>CM057449.1:601072500-611072500 GCA_016271365.2 Neoceratodus forsteri | reverse complement strand
CTCAAGAGAGTGTCACAGAAGATGCCCTAGTCTTGAATCATACTGGGAGGTTCCTGCATGCCTTCCCACTCATACAGAAAGTCCTCCTGAAGCTCAGGAGAGAACCTGCAACAAATGATCGTAATAGTCCCAGACTCAGCCAGACAAACCTGGTTCTTAATGCTCTTGGCCCTGTCCAGCAAGAGGTCCAATCAGCCTGCAATGAAGTCATATTCTGCTGACTTCATCTCAGGGCAGGATAATATTCTCAAACCCCAGGACATTACACCTGAGGGCATGGCTTTTGAAGAGTTAGAATACTCTGGATTGTATCTATCAGAAGAAGTCCTGGAGGTGCTTAGAGCTTCAAAGAAACCAGCAACTAGGAAAGCAAATTCCTCTAAATGGAAAATATTTTCTTACTGGTGTACCCCCAGAAGAATAATCCCAATGGAGGCAGAGTTCCCTATAGTCATAGAATACAGATTACTCCTATAGTCTCTAAGCCTAAGGCCTTCAACAGTAAAGCTGCACTTAGCAGCAGTGTCAGCCTGCATATCAGCAGACAAGAAAAAGTCACTGGCCTCACAATCCATTTTAAAAAGGTTTTGTAAAGATCTCAGTCATTTGTACCCACCAGTATGGGACCCAGACCCACCACAGGATCTCAGTGTCTGCCTTGTCCAGCTAATGGAGGCTCCATTTGAGCCTATGGACACTGCAGATTTGAAGTATGTCACATGCAAAATAATATTCCTAGTTGCTATGACCTCTGCTAGGAGGGTAAATGAACTGCAAGCCCTCTGCACAGAGCCAAATTACACAATATTCCACAAGGATAAGATAATCCTTTAAACCAACAGGAAATTCCTACCTAAGGTGGTGTTTCAATTCCATCTGAACTAGTCAGTAATACTTTCTGTATTCTAACCAGAGCACTCCAGTCTAAGTGAGCAAAAACTGCAAGCCTTGACCCGAAACAAGTTCTGAGTATCTACTCAGACTGGACAAAAGAAGTCAGGTCCCAAAATTCTTTGCTTTTTGTTACCTATGGCGAGGTTGGCAAAGGAAAACCAGCAATAGAGAGGTCTGTCTTTCAATGGATAGTCTCTTGCATCCAATTCTGCTATGAAAAAGCTGGAAAATGTCACACTGAGGCTTAAGGGCACACTCCACAAGAGGTACCTCATCTCTGTGGCATCCACTAGGGCATCCCCTTATTACACTATTTCAAACCAGCTACGGTACTATGAAAACAGTGTATATTTTCACAAAGCACTACTGTCTGGATATACAGTCCAGGAGGGATGCCAGCTTTCGAACTGCTGTCATGTAAAACATTTTTCCTAAGTAGGGTCTGAACTCAGCCTCCAAGTCCCAAGGTACTTCTACTGAGTCTGCATAGAGTGTAAACATTAAGTGAGGGATTCCTGGGGTTAGAAAAAAAAATTGCTCTCCATAGTAATGTAGTTTCTTTCCAGGGATCCCTCACTATGACTATACTCCCCACCCTGCCTTCCCTTCCAGAACCTGAAAATAGTTTCTCACAAAAATCAATTCTTTTTATCAAGGGTGCCTAAGCATTCATGTTGCAGTTACTTTGCAACTGTAATATCTGGTGTTTTTTAAGTATACCCATGTTTTTTTTTTTGTTTGTTTTTTTACATTTATGTCTGCTTCAATTTGACTGGTGTTTTTCAAAGATTTTGATAAAACTGGAAAAAATTTTGGTAGCCTCTTGGCTGGTTTTACTCCACTGAGGCTACAAAAATAAATCTGATTAATAGCCAGAGTGCAACTGCAGAGTTTAATACCAGAATTCTATAGTCCAGAATTAGAATAGGTTTCATTTCTGGGGGCATCTGTCACTATGGCAATAGATGCATCGAGTGTAAACATAGAGAGGGATCTGTGAGAAGAAGTGACATTACTATGGTGAGTAATTGTTACTTAAATACTATACTCTTTTCTATTATTGGTCTGTCTTTACTGGCCTTTCAGCAAAACCATTGGGTATTTCTGATTCACACACAGCGGTGGTGCCATTTTAGACCTGCAAGATGTAGTTTGCGTCACCTTCAACTCCAGAGTTCTACTGTATACTGTAGTAGAACACAAGTGCATTGTGGCAACAATACATAAGCTGAGTAAGGGCAAAAACTATATCATACAGTTCTAAAATGGTCCTTACTACAAGTGTATGAATCAGAAACACCCACTAGATTGACAAAATGCACCCAATAAACATGGAACACGAATGGATTATGAACCAGTATTAGAAAATCAGCTACTACAGAGAATATAGGCTTGCAAGTTAAATGCAGTTCTCCTTTAGTCTGGAGGGGGAGGTTAAAAAAAGGGCATTAGGAAGTATTGCTTTACAGAGCAGGTGGTATATGGGTGAAAGAAATGTCTTACAAAGATAATAGTTTAGTTTAGGAGGAAGTGGACACATGTGAAGGAGTTATCAGATGGGGAAGTGGAGGGAGGGAAGGGAAATGATGGCTAGAGGTCAGATACTACAGTGTCTCCAATAAGGGAACCTGGGGAATGACTAGATGGACCAATCTGACCACCTCTTTCTGTTGATGACTTTTCTATGTTTCTAATTAAATAGCACATTTCACCGGCAGTTCTGTTAATGCAATCCTTATTTCTTGTTCTTCTGCAGGTTGTAGGTACAGCAGCCCTATTATTGTGCATTCTTGCTATTGGGGACCAGAACAATAACCCCGCACTAAAAGGAACACAGAGCTTACTTGTTGGACTTCTGGTGTTGGCTGTTGGTCTGGCACTGGGACTAAACAGTGGATATGCACTAAATCCTGCCAGGGACCTACCTCCACGGATCTTCACGGCTATAGCTGGCTGGGGGCTTGAAGTCTTTAGGTATTGTTTTAATTTCTTTTTTTTTAAAGATTAACAAAAAGCACAAAAATGTTTTCAAAATGTTCATGTGCAGTATATTTATTAAACAGAAAACATAATATTTAGACACAATTCAGTTGATATTTTATAGACTTTGTTTCAAATCCCAGGAATGCTTCACTTAAGCTTAACAACAACATTCATTCTCCTGGAATGAGTTGTCCCAAAGCTTTAGAATTGTTTGCTTATTAGAGAATATACTGTAGAATGAAATTCAGCCCTGCTGTGTGGTCAGATTCTGGGTGGTTGGCCACCTGGAGACCAGTGATCACTGTACAGTGTGATTCCATATAAGTACTGTAGCAGAGTCAAACCACACAAAGGCGAGGGTCCTGGATTTCAGGAGGGCCAACTTTACAAAGATGGGGGAATGCCTCAGGGATGCCCTGGCAGGGGGGAAGTCTTGGGTGAGTGGAGAAACAGTGGGCAAAACTAAAAGGGCAAAACAAAAAGTCCAAAGTGGTTACCCTTCACAAGAGAACACATATATTATACTGTATAGCATGTCATAACAGGGTCAAACTGTCTCCCTTCTTACTGTAGAAATTCACAGATTATATCTTACATACCCTTGAGCTTGTATGACACGACATCAGAATCTAGGTAGGTGTCTATTACCCACATCAGTTTCCCCTTATTAAATTGAGAAAGATTTTTTACCTGCTATATCGCATTATGCAAATTCTATAAAGCATTATGCATGGGATATTAGGTAATTACCTAATGTCCCATGCCTCCCTACCTGCAACCCTGTAGCGAGTGCTAAGGAATTAACATCGAGCACTAATCCCTTAGGAACCTCCCAACTCTGCCCCCCTATATCTTCAGTAATAACTAGCTGTGATACTAGCCATACCATTGTTTTATACTACCCTTTCTTACACCTCCTTATATCTCCTCCGTAGTATCTTCATATGGCAGGCCCTCTCGACCCAAACTACGTTCTCCATGTTGGTTGTGACAGTACCAACTGCATAGATTTCTCCTACTTATCCTCCTCCTCCTGTCTGAGAATTTTCACTCCAACCCCTGGCCCACAACAACCAGCTCTCTGCCTCAATCGGAGTAAATGTTCACTCAAGATAGCCTCTATGAATATCCGCAGCATCTTGCCTAAGATAAATGATCTTCAGGTCTGGGCTGTGGAGCACAACCCTGATGTACTAGCCATTAATGAAACCGGGTTGAACCCTAAAATTCCGACACTATAATCTTGACAGCAGGTTACACACTGTTTCAATTACACAGGATGGGTAAAAAAGGTGGGGGATGTGCACTCTACTTAAAAGATGTGTACAGTGGGCATACCCTACCCAACCCACCAAAGTCCACCAAGTCACAAATTTTAGCTGTTAAGGTCATACTTGGCCACAATGGAAAATCTATAATTATACTTTCTGTTCATATCCCTCCCCAAGAACAAAATATAGGTTTTGACCTGGTCCTTAGTTACTTAGCTGACCTGTCCTCTTAACACTGAAGTTATTGTACTAGGTGGTTTTAACATCAACTGACTGGCCCCAGAAGCTGGCCCCTTCAAGGACGCTATTGCAGATGTTAACCTCACTCAAGTTGTTACCACCCCTACTAGGACCAACTACAGAACTGGGAACAACTCACTCCTTGACCTTATCCTCACCTCCCACCCTGACAGGATAACACACACAGAGGTACTATCAGACTCGCTGAGCGACCACTCCCCAGTCATCTGCCACTGGTCAAGCAAAGCCCCTAAGGCTCCTGCCAAGGTATACATGCAGCATGTGTTTAAGAAAGGGTACCTTCGACATTTCCAGCACTACCTTGAGCACACCGACTGGTCCCCTTTAGAATCTGCCCATAGTGTGGATACTGCCCTTGATCATTTTATCCACCACTTTAACAAAGGCTGCGACTTATTCACTCCACACCGTAAGCATAAGGCAAAGGGAGTAACTAACTCCTAGATCACCCCTCAGTTAATCCAAATGATGCACGACAGGGACAGCATGTAACTCCTGTACTAAGGAGAAATGTCACATCAAAAGGGAATACTTTAAGTGCAAACTCACAGACTTCTGGAGTAATGGGAAGCATTTCTGGGAAAACATTAAAGACCTCACTGGTAAACCCTTAAAAATGCCTCCTAACGCAATTTACACCAATGGAGCTCTGTCACAGGACCCACTAATAATTGTAGATACCCTTAATGATGCCTTCATTAATCTCACTGGTATACTCCCCTATGACTTTCTAAGGCAACCTGCAAGTCAACCTAGTGCCATGGGCACCCTTTTCCCCAAGCCCCCCCTCCCTTCTATTTCAAGAGACTTTCCATGCCAAAAGCAAAATAATACTTACAAAGAGATTTGGTGAAAACTAGGTTCAGCAACGACACCATAATCCCTAAACTCCTGCACCAGACCCTTGATGCCATCCTTACGCCCCTTACCATTCTTCTCAACCTCTCCCTCTCCCAAGAACAATTCCCACAAGTCTGGAAGACAGCTCTAGTTGTGCCTGCCTATAAAAGTGGTGAAAGAACACAGCCCTCTAATCACAGCCTTATCTCCATTCTTCCCTCCCTCTCTAAGGCACTCAAATGTATCATCGCTGAACAGATGACCGAATACCTTACCAAATACAATATCCAATGCAGAGAGCAACATGGCTTTAGGAAAGGGTAGAGCACAACCACTGCCTTGCTGGAATACACTGATTTCCTGCACTGTGCATGTGACTGAGGCCAACTGGTGGGGTCGACCTATGTCGACCTCACCACGGCTTTTGGTACCATGAACCATTCCCTCCTACTCCACTTGCTCTGACTACAGTCCTCTCCTCAGAGGTTACCAGGTGGTTCTCCAGCTATCTTAGTGGCAGAAAATAGCAAGTCAAAATTAACGACACCCTGTCCAGCTCATGCACTGTCAACTCAGGCATCCCCCAAAGCTCCATCCTTGAACCTTTATTGTTCAGCATCTTCTTCAATTCACTCCCTAAAGTATGCCCTAGCAACAGCATTCTGTATGCTGATGATGCTGTCCTTTTTTCAACCCACTCTGACCCCATCATACTCATCAAAGATCTCCAGACTAGTTTTGGAGCAATTGAATGTTGGTTTAGAGATCATAAGCTACTAATGAAAAATAAAAAAAAGAAATCAATGCTTTTCTCAAGTCCATATAACCAATACAAATCCTACACCCTAACCATCCTTAACAACCAAAATCTCCCCCTTGAACAAGTCACGGAATTTAAGTATCTAGGCTTAACCTTAGATAGCTCCCTGTCCTACTCCTCATGTATCAATCTTATATCTAAAACTATTAATGCTAGGATCGGCACCTTATATAGACATCGGCACTGCCTCACCCCTGAAGCACTCAGAACCACCATCTCAAGCTCTGTTGTTTCTATCATTGATTATGGCCTGATTATCTATGGGGCTGCCACTGACTCTGATATGAAAAGAATAAATATGGCTTTCAATAAGGCTTGTAGGCTTGTCTCTGATGCCCCAAGGTTCACCCATACCTGTGATCTGTACGCACAAACTATTTGGTTAAATCTCAGAGGTAGAGTCACCTACCAGACTTGCCTTTTTGCTAAAAAAAAATTAGTCTTAGCCAAACCCTGCCAACCACCCTACCCCTTCTGCTACCAGCACCAAAGCCCTGCTACATGCGTAAATCCACCCTGACAAAATACCAGGTCCCTTTCTGCCAGACTACTCAGGGACAACAATCCTTTAGGTTTAGAGCCCCTTCTTGAATCAATAATCTCCCCCCTGAGATCAACAGGCACCCTACTCTTGGTCCCTTTAAAAGTAGCCTTTGTCAGCACTTGAACTCTCTCAATAGCTGCAACTGCCCCTGTAACAAAGCAACCCCTCTGTGCCCTCTTGTAGCCCCCAAGCTTAGTTCCTATTGTCCTAGACCTGAGCCTCTGTCCTGAGCACTGTTCCCCTCTTTTTCCCTGACCTCTGCCTGCACCCCCCTCAAACCCTACTCTGTATTGACTACATCACCTTAGACTGCATCAGCCCTCCTCTTACTCTTCTCCCCATCTTTCCCTCCACTCCAGCCCTTTCCTCTTCTTACACACCTCACTCTCCTTTCCAACCAGTCCTACTCCCTCTTTTCCTATCTCCTCTCCCCTTCATCTCTGCCTTACACCATAGCTCTGCTGCCCGCCCCACCCTTCTACTTCTTGCTGTACCTCCCACATACCCTTGACTTCCACCATTCTTTTCTCTTACTCTCCTCTTCCCTCTTCTACTTGTACCGCATATGTATTTATGCATACTGTTATGAATTTATGCCTTTTATCCGATTGTAAATACCCTGAACATATGTATTCCCAATTATGAACTGTAAATACTGTAGCTGCTGTAATTGTACTTTTAATGCATTGTTTAACTCATGTTATCTTCTATGTTCATCTATGTTACCTGTTTTTGTATTTTACTCCCAATCTCTATTTGTACTTGACGCGGAACCTTTGTAAAAGAACCTCTGGTTCAAAGGTATTGTAATCGTACTAATAAATAAATAAAAATGCAAATATCCTTAATAAGATATAATCTGTGAATTTCTACCATAAGAAGGGAAACAGTTGGATGCTGTTATGACATGCTATGCAGTGTAATATGTATGCGCTCTTGTGTGCCAGCTATACCCACGACCATCAATAGGAGCACTATTGTAATGGATAAAAATATGTATTTAGCATTTTCTTAATCTATTCTGTTGCTAAATGAAAAGAATATGAATCATTAAAGAGGGAAAAGGATAGAATCTATCTATTATATATAGGATAGTGCATGCATAACAGTTAACAACAGGGTTGTTCTTTCCCCGAGTCGGTACTATGATGACTGATGACCTCGAGCGCGCAGCTCGAGAGGTCATCAATCGTCATAGTACTGACGAGGGGAAAGAATGGCCCTGATGTTAACTGTTACACATGCACTTTTCTATATAGTGTATTGTGGAACATCCCCGCGAAAAAAAACACTGCCCAGTATCCGTTGAGGGCTCATACTCGCTCATATCTAGCCTTTTTATTTTGTAAATGAAATGAAATGTAAATGAAATCCTAGTTGTAGGAATATCATGAATTGCCCTGTGCTCGTAGTTGTCTCTGATGAAACTATGTACTTGGCTTATGTCATTTTCCATTTTTTTGACTGTCTTTTGATTTTCCTGCTCCAAAATAAATCTATCCCGTTCAGATAGTGGCCTTGATAGTACTGCCGCAGACATCGCTCGCTAGTTCGTGAATGTGCCCTAACTGTCAGATTGCTGCTCGAGAACACAATGTGTGATGTCCGCACTGCAGCAGAATGAAAAGCCATGCTGCTGCACTGCAGACATCACTTTTTGGTTCTGCTGCACTGCGGACGTCACTAGTGCAGCAGAACAACATTTTGAAAGCGTTAGATTTTAGTAAACAAAGACATTATACTATACACTATAATAATTTAGACAAAATTGTGAATTAAAGTAAGGATGGGTTATAAATCTCATAACTTTGCCTACTCTATCAAGACTGAGGAGAACCTTAACTGTGACATGTATGAAAATATCATGCAACAGACAAACTAAAATAGTAACTGATTATTTTAACCTTAGATCCTCTTCCTTGATGAAGCCTTTTTGGTGAAACATTGGGCATATCAATGAATCAGTATGTGACTTTTCCACAATAAAAAAATCTGAGCAAGAAAACATCTTAGGAGTGGCTGGTTACTTTATCTTTTGAACACAAAACTAAAAGTGGCTATATTGAAAGCAGCAAACCTATGTGTTAGGTAAGTTAGTAAGAGGAAAAAGAGACCACCATGGTTCTCAAAAGAGGTGACTGGGAAGGTAAGGGCAAAAAAGTTAGCATTCAGGAGGGATAAGGAGACACAGATGGAGGAGGATAGGGAAGTGTATCAGGAGAAGCATAGGGAGGCAGAGAAAACAGGAGCACAAGGGCACAAATGGAGGAGAAAACAGCCCAGGCAGTAAAGAAGGGAGATAAGGCATTTTGCAGGTATGTAAGTAAAAGGAGAAAGACCTGGGTAGGAACTGTAAGTCTAAGAAGTGAAGGGGGGAGTGTGTGGAGGAGGACCAGGAAAAGCAGTGATCCTGAACAAATAATCTTACCTGTGTTGATCTTCACCATTCATTACTGTTGGGTGTCTGCCAGAGACAGGCACCCCATGGGAGATTTTTTATTTTTAATTTTTTATTTTGGAAGGAGGAGACGGCACCATCGGCACTGCCCATGAAGCTGGCGCACTGTGTGGCACTCACGGGTTGGCCAGAAATGGCCGTTGGGTTCTCCTCCACCGAAGTTCTGCTTCTACCACCATCAAGACAGCACCCTTGTTCAAGACTGCTCTACGCAGCCTAGTAATAGTCAACGCCTTGAAGCCTTCTACGCCGTTCCTTTTCTCCACCACGACTCCACCTCGGTTCTGCTGCCTACTCAACACCGTTCCAGATCCCGGTAAGATTTTTCCTTTATATATGGTGTTGAGTCTTTTGTCTGGTTTGTTTTCAGTTACTGTAGGTGTTATGTCTGGTCGTCAGGTCAAAAAATGATCGAAGAAAACAGGTCAGCCTCCTATGCATCGGTGTCCCTGCGGCCGACAGATATCCGTTACCGACTGGCACGATATTTGCCTTTTCTGCCTTGGATCGCATCATGACATGGATTCCTGCAATGTCTGCTTCTCAATGGACCACTGAGTTCCAGAGCACCACGCATTGAAGGTCGGCAAGGCTCCGCTGACTTCCGGGGGTGGCGTCACTCGCGTCGGTCCAAATACAGGACACTCTGCCTCCCTCCGGGTCCCTTCCTGGGTCTACATGGTCCAATGAAGAGGATGCCTCCTCTTCTTCATGCCTTGCCATACAGGAGGTTCCTACCTCAGTGCTGGAGGGCCAGTCTGGCTCTGTTTGGGCAGGACTGGGAGCACAGCTCTGGCAGTCACCTCTTCGGAGGTGCAGGCTCCCCCGCTGTCAGGGCCCACAGCTGTGGGTCCTGGTGTGGGGCATTCCTCAGCACAGCCCAGTGGTGCCACTTCAGATCCCAGAGCCATTTGTGACTCCAGTAATAGGGGCGGCATCGTGAGGGGTGGGCTGGGTCATGGCGCTGCTCTCAGCGCTGTGACTGGGGGATCCTTTGGGTCACCGGCCCACAGCCCTTTTTGATCATCTCCTTAGAGGCAGATGATTCAGAGGAGGATCCAGACTGGAGGCCTGATTCTTCAGAATCAGAGGGTTCCCCATGGCCTAGCACCCTTGCACCTCCCCACATGCCCCCTCCCATGGCACAGGTAACTGTGGCCCGTGCCGACGCTCAAGCCAATGGTGATTTGGGGAGTCAGCTGTGGGATAGTGGTTCTACTGCTGCGGGTGTGGTGATCAGATTTCTGAGTGAGGGGGTGGCTGCCATCCCCAGTGTCATCCTTCCTCTTAGAATCAAAATTGACCCCCCCCACGGCCTCTCAGGGGGTCGTCCGAGTTGGGGGCTCTCTGGCACAGGGTGTGAGGAAGAGAGCTTCCTCAGAGCCCACAGGGTTAAGGGAATGGGGTGTTGGACATTGGTACACTCCCGTGGCCCTCTGGGGTCATGGGAGGAGCCGTAGTGCTGAGCCTGGTCTCCTCCCTTCGTCTTATCCTAAGGAGGTCTCTTTGGATGGGGCTGCAGTCAGCCCTTCTGGATCCATGCGGCCCCAGTCCCCTCAAAGGGTAGCTCACCCTACAGGGTTAAGTCCCAACCATTTTAATTTTCAGGACAGGATGGTGAATTTACAGACCTGCGGTTTTCTACTTATGCCATGTTCTCCTGTAGATTCCTCTAACCCTGGCAGAGACACATCATATCAGGTAGCAGGTTCACCCATGCCTCTACAACCAGCTCCCCTTCTCCCAGGCCACATCGGTCCTCTGGGACCTTTGACCTGGGACCAGTTCAGATCTCAGGCTGCAGCTTTCCACAGTATGTTAGGGCTATGGACAAGCAGGTCTTCCAACTGGTTCCTCCACCACGGCCAGAATCTGACTCTACAAGTTCCTTGACCTCCTCATCTTCCTCCACAGGGGAAGAGGAGCAACATCTCTTGTTATGCTCAAGACAATACCAAGTGTGTGATGCAAGCCTTTTTTGGCACGTATGGGGCGCATCATTTGGTGGTTCCATCCTAGTCAGTTCCCTTCTGCCAGGTGTCATACAGCACCTGGCAGCATCCATACTCCCTGGAACCAACCCCTTTGGACTGCCGGAGAGGGTATTGTGTGACTCATGGGTCTCCAGGCTCTTTGCCTCATCCACCTTCTGGACTGACGTGTCTGGACACCCCTTCTAGGCATAGACGCCTGGTCCATGACCAGCCCCCCTGATATTGACTCTTGAGAGCTTGATCAGCTGGGGCAGAGAGTTTTCTCCTCTGTGGAGAGTATGCTGGCAATTATCTCACATCAGGCACACCACGCTGCCTATAATAGGCATCTGTGGGTGATGCTAGGCCAGGCTTTAGCATTGCTGCCTGATTCGGAGGCTACCCAGCAAGCCATAACCCTCTCCACTATAAGCCTGGAGTTGGCAAGAAACCAGTCAAGGGCATCATATGACGCCAGTGAGGTCACTTCATGACTTGCGGGGACAGCGATCTACATTAGGTAGATGGCATGACTTGGCCTTTCAAGGTTGTCACTTTTGGCCCAGTGCAGGTTACTGGCAGGGTGAGATGGGAACTTCAAAGGCATCCTCCTTCCCCTAGGGTTCAGGGGATCCCGCCTCATTCTAACCAGTCCCAGCCATAACCAGCTAACAGAGAGTCCCCTTCCCCCCATTATTCCCCTCGGGGGAGACTTAGGGATGTTATTCCTTCAGGGTTTCTTGGGCCCCATATGGGGGTGCTTGGTACTCACCCAAGAGTGATGAATGGTGAAGACTAACACAGGTAAGATATATAAATTACGTACTTACCGTAATTCTTGATCTTCCTGTGTATTTTCACCATTCATCACTGAATCCCTCTCACCTTCCCCTCACAAGGCTACAGTCCCTGACCCATACTGCCTCTCTACTTGCCCCCCCCATGAATTTCTCTCCTCTCCGACAGGCCATCGGGAGGTCTTCTGGGGGGTGTTGGAAATGGGTGAGTGAGGCCCCCCAAAGGGTGTTTTTTCTTAGGGTCTTCTGCTGGGCCTCTCCTCTATCCTGGACTATTCTTGGGATGCCACCTTCCTGTGAAGTCCATCTGCCAGTTCCAGGATGGGATGGTGTTGGGGCTGTCCATAATTCCCTTGCCCTTGTTGCCTTTCTCTCACCTTCCCCGATGGGGACGGTATATTTTTAGGGGGTCCCTTCTCTTCCCTTCCCTTCCCTTCCCCCTCCTCAAAAACCTGTTTTCTCATTGTGGTAACTGAAGGGAGGGGGAGTGAAGAGTGTGGTTTCCCCTAGGGAGTTAGGATCAGAGCTGGGGGTAGCCTTACCCACACAAAATTCTGAAAATTTAGAATTTCCTTGATCTCTCCCAGGTGATCTTCTGATCGACCTTGTCCTGATGGGTCACTGGCCCCTCCTCTCTCATCCTGTGCTGCCTAAACCCTCTCTCTCTCTCTTCCTTCATCTCTTTCTTCCATCCTTCTTGGTCATTCAGGGAGGCCCCCTTTTCTTCTCTGTCCTCTCATTGGCTTATTCTTCTTCAGTTGCTCCTCTTCCTTTTGCTATCCCTTGGGCTCCCTTGGGAAGATATGAAAATTATGTACCTACCACAGAAGCTGACAGGGAGCCCCATACACGGGTGAGGGGAATAGGATAGAGGTGGTTGGGTGCAGAAGGTGCCCTGGGATGCAACGGGGTTTGAAGAGATGCCAGACAAAGTTAATACCTGTTCCCAGGGTTCCCATGAGATCAAGTGGGCAGGTAGCTAAAGGGGCTGCACTGTCCACCAATCCCCTGAGGGTGGTGCTATGCAATGCCAGGTCGATCAATAATAAGACTGCAATTATTGCGGATCTGATTTCATCAGTCGACATGGCTTGCATTACAGAAACCTGGTTGATGGACGATGTTGGGCCAGTGCTAGAGGCCGCCATCCCCCCAGGTTATTTCATTGTGCACTGCCCCAGAGTGGAACACAGGGGCGGAGGTGTGGCTATCTGTTTTAGAGCTGAGCTAGGCTTCACCGTGCACCCAGTGAGAACACCGGGTTCATTTGAATGTGTGTCCATTCATGGGAGTCTGGGCACAGGCTGCAAAATTCTCTTGATATACCGGCCTCCTGGGGCAGTTGGAGAGTTCTTGCAGGAAGTGGGTGACTTCATGGTCAGTGAGATGTTGGAGTCCTCCAGATGTTTAGTTCTGGGGGACTTCAATGTATGGGCCGATGACGAGTCATCCAGGTTGAGTTATCACTTTCTTCAGTTGATGACATCACTGGGCCCGTCACAAAGAGTTACTACTGTGACCCACCAGGGTGGACACATGTTGGACCTGGTCTTCTCACTGGGGCTTGAGATTGAGAATCTCAGGACTGATTGGGTCATCTGGTCTGATCATTGCATGATGGAGTTCTTGCTCAGGGCATCCTCTAAGATCCCCTCCCCTGCAGAGATGGTGAGCTACCACCCATTGAGGGGTTTGACAATGGAGGGTTTTTTGGCGGTGGCAAACCTATCTAGTGTGGACAGTGCATGCAGGGGAGGTGTGGGTGAGGCAGTTGATGCCTATAATAGGGCAGTGACTGAGGCACTCTACTCCCTTACACTGGTCCGTGTACGACCCAGATCTTCTCACTTGAGGTCCCCATGGTTTGATGGGGAGTTCAAGGCACTGAAGATCAAGGGTTGGAGGTTGGAGCACTGCTGGTGGAGGTCCAGCTTGGATGTGGACAAACTGGCCCTGCGTGCACACTACAGTGTGTACCAGGGGGCAATGAACCATAAGAAGGCAGTGTTCCTGTCCAGAGAGATTGCTGCTGGGAGAAACCAACCAGTGATGCTTTTTCAGACTGTGCACAGGTTATTACATCCTGCCTGTCTTCAGCTGAAAATAGCAGTTTCTGAAGCATTGTGCAATGAGTTTGCTCGGTTTTTCTCAGACAGGATGTCTGCCATCAGGCAGGGAGTTCCGCCAGTGGGCCGTACTATGGCCAATAGTGGTCACCTGGATTGTCAACAAAGCACTCCGCCTGGTTGGAGGGAGTTTAAACCAGTGGAGGTTGCTGATGTCATTCAGGTGATCTCAAAACTGAGACACACATATTGTGAACTGGACCCGGCGCCAACGCGTTTATTAGTGGGATGTGTTGACGCTGTTGGTCTGCTGTTTACCTTGATTGTCCAGTGTTCCTTGTCAGAGGGGGTTGTCCCAGATGCCTTGAAGGAGGCACTGGTGAGACCCCTCCTGAAGAAGTCATCATTGGACCCTGACATCAAGGCGAATTATCGACCGGTCTCCAACCTTCCATTTTTAGGAAAGGTTGTGAAGAAGATTGTGGCGCATCAGTTGGGTGATCACCTCGTGGCATTTGATATCTATGAGCCTCTCCAGTCAGGTTTTCATGTAGGTCATTCAACAGAAACCGCATTAGTTCCGGTGCACAATGATTTCCTCAGGGCGAGGGATCAAGGGAAGGGGACAATTATCATTCTACTCGATCTCTCTTC
The DNA here is from genome assembly GCA_016271365.2 of Neoceratodus forsteri. Taxonomy (NCBI): domain Eukaryota; kingdom Metazoa; phylum Chordata; order Ceratodontiformes; family Ceratodontidae; genus Neoceratodus; species Neoceratodus forsteri. Next base: position 611,057,939 of record CM057449.1, on the reverse strand, counting down.
AGCTTTTGACACGGTGGACCATCGGGTGTTACTTGACCACCTGAGAGACTTCTGTGGACTCACCGGCACTGTCATTTGCTGGTTCGAGTCCTTTTTGACAAACAGAAGACAGAGGGTGGTGATGGGGAATTTTTCCTCATCTTTTAGCCTTCTGTCTTGTGGGGTACCTCAGGGTTCGTTGTCAACGATGTTGTTCGCCATGTATACGCTGCCCCTGGGAGAGATCATTAGGAAATACAGCTTGGGGTTTCATTGTTATGTCGATGATACCCAGCTGTACTTATCCTTTGCCCTGGAACATCCAATGTGGTGGAAGTATGAAAAAACTGTCTGGCAGAGATCAATGGCTGGATGGCATCCAGCTGGTTGCGACTGAACCCTGATAAGATGGAGGTACTGGTGGTGGAGTTGAACAGGAGGCGTGTGGGGTTGCCCCCTGGGGCAGACTCTGGACTTGTTCTAGGGTCTGTCCCATTGATGGCTTCCTCCAAGGTGCATAATCTTGGCATGATGTTTGACAGTGGTTTGACGATGGAATATCAGGTCTCTGCCGTTGTCAAGGGGAGTTTTTTTCATCTGAGAAAGGTGGGCTTGCCCACCTACAAGACCCTACATGGACTGGGCCCTTGTTACCTGGCTGACCTTCTTACACCCGCTGTCTCGGTTCTTCTCCTCCAGTTCTCCTCGAGGGGCCTCCTGATGATTCCCAGGACAAGACTGAAAACAGCCGGCGATCGAGCTTTCAGTGTCACCAGTCCTGTCATGTGGAATTCGCTCCCACTATTGGTGAGGGAGGCCCCATCAGTGGAGGCTTTTAAGACCCGCCTGAAGTTTTATCTGTTTAGTCAGGCCTTCTCAGATTTTATTTGATACAGTCATGGCCAAAAATATTGGCGCCCTTGCACTTTTTCAAATAACTCACAATTTCCTCTAAACATAAGTTGAAATTAACAACAGTACAGTATTTGGTCTCCACAATTCTTTATTTCTCTGTTAATATTACAGAACCTTTGGTTTTGATTCAGAATTTACTATATCCTTTTAAATCAGAAAATGAAAAGAAATGGCATTGACAAAATTATTGACACCTAGACTTAATATTTGGCAGCACAGCCTTTGGTCAAAATAACTGCAATCAACTGCTTCCTATAGCCATGGATGAGCTTCCTGCACCTCTCTACTGGCAGTTTGGCCCACTCTTCTTGTGCAAACTGCTCCAGTTCTCCCAGATTTGAAGGGTGCCTTCTCCCAACTGCTATTTTCAGATCTCTCCACAGGTTTTCAATGGGATTTAGATCTGGACTCATTGCTGGCCACTTCAGAACAGTCCAGTGTCTTGTCTTGAACCATTCCTTGGTGCTTTTTGAAGTGTGTTTGGGGTCATTGTCCTGCTGGAAGACCCATGACCTTCGACGGAGACCCAGCTTTCTGACACTGGGTTCAACACTGCACTCCAAAATGGCCTGTTAATCTCCAGATTTCATGATGCCATGCACACGTTCAAGGCACCCAGTGCCAGAGGCAGCACAGCAACCTCAAAACATCACTGAACCTCCTCCATGTTTGACTGTAGGGAAGGTGTTCTTTCTTTGAAGGCTTCATTTTGTTTTCTGTAAACATAGAGATGATGTGCTTTACCAAAAGCTCTAATTTGGTCTCATCTGTCCACAGGACATTCTCCCAGAAGGATTTTGGCTTGTTCAGGTGTGTTTGGCAAACCCCAGTCGGGCTTTCTTATGTCTCTCTCTCAGCAGTGGGGTCCTCCTGGGCCTCCTACCATATAACCCCCTTTCATTGAGTTGGCGACGGATGGTGCGAGTTGAAACTGTCGTACCTTGTGTCTGAAGGTCAGCTTGAATCTGTTTGGCAGTTGATTGAGGTGCTTTCTCCACCATTTGAACAGTCCTGCGCTGCAATCTTCGATCAAGTTTTCTCTTGCGGCCGCGTCCAGGGAGGTTGGCTACAGTGCCATGGGCCTTAAACATCCTGATAACATTATGTATGGTGGAAACAGGAACATCAAGGTCTCTGGAGATTGATTTGTAGCCTTGAGATTGTCCATGCTTGGCTACAATCTTCTGTCTGACCTCCTCAGACAATTTTCTGGCTGTCTTTCTTTTCTCCATGCTCATTGCGGTACACACAGTGACACAAAACAGGAGAATGAGTCCTTTTCTCTATTCAAACTGGTTGAATGAGTGATTTTTATATTGCAGGCACCTGCAACTCACCACAGGTGAGTTCAATTCCAAAGTGAAGGAGAATCATCTGCTTGAAATCTAATTATTTCTAACTACTTCTACAAGGTGCCAATAATTTTGTCCGGGCCATTTAAGGATTTCTGTGTGGAATAAGCTAAGACTTAGTACATTTTTCTGCTTTTTGTGTTTTATTCCACTGCAAACCAAAGAAATACATATGTGGATACCAAAATATTTTTTAATTTCAACAATTTTCTGGAAGGAATGGTGCATTATTAGAAAAAACTGCAAGGGCGCCAATATTTTGGCCACGACTGTACTACTGTTATCAGTCCTTTTTAAAACTAAAGAGGGTTTTTATATAGTGATTGGGTTTGTATGGTGATATATTTTGTATTTATGTATGTGGAAATAACATTTTTGTGTTTTGTAAGGCACCCAGAGCCTCTGGGATTGAGAGCCAGAAAAAATAAAATTTGCCTTGCCTTGTCCTGCCCTTCTTTTCTCTATACTTCTTTCTTTCTGTCTATCTGGTGTGCAGAACTGAGTTGGAGGAGGACCCAACAGCTGCTTCTGGCCAACCAGAGAGCGCCATGCAGTGCGTCGGCCTTGTGAGCAGCACCAAAAGCACCAGCTCCTCCTTCCAAAAAAAAAAATAAAAATCTCCCGTGGGGTGCCTGTCTCTGGCAGACACCCAGCAGTGATGAATGGTGAAGATACACAGGAAGATCAAGAATTTACGGTAGGTATGTAATTTTCACTTTCAGTATTCACAGAAGAAGGGAAGGTGAGGGACCATGGATAAGGGACAGGCACACTGAAGGAAGGCAGGTGGACACCAGGTGGACACCCGTTCATTTACAGAGGAGAGAGTCCTGAAGCAACTCACAAATCTGAAAGAGGACAAGAAAATGGGGCCAAATGGGATACATCCAAGGATATTAAAGGAGCTTAGAGAGGTGCAGGGTGCACCACTGTCAGTCCTGTTCAACCACTCACTGGAGGCAGGAGTGGTTCTGGAGGACTGGAAGAGGGCAGATGTAATCCCACTTCACAAAAGTGGTAGCAGGAAAGAGACTGGAAACTATAGGTCAGTCAGCCTGACTTTTGGTGGTGGGAAAATTAATGGAATCACTACTGAAGGAAAGGATTGTGGATATCTTGAATCCAGCAGCTTACAGGATCCGAGGCAGCATGGATTCACTGGGGGGAGGTCATTCAAACAAATCTGATTGTCAGCCGGCCCACTGGTGCAGTGGTTGGATTTCCACTTGTGACGCCAGCGACCCAGGTTAGGGAATGGACCCAGGGAGTCACAGGGCTGGCCAAGGGAGAAGAATTGAGCATCCCATGGACTGCTCTCCTTCTCCAGGGGGAGGGAGAGGTAGAGTATCCAGTGCCTGAGGGACCTCTGACGGAGGCTGAAGGAACCACAGTGCCAACACACAAGAGGGGCGGGGTGGACGCTGGACATCACTGCACATCCCCACCCCTGGGGCAGCCTAGAAAATCACTGCCGGCCACCCTAGATGAAGCCTGCCCTTGGCTTCAACTAGCTCTCTCAGGCCGGCTCTGGCCTATCCTGTCAGATGTGGCACTTTGGGCCGGTGCTGCAATCCCGTCTTGGGTGTAAGCCAGGTGGTATCAGGGAGTCAAGGCCAGTATGAGAGAGTGGAAGTCAAAGGGTCCATGACCAGGCTGAGGTGCCGGGTGGCCGGGGACAGAAAAAGCATAGTAAATACAAAAAACTAATCTTATAGATTTCTTTGACTGGATGACCAGGGAATTAGATCAGGGTGGAGCGGTGGATGTGGCCTACCTAAATTTCAGTAAGGCCTTCAACATCATTCCACTAGGAGACGTCTAAACAAGCTAAGAGTGGCTCCTAAGGTGGTAAACTGGGTAAGAAATTGGTTGGGAGATAGGCGACAGAGGGTGGTGGTAAATGATGCTCACTCCAAGGAAGGAAGGGTGACCATTGGGGTGCCACAAGGATCAGTACTGGGACCAGTCTTCTTTAATGTCTTTATTAGTGACATTGCAGAGGGGTTAGAAGGGAAGAGATGTATTTTTGCAGATGACGCAAAGATCTGCAACAGGGTAGGTACTCCAATGGGGGGGTCTAGAAAAAATGAAAAGGGACCTAAGAAAATTTGAGGAGTGGTCAAGTGTGTGGCAACTAAGTTTATATGTGAAGAAGTGCAAAATCATGCACTTGGGGCACAGAAACCCAGTGGCGGAGTACATGATGGAGGGAGTGGTATTGACTACCATCAAACAGGAAAAAGAGCTGGGTGTAATCACATCCGACAACCTAATGGTGCCCAAACAGTGTGACAAATGGGATGTTAGCGTGCATAAGACGGGGTATCACCAGCAGAAAGAAGAAGGTGGTGATACTACTGCACAAATCATTGGTGAGACCTAATCTAGAGTACTGTGTCCAGTTCTGGAGACCACATCTCTGGAAGGACATAGACAGAGTAGGAGTGGTCCAGAGGAGGGCAACTAAATGGTGCAGGGTCTTCACCAAAAGCCCAATGCAGAGAGACTAAAATACCTCAATATATACACCCTGGAGGAAAGGGGGAAGGGGGATATGATAAATACTTTCAAATACCTCATGGGTAGAAATACGGTACAAGACAAAAGCATTTCTCAGAGCAAAAGATGTTCAAGAACAAGGGACCATGCTATGAAGAAGCTGGGGGGGGGGGTGACTCAGTGGAAAGGGTGGTGGATGCATGGAACAGCTTCACAGCGGAGGTGGTGCAGGCAAAACTGTAACAGAATTCAAGAATGCATGGGATAGGCATAAGGGAACCTTAGAGGACAGGAAAGGGAGGGTAAAGCTGGAGATCAAATAGGATATGCGGTATTACAGTAGGTAGGGAAAATTGGCCGACTAGGTGGGCCAGGTGGTCCTTATCTGCCATCAAATTCTATGTTTCTATGTTTCTCTGTCATGTTCACACCTGCATTCTATGTCAGATTTATTTCTCTGCCTGAACAAAGCAGTCACCCTGAAGTCTTCTCTTTATTTCTGAGACTTTCATGATTTATTATTTAATTATTTTTATAGCATTTTTACTTGTTAGTTATTTCATTGATAACTCTGCATTAGCTGCAGTGTATTTGTGTGTTTTTGTGATTTTCTCCAGTTCCATGTTAGTTCGTAGGAACTGGAGAAGGATATTTTGCAGCACGGTTCCCAGCATTGGAAACCATTTCAAATTTCTTTCAAACATTTAGCAGTTTAAATTAACATAGAAATATAGAAAGTGACAGCAAATAAAGACTGTGTGGCCTAGTCTGACCCTTTTCCTTACCTAATGCAATACCGCAGACCCTAGTTGATCTGCAGCTTACCTTCTCCTCCCTATTGCAAGAGTATTGTACTGCTTTGTGATAACTCCACTATTTGAGTCTCAGTTTCATTTTTGCCGACCTGAGATGATAACTGGCATCAAAATTCAGTTTTGACACCATTTGGTGTTCCGTTTCCTTTGTTGTTCTAGTTATAATAGAACCTGACCACATTTCTATATTTCAAATCTTTATTTAACAATAAAAAACACTTTTTTTTCAATTGAAAATTGTTGTTTTTGGGAACCAGAACATCTCATGGTTGTCAGTGTTTGGTATGACTGACAGCCCCATGAAGAAGACAGGACTCTCAGGCTTTAAAAACTGTACAACTGTTTTCAGCTCCTGTCTCTGGAAGAATGCCATGAGCTGTGTTTGAGGTGCCTAGATCCAGATCCCAGTTTTGTCAGTTGTGAACTTTGTATCAAGTTTTGCACCTAAAACATAAAAGAAAAGGGCTAAAAAATGAGAAGACTTATGGCTTCTCAGTTTGCCTCTACGTTACCTAAAGGCTTGGTTGAGGGTCTAGCCCCTCAAAATAAGCAGCAGTCCCTGTCAAAAGTGACAGATAAGAAAGAAAATGCTGCAAAAGATGATTCAGAAATCAGGGTGTCTAAATGGGGGAACCCTGAATCCAGAAAAATTAAAAGAGCCTTAGAGCAGACTCTGGAGATAGTGCCTGCCAAGAAAAAACAAAATGAAAAACATGTCGCTCTTCCTCCTTCTCAAGAATGAAAGAAGTCACCAGTGGACACAAATATAATGCCCTCAATAGAGGACATGACTAAATCACGGCAATTCCTCCAGGCATTCCAGGCTATGGGTAATTTCATGAATAATGCCTTCCTCCCCTCCCCAGGCTGGGTTTCTTTCCCAGTGCCTGTGTAGGAGAATGCTGAAATGTACTATGAGGAGGAGTAGGGAGACCGATAGAGCCAGATGGTTCTCCTGAACAAGAGTTTAACTCCCCTCCTCAACCCTAAGATGACTATACTTTCAATATACTTTTGTGTGACATTTGGTTAGTACCCTCCATATCACCTAACTAGATACTGAGGAGGATGAGGATGAGGAAGAGGTATAATTCCTGGATATGATGGGTTTGACTCAAACAAAGAGGTTGCTATTGCCCATCCATAAATCCTTCAAGAAGGCCACCTGTAAAATCATGTCAGCACCTACCTTAGCTGCTTGCACAGATAAGAAAATTAAGAAAAAGTATCAGGTGGACAAACAGGCTACTGAATACCTCTATTCCCACCTTGATCATAAGGTAGTGATCCAGACTGTCGCCTATGACATGGCCAAGGTGCTCCTTTTGTCCCAGCCTCCTGAGAAAGATTCCAGGAAGCTAGATAGTATGAACAAAAAAGTTTATACTTCTGCTTCTCTGCTTTTAAGGCAGGCAGCATACTTTGCCTACACAGCTCAATACCAAAGAACTCTGTTATATACATGCGTACGTACATACATACATACATATGTACATACGACGAATGCCAGCAGATACAGGCCTGATGGTCTATCTAGTCTGCTCAAGTATGCAGCTAGCAGTCTGTTACACTGCAGCTGCTCTCCCTCACCTACCCACATATCAATTTCATGCCCATACTAGCTGTTGCCCACACCTCAGCAGTGGCTCATTGGCAAGAGCCCCCTAGAATTCTCTGACACTTGGTTTTCTGTAAGAACTTGCAATCTACTGCAGAACTTCTGCGGTGCCACAGAATTCACTCTTCTTGGTAATTTTTTATTAATATTTCTGTTTATCCATAGAATCTGGTTCTCTTCCCCTCTTTTTACATCCAAACCCCCCATATGCTCAAAATGTGATGTTATCATTGCTATAACATCATACATTAGCTAATAAAATGGCTGCATTTTGCAACCGAAATGAACAGTCACTTATCTACCACAGCTCCCACTGCCAGAGACGGTGGCATAGCACATCATGCATGGTGATATTTGCTCAACCTGCACTACAGCCTAATACAATTTTCAGTCTTACGTTATTGCACTAGGGCCAACTTAAACAAAACCTTGACAATAGCACAGACCTGTTAAGTCCATACCTCACTTTGTACAAACTTATTTGTGCCTTTAAGGTATAGAGATGCCATCTGAAATGAATAACTGGTCAAATGAATTTAACTGCCATTTTTAAGAAAAATAAAGTAATTATGCCCAGAAAAGTGGAATATAATGATGTGTAGACCTGTTGAAAGAATAGACCTGTTAAATAAATGATTTCACTGTACACATTTTTGCCAGGGTTATTGATTACATATTGTCATTGGTTGATAGAATCACTTAAAAGTTATGGAGAAATATTGTGTGCAAGGACAGCTGTTGGGCCAGAGGGTAGCATGCTGTGTTTCCGTGCCAGAAACTCGGGTTCAGAGATTAGCTCTGGGAGCTGGCTGGGCAGCACAAGGATTGGTGGAACACATCACTGCTCGGAGCCTGGGAAGGTATGGTGCAGTGTTCTGTCACGCGGTGGACACATTGTGATGGGCTGGAGAGCTATTTCTCACAATCGGTTCACATGCATGTCATGGCCTGATGGTGTTATGTAGTGTGTCAAGGGGAAGCAAGTTGACATGAAAAATGAGTTTTGCAATAACTCCTCTATTCCATTCATTCCATTTCCAATAAGACCTGTATGAATGAGGATGCAATTTCATGGAAATTAAATAAAAAATACATATATACAGTATCTATATACACACACATACAATATCTGTCTCTCACTACACATACACACACACATTTGTATGTATGTTACAGATTGCATAAAAGTATATAAGTGATACACAGTGGGAACCTCATGAGTGGTGTAGAAAGCACATGCAAATATATAAGTGATAGACAGTGGAGACCTCATTAGTAGGATAGATAGCATGCATGTAGAAATACCTTGTTTATCACATAAGGTCCCCTCTGCATATGTCATTTATGCAACAGGCTAGGACCTTAAGGGAGGGACATTTGTTTTGCTTTTTATGCATAACATTATTTCTATAAGTCTGTTATTTTTTGAACTAGTGTTACTGTGCTTCCCCCATCCTGATTTCTATAACCACTGCCATGAAAGTGAAGTCAGGATGACAAGCTGACACTGTGATGTGGTAGTCTGTTGGTGCAGTAGAACTTCCGCAGAATTCACAAACCACTGCCGCAGAAGTTCTGCAGCAAATGGTAGTCTTGCCGCAGAACTTGGTCCCACTGTGCCACAGAAAAGTAGGGGCCTTGCTCATTGGCAACCTTCTTTCAGACCTTGTCCCATCCCCTCTTAAAAATGCCCACTGTCTTCAAGGATACCACCTCCTCAGGCAGTGCATTCCACTCTGTCGCCACTCTCTCCATGAAATAGTGTCTTCTCATTTCCCTTCTGAATCTACCACCCTCCAACTTTAGATTGTGCTCCCTAGTGTCCCTCCTTCTCCTTAATCTTAAAACTCCCTCTGTACCATCTTTATTCATGCCTTTTATATATTTGAAGGTTTCTTTCAAGTCCCCTGTATCCCTCCATTCCTCCAGGAAGTACATGTTGAGCTCACTCTGTCTCTCCTCATAGGGTTTGTCCTCCAGACCGAGGATCATCCTGGTTGCTCTGCATTGGACGCCCTTCCACAATTTAGCATCTTTCTTTAAGTAGAGGCACAAGAAATGCATGCGGTACTTCAGGTGTGGCCTCACCAATGATCTGTACGGTGACAGGATGACCTTCCCTCTCCTGGATGTGATTCCACTGGCAATACACCCCAACATCTTATTAGCCTTAGCTGCCACTTTTCTGCACTGCGCCGAATGGTTCAATTGCCGTGTTATTATCACACCAAGATCTTTTTCCTCTTCTGTAGGGGATAACTGTATCCCCCCAGTTGGTAATGATTCCTTGGGTTTCTTGCTCCCAAGTGCATGACTTTGCACTGCTTTGTGTTAAACCCCAGCTGCCATGTTTCTGACCAGTGCTTGCTGTTTTGGCAGTGAGTGAAAAGGCAGTTGATTACTTGGTACAGGACTTGACTGATGCAGCAAAATCAGCTATAGATGCCACAAAGTACTAGATCCACATGGCAGTGGACACTAACGACAGTAGATCCAGGGTCATGGCACATGCATTATCTTTAAGAAGATTTGCCTGACTTAGAACTACCAGTCTATTCAAGGACACACAAATCAAGGTAATAGATTTTCCTTGTGAGAGAAAATTCACTGTTTGGTGACTGAGACTTACATGAAAAAGGTGGATGAATACAAGACCACCTACAAGAGCAATACTGAAAAGGAAAAGGCTCCACTCCCAATAGGCCTTCTTATGGAAGGAGAGGTAAAGGTAGGGGATACTTTCCTCATGTTTACATCTCCTATGACTACACCCTTCAAAGGGGTTACTTTAGATATCGGGGTAGAAGGAGCACCAGATATCAATACCACCTAGGGACCCACTGGTCCCAGAGGTGGGATCTACTTTCAAATCTAGTGCCTGTCACAAAGTCTCTGCTAAGGGCACTAGAATTGTGGAAGGAAAAAGACAACCTCAGAGAGGGAGTTCCCTTACTTCAGAAATCTCCTACTCCCATACTCACAACAGATGTATCCCTTTTGGGCTGGGGCACCCACCTGGAGGATCTCATTGTAAACAGTATGTGGTGTACACAGGAGACTCAGGAGCACACAAATCTCGTTGAGCTCAAGGCAGTGTACCTGGCAATGAGGCCTTTTTCCCCACATCAGGGGTCAGTCTGTCCAGATCAGGACAGACAACACCACAACTACATAAACAAATGAGGGAAAGAAGCTCTTCAATGCTGTGCACAGAAGCAATGAAGTTCTGGAATCTAGCATAGTCTATAGGTGTTCAACTTTCAGCAGTACACCTGCTAGACGAAGTCAAAGTGCTGGCAGATTCCCTGAACAGAATCAGCAAGGGAAATCATGAATGTACCCTGAGCCAACAGGTGCTGGCAACAGTGTTCAGAAGGCTTAGTACCCCAGAAATAGACCTGTTTGCATCTTGGGTGAATAACCAGCTCCCACTGTTTTAGTGCAGACCTCGATTGGTGGGTACAGTCCTAGAAGATGCTCTAGCCCTCAACTGGTCAGGTACTATAAGTTTCTTTATGCCTTTCCACCTTTCCCACTTTTACTTAGAGTGCTAATAAAACTGAGAAAGGAGTCAGCAACAATGATTCTTATCACTCCAGACTGGGCCAGGCAGACCTAGTACTCCATGCTCCTGTCCCTCTCCAACAGGCCTTCTATCACCCTGCCTCTGAGACACAATCTGCTGACACTGTCCCAGGGCAGGATAACATTTCCAGATCTGAGAACTCTGTATCTCAGAGCATGGTTCTTGAAGACCTAGAGTTATCTGGGCTAAATCTCTCAGACAGGGTTATGGAAGTACTTAAGGCTTCCAGGAAACTAGCAACAAGAAAAACTTATGCCTTAAAGTGGAAAAGATTTTTCTTTTGGTGTTCACCTATACAGCTCAACCCACACTGCAAGAAAGTGCAGCCACAATGCTGGATGACCTAGTCCACCTACCGTCCTTGAGACTAAGGCCCTCAACCATGAAGGTTAATTTGGCAGATGTGTCAGCTAACGCCTTAGATGGCAGGTCAGTGACCTCACACCCTGTTTTCAAAAAGTTCTTTAAAGGCCTTAAACAGCTAGTGCAATGCCTAAAATGAATTATAGTGGTGCGGCAGCACCACTATAGTTAGAGCTGAGTGCTCACTTCTATGTTAAAGCCCGATTTTTGTACTTTAATAACTTTGCAATGGTTCAATGGATTTGCTTGAAATTTTGTATGTGTAATCTCTTGGGGTAGGTCTGTTGATGTGACAAATTTTGTTTGAATCAGTTGTGTGGTTTCCAAGATTCTGAAAAATCCTTACATGTATATGTTTTTTGCTGTTTCTTTGTCCACCTGTATCTCTGTTTTTAAGTTGTGGCCTGAAATTGTGGTAGAAAGCCTTTGCCTTACAGATGTGCCTCTTGAAGGTTTGGTGAAAAAATATTAACCAGTTCCAAAGTTATTAAATGTTGAAGTTCCCATTATTTTCAATGGGAAATGTTTGATGTCCAGCACAAAAATGTATTCTGTGTCACAGGAGCTAATCCACAGAAACATAGAAACATAGACTTTGATGGCAGATAAGGACCACTTGGCCCACCTAGTCTGTCCATTTCCCTACCTAGAGGATAAGCTGCAGATCCTATTTAACCAACAGCCTATTTCTTCCTACCCCCCACAAAAATTGCCTTATGTCTGTCCCATGCATTCTTGAATTCTCCCACAGTTTTAGACCCCACAACCTCCTCAGGAAGGCTGTTCCATGTGTCCACCACCCTCTCTGTGAAAAAATACTTCCTCACATTGCCCCTGAGCCGTCCTCCCTCTATCTTCAAATTGTGTCTCCTTGTTCTTGCACATCCTTTTTTCTGAAAGATGCTACCCTCTTGGACTTTGTTGATTCCACTGAGGTACTTAAACATTTCTATCATGTCCCCCCTCTCCCTTCTTTCCTCAAGGGTATACATATTAAGCTCCTTTAGCCTCTCCTCATATGTCTTCTCTTGCAGACCCTGCACCATTTTAGTTGCCCTCTTCTGCACTGCCTCCATCCTGTCTATGTCCTTGCGGAGATGGGGTCTCCAGAACTGGACGCAGTACTCCAGATGGGGTCTCACCAACTGTCTGTACAGGGGGATAACAACTTCCTGTTTTCTGCTGGTGATACCTCTCCCTATACATCCCAATATCCCCCCAGCCCTCCCTACCACCTTCTCACATTGCTTGCCAACCTTAAGGTCATCTGATATGATTACCCCAGTTCCTTTCCATTTTGTTGTTGTTACTACCTCCCCCATTGTGTAATCTTCCCTGGGTTTTGTTTCCAGGTGCATTATTTTGCACTTCTTTGCATTGAATCCTAGCTGCCATACTTCTGACCATTCCTCCAACCTTGCCAAGTCCCTTCTCATCCTTTTCATGCCTCCTTGTATCAACCCTGTTGCAGATCTTTGTGTCATCTGCAAAGAGGCATACCTTTCCCACAGTCCCTCTGCAATGTCACTTATAAAGACATTAAAAGGACTGGACCCAGTACTGAACCCTACTGGTACCCACTAGTAACCCCTCTTTCTTCAGAGTAGACTCCATTTACAATTACCTTCTGTGTCCTGTTGTTCAGCCAATGTTTTACCCAGGCTACCACCCTGGGACCCACTCAAGGCTGGTTAATTTGACTACTAATCTTTTCTGTGGGACTGTGTCAAATGCCTGCTATAAAGTCTAGGTAGGCCATGTCCACAGCCCCTCCCTGGTCTACTACTTTGGTCACCCAGTCAAAGAAATCAATTAGATTTGTCTGACATGACCTTCCCGCTGTGAACCCATGCTGCCTTGGGTCCTGTGCTCCACTGGCCTCTAGGTACTCAACAATTCTTTCCTTCAGAAGTGATTCCATCACTTTCCCCTACCACAGAGGTCAAATTGACAGGTCTGTAGTTTCCTGCCTCTGTCTTGCTCCCACTTTTGTGAAGGGGAATCACATCAGCCTTCTTCCAGTCCTCAGGTACCACACCATCCTCCCATGATTTGTTATAAAGGGTAGTCAGTGGTGTCACTAGTTCTCTGCTTAATTCTTTAGAATTCTGGGTGAATTCCATCTGGCCCCATTGCTTTGTCCACCTTCAGTTTTAGGAGTTCTTTCAAAACCCTTTCTTCTGTGAAAGGACTGGAATCAACCCCTCTCAAAGTGCTTCTGTTAATTGGATTAGGCACCTCCCCCACTTCCTCTTTTGTGAATACTGAACAGAAGTATTCATTCAGTATCCCTGCTTTTTCACTGTCACTCTCTGCCCACCCACCATCCATTCTATTCAGCCTCACTATCCCTCCCTTTGTCTTTCTACGCTCCCTGATATACCTATAAAAGGTTTTATCCCCCTTCTTAACTGAGTTGGCTATCTTTTCCTCAGTTTGTGCCTTTGCTATTCTGACTACCCTCCCTGCTTCCTTCTGCCTTAACTGGTACAGTTCTCTGTCCTGCTCCTTCTGTGTTTCTTTATACTTCCTAAATGCTATCTTTTTCTCTAACCTTCACTGCCTTCTTTTGAGAACCATAGTGGCTTTTTTCTTTGTTTTGATTTGTTTATTTGCTTCACACAAAGGCTTGTTGCCTCTGTGATGGCTGTTTGATATTTCCCATTGTTGCTCCACCCTCCTTCTAGCCTGTTTGCTAGTGCTTTTCTAAGACACTCTCCCATCTTGCCAAAGTCAGCCCTCCTGAAGTCCAGAACCCTCACTTTTGTATGGCTTGACTCTGTAGCTGAGTTTATCATGAATCACACTGTTTGGTGGTCACTTGTTCACAAATGGCTACCCACTTCTAGATCTGAGATCCTCTCATTGTCCCCATTTGAGAGTATGAGGTCTAAGATTGCTCCCTCATGAGTAGATTCCAAAACTAGCTGTCTGAGGCATGCCACCTGAAGGGCATCAAGAATGCCCTGCTTTTGGATGTGGCTACAGCAAAGGTGCTCCAGTTAACATCTGGCATATTAAGGTCCCCCATCAACAGTATCTCCCCTTTCTCTGCCATTCTAAGTATGCCTTCTATCATATCCTTGTCCATTCCTTCCCCTGACATGGGGGTCTGTATACAACCCCTGTGTGAGTTGTGGTGCCATTTCCGGTCTCTGGGTGACCCACAGTGCCTCCTCTTCTCCCTGTTTACTCTTTTGTTCAGTTGCTTTTATCCCTTCCCTTACATGAGAGCTACTCCCCCCCTTCTGCCCTCCCTGTCTCTCCTGTAGGTTGTGTACCCTGGTATGTTAACATCCCAGTCATAGTTCTCTGTGTACCATGTTTCTGTGACTGCTACGATATCCAGGCATCCCTCTTCCATCAAGGCCACCAGTTCAGGGAGCTTGTTGCCTAGACTATGGGCGTTGGTACTCATTTCCCTCCATTTCTTGATGGCCTTACCCCTTTTTGCCCCATCCCTGTCCTTATTGCGTTTGTCACTTTCTCCATTTACCCCTGCGCTTCTCCCTATTGACATCTCTATGTTGGTGTCTACCTCGCTTAGTACCCTGATTTTTGGGGGCTAGGATTTCCCTGCTCCTTTCCAGTGCCTCCCCCCTTGGCTAGTTTAAATGCTTGCCAATGAAGTATTTAAACCTATCACCTAGGATCCTGGTTCCCCTCCTGGAGAGATGCAGACCATCACACCAGTATAGGCCTGCATCCACCCAGGTGGACCCCCAGTCCCCAATGAAGCCAAATCCCAGAACTCTGCACCACTTTTTCAACCACTGATTGAATCCCATGGTGTGGAGCACCCTAGCCTCATCCGTGCCATAGAGAGCCAGCACCTCCGAGAAGGTTACCATGTGTGCTATTTGTCTAAGGCCCTTCCCCATCTCCACAAATGCTTCTTGCACTGCTCTGATCCCTTTCTTAGCCAGGTCATTTGTCCCTAGGCGGACAATGACATCCAGCTCCCTCCCCTGTGCAGCTGCTCCTGTGATCCTAAGGATTCGCACCCTGTCCCTCCAAGCCATGGCGCCAGGCAGGCACCTTACCTCCCTCTCCCCTTCCTCCCCCAGTTCTACCTTCCTGACAATAGAGTCCCCCACTAGGAGTTGTCTCCTTCCCCTGTGGGGTCCCATGCCACCCTCCTGTGGGTCTCCTTTGTGGAGGTTCCCAGCATCCTCCTTGGTCTCCACTGTGGGTGCCTCCATAGAGGAACCACACTTTTCCAGAATGGCATAGAAATTGTGGAGAGGTACAACTGGAGGAATGTGCCTCTGTTCCACCACCTTCACCCTCCCATTTTCACAGACAGGTCATCCTGTGTTGCAGGAGCCAAATCCCTTTGCGCAGATGGGTCATTCTGTGTTGAAGGAGCCTAATCCCTTTGCACAGATGGGTCATCCTGTGTCGCAGGTGGGAAATAATTTTTCCTGGGTCCACCATTTTGTTTTTTTAGTTAGCGAGAGAAAGAAAATAAAGACAACACATAAAAATGAATGGAATTGAAAATAAGCATCAGAAGCTAGCTAAATGGGACCCATTTAGCTACATTCTGATGTTTGTTTATTTAAATTATGGCCAGAAACATCTTTTCTGGGCAACCAAAATCCCAGGTGTCCAGCTGAGTGAGAGGAGCGCTTCCCTCACATTCTCTGTATGAGAACAGCAGGATTTTTTTGACTTTTGCAGCCACTGCTGGAACTCCTGCTGCCAGCTGCAGTTTCAGCTATGAGATGCTGTTCCCCTAGTGTCTAGTGGCATCCCCCTCTCTCTGGTCCTCATATTGTATTTTATATATTTATCATTGGTGTTAGTGGTATCCTCCCATCCGTCTTTATGTATCCCTGGTGTCCAGTGGCACCCCCCACCTTCTTATCCTCATATTAAATTTTTTCCATTTCTCCCTTGGTGTTAGTGGTATCCCCTCACCTTCCTGTATCTTTCCCTGGTGAGTAGTGGCACCCCCCCATCCTCCAGTCCCCATATTTGATTTTTTTTCATTGGTGGTTAATGGCTTCCCCCTTGTATGTTTTTATTATGTCCTGAAAAAAAGAAAACAGTCCTCTGATGTCTTTTTTTTAAACCTGAAAAAAAAGAAAATGGTCCCTCGTCATCCCCGCCATCCCCTTCCCCATTCCAACTCTTCCACTGAGTACCCACCACCCCACACCCCACTTACCCTATACTTACCTCCAGAGGTTGTAGGCTGTCATTCTCTGTGGACCAAGACACATCTGCACTCTTCAAAGCCAAACCGTGAACTGAGGAATCAAGATGAGTGCCATATAATGTATTGTATTTCAGTGGCATTTTGAACTTATGTTCATAACTTTGCCATTTTTACGAATTGTTTCACCAAATTTTCAACATGGCCTTTTTGGTACCCCAACTCGTGAACACTGGCACTGTCATTTCATTAATCTGGCCTGGAAGGTGATTTTGGGGTTGCTGCACAAAACTTTTGGGACTGAATAATGAAATTGCACCACCTGTATTCATGAAGTGGAGTCCCAAAAAGGTCATATTTAAAATTTGGTAAATAAATTCCTAAATATGGTCACGTTATGAGCGCTTATCATAGGTATCATAGGTATTTCAGAGCTAGTAGACCATAGTCCATAATGCTCGCAATTTTTAATTATATCCTATTATGTATTTGTGATGTAAATAGGTGTCCAAGTATTTTTTAAAGGTAGTCATATTCTCACTCAATACTATTTCCATAGGAAGACTATTCCAAATTTTACAGACTCTAACAGTGAACCAAATACTTCTTTTTTTGGTTTTCCACTGTTCAATTTTCAATTATAAAGGATGTGCCCTAGTTAAGTGAATTGTTTCCCTCAGTTTGAGCCCTAAAACTTCCCAAAGATGATCATCATATAATACCTTAAATACTAGGCATAAATCACCCCTCATTCTGTGATATTCCAAAGAGTACAGCCCCAGATTCTGGAGTCTGGCATTATAGTCGGAGTTAATGACTTCTTTGATTTTTTTAGTTGCTCTATGTTGTATTTTTTCCAGTGATTTAATGGAGCCTTTGTCTCCTGGGGCCCAAAATTGGGCACAATATTCCAAATGGGGCCTCACTAGTGATGAATACAATGGGAGCAACACATCTTTACTTTTGTTGCTGATGTGTTTATTGATGCAATGTAACACACCTGCCGCCTTTTTGATAACAGTGAGGCAGTGAAGTTTGGAACTGAGATCATTAGATATTCTTATACCTAGATCATGCTCATCATCCACAGCTCTTAATGTTTTTCCTCCTAAAGTATATTTAACTTGAGTGTTTTTATTACCAAAATGCATCACAACACATGTATCCGCATTGAATGACAGCTGCTTCAGGGTAGCCCATTTTAGCATCTCATTTAGGGCATACTGGAGGGTAATTATGTCATCATTATTTTTAATTGGGTATCCTATGTGTGTATTGTCGGCAAATTTAGTTAACCAAACATTCGTCAAGGTTTTTAATGATGCAATATATATATTAAACAGACATGGACCTAAAACAGAGCCCTGAGGAACCCCACTGGTCACTATATCCCAGTCTGAGAAAAAACCTTTAATACACAGTCTCTGGGTATGGCCTTTTAGCCATGATTCCACCCAACGTGTTATATTTCCTCCTATTCCAAGACTAATCATGTCCTCTATAAGCTGACCATGAGGAACTTTATCGAATGTCTTGGAAAAATCTAGAAATATGACATCCACTGCCTCACCCCTATCCAATGCTGCACTAACTCCATTATAGAACTGAACAGATTAGTCTGGCAAGATCTAGCCTTAACAAAACCATGTTGGGTAGGGTCAGGTTCAATTTTGTTACATAGATGTTCCTTTATGATTCCTTCTAACATTTTACCCAGTATAGATGTTAGGCTAATGGGTCTATAATTTGACACCTCCTGTCTAGAACCCTTTTTATAAATTGGAACTACGGTCGCTTGTCTCCAGACATCAATAACTTGTCCTTCATGTAAGGATTTATTAAATAGGGCAGCAACAGGACCAGAAAGAGGGACAGCCAATTCCTTGAGGATGTGGGGATGTAAACCATCTGGTCCAGCTGATTTGTTAGGATCCAGATTTTGAAGCAATTTTTGGATAGTATTAGCATCTACTGAAAAATAGCCACTCAGATTATGATCATTATGTTTTATTCTAGTTTCAGATTTATTATTAAAGACTGATGAAAATTGCTTATTGCACATAGTAACCATAAGTGTTTTATCTGATACTAGTTCTCCTGATGTATCTTTAAGTGGACCTATAATGGGAGTGCCACCCCTTTTGTTGTTTATATATTTATAACTAAGGATTTATAATTATTCCCCACATTCTTACCCAAGCATACCTCAAAATCCCTTTTTGCCTTTCTGATACTAAATTTTGTCACTTTTAACTGGAATTTAAAGGCTTCCCAGCTCTGCTTCGTTCCACACGACTTAGCTTTCTTATAAGCTCTGTTTTTATATTTGATATGTTTTTTAACAGCTTCATTCAACCAAGGCCTATTTAAATTGGTTTTGTCAGTTTTTTTAATAATTGGGATATGTTTACTAGAGGCTAAAGTTAACTGACTGATAAAGATTTGCCAGATTTCGGTAAGTGATTTGTCAAGGAATGAATGATGCCAGTCCCAGGATTGTAAATCATGTGCCATACCCAGAAAGTTTGCTCTCCTAAAGTTGTACACTGATGTGTTCCCACTATTCTGTCCCAACTTTTCACTGATTGTAAAGTGCAGCATGGAATGGTCACTGGAGCCTAGTGGTTGGAGTACTTTGCACTTAGAAATTAAATTTCCCATATTATGTAAGACAAGATCCAAAATGTTATTGCCCCTGGTATTGGTGTTAACTATTTGTTCCATATTTGATAACAGAAATAATTGCAGATATTTATTTTCTAGCAAAGATGAAGTATGTATAGTATTCCAATTTATGCCTGGGAGATTAAAGTCACCTACTAACAGGGTATTTTTTGTGGAGGATATCTTTTCCACAAAATCCAAAAGATATAAATCATCATCATATGTAGTTGCTGGGGGCCTATAGACTACTCCCATATTGATGCAGGGTGCTGAGATAGGGAAAGTTTTGCCCATAATGCCTCAATATTTGGCCACTGAATAAGCTCAATATTCTCTGCTTTAATAATACTTGATAGGTACAATGCCACCCCCCCCACTTATGCTTCTGTCTTTATGAAACAGAGTAAAGCTTGGGATGCTTTTCTCCCAGGGGTCATCATTGCACCACCAAGTCTCTGTGACTGCACATATATGAATGTTTAGTTGTTCCAAAAGTAAAGTAAATTCATCAGACTTGTTCACAACAAGACTTCTTGCATTATAAGTAAGCAAGTCCATTCTGAGGGGGCCAAAGATATATTATTATTACTGATGGTTTTCTGGTGCTGAATATCCCCCCCCACCTAACAGTTTAAACAGTGGTCAATCTGTTGTCTGAACTTTTTCTTCGCACGCGCATAACTTTGGTAATTTTCAATATTTTGACTCCAAATTTTCAGCATAGACATAGAAACAACATTACTATGAAGAGTATTTTTTTTCTTCTTGTCCCTTTGTTCAGCATTACAGAGGTTAATTTATATACAGACAGGATCCCTGTTTTATTGATGGATTAATTGATGTAAAATGTTTTATTAGGAAATACATACTGCGCTGTTGACAGCTAGTTTCAGATATGTTCGAGGGGTAAAGTAGACAATACAATAAGGTGCAAAAGTAAAAATACACTAGCAGTTGTGCAGCCACAATATTCTGTGCCAAGTAAAACAGTGCAAACACAATATGGTGCAAAGGACATCTACTTTATCCTCTGCCGAATGCATAATCCACTATTGGTGACATCATAGTTTGTTGCTGTCAAAATTATCACTACGTCATGAGCCGAGGACTGTGACTTCAGCAAAGGATTAAACAGCAGGAGCAAATCAGCTATAAGGGAAAAGTCTCTTTCCTACTTAAATGAACCTAGCAGTGAAGAATGAAGCAATAGCAATACAGAAAATTGGTAAAATATAAGCAAATTTTGTTTTAATATTATGTTTTTCAATGTTTCTCCAAAGTGACAAACTCATTTTAAAATGATATCTGAATTTCTACAAAGGACAGGCAGTGAGAGTATACAAATACTGACCAGAGCTGATGGAAATAGTGGGAAAATATTGACCCTGAGGGATGAACTATTGCCTGACAATAGTTATATTGTCTGAAGCCAAAGGTTGAAGGCAATGTAACTATTGGATGGCAGAAATCCATCCCAACGGGTCTATACTTTCCCCCATATCATAAAACAACTCCAATCAATATCTGTTTTATTAAACCTTGTCCAAGTTGCAAGAGTTAGTAGGGCAATAGTTGAAAGAAAATTGCCCATTTCTCATGAACTATTGCATCATTCTAATGAACTACTGCCTGGTGGTTCTTAGTTTTGAAATGGGCAATAGTCCAAAAACCTTGTATATCATGTGACTGACTCTTGTTGACTCAGACTTGGATTTTTTTCTAAGGTTTAGTAATAGCTAATATGAATGATACATGTCTGACTACCAGTCATTAGCTTTCTCTGTTCACTGAACTCAGTTTGGCACACGTAGGTGGAAAAACAGGAAAGCATCATACAGTATGTTTATCAGCAGTTTTAGGCACTTAAAAAATAAATTACAATAATATTGGACTATAACCAAACAAAACAACTGTTTAGTGACATCAGGCGCTGTGAACATGAACCCTGGAATGACTAGCTTAACCAGGAAATAATATAATTGTAAGTTTCCTGACCTTGATGGGTTGCCAGGCAGAAGGTGTACAGTATGTCACATACAGTCAGTCCTAATGGAAAATGAGTATTATAGTACAGCTGAGCTGGCCTTCAGTGCCACAGCTGAAGAGGCATTAGGAATCCAGAACAGTGAAGAAGCACCTGCTGTCAGTAAACTGTAATATGAGCAACTGTAAAAAGAGTACTGGAGGCAGGGAGGATTTGGGACTAACAAAAGAGGATAATCTTGAATATAAGTGACAAAACCTGATAAAATTACAGATTCCAGGTGTTACTCAGTGATATGAGTCATCTCATTTCCATTACGGTGCCTTCTCTCCATTTTTTGCTCCACAATCTGAAGTACGGGGACCTGGAATCTAAATGCATTGCTGTAATGGTCCAATATCCAACCCAGCTGATGGCCTATGTATTGTGACTCAGAGTTTGTACTAAGAGATTATTCTTTTGCCATTATCATTGTTCTTTTCTTTTTTTGATGAAACCTCCTTAAAGCAGCAGTATTTTTAGTCACCATGTAGTTTTTTGGAGCAGTAATGCTTTTACGACAAAAACATCAATATACCCATTTTCCTTTTTATTTTCTTTCACTTCTAAACTAAGACACAATATTTTAAAGTTTTTACAAGCTCCAGCTCCCCTGCCATGCCCCAAGTGAAAACAATAAATATCTTGGTGTTGTGCTATGTAGTTTACCACAAGAAATACTAGGCAGCACCATCCAAATACATCCACAGTCTAGTATTTACATTTAACAGGTGTCCTCAATGGAAGAGGATTTTTAAAAATTGCAGGTGGTGGTCATCTTTACTGATGTGAGTCATTGATTACAAAATTACCTATAAAAGTCATTTTAAAAACACCTGAGAAAAAATAAAAATACAAGGAGGATGAATCTAAAGAAGTCAAAAACACATTTTTGCAAAAAGCTGTATGCTGAGATTTGTTTGCTGACTGTTGAACACTACTACTTTATTAGGGCTCCACTGTATGCCAGGAGAGAACATTAAAACCACATAGTAACTTTAGAATCCTGGGTAGGTCTGCACCTGGAGAAAGACTTAGTCAGGACACTGATATCCTCAAGAATACTTCAAACTATGCTAACACTCTCCTTCTTAGAGTGAGTAAAAACTGTATTATAAAACATTTTAAACTCTAAGCTTGCATGGTTTTTAAGGTCTTCACATGCCAAGGGGATGTAAAAATATAGAAAGATGCACTGTTCCTCATATTTTTTTTTTTTATTATAACTGGTAAAAAATAATTCCAACAAGGTGTATTGAACCATTGCCACACACTCATAGAATCCCAGCTCAAGGTTCAACTAAATCTTCAAAAATGAGCTGATTTAAAGTTACACCTTTTAGATTGATGTGCATAAACCAAAAACATAATGGTTGGTGATGCAACAGTCATATTTACAAAACGGTTGTTACACTCTTGCTTCCTTGGCGGTCAAAACATGGTAACATATGGAAAGGAAAATGGAGCATATCCCATCAATAAAAGAAAGTCTAATTTTTATGAATAATTGAAATCATTTTATAAGTGAAATAAGACACTCCAGAGTTTGGGAATTGTATTATGATAAAGTAATGCTTCAGGAAAGTATTAAGGGAAACTATTCAAAATATAGTTATAACTATGAGGATTCATTCATAGTCATACTTTGCACATCATTCTAACCACATGAATTAGTCAAACTTCTGCATCATCTCTGTGAGATGCATAGTGCACTGAACTAAGAATGCTTTTTCATGGACGTTCTGTATCTGTTTATATGTATAGTTCCTGTGTCTTTTGTGGTTATAAGAGGGAATTCTTGAGTTCTTCAGGTGAGAGAAGAGCAAGGCAAACTGAACAATTTTGACACACAAGGAACTTGAGAAGAAACTCTTATAACTACAAGAGACACAGGAACAGAACATATAAACATATTGTAATAACTGGGGAGCCTTTTCTCCCATAGGAAAACCCAGTTATAATTTCCCCTTTATAACCTGTGGGTTATAACGGTGAACACCTGCCAAGTTTCCCTTACACTGAGCGTGCACAGTCACCGCTCTTTTACTCCTTGGTGCCGGCTGCCATTCCACAGTGCCACACAGTTCACTTCACTCTGAGTCGGCGGTGGTAAGTTAATTTAAAAATAATAAATGAACAATTGGGCTAAACTTTTATAATGTATGGACGGTGTCTATTAACCCCTGTTTTTAATCAGTTTATAACCTGATAACCCCATCATTATGACATCAGTGTGCTGTAAACCTTGTTTAAATATGTCATAATGATGGCATTACAGGATAGAATGTCACCACCTGTCAAAATTCTTGGAAAGAAAAGTTGATCTGCTGCTTGGACATTCATTCAAAACACACATTCCATTTAGACAGTTACAGATCCACTGCAGTATAGATCGCAATGGCTAATTTCAGCACCTCTTTTGCTCAACATTGAAACCAGGAGGCATTTATAGATGAGCAGGAGAACAAATGCACAATTGAAAAAAACTTATTTTTTTCCAACAGTGGCTAGTTTTTCCATGCACTATAAAATACAATGCCTGAGTAACAGTGGTCAACCACGGACATAATCACCTCTCGTGGTTGCCATGACAACTGTAAACCTCTCGAGCTGCACTCTCAATGTTTACTTGGTTGTCCTAGTAACTGCTTGAGGTGATTAGATTGTGGTTATCCACTGTTACTCAGGCATTACCCTCTATGTTTCACCTTGACTGGTACCAAGGGAAAAAAAACAAGGAGTTTTATCGTGAGCTGCGGACCGCACTGAAACCCATCTGGTCCTCGGCTCCATAGCAATATCTTTATTTTATATAATTTCTGTGGTGAGAAAAATGCTCCCCAATAATCATATGAATAAGAAGGGTTAGGGTGGGAACTTGAATTTACATACTACTTCAGTGTGGGATGCCTTTATAATCCCCTCAAGCTTTGCTCTCGGGGTTTATGTGGCATCCCACACCTCAGAGTATGTAAAATTCTCATTATAACCCCCAACCCAGCTATTATTCTACATATAAATTATGTCAAAGATTTCTGCTTTTGAAAAATGCAACTTGAATTTCAAATAAAACTGTTTGACTTTGTAGAGAAGTAGAGAAACTTCTGTGTGATGAAATGGACTATAATACACTTTAAGCTTATTTTTCTGGTATTTTCAAAACTTTGTTCTTCACATTTCAGAATGTAGAATCTGCTTTTCTTAACATTTCAGAACACAAAGAGCAAGGTTATTCACTACACCAGTTACAGCAGTAATTGCCAGTAGTGCTCTGGAAGCATGAGATGAGCTGTCACTGCAGTAGACAGCATTGCGTGCCAATTCAAAATTGGCAGATTGAACCTTTCCTTTTTTTTTTACTATTGTATTTATCCTCCTTTGGCCTGCCAGTGAGCTTCTGCCCTCTTCCAGCCCCTGGTCACTGCCTTACCCCACCCAGCATCTCTCAGGCCCTGAGTACCCCACGGATTACCCCCCATGGTGGGGCGGAAGGGAGAAGGGCCATCCTCCCCCCCTCCTGAGCACATATCCAGAGTGGGCCTGAGAGCTCCATGAGGCCATGGTGCTGGAGTGCTGGGGAGGGCTTTAGGGAGCCAATAGACCATTTTTCCTCCTTTTCTAGGTCCCTCCCCCCACAGCCATGAACGCGCACATGTGTGGAGGCACGCACATGTCATGATGTCATGCTACTTGTCTCCCTGACTCTGGTGCTACCCCCATCCTCCACCAGGGGCAGCCAAGGAGCAGTACGACCTGCCCACCCTTCCACAGGACAGGAGAGCTGTCATCGGTCATTCGATCCTCTCCTTCCCCTGTTGGCCCCCAGCAGCCCGTGCTCATTCTCGAACACAGGCCGCTGGCATGGTGCGAGGTGTGGCATCCAACACCTCAACCCTCAGCACCACCGGGCTGAGCAGAGGTTGAACCTTTCTAGCACATTCCCATCACAACCTACCATCCATATGCAGTACATGTGTAACAGAAGGGTAGTTGAAACTCAGTTTCATTTTTCTGAAACAATTATACCAATATTGAAAAACAGTCTCAAATTGTATATAAAAGATAACATAGCCCCACCTTTGTTGAGAACTCACCAGATTCTCAACACCTCATCAGTTTGGTGACATCAGAAAAGACTCAAGCTTCGCTCTCATACCCCTGATGTCACCGACGTACTCGACATTGAGAAACTCCTCATTCTCAATAAAGGGGATTAATTATAGCGGCATGGTAGCACCACTATAGTTAGGCTTTAGCAGAGTTTTTTTTATTAAACCTTAAACATTGCACTTTAATAGCTTTGCAACCATTCAATAGACTTGTAAAATTTTTGCATGCACAGTCTTGGGGGGGGGGGTAGATTTCTTGATGTGCCATGTTTTGTTCTGGTCAGATGTGTGGATTCCAAAATCTGGATAGCAAAGAGTGAACAAGAATTGAGTGTTTTTTTCTGCATTTTTTTTGTCACTGCCTTGCTCCCAGATGGTTTGGAATTTATGTGTGAAATTTTCAGGGTAGAAAGGGTTTGGCCCAAAGTGGTGCCTTGGTGAAAAAATATTAATCCATTTAAAAGTTATTGAGTTTTTAAATTTTAGTTCTGAGCATGCTCAGTATGATTTTTTGGGATAGCTGCCTGGAACAAAAAAATAATTTTGTCCATACAAAAAAAGGATCATTTTTCATAAGGGGGTAATTCTTTTTCATGAGGAAAAATTATTTTTTTGTATGACTGCCATTTTGTCTCTGTTAAAAAATGTTTTTTGAAAACCCACAAAAATGACGTCCTGCACACACAACACCACATGTATCTTGTTAATTGGGACTTTAGAAAGTAAGGAGAAAAAAGAAAGGCCTTTAGGAAATACAAGGAGACTCAAAAGGATGAGGACAGGGAGAAGTACCTGGAGAAACAGAAAGAATCTGGGAAAGCAGTCAGAAGGGCTAAGGCACAGACAGAGGAAGGTATAGCACAGGCTATTAAGAAAGGAGACAAGATCTTCTTTAGATGCATTAGTGAGAGGAAAAAGATCAGAAATGGTAACGTTAGGCTGAAGAAGGAAGGGGGAGGGTGGGTGGAAGACGACCTAGAAAAGGCTGAGATACTGAACAAATACTTTTGCTCAGTGTTCACCAGGGAAGGGAAGGGTGAGGGACCAAAACTCATTAGGGGGGTAGTCAGGGGAGAGAGGTTGACACCAGCCCATTCACTGTGGAAAGGGTCCTAGAGGAACTCGGGGGGAACAGACAAAGCACTGGGGCCAGATGGGATTCACCCTAGAGTATTAAAGGAACTCAGGGACATACTGGTAGGTCCACTGACTGACCTTTTCAACATATCTCTAGAGACAGAGGAAGTACCTGAAGACTGGAGGAGGACAGAGGTCATCCCTCTCCACAAGAGTGGCAGTAGGAAGGAGGCAGGCAATTACAGATCTGTAAGCCTGACCTCACTAGCAGGGAAGCTAATGGAGTCCCTACTTAAGGAGCAGATTGTGATGTTTCTGGAGACTAGCGGGGCACAGGATCCAAGGCAGCATGGATTCTCACCGGGAAGATCCTGTCAGACAAATCTAATTGATCTCTTTGACTGGGTGACATGGGTGGTAGATCAGGGAGGGGCAGTGGATGTGGCCTACCTGGATTTCATTTCAGCAAGGGCTTCAACACCATCCAACATAGGAGATTGTTAAATAAACTGAGAAACCTGGGAGTTGGCCCTATGGTAGTAAAATGGATTGAGAACTATCTAAGTGACATGACTCAGAGGATGGTAGTAAATGGCATGAAATCAGAAGAGAGGGAGGTGACCAGCGGGGTGCCACAAAGATCGGTGCTGGGACCAGTCCTGTTCAATGTCTTTATTAGCAACATTGCAGAGCATCTGAAGGGAAAGGTATACCTGTTTGTGGACGACACCAAGATCTGCAACAGAGTTGGCACACCGGAAGGGTGGAAAGAATGAGGAAGGATCTAAGCATATTGAAAGAATGGTCGGGTGTATGGCAGTTGAGTTTAAATGCTAAAAAGTGCAAAATAATACACCTGGGTCACAGGAATCCAAGAGAGGAGTACAGGATGGGGGTGGGAGGTTCTGACCACCACAAAGCAAGAGAGAGACCTGGGGATCATCATATCAGATGATCCTAAGTCGACCAAGCAGTGTGAAAAAGCAGTGGGGAATGAAAACAGAATGCTGGAATGCATATGTGGAGGCCTAAGCAGCAGAAAGAAAGAGGTGGTGATGCCACTGTACAGATCACTGGTAAGGCCTCACCTGGAGTACTGCATCCAGTTCTGGAAACCGCATCTCAAGAGGGACATAGACAGGATGGAGGCAGTCCAGAGAAGTGCAAAAAAATGGTACATGGGCTGCCCCAGAAGCTGTATGAGGAAAGACTCAGTGACCTTAATATCTATTCATTGGAGAGGAGGAGAGAGTGGGGATATGATAGAGACATTCAAGTACCTTAGGGGTATAAACAGGGTACAGGAGAGAACCATGTTTCAAAGGAAGCATTGCACAAGGACAAGGGGACATGATATGAAGCTGGAGGGAGGAAGGCTCAGGGGGAATGTCAGGAAGTACTTTTTCACAAAAAGGGTTGTGGATCCATGGAACAGCCTTCCAGCAAAGGTGGTGGGGGCTAAAACAATATGGGGGTTCAAGAGCACATGTGATAAACATAAGGGTACCCTGGAGATGGGCAGAGAAGGTGTGCCACAGATCAAATAGGATCTGAGCTGTCAACACTGAGTAGGGAAATGGGCAGACTAGGTGGACCATATGGTCCTTATCTACCATCAGAGTCTATGTTTCCATGACCCTCTTAGGTGGATTCTGCACTTATTTCTTGGAAAAATTTCCCAGAATTGTGTCTATATACATTTTAAAATCATTTTTCGTGACTTGATTTCCTTTTCTAAGAAGATAAAAAGGATCCTCCATATGAAAAAGAATTCACCCAGTGTTTTTCCGATTCTTTTGTATGAAAGGATCCTTTTCATATGTTTATTTTTTGTTCACACAAAAGGATGCTCATATGAAACAAGATTTTGAACTTAGTTTTTCCCCCAATTTTTTCATATGAAGGATCCTCTTTGTATGCATTTTCGCTCATATGAAAAAGGAAGCCCTCATACAAAAAAAGATTTTGGACTTAGTTTTTTTCCCCAATTCTTTTCTTTTTTATATGAAGGAATTCTTTTTTTTCATATGGCTCTTTTATTCATACAATAAAGGATCCCTTTATACAAAAAAAAAAAGATTTTGGACAGTTTTTTCTGATTTTGTTTTTATATGAAGAGATCCTTTTTTGTATGTTTTTTTTTATTCATATGAAAAAAGGATGCCCTCATACAAAAAAAGATTTTGGACTTAGTCTCCCCCAACACCAATTTTTTTTTCATACGAGGGAATCCGTTTTGTTATGGCTTTTTCATTCATATGAAAAAGGATCCTTTCATATTAAAAAAATGACTTTTTCCCCACATTTGAACTTCAGCAAGCTATAACTCCTTCAATATTTACAGTTAAGGGACATTCTATATACCAAAACAAAGGTCCTGATGAGTGCTACAATAATAAGACATAATACGCCCCACCCCCAACAATTTAGGGGGCATATAAAAAAACACAAAAATTAGAACATCAAAATTCCCATAGAACAACACTGAAAGTTAAGTAAATAAATTGCTTTTTGGCAGAAAGGGAAGTGCAGGGCACCAACATGGATGTATGCATCTATGGTGGGATGGAAGTGCAGGGTCCTCTGGGCCCTGTGCTTCTACAGGCAAATGGGTATGTTCATGCAGGTCCCAAAGGGGCCTGCGTGTATGAGCATATGATTATACTATCCCAAACAGTAAGGAAATTCATTGCAAAAAACTTCATTAATGCACAGTTAAGGTTAAACTGAGAAGAGTATGAAAATGTGATGTTAGGGTTCCCAGCACTAACACTCCATCCCCACCTTGCAGGAAGCAACAGGAAAAACCATTACAGTTTCACCTCTTCTGTGTCTTTGCAAATCAGGCATGGGGTGTACCTTGGGGTTGTCAACCCTAATGCCCACCCCATTCTCATTTACTCTACACATCTCAGCTTATGTACTGATAGAATGGGGTGAACATTAGGGTTGACAGCCCCAACGTACACCCCATGCCTGATTAGTGAAGATGCAGGAGAGGTGAAACCGTAATGATTTTTCTTGTTGCTGCCTCCAGGGTGAGGGTAGGTGGGGTGTTAGGGTTGGTAACCTTAACTCCACATTTCCCTGCTTTTGCTGGTGTAACCCTAACTGATGCATTAACATAGTATTTGCAATGATTATTGTATATATGCTAACTGAATTTTGAACTATAGCATTTTAGAGTTGTTTGCATGAGGCAACCCCTTGTGGGGAAAAAAGAGAGCACCTGGAATGTTTAGAAATAAACAATCCTGACTGGCTAAGAATGATGTCATGATTTACAATGATGTCTAAAGCTGTATGCCTGCATAGGCACTACAGCTCCAGAGCTGTGGTTAGATTTAACACTCTCAAATTGCAGATTCTCCATGACTCCAACTTAGTTTAAGTAAGGGAGCACATAAGCTTAATATGGGCAAGAAACAAGAGAACAAACTACCAGAAACAGATGGGATAACTTGGGACTGAACAACAAAGGGCTGATGACTGAGACCTCAGCACTCTTCCACATGGCTTCAGAAACACATCAACAACTTCAAACAGCAGACCCAAAAAACCTTAAGGGCAAAATGATTGACCTAATACTGATTCAATGCACAGCATTATCTTTTATAGTGTACTGGCATCTATGCCCATTTCAGACACTCTACTTCCCTGCAGAGAACTGGTGGCTGGGGGAAGAGGCACTTTAGGGGGTGGTTGTGGGCTCACATTTTTGATTTAACATGTGGCTAGTGATTACAGCTGTTTCTATAAGTTTAAATAAAAAAAATCAGCTTCCAGCTCATTTGGTTAGTGGAAAGTTGCTGTGCAGTGGCATTCTAAGTTGTTGTGCTGCAGTAGCGACATCCCTACTGCAGCAAAACAACATATTGATGTCACTGCTGCAGCAAAACAACCCTATTCTAGGCATGGATTTCTGTTAAGAACAACATTCTACCATGTGCTCCTGTATAACATTAACTGGAACACCCTGCATAGTTATCTGTGTGAGTGGTTGCTTGGGGTAGTTTACAATACACACCGTGTAGACATAGTCATTATCTGAGCAGGAGGCAGATATCTTTCCACAGCACCCACTTACACTGTATTTACTTTGTGCTTTATGTTCTTGTGTATGAATTTTGCTTCTGAGAGATGCACTGTGGGGCCCTCTTGAAATTTGGAATGACTGCATTTTTCAAAATGATTCATTTTGAAACACACCATGCATGCCTTGGGCAGGATTCACAAAGAAAGCCAAAAATCCTGCAGCTGCAGGAAAAAGACTTGCAGCACTGTGGAAAAGCAGTTGCACAATATTCTGAAAGAAAACTTGCGCAGGTGCGGAATTCCGCAAAAATCCCTGCAGTTGCGGAAATGCAGCAGCTGTGGAAATTGTGCATGTGCTGAAAATCCGCAGCTGTGGAAATGGCTTAGGAGGCACAACAACAGTGAACCAAATTAGCTGGAGCAGCAGACTTTAGCAGTCTTGCCACAGATGTAGCTGAACATACCCACAGAGAGACCAGCAACCAGTCCCTCAACTGGGACCACTGCAGCACCACTGGTACCAGCAATACCATGCACCACAGTGGCTGTCTGTCACTGCTGGTTGTGTCTCTACCTAGAGTGTTTCTGTTGCCTGCAGGAGTAGCACTCACTGCAGGCTGTTCAGTCTCTACTGTCTGTGGGGCTCCTTCATGGGCTGTACTGGGTCTGGTGGTGGTTGTTTGTTGTCATTCAGTGACAATGTGTGATACTGTTGTGTAACTACAGGCATTGATATACACCCAGCGGGATGCTATTACTTGTGCCTGACCTCCACTATAATTGTATTTCAATTGTTGGGGCACTGCATTTGGCTGAGTGAGTGTTACGCCTCACTATCATGTGTGTAACAGTTTTTCCTCAACTGCGGAAAAAACCTGGCTGAGAATAGCTATACTTATCAATTACTTTTTTTCCTCAGAAACTTCCGCAGCCGCACTTTTTTCCACAGTCCATAGTGTATTTTTTCCTCAGCTGCAGAAGTTTTGTGTATAGCACCCAGAGCAATTTCCCCTTTTTTTCTGCAGCTTTGGAACTTTTGGGGACTTAGGGAAGATTTTGCACCTTCAAAATGTTTTGTGACCCCCCTTGCCTTTAGCCGAACAAGAAGCTTGTTCTGCCCTATGTGGATAATTGTTCCCACAGTGGTTGCATTTGCTGCCAAATGTCTTGCCAGTGTGTACTCCTCTTTGTTTGATTGCTTTGCCAGGACAGATAGCATTTACTGGTATGTCTGCCTGAGTTGTTATGACCAAGGCCACTGGTTTTCATTTTTTACTGGAAAACACAGTAAAATTCCAGAATTTGAGCAGCCTGAACACTAGTAAAAACAAAGAATTTCATGGAATTTGGCATTTTATACCAGATCAGTAAATCTATAAAACTTGTATTTTTCTTATAATTGCTTCCTGTACTATTTTCAATTTGCTTTATTTAATGTTCTCTATATTAAGCCTTCTTTTATTCTGATTATTTATACACATACTAAAAGAATGACAGTAGAAGCCCAGTAAAATCCAAATATTAGACTAACAGTCACTGATTCAATTCCTGGAATTTCAAGTCTTGAAAACTGAACTTCATTATTTTAATTAATGTAAATCAGTGGCCTAGGTTATGACTGTGCAATCTCTGGTGCCTAAAGCTCAAATGTTTCCAAGGCTCTTTGTGCATCCGGCAGGCAGAAGGCTGGCAGTTAGAGACCAGTTAGACTCACATTGGTGGTGGGAAAGTTGATGGAATCACTGCTGAAGGAGAGGACAAAAGAATATCTTGAATCAAACGGGTTATAAGATCCAAGATAGCATAGATTCAAGGGTGGGAGGTCATGTCTAACAAATCTGATAGATTTCTTTGATTGGGTGACCAGGGCCGGATTAAGGCATAGGCAACATAGTTTAGTTTATTGTTCTAGGAATTACTACCTTTGAGCCAGAGGCTCTTTTACAAAGGTTCCATGTCAATTAGGTACAGTACAAAAAAGGTTACATAGATAACACAACAATTTGTGCTGTGTCAAGAGCGAGAAAACATATACAAATACATATCAAGTAATTTGTGCAAAAGGACATGAGATATCAATAATCACATTATTATTACAAGAAAGAAGTCATGCCAGATTAGGAGAAACAAATAGGGAAAAAGTCCAGAACAGAGAGGGTAAGTGAAAGGTGTGGAGAGCAGACAATAGCAGGAGAAAAGGTTTCCCAAACATGTCTTTGTCAAATAACAGAACAGGGTGGGTAGTGAGAAAATAGGAGGTTTAATCAGGGCAGTCACAGGAGCTGGAGGTGGCAAGGTGAGAGAACAGCCTTGATTTGAAAATACCTAGAGAGGTGGAGGCAGTAATATGAGTCCTGAGGGCATTTAGCCAGCTGGGGGCATGATAGGCAAATGATCTTTGTCCCTGAGAAGTCCGGCATCGGGGACTTGAGAGGTTGGTGTTCTGATCTTCTGGTAAACGGGTGCTAGCGCCGGGCATAACAGGTCTTGGATACAAGGTGAGTGAGGCCCAGAGTGGATTTTTTCACCATCAGGCAGGTAAGGTACTTTATCCGGTTTGAGAGTTGCAACCAACCTGAGTCAGCATAGAGTTCACATGTGTGGGTACGCCGATGTGCACCAGTGAGCAGCCGACAGGCCTTATTTAGGGATGTTGTAATGCGACTAAGTGCTGTAGTAGTGGCAGATCCGTATATAACTAAGCCATAGTCAATGACTCGAGATGATAGAGGATTGATGGCAATCCTCAGTGCAGAATGGGTAAGGAGCTGTCGGTTCGATACAGAATCCCACCGCTGATTAATAGTTTTGCTGTACTGTCAATGTGAGTTGCAAAGGTTAGGCCTCGATCAAAGTTGATTCCAAGATATTTGAAAATTGGCACTTGTTCAAGGGTATTTCCCAGGTATGTATTAATGGTGAGGGACTTGCTGCTTCTTGTTTTATGGTTAAAGAAGAGCATGGATTTAGTTTTTTTTGTTTTAGAACCAGCTCATGTTCAAGGAACCACATCTCAACTTTGGAAAAAGCATGCTGAAGGTTGAGGCATAGAGGTTCGGATCTTTATGAGTGGCAAGAATCACAGCATCATCGGCATAGAGGATTATTTGTTCAGGGCAGGATTTGGGGAGGAGTTTAGGAAAAGGCTGAAAGGAGGGGCCCAGGATGGATCCCTGGGAACTCCTGAGCTAACTGGTTTTGAGTCTGAGAGAACTCCAGCTACTTTTACAGATTGAGAGCGCTGAGCAAGGTAATTTTTACCCAGTCACCAGGACCTCGTAGAGCCCTAGGGATAGTAGTTGTTTGATAAGTAGGCCATGGTGTACTGTATCAAATGCCTTGGTTAAGTCAATGTAGACTGCTCCAGTTAGGTTTCCTTTGTCCATGGCATTGTGGATTGCCCTGAGAATTCAAGTAGGGCAGTCGATGTGCTGTGCCCTTTCCTAAATCCATGCTGCTGAGTGCATAGGATGTTGTGCTTTTCCAG
This sequence comes from Neoceratodus forsteri, assembly GCA_016271365.2. Classification (NCBI taxonomy): domain Eukaryota; kingdom Metazoa; phylum Chordata; order Ceratodontiformes; family Ceratodontidae; genus Neoceratodus; species Neoceratodus forsteri. Next base: position 611,024,256 of record CM057449.1, on the reverse strand, counting down.
GTAGTCTGAAAGTTGGTCCGCCACCAAGCGCTCAAGGGCCTTAGAGAGAGAGGTAGTATTGATATCGAGCGACAGTTACCAGGCAGTGACTTATCACCACTTTTGTGCACTAGAGGACAACTGCAGCCTCCATTTCCTAGGGAATTGGCTGTAGCAGAGGGAGAGATTGAAAATTTTTGTGAGGGGGAGCAGTACTTCCTCCAGAGTGAGGGACAGAAGTTTAAGGGCAATAGTGTCGCTGCTTGCTCGGGACTTAGAAATGGCCTTCTTTACATATTTATAGACTTCATTTGCCTTTACTAGTTTGAAATGGAAGGATGGTTTGGTTGGAGAGGCAGTAGTGGAAGTAGAAATTGGAGGGTCAGCATCAGTGAAAAAATCAGATGAGAGGACACCACTAAGGTCCGTGAAGGTATCATTCAGGGTGTTTGCACTAATCTCTGGGTCTAATGTAGTGGTTTCATCCACATTCATTATAGTAGGAGAGGATTTAGACTGCTGTCCCATGATATTCTTTATGTTGTCCCACAAGGATTTCCCTTCACCCCAGGAGTTGGAGAGGGCATTCTTGAAGTAGGAGCTCTTCATCAAGCGGATCTGTTTAGTACAGTGGTTGTGAGCCTGTTTATATTTTTGGATGTCCGACAGAGTGCCAGTAGCTCTTGCAGTGGCCCAGAGGTGATCCCTATTTTGAGTTGTGCCAATAGCTCGTCGTGAGCCAGGGATTTGTGAGTGCTTTGATTTGTGCTTTTTACTGGTGCATAGGTGTCACAGGCAGTGTTGAAAGTAGTAATAAAGCAATCAAGGGCTAGGTCCACATCTTGAGCTTTGTAAATCAAGGACCAGTCTATCTGCCTAAGACAGGTCTTGAGATGAGTAAGGTTGCCATAAGGTAGGACTCTGCTGTAGATGGTTTTGAGGCGGCTTACGAAACTTATTTGTCCAGGTACATATTATTGAGAGTGATCACTGAGCGAGTCAGGAGAACACTTATATTGGTTATACTGGTAGGGTGACTGGTAAGGATCCAGTCAATGAGGGTGCTGGTCCCTGATTTGTAGTTTTTCCTGGTAGGGGAGTTTACCACGTGTTAAATTTGCTGCTAGGATAGCATCTTTGTTTGACCCTGCATCAGGAGCAAGCCAATTGATATTAAAGTCCCCAAGGAGAAGGAGTTCGATGTCAGAAGGTTGTGTACTTATAAACTCAAGGACAGCCTGTAGGCCGAAATCAGGATCTTTTGGTGGGATATAGACAGCAGCAAGCGTGAGGACTTTGTTTTGGGCACCAAGTAGTATCTTGATAGGGAGGAGTTGCACTGAGGTTTCTGTGGTGGGGTAAGAACCAGGGAGACAGGTGAGGTAGTCCTTTATGTAGATTGCACACCCACCACCCCTTTTCAAGGTCCTATCCAGCCTGAATATCTTGTAGCCTTAGAGATGGCATGATCCGAGTATTAGGTGTCAGCCAAGTTTCGGACGATGGCAAAGGATATCCGGTTGTGTTAGCTGGCAAAGATTTGAAGGGAGGCCAGTTTTGGGAGGAGACTGCAGATGTTTAAGGTAGCAATTTGGAGCCCTCCATTTTGGCAGGCTTTGTTGTGCTGTAGGAGACAGGGCCAGGATTTGAGGGACACTTCCTGATATCAAGAGGAGGAGGAGTAGAGTTTAAGAGACAGTTGCTGTACTAGAGTCAATAGAATTACACTTGAGGCTTATGTGGCTTGGACCAGTGCATGCCTAGGGTCCCAGAGCAAGGAGGTTGTTAGTAATAGAGGATGATATGCCCATTCATCCTTGTTGTAGCTTGTCAGTTGCACCCAGTCGCTTGCAGATAGGTACCTGGTGGTTAAGTCAAAAGCCAAAAGAATGATCAACAGCTGAAGTCCAGAGTCACTGAAATGTTAAAATTCTGAGGGTGATTAACTGTACCTGCACATATGCAGGATGTGAAATCCCTTTGTCTGTATGCTTCTTTGTCATTCAAACAGGTTGCTGAAAAGCCCACATACAGATCATGGAGCAGGTCAGACGAAAATGTGGATTCCAGCAGGACACAGCGTCACCAAGTTTGTCAAATGTAGTTGCTTCACTTATGTTTTGCTTGGGATAGCTTCCAAAAAGTTGATTTTAATGAAAATAAAGATACCTGATGGTGATTTTTTGCAGAAATCCAGTCCAGGAGACTTTCACGGATGTAGTGAGCAAGAATGGTATAGTTACCACAAGCAGAAAAACATGTAAATCCACAAAAACTAAGCTACAGACACAGACAAACACAAGCAGCCACCACACAGACCCAGGGGGTGTTTCTTTATGTGCCTTGGGGCCCTGCCTGCCAGGGGGGCTGCAGCAATCTCCAACATATACAGTATTTACTATGCATCATTTTCTTCTACCTGAGATGCATTTTTTTTTTGTTAAGAACTCAACTGCTAGGTAACTTGAGCAAGGCAGGGACTGAACTGTGACGTGATTCTCACCTAACTGATTAGGTGTTAAGTGTAGCTGATTACTTCAGGGGCCCATGGCCAGGTTGACCTGTAAGGTTTGAACATGCCCATTTCCTTTGCTTTGTTCCTCCCTCCCACTTAGGATCCCCACTTAACAAGTTTTACTCTTAAATATAAAAGATTAACAGTGCAATTCAATATGTATGCTTTATATTTAAAGTACTTCTGAGGGCATTAGGAAAACTTTAATAAAAGTAAGATTTATATTCAGCTCCATCCCATTTTCTTTATTACTTCATATATTTTAAGTAACGAATTCTCAATTTTATTTATGAGTGAAAACAGTTGCATGAAAACAAGATCCCTATCTAGCAGACTAGTTCAAGTTTAAAGTTTCAAGTTTATTGCAGGAATAACTCAATTGATCAGGTTCATTCACAAGTAGGTCCTGAGAACATAGATCAGGAACATATACAGATAAAAGGCAGGTAAAATACATACAGTACTAGCCCATAAATAAAATGGGTAAATAATGCTCAATTGATACATGAGGAATACAATATTTACAGAGCAAAACCATGAAAATACATTACAGAATATTGAAACTGTCAGACATGGGAATTATATCTACTCTGACTCCTTCTCTACATATTGCATCACATTCCCCTATTTATGATAACACAAATATCCTCACAGTAACATATTTTAATGTCATAGTTATGATGTCAGGTGTAGACAGGCAGCCAGAGATAAAAAGGGCAGAGATACTGTATTCTTGCAAATACACTTAGTAATAAAATACAAAATATAAACTACATCTATGCCCGAGTGTTACGTTTTTCCAACTTTGTCTCAGCTCTGTCAGAAACTCTTTATTCTCACTCCTAAAATCAAGAAATCTACAATGCATTTTAACTGTACTTTTAAAAATTGTACTTTTTATTTTATTTCCTCATCCCACTCACTTAGAAGTTCTGGGGCTGATGTAGTTCTGTTTTCAGGGTGAACCACTGAATATATTTCCATCATCCCATCAATAAATCTTGTCATTATTTGACCATGGCTTATTATCAGTAACATAAATGTTTGATTCCTGAAATGATTTCTTCCAACAATCACTCACGTTGCAGCATAATCTGTATAATTCATCAAGACTCCTTTAGTAAACCACCAGTTTAACTCCTACACCACCCAGGACCTATGCTTTTTCAGAGATGGGCCCTACCCTACATGATAAAACTCCCAAATCCTGGTTCATACTACCTGGCAGGACAAAATAGTAACACCCAAACTGCCAGTGTACATATTTGTGTGTGGGGGTTTGGGGTGGGGGGAGGTCAGAAGTGCAAATCAAGACATTTCATACCCAAAACAATATTTTTACCAGGCAAATTAGAAAATTATTTTCTCTAAATGATCAAAACTAGGACCAATGTTTTTTTTCATAATGATATTATTAGTTTAATTCATTTTGAAGCATTTTAGTTAGGTTATTTAGGTTTTATGTCACTTTTTAGGAACAGTAAGAAAATATGTTTTAAATATTTCAGTAACTGATATGCAGTGACCAAAAAATGTGGTCACAGTGTAGGGGCACTGGTGCGGTGAGGGGGGCCTCCGATTTCTCCTGGGCCTAGGGCCCCAGGTTGCATTAATCTGGCCCTGTGGGTGACTGAGTAATTAGATCAGGATGGAGCAGTGGAAGTGGCCTATCTAGACTTCAGTAAGGCATTCGACTCAGTTCCACAAAAAATTGTAGGCAAAAATGGTGTTCACTGTGTCAGAGTTTCCACGGAGACTCATGCAAACAGAATCAAAGAACTGAGGAGGGAGCAGGGCTGCTCACACCTTTATAAGGTTGATGACGTCGGCAGGTGATGCTGGCATGGGCAGCCTAGTTGTAGTGCTGGAAAATCTTATGTGTGGATCCTGCTTCACTGATGGTGAAGTTCGTACAGTGTGACCTGATGACTGAGATATAGTACCTCTGAAGTTCTTATTATGTTTTTAACCGTGATATATGGTTTTAGTTTGACATGCATGTCCTGTGTATAATCTTTCGTTTATATCTCATTTGAGTTTCAGTTGACTTGCAATTGTTCTGTAATGGACTCATATAGGCAGGCCAGTCCCTTTGCTCAACACCCCTGCAACAGTAAGGGCTCCAGGAAACATCTAGGGGAAGGAGGATCCCTAGATTCTGTCAGGTCTTATCACTTACATGTTTGCCTGTATAAGATGAGTTGTGTTTTATGTACATTATGATTTATTTTTTTAATTGTTTTGGTCTATTCAGTAAATACATTGCCTAATAGTATAGACACTACTGAACTTTTTTAAGTTAATCCAGTTCAAAACATGTGCTCTTACCTACAGTATACTAGGATCAATACTATGAATTTAAGGACAGTAAAGACAATTTTGCCTCTCAAGACTGTCCCCCCACTTCTCAATTAATGTTTTCATCTGCTGGGTATCTATCCAGTTCATCTTGAAAATGTGTTTGTTGCTAGATGTCACAATGTCCTCTGGTAATGAGATCCATATGCTCCCAACCCTATATGTGAAAATTCCTCCCTATGCTTATGTTGGTATGCTGTTGTCCCAACTGGTATTTATGTCTTCACAAGTTGTGACTTATTGTTTTATATTCAAGGTCAAGCTGTTTGCTTAACTCATTGTATTTTAATATCATAAATAGACGAAGTCGTTGTCTTTCCAAAGTATGAAGACCCAAATGATTTAATGTTTCTGTGTAGGGTTTGTTTTTGAGATGCGCGATCATCTTTGTTGCTCTACACTGGGACACCTTCCACTAGTGCTGTATCTGTTTTAGGGGGGGATTCCATACCCAAGAACAGTAGTCAATGTATGAGCTCACATATGTCCTATACAATGGTGCTACAACATTTTCAGCTTTGTTTATGAATGCCTTCGTGACACAGCCTAAGACTCTATTTGCCTTGCTAACGATATTCTTACACTGGTTACCATTTTGGAGTTGGTTGTTGATTATGATACCTAGGTCCCTCTCATTTCTGACCTTCTCCAGTTTCACACACTTCAGACAGTAATTTTGTTTTGGATTACTGTTTCTGAATTGCAATGCTACACATTTGGATATGCTGAATTCCATATTATTATTTGTCCTTTGTTCTAGTTTCCCAAGGTGCCTAGAAAGTTTATATATGTTTGATTGTTTGTCTACTGGACTCCCTAGTTTTGTATCATCCCCAATATATATTAAACATTTTGCACTCTATTTTCAAGTCTTTAATAAATAGGCTAAATAATACAGGACCCAACATTGAGCCCTGTGGCTCCTCACTCGTTACTAGGCACTCTTCAAACACTGTACCTTTGATTCTGACTTTCTGTGATCTTCCTGTCAGCCACAATTGTATCCATTGTATGTCTATAGGCTTATTTTGTTTTTTGTGTGTAGTTTGTTTATGTGTTTAATATGTGGGACCTTATCAAATGCTTTCTTAAAGTCAAGATCCAGAAGCAAATGATTTGATATCTTATTGGACCAACACAGATGTAACAAAAAGAACAAAGTGCTTTACAGTAAGGTCAGAGGTGCTTAGTGTAGAACAACAAGCAAGGAGTACACAGCAAATAAATTAAAATGACTTAGAGATACTTTCAGAATAAGATAACAACTACTCAAGCAGAGAGCTCCTAAACCCTATTATGAGTGTCACAGTGTGTATAAGAATGCAGTTACTGAAAAGCAAAACCCACCCGGATTAAAGACATGTTAAAATTGTAGGTTAAAAACAAGCCCCACAAAATAGAATTACAAAAAATATGGATTCCATATAGAGTGTAACTATTGCTCACTTTAGGAAAACTCTACTGTTTACTCTTTGTATGCCATATATAGATACTTTTTGTAGTTCTATTTTGTGGGGCTTCTTTTTAATTTACAATTTAAGCATGTTTTTAATCCGGGTGGGTTTGCTTTTCAGTAACTGCATAGAGAATACTAGATAGGCAACTATGCACAACCAGTGTGTTCTTGATTCTGAATCCTTCTGACCTTGAGAGCGAAGCTCGAGAGATCCATGGGAATCAGAACCCCGAGGTAACAAAACACACTGGTTGTGCATAGAGTTGCTCAACCTGTATTTTTTATAGTGTATAGTACTGTGTGAAATATGTGTTTTGTGAGTTCTTTTGCTTTCAAAATGAAACTAACTCTTGCAGTCTCTAGAGGTTTTAGAATGCTGTTCTACCACAGTAGGGTAGAATCACATTCCATGACCTTAGAACTATGGTACAACAGCATTTTGAAAGGGATGGAATTCTATACAGAACAACACTCTACTATACACTATATTCTTACACACACTGGGACTCTCATAATAGGGTTGAGGAGCTCTCTTCTCGAGTAGTTGTTATCTTATTCTGAAAGTATCTCTAAGTCATTTTAATTTATGTGCAGTGCGCTCTTTGCATGTTGTTCTGCACTAAGCACCTCTGTCCTTTAGGCCCTTTCAGTCAAAGGTGAACTGGCACTATTAAGCTTCTCTGACATTTTCTTCTGTTACTTTTTAAATGAGTATTTTGAACCAATGGGGATTTTTTCTGTTTTTTTCCCTGCATGATCTGGGTGTCAAAAGTATGGGATTTTCTAAATAACTGTCATTAAGCTTCCGAGGAAGGACTTGTTGGTCCCAAAGCTAAAGCACTTTGTTCTTTTTGTTACATCTATGTTGGTCCAATGAAAGGTATCAAATCATTTGCTTCTGGATCTGTTCTTACAAGAACCAATATGGCAAATACTAAATCTGTATGTTCTTAAAGTCAAGAAAGATTACATCTGCTGGTATACTGGAGTCAAGTAATCTTGATATTTTATTACAGAAACATAGGAGGTAAGTTGTGTAGGATCTGTGTTTCGTGAAGCCATGTTAGTTGTTATCTATATTTCTTGGTTTCCTTTGCAGTGCTGATAATATCTCCCAGAGTTAGTCCTTTGCAGATTTTACAAATGATGGATGTGAGTCTTATCAGTCTGTAATTCTCAGGTTTTACCATGTTTCCTTTTTTGAATATGGGGACTATTATTACTGACCTCCAGTCCTCTAACACTACCCCCTCCCTCACAGATAGACCAAGTATTCAAACCCCTGGAATCCCTTGCTTGAGTTTAACAAGTGCAATCATTCCCCTGGAATGAGCAGCTCTAGAGATTAGAATATTATACTAATTATGGAATTTGAATGAAATTCAAATTCTGCTGTGTGGTCACACTCACCCCTGCACTCTAACATCAGGTTTATTTCTCTGCCTGAAGAAAGCAGTCTCCCCAAAGTATTCCCTTCAACTTCAGACTGGTTTATGGTTTAGGATGCAGAAATTAATTGCCAGGCAAATACTTCTTATAAAAAGAGCAGCAATGTTTGTTTTTCTTATCAATAAAATGTTATTGAACTAAAATACAATACACAAAAAATGCCATAAGTAATCAACAAAAATAATACAGCAATAATCATTCATGCCTCACTTAATAGATAAACATTACTTTAGAGACTTCTAAAACTACACACAATACTCATTAAATTATTAATTATAAATTATAAGACTAATTACCCTAGCAACAGAGGGAAGTTACCCCACTATTCCTTAAACAACATTCCCCTGAAGAAATAAGTCAACATGAGACATATAGCAGAAAAAGCAGAAGGGGGAGGGGTGGGATCAGGTAAGGAGGGATAGGTTACTGGCAGCCTAAAGGCTTACTAGGTTGGTGAAGAGAAATAATTATAAGTTGTGCCCCACTTAGAGCTGAATATATGAGCCTGGTCTAACATTAAGTGAGTGAGCCTCTCCAATCTCAAAACTTCCAAGTGCTTAGCCTTCCATTCATTGAACAATGGTGCACACTCCTCCAGCCATATTCTGAGAGTGGAGCTACCAACTAACATTGAAATTAGAGCAATGGTGCAACATTGTTCTTTACTCCATATTTTTGTTTCATCAAAATGACCAAAACAAGAATGGTCTTTTCATTTAAATTCCCCTTTAGCCATACAATGTCTTTGAAACAATCAGCAATATTGCCCCACAAAGATACCATTAGTTTCTTATATTATTATTCCATCTACTGCTTTTATTTTTCTGTATTACCTTCACGTTTTTTCAGTCTAGACACCTTTTGCTCTAGTTTGAACATTCTTAGTGTTCTGGAGGATCTTTCTTTTTTTTTTTTTTTGTGAGTGTCTACTTTCCCATTTGCAAATTATACTACAAAGCCACTAGAGGGCTACAACAGCTGTCTCTTCTGTTAAAGGGGAAACATTTTATATTTACTTCTTCCTCTTCTGCTCTAGTGGACCTGGGATACCTCTCTTTCTGAGGACCATCCTCGGGTGTTTCTGCCCGTTTCTCAGGCCAAACCATGCTCATCCACTAAGGCCACAAGACTTGAATGCCTGCCCTCGCTCCCATTCCACGCTGGTGGAGCAGGGCCAGAAACAGAAACGAAAGCTGCAGACCAAGCTTGCCACACCAGATTGCAGCCTTGAACCACCTCACTGGTTCAGCCACGAAGTGTTGCTCCACACGTATGTTCAGCACCAAAACCGCCTCTCAGCCAACAAAGGATTTTGAACTTATGACACCTGATCGCTGATTGGTCTAGGCTTCCAGTGACTCTCTTGGGATTGGCTGGTGCTTGTCTTTCAGTTCTCTGCCTAAATATCTATAGTCATATCATAATTCCTCTTTGGCTACCTTTGCTCTCTGCCTAGCCCTCTGTGTGATAATTACACTCACTTGTGTAAACATGGCTTTTCGTTACATGTTTGAGATGCTCCTATTACTTTTACTCCTACTATGCCTTAACTGGGTTGTTATAACTTTCCCAGGATCCTATCCCTTGAGTTCTTCGAATGTCCTACATGCTGACTTCAGTTTCTCTAACCTAATTACTGCATCTCAACCTATGCTTGCTTTTAAGCACCTCCTATTCTCTAAGGGCTGTACCTTTTATGCAGTGACCACACTTAAAAAATGCCTGCTGAGTCAAGCAGCTCCTTTACTGTTTGATTATCGAAAATTATGGTTCCTCACCATCTTAGCTATCCTTCTTGCAGGGGATGTCAAAATGAACCCAGGTCCATGTGCCCTCTTCTCCCTGGCTGACATCTCCACAACTTCGAGCAAAGGGCTTTTCATTGCCCATATGAACATCAGAAGTCTCTCCCAAAATTTCAGTGATCTTGAGGCTTGGGTGGGTGTCTACAAGCCTGATATACTCTGTTTGTCTGAAACATGGCTAAAGCCAACTGTCCCTGACTCGGTATACTCCCTGACTAACTACTCCCTTATCTGTAGGGATAGGCTCTCCTCAAGGCGTGGCAGAGGGGTTTCCATGTTCTATAAAGACTATCTAAACATCATGGACAACCTATTCTCAACATCCTCCACCTGTGAGTCCCTTCATGCTACTCTCACCCTGGGAGCCAAGAAACTCCACATTGTCTGAGCCTACAATCCCCCAAATGGGGGTACTATAGGTCTGCAGGACTTATTTGATCAGACCTCTTTGCACTCCAAACATAATGAGGTCATTATATTGGGTGACCTTAACCAAAATTGGCTAGGGACTGCCCATAGCACGCTGCTCTGTCTGGTACAAAATTATAACCTCCACCAGCTGTTAACGGAGAATACCAGAGTTACTCCTTCACTAAAATCCTTTTCCCTTATTGACTGGGTACTGGTAAACCATCTGGATCATGTACACCAAGCAGGCATCTTGGCAGATTCACTTACAGATCATTCCCCTGTCTTCTGCATCTGGACCACTGAGGCTGCTCCATCCCCTCCAACGCGCTATGTTACCTTTACAAATTTCACCAACCTGGGTATTGAGGCTTTTTGTCATGATGTCTCGAGGATAAACTGGTCTGGTATTTACCTTTCCCATAATGTTGAGTCTGCACTAAGTATCTTCCTTAATGAATTCCTGGCCATCCAGAACAAGCATGCCCCCAAAGTGACATGGAGGGTGAGGGGTAAACAAACAAGATGGCTTCACAAAGACTTGCTGAAAAATCTATGCTCTGGGGACAAATGCCAGAAAAAGTATAAAGCCTCGGGGCTACAATCTGACTATGCTACCTACAGAACCCTACTTAACTTCTGTAAAAAACAGGTCAGAACAGCTAAGAGTGCCTATTGTAAAGAATTGCTGCTAGGCCCTGCTGGGGACCCTAGAAAATTCTGGGCCCATGTCAAGACCTTTCTCAGTGCGTCCCAGTCAACTAGCACCAGTGATATGGTATTAAAAAGAGTACATTGCAATGACTCCAACACCATTGCTAATTCCTTCAATCAAATGTTCTCGGAGCTGTCTCAGTATACCTGTGCCTTCCCATCTCCCCAGGCAGCCTCTCTGCTTGCAACATCAACATAGTCCACTACCCTCAGCTATCCTTCCCAACAAATGTTTAAATATCCCCCCATCTACTTCAAGGCAATCTCAAGGACTGAGGTCTTAAAACTATTACGGACTGTCTCTGACAACACTAGCTCTGGATCGGATACACTTGAGCCTTGGCTCCTGAAACTAGCAGCACCATACATAGCTCACCTCTGGCTAGAATTTTCACCTTGTCTCTCTCTAATAGCCAAAAAGAAAAGAAGGAAGGTGGCTACTGGAATCAAAGGTGCTCAGACAATTATTAGTACAAACTGAAGGAGAGAGTCTGGCAACTCAAAGGACCACATCCACTTACTCTTTCTAATAGCCAAGTTCCTGGCCTCTGGAAGATTGCTTGTGTAATGCTGATCCATAAAAAAGGTGATACCAAGGAGATTACTAACTACAGGCCTATAACCATCCTATCAGTCCTAAGTAAAATTCTGGAAAAACTTGTTGCAAATCAAACCATTGACTACCTCACAAAGTACAGCCTTCTCTCTGACACACAACATGGCTTCCATAAAGGTCATAGTACCTCTACAGTGCTTCTGAAATTCACTACCGATGTGCTTACCAGTGTGGACGCTGGCCAGCTGACAGGGGCAGTTTTTATAGACCTTACAAAGGCCTTTGATCTTGTTGATCATCCCCTGCTCCTCTCCACTCTTTGCAATCTGAGCTTTTCACCCCCAGTTGTCGCCTGGTATGGAATCGATCAACTAGAACTCAAATTGTGAAAATCAACTGCTCTTTATCTGATGGTGCTACCATCAATATTTGGGTTCCCCAGGGCTCTATGCTGGAACCTCTTCTTTTCTCACTTTTTATCAATAACATAGATGAGGTTTTTCTTTCATGCTCATCTGTTCTCAATGCAGATGATCTTGTACTCTATTCAAGCTCTGATAAGGTCACCAGCATAAATGCATCCCTTTCTTACAGTTTCACAAATGTCCAAAATTGGCTTTCTGCACATAAGCTTGTATTTAATGCTAAGAAAACCCAAGCGATGTTACTTGGATCTGCCCCCAAACTTAGGACATGTCAAACTCCCCTATTGGTGCAAGATCGCAGTGGCGCACAAATAGAATGTGTTACATCTTTTAAGTACCTGAGAATTCTTCTGGACCAATCCATGGATTTCAGCCTGCATATACAACCTGCCTGCAAGGCAGTGAATGCTAAACTGGGGGTTGCTTACAAGTCCAGTTTCATGTTGACTCCGTCTGCTAAACTTACTATTGCCAGAGGCATATTCAAACAACATGAAGTCTTGCTATATTATGACATATGCAGTGAGTTCCAACCTTCAAACTGCTCTGGAGGTGAAAGAGTTAACTTTCCATGCCAGGCATGGAACTTTGAACACGAGCTCGGTTGAAAACTCTGTCTGTTGTTACTCAAACTCAAACTGTCAGATTCTTTACTCCGCCTCACTGAACAGTCACTCCGGAGATTTCTCCTTCTGCTCGGTTCATTTTGTCGTTAAAGTATTAATTTTTCGGTTTTTAACCAAATTTAAACCGCAACCGGTCAGTTCAAGCTCTGTCTGTGGTATCGTAAGTACTAGATAGGTTTTACATTTACTTTCTGTGTGGAACTTGTAAACGGTATTATCGGTTCGGTTTGAACCGATCAGGTTGTTGTAAATACATTAATCTGTGTTTTAGAGTGCGGTTCCCGGTTCTTATTGGTTCTAAAAAAAACAGATTTCATTATGTTTTTTTCCACGACCCGTGACACGGTTGGGAACCGATAAGAGAGTCTTGCTTGGCGGATTGCCATAAACGGGCAAGTTTTGGTTAGGCTGCCACTATGTCTGAGAAACCCAAAAGAAAAACTAGGCCCACTGGGTTTCAACACTGCAGTGTTTGTGGGGAGCTTTTGCCAAGGCTGACCCCCACACCACCTGTGTTTATTGTCTGGGGTTTGACCACCTCAATGCAGACTGCCAGATTTGCAAAAATGTTCCTGCAGCTACCCTGGATAAGAGAGTTGGTAGGCTCATGGAAAGAGAGGCCAAGAAGTCCGCTGACCCGGATGGCCAGACCGGTTCGGTTGTAACCAAACCTGAGGGAGTGCCCTCTGACCAGGGTGAGACTTCCTCGGGCAAAAGGAGAGCTGACTCGGAGGAGTTGGTTCCAGCAAAAAGGACTAGAAAATCAGCAGGTGTGGAGCCAAAATTTCCATCTCCAACCGTTGAAGAAATAGCCAAAGCGATTAAAATTGTCCAGTCACTTTCCCCGGTTCCGACCGAACCGGCACCATCAGGTAAGCGTACGGTTCGGTCGGTTCCACCAGTTCAAGAATATTATTTAGAGGAATTTTATGAACTGGAGGAGGGGGAAGAGGAGTATGAGGAGAGTGAATGTGGATTTGAAAGTCTGGATGTGCCCATTGAACCGGACATCTCCCCAGACAGACCTTCAGGAGTGTCTCCCTCTAGGCTTCCTGAGTCCCCCTCCCATTTCATGTTTTATAAAAAAGTGGCTGAAACCCTCCAGCTCCCGATGGAGGAAGCTGTGGATGATCAAGAGGAGCCTGACTATGTAGAAATGATGGATATCCCAGAGTCTAGGAGACTGTCTATTCCTTTGCATAAATCTTTTGGGAAACAGACAGTAAAAATTCTAAAAACTCCTCACACTATACCTCCTGTGGATAAAAGAATGGACAAGAGGTACACATTGTCAGGCTCTAATACGGAGTTCCTTACACAACAATGCAGCCATGTTGGGGTAGTGCAGGCTGCAGCCTGTGACAAGGCAAATATTCCCTTGGCTTCACACCCCCCTGACAAGGACTCCAGGAGGATTGATGCCATGGCAAAGAAACAGTACATGGCAGCATCCTTGGGACTCAGACAGGCAAATTATATGGCTTATGTTGCTAGATACCAGAAATCCAGATGGGACACTGTTATGGCTCTAGCAAAGCAGGTCCCTGGCCAGCTTGCCAAGGAGCTGGAGCAGGTGGCTGCTAATGGTATTGAGGCATCTAAGGTGCAATTTCATGCTGCAGTGGACTCTAATGATGTGTCATCAAGAGTCATGGCTACATCTGTGGCTCTTAGCAGGATGGCTTGGCTCAGATGTACTAGCCTGTCGCGAGATACCCAGACTAAGGCCATGGATTTTCCTGTTGTGGTAATTCTCTGTTCGGGAGCAGACAGAAATTACGTGAAGAAATGGATGAGTATAGGACCACCTATAGGAGTGCACAGGCCAAGGAAAGGCAGGCCACTCCTCAAAGGCAGCCTTCCAGGGGCAGGGGCAGACCTTTTCATAGGTCTTTTTACCAAGCCCAGGCCTCCTCTTCAGCTTTTGCCCAGAGGGGGTTCTTTAGAGGGAGAGGCAGATGGGGTACAAGCAGACCTGCTTCCACCCCTCAGCCTAAAGCCCCTGCCAAGCAGGCACCCTGATGGGGTGGCCAGGGCCGATTCTCCACTACCTGTAGGGGGCAGGCTGGCTTACTTTGTCCAGGACTGGAAGTCTTTAACATCAGACAAGTGGGTCCTGGAAGTAGTAAGCCAGGGACTGGTTCTCAGCTTCAAAAAATTTCCAAAGATGAGAACCAGGTCCTTTCCATCTGCAAATCCATCAGAGACACTTGCCCTAGAAACAGAAGTTTCTACCCTCCTGGCTCTCAGAGCTGTGGAAAGGGTTCCACCCCTACACCAGGGCAAAGGGTTGTACTCCAGGTACTTCCTTACCCCAAAAAAGACAGGAGAATGGCATCTCATCCTGGATCTCAGATACCTAGACAAGCACCTTTTAAAACCAAAATTCAAAATGGTGACTCTGGGAATTATTTTACCCTCTCTAAGGCCAGGGGACTGGCTAGCATCCCTGGACCTCAAGGATGCCTACTTCCATGTTCTTATCAGAAGCTCCCATCGAAAGTACCTCAGATTCGAACTGCCCTCAGGCCATTACCCGTTCAGAGCAATGTCCTTCGGCCTCACCTCTGCCCCGAGGGTATTCACAAAATGCCTGGCAGTAGCAGTTGCCCACTTAAGAAGGCAAAAGATTGCCATCTTTCCTTACCTGGAATACTGGCTCATAGTAGGCCAGTCTCCAGACCAAGTCAAACTACACCTTCAGGTAACTCAGCAACTGCTCACATCTCTAGGTTTCCTTCTCAATCTTCCAAAGTCAGTTCTAGAGCCTGTCCAGCTTCTCACCTTCATAGGTGCAGAACTGAACACAAAAGAGGCCAGAGCCTTCCTTCCTCTGGAAAGAGCAAGGACCCTGGTCTCTCTGGCCTCCTCTTTCACCCTGCAGGTCTCTCGACGAGAAGGCATTTTCTGCAGCTCCTGGGGCACATGGCTGCTTCTACAGCAGTAGTGCAGGGAGCAAGATTTCAGATGAGGGACATCCAGTTCCATTTGAGAGCCTTTTGGTCTCAAAGGAGAGACCCTCTAACCAAATTGATCCCAGTGACTTGAACCCTGATCCAAGCCCTTCAGTGGTGGCAGGACCAGAGCAATCTGAGACAGGGGTCCCTTCACCCCTCAGTCTCACTCCTTAATCCTTGCTACAGATGCATCCCTCTTGGGGTGGGGAGCTCACATGGGTGACCTCACTACCCAGGGATTGTGGTCCCCTCAGGAATCTCTGCTCCACATCAATCTGTTGGAACTCAGAGCAGTTTTTCTAGCACTTCAAGTTTTTTCCACATCTGTTCAGAACAAAGTTGTACAGGTCAGAACAGACAACACCACTACAATGTGGTACATCAACAAGCAAGGAGGCACTCGGTCTACGGCCTTGTGCACCGAAGCAATGAAGTTGTGGTCTCTGGCTTATTCCCTGAACACCTCCCTTACAGCAGTTCACCTCCCAGGCAAGGACAATGTCCTGGCAGATGCTCTCAGCAGGATTTCCCAGGGCCATCACGAATGGTCACTGGATCCCCTAGTACTGGAGGTAGTATTTGCCAGATGGGGCACCCCGCAGATAGATCTTTTTGCAGCCCCAGGCAATCACCAACTTCCCCTTTTTTGCTGCAGGCCCCCAGTGTTGGGCTCAGTCCCTCTGGATGCCTTTCTTCTCAGTTGGGAAGGGAAGTTTCTCTATGCTTTTCCCCCCTTCCCTCTTCTGTTCAAGGTGCTAGTCAAAATCAGATCTCAACCCTGCAAGATGATCCTGACTGCTCCAGATTGGGCCAGACAGCCCTGGTACCCACTCCTTATGTCCTTAGCAGTCTACCTTCCCCTGTGTCTTCCCAGGAATCACAACCTGTTAACCTGTGCTCAGGGGAGAGTTTGGTACCCGAACCTCAAATCTCTCAATCTCAAGGCCTGGCTCTTGAAGAGTTAGAGTTTGCTGACCTACACCTCTCCCAAGGTGTATTGGATATCTTGAAGGCTTCTAGGAAGCCTTCCACCAGGCTACTTATAATTCCAAATGGAAGAGATTTTCCATATGGTGCTCTGGCAATATATTCCCAGAATCTGCTGACTTACCCACAGTCCTGGATTATATGGTGCATTTGAATACTTTGGGGCTGAGACCAGCTACCCTAAAGTGCACCTGGCAGCCCGTGTCTGCTTTCTTATCAGCAGGTAAACCCTCTTCTCTTTCAGCTCATCCTGTATTCTCCAAGTTTTTTCAAGGGGTTGCTTCACACCAACCCTCCATTCAGGGACCCTGCCCCTGCCTGGGATCTTAATATTTGCATTGCCCAGCTTATGCAACCCCCCTTTTGAGCCCTTGTCTTCAGCAGAGCTTAAGTACTTGACTTGGAAAACTGTGTTTTTGGTAGCCATCACTTCTGCCAGGCGCATAAGTGAATTACAAGCATTGTCAGTGGAGCCTGATTTTATCTCCTTTCATAGAGATAAGGTGGTCCTCAGGACTAACAGAAAGTTCTTGCCTAAGGTGGTTTCAGACTTCCACCTTAATCAATGTCTCTCCCTGTGTACTTCACTGACCATTCCTCCTCTGGCGAGAGGAGACTGCACAGTTTAGATGTCAAAAGAGCCCTTAGTTACTACATAGAACGTACCAAGGGTCACAGGTTTGACTCCCTCCAACTGTTCCTCACTTATGGTGAGGTTGGTAAAGGGAAACCTGCCACTAAAAGATCCATTGCCAGGTGGATTGTCTCTTGTATCCAATTTTGCTATGAAAAACTGGGTAAGGTTCCTCCCTCAGGCCTGAGGGCTCACTCTACCAGAGGTACAGCTGCATCACTGGCTGCTGCCAGGGACATCCCTATCCTAGAGATGTCAAGCAGCTACCTGGAAAACAGTTCACACTTTTACCAAGCATTACTCCCTGGACATCCAGGCTAGGAGTGATGCTCGGTTTTAACATGGCTGTGCTTCAGAGCCTATTTCCTAAGTAGGTTCTGTCCCTCCTCCATGGAGGTACTGCTGTGTAGTCTGCATATGTCATAATATAGCAAGACTTCATGTTGTTTGAAGAAAAAATTACTCACCTTAGTAATGTTGTTTCTTCTAATGGAGTCTTGCTATATTATGACCTCTCCTGCCTGCCCCTCTCAGAACCTCTGTTTTGGGATGTGGGTGGGCAGTGCAGTGTTGGCACTTAGTAGATGCCCACCTTGTTTTCACCCTCATTTTGGGGTGATTGGGTGTGTGTTTTCATTTTTTGGATCCCCTGACTTGAGTCTTTGTTTTGGGACCAAAAAATGTGTTCTTATATTTAGTAGCCAGTTGGCTAGTGTAGGTTTACAGCTTTCACACAGAACCTTAGTGAGTTTTGCTCGTAAAGATCTGACAGTTTGAGTTTGAGTAACAACAGACAGAGTTTTCAACTGAGCTCGTGCTCAAAGTTCCATGCCTGGCATGGAAAGTTAACTCTTTCACCTCCAGAGCAGTTTGAAGGTTGGGACTCACTGCATATGTCATAATACAGCAAGACTCCATTAGAAGAAACAAATTACAAAGGTGAGTAATTTTTTCTTACTCCCTGCTCTCACCTATGGCATGCTGACCTTTGCTGCCACACACAAAACCATCCTTCATAAGTGGGATGTCATTTATACTAATATCTGTCGATATGCCTCCTCATCACCACGGCTTAAGCACCACTGCCAACTGTACAGGGACCTGGGCTGGTTATCCTCCTCAGGTTGCCGTCAATACTCTTTTGGCTCCCTGATTGACTCTCTACTCAGAAACCAGACCCCTTCAGTGCTCGCAATATTGCTGGTACCTCAAACTTCCTCCTATAGACTGCAATCTGTAGATAAATCCCTGCTGAATGTACCTAGATGTAAAACATCAAAAGGCTCTGTTGCCTTCAATCACTCTGCTCCTAAGCTTTGGAACTCTCTCCCCCAAGCACTTCGAATATCTGGATCCCATGACAGCTTCAAAAAGGAGCTGCGCTTACATCTATCCCTTGCTGATCTCTGCACTTGTTTTAATCCTCCCTAATCCACTCACCTGCCAGATGCTGCCTGGCCTAACTTTAAGCTCCTTACATCATAGCACTGCTTACCCTTACTATCTCCTTGAGAGAAAATCTACCCCAACTCCCCCCCCCACACCCGAGTCTTGTTTCAGAGGCTGTGATAATGCATCCTGCCCAGTCAGGAATTTGCCCTTGCTTTGTTTCGTTGCCTATTTGAATCTTCATTGTTGTGACTAATTTGAACAATAATTCTTTGCTGCTATGTTGTGGTATCTCTTCCTAGACTGTGTAGATTTTCTCTGCCTAAAAATTCTATGCGAATTGCATTGATTGTTATTGTCCTGACTGCATGTATTCATTAGTACTAACTGTTTTGACCTATGCTATTGTAATTTCATTGTACTCATGCTATGTACCTGTCTTTGATTGTTGTACTGTCTCGGGTCATGCCTGAAAATAGTCATTTCATGGTTAGTGCACCTACCCAGTTAACAAAAACGAACTAAATAAATAAATAAATTATCATTATTTAGCGTTGTTTTACTTTAATTCCTCTGTTCCTCACGGTTCGATATAACCGTTGGGGAACCGGAGTTTAGTATCCCTTACAGGAGCTTTGTTTACTAATTTTGCTATTTAAGTTTAACTTTTAAGTTATTGAAAGGTAATAATTGTTGCATTTGAAACCACTAACCCGGTTTCTGTGTACCGCTAACCCGATTCTGATTCTTCGGTTCCCGGTTCATTATCGGAACTTTCATCTGTTCCTGAACTGACACAAAATATATAAATATATATATATATATATATATATATATATATATATATATATATATATATAAAGAGTGAAATCTTTATTGCAGTTCTTGTTTTCTTCATCGGTTTACAATGGCAGAAAAACCTAAGAAAAACACTGGACCCCCAGGGTTTAAAAACTGTCTGAAGTGTGGGGATGTTTTTGCAAAAGCAAACAATCATGATTTATGTGTAGTCTGCCTGGGGAATGACCATTTTTCAGCAGATTGTGATATCTGCAAATCATTCCCACAGAAAACAGTAGAAAAGAGACTTGAAAGACTACAAAAAAGATTGGTGAAGGGTATTGCGGGTTCTCACCAACCCATACCCTCTAAGTCTGTGGGTGAAACTGCTATCTCTTCTTTAAGCACTCCTGACAAGGGTAAAACAACTACTGGAAAAAGGATTAGTGATCCAGCTGACTCTCCGATTCCCACCAAAAAAACTAAGAAAATAAAGCATGTTGAACCCCTGGCTGATGAACCAAAAGAGGTTTAATCTGTGCCTCACAGTCTGCCATCATCAGAGGAGATTGCCCAGGCCATGAAGTTCATATAGGCTCTGCAGGGTTTCATATCTACTCCCACCCTCCCTCCACTAGTTCAAATCCCCCTTGCTCCCTCCTCTGAACCAAACTCATCTCAGGAGATGGAGTTTGAAGAATATGATTTACTTGAAATGGATGAAGGTGAGCCTGTTGAACCAGAGATCTCACCAGAGCAGGAGTTCAGTTCGCCCCCTAGACCAGAGGATTTTTCCTCTCATTTTTACTTTGTAAGGAAAATAGTGGATGCACTTGATCTGGCTACCACAGAGGTCGTAGAAGATGAAGAATAGGCTGAATATATGGAGATGATGGTGTTAACACACACAAGGAAAATTCTACTCCCTATAAACAAATTTTTTAAAAAGACTTGTTTAAAATCCTGCAAGCTCCAAATTTTATTCCACCTCTGGATAAGAAGGTGGATAAAAAGTATCAACTGGACAGACAAGGGACTGAATTCCTCTTATCTCACCCTGATCATCAGGGAATAGTCCAGCAGACAGCCTATGAGAAGGTAAGGGTTCCTTTAGCTTCTCACCCACCTGAGAAGGACTCTCGCAAAATAGACAGCATGGCAAAAATAGCTAATTAGCTTCTTCACTAGGAGTAGGACAGGCAAACCACCAAGCTTACTCAGTACAGTACCAAAAATCACTGTGGCAGTCCATGTTGGCCATGGCAGAGAAGGCTCCTTCACCTCTCTCTTTCTGATGCTTTGGCTGAAACAGTCAAGTTTCGAATGGAA
The DNA here is from genome assembly GCA_016271365.2 of Neoceratodus forsteri. Classification (NCBI taxonomy): domain Eukaryota; kingdom Metazoa; phylum Chordata; order Ceratodontiformes; family Ceratodontidae; genus Neoceratodus; species Neoceratodus forsteri. Next base: position 611,003,889 of record CM057449.1, on the reverse strand, counting down.
GCAGCCAAGTACCAATTTCAAATGGCAGCAGATGCCGGTGACAATTCTGCCAGATGTATGGTCCTTACCATAGCTCTTAGAAGGGTGGCATGACTCAGGACTACTAATTTAACACGACACCTAGGCTAAGGCCATGGATTTCCCTGTAGAGAATCACTAATTATTTGGTCAACAGACTGAAGCTTACATGAAGAAGGTGGATGAATATATGGCTACCTATAAGAGTAATTCCTCAAAAGAGAGGCCTTCCTGCTGCTATAGGCCATACGGAAGGGGAGGCAGAGGAAGGACAGCTTACAGTAGATCTTTTTACCAGGCACAGGCTATCCCATGGTATCAACAATACCCACAGCAGACTGGGTATTTCAGGGCCAGAGGTAGAAGGGGCTCCAGGAGAGGTTCCCAAACTACCCAAGCTCAGCCACAAGCAAAGCATAACACCTGACTTCAAACAACATGAAGTCTTGCTGTATTCTGACAATCTGCAGTTAACTCCAGCCTTTAAACTGCCCCAGAGAGTATAGGGTTAATTTTCTATGCAGTGCATAGAACGTTGAGCTCGAGCTCAGTTGAGGTCTCTGTCTGCAGCCCTTTGAAACCCAACCATCAGATTTTTTACTCCGCCTCACTGAACAGTCACTCCGGAGATTTCTCCTTCAGCTTGATTCAAAAGTCGGTTAAAGTGTTGGTTAAAGTGTAGGTTTTAAGCCGAAATTATTCCAAATTTGTTCCGCATTGTCGGTTCAGGCTCTGTCTGCGGTACTGTGAGTATTAGATAATTGTTTTCATTACTTGTGGAAATTGTAAGTTTTTTCAATCGGTTCAGCTGAACCGATCCTACATACTGAATTCTTGTACTTTTCTTTAGTGCGTGGTTACCGGTCCTTATCGGTTCTAAAAAAAACCTATTTTAAACGTTTTTTTCGAATAACCGTGACACGGTTAGGAACCGATAAGAGAGTCTTGCCTGGCAGTTGCCGGAAAAAGGGTAAGTTTAGTTAGGTTGGCCATGTCTGAGAAACCCAAGAAAAAAACTGGGCCCACTGGGTTTCAACACTGCAGTGAGTGTGGGGAAGTCTTTGTTAAGGCCGACCCCCACACCACCTGTGTTTATTGTCTGGGGTTTGAACACTTCAATACAGACTGCCAAATTTGTAAACATTTTCCCAAGTCTACCCTGGAAAAGAGATTAGGTAGACTTATAGAAAAGGAGGCTGAGAAGTCCGCTGACACACATGGCCAGCCTGGTTCAGTTCTGACCGAACCAGAAGGAGTGCCTCTGACCAGGGCAATACTTCTTCGGGCAAGAGGACAGCCGATCCTGAGGGACCAGTTCCTACAAAAAGGAAAAGGAAAGACAAATCAGCTGGTTCAGATCCAGAGGTTCATGTTCCGACCACTGATGAGATTGCCCGAGCAATTCGGATTGTTGAATCGCTTCGCCCGGTTCCGACCGATCCGGCTCCGTTGGCTAGGGGCTCGGTTCAGTTGGTTCCACCGGTTCAGGACTATGCCCCTGAAGATTTTTATTAACCAGAATTTGAGGAGGAGGGGGATTATGAACAAGATGATGATTATGATGGAGCAGAAAGTCTGGATGTGCCCATTGAACCGGACATCCCAGACAGACCTTCTGGTGTTTCCCCTCCTAGGCTCTCTGAGTCCCCTCCCCACTATATGTTTTACAGGAAAGTGGCTGAAACTCTTCAACTCCCTATGGAGGAAGCTACAGAGGATAAAGAGGAGCCTTGTTTTGTAGAGATGATGGACATCCCAGAGTCCAGAAGGCTGTCTATTCCCTTGCACAAATCTTTTGGGAAACAGACACAAATAATTTTAAAGTCTCCTAATTCTGTACCTCCTGTTGATAGAAGAATGGATAAGAGGTACACTTTATCAGGCTCAGACATGGAGTTTTTCTACCAACAATGCAGCCATGTTGGGGTCATGCAGGCTGCAGCCTGTGACAGGGCTACTGTCCCCTTGGCTTCACACCCCCCAGATAAAGACTCCAGGAGGATGGATGCCTTGGCAAAGAAGCAATACATGGCATCCTCTTTGGGACTCAGGCAGGCTAATTATATGGCCTATACAGCCAGGTACCAGAAGTCCAGGTGGGACACTGTACTGGCACTGGCTAAACAGACCTCCCCCCAGCTGGCCAAGGAGCTGGAGGAGGTGGCTATGGATGGGATTGAGGCATCTAAGGTACAGTTCCATGCTGCTGTGGACTCCAATAATGTGTCATCAAGAGTCATGGCTACATCTGTGGCTCTTCAGAGAATGGCTTGGCTCAGATGTACTAGCCTCTCACAGGACACCCAGGCTAAGGCCATGGATTTCCCTGTGGAAGGTAATTCTCTGTTTGGGGAGCAGACAGAGAATTACATGAAGAAGATGGAGGAATATAGGACCACTTATAGGAGTGCACAGGCCAAGGAGAGGCAGGCAACTCCTCAAAGGCAGCATTCTAGGGGCAGGGGCAGGCCTTTTCATAGACCTTTCTACCAAGCACAGGCCTCTCCTCCCTTTTCACAGAGGGGGTTCTTCAGAGGGAGAGGCAGAAGGGAGATGAGCAGGGCTGCATCCACTCCTCAGCCTAAGGCCCCTGCCAGCAGACACCCTGATGGGCCTGCCCGGGTCGACTCTCCTATCCCAGTATGGGGCAGGCTGGCTTACTTCATCCAGGACTGGGTGTCTGTTACTTCAGACAAGTGGGTCCTGGAAGTAGTAAGCCAGGGACTGGTTCTCAGTTTCAAAAAATTTCTGAAGATGAGAGCCAGATCTTTTCCACCTGCAAGTCTCTCCGAGACCCTTGCCCTAGAGGCAGAGGTTTCATCAGGGGTGCAGGATTGCTCTCATTTACCGTCCACCAGGGGATGAGAAGCTTTTCCTGCAGGAAATAGCAGACTTTGCCGCCGACATGGCTTTGGAATTGCCCAGATTGATGGTACTGGGCGATTTCAATACGTGGGTCGATGACAAATCCTCACTTTTTGGTCAACATTTCCTCCAGATGATGACACTGCTGGGCTTCACACAGGTTGTTTCCACAGCCACCCATAAAGGTGGTCACTCTCTTGATCTTGTTTTTCTCCTGGGGATCGAGGCGTCCAACTTGGTGGTGGAACCAGTCGGTTGGTCTGATCATTACTCAGTTGGGTTCAATTTTGAGGCCCCCCTGGGTAGGTCGGCCCCTGTGGAGTTGGTCAAGTACTGCCCATTGCGGGATGTTGTCCCTGAAGACCTGATGGCAGTCCTTGACTTCTCGCTGTTTGATGATTTGTGCTCTGATCCGGAGCAGCTTGTGGTGGCCTATAATGAGACCATTTCGGCTGCCCTCGATCAGATTGCACCTGCCCGTGTTTGCCCCCTTCCATGCCATCCCGTAGCTCCTTGGTTTCACGAGGCATTGAGGGGGCTCCGGAGGTTGGGGCATAGGTTGGAGCATCATTGGAGGAAGACTGCCTCGGATGCCGACCATCTTATTTTGTTAGAGCATTATAAGCTCTATCAAACAGAAATTTCCTGTAAGAAGGCAGAATTCCTGTCCAGGGAAATTTCTGCTGCTTGGAATCGACCGGCTCAGCTCTTCAGAACTGTTGGCAGACTGTGCAACCCAGTCTGTCAGCAGATCCGTCGAGTTTTTACACAGACTGACTGTGAAGAGATAGCTCGGTTCTTCGTTAATAGGGTGGAAGACATCCGGAGGCAGTGTCCCCGACCTCACTCTAAGGTTGTTGCAGTTGACCAGTGTTTTGTTGTGGTGCCTGGAATTTCCTGGAATACTTTTGACCTGCTGGACTTCGTAGACACTATGAGGATTGCCTGTGAGATGCGCCCAACGTGCTGTAGGTTATATCTGGGTCCTACTTCCTTGATTTTGGGATGTAGTGAGGTTATCGGCCTGATCCTTGCTCGGATCATCCGGTGCTCCTTGGAGATGAGAGTTTTCCTAGTCTCTGAAGGAAGGGTGGTGACTCCTTCTGAAAAACTTCCTTGGACCCGGATGATCTAGCTAATTACGTAATCTCTAACCTCCCTTTGTAGGAAGGTTATTGAAAAGTTGTGGCGACTTAATTAGACAACCATTTGACCATCCATAGTCTATACGAACCTCTCCAGTCTGGTTTTCGTAAAGGCATAGCACCGAGACTGCTCTGGTCTGGTGCTCAATGATCTCCTGATGGCGAGAGATCGAGACATCGTTCTATTCTTGTTCTCCTGATTTGTCATCAGCCTTTGATACTGTGGATCATGGGGTTCTGCTCGAACGCCTGGGGTCCATCTGTGAACTTTCAGGTATGGTCCTCAGATGGTTTTCAACTTACCTCGAGGGGAGAACGCAGAGAGTGGTCTCGGGATTACATTCTTCCGGGGCTTTCTCTCTGCCCTGCGGGGTTCCACATGGTTCGGTGCTTTCCCCCATGTTATTCGCAGTATATAAGCTACCCCTCGGAGACATTGTAAGACGGTATGAGCTGAGGTTTCACTGCTATGCTGATGATACCCAGCTCTACCTGTCTTTGCACCTGACCAGGTTAGTGCTGTTTCGGTGTTGAATAAGTGCCTTGCAGACATCCAAGACTGGATGAATTCCAGTGGTTTAAAGTTGAATCCGGGAAAGACTGAGGTTATGGTTGTGGACCCCGGCCGCAGGGTTGGGGGTTTGGGGGTGTCCCCCTCTGGAATAGTTCTAGGGGGCGTCCAGATCCCCATTTCTGAATGGGTGGGTAATGGGTGTAGAGCTTGACACAGAGTTGACCCTTCATTATCAGGTGTCCTCTGTTGTCAGGACTGCATTTTTCCATCTGAGAAACATCTCCAGGATTAGGCACCTGGTTCCCCCTGTTGATTTGCCAGTTTTGGTCCACGCCTTTGTGACATCTCGCTTGGACTACTGTAACTCCCTGTACCTAGGGCTTACTGGGGTTGATATCTGCCACTTGCAGCTAGTGCAGAATGCAGCAGCATGTTTGTTGTCCGGGGTTTCAAGAAGATCTCATATTACCCCTGTGTTGCGCTGTCTGCACTGGCTGCCTATATAGTGGCGGATCATCTTTAAAGTAGATCTTTTGACCTACAAAGCCCTACATGGGTATGGTCCTGACTACTTGAAAGAGCTTTTGGTGCCTTACACCCCTTTGAGACAGCTTCGCTCAGCTGACGAGGGGTTGCTGGAGATTCCAAGGGTTAATTCGATGTCTTCTGGAGCCCGTGCTTTTGGCTTTGTGGCTCCATCACTTTGGAATTCTCTACCCCGTCCGCTCCGAGAGAGTACATCAGTGGATATTTTTAAAAGGGCTTTAAAGTCCTTTTTATGGAATAAGGCCTTTCCATCTATATTGTAATTGGTTTTATTTGTTGAAATTGCTGTTCTGTTTTATTGTATTTGTTGCCTGGTTTTATGAACTGTACAGCGCCTTGAAAATTTGAAAGGCGCTAAATTAAATAAATTTTATTATTATTATTATCTCTTCTTGCCTTAGACGCCATAGAGAGAGTTCCTACCCTACACTGGGGCAAAGGTCTGTACTCCAGGTACTTCCTTATCCCAAAAAAGACAGGGGAGTGGCAACCCATCCTAGATCTAAGACACCTGAACAAACATCTTTTAAAACCAAGGTTCAAGATGGTAACTCTGGGAACAATTCTTCCCTCTCTAAAGCCAGGGGACTGGCTAGTCTCCCTGGACCTCAAAGATGCCTACTTTCACATCCCCATCAGGTGCTCCCACAGAAAGTACCTCAGGTTCAAGTTGCCCTCAGGCTATTACCAGTTCAGAGCAATGCCCTTTGGCCTATCATCAGCTCCAAGGGTTTTTGCAAAATGCTTGGCAGTAGTAGTGGCCTTTTTAAGAAGGCAAAAGATTTCAGTTTTTCCATATCTGGACGACTGGCTTATAGTGGGTCAGTCCCCAGGCCAAGTCAAGTCAGACCTGCAAGTCACCCAGCAAGTGCTCACTTCCCAGGGTTTTCTTCTCATGCTTCCCAAATCAGTTCTTGAACCAGTGCAGCTTCTTACCTTTATAGGGGCAGAGCTAGATACTGTCAAAGCAAGAGCCTTTCTTCACCTGGAAAGGGCAACAGTTCTTATAGAACTGGCTTCTTCTTTCAGCCTTCAGGTGTCCTGACCAGCAAGGCATTTCCTTCAGCTCTTGGGCCACATGGCAGCTTCTACAGCAGTGGTCCAAGGGGCAAGATTTCAGATGAGGGACATTCAGTTCCATCTGAGGGTCTTTTGGTCCCAAAGGAAGAACCCTCTTACCAAACTGATTCCAGTGACTCAGACACTGATCCAAGCTCTTCAATGGTGACAGGATCAGGACAATTTAAGGCAAGGGGTTCCATTTGTCACTCAGTCTCATTCAGTGGTTCTTAGCACGGATGCTTCCCTTTTGGGGCGGGGAGCTCATCTGAGGGCTCTCACAGCTCAGGGACTGTGGTCCCCTCAGGAGTCCCTTCTCCATTGCAATCTCCTAGAACTCAGGGCAGTTTTTCTGGCCCTGCAAGCTTTCTCTCAGTCTGTACAGAACAAGGTACTTCAGGTCAGAATGGACAACACCACCACCATGTGGTACATCAACAAGCAGGGAGGCACTCGGTCTATAGCCTTATGCACGGAAGCCATGAAATTGTGGTCCCTGGCTTATTCCCTGCAGACCTCTCTTAAAGCAGTCCACCTTCCAGGGAAGGACAATGTGCTAGCAGATGCACTGAGCAGGATCTCCCAGGGCAATCATGAATGGTCCCGGGATCCCCTAGTGTTGAAAGTGATTTTTTCAAGGTGGGGCACTCCAGAAATAGATCTCTTTGCAGCCCCAGACAATCACCAACTTCCTCTGTTTTGTTGCAGACCCCCAGTCTTGGGTTCGGTCCCCCTGGATGCTCTGGTTTTGAACTGGGAAGGGAGATTTCTGTATGCCTTCCCTCCCTTTCCTCTACTGTTCAAAGTTCTAGTCAAGGTAAGGTCACCACCTTGCAAAGTGATTCTGATTGCTCCAGACTGGGCCAGACAGCCTTGGTACCCCCTATTGCTGTCTTTTGCTGTCCATCTTCCCCTGTCTCTTCCCAGGGATTACAACCTGTTAACCTCCTCTCAGGGGAGGATTTGGTACCCCAGTCTTCGATCTCTCAATCTCAAGGCATGGCTCTTGAAGAGTTACAGTATGCAGATCTGCATCTGTCACAGGGGGTTCTGGACATTCTCAAAGCTTCTCGAAAGCTCTCCACCAGAAAGACTTATAACTCCAAATGGAAAAGATTCAGCATTTGGTGTTCCAAGAAGCATATTCCCCCCCAGACACTGCTGAGTTGCCTACAGTTCTGGATTATATGGTCCATCTTAATGGCCTAGGCCTCAGACCAGCTAATCTCAAGGTACACTTGTCAGCTGTCTCTGCTTTTCTGTCAGTGGGGAAGTCTTCCTCAATATCATCTCATCCTGTGTTCTGTAAATTTTTCAAGGGATTGCTTCATACCAATCCTCCTTTTAGGGATCCTGCCCCTGCCTGGGACTTAAATGTTTGCATTGGTCAACTTATGCAACCTCCTTTTGAGCCTATGTCCTCAGCAGAGCTTAAGTACTTTACTTGGAAAACTGTGTTTTTGGTAGCCATTACCTCTGCCAGATGTATCAGTGAATTACAAGCCCTGTCAGTGGAACCTGATTTTATCTCCTTTCATAGAGATAAAGTGGTCCTTAGAACCAATAGGAGGTTCTTGCCCAAAGTGGTTTCAGACTTCCACTTGAATCAGTTTATGTCTTTTCCTGTTTTCTTCACTGATCATTCTTCCTCAGGAGAGAAGAGGCTACACAGTTTAGATGTCAAAAGATCCCTTAGTTGCTACATAGAGCATACCAAGGGTCACAGGTTTGACTCCCTCCAGTTGTTCCTCACTTATGGGGAAGTGGGAAAGGGCCAACCTGCCACCAAGACAACTATTGCCAGGTGGATTGTGTCTTGTATACAATTCTGCTATGAGAAACTGGGAAAGATTCCACCCTCAGGCCTGAGGGCTCACTCTACAAGAGGTACAGCTGCTTCCCTGACTGCTGCCAGGAATATCCCTCTGCTAGAAATTTGTCAAGCAGCCACCTGGAAAACAGTCCATATCTTTACCAAGCATTACTCTCTGGATATCCAGGCTAGGAGTGATGCTCGGTTTGGCACAGCAGTACTTCAGAGCCTATTCCCAAAGTAGGTTCACTCCCTCCTCCATGGAGGTACTGCTTGGTAGTCTGCAGATTGTCAGAATACAGCAAGACTTCATGTTGTTTGAAGAAAAAATTACTCGCCTTAGTAATTGTGTTTCTTCTAATGGAGTCTTGCTGTATTCTGACTTCCCTCCCTGCCTCCCCTCTCAGAACCTGTTTTTGGAAGTGGGTGGGCAGGTATGTTGCACCCAGGGGTGTCTTCAGCACCCTCCATCTTCCTGAGTGCTTTGTATTATAATGTTTATTTTAGTTGGGTTTGGTTTGGGTTTCTGACTTGAGTCTTCTTTGGGAATCCAAAACTTTCTATTCTGATTGGCTAGTAAAATTTTACAATTCCACATAGTGTAGTTAGTGAGAGTTTGCTTGTAAGAATCTGACAGTTGGGTTTCAAAGGCTGCAGACAGAGACCTCAACCGAGCTCAAGCTCAACGTTCTATGCACTGCATAGAAAATTAACCCTATACTCTCCGGGGCAGTTTAAAGGCTGGAGCTAACTGCAGATTGTCAGAATACAGCAAGACTCCATTAGAAGAAACACAATTACTAAGGTGAGTAATTTTTTCTTAATAGAGCAAGGAAAAGGATTGAGGCTTCTTTTGGCTAGGCAGATTTACTGTGTGTTGTTATTTTTATTTTGTACTCACAGGGATTGTTCCTGTTTGTTGTTAGCCTTTCATTGCTTTCTTTTTCTCTGATTCAAATTGTTGTTGCTGGCAGTGGCATCACCAGGCTGTTTTTGGTGAGGCTGAAGCCCCCCTAATGTAAGCTCCAGCTCCCCCAATCATTTTCCCTGAAAAATGTAAAGACTCACAGCTTCACTGCTTGCTGAGAAAAAAAGAAGCCATGGTTTATAGTCAGCACTTTATAGCTCTACCACATGGAGTGCACTTTTCTTTTTCTTTGCCTGGCCCTGGTCCTCAGATCCCACTGCGATCATTGGTGGTGCTAGTGGTGGAGGTCAGGGAGCTCTGCTCCCACCCAATGCTTTGGTTGCCTCTGAACAGTGGCAGCCAGAACTTTAGTGGTCCAGATGCTGGTTTCCACCCAGACACACTTTGCTGCTGCACCTCATGGTCTGTCTGCCCAAGCTGTCCCCTCTTGATGAATGCCGCATGGACCGCGATAAGCTGGATGCCCAGGTCTGCGACTGCAGTGGCACTAATTTACTGTGGAAGGGAGGTGGGGAAGAGAGCTGAGCAGGGGAACTCCACCACCAACGACCACCAAAACATACACCATCACTTCATTTGGGGGGGCTATAGGAGAAGGACCACAATTGGGAGTCATTTCAGGGGACTGGAGCAAGAAAGGGGTTTGAGGAGCCCACAAAACAGATAAAAATAAAAACAAAATGGCAAAACTGAAGGCATAAAATAAAGAGGCCCCCCACAAAAGGGCACCACACCTCGCAACCAACAAAGAAGGCCAGGCAAAGGGATGGCAAGCAACCTGGAGCCTCCACAAAGAGGAAGAGAAAGAAATTTAACAAAACAAAGAAGAGAAAAAAAATAACCACTCCAGCAAAGCTGGGCAGGGCAACAGCCTGCCGACCAGCAAGTGGCACTAGAGGCAGTAAACAAAGGGAGAAGGACGGGGACTGCAATGGCAGCCCCATGTGTGGCAACTCCCGATGCCAATGCCAGAAAAAAAAAAAACAGCCAGCATACTGGAGAGGGGAGACAGGGGAACTGCAATGGCAACCCCAAAAAATACAAACCATACCACACTTATTCTGCAAAATAACAGGAAGCAAACTAACAGACTTGCCAAACCAAATTTTTATTCAAACAAAAGAGAACCTGGGTGAGCATTACCCTCGTCACTTTGCATCTGAAATGTAATGCTTGTGCTACATGCACTACTAGGCTCCCAGCATCAGGACACCCCAGAAAACCCCAATACAAAAACTGCAAACCAAGGGAGCAGACAACTAAAGGGAGCTCACCCTATGGAACTGGCTGCTGGCCATCAGGAGGACATCTGGTCCTTTTCTGGAGCTAAGGTGTGACTGCAGCTGCTGCTGCCGGAGACCCTTGAGGACCACTGGCTGTAGAGGAGCAGCCACCCAGGGGTTATGAACCCAAGCTTCAGGTAAGCCTCCAGCCATCCATACTCCTGTGCTCTCTACTATATCAGTCACTCAGTCCAGAACTGCCATTGGCTAGCAGGGAAGACCCTTTCTAACTTAGAGGTGGACCTGGCTTTTAGCCAGATAATTGGGTATCTGGGGCAAGATCAGCCCATTTGGCTGATTTATGGCCCCTTTAGGCACTGACCAGAGATATGGCCTAGCCAAAACAAAGGATCCAGCACCAGAAGGCTCCAGGAAGGAAGGGGGGAGAGGGATAGAGACAGGAAATGGTCAGCCAGCCTGTTTGGTCAATAAGCCAGCTGGCTGTGCATAGGGTGGGTGGGGAGTTAACCCTTTCCTTCCCTGTGTCCTCTTTGATCTGCTTGCCTGGCAAACTTTGGGGCACTACACTCGTCCACTCACAAGTCTGATGGAGAAAAAAGAAAGCAAGTCTCATGAGTGGACTGAGTGCACTGGTTGATGGCTGCTGTGTACTGTGCTGTCGGCAAAGAGAACATTGGGACAGGAGTCAGGACATCACCATGGGAGAGCTCAGAGCTTGAGACAGGGATTTGTCAACATCACTCCCAGGTTAGTTGGATCCCAATCTGACAGGAAGCGCTGGGGTTACTCAAATGTGCTCTGCCTCTGCTAGTCTCTTGGACTCTGTTCAGTAGGTTCAGAAGTATGAGCATTTTGGCATGCCTTGCCTTGTAGGAGGGAACATCTGGACAGGACTGGGAGAGATTGACATAAATTGTGATTGGGATTGGTGACCACCATTTAGTAACTGCCATGCCAACACAGTCAGCATTGCTTGCACAGCAGGTATATTTTTCAGACAGGCACAGATGTGGTACACATATAAAATGCTGTGCAGCATGAGTCTTTACACAGTTGTTTGGCAGTTTAGAGAAGGAAGATCTGTGCCTGTGGCTTGTGTGAAAAGAAATTTTGATTTACATAACACCTTTCATACAGACTGTATTTCGGAGCGCTTTACAATCCAAAGAGGGAGGGAGAGAATTTTGCTGCCTTTTTATATAGCAACCTACATAGACACAATCATACAAATCATCCCCAAACTCCTTAGAATCCAGGAAGAGTGGGAGGGAAGGGATAGTTTGCAGCACACAGAAAGGGAGATGTAAAGACTACAGAAATTGACAACAGAGAGGGGGGGCATGGAGAGAGATTAAGGGCAGGAATGTTAAGTGACTTGTTCAGAATTATGCAGTGTGGAAGTGGTGGCTGTTTGCTCTGGGTTCCTGTAACCTTCCCAGCAGATCTGCTGGGATAATGGTGCCTGCTGGCTGGTCTCTTGCTTTGGGGTCCAGTAACCTTCCCAGCAGATCTGCTGGGATAATGGTGTCTGGCTGGTCTCTTACTTGCTCTGGGGTCCAGTAACCTTCCCAGCAGATCTGCTGGGATAATGGTGTCTGAATGGTCTCTTATTTGCTGTGGGGGACTGTAACCTTCCCAGCAGATCTGCTGGGATAATGGTGTTACTCCTTCTGTTGTTCTCGCTGGTCCAGTAACCAAATTTTTGCACATGTACCATTTAATAGAGGTCATGATAACCAGGCTTCTCAAACATATATTTCACCATTAAAATGCAGGAAAAGCCACCATTTGAAGGCAAAAATCTCAACATTTTCTGGTGGGGCATGCCCCCGGACCCCCCTAGGTTTGTCAGGATTTTGACTGTGGAGCATTAGCCCCCCCCATCTTTAAACCTCTGGTGGTGCCCCAGGTAGCTGGGTATACCTTCTGCTGCATTATTACAGGTGTGCCTACAGGTGTGTGTTTACAGATTATCGCTGTAATCTTCGGATTCAAATTGTCTTTTGCAAGGTATATCTTCTGTTACTGATTTATTTTTCTTTGTAGCAAAGTGTCTCTTACAGATTATATCTTCTGTGAAATTATTACAGGTGGTGCTTAGATTTTTGTGACTTTTTATCATTAGGCTAAGCAAAATTACTCTTTGCCTCTATTTTATTTTATTTTATTTTGTTTTTGCTGAAAGTCTTTTTTTTTTTTGTCTCAGAGATGTTTCAGTCTCCTTCTCACATTGAAAGAGCTAACTGCTTTCCTCCCACAGCTCTTCCAGGGGATTAGGTGTGTATCTGGGGGGTGGAGGTGACAAATTGTCAGTAATTTCCAACAGAGGGAAGGGTTAAAAAGTCAGGTTAGTTGATATCTTGGAGGTGGAAGATTAGGTTTGCTGGCCAAGGCACCTAGCTTCACCTGAGCTCTTTCCTTCTAGGTTGCTTGAAAGGACAGAGTAAATAACCTCACCAGAGCAAGGAAAAGGATTAAGGCTTCTTTTGGCTAGGCAGATTTACTGTGTGGTGTTATTTTTATTTTGTACTCGCAAGGATTGTTCCTGTTTGTTGCTACCCTTTTATTGCTTTATTTTTCTCTGATTCAAATTGTTGTTGCTGGGTATACCTTCTGCTGCATTATTACATGGTGTGCCTACAGGTGTGTGCTTACAGATTACTGCTGTAATCTTCCAATTCAAATTGTCTTTTGCAAGGTATAGCTTCTGTTACTGCTTTAAATTTCTCTGTAGCAAAGTGTTTCTTACAGGGTATATCTTCTGTGAAATTATTACAGGTGGTGCTTTACAGGTTTTACAGTTTTATCTATCATTAGGATATGCTTTCAGGGCTACTGCATTTGTTACTGGCTGATTGTTTCTGCCCTTACCTCCTTGTTTCTTTTGTCCATGGTTCTTCTCTTTTGGTAGGGGAAGGGCCCAACCATCCACCTCCATCCCCAACCACCCCACACTACACTCCTCTTGTAGAGTAGCACAGTAGTGACATTGCCTGTAGCAAAGCAGGAAGGGGCCAATCAAGGGGTATGCACACCGTGACCTCATTTACAGGGGCACTAGTAACTTAACTTGTTATAGCAAGTTAAAAACAAACAAACAAAACACAAAATCAAACTTAAACTTTCATTTTCTTCCTTCTAATTACTCTGACCAGGTTATAAACCCAGCAACTTATCTGGAATGGATATCATTAACTGCAGGTACTGCAGAACACTTTTCAGAAGGGTAGTTTTACAGAATTTGGGACACTGTCCTACATGCTGGGCCATTGGAGATCTAAGGGCTCAGCTCCAGGCAGCATGGGCAGAGATTGCATGCCTCAAATTGCATATTCAAGAGGAAATATATTATAGAAACCGCCTGCCATTTCCCCGACATCCAACAGAAGCACCTCGACCACAGAGGGTAGTTGGTCTGGAAGTTTGGCAGGTGGTTAGGAGGGGCAAATTGGGTTTCCCATCACCCGGTGCTCTCCAACATATCACCTCCACAAACCATAGAAAAACTACAAACAGATATCTGTCTCTATCTCCAAAATCAAACAAAGGGGCAGAGGACACTGTAGAGCAGGACACTGAAGCACAGGAGCTAGCACTACAAAACTCACCCAAAACAGGAACTAAACCAAAAAAAAAACAAAAATGAAATCCAAAAAAACTTCTGGTCATAGGAGACTCCATGATTCGGGGAGTTGATACGTATCTCCAGCCAGAGGTAATGGTCAGATGTCTCCCAGGTACATCAGCGTGGAGAGACACTGACCGTATTGTTAAAATTGTTCAGGAAGCAGGGGAAAATATTGACGTCCTGGTACACATAGGGACTAATGATCTCACCAGCCAGTCAGTTGTGGAGACTAAGGAACACCTGACCAGGCTGGGTAATAAACTATCATCCATTTCTTCCGGCATCTCCTTCTCTGAGATCCAGCCAGTCTGGGAGAGGGGCGCAGATGGATGGAAGGTCAGAGAAAGGGAGATAGGGGAGCTAAACATGTAGCTCAAGGACTGGTGCCAGGAAAAAGGACACAAATTTGTAGGGAACTGGCAACAGTTTTGGGAGCAAAAGTTCTTTAAATTTGATGGACTGCATCTGACTAAGGAGGGAGTCAGTGCATTGGGGCAGAAGTTTGACGTCTTTGTAGAATATTTAAACTTGCAAATGAGGAGAGGGGTGCAGCACCCCATACACCAAATGGGAAGAACACCCCTCCCTCCTCAGCTAGTGGTCAAACACGAATTCAGCATGTTTGTAGTTCATTTGCATCACCAGGTAAGGAAAAAGGTCCAGCCCCCCATACGACGCACAGGGGAAATGCCAGACCTCACCCAACAACTAATACACTGAAATCTGGCCAATGGAAAATCATGTACAGTACACAAATGCTCGCAGTCTGGGAAACAAGATCCCAGACCTGCAGGCAATAATGACAGTGGCCAAACTGGACATAGTAGTCATTAGTGAGACATGGTTTACCAGTAACAACACTTGGGAGACTTCAGTACCTGGCTATGTACTGTTCAGAAGAGACCAAGGTGCAAAAAGGGGGGGGGTTGGAGTGGCCCTTTATGTTAATGAAAATATCAAAGCTGCAGAAATTCAGAATACACATAAGAGCCAGAAGAACTGTAGGCCACCCCGGAAACAGGAAATGGGACAGCCATATGAACTGGGGTTGTGTACAGGCCTCCAGACCTGGGGGAGGACACAGACACATTACTGTTAGAAGATATACAAAACATGACAGCTAAAGGGGAGGTTCTGATAATGGTAGACTTCAACATGCCAGATACAGATTGGTCAATACCAGCAGGAACATCTGCCAGAACTAGACACATGGTGGATTACCTGCAGGGGGAGGGACTCAAACAACTGGCGCAACAACCCACAAGAGACAGGGCTATCCTAGATCTAGTACTGACTAACAGGGAAAGGATCACAGATCTCCAGGCAGAAGGTCACCTGGGAGCCAGTGACCATCACATGGTATGGTTCAATTTGGCCACTAGAACTAAATCATCCCATTCCAAGGCAAAAATATGGGACTTCAGAGGAGCTGACTTTGATAAGATGGCCAACAGAGTTAAGCTAGCCTTGGCAAAAAGAAATACAGAGAGGGGGACAGACAAGTGTGGGGCATTAAAGATGCAATACTTGAAGCAATATCCCATTGTGTTAGAGAGAAAAGGAAGTGCAAAAGAAGAAGGAAACCACTTTGGTTCTCAAAAACAGTAGCAGAAAAGGTCAGAGCCAAAAGGCTGGCCTTCAGGAAGTATAAGGGAACACAGCAGGATGAAGATAGGGAGGCATACCAAACTTCCCTAAGGGAAGCAGGGAAGGCAGTAAGGCAGGCAAAGGCTTGAACAGAGGAAACACTAGCACAAACAGTAAAAGAAGTGACAAGACTTTCTATAGATACATTAGTGAAAGGAGAAAGTCCAGAGGGGGTATTGCTAAGATCAAAGGGGATAAGGGGGCGTGTGAGGATGAGGACCATGTAAAAGCATCTATCCTAAATAGATACTTCTGCTCAGTATTTACTGAAGAGAAGGTAGGGCAGGGCCCACAACTCAGCACCATGGACATGTGGGGGGGGAGAGAGGTGTGCGCTAGTCTCTTCACAAAAGAAAGGGTCCTACAAGAGCTCAATAAGCTCAGGGTGGACAAGGCAATGGGACCTGACAGCATACATCGCAGGGTATTAAAGGAGCTAAGGGTGGAACTAGCAGAGCCATTATCAGAACTGTTTAGTGAGTCTCTGAGCACAGGAGAGGTCCCAGAAGACTGGAGAAGGGCTCAAGTGATCCCTCTCCACAAGAGTGGTGGTAGGGAGGAGGCAGGGAATTACAGACCAGTCAGTCTTACCTCAATAGTGGGCAAGATTATGGAGGCACTCCTTAAGGAACGGATAGTGCAACACCTGGAATTCATAGGAGCACAGTATCCAAGACAGCATGGGTATACAAAAGGAAGGTCCTGTCAAACTAATCTCATAGATTTCTTTGACTGGGTAACCAGAGTGGTGGACCAAGGGGGAGCAGTTGATGTTGCCTACCTTGACTTCAGCAAAGCTTTTGATACTGTTCCACATAAAAGATTGATTAAAAAGCTGAGTAGACTCTGGGTGGGTCAGAAGTTGGTCAACTGGGTGGCAAACTGGTTGATGGACAGAAAACAGAGAGTGGTGGTAAATGGTATACAGTCAGAAGAGATGCAAGTCACAAGTGAGGTACCTCAGGGATCAGTCCTGGGGTCAGTCCTCTTCAATATCTCCATCAGTGACATTGCAGATGGACTGGAGGGTAAAGTTTGTCTGTTTGCAGATGACACCAAGATCTGGAACAGAGTAGATGATCCAGATGGGGTGGGCAGAATGAGAAGAGATCTGGATAAACTAGCAAAATGGTGAGAAGAGGCAACAGGAGTTTAACTTAAAGAAGTGCAAGATCATGCACATAGGAAGAGAAACCTGAAGCCACCTATAGGCTAGGAGGGGAGTTGCTGGCAGTCACAAGGGAAGAAAGAGACTTGGGCATCATCATCACCGATGACCTGAAATCATCCAAGCTGACCACTAAAGCAGTAGGCAAGTCTTGAGGGATGTTGGGGTGTATTAGTAGGGGTATCATAAGTCGGAAGAGGGAGGTAATAATCCCTCTACAAGACACTGGTATGGCCCCATCTGGAGTACTGCATGCAGTATTGGAGGCCACACCTTCACAAGGACATTAACCAAATTGAGGCAGTCCAGAGAAGGGCAACCAAAATGATGCTGGGACTACATCAGAAAACATATGAGGACAGATTAACGGAGCTCAATATATATACCCTAGAGCAAAGTAGGGAAAGAGGTGATATTATCGAAACATTCAAACACCTTAAGGGCATTAACAAGGTGAAAGAGTCTAACATGTTTCAATATAAGAAAAATAGCAGGACAAGAGGACACAGCATGAGATTAGAGGGCGGCCGATTAAGGGGTAATGTGAGGAACTTATTTTTCACAGAAAGGGTGGTGGATGCATGGAACAGCCTACCTCAGGAAGTGGTAGATATGAATACAGTGCATGGCTTCAAACAGGCATAGGGTAGGCATAAGGGAGCAATACAGATGAGTATGAATAGATAGGCCATTGAAAGAGCAAAGGCCGATGGCACACTCATAAGGCAGAAAAATAAATGTTCAGACTGGATGGGCCTTGTGGTCCTTATCTGCCATCAACTTCTATGTTTCTATGTTTCTATATAAAGGTAACACTAAACCTGTTACAGTCTCTAGGATTCCTGGTAAATCAGGAAAAATCTGTTTTCACTCCAGTACAAGTCCTGCAGTTCATAGGAGCAGAACTGAACCCAATACAGGGAAGAGCTTTCCTCCCTCAGGACAGGGTGCAAAGCATTCTGCAGCTAGCTATATCATTCAAGCTGAATGAGCTATGACCAGCAAGACCATTTCTACCGTTTCCGGGACATATGGCTGCAGCAACAGGCACAGTCCTGGGAGCCAGGTTCCAAATGAGAGATGTACAGTTTCATCTAAGAGCACACTGGTGCCAGAGAAAAGACAAAGTGACAAAACCAGTTCCAGTAACAAGAACCTTGCTTCAAGCCCTCCAGTGGTGGAAGGAAGCAGACAACCTCAGGGAAGGGGTACCCTTCCAAAGGGAAACCACATCAGCTATCCTTACAACTGACGCCTCTCTGTTAGGGTGGGGTGCTCACTTAGGAGATCACACCACTCATGGAGCCTGGTCCATCACAGAGTCACTCCTGCATATAAATTTGCTGGAGTTATGGGCAGTGTTTTTGGCCTTGAAAACATTTACTCATCTGGTACAAGGAAAAGTGGTGCAAGCCAGGACAGACAACACCATAACAATTTATTATATAGACAAGCAAGGGGGAAATAAGGTCAGACCCTCTATGCACAGAGGCTATGAAAGACTGGAGTTTGGTTTACTCACTAAAAGCCTCACTATAGGCCATTCACATACCAGGAAAGGACAATACCCTAGCAGATGCCCTGAGCAGAATCAACCAGGCACATCACAAGTGATCCATCAACAAGCAAGTGCTAGACTCAGTGTTCAGGAGATGGGGCACACCAGAGGTGCATCTCTTTTCATCCCAAGAAAACCACCTTCTGTCCCTCTTTTGTTGCAGACCACCAGCCAAGGGAACAATCCCACTGGATGCTCTGGCTTAGGACTGGTCAGGGAGACATCTGTATGCTTTTTCTCCCTTCCCTCTCATCTTCAGAGTCCTGATCAAACTCAGGTCATAACCTGCATCAATGATTCTGATAGCACCAGACTGGGCCAGGCAGCCATGGTACCCTCTGCTACTGTCCATGTTGGTAGCCAAACCAATACACTTTCCCAGGAGGCACAACCTGTTGACCTCCCACCAGGGAAAAATCTTGTATCTGAATCTCAGGTCTCTCAGACTCAAGACATGGCTCTTGAGGACTTAGAATATGCAAACTTAAATCTTTCCCAAACTGCTCTAGATATCCTGAAAGGATATAGAAAGTCTTTGACTAAGAAAACCTATTCATCAAAATGGAAAAGATTTTCTATTTGGTAATGTGTAGTGTAGTTCCAATGAGATTTTCGTTACTTTAGTGGAGATCCCAATTGTCCTGGAATACTTCAAATACTTCCACTCTCAGGGGTTAAAATATACATCCCTGAAAGTTCATCTAGCATCAATCTCTGCCTACATTTCTGCTGGGAGAGGTATCTCCATGGCATCTAATCCCATTTTCAAGAAATTCTTTAAAGGTTTGTGCCACTTGCGCCCACATATTAGGGAACCAGTTCCAGTATGAGACCTGAACGTATGCATTGCTCAGCTCATGAAACCTCCTTTTGAGCCTATGTCCTCTGCACATTTAAAATATAGGTTCATAGTATGCTTTACAAGCTCAATCAGGCAATTGCCCTTAGAGAGCTTGCCACCTATATTATCGGTGGAATTTATATTTAGCATTACCCATATACTTATCAATTTTATTTTTAAAGGTCTCCAATGTATCACTCTCAACAATATTTGCTGGCAGTAAATTCCAGCTAGATACTATTCTCTGTGTAAACCATTTAGTTCTTTTAACTGTGTTATTTCTTTCTCCAACCATCTGAAAATCATGTGATCTTGTATTTTTATCATTGATATAATACGTAATTCTTACAGTTTCTTACAAAAAAGTGTCATTCTTGGTTTTAAAAGCCAAACAGAAATCTTCCCTTAATTCATCTATAATTCATGGAATACAATTCAAGTTTTTGGAGTCTTTCGGAATAATCTAAACCACCTATTCCTTTAACTCTTTTTGTAGTTTTTCTTTGAATTCTCTCTATTAATTGTATATCCTTTATTGTTTGAGAGGCACTAACCTGTACACAGTATTCCATGTGCAGTCTTACAAGATTTTTATATAATGACATAATTACATTAGCTTCCCTACTTTTTATGTTTCTAAAAATACAACCGGACATTTTATGACACTGTTTTACTTTATTCTTAATATGTAAATCGAAAGTGCGATAATTACTAATGATAACACCCAAATCTTTCTCATTAGTAGCTATTTCCAATATATGATTATTTAAGGTGTATTTATGTTTTGGGTTATTATGACCAAAATGCATAATTTTACATTTTGCCGCATTAAATTTCAATATGTTACCTGGAAAACTGCATTTCTGGTTGCAGTTAGTTCAGCTAGAAGAATTAGTGAACTACAAGCCTTATGTGTTGAGAAGGACTAACTTTCCTTCCATAATGATAAGGTGGTACTGAGAACAAATGGATGATTTCTTCCCAAGGAGGTTTCTGATTTTCACTCAAACCAATCCATTACATTGAAAGTTTTCTTCACCAAAAATTGTAGTTCAGGTGAGCACAGTCTCCATAGTCTGGATGTCAAAAAGGGCATTAAGTTACTATATTACCCACACCAGGGATCATAGACACGACAAGCAACAGCTGTTTCTTACATATGGGGATGTAGGTAAAGGCATCCCAGCTTTTAAGAGGTCAATCTCTCTCTGGATAGTCCAATGCATTCAGTTTTGCTATTCAAAAGTGGCAAGGAACCCCCAGTAGGCCCGAGGGCTCATTCAACTAGGGGCACAGTTGCTACTATAGCAGCATCCAGAGATATTCCATTAGTGGAAATCTGTAAAGCAGCTACCTGGAGGACAGTACACACATTTACTAAACACTACAGTTTGGACACACAGTCCAGAAGTGATGCCAGATTTGGCACAGTAGTTCTGCAGAGCCTCTTTCCTTAGTATGTTTTCTGCCCACCTCTAAAGGTACTGCTTTGAAGTCTGAAGAGAGTTAGGAATATAGAAGAATACCTGGGGTTAGAAGAAAAAATTACTCACCTTAGTAATCTTGTTTCTTTCAAGGTATTCTGTATTCATAGTTCTCCCACCCCTTCTCTCCTTTCAGAACCAGAGCCTCTGCACTCCTAATCGAGTTTTCTAATGGAAAGTCCCAAACACTGGCATATATGTTTTTTAACCCTAGTGGGAATATTTAATTCCCTTCTTTTTCCAGGTGATTCTGGCATTCAAGGGGGCTTAGGCTTATAATAATATTAAGGATGTTTCATGCTGTCATGGACAGCTTAAGTTGTGTTACATTAGATAAGTATATTTAGATAAGTCTTAGTATAGGTTGCCTTGTAGGCTGCTCAGAAATCTGATATGTTGATGGAATGTTTCAGGAGATAAGGGTAGCAGTTTGAATATGTGTCACAAGCCAATGATAGTTCTATCATTTGCATTTAGTTCCATTTTCTCCGGGCAGCTCTGCTTAGGAGATTGGCTGCAGAGAGTTATGAATATGGAAGAATACCTTGGAAGAAACAAGATTACTAAGGTGAGTGATTTTTTTCTTATCCCCCATTACTAGTCTAGTGCTGTTAAGGTCCCTGATAGAACAGATTCTTGTGGAATTACTCTTCTGCTTAAGCCTTATGACAAGTATTTTAGAAGCTTTAGGGTCAGAATCTATGTAGTTGAGTTTAGATTTCCATATGGTGAACTCAGCCTCCCCAATTAGTTTGTAATATTCAGTTTTTAAGAGTAGACCACTTAGCCCATACTTCTTCAGAGGTAGTGGATAGTAGCTCCTCTTCTACTGCTTTATTGTTTCTCAGAATCTCTTCAGATTTCTTTTTCAGTTTCTTTTTTAAGCCTGAGAAAGTACTAATCCAAAAATCTCTGAGCACGCACTTCAACCTTTCCTAGTTATTGGCCCAGGATGTGTCTGAAGGATTATTGAATTCCAGAAAATCTTGTATAATATTTTTGGCCTGCGATAAGATGTCATTGTTATTCAACAGAAAATTATTTATTTTCCACCTACCTCTCTTTTTTGTCTCACCCCCTCAATAAATGAGATTGAAACAGGGCAGTGATCAGAAATGACTTTCTCCCCAATCTGAGAATTAACCAGTCTCTTAATCTTACCCTTGGGTATATAAATCTGGTCAACTCTAGACCTGGATTTATAACAAGTATTCCAATATGTGAAGAGCTTTTCATCAGGATGCAATACCCTCCAGGTATCCACCAATACAAGTATCTCAATCAAGTTATTAAGATCATTTCCAGCATTAGAGTTAGCATGCCTGGGATTAGACCTATCAAAGAGAGGATTTAGGATGGTATTCATGTCCCCCACAAGTATAATGGTAGTGTCTAGATAAGTAGCTAATATGTTACAGAGGTCATAAAAAACTGAGTGAGAGAAGTCTGTGGGACCATTGACATTCACTAGCGTGATGTTTTCCTCATTGAGCATCCCTCTGACTATGACATAAAGTTCATTGCCATCAGCTACAGTAAAAACTATCTGAAAATTAAACCCCCTTCAAAATTAAATTAGAACACCAGCTTTCTTTAACTGCGGCCTGCTCCTATAACCTGTCCCACCCATTCCCTCTGCATCAAGTCAAAGTATTTTTTCTGTCAGATGTGCCTCTTGGAGAAACACTATCTGGGAGTTTAACTTCTTAAAGTGCCTATGAACTGAGAATCTGTTGACCTTATGTTTTGCCCTCTTACTTTACAAGTTACCAAATCACTGGGTTATTAGACATGGCAAACTGTGGCTATAAAAATGTTTATTTTTGCTAACATAAGATATTTAGGCAATAATGTAACACGTGTGAATCCCAAACTTATTTTCTGAGTGACTAAGAACAGGGAAATGACCAACTCCAGTTGTGACTGCAATATTGTAGGAATCCTGTGAGAGGGGAGGGGAGGGAGGATAGAAGGAGAAAGGGAGAGAGAAGAAAACAGCAAACAATAAAGGCATAAACTCATGTGACTTTAGTTAAGCACATTAGCATACATTTGAACAAGTAGAAGAACCACTGTTCCAGGTATGCAACAAGTCCCTAATATGATAGTTAACAGAGTCATTGCTGAGAAAACAAAATACAGGACTAGGCAATACCCCGACCATCCTCCCTTGATTATTCCTGAATGAGCACAGACAAAAGACTACATATCCCTTGAGCTCCAGTAGCCTCAACCTCCTAAAAAGAATGAACAAACCCAATAGAAACGTATCCCTTAAATTGGTTAACTCTATTATCTAAAAAGATAAACTGTGCCCCCCCTCAAAAGAGAAGAAAAAAATATATTGCTTTGAAGCCCATGCACTTTACCTATTGCCAGGTATTGGAACCTGGAGACCTGGGTTTGATTCACACAGCCCCCATCTGCATACTGTGTGACCCTGAGCAAGTCACTTAACTTCATTGTGCTCCCAGGTCGCACCTGTAAACAAGCTTTCAGCTTAGTGTGTCTCTCCTGGTAAAAAAAAAATAGAGGCAAATAGAACAGTAGTTATCTAAAAAGTACGGATTTTGGTGCCCAAATATTTTGATGCTAATCCCTCCCAGCCCCCACGTTAGTCACAATGACAGAATATGGGTTGTGAAGTGTAACCACTGTGAGACAGGAGGCAACAATTCATAAAAAGGACACATGTACCCTAGCAGTAAACTAGGAAAATAAACTGGATGGAACTCCCCAAAAACCCTTTACACAATAAGTAATAATGTAGCTCACTGTAAATATACACAGATGGTGTCTTACCTTGGCAATGCTGAGTCAGACTTCAAATTATAAGAGAAGACAGCAATGTTTGTTAGTGAGAGAGTGAGAGAGAGAAAGACTAAAATTTAGAATTGGAGCGAACTCACATGAAGGACTTTGGTTTCTTTGTCCTGCCTTTGTAAATAGCTATCCTGAACAATTTTATTTTTTTTATTTTACTGTTATTGATAATGATAAAATGCTACTTGTGAATGTTATAACTGCTCCCAGTTTTCCTATGCTTCCTGACCTGTGCCTGGATGACAGATGGTATCAGACTATGTGGGATTTACACTGTGCAAATTCTAAGCCAGAAGTTTTTTGTGTGGGTACTAAACCTGGTACCAGCACAGAAGAAAAGGTACAGTATAGATCCTGCAGCAGCAAGCCCAGGAATGATAACCAGAAGAATGACAGCCAAACTAGTAGGGCCAAAAGTCTAAACTAAGACTGTACATCCAGCACAAGTGATGAAAGAAGAAGAAGAAGAACAGGCCAGGACAGAATCTAACAGCATGTCTGCCTTCTTCAAATGGTGGGCTATACAACAAGAGAGACAGAGAAGCAGAGAAGAGATGCAGTGACAGGAACAGCAGAGAACATAAGAAATGCAGTGACAGGAGCAGCTGACAAGAGAAGAGATGTAGTGACTGGAGCAGTGATGGCTGGATGCCTTGCAAGCTATCAAAGCTGGAGGACCGAGTATGAGTCCAGCAGAGCAACAAAACACAAACAACTTAAAAGATATTAAACTTACAAAGTTGTGTCCCTTGGATGATATTGAAGCATACCTGGCAACATTTGAAAGGGCTGCTGGAGCCTGCCAGTGGCCAAAGCAGCAATGGGCAATCAGGCTGGTACCTTACCTGACAAGTAAAGCCCAATGTGCCTACAGCAATATGGACACTGCACAGTCAGAAAACTATGACCTTGTGAAAAGAGAAATCCTGAAAAGATATGACATTTCAGAAGAGCTCTACAGGCAAAGATTCCATTCCCTGAAGTACCACTCAGTTGACAATCTTCTAGAATCCTTCATCTGACTCAGAGAGCTCCTCATTAAATGTCTCCAACCAGAGGGCAAAATAGTCCCACAGATCATCAACATCCTTCCCACAGATGTGCAGCTCTGGGTAGAAGAACAGTGACCAGAAAGTGGGGAAAAGGAGGTTTCTTTGCCTGAGGACTATCAGATGGCAAGACAGACACCGCAGAAGTGAAATAACAGCCAAGGACCAGTAAGACCCTCTTTTCCTTGCTTTAACTCCAGGTCAGATAAGAACTCTGATGGGGAAAGCAAATCTGCACCCAAAGACCTTATTTGCTATAACTGTAACAAGTCAGGCCATATTGCAAGAAACTACCATAGAAATAACAAGGGTAACACTGGAACAGATTTGGCCTTAGTAAGTTGGGGCAAGTATTTAACAGATGTCAAGGTACAAGATAAGACTGTGAAGGGACTTATTTGTTTCAGGAAGCAGACAGCCCCTAGTGCATGTTGAAGTGCTGGGAAAACACTCTGTAAAAGGACCAGGCACTGATGTTATATGCATCCACAGGGACACTCAATACTATCCCGTCACCTGAGAGACTCTGAATATTAATGGGGTGTTGCACTAAGTGAAAGTGAGGGCAGTACCTAAGTTACCTGTACCTGTGATTATTGGACATGACTTTCCAGGATTTGTTAAGTTAATCACAGCAGGAGTAAATCCTGTTGCATCAGCAGCTGTGATTACAAGAGCACAGGCAAAGAGAATGTCAGAAGCTGGGGACTCTTTTCCTTTTGGTGATTTTGATTTGGACTTATTTGAGCCCAGTTTCAAGATCCAGAAGTCCAGGACGAAAGAAGATGCCTGAAGAAACAGTGGCAACAAAAGACTGATGCATATAAGGGGTTAATACATGAAAATGCAGAAACTAAACTGCTGATTGTGATTTTGTTACAGAGCAAACTAAAAATGCTTCTCTCTAATGTTATTTTAGGCAGCTGGGGGTGAAACAAAAACAGGGTGAACCAATGTTTAAAAATGTAAATGGGCTACTGTACAGAGTTTGGGCTAATCCTCAGACACAGGAACAGATAGAACAACTGGTCATACCAAAGAAGTATAGATCTGAGTTCTTAAAGATAGCACATGATAGTCCTATGGCTGATCACCTGGAGAGGGATTGCACCCTTGTGAGATTGCTGTACAGATTTTACTGGCCTGAAATTCATGAAGATGTTGCTACCCATTGCAGTTCTTGTGCTGAATGTCAGAAAGTAGCCCCAGTGACTAAAAAAAGGCAAGGAGCTCCTGATGCCCCTTCCCATTGATAGATGTGCCTTTTGAGAGAATTGCAATGGATGTCATTGGCCCCTTAGACAAAAATAAAAAGTGTAATCAATTCGATTTGGTAGAATGCGACTATGCTACTTACAACCCAGAGGCAATTCCTATATGTGTTGTCACAGCCCCAAAAGTGGCAGCAGAGCTTGCCAGAATTTTCAGCAGAGTGGGCATACCTAAAGAGATTATTACTGATCAGGGTAGTAATGTTGGTGCTGCATTACTGAAGGAGCTGTATCGACTATTAGGTATCACTGCTATAAGAACCTCCCCTTAACACCACCAGACAGTCTTGTTGAGTGTTTCAATCAAACTTTAAAATGCATGTTAAAAAGGTTTGTAAAAGGATAAGGGAAAGATTGGGACCAATACTTACCTTACCTGCTTTCTGCCTACAGAGAAGTGTCACAATCATCATCAGGTTTTTCACCATTTGAAATGCTGTATGGTAGACAACCTAGAGGGCCAATAGATGTAATAAAAGAAACATGGGAAGATCACCCCACTCCGAAAAAAATGTATTACTTCTTATATGAGTGCCCTGAGAAAGAAACTGGAAAAATATGTTGACATTTCCCACAGTAATCAGGAGGAGGCCCAAAAGCAACATAAGGCATATTATGACCATGGGGTAAAAGAAAAGGGTTTTGAGCCAGGTGAAAAGGTCTTGTTACTGTTACCTACAACTGAAAATGAACTGTTAATAAAGTGACAAAGGCCTTATAAAGTGCTTAGATGTACTGGCACAGTTAACTATGAGATTGAGACCCCTGATAGGAAAAATCCTACCAAGATATACCATGCTAACCTTCTGAAAAAAATGGGTTTGAAAAAACACCAAAGGCTGCTTTGTTAGTATTACCAGAAACTGCTAAAGAAGATATTGATATAGCTTATGACAGACTGGAACAAACTGTAGCTGCTGATGCTGTAAAGGTGAATGTTTCCTTAACCTCCAAACTGCAGAATTTTGTAACTTGGTAAAGACATTTAACAGTACTTTTGCCACAATGCCAGGCTGAGCAAAAGGAGGGTGAGCATGTAATAGTGACAGGGAATGCTCGCCCTATTAGACAAAAGACATACAGATTACCACAGTGGTTAAGAGCAGACATGGTTAAGGAAATACAACAAATTAAACAATTGTGTATCATAGAAAAGTTGAGAAGTGCTCTGTCGTCACCAATGGTGTTATAAATAAAAGTGAAGGAGGTGTAAGATTCTGCCTTGATTTTAGGAAACTTAATCAAGTGTCTGAATTTGACAGTTATCCTATGCCCAGGATAGATGATTTGATGGACAGATTGTGAAGTGCCAAGTACATCAGTACCCTCAATCTCACCAAGTGTTACTAGCAATTTCCCCTAGCTAAAGAATCGAGACAAAACTGCATTTGCCACTCCTACTGGATTCTGTCAGTTCACCACCATGCCGTTTGGTTTACATGGTGCACCTGCTATATTCCAATGGTACATGGATGTAATTTTAGCTGCTCACACTGGTTATTATGCTGCTTACCTGGATGATGTTGTGGTGTACAGTCCAGACTGGAAAACCCACCTGGAATACTTACGAGCAGTTATCCAATCTATCAAAAAGGCAGGTCTGACCATTAATCCTACCAAACGTGCATTGGGCATGCAGGAAACCAGATATTTGGGATATGTTTTGGGAACTAGAGAAGTAAATCCAGAGATTTCTAAGACAGAATCTGTAGCTAACAGTCCTGTCCTTAAAACAAAGAAACATGTCAGATAATTTGTAAGGCTGGCTGGTTACTATCAGAGTTTTGTTCCCAACTTTGCCGAATTAGTCCCCCCCAACTAAACTCACAAAGAAACAGTGCCCGAATAATGTGACATGGTCCCCAGAGTGTGATGAGGCTTTTTGGGCCATCAGTGCTGCATTATGTTCAGCCCCTATTTTAAGAAGCACAAACTTTGAGAAACAATTTTTGCTGCAGACAGATGCATCACAGGTAGGCCTAGGTGTAGTCTTGAGTCAGAATATGGAAAGGACGGAACATCCCATTCTATACATCAGTAGGAAATTACACAACAGAGAGAAAAGGTACTCTGCCATTGAAAAGGAATGCCTTACGGCAAAGAAGGCCATGGAGTTCCTTAAGTTTTATTTGCCAAGAGTTGATAATTGTACTTATAACTGATCATAATTCTCTCTCTTGGTTTAATCAAATGAAGGATAAAAATTCAAGAATCACAAGGTGGCACCTGGCACTACAGCTATTTAAATTCAACGTGATGCACAAATCTGGAAAAGAGAATGTCAATGTTGATTTTCTGTTAAGGTATGGATCAGGGGATTTATTAGATTAAAAGTCGAAATACAATAGATACTATTCATCGTACACTCCTTATTGCAGAATACCTCCAAACTAGGCAGATCCCAACAGTCTTTCTCAGTTTCCATGCCAAAAAGGTGTTTGTTTGATTGGTGTCTTGGTCCTTTCTATGGGATGACCTAAAATGCTTTCAATTTCCTGATTCCGTTTTAACTTGGCTGCAAAATATATATTCCCATCCCTAAACTTATATGCAGGTTAATGGGGCTTTATCCCAAATGGTTCCTCTCTCCTGGAGCACTCAGCAGGACTGCCCACTTTCCTCACTCCTGTCTGCCCTGTATATGGAACCCTTGGCAGCAGCCTTGCGCCAAAATCCATTAATAGAGAGGGTTACAATGGATCAACAAGATTACCATGTCTCTATGCCGATGATGTCCTTCTTACATTATTGTTCCCAGAGACTTCAGTCTTGACAGTCTGGGACACAATACAGCAGTTTGAGATGCTGGCTTATTTTAAATTGAACATCTCTAAAACCAAAGTTTTAGCACTTAATATTAAACCGTTAGCAGATTTAAAACAGAAATACCCCCTGAGGTGGTCTTAAACACCTATAAAATATCTCGGTATTTACCTTCCCAAAGATATCAATAATATAGACCTCGTTAACTATGAACCCATGACTATAGCAATACAGAAGGACCTGGCAAAATGGGGTAGGCTTCCGCTTTCTTTTCACCAGAGGATAGAAGCCATCAGAATAAATGTTCTCGTACAGTTACTTTATCTCTTTCAGAATGTCCCAGTGTTCTTGACAAGACCGTATTTGACCACATGGTCAAGGATGGTATCTAATTTTATTTGGAGAGGCCAACATCCTCATATTCATCTCTTGATACTTCAACTCTCATCGGCAGGAGCAGGGGTCAACTTGCCTAATTAAGCAATGTATGCTAGGGCTGCTATGCTCTGTATTGTATTGTTATGGTTGCTCCCATCGTATGACCCTCCATGGAAAATCTTTGTATCTACGTTCAGTGCTTTGGTTCCAGCCAGTAACATCATGGAGGAAATATAGCAGGAAAAACAATGCAGGAGAAACAACGTGGACCACAACATCACAGAGGACAAAAGAAAGCCGGTCAGAAATGATGCAAATGTGTATGCCCTGCACTGCAACAGTGCAGTCGATGTAGATGCGTGTGTAAGCAACCGTGTAGTGAAGAGGAGCCTCCAGTGCCCATCACTAGGACACTGCCAACAAAGCAGCAGGAGCCCATACAACAGGGCTGAGAGGTATGGGGGCTGATAGATGGTTCAGAGGTGGGGAGGGTGTCACACTGCCTCAAGAGGTACACACGGAAGGCCCGACCCCGTAAGGGGGGTACAGGTCCTGGGGAGTGGGGGTATGTGTGCAGGAGTTATGGCAATGGACCCAGAACTGGAGGACAGCCAGTGGACACTGCATCCCAATACACCACTGCACAGGATGAAGGGCCGTGCAAGGGCAAGGAGACAGCCTGCACCCCATGGAACAGACCCATAGCAGGACACACAGGATGTGAGTGCCCCACCAGCCAAGGTACACCAAATGCAAGGTATGTGTGCCTGACCCCCTAACAGTGACACACACAGGGTGGTGTTGTGGCCATGGGTGTCTGGGCATGCGGTAGTAGGCGGTGGTTCCCAGGTTGGGGATGGGTCCCTCATCGGGGGGGCTTGCTGTGCTCTTGGCCAGTGTGGACCTATTGGCCACTGCCCGGGACCTCAGGTGTTGGACCCCACACCCCACCCTGTGAGGTCCTATGTCACTGCAGCACCCTCCGCAAAGGTGTTTGCCAATGCGCCTGGGTGTTGTGTGTATTGGCCATCATATCTGTTGCAGGAGTGTATGGCAATGCTCTGTGTCTGGCCACCTGCGCCATACTTCCCTGTTCCTCCATGCCACTGGCCATTGGCCATGCCCAGTGCATCTATGCACTGGCGCCAAGCCCTGTCCTGTGTATTGCTAGGGGCATGCCACAGTAAGCTTCCTGTCCCCTTGGAGCCGCTGCCATGTGGCCCGGTGTTTCCCGCTGCTTACTTTAGTTCACCTGTCCATGCCCACACACCATTGTCCTGTGGCCACCTCTTTGTCTTCCATGTGAGGGGGTCACTCCCCGTGTGTGAGTCTGTGCCTGTAGACACCCACGGTTGGGGTCCAGTAACCTGCACACCACAGTGGTGCTCTTCCCTTGTTGTCTTCCCTCCCCATGCTTTCCTTTGCTGTACACAGGCACTGGTGCCCAATGCTGTGCTGTGCCAGTTGAGTTCTGTCTCTGGTGGTTGGTGTTTGCTCCCTGCATCATCCCTGGCCTGCACTGTTCTGTCCCACATCATGGTGTGCTGCCGACATTGCGGTTGGCTGTGTTTTTTCCACTTTGTTTTCATCCGCGATATTGTGTCCCGTGATGTTCCTGGCCGGATCCCAATGATTTGCATGATATTGACCCTATCCTCTTTACCCCTCAGGAGAGGGAGCCTCTGTTGGAGAATTTCTCTAAATTTATGGGAAATACCCTGAAAGTATGGTACTAGCTGAAAAATCATGCCAAATTTGAACATATCTTTTACTATTTTAAATTATTATATGTAGAGGGCTACTTTCTACTGGCTCAGCTGGACCTTACATTTGCTCACTGAAGACAGTAGGGCCTGCGATTCCATTTCCAATTTCTTGATAAAAATGGAGTGATCCCTTTTGAATTGCTCCAGCAAACTCAAGACTTAATAGGCCAGGGAACACTATCAGTATTTACAGGTCAGGGCATACCTGTATCATAAGCAGGGACATCTCACTAAGCTCCCTGACCCCAAACCTTTATTATTACAGATCTTAATAGATACACTGGAGTACAGACCCTGGGGACACTTAATAGGGCATATTTATGGTATCCTTCAAGATAACCTGGGAGATTCCACACAAACTACACTAGGGAATTGGAACAAAGAATTAGACCTGGCTATAACATATGAGACCTGGCTAAAGTTTGCTCTCCCCTTGGTTAAACTTACTTTGTCTAATACAGTACATGGAGGGAGTTCGCGTGGCAGTGCCGCTACTGTTTTTTTCCATACCCTGGCAGTTCTAGTTAAATTCTTGCCCCCTTCTTATGGTAGGTGCTGGAGAGGTTGCAGAACCAATCCAGCAAACCATAGTCACGTATTTTGGCTATGTCCACTGCTCTGAGTTTGGGCAATCACTCCAAGGGGAAATGGAAGAATGCCTAGGGGAGCACATTGAGTTCACAGCTAGTTTACTTCTCCTTTCGATTCTCCCTCATCATCACCCATCATAGCACAAGTCTTTGTTGTTACTATATCCATCGGCAGCCAAAAAGGCCAATACACATAAATGGATGTTGCCTGACCTTCCAAATATTACGGAATGGCGACAGATAGTTCTGGATATTTATAATATGGAACGCCTCACAGCATCACTACATGATAAATTGCCCCTGTTCACTCAAAGATGGCACAAATGGGTTTGGCATATGGCCCAGGTGGATCCGGACTTTGTCCCTTGAGGGTTGATGAGGGTGGGGGGGTTGTGAATGCCTGCTGCCACAGGGAGGGGCCTGGAGGGGTGGATGTCAGAGGTATTCTGATGGAGCTGATTCTCCCTAATTATCATTTCCTGTCTTTCAGATTGAATCTGTGGAAGTGTCTTATTTTTCAAAACCTGTGGGTAAAATAATTATCATTCTTAGATATAGGGCTTAGCCCTTATGTCTGTTACTGACAGTTTAAACTGTGTAACTGTATGATGAATACAGACTGTTGTATATGTGATGTACAATCTGCACTGCTTATATGTGATGCTTCTTTCAATCAAAATTAAAAAAAAAAAAGAGATAATGATCAGGAAATGAGAATGCCGAAGGTTGAAAAAAAGATGTGTGGCTTTAAACTTAACTGTTTGCTGTTCTGGTTGTTATGGAAAAAGTGATACTGCATATGTGCAGAACTGTAACTGTAAAGGTTACAATGTTATGTCAGAATAGAATTAAATGAAAGTTTTGGAAACCTGTTTTTTTTTTAAATGGGTTCACTCTTTTCTTTTTTTGGTTTACTATTTTTATCTCCCAGCTTTATCCAGCGGTCCCCTTCAAACTGCCCCCCCCAGCCCCATCACTCAGCTCCCTTGGGACTTACCTTCACTATGGTCCTCTGCCACTGGACCCACGATTGTTCCTGGCCACTGGTGTCGCACCTGTGAAGGGTCAGTCTCTCATCCTGCCGCTCGGAGTGTTTTTTCCTCCACATTTCTCCCCGGGCCCATGGACGTGCAATGGGCACAGCATCTGAGCTCCTCCTCTGCGGAGACAGTTCCAGCACTCTGTACATGGGATTCCCCCCCACCATGTTTGCAATATGCT
Source organism: Neoceratodus forsteri (assembly GCA_016271365.2). Taxonomy (NCBI): domain Eukaryota; kingdom Metazoa; phylum Chordata; order Ceratodontiformes; family Ceratodontidae; genus Neoceratodus; species Neoceratodus forsteri. The sequence goes on along the minus strand of CM057449.1, from coordinate 610,971,570 downwards.
AGTGCTACCACCCAGCCACCACTGGGCAGCAGGCAAGCAGTGCATCACGCATCCCCCTATCCCGAGAAAAGAGAGCTGTCCTGGGATTCTCCATCCTTCCTTTCCCTACTGGCCCACGAGCAACCTGAGTCCATTCCCAATCCCAGGTCACTGCATAGCGCAAGGTGTGGCATCCAGTGCCTCAACAATCAGTGCTACCGGGCCAGCAACAGGTTCCCTCTTAAAGATGGCATATGGGACATGGTTGAATAAGACACTGTCCCATTTGTTATGCCGAAAGAGTTAAAGGCAAGAATCTGTTCAAACCCCAGGAATCTCCCAGTAGGATTAGACATATGCAGTCAGCTCAGAATCTCTGACTGCCCTGGAAATGTAGTGTTGTAATGTGGAATGTATGCAAGTAGTGGAACTAGAATGCTACAGAATGCTACATTCAAACTGCTGCCTATTGGTGGACTGTGTTCCATCTGAGGCCCTGTCCACACTTGAACTGTTGTAATATTATCTGCAGTCGGTAACGTTACAGGAACGACAAACATGATTCTCATCCACACTGTAGCATGGTAAAACAGTGCTACAAACCATGTTCCAAAACAAAACCTCATTGGAGTAGATTTCGAGCACGGTTTCAGACCAAAACAGTTGCCTTAAACCATGTTAACAGTAGCGGGATGCAAACCGTGCAGTAGCATGAATTAAGGCAACCTCCACCAACTTCCGTGGCATTTTTTAATGCTGCCCAAAGAAAAGGGGATAGTTTACTCACATCTCCAACCTAGTAATGTTCTCCTTAATTCAGCAATGGTATTTTTAATGGGGTCCATTACCGTGACCGTTGGCGAGTGTCCCGGCATTCATTGCAGTGCCGCAAGCATGCCTGGGAACTCAGAACGGCTAACACAGTGTCTGATCACAGTGTGGATGCACTGACAACCGTGCTCCACCAGGGAACACAAAATGTTTTGAAAAATGTTTTGAGAAAAGAAGATCAGTGTGGACAGGGCCTAACAGTCAGGTAAATTTTCTCCATCAGACAATTACATGCCCTGAAGAGCTTTCCTCAGCAGCTTCACTGCAAGTCTGTTTATTTCTTTCAAAAAAGTTGCAGTTTTACTATTTTGTAATTTCTCTGCCTCTAGTTGGTGTTTTTAGATATTTGATGCTTTTATGTTTGCTTGCATGCATGTGCAAGAAACATAGTGCCACCATATGAGTTTTCGTAGGTGTGCCTCCCCCACTTCCAATGCACTGCTCCCTTTTGCAGGTGCAGCTGCATCGCGCCAATGAATGTCCGAGCTGTTTATGACAGCCGTTTCACAGATCTGATGGCGTACAGTTCTAAGGAAAACATCACCACGGGCAATTTGCATACTGCTGTTGGCAGTATGCAAATTGCCCACATCGTCACTGCATCTGAACTGTCATAGACAGTTCTCCCCCCCCCATGAACACATACGTGCATGCTGGGAGCCCACCTCAGCTTGCTCATGCACTCCCCCTGTACACCATATGGCCGACAGAGGTGCTCAATCCCCCGTCGGCTTTGTGGTCCCCCAAACACAATTCCAGGTGCCATGCTGGGAGCCCACCCCAGCGTGGCATAACTCAGAATGGCGACGGGGGTGCCCAATCCTCCGTCAGCTCCACTGAACCCCCCCAACAAAAATAGACTTCCAGTTGCCACACTGGGAGCCCACCCCAGCATGGCAAATGTCTGTATGGCCGATGGGGGTCACCCAATCTCCTGTCAGCTCCACTGGCCCCCTCCCCCAAAAAAACTTCCAGCAAAAAACTTCCAGCTGCCATGCTGGGAGCCCACCCCAGTGTGGCAAAAGTCCCACGTCATCTTCCTAAAATGAAAAAAACACCTAAAAACAAAAAATGGTCCCTCGTTGATTGTCTTGCCCCCCCATCCAACCCGTGCCCACCCTCTGCTCATCCACCTCCCCACAACCCCCCTGACCTCATGCTTACCTCCGGAGTCTGGCACGACGATCTTCGGTGGACCGGGAACACGTCTGCACTCTTCAAAGCTGACTGCGAACTGAAGAAATGTCAGTAAGCTGTATAATGGCATAAATGGGTTTTTTTCAACTTTGGTGCATATCTCAGCCATTTTGGGGAATTTCTTCACCAAATTTTCAACATGGGGTTCATGGGGCCCCACCTCATGAACTCAGTCACTGTCATTTTGTTATTTGGTCCCAAAACGTGATTTTGTGGCCACTGCGCAGAACCACCTTTCGGGACCCAGTAATGAAACAACAGTGCCACAGTTTATGAGGTAGGCCCCCCAAAACCCTATGTTGAAAATCTGGTGAAAAAAATTCCCAAAAATGACTGTTTTACGAGCATGCGTTGTGCAGTTCCTATGCACGCTCATAACTTCGCAAATTCTTAATATTTTCACTTTAGATTTTCAACATTGCTATTTTACTATACCTTCTTATGAGCAGTATAGCTGTCATTTTTCATATCTTGCCCAAAATGTGTTTTCGCGCATGTAGCACACTATGGCGCAGTCGGTGTGTGAAATCAATGTTCAGGACAAATTAAGAAAATCACAGTGACACTGTTCAAAGCAGAGGTCTTAAAATGGCTATGTTGAAAATTTGGTGACCAAAGTCCATAAAATGACTGTGTCATGAAAGTGCATTGCGCAGTTTCCACGCACCCTCGTAAGTTCACGAATTTGTAATATTTTCAGTACAGATTTTCAATACTGGCATTTTTCCACACCTCCTTATGAACAGTACAGCTGTCATTTTTCACACCCTAGCCAAAATGTGTTTTCGCACCTCTGGCGCAGAAATGCATGGTCGCTGTGGGAAATCAGTGTTCAGGTCAGGTTAAGAAAATCACAGTGACACTGTTCATTAGCAGAGGTCCCAAAAAGCCTATGTTGACAATCTGCTATAAAAAATCCCCATACTAATTACATCACAGGTGTGCGTTGTGCAGTTTCTATGCACGCTCGTGACTTCACCAGTTTTTTATATTTTCACTCCAGATTTTCAACATTGCCATGTTTTACATCTCCCCATGAACAGTACAGCTGTCATTTTTCACATACTGTTTAAAATATGTTTTTGCACCAGTGGTGCCAAATGGCGTAGTCACTGTGCAAAATCAGCTTTCCGCTAATGAACTGATATTGCCACTGTTCATGAGGTGGGGATCACAAAAAACCCATGTTTAAAATTTGGAGTGAAAATACCAATGAACACCTGGGACGTTAGGGTTTCTGGCCATAACGCCCCACCCTGTAGAGACTGACAGGCATCAGGGGTGTGACTTGGGATTGTCGCCTGTAATACTCCTGCCATTCCACCCCTACCCACACCCTGCAGCCAGTGACAGGCATCGAGGTGTGCCTTGGACTCTTTGGCTCCAAAGTTCACCCCATTCTCCTATACTGCACCCATCTCACCATATTTCTTATGGAATGGGGTAAGCATAAGGCCCAAAGACTCCAAGGCACACTGTGGCACTTGTCAGTGTCTGCAGGGTAGGGTGTGATGAAATGACATGGCCGTTATGCCTGATGACCCAAAGGCGCACTCCAATGCTTGTCAGTCTCTGCAGGGTGGTGGTGCGGTTGGTTTCAGTTCAATACTTCACTGCCATTCCTATTATACATCTCTCTAACTCCTACATTACCAATGCCAATGCCAGCAAGCAAACATTCGGCATTGACAAATGCTTTTTGGAGGGTTTTTTTCTCAGTTCCTGACAGCTCTTTTGTGGTTCCCAGGAACCAAGGTCTTCTCAGTTTTATTTCTGTTTTAACAGTTCCTAACTGCTATTTAACTTGATGAATTTAACTTAAAGCTCCTTATTTTTATTTATTTTAGGAGCGATGTCCCCATTTTGGGCTCAGTTCCCTTTCTCTTGGGAACCAACCGCATTTTTACAAATATAAAATAAGTTTTATTTAATCATGGTTCCTTTTCTCCTCGGGGAACCAACCACAATTTTTATTTTTTCCCTTTCCTGGTGTTTTCTTTTAGTCTGCTGACAATTGGCATGTCAGTAAGACCAAAAAAGAGGACAGGACCTACAGGTTTTAAAAAAAAAAACTGTTTACAGTGTTTCCAAATCTTTGCCAAGGCTGATCACTATGATTTGTGTTTGGAGTACCTAGGTCCTAGTCATATTTTTTCTAATTCTAAGAAAAGATTTGACATATGCAAAAGATTTCTTAGACCATAAACCTACTGATAAGGGACCTGAGCACAGTTATCACAAAAGACCCACTGAGCAGGCTTCAGGATCAGTACCTGCTAAAAAAACAAATAAAAAGATGAAGAAAAACATGTCACTGTGCCTCCTGCTGAAAAAGCAAAGGAGCTCCTAGCAGGCAAAAAAAAAAATGCCCTCTGCTGAGGACATTGCTAAAGCCTTGCAGATCATTCAGACTATCCAAACTGGAGGTACTATCCTGGGTTCACTGGTTCCAATCTCACCACTGCCCCCAAAAAAACATGTTGCTGTGTCTCCTGCTGAAGAAGCAAAAGAGTTCCCAACAGGCAAACAAAAAAATGTCCTCTGCTGAGGATATTGCTAAAGCCCTGCAGGTCATTCAGGCCATCTAGACTGCAGGTTCTATCCTGGGTTCACCAGTTACAATCCCACCACTGGTTCCCACAGACCAGGGGTCATGAAGTTTATTTTGAGAAGGACTGAGGTATCCCCTCAGCAAGATTTTGGTACCCCTCTTTGTGGACTGGATGATTTTCATCCCATTTTCCTTTTGTCAGACAAATGGCTCACACTTTAGGCCTCCCCTCTCAAGAGTCTATGGAAGATGAGGAGGAGGCAGAAATTCTGGATATAATGGGTCTGGTTCCCTCTAAGAGACTGTTCCTCCCTAACAACAATTTTCTTAAGAAAACCACCTTAGAAATTCTACGAACACCATTCTCTGTCCCTGGGGTGGACAAGAAGGTTAAAAAATAAAGTTGATAGGTCTGCTGCTGATTATTTGTATTCTCACCCAGACCATGAAGGTGTGGTACAGGCTACTGCCTGTGATGAAGCTAAAGTCCCTCTCTCATCTCATACCCCTGATAAAGATTCAAGGACAACTGACACCATGGGAAAAAAGGGTTACTTAGCCTTCTCCCTAACCCTCAGACAGGCAGTTTTTCTCACCCCAGGAATTCTTTAGCATCTATTGACAGATGCAGTATGCCAGCTGGGTTCAGCTGCCCCAGAGAGGAGGAGTCAATGCAAATGAGGAAGACCTTGGCCAATCAGGATACAGTTAGAGTAGAGTGCTGCCTGCAGTCAGCCTGAGGGACCTCAGAACTTTTTCTCCACTGAACTGGTAACACTGCCCCAGAGCTCTCCTCTTCAGAGATCTGCCTGTGCCATTTTCTTTCTTTTTGAGTGCTGCTTTTAATGTATTTTGTATATTTTCTTTATTTTACCTGTTTTTACCGCATCCGTGCTGTGTTCCGCGCAGTTGCAGGATTTTTCTGCGTTTTGCCCTCTTTGGCAGTTTTTCTGAAGTAAAATTCGCCTGCGTGCATGATAAATTGCATCTTTTTTATTTAATACATTAGTTTTTAGTGTTTATTAGTGGTTTTTAATGCTTTTGCGCTAAAATCATTGATTTGTTTTTTCACACGCGTGCACAATTTTTCCGTTGCGCACCAGCGCGAATTCTTGGAACCCTTTTTTTCTCTAGTTACATTCAAAATGATTGACATTTGAAGGGTAATCCCCTCTCTTTTGGGGTGAGACTGTCTTGTTTGCTGTGCAGTGGGCTTTGTTGACAAGAGGTGTGGAGGTGGTTCTGTTTTTTTTCCTCTTTGTGAAAAAAAAATACAATGAAATAAAATCTCTTAAAGTTGATTTTGATTTGTTTAAGCTTTACCCTAACTATTATTATCTGGTCTTTCAGTCTACCTCCTCCTCCTCTAAAAGTGCTGAGAGGGTACCTCAAGTTAACACAAAAGAAATGACAAGTCCTCTTGGGACTTCTCTTATTACAAGTCTGGTTCTGTAGTAGTTGTTTCTCTGTCCAAGCCTTTAATTTGAAAATAGGCAGAGCGCCCTCTTCCCTGCACAAAGATAGAGATTAATCTCCACTGATCCTCCCTCCTGAAGGACTTAGGGAGTCATCAGGGGTTGACAAAATGATGCCCTCTGCAACTGAATTTTTGTGAGCTTGGCAATTATTCCAGACTTTGTATTTCTGGATGTGTTCTCAGCTCCCTTGGCCCCGAGTATTCCTCGCCATATTAATCCTTATGCCCAAGGATATTATTGTTATTATTACTATTAGTAATTTAGGAGAGGATTTTCCTTCATGAAGTCCTCTCAGAGCCCACTAATCCCAATCGGTCACCCTGAGGTTGATTCAGGTTATGGTATAATGAGGCATTTATATTCAACCGGTGGACTCCCTGGACGTTTCCCTCCAGGACGACACCGATAAAGAGGTGGAGAACGATGACTTTGTAGATCTGGTGGTTGCTCTCCTCCAAAGAAGTTGACAGCTTTCTGAAGACACCTACAGGTAGGTTCTCTGGTAACCCCTCCTTCTTTTTCGGGATTGACAGAAGGATTCAGAGGAAATACCAGCTTGGTAAGTGTTCTGCTGTTTTTATCTGTACACTTTCAGATTAAAGAGAGTTAGTGCAAACTGCGTCCTGCTTCTCAGCCTTGTGCCACTGTCTGCTTTCCCACCAGTATAGACTCTAGATAATCATATACCATGTGTAAGAAATTTTACATAACGCCTCCTACCTTTATTGCATACGCTATTATATATTAAGAGTTCTTTGATGTTTCCTGTCCTTGCCATAGTGCGACAGCTCTGGCGCACTATTCACAAGGAGGTTTGCTGAAATACCCAAGTGGCATATGATAGCGCTGTGCTCTCATAGCCTTAATCATAGTTACAGCCTGGGTGTCTGGTGTAGGTCATTTCCCTCAGGCTTGCCTGTCTGAAAAGTTCTGGCCTTTTTGAGTTATGCTTTGGTGCAAATTTTGGTTTGTCTTTATGGCAAACTAAAGCTGACTTGCACATATGGATGAGTTTAACTCTCCTAGAGCTCAGTTAAAGATAAGCGTTCCTTTCCCAGAAGTCTCAGCATATGGGGGACTTCGGGTAGGAATTATTCTCCCTTTAACCCTTTTTTCCCTACGTCAGCACATTAGAAAATTTCCAAATGTGAAGTTTTCCAGGGGTTTAGGCAAGAATGCTCTTTTCGTTCCTGGTAATCCCTTTTCTTCAGTTACTTTTCTTCTAGGTTTAAGTTTTTACCCCTTGTTTAGTTGGTGTAAAAATAAATAAATAAATAAAAGGAGATAGATGTATGCAGATATTGACTTATAAGTATCTATCTATATTTTTAACATTTAACATTTTTTTCTTCTGCAGCCATGGTCCTGCTTTTACATCCAGCCACCACTCCACTCCGCCGCCAATTCTGAAGTTGCATGCCCAGCTGGCAGACGCAACTACACCTGCGAAAGGGGGCCCCCCATAGACCCACACGCCCGGTGAGGAACCAGTACCGGCACATGCCTCCAGGCATCGTCGGCCAGCGGAGCTGTGGCTATCAATCTGCCTCGGACCCGTGCTGCAATTTTTCCTTGTTCTTTCCCCATTGGGACCACAGACGTGCAAGGACATCTGTGCACATACGTGCAGAAGTCTGCTGTGGTCCCCCCTCCATTACACTGCTGCCTGCAGTACCTGCGTGCATCCCCAGGGGTTGCCACAGTGCGGTGTAAAGTCCCCATCCCACCCCAGGACTAGGACAGCTGTCTCCTGATGCTCAATTCCAGTCCTCCCTTGCTGACTCCCAACAACCCGAGCTTATTCCTGAACCCGGGTCACCGGCGTAGCGTGAAGTGTGGCATCCAGCACCTCAACCCGCAGCGCCATTTGGCCAGCCTATGTATCTATCTATATAGAGATAGAGAGAGATAGAGATAGAGACAGAGATAGTGATATATATATATATATATACACACACACATACATGATAAGTAAATAAATAACTAAAGTTTACCTCCAAGTGCTGCATTCTCTATTTTTCTCTAGTAGCATGTCAGCAGTGGGAACTAGAACACTAGAACCTCAAGAGGTTCAAAGTCATGAAAGGGTTCCCTTCTCCTTGGGAGTTGGACCTTTTTTCCGGGCTATTACCTGAATTTTAAAAGAAATTAGGGAACAGCAAATCGTTATCAGATTCCTCAACCTGGGGTCAGGATGCTTCCTTGACTCAGGTCTTTCTTTTGCAAATGCAGGCCATGCCTCCAGAGTGTTCTCAGATATGGAGTAAAAATTCAGGCTATCCTCCAGGTATCTGGGTAGCTTGGTGGTTCTCTCCTGAAGACAGGGAATCCCTGGTTTCCCTTCTCAGAGGCTTGGCTGTTCTTAGCCAATTCTCCTTGACTTTGGTTTTCAAGTCCTAAGTCTGACATGTTATTTCCTACAGTCTTGTTTTTTTTTTATACCTACTAGAAAAAAGTTCCCATACCATCTAAATCTCGGCAACTCTTAAGGGGCAATGCTCATCTCTTTTTCAGAGGAAGTTTGTTCCCTGTATATGGTGCATAATTGTGTCACTAGAGTCCCAGGGGCTAGACCGCTAGGTCAGATTCCAAGTAACAGAATTTTCCGTGAAGCCTGAACCCTGTTACAAGCTGGACTAGTGTAAGGAAATAGTGAACTTCACACCTCTCGCCTTCAAATGTTCAGTACAGAGGCTTCTTTCCGGTGGGTGCTTCCCTTCGGGGGGTTCCATCATTGGGTTTTGGTTTCTGAGAGAGTCCTTCTTTCAGCAGTCCCTGGAGTCTCAGAGCATCTCTGTCAGGCCTGCTTTATTTCAGTCCAGAGGTCAATTAGTTCAGAGACGACCGGATGATATCCCTGCCCTGTATCACACCAACGAGCATTTGGGACACAAGGCTTACAGTCTCTCCTCAATAGCTATGAGTTTAGATCTCTAGCTGGCTTCTTTGGAGGTGCTTTAGTCACTCATCCATCTGTCCGGCAAGGACAACACTTTGGCATAGTTAGGGCCACCACAGTTGGACCTCTTGGCAGATCCTCTGAGCCACATTAGTCAGGGCCACCACTAGTGAGCCCTCAGCATACAAGTCATAGCCACATCGTTTAGGGGGTAACGTCAGGTCCAGATCTGAATTTTTGCCTCCAGCCCAAACCACCAGTTTTTTCCTTTTCCCTGTTGCAGGCCCCAGCTCAGGGTTCCTTCCAACGGACTTTCTTATCTCAAGACTGGTTGTAGAAGTGTTCTCTCTCTCTCTCCCTTATATCCCTTGTTTCCTAAGTACCTTTCTAGTTAAGGAATCAGCCACCACGGTCCCGGTGGCTCTGGACAACCTTGGTACTTTCTGATAAAATAAATAAATAAATAAATAAATACATGTTTCAGTTAAACAGCCTTCTGGCTGCTTTTGTTTCCACAAGCTACTTCCTTTCTTGCACAGAAGTAGTGTTTTCTCAGCTCCCAGTCTTTTCTCCTCAAGGCCTGGTTCTTGAGAGGCTAGCTCTCTTAGAGTCCCTGTAGCCAAACAAGGCCTGGAACATCTAAAAAAAAAAAAAGGTTTTAGTACCACAAAAACCTCAGTTTCCTAGTGGGAATGGTTTTTCCCCTTGGTACAAGGACAAGAGCCTAGAGTTTTTCAACCCTCTTTCCTCCCATGACTGGATTATTTAGTTCATATCCAGGCATTACTATCTTGTACACGGAACTAGTTTGGTCTTTGTGACTTGTTTCCTGTAAAAATATAAAGGTTTTTATTTTCTTATCTACATTAGGTCAGTAGGCCTCTTTTTATTTTGGGAGTACACCTAGTGGTTACTCGGATTCTTTTTCTGCCAGGCAAGACAAAATCTGTCATTTCTCAGACCATTTCAAAGGATTCCACAAGGGGCCGTTTCACTTCCAGACCCATCTAGGGTCCGGAGTTTTTTCCCATGGAACACAAACCTCTGTATATTCAAGTTCATGGGGTTCCCCTTTGAACCTGTGACAATTCTGTCTTAAAGCGAGTAACATCAAAGACAATCTTTCTGCTTGTCTTTTCCTTTGTCAGATGGATTTTCAGAGTGTCAGGTTTTTCTTTTAAGCCTTATCCTCTCAGTGCCTTTAAGAACAATTTAGTCCTCTGGATGGATAGGAAATCCTTTTCCCAAGTGTCTACCATTTCCACCTTCATCAGCCCTTTTTCCCTGCCTGTGCTACTCTCAGGCAAGTCCTGTCTAGGTTATATCAAGCTGCTCGGATGGGGCATGAATTAGTCCTGCTGGTCTGTGTCAGCAGTCCTAGCAGTTCAGAACTGTCATTATCATCCCTTCCTTTCCTGTGTTTCGCAAAAAAGGAGAAACCAGTGACCAAGAGTATTTCCCCATGGGACTATTTTCCCGTATTTTGGGTCTGGTACAGCAAGGCTGACATTCAGCCCTTCTCATGCTTAGGGCCTACTTCCTGGAGAACAGCTGCCTTCTCGGCAGTGTTCAAGGCTATATCCTTACTAGAAGTGTGCAGATTACTTATTGAAATTTGCTTCTCACATTCAATAAGATCTTTTCTTGGATGTATAGTCTGATAGGATGCCAAATTTGGCAGGACAGTACTTCAGAGCTTCTTCTTAAAATAGGTTTCTGTGCCCTCCTCCCAACTACACTGCTTCAAAATCTGCATCTGTCAATAGATGTTAAAGAATTTCTGGGGTGAGAAGAAACAATTACTCACCGAAGTAATATTACTTCTTACAAGGTATTCTTTAGCATTATTGACACACCCACACTTCTTCCCCTGGAAACCTTGTCTAAAGGCTCTGTTAGAGGATTTAGCCACATTTGATGACTGTCATTCTTTCCTGTGATTTAAAAAAAATAAATAACTAAATATACATTTTTTTCTTTATAGTGGGTTAGAATATATGGTGAGTTATTGCTAACAGTTTTTTTGCCCCTAGCGGGCACAGTTTTTGCTCTTTTTTAGCTCCAAAATGCATTCTGAGGTCCCTCAGGCAAACTGCAGGCAGCATTCTACTCTAACTGTATCCTGATTGGCCAATGCCTTCCTCATTTGCATTGGCCCCTCCTCCTCTCTGGGGCAACTGAACCCAGCTGACATACTGCATCTGTCAATAATGCTAAAGAATACCCTGGAAGAAGTAATATTACTTCGGTGAGTAATTGTTTCATATGGCATATGCTGCACAATAACAAGGTTAAATCAATAGAAAGCAGCTCCAATACCCAGACGTGCAAGATAAATTCCAATTGTATTAAATCCAAATAATCAGCACTGACAAACGCTCCAAGATCAAGACAAGATGTATTCTTGCAATAAGTCCTTGTGAATACAAGGTCAGCACACCATGCCTGTTACAGCAGCAGTGAATCCCACCAACCAATTTCCCCTCAGAAGGCCCTCTGGAACTCTGTACTGCCAATAACTGACAGAGTGCAAGGTGATGTGGCACATGATCTGGCTGACAGTGCCAGGACGACATTGGATGCCACCAAATATCAGTTTCACATGGCTGTGAATGCAAATTACATTGCATCCAAGTTGTTGGCCTTATCAATGTCTTTGAGGAGGTTTTTCTGGCTCAGAACAACCAGTCTTACCCAAGACACACAGTTAAAGGCCATGGATTTTCTTTGTGAAAACAATTCCCTTTTTAGTGACAAGACTGAGGCATGCATGAAAAAGGTGGAAGAGTACAAAACCACCTATAGAAACAACTCTATAAGAGAAAGACCCTCCACTTCTTTTAGATCCATGGGAAAGAAAGGTAGGGGTAGGAGGTATTACCCCAGAGCTTATGTCCCAGTCTCCATGCCTGTAGATTATGCTCAGGCTAGAGGTTATTACAGCAGCAGGGTAAGAGGCCTTCTAGGCAGGCTGATTCTACCCCAGCATCCAACCTCAGCCCAGGCAGAATCCCTGAAAAACTTCAGGACTACAGAATTTTCCAACCTTCAACTCCTGCAGCGACAATTCTGCTGAAATGGAAGGTAAAAAAGCTTCTCTAAACAAGAGCTATAGAGCCAGTCCATCTCTTCCAAAGGGGGAAGGGCATGTACTCCAGATACTTCCTGACCAAGAAGAAGAAGAATTGGGAATGGTGGCCAGTCTTAGACCTTGGATCCCTGAACAAACACTTGGCAAAGCTCAAGTTCAAAATGGTAACCCTTGCCATTGTTATCCCTTCTATAAGGAAAGGAAATTGACTGACATCTCTTGACCTAAAAGATGCCTACTTTTCACATCCTAACCAGACCTTGCCACGGAAAATACCTAAAGTTCACTCTGCTCTCAGGGCACTACCAGTTCTTAGCACTCCCCTTTATGTTCACTTCTGCCCCAAGAGTATTCACCAAGTGCCTATCTGTGTGGCAGCCTATCTCAGGAGGCAATGAATCATACTATTCCCTCACCTGGATGACTGGTGGGTCATAGGGGAATCATACCAACAAGAAGAACTCCATCAGGGTCACCCAAAGTACCCTAGGGTCTCTGGGCCTCCTCATCAATACTCAGACATCTCAGCTGGAACCAGTTCAGTCACTGGAATTCACTGAAGCAGAACTGTATGTAGTCCAGGGCAAGGCATTCCTCCCTCAAGAGAGAGTAAACAAGTTACTGACCCTGGCAAACTCCATTGCCTTGGGTCAGCCCAGGACTGCAAGGCAGTTCCATTTCAAAGCTTGTGCCAGTTACAAGAACTCTGCTACTGGCTCTGCAGTGGTGGAAAGAAAGGGACAACCTCAGGCAGGGCATCCCTTTTCAGCAACAGCACTACACTGTGATTCTAACAACAGATGCCTCTATCCTAGGGTGGGGGGCATACACAGGTGACTTCACAATCAGTGGGACTTGGTCTCTTCAGGAATCCAAGTTGCATATTAACCTCTTACAGTTGAGAGTGGTCCCTCTTGCCCTAAAGGCCTTTGCTCCTCAATTGAGAAGTCAGTCCAGGTGAGGACAGACAACACAACCACCATGTGATACATCAGCAAGCAAGAAAGAGGGTGCAAGAATAGAGGCAGTATAGCGCAGTGGTTTAAGGCTCTAAGTTGCAAATCTGGTGACATCCAGCAGACCAGACCTGGGTTTGAATCCCACAGCTTCCACTTACATACTGTGTGACCCTGAGCAAGTCACTTAACTTCCCTGTGCTCCCAGGTTGCTCCTGTAAAAAAGCTTTCAGCTTAGTCAGCTTAGTGCGCTACTCCTGGTTAAACAACTAAAAAAAAAAAAAACCTCAAGGCTGTGCACAGAGGCCATAAAAATCTGGTCCCTAGCATATTCCCTGGAAGTGCATCTGTCCGTCATTCATCTTCCAGGGAAGGACAATACACTGGCAGATTCACTCAGCAGAATCAGTCAAGATCATATGTATAGGATATGCTTCAATTTAAAAATGACATCTGAAAAAGAATGCAAAACATAGAGGATAATGTACTGTATGGTCAACTATCAGTAACAAGTATGTGTAGCCATTGAGAGATTGCCATGGCAACTGTTTAAACCTCAAGAACAAAGCTTAAGAGGTTTTTGTCAACATAGCTGCTTCTACACTTTATTGGAAAATTATTCACAAACATCTTAAATCAAACTCCAAACCCTTAGCTTATGCTCCCATCTATCACCACCATATATCTCTTGATAATCACCCAATCTTCTGTCGTTCCTGGAAAAATAAGGGTATTCACTTCTTGCACGATATGCTTGAACCCAAGTCATTACATTTATAATCTTATACCAACATATGAGGCACATGGAATCTTCCCCATCAGGATTTTTGGAAATATCTCCAACTTTGTACCGCATGTAACTCTTACCTCGCACCCTTCTCTATCAACTCCCTGTACGATAAACACATCTCTAAATGGTTAAAAATAACATCCAATCTAAATAACACTGTTTACAAAGATATTTGTGATATCCTTCCTGACTATTCTGTTAATGCTACAAACAAATGGAGTACTTTGTTACAATATAACATCACCAATGCACAATGGTCCAGGTGTTGGTTCTCCTGTCACAAATCTTTTAATGATAAACGCAGCTCCCTCATTCAAACCAAATCCTTCATTTGTGGTACAGAACTCCTGTTGTATTACAAAAAATGGGTTTATTAAACCATAATAACTGCTGGCACTGCAATTCCCCCAATGGGGATTTTTTTGCATATTTTATGGAACTGTCCCCACATACAAAAGTTATGGCACTGTACTCATAGATTTGCAATGAAAGTGTTAGGCCAACCCTTTACACTGGACCCTAAACATTGCATTCTTGGTATTTTTAATTACCGTTTTTATAAAATCTCATATTTGCAGAACAGATGGTTAAATATACTCTTTCTACAAGTTAAACGCACAATCCTCATGCATTGGAGATCTAACATAATCCCCACCCATCCCAATATTATTAAACAACTACCGCAATATGCCTCTCTGGACCGTATGACATATATCTCGTCTGACCGACTCATGATATATAACAATTGTTGGCAGGGCTTTTTTAATTTTTTGGAATCATCTAAATCTTCCAACACCATTGTAAGGACGTAATTTATATGTTTTTTTCCTCTTACTGATACTTCATTGTGGTCTCGCTCTTCTTTCCTATTTCTATTGTTTCCTTCTCTCTCCTCCAATTTTCTCTCACTGCTTTCCTTTCCTATTCTCTGTTTTAATTGTTTCCTTCTTTTTTATTACTCCACAATCCTTTTACGAATGTTCTTTGTTTCTTTTTGCAGCATTATATATAATTACGTAACATTTTAATGTAAACCGTATCTAATCATACTATCTGTTTTAAGTGCACTACAAATTTCAAGCTTATTTCAATTAGATGACCAATACTGTTCGCCATATCTTAAACCATATGATCCTCATATTATAGTAGCAATGTACTTATTATATGCTGCCTTAACTTTTCTAAAAAACCTCATACTGTACTGTAACATAAGAGGTCTGTCTGTATATATTATGACAATTTAATAAAAAGTTTAACTACAAAAAAAAAGAATTGTACCTCTGTCTTGAGCCCCTGGCAAAGGCAGACCACCATGATCTTTGTTTAAAATGCCTGGGAACATATCATAATTTAAAACATTGTGAACTTCGTAAAACAGTTTGCCCTAAAAAAACAAAAGAAAAGGGCTTTAAAAGAGAAGAATTTATGGCTTCTTAGTCTGTCTGTATGTCACAAAAGCACAATAAAGGCTGACAGAGAGCTCCCGATGATGGTGGAAAGTCTGTATCAGAGGGTTCTTCTCCTCATAAGCAGCAGTTCCAGTCAAAGAGGACAGACAAGAATAAAGCTTCTCAGGCATCTGAAAGGCATAGAAAAGATGGTAATGATACCGAGGTGGTTGGAAGGGGGAACCTGATACCAGTGAAGTCAAAAATACAAATAAAGGAGCCTTATAGCAGGTACTGGAACCAGTGCCTGCTAAGAAAAAAAAAGAAAGAAAAACATTTCCACACCACTCCTCCTTCAAAGGAAAAGGAGCAGGCAGTGAATCAGATAAAATGTCCTCAACAGAGGACATGAATTAGGTATGGCAGTTTTTCCAGACCTTCCAGGCTATTGAAAACTTCTTTAATGTTCATGCTCCCACCCAGCTTCTGTTCCAGAGCATTTGCCTGAAGAGAAAAGTGATATGTATTACAAAGTGGAGCAGGAAGGTGAACCATAGAACCTGAGGATTCACCTGACCAAGAATTAGTTCCCCCCAGCCCCAAAGAGGATTACACCTCTTACTCCACATTCATCGAACAGAATGATAAATACACTCAATGTCCCTTCCTATGAAACAGAGGAGGACATGGAGGAGGTGGAATTCATTGATATGCTGGAGCTAGCCACCACAAAAAGACTACAAGTGCCCCCAACCACTCCAAAAATGTTACATCAAAAATCATGTTTGCAGACAGCCCAATGGCACTGAGGGTTGAGGAGCTGGACACCACACCTCGTGCTACCCTGGTGACCCGGGTTTGAGAATGGGCTCAAGTTGTTGGGGGTCAGTGGGGGGGAGGGTGTGGAGCAGGACTGAGCTGCCGTGAGGCAGCTCTCTTCTCCTGGGGAGGAATGAGGGGTTTCCCCGGCCCTTGGCTGCCACCTGGTGGTGGATGGGTGGCAGTTTGGGCAACAGGATGCCCAGTGACAACCACAGGGTAGGGTGGAATGGGCTGAACTGGTACCCGGCATGAGTGTGTGCCTCCAGGCACATGCACGGCCATGTCTGCTGGGGTCCTGGGAGAAAATGCAAAAATGTAAATTAAAAAAAAAAATCACGTTTGCACCGAATTCAGTATCTGGCATTGATAAAAAAGGGGGGAAGTATCAGGTGGACAGACAGGGGTGGAATACCTGTATGTTCAACCTGATCATGAAGGACTGGTGCAGGTAGCTGCTTGTGAGAAAGCCAAGGTGCTTCTCTCCACGCAGCCTCCTGAAAAAAGATTCCAGGAAACTGGATACTATGATAAAAAAAGTATACACAACAGTTTCGTTGCACCTAATGCAGGCAGCTTACTTGATTTATGCAGCTCAGTATCAGAAAGCATTGTGGAATGCAGTGCTGGCACTGAACGATAAAGTGGATGGTGAGGTGGCACAGAACCTGGCTGCTACTCCAAAGTCAGCCCTGGATGCCACTAAGTACCAGTTCCCCATGGACGCAAGCTCTAATGACTCTGCTTCACGAGTCTTGGCACATGCAGTAATGTTGAAGAGGTTTGCCTGGTTAAGAGCCATCATCCTTACCCAGGATACTTAGGCTAAAGCCATTGATTTTTGAGATAAACTCCCTATTTGATGACAGAACAGAGGCATACATGAAAAAGTGGATGAATACAAGACCATTTTCGAGAACTCCACTGAGAAAGAAAAGGCTTCCACTTCCTATAAGCCTCCCTTTCCAATTCAGAGCTAGGGCATCCTCTAGGACTGTGCCCCTCACCAGCGGAGTGCAACAAAACTTTGGAAGCTGATTGTTCTCTCAAAAGGCAAACAGATCTATTTCTGAAGTACCCACCTTCCAAAGACTAAGGTTAACACTTGCTGGTTCAAGGTCCACTCGTGGTTTCCTTGACTGATTTTACTTAGTGAGTCTGCCAGCACATTGTCCTTTCCCTGTAGATGTAATGCAGAATTTTTTTTGTCCAGGGAACAAGCCAGATCCCAGATCCTCATAGCTTCTGTGCACAATTTTGAGGATCTTGTTCCTTCCTGCTTGTTTATGTAGTACATTGTTGCAGTATGGTTTGTGGGAATTTGAAAGACTGACTATGTGGTGGGAGGAAAGAACTGCATTGCCAACAGTACTGCCCTGAGCTCAAGGAGATATATGTGCTCCCGAGTCTCCTGTGGGCTCCAGATGCTAGTTGTTGTGAGATCCTCCAGGTGGATGCCCCACCTTAGGAGTGAAGCACCTGTTGTGGGAATCCTTTTTGGGGATTTGTATCATGATGTACAGGGTCAGGGCATTGAGTACCAAGCCTTCCTACCATTCCCACTCATATAGAGAGTACTCATGTAGCTCAAGAGAGAGAGACAAAAACAATGATCCTGATAGGCCCAGACTGGTTCAGACAGGCTTGATACTCAATGCTCCTGACTCTGTCCAGCAGGATACCAATCAACCTACCACTGAGATAAAACCTACATACCCTCATCTCAGGGCACAGTAACATTTCCAGACCTCAGAACACTACACTTGAAGGCATGGTTCTTGAAGAGCTAGAATTCTCTAGTTTGAGTCTGTCAGGGGAGGTGCTGAAGATACTTAAGGCTGGTGTGCCACCCTAACAGCAACATTTCTATGGCGCCATGCGTAAATATTGACTACAGTGCCACGCCACCATAGAAGTGCCGCTGGAAGAGGGCAACCACTTCCCCTGACTTGCACCCCCTCCCAAAACTAACTCCGACCTGGAGTTAGAATCCTTTAGTTTGGGGGGTGCGGGTGGCAAAGCCCCCCTCACATGGGGGGTTCGGAGCGAAGTCCCCCAATGTAAAATATATTCTCAAACAGTGCAGCTCCATGCCGACTGCAACTGGCAGTTGTCATGGAGCCCGTCACTGTAAAGCGGGTTGCGATCTTTTTTGTCACGCCGGGATATATAACCCCTTAAGGCTTCCAGAAAATTAACAACAAGGAAAGCATGCTCCTCTAAGTGGAAAGGATTCTCATGCTGATGTGCCCCTGGAAGATAATCCCAATGAATTCAGAACTACCTACAGTTCTGGACTACCCGGTATACTAACAGTCCTTAGATCTGAGACCTTCAGTCCTGAAAGTACATCTGGCAGCTGCATCAGCCTACACATCAGTAGGCAAAGACAAGCCCAGCCCTTAGCCTCACAACCTGATTTTTGAAAGGCTATTTAATGGCCTCAGTTATCTGTTTCCCCCTGTAAGGGATCCAGTCCACCTTGGGTCTTAAATACGTGTCTCGCCCAGCTGATTGTGGCCCCTTTCAAGCCTATTATAACAGCTAACATAAAATATGTCATATTGAAAACAGTTTTTCTGATATCCAAGACATCTGCCAGAAGGGTAAGTGAACTGTAAGCCATCTGTACAGATCCAAACTCCATAATCTTCCACACGGATAAGGTAGTCCTTAGGCCCAGTAGGAAGTTCCAACCTACAGAATATGTATTCAATGTGAAACATTAAATGATCTGAACTACTAAAACTCTATAGCTTATAACTGTAAAAAAGAAAACCATTCATTTGTACTCCTTACCCTTTATGTCTGAGCCATTGGGTTCCCCTGAAAAAGGCACAATTAAGGAATTTTATTATCAAAAAAAACTAAATCAAAAAGTGCTAAGAAGAAGAAAGAAGTAAATGCTCGTTAACCATAGAAGGACAAACAGATAAATAAAGAAACAGAACACAAGAAAGAAGAGGAGAGAGATGTGGAGTGTGGAAAGGTAACCACCAAACCAAATACGATAACATTCCATGAAGTCATATCGCATGCCATCTAGTTCTCAAGTAGAAATCCTTTTAAGAACTGATAAGCTTAATTAAAGAGTTCCAGTAATTCCAGACATTCTTATTTCCAGTTTGCAACCCTTTGGCTAGTTTTTTGCATTTTAAGTTTTCTATTAAAGCATTTTTCCTTTCTAAGATAGTAGGAACCTTAGGTTCAATCCAGTTTTTTAATAAGCAAGTTTTAGTAACCATAGAAATCATGGCAATCATATACTTAAGCTCTGCTGTTATGGACAAATTATCAGTAAATTGATCAATTATACATGTTTTGATTTTCATCTGATTAGTTAGTTTGGGTTTCTTTGATAAGCATTGTTTCACTTGTTGCCATAGCTGAACTATTTTTGGACATTCCCAAAACATGTGAATTGCCGTCGCGTTTGGGCTGTCACATTTAGGGCATCTATCGTTATCAGTAAGTTTCCTCTTGTGCATTTGTGTTGGTGAGTAAAATAAACTGTGCATACATTTATATTGAGTTATTCTGTTATTAACTAATGAGAATGCCTTAAAAGGGAAACTCCAAATGTGGCCCTAGTTCCATTGGAATACCTCCTCTCCTAGTATTTTTGACCATTTATTAATTGTTTCTTTTGCTCTAGCCATAACAACAGAACTTAGGAAATTGTAAATGGAAGAAATTGTAGGTTGTTGTTTTTTTTGTATAATATTTTTATTCATTTTACATCCATAGCAGTACTACAAATACATAACAAACTACAACACTTCAAATTAAGAAAAATATGTTTTTTTGACATTTTGACTTCATTAGTATATGCAAACAATACAAATAAATGGTGCACCTAAGTACATTTGCTCTCAAGTTCATTTCTCCCTTCTTTACTTAATATTCCTGGACCATTCCTTAATTTCAGTACCTTTTCCCCTTTTGGGGCTATTCCAGTACTCGTTTTCCCTCCCTTCTTCTTCCCAGGGCCCTCTCACCTCTTTCTCTCCCCTTTCAGCCTAGGGTGCCCTCCCTAAGAACCCAACCTTCCTCCACCATGAGGGAAGCCAGGAATGGACTCCAGCTCCTGGTGAAACCTTCCTCTCTCCCCCACATTACATAGGTTAACCTCTCCAGCCCAAGGGTCTGTAGCACCATCCTCCTCCAAGCTTGCCTAGTTGGCGTAAGCTGGGAAACCCAGGTGTTTTGTATACCATGTCAGGCCAGGACAAATAGCACCCTGATCCACCTAGGGAGCAGCGTCCACGCCTCTCCTTCTCCAATCTCTACTCCAAATAAGCAGCTCAGGGGACCTAATGGCAATTGTAGGTTTTAATTTCATAACCGCTAGGAAGTTGTGAGTATTTTCATTTACCTGTAGTTTTAAAGTACCCTTAAGCATATGATATTTTGCAATATCTAATGTTAGTTGGGTAATTTTACCTAAGTCTTCAGATAATAAAAATTCTTGTTTTATAGTGTTTATATCTTTAAAACCTATTGTCCCATACAGATCCTTCACCTTAAGAATACCTGTCTGTTTCAGCGATTCACCATGTTTCACAAAAGTTTCCAGTAGTAAATTTGGATTCATCCAGAGCGGCTGTTGAAGGGAAACTTCTAGTTCCAATTTCAGGAGTTGGGATAGCTGTGTTATTATTTTGACTGAGTCCATTATAATAGGATTGTTAATCAAGGTAGCTGGATGAGCAAAGAAAGGTGAATGTGAGCTGATATTCTTAAGTCTCAATATGTTTTCTTCTATCTGTAGCCACTCTAGTGAATACAAGCCACATGGTACAGTCTTAAGCCAGTGGGCTATTTGCACTAATCTAGATGTTAAGTAATACAGTTTAAAATCCAGTGCCTTTAGACCTCCCTGCTCCTTGTTTCTAGCCAGCTTAAAATATGCTTGTCTGGGTTTTTTGTTTGCCCATAAGAATTTATTAATTGTATTATGAAGTACAGTGAACCAAGTAGTGGGTATTATCCTGGGCAACAATGAAAATAAATGCAAAGCTCTTTGTAACAGAATCATTTTTATGGTATCTAATCTACCCCAAAGGCCCAAAGGGAGTTTGTTCCATTTCTCAAAGATTTTTTTTTTTATTTTTTATTCTGAAATTAGTTAAATTAATAGAGATAGTTTTCTTAATAGTTTTATAAATCTTTATGCCCAAATATTCAGTATGCTCTGGTGCCCATGAGATACCCAGCTCTTTTACTTCTGCAGATGGAATACCACCATTAAATGAAAGGAATTGCATTTTGTCCCTATTTAAGGTATATCCAGAAACAGAACCACATTTTTTAATCAAATCTAAAAGCGCCTGTGTCAAAACAATGGGATCCGATATTGTTAGGAGGATATCATCCGCATATTGGGAACATAAATAACGTATTGCCTATTTTGACTCCTTTTATCTGAGGGGATGCATTCATTTGCAGAATTGAGGGCTATATTGAAAAGTAATGGGGACAGAGGGCAACACTGTTTTGTACTTCATTCTAGCTTGAAAAACTTTGAAAGTCTACCATTTACTGCTACTGCCGAGTGCTGAAGAGGGTTTGTCATAAAATAATTTAACCCATGTTGTAAATTCATTTGGAATTTTGTGGGCTTTCATGGTCTTGAATAAATACTCCCAATTCACATAATCAAATGCTTTTTCCACATCTAATGCTATCAAGGCAGTGGAATACTTATTTCTTTCCACAGAGGACATTATGTGGAATACCTTTCTAGTGTTAACTGCTGTAAGCCTTTTCCTAATAAAACCATTCTGTTGTGAATCTATAATGTTGTCCATAACTGACATCAATCTAGAAGTCAAAATCTCAGCAAGGATTTTAAAATCTGTATTGATCAGACTGATAGGCCTATAATTCTTATGGTAGAACTCATTATTACCTGGTTTTGGTATTAATGTGATAATGCCTTGTTGCATGGATGCTGGTAAGGATCCTGTACCCTTTGCTTCATGGTATACATTTAGTAATAAGGGGAAAATCATTTCTGAAAATGGTTTATCGAAATTAGCTGGGAAGCCATCAATACCTGGGGTTTTGTTAGATTTTAATTCCTTAACTCATTATGCCATGGGCAGCCATTTTGTATCAGGAGAATCAATGGCTGGTTTGGACTTCATACAGAGCTACTGGGTACAATGAGTTAATCGCTTGCTGAACATCCTCAATCCTTATTTGTTGATTTAATATATCTACTTTTCCTCTGGGCAGTTGTGCGATATTGGTATTATTTATCACACAATAGAAAGCAACTCAGGAATCAAATGGATGGTGCCGAACAAAGAGGACATGCATAGAAAAGCAGAAAGTTTGGCTGCTCATGCCAAAATAGCACAAAATTCCCAACTCCAGGGGATGTTTAAAAATCATTTATTAAAGATTAGCAGCACCCCCCAACAGCACACAGAGGTCAATGTTTCACACTGCACTAGCGCTTTTAGAAGATGAAATTATCTATATCTCTTTCTGCAAAGTTGCTCTTATTGGGGCCAATTTACTATGATTCGGAGTGGCTATGCGCCACACAAATGTGGCGCGTAGCCACCCTGCACCTCCCTGCACCCATTGTGCCCTTTGTGGTATATGTGAAACTGATACAAGACCCCTACGCACCTGATCCCCTGACCAACCACGGAGCTCCACACGGGGCTGAGCCAGGGAGTGGTGCAGGGGACATGCCAGCAGTCCACAGCATGCACAAGGGTGAGGAGTGCTGTGCATGGGGAAGGCTGGCCACACCATTTCAGGGCAACTGTAAACCTTTGGGGTCAGTTATTCACCCCCTCGGCTGCCATCACTGGCCACGGTGGTGATGGTGGGGCTCAGAGGAACCCTCCAACAGGCCACACCAGCCATCAGGGCACATATGGAGGGCTGGGGCAGCCAACCAGGCACTCATCCCCCACATTGCTGTTGGTGCACTGCACACCAGCTGCCAGTATGGTGCACCATGGGCACAAAGGATACACTGCTGGGACCCGGTCAAGCAGCTGATTGGTTGCCCACCCAGGTCCACCACTCCACACCCGTCCTCCCCCTGCAATCCTACATGCCGGGGGCAGGGCAGAAGGGAGCCATGTGGTGAACAGTGTTCATGAATACAGCCACCTTGCAACTCTCTGGAGGGTGCAGAGCTATGTGGTCGGATACCCACCTTTGGTGCATAGTTCCCACCCCTTCGTAAATAGGCCCCATTATGCTTATATATATTTTCTTAGTAACTAAACAAAAAAAGAGTTATTGATTTCTTGTAAGTCTGTAACAAATTTGTCTGTATCTTCATTCTTTAAAGCTAACTTTTTTATTTCCATTTTGTTTGAGGCGAACAGCAAGTAATTTCTGAGCCTTATGTCCTGATGTACCATTAATTTATTTTTGCTTTCCTTACTTGAAAATCTGCCTACTCCCATAGTATTTTCTTATACTCTAGCTTGTGTTTAGCCCATTTCCACCATAACTCTTCTGAATTACTAACAGATAGTTATATCTGTATCTGTTTAAGTATATCTAACTGCTCCTGAGTTTTTAACCTATTTTGTTTCTTAACTTTTGATGACAAACTAATAATCCTTCCTCTAGCAAAACATTTAAAGGCTTCCCAGGTTGTTACCCATGATATATCTTCTGGTTTGCTAAGCTGTAAGAATTCTAGATAGTCCTCCCTAAATGAGTTCATGTGTTGTGGGTTTTCAAGCAGAAAGTTACTCATTATCCATCTACCTTGATTATTTCTTATTATACAATGGGGTCCCACAATCAAGCATCCTCATTGGCTGACTAGCACATTTTACCCATGGTAAATTCTACGATATACCAACAGGAATAAGTGCCAGTCAGCCGCATCTCGATAACAGCAAAAAAAATGTGAAAATCGTTCTGAGACGCCATTTTGATTTACTCACTAAACGCTGGTGTACCAACTGCCCCTTAGCCGTCAAACCACAACAGTAACAAAGAATAACTCGGTTAACCAAGGTATAACCCAAGAGGGGTTTTACAAATCATTCCGGTAAACTGAACAGTGTACCAACCTAAATTGTAGCTTTGTCTCCAGTCCACTCCCGCTTGCTCTCCACTAGGGCCCCACTCTCTCTTCACTGCTGTGCCACTCTGTTACTTATCCCATCATTTCTAATTTAAAAAACAAAACACCAAAGTAGCCAGAAAAAAAAACATTACAACAGATTCCCCCGAACACCATTATGGCTGCATACCCGGAAGCTGTATACAAGACTGCAATCTCCGGTGCCCTTCTCTCTGACCCAGTCACAGCACTGAAAACATCCCGCTCTCTACCTGTGTCAGCCCGACAACTGCTTGGAACGCATTCCCAAGGCTAGGAAACACAAACTTAAAAAAAAAAAAAAAGAAGCCTTGCATTCTTTCTCTGTCGTCGAGCAGCAACAAACAGTAAACTTTCACACTGCACTATCTCCCTTGCGGAACAGACAGTTTTTAAAAAAATGAAGCCTCGCAGTCTCTCACTATGTGAGCTGCATTCGGTTGCTCTCTCACTTCCTCTCCATTATTACAGCCCACTCTTTCTCTCCGGTCACAACCCAAAACGAAAAAGGCTTCAAACTTAAAAGCCAAATATATGTGTGTCTATCTGTTTGGGGAAGGGGACTGGCAAGGGTGTCAGCCACTCATCTACCCAATGTTTCACCTAGCACCAGGGAACTATTTTTTGGGGTGCAACAGTGCATTCAATAAAACTTATTTAAACTATTAAAACACTGTATTTTTCTTTATTTTTTTAATGCAGAAACTGAACAGAAACATTGTATAATCGCAATAAGCCACTAGGGGGTGGGTTATCGGGGGCTTTACCATGGCTGGTGAGGATTTACTCACTCGGCTGTGCCTCATGGGCAAACCATGCCAGCCATGGTAAATCCCCCAATGACCCACATCCCCTTGTGGCTTATTGCTTAAAAATTCCCCATCTTAAAGTGGCTGTCACTGGAAATGATCTGAGACCACAACTGGATGAATTTTGGATTGTGCTATGTCTTGTACACAAGTTTGGGGCATGAAAAAATAGTCATTTCTCAATCCTGTCTTATGCACTGGAGAAAAGAAGGTGTATTCTTGGGATGTGGTGTTAAACATCCTCCAAGCATCTGTCAGCCCTAATGCTTCTATTACTTTTGCTAAATCCCTATCAGATTTTGACAAAGTATATTTTTTGTAGGTTCTATCGAATAATGGGTTAATGACACAGTTTAAATCTCCACCCAAAATTATTGCACTTTTTGTGAAGGATGTAACCTTGTCGCTACACTCTGAAAAACATTTGTGAAAGCCATTAGATGGACCATAGATATTAACTAAAGATACTTCAACACCATTCAATGTTCCATGCACAATAATATAATATCCTTTGGCATCTAGGACTTTGTTATGCAATGTACAAGTAACCTTTCTGGATATTAGTATCATCACCCCTGCTTTTTTGTTACTGTTGCCCGTTCCAAAACCCATGCCCACCCATTATTTCCTCTTAAGTTCTTTATCACTACTTTTCAGGTAAGTTTCCTGTAAAAATACAACATCTGCCTCAATTTTCTTCAGCTGTTTCAAAGGTTTTGGTGCCTCTTACAGTTCTCATTTAACCCACGCACATTCCATGTTACAAGGTGATTGGTTTAATCATCTTGAAAAATATATGACAATTTGTCTGTAATGTTATACTTACAATCATAAGGTTACACATGTACCATATTGGAAGGATGTTTCACACTCTACACTCTAAGGAGGAAAAATAATGAGAGAGAAAGCATGATGGTATAAAATGAGATTAGTATATAAGATAAAATAGAGTAATAAGATATCAAGAAAGAAAGAACTTTCTAAACCTCCCCACCAACTATTCTACAGCCCAACCCACTATTCATTGCTTCAATGGTCAAGGAGATCGGTCTCTGGCAACATCACTAGATATTATTAATACTAATAACAGCACCATGAACCAAGTACTATGTTAACAACAGACTGCCTATAAACCATGACGTAAGTAGTTGTATATTCATTGTGAGGAATAATGCATATACAGATATTTATCTTTAGCTTTAAATAGTAAAAATAAAACTACATTAAGACATGTTATTTTTGTTTTAGACTCAGCAGTATTTCTACGTTTCTGCATACTAATCTGCTATCTACTTAAAAACAACATGTTTAAAGCACTCATCTTATATTACACTACGAAGTTAACACTTATAATTAGGACTGAGACCCCTTAATTTACATTGCCATATGCACTGTGTTAAAAAAAAAATGTCCAGCAGTAACATCTGTAGAGTGGACCAGCATCTCCCACTGCATGCTCACTGGGACAAAACAACCCCAAACCCATACCCCCACTGTTACACCTTGTATTTCGTAATGTATATGTTGCAAGCATATAATCCATAAAATCATTCTATATAATTCCAATATTTACCACAGACATGGCAACCACAACATACATAGTTGTTTACCAATGTGTCTTGGTTTCAAAGTCGTATCAGTTTACCTAATTTTGATTTTCTTAGAAGGAGGAGGGACTCAGACTTGTAAAAACTAATGTTGATTTAAGTTTACAGAACACCCTGGGAGTAGCCTAGCCGGTGGGTCTGAGTCCTCTCATATTCTTAATTTGCTCATGGCCGACTCAAATCAGTCCAGCTAAAGTGACTGCCAGAGAGCTTTGTGTCACACCACACATAATTTTTAATTGAGTAAATTGTTACAGACATGATACACTGCCACCACTTGGTGCAGCAAAGATAATGAAAAAAGAAATGCAGCTGCCATATACAGTAACAGATGAAGCCAGATGTGGAGATCATGAGGATAACACCCATATTAAATGTACCATGTGATGTATAACTGTACGCTTCTGTGACAGATGAGGGAAGGGGGAGCCTAGTCTCGAACCTTGGGAGAGCATTTGCAAGTGATACTTAGATCATCGCACTACATAAAATTTGTCCTGCCAGAAACTAGTAAACATTCCACAGTATAGAGAAAAAAAAATTTCTATTTCCTATTAGAGAGTTCTCTGTGTCAATATTTAATAAATCAAGTTAATATTCCTTTGCTAGCATTAATTAAATCTTGGGGGCCAATTTCAGTTCTGTGAGAAGTGCTAGTTACATTGAAAATACACTGTTCGGGAGCATTAAACAAAAGAAAAAACAGAATCGCTATCTAAAACTGTTTGGTAGGCTGTGTATTCTATGCATTGGAGTCACTTATCTGAATTGTCTCTATGGTACCTCCCTTTCCCCATTTCATATCATTTAAAAGTCTATGCATAGTTTTCATGGGCAGAGAAAATAGACAAGAAACCACCATTTTGTTTGTTTATCTTATTTAACTAGAAGACATGACATGCCGTGTGCAGATCCTAGCATTCAGCTTGGCATACAGGCTTGAGCGCTACTACATGCTGCACGAGATGCATTCAAAAACAACTATGGTAAACTGCCAGTATAGTCACTGTAAGACAAAATGGTGGAAACTGAAAGTTTACATTCACACCATTGGTGCATTCACCTGCACAGCCCTTGTCACAGACCTCTCTAAAGTTACCGAAAAAGCCCAATGTATTTCACTAAAAACAAAATGCCTCCTAACTTGTTCAAGTCAAGTGTTTCCTGAAGCCATTAACAAGACATGTATACAATGACAGCGACTATATGTAAATTCTCGAAAAGAAGAAACCAAAAAAAAACCTCTCCCACTGAACTGCAGTATAAAGCCCCAAAACACAGCATTGTTACATGTAAGCAGTCTGAATTGTATGCAAAACCTAAATTGCTTACCTTGAGGGGATTTTGACAGCAAAACAGAAGGGCTCACAATGACCCTCTACTGCTCCATTTTCCTCACGCCACCAGCCAACACCGAAACAGAAAGAGGGAGTTCCCATGGGTGATCCCATCCACCAGAAACCCACCCTAAAAAGGGAAAATCAGCCAATCTCTGCTAAAAAAAATTAAAACACGACAGCGTGAGATGAGTGTAACATTTCTATTTCCTCCACTCCCTGTAATCAAAATATAATTGCTATGGAGGAGGTACGACTGAGGGAAATACCCTTGCAAGGAGTAATAGTGAAGAGACAAAAGAAAAGTAATCATTTTTTTTTTGCAAACTGGAGGAAACCACCTAGGGGAAAAACCAAAGGTTAGCATAGGATTAGACATTAAATATAACCATAGTACTGGAGTTCATAACACATTATCTAATGCAGTATGAAAACTCAAATGAGCCTAACAGTTTAGGGAAGTCCTTCCTTAGTCCTGTCTTTGCTGCTTCAAAACTTGGATAGGAACAGATACCATCTGGTAGCCAGATCTTCAATGTTGTTGGGTGCAGAATTTCATATTTTAGTTGGGTGTCATGAAGTACTTTTTTAATGGGGTGAAAGATATTCCGTTTCTGTACCAGTTCTTGAGGTAAATCATTAAAGAGCATTATCCTGTAATCCTCAGAAAACTCAGGGTTTGTCCCTCAGCATCTGTTGTACATATATTTTCTGCTGGAAATTAAGGAATCTCACAGTGAAAGCCCTGGGTTTCTCCTGCAGAGATGGGCGAGGTCTTAAGGAGTGATGGGCTCATTCTAGTACATAACATTTAGTTTCTGGAGCTGGGCCAGCCACTAGCACTTTATTAATGAACTCAATAGGATTTGATCCTTCAAGTCCCTCAGGTATGCCCACCATGAGAATATTATTTCTGCGACTCCTTGCCTCTTGTTCTTCCAGCTTAGCAGCCAGTTTCAATATTGCTTGTGAAACTGCAATTCTCTCTATATATTCCTCGTTTGAAAAATCCTCTGGACTACTGATTCTGGTTTCAGTGTCAACAATCCTTTTGGTGTTCATTTGTACCTTAGCTGTAAGGCTCGACAATCCATTTGTAAGCTCCAAGACTGCCAGTGTTATACATGAGAATTCTGTCATGAAAACGTCCACATGTTGAGTGGTTAGAGGTTGATACACCAGCCCTGTGTCTTCTTCAGAGGTGTCAGAAGTTTCTATCACTGGTCTTTTCACAAGTTTCTTTTCAGCTGTTAGACTTGCAGAAGTCATCGGGTATTGCTGTATGTCTTGCTGTCTGACCTCCATTTCAGACATTCTTTGTGACAGAAAAAAAGCATTGACAGCTGTTCCTCCAATCTGTGTAAAATGTGCGATACTATGCTCATAAATTGATTGATATTTATTATTATTTTAGATCTGCTATAAAATAGATTACATTAAAAGTAATGACAGCTATCGGCCCAGTGGTGCTGAGGGTTGAGGCGCTGGATGCCACACCTTGCGCCATGCCAGTGACCTGGGTACAGGAGTGGGCTCAAGTCGCCAGGGGCCAGAAGGGGATGGTGAGGATTGAGCATCTGCTGACAGCTCTCCTCTCCCAGGAATGGGTGGGCATGCCATCTCGCTCCTTGGCTGCCTCCTGGTGGAGAATTTGGGGCAGTGCCAGAGCCAGGGAGATAAGTAACATAGCTTTGCGATGCGCACATGCCTCCATGTGTGCGCGATAATGGCTGCAAGGGAGAGGAAACAGAAAAACATGAAAAGTACGGCTGTAGACTTCATGATGTCCCCTCCAGCACACCAGTGCCACTGCAAATTGCCCACTCCAAATATGTGTGCATGGGAGAGGGAGGGAGGACAGCTCCCTCCCCTTCTGCCCTGCCATGGAGGGTAATCCATGAGGGAAACAGGGTTAGGGGGTGCCAGGGGAACAGTGACTGGGGACTGTAGGAGGATGGATACCCTGCCTGCAGGCTCAGGAGGATAAATAGAATATGGGAAAAAAAAAGTAATGACAGCTCCTTTTTGATGGATTAGGTGCAGTTCTATAGACTAGAGGTTAGGTGTCACCAAAGACTGCACAGAGCTCAGTGTGCAACGACTGCTCGCCTTGGAGTCATCGAATCGAATCCCTCTGACACTGTTCTCTAGCCTTTACTTATCAGAGGAAGTGATGAGAGTGTTGAAGGTTTCTAGAAAAATAGCAACAAGGAAAACATATGCTTCAAAATCGAAGTGAATTTCTTTCTGGTGTACTCCCACAAATATAATCCCTATACAGGCAGACCTACCTGCAGTTTTGGATTACTTGGTGCACCTACATTCCCTAAGCCTAAAGCCCTACTCTTTGAATGTGTATCTGGCAGCAGTTTAAGCTACACATCAGCTGGCAAGATTTTATTTATTTTATTTTTTAAGATTTCAGAAAAACACCTTTGAGCCAGGAGCTCTTTTACAAAGTTCCACATCGTGAAACAAGGACAAGTAGAAATCCAAAACAACAAAATTGAAATACAAAACATACAGTAAAGTAAACAATAAGGAACCACCACTGACATTGTCTAGGATTGTAGTGTGATTAAATTATGCAGCAGGACAGTACACCAGGCATTGTACAATGTATGCCTAGGGAAACTGCATGAGAAGTTAGAGCAGAGGCAAGGGATTACAGGTGCAAAAAGCAGCATTGTTTGCTAAAGTAAAGGAGGGAGGTAGAAAGCAGCTCAGAGTACATTGTCAAGCAGGGGATAGGTGAGAATAAGAGGGCAGATGGGGAAAGGGAGGGGAGGAGCTGGGTGTAGATGTGGGGTAGAAAGAGTGAGAGGGAGAAAGAGTGAGAGGAAATGGGAGGTTGGAGGAGGAATAGAGCAACTGAGGAAAGAGTGGTAGTGAGAGGATATATGTGGTAGGGGTGCAGGGAGTTAGGGGTGAGGGGAGGGAAGGCAATTGATGTAGAACCCAGAGGGGGATAGATGAAAAAGGGGGTATGTTAACTAGGGAGCAAGCAACAATGTTGTGGTGGATATAGTGCAAACGGGGGGGTAGAGGAGGTGATGGGGTGGTGTGTAAGGGTGGGAGGGAGCATTAAGGGGAGCAGACCTCGAACAGATTGTGTGAAGCAATCACAGGAGGCACTAGCCACAAGGTGCAGGTGCAGTGTGCGCTTAAAAGCGCCAAGCATGGCAATGTTGTTGATTTCCAACAGAAGAGAGTTGAACCAGTTCGAGGCTCTAACTTTATAGGACTGCTGTCCTTGTGTAGTCCGGCAGTGGGGTACGGAAAATGTTAGACTTTCCGAACTTCTGGTAAAGCAAGGGACACAGTGAGGGATCAGCATAGCCTGAACCCTAGGGGCATGAAACCCAGCGAGGTCTTCTTTGCTAGGATGCAGATCTGGTACTTTAGTCTGCCCATTAGCTGCAGCCAGTTTGCCTGCTCATAAATATTACATGTGTGAGAAAGGCAGGCAGCTGAGGTGAGGAGCCAAGAAGCCTTGTTAAAACTCATTTGTTCCCATAGACGCCATATGGCGTCAGAACCATCCATTACTGGAATGGACCCAAAATGGCCACTGGGAGCAAATGAGTTGGCTAAGGCTGTGCGCCAGTGAGCAGTGTCAGTGGCACAAGCCTATAGTCAATTATTGAGATTACTGAGCTCTGAATAGCAAGATT
Source organism: Neoceratodus forsteri (assembly GCA_016271365.2). NCBI lineage: Eukaryota > Metazoa > Chordata > Ceratodontiformes > Ceratodontidae > Neoceratodus > Neoceratodus forsteri. Next base: position 610,940,072 of record CM057449.1, on the reverse strand, counting down.
TAGGGCTTCAGGCATCAGGTAGTGCTTATGCTTATATAACAGCCCGATGCAGGTATTCACAGCTTTAGCGACGTTATCAATATGTTTGGTATACAACAGAGTGCAGTCAAGGATCACACCCAGGTGTTTAAACAGGTACACCTGCTCCAGCACAATGCCTGCACTGTTGTTGATTATTAGCTTTCGGTCTTTATGCTTGTTGTGGGTTCCATGGAACAACATTGTTTGTTTTTTTGTAATTTAGGATGAGTTCATGTGATCTGAACCAGGCTTCAACTTCTACAAAACTTTTCTGCAGCTGAGTCTGTAGGAGGGAGGGATCTGAGTGGCAAGTGTAGATTACTGCGTTGTCCATGTACAGAAGAATTCTATCATAGCAGGAGGCAGGGAGTTTGTTAAAAAACATGCTGAACAGCAAGGGACCCAAGATAGATCCTTGAGGAACTCCAGAACGGACTGGAAGGGTGGTTGAGAGGGATTCACCGATCCTAACTGTTGGGTGCAGTCACTGAGGTAGCTTTGAAGTCAGTGGGTAGTGTCAATTGAAAGTCCTAGGAGAGATAATTGTTTGGTCAGCAAGGAGTGGTTGACAGTGTCAAATGCTTTTGCCTGGTCAATGAAAGTGGCTCCGATTTGGCCACAATCAAGGTCATGGTGGATGTAGGTGGTAAATTGAAGGAGAGCAGTGGTGGTGCTGTGCCCTTTTTGAAAGCCATGCTGCTGGAGACATTGCAGGTTATATTCTTCCAGGTACTCAACAAGCTGATCAGCAACTATCCATTCCAAAGTTTTTCTGGGGGGGAGGATGGTGATAGGCCTGTAGTTGCTAGGTAGAGTCTTGTCACCACTTTCGTGAATTGGAGTCACCACTGCAGATTTCCATTTTAGGGGGAACTGGGAAAGCTTGAGGGAACGGTTGAGGATTTTGGTAAGTGGGGACAGGATTTTGTCAATGCTGAGGGTGAGAAGTTTCAGATCTAGGGAATCACCAATATATCTGGACCTCCTGAGCACTTTAAGTAGATGCTTTTTAGCTAGACCTTTGGATATTGCTTTGAAATAGAATGGTGGGTGCTCTTGTATCATTCCTGTTTTATCAAAGAGTACTGCGTCAGAGGTGGAGTCAAAGAAGTTTGGGGGAAGCATGTGACTAAGGCCTGTGAAAGTAGCATTAAATGCGTTAGCTATGGTTACATGATCCAAGGTGATGGCGCCATCTATGTTGAGCATTGAGGGTGTTACTTTGGAGTCTTTCCCTGTTACTTCAGTAAAGTTGCTCCAGAACTTCCTCCCATTTTTTCCAGGTGCTGGCTAGGGTGCTGCTGTAGTAGTTGGCTTTCTCGAGGTGAATTACTCTAGTGTAGGCATTCCTCCTGTTTTGTAAGCCTGAATGTTGGCTTGAGTGCCAGTTGCCTTAACTCGGTACCAGAGATGGTCTCGGGATTTGTTCAAGGAGGTCTAGACTAATCCACGGGTTATTGACACCCTTTGTTATACACTTCTTGAAAGGAGAATAGACATCACAGGCTGAGTTGAAGCTGGAAATAAAATACTCAAGAGCTGTGTCCACATCAGGGGCTGTGACAATTGGTGTCCAGTCATGTTCACGTAGAAGTGTTTTAAGCAGCCCTAGATGACCAGGAGCCAACATTCTACTGTTAATAGTTTTTGGAGGGGGTTTAGTGAATTTGTTAGACCAGATGCACAGGACTGGAGAATGGTCACTTAAGGAGTCTGGAAGAACTTCTGTTTTTGTGATGTGCTCTTGGCAATTGGTAAGCACCCAATGCAGTAGTGTACAGGTCCCCGTTCAACCATTTGTACCCTCCTGCGAGGGACCCTGCACCTTCCTGGGACCCAAATGTATGCATTGACCAGCTGATGGAGGTTCCCTTTGAGCCTATGGCTACTGCTGAACTTACAGTAAGTATGTCACTTTTAAAAGCATTTTTTCTAGTGGCTATGACATCTGCTAGGAGGGTGAGCAAACTCCAAGCACTCTGCACAGGTCCAAACCACATAATATTTCATATGGATAAAAGTAGTTCTCAGGACCAGTAGGAAATTCCTCCCTAAGATTGTGTCAGAATTCCACTAGAGCCAGTCAGCTGTCATCCCCCCATGTTTTCAACTGAGCAGTGCAGTACAGGGGAACAAAAACTCCACTGCCTGAACATAAAGAGGGCACTAAGTCACTACCTGCCCCATATAAAAGATGTCAGGACCAACAGCACTCAGCTTTTTATAACATTTTGTGAAGTCGAGAAAGGGGAAACCAGCAACTAGGAGAACTATATAATGCTGGATGGTCTCCTGCATTCAGTTCTGTTATTAGAAAGCTGGGAAACTGCTCCAGAGGTCTAAGGGCACACTCTACAAGGGGCACCTCTGATTCTGGGTGGCAGCAAGGGGCATTCCCCTTCAAGAAATCTGTAAAACTGTTACCTGGAACACAGTACACATCTTCACAAAACATTACTGTCTGGACATACAGTCCAGAAGGGATGGTAGCTTTGGCACTGCTGTCTTGCAGAATCTTTTTCTTCCAAATAGGTTGTGGATCCAGCCTTCCAAGATACTGCAATGGAGTCTGCTGTTTGTGAACCTACACTGATGGATTGCTAGGGTTACAGGAAAAAAGTTCTCACCGCTCCTTATACAGCTGGTGATCGAACCCACATGGGAGAAAGCACTCATGGACCTGGTGCTCACAAATGGGGACAGTGTGACAGGGGTTACAGTAGGGGAACACCCAAGGCGTAGTGTGGTTTGAAATAACAAGAGGGGGAGAAACCAAGCCACATGAAGACAAGATTCCTAGACTTTAGGAAGGTGGATTTCAGAAAGATGGAAAATGCCTAGAAGAAACACTGGTTGGAGTAGGGGAGCAGAAGAGGGTAGAGGAATAGTGGGTGACAATCAAAACAGGGATTGCATTGGCAACTCAACTCTGTGTCAAATGGGTCAGGAAGAGGAAGAAGAGCCCGCTATGGTTTTCTAAGGAGGTAGCAGAAAAGGTTAAAGTCAAACAAATGGCATTTAAGCAGTACAAAAAGACACAGGAAGAGGGGGATAGGGAGAGGTACCAGAAAAAACAAAGAGAGGTGGGGACGGCAGTTAGGGAAGCCAAGGCACAAACAGAAGATGCATAGCAAACTCAGTGGTAAGGGGAGACAAATTCTTTTACAGATACATTAGTGAAAAAAGGAAGAAAATGGGAGTGATTGTGAGACTGAAAGGGGAGGATGTGGGTAGTGTACAAGATGACCACCACAAATCGGATATACTGAACAAATACTTCTGCTCAGTTTTTTACAAAGGAAGGGACAGGAAATGGGCCAGCAATAGGTTATACGGGCAAGAAGGACACGAAAATGGACACAGGTCCCTTTCCAAAGGAAAGGGTCCTCAGAGAACTGGAGACAAACATACGAACATACAAACATATGAAGAAGCCAGCAGAAGAAAGCCCTTTGGTCTATCAAGTCTGCTTGTATTGCAGGGTCCACAGCTTGAGCTAATGTCCCTGCCCTCCCTCCACACTCCTCCCAAGACAAGTCAAGAGTTGATAAGTCTATAGGACCAGATGGGATGCACTCCAGGATACTGAAAGAGCTAAGAGATGAGTTGGCAGAACCTCTGACTGCCCTGTTTAATCTGTCATTGGAAACAGGGGAGATACCCAAGGACTGGAGGACAGCTGATGTGGTCCCTCTATACAAAAGTGGAAACAGGGAGAAAGCGGAAAACTACAGACCAATCAGCCTGACCTCAGCATTGGGAAAGGTCATGGAAACACTACTAAAGGAAAGAATAGTGGAATACCTGGTTGTCAATGGTCTACAGGACCCAAGGCAGCATGGCTTTATGGGAGGGAGGTTGTGTCAGACTAACCTGATTGAGTTCTTCAACTGGATAACCAGGGAGGTGGAGTGGGAAGGGGTGGTGGATGTGGCCTACCTGGATTTCAGCAAGGCCTTTGACAACGTACTGCATAGAAGGCTATTAAACAAGCTGGGGAGCACAGGGGTGAGAAAGAAGGTAAAGAAGTGGGTGGAGAATTGACTGAATAATAGGATCCAGAGGGTGGTAGTAAATGGCATTCACTCTGCAGAGGGTAAAATGACTGGTGGGGTACCACAGGGATCAGTGCTGGGGCCAGTCCTCAGTGCAGAGTTTGTACTTGATTCTAATTCTAAATTCTTTAATTAGCCTAAGTTCTGTCTCTGGGGCAACTCAATCCTATGTACTGATTGTTGTTTGTGAATCTTACTGATAGATCCTTTAAGAAGAAACATTTCTACAATATTTTTTTTTATCTTATGGTTGTTTGAGAATGACTTTGTTGAAGTTTTAAAACATTTTATAGTTGTGGTCATTTCATGACAAATTTTGTCTGCTAATAATTTATTTGGGTTTAAAAAAAATTTTGAATACTTTTTTGAAAGCATCTTTACTAGTTACTTAGATAGTCTCTGAACTTAACTAAAAGTTTTAAAAGTAGCTTAAGTTCTATCTCTGAGGCAGCACACTACTACAGATTGATGCACTTTGTAGGGTTCATTGATGGATCCTTGAGAAGAAACAACATTACTAGGGTGAGTCATTTTTTTCAGGCTTTTGGAGGAGAGGGTGGTGGACACATGGAATAGTCTGCCACAGGAGGTGGTGGGAGTGAGCACAGTGGAGGGATTTAAACATGCCTGGGACAGGCATAAGGGAACCTTAGAGGTGGGACAGAGTGGACTGAAGTCACTGGCCAGATAGGGTCAGAGGACACAAACAATTGTAGGGCTTGCGGACAGACTGGATGGGCCTTGCAGTCCTTATCTGCCAGCAATTTCTATGTATGTTTCTATGTTTAACAGTTTCCAAATGCTTTAAATTAGGAACACAGTATTAACAATCAAAAATGAAGCTTTGAACTGACCCTACATGATGCTAAACCTCCATCTTGAAAAGTGCATGCTGACACAGTGAACTGAATCTCACTGACACCCACATCTCAGAGTATAAATTAATCAAAGAATTAGGAACATTGAGCATACCATCACCTCATTAACTCTTTCATTGTTTAAAATATAATAAAAAATGCAATTTACATGTTTTTGAGTGCCCAAATATAATATACAATAATATACAATACAATACAATACAATCAACACTAAAGCTTTATATAACCAAAATAAATTGCATCTTGGGGCTAGAACAAGGTAATGACGCCACTCAGTGCTTGTTTCTCCTCCTTATTGCATTTGTTGTTTTCTTCTTATATACACACCTTTATAACCACTTATTCCTAAACATTAATACACAACTAGGAGTTTGGTTGCCAGCTGTTAATGTAACCCTTAGGAAATCATGAGGTACAAGGTGAAGTCGAGTAACTTATGCCCCTAGGGTTCTATTAACAAATGCAACTCAACTCCTGGATTGCCTTTATGCTATTATCAAAGTACATTGTTATTATATTTTTTAAAATGTGTTTTTTTTTAATGGATCCCAACCCCTGGAGTGCCTTATAAACAATTTTAAAAATAAACATTTCTGTGCATATCTTAACATATATTAAGTATCAGAGGAAGGATTTGGTCCAAAAGCGTAGACATTATTTTCTTTTTGTAACATCTATGTTGGTCCAATAAAAGGTATCAAACCATTTGCTTCTGGATCTGTTCTTACAAGGACCAATACAGCAACTAATCTATTTCTGTATGTCATTTATGTAGCTGAAATTCCAGTGGTTCTGGCAGTAGTACTCATCCTCAATATCATTATAATTAGTTTCTAATAAGCCAAAAAAATGTTAAATCAGAACTCTGTTGTTCAGATATGATGTACCAAGGATACCCATTACCTGCATTCCCAGGATACATAAGAATAAAAGTGAGAGAATAAAAATGGGTCTAAGTATTATTAACTAATAATAATCACTAGCTAGTGATAATAATGATTATTATAGTACGGACTTGAGGACTAAGTCCAAGTGTCCCAGGAGAGTAGGGTCGTTACATATGACTTAAGTAAAGGGTACTGCTATTACTAGGGAAGTGGGCCAAGGCCACTTGGCGACTGCAAGTCAGAGGTGTGAGAGAGAGCTGAAATATGGTTTCAGGAGAGCTAAAGTTGTCTACCTCTTTAAGAAGCTGAACAGCATAGTTATTAACAAGTGATTCTATGTTCACTGCTTCTATTCCATCCGAGAGTTTCTTCATGTTCTAATTGGGGTTTTCCAGGGCTGCCACACTTCTAGACTCAAATGATCAAAACTGGAACTACATAATTGTATTTTAGTAAGGTGCCTTTAAAAGAGGGCTAGAAGGGTACAGCATTCAAGGCAACAGCAGTACTTACAAACTAAGAATTCAACAGAGCCACACATCTGATTATACAATTATACAGGCAGACAATATAAACTGCCTAGACATCCTACAGCTATCAAGTAATCCACAAATGGGTTAGGGAACAAAAACAGTAGTTGAATTCCCCTGGCAGGTTCAGCACTAGGGGAGCAAAAACGCTTGGATCCCATGGAGTCCAAGAAGGGGCTCCATATATTTTAGTATTTGTCCATCTTTCCAACTGCTCTATGTGTCACTTTTTCATATCGGGCTACCCTGAGGAGGAGAATGAACCATTCTTGCACTGCTGGTGAAGACAGTCTCTCTGTCCAGTGGTACAACAGGACCAGTTTTGCCACTAAGAGGGCAATAGCAAACCTTGTCTTTTGGGGGGCTGTCAATGTACTAGGCTCCAGAAAGATAGCCAACAGGGCCCTGACTGGAGACTGAACTGGGACAATGAAGACAAGAAGCCAGCTATGTCCAGATTTGGGTCCTGAAGGGATAGATTGGCAAACACTCCCAGAGAGTATGCCCTAAGCCAGCATCCATTTGGGCACATCACCAGCAGTTGCTGTGGGAACAGAAATCCATTTTACAGAGTATAAGGGGTGTATGATATGCACTATGTGAGCTCTGATCTCACTCTCTGTTGGATGCAGTGCCTATTTTCCACCCCCTTCCATTCTTCCAACTGTATCTGCTCCTTGGTTTCCCTCTCCCAGTGTCCTCTAGCTCTGGATACTACCTGTGGGTCTTCTGCTCATAGAATTTTGTACAGGGTACTTGTCATTCCCTTAGCCTTAGTCTGTTGCTTGAGCTAGGGTCCCACAGGTGTTGGTGGGGGTACATGTAGTGTTTTCTCCCACCAGGCAGAAAGGGCAGGTCTGAGTTGTAGGTATTACCAAAAGGTAGTTCCTGGGAAGCCAAAGGATGACTACAGCAAAGTAAAGGAGGCAACAGTGTTGTGGGTTTGATCCACCGCATCCTCCAGGATCTGTATTCCCCTATTTGCCTAGTTGGGAAAGAGCACAGGGTCCTCCCCCAATACACAAAAATGACTATGCCAGAGGAGTCTAAGCCTGGATTTCACAGAAGACCATCCCAGGGATTTTGTCCATCACAACCAGGCAAGCCTGGTGTTGCACATACAGGATGAATCCAGAACAAATGGTTTGATACCTTCTACTGGACCAACAAGGATGTTACAAAAAGAACAAAGAGCTTTAGCTTTCAGACAAACAAGTCCTTCATCAGAAGCGTAATGAAAGTTATTTAGAAAATCCCATATTATTAACATTTGGAACATGCAGAAAAAAAACAGAAATAATTTCCATTGGTTCAAAACAGGCCTTCAGAAATAATTAAAGTGGCACTGGAGAGCTTGAATATCTAGAGTGATTTCAGCTGAACCAAGCTTAAACGTCAAAGGTTGTTTAAAGATAACAGCAGGCAGAGAGTTACCATGTATCTGTCTAATGGATGAAAAAAACTTAAGTTCTCAGCTCACTAAATTACACGTCAAGTGAAGGAAACCTCCCTAAGACACATTTCACAAGTGAGGAGGCAACAGTACATCACTCTGCTCAGAATAGAACCTTTGGTGAGACGACCCTCGAGAAAACATATGCATGCTAAAATGTAACATATAACCAAGTAAAAAATAATAAAAAATGAGCCCCAAAATTACATCAGAAATTATCTTTACATGACATACAGAATGATGAAAATGAAGTATACCCAAAGTGAGTAAGTGTATCACACTAATGAAAGTACAACTGGCTGGAGATAAATTCCTAACATACTCTCAACAAACTATTATGTTAAGACCTTGTTGTAACGAGATTTTATACATGATAATATCAGTTTTTACACTCTGTACTTATTAGGACACGTGTCTCATTTACTTGGGGTTTCATGACAGGTGTAATTCTTTTTTTGGGTAACTATTGTAGTGACGGGTACGGTTGATGGTTATTAGGATTCATGTACATATTACATATATTTCATTTTAAGTAGTTACTTTCCCCGGAGGGGGGGGTATTCCTAAGAATTTTTGTTTTAGATTCCCTGGACTGTTTCTATATATGTATTATTTTGATTATACACTGACAATTTCTTGAAATCTGTACATATCAGGCTGCAGAGTCTCAATTTCTTGGGGGTCCTTGACTAGCACTCTTTTTATCTGGCACTTACACTGATAATTGATATTATCATGTATAAAATCTTGTTACAACAGAAAATCTCCTTCACTTGTCGGTTCGGTCTCAGTAAAACGTTGGTTTTAAACTGCAAATTTTATTGTTTTTTCGGTTCAGATCCCTATCTGCAGTTCAGTAAGTGTTGTAGGTAGTGGACATTAGTTTATTTTTCTGTGTGTGGAAATTGTAAAACTTTTCAATCGGTCCGGCTGGAACCGATTGGTTTTTCTTTCTTTATTCTGTAAAGCCTTTGTTTTATTTGTATTAGTGTGAGGTACTGGTCCTTATCGGTTTCAAAAAAACGTAATTTTAGACTTTTTTTCCACAGTCCATAACACGGTTGGTAACCGATAAGAGGGTCTTGCCTGGCTTTAAAGCTGATAAAGGATAAGTGGATAGGATGGCTACATCTGAGAAACCCAAAAGAAAAACCGGGCCCACTGGGTTTCAGTACTGTAGTGAGTGTGGGGATGCCTTTACTAAGGCAGACCCTCAACTACCTGTGTATATTGTCTGGGGCTTGACCACCTCAATTTAAACTGCCAAATATGCAAGAATTTTCCGAAGGCCACCCTGGAAAAGAGATTGAGAAGGCTTAGGGAAAAGGAGGCCAAGAAGTCCACTGATCTGGATGGCCAGCCCGGTTCAGTTCTGACCGAACCTGAGGGAGTGCCCACTGACCTGGGTGATACTTCCTCAGGCAAAAGGAGAGTAGATCCCGAGGGGTCGGTTCTGTCTAAGAGAAAAAATAAATTGGCCAGTTCAGATCCAGAACTGTCACGTCCAACCGCTGAAGAAATTGCCAGGGCGATTAGCATAGTAGAATTGCTCCGTTAGGTTCTGGTCAATCCAGCACCTCTGGGCGGTTCAGTTGGTTCCTCCGGTTCTGGAATATTGTCCTGATGATTACTATGAACCAGATATGGAAGGGGAAGAAGGGTTCGATGATGATGATGACAGTGTAGAAGGCCTGCATGAGCCCATTGAACCGGATATATCCCCAGACAGGCCTTCCAATGTTTCTCCTCGTAGGCTTTCTGAGTCCTCTTCCCACTATTTGTTTTATAAAAAAGTGGCAGAGTCCCTCCAACTCCCTCTGGTCGAAGCTGTTGAGGAACAAGAAGAGCCTGACTATGTAGAGATGATGGACAACCCAGAGTCCAAAAGGCTGTCTATTCCCCTCCATAAATCTTTTGAGAAACAGACACAAAAAATCCTTCAGACACCAAATTCATTACCTTATATGGACAAGAGAATGGACAGGAGGTATATGCTGTCAGGCTCAGGTACAGAGTACTTGTTCCAACAATGCAGCCATGTTGGGGTCATGCAGGCTGCAGCCTGTGACAAGGCTAATATACCTTTGGCTTCACACTCCCAGATAAAGACTCTAGGAAGGTGGATGCCATGGCCAAGAAACAGTACTCGGCATCCTCCTTGGGACTCAGGCAGGCAAACTATATGGCCTACACAGCCAGATACCAGAAGTCCAGGTGGGATACTGTTCTGGAGCTGGCTAAACAGGCTTTCCCCCAGCTAGCCAAAGAGCTGGAGGAGGTGGCTGCTAATGGGACTGAGGCATCCAAAGTCCAGTTTCATGCTGCTGTGGACGCTAATGATGTTTCATAACAAGTCATGGCTACATCTGTGTTTCTTAGGAGATTTGATTGGCTCAGATGTACTAGCCTCTCACAGGACCCCCAGGCTAAGGCCATGGATTTCCCTGTGGTGGGTAATTCTTTGTTTGGTGAGCAGACAGAGAATAACATGAAGAAAATGGATGAGTATAGGACCACCTAAAGGAGTTCACAGGCCGAGGAAAGGCAGGCAACTCCTCAGAAGCAGCAATCTAGGGGCAGGGGCAGGCATTTTCACAGGTCTTTCTACCAGGCACAGGCCTCCTCTCCTTTTCCTCAGAGGGGGTTCTTCAGAGGGAGAGGCAGAAGGGGGATGAGCAGGGCTGCATCCTCCTCTCAATCCAAGGCTCCTGCCAAGCAGACACCCTGATGTGTCAGCCCGGGTCAACTCCCCCTTTCCAGTAGGAGGCAGGCTGGCTTACTACTTCCAGGCCTGGAAGTCTGTTACCTCAGACAAGTGGGTCCTTGAGGAAGTAAGCCAAGGACAGTCTCTCAGCTTTGAAAAATTTCCAAAGCTGAGGGTCAGGTCTTTTCCACCTGCGAACATCTCCGAAACCATTGCACTAGAGGCAGAGGTTTCCTCTCTGCTGGCTCTCAGAGCCATAGAGAGAGTTCCTGCTACACATAGGGCCAAGGGTCTCTACTCCAGATACTTTCTTACCCCAAAAAAGATAAGAAAGTGGAGGCCCATCCTAGATCTAAGATATTTGAACAAGCACCTAGTCAAGCCAAAATTCAAAATGGTGACTTTGGGAATATTTCTTCCGTCTCTGAGGCCAGGGGATCGGTTAGCCTTCCTGGACCTCAAGGATGCCTATTTTCACATTCCCATCAAGTGCTCCCACAGAATGTACCTCAGGTTTGAACTGCCTTCAGGCCATTATCAGTTCAGAGCAATGCCCTTCGGACTAACATCAGGACCAAGGGTGTTCACAAAATGCCTAGCAGTAGTAGTGGCCTTTCTAAGGAGACAAAACATTTCCATATTTCCATACCTGGATGACTGGCTTATTGTGGGGCAGTCTCCAGACCAAGTCAAGTCAAACCTGCAAGTGACCCAACAATTGTTCACTTCTCTGGGATTCCTCCTCACTCTTCCAAAGTCAGTTCTCGAACCAGTGCAACTCCTGACCTTCATAGGGGTAGAGTTGGACACTGTCCAAGCAAGGGCTTTTCTTCCTCTGGCAACAGTAAATGCCCTTACAGACCTGGCTTCTTCTTTTCACCTTCTGGTGTCTCGACCAGCAAGGCATTTTCTTCAACTCCTGGGCCACATGGTAGCTTCCACTGCAGTGGCACAAGAGGCCAGATTTCAGATGAGGGACATCCAGTTCCATTTGAGGGCTTTTTGGTCTCAGAAAAAAGATCCTCTAACCAAACTGATTCCAGTGACTCAGACTCTGATCCAGGCTCTCTAGTGGTGGTTGGATCAGGACAACCTCAGACAAGGAGTCCCATTCATCACCCAGACTCATTCTGTGGTACTAACCACAGATGCTTCTCTCCTGGGGTGGAAAGCTCACTTGGGAGTTCTCACAGCACAGGGAGTGTGGTCCCCTCAGGAGTCTCTACTTTGTATCAATCTTCTGGAGCTCAGGGCAGTGTACCTGGCTCTACAAGCTTTCTCAGACTCAGTACAGAACAAGGTGGTTCAGGTCAGGACAGACAACACCACCACCATGTTGCATCAACAAGCAGGGAGGCACTCGGTCTATGGCCTTGTGCACAGAAGCCATGCAATTATGGTCCCTGGCTTATTTCCTACAGACATCTCTGATAGCAGTCCACCTCCCAGGGATAGACAATGTGCTAGCAGATGCTTTGAGCAGGATATCTCAGGGCCATCACGTATGGTCCCTGGATCCCCTAGTGTTAAAAGTGATTTTTTCAAGATGGGGCACTCCAGAGATAAATCTCTTTGCAGCCCCAGACAATCACCAGCTTCCTCTCTTCTGTTGCAGACCCCCAGTCTTGGGCTCAGTCCCCCTGGATGCTCTACTTCTGGATTGGGAGGGGGGAATTTCTGTATGCCTTTCCCCCCTTTCCCTTATTGTTCAAGGTTCTGGTCAAGATAAGGTCACAGTCTTGCAAAGTGATCCTGATTGCTCCAGACTAGGCCAGGCAGCCTTGGTATCCTCTATTGCTGTCCCTAGCAGTCCATCTTCCCCTATCTCTTCCCAAGAATCACAATCTGTTAATCTCCTCTCAGGGGAGGATTTGGTACCCCAACCTTCGGTCTCCCAACCTCAAGGCTTGGCTCTTGAAGAGTTACAATATGCAAGCCTGCATCTGTCTCAAGGGGTTCTGGATATTCTCAAAGCCTCTCGAAAACCTACCACCAGAAAAACTTATAATTCCAAATGGAAAAGATACAGCATTTGGTGTTCCAATAAGCAGATATTGCCAGATACTGCTGATTTCGCTATAGTTCTGGATTATATGGTTCATCTTAATGGCTTAGGCCTCAGATCAGCTACTCTGAAAGTACACCTGGCAGCTGTTTCTGCATTTCTGTCAGTGGGTAAGGCTTCCTCACTGGCATCTTATCCTGTTTTCTGTAAATTCTTTAAAGGATTGCTCCATACCAATCCTCCTTTTAAGGATCCTACTCCTGCTTGGGATTTTAATGTTTGCATTGCTCAGCTTATGCAACCCCCTTTTGAGCCTTTGGCCTCAGCAGAACTTAAGTACTTGACTTGGAAAGCTGTGTTCCTGGTAGCTATTACCTCTGCCAGGTGTATCAGTGAATTACAAACTCTGTCAGTGGAGCCTGATTTTATCTCATTCCATAGAGATAAAGTGGTCCTTAGAACTAACAGGAGGTTCTGACCCAAAGTGGTTTCAGAGTTTCATCTGAACCAGTCCATGTCTCTTCCTGTCTTATTCACTGATCACTCTTCTTCAGGGGAGAAGGTTACACAGCTTGGATGTTAAGCGGGCACTTAGCTACTACATTGAGCGCACTAAGGCACTTAGGTAGACTGTCCTCAGTTGTTTCTCACTTATGGTGAAGTGGGAAAGGGCAAACCTACTACTAAGAGGACTATTGCCAGGTGGATTGTCTCTTGTGTACAATTCTGCTAAGAGAAGCTAGGCAAAATACCCCCTTCAGGGCTGAGGGCTCATTCGACTAGAGGTACAGCTGCTTCTCTGACTGCTGCCAGAGATATACCATTATTAGAAATATGCAAAGCAGCCACCTGGAAAACAGTCCATACATTCACCAAGCATTACTCCCTGGATATCCAGACTAGGAGTGATGCTACGTTTGGTACAGCAGTACTGCAAAGCCAATTCCCAAAATAGGTTTGGTCCCTCCTACATAGAGGTACTGCTTGGTAGTCTGCATAATGTCAGAATACAGCAAGACTTCATGTTGTTTGAAGAAAAAATTACTCACCTTAGTAATTGTGTTTCTTCTAATGGAGTCTTGCTGTATTCTGACCTCCCTCCCTGCCTCCCCCTCTCAGAACCTGGTTTTTGGGAAGTGGGCTGGCAGGTACAGTGTTGCACCTCAGGGGTTCACTTAGCACTCCCCCTGTATAGAGAGGGGGAGTGGGTTATGTTTATGTTGTTTTTTATAGTTATGTTGTTCACTTCCTAGTTTTTGTTTTGGAGTTCTCGACTTGAGTCTTTTGAGGACATAAAACATTTGGTTGCCTCTTGGCTAGTAGATTTACAATTTCCACCTAGCAGGTGTAGTTAGTTAGTATTAGCTCGTAAGAATCTGACAGTTACACTTGAAAGTGCAGCAGACAGAGGTTTGAACTAAGCTAGAGCTCAACGTTCTATGATCTGGCATAGAGTTAATTCTTTCCTCTCCGGAGCAGTTGAAGTGCTCAAGTTAACTGCATAATATCAGAATACAGCAAGACTCCATTAGAAGAAACACAATTACTAAGGTGAGTAATTTTTTGTTCTTCAATACCATCAGATAATGAAGTAATAGATGATGCAAAATAAATGACTGAAGTATTTAAATATAATTCGTCCATAATAGAAATAAAAGAAGACAAAACAAACAAATTTAACAGACTGAAAAATACCCTTTCAGCTGGACCAGATAATATATCTCCTAGATTATTAAAACATTTTACACCACATATATCTATATGCCTAAATACATTGATCTTATCCTCATTAATAAATAATGAAGTCCCACCAGATTGACTATTTGCTACAGTGATACCTATACATAACAAGCATTTGTCAATACCAAACGTTTGATGCTTTGGAAAATGTCTGCTCCTGCACCTTGTTTATCTCCTTGAGGTACTTGAACGTTTTGTGCTCTGTGCCAGACTACCCAACTTGTTAATTGGCCTTCGATGTTGGTGGGTGTTGAAGGCTTTCCTGAAATCAAGGTCGGTGACGTCCACTGCCCCTCCCTGATTTAATTCCTTACTGAGGCATTAGGGTTTCTAATACTAGCTCCTACCCCAACCCCCACCCTACAGAGACTGATATGCATTGGAGTGGTCTCTTTGGGTCATCAGCCATAACGCTCATGCCATTCCACCTCACCCCACCCTGAAAACACTGACAGGCATCACGGTGTGCCTTGGGGTCTTTGGCTATTATGCTCACCCCATTCCATAAGGAAATAAGTTGAGACAGAAACATAGAAGTTGATGGCAGATAAGGACTGCAAGGCCCATCCAGTGTGCCCATTTCTTTTTCTGCCTTATAAATGTGCCATCTGCCTTTGCTCTGTCAATGGCCTATCTATTCATACTCATCTATATCTCTCCCTTATGCCTATCCCATGCCTGTTTGAAGCCCTGCACTGTATTCATGTCCACCACTTCCTGAGGTAAGCCATTCTATGCATCTACCACCCCTTCTGTGAAAAAGAAATTCCTCACATTACCCCTTAATCAGCCTCCCTCTAATCTCATGCTGTGTCCTCTTGGACTATTTTTCTTATGTTGAAACATGTTAGACTCTTTCACATTGTTAATGCCCTTAAGGTGTTTGAATGTTTCGACCATATCACCTCTCTCTCCCCCCTTTGCTCTAGGGTATACATATTGGGTTCTGTTAATCTGTTCTCATATGTTTTCTGATGCAGTCCCTGCACCATTTTGGTTGCCCTTCTCTGGACTGCCTCAATTTGGTTAATGTTCTTGTGAAGGTGTGGCCTCCAGTACTGCACGTAGTAGTCCAGATGGGGCCATACCAGTGTCTTGTAAAGAGGGATTATTTCCTCCCTCTTCTGACTTGTGATACCCCTACTAATACACCCTAACATCCCCCTAGCCTTACCTACTGCTTTAGTGGTCTGCTTGGATGATTTCAGGTCATTAGTGATGATGATGCCCAAGTCTCTTTCTTCCTTTCTGGCTGCCAGCAACTCCCCTCCCAGCCTATAGGTGGCTTCAGGGTTTCTCTTCCCTATGTGCATGATCTTGCACTTCTTTGCATTAAACCCCAGTTGCCACTCTTCTGACCATTTTGCTAATTTATCCAGATCTCTTCTCATTCTGCCCACCCCATCTGGATCATCTACTCTGTTGCAGATCTTGGTGTCATCTGCAAACAGACAAACCTTACCCTCTAGTCCATCTGCAATGTCACTAATGAAGATATTGAAGAGGACTGGCTCCAGGACTGATCCCTGAGGTACCCCACTTGTGACTTGCATCTATTCTGTCTGAATACCATTTACCACAACTCTCTGTTTTCTGCCTGTCAACCAGTTTGCCACCCAGTTGACCAATTTCTGACCCACCCCGAGCCTACCCAGCTTATTAATCAATCTTCTATGTGGAACAGCATTGAAAGCTTTGCTGAAGTCAAGGTAGGTGACATCAACTGCTTCCCCTTGGTTCACCACTCTGGTTACCCAGTCAAAGAAATCTATGAGATTACTTTGACAGGACCTTCCTTTTGTAAATCCATGCTGTCTTGGATCCTGTGCTCCTATGGATTCCAGGTGTTGCACTATTCTTTCCTTAAGGAGTGCCTCCATATTCTTGCCCACTACTGAGGTAAGATTGACTGGTCTGTAGCTCCCTGTCTCCTCCCTGCTACCACTCTTGTGGAGCGGGATCACATGAGCCCTTCTCCAGTCTTCTTGGACCGCTCCTGTGCTCAGAGACTCACTAAACAGTTTTGATAATGGCTCTGCTAGTTCCACCCTTGGCTCCTTTAGTACCCTGGGATGTATGCCATCAGGTCCCATTGCCTTGTCCACCCTGAGCTTATCAAGCTCTTGTATGACCCTTTCTTTTGTAAAGGGACCAGTGCTCACCTCCCTCCCCCCTGTGTCCATGGTGCTGAGCTGTGGGCCCTGCCCTATCTTCTCTTCAGTAAATACTGAGTAGAAGTATCTGTTTAGGATAGATGCTTTTACATGGTCCTCCTCCTCACATGTTCCCTTATCTCCTTTGATCTTAGCAATACCCCCTCTGGACTTTCTTCTTTCACTAATGTATCTATAGAAAGTCTTGTCACCTTCTTTTACTGTTTTTGCTAGTGTTTCCTCAGTTTGGGCCTTTGCCTGCTGTACTGCCTTCCCTGCTTCCCTTAGGGAAGTTTGGTATGCTTCCCTATCTTCATCCCACTGTGTTCCCTTATATTACCTGAAGGCCAGCCTTTTGATTCTGACCTTTTCTGCTACTGTTTTTGAGAACCAAAGTGGTTTACTTCTTCTTTTGCACTTCCCTTTCTCTATAACACAATGGGATGCTGCATCAAGTATTGCATCCTTAATGCTTGCCCACTTTGCCTGTACCCCCTCACCTGTATTTCTTTTTGCCAGGGCTAGCTTAACTCTGTTGGCCATCTTATTAAAGTCAGTTGCAGCATAGGAGAATGGGATGAACATTAGGGCTGAAGACCCCAAGGCATACCTTGATGCCTGTCACTGGCTGCAGGGTGGAGGTGGGGTGGAATATCCTGGGCATTATGGCAGACGAC
This sequence comes from Neoceratodus forsteri, assembly GCA_016271365.2. Lineage (NCBI taxonomy): Eukaryota > Metazoa > Chordata > Ceratodontiformes > Ceratodontidae > Neoceratodus > Neoceratodus forsteri. The sequence goes on along the minus strand of CM057449.1, from coordinate 610,922,969 downwards.
CCCAAGTCCCACCCCTGATGCCTGTCAGTCTCTACAGGGTGGGGGCTGGGAAGTTACTGTTTGAAACTCTGACGCCCCGGGCATTTGTTAGTATTCTCACTCCAAATTTTCAACATGGACATTTTGGGATCCCACCTCATGAACAGTGGCACTATAATTTCGTTACTCAATCCCAAAAAGTAATTTTTTACAGTGACCATGCCATTCAGTGCCACAGGTGTGAAAACACATTTTGGGCAGGATGTGAAAAAATGACAGCTGGACTGTTCATGAGGAGGTGTGAAAAAATGGCAATGTTGAAAATCTGGAGTGAAAATATGAAAAATTGGTGAAGTTATGAGCGTGCGAAGAAACTGTGCAACGCACACCTGCATGCCATTCTGCGCCACAGGTGTGAAAACACATTTTGGGCAGGATGTAAAAAATGAAAGCTGTACTGTTCATAAGGAGATGTGCAAAAATGGCAATGCTGAAAATCTGCAGTGAAAATACTAAAAATTGGCGATGTTATGAGCATGCGTAGAAACTGCACAATGCACACTAGTAACACAGTCATTTTTTGGAATTTTTTCACCATATTTGCAACATGGGATTTTTGGGACCTCCACTCATGAACAGTGGCACTGTCATTTTGTTATTCGGTCCCAAAAAGTGATTCCGCACAGCAACCGCGAAATCACCTTTCAGGACTGAGAAACAAAATAACAGTGCCAGTGTTCATGAGGTGGGGTCCCAAGAACCCCATGCTGAAAATTTGGGGCCCAAATTCCTAAAAATAGCTGAGATATCAACCTAAGTTGAACCCCCATTGCCTCCCATTATACAGCTTACCTTGAAATCTTCAGTTTGCCGATTGAATTTGAAGAGTGCAGACTTGTCCCGCTCCACAGAAGATCGCTGCTCCTGACCTCCAGAGGTAAGTATGGGGTGGAGGGAGTGGGGAGGTGGGTGCTCAGTGGGAGGGTGGGGATGGGGAGGGGACTGGGGAGACAGTGTGGACCGTTTACTTTTTTACAGGGGAGAAAAAGGAAAAAACAGACTTTGGGGAACCATTTTCTTTATTTTACAGGTAAAAAAACATACATTTAGGCACACTGGGGTGGGCTCCAAGAGTGCCACAACATGGGGGCATACTGACACGGGGATTGGGAACCCTAATGTCGGCAAACATCACCAACAGGTTTTGGGGTGGAGGGGGTGCATCTGACACTGGGAGTGGGCATCCTGGTGTCAGAAAAAATTAAACAATTACTTTGGCACACTGGGGTAGGCTCCCAGTGTGCCACATCAATGGGGGAGAGGGGATACATGCTGACACAGGGTTGGGCACCCCAGTGTCGGCTTTCTGTGGAGTGTGTGGTGGGTGGCAGAAGACTGGAGCAAGGCCCAGGGATAGAGTGCTCGGCAGCAGGAGCCAACCTGGTTGTGAGGGAAGAGGCAGGTGTCACTGCAATGGCAAAACTGTTTGTGATTGCAGCAGCAGGTTTCTTTTAACTCCTTGGCTCTCTTTGAAGCTGCTGTCATCGGCAGCTTCCCTGTTCATTGGTAGCTGCGGGATGCACCCAGTAAAGCATCCATTGCATTGGGTGGCAGTGACACACCTCTCATTTCTCATTATTGTCCCAAAGCGTTTGGTGTGCAAGAGCATCAAACACACAAAGGGATGCAAGGCAAATTATACAAATTATAGGCCGATTAGTCTTATGTCCGTACCTGGAAAAATCTTAGAATCCATAATAAAAGACATGATCCAACACCACCAAATGAAACATGATACCCAAGACATGGAACAGCATGGATTTACCTCAAATAGATTATGTATATCGAACCTCCTATATTTCTAAGAAAAAATATCTGCAGCATTTGATAGAGGCTCTGCAGCCAAGTGTATATTTATTGATTTCTTGAAGGTGTTTGACACGGTTCCACACAGAACAATAGTACAGAAACTAATAAACCTACATTTGGGCTATAAAATTATATATATGATGGATACAGAGTTGGCTGAGTGGCAGGACCCAAAGGTTTTGAATAAACGGTATCTGTTACGGTCCTAGGGTGGTGACTAGTGGGGTGCCACAGAGCTCTGTTCTGGGACTTGTGCTGTTCCAAATATTTATAGCAGATTTAGGAAAGCATGTAACCAGCTGTGTTAGTAAGTATGCAGATAATATAAAACTTGCGAGGTTTGTAAACATTAATGAAGATAGAATAGCATTACAAGAAATTATATAATGGGCTCCGAGAATCCGGCAACCTGATTGGCACCTTTCAGCCATAGTAAATCCTGGCATTGCCCACGGCAAAGGTGCCAGTCAGCCACATCTTCAAAAAAAGTCATTCAAACAACATGAAATCTTGATGTATTCTGACATATGCAGTTAGCCCCAGCACTTGAACTGCTTCGGAGAGGAAAGAGTTAACTCTATGCAGGAGGCATAGAACGTTGAGCTCGAGCTCGGTTTCAAACCTCTGTCTGCAGCACTTCAAAGTGTAACCATCAGATTCTTTACTCCGCCTAAATGAACAGTCGCTCCAGAGATTGCTCCTTCGCTACAGTCAGTTCGGTTTAGAATCCGTCGGTTTAATCACCGATTTTGTTGTTTATTCGACTTCAGATCCCTGTCTGCAGTACAATAAGTGTTGTAGGTAGTGGACCATAGGGTAGAATTATTGTATTTTTGTGTGGAAATTGTAAAAACCTGTTGATCGGTCCAGTTAGGAACCAATTTTATTGATTTCATTGATTTCATTGATTACAGAGCATTTTAAGACCGTAGTACATAAGCTCGCATTTTTAAAAACCTACAGATATCCTTTAATTTCTTTTCCAATTAAATAATGATCCAACATTGATTTAAATTCGGATATGGTTTTGCTTTCAACCACCTCACCGGGCAGTGAATTCTAGATTTGAGTTACTCTGTTGTTAATCCAATATCTCCTCCTATTTGCTTGTGTTAGGGTTTTTTCTATTTTTCTTTCTGTAGTGTGAGGTACCGGTTCCTATCGATTTAAAAAAAAACTCGATTTTACACCTTTTTTTCCATGACCCGTAACATGGTTGGGAACCGATAGGGGGGTCTTGCCTGGCTAAATAGCTGTAAAGGGTAAGTTGTAGCCTTGCCATGTCTGAGAAACCCAAGAAAAAATGGGCCCACTGGGTTTCAACACTGTGGTGAGTGTGGGAATGCCTTTGCTAAGGCAGACCCTCACACCATTTGCGTTTATTATCTGAGGTTTGACCACCTCGATTCAGACTGCCAAATTTGCAAAACTTTCCCGAAGGCCACCCTGGAAAAGAGGTTGGGTAGGCTCAGGGAAGAGGAGGCTGAGAAGTCTGCTAATGCGGATGGCCAGCCCGGTTCGGTTCCTCCAAACCTGAGGGAGTGCCCACTGACCAGGGTGAAACTCCCTAGGAGCAAGAGGAGATCCGACCCTGAGGAGTCAGTTCCATTGAAGCGCAAGATGAAATCAGCCGGTTCAGATCTAGAACAGCATCATCCAACCGCTAAAGAAATAGCCAGGGACGATAAGCATTGTGGAATCGCTCCCTCGTGTTCTGTCCAATCCAGCACCTCTCGGTAGGCGCTTAGTTTGGTTGGTTTCCCCATTTCCGGATTATGTGCCAGATGAATTTTATGAACCAGAGTGGGAGGGGGAGGAAGAAGACAATGATGATGATGATAATGGTGATGAAGGTCTGGATGAGCCCATTGAACCGGACATCTAACCAGACAGGCCTTCTAATGTTTCCCCTTTCAGGCTTTCTGAGTTCCCATCCCACTACTTGTTCTACAAGAAAGTGGCTGAGACCCTCCAGCTTCCCTTGGTTGAAGCTGCTGAGGAACAAGAGGAGCCTGATTTTGTGGAAATGATGGACATCCCAAAGTTCAAGAGATTGTCTATCCCCCTCCATAAATTCTTTAGGAAACAGACACAGAAAGTTCTTCAAACCCCAAATTCTTTACCTCCTATAGATACAAGAATGGACAGGAGGTATATGCATTCAGGTTCAGGTACAGAGTTCTTGTTCCACCAATGCAGCCATGTTGGGGTAGTGCAGGCTGCAGCCTGTGACAAGGCTAACATACCCTTGGCTTCACACCCCCCAGATAAAGACTCTATGAAGGTGGATGCTATGGCCATAAAGCAGTACTTAGTATCCTCCATGGGACTCAGGCAGGTGAATTATATGACCTACACAGCCAGATACCAGAAGTCTAGATGGGATACTGTTCTGGAGCTGCTTAAACAGGCCTCCCCCCAGCTAGCCAAGGAGCTAGAGGAGGTGGCTGCTGATAGGATTGAGGCATCCAAAATTCAATTTCATGCTGCTGTGGACTCGAATGATGTGGCATCACAAGTCATGGCTACATCTGTGTCTCTTAGGAGGTTTGCTTGGCTCAGATGTACTAGCCTCTCACAGGACATCCAGGCTAAGGCCATGGATTTCCCTGTGGTGGGTAATTTTCTGTTTGGGGAGCAGACAGAGAATTACATGAAGAAAATGGATGTGTATCAGACCACCTACAGGAGTGCACAGGCCAAAGAAAGGCAGGCAACTCCTCAGAGGCACCAGTCTAGGGGCAGGGGCAGGCCTTTTCATAGGCCTTTCTACCAGGCACAGGCCTCCTCTCCTTTTCCACAGAGGGTTTTTTTCAGAGGGAGACATAGAAGGGGGATGAGCAGGGCTGCATCCTCCTCTAAGTCCAAGGCTCCCTCCAAGCAGACACCCTGATGTGTCAGCCCAGGTCGACTCCCCAATCCCAGTAGGAGGCAGGCTGACTTACTACTTCCAGGCCAGGAAGTCTGTTACTTCAGACAGGTGGGTCCTGGAGGTAGTAAGTCAGGGATTGGCTCTCAGTTTTGCAAAGTTTCCAAAATTGAGGGCCAAGTCCTTTCCACCTGAAACCTTTCCGAGACCACTACTTTAGAAGCAGAGGTTTCCTCTCTGCCTACCCTCAGGGCTGTAGAGAGAGTTTCTACTAAGCACAGGGGCAAGGGCCTGTAATCTAGATATTTCCTTACCCAAAAAAAGACAGGGAAGTGGTGGCGCATCCTAGACCTAAGATACCTAAACAAGCACATCTTAAAACCAAAATTCAAAATGCTGACTCTGGGAGTAATTCATCCCTCTCTAAGGCTAGGGGATTGGCTAGCTTCCCTGGACCTCAAGGATGCCTACTTTCACATCCCAATCAGGTGCTACCACAGAAAGTACCTCAGGTTCAGATTGCCTTCAGGCCATTATCATTTCAGAGCAATGCCCTTCGGCCTAACATCAGCTCCAATGGTGTTCACAAAATGCCTAGCAGTAGTAGTGGCCTTTCTCAGGAAATGGAGTATCTCCATTTTTCCATACCTGGATGACTGGCTCATCGTGGGGCACTCTCCAGAACAAGTCAAGTCAGACCTACAAGTTACACAACAGTTGCTCACTTCTCTGGGGTTTATTCTCAATCTGCCAAAGTCAGTTCTCGAACCAGTACAACTCCTCACTTCATGGGGTAGAGCTGGATACTGTGCAGGCAAAGGCTTTTCTTCCCTTGGCAAGGGTAAAGGCCCTTACAGATCTTGCCTCCTCTTTCTGCCTTCTGGTGTCTCGACCAGCAAGACATTTTCTTCAGCTCCTGGGCCACATGGTAGCTTCCACTGTGGTGGTACAGGGAGCCAGATCTCAAATGAGGGACATTCAGTTCCATCTGAGGTCCTTTTGGTCTCAGAAAAAAGATCCTCTAACCAAATTGATTCCAGTGACTCAGACTCTGGTCCAAGCTCTCCAGTGGTGGTTGGATCAGACAATCTCAGACAAGGAGTCCCATTCATCAGTCAGACTCATTCAGTGGTACTAACCACAGATGCCTCTCTCCTGGCCTGGGAAGCCCACCTGTGAGCCCTCACAGCACAAGGTGTTTGGTCTCCTCAGGGGTCTCTACTTCATATCAATCTTCTGGAACTCAGGGCAGTATTCCTGGCTCTCCAAGCCTTCTCGGACTCAGTGAGGAACAAAGTGGTTCAGGTCAGGACAGACAACACCACCACCATGTGGTACATCAACAAGCAGGGAGGCACTTGGTCTATGGCCTTGTGCATGGAAGCCATGAAAATATGGTCTCTGACTTATGCCCTGCAAGCATCTCTAGTAGCAGTCCATCTACCAGGGAAGGACAATGTGCTAGCAGATGCCCTGAGCAGGATCTCTCAGGGCCATCATGAATGGGCCCTGGACACTTCATATTGAAAGTAGTCTTCTCCAGGTGGGGCACTCCAGAGATAGATTTCTTTGCAGCCCCAGACAATCATCAACTTCCTCTCTTCTGTTGCAGACCTCCAGTCATGGGCACAGTTCCTCTGGATGCTCTGCTTCTGGACTGGGGGGGCAAATTCCTTTATTGCCGTTCCTCCTTTTCCCTTGTTATTCAAGGTCCTGATCCTGGTCAAGATCAGGTCACAACCATGCAAGGTGATCCTGATTGCACCAGACTGGGCCAGACAGCCTTGGTATCCCCTGTTGATGTCCCTAGCAGTCCATCTTCCCCTATCTCTTCCCAAGAGGCACAACCTATTAACCTTCTCTTAGGGAAGAATCTGGTACCCCAGTTTTCAGTCTCTCAACCTCATACAGCAAGACTCAGTTAGAAGAAACACAATTACTAAGGTGAGTAATTGTTTCATTCGACCCCAAAAATCAAAACATTAGAGCCGCCATGTTACATGCCCGCTAAACAGCGAATGAAAACTCCCACTGGAAGTGTCGCTAAAAAAAAGTAAACGTACAGAAGTTATACACCACATCAGTTTAAAAATCACAAAACCTTTTGTAAAATGAGAGTCAAGTACAGTATCTCTCTCTCTCCTCCATCCCCCATTTCAGTCACCGCCTGCCCCATTCCCATGAATAAAGTCACTTTACGTTATCACCGCAACAGTCAGTGACTGCTCGCTGCTGCAGACTTTCTCTCTCTCTCGCCTTCATCCCCCATTTCAGTCACCGGCTGCCCTGTTTACATGAATAAAAAGTAACTTTACTCCACCTCTCACAGATGCACTTCCAAACTGCCACTCTCTCCCACCTTCTTCCCGGCTATCAGCAACCGCTTGCCTTCACCCTTAACTTCAAAACAATGCGACTATGTCTTTCCAGACCTCAGTTTTGAAACCTGCCAGTGAAGGAAGAGTTTTGATGGAGTCCAGGCCCGACTACAGCAACTGGGAGTGCAACTTGTATTACTAATGCTGGCCAGCCTAAAGATCATGTAGGGCAATAAAGTTTATCAGTTTTCTGATTCGAAGGATGCAACAAAACTGCTGGAAAAAATGGAGAAGGAATTCCGAGCCAGATAGCTGGACCCGGAGGAACCGGAGGCTGAAGGAGAATAAGCCTGAGCACCATCCAGTAATGAGAACCCTTTAGCAGGAGGTAGGCTCTGTTTCATGAGGGATGGGACTTTGTGCTATAGACTGGGCATTTTGGTTATGGTGAATGGTGGCTTAAATTTGCTACTTTGGGACTAGGTAGACAACATCCTACGCTTTTGTTTTGGGGAACTTTAATCCAGTGCCTGGTTAAGCAAGATGGCGGTGCCTCATGGCGATTTGAGACATCAAGCAGCAGAGCCTCCTCCTCCACTTCAGGAGGTGTTTTGGTGCCAGGGGAGTGGTTTCAACAAGACACAGCCATGCTGCAGTAATGAAACTTTTTCTCTTTGCCGCTGATTGCCAGGAGGTGTAAACCTCTAGCTTTAAGTTTTGGACTCTGACTCCTCTCTGTATATATGCAGTTTAAAATTTCTTTTATAGTTAGGTCTCTCGTATTTCTTCCTAGAGTCATAGAAATGTACAGTCATGGTTGTTGATCTGTTTAAACATTACAAATTAAGGTCAGTTTAAGATAGAGTAATAGGGAGCTATTAACTGCATATGTAAGTTTATTATAGTTTTATTTACATGAGCTTCTTTTTATTTGGTAATGACACTTGAGTAAGCACAATTGCTCTCCCTTTTCGTTCTTTCAAACAACATGAAGTCTTGCTGTATTCTGACAATCTGCAGTTAGCTTTTAAACTGCCCCGGAGAGTACAGGATTAATTTTCTATGCAGTACATAGAATGTTGAGCTCGAGCTCGGTTGAGGTCTCTGTCTGCAGCACTTTGAAACCCAACCATCAGATTCTTTACTCCGCCTCACTGAACAGTCGCTCCAGAGATTTCTACTTCTGTTCGGTTCAAAGTCAGTTAAAGTTGTCGGTTTTATTCTGAATTTATTTCTGCATTGTCGGTTCAGGCTCTGTCTCGGTACCGTGAGTACTTAGATAGTTTATTGTGGAAATTGTAAACTTGTATTTCGATCGGTTCAGCTGAACCGATCCTTTATATTGAATTCTTGTGTTCTTTCTTTAGTGTGTGGTTACCGGTCCTTATCAGTTTTAAAAAAAATGTGTTTCAACGTTTTTTTCCAATACCAAACACGGTTAGAAACCGGTAAGGGAGTCTTGCCTGGTGGTTGCGAAAAAAGGGTAAGTTTGGTTAGGTTGGCCATGTCTGAGAAACCCAAGAAAAAAGCCAGGCCCACTGGGTTTCAACACTGCAGTGAGTGTGGAGAGGTCTTTGCTAAGGCCGATCCCCATACCACCTGTGTTTATTGTCTGGGGTTTGACCACTTCGATACAGACTGCCAAATATGTAAAAACTTTCCTAATGCTACCCTGGAAAAAAGATTAGGTAGACTTAGGGAAAAGGAAGCCGAAAGTCCGTGACAGGCAGCCAGCCAGTTCGGTTCGACCGAACCAGAAGGATACCCTTTGACCAGGCGATACTTCTTCGGGCAAGAGGAGAGACGATCTTGAGGGATTGGTTCCTACAAAAGGAAAAAGCAAAGAGAAATCGACCGGTTCGGATCCAGAGGTTCATGTTCTGACCACTGAAGAAATAGCCAGAGTGATTCGGATTATTGAATCGCTTCGTCCGGTTCTGACCGATCTGGCGGCTTTTGGCAAGGGTTTGGTTTGGTCGGTTCCCCCGGTTCAAGATTATACCCCTGAAGACTTTTATGAACCGGAGTTTGAGGAGGAGGGGGATTTTGAAGATGATGGTGACGATGGTGAAAGTCTGGATGTGCCTGTGGAACCGGACATCTCCCCAGACAGACCCTTCTGGTGTTTCCCCTCCTAGGCTCTCTGAGTCCCCTCCCCACTATCTGTTTTACAGAAAAGTGACTGAAACCCTCCAGCTTCCTATGGAGGAGGCTGTGGAGGATCAGGAGGAGCCTTATTTTGTTGAAATGATGGACATCCCAGAGTCCAGGAGACTGTCTATTCCCCTTCATAAGTCCTTTGGGAAGCAGACACAAAAAATCCTAAAGTCTCCTAATTCTGTACCTCCTGTTGACAGAAGGAGGGATAAGAGGTACACCTTATCAGGCTCGGATATGGAGTTTTTATACCAGCAATGCGGCCATGTTTGGGTAGTGCAGGCTGCAGCCTGTGACAAGGCAAATATTCCCTTGGCTTCACACCCCCCAGACAAAGACTCCAGGAAGATGGATGCCATGGCTAAGAAACAGTACATGGCATCCTCCTTGGGAATCAGACAGGCTAACTATATGGCCTATACAGCCAGGTACCAGAAGTCCAGGTGGGACACTGTACTGGCACTGGCTAAACAGGCCTCCCCCCAGCTGGCCAAGGAGCTGGAGAAGGTGGCTGCTGATGGGATTGAGGCATCAAAGGTACAATTTCATGCTGCTGTGGACTCCAATGATGTGTCATCAAGAGTCATGGCTTCATCTGTGGCTCTTCGGAGGATGGCTTGGCTCAGATGTACTAGCCTCTCACAGGACACCCAGGCTAAGGCCATGGATTTCCCTGTGGTGGGTAATTCTCTGTTTGGGGAACAGACAGAGAATTACATGAGGAAAATGGATGAGTACAGGACCACTTATAGGAGTGCTCAGGCCAAGGAGAGGCAGGCAACTCCTCAAAGGCAGCAATCTAGGGGCAGGGGCAGGCCTTTTCATAGGCCTTTCTACCAAGCACAGGCCTCTCCTCCCTTTTCTCAGAGGGGGTTCTTCAAAGGGAGAGGCAGAAGGAGGATGAGCAGGGATACATTCACTCCTCAGCCTAAGGCCCCCGCCAAGCAGACACCCTGATGGGTCTGCCCGGGTCGACTCTCCTGTCCCTGTAGGGGACAGGCTGGCTTACTTCATCCAGGACTAGATGTCTGTTACTTCAGACAAGTGGGTTCTAGAAGTAGTAAGCCAGGGACTGGTTCTCAGCTTCAAAAAATTTCCGAAGATGAGAGCCAGATCTTTTCCACCTGCAGGTCTCTCTGAAACCCTTGCCCTAGAGGCAGAGAGAGAGAGTTCCTACCCTATACCGGGGCAAAGGTCTGTACTCCAGGTACTTCCTTACCCCAAAAAAGACAGGGAGTGGCGACCCACCCTAGATCTAAGATACCTGAACAAACATCTTTTAAAACCAAGGTTCAAGATAGTGACTCTGGGAATAATTCTTCCCTCTCTAAGGCCAGGGGACTGGCTAGCCTCCCTGGACCTCAAAGATGCCTACTTTCACATCCCTATCAGGTGCTCCCACAGAAAGTACCTCAGGTTCAAGTTGCCCTCAGGCCATTACCGGTTCAAAGCAATGCCCTTTGGTCTAACATCAGCTCCAAGGGTTTTCACAAAGTGCCTGGCCTTAGTAGTTGCCTTTTTAAGAAAGCAAAAGAGTTCAATTTTTCCATATCTGGACGACTGGCTCCTAGTGGGTCAGTCTCCAGACCAAGTCAAGTTAGACCTGCAAGTGACCCAGCAAGTGTTCACTTCCCTGGGATTTCTTCTCAACCTCCCCAAGTCAGTTCTCGAACCGGTGCAGCTTCTTACCTTTATAGGGGCAGAGCTAGATACTGTCAAAGCAAGAGCCTTTCTTCCCCTGGAAAGGGCAAGGGTTCTTATAGAACTGGCTTCTTCCTTCAGCCTTCAGGTGTCCCGACCAGCAAGGCATTTCCTTCAACTCTTGGGCCACATGGCAGTTTCTACAGCAGTGGTCCAAGGGGCAAGATTCCAGATGAGGGACATTCAGTTACATCTGAGGGCCTTTTGGTCCCAAAGGAAGGATCCTCTTACCAAACTGATCCCAGTGACTCGGACACTGATCCAAGCTCTTCAGTGGTGGCAGGATCAGGACAATTTAAGGCAAGGGATCCCATTTGTTACTCAGTCTCATTTGGTGGTCCTTACCACGGATGCTTCCCTTTTGGGGTGGGGAGCTCATCTGGGGGCTCTTACCACTCAGGGACTGTGGTCCCCTCAGGAGTCCCTTCTCCATATCAATCTCCTAGAACTCAGGGCAGTTTTTCTGGCCCTGCAAGCTTTCTCTCAGTCAGTGCAGAACAAGGTGGTTCAGATCAGAACAGACAACACCACCACCATGTGGTACATCAACAAGCAGGGAGGCACTCGGTCCATGGCCTTGTGCACAGAAACCATGAAATTGTGGTCCCTGGCTTATTCTCTGCAGACCTGTCTGATAGCAGTCCACCTTCCAGGGAAGGACAATGTGTTAGCAGATGCACTGAGCAGGATCTCCCAGGGCCATCACGAATGGTCCCAGGACCCTCTGGTGTTAAAAGTGATTTTCTCAAGGTGGGGCACTCCAAAGATAGATCTCTTTGCAGCCCCAGACAATCACCAACTTCCACTGTTTTGTTGCAGACCCCCAGTCTTGGGCTTAGTCCCTCTGGATGCGCTGATGTTGAACTGGGAAGGGAAATTTCTGTATGCCTTCCCTCCCTTTCCTCTACTGTTCAAGGTTCTGGTCAAAGTGAGGTTGCAACCCTGCAAAGTGATTCTGATTGCTCCAGATTGGGCCAGGCAACCCTGGTACCCCCTCTTACTGTCCCTGGCAGTCCATCTTCCCCTGTCTCTTCCCAGGAATTATAACCTGTTAACCTCCTCTCAGGGGAGGATTTGGTACCCCAGTCTTCAGTCCCTCAATCTCAAGGCATGGCTCTTGAAGAGCTAGAGTATGCAGATTTGCATCTGTCCCAAAGGGTTCTGGATATTCTCAAAGCCTCTCAAAAGCCTGCCACCAGAAAGACTTATGACTCCAAATGGAAAAGATTCAGCATTTGGTGTTCCAAGAAGCATATATCCCCAGACAATGCTGAATTGCCTACAGTTCTGGATTATATGGTCCATCTTAATGGTCTAGGCCTCAGACCAGCTACTCTCAAGGTGCACTTGTCAGCTGTTTCTGCTTTTCTGTCAGTAGGAAAGCCTTCCTCACTGTCATCTCACCATGTATTCTGTAAGTTTTTTAAGGGATTGCTTCATACCAGTCCTCCCTTTAGGGATCCTGCCCTGCCTGGGACTTAAATATTTACATTGCTCAACTTATGCAACCCCCTTTTGAACCTTTGTCTTCAGCAGAGCTTAAGTACTTGACTTGGAAAACTGTGTTTTTGGTAGCCATTACCTCTGCCAGACGTATCAGTGAATTGTAAGCCCTGTCAGTAGAACCTGATTTTATCTCCTTCCATAGAGATAAAGTGGTCCTTAGAACCAATAGAAGGTTCTTACCCAAAGTTGTTTCAGACTTCCATTTGAATCAGTCCATGTCTCTCCCTGTTTTCTTCACTGATCATTCCTCCTCAGGGGAGAGGAGGCTACACAGTTTAGATGTTAAAAGAGCCCTTAGCTACTACATAGAGTGTACCAGTGGTCACAGGTTTGATTCCCTCCAGTTGTTCCTCACTTATGGGGAAGCGGGAAAGGGCAAACCTGCCACCAAGAGAACTATAGCCAGGTGGATTGTTTCTTTTATACAATTCTGCTATGAGAAACTGGGAAAAATTCCACCCTCAGGCCTGAGGGCTCATTCCACAAGAGATACAGCTGCTTCCCTGGCTGCTGCCAGGGATATCCCTCTGTTAGAAATTTGTCAAGCAGCCACCTGGAAAACAGTCCATACCTTTACCAAGCATTACTCTCTGGATAGCTAGGCTAGGAGTGATGCTCAGTTTGGCACAGCAGTACTTCAGAGCCTATTCCCAAAATAGGTTCTGTCCCTCCTCCATGGAGGTACTGCTTGGTAGTCTGCAGATTGTCAGAATACAGCAAGACTTCATGTTGTTTGAAGAAAAAATTACTCACCTTAGTAACTGTGTTTCTTCTAATGAGTCTTGCTGTATTCTAACCTCCCTGCCTCCCCTCTCAGAACCTGTTTTTGGGAAGTGGGTGGGCAGGTGCAGTGTTGTACCCCAGGGGTGTCTTCAGCACACCCTCCTTTTTACTTGGGTGCTTATATTATAATCTTTATTTTGAGTAGGTTTTTGGTTTTGCGTTTCCTGACTTGAGTCTTCCTTTGGGAATCCAAAACCTTTTGTTGCCAGTTGGCTAGTTAAAAATGTTTTTACAATTTCCACACAGTTAGTCAGTGAGTGTTTGCTCGTAAGAATCTGACGGTTGGGTTTCAAAGTGCTGAAGAAAGAGACCTCAACTGAGCTTGAGCTCAGCGTTCTATGCACTGCATAGAAAATTAACCCTATACTCTCCGGGGCAGTTTAAAGGCTGGAGCTAACTGCAGGTTGTCAGAATACAGCAAGACTCCATTAGAAGAAACACAATTACTAAGGTGAGTAATTTTTTCTTTTGGTTGATAGAATACAATCAAGCTGATAAACAATGTTTTATAGTGAAGGACTCACAGCTGCTAAAATTGCTTAACTCTACTTCTGGGTTATAGGGACATTTACCCTACTGTTCCTAAGCTGTTTGAAAATAGATGCATTATTAAAATAGTGAGATATCTCTGCTCATGGCAGAATGTGGCCTTGCTTGCAACTGATATAAGTTTTAAATGTTTAGAGTTTATTGGAATTCCTGCAGGTGAAATAACTATAAGGTCACCTCAAATCGCTAGCTGTAAAAATGCTGTATTGCAAATGCATAATGTATAAAGATGTGACTACTTACGGATATATTATGTACTGTACTGTATTCAGTAAAGTTAAAAATAACTTTTTAATCAAAAGTGCGACTGTGACAGGAAGAATCCCCAGCAGCACTATTAGGACCCTTATGATCCCAATCAGAAAACTGAAAAAAAAAAAAAGCCACCTCACGATTCAGCAGCAGTGATCACCATAGTAAATGTCACTGACACTTACTCTGATACTCCTCTCTCTCTCTCTCTCTCTCTCTCTCTCCACTTTTCTCTACTCGCTATCTAGTCCCAGCCACTCTTTTCTGCCAACATCTCTTTTATGCCTCTCTCTCTCAAGTGTCTTTTGTTTAAAAAAATAAACTAACATTAATGTAACCAATATGTCTGTATGAGTTGGGGGGACGGTATCTCAATATTCTACCTAGCATAAAGGAACCATGCTTTCTGGTGCAAGAATAAATTCATTAAAAATCATTAAAACTGCCAAAAATATGTGTTTTGCTTTATTTCTGTTACAAAAATTGAAGAAGAGTGGGTTATGCTGGGATTTACTCACTTCTAGTGTGGATTTGGTTACTCACCCTGTGGCCTTATGACTGAACCACTCCAGGTGTGAATAAATCCCAGCATAACCCACACCCTGTTGTGGATTATTGCTTAAATCTGAATAATATTCTGACGTGAACTAAGATATGGAGTATGAGCTTTAACAGGGAAAAGTGCTGTGTTATGCATCTGGGTAGCCAGCACCAAAATTCTTTATACTCACTAGATGGCTCACCTTTAAGAGACTCAATTAAGGAAAAAGACCAGGGAATTATAATAAATTAAAACCTGACATGTTCATCTCATTGTGAAACATGGATCAATAAAGCTAAAAGACTGCTCTGCACAATCAAAAGAAACTTTCAAAGTAGAAGTGAACAAATGATATTGCCATTGTACAGTACATCTGTGAGACCTATATTGGACTATGGAAGTCCTGCATGGGGTCCAATTGCAATAGAGACCCTAGACGGGATTGAGAGAGTCCAGCGACAGGCCACAAAAATGATACATAATATCAGGACATTACCATACAGTGAACAATTAAAATCTTTGGATTTGATGTCATTGGAAACTAGAAGAAGTAAATGGACACGAATTGTCTTATTATGGATGAGTGGACGGGAGCGTAAATGGGCTAACCACCTTCTCAGCTCCTTACACCTTAGTATGAACCTTAGTGTATATGCCAGGTGGTTGTATGGTAGCTGTCATTGTCAGACAGTTCTGTCGGAGGGCGGCCATGGCGGTGTTCAGGTGGGCTCAGCTGCCCACCGACAGTGGGACCTGCTGGGATGGGGGCAGAGAGGTGGGTTGAGGGTGCCTGGGAGGGGTTAGTTCCATAACAGACAGCGCTGCAGAGCAGCTTCAATGGGGGCCTGGGGGCGGGGGATCTGCGTTGTGCCTACTACCACCATGTAGAGCGGCTTCAATGGGGGCTTGGGGCTGGGAGGGTACATCATTTCTCCAACCACCGTGGAGGGCAGCTTTACCAGGGGCTTGGGAGGGGATTCTGCATTTCATTTACCGCAACCAGGAAAGGCATTCTATGGGGGCTTGGGGTGGGGGGTCCTCAGCTTTCTGTGATACCGCCACAAGCAGTGGCATGTACCGAGGGTTTGGGGGGGCACTGGACTGCCAGGGTGGGCAGGCTGTCATGCTGCTGCCTGCAGTAAAGCAGCCTGCCTGTGGGTGGCTACCCATGTAAGTCTGGTTTTACTAGACTTATCTTTCTGTGGCTCATCTCCAGACTTGCCCCAGAGATGTGCCACTGAATAGAGCTGTGAATGGGGATGCGCCCGGTATACATGGGCACGCCCCCTTCGCAGCCCCTCAGAATGCCCTGCATAGCATTACTGGCCATATGCGGCACATCTGTGATGTGCTGGTGCATCAGTTGTGCCGCACATCAGACCCCTGCCAGAATCACCTTTGGGCGCATGTCAGGGATGCCCTGGCACATCTGGGATGCACTGGGTGCATCCCTTTTGAGAATCCTGCCCTATGTATCTTTGGGATTACTATTAATTTTAGGGCATTCACCCAACCCTAGGTGGACATTATGAGATGGTTCCATCACTTGGTAACTACTTTAGCCACGTCCAACAAGAGAGCTGTGTTTGCTGTAATAGTAGCCAGAATTGTTCAACAAATTTGTATCCTGACATTTGATGCCTGCTGGACACAACTGGTAAGGAGAGGACACAAATAGAGCTGGGTTGCAAGTGTCTGATAGTGGTAGCAGCTGGGACTTACCAGTGTTTAGTTTGTACCCTAGCAGATGGCCATAGGTATGTATCATAGGTACATACCATAGGTACGTACCATAGGTACGTATCATGAGTTGACAGGCAGGGTAATGTGGTCTGGGGTTCTGAAATAAATAGAGAGATGTCATCTGCAAACAACATTAGATGGTATAGATCGGGACCAGTTACATACATTTAACCTGTATATACTGTACTGCAGTTGCTATACTTTCTAGCTGCATACTCTTCATGGTCTTAGCTTAATGGCTCTTTTTAATACTCTATTTTGTGTCTATTATGAACTGCCTGTGTATAATTACTGCTCTGCGTAAATACTATGTATGTGTGAATTCATTTTGTAAGTATTGTTTACCCAATTATGATGTAACTGAGTATTCCTTTGTATGTATTGTTAACCTCTCCTTTCCAGGTCCATCTTGAAAATGAGCTTGCTCAATGATGTTCGCCTGGTTAAATGAAGATTTTGATTGCTTGATTGATTGATTGAACCCCCTGAAACTCTTTAGCCTCCCTCAGTTTTAGTACCAGAGGCTCAATGGTTAATGGAAAACATGCCAGGAAGAGAAGACAGTCTTGCTAAGTACCTCTACTGAGGGTGAACTGGGGGTAGACCACATCATTTGTAAGTACAGCTGCCATCAGATGGTTATAAAGCAACTGAGTAAAGTCTTCCACTAGTCCAATCCTTCCAAGGGGGTCAAACAGAAAGGGTAATTCCATCCTGTCAAAGGGCTGTTCTGCGTCCAGTAACAGGATGGCAATCGGCACCATGGACTTGCTAGTCTCCCAAATAATCCCCAAGAGTCTAGTATGTTATCTGCTCCCATTCATTCTGGGACAAATCCTGCCTGATCAGGTTGTATTAGATGGGGTAACAGCTCATTTAGTCTAGACACCAATACTTTTGCTAATATCTTGGCATTGTTTATGAGGGAAATAGGCAAAAAGTGGACACATTGAACACTATCCTGCCTTTTCTTGAAATGAGAGAGATGAGTGCCTGGAAAAAGGTTTGGGGCAAGCTTCCACAGCCTCATCCCGCAGTAAGTACTGTAGCTATATTAGGTGCTAAAACAGCCTGTAGGGCAACATAAAAGTCTGCCAAAAAACATCAATAGATGGGGATTTCCCTTTGGCCATACATTGGATGGTGGCTTGGACCTCCTGTAAGGGAATTGGGGCACCTGGTTAGTTTCTTTGGCTAGGGGTGACCTGCAGGGATGGATATCAACATTAAAAGTGTGAAGTATAGCGTGGTGGTTAAGGGCACTGAGCTGCAAACCTGGAGACCTGGGTCTGAATCTCATCAGCCCCCACTTGCATACTGTGTGACCCTGAACAAGTCATTTAACTTCCTTGTGCTCCCAGATCACACCTGGAAACAAGGTTGAGCTCCAGAATTAAATTTTGTTGCCAGACATAGCAGGACTTGAATTTCCATCAAAGGATCCAGGAGCAGATAGTGGTGAGAGCCTGGACTGCATGAGATTGGTTGGTCCTGCTTTGTTTTGACTGCTGTGGATTGCCTGTCCATCTAATTCTAAACTGGCCCAAAATTGTAGAATTGTAGGATGCTTTCTCCCATGAGAGAGGAGAGGAGCTGCCTGTTATGTGATTTAAAAGATTTAAACAGATTTACTGAGAGTGCTTCATAGATTTAGTGTTGGTCTTTCTCTGCAAAAAGGAAATAATCTGAACTAACTGAGAGTTTTGAAAGTGGGTGGGTTGGGGTTAGAGGTTTTTTTCTGACTGAAGTTTATTTGGGACGGGGAGGGTAGTGGGTATTATTTGGAGAGCAAGGTTGAATGGTTGTATAATTGGTTGAATGTGATTGTGTGGTTGCGTAAGTTTTATAATACTGGTTTGATTTAATTAAATAAGTGGAATATGTGCCTGGAACATAGACCGATAAGGTACAGCTACTCGGCAGCCTACCTCTTGGACCTTCAACCCTTTGAGCTCCCATCACTTACTGCAGAAACCTATATAAGGTGTAGAGTGTTGGGGATTGCTCTGAGGGGAGAGGGAAGGGGGTTTGGCTCGAGTGGCTGCCAGGGAGTCGTGGATTGGGGTGGTGAGGCCAAGAAGACACCCTGGAGTGAAATGGGTATTAGAGGAGAGGTCTTCCTGTCTGGTTCCCATACCCAAGGGCTCTACTGTGGGGAGAGGGCAGGTAGCTGATCCAGCAGTCTCCCCTCATCCTACTTGGGCTGTGTTGTGCAATGCCAGTTCAGTGAGGAACAAGACCACCATAATGGCAGACTTGATAACCTTGGTAGACCTGGCTTGCATCACGGAGACCTGGCTGGATGAGAATGCTGCTCCCATTTTGGAGGCGACTGTGCCAGCTGGGTACTTCATGATACACACCCTGAGGAAGGATCACCGAGGTGGGGGGGTGGCCATTTGTTTTAAATCCAGCCTGGGCCTCACAGTGCTGCCCATGGGCCCTACTGGGTCATTTGAGTGTGTTGCCACGTTGGGGGGGGGGATCCCAGCTTTGGCTTCAGGATCTTTCTGCTCTACCGCCCTTCAGGCAGGGAGGGAGAATTTTTGAGGGAGATCAGAGACTTTGTCACTGGCCTGGTGTTGGAGTCCCCCAGATGTTTAATTCTGGGGGACTTCAATGCCTGGGTTGACAACGAACTCTAGTTATTTGAGTGTGATCGCCTGAGGAATATGGAGGTCACTGGGCCTGGTGCAAAAGGTCACCTCAGTGACCTACTCAGTGGCCACACACTAGACCTGGTGTTTTCTTTGGGCCTTGAGGTCATGGACCTCAGTGTAGATCCAGTAGTTTGATCGGATCATAGCACCATAGGGTTCTAGGTTTGGGATCCCCCCTGAAGGTCCATCCTCTGTGGAGATGGTCCGGTACCAACCTTTATGGGGGTTGTCCCCAATAGGACTACAGGCGGTACTGGACCTATTGATCGTGGAGGCTGCATGTGCGATTGGAATGGAGGAGGCAGTGGTAGCCTGTAATCGGGCCGTTGCTGCTGCTTTTGATTTAATTGCACCTGTTCGTGTCTGACCCATATCTACTCGACGGAGACCTCCCTGGTTTGACAGGGAACATAGGAAGTTAAAGATTAAGGGTCAGTGGTTAGAGAGGTGTTGGAGGAGATCTGGCCTGATATAGGACATATTGGCCCTGAGGTCTCATTATAGCGACTATCAGGGGGCAATCTCCCGAAAAAAGATAGATTTTCTGTCCAGGGAGATTGCTGTGGCAAGAAACAGACCAGCTCAACTCTTCTGCACAGTAGACAGGCTATTACATCCTGCTTGTCTCCATGTGGGAGGAGCAGGTTCAAACAGAAGATGCAAAGAGTTTGTTCTGTTCTTTACCGAGAACGTGTCTTCTATCAGAGCAGAGATCTTCTCATAGGGATACTGGGGTTCATCATAAGGCTTGTCGAAGCACTCCTCCTGTATGGGCTGAGTTCAATCCAGTTGGAGTGGAGGAGGTGATTGAGATTGTCTCAAGGCTGTGACCAACACATTGTGATCTGGACCCAAGTCCAACCTGACTTTTGGTCAGATGTTTGGACCTGATTGTATCTGTGGTGGCTGAGATCATCCAGAGCTCCTTGAGGAATGGGGTCTTTCCACCAGCCTTGAAAGAGGCCCTGGTTAGACCCCTACTGAAGAAACCTTCATTGGACCCAGAGTGTCTCAGCAACTACAGACCAGTCTCTAATCTCCCATTTTAAGGGAAAGTTATAGAAAAAGTGGAGGCCATCCAGCTCAAGGAGTGTCTTATCTCCTCCTCCACTTATGAGTCTTTCCAGTCTGGGTTTAGATCTGGATACAGTATGGAGAATGCTTAATAATCTCCTGATGGCGAGAGACAGGAGAGAGTGCACCATCTTGGATCTCTCTGCAGCATTTGACACCATGGACCATGAGGTATAGCTTGACCGACTGCGATGCTGGTGTGGCCTGTCCGGTAATGTCATCAATTGGTTCAGGTCATACTTGACAGGCAGAGTGCAGAGGGTGATGATGAGGTTAGTCTCATCTAACCTGAAGCCTCTGCTTTGTGGAGTTCCTCAGGGATTGATCTGGTCATTCTTGTTGTTCACGTTGTACATGCTGCCATTAAGAGACATTATCAGGTGGTATGGGCTGGGTTTTCATTACTATGCCTATAATACCCATCTATACCTGTCCTGTACACCTGGTAACCAGATGGCAGCCTCCATATTTAAAAACTGCCTGGAGAAGATCCAAACTTGGATGACTCAAAACTGGCTACGACTCAACCCTAACAAGATTGAGGTGCTGGTGGTGGATCCAGGTCATCATTGTGGGGATGGGAAGCTGGGAGATCCCCCAGCCTAGTACTGGGGGGTCCCGCTGACCCCCTCCACACAGGTGAAGGATCTGGGTGTGATTCTCGACAATGACTTGATATTGGATGCTCAGGTGTTGGCTGTCGTTAAAAGGGAATTTTACCATCTGAGGAGTATAGCCCAGATCCAGAACCTTATACCATCTGAGGACCTGACCACATTGGTACATGCTTTCATCACATCCAGGTTGGATTACTGCAATCTCTTGTACCTAGGGCTATCTGGAGGCAGTTTCTGCTGGCTGCAGTTGGCACAGAACGTGGCAGCAAGATTATCGAAGGGAGTGCAAAGGTGTGATCATATCACACCTGTCCTCCACAAACTGCACTGGCTGCCAGTAAGGGAGGATTGTCTTCAAGGTGAGATTACTGACTTATAAGGACCTATGTGAAGGGGGACCTGTCTCCCTGTAAGATCTGCTTGTGGCCATCATACATCCTGGGCTCTCCATTATGCTGAGGGTTGCCTCCTTAGGGTTTTCAGGGTTAGGCTGCAGCATTTGGGTGATCGTGCATTTTCTGCTGCCATGCCTACCCTGTTGAACTCACTGCCTAGCTAACTTCGGGAGGCAACCTCAGTGGAAACCTTTAAAAAGGGTTTAAAGACATTATTATTATCATTTTCATTACTATTATTAGGCTTTTAATTTCTAAATATATTATAGTGAATCATTTTAAAGTCTAATGATAGATTTTAAGCTTATTGCTGCTAACTCCTCCCTCCCTCCTCCCTCATCCCTCCCTCACCTAGTGGGACCTCCCCTACCCCTTCCTCGTTACTTTCACTGCAGTCATATCCTCGACTCCCCCAGCTCTGACCCTTCTCCTTCCCCCCCTACCTCTAGCCTCCTCAATTTTGGGAAAATTCTACCTTTCCTTTCTCTCACCTCCTGTTCCCCTACTGATTGTCCTCTTGCTTCTGCATCTCTGGGGATTGTGTCATGACACTGGGGATATGGGAGGGGGGCCCTGATTATGTTCACTGACTGTTCTCACAACTTTTGTACTCAGGCCTGATGACCTCAGGATTGTGTAACTGGTGTTGACTCCTGGATTGTTGGTTTTGTCCATGCCTGTTTTGACTATATTACTGTGTAACATTTGCTTTGCCTGTATCCATGTTTTTACTGTATTTGCTGTGAAATCTTTGCCACTCTGTGGCCCGGGTCGTGCCTGAAAATGGTCCCCTGGATCAGTGCACTTACCAGGTGATTAAAGACGTAAATAAATAAATAGTTCCACCTGAATTAGATGGTTGATTTTGATTACTATTTGTGTGTTTTTATATTGGTTTTAATTGTTAATGTGAAGCGCTCTGAGTCCCCAGAATAGGGCGCTATATAAACAAAGTATCTATCTATCTATCTATCTATCTATCTATCTATCTAAGCTTGACAGTGTGCCTTTCCTGTTATTTTTCCCTTCCCTTCCTTCCTTCCTAGATCTGTGGGTAGGAGGGAGGGGCCTGCCATATATAAGGACTTGTAAAATTATATAAACTGCTCAGCTTTACTTTTGGGGGAGTGACAGTGGTACCCACTCATATGTATTTATGGAAAATAACAGTCTGCCTTTGGTGTGCAAAGGCATGTGCGAACAGTTTACCAGGTTGCCTTCCTCCTTCCAGTACTGCTGATGTAATTTGAATAAAGCATATTCTGTGTGGGCCTGAAGGACCACCTTAATAGAACTCTTTAGAATATTAATTTCTTGTTGAAGGGCTGGAAAGGGCTGGTGATCAGGTAGGATCTGTGGTGATACTATAGGGAGGGAAACAAACAGATACTAAAAAATACAAATAAAGAAAGGAGAAAACATCACAATGACTCCTACAGTACGTACTGGTGGTGAAGGAAGCCAACTGAAATCCAAAAAACGATCAGGGGATTATCCAAGTGGAAATTTGCTCACCACAGAACTAGCAGTGACCATGGATAGCATCTGGAGCCTCTCCTAGTCTCCAGTGACTGGAAAACTGGGAAACCACTCTAGAAAATATGTGTATTTTTATTTTATTTATATTTTTTTAACCAGGAAAAAGTACACTGGATTATTATAGCTTGTTTCCAGGTGTGCCCTGGAGTGGGTTGCATGGATCTACTTTATTCACACAGGAGACGTTGGCCATGACACTAGGGGAAACTCCCCTGCCCCAATGGTGGGGGGGGGGACTGTTGCCCGGCTTCCTGCTCTCTTGGAGCTATATTGCATCAGGAGGAGGAGGAGGACAAGGTGGGGGATGTTTCATCCCCATTAGCTGCTGAGCCCACCGAGTGCCTGAGTTTGAATGTATCATTGGAGGCAGCCGCTGCTGCTCCCACTTGCATGGAGGGAGCAATGTTGAGGGAGGATGCTTCCGCTTAGTGGGAGGTGGCTGGCCACTTGCAAGATGCATTGTGACAGAAGAGAGCCTTTTTGATGGGCCTGCTGGATGATGAAGAAAGGGTGTTCCGTTTGGAACAGAAGTGACTGCGGAGGCTGCATGCCACCAGAGAGGAGATCCCCACAGGTACTGGGGGCATATTGCTGGAGAGGGGACTGGATGAAGTTGTGAGTGGACCAGCGGCTGCTGTGGTATTCCTGCAGCCAGCTCAGAATGGATTTTCTCCGACTGCTATGAGGGGCCCTGGCGGGTTGGCTAGGGACACACCTGGGGAAGTGAGAATGGGGGAAGGCCAGTATTATTGTCTGCTATATAACCTCCCTCCACCCTTGCAGACATCTATGGGGCTTGGACATTCTGTTGTAGCAGAGCCACCCTAATCAGACAATGGGGGCCAGTTCAGTGTTTCAGGGGTTAGACCTGCACCAGCTGGGACTGAGGGGGAGAGTGGCTTGCAGCCACTTGCGGCACCTAGTGATCTGAACCCACAGCGTGATCAGTGGGTGGACCCTTACCCACCAGCATTATGGTCACCTGTACATGCTCTGCAGGATGCAGGATGGACCGGGGATGGGGTGGGGCAGTAGCACTCTACCCCCCTCTTTCCTTCCTGCCTTGGTCCTGATTTTTGTCTCAGATGCCTTCTTGAGGGAGATGTTACTTGGGGAGCTGGCTCCAATCTCTTGCTCTGGTCTTTCATCATGCTTCCTCCCTTCCATCCCTGATTTGGTAGCATCCCTTTCTACTCCTTCTGAGGGTGATTCCTCAGCCATCGCTGTTTGAGTGGGGCTTATTCTGGTGGGGTCTTGGATGGAGCTTGGCAGGTAGCTGCAAAGCCTCCAGCGGATATCCAGGCCCCTGCTCAAGGGCTGAACCCTCCCCTTATTGTCATCTGTACCTCAGGAGGCTCCCCCTCATGACCAGACACCCCCCAACCAACTCTGGTACCTCTTACATGGGTGGAACGTGTGGAAGAGACCTCAGTTTTGCAGGACACAGTTGCAACCATGACCCCCCCCTTTGGCACAATGGTGGGCACAGTTTCAGAAGATGGACTCTTTCCCTGCAGCCCTCCCCCCAGCGCAATGTCAGAACGTGGCCCAGCTCCTGTATAAGGGAGGGTTGAAGGATCCCCTGATCAGTCATATATGGGTCGGGTCCTATTAAAAGATTTCTTGAATGTTACTCCTAGTGAACTGTATGCTTTACTCCATGCCCTGGCCAACGGTTATTTTGACCTCAGCTTCTGGACCCCATTTTCTTTGGATCGTTTTTGGGTGCAATACAATCTCTTGAAGGACTCCCCACTTTGGCTCCCTCTGATGAAATAGGTCATCAGGTCCGTTACTGTAATACTGAAGAATGAAGGGGTGCAAGTACAAGACATTCACTACTGGCTATCTCAGAGATATGAGGTGCTGGGGGACCCTGCCCCCATACTGGACCCAGAGGAATTCTGTACTGGACTTTGGCATTTCAAGGTGAAGCTCCAGCATGCAGTCTCCAGGATTCTGCACCTACCAAGTGTCTTCTACATTAGCTGGGACCTGGCCCAGTGTTTCTATCCCAGACAACTGAAGTCTTGTTTCTGTTATGATTCAGATTCCCATTTGGCCTCAGCCATTGATACCTTATGCTGTTTCCTCTGTCTGTCATCGGGCCATGCCAGTCCTCACTGCATGAGAATGATCCTTAGTGCAGCTTGTGCAAGGACACTGGCCATAATTACCGCCAGTGTCAGTGGGTGGCACATAATCAGGAGGAGGATTTTACAATGGACACTCTTCTGGACCAGGCACAGTGGCAGGCTCCGCAACGCCTGCCTAAACCTTGGCTGCACAAATAGCTCATTAAGTTATTCCATTGGAGATCTTTGAGGGGACTGCTGATCCTCCCCCATCCTCCCCCACTGCTTGATACCCCAGAACCCTCTTTAGTCACTGTGGGCCCAGTCCCCCTTTCTGTTGGTCCACCTTCAGACATTTTTAAGGATTTCCCCGTGGTGGGGGTACAGCCTGCCTTGATCCCCTCCAGTTTCGACTCTAAGTTCAATGCGCCCCCCGAACCTTCCGTCTCATACTCGGAAATGGTCGTTATAATCTCATACACTACTGAAAAAGGTGCCTGCTACTTTTGATGGGGGTCTTCTGATACACCTGGACAACAGATTTGAGGCCCTATCTCAAGAGGGTGACAGCGGTGAGAAATCGGATTATCTTTCCTGTCCTTCATCCAGGCCTGTGGTTTCCATGGATACGGAAGGTGATGTAGACATCGTCATGCCTACTCCACCTATGAAGACCCATAAGAAGCGCAGAATGATTATATAGAAGACATCCGTTGCCCAGACTGTTTGTTTATTTATTTAGTTTTTGTTGACCGGGTAAGTGCACTAGACAAATCCTGCCTATTTTATGCACGACCCGGGGAAGGGAGATACAGATGAATGCCAACTGACCTTGAACCAGATTAAGCTGTTGTCTTTTAAACTGTAGCCATGGACGTGACTTGAATATGTCACGTTTCCTCTTTTTACGTCTGATTATGGCTGTGCTTAATTTCCACCTTGCGACTCTTAATGTTAACAGTATGAAGGCATCCTATAGATGCACATTTTTATATTCACTGTTGGCTAATCTTGATTTGGATATTGTTTTTTTACAGGAGACTAGACTGACAATTTATGGGGACCTGCAATTAGCTGATCGGCATTGGTGCTGGGGACCCTCTTATTGGTCCATAGGCACTGATACTTTTGATGGTATGGGGATTTTGTTACGGGGCTTTAATTTTATACTATTGTCCCTGGTGGATATAATCCTGGGACGGGCCTTGTTGGTGGATATGTTGTTTCATGGGTCTCCTTTGCGTTTGCTAAACATATATGCCCATTTGACCAAGAAGGCCCTGGTGGAGTTGTTTCAGGTGCTTCAGCCCTACCTCCACACATCCCGCCTGGTGATCTTTGGGGGGATTTCATTTTTGGGGGCTATCTTTTTTTTCCCCTGTCCCAGTCAGCCCTACCTCATTGCTGTCCTCCCAGCCCCATCCCTTGAACTTCAGATCCCCTCCCATGTTCCCCCATGGCTTACCCTCTATGGCAGGGTGGTGGGGAGCCCCCAACTCAATCTGCCAAGTCCAGATCCAGCGTCAGGGAGGTGTATTCTTGGGGATGATACCTGCAGAGGATGGCCATTCATGCCACATGACTGGGACCCAATTTTCCAATTTTTCTTGTAGAGGGGAGCGTGCAGTGCTGACAGTGGCAGAGCTGCACACGTGTCAACACATGCAGCACGTCGGACAGCTGGTCCTCCTCCATCCCCCATTGTACAGAACCCAGTGTGCCAACACCTAGCCTCCGCTAGGTGTCAGGCAGGTGCCGGTCTCTGCTCTCCACCCTATCCAGGAGAGGAGAGTTGTCCTCTGGATGCTCGATCCTCTCCCTCCCCAGCTGACCCCCGATGACCCGCTTGCACCGCGAACACGAGTCACTGGCATGGCAGAAGGCAAGGCATCACTGCCTCAGCTCTCCATGCCACTGGGCTGGCTTTTGGGGGAATTTTAATGTGGGATTGGACCCAGTCAAGCCTGGGTCTAAGACTTATTATGATGCCCGTCCGTTACAGAAGTTGGTTTCGGATGCGTCCCTTACAGATGCATTCTGGACCCATTCCTCAATGGGTGGTACAACTTACCATAGGTCTGATCTTGTCACATGCATTGACTATCTCTTTCATTCAGCAGTTTCATGTAGAGACAATAGATCTCCTGCCCCTGGAAACATCTGATCATCTTTTGTTACACAATACCTTTTCCATGGCCCAGGTGCTACATACAGGCTGGTGGTATTGGCAGTTCAACAACACAGTTTTTTCAGAGGGTTTGACACGTGACAGGATTGTGGACTTCTTTCAGGCTCATCAATCTGTGACTTGCTTGGAGGACTCCATTTGTGCCTGGTGGGATGCTACTAAGCTTTCCCTTGCAAACTTTCTCCACTCAGTCTCATGTCATTCTAAATCGATGGCTTTTAAGGACTATCTTTCATTGTGGTCTCACCTGTTTTGGGCCATCTCTTTGCAGAATGAGTCTGGTGGGGATTGCAGGTCAGACATATCCAACCTGAAATCTTGAATGAAGCAGTTGCAATATGACCACGGTGCATTGCTGTGCATGGAGCATCAAGCTGGTACCCAGGGCACTCGGTGCCTTGGCAACCCCTTTGAGAGCTGTAGCTCATGGGTTCAGAGGTAGCTTATTACCAGCATTGACACGGGGGGGGCTATTGTGACAGATACCCTGGGTATTTTGGCAGGGGCCAGGTCCTATATATCGGATATGTTTGGTACCCTGGGTCCAGTTATGTCCGCCAAGGCTTTTCTCATGTCAGTAGTAATGCCACACCCGCAGTTAACCATACTTTGCATATGGTATGACCAATCACACCCGATGAGGTGCAGGTTGCTATCCTAACTGAGGTAATACTGTGCCGGGTCCAGATGGTCTAACTTCCCAATTTTACAAAGCTTTTCAGACTCCACTGACAGAGATTTGACTGTGATGTTTTAATGACCTATTGGACACGGGTGCTCTCTCATTGTCTTTCTTGAAGGCTTCCCAGATCCTCCTTTTTAAGAAGGGTCAAGACATGGATTTGGCCAACTGGCATCCCCTATGCCTCTTGAACTGTGATTTGAAAATTTTGATGACTATATTGACTCAATGATTGGTCCCTTTGGCTTCGATGTAATTTTCCCTGTACAGACTTGTGCTGTCCCTGGTAGGCATATTGCAGATAACCTTATCCTCCTTCATGAGGTACTTGATGCTGAAGGGGAGGGAGCGTCCTCCAGATATCTGCTTATGCTGGACCAGGAAAAGGTCGTTGACAGGTTGTTGCATGACTTCCTGTTTGAGGTCTTGGCTCATTATCATGTTCCAGTGGGATTTGTGTCATGGCTCTGGATTTTGTATGGGAGGGCAACTGTGATATCCCTGATCAATGGCCATGTGGGCCAGGGCATTCCCCTTCGCTGGGGAGTTCGACAGGGTTGCCCACTTAGTCTATTGCTTCATACTTTTTGTAAAGACCCTATTTTGAGGAAACTCCAACAGCACCCACGGATCCAGGGCATTGGAGGCAGAGAGGGCAGACGGCCACGCTGGGCCACTCCATATGCCATGGAAGAGACATGCTGCACATAGATGGCACCACCCATGTTGCCATCATCCGGCTCCAGTCCCAACCCTGCCAGGCATTTGTGGGTGCCCCAGTGCCCAGTGAACACCTTGTCAGTGTGTCCATGCAGCACACTCATCCAGTCCCCCAATAGGAGTACACCACCACAATCCAGCACACACACATGCAGCACTGGGGGAATGGAGGGTACTGAGGTGTGGGTGCTGCCACGTGGCTGTGGCCATCCACACATGTGACAGTGACGGGAATGCCCCACACATCAGTGTGCCTGTATGATGGTATGTGTCTGCCCCCCCAGGCACATACCACACACCTGTCCAGGCTCCCCATCACACATGGCCAGCCATGTGTATGTTAGTGTGGGAATCCCATGCCACTGGCACAGCGTATGTGGGTCACAGGACAGTATGACAGTATGGTGTCCACTGTCAGTAAACACCTGCCAGCTGTGCATCCCACTGTGTGGATAGCAGCTGTCAATGTTGCCTGACATACCATAAGCATTGCTGTGTCCCTCACAATACCAGCTACTATGATACTGTACCATCTGACACACACTGTAGCAGGAATAACAATATGTCTATGGCATGCAGCAAAACCACCCATTCCTGTGGTGCTAGTCCCCTGCGCCACAATAGTCTGTGTTTCTGTGTCCAGACCCAGCCTGCAGCTACCAAACTGTTTATCATGTCTGACACACAGGTGGAGCTGTGAGTGCACCCAGCCTGTAGCTACCAACCTGTAGTTCGAGTCTCACATACAGGTGGAGCTGTGTGCATCATGCAATAGCACTGGGCAAACTACATAGTAATGCATGCAAAGCAGGAGTTAAAGAGATGCTAATGCAGCTGTGTGCCCACAGATTGCCTAAATAGGCTCATTTGCATAGGAGCTTTGAATATAGCAAAATGTAATGGGCTAATGTGTTAGCACCAGGCAAACGTGTTTGAGCAGGACAAACGAGTTAACCCCAGGCAAATCTGTCAAAACCATAGCACAGTTCTGCTGTGTTTGGCCTGCAGTGTTGTTTGCAGTTGTTGTGCACCACTTCATTGCTATCACACACATTGGCCTCCTACTGCAACTCTGCCTTACTCCACCTCTGTGTGCACTGGGGCTACTGTTGCAGTTTGGCCTTCCCGGTTGCTATATTCAGAACTGTCTTATTTGCTGGGCTATTTCTGCACTGCACTCTCAGCCCTGTTTGCATGGCTTCATTTGCATTCTATATTCAACTGATTTAGCCCCAGGGATATTCCTTTGAATATAGCATGCAAATGGTTCCTGGCTAATTTTGTATGCTGTGCAGTGCTAATTTTGCCCTGGGGCTGAGTTTTGAATATCTGACCAATGATCACTTACATTTTCTTGAGTCTGTAGTGTTTCCCACCGGGGACTCACACTCCTTGGCCATCCACCCACCAGCCAGCTCGTGCACGTGAATCATCAACCTCCTCCTGTCGTATGCACACCACTGGTGGGGGCAGTTGCATTGTGACATAGCTACTAATGCAGAACAAAAAGTCTCCATAAACAACAATGTTCCACCATACACTATAGCTTTAATTGACACTAACAATGCTTTATTTCCCTCTTGTGTTATTTCAATCAGATTTATTTTTATATCATTACTTCCCAGTGCAGGCTACATGACATTTTGTCCAGATGACCTGTAATTCTATTCCCGATCACAAAAAAAGAAAGAAACAGGCCACAGCTTTAAAGATCAATGGCAATGACTGAACTTGAATTGTTATAATCCACTGCTGTTTTGGGTTAGTTTAATAAATACTGATAGGATTAAACCATATTTTTATGTCTCGAGTTTATGTACACTACATCTAAGAAAACAAATGACTGTCAGTGACATTTTAATTACTGAAAAAA
Source organism: Neoceratodus forsteri (assembly GCA_016271365.2). Taxonomy (NCBI): domain Eukaryota; kingdom Metazoa; phylum Chordata; order Ceratodontiformes; family Ceratodontidae; genus Neoceratodus; species Neoceratodus forsteri. Next base: position 610,892,879 of record CM057449.1, on the reverse strand, counting down.
ATCCCATTTTTTTTCCTGATCACTGCTAAGAAATCAAATACATATTGGCATACTGGCTGCAATCCTTCTGTTTTGTTTCAATTATTGGTTTTCTGCTCTTTTTTGCTTTCACAGTTGCTACAGTGATATACATAGGAAATACATAATGGACTGCAGTGGAATAATACATTTATCTCCACTAGTGAGTGGTAAGACCCATAACTCATGAGTGGTGAAGCCACAAGTTAGTTATAAAAGTCTTACCATTCATGTGAGGAGATAAATGTGTTATTCTACTGCAACCAGTTATGTCTTTGATATATACCACACCATTGGTAATGTTTTTTACTGGTGTGTTACCTTGCTTTAGTTTAAAACTGTCTTTCTTTCCATTGTTCTATGTCTGGCCCATTATTCTCTGTGTTCTATTTCCGGATTCTATGTGTTCTAAGCAAAATAAATGGTGTTCTAAGTGAAAATAAATATTCATCCCAAAATAACATGATTTATTTACCCAATTTATTCACCACTGGTGTGGCATCTAAGTCATTTTAGTTTGAAGCAGAATTCAGTAAGAAAAGCTTACTGATTTTTTTAACAAATGCTTCAATGTTGCAGGGAGGCAGCAATTATGACTTTCATCTGCATGCACCCCAGACCTTATTTAGTGCTGCTGCACATACTGCTTTGTGCCATGAAAACAGCTGTCTTCAGTATAGGGGTTTCTGCACAAACCGCCTTCTGAGTGCTATACAAACATTCTTATGTGCCCAGCACAAGCAGTTTGCATAACACACGCTATTTTGATGTGCCACCCCTTGATTATAGAAGTGTTACATCGTTACAAACTTTTTTCTTCTAAAAAACACATTTTTCTCAGTTAAACCTGAACTGTATTTGTTTCATACAATGCCCCAATACAATGTAATGATTCTAAAATGCAGTGCTTTGCTTTTTTGTCTGTAACTTGCTATAGAGACCTATATAAAATGATAGGTTTCTTTTAAACTTTTGGGACCCCATCACTCACGGTGTGTAATTCCAACACTTGTGCATTATTTCAGAGAGAGAAAAAGTTAGTAATTTTGGACAAGTGGGTGTTCCACAATGTTAAGCAGTTGAGACTAAGAGCTACGGTATCTATGGTTAAGGCACCGTAGATAAGACAAGTGTAAACACAGTGACCCTTGCCATTGTGCTGGAAGGAGAAAGTGCATGGTGGGTGTGTGTGTGTGGGTGTGTGTGTGTGTGTGTGTGTGTGTGTGTGTGTGTGTGTGTGTGTGTGTGTGTGTGTGTGTGTGTATTTTGATTGCTGAACGTATAACCCCCCCCAGCCCCTGTAAAGTGCTCAATAAGTTGATCATCCATTGACAGCTTAGTCTGACATACAGTAGCATTTTAAACAAATGTAGATATGTAATATTAACAAAATGTTAACTGGAAATCCATAAAATGGGCTTAATCATGATAGAAAGGATCCTGTAGTGCTCTGCTCATACATAAAAGTTGCTATCAATGCCTTTATTGATCCAAGTTTGTCGATTCCATCGTATGGAGCCGGCAGTGGGTAATCTGTCGCCAGGATTCACTGTTCTGGGAAATACGAGTCAGGGAGCTGCCTGGTAAACCCAGAGTATGACAATTGGTGTGTAATGTGTATGTGTGTGTTGGGGGGGGTACAACAATGATTGATTCAGTCTCACCATAGCCCCTTCTTTTAGGGGACCACACAAATTCCAGTCTAATGCGCAGACACAGGATATGAATCCTTCCTGATCACCTTTTGGTGTGCAGTGAGAAGGTTTGCAGCCACCTGGTGCAAATGAATCTGCTTCTAGTAGATCAACCTGCAAGTCTGCAATAAGAGAAAACCTTAGTATTCTGGAGTAGTTAATCCTATTAATATCTATGTAGTGATGCAGCAAAAAGGGTGCCTAGCGGCTCATGAAAGCATCCCACAGCAGCTATAAGTAGTTAAACTCAAGTGAGTGCAAGCTGACAGGCTAGTGAAAATTGATGTGGGTTGGGTTGTTGTTGATCTCCAGGGGACTGTTGAAGAAGCAGCTGTCTTCTCTTCCTTTCATTAACACATACAGAACAAGAAGACCATCATGACACAATGTTCTAACATAATACACTTCATGGAGATAAATGTATCAATATCATGTTATTGGCCATCATTTGGAACTAGCTAATCTGCTCATGTTGCAATTGTGCCTTCGGGTAAAAACAAAATATGATCCAGGACCCAGACCTGAGCTCTCAAAGGAGGAGGGGGGAGGGGTGACTGAACACGCAATCCCTTTTGACCTCAAATTACAATGTTACAAAGTTACAACCCCTCATGGCTTGTGGCAACTTCATGGCCCAGTCACCATCACTTCTGGAGTTTTCCAACCCCCCCCAGATGCTTTCAAAGCATGTGTGAAACCAACTGACATCCATCTGCATATGTGCATTACCAGCTGTAGTCACTAGTATGGAGACAAGCATCCTTTAGGATACGTGGTCACCTGTGCCAACTGCAAACACAGCTGATGGGCTGGCAGGCCTTGTTTTTCTAGTAAGGCTAAACAAGTACCTAGATTCAGGAGGAATATGTGGTTGTTTATTTAGGTTGGGGAGATCAAAAAAGAGCTTGATGGATACAGAGGGTCTTATATTTCCTAATTATGTATGTGTCAGTGTTCCCATTCATAAAAAGAGTTACAGGAGTCTCAATTAACATCTCTACTGACTGGATGCATGTACTAAGATTCTGCCCTGCCCCCACCCCCACCTCCATATGACAGATGAGAATTACCTGCAATACATCTGTACCCTCCAAAACAGCCAGACAGTGGAAAGTGCACCCTAATGGGAACCAGGGTGGGACAAATCAGGTAGCCATGTGGCCAGTGGCCTCTGAAATTGGTTTGGCTACCAGATTTTAAAACAGAGTGGAAAACTGGCCATCTTTCCACCAAGTATTTTTTTCCACAGTAATGCAGTATAGAACTCATAGAAATGATAGTCACTAACCAATTTTGTTTGACTACTGCATTTTGAAAGCTAGTGGCCAACTGAATACCAGCCCACAGACTAATTTGTCCTACCCTGATGGGAACACTACATTCATTTGTGCTCCTAAGCATCATGAAAGGAACGGGGAAAGGAGAAATTATTTTACCAACATATCACCCTGCCAGTTGAAGAATGCATTGTAGTTTTTTCTGAGTGTGTGCAATTTTTATGGCTGCATAGCGGAAGCTATGCTGACGTATTGCAAAGGAAAAGAAGTGAAGTTAGGGTTCTGAATACACCACTGTTGACTCCTTACACCAACTGGAGTTGAAGAACACCATTCAATGTCCTCTCCTTTCACCTACAGTGCATTTCCTTCTGTTCCCCCCCCCCCTGCTGGCCACCTCACTATTTTCTTACTCCTGACCTTGCTGCCTGTCCTGGGGTCAAGAAGCATACTATATCTTTCTGTCTCTCTGTTTCTTCTTCTATGCTCCTCCTCTGGCCACACACTGTATCTCTCTCTCTCTCTCTCTCTGTTCTTTGTTTTGTGCCCTCCCTTCCCCCACTGGCCACCACACTGTTTTCTTGCTCCCGATCCAGCTGTCTACCCTGGGGTCATGCAGCATACTGTATCTCTATCACTGCTCTTTCTTCCATGACCTGGTCCATTAAGACAAATTCCTTCTCACTGCTAAGTATCCCCTCACCTCCCAGTTCTTCACTCCATGCCCCAGTTCATTCATGTAAGGTCCCTCCCACTACCAAGAATACCCCCACCTCCCACAAGTATACCCTCAACTCCTGGTTCTTCCCTGATGTGTCCTGGACCATCCAGACAAAGTCCCTCCCACTGCCAAGTATGCTCCCACCTTCCTGTTCTTCCCTCCATGTCCCAGTCTGTCCAGATAAAGTCCCTCTTACTGCAAAGTATTCCCCCAACTCCTGATTCTTCCCTCCATCTCACAAGCTGGTCCCTTGAAGTCCACTGAAATGAAGAAAACCATCCATCAGCTGTCTCCCCACCAACCCCACCCCAATCCTCCGCTCAGTATCCACCACCCCTCATCATCCTACACCCTTCAGTCACTTAGATTCTGTCCAGTGCTGTAGATCCAGTATCCAAGCGAAACACGTCCTCCTCCCGGAACTGTGACTATGAATTAAGAAAATAAGTTAAGTCTAGTTACTGTACTTTCAATGCATTTTGAATTTTTACTCATAACTTAGTCATTTTGTAATATTTTCACTCCAGATTTTCATCATGGCCTTTTTGGAACCCCACCTCATGAACCAGATAAGTGAACATTTCCAAATCTTCCCCAAAAGGTGATTTCACAGTTGCTCAGTAAAATCACCTTTTGGATGGGATTTGAAAATGTTCACCTACTGAGTTCATGAGGAGGCATTAGAAGAAGGATATGTTGAAAATGTAGGGTCAAAATATTAAAAACAACAAAGTTATGTCAAGTCAAGTCAAGTGATATTTACTGTTCTTCCATAAAACAAAATGGACATTCCAATCGTACATGATAAGTTAACAAGAATAAATAGAGGTCATTACAAACAGTAACATTCATTTTACCTAGATTATTGCACCTTACAAAAATGCTCCCTAGAAAAGAAATATGTGCTTAATATGATATATTAAAAAGAATGTTTTAGATCATTTTAAGTTTCAGCCTAAATTTTACTTTTCAGGGCCAGAGAGATGTTTCTTTTAGTCTTCATCACATCATAGTAAAATGTTGTGGCCATCTCCGCATCTTCAATTGTATGTGGATGTAAAAGAACAAACAACGGATCATAATCTGTATTTATATATATCAAAAGAAAGTTATTTAATAAGTTCATCCATGGGGTTTTGTATAGTGGGCATTGTAGAGTAATATGACAGATGTTTTCCAAAAAGCCCTTATTACATCTACAAGTTTCGGGGTAAGGGCTATCAGATGAAATTCTATTGAAATATGTATTTAGAGCATATCATTCCCATCCTTGCCCATGTAATGGATTTCCTGTATAATGGGGTGAGAGGTATGACTAGATAATTCTCTAAGATAGCATCTATTTTGTTTTGACCAAACCAAATAGCCTGACGTTGGCTTCTGACTTGCTCCATTTGTTTCTTTTGAGCAAGCCTTAAGTTTTTTTTAATAATCTGCTTGAACAAGGGTGAAATTGCGATTGATTTTTCAAAATCTAACCAACGATGCTGCATGGATAATCTTCCCAAGATTTCTTTAAGAGATTTTACCCATGGGGAAATGTAATTCTGTCCATACCACCTAATCTTTTCTTTCAGGCACAATAAGGGCAAAGGATTAGTCTGATTAATAATGATCTTTAACCAGTAGCCCAGCAGTCATAAATCAATTAATGTAGGAATGGGAACTTTTCCCAATTCAACCCTTTCTATAACATTGGATGTACTGTAGCTATTGGAACCTGTAGTAGAGTTTTATAAAACATAGAGGCCCAGATATTTGAACTGCACCACAAAAGTGTGCAACAGCAGGAGCAGGCACAAGTCCAGTGCACCCTTGCGCAACATGCGTGATATTCAAACACTGCACAGGTCAAGATATGCCTGTGGCACACGACTGAATATCACGCCAACTGCACCATAGCACAACCAGGGATGCACAGTGGAACAGGTGTGATGCACAATAACACAACCAGGGATGCTCAGTGGAGCAGGGTAGCAGCACATCAGCACAACCAGGGATGCGCAGAGACAGGATGCAGGGGTCCACCACCAATGGTGCAGGAGCACACAGCAGAACAGACATCACCCCCCACACCCCATGCACCACACAACCTGAGGAGAGCTGGAAGAACCACCGGCCCATGGACACCAGCAACAATCCCACAGCCGGGGCATGGTGCCCCAGCACACCACCCTGGCAAGCTGTGACCGGCACACAAGGATGTCCAGCCACACCGTACCACACCATCCCACCAATGCAGAGCACACCCTGCACCACGATCCCCATACATCCTGCCCAGGAGTAGCGCCCAACAGTGCAGGACACCCCATGCATGCCACCACCCCCCACTGTGAAAATGCAACCCTGTGTACCATGGAGCCATGCAAGGCAGCCCCACCATGAGCACCCTGCAGTGGGCGGCAGCAGACAGCGATGCAACAACTGCATACACAGTGCTGCCCTGCACACCCCCCCAAGGTACAGCTGAGAGACTGACCATGCGTCGGCACATGAGGTACCCCACATGCAACAGGGCATGCCCCGGACCCTATCACCAGTGGCACAGCACCCTGCACACCCTCCCAAGGACACACCCTATCCCAGCACTGGCCACAACAGCCAGCGCAGACACCCACAGTGTTGCATGGAAGCATGCACCACACAGGATGCAACACAGTGCATGGACAAACACCCACCCACACCCAAGGGCACACCAACACAGGGACACAGTAGCAGGTCAACCAAGCCACTGGCATGTGGCCATGGCAGCCATGTACACATGGCCAGCACCCCTCCATGGCACAGGTGTGCCAGCTACCCTGCGCAGGCACCATGAAGCTGTACGCCACCAGCATGCGGCCGGAGGACAAGTGATAGACAGTGGAGCACATCCCCTGCAACAGACACAAGTGACAGCATGGAGGTGGAACAACAACAGCGGAGGCCACAGTGCCACCCGAGGCAGAAGTGCACCATACCGGTGACAGGAGGCAACCCGGCATTGTACTGGGTACAGTGGCTGTCCAGCATGGACAGCCACCACTGACATGCCAGCAGACCATGCAGATCACAGACATGCAAGGGTGTCAGCTGCACAGGCCATGGACGGTCTGACAGGGGCACCATGGACACAGTGCATGCACTGTGAACCACTGCACACAGTCATCCAGTGCACAGGAACAACACACAAACCACAGACAGTAACTGATGGCTATGTTCACATGATAGTTGCTTCCTCTATGGACACACACACACACACATGACTGCACCACCCCTGACACCATGCACACCACTGCAGCTGAGCACCTGTAGCCCGCTGCAAATCAGAGACCACCACAGTAGGCATAACAAAACAAATGTATATTCAAAGGTACAATAAAACTATATACAGCTATATACATTAGTTGAGGGTGAGGGCCACAAACCAGGTGGGGGTGGGTAAGGAGCAGGGGTGAACAAATGGGAGAGGGAAGGAGGGGTGTGAGGGTGGGTCCAAGGGGGTATGGTGAAACTCGGGGCATGGAGGTCTCAGCGGCAGCCCTGCTCCCCGCTCCTGTGGCGCCTCCTTCTTCGATGCCTCCGGACACCGTGCTTGTCCAACCTCTACAAAATCCCCATCGACGCCCGTGCAAGTTGGAACAGCTCCTGCACAGCCCTCTCCAGCCGCATCATTCTCCATCCACCTAGGACAAGGGAGCAGAGTCAATAGGTGTGAATGTCCATCCCCCTGCAGCCCACCCATTGTGCATGGCATACAGCCATTGGACACACCTCTGTGATGGTATGCGACCACCCACAGTGATCGTGTCCACATGACCTCCCTACCCAGGTGCACACAGCCATGTAGACTGCTGCACACACCCACCACAGAAGTCTCACACAGCACCACTGTGGCTGTACAGTGATATGGCTATGCGGTGCGAAGGCAGTGGCACAGCCATGTACCCAGTGCATGCATGGACCACCAGCGATGCACAGCCACACATGCAGTGCCACAGGACAGCGCTGAGTGTACCATGTGGCATGCACGGTAGTGGTGTCAATGGTTGGTGGCCATGCCCCACCGCCTACCCTGCAACACAGCATGCACAGAATATCCTGGAAGAAAGGCACTCACCCTCATCAGCCTGATCCAGGCACTGTTCAATGTTGGGACTGGCAGCCCGTGGCTGTTGCCCAGCTCCCCTATCCTCCCGGTGGTGGCGGTCCTTGCAGGCTCTATGCCGCTCTTCAGGGCCTAGGGTGCAAACATGGAGAGGGGAACATCAGTACAATCCAGTAGCAAAGGCCCCCCACCCCCAGGTGTATGCAATCCCACACAGCCCAGCCATGCTGCAACCCCCACCACCACCACCACCACTGCCCACACTGGATGGCCCACCCCCCCATGTGGTGGAAAAATGCCCACCGTGAAACCCGTATGGACACAACCAGTGTATGGATGGGGCACCTACCTGGTTGTGGCACTGTGCCTTGCCTGGCGCATGCCCGCAGGTGGGCAAGCCTGTCCGGGTCCCTCCGCTGGAGGTCTCCGTATCAGTGGCAACACTGTTCTGACATCCGGGCGAGTCCTGTGGCCTCCTCCAGCACCACCGCCACCTCTTCCCAGATGACACTTCTGGCCCTGTCCAGGGGGTTATTGCCAAAAAGAGTCCCAGCATGGGGCTCCAAGATGCCACCAAATTGGCCAGCTCCACTTGGCTCCACACAGCAGCCCTCCGTCTTGCCATCTCTGCATCAGTTTGGAGACAAAATGGCGCTCTGTAGCACATATCTGCCACATGCAGATGCTGTGCGGTACAGCGCTGCCATTCCCCATTGCGCTGTCACCGAACAGTGTGATGGGGTGCACCCATGCAGATGCATGGCTCCTGGGGGGCACAGGGTCAAGGGTCTCTTGTGCATGGACCTCTGCAGTACGATTGGTACTCTCTGTGTGTAGTGCAGTTGGGTGCCTGTGTGAGATGCCCTGCAATGGCCAACTGCGCTGTGGCACCACTGTGCCTACGGCGTTCCAGGGCAAGAGCACCATACATGTGAACAGCGCACTAGTGCCACTGGCACAGTGGTGGCCATGCCCTTCACTGCCTCCCACACTCAGCACATCAGCAGCACAGCAGGCATCGGTGGCAGCACCCCGGGCATGCGCCGTGCGGTGCCTACTGCGCACGTCACAGAGCTGCTCCTGTGCCTGAGCATGCTCAACACAATTGCACAAGGCGCAACAACGTGATATTCAGCTGGCATATGCAAATCAGCTCATCAGCAATTCCATGGCACAGCTACTGCATTAGCATCCACTTAAATTTGCGCCTCACCTCATCTGCATGCTTTACGCTATATAAATGTGACATGGGGCTGCAGAGGCCATAGTCTGGTATTGCAGTCTATTGTGGTGGGTTGCATGCTGTTTGCAAGTGTGGACTGTTGTGTGTGGGAGATGCATGGGACTGCACATTCAGAGGTAATACCTGTCATTCCCACAGGATCAATAATGACTGAGGAGGAGGAGGAGGAGGAACAGAGACGTGGGAGATGGAGGAGGCCCAACTTCACCAAGGCAGAATCAGATGCCCTGTTTGAGGCCTACCTTGACCAGGAACCGCTGTTCAGCGGACAGCGGGGAACACCACAGGCCCGTGCTACAGCATGGGGTGAGGTGGCGTGCGCCGTCAACCAGCATGGCAGCCACCAGCGTTCCATGCAGGAGTGCAAGAAGAAGGTGGGCACAGAGAGGAGGAGGGTAAAAGATAAGGTGGCTGCCATCAGGGCAGCACGGGCTGTGACTGTGGTGGACAGCCGGCCATGCCACGCCTGACACCACAGGAAGAGCGGGTTGATGGCAGCATGTGGTGTTGTGCCCTAGAGGGTGTTCCAGGTGGTGGCTTCCAGATGGGTGGTAGCCCGTCACTGCATGGTAGGTCCTGATCTGTCACTGTGTGGAGGGTGGGGGGAATGCCACAGGGTAGAGCAGAGACATTAATACTACTGTGTTCCCTTACAGCTCCTGAGCATCTACATGGGTCAGCAGTGGTGGGCTCGTCCACTGAGGGTGATACCCTGGACACAGAGGAGCACCCATCCACCTCCACAGGTGTCCAAGGGTCAGGACAACAGTGTGCCTGCCTGGCTGTCTGGACTGAAGTTGGTGGAGCTGGTGCGGAGGAGGCCCTGCCCATGTCCCAGCGTGACAGCGTTAATGGATGCCAGCATGCTGAGACTCTGACTGGTGCCGGATCCGTCACTGATGATGATGGAGCTCAGATCATGGATAGTGATACGTGTGGGCCGCAGGATGGCCCCACAGCAGGTAACAGCTTGGGCATAGCCGTGGGTGGTGCCGCCATGGAGGCCTGCGTGACATCACAGTCCCAGCCTGTGCCTGTCTGCACCAGTGGGGCAGCACTGGTGTGCGTCCAAGACAGTGGGTCCGTTGCGGCCACTGCAGCGGCACCGTTGAGCCCTGGTGAGTGGCAGCCGGAGGGGCAGTGTCATCAATCATCCAATGGCGACAGGGGGACAGTGTCGGGGGCCGGCGTCAGTGCACCACCTGTGGACATGCCAATGCATGGCCCTGGTGTGAGGCACCCAACCTCAAGGGGTGCTGCCCAGCATGGCCGCGAACACCATGAGGGACAGCATGCCGATCAGGTGGATGACCTCTTGGATGAGCACACCTGCATACTCCATGAATCAGTGGATCAGCAGTTGCAGCTTGTGACGGTGGTGGATGCACTCAGTGCGGTTCTGCGCCAGGCAGAGGAGTAGTGCAGCAGGGACACTGGTCTGCTCCTGGCAGGGATGGACCGCCTGTGGGAGGATGTGACTGCTGCCATTGACAGGCAGACACAGGCATTCACAGCTAACATGGCCAAAGTGGGCACACAGTTATTTGCCCATGCGCCGCAGACACCGCGCAGTGCCATGTCCACCCCCTGTTCCCGGTGTCATGCAACACCCTCCATGTTGACACCGGGTTCAGCTGTGGGCATCCCGAGCATGCCTGTCGCAGGCATATTCGGTGAGCTGCAGACCCCTGCTCGAGCACGGTCGCATTCCCGCAGCGGCACCCCGGGGGACCATCGGTGCCACCCCATGAGGCCAATGGTCAGCCTATCATGGCTGGCAGGTCTCAGTGGGGCTGCCCATGCATCCGTGGTGGCCGTGGCACTGTGCCTCGTGACTGACTGTCTCCCACCAAGGCTACTGTCTGACACTGCCCTGTGTGCAGTGTGTTGTTTAACGCGCAATGCACAGGTGGGGTACCCGGGCCTGCACACACACATGGTCCATGTGCACACCTTCCGCCGCTGGCGCTGTGGTGTGTGCATGATGATGCTAGCATTGCACTGTCCACCACTGTGCAGTGGTGCCCAGCGTCTGAGACACGCACAATGACAGGCACTGGGCGTGATGGTCTGTGGACGTGTGTGTGGCTAGGAGTGGTGCTTGGGGTTGGCGTGCCTCCTACCCTTTGTGCATGTCTTGTGGGTGGTGTGTGTGTGTGTGCATGACCGCATGCCATGTTAGGCCTTGCCCATCCCTGATGGTGTGTGAGGTTCCACGCTCAGCCAATTCCCTTTCAGCCATGCGTCCCTGGGGTTTGTCCATGCGTGTTTGTGGGTTGTGCCCTTGCCATCGGTGGTTTCACATGGCCCCATGACTTCCACGCGTTGGTTGAAGTGCTCCTCTGTGATGGTGTCCCAGTGCAGCTGTGGCATCCGGATCAGTCAGCGGTCCCTTCGACAAAGGGGGGGGCTGCCATCACCATCGGCACTGGCGTCCTCATCGTCTCCATCGCTGTCCCCCACTTTGATCTCTACAGCTATCCCACAGTCGTTGGCCATGTTGTGCAGGATGCAACAGGCCAGGAATAGCCCACAGGCCTTCGCGGGGCTGTACTGCAGGGCACCGCCAGACATATCCAGGCAATGGAAACATGCCTTCAGCATCCTGAACACCTGCTCTATGACATTGCATGTGGTGGCATGGGCCTCATTGTACCGTTGCTGTGATGGGGTCGCGGCTGCCAGTATGGTGTGAGCAGCCAGGGATGGAGTGGATAGCCACTGTCACCTGTGTGTAGAGGGTGGACATTAGTTTGGTGATCAGTGCCGCCCTGCCATGGACCATCTAGGCCACTACCCATGTCACCTCTGACTATGCCCCTTCCAAGATCCATGTCATTCTGCGTGATTTGCATACTCACCCACTAGATGGCCAGTGAGGATTTCCCCACTCTCGAACCTGTGGCACAGTGCAGACTGGTGCCAGATGAAGGCATCATGTGCTCCCCCAGGGTGCATGGCGCATACATTGGTTATGCGCCCCCTAGCATCGCACACCACCTGGCAGTTGATGCTGGCATAGCCCTTCCAGTTGATGTACGCAGCACCTTCCAGGCCAGGTGGCATGCGGATGGCCACATGGATGCAGCCAATGGCCCCGAGCATGCCAGGCATACGTGCTACACTGTGGAACTCTTGTATGTGTGCTGTGCACTCCACCAGTGTACTGGGGAAATGGATGTACTCCGCAGCATGTGGCAGCAGTGTGCTGAGGAATTGTGTGAGTAGGCGTGCCGCGGCCAACTGGGTTATGACTGTTGTGCCCCCTGTTGGTCTCTGGAAGGTGCCCATGGTGAGCAGGCACATTACAGCTGTTACCTTTGTCTCCACTGACAGAGCATGGCTCCGTCGTGTGGGTGTCTGCATCTCATCACTGCACAGCTCAAAGAGCCACCTCAGGATCGCACGGTTCAGGCAGTACTGGCCCACAATCTTGATGTCACTGTAGTGCTCGAAGCTAGTGCAGACTCGGTACCGCCTGTTGGGGGCATACCGCCAACGGACCCTTCCATGGCCGCGCCCCCCTGCTGCCTGCCTTCTCACACCCCTCATTACCGCCTCCATCTGAATGGTGGCACTGGCCATGTCCCTGGCTTGTTTCCCCCCCTCGGCAGCTGTAATCCCATTCCCCCCACTGTCCTTTGTGCTGCTCCCCCTGTACCGGGAACACTTCCAAGCTTTGGCTGTCCTGAACACTGCCACTGCCCTCAGTCCACTGTGGCACAGGCTCCCCACTCCTGTCCTGTTGCTCTATGTTCCTAGGTGTGCCCTGTCCTGCTCTTTTCCAGTCCCACTCACTGCTTTCCTCTCTTCTGTGGCTGTCACCTTGCTCCCATCTCTGGCTTCCCTATAGTGTTCTTGCACCTCTCTCTTGTTCCTTTTTATTTTGGATCATTTCCACTATTGCGCAACTTCCGCTTGCTCCCCTATTGCGCATGGCACATGCTGTTGAATATCACACTGCACCATTTATTCATGGTTCCTCCCCTTCAGTTGTGCATGCATTCATTACCATTGCACTCTTGTGCATTGTGATTTGGGGGTTGCAGCTGCCTCCCACTGAATATTACAGAATGGCGCATTTTCAGACTTGCGCTGGCACATCTCTGTTGTGCATGGCACAACCCTTTTGAATATCTGGGCCAGAGAGTGGAATTTCTAAGCAGGTTGGGGATTTGTACCCCAAACCTCCACTCCATATTTAAGGATGGGATAAATTTCTGCTTTGCCTGCCAATAAGATGGGCAAACCCGAGTGTCCCCCATATTTAATGTTAAAATGTAACAGTGCTTTAGCAATCAACCTTGCCCTTGCTACCTGGTCATTCCAGTGCAATGTCCAAGCTCCATTTGTGGTGAACTTAACACCCAAATATACATATAAAGTAACCTTTTCTATAAAATTATCATTTAAATAAAGTCTTGGTTTTGTTATTTTAACAGATTGTGAGCCAAAAATCATAAGTTTGGTTTTCTTAAGATTTATCGTTAACTCCAGTTGTTCACACTTAATGTTAAGTTGCATTATTTTATTTTGAAGTCCTTGACTAGAGAGTGCTTTTTGTATCAAATCATCTGCATATGCAAGGGTATGTATCGGGAGGTTATTAATTTTAGGAGAATCTAGGTTGGCTACCTCATTATAAGACAATAGGGAGTCAATATATAAGCTAAATGAAAGGGGTGCCAAAAGGCATCCTTGTTTTACTCCTACAGTTGTTTGAAAATAGTCTGAAATGTTACTGTTATTGTCATACCTAACAGCAGAAAAAGTATGCATATAACAAAAATAAATTGGGACCAAAAGGTTCAAGGGGAGCCTTTTATTAGCTAGTATTTCCCAAAGTTTACCTCTATTTACAGAATCGAACGCTGCTGCGAAATCGATGAACAAAACATAAAGCTTCATTTTACGAAATTACTTATATTTTTCCACCAGATGCGAAAGGATAAAGATATTATCTATAGTCAAAAAACTATGTTGAAAGCCAGCTTGAAAAAAGGATAAGGGGGAAGTCGTCTCAGTCCAAATCTGAAGTTTTTGTAACAGTATTTTAGCAAATATTTTCCCACTAATATCTATTAAGCTGATTGGACGATAGATCGAATTTGATAATGTCCTTTCTTATGAAGTGGTACTATTACATTTTTAGTCCATGAGGATGGAACAAATCTCTCCTTTAAACAAATATTGAAACAATTTGTAAGAAAGATTACACAATAGTCTAGATGTGCTTTGTAAACCTCTCCCAGAATTAAGTCAGGTCCCGGGGCTTTGTTGTTTGGTTAATTCATTATGGTTTCTTCTGCTTCCGAGAATGTAAAAACTAAACGTGAGTACTCATCCTTATTATGGAAAATGTCTACAGGATCCACCCCTAAGTTTGAGTCCCTACTAAATAATGATTTGTAACATAATATCCAAGTTTCTTTTGGAAAGTATATTGGTAAAGTGTCCCATGAAATTATTACCAGAAGAATTTCCGTGGTAGGGGAATGGTTCATTAATACCCTTAATCCATCCCTGATCCTAATCGTAGTTACCAATCCCCCCTTATTTCTCCTGTGAGCTTTTCCTTTAGTTGCTGGAACATTGCAAGATTCAAACCCATTAAGATAGGGCTGGATTACTGCCCACATTTCCTGAAAGGTAATGGCTTCAAAGTCGACCCATTGAGAGTCTGTATATTTATTATGTATCCCTGCTATGTTCCAGTTAAGGAAATTACAACTAGTGACACTTACTGGCCTAATATCAAGTTCCCATATTGGATCCTGTTCTTAGCTTCTAGATATTTGTAGTCATAACAGGCTTAATATAACCTAGTCCAGGGGATCCCACTCATTCAGTGCCATCAAACAAATTTGCAGCTTGTCCAACCTGTGTCTACTTTCTAAAAGTAATGTGAATAATTCTGTGGATCATACATGACAATTAATCTGGTTCCCTCTGTCTTCACAGACCCTTTCTACCTGAACCAGTTTGTTACTATAAATCTGGATTTTGGTGATAGTTGAGAGAATCACCCTAAGATAGGAGGCTAAATTACTAGACTTTTCCCCTTCAAAAGTGTCATTCCAGACAGCCCGATGGCACTGAGGGCCGAGGTGCTGGACACCTTGCCTCACACCATGCCGGTGACACATGTTCGGGAACGAGCATGGACCACCGGGGGTTGGCCAGGAAAGAGAAGGAGAAGCATAGAGCACCCAACGGCTGCTCTCCTTCTTTGGGGGGGACAACCTGCAAGCTCCTGCCATGATACCACCACCTGGGGGAGCTTGGGTGGTAGGTGCAGTAGAGGGAGGTAGCAGCCTGGGAACAGGGCAGACATCGGCAGAGGGATGGAGCAGGAGGTGCATCTCACTGCATCTCCTCACTCATTGGCCCTCATTGCACACCGATGCCAGGGGAAGAGTACAGGGAAAACACCCCCGTCTCACCTAGGTGATGACTCCTCACTGTGCTCCTTCGGATCATCGGGGCAGACTCCACTGTACAGGTCCACAATCAAGAGTTGGGGAGTTAGAGTCTCTCCCCACCCCACACTGGGGGATAATCTGGGCATCTAAGGGACTATGTGGCACCAAGGTACTCTAGGAACAGACTCTTGGAAGAAGAAGGACCATGCAGTAGTAGAGGAAGTCTGACTGAGTGGTGAGTAGGGGCAGTAAGATGGATAAAAATACAGAGTTCAAAAAAAAGGTGTCTATTCCAAAAACGGACAACACATATGATGTGGGACTTGCTCCAAAATCCCAGTTTAGCTGGGTTAAGGTTGAGGCAAACCTGTCATATGATAAAATCATGTCAGGTTTAGCTCCATTATGGGTATGTTTCCAGATAGTGGCCCAGGTAACCGGTGATGATATTAACATGCCCAATTAATTTATCAGACCTTGTTTTGCCAGACCTGCTTTGCCATTTCCATATTAGGTAACATAAAGTAAACTGGATTGGCAGGATTTGACCAATCCCTACTCACAAAATTGAGGGCAGTAGCTACCAGAGGAAGCTCTAATTCAGCTCTTAGCAAATGATCTATCAAGTCCATCAGTGAGGCATTAGTTTCATATTCTTTGGCATACATCTGATCCAGTTTGAATACTACTTCATTGCCTGTACTTATTTATTTATTTAGGAAATCAGAATTACAGCCCTTTGAGTCATAGACTCATTTCCATAGGCTCCATGTCAGAATAAAACATAGACATTCATACAGTACATACATAGAATAAATGTGGGTGAACAATCATACAGAGTATAAGTACAATGAGCATGGGTTAATGCCTATACATTTGGTATATATTAGATTATATGCGTTATCCTCTTCCAGATCGAAATACTGGACGTCCTCTAACAGTAGGGGTAACTGAAGTCTGAGGGGAGATTGAACTTGGTCTGAAATAAGTTCTCAGGGACTGAAGTTCCTGAGACCATTGTAGGGCAAGTGCCACCCAAGATATGTTCTTTTAGAATTTCCTGCTTTTTAGAAGGATCACTCTTCTCTACCTTTCTGTTTACTTTCACCTTATTTGTTAATTGGGATTTCTCTTTATCTATTGCTGACCCACCTAAAGGGTGTTGCCCATTACTCTTTACTGTTTTAGAGGCCCCTCATTCTTATTTTCATTTATAGGCTTCCTATTTTTCTTTTTCCTGGATTTATTAATTTTAGTACTTCAGGGTTTTGTCACCTCCTTCGATTTTTTATTTTTATATGACCTATTTTTCCTTTTACCTTTTGGAATCTCCAGTATTATTAATGATGAGAATGATAAATTGTGATTGGTTCTGAGGTCATCATATTGTTTGACCAACTCAGAAATCTGTTGATTGGGCAAAGAGAACTTCTCTGAGCAAAGCAGTGACAGATTTTCTAAAGCAGATTTAATACCATTATAGGCATTTAGTAGCACAATATTAGACATCACTGGGTGGGCTAAGGCCTTAATAGTATATTTAGATATGGTATCAGGGCACTGAGCAAGGGAATCCTGCTCCAACTAAATATTCTGTGCTTCTCTGTCCATTCTCTCAAAGACCTAACCTGGCGAACCAGCAAGGGTCTCTTCCATATTCTTCTCTTTATCTACAACTAAACTATCAAGCCCATTTGATAATGCCAGTGGGCTAAATAGGTCCATTCTAGATGGGAAGCATGAAATACCCTCTCTCTTCAAAACACAGTCCCCTTGGACTATATCAAAATAAGTAGATGTTACCACTATTTTCCCTCTTTTCCCTATTTCCCCTATTAATCTACCCCTAAGATTCTGTGTCTAGTGTAAGAATCCCTGATAGACCTTTTCTATACAAAAAGAAATCCGTTATTTTTGTTTGATTCCTTAATGGGGACACGTGCCCACTTATCTCAGTTGCTAATGAGAGTAAAGTACCTGGAGCTTCTCTAGTATTATAATTATTAAATGATGAATGTGGTGACCTGAGAGTAAGGTAAATCTGGTATTGTTCCATGTTGCTATCCCTACTAACAACCCCTTTGTTAACACTTATTAGGTTAAAATTCATCCCTTGTGAGGTCGGGGTAGACGTAGCAATTTTGAGGTCTTTGAGTAGATACAACCATTTCTAATTTTCTTAATGTCCCTGGAGTTAGTTACGCTTTCTGTGCAACCCGTAGGTAATTCCTGGGGTTTCATTTTATCACTGTTTGTACCTCTAGGATTCTTAATTACTCCTCCCTTAATTGATAGAGAGCTATTTGGCTCTTTTACAAGAACCCTTCCACTTCTAGTTGCCATAGGAGGAGAGTTTGAGCACTCAGGCATATCCTGATAGGCTATTACTAGATAAATAAATCTGTAGCTAATAACCTGCTGTGGTAAAGATTGCTGGGTGAGACCTGGGAAAAAAATCAAAAAGAGAACAGCTAACATTCAAACTTTGCAAACACTTATCTCTATCATATAAAAGTCTTCTTTCCACTTGAATTTTGAGTAAGTGTAGCTGGTTCAGTATAAATGAATTTCAAAGGACCCTTGGTCCTTCTTGACAAGTTCTTTACAGTCTTACTTCAGTTCTTTGTCCTTTATTTTGCTCGATCTGTCCTTAAAAAAAGGAAGAAGTCCTTGTTTGCCAGCCTCTCTCAGCTCACTCAGCTCACCTCCATAACACGATGGTTTTTCCCAGCACACAGTTCAAACACACATTTCCTTTTACAGTGGTTTTAAATCAATCGCTAGAGATCCTTTTTGTACTGTTGGTCTTGGGCCACCAGAAATCCAGAACCACACTGTAAAATGGGGAAGAGGGGGCCAAAATGAAAAATACAGGGTAACAGCTAATAAAATCCAGGGACCTGTTGCCCAAAAACACATCAATTAAAGTTACAAGTTTCAGTTTAAACAGATAAAAATCTAAAAACCTAAATAATGAAAAAAGCTAAGAAAGAATATGTGACAATAACAGTGCTAATAACAGTGCTTAATTTATAAAGTCACAGATGCACAATCGCTTTTATTTCCTTGGGGAAAAAAACTACAACATATCTTTACAAATCCTTCTGTATATACTTCTCTGAGGGCTATCTGTTCTACCGCTCAAAAGGAATCATTTTAATGATACTCTAAATGGAAGCAAAAAGAGATAGTGCTTACTTTTAAATCCCAGAGGGTTTTTTGGCCCCCCGGATTCCTTCAATGATAGAGTGGGCAGCATGTCGGCACCGTGTCATCAGAGAATGGGATAGGCAAAATAGCTTGGGGAGGCCAGAGCCAGATCTTGCCCCAGTTGTATCCCAGATGAGAAAGTACAGCAAATAAGGGCAGCAGGCATTCCAAAACCTCAACACAGCAGTGCAACCGGATCATGTAGTAGCAGGAGACAGAATGCAATGAGGTGTACTGTTCTAAATGGTATTTTAAACCATGTGGTCTCTGGCACCTGTAACCAATTACTGCATCAGTTACTGCAGTTTCTTCCAATTGTTACAGTCTGCTCAGATTTTTGAGAGCCACACCACTCTCCAATATCTATCCCCTTGCCTAATTAGGGTTTTCAGCTTCAAATATTGCTTCGATTAAAATCTGGTTCCCTCCCAATTATCCCCCAGATAAAACTAAGCACAATTACAACCTCTGGTGACACGTCAACCACTTATAAATACAGAGATTTCACCCTCATAACATGGAGAATACAAAAACAGCGGGTATTAAAATGCTAAAGTGCAACGCAACAAAAACACACTAGCTTGACTATGGAAATAAATATGTGCTGCTCACAAGTTCACATACACCAGATCACTAAAAACAAAGCCAGAGCAACAAAAGCTAAGAATAGAGATGTGGAAGGGAGTGACACTAAAATATTAATTGGTTTTTGGAGGTAAAGAATGTCTGGTGACCAACCCTCCACAGGGTTGCCTCACTGAGATGCTGCACTTCAATGGCTCCACCACTGCCCGGAATCAGCCAAAATTAGCAGTCGAATCATGGAACCAGGGACTTTACTTCCACTTCCACTGCTATAGCACAAGATGGACTGGAAAAGTCACAGACTGTCTCTCTTTTATGCAGACAACAATGGCATACCTATAATAAAGAAAATAAAGCATTTCTGTGTCCCTGCAGCTCCTTCTCCTCCTCAGAATGGATAGCATGCAGCTGCCAAGTCACTATCTCTTGACAACAGAGTTATGAATGTTCATTTAAATTGTTCAGTGCTCACTCATAACTTTGCTAATTTTCAAAATTTTGACCCCAAGTTTTCAATATAGACATTTTTTTTCTCACTTCCTAATGAACATGACAGGTGTTGTTTCTCAAGACCTAGCCAAAATGCCCTTTTGCACTTGTGCTGCAAAATTACACTTCAGCCAGGATTTGAACATTTTCATCTACAGTGTTCATGAGGAGGCATCATAAAAAGCCTGTGCTGAAAATTTGGAGTCAGAATATTTAAAAACAACATGTTTTTTCAGTCCCTCTATGAAATCACCTTTCAGATGGGATTTAAAAAATTCCACTTGTCTTTATCATAGGGTGGGGTAATAAAAATACTATTGTATGTGCGCACAACTATTCACTACAATCCAATCCACACATTAGTTCTATATCCCTTGTCAGATTACTGCATTAGCAGCCATTTTGGCTATGACAAGAGTCTATTTCTCAAAAGTGAAGAAAGGACTTAGAGCTGCGCTCTCAAGGCGTAACTTCTACAGTGGCACTACTGTAAATGCACATCTGCTTGCTTAGTAGTGTCCCAATGTAACTTGAACTTTTCACAGGAAAAGCAGAGTGTAGCTTTGTAGTGGAGATACCTGAAGGAGAATGACTACTTTCAGTGAGATGGCCTCAGTATTACATCAAGCCCTGAATTGTATCTGTTTTGATTTTTCTTCCACAGGGCTGGGAATAATTGGTGGTGGATCCCTGTTGTTGCTCCAATGGTAGGAAGTGTCACCGGTGCCTTCATCTACAAACTGTTTGTTGGGATTCACAGTGAACCTGAACCTGAACCTGAACCTGAACCAGCCAATCATCAGCTTGCCTCAGTTGCAGAGTTACACTTTTGAAGTTGTTGGGAATCACTGTGTGGATCTCAGAAGTAAGAAATGGACCCCATAGTGTTATAGAAATGTTATGTTTATTGATCCGTCTTCCGGATGAGACGTTAAACCGAGGTCCCATCTGCCTGGATTGTTGGTAGTTCAGGTGGATGTTAAAGATCCCATGGCACATATCAAAAAAGAGTAGGGAAATTTCCATGGTCTCCTGGCCAAATTTTCCTCATTCACTAAAAATACTACCAACAGCTTAATCTGGTTCAAGGTCAGTTGGCATTCATCTGTATCCCCCTCCCCCAGGTCGTGCCTGAAAATAGGCAGGATTTGTCTAGTGCACTTACCCAGTCAACAAAAACTAAATAAATAAAATAAAATAAATATTTCTTCCACTGGGATAGCATTCTGAGATAAAATATTTTATTTTCGTATGAGAACCATAGTAGCAGCGAGTGCACAACATACTGTAATGTTTAAAGAATAATACATAAGACAGGCAAAGTATGATGTATATTCACACAATATGAAAATGCATTATGGCAAACATTATGAGTGGACAGTGACAGTAACAGGTCTCCTTAAAGCACAGAGTCTGAACTTTATTTGGCAACAGTACTCGTAATGGGTGGGAGTTCTATTTCAATCCACCAGATTGTTCTTTCCACCCATTGTTGTCAGACGTCATTGTTACAACTTAATAATAAGGCACAACAGAGAGAATGGTTATTTATGCATTAAGGCATGGCCAGGGGTTAGGTTACTGTTAGTCTAACACTAGAATGTCAAGAGGCATGTCTGGCAGGTGACGGCCATAGGGCCCTAAGGATTAGCTTAATGAATATAGCAACAAACACAACCTAATGTGCCTTAATGCTGTTATTAATGCAGTAATGCATGATCAGCAGTCATGTTACTATTAGGTAATCTAACCCTAGCAGACGTCATGAGGCATGAGGTGTAGATGAGGGTTTTATGCAGCTAGAGGTACATTAACCCAACTCTTGGGGTACCTTAATGCTATTATTTCAAATCTTTATTTATTTATTTAACCAGGCGTTCATCATTGAGCAGAAGCTCATTTGCAAGATGGACCTGGGTGGAGCATGAACAATTGTATATACAGGTCAACACAGGTATTTACAAAGCAATACAGATAATACTGTTTACAGAGAGGAAGAAAAGAAGTTCATATGTACACAGAATTATACAGATATTGTACAGATTACAGGGTATTTACATACATAGAAGTGTCTACAGGAAGATAAAGCAGGTTATCTAAGGTTGCAGGGAAGTAACAGAAGAAAAAATAAAATAAAAATATACACCAGGTAGAGGCGAAGGTGGGGGGGAAGGAAGGGAGGTAGGGGGAGAAAGGCTAGGAGGGCATGGTGCACAGAGAGGAGTTGGTAAAATGGGATGTAGAGAAGGTGGATGGAGAAAAAGAGTATGTGTGAGCCCCGGGATTGAATGCTATAAAGTTATTAAAGTAAAATGTTTTAATTTTGTTTAAATGCATGTTTTTAATATTTAAAATTGTGACTGTTCCCTAGCCAATCAAAATGACTTGCTTCCAACCACTGTTTCATAATGGGAGACAATAAGACCCCTGTGGTGCTATAAAGCACAAGGTAAATCCCACTGCCTCTGACCTTAAGCATGCAATTGTCTGTTAATAATCACACCATTCTGAGCTGCCTTATTATTTTATGAAAGTGAGGAACAGGAGGTTATTTGGTATTTTCTAGAGCTTTTTAATTTTTTGTTTTCTTAAGCAGTAGTAGTAGTAGTAGCAGAGTTTATTTATAATTATTGTTGCCCTTCTCCGGGGGCCCAGAGCACCACTGCAATACAGCAGTCAGGGTAGGAAATATAGACATAATACTTAACCATAAATACATGAAATCAAGATAAAAACTATCAGAAATACATTAAATAAACTAGTTAGAATAATTAAAGTTGCTCTGAATAACTAACATAATTAATAAATAGCAGACTGGGATATCAGATGGTACAAGGGAGTTAATCCCCAAAAGCTCATAAACAAACATAATTTCAGTCCACTTTTAAAGGCCTCCACTTAGGGGGTCTCCCTCAGGGCTCTCTAAAGAGTGTTCCACAAAGCTGGGCCTGCCACCTTGAATGCCTGGTCACCTGAGGCTTTTAACCACACCTGGGTATCACAAGGGACCCTCCTCAGTGGAGCGAAGGGGGGTGCAAAGACACATAAGAACAAGATGAATTAGCATTTATATAGTGCTTTTCACACACATTGTATCCCAAAGTGCTTTGCATGCAATGCTAGACTGGTAGTGAAATGACTGGATGTGTAGTGTCATCCATATCACACATGAACACCCACATACAGCCTTGGACAACTGCATGAACCAGTTTTATGTGAAGGGGAATGTTGGCCGGACACTGGGAAAATCCTCAGCTCTTGTGAAAAGTGCCTTGGTATCTTTTACTTACATAGAAACATAGAAATTATCAGCAGATAAGGACCGCTAGGCTCATCCAGTCTGCCAATAAGCCCTACATTTGTATATGGCCTCTGACCCTATCTGGTCAGTGGTCTTTCATCACTCCCTCCCACCTCAAGATTCTCTTATGCCAGTCCCAGGCATTTTAATCCCCCCTCCCAACAGTGCTCACTCCCACCACATAGAAACATAGAAACTGTCAGCAGATAAGGACCGCCTGGCCCATCTAGTCTGCCCATAAACCCTTGTACTGGATTACTGCTTCTGACCCACCCATTGCTGTACCTCTATGGTTCCCCTATGCCTGTCACAAGCATGACTGAATCCATCCACAGTGCTCGCTCCCACCACCTCCTGAGGCAGACCATTCCATGTATCCACCACCATCTCTGTGACGAAGAACCTCCTCACATTCCCTCTTAACCTCCCACCTTCCAATTTCATGTCATGCCCCTCATTCCTGTGTTCCTCCTGTATTGGAAAATGTCTCTTCCCTGTACCTTGTTTATTCCCTTGAGGTACTTGAATGTTTCTATCATGTCCCCTCTTTCCCTCCTGCCTTCCAGTGAGAACATATTGAGGTCCCTTAATCTCTGCTCATAAATCTTGTGTTGCAAGCCCTGTACTATTTTAGTCACCCTTCTCTGGACCGTCTCCAGCCTATTAATATTCTTACAAAGATGCAGCATCCAGAACTGCACACAGTACTCCATGTGAGGCCTGAGTACGGTTTTATATAATGGCATCACTACTTCCCTCCTTCTGCTGGTGATACCCCTGCCCATGCACCCCAGCATGTCTCTGGCCCTCCCAGCTGCCTTAGCACTCTGCTTTGACATTTTCAGATCGCCTGAAATAATAACCCCCAGGTCCTTTTCCTCCTTTGTGGCTATCAGCAACTCCCCCACCCATCTTGTAGCTTTCTCCAGGGTTTCTGTGTCCCAGGTACATAACTTTGCACTTTTTTGAATTAAACTTCAGTTGCCAGTCCTCAGACCATTTTTCAAGCTTCCTCAGGTCCTCCATCATTTTCTCCACCCCCTCAGGGGTATCCACTCTGTTACAGATCTTGGTGTCATCTGCAGACAGGCAGACCTTTCCCTCCAGCTCTTCTGCAATGTCACTAATGAAGACATTGAACAGGACTGATCCCAGGACCGAGCCCTGAGGCACCCCACTGGTCACCCCCCTCTCCCCAGAGTGCACCCCATTTACCACCTCCTTCTGCCTCCTGTCTGTTAGCCAGTTTTAACCCAGTTTACCACCCTGTCCGCCATGCCCAGCCTACCCAGTTTGTTTATCAGCCTCCTATGTGGGACGGTGTCAAAGGCTTTGCTGAAATCAAGGTAAGCAGCGTCCACTGCCCCACCCTGATTTACTGTTCTTCCTTTGTCACCCAGTTGAAGAAATCAACCAGATTTGTCTGACATGACCTCCCCACTGTGAATCCATTTTGCCTATGGTCCTGGGCTCCAATGGCTTCTAGACGCCCCACTATCCTTTCTTTAAGCAATGTCCCCATGATCTCCCCCACTACTGAGGTGAGACTGACTGGCCTATAGTTCCCTGCCTCCTCCCTGCTGCCAGATTTGTGTAGAGGGACCACATGTGCCCTTCCGCCAATCCTCTGGTACCACCCCGTGTTGAATGACTCAGTGAACGTAGCTGCCCGAGGTTCTGCCATCTCCCTTCACACTTCTCTTAATATCCTTGGGTGTATGCCATCTGGTCCCATCGCTTTGTCCATTTTCAATTTAGTGAGCTCCTGCAGACTTCTTTCCCCTGTGAATGGACTACTGTCCATCTCTTCACCCCGTTGGCAACTGCTGTAACGCTGTGGCCCCTGCCACTCCCCCCTTCTGTGAATACTGAACAGAAATATTTATTCAGTATTTCTGCCTTTTCCATGTCACCCTCCTTGAATTCCCTTCCCTCTCCCTTGAGCCTTGCAGTCCCCCCTTGTTTTTCCTCCTTTCACTGATATACCTGAAGAATGTCTTGTCCCCTTTCTTAACTGACTGTGCTAAACCTTCCTCAGTCCATGCCTTTGCTCTCCTTACTGCCTTTCCCGCTTTCTTTAGACACTGTAGGTACTCCTCCCTGTCCTCCTCCCTTTGGGTCCATTTATATTTCCTGAACCCTTTCCTTTTTGCCCTGACCTTCACCGCCACCTCTCTCGAGAAAGAACCACAGTGACTTTATCCTTCTCTTGCCTTTGGATACCAATCTGATGCATTGGTTTGTTATTTCCAGTAAGATTTCCTTTAGACACTTCCACTGTTCTTCCATTCCTCCTCCTGTCCCTGTTCTCACCAGGGCTCTTTAGTTACCCTCCCCATTTCAGTGAAGTCAGCATTTTTGAAATCCAAAACCTTTGTCCTAGTATGACTTGAGTGAGTCTTTGTCCCCTATGCTGAACCACATAATGTTGTGATTGGTGGATCCTAGTTGGCCTTCTACCTGGACATCTACGATTTGATCCACATTGGTCAATACTAGATCTAGAATTGCCCTGTCTCTGGTGGGATCAAGCACAAGCTGCCCGAGTCCAGCCTCCTGGAGTGCATCAAGGATGCCTCTGCTTCTGGCTGAAGCAGCTACACTGGTGTTCCAATCCAAGTCTAGCATATTGAAATCCCCCCACCTCTTGTGGCAGTCCATTCCATGTGTTCACTACCCTTTCTGTGAAGAAACATTTTCTCACATTTCCTCTTAATCTGCCCCCCTCCAATTTCATATCATCCCCCTTTGTTCTCATGCTCCTTCTACATTGGAAGTGATCGCACCCCTGCAACTTATTCATGTCCTTGAGGTACTTAAAAGTTTCTATCATGTCCCCCCGCTCCGTCCTTTCCTCCAGTGAGTATATATCGAGGTCTTTTAGTCTCTCCTCATATGTTTTGTGGTGTAAGCCCTGTACCATCTTGGTCACTCTTCTCTGGACTGCCTCCACTCTGTCAATGTCCTTGTGCAGGTGTGGCCTCCAGTATTACACATAGTACTGTAGGTGAGACCTTGCTAGTATTTTATGTAATAGCATCACCACCTCCCACCTTCTGATAGTGATCCCTCTGCCTATGCACCCCAGCATGCCACTGGCCCTCCCCACAGCCTTTGTGCTCTGCTTTGACACCTTTAGGTCATCAGAAATGATAACCCCTAGGTCCCTTTCCTCTTTTGGTGATTGTCAGCACCCCTCATCCTGTAGCTCACCCTAGTGTTACCTCATCTCAGGTGCATTATTTTGCATTCTTTGCATTGAACTTCAGTTGCCACACCTCTGACCACTTTTCAAGCTTCCCTAGGTCCCTCTTCATTTTCTCCACCTGGACACCCACAAGAACTGCACCAGAGATGAGTCGAAGGGACCTCGATTTAACATCTCACCCAAAGGACGGCACACTCCGACAGTACAGTCCCCCCCCATACTGCACTCAGGTGCCAGTGTTGAAGGTATAAGCCCAGTGTCAGACTAGAACCCAAAACCCTCTTGCCCTGAGGTGGAAGTGCAATCGAATGAGCCACACTGACACCTGTATGGTAAGGTAATGGGTAATAATAAGGTGTTAAAGATGAAGGAGGTCTTCCAGATAGCCTAGGCCCAACCAAGAATGAAGAAAGTCTACCAGAGAACCTGGGCCCAAACTGTGTAGGGCCTTATAAGTCAACAAACCCACTTTAAAGGACATATGCCACTAAGCTGGCCAATACACATCACGCATTGCTGGGGAGACATGACACGACCTCAACTGCACAAGAGCAGCAGCAGGGAGGAGGCCAGCACTTACAGACAAGTCAGTCTCACATCAGCAGTGGGGAAATTAATAGATACATTGCTGAAGGAGAGACTGATGGGAGTACCCAGAGGCTATGGGCTGCTGAACCATCAGCAACTCAGCTTCACACAGGGGAGGTCATGTCAAACAAGTCTCCTACATTTCTTTGACTGGGTAACCAGGAGGTGGATCAGGGGAGAGCAGCAGATGCGGCCTATCTGGACTTCAGTAAGGCCTTTGACACTGTACCCCACAGGAGGCTTATAAAGAAAATGAGCCACTGGAGGGGAAGGGGGTAAGCTGGATATCTAACTGGTTGAAAGATAGGAGGCAGAGTGTGGTGGTAAACTGTAGTCATTTGAGGGACAAGAGGGTGACCACAGGGATCAGTACTAGGTCCACTCCTCTTCAATGTCTTCATAATTGACATTGTAGAAGACGAGGAGGGGAAGTTGTGTCTCTTAGCAGATAACACAAAAATCTGCAAGAAGGTGGACACCCAGGAGGGAGTGAAAAGAATGCAAAGGGTTCTGGGGAAGCATGGTCAAGGATCTGGCAGCTGGGTTTCAATACCAAAAAGTGCAAAGTCATGAATCTGGGGAGGGGAAACTCATGGGCAGTGTATAAAATGGTGGGGTAGGTACTTACAGTTACCAAGCAAAAGAGGGATCTTGGGGTAATCATCTTGGATGATCTCAAGGTGGTAGGGTAGTGCAACAAGGAAGTAGGCAAGGCTAGCCGGACACTGGGGTGCATTGGGAGGGGGATTTCTAGCAGGCGAAGGAAGGTGGTGTTGCTATTGTATCACACACTAGTAAGACCCACACCTGGACTACTGTGTCGAGTTTTGGAAGCTGCGCCTCTGGAAGGACGTTGACAGGGTGGAAGCAGACCAGTGAAAGGCTACCAAGATGGTGTGGGGGCTGCATGAGAAACCATAAGAGGAGAGGCTATTGGAGCTCAACATGTACTCCCCGGAGCAGAGTGAGAGAGGACATGACAGAGGCCTATAAATACCTCATGGGGTGAACAGGGTGCAGGAGGGGAGTCTTCTTCACAGGAGGAGGTGCACCAAAACACAGGAATGTGTTATGAAGCTGGTGGAGGGGAGTTAAGAGGGATATGAGGAAATACTTCTTCACAGAAAGTCTAGTGGATTTCTGAGACAGCCCTGCCTGAAGAGGTGGTAGAGGGTAAAGACAGTGGGGGGCTTCAAGCATGTATGAGATAGGCATATGGGTATAATAAGTTGAGAAAAAGGAGGCGGGAGGGACACCTGTGACCAACTAGGGTCCAGGGTGTAGCAATAGGCAGGAAAAATAAAGCAGACTGGATGGGACTACTGGTCCTCTTCTGCCGACACATTCTCTGTTATCTTAAGGTACAGGGCTTTGCAGTTATCAAACCTCAAAGTAACAAACTTGTGAACCAGCACCACCAAGCTCCAGAAGAGATAAGGGATTTTAATTATGCAGATGTTGCCAGACAGTGACATCAAAGTGACCGCCAAGGGGTCCTGCAGATGAACCAGTCAGCATTCACTAGTGAAAGGGTTCTGAAAGTGCTGACAAGATTGACAGTCCTTAAGAGACCTCACAGATGACCCACTCCCAAGCTTGCACCATACCCTCCTTCCCTCCCCACTTACAACCAGAGTCATGAATTTCACACATGGGTCACATTAGCTACCTTTCCTTTCTGCCTCTTTACTTATGACAAAGCCTTCTCTGGCTGCCACCACCCCATTGTTGAGTCAGCCGCTAGTGAAATTTTAAAAAAATTCTCTTTCTGCTACTCTTAAGTCAACCTACCTAGTAATGGAGTGTACACTACCTGGTCCGCATCTATATGGAACGTACTGCTTCTAATATTATATTGAGATGTACAGTTAATTCTATATGAGATGTACTACTCTACTACTGTGCTGCTGTTTTACTTATCTAGCACCTATATAACATGTGTACCTTATTATGAACATACAAAATTGCCAGCAGAAGCAGGCTTTAAGGTCTATAGAGTCTGCTCAGTAGTGCAACTAGCCCTCAACTTGTAGCCGCCCCACCCTCCCACCCCTCTTCATCATAAGCCCCTCCCTCACCCTTTCCCAACCACTCCAAGCCACCCACCGCTTCTACAGGACACCACCCCCTCGGGCAGAGCATTCCACCTGTCCACCACCCTTTCCATGAAAAAATGCCTCCTGATTTCCCTCCTGAATCTTGCCCCTCCAACCTCAACTGATGCCCTTGTATCCCTCCCTCTTCTAAGCTGGAAAATCCTTTCTGTATTAAAATACCTTATTTATTCCCTTAGTATTTAAATGTTTCGATCATATCCCCCATCCCTCCTCTCCTCCAGGGAGTACATGTTCAGCTCTGCTAATCTCTCCTCATAGGACTTTCCCTCAAATCCCTGGATCATCTTTGTCACCCTATGCTGCACGCCCTCCAACAACATGATGTTCTTCTTCAGGAATGGGTGCCAGTACTGCACACAGTACTCTAGATGAGGCCTGACCAGAAACCTGTACAGGAGAAGAATCACCTCCCTATTCCCGGAGGAGATTCCCCTCGCTATACACCCTAGCATCCTATTGGCCTTTGCCACCGCCTTCCTGCACTGAGCCGAGTTGTTTATGCTGCCCATTAAAGTCATCCCCAGGTCCTTTACTTCCTTGTTACTTTCCAGCTGTACCCCTCCCATCTGATAGCTCCTCCCCTGGTTTCTAGCTCCGAAGTGCAGTCACCTGCACTTCTTGGCGTTGAACCCCAGCTGCCATGTTACTGACCACTCCTGTAGTTTGTTCGGGTCCTCCTGCAGCCCCTTCCCACCTTCAATGTCATCTACCATAGCTCCCATCTTCATATCATCCGTGAATAGATTGAAGCTACTCCGGACTCCATGTGAGCTATCAGCTATGTATATCCCAAACAACACTGGCCCCAGCACCGATCCCCGTGGCACCCCGCTCATCACCTCCCTTGGTGATGAGAGCTCCCCCACCACCACCACCCACTGTTGCCTTTCATTCAACCAGCTGATGATCCAGTTGACCATCTTTTTCCCACCCCTATGTATTCCAGCTCCCCCCCAGCCTCCCATGCAGCATGGAATCAAAGGCCTTGCTGAAGTCCCAATACAGGACATCCATCGTGTGGCCCCTGTCCAGTTCCCTGGTGACCCAGTCATAATACCCAATTAGATTTGTCTGTCAGGATCTGCCAGAGACAAACCCATGTTTATGACCATCCTGGAGAACACTGTCCTCCAAGGTCACCAACCACTGCTTTAGGATTGTCTCCATGAGCTTCCCCACAATTGATGTGAGGCTCACTGGCCTGAAGTTGCCTGGCTCATCTCTGGGGCCACTTTTGTGAAAGAGCACCACATGGGCCATCCTCCAGTCCTATGGTATGCATCCTGTGTCCAGAGAGGTAGTGAACAGGTCAGTCAGCGGCCCTCCAGGATCTCCGCCAGCTCTCTGAGTACCCTAGGGGTGAATGCCATCTGGTCCCGGTGCCTTGTCCACCCTTAATGCCCTCATCCCTTCCAGAACCCTGTCCTCCATAATCCCTACGTCAGTGACCCCCTCCCCTCCACTACCCCCCTTGGGGTATCTGCCCCCCTTTCTCCTATGTGAACACAGAACAGAAGTATTCATTTAATGCCTCTACCTGTTCCTTCCCTTCTCCACCCACCCTCCGTCCTTCCTAATACTCACAATCTGGTCTTTGTTCTTCCTTTTTTCTCTAATGTATCTGAAGAAGTCCTTTTCTCCTTCCCTAATACCCTGTGCCAGTCTCAGTTCTCTTGAGGCCTTGGCCACTCTGACTAGCCTGGTAACCTCCCTGGACTTCTTCATATACTTTCCTTCTCAACCACCCCCCTAGATTTCTTGAGTTTCTGAAATACCTTTCTCTTGGCCCTTACCCCCTCCATGACCTCCTGAGTCAACCAACTGGGCTTATTTGCCCTTACCTTCTTACTCTGTGTCTTTGTACATGCCCCAGTGGCCTCTGTCAGATCTGTTTTAATAATCTCCCACTTTTGACTAACATCCATGTCCTGACGAATGCCTGCCAGTTACTTACTCAAAATCTCCCCCATCCTACTGAAGTCTGCTCCTTTAAAATCAGTCACCCTGGTTTCTGTACCCCCTGCTTCCCTACTCATATTAAGCGTGGACCACACTGAGTGGTGGTCACTCCCAGCCAGAGGGTTCTCCACCCCCAGATCCTTACAGCCTCCACATTTGAAAGTGCCAGGTCCAGAGTCCTATCCAGTCTAGTAGGCTCATGTGCCAATTGCTCCAGGAAGCTGTCCTGAAATGCTTCTAGTATGACCTGCTCCCTCGCACTCATTATTACGCATTATACCACACACGTTACTGCAATATCATGTTGATGTTATCTATCTTGCACTTATGCAATTCAAGTGTTCTTCAATAAGCTTTGTACTGCACCTAACAAGCTTTGTACTGCACCTATTGTTGGCTTGCTGTATGCCACTTGCACTTCTGTAACTTACAATGATCTGTATCTGTATCTGTGTTTATTACTGTCTTATCCATTTGAACTTGCCTGTACCCTATGTATTGTCCTGCATTAAAACTGACATGGAACCTTTGTAAAAGAGCTCTCCAGCTCAAAGGTGTAAATCTGAATCTTAAATAAAAAGAGTGATAAGGACCTAGGACCATATGAGTTGTATCCAAAGATATTAAGGGAATTGGCAGTGTTACTGGCTGATCAGATGATACAGCTGGTAGGTCTATTCAATAGCTCTGTAAGAATAGGATAGTCCCGAAGTACTGGAGGGTGGCAGATGTGATTCCACTGCATAGGGACAGGGACAAGGAACAAGCAGGGAACTACAGGCCTGTCAGTCTTGAGTCTATTGTAGGGATGCTGGTGGAGGCACTGATCAAGGGGATCTCATGGACCACTTGGAGAGTAATGGTCTCCAGGGTAGTAAACAGCACAGATTTGTAGCAGGGGTCTTGTCAGACTAACCCGAGAGTTTTCTTTGGTTGAGTGATGAGAGAATTGAATAGGGGCAACACTATGGATTTGCTGTACCTCGATTTCAGCAAGATTTTTGAGTCAATGTCTCACAGATGTTTGCTGAAGAAAATGGAGGATCTGGGGGAAGCTAAGGTCATAGTCAAGGTCCCTGGAATTCTGCGATTCTGCAGCTGTGGAATTTTCAGCAGAATTTGCATCATGCCACAGAATTTATATAGTGCCGCAGAATTCATTGTTTTTGGTGACTTTCCATTCAAATATACAGTTTTTCCATAGTACCAGGCTCCGTACCCATCATGTTTATCCTGAAGCCCCTCCTCTACACTTGGTAGGTGATGTCATCAGTGAGATCACTTCATATTTTAGCCAATGGCAGGGGCATGCTCTGCCACAGAAATGAATAAATCATGCCACAGAAATCAGAAAATGCTGCTGCAGAAGCCTAGGAGCCCTGCCGCAGAAATCAGAAAATGTTGCCGCAGATCACTAGGGGCCCTGGTCATAGTAAACTAGACAGGAAACTGGCTAAAGGGGGAGGCAGCAGCGGGTAGTGGTAAACAGGGTTAGATCAAAAGAGAGGGAAATCATGAGCAGGGTTCCAAATGGATCTGTCCTGGGGCCAGTTCTCTTCAACATGTTCATCACTGACATTGGTTCGGGGATTCACGGAAGGTTGTGTCACTGCGCAGATGATACTAAGCTCTGTGGGAGGGCGGATAGTGATGAGGGAATAAAGGAAATGCAGAGGGATTTGCAAAAGCTGGAGGGGTGGTCAAGGGTTTGGCAGTTGAAATTTAATGCCTAAAAAAGCAAGGTGATGCACCTTGGGAAAAGGAACCCTAGGACAGAGTACTGCATGGGAGTAGTGAGACTCTGTACCATGACCGAAGAACGTGACCTTGGAGTTATCATAAGTGACCCCTAAACAATCAACTCTGTGCAAGCAAGTAGAATGCCTGGTTATATTGGGAGGGGTATTTTGATGGCAGAAAAAGAATACTCCCCCTGTGGAAGACTAGGTTTGCTGGCAAAGGCACCTAGCTTCACCTGAGCTCTTTCCTTCTAGGTTGCTTGTAAGGACAGAGCACAGAACCTTATCAGAGCAAGGAAAAAGAGTAAGGCTTCTTTTGGCTAGGAAGAATTACTGTGTGTTGTTTTCTCTTGTACTCACAGGGGGTTGTTACTGCTTGTTGTTAACATTTTACTACTTTATTTTTCTCTGATTGAAATTGCTGTTGCAGGGTATACTTTCAACTGCATTATTACAGGGTGTGCCTACAAGTTTGTGCTTACAGATTACTGCTGTAATCTTCTGGTTCAAATGTTTTTTGCAAGGTATATCTTGTAGCAAAGTGTTTTTACAGGGTATATTTTCTGTGAAATTATTACAGGTGGTGCTTTACATGTTTTACAGTTTTACTATCATTAGGCTAAGCTTTCAGGGTTACTGCATTTGTTATTGGTTGATTGTTTCTGCTCTTACCTCCTTGTTTCTTTTGTCTGTGGTTCTTCTTTTTGGTAGGGGAAGGGCTCAGCCACCCACCCCATCCCCAACCACCCCACGCTACACTCCTTTTATAGGGTAACATAGTTATGATATTTCCTGTAGCAAAGCAGGAAGGGGAGGATCAGCGTAGTATCCACAAAGTGACCTCATTTGCAGGAGCACAAGTAATTTAACTTGTTATAACAAGTTAATTTTTGCTTTCATTTTCCTCCTTCTAATTACACTGTCCAGGTTATAAACCCAGCAGCTCATCTGGAATGGATATTATTAACTGCAGGTACTGTGAGACACTTCTCAAAAGGGCAGTTATACAGGATTTAGGACTCTGTCCTACATACTGGACCACTGGAGATCTAAGGGCTCAGTTCCAGGCAGCACGGGCAGAGGTTGCGTGCCTCAAATCGCATATTCAGGAGGAAATATATTATAAGAACTGCCCACCATTTCCCCAACATTCAACAGAAGCACCTCGACCACAGAGAGTAGTTGGTCTGGGAGGTTGGCAGGTGGTTAGGTGGGGCAAATTGGGTGCCTCATCACTCAGTGCTTGCCAAGGTATCACCTCCACAAACCATGTAAAAACTACAAACAGGTATCCGCCTCTATCTCTGAAATCAAACAAAGGGGCAGAGGACACTGCAGAGCAGGACACTGCAGCACAGGAGCCAGCACAACAAAACTAGCCCAAAATAGGGACCAAAACAAAAAAGCAAAATGGAAATCCAAAACACTTCTGATCATAGAAGACTCCATGATTCGGGGAGTTAATACCTACCTCCAGCCGGGGGTAATGGTCAGATGTCTCCCAGGTACATCAGTGTGGAGAGACAATGACCGCATTGTTAAAATTTTGCAGGAAGCAGGAGAAAACATTGATGTCCTGGTACACACAGGGACTAACGATCTCGCCAGCCAGTCAGTTGTGGAGACCAAGGAACACCTGACCAGGCTGGGTGACAAACTGCCATCCATTTCGTCCGGCATCTCCTTCTCTGATATCCTGCCAGTCTGAGAGAGGGGGGCAGATGGACAGAACGTCAGAGAAGGGGAGAGAAGGGAACTAAACATGTGACTCAAGAGCTGGTGCCAGGAAAAAGGACACAAATTTGTAGGTAACTGGCAACAGGTTCGGGAGCGAAGTTCTTTTAATTCAATGGACTGCATCTGACTAAGGAGGGAGTCAGTGCATTGGGGCAGAAGTTTGACGTCTTTGCAGAATATTTAAACTAGCAAATGGGGAGAGGGGTGCAGCACCCAATACATCAAATGGGAAGAACACCCCTCCCCCCTCAGCTAGTGATCAAGCAGGAGTTCAGCATGTTTGTAGTTCATTTGCATCACCAGGTAAGGAAAAAGGTCCAGCTCCCCTTACAACACACAGGGAAACACCGGACCTGGCCCAACAACTAACACACCAAAATCTGACCAATGGAAAATCATGTACACAAATGCTCGGAGTCTAGGAAACAAGATCCCAGACTTGAAGGCAACAATGATAGAGGCTAAACTGGACATAGTAGCCATTAGCAAGATATGACTCACCAGTAACCACACTTGGGAGACGTCAGGACCTGGCTATGTACTGTTCAGAAGAGACTGAGGTTCAAAATGAGGGGGGGTGGAGTGGCCCTTTATGTCAATGAACATATAAAAGCTACAGAAATTCACAATACCCATAAGGAACCAGAAGAATTGTGGGTCACCCTGGAAACAGGAAATGGGACTGCCATATGAACTGGGGTTGTCTACAGTACTCCAGACCAGGGGGAGGACATAGACACATTACTGTTAGAAGATATACAAAACATGACTGCTAAAGGGGAGGTTCTGATAATGGGAGACTTCAACATGTCAGATACAGATTGGTCAATACCAGCAGGAACAACTGCAAGAACTAGACACATAGTGGATTCCCTGCAGGAGGAGGGCCTCAAACAACTGGTAGAACAACACACAAGAGACAGGGATATCCTAGATCTAGTACTGACTAACATGGAAAGGATCACAGATCTCCAGGTAGAAGGTCACCTGGGGCCAGTGACCATCATATGGTATGGTTCAATTTGGCCACTAGAACTAAATCATCCCATTCCAAGGCAAAAATATGAGACTTCAGAGGAGCTGACTTTGATAAGATGGCCAACAGAGTTAAGCTAGCCCTGGCAAGAAGAAATACAGGTGAGGGGGTACAGGCAAAGTGGGCAAGCATTAAGTATGCAATACTTGAAGCAACATCCCATTGAGTTAGAGAGAAATCAAGAGCAAAGAAGAAGGAACCACTTTGGTTCTCAAGAACAGTAGCAGAAAGGTCAGAGCCAAAGGCTGCTTAGGAAATATAAGGAACGCAGTGGGATGAAGATAGGAGGCAAACCAAACTTCCTAAGGGAAGCAGGGAAAGCAGTAAGGCAGGCAAAGGTCCAAACCAAGGAAACACTAGCACAAACAGTAAAGAAGATGACAAGACTTTCTATAGATACATTAGTGAAAGGAGAAAAGTCCAGAGGGGGTATTGCTAAGATCAAAGGGGATAAAGGGGAGCATTAGGAGGAGGACCAAGGAAAAGCATCTATCCTAAATAGATACTTCTGCTCAGTATTTACTGAGGAAAAGGTAGGGCAGGGCCTACAGCTCAGCACCATGGACACAGGGGAAGGGATGTGTGCACTAGTCCCTTCACAAAAGAAAGGGTCCTACAAGAGCTCGCTAAACTCAGGGTGGACAAGGCAATGGGACCTGATGGCATACATCCCAGGGTACTAAAGGAGCTAAGGGTGGAACTAGCAGAGCCATTATCAGAACTGTTTAATGAGTCTTTGAGCACAGGAGAGATCCCATAAGACTGGAGAAGGGCTCATGTGATCCCGCTCCACAAGAGTGGTAGCACGGAGAAGGCTGGGAACTACAGATCAGTCAGTTTTACCTCAGTAATGGGCAAGATTATGGAGGCACTCCTTAAAGAAAGGATAGTGCAACACCCAGAATCCATAGGAGCACAGGATCCAAGAGAGCATGGGTTTACAACAGGAAGGTCCTGTCAACCTAATCTCATAGATTTCTTTGACTGGGTAACCAGAGTGGTGGACCAAGGAGGAGCAGCTGATGTCACCTACCTTGACTTCAGCAAAGCTTTCAATACTGTTCCACATAAAAGATTGATTAATAAGCTGTGTAGGCTCAGGCTGGGTCAGAAGTTGGTCAACTGGGTGGCAAACTGGTTGCGGGCAGAAAACAGAGAGTGGTAGTAAATGGTATACAGTCAGAAGAGATGCAAGTCACAGTGGGTACCTCAGGGATCAGTCCTGGGGCCCATCCTCTTCAATATCTTCATCAGTGACATTGCAGATGGACTGGAGGGTAAGGTTTGTCTGTTTGCAGATGACACCAAGATCTGTAACAGAGTAGATGATCCAGATGGGGTGGGCAGAATGAGAAGAGATCTGAATAAACTGGAAAAAATGGTCTGAAGAGTGGCAACTGGGGTATAACGCAAAGAAGCACAAGATCATGCACATAGGGAAGAGAAACCCCGAAGCCACCTAAAGGTTGGGAGAGGAGTTGCTGGCAATCACAAGGGAAGAAAGAGACTTAGGCATCATCATCACAGATGACCTGAAATCATCCAAGCAGACCACTAAAGCAGTAGGTAAGGCTAGAGGGATGTTGGGTTGTATTAGTAGGGGTATCACAAGTCATAAGAGAGAGGTAATAATCCCTCTTTACAAGAGACTGGTTAGGCCCCATCTGGAGTACTGCGTGCAGTACTGGAGGCCTCACCTGCACAAGGACATTAACAAAATGGAGGCAGTCCTCAGAAGGGCAACCAAAATGGTGCAGGGACTGCATCAGAAAACATATGAGGACAGATTAACGGAGCTCAGTATGTATACCTTAGAGCAAAAGAGGGAGAGAGGTGATGTGATCGAAACATTCGAACATCTTAAGGGCATTAACAAGGCAAAAGAGTCTAACATGTTTCAATATAGGAAAAATAGCAGGACAAGAGGACACAGCATGAGATTATAGGAAGGCCGATTCAGGGGAATGTGAGGAAGTCCTTTTTCACAGAAAGGGTGATGGATGCATGGAACGGCCTCCCTCAGGAAGTGGTGGATATGAATACAGTACAGGGCTTTAAACAGGCATGGGACAGGCATAAGGGAGCAATAAAGATGAGTATGAATAGATAGGCCATTGACAGAGTACAGGCTTATGGCACAGTCATAAGGTAGAAAAATGGGTAGACTGGATGGGCCTTGTGGTCCTTATCTGCCGTCAACTTCTAAGTTTCTATGTTTCTATCCTCAGTAAGGCCACACCTGGAGTACTGTGCCCAGTTTTGGCATCCTCACCTCAAGAAGGATAG
Organism: Neoceratodus forsteri; assembly: GCA_016271365.2. Classification (NCBI taxonomy): domain Eukaryota; kingdom Metazoa; phylum Chordata; order Ceratodontiformes; family Ceratodontidae; genus Neoceratodus; species Neoceratodus forsteri. The sequence goes on along the minus strand of CM057449.1, from coordinate 610,855,162 downwards.
GAATAAGTTGGAGACGGTGCAGCACAGGGTAACAAAAATGATCCAGGGCCTGCAGGGCAGGTCCTATGAAGAGTGTCTCAAGCTGTTTAACATGTACTCGCTGGAAACCAGAAGGGAGAGAGGAGACATGACAGAGACCTTCAAATTCCTAAAAGGAATTAACAGGGTGAAATGCAGGGAGTTATTTAATTTGAATACTGTCTCACAGTCACGAGTGATGAATGGAAACTAACAGGAGGGAGGTTCAGGAGGGACATGAGACATGAGGAAGTATTATTTTACAGAAAGCATGGTGGAACTGAGGAACAGGCTACTGGCTGAGGAAGTGGATGTGAAAACCGTTAGAGGTTTTAAGCACAACTGAGACAAAAGGAAGGGTGTTGTGGTAGCTTGGGGCAACAGATATGGGAAGAAGAATGGAGGTGAGAATGGTAGGGCCAGCACCCTGGAAGATCAGTAGGTCCAAGTACAAAATAGGGAACATGGGCAGACTGGGTGGTCCTTTGGTCTTTTTTTGCCATCACTCTCTATACTTCTATGTTTCTATGTTTTTTTGATGGTAAAAGCCACTCCAGACTACTGTTACCATCTCAGCCTCAAATAGCCACTCATTCAGAAAGACCCCCAGATTTTTCACCTTCATGTTGGCCAAAAGCACAAAGGAGCCGAGCCGAGGCCCTGTTTCCCTCTTGGTGGCTGTGACTCCACCCCTTTGACCTGGCTTGATCACCAGCACTTCAGTTTTTTCCAAGTTGAGACATAAACAGATCGATGACATCTAGTCTAGTATCTCGGTCAGGCACCTGTTAAGCATATTGACCACACCCAATGTCCTGGGGTCAAAAGACAAATTGAGCTGAGTATCATCCACATAATAATGAAACCCAACTCCATATTGCTTAATGATCCTCCCAAGGGGATGCATGTACAATCTGAACAAGATCAGCAAAAGGACCAAGCCCCTGGGTACACCACAGGAAAGGACCATCAGGGATGATGAATACTTTCCCATCATAACCTACCGAGTCTTTCCACTGAAATAGAACTCATACCAGCAGATGACTTGGTTGGTGATTCCTATGTACTCCCTAAGCTGGTCCAATAACAGACCATAGTCCACAATGTCAAAGGCTGATGAGAGATCAAGGAGAACTTGAATTGACTGCTGTCCTCTATCCCCTTGTCCTGAGCAGGTCATTATGCACCCTGAACAGTGCAGTTTCTGTGCTGTGCCTTTACTAAAAATCAGATTGGAGATGCTCATAGATGTCAAAGGCAATGAGGTGTGCCTCCAGTTATGATTGGTAATTCACCAAGATGTACAGGTTCAAAGATGGCTTTTTCAGGCCTGCTAGCATAAGCGGTAGTGTTACCACTTGTGGCTCTGATCACCCGGATTCAGAAACAAGCCCAGAGCACCAGAGAGTCTGCCAGTTAAAGAAGGATTGAGCATCCCAAGGACTGCTCTCCTCTTCCATGGAGGAGAGGGTGCTGTGGACTCCCGGTGATTGAGCAGCACCCAGTGAAGACTGGGTTTACACCAAACCAGGAGCACGTCAGAATGGGCAGAGGCAATGGCGGATGTCGGTAGTGTGTGTGGTTGCATGCATGTTCTATGTTGATGTCACTGCACACCCATGTCTCAAGGGAATCAAAGCCTGGAAAGTCCTTGGACCAGCCCCTGGACCCCCAACCAAATGACGCCCCAGGTGTAGCCTCAGCTGGGGCCTCAAGGTTGATCTCAGTCTCTCCCTTCTGGCAGTTCCACCACAGGGGGCAAGCTGTGGGTCCTACAGCCCTAAGCATCTAAGTGGGGATGCCAGGTGGGGTCCACATGCTGGGGGGGGGGGGGATATATGACCTGAAGTAATAAACAAAATTAACAAAAAAAGATGGCTTCTTCAGAAGGGGTTCCACCAATGCATCTTTCAATGCTGCCAGGAAAAACCCCTCTGAAAGAGAATACTGCATAATATCTACAAACACTAGGCCCAACTCACCAATGCAACTCACTAGTAATTGCATCAGTACGGGATCCTGTTCACAAAATTTGGACCTCAGCTCCACGACCACCTTACTAACATCTTCACTAGTCACCAGCCCAAACTCTCATCAAGACCACTGAACGCGTTTGAAACACAAAGGCTTGACCTTGTTGGGCTGTAACAGCCCACATGATGAGATCCTGGCCTGGATGGACAACAGCCCTTTCCGAGAAAAATCAAGCAAACTTCTTGCATTTAGTGAGTGAAAATGCCTCAACTGGCTCCAGGCAAGCCAAATGAAGAAGCCGGTCTACAGTCCCAAAAAGGTGAGCTGGTTGATTCCCCCCAACAGCAATCTCCCGAGACAGAAATTCCCCATTATTGTTTACACTTCATGCAGTCATCTCTGCTGAGAGTGACACCCCAATGGCAGAACCTATGTATATTTGAGAATTTGGGAAGTAGGTTCAAACTCTGCATCTGTGCTCCACTCTGGTCGTCGTTCAGATTTGTTTCTCTGCCTGAAGACAGCAGTTGTCCCATAGTGAATTCCAGTGGTGTTTTTATTTTGTAGTTATACCAAAGAAAGTCTATTTTAGTCAGTTTTCTCAATTACTCTACACTTAGCTAGGGTTTTCTGTAAATTACTGTTTCTTTGTTTCCCATTTGGTTTCCAGGAACTGGAGAATATCCAACTTGAGTATCATGGCTATTTTTGACTATTCTGGCTAGTAAACCACAATCCTTTTTGCTAATTTTAGTAGTTTACTATTTTTAACTATCCAGTTTACAGAGAATGAAGAGTTTTCACTTTTAATTTATATCTGTGCCTTTTCACCATAATTAATTGGCTCCTGTTACAGAAGCCATAATTTGACCTTTGGCACAGTTTCTTCAGTGCAAGAGCCATTTTTCACTATAGGGCTCTTGTACTGCATCATTTCTTGGGAATTTTTTTGATTATTTCAAGGTTCTCTCTAACTGGTATGTCAGAGAGACCTTGTGAACCATCAAAAAATTGTACAAATATGTTTCAGCTCCTGGCAATGGTAGATTGTCACAAGCTTTGTTTAAAGTGTTTAGATCCACAACATGACTTTATAAATTGTAAGTCCTGTTATATTTTTTTGCCCCAAAACATAATTTAAAATGGTAATGTTTTAAAAAGAAGCATGCCTTTTCAGTGTGCCTCTGTATCCTCTAAATATAACAAAAAAGGATCTGAGAGTGGTCCTAACAATGATGGAAAGCATGCGTCTGAATGGTCCTTCTCCTCATTTACAGCAGCAAATAATGTAAAAGGTGACAAGAAAAAAGCAAAAGATAAAGCTGTAAAGCCATCAGAAAGACTCAGTAAAGATGGTTCAGATATCAGGGTGTCTGAAAGGGGGACCCACCAGTGATGGCAAACATAAAACAGCCTTAGAGAAGGCAATGTAAATGGTGTCTGGCAAAAAGAAACTGAAAAAAAATAATGTCACTGCCACTCCTCCTGCACCGAGAAAGGAACGGGTAAATGGCACAGAAAAAAATGCCCTCACCAAAGGACATATCAAAAATGTGGCAGTTTTTCCAGGTAGTCCAGGCCATGTGAAATTCCAATAAAGGTACCTGCCACTCCCCCTCTGAAGGCTCAGGCTCCAACCTATCTGCCTGCGGAGGATGAGGAAGAAGAATGTTATCTTTATATGGAGGAAGGTGACCCCATGGAGTTAGAAGGCACACCTGAGCAAGATTTCAAACCTTCTCCAAGGCAAACTGAGGATTACTCATCTTTGTCCTCATTTATCAGACAGCTGATTGCTACCCTCAACATCCTCCCACTAGAAACAGAGGAGGATGAAGAGGATGCTGATTTTAGGGACATGCTGGGTGTAACACCACCAAAAAGGATGTTACTTCCCATACATAAACCACATAAAAAGGTCATTGCAAAAATCGTGGCTGCACCCATTTCAGCTGCAACCATCGACAACAAAATTGAGTGAAAACACCAGGTGGACAAGCACGGAGTGGAGTATCTGTATGCCCATCCTGATCACTATGGGGTAGTCCAGGCTCCTGCTTGCGATAGAGCACAAATCAATGTATCTGCACAGCCCCTGAAAAAGGCTCTAAAAATTAAATACTATGAAAAAAAGATTTGTACCACAACTTTCCTGTTTATCAGGTAGCCAACTGATTCAGCACATATAGGACAGTACCACTAAGCACTTTGGTAGTCTGGCACAGGGCCTGATTGCTACAGCAAGATTGTTTATTGTTTGTTGAAAATAATCGGAGACAACCTTTGAGCCAAATTGCTTATTTGCAAGGTTCCAAGTCAAATGAGAAACAATACAGAAGGCAATAAAGGATACAGGTTCAGTACAATTTTTATAATTAGTCAGCTCAAGTGGAGCCTCGCTGCAGAGCTACTCGTGGTTACATAAGGTAATATATGATTGGTATGGTACACTATAATACAAATAAATAATCCATTTGCAGTAAGTAAGGTAACTGTGTGACATAATGCAATATAGCATAATTAATTTGTGTGAAGATCAGGTGATAGCATGTAACAAAGTACGATTAGGATAATACTAACACCACCATTGTTCAGGTGAGGTCAGGGCAGGGCAGCAGCAAGCTAAGTTTTGAGCAATATTTGCCCTGAGGACCTCTTTGAATTGTAAGATCTTGGGTAGACTGATTATGCTGGCAGGGAGTTCATTTAGCTATATGGCTGGCCAGTAAGTCAAGGAGTGCTGACCCAGGCTCGGTCTATGTGGTGGGATTGCTAGGGCCTGCTGGGTCATGCTCCATGTGGTGTAGGCATTGTGGATGGGCCTCATAAGGGAGCTAATGGCGGGTAGTTTAAGGCCTAGGATTGCTTTCTTGGCCAATAAGAATGTTAGTGGAGCCTGGCAGAGAAGGGGAGCCAGTTTGTAAGGACATATAGATTGCAGGTGTGTGTGTATTTATGCGAGCCTGTTATAAAGTGGCATGCTTTATTGAGCAGCATATCTAAGACCATGTCAGTGGCTGGCACATAGATTGTGAGACCATAGTCAATGAATGAGAACACAGAGCTGTATATTGCGAGGCATTTTGCTTCTTGGTTAGATTTAGCCTTTGCCCGAAGAGTGCTCCCAGCTTCCTATTACCAATCTGTACAATGTTGTCCACATATTCTTTGAATGATAGGGTGTCATCTAAGATGACAACCAGGTATCTAAAGGTTTTTCCTTGTTGTAGTGGGGCGTGCATTGTGTAAGTTGAGTGGAGTTGGCCTATTCTTACTGTGTGTCCATGTGAAGAGCATAGTTTTAGTTTTTTATAGTTAAGAACAAGTTTATTGCACTTAAACCAAGATTCTAGGGCCTCAAAGCTGTGCTGGAGTTCTTGAGAAAGGCTGGTGTAGAGGGGACTGCTATAGTATATCACCGCATCATCTGTATACAGCAGCATCTTTGCCCTAGTACTCACTTTAGGCAGACCATTGATAAACACACTGAAATAGTAAAGGGACAAAGACTGACCCCATGGGACCCCTACTGTGACACTTCTATCACACAAGAGGATCCCATTTATCATCACTCTCTGACTGATCAGGAAGATAACACCTGAACCATAATGTAGCTTCCTTAGAGAGCCAAAGAGTGTAGCTTTGTGATTAGCAGTGGATGTTCCACGAGATCAAATGCTTTTGTTAGGTCTATGTATATGGCACCAACTACTTTGCCCTTTATCCAGAGCCTCGTGTAGAGTGTTGGTGTACAGTACTCAGTAGGAGCTGTGACTGTACTGCGCTGCTTTCAGAAGCCATGTTGTTCCGTGCACATTATTTATTTATTTATTAGCTTTTGTTTACTGGGTAATCATAGCTAGACGAGGAATGCTTATTTTTAGGTCATACTTGTTTAAGTACTCCACGAGCTGATCGGACACCATCCTTTCTAGCACTGTAGACAGAGGGGACAAAATCAAAATAGGCCTATAGTTAGTGACATTTGAGCTGTTCCCAGTCTTAAAGACAGGTGTAACTATTGCTTTCTTCCAGACCTGTGGAAATTGGGAAAACCTCACTGAGAGTTTGAAGCTTTTATTTGCGGGGGAGCTACCTCGATTCAGAGCTATAGCTAACAGCTTCATGTCTATTCCATCACTCCCGATCCTGGTTTTAGCTAGAGCTTGCTTTAAATATTTGATGGTTTCCCGTAAGGTGATTCATCTAAAGTAAAAGTAGGCATGATTGGGTTGGTGTCCTTGTGGATCTCTTGGTTGTATGTATGTATGTGGGACAGGTTGGCCAGGAGCACTGAAGGCTTTATTAAAGGCTTCATCTATGTTTACTGAAGAGGTGACCACACCTCTAGGGGGTGTTTAGCATGGTTGGTGGGCTTTGTTACTCTTTTACATTAGCTCTTTTAGGGTAGCCCACAGTCTCAGGCTGTTTCATGGCTGTCTTTAAACTGTTCTTTATAGCAATCTGCCTTTGCTGCTCTTATTGCCCTGGCGCATTTGTTTTGCACTTCTTTGTATCTGCTGAGATCAGCAGGAGCACCTGTGTCTTTTGCCCTACTCCATAGATTGTCTTTTGTCTCCATGAGGGTTAGAAGGGCAGGCCTGATCCAGTCTGCAGAGGAGCCTTTGACTTTACACCTCTTGTAAGGGCAAACTTATCAAAGGCTGCAGTAAAGTGTGTTATAAAGTATTCTAGGGCCAGATTAACATCAGAATTGTTGTCCGGGGGGGGGTCCAGTCAGTTCTGGCTAGATACTCCTTGAAGTCGTCAATGAGGTGCTTGCATAGGACTCTGCTGTTGATAATTCTTTGAAGGGATTTCTATATCTGTGCCGACTACTTACACAGTACTGGTGAGTGGTCACTAATACTGTAGCACCTGGTAGCACTTGAACCCTGACCAACCACTCAGGGTAGCTGGTGAGTATCCAGTTAATTAACATTTTGGTGCCTATCCTATAATTCACTCTTGTGCAGTCCTTAACTACTTGAGTCAGGTAGAGACTTGCAATTAGGTCTTTGTGAGTGGTGATTGTGCTAGACGACCAGTTGATGTTGAAGTCCCCCGCTACTATTGTTTCCCCATTGTGTAACAGAGTGTGAGATTAGGATAAAACAATCAGGCAGATCACAAGTCTGGTGCATAAAAATTGCGTAAGTGCTTTATCATTTTGTTTCAGAATCCAAATAAATAATACAATGAATACAGAAAGTAAAATGAAAAGGTTAGTCAAAAATCAGACAACTGTTTCACCTCAACAGTTTCTGAGGCTTTTCTTCAGCCTATGATGAATCTTCAACAAACAGTGTGAAAACTGTACACTACCAAAGGTCTTTCACCTTCAACAGCCAGTATCCAACTGACCTCCCTATCTAAATAATGCCTCTAGAGGTGGGTCTTTTATGTAATTCAAGAGGTGACATTACCGTCAGGTGATCAATCATTATTCTAAAGCCCCTGATAACTATCTTATGCTCCACTGAGGCTTTTCTCACATCTTGCACAATTCTGCAGACTACTATACTGTACGAACACATTTCACATAAAAAAAGGAGTGCCTAGCTTTAAAGCCATCAAATCTCCTAATTATAGCATACCAGCTCATAATGGGGCTAAGCCCTCCCCTTTTGGCGTGACATGGAATCACCATAAATACAGTTGGCTTTAGGGCTGCGAGTCCTACAGCAGATCATGGTTACTCTCCAGGTCTACAGGTACTCATTTTATTTTATAAATATTCTTGAAGGTTTTCACTCTGAGGAGTCTCTGGGTTGCAAGGGGAATGGGTAAGTGAAGGCACTCTTCTCTTCTCCCTTCTCCTGCCAACTCAGTAAACCTCTTATCATAAGGTTACATATTTATTTATCTCAGCATTTCATACACATTTCATACATATTCACTTATTTGCTCTTAATTCACAATGGGCACATACAGTATCTATTTGGGTACTGGGCATTTATGTACTTCACTGAACTCTCCTAGTAACCTCTTCTGCAATCCTATGGCTGCAATTGCAAGCCGTCGGTAAACATTTTATTTCGGCCTACTTTCTTTTATTTCGACCCTTTATGTTATTTAAACATTAACAGGGGGCAATAGTAACATAAAAATACATATTAGGGATGTGCCTGTCCCAAGTTTATATAGTTTGTTTTTTTATTTTGTAAGAGCAGAGCAGCTTTCTGTAAGAAAGTGAAAGTTACTGCTGCCCTGCTAAAACTGTACCACTACATACATAGACAGTGCGAGAGTGAGGAGCGAGCGTGCTCCTCTGTTCTTTTAATTTTATACTGTATCTCTTTCTCTTCTGATCATTTGTTTCTATGTGACCCCGAAGGGTCTTTTCTCCCAAGGAAAATGGGGAAACAAGAAAACACATGGAGCGACTGGTAAGGCAAAGTGAAAGCCTTGCTGCTCCGTGTCACCATCCTGAATCATTGCATGATTTGTCCTTTTCTACGGAGGAGTTTTTTCGGCAGAACGAAGTACGTTTCTGCTGCGCCATTTGACTCCTTGGCTGGCTGGCTGGATTCCTATACTTCTCTGAAGCCAGTTAGCCAAGAGTCTTCTGTTTTAACTATATTTCTTATTGACTGTCAGCCGAATCACTTATTTAATTATTTTTCAGCCGCTTAAAACAACTTGCGTGTGCGGCTTTACTGGGGCAGGCAACTACCTGGACATGCGCACATCTCTCTGGAGCACGTTCTGCTTCTCTATGCTGCAATATACCAAGAGGCTCCCATATCTGGAGCAAGGAGCAGACAACTACGGGGGAGTGCATATTTAAGCATATCCTGCACCCCGTAGTTGCCAAGTCAACTCCTTTTACTTTTGTTTTCACAAGCGCGAGACTCGCACTGGCAGACCACACATGTGGTATCTTTCTCTGACCCTTTTCTCTCCATGGGAGCACTTCCTTTACAGCATATTGCATGGTGCACAGGATGGGAGCAATTACTAATGGCTTTGTTTCTTAACATCCTCCCCTTTCTCTGACTTTCTCAGGAGCACACTGTACAGTGCCAAAAGAAAACAAACAAAGGCACTGTTTCCTCATAGGCCAATAAAAGTAAGCAAGTTTTGATTTATCCTAATCTTGAGACAGTTTTAGCTATAATAAAAAGGGATAGCACAGTGGTAAGATGTTGCTGCGGGTGTCCAGCCCAATAGCCAAAAATTAGTTAAGAGAGAGAAGATCAAGAGATAGAAGGTTGGGGAAGGGGGGAGAAGAGAATAAAAAATTCAGCCTCCATACCAGGGTATTTCTGTAAGACAGGGGTCACCCTGTCACACATTGGAGTAGGCTTTGGAAGATCAGCCCTGGATACCACAAAATATAATTTCTACACTGCAGTAGACACTAATGACAGTTGCCAGAATTTTGACTCATGCAGTGTGCTTAAGAAGGTTTTCCTAAGGCCGGCCCATTGGCGCAAGGGTAGGATTTCCGCCTGGCTGGGGTGACCTGGGTTTGGATCCGGACTCGAGCCATCGGAGGGCCGGCTGGGGGGGGGGTATTGAGCATTCCATGGACTGCTCTCCTTCTCTGGGGAAGGGGTGTGTGACTGAGTGTCCGGGGCAAAGCTGCAGACCCCTAGAGGAGACTGGGGGATCTAATGCGACCAGTGCCTGATATGTGAGGGGGTGGGATGGATGTCAGGTTTGTCCCACTGACATCATTACACGTCCCACCTCCTGAGAGATTAGCATCCACAAAAAATGCTGCCTGTCCCAAGGGTGACACCACATCCTGGTACCATGGCCCTCCAAGTACCCAACTCTGACCGGGACTATGTTCCACTGGATGTTCCACCCCCACAACTCCACCCGGGGGATAAGCCTAGGGAGCCCTGCCAGTCATTGTGATGAGGCCAGTAACCTGAACTTTTCTCCAAGGAGGGGAGTCATCTCAGCAGCCCCGCCTTGGGGGGTAAGCCAGGACAACTCAGTGACAGGGAGGTAGGGCTGATAATTTGGGACAGGCAACGACCCAAAAACAAAAAAAAAAGATTTTACTGGCTGAGGACTACTATCCTTTCCCAGGATACTCAACACAAGGCCATGGATTTCTCCTTTGAGGGAAATTCATTATTTGATGACAAAACAGAGGCATACATGAAAAAAGTGGATGAATTCAAAACCATTCTCAAAAGTAACAATGAGAAGGAAAAAGCCTCTACCTCCTACAGGTCATATGGAAGGGGAGACAGAGCCAAGGGATATTTCCTAAGAGTCTATGTCTCTTATATCCCCTGTGAGTACCAATCACAAAGAGGTTACTATATGGGAAAAAGAAAAAGGGCCTCCAGGTGCAATGTTACAGCTCCAGTGCCTAAGCCTCAACAAAAACAAAGCCCCTGACAAATTTGCCCAGGTCACCCAACCATTGCCCAGACATCCTCTCAGTCATAGAAACATGGCTTTCTCCAAAAGTAGCAGATGCTTCAATTTCCATCCCAGGCTACACAGTCTTTAGACAGGATCATCTCTCCAAGCGTGAGGGCAGTTGTGCGATCTACCTCCGAAACAACCTTGAAGGTCCCGTCCCAACTCTGCCCAAAACTGATGACTATATGCAAGCCCTTGCCATAAAAGTGCTTCTAGGTGTACACAATAAAACCCTTACTGTGTTTTCAATCTATATTCCTCCCAGACAGACGGCCTCTTGCTTTGATTCACTTCTGGAGTGTTTTGGCTCTCTGAGTCCTAATTTGGAAATTATCATGTTAGGAATTTTAATATCAATTGGTTCTCTCCTGACACAAGCCCTTTCAAAGATGCAGTTTCAGCAGTTCACCTCACCCAGCTAGTCGAGTACCCCACTAGAATCAACTACAAAACTGGAACAGGTACCTTATTGGACTGGGTGCTCTCTAACCACCCTGATCATATATCGGACACAACTGTACTCCCAGATGCCTTCAGTGACCACTCCCCAGTCTTGTTTCATTGGGCGAACAAATTCTCTAAACCACTCGCTAGAACAATCACCACCAGGGTACTTATCCATGGGCATCTTGAATCACTAAAAGCTGACCTGCGTAATCAGGACTGGTCAATGGTTTTCACAACTAACAACGTTGACATTGCCCTCAACCAATTCATTCTTCAGTTCAACACTATATGTGATAGGCACGCCCCCATAAAAAGCGTAAAATCAAAGGACACTGTAATCCCTGGTTTTCTCCGGACCTCCTTGAGCTTCTGAATGCCAGGGACCATCTATGGCACAGGTCTAGGTCCCTGTGTAACCAGGCTGACATCCAGAGGTACAAAGCAGCTAGAAACAACTGCGCAAGGGCTATTCATGCAGCTAAAAATCAATATTATAAAGAAGTGCTCTCTCGGACCTGGAATAATGGCAGAAAAGTTTGTACTAACCTTAAAGAGGTCACTGGGAGAGACCTCAGATCTGCCCCTACCATGCTTAACATTGATGGTGTACCCTCACTCAACCCAAAACTTATTGCTAACACTTTTAATAATGCCTTCACAGACCTGAGTGGTGTCCTGCCCCCTGGCTACTTCTTTCACCCCCTCACAAGTAACTACTCTGGGAAAGGGACTCAGCACTCTTCTCATTCTCCTTTCTACTTCAAAAATTTCTCAACCCATGAAGCCAGGAATTACCTATTCAAGGTATTAGGGAAATCAAGATTTAGTGGTGACACCATGGATCTTAAGTTTGTAGCCCTTATGCTGGATGAAATTCTGTCACCTCTAACACATTATTAACATGTCACTTAGTTACTCTCAGTTTCCTCAGAAATGGAAATCTGCCATTGTGACACCAGTTCATAAGTCTGGGGATCGCAAAATTACTGGGAACTACAGGCCTATCTCTATCCTGCCCCCACTCTTGAAAGCTCTTGAGCATATAGTGGCTGACCAACTGGTTGAATACTTAAAAAAATATCTGCTACAATGCCCGCAACAACAAGGGTTCAGAAGTGGTCATAGTACCACTACTGCCCTTCTGGAGTTCACAGGCTTTATTCACCATTCCTTAGATCAAGGACACCTGGTTGGTGCTGCTTTCATTGATTTAACCAAAGCTTTTGACACAGTGAATCATGCCCTCCTGGTCGAACAGCTTACCACCATTGGCCTAACTTGTGACAGCGTAACCTGGTTTGAAAGTTACCTGCACAACTGTACACAGCAGGTGAAGATTGGTAACACCCTCTCAGATAACAAACCTGTCCTATCTGGAGTTCCTCAAGGGTCCATCTTGGGCCCTCTTTTATTTAGCATTTTCCTCAACAGCCTTTCTTTCTCCTGTCAGGGTCCCATCCTTTTATATGCTGATGATGCTGTCCTGTTTACCAGTGATCCAGACCTTAAGGTTCTTGAATCTAGGCTACAGAGCAATTTCATAGTCATAGAAAGATGGTTCCATAAGCACAAGTTAGTTATGAATTACAAGAAGACTAAATTTATGCTGTTCTCCAGCTCCCGAAATAGGCACAGAACTTACCCTCTTTCTATCACCGTCGAAGAGGGCTCTCCCCTGGAGCTAGTTCAGCTCTTTAAATATCTGGGGATTACTATTGACAGTACAGTGACCTATGCCTATCACATTAACAACATTGCTAAGGCTGTTAACACCCACATTGGGCTACTTTATAGGCATAAGCAATGTTTGAACCCAGAGGCTCTTAGCCTGGCCATTCAAAGCTCTTGTGTCTTGCTCATTGATTACAGCTTACCAATCTATGGATCAGCTACTAAAACAAAGTTTCATTGTATCATAGTTGCACTCAACAAAGCATGCCGGCTCCTTACTGGCACAGCACAACTGTCCTATACCTGCGACATGTATACTCAGGCTAACTGTCTCCAATTCAAAGGTAGACTCGCGTACCAAACATATTTACTGCCCAAAAAAGTAAGTTTAGGCAAAATTCCCCCAGGAGTGCAAAAGCTTATTACCCCCACTATCAACCATCATTGCACCAGAAGCTCTACTAGCTAGATTTTTAATATACTCCACTGTCACACTTCTCTGGGACAAAGGTCCTTTGCCTACCATGTACTGCTATGGATGAACTCGCTGCACCATGACATCACTTAAGCATCCACCTTGGGCTCCTTCAAGGTTAAACCTTAGCAACAGCTAGTTGCTGAATGCCAGTTGTGACTGTTTCCAATAACCTTCCTTCTTGTGACCAGCATTTATTCAAACCTTCTGCTATCCTGACCTTATGCATAACTGTTCTCAGCATGTAAATAACTGTTTGAAGTTGCTAATTATTCTTCTTCACATTTCTTTTTGATCCCTTCCACTCTTTCCCTTCATCCCTCTATGGCTTTCCTCCTATCCCCCCTGCCCCCTGTTATATCTCCTGAGCTCCCTTTAAAATGCTTTGTCCCATACCTTCTCACCTTTGACAAGGCCCCTGGGCTGATGCCATCCCTTACCTTGTTGATTATTAGATATTAGGCTGAGTTTGTTCTCATTTTCCTGTAAAAGGTCATTTCATAAGACCCCACCCCCTCTAATATGACCCTTTGAATTCCAGGTTTTAATCAAATATGCACCATGGCATACATTGTACAATGCCACATGTATTGGAACTTCTCTAGTTATACACTCTTGTAATGTCTATTATAATTCCTTGTTTTGTTTGTTCTCCATCTCATACTTTCCCAGTATGTATTGTTCGTCTGACGTGGAACCTATGAAATGTCCTTGTGTTATCTGAAATTTCAATAAATAAAAAAATAAAATAAATTGCCAGAGGGAGGCAACCTAACACACTGCTTCCAAGAATGGGTTATCATTATCACAGACAAGTGGTTAGTAGAAGTAGCGGGGTTGTGGCTGCAGTTCAAACACTTTCCAAACCTGCACATACACAGAAGATTTCTAGCTCACTCTCCCCCAGAAAAAGGTAAAAAAAAAAGCTGTTAACATCAAAAGCATTAGGAAAAGTCCCTGCCTCCCAGCTGAGGAAGGGCCTATTCTCAAGATACTTCCTGAACTATGAGAAAATGGGGAGCAGCAACCCATTTTTAGTCCTGAGGTTTCTAAGGAAACATTTGAAAAAAGAAAAATTCAAAATGGTCACACTAAGAACAATGACACTGTCTTTGCAGAATGGTCATTGGCTGGGATCCCTGGATCTGAAAGATGCCTATTTTCATATCCCACTCAGGCAGTCTCACAGAAAATACCTCAGATTCAAGCTGGAGAAGTGCCAGTACCAGTTCACAGCTCTCCCATTTGTTCTCACCTCAGCTCCAAGAGTTTTCAGAAAGTTCCTGACTGTGGTGGCCGCACATCTGAGAAAACAAGGCAAGGTGGTTTTCCCCTATCTGGATGAGGGGCTAGTCTCAGGAAAAACAGAACAGAGGCAAAGTATTCAGTTCAGCTGGTAAAAAGCACCTCGGAGGACCTGGGATTCTTCATAAACCCATAGAAGTCCCAGCTAGAGCCTATTCAAATAATGGATTTCATGGGAGCAGAGCTAAGCATCCTGCAGGGGGAAGTATTCCTCCACCAGGCCAGAGTTACAGCTTCGATAATAACAGAGTCTTTCACAGCTGGTCAGTCAAGACCTGCATGAGACTTCCTGCAGTTACTAGGGCATGTTGCCACATCCACAGATGTGGTTCCATGGGCCAGGTTCCAAATGACAGATATCCAGTACCAGTTAAGGAACAACTGGTCCCAAAGATGGGATCCACTTTTAAAGCTAGCACCAGTGGCAAAGCACTAGTGGAATTATTACAGTAGTGGAAGGAAGAAAGCAACCTCAGAGAGGGCATTCCCTTCTTTCAACAAACACCTACAAGTGGTCTTACTATGGATTCCTCACTCCTGGGGTGGGGCGACCACATGCAGGATCTCACAGTGAGTAGCACATGGAGCCCACAGGTGTCACTACTGAACACATAAACCTCCTGGAGCTCAGAGCAGTACTGCTAGCAATGCAGTCTTTCTCCTTGCAGCTACAGGGTCAGAGTGTTCAAATCAGGACAGACACGATCACAACAATGTACTACATAAACAAGCAGGGAGGAACAAGATCCACTAAAATGTGTACAGAGACAATGAGGGTCTAGGACCTGGCATATTCCTTAGAAGGAAAAATACAGTATTTGCAGTGCATCTGCAAGGCAAAGACAATATCCTGGCAGATTCTCTAAGCAGAATCAGCCAGGGAAATCACAAATGGGCCTTAAACCAGAAGGTTTGGCCACAGTGTTCAGAAGGTGGGGCACTCCCAATATAGACCTGTTTGCATCTTAGGAGAACTGTCAGCTCACACAGTTTTGTTGCAGACCACCAGCCAGAGAAGCAATCCCAGAGGATGTCCTGGTACTGAACTGGACAAGGAAGTCTCTATATATCTTCCCACCATTCCCATTCATTCATAAAAATACTCTTGCAACTCAGGAAGGAGCCTGCAATAATGTTCATGATAGTGTCCATTGGACAGACAGGCCTGGTACACGATGATCCTGGCCTTGTCCGACAAGATCAGCCTGCCACTCAGTCACAATCGGTTGACTTTGTCCCAGGGCAGAAGAACAATCCCAAATCCCAGAACCCTGTGCCAGGGGCATGGTTCTTGAGGTTTTAGTATTCTTCAGACTGGACCTCTCAGAAGAAGTCCTGAAGTTGTTTAAGGTTTCAAGAATACATCCTACCAGGAAAGCTTATTCCTCTAAGGTATAACTACAACAGAACAGAAAGGTTTTCTTACTGGTGTGCCCCCAGAAAAATAAACCCAATGCAGGTAAGGTTGCCTATAATTCTGCAGTACCTAGTACGCCTACAGTTATTAGGCCTATGGCCTTCAACTTTAAAGGTGCACTTACAGTAGCAGCAGTATCAGTATATATAATCAACTGGCAAGGAAAACTCTTTGGCCTCACAATCCATTTTTAAAAGATTTTGTAAAAGCCTAAACCACTTGTACCCACCAGTGAGGGACCCTCTCCTACCCTGGATCATCAACATAAGCTTTGCCCAGCTTATGGAGGCTCCTTTTGAGCCCACAAAAGTTGTTGATATGAAGTATGTCACATGGAAAACCATATTCCTGGTTGCAATGAATTCTACTAGGAGGGTAAGTGAACTGCAAGCCCTTCTACACAGAGCCAAATTACATAATTCTCCACAGGGACAACGTAATTCTTAAAGCCAACACATAATTCCTTCATAAGGTGGCACCCAAATTCCAACTGAATCAGTCAGTGACTCTTCCTGTACTCTATTCAGAGCATTCTAGTCCAGGTGAGGAAAAGTTGCACAGCCTGGACCTAAAGTGATTCCTGACTGTCTACATGGAGTGGACAAAGGATGTCAGGTCCCACAGCATCCAGCTTCTTGTTACCTATGGTAAGGTTGGCAAAGGCAAACCAGCTACAAGAAGACCTGTCTTTCACTGGATAGTCTCTTGCATTCAGTTCTGCTATGAAAAAACTGGCAAACTACCATCAAGAGGCTTTACGGCACACTCCACAAGGGGTATATCTGCCTTTGTGGAATCCTCAAAGGGCATGCCCTTGTTAAACCTTTGCAAAGCAGCTACCTGGAAAACAGTACACACCTTCACAAAGCACTGCTGCTGTTTGGACCATACAATCCAGAAGGGACACCAGCTTTGAAACTGCTATCTTGCAGAACCTTTTTCCTAACTAGGTTCTAAACCCAGGTTCCCAAGGTACTGTTATGGAGTCTGCATAAAGTGTAAACATTTAAGTGAGGGATTTCTGAGGTAAGAAGAAAAAATGATTCACCATAGTAATGTTGTTTCTTCTTAAGGGATCCCTAACTATATTTACACTCCCTCCCCTGCCTCTCCTTCTGGAATCTGAAATAGGTTCACACAAGAATCAGTTATTTTAAATTGAGGTTGACGGAGCATTACTACTGCAGTTCTTACATTTAAAAATTTGTTGTTATTGTTTACATGATACATTTTCACAAGTCTGCTTCAATTTATTTGGTGTTTTTTAAAATTCTTTGGAACATTTTTGGAAGATTTTTAGTTAGTTTTATTAGCTGCAGTTCCACTCTGACTTGGGAACAGATCTGAGCAATGGCCAGAGAGTAGCGTGGATGCAGAATCTGAACCTACATTCCAAATTCTCAAATTTGCATAGGCTCTATCCCTGGGGTATCACTCTCAGCCAATATGACTGCATAAAGGGTAAATGTAATGAGGGCTCCTTTAAGAAGAAACAACATTACTACGGTGAGTCATTTTTTCTTCTAACCCCAGGAATCCCCGACTTAAATGTTTGTACTTTATGCCATCCTCTTGGCTGAGAGTGATGCTCTGGAGATAGAACCTATATAAATTTGAGAATTTGGGATGTAGGTTCAAATTCTGCATATGTATCCCACTCTGGCATTTGCTCACATCTTTTTTTCCACCTGAAGAGAGAAGTTGCCCTGTTGTGAACTCCTGTAACGGCTGGTTCCCAGAACTTTGTAGTTATATCACAAAAATGTATTTTAGTCAGTTTTCTTGATTACTCTGCGTTTAGCAAAGGATATCTGTACATAGAAACATAGACTTTGACAGCAGATAAGGACCGCTTGGCTCACATAGTCTGCCCATTGTACACTACAGTATCTCTGATTCCCATTTGATTCCTAGGAATCGGAGAATGTCCTACTTGGCTACCGTGGCCATTTTGACTATTTTGGCTGGTAAACCATGTTCCGTTGTACTAATTTAAGTGGTTGACTATTTTTAACCATCCAGTTTACAGAGAACTGTGCGTTTTCCTGTTCTGTTTCTGTCTGTGCACTTTCACCTTAATTAATCGTTTTTTATTACAAGAGCCTCGATATTACCTTTGGCACAGTCTCTTCAGTACAAAAGCAATTTTTATTATTGTGCTGTTGTATTGCATCATTTTTGGGGCATTGTTTTGATTATTTCAAGGTTCTCTCTAATTGGTATGCCAAAGAGACCTTGTGGACCATCACAAAATTGACAAATTGGTTACAGCTCCTGGTAAGGGCAGACTATCACAAGCTTTGTTTACTGTATTTAGGTCCACAACACAGCTTTATATATTGTAAGTCTTGTCATATTCTTTGCCCAAAAATCTCATTTAAAAGGGTAAATATTAAAAAAGCATGCCTTCTTAGTCTGCCTCTGTGTCACCTAAAAATAATAGAAATATCTCAGGGTGGTCCCACCAATGGTGGAAAGCATGCACCTGAAGGGTCCATCTCCTCATGTACAGCAGGAAATAATGTAAAAGGTGACAAGAAAAAAGAAAAGATAAAGCTGCACAGCCTTCAGAAAGGCTTGGTAAAGATGGTTCAGATATCAGGGTGCCCAAAAGGGGGAACCCTGAATCCAGTGGTTGCAAAAATAAAATAACCTTATAGCAGGCACTGGAAAAGGTGTCTGACAAAAAGAAATTAAAAGAAAATAATGTCACTGCCACTACTCCTGCATGGAGAAAGGAACAGGCAGATGGCACAGAAAATTTGCCCTCATCAAATAACTCAGGCTCCAACCTATCTGTCTGTGGTGGAGGAGGAAAAAGAATGTTATGTACATATTGAGGAAGGTGCCCTGGATCTCTTTCAACAATGTTCCAACCTCTGCCCCTTTGCCTTCATCCCCCTTAGCTCACCATCAAATCACAGTAAGCCAAGGCATGAAACTAACAGGTGTACTTGCACTGGGCCATGAGATCAAAAGCCACCTCAATGCCCTAATTAGAGGTCATCTCATGGCTTCCTATGATCCCCCCCCCAAAGCGTATGCCACTTCATACCTGTTGTATCCGGCACCACCAAGAGTCCCTCTGGCAGAAACTCACACAAAGGACCATCTCCACAGGTGGACTACAGGGGTGGGGGAGGGGCCTGAAACAGAATCCAACAGCTCAATGATCCGACCAACTTACTTGATCTATCTCGAGGTCAGTGACCTTGAGCCTCAGAGAGAATACTAAGTTGAAAGCATGGCCATGTTGGTGGGTCACAGAAGTAATATCTTCTGCGAGGCCCAGGGATTCCATATCCCAGAGAACATCTTGAACAAAATATGAGAATTCAACATTGACCCAAGCACTGAAATCATCCAGAATAAGCCACCTAGGTGATTCCAACACTCTTGGAAACATAGGACTGTGATTTTATACAGAAACTGCCTCTCATGTCCCAGAGACCGGTACATGAGTAGGATCCTGCAGTCTGCACCTGGCCCCCATGGACAGCCACACATTCAAACAACATTGGATGCACCACCAGTTTCCATCAAGATCTAAAACAGATGGCAACCCTTTTCCTGAGGAAGTGAGTATGCCCTTAAAGCACCTTGGTTCACGTAGGTTGGTTTGGTCCAAGGTGCAAGTTTCTGTGCTATTTCACTTTGGATCTAAAACAGATGGCACCCCCTCCAATGATCCTTCCTTGGGAATATACTACACAGAATCCGGCTGGGACGGCTAACTCAATAACTGGCCAGCATCATCACTAAGCCAGATCTCCATGATGCAAACCAGTTTACTGAGGAATAAGAAATAAAGTCCACAAATATAGCAGTCTTATTACTTATCAATCTAGTATTGCATAGCACTGCCCAAGAGGATAAGAAGAGGCGGCAGGCCCTTCAGCTATCTGCCCATACAGTATGGTGGGATCCTTGGGTACAGGGACTAAACATGACTGGCCTCTCCCAAGTTCCTGTTCCTCCCCAGGGTGCTTTCTGGTCCTCACGGTCTTAATGGTACCCCCCCATCAGCCCTCCTCATGTCCCCCACCCCACCCCTGTGCCTCCTCCCCACCTCTCAACACCACCAATATGCTATGCTCAGAAGGGGGGTCATGGATGGTACGGAGAAGGGATGGGGAGTAGCTAAACCTAGGGGCTTGCTGCTTCCTACACATTCCAGTAATAAAACTAAAAATAGCTAGCTAACATAAAATCCCCCTGCAACCTCAACAACATGCTCAATACACACACACACCTCAAATAAGGACACTCCTACACTTACTCATCAAGACTAATACAAAAACATATCCAGCCTACACTTTTTTTATCTGAGTCAGATAAGTCTTTAGGCAAAATTTTCATCTGATTAATTATGATTGGTTAAATATAGCCAGCTTATTCATCATTTCCCAAATCTTTCTAAGGGTCCAGGAGCATACATTATTTATTTCATAATTATTTACTCTTGTTTAAACACAAATTTTTTCCTCTGATATACACCTTCTGCTTGTTCTAACAGTATATTTTGCTAGCTTTAACATGGTTTAATCATTTTACTCATAATTTTATAGCCATCTGGAATGGTACCCATATTTTGTCAAATATTTGTTTCTTTTCATTTTTCATACAATGTACTCTTTCTAATTTATTCATATCTTTCATAAAGTTAAGCAACATTTCGAAAACAGGTGTGGATGGGTTCTCCCATTTAATTAAAATACATTTTCTAGCTACCGTTATAGCAACTTATATAAAAGTTTTTTGGTACTCATTGCGTGTTTGATGGTTATCTAGTATTGTTAATAGGGTCAAACTTGGTGTTATTTTTAATGAGGTATAAATTGCCTTTGCATCGTATGAGTTATTTTAGTCCAGAAATTAGTTAACTCATTCATGCCACAAGAGCCTTTGAGAGTTCCACCACTTGTCTCCTGTATACCCTTAACACTACATCCTGGGCCTTTCTAAGCAAAATCAATCCATAATCAGCATGCCACAAACAAATGCTAATACCTCATGAACTGTAAGTGCTACATACAAAGTATGAGCGGCAAAGTTGTTCAGCACAAAATTACCTTTCCAATGGTTCTATGCCTTTAATAATAAACTATTTTTTCTATACTACTAGAAATAACAATTTTTTTTTTTGCACAAAAAAGTCAACGTAAGCCATTCTTGGTTGGAAAATATGTAACATATCAACACAAAATTAGGCATCCATACATTAGATGTAGTTATCATAGTACATATAAAACTATTTTTTCTAGTATAAAACATGTATTTTTCACCCATTTTATTCAAGGTGCTTAGGTGAGGCTCAATGGCCAAAATGTCTGCCATACACACCATGCCATAAACAAATGCAAATAACTCCTAAAGTATACGTGAGACACACGAAGTATCAGTGGCGAAATTGTTCAATACAAAATTACCTTTCTAATGGTGCTATGTAGTCAATGCTAATCAATTCTGTCTGGCAAGTAATATTAAAACATATGAGTAATGTCTCCAGATGTTGCAAGGGCACACAGGAAGTCTGTAGCTAACTTCTGTATTCATTCTGGGACACACTGCAGTACATTTGCTGCCACCTACAGGCGTCTTCTTACACATCTGCTTCTTTGCTTCTCCACCTGTCTTCCTATTTGGCCTATACAGCCAAATACCAGAAAGCTTTGTGGAATTTGATTCTGGCCATTGCTCAATCAGAGTACGAGTCTATGGTCCAGAACTTAATTGAAACTGCTAAGACTGCCCAGAAAGCAACTAAGTACCAGTTCCATATGGCAGACAATAACAATGATGCTGCATCTAGAGTTACGGCTCAGGCCATTTCTCTCAGAAAGTTTGCCTGGCTGAGGACCACCAACTTGACACAGGATACCCAGTCTAAAGCTCTGGACTTCCCCTGTGACAAAAATCTTCTGTTCAACTCCAGGACAGAAGAGTACATGAAAAAGGTGGATGCATACAAGTCCACTTGCCAGAGCAGCACTACTACTAAGCAAAGGGCTTCCACCCAAAAGTCTCAGTCCAAGGCATGCAGAGGAAGTGGTTATTTTCCCAAGCCCTATTACCCCAACCTCCCCCTCAGAATGACTACTCTCAGACAAGAGGGTACTATAGGGGAAGGAGCAGGAGAGGCCAGAGAAAACTGGCCACTTCCCAGGCCCCTGCATCTCAATCTAAGTCCTGACTTCAATGCTTTGGTCACCTCCCCTCCACCAGTAGGGGGCAGACTCTCCCGCTACCTCCAAGCCTGGACCCACATAACTTCAGACAAGTGGGTCCTGGAGGTAGTGGAAAAGGGCCTGCATCTTCACTTCAAAAAGGTGCCAGCTTTAAGGGGTTCTCTGTTTTCAAAACCCCTAACCCAATCAGAAAAACTCCTGCTGGAGCTGGAGGTCAACAACCTTCTGGCATCAAAGATGGTGGAAAGGGTACCAGCTTACAGAAAAACAAAGGCCTTTACTCCAAGTACTTCCTCACCCAAAAGAAAACTGGGGAGTGCTGACCTATCCTAGACCTCAGATATCTTAACAGACACCTCCTGAAACCCAAATTCAGGATGGTAACACTAAAAATGGTCATTCATTCTCTGCAACAGGGAAACTGACTAGTCTCTCTGGATCTCAAGGACGCCTATTTTCACAACCCTATAAGGCAGTCTCACAGAAAATTCCTGAGGTTCAGACTTCCTTCAGGGCATTACCAATTCACAGCCATGTCCTTCAGTCTAACATCTGCCCCAAGGGTATTTACCAAATGTCTGGTTGTCATGGCAGCACATCTCAGAAAACAGGGGTTTCAATGTATCCCTACCTAGACGACTGGCTGATAGTAGGGAAAACCACAGGTGAGGACCAGGAATTCCTGTCGATCACAAAAAGCACTCTGCTCTTTGGGTTTCCTCATAAACCTAAAGAAATCTCACTTAGAGCCAACCCAGCTCCTCACATTTATAGCGGCACAGTTGGACACAAAGCAGAGCAGGGCCTTCTTGCCACCAGAAAGAATTCAGAATTTCCTAGCAGTGGCAAACTCTTTTGCCCATGGCCAACCAAGGCCAGCCAGACACTTCCTAAAACTCCTAGGAAACATGGCATCCGTGACTGCTGTAGTTCCAAGAGTCAGGTAGAGGATGAGGGACATACAGTATCACATATGTTCCCACTGGTCCCAAAAGAGCAATGCTCTGTCCAAACTAATATCAGTGATACAGAATCTTCTTCAAGCTCTATGCTGGTGGAAGGACAGTGCCAACCTGTCTGTAGGTGTTCCCTTCAAGATCTCCCCTCCTACAAAAATCAACACTACAGATGCTTCCCTGCTAGGATGGGGAGCGCATCTGGACAATTCCTCTGTCAGTGGCACTTGGACCCCAAAGGAGTCAGGGTCACGCATCAGTCTTCTGGAACTCACGGCCACTTATCTGGCACTAAAATCATTTGCTCCTCACATCAGAGGTCACTCGGTGCGGGTCCAGATGGACAACACCACTGCCATGTTCTACATAAACAAACAGGGTGGCACAAGGTTGGGAGTCCTCTGTACAGAGACCATGAAGATTTGGACCTTGGCATATTCCCTCAAAGTGACTCTATCAGCCATTCTCCTTCCAGGCAAAGACAAAACCCTGGCAGATGCCCTCAGCTGCATAAGTCAGGGACACAGCGAGTGGTGCCTAAACAAGCAAGTGCTAGACACAGTATTCAGGAGATGGGGGACCCCAGAAATAGATCTGTTTGCCTCCCCTGTCAATCACCAGCTTCCTCCTGTTCTGCTGCACACCCCAGTCTTAAGAACTCTCCCAACAGATGCCCTGGTGTTGGTTAGGTCAGGGCAGTTCCATTACGCCTTCTCTCCATTTCCTCTCATTTTTAAGGTCCTGCTGAAACTCAGGCTCCAACCAGCACTAATGATTCTGGTGGCTCCAAATTGGCCAAGGCAAGTTTGGTATCCCTTGCTGTTAACACTTTTGCACAGCAGGTCCATTCGCCTTTCCCTCATCCACTCACTCCTGACCCTTCCCTACTTGGGGATGACTTACCCAGACCTGCAGTCTCTTCACCTCAAAGCTTGTCTCTTTAGGAGTGAGAGTTTCCTGCTTCTCAGTACTCAGAACAGGTCCTTAAAATCCTGAGGATGGCAAAAAATCCTAACACGAAAAAGACTTATGCAGCCAAATGGAAGAGATTCTCCATCTTGCGTAAGGGCAAGAAGACTAGTCCCTTCTCAGCCTCTGACACCACTCTGTTGGACTATCTGGTTCATCTCCAAGCCTCAGGCTTGAGGCCATCTTCACTCAGACCGCATTTGGCTGCCATTTTGGCCTACCTCTCAGTTGGAAAGCCTAAATCTGTTTTCTCCCACTCTGTGTTCAAACAGTTTTCCAAAGGTCTGTCACACCTTCAGCCTCCTGTTAGGGAACCTATTCCCCCTTGGAGCCTTAATATGTGTATAGCCAAGCTCATGGAGCCCTGCTTTGAGCCTATGGCTACAGATCATCTCAAGTATGTTACCTGGAAGATTGTCTTCCTGGTAGCCATTACTTCTGCTAGGAGGATTTCAGAGTTGCAAGCAATCTGTACTGAGCCCAACTATATTATCCCCCACAGGGATACGGTTGAGCTCAGGACAAACAGAAAGTTTTAACCCAAGGTGGTGTCTAAGTTCCACCCTAATCAGTCCATTACCCTACCAGTGTTCTTTTCTGAAAAGTCAACTCCTGGGGAACAGAAACTCCACAGCCTGGATGTTAAGAGAACCCTGTTTCACTATTTGGAACACAATAAACAGGTTAGGGGTTCTTCCGCCCAACTATTCCTTACCTATGGGGAAGTGAGTAGAGGTAGAACAGCCACCAAGAGAACTATTTCTCATTGGATAGTCTCTTGCATTCATTTCTGCTATGACAAAGCTGACAACCAGCCTCCTGAGGGCCTCAGAGCCCACTCTACCAGGGGCATGGCTGCCTCAGTGGCAGCTGCTAGGGACATTCCTTTGCTGGTTGTCTGCAAAGCAGCCACTTGGAAGACTATACACATTCATTAAGCACTACTGCCTAGATGTACAGTCTAGATCTGATGCCAAATTTGAAAGGGTGGTGCTGTAGAACCTCTTTCCTAAGTAGGTTCCATGCCCTCCTCCCAACTACACTGCCTGTAGTCTGCTTAAAGTTACTGATGCTAAAGGACCCCTGGGATAAGAAGAAAAAATTACTCACTGTAGTAATCTTCTTTCTTCCAAGGTGTCCTTTAGCATTAGTAAGCTCCAACCCTTCCTCCCCTGACAACCTAACTTCAGAGGTCTCTGCCTTTGCCTTCTACCAAATTTGCTAGGGTTTCCATTTGGAACTTTGTTTTAAGCAAAGTTTCTCTAGTTTATTGTTATCATGCAAAAAGTATGTATTTTTAATTCCTGTTGGTTCATAACCTTGGGCATGTGCCCATTTATCTTCAGAAAAATACTGGTGCCTTCTCAGGCAGTCTCTCCTCAGCACACCCACAAAGTCTATCCTAATTGGCTGATGCTAATTAATTAGCATGAACCACACCTCTGGGACAGTACTACCTGGTCAACTAGCTGCTTAAAGTTACTGATGCTAAATGACACCCTGGAAGAAAAAAGATTACTACGGTGAGTAATTTTTTCTTCTGAAAAAGGTATTACATAGAGAATTATGGATGGGTTTCGATTGGTAACAGTGCTGTTAGTGCATCGAGCAGTTTCTAAGGCGACTGATGTAACCTCGAGAGCGAAGCCCTTCACTCTCGGTTCAGTCTACTAGAACATGAATCACTAATCCTCACTATTACTGATGAAACCATCCATAATTTATATTGTATATTGGAAGCGTGTTACCAAACCTGCATTTAATTTTATGTACTTTTCTCTCTGCAGCTTATTCTGGGACCTCTGCCAACTAACAGTGCTGTTTGATTTTTGTGAGTTTGAGGTGGCATGGTGTACGTCAGTCTTTCCATTCGATGTTGTTGTGCTGCAGTGGGTATGTAGCTACTGCAGCATAACAGCATGCATGACGTCCATGGTGAAGCATAACAAGGTTTCGAAATGTGCTCTTTTTTAGTGGCAACAGCGTTCCAATATACATTATAATGTACTGTATTTGCTGTAGTGCTGATGTTTGTTTTTATCTTTATTATAGGTACATTTACAATTTCTTGCCAGATTCCGTCTGTAATGTGGATACCTAAATCTTGTGCCCATTTTATTTTTAAATTATTTATTTGCTGGTGGGTTTCATTTATTAAATTATGGTAGATTGCAGATATGATTTTTGTGTTTTTTTTTTTTTTTTGTCAATAATTAACACAGAACAAGGAGGCATATTTAGTGATCCTGTAGTTTTTAGAAGAAAGTTTCTTACATAGAAACATAGAATTTGATGGTAGATCAGGACCACTTGGTCCACCTAGTCTGCTAATCTCCCTATCTGATGGATAAGCTGCATATCCTAGTTACCCAACAACTTACTTCCTCCTACCCCTCCAATAGAATTGCCTTATGTCTGTCCCATGCATTCTTGAATTCTCCCACTGTTCTTGACTCCACAGCCTCCTCAGGAAGGCTGTTCCATGCATCCACAACCCTCTCTGTGAAAAAAATACTTTCTAACATTACCTCTTAGCCGTTCCCCTCTATCTTTAAATTGTGCCCCTTTGTTCTTGCACATCTCTTTTTCTGAAAGATGCTACCCTCTTGGACTTTGTTAATTCCCTTGAGGTACTTGAAAGTTTCTGTCATGTCCCCCCTCTCCCTCCTTTCCTCGAGGGTATAAATATTTAGCTGCTTTCGTCTCTCTTCGTATGTCTTCTGGTGCAGACCCTGAACCATTTTGGTTGTCCTCCTCTAAACAGCCTCCACTCTGTCTATGTCTTTGCATAGATGGGGTCTCCAGAACTGCACACAGTACTCCAGATGGGGTCTCACAAGCTGTCTGTACAGAGGGATAACAACTTCCTGTTTTCTATTGTTGATGCCTCTCCCTATGCATCCCAGTATCCCCCAGCCCACCTTACTGCTTTCTCACATTGCTTGCCAACCTTTAGGTCATCTGATATAATTACTCCCAGGTCCCTTTTGATATTTGTTGTTGTTAGTATCTCACCCCCCATTGTGTACTCTTCCCCTGGGTTTTTGTTTCCCAGGTGCATTACCTTGCACTTCTTTGCACTGAATCTGAGCTGCCACACATTTGTTTATTCCTCCAACCTTGCCAAGTCCATTTTCATCCTTTCCACCCCACCTTGTGTATCAACCCTGTTGCAGATCTTTGTGTCATCTGCAAAGAGACATACTTTTCCTTCCAGGTGCTCTCCAATGTCACTTATAAAGACATTGAAGAGGGCTGATCCCAGTACTGAACCATGCGGTGCCCGCTAAGTCACCCCTTTTCTTCACTGTGGACTCCGTTTACTATTATCCTTTGCATCCTGTTGTCCAGCCAATTTTTTATCCAGGCTACCACCTTGGGACCCACTCCAAGGCTGGCTAACTTGTATATTAATCTTTTGTGTGGGACTGTGTCAAATGCCTTGCTAAAATCTAGGTAGGCCATATCCACAGCCTCTCCCTGGTCTACTAGTTTGGTCACCCAGTCAAAGAAATCTATTAGTTTCTTATGAAATGGGCATCATAAATTAGTAGTTCTGATTGGCTGTTAGGGATGTGATATTGGTTCTTATGCACTGTAAAAAGCACCAGCAGTGCCATGTGGGCATTCATTCTAGTAATGATGCCAGTTAGAATGTTGGAAAATTGAAAAGCAGCCATCTTGTTTATCACCAACTGCGAGTGACAGCTTTTTCAATTTGACAGCATGGCATCATTACCAGAAACAAGCTTTGAAATCAGCCTGACAGAAGAAGATCTGGAAGACTTAATGAGCACAGATAATGACCCAGCAGATGAGCTCTCCACAGCCTCTGAACTTAGTACCTCTGCCCAGGAAACAAGCAACAGCAAAATGAAAAGCAAACCCATGAATGCCACAGTGCCCAACCATTTCTGCAGCTACAGTGCCAACCAACTCAACGTACTAGAACAATAAAAAAATGAAATAAACACTGAGAGATCAACTTCATGGGCACTAAGAGTATTCAACAATTGGGCTATGAGTACAAAAACAGAAATAGACTGGCACTCCGTCTCTAAGCAGGAGCTAAATGCCACACTCCGAAAGTTTTACGTGGAGGCTCGCACAACCGCAGGGCTCGAGTACACTATCTCAAGCTTCTGCAGTCTGTAAGCTGCACTTAACTGCCACCTGGGGTCGCCGAGCATCGGAAGGGCCTTCAACCTGATGACAGACCCTGAATTCCGATCAAGCAATGATGTTTTCAAAGCGAAGCTAAAATGTACCGAAGAGCCCAAAAAGATAAACTGACCCACCATGAAGCATTAACACCCCGAGTTAAACAAACTGAGAAACTCACCAATTTCTTCTCCGTGAACCGCGCCTGGCTTAGTCAGGGACGTCTGTCTAGATATTCAACTGTATATGGCCAGGCATGGCTGGGAAGGTTTGCGACAATTAAAACCGCATCATTTCGCAATTAAAAAGGACGAAAATGGAGCAGAATTTGTAATCCTCAACTTTAACGAACACACAAAAATCATACCAAGCCCCCTGAAACTGGAAAATCAGGACACTGAGGAGTTATGTATTCTCAGCTGGGCAATCCTCTTTGCCCAGTTGAAAGTTTCAAATTCTATCTCAGTAAGCTGCCTCCAGAGCCAAAAGTGCTATACTTGTACCCTTGAAGACTTCCACAAATGCAGCTAGATAACCTACCAGTATGGTATACATCAGAGCCAATGGGAGTCAATTACTTGTCCACAATGATGTTCCGCTTAAGTGAGGAAGCCTGCCTTCGCAGCGCTATACCAATCACTGTCTGCGAACAACCACGGTGCAACTGTTGTCCGACGCCGGCTTGCAAAGCCATGAAATAATGTCTGTGACAGGGCACAAAAAAGAATCGAGCCTCCAGAGTTACTGGCATGCCAAGCCAGATGACCAAAAGAAATGGAGCAGTATCTTGGCCCCAAAACTGGAAAACGTCACACTGCAGAAACGAGCAAGTTGCATGAACCAGTCCCCATGTGAAAATCAAAAGTTAATGTGCACCACACTGATACCCCAAGCAAATACATCAGAGCGCTTCACAACAGGGCAAGTAACAAATGAAATAAAGGAAAACCAGACCCAAAGTCCACAATTTGCAGGTGTATGCATGCATAACTGCAACATGACTTTCAATGGGACAGTGTATTTTGGAAAATAAATTAAAGCAATACTCAATGAAACAGTGTTAACCACCCAAAAACGAAATAGTAAAAAAGTTAATAGTTATTCATTAAAGTTACACTAAATAGTTATTCATTAAAGTTATACTACATGTGTTTTGTAGTTTAAAAAAATGTTTTTATCTTGAAATACAGTTACAAAATGCCTATATGGGACTATTTTATGTGGCGTAATCTTATGACATTAAATAAACTGAGAAATTTTGAGTTTTAAAAGTTCTGGTCTCACTATTTATTTCTCTAATTTTTATACATCATTTCATAAGTGCAATAAACCACTCCAGGGTGTGTGTTAGACATTTTAACACATGGCTGGCAGGCTGGAGACACTCAGCCAATGGCCTCGTGCCTCACAACACCTCCTAGCCGTGTGTTAAAATGTCTAACGCACACCCTGTCTTGGCTTATTGCTTATGTGTGACACAACCTTCCCACTGTTTATCCATGCTGCCTTGGGTCCTGTGCCCCACTGGCCTGTAGGTACTCAACAATTCTTTCCTTCAGAAGTGATTCCATCATTTTCCCTACCACTGAGGTCAAACTAACTGGTCTGTAGTTTCCTGCCTCTGCCCTGCTCCCACTTTTGTGAAGTGGAATTACATTCGCTCTACTCCAGTCCTTAGGCACCATCCCATCCTCCTATGATTTGTTAAAGAGAGTAGTTAGTGGTGTCATTAGTGCTACCCTTAGTTCTTTTAGAATTCTGGGGTGAATCCCATCAGGTCCCATTGCTTTGTCTACCTTCAGTTTTAAGAGTTCTTTCAAAACCCTTTCTTCTGTGAATGGACTGGTACTGACCCCCCGTATCCAGAGTGTTTCTTTTGTTTGGTTTAGGTATCTTCCCCGTCTCTTCTGTTGTGAATACTGAGCAGAAATATTTGTTCAGTATCCCTGCTTTTCACTGTCACCTTCTGCCCACATTCCCTCCCCCTTTATTAAGCCTCAGTATCCCTACCTTGGTCTTTCTTGGCTCCCTAATATACCTATAAAAGGTTTTATCCCCCTTCTTAACAATTGGCTATCTTTTCCTCGGTTTGGGCCTTTGCTAGTCTGACTGCCTTCCCTGCCTCCTTCTGCTTTAACTGATAAAGTTCTCTGTCCTGCTCATTTTGTGTTTCCTTATATTTCCTGAATGCCACCTCTTTTGAGAATCATAATGGTATTTTTCTTCATTTTGTTTTGTTGATTCGCTTCACACAAAGACTTGTTGCCTCTGTGATGGCTGTTTTGATTATTCCCCATTATTCTTCCACCCCTCCTTCTTGCCCATTTGCTAGTGTTTTCTGAGGCACTCTCTCATTTTCCCAAAGTCCAATACTCTTGCTTTTGTATGGCTTGACTCTCTGGCTGTGTTTATTGTGAACCACACTGTTTGGTGGTCGTTTGTTCCCAGATGGCTACCCACTTCTAAATCTGATATCCTTTCTCCATCCCTGTTTGAGAGTACCAGGTCTAAGATTGCTCCCTCCTGAGTGGGTTCCAACACTAGCTGTCGGAAGCATGCCCCTTGTAGGGGCATCAAGAATAACCCTGCTCTTGGATGTGCCAGCAGCAAATGTGGTCCAGTTAACATCTGGCATATTCGGGTCCCCCATCAACAATATATCCCCTTTTTCTGCCATTCTAAGGATGCCTTCTATCATTTTCTTGTCCATTCCCTCCCCCTGAGATGGGGGTCTGTACATAACCTCCATGCGGATTGTGGTGCCATTTTTTGTCTCCAGGGTGACCCATAGTGACTCATCTATTTCCTGTTTACTCTTTAGTTCTGTTGCTTTAATCCCTTCCCTTACATAGAGAGCTACTCCTCCTCCTCTTTTACCCTCCCTGTCCCTCTTGTAGATTGTGTATCCTGGCATGTTGACACCTCAGTCATGGTTTTCTATGTACCATGTTTCAGTGACTGCCACAATATCCAGGCATCCCTCTTCCATCAAGGCCACCAGTTCAGGGAGCTTATTACACGGACTATGGGCATTGGTACTCATCACCCTCCATTTTTTGATGGCCTTACCCCTTTTAGCCCCATCCCTGTCCTTACTGCCTTTCCCCTTTTTTTGCATTTACCCCTGTCCTGCTCCCTAATGACTTTTCTACCTTGGTGTTTACCTCACTAATAACTGTGTTTTGTGGGGGAAGGCTGGGATTTCCCTGCTCCTTTTCAGTGCCTGCCCCCCCGTCTGCTAGTTTAAATGCTTGCCAATGAAGCATTTAAACCTATCACCTAGGATTCTGCCCCCCGCCCCGGACAGATGCAGACCATCGCACCAGTCTAGGTCTGTATCCCTCCAGGTGGCTGCCCAGTCTCCAGTGAAGCCAAAACCCTGAGCTCTACACCAATTTTTCAACCATTCATTGAATCTCATGGTGTGGAGTACCCTAGCATCATCCTTGCCATAGACAGCCAGCACCTCCAAGAAGGTTACCGTACATGCTACTTGTCTAAGACCCCCGACTCTAAACTCCTCTTGCACTGCTCTAAACCCATTCCCAGCCAGGTCATTTGTCCCTAGGTGAACAATGGCATCCAGCTCCCTCCCTCATGCAGCTCCTCCCATGATCCTGATTTGCTTCCTGTCCCTCAGGCCTGGTGCCAGGAGGCTGCCCCTCCCTCTCCCTTCCTCCCCACATCTGCCACTCTAATGATTGAGTCCCCCACCAGGAGTTGTTTCCTTCCCCTGTGGGGTCTTGTGCCACCCTCCTGTGGGTCTCCTTTGTGGAGGTTCCCAGCATCCTCCTTGGTGTCCACTGCCGGTGCCTCCATAGATATCTATAGAAGTGAGTTTGTGGTAAGTTATACTGTTGTTTAATTTGTTCAAATGATTTAAATACCTTATTTTCGTATAATTGATTGATTTCCATTAAGCCATTTTTTGCCAAATCTGATATGCTTTGTCTGCAGTTGAGGGTAAAAAGAGGTAGTTGTTCTATAGGGGAGAGTGAGGATTAATAATAGTTTTGTATTTCATTTTTTTATGGATTTCATTCCAACAATGTATCACAGTTTGTGTTGTGATGTTATTTATTGTATTATTTGAGGGTATTTTGAAAAAAGCAGATATTTTAGTTTAACATATGGATATATTCCTTGTTCTGTTTTGTAAGAATTTATATCTGAATCTGATTTATGTATCTAGGTATGTACAATGCTACTTTGAGTGGCTATATAGTATATATAAAGATCTGGTGGTGAGAGTCCTTTTTCTTTAGGCATAATAAGTTTATTGTAAGCTATATGAGTTTTTTATGTCTCCAAATGAATTTTTTATTAATATTTTGAGTTTATTGAAAAATTCCATAGAGATGGGTATTGCCAATGCCTGATATAAACATACAATGTATGGTAGAACGTTGTTATAGGTAAAAATCTACCTTTTTATAACAACGTTTTACCATCGATGTGATGTCACGATATTGTTAACCCATCGATGGTATGTCACATTGATGGGTTAACAACCGGGAACAGTCTGGACATGCGTGCAACTGGATCAGATGGCCTTGAAATGGCCGCGGCGGTGAGGGCAGAGTGGCAGTGACTGAAACAAAACTGCGGTAAGGAACTGTTTTCTTTTCTTAAAAACCTAAATGGTACCATACACTATAAAATATAATGTATGGTACATCAATGATTAACCGTTTTTTTAACCAATCTCAACGTTGCCATGGCGACTTAACCTCCTGAGCCTCATACCGAGTTTACATGGTAAGCCTCTGGCCTCTCAATGAGTTAACAAACCGGTTAACCATCGATGACCACGCATTATACTCTATATCAACTTCAAAAGTATTTTCATTTTTATTATGTTAATCTGTCCAATCAAAGTTAATGGTAGACCTGTCCAGTTATTGAGTTTATCCTGTATATCTTTTAGTAAAGGTGTATAACTTTCTGGATATTATTTAGCTATTTTGTTTGTATTTTATTCCTAAGTAGTTAATTATTGATTCTGATCTACAGGGCAGGTTACATCCAGCCTACACTTAACGCCACACTCCAAACAGTCGATGCACTCAACACATTCTAACACAGTAACAAATACACACACACACACCAGCATAAACTCAGTAAATAACTACAAAATACACCTGAAGAGTGTAAGTAGACCCTTATCGAAAAGTAATAGTCCATATAGCACTAGTTCAGTACTTAGCAAAGTAAGTCCAGTGAATATGCAATTTCCAGAGCAAACAGTCTCTGATAGTCTTTTTTAGGCAGATGAAACTGATAAAAATCAGTGACTGTCCCTCCAGTTCTCACAGACGGTAACTTCAGACCACATAACAGAGCCCCTGGTCCCACTCTCTGCCACAAAAGGTCCCAGTACTCACCAGTGAAAACTAGCACACTGGTGGTGGAATTAGGAAATTAATGCCCAGCAAATCAGTTAGCAAACACAGTTAAAAACAGAGAATAGGCAAACACTCCTTGCCTACCTCCCTTCCAGTTTCTTCCTGTAGACTTCACCATCAGCAGTCTCTGCACAGACAGACCCCTTCCCTGGCATCTCCATGCTCCTCGAGCATTCAGTCAGCTTCTCTCACCAGCCACCTCTGGTACTCCTTTATGCCACAACAGATAGATCCAGCAGACAGTCTTCACTCAAATAAAGAATGGGAGTTTCAGTCGGCACACAACAAGCATGCCAGACTCCAGGATCCAGCAGCACATCCTAGCACTGCTAATGGTAAAATTCCACTCACTCCCTCTCTCATTCGTTGATAACCCAGAATGGTGCTCCTTCCTCTGCTCAGTACCTCTCACACCAGGCAAAAACCTAGAATGGTGCTCCTTCCACTTGGTGCTTGGCTCACGCTAGATACTCTCGGACAGATACTGTGCTAACAGGTACAATGCAGTACAAAATGGAATCATGCTAAGAGCTGCAGCAGTTGAACAGTTCTGGTGCTAGTACTTCTCCTACACATGAAGCAATTTTACACATGCAGGTTGGGTCTACTCGCTCTCCTATCCAAAAATAAACTCTCTCTCTCCTGTCACCACGCTCACTAAAAATCCCTAACTAAACTAAACGACACCATACCACTACAGCTACTGTAGCTAAAATGGAAGTGAGATAAACCCTCAAACTCAGGTATAAAATCTTAAAAATCCTGAGCACAGCCATGGAGTTCAGAGTGGACTGCCCAGCCTGGCAACCATCTTGAGTTAAACAAGCATTTGTCAATGCCGAACGTTCGCTTGCAGGTATTTGCAGTGGAGTTTGGCATGTATGGTGCTTTACCCTAATGCCCTGTGCGATTGCTCGTATTTGCACAATAAATTGTCAGCATGACCTTTTTGTTACCCCCATTGTGTGCTACATAGGCGGAAAGACGTTTTGGGCAGGATGTGAAAAATGACAGCTGTACTGCTCATAAGGAAGTGTGGTAAAATGGCAATGTTGAAAATCTGGAGTGGAAATATTGAAAATTTGCAAACCTAGGAGCGTGCGTGGGAACTGTGCAATGCACGCTCGTAAAACAGTCATTGTTAGGAATTTTTTCACCAAATTGTCAACATTGGCATTTTAAAACCTCTGCTAATGAACAGTGTCACTGTGATTGTCTTACTGTGTGCCATACATTAATTTTGCACACCGACTGTCATTAATGCACTACATGGGGCGGGCTGCGTTTTGGGCAGGATGTGAAAAATGACAGCTGTACTGCTCATAAGGAGGTGTGGTAAAATGGCAATGTTGAAAATGTGGAGTGAAAATATTGAAAATTCGCAAACTTACGAGCGTGCACAGGAACTGCACAATGAACACTCGTAAAACAGTCATTTCTAGGAATTTTGTCACCAAATTTTCAACACAGCCATTTTAAGACCTCTGCTCATGAACAGTGTCACTGTGATTTTCTTAATGTGTCCCATACATTAAGTTCACACACGGACTGCGCCATTGTCTGCTACATGGGCGGAAACACATTTTGGGCAGGATGTGAAAAATGACAGCTGTACTGCTCATGAGGAGGTGTGGTAAAATAGCAATGGTGAAAATCTGGAGTGAAAATATTGAAAATTTGCAAACTTACTAGCGTGCGTGGGAACTGTGCAATGCAG
The DNA here is from genome assembly GCA_016271365.2 of Neoceratodus forsteri. Taxonomy (NCBI): domain Eukaryota; kingdom Metazoa; phylum Chordata; order Ceratodontiformes; family Ceratodontidae; genus Neoceratodus; species Neoceratodus forsteri. The sequence continues at coordinate 610,820,068 of CM057449.1, read as the reverse complement.
CTCGTAAAACAGGCATTTTTAGGAATTTTTTCACCAAATTTTCAACATTGTCATTTTAAAACCTCTGCTAATGAACAGTGACACTGTGATTTTCTTAATGTGTCCCATACACTGAGTTGCACACCGACTGTGCCATTGTGCGCTACATGGGCGGAAACATGTTTTGGGCAAGATGTGAAAAATGACAGCTGTACTGCTCATGAGGAGGTGAGGTAAAATGGCAATGTTCAAAATCTGGAGGAAAATATTGAAAATGCAAACATATGAGCGCATGAGGAACTGCGAACGCACGCCAAAACAGTCATTTTTAGGAATTTTTCTCCAAATTTTCAACATAGCCATTTAAGACCTCTGCTCATGAACAATGTCACTGTGATTTTCTTAATGTGTCCCACACATTGATTTAGCACACCGACTGCACCATTGTACGCTACATGGGTGGAAACACATTTTGGGTGAGATGTGAAAAATGACAGCTGTACAGCTCATAAGAAGGTGTGATAAAATGGCAATGTTGAAAATCTGGAGTGAAAATATTGAAAATTCGTGAACTTAAGAGCCTGTGTAGGAACTGCGCAATGCACGCTCATAAAACAGTCATTTTTTGGAATTTTTGCACCAAATTTTCAACATGGGGTTTTTGGGACCCCTTCTCATGAATGATGTCACTGTCATGGCGTTATTTGAGCCCGAAGGGTGATTTTGTGCAGTGACTGCGCAGTGCCTGCGAAATCACCTGGGCCCGAATATGCCATGACGTGACATCATTCATGAGAAGGTCCCAAAACCCCATGTTGAAAATTTGGTCAAAATTCCAAAAATGACTGAGATATGCAATAAAGTTGAAACCCCCTATCTAGCCCATTACACAGCTTACGGCATTTCCTCAGTTCGCGGTCGACTTTGAAGAGTGCAGGCGTGTTCGGTCCACCAAAATCATCGCGCCAGAGTCCGGAGGTAAGTATGGGGTGGGGGTGTGGGGAGGCTGGGTGTGCAGTGGGTGGAGTGCGGGTTGTGGGGGTCTGGGAGGCGCCCGTGGGACCATTTTATTTTACAGGTTTAAACAAAAAAGCGGCGTGGGGCGTTTGCCACGCTGGGGTGGGCTCCCAGAGTGGCAGAAGATGACTGGGGGGCAAGGGCCAATGGGGGTTGGGCACCCCGTCGGCAAAACAAGGAGGGATTGCCATGCTGGGGTGGGCTCCCAGCATGGCAGCAAGATAACAGGGGGCCGTGGAGCCGGCGGGGGATTGGGCACCCGATCGGCAAACAACGTTGCCACTGGATGGGCTCCCAGCGTGGTACCAGCAGGCGGTGTGATGCGGCGGGGGCGGCGTGAGGGGGATGGTAGTGCTCAGTATGGCAGCGGTGCTTTCCTTTGAAGCAGAAGAACACCGCTGTCATACAGAGCTCCTGCACCCATTGGTGCAGGACCGCCACGCCTGCTCAAGGGAGCAGTGCATTGGATGGGAGAGGCACACCTCAAAAGTGTGCTACTCTCCCAAAACGTTCCTTGCGCATGCGCGCAAGTGAACATAAAAAGGCAGAAGGTTATTTTTTTAATTATTTTGTAACTGGGTAAGGCCCACTGGACACAAGACCCATTTATAGAGGCAACCCAGGAGCTCCAGGGATGGTAAGTGACTTGTTCAGAGTCACAAAGTATGCAAGCAGAAGTTGTGGGAATCAAACTCAGGCCTGCTAGATGTACCAAGCTCATTCACAGCTCATTACTCTAACCTTTAGGCAATACTGCCAACCCTGTATTAGACATAAAGTAAATAGTTTTTTTGATATCTAGTAGTCATGCATGCTTTAGCAAGTTCTCTCTCTCTCTTTTCTCTAGAACAAGGTTCTATAGTTTTCATAATTTTAAGATTACTGTTTTAAAAGCTGCCCATGGGTAAAGGAATACAGTAAAATGTATTCTAAAGACTTTTTCACCCACATGAAGTATGTTTTTATATTTTACATATAGGTTGTTTAAAAGTTGTGTCCATTACAGATTAGTGTTTGAAATTGCTGGAGTCTGATGATGTACCTCAGATTTGTATGGCCTATAAAAAAACTGACCCCCATGGCAAAGGACTAGTCACTCCTTTGCCTTCAAGATGTTACTATAATGTAACAGCCTCAATGGTCAGTATTATAGATGTTGGCCTTAGCATTGGTGGCTTCTTCTACACAACTCCCAGGCTTCAAAGTTGGATTCTCGAGGCAACATATGTATTTGGTATGGTAAATGTAAACGAGAAGGCAGCAAAAAGCAGTGGTGATACAGAAATGTGTCTGTGAAGTAGTACTGGGATATGATCTTCCATTTTTTCTGGATTCCCTACAGTACCAGTGTAACTATGTGTAAACAGTGCAGGTGTAAGCTGCCATTTACAGCTCTGGATGGGTTCTGGTTAGAATGCAGCTTTGGAGATTTCGGTTTTGAAGGTGTCCTGATGAAGTAGCTGCACAATATGGTTGTTATGGACTCATGTACAGTTATCAGAGAGTTGGAAGTTGAATGGTCTCGGTCTGCGAATTTGAGAATGTGACTTTCTAGTTCATAAAAGTAACTACATTTATCAAGTAAGCATAAGGGGGGCTATGCACGAACGGGCAGGAAGTATGCTCCAGAGGCATGTACCCTGCCCATGTAGCTCCGTGGCCCTGGACAGGTGCAGGGTGCACAGTATTCACAACCACAAGCACTTGCGGGGCACCTGTCCATGGACCTGCCCCCACAGCGCGCAGAACTACCCAGGGCAGCTGGGGACAGAGCAGTGGACCCAGGTGGGCATGCAATCAGATGCCCATCCTGGGTCCCACAGTGGATCACCTACACAGGAGGAACGGGTCCGGGTGCGTGAATAGCTCCTGTTGGCACCCGGACCTGCACTGCCATGATCCTATGTCCCACGGTCCCCCCACCAGATACCATCCCCTGTGTCTGCGCCTGCCTGGTGCACAGATGTCCCCTCACACAACACCACCACCCCATAGTGGACTGCAACCCCCACACACATCAGCCCCATCCGCATTTGCCCATTTCATACCCACCTCATAATATGTGGCAGCCCTGACCCCTGTTTGTTCACTGCAGACCCCCACAAAGCAAACGTGACAGCCCATCCCCAGTGTAGAGCAAATCATCCGTCACACACACACACACAGAGGTGCTCCCGACATCACTACCCTGACCCCCAACCTGGTATCCCTTCTGTAACATTGGTGGCAAGTGCCCCCTCCACCCCCGTGTCACTAACAACACCACCACCCCAGACCCCGGACCTGCAAGTCTGTGCAGCGGCCCAGAACGGCCAGTGGCACAGCCCTCTACACACCTCCTTGGCCGCTAGCCATCCGATTGATGCTGTGAGCACGCTTCCATATGTAGGAATCATGCTCCCTACATCACTTGGATGGCCGGTGGCTGAAAGATGTGGGGAGGGCTGTGCCACTAACCGTTCTGACTATGCACTGACTTGCAGGTATGCATGAAGGGGTGCTGTCGTCAGTCCCGCGGGGGTGGGGCAGTCACCCCACCAATCTTGAGGCAGGGGTACTGGGTTGGCGGTTGTCGGTTGGGCTAGTGATGTCAGGGGCACCTCTGTATGTTCAGAGGGGTGACTTGCTCTACACTGGGGACAGGGCTGGCATGTTTGTTTCGAGGGGTCTGCAAAGAACAAATGCAGGACGGGGATGCCATTTTGTGGGGGGGTATGACATGAACAAATGGTGTCCAGGGCTGCCATGTTGTCTGATGAGGGGTGGCCAAAATGAAAACACGGGATGGGGATGTCATGTTGTTGGAGGGGGGGTTGACTTGCACATACAGGGATGGGGACAACATGTTCTAGAGGGGTTGTATATTCAAAGCACACATGGACTGGGTGCACATCAGGAGTGCAGATCTGCTACGGGACATGTCTTCACTTCTGTATGGGCACTCGCCTGATCAGCTGCCCCAGCCCTCCCTATCAGCCTAGTGGGCTGGGGCAGCATAGAGGGTCATTTCCTGGTCCATCCACAACTGGTGGGTGCAGTTCATGGGGGCACACAGTGGGTTATGGCAGGGTTCCGGCTGCCGTAACCTGCGCCCCCCCATACCTGACACTATGCGACTTAGTGAATGGTGCGTAGTGCTGGCACACTCCCAACATGCCCCGTGCCCACCCCAGCGCATTGCTAACCATGCGGCCAAGGGATCAGGCAGGTAACCACTTTACATGCATTTTGTAAATACTACTGGGGGTTTGTGGGACCCCTGATGCATGGCATTCCGACTTAGGGTTGCCTATGCACCTCAGATACATGGCGCATAGGCAATTCTTTTTTTAGTGCATAGGCCCCAACATTGGGGAAGTTGGATGTGTTAAACTTATGAAAATACAAATAACATTTTCCTTCAATCATTGTCAGTTTGGTGTCATTTTCAGCAGACCAGATAATAATGGTGCATATATAGAAAATTGTGGATGGGACAAAGAAATAGACTGAAAAAATGCAGGAAAACTAGCAATCTTTCTTGAGTTCAGAAAAATTAGAGAAAAAATGGCCAAGACCTTTTTGTAAAATATGTGCAGGTCAGAAGTAACTAAATAGTATAAGTGTTGTTGTGTATGGATTTCCATAAACTCAAAATCCTTGTGCATGGGCGAAGGTTGTTTGGCATAATTCAAAGGGTGCACAGTTCAAAGGTTATGGCAAGTTGTTGTGCACGGTTCAAAGGTCTCAAAATATGTTATCTCCTGCTAAACCCCATATGGACAAAGCGATGAGAGGTAGGTGGGAAGGGAGCAGTTGAGTCCTGCTTTCTACATAGAAACATAGAAATACAGACGATGACGGCAGAAAAGGACCACAAGGCCCATCCAGTCTGCCCATTTCTTTTTCTATCTTATAAATGTGCCATCGGCCTTTATTCTGTCAATGGCCTATCTATTCATACTCATCTGTATTGCTCCCTTATGCCTATCCCATGCCTGTTTGAAGCCCTGTACTGTATTTATATCCGTCACTTCCTGAGGTAGGCCGTTCCATGCATCCACCACCCTTTCTGTGAAAAAGAGCTTCATCACATTACCCCTTAATTGGCCTCCCTCTAATCTCATGCTGTATCCTCTTGTCCTGCTATTTTTCTTACATTGAAACATGTTAGACTCTTTTACCTTGTTAATGCACTTAAGGTGTTTGAATGTTTTGATCATATTACCCCTCTCCCTCCTTTACTGTAGGGTATACATATTGAGCTCCGTTAATCTGTCCTCATATGTTTTCTGATGCAGTCCCTGCGCCATTTTGGCTACCCTTCTCTGGACTACCTCAATCTGGTTAATGTCCTTGTGAAGGTGTGGCCTCCAGTACTGCACGCAGTACTCCAGATGGGGCCTAACCAGTGACTTGTAAAGAGGGATTATTACCTCCCTCTTCCAACTTGTCATACCCCTACTAATACACCCCAACATCCCTCTTGCCCACCTACTGCTTTAGTAGTCTGCTTAGATGATTTCAGGTCATCTGTGATGATGATGCCCAAGTCTCTTTCTTCCATTGTGACTGCCATCAACTCCCCTCCCAGCCTATAGGTGGCTTCAGGTTTTCTCTTCCCTATGTGCATGATCTTGCACTTCTTTGCATTAAACCCCAGTTGCTATTCTTCCGACCATTTTGCCAGTTTATCCAGATCTCATCTCATTCTGCCAACCCCATCTGGATCATCTACTCTGTTGCAGAGCTTGGTGTCATCTGCAAAAAGACAAACCCTACCCCCCAGTCCATCTGCAATATCACTGATGGAGATAATGAAGAGGACTGGCCCCAGAACTGATCTCTGAGGTACCCCACTTGTTACTTGCATCTCTTCTGACTGTATACCGTTTACCACCACTCTCTGTTTTCTGCCTGTCAACCAGTTTGCCACCCAGCTGACCAACTTCTGACCCACCCACAAACCTACCCAGCTTACTTATCGATCTTCTATGTGGAACATTATCGAAAGCTTTGCTGAAGTCAAGGTAAATGACATCAACTGCTCCCCCTTGGTCCACCACTCTGGTTACCCAGTCAAAGAAATCTGTGAGATTAGTTTGACAGGATCTTCCTTTTGTAAACTCATGTTGTCTTGGATCTCATGCTCCTATGGATTCCAGGTGTTGCACTATCCTTTCCTTAAGGAGTGCCTCCATAATCTTGCCCACTACTGCAGTAAGACTGACTGATCTATAGTTCCCTGCCTCCTCTCTGCTACCACTCTTGTGGAGTGGGTTCACATGAGCCCTTCTCCAGTCTTCTGGGACCTCTCCCGTGTTTAGAGACTCACTAAACAGTTCTGATAATGGCTCTGCTAGTTCCACTCTTAGCTCCTTTTTGTACCCTGGGATGTATGCCATCAGGTCCCATTGCCTTGTCCACACTGAGCTTATCGAGCTCTTGTAGGACCCTTTCTTTTGTGAAGGGACTAGTGTACACCTCCCTCCCCGTGTCCATGGTGCTGAGCTGTGGGCCCTGCCCTACCTTTTCTTCAGTAAATACTGAGTAGAAGTATATATTTAGGATAGATGCTTTTACATGGTCCTCCTCCTCACCCCCTTATCTCCTTTGATCTTAGCAATACCCCCTCTGGACTTTATCCTTTCACTGATGTATCTATAGAAAGTCTTGCCACCTTCTTTTATTGTTTGTGCTGGTGTTTTGTCAGTTTGGGCTTTTGCCTGCCTTACTGCCTTCCCTACTTCCCTCAGGGAAGTTTGGTATGCCTCCCTACATTCATCCTGCTGCATTCCTTTATATTTCCTGAAGGGCAGCCTTTTGGCTCTGACCTTTTCTGCTACTGTTTTTGAGAACCAAAGTGGCTTCCTTCTTCTTTTGCACTTCCTTTTCTCTTTAATGCAATGGGATGTTGCTTCAAGTATTGCATCCTTAATGCTTGACTACTTTGCCTGTACCTCCTTACCTGTATTTCTTTTTGCCAGGGCTAGCTTAACTCTGTTGGCCATCTTATCAAAGTCAGCTCCTCTGAAGTCTCATATTTTTGCCTTGGAATGGGATGATTTAGTTCTAGTGGCCAAATTGAACCATACCATGTGATGGTCACTGGCCCCCAGGTGACCTTCTACCTGGAGATCTGTGATCCTTTCCCTGTTAGTCAGTACTAGATCAAGGATAGCCCTGTCCCCTGTGGGTTTTTGTACCAGTTGTTTGAGGCGCTCCCCCTGCAGGTAATCCACCATGTGTCTAGTTCTGGCAGATGTTCCTGCTGGTATTGACCAATCTGTATTTAGCATGTTGAAGTTTCCCATTATCAGAACCTCCCCTTTAGCTGTCATGTTTTATATATCTTCTAACAGTAATGTGTCTGTGTCCTTGCCCTGGTCTGGGGGCTTGTAGACAATGCCAGTTTGTATTGCTGTCCCATTTCCTGTTTCCAAGGTGACCCACAGTTCTTCTGGCTCGTTATGTGTATTCTGAATTTCTGTAGCTTTGATATTTTCATTGACATACAGGGCCACTCCACCCCCCCTTTTTTGCACCTCGGTCTCTTCTGAACAGTACATAGCCAGGTACTGAAGTCTTCCAAGTGTGGTTACTGGTAACCCATGTCTCGTTAATTGCTACTATGTCCAGTTTAGCCTCTGTCATTATTGCCTGCAGGTCTGGGATCTTGTTTCCCAGACTGTGAGCATTTGTGTACATGATTTTCCATTGGCCAGATGTCAGTGTGTTAGTTGTTGGGCGAGGTCTGGCATATCCCCTGTGCATCATATGGGGAACTGGACCTTTTTCCTTACCTAGTGATGCAAATGAACTACAAACATGCTGAACTCCTGTTTGACCACTAGCAGAGGGGGGAGGGGTGTTCTTCCCATTCGACGTATGGGGTGCTGCACCCCTCTCCCCATTTGCTAGTTTAAATATTCTGCAAAGACGTCAAACATCTGCCCCAATGCACTGACTCCCTCCTTAGTCAGATGCAGTCCATCAAATTTAAAGAACTTTCGCTCCCAAAACTGTTGCCAGTTCCCTACAAATGTGTGTCCTTTTTCCTGGCACCAGTCCTTGGGCCACAAGTTTAGCTCCCCTTCTCTGACCTTCTGTCCATCTGTCCCCCTCTCCCAGACTGGCAGGATCTCAGAGAAGGAGATGCCGGACAGAATGGATGATAGTTTGTCACCCAACCTGGTCAGGTGTTTCATGGTCTCCACAACTGACCGACTGGCAAGATCGTTAGTCCCTATGTGTACCAGGATGTCAATGTTTTCTCCTGCTTCCTGAACAATTTTAGCAATGCAGTCAGTGTCTCTACACGCTGATGTACCTGGGAAACATCTGACCATTACTCCTGGCTGGAGATAGGTATCAACTCCCCGAATCATGGAGTCTCCTATGATCAGAAGTTTTTTTGGATTTCCTTTTTTGCTTTTTTTGTTTTGGTTCCTGTTTTGGGTGAGTTTTGTTGTGCTAGCTCCTGTGCTGCAGTGTCCTGCTCTGCAGTGACCTCTGCCCCTTTGTTTGATTTCGGAGATGGAGGCAGATACCCATTTGTAGTTTTTATATGGTTTGTGGAGGTAATATGTTGAAGAGCACCGAGTGATGGGGCACCCAATTTGCCCTTCCTAACCACCTGCCAACCTCCCGGACCAAGTACCCTCTGCAGTCAAGGTGCTTCTGTTGGATGTTGCAAAAATGGCGGGTGGTTCTTATAATATATTTCCTCTTCAATATGCAATTTGAGGCACGCAATCTCTGCCCATGCTGCCTGGAGCTGAGCCCTTAGATCTCCAATGGCCCAGCATGTAGGACAGTGTCCTAAGTCTTGTAAAACTGCCCTTCTGAAATGTGTTCCACAGTACCTGCAGTTAATGATATCCATTCCAGATAAGTTACTGGGTTTATAACCTGGTCAGAGTAATTAGAAGGAAGACTATGAAAGCAAAAGTTTGATTTTGTGTTTTGTTTGTTTGTTTGTTTGTTTTTGTATAACTTGTTATAACAAGTTAAATTGCTAGTGCCCCTGTAAATGAGGTCACCGTGTGGATACCCCTCTGATCTGTCCCTTCCTGCTTTGCCACAGGAAATGTCACGACTGTGCTACCTGTAAAAGGAGTGTAGTGTGGTGTGGTTAGGGATGGGGGTGGGTGGTTGGGCCCGTCCCCTGATGAAAAAGAACCATGGACAAAAGAAACAAGGAGGTAAGAGCAGAAACAATCAGTGGGCAGCAAATGCAGTAGCCCTGAAAGCTTATCCTAATGATAGACAAAACTGTAGAACCCGTAAAGCACCACCTGTAATAATTTCACAGAAGATATACCCTGTAAGAAACACTTTGTTACAGAGAAAAATAAAGCAGTAACAGAAGATATACCTTGCAAAAGACAATTTGAATCAGAAGTTTACAGCAGTAATCTGTTAGCACACACCTGTAGGTACACCCTATAATAATGCAGCAGAAGGTATACCCAGCAACAACAATTTGAATTATAGAAAAATAAAGCAATAAAACGTTAGCAACAAATAGTAACAATCCATGTGAGTACAACATAAAAATAACACCACACAGTAAATCTGCCTAGCCAAAAGAAGCCTTAATCCTTTCCCTTGCTCTGGTAAGGTTCTTTGCTCTGTTCTTTCAAGCAACCTAGAAGAAAATAGCTCAGGTGAAGCTAGGTGCTTGGCCAGCAAACCTAGTCTTCCACCTGCATATGCTGCATATATATTGAAGTTTTCATGTCTGACATTCAGTGAAACCATTTACTATAAAATTAATAGCTGGGCAACCATGCCCAACTTAGCTGGTGTTTTCTTCTCTGGGTTGAGAGGATATTATGGATCTCTCACACTTTGCTCTCGAGGTTCGTAAGATGTCACCGCTACCCCTCAATGGAAACATAGCCTTGCTGTGTATGGTCGCCCATTCATTAGTCTCTATTTCTTATACAGTACTTCTGTTTTTTTTCCCCAAGAAGCAGTCTGACAAAATACAACTGAGGTAGCCAGCTACAAAGATAATACAGACAGAAAGAGCAGAAGCAAACATATGTTAGAGTCTGTTAACTCAGACAGAATACAGCAAATGGAAGCAGGAGGCTGAGGGATTGAGCCATGATATTTCAGTCTACTTCCTGGAAGTTCAGCTATCCACAGTACACCTGCCAGGGAAAAACAGCATGCTGTCAGACTCCCTAAGCAGGATCAGCCAGGAAAATCATGAATGGACCCAGAACCAGCAGGTGCTGGCATCAGTGCTCAGACAGTGGAATACACCAGAAATAGACCTGTTTGCTTCCTGAGAGAACAATCAGCTCCCACTCTTTTGTTGCAGCTCCCCAGCAGTGGGCTCAGTCCCAGAGGATGCCCCAGTCCTCAGCTGGTCAGGGAAGTTTCTATATGCCTTCCTCTTATTTCCACTTTTACTGACAGTGCTGATAAAACTGAGAAGGGAGTCAGCAACAATAATTCTCATAGCTCCAGACTGGGCCAGGCAGATCTGGTACGCCATGCTCCTGTCCTTCTCCAACAGGCCACCTATCAATCTGCCTTTGAAAGACAATCTGCTGATACTGTCTCAGGGCAGGATAACATTCCCAGACTTGAGAACTCTATGCCTCAAGGCATGGTTCTTGACGAGCTATAGTTTTCAGGGCTAAGTCATTCTGAAGAGATAATGAAAGTGATGAAGGTTTCTGGGAAACCATCAACAAGGAAAACTTAAGCTTCAGAACAGAAAAGGTTTTTCTTCTGGTGTACTCCTAGACAGATTAATCCCATCTGCACAGGTCTGTCTACAATCCAGGACTACCTAGTCGACCTCAAGTCACTGGGCCCAAGGCCCTCAACCCCGAAGGTACATTTGGCAGCAATGTCAGGTTGCACATCAGCTGACAAAGACAGGTCAATGGCTTCACAATCCATTTTCAAAGCATTTTTTAAAGCCCTGAATCACATGTACCATCAAGTGAGGGACCCTGTCCCTCCACGGGACTTGAATATGTGCATTGCCTAGCTGTCGGAGGCTCCTTCTGAGCCTGTGGTCACTGCTGCACTGAAGTATGTCACTTGAAAACAATCTTCCTGGTGGCAGTGACAGCTGGCAGAAGGGTCAGGAAACTACAAGCCCTCCGCACAGATCCTAATACATAATTTTCATGGTCACCAGCCAAGAAGATGATGGCGACCGTCTTGGTTGGTCATGGTGGCAGCGTCCTGCTGGGTTGGGATTTGAAATTTTTACTGTCTCTGAGAGCCAACAGGGTGTGAGGAAAAGGGTGTGGATATTAAACAAAGAGCTGGGGGATTTAGATCCTCCTTGCCAGTGCCCCTTTCTCACACACCGAGTTGCACGGCTGTTGGGATAAGGGGAAGGGGGGAACTTCAGCAGATGGTGTGGGGATTACAGCAGTGCCCTGAACTACAAGAAGCAGGGAAGTGCTTATATTTTATTTTTATTCTTCAGTTAATATTTTAAACTCTTGCTGAGCTTTTACTTTTGTTCTTGTACCCTCGATATTTTGTAGTGTTTTGCTATCTTCTATTGGAGGGCCAGGAGGATTTTTGCTGCTGCAGACTCCTTGGTTGGTCACAGTGGCAGCATCCTGCTGGGTTGGGATTTGAAACTTTTGGCCCACCCACCCATGCACCCCTCCTCTACCAGATGTTAAATACACTGGGGAGTCGGTACCAGAAGCACCCCCCACCTCCACTAACTATTAGATACACTGGGGAGCTGGTACTAGAAGCAGGGATTGGTTACTGGGTAAGGAGGGGAGGGGCTTCTGAAGAGGAGGTAGGGCTGAGGCTGGGAATAGAATAGGCTTAGGATTGAAATGGAAAGACATGGAGAGCTGGGTGAACAGTTGAGGATGACAGGAGGGGTCAGGGGAGAATAGTACGGTGCAATATCTGTGGGGCAGCAGTCTTCACGAGCACACTCTGAAGAGTTGGGGGGTGCCCAGTTTGCATAAGGCTGGGACAGCTGGAAGCGCAGTTGAATAGACTGAAGTGGGAGATAGCCAGACTAACCATAGCTGGTGGGGCTGGGATGGATAGTCGCACCACAGTCTATGTGGCCAGGAGAATGGAAAGGGGGCGCAGGGGAGGAAAATGGGAAGCTGCACTGGGGTAACCATCCTGGCTTTTGTGGAGGAAATGGACAGCAGGTGGCAATCAAGAAAGGGGGGAAGAGGACCTGTTGCAAGGGGAATCAATACTAATGAGTTATGCCTATCCTTAAAAAAGGAGACCCAAAGGATATCAACAACTACAGACCCATAGCCATCCTCTCTGTGCTAAGTAAGCTACTGGAGAAGCTTGTTGCAACCCAAACCATTTACTATCTCACAAAGAACAACCTTCACTCAGACACTCAGCATGGTTTCAGAAAAGGGCACAGTACCTCAACCGCTCTTCTCAAATTCTCCACCGATATACTCTGCAACATGGACAAAGGCCTACTCACTAGACCAGTATCTATCGATCTTACCAAAGCTTTCGATCTTGTTGATCATCCGTGTCTCTCAACTCTACACAGACTTAATTTCTCATCCTCAGCAGTTGACTGGTTTAACAACTACCTATCAAACAGATTACAACTTGTTAAATTCAACTCCAATCTCTCGGAAGTGACCAGCGCTGACATTGGAGTACCCCAGGGCTCCATTCTGGGACCCCTTCTTTTCTCGCTATACATCAACAACATAGATTATGCCATACTCTCCTGCTCAGCTATCCTATACACTGATGAGCTCATCCTCTACTCCAGTGCTGACAAAGTTAACATTATTAATAAAAACCTCTCCTTGGATTTCAAGAATGTGCAAACATGGCTAAATGCTAATAAGCTCATCCTCAACACAAAAAAGACCCAAGCCATGCTATTTGGCACTGCCCCCAAACTTAGGGCCTGTAAGGAACCCCTCCTAGTCCATAACTCTGGGTGGTCTCTCATCGACTGTGTCACATCCTTCAAATACCTGGGAGTCCTCCTTGATAAATCCCTTGATTTCAGTCTGCACATCCAGTCAACCTGTAAAGCAGCAAATGCCAAACTTGGAATCGCCTATAAGACTTGTCACCTGCTAACACCATCCACCAAATTGACAATTGCCAAGGGTATTCTGCTTCCAGCAGTGATGTATGGTGTCTCCACTTTTGCTAATGCCCGTAAGACTGCTCTCCATAAATGGGATGTCGTGTATAACAACATATGTCGGTATGCCTCCTTTTCCCAATGCCTCAAGCACCACTGCACACTGTATAGCGACCTAGGCTGGCTTTCCCCAACTGCCTACTGACTATACTCCTAGGGACCCTCACAGACTCTGTAATCTGAAACCAAACCCCATCCTCTCTTGCAGCTCTACTTGTACCACAGACACCTGCCCACGGACTACGCTCGGCAAAAAAATTTCTACTTACTGTACCCAGGTGTCTTACTTCAAAGGGCTCTGGAACATTTCACTGCACTGCCCCAGCCACCTGGAACTCCCTCCCTCCTGCCCTGAGGCAGGCTAACTCCAACCCAATCTTCAAAAAAGAACTAAATCGCCACCTATCCCAGGACCCCTGCACATGCTTTGATCCCACTTAATGCCTCACAGCTAACCATCCTATTTTGCCCAAGACACTGCTGCACTTTTAAACAAGCTTTGCTATAAAATGTCTTTATAGCTACCACTAAGCCAAGTTCCAGTCATTTGCATATACTAATGTCACTTTTGTCATCTCTGCATAGCTATATATATTATCTCGAGTACTGTCTGACTTAATCTGTATTCTAACCTACCTGTACTATATACTATGTATTGTATAATCTCATCTCATTTTATGTATGTATTCTCCCGGGTCATGCCTGAAAATAGTCAACTTTGGCTAGCGCACCTAACCCAGTTAACAAAAACTAAATAAATAAGCAAATAAATGAAGGTGCTATGAATAAAGATGGTGGAGTTAGCACGTCAAACAGATTTGCTGCTTTAGGATCATTGCAAGGAGTGGATGAGCAAGTTAGGTCTGAGGCCGGGAAGGACAGAAGCAGGCAGAGAAAGTGGGAGAGTGAGTGGAGGGAAGGAAGGGGGGTGGACTGGGTGTGAGGAGGAGCAGGGAAGGACTGATGAAACTGGTAGAGGAAGGAGTATGCGGGTCAAAGGTGGAAGTGCTAGGGTTGGTTGGCATGCAGAGCACTATAGCCTGGACACCCAGTCCAGAATGATGCAGGTTGGCACAGCAGTCCTGCAAAGCCTCTTTCTGAAGTAGGTTCTGTACCCACCTCCAAAGATACTGCTTTGAAGTCTGCAGAGAGTTAGGAATATAGAAGAATACCTGGGATAAGAAGAAAAAAATACTTACCATAGTAATCTTGTTTCTTCCAAGGTACTCTTCTATATTCATAACTCTCCAACCCTACCTCCCCATCCATAACCAGAGCCTCTGCACTCCTGAGTATTTAAATATGAAGTCCCAAACACTGGCATGCATTGTTTTAGCCCTAATGGGAGGGTTTACTTCCCTTCTTTTTTCAGGTGATTCTGGCATTCGGGGGGGGTTGGGGTTGCAATGATATTTATGTTTTTTACTGTCATGGACAGCTTAGTTTTGTGATAGATAGAGTCATAGTTAATGTTGGCTTGGGCTCCTCAGAAATCTGATACGTTGGTGGAATGTTGCAGCTGATAAGGGCAGCAGTTTGAATAAGTGGCACAAGCCAATGATAGGTTCTATCATTAGCATATAGTTTCATTTTCTCTGGGCAGCTCTGCTTAGGAGGCTGACTGCAGAGAGTTATGAATATAGAAGAATACATAGGAAGAAACAAGATTACTATGGTAAGTAAGTTTTTCTTATGGATCCCTCACTATGTTTACACTCCCTACCCTGACTTGCCTTCTAGAACCTGAAATAGGTTTACACATGAATGAGTTATTTTCACTGAGGTTGTTTGAGCATTACTGTTGCAGTTCCTACAATGGTAAGTTTGTTGTTTTGGTTTAAATTACATATTTTTCTCAAGTCTGCTTTCAGTTTGTTTGGTGTTTTTTTAAATTGTTTGAAAAAAATGTTCAAACTTTTTTGGGCAGCATTTTAGCTAGTTTCACTAGCCACTGCTCCACTCTGACTTGGAAAGATATCTGAGTAATGGCCAGAGTGGAGCATGGATGCAGAGTTTGAACCTACATTCTAAATTCTAAAAATTGCATAGGTTCTGTTTCCAGGGCATCACTCTCAGCCAAGATGACAGTATAAAGTGTAAACACAGTGAGGGATCCCTTAAGAAGAAACAGCAGTACTACAGTGAGTAACTTTTCCTTACCTGTCATTGTGAGGCCAGTTGCTGTCACACTAGGGGAGTCCATTGTGAACTGGCTGTCTGTAGCTGACTCAAATCGATTGTATTCACAATTGGAGTACCTGCTTTCAGGAACATTTAAGCAGCCCTGCACACCTAATCATGCTGAACCATGCCTGCTAGCCCAAGGTGATTTTCAATGAGGCATACATAGGAGACACATTAAAAAAAGAAAGTAATTTGTTTTATAGTCTGCATAATTCTTGTTATGGGAGGTATTCAAGCAATGGTGGGACAGACCTATGTGGCTAGTAAGGAGAGAAGGGAAGGATGACAGGGAGGGAGGAGGGAATGTGACCACTAGGACATTTGCATCATGCTATAGGTAGGTCCAGGCAGACTGGATGGATCAGTGGACCTTTTCCTGTCATCAATTTCTATGTTTCTGTATCAACTTTTAATAAATAAAATAAAGGACAAAGGCAACAGATCATTTCTTATTAAACACTAATTCAAGTCAAATGTTGTGGCTTAATGTTCAAGCCAAAAACAAAAGTATTTTATTTAATTATTTGTTTGTTTATTTATTTTATGTAGTGCTCAAGAGAAGTGATGGCATTGATACCTGAAGCCTGATGTCAGCTGTCCTGAACTGAGCTATGGCCATCCATTTCTTTTCACTTGTGAATGTGAGCTGAACCAGGTCTCCTGTAATGAAAATACAGCATAGAGGTGGCTGCAAAACAACTGGGAAGGAGCCAAACAAGAGGAACTCACAGTATGCAGGCAGATAGGTTCAGCATCAATTTCACCACCCAGGCAAGTAACACACATTGTTGCCAGGATGAAATTTCAAGGCCTTGAGAAAGCACTAGTACAAGCACGAAAATGTTTGCCGTTTTTTCGGGAGGGGTGATCTGGATTGCTTTTTTGCACTGCTGGTTATTCAACAATAAAGAAGTTTTATCCTGGCAACAACATGCATTACCTGCCTGCATGGTGAAAGTGATGCCGAACCTACCTGCTCCTGTAATGAAACACTAGTGGACCAAGTAACCCAGTTTTCTCTACAGCATAATCATCTTAAATACATAAAGGACAGAAAGACTATATGTAGAGTTGAATATGTAACAGGGTGGCTAAGGCAACAGTGTTTCCTGCAGTAAAGAGTTTGGCACCACAGCTTGACACTAAATAACTCCAGTTACTTAAAAATCATATTGCCAGCAATAATAACTCTATCTACATTGTTGACAGCATAGAATAAAGATTATATTTATCATAGACTATACAAAATATTGTTTTATATAATACATTTACTTTTGCTTTTCTTACTGTTGTATGGTAACTAGTGCTGCACACAATTTATTTTTAAGTCTGCTGAAATACTTCATGGTGCTATAGTACGTTGTGTCTCATGCATCTCGAACCTGCCCGTACTCTATATAATTCAATTAATGTTCTGCTGTTTTATGCAATTAAAGCAAAGGGTAAGGAGTTAATGCATTATATAGGTTTTACTGCTTCAGGTCTGTTTTAAATAGACTGCTCTTTAAACATGCTGCTAAATACAGTATCATATGTGACCAGTGACTCAAATAGAGGGGTACATTTTTTGCCCAGACTGCGTTTAAAAGAACTACATGGTTCATCAGAGAATGTTGTCTCCCTCCACAAATCAATAACTTGTATTCACCAGTAACATATCTGATTTCTACCTACACTAGTCAGAGAGCAGTGATATGCTTCTTTTACCTACTGTTTCTTCAACCACTGACATAATTATCATTGTGCATAGATGTTTCAGTAAAACTTTCTCTGAATACTTGAAGCAGCTTGACAGGAAGTGTAAATCACTGGAGGTCTGGAGTCTCAAAACAGTTTCTCCCACTATGAACCTATGACAAAACTACTTTGAGACAGGGTCCCAGGAGGAGTATGCATTATGCACCACCAGAGTCAAAGGGACTACTGATACTGAATGTCTAGAGATCCTAGTCACAGGTACTTTAAAAACAAAGCTCGACACGCAAGCCAAAGATGTGCTTGGCAGTCAACACCAAAAGTTATATAATTTCCTGAGTTGGCTACCAATCCCTTCATTAGTTTGTGTTTGAAGCCTCACTAGCAAAGTACCTATGACTAGTGCCTGCAGTATATGCAGCAAGTAACGCAATGAAAACCACAACATACAGAATAATGTATGGGCAACTATAGACAACATGGCTGTGTTTCCATTAGGGGGTTGTGATGACATCACAGAGACTTGGAGAGTGTAGATTGAAAGGTCCTTGATGTCATCAGACTCCCTTAGTTGGAAACATGACCAAGATGGTATTGCTGATCATACTGAATTTTATACATGTAGTATATAGCCCTCCATATATTTTCCTTAGTTATAATCCTTGCTGCCTGACGAGTAAATGCACTGCCCAAGCTCATGCTGCCCCTCGAAGTTTTTCCTTGTTTTAATGTGGCTGTTCGATCATGCTGCACATTCTTGCCTCTGTGATGTAGCTACCATAGTACATATGGATTTCCACACAAAACAACCCCATACCATATACTGTACTATATGGATGTACATGGCATTAGAGTCATGTTTGCTTAACATGGCCAACTCTGAGCCAAATGACTTCTGGGTTATATTAACCTATACCACAATGACTGTGTACAGGAAAGAATTACCAGGATTATCATGTCATGAAAAAGTAGATCATTGTTACTTTTTGAATGACTGCCTTATATATTGCATAATGCTGTCTATAAATTAATGGAAAAATAAAACATACAGTATTTGTAATGAATTTCAGAGTCATTTCCCTGTTTGCTATCTGCTTTCTTTAATATTGGTCATTGGTTGCCTATACTGTACTGTACCAGTGAAATAATTATGCTTCTGAAGTTGTGATGGTTTATTTTATTAATACACTGCCTAAATAGATAAGTTATGAGGGCTAGGGCTAGGATTTTTTTGACAATCTTGGACTCCCTCAAACAGACTAGGATATATGATTGGTATAATGAGAGATATAGGCAGAAGTGGAAATGAGTAATACAGCTGGGATACTACCATCTTTGGTGCAGGAACTAAAATGTCTGGGGTGGGTTCTTAAACTTTCTTCAGTGAACTTAAATTCATTTGGGGATATTACTTTTCATATCATTAGGTAGATGTTCCCATTCTGTATTGCACCACAATGTCATTGGGAATTACTTACAACATAAGTTGTAAACATAACAATAAATGGCAGAATCCTTCCACGTGGTCAATTGAAGCACCTCAAATCACACCTTAGACAAGAAGACTGGTCACCTATCTTCCATGCATCGGATGTCAACTCTGTGCTTGACTTCTTCATCAGCTCCTTCAATGCTGCCTGTGACGTTTATGTCCCCTTCAAAAAGAGGAAAGTAAAAGGCCTTAGCAATCCATGGCTCACTGCTGATCTCCTTACATTGCTGAAAGCTAGGGACCACCTCTGGTTTCAGGCTCGGGCCACTGGTAGGCAAGTAGATATACAAAACTACAAACATGCCTGAAAAAGAAATGTGCCTGAATAAAAGTAAATATTACAAAGATGCCCTCACAAACACCTGGGGAAAGGGAAAGTCATTCTGGAATAATCTCAAGGAAGTTACAGGGAAACTGTCCAAAACATCACCTTCAGTGTTGGATATGGATGGGACTACAGCGCTTGACCCTTTCACCACAGCCAACACGTTCAATAACACGTTCGCTGACCTCAGTAGTGTTCCTCCTCCAGACTTCTTTGATGAAGACCTCCCTCCTGCACCCTCCTCCACCCGGCCCCCTTTTTCAAATCACCCCCCTTTTTACTTCAGAGCAGTCAGGACACATGAAGTCCATAGATATGTCTGTAAAGCAATTCCTGGATCTAGAATAAGTGGCAACTCACTCGACCTCAAACTGCTGTCCCTTACTCTTGATGAAGTGCTATCTCCTCGAACCTGGATTTTCAACCTCTCCCTCACCCTTGACCAGTTCCTGGACAGATGGAAATCTGCCAACATAACACCAGTCCACAAGAGTGGGGAAAAGGCCCTTCATGGAAATTATAGGCCTATATCCATACTACCACCCCAAGGCCATTGAATGCCTTGTATCTGGCCAGCTAACAGAATATCTGGACAAGTATGACATCCTTTGTAAACAGCATGGCTTCAGAAAAGGCCACAGCCCCACATCTGCCCTCCTTGAATTCACAGGAGCAATTCACAACACCCTGGACAATAATTACCTCACTGGTTCAGTCTTCATCAACCAGACCAAGGCTTTTGACACTGTCCATCATTGAATACTCCTCATAGAACTGCTAAAAGCTAAGTTCTCCCCTGAGTCTACAACCTGGTTTAAGAGCTGCCTGGAAAACCGTTCCCAATGAGTGAAAATTGCTGATGTCCTCTCAGATGCTAGACCCATATGCTCAGGAGTCCCCCAGGGATCCATTCTCAGGCCACTCCTCTTCAGCCTGTTTTTAAACAATCTTCCACAATCCTGCCCAGAACAAATCCTACTCTATGCTGACAATGCTGTCATTCACACCACCCAACAGGACCCCCAGCTACTCCAAAACAAGCTTCAGAAGGGCTTCACCTCCATTGAAACATGGTTTAGTAGTCAAAAGCTGGTTCTCAACTATAAGAAAACCAAGTCAATGCTTTTCTGTGGCTCCCACAACAAACATAGGCTTCACCCCCTTAATATTACAAACTGCCTTGGTGCTGTTCTCGAACAGGTTCATTCCTTTAAATATCTGGGAATCACCACAGACAGCAACCTATCCTACGGCATCCATATAGATAGCATCGTCAATGCCACAAACACATGTACTGGTCTCCTCTACAGGCACAGGCAATGCCTTACCTCGGATGCCTTAAGGATAGCAGTACAGAGCTCGGTGGTCTCTCTAATTGACTATGGTCTGATTATTTATGGCTCTACAACTGACACAGCCCTCAGGCGCTTATCCTTGGCCCAAAACAAAGCCTGCCAACTCATCATGGGATCCCACCATCTCACCCATACATGTGACCTCTATGCTCAAACAAGGAGGCTCCAGTTATCAAACCATATCAAGTACCAAACCTGTCTAATGGCTAAGAAAATTATGCTACATCTTGCTCCCCCTGGAGTTCAAATTCTTCTCCATACAGCATGCAACCCCCGCTTCACCATGGCTTCAGAAAATCAAAATGGTGCACATTCCTCAGTGCTGCACCACACAGGGCCAATGATCCTTTGCGTACCAAACCCCTAGCTGGATTAATGGACTCAACAAAGACATCTACTCTCTGCAAAAGCTTGGCAGTTCAAAGCCATCCTTTGCCTCCACCTAGCTGCCTCTAGCTCCTGTGACTGTCCCTCATAATCTGATCTCCCTCCTAGCACTTCTGCTTCTGCCCCCTCTCTCCTTCATCCCACAGCCTACCCTCCCCTCCTGTTTTGGCCCCCTACCCCCCAGCACTTCTTTGAGGCCTGAAAATGTCCATAGCTGCACCACTCTTTTGTGTCCATTCCAAGCCTCAGCTGCCTCTAGCTACCCTGCCCCCGGTACCCACTTTCCCTAAATGTAATGTATTTCAGCTGCTTAAAAATATCTGTACACCATTTCTGCATTGTTACTCAACTCTAAGTAATGTTTGTATTGTACCTCAATTGATGTGGAACCTTTGTAAAAAGAGCCTTGGCTCAAAGGTACTGGTAATCCTAGACTCTTAATAAATAAATAAGTAAAAACATGGGTAATGTGCACCTTGGCCAGGAACTCACTGATACAGCAAATGTTTTAAAGCCGAATCCTACAGAAAAGAATATTTGTTTGTGCTGTGAGTGTTCCAGTACTTCACCTTCAACACTTTTTTTAGAAGCAGCAGCATATATGAGGAAATCCTTACCTAATTTATTTTACTTTATGACTTTTATTATTTTCTAGCAATAAGAGTGTATTACTGATGTCGTACAAACTGCAGCATCTCAACCTTAAAAGTTGTCCCAGAGCTGCAATCTGTATGACTGTCAAATAACCTTCTAGAAGAAACATCAAGTAAGTAATAAACCATGACAGGGTGTGCATTAAAGGATTTCAAAAATCAAAATCAAAATCAAAAAATTCCAAAAATGTCTAGCATCAAACAAGCAACCTGATTGGTCAAAATTGGTCATGTGACCATGCATTACTATAAATTACTGCACAGCTCAAATTTTACTTTTTTCCTGCTTTTTTTAACTCTTAAAGCCATTTTACAAGCACAACAACACACTCCAGGGTGTGCTGTAATGCCATAAATTACCACACTTCCCGTGTAGTTGAAGGCACTTGCCTGAGCCTTGTGCCTCACAGCTGTGGCATTTTGGTTATTTGGTCTGCCACTAAAGGACCCCTTACCTTCTCTGTGGTCTGCCAGACCCTTCGGTTGCTGCTGGTGAGGACCCCATCTGGATCGTGCGAATAATTGGACGGACACATAAAATAAATTCAGGTTTATTTTCTGTACTGAAGATGTTCTCTTCATGGAGACAAGCCCCAGACTGACAAATTCTCTGACTGTCAGGCATACATGGCACTGCCAGGCAGTGCAACAAATAGATACATGCATGTTCTAAGTGCTCTTAAATGGGTGGCAGCTTAACATTAAGCCCCATGCTTAATGTGTGCTTTACATTACTGCTGGGACAATGAATGTGAGCACAACTCGAACAAGCAATAAATCTATAAACAGCTTCTAAGAAATAGTTTTAAGTAAGTGTTGAGGGCAAAAAACATTTTCATGTATTTCAAGGTATTACATTTAACACAACAGTACTCCACTGCTGGGAGGGGGAGCAAAGAATCTGGACTACACTGGGGAGCAGTCAGAGTAGCAACGGGGGGGCACAATAGTACTTGAGGCTTGGTCATGCCACAAGTGCTAAAGTGTGGGGTAAGGGAAAGGGAAGAGATGGACTGGAAGCAGCAGGAGGATACCCAGAATGCAGGCCAAAACTTTAACAGTTGCAAGATAGTACCAAACACATGGAACTATGTAATGGCATTCATACGGGGGGAAAAGCATTAGTGCAGGTAAGTAGTACCACAGCAACAGGTGCAAAAAGAGAGGTACAACAAGATATTTACTGCAAAACAGTTAGAAGGAGACTATCACCAGAGAAGGAAGATGCAGTCCTAAAATACACTGAGTCACCAAAGTTCAAGATCTCTGTCGACATTTCCAATCAGTGGGAATGCTGGCATGTGTTGAATACACTAGTTCCTGACAGGATGGGGTCAGGTCGTCAAAAGCGACCCAGGAATTCTGGCCACTGTCAAATCCACACCACTTGACTCTGTAAGTCCAGGATCCATTAGTAAACTTCTTTCTTAAGATCTTCTTGATCTGGTATACTGTTGAGCGTAGAAGAGAGTCCTGAGAAGGAGGAGGTTGAGAAGAAGAGGAAGTCCCAGGCAAATCATCTGGCAAAACAGAATCTGGCTGGAGAGTGTCAGGAGTGGGAAGATGTGTAGGAACTAGCTGCAAGTTGTCCGAAGGGATCTCAGCTTCAGAGAGGATGGCAGGCTCAAGGGCAGCTTCATTTCTGGATGGACTGGGGTCGTCTGGAAGGGTTGTTACTCAGGTACCCATGTTTCAGTCAGTTTATGTGGACTTTGTTGTGTACCAGCTTTCCATCTGACTTGGGCCACAGATGAACGTGGACAGAAGGAAGCTTTTCTACAATGTAGAAGGGACTAGTCCAGGGGTGAAGCAGTTTCTTGTGGCACCCGGAACAAGGACAGGTCGGTACAAATAAACAATGTCCCAACAGAGAATGAAGGCTCATGCAACTTGGCTGCCGACATTTTCTTCATGACAGATTTTCTCTGGCCCAACGTGATGATTGCAACACTTCTGGCAAGTTCAAGCTGTTCCAGCATTGGAATAATAAAAGAAGAAGCTGACTTGGGAACTTCTAGCAGTGAGAGATTCCTGTCCAGTGGAGTTCTTGGGTGACGTCCATGGACTAAGAACAATGGTGTGTATTCTGTGCTGTTGACACAAGGGCTGGTATTGTAGGCAAATTGCACAAAGGGAACAAAATGGTCCCAGGTGTCGTGAGTCTCATCCAGGTACTTGGAAAGTGTGCTGAGAATGGTAGACATCATTCTTTCACTCTGTCCGATGCATTGTGGATGGTAACTTATGGTACATGTCTTTTTTTATGCTGAGAAGTTTGCATGTTTCTCGGACAATGGTGGCAAGGTAGTTAGTGCCTCTGTCTGAATATAGGTACAATGGGGTACCGTGACAAGAAAAAGTTACTTATCATAGTAACCTTGTTTCTCCCAGGGGATACTCCAATATTCATAACTCTTTGCAGAGTGCCTTTAAGGTCAGAATGCCCATAGACGGAATGCTGTGCAAATGATGGAAGCATTGGCATGAGCCACTCTTTCAAATGCTGCCACCTATCAACTGCCTACATTCTAACCCTCGGAGGGCCCACAATTTAACGATAGCAAATTTTAATTTTAAAATTGCCTACCTAAAAAACTTCCAACTGGAGGAAGACATGAAAAGTAAAAACTTATCATTAAGAAAAAATTCCCCACACACTCCTTATGTCAGAATCACCTGAAAAAGGAGAAAAGGCAAACAAGCTTTAATAAAGTAAAAGAGTGGCATGCAAACACTATGGTACAGCATGGAATACAGAGGCCACTGGTTCTTAAAATGGGGAGGAGGGAGGGAAAGTTATGAATATTTTAGTATCCCCTGGGAGAAACAATGTTATTATGGTAGCTTTTTCTTCTCACCCCAGGAATGCTCCAATATTCCTAACTCTTTGCAGACTAAAAAGCAATACCTTTGGAGGTGGCAAGAACCTATTTTGGAAACAGGCTCTGCAGTACAGCTGTACCAAACCTGGCATCAGCCCTTGCCTGCATATCCAAGCTGTAATGCTTGACAAATGTGTGTACTGTTTGCCAGGTTGCTGCTTTACAAATATCCACCAAGGGTACTTCCCTTGCAGATGCCAATGTTGCAGCTGTACCCCTTGTGGAATGGGCTCTAGGCCCTGCTGGGGCTTCCTTGCCCACCTTAGAATAACAAAACTGGATGCACTGAACAATCCAGCGAGAAATGGACCTTTTAGATGCTGGGTTACCCTTTCCCACATCCCCATAAGTAAGAAAAAGCTGAGTTCTAGCCTGCCTGTGGGGCTTAATGGCTGACATGTAGTAGCTTAATGCTCTCTTGAATCCAGGCTATGTAGCCTACGCTCACCAGAAGAAGAGTGGTCAGTGACAAACACTGGCAAATAGACTGGTTCAAATGGAAGTCTGAAATCACTTTGGGAAGAAATTTCCTATTTGTTTGAAGGACTACCTTATCCCTATGGAAGGCAATGTAGTCCTTTTTAATACACAAGGCCTGAAGCTCACCAATTCTTCTAGCGAAGTGATGGCCACTAGAAATACTGTTTTCCAAGTGACATACTTCAAAGGTGCTGATAACATAGGCTCAAAAGGGGGAGCCATGAGCTGAGCAATGCAAATATTAAGGTCCCAAGCTGGAACCAGTTCTCTCACCAGTGGGTACATATGTGAGATGCCTTTGAAAACCTTTTTAAAAATTGGATTTGATGCCAAGGAAACAGGCTTACCTGCCGAAGCATAAACAGTAACTGATGCTAAATAAACCTTCAGTGTAGCAGGCTGTAAACCTAATGAGAGTAGATAGACTAGGTAGTCCAGCAGCCCTGGCACTCCTACCTGGGTTGATACTACACTCCTGTCAGAGCACCAAATGGAAAACCTCTTCCATTTTGCAGCGTAGGTTTTCTTAGTAGAGGACTTTCTATGTCCTCTTAAAACATTCATAACTGACTCAGAGAGATGTAAACCAGCAAACTCTAGGTCCTCAAGAGCCAAGCTTTGAGCCTGAGGGACCTGAGATTCAGATATTTGCCCTGATTGGAGGTCAGAAGATTGTGGGAAGGTGTATTGGTTGTTACACTGACATGGACAGCAACAGGGGGTACCTTGGCTGCCTGATCCAGTCTGGGGCTATCAGGATCATTGCCACTGGCTGAGACCTGAGTTTCAACAGCACACTGTATACCAGGGGAAATGCATACAGGAATTTCCCTGACCAATCCAGGGCAAGGGCATCTAGAGGAACCGTGCCCACTACTGTAGGTCTGCAACAGAACTCAGGCAAGTGGTGGCTCTGATGAGAGGCAAAGAGATCTATTTCTGGAGTGCCCCACCTCCTGAAAAGAGTCTGTACCACTTTTGTTCAGGTACCATTCGTGATGGTCCTGACTGATCCGACTCAGAGTATCTGCCAAAACATTGTCCTTGCCTGGCAGATGAATGGCCTGCAGGGAGGATTCCAGTGAGTAGGCCAGGGTCCAGATTTTCATAGCCTCCATGCAAAGGAGGCTTGATCTTGTTCCCCCTTGCTTGTTTATGTAGTACATGGTAGTAGTGTTGTCTGTCCTGACTTGCACTACCTTTCCCTGTATCAGTGGTTTGAAAGTATGTATTGCCAAAAACACTGCTCTGAGCTTCATCAGGTTTATGTGCAGAAGAGTTTCTGCTCTTGACCAAGTGCCCTGGGCAGTATGCGCTGCTAGATGAGCTCCTCAGCCCAGGAGGGATGCATCTGTTGTAAGAATCACTGAAGGAAGCTCTTTTTGAAAAGAAACCCCTTCTCTGAGGTTGGTTTCCTCTTTCCACCATTGAAGAGCTTGAATAAATATTTTTGTTACAGGAACAAGCTTTGACAGGGAGTCCTTTCGTTGGCACCAATGAGTTCTTAGGTGAAATTGGATGTCCCTCATCTGAAACCTGGATCCCAGCACTGTACCTGTTGCAGCAGCCATGTGGCCCAGGAGTTGCAGGAACTGCCTTGCTGGCCTTGGGACATTGAGCCTGAAGGAGGCTGCCAACTGCAGGATGCATTGTGCCCTGTCTCTGGGCAAAAATGCTCTGCCCACCTTTGCATTCAATTCTGCTCCTATGAACTGCAGAATTTGAGAAGGAATCAGAACTGATTTTTCCAGGTTTAAAATGAACCCCAGAGACCCCAGCAAATGTTGAGTGAGTTGGACGTGCTCTTTTAGTTGTTGTGGTGAATTCCCCACCACTAGCCAGTTGTCTAAGTAGGGGAATACTGAGACACCTTGTCTTCGTAAGTGTGCCACTACCACAGCCAGACACTTTGTGAACACCTTTGGTGCTGAAGTGAGACCGAAAGGAAGAGCTGAGAACTGAGTGTCCAGATTGGAGTCTGAACCTGAGAAACTTTCTGTGAGACTCCCTTATGGTAATGTGGAAATAGGCATCTTTTAGGTCCAATGATGCCAACCAATCCGCTTTTTGGATTGCTGGCAGAATCAGAGACAAAGTTACAATTTTGAACTTTGGTTTTGTTAGGAATTTGTTGAGGACCCTGAGATCCAGGATAGGCCACAATTCTCCATTTTTCTTTGGTGTAAGAAAGTACCTTGAGTAAAGTCCTTTCCCCATTTGATTCACTGGTACTGGTTCCACTGCCTTCAGAGAAAGAAGGTGTTTCACCTCTTCTTCCAGCCTTCTGCTTTCTAGGTGGGAAACTGGTTTGAAAGCTCTGTTTCTTTGAACAGGGGAGGAATTGAAGTTTAGGGACAGGCCATGACCCACTATGTCCAGAACCCACTTGTCTGTGGTGATGGTTTTCCAGTTGTGGAGAAAATGAGTCAGCCTGCACCCTACTGGTAAGGGAGAGGCAACCTGAGTGAAGGACTCAGGGGTCCTGCTTAGCCTAGGGCTGAGACTGGGTACCACGCCTGGTACCTCTTCTGCCCCTTCCCCAAAAGTACCCTTGCTGTGGGTATTGGGGTGTTTGAGGAAGAACCATGGCCAGGTAAAAAGGAGTGGTATGAAATTGTGTGCCCCTACCTCCTCTATTGAATGGTCTAGAGGAAGTGGAGGGTCTTTCTTTTGTAGAATTACTACGGAACAAGTGACCACCAAACAGTGTGGTTCACAATAAACACAGCCATAGAGTCAAGCCATACAAAAACAAGAGTATTGGACTTTAGGAAGGCTGGCTTTGGGAAAATGAGAGAGTGCCTCAGAAAAGCACTAGCAAATGAGCAAGAAGGAGAGGTGGAGAAACAATGGGGAATAATCAAAACAGCCATCGTGCAGAGGCAATAAGCTTATGCGTGAAGTAAATCAACAAAGCAAAATGAAGGAAAAAAACACTATGGTTCTCAAAAGAGGTGGCAGGGACGTTTAAGGAGAAAAGGATAGCATTCAGGAAATTTAAGGAAACACAGAAGGAGCAGGACAGAGAACTTTATCAGTTAAAGCAAAAGGAAGCAGGGAAGGCAGTCAGAATAGCAAAGGCACAAACTGAGGAAAAGATAGCCTGCTCTGTTAAGAAGGGGGATAAAACCTTTTATAGGTACATTAGGGAGTGAAGAAAGACCAAGTGAGGTATACAGAGACTTAATAAAGGGAAGGGAATGTGGGCAGAAGGTGACAGTGAAAAGCAGGGCTACTGAATGAATAGTTCTGCTTAGTATTCACAACAGAAGAGGAGGGGGAGGTATCTAAACCAAACAAGAGAAACTCTGAATAGTGGGGTCAATACCAGTCCATTCACAGAAGAAAGGATTTTGAAAGAACTCTTGAAACTGAGGGTGGACAAAGCAATGGGGCCTAATGGGATTCACCCAAGAATTCTAAAATAACTAAGGGTAGAACTAGTAACACCACTGACTACCCTCTTTAACAAATCATGGGAGGATGGGGTGGTACCTGAGGACTGGAGGAGGGCAAATGTGATTCCACTTCACAAAAGTGGGATCAGGGTAGAGGCAGGAAACTACAGACCAGTTAGTTTGACTTCAGTGGTAGGGAAAATGATAGAATCACTTCTGAAGGAAAGAATTGTTGAGTACCTAGAGGCCAGTGGGCACAGGACCTAAGGCAGCATGGTTTCTCAGAAGGAAGGTCATGTCAGACGAACCTAGTAGATTTCTTTGACTGGGTAACCAAAGTAGTAGACCAGGGAGGGGCTGTGGATATGACCTACCTGGATTTAAGCAAGGCATTTGACACAGTCTCACACAAAAGTTAATATACAAGTTAGCCAGAGTGGGTCCCAAGGTGGTAGCCTCGATAAAAAAACTGGCTGGACAACAGGACACAAGAGGTAATAGTAAACGGAGTCCACAGTGAAGAAAGGAGGGTTACTAGTGGGGTACCGCAGGGTTCGTTGCTGGGACGGGTCCTCTTTAATGTCTTAATAAGTGACATTGGAGAACACCTGGAAAGAAAGGTATGTATCTTTGCAGATGACACAAAGATCTGCAACATGGTTGATACACAAGGTAGGGTGGAAAGAATGAAAAGGGACTTGGCAAGGCTGGAGGAATGGTCAAATATGTGGCAGCTCAGATTCAATGCAAAGAAATGCAAGGTAATGCATCTGGGAAACAAAAACCAAGGGGAAGAGTACACAATGGGGGGTGAGTTAACAACAACAAAAATCAAAAGAGACCTAGGAGTAATTATATCAGATTACCTAAAAGTGGGCAAGCAATGTGTGAAGGCAGTAAGGAGGGCTGGGGGGATACTGGGATACATAGGAAGAGGCAACAACAGTAGAAAATAAGAAGTTGTTATCCCTCTGTACAGACAGTTAGTGAGACCCCATCTGGAGTACTGCATGCAATTCTGGAGACCCAGTCTCTGCAAAGACATAGACAGAGTGGAGGCTGTTCAGAGGGGGCAACCAAAATGGCGCAGGGTCTGCACCAGAAGATATACAAGGAAACATAGAAACATAGAAACATAGACTTTGACGGCAGATAAGGACCGCTAGGCCCATCTAGTCTGCCCATTTCCCTACCTACAGGATCGGCTGCAGATCCTAGTTAACCAACAGCCTATTTCTTCCTACCCCCACAAGAATTGCCTTATGTCTGTCCCATGCATTCTTGAATTCTCCCACAGTTTTAGACCCCACAACTTCCTCAGGAAGGCTGTTCCATGCATCTACTACCCTCTCTGTGAAATAATACTTCCTCACATTGCCCCTGAACCGCCTCCTTCTATCTTTAAATTGTGTCCCCTTGTTCTTGCAAGTCTCTTTTTCTGAAAGATGCTACCCTCTTGGACTTTGTTGATTCCACTGAGGTACTTAAAAGTTTCTATCATGTCCCCCCTCTCCTTCTTTCCTCAAGGGTATACATATTAAGCTCCTTTAGTCTCTCCTCATACGCTTCTCTTGCAGACCCTGCACCATTTTAGTTGCCCTCCTCTGGACTGCCTCTATCCTGTCTATGTCCTTGCGAAGATGGGGTCTCCAGAACTGGACACAGTACTCCAGATGGGGTCTCACCAACTGTCTGTACAGAGGGATAACAACTTCCTGTTTTCTACTGATGATGCCTCTCCTATACATCCCAGTATACCCCAGCCCTCCTACTGCCTTCTCACATTGCTTGCTAACCTTAAGGTCATCTGATATGATTACCCCAGGTCCCTTTCCTTTTTGTTGTTGTTACTACCTCCCCATCCATTGTGTATTCTTCCCTGGGTTCTTGTTTCCCAGGTGCATTATTGCACTTCTTGCATTGAATCCTAGCTGCCATACTCTGACCATTCCTCCAACCTTGCCAAGTCCCTTTTCATCCTTTCCACACCTCCTTGTGTATCAACCCTGTTGCAGATCTTTGTGTCATCTGCAAAAAGGCATACTTTTCCTTCCAGTCCCTCTGCAATGTCACTGATGAAGACATTAAAAAGGACTGGACCCAATACTGAACCCTGTGGTTCCCCACTAGTAACCCCCCTTTCTTCAGAGTGGACTCCATTTACAATTACCTTCTGTGTCCTGTTGTCCAGCCAATGTTTTACCCAGGCTACCACCCTGGGTCCCACTCCCAGGCTGGTTAATTTGACTATTAATCTTTTGTGTGGAGAGACTAAAGCAGCTTAATATGTATACCCTTGAGGAAAGGAGGGAGAGGGGGGACATGATAGAAACTTTCAAGTATCTCAAGGGAATTAACAAAGTACAAGAGGGTAGTATCTTTCAGAAGAAGAGAGGCGCAAGAACAAGGGGGCACAATTTGAAGATAGAGGGGGACGGCTCAGAGGTAATGTTAGAAAGTATTTTTTTACAGAGAGGGTTGTGGATGCACAGAACAGCCTTCCTGAGGAGGTTGTGGAGTCAGGAACAGTGGGAGAATTCAAGAATGCATGGGACAGGCATAAGGCAATTCTAGTGGGGTGTAGGAGGAAGTAAGCTGTTGATTAACTGGAATCTGCAGCTTATCCATCAGGTAGGGAAATGGGCAGACTAGGTGGGCCAAGCGGTCCTTATCTGCCGTCAAAGTCTATGTTTCTATGGAAGGTGGTCTTATACTCATCCACCTTCTTCATTTAGGCCTCTGTATGGCTGCCGAATAAAGAATTGCCCTCCATAGGAAAATCCAGCGTCTTATTCTGGGTATGCTGTGTTAGGTTTATGGCTCTGACCCAAGCAAATCTTCTCTGTATGATGGTATTTGCCATCCACCTTGCTACAGTCTCATTGCTGTCTGCTACCATCTGAAACTGATATTTGGCAGCTTCCAGGTCAAACCTAGCTGTTTCAGCCAGGTCTGCCAAAACAGGAGGAGTTGCTTTTTCAGTCATTTCCAGGACAGACTGCCAAACAGCCTTCTGGTACTGTGCTGCATAGGTCTGATAATTTACTCACCTAATGGCCAGAGAGGCTGACAAATAACCTTTCTTGGCCATGCTTTCAATTTTCCTAGAGTCCTTCTCTGGAGGGTGAGATGCCAGAGGGACCTTTGCCTTACCACAAGCTGCAGCTTACACTCCCCCTGGTGGTCAGGGTGTGAAAATAAACATTCAGCCCTATTCTGTCAAGCTGATACTTTTTATCCACTCTCCTGTCCAGAGGAATGACAGACCCAGGAGCTTGGAGGAGTTTAAAAATATCCCTTTTGAAGAATTTATTGATGGGAGTGAAAGCTTCTTTGTAGGAGTCAATCCCATCGTGTCCAAATATTCAGCCTCCTCCTCATCTTCTACAGTTTCAGTAGTAGGGATGTCTAAGGCATCAGCAATTTTCCTAATAAAGGAAAAATGTGAAGAATAACCTTCAGTGGTCCTGGAAGAAGAGCCAACATAGAAACATAGAATTTGACGGCAGATAAGGACCACTTGGCCGACCCAGTCTGCCCATTTTCCTACCTAATGGATAAGCTGCAGATCCTAGTTAACCAGCAGCCTACTTCTTTCTACCCCAACCCCCTGGAATTGCCTTATGACTGTCCCATGCATGCTTGAATTCAACCACTGTTTTTGACTCCACAATCTCCTCTGGAAAGGCTGTTTCATGCATCCACAACCCTCTCTGTGAAAAAATACTTCCCTTACATTACCTCTGAGCCGCCCCATCTTCAAATTGTGCCCCCTTGTTCTTGCACACCTCTTTTTTTGAAGGATGCTACCCTCTTGGACCTTGTTGATTCCCTTAAGGTACTTGAAAGTTTCTATCATGTTCCCCCTCTCCCTCCTTTCCTCGAGGCTATACATATTAAGCTCCTTTTGTCTCTCTTCATATGTCTTCCAGTGCAGACCCTGCACCATTTTAGTTGCCCTCCTCTGGGCAGCTTCCATCCTGTCTATGTCCTTGCAAAGACTGGGTCTCCAGAACTGCATGTAGTACTCCAGATGGGGTCTCACCAGCCGTCTGTACAGAGGGATAACAACTTTCTGTTTTCTACTGGTGATGCCTCTCCCTATGCATCCCAGTATCCCCTCAGCCCTCCTTACTGCCCTCTCACATTGCTTGCCCACCTTTAAGTCATCTGATATGACTACTCCCAGGCCCCTTTCCATTTTTGTTGTTGTTAGTATCTCACCCCCATTGTGTACTCTTCCCCTGAGTTTTTGTTTCCCAGGTGCATTACCTAGCACTTTTTAGCATTGAATCTAAGCTGCCATACATTTGACCATTCCTCTAACCTTGCCAAGTCCCTTCTCATCCTTTCCACCCACCTTGTGCATCAACTCTGTTGCAGATCTTTGTGTCATCTGCAAAAGACATACTTTTTCCTTCCAGTCCTCTGCAATGTCACTTATAAAGACATTGAAGAGGACGGTCCTAATACTGAACCTCATGTGACCCCACCAGCAACCCCTTTCTTCAGAGTGGACTCCATTTATTATTACCATCTGTGTCCTATTCTCCAGCCAATTCTTTACCCAGGCTATCATCTGGGACCCACTCCCAGGCTGGCTAACTTGTATATTAATCTTTTGTGTGGGACTGTGTCAAATGCCTTGCTAAAGTCTAGGTAGGCCATGTCCACAGCCCCTCCCTGATCTACTACTTTGGTCACCCAGTCAAAGAAATCTATTAGATTCGTCTGGCATGACCTTCCTGCTGTGAATCCATGCTGCCTTGAGTTCTGTGCCCCTCTGGCCTCTAGGTACTCAACAATTCTTTCCTTCAGAAGTGATTCCATCATTTTCCCTATCACTGAGGTTAAACTAACAGGTCTATAGTTTCCTGCTTCTGTCCTGCTCCCACTTTTGTGAAGGGGAATCACATCTGCCCTCCTCCTGTCCTCAGGTACCACCCCATCCTCCCATGATTTGTTAAAGAGGGTAGTCAGTGGTGTCACTAGTTCTACCCTTAGTTCTTTTAGGATTCTGGGATGAATCCCATAAGGCCCCATTGCTTTGTTCACCTTCAGTTTTAAGAGTTCTTTCAGAACCCTTTCTTCTGTAAATGGGCTGCTATCAACTTCTGTATCCAGAGTGTTCCTATTGTTTGTTTTAGGTACCTCCCTCTCTTCATTTGTAAATACTGAGTAAAAATATTTGTTTAGTATCTCTGTCTTTTCACAGTCACCCTCTGCCCACCCTCCCTTTATTAAGCCTCACTATCCTCTCTTGGTCTTCTTCGCTCCCTGATGTACCTAAAAGGTTTTATCCCCTTCTTAACTGAGTTGATTATCTTTCCTCGGTTCGGCCTTTGCTGTTCTGACTGCCTTCCCAGCTTCCTTTTGCTTTAACTGATACAATTCTCTGTCCTGCTCCTTCTGTGATTCCTTGTACTTCCTGAATGCTTTCTTTTTCTCTTGAACCTTCAATGCCACCTCCTTTGAGAACCATAGTGGTTTCTTACATCGTTTAGTTTTGTTTATTTGCTTCACATAAAGACTTGTTACCTCTGTGATGGCAGTTTTTTATTCTTCCCCATTGTTCTTCCACCCCTCCTTCCTGCCCATTTGCTAGTGCATTCCTTAGGCACTCACCCATTTTGGCAAAGTCAGCCCTCCTGAAGTCCAGTACTTTTGCCTTTGTATGACTTGACTCTATTGCTGTGTTTATTGTGAACCATACTGTTCGATGGTCGCTAGTTCCCAGATTGCTACCCACTTCTACATCTGTGATCCTCTCTCCATCTCCATTTGAGAGAACCAGGTCTACGATTGCTCCCTCTCGAGTGGGTTCCAATACTAGTTGAAGGCATGCCCCCTGTAGGGCATCTAGAATAACCCCACTCTTAGAAGTGGCTGCTGCAACTGCACTCCAGTTGACATCTGGCATATTCAGATCACCCATCAGCAATATCTCCCCTTTTTCTGCCATTCTAAGTATACTTTCCATCATTTCCTTGTCCATTTCCTCCCCTTGAGAGGGGGTCTGTATACAACCCCTGTGCGGATTGTGGTGCCATTGCCTGTCTCCAAATTGACCCACAGTGCTTCTTCTCCTCCCTGTTTACCCTTTTGTTCTGTTGCTTTGATTCCTTCCCTTATGTAGAGAGCTACTCCTCCTCCTCTTTTATCCTCCCTGTCCCGCCTGTAGATAGTGTATCCTGGTATGTTTACGTCCCAGTCGTGGTTCTGTGTGTACCATATTTCTGTGACTGCCACAACATGCAGATGTTCTTCCTTCATCAAGGCCACTAATTCAGAAAGCCTGTTACCCAGACTACAGGCATTGGTACTGATTGCTCTCCATTTTGCGATGGGTTTACCTTCTGTAGCAGCATCCCCCCACTGACCTTTCTACCTTGGTCTTTTTCTCATTTAGTACACTGTTTTGTAGGGGGAGGCTGGGATTTTCCTGCTGCTTATCAGTGCCTCCCCCCTTGACTAGTTTAAAAGCTTGCCAATGAAGCATTTAAACCAACTGCCCAAAAGACTTGTTCCCTTCCTGGACAGATGCAGACCATCCTGCCAGTATAGGCTGGTGTCCCTCCAGGTGGAACCCCAGTCCCCAGTGAAGCCAAACCCCCTGTGCTCCACACCATTTCTTCAACCATTCGTTAAACTGCATGGTGCAAAGTACCCTCACCTCACCCATGCCACTGACAGGCAGCACCTCTGAGAAGGATACTGTGTGTGCTACTTGTCTTAGGCCCCTCCCCAACTCTACAAAGTCCTTCTGCACTGCTCTAATCTCATGATGAGCCAAGTCATTTGTCCCTAGGTGGACAATGATGTCCAGCTCAGACTCCCGTGCAACTGTTCTCGTGATCCTAAGGATGCACTTCCTGTCCCTCCAAGCCATGGCACCAGGCAGGCACCTTACTTCAGTTTTCCCTGCTCCCCCAAGTTCTATCCCCCTAATAATTGAGTCCCCCACCAGGAGCTGCTTCCTTTCCCTGTGGTGTCCTCTGCCTCCCTCGTGAGGGCCTCCCTTGTGACAGTTGTCTGCAACCTCCTTAGTCTCCTTTGTGGGTGCATCCATAGGGGAACTATGCGCTCCCCCAGAATGGTGTATGGATTGTGGAGTGGAACAACTGACCGGGTGTGCCTCTGTTCCACCACCCTTACCCTCCCTGAGCTCACTGTGGTCCAACAGCTGTGCTTTCTTCACAACCTCTGAGGTAGTGATGGTGGCTCTGGTGCTCCCTGGATGGGGGAGGTTCCTTACTACTGTCCAGTGCAGCCAGGGGGAAAGTTCCCTTACTACTGTCCAGTGTGGCCTGAAGATGGGCAACTTCCTCCCTCAGGGCAGAGAATTGTCTGTAAACAGGGCAGCATCTCAGCCTCCAGAAAGACTCCCGGAAGACTGCTGCCCCACAGCCATTACATTGCACTACTCCCCACATGTCTGTCTACCTTCTTGTTTATTTATTTATTTTTTTTGTTTGTGAGATTGGTTTGTTATATATAAATATATATATTATATAATGTGTATGCTTATATTGTCAGTGTAGTGTGCTAGAGAGGATATGATGGTGATATGCACCTTGCCCTCCTGAGGAAATGATGTCAGAACCCCAGGTAAAAGGAACTATTTCCAGGGGTGGGTGGGGTGAGTGGTGGGAAGAGTTTGGGCCTAAACTGTGCCCTCATGAAACAATCAGCTAAAAGCTCTGACCTAACGCTGCCATGAGTGCCTTCCCTGTCAGCAAGGTGCCCTACACGATAATTTGACAGAGAAAATACCCTGCTAATCAAACAGAGAAAAATCAAACATCCAAGTCAGACACAGGTAATCCTCCCCAGCCCCAAAACAGCCTGGTGACTTGTGCTCTGAAAGCAGTCAGCCCCAAAACACATCAGCTGTGCACAAGGACAGACACAGTAAACAGTATTCTGTCCCTCTGGGTTTAAACTCTTCCTGCACTGAAAATCTTAACAATTGTAACAAAAGTAAAGCAAAACTCCTGTTCAGGGGAGATCTCAGGCTCTATAGGCTCACCTTCTTCTTCCTCCTCCTCCTCCTCTCCCTCACGCTGTTCAGGAAAACAGAGTGGGACGGAGGGTGCAGCAGTCTGGACTAGGGACTGTGAAACCACAGGCAGCAGACCCTGCAATGTTTGCATAAATTTTATTGCTTATGCAATCTCAGCAGGAGAAGGCACAGTGGCAGGCACCACAGAAGTCCCCTTTTCCACAGAGGGTTCAGTGTGCTTTATCTTTTTCTGTTTTTTAACAGGAACCAGGGAGCTAGTCAGTTCAGAAGGTCTCTTTTTACCAGTGTCAGTGGTAGAAATAGTAGAAATTGTGGTGTCACCCACAGACCCTGAGGGTTTCGGCTGATCAGAGCCAGAGGGGCCCTTAAACCTTTTATTTAGTCTAACCAGACATTTTTCTAAAGTCTTGTCTGGGAAAGATTTACAGATAGCACAGTCAGACTTTAAATGGTCAAAACCCAAACAGAAAACACAGAGTGTTTGTCTGCTTTAGCAAAGACTTCACCACACTCAGAACAGTTCTTAAAACCAGGTTCACCGGTTCTCTTTTTAGGTTTTTCTGACATAATGAAGAAAAACCACAACCGCAATAGTAAAACCTTTTAAAACTTAAATTTAAGCACTTTTTATTGGTTGCAGTCGGTTCAGGAACCGATCGGAGGAACCGAGCGGAACCGGGAACCGATAAAATGTGAACCGAGATTAGTGGTTCAGAACTGGAGTTACCGGTTCTAAAAAACGAAGTTTAAACAGTCAAAATACACCAAAATGAATTAAAAAAAAGACTGAAATTAATGTAAAATACCTTGGTTCCTCAGAGGTTATCCCAAACTGAGAGGAATGGAGAAAACTATATAAAACTAGCAAAATAAACTAATGGTTATAGATAAACATAAAGATAAGAGGCAGCAAATGAAAATAATCAAAAAATACTTAATTATTTATGAAATTCAAGGCTTCTTGAGACTAGATGTTGAGGAGGAAATCTCCAGGCATCTGGTGTTGGCAGGCGGAGAGAGAAATCTGAGGGTTAGACTGTAGGCAGTTGATAGGTGGCAGCATTTGAAAAATGGCTCATGCCAATGATTCCATCATTTGCATAGCATTCCATCTCCGGGCATTCTGATCTTAAAGGCACATTGCAAAGAGTTAGGAATATTGGAGTATTCCTGGGGTGAGAACAAAAGACCGTGTTGAGAAAGGCAATTGCCACAGTTGCAGCTTTAATGTTTTTTAGAGGGATGAGTTCCAAATACTTCGTTAGGTAGTCCACAAAAACAAGGATGTATTTGTTGCCAGAGTCAGAGCATGTTGGTAAGGGCCCAAGAATGTTGGTGCTGGCTCTTTGGAAGGGTTCAGTGTGTGCCTTTGTCAGTTTGGCAGGAGGCTTTCTTTGGGAGCAGGGCTGGCAGGATTTTACAAATTGGACAATGTCCATGACCATGTGAGGCCAGAAGAAGTGGAGCCTTGTCTTTTCAAGAGTTCTGTGTATTCCCATATGACCTCCAGAAAGTGGAGAGGCATGAGTGGAGAGAAGAACTTGATTGATTACAGACGCTGGCACAACTAGCTGTACATGAGTTCTATCCGTGCAATGACCCTTGCCTTCCTTGGTCAAAATGTGAAAAAGCACACTGTCATTGAGGAAGTATTGCAAAGCAAAGAAAAATACATCTTGACGATGCTTCTTTTATTGCAGTGTGGTTCCAGACTCTAAGTAGATGAATATGTCAGTAAATTGAATGTCAGTTCTTTGTTGCATTTTAACAGTTGCCAGGGACAGATGAAAAGTAGAGGAGATGAGAAGCTCTTCGGCTGTTTGCAGTAACTGAGGATCTGTGTGTCTCTCTGTAGAAGTGGTTGGTAGCAGCAAAGCAACTTGAGGTGCTGTAGGAGTGTCCACAGAAAGCACTTCCGTGGCATGGAAGGGAAGAGCTTGTAAGCAAGATTCTTCATCTGTTGAGGAGGATGCAGAGGGATATCATCTCTGGCTTACACCATTGGCATTTGAGTGAACTCGACCTGGTCTGTACTGAATTTTAGTGTTGTAGGATTGCAGCATGGTGATCCACTGGGCAAACTTGCCTACTGACTCCTTCATTTCAAATAATCATCTGAGGGCAGAGTGATCAATGATAGCTGTAAAGAAAGAGTGGCGAAGGTAGCAGTCAAATTTCTTTACGGCAAATACCATGGCTAGACATTATTTTTCTGTGATGCCATAGTTCTGCTCAGCTGAGGAAAGAGAGCACCTGGCATAGGAGACAACTCGTTCTGTTCCATCTTGAATTTGACAGAGCACAGCGCACACTGCAAAGGAACTAGCATCTGAATAGAGCTTGAAGGGTTGGTAGAACCTTGGGTAGACCAATACTGGAGAAGAGATTAGGTTTTGTTTTAAGGTTTCAAAGGCCTCTTTGCATTCAGAAGTCCATGTATAGTCACATCCCTTTTTGGTGAGGGCATACAGTGGAGCTGCGATCTTGGCATAGTTGCAAATGAACTTTCAGTAGTAGCCAGACAAGCCCAGGAAAGCTCTAAGGTCTTTTTTTTTTTGTTAATTCTTTCTATTCACTCCAGACACTGGAACGCTCTGGGGCTACACAGCATTATGCCACTTCTACCGCCCACTGTGATACCACCCCCTCAAGGGCATTACTTCCTCCTCGGTGAAACCTCTCCGCCAGGGTCCGAGGAGATCGAAGGGGCGGAACAGAGATCCAGTGTTGGGCATGTGGTGATAGGTGCTACGAGCTGTTGTCTATCTGGGCTGGAAGGCATTTTGGTAAGCTACGTCCCAGACGTGGGATGTGCAATGCTACCTACCTCATGACAGGGATGCTCCCACCCACATCTGGAAGGCAGCTGCTCGACGTCTTCTCCTGCTTGCGAGCCCCTGTGAATAACAGTGCTGCCAATCTCCACTGGGGGCCACTGCTACACTGGACTGCCTCAGGATCCCTCCCTGACAGAGGAGAGGAGAGCAGTCCTATGGATGCTCAATCCTCTCTCTCCCCTGCTGACCCCCGGTGGTCCAGGCTCGTTCCCAAACCCAGGTCACCAGCATGACATGAGGTGTGGTGTCGAGCACCTCAACCCTCAGCACCACCAGGCTGGCTAAGCTTGAAGGTCTTTGAGATTGTTAAGCTCTGTATAGTCTTTGACTGCTGAGAGCTTGTCTGGATCTGGAGAGATGCCTTGAGAACTAACCACATGTCCCAGGTACCGAATTTGATGCTGTGCAAAACAACACTTTTCTGAATGATGCTTGAGATTGGCTTGTCTGAGACATACGAACACTTCTTTGAGATTTGAGGTACCCTGGCAAAGCTCTGCTGAAGGCAATCACATCGTCCAGGTAGACTAGGCAAGATTTCCAAGACAACCCATGTAGTACGGCTTCCATAACATGTTGGAATGTGGCTGGACTATTCCAAAGACCCATAGGCAGATGTTTGAACTGAAAAAGTCCCAAGTGGCAGCACCATGCTGTGTATGGATGAGAAGCTGGATCAATGGAAACTTGATAGGACCTACTCTGAAGGTCTAGAGTGGTGAAGTAAGCAGGACTGGCAGCACCAAGACTCTCTAAGGCATCTTCAGTTGTAGACGAGGGATGAACATTCTGCACCATGTAGGCATTGAGTTTTCTGTAATCTACCATGACGTAATACCTTTCTCCTTCTTTACCACCAGCAGGCAAGGTGCACCCCAGTGACTTGTAGACTCTTCAACAGTGTCTTGCTCCAGCATATCTTTGATTATGTCCTCAAGGATTTGTTTCTGTTTCTGTCCCACTTTGTAGGCTCGCTGATGGATTGGTTTCTGGCTGGGTTGCACGTTGATGGTGTGTTGTAGGATATCACAGCATCCAAGCTTGTTATCTGGACCTACTGTACAAAGACATCCAGGTAATTCTCCAGGTATTTCAGAAGTTGTTGCTTGTCTGTTGGAGATGCTGGAAGTTTCGAAGAGGATAGTTGCTGACTGAGGGGTAACTCTGTTGAAGCTTGAGTGGTAGTGATAGTACTGACAGGACTAGAGTTGGTGGAACCAGGCTGAGGTTTTTGCATGAGATGGAGCTGGCTCCCTGAAGACAAGCAGACAAACTTTTCTATGTTGGCACCCTCTTAGATGACCACAGGTTCATCTGTGAAGTTGCAGCATTTTTGGAAGACTGCGCTGCCATGCACCACCGATAAGGTATTTCCTGGAAGGAGACCTGACGAATGCAGTGCGGGGGATCCCATGATGATGCCATCAACACCTTGTGGAAGTGGTTCACCTCAAATCTTGGCAATCAAAACCATCTCTGACTGAGGAGGCACAGTGACTGAGTTTATAACTGTGAGTTGCCTCTGAGTATCTAGTGACAGTTTGTTTGAGGCAAAGTCTAGGATGGCTTTGTGAGCTTTGAAGAAGGCCAGGCCAAGAATTATTGCAGGTTGAAGATCAGGCACTATGTAAAACTTTACAGTAGCTTCCTGTGAGCCAAAGTGAAGCTTGAGATGGACCACACCTGTGATAGGTACTGTAGCTGTAGGTCAGTTGGAGAGACATTAGGTATGTGACGAATAGCTTGGTTGTTCAGAATACTGCTGTTGATAACTGATATTTCCACTTCAGTGTCAACCAAGGTATGCATGGACCAATCTCCGATGGTTATAGGTACATAGTTTGCTAGGAGAGGTGATCTGATGACAGGTACCTTTGCCCCTAGAAGCAAGAGTGTGCCACAGTTTGCAGTTGGATGCATTTTGTTTGAAATGCAAGTGTCAGTGGGGCGGTCAGTTGCTGTGTTCCCCTGCCCAACAAAAGCCCCTAGTCTGTTGGGCGGCACTCATTTCCCCGATCCTGGGAGTAGTTGCGGTTATCCTGTTGATTGCGCCTTGGTGGGCATCCTTGGTTCTCTTGAGTCCTGTTGTAATACTTTAGCGTTTGGCATACATCAGCAGTGTGTCCTCTGAATCCACACCACTGGCAGGTTACAGTCTCTCTGGAAGGCAGAGGTGGATCACGTCACTGTCGAGGTGGTTGCATAGTGTTAACAGAATTTCCAGAGGAGACAGTTGAGCTGATGTGTAAGGTATTGACAGTTGAGATAAGCATGTCGATCATTACTTGTTGCTGTTGGACACATGTGGCAAGTGCAGCCAGTTGTGATGTTCTGGGTGCCTGAGCACTGGCATACTGAAACAATGAAATGGACTCTTGAGCTAACCATGCAGCTTGGATGGTGTCTGTCCAGGTGGTTGGCTTTTGCTGTATGACATAGGTACAAAATTGAGGAGGCAGTCCCTGGACAAAGGCTGTTACTTGATCTTTCTCTGTTTTCTGCAGGCGTTTGCAGTGACACTCAATGTCCACTATGAAGGCTTCCAGAGATTCGGTGGGTTGCATTGTACATTTACACAGCTGTTGCTCCAATAACCAGGGTGGGTGTGCTTGAAGAAAATGGTGTGTGAAAGTTTTATATAGGGTGGCAGTGTCCCCTTTGACTTGTTCTGGAAGTGCGTTGAACTAGGAAATGGCAGTCCGTCTCAGAAGCAATCGCAAGGCATTGGAGATGCATAAGGGATCAATCCAACCATTGAAAGAAATCCATGTTTGGAATTGTTCCAGCCAGTAGACAGCATTTTCGTGAGGCAAAGTTGAGAAGGGTACAGATTGTAGGCT
The DNA here is from genome assembly GCA_016271365.2 of Neoceratodus forsteri. Classification (NCBI taxonomy): domain Eukaryota; kingdom Metazoa; phylum Chordata; order Ceratodontiformes; family Ceratodontidae; genus Neoceratodus; species Neoceratodus forsteri. The sequence goes on along the minus strand of CM057449.1, from coordinate 610,778,385 downwards.
GGTATGGACTGTGGTCTGTGGTGAAATAGCATTAATATATGCCAAGCCATCTTGAAAAGATTGCATGATTGGTGCTCCCTGAGCTGAGATGGTTGACTGGATATCATGGAGGATTGTTTCACTTTTGTAGCCCAACACCCTTGACGTGGGTGAAGGGAGAACTCAGATGCTCCAGCACCCATATCTGTGTCGTCATCAGACACTGTGGTTGCAGATGAGCTTTGTTTCACCGAGCGAAGGTCGTACGGAGGAGAAGGAGTTGCCATCATGCAGGAGACAGGACGTCATGTCGTAGATGAAGTGCTGAGCAAAAATTATTTTTGTAGACAAAAGTACAAATTTTTGTAGCAAAGTTAATCAAATGATGTCTTAATAAAGAATTCCCACTCAATTCTGTGTTGTTTGTTATTTAAATAAAGGTTTTGTTGCAAAAATCTGCTATTGGTTGCAGTGTTCATTCATTTCAATAGGATTGCCATTGATTTCAATGGAGTGAGGTCAATTTGTGCCCTTCACCAGATGGCCACTGAACTTTGACATACAGTTCCTGCAGGTCTCACTGGCATGACTGTAGCAAGATGGTCACCAGCAGGGGGTGTTAAGGTTCACTTCCTGTCTTGTTGTTTTGCTCTGCACAAGATGCAGGATCCTTGCCGCAAGGCTGCCTGGCTGCCGAACAATGTTCAAAATGGTGATTGCCACCCTGCTGCCTTCTTCCTCAGTTGAAAAGGGTGGGAGTTTTCTGTGGTGAGAGACCAAAAAGGCTGGGGAATTTTTGTATTCATTTGAGTGCTCTCCGTTTTGGTTTATAGCTTTCTTTTCTGTTTGTTTTTTTTCTGCTGTCTCCCAGGCTGCCCTTCACCTTTGTGCTTGAATTACTGCCCTCGGAGTATTTATGGATCCTGCTGTGCTTTGTTTTGTTTCTTTCTGCTCCGTTTTGTGACTTCTTTCTTCTCCTGCCCCCATTTATTTATTTATTAGCCCCCTTGGGATCCTGTTGCTCTGTTTAGCTATAGAGCTCCAGTTTTATTTAGTTGCTCCGATCGGGCTCCCAATGCCTGTATTTTTTTTTTTTTTTTTTATGGCCCTGTTTGTTTATGGACAGAATGGCCCTTACTGTGTAATGTGGCTGAGAGAAGCAGAAGCTCCATTGCTGCTTTCAGTCGGGAGGAGCATAAGATAGCCCACTGTGCCAGCTGTAAGTTGGGTTCGGCGGTAGGTGAACTGCTGCCGCTTAGGCTCCTTGCTGCTCAGTGCTATCCGTGAGAGAAGTGGGTTATGATGTGGAGGAGCCCCAGCTTTCAGAGAGGGCTAGCAGACCTGCCATATATTTATTTTGTGTGCTCCCTGGCTGTGCATTTAGGTACAGGGCAACCCTTGTTGAAGCATGACCGAGCAGCAGTGAGGGCTCTGTTGTGGCAGTGGCAGAAGGTAAGTCACAATTGAGAGAAGGGCCACTGGTGAGTTGGGGAGCAGAGTGCTCTGTGTGACTGTAGGCTCAAAAAGAAGCAACAGTTGAGAAGTAGCAGAGCTCCATGCAGCTTTGTGTGTTGCCTTGTGAGTTGAGAGAGGCTCGCTCTTTGCATTCCTGGTACAGCTAGTTACTTGTTTGAGGGCCGTTGTTGGAGTGAGGTCAAGTGGGTAAAGGTGCGCTCTGTGCTTCATTCATTGTCATGTTGCAGGGCTGTTTGTTAAGCGGAGGCCTGGTTGTAACAGTAGGGGTGTTTTGGGGAGCAGAGCTCTGAGCGGCTGTTTGCTTTGCAGCCACAGGTGAGAGGCAGTATCAGGGAGGGCAGATCTGAAAATTTATTGTTTGTCTCTGCAATCACCACTGGTAGAGGCACTGTGGTTGCTGCTGAGAGGAACAGGGAGATTGGATGGCAAAACAAAGAGTTTCAGTGGAGCCCTGCCACGAGGTGGGAGCTGGGGTTTACAGTTCAGTACTCCGTGGGGCAGAGGACTTGAGAAAAAGAAAAAAAGAACTTGCTGACTGGTCTTTCATTTAAACAGCAGGCTAGCAATGCTGAACATTTTTTTTCTTCTTCACAGCCAACAATGTTAGAGGAGGGCTGCGTGCTGTTGAACAAACAGGAGACAGTTCATTTATTTCTGTTCTGTGTAGCCAGGCTGTGGTGAAAATAACATTCAGGCATACTGGGATGATGACTTTGGGGTAACAAGCAACGCAAGCAAGTGAGATGGGGGTCTGGACAGAAGAAGGGCCACATTCTCCACCATGTGTGGCATTTTGGTTTGCCACTAAAGGACCTATTACCTTCTCTGTGATCTGCCAGACCCTTTGGTTGCTGCTGGTGAGTACCCCATCTGGACCATGCAAATAACTGGACGGATGCATAAAATAAGAAATACAGGTTTATTCTCTGTACTGCAGATGTTCTCTTCATAGAGACAAGCCCCAGACTGACAAATTCTCTGACTGACAAGCACACATGGCACTGCCAGGCAGTGCATCAAATAGATACATGCAGGTTCTAAGTGCCTTAAAGGGGCAGCAGCTTAACATTAAGCCTCATACTTAATGTGTGCTTCACACAGCCAACCTGAGGTATGCAGTAATTTTGCATTCAAGCCCTGGGAATCCCTCATTATGCTTAACAAATGCATTCAGCCTGGATGGCTGAAGTGCTCCAGAGCACGTCAGTGGAACTGGAATGGAATTCAAACTGCTGCCCTTTAGGTGACACTGCGTTCTGCAGCCTAACCTCAGATCTTATTCTCCACCTGTGAAAGCAAGTTCCACACAGAGCACTCTTCAAGCAACTCGCTGAGTCGCTGAAACCATTGCTTCTCACTTTGATTTATTTTATTTTAGGCAACTACTTTATCAACTCTTCCCTCTGTCATTTTTATTAGTTAGTAGGGGTATTTTTTTATTTCATTGCAAACTCTCCTCAGTGTTCCTGCTCCAGAGATCCACAACTCTCAGCAGTTCTTCTTTGGCTTGGCTCTCCTCAGCGACTTCACACCACGGAGACCTACTACCTGCAGAGCTGTACCCAATTTAACATTAAAAAAAAAAGAACAAATTTCAGCTGCATATTGTTTTTCATTTTGTTTAGGTTTGGTCTCTCAGTTCTGGGGTCCACTAATCGAAGTCTCTGAAACCAGGATGCATTAACAGGGATTTTTCCTTGGGATTAAAAAAATAAATTAAAAAAAGTCTGTTAGAGTGCTTCATTTTTCCCCTACACACTTTGTTCAGGATAAGGGGACACGGAGGGTTTGTTTGGTTTATGCTATGTGAACTGTTAACACGTTGCTCATACAGTTTATATAGTTTGCTTCTTCTGTTAATAACAGTGGTCATTACAATGTCTGGTCACTCTGTATTGCTCCTAATGATGCAGGTGAAGGTCCTTCTCAGATAATTTCCCCAGGACCCTCTAGGAACCCCTTTGAAAGTCTGAAACAATCCACGGAGCAGACTCTCTTAACAATGCCTGCAAAAAAAGAAATACAATTTAAAACATGACACTGCCACTCCTACTGAAAGGCAAAATGAGACACCGGTGGACAGTTCAAAACACAAGATGAAGAAAGCCACTGCCCCTCCTGCTGAAAGTCAAAATAAGACACCAGTGGACAAAGTACAACACACAATAATAAAAGTCACTGCCCCTCCTGCCAAAAGGCAAAAGGAGAAGCCAGTGGACAAATCTAAATTCATTGCCAAAGGGGTCACTGCCCCTCCTGCTGGAGAGCAAAAGGAGGCACCAGTGGATGAGACAAGAATGCCCACACAACATGACATGGCAAGGTTCTTAAGATTTTTTTAAGGATATCCAAACCATGGAAGCAATGATGGGTGTACAGGTTCCAAATCCTCAGCCTCTGCCCCCACCCCCATCCCCATCCTGGGGGAGTGAGGTGATGATCCCTGCTATGAAGATCAGGAGGACGAAGGGGAAACCATAGAATCAGATGGTTTTCTTAGTCAAAATTTGGAATCCCATTCATGACAGCAGGAGGAATACACTTCTTTCTATGCTTATGTTAGACAAATGGTAGATACTCTTGCACTTCCCACACATGGAAGAGGAGGATGCTGACCACTTGGACATGATGGGGATCAACTCCATGAAAAGGTTGCTCTTACCACTGCACAGGGCACTACAAAAGACAACCTGTAAGCTATTTCAATCTCTTACGTCTATCCCAGGAGTGAATAAGAAAACAGACAGAAAGTGCACACACCTGCGAGTCTATTGGTCCCAAAAGTGTCATCCCCTCTCAAAGCTAGTACCAGTCACAAAGACCCTGTTACAAGCCTTGGAATGGTAGAAAGATACGGACAATCCTAGAGAAGCTGTACTGTTTCAGGCATAAGCTCTTACAGTGGTCCTGACAACGGATGCTTCCATGTTGGGCTGGGGCGCCTACCTGGGACACCTCACAGTAAACAGACTATGGTTTGCACAGGACTTCAGGGAGCATATAAACCTACTAGAGCTAAGAGCTGTGTTTCTAGCTCTTCAGTCATTTGCACCACAAGTCAAGGGTAAGTCTGTCCAGGTCAGGACAGACAACACTACCACAATGTATTATATCAACAAGCAAGGAGGCACAAGGTTCTCAAAGCTGTGCACAGCAACTATGAAACCATGGAGTCTGGCACACTCCCTGGATGTGCAACTGTCAGCTATCCAACTCAAGGAAAAGGACAATGTCCTGGCGGACTCCCTCAGCATGATCGGCCAGGCCCATCACGGATGTCTCTGAGCAATCAGGTGTTGTCCACAATCTTCAGGAGATGGAGCACGCCACACATAGACCTGCTTACATCCAAAGACAATTTTCAGCTCCCCCTCTACTGTTGCAGGCCTCCGGCAGTGAGTACAGTTCCCATGGGTACTCTCTTTCTAGATTGGACAGGGAAGTTTCTGTAACGCCTTCTCTCCATTCACTCTGTTATTTCAAGTTCTTCTGAATTTGAGGAGTCAACTTGCAACCATGATCTTTTTATAATATTTAGTTATACAATCTAGTTCTCTTGACCAATTAAATTACTAAATTATTTGTTGCCATTTTATAAACTGGAATATACAAAAAGCCAAAGACAACACGTGCAAAATGTTCTTCCACCTCAGGGATGAAGAGGATGGCACTCAGAAAAAGGACGCCTGCCAACTTATGCTGGGTGTCCACAGTGAAGGTGGACAGCCTCAGCCAGGCTCTACAGTGCACTGAGATGGCCATAGTTTGGAGCTGGTGTTTAGCCAGTATGTAGCCTTGGTCTTGAATTTGTTGGACCACCTGCTGATTATCAGTAGGAAGCAGAGAGAGAAGGAACTGGGAATGACTGAAGTTAGCTATCATTACTGAATAGCTGGCCTGTTAGAGACCAAGTGATAAGGCTGCATAGACCTTCTTGGCTGCATAGTCCAATTTCTTGGATTTCTTGTCTGGTGGATTATCCATGTCCCCTTGGCCCTTTGACTTGTGAAAGGCAGATTTTGACTTGTGAAAGGCAGAGTCAGAAAAGTATAGTTCTATAAGAATTTACCGTAACAGTAGATCTTCGAGAGGGGCTCTTGCAGTAGCTAACAGCCTCGAGAACTGTGCCCCTTGGTGTCAGAAGCACACGGAAACTTTAGCTAGCAGTATCTGGTGAGGGACTTCCCACCCGATGTCACGTGACCGATGTCAGCATGACACTATATAGTGGGCGGTCCCCACACCCGCCTTCCAGTTCTCCTGCCAGAGATCTCCAAACAGAGTGACAGGTGAATGGAAAAAAAAGGGCTCCTGGAGCCAAAATAAGCTAACAGAGGAAGAGCAGCAGAAGTTGAGGGAAGGAAGGAGGGGAAAAAGGATACCTACTGCAAGCGCCTCTTTCGAAGATCTACTGTTATGGTAAGTTCTTAGTAACTGTACTATCTTATTTCGAGAGGGCTCTCGCAATAGGTAATAACCTTGAGGACCGAGACCCAAGCAGTGTGAATCAGAAGGAACTGAAACATGGGAGGCAGGAAAGGTCTGCAGAAAGGCAGAGAATTTAGGATGGATGGCCTTGGCGGACAGCTAGACTAAAGCCAGCCCTGTGCCTAGAGGCAATGTCCAGACTGTAATGCTTGGTGAAGTGTGAACGGAGCTCCAAGTGGTCGCTGCACAGATGTCCATGGTAGGCACATTTCTGAAATAAGCAGTAGAAGCAGCCATGCCCCTGGTAGAATGCCCCTTAACCTCCCCAAGAGGGTTTTATCATACTTCTGGTAACAGAACACAATACTGTTTGCCAACCACTTGGATAAACACTGTTTGGAAACTGCTGCACCCTCTCTTTTGGGTGCAAAAGAAACAAAAAGCTGGTCCGATTTTCAGACAGACTTAGTGTGGTTAGCGTAGTAACGCAAAATTCTGTGAACATCCAAAGTATGCAGAATTGCCTCCCTGATTGGAATACTCAGTGTAGTACACCAGCAGCTGAACAGACTGATTCAATGTGAACTCAGAAACCAATTTTGGTAAAAAATGAGGACTGGTACGCAGAGCCACTCGGTCTCTGTGAAAAATCAAATAAGGCTCCTTACACCACAAGGCCTGAAGCACAGAAATCCTTCGAGCAGAAGTAACTGCCACTAAAAAGAACACTTTCCATGATAAATAGCATATATCACAACTGCCAGCTGGTTCAAAAGGCGGCAAGCTAAGTTTCTCTAAAATAAAATTTAGATCCCAAGGTGGTGCTGGACCGTGCACCGGGGGTTTCAAGTGGAGGAGCCCTTTGAGAAAGGTTTTAGATACCTCCAGCTGAGCCGCAGATTTTCCCTCCACCAAGGTGTGGTAGGCAGAGATATCAGACAGGTGAACCTTCAGCGAAGAGTAACCCAGGCCCAGGTCGGAGAGATGCAGCAAGTACTCCATGACCTGAGGAACAGGGCACGAGAAAGGGTCCCAACCCTTTGAAGTGTCCCAAATGGAGAAATGCTTCCATTTCATAGCATAGGTCATCCTCATCGAAGGCTTTCTAGCCTCCACAAGGACTTGAGCCACTCTGGAGGAGACTCCAAAATGTGAATCAGCTACGTCAAAGGTGCCATGCATGAAGGTAAAGGGACTTCAGCCCTGGATGGACCAGTGTGCTTCTCTCCTGAATCAGGAGATTGCGACAGAGGGGCAGGGGAACCAGAGGTTCCACTGTAAGCTGCTGGAGAAGCAGAAACCATATCTGGTGAGGCCAATACGGGGTGATCAAAATCATGTGAGCCCCCTCCGCTTGAAGCTTGAGCAGCACCCTCTGCAGAACTGGAAAGGGAGGGAAGGCGTACAAAAACCTCCCTGTCCAGCAAAGAGATAGCACATCTCATCAGAAAACACAGTGCCCAGGAGTGAGCGAGCAAAGGCTGAGTAGGTTTGCGTTGTGTGGGGAGGCAAACAGATCCAGGTCTGGATGACCCGCTAGATCAAATACATCTTTGACCACTGCTAGCTTGAACTCCCATTCATGGGCTCATACTCTGGTGTAGATGAGACTGTCCACTAGGATGTTTAGCATGCCTGGAACATGAGCTGCTGTGAAGTGAATTTGATGCAGAATTGCCCAGTTCCAGACCCGCATCACCTCCTTGCAGAGGGGATACAAGCAAGTGTCCCCTTGCTTGTTGAGGTACCAGACCACACACATATTGTCCAACTGGACTAATAGTGGGCCCTGGCCCAGCAGGTGCTGGAAGGCTTGAAGAGCATACAGTACTGCCTTCATCTCCAATACATTTATGTGTAGGGAGAGTTCTGGCTGAGACCACAGCCCTTCACTGTCCTGTGGGTCTCCAGCTAAGCCTCCCAACCCATCCCTGAAGCATCTGTAGTCAGGGTCTGGACGGGGGCAGGGACTGGAAAGGACCCCCGCCCGTAAGGTTGCTGAGATCCTGCCACCACAGGAGATCCCATTGCATCGAACTGGAGACCATGTGGTCTAGGTCATCTGACCTCTGATCCCACTGCACTCTGAGCATCCACTGCGAAACATGCATGTGAAGCCTGGCCAGAAGGACAATGGGGATGGCCACTGCCATAAGGCAAGGAGCAGGAGAACTGACCTGGCTGAAACCCACCTGCTGGAGGCTATCAGATGAGCCTGCTTCTGTAAGGTTTCCGCCCTGTCCTGAAGGAGGAAGGCCATACCCTGGGCTGTAACAGCATCACTTCAATAAACTGAAGTCACTGGGAGGGGACAAGTTGGGACTTAGGGTAGCTGGCTGTAATCCCCACTTGTGTGGAAAGGGCCAGGGTAGTGGAAAGGGGAAAGTTCCAGCTGCTTCCTTGATGGACCTGACAGAAGCCAGTCATCAAGGTAGGGGAACACATAGTGGCCCTGGTGTCTCAGGGCTGCCGCCACTACCACAAGGCAATTGGCAAAAACCCAGGGTGCCAAGGACAGGCCAAAGGGGAGGGCCTTGAACTGATAATGTTCCCCCTAAAAAGAAGAACATGAGGTAGGGGTGATGGGCCTGAAAAAATGGGATATGCAGGTAGGCATTCTGCATGTCCAGGGCACCGAACCACTGTCCCTTGCGCAGAAGGGGTAGCAGACCTGGGAGAGTCAGCATACAAAACCATATGTACTCTATGTATTGGTTTAGACTGCTAAGGTCCAGAACTGGACACAAATCTCCCATCTTTTTTGGCACCAGGAAGAAGTGGGAGTAGTACCTCTTTTCTGCCTGGTTTGCTGGAACTGGCTCTATGACGTCTTTTTGAATAAGGGTCTCAATTTCCTCCCTTATGAGGGGGATGTGTACCATTGGATAGTGAGATACCCCCAGAGGTTTGATTGGGGGTCTCTCCAGAAGTTCTAATGTGTGGCCTTGACTCACCAGCTGAAGGGCCCGCAAATCTGTGGTGACTGCCTCCCACCCTGGCAAGTGACTCGCAAACCTTCTGCCCACTGGCTCACCCAATGGAAGAGGAGGGGGGTCGACCACGAGTCAAGAGTCAGAGGGAGGGTTGGGAAGAGCCACCCCTGAGGCTCTCTGAGCTTTGGCTGGAAGGGTGGCTGCTGCTGAAGGCACCCAATGTTTTGTCTGGCATCTGGCTGTTTGATGCTGCTTCATCCATCACTTGGTCTGGCAATGAAATGGCTGCTTGGCCTTAAACCTGGGGTGGTACATAGTATGGACTGACTGTAAGGCTTTGCCCTTGTGCTGAAGGCTGGTGCTGTCCTAGGCATCACCACCAAAGAGAACAGAACCTCAGAAGGGGGGATCCTGAATGCCGCCTGGACATCAGATGCCAAGCCTGACACCCTTAGCCAGGAATATCTCCTGAGGCAGACCGCCATAGTGGTGCCCCTGGGTGAAAAGTCCATCGCATCATATGTCGCCCTCAGTGAGTGGTGACAGGTGACTATAGTGGACCTGATGGTGTCTGCCAAAGTGGTCTTGGACTCAGAGTCTGGCATGGCATCAATGACAGGCTCCAGTTAATGAAACAGAAATTTCTGGTAGATGAGCATGTGTGCCATGTAACTTAGGGCGCATGGCCAGTGTGAAGGAAGAATAACATTTCCTCCCAAATTGGTCCAGTTGCCTTGACTCCTTGTCAGGAGGGGAAGTGCCCATGTGTCTTGGTTTCATGGACCTGTCATGATCCTCCATAATAACCACTGAGTCTGCCTTTGAGTGGACACTGAGGTGATCCTTCTCTCTGGTGTCCTGTATGTCCTGTTGGCCTTTTTTGCCACCGCAGGGATGGAGGAAGGCATAGAAGCCAGATCTTCATGAGGCTCTAACCATGGAGGGGTAAGGACAGGTGCTGTCTCCAGTATATCCAGGTGCTCAGCTAGTCTCTGACACTTTGGATCCTGTGAGTCAGTTTCCATTTGTAGGCCTCAATTATCTGTTTCAGGAGGTCTGCGAATGAAGGGTCCACCGCAGGTGATTTTTGGGACTCCTTGGGTTCCTCAGGAGAGGGAATCTCCAAACCTGAAACTGAGGAGGAGGACCCAGACTCAGATTCTGAATCTGAAGACCTGATTATGGGATGAGAAATGTCCTGAGACCTAGGAGGAATACTGTCTGACACCAGTCCAGTTGAAGGACCTCTTGTCAGGCCTGACATAGACTGGCATGGGTCCAGCAGAGAGGGGGGACTAGGAGTCTGATCTGGGTGAACCTGGGTAAAGACTCTCACCGGGTGCCATCTGTCCAGCTCCGAGATGAGCTATGACTTGGTCTCAGACTGCCAGGACTAGAGGATGTCCCAGAAATCGACCTGTGTCTGAGAAGGAGCTGGAGGGGGCCGATAAGCTGAAGCGATGAAGAGAACCCCGGTGTCAGGTACCCCAACATATAGTACCCATGCATCGGGTAATCTGGTAAGGGATAGGTAGGTGCATACCTTGGCATCGTAAAGCCTGGCATCAGATAGCCTGACAGAGGATAACCCGGTGTGTAATGAGGTGCTGGGTAACATGCCAGAGGGTAGCCTGGCAGGTAACAATGGCGGTGCTGTGGGACCCGACGGGGGACCCTGAAGAGACCTGAAACTTGGCCCAGTAGGACCAGAGAGCAGAGTCAGGCACAGGACCAATAGGTGGTTAGCCCAGCATCAACGCCAACAGCCCCACTGGAAGAACCGGCAGGGTGGGGTCCAGGAGGTTGCCTGGGAGGTCCGACATAAGGTTTGGAGGTGACCCAACAATAATGTCACCAGATGGACAACCCCAATTCCTCATCTCCCACTGATCTGGGGAGGATGGAGGAAGCTCAATGTAGGGAGAGGAGGGGTAACCCAGTGGAGAGACCCAACTGGTGAAGGCTGCGTTAAGACCAGCAGCTGGTTCTTGTCTGATGTCGTCAGGTCCCGTGCCAGAACCCGACGTGAGCGTGTCGGTTGGGTGATTGTTGGAGGGTCCGATAACTGGCTTATTGACCTTGGCTATGTGGACACTGGGGTTCCCAGTGCCCAACTCATCAGCTCGGGCTAGGCGTTCACCGGGGGGTCCGACAAATGGCTTATCGGCCCCACCCAACTGCTTAGACACCACGGAGAAGATGGGTCTAAGAGTGGCAAAGGCCTTGGACTTAGCCAAGGTGCCCACGGCCACCAAGACCAGTGGTGGAAGGGGACCAAGGGCTGCTCCTAAGAAGGTGGGGCAGACTTGGCAATGGTATTCCAGGAGGAAGAGGGCTGCTGATCATCCGAGGGGCACGAGGGCTGCCACAGGTGAGAGGGGAAGCTATCTTGGTCCCTGTGCTTCTCCTTGTCCCTCTTCTTCTTGTGCTTGTGGGAGTCCATAGGGGAGGATGAAGCACTCCTCAGCTTCTGCAGTATTTTTTCAATTGTGGCCATCTTCTTTTTTAGCAGAAGTGCCTAGAGGGCCTGTGGGTGGCACTTCCATGTGGCTTGGTTAAATCTCAGGCAGACCTCGCAATCCTAAGTCTTGTGCTTCAGGCCCAAGCAGAAGAGGCAAAGGGAGTGTGAATCCTTGTGCAGAAGCTGCATACCACAAGAATCACATTTATTTTTATGCGACTCGATGGAAGACAAAGAAGACATGCACAAAATTGGTTTGGAACAATAAAGAAAAGAAAGGAAGGATACACATCTGAAGAAAGGCAGCTGACCTGTAGCGACAATCTCCACGAGGTCCGAAGTGCACAGGTCGACAGTGGGAAAGAAATGGAAGGCGGCATGGGGACCACCTACTGTACAGTGTCATGCTGACATTGGTCACATGACGTCGGGTGGGTGATCCCCACCACATATTGCTAGCTAAAGTTTCCGTGTGGTCTTGTTGCCAGGGGATGCAGTCCTCAAGGTTATTACCTACTGCAAGAGACCTCTCGAAGTAATATCCAGTCCTTCTAAGAAGAGTAGATCTGAGAACCTCCAAATGGATACCTGTGGGGACAGCATACCTGTAAATCATTGGGTGAGCACCGGGCAGGACACCAGATACTGCCAAAGCTTCAGACCATGTCCCAAGATAGCCTTGGCCAACGGGAAGGTGACCCCCTGGGGAACTGTCCCTGCCAAGGATGTTGGTGAATGGGTATTTAGCCCACTTCTGAACAGGATTTAAGGGGACTTTCATGAATTCAGACATCAAGTGGAGTAATTCTTTGAAGGAGGTTGAGCCCGATGAAACAGATCAACCATTTGAAGAATCTTGGTCAGAGTTGGGTTCTACTCGAGGTCAATGAGGACTCACTCACAGAGTCCAATAAACTCTTCGAACACCCTGGTCCTCTTCTATCCATGGACTACCCTGGTGTGCTGCTGGCTGATTTCCACTGAGAGGTGGCCTGGTAGACTAGAAGCAGAATGGGACTTCTTGGTGGGAGCCCCAACCAGTAGTTGTGGTGGAGGGGCTCCACCTCCAGTGAAGGCGGCATACGGCTACATCGCTGTCTGCTGGCTCACTGTGAAAGGAATGGAGGGAGGAAGCCAAGAAACCACCAACCCTAGGAGCAGAGCCCTGCGATTGCTGCGAGAGACCATTGCTGCCACATATGGTCTTCATAGTGTCGATGAAGACAGTGTCAGTGTTGATCTTCCACAGGGTATAATGAAGTCAAACTTCAAAATCAAGTTTTCTGGTCTAGCATGATCGGACCACGAGTGACTGCTCAACCTCAGCCGGAGAGTCAGCGGCAGCACATGTCCACCGGGGGCTCTGAGTAGACTATGTGCTTTGGCAGTGAGACCACCAGGGGCCTGTGGTCAAGACCACTGGGGTAGGCACCTCCCAAGCCAGCTTGGTCAAGGTCACTGAACGAGGTAGTCCACCGCAGTGAGAACCATAACAGCCAGGGTCTGTAAGATCAATGACTCTTTGTCAGCCTCCTCTGACAACTGGTTAAGAGGCTTGTGAGAAATCTCAACCAGTTGATCGACCAGAGTCGGGGCTGAGTGATCTGACAGGGTTACCACAGGAGCTTCAATCTGCCCCTTGACTGAAGGAAGCTTGACTAACTCAGTTGCAGACAAGGGCAGTTTGCAGTCCTTAGGCCTACTCAGATGGGGACGGGCCTTCCGCTCATCCAACAATAATGGTAGCATCACTTGATGGTGAGAGCAAGTTGAGGTGTCGTGTTTCTCACCCAGGCAATAGAAACACATGCTGTGAGTGTCTGTGGTTGATACCTTCTGCCTGCAATGCAGAACTTGAAACTGGATTTCTGCTGTTCCATCCCAATTGTTGTTGAAGAGTGAAACTGTAAGATAACCTTCTAAAGAATTAGGTGAAAGCTTTGTTTTAATTTGAAGTTCATCGAGAAATAACATTTGAATAGTGGAGATCCTACTACACATGCAGAGCTATAAAGGAGTAGACCTGTCCCTTCCAGCAGAATGATCTAATATCACAGGGCTGAGCTGGAGGATATATCATCTGGGTGGAGGAAGGAATTTAGCTTAAAGATGTATGGTGACTCAGCTGTTTACAGCAGAACTGAAGAGTGTGGCTAGCAACCTGTATCCGTGTTTTCAGAACTTCCCTTTCCTGAAAAGGGACAATGCATCTCATACAAAAACTCTAGGCTTTGGAGTGAGTGCGGAGAAACACAGTAGGTTTGCATTGTTTGTGGATGCAAAAAGGTCTAACTCAGGATGACCCCAACAGGTGAAAATAAGAACTTTGGATAATGAGAACGATTCTGTTTGTGATTGCATTTCAGTAGAAATTCCATTTGGTCAGAAGAAAAGATTAGTTATTAGTTCCCTTACATTTCACCTGGGAAACATTAAAATGGTATTGATTTGGTGGCCTGCTTTAAATCCCATCTCCCTTCTAACAGAGAGTGGATATTACTTGGCGATTTTAATAATAATTGGGACACCAATGAAACTGATGGTACTGTTGATTTACTGATAGATTTAGGCCTTCACCAAATGATTCTCGATATTACTAGACATTATTATAAAGCAAATTCAGGCTCAGTTCTTCATTGGATTTTGGTAACCCAACCTGATAGAATTATCAACACAATGGTCCTGCTGTATAATACTAGTGACCATTGTCCAGTGATGTGTGAATGGTCTGCTAAATATGTAAAACAAACCCCCAGGTATATTGAATTTAGGAGACTCTCTACCTTGACCCCTGAAGGAATTGCTACAGCCAGTAAAGCTAGAGACTGGTCACTGCTTAAACTCAGTCAGGACATTGATGTCATGTTACATTCTTTTATTTCACTTTATACATCTTTTTTAGATAAACTGGCACCTCTGAAAAAATGTGAATCAGATCTAATAAGCATAAATGGCTCACGAAAGACTTGTTGGACCTCATGAAATTAAGAGACCACAGTCGGAAACACTATAAATCCTGTAAAGATGTTGGTTCTCTCCTGGCTTATAAAACCTTAAGAAACAGATGTAAGTCAGAAATTAGAAAATCAAAGTAACATTTTTCTCAAGCCAACAGAAAAAGGCATTTGGTAATTCCAGACATACCTGGAAAATACTAAATAATTTAATGGGACGGGGTAAGAAAGACCATCTGATTTCTCTTCAAAATAATGACTCGCTAATTTCTAGTCCTAAACTGGTGGTAGAATGTTTCAACAATTATTAGATCTGGAGAATTTAAGGGTCCGAAGTTATAAAGTGCAATCGGAAGTTGCTAATAATTCTAAGGTCAATTTTGAATTACCTTTTAAGTTTGAATTTAGAAAAGTGACACCTGAGATCGTTAAGGATTATATACTTAGTAATGATCCTAAACCATTCTTGTTAACCGATTCCTTAGATATTCGAATCTTGAGATTGGGTATTGATACATTTCCTTGCCCCTCAGCTACTGTCTTTAATATTTCAATTGTTCATGGTGTATTACCAAAATTGTGGAAGCACGCAGTCATTAGACTAATACATAAAGAGAGTAATTCTTCATTGGTTTCTAATTACCGACCAATTGCTCTTTTGTCACCTCTGTCCAAGCGTCAAGAAAATTATCTTAGATCAGACCTTAGAATTTCTTAATAAATGTAATTTGTTAACTTCCTGTCAGCATGGTTTCAAGGTGGGACATAATACAGAAACGTCCTTGGTGAGGTTCACCAGCGGCATCCAGAGGGCCCTAGCCAAATGGCACTCGGTTGTCGCTTTCTTTTTGGACCTCACCAAGGCCTTTGATCTTGTGGAGCACAATGTGCTCTCATGCATCATGAATAAAATACAATTTTCCTGTGAAGTGACTAAATAGTATTCCCATTATCTCGTGGACAGGTCACATGTAACAACTATCGATGGTCACCTATCTTCCTCTAAATTAGATGTGGTGTTCCCCAAGGTTCTGTCTTGGGCCCACTCATTTTTTCACTCCTTATGAATGATGCTCCTTCTTCTTGCCCATCCAGCTCTATTATAATTTATGTAGATGATTCGGTAATTTTTGTGGATAGTATGACTCCAATGGAGGCCTTGGACAAGATTCAGGTTAATTTTGATTCCTTTCAAAATTGGCTAATTTCCCAGTCCCTTGTGCATAATTCATTAAAAACAAAAACTATGCTTTTTACTAGGCAAAAGATTAATTTGTTTGACCTTTCATCTGTCCTCGATAAGGGAAATATCATTGAATTGGTTGAAAGATTTAAATATTTGGGGCTCATATTTGATGCCAAACTTAGGTTTGAACATCATGTCACTCCTGTCATAAAAAAGGTACACCAAAGACTTGGAAGCCTCTATAGAGCTGAGCATTACTTGACACCAGAATCTAGGAGGCTCCTGGCACATAGTTTTCTTTCAGTGTCGTAGACTATGGATTGGTAGTTTATTCCTCTTTGAATTCTAAGCTCCAAGGAAAACTGACAGTAATGTACAACTCTGTATTAAGATTTATGCTTTCAGTCTCAGCCAGATCTCATTGTTTATTTGTTAACATCTTCCAGTTGTCTCTCCCTTATAAATAGAATTCAGTTTAAAATGTGTTCTTTTTTATTTAAAATCAAAGCTGGTTTGTTACCTACTTCAGCAAGTTCACCTTTTTTCTAAATACGTTAACACCAACTGCACAAGAACTCAGTCAAAGTTCACATTTAATATTCCATTCTTTAAGAGAACCTCTGGACAACATTCATTGTTCTGCAGGGGACCAAGTTATTTTAACTCACTTCCTTGTGATATATCAAATTGTACCTTCTTATTCTCTTTTAAGTCGAGGTTAAAAAGGTATTTACAGCTTACCCAAGAATGTACTTGTTAAATGTCTAATTGTATATTGTTATAATGTATTGTATGTTATTGTATTTATTTTTTGTTTAATGTAAAGATTGTCGTCTGTGAAAACAGGCAGTTTGCTCATCAGACCTACAAGGGTAAAAAACAAAATGAAATAAAATGAAATGAAAAGGTCAGTGGCCATGTTGTCCAGGAATTACCACCTGCTGGACTGCGGAACAGACAAGATGAAAGAGTCCACCAGGATGTTCAGAGAGCCAAGCAGAAACATGGTCACTACAAATACATTGTGTGCCAGGGACCACACCCACACCCTCATGGCTTCTCTGAAAAGGGGATAAGAGTGCATGCCTCCTGGTTTGCTGAGGTAATGCAAGACAAATTTATCCAGCCTTACCAGCAGAGGACTGACATGAATGTTAGAAGCAAATGCCCAGATGGCAAGAAAAACAGGCCTCGTCTCCAGAATGTTGATATGGAAAGAGAGCATTTTGAGGAGGACCACTGCACAATATCTGCCCCTCTGTTCTGAGTGCACCAGATCGGCCCCAACCCATCCTGGAAACCATCTATGGTGAGGACCACCAGAGGGGTGGGGCAGAGAAATGGAGTTCCCTGAAGCAGATGGAAATGTTCTTGCCACCAGCAAGAGGTCCTGCACAAGAGATCTGTAATCAGAACATGGTGGGCTAAGCAAGCAATAATACCCAACGGGGTGGGCGGTATTGTGCTATACTGGACCGCCCAGGGGTGTAATGAAGCCCAACACCTTATAGCCCCTGGAAGGTCCGGTATAGCACAATACCGCCCACCCTGGAGGGTATTATTGCACTTAGAAAATGGGCACTGTAAAACAAAATAAGTTTCATAAAGAAATATTAATTAAAAATTAGTTTAAAATAGGTTTTGGAATAAAAGAGTTCCTCCACCTCCATTAGAATTTTTTTTTTTTTTTAACTAGGGACTTTTTTTCCTACTGGAGCCTGTATAGTTGGACCTGGTTGTCATACTAACCCTGCAAACAACAACAGACACACACACACACGGCTTTTGGGAGCAGCAGTAGTGAGGCAGTGTTTTGTTTTTTACTTTAGAACTGTGACTTCCCAGTTTAAGTATGCTGTCATGGTTACAGAAATATTTATTGGCTTCTGAGAGACAGAGGGAACATGGTATGCCCAGTACCGCTACTGTACCTGATAGTATCAAGGTGGTCGTCATGGTTAAAACACACACAGCTTAGAAAATGAGCTCATACTATTTTGCCTGTATTTCTTTATTTTATTCCTCTAACGCTTCTTTCAACTGCCATTTCTTTCCCCCTGACTGAGAGTGAAAACTTGATGACAGGCTTGGGGAGTGGCGTGCTGTTTCAGGCTGAGTGGTTTACAAAGTAGTGGGACTGAGGCAGTGTGTGATAGTAGATTTTTCCTTTATTTGCAGAACTTATCAGGAGGCGCTTGCTTGCTAAACAGAATAACTTGACTTTAAAATTGCATACTGCTTTGAGCATGCGAGTGAGAGACAGATCGAGACAGAGAGAGAGAGAGAGAGAGAGAGAGAGAGAAAAAACACTAGATGTGCAGTCCGGTAAACGAGAAAGCTACAACTTCTCCAACATTAGCACTACCTGAGTTAGCACTGTCACGGAAAAGTCAACTTGCAGTTCTGCAGTTTTTTGTTTTTTTTTTAAATCGGGGGGTTATTTCTCTTTAAGAGAAGACAGCATGATGGCAGTTTAAATATCCACAGTGGGGTGAGAGCACCACAGCAGTTCAGCGTGTGCAGTTTAAATGAGAGGAGTGATAGCAGTTTGGGCTGCGATTCTCTAAATAACATCGTTAGGAGAGATGTTCGGTTCTCTCTCTTCGTGACCAAATGATAAAAAGTAACGAGTGTTTCTTTCTTTCCCTCTCTCTAGCAGTCTGCTTTGAGGTGAGGAATTACGAATAGGAGCAGTCAGCTTTGGGGTAGTTTAGAAAAAAACTGGCAATTCCTTGCAGCAGTAGGCTAAATGGGCAGGCAGATAGGTGGAGAATGGGGGTTGAGTGTTGGCTGTCGCTTACCAAGGGTAAAAATGGTGGCAGTTTGAAATTGTGTACCCAGCACTTCAGCCAATATGGAAGCAGGGTGCTGGGCACACAGGTACTTTGCTGGCTATCAGGCAGGCTTAGGCTGGGGCTTTTTATTTGGTGGGCATCTATTGTCTGATAGATGCCCACCTAAATAATTGTCTCAGCCAATCAGAAGAGAGAATTGTCTTTGCCCATTTTCTAAGGCCTGAAAAACCTGGACCTACTGAGTCTGAAGCATCCACTTGGGGGCTGGGCATGAGAAGACAGATTATGGGGACAGTCACAATTGCAGCCATTATCAGGCCCAGCATGGACTGTACAGGAACTGGGAAGCTGGAAGTGACCAGTGTTGGTAGGGCAATTACAGCATCAGCGTGTGGGCCAGGAAGGAAAGCCTATGCTTGGGTCATGTCCAAAACTGTGCAGATAAGCTGAAGGCACTGGCAAGGGGAGTCAGAACCAATCTTGGTTCATTGACCAATATCCACAGCTGGTCAAACTAGCAAGTCCAGTGGTCTGTAAGGCTGTCTCCTAGATGAACCTGGAGGAGACAGTCATCCAGGTAAGGAAATACATATAGGCCTTCTTGGTGAAGGGCTAAGTCCACTACAGCTAAATATCTGAACACCTGCATTGCCAAGGATAAGCCAAACGGTAAGACATGAAATTGGTAGTGCCTGCACTCCAAAAGAATGCACAGGTATTGTCAGTGTCTGCACCAAAACTTGATATGCAGGTATACATTCAGCATGTCTACAGCACAGAGCTAGTCCCCTTGAAGAAGCAGATGGAGTAGAGTCTAAAGGGAGACTATGCAAAACATTCTGGGCAGGATATTCAGAAGGGTTGCGCATGGCGCAACACAGTTGTGCCATGCGCAACTCACTGATGTGCCCCGGCACGATATTCAAAGGCGGATTGAGCCTGGCACAAATCCCGATATGCAGGAGCGCATCAGTAATGTATGCAGCGCAGGTAGGGGGGCCATGCCAATGCATGCTCCGCACATCCCGATATTCAGCCCAGGATGTGCTGAGCCCATGCATGCGCAACCCCTACTTGTGCTGCATACAGGTGAGCCAAAAAAAAAGGAGCAACAGCTGGCCACCCACAGGTGAGCTGCTGTATTGCAGGGCTCAACATGGCAGCTGCCACCTCTGGGTGGCCAACCGAGCTCCGGCTGCACCTTCGTGGTGGCGTCCCCCCCATGCCCGATCATGGACATACATATAAAAATAAGAGTCCTAAATCCCTGGTGGTTCAGTGGACCGTTCACAGCCCAATCGTGGGCAAATGTAGAACACATGGACAGTCCTATATCCCTGGTGGTCCAGTGGACAGCTCACAGCCCGATCGCGGGTATAAGTCTGTTTACAACTGTTAACACTATTTCTGGTGGTCCAGTGGACCGCTCACAGCCTGATTGTGGGCATCAGAACAAAACAATGCCACACCAAGCCAACCCTGGTGGTCTAGCGGTATGCCTCCCCACCCGCCCACTGTGCCCCACCACCCCATTCCCCTGGTCAGTGGCAGGTGGCAGCTCCCCACCCACTTGCCGCCCACTGACTGACCCTCTACAATAGGGCTGCATGCCAACTGGTCCACAGCGTGAGCCAATGGGCATGCAGCCTGCATCGATTAATACAGTACGGGCTGCACGCCCATTGGCTCACGCTCGTGGACCAATGGGCGACTGCCCTACCGAGGAAGTCAGTCGGGCGGGTGGCGGGCGGCAAGCAGGTGGGAGCTGCCGTCCGCCGCTGACCGGGGAGAGTGGGGCAGGGGCCCAGTGGGCGGTGTGGGAGGGGGTACCGCCAGACCACCAGGGTTGGCTTGGTGGCATTATTTTGTACAGACGTCCGCGATCGGGCTGCGAGCGGTCCACTAGACCACCAGGGATAGTGTTAACAGTTGTAAACAGACTTATGCCCACGATCGGGCTGCGAGCGGTCCACTGGACCACCAAGGATATAGGACTGTTCTTTAATACTAATGCCTGCGATCGGGCTGCGAGTGGTCCATTGGACCACCAGAGATAGTGTTAACAGTTGTAAACAGACTTATGCCTGCTATCGGGCTGCAAGCAGTCCACTGGACCACCAGGGATATAGGACGTGTTCTGACTTACACACAAGCCCGCGATCGGGCAGGGGGGCACTTTACCGCGATGTGCAGTGGGCGTCAGTCCCTGAATGCTGCAGCCTGGCAGGGCGCCAGGCGCAAGTCGCCGGGGATCGGTGCACCTGCATGCAAATGAGGCCATAATGACATGCAAATGGCCCCAATTGCACCTTGCATACATTATGGTGCCATTTGCATGTGCACTTTTGAATATCGCGGTTGTTGCGCCTACTGCAACAGACCTTGCGCTAGCGCACCTGCTGCTCCACTCTGGCCACTGCGCCATGCGCACTGCGGGTGGCCAAGGTGCGATATTCAATGATGCTGTGCCATGGCACAGCTCCGTTGAATATCACCTTGTCAACGCCCCTACGCAGCCAAGTTGCGCTGCACCCAGGCTTGAGTCACAGCCTGGCACAGTCTGAATATCCCACCCACTGTACACAATGTTTTTTTAATTTTTTCAGGGTCCAGAGATCTAAAATGAGACACAGACTGCCTGTTTTCCTCAGAACAAGAAAGTGTCTGGAATAGAAACCCAGGTGCTGTTCTGCCAGGAGCAAAGGCTGCATGTCCTGCTTGTGTAAAAGGTCTGGACTTTAATCACCTGGACCAGCAAGTGTTCTGAAGGGTAATAACAGGGACTGAGAAGAATGATACACTAGAGAGGGTGCAGTCAATTCCAGAACATAATCCTCCCAAGTGGTATCCAGGACCCTCCAGTCTGATGCAATCTCTTGCTAGTGCTGTAACTAGGGGTGCTGGGGCTACAGCGGCACCCCCTCGCTTGAAGTACAGTTCCCTTTGGCTTCCTATACAGGATTTACAGTTTCATTCAATGGCTTTCAGCACCCCCACTATATAAACTGTTCCAGTGCCAGTTTTGTCCAAAACCAGGAGATTCTGCCCCCTTATCTCAACCCCCAGAAATGGAAGTCAGAAGATGGAGGGGGCAGCCAAGGCACCACTGGCAACCGGAGCTTAGGGACAGCGGCCAGGGGGCAGAGGTCCCAGCAACAGCCTGACTAGAGGCCCATGCAAGGGAAGAACAGTTAATATCTATGAAAAGAACCCCAGTATGCCCACTTGAGGGCTGGGGAAGGAACCTCTAAGATAAAAGAGTTGTTTTGGAGGACTGCAAGTCCTTAACTGTGAGCTCAACGTCATGGCAAAATAGTTTCTGACCACAGAAAGGTGAGTTGAAGACCAGCTGCTGAACATTAGTAAAACAACTAGAGACACACAGCTATGCATATCTGCAAAAAAAGATGCCAGAGGCAGCTGCAAGCAGATGCAGCAGAGACATCATAGGCAGAACACAGTAATACAGAAACATAGATAATGACTGCAGAAAAAGACCAACTGTCCATCCAGTCTGCCCAAGTTCCCTATTTAGCCCTGGGACCTACTGTCCCTCTAGGGTCATAGCTCATCCCATCCTTCCCAACATTCCCCTCCCAGTTCTGCCACCCCAAGCAACCACTATACCCTTCATTCTATCCCAACCGTGCTTGAACCCACGAACAGTTTTAGCACCCACAACTTCAGCAGGCAGACTGTTTCATGGTTCCACACTCTTTCTGTAAAATAATACTTCCTCATGTTCCTTCTGAGTCTCCCTCCTGTGAGTTTCCACTCATGTCCAAGTGACCGTGAACTAGTATTCAAACTAAATATTTCCCTGCAGTTCACCTTATTAATTTCTTTAAGGAACTTGAAGGTCACTATCATATCTCACCTCTTCTTTCTGGTGTCCAGTAAGTACATCTTCAGTACCTTGAGGTGTTTCTCATAGGACCTGCCCTGTTGGCCCAGAATCATTTTTGATACCCTGTGATCCATGTTTCCAGCCAATCTCTATCCATCCTGAGGTGAGGTCTCCAGAACTGGGCCCAGTACTCCAGGTTTGGCCTCACTGAGGAACTAC
Organism: Neoceratodus forsteri; assembly: GCA_016271365.2. Taxonomy (NCBI): domain Eukaryota; kingdom Metazoa; phylum Chordata; order Ceratodontiformes; family Ceratodontidae; genus Neoceratodus; species Neoceratodus forsteri. The sequence goes on along the minus strand of CM057449.1, from coordinate 610,756,107 downwards.
TGTATATAGAGGAAATGTTTCCTCTTCCCTTCTGCTATCAATACCCCCCCCGATACATCCCAGCATCCTACTCAGTTTGTTATATGTCTTGTTACACTAACTTGATTGTTTGAGGGAGTCACGGATGATAATGTCAAGGTCCCAGTCCTTAACTGTAGTGCTAAGTCTCATTCCTCCCATCCAGTACTCTGTCCTGGGGTTCTTGTTCCCTAGGTGCATTACTTTGCACTTTTTGCCACTGAATTTCAACTTCCAAACCTTAGATCACCCCTCTAGGTTTCATATGTCACTCTGCATTTCTCTGATGCCCTTGTCGCTATCCATCCTACCACAGAGCTCAGTGTCATCTCTGAAGAGACAAAGCCTGCCCTGGCTACCCTCACCAATGTCACTAATGAACATACAGAAGAGCAGAACAGATTCCTGTGGTATCCCGCTTGCGACCTCCCTCTCTGCTGACTTGACCCCATTAACTATAATCCTCTGCTGCCTTTCCTTTAGCCAGTTACCTACCCAGTTTACTGTGACCTTAGCTGCATCCAGGTCCTCCATCTTCTTCAGGAAGCATCTGTGAGGCACAGTCTTGAAATTTTTGCTGAAGTTGAAGTAGCGCAAATCCAAAATGTGGTTCCTATCCAATTCCTTCATCGCCCAGTCAAAGAAAACTACATTCTGACAAGACCTTCTTGCCATAGACCTCTGCAGATTACTATCCTGATTGCTCTCCAAGTAGTCCACAAGGTCTTCCTTGACCAGTGACTCCATCACCTTACCTACAGTAGATGTAAGACTGGCAGGTCTGTAGTTCCCCGCATGTTTCTTGCCCCCCATGGAGCAGAACTACCTTTGCCACTCTCCAATCCTTTGGAATTACCCCCATCCTTAGAAAGTTGTGCAACAGACCTACCAGGGTTTCAGCCAGTTCTGCTGCCAGCTCCATGTATAATCTCAGATGCAACCCATCTGGTCCAAGGGCTTCTTTTCCTGCTGTTTGGAGTCCCTCTGGGAGGATGTCACTGAGTCCAAGGTGGCACTGGACTTTTCAATGCAGATGCGGTACCCTTCAACCCCGGGCCTGAACAAGTCGGTGCCCAGGAAAGGGACATTAGCCAGCTTGTCCTGGGTGTCTGCCATGATGTCTGCCATGATGGTTGAGATCTGCAGCCAAGCCCTGTGGTGCACGGCCACTGCGGCCACCACAGAATGGGCTCAGGAGTCCCCAATGTCCATGGCTATCTGGAGTTGCTACTTAGCGACACCCCGACCCTGGTCCTGGACCATCTTGACTGTGGTCTGGATGTCCACTGGCAGATGAGGGAGCATCTCATCCTGAGTGCCCAACAGCATGTGAGAAAAGTGTGCCATCAGGAGGGCCAAGCTCACCTGACAAAGGCCAAGTGAAGAGGTACCACAGACTCTTTTTGCAGAATGGTCTAATTTCTTGGACTCCTTGTCAGGCAGTTTATCAATGTCTCCCATGTTGCTGGAGTGCCAAAACACAGAATTAGCCACCAAACTCTCAGCCAAGGGGTGTTCTGTGGACCCCAAAAGGGAACCGGTGGGAACTGCATACTTGCGGGCCATCCAAGCCGATGGTGCTGGGCAGGAGGTGGGGCACTGCCAAAGCTCCAAAGCAGGTCCAAGGATGGCCTCTGCTACCAGGAAGGCTTCTCCAGGGGAGTCACCCCCGTCCAAGATCTCAGCAAGCGGGTACCAAGCCCTTTCCTGAACTGGCTCCATCTTAAGACCAGTGGATTCTGAGATAAGATGGAGCAGGCACATCTGTCGAGAGACCCCCAACTGACTCTGTGTACAGTGGATGGGAGCATAAGGAGGAACCCTCCAACTCTGAGGAGTTGTCAAAGAGGAGTTGACTGCCCAAATCCCCGCTGACCATCTGTGGACAGTCTGGGGTGATGGTGACCAATGGCCAATGGGGAAGACACGAACCTGGCTGAGACTCCTTAGTTGGAGCACTGGATTTTGGCCATTTTGGAGGTGTCTCCATGGGGATTGGCAGAGATGCCAGGGAAGGACAAGCCAGGACTGTTTCGTGGATCAGCTCTTGCCTAGGCAGAGAAGGCATTGATCTCTATGGTGAAAGCCAGGTAATGTCAGGGTTAGAAGGCAGGACTGGCTTTATACCAGCGAATACCAGCTGTGGCCACATCAGATCCTTGTAGTGTCAACGTAACTTGCACCAAAGTCTCTCCTCACCCAAGGTGGATGAGAATGAAGAGCAGCCAAGTGTTGGAAGCACCGATGGTGACGCAAGCCGCTCGATCTCCAGAAGCAAGACTGGGACCTTGACCTCGACCTCGACCACTGGAGACCAGTGGCAGGCCTCGGAGAGTGTCAGCAAGAGCCAAGGCACCTCTGGGTCCTGGTCAATAACGATAGGCGGTGGGTCAGCAAACTGATCCGTCCTTCCTTGGGTCTGAGTCAGGACTGGAATCCTGGATAAGGAAGTATCGGCCTCTTCGGGCGATAACTGGTTGACCGGTTCAAGAAAGATCTCAGCCAGAAGATCGACCTGCATCTCGGCCAACTGGCCCAATGGGGATACCATGGAGCCAGCGGTCTGGGACGATGATTCAACCAGGTCAGATCTGGAGAAGCGTTGGAATTGGAAGCCCGTGAGAGAGAGTGTCCCTGATCCACATGACTAACGGTGAGACCAGTTTTTGACCTCTTTTTCAGACTTGGATTTGTGTGTTGATGAGGGGCCCTGGCCATGAGTTGGGAGAGCCTGACACAAGTCCTTAAATGCCCCCATAAAGAAGGCGCCCAAAGAGCATGGCAAAAAGGCTGAAGATGAGGAGGTCTGAGCCGCGGCCTGTGCCGCCACCTCCTCAAAAGCCGCTAGCTGTTTGGTGGACCCCGCAGCCATGGAGACCACCCGATGGGTGTCCAACTTGACCGGCAGGTGCCCTTCAATCACACAACCCATAAGCAAGTGGGCACAATGATCCTCAAGAATGGATGGGTGGAAGGTACAACAGATGTCACAGGCCTGGGGATCATGCTTGTGGCCCAGGCAATACACGCTCACAGTATGCAAGTCCGTCTGAGAAATTTCTGCCCACAAAGACATTTTCAGAACCCCAGAACCAATTTGTCATCATCCATGCCAACCGGCATGAAGAACAAGCCTGAAGACACAAACTTTTTAATGATTTGGAAAGAAATCTGAAGATTTTAACAGCAAAGGGCGTATTCAGCGCAAGAGCGATAAGCAGGAAACCTGTTTCTTCCAGCAGAAAGAAAGATCTGGTGTCATGGGGCAGAGCCAAGGGAGCTACCACCCAGGTGGGTGGGAGGAGACAGCTTGAAGATGTTCTGGGGAGCACTTAAAGGAAAAGGCAACTGCCAGACAGTGTGGATATAACATCATATCCACATCCCTAGAATAATGTTTTTAAGTAAAGAAAATAAAGAATTGATAAAAAAACATCAACTGAAATCAGTGTAAGCATTTCTTTGATCCAATGAACAAATGACGGCAGGAGAAAAAATAGAGGAGGAGGTATGGGGCTGCTCACGTGACGTAGATGGCACCAACGTATGTCAGCATGGGCGGACCAGCTAGGAAAGTTTCCAAGTGGTCCGGATGTCGACTGCTTACCATTCTAAATGTGGGTCTCTATGTATGGAGATGTCCTTGCAAAAGATCTGCAGAATAGTGTAACAACCAGGGTAACAGCCTGCAACTGATCCCAGCATCATTGGGAAGTTTGGAATGGTACAAACTGAGTTGGCAGCAAGAATGTCGAAGGCTCAGATGGCAGCAGCCAGTGGAGTAAAACAGAGAAGAGAACAGAAGCAAAACAGTAGGAGGAATGACAATGAGGCAAAGCCAGGTGATGACCAGCAAGCAGAGAGCTACAGGTCAGCATCAGGACCTGAGCACAGAACCAGCAACTGATCGTATTATAAGTAAAGTCAGAGTTGCAGGAACCAATGATGAAGAGTGGCAACGACAAAGAAATCAACATTCCCTGGAGCAAAACAGAAAACAAACTTAAAAAAATGCACAATAAACATTGATGAGGCACAGCCAGGCAATGACCAGCAAGCAGAGAGGTATGGGCCAACATAAAGATCTGAGTATAGAGCCAGCAACCGACCATGGTGTCATTAAAGCTGGAGCAGATGAGAATGTCAACTGCAAAGAATGCAATAGCCTCTGAAGTAAGACAGAAAACAGAGCCATAAACTGCAGCAGGAACAGTAAAAAGACAGAGACAGGAATAAAAAGGCAATATAGACTGTGACAGCAAACTAGAGTTGCTGGACCCACCAAGTCTGCCCATTTTTTAGATCTTCGTTTTTTGTTGCAGACCCAGCTTGATCTCCAGTGCCATCTCTTCCCCTCCCTTCCTTAACTATATGATTCACTTGTGCCTGTCCCAGGCATTTTTGAATCTCACCACTGTCTTTGCCTCCACTACCTCCACTGTAAGGCTGTTCCAGGCATCCACCACCCTTTCTATGAAGAAGTATTTCCTCACATTCTAGAGCACCTTTTTCTCTGCAAAATACCTTCCTCCTGTATCTTATATAATCCATGGGATATTTAAAGGTCTCTCATATCCCCTCTTTCCCTTCTGTCCTCCAGGGTGTACATATTTAACTCCTTAAGCCATTCTTTATAGGGCTTTTGATGTAGACCCTGCACCATTTTGGTACCCCTCCTCTGAACTGCCTCCACTATGTCTATGTCCTTCCTGAGATGTGGTCTCCAGAACTGGACACAGTACTCAAGGTGAGGTCTTACCAGCGATCTGTATAGAGGCAGCAATGCCTCCCTCTTCCTGCTGGTGATACCCCTTTGTATTCACCACAGCATTTCACTGGCCCTTCCAGCTGCCTTGTCACATTGCCTGGCAACTTTTAGGTCATCTGATATGATTACCCCTAGGTCTCTTTCCTGCTTGGTCTTGTTTAGCATCACTCTGCCCATTTTGTACTCTGCTTACAGGTTTTTATAGCTGAAGTGCATTATTTTGCACTTTTTTGCATTAAAATCCAGCTGCCATACCCTTGACCACTCCTCCAGCCTTTTCAGAATCAAATCCATATCTATCCTTTTCACACCCACCCCATAGTGTCCACTCTGCTGCAGATCTTGGTGTGATCAACAAAAAGGCAGACCATTCATTCCAGTTCCTCTGCTATGTCATTTATAAAGACACTGAAGAGGACTGGTCCCAGCACTAATTCTTGAGGTGCCCCGCTGATCAGCTTCCCTTCCTCTGAGTGAACTCCATTTACCACTATCCTCTGTGTCCTATCCACTAACCAGTTGCTTACCCAGGTTACCACCATATTACCCATCTCCAGTTTCCCCAACTTGTTTTACCAGTCTCCTGGCATGGCTCCTGGACGGCTACTGGTCCAGTATGCTTAAAGCTACCAACAGTCCCTATTTTCCCAGGACAGTCCCTATTTTAGGCAGCATGTCCCAGTGTCCCCACAAGTTTTGCAAAATGTCACCTTTGTCTCAGTGTTCGCTTACTTGTCCCAGTTTTGTCCCCTTTTTTTTTGCTGACTGCTAATCCATGAGTGACAGTTATTTCAGCACCACTGTAGTGCTGCTCAGGCTGGACAACAGTTTGCAACTTCAACCCCTGGGCCTGTATTGCACTGCAAGCATGTCAGTGGGAGCACGGTAAAGCATGTTCCTTCCTGGTAGATTAGACTTGGTAGTAATGCAAACAAGCACATGTGGACATCTGCCTGCCAGCAGCTGAGAGGGACTTGGACAGAGAAGAGACCGTCAGCAGAGAACTTAGCTACCTGAACCTGATCAGCTGAAGGGAAGTGTGAGAAAACAATCTGGTGTGGTGGTGAGAGTCTTTGAAGTGAAGTTTGCTCAGCAAATGAGGTGAGTGTAAGTGGGTTGGATGGAACTGTCAGGAGGAGCAACACATGCAGCTCAGATGTCTGATCACAATTTAACTCAGGTTTGCTTCTAATGAACTTTCTGTACATCAAGATTTGGAACTTGCTGCAGCAGAATGATGTATTATTCTAATCTGAATGTTTGCTACTGATGTTATTGTGGGGCGACATGGCCAGAGCAAGCAGCAAAATGTAACTGATTGTGCGCAGCATTGCCTGCGGCGGTGCCCATAGGAGAGACAAGGTGGGAGAGAAGGATCATGGTTAGGATGGACCGTCCCAGTTTTAGGCCTCAGAAAGTTGGTAGCTTTGCTGGCCTGAAAGCAAAGAGCTGCAGTCCAGCATAAGGACCTGAGCCCAGTGTCAGCAAAAACCATGGCATCACAAAGACAGCTGGAGTGGTAATAGATGCAGAGGCTGCAACCAGCAATTACCTACCTGAGGAAACCAATGTGCATCACTGGAACCAGGATACAGAACAGCACCACTAGCAAAAAGCAAATCAGACAATGGCATAATCAGAGAATGGCACAACTCTGAGGTAGCAGCGCTGTTCCTGAAGGTGACCAATGAGGAGAGAAGCTGGATCTGAAGCGTACTTGGAAGCCCAGCAGTGAAGCGGGCCCATGAGCAGAAGGAAGGCCTGAACAGAGTTCAGATGACTGTGTGCCTCATAGTTTGTTTTTATTATACAAAGAAGAGCAATGCAGAAAAACAGCAAGCAGTGCTGGAGCACAGATTAAAAATCAACAGCTTCATAGACTACAGTGGCAAAAGCACATTCTACATTATTCTAGAAAAACATTAAGAAAAGAAGGAAAACTTCAGAGATGGAATTTGGCAAAGGCATTTCTTCAGTCCAATGTGAAGTCAACAGTGAGAGAAATAAAACCTGAAGTGGTATGGGACTGCCTACGCTATGCAGATGATGCTGACATACTGTACATCAGCGTGGGGAGTTACAGCTAGACAAAAGTTTTCGGGTTGTTCTGACGCTGATGGCTTACATTCCAAAGGTGTGGCTCTATGGAGGGAGATGTCCTTCAGAGGTTATCCATGTTACCGATCCTTAAAGAATCCTTTACATGTTGTTAATCAGAGGTTGTGACACCAAGGCAGTGAGCAAATTATTGTTTGTGAAACAGAGCCCCACTGCATGGAACAAAGCCCCACTCCCAACTCAGAGGGGGAACAGCAGAGGCCTGTCGGGGAGACCAGGAGAGCACACAATGGTAACCCAGTGTAAAGGTGGGGCCATGTAGAGGGGAGAGCAGAGACTCCACCAGGGACCCCACCGGCAGGCAGTAACCTGCAATATGGGCAAATCATTGGAGTGGGTGGTCAAACTAATTAGCCAATGCTGAAGAAAAATAAAAACCTTCCATATTGGGGTCTTCCTGTTTGCTGTAGTTCAGTCTGGCACCAAGGGCTTCCTGATTGAATGCTGTCTTCTATCTCATCTCCAGAAGCAGAGACGACAGTCACTACAAGTGGAGGAGAGACTGGAAGATTCACAGAGAGCCATACTGAACACTGTGACAAGTAACCATGTGGTCATCCTAGTGACAGCAGTGGCCTGGTTCATTTTCTGTAGGGCAGTGGGGGGTGTCTGCCAGGGAAAACATCAGAGGCTTACTGGCAGTAGGGCAGATATAGACTCCACACCCCGATACACATCCAGGGTGCATGCAGCTGGGCTCCATGCAAACCTATGAGCCCCCTGTGAAGAACCCCAAAAGCCACCCTCCCCAGAACAACCCAAACCTACCTTCAACTATGAATCCGTACTTGTGAGGCTGCTGGCCCTGCTAACTAAAAGCAACCCCCACCACCCAAATGGGCTAGATAGCCAGTCCCACTCCAGAAGTGGCCATACAAGCCAAACAACAAGTCAATATGACAGTGGAGGTGCTACGATTCCACCTTGGAGTTCTGCTGATGGCAACTCCCTTTGGGTTTTGGAAGGCCCATAACAGGGAGACCATGTCCTTCAGAGCAGCAGCAGCATGCTTCTTTTTTCTGAGCCTGCAACCTGAGTTTTCTTTTATTTCATGTTATGCTGGGGGGGGGGAGAGGAACCACAGGAGGCTGATCATGACAGATCAGCTGTGCTTACTGAGTGGCACTATGCAGTTCATAGGAAACAGCCGCCCTAAGATTGGGCTGGCTCTCTCCTTCGAACTACACAAAATTTCCAGGCAGTAAGCCAGAACAGGGTCACAACCATCCCAGCTGATGACTGGTGTGACACTGACAAGCCCCTTGAAGACTGCCCTGCATTGACCAACAGTGACACACCTCTCAAAATCCACTTTCAGAATAATATGTTCATTCGCACAAGTGCACAGTAAACATAAAAAAAGGGGTTAAAGATTGAAAAATTGATTGGGTTCTGTAGTGATGGTGCCTCAGTCTTCTTTATCTCGGGGTCAGTGAAGGGAACCTCCACTGGCTACAGCTAGTGCAGAATGCAGCAGGTTGTGTTTGAAGGATAGATGACCAGGTCCTGTCATGTGACCTTGGTCCCATGAGGTCTGCACTGGCTGCCAGTTAGGTGGCAGGTTCTCTTCAGGGTAGGCTTGTTCACCTACAAGGCCTTATATGAGTCGGGCCCTGGCTACCTGTCAGACCTCCTTATTCCTTCCATCCCGGCTCACTCCCTTCATCCCTCCACCCAGGGCCTCGTGGTGATTCTGAGGACCGGGCTGAAAACCTTGGTGATCATTCATTCGGGGTGGTCGTCCCACTCTTCTGGAACTTGCTGCCAAGATTCTTGAGGAAGGCATTCAGGAAGAGCCTAAAGACCCACCTGTTTAGCCTAGCCTTTCCAACAAATGTTTTTTAAAATGTTTTTAAGTTATATGCAATTTTTTAAAATGTAATCTGTAATTGACTGCTTTTATAATTTGGTTGTTTATAATACTGTTACTGTTCCACTGTATGGCGCCAAGGGCCCCTGGGACTGGGCGCCTAATGAATAAATCCTTACTTACTTACTACTGGCACAAAGTCAGGTGTTGCCATATGTTTTAGAGCAGAGTCCTATTATTTAATACATTGGCATGATATTGCCCATAAATTGCAACTACTGTATGTGCCTTTTGAGCTTCAGATGCTATCCCATGCCTATCTTGTTTTGAATACTTTGAGAAATGAGATTTATGAATAAGTTCTCACCAAAGCAGCAGACATCACTAAATGCTATGTATAAAGCACTGTACTTGGTCAAGCAAAGATGAAACTTAAGGGAGTAAGTGTGTGAGCTTTTCTAGAGCTCTAGAGGTATTGATGATATCACTGGAAGCTGTTCACTGTCTCCAAGAGGAGAATTACCACGTACTGCAACACAAGCAGTATGGAAGTTCAGTTGGAACTTCAAGTTCCTTGCAACTTCACATGTTCTGGCTGATGTTATGCACGTTGTATTGTCACTGTGCCTTAAACAGGGATTAACTTGGGCAGCAGCCCACAGGAACTTAGTTCCACCACCTTTTAAAAAACTGTATAATAGTTCCACCACCTCTGTCCGTTAACTACTATAGGAGAGTTCCACAACCCAGAAATCTAGATGTGAGAGTCCCCCCACCTAAACATTTCCAACTTAACCACTGGTCTTAAATACCAGAAAACAGATATTAGCATTAATTTTGCAATGAAAGATGGAAACAGCACTGTTGTTCCTGAAGGCTATCTGTGGTGGTCATATGCACCCCTCTGTACAATACCAACAAAATGTGACAGAGGAATTCCAGTTCAAAAAACTCCTATATGTCAGATTCAGATAAGCAGCTTAAAAAATGTGAATCATTGTGAATGCATGCCATTTTTTTTTCAAATATACTTTTTGCTCCTCAGGCCACAGGTTGGAACCTCCTTCAAATACCTCCTAGCCAGCTACTGAGACCCTGCTGCAGTCAACCCCAGATCCCCACACCTACCCACAACACACCGCTGTGCTACTCACCCCCTGGCTTCGCTCCTGGGGCAAGGTCCACTATCAGCCACTGTGGCATTTCTTCTCCACAGACATCTGGCCACCCAGGGTGGAGGTGAAGGAGTGGTTCTATCCTGGGGTGCTGCAGCTTGGATCCAATGCGGGAGAGTGGGCCACTAGAGGAGTTTCATTTGCCTATCCAATGTGCTGTTTTCTGTGTTCTCCCTGCTCCATGCTAAACACGCACATCAGGATTGGTTTGCTGTCTGGGATAATGCAGCCAACATGTGTGCATGCTCCAAAAGCCTGTCTGTCACCCATGGATCCTCTGCATGGCCACCTGTGGTCAACCAGGTGGTGGCAGAACTGCAGGATGCGAGACCCCCCCTCCCCAGAGGAGAGTATCCTGTGGGACACTTGATCCGCCTTCGCCAGCAAGCCCTCCCATTGCTCTGGCTTGTTCCCGAACCCAAGTTGTCAGCATCATGGGTGGTAGTGCTACCACAGTGCCTATAGGCCAGCCATGCCGTTAATAATGTTACTGACAATCTACAGCAAAACTTTCCAGAAGAAACACCTATCTCATGTTCTTCCATATTTGAGCCCCCCTAATGTTTCAAAACAACATTCACTTTTGCCAACTTTTGGAGATAAAGAAATAACATCAATGCCTGAACGCTCTGGTACAGCACAGAAAGTTAGTGATGATGATGATGGTGGTGGATTGGCCCTGCTGCCTGGGCCTAGTGGTAGTGCTCACAGTGAGCCTTTAACTGACACTGAGTGCTGGAAGGAATGGATTGAGTTAAAGGACAGGATCTTTGCAGACATGAAACCTTTCATCTTAGAAGTGGTTTTGTGTTATTTAATAAGTCCTGAGTCAGCTGAATACCTAAATGTTGTAAAATTAGCCAAAAAAAGTCAAATAGAGGCACAGAGTTCTTTCAGGGAACCGCATGGTGCACAAACCAGGGCTAGCAAAGAGTCAAGTGAAAAAAAAAGGTTTTCTACTCATGGCTTACTGTCCTGATGGTAAACGCAGGATTTTCTGGAGATAAAGCAAATCCAATAAAGGTACTTTATTGAGGTAATGCATGCAAATCAGTGGCTTCCAACAGTGCAACTAAAAAAAGACGACATGCAAACTAACCTTTCATGCCTAGGGGACACTTCAATCAATTAATCAAAATCTTTATCCAGATGATCATCATTGAGCAAGGCTCATCTGCAAGATGGAACTGGTTGGCAAAGGTCAAATACAATGCAAAATACGGTATAACACTCGTGATAAATGAATACAATTTTCAATATCAGGATATATATAGTCAAAACATAGGTAAATATATAGCAGTAATTGAAGGGCGTAGCCCACAGTTACGTGGGGGAAGAGCTCCTCCCCCACATACCACTTAATTCAAGCAGCAGACTTCCGCTCTGCTTAGCGCGAGTTGCACTCACTTGTGTCGTCGCTCGTCCATGGCTGCCCCTTTACTTGTTTTACCCACCCATCCTGCCATTTGTTTAGTTTCCTCCTCCCCCCCGTTTGTTCTCTTCCCTAATTTGCATGTTCATTTCTCCCTGCTTCAGTTTTCTCCTGTGTTTCCTCGTTCCCCCCCCCATTTGCTATCTTTCCTGTTTTGTTCTTGGGGCTCTGACCCAGTTCTGCCTGCTACCATTTGTTTTTTCCCGGCTTGTGTTTCTCCTGTGTTCCTCCTCTCACTGTCTCCCTTCAGGCAGCCTGGCTCCTGGCCTAGTCCATTGCTGCTTTACTCTTTGCTTCAGTTCGTTGGGTTTTTTTGTTTCCTCACCACCGTGCCATCTACCTGCTCCTCCTCTGCTGCCTTACCTTCAGATGCTTCCTGCTCGACTTGCCACCTGTTTGGATTCTGCTCAGCAGAGAAGCTCCTCGCTTCTTCTAATTTGCACCTCCCTGCTATTTCTATGCTGCTCAGCTCACTTTCAGATCCCACTCCACCTGTGCAGCCTGTGCGCTCCTGCCGGGCACTCTTCCATGGCTCGTTCTGCTACTACCTCTCAGCCTTTGCCTCTACAATGTGGACATGACAGCTGGTCGCTCGTACTGGGCAGCACTGTGGACTCTGATCTCTGAATGAGGGACATCGCAACGTGATGCTGCTAGCTCTGCCTACTGCACGATACATAGAGTTTCCTTGAGCTGGTTTGTTTTTCATGATTATTGCTCCATTATTTATCGACACGGAATGTCGAGTCGGCCCAGCCGCTGAATTTCCTTCTCTGCATTTCCAGCGATCTAACCTTCAGTCCTGGACTTTCCATCCCATGCTTCCATACCTATTCACCCTGCCTCATAAATTAGGGACACAGCATCCGCATATCAGGGACAAAGGATCAAACTCGGGGACCTTTTTTAAAGCTGGGTGCTATCCATTCAGCAAGCAGGTTAACTGTGCTGCTTAGTATGCAATGCATTCCAGTGTGGACCGTCTATGTAGCCTTATAGTTTGGCATTCTTTGCTTGCATTCCCCACTGTTTACCTGTGGACACATCCGATTTAGGAGGGACATGGCACACTTTGGAAGCACAGTCTAGCAGTCCCTGATCACCAGGGACAGCTGCGTGGTATGCATGCTTCTCGCCTGTTCTCGGCGCTCTGTATTAGCTTACCGTTACCTTCCCTCACTCGTTTGCTGGTTCTTCATTATGCTACATTTCTGATTTATGGACTGTTTCCATTGATGGCCCTTCCCTGTCCCCATCCTATATGGGGCACGCTTCGTGGTCACGTTCTGTTTCCACATCAGGCTTTGTTCTCATTCTGGCCATTCCTATGAATTGCTGGCTATGTTCTGGCTCAATGCTGAGGAAGCGGGAGGTGTGATTCGTCCCTTCATGGCTGTTCCACTGCCCTATAGCCCTCTGCTCCTACGCCGCTCCTTCCTGCCTTAGCCTCCATCCATTCTTCCCTATATGGCTTCTTCAGGGCTTGTATGGTTCCTCACGCCTTCTTATATGTGCTTCTGGATGTTCCATTTGGCTCCTCGACCATGCCTGCCTGCCTGCATTGCTTTACGTGATCGCACATTTGCCTCACTCATAGACTATCAGATTCAGGATGTTCTTTGCCTCGACAGGTTGCTTAATCTTCTGCCAAGATCTCCGCTGCAATCCCTATCATCCTCAATCTGCAAGATGCATCAGTCTACAGCATCTTTTACTTTCCTACGTCTGCTTTACAGTTGCAATGCTATTTCGCACTTAACTGGCTCAAGCTACTGCCTCCATTACAATACCTGCTTCTCCTTTACGCCCGCCTTGCCCTACTCGGGGCCTTGAGATTCACAGATTCAATGACCTACGTTCGCCCTACGGGCTGGGATGTTTACCTACTTCAGCTCTTGCCTGCCTCCCTCGGCCCAGGGCCTGGAGATTCCCAGCTTTCATGACCTGCCTTCGCTCATCCATCTGGGAGGTTTACCTAATAATCGTCTGCTTCTATGACATGCCTTCGCCCATCGGGCTGGGAGGATTCCATAATACTCGCCTGCTTCTATGACCTGCCTTCACCCATCGGGCTGGGAGGTTTGCCTAATTCTGCTCTATTTCTGCCTCGCCCAGCTCAGGACCTGGAGATTCCCATTCTACTACATGCCTACCTGCTGCCGTGTCAGCCAGCTGGAAGCTCCTTTTCTATGGATTCGCATCTGGATGTTTCTTCATTCATCATCTGTTCTTGGATACTTTCCCTGCTGCCTCAGCCATGGAATTACTGCTGCTTCACCTTCTCAGAACACTTAGTTAGCATCTCCTGCAGACCTTCAAGATCTTGATTCTGCGCTACCGCTTCTCGGACACTGTGACAATGCTGCTTCATTTGATTCAGCCTCTTCAGTTATCCCATGTAGGACTATTCGGGTCTCATCTGGTTTCCTGCCTCAAACTCTGCATACCTACAGTTTCAGATGCTATTCCTCTCGTCCACTTGCCGTGTCTCTGCCACGGTCTCTTCAATGCGATCCCTGTCATCTTTGCTCTACTGGATACATCAGTCCTGAGCACCATTCCATTCTCTGGGTCTGCCTTCCGAATGCAGTGCTACTCTGACCTGAACTGATTCAAGATATGTCTCCTGGAAGCTCTATGCCACACTTATTCCTATTAGCTGACCTATGTAGGTCTGACTGCGTTTCCTGTTACCTGGAGTTAGTCGCCTCTCTATATACCTTATCAGCTGATGGACGTGCTGTGCATCTCGTTGAGGGACTACCTGCCATGCTCTATTTCTCCAGCAGACCTCCGTAGGTCTGGCTGTGCTTCCCATACCTGGAATCAGCTGCCTCTCTCTTACTTCACCAGCTGTCGGTTAAGCTGTGCTTTCACCCGGGGCTGGTTACCACGTCCCATTCCTTCTCACCTGCCTACGTTGGCACATTCCTTGCTACCTACTTCTCTCTCTTTGGATTCGCAGTCCACCTGCCTTGCTTCTTTTTGGGCTCGCCATATTCTACTACTTGGATGTTTCCTAACGTTGCACCAGTGTCTCCGATTATCCTCTACAGCCTGCCATTATTCCAGCTCAGTGCTACACCGGTTGCCTTTATATCAATTCCTAAGACTATACACTACATCATCGTACTTTCCAGAACTGGATTCATCAGTCGGTAGCCTGGCTCCAAGCCTTCTCTCATTCCACGTGCTATACAAGTCCTCTATTAGTGGAAACCTGGAAGTCATACTACTTCTATTCATCCTGCCTCATTTAAGTCAAAGCTTGGATGCAACTATCTTCATCTGGTCACCTGTATTGAGTTTGTCAGTCATCAACTTCATCTCCACCATCATACAATTCCCTGGATTCTTATGCCTTCTATCAAATGAAGTCCGGAAGACAGTCCTTTCAATATATCCACTCTCCATCATTCCGAATTGTACATGGATTCTCGGACTCGGAGTTTACTAGGAGGAGATTGCTTTACTGGTCATGTTACATTCAGTACTCTTTTAAGCTCTGTTTATCTGGATTAAATTCTACAACTTAGATTTAAGATTAGCTGATTAATTTAGTTGTTAATTAGGATCTCTCTCCTTTAGTATGCCCAGAAGGACGGGCAGGTCAGTAGCCATGGGTCCTCAGAGGTTCCCCACCCAAAGGGTTTTTTCCTCTCCTGCATGCTACTGGTCACACTCTCCGGAGTTGGAGGAGGTGATCGTCTATTCTTACCATTATTAAGGGTGTACTCCTGCTCAACTCCTTTATCAGTCAGTTACAGAACAATCATTGACATTATATTCTTTTTGGGGATCTCATAATACTAAACCAAGTTTCCTCCCTACAGGTGGGATACAGAGAAATGCCAAAACCATCAAATGACTCAATTCAAGCATCCAAGCACATGTTTTTTTTTTTGTTTTTACATTTATTTTTTTCATTACTTGCCATAGGCGCTGCTCCGGTTTCCCCTCTGGTGCTTCTGCTTGAGGCCGTTGCTGCTTAGGCTCCGTCCTGCTCCTCAGCACATCATTTTTTTTTTTTTAAATCAGTGAGAAAAAATAGAAGCAATTGTTTTTAGAAAGGGAGCCATGTATGGCTCTCTGTGTCCCGATCCCATCTTCTCAGTCGGTGGCTCCACTGCTCGTATTTCCTTAAATCAGCCTAGCATGTTTTTTTTTTTTTCTATAGAGCGTCCTCTTAAGCCAATCAGTCAGCAGGTCAAGGGTCAAAAGTTGTTGTACTATTGATGTGATGTCAGAACGATAGTACAACAATTTTTTTGACCTTTGAATTGTACTGCAACAAGATTTCAGCAGTTGCTGAAATCCATTGACAATAGGCAGCACCCATATACTATAATATGTTACATAAGCACTGAGCTATGAACCACACATAATGAACATGTAACAGTATGAGCAATTTACAGTTTGAGCCTGCATGTAACACATAATGATACACCTCATACAAATAAACCAGGGCAACAGAGAGGGAGAGGTGACAGGGGTTACCCATAGGTCTAGGAGAAGTGATGGGGGGAGGCGAAAGGGAATTTAAGGAAACGAGGGGGCGCAAGGGGTATTGGAATTTACTGGACATCCATACAAAGTGAAAAAGAAAAGGGGAGACCAACAGGGATGATGGGTACAGGCTTCGATCAGGGAATACAGAGTCCTCTTGCCATACAGCAAGAGACAGAAGGAGTGGACAGGATGGCTGGTAATCATATGGGATCATATTGGTTAATGGGTCATTTAAATGAGTCAAAGAAAAGTTCAGTAGAAAATGGGGAAGGGAGGGAGAGAAAAAAAGATCTAGTGTTAGCGAGAAGGAGAAAAGGAAATGAGAAGGAGGAAGGGTATGTCAGTGGCTTGGGGAGAAAAAAAAACAACTAGGGGGGAGCTCAGCAAGGTGAAGAGACCTGGGCTACCTGGATGGGACCAGGCAAAATGAAGGACTGCAGATACTATGGCTGACTAGGGACGAGGGAAGCAGTTGCACAGTTCCATAATGTGGTGCTAATATAGAGTCTTGAAGGAAGACAAGCTAACAGGGATACTGAGTAGCAAGGATTTTTGTAGTTTATTCCAGAGTGAGGGCAGTAGGCAGCTTATCTTCACAGCTGACATGTTGAGGTGGACTGTTAGATACTGTACCACTGGTTTGCGTGAAGTACCTCAGTAAAATCCATTTTTCAGAAGAAGAACTGTTCCCACTTGCTTGAGGATCCTATATTTGTTGCCTGGACAAGGAATGTGCAAAACCTTTTTGCCTGACTGTCAGCTGAAATAGACATTTGCCTCCTTTTAGCATGCTGGACTGTAAATGTGGTTTACGCAGTGTTTCCCGGAAGCAAGTCTAGAAATCTGCTTGAATACTTTAAATACACAGATGGCTTCTAAATTAAATAGTCCTGCACTATTTATTTATTTATTTAAAAGTTTCACCAGGAAGGCACACTGAGCCAAGGCTTGTTTCCAGGTGCATCCTGGGGGAAGGGGTGGAGGGAAATACAATTATATATACATATACATATACAGTATGTAACAGATGATAAATAGCAATAGTACAACAAATAAACAAGCTTAAAATTAGGGGTACAGAGATTATTAAAATGAACTACAGTGACATGAATATTGTGACAACGGTCCATTGGCACTAAAAGCTGAGGCATCCACCTTACCTTGCGCCACACCGGTGACCCGGGTTCAGAAACAAGCCCAGGGAGCCAGGGGTCGGTCGGGGAGGAGAGGATTGAGCATCCAATGGACTGCTCCCCTTTCCTGGGAGGGAGGGTGGTCCATGTCCTGCGATGCTAGTGGCGCCCAGTGGAGACTGGGTGCACAGCACTCAGGGACCATACAGGGGGACGTCAGGTAGTTGACCTGCAGATGTGGGTGGCACTGGATGGCACTGCATGTCCTGCATCAGGAAGGGATGAACGAGCAAGGAAAAAACCCCAGTGCCTGGGAGGCGAAGGTGGAAGCCCAGTGGCCAAGCCCACACATGAACTGCTGTCCCAAACCCCGACTTGACTCTCTGTGGTCCCTTGCCTTCTCTCATGAGGGCCAGTGGGAGGGGGAGCCAGCTTATACGATTCCTCAGTCGGGGTAGGGGTTCAGGCGGGTGGTGGAGGCAAGGCCAAGTGGGTCCACCGGCAGGATGCCCCAGTGTCGGCATCAGGCAGGACAAAATAAAAAAAAAAAGACTGTTATGAGCATAATGAACAGTAAAGGTAATGCAAAGAAGAATGCAACAAAAATCATTAGAATAGCTCTTGGAGAAAGCAGATGCTACTGCTTCATTAGAGAAAGGTGAGCAATGTTATCAAGAGAGTTAACCTATATGACGAGGCGCATGTGGGAATCAGGAGCAATTACAGGTGGGGGAGGGAAATTCTGAAGGAGAAAAGAGAGAGCAGCAGCGAAGGGGGCATGTTGGAAGGATGTAGGAAGGGAGTTCCACAATTTGGGTAAGCAGTAGGAGAACACAGATTGGCCTGTTGAGGAGAATCTATGGGGAACAGTCAGAGAATGATAGTCGTAACTCTAGAGTGAGTGAAGGGGGGTAGGGGAGATAAGGAGGAGGAGAGATAGGATGGGAAGGAGCCAAACCAGTATTTAGCTGTGAAGGAGGTGCAGAGGGAGCATCACCAGTCCTCAAGAGAGAGGAAGAAGAGGGAGTTATAGTGGTCACCATGGTGGGAGAGGGGGGGAGCATCAAGTGCAAAGCAGCAAAAGGAGTTGAAAAGAGTGTCCAGTCTGGCTAGGGAAGTTAGAGTTGTTTTGATTTCACCACACCATCAATAAACTGATTTAACACATTAGCTAGACTCTGTAAATTGTGTAACTGCTTCTTTTCTGAGCCCACATCTGTTCATACTACAAAAAGTAACAGAATCTAAGAACCAGTCACTGTTGCGCATCAGCCATAATCATTCTCATCGTCAGCACTCAGGTGTCAGGAGGGCCATGTTTTAAACACATCAATTACAGCACAATTCCAGATTTAGTGCTGCTGTACCATTATCTGTTAGTGAGTCAGAGCTTTATGGCCCAAAACAAATGTTTCAAACCTCTGCTAGCACTGCAACACCAGCCACAACTGTCTGTTCAGCTGATACCAGTACAGGGCTCCGAGATCTACAAGGATGCCCATAATTTTACAGGGAAATTGAGCCCCCTACAGGAAAAATGGTCCCACAGACTAGCATTGGTTATACAGGAAAATACAGCAATTCAGCTTCCTCAGGACATAATGTATTTTGCAGGGAAACCCAGATAAATTTCCCTGGAGTTACAGGAGAAATGCCAAATCTATCTGGGAGCACTGCTAATAAAGACTAAAGGCTCATTGACATGAGTGACTGTGAGCCATTGCCAGTGTCTCACAACCATCACATCAGTGCCCCTTCCCACGTGTAAACCCTACTGTGTTTGCATTGTAGCATTGCGTAGTGTTGCAGTCACAATCCCCGATTTCCTTGGTTTGCAGTGCCTTGTGGGAGGGTTCCTTTGTCGTGTTAACACTTGCATTGGTCTACTTTCTTTTCACCCATTTATCGATGCTGTGACCTGAAGAACGCCCATACCACCTGAAAGGAAAAGGGAAACACCAAAGCCTTCTCAGAGGTGCTGTCTGCCAGTGGCATGGGTGAGGCTAGGGTACTTTGCACCATGCAGTTTAACGAATGGTTGAAAAAATGGTGTGGAGCACAGGGGTTTGGCTTCATTGGGGACTGGGGTTCCACCTGGAGGGACACCAGCCTATACTGGCAGGATGGTCTGCATCTGTCCAGGAAGGGAACAAGTCTTAGGGCAATCGGCTTAAATGCTTCTTGGCAAGCTTTTAAACTAGTCAAGGGGAGGCACCGAGAAGCAGCAGGAAAATCCCAGCCTCCCCTACAAAACAGGGTACTAAATGAGAAAAGACCAAGGTAGAAAGATCAGTGGGGATGCTGCTACAGAAGGTAAAGCCATCAAAAATGGAGAGTAATGAGTACCAATGCCCGTAGTCTGGGTAACAAGCTTCCTGAATTAGTGGCCTTGATGGAGGAGGAACATCTGGATATCGTGGCAGTCACAGAAACATGGTACACACAGAACCATGACTGGGACGTAAACATACCAGGATACACTATCTACAGGAGGGACAGGGAGGGTAAAAGGAGGAGGAGTAGCTCTCTACATAAGAGAAGGAATCAAAGCAACAGAACAAAAGGGTAAACAGGGAGGAGAAGAAGCACTGTGGGACAATTTGGAGGCAGGCAATGGCACCACAATCCGCACAGGGGTTGTATACAGACCCCCCTCTCAGGGGGAGGAAATGGATAAGGAAATGATAGAAAGTATACTTAGAATGGCAGATAAAGGGGAAATATTGCTGATGGGTGATCTGAATATGCCAGATGTTAACTGGAGTGCAGTTGCAGCAGCCACTTCTAAGAGTGGGGTTATTCTAGATGCCCTATAGGGGGCATGCCTTAGACAACTAGTATTGGAACCTACTCGAGAGGGAGCAATCTTAGACCTGGTCCTCTCAAATGGAGATGGAGAGAGGATCACAGATGTAGAAGTGGGTAACCATCTGGGAACTAGCAACCATCGAACAGCATGGTCCACAATAAACACAGCAATAGAGTCAAGCCATACAAAGACAAAAGTACTGGATTTCAGGAGGGCTGACTTTTCCAAAATGGGTGAGTGCCTAAGGAATGCACTAGCAAATGGGCAGGAAGGAGGGGTGGAAGAACAGTGGGGAATAATAAAAACTGCCATCACAGAGGTAATAAGCCTTTGTGTGAAGCAAATAAACAAAACAAAATGATGTAAGAAACCACTATGGTTCTCAAAGCAGGTGGCAATGAAGGTTCAAGAGAAAAAGAAAGCATTCAGAAAGTACAAGGAATCACAGAAGGAGCAGGACAGAGAATTGTATCAGTTAAAGCAAAAGGAAGATGGGAAGGCAGTCAGAACAGTAAAGGCCCGAACTGAGGAAAAGATAGCCAACTCAGTTAAGAAGGGGGATAAAACCTTTTTTAGGTACATCAGGGAGCGAAGGAAGACTAAGGGAGGGATAGTGAGGCTTAATAAAGGGGGTGGGCAGAGGGTAACTGTGAAAAGGCGGAGATACTAAACAAATATTTTTGCTCAGTATTTACAAATGAAGAGGGGGAGGTACCTAAAACAAACAATAGAAACACTCTGGATACAGAACTTGATACCAGCCCATTTACAGAAGAAAGGGTTCTGAAAGAACTCTTAAAACTGAAGGTGGACAAAGCAATGGGGCCTGATGGGATTCATCCCAGAATTCTAAAAGAATTAAGGGTAGAACTAGTGACACCACTGACTACCCTCTTTAACAAATCATGGGAGGATGGGGTGGTACCTGAGGACTGGAGGAGGGCAGATTTGATTCCCTTCACAAAAGTGGGAGCAGGGCAGAAGCAGGAAACTACAGACCTGTTAGTTTAACCTCAGTGATAGGGAAAATGATGGAATCACTTCTGAAGGAAAGAATTGTTGAGTACCTAGAGGCCAAGGGCACAGGACCCAAGGCAGCATGGATTCACAGCGGGAAGGTCATGTCAAACGAATCTAATAGATTTCTTTGACTGGGTGACCAAAGTAGTAGATCAGAGAGGGGCTGTGGACATGGCCTACCTAGACTTTAGCAAGGCATTTGACTCAGTCCCACACAAAAGATTAATATACAAGTTAGCCTGCCTGGGAGTGGGTCCCAAGATGATAGCCTGGGTAAAGAATTGGCTGGAGAATAGGACACAGAGAGTGATAGTAAATGGAGTCCACTCTGAAGAAAGGGGGGTTACTAGTGGGGTGCCACAGGGTTCAGTATTAGGACCGGTCCTCTTCAATGTCTTTATAAGCGACATTGCAGAGGGTCTGGAAGGAAAAGTATGTCTCTTTGCAGATGACACAAAGATCTGCAACAGAGTTGATGCACAAGGTGGGGTAGAAAGGATGAGAAGGGACTTGGCAAGGTTAGAGGAATGGTCAAATGTATGGCAGCTTAGATTTAATGCTAAGAAGTGCAAGGTAATGCACCTGGGAAACAAAAACCTAGAGGAAGAGTACACAATGGGGGTGAGATACTAATAACAACAAAATGGAAGGGACCTGGGGGTAGTCATATCAGATGACTTAAAGGTGGGCAAGCAATGTGAGAGGGCAGTAAGGAGGGCTGGGGGATACTGGGATGCATAGGGAGAGGCATCACCAGTAGAAAACAGGAAGTTGTTATCCCTCTGTACAGACAGCTGGTGAGACCCCATCTGGAGTACTGTGTGCAGTTCTGGAGACCCAGTCTCCACAAGGACATAGACAAGATGGAAGCTGTCCAGAGGAGGGCAACTAAAATGGTGCAGGGTCTGCACCGGAAGACAGATGAAGAGAGACTAAAGGAGCTTAATATGTATAGCCTTGAGGAAAGGAGGGAGAGGGGGGACATGATAGAAACTTTCAAGTACCTCAAGGGAATCAACAAAGTCCAAGAGAGTAGCATCTTTCAAAAAAAGAGGTGTGCAAGAACAAGGGGGCACAATTTGAAGATAGAGGGGGCGGCTCAGAGGTAATGTAAGGAAGTATTTTTTCACAGAGAGGGTTGTGGATGCATGGAACAGCCTTCCAAAGGACTTTGTGGAGTCAAAAACAGTGGTTGAATTCAAGCATGCATGGGACAGCCATAAGGCAATTCTAGGAGGTGGGGGTAGAAAGTAGTAGGCTGCTGGTTAACTAGGATCTGCAGCTTATCCATCAGGTAGGGAAATGGGCAGACTGGGTGGGCCAAGCGGTCATTATCTGCCGTCAAATTCTATGTTTCTACGTAAAGCCGATGCTGTGTGAATACTGCTCTTAGAGATTTCAGAATAATTTTTCTGAATGATCGCAAGAGAGCCGCTGCGGCATCGGGCAGTGTGAACGCGCCTAAAATATATCAGATGGGTATTTCTCTGGTATGAATTTTCACTGGTCTTCACTGGATTATTAATTTCATGGATTTTCAGATTCAGACTAAATTTTGTTGAACAACCCAATGCTCACAGAGATTCAACTTTGCATTAACTTAGTGGGCGGGGGTTCACCTCACTATGCATCAGTTTTTGTCCTGTTTATGGAGTTGTGAACTTTGTACTGGATTCTTGGTGTAGAGACAAGCATGAAGCAAAAGAAGGCAGCTCTGTTAGCCTCTGATCTTATCGTTTTTTTTATTTGTACAGGGACTGATCTTATCCTTTTTATTACTTGCATTGCATGTTTTATTTACAGAACACAAAGATGCTCATGGTATTACAGGAAACTGTTTTTCATGGGTGCGTAATTTTTTAATGGGTTGCTGAGGCTATACAAGGCTTTACAATTGCAGGGTTGACAGCACTGTGTAGACCGTAGGCTGAAGTCTGCAGGTGTCTGTCAGGCATGGCACTGCAAGGCAGCTGGAAAAGACCACTCACTCAACACAGTGCTCCCGATTCAATACCAAAGTCACTTAGGAGAAGATATGGCACTCAGCCTACCAAGTCACGAATACAAATGGAGTGCAAAATCTCACACTTTTATTAAATGCCAAGAGCAAAAATACGTTTAGCAGTGAGGACCCACTGGAGCAAGGCATGGCACAGCATAGCACAGCAGTAAGCTAAATTACTGAGTTATGCTGGCACTGGCCTAGAAAAGAACAGTTACATAAGAACTTACCATAACAGCAGATCTTCCAGGGGATCTCAGTCATCAGGTCACACAGTAGAAACTTCACCCTCGGTAAAGAGAAATCCACACAGATGATTTTCAGCAGTACAACTAGGGCTGCCCACGCCATCAACATCCACTGATGTTATCAACCCTATAAAGGTGTGAGTGGCCCTGCTCCCTCCTCAGTTTTTTCCCCCAGAGACAAAGGCAGCATAGCCCCAGCCATGGGAGACCAAGGAGAGAGAGATGCCCAGATCTATGTGAAAGGCTGGATACACCAGACAGCTAGTTCCTAGAAGGAGACCCAAAAAGGTGGATGGTGGGAAGGAAAGTAGACCTGATGACTGAGATCCCCTCAAAGATAGTACAGTTACGTAAAAACTTACTTGAACAGTAGATCTTCAAGAGGAGCTCCTGCAGTAGGGAACACCATTAGGACTAAGCTGCCAGGTGCCAGGACCACTCAGAAAATTTCTAGCTAGCAGTATACAATGGGGGACAGCACCCTGATGTTGGCATGTCGACATCTGTTCTGGTATAAAAGGGGCAGTCCCCCACACCCACCTCAGTTCCACCGCTGGAGACCCCGAAGCAAGGTCCGAGAGGAGAAAAAAATAAGGACTCCTGAGGCCTGGAAAGAGAGCAGGGGGATGGAGGGATGGAAAATAAGTGCTTACTAAAAGAGCTCCTCTCAAAGACCTACTGTTACGGTAAATTTTTATGTAACTGTACTATCTTACTTCGAGGGGGGCCTTGCAGTAGGCAACACTGTGAGGACAGAGACCCAAGCAGTACTGGAAGGAGAGATACCTGGGAGGAGGAGAGGAGAGGAGAGGAGATTATACATCCTCAGCCAGAAGGCTGACCTCCAGAAGAAGGCTGGCGTTAGGGAAAGGATGCCCTGGCAGAGACAAGTCTGCTTGAAAAGGCCACAAAGGGAAGAGGAGACAAAAAGTCTGGGCACATGCAAATTCTCCTTTGCCGAAGGAGAGCATGCTGTTTCAGTTGCCAGTGGAAGAATAGGTACCAGCAGCTGACTGGACCTGGGTCAGATAAGATAGTCCGAATCAGACCTTAACCAGGGCTGGAAGGGAGGGGATTAAACAGATGAAAGAGTCCATAGCTGGCTCCCATGTAGAGCCCAAGGGAGGCAACCCCCAGAAATAAGGAAGCCCAAAATGAAATGACAGGAAATGTAAGGAAACCTCTAAAGGAAGGCAAACCAGGGTGTGGTCAAGGAGATACCCCTACTGGCTTGCACCCAGATCTAAGGACTTAATCTCTGATCAGAAAGTCAATGAGACAATAGCTCCCTGTTGTTCCTTGGGATAAGGAGGGAAGGACAGTAAAAAGGAATTCGGTATGTGGTGCCCTAAAGAGAAGACACACCAGAGCACCTCGAGGAAGACTCCCTGAGACCACAGCAACTCAAGGGAGAACAGCACCAGAGGGCCTGAAGCTCTGAAATTCTTTGAGCAGACAGAATAGCAACTAAAAATACTGCTTTCCAAGAGAGAAAGCGTAAATCTCAAGTTGTGATTGGCTCAAAGGGAGACAGGGTCAGTTTCTCCAAAACAAAATTTAAGTCCCAAGCTGGGATAGGATAATGGATTGGGGGTTTCAGATGCAGGATGCCCCTTAGAAAGGTATGGGAGACACCCAACTGAGCAATCATGTGGTCACCCATGGGCTCATGAAATGCAGAAACAGCTGGAAAGTGCACCTTGAGGGAACAGTACTGGAGGCCCGAGTCCGAAAGAGATCACGCAGTCCAGGATATGGTTCACCGGGCAGGTAAAAGGATCTAAACAGTGTTTGGCAGCCCAAAATGGCAAACCATTTCCACTTCATGGCATATGTGGCTTGAGTGGAAAGCTGCCGGGTAGCCACTAGGACGTCGGCCACCCGGTTTGAGACCCCAGACCTGGCATTGGCTATGTCCTCAGGAGTGAGGCATGCAAATGGAGGGATCTGAGATTGGGATGGACCAGGGTCCCCCAAGCCTGGTTCAGCAGGCTCTTGCAAACAGGGAGAGGAGGCAGAGGTTCCTCTGCCATCTGCTGAAGCAGAGGGAACCAAATCTGTTGAGGCCAGAAGGGAGCTACCAAGATTATGCTGGCCTCTACCGTCTGTAACTTGATTAGCACCCTCTAAATTGCCTGACCATCCAGAGTTTTAAAGCTGCTCTTAAAACCTATTTATTTATTGGAGGAGTTACCAGCTAGGGGGAGTGCAGCTAGCCCAGACAGAGGAGGAGAAGGATCTGGGTGTGCTCATTACAGGGTCAATGAACAACTCAGCACAATGTAGGAAGGCAGCTGCAAAGGCCAACAAAATGCTGGGTTGTATTGCAAGGGGTATATCCTCGAGGAGGGAGGAGTTGATTCTGCCACTGTATAGGTCATTAGTTAGACCACACCTGGAGTACTGCGTGCAGTACTCGCGCCTGTATCTGAAAAGGGACATTAAGTTACTGAAGGGGGTGCAGCGCAGAGCGACAAAGATGATCAAGGGTCTGGGGGACTTATCATACGAGAGGAGGTTGAAGGAGTTGAACATGTACTCAATGGAGGAGAGGAGAGACAGGGGTGACATGATTGAAACCTTTAAGTACATGAAAGGAATAAACAAGACGGGTACAGGGGGCTGTTCAAAGTGAGGGAGGGGAGGGCCACCAGGGGCCATGATATGAGACTGGAGCGAGGAAGGTTCAGGAGGGAGATGAGGAGACACTTTTTTACAGAGAGGGCGGTGGCTGGGTGGAATGCGTTACCTGCTGAAGTGGTATGCAGTAGAACAGTGGACTGCTTCAAACGAGGATGGGACAGGACAAGGGGGAGGGTTAATGAAGGGGAAGGGTGGAAGGAAGGGGCAGCTGCAGAATAAGGGGTGCTAGCTGCACATTCGAGCAGACTTGATAGACCTCTAGGCCTTTATCTGCTGGCAAATTTCATATGTTCGTATTTAGCCTAGCATATTCTGATTTTGAAGCCGTTTTATTTACTGAATTTTTAAATTGTTGTATTTATTAATTACTGATATGTTTATTTATTGTATTGCACAAGCAACTTGATTGTTAGAAAGAAAAAATTACTCACCTTAGTAATTGCTTTTCTTCTCATGGAGTCTTGCTATATTATGACTAATGCAGTTAGCCACTGCACTTGAACTGCCCCGGAGAGGAAAGAGTTAACTCCAGGGAGTCTGGAGTTCTACATCGCGAGAGCGCTTATGCCAAAGCTCTATCCGGGCAGTTTCAAATGAAACTGTCAGATCTTTACGAAGCTAATACTAAGCAACAAGTCTGTGTGGAAAGCTCTACACTAGCCAAATGGCTACCTACTAGTAGAAATAACAATAATATAAACAACAATAACAATAATAACAATGAATAATAGTATTATTAGTTATCCCCTGACAAGCACCATTAGGACCCCCTTCCCCAAAGACTCAAGTCCAGGAAGGGGCCAATATATACCTAAATAAAATAACCTAGTTCCCTAACCCTAAATAAAAGAAGGCAAGGGAAAAAAACTACAATGGCATGACACAGTGCTTGCACTAATTTGCCACCCCTACCCAAGTAGAAGTTCTGAGAGGGGCAGGAGGGAGGGTAGTCATAATATAGCAAGACTCCATGAGAAGAAAAGCAATTACTAAGGTGAGTAATTTTTTCTTCAAACACCATGAAGTCTTGCTATATTATGACTAATGCAGATTACACAGCAGTACCTCCATGGAGGAGGGTCAGAACCTACTTAGGAAATAGGCTCTGAAGCACAGCTGTGCCAAAACGAGCATCTCTCCTGGACTGAATATCCAGGAATAATGCTTGGTAAAAGTGTGAACTGTTTTCCAAGTAGCAGCTTGACAGATTTCCAGAATGGGAATATCTCTAGCAGCCGCTAGAGATGCAGCTGTACCCCTGGTGGAATGGGCCTCAGTCCTGAGGGGGTTCTCTACCTAGTTTTGGTAGCAAAATTGGATAGAGACAATCCACCTGGCAATTGTCCTCTTAGTGGCAGGTTTCCTTGCCAACCTCGCCATAGGTAAGGAAGAGTTGGAGGATTCGAACCTGTGACCCTTGGTGTGTTCAAATAGTAGCTTAAAGCTCTTTAACGTCCAAACTGTGCAATCTCCTCTCACCCGAGGAAGAATGCTCAGTGAAAAATACTGAAGGGAGATGGATTGAGATGGAAATCTGAAACCACTTTAGGTAAAACTTTCTGTTAGTCCTGAGGACTACTTATCTCTGTGGAAGAGATAAAATCTTCTTCCACTGACAGGGCCTGTAGTTCACTTATGCGTCTGGCAGAAGTGATAGCCACTAGGAAAACAGTTTTCCAAGTTAGAAACTTGAGCTCTGCTGAGGACAGAGGCTCAAAGGGAGGTTGCATTAACTGAGCAATGCAAACATTCAGGTCCCAGGCAGGAGCTGGTTCTCGAAAAGGAGGGTTAGTGTGAAGTAACCCCTTAAAAAACTTGGAAAACACAGGGTGAGAAGAAAGGGAAGCAGGCTTCCTGCTGACACAAAACAGAGACAGCTGCCAGATGAACCTTTAAGGTAGCTGGCCTAAGGCCTAAGGAATTTAAATGGACCAAATAGTCCAGTAAAATGGGCAGATCAGCAGATTCTGGGATAATCTGCTTCTCAGAGCACCAGATGGAAAACCTTTCTCGCTTAGAATTGTAAGTGGCCCTAGTGGAAGGTTTTCTTGAAGCCTTTAAAATATCCAGAACACCTTGAGAAAGGTGTAAGTCAGCAATTCTAACTCCTCAAGAGCCATGCCTTGAGATGGAGGGATTGAGGTCCGGATACCACACTCTCCCCTGTGCACAGGCCAGCAAGTCGTGGACTCTGGGAAAGCTCAGGGCAGGGTGGACTGTCAAGGACAGAAGCAGTGGGTACCAGGGCTGTCTGGCCCAATCTGGGGCATTCAGAATCACTTTGCAGGGCTGAGATCTGATTTTTACTAGTACTCTGAAAAGAAGAGGAAAGGGGGGAAAGGCATACAGGAACTTCCCTTTCCAATCCAACTGAAAGGCGTCCAAGGGGACTGAGCCAGCACTGGAGGCCTGCAACAAAACAGAGGAAGTTGGTGGTTGTCTGGGGCTGCAAAAAGATCTATCTGAGGGGTGCCCCATCTGGCAAGACCGACCCCAGCACCTGAGGATTCAAGCTCATTCGTGATGGCCTTGAGAAATCCTGCTGAGGGCATCCATGAGGATATTGTCCTTCCTAGAAGGTGAACTGCTATCACGTGAGTGTTCAGGAGTAAGCCAGAGACCACAACTTCATTGCTCGGTGCACAAGGCTGATGACCCAGTGCCCCTTGCTTGTTGATGTACCACATTGTTGTGGTGTTGTCTGTCCTGACTTGAACTACTTTGTTCTGGACAGAAGCTGAAAATGCCTGAAGAGCTAGAAAGACAGCTCTGAGTTCCAAAAGGTTGATGTGGAGCAGAGATTCCTGAGGAGACCACACTCCTGAGTGGACAGGTCGCCAAATGAGCTCCCACCCTAACAGGAGGCATCCGTGGTGAGGGTGAGGGTGGGAGAGCAGGAATAAAAGGAACCCCTTGTTTTAGATTTCTTTGATCCTGCCACCAGTGTAGAGCCAGGATCAGAGTTTGGGTCACTGGAACCAATTTGGAAAGGGGGTCCCTCCTTTGAGACCAATAGGCCCTCGAATGGAACTGAATGTCCCTCATCTGGAATCTTGCTCCTTGCACTACCGCTGTGGAAGCAGCCACGTGCCCTAGGAGTTGCAGAAAATGCCTTGCTGGTCGAGAAACCCGCAGGGTAAAGGAGGATGCCATGGCAATGAGCCTGTCTACCCTTTCCGAGGGAAGAAATGCCCTGGCTAACTTTGTGTTCAATTCTGCACCTATGAAAGTTAGTACCTGAACTGGTTCAAGAACTGACTTTGGTAAATTCAGCAGGAATCCCAGGGAAGTGAGAAGCTGCTGGGTGACTTGCAAGTGGGATTTTACCTGCTCTGGGGACTGACCCACTATGAGCCAGTCGTCCAGGTAGAGAAACACAGCAATCCCTTGCCTTCTTAAATGAGCCACTACCACAGCTAGACATTTTGTGAATACCCTTGGCGCAGAGGTAAGGCCGAAGGGCATTACCCTGAACTGGTAGTGGCCTGAGGGCAGTTCGAACCTGAGGTACTTTCGGTGAGAAGGCCTGATCAGAACATGAAAATAGGCATCCTTAAGGTCCAGGGAAGCCAGCCAGTCCCCTGGCCTCAGGGAAGGCAAAATCATTGCCAGAGTTAACATTTTGAACTTTGGTTTCAAAAGATGCTTGTTCAGGTACCTTAAATCTAGGATGGGCCGCCATTCTCCTGTCTTTTTTGGGGTAAGAAAGTATCTTGAGTACAGCCCCTTGCCCTGATGGCAAGGAGGGACCCTTTCTACTGCTTTGCAGTCCAGAAGAGAAGAAACCTCTGCTTCCAAAGCAAGGGCTTCTGTAGGATTTGCAGGTGGAAAATGTCTGGCTCTCATCTTTGGAAACTGTTTGAAGCTGAGAACCAGACCCTGGCTTATTACCTCCAGAACCCATCTGTCCGAAGTTAGGGACACCCAGTTCTGGCTGAAATAAACCAACCTGCCCCCTACTGGTACAGAAGAATCGGCCCTGGGCACCCCATCAGGGTGCCTGCTTGGCAGTAGCCTTAGGCTGAGGGAAGGGGGATGGTTTGCTTGTGCCCCGTCTACCTCTGCCTCTGAAGAAACCCCTCTGTGCAAACATAGAGGAGGCCTGAGATTGGTAAAAAGGCCTGTGGAAAGGCCTGCCCCACCTCTGGGAGGCGTGCCTCTGTGGAGTGGCATGCCTCTCCTTAGCCTGGGCACTTTTGTAGGTAGTTCTGTATTCATCCATCTTTTCATATAGTTTCTGTTTGTTCCCCAAACAGAGAATTACCCACTACAGGAAAATCCATAGCCTCTGACTGAGTATCTTGGGACAGATTAGTGCATCTGAGCCATGCCAACCTCAGGAAAGCTACAGAAGTGGCCATGACCCTAGAGGAAACATCATTAACATCAACAGCAGTATGAAATTGAACTTTAGAGGCTTCAATGCCATCAGCAGCCACCTGTTCCAACTCACTAGCCAGCTGGCCATGTGCCTGCTTGGCTAACTGCTATCTGTGTCCCATCTAGATTTCTGATATCTAGCTACATAAGCCATATAATTTGCCTGCCTGAGTCCCAAAGAAGCTGCCATATACTGTTTTTGCCATGGCATCAATCCTCCTGGAATCCTTATCAGGAGGATGTGAGATCGAGAATATAGCCTGTCTGAGGCTGCAGCTTGAACCACACCTACATGACTACACTACTCAGTGAGGAAGTCTGTATCAGAGCCTGACAAAGTATACCTTCTGTCCATTTTTTTATCTACAGGAGGGACAGAATGAGGATTTTTAAAATCTTTGTTGTTTGCTTCCTAAATGACTTATGCAAAGGAATAGACAACCTCCTAGACTCTGGTATATCCATCATTTCTAAGTAATCGGGCTCCTCTTGCTCATCCACAGCCTCCTCTAAAGGAAGCTGGAGGGTTTCTGGAACCTTTTTGTAAAACATAAAATGAGAAGGGGACTCAGACAGAATAGGAGGAGATTCTAAAGGTCTGTCTGGAGAAGTGTCCGGTTCAATGGGCACGTCCAGACCCTCCAGCCACATATATATTGATCAAATTCCTCCTCCCCTCCTGTGGTTCATAAAATTCCTCAACATCATACTCCTGAACCACTGGAACTGAATGAACCAACCCTTTACCAACTGTTGGTGGTTGACAGGACCCTGAGACAGTGACTGGACGATCTGTATGGCTTTAGCTATTTCTGCAGCAGTTGGAGAGACAATTTTGGACTCCAAACCTACTGATTTCTTTGTCTTTTTCACTGGACTGGTTCCTCTGAACCAGCCTTCCTTTGCCGAGGAAGTCTCGCCCTGGTCAGAGGCACTCCCTCTGGTCCAGTGGGTGCTGGACCGGGCTGGCCATCAGGTCAGCGGACTTTTGGCCTCTCGTTCCCTGAGCCGGCCCAATCTCTTTTCCAGGGTGGCTGCAGGGAAATTTTTACACACCTGGCAGTCTGACAGGAGGTGGTCAGCCCCCAGACAATAAACACAAGTGGTGTGTGGGTCAGCCTTGGCAAAGGCTTCCCCACAGACATCACAGTGTTGAAACCCAGTGGGCCCGGTTTTTCTTTTGGGTTTCTCAGACATAATGCCAGCCTAACCAAAAACTTGCCTTTTTGATGGCAGTGCCAGGCAAGACACCCTTATCGGTTCCTAACCGTGTCACGGGTATTTGAAAAAACCTAATTTTAAAGCAAGGTTTTTTTAGAACCGATAAGAACTGGGAACCGCACTCTAAAAGTTTAAAACGTTAATTTCAGCAAACCGATCGGTTCAAAACCGAACCGATAATTGAATTTCCACACAGACTTTAATTTTTGTACTTACGGTTTACCAGATAGAGCTTTTAACCGAAATGCGGTAAAATAAATACTTTTTGCCGGTTCAAATGAACCGAAAATACTAGCTTGAACCGAGAAATGAACCGAGCTGAAGGAGCTGATCTCCGGAGCGACTGTTCAGTGAAGCGGAGTAAAGAATCTGACAGTTTCATTTGAAACTGTCCAGATAGAGCTTTGGCATAAGCGCTCTCGCGCTGTAGAACTCCAGACTCCCTGGAGTTAACTCTTTCCTCTCCGGGGCAGTTCAAGTGCAGTGGCTAACTGCATTAGTCATAATATAGCAAGACTTCATGGTGTTTGAAGGTGCTTTTTACAAATAAAGTTTGCTTTGCTTTGAATTAGAGGAAACGGAGGGAAGGCATAAAGAAACCTCTCGCTCCAGGTGAGGGACAATGTGACTCACCCAAAAATTTCAGGCCCTGGATCTAGCAAGCAGAAATTGGACAGTTTTGAGTTGAGTAGGGATGAAAAAGGTCCAACTCTGGATGACCCCATCTGTCAAACAAGTCTTCCTCGACGGATGAACGAAGCTCCCATTTATGCATGCTGAACAGAGTCCTGCTGAGACTGTCCGCCAGAGTGTTTAGCATGCCTGGCACATGGACTGCAGAGAGTGTCAGACTGTGATCCAGTACCCAGTATCACACTCTCATGGCCTCCCTGCAAATGGGGTATGAAGGAGTCCCTCTCTGCTTGTTGATGTAGTATACTACGCTTAGATTGTTCAACTGCACCAGCAGCTGACGCAGAACGAGGTTCTCCTGAAAAGCCTGCATGGTGTAGAGCACCACCCTCATCTCCAGGACATTGATATGCAGGGAGGATTCCCCACTAGGACCAAGAGCCCTGGGTCTGGAAGGGACCCAGGTGTGCTCCCCAGCCCAGACCTGAGGCATTCGTGGTTAGGATCTGCTGTGGGAAGGAAATCTGGGATGGGATGCCTTGAAGCAGATTTAAGGGGTCTATCCACCACTGCAGTACCTTGTGTACTGGGGAAGAGACCAGGACTGGTTGATCTAACTCGTCTGTGCACTGGTGCCACTGTACCCAGAGGGTCCACTGGAGGATATGCATGTGGAGTCTGGCCAGTGGAACATTGGTTATGGCAGCTGCCATCAGACCCAATAATCTAAGGTATACCCTGGCAGGGATGTATCTACTCTGGGTGACTTCCTGAGCTTGAGCAATGAGGCACTCTGCCCTGTTTTGGGGCAGGAAGGCCTTCCCCTGTGCCAAGTCCAGAACTGCCCCTATATGCTGCAACCTTTGGGATGGCATCAGAACTGACTTGGGCAGAATGACAGTGAAACCCAGGGAGTGAAAGAGCTGGATGCTCCAGAGTCAGCAAAAGCCGTTTCCTGTTAGGGGCCTTTAGAGCCAATCATCCAGATAAGGGAATACATACAGTCCCTCCATTCTGAGAGCTGCTGCGACTGCTGCTAAGCATTTGATAAAGACTCGCAGCGCAGAGGACAAGCCAAAGGGCAGCACTTTGAACTGATAATGCTTGCCCTGAAAGGCAAAATAGAGAAACTTCCTGTGAGGAGGAAAGACCGAGATGTGCAGGTAAGCCTCCTACATCTCCAGTGAACAGAGCCAGTCTCCTGTCTTGAGAAGGAGCATCAGGTCTGGCAAAGTTACCATCCAGAACTTTTTGTACTGGACATACAGATTGTGGTCCTTTAGGTCCAGAATAAGCCGCAGATCTCCGGTCTTTTCAGGGACCAGAAAAAACCTGGGCTAAAACCCCTTATTCTCCATTGATTCAGATGGAGAACCTACCTCCGACCACAGCCTCCTGATTTGGGACCAGAAGAGGGGGTTCGGCAAGGAATCAAGCAGATGTGGAGTCAGCCGCAGGGGCTGGTCCCTCACTTCTGCCCGATGCTTGCAGATCATTAATGATGTCCTGGACATCAGGGCCAAATAGTTTGATGCCATTAAAGGGGGCACTAAGCACTTTTTGTTGCATGTCAGCCGCAAACCCAGATACTCTGAGCCAGAAGTACCTACACAGGTATATGCCAGTGGCAGCTGTCCTGGCAACAGTGTCAACCATGTCATACAGGGCTCTGAGGAGATGCTTACTAACATCCTCAGTGGCTTGAAGGCACTGAAGCAGTTCCTGCTTTTGTGTGCCCTGTGGAAGGGCCTGGGCAGCAGACTTGCCCTTCTTCCAATTGGCATTCTGGTATATTACCATGTGTGACAGACAGTTAGCAATCCTCAAACCCAGAGAAGACATAAACCCTTTTGCCCCAGAGGTCGATTCTGCAAGACTTTGTCTGGGGGAAGGGAACTAAGGTGCATAGGCGCCTTAGACCCGTCATGAGCTGCTTTGATGACCACTGAGTCTGTCTCGGCTGGGCAGCATAATAGTGGAGATACTGGGAGTCATGATGAAGTTTGTCCACACTATGAGGCATAGCTGGCACCATGTCTGGTCTGTGCCAGGTTGCAGTGGCTGTACTCCTCAAGGCTGGTAACACTGGAGGAATGATCTTTGGGGGAGATTCTGAGATCTCCAGGAAGTCCACCAGTTCTTTCCTGGTGGCATCCTCTTTCTCAATGTGGAAGCCCATGGCTGAGAACAGCTGCTTCATCACACTGAAAAATGTGGGATCAACAGGAGGAGACCTGTGGGTACACTTCACCGAGTCCTCACTAACAGGAGAGGCTGTAGATCTGTCAGAGAGCAGGATCTCTTCCTCTATTTCCTCATCATCATCAGGGAAAATGAGGTCTGGGTGGTACTCCTCCTCAATGTCGATCTCTTCAACATCTGGGTCTGGCGGCTGATGCACCGACAGCCCACAGGGAGCTTCCTGGGTCCGCTGAGTAGGCATCGACAACGAAGCTGTGGTCAACAGCATCAGTGAGGGGTGCCTAAAGGCACCCAGCTGTTGCACAATCACATTAGTGAACTTGAGCAGGGCTTCATTCAAGTCGCTGGTGGTCATCGATGGGAAGGGGGGGTTTGATGGCACAGGTGTCAACAAACTGCCTGTTGGATCCTGAGAACCCAAAAAGTCTGTTGCCCTGGATGCAGAAGGGGCAGGTCTCAATGAAAAATCATCAATAATGATCCTGTCGTCGATGAAGGAGGGACTGGCTGCCCTGAGAATCAGGAGGAGGTGCTGTCAGTATGGGTCTGGTGGGCACAGAGACCTGGACAGCAGATTTTTTCGCCAGTGCAGCTGCAGCCAATGAAGATCCCCCAGAAGAAAGAGAGGCTGACAGGGAATAAGACTGATGCCAGGGGGAGCGGTCGCGATTTCAGTCTTTCTTTTGACTTGTCTCAGGCCTTGGAGGCCTGAGAGCTCGAAGAACTGGTTGGAAAGTGGGAGGCTGGGACCCTGGAGGACTCCTGCCCAGAACTGGCTACCTGTTGAGCCAACAGAAAATTTTTAAGAACCTTTCTGCATTGTCTCAGTGTTGTTTGGTTAAACTTCTGTCAGAGCTCATGTCAGAAACTTAGTGATCAGGCCCAAGACAGCAGACACAGAGACAGTGTTAGTCTGTGGAGGCAGTCTTCTTTCTTCAGCGGCAGCGACAGAAGAGAGAAGATGAAAGATTAACGCTTGACATAAACAAGCTGAAGTAATCTCTTTAAAAAAAGAGATTCAAAAAAGTAAAGTTTGAAAAGCCGTAGGCAAAAAAAGGCATGAATAATGCAATGGAGCTTCCGAGGAGACCCATGCGAGACAGTCAATGGTGGGAAAGAACTGAGGAGGGAGTGGGTCACTCAAGCCTTTATAGGGTTGATGACGATGGCGAACTTTGATGATGTGGGCAGCCCCAGTTGTACAGCTGAAAATCTTCCATGTGGATTCCCCTTCACTGACGATGAAGTTCCTATGGTGTGACCCGATGACTGAGATAACCCCGATGAAGATTTGCCAATTAAATTTTTCACAGATGTTGTTTAGCATTTTTTTTCTTTGTATGCCCACTTCTTTCTCTGGCACTCAGGCTTCCCACTTTGTCACTTACCTCAGCTTCCTTCCAGGGACTGACATGTTGCCATGGATAGCCCTCAGAAAGGTCGAGAGCAGGGGCACCCCTCGACAGTATTTCTTTGTGGTCCTTCCGCGGGGATGCCGAGTTGAGGTTGCAGGGTCAGATATACCAAGACTGCTCACCCCAATTTTCAGTCCCTTCCTCATCCTGAGATGGCATGTGGGACTGACACCATGAAATGTGCATGCTAAGTGTGTCAGCTCATGTCAGCCTCCACCTCTGCATCCTCCCAAGTCTGTTTCTTCCAGCCACACTACCACCTGTGGTCACCAAGGAGGCATTGCTGTAGCAGAGACAACCCACCCCTGGAGGATAGACAGCCCTCTGGGACACTAAATTATCCTCCCCTGGCAGGACCCAATGGCCAGAGGTCGCTGTTGATCCCCAGTGGCCGGCGTCACAAGCAGTAGTACTATCATTGCATTGATAGGCCAATACACATAGTAGATTTCTGGAGTATGTAAATTCAGGAGATGGGATTCATGGCTTAATTGCATGTCATTTTACACTTTCCTGTCATTCACTAATGGTCACTGTAGGCTACAGCAGACACAATGTCCAGAGAGAAGATGTACAGTACAGACAGTAATTAAGTGTTCAACTGATTTGTATCTGACAAAGCACATTGTCTGCATCATCATGGATGCAGTTTTTGTTGGTTACCTGTTTTTTTTGGCAATATGCCAGCAATTAGTGCAGAGCTCAGCTAGGTGGTGTTATTATTAGGCTGCTTTTTACTTCTCTAATTAACCCTAGATAATGTCTCTTCATAGTGCTGACGTCAGTAGGGGTACATTCGGTCAGTTCACTGTGAATCCGAGTTCCTGATATGATTATCATATAGATCATTGTTTTGTTTTTTTCTAAAATTGTATTTAGGTTGATTGTGTCATTGCCAGTCTATTGCTGTTGAAAGCTATTAACTACTTACTGTGTGTGTACTCTGTACCGAACTGGCAATATTTATTCTCTTCCAACCCAGCCTGCAAAAGCAAGGAAGAGCAAGGATTGATAGAGGGAAGAATGAAATTCTTGCAGTGTGATTAAAGGCATAAAATAAAATTCAGTTGTAAATTACACAGTTTCTAACTAACTAATGTGTGGTATTACCAAAATTCAGAAAAAGTCAAACATAAGTGTTTTTTATAATTTTTTTTAAATTGGCAAGTAATTTTATGTATCAATACAAAAAAGTGGTATTGCTACAGTCTATCAATACAAACAATAGGTTACGCACATGTAACCATAGTTCTAGGAATGGTACAGTATATGGTTCACATACACACTCTGGCAGTTTCACTGGAATGCAATGATTGGACAGATGTCTTTAAGCTAACCTCTTCCCACCACCCAGGCGATAAACTCCCCGACTCTGTACCGTCACATCAGACCTTGCACGCTGGAAACAAGATCAGATGTCACTTGCTAGCGGGAGCCAAGGAGGTTGTGTGGCTTTGAGCCATATTTCACTCCTAGAACTACAGTTACAGGTGAGTAACCTATTCTTCTAGGAGCATGGATAAGGTTTACTTATCCACACTCTGGCAGACTCCTATCGGTTCATTGGAAGGAGGGGGCAAGGTGCACACCCCTACTTGGCAAACACAGACTGGAGAACTGAGGTTTCAAAATGCGCATCCTGGCATGACGCAAGGCTGATGCGGTAGCGGGAAATGAAGGTGTCTGCTGACTTCCAGACAGCAGCCCTACAGATCTACTGTATGGGGATATCCCTGAAAGCGGCCACTGAGACAGCGGTATGTCTGGTGGAATGAGCCCTAATCCTTATGTGAGGCTACAGACCAGTCAACCTACAGCAGAGGTTGATGCAAGACTTAATCCACCTTGCAATCATTTGTTTCATTTAGTTATTGCAGTTTGGGATTAATATATTTGAACCAAGACTTGTTTACAAAGGTTCCAAGTCATGAGACAGCACAAAACGATATATTACACGTTGTACATGCATTTTGGGTAACATTTTCTAATATACTAAAGGAGAAAAGGTGAAACCAAATTACAAGTCAGAGGTCTGAACAAATTTCAATCAGTTCTTACAATACATAGGTTTTATTATTATTATTTTTTTTTAAACACCTGGTTTAGTGTGGTACTTTCTCTTGTTAAGTGCAGGAAACGAGAGGGGGTGCCTAAAGCCCTTAGGCTGGTGGGGGGAAGGGGAAGCAGCCAGATAAGTTTTTGTCAGGGATGAGAGCAGAGGGGATGGGGGAAAATGGAGGAGGAGGAATGGGGGGCTAGGCAGCTGGGAGGTATGTTCGTGATGAGTTGGTTATAGGTGTGGTGGGGAGGGGAAGGGGGGATGCAGGGGGAGTAGGGGAAGGGTGGCATGGTTTTCAATAGGCCAGGTCAGGTTACGTGAAGCAGGCACAGGCAGTTTCTTGGGCAAGGTATAAACGGAGCAAGGTTTTGAAATGAGTTGAGTTTTTCACAGCCAGATAGGTCAATAGGTAAGTCAATGAACCATTTTGGTCCCCTGTAGCAGATGGATCTCTGTGCCATTGATATGCGCTTGAAAGGCACCAGAAGCTGCCCTTTGGATGCACTTTGAGTGTTAATGTTGAGTTGTGCATGTTTAAATAGGCATATGGTTGAATTTGGAGAGAGACCAAGTAATGATTTTTTTGTCAGAAGGCAGGTCTGGTACTTGGCCCGAAGGTCTAGTAGGAGCCATTCGGTCTGTGACTATAATGCACAGGTGTGCGTCAGATGGTTAGCCCCAAGGAACAGCCGGCATGCCTTGTTAAATAGGGTTTTGACTGAGCCTGCACCGTAAATGGCAAGGTCATAATCAATGGTGGATACTACTGAGGATTTTGTTACGAGCTTCAACGCATCCTGTGACATTGAGTACCTATGCCGGTAGAGGACACCTAGCTTGATATTAGCAGTTTTGACAACATTGTTAATGTGTTTGGAGAAGGTGAAGGTATCATCTAGGTGTACACCTAGATATTTAAAGGAGAAAACTTGTTCCAAGATGGCCCTTCCGGAGCTCAGCAACAGTAGCAGATCATACTTCTTGTTTTGTGGGACTGTAAAAAGCATGTTTTTTTTTTTTATAAATGAGCAGCAGTTTATTCTTGGTAAACCATCGTTCAAGCTCTTGGAAGTTGTCTTGCAGCATTGTTGTGATTGCAGTCTGCTGCCTGCTGGATACTGATATGCCGGCATCATCAGCATAAAGCACTGTGTGTGCTAAACAGACAGAGGGCAGTATGTTGATAAAAAGACTGAATAGGAGTGGCCCGAGAAAAGACCCTTGTGGGACTCCTAGGTTGACTTCCCTTGGTGCAGAGAGCTGACCACTAATTCTCACACATTGTGATCTGTGCGAGAGGTAGCTGTCTAACTAGGCCAGTGTGTCTAGTGACAGGCCCGTGGATGCTAGACAGTTAAGGAGCAATTGATGGGTAACAGTATCAATTGTGTTAGTGAGGTCTATGAAGATGGACCCCACTGCTAGACCATTGTCTAAGGCATCGTATATCTGGGTAGTGTAGTCAACTAGGGCTGTGAGGGTAGAATGTTTTTTTGGAATCCATGCTGTTGTGAGCAGAGTAGGTTATTCTTGTCCAGGAACTCTGTTAGTTGGTCTGCAATCATTCGTTTCACTGCTTTGGAAGGGGGGGGTAGAAATTGGCCTATAATTGGAGAGGCTAGTTCTGTCCCCGGCTCTGAAGACTGCGTTGATGAGTGCCGTCTTCCATTTGTCAGGGAAGATACTGGGTCTTAGGGATATAGTAAAGACTCTCATCAGAGAGTTTTGCTGCCGGTCAGCTAGATGCAGCTTCAGCGGAGGTGATAAACAGCTGGACAAGCCTGTCCCCAAATCCCAGCCATACACTCCACTTAACAGGAGAGCGTCCTCCACAAATCCAGAGTATGGATCATGTGGTCAGCCTCTTTAGAGGGGTTGGTAAAGTATACTGGTAAGTTAATCACCTGGTTAAGGTGAAACTGATACCACATTCAGGAGGACCTTTGAGTTGGGTCAAAGGATGACTTTGTGCCTGTGGAAGACCAGGTAGGAAGATTCCACCTAGAGTGTCTGGACTCCCCAATCCTTCCGACAGATGTGATAGCCACCACAAAGGCAGTCTTCCACAATGGGTGTGTTAATTCACACCTGTGCATCAGCTCAAATGACTTGCCCATGATCACAGCCAGGAGAAGCACCAAGTCCCATGGTGGAGGTGGATCTTGCACTAGGGGAGACAAGTGATCAAGTGACAAGTGATCAAGGCCCTTGAAAAAGCACCTGATCACTTTCTCCTCAGCCACTGTCAGCATACCGGCCCATGCCTGGTAAGTAGATAAGACTGCCAGGAGCACCTTACGGGTGTTGCTTGCAGTCCTAGCTGGGAAGAAACCAGAGGTAGTCCAGGATGCTAGCCACAGGGCAGCCAAGGGGATCAAGCTCCTTGGTCTGGCACCAAATGGAAAATCTCTTCCATTTAAAGGCACATGTATAAGTCGACTCCTTCCTGGATACCTCCACAGTGTTGAAGACATCCTCAGAATGACCCAAGGCCTGGAACTCTAGCCACTCAGGAACCAGGCCATGACGTGCAAGGACTGAAGATCCAGGTACAGGACTGTCTCCCAAAGTCAGCAGGTCTGGGAGGAGAGGCAGTCACCAAGGAGACCGGATGCTGAGGCTGAGATCTGGGTACCATAACTGCCTTTGCCAGTCTAGAGCTATCAGGATCATCTGCAGCTTGTTCTTCCTGACTTTGACAGTACCCTATGGAAGGAAGGAAGGAAGGAAGGAAGGAAGGAAGGAAGGAAGGAAGGAAGGAAGGAAGGAAGGAAGGAAGGGAGCGGGCATACATGAGGCCTGGGGTCCACGGCCTTGTGAAGACATCCCCATCATGTTCTGTTCATATGATATGTCACCTGATAATTTATTGTCCAAGGTCTTCTCTATTCATTGCATAGGTAGGCACCTATGAACTTATGAATGGTCTACTCTGTATGTCTCTCATATATTGTATCCACTTTAACTTATTGTATGTAAAGTGCTTTACTTTGTATGTTCTGATATATTGTATCCTCTTTAACTCATTGTACATAAAGCACTTATAAATTGTTATCCTGTTAAGTTTCTGCATGTCTGTACTCTCCCGGGTTGTGCCTGAAAATAGTCATTTTATGGCTAGTGCACTTACTCGGTTAACAAAAGCTAAATAAATAAATAAAATATGGTCGTGGTGTTGTCTGTCCGGACTTTAATGACTGACCCCTAACTGGCAGAGCAAATTCTGTCAGAGCCAAGTGCACTGCATGGAGTTCCAGCAGGTTTATGTGGTGACGGGGGTCACGTGATGGCATTCAGCTAAGCAGCAGCTGGGTTGCTGAGCTCCCCCCTCTGGCCACCTTTATTAGGTGTTTTTCACAATACATTTTGGATTTTTCCCAAAATTTGCTTAAATAGTTGTTTGAACAGTAGTCAGCCATCGTTTAGTGACTTTGTTTGGGGGAAAATAAGTGTAGATTGAGTCGCGATGGAGGTGGATGGAAAACAGGCCTTAACCAAGCATACTCCTCCTGCATCCCCGGAGAAGGCCGCAAAGAAACAAAGAAACCAGACCGAGGAGGAGATAAGATGGTACAATCGATCCTGCTGACCGAGGATAAATTTCTCCAAGAGCTTAACCCTCTCAAAGATATACTTAAGGAACTGACTGGAGAGCTTAAATCTCTACGCAGTGATCTCTCCTCTGTTTCCAGAAAAGTCTCTGATCTAGAAGTTAAAGTTACCTCATCGGAGCAATGGAGATCCAGAGCTGAGGTGGAAATAGGTGAACTAAGACAACAAGTAAAGAGCTACAGCTTAAGACTGAAGATTTGGAGGCGGAATCACCGCAATAATCTGCTAATTATGGGCCTACCTGAGCTGGAAGAAGGCCCAGACCTCATAGCTTTCCTGCAAAAGTTTCTCTGCAAAGTAGTGGGCCCATCTCCCATAAGTGCCTCCTATCACCTCGAGAGGGCACATCGTTCGTTGCGACCTAGACCTGCAGCTGGATCTCCCCACGTCCTATTATAATTAAATTTCTGAGTTATGTTGAGAGCCTTACGTCTATCTGAGGCCCGTGGCTGAAGGAATTTTTGGGAGTATCGAGGATCCGGTGCCCAGGATCTACCTAAAGAAATCCGTGAGAAGAGGGCAGCATATCACCCTGTGGTGCAGAAACTGATAGCTGCTTCAATACCATTCGGATGATCTACCTGCAACCTTAAGGGTGACCATTGGTGGACTGGCTACTAGCTTCAATACCCTTGAGGCTGCCCGTAAAGAACTCTCCAGCAAATTGCCTGAACTTTTTAAAATGCCTGGCTGAAAGACTCTATCCTCTGGCTTTGGGTTTGCAGCTTTAAGGCTGACCTAGGATAAATTAATATTCTGCCTCTGCTAGTTTTATTAGATTCCCTGGTTTCTGGGCCTGTCGCTAGTAGAAGGTGAATTATTTCACTAACCTTTCTCTTTGGCTTCTCTGTCGCTCGCTCCTTTGCTTTCCTGGTCGCCTGGGTCTCTTCTTTCTGGCCCTCTCCGTCAGATTTGGGGGTCCGGGATCGATGTGGGGGCTGAGGTTTACTCCTCACAGGGTCTCCCCTCCAGTTTTTGCATATAAAATACCGCGGTGGAACCTTTGTTCGGCTGCGGTTTCCCGGTGGGAACTTCCTGTGCGACGGACCGTATAGGGTCCCTTGGCTTATGGCTCCCCTGAAACAGCAGCCGGTGGCGATTGTTCCTTGCCTATTCCCTGTCCCTTTCGGCTTTGGCACCTGGCTGGCTGAATTTTATCCCCCTCAGGGGCTGCATGGATTCGGGTAAGTGCCCTTTTGATGCTGCCTTATTGGGGAGATGATCGGAGTGTGCTGGGCTTGATTTGGCTACTGAAGATGGATCTCTTTGAGTTCAGGGTTTTTTGATGTTCCCTCTAGATGTTTTGTTTCTCCCTGCTTCATGTCCTTCTCTTCTCTCTTTGCTCTGTGTGAAATACTGTTGCGAGGGGCTGTGGTGGGGGAGGTGGCGGTGGGGGGAGGTGGCGGTGGGGGAGGACTTAGCAGGCTTGCTCGCTGGATGTGGAATTGCGAGCCATGTGGTGGGGTGGCTAACCTCTACCCAGGCTGGGATGGAAGGGAAAGGGTATGTAACAGTTTTGGTCATTTTTCTTTTGGACCATTCTTGAATGTCGGAATATCTGGGTACTTGTTCCTGGTTCCGAGGGTCGGAGGTTCGCATGGGGGTTGAGGAGGTTCGGAGCTTATGGACGACAGTTTATACTTTAGTTTATCTCTTCTCGAGCCACCTGATGTATATATAGTTATTGTGGGGTCTGTATGGGGCATTGTTTGATGGGGGTGAGTTAGATTGCAGTATTCTAAGCTACAGGGATTTCTGGCTTCTTGGGGGTCTCTCTTTCCTTAGAGCTGGGGTTTCATAGGTTTCAGGATTTTGGTCGGTGGGAGGGATACAGGGTGGGGGGGTTCCATGTACTAACATTCTAGATAACTTTACTGATTGCTGGTTCGTTTTGTTAACTTGCTCCTTTTTGGGAAATATGACTGTTGGTGGGGTGGGGGATGGGGTAATTCCTTTTATAAGACTAGATTTTTTTCAATCTTGGGGGTGCACTTTGTTTATACATGCTATTCTGGTTCTGTCTGGATATTTGAATGTCTTGTTATATCTTTAAAATGGCCACAAACACAGTTAAAATAGCATCCTGGAATGTTAGAGGGCTTAGGGATCGGGTCAAACGGCTACAGGCCTT
This sequence comes from Neoceratodus forsteri, assembly GCA_016271365.2. NCBI lineage: Eukaryota > Metazoa > Chordata > Ceratodontiformes > Ceratodontidae > Neoceratodus > Neoceratodus forsteri. The sequence continues at coordinate 610,712,769 of CM057449.1, read as the reverse complement.
TAATCACTGCTCATTGCTCCACATTGATATCCTTTTCTGCAAGAGACACATTTATGTCACAGCACGAAGCTAAGCTGCTTTCGAGCTGGCTTTTCTCAATCCTACCTTGCTGGAAACTCCTGTTTTAGTAAAGGGGTTGCGATTCTCCTTAAAAGGCATGTTTTGTTTACAAAGTATATAACTGTCTCAGACCCAGAAGGGAGGTATGTCCTAGTGAAAGGTACTCTCAATGGAGAGAATGTGGTCCTCGGTTCTGTATATGGTCCAGTGGGGGGGGAACCCCGGGTTTTTTATGACTTTGGCAGATAAATTGGCTGGCTTTTTGCCCATTCAATTCATACTGGGAGGGGACTGGAATGTACCGTGTTCATCTACTTTAGATAGGGAGCCACAGGATAAACGCCCACCCTCCCCGGCTCATAGAGCTTTCTGGGAACTGACCTCGTCGCTGGGCCTAGGTGATCCCTGGCGTCTTGCCAACCCTTCTTGTCATGTCTTCTCTTTCCAATCCCAATCACATGGTACTAGGTCAAGATTAGGTATGGTATTAGTTAGTCTTCCCTTTCTACCGAATATTCCTCTGTCTGGTATTGAGCCGATCATCGTGTCTGACCATGCTATAGTCTGGATACAAATGTCCCTAAATCCTGATTACTCTCGTGATTCTATGTGGCGGTTAAATACTCAGTTGTTGAAGGACCACCAGTGTGTTTCCAAAATTAGCTCCCGAATATCTCTCTTTCTGGATGATAATTTGAATTCCACCCCTAGGATTGATATGATATGGGGAGCCCTGAAGTGCTATCTTAGGGGTGATCTTATTAAAATGGCTTCCTTTAGGAAGAAGACTCGGCTGGCCAGATCATTGGCTCTGATAAACAAGATTAGGGAATTAGAAAACAGCTACTCGGTAACCTCTTGGTATCGGATCTCAAAGAGCTCCTATTAACCAGAGCGAATACCGGATCTCTTGAAAGAGAACAGAATATTGTCTGGTAAAACCCAGGCTAAATATCTGGATCTTGGTGAAAAATCCGTAAACTACTGGCCTTGCATTTGTGTGCACTTTCAGCTCGAGGATTATCCCTTCTTTGTCTTCCCCATCTGGTGATGTTCTCTCCTCATGGGGATATTGCACATATTTTTAAGGAGTATATTAGGGCCTTTATAGTCATGCCTAACCTCCCCACCCCGCTGCAGCTGTCAAAGAATACGTAAGAAGAATAGGTATTCCTTGTATATCAGAGTCTCAGCAAGCGAGTCTATTAAACCCTGTTTCAGCTGAAGAAATAAAGAGTACCATCGCTTCCTTGGCTCCTGATAAAGCGCCGGGACCGGATGGATTCCCAGCAAATTTTTATAAAGTTTTTGTTAAAGATTTGACCCCCATTCTTCTTAAATTATATAATTATTTGCCGGTCTCCTCTGAGCTTGATCCTGCTTTATTTGAGGCTACTATAGTTTTAATTCCTAAAGCGGACAAAAACCCCACTGACCCGGCTAATTACCACCCTATCTCTCTCCAAATTATGATATCAAAATTCTAGCTAAAATACTTGCTGAAAGGATCAAGAGGATCTGGTTGGAGCTTTTGAGTCCTGAACAGGCAGGCTTTGTTTCCAGGAGTGATGACAGATCATTTGAGGACTTTATGCACATCTCTCAGTATGCCCGAACTGCCTCGGGTCCGGTTGCTCTAATCTCTCTTGATGCTGAGAAAGCATTTGATCGGGTTGATTGGTCCTTTTTGTGGATTGTAATGGAGGAAATGGGTTTCCCGACTTCTTTTTTGAATATGATACGGGTATTTTACAATTGCCCCTCTGCCAAGATTTACTGTATCGGGGTCTTGTCTTCCTCTTTCCGTCTTTTTGCTGGCACTAGGCAGGGTTGTCCTCTTTCTCCTTTACTATTTAATTTATACCTCGAGCCGTTGCTGATTAAACTCAAGTCGTCTCCTCATGTGAGAGGTATTAGGCTTCATCAACGGGAATTAGTTTTGTCTGCATATGTAGATGATGTTTTGTTGCACCTGACGGATCCGGCAACATCTTTAAAGGCAGCTCTTGAAGTTATTACGCAATTTAGTTCCTTCTCTGGTTACAAACTAAATCTCTCTAAATGTGAGATCTTCCCCCTTAATAATTATACATATAAACAAGATTTTCTCCCCTTTGGAATGAGGTGGACCCCCAGGTCAATTAAGTATCTTGGAATCCACTTTTCTACTGATCCTTCCCTTCTGAAGAGGTTAAACCTGGTCAGAGTCAGAGACTCGATTAGCCAGGACTTGCAACGCTAGTCAGCCCTCCCTATTTCCTTTGGGGTCAAATAAATATTATTAAAATGAATGTTCTTCCTGGATTTTCTATCCATTGAATCTGACCAATCTCTGGATCCCTCTTTCCTTTTTTCAACAGCTCCATCGACTGTTTCTAGCTTTTAGCGGGGGAAGGGAATTTTGATACTCTTATACCACCTTGTCATTTCCTAAGGACAGAGGTGGCTTAAAGCTCCTAATCTTCTACTGTATCACTGGGCGCCCCACCTTTCTAAGTTGGGGAGATGGTTCTCCGCAAATACAGAGAACCTCTGCCCAATCTGGCTTCAGTTGAAGCGCTCTTCTTTCTGAACTCAGAGTAGATATGTCTGCCTTGTTTTACTTGTCCCGAGAAGTCCTTTCACAGTTGGTTCCGGATAATGCGGTGATAGACTCTCTTAGATCATGGGCACAGTGTCTTAACTTCTTTCGGTTCTAATGTTATGGATCTAGGACAGCCAATAGTTCTAAATCTAATATTAGATTAGGGGTTTCTTGGATAAGGTCAAATTGGCTCCCACAGCTTAAGGATGCCAGGGTGGAACACCTGTTCAATCAGGATTCGCTCCTTACGTCGGATGATATTCTGGCGAGGTTTGATATATCAGCTAAAGGAATTTTTAAGGTATACCAGCTTCAGCACGTAGTGGGTAACAAATTTGGCACCACTGCTAGACAGTCAGTTGTACACCCCTTCCTATCTAACATCATCAGCCTTGCCTCTCAACCTCACTCTATTTCGTCAATCTATTCCTATCTCTTGAAGTTTAATTTACAGGAGGATGTTGAGGGTTCGTTGGTTTGGACACATCTTCTCCCCGAGGTTACACCGCTCTGGACTAATATCTGGCGTGACTTACATAGATATCACACCCAAGATAGGTTTCGGTTAGTACAATATTATATTGTAAATAACTTGTATTATACTCCCGTTAAACTCTTTCAGCGCAAGTTGGCCTCTGTGTCAGATTGTTTTAGGTGCTCACAGGCTGAGGTAACTTAGTTCACATTTTTTGGACTGTCCTAAAGTTGCCCCACTGTGGTCCCTGATCTGGGAAAATTTGGATCCCTTTTGGGTCTGAGCCAGTTCTTCTGCCCGAAATCTGTGTGCTGGGTGATTTTTCTTATGTAGACAGTGTAGGAGCCGATATCATATGGCCTTAGTGTCCATGGCGGTCAAAAGCTGGTCTTAAGACATTGGAAGGACCAATTGGTTTTATCATATGCTGACTGGTTGAAGGAGATAATGGCATATCTTCAATCAGAGAATCTTATAGCCAGCTATAAGGATCGTATGGAACTATTTCATAAAAGATGGGGCAAACCTAAGCTTTATGTTTGGCTTTAGGGCAGGCGAACCGATCCTCTCAGTCCTCATATAGTTTATATAGTGTTATAGTACCCTTTGTATTGTGGTAGATTTTGACCTGTTTCTTTTCCTCCTAGGAGATCTAGGATGATTAAACTGATGTACTGTATTGTAGATATGTTGTGATATCCAGATTTCGGCTTCTTGGCCCTTTGTTGGTGCACCCTGGGGAATGGGGGGGTGGGGTGGGGAGTTCTTTGATTCTTTTGAAATCTTGGTTGTATGATATGCATATTGTCTTTCTCCATCTAAGTAATTACTGATATGCTATGTATCTGTTTCAGGGGAGGTGTGGGTTTATTTTATTTTATTTTATTTTACTTTACCTTATTTTATTTTGTCTTGTTTTGTTTTGTTGCTTTGTTTGATTGTATGTTAGAAACTAATAAACTAAAATTTAAAAAAAAAAGGTTTATGTGGTGACGGGACTCCCTGGGAGACCAGAACCCAGAGGCTGTGTGGTCTCCCAGGAGCACTACTCACCCTACCAGAGATACATCTGTCGTCAGCATGATGGTTGCCTTTAGGCAGAAAAATAGGATTCCTTCCTTGAGATGTGCTGGGACCAACCACCACTGGATGGCGTCCCACATTGGCTGGATCACTGTGATTGGCTGAGCCAAGTAACCTAGGCAGTGGGACCACTGATGGCCCAGCTCCTACTGAAGATGGTGCATCTGTCAACAGGCCCAGCAGACCACGCTGGTGCAGGATGCCATGTATCCCAGCAGCCACAGGAAATCCCAGGCAGGGTGTAAGAGCCCAAACAAAAATGACTGGGTAAAGGAGATAAGATCCTGTGCCATCTGCCAGAAGCTGGGCCTTGGCCTGTAAGGAGTCTGGTTGATCACCTGCTTCGATGCCAGTTCAGACTAGTCTGGGTTGACCAAGAGGCCCAAATCTCTGTGGTCTGGAGAACCAGGGCTGTGGATCTCACCATGGCCTCTATGGATGAACTGGCTATCAGCCAGTCATCCAGGAAGGGTGTACACTCTGACCTCTAGGTGCCAGAAGTGAGCCACTACCACTGCCATGCACTTGGTAAAGACTCTTGGAGTTGAGGAGAGGCCGAATGGCATTACCTGGAATTAGTACAGGAACCCACTTACTCAGAACCGGAGGCACCAGGGGTGTGATCTGTGGACAAGAATGTTGAAGAACACATCCTGGAGGTCCAGGGAGCAGAACCACATGTCCTGCTCCAGGGATGGTATAACCTGGCTGAGTGACTAACCGTAACTTGTGCCTCAGCATGTACTAGTTGAGATCAATAAGGTCCAGAATGGGGCGCCACCCCCACCATCCATTTCAGGGCAGAAAATACCTGGACATGTAACCCTGACTGGACAGGATGTCTGGAACATGGGTTATGCTTCTTTCCTAAGGAGGTGGACAATGTCTTCCCTAAGGGCAGACAGCGTGTCCGGAGACAGCTTGGGCTCTCAAGGCATGTGGACAGCAGTAGGGTGAGAGAGTCTTGAAATAGACAGTCCTCTGCCCACTACGTCCAACACTCACTTGTTTACTGTGATAGCAGACCAGCATGTCAAGAAGAGACGCAGCCTGCCTCTGACAGGGAGAGCAGTTGATTACAGGACAGAGGAGGGATAACACCCTCCAACCTGTCACAGGGCAGCTATTACAGGGACACTGGCAGCTGCTGGCAGAGGGGCACCACTACCACTGTCCTCCCTTTTTTGGACCTTGACCCCTGGACTTCTTGGGGTGCCAGGTCTAAAACTGCCCTTGCTGAGGCTGCTGTAGGGGAGGCTGTAACTGGAAAGGACCAGTACTGAAAGACCGGCTTCTTAGTTTTTTTTCTTCTGGTCATTCTGGGACAAAGTCACACAATAGAGGGTGGCACTGGACTTCTCAATTTTTGAGAGATGTCCTTCCACCCCAGGGACAAAGAGGTTGGTGCCAAAAAAGGGAACATAGCCAGTCTCTGTTGGGTGTCCGCTGTGAAGGTGGACAAGTACAGCCAAGCCCTGCATCACATGGAGACAGCCATGGCCACTGCACAGGTGGAAGTGTCAGCCATGTCCAGGGTTGTCTGGAGCTAGTGTCTAGGCAGTGATTGACTATGGCCTCTGCTGACTTCCACCACCACCACCCACTGCTCTGGGTAGAGGTGGAGGAGGATATCAAACATTCTCATCATGGAATGGCAATAATTGGCCATCATAATGGCATAGGTTAGCCTGCCGGGGATTTAGGGTAGCCACAGTGTGCACCTTTTTAGCTGCATGATCAATCTTACAGGACTCCTTGTCCAGAGGCTTGTCCACATTCCCCTGGTGTCCTGACTTACAGAACACCAAATCTGCAACCAAACCTTCGGTCAAAGGGTGGTCGGAAAACCTCAATTGGGAGCCCAAAGGGACAGCGTACATGCGAACTATGTAGGCCGAGGGTGCTGGGCCTGATGCTGGATGATGCTAAACCTCCAGGGCTGGTCCCAAGATGACCTCAGCAACAGAGAGGGCAACCCCTGGGGATTCATCCCAGTCCAAAAATGTCCATAAGAGGGTACTTAGCCCTGTTCTGCCTCCAGTGGGATGGAAGTGGACTCCACAATCAGGCACGGCAGTGCCCCGAAAGAGACTGACCCTTGGTCGGAGGACTGCTCAACTGAGCTACAATTGAATAGTGGAGCCCCAGATGAGGCCATGGACTACTGATCTGAGTCATCTCATGATGCTTCAAAGACAGCCCTTGACTTTACTTCACCACAGATCTCCTGGGATTCGTCACCTGGGGTGATTCTCACCAACAACTGACCTGGCAAGCCAGAACTGAGCCTTTGTCAGAGCAATGACAAGCAACAGTCAGGGTGGTGGCTCCACCATGATCGGTGGCGAAGCAGGTGTTGGAAGCACCTGAGGAACCTGAGCTGGCAGGGGAACCACTGGCAGCTGCCAGGGGACCATAGGTCCTTGGGTAGAGCCCTACCCTGCCCCATGATGGCCCATCACTGCCAGAGGAACTCTTTGTAGCACTGTCACATTTTCCATCGGTGTCTCTCCTCACCCAAGGATAAGGAAGACAAGTAGCATCAACAGTTGTGCCTGCTGGTTTAGCAGGATTGAGAGCGAGAATGAATCAACTGCGACCTCAACCATCAATTTGCCTGGTCAAAGGCAAGCATGGTCTTTTGGGTGCTGGCCCACATTCAATAACATAGGTACCGAATATCTGAACTCGGCTGGAGGACAGACCTGTCCCGAACAGGATCAACCAAGGTCACCAATAAAACCATGTCTCCTGGGTGAGTACAGGGAGCACTGAGGTCTGGGAGGCTGAATCCTTTGCCTCATGTGACAACAGACCGATCAGGTTGAGAAAAATCTTAGCAGCCTGGTCAACTGGCTCACCGGTGAGGTTGTGAGCCTTTGACCTGCCAGATGTTCCCCTTGGCAGAGGGGCACTTGATGATCATTGAGCAGTCAGGCGAATCGAGGGACTGGGAGGATCAAGATCTGTCCTCATCCCATGACCGGCAGCTGTGGTGGGAAGAGTTCTCCGACATGGTTTTAGAGCCATGGTGGGCAGGGCTCTGTCCCATGATCTGGCGGGACTAGCAAAAATCACATAACTGGTTTGTGAAGTTCTCTCCTAAGCTGGCCCTGGGTGGGAACAGCGCCATGGCAGAGGAGGTGCCCGCTGTGGCTGCCACCACTTCTGCTTCAAGGGCATAAGCTGTGCTGCAGACCAGGCAGCCACTGAGGCCTTTTTGTCATTCTTATCGTGATCCTTCAGATCTCATTCTGAAGACTGACTAAGCATTAGCTGGAACTTCCTCTCCTCGAGGGACTCAGGAAGCACAGAAAGGCAAAGGCTGCACCCAGCCACGTCATGTTGCCCGCCCAGGCAGTACATGCATGTGTCGTGCGAATTGGTGACCTACATCTTCTGGTTGCACTGAACCCAAAATTTGAATCCAGGCTTCTTGCAATCTATCCTAGATCTGGAGATGGAGCCAAAAGAACTGCAAAAAAAGAGCTATTTACTGTAGCTTCAAAAACTTTGAAAGTAACAGTTTACATGTGGCACAGAGAAAATCCTAAATGGAGTGCAAAGAAGGAGACTTGTTCTTCCAGCAGAAAGAAATATCTGACATCATGGGGCAGAGTTGAGGGATATATCTGTCCGGTTGGTGAGAGGAGCTTAATGTAAAGACATCTGGCCAATCATCACATTCCAGTGGAACTGCCAGTGTGGAAAAGTGAACCACATCCATGCCCCTAGAAAAATATTATCTATACTATGTGTTTGCATTTTTTTGGCAATTTCCCAACTAAAAAAACATGTATTGATAACATACACAAAAATCAATTACAAATAGTATTGATACACATAGACTAGTACTGGCACATAAAAACAGTGTTGACAGAACAAATGCTTAAAGGGGAACTGTCAGCAATAACAGCCTCACACCCAAGTGCGAGACTAATTCCAATTAGCCCTTTGTGTGCAGGGTTACTTTTTTACTTACTGATTACTGCAGTGCAGAAGATTGTATCAGGCTAATTTCATTGAGTTGTAAGCCGACATTTCCTGTAACCAGAAATGCCAGACTCCCCTGCAGCTAACATCAAAGGAGGGCTGCAGCAGTGGGAGATTCAATAGCCTACAGTGAATGCTAGAGGTTTTTATAAGCTGTAATCTTCTGTTTGCTGGTCTGCTGTTCTCCTGGGGCTAGGTACAGTCACAGAGGATGGTGCTAGCCCCGTGAGCACAGCAGGACCAGCAAACATCTGATTTTAGCTTACACAGTCTTGAACATGTATACTGTGGGCTAGTGAATCTCCCAGCTCTTCAGCCCTCCTCTGATGTCAGCTGTAGGGGATTCTAAGATTTCTGGTTACAGAAAATGGCATTTTAGAAGTCAGCAATATTAGCCTAATACATTCTACTATACTGCAGTAAACAGTGAAAAAGTGTTTTTGTACACAAAGTGCAAATTGGGATCTGCCTCACGTGGGTGTAAGCTCTTATTGCTAACAGTTCCCCTTTAATAGCTGAACTTCAAGATTTTATTTAAAACATTAAGTTTCTAGCCATAATGGTTCCAAAGTTGAACATTTCAAAAGATAATTAATTTAAAATGGCATAACTTTGCAACCGTTAGGGCTAGAAATGCAATTTTTTAATGAATGCTTGGAGTCAGCTAAGTTGATGTGTTGATAAGATATTGCTACAGCTACCATATATTTATATACTGTACTGTCTAAAACATAAAATGTTTCACAAATTTCTTTTAAATCCTGTTATTTTTAACAACATAATATATTGACGTATAAACATAGCAACACATGATAACTGTATCATTTGGATTCACACTTAAACTCCAAGCTTTCATTAAAAAACAAACACTGAAGTTTCTCACCCCAGTAATACTAAGGAATTCATAACTTTATGCAGTCAGCCTTGTAAGTAGAACTGCTCGGAGAGAATTTGGAACATATGCAAATGATGGAATCTTTTTTCATGATCCACTTTTCAAATGCTGCCTTCTACTAACTGCCTTAGTTTTGAATCCCTCAGATTTCTCTCTCTGCATGTCAAGATTAGGCAAAGGCAAAGGCAAATTTATTTAAAAGACGCCCAATCCCGGAGGCTCTGGGCGCCACACAAATTTTGCAACATTTCATACCACATAAATATTTAAAATAAGATAATACATACAAAGTAATCAACATTAAACTCCAAACGCTTGCAGAAATAGGAAAGTCTTCAGGTGGGCTTTAAAGGTAGTTATAGTGGGGGCCTCCCTGACTACAGTTGAAAAGAGTTCCAAGAGCGGGAGTGGCAACACTAAAAGCTCGGTCACCTGCAGATTTTAGCCTCGCTCTTGGAACAGTCAGGAAGCCACCACTAGAAGAGCGGAGATGGCGGGTAGAGGAAGAAGGTACCAGGAGTACTGACAGGTAACCAGGGCCCTGCCCATGTAGGGCCTTATAGGTGAGAAGACCCACCTTAAAAAGTATTCTCCACCCGACAGGCAGCCAGTGCAATTCGCACAATACAGGTGTAATATGGCAAAATTTGTTTTGCCTGGTCAAAAGCCGGGCAGCAACGTTTTGCACCAGCTGCAGTCTACGAAGAGATCCCCCAGAGACCCCGAGATAGAGGGCGTTACAGTAGTCAAGCCTAGATTTGACTAAGGCATGTATCAAGGTAGGGAGGTCCAGAGACGGAACAAGGGGCTTAATCCTGGCAATGTTTCTAAGATGGAAAAAACAGGAACGAACCACGGAAGATATTTGAACCTCCACGGACAAGTTCCTGTCAAGAATCACACCAAGATTTCGCACCCATGAGGAGGTCATCAATGACGCAGCTCCTAGCACAAGTCCAGTTGCGGAGTCAGAGGCCATCCCATCATGAACTCTATTCAACTCCACTACCAATACCTCAGTCCTGTCAGGGTTCAATCGTAGCCAGCTGGAGGCCATCCAGTCGTTAATCTCAGCCAGACAGATATTTAACACATCCACAGCATTGGATGTTCCTGGGGCAAAGGACAAGTATAGCTGAGTATCATCATCATAGCAATGAAAATTCAGACCATACTTCCTAATGATCCCCACCAGGGGCAGCATATATACTGCGAACAACATTGGGGCCAATACCGAGCCCTGAGGGACTCCACACAAAAGGAGGCAGGGTGTAGATGAGAAATTTCCCATCACAACCCATTGCCTCCTATTGGTAAGAAAGGACTCAAACCAGTTGATGACAGTACCGGTGAGTCCACATAGCTCCCTCAGGTGGAGAAGCAACACACAATGGTCCACAGTATCAAATGCTGAAGAGAGATCGAGGAGAACAAGAATTGTCCTGTCCCCTCGGTCTCTAGCCCTGAGGAGGTCATTCTGCACCCGAACTAATGCAGTTTCAGTGCTATGTCTGGCCTGAAAAGCCGACTGGAAGGGATCGCACAATTCGTGAGTCATGAGGTGTTCCTCCAACTGAAGCGATACCACCTTCTGGACAATCTTCCCCAAAAATGGAAGATTGGAGATGGGACAGTAATTTGCCTTGATCTCTGGGTCCAAAGAAGATTTCTTTAAAAGGGGTCTCACCAGAGCCTCCTTCAAGGCATCTGGAAAGACACCCCGACATAAGGAACACCGAACAATCAAGGCAAACACCGGGCCAACAGAGTCAATACATCTCATTAAGAAACGCGTTGGCACTGGGTCCAGCTCACAAAAGGTATGCTTCAAATTGGCTGCCACCTCAATAACCTCACGAACCTCCACTGGCCTAAACTCCCCCCAACTAGGCGGAGTGCACTCAGAACACATCTGGCGACCACTGTCAGCAATGGTATTGCTGGCTGAAGAAACCTCCCGCCGGATCGAAGACACCCTGTCCAAGAAAAAACAAGCAAAATCCTCACAATCCTCATTTGAGGAAGCCCTCCTGGGCTGCAGACAGACAGGATGAAGAAGTCTATCGACAGTCCGGAAGAGTGAGGCTGGTCGGTTTCTCCCGGCAGCAATCTCCCTAGACAGAAACACTGCCTTCTTACAGGTTGATTGCCTCCTGATGTGCGCAATAGTGCGCACGCAGGACCAGTTTGTCTGTCTCCAGACGGGACTTCCTCCAGCAGCGCTCTAATCTCTGACCCACCTTCTTCATTTCCCTATGATCTCCATCATACCATGGAGACCTCAGGTACAAAGTTCTGGGTCGTACACAGACAGGTGCGAGGGAGTTGATGGTGTCAGATAACACCTTGTTATAGGTGTCCACCCCGACATCAACACCTCCGATGCATGCACCACCCACAATAGATAAACCAACTGCCACCAGAAAACCCTTGGGGGTAAGATCGCATAAAGGTTGGCAGTGAATCATCTCAGCAGGGGAAGAGCTTAAGGCGGGAGCCCCAAGCATGAACCTCACCGTGCAATGATCAGACCAAAATACCTGATCAATCCCAAGATCTGCAATCTCAAGCCCCAGTGAGAACACCAAGTCCAGTGTGTGGCCATCCCGATGAGTTGGTGCATCAACAACCTGTGTCAGCCCCACCAAGGACATACTCTGCAGAAATTCGCCGGTGCACCTTTGGACTTTATTGTCGGCCCAAACATTGAAATCCCCCAGAAAAACACATCTGCGGAGACCCAATGTTTCACCGGCAACAAATTCGGCAAATTCCTGTAGGAAACCCCCCATCGGGCCAGGAGGGCGATAGATGAGGATCCTGCAGCCACGCTGAGTCCTCCGCGAATGGCCACACACTCAAATGGGCTTGGGGTTCCCACCGGGTAGCAGTGAAGGTCAGGCTAGATCTAAAACAAATGGCTACACCGCCACCCCTGCGATTTTCTCTGGGGCAGTGCACCACGGTATACCCTGGGGGGACTGCAGACTCAAAAATAGGGCCAGCATCATCTCCCACCCAGGTCTCCGTCATGCAAGCCAGGTCGACCGATGAAATCAAGGCAGCAATAATCGCCGTCTTGTTTCTGATCGACCTGGCATTGCACAGCACTGCCATCAGAGACATAGAGTGTGGTGCAGCCCCTCGGGTTACCTGACCACTCGATCTGGTGGTCTTCCTGGAAATGGGATTAGATGCTCAGAGATCCTCTCCTCATCAACTTTTGTTCTGATGTGAGAAACCTTATAAAATATTATAAGTATTTTTTACATTTTTACATTTCGTTTGCTGCCTTACCTTTTGTAATTTTAGGTAAACCCATAGTTTTAGTGTTTAAATTGTAAGTTTTCTCAGTTTCTCTTGGTTTGGTATAACCAGGGGTAAACCGAGGTTTATTTTATATTTATTGGAGTTTTCTGACTAAAAACTCCATTAGTTATGTTTAATTTTATTAAATTAGCTTGTTTTAAGAACTACTAATACCGGTTCCTGAACAGATAGCCTCAGTTCATTTTACCACAGTTCCTGGATCCCGCAATGGTTAAATAAATTCAACTCCGCTCTCTCGGATGTGACTAGCACTGACATCGGAGTACCCCAGGGCTCCATCCTGGGACCCCTTCTTTTCTTGCTATACATCAACAACATAGATTATGCCATACTCTCCTGCTCAGCTATCTTATACGCTGATGATCTCGTCCTCTACTACAGCGCTGACAAAGTTAACATCATTAATAAAAACCTCTCCTCGGACTTCAGGAATGTGCAAACATAGCTAAATGCTAATAAGCTCATCCTCAACGCAAAAAAGACCCAAGCCATGGTATATGGCACTGCCCCCAAACTCAGGGCCTGTAAGGAACCCCTCCTAGTCCACGACTCTGGGGGTCTCTCATCGACTGTCACATCCTTCAAATACCTGGGAGTCCTCCTTGATAAATCCCTTGATTTCAGTCTGCACATCCAGTCAACCTGTAAAGCAACAAATGCCAAACTTGGAATCGCCTATAAGACTTGTCACTCACAACACCATCTGCCAAATTGGCAATTGCCAAGGGTATTCTGCTTCCAGCGCTGACATATGGTGTCTCCACTTTTGCTAATGCCCATAAGACTGCTCTCCATAAATGGGATGTCGCATATAACATATGTCGGTATGCCTCCTCTTCCCATTGCCTCAAGCACCACTGCACACTGTATAGCAACCTAGACTGGCTCTCCTCAACTGCCTACTGACTATGCTCCATAGGGACCCTCACAGACTCTCTAATCCATATCCAGACCCCCTCCTCCCTTGCAGCTCTACTTGTACCACAGACACCTACCCACAGACTACGCTCGGCAAACAAATTTCTACTCACCAAACCCAGGTGTCTTACTTCAAAAAGCTCTGGAGCATTCCACTGCACCACCCCAGCCACCTGTAACTTCCTCCTTCCTGCCCTGAGGCAGGCTAATTCCCACCCAATCTTCAAAAAAAGAACTATATCACCACCTATCCCGGTACCCCTGCACATGCTTTGACCCCACTTAATGCCTCACAGCTAACCACCCTATTTCACCCAAGACACTGCTGCACTTCTAAACAAGCTTTGCTATAAAATGTCTTTATAGCTGCCACTGAGCTCAGTTTCAGTTATTTGCATGTACTAATGTCACTTTTGTCATCTCTGCATAGCTATATGTATTATCTTGAGTACTGTCTGACTTGACCTGTATTCTAACCTAACTGTACTATATACTAGGTATTGTATAATCTCATCTCACTTTATGTATGTATTCTCCTGGGTCGTGCCTGAAAATAGTCAGCTATGGCTAGTGCACCTAACCTGGTTAACAAAAACGAAATAAACTTAAATTAAAATAATTTTTTAGCAGTTGCAACTTTAATTGGTTTTACACTGAAAATGTCATAAAAACAGAGAAGAAACTGGTGATCCCGGTTTCAAACCTTGTATTCAGTGTGGTGAAATTTTGTTGAGTCAAACATTGTTTTGTTTTGCCTATCTGGACGTCAGCATTTAAAAGCAGAGTGAAATCTGCATTACATGTCCTAAAAAAATAAAATAAAAAAAAAAACTACTGAAATACCTGGATAAAGTTAAAAAAAACAAACAAAAAAACTATCACCTCCTAAGGGTCCATCAAGCTCTAACCAGCTGACACCCTAAGTTACTGTGGGTGACTCCACAAGAAATACGCAACTGCTACCCTGAGATGGGCATATAAGCAGTTTTTAAGAGGCTTGTTGAACTGGCTGACTTCCTGGTTCCCGCAACGAAATTTAAGAAAACTAAGCACACACAACTGCCTGCTGGACAGCATTTGGAACTTCTGTGCCTGCTATAATGCCCCAACTCTGAAATTGCATAGGCCTGTTCTGATTGGGAAGTATTTGCCAAGACAGGTAAGCACAGTTGTGTGTTGCTTCCATTGGCTATGATCACCTAAATGAATATTGTGAAATTTGTAAACTTTCTCGGGGAAAAAGTGTGGAGAAATGCCTGAAACCGCTAAAGAAAACACTTTCAGGCTTACAAGAATGGTCTGTCTCTCAGCAGCAGACCTTTGCAAAGCAGTCTTCCTAATATTTAAAAGGAAGAACATGGAATTATTATGAATTGGAGAACCTTTTGAATCTGAGGTTTCCTCTGAACATGAGTTTGTTTCTCCCCACAGAACATCTGAGGATTATTTAAGCAATAAGCCACGAGGGGGTGTGGGTTATCGGGAGATTTACCACGGCAGGGTGGTTTGCCTTGCAGGCGCGGCGGTGTTGAATCCTACGCCAGCGTGGTAAATCCGATAACTCCATCCTCCAGTGACTTATGCTGATGATACTCAGAAAAGGAAATGAAGGATTAAGAAAAATTTAAAAAACATTTTTTATTGACTTTTAGGTGAGGTGTCTTTACGCAATGTTAAGTAGTCCTGTGTAGCTAGGGCTCTGTAAGTGATAATCCAGTCTACCGAGCTCCACCATGTGGTGCCGACATCAATTACAGTAGATGATGTCCTGAGATGGAATTTGCTGTTCGGGAGTATGACAGGCGTTTTGTTTTGTTTTAGGTAATATTTTCTTGTAACCTACGTAAATGAGTAAGCTGGAGGACTTCCGCTGTGACAGGGAAGTTTGATTGTGTAACAGTATAGTGGCAGCACCGTTGAAGGAGCAGGAGTCACGATTCTGAGCAGCAATGAGAAGAAGGTAGCAATTTTATTTTATTTTCTGTCAGCTGGTAAAGGACAGTGAATTTGTTTTGAGTGGCACAGTCAGGTTGCAGGTTTGAGTTCACAACGCGAGTGAGGTTCACAGCAGTTTAGCGAGGATTAAACATGGCGGTTTGTGGCTGTGGAGTTCGGGGGTTGGATGAATTTGAGAGCTGCGGCTGGCTGGCACCTTTTGCGGTGATTATCAGAGGATTTACAAAGGAGGTAAGGTGCCAGCCTGCCGTTCTCGTTGGTCAGTGTCCAAGGTCCATGGTATAATCCTCATTCTTCACATTGGCGAGACATGATTGTGCTGACACCAATTAAAAGCTTCCCATTCCTGTGAATAAATTCTTCAGGGAAGATACTTTAAAGATTTTACAAATTCCAAACTCTGTTCCCCTTGGATAGGAGGATGTATAAGAAATATCAGCTGGACAGGGAGGGAACTGAAATTTATTCCCCCACCCTGTCCACCAAGGAGTGGTTAAAGTGACAGCCCGTGACAAGGCAAAGATACCCCTGGTACCCTATCCTCCTAACAAGGATTCTGAGAAAAATTGACTACATGGTTTAAAAAGGAATATTTATCAGGTTCCTTGGTCAACAGGAAGGCACACACATTTCAAGCCTATGTCAATACCAAAGTCACTATGGTAGTTGGCCCCTGCTATATCAGCCAAGGCCTAGACTCCCCTGTCAGATCTACCTGAAACAGCTAAATTTGGTTTGGGAGCAGCCAAATAACAGTTCAAGTGGCTGCTGCCAGATGGATGGCAAGTACAGTGGTTCGGAGGAGGTTTGCCTGGCTGTGAGTCACAAACCTCACTCAGGATACCCAAACCAAGGTAATAGACTTTCCAGTAAAGAGCAATTCCTCTTTGGAGAAAGATAAAGGCTTACATGAAAAAGGTGGATATATACACCACAGCAAGTCCCCTTTTTTTCTATCAGGCTGGGGCTGCCCCTCAGTATCAGCAGTACCCACAGCAGGGGTATTTCAGGCACCACAGACAAGTGGTCCTGGATATAGTGAGTCAGGATTTTCTTTGAGCTCAAATTCCTTCCACAAAAAAAAGTGGAAAAAGGACTAGAAAGGTTGCAAAACAGACCAAATAAGGGCACTTCAGGCTCTGACCAGCCAACATCCTCCAAATATACATGTGAAACTGCTGTCTCCTACTTACACACCCCTGAGAAGGACGATTCAGGCTTTAAAAAAAAAAAAAGGGTGGGTGAGTAGTCCGGCTCTCTCTCCGGTCCCCTCCATGAAAACCAAAAAGACAAAGCATGTCAAACCCCAGGAAAAACCTAAAGGGGTTTCAGGCATTACTGTACTTAAATTATTTCCACACTCCCATAATGGAGTCTCACAGAAAGTACTTCAGGTTCAGACTCTCATCAGGTCACTCTCTAGGAGTGTACACAGTGGTTGGAGCACCTTCTAAGATAAGGTGTCAGTTTTCCCATACTTAGATGACTGGCTGGTGGTTGTAGAATCACCCCAGCAAGTGAGTCTGCAACTCACCAAGGGTCTCCTGGACTCTCTAGGGTTCTTGATAAATCTATAAAAAGTCTGACCTTCAGCCTGCTCAAGCACTCCAGTTCATAGAAGCACAGCTAAATACCCTGCAAGGCAGAGTCTACCTGCCCCTAAGCAGGGCAAGAAGTATTCCACTAATAGCGGGCTCATTCAAGCTGACTAAACCAAAAACCACAAGACAGTTTTCTTCAGCTACTGGCCACGTGGCACCTGCCACTGGCACAGTCTTGGAATTCAGGTTACAGATTAGAGCCATTCAATGTCACCTCATGGTTCAATGGTGTCAGAGACAGGACCCTCTTTTAAAACTAATTCTAGTAACAAGGACATTGTTACAGGCCTCCAATGGAGGAAAAGAGGGAACCAATCTAAGGAAGGGGCTTTATCTTTTTCAGCAAGAGCCCCTATCAGTTGTCTGACAACAGATGCATCCTTACTAGAGTGGGGCACCCATCTGGGGGGTTCATACCACCCAAGGCACATGGTCAAGTACAGATTCACTCCTGCACAAAAACCTGCAGGGGCTAAGAGGAGTGTTACTGCACTAAAGGTCTTCACACTACTACTACAAAGGTGATACAGGTCAGAACAGACAATACCACTACAATGTATTACATACACAAGTAGGGAGAGACAAGGTTAAGTCCTCCCTGCTCAGGACTTATTCAAATATGGAGTCCAACATGCTCCATGGGCCCCTGCAGGATATTCATTTGCCAGGTAGGGACACTACCTTGGCAGATACCTTGACTCAGATCAACCAGTCCCATCAGGAATGGGCCTTGAATAGTCAGGTGGTGCAAGTTATCTTCAGGTGGTGGGGCATATCTGAGGTAGACTTGTTTGCATCCCACCACAACCACCACCTGCCACAGTACAGAGACAATCAGATCCGGGACCAGTCCCCCTGGATTCTCTGGTTCTGAGTTGGCCAGGGAAACACCTGTACACTTTCCTTCCTTCCCTCCCTCTGGCATACAATGCATTTCTCAAGCTCAGGTCCCAGCCAGCATCAATGGTCTTGATGACACCAGACTGGGCCAAACAGACATGGTTCTCACTGCTACTCTCCATGTCTGGGTCCAAACCAATACACCATTTCTCGTTCTCGGAGGCACAAACTGCTAACTTCCAACTGGGAGACTTCTGTATCCAAACCTTGGGTCACTCAGGTTCAAGTCATGCCTCTTGAGGGCCTACTGTACAATATGGAGCCTTGCATCTTTTTCACAGTGTCTTAGACATTTTATGTCATTACAGGAAGTCCTCCATTAAGAAACTGTACACTTCAGAAGGCAAAAGGTTTACTATCGGTGTTCAACTATAAAATGGGTTCCAGCACATGCTGGGATCAAGCAGTGCTTGACTAACTTACCTATTTATATTCATTGGACTTGCAATCCAGCACCCTCAAGGTGCAGCATCTGCCTGCATACAAGTTGGACAAAATGTTTTAATGGCCCCGGATCCTAGCCTCAAAGAGGCCCTTTAAGGGCCTGGCACATATCAGCACAGGCTGGTGTTCCAGCTGTGCTGGACTATTTTAGAAGAAGAAGAATCAGCATTTATATGGCGCTTTCATATCCAAAGCGCTTTACAAGCAATGCTAGACTGGTAGTGAAGTGACTGAATGTGTGGTGGCGGCCATATTGCACATCATCACCACGCACAACCTGGATAATTGCATGAACCGGTTTATGGGAAGGGAATGTTGGCCAGGACACGGGAATGTTCCTACTCTTTCTGAAAGTGCCATGGGTTCTTTTACTTCCACCTGGACACCCACCAGACAACACCAGGATGGGCAAAAGGGACCTCGGTTTAATGTCTCATCCGAAGGACGGCACACCCCAGCAGCACAGCACCCCCCAATACTGCACTCGGATGCCAGTGATTTTTAGGTGCAAGTCCAATCCCGGTGTGGGACGAGAACCCACGACCTTCTGGTCCAGAGGTGGATGTGCTACCAACTGAGCCATGCTGACAGCCATTTTACCCATTTGCTTTCACTGGGCTTGCAGACCACTACCTTAAAGGTCCACCTGTTCGCAGAATCTATTTACTTCTCAGTTGGACAGAATGTTTTTCAAACCTCAGACCCTATCTTCAAAGGCCTGGTCCATTTGCACCCCCTCACAGGAACCGGTGCCAGCACGGGACCTAGATGTGTGCACAGTTAGGCTCATGGGTCCCCCTTTTTGAGCCTATGTTTTCAGCTTATTTGAAATACGTTATTAAAAAAACAAAACTTTTTCCTTGTGGTAATGACTTCTGCCAAAAGAATCAGTGAGCTCAAGTCTCTCTGCATTGAACAGGACCAAATTTCATTCCACAGAGACAAAATTATCCTGGGAACAAACAAGAAGTTTCCCCTTAAAGCAGCAGTGTAATGAAAATGGGCATCATTTTGACCCCACTTTCTTTTCTTCCTAATTGATGCCAGATGTCTTCCAGTTTATTTTGGTGGTAACATTTTCAGTTTTCATTATCATTTAAGAAGTTTATGAAAGTTTTAAAGTAATTATTTCTCAAGAAAAAAAGATGGCTTCTTCATTTTTGCATCAAAATAATATTGAGGACCCAAGGAGGGTAAGAGACCAGACAAAAATGCAAATGTACACTACGCAGCATAGGAAGCATCCAGGAAACCCAAATCAATATTTCTGACAATAGTTTTCATAACCATAGCAGAAAATTAGCTTTTTGAAATAACCTTTTTTCATTGCACTGCTGCTTTAAAATGACTTCTGATTCCCATTTGAATCAAACCATTATCTTACCTATCTTTTTCACTGAACACCTTAGTTCTGGTGAAAGGGGTCTGGATGTCAAAGAAGCTTTTAGCTATTACTTGACAGCCATCAAATCCATAGGCAGGACAGAAAACAGCTGTTCCTGACCTATGAGAATGTGGAAAAGGGTAACCCAGCATCAAAAATACCAATTTCTTGCTGGAAAGTATAGGTTTTTTTTTTTTAGTTTTTGTTATTCTAAGGCTGGAAAAGAGCTCCCAAGAGAGTTGAGGACCTGTTCCACAAGGGGCACAGCCATTACCATAGCAGCTGTCGGGATGTATCCCTGGTGGGCATCTCCAGAGCAGCTACCAGTAAACAGTACACACCTTTCTTTATGAAGCATTACAGTCTGGATATTCTGTCCAGTGGTGATGCCAGGTTTGGCACAGCAGTCCTGCACAGTCTGTTCTCAAAGTAAGGTTCTGTGGCCACTTCCAAAGGTACTACTTGGTAGTCTACATAAAGTTCTGAATACATGAGTATTACTGGGGTGAGAAGAAAAAATTACCATAGTAATCTTGTTTCTTTCAAGTGATACTGAGGTGTTCATAACTTTCTCACCCTGCCTCCCCCTTATGGAACCTTTAGCCTCTGTACTTCTGAATACTGTGCTCTCAGGGGTATAAATGCTATTTCTGGCACACATGTTGTGATTGTGTTCACTACTGTTGTCCCCTTCCCCTATCTTGGGTGATTTGGACATGCAAGGGTATTCTTTCATATGTTATGTCCTCCAGTTAGAGGCCCCTTTTTGGGTGTTAAGAAAGATCCCGCTATTATTATTATAATTAATATTATTATAATAACTGGGGAGAGTTTTCTCCCATTGTAAACCCGGGTTATAATTCGCTGTTATAATGCATGGGTTATAACGGCAAACATGCACTGGGTTTTTGATGCTCCACGCATGCGCCTGCTTCCATGCTCTCCGTTTATCATGGCACAGGACAGCCACAACTTCAGCACTATGCTGTGCCACGACTCTGCACCACCATGAGTCAGCGTATTTTTTTTTTTTTTTTGAAATTTGCCTACTTGCCTCCTGTGCTAAATTAAAAAAAAAAAAAAGTTTTCCGGACCCGCTCCGCTGGAGAGCTGATCACGCTTCCTCCACTCTGGACTTGCTTCCTCCACACCACCTACCACAGTTTTATTTTATATAATTCCTGTGGTGAGAAAACGCTCCCCAACGATTATATAAAATAAAACACGGGGTTGTGTGTTTAACTTGAGTTTTTACACATACCCCCCAATGTTGGATGCTCAAATAAACCCCTCAAGCTTTGCTCTCGGGGTTTATGTAGCATCCAACACCTTGGGGTGTGTGTAAAAACTCGTTAAACACACAACCTTGTGCATCTCCGTGCATTATTCTATGTATTATTATTATTATTATACTTAGTCCCCATGGGCCTGTCTTTCCAGGCTTCCAGGAAATCTGAGGGGTTTAGAACTAAGACAGTTAGTAGAAGGCAGCATTTGAAAAGTGGCTCACGCAAAAGATTCCATCATTTGCATATGTTCCAAATTCTCTCTGGGCAGTTCTATTTACAAGGCTGACTGCATAAAGTTATGAATACCCGAGTATCACTTGGAAGAAACAAGATTACTATGGTAATTTTTTCTTCTACACCAACAGTTCAAACATTAGAGCTTTCAAAATATATTTTCAAGAATTACAAAGCATCATAAAATATTTTTGGAAATGGTCAGAAGATACTAGCAGTCCTGTCTATGAATAAACACATTTTTTTCTATTTGGTTAGGAAATTGTGGTAATGAGGCCTCTTCTGCCTGTCTCTCAGTGCAATTATAGCTATACGGTATCAAATAATATGATGTAATATATGGATATGCCATAATAATAACATCACCTTAGCCCATACAAAAATTTTCCTGTAATACACTACCATAAATGTGATAATACATGATTTTCCAGTGATAATACATGGTTTTGTGTTGATAATACTATCGTTTTAGCTCTGAGCGATAGTATTATCAGAAAACGTGAAGAGCACAAGCACAGGACTCCTTCTCATACTTACCTGGTTGCCATGCTGATAAGTGCCCTTCCTGGACACACAACGTAATGTTTCCGAAATGGTGCATTCTGAATGGCCGCTTTACCTCTGTGGGCAGGCCAAGCACTTTTCAAAACATGGTAACCGTCTCTTGTTTAGCGAGAGGAATTTCACCTGCATCCCACAATAGGCATTTTTTGTTGTTTCATTTTTAATTTAACATCATTATCTGGTTGATCCTGCTTTCACTTACCTCTGCAGAAAACAGGTAAATAGCATGAGTGAGTGTTCACTGTATTCGGTGCCGAGGATTTTTTTTAAACTGATTCTGGCACAAATGACTGTTCACTGTAGTCAGATACCTGTTGTTGAGTGAGTGTGTACTGAAGTGGCTGGGCACCTGTTCTCAAGCCAAGGTTTTTTTTGCACTCTGATGCATATATGACAAATAATAAATACATAAGTGTATACTGCAAGGCAGCAATCCAGTTTCGAGGTTTTGGGCACTTTGGGAACCTCTCAAGCTTCGCTCTCGAGGTTCCAAGTCCCAAAAATCTCTCGATGGGATTATTGCCTTGTAATACACACTTAGGTATCTATTATTCTATTTCTAATGCATATTGTACTTGCTGATATAGTTGACTACTATATTAATCAAATATATAATGATGTCATGCCAATGCCAATGCTACTTGCCAAAAATAAAAATTAAAACATACACTGTGTTTGTGGTTTTCAGGCTCTGTTAGGCAATTCTGTTATTGTATTTAAACACATGTAAATCTAGTGTAAACACTTAAAACTGGTGTTGTTGCTTAGGCTGTTGCTTAACATTACTGTTTTTTTTTTTTTTATAACATTATTGTTTTACAACAATCTCACTTAAAAACAGCTTTTTTTGAATGCTTAAACATTTAAATTGTACATTAATGCTTTTAATTGCTTCACACTGCATATTCATATTTTATTTTTCATTTTACATACTAAAACAGATTCTACAGAAGCACTTGTGCAAGTTTATTTTTTGCATAACATATAGCCAGCACACCCACATAAGACGACTGCCCACTGTGTTAAGAAATTATTTATTTTTTATTTTTTATTTATTTAGGGATTCGGATCATACCTTTGAGCTCAGAGCTCTTTTACAAAGGTTCTATGTCAAACAGTGACAATGACAGCAATAACAAACAGTTTATATACAATACTCGAATAGTAGGTAGCTAGTATACAACAAGGTTACAATGTCATTCATAGTACCAATGGTGATAGTACAGCATCAAGAGCATTCAGCTAGGGTAAAGGACAGTGTTTATATGTAGCGAAGAAGATAAAGAGGTGTGACACCTAGTGTGAGAGTCCAAGGAGGAGTCAAGGTGAGGGGAAGGGGAGAATGGGGGAAGGAGAGTGGGCGGCCAAAAGAAGTGGCCTTGTCTAGGAGGTTGGGAGGTAGTGGTAGTAGGTTGGTTTTAAGGTTGATCCAGTGGGAGAAAAAGCACAGGAGGGAGAGGAAGACAGAGGGATAGGGCAAGAGGGAAGAGTGGGGGTTAAAGGAAGGAGAAGGAGAATGTGGATGAGTGGGCATTATGGGTGTTCGAGTCCTAGTGGCAGTCACAAACTGTCCTAGTAAGAAGGTGCTGTCTTAGGCCATTTTTGAATTGCAAGATGCATCGGGAGTTTAGAATGTGCACTAGGATTTCATTGAGCCATTGGGGGGCCCTATAGCTGAAAGCACGCTGTCCCTGCACAGTTCGACGGAAAGGTGTTGAAAGGGCCCCTCTCATCCCGCCTCTGGTGGTATAGCTGGTAGCACTTGGTGTTAGGATGCTAGAAATGCATGGGGCGGTTTTACCCATTGGTGCCTTTTTTCCGAGGAGACATGTTTGGAATATAATCCTGTTCTTTAGTGGCAGCCAATTGGTCTCCTCGTATAAGGAGCAGGTGTGGGTATTTCGATCTGCAGCCATTGTGAGCCTACATGCCTTGTTGATGGCAATGTGAATCCTTTTTAGCGCAGTGTCTGTTCCTGCGGGCGTAGACCACCAAATTAGAGGGAACGTTGGTTCTGTATCCTTAATTCGGAATAATCCTTAGTGTGTGGCTATGGATGAATACTGTACCTCTAGAAAAAAAACAGTTACAGGTGAGTAACCCTTTCATCCTTCCCTTGTAATCTATCATGCACAAACTTTGCAAGACTCCTTAGTCTTGACTGGCAGTGTCAGTGTCACTAGCACACTACCTAGTATGCGTGCTTCTGGTAGTGAAAGATCAAAAGGTCATAGGTTCTAGCCCCACACCAGGTACTTGGGGTAATACAAGTAACTGACACTGTAGTGCAGTATGAGGGGATGCTGCACATTTTAGGTACCACCCTTCGGATGAGATGTGAACTGGGGTACCTTCTGTTCATCTCTGGTCCTTGTCCAGGTGCAAGTTAAATATTCCATTACACTTACTGTAGAAGAGTTGAAGGATTCCCCAGTGTCATGACCAAAATTCACCTGCCAATAAAACAGGTCCATGTGACCCATGCCCCTGCACCTTGAAACAAGCTATCACAGCTTAGTGTATCTTTCTTGGTCATAAATTACAAATAAAATAAATAATTTCTGATTCAGTTTAATAGTCCTCTGTTTGTGAAGTTAACAGGCCCTC
This sequence comes from Neoceratodus forsteri, assembly GCA_016271365.2. Lineage (NCBI taxonomy): Eukaryota > Metazoa > Chordata > Ceratodontiformes > Ceratodontidae > Neoceratodus > Neoceratodus forsteri. The sequence continues at coordinate 610,688,452 of CM057449.1, read as the reverse complement.
CACAGTCAGTCCCAGTCACCTCTATCTGCCTGGTTTGTGCGTGTGCAATTTTCTTTCCCTGCACAACTATAGCTGCCACGTTTTTGTGCATGTGTGAGCAATAAGGTTGCAGTCACCATAGAGATAATACGCAACAAAAAAAAACTAGTGACCAGCAGGAAATGCATGGTCCCACTTGGTGACCTCATCTGACCACCCTGGTTAGGCTATATTTTTGGCTTGTACAACCAGTCTTCCTACTTTTTGACTTACAGTTTATATAAAATCTGTGGAAAAACAAGTTCATATTTTACATTATTCTACTCTTTTTTTTTTAAGTTTATTTTCCTTTTTCTGTATGTGAATTGTTAGCGCTCGTGAAAGGTGCTGGATCGACAGCATTGGAACCTGATGTTCTTCATTTGTCCGCATGACAGGTACAGCAAAGGTAATCACAGTGCAAGCTTCCCCACACTGTCCTGCAAATACGCCTCAAACCTGCCATGGAGGGACCACCACATAGGTGAGAGGGTAGTTCAGACTCCATGCCCATTCAGTCCTTGGCTTCTCACGTGAGACTGCCAAGAACAGTGCCAAATTAGTGCCAACTGTGTTGGTGGTTTTGTGGTGTGGACAACTGCTCACTAGGAACTGGACATGAGACCACTACAAATCATTTCACATAGGCCACAGAACATCCTTCAGACAATAATGACTTTCAGCCACTACCAACCACTGCTGGAGTTGAACCAGTGACTGAGAGGTGAAAAGCTCCGTAAAACCTACTACCAATCCACTAAGCCATCCAGCTTCTACACTATCCTACTCTTGATGATTTAAACCTAGGGAAATTGATTTAATCCAGTGCCTGGTTCCTCTGTAACTTCGGCAACTCTATAAGTGCCCCCATAAAATGAAACATAGAAACATAGAATTTGACGGCAGATAAGGACCGCTTGGCCCACCCAGTCTGCCCATTTCCCTACCTACTGGATAAGCTGCAGATCCTAGTTAACCAGCAGCCTACTTCTTCTTACCCCCACCCCCCAGAATTGCCTTATGACTGTCCCATGCATGCTTGAATTCCACCACTGATTTTGACTCCACACCTTCCTCTGGAGGGCCGCCCATGCATCCACAACTCTCTCTGTGAAAAAATACTTCCTTAAATTACCTCTGAGCAGCCCCCCCTCTATCTTCAAATTGTGCCCTCTTGTTCTTGCACACCTCTTTTTTTTGAAAGATGCTACCCTCTTGGACTTTGTTGATTCCCTTGAGGTACTTGAAAGTTTCTATCATGTCCCCCCTCTCCCTCCTTTCCTTGAGGCTATACATATGAACAAACACAAAATGTTTCCCACAGTTTACCATAATAATATAACTGATGCAGTGAAGGGCCACAGGCAGCATACAATGTAGAATCCCTATTTTTCTTTAATGCTTGCTGGAAACCATTTCCTCAGTGAGAATAAACAAATGAAAGCAAGTAAGCTTCCACCAATCTTTGGCATTGAAGTGGTTAAGGTTCTTGACAAGAATTTAAAGACTTTGGTCGGTAAGAGTGCAACCAGCAGAACACTGAACAGTGGAATGTGGGCTGATGATAAGGGCACATAGGACTGACATCTGATCTTTCAGAGATAACATCATGCTTGAGATTATAACAGAATACTTTCACCTAATATTTCCTGGCTGGATTTCCCTGAGATGCACTTTTAACAGAGGTGTTGCTAACGTTTGCCTTCTGAGAGCCCGGAGAGTGAGGAGGTAATTTTTTCTTGGTAACTGGAGTCTTAGCCTTGGTCTTAAAGGCCTTGTTAGGGTCCAGCTTGTTCTCAAAGGAGCATGCCTCCTCTCGTAGGAAATCTGTGTTGAAAGTGATGGGTTTGTACATATTAAACCACTGCTGAAAAAAAGAAATGCAAATTATATTGACATTTCACAAACTTAAACTCTTGAAGAATAGCAATAATGCCACATGAAATCTGAGGAGTGAGTTATACAGTAAGGGAGCAGGGTAAATTAGTAACAATCCTTAAGGTTTAAACATCTAAACACTATGGTTGTGTCTCAGTTAAAAATACTGTCTTATGGCATTATATAACTGCCAACCAGTTGAAGCATTGATTTTTCTTCTTTTGCATAGAAAATGCATGGTGGATTAGGTTCCTGCATGTCAAAATTCCTGTTATACGTCACACCTTTTATTGTATTCTGGAAACGACCAACATGTGGGTATTCCCCAGCCATCTTATAGACTGCTGCACAATCAAATCCAGAAGAAAACGATTTGATACCTTTTAATGGACCAACACAGATGTAATAAGACCACAGTCAAACGAAAGAAATATGCAACCTGGTGTCCCTTCCCTCAGTTCAGCCTCTGATTTCAAGTTTACTTTATGAATTACCAGAGGTCAGTTGCGATCCAGTCTGTTCTCATCTCCACTAAGCAATTTGTTATGTAAACCTTTCACTAACGCACACAATTTGACTTTTTCTACACTAACTACTCAAGCGCTCAATGATTCAAAGGTGTGTGTAGTGCTCAATATTCTTTCCCTTTTCTCTTACTGTATGATTTTCTACTGTGGCATGCCTGGAGTTCCTGCACTCCACTTAGTCTGCTAGCTTCATGTAGGAGACATTGGATTCTGCAGCTCAGGACAGACAGCGCGTTGTCCCCGAGAATACTCCTTTACACTAAAGGAGCTCCTGGACCCTCCCCAGCGTTCAGTACACTCAACATGCTCCACAGCTGCCTGTACTCCCTCCTCAGCAACACAGTGCACATTGAAACAATAATTCCTGAGTAGATAAGGAAGCAGCACCCTGCCACAACCCTGATTTGGACTCCCTTCCCAGTGATCCAGATCAATACATCCACCCTTCTCCTCCCTTATTCAGTGATCAGCTTTACAGATTCCCCTCAGCGGGACTGTACATTTGTGGGCTAAACTGCCCTGACCCCAGTAGCTATTTTGCATCTCCCTAAGCCTTTGCCCAAGAACGGTATCTGCGCCTGTCTCAAGCAAGCATATGCATGCACAGACCCAATCCTGCTGCTCATGGCAGGCCGCTGAGCACCTGCACTTCCTATCAGCAGGAGTCAGAGGTCACTCCTCTACTTTGCCCCTCACTCAAATTTCATGCCATCACTAAGTACGGCAGTGATGCACCAGCATTCCTGGTGTCCTTTCTCCTGTGTGACTTGTGCCATCGGCGGAGGGACACACTGTGTCATTTTCCCAAGATTTTGTACCAAAGAAGCACCATTGGGGAGGGTCTGAGCATGCAAAAACTCTATAAACCCCCTTCTACTTAGAGAGGCAAATGGAGAGGGCACACAAGTGCAAGCATGAATGTAACAGTATGGCAGCCATCTTTTAGAACCTCGGGAAAACTTCAGGAAGTAACAGGGTTTGGTCCTGGTGGCCATCTTGTATGGCTTACTTCTGGCAGCCTTGTTGATAAGGACAGCCCAGCAAAAGGGAACAAGAGTGCATGGGACACTTCCAGCAGCCATCCTGGAAAGGGCATTCTTTCCAGTGCCCATCTTATAACCCCCCCCCCGTCGGCCATCATAATTAGGGAAACACACAGCTTGGATGGGCATCTTGCATTAGCATGAGTAACTAAGCCTCTAGGGCACCCCAACAGATGGAGCCCTAATTTATTGGTGCTTTGAATGGCATGCCTTGTCTCATCATCTGTATGATATACTACAGATACATCATGCAGACACAAAGTTCCAGTCTCATACAGTTTTACTTCTCTGTCTCCCATAGGCCAGCGAGACAGACTAGCAATAATGTCAAGATACGCAAGAATTAAGAGTGCAGTTTGCAACTCCCAGCCAACTATGCAGGTCAGTTGCTGTGCACAGTGTGCATCATTACAAAGAAGCCAGAGTCCCAGGATCACTAAAACACTGACCAGGAAACGGGGCCCATAAGCAATGATCAAACCCTCCTGTAGCGCTCAAGGCTGCACATTCCCAAGTTTTGATTCAGTGGCTCAAAAAAATGCAAGACGACAAGGCAGCAGTCTCCACCAAGGAAAATGGGAGCTTAGTTCCCCCAACCAATGAGCTCATTGCAAAGAGGCAGAGGTTAATGGATGGAGATATCACAATGCCAACCTTGTGGACTCCAATAAAAACAGATAAAAGCTCTAACAGGTTGTGCCTCAGCGAAAATGCAGACAAGCTCATCCATGTGGTAAGGCAAGCACTCAAGATCACTGATGAACCTGACAAGCAACCGCAGAGGATGACCCATTTGCTGGTAAAAAACTGCAAATAATGCACCAGTTAGGGTAACTTAATGCCACAAACGTAGGGAAGTGTAGCGTTAGAGTTTCCAACCCTATGCTCCCCACACCCCCCAGCAGCAAAGGAAAAAACATTACAGTTTTGGGTCTCCAGAGTCTTGGCGAATCAGCGGTGGGGTCTTCCTTGTGGGTTGTCAACCTTATTGCTCCCTCCTGTGGGCCTAGTGTGAAGAAAGGAGATCATGTGTGATGTTGCTTCCTCACAGAATGAGGTGGGCAGCATTAGATACATAGAAGCTGTCAGCAGATAAGGACCTCTTGGCCCACCCAATCTGCCCTCTCAATCCCTACCTGTTATGAAGCCCGCTGCCACCCTCAACTCTGGAGCATCCCCCCCTCTTGCAACCAGGATACCTTTGTGTTTGTCCCACTCATTGTTAAATCCAGTGACTGTTTTAGCCCCCATCATCTCCTCCGGGAGGCCATTCCAAGCATCAACCACCCTTTCCATGAAAAAATACTTTCGCACATTACCCCTGAGCTGTCCCCCCTCCAGCTTCATATTGTGCCCTCTTGTCTTGGAGCATCTCTTACTTCGGAAGATGCTCCCTTCCTGTACTCTGTTTATTCCCATGAGGTATTTGAATGTCTTTATCATGTCCCTCCCTTTCCTGCCTTGCCTCCTCGGAACACATATGTAACTCCTTTAGTCTCTCCTCATAGGGCTTCCCATGCAGGCTCTGCACCATTCTAGTTGCCTTCCTCTGTACTGCCTCCACCCTGGCTATATCCTTTCTCAGATGGGGCCTCCAGAACTGGACACAGCACTCGAGGTGAGGTCTCAACAGTGTCCCACACAGGAGCAAAATTACCTCCCTCTTTCTACTGGTGCACCCAAGCATACAACTAGCCTTTCTCACTAACTTGTCACACTGCCTAGCCTCTTTTAGGTCATCCGAGATGATAAAGTACGGTTACATAAAAACTAACTGTAACAGTAGATCTTCGAGAGGATCTCTTGCAGCAGGCAATAACCATAAGGACTGAGCCACCAGGTGCTATGACTACACAGAAAACTTCTAGCAAGCAGTATTCAGTAGTGGACAGTCCCCGACGTTGGCAAGCAGACGTCCAACTTATGGTATAAAAGGGGCAGTCCCCCAGCCCACCCCCAGTTCTCCAGCCGGAGATCCCAACAGATGTGGAAATAGGAGAACTGGGGAGGTTCCTCATAAATGAAGAAAGCAGAACAGATGTGATGGAGAAACAGCAGTCAGGGGGAAGGGGGGAGGGCATGCAGTGCCTGCTGCTACAGCTCATCTTGAAGAGCTACTGTTACGGTAAGTTCTTACACAACTGTAATATCTTACTTCGAGGGGGCTCTTGCAGCTGGCAATAACCATAAGGACTGAATCCCAAGCAGTAGAGAAGTAGACTCAGTAAGCTCGTCGGAGAGTCATAGGAATATTAGGACAGGAGGCCCTGGAGGAATGGAAGAAATAATTACTCACCTTAGTAATGTTGTTTCTTCTAATGGAGTCTTGCTGTATTCTGACTATTGCAGTTAGGTCCTGCCTTTCAACTGCCCAACTTCCCCGGAGAACAAAGAGTTAACTTTCCATGGCCAGCATGGAACGTTCAGCGCGAGCTCTGTTAAAGCCTCTGTCTGCTGTTGTTTAAACTCCAACCATCAGATCTTTATGAGCAATACTCACTAGAAGTTCTGTGTGGAAACTGTAAGACTCACACTAGCCAACTGGCAACTAAATTTATTAAGAAAGGGTTTTTTGGTTTCAAAGCAAAGACTCAAGTAAGAAACCCCCAAAAAAAACACAACACACACCCAAAATAAAGGAGGGTGAAAAAGGGCACCTCTAGGGTGCCAACACTGCTCCTGCCCACCCACATCCCAAAAACCAGGTTCTGAGAGGGAGGCGGGGAGAAGAGTCAGAATACAGCAAGACTCCATTAGAAGAAACAACATTACTAAGGTAAATAATTTTTTCTTCTAACAACATGAAGTCTTGCTGTATTCTGCTATTAGAACTACCAAGCAGTACCTCCATGGAGAAGGACAGAACCTACTTTGAGAATATAGGCTCTGAAGTACTGCTGTGTTAAACCGAGCATCACTCCTAGCCTGGATATCCAGAGAGTAATGCTTGTGAATGTATGGACTGTTTTCCAGGTGGCTGCTTGACAAATTTCTAAGATAGGAATATCCCTGGCAGCCAGGAAGCAGCTACTTCTAGTAGAGTGAGCTCTCAGGCCTGAGGGTGGTGTTCTACCCAGTTTTTCACAGCAGAATTGTATACAAGAGACAATCCACCTGGCAACAGATCTCTTAGTGGCAGGTTTGCCCTTACCGACCTCTCCATATGTTAGGAACAACAGGAGGGACTCAAACCTGTGACCCTTGGTGCGCTCTATGTAGTAGCTGAGGGTCCTTTTAACATCCAAGCTGTGCAACCTCTTCTCTCCAGAGGAGGAACGGTAAGTGAAGAAAACAGGGAGAGACATAGACTGATTAAGGTGGAAATCTGAAACCACCTTAGGCAAAAACTTCCTGTTAGTTCTTAGGACCACTTTATCTCTATGGAAAGAGATGAAATCAGGCTCCACTGACAGGGCTTGCAATTTACTGATCGCCTGGCAGAGGTAATGGCTACCAAAAATACAGTTTTTCAAGTCAAGTACTTAAGCTCTGCAGAGGACAAAGGGTGGTTGCATAAGCTGAGCAATGCAAACATTAAGGTCCCAAGCAGGAGCAGGGTCCCTAAAGGGGGGATTGGTGTGCAGCAATCCCTTGAAGAACTTACAGAACACAGGATGGGCTGACAGAAGAGGGCTTGCCTACTGACAAGAATGCAGAAACAGCTGCCAGATGCACTTTAAGTGTAGCTGGCCTAAGTCCCAAGCCATTACGATGAACCATATAGTCCAGGACTGTAGGCAACCCAGCAGATTCTGGAGAATTATGCTTATTAGAGCACCAAATAGTGAACCTTTTCCATTTGGAGTTGTAAGTCTTTCTGGTGGAAGGCTTTCGAGAAGCCTTAAGGATATCCAGAACTCCTTGAGAAAGGTATAAATCAGCAAACTCTAACTCTTCAAGAGCCATGCCTTGAGATTGAGAGATCTGAGGTTAGGATACCAAATCCTCCCCTGAGAGGATGTCAACAGGTTGTAATTCCTGGGAAGAGAGAGGGGAAGGTGGATTGTTAAGGACAGCAACAGTGGGTACCAGGGCTGTCTGGCCCAGTCTGGAGCAATCAGAATCACTTTGCATGGCCGAGACCTGATCTTGACTAGCACTTTGAACAGGAGAGGTAAGGGGGGAAAAGCATACAGGAACTTCCCTTCCCAATTCAGAATCAGAGCATCCAGGGGGACTGAGCCCAAGACTGGGGGTCTGCAACCAAAGGGAGGAAGCTGCCGATTGTCTGTGTCTGCAAAAAGATCTATCTGTGGAGTGCCTCATCTCGAGAAAATCACTTCCAAAACGAGGGGATCTAGGGTCCATTCGTGATGGCCCTGGGATATCCTGCTGAGAGCATCTGCTAGGACATTGTCCTTCCCTGGGAGGTGAACTGCTATCAGAGAGGTTTGCAGGGAATAGGCCAGAGGCCATAACCTCATTGCTTCTGTGCACAAGGCCATAGACCGAGTGCTTCCTTGCTTGTTGATGTACCACATTGTGGTGGTATTGTCTGTTCTGATCTGGACCATCTTGTTCTGTACAGATTTGGAAAAGCCTTACAGTGCCAGAAACACTGCTCTGAGTTCCAAGAGACTGATGTGAAGCAGAGATTCTTGAGGTGACCACAGTCCTTGGGTGATAAGATCTCCCAAGTGGGCTCCCCAGCCTAGCAGGGAGGCATCTGTGGTGAGTATCACTGAATGAGACTGAGTGACAAAAGGAACTCCCAGTCTCAAATTGTCCTGATCCTGCCACCACTGCAAAGCCTGGATCAGGGTTTGAGTCACTGGGACTAGTCTAGTAAGGGAATCCTTTCTTTGGGACTAGAAGGCTCTTAAGTGGAACTGAATGTCCCTTATCTGGAATCATGCCCCCTGGACCACTGCTGTAGAGGCTGCCATGTAGCCCAGGAGCTGCAAGAAATGCCTTGCTGGTCGAGACACCTGAAGGGTGAATGAAGAGGCCAGTTCTATAAGGGTCCTTGCCCTGTCCAGGGGAAGGAAGGCTTTTGTTCTTATTGTATCCAGCTCTGCCCCTATAAAGGTGAGGAGCTGTACTGGCTCGAGAACTGACTCTGGAAGATTGAGGAGGAATCCTAAGGAAGTGAGCACTTGCTGAGCTACTTGCAGATGTGACTTGACTTGGTTTGGAGACTGACCCACTATGAGCCAGTCGTCCAAGTATGGAAAGATGGAGATCTTTTTTCTCCTCAGGAAAGCAACCACTACTGCCAGGCACTTTGTGAACACCCTTGGGGCTGATGTTAGGCCAATGGGCATTGCTCTGAATTGATAGTGGCCTGAGGGCAACTCGAACCTGAGGTACTTTCTGTGGGAGCACCTGATGGGAATGTGAAAATAGGCATCTTTGAGGTCCAGGAAGGCTAGCCAGTCCCCTGGCCTTAGAGAGGGTAGAATTATTCCCAGAGTCACCATTTTGAATTTTGGTTTTAAAAGGTGCTTGTTCAGATATCTTAAATCCAGGATGGGCCGCCATTCTCCTGTCTTTTTGGGGGGTTAGGAAGTACCTGGAGTACAATCCTTTGCCCCTGTGTAGGGTAGGAACCCTTTCTATGGCTCTGACAGCAAGGAGGGAAGAAACCTCTGCCTCTAGGGCAAGGGTCTCTGATGGATTTGCAGGTGGAAAGGATCTGGTTCTCATCTTGGGAAATGTTTTGAAGCTGAGAACCAGTCCCTGGCTTACTACTTCCAGGACCCACTTGTCTGATGTCAAAGACTTCCAGTCCTGGACAAAGTAAGCCAGCCTGCCCCCTATAGGTATTGGAGAATCGGCCCGGGAAGACCCATCAGGGTGTCTGCTTGGCAGGGGCTTTAGGCTGAGGGGTGGAAGCAGGCCTGCTCATTCCCGGTCTGCATCTCCCTCTGAAGAACCCCCTCTGAGCATAAGCAGAAGAGGAGGCCTGGGGTTGGTAAAAAGGCCTTTGAAAGGGCCTGCCCCTGGCCCTGGAATGCTGTCTCTGAGGAGTGGCTTGCCTTTCTTTGGCCTGAGCACTCCTGTAGGTGGTCCTGTACTCGTCCATCTTCTTCATGTAGTTCTCTGTCTGCTCACCAAACAGAGAATTACCAATGACAGGGAAATCCATGGCCTTAGCCTAGGTATCCTGTGATGGGCTAGTACATCTGAGCCAAGCCATCCTCCGAAGGGTCACAGATGTAGCCATGACTCTAGATGAAACATCACTGGAGTCCAGCAGCATGAAATTGCACCTTGGATGCCTCAATCCCATCCAAGCCACCTGCTCCAGCTCCTTGGCAAGCTGGTCAGGGGCCTGTTTAGCCAGGAGCCAGCACAGTGTCCCACCTGCACTTCTGGTATCTAGCTGTGTAGGCCATATAGTTAGCCTGCCTGAGTCCCAAAGATGCTGCCATGTACTGCTTCTTTGCCATGGCATCAATCCTCCTGGAGTACTTATCTGGGGGGTGTGAAGCCAAGGGAATATTTGCCTTGTCACAGGCAGCAGTCTGCACTACCCCAACATGGCTGCATTGCTGGGAAAGGAACTCCATGTCCGAGCCTGAAAGGGTATACCTCTTGTCCATTCTTCTGTCCACAGGAGGTATGGAATTAGGAGTCTTTAGAATTTTAAATGTCTGTTTCCCAAAAGATTTATGGAGGGGAACAGACAATCTCCTGGACTCTGGGATGTCCATCATCTCAACAAAATCAGGCTCCTCCTGATCCTCTACTGCTTCTTCCATTGGAAGCTGGAGGGTTTCAGCCACATTCATGTAAAACATAAAGTGGGAAGGGGACTCAGAAAGCCTAGGAGGAGAAACACCTGAAGGTCTGTTTGGAGAGATGTCTGGGTAAATAGGCACATCCAGACTTTCAAAATCACCATCATCATCATTATCCTCATACTCTCCCTCCTCCTCCTCCGGTTCATGAAATTCTTCTAAAGTATAATCTGGAACCGGGGGAACCGACCGAACCAAGCCCCTGACAGATGGTGCCGGTTCGGCCGGAACTGAAGTTAGCGATTTAACTATCCTTATCGCTTTGGCTATTTCATCAGCAGTCGGAGAAAGAATTTGTGGATCTGAACCGGATGATTTTTCCCTTCTCTTTCTTTTAACCAGAACCGACTCCTCGGAATCGGCTCTCCTTTTGCCCGAAGAAGCTGCACCCTGGTCAGAGGGCACTCCTTCTGGTTTGGTCGGAACCGAACCGGGCTGGCCATCCGGCTCAGCGGACTTCTCGGCCTCCCTTTCCCTCAGTCTGCCTACGCTCTTATCCAGGGTAGCTTTAGGAAAACTTTTACAAATTTGGCAGTCTGAATCGAGGTGGTCAAACCCCAGACGAGTAAACACAGGTGGTGTGGGGATCAGCCTTAGCAAAGGCTTCTCCACACACACTACAGTGTTGAAACCCAGTGGGCCCGGTTTTTTTCTTGGGTTTCTCAGACATGGCTAATCCTATCCAAAACTTACCGTTTTTTCGGCAATCCACCAGGCAAGACACCCCTATCGGTTCCTGACCGTGTTACGAGTCTTGGAAAAAAACGTAATTAAATCTATTTTTTTTTTTTTTTAGAACCGACACGGACCGGTTACCACACACTAATAAATTAAAAAGTTTTTTTAAACCAATCTGATCAGTTCAAACTGAACCGATCCAATGTTTACAAGTTCCACACAGAAACTAAATGCAAAACCTATCTAGTACTCACGGTACCACAGACAGAGACTTAAACCGACAGGTTCAGAAGCAGAAATTTGGTAGAAACCGAGGGAAAAAACGACACTTTAACCAACTTTTTTGAACCGAGCAAAGGAGAAATCTCCGGAGCGACTGTTCAGTGAGACGGAGTAAAGAATCTGATGGTTGGAGTTTAAACAACAGCAGTGGCTTCAACCGAGCTCGCGCTGAACATTCCATGCTGGCCATGGAAAGTTAACTCTTTGTTCTCCGGGGCAGTTGAAAGGCAGGACCAAACTGCAATAGTCAGAATACAGCAAGACTTCATGTTGTTTGAAGCCCAAAGCTGGTTTTACACCTGGAGACAATGTCCAAACTATAATGCTTGACCAACATGTGGATAGAATTCCAAGTGGCAGCTGAGCAAATATCTGCAGCAGACACATTTCTAAAGGAGGCAGTGGAAGCAGCCATGCCGCTAGTAGAATGATCTTTGACTTGGTCTGGCAAAGGCTTGTCGTATTTGTGATAGCAATAAACAATGCAATTAGCTAACCACTTAGATAAACACTGTTCGGAAACAGAAGCCTCTTCTTTCCTGGGGGCAAATGAAACAAACAACTGGTCGGGTTTTCTGAAAAAGCAGGTGTGGTCTAGATAAAAACGGAGCACCCAATGAACATCAAGAGTATGAAGTAAAGCCTCCCCCTGATTCAAATACTCACAAAAATAAACAGGCAGGTAGATGGATTGATTCAAAGTAAACTCAGACAAAGCCTTAGGCAAAAACTTAGGACTGGTCCTCAAACATACCCTGTCTTTGTGGAAAACCAAGTAAGGCTCTTTACACATTACTGCCGGAAGCTCGGAAATCCTCCAAGCTGAGGTAATTGCAACTAAAGACAATGCTTTCCATGACAGAAAGCACAGCTCACAGCTTGTAGCAGGTTCAGAAAGAGGAAGAGTGAGCTTCCCCAAAATGAACAGCAGGTCCCATGGTGGGACTGGGTCCCAAATGGGAGGTTTCAAATGAAGAATGTCCCACAAGAAGGTGTGGGACAGGTCCGGTTGGGCAATATTTTGCCATCAATGGGTGCATGGTATGCAGAGATGGCGGAAAGGTAAACCTTGATAGAGGAGTAACCCAGACAGGAGTCTGACAGAGAGAGAAAGTACTTCAGAATGAGATTGACTGGACAAGTGAAGGGGTCCAAATGCCAGACGGTAGCCTAGATGGAAAGCTGCTTCCACTTCATGGCATAAGTGGCTTTGGTGGAAATCTTCCTGGCAACTACCAGAACATCCACCACCCTAGAGAAAATCCTAAATCAAGCGATGGTCAAGTCTGAAGGAGCCATGCATATAGATGAAGAGACTTAAGGCCCAGGTGAATCAGGGCACCCTGGTCCTGCAAGAGCAGGTCGGAGCAAAGGGGCAGAGGAAGAAGAAGTTCCACTGCCAGTTGATGCAACAAAAGGAACCATATCTGTTGTGGCCAGTAAGGAGCCATCAGAATTATGGCTGCTCCCTCTGACTGCAGCTTGAATAGAACTCTGCAGAAGTGGGAAGGGAGGAAATGCATACAGAAACCTCCCTGTCCAAGAGAGAGACAACATGTCTCACCAGAAAACACCAGGCCTTGGATCTAATGAGCAGAAACTGGGCAGTTCTGCATTGAGTGGGGATGCAGAGGTCTAACTCGGGACGACCCCACCTGGTGAAGAGATCCCCGACCATGGAGGACAGAAACTCCCACTCATGTTTTTGACCTGGACTGGCTTAGACTTTGGCCAGGACATTTTGGACACCTAGAACTTGAATTGCCATTAAAACCAGGTTACGTTCTATGGCCCAATGCCAAACTCTCACAGCCTCCATGCACAGGGGGTACAACTGAGTGCCCCCTTGCTTGTTGATATAATAGACTACCGACATGTTGTCTGTCTGAATCAAAAGAGGGACCGGGAGGAGATGAGTCTGCAAGGCTCGAAAGGCAAGGAGGACTGCACGCATCTTGAGCACATTGCTGTGCAGATGCTGCTCCTGCAGAGGTCAGGTCCCCTGGGTCTGCCGAGTGGGCACCCCAGCCTAGACAGGATGAGTCTGTCATGAGAATCTGAGTTGCAGACTCCACCAGGAAGGAGACCCCTCTGAGAAGGTTGGAGGGGTTCATCCACCAAGACAGCATTTGCTGCACCAGATTGGAAACCAGGACCCCCTGTTCCAAATCATCTGTGTGTTGGTCCCAGCTGTACAGGCAGGCAAGCAGAACAGTGACAATGGACGCCGCCATGTGCCCCAACAGCCAGAGGAATGACCTAGCTAGGACTCGGTGTGACGAAGACACCAATTGAGCCTGTGCTTTCAGGTGGTCTGCTCCATCTGGAGGCAGGAAGGCCTTGCCCTGAGCTGAATCCAAGATTGTTCCAATGAACTGCAGTCTAACTTGGCCAGAGGGAGGACTTGGGCAGGTTCAGGGTGATGCCCAGCATCTGAAGCAAACTGAAGGTGGTTTCCATTGTCTGGAGCAGCTGGAATCTGGAGGGGGCAGTGAGGAGCCAATCATCGAGGAAGGGAAAGACATACAGACCCTGTCACTTGAAGGATGTAGCCACTACTGCTAGACACTTGGTGAAAACCCGAGGTGCCAAGGAAAGGCCGAAGGGTAGGGCTCTGGACTGGTAATGGTTCCCCTGGAAGCAAAAGAGTAGGAACCTCCTGTGAGGCTGGAATACCTGGATATGGGGGTAGGCATACTGCATATCCAGGGAGCAGAGCCAATCTCCTCGACGAAGGAGGGGTAGAAGACCCTGAAGGGTAACCATTCTGAAGCGTTTATATTCTATAAATAGGTTCAGGTGGCTGAGATCCAAGATTGGTCTCAAGTCACCGGTCATCTTTGGGACCAGGAAGAAATGGGAATAGAAACCCTTTCCCCTTTGATTTATGGGAACAGGTTCTATGGCCTTTTTGCTCAGCAGTGCTTAGATCGCCTCCTAGATAAGGGCAATTTGAGCTGGAAGATAGTGGGAGTGCAACAGAGGGTTGTCTGGGGGTATCTATTGAAATTCAAGAGTATGACCCCTTTCTACCAGTTGAAGCACCCACTGATCAGAGGTGATTCTGCGCCATCCATCCAGGTAAAGGGAGAAGTGACCCCCACCGCCTCCCCAAAAGCCTCTGCAGTGGGAGGGGGGTCAGGCAAGGAGTCTTGCTGAAGAACCTTGGATGGGTAGGGCAGTAGAAGAGGCCCTAGGGGCCAAGGCTCCTGTCGCCTGGGAGGGGCCTTATGTTTGAAAGCTCCTCTGGGCTGCTGTTCCTGGTTTCTGTGAAAGGGCTGACACTGTTGGGGCTTTAGCTGAGAGTGGTATAAAGAATGTATCATCTTCAGGGCCTGGCCAGATTCCTGCAGGCAGAATATAATGTTCTGGACTTCTTTGTCAGAGTACTGACCCCCTGAAAGGAGCATCAAGGATTTTGGCCTGCACATCAGGGGCAAGGCTGGAAACCGTAAGCCAGGAATGGTGGTGAATACAAAGATCCATGGCCACCACCCGCCCTGCCACATCAGCAGTATTGTAGGACGCCCTGAGGACATGATTTCCAACATCTGACCCAGACTTCAGAAGTTGGGTCAACTGGGACCTAGTAGCATCATCTGGGAGGGTTTGCAACAATTCTAAAGCCTTGTCCCACAGGGAATTCTGGTATTGGACCATGTGAGCTAGAAAGTTCAAGGACCGAACAGCCAAAGTGGCTAAGGCGTAGAACTTCTTGCCCAAGAAATCCACCTGTCGAGACTCCTTGTCTGGAGGGTGCATGCTGAGGTGTCTGGGTCTCTCAGTACAGTCATGAGCAGTGTTCATGATCACTGAGTTGGCAACAGGATGCTTCTCTTAAAAAGGCTTGTCCCTGGGGGTGAGCTAAAGCCTGTCTGCCTTCTTAGGCAGGGCCAAGGTGGAAGATGGGTGATTCCAGGTGGACCTTTTGACATCCTCGAAGCAGTCAATAAGGGGAGGTATAAAAACAGGCAAAGTATCCTTGTGGAGGAAGGTAGCCAGGCGTTGGCATTCTGGATCCAGTTCCTCAGAGTCCCAACCCATGAGAGACTGAATGTGCCTCTTGATGTCCAGGAAAGTTGGGTCATCCGGAGGTGATCTGGGGGTATCCCTGGGTTCCTCTGGTTCAGAGGGTAACCAGGAATCCTCAGAGTCTGAGGAGGAGGAGGAGGAATACCCCCTGTATGGATCAGAGTTCGGGACCGGCGTCGGTTGACGTCAGTCTTCCTTATCAACAGGAGACTGGGGAGTGAAAGGAATAACCCGGACTGGTGAGGGGAGGTTTACCTTGGAGGTGGGGTAGAAGGCCATTTCCAGGGTTCCTTGCTCTGCACAGTCTCCCACCATGCCATGAACATGGCAGCGTAGTCCAAGGGTGGTGGAAGGGGAGGTGGCACCAGGTGGGAAGGTATCGGATCTGCCGGCATCAGTCCCTGAGGCCTCTCAGGGTCCAGCGTTGGTCCCTGAGGAAGCAAGTGACCTGTTGATGGCCCTTGTGGTGAAGTGCTAGCTAGCATCAGTCTTGAAGGATCCGGCATCAGTTTAGCAGGCGTTGGTCGCAGCTGTCCCAAAGGAGTGACCGGTGCCGGCTGAGGCTTAACCGACATGGTGAAAGCGTCTCCTGGGGTTGACGCTGGTGTGGCCAGCATTGGCTGAGGAGAAGGGGGCTGATGCCATCAGGTGAAGCAGCGCACACTGGTGTAGCCGGCATAGAGGAGGAAGTCCCCGTCAGAGTCAATGGTATCATTCGTGAAGGAGAGGCGAGTGCATACTCCGGGCATTACTTAGAAGCGTAGGTCCTTGAATGCAGGACCAACATAGGCAATACCAGCGGGGTGGGGGGGGAGGACCAAGACCCCCCCCTCCCGTCTGAAGAGCCCGTGAAGCCACCTTGCTGAGAACCAGTAGGGAAAAGGGGCCCGAGCTTCAGGGGCTTAGGGGCTGGGGACGTCTGCAACCCAGAGGAGCCTTCACCTGATATGGTGATGAGGGCAGGAGCCGAGGACACGGGCACCCTGGAAGGAGTGAGGGCTGCCGGTGATGGTGGAACTGACATCCCACAGGAGGTAGATCCAGAAGTGGCTGCTAATTTGTGTGGTGACCTGGAGTGGGAAGCTGACTGAGGCCAATCTCTATCCTTGTCCCGGTGCTTGTGCTTCCTGGTCGACTTCTTCTCTTTGTGGGAGGAAGAAGTAGAAGCCCCAGAGGCCAAGGAGGACGAAAAGCTTTTGCCCTGGAGCTCCTTCTTCATTGTTACTAACTTCTGATGTAGAAGGAAAACCTGAAGGGTCTTTGAGTGGCATCTCCGTGTGGCCTGGTTAAACTGACAGTGCTGGCAGGCCTCAGTACCATGGTTAGGGCCTAGGCAGAGCAGGCATGAGGACTGTCCATCCTTATCGGGGATCTGCTTGCCACAGGCACACTTCGTTTGCCAGTCAGAAGGTGTTACTGGAGAAGAAGAAATACAGGAACTTGAAATAAAATAAAGAAAGATGTTAAATCACGAAAATAATAAATCGCATTCAAAATGCGATGAAAATGGAGGTTGACAAGAAGCAGGAGTCCATGGAGGAATGGACTGCGGGAAAAGAACTGGGGATGGGCTGGATACTGTCTCTTTTTTTTTTCCAATATATATTTTAGGTATTTACCCAATTTTTCTTTCCTGACCTGAGACCCCAGCAGATACATATGTATGCAAGCATGGAGGCGCACGCTGGGCTCAGCCCCTTCTGTCCCGTCCCTTGCTATCGCTGCCATCCCAACCCACCCATGTGTCCCACCAGACCTCCACCCGGGGGGAGCAGAACTACGGGGGGGAGTGCGGGAAACCACCCCTGGAAGGGGAGAACTGCCTTGCAGGTGCTCAATCCCACTCTGTCCCTCCCTTCCCATGTCAGCCCCCCTGATGACTTGAGGCCTTCCCAAACCTGGGTCACCTGCAAAGCACAAGGCAAGGTGTCCAGCGCCTCAGCACCACTGGGATGGCTTGTACTGCCTCTCTTATACTATAGGTTGGAAGTCAGCGTGCCGACGTCAGGGGCAATCCCCAGCAGAATACTGCTAGCTAGATGTTTTCTGTGTGGTCCTAGCACCTGGTGGCTCAGTCCTTACGGTTACTGCCTGCTGCAAGAGCTCCCTCAAAGTAAGATCTCTCAGGTCTCTTTCCGGCTTTGTGACTGTCATTTCCTCCCCTCCTTGTTCGTATGTCACCCCAGTTTTCTTTTGCCCTATGTGCATGATTCTGCACTTTTTTGCATTAAATCCCATCTGCCATGCTTTAGAACATTCCTCCAGTTTTTTAAGGTCCTCCCTCACCTTTTCAAATCCCCCAGCGTGTCCATCCTATTGCATACCTTTGTGTCATCCACAAACAGGCATCCCTTCCCATCCAGCCCCTCCAAAATGTCACAAATAGAGACATTTTATAGGACCGCCCCCAACACCAAACCCTGCGTCACCCCGCTTGTCACTTTTCTGTTTCCCCGAGTGTTCCCCGTGTACCACTAGGCTTTGGCGCCTGCCTGTAACCCAGTTCTCCACCCATATTACAGTACTATTTTATGACCCACCCCTAGACTGCACAGTTTGTTTATCAGTCTTATGTGAGGGACAGTGTCAAAGGCCTTTCTGAAGTCCAGACAGGCCATGTCTACCGCCCCACCCTGGTCAACCACTGTAGTTGCCCATTTGAAAAACTATTAGGTTTGTCAGGTAGGACCTCCTTCTGGTGAATCCATGTTGTCCTGGGTCCAGCAGACCACCTGTATCAAAGTATTCGACTATCCTTTCCTACAGCAGTGATTCCATTAATTTGCCCATTACTGAAGTCAGGCTGTAATGTCCTACATCCTCCCTATCACCTCCTTTGTGTAGTGGCACACATCCCTCTCTTCCAGTCACCTAGCATCTCTCCTGTCTTTAACAATAGGTTGAACAGTGCTGTGAGGGGTGTAGTCAACTCTTCTGGAGTTCCTTCAGCACCCTGGGGTGCACTGCGTTCAGACCCATCGCCTTGTCCACCCTTAGCTTTGTTAGCTCACTCAGAACTCTTTCCTCCACAAAGGGGCTGGTGTCCACTTCCCTACCCAGTATGGCTTTGTCCTGCATCTCAGGCCCTGTCCCCGCTCCCCCTTCTAAGAATACTGGGCAGAAGTACTTGTTTAGTATGTCTGCTTTTTGACTGTCCCCCTCTATGTGAAACCCCCTCCCCTTTCAGCCTAATTACCCCCCCTTCATTTTTCTCCATTCACTAACATACCTATAGAAAGTCTTGCCCCCTTTCTTAATTGTCTTGGCTATAGTCTCTTCTGTTACCGCCTCTGCCCTCCTAACTGCTCTCCCTGTCTCCATTGCCTCTTTTGGTACCATTCCTTATTCTCCTCCTTCTGAGTTCTTTTGTATTTTATGAAAACAATTTTTTTGTCCTCATCTCTTCCACTACCTTCCTAGTGAGCCAGATTGGCTTCCACCTCTTCCTGCTCTTGCTTACCTGCTTAACATATTGCCTGGTAGCTCTATCAGTTCTTTGTCTTATTGCAGGCCACAGTTCCTCCACCCCCTTTTGTTCCCCCATCTCTGCCAGGGCTCTCTTCAGGCATACCCTCATTTTCTCAAAGTCAGCCCTCCTAAAGTCCAGGATTCTCATTTGGTGTGGCTCGGCTCTGGCCTAGTTCTTAAATTAAACCTCACCAACCGATGGTCACTGTTGCCCAGGTGGTCAGATACCGCTACACTATCGAAACAGTCCCCATTTGTTAGTATCAGGTCCAGCACCACATCCTCTTGAGTGGGTTCCATCACAAGTTGCCTGAGGCACACCCTCTGCATTAAGTCCAGTATATACAGGTTACTCACCTGTAACAGGAGTTCTAGGAATGGTATATGTTGTTCATCCACACTCATTGGCAGGTATCCTTGCCGCTTTAAATCTTGCCGGAAGGTCTTCAAGCTTGCTCCTCCCACCCACCCGGGTGGTATAACTCTCGGCTCCACCCCATGACGCCAGATCTGGCCTGCAGAAGCTCAGGGTTGTGCTGTGTCAAGCCGGGAGGTCGGTGGGAGCCTGTAGGATGAACAACATATACCATTCCTAGAACTCCTGTTACAGGTGAGCAACCTGTATTCTAGGACATGGATATGTTGTTCATCCACACTCATTGGCAGACTCCGAGCAGTTCTCCGGGAGGAGGAAGGCAAGACGACATCCCCAATACTTACTTGGGAAAGAGAGACTGAGAACGAGGCCCCAAAACCAGCATCCAGGCGTGACTCAAAGTCGATGTGGTAATGAGTAATGAAGGTGTTTGCTGACTTCCAGGTAGCAGCCCTGCAGATTTCCTGGATAGGGACGTCCTCAAGCAGCCACTGCTATGCAGCAGTATGGCGGGTAGAATGAGCTCTTATCCCTCTGGGAGGCTCCATGCCCGCCAACCTATAGCAGAGATCTATGCAGGAAGTGACCCACCTGCTTATCGTCCGCTTGGCTGCAGGTCTGCCAGATCGCGGCTTCAGCGTAGGTGACAAACAGCTGGTGAACCTCTCCCGACTCCCTCTCAGCCTGCGCTTTGTAATAGGCGAGCCTTCTAGGGTCCAAAGTATGGAGCCTATATTCGGCCTCCGAGGTGTGATTGGGGTAGAACACCGGCAGAGTCAACACCTGGTTAAGGTGAAACTCCGACACCACCTTCGGAAGGAATTTCGGGTGGGGGCGCAGGACAACCTTGTCCCTGTGGAAGACCAGGTAAGGAGACTCGATGGAAAGCGCCTGGAGCTCTCCCATCCTTCTGGCTGACGTGATAGCCACCAAGAAGGCGGTCTTCCACGACAGGTGAGAGAGAGCACACCTGTGCATAGGTTCGAATATTATTCATGAGCTTGCCAGTACCAGCAGTAGATCCCACGGAGGTGGGGGTTCCCGGACTGGAGGGGAAATGTGATCAAGGCCTTTGAAAAAGCGCCAGACCACCTTCTCCTGCGCCACCGACTGCTTCCCGGCCCGCGCCCGGTAAGCAGAGATGGCTGCCAGGTGCACCCTTAGGGTCGTCGACCTAAGCCCTTGATTAGAAAGGGACCATAAATAGTCCAAGATGCTTGCCAAGGAACAGGAGGAAGGGTCCAAGCCCTTGCCCTGACACCAAATGGAAAACCTTTTCCATTTGAAGGCATAGCATTTTCTGGTCGACTCCTTACGGGACGCCTCAACTACATTGAGGACCTCGTCGGAAAGACCCAAGGCCTGGAACTCTAGCCGCTCAGGAACCAGGCCGTCAGGTGCAGGGATTGAAGGTCCGGATGGAACACCTTCCCCTGATTGACTGAGAGCAGGTCCGGGCGAGCTGGAAGCTGCCAGGAGTCCTGGAGCTGAGACTGAGGAGATCTGGGTACCAGAACTGGCGAGGCCAGTCTGGGGCTATCAGAATCACCTGCGCCTTGTCCCTCCTCGCCTTGAGAAGCACCTTGTGGATCAAGGGAAATGGGGGAAAGGCGTAAAAGAGGCCCGGGGTCCACTGCCTCGAGAAGGCATCCCCCTGCAGCGAGCCCTGCTGAGGGCGGGCATGGAACAGTCTCAGCTCGCGTTCTCCTGGAGCGAACAGGTCCACCTGAGGTGTGCCCCAATGGGAGAACAGATGCTGTACTACCTCCGGCAGGAGAGACCACTTGTGGGATGCAGCCCCTATCCGGCTCAGGGCATCGGCGGGTGTTGGAGGCCCCGCCACATGAATGGCTAGGAGATCCGCCTCCAGGCTGCGCGTAGTGACCAAATGCGGAGAGCTTCCTTGCATAGAAGCATGGAGCACGCCCCGCCCCTGGCGGTTTAGATAGAACATGGTCGTGGTATTGTCCGTCTGGACTCGGACCACTTGACCCCGGAGGAACGGAGCAAAGGCGGTGAGAGCTAGGCAGACCGCTCGGAGCTCCAGCAGGTTGATGTGGCATCGGGACTCCCGCGGGGACCAGAGGCCATGAGCCCGGTGTTCCCCCAGATGGGCACCCCAACCCATCAGAGAGGCATCGGTCGATAGAGAGACCGTCGGCTCGGGGCGGACGAACGGGATGCCCTCCTGCAAATGATCTGGAACGGTCCACCACTGGAGAGCGTTCCACATCCCCTGTGTCACCGACACAAGCTGGTCCAAGGGATCGCAGCATTGTGACCACTGGCTGGCCAGTCCCCATTGAAGGGGACGCATGTTCCAGCGGGCCCAACGGACCACGCTGGTGCAGGCCGCCATGAGACCCAGGAGGCGCAGGAAGTCCCGGGCAGGCGCAATTGCCCAACCAGAAATGATCGGGCAAAGGAGGAAAGAACCCGGCCCTGTCCGCCGGGAGCCGCGCTCTGGCTCAAAGAGAGTCGAGCTGCGCCCCGATGAATAGAATCACCTGCTTCGGCTCGAGTTCCGACTTGGCCTCGTTGATAAGGAGGCCCAGTTGAGAGCAGTCCTGGAGGGCCAGATCTCTGGACCACTCCGCCTCCTTCCTGGAGGGAGCTGCTATCAGCCAGTCGTCCAGGTAAGGGTACACCCGGACCTCTCGGCGCCGCAGGAATGCTGTCACCACTGCCATGCATTTGGTGAAGACCCTGGGAGCTGGAGACAAGCCGAAGGGCATGGCTTGGAACTCGAAAAGGGATCCTTCCGCTCGGAAGCGAAGGAATCTCTGGTGAGACGGACGGATAGGGACGTGAAAAAACGCGTCCTGCAAGTCCAGAGAGCAGAACCACACGCCGCGTTCCAAGGATGGTATTATCTGAGCCAGAGTGACCATCCTGAAGGTTCGAGACCTTAGGAACTTGTTTAGGTCGTGTAGGTCGAGAATGGGGCGCCAGCCCCCCGTCCGTTTCGGAACCAGGAAGTACCTGGACACAAACCCTGGGTCTGAAGGAGGGTCGCCACCTCTCTTATCACCTCCTTCTGGAGGAGGAGGCGATGTCGGCTCAAGCGAGCCGCCAGTGAGGCTGGGGACCTCGCACCCCAGGGCGACGGCTCTGAAGGGTGGTGCCTGCTCGAATTCCAGAGGCAGGCCTCTTCCCACCACCTCCAGACCCACCTGTCCGTGGTAACAGCGGACCAGGCGGAACGGAAGTGCGGAGCCGTTTCCCCAGGGGGACCCAGGGTAAGGTGACGGAATGGGGCACACCCCTCAGCCCGTCACTGGGCAGGCTTGGAGGAGGGACCGGCCGAGGGACCTCCTGGGCCTTTCCTCCCTGCCTCCTGTTAGAGGAAGCCGGCTTGGGTTTGGGATGCCAAGGCCGAGCCTGCTGGCCCTGGACGTTCTGGGCCGGGCGCGCCGGGGCAAGAAGGACGAAAGGGCTTAGGGCTGTGGTTTGCGGCCTTGTCCTTCTGGAGCGAAGAGACCGAGTCCAAGGTAGCATTGGACTTCTCGATCCTCTGCAGGTGACCTTCCACCCCAGGGCCGAAGAGGTCAGTCCCCAAAAAGGGAACATCCGCCAACTTGTGCTGGGTATCCGAAGTAAAGGTGGATATCCTCAGCCAAGCCCGCCGACGCATAGCCACTGCGGCCGCCACCGATCTGGCACATGAGTCCCCTATATCCAAAGCAGTCTGGAGCTGCTGTTTGGCCACTGCCCTGCCCTGGTCCCGCACCTGCTTAACCGTAGTCTGCAGATCGGCGGGAAGATGAGGGATGACCTCATCCAGGGAGCCCAACAGGGCATGAGAAAATATGCCATAGGGCGGCGAACTGGCCTGGCTGAAACCGAGAGGGGCCTGGCGTGGGCACTTTCGCCCGACATAGTCCAATTTCTTGACCCTTGTCAGAGGTTTGTCCACATCCCTGGCGTTGCCGCTGGCTGGAAAAGCTGTCGGTAACCAACCCCTCAGCAGAGGGTGTTCCAAAAACGGACAAGGTAGGTAGGGACCGTGATACTTCCTGGCCATCCTGGCGAAGGCGCAGGGGCAGGAAGCAGGCGCTGCCAAAGCTCCAGTGCTGGACCCACTATGGCCTCGGCCACGGAAAGGCCTCCGTCGGAGAATCCCTCGGTCCAGAATCTCCGTGAGGGATACCTGGCCCGTTTGAAACAGGTTCAAGCTCCATCCGGTGGACTCCGAGATGAGCGAAGCAGTCCTAGGAAGCGACGGGCTATCGTCCATTGACTGACCTCCTGAAGACTCCAAGTCCAGTCGCTTGGAGAAAAGGAGGAATCATCTCGGACTCGGAAGAGTCCTCGAAGAAACTGCCTCTGGCCGAGCCACCTTCACCTGCAGGTCGGTCGGGAGTGAGGTAACTGACAACCAATGGGGTAGACCCTTAGCCGACCGAGAATCCTGTGGTGGAGCCCCATTGGTGGCTGTGGAGGCGGAGGTTCCACCGGAATCGGTGGAGCAGCTGGTTTTGGCCGAACAACCGGCCTGGGTATAGGCTCCTCGGATAAGTCGAGGGGTTGTGTCGGCCGCTCCGGTGACAGCCACTTAATGGCCGGGGAAGGCGACGGAGTCGGCTTACTCCCGGCCAGGAGGAGCTGTTGCAACATAAGGTCCTCGTACCGTCGACGTAATTTACGCCGAAGCCTCCCCTCGTCCGAGGAGGAGGACGAGGACGAGCGGCGACGCCGCTGACCGCGGTGCCGAGACCGAGACCATATGACGGTGGGATCGGCTGGACCGCGAAGAGGTCCGAGACCGAGACCGAGAGTCCCGGCATTTCCGAGGTCGGTGCGGGGAGGTGTCGGCCGGAACCGGCACTCCCTTCGGCTCGGATGGTCCATCCGAGGGCTCCGGAACCGGAGGCACAGGCGAGCCCACGGGATCCTCAACTCCTCCCGGGGGAACCGGGGAGAGGGGAATCTCGGCTGCTAAAGGCGACAGCCCGTCCAACGGGTCGAGAAAAATCTCGACATTCGGTGGTGGAGTCTTGGTCAACTGACCTGGCAGGGGACACCGTGAGGCCAGTGGCGAGCTTGGCGGTCGACGAAGCCGACGGTCGACGACTCGGGGAGAGGGACCTTTCCCGCTCCCAAGAGCGTCGACGGAGGGACTTACCCCTGTCCTTCTTTTTGGACCGAGAATAAGGTCCAGCAGACGTAGGCCCTTCTCCCTTAGTGGAGAGGGACAGACAAAGCTCCTTAAAAGAAGCCGTGTAGGAAGAACCCAGAGAGAGCGGGATAAATGCCGCGGCCGAGGAAGATACGGCCCGCGCCGCCTCCTCTTCGAGGGCGATCATCCGCTCGAGCTGATCCGCCGAGCCCGCCGCCGCGGACACCGCCAACCGGGCTTCCTTGGACTTCACCGGAGGGAAACGCTTCTCGGGACGGCCCAGTTGCAATCGGGCAGCACGGTCTTCGAGGACGTAGGCCGAGAAAGATGAGCACAGGTCGCAAGCCTGCGGGTCGTGCTCAAGGCCTAAGCAGTAGACACACGTGGAGTGTGGATCCGTCCGAGACATCTTCTGCCTGCATGGGCATCTCCGAAATCCGGGAGTCGATTTGTCCGTCGCAGCCGCGAGGGATCGAAGACTGAAGTCCTTTTCGCAAAATTTATTTTTAAATCCGCAAACGGAGAAATAGGAACCAGTCTCAAACGCAGAGCGTTAAGGAGGGAACCTGAGCTTCCAAGCGGTAAGGAAGATCTGGCGTCATGGGGCGGAGCCGAGAGTTATACCACCCGGGTGGGTGGGAGGAGCAAGCTTGAAGACCTTCCGGCAAGATTTAAAGCGGCAAGGATACCTGCCAATGAGTGTGGATGAACAACATATCCATGTCCCTAGAAGTCCCTGTTCCTTGTGACTGCCACTGCTGGAAGGCTCCACGCCACATCCAGAAAGTTAAAGTCCTTCACCAGCAACAACTCTTCCTTGCTTGCCAACTTTTGTATTACTTGCAGCAGATCCCAATCTTCTTCTTCTCCACCTCCCTGTGCTGGAGGTCTGTATACCACTCCCATACATATAACCAGCCGATTGCCACGGGACCTGCAACTTCTGCTCTGCTGGGAGCCTGGACTTTGCTGCTCCTCCTCCTCTAACTCAGCTCTACCAATCGGAGGGCGGCTTTCTATATTTTATTGGTGACCCCCCAAATGGCCATCCTGCTTGCGGCCCTCGTGTGAAGGACCTGCACAGAAGACAGCCCAATTGTCTGCCTCCAGTCTGCCAGAGTCAGCCAGCTGGTCTGCCAGCCACTCTGCTTCTTGCATTACAAGACATGAACCACCAACATCAGTATTGTAGGGACATTATTCTGCTTGTTCTGGCTCAGGCTCTATGCCACCCTTTTTGCTTTAATGTTATCACTGCAGATTTTCCTGTTTACTTCCTCTATGCCTGCTGTTGCCACAGTTTGCTTCCTAATACACCTAAGCTGACACAGTATGTAATTTGCATTATCCGGCTGCTGTCACAGTCTGTTACCCATTCATTTTTTAAATTGCTTATAAGTTGTGATAGCTGTATGATTTACTATCGTTTAGATACTAAACATGAAATTTGCTTTACTTGTACCCTCTAGCTTCTGTTACTGTATTTTATATGGCTCGCTAAACACAGTTTCACTGCATTGTTCTCATCTCAGCCCCCTTCCCGCCTGAGCCCTACCTCTATCGCTTTAGTCTGCATTCTCTGTTTTCCACTTCCCCCTTAGTGATGCTCCCACTGTACCTCTCTATCTACTTCTCTAGGTAACTGCCTGGACTCCCTATCCAGGGACTCTACTGTTCTCTTGCTGAGCTCCCTCCTCTTAGCTCACTTGCCCCCTGTGGCTGCCTCTTCCCCCTCCTCTCATTGGTTCTCTCCTGGACTCCCCATCTAGGGTCCCCTTACTTTTCTCCTGCTGAGCTCCCAGCTCTCATCTGACTTAATCCGTGGGCTCATTCTCGTTCCCCTCTTTTCCTCATAAATTGCCAAGACTCCCTGTCTAGCATCCCCTTAATTTTCTCTTACTGAACTCCCTTCAGCTCCCCTGCTCACTGGGCATATTCTCTATCCCCTCCTTTCCTTATAACCACCTGGACTCCCTATCTAGAGTCCCCCTATTTTTTCTCTTGCGGTGCTCCCTCAACCTTGCTCTCTTACTCCCTGAGCTTACCACCAACTCCTGCCTGCCCACTCCTCCCCACTCTCTCTCCCCCCCCGATCTACTCTGTGTCTCCTCTCTCCCCTCTCCCTCAGCCAACTCCCCCCATCCATTATCCCCTCACTTTCCCGCTTACCTCTGTCTAAACCTCAGCTCATAACCTTTTTTCCCTCTCCCCTCCACTCATGGATTGTACCTTTCCTCTCCTCTCCTCTCCTTAATCTTCTACCTTCCTGTTCTACCTCTCTCCCTCCCTCACTCCACCCTTCCAGATGCCAACAATACACATCCCCCTGTGCTGGTCAGACCCCAAATCATCCTCTATCTCAACCCCCACTCGTCTCACACCTACCCCCTTCCCCCGCCCTTCCTCCTTTCTTCCCTCACCTCTCCTTTCTCATGTTTTACCCTGGTTTTCTTCCCTCCCCTTCCCTTAACCTTGAGCTCCTCCTCAGGGTTCATCTCTCCTCACATCCCTGACACAAACATAAACCTACTCGCCATCGTAGTAGGAGTACATCTATCCATTATCTTCTGTTCCTCCTCCTCCTCCTCCCCCCATCAGACGAAGTTCAACCAAACCCTGACCCCTCCCTCCCTTCTCTCTCCCCCTTGCCCAAAGACCATAGACTGTCACCTCAATGCCAGAAGTCTGCTTCCCAAGCTTGATGCCCTACCTCTCTGCCAATACCATGGCAAACGAGATGTCGGTGTAGCCATCTATGCTCACCAAAACTTATCCTGCTTTGTCTGTCTATGTGAAGCTATACCCTCCTTGCAAGAGCTCCTTCTGATTAACCTAAAGTTCCTCTCCTCCCTCTCCACCTTTGCTTAGCTGTGCTCTGTGCTTCTCCCAAGCCCCCTTGTCAAATTCATCTCTTCTATCCTCTCTCTAGCTTCTTCCAGTGAACTTATTATTCCTGGGGACTTCAACTAAACTGGTTCTTTCCTGCTCTTAAGCCTGTCATTGAAAAGATCAAGTCTCTAAGCCTCCAACAACTAATCAACGAGCCTACCAGGCCCAACCCTCTCTCCCTCAGCCACTCTCCTGGACTGGGTGATCTCCTCCCACCCCTACTGCAATGCTACTGCTGGCACTCTCCCAGATTCCTTGAGTTACCACTACATGACCTATTGTGTCCATAAGATATGTAAGCCCCACTCACCTCCTAACTACTGTTGGCTTAGATTGTTCAGGTGGTTAAATGCTGAGGCCCTCCTCTGTGACCTTTCCTCCTCTGATTGGTCTCTCATATATTCTGCCCCCGATACTGATTCTGCCCTCTCCCTCTTCTGCTACTTCCTAAACAAAGCATGGAATACTCACACCCCTCCCAGAAGGTGCACAGTCAGATGCTCCCACCACCCCTGGATCTCTGCTAACATCATCCAACTTTGTAAATCCTGCGCTCTTGCCTGGGCATGATATAAATTCTTGCTCTGCCCCTCCGATTTCCACCTCTACAGGTCCTTAAGAAATTCCTGTATGAATGCTTCAAGAACTGGAAAAGCTAGTTACTTTAATATGACCCTGCAACAAAATCTCAACTCTTCCTCTAAATTCTGGCAGGCTCTTCACTCCCTCTTTATTTTCGCTCCCAAGTCCTCCCCTCCTACCCTGCTGGTTGATGGCGGGCCCGTCTTGGACCCATCCTCCATTGCCTCTATTCTCAACTCCTTTTTCACTACCTGTGCCTTCCCCTCAAACCTGGTAAATGTCCCTCCAGCCTCCCCTGACTCCTCCTCTTCTGCTGGATTTTGCTTCTTACCTGTCTCTGTTCCTGAAGTTCTCCAAGCCCTCCTTTCTCTCAGTCCTCACAAATGTAGCCCAGATGGCCCTGAACCCCACATTTTCTGAATCTCTGCCTCTGCTATTGCTTAGCATCTCTTCCATTTGCCATACCTCTCCTTCACTCCTGAAACTGTTCCTCAGGCATATAAAGATGCCAGGGTGCTACTCCTCTACAAAGGGGATGATCCCTCTACTCCAGGCAATTACAGACCCATATCCCTTCTTCCCTCCCTGGCTAAACTGCAACATTTCCTCATTTTCTCTAGACTCTCTGATTTTGTTAACTCCTTTGACTTCCTCTGTCTGTTTCAGTCTGGATTCAGGAAAAATCACTCTACTGTTACTTCCCTCCTCCATGTCACTGATGCTATTCTCACTGGTATAGACCACGGACACATCATTGCTGCTATATTTATTGATCTTGCCAAAGCCTTTGACTCTTGTCTGTTACCCCCTTCTCTTATCTATACTTCTCTCTGCTGGTCTTGCTTTCCTTGCAGAGGACTGGTTTAGGTCCTATCTTACGGGACGTATGCAACGTGTTCATGCAGGTGACGCCTTGTTTCCCCCCCCCCCATTCCATTCAAGCAGGCATCCCTCAAGGCTCCATCCTGGGCCCTGTCCTTTTCTCGATCTTCCTACAACACCTTCTGTCTGTCTGTGTCTCTTCTCAGATTCATATGTATGCTGACAACACTGTCCTCTTCACCTCTGGTCCATCAACTCACCTTTTTTTTTTTTCCTTCCTTTTTTTACTCCCTGCTGGGGTGGGCTGCTCCTTCCACTGACCTTCCTCAGCCCCGTCACCTGGCATCACAGGGATTACCTCAATCCCAGTCTTCCCCCATGGCTTGGCCCCCATGGCAGGGATCAGAGGCTCCTGCCTGACAGGAATGGATCTGGTTTCTGGGAGAGGGCCCTGAAGCTTAGGTACGGAGCCTGCGAGGGGTCAGTTTCATACTGCCCTGCCGCCAGCCATTTTCCACTTTTTCTTCCCATCAGAGGAAAGGATGTACAATACCATCCAGATCTGCCTATGCACACTCCCGTGTATAGGATGTTAATGGCCGCTGCTCCCCCAGTCCCAAAGTTGTGGTCCTGACTACCTGTACCCCTAGCCACCGTTAGTGGTCAGGCGAATGCCAGGGCCAGTGTCTCTCCCCCCCCCCAAAGAAGGAAAGCCGTCCTCCAGATGCTCGACTCTCCTCTCCCCAGCCGTACCCCAAGATTGCTCCTGACCTCGGATCGGCAGCGTAGTGGCAGGTGGATCTTGGTGTCTCAGCCCTCTGTGCCGCCATGCCAGCACTGGTCCCTCAACTCCTGAGGAGTCCCAGCTACAAAGTGACTTTATGAGGGTGCTTTGCTGAAAACCAGCTTAAGGTTAACATGAAGAAGACTGTGTCTATGACATTTGGTACTGCTCAAGAACTAGTCAAACTTTCCCCTCTCCCCCTCCTTTTCTACCCTTGACAGCACCTCTCTTGACGTAATCCTCATCTTCAAGTATCTTGGGGTTTAGCTGGACAGTTGACTAGACTCCTCGTCACACACTGACTATATTCACTCTAAGCTCTGCCCCAAGCTAGAAGCCATGAATAGGAACAAATACTCCAACTCTTCTTTTATCCACTGAGAGTTGCTTATCAAAATGATCCTCCCTGTTTCTGATTATGTCAATGTTGTCTTTGGGTCTGCCCCTGCCTCATTCCTCTCTAGACTAGACTCTCTCTTTAATGCTTTTTGCCACTTTGCCTCCAATGCCCCCCCCCAACTCACCATTGGTCCCTCTACTCTTCCCTCTCCTCACCGACACTGCCAGCAGCATGCCACCTCCTCTACTTCCAGATTGTGGTTTAGGTCTCTGCCCTCCTGTCTCTCCTTTCCCCCCCATCCCACTCTTATCAACTACTCTCCATAGACCCTTGTACCTTCTCTGTCCCCCATCCTCATTCCAGTTCGGGGCAGGCAGCCCTCTCTTACCATCTCTTCTTCCTCTGGAACTCTCTCCCAAGTTCCCTTTGTCTGTCTCCTTCTCTGCACTGTTTAAAACCTATCATTTCCCAATCCCTCTCTTCCTCTTGCTCCTGTCCTTCTTCCTCCCGAGTGCAAAGATGAGACACTCTCCCTCCACCCCTACTTAGTCTCCTTTGCACTTTACCTTTCCTCACCCCTCTGATTCCTGTTGCCTATCACAACTCTTGCCTCATTTCCCCATGTTCTTCCCCTTCCTTCCTGCCTACAATAGTTACCTCCTTTTAGCTTCCTGCCTATGCCAGTTCGTTGTGCAGTTACCTCGCATTATACAAATCCATTGTTATTTATTACTTATTATTTGTATGCCATATTTATATTGTATTCAGTCTGTTTATTTGTACCACACCCCTTCCCCTCTCTCCCGGGTCACACCTGGCAATGAGCTTCGGCTCAGTGTGCCTCTCCCAGTTACCTAAATTTTAAATGAATAAATCAACAAAGTTTCTCCAAACATGGCTTCCTCAGGGTCACAAGTTCAGAAACATAAACCATGGACTCTCAAGAGCAAAATATATTCAACTCTATTTTTGTTTTATACCACTAATATTTTCAGAGAAAACTCCTATTCTCTTAGGTCACTATGTTACTTCCTTTTTTGAAATGTCTCTCTATTTTAATATGATGTGGCTCCCCCATATCCCACAGGTAAGAGCTCTCACCTCTAGGATATGGTGGAACCATGCCCTGATAAAACAAGTTCATGTCAAACTAATCTAATAGATTTCTGTGACTGGATTACCAGCGAGGTGGATTTAAGCAGAGCAGTGGACATGGCCCATCTGGACTTCAGTAAAGCTTTCGACACTATGCTGCAAAGCAGGCTAGTTAAGAAACTAAGCAGCCTGGGGTAGGGGAGACAGTCACAAGTGGTTATCAAACTGGTTATTGGATAGGAGGTAAATTGTGGTGGTACATGGTAGCCACTCAGTTGATAATAAAGTCACTAGTGGGGTGCCACAGGGTTCAGTGATGGCACCAGTCCTCATCAATGTCTTCATAAGCAACATTGCAGAGGAGCTTGAGGGGAACCGTGTGTCTCTCTGTGGATGATACAAAAATCAGCAACAGAGCTGACATTCAGGAAAGGGTGGAGAGAATGCAAAAGGATCTAAGGAAACTAGAGGAATGAACAAAGGTGTGGCAGCTGGGTTTCAGTGTCAGAAAGTGCAAGGTCATGCACTTAGGACTATGAAACACAGGGGCTGTGTGTAAGATAGGGGGAGTAAAGCATACAGTCACCAAGCAAGAAAGAGACCTAGGGGTTATCATATCCGATGACCTCAGGTTGGCTGGGCAGTGTGATAAAGTAGTGGGAAAGGGCAGCAGGATGCTGGGGTGCATCGGGAGATGGGTTTCTAGCAGGAGGAGGGAGTTGGTGCTGCTGTTGTATCACTCACTGGTGAAGCCCCACCTGGAGTACTGTGTCCAGTTCTGGAGGCTGCTCCTCCGCAAGGACACTGAAAGGGTGGTGGTGGTACAGAGGAAGGCAACCAAAATGGTGAGGGGGTTGCAAAAGAAGCCATAAGAGGAAAGGCTGCAGGAATTCCGCATGTACTCCCTAGAAGAGTGAGGGGGGTACATGATTAAAACCTACAAGTACCTCACAGGAGTGAACAAGGTGCAAGTGGAGGAGCTTTTTCTATGAAAAGAAGGCACTAGAACAAGGAGGCAAACAATGAAGCTAAAGGGGGGAAGTTTAGGAATGATATGCAGAAATACTTTTTATTGGAAAGGGTGACGGATGAGTGGAACAGACTGCCAGAGGAGGTAGTGGGGGCAAAGACTGTGGGGAGCTTCAAGCATGTGTGGTTAGGCACAGGGGCATGTTAGGTAGAGGAACGAGGGGAGGGAGTGACACCTATGAGCAACTAGGGCTAGTGGTGATAGAATAAGCAAGGACAAGAGGAAGACTGGATGGGCCTAAAATGAGGCCTACTCACTTGTAACCATAGTTCTAGGAGTGGTATATAGTGCACATCCACACTTCTAGCAGTCTTCCTTTCCCTTTATATATAGCCAGAACATCTTCAGGCTAAGCTCCTCTCAGCCACCAGGGTGATATACTCCTCAGCTTTGACATCAGATCTTGCACACTGTAAGCAGAGATCCGTGTGCCACTCTCAAAGGGAAGTTATGTGGATGTGCACCATATACCACTCCTAGAATTACTGTTACAGATGAGTAACCTCCATTTCTAGGTGTGTGGATATGGTGCACTATTCACACTTAGGCAGACTCCTAGCAGTTCTCCAGGAGGAAGGGGCAAGGGACACATCCCCATCTGGTGAACAGGAATTGGAGAACTGAGGTCCCAAAACCAGATATCCTGGCAAGACAAAAGGTCAATGAGTTAGTGGAGATGAAGGTGCTGCTGACCTCCAGGTAACAGCCCTGCAGATCTCCTGGATAGGGATGTCTCTCGAAGCAGCCACTGAAGCAGCGGTATGTCTGGTGGAATGAGCCCTAAGCCCTACGGGAGGCTCCCTACCAGCCAACCTATAGCAGGGGTGATGCAGGAGACAATCCACCTACCAACTGTCTTCTTAACTGCCAGTCTGCCAGGTGTGGTTTCAGCGTAGGTGACAAAGAGCTGGCGAACCTCTCACTGAACTCCAGCCATGTGCTCCTTATTATAAGTGAGCGCTCGCCTCAGGTCCAATGTTTGGAGCTTGTGCTTGGCCTTTGAGGTTGAAGTGGTGACATACACCAGGAGGTTAATCACCTGATTAAGGTGAAACTCCAACACAACCTTCAGGAGGAACTTCGGGTGGGGGCAAAGGGCAACCTTGTCCTTGTGAAACAACAAATACGGAGATGCCACAGAGAGTGCCTAGAGCTCACTGGTCCTTCTGGTAGAGGTAACAGCCACCAAGAAGGCAGTCTTCCATGAAAGGTGTGCCATCTCATATTTGTGCATCGGTTTAAATAGCTTGCCCATGAGCACTGACAGTATCAGCAACAAGTTCCAAGGTGGTGGTGGTTCACACACAGGCAGAGACAGGTGTTCAAGGCCCTTAAAAAAGCACCTCACCACAGTCTCCAATGCCACTGTCGGCATACCAACCTGCACCCAGTATGCAGAAATGGCTGCAAGGAGCACTTTGAGGGTCGGTAATCTCAGGCCCGACTGAAAGAGGGGCCAAAAGTAGTGGAAAATGCTAGCCAAAGGGCAGGTCAGGGGGTCTAGTTCTCTGCTCTGGAACCAAATGGAAAACCTCTTCCATCTGAAGACGTAGCACTGGCAGGTCAACTCTTTCTGGGAGGCTTCCACGACATGGATAATCTCTTCAGAGAGACCCAAAGTCTGGAACTCTAGCTGCTCAGGAACAAGGCCATCAGGTGCAGGGATTGAAGGTCCGGATGCAGGACCTTCCCCTTGCAAAAGGAGAGCAGTTCTGGGTGAAGGAGCAGTCAACACAGAGGCCTGCTGCTGAGTCTGAGGAGATCTGGGTACCAAAACTGGGGTGGCCAGTCTGTGACTACCAGGATCATCCACACCTTGTCCCTCCACACCTTGACCAACACTCAGTGAATCAGGGGAAGGGAGGAAAGGGTAAAGTAGGCTGGCGAGTCAAGGGCCTTGTGAAGGTATCCTACAACAGTGTCCTGCATTGTGGGGGGTGGGCTCAAAACAGCCTCAGCTTTGCATTCTCCCAGGAGGTGAACAGGCTGACCAGGGGAGTGCCCAACTGGGAGAACAGGTGGTTCACCACCTCCTGATGCATGGATCACTCATGAGACGTAGCGACCACCCAGCTGAGGGTGTTCCCTAGCTAGTTAGAGACTCCTGCTACATGAATCACCTGGAGATCGGCATCCAAGCTGTGCATGAAGGTCCAGGTGCAGAGGGCCTCCTGACACAACCAGTGGGAATGCACTCCGTCCTGCTTGTTCAGGTAGTACATGGTTGTGGTATTTTCCATCTGCATCTGCATGAACAGACCCTGGACAAATGGAGTGAATTCCATCAGAGCAAGGAACACTGCATGGAGCTCCAGCAGGATAATGTGGTAATGGAACTCCCTGGGATCCAGAGCCCGTGGGCCCTGTGGTCCTCCAGGTGCACTCCCTATCCCACCAGAGATGTGTTCGTCGTCAGGGTGACTGTTGACTCTGGGCAGACAAATAGGATTCCTTCCTGTAGATCTTCCAGGATGAGTCACCACTGGATGACATCCCACATTGGCTGAATCACCATAACCGGCTGGTCCAAGTGACCTAGATGCTGAGACCACTGGCAGGCCAGCTTCCACTGCAGGTGGCACATCTGCCAGTAAGCCCATCTGACCACACTGGTACGGGATTCCATGTTCCCCCAAGCAGCTGCAGAAAGTCCTGGGCAGGGCATGAGTGCCCAACCCAAAATGATCAGGTAAAGGAGGTAAGATCCAATGCCCGGTCCACAGGGAGTCAGGCCCTGGCCCTGATGAAGTAGGTAGCCTGTGAGGAGCTGAGTTTGGACTTAGCAAGGCTGACCAGAAGCCCTAAGTCTCTGCAGGTCTGCAGGGCCAGTTCCTTGGACCATTCCACCACCTCCCTGGATGACCCAGCTACTAGCCAGTCATTCAGGCATGGACAGACCCAGACTCCTCGGCACTGCAGGAATGCTGTCACCACTGCTATGCACTTGGTGAAGACCCTGGGGGCTGAGGACAGGCCAGAAGTCATGACCTGGAACTCATAGAGAACCCTGTCCACATGGAACTGAAGGTACCGCCAAAGGGATGGACAGACTAGAATGTGGAAGTCAGTGTCCTGGTGGTCCAGAGAGCAGAACCACAAGCCCTTGCTCCAGGGATGGAATGATTTAGTTCAGAGTGACCATCTGGAACTTGTGCTTCCTCAGGAACTCATTGAGATCATGAAGATCCAGTATAGGGCGCCAATCCACCATCCATCTCTTTTCACCACATACCTAAAGAAGGTCTTGTCCCCTTTGTTTGACCTCCTTAGCTAGCCCCTCCTCTCCACATTTCTAGAAACAAAGGTATTACTGCTACAAGTTATAGAAAAAATGAAAAACACAAAGGAGACAAAGAAAGATGTATCTTTTTTT
Source organism: Neoceratodus forsteri (assembly GCA_016271365.2). NCBI lineage: Eukaryota > Metazoa > Chordata > Ceratodontiformes > Ceratodontidae > Neoceratodus > Neoceratodus forsteri. The sequence goes on along the minus strand of CM057449.1, from coordinate 610,653,373 downwards.
GGTCTACTTCTCTTCCGACTGTCACTCAGAGCCCTGTGGTAGGAAGGCTCCAGAATCATACCTGCCTCTCCCTGTTTTTACTGATCCAGGGATAATGTTTAAACTAACAAGAGAAAAGAAATTATCATAGGTTGGATTTGAGTTCCTTCTTCCTACTATATGTTCATATGTACAGTTCTGGCATCTCTTCTAAGAGTGCCATTTGAGTTCTTTTTGTGAGAGAACGGCAAAGCAAATCTGAGCACTTCTGGTGTCTGAAGGACCTGAGAATGAACTTTAAAAACTAGGGAAGATGCCAGAACTGTACACAGAAACATTATATATAAATCATGCTAAAACTTCTGCTTTTTTTTTAAATGCAAATTAAATTTTACATCAAAATGTTTTACTTTATAGAAAATAAGAGAAATCTGTGTGGAAAACAGACTATACAACTAAACCTGAACTTCAGAATTTCAGAACTGTTTGCATGATGGACCCTCATGGTTATAAGAGTGTCTGCAGTGTTAAGGAAGAAACCATCCTGTTTGGCTAAAAATTATGTCTTTTATAACATTTGGTATAGAACACTTCATCCATAATCTGCTACACTGCCCCAGATTCTACCCTGATCTTCTAGCCCTAGAACTAGTCCATTAACTGTGCAAGGAAGGAAACTTCCTCCCTCTCCTTGAGCAATTATTACTAATTATAACGTGGGTTGCTAAGAATGTACAACCCCATTGGTGGAGTCCCTCAGCATGGCAATGCATTAAATTCCCTTTTTAATGCATGGTTCGATGGAGGGAGTCAGGGCAAGGTCTGTCGGCACTCGTTCCTGGGTTGAGAAAATCAAGCGACTGTGGCAGCCACTGAAGCATGTGGGGAAGTGAGAGAGCCCACCTATCAAAATACTGTGCAAGTCTTCAGAGAAGTATTTATTTATTTACTGGAAATATTTCACTAGGAAAGGCACACTGAGCAAAAAGATGCTCGTCTCCCAGTGCGACCTGGGGGGAGGGGTTACAGAGGAGGCAGGTATACACACAATAGTTGAGCTTAGCAGCAGAGCAATACAGATAACATACAGTTGGGAGGGATTACTTTTAAACTTGTTACATTAGGAGAACAGTACAGAACATAATCATCAAGGACATGGTATACATATCATGGGTACATATCAAAGCAAGAACAGTACAGAACATGATCATCAGGGACAGGGTAAACATATCATGGGTACATAACGAGGCAATACATGAATTACATAAGCGCGAGTAACAGAACTAGGGTGCCGGTATCAGAACTAGTGTGCCAGTAGCAGGACTTGAGCTGCAGCGAGATGCACCAGTTGACATTAGGAACTGGAGAGTGAAGTTGGGGGGTAGGGGACGAGTGGACTAGTAAACATTTGGTGTATGGGGGGAGGTTTAGGTGAGGTGGGAGAGGAGGAGAGTGGAGTTAGTAGCTGTGAGTAGGGTTGAAGAGCGTAGATTAATTAAGAAGGAGGGAGAGAAGGGTGATGTTAGGAGAGAGAACAGTGAGTAAGAGTGAGAGTGTAAGTGCGTAGGGCAGGATATAAGCCAGACAATTAGGCATGGCCAAGCCACTGGTCAGGCACTAAGGGGCGAATGGAGAAAGGGAAGCTTTCGAGGGGGGGGTCAGGGGCAGTTGCAATTTGGAGCAAGGGAGTTAGTGAGGGCAGAGGATAGGGAGCATTTGGATGAAGAATGGAGGATCTGGGCTGGCAGGCCGTTCCAGAGTTTAGGGAAGGGTAAGAGAAGGCTGATTGGCCAGCGGTGGTCCTTCGGTGGGGGATGACTAAAAGCCTAGTGTCAGTGAACCTGAGAGTGTGGGTGGGGGTAGGTGGGGAAGAGAGGGAGGATATGAGGTAGGGTGGGAGGAGCCGAGCCAGAAGTTGGAAGTCAATTTAACACTATGAATTTGGCGCCGGTTGTTCAGGGATGGCAGGGCCAGTGAATGGTAGAGCTCACAGTGATGTGAGCGGGGGGGGGGCATCAAGGGCAAAGCGGCAGAATGCATTAAAGAGGGGTCAAGTTTGACTAGGGTGTTCTTTGAGGCACAGCTGTAGACGACATCACAGTAGTCGAAGGTGGGTAGAATCATTTTCAGGACTAAATCACGTCCGACAAGTAGTGGGAGACTAGTGCGGTTCCTGTAGAGGGCGCCAAGTTTCGGGAGCAGTTTAGAGATGACGGCATCCACTTGTGTGGAAAAGGAAAGGTGATGATTGAGCCAAACCCCTAGATACCTGAAGGAGGGCACTTCATCAAGGATGGTGTTGTTTAGGGTATGGAAGATCAGAGGGGGGGTGAGCTTGGATAAATGCTGTCTAGTGCCGAAAGACATAGAGACAGTTTTCTTGACATTTAAGGAGAGTTAGTTGGTATTGAACCAGTGTTGGATTTTGTTGAAGTCTGTTTGAAGTTTGGAAGTGAGTTCTTCGTGTGTCCGGCCAGAGGTAAAGAGGACCATATTGTCTGCATACATGTGGATCGCGGTAGAGGAGCAAAAATTCGGTAGATAATTTAGAAGGATGGAGCCAAGAACTGAGCCTTGGGGAACGCCGGTGGTGATGGGGATGGGGGGGGGAGGTGTGGTCTGCTATTTTAGTGGTTTGGGTTCTATTTAATAGATAGGCACTGAACCAGTTTGTGGCGGACGTTGCTAACCCTGCCCCTGATAGGCGGGATAGTAAGAGAGAATGGGATACCGTATCGAAAGCTTTAGCTAGGTCAATGAAAATAGCGGCAGTGATTAGCCCTTTATCCATCCCAGTGAGGATGGAGTCTGTGAGTCTTAGTAGGGAGGAGGTGGTAGAGTGGTGTTTTCGGAACCCGGACTGAAATGGGGTGAAGAAGTCCTTTCTGAGAGAAAGTGGGAGAGCTGGGATAGCACTAGGTGTTCCTAGAGTTTGGTGAGGCCGGGGAGGAGGGAGATGGGATGGTAGTTAGTAGTGGAGGAACGCTCGCCACCTTTAGGAAGGTGTAGGACAGTGGCATGCTTCCATTCGGAGGGGAGAGACTCGGTGGTAAGAGATAGATTTAGTAAGGTGGCGAGGGGATTAGCGATGGCGGGGGCAGATAGGAAGATGAGTTTGTAATCGAGACCGTCTGGGGATTTGCCTTTGGAGGGGTTCAGGGAGTGAAGGGCATCTAGGGTTTCAGTTGGGGAGATGGATCTGAAGGAAAAGGGGTTCCTACCAGCTGGTAGGGGCTAGATGACTGGGGGCGGTGTGGTTATAGATGTAGGGTGGGTGTGGTAGCAGGAGGTAGGGAATCTAGGAGGCCAAGACGCAAGTAGTGAAATAGAATTAAACTCGGAGGCTACCTTCAGGGGTCGGAGAGGAGAGTACTTGGGCGGAGGAGGACGGGTGGGGGCTTGCTGTTTGGGGAGAAAGGGAGTTAATGACCTTCCAGAATTTTGAAGGTCTCCCAAGATTTGCATTTGAGGTGTTGTTGATATATTCGGCCCTAGCTAAGCAGATGGCCTTTGTGCAATTGTTGCAGTAGCATGCGGTAGGTGATAAAGCTGCTTGGGAGGAGCGTGGCTTTGTAGTTACACCAGGCCTTGTCATGGGCCTGTTGGCAAGCTATCAGCTCAGGGGATATCCAGGGTAGGTGAGATCCATGGACTCTAGCCCAGCGCAGGGGGGCGTGTTTGTCCCAGGCAGAGAGGAAGGTGTTCCGAAAGTGCATAAGGGCCGAATCCATATTACAGCAGCTCGAGCTTGAGACCCAATTTGAGTGAGATAGATCTTCCAGGAGGGGGGAGAGGTTGAGGGATTTGTATGACCATTGGAATATAAATTTGGGAGGGGATTTAACTCTGTGTATTTTGCGGACCAAATAGATTAGGTGATGGTCACTAATGGAATCAGGGAAGAGGCCAGAAAGTACAGTTACTAAGAACTTACTGTAACAGTAGACCTTCGAGAGGTGCTCTTACAGTAGGTAATTACATATAGGACTGACGTCGGTAGGCGGCAGGACCCCACGGAAAAATTTATAGCTAGCAGTCCCTGGCGAGGGACCGCCCCCACATCAAGTGACGCCTGCCTTCCAGTTCTTTCCCACCACAGGCCGAAAGAGGCTGGATGAGAGAGGAGCGGATATTTCCCTCACTGGAAAAGGAGCTGAAAAAGCCTGGGGGATGGGCGGAAGGTGTGTCCTGCAGGCCTCTAGAAGATCTACTGTTACAGTAAGTTCTTACGTAACTGTACCACTATCTTGCGCCGAGAGGGCTCTTGCAATCAAACTCGAAATACATAGGACTGAATCCCAAGCAGTCTGGAACAAAAGGCACCGGAGGAGAAAACTACTCCAAGGCGCAGTTCAGCCGTCAAGTGCCTCAAGATAGGAGGCCTTGCAAACAGCTAGCCCGAAGCCTGCTCTACGGTGAGAGGCAACATCCAAACTGTAGTGTTTCATAAAAGTATGGACGGAAGTCCAGGTGGCGGCAGTGCAGATGTCTGCCGCAGACACATTCTTGAAACAAGCCGCAGAGGCAGCTACTCCTCTTGTGGAGTGGCCTCTGACTTGACCCGGGAGGGTCTTGTGGTATTTGTCATAACAGAAAGTGATGCAATGAGCCAACCACTTAGACAGGCATTGCTTGGAAACAGCATTGCCTTCCCTTTTGTAAGCAAAAGAGACGAACAACTGATCAGTCTTTCTGAGATCCTTCATCCTGTTGGTGTAGTATCTCAGAACCCGGTGAACATCCATAGTATGGAGTAGGTATTCCCCTTGATTAGAGAACTGTGTAAAAAAGGCAGGTAGCTCTATGGATTGATTTACGGTAGACTCTGCTACTACTTTAGGTAGAAACTTAGGATTCGTGCAAAGAGCAACTCATTCCATGTGAAAAATCAAGTAGGGGATTTTACACACCAGGGCCTGGAGCTCGGAGATTCTTCGAGCCAAAGTGATGGCCACCAAGAAGAGCGTCTTCCACGAAAGAAACTTCAAATCTGCAGAAGCTGCAGGTTCGAAGAGACGAAGGCTACGTTTCTCGAGAATAAAATTCAAGTCTCAAGGGGTGGCAGGAATATGGATGGGGGGCCTCAGATGGAGAACCCCTCTGAGAAAGGTCTTGGAGAACTCCAGTTGAGCAAAGGCCTTGTCTGCGAAGGGGACATGATAGGCCAAAATGGCCATCATGTGTACCTTCAGAGAGGAATGGCTGAGACCCAGGTCAAACAGATGACGTAGATACTCCAGCAGAAGCCCCATTGAACAGCAGAAAGGTTCCACGTTCTTGGAAGCGGCCCAAATAGTGAATCTTTTCCACTTCATGGCATAAGTGGATCTGGTGGAGGGTTTTCTGGCCTCCACTAAAATCTCTGCCACTTTGGGAGACACTCCAAAATGTGATTGGGCTAGGTCTGCAGGAGCCATGCATGCAGTTGAAGGGATTTGAGGCCTGGATGGACCAGGGTCCCCTGATCCTGGGTCAACAAACCTCGAGACAGAGGAAGAGGAAGAGGAGGATCCTCTGAATATTGCTGTAGAAGAGAGAACCAGATTTGCCTGGGCCAGAAAGGAGCAATCAGAATCATTCTTGCTCCTTCTGAAGCTAGTTTCTGCAAGACTCGTGGGATAAGAGGAATTGGGGGAAGGCATAGACGAATCTGTCCTTCCAGTCTAGAGACAGAGCGTCGCTCCAAAAAGCGCCTCGATCTGGAACAAGCGAACAGAAGATGGGAAGTTTTGCATTTGGGGGGATGCGAACAGGTCAACCTGTGGTGTTCCCCAAAGTTGGAAGATACTGTCTAGGACCCCTTGGTCCAGTTCTCATTTGTGAGTCAGAGCAGAAGAACGACTTAGCTTGTCTGCCAGGGTGTTGTCGACTTCCGGAATGTGAATCGCCGTGAGGTGAAGGTCGTGTTGTGTTGCCTGATCCCAAACCCTCTTTGCCTCCCTGCATAGAGGGTAGGACAGAGTCCCTCCCTGTTTGTTGATGTACCACACCATGCACATGTTGTCCGTCTGTACTGCTAGGTGGCCAGGAAGAATGTACTGGTGAAGGGTTTGGAGAGCGTACAACACTGCCCGAAGCTCAAGCACATTGATGTGGAGAGCTTGTTCTAGCTTGGACCAGGAGCCCTGGGTCCGATGAGGGCCTAGATGGGCTCCCCAACCTTCGCCTGAGGCGTCTGTGGTCAGATTCTGGGAGGGGGGAGGATGAAAGAAAAGAACCCCCCAAAACAGGTTCTCTCGAACCATCCACCATTGCAAGTCTCGTATCATCGGCAAGGAGATCAGAACTGAGTGATCTAGTTCGTCCATTAGCTGATCCCACTGAGAGCGTAGAGTCCACTGAGAGATCCTCATGGGGAGTCGAGTGTGAGGACCGTTGGGATAGCAGTCGCTATGAGCCCGAGAAGGCAAAGGACCGACCTCACAGAGACCATCCTGCGGTCGGACAACAGATTCATCTGGGTCTGAAGGGAGGCCGCCCTGTCCGGAGGCAGTCACCCCAATAAACTGTAGCCTCTGGGATGGGTCCAGATGAGACGTGGAATGGTTGATGGTAATACCCAGGCAGGCAAAAACCTGCTGGGTAAGGGAGAGAAAACGAAGGAGTTCCTCCCTGGACGAGGCCGCCAGGAACCAGTCATCCAGGTAAGGGAAAACCTGTACTCCCTTGGTACTCAGGTGGGCCACCACCACTGCCAGGCATTTGGTAAATACTCGGGGGGCCGAGGATAGACCCAACGGGAGTGCCTTGAACTGGTAGTGGTCCCCTTGGAATGCAAAACGAAGGCATTTGCAATGAGATGGGTGAATGGGAATGTGCAGATAAGCATCCTGCATATCCAGAGCACAAAGCCATTGACCCGGCCGGAGGAGGGGCAGAAGGCTCTGCAAAGAGAGCATCCTGAACCTTTTGTACTCCACATAAAGATTCAGAGAATTGAGATCTAAAATTGGTCTGAGATCTCACGTCTTCTTTGGGACCAGGAAGAAATGGGAATAGTAACCCGTCCCCTGAAGATGAAGGGGATGGCTCTATCACTTGCTTCAGCAGATGAGCCGAGATTTCCTCCTGGACCAAAGGAAGATGTTCCAGAGAATAAGACGACTTCAGAGGGGGATGGCGGGGTAGTTTCTGAAGAAACTCTATGGAGTGTCCTTCTGCTATGAGCTGGAGCACCCAAGTATCTGTGGTTATCCTCTCCCATCCCGGAAGGTGGAGGGAAAACCTCCTTCCTACCGGTTCCTCTGGGGAGTCTGGAAGCAGTAGGAGAGGAAAGGAGTCAGGTGGTGTGGCAGCGCCGCAGCTGGGGCACCCTGCTGCTTTTTACGGGGGCTTAGCAGCCCTGGGGCCCGTGTTTTGTGGCCCGCCTTCCTTGGGGTTTCGCCTCTGGCCGATTCCATCTGCAAAAGGGACGGCGCTGCTGCTGATGGGGACGGTACAGGGAATCAACTGACTTCAGATCCGTCCCCTTCTCTTGAAAATCAGTAATGATGTCCTTGACATCACCCCCGAAAAGCACCGACCCCTGGAAGGGTGCTTCCTGGATAGCAGATTGCACCTCCGGGACCAAACCTGACACGTGGAGCCAAGCATGATGCCGTAGAGGCCCAGTGAAAAACTGAGCCCGCCCCAGCAGTGTCCATCACGCCATATGTCACATCTGAGCATGTGTCGACTGGCCGAACCAGCAGAGCAGACGAGATCAGCCAACTCCTGCTTGACTTGAGAGTCAGGCAAGGAGTCCAGCTTGGCTTCCGCCTGAGTAAGGATGGCCTTCTGCCATGTGGCCGATATAGTTCAGGGCCCTTATCCCAGTGTGGAGGAAGCGTAAATCTTTCTCCCATACTGGTCCAGAAGGAGAGATTCCTTATCAGGAGGTGACGAGCTAAGAGGTTTTGGGTTCGCCGACCAGCCGTGAGTGGTGCTAATCACAACCGAGTCAGCACGAGGGTGAGAATCCAGGAAATCAACACCCTCTGGAGCTTGATATAGCCTGTTCGACTTTCTAGGAAGTGGAGCTAAGGCCGACGGCTGTTTCCATATCGTGGTAACAAGGCCGGCGTGAGGCTCTATCCAGGGTGGCACCAACGTAGAAGCTGTCACGGGCAGATCCAGATGTTCAGCGAGTTTCAGATGCTGAGGATCTGGTTCCTGGGAGTGCCACTGATGAACCTCCTGGATTTTCCTAAGCAACTCCTTAAAAGAAGGATCCTCCGGAGGAGACTTCGGAGGAGTCCTTGGCTGGGGCTTCAGACGAGAGCGAGGTCGCTGCCTCTCAGAGCAGCCGGCGAAGAGTCTGAGGAGTCCCAGAGTGAAGAGGAGGATGAAGAAGAGAAAGACTCCCTTTCCCGATCCGGGGGAGGAACGGACCCCTTGAGGAGTCCTCGGGGATGCGTGTCCTGCCCCTCTCCAGATCCAGACGGAAGAACCCTGGAGTCTGGAGGTAGTGAGGGAGTGTGCTGCCTGGGACGTATAGGAACCTGGGATGGCACCATCACCGGAAGGCGGCTCTCGACCTCTTTGGTGAGCTGAGCCTTGGTCTCAGCCCACCATGAGGCCAGAGTCTCCTGCAGGTCCACCAGCGGCCGCGAGGGCAGTGGAGGAGGAGGTGGGGGATAAGGATACGGGTTATACCCATATGAAGCATATCCAAAACCCGGCTGCGGGTATTGGGGCGTCGAGTACAGTGGCATCCGGAAGCCCAGCGTTGGGTACTGTGACGCCGGATACTGTGTTCCCGGGTACACAGGCATCGAATAAGATGGAGGATACCTGGGAGCCGGGGGAGCTGCCGGAGCAGACGGCCCGGCCGGGAACCTCACGGTCAGGTCCACAGTGGAGAGCCCGGAGGGCCCGATGGGAGCAGAATATCTCCCGGAGTAGGTAAGGCCGATGTCAGGGCTGACGGCGGAGGCCCTGGTGCTGGAGGTACCGACGTCGGAGGGGCATCCGGGAGCCGACGTCAGGTCCGGCACTCCAGATAGAGGAAGGACTGATGGAGGCAAAAGATCCCTAGCTTCGCCCGGGGATGGAGGGGAAAAGTCCCCTGGTTCAGGTTGGGGAGACTCTGGTTCCCCAGACGGCAGTGAAGGCTGTGGGGAACCAGGAACGATGGATGTTGGGGGGGTCTATCGTCGGTTCCTTCACCAGCTGGACATCGGACAAGCCGATGTGAGGCTTAGAGGCGAGCTCTCAGTGGGCGCCAGAGGAGCCGACATCCGACTTACGAAAGCCGTCACCAGAGACAGGCCGAGAAGAGAGATCGGCCTGGTCCAGTGGAGAGGAGGCCACGAATCGCCCCGGAGGGCCGGACGTCTTACCAGCCCTCTCTGGGCGGACATCAGGGGAGCCAACGTCCGGCTTACCAGAGTCGCCCACAGTGGTAGGCCATAAGCCTGTGGCCGAACCAGGGGCGGAGGCCTCCAACTGCCTGGAGGCGCCCGCAAGGCCCAAGTGCGAGCCAGACAGGAGGGCCGCCTGCCTCAGAAACATCTGAAGCGGCCGTCGAGGAGAGATCCCCTGGAGGGGATGTTACCTGCATCCCAGCAACTCCTTAGGGAGACGCGGTGGAGGAGCCTTTGTCCCGGTGCCTCGCCTTGTCGTCCTCCTTCCGATGGCCTTCGGAGGAAGTGGACGCCTGCCTCAGTTTTTTAAGCTCCTTCTCCATAGAGCTCATTTTCTTCTTTAGAATATGGGCTTCCAGGGATTGCTGCCGCCTTTTTCGGGTAGCAGGGTTAAAGCTGAGGCAATGCTGGCACTTCTCAACCGGTGATTGGGCTCACGCAGAACAGGTACAGGAGTGGCCGTCCTTGTGCGGTAGTTGGGCGCCGCACGAATCGCACTTATTCTTGTGCTCAGAGGGTGTAGGGGACTCCACACCGACGCTTAGTACTGACGTTAGTATAAAAATAGAGTTTTTTCAGTAAAAAATGATGAAGCGAAGGGCTGATTGCCACCTAACTTCTTCCGCGAGGTGCTGTAACGGAGTTACCAGCGGACAGAACTGAAGGCGGAGTGCCCGACCGCCTTTATACCGACATCTCCTGATGCCGGTCACCTGACATGGGGGCGGTACCGCCAGGGACTGCTAGCTAGAAATTTTTCTGTGGGGTCCTGCCGCCACCGACATCAGTCCTATATGTAATTACCTACTGCAAGAGCCCTCTCAAGTAAGATCTGATGACGCTGTGTGGTGGGATGTAAGCACCCAGTCTAGTAGGGAGTGATTACCGGACTTATGGTTTGAGCATGTGGGTTCCGTAATGGTTTGGCTAAGGTTAAGAGCAGTAATCTCAGTTTGGGTTTTGTTAAACGTGGGTGCTAGCCAGTTGTGGTTAAAATCACCCATGACATATAGTTCACCTGACTGGGCTAGAGACGAGAGTTGGCACAGTAGGTCAGTGACTATTGTGGTAGGTGTACCTGGGCAACAATAAATACCGGCCACAAAGATAGGTAATGAGGAGGGGGGGGGACAGTTTTACCATGAGAAGCTCGTAGGCTTTGGGTTCAGCTTTTGTAAAGGAGACTGAGAAGTGTAGGGCTGATCTGATGTAGATAGCCACCCCTCCGCCTCTGGAGGGCCGGTCTTGCCTTGTGATAGTGAAACCTGGAATAGCAATGGTATTATCTGGTAGACTGGAGTTTAGCCAGGTCTCAGATAGGATGATTATTTCAGGGGCGTGGTGGGCGGCTAGGACCTGAAGCTGATCGAGCTTAGGGGCTAGGCTGCGAATATGTAGATGGAGAAGGCGTAAGCCTCGGGGGAGGCAGCCTGGACAAATGTCAGTGGTGACCTTGACTAAGGGGTTAGGTAAGGGGTGGTCTGGGCCTGTGGTTAGGGTTGGGCCGGGGTTAGAGTGTATATCCCCTGCAGCCAGTAGGAGTAGGGCGATGGTTAGGTGGCTGCATAGAACACGGAGAGACCGGGATTTTGCCATGCGTTGGCTAGGGGCACCAGTAGGGTGTGCTGAGTGGAGGGAGAGGGTACAGGAGTGGGAGAGCGTGGCCAGAAGGCAGCCGAAGGAATAGACCGAGGAGGAGAGTAGTGTGGGGAAATGGGACCAGGAGATAGCTGGGAGATGATGTGGACTTAAAGGGGATATGTAGGATGGGTCAGATAGGCAGTGGGGGGGGGGGTGCTAGGAAGCTGCTTGGAGGGGGAGTTAAAATGGGAAGGGACAGTAAAATGGGGGATATCAGAAGTACAAGGGTTGTTGATGGGACCATTTTACCAGAGTTGGGGAAGAGGTGCCCTGGCATGGTGCCTTGGTAGTAGCAGGGTGTGAGTTACAAGTATCCTGGTTGCCCCTCAGATAGCACAGATACCACTTTGGAGTAGTGGTACTGTCACGGACTCTGGTAGATAGGGTACAAGGTTCGAGACCCTGTCAGGCAGTTGGAATAGGACCTGGCTGGGAGCTGGGAGCAGGGATCCAGGATGTAGGTGGCTTAAAGTGGGCTGGGTTTCGGCCAGAAAACAGGGTTGAAATAGTGACTCCTAGTGGTCAAATGGGGTTAGTGACAGGTTGGGTGTGGGACAGGTGATAGGGCAGAGGTTGTAAGTAGGGCTAGCCATGTGGCAGGGCGAGGGTACGGCGTGGGCAGAGGCAGGGGTGGGAGTAGGGAGAGAAGTAGCCAAAACAGGTAGAGAGGTTACAGGAAGCAGGAAGGGATTCTGGTGGGGAGTCTGGGGTGGGAAGGTCAGAGGGTCCCTCTAGTGGCTAGCAGGTATAACCTGCAAATGGAAAAGTGGGGACTTGGTAAAAATAAAGGAGAGGAAGTGAGGTCATAGGGAAGCACCTATATAGGCAGTGCCAACCCAGGGTGTGTGGAGGGGTGGGCGGGGCAGTCAATGCGTGCAGCGTGTTGATGGGCTAACCCCCCTCACAAGGGTGCTGCTGTAGAGGTACTGCAATTATCTCTTGTCGGCACCTGTGGTGAATCCACTCCTGGAGGGAGCTCTGTCGACTGCAGTGCAGGCAGCTGAGAGGACATGGTGCACTGTTGTCAGCTATGGCGCTCTCTGTCCCCCATGCAACAATACGAACATACGAAATTTGCCAGCAGATAAAGGCCTAGAGGTCTATCAAGTCTGCTCGAATGTGCAGCTAGCACCCCTTATTCTGCAGCTGCCCCTCCCTTCCACCCTTCCCCTTCATTAACCCTCCCCCTTGTCCTGTCCCATCCTCGTTTGAAGCAGTCCACTGTTCTACTGCATACCACTTCTGCAGGTAACGCATTCCACCCAGCCACCACCCTCTGTAAAAAAGTGTCTCCTCATCTCCTCCTGAACCTTCCTCGCCCAGTCTCATATCATGGACCCTGGTGGCCCTCCCTCCTTACTTTGAACAGCCCTCTGTACCTGTCTTGTTTATTCCTTTCATGTATTTAAAGGTTTCAATCATGTCCCCCTCCTCCTCTCCTCCAGTGAGTACATGTTCAACTCCTTCAACCTTCTCTCATATGATAAGTCCCCAGACCCTTGATCATCTTTTGTCGCCCCGCGCTGCACTCCTCCAGTAACTTAATGTCCCTCTTCAGATACGGACGCCAGAACTGCACGCAGTACTCCAGGTGTGGTCTAACTAATGACCCATACAGTGGCAGAATCACCTCCTCCTCCTTGAGGATATACCCTTGCAATACAACCCAGCATTTCGTTGGCCCTTGCAGCTGCCTTCCTACACTGTGCCGAGTTGTTCATTGACCCTGTGATGAGCACACCAGATCCTTCTCCTCCTCTGTCTGGGCTAGCTGCACTCCCCTAGCTGGTAAGTCCTCCTGGGTTCTTCATCCCAAAATGCATCACCTTGCACTTTTGGCATTAAAGCCCAGCTGCCAGGTGTCTGACCAGGTTTCAAGCTTTGCCAGATCATCCTGCAACCCTGCCATCCCCCTAGGTCATCCACCACCGCACCAACCTTGGTATCATCAGCAAACAGACTGATCTTGCTCTTGATGTCCCATGATATGTCTGCAATGAATATCCCAAACAACACTGGTCCCAACACCGAGCCCTCAGGGACACCGCCTGCGTCACTGCCCTTGGGTGTGAGAGCTCCCCACCCACCACCACCCTCTGTTGCCTTCCTGCAGCCAGTTTCCTACCCATCTCACCAGCATTGCACCTGCCCTGTGCCTACTAACTTCCTTCCCAGCCTTCCATGTGGCACTGAGTCGAATGCCTTACTGAAGTCCAGATACAGGACATCCACTGCATGTCCCCTGTCCAGTTGCCTAGTTACCCAGTCATAGAACCCCACCAGGTTGGTTTGGCAGGATCGCCACGTATGAAGCCATGCTGTCTGCTGTCCTGTAGTCCTTGGCCTCTAAGAGGGCCACCAGCCTCCTTCAGGATAGTCTCCATTAGCTTACCCATCGATGGATGTGAGGCTCACTGGTCTGTAGTTTCTCCGGTTCATCCTTGGGCCACTCTTGTGAGGCACTACATGAGCCATCCTCCAGTCCTGAGGTACACACCCAATGTAGTGAGGCATTAAATAGGTCTGCCAAAGGTCCTGAAGGACCTCTGCCAGCTCCTTCAGTAGCCTGGGGTGGATGCCATCTGGGCCTGGTGCCTTGTCCACCCTCAGTGCCTTCAAACCTCTCGAACTCTGCCCTCCATGATTTCCATCCGTCACCTTACTCTGCGCCTGCTATTTCACTCCATCTTGGGTGTCACCCCTTCTCTTTAGTAAATACTGAGCAGAAGTACTCATTTAGTACATCCTGCTTTATCGCACCCAAGCCCACCAACCCCTCCTTCCTAATCCTTACTATGTGGTCCTTACAGCTCTTTCTCCCTGATGTACTTGGAAGTCCTCTCCCCTTCTTAATGCCTTGTGCCAGCCTGAGTTCCAGAGATGCTTTGGCTCCCTTACTGCCTTGTCACCCTTCGATTCTGTCAAGTACCTCTGTCCCTCCCCTCCCTGTTTTCTTGTATTTCCTAAAGGCAGCTCTTTTCCCTACCTTTTCCATGACCTCTTTGCTCAACCAGCTCGGTTTCTTAGCCCTAGCCTTCTTGCTCTGGGCTTTGCAGCAGGTTTTTGCTGCCTCCACTATCCCCAACTTTATGAGCTCCCATCTCTGGTTAGTATCCATACTAGATTGAATTCTGGCCAGGTACCCTTTACCACTTCCCATCCTCCCAAAGTCAGCCCTCCTGAAGTCCAGCACCTTGTGCCAGATTCCACTCCTTCCTTGCCCATATCCAATGTGAGCCATACTGAGTGGTGGTCACTCCCCTGACAGCGGTTCCTCCACTGTAAGTTCTCTCAAAGTCCCCATTTGCCAGCACAAGGTCAAGGGTTCCCTAACCTGGTTGGTTCACTGACCATTTGCAGCAGGAAGCTGTCCTGGAAGGCATCCAGCAGTACCTGCTCCCTTCTGTTCCTGGTTGTTGGGGTGCTCCAGTCCACTCCTGGCATGTTGAGTCCCCACAATCACCACACTACCCTACTGCAGGTCCTCCTGATCTGTCCCGCTAGTTCCCTGTCTAACTCTCCATCTGAGATGGTGGCCTGTACACCACTCCCATTCTAAGACTCCCTATTCTTGGAATCCTGGATTTGCACCCAAAGTGACTCTGTACTACCCCCTCCCCTTCCTCCTTACACACTTCAGTCCTTCCTTCACATATAGTGCCACCCCCCCTCCTTTCCCAGTCACCCTGTCCCTACGAAATAACCTGTACCCTGGTACAGACAGGTCCCAGTCATTATATTGGGTGGCCCATGTTTCCGTGATGGCTGCAATGTCCACCTCTCCCTCTGCCATGAGAACCTGCAACTCTGCAGTTTTCCTCCCAAGGCTCCTAGCATTAAGGGTAACCACCTTCCACCCTTTCCCCCTCCTCCCATCCTGCCCTCCTTTCCTAGCATCACCAATAGTACTTGCCATTTGTCCTTTGTCACTGTTATGGGGGGTAAGCTCATATGATTTCCCAACCTGTGGTCTCTGCATATCTCTTCTCCAACTGCCACCCCCCACTCCTAGTTTAAACTCCCAACTTCCTCTATATATTCTTCCATCCTCTGCTTCAACACTTTCTTTCCTTCCTCACTCAAGTGTAGTCTGTCCTTGGCATAGAGACTACTGTCCTCCCAGGTCCCTCCCCCCCCCCAACAGCCCATACCCTTTAGCACAACACCAGGTTCTTAGCCATCTGTTAAATTCCTCTATTCTCAGCTTTCTTGTTGTGCTTGCCTTTGGCACCGGAAGTATCTCGGAAAAAGTTACTGATCTTCCTGCCCTCACATAATTGTGCTAGTTCCTCAAACCTCCTCTGGACTATATCCACTGTCTTGTCAGCCAGGTCGCTTGTCCCAAGATGTATAATTAAATGAGGCTTGTCCTGCCCTTCTAGCATATTTCAGAACAGACTGTCCCACCCTTTCCGCTGTCATTCCTGGCATGGCCTCCACCCAAATGCGACTATGCCTCCGCCTTGCTACCCCACCTAACTCCTCTTAGTATTGAGTCCCCCAGCACTAAGATTCCACCCCTCTTACTCCCTGCTTGCTTCCTTTCATCTCCCTCCTCATTTCCAGCTCCTCTTCTTCCTCCTGCACATTATTATGCCCTTTTACCCCTGTTGCAGTTCTCCCAGCAGAACTTCCCCCCGCTCCAGTTCGGTCCAGGCATTTATCAATTACTCCTCTAATTTCATCACTTCCCTCCTCCACCTTCTTCCTCTCTAGCAGTGCAAAACTATTTTCTGAAGATCCTTCACAAATGCCTGCTCCCTCTCTCTGCATAGTAACCTGTTCTCTCCTTTCCACTCCATGACTTTTGCCACTTCTTCGCCTCCCCTCACAAGTCCCTATTGCCTCCTTCCATTTGACTTTTGTCTCCTGACCTGGTTTCCGGCAATCGCTCTTCCTGCCTGGGCCCTTTGTCTCTGCTTCCCTCTTCTGAGCCTCTCCTCACCACTGTTGGCTTAAATTGCCTCCCTCATCTCCCCTTCTTCCTCCCTCCAGTATTGGGCTAAACCCACCCTTAATCTGCCTTGCCTGTCTTAGTTCCTCCTGCAGACCCTCAATCTCCTTTTCTAAGTTTTTCTATGTGGTTGCACACTAAACATCCTCCCACTCTCCAGGCAATGTTTAGAAAGATTGTGCAACGCAGTTGTTGCAGCCTACCACCCTTACCCATTGCTGGGGTCGCTGCTTCAGCCCACCCCCACCCTTCCAGATGCAGGATACCAAACACTCCCCCAAGTCCCCACTCTCCCTCTATCAGTGCAAAACATTCTTTTATGTCCCTACTCCTTTGTTGCACACGCTTAGATATGTTGAGCAACTGCTTTTTATATTCCTATCCACACTAAAAATACTTTAAGTAGCCATTGCACAACCTTCTTCAACTCCTACTCCTCCTTTACCCAATGCAATAACTATGTGAAGTAGTAATAATGAAAGTGCCTGATTTGCATTTACTTCCTTCCACTGAGAGAGCAGTCACCTCTTCACTTGCTGCAGTTCCTTTCCTGGATGTCTGCTTCTGTTATGACAGGTGCAAACTTTGCCTGTTTGAGGAAGTGATGTCAGAACCCTAGTACAAAGGGAATAATTGACCAGGGGTGGTAAGAGAGGTTTGGGTGGGTGGGACCAGCCCAAGTCCTCCGGAAACAATCAGGTAGCTGAGGCCTCTAGTCAGACAATTAGCACCCTTCCCCACTCAAAACTTTGCAGCTAGTGAAGCCAGCAACAATGAATCAATTCTACTCAAAGCCCCAACATAGGTTTGCTACCCAAAGAAACAGGACACCAATTCAAACAGCTTCACAACAATACATCAAAATAGGTTTGGAATTATAAGATATAGGCTCCAATTCAAAGAAACAGACCAGTTAAATTACACCAATTATGTTTAAAAGAGAAGAAATAGGCTCCCTACAAATGCAGCCTGCCACACCGTAAACTAAAGAGCCCACTTTTAGCCACCAAAACAGGTTTCAAAATTCCAACAGCCCCAAACAATACCCTGCTAGCCCCTTAGTAGTAAGAAAGAAAATAAACATTCTACCAAGTAGAATCCATGAAAAACAATGTAAAACAAGAAGCTACTGTACTGTAGATCTGATCCTGTCCCCCTTCCAGTTCCTTCTGAACAATGAAGTGCTGCTGTCCGGATGACGTGCTGTAAAGTTAGTGGCACAAGACACCAAGTGCTGTTGTCCTCCGGAGTGAGGTGCTGTACAGCTAGTGGAAGAAGACAGAACTGCAGCCCTGTTGCTTGTGTTTTTGTGCATGCCTCTCTTTCTCTACCCGTGTCTGATGCTGGCTGCTCCCGTCTATCGTGCAGGCTGACAACACCGAGGTGAAACGGACACAGCTCTGCTGTACATGGAACAATGAACGGCTAATATGTGGTGAGCAACAACACAAAAATACACCACACTTTGGACAGCCACATCAACACTGTATGGCTGGGGACGGGGGGAGTTGCTGTGACGATCTCCAGTACACTTCCTACGATGCTTAGGATCCCCACAGCACTGAAGTATAATACCGTTTCCACAGGCCCCCCCCCCACGATGTTACCTGCCTGCACTGTAGTGGGAAGAGAGAGAGAGAGGAGAATCGTCCCTGGGGGCCCCTAGCACCCAGCACCCCAAGCAACTGTGTGACCAGCCTCCATGTGCAAACATGGGGACTCTCAGAGGAGCCTCACAATTGCAACACTATCTGTATCTTTTTGTTTGGTGTGTCTGTGTGAGTGATCCTGTAGGGAAGCAAATGTTACAGGCTCAGTAGTTGGCAGTGATCGTGCCTCACAACGCATCCAGGCGTGCATTAAATGCCTATAAACCCACACCCTGTCGTGGGTTATTGCTTACATATACTGTAGCTAAAAAAAAAGGTTCTAGTATGCAACTGGTGAACTTCAGAGACCAAACCTGCCTGCACTGTGGCACATTTTTTTTTTTTTTTAAATGTTTCCCTCCATACTTATTTGGGATTCAGAACCTCACTGGCTTAAAAATGGGCCTTCTTGCAGGAGGATTGACAGTGTCACTTAAATGAGAAACTTCAGTAGGTCATTAGTTATTAAATCCAGAAGAGGAAACACCAGGAATATTTGTGAAATCAGAAGCGGAAACTTCAAGAATGCTCTACTTTTACAACACACAGGCTTTTCAATATAACTGGATGCAAGGGGTCTCCATTCTTAGTCACAGTGCATAGTGGGTCAAACAGGGGGTAAACAGCTGATCTGCTGTGTCACAATCAATTTGCACCATACACAAGGGGGTAATTTAGCCATGTTGGGGGGAGGAGTTCTCTGTGAGTCACAGTGCAAAAATCAGATTAACAGATTTTAGTACGTTCATACTGTTACACTTGCCAAAATGCTGAAGTTTAACTTTCATAGAGTAGTTGCATGCATTGCAATGGTCGCTATGCCATGCTGTGACTTGTGAGTACAAGTAATGCTTAATTAAAGTCTCCTCACCCACTCCCCCTTTATATACTGGACCCCTTCTGAGGCAGATACCTGTGGAACTACATTAGCTGAATGACCCATTCCCTTGTAATCCAGCCCCCTCCCACTGGCTTCACTTACGTGTCGACTCCCTTGCATCCAATAAAACCTCCCTCCCCAGCTCCATTTCCAGACAAATCACAGTCGATTTGTTACACCCATCCTAAAACTATGGTCAGGATGATCTTTGGTGTCCATAGGGTGGGGCAGGGGGCTACAACAGACAGTGTGAGACCTGCTATACATGGAGCATTGCCTAGAAGGTAATTTTCAAGGTTGCCTAAAAGTACAGTTACGCAAGAACTTACTGTAACAGTAGATCTTTGAGAGAGGTTCCTTCAGTAGGTCATCACATATAGGACTGGCGCCACTTGGTGTCGAGCCGCACGGCAGATTTTTCTAACAATCCATGACGGGGGACCGCCCACCTGACGTCACGTGACTGACATCAGTGTGACTGTATATAGTGAGCGGTCCCCACGCCCACCCTCCAGTTCTCCCTCCGGGGCCAGGAAGAGGCCCGACAGCAGGAGCGAACAGGATTTGGAGACCCTGTAAAACATAAAATGAGGGGAAGGAGGGAGGGGAAAATATGACGTACTGAAGGAACCTCTCTCGAAGATCTACTGTTACGTTAAGTTCTTATGTAACTGTACTATCTTACTTCAAGAGGGTTCCTTCAGTAGGTCATCACATACAGGACTGAGTCCCAAGCAGTCCCTCCGAGAGAAACTAGGGAGGCAGAAAAACTCCAACAGAAATAACTGAAGTCCAGAAAAGACCCAGTCTAAACCAGGAGGCCCTGCAGGATGGCTAGGCCAAAGCCAGCCCTCCGGCTAGAAGCAATGTCCAGACTATAGTGTTTGCTAAAGGTATGGACAGCACTCCAAGTAGCGGCAGCACAAATGTCAGCCGTGGAAACATTCCGAAGGAAGGCCGCGGAAGCAGCCATGCCCCTAGTAGAATGACCTCTAATGGAACCCAGCAGAGGTTTATCATACTTCTGGTAACAGAATCGGATGCAGTTGCCCAGCCATTTGGAAAGGCCCTGCTTAGAAACTGGTTCGCCCTTTAATCTCGGGGCGAAAGAGATAAACAACTGGTCATAAGAGCGAAACTCCTCAGTCCGGTGTGTATAACACCGGAGAATCCGATGGACATCCATCGTGTGAAGGAGTGGCTCACCTCTGTTAAAGTGGGACAGGTAATACACCGGAAGCTCTACCGATTGGTTCAGCGTGGCTTCCGATACCACCTTTGGGAGGAACCTCGGATGGGTTCTAAGGAGTGCCCGGTCCCAATGGAAAATCAAGTAAGGCTCCTTGCAGCCTAGAGTGTGAAGCTCAGAAATCCTTCGGGCTGATGTGATGGCCACCAGAAAAAGCGCATTCCAAGGCAGGAAGCGCAGATCATATCTCATAGCCGTCTCGAAAGGAGGAAGGGTGAGCTTTTCCAGGACGAAGTTCAAGTCCCAAAGTGGGTTTGGGCTGTGGATGAAGAGTTTCAGATGGAGAATCCCTTTCAGAAAGGTTTTAGAGACATCCAAATGAGCCACAGGTTTGCCATCCACTAGCTCGTGGTACGCTGAAATTGCTGATAGAGTTACCTTTAAGGAAGAGTAGGACAGACTGGAGTCTAACAAGTGAAGGAGGCATTCCATGACTTGTGGGGCCGAGCAAGAGAAGGGGTTCCAGCCCTTTGCGGTCACCCATATGGAAAACCGCTTCCACTTCATGGCGTAAGTGGAACGGGTAGAAGGTTTCCTAGCCTCAATTAGGACCTGTGCAACCTGAGAGGAAACCCCGAAATGGGATATTGTTAACTGCAGGAGCCATGTATGAAGATGCAGGGTCCTGAACCCCGGGTGAACCAGACGGCCTTGATCCTGAGTAAGGAGGCCGTGCGTCACTGGAAGTGGAACTGGTGGTTCTCTGAAAAGCTGCTGAAGCAGCGGGAACCAGATCTGTCTCGGTCAGAGAGGGGCAATGAGGATCATCCTCGCCCTCTCCGCCTGAAGCTTAAGAACCCTCTGCAGAATGGGAAATGGAGGGAAAGTGTACAAAAATATCCCTGTCCAAGATAGAAACAATGCATCACTCCAGAAAGCACCTTGCTCTGGAATGGGTGAGCAAAACTTGGGAAGTTTTGCATTGGATTGGGAGGCGAAGAGGTCGAATTCCGATGCCCCCAACTTCGGAAGATGGAATCCGCCACTTCCTGATGCAGTTCCCACTCGTGAGCTAGGGTCCAAGATCTGCTGAGACTGTCCGCCAGGACGTTCAGAACACCCGGCACATGCACAGCCACTAGGACCAGATGGTGTTGGACTGCCCAGTTCCACACCCTGGTCACCTCCTTGCAAAGAGGACCGGGTTCCTCCTTGTTTGTTGATGGACCAAACTACCGACATATTGTCCGTTTGGATCAGCAGTGTTCCCGTCGGAAGGAGGGTCTGAAAGGCCAGTACTGCATATAGGACCGCCCTGAGCTCCAGATCATTGATGTGGAGAGAAATCTCCAAGCCGGACCAAAGTCCCTGGGCTTGATGTTCCCCCCGTGAGCACCCCACCCCATATTAGAGGCATCCGTGGTGAGGGTAGCTGCTGGTGCAGGGTTCCAAAAAGGAAGTTCCAAGGAAAGATTGCGGGAATCCATCCACCATTGCAAATCCTTCTGAACCACTGGGGAGATGAGGACTGGATGGTCCAGATTGTCCAGAAGCTGGTTCCACTGCACCCGCAAGGACCACTGAGTGATCCTCATGTGGAGCCTTGCTAGGGGAACGGTAGCGATGGAGGCTGCCATCAGGCCCAGAGGGTGGAGGATTTCCCAGGCCGGGACAGTCCTGTTGGAAGCCACTTTGGAGGCCTAATGGATAAGGGTCTCCACCCTGTCTGGAGGGAGGAAGGCTCTGCACTGGACAATATCCAGGACTGCCCCGATAAACTGGAGTTTCTGGGCAGGGATAAGGGATGACTTGGGCATGTTGACCTTAATTCCTAACCAGCTGAACAAGTCCAATGTAAAGGAAAGAGCCTCCAGCAAGGAATCCCTGGACGGGGCTGCAAACAGCCAGTCATTCAGGTAAGGGAATAATGCAATACCCCTGTGGTGCAGGAATGCCGCGACCCCCACCAGGCACTTGGTAAAAACCCGAGGTGTCGAAGACAGACCAAAGAGGAGCGCTCAAAACTGGAAGTGTTCCCCTTGAAAACGGAAACACAGGAATTGGCGGTGGCTGGGGAAAATAGGGATATGTACGTAGGTATCCTGCATATCCACGGTGCAGAGCCAGTGGTTCTCCATGAGGAGAGGAAGGAGGCTCTGGCGAGTCAGCATTCAAAATTTTTTGTACTCAACAAACTGGTTGAGCTGACTCAGGTCAAGTACGGGTTGAAAATCCCCGGTCTTTCTTGGAACCAAGAAAAAATGGGAGTAGAATCCCTTTCCCCTTTGCCTTGAGGGAATGCACTCCATCGCTTCTTTGGGCAAGAGCGAATTTACCTCCTCACGAACGAAAAGTGCCTGGTCCCAAGAGTACGAGGACTTTTGTGGAGAATTTCCCAGGGGAAGCTCCAGGAGCTCTATGGTGTGCCTATGGACACTAGTTGCAGGAGCCACTCCTCGGAGGTAATCGCCCTCCACTCCTGCGCACGGCGGGTGAACCCTCCTCCACCTTCTCCCCATCGCAAGACTGAGGAGGCAGTGGGGCCGGGGAGTCAAGAAGTGGCAGGACGTTCAAGGGGAGGGCCTCCTGAATGTCTCTGATTCTTGGAGGCAGGAGGGGTGGCTGTACCTGTGGCCTTACACTTCCCTTGGCGGCGTGCCTGGGCATTCTTCCTCTGCCTCCAGGTCCTTTTCCAAAAGGGCTGCTGCTTCTGCTGCTGTTGTTGAGCACCCGATCAGTACATAGACCTAACGGACTGCAGAGCAACTCCTTTGTCCTGTAGGTCCGTTATGATATCTTTGGTGTCCCCTCCGAAAAGGACAGAGCCCCTGAAAGGGGCGTCCTGAATCGCCGACTGGACCTAGTTAGCGAGGCCCGAAAGGCAAAGCCAGGAGTGCCATCTAAGGCTAATGGCAGCTGCCGAGGTATGGGCCACAGCATTGACAGAATCGTAAGTGGCCTGCAGAGCATGCCTGCAGGAGATCTTGGAGAGGCGGAGATCCTTGGCAAGTTCCTCCTTGAGAGGTGAAGGATCCATGGATTGGACCTTAGTCTCCAACCTGGCCATAGTCGCTTTTTGGTGCAACACCATATGAGCCATGTTACTGAGGGAGTGAAGGGTGCACATGGCTGAGGAGTAGACCTTTTTCCCCGAACTGGTCCATCTGCCTCGACTCCTTGTTCAGAGGAGTAGTGCTCATGTGCTTAGGAGCAGAGGAGCAATCATGAGCCGCTGAAATGACTACAGAGTCAGCCTTAGGATGAAACTTTAAGAAAGAAGCATCCTTCAGCATCCAGTAGAGTCTGTCCGCATGTTTGGGTACAGCCGGAATAGACAGGCATCTGCCAGGTGGTCGTGGTGAGGTCTTGATGGGGCCCATCCACGGAGGAACTGGGATAGGAGACAGAGACTCCAGGTCCAGGTGTTTCACGAGTCTCTGTCTCATCAGGTCCTGTTCCTCTGACTCCCAGTTGAAGTAGTCTCTCAAGGCCCTCAATAGGTCAGAGAAGGAAGGGTCCTCCGGCGATGACTTCGGTGAGACCTTGCCTTTCAGTTCCTCTGGGTCCTCCAGGACCTCCTCCTCTGAGGAGTCTTACCTCCCATCTGAACTGTCATAATCTGCCCCCTTGACAGGATGACGAGAAAAATCTGGAAGGGAAATGTCCTGCCAAGTCTTCCCCGAGATGTGGACAATCGGAAGCGAGCTGCTCGGGGAAGGGGACCTAGGAAGCTACGGATGTGGGAGTCTAGTTTCCAGGTCCAAAACCAGCTCCAACCTAGCCCCCTGTCACCAAGACTGTATTAGAGTCTTGAAATCCAGAACAACTGTGGGGGGGGTGGAGCCGGCTGAGGTTGGGAGGGGGAGGAGGAGGAGGAGGAGGAAGGGCGACTGGTGGGGGATAATAACCCTGAGGTCCCATGTAGTGGGAACAGGGGTTAAATCCCCGGTAGAACTGTCCCATGTGACTCCAATCGGGAGTGGAATCCCCCAGGTAAGGATCCCAAGGATACCATATGGGTAATGGGGGACACTTTGAGGTCGGGTGTAAATTCCCATCGCCAGTCCTGACGTTAGGGGAGCCCATGTCGGACCCGCTGTGGTATAGATCAGAGGAGGGTCTGGCGTCAGGACAGTCCATGTCAGAGGAACTGACGTTGGCACTGGCACTACCCGATCCGGCACTGGAAGGGGTTCTGGAGTCGGAGGGGCCGGCGTTGGCACCAGACGAAGGGGCTCTGATGTCGGAGTCGGGTCTGGCATCGGGGCCAAAGGTAGAGGCCAGACAGCCAGTCTCAGCAGAGGGACTGTCGTCAGGATGGCCGGCGCCTGGGGAGGGGCGGGCAGTCCACTGTCAAGCTGTGAAGAGGCCTCCACTAAAAGGCCATCCGGCCGAGGAGGAGCCTCCAGCACCTGGACCCCCGCAGGGGAGCGCGGAGAGGGACCCAACATATCCACAGGTTCAAAGGGGTCTCCATCCCCATCGCCGGACGTGTCCACGGGAGAATACGAGGACATGGGCAACAGAAGGAGGGGGAGGGAGAAGGGCTTTCTTCCTCTGGTCCTGCCGGACGTCGGGTATGGCACAGTTAGGCCCTGACAGGGGAACTGAGCCCATGCGGTCATCAGAAACGGTCAACTTAGTGGGCAGGGTCAGGCGGTCAGGGGTAGAACCCCCAGTCGACTTATCAACCAGAGCCGGGTGACTGCCCCCAGCCGGGCGAGCTGACTTACTGGCAGCCACGCGGTCTCCGGAGGAGCCAGAGACTGACTTACTGGCTGAGGTGGTGCGGTCACCGGAGGAGCCGACGATCGACTTATCCGCCGCAGATCTGTCTGACTTACCGTCCGGTTTCCTGGGCAGCAGCTGGGCCTTGCTCATTGAGGGCCTGACATCGTCCATGGAGCAAGCCCGCTCCCTAGACTTCTCCTTGTGTTTTTTCAAAGGGGAAGATTTTTCAGACGAGTCCCTAAGCCGATCCATCTTTTTCTCTAGTGAAACTAGGCGGACTTTGAGCAGGTGGGCCTCCAAAGCCTGCCGTCTCCGTTTTTCGTGGCCTGGTTGAATGACTGGCACTCAGGACAAGAGGAGACTGGATGGTCTGGGCCTCGGCAGATGATGCACTTCGGATGTCCGTCTTTGTGCAGCATCTGGGTGCTACAGGATGAGAACTTCTTCTTAGGAGAATACATCAAAAAGAACAGTAGTTGTACAGAATAAAGTAGCGAGGGATTACCGTGCGATGAATTTTCTCGACGATCGCAATGGAAGTCTGCGGAGCGACTGACATGAGGAGACGGTGGGAAAGAACTGAAGGGCGGGCGTGGGGACTGCCCACTATATACAGTCACGCTGACGTCAGTCATGTGACGTTGGGTGGGCGGTCCCCCGTCAGGGATTGCTAGAAAATTCTGCCGTGTGGCCCGATGCCAGGTGGGGCCAGTCCTATACATGATTACCTACTGAAGGAACCCTCTTGAAGTAAGATCTCCCTTTTACTCATGGTCACAATCAGTTTAGGGATCATGCACAGAAGGGCTGACACTGTCATGAAATAATGACTGATGCAAAGCAGGCGCAGCAAACACTATGCACCAGTCACTGGGACTGAGAATGGAGGCCCCCAATCTCTGAGGGGAAATGTCCTATCAAGGCACTGAATGGATAATAGAAGTTAGAATACCTTGGCCTGTGGACTGAGACCACACTTTGTAAAGGTGTACTGCCACTCTGGGAGCCCCAGGTGAATGACCATGAGCCTATAATAGGCTGTGAAAGTGTCTGTGAGGTAGTACCAGTACAAAGCTCTGTCTAGGAACCAGATCTCAGCCTGCTGGGCTACAACACCTGTCAGGTGAGAAGAGAGTAAATAGAGCTTCAGTTAGCAGGAGCGTCACAATACCTTTAAACAATCTTATAATAAACACTACATCGCTACTATAATGTTACACTGGTACAGTTAACTGTACATTATTGTGTCTGAAAGTCATGCGATATTCATTGTGCAAAATGAGCAAGATTTGCCTGTGGAATAAAATGAATAACTGATTCTGTAGTTCCTTTTAAAGTTTGCAAAGTAATATTTAATCAGAATATTTGCACATCTATCCATATTCATAACATGCCAGCGAGGATAATTCTGAGTATTTAAATGATGGCCAGGAGCACCTTGAGAGATGCGACTCTCGGCCATGCACAAAACTGGCATCAGAGATAGTCAAGAATGTGCATCATGTCGCAGAAGAAAAAATTACTCACCTTAGTAATGTTGTTTCTTCTAATGGAGTCTTGCTATATTATGACATATGCAGCATAACCCCAGGTTAGATCTGCTCCGGAGGTGAAAGAGTTAACTTCCATGCAGGGCATGGAATCTTGAGCGCGAGCTCGGTTGAACACTCTGTCTGTTGAAGCTCAAATTTAAACTGTCAGATCTTTACGAGCAAAAACTCAGTAAGGTTCTGTGTGGAAGCCGTAAACCTACACTAGCCACTGGCTACTAACTACAAAAACACCTTTTTGTTCTTGATCCGAATATAGCAAGACTCAAGTCGGGGGATTCAAGAAGGAAAATTTAAGCATAACACCTAAGCACCCCAGAAGGGTGAAATAAAGTGGGCATCAAAGAAGTGCCAACATTGCACTGCCCACCCACATCCCAAAAACAGAGGTTCTGAGAGGGGCAGGCTGGGAGGTCATATAGCAAGACTACATTAGAAGAAACAATCATTAAGGTGAGTAATTTTTCTTCAAACAACATGAAGCTCATATATTATGACATATGCAGACTATACAGCAGTACCTCCATGGAGGAGGGACAGAACCCACTTGGGAAATAGGCTCTGAAGCACAGCTGTGTAAAATCGAGCATCACTCCTAGCCTGGATATCCAAGGAGTAATGCTTAGTAAAAGTGTGAACTGTTTTCCAGGTAGCTGCTTGACATATCTCTAGGATAGGAATGTCCCTGGCAGCCGCCAGAGACGCAGCTGTACCTCTGGTAGAGTAAGCCCTCAGGCCTGAGGGAGGAACCTTACCCAGTTTTTCGTAACAGAATTGGATACAAGAGACAATCCACCTGGCAATGGATCTTTTAGTGGCAGGTTTCCCTTTACCAACCTCACCATAAGTGAGGAACAATTGAGGATTCGAACCTGTGACCCTTGTGCGTTCTATATAGTAACTAAGGGCTCTTTTGACATCTAAACTGTGCAATCTCCTCTCACCAGAGGAGGAATGGTCAGTGAAGTACACAGGAAGAGACATGGATTGATTAAGGTGAAAGTCTGAAACCACCTTAGGCAAAAACTTCCTGTTAGTCCTGAGGACTACCTTATCTCTATGAAAGGAGATAAAATCAAGCTCCACTGACAAGGCTTGTAGCTCACTTATGCGCCTGGCAGAGGTGATGGCTACCAGAAACACAGTTTTCCAAGTCAAGTACTTCAGCTCTGCTGAAGACAATGGCTCAAAAGGGGGTTGCATAAGCTGAGCGATGCAAATATTAAGATCCCAAGCAGGGGCAGGATCCCTGAACGGGGGATTGGTGTGAAGCAACCCTTTAAAAAACTTGGAAAACACAGGGTGAGCTGATAAAGAAGAGGGCTTACCTGTTGACAAGAAGGCAGACACAGCTGCCAAGTGCACTTTAGGGTAGCTGGTCTCAGCCCCAAGGAATTCAAATGCACCAAATAATCCAGGATCGTGGCACACCAGCAGATTCTGGGAAATATGTTTACCAGCACACCATATGGAAAATCTCTTCCATTTTGAATTATAGGTAGCCCTGGTGGAAGGCTTCCTAGAGGCCTTCAAGATATCCAATACACCTTGAGAAAGGTGTAGGTCAGCAAACTCTAACTCTTCAAGAGCCAAGCCTTGAGATTGAGAGATTTGAGGTTCTGATACCAAACTCTCCCCTGGGCACAGGTTAACAGGTCGTGATTCCTGGGAAGACATAGGGGAGGGTGGACTGCTAAGGACATGAGGAGTGGGTACCAGGGCTGCCTGGCCCAATCTGGAGCAATCAGGATCATCTTGCAGGATTGAGATCTGATTCTGACTAGCACTTTGAAAAGAAGGGGAAGGGGAAAAGCATAGAGAAACTTCCCTTCCCAACTGAGAAGGAAGGCATCCAGAGGGACTGAGCCCAACACTGGGGGCCTGCAGCAAAAAAGGGGAAGTTGGTGATTGTCTGGGGCTGCAAAGACATCTATTTGCGGAGTGCCCCATCTGACAAATATTACCTCCAGTACTAGGGGATCCAGTGCCCATTCGTGATGGCCCTGGGAAATCCTGCTGAGAGCATCCGCTAGGACATTGTCCTTGCCTGGGAGGTGAACTGCCGTAAGGGAGGCGTTCAGAGAATAAGCCAGAGACCACAACTTCATTGCTTCAGTGCACAAGGCCGTAGACCGAGTGCCCCCTTGCTTGTTGATGTACCACATTGTAGTGGTATTGTCTGTTCTGACCTAACTACCTTGTTCTGGACAGATGTGGAAAAAACCTGGAGTGCTAGAAAAACTGCTCTGAGCTCCAGCAAATTGATGTGGAGCAGAGATTTCTGAGGGGACCACAGTCCTTGGGTGGAAAGGTCGCCCATGTGAGCTCCCCACCCCAAGAGGGATGCGTCTGTAGGAAGGGTCAAGGAATGAGACTGGGGAGTGAAGGGAACCCCCTGTCTCAGATTGTTCTGATCCTGCCACCACTGAAGGGCCTGGATCAGGGTTGAGTCACTGGAATCAATTTGGTTAGGGATCCGCCCTTAAGACCAAAAGGCTCTCAAATGGAACTGAATGTCCCTCATCTGAAATCTCGCTCCCTGCACTACTGCTGTAGAAGCAGCCATGTGCCCCAGGAGCTGTAGAAAATGCCTTGCTGGTCGAGAGACCTGCAGGGTGAAAGAGGATGCCAGAGACACCAGGGTCCTTGCTCTCTCCAGAGGAAGGAAGGCTCTGGCTTCTTTTGTATTCAGTTCTGCACCTATAAAGGTGAGAAGCTAGACAGGCTCCAGAACTGACTTTGGAAGACTGAGAAGGAAACCTAGAGATGTAAGCAGCTGCTGGGTTACTTGTAAATGCAGTTTGACCTGTTCTGGAGACTGGCCTACAATGAGCCAGTCGTCCAGATAAGGAAAGATGGCAATCTTTTGCCTTCTTAAATGAGCAACTGCTACTGCCAGGCATTTTGTGAACACCCTTGGAGCCGAGGAGAGGCTGAAGGGCATTGCTCTGAACTGGTAATGGCCTGAGGGCAGTTCGAATCTGAGGTACTTTCGATGGGAGCTTCTGATGAGAACATGGAAGTAGGCATCCTTGAGGTCCAGGGAGGCTAGCCAGTCCCCTGGCCTTAGAGAGGGTAAAATAATCCCCAGGGTCACCATTTTGAACTTTGGTTTTAAAAGGTGCTTGTTTAGATACCCGAGATCCAGAATGGGCCACCATTCTCCTGTCTTTTTTGGGGTAAGGAAGTACCTGGAGTACAACCCTTTGCCCTGGTGTATGGGTAGAACCGTTTCCACGGCTCTGAGAGCCAGGAGAGAAGAAATTTCTGCTTCCAGGGCAAGTGCCTCTGATGGGTTTGCAGGTGGAAAAGATCTGGCTCTCATCTTCGGAAATTTTTTGAAGCTGACAACCAGTCCCTGGCTTACTACATCCAGGACCCACTTGTCTGATGTTAAAGACTTCCAGTCCTGGACAAAGTAAGCAAGCCTGTCCCCTACCGGTAGTGGAGAATCGGCCCTGGCTACCCCATCAGGGAGCCTGTTTTGCAGGGCTTTGGGTTGAGGGGTAGAAGCAGGCTTACTAGAGCCCTTCTTCCCTTCCTCTAAAGAACCCCCTCTGGGCATAAGCAGAAGAGGAGGCCTGAGCTTGGTAAACGGCCTATGAAAAGGCCTGCCCCTGCCCCACATGCTGCCTTTGAGGAGTGACACCTTTCTTTGGCCTGTGCACTCCTATAGGTGGTCCTATACTCATCCATTTTCTTCATATAATTCTCTGTCTGCTCCCAAACAGAGAATTTCCCACAACAGGAAAATCCATAGCCTTAGACTGGGTATCCTGTGACAGGGCAGTACATCTGAGCCAGGCCATTCTGCAAAGAGACACAGATGTAGCCATAACTCTAGATGAAACATCATTAGAGTCTACAGCAGCATGAAATTGCACCTTGGATGCCTCAATACCATCCGCAGCCACCTGCTCCAGCTCCCTGGCAAGCTGTTCAGGGGCCTGTTTTGCTAGGGTCAGGACAGTATCCCACCTGGATTTCTGGTACCTAGCTGCGTAAGCCATATAATTTGCCTGTCTGAGTCCCAAAGATGCTGCCATGTACTGTTTGCCATGGCATCCATCCTCCTGGAACTTCTTTTCAGGAGGGTGAGAGGCTAGAGGAATATTAGCCTTGTCACAGGCTGCAGCCTGCACTACCCCCACATGGCTGCACTGCTGAGATAGGAACTCCATATCAGAGCCTGATAAAGCATACCTCTTGTCCATCCTTTTATCCACAGGGAGGATAGAATGAGGAGTTTTCAGAATTTTTACTGTCTGTTTCCTAAAACACCAAGGGAATAGACAGTCTCCTAGACTCTGGAATATCCATCATTTCCACAAAATCAGGCTCTTCTTGATCATCAACAGCTTCCTCAACAGGGAGTTGCAGAGTGTCAGCAACTTTCTTGTAAAGCAAAAAATGAGAAGGGGACTCAGATAGCCTGGGAGGGGATACTCCTGAGGGTCTGTCTGGAGAGATGTCTGGTTCAATGGGCACATCCAGACTGTCAAAATCACACTCACTCTCCTCGTACCCTCCTCCCCTTCCCCCGGTTCATAAAAATCTTCAAAATCATAATTTGAACCGAGGGAACCGACCGAACCGGGCGCTTGCCCAATGGTGCCGGTTCGGACAGAACTGGGGAAAGAGACTGGACAATTTGAATAGCTTTGGCTATTTCCTCAGCGGTTGGAGAAAGAACTTTTGGCCCCAAACTAGCTGACCTTCTAGCCCTTTTAGTTGCAGCCAGCTCCTCAGAGCTGGCTCTTCGCTTCGCTCGAGGAAGCATCGCCTGGTCAGAGGGCATTCCTCAGGTTCGTTGAACCGAACCGGCTGGCCATCCGGTCAGCGGACTTTTGGCTCCCTTTCCTGAGCCTACCAACTTTTTCCACGGTGGCAGCAGGAAAATTCTTACAAATCTGGCAGTCTGCATTGAGGTGGTCAAACCCCAGACAATATACACAGATGGTGTGTGGGTCAGCCTTGGCAAAGGCTTCCCCACAGAGGCCACAGTGCTGAAACCCAGTGGGTTCGGTTTTTCTTTGGGTTTCTCAGACATGGTGCCAGCCTAATCAAAAACTTGCCCGTTAATGGCAATCCACCAAGCAAGACTCTCTATCGGTTCCCAACCGTGTCACTGGTCGTGAAAAACGTAATAAAAATCCGTTTTTTAGAACCGATAAGAACCGGAACCCGCACTCTAAAGGGCTAGAAAGTAATTTTAAAACCCCTCTCATCGGTTCAAACCGAACCGAAAAAGACGTTTACAAGTTCCACACAGAAGAAAAAATAATAAATAAGCCTATCTATTACTCACAATACCACAGACAGAGCTTGAACCGATGATTGCGGTTAAATTTCGGTAAAATAAACCGAGAATTACACTTTAAAACCGACAAACAAACCGAGCAGCAGGAGGAATCTCCGGAGCGACTGTTCAGTGAGGCGGAGTAAAGAATCTGACAGTTTAAGTTTGAGCTTCAACAGACAGGAGTGTTCAACCGAGCTCACGCTCAAGATTCCATGCCCTGCATGGAAGTTAACTCTTTCACCTCCGGAGCAGTTCTAACCTGGGGTTATGCTGCATATGTCATAATATAGCAAGACTTCATGTTCTTTGAAGGGGGGCAGCAATTCATGCTCCATACACCAGCATGGGAACCTCTTCTAGTTGCAGGTGTAAGGCTTGCATGTCAACTCCTTCCAAGATGCATTCAGCACTCAAACACCCCCTGAAAGCCCAAGGGCCTGGAATTCTAGCTGATCAGCAGCCAGATGCAGGGACTGCAGGTCCAGGTGCCGGACTGTCCCCCTGAACCGCAATAGTGGGTCCAGAAGGAGTGGAAGCAGCCACAGTGGTCTGCTGCTGAGACTGAAGTGATTCTGGTACCAGAACTGATGTGGCCAATATGGTGCAATCAGGATCAAGGATGCCCTGTCCCTCTACATCTTGAGTACCACCTTGTGGACCAAAGGAAATGGAGAGAAGGCATATTGAGGTTCTGAGACTAGAACTGATACAGCACATCCCTCCACTGGGAATTACAGGCCGGTCAGTTTGACCTCAGTGGTGGGGAAAAATTATGGAATCACTGCTAAAAGAAAGGACTGTAGCATATCTCGAGGCCAGCGGCACACAAGACCCAAGGCAACACAGATTCACAGCTGGTAAATATTGTCAAACAAATCAGATATATTTCTTTCACTATGTAACCAGAGTGGTTGATCGGGTTGGGGGATGTCATGGACATGGCCTATCTACATTTTAGCAAGGCATTCAACCCCCGTCCCACTCAGGATGCTATTGAACAAGTTGGGCAGTCTGGGAGTGGGCCCCAAGGTAGTAAAGTGGGTTGGAAATTGGCTGAGCAGCAGGACACAGAGGGTGGTTGTTATTGGAGTGCAGTACCAGGACAGGAGGGTGACCAGCAGGGTGCCACAGGGCTCAGTGCTAGGGTCTGTCTTCTTCAATGTCTTCATTAGTGACATTGCAGAGGGGCTGGAGGAGAAAGTAAGCCTTGTTTAGAAGGAGAGAGTGAGAGGAAGAGTCAAAGGCATGTGCAAGGTCAATGAAAATAGCTGAGGTGATCTGCTCTTGAGCCTTTGCAGAGTGAATGGTGTCTGTAAAGCAAAGAAGGGAGGAGGTGGTTGAGTAGAATTTCCTAAAACCTGATTGGTCCGGGGAGAGAGTATTGAAAGCAGACAGGAAGTCATTTAGCCTTGAGAGGACAAGTGATTCTTGGACCTTGGCAAGTGAGGGGAGAAGTGATATGTGTCGGTAGTTGCCAGGGACAGTGGGATCACCCCCTTTATGAAGGGGTATGTCTGTAGCTAACTTCCAGCATGAAGGGATGGTAGAGGAGGAGAGACATAGATTGAGGAGGTAAGTTAGAGGGGTCAAAATAGAGGGTGCAGAGATTTTGAGTAGATTGGAGTGTAGGCCATCAGGGCTGGATTTAGTGGAATTTAGGGAGTCTAGAGCTCTAATGACTTCTGCTGGGGATACCAGAGGCAGTTGAAAGCCATGAGGTGGCTGGGGAAGAGGGAGGGGCAGGAGGGGAGTGGGGAGGTCTTGTGGGAGGGCACAGATAATAAAGAACTTATTTAGGGCATCTACGACAGAGGTAGGGTCTGAAACTAGGGCACCAACCATGCAAAGAATGGGTGGGGGTGGTGTTCTGAGGACGTGTGCAAGAGCGAATGGAGATTGTTCCAGAAGGAAGACTGAGAGTTGTTGGGGGTGTGCAGTTGAGTTTTGAAGTATTCAGATTTTGCCTGCCAAATACACTTGGTACAGCTATTTACGGAGGGTTCGGCAGTTCTGCAGGTCATTTGGGTCACATGTGGTTTTAAAAATGTCGCCAAGCGAGGTCATGGATTTTGCACGTGGATAGGATTTCCAGAGAGATCTAGGGATTGTGATGACATTTAACCCTGACTGATTTCAGTGGAGCATAGACATTCCAGACTTTTAGAAAGACTGTTGTAAAATGGGTGAGAGCAATGTCAACAGAGGAGTGAGAGGACCTGTGACCAGTTAGCCATGGCCAAGTCAAGGAGAAATTTATTTGAGTCGAAGGTTTGAGGGTCGATACTGGATATATTTGGGGGTCTAGAGGGGACGTGTCTTTCTGATGCAAAAGGTGGAGCAGTGATCACTGAGCACATCGGGAAATACACCTGCAGAGCTGATTTGGTGTGGATGGGTTGATAGTACCCAGTCAAGCAGGGTATGGGATTGGGAGCGATGGTTGAGGCAAGTTGACTCACTGATCAATTGAGTTAGGTTTAGTGTTTCAATCTGGAGGCATGCGTTTTGTGATGAGGGGGAGAGCCAGTCCAGACTGAAGATACCAAGAAGGATCAATTCGCCTACAGATGCAAGGATAGTAATGGAGGTGATGCAAGAGGCCAGGGAGGGAGTTTGGGGAAGGGATATAAAACTCCGACAGAAAGTGGCACTGAGGACGGAAAAGTGAGCTTTGCCAGGAGGAGTTCATGAGATTGTGGGACAGCTTCACGGTGGGTGATAGTGCAAGAAATGGAGCTGCAGGAGTAAATTGCAAACCTTCCTTCCCTTTTTCCATGGTCTTGCCTGTGGAGGTTATAGTCAGAGAGGGCATGCTGATTGTCTGGGATACATGAGAACAGCCTTGTTTCTGTGATTTATAGAATGTCAGGGAAGTGCTGAGTGACCAAGACTTTTACATCGTCCCGTTTAGGAAGGAGGCTGCGCGGGCATTTATATGCAAGAATCTCAAGTCCTTGGGGAGGTCCTGCAAAAAGGTGGGGTTGGGGGGCCAGGGTTTAGGTCAACATCTCCAACTAGGAGCAAGAGAAAGACTAGAAGGTGACAGTGGGGGGAATGTCTTTTTAGCTTTAGCTGGTATCCTCGGAGTGGGAGATGTTTGGAGGGGGTTGGAAGCAGATGTCGGATAGCTTCAAGCTTAACGAGAGAGATGTTGAGTAACCCAGGGTGATTTATCAGCATAAGTTAGTTGGAAATGGTGGGGGGGGGGAGCAATGAAGGAGTAGGTAGGTTGGCCACACATGGGGAAGGA
Organism: Neoceratodus forsteri; assembly: GCA_016271365.2. Taxonomy (NCBI): domain Eukaryota; kingdom Metazoa; phylum Chordata; order Ceratodontiformes; family Ceratodontidae; genus Neoceratodus; species Neoceratodus forsteri. Next base: position 610,618,904 of record CM057449.1, on the reverse strand, counting down.
TGTGGAAAGGATGGAGCTAGGAAGAAACGGGGCTGAAATGGGGGGGAATACAGGAAGAAAGAAAAGGAGGGCTAAGTGGGGGTGAAGGAGAATACGGGGAAGGCCATGGAAGTACTGAGCAGAGTAAAAGTGAAGCAACAGCATCAATGGTGTATTGCTTAAATATTGCCAGTGATCCACCACTTTACATTTTGGAAGGTACTGGCTTACGTAGTCTCTACTGCCTCTCATGGTTATTTTGCTGTTGATATTTTGACCACTACACTGTAGACCCTCTCCTCCTACCCTTATATCACCTTTTTACATCTTCCCCCAGATTCTCCCTTTCTCCCCTTACCACTACCCTCTCCAAACTTCTACCTGGACCATCTGCAGCTGCCTGCTCTTAGCGCCATGGCTTTGTCTCGATGCTTTATGGAAGGTACAAAGCCCTTACTCATTCTGCTTCCCATATCACGCCATCCTATTCCCAGCCACAAGTGGAAAGGTTCCTTTGGACTCCATCACTCTCCTGCGCTTGCTAGTAGGTGAGTGGAACTCAATCCCAGTACCCTCTCGAACCCCTGCCATGCGATACCTGTAACAGAGGAGCGCTGGGTACATATCCAGAATATGGAGTGCACATTTGGCATCCAAAGTAGGATACAGAAAGTAGACTGGGATATAAAACATCTGGCTGAGGTGAAATTCCAAGACTACCTTAGGCAGGAACTTCACACGGCGATGAAAGATGACCTTGTCTTTGTAGAAAACCTGATATGAAGACTCCACTTGAGCATGCCTGGAGCTCACTCACCTGTCTGGCTGAGGTGATGGCAATTAAAAATGTGATTTTCCTCAACAAGTGTTACATCTTAACACTTGCTAATGGGTGTAAATGGTTTATTCATCAGCTTTACAAACACTAGCAGTAGGTCCAACGGTGGCAGACGCTCTTGCACTGGGGGTGGGGGCAGAGGGGGACAGGTGATTCAGGCCACTGAAAAGGCACCCAACCACTTTCTTCTGAGCCACCATAGGTATACCAGCCCATGCCTGGTATGCAGAGATGGCAGTGACTTGAATAACCTCAATGGATGTGGCTTGTAACCCTGCCTGAAGCTGGGTTCAGAGACACTCAAGGATTTGTGCCATAGGACAAATGAGGGGGCCAATCTCCTGACCTGCACACCAGTGCGAAAACCTCCTCCTCTTGAACTTATTTTATTTATTTTAAACATATTTTACCAGGTAGACATAGGGCCCAGAAGAAAAAAAATACTCACCACAGTAATCTTCTTTCTTCCATGGGGTCCTTTAGCATCAGTAACTTTTTGCACTTAGCTGGTTAGGTGCAATTTATTTATTTCATTTCAGTTGACCGGGTAAGTGCACTAGACAAATCCTGCCTATTTTCAGGCATGACCCGGGGAAGGGGGATACAGACGAATGCCAACTGACCTTGAACCAGATTAAGCTGTTGGTGGTATTTTTAGTGAATGAGGGAAATTTGGCCAGGACACCGGGGAAATTCCTACTCATTCAGTAAGGGCTCGCTGCCACATGGCCAATGGTGCCTCGGTGTCGGAGGAGGAGGACGGTTGAGGTAGGGAGTTGGTTTCCCTCCCTATCTCCTATCTGCAGGAGACCGACCAGAAAAGGACCGCTGTGGACTCGGCAGGGGCTTCTGCACAGATGACAGAGTTTGTACACACGAATGGAGGACCTACCGTTACTCGAGACGGAACAGTTCAGGCACCGGAAATTCAGAAGAGTACTCCTTTGGCTGCAGTTTCTGAAATTGCCTGTCTGGAGGCGGATGCTGTGGTAAAACCAGCTGGTGACAGTGTTGCTGGGGCTTTGCTCCGCCCGGCTCCTACGAGTCCTGTCAGTCACAGTGTGACGTGGACTGACAGGGCTCAGCAGTGTATTCCGGAGCCGGCAGCTGATTCGGAGAGTGTCAGCGTGTGAGCACAGTGCAGCTCTGTGTTTCCAGGGGCTGGGGAGACTGGCAGTTGTTCGCTTACAAGCAAGTGCTAGGAGTCTCCCCTGTGATCCTCCAAGACAGCAGTGGTGTCTAGTGCTTTGCCTCCCTGTGTGGAGCGCACCAGGATTCAAGAGGAAAATGGCTCCTGTATTGCAGTTCCTCAGATTTTTTCTACGGAGCAGTCGGGAGTGTTGCTATCCTGGCTTCCAGGTACTGCGGCTTCTCAATGTGCAGATGTCCTTTTTTAGGGACCCCAACAGCAGGTCACGGTGGGACATGCCGTTCACAGCTCCCCTGGTCATGGGTTTGATTCCCACCTGTCTGCTTTAGGCTTGACTATTGCTGCAGCTCTTCAGGGTGCAGGGTGGGAGAAGTCCCACTTGGATGATTCCTGGACCTCCCCTGCACGGACCAGCCCAACTCCACAAGGGGATTTATTGAACATTTCAGACCCTCTGGAAGTGCCCTCGGGCTTACGCCTTTCACAGCCCCCTTCCTGGCATGTTGAAGGGGCTCAGGATTTAGAACATGCAGCATTCCCGTAAAGGACTTTGCCTACTTATACTGAGGGGACTAGTATTGTGGATGGGCCTTTTGCCCCTTTGTTGCCATCTCTTGACTCAGATTTGTCACTGACGTCTGAGTCCTCCATTGCCATGGTGGGTATGGGGGGTCGGCACATTTCAGGCAGCCGAACCTATTGAGACCCCTAGGCCTACGTCTGCTAGTGCTTCTGCCCAGGGCAAGAACTCTGCCTTTGCTGCTCCGGCGCCTGGATTGTCTGCTGGCCCACAGAAGCCTAAAACTTTTGCCAGATTATTTCATTCCCCCCCGAGCAGACCAAACGGCGTAATGCTGTTCAGCTTCGCTACAGGGGTGGGCTAGAAGTGTTTCCTGAGTGTTTATATGTTGGAAAAACGTTGATTAAATCCAGTCTGCAATTTTCTCCATCTGAAATTTATGCCTTAATTCATACTTCTGGTGATAATTATTTTGACATTAGCTTTAAATCAGCCTTAAGTTTAGATACATTTTGGCATCGTTACCAGGCAGTTCGTCACACTCCATTATGGTCACCTTTTTTTGCCATTCCCCTTACTAAGCCAACTATTAAGAAGATCACTGTTCTGTTTAAAAATGAGGGGGTAGCGATAGATGATACTGTGCATTGGTTATCAACTAAATGTACGGTACTGGGTTTACCTGATCCAATCATTGACCCAGAGTTTTTTTGGACAGGGAGGTGGAAATTACAGGTAAAACTGCCAATTGTTAATGGGGTTATTCAGCATTTGCTGAGTTGTTTCTATTTGGGCAAGGATAGGGGATTTATTTTTTACCCAGGTTAGCCTAAATCATGTTTTCGGTGTGGGGCCATACACATCTTAGTAGTGCTTAGAATCAACTTAAATGCTCTTCATGTCTGTCTTCCGGATATGTGAGTATTAATTGTCCCCACCCGTCCTACTGTAATTTGTGTGAAGCAACCTCACACTCTTTTAAAGACTGTCCATGGGCCTCCCATAATAATCCTGTGATGCCTTCTGACTCTCAGGATGAGACCGTTACTCAGGCCCAACGGTCTGCTCAGGCTAGGCCTCAGTTTCGGCCTTTTGCTACTCACCTTCCACTTCTCTCTCTGGTCCCTCTTCCTCATGGGTTGACCCAGTTTTAGTTCCAACACCCCTGACTGAGCCCACGTCCATCCAGGAGGTTCTCTCCGGTGACATGGGTACAATGCCCCCTGGTGAGGTTTCCACCCTGGCTGTTTCTGGGGTGCAGTCCCCGGCTCCTAGCACTTTGGCTGCGCCCTATGCTTCTAAGGACAGTATCCCCCCCCCCCCGAAGACACGGATTGGGTTCCGGTGGGTAACAGGAGGCAGACGAGAAGCCCTCTCTTGAAGGGGGTTCCCTGCTTCTGTCTCTCCGCCCAATTTGGTGGTGAAAAAATGGTTTGCAGTATTACATAAATGAAAACAGACAGTTGAAACTGAGGAGAAGTCTGATGCCTCCTCTGTTGCATCCTCCCAAGTCGAGATGTTAACTGACACCGAGCAGGTTTCTGGTGACACTCAGCTTAGTAAGAAAAAACGGTGTAAAATGAAGTCTCCAGGCAAGGGAACAGGTAGAAAGAAGTCTTGAATTTTGAAATGCCATCTATGGGGGATGTCTTGTCTTTTGGTAGCTTAAATGCTAATTGCCTTAAAAATGATAAACGGAGAACAGCTATTTTTTCTCTCCTCTTGTCCTTACCATTGAATGTTATTTTTTTACAGGACACTAGGCTCCACTCTCTGAGGGAAACTGGGCAGGCCTCTAGGGATTGGAGGGATGGCCTGTCTTTCTGGTCCTTGGCTGAGGATGTGTGTTCCGGAGTGGGGATTCTTGTTAAAGGGGTGGACATTCATGTTACTAGACTGCTTGACTTGATTCAGGGCTGGTTTCTTATTTTAGATGTCGTTCTCCAACAACAAGAGTGGCAGTTAATCAATATTTATAACCCTCAACTTAAAACACAGCGGATTCAGACTTTGAAAGCTATCCAACCCTTTCTTCACTCTTCAAAATCAGTTATTTTTGCAGGGGACTTTAACTGTATTCTGGCCTTGTCCAATAAAACTGGAGTTACCCAAAAATTATATTCAGATTCTAATTTTCTCAACACTTTGTATGTCACTGCTAATCTGCGAGATGGGGCTTCTTTTGGTACACACCCTCCGGTACACACTTTTCATCGGGGTAGATTTACCACGCGAATTGATTATTTTTTTTTATTTCCCATTGGTTGACTAGTGTTCAGTATTCAGTTCTTCCATGTGAATATTCTGATCATTATGTGTTATTGTTAAACATCGGTTGTCCCAGTAACAAACCTGTGTCTCATACTTTCTGGAAAATAAATATTTCTGTTTGGGGGGAGGAAGGAGGGTGGTAGGACCTGTATAGTCTTCTCTAGGATAAGATTTCAGTATTTGACCTGTATGATAACCCAGCTTTTTGGTGGCAGGATACCAAATCTGATATTAAGAAATTCTGTAGGCAGTTTTCTAAACAAAAGTCCTCGAATCGCTATTTTCAATACCTTAAGTGTCGTCGGCACTTGCAAAGATTACTATCTTGGCAAACAGAATGGGGACTCGATTATTCTGCCCAGATTCGGCATGTCAAAACTGAGATGCGCTCCTCTCAGTATGAGAGGACCACATCACTTTTTTTAGAACAAAAATATGGGAGAAAAGGGGCGGCCAAAGTAGTCAACTCATATAACAGTAGTCATCAACAGGCTGAGTCTAAATATATGCCCTCTTTGATTTCCCGTAATGGCACCAGGATTAGTGATAATCATAACATTTTGGAGGAGGTTTCCTACCATGCTCAGACTTTATATGGGCAAGCTTATGACCCACATGCCTGGGAAGGTTTTCTGGGTTCTTTAAGTGTTCCTGCATTATCCCCCGACTGCATCAATGCTTCCTGTCGGCCTATTACTAGTGCTGAAGTGGACTCTGTAATTAGTCATTTAAAATCTACTGCGACTCCTGGCCCTGATGGCATCCCCAATGAGTTCTATAAAAAAGCTAAACCCTTATTATTACCCTATTTAACGGCGGTATATAATGTCATTTTGCAAGGACTCTTATCCATACCTCTTGCCTTAGCTGATAGTAACTTGATTTTTTTATTTAAGCATAAAAATGATAAAGAACAGTTGGACAACTGGCATCCCATTAGTTTGTTGAACTCCGATTGGAAGATTTTATGTAAAATTGTTTCAAATAAACTCTCTCAGATTGCCACCAAAGTGATTTTTTCCACTCAAACTTGTGTGATTCCGAATTGTACTATGCTTTCTAATTTGAAAATATTGCGTGAAGTCTTTGATGGAAGTAATACGCAAGGTTATGTTCTCAGCTTGGATCAGTCTAAAGCTTTTAACCAAGTCCCACATAGTTATTTATTTGCGGTCCTGGCAAAGTATGGGGTACCTGCGGAACTTATGCTTTGGATCAAGAATCTCTACCGGTCTGCCTGCACAACTCCGTTGGTTAACGGGTTAAAAGGCTCCCATATCCCTATCAACAGAGGAGTGCATCAAGGTGTCCCCGAGTTTCCTGCTGTATGTTTTTCTATTGACCCTCTTCTCAGGAAACTGAATGAAGAGGGGACTATTAGACATATCTCTGTACACCCGGACTTCGCTCTTCCCAGTGCTCTGGCTTATGCAGATGACATCTGTATTCTGGTAGCAGACCAAGCTTCTGGTGAGAGGGCTATTGAGGTTGTCCGTTCCTTCTCCTTGATTTCTGGTTCTGAGTTAAATACACAGAAGAGTGTGGATATCTCAGTTCACATTCCCTCACAGACGGTGTCTCCTGACATAGGAGGAATAGTTATTCATTCACAAAATATTTGTATTTTAGGTCTTTCTTTTGGCCCGCCTAATGCAGCAGAATGCAATTGGATTTCTTCTATATGGAGGTAGCTGAATCCAAAATTGTTCGCTGGAGACAGTTCCCCATGTCCCTTAAGAAGCGGATTTATCTGCTTAAAACTTGCATCCTTCCTATTTTTTTATTGGTTAGTTATATTTTTCCCTTCCCCATGCATCTTGAAGCCCGTCTATGTAATTTATTTTTTCAGCTTCTATGGGGCAGCAGACTAAACCCAATCAAGAGATCTATTACTTACTGGCCCATTAAACAGGGAGGTCTTCATATGGTAAACCCAGTGTTGTTTTACTTTTCTATTTTTGTACATTCTAATATTTTTCCCTGCATAGCTAACATGACGGATTGCTGGGTCCTTAGTTTTTGTTCCCGTTCTCAGTATTTTCTGGATAAATGGCAGGTCCCCGTGTGGAAACCATTTACCCAAATTCCTACCGGGACATCTGGTTACCTTATTGAAATTTTTAAAAAGATAAAACTGTGGAAAGTGTCCTAAAATATAGACCTGTTACAGAATAGAAAATGTTTATATTCCTCAGTTCTGCAAACAATGTTCTTGGTGTCACCCTGTTTTGATGTGCCATGTGATACTCAATGTTTGACCAAACAATTAATGGAAGGTAGGATTCTGGAAAAAATGGGATACCTTGTGGTTGTGTTGTCATAACAAATTAAATGTTAAGGGTAACCAAGCTCATAAGCAATTGACTGAAAGGTATTGTGTTCGGGACACCTGCATATGTACAACTGAATCCTGTCGCACCTGTTTTTTGACTGTTCTTATAAAGCACCATTGTGGACTCAGTTGGGTCAGGAATGGGCTTTACCTATGTTCTCTGCTTTAACTTATTCAGACTTAATTTATGGGGAATTTGGACCTAGTTGGAAAATCTTTTTTCCGGGTACATTACAGGTTCTGTTTGCAGTCTGCAAATGGTGTATCTGGCATAACCGATGTCTGTTTGTCCTTCAACAAAAGATGGTTTCTTTGAAGGACCTAAGAGAGCACGTTACGAAAGAAATTTCTAGTATTTATTGTTTGGAGAAAAAAATGTTTGCCTGCAGCCTTAGTGGCGTTTTGGTGGAGAGCGCTGCCTTTAATTTTGTTTGAAGGAGTTACTTGAATGTTGTTCTCTGAGGGGGGATTGGGACTTGACAATTGTTTTCTGTATTTTTTTTTCTGTTTTTTCCGCTTATTATTAACCTGAATTGAAGGTGGTTTTTGTTTCTGTTTTTTGCATTTACGTATATTGATATGATTTTCCTATGCCTTGTCTTGAGTTTTTGTCTTATATTATTTTCCAATAAAAAATTCCCCTACACTTTCCGAGAAGTGCCATGGAATCTTTAACATCCACCTGAACTACCACCAATCCAGGCAGATGGGATCTCAGTTTAATGTCTCATCCGAAAGACGGCACCTCAGCAGTACAGCACCCCTCTCATGCTGCACTACAGTGTCAGTACTGGGATATTGACCCAAGTGCCAGATGTGGGAACTGAACCCACAGCCCTCTGATCTCCCGGCCTCAGAGGCGAGTGTGCTACCTACTGAGCCACTGACACTGCTAACTGCCCTGGAGGTGTGCCTTTAAGAGATTTTTTTAATGAGCGTAGGGCCAGCCAATCAAAAGACAGGAGGGGGGTGTGAACTGAGTGAGAGCTGTTGACTGCTTCAGAATTTTTTCAAGGAAAAACGAGGGCCAATGCCCCGAAAATGAATTAACAGGATTTAAAAAACATGCAAATGTCCAAAAGTGGAAATAGAAACAGCAACACGAGGTAAAAACTCATCAATAACAAATGCCAAATTTGGTAAAAGGTGACATAAGAGCGCTTCTCCGACAGGTGAACTGGGGAGGAAGGGGTGGGAGCTTACTGATGCTAAAGGACCCCATGGAAGAAAGAAGATTACTGCGGAAAGTAATTTCTTCTTCTTACCCCAGAAGTTCTTTAGCATCAGTAACTTTTTGCAGACAACCAAGCAGTACCAAGAGGGAGGTGGGCAGAGAACCTAATTAGGAAAGAGGCTCTGCAGAACTGCCCTGCCAGATTTGGCATCAGATCTGGACTGCACATCCAAACTGCACTGTTTCACAAAGGTGTGCACAGATTTCCAGGTAGCTGCTTTGCAGACATCCAATAGAGGAATGTCTCTTGCTGCTGCAAGCGAGGCTGTAGTGCCCCTGGTGGAATGGGCCCTGAGCCCCACTGGAGGTTTTTGACCAGCTTTCTCATAGCAGAATCTAATACAAGAGACCAACCAACGAGAAATAGTTCTCTTGGTAGATGGTCTTCCTCTGCCTACATCCCCATAGGTGAGGAACAACTGCAAGAGCCTCTGGACTGTCTAGTATGCTCTAGGTAGTGAAAGATGGCTCTTTTGACATCGAAGCTGTGGAGTTTTTGCTCGCCAGGAGTGGATGACTCAGTAAAGAAGACAGGCCGAGTAATGGACTGGTTCAAGTGAAACTCTGAAACCACCTTTGGCAGAAATGTCCTATTTGTCCTGAGCTCAACTTTATCGTTGTGAGGGATGATGTACTTCGGCTCAGTGCACAGGGCCTGTAGCTATGAAATCCTCCTGGCAGAAGTAATGGCTACCAGGAAGATGGTCTTCCAAGTTACAAACTTGATGTGGACTGTGAACATAGGCTCAAAAGGTAGATTCATGAGCCCATCGATGCAAAGTTTCAGGCTCCAAAGAGGAACAGGCTCCCTGGTTGGAGGCTGGAGGTGCAAGAGGCCTTTGAAAAACATTTAAAAATGTCATGGGGAAAAAACTGGTTTCTTCTTTCCTACCGAAAGGTAGGCTGAAATTGCCACCAGGTGTAGCTTGAGTGAAGAAGGTTTTAAGCCTGACACCTGTAGGTGTACCACATAGTCTAGCAGCTGAGGGTCCAAAGCTGATACGGGTTCGACCATTTCACTTCCACACCAGAGGGAAAATCTTTTCCATTTGGCTGCATAAGTCTTCTTAGTGTTCAGTTTTTTAGCCATCCTCATTATTTTAAGGACCTGTTCAGAGTACTGGGAGGATGGAAACTCTAACTCCTCAAGAACCAGGCTTTGAGGTGAAGAGAGTGTACGACTGGGTACTGCACTCCCGTCTGAGGAAGGGTCAGCAGGGAGCGAGTTGGAGGCAGGTGAATGGGTCTGTTGCAGGACACTGAGAGAAGGAGAAGGTACCAGGCTTGCTTGGGCCAGTCTGGAGCCACTAGGATCATTGATGCAGGCTGCTGCCTGAGTTTCAGCAAAACCCTTAATATATCAGGGGAAAGGGAGGAAATGCATATAGGAACCTTCCTGACCAGTCCAGGATCAGGGCATCCAGAGGAAGTATTCCCAGAATTGGGGGTCTGCAACAATACTGAGGGAGCTGAAAATTGAGAGGTGATGCAAACAGATCCACGTCTGGTGTGCCCCACTGTCTGAACACTGTGGCTACTACTTGCTTGTCCAGTGTCCATTCGCTCTGACCTAGACTGATGCGGCTTAGAGCATCCGCCAGAGTATTGAGTTTGCCTGGGAGGTGAATAGCTGAGAGGCTGACTCCCAGGGAGAATGCTAGAGGCCAGATCTTTAGAGCTTCCAAACAGAGTATTCCTGATCTGGTACCACCCTGCTTGTTTATGTAGAACATTGCAGTAGTGCTGTCCGTTCAAATTTGAACCACCTGCCCTTCTATGCTGGGAGCGAAAGTTTTGAGAGCAAGTAAGACTGCTTGGAGTTCCAAAAGATTTATCTGCAACTGTAACTCGTCGGGAGTCCAGTTGCCGCTTACTGAGCCATTGTCTAGATGAGCTCCCCAGCCCAACACGGCGGCATCTGTGGTGATCACCTTTGTGGGAAGAGGAGCTTGAAAGGGAACCCCTGCCTGCAAATTTGCAGGGTCCTTCCACCACAGCAAGTTTTGGAGGAACTGCTCCGACACCGGTATTAACTTTGAACATTTGTTGCTTCTCTGAGACCAGTGAACTTTGAGGTAGGCTTGCAGGAGTTTCATCCTGTACCTGACCCCTGGGACTACTGCAGTCATAGAGGCCATATGTCCCAGAAGTTTGAGGAACTGTCTGGCTGGTCTTGGCTGTCCCTGGGCAAAATAATCTGTCACTGAAAGGAAACTTCAAATTCTTTCCTGTGGGAGGAAAGCATATCCCTTCTGAGTGTCCAGCTGGGCCCCTATGAAGGTGAGCAGCTGGGTGGGTTCCAGGTGAGATTTCTTGAGATTTACCAGGAAACCCAGAGACTCCAGTGTGTGTTCTGTGAAGGAAAGATTCCTTGACTTGGCAAAGAGACTTTGCTACTATGATCCAGTCGTCCAGATAGGGGTAAAGAGTGACATCCAGTCTCCTGAGATGTGCTGCTACCACTGCGAGACACTTTGTAAAGACTCTTGGGGCTGAGGACAGACCAAAGGGCATTGTGGTGAACTGATAATGACCCGAAGGAAGTTTGAACCTGAGAAACTTCCTGTGAGATCTCCTTATGGGTATGTGGAGGTAGGCGTCCTTTAAGTCGAGGGAGGCTAGCCAGTCGCCCTGCTGTAAGGACTGTATGACCAGTGACAGAGTGACCATTCTGAATTTGGTTTTTTTCAGATGTTTGTTTAAATATCTGAGATCTAAGATAGGTCACCACTCCCCAGTTTTTTTTGTGTCAGAAAATACCTGGAGTAGAGGCTCTTGCCCTTCTCGTAAAGCCAGAAGGTTTTGTACCTCCATTTCCAACAGCGGTATCTGTGATGGTGACAGAGATCTTGACGCTTGGGTACACTTGAGGTCTGGCAGCTGCTTGAACTATAATGACAGACCCTTCTCCACCATCTCCCGCACCCACTTGTCCAAGGTGATGAGGGACCAGTGCTGAAGATGGTGTGAGAGTCTGCCTCCAACCGTAAATGAGGAGGCAACCTGGACACTCACATCAGGACTTAGACTGAGAGGCAAATGGCTGGGAAGAGGTGGCTCTTCTTCGGCCCCATTCTGCCCCTGCCTCTGAAAGACCCCCTGTACTGGCTAAAGTCAGATTGGGGATAGGGATTGTAAGACCTGGGAACAAAACTTCTGCCCCTACCGCCCCTGGGACGGGATCTCTGAGGGGTGGTGGGCTTAGTCTTGGATGAATGGCTCTGCCAGGAGGCCTTGTACTCATTGACCTTTTTCATGTAATCAGTGGTTCTGTAATCAAACAACATATTTTGATCACAGGGAAAATCCATGGCCTTGTTCTGAGTGTCTGTGGTCAGACTGTTTGTTCTAAGCCAGGCAAAGCATCTCAGAGATATGGCATGGGCCATCGCCCTAGAGGTTGCATCATTATTGTCATCTGCCATGTGGAATTGGTATATAGTAGCTTCCAAGGCAGTTTTTGACATATCCACCAACTCCTGCACCATAGAATCTGATCTGTTGCGGCCGATAGCCTGGACAGGTTTTCAAAGGGCTTTCTGATATTCGGCTGTGAATGCCATGTAAGAAGAAAGCCTGAGAAGCAGGGAAGCGGTGGCATACATTTTCTTTGCTATAAAGTCAATTTTCTTGGAATCCTTGTCAGGGTAAAAGAACGACAAGTATGATGTTATAGGAATTTAACATACTTATTAGATGGTCCCTAAGGTAAATGTAAGAAGCTGATGATTTGTAGACAGCTCCTAGAGTATGGGATGTTGTGGGAAGCTTGCTTGGCTGGAGCAGTGTGTTTAAGATGGCTGCACAATAAAGATGAGTAAAAACTCATGCTGGTTTCATGATTGTTAACAAGCAAAACATGGTGTCATAAGCAGATATCAAAATCTGAAAAGACGGAAAAGAACATAAAAAAGAACTCTAGAAGAAGACGGTCTGGTGAAAAAACAGAGAGAAAAAAGATGGATAAACTAAATCCTCCATCAGGTATGCAATTGTCTGGAAAAATAGCTGAAAATTGGAAGAGATTTAAACAAAGGTTTAATATTTATTTAACTGCAAGTGGCGCTGAAAGCGAAGATGGCAAAACAAAGGCCTCAATCTTTCTACATGTAGTTGGGGAAGATGTGTTAGACATTTACAACAGTTTCCAGTTCAATGAGGGTGAAAACATGGATCTTGATGAAATTATGAAAACATTTGAAGAGTACTTTGTACCGAAACGAAACGTAACCTACGAGAGGAAAAAATTACTCATCTGTGGTAATGTTGTTTCTTCCCAGGGATCCACTAATATTATTACTCTTTGCAGTGCCCTTTAAGGTCAGCACTGCCCTGGAGCCAAATAGAATGCTATGCTAATTATGGAATGTTTAGCTCGTGCATTCATTTTCAAACTGCCCTATTCTAACTGCCTGGATTCTACCTCAGATTTCTGTGAAGCCTGCAAAGAGGCCATAGTAAATATATAAATAAATAAGACCATGAATAATTTCTAATTAGTGGCCAACAGGACCATAAAAAGTAGTAATAGGCCAAGAAATGGGCGAGAAAAACATGAAGAATGAGTCCTCTTTTCTGAGCCAAATGCACCCTTAGAAAAGAACGTAGTAGTTAAGTATTAGGGAATATGCCAACAAATGACATACCCATCATACTGAGAGACATCTCAGCTGTAGAGAGTATTTTTCTGAGATTCTAAGGGGAGGACCGGGGACGGGAGTAATAATATTAGTGGATCCCTGGGAAGAAACAGCATTACTACAGGTGAGTAATTTTTTCTTCTAACCCCAGGAATCCACTAATATTATTACTCTTTGCAGACTACGTAGCAGTACCACTAGGAGGTGGGCAGAATCTATTTAGGAAAAAGACTCTGCAAAACAGCCCTTCCAAAATTGGCATCACTCCTGGCCTGGGTATCCAGGCTGTAATGCTTAGTAAAGGTGTGGCCTGATCTCCAGGTAGCTGCTTTACAAATTTCCTGAAGAGGAACATCTCTGGCAGCTGCAACGGTGGCAGCTGTGCCCCTTGTGGAATGGGCCCTAAAACCTGAAGGAGGGACCTTGCCCACCTTTATGTAGCAAAATTGAATACACTGGACTATCCATTGAGATATAGTCCTCTTTGAAGCAGGAGATCCCTTATCTACTTCCCCATAGCTAAGGAACAACTGTTGTCTGTCCTGCCTATGATCCTTACTGTTGGCTATATAATAGCTCAGTGCTCTCTTCACATTCAGACTATGCGCAGCCTATGCTCACCAGAACTGACATGTGCTGTAAAAAACACTGGTAAGGTAATAGATTGATATAGATGAAAGCCAGAAACTACTTTGGGAAGGAATTTTCTGTTAGTTCTCAACACTACCACATCATTGTGGAAAGAAATATAGTCCTTTTCCACACAAAGAGCTTGTAACTCACTTATCCTCCTAGCAGAGGTAAGTGCCACAAGGAAAACTACCTTCCAGGTAAGGTATTTTAGCTCTGCAGTAGCCATTGGTTCAAATGGCGGGAGCATAAGCTGGGCAATACAAATGTTGAGGTCCCAAGCTGACATTGGTTCCCTATGTAGGGGAAACAGGTGTAAAAGGCCCTTAAAGAACCTTCTAAATATAGGGTTTGAGGTTATTGATACTCCTTTCCCAACAAAGAGGTAGGCTGAAAGTGAAGCAAGATGAACTTTTAGGGTTGAATGTTGCAATCCTGGAGAATGCAGATTGGACAAATAATCTAGGATGATTGGAATGCCAGCCTGTGCTGGGGTTAGGCCCTTTCCTGTGCACCAAATGGAAAATCTTTTCCATTTTGAAGCATAAATTTTCTTAGTAGAAGACTTTCTATAACTTCTAAGGACTTTTAAAACTGTTTGAGAGTATTGGGAGTCTGGATACTCTAAGTCCTCAAGAGCCAAGCTTTGAGTCTGAGAGACCTAAGATTGGGGTATACCACCCTGCCTTGGAAGGAAGTCAGCAGGTTGTACATCTGAGGGAGGTAGATCGGTTTGTCCACTGACATTGAGAGTAACAGGGAGTACCAAGGCTGTCTTGGCCAGTCTGGAGCTATCAGAATCATCGAGGCTGGTTGTGACCTGAGCTTGATGAGTACTCTGAGAATCAAGGGAAAAGGAGGAAAGGCGTAAAGGTATTTTCCTGTCCAATCAAAGATCAGGGCATCCACTGGGACAGTTCCCTTCACTGGGGCCCTGCAGCAATAAATGGGTAAATGGTGATCCTAGTGTGAAGCAAAAAGGTCTAGCTCTGGGGTTTCCCACCGCCTGAATAGAACTTGCACTACTTGGCTGTTCAGTGACCGTTCGTGATGGGCCTGGTTTATCCTGCTCAAGGCATCTGCCAGTGTTTTGTCTTTCCCTGGCAGATGAACTGCTTGTAGTGAGGCATTTATGGAGTAAATGAGACTCCATATTTTCACTCCCTCTGCATATAGTGGAGTGGATCTTGTCCCTCCCTGTTTGTTGACAATAGTACATTGTAGTGGTATTGTCTATTCTGATAAGAACCACTTTTCCCTTTATGAGCTGAATGAAAATCTGAATGGCCAAGTACACTGCTCTTATCTCTAAGAGACTTATGTGCAGGAATGACTCTGCAGCACTCCAAGACCCGTGAACCGTGTGATGCCCCAGGTGGGCACCCCACCCTAGGAGGGAGGCATCTGTTGTGAGTATCAAGGACAGGGGTTCCTGTAGGAAAGTAACATCTTCCCTTAGGTTGTCTGGATCTTTCCAGCACTGTAAGGCCTGTAGAAGAGTTTTTGTTACAGGGATTAGTTTTGAAAGTGGATCTCGTCTCTGGGACCAATGGGCCCTGAGGCGAAAATACAGGTTACTCACCTGTAACAGGAGTTCTAGGAATGGTATATGTTGTTCATCCACACTCATTGGCAGTATCCTTGCCGCTTTAAATCTTGCCGGAAGGTCTTCAAGCTTGCTCCTCCCACCCACCCGGTGGTATACCTCGGCTCCGCCCCATGACGCCAGATCTGCCCGCTGGAAGTTTAGTTGGTAGCGGGCCAGGCCGAGGGGGGGTGGATGAACAACATATACCATCTGAACTCCTGTTACAGGTGAGTAACCTGTACTTCTAGGACATGGATATGTTGTTCATCCACACTCATTGGCAGACCCTAGCAGTTCTCCGGGAGGAGGGAGGCAAGACTACACCCCCATATACTTACTTGGGAAAGAGAGAGACTGAGAACCGAGGCCCCAAACCAGCATCCCGGCGTGACTAAGGTCGATGTGGTAGTGGGTAATGAAGGTGTTTGCTGACTTCCAGGTAGCCCTGCAGATTTCCTGGATAGGACGTCCCGGAAGCAGCCACCGCTGCAGCAGTATGGCGGGTAGAATGAGCTCTTATCCCTCTGGGAGGCTCCATGCCCGCTAACTTATAGCAGAGATCTATGCAGGAGGTTACCCACCTGCTTATCGTCCGCTTGGCTGCAGGTCTG
Source organism: Neoceratodus forsteri (assembly GCA_016271365.2). Taxonomy (NCBI): domain Eukaryota; kingdom Metazoa; phylum Chordata; order Ceratodontiformes; family Ceratodontidae; genus Neoceratodus; species Neoceratodus forsteri. Next base: position 610,603,111 of record CM057449.1, on the reverse strand, counting down.
CCAGATGCGGCTTCAGCGTAGGTGACAAACAGCTGGCGAACCTCCTCCCGGATTTCCTCAGCTGCGCCCTTATAATAAGCGAGCGCCTTCTAGGATCCAGAGTATGGAGCCTATATTCGCCCTCCGAGGTGTGATTGGGGTAGAACACCGCAGAGTCAACACCTGGTTAAGGTGAAACCCACACCACCTTCGGAAGGAATTTCGGGTGGGCAGAGGACAACCTTGTCCCTGTGGGAAGACCAGGTAAGGAGACTCGATGGAAAGCGCCTGGAGCTCTCCATCCTTCTGGTTGACGGATAGCCACCAAGAAGGCGGTCTTCCACGCAGAGTGAGAGAGAGCACACCTGTGCATAGGTTCAATGGCTTGCCCATGAGCTTTGCCAGTACCAGCAGTAGATCCACGAGGTGGGGTTCCCGCACTGGAGGGAAATGTGATCAAGGCCTTGAAAAAGCCAGACCACCTTCTCCTGCGCTACATCGACTGCTTCCTGCCCGCGCCTGCAAGCAGAGATGGCTGCCAGGTGCACCCAGGGTCACGACCTAAGCCCTTGACTAGAAAGGGACCATAAATAGTCCAAGATGCTTGCCAGGGAACAGGAGGAAGGGTCCAAGCCCTTGCTCTGACACCAATGGAAAATCTTTCCATTTGAAGGCATAGCATTTTCTGGTCCGACTCTACGGACGCCTCAACTACATTGAGGACCCCGCGAAAGACCCAAAGCCTGAACTCTAGCCAGGAACCAGGTCATTAGTGCAGGGATTGAAGGTCCGGATGGAACACCTTCCCTGATTGACTGAGAGCAGGTCCGGGCGAGCTGGAAGCTGCCGCGAGTCCTGGAGCTGAGACTGAGGAGATCTGGTACCAGAACTGGCGAGGCCAGTCTGGGCTATCAGAACTACCCGCGCCTTGTCCCTCCTCGCCTTGAGAAGCACCTTGTGGATCAAGGGAAATGGGGGAAAGGGAAAGAGGCCCGGGGTCCATTGCCTCGAGAAGGCATCCCCTGCAGCGAGCCCTGCTGAGGGGGCGGGTATGGAACAGACTCAGCTCGCTCTCCGTGGAGGCAAACAGGTCCACCTGAGGTGTGCCCCAAAGGAGAACAGATGCTGTACTACCCTCGGCAGGAGAGACCACTGGGATGCAGCCCTCATCCGCTCAGGGCATCGGCTGGGGGTGTTGAGGCTCCTGCCACGTGAATGGCTAGGGAGATCCGCCCAGGCCGCACTCCAGTGACCAAACGCGGAGAGCTCTCGTATAGTAGTTATTGAGCGCGTTCGCCTGGGCGGTTTAGATAGTACATGGTCGTGTATTGTCCGCCTGACTCGGACCACTTGACCCCGAGGAACGGAGACAAAGGCGGTGAGCTAGGCGGACCGCCTGAGCTCCAGCAGGTTGATGTGGCATCTGGACCTCATGGGGACCAGAGGCCATGAGCCCGTTCCCCAGATGGGCACCCCAACCCATCAGAGAGGCATCGTCGAGAGAGACCGCACGGCTCGGGGCGGACGAACGGGATGCTCCTCTGCAATTGATCTGGAACGGTCCACCACTGGAGAGCATTCCACATCCCTGTGTCACCCGACACAAGCTGGTCCAAGGGATCGCAGCGTTGTGACCACTGGCTGGCCAGTCCCCACTGAAGGGACGCATGTTCCAGCGGGCCCAACGGACCACGCTGGTACAGGCCGCCATGAGACCCAGGAGGCGCAGGAAGTCCCGGCAGGGGCAGTTGTCCAACCAGAAATGATCGGGCAAAGGAGGAAAGAACCTCGCCCTGTCCGGCCGGAGCCGCGCCTGGCTCAAGAGAGTCGAGCTGCGCCCGATGAATAAAATCACCGCTTCGCTCGAGTTCGGATTGGTCTCATGGATGGGGTGATGCCCAGTTGAGAGCAGACCTGGGAGGGCCACAGATCTCTGACCATCCGCCTCCTTCCTGGAGGTGGTGCTATCAGCCAGTCGTCCAGGTAAGGGTACACCCGGACTGCCCAGTAGGGAATGTCTGTCACCACTGCCATGCATTTGGTGAAGACCCTGGAGCTGGAGACAAGTCAAGGGCATGGCTTGAATCCTCAAGAGAGATCCTTCCGTCGTGAAGCGAAGCGAATCTCTGGTGAGACGGACGGATAGGGACGGAAAAACGCGTCCTGCAAGTCCAGAGAGCAAGAACCACCGCTGCGTTCCAGGATGGTATTATCTGAGCCAGAGTGACCATCCCAAGAGAGTTCGGACCTAGGAACTTAAGTCAGGTCGTGTAGGTCGCAGAATGGGGCGCCAGCCCCTCATCTGCTTCGAACCAGGAAGTACCTGGACACAAACTTGGGTTCGAAGGAGGTCCACCACCTCTCTTACCACCTCCTTCTGGAGGAGGAGAGTGATGTCGGCTCGACCGCCAGTGAGGCTGGGGATCTCGAAGTTTCCGAGGCGGCGACTGGCTGAAAGGGTGGTGCCTGGTTTCGATTCCAGAGGCAGGCCTCTTCCACCACCTTCAAGACCCACCTGCGTCTGTGGGTAACAGCGGACCAGGCGGAACGGAAGTGCTGGAGTCACCTCTAATGGGGGACCTAGGGTAAAGGTGACGGGATGGGGGCGACACCCCCCTCAGCCCGGCCACTGGGCAGGCTTGGAGGAGGGACCGCCGAGGACCCTGGGCCTTTCCTCCCTGCCTCCCAGTTAGAGGAAGTCATGCTTGGGTTTGGAGATGCCAAGGTCGAGCCTGCTGGCCCTGACGTTACCGGGCGCCGGGGCACACAGAAGGACGAAGGGGCTTAGGCTGTGGTTTATGGCCTTTTGTCCTTCTGGAGCGAGAGACCAGTCCAAGGTGGCATTGGTTTCATCTCTGCAGACCTTCCACCCCAGGGCTTAAGAGGTCAGTCCCCAAAAGGAACATCCGCCAACTTGAAAGGTATCCGAGTAAAGGTGGATATCCTCAGCCACCAAATCGCAAAGATAGCCACCGCGTCGCCAATTCCGATCTGGCACATGAGTCTCTACATCCAAAGCAGTCTGGAAGTTGTTTGGCCACTGTCTTGCTCCTGGTCCCGCACCTGCTTAACTGTAGTCTGCAGACTACTGATAACAGTGAGTACCAACAGTAAAATTGCTCAAAACAGTGATTTCTGCCAAAAGCCAACTGAATATATGTGCAGCAGTGTAGCCATTGCAAATAAGGACAGTTTTACCAGCTAAAGCAAGTCTGTTAAGCCATTGACTGTGAGCATAGTTATGAGTTCAGCATCAGTTTAAAGTTTCAAAGCCAGAGAGAGACTGTGAGTTGTGGCCATATGTGCAGTACTAGTTACAGGCAATCCTGTGCTTGAAATCCTGAGGCTTTAAGGGACTGTGAGCTAAAGAAATGTTTTCAGCAAGTGAAAAGTCCGTGGCAAATCATATAAATGTGCTAAAAAAAGAACAGTGCAAGTCTGTGCAGTTTTGAGCAAAGTTATCAGTAGTGTGTGTAAATTGGATGCGCAGTGGCTTGACCCAATTACAGAATGTTGATGTGCCAGGAGTGCTGCCACCGCCATTACAGGGTGGGGTAGTAATGTAAACACAGCAGCAGAGGACCCATTTTAAAAGTAAAAGAAAGTGTTCAGTGAAGTGGGACTTTCAGTAACAGTGAGCATTTGTTTGTTTTCCCTGCAGTTATGGCCTCAGGATCAGCTTGCTACCCGGATCATGCCCGGGCTGCAGTAACAGCAGAAGTAAATAGGTTAAGGGACATTGAAAGGTGTTATTATGGAGGACAACTGCCTTCTCATGTAGCGATTCCTGGACATCCAGTGCAAGTGTGTCAAATATGCTTAAATGCTGGAAGGGACATCTTCATGGTACCTCACTGTTCTGGGTGCCTAGAGGAATATGGCTTGTATAAAGCACCCAGATTTGTTTGGCTCCACATGGGCAAAAGTTCAGGAATCTGTAGTTGGCAACACACAGCACCAGGTGGAGCCTGTTGAAGAAGGCCCCTCAGGGGAGTGTGGCACAAAGCTAGAGAATGCAGATTTAGAGACAGAACCATATGCTGATGTTTCGGATGCTGGATCGGAGAAGGATAATTCAGACAGAGCATCAGCAGACCCCTGGTAGGGGGGGCCTAGCCCAAGTCTCATAGGAGAAGATGAGATGAGGGAGGCCTTTGAATGGGAGGTGTCAACCTCCACGGCTAGTGACGAGTGGATAATCTCAGGAGTGAGGACGACTGCTCACTCCTGGGCACAGATTCTCAGTGAGGAAGAAGATGAGGGGGAACCTATGTGGCCTTGTGAAAAAGGAACGGGTACACAGCCTCAAGCTCTTGCCTCAGAAGAATGCATGGAAGAGAGTGGTGATGCCACTGCCCTGGCTGTGCAAGAAGAATATGTCAGGGATCCGTTTTTCATCTCGTTGAGAATGCGTAGCTGTCTGAACCAGGAATAGTCACCCCCAAGCCAGGCCAGTGGTCTCAGGTTGACCAAAGCTAGTAAAGAGGACAGACTGGTTCATAGGAAGGCGAATGAAATCTATGGGATGTCCTTTCCTACCTTTCCTCGGAGAGTCTGGGAGGAGATTGAGAACAGCAGGAAATCCTGGATCTGAGCCGAAGCAATGAAATGTGTACATCCTGTTGCAAACAAGCATGTCAAGAACAGACTGTTTCATGAGAAATATACCCAGTGGAAGAGAGGCAGGACACTGTTTATGGACACAGTTCGAATAGTGGATGGAATGGGATGTGAAGCCTTCTACAGTGTGAATTATGTGCACCCAGATGGGGTAATAATTCAAGCTCCTGACCCCCGGTACTATTGGCCTCAATGCAAGGACCTCCCTGCAAATGTGCCAGTGCCTGCCAGATGGAAAGCAGAGCAGTGGTAGTCAATACTGCCACACCAGCCATTGCAGTGCCTTTGTTGATCTGCCAGTATGGATATCCAGGACTCAGGTGCCCCATATTCATCAGTTCTACAGCGTACTGGCCTTTCTAGAATCCATTGACTGGCCCACCAGATGACTTCAGATCCAGAGAGACACCAGCCCAGCTGTATCCTGATCCATCGCCTGGTAATCAGATGACTTCTGACCAGCAGTTTTCCTTTTTGTTCCTGTACAAGGTTCCATCTCCAGAGATGACGTCAATTCAGTAGTTTCCAGATGTGCCCTCTTGTAGTTCCTGGAAGATGTCCGCCCAGCTATATTGGAAGAATGCTGCCAGGGAGAGTCTTGACTGATTAGCAGGTCGGTGCCGATTTTTCGTTCTACAAGGGCCGGGTAAGTCCAAACTTTTCTATCCTTATGACATTGCAGTACACACCCTACGCTAGCAGACTCCAGAAATGTGTGAACTGTCCTCAAAGACTCTGCCCTCGGGACTTGGGCCTGCTAGAACTGTGCTTCACCAGGCTCTGGCCCAGGAGAGACTCTAATGGACTAGCCTTTGGGCACTGTGGTCACTAGATGGGACATTTAGGGCACTCCATCCCCCAAATGTGTACTGTAAATAATGTCATTTTTTTCTACTATTTTCTAGTGTAGTTACTGTTTTTCTACCTTTTCTGAAAAATCTTTTGGGATTCTCCAGTGTTTTGATGGTAGGGGTTTAGAAAGACTGTGTATGCAGATTAGAGTGTGTGTTGTCTTTCTTTTCTTGCAGGTGTTCTGAGGAAGATAGAAGAGAAGACAACAAGAGGAGGAGGGGCTCGTTGGAGTTCCTAAATAGTACTTTAGTGTGTAGTATTAAAAGTACTGTTGTTGTTATTGTTGTTGTTACTGTAGTAACCCTTTCCTTCCATAGGTGTGGTTGCAGGGGTAAGGAGGCAGTAATGTAACGTAATAGATGGTATTAGTTTCTTAGTGTGTGGTTGCAGGGTGCCCAAGGTTGGGGAGGTCCCCTGTTTGTTTTATTTTGGGGTGTTAAGTTAGAGACAGATATATTTTCCTAGGGCTAGGGGGATAGACAGGCTGTGGCCCTGACCTGCAGTAGGGGTTGCAGTGCTGATCTATTAGGGCTATGCTCTGACAGTTCTACCAGAGACACTAGGCACTCATAGTTAGTGGGCAGAGTAGAGCTGATATGTCAGCCAAAGGCCTCTAGGTCCTTAGTGTTGCCTGCCTGTGCTCGCACATTTTAGGAGGGGGCCTGATCACCCCCCTCCAGAGTAGCACATATAGGGTTGGATGGCCTAAGTCGGGTAAATAATGACTGTGGACAGTCATTTTCCTAGCCCAGGATGAGTGTAACCCCTCTGTTACCCAGGGTTACTAGAATCCCAGTAAGACCTAGTGGTAGACAGGGAAGGCAGCTTGTGAAACTCCAGTTAAATGGATTTCACACTGTCTCACTCTGTTCTGTCTCAGCTGAGACTGAGGAATGACATCACCATACAACTATCACAGCTGCATGAGCCACATTGGAATCTACAGATGGGAGTTAGATTAGAATGTTGGGAGTTTTTGAACAGTTAGAGCAGAGCAGAGCTGTGTGAGCAGTGAAGAAGAGAGGAGCATAGCAGTCTGTGCACAGGCTCTTGGAGCCTAAGCTCTGAGATAGAGCTACTTTTAGGGAAAGGTGTGTGTTTCTGCCTAAAGAGGAACACAGTAAGCTGTTCTTGAAGTGGTGGAGACCGCTGTTACTGGTCTCTGTGCCCCATTCCTGAGGGGATGGGGTGGAAGTTTTGCCTGCTATTCCAGGGGCAACCCCTGGCTACTGCTAGAGAATAAGCTGCCTTATTTTTCCAAGTGTGTTGGGTACCAGAAGCTGTCAAGATTAGCCAGTGGGGCACCTGCAATCAAGGGTGAGTTCTGCTCTTGTCAAAGGGCCTATGTTTCACCTGAACTGTGTTAAAGTGGGATTGGACTGCTGAATTAGTGGAGGCCTAGAGGAATAGGTTTAGCCAAAGTAATAGTATGTTCAAGTCCAGCACAAGGGAAAGTCAAGACATGTAGAGAAGATGTGCTATCGTCTACCCTTTAATCTACATTACCAAGCTTTCAAAAGAGTTATTTAATGTCCACAGAAATGGCTGGGTATGGATTGTGGGAGCTGGAGTGAGAGACCCTCCCACCTTTAGTGACCAGGTCCACCTCTACAGGTTTGCTCTGTGATTTCTACTTGCCTCATGCACTTGGCCAGTGATGAGGGAAGTACCCAGATGTGGGATTGGAAAGAAATTTCTCTTAAGGAGTTGAAGGTTCTAAGGTGGTTTGGGGAGCCACCAACAGAAAATTTGGTTCACTGCCATATGGACCGGGATCGAGATGCCAGCAGGGGAGCCGGGCCGGGAAAAACCCAAATAGAGTACAAGTTGGGCTGTGTACCCAAAGCTGTGTGGAAGTCCGGGCTGTGTGCCTGGTGGGTTCAGAGCCTGAGGACTGAAATAGTGAAGAAGTGTTCTGTATCTCTTATCTGCATTCCCAGGAATGTAGCCCCGTGGGGGTCGTCTATGTTATGTTTGTTCAGTTTGGATGTGAATAAACGCCACACTTTAGAATCCCATTCCTAGTATTGGACATTACAGTTATTGCTTCCTGTGTTCGGATTTACTTGGGTGCCCCTATGCAGAGTAGCCAAACCTAGGCTCCTTGTGCCGAGTAACCTAGTCCTCCCCAAACCCAGTCCCCACCAGGTACTGCTGTCAGCTTCAACAGCATGCCACCTGTCATTTTGCAAAAAGGCAGGAGTCCGGGGCTTACAAAAATACATCACAAGACAAAAATGTAAAGTTCAAAAAGTTTTATTGACTTAACAAATCCAAGATAAAATAAAGCTGGAAATATAGCCAAGTGTACCACAGTCTGCTAATGAATACACTACAGCATTTTGTGCCCTTCATTGGCACTTTACCAAGGGTAACTACTATGGATCACCAATTCGATCTCTTTAAATATATATATACAAAGTGATGTGATCACAGGTGTTACGCTTTACAGCAATTAAAGACCCTCAAACCACATATTATAGGGACACGGTCGTGCCCCTATAATTAGGCTTGAGTAGCATGTTTAATGTTAAACCTCAGATCTTGTACTTTAATAACTTTGCAACCGATCAATGGATTTGCACAACATTTGGCATGCACTATCCTATGGGGTAGGTCTCTTGATGTGACATGTTTTGTTCCAGTTGGATGTGCGAATTCTGAGATCCAGATAGTGTAAAAATTTTAAAAGTCTCCGCTTTCTGCATTTTTTTTCCTCATCGCCTTGCACCCAGATGATGTAGAATTCTGGGGTGAATTTTTATGGCTGCAGTAGGCAGAGCCTGCAGACGTTTTGCATGTACAAAAGGAGTGATGTCATGTTTTCTGTCCATGGCACTGACTGAAGGTGTAAATAGTCTCCTCCTCCTTACCCTCCTCCAAGAAATGTTTTCCGCCCTCAAATAAATATGCTTTCATGTTAGTCAATGGTTGCAGTGCACTATTTTCTTTCTTAAGTGGGAGGTACAAGAACTGAAGCCTGATTAGTGGGAGGCAGCATTAGTTTTTTGGGGGGAGTAAGATCCACCCCCACCTCTGCCCAAGAAGCTCCTAAAGATCCAGCCCACCTTTTTTTTTTGGTTAATGTGGGAGGGATAAGAGGTGGATCTATCATGCTGGAACAACTGACTATCAGAGCTTCCTGGGGCATCAGAGCTTAAGCTTCAGACAGAAAAGCCTGAAACTGTATCCCTATACAGCACTTGTTTAAACAGCATTGGCTCAGCTTACATTCCTCTCCTGGTCACACTTTTTCACAAATACATTCCAAGAGATGGAAAGTCCCTCCTTGTGGGTATATGGTGTTATTCAGACCTGTCCTTCAACCCTACCCCTACCACCTTACTCTGTATTTTGTATCAGGTGACGCATGTCAGTACAGCAAGAGGCTGCAGTGTATATTTTTTACTGAGCTTGCAGTTTTAAAGGAGTAGTCCACTCAGAATTTACAAAAACATGTGTTATGCAGAGTGTTTTAATTTTTATGTTAAGTCCTAGTGGGTCTTTCCCTTTGTCTGCTATTAGGAGTTTTTCCTAAATTTGCCTATTAGCAGACACCTGAGAGCTAGCTAACTGGGGTTTCTGTAAGAAAACTGCTACTAAATCAAACTCTGATTCACTGTTGTTGTTTTCTATGTCTGTCAGGTCTAGCTTGCAGGAATGTTTTAATTTTAAAACTTTGAATTTCATCAAACTATACACAACCATAAAAGCACAGAAATTGCCCAGATCATTAGCGCTATAATTAGTTAAGACTCTAGCTGTTTTCTTACAGAAAACCCACTCGGTTAGATTTCAAGTATTTTGCTAAACTGTAAGTGTAGGTACCAGCATTCTATTAGGCAGAACTAACATTTAGTGGCAATTTTGCTTTGTTACATGATTTTCATTTTTTTTTTTTTGACAAAGGAAGTGTATGGTATGAAGCTGCAGCCTAGAAACTGCAAAATACTTTAAAGTCACTTTTTCTCCTGTGTGTGGCATAGCATGAAAACAACAGGATGGATGCCAGTGACTATTTCAGCTACACATTTGATCCCATTTTACAATGGTTCATTGCACTACACATTTAGTGTATCCCACTTTTTCAAATAAAAAAACAAATATTTGCCAACCTAAATAACTCGCACATACATATGTTTATACTTTATTAAAAAGATACTTCACATTTGTAACCAAAAATAAATTGAAAATCATGCCACAGAGCAAAATCAGCACTAACTGCCAGTTCTACCTATTAGAATAGGCGTCAGTATTCTACGGTCATCTAAGGCTCTGAGCTGCAAACCTGGTGACCTGGGTTTGAATCCCACAACCTCCACATGTGTACTGTGTGTCCCTGAGCAAATCACTTAACTTCTTGTGCTCCCAGATCACACCTGTAAACAAGCTTTAGTGTGTCTCTCCTGCTAAAAAAAAAAGAAAAAGAATGCTGGTACCAACATTTATAATTTAGCAAATACTTTAGAGCTAACTAAGTGAGTTTTCTGTAAGAAAACTGCTATAGTCTTTACTAATTATAGCAGTGATGATCTGGGGCAATTTCTGTGCTTTTATTGTTGTGTGTAGTTTGATGAAATTAAATTTTAAAATGAAAACACATATTACTGCTAGTTAGACATGGCACACCCAAAAAACACAAATAGTGAATTAGAGCTATTTAATAGCTGTTTTCTTACAGAAACCCCAGTTAGGTAGCTCTCAGGCATCTGCTAAATTGTAACTGTTGCCATTTGTGCTCATTGGATAAGAACAGTTACAAAGCTCTGCCATTGTGAACTAATTTTAAAAAGCACTGCATATGCTAAATCTATGGGCCTGGCTACGTCACTGTCACATGAGACAGGGTGCATTGTAGGAGGCAGCAGGCAATAAACCTATTTGTGATGGAGGTCCCCAGGGGTCATAAAACTACCCTAAAGCTAGCAGCCTAATTTAGGAAAAACTCCTAATAGTGGACAGAGAGAAGGACACACTAGGACTTTACATACAAATCAAAACACTCTGCATAACATATGTTTTTGTAAATTCTGGGTGGACTACTCCTTTAATTGAGCCAGCCCAAATCTGTATCCTTCCAACAACCACTTTGTGGTGTGCATACCAGCGTGGTTATTTCACTCTTATTTACAGCTTTACACCTTTATCAGTTTTTAATTTTTGCAATTGTGTCTAAATGCTCCACCATGTAGCCTCCAGTCTCCCACCATCTACATGCATTGCAGCACTGTTTCACTGCATGAAGGGAGATTGAAGGCTACCAGGACATATGCAGATGGCAGTGTGGAGCAAGGGTGTGGGCTGCAATCTGGGATGCCTCCATACTGCAGTAACCTGACAGCTGTATACACAGCCCCTGGGTGTACCCCATGTCCCCACTAACCTACCTCTCTGTCTGCACTTGCCTCCCAGAGGGCCACCTCCTGATGGTATCTGTGTACTGTCCTTGATTACCCTTTTCATTGTGCTGAGTGTTGGGAGTACCCTGCCTGCCCATGTGTGATGTGGCAGTAATATTACCTGCAGAGCAGTGCCAGTAGTGAACACATACATTAATGGAGCTCCTGAGTGCATCATGGAGCACTGCTGCGTGTGGACAGTAGACATGTGGCACTGTGTACAGTGGGGCAATGGGGAACATTGAAGGCAGTAGTAGAGGTCTGCCTTCAGCCATACAGCAGCAGTACATGACGTCTGTTGTGCCCAGGTGCCCTAATACTGGAAGAACTGATGCCATGTCTCCCCCTCTCTCTCTCTCCCTTCCTCCCTCTCTCACTGATGTAGCCTGATTCAACATACAGATCTCCACATTCCTCGAACCTCTCCTTGTCACCTCCACAACATAAGTGTGTCTCATAACACTGAAATATGGTTATTTACATAATATGACTGTGCCATATACACAGTACTCCATAGGACATGTGGGAGGGCATCTCAAAATGCAGCTGTCATCACCGAGTGCACCATGGGATGTGCACTGTTACAGGTTGAGACCACACACACTATCGCATTCAGTGTGGACAGGCTATACCATTACCACACTGTTCACTGGCAGTCTTGGGACGCACTGTAATGTTTACAGACTGTAACAGTTTGAATCCATTACAGCATTTTCAAGTGTAGTGTGGACAGGGCCTGCATGTCTATGTAATTATCTATCTTTCTATCAATTGCATGTATTGCTATTTTTACCTATTTCTAAAACAAATCAGCATATCACATTTGCCTGCACACTGAGCACATACTTATGAAACTGTGCATATTTGTACTCCACTTTTGCATAGACCTCATACTTTCCTAATATTCCCATAATCACAAGCATAATTACCTTGCCCTTATCAAAAGCGCCCCCCTCTGAAAGTTACTATCACATTTCCTTTGCTAAAGGTCCATCATCATTACACCTGACTTCCTGAGATCAACACATTGCTTAAATATAACTTACATCACCTCATGGACAAAACCCTGTTCTCAAAAAAAAAAAAAAACTTGTGTAAATAATCCCAAGGCTGAAGATATGCCAGCCATTACTTTTCATGTACTGCCACCTTCTGTACCATAATGGGGATTTGCAAATGTTTCCCATAATGCTTTGCATTCTTGGGGTATATGCAATTGAGTTTACTTTAAAATTTGGTTATCTGGCCAATATCATCCAGGATAACACATACATCAATGGCATTTGCTCTGGGGTTCTTTTGTAAACCTACAGTGCTTCTTATTCCTTCCATTAAAATGTACACCTCCATGTATTTTCCTAATAACATGTATGCCTTCCATAGAACAGAAACTAAAACAAATCTTACTGCTTACAAATCATTGTGTTGTTTCTCCATACCTCCTTAACAATTCTATACAACTTCACTAACTTCATTATGCAGCCATGCTGGATCTGACCAGAATTTGTTTATGGTAGATACAGCTTGGGTAACAGAACTGCCATGTGTTTGGTGAAAAAAATATTAATCTGTTGCAAAGTTATTCAATTTTTAAGTTCCCATTATTTTCAATAGGAAGATCACTCTCTGCGATAGAGGGTAAAAGTTCGACAAAGGATTTGGCCTCACGAAAAATGATTCTTTTTCATAAGGGGCCAATCCTTTTTACCAGAAAAATTCAATTTTCGTAAGCTGCCATCTTATTTTTTTTTCCACAAACTAAAAAGCATGAAAAATACATAAAAATGTTGTCATTTTTAAAATCAGACACCAGAACCCAGCTAAAAGAGCCCTGTTCTGCTAGATTCGGATGTTTGTTGTTCATAACTAGGGCCTGAAATACTTTGTCTGGGCACCCAAAATCCCAGCTGCCCAGCTTAGTGAGAGGAGGGCTTCCCCCACATTCTCTGTATGAGAACAGTGGGAATTTCTTGACTTCTGCAGCCACAGCTGAACTCATGCTGCCAGCTGCAGTATGAACTGTAAGCCCCCTTGGCCTGATGTCTAGTGGCACCTCTAACCCCTCATCACTGTCCCCCTAAATAAAATGTTTATATTCCCTGGTGTCCAGTGGAACAACCCCCTCCACCCTCTGATCACCATCCCAGTTATGTTTTCAGTCCCTTATATCTAGTGGCACCCCCCACCTACCGATCACCATCCCCATAAATTTTTATTCCCTGGTGTCTACAGGAACCCCCTCACCCTGCAAACACCATCCCCATTATGTTTTTGTTCCTGGTGTCTAGTGGCACCCCATCTACTGATCGCTGTCCCGTTAATTGTTTTTTTAATTCCTTGGTGGGTTAAGGGCGGCAAGATGGCTCTTGCTGCCACTCTGCTCCTCCTCACCATGCTGCCTGAATTTACTAAAATATCTTTTATAACAACAGCTTGCTTAATTATATATTGCTTTCCTGCTTTTGGCTGACAAGTTATAAATACATGTAACTATATTTTAAAAGTTAAAAATCGGGTAACTGCTGAACTGCTTAGTCTGATCAGCCAATGTTTTTCTGTGTCATTCTGGTACACTTAAATATATATATACTGTAGATATATATATATATGACCAGAGCGGAGATTTCTGCAGAAAGTAAGAATGGAAGACAAGACGTGGAGAATTTATTTAGTCATTTTTATAAAATGGGGAGGAAAAATCCTTCATTTTGATTGGTTGTTAGCCATGCATTAGAAGTGTATAATGCATGGCTAGCAACAAGTTCAAGTGCCCACAGCCCAGTTAAAAAATAATTATTAATTAGCCAAGTGGAATTTTCATTTTCTGAATTACCGCCATTTTTTCCCCACTGACATGCAGGTCGCTTTCCCATTTTGTGCTACCATTGTACACATGGATCCCGTTTCTTTCACTGCTTTATTCCTATGCATGGAATACAAGTACCCCGAGTCTCATAGCCATAATGATTCTTTTTTTTTAAACCGATAACCACAGCCTCAACCTTCTCATGCTGTCTGACAGAATGCAGCTCCCCCTCAACTCAGCACTCACTTGCTTCAATCCTGTTCCATCTCACTCACAGCTTGATCCACTCTTGGCTCTGGTTTTACACATTAGTTACTCTCTTTTTATGTTTGCTTGCGTGCATGCACTAGAAATATAGTGCCACCATATAACTTTTTGGAGGTGTGCCACCCACTCTGCCAATGCCCTGATCCATTTTGCAGGCATGGCCACACCACACCAATGAATGGCTGAGCTGTCTATGACAGCAGATCAGATACAGTGGCATGTGGGTAAAAGAAAACCACTGCTGCAATCAGTGGTGGTAATGTGTAGGCAATTTTCATATTGACGGCAAACGGCGTCTGTTGCCCATCACCTCTCAGTCCCCATGAAAGCCGACGGGGGTGCCCAATCCCCCTGTCAGCATACCCCCTCCCCAGTTCATTTGCCAACAGGGTAGCCCAATCCCCATCTGCGTAATGTCCCCCCCATTTGTTGTGTGCCAAGGGTGGGTGCTCATGCACCCCCGGCATACTCTATGGCCAGTGGGGGTGCACTCCAGCCCCCCTGCCAACAAACACCCAGGTGGCACACTGGCAGCCCACCCCAGCGCGCCAAAAGCATCCCGCATTGTCTTTTTTTTTCCCCTGTAAAAACAGAAAATGATCCCTCGCTGTCTCTGGTGCCCCTCCCCAACCCGTACCCACCTCTGTGTACCCCACATCCCTACACACACCCTCATCCCATACTTACCTCTGGAGCCCAGTGTGATGATCTTCAGTGAACCGGGAACACGGCTGCACTCTTCAAAGCCGACCATGAACTGAAAAAATGCTGGTAAGCTGTATAATGACATAAATGGGGGTTCTCAACTAGGTGAATACCTTGGTCATTTTGTGAACTTTGTACAAATTTTCAACATGGGGTTCTTGGGACCCACCTCATGAATTCAGTCACTGTCATGTTGTTATTCGGTCTTGAAAGGTGATTTTGCAGTCACTGTGCAGAATCACCTTTTGGGACTGAGTAACAAAATGACAGAGTCACTGTTCATCAGGTGGCCTCCCCAAAAATCTATGTTGCAAATTTTTTGAAAAAATTCCAAAAAATGACTGTGCTATGAGCTTGCGTTGCACAGTTCCCACGCGCATTCATAACTTCACGCATTTGTAATATTTTCACTCCAGATTTTCAACACTGGCATTTTTTCACACCTCCTTATGAACTGTACATCTGTCATTTTTCACATCCTGGCTGAAATGTGTTTTCGCACTTCCAGTGCACAATAGCGCAGTCACTATGGGGAATCAGAGTTCAGGACCGATTAAGAAAATCACAGTGACACTGTTCATGAACAGAGGTTACAAAATGTCTATGTTGAAAATTTGGTGATAAAAGTCCATAAAATGACTATGTTACAAGTGTGCATTTTCCCAGTTTCCGCACATTCATAACTTCAAGAATGTGTAATATTTTCATGCAAGATTTTCAGCATTGTCAATTTGCACACCTCCTTATGAATAGCACAACTGTCATTTTTCACATCCTACCCGAACTGTGTTTTTGCACATCTGCCATACAATGGTGCAGTCACTGTGGGAAATCAATGTTCAGGACAGATTAATAAAATCATCGTGACACTGTTCGTGAGCAGAGATCACAAAATGCCCATGTTGAAAATTTGGTGACATAATTCCACTAAATGACTGTGTTATGAGTGTGCATTACGCAGTTTCCACATACACTTGTAACTTAAAGCATTTTTAATGTTTTCACTCCAGATTTTCAACTTTGCCATCTCTTCACATCTCCCTATGAATGGTACAGCTGTCATTTTTCACATCCTGCTCGAATTGTGTTTTCGCACGTCTGGTGCAGAATGGTGCGGTTGCTGTGGGAAATCAACATTTAAGACAGATTAACAAAATCACAGTGCCACTGTTCATGAGCTGAGGTCCCAAATGCTTTCATGAAGTGGGGGATCACAAAAAAGCCATTCTGAACATTTGTAGTGCAAATACCAACAAACATCCGGGGCGTTAGGGTTTCTAACCATAACGTCCCACCCTCTGCAGACTGACAGGTGTCAGGGATGTGCCAGTGGATTGCCAGCTGTAATGATCATGCCATTCCACCCTTACCCCCACCCTGAAGCCAGTGACAGGCATCGAGGTGTGCCTTGGACTCTTCTGCCCCACAGTTCACCCCATTCTTCTATACTGCACCCATTTCAGCATATGTCCTTATGACATGGGGTGACTGTCAAGCTGAACACCCCAAGGCACACCTCAACACTTGTCAGTGTCTGCAGAATGCCATGAGTGTTATGGGCTATGACCCAAAGGCACACCCCAATGCCTGTTCAGCTCTGCAGGGTGGAGGTGGGGTTGGCGTGAGTTCAGTATTCACTGCCATTCCTATTCTACATCTGTCTAACTTCTGCATGTCCAATGCTAATATCAGCAAGCAAACATTTGGCATTGACAAATGCTTGTTTCTATCTGCAGTACCAGTGATATGTTCCCCCACCCGCCAGTCACACCAGCACCAGTGATACCCTATTCCCAATCACACTATCACCAGCAGTATTTCCCCATTCACCAATCACTACCTCACTTTTGTTTTAATATTTTAAATACTCTTCTGTTAATATTTAAAACACATAACATGGACTGCCTCAGTTTTAATCAATGTGACAAACCCAGGATAGTGCAAACACTTGACCAAAACCGGTAATTTCAACTGCTGAATGCCCTTCCATGCACTGTGGTCAGCTGGCACTCCTCGTTCAGACATTTCAGTAAATTACTCCAAAGCCATTGAGATTTCCAAGCAAGTAAGCTATAAAGCAAACATCTTAAAAAAAATACCTTTAGCACATTATTGCTGTAGACTGCAGCTACTTTGTTTCTGTCTCTTGCCTCGCATTCTAGTTTCCATGCGTTCATGCTGCAGACCATGGTGCAGCCTGACACATCAGTAAGTCTCTCTCTTCTCTCATGTTGGGGACTTAAAACATAAAGAATAACTTTAGAACACTTCTGCTAAAGAAGTCCTAACCTCTCCTCTCCTTGGCCCCATGGCTGAAAGCAGACTGAATGGGTTAGGTTCAGGGTGGGCATTGCGTCAGCAAGTGAGAAAACCCTTGGCAGGCTAGATGCAGCAAATATTAATGTGGTTCCTTGTACTTCTGTAAATTTATTCCACATAGTTCTACAGTAGAAGACTGAGTTTTGAAAAGGATATGCAGCCAATGTACTGTTGCACTCCATCCTTATACCTCCCAAACTAACAGCCATTAAAAACTACAACTAAGGAAGCCTACTCAGGACACAGTCCTGAAGTCAAACAAATGCATCATATAAGCGGAGGGACTGTTTTATGTCAAAATAAGTCAAAGATTTCACTGTTTAATGTTTTAAGGTTTTACTTTCACTGGTAATAGTAATGTTCAATTACAGGATCCCATTTTATAAGCGCAATAAGACACTCCAGGGGTGTGAATTAGACATTTCTAATGCATGGCCAGGGGCGAAGGCACTCGGCCCGTGACCTTGTGCCTCACAACATCCCTGGCCATGCGTTAGAAGTATCTAATGCACACCCCCTCGTGTCTTGTTGCTTACATATATTTAGATTTTGTTAACCAGGTAGGTACACTAGGCAGAAGCTGCCTGTTTTCAGGTACGACCCAGTAGAGTTACAACATAGGTGATACAGCACCAGAACAGTTTACAGTATACAGTAAAGTACAACAATTACTCAGATAAAAGCAAACAATAGACAAATCATGCAAACATTTAAGGATAGGCAAGCAGGTGTGTCAAAAGGTGAATATCACCTACAACAGACAAAGTGTTAAATACGATACGGAGAGATGTACAAAGAGCAAGACACAAGAGATGGACAGTATAAGCAATTATTATAATCCTTTTGTTATGGATAGATGGAGGGAGAGAGAAAAATGGATTCTAACCCACTTGAAAGACAACACTCCTTGAAGAGAGACAGAGAGAGAGAGAGAGCACAATAATGCTGATGTGCATTATGTCTATCTGTTTTTTTGTAAAACCCAGATCAATAATACCATTAGGGCAAAATGTCTCTGTTAGATAGTTCATATATCCTCCATCACTTTTCCCACTATTGATGTAAATCTTACAGGCCTATAATTTGATACGTCTTACTTAGCCCCTTATTTAATACAGGCATAACCACAGCATGTCTCCAATCCTTAGGTATTTCACCAATTACAAAGAAGAAGTAAAGACATCCTGTCTGAGTGCAGCAGGTATTTCTTTAAATGCGCGGATGGATATTATCTGCTCTGGTGATTTATTGGCATCCAGGTGTTTTAACACACTCTCAATTTTATTCTTAAGGGAGGGACGCCGTTCTTGTATCTCACAGATTCTTTGTTTATTATATTATTTAGTCTACTTCCTTATTTGTTGACTGAAATGTATATATTGAATAATGATATCACAAACTTTATTCAACCTCTTATTATATGGGGTGATAAACTTAAGCCTGCCATCTTCCATACCTGGCTGATCTCGTTCTCTTGGTGCCAATAATGTCATACGATCCTATGATTCTGCCCATAACCTTGATAATACTATGTATCCTCACTGCCCCTCTCATAAAATCTACCAGCCATTTCATCAACAATCCTTTCAAATGTAGTATCTGAGCTACAATTTTTCGAATTCACAAAAATTGGCCCCATGGAATGTTTTTCACTATGTGAGAGCAGTGACACTGGTTGCCCTTAGAATAGAATTTGTATAAGTGCTTTTCCTATGTAGGTCTATATAGCCCTTTCTTAATTTCCCCACCTGATTCATTTTTGAGCTCCAAATCCAGATAGCTAATCTCCTTACTATGTGTGATGGAAAAACATAAGTGGAGACTAGAGTTATGCATTTAATGACTTGCAATATACCAGGTATTGTCTATAGGGCAGAATGCATTTGTGGGGCTCACCACATAGGATAAACATCCCGTGCCTTCAAATTATGAGTAGGGGAACATGTACATGATATTGAAATTTAGAAAACAGACATTTTAGCAGCCCATATTAAATATACAAGGGGTGGGGGTCAACACAAATGGTCCTTTTATGGTATAGTAAAGGTATCTTTAGGGCCACGGGGTGATGATTTGGATGCAGCTTTGCTCAGAAGAGAAGCTTATGGGATGTTCACCATGGATAGTTTGAAGGCACCAGGCTTGAATGAACGTTTTGACCAAGGGGAGCTCTTGTCAATTATTACAGCCCATACTGCAATCTAATACCTGGATGGGGAGTCCCTGTAGTGGGAAGTGAACCATGTGGAAAATGTAAATTCTGTTGCTCTATCAAAATATAATTTTTAACAACAGATCAGAGACAGCGTTTGAAATTAAGCATTTAATAACTTGTTATACATCAGGTATTGTCTATAGAGCAGAGTACATACAGTATGTGGGGCTCACTATATAAGAAAAACAAGGGGTGTGGGTCAACACAAATGGTCCTTTTATGGTATAGAAAATGTATCTTTAGGGCCATGGGGTGGTGATGTAGATACAGCTTTGGTCAGAAAAGAAGTTTATTGAATGTTCATCCTGGATAGTTTGAAGGCACCAGATCTGAATGAACATTTTGAGATCTCTCCTTTTCTGTGATATTAATAGGTACATAGGTACAGATTTCAGGTCCAATTAGCTGCTAGAGCCATACATGGGCCTGCCACTAATTAGTGATCAAAACTCCCATATGTGCATCAAGCAGTCTTCTAAAAGTTGACAGGCTATCAGCACACACCATCTCTAGGGGGAGTGCTTTCCAAACGTTCACAACTCACTGATTCAACCATCTCCCCCTTTTAGTCGAGTTACACCTCTCATCACGTAACTGCCAAGTGTGAAATCTTGTTACTATCCATGTCCTTTCCTTCCAGAACAGTCCGGTTGATTCCCAGATTAAACCATTAGTTACTATTTTATATACATAAACGAGGTCACCTCTTGTCCTACGATAGGTCAGAGAATACAGTTCCAATTATCATAATCTATCATGATCATTTAGGCCCTGTACTATCCTGACTTTTTTAGTAAAATATCTCTGAACCTGCTTTATCCTGTTAACAGTTCCTACAGCTTGAGGGGCACTGAAAGGGGACCCATATTCTAGGATAGGTCTAACCAGTGACTTACAAAAGGGTACCAAAAACTCATTTCTCTGACTTTTAATATTCCTGAGGATATTACCTATAATTCTCTTACCTCTCTTCACTGCCTTTATGTTGTGGTTTTCAAAACTTAGGTTATTTGTTATTAATACCCCCAGATTTTTGTCTTTCTCCACGCATTGGTTTGTTGTTTATATTATATTGAGCTAGACTATTTTGTGCTCCAAAATGTGTTACCTTGCATTTATTCTCATTGAACGGAAGAGGGATGCCTGGATATCGTAGCAGTCACAGAAACATGGTACACAGAGAACCATGACTGGGATGTTAACATACCAGGGTACATAACCTACAGGAAAGACAGGCAGGGGAGAAGAGGGGGAGGAGTAGCTCTCTATGTAAAGGAAGGGATAAAAGCAACTGAACAAAAGAGTAAACAGGGAGGAGAGGAGGCACTGTGGGTCACCTTGGAAACTGGAAAGGGCACCACAATCCACACAGGGGTTGTGTACAGACCCCCATGTCAGGGGAAGGAATGGACAAGGATATGATAGAAGGCATTCTTAGAATGGCAGAGAAAGGGGAGATACTGTTGATGGGAGACCTGAATATGCCAGATGTTAACTGGAGCACATTTGCTGCAGCCACATCCAAGAGCAGGGCCATTCTTGATGCCGTACAGGTGGCAGGCATTAGACAGCTAGTTTTGGAACCCACTCGTGAGGGAGCACTCTTAGACCTCATACTCTCAAACGGGGGCAGTGAGAGGATCTCAGATCTAGAAGTGGGTTACCATCTGGGGACAAGTGACCATCAAACAGTGTGGTTCACATTAAACTCAGCTACAGAGTCGAGCCATACAAAAGTGAGGGTACTGGACTTTAGGAGGGCTGACTTTAGCAAGATGGGAGAGTGCCTCAGAAAAGCACTAGCAAACAGGCTAGAAGGAGGTGTGGAGCAACAATGGGGAATTATCAAAACTGCCATCACAGAGGCAACAAGCCTTTGTGTGAAGCAAATAAACGAATCAAAACGAAAAAAAAAGCCACTATGGTTCTCAAAAGAGGTGGCTGTGAAAGTCAGAAAGAAAAGATAGCATTCCGGAAGTATAAGGAAACACAGAAGGAGCAGGACAGAGAGCTGTACCAGTTAAGGCAGAAGGAAGCAGGAGGAAGACAGAATAGCAAGAGCCAAACTGAGGAAAAGATAGCCAACTCAGTTAAGAAGGGGGATAAAACCTTTTATAGGTACATCAGCGAGCGTAGAAAGACAAAGGGAGGGATAGTGAGGCTGAATAGAATGAACGGTGGGTGGGCAGAGGGGGACAGTGAAAAAGCAGGAATACTGAACGAATATTTCTGCTCAGTATTCACAAAAGAGGAGGAGGAAGTGTCTAATCCAATTAACAGAAGCACTCTTGATAGGGGGGTCGATCCCAGTCCTTTCACAGAAGAAAGGGTTCTGCAAGAACTCCTAAAACTGAAGGTGGACAAAGCAATGGGTCCTGATGGAATTCACCCGAGAATTCTAAAAGAATTAAGGGAGGAACTAGTGAAACCACAGGCTACTCTTTTTAGTAAATCATGGGAGGATGGTGTGGTACTCGAGGATTGGAGGAAGGCGGATGTGATTCCCTTCACAAAAGTGGGTCCAAGACAGAGGCAGGAAACTTCAGACCTGTCAGTCTGACCTCTGTGGTAGGGAAAGTGATGGAGTCACTTCTGAAGGAAAGAATAGTCGAGTACCTAGAGGCCAGTGGAGCACAGGACCCAAGGCAGCATGGATTCACAGCGGGAAGGTCATGTCAGACGAATCTAATAGATTTCTTTGACTGGGTGACCAAAGTAGTAGACCAGGGAGGGGCTGTGGACATGGCCTACCTAGACTTTAGCAAGGCATTTGACACCATCCCACACAAAAGATTAATAGTCAAATTAACCAGCCTGGGAGTGGGACCCAGGGTGATAGCCTGGGTAAAACATTGGCTGGACAACAGGACACAGAAGGTAATTATAAATGGAGTCCACTCTGAAGAAAGGGGTTACTAGTGGGGTACCACAGGGTTCAGTATTGGGTCCAGTCCTTTTAATGTCTTCATCAGTGACATTGCAGAGGGACTGAAGGAAAAGTATGCCTTTTGCAGATGACACAAAGATCTGCAACAGAGTTGATACACAAGGAGGCGTGGAAAGGATGAAAAGGGACTTGGCAAGGTTGGAGGAATGGTCAGAAGTATGGCAGCTAGGATTCAATGCAAAGAAGTGCAAATAATGCACCTGGGAAACAAGAACCCAGGGAAGAATACACAATGGGTGGGAGGTAGTAACAACAACAAAAAAGGAAAGGGACCTGGGGGTAATCATATCAGATGACCTTAAGGTTAGCAAGCAATGTGAGAAGGCAGTAGGGAGGGCTGGGGGTATACTGGGATGTATAGGGAGAGGCATCATCAGCAGAAAACAGGAAGTTGTTATCCCTCTGTACAGACAGTTGGTGAGACCCCATCTGGAGTACTGTGTCCAGTTCTGGAGACCCCATCTCCGCAAGGACATAGACAGGATAGAGGCAGTCCAGAGGAGGGCAACTGAAATGGTGCAGGGTCTGCAAGAGAAGCCGTATGAGGAGAGACTAAAGGAGCTTAATATGTATACCCTTGAGGAAAGAAGGGAGAGGGGGGACATGATAGAAACTTTTAAGTACCTCAGTGGAATCAACAAAGTCCAAGAGGGTAGCATCTTTCAGAAAAAGTGACTTGCAAGAACAAGGGGACACAATTTAAAGATAGAAGGAGGGCGGTTCAGGGGCAATGTGAGGAAGTATTATTTCACAGAGAGGGTAGTGGATGCATGGAACAGCCTTCCTGAGGAGGTTGTGGGGTCTAAAACTGTGGGAGAATTCAAGAATGCATGGGACAGACATAAGGCAATTCTTGTGGGAGGTAGGAAGAAATAGGCTGTTGGTTAACTAGGATCTGCGGCCTATCCTGTAGGTAGGGAAATGGGCAGACTAGATGGGCCTAGTGGTCCTTATCTGCCATCAAAGTCTATATTTCTATGTTTCTATGTAACCTTAGTTTATGCTCAACTGACCATTTTTCCAAGTTGTATAATTGTCTCTGGAGGTTCAGAATTGAGATTTTATCATGTACTATGGCTCCTATTTTGGTGTCACCTGCATACTTGCAGATCCATACCACTTCAGACATCTGCATAGAGGAGACTAAAATGTTTTTTATTTTTATTTATTTTTTTTTATTTTATTTATTCTAGGATTATAAGTACCTTTGAGCCAAGGCTCGTTTACAAAGGTTCCAAGTCAGAAATAACAGAAGTAACAGTGAAATAACAGTAAACAATTCATGTATAACAGTGCTATTGAAAGGGGTCAAATATAGGAAGAGTAAGGTGTAGAGGAGGAGGAGGATAAGTGAGGTAGTTAACAGAGGCAGATATAGTAAAATGGTGAACACAGCTAGGATGCATGTGCCCACAAGGAATGGGTAGGGTCAGGCACCCGGGGGTGGCAGAGAAACAAGGATGAGAGGAGAGGGAAGGATTAAGATGCAGCTGGAGGTATTTTCAAAAATAAATGGGAAGGAGTGATAGAAGAGAAAAGGGGCAGGGTGAGGGGGGAAATAGTGCTATAATGGGGCAAGGAGAGACTAATGAGGTGGTATGAAGACCTGGGATTTGAAGTGGTGCCTCAGAAGCTGGGGGGAGGGGACTGGGGGGGCCTGGGGTTAAGCAGTATATAAGTTAGGATTAAAGCTGTGTTGATGTTGATGTGTTGATGTTAAATAATAATGGACCCAGAACTGACCCTTAGGGCACCCCACTCATAACTCTACCCCAGTCCGACAGATACCCTCTAATTTGTACTCTTTGTTTCCTTTCTGCAAGCCATGAAGCTATCCATCTTAAGAGATAAGTATTTATGTCACGATCCTGTAAGGCTTTCAGTAAAACCTCATGAGAAACAGTATCAAATGCCTTTGTGTAATCCAGGTATATTACATCAACGGCGAAACTTTGATCCAGGGCATGACTTACTGGCTTGAAGAAATGCATCAGGTTACTAACTCACGATTTACCAGATGCAAAGCCATGCTGTGTTACATCTATTAGTCCTGACTCTTTAAAGTTTTCCTCTAAGAATTCTTTTATAAAACCTTCCATGAGTTTACCTGTTACAGAGGTAATGCTGATGGGTCGGTAATTCTCAACATTTGCCCTACCCTAGATTTGTGTATAGGTGTTATATGTGCCACCCTCCATTCATCCCGTATACTTCCATTTTTTAAGGATTTATTAAAGAAGATTGTCAATGGTTCAGCCAGTTCCTCAGCCAGATTTTTTAGGAACACAGGGTGGAGGCTATCTGGTCCTCCTGATTTGTATTTATTTATTTATTTAAGTTCCTTAATTTAGTAATAACCTGCGTAACAGTTATTTCAGGCAGCCTAAGTTGATCTGTTATTATTTTGTTAAAAACAAGATCATCTGCATCCTGCCTTTGACAGACACTCATAAAGTAAGTGTTACTGTATTGGCTCTATCTTTTTCCTTTTTCATCACAAGATCCCCAACCTTCAGATTTGTTATCTGGTTTGGGGTTTTCCTTAAGCTGCCAACATACTGTGGCAATAGAAATGTTTACAACTAATCTTTTTTGTTTGTTGCCAGTCCCAGTTTGACTTTAGTTTTGGCCCTACTGATAGTCTTTTTACAGAGATTTGTTGCCTTCTTGTATTTCTCCAATCTTTCCTGCGTAGAATTTCTCTTATACTTTTTATTGGCCTTTTCCTTTCTGTTAACTATCTTACATATCTGCTTATTGAACCATTTCAGTATCCTACCTTTGTTATTGTACTTTATTTTTTCAGGGACAAAGTTTTTTGATACAGGACTGTAGTATCAAATTTATCTTCTCCCAGGTTTCCTCTAGAGTTCATTTCACAAGTTACCCCCTCCAAGCAAAGGGTTGCAGGGCATGTTTCATTTTGGCATAATCGGCCTTGGCATTGTTTTTATTTTTGCTACACCAACATAGTTCAGTTTATCCTGTGTTATAACACATTTGACCATGTAGTAGTCACTAGTACCTAAGGGCTGTTGAACTTTACTCTTTTATGGCACCCTCCATGTTACGCAATATTATGTCCAAAATGTGATTTGCCTAGTATTTTCTTTTCATCAGCTGCTCTAGACAATTATTCATACATATATCTAGGAATAGGTTCTCCACATGATTTTTACCACATAAGATTTCCGTGAAATATTAGGGAAATTAAAATCTCCCATCAGGATGGTATTGCCTGTCATATTTATGCTATAACATATTCATGAATTTCATATTCTCAGATTTGGCTAGATTTGGGGATCTATAACATAATCTCAGCATGATGGAATGATTACGTGTATTTAGTTTTACACATAGTTTTGCAACACTGGCATATTCAGAACTTTTAGGATCTAAGACATGGGCTTTCGAGTGAGAAGCAATGTAGAGCCCTACACCTCCCCCATTTTGTCCGATCGAGCTTTATGAAAGAAATCATATCCCTCTATCTCATCCAACCAATCACCTTGCTTCAGCCAGGTTTCTGTTATACCACAAATATCTATATTATCCCTTAACAATATGTACCTCTATTTATTTATTTAGCTTTTTGATTGACCAGGTAAGTGCACTAGACAAATCCTGCCTATTTTCAGGCACGACCTGGGGGAGGGGGATACAGACAAATGCCAACTGACCTTGAACCAGATTAAGCTGTTGGTGGTATTTTTTTTAGTGAATGAGGGAAATTTGGCCAGGACACCGGAGAAATTCCTGCTCTTTTCGATAAGTGCCATGGGATCTTTAACATCCATCTGAACTACCACCAATCCAGGCAGATGGGACCTCGGTTTAACGTCTCATCCGAAAGACGGCACCTCAGAAGTGCAGCACCCCTCTCATGCTGCACTGCAGTGTCAGTACTGGGATATTAACCCAAGTGCCAGATGTGGGAACTGAACCCACAGCCCTCTGATCTCCCGACCTCAGAGGCGAGTGTGCTACCTACTGAGCCACTGACACTGACAATGTCTACAATGGTGGACTATTCATCCACCTTGTTCTTGATACTTCTAGCATTAATAAGTAGTAATCTCAGACCATGGTCAATTAATGTCAAGCTATATAAGGCTAGGAAATAATAGTAAAAAAAATGTTAGCATGACCTCCATTCTGTATTGTGCTAGGGAATCAGCATTATGGATTTATAGTTATTAATATTAATATCTGTTCTATCTTAACTGTAAAGGATCCCTGCCTTATGACCAAATTATTTTTTGCCTATGGTTACCAGAGGTAATTTGTCCAGTGAAAATAAAAGACAATAAACTGTGGGTGGGGAGACATGATACTGACACAATGAATGAACACTGATGAACAGTAAAACAAAGATATGTTTGAGTCCCACCACTGTAATAATGTCTTTAATATCTTATGACAATTTTATATATGACAGTCTCCTTGGATATTTAACCTGGGCTTTTAAATTGTATGTGTTGTATTTTTATTGTTTGCTTTGTTATACATTATATATATGGTTTGAGGGTCTTTATTTGCTGTAAAGCATAATACCTGTATTGACGTCATGTTGAACATATTTAAACAGCTCGAATTGGTGATCTAATTATCTTTGATAATGTGCTAGTGAAGGGCATGAAATGCCTTCAGGTATTTATTAGCAGAGTGTGGTACACTTGGCAATATGCCCAGCTTTATTTTATCTTAGATTTGTAAGTCAATAAACATTTTAGTACTTTACAGTTTTGCCTTGTGATATCTATTTATTTACTATTTTGGCTCAGTGAGTGTGAGCCCTTCCTTACTAGTCTTTGAGTATTATATCAAGCACCCTACATAGCTAGCTTTTTAAGCATTTTACCTTTCAAACAATAAGTTTATTTTACTTTCTGAAACTGACAGAACCAACATGCTATAAGCATAGAAATATTTGACATTACCCCTATCTTGCTCCATGACATATCTGATTTTAATGAAATTCTTCAAGTTTTTGTGACCCTTTTCTGTTGATCATTCTTTTCCTCCATAAATAGTACCTGTGAAGTTAAAAGTTTGTTCACTGTTTATTTGACCCAAGCACTACTAGCCCATTTTCTTTGTTTTGATTTTCTCAGGAGCAACAGTTGGTTGCAGTTATTTTTTCACAAGGACTATTCTCCATGTTAATATACCATGTGGTGTTGATTCATGTCTCCTCCTTAAATGCACTACTGTATATCATAGCAGACTTGTAAATACTCTGGACACATCTGCTGTTTGATTTCAGCAGTAGTATTGTAGAATTCTTGAACTTAAGAAGCTAATTATGACCGATGGCCAGCACAACATGCATCATGAGGAAAAAAGACCAGTCAAGGACAGACATATATCCATATGCTGATGCAGTTCCATGCAAAGTCAATAGAGCATACCTGAGTAAAGCACATAACTGATTTTCTGTAGGGGTGTCAATGGGGAATAGTTCCCTACAGACCCACTGTATAAAATCTGAGATAGAAAATAGTTGCACTGTCAACAGGCTGCAAACTTCATTTAGTGCCTAAAAATTAGGAAAAAAGTAAAAAAAGACAACCTACTGAGCCATTGTCACATTGCAATTTGGCCAGTAGATAGCAGATGCTGCATTTTTTTAATATAAGTAATTTATACTGAGGAATGTTGCTAGTCACTCTGTAGGACAATAGACCAAGCAGTGACAAGACTGAGACATTCAAATACCTCACAGGGGTGAACAGAGTGTAGGGAAGAAGCCTCTTCAAAATGAAGATTAGCTCTAGGACTAGGAGGCATGCAATATCATTTGAGGGGCGGGGGTTTTAGGAAGGGTATGAGGAAGTAATTCTTAACAGAAAAGGTGATAAAAGCATGGAAAGCCAGTTGAAGTTGTGGAAGTTAGAATTGTGGAAGGCTTCAGACATGCATGGAATAGAGACAGCAGCATATTAGTACAGCAACAGGGTAGCAGAAGGTTCCTGAAGACCAGTTAGGTCTGTGAATGTAAAGTAGGCAGGGAACCCTTTGGCAAACTATGTGGGCCTAGAGTTCCTTTTCTGCCAACAACTTTCTATGTTTCTATGGCAGAGGACTGTGGCCTAGAGCAAGGGGACCAGTGTGTGAATGGCTTAAGATCAAGGCAGCTGGCACTGAGGATCTGAACCTCAGGGGCAAGGGACAGAACTGGTCACTTGGTAAGCCACTTTGCTGTGATTACATTAGGCACTGACTCCTACTGAACTGGAGGCACAGGGCTCATGGCAGACTTATCGAGGTAGCCTATACCACGTTGTAGGGTATGTGTGTATATATATATATATATATATATATATATATATATATATATATATTCA
This sequence comes from Neoceratodus forsteri, assembly GCA_016271365.2. Lineage (NCBI taxonomy): Eukaryota > Metazoa > Chordata > Ceratodontiformes > Ceratodontidae > Neoceratodus > Neoceratodus forsteri. The sequence continues at coordinate 610,574,655 of CM057449.1, read as the reverse complement.
TATATTCATTGCAAAAAAACTATTTCTACAAAACCAGTTAGGGTTTCCATTGCACCTTTAAAAGTAAGGAAATTCAGTGCTAGGGGTAATATGTGTGTATTAGCACAACAACACCAATCTCTGCAAACATTAGAAACAGAACAGTTATTTGATATATCTCTTGGTGTCCTTCCACCTAACTCATACACCATACAGATATATTGTTCTATACCACATGATTAACAGATTGGGTGTTTTTTGGGTATTTTTGGACCAGATGTTCCACATGGGCTTTATGGGACCCCAACTCATGCACAGTGACATTTCATTTCTTTATTGTTGTCCCAAAAGATGATTTCTTTCAGACACAGTGAAATCATCTTTCAGGACAGAGTAACAAAATGACAGTGACAATGTTCATGAGGTGGGGTCCCAAAAAGTCCATGTTGAAAATTTGGTTCATGCCAGAAGGTGTAGACAGAATGAGGAGGGACCTGCAGAATCTTGCAGAAGCTTGACAAATGATCAAGGGTTTGGCAGTTGTAAGTCAATGCAAAGAAGTCCAATATAATGCATATGGGGCACAAAAACCCTTGAACAACATATCAGTTGGGGGGGTGAGGATATAGCATGCACCAAGCAAGAAAGGGACCTTGGGGTTATTATCTCTGACAAGGCAGCAGGTAAAGCAAAAAGGATGCTGGGATGCATAAGAAGGGGCATCACCAGCAGGAAAAGTGAGGTGATAATTTCAAAATACAAGACACTAGTGAGGCCCCACCTAGAGTACAATGTGTAGTTCTGGAGACCTCAACTACGTAAGGATATAGACAGGGTACAGAAGGTTCAAAGGAGGGCAACAAAGATGGTACAGGGATTGCATCACAAATCTTATGAGGACAGGTCGCATCACAAATCCTATGAGGGCAGGTTTAAAGGCTTCCTTGGCAAGCTTTTTAAACTAGCCAAGAGGGAGGTGCTGATAGAAACAGGAAAGTTCAAGCCTCCCCCACAAAACATGGCAGGTAGTAGGGTAAACAATGAGGTACAGATATTGACAGAGGGCAGGACAGGGTAAATGGAAAAATGGACAAGGGCAATAAGAGCAGCGATGGGGTAAAAGGATAAAGCCAACATTAAATGGAGGGCAATGAGTACCAATGCCTGTAGTCTTGGAAACAAGCTTCCAGAGCTAGTAGCCCTGATGGAAGAGGAACACTTGGATATTGTGGCAGTCACAGAAACATGGTACATGGAGAACCATGACTGGGATGTCAACATACCAGGGTACACAATCTACAGAAGGGACAGGGAGGGTAAAAGAGGAGCTGGAGTAGCTCTCTACATAAGGGAAGGGATCAAAGCTACAGAACTAAAAAGTAAAGGGGGAGGACAAGAGGAACTCTGGGTCACCATGGAGACAGGGAATGGCATCACAATCCGCACAGGGGTTGTATACAGACCCCTGTCTCAAGGGGAGGAAATAGACAAGAAAATGATACAGAGCATTCTCAAAGTGGCTGAAAAAGGGGAGATACTGTTGATGGGGGACCTGAATATGCCAGATGTTAACTGGGTGACATGGACTGCGGCCACATCCAAGAGCAGGGTCATTCTCGATGCCCTACAGGGCATGCCTTAGACAGCTAGTGGTGGAACCCACTCGGGAGGGAGCAATATTAGACCTGGTACTCTCAAATGGAGAGAGGATCACAAATTTAGAAGTCAGTAGACATCTGGGAACAAGCAACCACTGTACAGTGTGCTTCACAATAAACACAACCATGGAGACAAGCCATACAAAGACAAGGATACTGGACTTTAGAAGGGCTGACTTTGGCATAATGGGTGAATACCTGAGGAATGCATTAGCAAATGGCCAGAAAGGAGGGGTGGAAGAACAATGGAGAAAAATCAAAACTGCCATCATGTAGGCAACAAGCCTTTGTGTGAAACAAATAAAGAAAACAAAGCAGAATAAAAAACCACTATGGTTCTCAAAAGAGGTGTCAGGGAAGGTTAAGGAGAAAAAGGCTGCATTCAAAAAGTATAAGGAATCACAGATGGAGAACGATAGGGCACTGTATCAATTAAAGCAGAAAGAAGTGGGGAAGGCAGTCAGAAAAGCAAAGGTCCAAACCATAGAAAAGATAGCCAACTCAGTTAAGAAGGGGGATAAAACCTTTTATAGGTACATTAGGGATCATAGAAAGGTTAAGGGAGGGATAGCAAAGATTAATAAAGGAGAAGGGAGGTGGGCAGAGGGAGACAGTGAAAAGGCAGAGATACTGAATGAATACTTTTGCTCAGTATTCACAAAAGAAGAAGAGGAGGAGTTACCTAAACCAAACAGTAGAAGCACTCTGGGTAGTGGGGTTGACGCCAGTCCATTTACAGATGAAAGAGTCCTGAAAGAACTCCTAAAACTCAAAGTGGACAAAGCAATGGGGCCTGACGGGATTCACCCTAGAATCCTTAAAGAGCTAAGGGAGGACCTAGTGACACCACTAACCACACTTTTTAACAAATCATGGGAATATGGGGTGGTACCTGAGGACTGGAGGAGGGCAGATGTGATTCCCCTTCACAAAAGTGGGAGCAAGGCAGAAGCAGGAAACTACAGACCTGTTAGTTTGACCTCAGTGGTGGGAAAATGATGGAATCACTTCTGAAAGAAAGAACTGTCCATTACCTAGAGGCCAGCAGGGCACAGGACCCAAAGTAGCATGGATTCACAGCAGGAAGGTCATGTCAGATGAATCTAATCGATTTCTTTGACAGGGTGACCAAAGTAATAGACCAGGGAGGGGCTGTGGATATGGCCTACCTAGACTTTAGTAAGGCATTTGACACAGTCCCGCACAAAAGATTAATAATCAAGTTAGCCAGCCTGGGAGTGGGTCCCAGGGTGGTAGCCTGGGTAGCAAACTGGCTGCACAACAGGACACAGAAGGTAATAGTGAATGGAACACATTCTGAAGAAAGGGGTACCTCAGGGCTCAGTACTGGGTCCAGTCCTCTTTAACATCTTTATAGGTGACATTGCAGAGGGTCTGGAAGGAAAGGTATGCCTCTTTGCAGATGACACAAAGATCTGTAACAGAGTTGATACACAAGGGGGGGAGAAAAGAATGAGAAGGGATTTGGCAAGGTTGGAGGAATGGTCAGACATATGGTAACTTAGATTCAATGCAAAGAAGTACAAAGTAATACACCTGGGAAATAAAAATCCAGGAGAAGAGTACACAGTAGCAGGGGAGGTACTAACAACAACAATAATGGAAAGGGATCTGGGTGTAGTCATATCAGATGACCTAAAGGTGGGTAAGCAATGTGAGAAGTCAGTAAGGAGAGCCAGGGGGATACTGGGATGCATAGGGAGGGGCATCACAAGTAGAAAAAGGGAAGTGGTTATCCATCTATACAGACAGTTGGTGAGACCCCATCTGGAGTACAGTGTGCAGTTTTGGAGACCTCATCTATGCAAGGACATAGACAGGATGGAAGCAGTCCAGAGGAGGGCAACTAAAATGGTGCAGGGTCTATATCAGAAACCATATGAAGAGAGACTGAGAGAGCTTAATATGTATACCCTTGATGAAAGGAGGGGTGACAGGGGGACATAATTGACATTTTTAAGTACCTCAAGGGAATCAACAAAGTCCAGGAGGGTAGCATCTTTCAGAAAAAGAGATGTGTAAGAACAAGGAAGCACAATTTAAAGTTGGGGGACGGCTCAGGGGTAATGTGAGGAAATTATTTTTCATGGAGAGAGTGGTGGACGCATGGAACCACCTTCCTGGAGAGGTTGTGGGGTCTAAAACAGTGGGGGAATTCAAACATGCATGGGACAGACATAAGGCAATTATAGTGGAGGGTTGCAGGAAGTAGGCTGTTGGTTAAGTAGAATCTGCAGCTTATCCAATAGGTAGGGAAATGAGCAGACTGTGTGGGCCTAGTGGTCCTTATCTGCCATCAAAGTCTATGTTTCTATGTAGGCTGAAGGTCCTGAATATATACTACCTGGAGGAGAGGAGGGAGAAAGGGGGTATGATAGAGACATACATGTGCCTTACAGGGAGTAACAGGGTGCAAGAATAAACTATTTTCCAGTGAAAAAGATGTTCCAGAACTAGAAGGCATGGGATGAAGTTGGAGGGAGGGCAATTCAGATGAAACATGAAGATGAATTTCTTCACAGAAAGGGTGGTGGACAAGTGGAACACCCTGCCAGAGGAAGTGGTGGGGGCTGAAACAATCATGGGATTTAAGAATGCATGGGATAGACATAAGGACATTCTGGAGGTCAGGGGTAAGGGACAACAGACTTCTAGAAAAACATAAAATGAACTTACAAGCTCAACTGGGCAGACTGGGTGGGCCATAGACCCTTATCTGTCAACGGCGTCTATGTATCTATGTAAAATACCTACAAATGGCTGAGATATTAACATACAGTATGTTCAAAATGCCACTGACCACCTGTATATGGCACTTACCTTTATTCTTCAGTTTGCTGTTTGACTTTGAAGAATGCAGATGTTTCTCAGTCCACAGAAGATGACAGCCACCAACCTCGGTTGATAAGTATAGGGTGAGTGGCTGTGGGGTGGTTGGTTGCTCAGTGGGAGGGTCAGGATGTGAGGGGGGATGGGGAAACAATGAGAGACCTTTTTTTACAGGCATTTAAAAAAGATGTCATGGACTGTTTTCTTTTTTCACAGGAACAGTAGAACCATTTCTCAGGGCACTGGGGGTGGGTTCCCCAGTGTCCCACACTGCTCTGGGGGGTACAACATAACTGGGTACACTCTGTACACTGGGAGTGGGCTCCCTAGAGTCACACACTGCTGGTGGGGTGTGTGTTTTTTTTTCAAATTGTTTAACCAGGTGAGACACACTAAGCTGAAAGTTTGTTTACAGATGCAACCTCTGAGCACAGGGAAGTTAAGTGACTTGCTCAGGGTCACACAGTATGCAAGTGGAGGTTGTGGGATTCAAACCCAGGTCTCCAGATTTGCAGCTCAGAGCCTTAAACCACTGCACTATACTGCCTCCCTGTGTAGTGTAGTGCTGAGATGGGGTTTGGGCACCCTGCTATTGGCAAAACCATTACATAAATATTTCAGGACACTAGGAATTCCCCAATGTCCCATGGTGGAGGAAGGGGTGCTTTATCTGGGACACTGGGAGTGGGCTCTGCAGTGTCCTACTGTGGTGGTGGTGGTGGTGGTGGGGAGGAGGAATAAGATATTGAAATAGCAAAAACACAAAAGACAGTAGCTCAATGGCACAAAACTTTTAGCCTTCAAGCATGAAGTGCACTTACCAGGGTGTTAAACTCAGTTGAAAAGCACTGAGCTAGAAAACCAGCAAAAAGGTCAGCACTTCATTCAGTCCTATAGTAAGTTTAAATTTCAGTTCATATAGTTGCAGAAAACAAAGCCTGCCAGATCACCCCAGACTGAAGATTATGTTTAAAAAACTATAGTGGGTTTATGCTGCCTGGTAGAATAAGCAGGTTGGTTGATCTGTTGGCTCTTATTTCCGCCCATGTTGGTTCTGTCTGCCAAAAGAGATTTAGTACTGCAAAATAGCATCCTTGCTCAGTGCAGAATCCTTTTCCACAAGCTCATACAAAGCAGAATCCTAGTTCAAAGCAGAATACTAGTTTGAAGCAGAATCCTGTGTTGTGTGGGACATCTATTTTTCCCCATAGAAAATAATGGGAAATTCAACATGTCATAACTTCGGAACAAATTTATATTTTCCCATCAAATCTTCAAATGGCACATCTGTGAGGCCAAGGCTTTTTACCCTGAAAATATCAGCCCAATAGCTAAAGCAGTTTCTGAGATACAGGTGGACAAAAAAAGTGTCAAACCCCCCAAACCTTTATTTTTAACACACTGTATCTCAGAAATGGCTAAAGCTATTAAGATAACATTTATGACCTATAAATACCTCCCCAGGGTAATTATGCATGCCAAATTTCATAGAAATCACTTTGACCACTAGAAAAATTATTGAGATCCAAAAATTACCCTTTTAATAAACAAAAACAGAAAAACCCTCACAAATCTGTTTCTTTCGACATGATGTATCTTAGAAACCAAACAAGAGATTCAAACCAAATTTGTCAAGTAGAGATACCATTGCCCTAGGCTGATGCTTGTCAAATTTCCTGCAAATCTGTTGGAGCGTTGCAAAATTATTCAGGTGCAAAGGATGCAAAACTGGATGACAGTGTGCGAAAATCACTTTCACTTTTACATCTATTTTCTCCCATAGGAAAACAGATTTTTGAGGGGTTTGCTGTTGTTTATTAATGATAAGGGGCAATTTTTTGATCTTAATAACTTTGTAATGGTTAAAGTGATTTCTACGAAATTTGGCACACATAATTACCCTGGGGAGGTGTTTGTAAGTGATAAATGTTATCTTAATAGCTTTAGATGTTTCCGAGATACAGAGTGTTAAAAATAAAGGTTTGGAGGGGTTTGACACTTTTCTGTCCACCTGTATCTCAGAAATGGCTTTAGCTTCTGGGCTGACATTTTCAAGGTAGAAAGCCTTGGCCTCACAGATGTGCCTTTTGAAGATAGGGTGGGAAATTTAAATTTGTTCAAAGTTATGACATGTTGAAGTTCCCATTGTTTCCTATGGGGAAAATAGATATCCCACACAACGCAGGATTCTGCTTTGAACTAGATTCCACTTCAAACTAGTATTCTGATTCAAACCAGGATTGTGCTTCAGCCTAGGATTCTGCTTTGAACTAGGATTCTACTTTGAATGAGCCCTATGGGAAGGGATTCTGCACTGAAAAAGGACGCTATTTTGCAGTACTAAATCCCTTTTGGCAGACAGAACCAACACAGTGGGGGAATAGGAACCAACAGTCAACCAACCGTGCCTATTCTACAGCCCCCAGGGCCCCACCCTAGGCTGCATAAACCCCCTAGAGTTTTTTTTAAAACATAATCTCCATTCTGGGGTGACCTGCCAGGCTTTGTTTTCTGCAACACTGTAAACTGAGATTTAAACTTACTATAAGACTGAATGAATTGCTGACCTTTTTGCTGGTTTTCCAGCTCAGTGCTTTTCAACTGAGTTTAACACCCTGATAAGTGCACCTCATGCTTGATGGCTAAAAGTTTTGTGCCATTGTGCTACTGTCTTTAGTGCTTTTTGCTGTTTCAGTATCTTATTCCTTCCACCCCACCCCACCACCAGCACAGTAGGACATTACAGAGCTTACTCCCAGTGTCCCAGATAAAGCACCCTTCCCCCCACTGTGGGACACTGGGGAACCCACACCCGGTGTCCTGAAATATTTATGCAATGGTTTTGCCAACAGTTGGGTGCCCAATCCCCCTGTCAGCACTACACTCTCTCCCACCAGCAGTGTGTGACTCTAGGGAGCCCACTCCCAGTGTACAGAGTGTACCCAGTTATGTTGTACCCCCCAGAGCAGTGTGGGACACTGGGGAACCCACCCCCAGTGCCCTGAGAAATGGTTCTACTGTTCCTTTGAAAAAAGAAAACAGTCCATGACATCATTTTTTAAACTCCTGTAAAAAAGGTCTCTCATTGTTTCCCCATCCCCTCTCACATCCCGACCTCCCACTGAGCAATCAACCACCCACACCCCCTTGCCCTATACTTACCAACCAAGGTCAGTGGCTGTCATCTTCTGTGGACCAGGACACGTCTGTACTCTTCAAAGTCGAACAGTGAACTGAAGAATAAAGGTAAGTACCATATAGAGGTGGTCAATGGCATTTTGAATATACTGTATGTCAATATCTCAGCCATTTGTAGGTATTTTACATAGATACTTAGACACTGTTGGCAGATAAGGGTCTATGGCCCACCCAGTCTGCCTAGTTGCGCTTGTAAGTTTACTTTATGTTTTTCTAGAAGTCTGTTGCCCCTTACTCCTGACCTCCAGAATGTCCTTATGTCTATCCCATGCATTCTTAAATCCTGTGATTGTTTCAGCCCCCACCACTTCCTCTGGCAGGGTGTTCCACTTGTCCACCACCCTTTCTGTGAAGACATTTTTCTTCATGTTTCATCTGAATTGCCCTCCCTCAAACTTCATCACATGTCTTCTAGTTCTGGAACATATTTTTCACTGGAAAATAGTGTATTCCTGCACCCTGTTCCTTCCTGTAATGTACTTGTATGTCTCTATCATATCCCCCCTCACTCCCTCCTCTCCTCTCCTCTCCTCTCCTCTCCTCTCCTCTCCTCCTCTCCTCCAGGGGTACATATTCAGATTCTTCAGTCCGTCCTCATAGGACTTGTGATGCAATCCCTGTACCATCTTTTCTGCCCTCCACTGGACCTTCTCTACCCTGTTTATGTCCTTATGTAGGTAAGGTCTCCAGAACTGCACATTGTACTCCAGGTAAGACCTCACTAGTATCTTGAATATTGAAATTATCATCTTCCTTTTCCTTCTGATAATGCCCCTTCCTATGCATCCCAGCATCCTTTTTGCTTTACCTGCTGCCTGGTTGCACTGTTTCCCTACCTTGAGGTCATCAGAGATGATAACCCCAAGGTCCCTTTCCTGCTTGGTGGATGCTATATCCTCACCCCCCCCAACTGATATGTTGTTCCAGGGTTTTTGTGCCCCATATGCATTACCTTGGACTTCTTTGCATTGAATTTCAACTGCCAAACCCTTGATCATTTGTCAGGCTTCTGCAGGTATCTCCTCATTCTGCCTACACCCTCTGGCATGAAGCAAATTTTCAACATGGACTTTTTGGGACCCCACCTCATGAACACTGGCACTGTCATTTTGTTACTCTGTCCTGAAAGATGATTTCACCGTGGCTGAAAGAAATCACCTTTTGGGACTGAGTAATGAAATGGAAATGCCATTGTGCATGAGGTGGGGTCCCAAAAAGCCCATGTGGAAAATCTGGTGCAAAAATACCCCAAAACACCTGAGTTATGCATGATTGTTGAAATTTCCTTCGCACACATGTTACTTTGCCAATTTATATTTTCACTCCAAGTTTTCAACATAGCCACTTTTCACACCACCTCATGAATAGTACAGCTACATTTCTTACATCCTACCCAAAATGTGCTTTTGCACCTGTGGCGTGGAATGGTGTGGTCAATGTACAAAATCACCTTTCAGAATTGAGTAATGAAATTACAACGCCGGTGTTCATAACGTAGGATCCCAAAAGGTAATGTTGAAATTTTGGCTCAAAAGTGACAAAAGAATGCCTGTGTTACCAATCAATGAAGTTTTCCTATGCATCCATGTAACTGCCAATCATTTATATTTTCACTCCAAAGTTTGAACATAGCCATTTCTTCACAGCACCTCATGAATACTGCAGCTGTCATTTTTCACATCCTGTCCAAAATGAGTTTCCTCAGCAGTGGCACAGAATGGCATTTTGCCATGGATTAAGAAATTTACACCTACAATATGAGGGTTATGAGGTGGGATGATAAGAAGACTATGTTGAAAATTTGGGGTCACAGTGAGAAAAAAATAACAAACTTATGAGTATTTGTTGCAATTTTGTTACACACCTATCTCAAAAAGTAAGGAAATTCATTGCAAAAGCATCCATTTTACAAAACCAGTTAGAGTTTCCATTACACCTTTAAAAGTATGGAAATTCAACGTTGGGGTTAATACGTGTATCAGCACAACACCACCAATCTCTGCAAACATTAGAAACAAAAGAGTTATTTGATATATCCCTTGGTTTCCTTCCATCTAACTTCATTACACCATTTGAGCTGTTAATCATGTGGTATAGAACAATATATTTGTATGGTTATGCGGTTGGGTGAAAGGACACCAAGGGATATATCAAATAATTGTTTTGTTTTAATGTTTGCAGAGATTGGTATTACGTGTGATACACATAATTAACCCTAACGTTGAATTTCCATACTTTTAAAGGTGTAATGGAAACCCTAACTGGTTTTGTCAAATGGAGTTTTTGCAATGAATGTGTGTGTGTGTATGTGTGTGTGTGTGTGTGTGTTTGGCGGGTACTGACACCTTCATTTTCCTCAGCCAGAGGAACTGGGTTGCTGTTTCTGTGTCACTGAGGGCAAAATACACCTCAATGTCCCCTTTGCTCACTCATGACTGTGAGGGGCAATGAAATGTAACTGCTGATATCTGTGTGTGTCACCCGTTAAATAATGGGGAAATGCATCACCTATAGTAACTGAAAGTAACGTGTTGGAGGGAACAGTAATGTGAACTGTACATACGTTAAAAGTAACTGGGCTGCAAATCAGAAGTGAACATGTGACAGGCTGGTCAGGCAGTGTATGTTGAATTATGAATGGAATGCTGATATGAAACTTGGCCCAAACCTGGAGCTGTGGCTATACTCTCAGTCCCACTTCACACTAGGTGCTGACCAGCTTGTAATTAAATTGTCATTTTACAAAATGAAGTTTAAGCCTGAAGAGTCATGCCATTTGTCCAAGCAATTTCCTAAAGGGTACAGTGTTTAATGCAAATGTAACAGCTATTTCATTTTCAATACAAATAAAGTTATGGATTACAGTTCAGTCAGAGCCTGCCCCAAGTTGCCATGCAGGAATAATAAAGTGTACAGTGTGATACAAAGTGAATCTATTTTTGACCAACAAAGGTGGCACCATTTGCCCAGGGAGCCAAGGAGAGGAAGAAAATGTTCACCTTTTGTGAGGCCCAGAGGCTGTGGCACAGACAGAGGTGGTCAGATGTACCTCAAGGGAGCACACGTAGCATGGCCAGAGCAGTTCCTGTTGAGGTGCACAGGGACTTATAGACAGTGCCTTGGTGGACTATGCCTCCAGGGGTGTGAGTCATGTCCAGACCTGGGAACTTCACAAAACACTGTGGGTTTCTCCTGAAGAGATGTTCCACCTTAATACCTCTAGACATGTGAGTCACCCATTAGGTCACTGCCTGCCCCCCTCCTCATCAAGTGACAGTTTGGTAGGCCTGGCTTGAAGTGGGGGGCTATACTGCAAATATGTGGCTGCTTTTGCAGAAAACAAGTTGAGACAATCATAAAAATATGTTCCACCATATCTGATGATGAGATTAACTGTGAGATAAAGATAAAAATCCAGATCCTCTCCCAGAAGAGTAGACTTCACACACTATTTCTTATTAAATGCTGAAGGCTGCCACAAATTCAGCTACAGTCAATTGCTTAAGAAGGCAAGGGTTCTTAGCTTACAGGATGACCAATATGTCTCCACAAGGTGCTACTCTATTCTGAATGATGTCATGGGATGATAGTAGAAGAGCTTCCAGGTTCATGTCCTCCCTTTCTACAATATCCTTCCTGCTATGAGTAGGTACCATACTGGAAGGGCAGCCTATGGTTGGAATAAGAAGTAGAGATGGTATAAGCTGAATACCTCCCATGAGTGCTGCAGGTGTGTGACTTAGGTCTTGATGTGGAACTGGAGAAGGAAAGGTTATCAGCTGAATTGGTATGAGTGAGGTTGTTGATGGAGTCCAAGGTAAAATTAGAGAAGTATCCAGAATGTCTTGAGGTACACTCAGAGGACCTGGATCTGCTGGTTTGCTAGATTGTCTGGTTTTAGAGATGTGACTCTGGTATCATGTCATGCCATGACTGAGTCAACTAGTATCAGCTCTGGAAGCTCTTTAAATTGGGGGCAGCTGGAATGATAGCAGGATGGGGCAGAGAAAGTAGACTGGTAGATACTGCCTAACATACAACTGAACAGTTCCTGCTTTCTGGGTCTCAGAAAAGGAACTTTAATGCTCAAAGAGCAACCACGGGCTGGGGTACTGTCCTACACTTGATCCAATATTTCAAGACAGCCTTTCTATTGAGAGTGTGACCAGAATCAGACTGCACTGGGTCTGAATCCTCTAGGCCCAACATAATGGAACAGGTGTCCTTGATGTTCAATAAGATGAGCTGGGGAAGAATGAAAAGAAGATCAGAGATTTGAGTAGAGCACGGTACTGAGCCTGACCATAGAGGTAATTGCTATGGGCAGATGACCTAGGCATATGAAGCAATGCTCTGGGAGTGGGACTGGGTTCCATGTTCAGGCTAGGCTAGGCACATAGTCTCACTTTTGTGTTTCAACAGGCTATTGCACAAAAAATTTCACCCCAGAAGCAGGAGAAACAAACAAATGGTGACACCAAATCTGGCACCCACCTGAACTTGTAGGAGGTCTGGAGGGAGAAAGATGTTGTTGAGCACTCAAATTAATTGATAAATGGGGTTGAACTCAAACACTGCGAAGAAGAAGGACAAGTCAGATAAAGGGCAGTTAGAGAGCTCAAAAGACAAAAGGATAATATCTACATGGTAATAGGTGAGCTGACATTGGCTACAGGACAGACACCAGAACTGCAGAATGGATGTCAGGAAGGCAGAAGCTCAGAAGGCAGGTCTCCACAGGGAAGGAGAATAGTTGGCCTGGTGTGACAGAGGATACTGGTATGAGAACAATAAGGAAAGAGTGGTAATACTGGTGACCAGACTCCCAAAAATAAAGAAGGGACAGACAGGCATCAGAAGTCATGCAGACAGCGACAACAAGTAGGCCAGTTAAGGAAGGCAAGGGGGGACAGAGGAGTAGTAGTGCATGGCACATGAGGAAGCACACTGGGAAGGTGGCACAGACAGAGGCACAGGAAGAAGGGAGGAGGCAGAGAAGGGGAAGCACAGAAGGAGCAGTGAGGTCACATAAACTGGAAGTGGAAGTAGCAGATCCATGAATGGGGGCAGCAAAGAACAAGAAATTTATCATCAGCCACAAAGGCAGAGGCAGTTGGAGTGGTGCAGCTGCAAGGAGGAGGGCAAAAAAAAAATACAAAGAAAGCGATGGGTGCCACAAGAAAAGACAACGAGAGCAGTGGTAGCAACAAAGCAAACTTACAAGAATGAGTAAACAGCAAGAGGGAGCAAAACAATGGAGCAAAACACACAACAAAAATGGAGCATAAGGCAGCAAACAGATCAAACAACACCTGGCACCAAGCAGCATGCAGGTAAGACCACACATGAGAACCCTCGTGGCTGTGTGTGGTTTATGTAGGGTAAATGGAAGATGTCTGGTACCCCCCCCACATCAAACTATAGGCTTAGCCTATCAATTAAATCAACAAAACTAAATACGAACATACGAAATTTGCCAGCAGATAAAGGCCTAGAGGTCTATCAAGTCTGCTCGAATGTGCAGTTAGCACCCCTTATTCTGCAGCTGCCCCTCTCTTCCACTCTTCCCCTTCATTAACCCTCCCCCTTGTCCTGTCCCATCCTCATTTGAAGCAGTCCAATGTTCTACTGCATACCACTTCTGCAGGTAACGCATTCCACCCAGTCACCACCCTCTCTGTAAAAAAGTGTCTCCTCATCTCCCTCCTGAACCGTCCTCGCTCCTGTCTCATATGGCCCTTGGTGGCCTTCCCCTCCCTTTCTTTTAACAGTCCCTCTGTACCCATCTTGTTTATTCCTTTCATGTATTTGAAAGTTTCAATCATGTCACCCCTGTCTCTCCTCTCCTCCAGTGAGTACATGTTCAACTCCTTCAACCTCCTCTCTTATGATAAGTCCCTACCCCTTGATAATCTTTGTCACCCTGCGCACCCCGCCAGTAACTTAATGTCCCTCTTCAGATACGGATGCCAGTACTGCACTCAGTACTCCAGGTGTGGTCTAACTAATGACCTATACAGTGGCAGAATCACCTCCTCCCTCCTCAAGGATATGCCCCTTGCAATACAACCCAGCATTTTGTTGGCCTGTGCAGCTGCCTTTCTACATTGTGCCAAGTTGTTCATTGACCCTGTAATGAGCACACCCAGATCCTTTTCCTCCTCTGTCTGGGCTAGCTGCACTCCCACTAGCTGGTAACTCCTCCTTGGGTTCTTCATCCCAAAATGCAGCACCTTGCACTTTTTGGCATTAAACCCCAGTTGCCAGGTGTCTGACCAGGTTTCAAGCTCTGCCAGATCATCCTGCAACCACTGCCATCTGCCTAGGTCATCCACTACTGCGCCTACCTTGGTATCATCAGCAAACAGACTGATCTAGCTCTTGATGTCCCATGATATGTCTGCAATGAATATCCCAAACAACACTGGTCCCAGCACTGAGCCCTGTGGAACACCGCTCGTCATTGCTCTTGGGTGTGAGAGCTCCCCACCCACCACCACCCCTGTTGCCTTCCTGCAGCCAGTTTCCTAACCATCTTACCAGCTTTGCACCTGCCCCTGTGCCTACTAACTTCCTTCCCAGCCTCCCATGTGGCACCGAGTCGAATGCCTTACTGAAGTCCAGATACAGGACATCCACTGCATGGCCCCTATCCAGTTGCCCTAGTTACCCAGTCATAGAACTCAACCAGGTTGGTTTGGCAGGATCTGCCACATATGAAGCCATGCTGTCTGCTGTCCTGTAGTCCTTTGGCCTCTAGGAGGGTCACCAGCCTCTCCATCAGGATAGTCTCCATTAGCTTACCCACGATGGATGTGAGGCTCACTGGTCTGTAGTTTCCTGGTTTATCCTTGGGGCCACTCTTGTGGAGGGGCACCACATGAGCCATCCTCCAGTCCTGAGGTACACACCCCGAATGTAGTGAGGCATTAAATAGGTCTGCCAAAGGTCCTGCAAGGACCTCTGACAGCTCCTTCAGTACCCTGGAGTGGATGCCATCTGGGCCTGGCACCTTGTCCACCCTCAGTGCCTTCAAACCCTCTCGAACTCTGCCCACCATGATTTCCCCATCTGTCACCACTTCCCCCCCTGCTTTTGCCATTTCTCCCACCTTGGGTGTCACCCCCTCTTCTCTTTAGTAAATACTGAGCAGAAGTACTCATTTAGTGCTTCTGCCTTATCGCACCCTGCTTCCACCCAACCCCCCTTCTTCCTAATCCTTACTATGTGGTCCTTACAGCTCCTTTTCTCCCTGATGTACTTAAAGAAGTCCTTCTCCCCCTTCTTAATGCCTTGTGCCAGCCTGAGTTCCGTAGATGCTTTGGCTCCCCTTACTGCCCTTGTCACCACCTTCTGTCAAGTCTCCTCCTGTCCTCCCCTCCCTGTTTTTTTTACTTCCTAAGGGCAGCTCTTTTCCTCCTTACCTTTTCCATGACCTTGCTCAACCAGCTCAGTTTCTTAGCCCTAGCCTTCTTGCTCTGGGCTTTGCAGCAGAGTTTGGTTGCCTCCACTATCCTCAGCTTTATAGGCTCCCACTTCTGGTTAGTGTCCATACTAGATTGAATTCTGGCCATGTACCCTTTACCACTTCCCCATCCTTCCAAAGTCAGCCCTTCTAAGTCCAGCACTCTTGTGCCAGATTCCGCTCCTTCCTTGCCCATATCCAATGTGAGCCATACTGAGTGGTGGTCACTCCCTGACAGTGGTTCCTCCACTGTAAGTTCTCTCACAAAGTCCCCATTTGCCAGCACAAGGTCAAGGGTATTCCTAACCTGGTTGGTTCACTGACCATTTGCAGCAGGAAGCTGTCCTGGAAGGCATCCAGCAGTACCTGCTCCCTTCTGTTCCTGGTTGTTGGGGTGCTCCAGTCCATTCCTGGCATGTTGAAGTCCCCACAATCACCACTACCCTTCTCGCAGGTCCTCCTGATCTGTCCTGCTAGTTTCCTGTCTAACTCCTCTGTCTGAGATGGTGGCCTGTACACCACTCCCATTCTAAGAATCCTATTCTTGGAATCCTGGATTTGCATCCAAAGTGACTCTGTACTACCCTCCTCCCCTTCCTCTCTTACACACTTCAGTCCTTTCTTCACATATAGTGCCACCCCCCCTTTCCCAATCACCCTATCCCTATAAAATAACCTGTACCCTGGTACAGACAGGTCCCAGTCATTGTATTTGGTGGCCCTTTCGTGATGGCTGCAATGTCCACTTCTCCTCTGCCATGAGAACCTATAACTCTGCAGTTTTCCTCCCAAGGCTCCTAGCATTAAGGGTAACCACCTTCCACCCTTCCCCCCATCCTGCCCTCCTTTCCTAGCATCACCAATAAATAACCCCTTTTCAATTCAGTGACCTTCAGACATCTGGCTGAACATACACTGTTGCAATTGTCTTGCCATACAATAGCAATTATGGAGAAAATGCAGGGTTTAAAAAAAGAAATGCTGAGGAAGTGGTGTTATGGACAGGGAATATATTGCATTCCACATTGGGAAAACTTTGATGGTAGGGAATCCCTCTTCAGTTGGGATGGATTGCACCTCAGCGGGAGGGGAAGTGTCCTACTGGGTAAAACATGAAGTACCATCATTAACAATCATTTAAACTAAATAACATGGGGAGAATTGGATTATTCCAAATTCTCTTGATGGAGAAAAGAATATTGGAACTGACAAAGTGTTTAATTTTCTGTTCTTTAACTCAAGAGGCTGGATATTCAAAGGGTTGTGCCATGCGCAATAGGGTTGCACCTGCGCAAGTCCAAAATTGCACCATTCTGCCATATTCAACAGGAGACGTTTAGCCCCCAAGGCAAGCTGAGCAACAGTGCAATGCAAATGAATGCATGCTGAACTGGAGGGGGAGGAACCATGCATAAACTGCACAGCCCAATATTCAGTGGGCTGTGCAGAGTAGTGCAGGCGCAACCCCCAACCTGCGCCTGCACAACTTTGAGCCAAAAAAAAAGGAGTAAGTCGAGGGCCACCCACAGGTGAGCTGCCACATTGCAGGGCACAACACAGCAGCTGCCACCTGTGGCTGGCCCTCAACCTACTCCCTGTGCCCCCCCTGCAGCCCGATCATGGGCAAAGGTGTAACCCACCACTAGCCCGATTGCAGGCAGCACAGAGTCCAACCCTCCAAGGACATATCCCTGGTGGTCCAGTGGACGGTAAGCCCAATTGTGGGCTGCCAAATGTTTAAACCATGCACATGGGAAACAAAACCAGGGGAGCATACACAATGGGGAATGAGATACTGACAACAGTAAAATAGAAAGGGACCTGGGTAATTATATCAGATGACCTAAAGGTGGGCAAGCAATGTGAGGAAGGCAGTAAGGAAGGCTGGGGGATACTGGGATGCATAGGAAGAGGCATCAATAGTAGAAAACAGGAAGTTGTTATCCCTCTGTATAGACAGTTGGTGAAACCCATCTGGAGTACTGTGTGCAGTTCTGGAGACCCCATCTCCCAAAGACATAGACAGAGTGGAGGCTGTCCAGAGGAGGGCAACCAAAATGGTGCTGGGTCTGCACCAGAAGACATATTAAGAAAAGACTAAAGGAGCTTAATATGTATACCCTTGAGGAAAGAAGGAGAGAGGGATATAATAGAAACTTTCAAGTACCTCAAGGAATTAACAAAGTCCAAGAGGTAGCATCTTCCAGAAAAAGAGATGTGCAAGAACAAGGGGGCACAATTTGAAGACGGAGGGGGGATGGCTCAGAGGTAATGTGAGGAAGTATTTTTTCACTGAGAGGGTTGTGGATGCATGGAACAGCCTCCCTGAGGAGGTTGTGGAGTCAAGAACAGTGAGGGACTTCAAGAAATGCATGGGACAGGCATAAGGCAGTCCTAGTGGGGGGGTAACATAGAAACATAGAAACAGAATTTGACGGCAGATATGGACCACTTGGCCCACCAGTCTGCCCATTTCCCTACCTACTGGATAAGCTGCAGATCCTAGTTAACCAGCAGCCTACTTCTTCTTACCCCACCCCCAGAATTGCTTTTTGACTGTCCCATGCATGCTTGAATTCCACCACTGATTTTGTCTCCACAACCTTCCTCGAAGGTGGTTCCATGCATCCACAACCCTCTCTGTGAAAAAATACTTCCTTAAATTACCTCTGAGCTGCCCCTCTCTATCTTCAAATTGTGCCCTCTTGTTCTTGCACACCTCTTTTTGAAAGATGCTACTCTCTTTGACTTTGTTGATTCCTCTGAGGTACTTGAAAGTTTTCGATCATGTCCCCCCTCTCCCTCCTTTCCTCGAGGCTATACATATTAAGCTCCTTAAGTCTCTCTTCATATGTCTTCCAGTGCAGACCCTGCACCATTGGTAGGAGGAAGTAAGCTGTTGGTTAACTAGGATCTGCAGCTTATCTGTTAGGTAGGAAAATGGGCAGACTAGATGGGCCAAGAGGTTCTTATCTGCCGTCAAATTCTATGTTTCTATGTTTCTATGTTTTGAATTGGAAGTGTATGACTGGCACGTGTGTGTGGTTGGTGTGATTATTAAGAGTGTGGTGTGTGCTGTGTGATGTTGAGAATGTGCTGAGAGGGTGTGAAGACAGTCAGGCACTATTCCCCCTCCAGGCTCAGGGACCTCTGCCCTTTTAACTTTCCTCCACTGTCCACAGAGGCATACAGAGTATGTCATGCTCTGGAGATAGTTAGGAGGAGGAGGACGAGGGGGGCTGGGCCTGGTGGGGGAATAGAGGGGGAGCGGATTGAGGTAGTGGTAACAAGGAGACACCCTGGGGTGAAATGAGTCCAGGAGAGGGGTCCTCCCTGCCTGGTTCCCATACCAAAGGGCTCTGCTTTGTGCAGGCAAGTGGCGCAGTCTTCCTAGGTTGCTCATCCTACTCGGGTGGTGTTATGTAATGCCAGGTCTATCAAGAACAAGACTGCTTCAATAGTGAATCTTGTTGGTTCATCTGACCAGGCTTGCATCACCAAGACCTGGCTGGATGAAAACACTGGTCCAGTGTTAGCTTCAGGAATTCCAGCCGGGTACTCGGTGATACACCGCCTGAGGATGGATCATAGGGGTGGGGGTGTAGCCATCTGTTTTAGATCAGAACTAAGCCTTGTGGATGTTCCGATGGAGACCACCAGCTCCTTTGAGTGTATGGTGGGCACGGGTGAAGGGTGCAGGATACTTCTCATCTACTGTCCACTTGGTGATGGGAAAGTTTTCCTGCAGGAAGTCATGGACATCATCATCGATGTGGTGTATGGATCCCCCAAATGGTTAATTCTGCGGGATTCCAATGCCTAGTTCGATGATGAACTCTCACAGTTTTGTCAAGACTTCCTCCAACTGATGATTTTGTTGGGCCTTACAAGTTATTACCTCCACGGCCTTGTTGTAGTCACTCATTGGACCTGGTGTTCTCCTGGGGTTGGAAATATCTGAGTTGGTGGTGGAGCCTGTTGGGTGATCTGACCACCATCACACCATAGGGTTCAGTTTTGTGTTTTCCCCCCAAAAGACCTGCCACTACAGAGATGGCCCAGTACCATCCTTTGAGGGTCGTGACCCCAGACGGCCTGATGGTGGTGCTGGATCTATCAGGTATACCGAGTGAATGCATGATCCAGAGAATCTGGTACTTGCCTATAATAAGGTGGTGACAGAGGCCCTGGATGCCATAGTTCCTACTCGTATTCACCCCCTCACTCTTCACCCAAGGATCCCATGGTTTGATAGGACCTTGAAGGAGATGAGGAGAATGGGACAAAGGCTGAAGAGGTGCTGGTGGAAACAGAGCCTGGAGTGTGACAGACATAGATTGATGGACCATTATGTGGCCTATCAATTGGCAATCACCCATAGGAAGGCAGAGTTGCTGTCCGGGGAGATTGCTGCCTGACAGAACAGAACAGACCAACTCAGCTCTTCCAGACTGTCAACAGATTGTGCAGTCCTGTCTTCAGCTTGGTGGGGCTTTTTCACAAGAGAGGTGTGATGAGTTTGCTTGGTTCTTCACAGTTAAGGTTGCCACCATCAGGTCCGAGATCTGTTCAGCCCCCTCTATGGGCTATTGCAGAGGTCAGCAGGAGGCTGCAGGTGCCCAGTTTGCTTGGTCTGGCTTCAACAAGCTGGAGATTACTCACATCATGAGGATCATCCAGACTTTGCGACCAATCAGCAGTAGTTTGGACCTGGGATCGACATGCCTTTTTGTAGGGTGTGTTGATGAAATTGGCCTAGTCCTGGCCAAGATAGTCTGGAGGTCATTGGAGAGGGGATCTTTCTGGACCCCCTAAAGGAGGCAGTTGTTTGATCTCTCCTTAAAAAGTCCTCCATTGACACAGACTGTCTGGTCAACTACAGACCCGTCTCTAACCTGCCCTTCGTATTCAAGGTTTTTGAGAAGGTGGTTGCGCTGCAGCTGGTTGATCTTTTATCTACCCATGATATCTATGACTCCTTTCAGTCAGGATTTAGGAAGAGGCAAAGTACCAAGACGGCTCTTGTTCGAGTGCTAAATGACCTCCTAATAGTGAGAGATTGGAGGACTCATTCCATCTTGGTCCTCCTAGATCTCTCTTCAGCATTTAACACTGTGGACCATGGTGTGCTATTGGAGCATCTGTGGTTTATCTGTGGACTGTCTGGTATGGCCCTCAGATGGTTCTGATCATTCCTCGAGGGTAGGACCCAGAGAGTGGTGTCTAGAATTTATTCCTTGGCCCCGCTCTTCCTGCCCTGTGGGGTATTGCAGGGCTCCATTTTGTCACCCATGTTGTCCGCAGTGTATATGCTGCCATTGGGAGATACAGCATCTTTAGGCAGTATGGCTTGAGTTTTCACTGCCATGCAAATAATACTCAGCTGTACATGTCCTTTGTGCTCGAGCAGGATGGGATCCTCTTTGTTTTTAATAACAGCTTTTCCGAGATCAAGGACTGGATGAGTGCTAGTTGGCTGTGGTTGAATCTGGCTAAAACTGAGGTGCTGGTTGTGGACCCAGATAATCAGGAGGCAGGTTTGTTGGCTGGACAACCGTCCAGCATTTGGCTCGGGGTGTTCAGCTGACTGCCTCAGATCGGTGTCAGTGGCTCAGTAGGTAGAAGACTCGCCTCTGAGGCTGGGAGATCAGAGGGCTGTGGGTTCAATTCCCATCTGGCACTTGGGTTAATATCAAAATACTGACACTGTGAGTGCAGCATGAGAAGGGTGCTGCACTTCTGAGGTGCACGTCTTTCGGATGAGACGTTAAACCGAGGTCCCATCTGCCTGGATTGGTGGTAGTTCAGGTGGATGTTAAAGATCCCATGGCACTTATCGAAAAGAGTAGGGGAATTTCCCCAGTGTCATGGCCAAATTTCCCTCATTCACTAAAAATACCACCAACAGCTTAATCTGGTTCAAGTTCAGTTGGCATTCATCAGTATCCCCCTTCCCCGGGTCGTGCCTGAAAATAGGCAGGATTTGTCTAGTGCACTTACCCGGTCAACAAAAAAATGAAAAGGTGTGGAGCCTGGACATTATTTACAATGACAACCTGACCCTCAAATATCAGGTGTCAGCCATTGTCAGGACCTCATTTTACCATCTGAGGAATATCACCTGGGCAAAACACCTAGTTTCTCCTGATGACCTTCCAGTGTTGGTCCACACCTTTGTAAGAAACATAGATTTTGACGGCAGATAAGGACCGCTTGGCCCACCCAGTCTGCCCATTTCCCTATCTATTGGATAAGCTGCAGATCCTAGTTAACCAGCAGCCTACTTCTTCCTACCCCCACCCCCTAGAATTGCCTTATGACTGTCCCATGCATGCTTGAATTCCACCACTGTTTTTGACTCCACAACCTCCTCCGGAAGGCTGTTCCATGCATCCACAACCCTCTCTGTGAAAAAATACTTCCTTAAATTACCTCTGAGCCGCCCCCTTCTATCTTCAAATTGTGCCCCCTTGTTCTTGCACACCTCTTTTTTTGAAAGATGCTACACACTTGGACTTTGTTGATTCCCTTGAGATACTTGAAAGTTTATATCATGTCCCCCCTCTCCCTCCTTTCCTCGAGGCTATACATATTCAGCTCCTTAAGTCTCTCTTCATATGTCTTCCGGTGCAGACCCTGCACCATTTTAGTTCCTCCTCTGGACAGCCTCCATCCTGTCTATGTCCTTACTGAGACTGGGTCTCCAGAACTGCACGCAGTACTCCAGATGGGGTCTCACCAACTGTCTGTACAGAGGGATAATAACTTCCTGTTTTCTACTGGTGATGCCTCTCTATGCATCCCAGTATCCCACCAGCCTCCTTGCTGCCCTCTCCACATTGCTTGCCCACCTTTAGGTCATCTGATATGACTACCCCAGGTCCCTTTCCATTTTGTTGTTGTTAGTATCTCACCCCCATTGTGTACTCTTTCCCTGTGTTTTGTTTCCCAGGTGCATTACCTTGCACTTCAGCACTGAATCTAAGCTGCCATACATTTGACCATTCCTCTAACCTTGCCAAGTCCTTCTCATCCTTTCCACCCCACCTTGTGCATCAACTCTGTTGCAGATCTTTGTGTCATCTGCAAAGAGACATACTTTTCCTTCCAGTCCCTCTGCAATGTCCTTATAAAGACATTGAAGAGGACCGATCTAATACTGAACCCTCGTGTACCCTACTAGTAACCCCTTTCTTCTAGAGGACTCCATTTACTATTACTCTCTGTGTCCTATTCTCCAGCCAATTCTTTACCCAGGCTGTCATCTTGGGACCCACTCCCAGGCTGGCTAAGTTGTATATTAATCTTTGTGTGGGACTGTGTCAAATGCCTTGCTAAAGTCTAGGTAGACCATGTCCACAGCCCTCCTGATCTACTACTTTGGTCACCCAGTCAAAGAAATCTATTAGATTTGTCTGGCATGACCTTCCCGCTGTGAATCCATGCTGCCTTGGGTCCTGAGCCCCTCTGGCCTCTAGATACTCAACAATTGCATCATTTTCCCTACCACTGAGGTTAAACTAACAGGTCTGTAGTTTTCTGCTTCTGCCTTGCTCCCACTTTTGTGAAAGGGAATCACATCTGCCCTTCTCCAGTCCTCGGGTACCACCCCATCCTCCCATGATTTGTTAAACAGGGTAGTCAATGGTGTCACTAGTTCTACCCTTAGTTCTTTTAGAATTCTGGGATGAATCCCATCAGGCCCCATTGCTTTGTCCACCTTCAGTTTTAAGAGTTCTTTCAGAACCCTTTCTTCTGTAAATGGGCTGGTATCAACTTCTGTATCCAGAGTGTTTCTACTGTTTGTTTTAGGTACCTCCCCACTTCCTTTGTAAATACTGAGCAAAATATTTGTTTAGTATCTCTGCCTTTTCACAGTCACCCTCTGCCCACCCTTCCTCCTCTTTATTAAGCCTCACTAGCCCTCCCTTGGTCTTCCTTCGCTCCCTGATGTACCTATAAAAGGTTTTATCCCCCTTCTTAACTGAGTTGGCTATCTTTTCCTCGGTTTGAGCCTTTGCTGTTCTGACTGCCTTCCCAGCTTCCTTTTGCTTTAACTGATACAGTTCCCTGTCCTGCTCCTTCTGTTATTTCTTGTACTTCCTGAATGCTTTCTTTTTCTCTTGAACCTTCACTGCCACTTCCTTTGAGAACCATAGTGGTTTCTTACATCGTTTCATTTTGTTAATTTGCTTCACACAAAGGCTTGTTACCTCTGTGAAGGCAGTTTTTATTATTCCCCATTGTTCTTCCACCCCTCCTTCCTGCCCATTTCCTAGTGCATTCCTTAGGCACTCACCCATTTTGGCAAAGTCAGCCCTCCTAAAGTCCAGTACTTTTGCCTCCTGCTTTAACTGCTGCAATGCCCTTTACCTAGGGCTACCAGGGGTTGATATCCGCCACTTAAAGCTGATGCAGAATGCAGCTGCCAGGCTGCTGACTGGCACTTCTAGGGCCAGTCATATCATGTCTGTGCTCTGTGGATTGCACTGGCTACCAGTACAGTGGTGGTTCCCCTTAAAGGTCAGGTTTCTGACCTATAAAGCCCTACATGAGCAGGGACCCCTTTGCTTGCAAGATTTCCTTTACCATTACTGCCCCCTCTGCCCACTTTGCTCCACCAATGAGGGATTGCTAGAGGTTCCTAGGGTTCAACTAAAAACATCTGGGGCTCATTCTTTTGCTTTTGCAGCCCCTACCCTGTGGAATTCTTTACCTCCTTGGATACAAGTGTGCCTGACCATCCAGCTATGAATTCACTGATGCATTGATTTGCTGTGATTTGATTTTAATTATTGTTATGTTTGTATGATAAATTATGTACAAGCACCTTAACCTCTGGAAAGGCACTTTTTATAAATAAAGTATGGTATGGTATGGTATGGTATGGTATGGTATGGTATGGTATGGTATGGTATGGTATGGTATGGCATGGTATGGTATGGTATGTTATGGTATGGTATGGCATGTAAGCCAAAGGAATCAAGTACCCATAGCACCTCTATAAGTAAAACTCTCCTCAAGAGGGTTTGTTTGCCTTCATATTACCCTGACAGGGTGGTAGTCCCTCAGGGGATAGAGATTACAAACAGCCAAAATAACTACAAATGGCAATCAACAACAACCATACAACTAACCTTTAACTACAGTACCAAAAGTTGCACAAGCATTACTCCACACTGTGGTTGTGTACATCCATTAAACCATAATAAAGGAGAGGCTAGTGAGTTTCCTGGAGACAAATGGACTTCAGGATATCATACAACATGGGTTCACAGGAAGGACGCTGTGTCAGTAAAACCAGATCAACTTCTTTGATTGGGTGATGAAGGTAGTAGACAGGGGTCAGGTAATAAACATATGGTACATTGTTTTTAGCAAAACTTCAGTTCTGTTCCACAGTGATGGTTGGTCAAATGTAGTGTGACCTGTGGTGGGAGAAACAAATCACAAGATGGGTAAGACATTGGCTAAGTGAGAGAACCCAGATGGTTATCCTTAATGGCAAAACACTCAAAGGTCAGGGATCACCAGTGGGGTGTTATAGGGATTGGTCTTGGGACTGGTCCTCTTCAATATTTTCATTTGTGATATTGGAGTAGGGTTTCCTGAGAACATCTGCATCTTTGTGGTCAATACAAAGATCTGCAAAAAGTGAATAGTCAAAAGGGCCTGAAATATGACATAGGACGTTGAAAACTAGAGAAATCATAAAGGGTATGCAAAGATGTGCAAGATAATGCTTATACTATAAGGTAAAGAATACAAGACTAGAATAAAAAGGGAGGGTTAGCAGTGGAATAAATGACCAAAAAAGTAACTGGGGTAATATATAGAATAAAGTATGGCGTGCTGTGTGTAACAAGAAGTTTACACACACCCGAGGTGTTAGATGCTACTTAAACCACAAGAGCAAAGTTTGAGGGATTTGGCAAGCATCTTATATCGAGGGCATGTGTAAACTTTGAGTTTACACACACCATCCCATATTTTATTTTTATATAATTGCTGTGTTTGCATTTTTCATCACTGCGATTATATAAAATGAATGAATGCTCTTGTGTTGCCATAGCCCAGTTCGGTTTTAGTGCAAGGTCCACGGTCACCGCTTTTATTTATTTAAAAGTTTTGTACTTTTATTTCTGTCGGCAGTCAAAAAGATTTTTCTCCTGGTAGTATATGTTGTCTCTGAAATTCACTTACTGCCGAGTCTGAGTGGCGGTTGTGTCTCTGGGGAAAAGACAATGCAGCCAGCAGTGCTAAGGGAAGAGCTGTGGCAGGATGTCGGATCCAGGATTTTACAATGGGGGTGCTGTGGTGGTGTGAATGCTTGATATGCAACCTTTGACATTTTTTAATCCTTTATATTATCTTTTCCATTACATTTTTGACTAAAAATATAAAGATCATCTATTGTTTTGATTGTAGATGTTCTTACACTCAATATATTAGACTTCTCCAGCAAAGTGAAAGGCAGTATCTAGCAAGTAAGTTATAATGGGGTACCTGCACCTTAAAACCCTCTAGATCCGCTACTGGTGGTGGGTGCATGTTACAGCGAGAGAAACCATGCATGCGCTTTGCTATTATAAATACTTTATTATGGCAATTATGCCACGTTTCCCTATGAGAAAAAGGCAAAGCAGTTATTATTACCAGATAATTTGAAGACATCAATGTAGTGCAACAGGGCAGTGGGCAGGGTGAAAGAGATGATGGGATGCAAGGACAAGCCATCAGTACATGGAAGAGCGAGGTGGGAGATCACGTGATGCATCTGTAAGACGTGCAGCTCTTGGACCGAGCTCCCGCTCCAACTCCCGCAAACAACACCAAAACCAGCTACTTACTGCTGATCCTTGTGTGCCTACTCACAGAGTGTACTTCTGAAAGTGCCAGGGGTGACCTAAAAACATTTCTGAACAGCGGCATCAAGCAGATAGATTTTAATTGCCTGCCTTCGATAATGGGGCCTACTGAAAGTATGGAGGCAGAGATGCGTCAGGCCTTGCCTAAACATACACCCCCACAGACGCCTGAGAAGGGCTCGAAACATTTGAAAGGTTCATCGGGGAATCCACCTAAAGCTACTGCCTCCAATGTTACCTAACCAACGCAGACATCTCTCTCGGAGCAAAAGTTTATGGAGGAGATACAGTCATTCAAGGAGGCCTTGCAAGAGATTACTGGCGAAATAAGAATAACTAGGTGTGAACTCTTGGAAACAAATCGGGCCATCTCGGATGTTGCAGCTCGCACTACGTCCCGTGAAAGTTGGAAAGAAAGGATGGAGCCTGAGATAATGGTTATAAGGCAGCGGCTACACAAATTGAAGCTAAAATGGAGGATTTAGAAGGCGAAGCCGTAGAAATAACATAATAATTTTTGGCCATCCAGGATGCTGAGGGATCCATGCCCATCATGTTTCTCCAAAGATGCTCACAAAAATTGCTGGCCCCTCTCCCAACAATACAACCTATATAATAGGGAGGGCTCACCATTCACTATGCCCCAAACCAGTTGCTGGGAAACCCCCAAGGCCAATGATCATCAAATTCCTCAACTTCTTAGATAAAACATATATTCTTGTCCAAGTCAAAAGTCTACAGAAGGTGTTATGGGAAGAACACCCCCTGAGATTTGTGAAAGACCTGCCAGCCACAGTGAGACAATGGAGATCGGAATATCACCCTCTTGTTTCAAAGCTAGTTGCTGCAGGGATTAAATACAGAGTACAGTACCCATCTCATCTGTCAGTACAACATGAGGGAAAGTGGTTCTCCTATGATACTACACAGCAAGCCAACACAGCCTTACAGTCTCTGCTCCCTGATCTATTTACCCTCCATTGAGGTTGTTGGATGCAAATCCTGAGGGTAATCTCCTTTCCTTGTTCTCTTATTCTGTTTATTCTAAAGAGAAGATGATTCTGTTGCTTAAAGGAGATCACCTCTGATAACTGACCACAAGAGGGTGACAAAGACCACTATTTCGAGACAAAGAAGCTATGGCCACCTCAAATATTATTAATAAGCTATTTCATTGCTAGTTTGGTGACAGTCACCTGGTGACTCTCGATTAGTTAACGGGAAGGACTTAAGACTGATGGCAAACGATCTGACAGGATCCCCACCTTTTTTCCCTTCTCTCCTGTGGATGAATGACTCTGGGCGCAGTCTTGGCTACCTCCTTTCCTCTGAAGAGGCTGTGTGATGGCACCATCTCCGTAACTTAATTTAAGAGGACAGATGTTTCTCATCAGGCACATGACCCTGCCTTATTCTGCTGAGTGAACTAACTTTACATTCATGACATCAAATATCGTCGGACTTGATTAAATGACAATTTCTCTCTCCTTCTCTTTCTTTCACCTTTTTTTTTGCTTCTTCTTTTCACCCTTACGTGCCAAACTGGTGAATCTGATGGCTCAATGCATTGTTAACTACACTAAGCAATCAAAGCAATGTATATACATGTTAGTTACATGATTTTGGTGAGGGGCGGGGGGAGGCAAGGTCTGGGGATTATTACAGTCTAGTCAGTGCACCATGTTCTGGCATAGGGTGGGGGATATCATAGTGAGTGGAATAATCTGGTGCCTGTGGGGTGCAGTAACTATGCTTTGGGGATTGCAAAATATCAGGGACCAGGTGATTAGGCAGTGCAATAAGGATGTTAAATACCTTACTATGAGGAAAGGGAAATGGTTAAGGGAGTGGAAGGGGTTAATGGTTTCTCTTACTTATTCACAATATGTTGTATTTCTCTTATGCTCATAAATATTGCTGCATTTTCAATAATAGTAGGTAGGATAATTGGAGGGAGGGTTGGGGGGAAGGCGATACAGTTATTGGGAAGTGGGAGTTTGTATTAGGAGAAGGGAATGGGAAAAGGGGACAAATATCATTAACCACCAGGCATAGATATTGTAGTTTACAGGGTTATTGAAAACTATAGATATGGGGATGTTTCTCCCAAGAGGTACCTCACGATTTCTAGTATTTGCTCATGGTTGTATCTTTAAAGTTCTGTTCATGGAATGTCAAAGGTGTGCAGTCCCCCACTAAAAGAGCCAAGATTCTCTTACATCTCCATAAGCTTAATGTTGATGTGGCCTTCCTTCAAGAGACACATCTACCCACAGCATAGATTGTTAATTTTAGATGAATATGGGTGGGTACAGTGCTGGGGGTGGGGTTTGACAGGTGCAAATGTGGTGTAGCGGTGTTGATAGCATGACGGATACCCTTTAAACTGTTAGACTCAGTTATCAACCCCCACGGCAGATACATCCTGCTTAGGGCGATTTTGGTCCACACGGAATTGATACTGGGCTCTGTTTATGGCCCAGTGGAAGATGATCTGCAATTTTTTCATTAACCTAATGACTAATCTGGTCCCCTGGTCAACATTTCCAATGCTAATTGGGGAGGATTGGAACCTAGTTTTTAGTAATTTAATGGATAGATCCAACTCTAGGCATTCCTCCCTTACCCCCTCACACTGGGCATTGAGGGAAATGATGGATTCCCTTGGCCTTGTTGATCCTTGGAGGACCCTCCATCCTTCAACAAAGGACTACTCGTTTCATTCTCTACCGCATAACACGTTATCGAGAATTGACTACTTTTTGTTGGCGACTGAGCACCTACCAGCGGTTCAAGTCTGTGATTATTTAGCAAAAGTGATTTCGGATCACCATCCAACTCTACTGCAATGGGTACTACCTAATTCGATGACTCATGACAAGACTTGGAGGTTTAATTCTCAATTGCTAAAATCAGAACATCTAATGGGCCAGCTCAGTAGTTTTATAGAAAATGTTTACTAGCTCAATACCCCTTCCATGGCAAAACTGGATATACTATGGGGGGCTATGAAATGCTCATTAAGAGGAGAGGTCATCCATATAGCCTCAATAAGAAAAAAGAAAATCTCTCACGAATCCTCCCTATTACTACAACAAATCAGAGTGTTAGAACAAGCCCTTACACTCTACTCCAAATCTGATGACCTAGAAAAACTAAAAAGCCTCCGTTTTCAATATAACACCCTTCTCAGTGATAGAGTTGAGCACCTCCTTCTGCGCTCTAAAATCACCTACTTTGACCAAGGAGACAAAGTTGGGAAATTGCTTGCTATGAGGCTCAGGGCACAGGTGGCAGATAGGCTTATTTTAGCCATGCGAGATGCCTCAGGTACCCTCCACACTTCTTCCAGGGATATTGTCTCCTCTTTCCAAGATTACTATCAGTCGCTTTACTCATGTTCTTCTATGCCTTTTAATCATACCGCACTGGACCAATTCCTTCAAGATATAGAGCTTCCAAAACTGTCTCCGTACCAAATTTCTATTCTGCAAGCTCTTCTGACATTAAGTGAAGTCTACCAAGCCATCGACGCCTTACCGGCCGATAAGGCGCCAGGCCCTGATGGCTACACATCCAACTTTTACAAATCATTTAAAGCCCAAATAGGCCCTAAACTCCTTGAGTTCTATAATTATGTTTATAAAAATGGTCTTTCAGACCATAGCTTTACCTCTGCTACTATTGTGGTTCTCTTAAAACTAGATAAGGACCCTACAATGTTGTCAAGCTACCACCCAATCTCCCTTATAAATGTTGATTTGAAGATTTTAGCAAAAATCCTAGCTAGCTGATTAGCTCAAGTATGGCAGACTCTGTTAAGTCCCGAACAAGTGGGATTTGTGGGCGGACGCCTATCGGCAGATCACCTACTAAAAATCTCCCATCTCATTTCTGCGTCCAGGGACTCCGACACACCATCAGCGTTAGTATCCCTGGATGCAGAAAAAGCCTTTGACCGAGTGTCATGGGACTACCTATTTAATCTACTCCCGAAATACCTTATTCCAGCACAATTTATACGATGGATTAAAGTCCTTTATTCCTACCCGTCAGCCCACATTTTTTGTAATGGAGTCTTCTCCTCTCCTTTTACATTACATCAGGGCACCCGTCAGGGATGCCCGCTTTCTCCCTACTTGTTTAATCTATATTTAGAACCCCAATCAGAAAAATAAACACATCCACCTTAGTTACTGGCATTCATATCAACCATCTCCAATACAAAGTATCGGTGTACGCAGATGACATCTTACTTCATATAACCTATCCATCCAAATCTATACCGGCTTCACTGGATATTATTCAGGAATTTGGACATCTATCCAATTATAAATTAAATTTGTCCAAGACAGAGGTTATGCCTTTAAATAACTGGACCTTAAAGCTGACATTCAACATCTTGGGCTCACATGGATAAAAGATAAAATGAGATATCTGGGTATATATTTATCACCATCTAACTCCAGAATGAAGCAATATAATTTAGACCAGCTAATAACACGAATCAAAACTGACCTGAATCACTTGGCGTTGCTTCCTATCTCCTTATGGGGGCGAATTAACATTATTAAAATGAATATTTTACCTCAGCTGTTATATCCCCTTCAATTGTGTCACCAATATTTACCTAAGGCCTGGTTTAATCATGTTCACGGTATTATATCCAAATTCATCTGGAAACACAAAAACCCTCACAGGGCGTTGTTTAAGTTACAGAGACCAAAAGAATTAGGGGGCTTACAAGTTCTAATATATATCTTTATTATCTCGCCATTAATTGCCTAGTTGTCTCGTAATGGCTGATTTCCATCCCGAATCCCAGCTTGGAAACCTATGTCCCACTGTGGTTGCAGATAGAGAGGTCGCTCTGTGCCTCAGCCGGCATAGACATTAGGACACTACCATATCTTCCTTCTAATACAGTTCCAGGACAGTTTAAAAGTACTCCCATTATAAGAACCCTTCATAACCATAAACAGCTAAATAATATTATAAGAGATTCCATGGAGAAAGATACTCACAGCACATCCTAGGTAACCCCAACTTTAAAATTGGAGGAAGGTTATCAATCATACGTTTTGGGCAGGGGAACGGGAAAAGGTTATAGACCTAACAGAGAACCATAGATTATTAATGTTTCCAGAGATAATGGCTAAATATAATTTGCCTGTTACTTTCTGTTTAAATATCTCCAAATCTCCCAGGTCTTAATAAGGCATTTTGGTAATGGTTTATGGGATCATTATCTGGCTGGACCTATTCTTAGTACGTTACAAACAAGGCCTACTTTTCTTTAATCTCCTTTTACTATAAAGAGCTGCGTAAAGAGTTACAGAACTAGAAGGTACTCCCCACTATACATAGGACAGGATACTCCCCCCAATCTCCGAGGTCCCCGTCAATGGTCTCAAATTTGGAAAAGGTTATACAAGGATGTTAGGTGGGACCGTTACAGATTGCTTCAATTTCAGATAATACAGGATTTATATTATACCCCTGTAAAACTTTGTAAAATGGGTAAGCTTCAGGTGGATCTGTGTACTAGATGTGGGAATCAGCAGGGCACACTGTTTCACATTTTGTGGGAATGCGACAAAGCATCCCTCCTCTGGGAAGGTTTTTGCTCTAGACTTAACCCACTATTGGGTTTACAAAATGCCTTTCAACCAGAGATTTGCATTCTAGGGGATTCGGGAAATACCCTCATTGGAAATCAAAGGAAATATATGATGTTAATCTCTTTATGTGCTAAGAAAGTGATATTACATCATTGGCTAGACCAGCTGACTCCCACATATACAGAATGGCATTGTGAAATTCTCTTTGCTTTGCAAGCAGAATACACCATATCAAGCATCTCCAAAAATAGTAAAAAATATCAGAAGACTTGGGCCCCTCTACATACCCTACTCTGTACCTAACATCCCCCATATCTGTATTGCCGAACATGCCCTAAAATATATGGAGTAAAGTTGGATGCAGGTGGTAGTTCCTACTTGCTCTCATTATCCCCCCTTGGTTTCCTTTTTCTTTTCTTCTTTTCCTTTTCCTTTGCCTGGTGGTGAGGGAAATGGGGTGGGGGTGGAGGTGGGTGGAGTTTTTTCTCTTGTTTGTTCCTTTTACACCATCAATTTCCTAACAGCAACATAATTGACCTCCCTTCGTAAGGTGCCAAATATTGGGTATGGATTTGTAATAAAGGGGTAATGGATCCATGTTGTTGCTGTACAGCATCATGTCATGCTATGTAATGGTGTTCTGGTTGTTTGTTGTATGGTAAACTTAATAAAGCTTACTAAATATGAAAATGGAAGAAGCGAGTGAATTTGCCTCTGTACAGCTAACTTGTTCGTGAATACTGTTTGTAATTTTGAGTGAACACTTTAAGAAAGGCAAAGGTATGGTGGAGGGAGTGCAGAGGAGGGCAACCAAGAGAATCCTGGGTCAGCAGGAAAAGACTTATTTATTTGCTTTTGGTAACCGGGTGGGTGCACTAGACATAGGGATGCCTACTTTCAGGCACGACCTGGGAGAATACAAATCAAATACATAAGCAACAACAATGTGATGCAGCACATAAAAGGTCATACAACGCATGGGTGGATAGGAATAAAGACAAATTAGCAAACAGTGTGAATACAGACTTATACGAAGTCTAGAGTATAAACAAAATACAGTAAAGAAAAAAATGTAGACAAGTGCAAAACAAGTACAGAACTGACCAGATCAGGTGTAACATCCAATATACAATATTTTGTATACAGTAAGTGCAGTTTATAAGGCCAAATAAACACTGTAAGAATAGAAGGGAGGAGGCACAGAGAAGTAAGCAGAAGTGGGGATGGAGGAAACTAGATGTGATTAAGGTGGATGGAAGCACATGCAGATTCAATGCAAGTAAGTGTTCATGGTGAAGTCTCTTGAAGCCAGCATGTGAAAGGGCAAGGCGAATAGTTAGAGGGATAGAATTCCAATACTTAGGGGCAGCATAAGAGAAGGCCCTTGCACCCATGGTGGTTTTGCATCTAGGGATGTAGAGAGGGGTTTGGTCATTTGACTAGAGCCCATAAGAGGGGGCTTGGGATTATAGCAAAGAGGCAAGGGATTGGGGGAGGCCTGATCTAGTTATACAACCAAGTAGGGAGTAGTAGAACAGTAATCATTGAGCAGCAGGACTGG
The DNA here is from genome assembly GCA_016271365.2 of Neoceratodus forsteri. Classification (NCBI taxonomy): domain Eukaryota; kingdom Metazoa; phylum Chordata; order Ceratodontiformes; family Ceratodontidae; genus Neoceratodus; species Neoceratodus forsteri. Next base: position 610,541,455 of record CM057449.1, on the reverse strand, counting down.
GCCATTTTAGGTCAGTATAGAGCTGACAGTGGTGCTTGTACTGTAAGGAAGTGGAGGCAAACTGGCAAATATTATTCTAGGTAGTGTCCCATTTATGGAAGGTGGTCTTGGTGGCACCTAGGTAGGTGACTGAGCCATAAGCTAGTGCCAGGTGAAGGAGACCTTGCGCTACAGCTAGTCTGGCCAATGGAGTGAGAGTATAGCTAGTACAATAGGCTCTCCGAATTTTTGCATTAACAAATTTACAGGTAGCAGTGATGTGGAGATCATACTCCAGGGATTCATCGAGAAGAACACCCAGATATTTAAAGGAACTAGTGCTGACTAACGGAGAGCCATTAACACCAGATATTTTGAGGGCATTATGATTCACTTTGAGTCTAGCTGGGCAGCCAAGGAGCATGGGATGAATTTTACTAACGTTAAGAACAAGGTTATTTACAGTTAACCAGGTTTGTATGCTTAGGAAGTCCAAAGCTAGAAAGTTGTTGATATACAAAACATTTCTGACACTGTGGTAGATGACGAGGTCATCTGCATAGAGCAAGGAAGAGAAGGTAGGTGCCAGCGTTGGAAGGTCGTTTATGAAAATAGTGAAGAGCAGGGGGCCAAGTATGGATCCCTGAGGGACGCCTACATGTACAAATGAAAGATCGGACATGGCTGCATTAAAAGCTACAGCCTGCTTCTGATTGGAGAGATAGCTATTGAACCAGGTCACCGTGTCAGCTGAAAAACCCAAGGAATGGAGCTTATTAAGTAGAAGGGTATGGTTAACTAGGTTGAACGCCTTGGTTAAATCAAAGAATACAGCACCTGTCAAGAGACCAGATTCCACAGCAGAATACATGTCGTTTGTAAGTTTTAGGAGGGCAGTAGAAGTACTGTGGCCTTTGCGGAAGCCATGCTGGGACCCAGAGAGGAGGTTGTATTCCTGAAGATACGCTATGGTTTGAGTTGCCACTAACTTTTCAAGAATTGTACTGAGCACATGAAGAATAGCTATTGGTCTATAGTTAGACATGTCTTTGGGATCACCTTTTTTAAGGATAGGAGTTATTTTAGCTATCTTCCATATGTTGGGAACTGCACCATGGCATACCGAGAAGTTAAAGATTTTGGTTAGTGAGTGGGGGCTATGAGGGGGCAGCAGCTTTCAGGAGCCTAGACTCCAGACCGTCAGCACCAGAGCTAGTGGTGTCAGAGATGGAGAGTAAAAACTTTACAACTTCAGTTCTAGTGATGGTCCTGAACCTGAAAGATGGATGGGAAAGCAGGGGTTCAGGATCCACAGGAGGGAGAATGAGGTGATTAGAGGGAAAGAGGGTGAGTAGCTTGATAGGTCTGAGAAGAGACAGGTAAAAGAGTTAGCAATGGACACTGGATTATTACAATGCACGCCATTTAGTATCATGTCATTTGGGATGGTTGATTTATTAGTTCCAATGAGAGTTTTGACAATGGACCAAACTCTTGGAGACCACTGTAGCATTTATTAATTGGTCTTTACAGAAAGAGCTTTTGCCAGGTGACTATTCCTTTGCAAATGTTTCTCAGGGCCCTATAGTGATCTTAACAGAAAGAGCTTTTGCCAGGTGAGTATTCCTGTGCAGGAGTTTCTCAGGGCCCTATAGTGATCATAGTCTGCCTGAAGCCCGAGGTCTTGTAACATTGCCAGCTTTTATCCTAGCTCTAAACTGGGTATGCAGATCTTTTTGAGCCACTTAGTTTGTGTACCTCGTATTTGCGGGTGACACAGGGAGCATGGTGATTCTGGAGATAACCAAACTTTGCAAGGAAGTAATCTAGGGCTGACTGAGCATTAGAGGAGGTAAAGATGGGTGACCAGTCAATGCTAGAGAGATGCTGTATAAATTGTTCCTTATTAAAGTTAGCTAGATTTCAGAAGGTATTGAGTTTTAGAGGAGGAGAAGGTTGACTGGCAGCATGCCAGATGCAGAAGATTGGGGAATGGTCACTAATAGCATCTGCAAGGGTACCAGCTGAGACTATATCTTCAAGACAGTTCATGGGGACCCAGTCAATTATAGAGCTAGATCGAAGGGGGCCATGACCCTAGTTGGGTCAGCGATTAGTTGGTATAGGTCATGGCCTTGTACCATAGTGTGGAGGGACTGACTGGATTTATCAGTCCAGTTTAGGTTCAGGTCATCCAAATTGGGTTCACCACAACATAACACAGATAGACCATCTTAGGATAGCTGGTTCATTCCACTGGGGTGTCAAACAGACTAGGCACACTGATGAGTCCTGGTAGGACAAAACACATGTCTGTGTCTTCTGTTGGCACCACCAAACTAATATTGAGTAGCCTTCGCACCGGCTTGCATTTCTGCTTAAAGTTGAACCAGCATAATATTCTATGATGATTTGCCTATGCAGCCTAAGATGCTTTGCCTTATGGGGCATGAATGATTTTGTGTTTCTTTTAAACTTGACTTCCGGCCAATGCCTTTGGGTACCATTGCCTCAGTGTTTGCGTGCTGAGGTTCTTTGTCTTTGACTTGTTTTTGTTTTAATTGGGTTCACCACAACATAATCGAGATAGACCATCTTATGGTAGCTGGTTCATTCCACTGGGGCGTCAAACAGACTAGACAAACTGATGAGTCCTGGTAGGATGAAACACATTCCTGTGTCTTCTGTTGGCACCCTTTGCAAACTGTGTGAGAGGCCTTTCAGCACCATGCATTTCTGTTTAAAGTTGAACCAGCATAATATTCTGTGGTGATTTGCATATGCAGCCTATGATGCTTTGTATTATGGGGGCATGTGTGATTTTGTATTTCTTTCACCCAAAATAAGGACCTCTTTGTGTTCAACAGTTCAGTCCACCTGTGAAAGGAGTTCCTCAAGGCCCATGACACCACCAATGGGAGGGTTATAGGCACAAACAATGTGTAACCTCTTTGAGCGCAGTTGAAGGGTAGCATAACTTGATTCACAGTGCGTAAGGGTGAGACAGACATTGCAGTATAGTAAGAGGTGAGACTTACAGAAGATTGCAACCCCCCCCATGCTTTGAAGAGGATCTGTCTTGTCTTATTATTTTGTAGTTGGTTATCTAGACAAGGTGATCAGGGGTGGAGTGTTTTAGCCAGGTTTCTGATAAGCATAGAATGTCAGGGTTATATTGAGTAACCCATGCCTCCAGTTCAGTTAAATTATGGGGAGGGCTCCTAATATTCAGGTGAACAATATGCATACCCTTAACATCACTCCAAATAGCGTCAGTGTGGGGGATGTTACCTCCAGGTCCTGGACTGAGTTCAATATCCCCCGCTAATATTAATGCTAGAAGAAGCAAGTACCACAGTTTCCGGTGGATAAAAGTGGTAGTTAGAGTCGGAATGCGAACAGAAGATTTGAATACTATATAGGCAACATGGTAAATACTGTTGTTAGGGACAAAATGTGTTTAGGTGGCTATGGGCAGATGAGGTAATATAAGTATGTTGGAAAATTTCCCATTGTGTTAGAGAGAAATGGAAGTGCAAAAGAAAAAGGAAACCACTTTGGTTCTCAAAAACAGTAGCAGAAAAGATCAGAGCCAAATGGCTGGCCTTCAGGAAATATAAGGGAACGCAGCAGGATGAAGATAGGGAGGCATACCAAACTTCCCTAAGGGAAGCAGGAAAGGCAGTAAAGCAGACAAAGGCCCAAACCGAGGAAACACCAGCACAAACAGTAAAAGAAGGTGACAAGAGTTTCTATAGATACATTAGTGAAAGGAGAAAGTCCAGGGAGGTATTGCTGAGATCAAAGGCGATAAGGGTGTGTGTGAGGAGGAGGACCATGTAAAAGCATCTATCCTAAATAGATATTTTTGCTCAGTATTTACTGAAGAGAAGGTAAGGCAGAGCCCACAGCTCAGCACCATGGACACGGAGAGGGAGGTGAACACTAGTCCCTTCACAAAAGAAATGGTCCTACAAGAGCTTGGGAAGCTCAGAATGGACAAGGCAATGGGACATAATGGCATACATCCCAGAGTACTAAAGGAGCTAAGCGTGGAACTAGCAAAGCCATTATCAGAACTGTTTAGTGAGTCTCTGAGCACAGAAGAGGTCCCAGAACACTAGAGAAGGGCTCATGTAATCCCGCTCCACAAGAGTGGTAGCAGGGAGGAGGCAGGGAACTACTGACCAGTCAGTCTTACCTCAGTAGTGGGCAAGATTATGGAGGCACTCCTTAAGGAAAGGATAGTGCAACACCTGGAATCCATAGGAGGACAAGATCCAGGACAGCATGGGTTTACTAAAGAAAGGTCCTGTCAAACTAATCGCATAGATTTCTTTGACTGGGTAACCAGAGTGGTGGACCAAGGGGGAGCAGTTGATGTCACCTACCTTGACTTCAGCAAAGCTTTCGATACTGTTCCACATAGAAGATTGATTAATAAGCTGGGTAGGCTCAGGGTGGGTCAAAAGTTGGTCAACTGGGTGACAAACTGGTTGATGGGCAGAAAACAGAAAGTGGTGGTAAACAGTATACAGTCAGAAGGGATGCAAGTCACAAGTGGGGTACCTCAGGGATCAGTCCTGGGGCCAGTCCTCTTCAATATCTTCATCAGTGACATTGCAGATGTACTGGAGAGTAAGGTTTGTCTGTTTGCAGATGACACCAAGATCTGCAACAGAGTAGATGATCCAGATGGGATGGGCAGAATGAGAAGAGATCTGGATAAACTAGCAAAATGGTCGGAAGAGTGGCAACTGGGGTTTAATGCAAAGAAGTGCAAGATCATGCACACAGGGAAGAGAAAACCTGAAGCCACCTATAGGCTGGGAGGTGAGTTGCTGGCAGTCACAAGGGAAGAAAGAGACTTGGGCATCATCATCATCACAATGACCTGAAATCATCCAAGCAGACCACTAAAGCAGTAGGTAAGGCTAAAGGGATGATAGGGTGTATTAGTAAGGGTATCACAAGTCAGAAAAGGGAGGTAATAATCCCTCTTTACAAGACACTGGTTGGGCCCCATCTGGAGTACTGCATGCAGTACTGGAGGCCACACCTTCACAAGGACATTAACCAAATTGAGGCAGTCCAGAGAAGGGCAACCAAAATGGTGCAGGGACTACATCAGAAAACATATGAGGACAGATTAATGGAGCTCAATATGTATACCCTAGAGCAAAGAAGGGAGACAGGTGATATGATAGAAACATTCAAACACCTTAAGAGCATTAATAAGGTGAAAGAGTCTAACATGTTTCAGTATAAGAAAAATAGCAGGACAAGAGGACACAGCATGAGATTAGATGGAGGCCGATTAAGGGGTAATGTGAGGAAGTTCTTTTTCACAGAAAGGGTAGTGGATGCATGGAATGGCTTACCTCAGGAAGTGGTGAATATGAATACTGTGCAGGGCTTCAAACAGGAATGGGATAGGCATAAGGGAGCAATACAGATGAGTATGACTAGATAGACCATTGACAGAGCAAAGGCCGATGACACATTTATAAGGTAGAAAAAGAAATGGGCAGACTGATGGACCTTGCGGTCCTTATCTTCTGTCAGCTTCTATGTTTCTATGTTTCTAAGAAAATGTCAAGTCATTAGGGTGTGTGTATTGGCCATTACTGGATGGCAGACAACTGACCACGGGGATCCACTAGATAGGAACAAGGATAGATACTACTAGGAGTATTACGCAAGGATTTAGAGCCAAGAGATTTGACAGAGAGATAGCCATCATTGTAAAGGGTATGTCTACTGATAGAGGTTAATTAGAATAGATGATTAGGCCAAAAAGAGGATTGTATGCAGGGAGTGCTTAAGCAATGAAACTGAAAAAAACAGCCTGGGGAAATGGAGGACAAGCAATTTGAGAGATGATATAGGCACTGTCTAGTGACAAAGAGATATAAGTTGCAAGTGAGAAAGTGAGTAGATAGTTAGAAACACCTCCCCTGGGCATGGCTATATATCTCAACACCCTATATAACAACTACCAGCCAAGGGTGGGAGTGGTGGGGTGGGTGGACAGCAGTCATGAAACAGCTGGGAATGAGAGACGAGCCAACCACTTCAGGAGATGTGTCCCAGCTTAACATCTTAGCGTGGAGGTGAGTCCTGAAGCAGCTGTTAGCCACAGGAAATTACAAGCTGTGTTTGTTTAAGTTTAGAATACAGCTACAGTGTGTCCTCAGAGCGGGCAGCCAAGTATTTGGGCACAGAGAAACTACTAAAATGCTATCCCGCTGAAGCAGCCTGAAATTAGCACTGCAAGTAGGATCTGGGGCGCCAAGTACAAAGTGCCTAATCTCCAAGAGCTGCTCGGAGATCCTGGTTTAAAAAATGGCGCAGAAATTAATTACAACAGCACAACCCGAGGCTTAGGCAAATCAGTGAAATCAGATTTAGCTGACAGCACTACCCTTCCTTAAACCAGCTGTTAAACTAGTAAATTTACTCCCTAAGGGCAGCTCGGGAAACAAAATTTAAAAAGGTGCCAGAAATTACTAGCTGCAGCAGTGAGACCTAACTTAAAGCAGGTCAGAAGTGTGAATTAGGTCGTGGCATTACAAATTCTGAATAAATTTAAAATGGCTTTAATATCTGAGCAATGCTGGGTATAAATTCTGAAATGAATTAGCATGGATGGTGAAAACTCCAGTGGAGAGAAAGTGATAGCTAGAGTCCAATGAATACAGTCCAGGAAAAATGCACCAAGATTGAATAGAGAACAGGCAGCTGCAAACATTCATGAGCTATGTTCTGGAACTGTAATGGCTAGTTGCCTTTCAGTCCTTAGGGAGGTGACAGCTTTGCTTGCTCCAGCAGCAGGGTGCCCTCCTGAGCAGGGGGCAAGGAGAGAGAGGATAGCAGCCAGTTTAAATATGGTTCGGGTATCAGGGAGGGCAGTAATCTGAAGAGCTAGAGGGAGGGGAGAGAAGAAGAAGTAAGGTAGGGAGACAGAGAGAGAGAGACTGAGAGAGAGAGAGAGAGAGAGAGAGGGAGAAAGGGCAGAGAGAAACTACAGAGGTACAGCGAGCAAAGGGAAACTGCAGAGGTCACAACTTTAAACAGCACTAGGACATTTTGGAGTTTAAACAGCAAGGCACATAAGTAAATATTTATGAACTGTACTGCAAAATAAAAAATGCTAGTAACATCCTTCAAACAAACATCATACAAATAATAATGGCTGTAACATTCAATACTAACAAGGGGTACAATGCAATTCAAAATGTGTTGCGATGAGCCGACTGCTTCAGAAGATGTGTCCCAGCTAAACAGCTTAGCGTGGAGGTGAGTCCTGAAGCCGCTGTGTAGTCACAGTAAATTACAAACTGCATTTGTTTAAGTTTAGAATACAGCTACAGTGTGTCCTCAGAGAGGGCAGCCAAGCATCTGGGCGCAGAGAAACTACTAAAATGCCAACCCATGTGAGCAGCTTGAAATTAACACTGCAAGCAGGATTCAAGGTGCCAGATACAGAGCGCCTGATCTCCAAGAGCTGCTCCGAGATTCTGGATTGAAAAATGGCACCAAAATTACATACAGCAGCACAACCTGAGGCTTAGGCAAATCAGTAAAATCAGATTTAGCTAACAGCACTACCCTTCCTTAAACCAGCTGTTAAACTAGTAAATTTACTCTTGAGGGCAGCTCGGGGAAGCAAAATTTAAAAGAGGCACCAGAAATTACTAGCTGCAGCAGTGCATCCTAACTTAAAGCAGGACAGAAGTGGAAATTAGCTAGCGACAGTACAAATTCTGAACAAATTTAAAATGGCTTTAATATCTGAGCAACGCTTCCGGCCCAGTGGCGCTGAGGGTTGAGGTGCTGGGCACCACACCTCACTCCACACCGGCAACCCGGGTTCAGGAATGAGCCCGGGTCATTGGGGGGTTGACAGGGAAGGACTAGGATTGAGCATCCGATGACAGCTCTCCTATTCCTGGGGAAAAGGGTGGATGCGCACCACGCTCTGGTGGTCCCTGGGGATGCCCGGAGGCACTACAGACGTGCAGGTGCCAAATGGGAGGATGACAGACATCTGCACATTGTGCATGGACATCATTGCATGTCCATGCTCCCATCGGGGAAGGAAAAAGAGAAAATGGCAGCATAGTCCATGGCAGCTTGATGGCCGCAGATTCACCGGCTGATGATGCCTGGAATCAGGCTTGTGCCGGTATTGGATCCTGGACAGGTGCGGGGGCATGGGGGGACCCCTTTCAATGGTAGAGCTGCATATGCCAGCTGGGCTCATCAGCTTCGGGGTCGCCAGTGAAGGAGGAGCAGTGGCTGGATATAGGCAGGATTGTGGTTGCAGGTGAGAAAAATAAAGATGATAAAAAATATCTGAGCACCGCTGGGATTAAATTCTGAAATGAATTAGCTCAGATGGTGAAAACTCCAGTGGAGAGATAATGATAGCTAGACTCCAATACAGTCCAGGAAAAAAGGCACCAAGATTGAACAGAGAACAGGCAGCTGCAAATGTTCATGAGCAAGGTTCCAGGAACTGTAATAGCTGGTTACCTTTTAGTCCTTAGGGAGGTGACAGTTCTGCTTGCTCCAGAGCGGGGTGCCCTCCTAAGCATGGAGAGGTTTAAAGATCTCAACACATACACACTGGAGGCATGGGGGGGGCATGATTGAGACATAGAAATATCTGCATTGGATAAATAATGTAGATAGCAGAGTTGCTTCATTTAAAGTGGTAACACAAGCACCAGGGGACCTCAATGAAGCTGGCAGGTGGGACATTTAATAAACATATCAGAGAGCATTTCTTCATGGAGAAGATGCTGAAGGAATGGAATAGACTGTCAAGGGAGGTAGTTTGTGCAGAATTAGCGGGAGGGCTCAAGTATTGGTGGGACAGGCATATGGGGCTGGTACAGACATTGGCAATATGGGTGGAGCAAAGGAGGAGTGATGAGACAGTAGGATCCTCCCATGCAACATTTGAAAGATAAGGATGGGAAGATATGATTAGCTTCAAGGGTCTTTTTCTGCTGACAAATTCTATGTTTCTTAATTGAAGTATTTTGTCTCCACTGCTAAAGCACTAATATACAGTATTTAGTGCTCATTATCATTCAAATCACCCTTAGAAATGAGCATACTGCTCAACAGTATTATCCTTATTAACTAAATGGAACTGAAAAGTAAAGGTAGTTTATATTCTGTATGGTCTCACCTGTTTTCCCCTCCCCCTGTGACATCTGGAATTACACTTTGATTCAGAATGCCTATTCCAGACAGCAAATTTTAAATAAACAAACAAATAAATAAATACATACAGTATAGTGCTGTGGTTTAGGGCACTGAGCTGCAAATCTGGAGGCCTGGGTTTGAATCCCACAGCCCCCACTTGCATACTGTGTGACCCTAAGCAAGTCACTTAACTTCCTTGTGCTCCTAGGTCATATGTGGAAACAAACTTCAGCTTAGTGTGCTTTTCCTGGTTAAGAAATGTCCCCTTTCCCTTCATACATAAATAATTTACAGGGGCTTTTCCAGCCCAGTGGTGCTATGCGAACACTCCATGCTTCCTCAGGAAAGATTAGAGTTCAGTTCTGCTTCCTTCCTGGGGACTAGCACATGTTCAGAATTTAAAAAACATGAGGTTCTTGGGTATCTTGGGCAGGGGTGCTTGCTCATCACCCTGTCAGCTGACTACAGAGTGGCACTGACACTGGAGTTGGGAAAATGGAAGGATGAGATGCCGCTGCAGTGGATCTGACATTGGGGAGGGGGGAACAGAAAACATGTCATACATTGATTGCCTCCCCGCACATACACACAAAGAATTTCATAGTCCAGAGTCTTTCAACATTGCCTCATGAAACCCAGCTAAGGATAGTAACCACTCCAGGGGATTTTCTGTAATTTTTGTTCAATGGCCTATGCAGCCAGTATAACGGTATGCTTCTGCAACTGTGTTACTTAGGTTTTGGCTGTTTGCATTCTCTGTTCCAGAGGAATTACCACAGTGTAGGGGTACCAAAGGCAAGGAACCCTCTAGAGGGTTCCACCCCTAGAGATGCCGTGGAACGATTCCCTTGGCTAAAGGTATGTTAGGAAAGATCTCCTGGAGAAAGGTGCTGTTGTTGGAGCAGGAGGGGAGGATGGTGGGGCAAATAAAAAGTGCTTCAGAAGGAGGCTAAGGGGAACTGCTATTTATAGCTCAGGAAGTGGGAGGGGCTGGCTGCTTGTCCATCAAACCAAAGGTGGAGCCTCCCAATTCAATGGCCTATACAGCCAGTATAGTGTTATGCTTGTGCAACTGTATTACTTAGGTTTTGGCCATTCACACTCTCTATTCCAGAGGAATTATCACCCTGTAGGTGTACCAAAGGCAAGGAACCATCTAGAGGGTTCCACCCCTAGAGGTGCCATGGGTCAATTCTCTTGGTGAAAGGTACCTTAGAAAGGATCCCACAAAAGAAAGTAATAGTATGAAGCATATGGGCAAACAGTAGATGTGAAACATAGTAATATATGAGCATCAGGCAACTTGATAACATAATGGGATGCACAGGTCAGCAATGGCATGGGTTAGATGGATTGCAAGAGAATAAGGGACCTCCTAAGAAGAGAGGAAATGGCAGGAGAAAGGGAACAGCAAGTAAGGGACACCATTCGCCTCATCCAACAGCGGAATCCTATCTAATGGAACTAGAAAATACTAACTATATATTATAACCTTTGGCACGGAGGAGACAAAAAAGTTTGAGGAGGAAATCTCTGGGATCCAAGGCCTAGGTCGCTTCCTCCAGGTGTGGGATAATGTCATTAGTGATGGCTTTGCTACTGCAATTTGGAAGCCCCAAAAAATAAGAAATGGAAAATATTCCAGTTTGGAGGGAAACTCTCATGCTATCCTTCTAACAGGAACGCCATGGAGAGTTGTGATATGGCAGATCTGCAACCACCGCTTCAAGGCGGGAGGAGGAGAGTAACAACCACCGAGGCACTCACCCAGTCTACTGATCTATAAAACAAACTTGGTGAACCAGAGGTAGTCATCGGGAGAATGCGGTGAAAGGTGCTTCTAAGGAACCACTAAAGCCTAATGGACAACCATTATAGGTGAAACACTAGAACTAAAAGGAAATTGCTGTAACCTCCCTTCATGGCTGGAGTCATAAATTCTACAACTTGAGGTGCCGTCGGTACGGCTGATGGCTGAAGGTCCACCTGGAGTGAGGACATTCCCAGCTATGGGCCAGGTGAGAAGGACCCCACTCCAAGCTTCACATGCTCAAGCTGCAGACTAGGTGCAGAGCGAGACCATAGGCAGCAGGGGAGCCTGCTCCAAATGGAATGCCTGGCATGCCCCAGGGACTGATGAGGAGTGAATGGGTGTAAGCACTGAGAACTTGCAGGAAAAATGGCAGGGAGCACTGAACAAAGGTGGCATGAGCAAGAGTGGATCTGGATGTACTTCAATAAGGCGGGATAATGCAGGGGCAGGGCAACAACAGGTGGACCAGCACATAGGTCAGTAAGAAGTAAGGATAGTCAGACCAGCACATAGGTCTGCAAAACATGGGAACAATGATGGGACATGAATGTAAGTGGGGGCAGCAGTACAATGGTGGGGCAAGCCAGTCAGGCATGCTAAAGCAAAATTAAGGTGACAAATACTCCGAAGATTTTCGGCAGTGGAGTCAGCAGTTAGAACAGAGTAGTAGCCACATGGGGCCATGATTCCCAAACACTTCCCGTGTCCCGTAGGAAAAACAAGGAAGTGATGGAAGGGTCAGGAACCATGTGCAGATATTAAAACTAGTTTACAGCATCACAGTAGCTTAGCTGACCTCAGAGTAGAACAGCAGTGTACAACAGGAATAGCATGAGCTATGAGTGGCAGTAGTCAATAAGAATGAAAGGAGGGAAGCACAATGCTGTGAAAACAGCTATGACCACAGGGGAAGTAGATTAAACAGGGAAAACTTGATTGAGCTACATCGCAAGAGTTCAGAGGGAGCCTGGGTTCAGAAGGAGCTTGAATCAGATGAAAACAATTAAGCTTGATAGCATGGGGAGAAATTAGGCCTGTAGCATGAACGACAGCTTTGGGTTGTGTAAAAACATAGGTACTGGTGACAATAGCAATGGGAGTAACTAAAAGCCAGTAGCAGGAGCTGCAAAAGAGCCAAATGGTAGGAGCAAGCAAATGGTAACAGCTGAGAAACCAACCCCCCCCCCCGAAAAGAAAGCAAAATTAAGACACAACATAAAAAACATGGAAGAAAGAAAAGGGAGCACACAGCCAGTGGCAAAAATACAAATCAGAAGCAGAAGAACAAAACACAGAGTTGAGCAGAAAGAAGCAACAAGGTGGGAGGAGGGGTCGGGGCAGGCCCCAGCCTGCCACAGAGCAAATGGACAGAGCATCCGGCCAGCAAAGAAAAAGTGCTTCAGAAGGAGGCTGAGGGGAATTGCTATATATAGCTCAGGAAGTGAGAGTGACTGGCTGCTTGTCCATCTAACCAAAAGCGGAGTCTCCCAGTTATTAAGTTCACAATACAGGCATGCAAGTTATATGTCAGTAGATGTAACTTGTTTAACTGGGCAGCTGACTTTCACGCACCCAACGACAGTTTACTAAGATGCACAACATAAGTGTGTTGTATCTCCTTTTTTTAATCACATTCTTATTGCATCTCTTAGGTTGCAGGAAATTATGAGCTCACCAGCTGAATCAGGATACAACTGGAATCGGAACTGACTCACCCACACACACATTGTATTCATACAATCAGAAACATTGCATGTAGTAAATCAGCAGTTCAATTTATTCAAGAGAAACTCTGGCAGAGATCCAAATCTAGTATTTCAAAATGACAGTGTCACATGATTTTACACCCCTTTTCTCTGATGTATAGAACTCAGCAGTTTCATCTTTCTGTTTTTACCCTGCTCTACCTTCTTGCATTTGGTTCCTTCTTAACCATATATAAGTGCAGCAGTAATATCATCGGGCTCTATGCACTAAGCAAACCTGGCCCTATGAACCATGATATGCAGTGCTCAAGGCCTCATTGTATGCATCCAGGGTGTCCTGAAACATGCACAACCATCAGCAGCTCTCCTCCTACCTCACTACCTCCCACACCCAGATGTACTTGACTTTGTGCAGCCATGCTGCCAGTCAGGGGTTGGAGCAGGGGAGTGGGTTCTGTTAGAGTCAGGCCTGGTCAGTAAATTAATGAGTTAGAGCAAAATAGTTCACAGAAAACCATACAAAAAAAGAATAGGCGTGGAAAATTTTTACAGACTGGGTGGAAAAAAACATGGAAATCTCTTTAAAAACTATGGTCCGTGTCAGTCCATCTGCACAGTGATAGGGCTACCATTTGTGATGCCGGTAACTTGGGTTTGGGATCAACCTACGTCATCAGGGAGCCAGCTGAGGGATGAGGAGCAAGCATCCCATAGAATGCTGTCTTCCTCCAGGAATGGGGCATGAGCTCCACTGCTGTACAGACTACAGGTGGCAGTGCAGCCAGAGCAGCTTAGGGGAGGAGGGAAGCAGGCTGGCATCAAACTATGCACACTTGCTTGCCTCTGCACCCTAGTCACCTGTGTCTCGAAAGAAAACAGAAAGCAGCCTGGTCCAGTATAGGATGAAACTCTGGCATCCAGCAAGCCCTGCACCAGTGACGTGGTTGTCCTCCAATCTAGATCTGGAACTGTGGTGGCAATTGAGGATTCCTGCCATGAAGGGTAAATTATGGTGGAATGGGTAGTAGGTAGCCCATGAAAAGTCAGGTGATGGGGTTGAGGTGGCCAGCACAAAGTGGGCAGGGCTGTAGAGGAAGGGGCATAAAGAAAATAAAAACAAAAAATTAAAAAAAACTATGGCCCAGACATTCACACACTTTCTGCTGCATAAATAGGACTAATGCTGTGATAAGTGTTCACAGTATGGCTGAGATCTTCTCCAGTTCTTTGCCTTGAAACTGTGGTGTACAAGGACAGTTGATCCTACTTTAACTAGTCCATGGGATTGCAGAAGACATATTGAAAATTTGGAAACTCTGCACACGTTTGGCAGCAGTAGTAGTTTAAGTGGGATCACATGTGGGAAACACCAGAAAGAGGACTTCACAAGATTCCTTCAGAACTAAAGCAGTTCCAGGATAACAGGAACTACACCATTTTCCCTGATGAAGAGGTATTTGAACCTTGAAACATGTGTGGTTTTTAGCAGTGTTATAAATATGTACTGTGAGTTGTTCTAAATAAATCAGTTCAACTTAAAATGATGGTGAGTCTTTTGTCCAGTAATCTTTCTATCTAAAATCATATACTATAAAAAAATAAAATCTAGCCAATCCTATACAACTTAGCTTATACCTCCCCCCTGTTGAGATGACATCATGAACCTCTCAAGGTTCATACGATGTCATGTCAACTACTGAATAGGAACACAGCCATGTTGTCATGGGCACCCATGCTATTCTATATTGTGCATAAAAATTTAATATTAAAACAAAAACCCTATTAATCCAGCACAGTACCTGCAATGATACATCATCCTGTGACTCACTAATAATACTAATTGTTCAATCACCAGTGAATTCACAACAGAAGCCACTGCCTTCCCCAAAATCAGAATCTTGGCATCCAAGCAGCAGCAGCAGCCAAATAGAGAGCCTACACAGTAATTTCAACACAAAGGTGCACAGCAGTGGTCACAGTGGCAGTACTGTTCTAATTCTGATCAGCTTCACAGGATTCATATGGAACCTATGATGAGTTAGATTAACACTTGCTACAATACCAATACTGAACCGGCACCAGCACCTGCACATGGACATGCTAACCCAACGAAACATGAGCACAGTAACCCAATGCATTTTTTCTCTGCAGAGACTCACACTAAAGAGAATGTCACAGCATCTATTGCACTAAAGCCAAATGTTTAGGCAGTTGCTAGTGAGTTAATCAACTCCTGCTAACCATAAAGAACTAAAGAAAGCAGCACTCTAAACATTGTAGAAACTTCAAAAAATTATTTATTAGCAGAAAGATTACAGTGACAAATACAAACCAAAAAAAACTAATGTTCTGGGCCACTCTGGCACTTCCTCAGGAGTTGGAGTTTGACTGGAAACATCTGGTTGTGTCCAGTCCATATTCAAGTCCATATTCAGAAGCCCTGGGAGAGCCCTCAAAACCCATCAGTGCCAAAGCATTACAAATCTGTAGTGCCTTTACAAATTAGGAAGGTCCCCTCATGCATACCAGCACTGTGGTATATTCAAAGGTTTGTGGGAGCAGCAAACAGCCCCCCAAATGGCACAGTTTACCACTGCTACAAGCCACCTCTTAACTGGGTGCTAAACTTGCACCTCCACCCAGAAGGCAGGGCAGCAGTACTGTAGCCACCCACCCATTCTAACATATAAAATCACTCCCTGCTGTCCAGTGGTACTCCCATGCCACCCAATTACTCCCCTGAGCATTGTTATGACTACTCTGGTGGTCTAGTGTGTCACTCCAACACCCTCCAATCACTCCATTAAGCACTGATATGACTGCACCGCTGGTCTAGTGTTTCCCACACTCCTGACTGCTCCTACGAGCATTGTTATGACTGCCCTGGAGGTCTAGTGTGTCCCCCCGCTCACCATCACCTGTTTCAAATGTAGAAGTATGCCCTGTTGTCCAGTGGTTACCCCCCCATCACCTATTTCAAATGTAAAAGTATGCCCTGATGTCCAGTGGCTCCCCTCACCTCCCAATTGCTAGTTCACATTTTAAAATGAGTGTCTGGTGGTCTGGTATCTTTGGAATCTTTGTCACAGGGCCGCTGTATTCAACATAGCTATTTGCACTGCAGTGTTTAAAAATGTAGGTCAAGACTTCATGTATACCAGTGTGATTTAAATAAACAACATGGGCCCAGCAACAAGACTGACAGTGATTCATTGTTCATGAATTGTGACAGTTTGCTCCACAGGTTGTTTGAAGTTCAGAAAGGAGCAGAGCTAGCTGCCCTGATGTGTAAGCTCCCCCTTTCGCCTATCCAGAGATGCAGTAGCAGTGTTGAGTCAATGCCTGTGCCTGAACAAAAAGGGAGGCCAAACCACAATACTTCTTGGGTGAGGTTTGTTGTTCTTACACATGGTTCCTAATATCATGGTAGTAAGTTGATTGATTAGCTGACAAGGTGGACTCTAGTCACACGATGTTTGCACCCCACTAAGGTGCGGTATGCAGGTAACATCCCACATGAGGTTTAGGCTTCGCGGTTCAATCTACCTAAACCTCATGCTTGCACTCTGCCAATTCATAGTAAAAAAACACTGTGAAGTTCGCACTTTGAATTTTGTAAAGTTTTGCAAAGTTCTGAAAAGCAGCATTTTCTAAGCTGCACAGATCTCTACACTGTAACACTGACCCCCCATGTGATTGACATAAAAGTTTCAGGATCCAGAAATAATTGGACAGATGCCACACCTCACCGCATGTCAGGCAAATTTATTGAATGGGTGCAGAGTTATTAAGGTGCAAAAATTAGGGTTTAACATAAAAAATGCTTACTGAAATCTGATATACAGGTGCTGCCATGCTATGCCATGCCTGTTAAACACACACACACACACACACACACACACACACACACACACATACACACACACACACACTACACGCCGCAGATCATATATACATACATATATATATATATATATATATATGATCACACAGTCCCCTTGGGTTACTAGAATCCCCTCAGTATCAGTGCTAGGCAGGGAGAGGCAGCTGACACCCAGTCCCCTGGGATTACTAGAATCCTTTCAGTATCAGTGCTAGGCAGGGAGAGGCAGCTGATGATTAACTAGTTAAATTGTTTTTCACCTGCTCACTCTTTTGATTACTTGGCTTCAGCTGAGATGGAAGTGATGAGCTCATTTGGAACTCTCACAGCAGCATAAGCTTTTGACAGCTGTAAGAAGGGAGTTAGAATGTTGAGACAAGAATCAGTGTAAGTCAGCAGTTGGAGTAGCAGCTTGAAGTTGAAGGATTGAGAACTGCTCAGCTGAGGGCTCTAAGTTGAGGGCCCTGCATTCTTACCCTAGTCCTGTTATTCTCCAGTTTCCCAAGAGAAGTGGTGGAAACTGTTGTCTACAGCAGGATCTCCTGATTTTCATCACTGGAGGGGTGAAAAGGACTGCTAGTGCATGGATTCAATGGGCAATCCCCTGTTTGATTCAGGATGTATTGAAGCTACCTGAAATGTCTAACAGTGAGTAGGATCTGACTTTTGCTCAGAAAGCAAGTACTTGTGCTGTTGTGTTCTCTGGCTAAAAGGGAAGGCACAACTTTTCTGTGAATTCAGAAGTGTGAGATTGTTCTAATTTAATGGTGGCTGAAGCGTGTGATATCCAGTGGTATGACTATATCACATTGTTCAGGACTTTAGTTTTTCCACTACCAATGTAGTGTTTCAAATGCTGGATGCCAAAGTTTCATTCAATAAGCATTTCCAAGGTGTGTTTTCCGAATGTTTAAGGTATAACTCTGAAAGAATGGCTGAGTATGGATTTGGGAGCAAAGGGTAGGCAGACCCCCATCTGGACGGAGTAACCAGTTTAGGATTACAGGTTCAGTAAGGGTGCCAAATATCTGCAGAGAGTTTTACCCCCTGAAGTGGATTACAGTTTTCTTCTCTGGTTATGAAGAATGGTGCAAGTTTTTAGCAAATGTGTTTTCAATTGAGGCCAGTGCCACTGGAAGAAATGTTCTATGTCCTATGACATGTGGGAATACAAAGTGCAAGTGTCCTGTTAGCAAATGTGTTTTCAGTTGTGGCCAGTGCAACTGAAAGAAATGTCCTATGTCCTACTGCGGTGGGAATACCAAGAGTTTCTGTCAGATACAGTTCAAATTGTTGTTCTGCAAATTCCTAGTGCCATGATGTAAACCTTGTGGGTTCTCCTTGCTTTGAAGAACATATTTTTGGGATAAAGTCACACTCTACAACCCCAGCTATGGTCTGGACAGTTACATTATTTGTCTTGTGTGTGGATTTACTGGGTACCCCAGAAGATAGGTCTAGCGTATGCCTAGCAAAAGTTCTCTCCCATGACCTGGTTTGTAAATACCAAATAGGTTATATTGCTTTTGTACACCCCCACCCTTGATCTCTAGAAGAATGAGCCTGGTATTCTTTCCCAAAGCTAGGAGTCGTACATTTCTTAAATGTTCCATGTCTGTGCCCAGTTATGGATACCAGGGGAAGCTAACTGTGTAACGTAGCGGGGATATACATATATATATATATATATACACATACTGGTGTCCTATGACCTAGATAATATGGCCGTCAGGCTGGGCGTGTTGCCGTAACTTGAGTTTTGAGTTTCGTTCGATTTTTAGTTTGCGCTATTTAATTTACTTTTTCTGGATTTTATGGACTTTTTGTTGGTGTTTGCGGTGTTTCGGCAGGATTTACTGAATGAAGAACATCGGTTGGGCTTTTTGGTTGCCACGGACCTGCGGTGGTGTTTTCGGAGTTTCGGCAGGATCCGTTTAGCGGAGGAACGCCGGAGGGGCTCTCTTGTTTCTGCTCACTCCCCTTAGTTTTCAGCTCTTGGACGAGTCCGGCGGAGAGAGCGGGGAGCCTTTTGGTCCGTGTGGAGGTGAAGACTTGCTTCCTGGGATTCTTTGGTGGACTGAAGAGGTCATGGAGTTTTTGCGTTGTCCTGTGGCGGGTGGCTCTGGGCTTTTAGCCGAATTTCTTCGTGGCTGAGAAGCGCGTTCACTCTGTGGGAATAGGGCTTGAAGAGCCCGCTGTTTCTACGCTACTCAGAACCCTGGTGGTGGATTCGTGATGGAGTGACACTGGCTGAGTTTGCCCTTTTCTTCTTTTTTTCAGAATCCTGTCTTTTGGTGCTGTTTGACTTGGTTAAAGTTAAATTTTTAAAACATTGAACAGCTCGAAAATTTAGAGTGCTGAGGTGCCTCGTTTGAGTAAGGTTTTTTAGAGACTTCTTCTTATTAACTGGCTGTGAAATTTTGGTGCCAGCCCCTGTTTGTTAAATGCCGGTAGGTGTCTGGTTTGGAGCTTTTGCTACGCTGCAGGGGTTTGGGGTATTTTCTTAGTCGGGGAGCTGGCTGGAGTACTCACCCCTTGAACCACGGGACTGCCACTTCTGTGGTACTTTTCGTGATTCTTTGGTAAGGTAGCTTGGACTCCTCAAAGATTACCTGTATGGGAGAAAAGCAGGGGCTGAGTCGAGCTGACTTCTTCCAGGCCAAATTTTATGGATTTCTGAACTTCTTGGCAAAATTCCTTGACTTTTCTGCACCATACCTAACTGTCTCCTGCCTGATACGGACATATTATTCTAAGGAACCTTGTTTTGTTTTTTCTGTTTTGTTTTGAGTGATTGATGATTGATGATTATGGCTTTTGGACACTGGGGGTGAGAGGTCTTTGTGTCCTTCAGCTTTTTTTATGTTTATTTAGTTTTTGATTTATTCTGTTTCCTTCCTGTGAGAGAATGAACAAATAACACCACCCTCCCTGTTGTGAGAGAACTTGGGAGGAGTTTTTGTTTCTTTGTCCTCTGTTGCTATATCCCATAAGGGCTAGGCAGTGAGAGTGCCTTGTCCTCTTCTTCCCGGTGGTGAGAGCAATCCGGGGGGGTGGGTAATAGTTCAGGTGTAGACTTTTTTTCTTTTTCCCTAAGGTTATATTTACGTTTTTTGTTAGCCGATTGTTAATTAGTTTGTCTTGGGTTTTGGTTTATTTTATTTAAGTGGCAACATGTGCTGGCCTTTAGCCCCCACGGTGGTGCACTATTCATCCTCCTCGCTTCGTGCCCTTCACCCCTTTGTCACTCCTCCTCTTCATTTCGACACCTACCAGCGCTGTAGAGCACTGGGCATTGTTCGTGGGGGGGGATGTCGAACAGGGGTGGATGAGCAGCGGGTTCATCGATGTCGGGGTAGTCAGGTCAGAAGGCGCCCTGGGGTGAAATGGAATCCAGATCGAGGGTTCTCCCTGTCTGGTATCCATACCCAGGCACTACAGAAATAGTGGGCAGATGGGCTTGACAACCCCGAAGTTTATCAACTAAAGGCGGGGTGTTATGCAATGCCAGGTCTGTTAGGAATAAGACCGCTATTATTGCGATCTTGTTGGTTGTTGACTTGGCTTGCATCACGGGAGACCTGGCTGGATGAAAACTCTGGCCCTATTTTGGAGCCATGATTCCAGCCGGGTATGATACACCGCCCGAGATTGTTCCTGAAAGCCGGGGGTTGCAGTCTGTTTTAAGATGGAATTGGGTCTCATGAATGTGGTAGTAGGTGAGGCTGGGTCTTTTGAGTGTGCAGTCATAGCAGGTGTAGGCGTTCGAATCGTTCTCATCTACCGTCCACCCGGAGATGGGAGACGCTTCTTACAGGAAGTAGCAGACTTCCTCATCGACATGTCGTTTGAATCACCCAGATTGATGGTTCTGGGTGATTTCAATGCCTGGGTCGACGATGAACTCTCAAATTTTGGCAATGACTTCCTTCAATTGATGTTTTCTTTGGGCCTTACACAGGTGGTTTCCACTGCTACGCATAAATCTGGACACTCTTTAGACTTAGTCTTCCTTCTAGGGATCAACGTATCCGACATGGGGGTGGAACCAGTCGCCTGGTCTGATCACCACATTGTGAGGTTCAATTTTTGCACCCCCCTGAGAAGACCAGCCCCTGTGGAGATGGTCAGGTACTGCCTATTACGGAATGTTACTCCACAAGGTCTAGTGAGGGTCCTGACCTCTCATCTTTCGGTTCGGTGAGCAATAGCCCAGAAGCATCGGTGCTGGCCTATAATAAGGCCGTCACAATGGCTCTGGATTCTATTGCTCCTGTTCGTGAGCGCCCCCTATCCCTTCGCCCCGGAGCCCATGGTTTGATGGGACCCTGAGGGAGATGCGGAGACGGGGTGAAGGTTAGAGCGTCGCTGGCGCAGGTCCGACCTCGATGCCGACCACTCTAGATTGATGGAACATTATGTTAGCTATCAATCTGCAATCACCCATAAGAAGGCAGAATTCCTGTCCAGGGAGATTGCAGTTGCTCAGAATCGACCGCTCAGCTGTCTCGAACTGTAGACAGACTGTGCAACCCAGCCTGCCTGCATGTTCGAAAGCTTCAAGAAGCAGAGCGACTGAACTCGCTCTATACTTTGCAACTAAAGTGGCCGACATCAGGATGAACCTGGGTCCGGTAACCTCTATGGGTGATGCTCTTGGACAGCATGAGATGACAGTGCCTCATTTCTCCTGGAGTTTCTTTTGACGACCTGAGTTCGTGGACATTATGAGGATCATCCATTCTATCGTCCCACAAGTTGTGGTTTGGATCGGTCCGACTCCCTCATTTTGGGTTGTTTGATATCATCGGTCCGGTCCTGGCGCAAATAGTCTGGTGCTCCTTGGAATTAGGCGAGTTTCCCTGCTCCTTGAAAGAGGCAGTGGTGACTCCTCTCTTGAAGAAAGCTTCCTTGGACCCGGACTGTTTTTCTAATTATCGGCCTATCTCTAACCTCCCCTTTATTGGGAAGGTTATTGAGAAGGTCGTAGCGGTTCAATTGGATGACCATTTAACCATCCATAATGTCTACGAATCCTTCCAGTTAGGCTTCCGAAAAAGACATAGCACCGAGACTGCGCTGGTTCAGGTGTTAAATGATCTTCTGATGGTGAGGGATCAGAAGAGAAGCTCCATTCTTGTTCTTCTTGATCTCTCTGCAGCCTTTGACACAGTGGACCACATGGTGTTGTTAGCTCGCCTGGGGCAAATCTGTGGAATGTCTGGAACCGTTTTGCAATGGTTCACGTCATTCCTTACCGGGAGATCGCAGAGAGTTGTGTCAGGGATTTTCCTCTGACCCATTCCTTTGTTGTGTGGAGTGCCCCAGGGATCCGTGCTGTCACCCATGTTGTTTGCAGTGTATATGCTGCCCTCGGGTATCATTAGACGATATGGGCTGAGGTTTCACTGCTATGCTGATGATACCCAGCTCTATCTGTCTTTGCACCCAACCAGGATGGAGCTCTCTCGGTGTTTAACAACTGTCTGGGGAGATCCAAGACTGGATGGATTCTAGTTAGCTAAAGTTGAACCGGAGAAAACAGAAGTGCTGGTAGTGGACCCAGGTGGTCGGATGGGTGAGGCTGGGTATTGGTGCTCCATCTGGAATTGTCCTTGGTGGAGTATCTCTGCCGTTCTCAGAATAGGTGCGTAGCCTTGGGTTTATTCTTAACGAAAGGCTGACTCTTAAAGCTCAGGTGTCAGCCGTTGTCAAGATTTCCTTTTATCATCTTAGGAATATTGCCAGGGTTAGGCATCTTGTTCCGTCCGACTCCCTGCCTACTTTGGTTCACGCTTTTGTATCCTCACGCTTGGACTACTGCAACGCCCTGTACTTTGGGCTTTCTGGGGTTGAAATCCGTCACCTACAGCTGGTGCAGAACGCTGCAGCCCGGGTTTTGACTGGGACAAGTCGGTCCTGTCATATCACTCCCGTGCTGCGCGAACTGCACTGGCTTCCTGTGCAGTGGCGGATCACCCAAGAATCATTTTTACCTGACTTTTAAAGCCCTTCACGACCAGGGTCCAGCCTATCTGAAAGACCTCCTGGTTCCTTACTGCCCCAACCGATTACTCTGCTCGGCCGACATGGGGTTGTTAGAGATCCCAAGAGTGAGTTTAAAATCTTCTGGCAGCAGAGCATTTTCGCATGCTGCACCCACTCTTTGGAACTCTCTACCATGTCGGTTACGGCAGTGCACCTCCGTGGAACTTTTCAAGAGGGATTTGAAAACTTATTTGTGGAATATGGCTTTTTTAGATAATTAAGTTATTTATAAATGCTTGGATTTTATTATTAATACTCTATTTCGTTGTATGTTGATTTTATGTACATGTTCTGTTTTTATGTAGTGTTTTGAACTGTTTTTAAAATTGTTCAGCACCTTGATACACTGAAAGGTGCTATATAAATAAAATTATTATTATTATTATTATATATATGTGCATAAATATATATATATATATATATATATATATATAGAGAGAGAGAGAGAGAGAGAGAGAGAGAGAAAACAACCCAGCTGAGGCTAAAAATCTTGTTTATAGTGGAATTCTGTGTCTACTTAATCTTTATAGGTTGGAGACACTGAAGCACAAGAACTTGACATAATATATTCAGAGTGTGCCTGGGGCAATGGTGATATGCCAACCGGGGATCTCCTGTTATACAATTCAGAGCTCTACCTGCTAAGCAACACTGGCTTCCAAATTGCATTATTCTTGTTGACTCGATATCTCATAATTCAAAACACCATTTTTATCTAATTTAAGAGCCCCACCAACTGAATGGAAACTTCTGATACGGTAGACAACAAAGTGGGAAATTAAGCTCAAACAGGAATCTGAAGCCAGTATTTTCTGGTTAGTACAGCCCCAGCACCTACTGTCAGCAGCCGGTGTGAAATAACATGTTCTAAGAGTGCATTCTTGCCATACCTGTTTCATGCCTGTTGCCACAGGTCTGTGTCTGAAAAAACACTAGAGTTTCCCTCACTCTTCTCTTTTCAGAAATAATGAAACAGACATTGTAAATAAGTGGGTTATGTGAGCTGGTACTGTCAACCTTTGTAAACATCAAAGTGTAACATTAATATGGTATTTGTTCATCCATATAACTTGATTAAATGGTACACAGACTAGATGCCTTGTGGTATTCTGGAAAATCCATCTAGAATAAGTGTACAGTAGTTTGGGATCTCAGAACATGTGTTTTTATAACAGGTTGTGAAAAAATATAATAGGGGCTATTATGACTGAAGAAATAAAGGCTCCAGTTTTAGGAAACAGAACCAGAGATCACAGGGTGTCCTGACAACACTACAAAGTATTGAATGATTGTATGGGAAATGCATTTCTACTGTAGGGTCACAAAAGATTAAGATAAATGAGGAGACCGAGGTGAGGCTACTATACCATTTTCTTTTTTTTTATTTTTTTTAGTTTACTGTTCTTAATGTTTTTAAATTTTCTTATGCAGTAGCAGTACATGCGTAGTGTTTTTCTTTTAGTTCCTCAATTATTTGCACCCAGCCCTTCTCCTCCATAACATTTCCATTTTCTTTTGCTTGCACAAAGAAGATATGAAAGTTTTAATGCCCCTGGGTAGGCATACAGTAGTTGGGGAAATGAAGTCTGGGCACTTTCAGGAGAGTCAGCAGGATTTAGGAAACAGAATGCTCAAGCATGGTTAGCGAGGGAGGGCTGAAAATCATGTCCTGCAGAGTTTAATCATTGGGCTGCACATGCTCTGCTATGCTCCCCTCATCCTCCCCCATTCCTAATAGCATACACAACATGGGTACCTTGGGTAATAATAAAGAAACTACATTCTTAATGAAAATTCAAACGTGTATGTACGTTGTGAGTGTTTATGTTCTTACTGTTTTTTTCTGTGTCTCTCCAATAAACAGACATTTGGTTTGCCATGGCTATTGCCTTATGTGGGCATGGTGTCCAAAGTGAAACGGTGATCAGATTATGCCATCTTGCATCAAGAAATATACATTTATTTATTCCACCAGAAGATTTTGCATTTCAGCAGGCCATTGGAATGGCTAGAGTGGAGGCAATGCTTCAGATACCACTGGACAACCGCCTTGCTGAAAGAAGAAAATTGGGATGTCCAGGGAAGCTCCCTCATTTATGCTATGGTTCCAGAGATGGAGCATATTATCAGAGCTTTTACTTTCAGGTATGAGAGGCAAATTAATGACTTTGATACTGTCCTTAAGAAATCTGAGGATTACTTTTGCCAAATAAAATAACATTTTTAAAGGGTGTGTTTTCATAAACATTGCCAATAGCCTGGCGAATCTGGTGAAGCATTTGTCTGAACTTGCATTAATTAGCTGAGCACTGTAACGTTGGCACAAGAAACAGTGAGCAAACCCATGGTGGATTTGTAACTGCCATTTCTCATAAAGATTTATCAAAGAAGCTACCACACAATTAAAGTCTTTGCTAACTAACCCGTGAGAATGCAACAGATATGGCACATCACTCTGAAATGATTAACAATTAAGTAACTGGCAATGAAACTGAAAAGGTGCTTGAAGAGGTTACTCATAAAATATCCCAGCCTATGAAGTGGCACAAGCAAAATAAGTATTTACAGTAAGATCCACAGATTACTCATGAGATGTGGAATGTCCTGCCAGACATGTAAAAATGCAGAAAATGTATTTAAGTGGGTGAGTTTGCAGCTATGTGTAGAAGTAAAGGTATCAAAGGGACTTGTGTAAAAGATAATATATAATTTTTACTTGGTTCAAGTACTCATGAGGATAATGTTCATTAATCATGGACAGAGAATTTGTTGATTAAATAGGAACTGGTCTCCTGGAACTTCCATGTCCTCTTCTGTGTTACCTGTTTAGTAGTGTATTGATTGATTGGTTTATTTTAGATACCAGGTAAGGTATGCTAGGAAAACATATGCCAGTGTACAGGCATAACCAGGAAAATTACAGACCAACATCTCCATTAACAGAAGTCCCCAAGCGATAGTTTTTGCCAGTTCACTTCAATTGGGGACATAAAGATACTTCTAAATTATCGGTAGGATGGAGACACTACCAGGTACACTACATAGCCGAGGGAAGGATATTTATTTAGTTTTTGTTGACCAGTTAAGAGCACTAAGCAAACAAAAATCTTTTTTCTGGCATGACCCAGAAGATTCCATACAAAATATAGAGTATAATACATACATTTGGCTTAACAAAATTTAGGTAGAAACTTGACAGCACAGTGGACTAGTGTATAACAAAATACATAGTAGATTTTGAAAGATTATACAAAACATGGCAATAAAAATACATTGCCTAGGGACTTCCGGTTCCGCCCCCTGAGTAATGGCAGCCTAGAAAGAGAACTGCATCTACCCCGAGCTAAAAAATCTACACTTCGGCTGTAATTCTGCATATTTCTTAAATAGATTTTACATCACAAAATCAGAGGAAAGTGTAGAGAATTGGAGAGATTGAATTTAGTAATGAAACACAACACGATGGAGGAGATAGCTGATGGAACCGAATCGGAGGCCTCAGTCATATCAGATAACCGCTACTCTGCAAATCTTAAAAGGAGCCTGGTTAAATCTCAATGGAAACAACCAAAAGCCAAAGTGAAGAAAGCAAAACCTGACCTAATTTACCAAGATATACTTACTTTTCATGCAGAAATCAAAGAAATGTACAGTGAGTTACGAAGAGATGTGATACAATTAGAGCATAGAGTAGACGAACAAGAGAGAGCTGCTAAGGTAACTGAGAATCTAATGGACGATCTGGACGATGCTGGGATGCATAGGCAGGGGCATCACCAGCAGGAAAAGGGAGGTCATAATTCCACTATACAAGACACTAGTGAGGCCCCACTTGGAGTACAGTGTACAGTTCTGGAGACCATACCTACGTAAGGACATAGACAGGGTAGAGAAGGTTCAGAGGAGGGCAACAAAGATGGTGCATGGATTGCATCACAAGTCCTATGAAGACAGGTTGAAGGAACTGAATATGTACTCCCTGGAGGAGAGGAGGGAGAGAGGGGATATGATAGAGACATACAAGTATCTTACAGGGAGGAACAGGGTGCAGGAATACACTATTTTTAAGCGAAAAAGATGTTCCAGGACTAGAGGACATGGGATGAAGTTGGATGGAGGATGATTCAGAGGAAACGTGAGGAAGAATTTCTTCACAGAATGGGTGGTGGACAAGTGGAACACCCTGCCAGAGGAAGTGGTGGGGGCTGAAACTATAACGGGATTTAAGAATGCATGGGATAGACATAAAGGAATTCTGGAGGTCAGGGTAGGGCAACAGACTTCTAGGAAAACATAAACTGAACTTACAAGCTCAAATGGGCAGACTGGGTGGGCCATAGGCCCTATTCTGCCGACACTGTCTATGTATCTATGTATCTATGATCTGAACCAAACAGTACAGCAGATGAAAGAGATGCAAGAACAACTAATTGATCGTCAAGAAGATTTTGAGAACAGAGCACTCAGCAAAAACATTAGAATTTATTGTTTACCCGAGGGCTCTGAGGGAACCAACATTAAGGAATTTGTTGAAGCTTTGCTACATACAGCCTTAGAACTGCCAAAAGAGTTCAACCTTCATCTCGAGAGAGTGCATAGGGCATTGGCACCCGAACCTACCTCTGCAAATATTCCACCAAGGTCAGTAATTCTTCGTTTCAACAGCTATGCAACAAAATAACATATTCTGCTTACAGCATGGTGCCGCCAGAATGTGTACTATGGTCCAACTCGCATATATCTTAATCATGACTATGCACCAAAAACCATTCGCTTGCGACATGCCTATTTACCATTACTTCCAGTACTGAAAGCAGCAGGGCACAAATTCACAACCCCATATCCAGCGCAGCTAATTGTTCATCTGCCTACCAGAAAGAGGGAGTTCTCCATTGCTTAGGAAGCAAAAGAAGAACTTACAAATATGGGCCTGCACTTCCCCGAATGAAGTTTGGAGCGCAACAATCCAGAAAAATGCCAAGTTGGCTGGCAGTCTAATTTGAATAGAAGACAGGGAAAACAACAAGAACTGGGAACAATCAAATCTACTCTACTGGTTTACAGGAAGCGAAAAGTGACAATACTTGAAACTGGAGACTCATTCGGCTGAGTGAGCAGGAGAGAGAGTTTGAAAATATGCTGCACCACCTGTTTTCAGACCTGAAGCATGCTTTCTATATTAATGAGCTGCTCTGAGCCTGGAATAAGCGACTGCAGATGAACAGATACTACTCTACACAATTTGTTAGATAAGTAACAGCCAGTAACTAAATAACCTAAGTGCCTTCTAATGGTGGACTAGAAGTTATAGATATGGCCAGGTATTCAAACTGCACTATTTTGTGGAGCAAGCCTTGCGCTGCACCAAAATAGTTGCACAAAGGTATTGAGTGATATTCAAAGGAGTTGCGCCTTAGAGCAACTCCTTTGAATATCTTGACCACAGCCACTGTACGTAAGCGAGTTGAACTTGCGCCAGCCACCGCAAGTGGACAGAGTGGAGCATTCAACTGCGGTGCACAAGTACCATTGTGCCATGCACAAAACCGATATTCAAAAGGTGACATGCAAATGGAGCCATAATTCATCGCAAGCGCAGGGGGGCCATTTGCATCTGATTATGGCCCCATTTGCATGCCATGCCTCTGGTGGCCGATCCCGAGGACTTAGCCTGGCGCGCCCTGCCAGGCAGCAGCCATCGAGGGACTGATGTCCAGCCAGATCGGGCAGAAGAGTGAAATACCCACCAACACCCCCACTGGCCCGATCGCTGGCATAGCTAATCCCCCCTGGCCAATGGCGGGCATGCTTAAATCCCCACCAGCCGATCGCGGGCAGCAATGTTCTCCCCAACACATCCCTGGTGGTCCAGTGGACTGATAATCCCGATCGTGGGATGTAATGCTTGAACACACCCTGAACATAGCCCTGGTGCCTGGTGTCCCCCACCCCACACATCCACGAAGCCCCACCAGCTCCCCCCCTGGCAGCGGGTGGCAGCATCCCACCGCCTGCCACCCTCAGCCCGCCCGACTGACTGCGGTAGAGGCTGCCGCCCATTGTGCAGAGTAAGAGTCAATGGGCGTGGAGCCTATACTGTACAAGACAGTCCAGATTTAGAATTATCGGTCCACTGGACCACCAGGGATATGTTCGGGGGTTTAATTACTTCAGCCTGCGATCGGGCTTATCGGTCCACTGGACCACCAGGGATGTGTTGGGGAGACACATGCTGCCGGGATCGGGCTGGTGGGGAGGATTTAAGCTGTGCCAGCGATCGGGCTGGTGGGGATTAAGCTATGCCCGTGATCGGGCCAGTGGGGGGGTGGGGGATTTACACTCTTCTGCCCAGCGATCGGGCTGCGGGGCACAGGAGTGGGTTGGGGACAGCTACAGGTGGCGCGCTGTGTTGCACCCTGCAATGCAGCAGCTCACCTGTGGGTGGCCCTCGACTTGAGCCTTTTTTTTTGGCTCAAAGTTGTGCAGGCGCAGGTTGGGGGTTGCGCCTGCACAACTCTGCACAGCCCGGCTGAAAATCGGGCTGTGCAGTTTATGCATGGTTCCTCCCCCTCCAGTTCAGCATGCATTCATTTGTATTGCACTGTTGCTCAGCATGTTTTCTGTGGCGCAACTGCCTCCTGCTGAATATCACAGAATGGAGCAAGTTCGGACTTGTGCAGGCGCAACCCTATTGCGCATGGCGCAACCCTTTTGAATATCTGGCCCATAATTAGTTGTTCATGCTAATTGCAGTCTCTTTCTTCTTCCTTTTTTTATCATAGAATAGTTTTATTATTGAAATTCTTCTCATTTTTTTTCTCTCCTCCACATACAGTTAGAATATCACAACCTTACGTGGTCATAAGTAAGAAAGTAACATGTTCCATATGCTGCTGTATTCAGCCAAGCCCTATTACATTCTCATACAGATAAACAAATGTATTTACCAAAACCAAGCTGCAAGGTATACATAAATAGCATTTTCTAAGTATACCTTAGTGCAACAGAGTAGCCCAATATACTAGAGTAATGTTCCATTGTCTTCAAAAGTTAAAGACTAGTAGAAATCAAACCAATGGTGCAATGTAATGATATAACACATATTCAATATGAGGAGTTATCCCTCAAATTCAAAAGTTTACAGAAAGAAGATTGGAGATAAGCTTCCCATCTGGCAGTATAATGGTCCATACGACCAAGGTGATTACAGGAGAGGTGTTCTAATGTGGCTAATCTAGCCAGTGCCTCATGCCATTGTGGACGAGATGAGGGGGCAATTTATGCCAGGCCATAAGTATGAGTCGTTTAGCCTCCATGAGTGTCAGTATAACCCACTGCTTCTGCGGTCGAGTTAAGTTGACCAAAGAGGTGGTATCACCCAGAAGGAGTTTGGGATTGGAAAGATTAACCCTGCAGCCCAGCACAGTAGAGCAATCCTGAGATACCAATGCCCGAAATTGTAAAATCAGGGGGCATGTCCATAAAATATGAAGTAGGTGCGCACCTGATTTTTGACAACGCCAACAGTCGGAATTCTGTATGAGGCCATGGGAGTATAGGGATGTGAGTGTCTGGTACCACAGCAGCACAATCTTCATCTGCAGCAGGCAACTCTTAATGTCCATATATGAATAGTGACATTCACGAAGGTAGCACTTCCAAGAAGCCTCAGATATATGAGTGTTCAGAATAGCCATCCATTTTAGCCGACATGCATGTGGGGGATCTATCTGGGCGTCACGCCATGTCTTATAGAATCTGCCAATAAGCCCACCGGAAGCCGGGAACTTATGTCTTTGGGTTAGCCAGTTCCATTTGGGATCTGAATGCAAATGGACCTTACTGGCTAAAATGGCACTGTGTATGTGAAGAAATGTCCAAAGGTCATTTCTCGGAAAATGAAATTTATGTCTAACTTGTTCAAATGACATTAAATCCGATGAGTCAGGAGTGCAGAGATCCTGGATATATCGGATGCCCTGGGATTCCCAGGTGGGCCAGTATACAGGGATATTACTGATTGTCAGGGCCTGATTGTGCCATACAGGAGTGTAAAGCCACGGAGGTGCTCGGGCTTCCCGAGGCGTATGAGCTTGAGTCATAAGCAAGTGCCATGCCCGTTTGGTTTCTGCTATTAAAGGGGGAAATATAAGCCGATTGTGAATCTGAGGGTGTAATAACGAGAGCAAATTTGTATCCGCCACTTGGTCAGCTTCTAACTGGACCCAGAGCAGAAGAGATACTGGACTGAGGACAAACCACTTGGTAGCCATAGCAGCGGTGCAGGCCAGATGATACCCCTGGAACCAGGGTGAACCCAACCCCCCCTTTAGACCAATGTGCTCTCAATTTGCTCTTATTCCATCTAGGAGATTTCATGTCCCACAGATATCGGGATGCCTGAGCTTCAATTGTGGCAAAGAGTTTAGGCGACAGGCATATTGGGAGATTTCTAAAAATGTACATAATACTTGGCAATAATAACATTCGCACCACTTCTATCTTACCAGGTAATGACAACTGCAGCTTTTTCCATCTCTCTGTCTGCAGATAGCTGGGATAGAACGGCGAGACACTAGCTGACTCTAAATCGGACCATTTAAAGGAAATGGTTATGCCAAGATCTGAAGCCTGTCATTGCCCAGAGATGCTCGGTTCCTGCAGCAAATTTTGGTACATACTGAATTTAGCGCCGCCAAAAGCATTTTCCTCTGATTTACAAAGAGTCCTGATAATGTTGCAAATGTTTGCAGTAATGGCAGAATATGCTGTAATGCCTGCTCTGGATGGGACAGGGTTAGCAATAAGTCATCGGCGTACTCTGCTACCAAGTAGGATTTCCCCGCTACATCAATGCCCCTAATTTATCTTGATGCAATGAGAGAGCGAATGAGGGGAACTAATGTTATCAGAAAAAGAAGAGGGGATGGGGGCATCCCTGTCGGGTACCCCTGTGCCATGGGAAAGGCCCGGAGATGGTCGTGTTGGTCAAAATCCTAGCCATCAGGGATCCATAGAGTGTTTGCACCCACTGGCAGAACACCGGACCAAAGCCATATCTTTTTAGTATTTGATGCAGATAATGCCATTCTACTGAGTCAAAGGCTTTAGTGAAATCTACTGCTAGCACAGCACTTGGGGTCTGTGAACAGGAGCTATCTATTTTAAATTAAGGAGGAGTCTAGCATTGTCTGACCCTGATTTGCCCTTCATGAATCCGACCTGGGCAGGATGGATGATGGTCGGGAGCATATCGAGCATCCTGGTGGCTAGGATCTTGGCCAAGATTTTAGTATCAACCGAGTAGCGATATCGGCCGAAATTTGCACAATCTAAGGGATCGTTAGATTTTTTTCAGCAGGAGGGTAATAAGGCTTCTCTCATAGATGGGGAAGATGCTTTGAATCGCCTCTTGCAGAGCAAGAAGTAATGGTTGGGATATGTCCTGTGCTAGTGCTTGAAATAACTCAACTGTCATGCCATCTGGTCCGGGGGCCTTTCCTTTGGCCATTTCAGACAAAGCTTGTTGTATCTCATTCGGGGCCAAGGGGGCATCCAGTGCAGAGGCCTGACTCAGGGAGAGGCCCAGTACTTCAAATTGTTGGCAAAATTTGTCCAGTTCCTCTTCAATGGCCAACGGGGAAAGATTGGACTGTGACTTATATAGTACCTGTAGTAAGTCTTCATTGTATCATTAATATCTTGAGGGTATGCACAACCTTGCCAGATGCATTGCAGAGGGCATGGATGCATGTTGCAGCCTGCTGCTTCAAAGGCGAAATGCTAGCAGTCTGACACATTTTTTGCCCCCATCCCAATATGCATGTTTTGATTGCAGTAAGAGCCATTCAGACTTTTGGTTCAGCATATTATTAATTTGGTACTTAAGGCCCACAATACGCTGAGCAAGGGAGTCATCCCTCTGTAAGACATGGGAAGCTTTAAAATGGACCTCCAGACTTTCCAGTTCTGTTTGCCACTCGGCTAGTTTGGCTTTGTGCATTTTAATTTTGGCGGCCGAGAAGGCAATAATTCGGCCTCTAGGGACCGCTTTAAATGCTTCTCAGACCATGCCCACATTAACCCACAGTTTGCATTGGTGGCAAAGTACTCCTTTGGTAGTTTGGGAGATTATTTAAGAAACTCTGGGTCCTTTAATAACAGGGATTGCAATGCCACCAAGTGCCTTTCCTAGACTGACCCCTACTGTATAAGTTGTCATCACAGGGCATGATCAGATATCAGAATATTCCTGATTGAGGTTCTGAGGACATTTTGGGTGGCTGTTGTGTTGGCCAGGAGAAGGTCTATCCAACTATACGTGGAATGTACTTGAGAGTAAAAGGTATAATCCCGCCCAGAGGATTATCCCTATGTCAAAGGTCTATTAAGACCCACTCCTCTTGCAACTCATGAAGAGCCAAACTGGTCTTCGACCTAGCCTGAGGGGTGGGCCTCGACTTGTCCAGGAAATATATCTGGCACCATTTTATAGTCTCCACCCACCATTAAGGAGAGGTCCCCATCTGTCCCTGAAAGCATTGAAATTGCCTGGCTGATTGAAGGAAAAAATTCTGTGTGGTCGGCGTTAGGTGCATACAGGTTACAAATGATCAATTTTTCCCCAGCAGAAGATAGTTTGGCCACGACCCATCTGCCTTGTGGGTCATGTTGGATTCCTCCAGAGTCAAACTCGATGTATGCCGGATAAGGATGGCCACTCCTTTAGTCTTGGAAGTAGCCGAACTGGCACAAATAGTGCCCACCCACGACTTTTTTAGCCATGGAACCGCCTTCTTTAAAAGATGGGTTTCTTGGAGCAATGCAATATCTGTATGTAATGAATGAAGGTGTTGATGCACCTTTGTCTGTTTAATGGGATGATTCAATCCATTAACATTCCAGGATGTCACCACGGTGGGGGAATTGGCATGATTAGATGAAGCTGCAGTGGGGTACGAGGGCATTATAATAGTAGAAGGGGTGTACTTACTGAGATTGCAGTATTTGCACCAGAAATATGACTCATCACCCAGACCATCTCAAGAATCCCCATATTAACCTTGACTGCCAGATGAGAAAGGGAAGAAGCTCAAGAAGTAGAAGTAGATACACTCCTTATTGGAGAGGCTACAGTAGAACAAACACACAACAGAGATTAAGACCAGCACAGAACAGTGTAAACTGTACCAATTAGTTAATAGTAGGAATGAAAATATATCACAGCTAACTATAAATTCACTCTGCTAGACAAAGCTGTCCAGTAGTAGTGTAACACTGCACAACAGTGCTATTGGATCGAGGCTACCAGTGAAAGAGGCTGATCGAACCCTTAGCCTCAGCTTCACCAACACTCAGATCCAAATATTAGGAGGGGATTGGAACCACGTGGATTTGAGTCCTCTGAAGTTCTAGCATCCTTGAGGTCGGGCATCCAACCCACAGGGAGAAAAGGGAACAGGAGAACAAACAAGGGGGGGAGGGGGAAGGGGGCCCACCAGGGAGCCCCAAGACTGGCGGAGGTTCAGGGATGGGAAAGAAGGAGGCAATGACCTTGCCTACAACATAAAGGTCCCAACCAAACCAACATTCATACCCCAAAATACAAAACTACCATGTACTGCCCCCCTGCATGCTGGCGTTAATGCCACAGCTAGTGGAAATTTAACCAGCACCATCCTGGGACATGCATGCCAAAATATGGGACTGGCTACTAATGCTATCTAGGTTGGAGTAGCATTAACTATTAAGAAAACCACCACCCAGTTATTTTCCTGGGTATAGGCACATAGAGGGGACTGATTAAGCCCATCAATTAGCCTGAAAATAATAGCCCACCACGTTAACTTAAACCAATATATGGAGCAACTTCATCCAGGAACATTGTCCGCATGATCCTCTCTTGATACAGGAGCAGGCCCAGTCTCGCCAGGATCCCTAATCACCACAGCAGCATATGAAATCAGTCCCGGACTAACTGGAGTTGAGCTGTCCACTGCTTTGACCAGTGAGTCCTCCGAAATATCAGCCCAGTCAGAGCCTGTGTAAGTGTCCATCTCCAGAGACTCCACACCTACAGAGCGAGCACTTCGAGGAGGAGGCGTTTTGTCTTCCCTGGACATTTTTGCTGGGTGGGGCTGTCATGGATACATCCTGAGGCAGTAGGTTCCCACTTCTGGCTCTTTGACATTGTCTGACATAGGGCGACATCGCCCACTGAGGCAGAGAGAGATTGTCTTTGGCTGGAGAGAGTGAAGCCATGCCTTGTTGCAGCCTTGAACATTCGGGAGGGCTCTTGGCTATTGGGGGAACATTTAGAGGTACCGGACGTCCGTCTTCTATGCTGCCCTCCAGATGTCTACTCCTGTCCTCCAGGTTCCCTTTCAACATGTTAGATTCCCAAAGCCTTCTGGGATATGTAGTAGGGAGAGGTAGATCGGGCCAAAATTTTGCCACCCATTTCTCCACCACTGCTGGATGTTCAGTTAATATTTCCCTGCCATCTTTAGCCACTAGTAATCTGGTAAGCCCGTTGAATTTAAAGTTGAAGTTGAAATTGTACAGGAACTTTTTAAGTGGGGCGAAGGCCCTTCTCTTCTTGGCTGTCTCATGTGCAAAGTCCCTGTAAAAGGAGATCGGGGTCCCCTGCCACCGAATTTCCCCTATATCCCGTGCAGCTCTTACTATTTTTTCCTTCGTTGTATATCGAAGAAAGTAGGCAATGATGCATCTGGGATGATGTGAATTCCTGTCTCTCCTGGTTGTTATCCTGTGAGTTCTCTCCACATCCATTTGCCCCCTCCATCTCTCTCCTAGCATCACAGGCAGGGAATCATTTAAAAACGTTTCCATATTCTGTCCCTCAGCCCCCTCTGGTAAACCAATAATATGCAAGTTATTGCATCTAGCTCTATTTTCTTGGTCTTATAGCCTTTCCCAAAGCACCACTGTTCTTTCCTCCTGGGCTTGCAAGTGGAGTGGTAGTTTAGATTGCTGCTGCTCATACTCCTCTAGCCGTTGTTTGGAAACATTCATTTGGTCTTGCAGGTTTCAAACCTCTACCACTGTGCCCGAAAGAGTGACTGTAATATATTCAACTTTATTCAAAACTGTCTCCAGCATCCGAGTGATATATTGTAATGACTCATTTACCAAGGGCTCTTTTGTAGGTAATTGAGACATGGGGTCAGTCTGAGCATTGTCATCTGGTAGAGCCACAGGAAGGTCTGGTAAGCTGGCGAAGTAAGGCAAATCTCTGGCAGCTCCAGTTGTCTAGTGCAGGAGGCAAAGATACCCGATTTTGTTTACCCAAATGGGCCACTAGTTGTTACTGTGACACTGTATTGGTGGGGCCTGCATGGCCTAATGCTCAGTATCTCCACACAGGATCAGCGCCACTTTCGACATAGAGTAGCTGCATTTACATCATTTTTCCAGCCGGTAGGCAAGGGGGTTACTGTGTCAGAGGCAACAATTGCAGAATGGGCAAACCCATGAGTCTCAATACCAGAGCATTACATTCACCGAACCCAGAGCGAGCTCGAGATTATGCTGCCATCTGTTTGCTAGCTTGCTTGTAGAGCAGAAAGCAGCTAACTAAAAGAAGCTACAGTTTCTTATTAATTTAAAACTTATATCTCAGCAGGAGTCAGTGTCTGTTGACATTAAGTAGATATATTCTTTATTAGAAGTAGAAGGGATCTTATTTAGGGTTAAAAAAAAGAAAAAGAAAGAAAGTCAGTGTGTGTTCTGTGCTGGGAAGGGTACTGTTTCAGCTGACTTTGCTAAACCAGTAGGAGGAAAGAGAGCTTAATTGGAGGTGTGGCTTAGACACTATAAAAGCAGGTGACTCAAATTACAACTTCCTGTTGCTAGCCTTTTTTCTTACTAATTGCCCTCCATCCCACCCCTACACCCACCCACCCTAAGCCAGTTCTACTTTTATAGCCACTGGATTTGACTGTCAACAGGAACTTCCTGTTTGGCAGTAGGAAGGGAAGTATCATAGAGAAACATTGCTTTTGTCAACCCTAAAGGAAAAAGTAGCTCACTCTCCCCAGCTGCTGGTGGTCTGACATTGAGCAAGGAAGAGGAGAGGATACTGAAGAAGATAGGAAGTTGCTGTCCCAGAATAGGAAGGGTGAGAGCTGTAAGGAGAAGAGGGAGTGAGCATACAGAGAAACAGTAGAGGGACTCAAAATAAGACATGATAGGAGTGGTGCAGTGCAATGGCTGTGGGAGGCAGTGTTCCAGGAGACATTCTGGAGGCTGCGATACTGCCCTATTTGCAGGCACCTCTCTGGTCTGAGAAAGGAGGTTTTCCATCTCCAGGCTGACCTGGCTAGATATGTGAAACCTCCTCCCACACCCAGGGACCACCAGGGCCAATGCCACTACCTCAGAGGTTGCCAAGAAAGAGGAGAGGCTGGACCAGGGTGGGCTCAGGGAAGGAGATGGTGGTAGAACAGAGTTGCATCCCTCCAGCTGTACATCTCCACAATTCATTCGCTCTTCTGGTGGATAGGGGATCCTCTATGGAGGCACCTGCAGTGGAGACCAAGGAGAATGCTCGAAACCTTCACAAAGGAGACCCACAGGAGGGTGGCATGAGACCCCACAGGGGAAGGAAACAACTCCTGGTGGTGGATTCAATCATTAGGGGGGTAGAAATGGGGGAGGAAGGGGAGAGGGAGGTAAGATGCCTTCCTGGCGCCACGACTTGGAGGGACACGAAATGAATCCTCAGGATTGTGGGAGGAGCTGCACGAGGGAGGGAGCTGGATGTCATTGTCAACCTAGGGACAAATGACCTGGCTAGGAATGGGATCAGAGCAGTGCAAGAGGAGTTTGTAGAGTTGGGGAGGGGCCTTAGACAAGTAGTGCATACGGTAACCTTCTCGGAGGTGCTGCCTGTCTATGACTAGGGAGATGCTAGGGCACTCCTCACCAGGGAATTCAATGAGTGGTTGAAAAACTGGTGTGGAGCTCAGGGTTTTGGCTTCATTGGGGACTGGGGATCCACCTGGAGGGATGCAGACCTATACTGGTGCAATGGTCTGCATCTGTCCAGGGGAGGAACCAGGATCCTAGGTGAGAGGTTTAAATGCTTCATTGGCAAGCATTTAAACTAGCCAAGGGGGGAGGCACTGAAAAGGAGCAAGTAAATCCCAGCATCCCCCCACAAAACATGGTTATTAGTGAGGTAAACACCAAGATAGAGAAGTTATTAGGGAGCAGAACAGAGGTAAATGTAAAAAAGGCAAAGGCAGTAAGGACAGAAATGGAGCTAAAAGGGGTAAGGCTATCAAAAAGTGGAGGGTGATGAGTACCAATGCCCATAGTCTGTGTAACAAGCTCCCTGAACTAGTGGCCTTGATGGAAGAGGGTTGCCTGGATATGGTGGCAGTCACAGAAATATGGTACACAGAGAACCATGACTGGGATGTCAACATACCAGGATACGCAATCTACAGGAGGGACAGGGTGGGTAAATGAGGAGGAGCAGTAGCTCTCTATGTAAAGGAAGGGATCAAAGCAACAGAACTAAAGAGTAAACAGGGAGCAGATGAGGCACTCTGGGTCACCCTGGAGACAGGAAATGGCACCACGATCCGCATGGGGGTTGTATACAGACCCCCATCTCAGGGGTAGGGAATGGACAAGGAAATGATAGAAGGCTTTCTTAGAATGGCAGAAAAAGGGGAGATATTGTTGATGGGGGACCTGAATATGCCAGATGTTAACTGGAGCACCTTTGCTGCAGGCACATCCAAGAGCAGGGTCATTCTTGATGCCTTACAGGGCATGCCTCAGACAGCTAGTATTGGAACCCACTCGGGAGGGAGCAATCTTAGACCTGGTACTCTTAAATGGGAATGGAGAAAGAATCTCAGATTTAGAAGTATAGGTAGCCATCTGGGAACAGCGACCACCAAACAGTGTAGTTCACGATAAACACAGCCATGCAATCAAGCCATACAGAAAGCAAGAGTATTGGACTTTAGGAGGGCTGACTTTGGGAAAATGAGAGAGTGCCTCAGAAAAGCACTAGCAAACAGGCAAGAAGGAGGGGTGGAGGAACAATGGGGAGCAATCAAAATATCCATCACAGAGACAACAAGCCTTTGTGTAAAGCAAATCAATAAAACACAATGAAGGAAAAAAACGCTATGGTTCTCAAAAGAGGTGGCAGGGAAGGTTAAGGAGAAAAGGATAGCATTCAGGAAATATAAGGAAACACAGAAGGAGCAGGACAGAGAACTTTATCAGTTAAAGCAGAAAGAAGCTGGGAAGGCAGTAAGAATAGCAAAGGCCCAAACCAAGTAAAGTATAGCCAATTCTGTTAAGAAGGGGGATAAGACCTTTTATAGGCACATTAGGGAGCGAAGAAAGATCAAAGGAGGGATACTAAGGCTTAATAAAGGGGAGGTAATGTGGGTAGAGTGTGACAGTGAAAAAGCAGGAATACTGAACGAATATTTCTGCTCAGTATTCACAAAGGAAGAGGAGGGGAGGGACCTCAACCAAACAAGAGAAACACTCTGAAGACGGGGGTCAATACCAGTCCATTTACAGAAGAAAGGGTTCTAAAACAACTAATAAAATTGAAGGTGGACAAAGCAATGGGGCCTAATGGGATTCACCCAACAATTCTAAAAGAACTGAGGGTAGAACTAGTGACACCGCTGACTCTTTTTAACAAATCATGGGAGGATGGGGTGGTACCCGAGAACTGGAGGAGGGCAGTTGTGATTCCTCTTCACAAAAGTGGGAGCAGGACAGAGGCAGGAAACTACAGACCAGTTAGTTTGACCTCAGTGGTAGGGAAAATGATGGAATCACTTCTGAAGGAAACAGTTGTTGAGTACCTAGAGGCCAGTGGGGCACAGGACCCAAGGCAGCATGGACTCATGATGGGAAGGTCATGTCAGATGAATCTAATAGATTTCTTTGACTGGGTGACCAAAATAGTAGACCAGGGAGGGGCTGTGGACATGACCTACCTAGATTTTAGCAAGGCATTTGATACAGTCCCACACAAAAGATTAATACACAAGTTAGCCAGATTTGGAGTGGGTCCCAAGGTGGTAGCCTGGATAAAAAATTGGCTAGACAACAGGACGCAAAGGGTAGTAGTAAATGGAGTCAACAGTGAAGAAAGGAGGGTTACTAAGGGTACCACAGGGTTCAGCATTGACTGGTCCTTTTTCAATGTCTTCATAAGTGACATTGCAGAGGAATTGGGAGGAAAGTATGTCTCTTTGTAGATGACATAAAGATCTGCAGCAGGGTTGATACACAAGATGGAGTGGAAAGGATGAGAAGGGACTTGGCAAGGTTGGAGGAATGGTCCAATGTATGGCAGCTCAGATTCAATGCAAAGAAGTGCAAGGTAATGCACATGGGAAACAAAAACCCAGGGGAAGCGTACACAATGGGGGGTGAGATACTGACAACAGTAAAAATGGAAAGGAACCTGGGGGTAATATCAGATGACCTAAAGGTGGGCAAGCAATGTGAGAAGGCAGTAAGGAAGGCTGGGGGATACTGGGATGCATAGGAAGAGGCATCAGTAGCAGAAAACAGGAAGTTGTTATACCTCTGTACAGACAGTTGGTGAGACCCCATCTGGAGTACTGTATGCAGTTCTGGAGACCCCATCTCCACAAAGACATAGATAGAGTGGATGCTGTCCAGAGGAGGGCAACCAAAATGGTGCAGGGTCTGCACCAGAAGACATACAAAGAAAGACTAAAGGAGCTTAATATGTATACCCTTGAGGAAAGAAGGGAGAGAGGGGACATGATAGAAACTTTCAAGTACCTCAAGGGAATCAACACAGTCCAAGAGGGTAGTATCTTTCAGAAAAAGAGATGTGCAAGAACAAGGGGGCACAATTTGAAGATAGAGGGGGGACATCTCAGAGGTAATGTGAGGAAGTATTTTTTCACAGAGAGGGTTGTGGATGCATGGAACAGCCTCCCTGAGGAGGTCATGGAGTCAAGAACAGTGGGGGAATTCAAGAATGCATGGGACAGGCATAAGGCAGTCCTAGTGGGGGTAGGAGGAAGTAAGCTGTTGGTTAACTAGGATCTGAAGCTTATCTGTTAGGTAGGAAAATGGGCAGACTAGGTGGGCCAAGCGGTTCTTATCTGCCATCAAATTCTATGTTTCTATGTTTATCTTGTTGGTGGCCAAACCACACCCTGGCTCTTTCTTCTTCCATCAATAATCAAAGTAACATAAGGGGGAAACATTTTTCAGAAAGCTCGGGGAGCAGAGAATGTGGAAGGGAGCAGTTTCTAAACTCTATGCTGCTTTTGGGAGACATCCCTAAAGATGTTCTTTGGAGTTATTTACTCCTTTCCTATGTTGTTTTTGCCTGATTTAAAGGGGAACAGTTTACTGGCTCCTCGAAGGCCCCTAACAGCAATGTTAAGGGATTCCCTTCACATTTAGGGAGAGTTCAAATGCTCCAGGAGCAGTTTCTACTGGAAATTTGGAGTCTTTTATTTCTCTCCCCACATTTGGAAGTCCTGAAGCTTCTATAGCATAGAATAGTACTAAAAGCAATACTTATATGTATATATGTTCATGATTTATTGTCAATCATTATTGGACAGCTATCCTTCAGATTATTGGATACACCACTTACAGTAGCATTTTACAATGGCTAGTTACAGTTATATATGTGATAAGTTATTTCTGGTTGATAAGGGCAGTAAGAAAACTTTAGTTAGATTACTTGGCACTGGTCAGATGACAGGATATCTAAGACAAGATAAGATATTTTTTGCTGGAAGCATTGTTAGGACGTTCCGGAGGCTTTGTAGATCCTTGTGGAGATTGGAGTGGGAGTGGGGGAAGGGAGAAATTGCAATAATCAGAAATGCTTTATCAAATGAAAACATAATATGGAATTAGAAACAACTAGGATATTGTTATTAAATATTAATGGCATTAATCATCCCATAGAGCTAGACTACAACAGTATTGTTGTATAGTATAGAAGAAGCAGAAGGGAAGGAAGGAAACATATTCAATTCAGTGCTTTAGAGTAACTGGTAATTGCTATTTTTCTTTAAACTTAGATTGTGGGCTTTTAGTGACACTGTACTTTCTTTGTTGTCTTTACTTAGACTAGTTTTGGGCTGTTGAAAATTTAAAATGTAGTGGTGGTGAAATTCTGTGCTGTCTTTAATTGCTGCAAATTTTCACGCCCCTCCCTCCCTCCCTTCCCCCAACTCTTAATTATATGCCCTGTTAAATCTGATTGACAGGAGCTAAACACAGGGTATAGTAAGGGATGTGAAGTAGGAGGGGCATAAGGGGGAAGAAGCCTAACCTCAGCACAAGTGTTTTGACTCATTTATTTATTTATTGGTTTCTTTTTTTTTTTAAAGAAAATTATCTGAGGATCAGTGGCAGGATTTTTAGGACAGTAAATTAATAAAAAGGGAACTAGTAGAGCTTCAGTAGCAGACAAATAGTGGCATAGCAGTATAATTGCAGTATAATGTGGGAGTGGGTAATGCAGTGGCTGTGGGGCAGCCATATTCAGGCAGACCTTCTGGACACTGAGGTGCTGCCCTATCTGCATGCATCTCTCCGGACTATGGGATGAGGTAGCCAGACTCAGAGTGGAAGTAAACTGGGTCAGGAGTACCATCACCCCTATACAGAGACCACTCAGTCCAATGCAGCTGCCTCAAAGGATGCCGAGAACGAGAAGCAATTGGATGACAGTGGGCTCAGGGAGGGTTAGAGCGGTCAGGCAGAGGCACATCCCAGATCCTATTCCACTCAAGAACTCATATGCCACACTGGCAAACGAGGACAACCAAATAGAGGTACCCAGAGAAGTGGAAGGGAAGGATGTGGAGGTTAGCCAAGGAGGTCACCTCAGCGGGGAAAGCAGTGGACCCCAGAGGAGGAGGAAGTGAATCCTGGTGGGGGACTCCATCATAAGAGGGATCCAGCTAGGAACACAGGAGGGGGAGGACAGGGAGGTGAGGTGCCTACCAGGTGCCACGGCATGGAGAGATGGAAGGAAGATCCTGGGGATCACTGGCAAGGCAAGACGGGAGGGTGAGCTGGATGTCATTATCCACCTAGGTACTAATGACCTGGCAAATTGGGAGCCAAAGGAAGTTCAGGAAGAGTTTAGGAAATTGGGGAAGGGTCTCAAGCAAGTAGCTACTTCTGTCACTTTCTCAGAAGTACTACCTGCGAGAGGCAAGGGAGCGCATGGGAGTGCATGCACTAGGAACTTTAACTCATGGTTGAAGAACTGGTGCTGTGAGGAAGGGTTTGGATTCATTGGTGACTGGGGACCCACCTGGAGGGATGGAGGTTTGTTCAAGCCTGACAGCCTGCATCCATCCTGGAGGGGAATCCAAGCACTCAATGATAAGTTTAAATGCTACACTGGCAAGCATTTAAACTAGCAAAGGGGTGGCAGGCCAGCAAAGAGGGTACCTACTTGCTCACCCCCACAGCTAGCAGTGGAACCAGTGAACCAGAGGAGTGGCTATCTCTGCAAAGCAGGCAAAAGATGGAGATTAGTGCCCAAGAGGTGGATAGGCAGAAAAGGGGCAAAATTCAGCAGAAGGGCAGACAGCAAGGAGAACCAGGGATAAAGGACAACCAAGGAAGGTGCTGGAGCAGAACAGCGAAACAGTCTAGGGAGGTCAAATCATGGAAAGCCATGTGTGCAAATGCCAGGAGCCTTAGCAACAAGATGGAAGATCTGGAGGCTGTCATGGTGCAGTCAGACCTGGACATTGTGGCCATCACTGAAACCTGGTGTAATGATAACCATGACTGGGAG
Organism: Neoceratodus forsteri; assembly: GCA_016271365.2. Lineage (NCBI taxonomy): Eukaryota > Metazoa > Chordata > Ceratodontiformes > Ceratodontidae > Neoceratodus > Neoceratodus forsteri. The sequence continues at coordinate 610,497,977 of CM057449.1, read as the reverse complement.
ATGGCCATAATTGGCTACAACATATTCAGAAGAGACAGAGCAGGCAGGAAGGGAGGAGGAGTGGCACTGTATGTGAAAAATGACATAAGGGCCACAGAGATCCAGGAGGAACAAAATGGGGGAGAGATACTGTGGGTTAAGCTGGAAAGGAAAATGGGGACAGCCATCCGCACAGGTGTGGTCTATAGACCACCAGCCCAGGAGGAAGAAACAGATAGGGAGCTGATGCTAGCCATCCAAAGGATGGCAGACAAGGAGTGAGGTAGTACTGGTTGGAGACTTCAATATTCCAGACGTGGACTGGAGCATCCCAGCAGCAGCATCAACTAGGAGCAGATTTATCCTGGACTCCCTTCAGGGTGCCTTCCTCAAGCAACTGGTCATGGAACCAACTCGGCAGAAGGCAATACTGGACCTTGTGCTCAAACAGGGACAGTGTGATGGGGGTAACAGTGGGGGAGCACCTGGGGAACAGTGACCACCAGTCATTGTGGTTTGAAATCACAGAAAGAGCAGAACCAAACCACACAAAACACGTATCCTGGATTTTAGGGGGCAGACTTTGGGAAAATGGGGAGATGCTTGAAAGAGGCATTAGGGATGGGACAGGAATCAGGGGTTGAGGAACAGTGGGCAGTATTTAAAATGGGGATTACAAGAACAACAAAATTGGGCATTAAGCAGGTTAGCAAAAGGAAAAGAAAGAGGAGACCATTATGGTTTTCCAAAGAGGTAGCAAAGAAAGTGAAAGCCAAAAAGATTGCATTCAGGCAATACAAAAATACACAGGCAGAAGGGGATAGGGAGAAGTACCAGTTGAAGCAAAGGGAGGTAGGGAGGTCAGTAAGGGAAGCCAAAGCTCAGACAGAAGAACACATTGCGAAATCAGTGGGTAGAGGGGACAAAACCTTTTACAGGTACATAAGTGAAAAAAGAAAGACAAAGGGAGGGATAGTGAGACTGAAGGGGGAGGTTGGGGGCCACGTGGAGGATGACAACAGTAAAGCTGACATATTGTACAGATATTTCTGCTCAGTCTTTACTGAGGAAGAGGAGGGTAACGGGTCTGAAGGGAGTACAAGGGGTGAGAATGGTGCAGAAATGGACACAAGTCCCTTTACATGAGAAAGGGTCCTGAAGGAACTGGAAGTAATAAGAGTTGATAAAGCAATGGATCCAGATGGGGTGCACCCCAGGGTCCTTAAAGAACTAAGAGAGGTGGTGGCTGAACCTCTGGCTATCCTGTTTAGCCGATCACTGGAAACAGGGGAGGTACCCAAAGACTGGAGGACAGCAGATGTAGTCCCCTTATACAAAAGTGGGAACAAAGAGGAAGCAGGGAACTACAGACCAGCCAGCCTCACCTCGGTAGTGGGGAAGATCATGGAAGTACTACTGAAGGAGAATTGGTGGAACATCTGGTTGTCAATGGACTACAGGACCCAAGACAGCATGGTTTCACCAGGGAGTTCATGTCAGACCAACCTCGTTGAATTTTTTGACTGGGTGACTAGGAGGTGGATCAGGGAGGGCAGTGGACATGGCCTATCTGGACTTCAGCAAGGCCTTTGACACTGTGCCACATAGAAGACTATTACACAAACTGGGGAATATGGGTGTGGGCAGGACAGTAGTGTGGTGGGTAGGTAACTGGCTGGGTGGCAGGACACAGAGGGTGGTGGTAAATGGCTGTCATTCCACAGAGGGAAGAGTGACCAGTGGGGTACCACAGGGATCAGTGCTGGGATCCGGTCCTATTCAACATCTTCATCAGTGACATTGTGCAGGAACTAGAAGGCAGAATTTCACTGTTCACTGATGACACAAAGCTCTGTAACACAGTAAACACACCAGAGGGTGTAGACAGAATGAGAAGGGACCTGCAGAAACTTGAAGAATGGTCAGGGTTTGGCAGTTGAAATTCAATGCAAAGAAGTGCAAGATAATGCATATGGGGCACAAAACCCTGGCACAATATATCAGTTGGGGTGAGGATATAGCATGCACCAAGCAGGAAAGGGATCTTGGGGTTATCATCTCTGATGACCTCAAGGTAGGGAAACAGTGTGACAAGGCAGCAGGTAAAGCAAATAGGATGTTGGGATGTATAGGCAGGCCATCACCAGCCGGAAAAGGAGGTCATAATTCCACTATACAAGACACTAGTGAGGCCCCACCTGGAGTACAGTGTACAGTTCTGGAGACCATACCTACGTAAGGACATAGACAGGGTAGAGAAGGTTCAGAGGAGGGCAACAAAGATGGTGCATGGATTGCATCACAAGTCCCATGAAGACAGGTTGAAGGAACTGAACATGTACTCCCTGGAGGAGAGGAGGAGAGAGGGATATGATAGAGACATACAAGTATCTCACAGGGAGGAACAGGGTGCAGGAATACACTATTTTTAAGCGAAAAAGATGTTCCAGGACTAGAGGGCATGGGATGAAGTTGGAGGGAGGATGATTCAGAGGAAACATGAGGAAGAATTTCTTCACAGAACGGGTGGTGGACAAGTGGAACACCCTGCCAGAGGATGTGGTGGGGGCTGAAACAATCACGGGATTTAAGAATGCATGGGATAGACATAAAGGAATTCTGGAGGTCAGGGCTAAGGGCAACAGACTTCTAGGAAAACATAAACTGAACTTACAAGCTCAAATGGGCAGACTGGGTGGGCCATAGGCCCTTATCTGCCGACACTGTCTATGTATCTATGTATGTATGTATCTATGTATCTTTGTATTTGCAGAAGCAGAACGCAGATTGCATTTATTTACAGGAAACACATTTGTCGCAAGGAGAACATGCTAAGCTTGCTGCAGGTGGCAGATTCACTGTTTTTTCTTCATCTAGTAAGTGGGGGAAAAGGCGTGGAGTGGCTATTTTGATTCCAACTACTACTCCATTCACTAAAGGGGAGGTGTATTCAGATAATAATGGACATTTTGTCATAGGACAAGGGTGGTTGTATGAGACTAACGTGACAATGGCGAGTGTTTATCTGCTACCAGGAGCATCTCCATCACTACTGAGACAGTTCTTTAATAGACTGCTTGAAAAGCAAAGGGGTAATGTTGATAGGAGGTGACTTCAACTTAATAATGTCTTCGCAGAAAGACTCTACTTTCTCTAAACAACATAGGTTTACTCCCACTCAAAAACTTTTAAAAACCCAGATACCTAAGATGGGTCTTACAGATATATGGCACCATTTCTACCCCTCTGTGGAGGGACACACTTTTGTCTCCCCTAGATTTCACACATCAGCTAGAATAGATTATTTTTTTACTTCTACAGAGCACTTAGATATGATCCAAGATATATCCCTGGAAGCTCACCTCCTCTCAGACCATACACCTCTCTTAATTAAGGTGGATTAAACAAAACTCATAAAACAACTTTATGGAGACTGAATCTTTCTTTGAAGGATCCAGTGTTTAAGACCAGAATTGTAGATAGCATCACACAAATCTTAGAGGAGAACGAGACCATTCCATTTCAGCTACTATCCTCTGGGATACTCTGAAGGTTGTGATTAGAGGAGAGATTATCTCTTATTCTTCCAGACTAAATTAACAGAGATAATCCAGATACAAAATATTACAAGATAAACTATATGAATTAGCAAAAGAGAGATAGAAGGAACAAGTTTCACAACTTGAACTTAGACAAATTCAATCGGAATTACAATCCATTTTAGAATATAAGACGTAAATATCTTTATTATATCTTAAAAGATACTATTATGAGGGAGGTCCTAAGGTGCCAGAAATTTAGCTAAGCGATTAGAGGATTTAAGCAGACTGCCACTATTACAAAGATTAGAGACCCTTAACAGGAGATATTCTTAATAAAGCCCTGCAGTTCTGAAAGCATTCAACAATATTATGCAGATTTGTACTCTGATCCCACACCCTCCCCAGAGGATATAAAAATTATTTTCTCCCTAAACTTCCCACACTTATCTGAATCCCAGAAGGCTTCACTTCTATGCCCTATCTCCGCTATAGAAATCCAGAAAGCAGTTAAAAATTCTAAAACTTTAAAAAGTCCAGGCCCAGATGGCTTTGGAGCCGAATGGTATAAGACATTTCTCCCAAAATTAATTCAGCCGATGCAAAAAACTCTTTTAGAAGTACAAGATGGAGCTACCCCCCTACCCTCATGGGCATATGCGGCCATCTCAGCTATACTGAAACCAGGTAAAGATTAATTAAATTTAGAGTTATACAGACCCATTTCGGTTTTAAATAATGATTATAAGATATACATGGCAATATGGGCCTATAGGTTAGAGACTATACTGCCTACCCTGATACATCCAGATCAGGCAGGATTTTTTGCATGTGTCAGACTGCAGATAATGTACAAAGAACAATCCACTTGATGGATTATATGACTAACTCAGCTACCCCCTCGGCTTTAGTCAGTTTAGATGCCTGTAAGGCTTTTGACAGGGTGTTCTGGAGGTTTTTATGGGGAACACTAATGTCATTTGGGTTTCTGAAGGAATTTGTGAATTGGCTGGAGCAAATATATTCTGAACCAAGGGCTTATATAAAACTTAATGGCGGTATTACACCTCATATCAAGTTACAGCGAGGCACTAGACAGAGATGCCTCCTATCACCTTTTTATTCACCATCTGTATTGAACCCTTGGCTATGATGCTTAGAAAATAAGAAAAATTGAGGGTATTCAGCTGGAATCAATCTTGGAAGCTGGCTGTATATGGATGACATTTTACTGTCAGTATCGAATCCAGAGTCCTCTATTCCAGCAATATGGGAGGTACTTGAACAAGTTGCTCAATTCTCTGATATTGAATAAATTCTTCTAAAACTGAAGTTCTCCCCTTTCATTTCTCCCCCTCGCAGACACTGAAGGGTAGTTTGCCTCTGCGCTGGAACAGCATCAAGATAAAATATCTAGGCATACAGTTACCAAAACCAGTTAATGCATCTCACTATGGTAAACTATGAACCTCTAATGCAAAAAATAGAGTCTGATCTGCATCAGTGGTCCCAACTTCATTTATCATTATATTCTAAGGTGGATCTTATTAGGATGAATATTCTTCAAAGGCTGCTATATCTTTTTGAGACCATACCAATGATGCCAGATGGAATGTACTTTTCCTCCTGGAAAAAGTTTTTGGTGAGATTTGTCTGGGCTGGGAAAAACCTCAACTCAAGTGATCCACATTAATGTTACCAAAAAATAAGGGAGGCTTATATCTGCCCGATCTTCAGATGTATGCATACGCCACTGCATACGATAGCTTGAGTTTTCAATTGGAATAATCCAATGTATGACATACCCTGGAATAATTTGAAATTCACCCTTAATGGGGTGAGGGAGGGGAGCGAACTTTTACAATTGTTATATACCCCAGTAAATAAAAGACCTAGACTTATTTATAGTACAAATTCCACTGTGGAGACTTGGAGGAGACTCATCCTTTTAAGAGAGCTAGAACCAGTAGGTCCCTATCTTAATCTATTAAAGTTCAGATTCCAATCTCTTACTTTAGAACAGGAGGTACTTTGGTTCAATGGAGACAAAAGGTTTTAAATTTATGTTCCACTTGGTGGACGCAGAGGCCCTCTCATTTACTAAACTTCAAGAAACTTACAATCTTCCACAACAAGACTTTCTAATTTATACAAGCTTAAGAGAGGCATTGAACATAAGGACCAGCCTTTAGTAGGCTCCCAGATCCCCCCCTTCATTGCTTACTTTAGCCATGACCACTGGGAGAGGTCAGATGTGGCCCCACTTTGTGGGACTAATATATAGGGATTTGAGGGAATTATCAAAAAATTCAACTCAGGGAATTCTGAATGCCTGAATAAAGAGCTTCCACTCCAGGTATCAAAGAAGGATTGGGAAAAGTATACTAAATTCTCAGTGGGACTTTTGGGAGCTCCCTATTGGTGAGAATTTGCCTGGAAAGCTAAAAATAGATTTTTCTATACACCAGCAAGACTGGCCAAGTTCTCATCAGGGACACCAAGCAATTACTGAAGAGATTGTGGAGAAATATCTGTGGATCAGTTCCATGTTTTTTGGGCATGCCCGCAGTTAGCAGGTTACTGGAGAGATATTTTAGAGGCATTAAAAGAATTGGTAGATGCGGAAGCTGTGTTGACCCCTGAGCTAGTATTATTCTTAGTTCTGCCAGAGTCTCCCAATGCCCAGAGGTTCACTGTTAATCACTTATATGCTGGCAGCTAAAAAAGCAATTACAAGAAACTGGGGGAAGAAGATGTCTCCAAACATACAGAGCTGGCTAGGAATAATGGAGAAATTTATGTATTAAAGAGATTAATAGCTAAAAGCACATATAAATGGTTCGCATTTGAGCTTAAATGGAGGAAATGGATTCTATATATTTCATCTTTAGATCCTACATTTGTACCTTAGAAATATATTGACTCAGATGATGGTTTCTGTAAATGTCTTACTGTTTATTATATGAATTGCTTTGTAAAATATGTAAGTTGTCCTGAGACCTTTGACTAATATATTGCTACGTATCTGACTGATGTAATTATATGCTGTCTTAACTTATACACTGTAAAAACTGTCCTATGATTTTGCAAATGAAAATATAATAAATATAAAGTATAAAAAAAAATATACATTGCCTAGAGTAATACACAATGAACTATATATAATTGCACAATAACGCGATACACAAATAGGTTACAAAGGTCACAATACATGAATAGGAGTACCAAGTCATTGACAGGAGCACTTTGTTACCTTAAGTACAGTAGATGCTCACAGAACCTACTACAGAATGGTACAGCTGTGGGACATTATCAAATTTCAGCAGAGATTCAGCTCCATAACATCGTGGCAGCATAGGTAAAGGAGGATTCCCCTGAGCTGGTTTTAAGTTTGGGAATAATCAGTGCGGTATTTCAGTCAGACTGTAGTGGATATGCAGTACACACTGTATTTAGGAGGGAGGCAAGGGACAGTGGAATATTGTTATGTTAGATATCATGAATGAAACCCCCAAAGGAGAGTTCATGAAACTATGATGGTAGAAGGCAGACAAGTTTTTTTATATAGAGACAGCAACGTGTGAGTCTATGGGATGCCAGTACAAAGCAGCAGTTATTATTATAAGCCACATCCTATCTAAGTAGAGTGGTTCTCAAAGTCACAGTAAAGACAGGTGCACCATAAAGAAGTTTGGGAAGGTGCATTCCTCAGACAACAGCCATTCATGCTTGGGGTTAGATGGTGGCTAGCTTTATACAGTAGGGGGTATCCAGCATAGAGTTAACAGCTTTACTGGTGCTCTGTGCATGTAGTGCATAATCTAGAGAGGAATCAAGGATTACACCAAGGTAGGTGGAGGAGGTGACAAGGAGACTAGTGAGCCATCATTGTAAGCAATTAATATGGAGCCTGAGCAGTGTCTCAATCTTGAGGGTGTCCCAAATAACATGAATTGCATTAATGTCATATTGAGAGGTTTATTTTGAGACAGCCAGTTATGCACAACCTGAAGGTCAAAGGTGAGGATCTGGTTGAAAGTGTTGATATCGTTAGAGCTGGAATGAAGGACCCAGACATCGGCATATAAGATACAGAGCAATGGGACAAGCATTAGTTAATTAAGGAAAAGCAGAAAGGTCACATAGAGTGGCAGTGGGGCTGCCAGTAGAAAAGTTGAAGTTAATAGTAAACAGGCGTTGCTCGTTTCACTGATGTACATTCCTTTATTTCCACAAAAAGCAAGCATGAGAAGTAATCCTATTAAGGCATGCAGATACAGGTCCCAAAGTTTCATGTACATGGCTTTAACAAGAGACTAGGTTGCATAAAACCCAGTGACCATATTTAAAACAAGAATTTAAAGAGGCAGAAAGAATAAACTATGCAAAACAGGGCAAAAGTGCAAGAAGTGCAGAAAGTCAGTTGATCAAGATATTCAGATATGCTAGTGCTTAACAAAAGTGTCACTTAGTGAATTATAACCATTGTATGCAGATGAACCAAAAGGGTACTGGCAGAATAAAGATTATGAAAGGTTTGAGACAGATGCTCGAGTCCTAATTTATGGCCATCAGCCAGTCCCATACCTTGGGATATGTATATAGAATGCTGCTCAATATAACATATAACAAAAAGATTAATCATGTAAAAAGCCTCTTTACATAATCCCTTGTAATGTGGTAACTTCCAACCCATAGCCAAGTAATATGGATACTATATGTTACAGTAAAGCCACTTCATTTAAAGTGCAAGCCTGCATACAAAGTTCCCAGACTTAAAGACAGATCCTGAAAAATAAAACTCAGAAGTGATATTCTTTCACAGCAGTTCTATTTACAGGTACTGAAGGAGTGGAGGATGAGGACTGGTCATCATCATTTACATTGGTGATAGCAGTGACAGCAGGGGAAGAATTGCCTGGGGCGATATCATACAAACATAGAAACAAAGAAGATGACGGCAGAAGGAAACTGCTAGGTCCATCTAGTCTGCCTATTTGTTTTAGACCTATTTTGACACTCTAGTTGCCCTTTGTAGTCATCATCATCATCATCACCACCTCCAACATCTTGACAGTCTGCAGCCTCACCACTGATGTTGTCTATTTCAAGTACATTAGATTCACGTTCAACTGCAACCAACTCAGCCTCATCATCATCATCATCATAAAAAGAATAATCACTGGTTCTCTCTGTTGTTGTTGCAGTAATTGTGGTCATTCACTGATGTGAAGCTTCCAAGCTTTTTGTACAAACTGTATTTTTCAACTGAGGTAATGTTTTTTTTTGTTTGTTTTTAAGGTGTAAGCAGCCTCTTGTGCTTAAGTGTATGACTGGATCTTCTTAGGGTTACATTTGCTGAGAACATAGGGCCATCACTTTCTTTGGAGCTAGAAGACGCATTGTTCTGGGGGTGTTTTGGGCCAAGTTTTTTGAGTTTATTGTTCTCCATTATTATTTTTATATTAGTTGGACAAGCAGTGTTTCTCACTAGGGAGATTACTCTAAGTGTAGTTTAAACAATCTCAAGTCTGAGCACAGTTGCAGTCACTTCTTCCTGGGACAATGAGACAGTGGCACTGCTGCACTATAATGGGCTCACAAATATTTCATTTGACCACAAAAAAAAAATGTTTCTCACTGGGGAGAGATTAGGTGTATTTAAACAACTTCAAGTCTGAGCACATGTGCTATCACTTTTGCCTTGGGCAATGAGACAACGGCAATATAATGGGCTCACAAATATTTTATTTGACTACAAGAAAAATGTTCTCACTGGGAACAGATTATGTAGTTATTTATTTATTTTGGGGGTTAATAACTTTTGTTTAATTTTTTAATTAAATGATCTTTATTAAAAATTAAGCATAGTGAAAAGAACCTGAAGAGAGAGCACAGGTGATGTCCCTTCTGCCTCGGACAAAGAGACAGTGACACTACAATGGGCTCACAAATATTTTGACTACAAGAAAACAAATCTTCTCATTGGGGAAAGATTATGTGTAGTTATAACATGGGTTGAGAAAAGGGGGAAAGCTCATTAGCCAAAGAGCACCACCTGATCAAAAAATAAATTCACTATTTAATCCACAGTTGGGGTGAGATGACCAGCCAGCAAGATCCCTCAGCAGAGCAGGACTTGTTATGTGTGGTGAAATTCAGCACTGACAGGCAGCCATTAAAAGTGCACCTAAGTGAGAGAGAACTGCAGATAACTTGGTGGTCACCTTCAGTGCTGTACCCAATTACCCTGTTGTTGTGTAAGTCCCCTGAACCAACAGTACTGGCAGCTTAACCCCTGTCCCACATGGAGTGCAGCAAAATAGCATTTTGTATGTCCTGTTTTATCCCCCTCCCCACACACACACACACACACACACACACACACACACACACACACACACAGAGTGAGTAGGAAATGAACTCCTGACAGACAGAGAGGCAGTGAGTGCTCCTGGTTTTGCATGTGCCACTTCAGTGTGCATGAGCCGGACAGATACCTACTGTCCCATGGTTGTCCCCTAGGTACCAGCAAGAGACACAGCAGTGAGTGTTAGAGAGAGACAGAGATGAGCACAATCCACATGGGGGTTGTATACAGACCCCCATCTCAGGGGGAGGCAATGGACAAGGAAATGATAGAAGCATCCTTAGAATGGCAGAAAAAGGGGAGATATTGCTGATGGGAGGCTTAAATATGCCAAATGTTAACTGGAGCACCTTTGCTGCAGCCACATCCAAGAACAGGGTTATTCTTGAAGCCCTACAAGGGGCATGCCTCAGACAGCTAGTGGTGGAACCCACTCGGGAGGGAGCAATCTTAGACCTGGTACTGTCAAATGGGGATGGAGAAAGGATCTCGGATTTAGAAGTGGGTAGCCATCTGGGAACAAGTGACCACCAAACAGTGTGGTTCATCTTAAACACAGCCATAGAGTCAAGCCATACAAAAGCAAGAGTGTTAGACTTTAGGAGGGCTGACTTTGGGAAAATGAGAGAGTGCCTCAGAAAAGCACTAGAAAACAGGCAAGAAGGAGGGGTGGATGAACAATGGAGAAAAATCAAAACAGCCATCACAGAGGCAACAAGCCTTTGTGTGAAGAAAATCAACAAAGCAAAACAAAGGAAAAAAACACTATGGTTCTCAAGAGAGGTGGTGGGAAGGTTAAGGAGAAAAGGTGTATTCAGGAAGTATAAGGAAACACAGAAGGAGCAGGACAGAGAACTGTACCAGTTAAAGCAGAAGGAAGTGGGAAGGCAGTCAGAATAGCAAAGGCCCAAACTGAGGAAAAGATAGTCAACTCAGTTAAGAAGGGGATAATATCTTTATAGGTACATTAGGGAGAAGAAAGACCAAGGGAGGGATAGTGAGGCTTAATAAATGGGAGGAGGGTGGGCAGAAGAGGACAGTGAAAAGCATGGATACTGAATGAATACTTGCTCTGTATTCACAAAAGAAGAGGAAGGGAGGTACCTAAATCAAAGAATAGAAGCACTCTGGATAGGAGGTCGATACCAGTCCATTTACAGAAGAAAGGGTTCTGAAAGAACTCTTAAAACTGAAGGTGGACAAAGCAATGGGGCCAGATGGGATTCACCCAAGAATTCTAAAAGAACTAAGGTAGAACTAGTGACACCACTGACTATCCTTTTATAAATCATGGGAGGATGGTGTGGTACCTGAGGACTGGAGGAGGGTAGATGTGATTCCCTTCAGAAAAGTGGGAGCAAGACAGGGCAAGAAACTACAGACCTGTTAGTTTGGCCTCAGTGGTAGAGAAAGTAATGGAATCACTTCTGAAAGAAATAATTGTTGAATTCCTAGAGGCCAGTGGGGCATAGGACACAAGGCAGCATGGATTCACAGCTGGAAGGTCATGTCAGATGAATCTAATAGATTTCTTTGACTGGGTGACCAAAGTAGTAGACCAGGGAGGGGCTGTGGACATGGCCTGCCTAGACTTTAGCAAGGTGTTTGACACAGTCCCAGACAAAAGATTAATACACAAGTTAGCTATCCTTGGAGTGGGTCCCAAAGTGGTAGCCTGGGTAAAAAAATTGGCTGGACAATAGGACGCAGAGGGTAATAGTAAATGGAGTTCACTTTGAAGAAAGGGGGGGTTACTAGCGGGGTACTGCAGGGTTCAGTACAGGGACCGGCCCTCTTGAATGTCTTTATAAGTGACATTGCAGAGGGACTGGAAGGAAAAGTATGTCTCTGCAGATGACGCAAAGATGTGCAACAGGGTCAATACAGAAGGTAGGCTGGAATGGATGCAAAGGGACTTGGCAAGGCTGGAGGAATGGTCAAATGTATGGCAGCTTAGATTCAATGCAAAGAAGTGCAAATTCATACACCTGAGAAACAAAAACCCAGGGGAAGAGTACACAATGGGGGGTGAGATACTAACAACAACAAAAATGGAAAGGGACTAGGGGGTAGTCATATCAGATGACCTTAAGGTGGGCGAGCAATGTGAGAAGACAGTAAGGAGGGCTGGCGGGATACTGGGATGCATAGGGAGAGGCATCACCAGTAGAAAACAGGAAGTTGCTATCCCTCTGTACAGACAGTTGGTGAGTCCCCATCTGGAGTACTGCGTGCAGCTGTGGAGACCTCATCTCCACAAGGACACAGATAGACTTGAAGGCTGTCGAGAGGAGGACAACTAAAATGGTGCAGGGTCTGCACCAGAAGACATATGAAAATAGATTAAAGGAGCTTAATATGTATACCCTTGAGGAGAGGAGGGAGAGGGGGGACACAATAGAAACTTTCAAGTACCTCAAGGGAATCAACAAAGTCCAAGAGGGTATCATCTTCCAGAAAAAGAGATGTACAAGAACAAAGGGGCACAATTTGAAGATAGAGGAGAATGGCTCAGAGATAATGTGAGGAAATATTTTTTCATGCAGAGGGTTGTGGATACATGGAACAGCCTTCCTGAGGAGGTAGTGGAGTCAAAAATAGTGGGGGAATTCAAGACTGCATGGGACAGACATAAGGCAATTCTAGTGGGAGGTAGGAGGAAGTAGGCTGTTGGTTAGCTAGGATCTGCAGCTTATCCATTAGGTGAGGAAATGGACAGACTAGGTGGGCGAAGTGCTTTATCTGCCATCAAATTCCATGTTTTATGTTTCTATGTAGCAGTTGTCCAGCAGTTACATTTGCCATGCTGTAAGTATTGTTCTCCAGGGAGCATGCAGAGAGACAGACAATGAATTTTAGTGGCACATGATATTCTACATTGTAGTGGCAGGTAGCTATGATGTAGTGGCACAAAGTGAGAGAGAGAGAGAGAGAGAGAGAGAGAGAGAGAGAGAGAGAGAGAGGGAGATGCACACCCGTGACACAGCAATAGTGAGAGAGAGAGAGACAGAGACAGAGAGACACCTCCGATGTAGAGCGAGACAGGTAACACTCTCCTCTTCTGTGGCTAGTAGTGCAGTAATGTGGTATGTCAGCACAGGGTACAGAGACAGAACAGTGTTGTCCTCAGTACTGAGGAAAGGAAATCAGAACAACTGGCACTGAAAACTTCCGTAGTGACAGCTGCACCCCGTCCCACATGCAGCACTATAAACGGCTGGGAGATAAGTGAAGTCAGGTTTTCTCTGCAAACTGTGCATATGTCCAAAATGTATAAAGTCAGCCATGTGACTCGCTACTGCTTTTCCCAGGCAGAACATCAGCTGTATAAACAATGACACTGCTGAGATGTCCTCTGAGGTGCATGTGTGTGTGTGGGGAGTGGAGCACTAAAATCAAATCATGATTAAACATCTTACAGGGTATGCAATGAACAAGAAATGACAGAAATCAGCCTAATATGATATTTCGAACATTTCTGTGATCATAACATAACTGACATATGCATTAAAATGTTGGGAGTACTTGTCAAGGTGGCAGGATACACTTAGATTTGTTATCTTTGAATGGCTATAAAAGGCTTTCTCTTAATTCTCTTTTATTTTTCATGCTATAAGCACAATAATCCACTCCAGGGTATGGGGTTATAGGCATTTAATATATGCCTCTGGCACTGTGAGGACACTTGACCAGCAGCCTTGTGCCTCACAAAGCAACTGAGGCATGGATTAAATGCTTATTACCCCACACCCTTTCGTGGATTATTGCTGACTTAACCAACTGCAACTCAGAGCATAAATTCCATCACTGCTGCCGGGGACAATGAGATTGAGGCACTATAATGACTGGACTCACAAATATTTTGACAAGAAAAAGACATTTTCACATTTCTTTTTTTGGGGGGAGGGGCTTCGCTGTTAAAAAGTTTTTGTGTTTTTAAACTCAAGTTTATTGATCCAGAATAGCATAAAACAATGCAGTAAAACATAGCCAAGGTGTAACCATAAAAGCTAACAGTAGACTCTTTTTAGAGACTCTTGATTGTTTTTTTATTCTAATGCAATCTGTCATAAAAAAGTGTTTTTTTTATTTTAAAATAATAAAATATATCACCTCTGGGGAATCCGAGCCCTGCCTGCAGTGCAGCACCCTACCCCTCCAAGTCAAACAACCACTGCTGCAGGACACCAGTCTACCAGTCTTCCACACCAACACACCATCACCTGATCTTGAACAATGTTTATTTGTTTAACTAGGTGAATCCCCCAGGAAGAAATTTTTTTAATGCGCCTCTCACCCTGACAGGCAGACAGCTCCCTCCCTCCCCTCCACCCCAGTAACTCCTGTCTGCTTTAGCACTTCACCCACACCACACTGTTCTTTTGCTTTTTTTATGCTCCCTTCAAAATGGATTAATCTACTTTTGCATTTGCTGTGCTGCTCTACTGTTAAGCTCTCTTGCCTGTCTGCCCCGAGTAAAAAAAACTCCTCGCTCAATACTGTATACTGCAACAAGTGCAATCTGCCACTATACTGCTCACCTCTGACAATGCTGTGCTATGGGTGTACACCGTTAATGCAGCGACAGCATTACAGAGCATTACAGAGCGGTAATGTTGTCACCGCAAAAAGGGCAAGAGTGACAGTGTCGATCTTCATTTTAGTCCACCCTGCACTCATGCCACATTGGGCATCCACACAGTTTCTGTGCCCTTTAGGACATGCCTGTCCTGGAGGAGGTTATACAGTATATATTTTTTGGGGTGTGGGGGGAAATTCCCGCATTGGGAGGTGAAGCCCCTACAAAACTGTTTCCGGGACAGTGCTTTGGCACTCTATGTCCCAGGCACAATGTCAGGTGCCATAATGCCAGGTGGCATTTTCTGCCAACATAATCGACGTCCGCATAGTAACTGTTGCACCAACATGGGGTGAACCTGCTATGCGAGGGGCACAGAAAGCCCCTCAACATCATTCTGTCTGCACCGATCACCACAGACCTTCCGGCAGCAGGGACAGAGTGAACTAGGAGACAGAGTCCCTGACTGGACTGCTACTAGTGCAGTCATATGGCTGTCCCCCACTTGCCTGATGCTTGATCATAAGAGGAGGAGGACTGGGAGTGAGAAGAGGGTGGAGGCACAGGAGTGAGAAGACCAGACCAGAGGGAGACAGAGAGGCAAACACTACTCCAGCAGCCTCCAGGTACATCTTCTGGCTCCTCCTCCTCCTGAGTGACAGTGTGTGACTTGAGTGAGTCACCCCCAGTCCACAAGTCCCAATTGTGCCCCCCATGAGACACTATGGGCTGGATATTCAAACTGCGCCATTCATAGAAACTGAAGCCACATGCGCTGCGCAAAATAGTTGCGTTAGGGTGTGTCTGGGGCGATATTCAAAGAGTTGCGCTATTGAGCAGCTCCTTTGAATATCACCCAACCACAGCCACTGTGCATGGCGCAGTGGAGTTCTTCCGCCACCGCCAGTTGACAAAGTGGATCATTCAACTTCGGTGGCGCAAGTACCATTGCACCATGCGCAAAATCCCGATATTCAAAAGGTGACATGCAAATGGGGCTATAATTCATGCAAGGCACAGGGGGGGCCATTTGCATCTGATTATGGCACCATTTGCATGCCATTAGCATGCAGGTGCGCCGATCCCCAAGGACTTGTGCCTGGCGCCCTTCCAGGCAGCAGCCGTCAGGGAACGATGCCCCCTGCAGCCCAATCGAAGGCAAAAGAGCGTAAAAACCTCACCACCACCACCCCCACTGGTCCGATCATGGGCATAGCTTAAATACCCCCTCCTCACCAGCCCGATCGCGGGCAGCAATGTGTCTCCCCCCCCAACACATCCCTGGTGGTCCAGTGGACCGATAAGTCCGATCGAGGGCTGAAATAATTAAACACCCCCACCTCGAATATATCCCTGGGAAGTAGGTAAGGGTCAGGGACAGTGGCCTAAGGATGAATTGGGGAGAAGGCTTCTTGGATGCATTCCATTGGGGCACTACTATGTTTCATGGCATGCTAGAGATAGAGTGAGGTATCCAGGGAACTCCAGCTGTGGCACTGACGTTGGGGTTAATCTGGCTGCAGTAATGAGTTTACAAGCTCCTTGTCTTACAGACGTGTAACCTGGTTGTTTCTTGTTGTGGATGTTGCAGTTACCACTGTGCCCCTCCTTGTGGGCTCAAGCAAGGGGCTTCATTCATCAAACTCCAGATTGATGAGTTTGTAATGGTTTCAGTATATTGATAATTTCCTGGCAAAATAAATAAAAAATATTGTAGTGCCTATGTAGGAATGGACCATGGTAATTCAAGGCCATACAATCAGACCATCCATGCAAGGTCTTAGCTAAGTGTGGGTGGAATGTCCTGTAGAAACATAGAATTTGATGGCAGATAAGGACCGCTTGGCCCACCCAGTCTGCCCATTTCCCTACCTACTGGATAAGCTGCAGATCCTAGATAACCAGCAGCCTACTTCTTCCTACCCCACCCCCCAGAATTGCCTTATGACTATCCCATGCATGCTTGAATTCCACCACTGATTTTGACTCCACAACCTCCTCCGGAAGGCCATTCCATGCATCCACAATCCTGTGACACATTACTGGGTTCCCCATCTGACACTCCAGCAGAACATATTTGCTCTGTTCATTTCTGAAGGATACCACTTCAATTATTTTCACTTTTGAAAGTTGCACAATTGGTGGGGTGATGTAGATTGCAATCAGTATATTATTAAATGCTGGTCTGATGATGTAGCTGATAATAATTGAAGGTTATGCAGAGAGCCTTGGGTTTCTAAGATACAGTTACTGCATCATCATTACAAATGTGCACTACAGTACAGTTAATGGCATGGCAGGGGTCTGGATAATTTTTAGGACTGAAGTATTTGCTGCTACCATTTATGACCTGATAGTAATTTTATCTAAATAGTAGTATGCCATCCACTGACCAGTCTTAAATGTGCCCAACCCTTAATAAACCAAATCTCAAACTCAATTGGTACCCAACACTGTAGTAACTACTTGCGGTCTTTGCCTAATAGTGACATGGGGTCTCAATACTTCACCCTACCCCAGTACTTGCCAAGTTATTTTTCTCCATCAAAACAACCTTTCTGGCCACTGGCCAGCCAGTGAGCAACTCCTGACATGTTCTACTCTAGTGAGTGTACACTAAGTTGATACTTACTGTATGCTCTTTTCTGTGTCCATACCACTGCTTCCACTCTGTGATACAGTATGTCTGTTCTGCTTGCATTACACGGTACTGAAAATTATGTGCATGTGTACCAAATTTTAAATGTACAACGTGGGAAAACTAAAATCAGCAAGTGGGAGTAAATTATGCAAAGAAATGGGAGTAAAATACTCCTTTACTTCCCTTGTCTATTCCCTGGTTAATGGTGCCTCCATTTCCATTAAAGAAATCCTTAGTAAATGTTCAGGGATGGCATTTAGGGCTATACCTTTTCTCGTTATTTATGGATGCCAATATTTTCCCCCTTTTCATGAGATTCCCCATCTGTATTTGTCTGTGACTGGATCAATACCATGATTTTGTTGGCATTATGGCATTTTGCTTGACAAGCCATTACTCAGTTCCTTATCTCTGAATTGCTCTGGGCCCCATCTTGATCCAGTATTTAGGATTTAGAGAGTCTGCCTGCATCCCTGGTTTCACAGGTGGCAGTAAACAAACTTTGATCTACTGACTGGACTAGCCCCACAGTGTAATTTTTAAAACAGTAAACCTTTGCTGATGTGTAAACTATAAAAGTGCTGCAGTGCATTTTTTTTACAGGTTAGAATCACAGGCAGAGAAGAAGGAAAAACAGTTTATACTATACTATGTAGTGTATGAGAGGGAGCTCAGGCAGCTCATCTGTGGCTGTGGTAAAAAATATGAAAACCTCAGTCTACCACATCCCCTATTTAGTCAAGACAATGCATGAGCATCCCACTTTGAGTCTTCTAGTCCTCTCCCTGACAGACTCCGCTTGGCATATTTTTCAGATTCCATAGAAATGAAATAAAAGGAGAGCTCCTTTACTGCTGACCCAGGTTTATGTCAGTGGTAGAAATAGAATAGAACTGTTGTTACTGTGAATTGATTTTGAACACCCTTCTTGTAGTAAAAGTGATTAAGGTACATGGCACAAGTGCTGTTTTCTTTTCTATTGGTGTCTGAGTCTCCCATCAGCCCATCCTGGTCTACTCCTCTTCAGTCATGTTGTGTGCCACTCTACCAAAAAAAAATGACATATACCTGGGCAGCAAACTGCAACAAGATTTTTCCCCTTTTGCACACATACTCAGTCTGTTCATATCCTGGATGGACTCTCACATTGAGTGCGGTTGGGGGGGAGGTTGATCTTAACATAGTTTTAGTATCCCAAACTCTAGTGTAAATTGAGCAGGGCTAGTGCAGTTACACAGAAACTTTTGGCAGATTAGGACCGCTAGCCACTAGGCCCATTTCATCTGCCTGTAGGCCCTATACATTGTATGCGGCCACTGACCCTATGTGATCAATGTCTCATCACTACCTCCCTCTCAAGGTTCCCTTGTGCCTGTCCCTGGCATGCTTAAACCCCTCCACTGTGCTTGCCCCCACGACTTCCTGTGGCAGATTATTCCAAGCGTCAACTACACTTTCTGTGTAGGAAAAACTTTCTCACATTACCTCACATTGCCTCTTACTCTACCCCTCTCCAGTTTTATATTGTGCCCCCATGTTCTAGTACTTTTTCTACATTGGAAAAGTCCCCCACGTGCACCTTGTTAATGCCCTTAAGGTACTTAAAAGTTTCAATCATGTCCCCTTACGCTCTCCTCTCCTCTCCTCTCCTCCAGTGAGTACATGTTGAGGTCCCTTAGTCACTCATATGTTTTGTGGTGCAAGCCCTGCGCCATCTTTGTTGCCCTTCTCTGGATAGTCTCCACCTTGTTTATGCCCTTGTGCAGGTGTTGCCTCCAGAACTGCATGAAGTACTCCAGGTGAGACCTTACCAATGTTTTATACAATGACATCACCACCTCCTGCTAGTGATACCACTGCCTATGCATCCCAGCATGCCACTGGCCCTCCCTGCTGCATTTGTGCACTGCTTTGATACCTTAAGGTTATTAGAGATGCTAACCCTTGGGTCCCTTTCCTCCTTAGTGACAGCCATCTCCCCCTCCCCAACCTGTAGCTCTCCTCAGGGTTCCCTCTACCCAGGTGCATTATTTTACACTTTTTGTACTGAATCTGTTAACTCTACTTTTCCAACTTGACTAGTGCATGTTTTCATGGCTGTTAGTGAAGTTAAAAAAAGTCTCTATTTAGCAGGTTTTTGTCCTCATGCATGTCTGTCTGACACTTTGTTCCATACTGAGACCAATTCCCCTCATTTCACTACATTTTTGAGTGTCTGTATCCAACATTTCAGTGACAAAATGCAAGCAGGTATACAGGATTGGCCCTGCAGGTGGTGGGTTTTATCCCAACCTCACCATAGTGTTCCCATACAAATCTCTTAACTCTGTTCTTTCCTTGGACACCACTGCAGGCCAGACTCTGAAATGACCATCCACAGATCCATAGCTGCCAATGCTTGAAAGTGTAGGGGGTCTCCAGCTCTTCTAAATGGACCAAGCCAGCAAACACTGGTAGTTGTGGATACTGTGGAGGGGTTCAAGAGAGGCTGGGACAGGTATAGGGGGAGGGTGCATAAAAAACGGGATCAGCATTGGGGGGCCACCAAGGCAGGGGAAGGGGGTGGGATCTTGGGGAGGAGGGGCAAAAAACGGTGCCCTAAATGGGCACTGATCCCTGAGCAGACTCGATAGACCATAGGGCCTACTCTGTTGGCTTCTTAGTATGTTAGTATGTTAACACCATCCGTACAGTCCCACCCTACATTCCCACTCTTATCCCACCCAGCTAAACAAAGCTTTAGATCATGTCTGGTCACCCCCCCCCCCAAAAAACATAATAAAATACATAGTTTGAAAGGTTAAAATCGACATTCCTGAGATGCGTAGATCATCCTATATAGAAATTGAGGCAGTATAGCGTCATGCCTATGCACTGTTTCCCCTGGACAGATAAAAGAATGAAAGGACACTTAAAGAAAAATGTATTTTTGTTGGGGCAGAGCACAGTAAAATCAATGTTTTTAAATATAAAAATACCATAGTTTTCTATTTCTCAAACCCCTTAGGTTGTGAAGCCCCAACCCAAAGAAATCTTAGATGTGCTCCTGGCTCACTGTACAAAAACTTCCAGAAGTGCATGTCTCCAGTTGACTATAGGGTGGTGGCAGAGTAGCGTGTCTTTCTCTGCCAGGCTCTGTTCATTGCCCTGTAGATGATGAGAGTGTGGTGAGGTACATGATGGTGTCAGCTGTTGTGTGTGTGTGCAGAGCTAGGTCTGCTTGACTGAACATTTGCTGTTGTGATGTCCTCTGTTTTTGGGGGTGGTGGGTTGTGAAGAAAGAAGAAGATAGAAGGCTGTGTTACAAAACAATGTGGGGTTCGCTGTATGTGATGGCATTGCAGCCTTTTTTGGGTTTTTTTTGCAGATGGGGCAGAAAGGAATAGGGAAACATGATGAATGTGCAATAATTGGAGTATTTCTTGGCTTGAATTGTTTCCTGTATAAATTATCAAAATTTGCCATTATAATTGTAGGGCTACTGCAATTTTGAATCACCTAGGCCTGCTGGCTAGTTCAAAAAAGATTAAGGTTGATCCCTGTGAGTGGTTGTGATGTGTGTACAGCATCGGATGTAAACAAAGTGCCATTTATTAAGCAATGAGGCATGACTAATGATTAGCTGTCTGTTAATTACCCCCTAGTGGTGTAATGTGACACGAGATATGAAGTTAAAAAAGTGACAAAATACTACATAGCAAAATGCAACAATGGTGAAAGTTGAAAAAATTGGTTGGATTTTCTTTAGTTAGTTGACGTCACAAATTTCAAACTAGTTGGAAAAATCAGTCATAATGTGTGGTAAGTCAGTCATAATTGTTTTTTCAACTGACTCTGGGGTCTAAGGAATAGATGGAGGGGAGACAAGAGAGGCTGGAAGAAGAAAGACAGAGGGGTCAGGAGAGGGAGAGACAAGTTCAGGGGGAGCAGGAGTAAGCCTTAGCAGATAAGTAAAGGCCTGAAGAGAGGAAGAGCACTAAACAGAAGCAGGGAGAAAGTTCCAGAGGGAGTTGAGACAGTAGGAGAAAGTTCCAGAGCAAGGGGAGACAGTAAAGAAGGTTCCAGATGGAGGGGAGACAGTAGGAGAAGGTTCCAGAGGGAGGGTAGACAGTAGGAAAAGGTTCCAGAGGGAGGGAAGCCAGTAGGAGAAGGTTCCAGAGGGAGATGAGACAGTAGGAGAAGGAGGCTTACCCAGCATACAAGTGAGGATGAGGAATGACGAAGGTGCAGAAATCCCTGGAGTGCAGGGAGTAAGAAGAGGGGAAGGCAAGACAGAGGAATCAGGAGAGGTGGGAGAGATAGGAGTTAAACCAGTATTTAGGAATGACAGAAGTACAGTGGGACTAGCAACGTAAAGGTAGAGGAAGGATGGACAACGAGGAACAGAGAGAACAGTGAAGAGTGTGGAGAGGACAGTTTGTGGCCAAGTGACAGAAAGGACAGTTTGTGGCCAAGTGACAGAAGGCATTGCAGAGGGTGTACAATCTGGTGAGCGAAGAGGAGGAGCAGTGCCATAGACCACATCTGCATAGTCAAAAACTGGGAGGACCACTTTGGTTACCAGCTCACTCTAGACTGCCAGGGAAGCAGGTTTTAAGTCTTGGGATGGCAATCAGAGAATGGGGTGGGGAGGGAACCACTAGACTGCTGTAGCAGGCGAAAGGTACCAGACAATCTTAGGACAGGCCAGACAAATCTGGAAGGAGGCAGAAAGCTTACTCAGTGACTAAGATGCAAGAGGTTTATTTACCAGGGACAAGAAAAACCAAGATAACCGTGTTTTGCAATGTTACAGGAAAATAAAAAAAAAATAAAAAAACAATGTGATCGGGACCAACAATTGGTTGAACCAAGAACAGGGGGTTAACCCCTTTTAGTCCAAGTCTAGCATGTACTTGGCCAAGATGATGAAACAACTGACGGACCAAGCTTGGGCTTTCCTCTGCGTTGGCTGATCAGTGGGTGGGCATTGACCCCACAAAGCATTTTTGTAAATAGGCCACACTGGGGTGTCCCCCGATGGAACAGAACACAACGAGGAAAACTGCTAGCTGATCAGTGAAGAACTTGGCAATCCTCTGGATCTCCAGGCAAGAAGCTGAAGACATCTGGTTGTAGATGATTTAGATGATCCACTGCAATGACCACTGACAGGTCCCCAGCTCCAGATGACCTCTCAATAAGATGACCGCTGACGGAATGATCTTTGGGCTGCCTCTGTAGAGTGTCACGGGAAAGCGCACACTTATGGATAGATGGAAAATAATAAAAGGGCATGCTCAAAGTTAATGGTGGTCCCTCAAGCTTGAGCCGGGGCGGCCCCTAAGCTGAGTCACTACTGGATACCTCACTAGTGGCTCTCTACCACTTGCCGTCGCAGGGCTGATGCTGGAACAGTGGTGGCGGGACTTCAGCACAGGCTGGCGTAACTGGGGGTCATTCTGCTGCAGATGGTGGATGGGCCAGGGACCTCCCTGGGTCAGCATCAGGCTATGGCGTAGCTGTTCTTGGCCACAAAGGCAAAGCTAGACATCGGGTACACCAAGGCGTAATTCAATAACAGTTCAGCAGCAAGCAAACACTTTAGATTTTTAAGCAGTCAGTTCAGTTTTTGCAGAAAATATAGTCCCTAGGGGGTGCTAGGCAGGCAACAGTGCAGTTAGATTTGGGTGGGGCTCTGGGCACATTTGCATAACCCCGTGGGCAACCCAGGGCCTCTGGACAATTTCCCTTCCTCACTCAAGCTGGTGCTGTACTTGGAAGGGTCTTCTTTTTCTTTGGCTTTTCTCCCCAAGCTAACCCACTGCATTAATATTAATAGACACCCCAAGGCTGGGTTTTATGGGACTCTTCGGACCCGTCCTACCCCTCCTGTATATCAGTGGAGCCACTAGGCAGAAATGTCCGGCCTCCGAGACGACCCGGGAGTACTGAGGTAGTTAAGGGACTTCTTTATAGGCAGACAGCATGCAAGTGGAGGCTGTGGGACTCAATCCTAGGCCTACTGCATGCACCCAGCTCATTTGCCACCAATTACTTTAACCCCTAGGCTGTTCTGCCACCCCTGGCAAGCCAGGACCCTCATAGCTAGCCCCTCTAGCACCAGCGGTGCTCTGAATTTGTAACTTCCCTGTGCTCCCCAGGTTGTACCTGTAAACAAGCTTTCAGCTTAGTGTGTCTCACCTGGTTAAACAATTGGAAAAAAATTGGGTGTATGGCCCAGTTTTCCTGTTAGCTGCTTCCCCTCCTTGGGGCTTTTATCTTTTGGGGCCCCTCCCTCACCAGCACACAGTATTTTAGATGTGAGCTACCAGCCCATATTTCCCCAGTTTCCCAGTCTGTTTCTCCACCCCCAGCTAGTGCCTGCAGTCACGTGACCAAAGGTGGGCACTCAACCCACTCACTAGTTGGCCGGGTCCTCTGGTGGTGAAAAGATCATTAGTGGTGCTAGTGGGGTAGCCAGGCAGCCGTGCTCCACTGACATATTCACTGATTGTCCACAGCCACAGGGAGAATCAGAGAAGCTGAAGTGGTGGTTACCACATAGAAACATAGAGGGTGACGGCAGATAAGGACTGCAAGGCCCATCTAGTCTGCCCATTTCTTTTTCTACCTTATAAATGTGCCATCGGCCTTTGCTCTGTCAGTGGCCTATCTATTCATACTCATCTGTATTGCTCCCTTATGCCTATCCCATGCCAGTTTGAAGCCCTGCACTGTATTCATAGCCACCACTTCCTGAGGTAGGCCGTTCCATGCATCCACCACTCTTTCTGTGAAAAATAATTTCCTCACATTCCCCCTTAATCGGCCTCCTTCTAATCTCATGCTGTGTTCTCTTGTCCTGCTATTTTTCTTATATTTAAACATGTTAGACTCTTTCACCTTGTTAATGCCCTTAAGGTGTTTGAATATTTCGATCACATCACCTCTCACCCTCCTTTGCTGTAGGGTATACATATTGAGCTCCATTAATCTGTTCTCATATGTTTTCTAATGCAGTCCCTGCACCATTTGGTTGCCCTTCTCAGGACTGCTTCCATTTTGAGTAATGTCCTTGAGCAGGTGCAGCCTCCAGTACTGCACGCAGTACTCCAGATGGGGCCTAGCCAGTATTTTGTAAAGAGGGATTTGAAAAATGACAGCAGTGATGTACATAAGCTCAGATAATAAGAAGGCTAAGTTGAAAATCTGGGGTGAAGATATGTAAAATTTCCACAGTTATGAGGGTGTGTACTGAAACTGCAGCAAATCAGCATAACGTTGTCATTTTTTAATATTTTGCCCCCAAATTTTCAACATAGTCTTCTTACCAGCCCACCTCATGAACCCCGTAGGTGAAAATTTGTAAATCCATGGGAAAACACCATTTAATACCACAGGTATGAAAACATGTTTGGGGCAAGATGTGAAAAATGACTGCTGTATTGTTCATGAGGTGGTGTGATAAAATGGCTATACTGAAAAATTGGAGTGGAAATATTGAAAATGACCAAAGTTATGCTTATGCGTAGAAAGTTTAATGACCTCACGTAACTCTGCCATTTTTAGGAGTTTTTTTCAGCTATTCAAAATGCCATTTTTGGGACCCCACCTTATGAGCACTGCCACTGTCATTTCATTCTTTGGTCTCAAAAGATGATTTCACAAAGCCACCATGCCATTCTGTATCACAGGTGCGAAAACATGTTTTGGGCAGAATGTGAAGAATGACAGCTATACTGTTCATGAGGCGGTGTGAAAAATGGCAATGTTGAAAATTTGGATTGAAAGTATTAAAACTACTGAAGCTACAAGTGTGTAGAAAATTTCAATGACAGCGTAACTCAGGCGTTTGTATTCTTGCATTAAATTTTCAACATGGGGTTTTGGGACACCACCTCATGATCAGTGGTGCTGTCATTTCATTACTTAGTCCTGAAGGTGATTACACACAGCGACCACAAAATCGCCTTTCAGGCCGAATAATGAAATGACAGTGCCAGTGTTCATGAGGTGAGGTGCCAAAAAGTCCATGTTGAAATTTTGGTGCAATAATTGGTAAAAATGGCTGAGATATTAACATAAGTTCAAAACACCACTGACAGCCATTAAACAGCTTGATTCTTCAGTTCGTGGTTCAGCTTTGAAGAGTGCAGATTTGTCCTGGTCCACAGCAGATGACAGTGCATGACCTCCGGAGGTAAGTATAGGGTGAGGGGGGTTGGGGAGGTGGGTGCTCAGTGAGAGGGTGGGGATGGGGGAGGGAGAAGATGGGGACAGCGAGGGACCATTTTCTTTTTTACAGGTTAACAAAAAGATGTCAGGGGACTGTTTTCTTCTTTTCAGGTATTTTAATTTTACTGAAGATATCGGGACACTGGGAGTGGGCTCCCCAGTGTCCTAGTGTTTTGAAGAGGTACACATAAGGGGACCCTGGGAATGAGCTCCCCAGTGTCCCACAGGTAAAGAGGGCGCAGCACTAATTAATGTTTTGGGACACTGGTAGTGTAAGCCTCCCCCAGGTTCCTGTGCAAAAATGCATGATTTTGCACTTTTTTGCATTGAATCTTAGCTGCCACACTCTTGACCTTTCCGGTAAGTTACCTGGATAGGCTTTTAGGAGAGGAGAGAGGCTGAGTCTGGCAGAGGGATGGAATCTGTACTGTGTAATAGTTTCTGATTGTTACTCTCCTACATGAAATGCTATGTATATTTATTTTATTTAGTTTTTGTTGACCGGGTAAGTGCACTAGACAAATCCTGCCTATTTTCAGGCACGACCCGGGGGTGGGGGGGGATACAGATGAATGCCAACTGACCTTGAATCAGATTAAGCTGTTGGTGATATTTTCAGTGAATGAGGGAAATTTGGCCAGGACACTGGGGAAATTCCCCTACTCGGAGGCGCTGCTGTTCTTGGTCAGTAGGGGAGCTGCTGACCCAGAGGATGGCTGCGTGGTCAGATTCTGTGTGGAGCATGGAGGCTCCGATTGGAGAAATGGAAATGGAGACATCAGAGGAAGTACAGGTTCTTGTTACTCAACAACTGTGCTTACCGGAGATTGTGCAGGCGAGGCCTGCATCGGAGCCTGCTACAGTAGAGACCGGAATGCCTGGAGAGTCTCTGGAGGGCCAGTTGGGAGCCAGCCCGAGGTCGAGCATGGCAGGAGATGCTGTGGAGGAAGGAGGCGTGACGGCGATCGGTCGCACAGCAGAGGTACTACCCGCATAGCGAGGGTGGAAGCGCCATGGATCAACGAGTTCACGAAGGAAAGGAGGAAGTCTCGGGTATCGCGAAAGCGGTAACTCGAATGGAGGAAGGAAAGCAGTCGGCCGTTTTGGTGGTGGGACCGGAGGAACGGACTAGTGAACAGGGCCCAGCTCCAGTTGGTCAGCTGAATCAGCCATATCTCAGGCGTGGGCTGGATTCGCAGGCAGACGGCAGATGGATGCCGGACCCGGAGTGGCTGTCTTTTCTTCAGGGCAACGGAGGCATCGACAGAACCTAGAGCGGTGAGTCTTTGGCTTTGAATGGACTTGTTTCTCAGGACCAGGCATTAAGCGGGCAGGGCATCAGCCAAGCAGAGGAGGGGAGGTTTCTCCTGCTGAAGTTTGCATGGACTGGGGCCAGAAGACAGGAAGAAAAGGAGGGCCCACTTTTGCGGACCTTTTAAAAGAAATAAGGTGGAGCAAGCCCCAAGAAGAAACGTTGTACGAATAAGGTATAGAGGAGGCCTACCTGAACACCCGGACCGGGTATATGTGGCCAGAAAATTATTGATGGACTCTATGAACTTTTGCCTTCGATATCTATGCTTTAATTAACATTCGTGGGAGGATACTTTTGATGTAAGCTTTAAACAAATGGCTAGTCTTGAAAAATTTTGGTATAAATATGATAGTTGTAAAATGTTACCTTTATGGACACCTTTTAGCCATTCCAATTCTGAAACCAGTTTTTAAAACTGTGAATGTAATGTTTAGGAATGAGGAGTGAATGTGGGGATATTGTTTTTGGTTAAAACAGAAATGTGAGGTGCTAGGCTCTCCGGAACCTATCCTAGACTCTGAAAACATTTGGACTGGGGCATGGAAATTTAAAGTTAAATTGTTTATGGTGAATAATGAAATACAACATGTCCCAAATAGCTTCTTTTGGGGAGAGATCGTGGGGTTTGTTTTACCCAGGCCAGCCAAAGCGTGTTATAGATGTGGTAGTCATAGGCATTTGAGCAGTGCATGCGATAGAGTGAAATGTGCCTTATGGGAATTGGACCATGATAGTGAATTGTGTAGAAATGAATTCAAATGTAATTTATGTGACGATTTAGGACATGCCTACCATCAGTGTCCTTGGACGGAGAAGAATAGGCAGGGGATTGAATAAAGAAGAGCTGATTTCGCAAGCCCAATGTGGGGAGCCTACCTCAATCCCGTAAAAACATAGTAAGAAGGGAAACTGAAGAGGGACGCCTCCGTAATATCAGAGTCTCCTATTAGTGAAATAAGATCCACTGGGTCAGTTTTGCAACAGAATGTGGTCCCTCCCCCCATTTCTAGGGCAGATTCCTTAACTGAAAACACGGATGACCTGACAAGGGAACCTGAGAAGGAAATTCCCTTTCAGACTCCAAGGAGGGTAACGAGAGCAAGTAGTCGTACAGGAGGGGGGTGTTTGATTCAGAATTCCTTCACAGCTCTAGCAGACTTACAAGGGGAAGGAGTTTCGATTTGTTAAAATCAGATGAGAGCTTAAACATGGAAATTGAAGAAGAGGGGGGACTGGAAGTGTTAGAAGGAAAGAAGAAAAAGGGCAGAAAGAGGAAACAAGATAAGGCGTGAATAAATGACCAAAGCATAATATGGCCTGTTTAAAGATTATATCCCTCAATTGCTGTAGCCTTAAGAGTTATAAGAGGTGGCTTATTACCTTACAGTATTGCAGAGAATTGAAAGCAGATGTGATCCTTTTACAGGAGACTCACTTTTCTTCTTTGTCAGAGGTGTCTCAGATTACAAAGTTATGGTGGGAAGGCCCGTCCTTCTGGTCATTCGGGGGAAGATGTGGCAGACGGAATAGGGATATTATTTTCTAACACAGCAGTTCAGGTAACAAGGCTGATTGATGTCCTGCCTGGTAGGGTATTGTTGTTGGATTGTTTTTTTAAAAGGATTGTGTTTTAGATTAATTAATACTTATGCTCCACAAGTCAAAACCGCAAGGATAGCATTGTTTAATTTGGTAAAACCTTATTTGTTTTCCTCAAAACATATAGTTTGGGGAGGAGATATGAATTGCAGCCTAGATGTTCGGTTAAGAGACGGGGTCCAGCAAAAAACTTATTGTGACTCACATGCTCTTTCGCAAACTATAGGGGTTGCAAAGTTAAAGGACGCTTTTAGAGAATTACATGAAAAAGGGGGTTTTACTTATAAAAGGGCATCTTTTCAGACAAGAATAGACTATTTTTTCTATCTTATCATTTAACTCCGTGGAATGTTCAGTAATTTCATATGATTTTTCTGATCATAAGGTGTTATGCAGTGTCGTAGGTCTACATCAGATTCAACTTTTTCCCAGCTTTGCAGGCCAGGTGGATGTTGAATCACGGTTGCTGACAGAAGCAGGATTGTTGGCTCGATTTAAAAACTTTATGGTTTGCCGTAAATCAGTAGCAGTATTTTTCTTAGACTGGGTTTCTTGGTGGTCAGATACCAAATTGGCGTTAAAGGATTTCTTTATAACATATGGGAAACAGAAAGGTTCAAGGGAGTATTTACAATACTTAGAATTTCGAAATCAATATTATAAATTACGGTCTCATTCTAGAAGTAAGGATGCAGAGATTCAGTCCCAGATTAAAAGGGTGAAAAAAAATATGTTTACTTATCAATATCATAGGGCTGCATCTATTCATGCTGGTTTTAAATTGGTACTCAACAACAACCTTTTCAAGACCAGTATAAGGCATGTAAGACTAAGATTGAGAAAAGAGTGATGTTAGGGCTCAGAAATTCTGTTGGAGAATTAAGATCTTCCGTGGCAGAAATGCTTGTTATAGCGGAGGAGAAGGTGGTGTCCCAATTTGGAAATAGTTTTGTTTCAACCTTGGGGTGGGAAGACGTTTTAATTTCCCAATTCCATATATTTCTCAGGTAGAAGTAGAAATGCTGCAAAGACCTATTACTTTGCAGGAGGTACAACAAGCAATAGGAGCCTTAAGGTAGGGGTATCACCAGGGTTAGGCAGGTTGACTAATGAATTTTATAAAACCTTTGCAGATGACCTGAGTGGTATTTTAACAGAAGTCTTCAATGACATCTTACAATATGGGTTTGGAGATTCAAAATTTAATCTAGCTATTTTAACATTTATTTTTAAGACAGGGATGTTACAGAACTGGGTAATGGAGACCAATTAGTCTTCTGAATACAGATTATAAATCCTTTCCTCGATCCTGTGTAAAAGATTGCAAGAGGTGGCTAAGAGGGTGCTTCACCCGCACAAACATGTGCTATTCCATATAGAGCAATTCAGCAGAATTTAAGATTATTACGAGATATATGTGAATTTGCCGTCAAGGAAAACTGTCTGGTTTTATTATGGCATTAGATCAGGCGAGAGCCTTTGATTCAGTGTCTCATGATTTTCTTTTCCAGGTGTTATTGAAATATGGATTTCCAAAATATTTGTGCAATATGTTCACACTTTATATTGCAATGCAATTTCTTGTGTATGCATTAATACGTGGTAGGTTCTGAGATACAGATGAAGCAGGGGTTAGGCAGGGTTGCCCAATTAGCCCGTTACTATATGCCTTGCATTAGACCCAGTATTGAGAGAAATTGAGCACAACAGGTCAATACGGGTTATCGCCTCTTGTGTTTTACCAGCTGAGAAAGATCTCTGCATATGCAGATGACATATGTCTATTGGTAGCGGATGTCACCTCAGGGTTAAGGCTATCAAGTGATTGAAAGTTTAGCAAATTTAAGCGGTATGAGACTAAACTTAGAAAATGTAATTGTCTGGGGTTGGGGAGAATATGGTCTGTCAGAATATTGGGGTATTATAGTTAAGGATAAAATTTCTGTTTTGGGACTAAACTTTGGTAAAGGGACTTAACCTTTTAAACTGGGAAAAAGCCTTGGTTATTGCAGAGAAAAAGTACAGCAATGAAATCCTGGGGTTTTCAAAAAGCAGTTTTGATTATTAAAAAGTTCTTACTACCTATTTTTTACATGTAGCTGCAATTTTCCCAGTTCCGGTTGCTTTAGAAACTAGATTGTATAGTGTGTTTTCAAATGGTTTGGGGTAGTCGGTTGAATCCAATTAAAAGAGCCTTCTACGTATTTAAAACTGAATCAAGGGGTGTAGGGATGATAAATCCAGTGGTATTTTTCATTCCTTTTTCATGATTGCTGTCTTTCAAACTAGGGTTAAACCTCAGGATCATCCTTGGTGGCTTGGACACAATTACTTTTTCACCTTATGTCATTTTGGGAAGGGGGTTCCAATGAGAGGAAAGATGGCTTTAGCCCCATCCTCCGCGGATGCCGCAGTCAGAAAACTACGGAATGGAAATTAGGAAAATCCCAACTGCAGGACATTCCAGGAAAGAATTTTATGCAGAAATTATGTTCAATTTTTTTACGTCCAAGTGGATTTTCCTTGTGTACCCCTACAAAATTGTCCCAAGACACGCCTCTTGATGGATCATAGGATACCCCTAGTATGTGGATGTGTTGTGGCTCTGTTGCCATGGGAGGTTGGGAGTCAGGGGTAATTTAAAACATAAACAGATTCAGGATCGAATGTGTATTAGACCAGGATGCTTAGATCAAATTGAAACCTTAGAACATTTTTTATTACTTTGTCCGTATGTTAAGTCTTTTTGGTTTGAGTTGGCAAAGCGGTGGGAATGGGGATTTTTGATTCATATTTCTTATCAGAGTCTTGTCCTGGGGGACTATTCAGGTTTTCTACGAAGATATCACCCAAGTACACTGAATTTGATATTTGCCTGTATCAAGTATCACCTATGGCAAGCACGATGTCAGTTTTCTTTACAACATACTATTCTGCCCAATAATGTTCTTTTTAGTCGTATTGAATTAGCAGTGGAAAACAAAACAATATGAACAATGCATGCTGGAAAAAATATTTTTCAGGATTTTTGGAAACATATTGCATGGTTGAGATGAAAAGGAAAATTGAATATGGTGAATAGGGGCTTTAGTGTCTTACTTTATATTGTCTTTCAAATGGTGTATTGGAGTGGTTGGGAGGAGATATTAAAGAGGGTACTTTATACTTTTCTTTTGAAAATGTTTGTATATATGTATGTTTGGCAATTGCTGAAATGGAGTGTGTCACTACGATTGTTGTGTATCTTGCAATAAAAAATTCCCCTACTCTTTTTGATAAGTGCCATGGGATCTTTAACATCCACCTGAACTACCACCAATCCAGGCAGATGGGACCTCAGTTTAACGTCTCATCTGAAAGACGGCACCTCAGAAGTGCAGCACCCCTCCCATGCTGCACTACAGTGTCAGTACTGGGATATTAACCCAAGTGCCAGATATGGGAACTTAACCCACAGCCCTCTGATCTCCCAGCCTCAGAGGCGAGTGTGCTACCTACTGAGCCACTGACACTGTATACTGTAAGTTATCATACTGCTGTATGCTAATCTGTGTGTCTATTCTAACTCCTCTTTTCTCAGGATGCACCGTGAGATGAGCAACTTGTTATTCAGTGTGCCCTTCCTGGTGAAACTCTTAAATAAATAAATAAAATCTGTGAATTTTTCCCCTCAACACTAATTTAAAAAAACAGTCATTGTGTGCAGCTTTCTTAAGAAATTACCGAGATTGGTGTAACGAAGCTGATAGTCCTGTGATAATGCGCTGCCTGTTTGAAAAGAGTGCACTCTATGATCAAGCTGCTCAAAAAAATGGCTTCACTTTTTTTTTGGTGAAACTAAAAAAGGGAAGAATTGAAATTGTGGGTTGTGGAAAAGGGGAGCATCTACTGGTTCTTCTATGTGGGGAATGTGACGGAATTATTATTTGTAGAAAGCGCATCAGTACCATGGCAGCTGCTGGTTAGTATGAACATGTAGAGACAAACTGATTTTGTTTTTCTCTGCTGAGGTCGTGTTGATGCCAGACCTTCATACAGTGAACTTATGCTCAGATTGCATCACGTTTATGTTTGCTGCGCATGCATAAGAAACATGATGTGGCAGCTAGGAGAAGTGGGTTGTGGAGGTGCGGCACTGTGGCAGCCAACACAGGCACTGCATTTATGGGCTTGGCACTGTTCGCCCAATGCAGGCCCAGTGTTCTGATGACACTGGTTCTGCATAAGTGCCACCAAGTTGAAATGATTTGGCCACTGCAATGAGGGTCTGCCTCGTCATTGCAGCATCAGCCATCCAGCTGCAATGAGGGAGCGAACCATAATTGCAGGGCAGTACCTTGCCTGGTGTAACATGTCCATAAACATGGTGGCAGAGGGCAAGCCGATGGACTGGGGTGCCCAATACCCCTGTCAGCATGCCCCCAGCCCAGTTAATTTGCCAAAGGGGAGCCCACTCCCTGTTGGCATGATGCCCACCCCCCATTTGTTGTGTGCCGCGGGGGGTCCCCAATCCCCCTCGGCATCATGCCCCACCAAACAGTCACTCTTTGCCAATGGGGGGCCCAATACCCATCAGCTTAAGTCCCTCCACCCCAAAAAGGCAGGTGGCACACTGGAAGCCCAGTTCAGTGTCCCAAAAGGAAGTCTGCAAAAAAAACCCTTCCCATGACATCCTTTTTTTTTCTTCTGTTCCTGAAAGAAAGAAAACGGTCTCAAGCCTGTCGGGTCCCCTCCCCCAACCCGCACCACCCACTGTGCACCCTACCTCCTAATACACCCCCCCCCTCACCCCATACTTACCTCCAGAGCCCTTCGCGACAATCTTCAGTGGACCGGGAACACGTCTGCTGCACTCTTCAAAGCCGACCGGGAACTGAAGAAATGCCGGTAAGCTGTATAATGGCACAAATAGGGTTTTTTCAACTTTGGTGCATATCTCAGGCAATTGGGGGAATTTTGGCACCATAGTTGTTTCAACATGGGGTTATTGGGACCCTTCCTCATGAATTCAGTCACTGTCTTGGAGTTATTCAGCCCCGAAAGGTGATTTTGTTGTCACTGCGCGGAATCACCTTTTGGGACCGACTAATGAAATGACAGTGCCACTGTTCATGAGGTGGGCTCTCAAAAAGCCTATGTTGCAAATTTGATGAAAAAATCCAAAACATTACTGTTTTATGAGCGTGTGTTACGCAGTTTCCATACGCTCATAGCTTCGCAAATCTGTAATATTTTCACCCAGATTTTCAACACTGGCATTTTCCACCTCCTTATGAACAGTACAGCTATCATTTTTCACATGCTGGCCAAAATATGTTTTCGCACTTCCAGCACACAATAGCACAGATGCTGTGGGAAATCAGTGTTTGGGACAGATTAAAAATCACAGTGACACTGTTCATGTGTAGAGGTGCTAAAATGCCTATGTAGAAAATTTAGTGACAAAAGTCCATAAAATGACTTTGTTCACGAGTGTACATTGCACAATTTCCACGCACCCTCATAATTTCGCATTTGTAAAATTTTCACTCCAGATTTTCAACATTGGCATTTTTCACACCT
Source organism: Neoceratodus forsteri (assembly GCA_016271365.2). Taxonomy (NCBI): domain Eukaryota; kingdom Metazoa; phylum Chordata; order Ceratodontiformes; family Ceratodontidae; genus Neoceratodus; species Neoceratodus forsteri. Next base: position 610,464,176 of record CM057449.1, on the reverse strand, counting down.
ATTTATAAACATTACAGCTGTTATTTTTCATATCCTGCCTGAAATATGCATTTACACATCTGCGCGCAGAATAACACGGTCACTGTGGAAATCAATGTTTGGGACAGATTAAGAAAATCATAGTGACAGTGTTCATGAGCAGAGGTCACAAAATGCCTATTTGAAAATTTGGTGAAATAATTCCACTGCATGACTGTATTACGCGCGTGCATTGCACAGTTTCCACATATGCTCGGAAGTGCGAGCATTTTTAATATTTCCACTACAGAATTTCAACATTGCCATCCTTCCACCTCCCTATGGATGGTACAGTTGTCATTCTTCATCTTGCCCAATCTGTGTTTTCATACATCTGGCGAGAATGGCACAAACACTGTGGGAACTCAAAGTTCGAGACACATTAACAAAATCACACTGCCACTCTTCATGAGAAGAGGTCCCAAATGCTTTCATAAGGTGGGGTCACAAAAAGGCCATATTGTAAATTTGTAGTACAAATACCAATAAATGCCAGGGACATTAGAGTTTCTAACCATAATGTCCCACCCTGTACAGACTGTCAGGCATCACGGATGTGCCTCTGGATTGCCGATTGTAATGCTCATGCCATCCCACCCCCATCCCCCAGCCAGTGACAGGCATTGAGGTGTACCTTGGGCTCTTCAGCCCCAGAGTTCACCCCATTCTCCTATACTGCACCCATTTCAGCGTATGTTCTTATGGAATGGGGTGACTGTAAAGCCGAACACCCCAAGGCACACCTCAACATGTGTCAGTGTCTGCAGGATAGGGTGAGATGACATGGCATGAATGTCACGGGTGACTACCCAAACACATGCCCAATGCCTGTCCATCTCTGCAGGGTGGAGGTGGGGTTGGCGTGAGTTCAATACTTCACTGCCATTCCTATTCTGCATCTGTCTAACTCCTGCATTTCCAATGCTAATATCAACAAGCAAACATTTGGCATTGACAAATGCTTGTTTTAATGATTCAATTTTTATACTTCAATGTCAGCTAGGTGATGTACCCCATTGGTCTGCTGGGTCCCTGCACCGATCCCAGACTTCTTGCACTGCTCATTGCCCAAGGTTTTTACTTCACTGTGGTTCCCTTTTGGTGAAGGTGTGCACAGTGAGCCTTGGAGCATGGCCAGGCACACCTCTGCACCCGACGTGTTGATGTCCACTGCCTCTGACAGACCTGCTGATGTGCTGGTCTCAGGCTCACCTAGCCCCAATCACTAGTGGTCAGTATGTTGCTGGACACCAGATCCCTCTCTTCCCAGGAAGGTGAGCAGTCTATTGGATGCTCAGCCTCCCCCAGCTGGCCCTCTGACGGCCCTGGGGTTCATGTCTGACTCAGGTCACCAGCATGGCAGGCAGTAGCTCTACTGCTGTGCTGGTGGGCTGGCTAGATGACATCACTTGTGAAGAACGGCACTGACCAATAAGAGAACAAGAAATGTTCTTGCCAGTGCGCGATTTGTACTAATAGTGTTCGGTAGAACGCTGTTGCACATGGAAATCCATGCTCTGAACAGCATTGTTGTGCTGTTCCGAATAAGTCACAGTGTTGTTATGCTGCACTGAGTACATCACTAGTGCAGTATAACAACATTGAATGTCTTCACGCGTGCGAGATGTAGCGGCCACAGCAGTGAGGAAGCGAGTAGTGCTGGAATGAGTCACTACACTGCAGCCAAGTAAGCCTTTCTTTTAAACTAGGGGATTGGTTTGGGGCTTAAGGAGTACATCCATGGTTGTCCTTACACTATAAAATACTGTGTATAAGCAATCATACAGAAACAAGGATAAGTTTTATACTTGATTTTTTATAAAAGAAAATTCCCCATCTCTTATGATAAGTGCCATGGGATCTTTAACGTTCACCTGGAACAGCTACTACAGATGGGCAGAAGGAACTTGAACAAACATCTCTTACAAAGGATGGCACCACAGCAGTGCAGCGCATTGCCAGTAGTGAGTATCAGCCCCAGTTCTTGGAGTGGGACTAGAACCCATGACCTGCTGATCTTCCAGCTCCAGAGGTGAGAATGCAACCTACTGAGTCTCTGACAGAGTCTATCCTGTCGACGTTACACCAGTCACAATAGATGTCCTAGTATGACTGAGCTGAAAACGTTTTTAATGGCTGTTGTCATTAATAAATATAAGCAGCTGGCTTTATTTGTGTAAGATAATTTAATGTCATTTTTCCAGCTAATATGACTGTTGCTTTAATATAGCACTGGGTGAAATAAACAAATAAATACTCTGAGTACAGTCCTCATGCATAATTCTGGTACATAATAGACATAACCTGCTTTAATGCTGCAGGCGATATACTGTGATGGGTCCCAGTGTTCCGTGTGGCACAGCTCCAACAGTTCTGTCCAACTGTGCAAAAACAGCACAGAGATCCTGGCTTCTGATCACATCATATTGAATGAAATTAACTAGGATGGTTACCCGCTGAGAAAGAATGAAGTCCTGATCTGGATGAGTAATTATCAGATATATTACTATTATTATTATTATCATATTCTAAAGTTAATTAGAAGACTTGTTCCAACCATATCCTCATCCTCCAAGAGCAGCTCAGAACATGGGCCTACAAAGGCAAGGTGCTCATTATGTTTGCTTGCATGCATGTGCAAGAAACATAGTGCCATCATCTGAGTTTTCGAAGGTGTGGCAGCCCTTTTCCAATTCAGTCAGTGTGTTGGCAGGCGCGGCCGCAGTTCTCCAATGCCTGCTGGAGCTGTCTATGACAGCTCTAAAATGCAGTGGAGTACAGTTGAAAGGAGGAGCTATGCTTCAGTGAGCAGCTATAGATATAGCCTACTCATGCACGCTCCCCTACGCACACACACACACACACACGCACACACACACACAGGCACGCATGCCTGCGTCGCCTTCTGTACCCACTGTGGCAGCCGGCGGTGCCCAATCCCCGTCGGCTGTGCTACGCCCCAAGCACAGATTACATATGCCACGCTGAGTGCCCACCCCAGCGTGGCACTTTATCAGTAGTAGCCGACAGGGGTGCCCAATCTCCTGTCGGCTCCACTGTCCCCCCTGGGCACAGGTGCCACGCTGAAGCACCCCAGTGTGGCAACAAATGGTATTACAACAGGGGTGCCCAGTCCCCGTCGGCTCCATGCCCCCACCCCACCAGCCGTCCTTGTGTCACACTGGGATCCCACCCCATCGTGGCAAAAGCGTCCCGCGTCGTCATGTAAGCAAAAAAAAAAAACAACTTAAAAACGGTCCCTGCGGTCTCTGCCCCCACCCGCACCCACCACTGCGCACCCTGCCTCCCCACACTTCCCCACCCCATACTTACCTCCGGACTCCGGCGCGACGATCTTCGGTGGACCGGGAACACGTCTGCACTCTTCAGAGCTGACCGCGAACTGAGGAAATGCCGGTAAGCTGTATAATGTAATGAATAGGGTTTTTTCAACTTTGCTGCATATCTCAGCCATTTTTTGGAATTTTTTTACCAGATTTTCAACATGGGGTTTTTGGGACCCCTTCTCATGAATGCTCTCACTGTCATGGCGTTCATCGTCCCAAAGGGTGATTTCGCAGTCACTGTGCGAAATCACCTTTCGGGACCAAGTAACAAAATGACACTGCCACTATTCATAAGGTGGGCTCTCAAAAGCCTATGTTGAAAATTTGGTGAAAATCCTAAACATTGTTTTACTTAGCCATATGCTAGTGTCTTACGCACACTGTAAGTTCATGACTTTCATTATTATTTTCACTCCAGATTTTCAATATTGCTATTTTACCACACCTCCTTATGAGCAGTACAACTGTCATTTTTCACATCTTGCCCAAAACATGTTTCCGCCCCCATGTAGCGTACAATGGCACAGTCGGTAAACGTAAATCAATGTATGGGACACATTAAGAAAATCACAGTGACACTGTTCATGAGCAGAGGTCTTAAAATGGCTATATTGAAAATTTGGTAGAAAAATTCCTAAAAATGACTTTGTTTTCTGGCGTGTGTTGGTACGGTTTCATGCGGCTCGTAAAGTTCTAAATTCTCTATATTTTCACTCCAGATTTTCCATTGCCATTTTATTACACTTCCTTATGAACAGTACAGCTGCCATTTTCTCATATGCTTCAAATGTGTTTCCGCACATATAGGCACAATGGTGCAGTCGGTGTGCGAAAGCAATGTTTGGGACAGATTAAGGAAATCACAGTTATACTGTTCATAAGCAGAGGTCTTAAAATGGCTATGTTAAAATTTGGTGACAAAAGTCCATAAAATGACTGTGTTATGAGTGAGCATTGTGCAATTTCCACGCACCCTCGTAAGTTCATGACTTTGTAATATTTTCAGTCCAGATTTTCACCAGTGGCATTATTCCACACTTCCTTATGAACAGTACAGCTGTCATTGTTCACAACATGGCCAAAATGTGTTTTCACACTTTCAGCGCAGAGATGCGTGGTCGCTGTGGGAAATCATTGTTCGGGACAGATAAAGAAAATCACAGTGATACTTCATGATCGGAGGTCCCAAAATGCCTGTGTTGACAATCTGCTGTAAAATCTAACCCTAATTACATTACGGTGTGTGTTGCACAGTTTCTATGCACTGTTTCACCAGTTTTTTAATATTTTACTGCAGATTTGCAACATTGCCATTTTTTACACCTCCCCATGAACAGTACAGCTGTCATTTTTCACATCCTGTTCGGAATGTGTTTTTGCACCTGTGGTGCTAAATGCCATAGTCGCTGTGCATAAGCAGCTTTCGGCTAACAAACTGATATTGCCACTGTTCATGAGGTGGGGGTCACAAAAAAACCATGTTGAAAATTTGGAGTGAAAATACCAATGAATGCCTGAGGTGCTAGGGTTTCCAACCATAACGCCCCACCCTGTAGAGAATGACAGGCATCAGGGGTGTGACTTGGGATTCTTGCCTGTAATGCTCATACCATTCCACATCCTGCAGCCAGTGAGAGGCATCAAGGTATGCCTTGGACTTTCCGGCCCCAAAGTTCACCCCATTCTCCTATACCGCACCCATCTCACCAAATTTCCTGATGAAATGGGGTGCGCACAAGGGTCAAAGACCCCAAGGCACACCGTGACACTTGTCAGTGTCTGCAGGGTAGGGTGTGGTGAAATGGCATGGCTGTTATGCCTGACAACCCAAAGGCACACCCCAATGCCTGTCACTCTCTGCAGGGTGGTGGTGGGGTTGGCTTCAGTTCAATACTTCACTGCCATTTCTATTATGCAGCTCTGTAACTTCTACACTACCAATGACAATGCCAGCAAGCAAACATTCGGCATTGACAAATGCTTGTTTTTGTTTAATAGAGACAATGTGCTTCTGAAACAGGCCTGCAGGAAACGTAAATGGATTTAAAACTGTGTATATAAACTTTGTTATCTGATGAGACATGACAATAAACAATCAAACTGCATGATAACCAAGGGAAAATGTGACCTTTGGTCATGATTTGTATTTAATGAAAAACAAGTTCACCTGAGTGAAGAAGGTTTCTTTTTTCAGTTCAAAATCTATTTAAAAACAAGTTTCACATTTTAAACGTTTCCCTTCTTATTTGTTCACTATTCCAAAAATAATACTACTTGTAATGTACCTTTTTAAAATATAGATTGTTTCAGATATAAAAATTATACCTGTTGTGTTAGCCCTTTGCTATGTTATGTGTTTGTTGTGGGTGTCTGGTTGAGCTCAACAGCTCAATGGTGCTATGTGATAAGGGTGACTGCAGGATGGCGATCCACGGAAGGGCGACAATCCCCAGGGTGACTAGATACAAAGTGTTTTAATGCAGGGGCTTTGCCCTCTACACCCCCCACACCCCCCTTATTAGGATTCCTACTCCGGGGGCGTAACTCGGGAAAGTGGGGAAATCCCAGGTCACCCAAATTGTTGGTGCCATTGTGCCATCGCCCTTCCGACCAGTCACCCACATACAGTCGCCAACATCACAGGCTACCCAGCTGAATAGAGCAAACGCATCCTCTAATGGTTTCTTCTGGCACTGCAGCCTGTCTTTCGTTTTTCAATTATTTAGGTCCTTGGACATTGTGATTCCCACATACAAACCAAAAATAAATCTGCTGTGCACAGTGTATGAAGAATATAGCTGAGCCAAATAGCCTTATCATCGAGTACAGTCATCAGACACTATGCTGGATTTTACTTTATTGATTTTTAACCAAGTAAGTTCACTGAGGCACATGCTCCAGTCCTGACTCCACTTCAGTTCTAGGAATGACCCAAGGGTTCATTCTCAGATACAAAAGTTTCAAAATACATTATAAAATATAACACGATACAAACATGTGACATAAAAGTATCATCACAGTGCAAAAACACATATAACCAAAACTTTCATTCTAACTGTCAAAGAGATTATCTGTGGTATTGACCTGATCACCTCTTTGTGGTTGGTAGATAACAACGCACTTGAGTGACCTCTGTTGCTTGCCTAATATTTATTTATTTATTTAAAATTTTGGTAACCGGGAAAGGCACACTGAGCCAAGGCTCATTTGAAGGTGCTACCAGGGGTTGGGGGAGAGGAAGTACAGATGTGAAAAGTATTTCTAACATCCAAAGTGCATAAACAAGATACAATAATAGCAGACAAAAGCAGTTAAAGGGAAACACTGGAAAGGGTACAGCTTTACCCAGGCACTACAAAAATTCCTGATTAGTGCTTTCAGACAGTAAATTGTTTTTTTTATTACTCTAATTGATTTTTTAGTGATTTAAACAGTGGCCTTCAACTTTCACTTTCTATTGCTGGAAGCCACTATTTCATGAGTAGCAGAGAGCTTCCTGAGCTCACTTTATGCTAATATATCCTGCCAACCAATAGCTGAGGTAAAACAGGCATATTAACATACAGTGAGCCCAGGAAGCTCCCTGCTACTCATGAAATGGCTGCTGCCAGCAACAGGAAGTGGAAGTTGTGGGTAACTGTTCTAAATCAGCAAATAAAGTTGTTACTGTCTGAAAGCACTAATTGAGAGTTTCTGTAGTGTCTGAGGAAAGCTGTGTATTTTTCATTGTTTCCCTTTAACAATAAGTGAGATGGCTCACTTGACCCTGGGATGGCCCACTTGACCTAGCATAGCATGGAACCTAGCTTAGGAAAAGAAAACATGGCAGACAATGAGTACCTTGCATACTGTAGCTGCAAAGGTTAATCACACCAGACAGCTTAAAATTAGGCACCTCAGGGATTAGGGCACAAAGTGGAGGCCAGGAATGCAGGTGGCCCAGATAGGAGAGAAATAGGTGGTGGAGTGGGGAACAAGCGAGGCTGGAAGAAGATGGACAGAAAGGTCAGGAGAGTTAGAGACAAGTTCAGGGGAGCAGGAGTAGGCCTTAGCAGATGACTAAAGACCTGAGAGAGGAGAGCCAAAAGAAAGCAGGAGAAAGTTCCAGAGGAGGAGACAGTAGTAGAAGGTTTCATAGAGAGAGTCAGTAGAAGAAGGTTCCAGAGGAGGAGACAGTAGGAGAAGGTTCCAGATGGAGGAGAGACAGTGAGGAAGGTTCCAGACTGAGGGGAGACAGTAGGAGAAGGTTCCAGAGAGAGGGAGACAGTAGGAGAAGGTTCCAGAGGGAGGAGACAGTAGGAGAAAGTTCCATATGGAGGGAGACAGTAGGAGAAGGTTCAGAGGAGGGAGACAGTAGGAGAAGGTTCCAGAGGAGGGAGACAGTTGGAGAAGGAGGATTACCCAGCATACAAGTGAGGATGAGGAATGAGGAAGGTGCAGAAATTCCTGGAGTGCAGAGAGTAAGAAGAAGGTAGGGTAGGGGACAGAAGTCAGGAGAGGTGGGAGAAGGAGTTAAACCAGTGTTTAGTAATGACAGAAACTGGCAGGATCACTTTGGTTACCAGTTCCACTAGGCTGACAAGGAAACAGGTTTTAAACTGCTGAGATGATGATCGGAGAATGGGGTGGAGAGGAACCACTAGACTGCTAGGAAACGTTTCAAAACCTCTGAGATGGCAATCGGAGAATGGGAATCGGAGAGGAGCCACTAGACTGCCAGAGAAACTTTTAAAACTATGGAAGGGTGACTGGAAAATGGGGAGGGACCACTACACCACCAATGATATTTTTTCATTTTTGTAACAGAGTCAGGGCTTGACCATACCTCTGGCAGCCACAAGGGTTGAGCAGAATACCACCAGGTCTCTGTCGGCAGTATTTTCTCCATGCAAGGGTACCCGCAAACAGCCTTTGCATGCAGAAAGTCTTTAGTGAATGGGACTGCACCCATATGCAGGTTCCCTACCCCTCATCTGCATTGCGGCCCACTCAAAACTTTGCCCCATTGCAAACCCAGTTTATGGGTGCAAACTAGGCTTTTGTGAATACCACATTGGGGCAAAATCTAGTTTGCATTGGGCAAACTAGGATTACAATGGGGCAGAGTTTTCTGAATCCAGCCTCAAGTGGTTTTTTTGTTATTTTTTGGGGGATGGACGCAAGAAAAAAAATTCCAAACTAAGTTTTAAACATGACCCTCCCCCAATAAGGGAATAGGTCTCAGAGACTTTAACATTGAATGTCCAACAGGTTGATCATCAAGATCTGGAGAGGAGATATCAGAAGAAGGACAAGAGTAGTTTTTATGACAGTCACATACCATACACTGATAAGGGATGAGGCCCTTGATACTTCAAGAGAGAATACAAGCATTTGCCAATGCCAAACATTCAATTGCAGGTGTTTGCTGTGGTGCCTGGTACTGGTACTGGCTTCAGTGGGCGAGGAGGCAGCAGTGAGAGCAGCTGGTGCCACATGGTGGAAGTTGCATTGTAAATGCAGCAAGGAGCTGGTATACAGAAAAGCCAGCCCGCTGTCCCTAGTGGACTGGGGAGAGAGAGTACAGCACGGGTCAATACCACGCATGGCAGAATGTAGTGTGAAATAATAGCATTGCGCGATCTATTGATAACTTTTTCTCCTCGGGCTCTGCCCCACCCCTAGTTACGGAGGCTCGCCCGCCAGACCCACCCAATAAAGATTCTAACTCCATGGGGTGTCTAACACAGAGGGCACAGGTCTGGGTTTGGCATAATGCCGTGCGCTATTAAGCATGTGACATTATGACCGGTACAAGACAGTACACTGGGTTGCAGGAGCCACCAATAGAAAAAGCCACGCCATGGCTAATGAGAAGCCTGGGGGAGTTCAAAGGAGCGAGGACCGGAGAGAGAATGCACTGGGCAGCATGAGACACCAATTAGTGAAGCCGCACTGTGGCTAATGTAGAAGCTGGGGGCAGAGGAGCAAGGACCGGAGGAGAGAGAAGTGCGGCAGGTGGCGGGATTGACAATAATCTTAACTCTGGCCATGCGTATTAGTGTCAACTGTGATACGCATGGGCAGAGTTATGGCTACAGAAAGAAGTGAAATGCTGTTTCATTGGAGCAGTTCATTTCTTTCAACTACAGAACATGCCACATCAGCATCCCTCTGTAGATGTGTGACCAAATTATCAGCATAGCCATCTTATTACCTCAGCATATGTAGGAAGTAGACAACATTTTCAAATCCGAACTAAAACATAATTCTGTGCAAGTAGAACACCATTCCACACCACAGGTGGAAACACATTTTTTACAAGATTTGAAAAATGACAGCTGTAATATAGATAAGCTCGGGTAGTAAGAAGGCTAAATTGAATCTGGGGTGAAGATTACGTAAAGATTTCCACAGTTACGAGGTGTGTACTGAGAAATTGCAATGAATGGGCAAACTTTGTCATTTTTTATATTTGATTAAATTGAACATAGTCTTCTTATCACTGCACCTCATGAACCCGTGGGTGGAAATTTGAAAATCTATGAGGAAAACGCCACAGGTGCAAAAACATGTTTTGGGGCAGGATGTGAAAAATGGCTGCTGTATTGTTTATAAGGTGGTGTGATAAAATGGCTATATTGAAAAACTGGAGTGGAAATATTGAAAATGACCAAAGTTACGTTGTGCATAGGAAATTTTCAATGACCTCATGTAACTCTGCTATTTTTAGGAGTTTTTCACCAGATTTAAAAAATGTCCTTTTTGGGACCCCCACCTTATGAACACTACCACTGTCATTTCATTCTTTGATCCCAAAAGTTGATTTCATACAGCCACCATGCCATTCTGCACCACAGATATGAAAATACATTTTGGGCAGGATGTGAAGAATGACAGCTATACTGTTCATGATGTGGTGTGAAAAAATGGAAATGGCAATTTTGAAAATTTGGAGTGAAAGTATTAAAAACTGCTGAAATTATGAGTGTGTGTGGAAAAATCTCAACACCTGTGCATAACTTGGGTGTTTGTATTTTTGCACCAAATTTTTAACATGGGGTTTTTGGGACCCCAGCTCATGATCAGTGGTGCTGTCATTTCATTACTTAGACCCAAAAGGGGATTCCACACAGTGATCACAGATCACCTTTCAGGCCGAGTAACGAAATGAGAGTGCCAGCGTTCATGAGGTGGGGTCTCAAAAAGTCCAAGTTGAAAATTTGGTGCAATAATTTGTAAAACGTGACGAGATATTAACATAAGTTCAAAACACCATTGACAGCCATTATACAGCACTTACCTTGATTCTTCAGTTTGTGGTTCGGCTTTAAAGAGTGCAGACGTGTCCTGATCCACAGCAGATGACAGCGCATGACCTCCGGAGGTAAGTATAGGATTAGAGGGGGTGGCGAGTGGATGCTCAGTGAGAGGGTGGGGATGGGGGAGGGAGAAGAGGGGGACAATGAGGGTCCGTTTTCTGTTTTACAGGTTAAAAAAAAGACATCGGGGAATTGTTTTTTTCTTTTCAGGTATCTTAATTTTACTAAAGATGTCGGGACACTGGGAGTGGGTCTGCAGTGTCCTAGTGTTTTGTGGGGTACACATCAGGGGACACTGGAAGTGGGCTCCCCAGTGTCCTAGTGTTTTGGAGGGGTACACACCTCAGGGGACACTGGGAGTGGGCTTACCAGTGTCCCACAGGTAAAAGGGGCACAGCAGTAATTAATGTTTTCGGACACTGGAAGTGTAAGCCTAGGCTTTTAGGAGAGGAGAGGGACTGAATCTGCCAGAGGGACTGAATCTGTACTATGTAATAGTTTCTGATTGTTACTCTCTTACATGAAATGCTATGTATGTTGTAAGTTATACTTCTGTATGCCAATATGTGTGTCTATTGCAACTCCCCTTCTCCCAGGATGCACCGTGAGATGAGTAACTTGCTGTTTAGGATGCCCTTCCTGGTGAAACTCTAAAGTAAATAGATAAAATCTGTGAATTTTTCCCATTAACACTAATTTAAAAAAACAGTAATTGTGTGCAACTTTCTTAAGAAAGTACCCAGAGTGGAGTAGCGAAGCTGACAGTCCTGTAATAATGCTCCACCTGTTTGAAAAGAGAGTACTCTACGAGCAAGCTGCTTGAAAAAACTCTTCACTTTTTTTTCTGTCAAACTAAAAAAGGAAGACTTGAAACTGTGGGCTGTGGGAAAGGGAAGCATCTACAGTTTCTTCTGTGTGGGAATGTGACAGGAAATTATTGTGTGGGGAAAGTGTATCAGGACCATGGCAGCTGCCGGTTAGTGTGGATATGTAGGGACAAAGTGATTTTTTTTCCTCAGCTGAGGTCGTGTTGATGCGGACCTTCATACAGTGAACTTATGCCCAGATTGCATCACTTCTTTTGAATGACTCCATTTTTTAAATTTGGGTGTCAGCTAGGCTATGTACCCACACTGGTCTGCTGGGTCCCTGCACCGATCCCAGACTTCATGTACTGCTTGTTGCCGAAAAGGTTTTTCTGCTTAGCTGTGGTTTCTTTGGTGAAGTGTGCCTGCAATGACCGTGGGTGTAATGCCGGCACACTTCTGCACCTGACGTGCAGACGCCCACTGCCTCTGACAATCCTGTCTGGTATGCTGGTCTCAGGCTCACCTACCTCTAGCCATCACTGTGGTTAGTATGTTACTGGGCACCAGATCCCCTCACTCCCCATAGAAGGCGTGCAGTAAATTGGATGTTCAGCCCCCCCCCCCGCTGGCCCTCTGACAGCCCTGGGGTTCACGTCTGACTCCAGGTCACCAGCATGGCAGGCAGTAGCTCTACTGCTGCACTGGCGGGCTGGCTAGATGACATCACTTGTGAAGAAGGGCACTGACCAATCAGAGAACAAGAAATGTTCTTGCCATTGTGCAATTTGTACTAATGGTGTTTGGTGGAACGCTGTTCCACATGGAAATCCATGCCCTGAACAGAGTTGTTGTACAGTCCTGAATATGTCACGATGTTGATATGCTGCACTGAGTACGTCACTGGTACAGTATATCATCGAATGTCTTCGTGCATGCACAATGTGGCGGCAGCGTCTGTGATGCTACCCTGCAGCCAAGTAAGGCTTTTTCTTATACTAGGGGACCAGTTTGGGGATAAAGGAGTACATCTATGGTTGCCCATACACTGCATAAGATTGTGTATGAGCAATCATACACAAACAAGGATATGTTTTGTACTTGATTGTTTATTAAAACAATTCCCATCTCTTATGATAAGTGCCATGGGATCTTTAAAGTTCACCTGGAACAGCTACTAGAGATGGGCAGAACGGAACATGGACTAATATCTCTTACAAAGGATGGCACCACAGCAGTACAGCACATTGTCAGTAGTGGGTATCAGCCCAAGTTCCTGGTGTGGGACTAGAACCCATGACCTGCTGATCTTCCAGCCCCAGAGGTGAAAATGCAACCTACTGAGCCTCTGACACAGCCTATCCCTGCCCATGTTACACCACTCACAATAGATGTCCTAGTATCAATACAGTTCGTGGAGAGCACTCACCCCTTACAGCAGCAGGTATAGAAAAAATGACACACACACCAAACTTTGTGCTTCAATATCATTTTCATTTTCTTTTTACTTCTCGAGAGACATAGCAGCGCAGCAAACAGGATGGCTTAAGTTTCACCCATCCATTCAGGCTTCTTCAGAGCCTAGTATGACTGAGCCAACACAGTTTATTATTCTGAAAAAGTTTTTTAATGCCTGCTGTCATTAATAACTATAACCAGCTGGCTTCATTTGTGTAAAATAATTTAATGTCAAATTTTCCAGCTAATATGACTGTTGACTTAATATAGCACTGAAGTAAAATAAACAAATAAATACTGAGGCCCAGATATTCAAAGGGTTGCGCATAGCGCAACCACTGATCTTCCCGGTGTGATATTTAAAGGGAAAAAGTCGCGCACAAATCGTCGCAGCCAGGGTACATCAGTTATGTATCTGGCTTCTGGGTGAAGTGCCCGTGCATAAACACAGCCCGATATTCAGCCGGGCCATGCAGAGTTATGCAGGTGCAACCCTACCTGCACCTGCAAAGTTAAGCCAAAAAAAGGAACAAGTCGAGGGCCACCCATAGGTGAGCTGCCGCATTGCAGGGCGCAACACAGGAGCTGCCACCTGTGGGTGGCCATTGGCTGTTCCCGCGCACCTGGCGGCGCCACCATGCTCCCGTCGAGGGCATAACTGTCCCCACCCCGATTAGCCCGATCCACGGGCATAACAGTAACCTCCACCCAGTAGCCTGATCAAGGGCATAAGTGTAACCACCCCCAGAGTAGCCCGATCGTGGGCATAACAGTAACTCCCCAAGTAGCCCGATCACGGGCATCAGACCTCCCAAAGTCCAATATCCCTGGTGGTCCAGTGGACCGTGAGTAGCCCGATCACGGTGGCATTCCTCACCCCCAAGTCCGACATCCCTGGTGATCTGGTGGAACCCCAACCCACCGCCCACTGAGCCCCACGACCCGCTACCCCCATCAGCGGCGGGCGGCAGTACCCCACCACCTGCCACCCACCGACTGACAACGAGCATGCTGCATGCCCATTGGTTTACAGCATCAGCCAATGGTGTGCAGCCCATACCGACTAGTCAGTCCAGATATGTGAATGAATTCATTCACATATCTGGACTGACTAGCACGGTATGGCTGCACGCCCATTGGCTCATGCTCGAACCAATGGGCATGCAGCCATACCCGAGCTGTCAGTCGGCGGGCGGCGGGCGGCAAGCAGGTGGTGCTGCCACCCGACCGCTGACGGGGAGGAGCGGGTCTTGGGGGTCCACTAGATCACCAGGAATTTCGGACTTGGGGGTGAGGAAGCCGCCAGCGACTGGCTACTCACGTCCACTGACCACCAGGATACTGGACTTTGGGGAGGTCTGATGCCCGCGATCGGGCTACTTGGGGGTTACTGTTATGCCATGATCGGGCTAATCGGGGTAGGGGACAGTTATGCTGCAATCGGGCTACTCGGGGGTTAATGTTGTGCCCATGATCGGGCTAATCACGCCCACTGGACCACTAGGGATGGGGACATCCATTGTCCTTACCAGGACATCCAGCGATCAGGCTGCAGGGGGCGTCAGTCCCTGACGGCTGCTGCATGGCAGGGTGCCAGGCACAAGTCGGCGGGGATCGGCGCACCTGCATGCTAATGGCATGCAAATGGAGCTGTAATCAGATGCAAATGCCCCCCCGCGCCTTGCATAAATTATGGCCCCATTTGCATGTCACCTTTTGAATATCGCAGGTGCTGTGCGTGGCGCAATGGAACTTGCGCCACCGCATCTCAATGCTTCACTCTGACCACTTGCGCTGGCACAGTTCCACTGTGCCATGCACAGTGAGGGTGGCCAGGGGGTGATATTCAAAGCAGTTGCGCCATAGCGCAGCTCCATTGAATATCGCCCTGGTCACACCCCTGCGCAACTATTTTGAGTAGCACACTGGCTTGCGCCACAAACTGGTGCAGTTTGAATATCTGGGCCTCTGAGTACCGTCCTCATACGCAGTTCTGGTATATAATGAACATAACCTGCTTTAATGATGCAGGCGATATACTGTGATGGGTCCCAGTATTCCGTGTGGCACAGCTCCAACAGTTCTGTCCAACTGTGCAAAAACAGCACACAGATCCTGATTTCTGATCACATCATATTGAATGAAATTAACTAGGATAATGACCCGCTGAAACAGCATGAAGTTCTGATCTGGATGAGTAATTATCAGATATATTATTATTATTATTATCACCATATTCTAAAGTTAATTAGAAGAATTGTTCCAACCATATCCCCATCCTACAAGAGCAGCTTAGAAAAGGGGCCTACAAAGTCAAGGTGCTCATTTTTGTTTAAAACAGACAACATGTTTCTGAACCAGGCCTGCAGGAAATGTAAATGGATTTAAAACTTGTGTATATAAACTTTGTTATCTAATGAGACATGACAATAAACAAACAACATGCATGATTACCAAGGGAAAATGTGACCTTTGGTCATGATTTGTAATTAATGAAAAACGAGTTTGCCTGAGTGAATGTTTTTTTGTTTTTCAGTTCAAAATCAATTTAAAAAGAAGTTTCCAGTTTAAAACATGCCCCTTCTTTATTTGTTCAATATTCCAAAAATAATATAACTTATAACATAGCTTTTTAAAATATAGACTGTTTCAGATATAACGATCATATCTGCTGTGTTAGCCGTTGCTATGGTATGTGCTTGTTGTGGGTGTCTGGTTGAGCTCAACAGCTCAACAGAGCAAGAGCATCATCTAGTGGTTTCTTCTGGCACTGCAGCCTGTCTTTCATTTTTCAATTATTTAGGTCCTTGGACATTGTGATTCCCATATACAAAAGAAAAAATAAATCTGCTGTGCACAGTATATGAAGAATATAGCTGACCCAAACAGCCTTATCAGGGAGTACAGTCATCAGACACTATGCTGAGATTTAATTACTTTATTGATTTTTTTAACCAAGTAAGTTCACTGAGGCACATACTCCAGTCCCAGGCTCCAGTTCCGTTCTAGGAATGACCCAAGTGTTCATTCTCAGATACAAAAGTTTCAAAATACATTATAAAATATAACATGATACAAACATGTGACATAAAAGTATCATCACAGTGCAAAAACACATATAACCAAAACTTTCATTGTAACTGTCAGAGATTATCTGTGGTATTGACCTGATCACCTCTTTGTGGCCTGTAGACAACAACAAACTTGAATTGACCTCTGCTGCTTGTCTAATATTTATTTATTTAAAATGTTGGCACCAGAAACGCACACTGAGGCAAGACTCATTTTGAGGTGCGACCAGGGTTGGGGGAGAGGAGTACAGATGTGAGGAACATTTCAAACAACCAAAGTGCATAAACAGATACAATAATAGCAGACAAAACCAGTTAACAATAAGTGAGATGGCTCACTTGGCCCTGGGTGGCCCACTTGACCTAGCACTGCATGGAACCTAGCTTAGGAAAAGAAAACATGGCAGACAATGGGTACCTTGCATACTGTAGCTGCAAAGGTTAATTACACTAGACAGCTTAAAATTAGGTACCTCAGGATTAGGGCACAGAGTGGAGTATAGGAATGCAGGTGTCCCAAATAGGGGAGAAATAGGTGGGATGGGGGAACAAAACAGGCTGGGAGAAGAGAGACAGAAGGGTCAGGAGAGGGAGGGACAAGTTCAGAGGGAGCAGAAGTAAGTCTTAACAAATGACTAAAGGCCTGAAGAGAGGGAGAGAGCCAAAGGGAAGCAGGAGAAAGTTCCAGAGGAGGGAGACAGTAGAAGGTGTCTTACCCAGCATACAAGTGAGGATGAGGAATGACGAAGGTGCAGAAATCCCTGGAGTGCAGGAGTAAGAAGAGGGAGAAGGCAGGAGAGGAATCAGGAGAGGTGGGAGATGGGAGTTAAACCAGTATTTAGGAATGACAGAAGTACAGTGGGACTAGCAGTAAAGGTAGAGGAAGGATGGACAGGAAGGAATAGAGAGAACAGTGAAGAGTGTGGAGAGGACAGTTAGTGGCCAAGTGACAGAAGGCATTGCAGAGAGGTGTACAATCTGGTGAGCGAAGAGGAGGGAGCAGTGCCATAGACCACATCTGCATAGTCAAAAACTGGGAGGACCACTTTGGTTACCAGCTCACTAGACTGCCAGGGAAGCAGGTTTTAAACTGTTGGGATGACTCAGAAATGGGGTGGGGAGGGAACCACTAGACTGGTGTAGCAGGCCGAAAGGTACCCAGACAATCTTAGGATGGGCCAGATGGATCTGGAAGGAGAGGCAGAAAGCTTACTCCATGACCAAGATGCAAGAGGTTTATTTACAAGGGAATATAAAAACCAAGATAACTGTGTTTTACAATGTTACAAGAAAATAAAAAAAAATAGGCAACAAAACAATGCGATCGGGACCAACAATTGGTCGAACCATGAACAGGGGGTTAACCCCTTTTAGTCCAAGTCTTGCATGCACTTGGCCGAAATGATGAAACAACTGACAGACTAAGCTTGGGCTTTCATCTGCGTTGGCTGATCAGTGGGTGGGCATTGACCCCACAAATCGCTTTTGTAAACAGGCCACACAGGGGTGTCCCCCAACAGAACAGAACACAACTAGGAACATTGATAGCTGGTCAGTGAAGAACTTGGCATTCCTCTGGATCTCCGGGCAAGAAGCTGAAGACTTCTGGTTGGCAGGTGATTTTTTTGGATGAACCACTGCAATGACCACTGTCAGGTCCCCAGCCCCAGATGACCTCTCAACAAGATGACTGCTGACAAAATGATCTTCGGCTTGCCTCTGTGGAGTGACATGGGCATGTGCACTTACGGATGAACGGCAAAATAATAAAAGGCATACACAAAGTTAACGGTGGCCCTCAAGCTTGAGCTAGGTGGCTCCTAAGCTGACTCACTACTGGATACCTCACTAGTGGCCTCTACCACTTACCTTAGCAGGACTGATGCTGGAACACTTGTGGGGGACTTCAGCACAGGATGGCATCACTGGTGGTGGTTCTGCTGCAGATGGCGGATGGGCTGGGAACCTCTCTGGGTCAGCGTCAGGCTCTGGAGAAGCTGGTCCAGGCCACTAAGGCGAAGCTGGACGTCGGGTACACTAGGGCGCAATTCGATAACAGTTCAGTAGCAAGCAAACAGTTCATATTTTTAAGCAGACAGTTCAGTTTTTGCAGGAAATACAGTCTCTAGGGTGTGCTAGGTAGGCAACAGTACAGTTCAGTTTGGGTGGGGCTCCGGGCACATTCACATAACCCTGTGGGCAACCCAGGGCCTTTGGACAATTTCCCCTCCCCACTCAAGTTGGTGCTGTACCTAGAAGGGTCTTCTTTTTCTTTAGCTATTCTCCCCAAGCCAGCCCACTGCATTAATATTAATAGATGCCCCATGGCTGGGTTTTATGGGACTCTCGGGCCCGGTCCAGCCCCTTCGGTATTTCAATGGCCCCACTAGGCAGAAGTGACTGATCTCCAAGGTGACTTGGGAGTACTGGGGTAGTTAAGGTACTTCTTTCTAGGCACACAGCATGCAAGTGGAGGCCATGGGGCTGAATCTTAGGCCTGCTGAATGCACCAAGCTCATTTACCACCAATACTCTAATTCCTAGGTTATTCTGCTACCCCTCTGGCAAGCCAGGACGGCTCACAGTTATCCCTCTTTAGCACCAGCGGTGCTCTGAATTTGTAAAGTAGGCTTATGATCCACAGTTTTCTGTTAGTTGCTTCCTCTCCTTGGGGCTTTTATCTTTTGGGGCTCCCTCCTAACCAGCAGTGCACAGTATTTTAGATGTGAGCTACTGACCCACATTTCCACGGTTTCCCCTATGTTTCTTTCCCCCATCCTAACACCTGCAGCATGGTGAACAAGAATTGGGCACTCGGCTGACTCACCAGCTGGCTCGATCCTCTGGTGACTGAAAAGATCATTGGTGGTGCTAGTGGTGTAGCCGGGGAGCAGTGCTCCCACCCGGCATGTTCACTGCTTGTCCATGGCCACAGGTGGAACCCCATACTGTGGGGTACTACACTGCCAGGAAAACTTTTTAAACCTAAGAGACGACAATCAGAGAACAGGGAGAGGAGAGGGAACCACTAAACTGTCAGGGAAACTTTTTAAACCTACAGGAGGGCGATTAGAAGACGGGTGGAACCACTACACCAACAATGATATTTCTCATTATTATGACAGGGTCAGGGCTTGGCCATACCTCTGGCAGCCACAAGGGTTGCGCAGATTACCACCGGGTCTCTGTCAGTGGTATTTTCTCCACCAAGGGTACCCCGTAAATGGCCTTTGCATGGAGAAAGTCTTTGGTGAATGGGACTGCACTCATATGCAGGTCCCCTCTCCCTCATTTGCATTGCGGCCCCCTTAAAACTTTGCCACATTGCAAACCCAGTTTGTGGGGGCAAACTGGGCTTTGTGAACACCACTTTGGGGCAAAACCAGTCTGCACATCACAAACTGGGTTTACAGTGGGCAAAGATTAGTGAATTTAGCCTCAGGATTTTTTTTTTTGGGGATGGACTCAAGAAAATAAAATCCAACTTAAGTTTTAAAATCACCCCTCAACACAGTAAGGAGATGGGCCTCAGAGACTTTAACCTGACTGTCCAACAGGCTGATCATCAAGGTCTGGAGGGAGATATCAGAAGGAGGACTGGAGGAGTTTTATGTCAACCACATACCATAAACTGATAAGGGATGAGGCCCTTGATACTCAAGAGAAAACAAGCATTTGTCAATGCTGAACATTCACTTGCAGGAATTTTCAGTGGTGCGTAGTACTGGTACTGGCTTCAGAGGAGTGAGGGGGCAGCAGTGAGAGCAACAGTGCCACATGGTGGAAGCTACACCATAAATGCAGCAAACAGCTGGTAGTCAGAGAAGCCGGCCCCGCTGTCCTTAGTGGACTAGGAAGAGATAGTGTGCTGGGCGGCATGATCTGCCAATAAGTAAAGCCGCATCACGTTTAATGTAGAAGCCTGCAGGGGTTCAGAGGAGTGAGATCTGGGCAAGAGAGTGAGCTGGGCATGAGCCACCAATAAGTGAAGCCCACACCATGGCTTATGTAGAAGCCGTGGAGGGAGAGGAGTGCAGACGGAGGAGAGAGAGCACAGTGGGTGGCAGGAGTCGACAATAACCATAACTCCAGTCATGCGTATTAGTGTCAGCTCTAATGCACATGGGTGGAATTCAGTTACAGAAAGAAATGAAGTGCTGTCTCATTGAGCGGTTCATTTCTTCAACTACAGACCATGCCACATCAGCATTCCTCTATAGATGTGACCTAGTTATCAGCATAGCCATCTTGTTACCCCAGCACATGTAGGTGGTAAACAAAATGTTCAAATCCGAGCCAAAACATAATTCTGTAGAAGTAGAAACGCATTCCATTACCACAGGTGGAAACACATTTTGTACAGGATTTGAAAAATGACAGCTGTGACATACATAAGCACAGGTAATAAGAAGGCTAAATTGAAAATCTGGGGTGAAGATATGTAAGATTTCCACAGTTACGAAGGTGTGTACTGAAATTGCAATGAATCAGCATAACTTTGTCATTTTTTTATATTTTGACCTCAGTTTTTGAACATAGTCTTCTTATCACCACATCTCATGAACCCTGTAGGTGAAAATTTGTAAATTCATGGGAAAACTCCATTCCACGTCACAGGTGCGAAAACATGTTTGGGGCAGGATGTGAAAAATGACTGTTGTATTGTTCGTGAGGTAGTGTGATTAAATGGCTATATTGAAAAATTGGACTGGAAATATTGAAAGTGATCAAAGTTACATGCATACGTAGAAATTTTTCAATGACCACACATAACTATGCCATTTTTAGGAGTTTTTCACTAGATTTTCAAAATTGTCTTTTTGGGACCCCACCTCATGAACACTGCCACTGTCATTTCATTCATTGGTCCCAAAGGTGATTTCACACAGCCACCACACCATTCTGCACCACAGGTCCGAAAACTCATTTTGGGCAGGATGTGAAGAATGACAACTATACTGTTCATGAGGTGGTGTGAAAAAATGGCAATGCTTAAAATTAGGAGTGAAAGTATTAAAAATTGCGAAAGTTACGAGTGTGCATAGAAAAATGTCAATGACCATGCTTATCTCAGGCATTTTTTGGTATTTTTGCACCAAATTTTTAATATGGGCTCTTTGGGACCCCACCTCATGAACAGTGGTGCTGTCATTTAATAACTCAGTCCCGAAAGGTGATTTGTACAGTGACCACAAAATCACATTTCAGGACTGACTAAGGAAATGACAGTGCCACTGTTCATGAGAGAGTTTCCAAAAAAGCTCATGTTGAAAATTTGGTGCACAAATCTGTAAAAATGGCCAAGATATCAACATAAGTTCAAAATACCATTGACAGCCATTAGACGGCACTTACCTTGATTCTTCAGTTCACGGTTCAGCTTTGAAGAGTGCATACGTGTCCCAATCCACAGCACATTATGGCACAATACCGCCAGAGGTATGTATAGGAGTAAGGAGGTTGGGGAGGTGGGTGCTCAGTGAGAGGGTTGGAATAGGAGAGGAGAAGATGGGTACAATGAGGGACCATTTCCTTTTACAGGTTAAAAAAGACAACGGGGACTGTTTTCTTGTTTTCAGGTATTTTAATTTTACTAAAGATGTCGGGACACTGGGAAGTAGGCTCCCCACTGTCCAAGTGTTTTGTAGGGTACACATCAAGGGACACTGGGCATGGACTCCCCAGTGTCCTAGTGTTACGGAGAGGTACACATCAGGGGACACTGGGGAGCCCCTGTGTCCCACAGGAAAGGGACATGGCGCTAATTAATATTTTGGGATACTGGGAGTGCAAGCCTCCCTGGGTTCCTGTGCTCAAATGCATGATTTTGCACTTTTGCATTGAATCTTAGGTGCCACACTCTTGACCTTTCTGGTAAGTCACCGGATAGGCTTTTAGGAGAGGAGAGACGGAATCTGGCAGAGGGACTGAGTCTGTACTATGTAATAGTTTCTGATTGTTACTCTCCTACATGAAATGCTATGTATATTGTAAGTTATCATGCTAATTTGTGTGTCTATTCTAACTTCCTTTCCCCAGGATGCACCTTGAGATGAGCAACTTGTTGTTCAATGTGCCCTTCCTGGTGAAACTCTTAAATAAATAAATAAAATGTGTAAATTTTTCCCGTTAACACTAATTGAAAAAACATTAATTGTGCAGCTTTCTCAACAAAATTACGAGATTGGAGTACTGACACTAACAGTCCTGTGATAATGTGCTGCATGTTTGAAAAGAATGCACACTACGAGCAAGCTGCTCGAAAAATTACTTCACTTTTTTTCAGTGAAACTAAAAAGGAAGAATTGAAATAGAGGTTGTGGAAAAGGAGCATCTACTGTTTCTTCCATGAGGGAATGTGACAGGGAATTATTATATGAGAAAGCATATCAGGACCATGGCAGCTGCTGGTTAAGTGTGGACATGTAGGAGAAAGTGATTTTTTTCTCTGTTGAGGTCATGTTGATGCGGACCCATACAGTGATGTTATGCTCAGATTGCATCACTCTTTTTTAATGACTCCATTTTGCAAACTTGGGTGTCAGCTAGGGGATGATCAAATTGGTCTTCTGGGTCCCTACACTGATCCCAGACTTCATGCACTGCTCATTGCCCAAAGGGGTTTCTGCTACACTGTGGTTTCCTTTTGGTGAAAGTGTGCATGCAATTACCTTGGCACATGGCCAGGCACACTTCTGCACCCTACATGCAGATGTCCATTGTCTCTGACAATCCTGCTGGTGTGCTGGTCCCAGGCTCACCTACCCTAGCCATCACTAGTGGTTAGTATGTTACTGGGCATCAGATCCCTCACTCCCCAGAGAAGGTGAGCAGTCCATTGGATGCTCAGCCTTCCTCCCCTCCAGCTGGTCCTCTGACAGTCCTGGGGTTTACATCTGACTCCAGGTCCAGCATTGTAGGCAGTAACTCTAATGCTGCACTGGAGGGCTGGCTAGATGACATCACTTGTGAAGAAGGGCACTGACCAATAAGAGAACAAGAAATGTCCTTGCCACTGTACAATTTGTACTAATAGTGTTTGGTAGAACGCTGTTCGCATGGAAATCCATGCCATGAGCAGCATTGTTGTGTTGTCCTGAACACGTCACAATGTTGTTATGCTGCACTGAGTACATCGTTAGTGCAGTATAACAACCTTGGCAGTGAGAAGCAAGTAGTGCTGGAATGAGCTGCTACACTGCAGCCAAGTAAGGCTTTTTATACTAGGGGACGGTTTGGGGCTAAAGGGTACATCTATGGTTGCTCATATGCTATAAAAGATTGTGTATGACCAATCATACACAAACAAGGATATGTTTTATACTTCATTTTTTATAAAAAAATTCCCCATCTCTTATGATAAGTGCCATGGGATCTTTAACGTTCACCTTGAACAGTTACTGTAGATGGGCAGAACGGAACATGAACTAACATCTCTTACAAAGGATGGCACCACAGCAGTGTAGCATATTGTCAGTAGTGGGTATCAGCTCAAGTTCCTAACGTGGGACTAGAACCCATGACCTAATGATCTTCCAGGCCCAGAGATGAGAATGCAACCTACTAAGTCTCTGACACAGCCTATCCCTGCCCATGTAACACCAGTAACAATAGATGTCCTAGTATGACTGAGCCAACACAGTTTATTGTTCTGAAAAAGGTTTTTTAATGGCCGTTGTCATTAATAAATATAAGCAGCTGGCTTTATTTGTGTAAGATCATTTATTTTCCAGCTAATATGACTGTTGACTTAATATAGCACTGAAGTGAAATAAACAAATAAATACTCTGAGTACAGTCCTCATACACAGTTCTGGTATATAATGAACATAACCTGCTTTAATGCTGCAGGCGATATACTGTGATGGGTCCCAGTATTCCGTTTGGCACAGCTCCAACAGTTTTGTCCAACAGTGCAAAAACAGCACACAGATCCTGATTTCTGATCACATCATATTGAATGAAATTAACTAGGATAATGACCCGCTGAGACAGACTGAAGTCCTGATCTGGATGAGTAATTATCAGATATATTATTATTATTAGTATTATTATTATTATTATCATATTCTAAAGTTAATTAGAAGAATTGTTCCAACCATATCCCCGTCCTCCAAGAGCAGCTCAGAACAGGGGCCTACAAAGGCAAGGTGCTCATTTTGTTTAATACAGACAACATATTTCTGAACCAGGCCTGTAGGAAACGTAAATGGATTTAAAACTTGTATGTAAACTTTTATCTGATGAGACATGACAGTAAACAATCAAAATGCATGATAACCAAGGGAAAATGTGACCTTTGGTCATGATTTGTAATTAATGAAAAACAAGTTCGCCTTAGTGAAGCAGGTTTTATTTTTTCAGTTCAAAATCAATTTAAAAAAAGTTTCCAGTTTAAAACGTTTCCCTTATTTGTTCAATATTCCAAAAATAATATAACTTATAATATAACTTTTTAAAATATAGATTGTTTCAGAGATAAAAATTATATCAGTTGTGTTAGCCGTTTGCTATGGTATATGACATGGAGGGTGAGGGCTAAACAAACAAGATGGCTTCACAAAGATTTGCTGAAAAATCTGCGCTCTAGGGACAAATGCTGGAAAAGTACAAAGCCTTGGGGCTACAATCTGACTATGCTACCTACAGAACCCTAATACGAACTTCTAAAAAACAGGTCAGAACAGCTAAGAGTGCCTACTGTAAAGAATTGCTGCTAAGCTCTGCTGGGGACCCTAGGAAATTCTGGGCCAATGTCAAGACCTTTCTCGGTGCATCACAGTCAACTAGCACCAGTGACATGGTAGTAAATGGAGTACATTGCAATGACTCCAACACCATTGCTAATTCCTTCAATCAAATGTTCTCGGACCTGTCTCAATATACCTCTGCCTTCTCATCTCCCTAGGCAGCCTCTCTGTTTGCAACATCAGCGCAGTCCATTACCCCCAGCTATCTTTCCCAACAAATGTCTAAAAATCCTCCATTCTACCTCAAGGCAATCTCAAGGACTCAGGTCTTAAAACTATTACGGACTGTCTCTGACAACACTAGCTCTGGATCAGATACGCTTGAGCCTTGGCTCCTGAAACTAGCAGCACCATACATAGCCTCCCCTCTGGCTAGAATTTTCACCTTGTTTCTCTCTAACAGCCAAGTTCCTGACCTCCAGAAGATTGCTCTTGTAACACCGGTCCTTAAAAAAGGTGATACCAAGGAGATTACTAACTACAGGCCTATAGCCATCCTATCGGTCCTAAGTAAAATTCTGGAAAACTTGTGGCAAATCAAACTGTTGACTACCTCACAAAGTACAGCCTTCTCTCTGACACACAACATGACTTCTGTAAAGGTCACAGTACCTCTACAGCTTCTCAAATTCACTACCAATGTGTTTACCAGTATGGATGCTGGCCAACTGACAGGGCAGTTTTTATAGACCTTACAAAGGCCTTTGATCTTGTTGATCACCCCTTGCTCCTCTCCACTCTTTGCAGTCTGAGCTTTTCACCACCAGTTGTTGCCTGGTATGGAAGCTATCTATCAAATAGAACTCAAATTGTGAAATTCAACTCCTCTTTAGCTGATGGTGCTACCATCAATATTAGGGTTCCCCATGGTTCTATTCTGAGACCTCTCCTTTTCTCACTTTTTATCAATAAGATAGATGAGGTTTTTCTTTCATGCTCATCTATTTTCTATGCAGATGATCTTGTACTCTATTCAAGCTCTGATAAGGTTGCCAGCATAAATGCATCCCTTTCTTCAGATTTCACAAATTTCCAAAATTGGCTTTCTGCACATAAGCTTGTACTTAATGCTAAGAAAACCCAAGTAATGTTACTTGGATCTGCCCCTAAACTTAGGACATGTCAAACTCCCCTACTGGTGCAAGACTGCAGTGGCACACAAATAGAACGCATTACATTTTAAGTATCTCAGAATTCTTCTGAACCAATCCCTGGACTTCAGCCTGCATATGCAATCTGTCTGCAAGGCAGTGAATGCTAAACTGGGGGTTGCTTACAAGTCCAGTTTCATGTTGACTCCTCTGCTAAACTTGTTGTTGCCAGAGGCATTATACTCCTGCCCTCACCTATGGCATGCCAACCTTTGCATACACAAAACCATGATAGAAACTTTTAAGTACCTCAAGGAGTCAACAAGTCCAGGAGGGTAGCATCTTTCAGAAAAGAGATGTGTAAGAACAATGGGGCATTTAAAGATAGAGGGGCGGCTCAGGGGTAATGTGAGGAACATTTTTTCACGGAGAGAGTGGTGGGCGCATGGAACCGCCTTCCTGGAGAGGTTGTGGGGTCTAAAACAGTAGGGAATTCAAACATGCATGGGACAGACATAAGAGCAATTATAGTGGGGGTTGCAGGAAGTAGGCTGTTGGTTAACTAGAATCTGCAGCTTATCCAATAGGTAGGGAAATGAGCAGACTGGGTGGGCCAAATTGTCCTTATCTGCCGTCAAAGTCTATGTTTCTATGTTTCTATCCTTCATAAGTGAGATGTCACTTATAATAATATCTATTGATACCCTCCTTGGCACCACTGACAACTGTACAGGGACCTGGCTGGTTATCCCCTCAGCTTGCTGCCAATACTATCTGGGCTCCTGATTGACTCTATACTCAGAAACCAGGCCCCTTCAGTGCTTGCAACATTGCTGGTACCTCAAGCATCCTATAGACTGTGATCAGTAGATAAATCCTGTTGAATGTACCTAAATGTAAAACATCAAAATGCTCTGTTGCCTTCAATCACTGTGCTCCTAAGCTTTGGAACTCTCTTCCCAAGCACTTGAATATCTGGATCCTAGACAGCTTCAAAAGGAGCTGTGCTTTCATCTATCCCTTGCTGATCCCTGCACTTGTTTTAATCCCCCTAATCCACTCACCTGCCAGATGCTGCCTGGCCTAACTTCCTCCCTACCTCATAGCACTTCTTACCCTTCCTATCTCCTTGACAGCTAATCTAGCCCAACTCCCTCCATACACACACACGAGCCTTGTTTCAGAGGCCGTGATAATGTATTCTGCCCAGTCAGGAATTTGCCCTTGCCTTGTTTCGCTATCTATTTGACTCTTCACTGTTGTGACTAATTTTAACAATATTTCTTGCTGCTATGTTGTGGTATCTCTTCCTAGACTGTAGGTTTTCTCTGCCTAAAATGCTATGTGAATTGTATTGATTGTTATTGTTCTGGCTGCATGTATTCATTACTACTAACTGTTTTGACCTATGTTATTCTAATTTCATTGTACTCATGCTGTGTACCTGTCTTTGATTGTTGTACTCTCCCGGGTTGTGCCTGAAAATAGTTATTTCATGGCTAGTGCACCTACCCGTTAACAACAACTAAATAAAATAAATGTTTGTTGTGGGTGTCTGGTTGAGCTCAACAGCTCAACAGAGCAAGAACATTATCTAATGGTTTCTTCTGGCACTGCAGCCTGTCTTTCGTTTTTCAATTATTTAGGTCCTTGGACATTGTGATTTCCACATACAGACCAAAAAATAAATCTGCTCTGCACAGTATGTGAAGAATATAGCTGACCTAAACAGCCTTGTCAGGGAGTACAGTCATCAGACACTCTGTGGTGTCCAGCCCTATGGCAGTCAACCTAGGTGTTCCACAAGGATCAATACTAGGTCCTCTTCTCTTCACTATTTACATTAATAGTATCTCATCAGCAGTCCCAGGTTGCAATGCAATCCTTTATGCTGATGACCTGGTCCTGTACTGTAGTGTCAACAATGTACACCGATTAAGCCAGTCACTCCCTTCTGCCTTCATGTCTACTCATTCTTGGCTTCTCCACCACAAGTTAATTTTAAATGTTAATAAAATACAAACAATGCTGTTTGGGACGGTAGTTAAATTAAAACACAACCAAGAAGTTTTTAAGGTGACTGTTGGTCATGGTGGGCTTCATCTTGAATTGGTACACTCTTTCAAGTAACTTGGAGTCCTCCTTGACGAAAACCTAAACTTTGACAAACACATACTGAACACCTGTAAATCAGTTAATACTAAAATTGGAGTAGCTTTCAAAGCCAGCTATGTCCTCACACCGTCGGCCAGATTAGCCATCGCCAGGGGGATCCTGCTTCCGTCACTATCCTATGGTATAGTCTCATACCCATACGCATCCCAGTCTACTCTCAGGAAATAGGATACCACCTACAACAGTATCTGCAGATATGCCTCTGCTCCCCCCTGGTCTAAACACCATTGCCAGCTCTATGCTGACCTAAACTGGCATCCACCCTTCAGTCCATTTCTCTGGCCCCTTAGCACCCTAACTGACAATATACTCAGAAATGGTATCCGCCTCAATTGCCTCCTTGTTATCTCTGCTGCCTTCCTCCATGGCCTTCAATCAGCAGATAATCACGGCTGCTCCTACCTCTGGACATCCGCCTAGCTCCACTCATGACCAATTAAAAGCAAATGCCAATCCTTCCTCTTCAGTCAGGTCTCCTGTACCTGCTTCAAACCCCTCTAAACATGCCATTCTATCCCTATGGTCTCTACAGTCCTGCTGTCTTACCTCCCATTGCTGCTAGCCAAATCCTAATATTATCCAGCCTACCTAGTACTGTTGTCAAGGCACTTATGTCCCAACTGTATATGTCACCCATACCTAACTGTTGATCTCTAAATGTGTTACTGTTATCTGAACCTTGCTTTGTATCTGAACTCAATAACTCTACTGTAAATAACTATGCTCTTGTGTACCCTGTTTTCTCAGTTATACCGTTCTCTCCCTACCCTAGAGTACTCCTATTTGTTGTACCTCTTTGTCAATTGAAATATTGATTATTGTTAAAGTATGTTGCTATCAGTCAAGTTTGTTTCTGTATGCATTGATGTATTGTACACTCCCGGGTCATGCCTGAAAATAGTCATTGCCATGACTAGTGCACCTATCCAGTAAACAAAAGCTAAATAAATAAATAAAATAAATAAATTACTTTATTGATTTTTTTACAAAGTAAGTTCACTGAGGCATATGCTCCAGTCCCGGGCTCTAATTCAGTTCTAGGAATGACCCAAGGGTTCATTCTCAGATGCAAAATTTTCAAAATACATTATAAAATATAACACAATGCAAATATGTCACATAAAAGTATCATCACAGTGCAAAAACACATATAACCAAAACTTTCATTCTAACTGTCAAATAGATTATCTGTGGTATTGACCTGATCACTTCTTTGTGGCCTGTAGACAGCAACACACTTGAATTACCTCTGTTGCTTGCCTAATATTTATTTATTTAAACTTTGGTAACCGGCAAAGGCACACTGAGCCAAGGATCATTTTGAGGTGTGACCAGAGGTTGGGGGGAGAGAGAGTACAGATGTGAAGACCATTTCAAACATCCAAAGTGCATAAACAAGATACAATGATAGCAGACAAAAGCAGTTAACAATAAGTGAGATGGCTCACTTGTCCCTGGGATGGCCCACTTGACCTAGCACTACATGGAACCTAGCTTAGGAAAAGAAATATGGCAGACAATGGGTACTCTTTGCATACTGTAGCTGCAAAGGTTAATTACACTAGACAGCTTAAAATTAGCACCTTAAGGATTAGGGCAAAGTATAGGAATGCAGGTGGCCCAGATAGGAGAGAAATAGGTGGGGGGGGCAAGAGAGGCTGGGAGAAGAGAGACAGAAAGGTCAGGAGAGTTAGAGACAAGTTTAGCGGGAGCAGGAGTAAGCCTTAGCAGATGACTAAAGACCTGAAGAGAGGGAGAGAGCCAAAAGGAAGCAGGGAGAAAGTTCCAGAGGGAGGGGAGACAGTAGAAGGTTCCAGAGGGAGGGGAGACAGTAGGAGAAGGTTACAGATGGAGGCAAGACAGTAGGAGAAAGTTCCATATGGAGAAGAGACAGTAGGAGAAGGAGGCTTACCCAGCATACAAGTGAGGATGAGGAATGATGAAGATGCAGAAATCCCTGGAGTGCAGAGAGTAAGAAGAGTGGAAGGCAGGAGAGAGGAATCTTGAGAGGTGGGAGAGAAGGGAGTTAAACCAGTATTTAGGAATGACAGAAGTACAGTGAGACTAGCAACGTAAAGGTAGAGGAAGGATGGACAGGAAGGAATAGAGAGATCAGTGATGAGTGTGGAGAGGAGAGTTAGTGGCCAAGTGACAGAAGGCATTGCAGAGGGTGTACATTCTGGTGAGCGAAGAGGAGGGAGCAGTGCCATAGACCACATACGCATGGTCAAAAACCAGGAGGACCACTTTGATTACCAGCTCCCACTAGACTGCCAGGGAATCAGGTTTTAAACTGCTGGGGCGGTGACTGGAGAATGGGGTGGGGAGGGAACCACTCGACTGCAAGGGAAACTTTAGTAAACCTACGGGATGACAATCAGAGAATGGGGAGGGGGGAGGGAACCACTAAACTGCCAGAGAAACTTTTTTTTAAACCTGCAGGATGGCGATCGGAGAATAGGGAGATGCCACTACACCACCACTGACATTTTCTCATTATTATGACAGGTCAGTGCTTGGTCGTATCTCCAGCAGCCACAAGGGTTGCACAGAATACCAGCAGGTTTCTGTTGGCAGTATTTTCTCCATGCAAGGGTATCCTGCAAACAGCCTTTGCATGGAGAAAGTCTTTGGTGAATGGGCCTGCTCCCATGTGCAGATCCCCTCCTCCTCATTTGCGCTGCAGCTCCCTCAAAGCTTTGCCCCATCACAAACCCAATTTGTGGGTGCAAACTGGGCTTTTGTGAATACCATATTGTGGCAAAATCCAGTTTGCATGGCACAAACTGGGTTTACAATGGGGCAAAGTTTTGTGAATCTAGCCTCTTTTTTTTTTTTTTTTTTTGGGGATGGACTCAAGAAAATAAAATCCAACTTAAGTTTTAAAAATCACCCTTCCCCCAGTAAGGAGATGGGCTTCAGAGGCTTTAACATTGAATGTCCAACAGGCTGATCATCAAGGTCTAGAGAGGAGATATCAGAACAAGAACTGGAGGAGTTTCTGTGACAATCATATACCACAATCTCATAAGGGATGAGGCCCCTTGATACTTCAAGAAAGAAAACAAGCATTTGTCAGTGCCAAATGTTCACTTGCAGGTATTTTCAGTGGTGTGTGGTACTGGTACTGACTTCAGAGGAGCGAGGAGGCAGCAGTAAGAGTGGCGGGTGCCGCATGGTGGAAGCTACACGGTAAAAGCAGCAAGGCACTGGTAGTTAGAGAAGCTGGCCCCGTTGTCTTTAGTGGACTGGGGAGAAAGAGTGTGCTGGATGACAGGAGCTGCCAATAAGTAAAGCTGCACTGCGGCTAATGTAGAAACCTGGGGGGGGGGTTCAGAGGAGTGAGGACCGGGGAGACAGAGTGTGGCGTGCGGCATGAGCCACCAATAAGTGAAGCTGCACTGTGGCTAATGTAGAAGCCGGAGGGAGAGAGAGTGTGACAGGCAGCAGGAGCCAACAATAACCTTAAATGCGGGCATGCGTGAGTGTCAACTGTAATGTGCGGTAGTTTGACAAAATTACATCTAGGAGAATTGCTGGAGCCGTCTGACGGTTAAATCTGATGGGTGAGGTAACTAGTTGGGTCATATCTAGGGCAGCAAAGGAGTCCCTGATATGGGGGGCAGTGGTACTTAGCCAATTGACATTAAGGTCACCTAGGATGAGCTGCTCTGCCTTGTATCTGTTTTTCACCTCCAACCTACCCAGCATTTTGTAGCGATTATTGGAGAAATAATCCCCACCTCAAAGCATTCCTGCCTTATTCAGACAGCCCTCTGATCTATGCATTTAAATAGGGACTCAAGTTTTCTTCCTTTTTTCTCTAAGCTCACATGTTACATTGTTTTCTTATTCTTGTTGTAACTATTATATTCAATAACGTTTATCTAATTTCAAAAAAAAAAAAAATTGTACTCCAGAGCCCAGTCCTCACCCCCTAAGGAAGAGAGAGAGCAGTCACTTGGACTTTTGGACTGCATTCTGAGAGGTTCACTGTGTGGCTATTTATCAGGTCCTTTGTTGTGCTATGACAGCTTTTGCAGCCATATCCGGGAGTGCACAATTAGTTGCTGAATTTGGACGATTAACATTTGGGCAGCTCCTTGAGGCAACATTTTCCTTTGGACACAATAAGCACAGTTCTTACAATGCCATGCAGTCACCATTGCCATTCAGGGCCAATAGACGTTGATGTGCATTAAATCCAGGGTTTGATCAAATCAAAGGTGATCCATATTATCATATAGAGAGAGCCTTCATGACAACTTTTCATTACTTCCAAGGAAGAACGAGCTGTTTGTCATGGAAAGTTGGACTGCCTTGAGATACTCAGATGAGGAGTCTATCCTTCAGGGACATAATATTATTATCATTTTACTTAATATGCCTGATCCACAAAGTATAATCATGGTGAATATCACAAAAGAAAAAAAACATGAAATTATGAATACAAAATACAAATTATAGACTAAAATAAAAGCACTTGTAGTTAAAAATCGAACAAATAAGTGCTTAGGACCCTGTGAAAACTCAAAAAACTGGGTGATTTACAAACATAAACAGCTATGGACTTCCAAAGGGTTAGTCCAATAAAAGAAAAAGATCACTGCTGAAGCCAACGTAAGTTTGATTTTGGAACAACTAATAATCTTGCTTCAGAAGAGTAGAGTAAATGAGGGGGAAGACAAGAACTGAGGTACAGTTTGTCCAGTACGAAGAGCCATGTAGACTAAAACAAAGAATTTAAATTGAAAGCTAAGGTTACCAACAGAAAGATTTATAGAATGGGATGACAGGACAAAAATGAGAGGTGTCAGTGATCAGGTGGGCAGCTGCATTGTGCATCCACTGCAAAGGGGCCAGTTTCAATGCAGAAAGACCAATTAAAGAACTATTCTAAAAGTAAAGCTGGAAATACCCAGGCTATGAACAATTGTTTTTTATGGCCTCCAAAGTAAAATATTTGCAGATACGCATGATATTGATTACATGAAACCATCAGGAGTTGGAGATACTGTAGCCATTATCTGTGAAATATAAGAAAAATTATAATCCATAAAACCACCAAGGTTTTTAACACAACAATGAGGGAGAAGCTGAAAGGAAACTACCATTTGCTTCAGGTCCATCCACATGGCTTCTTAGGAGTCTGTCATGGATAACCATGTGGAACAAGTAGCACTTTAGTTTTGTCTGAGTACTGTAATAGTAAGAGAAGTTTGAGAACACCAAGATGAAATTGTAGTTGAACATTTGTCAAGACTTTCAGCTATAGCAGCAGAAAACAAACTCTAACGGGAATCATGTGATGCAGAGCACCTGAAATCAGCTCCATTGCTCCTCTCCAGCCTCCGAACTACTTAATCTCAGGTTACTGCTATTTACTGAATCCAAATATCTCTTTTGTATTCAGACAACATGGACCAGTCATTATTCGCTGATCAGAAGGAGTACTTCCTTTTTTTTTTTTAGTTAATACTTTTTATTATTTTCAGCTAAAAGAACATACAGTTAATATTTCAGAGCCATAGTCAATGATTTGAACAAAGTTACATACAGCGAGTGGAACAGGACTATGAACAATACAATACACAACATCCATTAACTCTATGTGAAAGTGATAAAGACATAGCACATAAAATCTCGAAATACTCGAAGCTGTGACTGTTACTAAGTTTGGTCATGCTAAATGCTATGACAAAGCCACCTGAGTGGCTGCAACCAATAATAGAAGACAGCCTGGTTTAATAATTTATTGTATACCTCATTGTTGAAACATACCTGTCTGAACCAATTTGTTGTATATCACATTGTTGTAACATACTGTTGTACTGTGTTTGTCATTTTGGTGACGATATATTTTGTAAATGAGCCCATGGCTCAAAGGTTTGCAAACTGATGTACAAATAAATAAATAAATAAAATAAATAAATCTACGATATTACATTGTGCATGGATAATGGCACATATGCCCATCTGTAGTATTCCTTTAGGTGAAGTTAAAGATTTGTGCCTCTATAGTCCTTTATAACTATTGTGGGCATTTTTCCAGCAAGTATGAACGGAATAGAAAAAATAAAGTATTCCACTGCTTACTTACTGGAGCACTATCTCACTAGGAAGATAACCTGTTCCTATTTTTAAAACTTAATCACAAAGAAAAAAAAAGGGAGAAACAAAAAAGAAACAGAAAAGACAAGAAAGTCAAGCTTTCAAAGGTATCAGACATTAATTATTTAGGGTAGTTATAGTCATAGTATCCAGTGTTACATGGTGTAACCAGAGGTCAGGATTATCAATCACGTGCCTTAAACTGAGATAAATCACCTAGGGATAACCCTTGGCAGTCACCCCACCCCTGATCTAGGGGAGAGAAAAGCCATATAGGGGCCCCAGCAGAGATGATATTTGAAGAGTGTATTATCAGCTATGTGAGATAGGTGGTCTAACTTGGCAATGTGGGCCATAGAGTTCTAAAGTTCAGACATAGATGGAATCTCCATGGACCTCCAGCAGCTTAAATTGAGCCGCTTGGCCTGTAGGCTGACCATGGATAGCCATCGGATCTGCATCTTAGAGAGCCTTATACCCTGAGGTATCAGACCCAGAATCAAAGTGTGGGGGGTAATCTATTGGCAACCCAAAATTTGTTCAGTAAGGCAGATGCACGCTATCCAGAAGGCGAGATAATTTGGGGCAGCTCCACAAGATATGGGCCAGGTCCCACCCGGTCACCACATCTCCAACAATGATCAGTGTCAGCCAGATGCATACAGCAAAGCATACTGAAGGTAAGATACCCATGAGAAAGAATTTATGTTGTATTTGCTGACTGTGCACATCCGGAGATTTTTGTGAGCTGCCCTCTAACATAGCTACCATTGTTCCTCTGAAGTATTCTGGTTAAGGGCCTTTTCCCATTTAGCCTTAGCTGTGTTGGACCCAGAGGGGTGCTGTAGCCTGAGGGCTGAGTAAATGCGACTAACTATTCCTTTCTTCACCAGTATCCAGCTAGAGTGGGGGGTGGAGTTGCTCTGTCATACCTCTTGGTGAGTTTTAATGTAGGTCTGTACCACACTACGCAATTGCAGATATTGCCAGAAGGTCTTATTCCCCAAGTAATATTCATTATTTAATTCTCTAAAAGACTTCAGATTTTTTCCCCTATCGACCAGGACCTGAGCTAAAGTAAGGATCCCTTTATTTACTCACTCCATCCAGAAAAGGGGTTTCCCCTCTATTGTGAGGGCCTTGTTATGCCAAATTGGCATTTCTGCCAGCGGGAAGGGGTTAGCCTTAAGCTTCTTATGAGCTAAGTGCCATGCCAAGACAGAAGCTGAGATAGTAGGGTGTTCCTGCAGAGGCTGAGCTAAAGGGGAGTATATCAGCATCACCAGGCTCCCCGGTCCAGCCATGACTGATTCCATCTCGGCCCACTGTGGCTTGTTGTCCCCCGGGGTGGGGAAGGAACCAGGCCATAGTCTGTGCTGTGAGATATGCTAATTTATATCCTTCTATCCAAGGGAGGTTCCAACCCCCTTGCTTCCAATGGGCACGTAGTTTATTTCTACTATATCTAGGTTTGGCCTTTTCCCATAAAAAGTTAGAAATGAGCTTATCTATAACTGTTGTCCACATTGCCAGAAGTGCCAAGGGGATGTGCAATAGAGTATAAAGAAGCCTGGGGGCAACAGTCATTTTAATGGCTGACACTTTCCCAAACAATGTAAGGTGCAATTTACGCCACTGACCCAATTCTGTACTGATCTCTGCTATCAAGGGTTTTAGGGTTACCTCCCAGATTTTAGCTAGATCCCTCTGTAGTCTAATATCCAAATATACTAGCAAGTGAGCCATCCACTGAAGCCCATACTGATCAACTAGAGACTCCATGCAGTGGGTATTTAATGGAGTACTACTGTTTTGGTACAATTTATTTTAGGCCAGAAAACATAGCAAATTCCAACAGCAAATCAAGAAGGGGGCATGGAGGCTGGGGCATCAGCTAAAAGGCACCAACAGGTCGTCAGCATATTGAAGAAGTATGCCTTTTAGCCAATCGCGGATACCTGCAATTGTGGGAGAGGATCTAATGGCTATTGCTAAAGGTTATACTGCTAAAATAAAAGTAAAGGGAAAGAGGGCAGCCTTGCCTGGTACCCGTCCCAAAGGAAGGAGCTGACAAAAAGGTATTTGTAGAAACTTGTGCCATGGGCTGATTATACAGCGCGAGCAATCAGGCTCAAAAGTGAGGTCCCAGCCCATGGCCGGTACCTGTAGCAGGTAATCCTATCTCAGGAGTCAAAAGCCTTTTCGAATCTGTTAGGCTGCCAAGGGCAGGAGTTGTGCATACTTGAGCAAAGGTCATAATGTTGATTATAGAGTCGGATATGGTCTCAGCTAAACCTTCCTGGAACAAAACCTGCCTGGGAAGGATGAACCAGGGAAGTAAGCAGAGGGCTGAACCGAGTGGCTACAATTTTGCAAATATTTTGCTGTCGGAATTTAATAGTGAAATTGCTATTAGTTAGAGGGCTTAGTAGGGTTTCTTTCTTTTAGTAAAGATGGTAATGATCGCTTTCTCTGAACGAGCTGTGGAAGGAGCCCTTGTCTTTGCTGAATTGAAGAGGGTCGCCAAAAGAGGGGTACTTATGGGGCTACCAAGTTCCAAAGCTCAGGGGGGGATCCCATCTCCACCTGGTGCCTTTACCTGCATTTAAAGCCTTTAGGCTTAAGGTCACTCTCCATTGGGATGATGGGGGCTTCCCAAAACCTGATCCTGCTGTGGGGATAACTGAGGGACAGAGAGGGAGGTCCAGAAACCGCCTTATCCTTGTGGGATCAATAATTCAGAGGATGGTACAAACTCACAAAATTGGTCATAATGGAATTTATACCTCCTGTGACACCTGTAGTACTCTACCTGGGTCCCTAAGGCTGGTAATATAACTCTCCACTCTGCTTACATAGTCTATGTGCAAGGATTTTCCCCTTTATCACCTCCCTCACCATTGCCTATGTGTTTGTGTAAAGGATAGCCAATTCTACCTTCCTATCCAAAAGGCTGTTGATGTCCGTATGGAGACGATCACTTCTAAATGAGGGGAGAAACATCTGGAGCCTGGGGGGTTCTTCCATGTGCCCTCCAGTACAGCCAGGTGATGTTCGAGCTCTTGAAGTTGCTGTTCCCTCCACCACCTACGGGCAGCAGCATAAGCCATAATAGCCCTCGGAGCATAGCTTTCATGAACTTCCCACCTACAAGCTGAGTCTGTCAGCTCAGGAGGGGTGCCTGTAAAAATAGCTGAACCTGTGTGGTTACTCAAGCAGGGAAAGTCTGGGTCCTCATAAAAGAGGGTCCAGCTTCCAGGAGTTAGAGCGTTTCATTCCTAGCCCCAAATTAACAGCAAACAAACAGGTGCATGATCCGATATTATTATCAGATGTGTCTGAACGCAAATTCCATGCTCTGCTTTTAGTGAGGCTATGAGCCAATAGTCTAACCGGAATAAGTTTGATTTGACTGCAGGAAAAAGGTATATTCTTTGTCTTGATATGGACCTTCCAGGCATCCTCCGTAGCCCCATATCAGCCATCCGGATGTTGCAATACCTTCCTAGTTTTAGGGTGCCTATCTAGGGTGCCCTGCATTCATGTCAACTCAGGTCTAAGGGATATTAAGATCACCCCAGGACTATTCTGTGTATAGTCTCCCACTAAGAGGAGAGGGACCGAGCCAAAGCATGAAAATGTTCCGGTGTATCCTCATTAGGGCCATAATGTTGGCTACCACCAGGGGTCCCTGTTGTGTAGTGAATAAAGTCACCACCCATCTGCCAAAGTTATCCTGTTTGGATTTAACCAAGGTCCAGTGTAAAGATTTATGCACAAGAATAGCGACCCCTCTTTCGTGCATGGTGGCAGACAAGGAGACAACCAGTCCAACCCATGCCCTTTTAAGGCTATCATTATCTGCTTGCCGGAGTATGGTCTCCAGGAGTAGAGCAACATCCACTCTCAGCCTTTTTAAGTGTCCCAATACATGCAAATGCTTTATCAGGGTATTAAGGCCCCTTCCGCTCCAGGTAACTAAATTTAAGTCAGCCATAGTCTAGATATTTTTAATGTCCAATCTGAAAAAATGTGATATAGAGTAAAGGCTGAGGGTGGGGGGAATTCTTCCAGGAGGCCATACCATGGTCAAGCAACCTAGATTCTATTCATGCAACCTTATCATAAGCCCTGATACCTTGTGAGAAATAGCATAGTAACAATACATTCCAACACCAAATATAACAAACATAACTATTTACATCATGCCTATACACAGCCAAAAGGAAGCCCCATGAGGTCAGACCAGCAGCATAGGAGAGCCACCATGTGCATCCCTTGGGGTGCCTTAGTAGCATTGCCACACTCTGCAATTAGCAAGAGTCTCTGTCTAGTGGCCAGAAGGAGAAGGAGTAGATTAAACTCATAGGGGCTGTGCTAGTGGGGGTATCTGTCATGCGCCTGAAAAGGCCACTTACAAAGGGATCTAGGGAATATCCAAAAGAGAGGGAGGGGAAAGGGGGAATAAAAAAAGGGTAGTAAAAAAGAAGGGGAGAGAAAGGACTGGGGGGTATGCTATTACAGAACAAAGCGCACTCCATTTTAGCTTAATTAAGAGCCAACACTTATCCAAAAGTTTTCAGTTAGTTGAGTCCGAGTTGGCCTTTGCAGATGCTACGTCAGTCTCTGTGTTCTCAGAAGATCTAGTAGTCCCAGTATGAGCCGAAAGATGATTGGGGTCCGTTTGCAGGTTCAGGGAGGATGCCACCACATCTGACCAGGATTTAGTCTTTTCTGCAGTATTGGCAGTGTCACTAAGCAGCTGCACTGGTATGCCCCCAATGGCATCTTCTTGTGGGTCAGGGCTGTCTATTTGCAGTGGGGCATACAAATTTGGGGTAAAGTACGCCCACAGATCCATACCCGGGCGGGATCCATGCCTTTGATCTGGCCGGGGGCTCGTCGATGTCGCCTGTATTCTGGGGTGCTGACGTTTGGGATGCCAGGCTGAGGGATGTCACTTCCTCGATCTAGGCGGCAGGACCACCTCAAAGTTATGGACCTGCAGGGCAGTAGATGTATCTATAGTAGCCTGCATAGTACCTTCTAATTCCGTTGTGTCCACCGTCATCTTCGTAGCCATGTAAGCCCCTTGCACCCGAAAGTCCTCAGGATGCTGGTTTCTTAAAAATCAATCAGATTTTCAGAAGATGCAAATGACAACGTACTCATTGTGAACCACCCTCATGGTAGCTGCATAACGCAAAGAGAAGGAGTATCCATGTGCATGAAGGACCTTCCTTGCCAAGCTATATTCCTTCCTGCAATCTGAGAGTTCCTTCGAGTAATCCTGAAAAACGTGTATCCTGTGCCCCTGCCATATTATATTACCAATTTTCCTGGCCACACTCATGATAACCTCTTTTTG
The DNA here is from genome assembly GCA_016271365.2 of Neoceratodus forsteri. Classification (NCBI taxonomy): domain Eukaryota; kingdom Metazoa; phylum Chordata; order Ceratodontiformes; family Ceratodontidae; genus Neoceratodus; species Neoceratodus forsteri. The sequence continues at coordinate 610,424,680 of CM057449.1, read as the reverse complement.
TCTGAAGTGTAGACATTTAGCCAGTAGTGGCCTAGGCCTTTCGCCTGATTTAGGAGGAGGGGCTAGGGAGCGATGAGCACACTCTATCTGGGGCTTTCAGTCCTCTGGAAGGCCCAATAATGTAGGAAGAGTTTTCTGAAGGAATAAGACCGCACTGTTTTTCTCAGCCCCTTCTGGAAATCCTATGAATCTAAGATTATTTCTTCGGCTCCTGTTTTCAAGGTCATCTTGTGACCCCAGACTCCACTCAGTGTGAAATAAGCGGACTTTGATCCCTTTTATCACCTGGGTAGTTGCATTGACAGCAGTTGTAAGTTGCTCCATCTGTAACAGAATTTGTGCGAACATCTGCTCAGTATGAGAGCTCTCACCCGACACAATGTCGTTGCAGGCCATGCCGAGAATCAGGCCTAGTTCGCTATTGGGAGGATTAACGTTGAGGCGAAAATGAGCCATTTGTAATACAGTTTGTGGTTCACTCCTCCCTTTCCTTGGGCACGACGTATTTACCCCTTGTAACGTCGCTAACCGTGTCCGTAGGACTCCCCTATGCCGGGTTTTGTTGAAGTCTGTTCCCCTTTAGCCGCAGAGCAAAGAGATTAGGCAGCCATCTCATCTGTGGTTGGCCACGCCCCCCAGAAAGAGTACTTTCTTTGTCCCATGGATGTCGAAATGAGGAGATTAGAGCAAAAGCATACACTGCCGGTTACGACCGAAAAGGCCCCTAAAAAACTGCGGGCCTCTAGTGCATTGGAAGCTCCTACAACCATTGCTGCGACCACTGAACAAGAACGCCTGACTCTCCTGAGATTTCTTGAAGAATTTAAACCCTTTCAAGAGGAGATGCAGAGCCTCACGAAGGAGCTGAAATCACTCTCTCAGGCCCTCGAAGATGTTTCCCAGATGGCTTCTGACAACTCAGCCTGAATTTACTCCCTGGAAAAGCAGGCTGACAAGATAGATCCAGAACGAGTGTCAATAGGCAAAAAATGTCATGGCTTGAGCTGAAAGTAGAGGACCTAGAGGGATGTAGGGTAGAAATAATGTAGTCCTTTAGGTCTCCCTGAGGGGAAGAGGGCTCAGATACTGTGCTATTTATCCAAAAATTAATCAAAACTTGTCGTCCCTTGCCCTTGGTCCCAAGTACATTATTGAATGTGCACACTGTGCCCTCTGGCCAAAACCACCAGCAGGGTCATATCCAAGACAACTAATTTTTTGATTCCTAAACTATCTTGAGCGCCAGCATTTTCTGAGTAAAATCAAAGAATTATATGAAGTGCAGTGGGAGGGTAAGAAAATCAGAGTTACCCAGGATCTCCCTGTCACAGTTCGGCAACAATGTTCAGCATTTCACCCGCTGGTCTCCAAAATAATTGCAACTGGTATAACATTTAAAATGCTTTACCCCGTTAAGCCACAAGTACTGGCTGCTGGCAGCTGGGAAAGCTACAAAGATTTGGATACCGCTGCAACAAACCTGAAAGTAGCATTTCCTGATCTTTTCCATGCGCCCTGAATATTAAAAGGATCTGAAAGGCGTAAACACAGAAATGCAGACAAGAGAAAACCTATCTCTTACTGATTTAGCTGAAATGAAAGAGTTCTCACACGTTCTTATGAACACTGGGCTCATCAGCAGGATTTACTTCTCCCCTTTATCTGCAAAGACATCGCAGAAGACAGCAATTTAAAGCAAGCAAAGATCATGTGTTTGGGATTTTTAGACTGTAAGGACTTTCTTTACATGTGAATGGGATTTTCACTAATTTAGCTTGCCTTTGTGACCCTGCGCAGGTTCCTTTACCTGCAATGAAAACCTGCAGTGATACCAATCGACCACTAGAGGGAGGTAAAGCACTATTAATGGGTGGCTTAACACAGCGTAGCTCACAGCATGGATGACAGCTCACAGCACTGTTTTATAGAATCTCGTCACTCCACATACATTAGTCTGGTGACTAAGTTGAATCGGGTCCCATATTATTTAGAGATTTAAAGATGACTTTAGTAAAAGAGTTTCAGAGGTAGCTGTGAGTTAAAGGCAGTATTTTATTTGATGGCCTGTAATAGACAGACAACTTTACCTGCCTTTCAACTCCTACTGTAGGTATACTTAGTGAGGCAGTATAGTGCAGTGGTTTAAGGCTCTGAGCTACAAATCTGGTGACATCCAGCAGACCAGACCTGGGTTTGAATCCCACAGCTTCCACTTGCATACTGTGTGACCCTGAGCAAGTCATTTAACTTCCCTGTGCTCCCAGGTCGCACCTGTAAAAAAGCTTTCAGCTTAGTGTGCTACTCCTGGTTAAACAACTAAATAAAAATAAAAAAAGACTTTACAGCCTGGCTTTAGAGTTCGGTTTTCAACTATACCTGTCTTTCAATTTTACTTTTCACAATTGTTTAACGCCTGAAAATAAGGTTTAGAAATTTTGTTACAGGACCAGATTTGTAACTGTCCTAAGGCCGGAACATTAAACAGTAGTAAAAGGTATACTTTCCTAACTGAAGCAAAATTTTGCAGTCCAGTTTTTTCCATAGTATTTTCTAGAAATAATAAGCCTAAGTTCAGGATCAACTGGAAGCTCCAGAAAATATCCATATGGTTGTAGTTATTTCCTTTTTTGCTTTGTTATTTTCCCCCTATAGGTTTTAAATATTGGACTGCAATGTTTTAACTTTAAGACATAATGTTCTATACTGGCCTGTATTTGTTCAAGGGGGAGGGAAAAGAGAAAAATTTCCCGCTGTTACGGTTTTTGAAATAGGTAGCAACTTTGAAGTGTGTTGGTAAATTTGTAATAATTTTATTGTTCTAACCACTACTTTTGGTAATGGCCGGAAGGGTGGGGTGAGGGAGGAAGAGCAAAGATTTGGTACACTGCATAGCATAGTTTGTAACAATAAGGGGGTGGGAGGGTGAGGGACTTCTACACTCTGTTACTGCACTTTTGGGACATGTATAAAACAGAGAAGGGGAATAGTTAGAGGGGAGGGAAAGGAGGGAAGGGAACTGAGAATCAACATAACCTCAGACATTCACAATTTTAAAAAGAACTTAACAGGTACAGACTCATGGTTACTCAACTCAGGGATAAAATGGCTAGGGCTCTAACATGGGCTTTCTGGAATGTCAAAGGGTCCAGATAGAAAATAAAACAATATCAAATTTTAAGGCATTTAAGCCTACGGAAAGCAGATATTATCTGCCTGCAAGAAACACACCTACTGGACTCTGAAGCCCTTATATTAAGAAGACAACAAATAGGACAAATATTTGCAGCAGAGGGTTCCTCCCAAAGTTGTGCAGTCATGATCCTAATAGCTAGGACCCTACCCTTTTCTCCATCCCAGATTTTTAAAGATCCACAGGGCAGATGCTTTACCTTTTTGTCAAGGGTAATATACACACAGATGAAATCCTACTTGGTAGCATATATGGCCAGAATGTGGACTCCCCTGGATTTTTCATGTATCTAATCAATGTTTTGACTCCTTTTGTGTCTAGCCTGATGATTATTGGAGGGGATTTAAATGTAACTTTTGACCTCTGTTTAAACCGCTCCAGTGTATCCCGTAAGGGTCTGTCTCCGGCCCAAAGGGAAGTCCAGGATCTGGTGGATCAGATAGGTTTATGTGATATTTGGAGGGTGCTTCATCCCACTGAAAAACAATATACATTTATTTCCCCAGTACATCAGACCTCTTCCCGTATCGACTACCTTTTTAATTTCACAAGCCCTTATACCTGGAGTCTTAGATTCATCCATTCACCCAGGGCCTATCTCAGACCACTCTCTGGCTACATGTCAGGTCTCTTTTTCTTCCCTTCCCAAATATGGGACAAGGTGGAAACTCAATAATCAATTATTGAAAGATCCAGGTTTGGTTAAATATACTTCTGACAAATTACCCAGTTATCTCCAATAACCTCAATTCACTGGAAAGCCAGATGTGGAGTGAATTAGCATTTAAAAGCGTATCTATGAGGTTTGTTAATTGTCTGGCTTCTAAGAGGAAAACAAGATAAGAGGCCCAGCTAAGAACCTGTTTGTCCCAAATCTGAATAAAATAATATAAATTGTCTCCCCATTCTTCCGAGCAAGATAGACGGGAGCTGATTAAACCAAAGATTCTTACTTAGAGCTATTGAGGAGAAAAGGCAGAATCGCAATTCTTAAAGCCAAGGCCTGTTACATGGATCAGGGTGAAAAGGGGGGGCGCTTACTGGCTTTATGCATTAAACAGCAAGACTCTTCCAGATTAATTGCAACAATACGATCTCGGACCAATGATTCCTTGCTAACGTCTCCCTCAGAGATAGTAGCTGAATTTTGTACTTACCTCAAGAATATATATAGCCCTATGGCAGATCCCCCTTCTGTTCAGCAACTTGATCAGTACTTTAAAGATTCTCAGCTATCTCATATATCAAATATACAACAAACCACACTGATTAAGCCCATCACACAATTAGAAATAGCTGAAGTAATCAAAGATCTCCCCTCTGAGAAAACTCCCGGACCAGACGGATTTTCCCCTAACTTCTACAAAGTTTTTGCAAAACAACTGCCACTTCTATTGGTACCACTTTTTCAATACATCCTATCCGGGGCAGAGGTAGATAAATCCTTGTTTGAGGTCCTTATCGTTCTTTTGCCTAAAACCAGTAAAAACCCTGAAATTGGTGACTAATTATAGGCCAATTTCACTTCACAACCAAAATGTTAAAATATTATCTAATCTTTTGGCCAACTGTATTAACACAGTTCTTCCACATTTGATAGGACCAGAGCAGGTCAGCTTTATGAAGGGGAGATCCTCCTTGGATCATATATGTACCTTACAGCAAGTCTTCTCGGTGTTTAGGGACGCTAATTTCCCAGCTGTTTTGGTGTCCCTGGATGCCGAGAAGGCATTTGACAGAGTTAATTGGAGTTATCTCTGGCAAGTTCTGATTGCTTTCCATTTTCCCGAGACCTTTCAAAAGTGGATAGGTACCCTTTATAAATATCCCACAGCCCGCATTTCCAACAATGGTGCCTTATCTGAGACATTCCTACTTCAGTCCGGTACTAGACAGGGATGCTTTCTATCTCTCTTACTTTTCAATTTATATTTAGAACCCCTTATTCACAGATTAACTACAGCACCTGGGATCCAGGGTATCAATATTCAAGGACATGTAGTAAAAGTCTTGGCATATGAGGATGATCGGCTTCTCCAGGTATCATACCCAAGTTCCTCTATACCTCACATGTCAACAATCATTGAAGAATTTAGTAAAATATCTAATTATAAACTAAATAGGGAAACAATGGTAGTTTTTTCCCTTAATTATAAGGGTTTGAAGCATGATATTTCTAATATGGGGCTTGCCTGGAGGACAGATTCTCTACGCTATTTATGTATCGAATTAACAAGGAACCCTCCCACCTTCAGAAGCTTAACCTAGACCCCCTCATACATACTATTAAACAAGACTTGCAAAGGTGGTCACTCCTCCCCTCATCTCTTTGGGGCAAAATTAACTTGATTAAAATGAATATTTTTCCCCACCTCTTCTATCCTCTTACTTTGTTAAATCTTTGGCTCCCATTAAAATGGTTTAAGAGTGTGCACAAGCTCTTTACAGATTTTATATGGGTGGGGAAAGAGCTAGACTGTTTTTTTATAAACTAGCTGCTCCCAAGGGTAAAGGTGGGTTATGATTACCACACATTTGCCTTTACTATTGGGCCAGCCAGATTAACAAATATCTCAGATGGATAGACCCTGAAACAAGCTAAATCTTTCTTTTACACCAATCTGGCTCAAGATTGAAAAGACCTTCTAAAATGCAAGGGCTTTCTCCAATCTCTCCTATACACCAATCTGAAATCTCTTTCACCACTATTTAAGACATCTTCCATCGCTGTCTCCTTTAGGATTCCTTCTCAGTTGTGCAATTTCATGAAATATGATCATACCCGCAATTTATCCCAAACCATATAGGGAAACCCCAATATTAAGATATAGGAGGCCAAATTATTTCACCTGGTTGGTTACCACAGGTAGGAGACTGTCCAGTCTGTTATTTTATCAGGGAAAATGGAACATGGCTTACCTCTTCGGAGATATTAGTTACAGCAAATATCCCAAGGACTCAGATTTTTAAAGTATATCAGCTTCGTCACCTTTTGGTTAAAACATTTGGGCAGACTCATCCAAATCTCTTTGATTCACCCTTGTGGATGAAACTGCAACCTTTAGTGGGGCTACCATACGCAGTCTCCAAAATTTATCTGAACCTACATAATTTGAAATAGCCAGAATGTTTTGGCCCCACTGCATTTTGGACCTCCCTCTTTCCCGGAAAGATTATAAATTGGTCCCTCCTGTGGCAGAATTGTCACCATTTGATTGCCCAAGATAGGCTGTGACTTATGCAGTTTCAAATATTGCATAACTTATACTACTCCCCTCAGAAGTTAGCTTGCTTTGGCTACTTAGACTCTTCTACCTGTGTGAGATGTTTATATGGGGAGGGAAATCTGCTTCATATTTCTTGGACTTGTCCAAAAATAGCCAAATTATGGGCCCTTATTAAGCAGAAGGTGGACCCCCTTCTAGGTTTGAAGGATCTGTTCAGTCCTGACATTTGTCTATTAGAGATCTCAGAGGTTCAGGTATTAAATCGTAAATATCATGTAACTATAATAGCAATGTCAGTTAAGAAACTGATTTTGAAACACTGGAAAGACACAGCAGAAATTACCTACATGGAATGATTAAATGAGCTTCTAGCCAATCTCGAACTTGAGAACCATAGCAACCTCATCCAGAGACTTAAGATTTAACAACATCTGGGCCCTTTGTATAGTACTCATTGTAAAGAGTAAACAAGAATCCTTTGTGCATTGTGTAGTGGCTCTTTGTAATGATTCTGTGTAAGGGAGGAGGTTAGGGATAGGTGGGAATATGGGAGGGTGGGTGGGCATTGTTCCTCCATATTTACTCATTAGATACATATGTATTATATTTATGATGGTTCAGTGCTCTGTAAATGTAAAAGTCTGAATAAACTTTAAATTAAAAAAAAAACAAACTCTAGCAAGACCCAATACGGCTGCTAAATAATGATATTGTAGGCAGTGATAAATGTAACTAGCATTTTGCATAATTACTGAGCCACCTAACTGCACTTTCTAATTGTTGTGATATATACACACACTGACTAATACATATACACATATATGTATATACAGTCTTCAGGATTTCTGCTATCCATTTTATAATTAGATTGTGTACATTGCCATTTGTATAAAATGTGCCTGAAAATGCTGGAAGGTTTGATATATTTTATTAGGCCAACAAGTGTCTTGTAATTCCATCTTTGTACAAGACACTTGTTGGTCCAATAAAAGATATCAAACCTTCCAGCATATCCTGTTTTCCAAGGACCAATATGGCTTGAATCTCTTTACAATATAAATTGTACCTCGAAGCACTCACTTTTCTAAGCAACGCATTAATACTGGTAGGTCAGGGAGTGTTTGGAGACAAATCCAAAAGCCATTATGCAATCAGCAACATACACATAGTCACAGACATTAAAACATCATTACTTTACTGACATTGAATGATGGCCAGGACCATGGGGATCCAGGATTTTTTAAGGAGGTAGCACTTTCCACTACAAATATAAACACAAAACTCTCATTAGGCCAAAAGCTACTTTTCTGGCCTAAGGGATTACCAATTTCTACTTCACCATATAGCTAGAGGTGCTTGTGGCCAGGACAACAGTTATATCCTTTTCTCTTCTGAAAATCACCACAGCATCTTTAACTTCTACTAGTCTACCCACAGGTGGACAGAAGAGGCTTTGGTTTAATGATAAGAAAGGGGCAACAGGGCATCTACAGTGAATTGGTAGGATGGATGAACTGATGGACCAATGTTCCTCTTTCCATTCTAAAACTGTTTGTACTGTATGTAATGGCTCTTCTAAATGAAGGCATCTCCAACAGTACAGTGCCCCACTAGTACTACACCACAATGTTCGAACTAGGTATGAACTCAAGTCCTCAATGCATGTCATGAACCCACACCACTGCAGCCTATTTGCCAGAACACTACTAATAAAATCACACTGACACGTTCTATAATGACCACTGCTATACAATACTTACTACCGATTTACAAATATTGTGCTATGATACTTACACCAACACACACACACAAAAACAGTTGGTGTAAACATAACTCATAAAAATAAAAAAATACTTATTAAAGCACTTTCTGGGAGTGATTGTAAACACAAATCTTTGGTTTAAGAATTGACAGACTTGTTAGCCACTCTCACTTTTATCTTGGGTCACATACTTCATGACTCTAGATATTATCTAACTATGTCCAAACTGCATGCAGCTAGGTTTTATTTTTTCTAAACCACCCATAAGCTTACTCAATGAAACTTTTGCACAGTTACACTGAACACGAGCCCTGATCAAGCAGTGCATTATAAAGTTACACAAACTTGATTGCATCCTTGTTATTTCTTGAAACAGTGTTCTTATTGTTAATTGTATTTGATGGAACTTAGGTTAAGTATTAAAGGGCCAATATCATTTGTATGTTACCTGACTATAAAGCTAAAATAGTCCACCGAATACGAAAATCGCCCACTGTCATATTCTGCCAATTAATAAAAAAATAATAATCATGTAAGAATCTCAAGATATCTGCCAAGGAAAACTGGCAGGAACAAACACCCGCCCAAAGTATGCACACACACACACACACACACACACACAGACACACACTCTCAAATATATAATTGTGCCAGGCACTTACTACATCTATACAGTCTGTACTGCCAGAATGCTATATGACTGAGTGCACAATATGATTTTATGTTCAAGAAATATGTTACTCTGCATCATCACTGGGAAGATGAAAGATTTTCTTTACCAAGTTAAGTGACAATAGTTCTTTGCAGTAATGCCTACTCAGAGAACTGGTAAGTAGCAATAGATTTAGACTTAATTGCCACTTATTCATCACAGCGTAGGCAAAAGCTGTACACCAGTGCAAAATCCTGAACAGCAGAGAATGGTGACACTTAGTGTAGTAGGCAGAAACTTGACAGCAGGAACATCAGAGTGGAAATGGAGGTGTGTTTTCTGTTCAAAGGCTCAGCATATTAATAAACTTATTTCTTGCACAGACTAAAATGATTCAAAAATCATATAAAGGCTCACCAAGTGTAAACCTTATGCAAACACTCACTAAAATGTGTGGAAATGCACTGGGATGCTATTCAGTAGCACAGCTGTATGAGGCAGTTTTAAAGGAAAGTGGTAAGGGATGCAGCAGTCTGGAGGAATAGTTAAAATAAAAAAGAAAAAATTACCTAATTTTATAGCAAATGTACTCCAGTCTTAACATGCATGAAAATGAACCAAATCAGGTACAAAATGTAATATTGAGTATACTGAATCTAGTGAGAGCCCGGTGATTTACCCATGTTCAGAGATTCTCAGCCGAAACCGAGATGTAAATCAATTAATTCAGTCAGGATAGGTTTTCTGTGCAGGTTTCTCAGTTTCAAGAGCCATACATACATAATTTATTTTTGAGGAATCCTATTCGAGAGCCAAGTTTGCAGCAGTGACCAGATGGTTAGGTGGGTATACTAATTTGTGGTTTTGGCTAAGAAGGTAGTTTACCTTGAAGCAATGCCATAAATCAATAACATGGCAATATGTCAAATTGCACTTTGCTGTTCTGTCTCTTGTATTTAATGCATTATATGATCCTGACCCATGGAAGACGTAATACATTTCAAAGTCAATAGTGGAAGTGCAATCTGTATGCACAGTCTACTACATGTATACTTGTGTGCTGCTGCTACCTACGGACATGGTACTGTTAGTAGGATTTGGGAGTGGTATGATTAAGATAGTGGTCTTCCCATAGAACTCGAAAGAGCCCTCAAGTTCTGTGGGTCTTTCCCATCGGGTTGTTGACCGAGAACCGCTAGGGCAACATTACGAAGTTATATCAAAAGTTACAATACACATAACTTAAATTCAGAAGGGTAAAAAAAAAAAAAAAGAAATGTTGAATAAGTGCTTTTTGCAGGAATGCATTTTGTTATGCACACTATAGCTCTTGGGGCGGGAATCAACCATAGCTGTAAAAGGGACATTAAGATGCATTGCTTTCCAGACTGCAGTATGTTGAAAAAACAACAGAGATATTTCAAATTAATAGTAACTAGACCACATGGTAATATGAATGGCATAACAAAGTGTATAGTCACATATGTTGGAACAGTATTAGCAAAATTATTTCCACCTGACTCAAAGCTGTCATTAAACTACTGTAGGTATGGTGGAATACAACACTGTCTGCCATGTCCAAGATGGCAAATGGGTTTAGTTCCATGCAGTCGTGCATGGGCAGAACTCTGGTGGCCATCTTGGATACGGTGAACAGTGCCATGTTCCATGGGTACCGACGGTCAAAATAGTGTGGTGAACTTGCAGTGATTGTCGTTCACCTCCACTATTTAAAAAGTCCATTCAGTACCCGGTAAGTTCCCTCTTCTATACTGTGATCGCAAGATATCTGCAGGGCTACACCAACTGCAGCCGTAAAAAGGAGCTGATTAATGTTTTTTTTTCCCCCAATCTGTACCAAGTTCCTGTTTCAGCCATTAGATTGTGGTCAGCAAACTGTGGCAGGGTTTCCAGTCAGCACTCAAGTTCTCAGCAAGTTACTTTCCTGTTGAAAACATTAAAAGAAGTTTAACTGTGATCATGGGATGCTGCCAGCAAGGAGCAGAGGGTGAGTGCAAGAGGGTATGTGTATCAGCAGGGGGGCGCATGACTCACTGATGGATTTAGTGAATATTAAAGTCCATGATTTACAGGCCTAGTAAAAGAAAAAATTAGAAACAGCATGGTTTGTAGATTTATAGATGTTTGCTTTATCTGGTAAATCTTTTTGTGGTATGAGTTGGGTGTGGGTACTTTCAAAAGAGTATACAAATGTTTGTGAGTTTTTTAAGGTAATAGCAAGTATAGGTGTTAAAGGTCTCTACTTTACTGCAATGGCTGACAGAAATATTTGTGTCAAAAGTTTATGGCAGGCATGGATATGTGGAATGTGTTGCATCCTGCTTGGCATTAAAAGTGCCAGCTGCAGAGTTGTTGTCCTATAAGGACATGAGTTCTGGCCAGTCAGGATGCAGGATTTCTTTTACACATTTCATAACTATCTGTATAGCATATTTACATTTGTATTTTATATTTGCTACAAGCTATGCAACTTTATTTCTAATGTTTAATTCTCTACTACAGTCACATATGTCCTCCCAGCAGGACCCTCTTGGAAAATAGGTGCTGCAGGTAAATGAGGCTGGAGTGCAGCAATAATCAAACAATCAACATAAATATTAATAAATAACTAAATAAATATGAACATAAAACGTGAAAAGTGAAGGTAGTTTTTAAAGCTTTTCAATAAACTGCTTGTACCTTTGTGAAAATTATCAGCTATATGTAAACTCCATACAGTACCATGATGTAGAGTAGATAGTAGTATCACCTACACCTACAGAATTATAGTACAGTACTACTGTTTATGGAACTGGTTGATGGATATGTGACACAGGGTGGTGGTACTGGTAAATGGCACTCACTGTAATGAGTGGAGAGTGACCAACAGGAATTGCCCTTCGGGCTCAGTGCTAGGTTCAATCCTTTTCCATGTATTCATAAGTGACATTGCAGAAGGGCTGGAAGGGAATGTCTGTCTCTTTGCAGATGACACCAAAATCTGCAATAGGATAGGTGCTCTGGAGAGGGTGTAGAAAATTAGTAGATACCTAAGAAAACTTGCAGAGTGGTCAAGGATATGTTAGCTGGGTTTCAATGCAAAAAGTGCAAAATCATGCACCTGGGGACAGAAACCATGGGGAGTGTATAAAATGGGGGTGGTGGTGGGGGTATTGATGGTCATAAAGTGGGAAAGAGACCATGGGTTATCATATCTGATGCCCTCAAGATGGCAAGGCACTATGATAAGCAGTAGGGTGGGCTGGTTGGATGCTGGGGTGTATAGGAGGAGAATCACCAGAAAAAGGAGAGAGGTGGTTGCCACTGTATTGGTTATTGATGTGACCCCACCCAGTGTCCTGCATCCAGTTCTGGAGAGCACATCTCAAAAGGACATAGACAGGAAGAGGCTGTCCAGAGAAACATAGACTTTGACAGCAGATAAGGACTGCTTGGCCACCCAATCTGCTCATTTCTACCTATTGGATAAGCTGCAGATCCTAGTTGACCAACAGCCTATTTCCTCCTACCCCCCCACTAGAATTGCCTTATATCTGTCCCGTGCATTCTTGAATTCCCCCACTGTTTTTGACCTCACAACCTCCTCAGGAAGGCCATTCATGCATCCACCACCCTCTCCATGAAAAAATACTTCCTCACATTGCGCCTGAGCCAACCCCCCTCTATCTTCAAATTGTGCCCCCTTATTCTTGCACATCCCTTTATCTGAAGGATGCTTGGACTTTGTTAATTCCCTTGAGGTACTTGAAAGGTTTTTATCTTGTTCCCCCTCTCCCTCCTTTCCTGGAGGGTATGCATATTAAGCTCCTTTAGTATCTCTTCGTATGGCTTCTGGTAAAAAGGAGGACAACTAAAATTGTGCAGGATTTGCATCAAAAGCCCTAGGAAGAGAGACTGAGGGATCTCAATACATACCTCCGGAAGAGATTAGGGAGAGGGGGGACATGATAGAGACCTATAGTATGTTGAAGGGATAAGAAGGTACAGGAGGGGAGTATTTTTCAGAAGAGAATGTGCTCCAGGACAAGGGGGCATGCAATGAAGCTGGAGGGGGGAAGTGTAGGATAGATGTGAGGAAGTACTTCTTCACTGAAAGGGTGGTGGACACCAGCAACAGTCAATCAACTGAGGTGATGGGAGCAAAAAAAAGTGGTGGGATTTAAGCATGCATGGGATAGGCACAAAGAAATCTTAGAAGAAAAGCAGAAGGTGGGGGAGTAGCCATAGATCTGGTAGGTTCTATGGTGACATAAGCAAAGACAAAGTGGACAGACTAGGTGGCCAAGCTTCCTTATCTGCAGACAAATTCTGCTTAGTACATGTAATCGCCCTCACTGTTTTAATGGAATTGGCAATAATTGATTCTATGATTACTGTTTTAGTACTGTATATTTTTCAACAGTATGTGCCCCATTCAGTAATATAATCTGCTCACTAGTTTTGTTGTTCATGTCTGCCCAGGTACTCTGAGGAATGGGAGGATTTTAGCCTATGTTGCCTTTCCAGGCCAAAAATTTATATAATAAAAATAAGTTAATGATATCCAGTTTTATGTACTGTGCTTGGATATTTCAATGTTTAACATTCATTCACATGTTTAGGGTTAGTGGAAATTATAAAGCTCGTTTAATTCACTGAACTCTGGAATGAATGTCTGAATTGTGGATTAATGTATTAAACTGAGGAAAGAAATTCCACAGAACTGACCACTGACCACTGCGGAAAAAATAGCCCAGGCAATTAAGAAATGAAACAAAAGCTTTTTCCGGTACATTAGTGATAGAAAGAAGACCGGGGTGGGATTGTGAGGTTAAAATGGAGGAAGGGTGTGTGTGTAGAGGGGGACCTAGAAAAAGCAGAAGGGGAAGGAGAAGGACCACTACTGGGGGATAGGAGCACCAGTGGGAGAGAGGTGAGCACCAGCCCATTTACAGAGGAAACAGTCCTGAAAGAACTCAAGAATCTGAAAGGGGACAAGGCTATGGGACTGGATGGGATACATCGCAGAATATTAAAAGAACTTAGAGAGGTGCTGGCAGCACTCACAACAGCCCTATTCAACAAATTGATAGAGGCAGGGGTGGTTCCAGGGTACTGGAGGATGGCAAATGCAGTCCCTCTCCACAAAAGTGGGAACAGTGAGAAGGCTGGTAACTACAGGCCAGTCAGCCTGACCTCAGTGGTGGGGAAATGAATGGAGTCACTGCTGAAGGAAAGGATTGTGATATGTCTTGAATCCAGTGGAGCACAGGATCCAAGGCAGCATGGATTCACAGCAGGAAGGTTTTGTCAAACAAATTTGATAGATTTCTTTGACTGGGTGACCAGGGAAGTAGATAGGGGAGGGGCAGTGGATGTGGCCTACCTAGATTTCAGCAAGGCCTTCAACACCATCCAACATAGGAGGTTGATAAATAAGTTGGGGAGCCTGGGATTGGGCCCCAAGGTGGTAAAATGGGTCATAAACTGGTTGAATGACAGGACACAGAGGGTGGTAAATGGCATGTCAATCTGAGGAGAGGGGTGACCAGTGGGATGCCACAGAAACCGACTGGGGACAGTCCTCTTTAATGTCTTCATAAGCAACAATGCAGAGGGGCTGGAGGGGAAGGTATGCCTCTTTGCAGATGATACTAAGCAACAGCAACAGGGTTGACACTCCAGGAGGGTGGAAAAATGAGAAAGGATCTAAACATGCTTGAGGAGTAGTCAAGAGTGTGGCAGCTAAGATTCAATGCAAAGAAGTGCAAAATCATGCACTTAGGATGCAGAAATCCAAGGAAGGAGTACAAGATGAGGGAAGGTACTAATGACCACCAGTCAAGAATGCGAGCTAGGCGGTAATCATATCTGATGACCTAAAAGTAACCAAACAACGGAGAGGGCTGTGGGGAGAGCATGGGATGCTGGCCAGCACGGAGAGGAATCACCAGCAGAAAAAAGGAAGTGTTTATGCCACTGTACAGATCATTAGTGAGACCTCATCTGGAGTACAGTGTCCAGTTCTGGAAGCCGCATCTCCAGAAGGACATATATTAAATAGAGGCAGTCCAGAGAAGGGTGACAAAATGGGGCAAGGACTGCACCAAAAGTCATATGAGGAAAGACTAGAGGACCTCAATATGTATTCCCTGGAGGACAGGAGAGAGAGGGGGGATATGATAGAGACATTCAAGTACATCAGGGATATAAACAAAGTACAGAAGGGTAGCATCTTTCAGAAAAGAAGGTGTACAAGAACAAGGGGGCATGATATGAGGCTAGAGGGGGGTAGGCTCAGGGGCATTGTGAGGAAGTACTTTTTCACAGAAAGAGTAGTGAATGCTTGGAACAGCCTCCCTGTGGAGGTGGTGGGGGCCAAAACAGTAGGGAAATTCAAGAATGCATGGGATAGACATAAGGGTACCCTAGCAATAGGGAAGAGAGGGTAAGCCGTAGATCAACTAGGGTCTGTGGTAATGCATTAAGTAGGGAAAAGGGGCAGACTAGGTGGGCCACAAGGTCCTTATCTGCCGTCACCTTCTGTGTATCTGTGTGTATCTGTGGAGTTTCTTTCTGCAGTTTAATATATGAAACCACAATTCATATATTCATTCAGCAGTTCTATGTCAGAATTTCCACAATATTTGCCAAAATGTATTCCAAAATTTCATGAAAGCAAAATTCCAACCTTTGCCAAAATTCCGCTGGTGGAAGTTTAATTTAACAGAGCCTCCTCTACCACATATAGCTCTATCATTTTTATCTATAAGAAACCTGAATTCAGTGTGAGTTTAGACTACTGACAATTACCTCAAATCCCCACCCTAAACTTGGAAACCGTAAGTACAAAGGGGTCTGATCACAGTTCCAGAGGGTGGAAACAAAAGCAGGGGCAAATGGTTGCCCCAGTATTCCACCACCATTTGAAGCCACACAGAAATAATTGCAAGTTGAAGGAGGAGTCATCCTGCAACTGTGGTTCAGTGCAAATAACTTAGCAAGATATTCATGGATACATGGTAATGTGCTACTTTCATGTAGTTGTAGCATAGCATAGCAATATGCCATGCTGCAAGGGTGTCAGTAAAAGTGGTGTCACCAGTAAGTATCTTCTTGCTTTGGGGTCAGCAGATGGTAATTTTTCAGTATCACATGGTCATCTCCTAGTGATCCAGTGTCCCACAGCCACTTGCCTTCCGCCGGTAACTCCTTGACTTCCACTGGAACCCCATAGCTAACCTGTATCTAGTAGCACAGTATTCTGATCGACCACATGCATAGGTAAGCTCTTCCTCTGTTGACTGAAATTATGTCACAGGTTTGTCCCCTCACCACTGCCTGCCTGTAGTAGTTATATGAGGAGGGCACAAACGTCAGCAACATGAATATTGAAGGTTCCCATACTTTGTGAGTGGCCCTGTGGACTATCCCCACACGGCTGCAATATGCTTAACAACTACAGGGGACGTCCTGGTTGTACATGGCACAATGGGGTTGCCAAGTCACAACTCTTGCTAAGACGTCATTGTGATCACTCAGTAACAGTCCTGTGTGACTATGTATTGGACCCTATGTGTCCCATTATTATTATGTATCCCATGGCCTTATGTCACAGCTTTAGCTGGATTTTGACACTGTATAGCACTGGTTCCAATCTAACCAACTGTCCTCAATGCCCCACAAAAAAACAGTTTCTATTACTTTTGGCATCCAACAGAGGCTTACCAGACTTACCTACCTCCTGTTGTTCCATGCCCTGGATGGTGCTGCAATGGAGGATGTATCCTCCATTAAGTACCTCGGCATCTAGCTGGAATGTTATCTTGGTTTCTTGGTGTATATTGATGCCATACACCATAAGCTCCACCCCATGCTTGGTTCACTGTACAGGAACAAAGTGAGCATTCCACTTCCCACCCACAGAGAGAACACTTTAAGGATAATTCTCCCTATATTTTACTATACTTACATATGTAATCCCCCTACAAATGGAGGTTCCTCAAAGTCTTCCACGAGCTTGCTTAAATGCTCACTGCTCGGTTGGTGTTCGCACATTTGTCATTTTAAATGTGCCAGTGAGTGCCTGCATGGCCTGTGTACTGTCCTTTAAAAGCTGCCATTCTGCAGTCATAATTAATCTGGGAGGGGACTGAGTGTTTCCATGCTCGAGTCCCGCTGGCTGCTGATTAATTGCTCAATTTCTGCCGTTGTTAATCACGGAGAGGGAGCCTGCTGAAAGATGTAACTAATTGCTGGGCATTTGTTTGAGTGATAATAAATTTGTAGTTTGTTCTAACCTGTCTCCTTAGCAGCAAGGACTGTTTCTGTTTAGCTCCACCATTTTGTTCCCGAAATGTCGAATTGGACCAATTGGTACTCTGAGACTCTAAAATGGAGCCTGCAACTGAAAGGAATATTAGGAGCAAGACTCTGGGAATTGTAGTTTTGGACTGTTGGCACCTTTTTGCAACAGAAGGAGGAGCTCTTACTGTGACTGACAGCAGAACTGACCAATCAAACCTTGTGGATCTGAGGGAAAGCCCCTGAGCTGTCTGCTGACAAGCCAGATTTGTGTTGCCAGTTGAGAGAGAAGCAGCTTGTGATAGCCGAGCAGTAAAAACTGTGTAGTTCGAGAGGGAGAGTTGTGGAGAGGCCTGAGTTGAGGCCTGCAAGTCTGCTGTTACCCTGAGGAGAAGAGAGAGAGAATTGTTCTGGATTAAACCGAACTGTGTACTTTTTGAGCAAGCTGTTGAATTGGGACCAGGCTTAACCTGTAGAAGACTGAAGATTTTGCTAAATGCGATCGCCTGTCAGGAACTTTTGCTACCTTTGCGCTCCCGGTTTAGTAGGGACTTTGCAATTGGGTTGAGGAGTTGTCTGCCTGGTACAGTAATTTTCTTTACATGTAAATGTGTTGGGAACTGGAGGGGGTCACGATCTGGTATTCCCCGAGCTGAGTTGTGTGCTGAAGTTGTACCCAGCTCAAATGGACTGAATCTGCTACCTAATGCCATTGGGCCTGCCACGAGGGCCTTGTCTCCTACCCTGCTTTTCGGGCCATCCAGAAAAGCCAGCTATAATCTCGACCATCGTCCATCCTGTGTTCGGCTTTGGGTATCTTGAGTAACAAACAGGGTAGCTCCTGCAACATATCTTTTAAATCACAAGTGTGTCATCTAATTATTTTGTTGTGTTGTTTCCATGAACTGAGCCCTCCGGCCCTGGATTACAATCAGGGAGTGTGCATGTTATTTGTTTTTCTCACAGAGCCCCTACCAGCTACAACGCCGGCCTACCCCAGACAATGGTCCTGGCTAGCCCCTGTCTCCATCCTGGGTACCCAGAGAGTGTGACTGATAGGGACTCTGACTGCATGCACAGCTGTGCTATATATATAGTGTGATTAAGCCAATTAACCTGATTACCCCCCATCCTTGTTATAGCCTCCTGAATAAATCAGATCTACTTTTTTCTGCAATTTACATTGACTATGGTGTCAGTTTATGCCTAAGGTATTGTAAAGTTGCTTTTGTCTTGCATCACCTTATTTTACAGGGGATCCTGAGACAAGCTGAAGGGACCAGTCCTGGGGTAAGTGCCAAACATAGGTGTATGTATAAAGTCTACAGGGTATTGGGAAGGTAAACATTGTGTACTGTGTGGGCCACTAGTAGAAGACAAGAGGGGGGGGTCACAGTGTCCCAGAGGGCTGTGGCCTGGTTAGTCAGACTAATGCCAACCCTGACCTTTGGGTGGAGGCACCCGTCATTGAACCTAGGCCCCTTAACCTGCTACTAGCCAAGCAGGCAGGGGTAGTAGCCCTTGGGATAGCACCATCTAGGGGTTACACGTAGTTTACAGTGGAGCTCCAAAATCCTCCTTTCCAGACAGAAGCCTCTCTATCACTATTTTTGGTTGTTTTGCCTTAGACTGTCCCCCTCATACCTACCACCAATTGCTCTAATCTACCCTTTCCACATACTCTCTTGATGCAGGCACCTTTCCCATTGTGCTTCCTTTATATCCAGATCCTGATTTGGTTCCCTATCCTCCTACACTATCTCTCTACCATCCTCTCCATCTCCATCCTTTTACCTTCAGTGCAGCACTGTTTCCCATTCCCTTCTAGTCCATCTTGAAAATCTATTGCTGGTCAAGGTGCCTTCTATATCCCTTCCCTAAACTCTTGCCTACCCTTCCCCTATTAATCCACTCTGCCTTCTTCCTTCTCCCTTAAGTCCCTTATTCGTATCTTTTCTAATCCCATCTGCAACTGTCCTTGACCCACTACCTCTTGACTTCTTTCCCCCTACCCACACACTCTTACTGCCTTGGCCATTTTGCTCCCTATTGTGCAATTCCCCCTAGCCTATCAAAGGTCAATTTTATTTACTACAAGTACTTGCTGTACTGATTTGCCTTACAATGTTTATGATTATGCTCCTTTGATATACTATATTGCTGTATATGGCTACTCCGTTTGTGATGCTGTTAATTACTATTATTTTTTTCTCCTCCTGAACTATCTTACATACCCCTAACTCCCAGGATGCATCTGGAAATGAGCTGTCATCTCCTGGTAAAACATTTTAAAAATAACCAAAGCAATCAATCAATTAATACGTTTTACCTTAGCCTAGTAGTAAAATACACTACAGTAGTACTATTTACATCAGGTTCCATGCCATTCATGGAAAAATCCTGAATTATGGAATATTTTTCACAAATAAAAGTAATTTTAGCCCTTACAGTTTGCAGAGTACCAGTCTATGGTCTAACATTCGCTGACATGATTCTCTTCCTATTATAAGCTTTTGCAAAGGTATGACTAGTAAGTCACCTATTTGAAAGAAAAAGGACATGGACTAAAACAAACCTTTATTTTCTCCTCTAAATGAGTTCATACTTAACTGAAAGGACAAAATGTCAGGCAATATTAGACCACAGAGTGGTGCAAGTCCTGAAAAATCTATTAACAAACATCCTTTTATTTCTTTCATTTTACCACATGAAACAATATTGCTACTGTGACCCTTCCTGTCTTTTTAAATGTTGTAAGACCTGCTATCCACATTAATAAAAAATATGACTAAGGTTATAAGTGAACGCAATGAAATTACTCATTCTTTTTGGTGTTTCACAGTTATAGACTGATAGGCTTTAATCATCGGGAATGGCAGAAAATTAAAAGATTTTTATTAGTAGTCGGTGACCATTCTCAGTTTGACCTGGACCCAGGATATCACACAGCGCACTAAATAGACAGTATGTTCTTTCATACTAACTGTGTCTGGCAATCAGTGAGCTGCATACTTCACTGCCTCATTTGTGTTTCATTATATGTTCTTTAATAAAAGATTGATATTAGTAATTATACATCTCAGAACAAATTGGAACATTAGCTGTAGAATCACCCACTAGTGATGAAAACACTTGTTTATTTCATTAAAAAATGCTTTCCATAAAGAGTCCATGAGGATCCGAATGCTTCGCTGCCTGACGCTGTGGTGGTCGTGGTTCACTTTTATGAAATAAACAAATTTTTTCATCACTGGTGGAGTTGTGGTTTTACAGGCTGGTGAGTGCCCTGTTTTGTTCTGAGACTGTTGATATGTTGTTCTGTGAGCACCACCTTCCAAGTGCGAGATTACTTCGAACTGTATTCATTAGTAGTTATTATATGTCCAGAGACCTGGCAAATGCTTCTGATGAATACTTCAGGAAATTATTTAATAGTTTTTTGTGGCATGGATAAACTTTTTTTTAATAGGAGGGATTAGACTGCAAGATATTCCATCTCTAACTATACTGGCGCTGTCTGATCTTGTCCAATTTTGACTGCATTTACAAATAATTTTATTTGATATCTAGAAAGGCTGATAGGGTTTATATAATTAATTCAGTTTATATTGTAGGGTCAAAGAGTCAAGGCCCTTAAAATGTAATCAATTCCAGTTCTGCTGCACATAGCCATTGTAATTAAAACATGCATTTAGCCATGCACATTAGACTGCAATTGAGAAAATTACACTGGCTATTTTTTCATGTTTTCATTTAAATGCTAATCTGTAAAAGGCCTACTGGATTGTTGCAAACTGTCTTTATCTTAGTCTCTTCATAAGACATGCTAGACAAACAAGGAAAAGCAGTGCTACCACTACACTGTGTAGGATTGCCTCTGGATCCTAGCCGCCATTACCATCTACTTCACTGATGTGGGTATGGACATCTGGCTGTCTATTAACTACTACTTACATGGCCAATATTGGTGGTTTTGGCATAGAAACATAGAAACATAGAATTTGACAGCAGATAAGGACCGCTTGGCCCACCCAGTCTGCCCATTTCCCTACCTACTGGATAAGCTGCAGATCCTAGTTAACCAGCAGCCTACTTCTTCCTACCCCCACCCCCCAGAATTGCCTTATGACTATCCCATGCATGCTTGAATTCACCACTGATTTTGACTCACAACCTTCCTCCGAAGGCCATTCCATGCATCCACAACCCTCTCTGTGAAAAATACTCCTTAAATTACCTCTGAGCGCCTCCTCTATCTTCAAATTGTGCCCTCTTGTTCTTGCACACCTTTTTTGAAAGATGCTACCCTCTTGGACTTTGTTGATTCCCTTGAGGTACTTGAAAGTTTCTATCATGTCCCCCTCTCCTCCTTTCCTCGAGGCTATGCATATTAAGCTCCTTAAGTCTCTCTTCATATGTCCTCCGTGCAGACCCTTCACCATTTTAGTTGCCTCCTCTGACAGCTTCCATCCTGTCTATGTCTTTTATGGAGACTGGGTCTCCAGAACTGCACACAGTACTCCAGATGGGGTCTCACCAGCTGTCTGTACAGAGGATAATAACTTCCTGTTTTCTACTGGTGATGCCTCTCCTATGCATCCCAGTATCCCCAGCCCTCCTTGCTGCCTTCTCACATTGCTTGCCCACCTTTAGGTCATCTGATATGACTACCCCAGGTCCCTTTCCATTTTGTTGTTGTTAGTATCTCACCCCTCATTGTGTACTCTTCCCTGGGTTTTGTTTCCAGGTGCATTACCTTGCACTTTAGCATTGAATCTAAGCTGCCATACATTTGACCATTCCTCTAACCTTGCCAAGTCCCTTCTCATCCTTTCCACCCCACTCTGTGCATCAACTCTGTTGCAGATCTTAGTGTCATCTGCAAAGAGACATATTTTCCTTCCAGTCCTTCTGCAATGTCGCTTATAAAGACATTGAAGAGGACTGGTCCTAATCTGAACCCTCGGTGCCCGCTAGTAACCCTCCTTTCTTCTGAGTGGACTCCATTTACTTATTACCTCTGTGTCCTATTCTCCAGCCAATTCTTTACCCAGGCTGTCATCTTGGGAGCCACCCAGGCTGGCTAACTTATATATTAATCTTTGTGTGGGACTGTGTCAAATGCCTTGCTAAAGTCTAGGTAGGCCATGTCCACAGCCCCTCCCTGATCTACTACTTTGGTCACCCAGTCAAAGAAATCTATCAGATCTGTCTGGCATGACCTTCCTGCTGTGAATCCATGCTGCCTAGGGTCCTGTGCCTTCTGGCCTCTAGATACGACAATTCTTTCCTTTAGAAGTGATTCCATCATTTTCCCTATCACTGAGGTTAAACTAACAGGTCTATAGTTTCCTGCTTCTGCCTTGCTCCCACTTTTGTGAAGGGAATCACATCTGCCCTCCTCCAGTCCTCGGGTACCACGCCATCCTCCCATGATTTGTTAAAGAGGGTAGTCAGTGGTGTCACTAGTTCTACCCTTAGTTCTTTTAGATTCTGGGATGAATCCCATCAGGCCCCATTGCTTTGTCCACCTTCACTTTTAAGAGTTCTTCAGAACCTTTCTTCTGTAAATGGGCTGGTATCAACTTCTGTATCCAGAGTGTTACTACTGTTTGTTTTATGTACCTCCCCTCTTCCTTTGTAAATACTGAGCAAAAATGTTTGTTTAGTATCTCTGCCTTTTCACATTCTCCCTCTGCCCACCCTCCTCCCCTTTTATTAAGCCTCACTATCCCTCTCTTGGTCTTCCCTTTGCTCCCTGATGCCTATAAAGGTTTTATTCCCTTCTTAACTGAGTTGGCTATCTTTTCCTCAGTTTGGGCCTTTGCTGTTCTGACTGCCTTCCCAGCCTCCTTTTGCTTTAACTGATACAGTTCTCTGTCCTGCTCCTGCTGCAATTCCTTGTACTTCCTGAATGCTTTCTTTTTCTCTTGAACCTTCACTGCCACTTCCTTTGAGAACCATAGTGGTTTCTTACATCATCTTGTTTTGTTTATTTGCTTCACACAAAGGCATAGTCTGTTCTTCAAAGTGCTTGGCTCGCTGTCTATGCAAGTGTTTAGCTTCAGGTGATTCTATGCATGATCTCAGCACTGATGAGACGCCCAACCCCAGTGCTGCCAGCACTACTGTGGAAACCAAGCTGTGGAGCAGCAGCACTGCGGTGGCAGATGAGATGGATGCTCCTTCCTTCAATGCTGCAAAGGCAAGCCTCTACCACCAGCAAGAGCAACACTACCACAGGCACTGCCAACAGTAGTAGCAGCAAGAACAGGTCAGTTACTGTCCTTCTGTCTGGCTCCTGCAGTCACTCATCCACATCCTTCAGCTCAGGAAAATTTGGAGGTATGATGGGTTGTTTCTTTCCATTCCTTCTGTATTTAAACTGACATGTTGCATGGGCTTGTCATCTGACCCTATTGCTGGCAATATTTAGTATCTGATGATATGGTCCTAATATTGTTATTGAGTTAGTAGCAGGTGAAAATGTAGACAATGTTTGTTTTGGTAATGGGATGGACTTAGCGGTGGAAGGGAGAGTGTGTGTGTGTGTGTGTGTGTGTGTGTGTGTGTGTTGTATATATGTGTATGGTCACATCCTTGAAATTCAATGTTAGTAAGTGAACAAATGATTTGATACCTTTTATTGGACCAAATGGATGTTACAGAAAAGAACAAAGTTCTCTAGCTTTCGAACCAACCAGGTCCTTCTTCAGAAGCTTTGTGGCATTTTTTTGAAAATATCCCATACTATTACCTACAACATGGAACCTACAACATTTTTTTTGCATGTTAGTAAGTGGGAATATGAGCAAGAACAGTGTGCAAAATATTTATTCTCACAGGCTATTGCTGGAGAAATTGGACGTTGAAAGCATTTAACTGCAGCTTTGCTAGTATGACTTATCAATTTCAATATACTGGTGACCAGCAGACAAAATAGCATGGTGAACTTGCAGTGACTGCCATTCACCTCTAATATTTACAGATCTGTCTGGTATCCGGTAAGCTCCTTTTACTCTACTGTGCTCACAAGACATCTGCAGGGCTATGCCCACTGCAGCCATAACAAATGGGAATGAAACATACATCTGGGTGCCATCTACATTAGGGTTGCTCAGATTCTTTAGAATCTGCTTCGTCAGTGGAAAGTTAGAATTTCAGAAATTCCAATTTTGATTCAGTTCTGACTTCAATTAAACGGGAACTACACAGACCCGAAAGTAGTTTTTGCCTGTACAAGCAAGCTGAGCAAGGGACATAAACTACATCACATCATTCTAAAAGGTACTTACTAGCAGTGTGTAGATCAGAAACACCCACTAGGATAACTAAACAGCCTGCAGAAATGGAACATTAATAGAACTGACTTCAATATTTAAAATCAGCTTCCACTAGGGAAAATGATGAGCAGGTTCAGTGCAGTTCTCCTTTGAAGCATCTATTTATTTATTTATTTATTTAAGATTTACCAGAAAGTATGCTGAGCAGAGTACCGCCGATTCCAGATGCCCTGGGGTAGGGAGATTACACTGGTACAGTAGAAACTGAAACAAGCTGAAAACAACAATACAAACAGCATCAGGAAGTATTACATTTTGCGATTGGTGCAGGCAGTCATAATATCTGAGTGGAATGAGAGATGGAACCAGAAATTCTGATTCTGCATCCAGTTTACTTCCTTTACAAGCTAAACCTTTCTCCACCCACTACAGCTGCTGTCCTCTCCCTCCTTGCTGTCCATGCCACTTACCTTACTGACTGATGTCAAATTCCTCAGGCTGCTGGGCTCTGAAGGGTCTTGCATCTGTACAAGTTCGCTAACTTGAGTCCGCTAGTCTGACTTTATCCAGTTAGTTATGAGAAAGACCCTCCCACCCATTGAACATCCACCAGGCCCCAACACACAGTCTGTAACTTGATCCATCCATTAGTTCATTAGAGCATTGCCCTGTTGTATCCCAATGAGAACTCCCCTTACCCCTACTGAGGAGAGGGTTCTCCCTAATCTGACCTTTCTCTTGATCAAGTGGTTAGTGGGCTCTTTTACAAGCTGCCTGAGGAATGCCCCTACAGGAGTCCAGGATGTCCCTGCTCTAGCTGAAGCTACAGCTGGGATGCTCCAGTCTACATCTGGCAGATTGAAGTCCCCAGCAACAGCACCTCTCCCTTGTTTGCCATCTTTTGGATGGCTTCCATCTGAACCTTATCCAACTACACCACCACCCCCGGTGTTGGAGGTCAGAGATCATGCCAGTAGGAATAGCGGCTTCCTTCCCTGTTTCTAGGGTGACCCACAGTACCACCGCCCCTTCCTGATTTCCCTGTATCTCAGTAGCCTTTATGCTATCCCTCACATACAGAGCCACTCCTCCCCCTTCTTTCCCACCCTGTCCTTTCTGTACATAGTGTAGCCTGGTATGGCTATATCCCAGTTCTCACTGCACCATGACTAGGTAATGACAACAATGTTTAGGTCAGCCTCTACCATGATGGCCTGTAGGTCTGGGATTTTTTTTCACAGACTTCGAGCATTTGCACACATGGACCTACAGGGTCAAGCCATACAAAAGTGAGGGTACTGGACTTTAGGAGGGCTGACTTTGGCAAGATGGGAGAGTGCCTCAGAAAAGCACTAGCAAACAGGCTAGAAGGAGGTATGGAGCAACAATGGGGAATCATCAAAACTGCCACCACAGAGGCAACAAGCCTTTGTGTGAAGCAAATAAACAAATCAAAACAAAAGAAAAAGCCACTATGGTTCTCAAAAGAGGTGGCTGTGAAAGTCAGGAAGAAAAAGATAGCATTCCGGAAGTACAAGGAAACACAGAAGGAGCAGGACAGAGAGCTGTACCAGTTAAGGCAGAAGGAAGCAGGGAGGGAAGTCAGAATAGCAAAGGCCCAAACTGGGGAAAAGATAGCCAACTCAGTTAAGAAGGTGGATAAAACCTTTTATAGGTACATCAGTGAGTGTAGAAAGACAAAGGAGGGATAGTGAAGTGAGAATGAGCAATTGGGTGGAGAGGGGGACAGTGAAAAAGCAGGGATACTGAACGAATATTTCTGCTCAGTATTCACAAAAGAGGAGGGGGAAGTGCCTAATCCAATTAACAGAAGCACTCTTGATAGGGGGGTCGATCCCAGTCCTTTCACAGAAGAAAGGGTTCTGCAAGAACTCCTAAAACTGAAGGTGGACAAAGCAATGGGTCCTGATGGAATTCACCCCAGAATTCTAAAAGAATTAAGGGAGGAACTAGTGAAACCACTGGCTACTCTTTTTAATAAATCATGGGAGGATGGTGTGGTACCCGAGGACTGGAGGAAGGCGGATGTGATTCCCCTTCACAAAAGTGGGACCAAGACAGAGGCAGGAAACTACAGACCTGTCAGTCTGACCTCTGTGGTAGGGAAAGTGATGGAGTCACTTCTGAAGGAAAGAATAGTTGAGTACCTAGAGGTCAGTGGAGCACAGGACCCAAGGCAGCATGGGTTCACAGCGGGAAGGTCATGTCAGACAAATCTAATAGATTTCTTTGACTGGGTGACAAAAGTAGTAGACCAGGGAGGGACTGTGGACATGGCCTACCTAGACTTTAACAAGGCATTTGACACAGTCCCACTCAAAGATTAATAGTCAAATTAACCAGCCTGGGAGTGGGTCCCAGGGTAGTAGCCTGGGTAAAACATTGGCTGCACAACAGGACACAGGAGGTAATTGTAAATGGAGTCCACTCTGAAGAAAGAGGGGTTACTAGTGGGGTACCGCAGGGTTCAGTATTGGGTCCAGTCCTTTTTAATGTCTTCATCAGTGACATTGCAGAGGAATGGAAGGAAAAGTATGTCTTTTGCAGATGACACAAAGATCTGCAACAGGATTGATACACAAGGAGGCATGGAAAGGATGAAAAGGGACTTGGCAAGGTTGGAGGAATGGTCAGAAGTATGGCAGCTAGGATTCAGTGCAAAGAAGTGCAAAGTAATGCACCTGGGAAACAAGAACACAGGGGAAGAATACACAATGGGTGGGGAGGTAGTAACAACAACAAAAAAGGAAAGGGACCTGGGGGTAATCATATTAGGTGACCTTAAGGTTATCAAGCAATGTGAGAAGGCAGTAGGGAGGGCTGGGGGTATAGTGGGATATATAGGGAGAGGCATCAGCAGCAGAAAACAGGAAGTTGTTATCCCTCTGTACAGACAGTTGGTGAGACCCCATCTGAAGTACTGTGTCCAGTTCTGGAGACCCCATCTCCATAAGGACATAGACAGGATAGAGGTAGTCAGAGGAGGGCAACTAAAATGGTGCAGGGTCTGCAAGAGAAGCCGTATGAGGAGAGACTAAAGGAGCTTAATATGTATACCCTTGAGGAGGCGGGGACATGATAGAAACTTTTAAGTACCTCAGTGGAATCAACAAAGTCCAAGAGGAGTAGCATCTTTCAGAAAAAGAGACTTGCAAGAACAAGGGGACACAATTTAAAAGATAGAAGGAGGAAGGTTCAGGGGCAATGTGAGGAAGTATTTTTCACAGAGGGTAGTAGATGCATGGAACAGCCTTCTCAGAGGAGGTTGTGAGTTCTAAAACTGTAGGAAATACAAGAATGCATGGGACAGACATAAGGCAATGCTCATGGAGGGTAGGAAAAAATAGGCTGTTAGGTTAACTAGGATCTGCGACACATATCACTGTAGGCAGAAATGAGGCAAACTAGATGGGCAAAGCGATTCATAATCTGCCATCAAAGTCTATGTTTACTGTCTTTCAACATTTCAGAATGTATTACTACCTGTTTGTCAACCCTGCCTTTGCCCTCTCCTTACCCGTCTATCTCAGTCCCATCTTTCTTCTTTATTTTATTTCTGTTTTTGTTGGGTACCTTGGAATTTCTTTCCCTTAAGTTTCTCTTACTGCCACTTCAGTTTGGGAAGGGCAGTTTATGTCTCCCATTTCCTTCTGCCACCTTGGTAGTTTAAATGCCCATCAATGTAATATTTAAACTGTTCATTGAAGACTGTGGTTCCCTCCCAGATGGATACAGGCCATCTCCCTGTATAGGCCTCTATCCATCCAGGTGGGACCCCAATCCCCAATGTAGCTGAACCCCTTGTCTCTTCACCATTCATTCAACCATGTGTTGAAGCTCCTAGTATGAGTACGTATCCTTCCCCTGTTGTAGACAGGTAGCACCTCTGAAAAGGCCACTGAGCATACTTCCTGCCTAAGACCCCTCCCCAACTCCCTGAACTCTTCCTGTACCATTCTAGCCTTCTCTCTAGTCAGGTCATTGGTCCTGAGGTGGACCATGACACCCAGCTCTCCCATTCTGCTTCCCTAGCGATCCTCTGGATCTGCTTCCCATCCCTCCGAGCAGTGGCGCTAGATAGGCACCTAACCTTTCTCTCCCCTTCTCATCCCTAAATCTAGCCCTCTAATAATTGAGCCCCCCACCAGGAGTTGCTTCCTCTTCCTCTGGGGTTCTCTACCAACCTCTTTGGGGTCTCCACTATGGAGGACCCCCACATCCTGCTTGGTCACTATTGCAGTGCCTCTGTGGACAATCCCACCCTGCCAGAATGGCATAGGAATTTTGTAGTGGTACCATGTGGGGGATGTGTCTCGGATCCACCACCCTCACCCTTCCCAGGCCACCATAGTCCAGCTGCTCCTCACCTTGGCATCCTTTGAGGCCACAGCAGCAGACTTGGCGTCCCTGGTGAGGGACAGAGCACCTCCAATCCTAGCCAACTTGGCCTGGAGACTAACAACCTCCCTCTGCAGCTCAGAGAGGTGCATGCAGATAGGGGTGGACTGCAGTCTCAGAAAGTCTCCCTTCTGCCCCACAGTCACTGCACTGCACCACTTCCATCATAACTATGTCCTGCCTTACTTGTTTTACTGTTTTGCCTCCTTTAGACCCTTTTTACCCCTTCCCCAAACTTTTGCTTGACCCTAACTCACATCTACACTGCCTGTTTTTGTTTTGCTCTCTTTAAACCCCTGTTTACTCCTATCCTAGATAGGGTATTTCACCTCTGTCCAAACTATTGCTAAACCCTAACTTGCCACTGCTTTTTTTTTTAACCCTACTTATTGCTTGTCCCTGACTATCCTCACTACCTTGCTATGTGTTTGCAGTTACAGGAGTTTAAACAGGAAGCTTACCTCTGATGTAGTGTAAACTGTCCTGATGTCCTGCTTCCTCTTGTCTTACTCCTTCGTTGCTCCCATGCCTGCTTGTTGAGGTGCAGAGTGTTCAGCCGCTGGCTGCCTTGTTGGGCTGTCTCTGGTGGGCAGATTCTGCTGTGCTGTCCTTGTGTCAGGGTTCTTAGCATGGGGCCACATGTGAGGGGCTGCTTCAGAAGGATTTAAATACTGCATTTGGGTAGATCCTTGGAGGTAGCTAGATTGTCTAGTAGGATTTTCTGACAGTTAAACTATTTTTAAATAAATTACAGGGCTGAGGAGTTGAAAAGAAGCTTGCAAACTCTGCTTATCTTGGAAGTAACTTCATAAGTGTTTGAATAGTGCATTTGGTTGTCCCTTGGGGTAGCTGGATTGACTACTAGGATTTTGGGACAGAAACTATTTTTAAATAATTTACTGGTGCGTAGGAGTTTATGATAGTTAAACTATTTTAAAAAGTTACTGTGGTTAAGGTGGTCATAGAAAACCTGCAGTGTGAAACAGGAAAGACAGTCTTTCAAGCAACAGAGGAGGTGGATCTAGGTTTACATTTGTTTGTTACAATTCTTAACATTTTCAGTGCAGGAAGAGTTTAAAGCACAGCTAACTTATTTGGGGCTGACAGCTTTCAGAGCACAAACCCCAGGCCTGTTTTGGGGCTGGGGAGGTTTCTGTGTTTGACTTGGATGTGTGGATTTTTCTCTGTTTGATTAGCAGGGTGTTTTCTCTGTCAAATTGTTGTGTAGGGCATCTTGCTGACAGGAAGGCACTCATCGCAGTGGTGGGTCAGAGCTTTTAGCTGATTGTTTTGTGAGGGCACAATTTAGGCCCAACCCTTCCCACCCTCACCCCATCCACCCCTGGAAATAGTTCTTTATACCTGGGGTTCTGACATAATTTCCTCAAGAGTGCAAGGTGCATATCACTGTCATATCCTCTCTAGCACACTGCACTGACAATATAAGCATACACATTGTATAATATATATATATATATATATATATATATATATATATATATATATATTCTATATTACAAACCAATCACACACACACACACACAAAAAATGTGAGGAGTAGTGCAATGTAATGGCTGTGGGGCAGCAGTCTTCCAGGAGTCTTTCTGGAGGCTGAGATGCTGCCCTATTTGCAGACAACTCTCTGCCCTGAGGAGAAAGTTGCCCGTCTTCAGGCCACACTGGACAGTAGTAAGGGGACCTTCCCCCAGGCCACACTGGATAGTAGGAAGGAACCTCCCCATCCAGGGAGCACAGAGCCACCACCACTACCTCAGAGGTTGCGAAGAAAGCACAGCAGTTGGACCACAGTGGGCTCAGGAGGTGAGGATGGTGGAACAGAGGCACACCCAGTCAGTTGTTCCACACAACAATCCATACACCATTCTGGGGAGCATGGCTCCCCTATGGATACACCACAGAGGAGACTAAGGAGGCTGAGGACAACTGTCACAAGGGAGGCCCACAGGAAGGAGGCAGAGGACACCACAAGGAAAGGAAGCAGCTCCTGGTGGGGGACTCAATAATTGGGGATAGAACTGGGGAGCAGGAAAACTGAAATAAGGTGCCTGCCTGGTGCCATGGCAGGAGAGACAGGAAGCGCATCCTCAGGATCACGAGAACAGCTGCATAGGAGTCTTTGAGCTGGACGTTATTGTCCACCTAGGGACAAATGACTTGGCTAATCATGAGATTAGAGCAGTGCAGAAGGACTTTGTAGAATTGGGGAGGGGCCTAAGACAAGTAGCACACACAATATCCTTCTCTGAGTTGCTGCCTGTCAATGGCATGAGTGAAGCGAGGGTACTTTGCACCATGCAGTTTAATGAATGGTTGAAAAAATGGTGTGGAGCACAGGGGTTTGGCTTCATTGGGGACTGGGGTTCCACCTGGAGGGATACCAGCCTATACTGGCAGGATGGTCTGCATCTGTCCAGGAAGGGAACAAGTCTTTTGAGCAATCAGTTTAAATGCTTCATTGGCAAGCTTTTAAACTAGTCAAGGGGGAAGGCACTGATAAGCAACAGGAAAATCCCAGCCTTTCCCTAGAAAACAGGGTACTAAATGAGAAAAAGACCGAGGTAGACAGGTCAGTGGGGGATGCTGCAAAAGAAGGTAAAGCCATCAAAAATGGAGAGCAATGAGTACCAATGCCGTAGTCTGAGTAACAAGCTTCCTGAAATAGTGGCCTTGATGGAGGAGGAACATCTGGATATCGTGACAGTCACAGAAACATGGTACACACAAAACCATGACTGGGACATAAACATACCAGGATACACTATCTACAGGAGGGACAGGGAGGGTAAAGAGGAGGAGGAGTAGCTCTTTACATAAGGGAAGGAATAAAAGCAACAGAACAAAATGGAAAACAGGGAGGAGAAGAAGCACTGTGGATAAATTTGAGACCGGCAATGGCACCACAATCCGCACAGGGTTGATACACAGACCCCTTTCAGGGGAGGAAATGGACAAGAAAATGATAGAAAGAATACTTAGAATGGCAGAAAAAGGGAGATATTGCTGATGGGTGATCTGAATATGCCAGATGTTAACTGGAATGCAGTTGCAGCAGCCACTTCAAAGAGTGGGGTTATTCTAGATGCCCTACAAGGGCATGCCTTAGACAACTAGTATTGGAGCCCACTCAAGAGGGAGCAATCTTAGACCTGGTTCTCTCAAATGGAGATGAAGAGAGATCACAGATGTAGAAGTGGGTAGCCATCTGGGAACTAGCGACCATCGAACAGTATGGTTCACAATAAACACAGCAATAGATCAAGCCATACAAGGCAAAAGTACTGGACTTTAGGAGGCTGACTTTGCCAAAATGGTGCGTGCCTAAGGAAGCACTCGCTAATGGGCAGGAAGGAGGGTGGAAGAACAATGGGGAATAATAAAACTGCCATCACAGAGGTAACAAGCCTTTGTGTGAAGCAAATTAACAAACGAAACGATGTAAGAAACCACTATGGTTCTCAAAGGAAGTGGCAGGAAGGTTCAAGAGAAAAGAAAGCATTCACGCACAAGGAATCACAGAAGGAGCAGGACAGGAACTGTATCAGTTAAAGCAAAAGGAAGCTGGGAAGGCAGTCAGAACAGCAAAGGCCCAAACCGAGGAAAAGATAGCCAACTCAGTTAAGAATGGGGATAAAACCTTTATAGGTACATCAGGGAGCAAGGAAGACCAAGGGAGGGCTAGTGAGGCTTAAAGAGGAGGAAGGTGGGCAGAGGGTGACTGTGAAAAGGCAGAGATACTAAACAAATATTTTTGCTCAGTATTTACAAAGGAAGTGGGGAGGTACCTAAAACAAACAGTAGAAACACTCTGGATGCAGAAGTTGATACCAGCCCATTTACAGAAGAAAGGGTTCTGAAAGAACTCTTAAAACTGAAGGTGGACAAAGCAATGGGGCCTGATGGGATTCATCCCAGAATTCTAAAAGAACTAAGGGTAGAACTAGTGACACCACTGACTACCCTCTTTAACAAATCATGGGAGGATGGGGTGGTACCCAAGGACTGGAGGAGGGCAGATGTAATTCCCCTTCACAAAAGTGGTAACAAGGCAGAAGCAGAAAACTACAGACCTGTTAGTTTAACCTCAGTGGTAGGGAAAATGATGGAATCACTTCTGAAGGAAAGAATTGTTGAGTATCTAGAGACCAGAGGGGCTCAGGACCCAAGGCAGCATGGCTTCACAGTGGGAAGGTCATGCCAAACAAATCTGATAGATTTCTTTGACTGGGTGACCAAAGTAGTAGATCAGGGACGGGCTGTGGACATGGCCTACCTAGACTTTAGCAAGGCATTTGACACAGTCCCACACAAAAGATTAATATAAGTTAGCCAGCCTGGGAGTGGGTCCCAAGATGACAGCCTGGGTAAAGAATTGGCTGGAGAATAGGACACAGAGAGTAATAGTAAATGGAGTCCACTCTGAAGAAAGGGGGTTACTAGTGGGGTACCGCAGGGTTCAGTATTAGGACCGGTCCTCTTCAATGTCTTTATAAGCGACATTGCAGAGGGACTGGAAGGAAAAGTATGTCTCTTTACAGATGACACAAAGATCTGCAACAGAGTTGATGCACAAGGTGGGGTGGAAAGGATGAGAAGGGACTTTGCTAGAGGAATGGTCAAATGTATGGCAGCTTAGATTCAATGCTAAGAAGTGCAAGGTAATGCACCTGGGAAACAAAACCCAGGGAAGAGTACACAATGGGGGTGAGATACTAACAACAACAAAATGGAAAGGGACCTGGGGTAGTCATATCAGATGACCTAAAGGTGGGCAAGCAATGTGAGAGGGCAGCAAGGAGGGCTGGGGGATACTGGGATGCATGGGAGAGGCATCACCAGTAGAAAACAGGAAGTTATTATCCTCTGTACAGACAGTTGGTGAGACCCCATCTGGAGTACTCGTGCAGTTCTGGAGACCCAATCTCCGCAAGGACATAGACAGGATGGAGGCTGTCCAGAGGAGGGCAATCAAAATGGTGCAGGGTCTGCACCGGAAGACATATGAAGAGAGACTTAAGGAGCTGAATATGTATAGCCTCGAGGAAAGGAGGAGAGGGGACATGATAGAAACTTTCAAGTATCTCAAGGAAATCAACAAAGTCCAAGAGGTAGCATCTTTCAAAAAGGGTGTGCAAGAACAAGGGCACAATTTGAAGATAGAAGGGGCGGCTCAGAGATAATTTAAGGAAGTTTTTTCACAGAGAGGGTTGTGGATGCATGGAACGGACTTCGGAGGAGGTTGTGGAGTCAAAAACAGTGGTGGAATTCAAGCATGCATGGGACAGTCATAAGGCAATTCTAGGGGTGGGGTAGGAGGAAGTAGGCTGCTGGTTAACTAGGATCTGCAGCTTATCCAATAGGTAGGGAAATGGGCAGACTGGGGGGCCAAGCGGTCCTTATCTGCCATCAAATCTATGTTTCTATGTTTCTTCCTTATGAAGTACCAGGAAGTGTGCTACTGTCCCGTGATTGGCTGTTTGGGGGAGGGTAATGTTTTCCTCAGCTGGCTCCAGCTAGAGCCTCTTCAGCCACCAAGCTCTGCTTCTTTCAAGGTGGTCTTTGTTGCAGGAGGAGGCTCCATTTGTCCCGATCAGGAGACACTGCCACCCTGATCATCTTTCTACAAACACCACTCTTGCACGCTGTGGAGTTTAAATCTCTGGCTCTCTCCCTTTGCTAGCACCAGGAAGTGTGCTACTCTCCCATGATTGGCTGCTTGGGGGAGGGGCATGGTTTCCCTCCTATTGGCTCTGACTGGAGCCTCTTCAGCTGCCAAACTCCACTTCTTTCAAGGTGGTCTTTGTTTGCGGGGGGTTGCTCCCTTTGTCCCAAACAGGAGACCCTCACTGCCCTGATCATCTTTCTACAAACACCACTCTCAGCTCACTGTAGGGTTTAAATCTCTGGCTGTCTCCCTTAGTTAGCAACAGGAAGTGTGCTTCTCTCCCATGATTGGATGTTTCTATGCACCTTTGGCACGCCAATAAGGATCTGGATACATTGGTGGGGGGTGCCGGTGCTGGCGGGGGGCTTACTGGATGCCAGAGTTTTTTTTAATTCTGGGCTGGCAATTGGGGGATCACTAGCACCAGGGATTGGAGATTTCACTTTGGGGCTGGCAAACAGAGGGGGAGACCAATAACACCTGGAACTGGAGAGTTCACTTCATGGCTAGCGATTGGAGGGGTGGCCACTAACACCAGGTGCTGTATATAGTTCTTAACAGTACAGATCAGCGGGGGGGGACCACTAGCACCAGAGAAATCTACACATCTGGGACTGGGCAATTGGTGGGGTGGCGCCATGCTAATCTGCCTCGCTACCCATGTAAATGAGCCCATAATGGGCATGCAACAACCCCATAGCGCCTTGCATGCCCAATAGGCTCATTGCATGGAGTCATTGAATACTGAAAATAGTGCCTGACTCCATCCATTTGAGTGGTGTAGCCCTGTCATAGCACTAGGCAACATGGTGTGTTATTCAGTCAAATAGTGCCAGCACGCTTATTTGACTGAATATGGCATCTATGGGCACCCGGCAATCGCAAGGTGTAGTACAAATTTTGGTGCTCCGCTTTATCAGGCCCCAGGTGTTTACTTCCAATAAATAGACAACTGGCTATTTTATTTATGGTGTTTTGATGTATTAGTAATTACTTTCAACTTTTTATAATAAAAATGTTTGTTAGTGCAGTGAACAAGTAGATTTAACCTTTGCTTGTCATATCCATAAAAAAAGAATTCAGTAGAATTCTGGGTATTGTGATGTCAGAAACTGCCAGCTACTTATGAGTCCAATATAGTTCAATGGAAAATAAATATGTTTTATACATTTTCAAAAGAAATAGTTACTTCTTTTAACAACAAACTGTGCCTTTTGTATGTTTGCACTATTGTGGTCCATCTGTATGATTTTACAACTTTTAAAACAGTAATTGGCTTCTTTTTCCTTCTTAACAGGTAAAATCTGGTTATGAAGAAAATTTCACCTGCTAAATTATAAGAACAGATCACAGGTTATCAAAAATTACATATTTCTGTTGAATATATAATATTTTGTGGTAGAAAGTGTTATTTCTCTATAAAAATCTGAAAACAGGTTTGCAGTTTCCCATTGAAACACTATGTTAGCCTTGCCAGTTTAAGGAATAATGTATGGGTATCCATACACAATGAGCCTGTGAATCCATTGAGGGGTTGAGATACAAGTATATGGACCTTGAGAGCAAGGCTTGAGAGGTCCATGCTGGTATCTCTACCCCGAGATGGAAACTTAAAACGAGTTATGTATGGTTGCCATATATTATTTGCTATGTAAGTGTATGGTTAAAAAAATGCATCTGGAATTTCGTCTTTTTTAACTGCATGATAATACTGAGGTACAGTGAGCAGAAAAGTGAAACCGGGCATCAGAAGTCAATACTAGGGAATCGTGTAAGTTAATGCTAGAACATGCACAATAGGTTTTTAGAATGTGCACAACAACTTGAGAATGTACACAATAACTTTAGAATGTGCACAACATATAGAATAGTGTATGATTGTCCATACAAAACAAGGCTATGTTGCCATTGAGAGAGGATGTGATGGCGTCATACTTTACCTCGAGAGTGAAGCTCGAGAGGTCCTATGACGCATCACATCCTTTGATAGCAATATACTTGTTGTTTATGGAGAACCATACACTGTTTTATATCATATATGGTTCGCCAAAACATCGAAACTTTATAATTTCACAAGGTTTCATACCTCATGATCATGCTACCGCTCCTCTGTTCAGTCCCGCTCTGCTCCCTGAATCCGCTTTTCACTGTGGTCGTGCTCTGCTCCTGTCCCCGATGCTTTATAGCTGCCAGTAACTTAATACAAAAAAAAAAAGACAAACTGGTAGTTTGGACACATGGAGCCGAATGTGAAAGTCCGTGTCCAAGCTATCTTAGGTTACTGCTCAGCTGTCTGCTCACTAACCAGCACTGCCATTTAAATTCCATTTGTTTGTTTCTGTGACAGCTCTATTTCTGCCAATCAGGCAGGAGCACAAGGGGGGAAAAGTTGTACTATTGATGTGATGTCCTCGCTCCGGGCTCCTGCCCAAAAGAGCTGCTTCCAGCCACCGCCTGCATACTTAAGCTGCCCACCCTCACCCGGGCTCCTGCCCGACAGGAGCTGCTCCCAGCCGCCGCCTGCACTATGTTGCCCACCTAACCCCCAGGTCCTGCTCGATTAAGAGCGGCTCCCAGTCACCACCTGCATACTTAAGCTGCCCACCCTTGCCCCGGGATCCTGCTCGATAGGAGCTGCTCCCAGCCGCCACCTGCATACTTAAGCTGCCCACCCTCACCATGGGCTCCTGCCCAGTAGGAGCTGCTCCCAGCCGCCACCTGCATACTTAAGTTGTCCACCCTCGCTCCGGGCTCCTGCCCGATAGGAGCTGTTCCCAGCCGCCGCCTGCATACTTAAGCTGCCCTCCCTCACCCTGGGCTCCTGCCCAATAGTAGCTGCTCCCAGCTGCCACCTGTATCCTTAAGCTGCCCACCCTCACCGCAGGCTCCTGCCCGATAGGAGCTGCTCCCAGCTGCCGCCTGCATACGTAAGCTGTCCATCCTTGCCCCGGGCTCCTGCTCGATAGGAGCTGCTCCCAGCCGCCGCCTGCATACTTAAGCTGCCAACCCTCGCCCTGGGCTCCTGCCCGATAGGAGCTGCTCCCAGCCGCCGTCTGCATACTTAAGTTGCCCACCTCACCCCGGGCTCCTGCCCGATAGGAGCTGCTCCCAGCCGCTGCCTGCATACTTAAGTTGCCCACCCTCACCTCGGGTTCCTGCCCAATAGGAGCTGCTTCCAGCTGCCACCTGCATGCTTAAGTTGCCCACCCTTAGCCCCGGGCTCCTGCCCGATAGGAGCTGTTCCCAGCCGCCGCCTGCATACTTAAGCTGCCCTCCCTCACCCCGGGCTCCTGCCCAATAGTAGCTGCTCCCAGCTGCCACCTGTATACTTAAGCTGCCCACCCTCACCGCAGGCTCCTGCCCGATAGGAGCTGCTCCCAGCTGCCGCCTGCATACGTAAGCTGTCCATCCTTGCCTCGGGCTCCTGCCCGATAGGAGCTGCTCCCAGCCGCCACCTGCATACTTAAGCTGCCCACCCTCACCCCAGGCTCCTGCCCGATAGGAGCTGCTCCCAGCCGCCGTCTGCATGCTTAAGTTTCCCACCGTCGCCCCGGGCTCCTGCCCGATAGGAGCTGCTCCCAGCCGCTGCCTGCATACTTAAGTTGCCCACCCTCACCTCGGGTTCCTGCCCAATAGGAGCTGCTTCCAGCTGCCACCTGCATACTTAAGTTGCCCACCCTAGCCCCGGGCTCCTGCCTGATAGGACCTGCTCCCAGCCGCCGCCTGCATACTTAAGATATGAGTGACTACCTGTGGTGCCTCTGCCCAGCCTGAATTCCTCTCCGATTTTTAAACTTGGTGCCTTTTCTGTTGCTTCAGGCCACCAGCGTTTCTCCTAGCTGGCTGCTCTTGCTGCCATAGCTGACTGGTCAGGAAATAGCTGGAGCAGTATAAATAAATAAATTATTTCCAAAGGAGACTATCATTTCTGCAGTCAAGAGGTTTCTCCTACCTCGGATCCAGTGCGCTGCTAGTCAGCTGGGCTAAGTTTTGGTGTGTTTTGCTCTGTGGCTGATTTCTGCTCTGCAAAGCCCATAGAGCCAGGCTCTCTCTCTCTCTCTCTCTCTCTCTCTCTCTCTCCTAGCTGTTACAGGAGTAGCCTCGTGGCATTATTTGCAGTACTGTCTAACTGATTATCAACATTTTATTTATTTTATAAATACTGCAGAATAGTTAAATGTACCCTGTTATCCGCTGACTGCTTTCAATGCTTTTAATTAATAGCCACTATCTGCTGACTGTTTTAAACTTTATTGGCTGTATTTCTGCAATGCTAAAGTAACTGAATTAATTTATTTGTGCTTCAAACTGTCTGTTTCTGTCTTGCCTCTTCCTGTCCCTCTTACTTAATCTATTTTACTGGATACCTCTACTCGTTTCTTTCTACCCCCTGCTGTATCTCCACCCCACCTCTGCACCCACAGCGTCATCCAGCTGATTTCTTTGTCCTCTGCTAATCTCTCTGTCCTCAGCAGCTAATCCTCTCTGTCCTCAGGTTTCTTTTGTCTGCTGTCCCTCCCTCCTATTAATCTTATCTCTTTTCTCTGTCCTTAGCTGCCTACCCTTATCCTGGGCTCCTGCCCGACCAGGAGCTACTCAGCTGTCATCAGAATATTAGCTGCCCACACCTGCCTGGCTCCTGCCTGATAGGAGCTGCTCCCAGCCGCCACGTACTTAAGCTGCCCCCCTCACCCCAGGCTTCTGCCTGATAGGAGCTGCTCCCAGCTGCCACCTGCATACTTAAGCTGTCCACCCTTGCCCTGGGCTCCTGCCCGATAGGAGCTGCTCCCAGCCGCTGCCTGCATACTTAAGATATGAGTGAGTACCTGTGGTGCCTCTGCCCAGCCTGAATTCCTCTCCGATTTTTAAACTTGGTGCCTTTTCTGTTGCTTCAGGCCACCAGCGTTTCTCTTAGCTCGGGCTGCTCTTGCTGCCATAGCGCTGACTGGTCAGGAAATAGCTGGAGCAGTATAAATAAATAAATTATTTCCAAAGGAGACTATCATTTCTGCAGTCAAAGAGGTTTCTCCCTACCTCGGAATCCAGTGCGCTGCTAGTCAGCTGGGCTAAGTTTCTGGTGTGTTTTGCTCCGCGGCTGATTTCTGCTCTGCAAAGCCCATGAGGCCAGGCTCTCTCTCTCTCTCTCTCTCTCTCTCTCTCTCTCTCCCCTCCTAGCTGTTATCCATGACACCTTCGGTGTTTCCCCACCCCCCACCTGCCCTATCTGGGCATTTACTTTTATAGTGTCCTGTGACCAATCAAAAAAGACTATCTTCTCATTTTTCCATTGGCTCGTTATACCAACAGCCACTGGAGAGCACCCTTAACTAGTTTTTCCCATTTCTCTTCGCTTCACTGACTATTCTAATGTATAGTGTAGAAATCTTTCTAGCTCGGGACTGCTCTGATGTTTTACATCCATAGCCTAAATTAGGCAGAAATTCTTATCCTTGTCTACTGTGCTTAAACTGTCTTCTTGACTGGTCAACTTTGCGTAGCTTTCCACTCACATCTTGCAGTTCCCTCAGTTATGCTGTTGCTATCAGTTGCTCTGTCAGCTTGATACTCTCATACCCTTCTGACAATCTAGGGTTTTTTTGAGTTTTAGGGATCTCAAATAATTAGGCGGACCACAGTAGCTCCATTAGCTGTAGTTAGATTTACTGTTCTCTGCATCCTCTAACCCACCAACCAGCCTTACCCAATCTGCATACTATTAAATTATACAGAATGGCCTGGAAATCTCTATTAGCACCCTCTCTTATCCTGTTTCTGATGTTACTTAGCATCCTTACAGTGCCTGATCCCAATAATCACCTCCACAATAGGAACATGAATCAAAATGATTTCACTTACTCTAACATGCTAATCCTACCAGAAAGAGGCCTTGATGTGACCCCTGCCCTCCTCCCTAAACTACTCATCTACTACGTTACCGCATCTGTTGCTAAATGGTGGCGTATCTATAGGGTACATCATATTGTTGCTCCTCTTGCTGTCTGGGGACATTGAATTAAACCTTGGACCAATGCCAAGTAAATTACCTCTACATTGCACTGGCTATGATATGAAAGGTCTACACATGGTCCATCTAAATGTTAGGAGTCTTCTCTGTAATCATGCAGATCTTGAAGCCTGGGTGGCTAACCACCACCCCGATGTGCTCTGTCTATCTGAGATATGGCTAAAGCCCTCTATCCCAGATACCTATTGAATGCTCTCAAACTACAACCTTCTTAGGTGTGATAGGCCACCTTCAAAGCGTGGTGGGGTTGTTGCAATCTATTACAAAAACAATCTAAACCTAACTATGATAACTGACAAGAAAAACTCCGTGTGTGAATACATCCATGCCATACTCAGACTAGGGGCTAAGAAACTTCATTCACATTGTCTGTGCCTATAATCCCCCCAAAAGTGGACTAAATGGCCTAGTGGAGTTGCTGGATCATACTGACTGCATATGGGAAAATGAACTCATCATTCTTGAAGATTTAAATTTAAACTATTATGAAATCTCAAGATACCCCTCGATCCCTGGTGCAGAGCTACAATTTACATCAAATCATTACTGACCCTACAAGAGGGTCTGTTACCACTGACTCCAGCACTCTTATTGATTGGGTCGGAAACAAATCGCGTGGACAGAATTGCAGAAACAGGAATGCTGCCAGACACTACCAGTGATCATTTCCCTGTTTTCTGCATATGGAGTCCATCTATAACCTCCACATCCCCCCAACACTGTATATGCTTCAGAAACTATGCAAACTTAAACCAGGCTCATTTCCTATATGATGTATCTCACACTGATTGGTCCCCTGTCTACCAATCAACAAATACAGATGTCGCCCTCCATGCTTTCCTGAGTAGGTTTGTGCTCCTTCAAGATAAACATACTCTGATCATCACTCGGCGCATTCGTGGTAAACAAACCAGAT
Organism: Neoceratodus forsteri; assembly: GCA_016271365.2. Classification (NCBI taxonomy): domain Eukaryota; kingdom Metazoa; phylum Chordata; order Ceratodontiformes; family Ceratodontidae; genus Neoceratodus; species Neoceratodus forsteri. Next base: position 610,383,219 of record CM057449.1, on the reverse strand, counting down.
AGCTGCATAAAGACCTGCTTGCATCCCTCAAAAACAGGGACAAATGCTGGAGAAAGTTTAAAATCTTCAGTCTCACAGCTGACTTTAACATCTGCAGAGAACAGCAATTGAAGTGCAAAACACAAATAAGACATGCAAAAACCAATACTGTAAGGGCCTTCTGGTGGATGCGGCTGGTGACCCTAAGAAATTTTGGTCTCGTATCAAAACTTTCCTTGGATCAAAGCAAACCCTCCTAAACAGTGACATGATACTGAAAGGTGTTCACTGTAATGACTCAGGCACAATTGCCAATGCATTTAATTCTCACTTCTCTGACCTCACCAGTTATACACTGCTTTCTCTTCCGATAACTTAATGTCTGGATCCTCCACCCGAAGGACACTACAAAGACGCCTCCTTTCTACTTTAAAGCTATCTGAAGAAGGATGTCCTCAAAACATCTCAATTCCATATCAGACAGTACCACTGTTGGGTCTGACTGCCTTGAACCTAAACTGTTAAAAGCTTGCGGCACCGTTCATTACAGGACCGCTGTCCAGAATACTCAATTTGTCCCTGAGTGAAGGCGTGGTGCCCGATATATGGAAACTGGCCAGAGTCACGCCAGTGTTTAAAAATGGTGACAAAAAAGATATAGCCAATTATAGACCAATAGCTGTACTGTCAGTATTAAATAAAGTCCTTGAGAAGCTCTTCTCAGCACAGATCTCAGAATACCTCTCTAAGTATAACCTTCTCACACAAACCAACATGGCTTCAGAAAAGGCGCAGTACTCAAACTGCTCTATTACAGCTGACAAATGATGTTCTTCAAGACATGGATCAGGGTCATCAAACCGGTGCAGTATTTATCAATCTGCGAAGCTTTGATCTTGTTAACCACCCTCTTCTGCTTGCTAGTCTCCAAACCCTGGGTTTCTCGACTGGAGTTGTAACCTGGTTCGTAGCTACCTATCGAACAGGACTCAAGCTGTAAAATTCAACTGGCCACCTCTGAAAAAGCAGTCATTAATGTTGGTGTACCACAGGGATCTATCCTTGGACCCCTCCTCTTCTCAATTTTTATTAATAATATAGCACAAAATATATCCTCCTGTTCATTGATGCTATCGCCGATGACCTGTTCTTTACACTAAGCTCAGATAATGTCCAATCTAATAACCATAAGCTCCCTATGGACCTACTAAATATTCAGTCCTGGATCACCAGAAATAAGCTTGCTCTCAATGCTGGAAAGACCCACAGGCTATGCTCTTTGGATCCCCTGTTAAACTAAAAGCAGGCAGAATTTTCCCTGGTCTCCTGGGCTGATGGTTCCCACTGGAGATGGTAACTTCCTTTAAATATCTGGGTGTCTTGCTTGATGAATCCCTCACTTATGACACCCATATAACCTCCACATGTGAGGCTGTCATATGCCAAACTGAGGCTTAGCCTACAAAACAAGTCATATTCTAACCCCTTCTGCTAGGTTAGCCATTGCTAGAGAAATCCTGCTTCCGTCACTCTCATATGGGTCCGTAATCTATACTAACACATCTAAGGCTACTCTTCATAGGTGGGATACAACTTATAACAGTATATGCCGATACGCCTCTGCATCCTCCAGATTAAGGCATCACTGCCTACTGTATTCAGACCTAAATTGGCCCTCCCCCATTGTACACTGGCTCCTCTCTCTGGGGAACCTTCTGGACAGTATGCTGCGGTCCAGTATGCCTACCTACCTTGCCTCCTTGCTGACCCCTCATCCCATCTCCTATGGTCTCTGATCTTCTGACCTTTCCTAGCTTAGCATTCCCAGATGTAGAACTACCAAAGGGAAATCAGGTTTCTTGCACGTAGCTCCATTACTGGAATACACCTGGCCCCCATGCTACATTTAAAAAGAGCCCGCTCCCTCTTTACCGCACGTGCCCGATGCACCTGCTTCAACCCACTATGAAAGCTTGGCTCCTCTGCTTCAGCTGCCCACAGTTTCCTTCCTACCTTCAGTGGAGTGAGCTGACACCCTGCTCCTTCAGCTTCCCCCACAAATTCTATCATCTCCCCTCTTTCCCATCCCTTTCCCTCTCTCTTCCTCTCTCTCGCTAGGCTATATCTCAGCATTACCTTTCTTCCTACTTCCTCCCAATAGCTGTTTTTTCAGTTTCAGATGGATGTAATGATACCTGTGGCATTTTTCTGCACTTTATATGTGATATTACTATAACTGTTTACACACGGGCACTTACCTTCTATTTGTATAAGACACCTTTACATGCCTTAGTACCACTATTGTCTCAATCTTGTTTCACTTGGGATAAGTGATGTATTGCATATTTCTTGACACTGTATTCCATGTACCTGTGTATCTCTCTGTGTTGTTGACCTTCCGGTCGTGCCTGAAAAAGTCACTTTTATTGTCTGAGTCACCTACCGGTCATAAAATAAATAAAAATAAATGTCAGAATGATAGTACAACAACTTTTAACCTTTGAACTGTCCTACAGCAGGATTTTGAAAGCCACCATTTTCCATTAACAATAAGTTCTAACCATATACTTTAAGGTTTTTGAGTTGCTTGAATTCCATGCACAGTAAGCTCTAACCATACACTATAAAACTTTCCTGACATCATAATACAAGAATTCATTGGATTCTTTTTCTACTAGTACTTGCAAAATACAAATAAAATAATGAAAGTGTAATTAAAGAAACAAATAAAAGCAAACAAAATAAAGGCCCCAAACCTTCATTTCTTTGAGATATACATCTTTACTAAGAACTTGCTCTTTATAGCATGGTCTCATGTTACTGGTTTGAGGACCAGTTAGTGATGTTCATTTTAACATTATATTTAATTAATTAATTTTATTATTGCTAATTATAAAGCGTATCTGTTGTTTCTTTTATTCCACTTAGTCATCTTTTATTAACTTAATCCTATGTGGGTTCAGACTGATTGGTGCTGTCATAGGGACCAGAAACACTGTGGTTCCATTTCCTCACTTATTGTCTGTAAATAGTATAAATCTTTAGTCCATTTACTTGCTATCTGAAAAGCCTAGGATTTTGTTTCTAGGGTAATGATACTACTGGGGATGAGGACACTGTCACATTTATACATCATCAGCACACTGTCCAGTTCTCTCCTCATTCATCCTCACATTCTCATCTAGAGTGTTTAAAGCAGCAGTACTAGATAAAACAAGCATTTGTCAATGCCGAATGTTTGCTTGCTGGCATTGGCATTGGTAGTATGCAGTTACAGAGCTGCATAATAGGAATGGCAGTGAAGTATTGAACTGAAACCAACCCACCACCACCCTGCAGAGACTGACAGGCATTGGGGTGTGCCTTTAAAATAATCCACACGGTTTGTTAGGGGCTGCCCAGAGAATGGTGGACCAACCATTAGGACTCCGTTTCCTCACTACTTGCACCCAGGAAAGAGCTCCTAGAGTGGGGTAATAGTAGCGCCAGGATTTACAAGCATCGTTCCGTGGCAGATGGTGAGCCAGCAGCACCAACTGGGCTTGCATTGGGAGAAAAAACACAGGCAAAGATCTGACTGTCTGCTCGCTTGACTCGTTATCTGTGTTTGCTTCAATTTATGCCTGCTTTCATTTCTGCTTTTGCCTGCCAGGAGTGAGTTTTTTTTAGTACGTAAGGCAGCTGGTAATTTGATTACCGTCATGTGCGTGTGTGTTGATTGCACTGTGCTGTACAGTCCTGTATATGTATGTGGGTTGAGTGTAGTGGTGGGTTATGGACCTGCAGGCATGCAAGGCAGGGTGGAATGGGAACCACGACAGATCGAAGGGCAGGTTGTTGTTGTCCTCTCCAGCCGACAACTCCTGTCAAGTCACGGCCAACAAACTGGTTACGGCTAGTCACGGGGAAAGGTATCCAGTAGTGCAGGTACTGTTTACTAAGGTTAAAGAGGACAGGAAATGAATAACAATATAAAACCCCATGTGTTGTTTACTGTCGTTTTTTTATAATGAAGCAGTTGTAGTTTAAACACCATGTCTTGAAAGTGTGTTTTTAAGTTTTTTATATTTTACCAGTAGCCTGAAATTAAAATATGGGTGTTACTGTAGCAGGCCGTTTTATCTTTCCAGTTTTGATATTGGAAGGTTGAGCGTGCCAGCTAAATGATGATGTGTTCATTCATACGTTCCATAACGTCACTCTAGCTCGAGCTGAGTGCAATGACCTATACTGTATCTTTCATAATCATCATAGACCAGGAAGTTCAGTGCTGTTCTATATTAGGTATCCCTAGTATTTGGTTTAGTTTTACCTGTATTTCTCTTAGTTGTATTTTTCTTTTTTTTTTTTTCTCAAAAGAACTGGACAGAGGTATATAAAATTGCATTCACTTCTCGAATCTCTGAGAAATTGTTCTGTAATCATAAATTCCTGACTCTAATCATTATATCAAAAGATGTTTCTAGTGCGATGTGGTTGTACATGATCCTTAGTCTGTGCCTACTGAAGCACTGTGGCCTTCAGCACCTGACAAATGCAGGACATAAGCCCAGGAAGCTTATGCAGACGTTTAGAGAGCAGTACTTTATGTGTCATTAAGAATGATATTGCCGTTTGTGCAAAAGAAAAGCAGCTCCTTTACATCTCATTTGAATTACAGTAAATGACATCATATAAATCAATTTTTTTTGTTGTTTAGTGGGTTTTGTCAGGCTGTAATTATGTCATGTTGTCTTTTAAAAATAAAACAAAATTAAAAGAAATTAACTTGTCCTTATTGGATGCATCATGCAGACCTTTTTGAACCCGCTGCTGGTAACACACGCCCATGATGTAGCAAAGGCCTACCTCTGCTATCTGCATCATCTTCCCCGACGACATCCCATTTATTTTTTTTGCCTCAAGAACCCGAATCATGCAGCTGCAGATAATGTATTAACAGAGATACAAGCAATCATTTTTATACCCATCACTGACTGGTGTCTCCGCTTTACCTCGCCAGTTCTGGTCGGCCATGTCATTGCTGGGAGAACAGGATCGAACATCCACAATGCCCAGGTTGGCTAACCCTCAAGTAGCCCTCAACAGTGACTATCGACTGCTGTGGGTGGTCTAACTGCCGTTACAGATATGCTCAGCTGACACTCAGCATACAGCAGACCTGCATGGCATGCCAGCTGAACAGATCATTCAGTAATAGAGATTTGATAGCTCACAAAGGGCACCTTCCTTTAGCAGTTATTACCTTCTGCACCCATGCTGTGGGGGTGGGTTTGAGGACTGCTGCTTGTAACCAGAGAGGCTGCAGGTAGACTGAATAAGGTCATTATTTTATTTAGAAGAGCGGACCTGGTTAAAATACTTATTAGAGTAATTATTTGCATTCAACGTGTTTTGTTGGCTGCTTCCTTCTCTCACATACTTGAACTACTGTTACTGCCATTTCAGGAGTTGTATTGCATGCCACAGTACATAATCACACTATGTACTTATTGTCAAGAGCTCTTTTAAATTTTATGTTATTGTTGCAGCTTTGCTACACAGACGTAATTAGTCAGGGCTCTGAGAAGTACTTCAGCCCTGCACAGCGTACCAAGTGACATGGCGAGAGACAAAGTGTGTATGAGTGTGTGTGTGTGTGGGGGGAGATTATCTGATTATAGCTTACTACATTCAGGATGGAAGAATTTAATTATTGATTTATATTTTTAGTACTAGACATGGTCGAGTCAGGACCAATTGTGAAGGACAGTCTAATACAGATTGGTAAGAAGTAAGAACTGGGGCTATTGTTTGACAAAAGAAAGGCAAGAATTTACAAATCGGGAACCCTGTGTAAAACAAATTGTAACTCAATCATTTGGGGTTCAGTAAGTCATGTCTATAGTCTTCGTAACTATAGCCATGACTTCAACTCAAATGACTGAGTGAGTTGCAGTTGATTTACAGGATTCTCTTTGTTCAGACTGCATTTTCTTTCTTTTTCTTTTACATGCTGCCGAACTAATATGTCGGTACCCTATGTCTGTCTCATGTATGTTTAAATCCCACCACTGCCCAAGGCAGACCATCCATGCTGTGACTTCTCTCTCAGTGTATAAAAACTTTCTCACATTTTCCTTCCATCCTTCAATTTCATACAGTGACCCTGCAGTCCTGCACCCTTTATATTGGAAGATTTTGCTCCCATGTACTGTACCTTGTTTTACGCTTTTAATGTACTTTAGTTTTTCTATCCGACACCCTCATCCCTCATCCCTCCATTTCTTCAGCCAGTTCACTTATGTTTTCTGGTACAAGCCCTGTGCCATCTTTGTAGCCTTCACTGGACGCATCGCACCTGTTAATGTCCTTAGGAAGATGCAGCCTCAGAACTGCACAGTACACTAGCTGAGGGCCTTACTAGTGATTTACACAATGGCATTACCACCTTCCTCCTTCCGCTAGTGACAACTTTCCTTTGCTAACTAGTATATTTTTAGCCCTCCATGCAGCCTTTGACTCAGCGTAGACATCTTTAGGTATTAATGATAACCCTAGAGCCCTTAATTCCTTGGTTATGGTTTATAGGTGAAGAACTGTCATATCTAAAATAGAAGATACAGTATGCTAAATCAATTCAAGTCAGGCTGAGATTCATTCACTAATGCATTGAAATGCAGCCATACAGAAACTCTATTTTAGCAAACTTAGCACATGATGGGGTCTACCCGCTTTCCCTCACGATTTATATTCAAGAAGCATCAACCAAATTCACTAAATAGGTCTCAGTCCCTTTACCACACCTTCAGATTCAGTAACAGAATAAAAATTGAAAAATTAATATATTACGAGTTTGAAAGTGATACTCGCATGTTACATAGAAACAATCAGTTCACCGTAATAAAATTTGGTGCTGGGGTAGAATAAAGATAGATACAAGCGAGTAAATGATAAGAAATTTAGTTGGCAAAATAAATGTATTTATATATTGTGACTACAAGTAGCATGCATTTCATATGTACAGTACCACAGGATGAATAAACAAAATAATAATATTTATGGAAAGGAAGATGGATTTAATGGACACAAAAAATGGTCTTTAAAACATAATATCTGTATGTTCAAGGACGTTCTTCCTTCAAGAGCTCTATCAGGGATGTGTAGTTCGGTTGTCCAGCATTTGTGAATAGGCAATACCTGGAGCCAGATGCATAGATGGCATGAGGTGCTATGTAGTGGGTGGCAGTACAACTGCTCTATCCCCTAAGCCACAGTGCATCACTTCTGAAGGCCAATGTGGAGAATACTGGAGGGCTATCACAAAACTGAGCCTGCTCGCCGGTGATCACAACACTGCTATTGCATGCTGCTGGGAGCAAAAAATACATACACATATATGGAGTAAGGGGAAGGGGGGGCAGACTTGATGGGCCAAAGGCTCCTTTCTGCCGTCAATTTCTATAATTCTATGATAGATAGATAGATAGAAAGAAAGACAGCAAGAGTTAACAAAAGTTAGGCATCAGTGATCATCAGCCCTTTGCTAGACTTGTGACCACGCCTGTAAACTATGCATTGAGTCAGCAGGATTAGCGAGGAGGATGCTAGAGACAGGGTGCTTTAGCCACACTGCACTGGCTTTCACAACTCAGTATCAGTTTGACATTGCTGTGTCTAATTAACCAAGTCAAGAATGTGCCTAGGATGTGGGTTGCGCGCGCACACGCGTGTGTGTTGGGGGGGAGTCTGGGAGATAATGTAACTTTTTATCCAGTTTAAGTACAGTATATGTTTCTATTAACATGCTGTAAGTCAATGTTTATACTATTACATAGTTCTTTTTAATCTTTCAGAACGGATATATAAACATTATGGTTTCTAAATAGCAGCAGCAGAATTCGGTATATCGCAGCACTAATTCTAAATAAATTATTACCATCAACACTGGTAATATTTGCTGTTTAGCACCTCACAGTTGCCAATAAAATTAATATCTTTTATTGCTAATACCATGATGGGCATGATTGTTTTCAGCATTTGAAGTGCTGTTTTTGATGTCTCCTTTTTTTTTTTTTGGATGGGGTAAATGTGCAGCTGCATGAAGTGAAAGAGGAAAAACAAACAGGATTACAATGATTTAACTAAGTGCTAAAAATAAAACCAGAATGAAATATATAGAGTGTTTCATCCGCTACTGTGGCAGAATCAAAAACGATCACTGCACAAATAATTCCACTGCTTACATGACGCAGACCGCACAGGTTAGTATGCAAATAACAAACAGTGGGTGTGGCGTCAACACACTATATTGATGCAAGTGGTAGTAATAATAATGAGACAGGCTATGTGTAAATGTGTGATCTGTAGATGTCTATGGAGAACAGGACCACACACTAAGACCACAATCCCTTTTTTTCTCCATTTTGAGATTTTAATTTCTATTTATTGTTTTATTAGCTTATAAATGAGCCTGTTCATACAAATTTAATTGGTTTCAATCAGGGACAGTAGCACCATGTACCTCCCTCCTCCTATGGGCACCTCCCTTGGAGCATCCGCCAGTAGCAAGGAAGGACGCAGCACCATCTGGGTGAGCCAGCAGCCACATTTACCTCCCTCCTCTCCTGGGCTAAACTCCACTCAGAGACATCATCAGCACGGATTCCCTGCAGCTCAAAAAATGAATCGGTAGCCCCATTTACATCCATCCTCCTGGGCCATAACATCACCATGAAGCTGCGCCAGCTGCACACAGAACAACAGCTCCACCAGATAGGATCAGCAGCCCCATTTATCTCCTTCCTCACCTGGGCATACCATCCCTTGGTGCAGAGGCCAGTCACTCAGAAACACTGCAGCTCCAAGTGATTCAGTAACCCAATTAACATCCCTCCAACACTGGAAATGTTCAAATTAAAATAAAATAACAGTTTTCTATGGGGGATGGAATGGGGGCTGAGTGTGTGTAGAGGTGGGGGGGGTGCAAATAAAATGGTGTAATGAGCATCTACCTACAATTGTAACTATTATTTAGATGGGTTTAAGGAATATTTTAAACCCTGACACAGGGTTTGTCTTAGATTTGCGCTCGTTGATTTTGACATAACCATACAGATAACATCAATTGGAGGCATGATTCTGGACTACAGGCAAAATCTCAAATTAAAAGCCCCAAGTATTGACCAAGTTAGATTCTATATTCCATAATGTGATTTGTCTGCTAATAACACTCAGCCACTATTCACTGCACGGAAAAGACATCAGACTGAAAAGTAAAAAAAAAAAAAAACGGGTCCAGATCTGGAGCTGACAGCAATTTGCTGAATAACATCAATACATCTCAGGATCAGGAAGGCTAAAATCCATGTGGTCTTGACATTTAGTAATGTTTTCAGCGATTTAAATTGTTACTTAGGTTCTGGGTTGAGGCGGTACACATAGCTGAACTGTATGTAGCCTGTAACCCTCTGAACAGCATTTGTTAGCTAAAGTTTCCAAGTAATGTAAACAGTTGTAAAAATCAACAAGTTACAGAGAAGAATGCCATATTTGCACAGGATACCTTCTTTACAATTTGAACCCAACTGTATGACGTGTCGCTGCTTCAAACTGAGATGTCATTTAGAACGACAACTTACTGAAGCAGCTCTCATGCAATAAATAGAATCCTCAGTAATGGGCCGGCAACGGGATCAAGAATTTATGAAATAAGACACAGCTAAATAATGAAAGGAGATATAACTGAGTGAAAAAATAGTTTCACTAACAAATTATAGATTATTCATGTAAACAGAAATGTCAGAATCATTTCATGTCCCCTTTAACCACTGGAGCATATTTTGTATGCAATCATGCCTGTTGCGGTTTGTAGAGATTTTAAATCCGATTTTGACAGCCATGCATTGGGGTTGCTCAAAATATTTAGCTGCGTTCGTTAGCTAGTGGAGCGACGAACTAAATCACACTAAACCACTTCCTGTGTTTTCCGACCCTAGCCTTTTTCCAAGTTTAAAATAATGGCGTAAATAAATAAAGCCATAGTTTCAGAAGAACTAACCACTGGGATTTATCCAGTTCAAGTCCTATTCAACTTGTGCAAGTCGTAGGTCCACGGGTGGCAGATAACAAGCTGAAATTTGTTTTATATTTAAAAGATGTAGTATATTGCATACCTCTGAACTGTTATGAATTTCGCATTCGTATCGCGCTATGATTTTTCCACTCAAATTTACCCTTGCCCCACAATGGTTTACTGATGTTCCACACAAAGTATGAAATCATGGAACTAACTTGATATATATGGACCCACTATTTGTTGACATATTATAATGCTTAAAAATAAGAATGTGCTACACATTCTGGCCGTTTGCTATGGATTTTGAAGGTCAGTGCTATCAATTTTAATTCTGAGACATGGAGAGGTTATGTATGTACATTTAGTATTAACTGTCACTGGTGTGGTGTAGTGATAAATGTAACTTTTGGGAAGGCAATGCTTACAAATTCAACTACAGTATGTAAGGACAGTGTCGCTACTTAAAAAAAAAAAAAAAGCGAGGCAGCCTTGGGCTGGACAGCCGCTTATACTGGACAAAACATTTTGCCCCAAATCACAGCTATATAGCTCAATGAAAAAAAAAACGTGGGTTATAGCGGATTAAGGGCACCTTCTGTAATGGAGACTTAAGACTCCTGTCCTGCTGAGGTGCTGGCAGCCCGTTCACTCTCTGCTGCCTAGAACCGTGATTCACTTCACCCTTCCATAGTGCTCCTCCAGTCCATCCCACTGACCACAGTGAGGTGCTGCCTGGAGTGGGGGCTGGGAGGGCATGCGCCGAGGTAGTGGCGCAGAGCCGAGTCGGTAGAGGTGAAGAGACGGCATGAGCCCTGCTGGAGACGCACTGAGCAGAGAGCAGTGAGGGGCAGACGAAGAGCAAAGTTGAAAAGATGCTACGAGCATGCTTAGGAGATTGTGCGGATGTGTTCCGTGTGAGCAGCTGTGTGTACTGTATGTACTCCACATACTGTTCATATTAACCACGCATTTGTTCAAACATACTGGCAAACTTTATTCACGAAACATTTGGGTTTAAGTAAAATGTCTGCATTAATAGAAAATAATGGCAACCATCGCTTGCATTTATGACATGTTACAACTTTATTGTCTGGCGTGTGTGTGGGGAGCCGCATGAGCAGGCGATATCTTATCGCTGCTCACTGAAGCGTAGCTCCCTCTTTCAACTGTATGCCACTGCATTTTGGAGCTGTCATAGACAGCTCCAGCAGTGATTGGAGAACTGCGACCGTGCCTGCAAACACACTGACTGAATTGGAAGAGGCTGACACACCTCCGAAAAACACGAATGATGGCACTATGTTTCTTGCACTGCGTGCAAGCAAACATAAAAACCTGGATTTTTTGCAACAGATTCCTGTGCTCTGTTGAGCACTTACCTGGTAATCTTTCTTGTTTTCGCTGTACTACAACCCCATAATTTGCTCCATTTTTCTTTGTTTTTGTTAACATTTCTCCACCCGCCATATTAGTTGAAATTTCTGCTTGCACCAAACATGCACATGACTTGCAACACTACACAGAGACAGCGGGAACATGCAGCACAGGGTCCCATGTAAGTGAACACAAGATTGATTTGACATGAGGGGAGTTCGCTTGCAAATTAGGCAGCAGCCATATTTACTGTGGATCCACAACAATGGGAAAAAATTAAATATATAAAAACTAAATATCACTAGGAAAAAAATATTTACAGATATGGAAACCAGAACTATGGCTGCATGCTTCAGCTAAAAGCAGAATTTTGATAATCACTTCCTGATTATCTAGTACTATTGCTTTAGGTGTAACTCCAGAACATCTCCCTGCACTCATGTTTTTTATCCCAGTCCCTCCTCAGGGTGGTTCTGGCACCCTTCCAGTAGCCCAGAACTGCAAGCTTGTTATCGAATTACTGGCAAACTGCAAGTGTCTAGAAACCAGTGAATGCTACGATTTGTTTCTTTTTGCATGCTTATATTTGCTTATCCTTTGTTTTACTGGCCTATTTGTTTTTCCACCATATGGTTTGGAACATGAGAATGTCAGTACGTACATGACATTATTTATTTATTTATTAAGTTTTGATAACCGGGTAAGCCCACTGGGCCCTGAAGGTCCTTTTTAGGGTGACCCAGAATTAGTTACAGAGATAAAGCATACATAATGGTGTACAAGAAATGATAAACACTTAGCAACAGGGATACAGTATGATCGAACAATGTACAAGGCATAAGTACTCACAAGTTAGATGCGTTTTATAGGAGATAAATACAGTGACCACTAGAGTGTGCTGTTTCTTTATTTCTTATGATGTTATTACAGTTGGCACATCTGCCACAGCAAGTACTATTCAGTGATATCGGCCCAAGTAATAGCTGGGTTTCACCCTTTCATTGTTTCTTGTGCTCACTATGCCCAGTTTCTGTTTCAGGGTATCCACCCTTCTAGATGCTATTATTGGCTGCATTAAACTCTGCTATATTTAGGCTAGATAATGTCCCTAGTGTTTGTTGATTATCTTATGTATGCTCTCTGTGTTTGGAATATTCTGACCAGCATACCATTGGTCCTTTCTTTCCACTGGGCTTTCTTTTTGGAACCTCTGCCTCTCTTAGCAGCCTGGTCAGGGTTTTAGTCCTCTAGTCCTGTCAATATGGTGCAGCTGCAAGCTTGTCTCTAGTGGGAACTGAGGAGGTTTGTGGCTGCCTGTGTTATACATGTGGCACTGAGGGTACTAGCTGGGCAAACATTTCCAAGTGGTCCTGATGCAAAGGCTTATACTTAAGTGGAACAGATTCTCTTGAAGATCTACTGTTACTGGTAAGTAACAAACTTTTCTTTCCACTCATCATGCTTTTCAGAAACAAACTTTTAAATAAATTATAATTTAAGACTTTATTTAGAAAATGCTAAAGCTGAATCAAACTGGGAAAAGAAACTCTTACATGAGAGGTGAAAAGAACAGTATAACATGGAAAATACTGTCACAAAATTCTAGGTGGAGGAAGCATTCATGCTGTCCTTCATAACTTAACCATCAGTGTATCTGCATTTGTTTTCAATTCCTGTACTGTGCTACATACTTTTACAGTTTTATGAAACCCATGTCTTTTGTCAGGTCCACCTTCCATGAGCTGGTTTGGAGAGCAGCAATCTCCAGCTTCATCATCTAAAACTTGTGAAATCAGCCTAGCAGTGCAATGCTTGCTGTGCTTTAAACAATAACAGGCATAGGTGGGGGATGATGCTACTGAGTCAGAATCTGTCTAGGGTTGATATATTTTTAAAAGCACTGGGCTATGCCACCTATATTCACATATGCTGAGAAATGTACCACTTACACCCCTGCTTACTGCAAGAAAACTGATGTCACTAGCTGGCATTAGAAGCTGACTCAAATTAAAAACAGTAGAAATAATCTCTGATTATCCAAGTTCCACCCCTCCCGGGTTTTCCTGGAATGAAATTCTAGACGCTCCTTCACCTGTATGCTGGCATAAGTAGATGTCTGAAATTCTAGTTGTCAGTAAATAACAGATTACCAGATTTGCAGTTAGAGCTGTGATGCTACTGCATTGTCTATGTAACTCTTCTCCCTACTCACCCCTGCTGCCTAATGAGAGGGATTTGTCTGTCATGTGGTGGGGCAGCAGGTGACATATGCTATGCCACCTGAGTGTTACTTAAAGTGTACATTTGGATGCTCTTTTCTTTTCCTTGTTGTAGCTATGTGGCTGCTGGTTCTCACAGTTGCCTGGTTCATCTTCTTACCTGTAGCTGCCATGTGGCTGCAGTGCTGGGCATCCTGTTTGCTTTCTTGGTGGCTCCTCCATTGGCTGCTTCCATGTCTGTTCCTTCACTGGTGGCTGCTGCTTTGGGTGTTTGATCTGCCCCTTCCTTGCCCTGGACATCTCGCAAGCTGATGGTCCTCACATCACTGAAGCTTTCACTTCTGGTTTTCCTCTCAGGTTCTAGCTGTTCCACCTGCTCACTTCAGTGCTGTCTACCAGCCAACACTCCATGGCTCCCCTCTTCCATGGTATAGTTTCCTACTCTGGGCTTGCTCCCCGCTCATCTGGCTGCCTCCCCGGAGGCAGTTGGTTCTGATTTCTATTATGTTTTTATCTGGTGTTTTTCCCATTTCGTCAGCCTCATCCCGGATGCACAAGCGTGCATGTGGAAGCATGTGTGCGGCGTTCCAAGACACCCCTGTAGCGTGCCATCCCTTCTGCCTGCACTGCCACTGGGCCTTCACCCGGTAGCAGTGGAAGTACAGGGGATCAACAACCAATCCAGGAGAGGAGAGCTGCTGTTGGGCTGCTCTATCCTGCTCCATCCCTCCCCCCCCCGTGCCAGTATCCCAATGATCTGAGGTCGTTCCTGAACCCGGGTCACCGGCATGGCGCGAGGTGTGGCATCCAGCACCTCAACCCTCAGCACCACCAGGCTGTCAGTTGGCACTGTTTTCACCTGTTCCTTCCCAGGTTCCTGTGACCACCTGTCATCCTCCACCCCCGCTGCATGCGCTGCTTTGCCCCTACTGACCTCAGATCCCCATCTGGCTTGCTGCTCTTTCCTGCTTCTCTGTCCTGTGCTTCCTACATTTCTATCCCCTATTGAATAGCTGCCTCCCTACCATAGTAGCCACCTTGGCATTCATTGTCATCATTTTCCCTACCTGTGCTTCACCCTATCCTCTGCATTTCCTCCACCAGCATCCTACTGATTCAGCTCAAGTCCTGCCCCTCATAGGCTATTTCTATGGGCCTTGCCTGGCATTTAGCCCAGGAGATCCGTAAGCTTATTCTGCCTCTTGAAGTCCACATCTTGAGGGTAATTTCCTCACTGAGTGGGTGTCCTTTTAGCAATGCTGATTGACTCAGCAACACCAGTCGGCATTATCATCTACCCCTTTCCCTACTTTTAGGGTAGGATTTTTACCTTAGGGGCCCCTTTAGCAGTGCAGATCTACTCAGTGGCACCTCTTGGTGTTGCAATTATGATCTCCTGATTTTTAAGAGTGGAACCCCTACTATGTGGGGGCCCTTTTAGCCATGCAGATCGACTCAGCAGCTCCTCTCAGTGAACTACATGATACCTCCTGCACCTTGAGGGTAGGACCCTCACTGTGGGGGTATTTTCATCCATGCAAATTGATTCAGCAACACCTCTCAAAGCAGTTCTCTGAGTGTCTGATTATGGCTCGCTTGGTCTCACTCTCTATTCCCTTTCCATTGGCTTCCCATATCATCATCATTCATAGATTAGACCACTTGCAGATCAGAGGATAAGCAAAAGCTATCCAGCAGACACTACATTTCTCAAACTCACTCCTTGAGGGTGGGACCCTCTTCAAGGGTGGATAGGGCCTCACTAGCCATGCAGATCAACTCAGCGGCACCTCAAAGCATTGTTCCATTAGAGGATAGAGTGAGAGCCTTTTAAGGTCAAACTTTTCTCCTGAATTGGATCCCAAATGTCAGCAGCTAATAGAACCGTCACTAAAGTAGCTCAGGCCAAGAGGGATAGAAATCTAGGCCTTGAATTGCTCCAAAAGTTTTTTTTTTCCTCTCCACCAGGCCAAAGGCATTGATAATAGCCATATTGATCAATTAATTATTCTGCCAAGAATTAGAGCAAAGTGTGGTCATATATTTAATAACAGTGTCTATGTCCTACAATACTGGCATTTCCTTTCCCAGGCTGTGATGCTTCTCTCCTTATGGGAAGTAAGTGTTATATCTGTCATCATGCTTGTGACACCTCTATTGGTGGAACCCCTTTCAATAAGGTTCCTGTGTTTTTACAGTCCTCCAAGAGGGTGGCAGTTCCTGAAGGAGGGGACAGAGAAAGTGACTTTAAAGTTCCAGTCATGTTGCTAAGCATTCTACATACTACCTCCAGACTACCTCAGGGCATTGTTTCCAGTCAGTGCCTGCCACCATCAGTCTAACCCTGCCAAACCCTACCAATTTTCCCAGTGTTCCTAAGCAATTCCTCCTTAGGAGCTTGCTGACCAATGTAATAATTTTTATTAAATAAAATCCTTAAAACTGCCAAGACTGGTGTCACTGAGGGTAGCCTGTCACACTACCATTTGGGCAGCCACAGTGCATGGCACAGATGTGTCTGCCAGGCCTCTGCTGGGAAGTCTTCAGTTCCAGGGGTTGTCACTTGCCCTGTTTCCACAGCATCTCCTAGGTCAGGTGATGAGAGAAGTCCAACAGTGTGGCTTCACCAGTGACATCAGCCTCATCCCACCAGGATGGCATGATGTGGTGGATCTTGTGAGGGAAACGGGATGGGAGAAAATCCAGGATCCTGCAGTAGGGTGATGGCCACAGTAGTCTCTGGCCCCATGCTTCCAGCCTGCCTACTGTAGGTGGTCAAATTGTTTGACATTGAAACTAGCAGCAGGGAGATCATGGGAGAAAGACCCAATAAGGCAGCCGAGTCATGGAGCAATAAATATGAGGATTAAAAAAAAACTTTGGAAGCAGCTGTGTTTTTGTTAACCGTAACAAAGGCCACCCTTGTATGAGGAAGGAGCACTGTTCAAAATGACACATGGGCTCTTTGCACATTGGAAGGGATTGCATGATGGTAATGAAATGTTAGACTGAAAAATTTTAAATGTTTTTGCTACCGGCTAGCTAGGGCTCTCTTGGTAAAAATGAGCTGTATCTCCATGCGACATTCCTGGACACATAATTGTGGTCTGCAGGTTCAAACCCTGCTAGAGCCAAATACTCCATGTAAGATCTTGGGCAAGTCACGTAACCTCTCAGTGCTCTAGTTCACCCAGTTGCTGGAAAGGGTTGAAGCAGAACCCTACTAAAGAGAGATATAGTGTATAGTGGACCCTTGTTGCGCATGAAGCGGATGTTCTCAAAATGTTGTTCTGCTGCATATCAAAAGGTCATGGAATGTGATTGTACCCTACTGCAGCAGAACAACATTAAAACTCTCTAATGGTTCCATACTCACTACACGAACCGCACATCACTTAAGTTAGGCAAGCAGACGGATCCACACTCCTGCGGCGACAGTAAAATCAGTCGCATCAGAGCCTTACAAAATGCAGGATCAACCAGGAAACACAGGATTAACCAGATATTTAGTCTTTGAAAAAAATTTAAATAAAACAAATGACCCCCTACTCCACAGCCATCTCACTTAGCAAGCATTATGGGTGCCATTTTTTTTTTAAAAACCCTCCTAATGTACCTGCCAGCCAATAGGAAGTTCGCTACATTGCAGCCATGCCTCCTCCTTAGCGACCACTCGGCAATCCTGGAAACCACCCTTTACCATGGAACAGTGCAGCCATACGCAAAAGTGAGCTGCTAAAAAATAACCGTTAAGTGATTTCGAAGTGTATACACTATATAAAATAGTGGATGAAGCCATGCACAACCAGCCTTTGTGCCACCTCAGGGTTCTGATACCATCAGACCTTTCGAGCTTCGGCCTCGAGGTTTTGATGTTAATCAGAACCTCTGTGGCACAACAGACTGGTTGTGCATGGATCCCATCCACTATTCTATATTTGTATGTCAACTGGCTAGTCTGAGTAAAGTAATTGTAAAAACAAAACAAAACAAAAAATTGACAGTGCATTCACTTTAATATGGGGTTTGGCTGTACATGTACTTGAAGACATCTCAGACTGATAACTGGGAGATGGTTATTGATGAGGCTACACACTCATGACATGAGCCTTTCTATTCAGGGAGGGCTCTGGGTCTGACTCAAGGGCTTATGAAATGTATCCACTCACCACAGTTACCTTCTTGGCCAAGATTGCTAGCCAATACTAGGATTAAAAGGGCAACAAACAGGCCTGTCAGTACAGCTGTAGTACTACTGTTTGCAACCAGGTGACTTGGGTTTGAGTATGAGCCTGGATCAGCAGGGACCAGTCGGGGGGTTGATGAGCATCCCACAAGATGTGCGCCTCCTCCAGGGATGGTTGATGCCTACCACTGGGATACTGCCCCTGGAGGACCACAGGTGGCAGTGCAGCTAGGGAAGTCAGCAGGGGAGGGAAGGATGCTGTTAGATGTAGCAAGGATGGCATGCTCTGTGTGTGCATCACAGCCTTGATTTCCTTGGGTGCTAGCATTCTCAGGTGTGGATAACATAAGCAGGGAAAACCCTGGCCATGCCTGGATGAGACCGGCTCCCCTGCAGGCCCCACACAGCCCACTGTGTCATTCCCCTTCAGAAAGCTGGATCATGTGGCTCAAGGGCTCTGAAGCAAGCCCTGATGAAAAGCCCCACCATGGGTGGGTGGGGGTAAACCATGGAGGCTCAAAGGAGGAGAAATTAAGTCCCAGAGTAGATGGGTGATGGATCATGGGGATTGGGCAGGGCAGATTAGGGACAGTGGCAAAACAGTTTAAAGCATAAAAAGAAAAAAGGCACAAACATATGAAGCTGAAGAACAACATTTCCCAAAGCAGTTTTGCAAGCACTGCTACAGCATGGATTGTAGGACTTTTCAAGGACAAGGCCCAAATACCGACACACAGCACAGAACTGCTGATCGTTTCATGTCTGCTATAAAAGATTAAAGCTACTTGAATACAACCTATGCCATCAAGCAGTGTGACAGCAAACATTTATGGTGTAAAATTTACAAAGCTAAGTTGTCACACAGGTGCAGTGGTTCATTTATTACCCGGATGAGAAGTTACTCTGAGGCAAGACTGAGGGTGCATTAGGAGAGAATTAAGGGAGACCCTACATTCCAACTGCCTTTGCTTTACTTAGTTCATAGTGGAATTCAACCTTACGTTGCCAAGCGTAACAATACTCCCTGGTACTCAAGCGCTCAATTAATGAATTAAAAGCTCACAGTTGTAAGGGCAATGTTGCTAGTGTATAATGACTGCTGTGCTTTTCTGGATGCAGTCACTGCACTGCTGGCATCTACAGTTAACACTTTGCTTGTAAAACACTTTGAGATGTGTTATATATGAGAATCACTATATACTGTTAATCCAACTGTTATTCTATAACTGTGTGTGAGTTTTGCTGAGAGAGTTGTAACAGATTCCCTTCCCCACAATCATCCCGCTTTTCACACATCTTTGTCCTTTTCTGTCTAAAAGGATTATCTGCATCAACAACCACTGATAATGAAAACATTGCAAGCTTCCTCACACCTGCACCTTCATGGTTCTGGGTGCAATCCAGCAGTGGTTTAAGGTACTCGTTTCAGGTATCCCAACTGCAGTCCTCAGTCTTAGGAGAAACCCTTCTGCAGAGAGCAGCCCACGAAATTTAGGGACCAATTCTTTCAATGCCTTTCAGTTCTTATGCAACCCCTTCCTATTGTTTCACCAACTGACATGTTGTTTATTTTTGTGGTAACCAGATAAGGCCCACTAGGCACAGGTGCCCATTTTCAGGGGTGACCTGGGAGCACTAGGAGTTAAGTGACTTGCTCAGGGTCACACAACACGGTGACATGACTGTGCCCAAGTAGAGTTAGTCTTGGCCGTGAGTACTCCTGTGTCTAGGGGTATAACAATGTTTAAGCTTGCCAGGAACCTTTCATCCTGGGCAGTAACCCAACAGTTCTGTACACTTGAGATTCCTTGCCCTCCTTGGCTTTCCTTCTGCCCATGGTGAGACTTCTATCACAATATGAATTTATACCTGCATGACAACAAGGAGCCCAGAACATTCAGGGTGAATTAATGGCCTTGGGCCACCAGACCAATATCTCTAGCTGTGCTTTAGCAATCTTGAACTTTAAATGCCCTCTCACACCTGAAAAGGATCAACATCAGTTTAAAGATGTTCCTGGTGTTTCACATTCCCATTTTTGATGCTCTTGAAAAAGTTTTTCAAGGTTGTTTTCTGCACAAGTGCATTCTTAAATACATGGAAACATTATCAAGATAATGATTTATCCTATTAGTCATGTCGTATAAGAGTATATACAGGGTGGCAGCAAGGAAATTCGCTTCCACAATTGCAGCAGTTGGTATCATTCAACGTGCTTTACCTAAATATCTGTCTGTCTTTGGTTACACTGTTTATTTTATGTTAAAGTCCTTGCCGTTCTGCATGTACTTTTGAATTGTATGAATAGCATTCTTGCAAGTTTTTTTTTATTGGGATGTTTCAATTATTTTGTTCTGAGACGAGTAACCCTGAAAACTACAACTCTGAAAGCAGATATAACCAAAAGAAACATGGCAACCTCTATATTTCTTTATGTTTCTATGTTCATAACCATATTCTACATCTATCAAAAAGTTTTATAAAATGACATGGGTTTGAAGTGGTTTAATGTATAAAACATACAATTCTCACCCAGGAATTCTTCAATATTCTTAACTCTTGCAGTCAGCCTTCAGAGTAGAACTGCCGGAGAATGGAGCATATATAAATGATGGAACCTATCATTTGGCTTATGCGACTATTTAAACTGCTGCCCTTACCAACTGCTATGTTCCATAACACTCAGATTTCACTCTCTGCCTGCAAAGTCAAGGCAGCCTCGAGATCTCTCCTCACAGTCGTGAATTTCACAGTTGTTTTCACTGTTACTTTAAGAAAACAAGCAACCTTTGTTTAACTTCATCTGCTGCCTTTACTTTCTATTTTAGTAGTTAAAGCTAGTTAATTTTAGTGTTTAAAGTTTTACTTAGCGGTTCCTCTTGGTTCCCAGTAACGACTGAGGAGTTGACACTTTTGTTAGATTTAAATTATTTTCACTATTGGTTTTATATAATTTAGCTTAGTCTATTACATATGTTGTTTCCTGTCAGAACTGGCACTTTTCGGTTCCTTTTGTTCACAATCGCTGTTCCTCACAGGAATTAATCGTGGTTTCCATACTGATCTCACAACTGCAAAAGGAAAAAAAAAGATTTATATTGCGGTTACTTCTGGTTTTGTCATTTAACTAAATGGGCATCCAAGGCTTTAAAAACTGTACTCAGTGTGGAGAGGTTTTTGCCAAGGCAGACAAACATGCTGAATGTGTTGTCTGTCTTGGTGAATCCCACTTCACAGTTGATAGTGAAATTTGTAAAACTTTTCCAGCAAAAATTGTCAAAAAAAGGCTGGATAGGCTTAAGAAGAAGATGGCTCTTGTTACAGATCAGGGAGACAATGGCTCTGACTAGCCTATTCCCTCTACTAATGTAGGTGAAACCACTGAACCGAAGCCATCTACCCCTGACAAGGGTGAATCCTCTAAGTACTAAGTATAAGCGAACCGGCGAACTGGTTGAGAAACCGGAACTGGCTAAGAAATTGAAGAAAACCAAACACACAGAACCCTCTGCTGGAAAGCACAAGGGGACTTATGGAGGAAAAAGTGAGATGCCTACACCAGAGGCCATTGCTCAGGCACTCAAGGCTATTCAGGCACTGCAGGGATTTGTACTGGTTCCGGTTCCACAGACACCGGTCAGTCTCCTGGTTCAATCCTCGGTTCAGCAGCCAGTAGCTTCAGTTCAATCCTCTCTCCAAGAGATATAGGATTATGAAGAATACTAGGAATATGATGAGGATGACAGGAACCATTGAGCATGAGGTATCCCCAGAACAAAATTCAAATCTCCACTGAGATTACTGAGGATTTTCCTCACATTTCACTTTGTGAGGAACATGGTGGATGCTCTAGATATAACTGTCACAACCCCACTCAGCAGGTCAGGCCCTCTGCTCCCACAGTGCCAACCTCTGAGCGCAGTATTGTGAACAGGGTAACAGAACAGGTAACCCTTCTGTCTGTTTTGTGGGTCCGAATCACCTTTGGTCTCAAGTTCTGGAGGAATTCAAACTGTGAATCTCTTGCTAGTGTACCCAAATGTACAGGCTCAGATAATCTGCTCTTCAGGGAATGCCACATATCTCTAAGCCTCGGGCACCTAATCAGGTATACAAAATTACCCCTTAAAAACTCTATGAAAGACTTCAGATAAATTCTTACCTTTTCTCAGTTTGGTATACCATTAAGCTTATGAACAGTGTCAACTTTAACCATATACTGTATGCTTCAAACACAAAAGAAAGAATTTCGAAGGCACACCAGGTAGTCTCTTTAAAATAAGAGGTTTACTAAGAAAATGGATAAAAATATGTAAAATGTAAACACAGAACTATATACCACAAAACATACAATCACTTAAAAGAAAACAAGGAAAAGTGCAAACTCCTACCACCATAATACAATTAGACTTCTCTATTTAATGTATTACCTTCTAAAACAGTGCTTGAAGTAGATGTCATTTCAAGAGAGTCCAAGCAGGAATGTGTCTCAGTGGAAAAATACAGAATACAGTTAAACTGTCTCTAAACCTGCCCCTTCCATGATGTCACCTAGCTCCTCCCTGTAAAATATAAAAATGAATACACACAGGATATCCCATCACTCAGGAGGTATATTAAACAAGGTGACATCAGCAAAAACTCATTTCCGAATGACTTCTTTGATCTTGAGTGGTTTCCTGATCCTCTTTGATCTTTGAGCAGTTCCTAGTTCCACACTTCAAAGGCAGGAGGTCATAAATTGCAACTCCTCTAAAGCGTCATAAAGTTTATGATCCCTCCTTGCAGCTGGTCAGCTACAATTAAGTCAGATAAACAGGAGACCCTTAATTATGTCTCTCTAGTCTTTAATTATCTCCTGGCTTTCAGGTTAACATATATCCTAAACACGGCTATAAAATGCGAGTTCTTGGAAGTTAATCACATTACAGAGATCTTCTGTTTAACAAATCCTGTCCTTTGAACTGAAACCTGGGGTAGTTATTCCAGGAGCACAGGATGTCTCATAAAAGACACTCAATAACACATTTTTATATTAAAAAAATCATAGAGCAATCAGAACCAGCTGTCCAAGTGTCACAATCCTCCACACCTAGACTGAATTTGGGGGCTCTATCCCCTGCATGGGATGAGCTTCCCAAATCAGTTCACTCCTCATAGACATGAGACAAGCCATCTGAGTTCTGATTGGTGGCTCCATCCCTATGTAATATTGTCATATCATACCCTTGCAAAACAAGACTCCATCTTAACAATCTACCATTAGTTTTTCCCATTTGCGTCAGCCAAACCAGGGGGTTGTGGTCAGTTTGTACCACAAAATGCTGGCCATATTTATTTTTTATTTATTTGGTTTTTGTTTACAGGGTTGGTGAGCTAGCCATAAAATGACTATTTTCAGTCATGACCCAGGAGGATACAACATGAGAAAAAACACAAAACAACATTGCAAAAAAGCACAAGAACATTATAAGTACAGTATGGACAAGATCGGAGAAAGTACATGAAAAACAAAATACAAATTGGTTGAGAGAGTATACATGGTGAAAATAACATGTAGGGCAGAGTAAGCATATACAACCAGGAATCAGCTATCTAACATATAGGGAGGGCTAGGTAACAGTTACATTAGGCTAGTGAGTACTTAGTAAGTGCAGTGTTCAAGTTAATATATTTCATTGTACATTAGAAAGAGACTGGAAAGCAGTTATTCTTATGAGACAGATTGTAATGGAACACCACCAATCTGTGAGAAGAAAGACTAAGGCATTTCACTGGATGCAGCAATAGGGAGTGAATGTGGGTAGGGGTGAAAGGCAACCCAATTCGCGTTGAGGGAGGAGGAAAACATAGAGACAGGAGGTCATTAAGAACACAGCTGGCTTGGGAGGTAGGCAGGGAGAGAAATCAAGTGGGTTGAAAACAGATGCAGTAGTTAGAGGCAAATAGGCTGGCATGGAGCTCTTTCTTAAAGAGGGCACAGGATGGTACTTGATGAAGTGCTAAAGGTAGGGTGTTCCATTGCAGTGGGGTGTAGTGGGCAAAAGCTTGGGAGCCTTTTGAGGTTTACACCTTGGCACCTGCAGCAGGGACTTATCTGCCGGCGTAGACCATGGGAGCGTGTTTGAGGTGACAGTAGTCTTGCAAGACTATCAGTGAGTTTAGCCTAATAACGTTGTCCACTAGGGAGCCAACTGAGTAGAGTCTCAGTGCAGTGGGTGACAGCCATTTTAGGCCTGAATAGAGTTTGCAGTTGTGTTCAAGCCTAGGAGATGAAGAAACATAGTGGAAATGTTATTGTAGGTGGTGTCCCAGGCATGCAGTGATGACTTAGGTATGGCTGCATATGTGATGACTCCATAGGTCAGGGCTGGTAGAAGGATGCCATGGGCAACAGCCAGCCTGGTGGATGGGGTAAGTGCATGGCTAGTTCAATAGGCAATGCCTAGCTTTGAGCTGACGGATTTGCAAGTGGATTTGACATGGGAATCAAGGCTAAGAGATTGATCAAGGACAACCCCAAGATATTTAAATGAGGTAACTGCATTTATGGGAGGGGTGCCAGGGCAGGAGACCGAGATGCTATTGTTACAGGATTTTAGTTTGTTAGCAGACCCAAACATCATCGCTTGGGTTTTTGTTACATTGAGGACCATTTGTGGTCTGATAGCCAGTTTGGGGTTTTCTGGAGGTCTGATGAGAGGGACGAGTTTATGTTGGACAAGTTTTTGGAGCTAGCGTACAGAACAATATCATCTGCATACAAGATGGTAGAACAGGAGGTGAGACTAAAGGTGATGCTGTTGATGAATATGGAGAAGAGAAGGGGCCCTAAAATTGAACCCTGGGGTACCCCAATGTTTATAATGGCCTGGTCGGAGAAGGTGGAGGCATATTTCACAAATTGGGCATGGTTTGACAGATAACTACTGAACCAAGCCACAACACCCACCGAGAAACCCATAGACTTTAATGTTGCGAGGAAAATAGGATGGTCAACAAGATCAAATGCTTTTGTCATGTCTATAAAGACTGCCCCTGTGAGAAAGCCTGCATCCATGGCAGACAGGGTGTCTGTGGTGAATTTGAGCAGGGCCGTAGTGGTGCTATGGCCCTTACAGAAACCATGTTGGGCAGGGGAGAGAAGATTGTTTTTGTGTAGGAAAGCAGTGGTTTGAGTAGCAACAAGCTTCTCAAGAATTTTGCTTAATACAGATAATATTGCAATGGGTCTATAGTTGGAAGGGTCTTTAGAGTCACCTTTCTTGAATACTGGAGTGATTCTGGCTATTTTCCAGATATCAGGAACATGGCTCTGACAGAGGGATAAGGCAAAGATTTGGGCAAGAGGAGAGGCTATAAATGGGGCTGCTATCTTCAAAAGTCTAGGTTCAATACCATCTGAGACAGTACTAG
Source organism: Neoceratodus forsteri (assembly GCA_016271365.2). Classification (NCBI taxonomy): domain Eukaryota; kingdom Metazoa; phylum Chordata; order Ceratodontiformes; family Ceratodontidae; genus Neoceratodus; species Neoceratodus forsteri. The sequence continues at coordinate 610,357,988 of CM057449.1, read as the reverse complement.
TGTTGTCAGAGACAGAGTTTAGGAGTTTTAGTACCTCTGACTTAGAGATGGCTTTGAAGTGAAAAGATTGTTTTAATGTATCCGTGTTTAGCTCAGTGTGAACGCCTGTGAACGTGAAAGGGTTGCATAGTGGGAAGGCTGAAATGTATTTGGTCAGGTCAGAAAATTGTTGGTTGAAGAGTTTGCAATTGTCCACAGATCATTGCAGTGGATCCGTTTAGGATCATGTTATTTGGAGTAGGGGACTGGGAAGACCCCAGAAAGGACCTAACATGCTTCCAGAATTTTCTAGGCTCACCCGCTGCATCAGTGAGAAGATTTTTACAGTACTTGCTTTTGGCAAGACGTATATACTTTTTACAATCTTTTCACTGTGCCCTATAGACGTTATGGTCAGCTGGAAGACATGAGAGTTTAAAGCATTTCCAGCTTATGTCTCTCTTTTTAAGTTTGGAAAGGAGGTCCTTTTTTAACCATCTAGTTTGTTTTCCCTTCACTCTATGTGTAGAGTAAGGGTTATGGATATCCTGGAGAGTCAGGAATTCATGAAGGAAGAGATCTAGGGCTGTCTGGGCATCATTTACTCTGTATAGTTTGTTCCAGTCCATATGAGAGACAGCATCTAGAAAGTGTACTGGATCAAAATTTGAAAAGTTCCTAAAGGTGATATACTTTGGTGGAGGGGTGGGGTTTGTGGAGGCAGGAGACCATAGACAGAAAATAGGGGAATGGTCAGTTAGGGCATCAGCGAGTATGCCAGCAGTATGTATGTGTTCAGGCCTACTGGTTAGGACCCAATCAATTAGGGTGCTGGAGTGTGTGTGTGCTCATGGCTGTGGTAGGTTCAGTAATCAGCTGTTGTAGCTTATGTTGCATGATTTGGGATTGAAGGTTGGTTTGGCAGTTACCCAGCCAGTTTAAGTTGATATCACCCATAATAATCACTTTGTTTGACCCACCGACAGTGATGTCTGTTCAAGTAGCTCACGAGACCAGTGAGGCCACTGCTAGGAGGGTTATAGGCACATACAATATGCAGTTTTTGTACCCAAGGAAAGTATTGCATGTAGTGACTCACAGTGGGGAGGTCAGGCGTAGGGAGGATGGAGAGATTTAAATTATCTTTATAATAGTTGCAACACCACCACCCTTTTGGAAGAGGTTCTATCTCTCAGGATAAGGTTGTAAGTGGCTAACTGGCAGGAGGAATCAGGGACTGTGGGTTTCAACCAAGTCTCAGATAGGCAGAGTAGGTCTGGCTTGTAGAGGGTAACCCATGCCTCAGATTCCACCTGGTTTCGCAGGAGGCTCCTAATGTTCTGATGGGCAAGGTGTAGTCCTTTTAAGTTGCGATTCAAAAAATCAGCATGGGAGTAGGGGGAGCTTGGACCAGGATTTGACTCAACATCTCCAGAAAGTAGCAGGGCAATAAGGATGAGATACCACCATTTCTGGTGCATAAAGGAGGTATAGTGAAGTGGACCATCACGGTGTGTTAGAGAACCCTGCAGAGGCAATGTAGATGAGACACCTATGGAGAAGGAGAGGTGGGATCCATCATCAATTCATCCAGAACAAGGAGGTTTGAGAAGTAGAAGTCACTTGCGACACATGATGATCCCATGCGTTATTGTGGAGGTTAAAAGTAGTCCCGGAGAGGGTACTGAGCAGGAGGAGTGTGATAAGTAGATAGGGAAGGATCGAGGAGGTCATGGTAATGCAATACGTCACAGTGGGGACCAGATAAGTAAGCAGAGAGGGGGTTTAGATGGGGATGTTCACATGGAGTGAAGACTGTGAAAAGTCTGTAAGGCTTACAGTAGATACCCGCTCACTGCCAGCAGGGGTCTCAGTTTCTAGTATTTGTATATAAATTGTATGGTTAATGGTTGAGATGCTGGGAGTTAGAAAGTAAAGAGACCACGAGCCTGTAGTGGCACAGTAATACAGCTTGGTCTGGGAGATACAGGTATAGCAAAGTGCAAGTGGGGATAAGTAAATGGAAAAATAGTGCAGTGCTGCCTCAAGTGGCTAAAGGCTATAATCTGCAAATGGAGAAATGAGCTGATTGGTTATACAATCATGCTTGGCTCTATAAAAGGGAGAGCCGATCAAGGGTGGTGGTGGGGCGGTGGCTTGGGGAACCGACGTGCAGCGTCGGCAGGGCCTTCTCTGCTCAGAACTCAGCAGCTGCTGGTGGCCAAGGTAGTTTGTGGCATTTCACCACCTTCCATACCTGAGGGGATCTCGACAGGAGGGCTTCAGGAGCCTGGCCCTCTCAACTGTCCGTCCGCCTGCTGGTGGGGGGTGTCCGTTCCATTCTCTAGGAGGCAAGATCTGAGGAGATCTTGACAGGAGGGCCTCAGGAGCCTGGCCCTCTCGACCGTCCATCCGTCCCCTGTTGGGGGGGTCCGTTCTGTTCTCTAGGAGGCAAGATCTGAGGGATCTCGACAGGAGGGCTTCAGGAGCCTGGCCCTCTTGACCGTCTGTCCGCCTGCTGGTGGGAGGGGTCTGTTCCATTCTCTAGGAGGCAAGATCTGAGGGGATCTCAACAGGAGGGCCTCAGGATCCTGGCCCTCTTGACCGTCCATCTGCCCGCTGGTGGGGGGGGTCCGTTCTGTTCTCTAGGAGGCAAGATCTGAGGATCTCGACAGGAGGGCTTCAGGGCCTGGACCTCTCAACCGTCCATCCGCCTGCTGGTGGGGGGTCCGTTCCATTCTCTATCAGGCAAGATCTGAGGGAAGAGGGAGAGAAATATATAATTATGGCTCTAGCTTCTTTAGGGCCCACACTATGGCAAGACACTCCTTTCCACAGTAGAGTATGCCTGCTCCTTGGGAAGTAACTTTTTACTCAGGTACACTACGGGTGATCTTTCCTTGGTTGGATGTCTGACTCAGTACTGCCTCAATACCCACATCTGAGGCGTCAGTCTGAACTATAAAGGGTTTGCTATAGTCAGGACTTGTCAAAATAGGAGCACTGCACATTGCCCCCTTCAGTCTGGTAAAGGCTTCCTCACAGGCTGGTCCTCAGGTAATTTTCTTTGGCATCCTTTTCTTTACCAGGTCAGATAGAGGAGCAGCCAGGGCACTGTAATTGGGTACAAATTTCCTATAGTACCCTGCTGTCCCTAGAAAACTCCTGACCTGCTTCTGCATTTCTGGTCTGGGCCATGCCTGGATCACCTCTATTTTTATTTGGTTAGGACAGAGCTGTCCTCGGCCTACCACATGCCCCAGGTATGCCACTTCTCCCATGGCCACTTGGCACTTCTCAGCTTTGACAGTGAGCCTGGCCCTCTGTGTCCTACCCAGCACTTCCCTAAGGTGAGACAGGTGTTTCTCCCAGCTGGCACTAAAGATAGCAATGTCACCAGGTGCACCACGGAGTACTCCTCAGCACCATTTAACACCTGGTTCACCAACCTTTGGAAAATGGCCGGGGCATTCTTCATTCCGAAAGGCATTACTTTAAATTCAAAATAAGCCTATTGGAGTGATGAAGGCTGACCTCTCCCTAGCTCTCTCCGTTAAATCTACCTACCAATACCCCTTGGTCAAGTCAATGGTCATAAGGTAGGTCGCCCCTCCCAACTTGTCCAGGAGTTCATCCGTCTGGGGCATTGGGTGGGCATCTGACTTCATGACTGCATTCAGTCCATGATAGTCCACACAGAAATTAGTAGAGCCATCTGGCTTGGGCACAAGGACTACGGGTGAGGCCCAGGGGCTGCGGGATCTCTGGATTACCCCTAAATCCAGCATCTCCTCCACTTCCCTCTTAATGTCCTTTTGGACAGCCTCTGACACCTGATATGCTGTCCACTGTATGGGTGTTTGTGTCCCTGTCTCCACATCGTGCATCGCTAAAGGGGTTAGTTCAGGCTTGGCACTAAACAGAGGGGTAAAGTCTGCTAAAACCTCCCTTACTTCCTGGATCTTGTCTGGGGCCAGCTGGGGAGACAATTTAACTGCCTTCACAGAGGACTCCCACTTACTTTCTTCCAGCAAGTCCAGAAGGGGGTCTCCTTCATCCGTCTCCTCCCCAGGACTACACATTGCAAACACCAAGTCAGCCCTATTAGCATATGGCTTCATCATGCTGACATGGTACATCCTTTCTGTCTGTCTTCTGTCAGGTAACTCTATAATATAGTTCACGTCATTTACCTTCCTAACTACTTTGTATGGTCCTGCCCACTCAGCCTGCAGCTTGTCTTTCCAGACCGGAATAAGGATCATGACTTCCTGACCCACCATGTACGAGCGAGCTCTGGCTCTGCTGTCGTACCACACTTTTTGTTTCTGTTGAGCAGCTGCCAGGTTGCTCTGGGCTGTCCCCATAAGCTCCTTCAGCCTTTCCCTAAACCTATGGATGTAATCCACTATGGGAGTTCCCTGGGTGGCATGCTTGCCTTCCCAGTCCTCCCGGATCAAGTCTAGGGGCCCACATACCCGGCGTCCATATAAGAGTTTGAAGGGGGAAAATCCTGTCTACTCTTGGGACACCTCCCTGTATGTAAACAACAGGTGAGGAAGGTATTTCTCCCAGTCCCTCCCATGCTGTTCAGCAAATGCCCAGAGCATTGACTTCAGGGTACCATTAAATCTTTCCACAAGCCCATAGGCTTGTTGGTGATACAGTGTTGTGCATCTCTGCACCACCCCACAGTTCTCCCACAAACATTTCATCAGGTCTGACATGAAGGAACCCCCTCGATCAGTGATAACCTCCTGCAGAAACCCAACATGGAAGAAAATCCCAAGTAAGGCATCTGCCACTTTGTCTGTCCTCAGTGAGGATAGGGCGACTGCCTCTGGGTACTGGGTGGCATAATCCACCATAGTCAGGATGAATCTCTCCCCTGAGGAGCTGGAGGTATTTAAAGGACCCACAATATCTATTCCCAACCTCTGGAATGGCTCCTCCACTATGGGCAATAGAATTACAGTAGCTTGGGTTTTCTTGCCTGCCTTCCCTATTTCTTGGCACTGGTGACAAGACCTGCAATACTCCTTCATCTGCTGGGTGAAGCTGGGCCAATAGAAATTCTGGGCCTACTGCTGTGTAGTACGCTCGATTCCCAGATGACCAGACAAGAGAATATCATGTGTAATCTTGAGCAGCTGCTCACGATACCCATAGGGAATGACAAGCTGCCTGCCTATCACCCCTCTCTCTGTCTGCACAGCCTGAGTATACATCAGTCCACTTTCCCAATAAACCTTATATTTACCGTCACCTCCTTGTACTCCTTCAGAGTCTGCACAAACCCTCAGCTTCTCTAGACTAGTGTCACTTCTCTGAGCAGCTGCAAACTTCTCACACATTCCCAAGGCATGGGACAGGTCCCCTTCAGTCTCTAAGCTAGGGTCACTAGCACTAGCATCAGGGCACTCAGGATCACTGTCATCCCTAACCCTCTGACCATGGGTCACCCCTCCCTCTTCGGAGTAACCCTCTGTAGCTGTGTGGTTAACTGTTACTGGGGAAATTTCTACCCCTTTTCATTAGTCTCCACATCAGGAGACACAGGCTGGGGAACCAGCCTCCCAGTGGTTTCCACAATGGCTTCTGTGGGGTTCAGGGAACTACAATTTTCCCATGCCACTTGGCTATGAGTAACTGCATACACCATCCCCTGTTTGAGATTGTTGTCAAGGATGACATCCACTGCTAACGTTTTGGCTACAGCCACCTGTTGCACAGTTCCCCCTGTTTCACCCCAGTCCAGAAGAACACTAGCCAGTGGTAATGTTTTGTCCCCACCAGTAAAGTCTTGTACAGTGACAAATTTATTGGGTATAAGCTGACCAGGTTGTACCAGATCCCCTTTTACCAATGTCAGGGATGCCCCTGTGTCCCTTAACCCTTGCGTCTGTACACCATTCACAATGACTGGGTGCATGTGTTCCCTCATGTTCACAGGCATGCTTCCAGGATCACACAAACAACCTACTTCTTTCCCAGCCCCGGTTGTGTATTGCTCACCCTTTTGGGACACTGTCTGGCAATATGCCCAGTTTATTTACACAATCAACATGCATTTCTTTTCTCAGAAATCTTTTCTCTGAAACCTGGGGCTAACTGGATTTGGTGGAGCAGTGAGAGTTTTAGCTGCCCTGAAGGTGCACTTTCCTTTCTGCACTGCCACGCCCACCCCATTCGCTCTCAGAGCAGGTCAACTCTTGGCATAGTGGTCTGAGAGTTCAGCACCTCTTGCACTGTTTTGGGATCTCGGTCCTCCAGCCAGGTTTTCAGCTCTGCTGGCATGCCCAGAAAAACTGTTCTAACAGAATCACATTTTCAATTTTATTTACAGACTTTGCTTCAGTTCCTTCCCACCAACATTTTAAAAACAGATGTTTTTTCATGGCTAGCTCCTCGTAGCTCACATCAGGGCTTCTCCTGAGCTCACAGAAGTTAGCTCTGTATGATTCAGCAGTTAATGCAAATTGTTTTTAACAGTGCAGCTTTAAGTTTGCTGTAATCATTACTGTCCTCATTGTCCATTTGACCCAATGCATCCTGAGCTTTCCCGGTAAGTAGCGGGGATAGCTGGAAGCTCCAGGACTCCCTAGGAATTTTAGCCTGAATACAAACTTCTTAAAAGAATTTAAAAGGCATCCATATCCTCCCTCCTTTAAATTTGACTATTAATTTGGAATTCAATTTGTAACCCAGTCCTGTAGTCTCAGTTAAACCCAAGCCACTTACCTGCTCTGGTGCAGTTGGTTGGAGTCGTAGCTTCTACAGTTCATGTCGCCTCTGGCGCTCACACTGCTCACGGTCCACCTCTCGCTGTTCACGATCCGCCTCTCACTGTTCTGGCTCCCTCTTCTCCTCTGCAGCTTGCTGGTGCTCACACTCCTCATGCCCAGCCTCCCGCTGTTCCCACTCTGCCTCTTGCTGTTCTTGCTCCCTCTTCTCCTGGAACTCCAGCTCCATTCTGCACAACTCAATCTTCAGCCTGAGTACTTCTGGCTCCAGAATACTGGTGACCTTCCCCTGCTGCTGTGGCCCTTCTCTGGCACTGGCCCTGCTGCCCTCCTCATTGGATCTGGACACTGCACTGGCCGCTAGCCCTTCCACCTCAAGGTTCAGTCCCTTACAGTCACTGTATGTGACTCAATGCTCTGGGCATCTGCTGCCATCAGGGCATCCACAAGGTTCTTCTTGGTGGCTTTCACCTCGTACAGGACTCCTCTGTCCCTGCACAACTGCTTTAAGTACTCTGCAGTGTGCCTGCTGTAGTTGGAAGCCATCTTCTTCCCTAACTATGGCTACTCTAACTTGTACTTTAAAAAAAATAAAACAGGTAGGAACTTGACTGTAGCCAAGTGATATAGTTCTGTGTCCTTTTTAAAAAATAAATCACTGCCTTGTTTTGCAAGTGAGCTGATAGTATAAGCTGACACACTGAACAATAAAAGCTTGTGTTACCAAAATTATGCACACCACTGCCAACCAATCTGTCACAACCCCACTCAGCAGGTCAGGCCCTCTGCTCCCACAGTGCCAACGTCTGAGTGCATTATTGAGAACAGGGTAACCCTTCTGTCTATTTTGTGGGTCCGAATCACCTTTGGTCTCAAGTTCTGGAGGGATTCAAACTGTGAACCTTTTGCTATTGTACCCAAATGTACAGGCTCAGATAATCTGCTCTTCGGGGAATGCCAGATATCTTTCACCTATGGGCACCCAACCAGGTATACAAAATGACCCCTTAAAAACTCTATGAAAGACCTTAGATAAATTCTTACCTTTTCTCAGTTTGGTATACCATTAAGCTTATGAACAGTGTCAACTTTAACCATATATGCTTCACACGTGAAAGAAAGAATTTCGAAGGCACACCAGGTAGTCTCTTTAAAATAAGAGGTTTACTAAGAAAATGGATAAAAATATGTAAAATGTAAACACAGAACAATATACTACAAAACATACAATCATTTTAAAGAAAACAAGGAAAAAGTGCAAACTCCTACCACCATAATACAATTAGACTTGTCTATCTAATGTATTACCTTCTAAAACAGTGCTTAAAGTAGATGTTGTTTTCAAGAGAGTCCAAACAGAAATGTGTCTCAGTGGAAAAATAGAGAATACAGTTAAATGGTCTCTAAACCTGCCCCTTCCATGATGTCACCTAGCTCCTCCCTGTAAAATATAAAAATGAATACACACAGGATGTCTCATCACTCAGGAGGTATATTAAATAAGATGACATCAGCAAAAACTCATTTCCCAAATGACTTCTTTGATCTTGAGTGGTTTCCTGATCCTCTTTGATCTTTGCAGTTCCTAGTTCCACACTTCAAAGGCAGGAGGTCATAAATTGCAACTCCTCTAAAACGTCATAAAAGTTTACGATCCCTTCTTGCAGCTGGTCAGCTACAATTAAGTTAGATAAACAGGAGACCCTTAATTATGTCTCTCTAGTCTTTAATTATCTCCTGGCTTTCAGGTTAACATATATCCTAAACGTGGCTATAAAATGTGAGTTCTTGGAAGTTAATCACATCACAGAGATCTTCTGTTTAACATATCCTGTCCTTTGAACTGAAACCTGGGGGGGGGGGTGTTATCCCAGGAGCACAGGATGTCTCATGAGAGACACTCAATAACTCATTTTTATATTACAAATCATAGAGCAATCAGAACCCACTGTCCAAGTGTCACACTAACCACTAATGAAGTGGTAGAAGATGATGAGGAGGTGGAATACCTCAAACTCATGGGGTTGACCGCTACTAAAAAACTGCTGCTTCCTATAAATATATTTTTCAAGAAGCACATTTTAAAAATACTTCAAACCCCAAATTCTATGCCCTCAGACAAAAATGCTGACAGAAAATATCAGCTGGACAGGGACAGGGTGGAATTTTTATTCCTCCCATCCTGACCATGAGGACATTGCACAGACTGCAGCCTGTGACAGGGCAAAAGTGCCTTTGGCATTTCACCCTCCAGACAAGGATTCAAGGAAGATTGACAGCGTGGCCAAGAAGGGCTACCTGTCAGCTTCATTATTCATTAGGCAAGCTAATTATTTGGCCTATGCTGCCCAGCACCAGAAATCCCTGTGGCAGTCAGTGATTGCCATGGCTGATAAGGCTTCCTCTGGTCTATCAACTGATGTTGCAGAAACAGGTAGGTTTGGCTTGGAGGCCTCTAAATAGCAATATCAGATGATAACAGATGCCAGTGATACTGCTGCCAGGTGGATGGCCCTCACGGTGGCCTTCAGGAGATTCACATGGCTCCAAACCACCAATCTCGCACAAGATACTCAGACAAATGCCACGGATTTCCCCTACGAGAATAATTCTTTGTTTGGGGACAAGACAGAGACATACATGAAAAAGGTGGATGAATACAAAACCACCTACAGGAGTAATCCAGACAATTAGAAGCCCTCAACTTCCAGCAGTCCCTATGGAAGGGGGAAGGGCAAGGGAATGTCTGGCTATAGCAGACCTTTCTTTCCAGCTCAGGCCGTTCAGCAGTACCAACAGTATCCCCAACAGACTGGGTACTACAGAGGTAGAAGTAGAGGGGTCAAGGCGTGGGGCACAGACTAGTCAGGTCCAACCCCAGCCTAAGCAGAACCCTGACTTGGTTGCCAAGCTCAGCTCCCATGTACCAGTGGGGGCAAACTGGCTCACTACTTCCAGGCTTGGAAACCATCACCACAGACAAGTGGGTCCTGGAGGTAGTGAGTCAGGGTTTGTCCCTCAGTTTCAAATCCTTCCTATCCCTAAGAATAAGAGTCTTCAGACCAGCTTCAAACTCTGAAAGAAAGCTGCTAGAGGAGGAGGTGGCAAATCTCCTACTGTCAAGGGCAGTAGAATCAGTTCATTCACAGCAAAGGGGAAGAGGATTTTACTCAAGGTACTTCTTGATCACAAAGAAAAATGGGGAGTGGCGGCCTATCTTAGTGCAAAAGTTACTAAACAGACATTTGGCAAAGCCAAAATTCTAAATGGTAACCTTAGCCATGATTTTGCCAACTCTCCAGAAAGGAGACTGGTTAGCATCCCTGGATTTAAAAATGCTTATTTTCACATCCCCATAAGGGAGTCTCACAGAAAATACCTCAGGTTCAGACTCCCATCAGGTCATTACCAATTCTCAGCACTGCCATTCGGCCTCCCTTCAGCTCAAAGAGTGTTCAAAAAGTGCTTTGCAGTGGTGGTGGCTCACCTCAGAAGGTTAGGAGTCACAGTGTTTCCATACCTGGATGATTGGTTGGTGATGGGAAAGTCACCACAACAGGTAAAGGATCACCTAAGAACAACCCAGGACCTTTTAGAGTCCCTAGGGTTCCTGATAAACCTCAAGAAATCCATCCTACAGCCAGTGCAGGTGTTGCATTTCATAGGAGTAGAACTAGACACACTAAGGAGGAGGGTATACCTACCGCAGGAAAGGGTAAGCAACATCCTACAGATTGCTGATTCCTTTAGGCCGAACAGGCCCAAAGCAGCAAGGCAGTTCCTGCAGCTCCTAGGAGATATGGCTGCAGCAACAAGCACAGTCCTAGGTTCCAGGTTCCAAATGAGAGACATACAATTTCACCTTAGGGCACATTGGTGCCAAAGGAGAGACCCGCTCCTAAAATTGGTTCCAGTAACAGGGACATTACTGCAAGCCCTTCAATGGTGGCAGGTAAGGGAAAACCTAAGGGAAGGAGTTCCCTTTCAGCAGGAGTCCCCATCAGTGGTTCTCACAACAGATGCATCACTACTAGGTCGGGGAGCTCATCTGAGGGACCACACATACATGGCACTTGGTCAAGTGCAGAGTCACTCCAGCACATAAACCTGCTGGAGCTGAGAGCAGTGTTTCTAGCCCTGCAGGCCTTTGCATCCATGATATGAGACAAGGTGGAACAGGTCAGGACAGACAACACCACCACAATGTACTACATAAACAAGCAGGGAAGAACAAGGTCCAACCCTCTGTGCACAGAGGCAATGAAGGTATGGAGTCTGGTCTACTCACGTCAGACTTCACTGGTAACCATTCATTTACCAGGGAAAGACAACACCCTGGCAGATGCCCTGAGTCATATCAACCAGGATAATCACGAATGGACTCTCAACAGGCAAGTGCTGGATGTGGTGTTCAGAAGATGGGGCACTCCAGAGACAGATCTCTTTGCATCCCATGAAAACCACCAGCTGCCACCGTTCTGTTGCAGACCACCAGCCAGGGGCACAATTCCTCTGGATGTCCTGAGTCTGGATTGGTCAGGGAAACAACTGTATGCTTTCCCTCCCTTTCCTCTGATTCTCAGACTCCTAATCAATTCAGGTCGCAGCTGGCATCAATGATTTTGATAGCTCCACACTGGGCCAGGCAGTCATGGTACTCTGCTACTCTCCATGTCTGTGGCCTCACCAATACACCTCCCACGGAGGCACAACCTGTTAACCTCATCCCAGGGGAGGATCCTGTGCCTGAACCTCAGATCTCTCAGGCTCAAGGCCTGGCTCTTGAGGACTTAGAGTATGCAGGCTTGCCTCTATCTGAAGGTGTCCTAAATGTTCTGAGGGGGTACAGGAAACCCTCCACTAAGAAGAGCTATGCTTCTAAGTGGGAAGAGGTTCTCTATATGGTGTTCTGCTAATAAGGTAGTCCCCTCACAGGCAGGGATATCAGTCTTATTGGACTACTGGATCCATTTGCATTCCTTGGGTTTGCAACCCACTACTCTGAAAGTGCATTTGTCTTCAGTCTCAGCATATATTTCAGCTGGCAAGGGTGTATTCATAGCTACCAATCCCATTTTCAAAATGTTTTTCAAAGATCTGGCTCATCTGCTCCTTTCTCATAGGGAACCGGTGCCTGCATGGAACTTTGATGCATGCATGCATTGCCAAGCTCATGGAACCCCATTTGAGCCTATGGTCTCAGCTCACCTGAAATATGTTACCTGGAAAATAATGTTTTTGGTGGGCATTACTTCAGCCAGAAGGATTTGTGAGCTTCAGGCCTTGTGCATCGAACAGACTACATTTCATTCCATAGGGACAAGGTACTGCTTAGAACCAATAGGAAGTTCCTTTCTAAAGTAGTTCTTATTTCCACCTGAATCAGTCCATTACTCTACCAATCTCTTTCACCGAACATTCTAGCTCAGGTGAATGCAGCTTCATAGCCTAGATGTCAAGAGAACTCGAGCCACTACATGACTCACACTAAGGACCATAGGCAGGCAGATAGCAACTGTTCCTGACTTATGGGGATATGGGAAAAGGAAAACCAGAATCCAAAAGAACTATCTCTCACTGGATAGTCCAATGCATCCAATTCTGTTATTCAAAAGCAGGAAAAGAGCCACCAGAAGGGCTTGGGGCTCATTCCACAAGGAGCACAGCTGCTACCATTGCAGCTACCAGGGATGTCCATTATTGTAAATACTACGAAACAGCTACATGGAGAACAGTACACACTCACAAAGCATTAGTTTTGGACACCTAGTGCAGGAGTGATGCCTAGTTCAGCACAGCAGTTCAAAATAGGTTCTATGCCTACATCCAAAGATACTGCTTCATAGTCTGCAAGAGTTAAGAATATCAAGAATTCCAGGGGTGAGAAGAAAAATACTTATCCTAGTAATCTTGTGTCTTCCAAGGTATTCTTCAATATTCTTAACTTGCCCCACCCGTCTCCCCTTCAAGAACCAGTGGCCTCTGCATCTCAAGCTGGATACCTGTATGAAAGGGTGTTCCACTCTTGTCTGGTCACAATTTTGAGCCTTTGTTGAGTGTTGATTTCCTTCTTGAGGTCATTCTGACATTTTGGGGGTTCCCTACCAGGAGTTTTTGTTAATGTTATAATTATTATTGTTATCATCATCATTTATCATAGATAATCTGGTTATAGGTACAAACTTGTTAGGATAGTTTAGGAGGGGCCTTTCCTTGCAGGCTCCCATGAAATCTGAGCATTATGGAATGCAGCAGTTGGTAAGGGCAGCAGTTTGAATAGTGGCACTAGCCAATGATGGGTTCCATCATTTACATATCGTTCTTTTCTACAGGCAGTTTACACTGAAGGCTGACTGCAAGAGTTAAGAATATTGAAGAATACCTTGGAAGAAACAAGATTACTATTGTAAGTAATTATTTCAGATTTCCCCCTTTTTGGGGGAATATCAGTTTAAGAGGGTGTCCTACTGTAGTACTGGTAATTTACTCTTTACTTTTACATTTGTGGAAAAGTGAAGCAAGCATCATGACAAATGATGTGTCCTTGTTTCACATTTTCTTTCATGCGAATGTTGATATCTAATATACAGTATTGATGTTATAGCTACATAAAACAATCTGACTCCTTATGGATTTTTTTTATAAAGAGAGAGTAAGTCTTACCAATGTAACTTAAAAACAAGCATGGCAATCAGTGTTTTTTGTTGTGGATTTTAAACAGAGATGAGACCTTCATGTACTGGGCAAATAATTATGACTTTTACAGGGATTGCTGAAACATCAGGGAATGTCCTTAAGCTCCACTTTCTGTCTGCACCTTTGCCCCCAATGGTGACTGCCTGCTTGTGTGGCCTAAGTGCCCAGTTTTACCTTATCAGGATTCTGCCTACATTCTCCGAGATGCTCCTCTACCTTTGTCCTTGTTGACACTTTCCTTAAGTGTCCAAATGTGCAGCTCTGGTCCTAGTTCTATTCCATCCTTTCTTACCTTCAGATGGCCTGACTGCATACAATGGCACTAGCCAGGATGCAACAGAGTAATGCTGCAGTATATCAGAAATGCTGCTGTATGCTGCAGGGAACAGTGTAATTCCATAGCAATTAAGCCCTTTTGTCATGCAGTATTTGAGACTTGTCATTTACTGCAAGTTATTGTGTTGCATCGTGAATAGCTCTGTTCTAGTGACATAAAAATGGAATTCGTCAGCAGAAAGAGACCACTTGGCCAGCCCAATCTGCCCTGATGTTTCCTGCCTTATCTGTCTCCCTAACTGGTCTCCAGCCTCCCTCCCTCCCTCCTGTCTATTCTATAATATACCCCCACAGTATGTCTATCCCATGCATGCTTGAAGCCCCCCATTGTTTTTGTCTCCACCACTTTTACTAGCAATCTATTCCAGGTCTACTACCCTTTCAGTGAAGAAATATTTCCTCACATCTCTCTTAAACTCCCCCCCCGCTTCATCGCATGCCCCCTGGTCCTGATGCTTTTTCTCATTTGAAAGAGACTTCCCTACTGCACCATTTACGCTGTGAGGTGCTTGAAGGTCTCTATCATGCCACCTCTCATCCTCTCTTCCCAGGTGTACATGTTGGTATCCTTAATCTTTCTCTTGTAGGTCTTCTTGTGAAACCCTCACACCATTTATGTTGTCCACCTGTGGACTGCCTCCATCCTGTCTATGTCCTTTCTGAGGTGCAGCCTCCAAAACTGGACACAGTACATCAGGTGGGGTCTACCAGTGAGGGATACAGTGGCAACACCATTTTCCTCCTCCTGCTGGAGATAACTCTTCCAGTGCACTCCAACCTCCCACTAGCCCTTCCTATTGCTTTGTCACATTACCCTGCTACTGTGAGGTCATCAGATATGATGACACCAAGGTCTCTTCCCTGTTTAGTGACTGTCGGTACCTCCCCCCTTTCTATACTCAGATCTTGGGTTCCTAGCCCTAGGTATAATAATTTAACACTTTTTGACATTGGACCTTAGCTGCCAACTGCCATGCTCTTGACCACTCCCTGAGTTTCCCAAGATCCCTGCATGTTCTCTTCACCCTTCCTGAGGGTCCACTCTATTGAAGATTTGGTATAATCTGCAAAAAAGGCATTCCAGTTCTTCTGCAGTGTCACTTATGAAGACATTGAAGAGGACCGGTCCCAGCACTGAGTCATATGGTACTCTGCAGGTCATTCTACCATTCTTAGAGTGAGTGCTGTTTACCTCTGTTCTCTGTTTCCTAGCTGTTAACCAGTTTCTGATCCAGTTCACTACTTTAGAGCTCACCCCTAGGCTACTTAGTTTCATTATCAGCCTCCAGTATGACACAGCTAGGGAGGCAGTATAGTGCAGTGGTTTAAGGCTCTGAGCTGCAAATCTGGAGACTTGGGTTTGAATCCCACAACTCCCACTTGCATACTGTGTGACCCTGAGCAAGTCACTTAACTTCTCTGTGCTCCAGGTCATGTAAACAAGCTTTCAGCTTAGTGTGCCACTCCTGGTTAAACAATTGTAAAAAAACAAAACAAAACAAAAAAACAGTATTGAGGGCCTTGCTGAAATCCACATAGGCTATGCCCACTGCTGTACCCTGCTCCATTTCCTTGGTCACCACAGCAGAGAAATCCATCAGATTTATTTGGCATGGCCTCCCCTCCTGCAAATCCATGCTGCCTATGATCTCGCAGCCTACTGGATTCAAGATACTCTACGATTCTTGACTTTAGCAAGCTTTCCATGAATTTCTCCACCACTGAAGTAAGACTGACTGGCCTTTAGTTGCTAGCCTCCTCCCTGCTGCCACACTTGTGTAGAGGGACTATGTCAGCTCTTCTCTGATCATCCAAAACCATGCCTATTTCCAGTGAACTGTCGCCTGAAGCTGTCAGTGGCACAGCTAGCACCTTCCTGAGTACTTTTAAAACTCTTAGGTGTATCCCATCTAGTCCCATAGCCTTGTCCACCTTCAGAGCTCCAAGTCCCTTCAGGACTCTTTCCCTTAAAAATGGACTTATGTTCACCCCCGGTTCCTGCTACTCCGTGGTGTCCAGCACCCTCCATCCACTATGACATCTCAGCAGAAGAATAGCAGCTTTTACTTGGTCATCTTCTGTGCAATCTTCCCTCTGCCCTATGATCCTTACTATCCCTCCCTTTGCTCTCCTCTCTTGTCACTTATGTCCTTACGAAAATGGAATATATTGCAATTTATTGAAAAATATGCGTTAATGTATGTCAATACACTGAGAAATACATTGTCCCAATGTCATATATAATATTTTATTGAATATACTTTAAAGGGACACTGTCAGCTTTTCCCCTTGGATATTTGGCATATCTGAGCAGTGTACCTCTTGGCACATAATTATCAAACAAATAGTCTAGAATGCCTTGGAAAATACCAAAATGTATAATTTTTTACAAGATTTTTTCATTTAGAAAACATTTACTTATTGTGCAGTCCACCCATAAATTAGCTGCTCACCAGAAGAATACTGAAGCCAAGAACACATGTCTGTAGTGGTGCGTTGTCATGAACAGCAACTTTTTACATAACTCTTGTAAAAGATTCTTTTTCTGTTCTGTATGTTATTCCAAAGTGGACTTGCTGTTTCTCAATAAAAACCAAGCACTCAGAGTTCTGAAAAATACCTTTTAAACCTAGTGCCAAAATTCAGTGCATGTGCAAGAACGGCACGCTATTGCGCATGTGCAGGATCTTTGCTCCGGCCTCTAGTGCGCATGCATGGGATTTCGGTGCTCTGTTTAAACTGTGTTTTTCATAACTCTGAGTGCTCAGTTTTTATTATGAAACAGCAAGTCAACTTTGGAATAACATTCAGAAGAGGAAAAAAGTCTTTTTACAAGAGTCATGTAAAAAGTTGCTGCTCGTGACAGCGTACCACTACAGATGCGCATTCTTGGCTTCAGTATGCTTCTGGTGAGCAGCTCATTTATGAGCGGGCTGTACAATAAGTAAATACTTTCTAAATGAAGAAATCATGTAAAAATTATAGAAATTATGTTAAGTATGTCAATACACTGAATTGATGAAATGTATAAAACAATATATTTCAAAATATATAATCATAATGTATTTCTGCCTCATGCATTGCATGAAAACATGTCAATCTATTTATTAATACATTGTCTGAAATACATTATTAGTATATTTCAAAATATATATTGTGTTTGAATATGTTACATATATTTATTATATATGTTACATATATTTTTTACATGTTGCATACTGTGTATTGTTTTTATAGGCTACCTATATTTTTGTAAATGCTTTGTTTGTCCTAAGTGTACATTTACATAACTAATTTGCATATTTCAAAAATGTAGTTTAGCAGCCAAAATCATGATAATTACTAGTACTACAATAATTTCAAATTCACAACATTAGCTTACAGACTGAAAGGAAATGTACACGTTATAAAGCAAATACATGTAGGATCTCACCCTGATCTAAGAGAGAAACAAAATGGGGTGGTATAAATGTTAATTTGAGCCCTTAAAAAAAATGGGGTGGCCTTGGTATAAATATTGATCTGAGCCCTTAAAAAGCATAAGGTTGTGAGGCAAGTCCTATGTGTAAGTTAATGTCAATAAGCTGAAGCACACATTTACCCCAATAATAACCAGACCCAGAGCTTCTTGATTAAATGTTATTACACCAAAATAGCACCTAAGTGTAAGTATAAATGCATTAAATGTATTTTTGCATTAAAACTGCACTGTAAAACAGTAATTCCCTATATAATAACTGGCCAGCAATTTTTCCATAGGCTGAGCCAGTTATAATTTGCCATTATAACCTGTGGGTTATAATGGCAAACACCCGCCATGTCTGTCAAATACGAGCTGTTTATGGTTAGCTCTGCACTTCTAATGGGTGGGCTAAACACTGTGAAAACATGGCAGCTCCTCATCCCACTTACTGAGGAGCCGCACACAGGGAGTCATCATGTTCTATTTAATAAAAAAAAATTATCTGTTTGATCCTGGTTGATCCTGCTATCTGGAATCTGCAGAACAATTGCCACAAATGCCTCTAAAGCACTTCTCACCAAGAAATGGCTCTGAAACACCTCGCCACCCAAGAACAGGCTCAAGCGCTTCTCCGAGGTAAGCTATACCAACAGTCTGAAACTGAAAACTAAGCAAGTACAAAGAAACGGCTTTTTTTTAAAAAGACTCTCATGAAGAAATTCTCTTTCTCACTAAGAGAGAAAGAGAATATGTGTGTGTGTGTGCATCCTGCCTGTGTGTATCTGTGTGTGAAAGTCAGGGAGTCACAGACACTGCAGGAAGGCTGGAAAGAATTGCTGCCTAGCAATTATAATAATAAAAGATGGGGTAGTGTTTGTAAATTTGAAATTAATGGTTGCCCTCGTGTGGGATGCTTAATAAACTCCTCAGACTTTGCCCTCAGGGTTTATGTAGCATCCTACACCTCGGCAAATTATTAATTTCTAACATACTTCCCATCCATTATTGTATATGTATATTTATCCATGGTGACTAAAAAGATGAACTCCAGTTATACAGATAAAGTTACATTAAATAATAAATAAATAATAAATAATTCCCTTTGTTTTTGTATGGTTAATAGTTATATTAATATTACATATATCTGAAATGACAGGAAATGACATTTGAGATAATATAAATTTTACATATATATATATATATATATACACACACACACATACACACACACATATATTGGCAATATACCACTAACATATATTTACCATCTGTATTTCAATATATTTAGAATTTAATCAATATAATTTGCAATATATGTAATATGCTAAAGTGGCCATAATGTGTATATTTACAGTATATTGCAATATATTTGCAAATGTTAAATATATAGAAATATATTGATTTTTCAATACATTACAATATGTTATCAAACAAGTAGAGTGGAATATATTTCAATATATGTAAATATATTGTTAATAATATATTTTAAAATACATTTCATTTCTGTAAGGGTGTATTTGAAGAAAGTCTTTTCTCTGTCAGTTACCCGTTTAGCTATCCTTTCCTCTTTCTGTGCCTTTGTTCCCCTCACCACCTTTCCTGCTTCCACCTGTTTTACTTGTTCCCTGCCCTTCTTTGTCTTTTTATATTTTATGTAGTACACTTTGTCTCCCACTGCACTGACTCACCCTATTCAGCCGCTGTCTCCCTAGCCCTGACACTCACTGTCCTTGGATTTACTCTGACCTAGACAGTGCCCATGGTTCCTCCTATAGTGGAGCCTCTCAAGTTTCCCAAGCCCAGGAGGAGTTTAGCTCGAGTGTTGGTCAGCAGCCCAATGAGTGGTGTGGGGTCTCTCAGGAGAGAGGTGGCATCATTGTGAAGTCGAGGGTCTTTTCATGTTTTCTTATTTTCCCTCCCCTGGGTGCCTCATGGGTGAGGACTGAAGGGACTTCCGCATTTGAGCATCCCACCGTCCCCATCGTGGCTGTGCTTGCATTGCCACATGTGGTCACTCAGGTGGCAGTACTACAGTGGAGCACACAGAGACCACTTCCTGGAGGAGGAGGAGAGTATTCTCTGGGATGCACGATCCTCGACCTCCTACAGCCACCTCCCCAACTGGCCCTGGACAACTCAGGCTCACTTCTGAACCTGGGTCACTGGCATTGAGAGCAGTAGGCTATTGCTGTGCCCAATGGCTGGCCCTTGTCCTCCTCCATCTGTGCTTCCTTCATGGTGTCATTGCCAACAGTTTCCAACACATTTGTGGTTTATTGCTTTGACATAATGTTTTATAACATTCCCATTTAGTGAACAACTTTGTGTCTGTGAGGTTTGCAAAGTTTCATACTGCAAGTACTATTCGGAATCATTTTAGTGCCAGTACCATTTTACACACTTGTTCATAATGATGCAATTTTGCTTAATTAGTTGTGTTGGCATCATTTTGTGTAATGTGAGGCAGTTATGTCTAATGATTACAGCACTAGCTTGAGAAGGTACCTGGAAAGATGGTCTCCATAAAAAAAGGCTCAGGAAAGAATGTCACCAAAAAGGCACATGGAAAAACAGCTTCCTTCAAATTGTGCCGGAGAGTTCCATGGCAGTGTGGTGTTGTAATAGTAAATCTGCACTTTCCTTGACTTGCACAGATTTACTATTATAGCACCACATATGGAACTTCACTCCTGTGCAGTTTGAGGGAAGCCATTTTTTTTCATGTGCCATTTTTTTTGGTGACGTTCTTTCTGGAGCCTTTTTTTTACAGAGATCTTTTTTTTCCTAGAACCGCTTCAGAACTGGGGTATCACAAGTTCAAGCCTTAGCAATGCCAAATAGTCACTGTGTGACTCTCAGTGCTCCAGTCACTCCAGCTGTGGAAACGCACAGGACCCCACAGGAAATCAGGTTACATCTCCACTGGGTAAGCCTAATTAAGCAGGTTGTAAGCAACTGAGGGCCCTTTTTAAGGTTTAAAATAAAAAGCCTTTTAGTCATACTAAACAAAACAAGTTTTGTTGCAGCTTTTTCTCTCATAGACTCTTTCAATCTGTGTTTCCAGCATGAAATCTAGAACAGCCTTCTCCCTGAGAGTCCCTGGCACTCCCAGGTGCAGTCACTAAACTATTGGGCCCCATCCACACTACACCGCTCAGACCCCATAACGGACAGAAACCGTTACAGCCGGGGAGTGGTACAGTATGTCCACACTGCAGCAGTGACCGGTACGATACCGGTACCACCAGTCCACACCTCAGGAACTGGGCGACTGTTACTGCGGTGCCCAATCCCACAATGCAGCTTGCGCTGTACTATGGGCCCTGCAGGTGACTGTTACCGCTTGTCCACACTACCACCGGTAACATTACTGAGGCGGGACCAGTTTCATAAGCATTGTTGAAACCACCTGTATGTGGTTTCAACAACGTCTACAAATGCCTTCTGTAACATTACAGGTGTAAACGCAAAACCATTGCGGTAATGGTTTGGGCTCTGTAATCTTCCAGAGGTGTAGTGTGGACAGGACCTTAGGTGGCTGGCTGTTTCTGTGCAGTATAGCAATTAGCCCAACCCTTACAGAGTATTCCAAAATCCACATCTCCAGGGACAAAGGATCAGTAATAAAAGAATTTTCATTTTCTTTCACATGTTGTGTCTGTGAGATACCTGCTATGCTGGTTCATACTGTTTGCAGGGGGTGTCTGTGATAGGACTCATAATGCGATGAGCTGTGTTTTTACTGTAAGCACTGTAAGAATTGCTTATATAAGCTAGGGGGTCCTATCACACATCAACACAAAATAGTTATTGTATGTTACAAGCTACTTAACCACGTTTACCCAGTTGAAATATAACCTTATTTCCTGTGGGGTCTTGTATCTACCCATTTCTACAGCTGAATTGACTGGAGCATAGAGAGGTTATATGACTTGCTCAGGTTCACACAGTGACTATTTGGCACTGCTGAGATTTGAACCTGTGAGCTCCCAGTACTCAAGCCGGTGATCTAAGCACTAGACCACCCTGCCTCACATTACACAGTGTGATACCAACACAACAAAGTATGCAAACTTGCATCATTGCAAACAAATATGCAAAATGACACTGGCTAAAAATAAGTATAAATGTTATAAAACATTATGCAGAACAATGGAACCACAAATGTTTTGGAAACTGGTGGGACTGGCACTGTGAGACATTTGTCAAAATGGTGTAAAATATATTTCCATGAAACAATGCTTTAGAAATCTGTAGGTTCACAGGAGTGCTGATGCTCTGAAAATGCCATCAACACAAGTTATTAACAATGACACTGAGTTGTGGGGATCAGGGACTCTTCATTAGGAATTACTGGCAGCACTGTATTTTGTATCTTTAGTCCCTTCTCTGATGTCATATCCTTTGCTAGTGATGTAGAAAATAGATGCCTGCAGCTGTAAAGGGAAGGGGGACTAAATGTGTCATGTATACCTCTAAACTTCTTGCCTCACGAATCAGGGACAAGGCTTAAAAAAATCAGGGACAAAGACCCCAAATCAGGGACACATCTTAAAAACTGGTACTATTCTCTCAGAAAGCTGAAACAATAAAGGGATTTGTCTTAAGATGCATTTTCTGAAGAAGAACAAGCCTGTTACTTTAATGTTTGACATTATTTTGTGCTTTTAATCCCCACTCGTTCTGTCACAAAACCTCAAATTTTATGAGGGACAGAGGAAAATTTTGAAGCAAAATCAGGGACATCCCTGAAAATCAGGGACAGTTGAGAGGTATGGTGTCATGTTTTCTGGCCCTAAAGGATTTGTGGGTTTGGCAAGAAGTTAATTTACAATAGATTTCCATTGGCAACAATATTATAGTATATGGTGGAACGTCGTTCTCCACCGAAATCCATCGCTGTCGAAATGTTGTTTTCCTACACTAGTGACGTTTGCAGTGCAGCAGAACAATTTTTTTTTAAACTGCACTGCGCACGTCACACACTGTGTCCTCGGGCAGCATTTGACAGTAAGGCTCACTCCATAGACAGGACACATAGCGAAAGCAGCAATGTTGGCGGCAGTACTAATGTTTAGCGTTAAAATGTTCAAAATGTAAAGTTCTTAAACAGTTAAAATGTCAAGTGTGAAAACGTTCAAAATGTAAAGTTCTTTCTTCCTTCTAGTAACCCAGTAAAGATGTTTTGAAGCAGAAACATGCTGTAGTGATTTTGTTCCCCAAAAAAATGAAGTTCCACCATACACTATAAAGAAAAGGAAGACAGTTGACAACAGGTTACTTCGTTGCCACTTATGAGGACGGATTACTCGCCGTCTCCCGAGGTAATCCGCTGCCATAGTGCCAACTCGTGAAAGAATAGCCCTGTTGTCAACTGTTCCCCATGCACTATCCTATATGTTGCCTTTATCTTTGTACATGAATGTTTCCATTTACAGTAACCTAGTAAGACCAAATGTCCTTGCTTCAGAATCCTGGAGGATGGGTGCCATGGAGCAAGAGTGCGGCATTTGCAGGGGCATCCACAGGGGAGTCCACATGTAACCCCCCCATGCCATGTCCACCACCATGTCCTGTAGAGTTGGGGGGGCATAACCGCAGGTGACTCCAATGTTTAGGGTGTTTTGATGGAATGTCTCACTGGAAGTCAACTCCTGTATTGTATAATTCCCAGGCTTGAGATTTTATTCTTAAACCTGGCAATCAATCATCAATGGCATGTTTCCCCTTTACTTTATTTATGTATTTAATTCATTATTTATTTAAAATTTCGGAGAATATGTTTGAGCACAAGTACTCCTTATGGAAGTTCCACGTCAATAACAGAGATCACAAAGCACCATAACAAATAAAATAAGCAAGTTCCAGTGGAGAGAAGTCAAATGAGTACAAATATAGTCAAACAAGTACAAATAAAAAGGTTGGGATGAATTGCATACAATTTTATGATAAAGTGGGTAGGCAGAATCAGCGTAGAACAAGCACAGTAATGAAAAAGTACATGGCCTCAGAGCCAGAGTCTGTCACAGTTCAAAACGTACACCAGGAGAGACTTTAGTTAGCATGGTTAGCAGTTACAGTTGCATTGAACTGTTAAGGTTCCCTGTAGTGCTCTTTTAAACTGGTCAAACATTTATCTGTGATGCCCATTACTGTTACCACACCCTGGTGACTGTGAGCAGGAGGAGGGATATCAAGGTGAATCTGGCCCTGTTAGGCACAGAAGGAATGATCGGTGCCTCTAGTTGAGGTTAGCTGAAGGGCTATATCCTTTCTGAAAACACACATAGCACACATATAGTACTGTATTTGCACACAAACTGAGGCATATAACTATCTCAGGTGGCCTGTCCCTTTCCAAGTGCCAGGTGGATAACATAATGGGGCCTGATGGGATTCACCCCAGAATTCTAAAAGAATTAAGGGAGGAACTAGTAATACCACTGACTACCCTTTTTAATAAATCATGGGAGGATGGTGTGGTACCTGAGGACTGGAGGAGGGCAGATGTGATTCCCTTTCACAAAAGCGGGAGCAAGACAGAGGCAGGAAACTACATACCTGTCAGTTTGACCTCAGTGGTAGGGAAAATGATGGAATCACTTCTGAAAGAAAGAATTGTTGAGTACCTAGAGGCCAGTGGGGCACAGGACCCAAGGCAGCATGGATTCACAGTGGGAAGGTCACGTCAGACAAATCTAATTGATTTCTTTGACTGGGTGACCAAAGTAGTAGACCAGGCAGGGGCTGTGGACATGGCCTACCTAGACTTTAGCGAGGCATTTGACACAGTCCCACACAAAAGATTAATAAACAAATTAGCCAGCCTGGGAGTGGGTCCCAGGGTGGTAGCCTGGGTAAAACACTGGCTGGCAACAGGACACAGTGGGTAATAGTAAATGGAGTCCACAGTGAAGAAAGGAGGGTTACTAGTGGGGTACTGCAGGGTTCAGTACCGGGGCTGTACCTTTTTAATGTCTTTATAAGTGACATTGTGGAGGGACTGGAGGGGAAGGTATGTCTCTTTGCAGATGACACAAAGATCTGCAACAGGGTTGATACGCAAGGTGGGGTGGAAAGGATGAAAAGGGACTTGGCAAGGTTGCAAAGAAGTG
Organism: Neoceratodus forsteri; assembly: GCA_016271365.2. Classification (NCBI taxonomy): domain Eukaryota; kingdom Metazoa; phylum Chordata; order Ceratodontiformes; family Ceratodontidae; genus Neoceratodus; species Neoceratodus forsteri. Next base: position 610,333,656 of record CM057449.1, on the reverse strand, counting down.
CAAAGTAATGCACCTGGGAAACAAAAACCTAGGGCAAGAGTATACAATGGGGGGGTGAGATACTGACAACAACAAAAATGGAAAGGGACCTGGGGGTAGTCATATCAGACAACCTAAAGGTGGGCCAGCAATGTGAGAAGGCATAAGAAGGTCTGGGGGGATACTGGGATGCATAGGGAGAGGCATCACCAGTAGAAAACAGGATGTTGTTGGCCTCTGTACAGACAGTTGGTAAGATCACATCTGGAGTAATGTGTACAGTTCTGGAGACCCCATCTCCGCAAAGACATAGACAGGGTGGAGGCTGTCCAGAGGAGGGCAACCAAAATGGTGCAGGGTCTGCACCAGAAGACATATGAAGAAAGACTAAAGGAGCTTAAAATGTATAGCCTCGAGGAAAGGAGGGAGAGGGGGACATGATAGAAACTTTCAAATACCTCAAGGGAATCAACAAAGTCCAAGAGGGTAGCATCTTTCAAAAAAAGAGATGTGCAAGAACAAGGGGGCACAATTTGAAGATAGAGGGAGGACGGTTCAGAGGTAATGTGAGGAAGTATTTCTTCACAGAGAGGGTTGTAGATGCATGGAACAGCCTTATTGAGGAGGTCATAGAGTCAAAAACAGTGGGGGAATTCAAGAATGCATGGGACAGACATAAGGCAATTCTAGTGGGGGGTAGGAGGAAGTAGGCTCTTGGTTAACTTGGATCTGCAGCGTATCCATTAGGTAGGGAAATGAGCAGACTCGGTGGGCCAAGCGGTCCTTATCTGCTGTCAAATTCTATGTTTCTATGCCTCCATGGAGGTTAGAATTTGCATCTATCAGTCACAGTAACTGGCTAACCTGTTCCTTGCTCTTAGTGTTCAGATGCTTGGTCACCAGCTGCTCTGATCTTTAACAGATTCACAGGCCCTATTAAGACATAGGCCCCTGCTAATACAGAAATCTCATCCGCAACTTCTGTACTGCTACAGGACACCCATGACAGATGACGCAGCCATGAGAAGACCCTTCTATAAAGAGAATGGAACACATGTATGATGGGGCTAGTCACCTTTAGGGATTCTGGGGTGATTATCCCCTGAGTTATGCTCTGGGGGATTGGCCACTGTCCCATCTGTAGATCTTCAGAATTCCATGCATAGATGGTTGCTGTATGGGATGAGATATTCCTGCTGATACAGAAATCTCATCCGCAACTTCCGTACTGCTACAGGACACCCATGACAGGTGATGCAGCCATGAGAAGAGCCTTCTATAAAGAGAATGGAACACATGTCTGATGGGGGTAGTCAGCGTTAGGGATTCTGGGGTGATTATCCCCTGAGTTATGCTCTGGGGGATTGGCCACTGTCCCATCTATAGATTCTACAGAATTCCATGCACAGATGGTTGCTGTATGGGACAAGATATTCCTGCTGAGCTGGAGTCTGAACCCACATCCCAAACACCCTCCCCAGAGGACCCCTAACCCAGAAGGCTGGAGGGTGACAGGGAAGAATAAGGGTGGCAAGAACAGGCAAGCGGGTGTACATCAGTGTCCTTTGGTAGCAGTATGCAAATGTTTTTGCAATTCTGGAGGAGGTGCAGGTACCTGACTCTCTCAAAGGGAGCTATGAGCTGGTTGGAAAGATGGAACTGGCCAAGAGTCTTATGTTGACTGTACTTAGCCTTTGTTTTACTGGTCTAGTTCTTTTTCCAGCATATAGTTTGGAACATGAGAATGTCAGTACGTACATGACATTATTTATTGATGCAATTTTGATAACCGGGTAAGCCCACTGAGCTCCGAAGGTTCCTTTTTCAGGGGGGACCCAGAATTAGTTACAGAGATAAAGCATACATAATTGTGTACAAGAAATGATAAACAACACTTAGTAACAGGGATACAGTATGACTGAACAATGTACAAGTCATAAGTACTTACAAGTTAGATGCGTTTTTATGGTAGATAAATACAGTGACCACTAGGGTGTGCTGTTTCTTTCTTTCTTGTGGTGTTATTACAATTAGCACATCTGCCTAGGGGTGCCACGATAATGAAATTGCGACAGTAAGATAACCTTGAATAAATTATCGCGATAACCTTGTTATCACAATAATTTCCCAACTTTTGCAACAAAGTTAGAAACATTATTTAAATTCACTTTTGTGCACATAATTTACATATTTTGCTTATTCCATTCTATTTTATGTATTTATCTGCATTATACAGAAGCCTGCGAGGTGAAATAATACAAGAAGAGTGTAACTTTTATAGTTAAATATTTTATATAGTTAAAATTCTGCTATTTATAAAATTGCTTTTTCCTTTATGTAAAAATGTTTCAGTGCTGTGCACAATCACATTACAAACACATACATGTGTTATACACTTTTACAAACTAAAAAAGTCATTGTAACATTCATTTTTAAAATGTGAAAGATCACATTATAATTAGTGGTGACCCTATTTATCAGCCTGAGTAGGAGTGTCTTCAAACACCATAATAACCCGCAATCTGGCTATTGCAGCATTCAACTACTTTCACTTTCCTGCACTTTTCCGCTGACTGTAAGGTGAGGTGACCAAGCGGTGTTTGTTCTTTAAACAATATCGTACAAATTGTAGAGAAAGAGCACTGTTCAGTATAAAAAACATGTCGGCTTTGTTCTTTCAGCTTACTTTTTTAGTTTCCTGGGAAAGAAGCCACCAAGTGTAGCGTAGCGTGATGAGGAGAGAGAGTGGCTCAGGGGCTTCAGAACACCCGGCGCAAGCGTTAGTGAGTGTTGCTATAGCTCTTCTTGCTCTGCACTGTGCTTTGCTACTTTCCCAGGAAGCTAAAAAATGTAAGCTGAAAGAACAAAGCTGACGTTTTTTATACTGAACTGTACTCTTTTTCTACAACTTGTACAATATTGTTTAGAAGACTAAACACTGCTCAGTCACATTACTCAGCAGGGAAACTGCAGAAAACTGAAACTTAAGGAAAGCTACGCACTAGCAATTATAAAAGATAAAGAATAGGCAAGTGTATATTGATGGATTTATTTTTTTTTTTCCACACGCCTTTGGCGTGTGATGACCTCATAAATCTCTCGAGCTTCACTCTCGAGGTTTTACAGTCATCATCATTACACCCACCCGGGCCCACACACCTCCACACCACTCTCAACTTTACTGGTTCTCCACGGACTACGGTCTGGTCCCCCAGGCTAATGTGGCATTTCATGATGGCCACCTGTATTAAGTTTATGGCTGGCCTTCATCATTACACACACCTCCAGGTATGCAAAAATATAGAATAAAGTATGGGTGCTGTGTGTAGCAGGAACACACCCGAGGGGTTAGATGCTACATAAATCCCGAAAGAGCCTAAGCTCAGGCTTTATAGAAAGCATCTATCCAAGGGTGTGTGTAAACTGAGTTTACACACAGCACTTATATTTTATTTTTATATAATTACTGGGTCTAACTTTTTCGCCACAGCAATTATATAAAATACAAGATGTTCCCCAGATGTTCTGGTGCTGCCACGCCTGGTCCGTTTTTGTCAGTAGCCTGGCAGATTTTTTTTTTGGTTTTCAGCTGTTCTGGTGTCCCTCTGTATTTGGAAAAACCCCACTTTTAAAAAAAGAAATAACCTACTGCCAAATTCCTATGGCGTGGAGGCTGAGTTTCGCCAAAGATGGAAGCGGCAAGAGGCAAGTGGCATGAGGGGACAAGCTAGCGGGCGCATGCGCAAACCAAGGGAAGCCGTGCATGTGTTTGCCATTATAAATGCTCCTTTTATAATGGCAAATTATGGCACAGTCTTCCAATGGGAAAAAGGGGAGACCCATTAATTATAAAACCATAATTCACACTTGCCTATCCATTATTTTCTATTCAATGGCTTGTTTACAACAAGTTCACAGTAATCTCAGATACTGCTAGGTTGTCCTGTCCTCCTGCAGTAAGTCTTAATACAGGCACAGCCCTACTGAATGTAACTGTTCAGTGATGACATCATTTAAGAAGGAAATGGATTGCAATGTACCATTTAGGCACTAGCTGGTTGTGTATGATCCCTTTTAACTTCGTGAAAGGCTGTTCTGCTACCACCACACCGAGGCATTTTGTGACATCTGTACTGTTGTATTAGGGAAAGTGCAGTGCATGGCCGGGGCCACCATGTATTCTGTTGCATGGGAGAGCATCATCTGAAAATGTATTTCCCAGTATCAAACTGTGCATTGTATTTTGAACAGACAGACCACTGATGCCATGACAAATTTATGATGGGCTGTTGACTGTGGAGGGAGGTAAGGGTGGACAGTGAGTGAGCAGACTTGGACAGTGCATTTGAGAGGCAGAAAAACAAATATTGGATGAAGGACGACTGTAAACATAAGACAGGAGGCCATCATAAAAAGCAAAATTCACTAGGCAGGCTGTTGTCTGAGGAGAGAGAACCATGACATATCATATGATGTGTCATTGGCATGGTCAGGGTCAGGGAGGGTGGACAATAGACATGACTCGAGTGCATTTTGGAGGTGGAAAACAGTACGGGATGAAGGGAGGCCAGCCATAAGCTTAAGACAGGTGGCTATCATAAAAAGCCAAATAAGCCTTGTAGAAGGTTTTCTGTGGAGAACCATGGCAACTATATGATGGGGTGTGTATGGGCAGAGAGAGAGGACAAGTGACACTTGACAGTGGAATTGAGAGAGGTGAAAAACACAATATTGGAGACAGGTGGCCAATGGCCACCATGAAATGCTAAATCACAGTGTAGACTTGTCTTTGGAGTGAATCATGACAGATCAAATGATAGGGTGTTGGTGGTCAGGGCGGAGAGACAGTGAATTTTGTAGGTGAAAATCACACCATACGGGATGGCCAGCCATAAGCTTAAGACAGGTGGCCATCATAGAAAGCCAAATTAGTAGGGCAGAAAGTTGTCTATGGGAAATAATGACAAATATATGATGTGGTGTGGCCTGGGTGGGCTGTGGGCAGGGAGGACAATCAAACTGACATGCAATTGAGAGTGGAAAAATACAATATTGGATGAAGGACAGTCATAAAGGTGATAGGTGGCCATGAAAAGCCAATTTAGTCTTTCAAACCACTGTTTCTGGGGATTTTCCGAACCATCAGATGTCTGGACAATGACGTGGATGTGCCTAAAATGTCAGCACGCAGTTTAAGGAATAAAGATCTTTTCCATGTGTATCACTTCATCAGTGCTGAAGTTCACACGGTATGACCTGCTGACAAATAGATACCCCAAAATGATGCTGATCCTCTAATATACAACTGAATGAACCAGTCTGCCTCTCCCCCCACCCGGAGTCCCCAACAGATTTCACAAAACGTACATGTGTGAGAGTGGGAGTGGGAGATTACTGGGCTATGACGACTAAGTAAGTGAAATAGTAAGTTGTGGCTAGGGCATCACTGGCTAATTACAATCTATTCCCTTCTAAAAGCTGCAAAGGTTGAATACATATGACTACAGATAAACTCACATTTATGTCATCTTACGTTGTACCAGTTTTTTACGGAACTGGTATGGTATCATTAAAGTGAAACTGGCTACTAAGTAACTAGTCTGTGTGCCTTTGTTGCTGATAGTCCTCCTGATGCCCCCTACTACCGGAATCTTTGGCTGATAGTAAGTTTTAAACAGTAAAGTCACAGACTCACACAGTAAGCTGGAGGTTTACACAGAATTTGTATGCTAGTAGCCATGGCACACATGACTTGAAGCAAGGTGTTTAACTCAAATGCAATATGTACGAACTCTAAGAACTGAATGGCAAAATCAATGTCCACTCCAAAAGGAAGGACAATTAAGAACTGAAACATTGAACAATAAGAATAAGAGTTATTACATTACATCATGTAAACAATGCAAGGCTGAACTGACTTGAGTTGACTACATTAATTTACAAATACAGGCATGTTACAGAAGTTACACAACACAGCCTAAAGTTACTCAACTCAACATAAACAGCCTCTGAACTGTATGTTAAAGGGACACATTCATGTGGCACTAGGCAAACACAGTTAGAAAGCCCATGGAAAGCATATTTAATTGAGGTATTGTGTGTATACTCAACCTGTGCTGCATGAAGTTCAGAGATAAAGATGACGGAGTCTGTGCAACATAAATACTACATTGGAGCCATTCTTAGAACCTTGTGATGTCAGTGATGATCAAGTAGTGCCTAAGTACGTTGAGTTAAGCACTGCTTGATCGTCACTGACATCACAGGTTCTAAGAAATTAAGTGGCTCCGATGTAGTATTTATGTTGCACAGACTCCGTCATCTATATCTCTGAACTTCATGCAGCACAGGTTGAGTATACACACAATACCTCAATTAAATAAGCTTTTCATGGGCTTTCTAACTGTGTCTGCCAGTGCCACTGTACATGAATGTGTCCCTTTAAACTGGATCAGGGATAGTGACACAGGTGTAACAGCATATAATGAAAGACAGTGTTTCTTCCCTAGTTTCCTTACAGCAGCACACATTTACTTTGGAGCCTAATATTGACTGAATTTATTGCTGTATTCCTTCCAGAATTAACACTGATATGGTGCCACTTACTGAAGGGACTTGAATTAAGCTTATCAGATGAGTTTTGAATAGATTCAAGACAACAGAAAGAATAAAGAGTTAAATAAACAGTTCAAAGAAGTCATGGCTGGAGTAGAGAGGACTACACACACAAAACATGAATGAAAGGAATAATCAGTGTCAGACTATCTTGGGGCCACATCTACTCATCTGAACTGAATGGCTGACACTGTATAATCAGTTCAAAATAGAGACATTAAGAAATAGTTTCATGTTCCTTCCAGCAAAGAGATGGATGTACCAGCTCGCTGTGAACAAGTAGTCTTCTTTGTGTTTTGTGACTGTAGTTAACGAACGTATACTGCTGCTAGCATCTTAATAGTAAAAATAACGAGAAGACTCTAGCATCAATACCTACCAGTCATGTTGAATGTGAAATGGATTCTAGTGTTACAACTTGCAGTCAATGCAGAAGTATTTCAAAATGCAATAAAGGTGTTATTTTTTCTATCAAGTGTTGTGTGATGTGTTTGTTATTAACTTAAGACTGCGATGATCTGTGTGCAGTTAATATAAAGTATGAGTGAAGCCCTCCTTCTCCTCCTCCTCAAGTTATTCTTCTTGATAGTAGTCTGGTATCATGTAATCTGAAAGTGAGTGAACAAGATGACTCCATCTACACCCTTTGCCCCCCTCCACTGGTGGTATTCTTTTGAAGGTGGTGCATGAAGTGCCTTGGCATCTTTAAAAAAAAAAAAAAAAAAAAAATCACTGTAAATTTTTGTTCAGAAACACAAGCATGTTTACATGCTTTGGTGTTAGTCTAGACCTCATTGGCGTTAGGACCAGACCACTAGTGCTAAATACCCTTTCTGATGGCACACTTGCTGCTGGAATGCATAACATTTTATGAGCAACATTTGCTAAAAATGGTAGTTCTGCCTCATGGCCTTTCCAGCACAGAAGAGGATCCAAATCTGTATTCAGATATGGCAGGGCCATGTAATGAGTTATCTCATTTCTCACTTTGCTCTCTAGAGGAATTTCTTCTTCTCTTGGTCCTTCAACCTGAATTCTTCGTATTTCAGAGATGTGTTTTAATAACCCGGAAATCCCAGGGCATGAAGAACTTTCTGACAATCTGTGCTGTGCTGATGAATGATACACATTGTTTGTGATACCACCAGAGAAGGGGGACAAAGAGTCTTCAGTCACACGTTCATTGTCATTTGACAACATACGGTCATCGTCATCATCCATGGAAGCAGACGTTGCAGGCAACGTAGCAGCAGCAGCAGCAGCAGCAGCAGTAGTATTTGGTAGTGTGGTACCTCTACACTCAGGCAGCAGCAGACTGTGTGTTTGTGTTGGTTCTGGCACAGTACCAAGGCTGACTGCTTCTTGTATTACCATGGATATAACCGAATTGGCATCTTCTGTAAAATTAGCTTTGAATCGTGGATCAATAAAACATGCAGTTTCGAGCGTGCGTTCAATTTGATCAAATTCCTCATACCTTGTGAATAGGTCATCATATATAGCTTCTCTCATTTGCTTTCCCAGTGGTCCATCTGTTGTCTTTGGGCTTAGGACTTCTGATTTTAGGTAATGCAGAAACGGTTTCAGTGCTGACATTGTTACATATTGCTCTGCTGCTAAAGAGTCAGTGAACGTATTCAAAGGGCCCAATATTTGATTGATGTCCTCAAGCACACCTACATCTGAGTCCTTTGGCATCAAATGCCATGTATTTCGGTCTGAAACCAACACTGCACACACTGCCTGCTGCTGCTCTATAAACCTGGCCACCATGGCATATGTGGAACCCCATCTTGTAACTACATTATGAACAAGAGAATGTTGTGGCACATTTAGTTCTGCTTGTTTTTTCTTTAACTCTCTTTTTCTTCCAGCTGCGAGTGAACCCTTGCACCAGATGCCAACATGCTCTAAGTGCACTCACAACTTTATTGATCTTTAATGCTTTTCCAATTGCCAAATTGAGATTGTGGCCAAAGCAATGCAACCAGTTGACTTTCATCACATCTCTGAATGCCATTTTAACATTGCTTCCATTGTCTGTAGAAATTGCAGGCATATTTTCAATTTTTAGTGCCCATTCCTCAAGAAGCTCCTGAAAGGATTCTGCAATATTCTCTGCTGTATAGTCATCTGGGAGAAATACAGTCTCTAGGCAGTTTGTCTTTAGCTCCCATTCATTTGTTACATAATGTACTGTTAGACTCATGTAAGGCTCACCACTTCCTCCACTGCTTGTCCACAAATCAGTTGTAGCAGCAAACCACCGTGCACCAGCCACTGAAGCCTCCACCTGTTTTCTCACCAGATTATACATTCTGGGGATTTCTTTAGCGAGAAATATGACCTACCAGGCATTGAATATCTGGGATTTAGTTTCTCAACTAGATTACGGAAGCTGGGCCTATCTACTATGTGGAATGGTTGTATGTCCTTCGCAATAAAAGATGCTACAGCTGAGTTTAAGTCCTGCGCCTGCCGTGAAGCTGATTCAAATTTCCTTCCCCTTTCTAATGCCATCAAAATTGATGGCTGCACACTACATTTTTTCTTTGTTGATCTGATGAGCTCAGTAGCAATAAGGATGATGCCTTGCCTTTACTGCCTTTCTGAGACTGACTCTGAAATGAAGTAATTACAATTAAATTTCACATTTGCGTATAACAACATGAATCTAAATTAATAAATTACAATACCCACATTGCAAAAAATGAACACACGTCCATTTTATTATTCATACTTTTTTCTTTTTAATTAAGGAATCATTCTTGTATACTTTCATGTTTCATCATGTGCTTTTTTGTGCTCCAGTCCTTACGTGGTGAGTGAGTGACTTATGTTGAGTCAGATAGTACACCACACCACACACTTGTACTGTTTGACTTAAAGAGCAGGTGTTTAGTTATTTAATCTCTCTCCCTGTTAACAGGCTGGATAGCTTACCCCTGGATTTAAAGGTCCTTCAGGGCCATGATTTTCGACCAGTAAATTTTCCAACAAAGCATTTGAAAATCCAAAATCTGGACCTACAGCCAAAATGCTGATAGTTCCTAAGTTGGAGGCACGCCCCCACGCTGGCACGTTTTATGATGTCAGTCCTAGAATAGCGCAGGAGGGGGTGTTCCATAGGCTCTAATGGGGCCAGTATTTACGTGTTGTTTTAACTACTTTTAAATAGCGGGTTTGCAGAGAGAAGGCCACCGTCAACTAAAAAGCTCCTTGTTAGTTAGCGGTGGCCTTATTTTCAAACCCGCATTTAAAAGTCTTAAAAACCCCATAATTCTGGCCATTAGAGCCTATGGAGCGGCCCCGCCCTATTCTGGGACTGACATTTATAAAATGTCGCGGCATGGAGGCCTCCAACTTAGGGAAGTATCACCATTTTGGCTGCAAGTCCAGATTTTGATTTTGGCAAGCGTTGCCGGAAAATTTACTGGATGTAAAAATCATGGCTCCCTGAAGGACCTTCAAACTGAGGAGTAAGCTATCCAGCCTGTTAACAGGGAGAGAGATAAAATAACTAAACACCTGCTCTTTAACATGCAGGAGGGTCTAGTGAGCAAATGCAAACCAAGTAGCTCTGCCCACCCAGTCATTTTTACATGTATCCAGGCCAGGAGGAGTAACACCCCAAAGGCTGCCATTTGTGGACTCATGCACTATTAGAAATATGACACAGTGGCATGGAAATGATAGGCCTGCGGCCTGCCCATGCAGCAAGAATGCTGTTAGGAGCTGAAAGTTAAATGCAGTAATGGATGAAGGCCAACCATAAATTTAAGACAGGTGGCCATCATGAAATGCCAGATTAGCCTGGGGGACTGAACCGTAGTCCGTGGAGAACCAGTACAAGTTGAGGGTGGTGTGGAGGTATGTAGGTGTGGACCCGGGTGGGCGGGTCAGGCAGGCAGCCAGAGACCATGTTGGGACTGGAGCTGAAGCACAGTATTGGATGAAGGCCAACCATAAACTTAAGACAGGTGGCCATCATGAAATGCCAGATTAGCCTGGAGGAATCAAACCATAGTCCGTGGAGAACCAGTACAAGCTGAGGATGGTGTGGTTGTGGGCCTGGGTTGGTGTCGGTGGGTCAGGCAGAGACCATGTTGGGACTTGGGAGTGGGACTGGATCTGAAGCACAGTATTGGATGAAGGCCAGTCCTAAATTTAAGACAGATGGCTAATATATGGCCACTGGTCAGTGGTCATCATGAAATTCCATGTCAAATTAGACTGGGTGGACCATAGTCCATGTAGAACCATGACAAATAGAAAGTGTCATGGTGGGGCACACAGGACAGCCACAGTGCCATTGGGAGACAAAACATCAATTTGAATAAAGGCCAGCCATGGCCTGACTCACATGGCATCCATCCAGTTTTAATGTAACACCTGAACAGAGAGTAGCACTGCAGTCCAGAAGTGTGGAGCACAGGAGGCGAATGGATTTTTCCAGTAACAGTTTGTATAATTCTGGAAATGGCTAGCAGCACCAAAATGGATATGACCATAACACAGATCACAGAGGCTTCCAACAACTAGGTATGACCGTTTCCTGGCACCCAGCATCTGTACTTAGCTCATTGCAAGGTTTGTCAGAGCCTCCTCCTGACTAACCTCGTACAAGCGCACAAATGCTGCTGGCACTATGTTTGTGGTAGGTAACAGTCATACCTAGCTGTTGGAAGCCTTGAAATGTGGATCTGTGTTGGTCTGGGTCATATCCATAATCCATTTTGGTGCTGCGTGCTAGCCAGTTCCAGAATTCTACAAACTGTGCTACTGGAAAAAATCCTTTCGCCTTCTGTGCTCCACACTTCTGTACTGGAGGAGTGCTACTCTATTCATGTGTTTTGGACATTTTAAGCCAAGCGTCGTGTGCCAAATGCCAATGCTCAGCTTATTCACATTATGCCTGGTGCGGAGAGTGCTGACTGAGCCTAATGAGATGTTTCTGTTTGTTTGACTGACATTATACTCTTTACTTTCTTCACTGATATAATAGTTTTTCAGTTAATGCTGCTAACATGGTGGTTTGTTGTTACAACAGAATTGTTAACTGTATGTTTGTTTGAGGGAGTATATTTGTAAATTATTTGCCTTGCCACTAAGTAGTGAACAGAACATACCAAAAAAAGGTCCCACAAGTACACAGTGAAACTGGACCATGGAGGAGAAGCAGGCTGAGGCAGGCTACCCAATTACACAGAAGAGCTTCCTGAAGAATGCAAACTAGACTGAAAATATGTATGCACTTTAGTGGTGCCAAGTCTTGTATGGACTTGGGTACCACCGCGTCCACTGCTACTACTGCTGCTGCTGCTGAGCCTGTAAAGTCATATGAGGGTGGGCATCATCTGGCTTACTGCATAACCATTCCCTCCATCATGACCTCCACAATCAACCTCTAGACTAGTGTGCTATGTGTCATCATGCCATATGTCCTATTTTTCTTTTTCTGTATACAAAAAACCAGCATTAAATGCCATAAGAACACCAGCCAGCAGTGTGTGCAGCTGTGCACATTCTTTAAATTACTCATCATGCATGATTAATCCCCCGCGCTATGATGATGTCCTGCTGCTGCAAAGGAGGGCGTGGGGGCTAGTCCCATTGAAGTGAATGTGGCTAGATTTTGCGTGCTATGCTATGTACATAAAATGGCCAGCCTAAAATTAATAAAGGGGATCGCTCGAATAACAAGGGCCTACTTAGCCAAGCAGTGCCTTTCATGAATCTCAGTTTCAGACTATCCATTACATGTTGTTCCATGGAACATTGAGCAAGCCACATTCACTTCAATGAGAATATGTCCCCACGCTCTCCCTTGCATGATGTCATAGCGCGGCGGGGGTGTATTCAATACTTGCATGACAAAGTAAATGAATGTACTGGGCTGGTGTTTTGGGGTAGAAAATATACCATATCAGATATTCCAATGGCTAATTATTCAGGGACTGCAATATTGACTATTAGAAACACAATGTAAACAATGTCTCACTCTGAGACCCCCCCGCCCCCAAAACACACAGTGACACACACTGCATATTAGACATTGTGTGATACCATATACCAGGACATTTTATTTATTGATTTGGTCACATTCTTTCTATAGGAATCAACTTAACAGACTGATACACAAAGGTTGCATTCTTGCGGAAGGCATCCTGAGTCCGACCCATTTGTAATGTGTAATGCAACAGCTGTATGTAGAAATTTCAGATTGCATATTTGATAAAAAAGAAACACCATCCAGCATCAACAGTGAGTACATTTCTTTACTTTGTCAAGCAATTTAATATGTCCCCCCATGCTATGAGATCCTGCAACAAGAGAGAACATGGGGGCTATCCCAATTGAAGTGAACGTTGTTCCAGTTTGACATAAATTTAGTGGGTCGCACTTCACCACTAAAAAGGGCCTAGTTAGTAGAGCCATGCAGTGTCCTTCGTGAATATCAGACTGACTGTCTGGTGGTGTAATTGCAACAGAAAACGTCACCGATCGAGCCACCTTCACCTGAATGAGAATACGCCCCCGCGCTCTCACTTGCAGGACGTCATAGCACGGGGTGTATTCAATTGCATGAGAAAGTAAATGAATGTGCTCACTGCTGGCTGCTACTTTCATGCTGCAAAATGAAATCGGTTCTAAAATGAATAAATACAGGCACTGCAATTACAGTTACAAATGTTACGGATAGGATGAGTTTAGCAACATTGTTTAGTGATCAACGGAGTAGGTAAGAAGTTGATTCTTAGTAGAAAAAAATGTGATCATGTGACAAAAGCACTTTAAAGAAAACCTTCGAATGATTGTAAGGTAAATAGTAGAGCATTACATATAAATATCGATTGATCACACTACACTATTGTATCTTTCCTTACCATCCTATTTTTCAGGCTGGCCTCAGAATGTAAAGCAGGATGATGATCCCTGAGGTGAGTAAACATATTGGAGGTATTACCACCCTTTGCAGAAATGTGGACTCGGCAAGTTCTACAAATTGGTCTCCCATCTTTCTGGACTATTCCGTCTTTTTTGGCATACCCAAAATACACCCGCACAGATGATTTTACCTTCTTCATTGGTGGGTATTGTAAAGTGGTCATGTCACTCTGGCTATCATTTTGATAATGTGATGTGCCACTGCATACAGCAACTGAACCCTCTTTAGAAATTGTGCACGGCAATGTATCTTTAGCTTGTTGTTGGCTGTGATGTTTTCTTTTTAAATTTGGAGAAGTACTACACATGGTATCTGAATGAGGAAGAGGTTGACTGTGGAGGCACTCATCAGGAGGTGTTATTTCTGTTGATTTGTCTGCTCCCATCACTTCTTCCAAATACAATACTACTTCATTATCTTTTCCTTGTAATGTATCTTTTTCTTCAACGCCGGATTATTCAGAGAGGCTGGCAGACAAGGTCAATGAGGATCAGTATGGAGTAAGACTGCTACCAATTAGACTGGTCTAACTCGAGATATAACTATGAAACGGACTTCAATCACACTGTGATTAAGATGTCACACAGTGGTGCATGGATCAGGAGGACCGAGTTGCAATTTTAGAATGGAGGATGAGGAGAGGAGTGCTAACTCTCAATACGTGTGTTATGTTTAAGATGAAGCACATCAGTTGTACACTACTGTGGAGAAGAGATGCACTTAACATTAAAGTGCGATTAGAAGTTTCCTTGAATTAATTCTGCAACTTCGTCAGTTGTCACCTAGCCTATATCAAAGTAAGACGGGTGGGTAATAAGAGAAGAACTGAGAAAGCAACAGCAAAGAGACAGATTGCAATGCAAATCTGTTGCTATAACTCTGAGTTGTGTTGTGTATAACGAGAATAGTTTTGGTAGATGTAAATTAAGAAAGTTTAAACCTGTAGAAACTGCAGCTCTACTTGTACTTTACACAGGGTGACTTGCCTTCAGCTTCAATTATACAAACTAGTATTATCAAGCCGCAGTACACCATTCAGTCAGTATGCTGGGCTGCACACTTCCTGCTATAAGCTTGAGAAATTTAAAACAAACTCACTTGCTATTACTAAATGAAAAACATCCGCTTCAAATGCGAGTAGTATCCTGTCCTAATTAAAACGTGTCATAAAACCTCAAAAGCATTCACATTCACAAACAATACTGTAAGTACAGGAATGTTATACAGGGATGTCAATGACTGTGTCACTGAAGTCTCAGGCAGTCACTGTATTTCAGTTTTTCGAACATGTACAACAATAACTAATCTATAGTACATAGAAAGGGATGTCAAGGTTTGTCTTCCATTCACTGTATTTTTCATGAGTATATCGGCAGTAAATAGAATGACTTTACAGTTCACTATTAACAATCCCCATGTACGAAACAAATGAATATGGATCTGTTTTTCTTGCAAATCATCAATCACTTAGCTGAAGGCAGCAACCAGTCCAGGTGTCATCTATTTCTTCAGCTTAATTGCTTGCATCTTGATGGCCTTCACAACGTCTGTAAGTAGCTTTATGAATCTCCGGCTACCCTGAAAAAGTTAAATAGGTGTTTTCATTTCTTTAATTGCAATTGTTGCAATCTTGTTTAATTCCTAAAATACATTTAAAAAAATACTTCTCATTTACTTGCAATTGCAAAATTATCAAACTAACCTAATACACTGCCCATACTTCTGCCTAATCCCACCATGGACCATCGTACTGGCCAGCCAGCTGGCATCACAAATTCATCCTCGGACCTCCACCAGTGGATAAGTTGTGCTTGACATGTCCATGGTGACACCCACCCACACACACATGACACACACACAAATGCATACTCGACATACACCTGTCTGCCAGTGCACATGATCTATGGTCTATAAGCCCCCCCAGTGCCAGCCCCACAAACATGGATCCCGATCTGCCTTCTAAGTTCACTCCTGTCCCTGGACTACATGCTACCACAGCTTGCCGCCCTTAACCCCATACCCCACCCCACCACCACCCTGACCCACGCAGCATTGTTACATTTTAATGAAAAAACTAAATTAAGAAATAACAAAACAGACATGATTTATCACAGCGAGGGTAACATAGTCCAGTCAGTCAGCAAGCATCACTGTTAATTGTTAACAAACACAATCACAAGTTTAGTACCACTTTACAACTTCAACTCAGTAATCACACTTACACTGTTCAGAATAGATGAGGTCATCATGAATATAAAATGCAGTTTGTAAACTTATCACACAATTATTATTATAAAATGTAGGCTACTGTATATTATCAGCCAATGAGAATGCTAGCTTAATCACACCATGCATGAAATCTGTATCATGCATGCGTAAATAACAAGTCCCTAAAAGTGGGACTGCACTGTAGTACCAAAAAAATAATTTTGCCATTACAACGTTGAGAGATTTTCACACACCGCCATGATGATTTTGTAACTGTTAGCAAGGAAATTCTTCTATCCCACACGTCAACATATTTAATTGGCACTTTTGTAACCATATGATATATGTCAGTTATATTTTTTTTTATATTGTTTGTTTATGCCCCCTTCTATCCACGGAAGCCGCTCTCTTCCAGGTACCCTATACTCTCTCTGCCCGGCACTGGTAACTATCTGGGAGTCTGAGACCGCCAGATCTTACCTCCATGCTGACTCCAGCCTTCCCCCTAGGTGGGGAGGATGGGGATTCCAGGACTTCCCCATGCAGTCCATTAGTGAATGTCAGCTATTGGGCATTCTGAACGGCTCCCCACAAGAGCCAGCTTGTGGAGTCTGGGAGCTGGACCTCTTCTACAGCAACATCCGCAGGGATTTTTCCTGTTTTCTGTCCCACCCCCAGCCCCGAGGACACTGGTGTGCACTGACTAAAAATAATACTTACCAATCAGAGAGCAAGCCCAGTTTGCCTTCCTACTTCAATACATAGGGTGGAGGTGCAGCATCAGGACAGCAGACTAGCTGGGTGGGAGGAGGGGAGCGGGAGGACACTGGCTTGGCTGAGGTCCAGAGCAGCCACACATCTCATGCCCTCATCTCCTAGGACCTCTTTGCATACTGGCCAGGTGGCGGAATAGCACTAGCAGCGAGACCCGCTCCCAAGTACTGCAAGGTCGTCATCATCACCATCATCATCATCTGATTAACACTGCAAATTCTCAAGTCAAAGTAGTACGTTTACCTTTGATATACTTTATTGAACACTGTGCACAAGATGACTGAGTCTGCTGCAAATGAACTGCAAATTCTGTTCTTTAGCAGGCCAACAGAATTCCCTGGAAAACAAAATGTTGTGCATTAAAGTTCAGAAGTAAATTGTGTGTCCATTGTCCAGTGTCCATACAATTTTTTCACTTCAAGGCATCATAGTAAAAAACAAAATAAAAAATTACATGCCACCAGCCCGTGGCACAGAGGGTTGAGGCACTGAACAGTGACACCACACCTCGCTTCATGCTAGTGACCCGGGTTTGGGAATGAGCCTGGTCCATCGGGGGTTGGCAGGGAAGAGAGATGATTGAGTGTCCGAGGACAGCTCTCCTCTCCTGGGAGGAGGGGGTACCTGTTCTGCACTTGGCTGGCCTCTGGCAGAAACATAATAAGCACAGGAGCATACAGAGAGAGTTGGGATCGGGAACAGCGGACATTGGCAGAGAGACGCTTTGACATCGGGGAGCATGCCACTCCCTTACAACAGGAGGTCTGGGGCCGGGGGGTAGTGTGGGTCAGAAACACCAATGGATGGGAGTTGGGACTGTGTCGCAGTTATTAACGCATGACCATCCATGCTGTGCACATGCATCAATGTACACATGCTGCCATCTGTGAATCTGCAGTGGCGGAGGGAGGGCACAGGCAGCACACTAAAAAAAAAGACAGGGATGCTGCAGGCACTATGATGCCCAGGCCACAGTCTTTGCCCCAGCCAGCACAAGCTGAAAACACTGGATTCACTCACATACAGGAAGGGATGGGGGAGGAGGAGAAGGAGAAGGACAACAAACATCCCTGTGGACCCACACCACCACAATGGTGTGGGAGTAATCAGTGGGATGGAGAAGATTGTCTTTTTTTCCTTTCTTGCCCACATTCTAGGTTCACTTTTGGTCTGGCTCTGGACTCTGGGGGCAAGCAAGTCTGGTAGGCAGTCAGTAAAAGTATAGTAGGTTTTGGGTTCTCAGCTGCAATCCAGGAGACCTGGGTTCGAATAATCCCACAGCCCCACTTGCATACTGTGCCAGACTGAGCATGACCCCAGGTCACACAGGACAGACACACAGCTGGCCTGGAAATTCAAACATCACTACAGCCACATAGTCAGTTTGTCCAAGTGTGCATCTAGGGAGTTGGGACTGTTGGGACCCTGTCTCAGGCAGCTTAGTACTTACTAACTTAACCACCAGTCAGATGAGTAGAACAGTGAATCTGGGCCACTCTGCACTGCAGTGATCTCAGCTGGGCTGGGCTATCCTGGGAAATGCACTGTAAGAAAGAAAAAAAAACTTGCAGCAGTTGCTTGACTTCCATATTGGCGGTACCCCGCCCCCGAACAAGTTTGGTCTAGAATCACAGATGCATCATGCATGGTGCACCTCTACCTGTGGTGTACCCACTAACCTTACCTACCTGACAGGAAAACACTATGCACTCTGGCATCCCCCAGTGCATCTACGGTCAGTCACCCTAACAATTGCAAAAATGGGTAGAAGAGCAGAACCCCAGGAGCAGGGCTGGCATGCACCTTGGGAAGGGGAATATGCCCACAAAATTTAATTTCCACCTGTAAAAGTGATTTACTTGCAGGCCTGCAAGTTGCTTGCAACAACAGATTGCCATCAAATCAAGACATTTAGCTAGGCAGGGAGCTGGGAGGGACTGGAGTACTGCTACTTACTCTCTGACTGTGCAACTCAGAGCAAGCTCAGCAAACGCAGTCACTGGAAGGGGAGTGAACGAAGATCTGCATCTCACTCCGTCCAGACTCTGAGTCCCGGTCCCTTCAGACATGTCAGAGAGGCTGAGGCACACACCCTTCATGAAAGCATGAGCAAGCAAAGCATCTGTTTTGTTTTGTCAGTCGTGACTCGTCACATCACATCACATAAATGATTGCATCTAAACATTCATGAATAGGGGAAGTTTTAGCCTGTGCACCCCCCCCCGGACAGAACCTGACAATTATTTTACACAACTTTGCTTGCTATTGATGTTCAATATTTTATAAGTAGTAGTAGTACATGCACTCACCATTTACTGGCTAGTAGCAGCCCAGGCACATCAGCAAGTGAGATGATGCCTCCCGCCTCGACTAGTCTGTCTCTCCACTCTCTTGTCTCGAGTCTGGGTTGGGTCGGGTGAAGTGGGTCAAGTCAGGTCTCTATCTTCCACACCACGGTATGAGGCTGATGATTACTTCGATTCCAGAGGACTGGACTGTGGCAACTCAGTTGGGGTCGGACTCGGACTAGAAGGAGTAGTTGACTTGACAGACAGGCTAACCTACTCGCGTGATCGGATCATCGGGCTTCACAGTGCAGCACCAGTACTGCAGCCGGATGGCTTGGAATGTAGGCCTTCGTACAGTGCACTGCACACAAAAACTAAATTGCTCCCCTCAGCTTTAAGCTATCAGGGCAGGGGTCCACCCAGGGAGATTTATTTTTTATTGATTGGTCTCGCGCTGGCAGTCAGGCCCTGAATGAAAAACTGACCATCGCACTTCTCATCAGTTAACTCGGTCGCAGGCTAGCACATGTATGCTCTCATCTCAGTTACAGAGGGAAAAGGGTGTTTCTTAGATGCCTCTCCCTATTTAACAGCGCGCTGACGGAGAGGCATCTAAGAAAGGGATTGGCCACAGTGTTTTTTGACAGGCAGCACATTTGGTCTGGATAGGCTAATCTCCCCCCCTTAACACTAAAAACAGTGGGAAAAATGTAGTGTCTACGTGCTGAATACAGAAGACTGCATGGAATCCTATGCAGCAGCAGCAGCAGTACCAGGCTAGCAGCAGCTTTATAAGGAAATATCACAGTTTATCGGATGAAACGGTTATTGTGGTTGAGAGAAAAGGGCACAATATTAATATCGCAGGCTTCTCATACCGTGATAACGTTTCTTACCGGTATACCACGGCACCCCTACATCTGCCACAGCAGGGTACCATTCCCGGTGATATCGGCCCAAGTAATAGCTGTGTTTCAGCCTTTTCCTTGTTTCTGTACTCACTATGCACCAGTTTCTGTTTCAGGGTATCCACCCTTCTAGATGTTATTATTGGCTGCATTAAACTCTGCTATATTTAGGCTAGATAATGTCCCCCAGTGTTTGTTGATTATGTTATGTATGCTCTCTGTGTGTTTGGAATGTTCTGACCAGCATACCACTTGGTCCTTTCTTTTCCACTGGGCTTTCTTTTTGGAACCTCTGCCTCTCTTGGCAGCCTGGTCAGGGTTTTAGTCCTCTAGTCCTGTCAATATGGTACAGCTGCAAGCTTGTCTCTGGTGGGAACTGAGGAGGTTTGTGGCTGCCTGTGTTATACATGTGGCACTGAGGTACTAGCTGGGCAAACATTTCCAAGTGGTCCTGATGCAAAAGGCTTATACTTAAGTGGAGCAGATTCTCTTGAAGATCTACTGTTACTGGTAAGTAGTAAACTTTTCTTTTCCGCTCAGCATGCTTTTCAAAAACAAACTTTTAAATAAATTATAATTTTAGACCTTATTTAGAAAATGCTAAAGCTGAATCAAACTGGGGAAAAAGAAACTCTTACATGAGAGAGTGAAAAGAACAGTATAACATGGAGAAATACTGTCACAAAATTCTAGGTGGAGGAAGCATTCATACCGTCCTTCATAACTTAACCATCAGTGTATCTGCATTTGTTTTCAATTCCTGTACTGTGCTACATACTTTTACAGTTTTATGAAACCCATGTCTTTTGTCAGGTCCACCTTCCATGAGCTGGTTTGGAGAGCAGCAATCTCCAGCTTCATCATCTAAAACTTGTGAAATCAGCCTAGCAGTGCAATGCTTGCTGTGCTTTAAACAATAACAGGCATAGGTTTGGGATGATGCTACTGAGTCAGAATCTGTCTAGGGTTGATATATGTTTAAAAGCACTGGGCTATATCACCTATATTCACATATGCTGAGAAATGTACCACTTACACCCCTGCTTACTGCAAGAAAACTGATGTCACTAGCTGGCATTAGAAGCCGACTCAAATTAAAAACAGTAGAAATAATCTCTGATTATCCAAGTTCCACCCCTCCTGGGTTTTCCTGGAATGAAATTCTAGACGCTTCTTCACCTGTATGCTTGCATAAGTAGATGTCTGAAATGTTAGTTGTCAGTAAATAACAGATTACCAGATTTGCAGCCAGAGCTATGATGCTACTGCGTTGTCCATGTAACTCTTCTCCCTAATCACCCCTGCTGCATAATGAGAAGGCTTTGCCTGTCATTTGGTGGGGCAGCAGGTGACACATGCTACGCCACCTGAGTGTTACTTAAAGTGTGCATGTCTAAGCATCATTTGAATGCTCTTTTCCTTGCTGTAGCTACTGTATGTGGCTGCTGGTTCTCACAGTTATCCTGTTCATCTTCTTAGCTGTAGCTGTCATGTGGCTGCAGTGCTGGGCATCCTGATGTTTGTCTTCTTGGTGGCTCCTCCATTGGCTGCTTCCATGCGTCTGTTCCTCCACTGGTGGCTGCTGCTTTGGGTGTTTGATCTGCCCCTTCCTTGCCCTGGTTCCTCCCGCAAGCTGATGGTCTTCGCATCACTGAAGCTTTCACTTCTGGTTTTCCACTCAGGTTCTAGCTGTTCTTCCTGCTCACTTCAGTGCTGTCTGCCAGTCAACACTCCATGGCTCCCCTCTTCCATGGTATAGTTTCCTATTCTGGGCTTGCTCCCACTCATCTGGCTGCCTCCCCGGGGGCTATTGGTGCTGTTTTCTATTATGTTTTTATCCGGTGTTTTTCCCTGGTTTTGTCTGCCCTCTTCCCTGGGTGCCCAAGCATGCATGTGGAGGCATGTGTGCGCCACGTTCCAAGGCACCCTCCTGCTTGCTGTCCCCTTCTGCCTGCACTGCCACTGGACCTCCACCCAGTGGCAGTGGAACTACAGGGGATCAACAACCAATCCAGGAGAGGAGAGCTGCCGTTAGGCTGCTCGATCCTGCTCCATCCCTCCCCCCTCCCGTGCCAGTATCCCAATGACCTGAGGTCATTCCTGAACCTGGGTCACTGGCATGGCGTGAGGTGTGGCATCTAGCAGCTCACCCCTCAGCGCCACCAGGCCGGTCAGTTGGCACTGTTTTCACCTGTTTCTACCCAGGTTCCTGCGATCACCTGTCATCCTCCACCCCCCCGCTGCTCTGTGCTGCTTTGCCCCTACTGACCTCCAGATCCCACATCTGGCTTGCTGGCTGTTTCTTGCTTCTCTGTCTTGTGCTTCCTACATTCTATCCCCCCATTGAATAACTGCCTCCTTACCATAGTAGCCACCTTGGCATTCATTGTCATCATTTTTCCTACCTGGGCTTCACCCTATCCCTGCCTTTCCTCCCACCAGCATCCTACCTGATTCACCTCCAAGTCCTGCCTCTCATAGGCCATCTCTAGATGCATTAAGGGGAGGCATTAAGGGGAATGGGACAGGAATCAGGGGTTGAGGAACAGTGGGCAGTATTTAAAATGGGTATTACAAGAACAACAGAATTATGCATTAAGCAGGTTAGCAAGAGGAAAAGGAAGAGGAGACCATTATGGTTTTCCAAAGAGGTATCAAAGAAAGTGAAAGCCAAAAAGATTGCATTCAGGCAATACAAAAAGACACAGGCAGAAGGGGATAGGGAGAAGTACCAGGAGAAGCAAAGGGAGGCAGGGAGGTCAGTAAGGGAAGCCAAAGCTCAGACAGAAGAACACATTGCAAAATCAGTGGGTAGAGGGGACAAAACCTTTTACAGGTACATAAGTGAAAAAGAAAGACAAAGGGAGGGATAGTGAGACTGAAGGGGGAGGATGGGAGCCACAGAGGATGACAACAGTAAAGCTGACATATTGAACAGGTATTTCTGCTCAGTCTTTACTGAGGAAGAGGAGGGTAATGGGTCTGAAGGGAGTACAAGGGGTGAGAATGGTGCAGAAATGGACACAAGTCCATTTACACGAGAAAGGGTCCTGAAGGAACTGGAAGTAATAAGAGTTGATAAAGCAATGGGGCCAGATGGGGTGCACCCCAGGGTCCTTAAAGAACTAAGAGAGGTGGTGGCTGAACCTCTGGCTATCCTGTTTAGCCGATCATTGGAAACAGGGGAGGTACCCAAAGACTGGAGGACAGCAGATGTAGTCCCCTTATACAAAAGTGGGAACAAAGAGGAAGCAGGGAACTACAGACCAGTCAGCCTCACCTCGGTAGTGGGGAAGATCATGGAAGCACTACTGAAGGAGAGATTGGTGGAACATCTGGTTGTCAATGGACTACAGGACCCAAGGCAGCATGGTTTCACCAGGGGAGGTCAAGTCAGACCAACCTCATTGAATTTTGACTGGGTGACTAGGAGGTAGATCAGGGAGGGCAGTGGACATGGCCTATCTGGACTTCAGCAAGGCCTTTGACACTGTGCCACATAGAAGACTATTACACAAACTGGGGAATATGGGTGTGGGCAGGACAGTAGTGTGGTGGGTAGGTAACTGGCTGGGTGGCAGGACACAGAGGGTGGTGGTAAATGGCTGTCATTCCACAGAGGGAAGAGTGACTAGTGGGGTACCACAGGGATCAGTGCTGGGACCGGTCCTATTCAACATCTTCATCAGTGACATTGCACAGGACCTAGAAGGCAGAATTTCACTGTTCACTGATGACACAAAGCTCTGTAACAGAGTAGACACACCAGAGGGTGTAGACAGAATGAGAAGCGACCTGCAGAAACTTGAAGAATGGTCAGGGGTTTGGCAGTTGAAATTCAATGCAAAGAAGTGCAAGATAATGCATATGGGGCACAAAAACCCTGGCACAATATATCAGTTGGGGGGTGAGGATATAGCATGCACCAAGCAGGAAAGGGATCTTGGGGTTATCATCTCTGATGACCTCAAGGTAGGAAACAGTGTGACAAGGCAGCAGGTAAAGCAAATAGGATGCTGGGATGTATAGGCAGGGGCATCACCAGCAGGAAAAAGCAGGTCATAATTCCGCTATACAAGACACTAGTGAGGCCCACCTGGAGTACAGTGTACAGTTCTGGAGACCATACCTACGTAAGGACATAGACAGGGTAGAGAAGGTTCAGAGGAGGGCAACAAAGATGGTGCATGGATTGCATCACAAGTCCTATGAAGACAGGTTGAAGGAACTGAACATGTACTCCCTGGAGAAGGGAGGGAGAGAGGGGATATGATAGAGACATACAAGTATCTTACAGGGAAGAACAGGGTGCAGGAAAACACTATTTTAAGTGAAAAGATGTTCCAGGACTAGAGGGCATGGGATGAAGTTGGAGGAGGACAATCTAGAGGAAACATGAGAAAGAATTTCTTCACAGAACGGGTGGTGGACAAGTGGAACACCCTGTCAGAGGAAGTGGTGGGGGCTGAAACAATCACGGGATTTAAGAATGCATGGGATAGACATAAAGGAATTCTAGAGGTCAGAGGTAAGGGGCAACAGACTTCTAGGAAAACAAACTGAACTTACAAGCTCAAATGGGCAGACTGGGTGGGCCATAGGCCCTTATCTGCCGACACTGTCTATGTATCTATGTATCTCTATGGGCCTTGCCTGGCATTTAGCCCAGGAGATCCATGTTTGTTCTGCCTCTTGAAGTCCACATCTTGAGGGTGGTGTTCTCACTGAGTGGTGTCTTTAGCAATGCTGATTGACTCAGCAACACCAATCAGCATTACCATCTACCCCTTTCCCTACTTTTAGGTAAGATTCTGACCATAGGGGCCCCTTAAGCAGTGCAGATCGACTCAGTGGCACCTCTTGGTGTTGCATTTATGATCTCCTGATTTTTAAGAGTGGAACCCTTGCTATGTGGGGCCCTTTTAGCTATGCAGATCAACTCAGCAACACCTCTCAGTGAACTACATGATACCTCCTGCACCTTGAGGGTAGGACCCTCACTGTGGGGTCTTTTCATCCATGCAAATTGATTCAGCAACACCTCTCAATGCAGTTCTCTGAGTGTCTGCTTATGGCTCGCCTGGTCTCACTCTCTGTTCCCTTTCCATTAGCTTCCTATATCATCATCATTCATAGATTAGACCACTTGCAGATCAGAGGATAAGCAAAGCTATCCATCAGACACTACATTTTCAAACTCACTCCTTGAGGGTGGGACCCTCTTCAAGGGTGGATAGGGCCCCACCAGCCATGCAGATCAACTTAGCAGCACCTCAAAGCATTGTTCCATTAGAAGTATAGAGTGAGAGCCTTTCAAACGTTTGTCTGAATTGGATCCCAAATATCAGCAGTCATCAGAGCTGTCACTAAAGTAGCTCAGGCCAAGAGGGATAGAAACCTAGGCCTTGGATGACTCCAAAGTTTTTTCCTCTCCACCAGGCCAAATGCCTTGATATAGCCATATTGATCAATGAATTATTCTGCCAAGAGTTAGAGCAGGGTGTTCATATATTTAATACCAGTGTCTATGTCCTACAATACTGGCATTTCCTTTCCCAGACTGTGATGCTTCTCCTTATGGGAAGTAAGTTGTTACATCTGTCATCATTTTATGTTTTGAGCCTTCTTCCCTATGATACCATCGGTCTAAGGGGACCATGTCTGTGATACGTCTATGGGTGGAACCCCTCTCAATAAGGTTCCTGTATTTTTACAGTCCTCCAAAAGGGTGGCAGTTCCTGAAGGAGGGGACAGAGAAAGTGTACATTAAAGTTCCAGTCATGTTTCATGAGCATTCTACATACTACCTACCTTCCAGACTACCTCAGGGCATTCTTTCCAGTCAGTGCCTGCCACCATCAGTCCAATCCTACCAAACCCTACAATTTTCCTAGTGTTCCCTAAGCAATTCCTCCTTAGGAGCCTGTTGACCAATGTGATCATTTTATTAATTAAGATTCTTTCTGAGAGGAGTTATCTTCCATGTTTCTTTTATTACATGTAGTAGCCCTCTAGGTTGTCTACTATTAAACATTTCAAAGGGTGAGAAACCTAATTATACTTGTGGCAATTCTCCGTAAGTTAAATAAGGTAATGTAAGTATTGGTCCCAATCTTTCCCTTCACCTTTCACAAACCTTTTTAACATGTTTTAAAATTTGGTTAAAACACTCAACAAGATTGTCTTTCTGTGGGTGATAAGGGGAGATTCTTATGGCAGTGATACCTAGTAGTCAGGATAGCTTCTTCCATAATGCAGCACCAATATTACTACCCTGATCAATTATAATTTCTTTAGGTATGCCAACCCTACAGAAAATTTTGGCCAGCTCTGCTGCCACTTTTGGGGCTGTGACAGTAGTGGAATTGCCTCTGGGAATTGAGTGGCATAGTCACAAACTATTGTTACCTGGTGGGTTCTACAGGCAGACAAAAAATGAACTCAGAGGCAACAATTCAGGTGCAGCCCACTCTTTCTAAGCAGGATGTTTATTTCAGCATAAACAAACTCAGCACCAATAAAGAAAATAATTACAGAAAACAAAAAAAATAATAAACAAATCAATGGCAATACCATAGCTCTCTTTAGCTCTCTCTCTCTCTCTCTCTCTCTGGAACCTCTCTCCAGCTAGGTCAGGAGGAACTGACCCTATCTATCTGATACCTGGGAAGGTAGGATTTAAGTACCTGCCTCCCACATCATGTGACCTAATAGTTGTTCCAGCATTAAAACAAGTTTAATATTTCCCCAAACATTGGTTTACACAGTACTTTTGTCTTTTATACTTTGCAAGAATCCCAAATGCACTTTTATGTCCCTAATTAATGCTTTTCTAAGAAAGTTTGAATGATACCTAGGAAGTCTGGAGGTGACTGACAGCCTGGATTGTTTAAAACTGAGCCACTAGGGCCGCTGATCCCCTATAGTGACCCTCAGTATCCTACAAGAGCTTCAAGCAAACAGAGCTCCCATTTTATTTTCCAGAAGCAAACAACAACACTTTTACTTATAGAGAATTACCTTTTTCAGGTAAAATCTAGTCTGCATTATTTTATAAATTCTCCTTTCACAGAAATGATTAAATAACCCCATCTCTATTTAGCAAAGAAAATAAAATGTTTTTTATTTATTAAATAGCAGCTGTGCTTTAATGGGGGATTGCAAGGAGCAGGAACTCATTTTGCCTTGACAAGCCATCAGGTAAACTGTAATGCCGACGGCTTTCAGACCCAACAAACTGCTGCAATAGGATTTTTGCTCTGGCATTCGAAGAACTAGAGCAACAACACTGCTTAACTAAACATAAAAACCCAGGACAGACTGTTAATGTAGTCCACAACATCCAGCATAATAGAGCTAAATGAAAAAGCTCTAGGGAGAAACACTCAAGCCGTTGGCTGAAATTTACAAGCTGATGGCTGACACTTTTTCTTTTTTTGGTACTTTCTTTTGGGAAACTTAAAGGGGATCTCCTGGGATATTGGAGAACTTCAAATGCCACCACTTGCTCAAGGGGCAAAGTCTCCTTTCTAAAGACTTTTTAAAATGCAGAAAAATATTTAAAAAAAAAACTGGAAGAGCGAGCGCTGAGCGAGGGCGTGCACGATCGTGAGGGCTTCATGATCGTGCGAACAGTCGCACTGGAACCAAACAAGCACTTGCTTCCTAACCACAACGTAATCTAACAGAAAGTGTTTTTTTCTGAAGACTGATAGCTTTCTTTCTTGTCAACACCAAACCTTTTGCTTAATTTACAAACAGAACACCAAATCACAAGGCAGCATAGGAAGCTTTACAAAAAAATAAAGGGGAAGGGGAATGCTGCTAGAGTGGTGTTTATTTTATTACTTATTAGCAGATTATCTGCCCAAACACATACCACAAAACTGCTGGGAAGACTAGGAAAGACTAAGGACCTTGAAATATAAAAGAGACAAGCATAAGTGGGGATAAGAAAGGGGAAGAAGGGTTGTTGTAAGGAGGTAGTCTGCCTCCATATGGAAAAACAGGGACAGCAATAGGTAAAGAAATGATAGTGGTTGCAACCAGAGGATTAAAAGAGAAAAAGAAGGTCCCAAGTCTCAGTGGCAGGGACCGACCCTGTCATAACTACCAAAATGAATTGGTTGCCCTTTTTACTTTTGTCTAAGGGACCAACCACATCCACTATAATTTTCTCAAAATGAACATCTATCTAAGAGAGGGACACGAGGGGTACCATGGGCACCTTGTCTTTTTCAGTTACTGGGGCTACTTTCTGACATTTAGCACAGGAGGTAGGCAGCCACATCTTCATAAATTCCAGGCCAGTAAAATCTGTACAACAATCTGGCAAGGATGTGTTCCCTCGTAGAATGACCAGCCATAGGACTATCATCATGTGCTGTCTGTAACAACCCAGTTCTGTACTTCTTTGGTATGGCCAATTGTTCTTTCTGTTCCTGCAACTGAGGATTAGCCCAAACTCTGTACAGTAGCTCATTGCATTTTTTAAACATAGGTTAACCCTCTTCTTGTTTTGCTCCAGCTGCTTAAAATAACCTTGGAGAGAAACATTGTTACTTTGCTCAGAAACAAAATCACAATCAGTTATCAGTTTATTTTTTGCATTTTCATATATTAACCCCTTATGTCCATCAGTCTTTCATTGCCACTGTTTTTTCAGGCATCTTCTTTCTTTCCTGGATTTCATGATCTTGGAACTGGTCTCAAACAAGTCTGCATCAAAATCACTGAAAGGAAAAGTGTCCCCACTATCCAAGATTTTCTTTGCCTGTGCTCTTGTAATCACAGCTGTTGTTACTGCAGGTTTTGCTTCCTCTATGATTACTCAATAAATTCTGGAAAGTAATTTCCAATAATCACAGGTACAGGTAATTTAGGTGCTACCCCACTTTCATTTGGTGTGACACCCCATTAATGTTCAGAGTCACTTGGGTGGTGGGAAAGTATTGAGTGCCTCACGTTGATTCAGATGGCCCCAATACCTAGTCCTTTTGCAGAGTGCTTTTCCAGCACTTCAACATGCACTAGGGTCTGTCTGCTTCCTGAATCATATTTTCCAAACTTCACACTAAATCCCAGAGAAAAAAAGACCAAGGTACTGCATTTTGCTTTCTTCAAGTTTAATTCCTTTGGAAAAGCAGTTTTCTTATACAAATCACTGTAGTGAGAAGCAAAAGCCCCTAGTGCCTTGCCTCTTCATGAGGCTTCAAATTCCCGAATCAGTAAGTCCCTTCACATTCTTATCTCACACCTTATTTATTTATTTATTTGTTTCGTTTTTGTTGACCGGGTAAGTGCGCTAGACAAATCCTGCCTACTTTCAGGCACAACCCGGGGGAGGGGGATACAGATGCATACCAACTAACCTTGAACCAGATTAAGCTGTTGGTGGTATTTTTAGTGAATAAGGGAAATTTGGCCAGGACACAGGGGAAATTCCCCTACTCTTGCAGTAGGGGGACCTATTGTCTGTTCTCCGATGGACAAGATAGCTGACTGTGATTTTGAGAGTGCTGAAGCTGGTGGTGGACTTCAGCATTCTGCTCATTCTATAGACGTTCTACATATCGAAGATGATTCTGTTTCTGTACCTATACCTGTTGCAACTATAATGGATTCTGATAAGATGGATTTTGAAGTATTTACTCCAGTTCTTCCTGATACTGGACATTTGCACCCTGAAGCTGTGGCTTTTCAGCAATGTATGGCTGAAGCTCTAGGTAAGCTTGCTCCAGCAGCTGATACATTGCGAGCTACTCTTAGAAGGAATGAAATGGCATCAGAACCTCAATGTTATCTTATACAAAATGAAGGAAGCATTGTTGCACTTACTGCAGAAAGAAGATGGAGCCTTGTTGAAGTTATAGGATCCGCAAAAAGTCCCACTGCAAACCATAATTTTCCTTCTGTGATGCGGCGTATTTTCAGCTTCTGACACTGCTCAGCCAATTTGGTCTCCAGATCGAGCCTTGCGTTCTGCAGGTTGGGAAAAATCAGCTGATGGCACCACTTGGATTTAGAATTCCGTTCCGACTGCTGTGGAGTTGTAAAGCCAGACAGCTGAGTCAGCGTCTGTCACTCCTGCTGTGCTTCTGCCTCACCCTGCTTGTTCTGCAGCTCATATGAATGCTTTTCTTGTTGAGTCCTGTAGGGCTCAGCCACAGGGTGCTTCTAAGGATTTACCAATTTCTGACAATGCGATGTCTGAACTGCTTGCTTCTCAGCCTGCCTTGACCTCTTCGGTAAGTGACTCTCAATCTTCTGTTCCAGCCGTTCTCCCAGTTGTGCTCCCTCTGCATGAGCCTTCTTCTACCTCCTGGGCAGATTTGGTGGAGACAGCTGTTCCTGTTGATCCTACTAGCGAGCCTTTGCTGCAGTCCACTTTGTCTTCAGTTACTACGGGTCAACTAACTGATCAGCTAGGCCCTCCTGCTCCCTCTAAGCCCTTCAGATTGTTTGATTTGTTTTCTAACTTAAGGGAGCCTGCAAAATGTAAAAATGCTGTGAGATTCAAATAAGCTGGCAGCTTAGAGGTGCCTCCAGACAGAATTTTTGTTGCCAGAACCTTATTGAAAGAGACTATGCATTTCACAGCTACTGAAATGTTGGCACTTATTCATACTTCTGGGGACTCCCTGTTCTGTTTCATAAGTTGTGGTTGAAATATGGTACTTTAAAGCATACTCCTGCCTGGTACCCTTTTATTATTATTCCTCTGACGAAACCAGTATGGAAAACTGTGAATATTTTATTTAAAAATGAAGGGGTCGAAATTTCTAACATCTTGCACTGGATAAAGCAGTGAGTGGAGGCTATGGAAAGACCCTCTTCTATTCTGGATTCTGAGAAGATTTGGACTGGGGGCTGGCAACTCAAGGTTGAATTTAAAACCTCTGATTCTGGTGTTCAGCACCTGCCTAGCAGCTTTTTTATTGGACAGGATAGAGGCTTTTGTTTTTATCCTGGGCAGCCTAAAACTTGCCATAGATGTGGCTCTTTAGCCCATTTGAGTAATGTTTGTGAGGTGCGGGTCTGTGACCTATGTCTTGAGATCGGTCACTCCAACCATTATTGTCCTAATCCTGTCCGTTGCAATCTTTGTGATGAGAAAGGCCACTCCTATAGACTGTGTCCCTGGGCTGCACATAATAAGGGTTCTTTTTACAACTAGGAGGAGATGGTCCTGGGAGTGCAGGGACAGAAACAATCCAAAACTTGGTCATTGATTTCTCTTCATATTCCTCCTCCTATTACTGTTCCCTTAGTGGAGATTGTGCTGACAGTCATTCCCTCTACCTCTCAGTCAGTGGAACCATCACTTCCTTTGCCGGCCCAGTTGGACAACGTTCCAGTTTTGGACACTGTTGTTATGCCCCATAGCGCTCCAGATTGATGACTTTATAGTGGTGGGGGTAAGAGGAAACAAGACAAGTTGCAGCCTAAACCTAAGATCTCTCATAGAGACTCTCTCAGAACTCGGAACAGTTTTTCAGTTCTACAAAACTGTGAGGCTGATGAGAGTACGGAATCTGACTTGTCTTCTGTGGCTTCTTCTCATAAGGAAGTATCAGAGGGTGAGGAAGAACGGAAACAAGGGAAGACCTATAAAAGAACTAGAAAGAAACCTGCTTGATTTTTTTCTTTTTCTATTCTGGTTATTTCTGATTTACATTTACAAATTTTAAATGTCAATAGTATTAGGAATGTACAGCATCGACTTACTTTATTCTCTTCTTTGCAAGGCTCTACTGCTAATATCTTTTTTTTTACAGGATACAAGGTTAAAAACCACTTCCGACATTACTCATGCCCAACGTTCTTGGCCTTATGGTCCTTCCTTTTGGTCGTTGGGGACTGAGTCCTGTTCGGGAGTTGGTACATTCTTTAAGCGTTGGGATTTGCGATTCTAAAGGTTCTGGATGTTGAGCCTGGAAGGTTATTGTCGGTGGACATTTTAGTGTGGGTGCTGTCCCTCTCCAGAATTGGTACTATTTATGCTCCCCAAACAAAAAGCTTAAAGATTTCGCTTTTACAAGCTTTAAGGCCTTACCTACATACTACCAAATTGGTTTTGATTGTTGGAGATTTTAATTGTCCCTTGGATTTTGTAGACAAAACAGGTTTGACTTCTAAACTTTTTTGTGACACAAATTTTCTGACTTCTGTTATGCACACTGCTAGAATGATTGATTCCTACAGGCAGTTTCATCCTACAGGGGGACACACTTACTTTAGAAATTCTATATCTACCAGGATTAATTTCCTTTTTGTTTCAGAGCATAGCCACCTAAGAGGTGCCTGCACTACAGTTTGTGCTACCTCTGATCACATGGAGTTGCATGTCTTGCTTTCATTACTTGACTTCAGATGTATGGGTCGCAGTTTGTGGAAACCAAATGTTTCTTTATTAACAAATGATGATTTATTTCAGGATTGTATGGAACTTTTAGAGCTCATCTTTTCAGTGTTTATTTTTCTGACTCCATTTTGGACTTGTGGGTAGAGTCAAGATGAATTTCCATTGTTTCTTTTCCTCCAGGGTAAGAAAAATAATGTAGCTAGCTATTTACTTTATTTACAGTTATGTTAGCAGCTTTTTAAGCTTATTTCCCTACAAACCACTACTAAGCATAATTATGCCCCAAATAGATGTTTTGAGATCTGAAATGAAAACATATCTGTATGATAGGGCCAAATTCCGCAACTGAACAATGTTACGGGACTCGGTTGCGGTGCTGGATATTTTAAACATAATTCTGCATTTATTAATACTAAAGTCATCCGGGGTTTAAGAACTAATTCTGAGATCATAGTACAGACTAATGAAGAGATTCTGCATTTTGCGAATCAGTTTATAATGATTTTTTTCTGGTAATATGGTTCTGCAGCCTGGAGATACTTTCTTTTCTAGTTTGGGACCACGTGCTCTGTCTGCCAGTTGATTATTCATTACTGGTTAAGCCCATTACACAATTTGAGGTTGAGGCTGCTATTAAGTCTCTCCTTCACATAAAGTTCCTGGCCCACGATCTCCCTCTGAGTTTTATAAATGGTTTAGGCAAGTTTTGGTTCCTGTGCTGACTGCCTTATATAACACTATTCTTGATACAGGTTATGTTACCTGTGATTGGTTGCAGGCCTGTATGATTTTGATTTTTAAGAAAGGTGACCATTTGGATCTTAAGAATTGGAGGCCAATCTCTCTATCGAATACTGATTTAAAGATCCTTACTAAAATTTTGTCTACCGGTTGAATGGTTTACACCTAACATTGTTTCTCTTTTCAAACTTGCTCTGTTCCTAGTAGAAGTATAACTGATAACCTTATACAGATTCGAGATATTACTCAATACGGTTTGGACAATAAATTATCTGTTTTTTTGTTTTCTATTGATCAGGAGAAGGCATTCTATCAGATTTCTCATCACTTTTTGTACCAGGCCCTCCATTTTCATGGTATTCCTGAGAAATTTATTTCCTGGATACAGATGCTGCACCATAAGGCCACTTTTCATCTGCTAATTAATGGTTTTCAGGGTCAGGTTACTGCTCAGTCTATAGGTGTTAGGCAAGGTTGTCCATTGAGCCCTATTTTGTATGTTTTGGGGCTTGATGTGCTGTTGCAAAGAATTCATTTAACCCCTCAGATTACTTCTATTATAACTTCTACCCTTTTTACTGTACCTGAGATATTGGCATATGCGGATAATATCTGCATTTTTTTGGCTGATTTCCACTCGGGGGAAGCTTTGCTTAATATTTTTCAGTCTTTCTGGATGTCTCCAATGCCAAAATTAATATCCATAAAAGTAAGGCCTTATGGCTTGGGACTGCATTGAGTGGATATACTACAGTGGCAGGTATTCCCATCACTACTGATAATTTGAACATTTTGGGTGTTCTTTTGGAAGTTCTGATGCTAGCATTCTGAATTGGAATTTGAAATTGAATGAAGGATATGCTTTAATGCTTAAGTGGAAGAGTATGCAAATTTCTAAGCTGAAGCGATTTCTTTTGATTAAAACTGCTTCTACCCCTGTTTATTTATCTTAGTGTGGTTTTTCCTTTACCTCAGAATTTGGAGGCCCATTTATATAGTCTTTTCTTTAAAGCATTATGGGGTTCTAGACTTAACCCTATTAAACGCAATTATACCTACCTCCCGGTAGTTCAAGGTGGATTGGCAATGGTTAATCCTGTGGCCTTTTATTTTTCTAATTTTCTTTTTTATAATATAAAGCCTCTCTTAAGTAGTCCTATGAAAAATTGGCACTTTTGGTTGTCCCATGACTTACGGTGTCTCCTTACCTTGTGGGAAGATGGGCATTGGCATTTTCATACTCTTTGGAGAAAGATTTATGTATCAAACTGTATGGAGGTAACGTTTAAAAAAATAAGACAATGGCATATTACTAGAGAAGTGGTTCTTTTGTTCTCCAAAACAGAATTATATGACCATATTATTGAAAGTAAATTGTGGGTCCCTTTGATTTTCCCTTCTGGCTCCTCAGATAATGTTGACTCCACTCTCCATCTGTTGACTGAACCTAGATTACCTGCATACTTATGGGATATGATTTGGCTTTCCTGTCATGGTAGGTTAAATGTCAGGGACTCTCATAAATGTAAACAAGTCTTTGACAGGTTTTGTCCCAGGGATACATGTAATGGTCTTTTTGAGACACAACACCATTTATTTTTTGATCGTCCTTTTATTTTGACGTTTTGGTCTTCATTGGCTGGGTTTTGGCATAGTCTGGAGTTTGCATTTATGGATTATGATACATTAATCTTGGGTGTATATAATTCTGTTTGGTAGAAGTATCATAAGAGCACTCTAAATGTTGCTTTGGGCTTTTTGAAGTATTGCATTTGGTTGGCCAGATGTACTTGGATATTTCAACACGTCTGGTGGACTTAATTAGATGTTATACGTAAGGTCACTGCTCAGGTACAGTCTTTGTATTCCAAAGAGATGGCTTCTCTTTCTGCTTCAACTTTGTCCCATCTTTGGGAGAATTGTGAGAATTGGTGTTATGAACCTCCTTGAGTTTCCTTTTTTGCTTTTGTATTTTTCTTTTCTATACTGTGTTTTGGTCATTCTCCTGCATATTTTTTCATATGTTTTATATTTATATTTCAGTTTCTTATGTTCTTAATAAAAAACTCCCCTACTCTTTTTCAATATGTGCCATGGGATCTTTAACATCCACCTGAACTACTACCAATCCAGGCAGATGGGACCTCGGTTTAACATCTCATCCAAAAGACGGCACCTCAAAAGTGCATCACCCCTCTCATGCTGCACTACAGTGTCAGTACTGGGATATTAACCCAAGTGTCAGATGTGGGAACTGAACCCACAGCCCTCTGATCTCCCGGCTTCAGAGGTGAGTGTTTGACATCTGTTAAGTACTTGCCCCAATTTGCTAAGGACAAATCTGCTTGAGTGTTACCCTCCTTAATTTTATGGCAGTTACTTGCAATATGACCTGGGTTATTACAATTATAGCAAATAAAACCCCACCAGAGTTCTTATCTGACCTGGAGATAAACTGGGAAAAAGAGGGTCTTACCAATCAATGCATAGTCTTTCTGGCCATCTGATAGACTTCAGTCAAAGAAATGGCATTTTCCCCACTTTCTGGTTGGTGTTCTTTTACCCAAAGCTGCACATCTATAGACAGGATATTGATGAATTGCTCCATTGCAAATATTCCAGTGATCTGTGGGACTGTTTTGCTCTCTGGTTGGAGCCATTTTATTAAAGAATTCTCTGAGTCAGGTGAAGGGCTCTGAGGATTATCGACTATGTGGTACTTCAGGGACTGGAATTTTTGCCTGTATGTCTTTCCAAAGATGTCATATATTTTCAAGATTTCTCTTTTCACTAGGTCATAGTTTTCTGACTGTGCAGTGTCCATACTGCTGTAGGCAAGTTGGAGCTTTACCTTTTCAGGTAAGGTACCAGTCTGATTGCTCATTGCTGCTTTGGCCACTGGCAGGCTGTGGCAACCCTTTCAAAAGTTGTCAGGTATGCTTGATGTCATCAAGGGACACAACTTTGCAAGTTTAAGGTCTTTTAAGTTGTTTGTTGCTCTGCTGAACCTGTGCCAAATCCTCCAGCTCAGACAGCTTACAAGGCATCTAGCCATCAATGCTCCTGTCGCTGCATCTCTTGTTTTCTCTGCTTCTCTGTCTCTCTTTGTTGTGTAGCCCACAATTTGATGGTTCTGTCCCTGCCTGTTCTTCTTCTTCCATTATTGGTTCCGCTGTACAGTCTCAGTTTTGACTTTTGTTTCTGCTTCTAGTTTGGCTATTGAAAGAGATTCCATTCCTGATGGTCTAGTGGACTCCAAGCCCTGATCCCTTATGATTAATATAATCAGTCCCTGATGGTCTAGCAGAACCCCCATGCCCGATCCCCATGTATAAAAACAGATTCAGTCCCTGGTGGTCTAGCAGATGCCCCCATCCTCGATGCCCATGTATAAAAACAGATTCCATCCCTGAAGGTTTAGCAGACTCTCCAAGCCCTGATCCCCTTATTATTAATATATCAATCCCTAGTGGTCTTGCAGACCCTCCATCCCCAATCCCCATGTATAAAAACAGATTCTGTCTCTGGTGGTCTTGATTTATTTATTTAGTTAGTTAGTTTGTTTTTGTTTAATGGGTAGGTGCACTAGACAAGAGCAATTGCCTATTTTCAGGCATGACCTGGGAGAGTTACAGACAACATGGGCAACATTAACAAGTGACTACAGTGCTACAAAACATCAACAGTGGTCTACCACAGTGCAGAGATATCCTAAGACATTGTACTGGATGAGAATTGCCTATTTCCCAGCATGACCTAGAAGAGTTACAGACAACATGAGCAGTAGCAACAGATGAATACCACACAACAGATTTAGATATAATACGGAGTTACACAAAACATAGTACCATAACAGCAGGTCAGAGATATATCCTATTAAGTGCTAAGAGCCTTGAGGAGAAAAAATGAAGCCAGTTAAGTAGGAATAAACAGGGTCAAATACACAAGCATCTATCTGTGCTGACGAGGAATTTGTGAAGGTCAGTCTTAAAAACCTGATGAGACTAAGTGTCTAGTGGAGCCCCCAAACCCCAATCCCCTTAATAATAGTATAATCAGTCCCTGGTGGTCTCGCAGGCCACCCTCCCGATCTCCGTGTATAAAAACAGATTACATCCTGGGTGGTTTAGCAGACCCCCCCAAGCTCTGATCCCCTTATTATTAATATAATCAGTCCCTGGTGGACTAGTGGACCCACACCCCCACCTCTGCAGGTAGTGTGCCCACCACTCCACCCTCCCATCCCAAACCTGAGCCGGTGACCAGCACAGCATTTTTCTCAACATCACAACAGGCCACCGATTGAACTCTCAAGGACCGTGTACTGTATACTGTATGCACTTACTGATTGGCAACTCACTTGAGCCATGGTGGTGCAAGAAGGGCTGTGCCAGTTGCCAGCTCAGTTTTGGAATGGGGGCAAGCCAGGTGGTGGGCACTACCTGCAGGGGTTGGGATCCACTAAACCACCAGGGATGGAATCTTTTTACATGGGGATTGGGGATGGGGGGTCCACTAGACCACCAGGGACTGATTATATTAATAATAAGGGGATTGGGGCTTGGGTGAGCCTGCTAAACCACCGGGGAAGGAGTCTGTTTTTATACATGGGGATCAGGGATGAGGAGGTCTGTTAGACCACCAGGGACATCATTATATAACTATTATAGCAAGGGGATCAGGGCTGGGGAGGGTTCTGATGGTTGCTGTTGGTGCAGCTTGCATCAACCTTTGAAAATCAAGCCCAATGTCTCAAAACGTTGTCAGATTCTTTCCTTGCAGGTGCAACAAAATAGAACTCTGTGTCCCAGAACTGGTCTTTTGTTGAAAATTCTGCAAATGAGCTTGTGGAGGTCAAACTGCATCTCAAGGTTAACCCTCTGAGTTCCAAAAAGTTTTTTGCAATCATTTCAACAATACAGTTATATACATTGACAAACAAAAGGATCCCAGTTTCACATATAAAGTCACATATATTTTTATAACCACAGATGTGCAAGTGGGAAGGAAAGATAGAAACAGCAGCAAGAAACATCATGTGATGGCAGGGAGATAGTGGGGAATGGAGAATTGTGAGACTGTCAGAGTGATCAGTTCCTAGGTCTCACAAGAAAATTTGACTGTGCAATCAAACAAACAAGAGACAAAAAATGAGACAATGGAACAGATCTTTGTTTTTAACTCTTTCTGCATAACAAATGGGACAGGGCCTTATTCAACCCTGTCACAGTGGCTAGTGCCCCAGATAAACCTATGGGAGATGTTTCCAGCTGTTTCCACACTGCCAGGGGTAGTATACTGGGAGCATGTGAAAACAGAAAAGCATCTTTGGTAGCATATTTGTGTGGAACGTCTGTACCCTACCCATCACTGACAGGTGGAGAGATGTCCACCTTTGGTAGTCTGCATAGATCTCCCTTAAATTGAGGGTCATTGTTAGTTTTAAAAAAGATTGAGTGTCCTTTTCAAATATGGATACCCAGGTGTTTAAACCCTTTTGTGGTCCACTTAAAAGGTATAGTTCTTTTAACCTGTGCGGACATTACCCTACTACTGTATGTTTTAAGGCCTCTGACTCACCATGATTTATTTTGAACCCTGATACCTGACTGTAATGCTCTAAGGTGGGAAGCAGAGGGCTTTGACTACTTGGACTGCAGAGGAATAAGAGGGTGCTGACAGCATATGTGGAAACTTTCTGTCCCTATGGGTCACAGGTAGAGATGTACAGTAAAGTTTAACTTCACCCAGAGGGTTAACTTCAAGTGAGCAACTTCAAATTATGTAGCACTCACAAAATTCTATTAAAAGGTCAAATACGCTTTTTAATGGATTCTTTGCGTTGTCCGCTTTATGCTACAGTCTGAGAAGGTGAAGGTTGGTAAGGAAAAGCACATAGTTACATAGTCTGACTGTCTGCAGGTCACATGATGCAGACACTCAGTTAATTAGGTAGGAAGTCAGTGAACTAGTTTCACTTTCTCTTGGAGAAGGAGCTGTTTAGTCAGCTTGTTGATTTACAGTGTGCTTTTTTGCTCCAGTAGCTCTCAAAGTCCATCTATTTAGCATTTTTTGTGCTTAAATGTTTTTTGATTCTGTTTAAGTTTTGCAGCCACTTTGAGTTTATTTGAAACCTTAGTTTAGTTTAAAAAGGTTTTTTTTGTTACTTAGTTTTAATTACTGTAATTTGAGTCCTAGTACTTTTACTAGTATTTTCTTTGTTTTATTTTTATGTTTAATTTTGGTTACTATGAAGAGAGGTGGCCAAAGCGATGGGCAACAGGGGCCCCGAATGTGTGGCTGCCTGGGGTGACCATTTTACCTGAACTGAGGCACTGTTTCAACCTCAACTGCTGAGGCCCCTAAGCAGCAGGACCAGCAGCAGCCTAAATTTCAGCAGTAGCATGAACCACAACAGCAGCAGCAGGAACCACAGCAGCAACAGCCTGTTGCCCCTCCACCAACTGCAGCACAGCAGGTGGCAGTGTCTGGTGCCCCCCCACTGCCTGTGCTTGGTCCTCCATGTAGCTTGTTCATGTGGTAATTTTATCTCCCTCCCCAGCGCTACCTGACGGTGGTTAAGTGCAAGCTGTGCCAAAGTGCTTGTATGTCGGCATGGTCGCCAAAAGGCAGCCACTTGGGCAATGAACCCACCTTGTGCTGCACCACCATGCTGAGTGGGAGGTGAAGCTGCAGGAGCTACCAGCCAGTCCTGCAGAGGGAGTGCGTCCACCTGTGAGACATCAACAAAGAATGGACAGGGCAGCAGAACCACTGGCAGCTCCCGCAGCTGCCCACGCCACATCTACCCATCACAAAATACTTCTTGTCACATAGGCAGGCTGACCTGGTTGTGTTAGGGGAATAAGGTGGAAGCCATCTGTAATGTTGTTGAGGGTGCATACCAGCTACTGAACCGGATTGAGGGTCAGAATGCTGAAATAATCAGCATGTTAAGAACAATTACTGGTGGTGGTCAGCACCAGCCCCCACAGGCCCAGTAAAAAATTATTATGTAACCAAATCTCCCCCCAAATCTGTCCTCTGCTTTTTTCTTTATCAATTATTTTTTTCACACAGACTAAGTATGTAATTTATGTTCAGTTAATATTTTCTTCCTAATGTTAATTTTGTTAATCCTATATTTCTTGACACTCATAATGCTAAATCTGATTCCCCACCTCCCCCAAATGCCTCCCACTTCATTATGCTTTCCACAATAGAAATGTTTTTGTTCTTACTCTCTACTTTATTATATTTAATAAGTCATGTGGTCACCAACTTTGCTGACACTACGTGCTTTCATTTAATTTCATTTGAAATTGTGGTGCCAAAATGCCCTCTTCAATACAGTTTTATTGCAGCAAACATTGCGGCACCACAGTTTCACCTGTAATGAAAGCACGCAGCATCTGCCATTTTGCTGACTCTCAGTTATTTAAAAAATAAACTAAATTAAGTAACAACTCTGAAAATACTTGTTAGTTTTCTGAACATTTATTCAGGGGATTATTCTTCACATGTGGACATTGATAATGCATACTGAATGATGTAGCAATATATCAGTATAATCCTGCCACATTCATAAGATAGTAAATTATGGTGGGTGGTTGATTGTCATGGTAAGTGACTTTATGGTATTTTGATTGTAGTTGTGGGTATGTATAATATGAAAATATATGTAACACTTTAAACAGTAACCAAAAAAGTAATACAGCATGACAAAACATCAGTGCAAGAATGTGGTTACAATTTTGACCGATACTTTTTTAATCAATTTTATATTGCCCCTTATCTAATAACTTGTGTATACGTATGCTACCCTTCTTTCCACAATTTATTTTATTCTGCATTATCCATTTTATGTTGGCTTTGCGCCGCATGCGCAAGCAATATCGCAGTAGTAATGGGTTTGGGGGCGCTGCTGTTGTTGGGCTGTAATGCAGGGCACGCTCAGTAGGTGCATCCTCATTCCCCAATCAGCCTGCATGCGGGCGCCACCATACATATATAATGGGCGAGACACATCTAAACAAAGGTCTGCTACAATCCGAGCAAAGCTCGTCATACGCAGCGGTCCTTTGCTTGCCGTGCTCGCCGCCATTATGAGCATGGTCGACGAGCAGCTCAGGCCTACCGACATCAGGGGTGCCCAATCCCCCTGTCAGTAACCCCCCCACTGTGTTAGTGTGCTGATGGGGGAGCCCACTCCCCGTTGGCTCCCCCCCAAATGTTGAATGCCCAGGGGGGTGCCTAATCCCCCTCGGCTCGCGGCCTCCCCCTTTCTTTGTATGCCGACGGAGGAGCTCGCCCCATCAGCATCACTCCCCCAATTGTTGCCCCCAATTGTTGAATGCCGAGGGGTGCCCAATCCCCCTCAGCTCCGCCCCCCCACTTTCTTTGTTTGCCCGAAGGGGTGAACAATCCCGTCGGCATTACTCCCTCTTGTTGTGTGCCGATGAGGGTGCCTAATCCCGCTGGCTACTGACACCCCCCAAAACAAAACCAGTTAGGTGGCACGCTGGGAGCCCACCCAGCGTGCCAAATGCCCCTGCAACAGTAAAAACTGTCCCGCCGATGGTGTTCATTTTTTCCTGTAAAACGGAAAACCGCTCCCTCCTAGTCGCGATGCCCCACCTGCACCCACCCACCGCGCACCCTGCCTCCCTCACCCCTCACTCCATACTTACCTCCGAGTCCAGCGCACGATCTTCCGTGGACCGGAACACGCCTGCACTCTTCAAAGCTGACCGCGAACTGAGGCAATACCGGTAAGCTGTATAATGGAATGAATAGGGATTTTTCAACTTTGCTGCATATCTCAGGCATTTCTTGAATTTTTGTACCAAATTTTCAACATGGGGTTTTGGGCCCCTCCTCATGAATTCTATCACAAACAAGGAGCAAGTAATCGCCTGGAAAGGTGGTTTCAGAACACTGTGCAAAATCACCTTCAGGACCAATTAACAAAATGATAGTGCCAGTATTCATGAGGTGGCCTCTAAAAAGCCTATGTTCCAAATTTAGGTGAAAAATCCAACAAATGCTTGTTCTGTTGGCGTGCGTTGTGCAGTTATGCAGGCTTGTAACTTGGCATTCACAATATTTTAACTATGGATTTTCAGCATTGGCATTTTATACACCTCCTTGTAACAGTACAGCTGTCATTTTCCACATCCCGTCTAAATGTGTTTCATACCTCCAAGCACAATAGCTTGTGCTGCTGTAGTGGAAATCAGTGTTTGGGCCAGATTACGAAAATGACAGTGACACAGTTCATGAGCAGAGGTCCTAAAATGCCTATGTTGAAAATTTGGTGCTGATACTCCATAAATGACTGTGTTATGAATGCAGCATTGGCAGATTGTACCACGCTCGCACTCATCGGCATTTGTGATATTTTCACCTGATTTTTACCATTGCCATTTTTCCACACCTCTTGATGAACAGTACAGCTGTCATTTCACATATCCTGCCCAGAATGTGTTTCGCACTTCTAGGACAATAATAGGTGACATTAAGTAGATCACTTGGGACACTTTGAGGAAATGACAGTGACACTGTACATGAGCAGAGGTGCTAAAATGCTTATGTTGAAAATTTGGTACCAAATGCCCATAAAATGGCAGTGTTGCAAGCGTGCATTGCATATTCCGCATGCACCCTTGTAACTCCGCAAATTTCGTATATTTGTCTGCCTCATTTTCAACACTGGCATTTTTTTTACACCTCCTTATGAACTGTGCAGCTGTCATTTTTCACATCCTGCCCAGCATGTTTTCCTGCACTGCACTACCAAACACCCAAAGGGACACCCTAATGCCTGTCACTCTCTGCGG
The DNA here is from genome assembly GCA_016271365.2 of Neoceratodus forsteri. NCBI lineage: Eukaryota > Metazoa > Chordata > Ceratodontiformes > Ceratodontidae > Neoceratodus > Neoceratodus forsteri. The sequence continues at coordinate 610,290,991 of CM057449.1, read as the reverse complement.
GGTGGGGATGGGTTCGCATCAGTTCAATGCTTGACTGCCATTCCTATGCTGCATCTCTCTAACTCCTGCACTCCCAATGGCAGCAAGCCAACATTCGGCATTGACAAATGCTTGTTTAAATGAGAACTAATAAAAGTGGTGCTTATTGTAATGTTATTGGCCTGGTTTTCATCAGTGTTCCCTGCTGTTCTTGAACAGATACTGTTCCATTATGTCAAGTAGCAGTGCCTGCTGCATGCGATTTCATTATAGTAACAACAGAACTGAATTTAAATAGTTGCTGTCCAAAATCATGTGAGAAGACTGATGCAAACCTGGTGCAAGCCCGATTAAAATGAGGGCTCTGTTTATTACTTCCGATTAAAAAAAAACAAACTGTAGTGCTGCATACTTAAATTGTTGAAAGAAGGATATCATTCATATACACAAGTTATTAGATTAGGTGGTAATGTAAAATAGAATAAAAGAGTATTGGTCAAAGTTATAACCGCATTCTTGCACTGATGCTTTCATTGTCAGGCTTTATTACTTTTTGGTTACTGTTTACTGTGTTAAACTTTTGTAGTATACCACAACTACTACAATCAAAATACCCGAAAGTCACCTACCATGGCAATTTTCTGTCTTCTGAATGTTGCCAACTTATAGTATACATCATTTAGCATGCGATATTAGTGTCCGATGTGAATAATCATCCCCTGAAAAAAATGTTCAGAAATTAACAAAGTTTATTGATGCTCATAATTCTAAATCCCCAGCTCCCCAAATGTTCCACCCTCAAATATGGTTTCTGCAATAGAAACAATTTTTTATTACTTTATTTTATTTTTAAAATTCCATGGTCACCAACTTTTCGGATGCTGCGTGCTTTCATTTCCTTTGAATTCACGGCACCGCAACATACAGTGCAATACTTTTATTGAAGCAGGCAGTGCATTGCCAGTTTCACCTGTTATGAAAGCGTGCAGCATCCACCATTTTACAGACCCTATGACATTTAAGAAATAAAAGAAAGTAAGTAAGAACTCTGAGAAACTTCCTTTCTATTGTGGAAAGCATAATGGCGGTGTGATAGATTTGTGAGAGGTGTGATTTAGATTAGATTATTACTTTTTCCTTACATTTGGTTAAAGCAGCAGTGCAAAATCTTAATACCATTAAATCACCTACCATGCCCCTCAAATATCCTATCTTGTGAATGTCCCGTGTGTTTTAATTTCTTGAAAAGTCCAGATGAAGAATAATGGCAGAAATGTGTCACAGTGTCCCTAGTGAGAGCATTGCCTGATGATACCAGTTGCTGCAGCTGTTGTCCCACTGTTTTAATTTCATGAAAAGTCCAGATGAAGAATAAGGCACTTCGAGGAGGGGGTGATTGACTAACAGACTGTTTACAAACAACCACCTTCACTTTCTTTTTGTCCAGTTCCAAATGGGGTCACAAGTATCATCATCATAATCATCATCCACAAATTCACTCTGGATGCTGTCCTGTGGAGATATTCCAGCCACAGTCTCAATATGATCACCCACACTTTTTTTGTCAAATTCTGAATGTTTGGATGGCTTAACCTCAAGATCAGTGGAAACATGAGACTGTGAGTCATCATCATGATCAGAATCATGTTCAACTACTGTGGGGAGTGAAACATCAACTACACTCAAGTCTGCGGACTCAGCAACATTTTCTCACTCGATAACTTTGCCAGGGCTGAACTTGTAGCAATACTCATGCTATTATCAACCATGCAGTCACTAACTTTTACTACCAGCAGGGACATCAGCATCTCCAACCATCATTGAAGTGACTGATTTCACTGTGAAAAGCAGAGTTGGAGAAATCCCTTTACTTGCAGCAACTAGTACCTTTCCCTTCTGCTGCGCACTACCATTGCCACGACCACTCTTAACACTGCTAGACTTGCTAGCCGCTGATGAGCCTGCCTCATCATCACAACAACTTCCACTGCTAATAGTCTTCTTGGCAGCAGCACCACAGCCAGAAACAGCTTTGTATGACCGTCTCTTCACGGGCATTTTTTAAGATTACAGAAAATTAACATCAACTTTATATTTCTGCAGTTTTGGTGGATGGGAAGCAAAAAAAAGAAAGATGCAGCCACACACAACAAGACCTTAACCAGTCTTCAAAATCCCAAAATCCAAAAACAATAACTTGTTTTGCGGGTGGGGGGCACCACCAGTAACTACACTGAAACATGGAAAAAATATTGCAGACAGACTGAAAAATTTAGAGTATTGCTATTACAGGGCTGCAATAAAATGCATATGAATTGATGTAAACAGATTAAAGGTTGGGTGCAGAAACTTTAACTGTACAGTAAACTACAACACAGACAGTCTTTTAAACTGACTAAAAAAATGTCCAGCAAACAGCAAAAACTTATAAAAAATTAATATAAGTATTACTGTGTGTACCTGAACACACAAATACTAAAACACTAGCCAATAACATTTGGAAAGACTGCTTTTCTCACTGTGGTCTGTGAATCTCCCTTCTACAACACATATCTGCCCCTCCCCCGAAGCACATTTCTACAGTGTCTGTCAGTAAAGAGACTGAATATAATAAATTAACTTTCAATATTCACACAAAATCAATAAATGCTCAATGATATAAACACATAAGGGTTTACTACAATTGATGTACTAAATTTTTAGACAAAATTTAGTTGCAAAAAATGCATTTTTAAAAGTTTTAAACAAGTTTGATTCTCAGAGCTCTGGGACCAAACTGTCTCCAGCTTTCCATTACACACACTACGTTGAACCGAGGCTGTGCAAGACAATATGGAGCCCATGTGACCTTAAATCCCGTGAATCACTGCAAAATTTACCTGAAACACCCAAAACAAGTCAAAGTAACAAAGTCCATATGGAACAATGGAAACTTCACGTTACTTTGAGATGTGAAGTTATTCGCTTCGGCTTGCATATTATTCCGTGAAATTTGGGTTAGATGCGAAATACTACACATAGCAAAGTTTAGACTTTGGCCCACCTCTAGTCACAGTCTCTGATATCAGAGTCATTTCTAACTGCTATAGCTATGATTCTACACTTAGCATATAAAGGAGAGGTGAGAGTGGGCACTCCTGACAGGTACTCCTATGGAGTTCAAAGAATGGTGATAAGATGCCATTGACATGTACTCTAGCTCTTAGGTAATAACTATTTATTTATTTATTTAGCTTTTGTTTACCGGGTAAGTACACCAGACAAGTATTATGCCTATTTTCAGGAACGACCCAGGAGAGTACAACATGAGGAACAACAGTCAAGGAGACATGGCAAAGAGAGTACAGTTTTTTGTCACAGTAAACAAACATGTGGGAAATACATAATTTGACGCTAGGGGAAACATACAGTAGTAAGCACATTTCAGATTATACACTCTAGACTAGCTAGTTCAACTGACAGATATATACAGGTCATCATACATAGTAGTGGAGCATAGCTCAAGGACTGGATTGGTCATAATATAACTTATAACATTGTCGTATACACCCCCTAGGCTACTTGGATCGTGGACAGGTATATACAGCTCATCACATTTGTCTAAATATGCACATGTTAGACAGAAACAGAAACACTTGGTAGTACAAGTTTCTACCAAGTGACCAAGGTGCAATATATCATGGTTAGCCTATGACCGTGGAGCAATAATGGGTGTAAAAATGCCCAAGGCTTTTTAGGCAGGAGTAGTCAGAAGTCATCGATACAGTGGGGAAAATATCCCCAGGAATTCAATGGAGACACCCTGGGGAGGTTCAGACAAAACAATTTGACACTTTACTCTAGGGAGGTTTGGGGCAATCACACTCTGATGCTAGTTTTAGGAAACCCCACAGGGAATTTCGAAAACTCAGATAGGAGGGGGCAGCTCGGATATCCACAGGCAGCGAATTCCAGAGTCTGGGTGCACTTAAGGCTAGCTAGCCTGCCCCCATGCACTGGCACCGTATACAGGCCATATGCATGCTGGTCCTTGCTCAAAACCCATCCCCATGAGCTGTACCTACAGCTGGGCTAGCTGGCAAGCACAGCTTCTGTACAACATGCAGCCTATATGCCTGCAAGCCATCCTGCTGTATGTGTCCCTCAAAGCATAGGATGTATCATGGCTTGAGGGTATCCCACTCCTGTTATCCCCGCCACTTCACTAGTGTAAAAGAAACAAATTTAAAGTGTGCGTCTGTGAACATTGCAGGTGTGACTATACTCTCTCCCTCTGTGACACGCAAGTCTGTATGCTGCTTTTGTAATCTTCATGTGGCCAGGGTTTCATGTTGAGTGACAGCTTAGGGCTGTACCAATACCCAAGTGTTGCTCCAAATGCACCCATGAGCACATTGTAAAGCAATACAGAAATGCTGTTGCCTACACCCTCATTTTTCTGATGTATCTACCTCTGTTAGTGCTCCAGTATGTATTACCACTTTAACACGCTTTACTGTAAAATGTACTGGCACTTTTATACACATCTCCTTAATGTAATAGTACACCAGTACCCACAATCCACTGCTCTGCATGGTTCAGGAGATCCAGTCTGCTGGCAGAATGGGAATCCAACTGGATGCCCGCTGACATCTTCCACTCCATTTGCATCTGGCTCCCTGTCCCCACTACACTTCTACATGCAGAAGTGGGGAGGGGCAAGATAGGCAATATTTTATGCACATAAAAAGATGTTTGTCCAGCTTCTTTAACTCCCAAAATAAAAGTCTTTATCTATAAAAATGAACTTATCTTTGCTGACATTTGACCAGTTTGAAGATTACATCAGTGGAGGATCCAGATCTTTTGCTGTGCAGAACCACCTAAAGCAAAAAAATAATAATTGAAGCTACATAGGCATGCTACTTTATGACCAAAATGAGTGATGAATAAACTTGAACATTAAAACACAGTTGTATACTACATTTATGTTCATTAGAAGAAAACTGCAATAAATGTACACTTTTTCTAAATCCAATTGAAATCATGCTTATAGGCCTAACAATATTTAAGTACATTTAATGATACATGTCTTCACTTACACCTTAAAGCTGATAATTATGATGCTCTACACCCATTACAGTTACAGATCAGTAAGCAAGTTGTTACTGGATACACACAGATACAAAGATGTTGTCAGCAGATAGGGGCCTTGTGGCCCATCCAGTCTGCCCTATCCCTCTTTCTAATGCTTAAGGTACCCTAGATGCTACAAGGCCCCCCTTCACCCTAGCTTGATAATTCCCATGTGTCTATCACGTGCATTCTTGAATCCCTGCAACATGGCCACCCCCACCACTTCCTGTGGGAGACTGTTCCATCTCTCCACCACCCTGTCAGTGAAGTAGAATTTCCTCAAGTTCCCTCTAGGTTTTCCTCTTTAGTCTCATGCTGTGCCCCCTTGTTCTGCTATTTCCTTCATATGAAAGATACTCCCTCTGGTATCCTTTGAGTCCCTTTAGATATTTGAAAGTCTCTATCATGCCCCCCTTTCCTCCAGGAGTACATACTTAGAGCTCTGAGTCTCTCCTCATACAACTTATGCTGCATTCCTGACACCATTTTGTTGCCCTCCTCTGCACAGTCTCCATCCTGTGTCTTTTTGGAGATGGGGCCTCCAGAACTGAACACAGTACTCTAGATGAGGCCATACTAGGGGAGTAGTACAAACGGTACCACCACTTCCCTCCTTCTACTTGTTATACCCCTCTCTATGCACCCTAGCATTCTGTCACTCTTTCCAACTGCTTCGTCACACTGTTTAGCCACTTTGATGTTGTCTTCTATGACTACCCCTAGATCCTTTTGCTCTGTGGTTGTCTTCAGTGTTACCCCCTCTAGTTCATACTCGGCCCTAGAATTCCCCCCCTCTAAGTGCATAATCTTGCACTTTTTTGCATTGAAACCCAACTGCCATTCCTTGGACCAGTTTTCTAGCCTCTTCAGATCCATCCTCACTTTTTCTATACCTTCCTGTGAATCTACCCTGTTACATAGCTGTGTGTCATCCACAAACAGGCTAACCCTCCCTTCTAGACCCTCTACAACATTGCTTATGAAGACACTGAAGAGCACTGGTCCCAACACTGATCCCTGGGGTACACCACTTGTTACCGGTCCCTCCTGTGAGCTAACCCCATTTACCACCACTCTTTGTGTTCTGTTACTCAACCAGTTTCTAATCCAAGTGACCACCTCCAGATTTGCCAGTTTGTGGATTAGTCTCCCATGTGGAAATGTGTTGAAGGCCTTCCTGAAGTCTAGATAGGTCTCATCTACCACTCTGCCCTGGTCTATTTCCTTTGTTACTCACTCAAAGAAATCAAGTTGGTCTGGCATGACCTCCCTGTCTTGGGTTCAGCAGCCCCTTGTCTCTAGGTAGTCCACCAATCTTTTCTTAGGTAGGTTTCTATAATTTTACCTATTATTAAAGTCAAATTGACCTGGTGGTAATTTCTGCCTCCGCCTTGCTACCACTTTTTGCACAGGTTATCACTTGTGCCCTCCTCCAGAACCATGCCTGTCCAGAACCACGACTGTTTCTAGTAATCCACTGAACGACTTAGCCAGAGGTTTAGCCAGTTCCCCCAGAGCTTCTTTAGGATCCTCAGGAGTATCCCATCGGGCCCCATAGCTTTATCCACCCTAAGCTGTTCTGGTGCTCTTATTACTCTGTCCTTTGAAAAAGGTCTAATGTCCACCCCTCCTACCCGTTTGCCCTTCTCAATTAATGGGGGACCATCCCCATTGTCATCTTCTGTGAATACGGAGCAGTATTTGTTGAGGACAGTCACATTATAGGAACATACCAACATGCTAGCAGAAACAGACTACATGGTCTATTTAAGTCTGCTCAGTGTGCAGCTAGCACTTCTAGTTCTAGCTGCCTACCCCCTCTTCTTTGTCATCCCAAGCAGCTGCCCACCTCCCTACCTCACTGTCCCCTGTTCCTGTCCTATGCCCTTTAAAGCTGTTCACAGATTTACATGATACTGCCCATTCTGGTGGTACATTCCACTTTGCTATCACCCTCTCCATGAAATAGTGTCTCCTCATTTCCTCCTAAGTCTTCCCCTCTATTCTTATCCGTGCCCCTGTGTCCCTCCTTAGCTTAAAGACCCCATCTGCCCCATCCTTATTGATTCCTCAGATACTAGAACTTCTATCATGTCCCCCTGTCCCTTCTATCCCTCAGGGTGTACATATTCAGGTCTCCCAGCCTGCACTCATAGTCTCTCCCCTCCATTCCACATATCTTCATTGTCCTCCTCTGCACCCCCTCCAGTAGCCTAATATCACGCTTCAGGTATGGCCTCCTAAACTACACACAATACTCCAAGTGCAGCCTTATCAGTGACCTGTAGAAGGGCAAGATCACCTCCTTTGCCTGAACGAAAACACCCTGGCTATACACCCCAGTATTTTGTTTGCTGTTGCAGTCACTCTCCTGCACTGGGAAGTGTTGTTCATGGTCCTTGTTAAGATTACCTCTAGGTCCTCCTCAGTGATCACCAGCTTAACCCCTCTAAGCCAGTATTCTCTCTTGGGTGCTTCACCTGAAGTGCATAATCTTATACTTCTTTGCATTGAACCGCAGCTGCCATTTCTCTGACCGCTCCTCAAGCTTACTTAGGTCCTCCTGCAGCTGCTTCCGTCTATCTCTCCCCTCCATCCACTACTGCTCCGATTTTGGTGTGGTCAGCGAACAGACTTGCCTTGCTCACCACCCCATGCACAATGTCTGATATGAAGAGCCCAAATAACACTGGTCCCAACCCAGAGCCCTGTGGCACCGTGCTCGTCACTGGCTTTGGAGCTGAGAGCTCCCCTCCCATCATCACCTGTTGCAGCCTCCCACTCAGTCAGCTTGTAATCCAGATCATAATTTTTGCCCCTACCCCTATAGAAGTCAGCTTCCCCCCAAGTCACCCATTAGGCATCGAATCAAGCCTTGCTGAAGTCCAAGTAAAGAACATCCACTGCATGACCCTTATCCAGCTCACCTGTCACCTAGTCATAATATTGTATCAGGTTGTTATGACAAGACTTCCCCAAAATGAACCCATGCTGCCTCACATCCTGGAGGCCATTTTCCTCCAGGTACGACACTAGTCTTTCCTTTTGTATCATTTCCATGAGTTTGCATGCTAAGGAGGTGAGACTTACTGGGCGATAATCACCCGGTTCATCCCTTGGTCTGCTCTTGTGTAATGGCAGTACATATGCCATCCTCCAGCCCAGTGACACACATCCCAACTCCAGTGAGGTGCTGTACAGATCCATCAGCGGCTCCACAAACTCCTCCACCATCTCTCAGCACCCTGGGGTGGATACCATCCAGCCCTGGTGCCTTGTCTCCCCTCAGTCCCTCTAGGACTCTACCTCCTCATTCTTCCATCTGTCAGCCTACTTTCCTGCCCCCGTCCCCACCCTCCCAGATCATGGTGGTAGCACTCCCCCTTTCTTCTGTGAACAGTGAGCAAATGTATTCATTCAGTGATTCTGCATGTTCCTCACCCTTTCTGTCCACTCCCACCTTTTTATCCTCACTGTTTTCTCCTTGCACTTCCTTTTCTCCCTGATGTATCTGAAAAGTCTTTCTCCCCCTCCCCGTTAATTCCCTGCACTAATCTTAGCTCCCTCTGGGCCTTAGCTTCTCTCACTTTTCTGTTCACCCTACCTGTTTCCTTCCTTCCCTATTCTCCTACCTACCTCTGGTGCCCTCCTTTTGCCCTCACCACCTCCACTACCTTGTTGTTAATCCAGCATGGTTTCCTTGCTCTGCTCCTCTTACTTTGCCTTGGTGCAGACTTCCGCTGCCTCTGTAATCCTCCATTTAATAATATCCCATTCCTGCCTTATGCCTTCCAGTTTCTCTTCAGTACTTCCTGCATCCTCACAAAGTCCGCTCCCTGAAGTTTACCACCTGGGTTATTGATTTCTCTGGCTCCACGCATCCATAATATTAAACCACACTGTTGTGTGATCGCTGTCGGCTAGTGGGTCCTCCAACCTTATTTTCCTTACTGCCTTCCCATTAGTCAATACCAGATCTAAAGTGTTCTTTAGCAAAATAGGTACACTGACCAACTGTGTCAGGAGTCCCTCCTGGACCACGTCCAGAAGCACTTGTTCCCTAGCATTGGGAGGTGACCAGAATGCTCTAGTCAACCCCAGGCAAGTTGAAATCCCCCACAATGACCACCTTCCTTTTTCTACATACCTTTCTGATTTGTCCCACTAATTCCTGGTCAAGCTCTTCAGACTGGGACAGTGGCTTGTATACCACCCCAATCTTCAGTTTCCTACCTCTTGAGTCTAGAAGTTGCAGCCAGATTGCCTCTGTTCTCCTTTCTTTCCCCTCGTCCCTTGTGCATTTGATCCCGTCCCTCACATAGACTGCCACCCCACCCCCTCCTTATGGTCCTTCCTGTATAATTTTAATACTGGGATTGTCAGATCCCAGTCCTGGGTGCTCACTTGTCCACATTTCCATGACAGCTGCAATATCCACCCTCCACACTGCCAAGAGTGCCTGTAGCTCAGCTGATTTGTTGTCTAACCTTCTTGCATTCAGAGAGACCACCCTCCATCATGCCCCTTTTCCTTCATTGTCCTCCATCTCTTCCTTTCTACTTCCTCCCTTTTCTGCTGCCCAAAGTCCATCCCTGCTAGCTTGAGAGGGCAGGCTGTGATTCCACTCTATCGGATCCCTGCCTACCTGCTGTCCACCTGTCACCCCACAGTTTAAATCCAACCTTTATCACAAAATACCTAAGGCCCTTGAATTTCTGGTTGCAGAATTTGCCGAGAATTTGCATCATGCTGCAGAATATATATAGTGCCACAGAATTCATTGTTTTTGGTGAATTTTCATATAAATATACTGTTTTTTCATAGTGTCAGGCTTTCTTTCCCAGCTCGTTTATCCTGAAGCCCCTCCTCTATGCTCAGCATATGATGTCATCGATGACATCACATCATATTTAGCCAATGACAGGACTGCATTCTGCCAGAGAAATGAATAAATCGTGCCACAGAAATCAGAAAATGCTACCGCAGAAGTCAAGGAGCCCTGCCACAGAAATCAGAAAATTCTGCCGCGGAACACCAGGGGCCCTGAATATACCTCTTCAGTTTTTGCCTCAATACCTCCTTCCCCCCCTCACTCCAGTGCAGCCTAACTCTTGCAAACAGATTGTTATTATCCCAGGTACCGCCCCACCCACCCATGACCCCATAGCCCTTAGTTTGACACCATTCCACCAACCATGCATTTAACTCCCTAATCCTCTCTTTCTCACTGTGCTTGTGCAGGGTACTGGGAGCACCTTTGACATGGCCACAGACTCCCCAGTCTCCCTCACACAACCTTCCTACTTCCTCAGACCTCTCCTTGTTACCTCAACTGTGTTCTACACTAGGTGATTTGTCCTCACATGTACTACAATGTGCGGTTTCCTCCTACCCTCCTTGAGCACCTTAGGATTGCCTGTTCTGCCTTGTTTTCCTTTAATCCCGGTATGGACTCCACCCATATCTGACTATGCCTCTCCCCCCTTGCTGCCCCATCTGATCCCCTTGAGTATGGAGTCCCCCAACACCAGTACACCCCCTTTACTTGTGCCCATCGCCACCCGCCACCCAGGTTCTCATTCCCAGGGCCACTCAAGATGGTGCTTTTACCATTTGCCCCAATGTCTTCCCCTACCCCTCTCAATTGAGACCCATCTCCCTCCTCCTGTTTGACTGCCAACCTCTGTCTCCCTTCTCTCCTCTCTGAGTATTATCCTTCCCCCTGCCACACCATGCTCAATCTCTCCACTAGCAATGCCCCTCACCCTCCTCTTCGTGAGTACTATCTCTTATGCAATCTCCTCCTGCATCCTCTTCCCCATGTGTCGGTGATACAGCAAACATGTTCCCTACTCTGTTTGCCTTACTGTGTGTTTTCTCCTCCCTCCTGCTGCTCCTCTTTTACTAGACTCTACTAGAGTCCACCCTTCATCAACTGGCTTCCTGTCTAGTTTGCCCCCTCCCTTGACCCACTGTTCCTTCTCTGTGGTGCCCCCGATAGTCTCAGATGTCAACCCTGCTACCAGTGCAACCCTCCCCTCACCCCTCAACCTCCTCAGCTCCCTGCCATGCCAGTGAACCTCTTCCTTGAGCCTCCTTAGCCTGTGGCATACTGGGCACCCTCCCAGCCTCCACAGTATGTTCATTCACACTGCTTCCCACAGCCACTTCACCCCACAAACCCACCCATGATTCACTCTACTATAGGACAGTGGAACACAGTCTCTACACTGACTGCAGTTGTTTAAAACAATCCCGACCCACCAATAGCATTCCCAAGTCTCCAGGCACATAATCAGTGTACATCACTTATGGTTGAGATGCCGCCACCAATATAAAGGATGCACGCTAGGTGGGGGAAGTTGGTCCTCTGGTACAGAGAGAATCAGCCAGCAGACCCTCACTGAAACAGCTGCACCAGAAAAATCCCAAACAGGTACCTTCCAACTTAGTACAAAGCCTTGTCTTTCTCACATACCCTGCCTCCCTCTGCCCCCAAGTCTCACAATCCACTCCCTGTCTTCCTTCTCTCACTAATATAACCAAAGAATGTGTTCCCTCCTTTCACCGATTTAGCTAACTTTTCTTTGGTTGATTTCGCTGTCCCCACTGTCTTGTTCTCTTCCTTTCATTTTTACAAGTATTCTTGCCTGTCCTCCTTGCTTTGTGTTGCCTTGTACCTCAGAAATGTCATCTTTTTTCCTCTTACTAGCTCTGCTACTCCCCTCGAGAACCACAGTGGTTTCCTCTTTCTTTTACTCTTGCTGCAGGGCCTGGCACAATGGTTTGCTACCAGGTGCAGGGCTTCCCTTATCTTATCCCACTGTTCCACTACTCACCTTATGTCATCGTATCCCTGCATAGCCTTCCTGAATTAGTCCTTCATCTTAACAAAGTCTGTCCTGCTGAAACCAGAGATAGTAGTAGAGAGAGATATATTTGAAAATTTGTTTGCTCAAAGTAGACTTTACAACAAAGAAATGTGACTAATGTGCCTTAATTTCTCAGAAACTAAGTATGGAAGGCGACTAGGTGGTACTGTATATGAAATCTGTCAGCAGAAACAGGTCTTATGGTCTATTAAGTTAGTCTGCTCAGTTGAACAGCTAACACTCTTATATTGCAGCTGCCCCACCCTCCTCTTCCTCCCACTGCCCGTTAAAAAGAATCTGTAAATATATACAACCATTGCGTGGGTGGATAGTGGCCCCACCACCCCACCTCCAGTCCCTGCCAAAGGTATCAGCCTCGCCACAGGCAACCCAGGCCAACCTGCCTCACACCAGCTCCCATAGCCCCGCCGCAGGATAACACAAGCTTCCCTGCCTTAGCACCAGGCTACCCTAGCCCACCTTGGCCTCTGTGTTCCAATGGACCTTCATCTGGACCACACCAGCCCCCTTGTCCCAGGCAATACCTGTCCCCTCCAGGCTAGCATGGCTCTGCCCCATTCCAGCACCAGCCTCTCTGGCCCATGCTGTCCTCATGGGTCATCCTGGTACCCTTGGTCCTGCCTATGGACCACCCCAGCCCTCTGCTATGTCCAAGCCACTACCCTTCCCTCTCTCAGCCCCAGCCCACCCATTGGCTCCCACCTATCCCAGCTCCACCCTGCACCATCCCTAGGATGTCCTGGTTGGCCCCCAGTTCCCATGGCCCTGCCCTAGACCACTACATTCCACCTTGCACTAGCCACCATCTGCCCTGGTTCTACCCATAGTCCACCTCCCTCCCTCTGCATGACTTACCTGTTCTACTTTGCCCCCTAGCTTCCATAGCCCTGCCCCAGGACAACCTCAGGTCTTGGTTGCTCTGGCCCACCCCAGTTCTGTTCCCATGGCCATACCCCTAACTACTCCAGAACTCCCTGTCTTGGATTAATGTGGCTCATTAGCTCCCATGGCCTTGCCTCGGTTCCACTGCAGCTTCCCCCCTCCCATCCCTAGCAAGGCTCTGCAATCCCTCCCCTGGGAGGAGAGCAGTCCTTTGGATGTTCGAGCCTCCTTGACCGCCAATGACCCTCCAACAGAGTTTGTCAGCGTCAGAATGCTACCACTGTAATGGGGGAGGAAGGAGGCAGAGTGGTATGTAAGTAATAATACCCAACAGGGTGGGCATTATTGGGATATAATGGACTGCCCAGGATTTTAATGAGGCCTGACACTGCAGGCGGAGGTCACTTATAACCTTGGAGGTCCATTTGTTATATCCCTATAACACCAACCCTGGATGATATTACTACACTTAGAAAATGGACATGTGTGTAAATTTTAAGTAATCAAATAGTAGAGGAACTCCCTCTGAAAACTCAAAAAATGTGACCATTTTTTTTTTTTTTGTAAGAAGTCCCTGTGTTCTGTGTACTGTTCCATTTACTGTGTCCCCCCACCCGCCAGAATCTCGAGTATTCTGGCTATGTCCACCTCCAGCAATAAAACAACAACATGAGTGTTGTATACGTGGAGCTGTGTGTTAATCTGTACTAAGTCCCAAGAGGAAAAAAAAAACAGTCCATTTACTTCTGGTGATCCCACGTGGCTTCTTTTGGGTGGAACTGAACACTGAACTGAAAGCGCCACTTAGAAGGACGATCGAGAACATTACTTGGATGAATATCGAGGAGCCAGCAGCTTACAAGAAAGTAAACTGTAAAGAGAAACAGTGTGTTTTATTCATTGAAGAGTGCAGAAGGTTAATTTATTAGCAGCACTGTGTAACAATAAAAATGTAATACAACTGGACCCGGAAGGACGAGATTGAAAGCACTTTCATTTTCAGGAGGTCAGCGAGCTGACATTACAGGAAAAAAGTAAGCTTTGCAAAATCAGTATGCATTTCTTTTTTTCTGTGAGTAGTTGTGGAGGAACAGAAGCAGCATCGCGCTGGGAGTTAATGACTTTTTGTAGAGAGTGGTGTCATGGTGGAGGGCTGGTGAGTCAGTGAGCGAGGCAAAACAATGGCAGCTGCTCAGTGTGACAATTCGGGGTGCCCAATAATATCATAAGTAATGGGGCACCCTGAACTGGGACTTGTTTTTTTATCGGGGATTGTTAAAAATTAGCAACACCTGTGGCAAGGCCTTAGCCAATCAGTGTGCAGGTTTATAGAGACCCATTTTCAAATGTCATTCATGAAATGCAGAAATTAATATTTTCTAATATTAGCAATGAGACTTGTCACTCAAGGCATGCCCTCTCACTGGTGCTTTCCTGCTGTATTGTGCAGCTGACAGATCGAGCAGGTGGCCATGCTCTGGGTTGTGGGGGGGGGTTACAATTGGACCATCCTGAATATCAGTACAAAAAGCCAGCTTCTGCAGCTGTTTCTAAACCCAGTAATCCACCTTTTAGAAGGCTCACAGAAATAATTCACCATTTAGAACATGAATTATTTCTCTGAACAGCTGCACAGTCACATTCATGCTCCAGCAAACCAGACACAGGGCCTGGAGCAAATCTGATGGGACAGGAAAACCCTTCACAGCACCAATTTCAAAATAGTAGCAAGTAAAAAACAGTACCTGGTGCTGTTTTAAACTCCAACACTTATGAAGTTTACCTGTCACTTGTATGTTTGGAAACTCCTTGCTCATATCATTATATATAATGAACCCACCTCATTGCAGAACGCTCTGGTAACCTCACAATTTGTGAGGTTAGCGACATCCTGAGGCACTCGACTTTGCTCTCATGTCCATTATGTCACTAACCTCAGTCAGTGTGGCTTGTTCTGCATGGTAGGGGGTTCTTTATTCTCTAGTATGTGCTCAAGTGGACTTCTATCAAATCTCATAAGCAAAGTCCGGTCTGGTCAGAGACCTCCAACAAATGCCAGGTAGGTTTGGTCTGAAAATAGCTCTCATTACCAGGCCAAATAAATAAATATCACTATCACTTTGCTGTTGCTCAGGCTAAACAGTTCCCTCGTAGTTCACCTTGTGTATTCATTCAAGGGTTCCTAGTGACGGGAGTAAAGGAAGTGGGTAAAACTCCACATGACCAAGAGGTGATACGTTGCATCCCAGAGGTGGAGGCTTTAACAGGGTCTGAAAATTTTATTCACTCATGCTTTTGGTGTTTAATCATCCCATGGTGTTATGTACCCAACATGAGCCCCTCAGTCCAAAACTTCCATCTGGAAACTATGCTACCTGCCTCCACAGTATCCAATACTAGCCTCCCTCCCTCCATGGCTCCAGACATTAGCCCCCTCCCTCTACAGCACCCGACACTAGCACACCTGACTCCTCAGTACCCTACACCAGCTCACCTTCATCAACAGCACCAAACACCAGCCACCACTGTCCACAGCACCCAACACCTGCCACCTCCCTCCACAGCACCTGACACTAGCATGTTTTCCTTACAGCCCCCCATGACAATAGCCCCCTTGACTGTACACCTTACATAGCTCCAACACTACCCTGGCTCCCTCCATCACCCCAGACACTAACCCCCTGCCTCTACTTCCCGACTCAACCCCCGCACACCACCCCTCCTTCTCTTTCACCACAGTCTCTTTGGACACCCTTCCCTCTCTAGGCATCCCACTTTTCTAAACTCATGGATATCACCTCCCTTCCTCATGGGCCCCCCTGACTCCCAGAAACCACACCCCTTCCTCCTCACCCATTTGAGAATCATATATACACTTGTTACCCACCAGCTCTGCAATGCCCCCTCTGGACACCACCTCCTCAGACACCTGAGGCACACATACAATCTCCTCTACACTCTCCCTCCACTCTGAAACTAACCTCCCTCCTTCCACAACTCCCAACCCTAGCTGACCTATCTTCCAAAGCCCAAGACACTAGCATCCCACTTCTCAGACACTAGCCCCCAGCCCCGCAATAGCCCCACTTTCTTCCTTGGCACATGACACTAGCCCTACCTCCTTCACTGGCATCAAATTGTCACTGTCCCTCTAGCTAAATGTATCAGATTTTGTATCTAGCTAGTAAGATTTTCCTTTAGCTAGCCCTGTGGACTCGTCCTGGAGAAGGTAACACTTCAGTAAGTACACCAGCAGGGCCAGTGGAGTCTGTGGGGATTTTTACCTGGTTACCAAACAAGAAAATCAGTTTTCCCAGTCACTAGCCCTGCTGGATAGTGGCTGCAAAACCACATTTTTGACCCCTAAATTAAATATGACTTACCTGCTCTGTTTGAATCACAGTGACCAGGGTTGGATTGTCTTGGGTTTGGGGTATTCTGGTAGTATCTAAAAAGGAAAGCACAGTGAAGGATCTGGAGACAAAAGTGTCAAGGGTTCTAGAGGAGAATTAGTTAGGGAATTAAACAAAACAAGATACTTATCTGAAAGGTAGACAGTCAACATCTGGCCAGATTTGTTAAAATAAAGGTAAAATGAGGAATGTATAGTAGCTTGAGTAGAGAGCAGCAGAGAGATACAAATGGTAATACAATATAGAGTAACGAAAGCAGAGTTCTAGTGGAAAAGACAGAGTTAAAGAGAAACTACTGTAGCATAAGAGTTAAAAAAACACTAGATTTTCACCAATTGTATTTTAACTTTGTCTCTAGCTATTTTTTTTACTTTCCCGTGCTGTTGATCTACTAAATATTGTAGATAATGCAGCACTTATTTCATTAATTCTTTCAAAACCTAGAGTCCTTCCAACCTTAAATTAGTGTCATTATGTAATTATATACCCACAAACTTACACCCAAATCCAACTGTACTTATCTAATAAGTAAGGCATCAAGGACCCTATATTCAAAGCCAGCCAGCCAGATGCGTAAGTATTACAGGATGCCACATGAAAAATGGGGACAACTGGCTCCGCACCATGTTCAAATGAATAGCATGATCTGAACTGACTGCACTATTCATTTGAATATCAGCCATGGTTGCGTAGCATTAAGTCAGTGTTCACCATGCTTTGTGCTGAGCTACAGGGTATGAGCTAAAGACCAACCAAAGGGTAATGTGCAGCACACACTAGTTAGTTCTGCACCCCTATGGGTGAATATCCAAACAGAGATGCAGATGAACCCACTGCACCACAAGATCATTTGTATGCCATTATGGACTCCATTACATGCAAGAGTGGCTCAGTCGCTGGACCATGTCCCCTCCTATGCCAATTCCCATCCTTGTTTAAAAACACAATACCTCCTGGTGGTCCAGTGGTCTCTCACCAGCCCTGATCCCTATCCTTGTTTGGAAAATTAAAGAATTCTCTGGTGGTCCAGTGGTTCCCCCTCTCTAACCTCTACCTGCCCATAGCAGACAAACCCTGTCCCTGGTGGTCTGGTGGACCCCCACTCTGGCAGGTAGTGCCCGATCACCCCACTGGCCCCCTCAACTCAGCACTGAGAGCCAGTGACTGGCACAGCCTTCTGATCACCTCCACATCCAGTCTCAGACCTAGTTCTCCTGGCACCCATACTGTATAGTGCACCCTCTAATGCAGTACAAAGCCCCCACCCCACAGAAATTTACTGAAAAATGTAGTGGACAGGCAGAGTCATGGTATTCATGGCATTCCCATCCCCCATACTATTTCCATTCACTGTAATACCTGGGTCACAAACTGTAGTCACTCCAAGAAAACTATACAATTCACAGTATATAAAAACATAAAATGTATGTCAGATATTAGTGACATAGTCTAGTTTTCATTTACAAAATACTATGCCACAACAATTTCTTCAACTGATATTAAATATTTTGTTAAGCCAGCAGTTGCCGATTTTTTTTTTACCCTTTATTCTAATAAAAAAAAAAAAAAACTATTTCTTCAGCTTAAATGGCACAGGGTTGAGAAGTAAATTGCCTAGTAACATTCCCTGGCTTGCAACATACTACAACATATAAACACAATAGCATTACAAATACTACCTTGAATTCAAAGCCTGGAGGAAAACCTTCTCTTACCACACACAAAAACATATACATTCAAATAACTGTAACTGCACATTTTTAGTCTAAAGTCCAGTTTCTTTATGACAAAACTTTAAAAATGCAAGAAAAAGAAAAAAGCACTAATTAAACATATGCAGCAAGTCAAGATTTCAATTGCAATCTGATCACCACTGTCCGGTAGTGGCACTCTGTTTGCACTGAGTGCATCCGTCTGCAAAATCACGGAAAGGGGTGTTTTTAAAGTGCAGACATGGATGCCTTCCTATTATTTTTTTAATATGGGTATTTTTTGGACATGTTGCTCTGCGATTGTGAACATTAGGGGGTGTGTCCGGGGCCCGGGGTAGGCAAATATAACTGTCCTGCTCTGTCTCCCAAGATCTGTAGCCCCGTCTGTAGCACCCCACCCTGAAGGAAGTGATCCCCCGCATTCATTGGTGGCAGTGGCAGTATTGGTTATTGACACCTTTTTCTATGGACATTCCAGTGCATATATCCAGGGCATATATGCTTGTGCCCTGGGCTTGCGCAAAGAGAGTGTGGAATGTAATTGGGCGAGCCAGTTTTGCATCAAGGGCTGGGCCGTTGGCCCAGACTGGCAGGCAATGGGTGAGAGGTGAACAAGCAACCGGGCGATGCCAGCAAGAAGCAACCAAAGTCAGGAGGACTGCAGGCCGGGAGGACACCACCATCCATATCGGGCGATGGGTGGGAAAAGGCCAGTAGTGAGGGAGCAAGCCCAGGGAGCAAGCAAGCCAGACACAGTGCAATTCGAGGAGGGAGCAGAGCCGGGGAGCAGAGGAGCACCAGGGAAGTTGAGTGGTGTGACCCTGGGGAGTGACAGTGCACTGGGAGTCGCCAGGTGAGTGGGTCATCATGACTCATGTTATCAGCTGTCAGCCTGGGTTGTTAGCTACTGAGAGGTCTAAGAGGAGTCGCTGAGTGGGAGGAATCCCGGGAGGAATCTAAGCATGAGGGAGGTCAGTGCCACACTACGGATAAATCTACATTTGATTCTTCCACGGTCCCTGTAGAATGAATGGAGTGGTGAAACTGCCCTGGATGAGAATAGGTCATGGAATAGGTATATTTAAACAACACACAGAACCTGGGCACAAAACAATGTCTGTAACTAGTTTAAATATGGGGGGGCAGATACAGTGGTGTTTTACAAGTTTTAAAAGTTTTAGTCGTAAGTTTTTTGTTTTCTCAGCCGAGAGATGAATGAACCTCATATTGAATTGACTTGTACTTTTTAATGCTGAAGGTTTTTGGCATTTGAATGATCAGGAGTCATCCCTGAGTTATGGGAAAGGCGTTATATTTGAGCATTTTACTATGTTTTGAAACAGTGTTGAACCAGGTGAAGCAGCAGCCATGTTGCTTTTATGCTCCTGCTGTTTAGATGTTGAGACCTATGTGGAGTGCACTTCAGGTGCAGAGAAGCCTTTATATTCCCCAAAAAAGGTGAAATTGATATAATATGAAGGAGATAGATCCCATTGTTTATGATATTTCAAAGTCTTTATTTTGCTTGGATAATGAACCAGAACTCATAATAAAAGATAATTATTACCTTGATTGGACTCCTAGTTACAGAAGCCAAGTAATATAATGTACAAATGGCCTGGTCTTCAACACTTGCAAATGGCAAGTAATATATAATAGTTTGTGGCTCCCTGGCCAAGTGGTATAAGTAGTGACCTCCTATAGTTGGTAAACCTCTATAATGGGACACCATATGAGTTTTCTGATTTAAAGTTTGGCAGGTTGCAAGGAGCATTGAATTTCCTTATATTGAATATGTATTTTAAAGGAGTCTTCATTTCATTTAATTTTTATTTAAAGTCTGTTCAGATGCATATAAGGTGGAAAAATCAATCTGTTTTGGGCGCCCATTTAGTAAAATTGAGGTACAACTTTATGTCCATCAGCATCTCTAATATTTGGCACTTGGACTCCTTAGTCTGAGGAACAGTGCTGCTGACATTGTTTACAGGTATACTCTGAGAGTGAAATTGGGGACCCCTGTGTTTTTATGAAGCTTTTTAATGACAACAAAGCCAATACTATAAAAAAGATGGACTCCGGTGTTAAATAGAAGGCTCTTGTTTCTGCGCACTTCTTATTTACACTGGGTTCATGCACATTGTGGCAGGGTGGGTCTGATGAATTAAGGCTCCAAGTTTAATTTGTGTGGACCCTTTCAGGGCTAAAAACTGAAGCATGTGCACTGTTCAAGAGCCCTCAGCACATACTGTAAATACCCCTGAAGAACTACTATTTAAAATTGAAAGGTTTTACTGTTTCATCAGATCAAATTCTACCAAGTACTGTATTACAAACAGTGGTTGTGCAATGTTATCTGTGAAATGTCTATTGTTCTTTGCTGCATCTCAGTTATGTACAATTGCTGAGTTTGAGAATTAACCTCTGCTAAATATTGGAAAGCTAATATGCTATCTATTCTTGTTATCGTGAAACCCTTTAAGATAAGTAGGTACTAGAATTTAATAGTTAGTACCCAGGAAATATTGATTACTATAATTGCTGCCCTATTAGATCGTGTTTCTATGAAGCACTGCATGTTCCATATTTTACATTTTAACAGGCACAGATAACAGAACTGGATTATTAATTGGTCTGTGTCAGTCGTTAATTGAACATTGCATAAATAATAATGTGTAATTGTGATATTTAAAATTGTTTTGCTGTGCATTTATGTGGCCTGTCATGAACTTGTTAAGTTTTTAGCATATTATAATGGCTCATTTGCTAAACAATAAAACTGAACTTGAAACTTGAAACTAGTTTAAATATTTAACAGCACATCAATGGGCAAAAATGTATGTTACTAACATTTAAAGCACTGTATGTATTGTAGCATGTCCTCTATGCAGGATGGAGTGCTGGAGATATGCATGTAATAGTGACTGCAGTTGAATTACTAACATCAGTTTTTCCTACTTATTTGGATGAATTACTGGAAGGGAATTTTGGTATTTTCATTAAGCCATGCAAATCACTCACTCAGCCTGGGGACAGCGACTATAGTACATGAGCCCTCCACCTCCAATTCCATGAGAATGTAAAACAAACTGGCCAATACCTGTGGCCAATAATTGCCTAACCACTGTTCAGAGTCTTAATCCACCTGATAATTCATTAAATGGCAGATCTGCCAAAGGGAATGTGAGCAGGTGAAAGCATAAATAAGAAAGATTGGGGGGCTGAAAAAAATCAAGCTATAAGTTTATTTTTGTTTCAGAAATTAAAGGTGATCAGATCTAAAAGCTGAAATGTAACTGGGTCACTGTGGATATTTTGGTTACTACCCCCTGCCTTGTGGGTTCAAAGGTGAGGGGGCTTAGTTGAAGGTTGTAGTGGTTCATATCCAAGGTTTAAATGAATTTCATAGGGCCTCTACCTCGAAAATATTTAAGTAGGCCTGGTGTCAGTATGATTCAATCCCTTGGGGTGCATTTCCTCCCTACTTCCCCCACAGAATCAGCCCACACATGAATGGACACCCTGCAATAACATTTACATCAATGAGTATATTGCATATCACTTTAAACAATAATTTAAACTTGGTGCCATACAACCTGTCAGCATTAACCCCCTCCCCAGGTTATGAGGCAAACAGAGTTTGAGTGGGGAACAGTGGAAGTGGGTCAGAGGGCTAACTGCTGTTTACAGCTGATTTCTATGAGTGCATGCTCCAATTAATTCAGACAGCAAATAGCTTAGATGGTAAGAAGGGCCTGTCCTGGTCCCCATCCCTTCTTGCAGCACTTAATTCTTTTCCTGGGTGTCAGAGAGGGTTGGAGGGTGGGGTGGGTGCAAAGTATGTTGGTTCCCATGGTTGGTTCCTCACTTGAAGCAAAAAGGGGGGGGTTGGAGGCCGTGACCGAATCCTTGCTGTTGTATTAAAGTGGTCCATTTTTTTTTTAAGAAAAAAGAAGGAAAGGGGTCATTTCTAAAATGTGCAAACAAGCATGGGTACAACTTTTTACAGAGAATGTCACCACCGGGATCACAGCATTTGGCAACTTTGCAAAACTGCACTGTATTTAAGCTAAGAGACTCTTTATAACTATTCTAGATTAAGAATACACCTTTCTGAGTTAAACGTTTTACAAAACTGTAGAAAACAAATACCTGAAAAGACTCTGCATACTGTATCTTTTCTCACTGGTCTCACAGAGAAGCTGCACTGCCAGGACTGTTAGGGAACTAGAAAGTGCTTTTATCTGGCAGTATCACATCCTGCCAAAAAGCAAAAGAATCATGGGAAATGAAGTCTTTGCCGAGTAGATTTTTTAAAGTAACATGCAAGTGCAAGCTGTCAGTTTTGCAAGATATTCCAAATTATTTATACAAAAAATGAGAGTCATAAGGACAATTACACAAGGTTGTATCTTAGAGGACTGGCTTTATTTAACATTTACTTACCTGGGGTTGTCAAAAATAAAGGATATCTTTTTCAGTGAAGTCCTGCTTTTCTGCACAAGTCTTCATAATTGAACAGTCTTGGAAGATCAAATATGGTCATAGCTGATTCTGAACAAGAAGCTACTGTGGCAGGCTTGAAATATTTAAGCAATAAGGAATGACCAGGGGTTGCATTAATGATACATAAATCACATCCTTGTGAGGTAATGTGGCATAAGGTGAAGCTGAGTGCCATGCCCCAATTGTGTGATTAAATTAGTTGCAACCCTTGTGAGTACCTTATTTTTTTTAGCAATGTGAATAAAAAAAAAACTCCTCAAACTAGCCGCGTTTACATTTTTTTTATTAATTGTACCTGATTTTATATTCAAACAGTCCTTCCACCATTGGGTCATCAGTCCATCCACAGTCCATTTCTGTTCCAGTTCAGCTTGCAGATGTTCATAGGACATATGGGCTTTTGCAGAGCTGTAGAGCACATCAAGAACATCTGTGCAGTTGCAAAACAGTATGTCAGATTCTGACATCATGCAGATGTCAGCATTGGCTAGCCAACTCGTTTGTCTGACTAGGAAAATAAAAAAAAAACATGCCAGTTTAGTGTGAATGTGTGTTTTTTAATTTATTTATTTATTGAATTGTTTCACCAGGAAAGGCACACTGAGCAAAAAGAAGCTTGTCTCCTGGTGCGACCTTGGGGTAGGGTTACAGTGGGAGGACAACATGCAGGTTATCAAACAACGACATAGAACAGGTATACAGTGGAATGAGGTACGCTTTGGTTATACATTGGTTAACAGTCAATCACAGAGGCATACATACATAAGGTACAGCTAGCTGCAGCAAAGTTCAAACTTAACAACTGGTTTTGGACAGGACAGTAAAGAACAGGATTTGCCATGTAAGTGCTGTGGTTGCTAATATAAGCTAGCTTCCAAGCATAGGAAGGTCTTGCTGGTCAGGCAAGGGAATTTGGATGGGAGGACTTGGGGATCAAGTGCAGGAACAATTTACCATGAGGTAATTTGCCAGAGCAGTAGATAGGGAGTGGGTGGTGGAGGAGTGGTGAATTTGAGGGGGGAGATCATTCCAGAGTTTTGGGAAGCAGTGTGGAGAAGGCTGTTTGGCTTGGGTTAATGGCTTAGATGCCAATCTTGAGCTGTAAAAACAAAAAAAAAATCACACTGTTACCATGGCAACTCTGACTCACTGAACATGTCATCAGAGAGGGGAGGTTTGGGTCAAGAGCATAGCACAAGAACGATGACAACATTGTTTCCATGATGGTTGTCATGGCAACAACCAATGAGGTTTAATGAGTTCTTCTGCACTCTGCATGCTCTACATAGAAACATAGAATTTGATGGCAGATAAGGACCGCTTGGCCCATGTAGTCTGCCCATTTCCATACCTGATGGATAAGTTGCAGATTCTAGTTAACCAACAGCTTACTTCCTCCTACCCCCCACTAGAATTGCTTTATGTCTGTCCCATGCATTCTTGAATTGTCCCACTGTTCTTGACTCCACAACCTCCTCAGGAAGGCTGTTCCATACATCCAAAACCCTCTCTATGAAAAAATACTTTCTAACATTACCTCTGAGCCGTCCCCTCTCTATCTTCAAATTGTGCCCCCTTGTTCTTTCACATCTCTTTTTCTGAAGGATGCTACCCTCTTGTAGTGTACTTGAAAGTTTCTATCATGCCCTCCGTCTCCCTCCTTTCTTTGAGGGTATACATATTAAGCTGCTTTAGTCTCTCTTCAATATGTCTTCTGGTGCAGACTCTGCACCATTGTGGTTGTCCTCCTCTGAACAGCCTCCACTCTGTCTATGTCTTTGCGGAGATGAGTCCTCCAGAACTGCATGCAGTACTCCAGATGGGGTCTTACCAACTGTCTGTTCAGAGGGACAACAACTTCCTGTTTTCTACTGTTGATGCCTCTCCCTATGCATCCCAGTATCCCTCAGCCTTCCTTAATGCCTTCTCACATTGCTTGCCCACCTTAAGGTCATCTGATATAATTACTCCCAGGTCCCTTTTGATTTTTGTTGTTTCTACCCCCCCTACAACACTGCCCTCCCTGTCTTAGCCAACTATCAACACCTGGAGTAGCATCCAAACCACCATCTCTGTAGTTGAATCAACACCCTCCACCTCAACTACCCTCCACCCCTAAAACTCCCTGCAACTAGACCTGCCCCAGTTCACCACCCCCCAGCTGACCACTCTCTGTAACTGGAACTCTTCCCTGGCTGACTACACTCCACACCCTGCATTCCCCTTCTAGATCCCTGACCAGACTCCCCTCAAACCTCTCTCAGTCAGTATCACTGGTGGCAAAGTGTGGGCTGGTGGTAGAGGGCTGGGAGACTGTGGAGACAGCAAATGTGTTGGGGGAACTATGGGGTAAAGGATCCTGGAAGAAGGAGGTGGTAAGGGGTCTCAGAGTTGGGTTGTGGATGGAACGGTTACTGTGGAGGGAACTGTGGGGGGATGTGGAGGGAGGGCAGGCAGTGTTAGGGGCCATGGAAGGAGGTAAGGCTAGTTCCTGGGGCTGTGTAAGAAGACTTAGCTAGTATCAGGCAACAAAGGGAAGGGGGCTAGTGTCTTGGGCTGTGCAGGCCTATGGAGTAAAAGTATCTTGACAGTTTATAAGGGGTGGGTGGGAGTTTAATGGGTCTGGGAGGTATCAGTGGGGGGCCATGCAGGGAGGCAATGAGTCAAGGGTATGAGTGGGTCTCAACTGACCAGAGAGGTACAGGAATGTTAAGGTTGCTGTAGCTGACAGGTGTTACTGGTTAGAAGAGCTGCTGGGGGAGTACTCGGGGTCTGGGAAAGGAGTGCAAAGGGCATGAAAGAGGATTTAGTGACCTGTAAAATGAGTGGACATCAAGTGTTGGGGATAATTGGCCAGTCTACCCCAACAGCTGGAACCCTTCACACAGACCAGCCAGCCACAGAAGCTGGACCACTGAAAACATACTGACTGTGTGCCTCCATCCCACATCTTGACTCCTTTCACAGAGGGCTTGGTGGGTATAAGGGAGTTTATGTCCCAAGTGGGTCCCAAGGTGGTAGCCTGGATAAAAAACTGGCTGGACAACAGGACACAAAGGGTAATAGTAAACGGAGTCCACAGTGAAGAAAGGAGGTTAAATAGTGGGGTACCGCAGGGGTCAGTACTGGGACTAGTCCTCTTTAATGTCTTTATAAGTGACATTGGAGAGCACCTAGAAGAAAAAGTATGCCTCTTTGCAGATTACACAAAGATCTTCAACAGGGTTGATACACAAGGTGGGGTGGAAAGGATGAAAAGTGGAATTGGCAAGGATGGAGGAATGGTCCAATATATGGCAGCTTAGATTCAATGTAAAGAAGTGCAAGGTAATGCATTTGGGAAACCAAAACCCAGGGAAAGAGTACACAATGGGGGATGAGTTAATAACAACAACAAAAATCGAAAGAGACCTAGGAGTAATTATATCAAAAATGACCTAAAGGTGGCAAGTAATGTGAGAAGGCAGTAAGGAGGTCTGGGGGATACTGGATGCACAGGGAGAGGCAACAACAGTAGAAAACAGGAAGTTGTTATCCCTCTGTACAGACAGTTGGTAAGACCCCATCTGGAGTACTGCATGCAATTCTGGAGACCCCATCTCCACAAAGACATAGACAGAGTGGAGGCTGTTCAGAAGACAGCAACCAAAATGGTGCAGGGTCTGCACCAGAAGACATACAAGGAGAGACTAAAGCAGCTTAATATGCATACTCTTGAGGAAAGGAGGGAGAGGGTGGACATGATAGAAACTTTCAAGTATCTCAAGGGAATTAACAAAGTACAAGAGGGTAGCATCTTTCAGAAGAAGTGTGCAAGAACAAGGGGCACAATTTAAAGATAGAGGGGAGACGGCCTCAGAGGTAATGTTAGAAAGTATTTTCACAGAGAGGGCTGTGGATGCATGGAACAGCCTTCCTGAGGAGGTTGTGGAGTCATGAACATGGAAGAATTCAAAAATGCATGGGACAGACATAAGGTAATTCTAGTGGGGGTAGGAGGAAGTAAGCTGTTGATTAACTAGACTCTGCAGCGTATCCATCAGGTAGGAAATGAGCAGACTAGGTGGGCCAAGTGGTCCTATCTGCTGTCAAATCTATGTTTCCATGTTTCTATGTTATGTCAGGGTTAGGGGCAGTGGACTAGCAGTCCCTAGCATACATTGGGTAACAACTCTCCTCTCATTCCTATGTAAATTAAATCATTGACATACAGTGGCACCTCTTCACTCTCCCCATCCCATATTAAAAGGGCAGTCTTTGCTGTCCAGGTGTTCCTCATACCCCTGCTGTGTCGCTCTGCAAAGGCAACTAGTAAGTCTCTATCCCACATCTCCAGCTGGATGCTGTTTAATGTGGGCCTTTAACAACACTGATTACTGTGATTACTGAAATACATGCAGCACAATAATATTTTTCACACAGTGAGCTGAGTAGTGTGTATTTATGTAACAGCCATTTGAGACAATGACCCATGGTTGTGGTAGACCATACTTCAACTATCTGCCACTGGAATGAGGGACACAGACACTCTGAATTCTTGTTCTTTCTTCCTCCCCATGTGACTTGCACATACTCCAGATGGAGAGGGTATTTCCAAGGACATTGCTCAGCTGAGGAGGCTGGTTGTGGGGCTGATAATGGTCCTGGTCTCATGAAGAATGGTCATGTGGGGAGGTAGACTGGGGGGATGCAGATTCAGTGGTTGCTGAGATGCCATCCTTCAGATGAGATGTTAAACCAAGGTCCCTTTGCCCATCTCTGGTCTCCAGCCAGGTGGAAGTAAAAGTTCATGGCTAATTTAAAAAAAAGAGCCACAGAGGTTCCCAGTGCTATGGCTAACAAAGGTATCAGTGTAGGAAAATCATCTTTAACAAAATCCTGCTTAAGAAAGCTTATATTCACAGAAATGCACAAAACAAGAACTTAATAAATTTATAATGTATGGTAGAATGCTGTTAACCTTAGGAAATCATCATTTTCTAAGGTTGTTAACCTATCGATGTGATGTAGCAATGTTGTTAACCTATCGATGCTACGTCACATTGATAGGTTAACAACAGCGATTGGTCTGCGCATGTGCGCGCCTTTTTTTTAAAATGGCGAACCGATGGATGAATGCAGCGGTTAGGGAAGGACTGAATGGCCGCGGAGGTGACTATTTGTCAAAAGTAAGCAGCCGGCCTGCGGCGCAGCGGTGGGATTTCACGCGGCCTGCAACCCGGTTCAGGAACGAACCCGGGATCATCGGAGGGTCGGCCGGGGAGAAGGATTGAGCATCTGATGGGCAGCTCTCCTTCTCCGGGAGGTGAGGGCAACATTCGAGCGCTGGGGACTCTGGCGGAGGCAGGAGAACTCATGCTGCCGGCGTTCAACGGGGAGAGGGAGGCGGGCGGACGCTGGCATCATTGCATGTCCCGCCTCCTTGAGAGGAAAATGGAGAATAAATCGCGTCTCGGTGATACTCTGCCCAGAAGCCCTGATTGGCCACCCGGAGCGATACAACCAGGTACAGTCGCGTCCGATAGGAAATCGATACCGTGGCCACTCGCGGAAATAGCCAGGATGACGGAGGCAGCATATCCGTTGGCGGTCAGGGTCCGTGACCAAGATGGATGGTGACCCGAGGCATGGCGGAAAAAAAAAAAAAAAAGTAAGCATCTGTTTACTTTACGTGGGACCATACCCTATAAAAAAACTATCATGTGGTCCTCTATCGACACGGTCACTGTTAACCGTCTCGAGGTTGCCATGGTGACATAAACCTCTCAAGCTTCACTCTGGAGGTTTACACGGTCGCCCTGGCAACCTCTCGACAGTTAACAGACCAGTTACCGATAGAGGACCATTCATTATCCTCTATAAGATGACTTACACCTTGGGTGCATGTGACAAGATGAAAATAAGTATAGTATAAGTGAGACTAAAACACCCAATCCAGGAGAAGTAGGGTCACCCCCCCTGAGCCAGGAGAAGTGGGGGCACCCTCTGAGGCAGAAGAAATAAGGCCGTACCTGCCCCCATGCCAGAAGAAGCAGGGCCATCCCCCTTGAGCCAGGAGAAGCAGGGCCACCCTCCTGAGCCAGGAGAAGCAGGGCCATCCAACAATGAGCCAGGAGAAGTAGAACCATCCCACCCCTTTCCAGCAGCTATCAACCTCCCAAATTGGTCTCAATGGATTGCTCACCCACAGCGGCAGGGCCAGGAGATAGAGGCCCATGTGCTCTCTCCCTTGAGTCCCTCCACATCCCACAGTATAGGTACAGTTTCAAACAAACACAGCAATGTACATTAACAAAAAGGCACATGAAGTCAGGACCCTGTCTCTCTAGTTCTGCAGGGAGCTTCTCTCTTGGTTGCTGTTGCTGTTGTCTGGAATTTTACATGAGGAACTGACTCAGTGCTGCAGCAACTGGATGTGCAGGGTGCCTAGCTGCTGCTACTCTCTCCTGTTACTGACTAGACTGCACTCTAGTTCTTTGTAACAAAAGTACAACAGAGTCAGTATAGCTCTTTTAAGGTTGGCTTTACTGCTGGGTCATGGAAGGGTCTATTCTGGCTGTTCTGCAACACAAACTTATGGAAGAGCAACTGGCTAGACTTGGCTGAAGGGGGGCCCATTGAACTGGTCATGAGTACTAGAAGGATCCACCGGGCAGGGCTTGGGTACAAAAGAGGGCCTACTGGGTTGTGCATGGGTGCAGGGGAGAACCCACTGTGCTGGCTTGGGCACATGACAGGGACTCAGTGGGCTGGGCATGTGAGGAACCTAGTAGGCTGGGCTTGGATGCAGTAGGAATTTAGTGGCCTGTGATGGGAGAAAGATAAGGATTCTCCACCAACACCAACAATGAGCTGCAAGGTATGGAGAGTTTTACTGGAACTGTTGCAAAACAGATAAAAAACTGTTAAGTGCCTCTTTTGTGATCAAGAAATAATTATTCATTGTGAATTTTTCTAACTTAGCTGTTGCATGCATGTCAAGCATGCTACATGCGAACCTGATAAGCTCTGTCAGGTTCGTTTAGGTTCACTTGGTGTGTGCGATCCACCTGCAGTCACTGAACAAGTTTGCGTGTGGCATACATTCTGTACTCATACTGCACACTTGTATTTCTGTAAGAGACTGGAGAAATCAGGAGTCTTCCAACATGGCTATGTGGGTTGAGATGCCCGAGGCTGGGGATGGGACTTGAAAGCTTTCTGCCAGGGCTAAGAAAGGATGGATAAGAAAGCATGCCACCATGGAGGCTGGGTAGTTTGTGTTTGCCAAATGCAGGTATTGGTAGCAGTGCATACCTGGAGTAGATTTACCATAAACAAGTTATGTGTATGAAGCTAATATGACAGTAACATTAACTGTAAGATGGTGAAAAAATTAAAAAACTAACAAAAATGTGTTTGAATTGAACTAATCTAAAGAAATATGCATGAGGGAAATTAACTCTCAAGCTCTGTTAGTGAAACCAGAACAACAAAAGCAATTTGAACATTTACAAGGCGTTTCCATTATGTTACCAATAATTATTAACTATAATGTGGGGGAAAAGTGTGTGAGAATTGTAAAAAAAATTGCACTAAGTGTGTGCAGTGTTGCTACAGTGTGCATCTAAAAATACCAAAAGTAATGCAGTCATAAAGAAGTGTACAAGAACAATTGTTAAGTGTGTGCAGTGGTTCTACAGCGTGCATCTAAAAATAACAAAAATAATGCAGTGATAAAGGAGTGTAACAGAAAGTCAATGTAGTGTAGTTATATAGTGCAGTTAATAACAGCAGTGATATGTGTTAACACTGAAATGGGACCCTAGATTGTAGTGTGCACTCAGCTTCCCTCTGGGTTATCTGTTTAGTTTTATGCTTCCCCCATATATAATGGAAAAATGTCTTATACCCTTGCTATGGTCCGTCAGCTCTTCTTAGACCCACCCTAGATTTTTTTTCACCCAACCATTGATTTTACTTAATATTAATTGACAAAAAGCAGTAAACTGAAGCAACCACAATAAAAAAAAGAAAACACATGTAATGCTTAAAATAATTTAACTACTACTAGATGGGTCATTTCAAAAGTATTTAAATGGATACTGGGTGCAGTTTTGACAAGAATAATATAAAATGGAAAATGAATTGTTCAGAATAAACTGCTCAAAAATATGGGTCATCTGAAGGGTATTTGAAGGGATATCAGGAGCAAAAAATGAAGGGTAAAGATAAAAAAATGGAAAATGAATGGTTGAATGGTACAAATACTGAGAAATGAAGGGACTTTGTGAATAAAACAACTGTAAATTCACTCTTCTTTTTCTGTATGGGCTCCTTCTTTCTAGAGGTGATCCCTCTGGCAATGCACCTCAGCTTCCTGTTTGCCCTTGCTGCAGCCCCCCTATATTGTGTTGATACCTTCATGTCCCCTGTGACTATTACCCCCAGATCCTTTCTGTAACTGCTATCTGCATTCCCTCCAGTCAATAGCTGGTTCTTGGATTTCTGGCTCCAAGGTGCATGGCCTTGCACTTCTTTGCGTTAAACCCCATCTGCCACTCCTTAGACCAGTGTTCAAGTTTAGCTAGATACTCCCTGCATGCCAGCCTCCCTTTTTCACTGTACACTTTTGCATAAATCTTAGTGTCATTAGCCAACAGGCTGATCTTATTTTTCAGTGAAGACATTGAACAAAATAGGGCCTTGCACTGCACCCTGCGGCACCCCACTAGCTACTGGCCTTGGCTTGGATGACCCCACCATACAACCACCCTTTGTTGTCTGCCCTGTAGCCAGCTCTCAACCAACCCCACTAGTTTCTGCCATGCACCCAGGTCCCTCAGCTTGATCAGTAAGTTCCAGTGTGGCACCAAATCGAAGGCCTTGCTGAAATCCAGATACAGTACATCTACAGCTTGGCCTTTGTCAGTCACCCTAGGAATCCAAAGAAGTCGATTAAGTATAATGTGATCTTCCCAAGACAAACCCATGCTTTCTCTCATCCTGTAGACCATTACTAACAAGAAAAGTTATCAACCTCTCCTTCAGAATGGTCTCCATTAACTTCCCCACTACAGAGGTCTAGCTCACCAGTCTGTAATTGCCTGGTTTATCCTTGGATCCACTCTTGTGGAGTGGCACCATATGAGCCATCCTCCAGTAACTGGGTGCATTCTCTATCTCCAAAGAAGTGTTAAATAGGTCTGTCAGAGGGCCTGCCAACCCCTCTGCCAGTTCGTTCAGGACATTTGGGTATACACCATCTGGTCCTTGTGCTTTGTCCACTGCAAGGTTTTAAGGCCCTTCAAGATGCTATCCTCCTGGATTAACCCATCTGTTCTCTCTGCGCCTCCTCCACCCCCTGCCCCCTTTACCATGTGGTATTGAACTATCCCTTTCTTTCGTGAACACTAAGCAGAAGTACTCGCTGAGTTCCTCTGCCTAGTCTTCCCCCTTTTTCTGCCCATCCACCCTCCCTTTTGATTCTAACATTGTCATTATGTGATGCAACCATTATGAAAATGGGGCCCATACTCTGTTAAAGTAACTGATTGTGTACCTGACACAGTACATGTTTTGTAAATTTCTGTTTAAGATTATTTTCAACCATGAGAGATACTCTTGTCATTCCTACTGAGGGAATGACCCCTGAATAGTTAAATTATCTGAGAAGTTAAAAGCACATAAAGGGCTCAAGAAGTAACTGTATAAAACTTTTCAACTGAGATTGTATGTTTGCATGTGTGTATCTATGTATTTGACAGAGCAGTATTAGTGTCTTTCTTAGCATTCTTGATAGAGCAAATCTTACTGTAAAAGAAGTGATCAGAATGAAAATTAACAAGCTTGCATATAACACAAACAGAAGTATTGAAAAGTCTTCATTTATCATTCAAAAGTATTCAGAAATGTGTACTTTTAAAATATGTGTATAATATTCATTTAGTAGTAATTTACTCTTAAAAAACAATCACAGTGGAATACTTCTTAGAATTAGTATTCCTACAGGCAGTATTCTTCTTCTGACGATTACAGAAGATTATAGATTACTAAATTTAGTCATAAAAGACAAATTAATTACTGCTTTAAGACTAAATTTAGCATTCCACTTCAGTGAGGAGCTGGTCTGTCTGGATGGGGAGGGTGTTAACGTTTTGGATTTCGTACACGCGTTGAAAGAAATAGTTCTGGTCTCTGGTGATGGAGGAGGGAGGGAGGGCAGGCACAGTGGCACAGAACCATTTCTTCCCACATGTATGCCAGTCCACTGGGTCCATGCCATGCTCCAATAGTTGGTCATTGATGGTCGGCGCAGGGACAGGCTGTATGGACAGGTACACATGCTGAAAAAAATGGTTCTGGCCTCTAGTGATGGAGGAGGGAGTGGCAGAAGGGGAAAATTATGGCACAGAACATTTTTTCCCCACATGTATGCCAGTCTGCTGGGTCCATGCCATGCTCCAGTGGTTGGTCATTGATGTTCGTGGCAGGACAGGCTGGGCGGATGGGTACACATGCTGAAAAAAAATGATCCTGGCCTCTGGTGATGGAGGGAGGGGCTGATGGGCACAGTGGCACAGAACCATTTTTTTCATATCTATGCCAGTCCTCTGGGTCCATGCCATGCTCCAGTGGTTGCTCTTTGATGGACGGTGGAGGGACGGGCTGAGCAGATGGGTACACGTGCTGAAAATAAATGGTTCTGGCCTCTGGTGATGGAGGAGGAAGGGGCGGATGGGCACAGTGGCACAGAACCATTTTTTCCATATGTGTGCCAGTCCTCTGGGTCCATGCCATGCTCCAGTGGTTGGTCATTGATGGTCGGCAGAGGGACAGGATGGGCGGATGGGTACACATGCTGAACAAAATGGTTCTGGCCTATGGTGGTGGAGGAGGGAGGGTGGACAGGCACAGTGTCACAGAACTATTTTTCCCACATGTATGCTAGTCCACTGGGTCCATGCCATGCTCCAGTGGGTGGACGGTACACATGCTAAAAAAATGGTTCTAGCCTCTGGAGATGGAGGAGGAGAGGACGGATGGGCACAGTGTCACAGAACCATTTTACCACATGTATGCCAGTCCACTAGGTCCATGCCATGCTCCAGTGGTTGGTCGATGATGGTCAGTGGAAGGACAGGCTGGGTGGATGGGTACACATGCTGAAAAAAATGGTTCTGTCCTCTGGTGATGGAGGAGGGAGGGGCGGACGGGCACAGTGGCACAGAACCATTTTTTCCCACACGTGTGCCAGTCCACTGGGTCCATTCCCCATCGTACAAGGGACTGCTGAGCACTGAAAAGTTTCTGCCAAAATTAGGGACTGTTGGGAGGTATGAAATCCTACAGTAGAAAGTATTGACAAAAATCTTGATACGTATGTTTACATAGTAGTTTCATATTACTGTACTGCGTAGTTCAACAAGATGTTCTGTGGCCTGTCCTCCTTATTTAGCACCCTGGCCTGTGACCCAGCCAGTCCCCGGGGCAGGGGGAAGGTCCGATATTTGTTGGTCCTGTTGTGGTTTGCTGGGCACGTGTCTTAATTGTAAAATTAATTATTTCATTTACTGTGTTGTACTGCTGGGACCCACTTCTCCTGTCTATCCTGAATGTAAACATGGTTTAAAAAAAAGTTCACTTTTATGTTGTCTTGCACCTGTGCAAGAAACATGTTGCAGTAACTTTGGAATAGCAGGTTCTGGAGGTGCGGTCATGTTGTGGTCAGTGGCGCCACTGCTTTTTCCGGCTGGGCTCCGTGGCATGTATTAGACTGCATGCTGTCTATGACAGCAGTGCCACCAACTTGAAACAATTTACCCGCTGCAATGAGGGAGTGCCCCCTCATTGCAGGTCATGCCTTCCGTGGTGCAACATTTCAATAAACATGGCGGGCTTGCTGCGGCTGCTCACAGTCCCTAGAAGCCAACTTGAGGTGCCCAATCCCACTGTTGGCATATGTGAAACTCCTTGGTGTTGTGCTGTAATAGAGGGTGCCAACCTCAGCATCATGCCCGCAACACAGCAGTGGCTGTCGGCGGGGTGCCATATCCCTGTCAGCATGTTTAACCCCCATCGCGCCGGCATTTTCCTCGTGGGCCACACCCTGATGGCCCGATTGTGCCACACTGGGAGCCCACCCCAGTGTGGTGAAAACATGTTAAAAAGCAGAAACGGTCTGCAGTGTTTTTGTTACCTGCAACAAAGGAACGGTCCCTTGCGTCGGGTCCCTCCGCCCAGCCTGCATCCACCCTCTGTGCACTCCACTTCCACCCTCCTCACCCCATACTTGCCTCCAGAGCCCGGCGCGATGATCTTCGTGGATCAGGAACATGTCTGCACTCTTCAAAGCCGACCGCCAAACTGAAGAAATGCTGGTAAGCTGTATAATAGCATAAATAGGGTTTTTCAACTTTGGTGCATTTCTAAGCCATTTTTGTGAATTGTGGCACAAATTTTCAACATGGAGTTCTTGGGACCCCACCTCATAAATTCAGTCACTGTCATCTCATTATTCGGTCCCGAAAGGTGATTTCGTGGTCACTGCACAGAATCACCTTTCAGGACTGCATAACAAAACGACAGTGTGACTGTTCATAAGGTGTGCTCCCAAAAAGCCTATGTTGCAAATTTGGTGAAAAATTCAAAAAAATGACTGTGTTACGAGCAGGTGTTGCTCAGTTTCCACCCACACTCATAACTTCGAGAATTTTTAATATTTTTACTCCAAATTTTGATGCAGTTGTCATTTTTCACATCCTGCCCAAACTCTGTTTTCACAAGTGGCGCAGAATGGCACAATCTCTGTGGTTAATCAACATTCTGGGCAGATTAACAACATCACAGTGCCACTTCATGAACAGAGGTCCCAAATGCTTTCATGAAGTGGGGTCACAAAAAGGCTATGTTGAAAATTTGGAGTGCAATCACAACAAATGCCTGGGCGTTAGGGTTGCTAACCATAATGTCCCACCGCTGAACTAACAGGCATCAGGGTGTGCCTTGGATGGTCAGCTGTAATATACCATTGCCCCTCACCCCACCCTGCAGACACTAACAGGCATCAGGGTGTGTCTTGGACTCTTCGTCCCCAAAGTTCACCCCTTTCTCCTATACTGCACCCATCTCAACATACTTCCTTATGGAATGGGGTGAGCGTAAGGCCCGAAGACCCCAAAGCACAACCCAACACTTATCAGAGTCGGCAGAGTAAGGTGAGGTGAAATGGCATGAGCGTTATGGCGAATGACCCAAAGGCACACCTCAATGTCTGTCACTCTCTGCAGGGTGGGGTGGGGTTGATGTCGGTTCCATACTTCACTGCCATTCCTATTATGCATTTCTCTAACTCCTGCACTACCAATGCCAACACCAGCAAGACAACATTTGGCATTGACAAATGCTGTTGTGTAGTGTGTCTGTGTCTGTGTGCAGAAGAATAGACACACACTCAGACAAAAACTTATTAAGCCACATCTAACTGAATCCACCATGTTTCATCTGTGAACTAGTTGGTGGGGAGAGCATACAGCAACCTGGGCTACACACAGCCAGGCCCACCACCCACTGTCATAGGTGATGGTAATAAAAACCAGCAACCAAGTACTTACCTTTCCGGGTGGATCTTGCGTGGCTGTGCTTGGGTATCTGTAGGTGTTTTTCCCACAAAATTACTGAGGTGTCTGTTCTCTTAGGTGATGTGGTAGGACCGCCTTGGTGCCAGGGCAGTCCGTGTTTGCTTGGATGGAGTTGGGGAACTACAGAGATGAAGATGAGTTCTTAAAAGAGAACTACCTGCAGAGGTGAAGCCTCAACCATTGATCATTCAAACTGATAAATTCTCCAGTGTGCCCGACATTTTAAATTTGGCACTCATGACCACCCATGCTCTCAGTCATGAACTGTTGATGTTACCTTGCTCCTTCCTCAATATTGCCCTTATGCACAGAGAGTGAAGTTTATACCTCCAATGCCCTTTTGTAAATCCCATGGGTGTGCCTAGGGCACTATTTCCCTGCCTATTGAGGAAGGGGCAAGGCAGCATCATCAGCTTGCAGTGTTATGAGCAAGAGTGCATTATGTTCAATAGCACCATAATTAAAATGGCAGGTACACTAGAGGATGTACCAGTCTGTACTAGTGATCAGGCACACAGATTAATTTAGTTGTGCCTTATCACTAGTACTATCACTGATCCCTGCAGGGTGGATAGGAGAGATGAAGCCCAGATCTATACAGTGGTCATGGCTTGACCTCTGTCAGTAGAACTCCTTTCATGAGTTTGAGCTCCGACATGAAAACTAAGAGGCTCCATTTTCATGAAGACCAAGACAGAAGGTGCCCAATTTACTGTGGGTGTAATTCCGGATTGGTTTATTACTTGGGAGAGATTGTATATCTCCATTAGCATCCTCATTAATCACTTGTGGATTTTTTTTTAATTGGATGCACTTTGTTTACAAATAAACCAATTCAGGCAGCTAAATGTTAGGGACTGAACTGACAGAGTCCACCTTAGTGTATGGTGGTTTGGCTTAATTCACGTCTGAGCTCTGACAGACAAGCTTTGGTACATGGCATTGGGCGAGTACTATCATGATGCCACTGTGGCTGTCCCACCTGATGGGTGGGCTGCAGTGTTGCACCACTTGCTATCACACCTAAGGGTGGGGGCTGCAGTGCTGCACCAGCTGCTGTCACACCTGAGGGGTGGGGGGGCTGCAGTGCTGCACCTGCTACTGTCACATCTGACAGGTGGGGGCTGTAGTGCTGCAGCTGCTGCCATCACACCTGAGGAGTGAAGGCTGCAGTGCTGCACCTGCTGCCATCACACCTGAGGGTGGGTCTTCAGTGTTGTACTGCCTGCAGTCACACCTGAGGGGTGGGGCTGCAGTGATGCACTGCTGCCATCACACCTAAGGGCTGCTGCCATCACCTCAGGGGTAAGTGCCTCAGTGCTGCACCTGCTGTCACACCTGAGGGTGGGGGCTAATGTTGCACTACCTACAGTCACACTTGAGGGATGGGGCTGCAGTGCTGCTGCCATAACACCTGAGGGATGGGGACTCCAGTGCTGCTGCCATCACACCTGAGGGATGGGAGCCGCACTGTTGCTGCCATAACACTTGAGGGATGGAGGCCAGTGCTGCTGCCATAACATATTGGGGCGGTTGCAGTGCTGCAGCCCACATTGCACCTGAAGGAGAGGGGGCCATATAGTGCTGCTGTGATTCCTGAAATGGGGGGGTGCTGATGTCATCACACCTGAGGGATGAGGGCTGTAGTGCTTTTGATGCCACTATCATATCTTGTAGCTATTACAATAACTTAATAGCTACAAGTATAGATCTACAACAGTATAGGTCAAAATTGCTAAAATGCATGCTAACAGAGTGAAAAAATTGTTAAATCAAGTTCACAAACCGGCCCGGTGGTGCTGAGGGTTGAGGCGCTGGATGCCACACCTCACGCCATGCTGGCAACCTGGGTTTGGGAACGAGCCCTGGTTGCTGGGGGTTAGCAGGGGAGGGAGAGGATTGAGCATCCGGAGGACAGCTCTCCTCTCCAGGGAGGGAGGGGGGTTCCTGCTCAGCGCTTGGTTGGCATCTGGCAGAAGCCAGAGGCACAGCAAGCGCTGGAGCGTAGATAAGGGGCGGGGAGTGGCAGACGTTGGTGGCAACGCCTTGATGTCAGGGTGCCAGCCACTCCCTAGAACAGGAGAAAATGCCCTTCAGCTCTGGTGGAGATGGAGCACCAGAGCTTGCCCTTGATTTGCGACCACCCTCCTGGCACCTCCTGACCGACACCACCATAAGACGCTCTGGTTTTGGGGCCCACCTCATCCCCATCCGGGGGTAAAACCACGGCTACATGGACGAAGGAGGGTTGACCAGGTAGGAATGGACCATAGAGGGATGACTCCTAGGTGCCCTGAGGAGACCAGAGCTAGAGGGAGAGGAAGAATAAATAGAAAGTATAAAAAAATTATCAAGTTCACAAAGCAAACACTGGTAAAATGGATTTTGGCTTTGCTGACACATAATAATACCATTTTTAATCTGCAAAATGGAATTTGCCTTTTCTCTATCATGTAAACCAGTGTCCCTGGTATGTCCAGTTATTGAGCAGGCGGTAAGAGATAATACACGCAGTGAGATCAGAGCTACCTGCTGTATTATGAGGGCGGTCCCACTGCCACCTTTGACCAGAGTTGCAAAAATACTATGACAGGGGTCAGTGCAGCCAATATAACAAGAGTACTGTACCACTCTGGAAAGCAGTTGCTATGCATGGGGCCTTTAATAGGAATTAAATGTTTACTGTCAAGCTGTGACAGTGTGGAAACTGTATGGCAGATGAGGAAATTCACACCCCAGAGCTGTTTTTATAATATGTGCCCTGGAACCTGGTTGGCGATGTCTCTGCGGCTTTCACTCATGCTGTTACTGACATTTTCAGT
Organism: Neoceratodus forsteri; assembly: GCA_016271365.2. NCBI lineage: Eukaryota > Metazoa > Chordata > Ceratodontiformes > Ceratodontidae > Neoceratodus > Neoceratodus forsteri. The sequence goes on along the minus strand of CM057449.1, from coordinate 610,252,050 downwards.
ATCCTGTGTAGTATATTTTTATTTTCTTATTCCTTCAGTAGTGGGGAGGCTGCAGTAAGATCTAGTATGTGGCTACTCCAGTGTGTCCCCACCTGTCTATGAGGACCTGCCTACTGCCCTTAAGGTTGGTGCAGAATCCTGGGAGAGAAGTCATCCGGTGTGGTAGTGGCCATATCTCAGTCCCAATACTGAGGGAATGGTTAACTCTTTCAAAGCCTGTATCTGTAGAAAAGGGGTCTTGCATTGTCAAATATTACGTAGCTCCCCACCCCTGCTGTCAGTACCAACAGCCAGGAGCTAAATACAGCTTTGAAACAATAAAGGAACAGTGAGACTTTTAAAAGCTAAACACTATCACACAAGTAGGAGATATTCCTCAACTGAGCACGTACACTTATAAACCAAGAGAAAAGTGAGTAAAAGACCTGAGTCCCATATTTCATCCATGCTTCCCAACAAGAAGCTGAATTAGGAACCTACATGGGTAGTCTCTGTACATAAACAATATGAGGACAGTAAAGGGATTCTACAGTGTGACCACTTCTGAAGTGCCACAGCAAGGTTAAAATGGATGGACATCTAAGGTAGCCCCAGGGAAGCAAGTAGCATACTGTTGGTTCACTGATCCCCCCTCCATCACCTCCCATCTAGTACCTCAGGTGGGGAGGGGTACTTACAGACATGGCCAAGAGGGGTGCAAATGAGAAGTGGATACTTAGCAGTGCAAACCAAGTAAGCAAACAAGCAGGGCTAGGGGAGAGGATCACCCTTGTTGCTTAGAGAGAGTGCTGAGGTTTGGGGGATACCACAGCATGGGCTGGTGGTGGGTAAGGCTGATGCAGTGCTGGTGGTGTAGCAGCTCAGTCTGCCCAAAAACATGTGTCTGGGTCAGTCCTTTGCTGAGTTGCTTTTATATGCAGGTTGGTGCTCTGGGAGTTTCACAGATGAGGCAGGTGTGTTGGCAGAAGGAACAGACTTCTTGGTGGGGGTCATATCAGTTATATGTAGGCAGAGAGATTAAGACTGTTGGGCTGCTTGATGATTCCGAGTAGGGTGACTCTCTGCAGTGGCTTTGGGACTTACTGGAAGGTCTTAGAGCTCCTTGTTGATCCCTAACTTTCTGTCTTTTCCTGCACCATCCTCTTCTTCACCCACTGTCCATCATTAGGCAATCGGCTGGGGTCCTCCTCAGTTGTCTGTGAGGTATCCATGTCCATAGGCATTGCATGTCTGGGAGTGTTGTCATGAGGGGAGGCAGGGAATGTATCATCTGGCCAATGTTTGTTAATGAATTCCTCAACTGCAGCAGGGGATTCAAACTGGTATGTTGTCCTGTTGAACTGGATCCGAAGGACAGCAGGGTACCTGAGGGCAGTTGTAGTACCCAAATGATGAAGCTTCTATTTAACTTGGGCATAGGCCCTGCATCACTGGGAAAGCTCATTGGAAAAGTCCAAATAAAATAAAATATGGTGTCCTTCACAGCGGAGCCCCTCTCCCTTGCCAGCTTTAGAATATTTTCTTTAATCGGGTAATTGAGCAGTTTCAAAAGGATGCATCTCAGCCTGTTCCCTGGTTGGGTTTGGGAGCCAGCGTCTGGTGGGCTAAGTGATAAGTTTTTGCAAGAAAGGAATAAGATCAGTACCTTCAGCCCCCTCTGGCAGCCCCACCAGCCGGAGGTTGTTCTGTCTGGCTCGGTTCTCCATGTTATCTACTTTTGAAAGGAAGTAGTTGATAGAGCAGTCTTGTTCATGGAGTTTTGCCTGCAGGTTCTGATCTTTTCCCTCCAGTTGGTGAAGGTGGTGTTCAGTACCACCCAATCTTTGTCCCAGGATGGCGAGGTCTTTATTAATTCAGGTGGCTTCTTGCTTTATATCGGAGATGTCTTGTAGGATCCGTTGCAGCATCAAGGTAATTTGGGCTAAGTCACAAGCAGCCTCTGGTGTTGCAGTCATGCTGATCCAGAATGTGAGTGAAATCCAAATTATATGTCTGGGAAGCCTCATAGTCGATAACTTTCACTTTCAGCAACCATGGCTCAGCTCAGACAGTGAAAAGTTAAACTCGGATACAGACCACTACACTGAAGTAAGACTGCAAAAAAAAAAAGGTAAAATTCAACTCAGCTTTATTGGGGTACTTATCCAAAAGTAGTAGAAACAGGTTATGCCATCAGTGCTAGGTGGGTACTTTTTGACTCAGCTTATTGGGGGGTAGTGATCTGAAAGTAGAAGAAGGTTATGCCATCAGTGTTAGGTGGATGAGAAATGATTTTCCTTGCCAGAGCAGCAGTCACAGAATTTGTCTGCCATTTTGTTGGTAGCAAGCCATGTCCCCAAACATAGAGTTAAAAACAGAGCCTCACTGGACTCACTTAAGAAAAGGTCCAGATTTGGGTGAGGACTGTGAACTGTTGCAATAGACACTAAATATTGAGTGCTACCCCAGAAGTAGCCCTCTGGACATATGAGGAAGGTTTGAATGACTGATTAGTATGAGTACTGTAACACTTCTGGAAAACAATTGTTGTGCATGGGGCCTTTAATAGGTGCTGAAATGTTTACTGTCAAGCTGTGACAGTGTGATTGCTGTATGGCAGATGAGGAAACTCACACCTCAGGTGCCAGGGCTGTTTTTATAATCTGATCCCTTGAACTCTGGCTGGCATATGCCTCCAGAGGCTTTGGCTCATACTAATGTTACTACCATTTTCAGTATACTGGGTAGTATATTTTTTATTTTGTTATTTATTTAAAATATTTTGGTAACCGGGAAAGGCACACTGAGCCAAGGCTCGTTTCCAGGTGTGACCCACAGAAAGGGAACAAATGGACAGAGAGGTACAAAAAATTGGATAAGCATGACTTGCCATGCAGATACAACAAGGAATGGTAAAGCATATAGAGTACACAGTGCACATTTCCTACGGTATTTAAACAGCAGACATGGTAGCCAGATTTAAATTTAGTCAATGTAGGAAGAGCTGGGGCTCACCTCTCAGGTCGAGGTGGAGCAAATAGAGTGGGAAAGACATTTGGGTAGCAGGAGCAAGAGGAGGGGGGAGGAAGGAGACGTAAGTGTTTTTTGATGGTGGAGAAGAAGATAGAGTTTCAGAGGTGGGGAGGGAGGTGATTCCAAAGGGATGGGAGTCTGTAAGAGAAAGAAGATTGTACAGCTGACATGTGGGGATGGGGGATTGAGAAAGAGCGGGAGTCCCTGGTGCACAGGTTATAGGATGGAGGGCTGCCAGGGACTGCATGGCGAGTGAGATGAGGGGATTTAGAGTAAACCAGTATTTGGCTATTGGAGTTTGTGTGAATATAGTGTCTGTGGGATAGTGGCATAATGCCTAGGGAGGAACAGAGATAGCAGTGATTGGTCGGTGGGGTGGGGGGTTGGTGGCAAAATGGCAGAACAAATTCAGCAGGGTATCTAGTCTGGATACAGGGGAGGCAGAGGCTGTGGTGTAGTCTACATCAGCGTAGTCAAAGATGGGAACTATCATCTTTGTCACTAACACTCGACATGCTGTGAGAGTGAGGCAGTCTTTGTTTTGGTAGAGTATTCCGAGTTTGGGACAGAGCCTGGTTGGGACTGCATCAATGTGGGCTGTGAAATCAAGGTTTGAGTCAAGCCAGACCCCTAGATATTTGTAAGCGGGGACATGGTTGAGTACAGTGCCATTTAAGGTGATGGCGGGTGGTGGGGAGGGTATCTTAGCTAGTTTTTGTAAGATGCTAAAGAGCATAGTGACAGTTTTTAATGTGTAGATTTTTAGTTAGTTTGCAAGGAACATGGATTGTACCTTGTTTAGATCCTGTTGTAGGGGGTGTGAATATCTGAGATGGAGGGGCTGGAGGTGACTAGGATATGTATGTGGGAGCTGGAACAGATGGTGGGGAGGTCATTTATAAAAACAGAGAACAAGATGGGACCCAGGATGGATCCTTGGGGTATGCTGGTGGAGACTGGAAGGGAGGGGGGAGAAACCTCCCACTTTGACTGACTGCAGTCTGGCATCAAGATATGACCTGAACCAATTTACGGTGTGGGGATCCATTCTGGCTGCGCTGAGCTTTGCAAGAAAGAGGGGTGAGAGACAGAGTCAAAGGCCTTTGCCAGGTCCACAAAAATCAATCAAACACATTTATTTAGTACAGAGCACTTTCTCATTTTAAATCAAGATGCTTTACATACAAGACAAAAAACACATTTAAAATACCATATAACTATTAAAACAACAATCAAACTATCCTGGTGTTTCCATTATAATACATAGCTCTTAATCAGGCTGAAAAGCTTGCCTAAACAAAAATGTCTTCAGTTCCTTCTTGAAGGCTTCTACAGTAGTAACATCTCTTATCATGCAAGGAGAGAGTTCAAAGGGTTGGTGCCATATTTGAAAAGGCACGAGCACCAGATGTTGCCAAGCGCACCCTTGGAACCTCTAATAATCCCTCATCAGCTGAGCGAAGGTGACGAGAGGGGTGGTAAGGCCAAAGTAGGTCTCATAGATAGCCAGACCCCTGACTGTGTATGGCTTTATAGGTCAGAAACAGACCTTGAAAGTGACCACCACGTATCAGGCAGCCAGAGCAGAGAGCGCAGCATTGGTGTAATATGACACAATCTCAACAGATGGGTCAGCAACCTGGCTACAACATTCTGCACTAGCTGCAGGTAGTGAAGATCAACTCCCGATAGCAACCATGTAGAGGATGTTGCACTAATTGAGCCACAAGGTCAAGAAAGCATGAACCAGTGATAGCAGATCACCCGGGGGCATCAGATGCCTAATCCTGGTGAGTTTCCTCAGGTGGTAAAAAGAGATCTGAACCACGGCTGACACCTGAGACTTAAATGCCAAGCCACAGTCCAGAACCATGCCAAGATTCCTCACCCTTGCTGATGTGAGCAACTGGGACTCCTCAAGCCTAAGTCTGGAGACTCGAACAGATTGCCCACTCACCCCCAGGTGACCAGTTTCCACCACTAGTACTTCAGTCTTGTCTGGGTTCAACTTAAGCCAGTTGGCCCTCGTCCAGTCCTGGATCTCAGCAAAGCACTGATTAAACACCAAGACTGTGTCCTGCTCATCGGGTGCAAAAGACAGGTATGGCTGAGTGTCATCTGCATAGCGGCAAAAACTCAGCCCATACCGTCTTATAATGTTCCCTAGTGGTAGCATGTTCACCATGAACAACTTGGGGAAAGAATGGAGCTCTGCAGGACCCCACATGGGAGGGACAGGGACATCGAGGAAAAAATCCCTAACAGCACCTGCTGCATCCTCCCAGTTAGGAATGAGTGAAACCAGTTGAGAACTGTACCAGCCAGTCCACGACAGATCTGTAGGCACTCCAACAATACCCCATGATCCAAGGTGACAAATGTTGCCAAGAAATCAGTAAGTAATAAGCCATGACAGGGTGTGCATTAAAGGATTTTAATGCACGCCCAAGGAGCGTGCTAAGGCACGAGGCCAAATGTTGAGTGTTGAGTGAGAATCCTTTAATGCACACCCTGGAGTGGCTTAACACACTTAAAAAATGGACCACTTTCATAAAAGAATTTGTTTGATTTACTCTGATAGGGATTAAAACTTATTTACTATTTTCAAAAGAGTGTGCAATACATTACCTCTACAACATCTAAAATCTGAAAAAAGTAGTCCCTATTAATGAATAAAATAGCATATCTCAGCAATAGGTGAACTAGTACAGTACTTTGCAGTAAAAGTATTAATTAGTAGAGTTGGTTGAAAATAAATATTTTCTCTGTAACATGTAAATTATCATATAAATGCACTGTAACATCTGTAAATTTGTAAAACATAAGTAGTGTTTAAAACTTAATTTTCATCGCACTGTAGTTATATACTTTCATTAAAGGCAACCTTCTCTTTATTTTTGGTTTTTACTTTTGTGTTGTGGTCTAGTACATAAAAGGAAAACTGCCATAGGATTGAGGTGAAAGGTTAGTAAGAAAAAAACGTTAAACCTGCCAAGTTGCCTTTTTTTTGGTGGTGGTGGTGGTGGGGGGGTAGATTTCACCTGAAAACACCTATATATGATTAAAATGTATGTGCTTTTATAAATATCAGCAATGTAGTTGAGCAGTTTGGATCTGCCTCACGCATGCAACTGTATTTTCCCACTTTTCTTTGTTTATAAAGTATTACTATATTGCCTACTTTCTTCATCCTGGTTTTTTTTCTGTTTTCCCACATTCAAGACATAGAATGTTTATCATGGAATGTTTACCATGGAATACAGGATTCAAAATTCTGCCCAGTTCCACTGGTAGAATATTACTCTCTAACATACTGTACACATAGACAACAAAGGCCTGTTTAGAGCCAGAGACTCAATTTGTCTCACTGTCAGGGCAAGCAGAAGAGATTTCTCTGATGAGCAGGTAAAGATAGAAGGGGACTCTTCACTGTCAGTAAAGAAACAGTTGTAATGAAAACCATAAATAATACATAATGTTTCTAATTTGTTTATGTGTAAGGAGAGTATGACATCAGGTAAACAATGTTTAATTAATTTGTTTTATTTTTATTTAAGGTTGTTTTATTTTTGGACCCAGTTGAAGGTTTTTACAATGTAAAGGTAGCAGCCATGTTTGTGATGGAAGATCTGTTATGGTTGCAGGGGACTGAGTTGCTCATTGTGACATGGTTTAGGACCAGGATGACTGTGCATATATAAAGAGTTAATGTACAGTCAACTGATGTCTCTTGGCCAATAAGATTTCTAGATTTTTTCTTGCCATTTTATAAAGGAGGATAACGATAGAATGTCTTCCTCTATCCCGCCCCACCAGGAGATCATTAAAAACCCGCACCAGGGCTGTCTCGGTGCTGTGTCTCTTCATAAAATCTGACTGGAGAGGGTGGTAGATGTCATGAGTTGAGAAATCGATCTCCAGTTGGAGGGCAACCACTTTTTCAATAACCTTTTCCGCAAAGGGAAGGTTGGAGACTGGTCTGTAGTAAGCCAGGCAGTCCAGATCTAGTGATGGTTTCTTTAGGAGAGGTCTTACAACCACCTCCTTCAGGGGCCCAGGAAAGACCCCTGTCACTAGGGAGCACTGGACTATTCTGGCTAAAATGGCAGCAGTCAGGTGGCCATGGTGCATGGCTGAGTAAATATGGTCAATGAATTGTAGGAGGGATGAGATAGTCAAATGGTGTCTGCGGATACAGGATTGAAAAGGTTAGTGATAACCTGAAGAGTACAGGTAGTCAGACAGTCTGGAAAGGACAAGCAATTCTTGTAGTTTGGCAAGGGCAGGGAGGAAGGAGATGGGGCAGTAGTTCCCTGATAGGGAAGGGTCATCCCCTTTTTGTAGAGGAATCACTTTTGCCATCTTCCAAGCCTGTGGTACTCTCCCAGAAGAAAAGGATACATTTATGAGGTGGGCTAGAGGGTCTGTAACTGCAGAGCAGAGAGGTGAAGGAGTTTGGGATAAAAGCCATCCAGGCTAGATATAGAGAATACTGGATGGACAACTATGCACAACCAGTGTGTTCTGCCACAGAGGCGTTCTGATTCCCTCTGACCTTGAGAGCAAAGTTCAGAGTTCCATGGAAACAGCACCCTGAGGTGGCAGAACACCCTGGTTATGCATAAAGTTGCTCATCCTATACTTTTATAATGCATATCATTAAGTGAAATGTGCATTGTGCTTTTCTCTTTCACAATAAACTGACTTGTAGTCTCTAGAGGTTCTAGAATGCTGTTCTACTGCAGAAGGTACAATCACATTCCATGACCTTTGAACTGTGGTACAACAGCATTTTGAAAAGGATGGATTTCTATATATGACAATGCTCTGCTATACACTATATGCTGGTATCCAGTGAGTTTAGAGCTTGGAAGACTTCTTGCTGGGAAACAGGTGGGAAGAGGAAGCCTTCAGTGGGGGTGGGTAGATGGGGGTCCGTGGTTGGGGGAAAGGGGTGGTCAGGAAGGGCACAGGTGGCATAGAACTTACTGATGAGTTTGGCAACTCTAGTGGGTAAGAGATGGATACATCATCCTGCTTTAGTACTGGTGAGGCTGATTGTGGAGGGAGGTCAGTTGAGAGTGGTCTACATTCCAGAATGAGGAGGGGGATGTTTTCAGTTGGAGTGTAGGTGCATTTTAAAGTAATCAGACTTAGCATGGCAGATCACCTTTGTACAGGTGTTCTGAAGGGATCTGTAATGTTGATGAGCTTGTGGGGTCAGTGTGGATTTGTAGTGAGCCCAGGCTTTGTCCTGGGTTTTACATTGGACAATGAGTGTGGCCGTGGTCCAGGGATGATGGCATTGTGTTACCCTTGCATTTCTCAGAGGGGTGTGATGGTTCGAAGCTACCATTAATATGGATGTGACATGGTCAAGGGCAGAATCCACATCTTGGGCTGAGTAGACCAGGATCCAGTCAATGTGGCTTAGGTCTTGAAGGAGTGCTGCTGGGTCAATTGAGCAGTGAGCGGAACTTTGTGTATTGGGCCCTATAGAGGAGATTCATTTTCCTGATGGAATAAATGATGCAGTGGTCACTGAAAGCATCTGACAGTACACTGGAGCCAATAATTTGATGGGGGTGGGAGATGAGAATCAAGTCTATGAGTGGTATGGTTTGTGGAGTGGGGGTTGTAGCAGGTGGATTTTGCGATCAGTTGGGTTAGGTTTATGGCTTCGATTTTAGTGAGAGAAGCCCTTGCAGGAGTGGATAGCCACTCGCATCCCCCTGCCACTTTGGGACCCAAGTACTATAAAGATATATGATTTGTTGACTTTCATTTTGGAATGGATTTGTAACTTTGTTCTTTAGTCTGAGGTCAGTCCTATTGGAATCTTTTGGAGGACAAAGAGTTCAGCAAAAAAAGTTAAATGTAGTTGAAATAAGCCACATAATCAGTTTCTTTGTTTTCTTTTTGTCATGAGTAAAGTAGGAATAGGACTGGCAGTTGTTCCACAGCTAGTTAGAACTAATACAATAGGCTGTCAGAAAATAAAGTCAAGCGCAATCATCTTATTACGTCTGTCTGTCTGCTTGTCTGTTCACATGTTTCTCTTGCCTAAAGATTTCTTCAGGTGCCTGTATTTGACCAGCAAGAGACAACGGTCAGAGAAACTGATGATGCGTTTATTTTCAGACAATCTGACAATTCTGCTGCAGAAATTAGAAGAAAATGTTCCTAGGCAAATGTTATTTTGCAGTTTATGTTTAAATAATGAACAGAGCATAACGGCCTTGGAACTGGGTTACTCTTGCCTAAGAAAGTCCTCTAAAAATGTCTAAAGAAGTTCTACTGAAGAGGTCTGACACTGTAAGTGACCTTATGTTATGATGGAACAAATAATTTTTATGCTTTGTAGGCATTGCAAACATTTCAGTGCTACTGCTGATTACATTTTGATGGTGGAAAAGGTCAGATTACACCAGTACAGTTCAGGAAATAGAAACTTTCACAAGATGTTCACTTCCTCCTTTTGATAAAATGCAATTTCTGAAATGTTCATATGACTTGATTTTGTTGACTTTCTCAAATAACAGTCTATTTTAAACAGCAAGATTTATGAAAAAACATAGAAAAGCTATGGAGGCAGTTTGCAACTATAAAATAATACAGTAAACAGACTAGACAATATATTTATATGCAGTAGTTAAGTGGCCTTTAAATTGTAAAGCTAAGAATTCCAATTGAAAATATTTGGGTTTCACTGGAGCTTCTGGCACAGACAACAAATCCCTTATATTTTTATGGAGGTGCTTTCACAATCTTGGGGAATAATGATTTAAGCGGCAGGGTGTTTTGTAACAGAAAGTAGTCAACTCTGCTAATAGCTTGGCAGAAAACACCAGGAGAAAGGACTGCTGTGTGACTGAACTTCTCTGCTGGGACTAAAGTAGAAGAACTTTTGTATTTGGACCTTTAATTTAGGGTAAAAAAACTAACATACAAAACAAAAAAAAAAGAGTGTGTTTGGGTTAACTGAACTGAATGGGTAACTGAAAAGTCATCTAAATTGTAAATCTCAGGTGACTGAAAGGACTTAACTGCTGTGAGGTTTAAATTACTTATGAAAAGATCTGGTAAGTAGGGGGTGGCTTGTAGCTAGAGAGGCTACATTTAAAGACTGCCTTAGAACGATTCTGCTAATAGCTAGGCAGAAGACACCAGGAGAAAGGATTGCTGTGTGACTGAACTTCTCTACTGGACTATATTGCCCTCCACCCAAAGCTAGTTCTATTTTATAGGCACAGATTTGACTGACAACAGGAACTTCCTGTTTAGGGGCAGGAAGTGAGTGATCACAGAACCACCAAGGACCCACCATCCTAGAAGGGCAAGAGTAGCTCTCCGGCCCCTATAGCTGCTGGAGGTCTGCCTCTGAACAAGTAAGTGGTCTACTGAGAAATATAGGATATTCTTGTCTCAGAACAGGACAATCAGGAGCTTAAAAGAGACACAGGCAGAAAGTAAGAGAGAGAAAAAAAACAGAGGAAAGAGTAAGGATTGCAAACAGTTAAGGGCCAGAAATAAGACATGATTGGTGGTGCAGTGCAGTGGCTGTGGAGCAGCAGTCTTCCGGGAGATGTTCTGGAGGATGCGGTGTTGTCCCATCTGCAGGCACCTCTCTGGGCTGAGGGAGGAGGTTGCTTATCTCCAGGCTGAGTTGGCCAGGATTTGTGGGACCTCCTCTTCCATCCAGGGACCACCAGTGCCACTGCCGTTGCCTCAGAGGTTGCCAAGAAAGAGGAGCGGTTGGACCACAGTGGGCTCAGGGAGGGTGAGGGTGGTGGAACAGAGGCACATCCCTCCAGTTGTACCTCTCCACAATTCCTATGCCATTCTGGCAAAGTGTGGTTCCTCTATGGAGGCACCTACAGTGGAGACCAAGGAGGATGCTGGGAACCTCCACAAAGGAAACCCACAGGGAGGGTGGCAGGGGACCCTGCAGGGAGGAAACAACTCCTGGTGAGGGACTCCATTGTTAGGAAGGTAGAACTGGCCAAGGAGGGAGAGGGAGGTAAGGTGCCTGCCTGGCGCCATGGCTTGGAGGACAGGAGGCGAATCCTCAGGGATTGCCAAGAGCAGCTGCACAGGGGAAGGAGCTGGATGTCATTGTCCACCTAGGGACAAATGACCTGGCTAAGAAAGGGATTAGAGAAGTGCAGGAAGAGTTTGTGGAATTGGGGAGGGGCCTTAGTCAAGTAGCACGCACGGTAACCTTCTCGGAGATGCTACCCATCTATGGCATAGGAGAGGCTAGGGTGTTCCGTACCATGGGATTCAATCAGTGGTTGAAAAACTGGTGTGGAGCTCAGGGATTTGGCTTCATTGGGGACTGGGGGTCCACCTGGAGTGATGCAAGCATACTGGCATGATGGGGCTGCATCTGTCAGGGAGGGAACCAGGATCCTAGGTGATGGGTTTAAATGCTTCATTGGCAAGCTTTTAAACCAGCCAAGGGGAGGCACTGGAAAGGAGCAGGAAAATCCTAGCCCCCAAACAATCACGGTAGTAAGTGCAGCAAACACCAACATGGAGGTGTCGATGGGAGAAGGGCAGTGGTAAATGGAGAAAGTGACAAAGGCAAGAAGGACAGGGATGGGGCAAAGGGGTGAGCCATCAGGAAATGGAGGGTAATGAGTACCAATGCCCATAGTCTGGGCAACAAGCTCCTGAGCTGATGGCCTTAATGGAAGAGGGATGCCTGGATATCGTAGCAGTCACAGAAACATGGTACACAGAGAACCATGACTGGGATGTTAACATACCAGGGTACATAACCCACAGGAGAGACAGGCAGGGGAGAAGAGGGGAGGAGTTGCTCTCTGTAAAGGAAGGGATAAAAGCAACTGAACAAAAGAGTAAACAGGGAGGAGAGGAGGCACTGTGGGTCACCTTGAGACTGGAAAGGGCACCACAATCCGCACAGGGTTGTGTACAGACCCCATGTCAGGGGAAGGAATGGACAAGGATATGATGGAAGGCATTCTTAGAATGGCAGAGAAGGGAGATACTGTTGATGGGAGACCTGAATATGCCAGATGTTAACTGGAGCACATTTGCTGCAGCCACATCCAAGAGCATGGCCATTCTTGACGCCCCTACAGGTGGCAGGCATTAGACAGCTAGTTTCAGAACCCACTCGTGAGGGAGCAATCTAGACCTTGTACTCTCAAACGGGGCAGTGAGAGAATTTCAGATCTAGAAGTGGGTTGCCATCTGGGACAAGTGACCATCAAACAGTGGTTCACGTTAAACTCAGCTACAGAGTCAAGCCATACAAAAGTGAGGGTACTGGACTTTAGGAGGACTGACTTTGGCAAGATGGGAGAGTGCCTCAGAAAAGCACTGGCAAACAGGCTAGAAGGAGGTGTGGAGCAACAATGGGAATTATCAAAACTGCCATCACAGAGGCAACAAGCCTTGTGTGAAGCAAATAAACAAATCAAGAACGAAAGAAAAAGCCACTATGGTTCTCAAAGAGGTGGCTGTGAAAGTCAGGAAGAAAAGATAGCATTCGGAAGTATAAGGAAACACAGAAGGAGCAGGACAGAGCTGTACCAGTTAAGGCAGAAAGAAAGCAGGAGGAAGTCAGAATAGCAAAGGCCCAAACTGAGGAAAAGATAGCCAACTCAGTTAAGAAGGGGGATAAAACCTTTTATAGGTACATCAGCGACTAGAAAGACAAAGGGAGGGATAGTGAGACTGAATAAGAATGAGCAATTGGGTGGGCAGAGGGACAGTGAAAAGCCGGAATACTGAACAAATATTTCTGCTCAGTATTCACAAAGAGGAGGGAAGTGCCTAATCCAATTAACAGAAGCACTCTTGATAGGAGGTCGATCCCAGTCCTTTCACAGAAGAAAGGGTTCTGCAAGAACTCCTAAAACTGAAGGTGGACAAAGCAATGGGTCCTGATGGAATTCACCCCAGAATTCTAAAAGAATTAAGGAAGGAACTAGTGAAACCACTGGCTACTCTTTTTAATAAATCATGGGAGGATGGTGTGGTACCCGAGGACTGGAGGAAGGCGGATGTGATTCCCCTTCACAAAAGTGGGACCAAGACAGAGGCAGGAAACTAGAGACCTGTCAGTCTGACCTCTGTGGTAGGGAAAGTGATGGAGTCACTTCTGAAGGAAAGAATAGTTGAGTACCTAGAGGTCAGTGGAGCACAGGATCCAAGGCAGCATGGGTTCACAGTGGGAAGGTCATGTCAGACAGATCTAATAGATTTCTTTGACTGGGTGACCAAAGTAGTAGACCAGGAAGGGGCTGTGGACATGGCCTACCTAGACTTTAGCAAGGCATTTGACACAGTCCCACACAAAGATTATTAGTCAAATTAACCAGCCTGGGAGTGGGTCCCAGGGTGGTAGCCTGGGTAAAACATTGGCTGGACAACAGGACACAGAAGGTATTGTAAATGGAGTCCACTCTGAAGAAAGAGGGTTACTAGTAGGGTACCATGAGGTTCAGTATTGGGTCCAGTCCTTTTAATGTCTTCATCAGTGACATTGCAGAGGGACTGGAAGGAAAAGTATGCCTTTGCAGATGACACAAAGATCTGCAACAGGGTTGATACACAAGGAGGCTGGAAAGGATGAAAAGGGACTTGCAAGGTTGGAGGAATGGTCAGATGTATGGTAGCTAGGATTCAATGCAAAAAAGTGCAAAATAATGCACCTGGGAAACAAGAACCCAGGGGAAGAATACACAATGGGTGGGGAGGTAGTAACAACAACAAAACAGGAAAGTGGACCTTGGGGTAATCATATCAGATGACCTTAAGGTTGTAAAGCAATGTAAGAAGGCAGTAGGGAGGGCCGGGGTATACTGGGATGTAAGGAGAGGCATCAGCAGCAGAAAACAGGAAGTTGTTATCCCTCTGTACAGACAGTTGGTGAGACCCCATCTGGAATACTGTCAGTTCTGGAGACCCCATCTCCATGAGGACATAGACAGGATAGAGGCAGTCCAGAGGAGGGCAACTAAGATGGTGCAGGGTCTGCAAAAGAGGCTATGAGGAGAGACTAAAGGAGCTTTAATAGTATACCCTTGAGGAAAGAAGGAGAGGGGGGACATGATAGAAACTTTCAAGTACCTCAAGGGAATCAACAAAGTCCAAGAGGGTAGCATCTTTCAGAAAAGAGACTTGCAAGAACAAGGGACACAGTTTAAAAGATAGAAGGAGGGCGTTCAGGGGCAATGTGAGAAAGTATTATTTCATGAGAGGGTGGTGGATGCATGGAACAGCCTTCCTGAGGAAGTTAGGGGTCTAAAACTGTGGGAGAATTCAAGAATGCAAGGGACAGACATAAGGCAATTCTTGTGGGGACAGGAAGATATAGGCTGTTGGTTAACTAGGATCTGCGGCCTATCCTGTAGGTAGGGAAATGGGCAGACTAGATGGGCCTAGCGGTCCTTATCTGCCGACAAAGTCTATGTTTCTATGATTACATTGTGCATAAATAGTATATTAAAGTATATTAATGCTGTAGTTGTAGTGCCACCCTGTGGTTCTCAGTGTATACTGCATCTGCATAGTATGTTGAGTGTTAATCAATCAGAGTGAGTTTTATAATAAAGTGTATTCCTAGCTCTCTGGAGTGTGTGTGCCGACTCAGGAATGTGAACATACGAGCATATGAAAAGAGCTAGTAGAAGATCACCAGAGCTATCGTGTCTGCTTGGTAAGTGATACAGGGTCTGGCCTTACAGTTTATGCCAATGAACCTGCCCCAAAATGTCCCTCCCCTTTCTCCCTTCTTTGTTCCCAAAGGGTTCCTTTAGCACTGCCCCAGGCTCTCTTGAAAGCTACCCCGTCCATGCTGATACCACCTCCTCTGGCAGCACATTCCTGGCAAACACCACCCTCTCCATATAGAAATGCTTCCTTACATCCTTTCTGAATCTTCCTCCTATCAATTTTATGCTGTGCCCCTTACTAGTGCTGCTGCCACTCATTTTAAAGAGACCCTCCCTTTTCAATCTGTTAATTCCCTTCATGTATTTGAGGGTCTGTATCATATCACCCCCCTGCTTTCTCTCTTACAGGAGTACATCCCCAGGACTCCCATCCTCCCCTATCATAGGACCTATCCTGTGCCCTCGCTCACCTTAGTTGCTGTTCTCTGGAACCCCTCCAGCATGCTAATGTCCTTAAGGTAAGGATGCCAGTACCTCACCCCATATTCTAAATGTGGTCTCACCAATGACCTGTTCAGTGGTAAAATAACCTCACTCTGCCTACTATTGTATCCCTTGCAAACATCCCAGCATCCTGTTAGCTTTTTGCCACTGCCTTTTACACTGAGAGGTGTGTTTCAGGTCACTGGTAGTCACTGCCCCTATATTCTTTTCCTCTTCAGAAGCAGTTACCTGAGCCCCTTATATGTAATACTCTGCCCTAGGGTTCTTGGCCCTTATGTGCATCACTTTGTGCTTTTGGCATTAAAACCAAGTTGCCAGATTCTGACCTTCTCTCTAGTCTGGCGAGGTCCTTCCTTAGGTCCTGTATCCCCTCCTTGGTGTCCACTCTCCAACAGAGTTTGGTGTCATCTGCAGACAGGCACATTTTGCCTTTAATGCCTTCCCCAATGTCACTTATGAAGACATTGAACAACACTGACCCCGGCACCAATCCCGGCGGGGCCCTGCTGGTGATCTCCTTGGTGCTGGAGAACTCACCCCAATCACTACTCTCTGGGTTCTACCACTCAAACAGTTTTCAACCCATCTTACCAAATTCTTTCCCACCCCTAGCTCCCTCAGTTTCATTATCAACCTTTTGTGTGGTACAGAATTGAAGGCCTTGCTAAACTCCAGGTATATGATGTCCACCACCTGTCCTTTGTCCACTGCCCTCATGATCCAATTGAATAACTCAATCAGGTTCATTTGACATGATCTGCCTGCCACAAACCCATGCTGTCTTTCATCCTGTAAACCATTCTTCTCTATGTACCTCACCAGCCTTTCCCTTAGTATGGTCTCCATGAGTTTACATACTGTCGAGGTTAGGCTGACTGGCCTATAGTTACCTGGGTCATCCTTGGGTTTGCTGTTGTGGAGTGAAACACAGAAACATAGAAAGTGATGGCAGATGGGGACCTAAGATCCATCTAGGCTGCCACCCCCCTTAGAATTTCTTAGAGACAATCCCCTTATGCCTATCCCAAGCAGATTTGAATTGCCCTACTGTTTTGGAGTCAATGACTTCTGCAGGTAGGTTATTCCATGGAGTCACCACCCTTTCCATAAAGAAGAACTAATATGTGTTACCCCGGAACCTCCCTCCCCTTAATTTCATTTCATGACCCCTTGTCCTTGTGGAGCTATTGATAAGAAAGAGTTCCTGGGTAGGGACTCTGTTTATGCCCTTCAGGAACTTGAATGTCTCTATCTTGTCACCCCTATCTCTGTGCTACTCCAGTGAGTACATGTTGAGTTGCCATAATCTGCTTTCATAAGGTAATTCATGGAGCCTTGTACCATTTTTGTTGCCCTCCTTTATACCGTCTCTAGTCTATCCATGTCCTTATTGAGATAAGGCCTCCCGAACTGTACGCAGTACTCAAGGTGGAGTCTTACCAGGGACTTGTATAGTGGCATGATCACTTCCCTCTTTCTACTTGTGATGTCCCTTCCTATGCATCCCAGCATTTTGCTGGCTTTTTGAGTAGCTTTTTGCATTGTCTGCCCACTTGTAAGTCATTAGAGATGAAGATCCCGCTCCTGTTTGGTGGCTGTTAGCCGCTCCCCTCCCATATAGTAGATCCTCCCTGGCTTGCTCCTGCCCAGATGCATCACTTAGTACTTTTTTGGATTAAATTTTAACTGCCACATGTTGGACCATTTTTCTAGCTTGAGCAGGTCACTTTTCATTTGTTCCACTCCCTGAACAGTGTCCATTCTGTTGCAGATCTTTGTGTCATCTGCAAACAGACTCAACTTCCACTTAGCCCTCAGTGATGTCACTTATGAAAATATTGAAGAGCAAAGGATGGACCCGTGTGGCACCCTGCACAGCCATCCCTATCCTGATGCTGCCTCATTGACCATCACTGACTGGTTCCTCTGCTAAGCCAGCTTCTAACCTATGATACCACTTCTATCACACTCCTGTATGCTCAAGCTTTTTGTAGCTTTCTGTGGGGATCTAGTCAGAAGGCTTTGCTAAAGCTGAAGTAGATAACATCCACGGCTCCCCTCCGGTCCACTATCTTAGTAACAGAGTCAAATAACTCAATCAGATTAGCCTGGCAGGACCTTCCCACCATGAAGCCATGCTGCTGCTGTCCAGCTGTCCAATCCTTCCAGGAAAGTTAAAATTCTTTCCTTTAGCAGGGCATCCATCATCTTGCCTACTACCGAGGTTAGACTGACAGGGCAGTAGTTACCCACCCCCTTCCAGCTCCCTCCTGCACCACATGTGCCATTCTCCTCTCCAGCCAAAAAAAAAAAAAATTCTATGTTTCTAGCAGTGCCACTCTCAACTCCAGAAAGCTATTTAAGAAACAGTCAGCAACCCTGCCAGATCTTCCACTAACTCATTCAGCACCCTGGGGTGTATTTCGTCTGGCCTCAGGGATTTGTCCACCTTCAGGGCCATGAGCCCCTCCCTCATTCTTTAAATCCTGATTACCCCTATGGCTCCCCCCCCATTCCCTCCCTCCTTCTCCCTGCCCGTGGAACTGGTCCATCCATTTCCTTTGTAAAGACACAGCAGAAGTATTCATTTAATACCTCTGCTTTGCGCCTGTCTTCATCAACCCAACCATCCCCCTTCCTCAGCCTAACAATGCTGTCCTTCTTTTCCCTCCTTTTGCTTATGTAGGGGGAGAAGCCCCGTATCCTCATTCTTTACTCCTTCGGCAATTTGGAGCTCTTTCTGTGCCTTTGCCTGCTGCACCTCACTTCTTGCCACCTTAGCTAGCCTCAGTAGTCTTCCCCATCCTCTTCCTTTGCTGTTCTTTTGAATTTTCTATAGTCTGCCCTCTTTTCCCTTAACATTCCAGCCACTTCCCCATTAAACCAACTTGGTGGTCTGGCTTTGATCTCCCCCATTTTATACAACTGCTTGTGGAATGGCCCCCTAATGATGGCCCATAATTGATCCACCCCATGCTCTCCTCCATGCTGTCCAGGTTTTCCCTTAGCACTTCCATTACATGGCGTCATAAGTTGGTAAAAAATGCTTCAAAGGGTAACAGAACTGCTGAACATTAAGAAAATAGATGGAACAAGTCAGACTACCAACAACCCTTTAGTAGGAAGGCAATTTGTGTGAGAACTGGAGGAAATGGGGCAGGAATTTGAACTATATATGATATGAAGGCCTCTGGTGTCTCAGAGAAACCTGCTGATACTCAGGTAGAAATTTGACTTCGTTGTGAGGGAGGACACCTTGAAGTGCATAATACCTTTGTGTTTGCAGAAGATAATGATTAGGATGATCTAGACACAGTGTTAGACATGTTTCCTACATACTGCAACCCTGAAGAATGCTGTATTTGAAAGACACACTTTCTGGAAAAGACAGCAAGCTGAGGGAGAGTGAACTGATCAGTCTACAACAGAGCTATGCACTGGTGCAAACAATTGTGAATTTAAGGACCAAACAGATGACATGATAAAGGTGTCATCTGAAAGCTGTAAAGGTGTCATCCGAAATACAAATAAATAAAAAGTGTCAGTGTCAGTGGCTCAGTAGGTAGCACACTCGCCTCTGAGGCCGGGAGATCAGAGGGCTGTGGGTTCAGTTCCCACATCTGGCACTTGGGTTAATATCCCAGTACTGACACTGCAGTGCAGCATGAGAGGGTGCTGCACTTCTGAGGTGCCGTCTTTCGGATGGGGCGTTAAACCGAGGTCCCATCTGCCTGGATTGGTGGTAGTTCAGGTGGATGTTAAAGATCCCATGGCACTTTCGAAAAGAGTAGGGAAGTTTTATTGAGAAATAGAACATAACATCACAAGTAAAACAAAAAAAGCACAATTATTAAAAAAAAACAGACATTATGTATAAAGTACAAGAAAAAAGAAAACATTACAATACAGGGAAATTTTTCCACAAAATAGACATTTTAACAATCGAAAAACGTTTTCTATCACTTGCATATAAAGAAAGTAAGTCATTCTGTACAGAGTCAATAATAACGGAAAAAGCCGTCTGTTGCTGTTGTAACACAAATTTGCATCTAGCTTGCCATAAAAAGTATTGTATTAAAGCAAAAAAAACATTCAAAGTGCTTTTATGATGATTTTTCCATACTCCTGTATAATCCCCTAAAATAAGAGTATTGTAAGTTAAAGACATAAGATGTGGCATTTTCCAAAACATTGCTGCCTGTGACCAAAAGGCCTGACTTTCTGAACAATCTAAAAAAAAAATGTTGTTGGCTTTCTTCAATATTAACACATTGGGGTCTGAGACAATACCTTTCAGTCAAAGGTTTATATTTCATTTTCCTCTGACCCCTAATCTACCATGTGCTGACATCCAGACAACATCCCAAGTTTTTAATGGAAGTCTATTATCTGTTAATTTGTGTAATGCCAGAATCATCTTTGAAGGGAACACTGAGGAAAAACAATGTCACCTTCTGAACATCATAAACAATATAGGCATAAAAAGATTTTCATGAGAATGTCAATAATGTATGCAGTGGGATCTTCCATTGATAAAGTTTTTAAAAGTAGCCAGGCCGTATAAATTAAAGAATCAGGCCTTAATAATTCTGGGGAAGTAAAGACCACTTAAAAAATACTTGTGCCAAATCGACTGTACCCAGAAATGGCAAGGTAATAATGGTTGAGACCAAAGAAAGGAAAATGATGAAAATAAAAAGGTGGCGTGAAAAAAAACTATTGGATTAATCATAGCAAGACCTCCCTCTTTTTTTGGAAGGTACGTAAAGTCTCTCTTTACAGGGTTGAGTCTATTTCCCCAGAGCATCTGGAAAAATATGCTGTATAATCGAGTTTCAACAGAGATGGGGGGAGGGAAAACATGGCTTAGGAAAGTAAACTGAGGTAACAAAACTGTTTAATGATTGCCACTCTTTTAATTTACCAAAAGTCCAACTTTTCCATATATTTACCTTTGCCTCTCAATCTCTAGCCGTTTATTCCAATTATAAAGGGCCAGATCCTCAACCGAACCATATCCCTAATATTTTCTGGGAAGATATGTTATAGGGATATTCAAATAGGAAGAATTGTTAACGAATGTTTTGCAGGAATTATAAAGCTTTTCCCTATGTTTAAAGAACCACCTGAAAATTTCCCAAAAAGAAAAAACATTCACGCCTTCTGTAGTGATGCAGTGTTATCTAAAAGCAGAGTAACATCATCAGCAAAGGCTGATTTTCACTTTGTCTAAACCAGGGAGGGAAAGTCCTAAAATCTGAGGGTCTGAGACAATAGTCCTGATGACTGGGTCTAAACTGAAAACATATAATAAGGGACTCAGAGGACATCCTTGTCTTACCCTTTCTTAATGTTAACCGAGCCCATGAGGCCATTAACTAGTGGAATTGCCACTGCATGACTATACAGGTTAGTGATCCATCGTATAAAACATATCTGGGATACCATAATGTAACAAGGTAGAATATAAAAGGAATGGCAAATAGTGTCGAAAGCTTTAGTTTGATCTAAAGCTACTATGATAGCAGAATCTGAAGAGTTATTTGGCGCCACTGAAAAATATCTCTCACCAAATACAAATTGTGTTGAATAGTTCTAGAAGGTATAGAACAGGTTTGTGCTGGGTGGATTAAGATTTCAGCAGCTTTTAAAGTCGGTTATGTAATATTTTAGACAATATTTTGTAATCTGTATTTAATAAACTAATTGGTCTCCAGTTAGAAATATGTGTTCTGTCACCTTTTTATAAAGAAAAGTCAGAAGCGAAGCAGACCATTTTCTACAGGCGGAATATTCAGAACTGAATTAAAACTAGTGGCAAAAAATTCCATATATGTAGAGCAAATTTTATAAAATTCATTTGGTATGCCATCTAAACCTGGAGCAGTTCCAGATTTTAAGCGTTTATGACTTCTGCCACTTAGTGGAAGTGATGAGAGCACTAATGATTGCAAGATATCTTCTGGCAGTTTAGGAATAGAGGAATTTATGAAATGGAAATGACTCTATAGGTACTGTATCAGAAAAAGAAAAGCAATCCTGTACATACTTTTGAACAATAGATAACATCCGATTTTGGTAGTAACTAGTTTCCCCTGAAAATCCAGAGCCCGTCATCACTGTATGAAGCGATCCTGGTTTTACATGCCTGAAAGGGATCTGATCTGGACTATGCTTTATCCCATATTTAAATTCTAAGTTTAAAGATTTTGCTCTATCATATTGGAAATCCTTCATGGATTGTTTCGTATCTTGAATTTGAGAATGGAATAAAGCAGTTTTAGGTGGCAAGGACATTAGTTTATACAATTTGTTCCTGTACAATAAATATTGGAGATATTGAGTTAACCTTAAATTTACCCCATGAAATAAACATGGTTTTATCTCTAATTTGAGTTGTGTCCACCATTCATAGTAGTTATCAAAAAACTCATCGTGAGTATTTAGCAGAAAGAAAGCTCCAACTTAGAATAATAATTAACATCCTGCAAAGGAAGTATTTAACCGCCATCTGTTATGAAAAGAGGAAAAAATAGGAGGTATTCCCGTAAAGAAATAGTGCTCAACAGTATATGGTGGTCAGAAAATTCAGTAGGCTGAACTAAACAATCGTGTGGAGAAAGGTATCTAGAGACAAAACCATATCAATACGTGTGGAAAAGTATGTCTGAAATATGTGTCTCGCATCTGAGAGTGTAAACTTCTATGAACATCTTTGAGGCCTGTATCCTGTATTAATTTGTAAAGATAGTTAGAATCACAATAAATTTTTTTACTCAGTGATCTGTTAAAATGGGCATCCAGAGAACAATTAAAATCTCCCCAAATAATGTGTTTTTAGTTAACAAATATGGTTTTATGCCTTCAAAAGATCTATGCATAGCACTTAGTTTGTGGGGCATACAAATTTACCAAAGCAAATAAAAATTCACCAAAAGAAAAATCCAAAATAAGTACTCGACCGGGTAAAGATCAATTACTCTGGAAACTTTAAATGCTGAATTCCCAAAGAGTATCCCAACCCATCTGCAGAGTCTGAACCAAAAGTCCAGAAAGAAGGGCCCCAAACCCATTTCCGTTGTAACTGAGTAATTTCAAAGAGAGATTTTAACCTAGTTTCTTGCAAAGAATGATGTCCAGATTCAAAGTCCTAAATACATTAAAATAGGTAACTGTCTCTGGAATGCTTTTAAACTGCAAACATTGTAGGAAGCTAGCCGTATCGGACATGGAGAAAAAAAAAGAATTTAAGGATCATGTTTTTTGACTAACTTTCCTCTTCTTCCCTTTTTTCCTTTCTTTTCCTTGAGCTAGTTTGGTTGATTTAATCTCATCATCCTCTGTAATGAGTTCTGATACATGGGAAGTATCAGATTCCATGTCTGAGTCCTTAGAGTTCTTCTTGGAGGAAAAGAAATTATCAATATGCAAGGGAGGTACAGTTACTTGCTTCATGGAAGCCCTAGTCAGTCTTCTACTCTTAACTATTTCAAATGGTGGTGGCATGGCAGGGTCAATAATGGGTTTATTAGGAAGAGAAGGTGTGAAGTGACAGGACTATCAGTTAAGGTCAGAGATACAAAACAGCAGGTCCTGCAGTTTTGTAGGTACCCTGCTCTGCCCTATAGTGAGGTTGATTAACAAGGGTATTTTTGCAACAAGGCCATGTTTTGTTTTGGGCTTTTACGTAATAATTCATCCTGGTCCCACCCTTCAGTGCAATTTCTGCAGGCCCAGGGACACTGATGAAATCGTGGCCCTTTTCATGAGAGATTACACTGAAAATATTAGTACATATCAATAGAATGTCCAAACTGCCACACAATGGGCATTTCATCAAATCGCACACACTACTTAAATGAGTTCTTGCCCCACATTTATAGCAGGCCCTGGGTTGACCCCATAAAAACAAACGCCCCTATCTTTCCTAAAAAGAAACTATTAGGAAGATGCATGATCTCAGAGTTGACTAGAAAGAGTTTTACTTTAAACTTCAACCCCAGTCCATATGCCTTCAGAATCTAATAAGGCTTGGAGGGCCTAAAATGTCGCATTTAGATTGCAACCAGTGATAAATATAATCACATTTACCCCTCATTTGAAACATAATAGTAGCATGTAGAATTTGGGGTCTAGTGAGGGTATGACAAAAAGAACTCCATATTAAGGTGGTTTTAAGAGTGGTATATTTATCCCAAAATTTATCTAGTAAAGAATGAGTCTGAAAACTTACATCAAAGGAATCCTCTCCAGAAATGTGTGAGTGCATATATATCAGCAGCAGAAAACCCCATAGATGACTTCAACAAATGTTTAAACACATAGTACCTGTCTGGATGTTCAGCAAGACCCCTCTGTATCTGAGTCTAACTGCATTGCGGCGTGGAGCCTGTTCCAATTTATTTTAAAAGATCTGACATAGGGGCTTTGTATGAGGATCCACACCCCTATCTTGTGATGGCCTGTCAACAGATTCATTAACATCTCCGTAATATTACAGGAGGTGGTTGGTTTCAAGAAACCAAACCACTCTCCCCACCCTCAGTAAATACAGCCTTTTAATAAATGTAGCACTAGTACCTGGGCCCAGTAAAGATGAATCGGTGGCATGCATCGTCGTCTTCTCATCTGATGAAAAATCCATCCATTCCGGGTCAGGTATCCAGCTTCCAGAGTCAGTTTTAGTCCAGCCTGCCCCTTGTAGAGCCACATCTTCCGACCAGTCCTTAGAAAAATCCTGGGAAGCAGTGTCAGATAACCCAAAACGCCAACGCATCAACTGTGATACTCTCGGCCCCTCAATAATATCCGTTCCCTCAGAAACACAAACCGGTAATTTTTGTTCCTCCGAAGTCTGTCCTGGTACATTAGTGCTGCAAATGACCACTTGACTCATAGCGGTGCAGCAAGCCATTTTCGCCTCCGTTTCTGCTATAAGCATACCCCCATTAAGCTGGAACATGCCAGCCACCTCCGAGATACTCTACTCACCTCCGGTGCTGTTTCCGAACAGGGAGCCTCCACAGCGAAATCAGGTAGGCGGTTTACCGTTAAAGGCGTCCAACTCAGAACTGCCGCTCCGGCCGTCCACCATCTCAACATCGGTTCTGGACTGCTGCCATCATGCAGCGTGGCGTCAGTGCAACTCCCCACTGGCGGCAACCAAGCAGCCAGTAGGGGAATTTCCCCGGTGTCCTGGCCAAATTTCCCTCATTCACTAAAAATACCACCAACAGCTTAATCTGGTTCAAGGTCAGTTGGCATTCATCTGTATCCCCCTTCCCTGGGTCGTGCCTGAAAATAGGCAGGATTTGTCTAGTGCACTTACCCGGTCAACAAAAACTAAATAAATAAAATAAATGATGAGAGCTAAGATTTTTTTTTGGCAATAGAGATGGTAGACTTAAGGAGAGGCCACTGCGTGAGTGTGATTTGAATTTGCATAGAGCCGTCAATATTTGCCATGTGTTGGAAGCAAGTAAAGCTCTGATTGAAACAATGATAGCAGGCAACCAAAAAGATAAGGGGCGGATATTCAAAGGGTTGCGCCATGCTTAATAGGGTTCTTGCGTCGCAAGTCAGTGCGCCATTCTGCGATATTCAGCGGAGGCAGTTCGCCACTGAAAACAGGCTGAGCAACAGCGCAATGCAAATGAATGCATGCTGAACTGGAGGAGGAACCATGCATAAACTGCACAGCCCGATATTCAGCGGCCTGTGCAGAGTTGTCAGCGCAACCCACAACCTGCGCCTGCACAACTTTGAGCCAATAAAAAAAGGCTTAAGTCGAGGGCCACCCACAGGTGAGCTGCAGCATTGCAGGGCACTACACAGCAGCTGCCACCTGTGGCTGACCCTCAACCCACACCCTGTGCCCCCTGCAGTCGATCGTGGGCAAAGAGTAATATCCCCACCACCACCCCCACTGGCCCGGTCCGGGCATAGCTAATTCCCCCACCAGCCTGATTGGGGCAGCAAAGTGTCTCCCCAACATATCCCTGGTGGTCCAGTGGACCAAACATCCCAATCGCGGGATGGAGTATTAACCCCACCTCCCGATTATATCCCTGGTGGTCCAGTGGACCAAACATCCGATGCAGGATAGAGTGTGCAAACAACCCCCAAGAAAAATCCCTGGTTCCTAGTGTCACCCACCTCACCCACCATGAAGCCTCCCACCCGCTCCCCTCCCGGCAGCCAGCGGGTGGCAGCATCCACCGCCTGCCGCCCCACCGCCCGCCGACTGACTGCCTGGTAGGGCTGCATGCCCATTGGTGCAGAGCAAGAGCCAATGGGCATGCAGCCCATACCATACAAGACGGTCAAGATTTGTGAATGGACCCATTTGCATGTCACCTTTTGAATATCGGGATTTTGCGCATGGCGCAATGGTACTCGCGCCTCCGCAAGTTGAATGCTCCACTCTGTCAACTTGCAGTGGCGCAAGTTCCACTGCGCCATGCACAGTGGCTGTGGCTGGTTGGTGATATTCAAAGGAGTTGCTCAATAGCGCATCTCCTTTGAATATCGCCCCGGACACACCCCTGCACAACTATATTGTGCAGCGCAAGGGCTTGCACCTAAGAATAGCGCAGTTTGAATATCCAGCCCAAAGTGTTAAACGGAAAGTTCCCTCATCCTATTTTCTGTATACCTGTGTAGTTTGTGGGCATGCACAATGATTCCCTCTCTTCCATCCCCCTAATGCCATCCTAATTAGGCAGTATAGCATAGTGTTTAAGGACACTGAACTAAAAATCTGGAGACCTGGGTTTGAATCCCACAGCCTCCACTTGCATACTGTGTGACCCTGAGCAAGGCAAGTCACTTAACTTTCTTGTGCTCCCAGGTCACACCTGGAAACAAGCTTTGACTTGATGTGCCTTTCCTGGTTAAACAATTTCCTTTCCCTAATTTAAATATAAATGATGTTGCTTCACTTTTGCCTGGTGTGAAACTTTGTCTCCATTCCAAAGGTCATGACCTCACTCATGCAAGGCATCATGGGAGTTGATGATGTGTACATGCAAAAGCCAGCAGAAGTTATGCTCTCGTTTAATTCTGCTACATGTCTTGTGCAGTCCCTAGGCCCAATTCACAAAGCTCCCACAGACCAAGGCAAGCTGCGGCAAACAGCAGCTTACATCAGTTGCCAATGCACCAGGGACCCTGCACAAGTTTCACTATCAGGAAGGGTCCCAGCACCAAACTCTTGCAGCTTGCGACAAATGCTCCCATGCGTCAAAGTCAAGGTGCATGAGAGATGTTTGCTACAAGCCATGGGGTGGTCAGGTGGCATCAGTGCCAAGATGTAAAACAAAAGGTAATACCAGTTGTAACTTAAAGTGGATAGTTTTATGCTCTTGAAACTGTAAAAGCACCCCTGACAATGTGAAGACCATTTATAGACTTCTTCCAAAGCAAAAAAAGCAACTGTAAAGAAATGTGCAGACATAAAAGATCCTATTGACATTCACATCAACATCAAGAAAAATTCTGTGTACTGAAAGTTTTGACAGCATACAAATGCTTGCACCAGAGGACACATTTGAACACAAATTGATGGAGACCTGCCTGAAGGCTGGCAGGGTTGTCAGGGATGGGACAAGGGATGAGTGGGGCAGGTAGGGTACAGATGGGTGTTGGGGGGGTGACAAAAAATCCCCAATGGGGGCATAGCATGGCTACTGCCATGCCTGTGCTATCCGTGGGGGGGGGGCAGCTGCACACCTGGCACCAAGATGGGATCCTGCAGGCATGTATCCACTATGGCAGGATACGACTGGCCACTCTGCAACTGTCTGGGTCCTGCGTGGGCATGGGATGCAGTGGCTCATGGCTCCGGGGTGGTGCATGGCCCATGTAGACTAACGTGGGCTGGGCTAACTATAGGAGACCATGTGCCCTGTGGGGGTGCTTCCTGTGTCCAGATTATGGGGGATGCTGCAGTGCCACCCAGGCACAAGCCCCCTTCCACCATGGTGCACCAGTGCATCCATCACAAGGACAGCACAAGCCCAGCACAGGCTGAGTTGCTGAATCAGGAATGACTCAAGGTGTGGTGCAGTGCACCCCATGTGTCATATTTCTTTGATGCAAGCAACTTGTGTCATTCCCAATGCTTTGTGAACAGGGCTCCCTGTATTTTCTAAAAGTATTTGTTTTCTAACTTGGATGCACTTTAAACTACAGAAAACAGCAGATCACTTACTATGCCTTGAAATGTTTCATTGCCAGCATAAGACAAGAACATAGAGACAGCAGAGGTCAGCAACAACACTGACTAATACAGTATAACTACTGTAGGACTTTAGTACCAAACATCATAAAATTCCAGGATGCCTTACATGAGCTAGATCATCACGACCTTTGGAATGGAGTCAAGCGCTTTTCATACCAGATTTAAGTACCTTCATTTACATTTAAATCCTGGTGAATTAGGAGTACAACATAGGCAATCATTGTGCATGCCTACAAACTAGAACAGTGAAACAGAATAAAAAGCTAAGGGGACTTTCCCTTTAATACCACTGCAACTTGTATTGAAAAGTTAGATATTTCTAAGCACAAAGGAAAACCTAAACAAAATGCCAAACCTCTGAAGAATAGGAAAGGCAGCAGTGATAATAAACCCTGTTGCAGTTGTGGATGGAAGCATGAGTCATGCCAGTATCCAGCCTTTGGGCAAACATGCTGCAACTGAATGCAAAACCACTTTGTCAAGATGTGCCAAAGCTGAAAAATCAACTCAGTTGTGCAGAGCAGTGACCCTGACAATGACAATCATTTTATTGGGGAGTTGACAATAGGAACATAACATGAGGAAGGTGAAGATAGTCTCACGTGACTTGTAGTTATTGATGTAGCTGCCATTCCTGTGACCTTTAAACTGGATACTGGAGCCCAAGCAAAAGTTCTGCCACAAACAGTGTATAAAAATTGTCCCAGTGTGGTTTCCTAGAGAAACCAGAATAGTTTTGACTGCTTATAGTGGCTTTAAGATAAAGCCACTGGGAGGGTCATCCTTGAATACAGAGCACATACTGCAAAATGAAGCCTTCTTTTCTATGTCACAGATGTCTCAACTATGCCACTACTGGGAAAATCCATCTGTGAGAAATTAAATTTGATCAGTTGAGTACATCAGGTCAGCACATCTATAACAAAGCAGTTTCTAGTGAAAGGCTATGCTGATGTATTTATTGGCATAGGCCTGATGAAGGGTGAATACATTATAAAGGTGGATTAGAGTGCAACACCTTTTATATACCCCAGATGGAAAGTACTGTTTGGCCGACTGGAAAAACTCAGAAACACCCTGAATCACCTAGTAATAATGGAAAACACTGCCGAAGTTGATGCGCCCACAGACTGGGGTAATAGCTTAGTGATCACGGAGAAGAATGGATCATTTAGACAATGCTTAGACCCCCGTGAGCTGAACATAGCTATCAAGTAGGAACATTTTCACATTCCTACACCTGAAGAAGTCCAGAGATGCTTGACTGGTAAAACGGTGTTTACTATTCTGGATGAAAAAGATGGATTTTGGCAGGTGAAATATGATGATGAAGAGTCATCATACCTCTTCACCTTCAATATTCCATGGGGGTGATACAGATTCTTGCAAATGCTTTTTGGTATTAAATCTGCCAGCTAAGTGTTCCAGAAAAAGAACCAGCAGATCTTTGGAGACATCATATTATTTAATATTAAGGAAATGGATTCTAGTAAACCTATGGGAATCACTACTAAATTTAATTTTGGAAAAGCCGATTACTACAAGATGAAAATGGAATTGGGTAAATGGGATTGAGACAGGAATTTGTCAACAAACCTGTACAGTACACATGGGATTCCTTAGATCAAAAATTTACCAATTAACTAATGATTTTGTTCCCACAATTATTAAATACCAGACGAATAAAACTACTAAACCTGTTTGGTGTACTACTGGAATTAAAAAATTAATAAATAAAAAAATAGGCTTTATAAAAGTTGAAAGTCTTAAAGAATGATAAATTAATCGAATACAAAGAAATTCAGAAACAAGTTAAAACAGCTATAAAAAAGCTAAAGCCTTATATGAAACAAACTTAGCTAATAGAGTTTATGATAATAAAAAAGCTTTTTTCATACATTAATAATCAGAAGAAGACCCTAACAGTATAGGCCCTTTCTTACTGAAGAGGGTCATCCAGCGACTAACCAGCAAATAGCAAATATTCAGAATAATTATTTTTGTTCTGTATATAAACATAAAGATACACATGCCCACTGTATAAGTAGACCCTTTGAACCTGGGACAATAATTTTGAATCCAGTAAATATTTATAAAGGAATAATTGGTTTAAACACTAATAAATCCCCTGGCCCTGATGGCATACATCCCAGAATATTGAGGGAATTGGCGGATATGTTGGTACATCCTATAACATATATTTTTCAACAATCAATAAATTCTGGTTCGGTTATCCGAGATTGGAAATTGGCAAATGTAGTGCCTATTTTAAAAAAAGGACCAAGTACAGACCCAGATAATTTTAGGCCTATTAGTTTGACCTCGATACTAAGGAAACTCTTGGAAGAATAATCAAAGATATTCTTGTGGAACATATTGAGCAACATGATCTGGTAGATCCAGTCCAGCATGGTTTTGTACGGAACAGATCCTGTCAGACAATTTGTTATCCTTTTATGATAAGGTGAATAGAGAAATGGATGTTGGAACCCTGTGGATGTGGTATTCCTGGACTTCGCAAGGCTTTTGATAAACTACCCATAAAGAATTATTATTAGTAGTGGATAACATAGGATTGCCTAGTAATATCTGCAGATGGATTTCAGATTGGCTTTTGGGATAGAAAACAGAGGGTTATAAATGGGAATACTCACTAATGGCCCCTGTTACTAGTGTATGTGCTGTCACTTGGTGCCATTTTGTTTAACTTGTACATTGCCTCATTACAAATTAACAATAGAAATGTATGGATGTACAAGTTTGCCAATGATTGTAGACTGTGTGGTTCCATCAAATGATAAGCAAATAGTCGCACTACAACAAGCATTAGATTTAATAAATAAATGGACAAACCTGAATAAATTTGAATTAATCTATCCAAGTGCAAAGTTATGCACTTGGGTAAGAAAAAATAATGAAGCAGTTTACCAATTAGATAATATAAATCTGGGAGTTGTTACGGAGGAAAAAGACCTGGGTGTTATAATTACAAATGATTTAAAATTTAGGGTACATTGTGAAAACAATTAAAAAACTATTCAGATCCTAAATTGCATCTTAAAATATATTGCAAGTAGAAGGAGTGAGGTTTTGGTTCCTTGTATGTTGCTTTGGTTAGGACCCATTGGAATATTGTGCAAGGGTTTGGCCTCACAATAGGGAAGATATACTTTCCATTGAGAGAGTTCAAAAGATTGACTAAACAAATAAAGGGACAGAAAGGTAAAGTATACTGGGAAAGACTAGTGAATCTGAACCTCTATTCACTATATTACCGTAGATTGAGGGAGATCTATGTTTCTATATAAAATATTGAGGATGTAGATTTGTTAATGGACTTGGGCATCATGTTCAATCATGGAAGAATTAGTAAAAGAAACATACAAAACAACTATATCAACAAACTTGGGTGCATAATTTTAGAAACATTGGTTTAGTTTGAGAGTGGTAGGGCATGGAATAAATTTACCAGCAGAGATATCAAATAGTTCTAGTATGAATGTATTTAAAAAGGAATTGACGATCATTTTGCAAATAGTAAATTTTTTGTTTATTTTTAAAATATGGAAGGCAAGCCTATTTGGTTAGTAATTCCTATCCCTGGCTTGAAATTTACCGATGTTACCTATGTTACCTATGTTATCATCGGAGTGCATATCATAGCAGACGATGTGATCATAGCTGCTATAGATGATAGCAAGCCTGACATTATATCACGCTAGGTTATTGACAGATCATGGTCTGAGAACATCCTATTCAACAATGATAAAATTCAATTTAAAGTCAGTCAGGTAAACTATATGGGTGATGAGGTAACTGCAGAAGGACTGAGACCAGATGACTCAAAGATACAGGCGATCATGCATATGCCAAAACCAGAGTGCAAGCAAGATTTGCAGTGTCTTCTAGGTGTGTTGAAATCATAGGTGCCGGAACAGGGGGGACCACTAGGGCCATGGCCCTACCACTTTCATAAGTGGCCCTATCACTTTTTGCTATCATGGTAATATATTTAATAGGGGAAAATTTACCCCTTACATCCTTGGCCCTACCACTTTTCAAACCGTTCCGGCTCCACTGGTTGAAATACTTCTATCAGTACATACTAAAAGAGTTTGACATCATGGCCCCTCTCAGAGCTCTGCCAAAGTGGGTGCAACATGGCAGTGGCACCCTGAACATGACCAAGCCTTGAGCTGGCTATGGGATAGTCTCAGCTCAAGACCAGTCCTCAGATTTTATGACGTACATAAGCGTGTCACAATTCAGCCAGATGCATCACATTTTGGACTGGGAGCCTACCTGATACATATGCATCCAGAGCCCTCACATCAGCCGAAAGAAACTATGCTTAAATAGAAAAAAGAGCGACTGTCAGTTGTTTTTGCATGCAACAAGTTTCATCAATGTATATATATACACAACAAAGAGATGGATGTAAATACAGATTACAGGGCCTCTCGAGGTAATAGTGAAGAAGGCTCTATATAAATTATCCATGGTTACATCTTGCATAATGACGAAGCTTCAGCGTTACCACCTACGTGAAATATGTACCAGGGAGAATGCATGCACAGCAGATGCATGATCCAGAGCAGTGGCAGAACCACAGCTACAAGGAAACTCTGGGCACGATATAACTGAAGAAGACGAGGTAATAATACATGACATTGTGGAAAATATACCAGTGAATGATGAGAAACTGGAAAAGATAAGAATAGCCATGGCAAGAGACTTGACACTGCAAGCCCTTGCAAAAGTAATTAAATCTGGCTGGCCAAGGCACAAGAAGAATGTGAAAGACTGTGTGAAACCCTTTTGGTCCATGTGAGATGAGATTAATTTTGAAGAAGGTTTAGCCTTTTATGGAGACAAACTGATAATTCTAACAGAGATAAGGAATGATATACTCAGCGCACTGCATGAGAGACGTCTAGAGGCAGAGAAATGCAATGCCAGAGCTAGAGCCATAATGTACTGGCCAGTCATGGCCCAAGACATTGAGAGACTAGTTGCACAGTGTTCAACATGTGCAATGTTTTGAAGAGACAACTAAAAGGAGCCACTTATGCCCCATGCTGTTTCTAGTTTGCCATTACAGTTACAGCAGACATATTTGAATTTAGAGCACAGGATTACCTTGTAGTGATGGACTTTTTCAAAGTGTCCTGAAGTGCGCTGATGAAGGACAAAACTACCCAGACCAGCATATAACACACACGTAGTCTGTTGCAGCACATCATGGTATTCCTGAAGCGATTGTCAGTGACAGCATGCTGTTTGGAAGCAAGTAATTTTTGAAATTTGCACGTGATTGGGATCAAGCTTACAACCTCCAGCCCTACCAACCCCCAGTCCAATTGTAACCCCCCTACAAATGGGGGTTCCTGAAAAGTCTTCCTCGAGCTTGCCTAAATGCTCCCTGCCAGGCTGGTGTCCGGCATTTTAGCAGTTTAAATGTGATTGCCAGAGAGTGCCTGTATAACCTCTGTGTACTGTCTCATTAAGAGCTGCCTGGATTGTAGTCATAAGTAATCTGAGAGGGAGCTCTGTTAAAAGATGTAACTATTTGGTGAAAATCATTTAGAAGTGATAATGATAATGTAGTTTGCCTAATCTGCCTTCTTTGCAGCAAGGATTGTTTTGTTTATCTCCACTATCTGGGCCCTGGACTGCAAATTGGACCAACCAGTACTGGTAGGACCTAAAATGGATCCAGACTACAGGAGCTGCCTGGAGTCAAAATCTGTAAGAATTGTAGTTTTGGACTTTTTGTGCCTTTTTGCACCTGAAGGGGGAGTCTTTGTTGTGACTGACAGGGGGATCAGCCAACCAAACCTTTTGGATCTTGGGGAATTTCCCAGGCTGCAGCAGCTAGTTTCAGTTTTGAGCTGAGACATGAAGAGGTAACAGCTCAAGTGATTTTTGAGCAGCAGTTCTGTGTAGTTTTGCACGGGAGAACTGTGAAAGGGCTGAGCTTTGGCCTGCCCATCTGCCTGCTGTCCCTGAGAGGGAAAATAGAGTTTATTCAGACTGAATCTGAGTTGTGAGGACTATTTAAGCCACTGGACTGTGACCAGGCTTTAACCTGAAGAAGACCAAAGATTTGTTGAATGCGATCAGCCTGTCAGGATTTCCAGCTGCTTTTGAATCCCCGGTTTGTGCAGAGACTTTGCGATTGTGACCAGAGAGCAGTTTGCCTGGTACAGTAAAATTTCCTTACATGTAAATGTGCTGTGTATTGAAAGTGGGTCGTGATTTGGTTCTCCACTGTGTGAACTGTGTTCAGCTTGCTGGTACTGTAGAATCCTTTACATGTAAATGTGCTATGTATTGAAAGTGGGTTGTGATTTGGTTCCCCACTGTGTAAATTGTGTTCTGCTTGCTGGAAGCTTTATCCAGCCTAATCGGACTGAATCCGCGTTCATCTCCATTTGGCCTGGGCCATGCCATGCCAGCCCTGCCAGACTATCCCACTGCACAGAGAGAAAGCCACCGATGAGAGACCTGCCTGGGGATCAGCCTGCTGCTCCACACTTGAACAGGAACGATGCCTCGGCGAATCGTGTGGGCTCTGCTTCTCCTGGCACTCCAGATTACCCACCTGCTGCCTCTATTTTCATCCAGCCTATGTCCAGTCTTGGGTATTGTGAGTAATCATCAGGGTAGCTCCCTGCAACAACAGCCTAATCTGAAAGTGTGTCATCTGATTGTCTTGTTGTTTTCTTTTCAACGAACCGAGCCCTCCGGCTCCGGATTACAAATAGTGTGTGTTGTGCATGTTGTTTTCTTCCATCACAGGGCCCCAACCAGCTGCAACGTTCCTGGCTAGCCCACCATTCTCTATCTGGGTACCCAGAGTATGTGGCTGTCTATGGACCCTGAAGTGCATGCATAACTGTTCGATTGATGGAGCCTTTAAGCAAATTAACCTGATTCACCCTCCTTGTTCAAGCCCCTTAATTAAATCAGATCAAACTCTTTTTGCATATACCCTGACTGTGGTTCCAGTTCGTGCAAGAGTACTGCACTGCTGTTATTTGCTGTGTATAACCTTGTTTTACAGGGGGTCCCCAGGGCCAGGCCAGAGGAAAGCCCTGGTGGTAAGTGCAAACAGTGTGGGTACATGTGTGGTGTATCAGGGATATTGTGAAAGTGATTACTGTATATTGTTCCGGCCACTAGTAAGGAAAGAGGGGGGTTACAGTGTTCTGGAGGGCTGTGCCCAGGTTAGCTTGACCAATACCAACCCTGACCTCCGGGTGGAGGCACCCATTTTAGAACTCAGGCCCCTTAACCTGCTACTGCCAAGTAGGCAGGGTAGTAGCCCTGGAATAAGCCACCTAGGGTTACACAATGATATAGCAGAACATGCCATACAAACCATCAAGCAGCTTCCCAAGAAGGCAGACAATGATGGCAGGACCCTATGTAGCCCTGCTGGAATATAGAAATTGCCCATTGGTTGTCATGCCATATTCTCCAGCCCAGTTACTAATGAGCAGGATGACTGCCTCCAGGATTCCTGTAATCCACAATTTGCTCACGCCACGGGTAGTCTCAGACATGGTTGATCAGTTGAAGAAATGTCAGGTACTTCAAAAATACTACTATAATTGGGCTGCTAGAGCCCTTCCTATGATCAGTCAAGGAGAGACAGTCCAAACAAAATGTGGACGCACATGGAAGCCTGCCATGGTACCTGGAACCACCCCTCATCCATAGTCATACCTTGTGAGTAATGCAGAAGGATGACAGTACCAAAGAACTCATTAACATCTGTTGAAGACAGATGAACCACCTTTCACCATCATGGGTTCACACCATGATGATCCATTTGACCCAACACTACATGTGCAGACAACTGGGATTAGGCACAATCCTACTGTTCGGTAACCTGTGATTATGGCGACCGTGACTGAGCACTTTCAAAAAGGGCACCTCAATCATGGTGCCTGTGCACAGGGCTACCAGGCAGGCAGGAAGGGTGACCAGATGTGGGGTGGTCAGCGAATACAGCAACAGGATGTCCCCACAGCACCCTTTGCTGTAGCATGAGAGCCAGATACATCACCAAAATTGATTTTCGTCAATGTACATTTGCCCTAACGGCAATCGCCTTTCTGTGATTGCCATTATCACATGGAACCTACTGTTCATTTGTCTGGCACCACAGATGATCAACAAGCTGCTGAATGTGTTGCTATAGAGGCAAGCAATGCCAGCAAGGTGACATCTAGAGGAAGGGAGGGAGGGAGGTAAGAATTTCCTGCAGATACACGGACCATGTGTTAGGAGCTGGTGGTAAAGATCATGCTCCAATGGTGGGCCATGTGTTAGCAGCCTGTTGTCCCTACACTAACTAGTTAACTAGTTATATTTGGGTCTCTTGGTGCCAGTAAAGTACTGAGCAGTGCATCTTAGCACAAGTATGTTGAGTGAGCATTTACTGGTTAAAACCTATTTCATGTCAAAATAGTTCCATATTCTCTACTTCATTAAAGGAATACTGCATGACAGTGTGTGTGTTGTGTTGGGATAACATCATGCCTTGGGTGGTTGGGCACGAGGCTGCTGGTCAAGTGCATCCAACACCCGAGGAGTGACATTATTCCCAGCACGACACACACCCTGGAGTGCATTATTCCTATTATACAATGGGTCATATGTAAAATAAAAAATAAATAAATAGATGAAAAGTGCATTTAAAAGTGTCTTTTTCCTTTTTGTGGGTAATGACATGTTTTAAAAAATAGTGCTGATTGACTGCTTTGGCCAGTGGGTGGAGCTGCTGTTACTGTGGCTCAGCACACTAACCCTTCTCTCTGCTTGGTAGAAATTACACGTGACTCCCCTGTAGCCAGCACTGAATTAGAAGGTCATTTTGAGGTTTGCACTCCCCCTCCGCTCAGTATCACTCAAATGTTAGCCTTAGAATAGAGTTTGAAGTGAGCTATCACCTGATCGGACCAGTGAAGGAGCAAGGTGAATTGAGGTAAAGACCTGTTTGTGTGCTTTTGCAATATTTTAAGGGCAGGTTTCATTTCTCTCAGAATCTGCGACATGTCTGTCAGTGCCAGGTAAATGCTTTATTTATAGCAGCTCTGACTGATAGAAAGCTCACACAGATTCTGCATAGCTGAAAGAAAGGGCTCATGCTG
The DNA here is from genome assembly GCA_016271365.2 of Neoceratodus forsteri. NCBI lineage: Eukaryota > Metazoa > Chordata > Ceratodontiformes > Ceratodontidae > Neoceratodus > Neoceratodus forsteri. The sequence goes on along the minus strand of CM057449.1, from coordinate 610,215,481 downwards.
AAAGTAGACAGTTTCTGTGTGTTGCTACAGCAGATAACAGCCTACTGAAAACACTGCTCAAATTATTTATATACATATTTTTAATCCATTTATTTATTTTTATTGAGAAAGCGTGGTCTTGCTCACGTGCTGCATTTGGTGTGGTGGAGGCAGTGTCACAGGAGTGGAGGGACTGCTGTGAAGCAGATGTAATGATGGCTTTAGATTTGGTTGCATGGAGTTTGTGGAGAGCTGCTCAGTGGGAGACAGTGGGGTGCTTCCTTCTAAAGCCGATACGACGGCTTTCAGTATGATTTTTTTTTCACTTGTGTTATGGTGTTCACAGAATGAGTCTGCTAGTGGGGGTGGGGGCAGAAGGGATTGCTACAAAGCCGATTGAAAACATGGTTTTCCTTGTCTCTTTTCTTTTAGTAAGAAAATGAAACTTTGAGGGATTTGTAGCAGGGTTCTGAGTGTCAGGTTCATTGTGTTCTCTGCTGTGGGAGGGAGGGATTTAAACTGAGCGTTTTTTTTGTGAACTGGGTATGTGAAGTTAACTACTGTCAAGTTGGAGGTCCTATGTGGACTGATTTTTTTCCTTATTGTGATTCGGTCATGTGTATGCTGGGACTAGATCCGTGATGTTATGCTGGGATAACATCACTGGTCCAGCCCCAGACTGACTAATCAGAGCCCAGCATTCTTTTGCCATTGTATAATGTATTATAGTCAGTGATTGTGATGATAGATGATAGACACCAGGAATATGGGAACACTTTTTATGACAGAGAACTGGCGGGATAAGGAGGGGGTCCACTAGACAACAGGGAAATTTATTGAACATTATGCTTTGTTTTTGTTTATTACAGGGGATGGATTGAGGATACAGGGAGGTCTGCTAGACATGAGGAAAAGGAAAACTAGGGTCCACTAGACACAGAGAAAGGAAAACCAGGGTTTTCGAACTGATTCGAACTGCAGAAAAAGTTCGGATGTGGTTAAACTCACTAAAATATTGCTGTTTGGAGAGGTTTGGGTTTTCTTGAAGCAGTTCACCCATCCATAGTTACAATCCAGGGAAGAAAGGGGAGAGAAACTTCTTGCTGTTTTCAGTGCTCAGGGAGACTCAAAAAGCACAGAAGCAGATTAAGGAACATTGTTTAACCAGGAATAGCACACTAAGCCAAAGCTTATTTCCAGATGTGACCTGGAAGCACAAGGAAGTTAAGTGACTTGCTCAGAATCACACAGCATGCACCTAGGGGGCTGTGTGCTCCTGAGCAAGTCACTTAACTTCCTTGTGCTCCCAGGTCACATCTGGAAACAAGCTTCGGCTTAGTGTACTATTCCTGGTTACACAATGTTCCCTAATCTGCTTCTGTGCTTATTGAGTCTTCCTGCACACTAAAAGTAGCAATAAGTTTCCCTCCCCTCTCTTCCCTGGATTGTAACTATGGATGGGTGTGTGCTTGTACTAGTACATGCTCATTCATTGCTCAGTTAGGTGGGCAGCCAGCCATGGTGGAGAGGAGGAGGCTTATTCAGTTGCCCGGTTGAGGGTGGGGAGGGCAGTACTTGCCAGGGTGGGGGTCCACTAAACACCAGGGAATATGGGGACACTTTTTTATGACAGGGGATCGGCGATTAAATTTCAGATTGCAGTGGGTTCAGCACAAGGAGGGTAAATGACTTCCTCATGGTCAAATTCAGTAGTGAATTTGTCACAGTTGTGGGAGCCACAACTGTGGGATTCAGGTCAGTCAGTCAGTCAATCAATCAATCAATTTTTATTTAAAACAGTATAATGGGCCATTGAGCCAATGTTCATATCCAATGGTGTCCTGGTGCCATTAGGCACGTAGAATACATTGTTACACAAAGATTTCACATAATCCCAAAGACAAATACAATAATATACATTTAAGTACATAAAATCATTAAGTAATATACTATAAGATCCAAGCACCTAGCAATCATATCAGTTAAAGGAAAACTGTCAGCTTCCCAAGAAGAACAGGTCCTGCTGACCCAAAGCACATTATACTGACATTTTGTTAATAACTTACAGGGCTGCAATGTTAATCAGCAGCTTAATCTGGTTCAAGGTCAGTTGGCATTCATCTGTATCCCCCTTCCCTGGGTAGTGCCTGAAAATAGGCAGGATTTGTCTAGTGCACTTACCCGGTCAACAAAAGCTAAATAAATAAATACTGTCTATCTGGTTGATCCTGCGATCCTCCACCTGCCATTATTTCCCCCGCAATCCACTTCAGCCAGCCTTTGTATGATGTGCCTGAAAGGCTATGCTGCAGGGGACTCTTATGTACCATTATAGTGTTTGAAAAGATCAACACACACAGCGCATGTTTTCGCTGCTAAGACGCTATATTAATCGACCAAAGGAAAGTACTTTCCTTGGTTGATAGGTGCTAGCACTAGAACTGCAAATGTGCACTGTGTAAGTGTTAATCTTTTCGAACACTATAGTGGCACACAGGAGTCCCCTCGCGGCATAACAAATCGAACTTGTCATCAGAGGACTAGTCACATGGGACTGTGGGAAAATAATGGTGTGGAAGGTCACAGATCATCCAGAAAAGAGTAAAATGTCAGCCCTCTAAGTTATTAACAAAATGTCAATACAACATATTTTAGCTGATGGACCTATATTTCCAGCTGCTCTTTTCCTGGAAGCTTGTCAGTTCCGCTTTAAGAACTACATCAGAAAATAGTAAATTCTGATAATGCACCATTCCATTTCTGCAGCATAAATGTGGCAGTTGGGCACATCCCCCTGAACCAGCTAAGAATTTGACCCAAAGGGGCCATTGGGCAATTCTGCGATCTAAGTGCTATGAGAATGGTGTTCCAGATCACAGACCCATAATAAGAAAATGCTTGTTTCACATTTCATGGTTTTGGTTTTAAGAACTACATACTCAAAACAATGTTCACAGTAGACGTGGACCTAATACATGGTCTGATACTACATACAGTCAGCATATTTGAAAGGTTTCGCCTGTGGTCTGATGGGAGGCTGCCAGACTCCACCTGCCCTATACAGTATAAGCCAACACTCGGACATCTCATCTGCCTAGTGTTTTTCATGTGTGATCTTATCCTGGTGCTGCCTGCACATTCTCTGATTCCTCTACCATTTGGTTTGATGTGTCTCCATGTGCATCCTTGCACCCATCTGGTTTGCCTCTGTCTATTGTTTTCTCCTTGCTCTGCTGTTTGTGCTCCCTTTGCTGCTGCTTTTGGTCTTTTTTTTTCCTACTTGTTCCTTTGCTCCCCCCCCTCAGTTTTTGTTTCCTTTGTTTTCTTTCCTAGCTCCTTTTGTTATGTTTTGCTTTCTATTTCTGTGCGCTGTCTTGCTCTTTTTTCTCTCTGGTGCTTTGTTTCTGATGCAATCCTCAGCCCCCTGTTCTTTGTGCATTTCTGCTCCAGTTCTTTGTAGTCTATGGCATCCTGCCACCTGTCTGTCCTTTTCTAGTGTGCTTTTGAGTCCTTTTGCTTGTGTTTCCTTCAGTTCTCCTTTGCCATTCTATTTACCAGCTTTCTGGTTTCCTCTGTTGGCCAACTGTCTCCTTTCCCTGAGAGATCCAGCCACAGTCTTCTTGCCCTCAAGTTGCTGCTTTTCAGATGTTTGTCTTCCAGCTTTTATTTGTATCATTTGTTACTTCTGGTTGATGCCTCTCTGTTTTGTTCATCATGCTCAAATGTTCCAATAGTGTCGCTCTCCCTCTGGACCTCCTACAACACACTTTTATGAGTGCCATATTCGAGAGACTTCTCTTTTGATCATTACTTCCTATCACTACTGGGATAAGTGATGTAACACTACTGCAGTGGCCTGCAGAAGCACAGCCATGCAGCCGTGTGCCTAGCGTAACCTGTGCCTGGAACCAGATCCCATCCTCACAGCATCACTCAGGACACTGAGAGTCATCCACCCGTAGGGCTTACCTCCACGGGACAGGCTCAACAGCCCCAGCGCCACTCAAAGTCATCGAATCCTCCTTGTAATTCTTCCCAGTTCTCAGCATATCAAACCTCATGATCACTCACTCTATCAGTTCTAACCCACAGGATGTGAATTCCTGGCAGCCTGTCTTCCACTAAAAATTTCACAGGAAGCCTTCTTGAAATCAGTTCAGCTTTAAGGAGTAGACAGTTCCCAAGTTGATGGCTGCACACTGAGTATTAAAGGTCCATCTTTTCTTCCACTGCCACAAAGCAGGAATGGTTTGAGCTGTGTCTTGTAGCATTAATAGCAAAAGCACCTACTCCTACATAATTTCAGTTTGAGGAGTAATGGGGTCTCATTCTACAACTGGCTTCAGCTGTAGCTTGGTTCAACTTTAGAGTGGCATCCTGGAATCCAGGCTTCTAGTCAACTGTTGAATGTGGGGCCTTCAAATTGGCTTCCAGGTCTTCCTACTAATACTCCTGTTCCAATACTGACTCTTCTTTCACCCTCCATTCCCTTTTGTCTTGCCAATAGACATCTTTTTTTCTAGCTCAATCTGCTGAACTGATTCAGCAACCAATAACACATCTATCAGGTGAATTGTCTACACCTTCACAACTTGATCTCACTATCAAATATGGTGGTGCTTCTATGAATACAATTGGTCAATTTCTGCCAATTTCTGCCAGAACTGCTGCTTATCTATTGAGAGTTAAATCCCGAATATCCTGGGTGGCTCTGAATAATGAGTTATTTTGCAGGCACTGTACTGGACAAGTGCCCTACTTGTTCCATATGTGGGCCATTTTGTCATTTTTGCAGCCTTTTGTCCATTTAGTTCATGACTCTTGTCCAACTCCAAATTCCCAGTCACCTTGTACTTCAATGCCAGAGCAAATATTTTACACACCAGTTAATATTTTGGATAAAAAGGGTGACATACTGTATTTCATTGCAATGGAGCAATTCCACCAACTTCAATAAATCCACCAGCTTTGTGTCACCATCCAAGTTCAAAGGTATGCAGCACTCGAAAAACCAACTGAGAACTTAAATACTATTAAATGAATGGTACTTTAATCCATGATTAAAAGTCCTCATACACAGGCAGGTTAAAAAAACAGCAGTACGGTAAATGCTAATTCTGCTTGGCTCAAGCTACAGCTACTTGCCCCACTTTGCGCCACCATGCACTCTGCTGCACATCTGCAGTTATTGTGGAAAAACTCACTCTAAGCTTGTCTACCACTGTATTCCTGTCTCTTTCCTAACAAAAGCCACAGCTGACATTTTGTCTACCCTTGACTCCAGTTAAAATTCCTCATATCCAGCAGTTGTTTACCCTTCCACCTGAATCAGATTAAATTTCTTCTCTCAGGCCATGACAAAGGCTTCCATACTGGATTTTATTCCATGCCATGCAACTCAGTCATTTGTTCTGTGCACCTGAAAGTAGCCAAGCAGTGCAATAAGGCTGTGGGGAAGGCTAGCAGGATGCTCAGGTGCCTAGCGAGGGGGCATCACCAGTAGAAGGAGGGAGGTAGTATTACCCCTGTATAAATCACTGGTAAGACCCCACCTTGAGTACTGTGTCCAGTTCTGGAGGCCCCAGCTCTGGAAGGACATAGATAGGGTGGAGTCGGCACAAAGGAAGGCTACCAAAATGGTGCAGAGCCTGCATCAAAAGCCCTATCAGGAAAGACTCAAGGAACTAAATATGTACTCTCTAGAGGAAAGGAGGGAAAGGGAGGATATGATAGAAACATTCAAATACCTCACAGGTATTAATAAGGTACAGGAAGTTAGCATTTGCCATAGAAAAAGATTCTCCAGGACAAGGGGTCATGCTAAGAAGTTAGGGAGGGAGATCAGATGTGATGTGAGGAAATACTTCTTCATGAAGAGGATGGTGGACACCTGGAACAGTCTCCCAGCAGAGGTGGTGGGTGCTAAAATGGTAACAGGATTCAAGCATTCATGGGATAGAAACAAGGGGACCTTAGAAGTAAGGCAAGGGTGGGAGAGGACCAGAGATTGAGTAGGGTCTGTGGTGGAACAGTCGGTAGAGAATATAGGGCGGACTAGGTGGGCCAAGAGGTCGTTATCTGCCGACAACTTCTATGTTTCTATGTTTCTAAATCTTCATTCTGTTTCTATAGATGCAGATGTTTCAGGACAAACTGCTCAACATTTCTTATCCGATCTCCTCTTTCTCATCCAGCATACGAACATATGAAATGCCAGCAGAAACAGGCCTCATGGTCTATCAAATCTGCTCGATTGTGCAACTAGCCCCTCAACTTGCAGCTGCCCCACCTGCCCCCTTCACCCCCAACACTCTGTCCCACCCTCTCTTAAATCCTCCCACCATTCTACAAGATACTGCCTCCTCGGGCAGAGTGTTCCACTTATCTACCACCCTTTCCATGAAAAACTGTCTCCTGATTTCCTTCCTGAAACCCCCCCAATCTCAGCTGATGCCCTCTCGTGTCCCTCCTGCTTCTGATCTGAAAAATCCCTTCTGTATTAATCCTGTTAATACCCTTTAGGTACTTAAAGGTTTCAGTCATATCCCCCTATCCTTCCTCTGTTTCAGGGAATACATTTGCAGCTGTCCCAGCCTCTCCTCATAGGATTTTCCCTCAAGTCCCTGTGTCATCTTTGCTGCCCTATGCTGCACCCTCTCTAGCAATCTGATGTCCCTTTTCAGGAATGGACGCCAGTACTGCTCCTAGTGTTCCAGGTGCGGCCTGACCAATGACATGTACAGGGGTAGGATCACTTCCCTGTGCTTGGAGGAGATTTCCCTCATTATGCACCTCAACATCTTGTTTGCTTTGGCAGCCACCTTCCTGCACTGAGCTGAGTGGTTCATACTCCCCATTATTAGTACCCCTAGATCCTTTTCCTCCACTATGCTTTCCAACTGTACCCCTCCCAACTGATATTTCCTTCCCTGGTTCCTTGCTCCGAAGTGCAGTACCTTGTACTTTTTGGCATTGAACCCTAACTACCATGTCTCCAACCAGTCCTGTAGTTTAGTCAGGTCTTCCTGCAGCCCCCTCCACCCCTCTATGTCATCTAGCATTGCACCGATCTTAATATTGTCTGCGAACAAACTGATCCTACTCCGATCCCATTTGAGATATTGGCTATGAATATCCCAAACAGCGCTGGTCCCAGTACTGAACCCTGGGGCAACCCATTCATAATGTCCCTTGGTGATGAGAGTTCCCCCCACCACCACCCTATGTTGCCTACTCCACAGCCAGTTGGTGATCCAGTTGACCATTTTTGTCCCCACCCCAATGTATTCCAGTTTTCCCCCCAGCCTCCCATGTAGCACCGAGTCAAAGGCCTTGCTGAAGTCCAAATTTAGGACATCCACTGCATGGTCCCTGTCCAGTTCCCTGATAACCCAGTCATAGTACTCGACTAGGTTTGTCTGACAGGATCTGCCCGATACAAAACCTTGCTGATGGCAGTCTTGGAGCCCATTATCTTCCAGAAAGGTCACTAGTCTCTCTTTTAGGATTGACTCCATGAGTTTCCCCACGATTGAAGTGAGACTTACTGGTCTGTAGTTGCCTGGATCATTCTTCGGGCCACTTTTATGAATGGGCACCACATGGACCATTCTCCAGCCCTGTGGCATGCATCCTGTGTCCAGTGATGTACTGAACATGTCTGCCAGAGGTCCTGCCAGGATGTCTGCTAGCTCACTAAGTACACTATGGTGAATGCCATCCGGCTCTGGCGCCTTGTCCACCCTCAGTGCCCTTAGTCCCTCCAGCACCCTATCCACTGGAATTCTGATATCAGTCGCCCCCACCCCCTGCCCACTCCTCTTCCCATGGGGCATCTGCCACCTTCTTTCCTTCATGAACACAGAGCAGAGTACTGATTCAGTGCCTCTGCCTGGTCCTCCCTTCTCCACCCACCCGCCATCTTTCTTAATCCTCACAATCTTGTCTTTGTTTCTTCTTCTCTTGCCAATGTGTCTGAGGAAGTTCTTTTCCCTGTCCTTGATTCACTGTGCCAGTCTCAGCTCTCTGGAAGCCCTGGCCACTCTGACTAGCCTAGTAATCTTCCTGGACTTCATCATGTACTCGTCTTTGTCCCCTTACCCTTCTGATTTCCTAAGCCTCTGGAATGCTTTTCTCTTGGCCCTCACCCCTTCCATTACATCCAGAGTCAGCCAGCGCAGCTTCTTTTCTCTTCCCTTCTTGCTCCATGTCCTGGTGCAGGTCTCAGTAGCCTCTGCCAGCCCTTTCTTAATGATATTCCATTTTTGGCTGGCACTCATGCATGTCTGAATTCCCTTCAGATGCTCAACCAAAATATCCCCCATCCTTTTAAAGTACACTCCCTTAAAATCAATCACCCTGGTACCTGTTCCTTCTGTTACTCTTCCCATATTGAGTTTGAACCACATTGTATGATGGTCACTCCCAGCTAGGAGGTCCTCCACTCCCAGATCCCTTACAGCCTCCCCATTTGTTAATACCAGGTCCAGAGTTCTACCCTTCCTAGTCATCTTGCAGACCAATTGCACCAGGAAGCAGTCCTGAAATACATCTAGTAATCTCTGCTCCTTTGCACATGTGGTGGTTGCAGTGTTCCAGTCCACCCCAGGGAGGTTGAAGTCCCCCACCACTACAGTATTCCCCTTCCTACAGACTCTTCTAATCTGCTCAGCCAACTCCCTGTCCAGGTCACCCCCTCATCTGGTGGCCTGTGCACTACCCCCACCCTCAGTATCTTTCATTTAGAGTCTTGAAACTGCATCCATAGGACCTCTGTCCTGCCCTCCACCCCCTCCTCTCTCATACACCTTATCCCCTTCCTCACGTAGATCACCATGTCCCCCCTTTTTCCCTAGTCCTGTCTTTTCTGAATATCCTGTACCCTGGGATCATCATAACCCAGTCCTGGTTCTGGGTGGCCCATGTCTCCATGATGACTGCAATGTCCACCCTTCCCACAGCCAAGAGAGCCTGTAGTTCGGCTGATTTGTTACCTAAGCTTCTCACATTCAGGGAGACCACCCTCCAACCTGTGTCTTTCTCCCCCCACCCTGGTTTCTCCCCTCCTAATCCCTACTTGTGTCCCCACCTCAAATACCTCTCTGATAGCTTGATGGTAGGCATGCTTGGCTCCCCCCTCTGGGATTCCTGCCTACTAGCTGACGTCACACCACCCCCCACCTAGTTTAAATCTATCCTTGATTCTATGTACCCATCAAACCTTTACTTTAATACCCCTTTTCCCTACCCACTCAACCATAGCCTATCCCCTACGTATAGATCTTTATTTTCCCAGGTACTGCCCCAGTCCCCCACTACCCCATACTCCTTAGACTGACACCATTCTCCCAGCCATTTGTTTAACTCCCCAATCCTCCCTTTCCTTCCCGTACTCATGCAGGGTACCAGGAAGCACCTCTGAAAAGGCCACTGACTCCCCCACTTCCTCATATAGCCCTCCTAATTCCTTAAACCTCCCCCTCACTATGTCCACCCTCTCCCCCGCCAGGTCATTAATGCTCAAATGCATCACTACATGTGGTTTCTTCCTGTCCCTCCTTGTGCACTTAAGAACTGCCTGCCCCACCCTGTCTGCCATTAGCCTGGGTATAGCCTCCATCCATATTCTACTATGCCTCTCCCCCCCACCGCCCCATCTGATCCTTTTAAGTATGGAATCACCAAGCACTAGTACACCCCCTTCCTCATTCCTTGTCCCTGCCCCCACCCCTTTCCCAGGGTATCCAATCTTAGAGCATGCTAGCTCACTGACTCCACTCTTTCTCCCTACTGCTCTCTGCCCCTTCCCCCATCATGTCCCTGCCCCTTCACTGCTCCCTCCCCATCCCCACATCCTTCCCCTCCACCCTGGCTCCCTCGTCTCACTCTGCCCCTGTTGTAACACCCCTCCAGCAGTGATTCTATCCCTTCACCCCTGTCGCCCTCCTCTGACTGACTCCTGCACCTTGTGGGTTTCCCTCTTCCTCCCTCTCCTGCTCTCCCCTGGAGATCATTCCCTCCCTCCTCCTCCACCAGTGTCACCAGCTCAGCAAACCTATTTCTTGCCCATCCTGCCTGGCTGTGCCTCTGCTCCCTTCCCCAGACTCTAGCCTACCCACTAATACTAGGTCCAAATCATCCTGCACAAAATGAAAACTGTTATCCCTCAAGGATACTTCAAGTTTGTGATGATGATTATTCCCTGAAGATGAGGTTTCATATCCCTTCTTTAATATGGAACATATAGTCACTGCTCTAGATTATCACCTTACCATCACTGCTTCCACTTGTTCAGGCCTTGTCGTGTAACCATATTTTTTTTTTGGGGCTGGAGTGGCATATCCATGTTTGTAAGGCTCCAGCTCCAGAATTGAAAATCGAGACTTCCTTGTGACAACTGCATCTTATGGTTTTGTGACATTTTGCAGTCCATTTTGATTTGCTGCAATTGACCGGTCATATTCTTTTCTGATAACCAAGTAGCCTTAGTCATAATAAATACAAGCTAATTTTCCTACTCCATAAAGAACTGAGATCATTAGCACGAGTTACTTTATGGTACAATTTTAGTATCAATAGCGTGGTCATACCTGATCCTGCTAACTTTCTTGATAATTGACTCTCTGTTCACTTCCAACAATTTGGGATTTCCATCCTCTAGCCGACAAGGTTACGCCTCCTCCTCCATCAGCCTCATAAGATCGGTATATTGCTCACAAGCAATTGGTCTGCTGGCTACTCTGAAACATTTAGCTTGACAGCAACAAGAAACAATACATCTCAAGCATACTATTTACCTTGCTGTACATTCATCCTAATAAAACATTCTCTTACTTATCCTAACAATCAATGCTTTTCTTCAAGGTTTTAGTAACTCTTCTTCACCATATCCTCCCACAAGGGAGCCTATATATTGCAGCCTATGTTCTTAACTGATGGCTCTTTTAAAAGGTGGAGTTTTTGGATCTTTCTACTGATCTTAATCTACAAGCAGCCATGATATTAGCATTCCTTGGATTCCTAAGAACTGGAGAATTCACCACTTCTGCCTTCAATCCTGCAATTCACATAACAAAGATCAGCCTCAAGAAAGCATCATTATATCTCTATCCTTACTTTACCAAGATCAAAACCTGACAGATCTGTATTACACCTGATATAATAGCAGCCATCAAAAACCCCTGGACACAGCACCCACTCTGGACACTCCTTAATGTCAGATCTCTAACACATACCCCTAATGAGTCAAGTCAAGCTATTGTTGATTGGTTTAGAAACCCGAACAACATCTAAAAATTATATGTAAGCTCCAGAGTCCTTACACAAAACGTTACTCAAACATGAGAATATTCAAGCAATAAAAATACATATCAAACAGCAGAAAAGAGCATCCTGTAGCTAGAAATTGGGCCAATAACATATCATAAAATCCATTTCAAAATTCAGGATTGCACAGATTTAGTTCAATCACTTTTTCTTTATAAAATTCCTAGTTCAAAGTCTATAAGCAAAGTGCGTTCACTTTCAGACGGTACCACTGCTGCAGATGTGTCAGGTCCTCAAACTACAAACTACAATATATTGACTTTATGTTTCCAGAGTATGGAAATTCAAGCAATCCTGCTTTTTAGATCCACTTGTTAAAAAGTCAGAGGGCACACTTAAAGACATCTTATTGTTTCAAAGTGGTGTACTGATAAGCTGTTTGAATGATAAAAAGCAACAGCATTCCTTTTTAGGAGTCATGTTATTTAAGCCTTTTAGAGGAGAGAAATTAAGTAATCATTGTGCACTTAGGATAAATCTGCTAAGCATTACTCCGGAAAGTTTCAGAGAGTTAGCCATTTTATAATAAAACTTAAGTAAAAATGTAAGATTTGCTAATGTAGTGTATATAGTAGGCTCAAACCTCAGCATGTCAGTAATAAAACAGGGAATGAATTACTCCCATTTATGCTTGAAGTTCATTAATTTGCAAATGGTGAGAAGCTCCATTAACACCACAGAGTTCATCAGACCACAGACAAATTTTTAAATAGCTCTTTTTAGAGTCAGGACTCCATATTTCAGAGTTATTGGCATAAGCTAAGATAAAACAAAAAAAATAAAAGGCTCCTTTATACTTTTATTGTTCTGAAGTGTCTCACAAAGCATTTAACATGAAGTCAAATAAGTTAATTAAGTGAAAGCCAGCAAATCTGTCTAAGGGCATAGCCCCCACCACCACTGATGTTTATTATTGCTGCTTCCCTCTTACAGTTCTTCATTCCAAACCATTCAATTTATCATTAGGCTCTAACACTAGGAGTCCTGTGGCTAAAAACCCACATATCTGATAAAGAACTCTCCACTCACCTTCGGGCCACCAAAACGAGTATAATATAGTGCAGCTTCCTACCAACATCATAGAGATATACATGTATAAAGAATTGTCAATGAGGCTTATGGCTTGCGGCCCATATCTGAGTAATTTCATAGTGGGGGTCCATTTGGATTGACTTTTTAAATTCAGTATGCATCAAACAACACAGGAAACAGAAAATCCAGCACTCATTGGATTCAATATGAATAATATCAAAATAGGACCAAAACGATACCTCTGTACAAAAAGAGTTGAGACCAGCCCCCGCAAATAGGTATTCCTTTGATCTCACTGGAATTTGAACATGACTGCTAATATCCAATCGGTTTTGCCAACAATTTAGTTCTCCATCAATCTTTCTGAGTGTAACCCCTAGGTGGCGCTATCCCAAGGGCTACTACCCCTGCCTGCTTGGCTAGTAGTAGGTTAAGGGGCCTAGGTTCAGTGACGGGTGCCTCCACCCAAAGGTCAGGGTTGGTATCAGCCTGACTAACCAGGCCACAGCCTTCTGGGACACTGTGACCCCCCCTTGTCCCCGGCTAGTGGCCCACACAGTACACAATGTTTACCTTTCCAATACCCCTGAGAGGCTTTACACATACACCTAGATTTAGCACTCACCCCCAGGACTGGTTCCTTCAGCTTGACTCTGGGGACCCCCTGTAAAATAAGGTGATGCAAGACAAAAACAACTATGCAATATCTCAGACATAAACAGACACTATCGTCAATGTAGATTGCAGGAAAAATAAGTAGATATGATTTATTCAGGGGGCTATAACAAGGATGGGGGCAATCAGGCTAATTGGCTTAAACACACTATGAATATCACCGTTGTGCATGCAGTCAGTGTCCCTATCAGTCACACTCTCTGGGTACCCAGGATGGAAAAGGGGGCTAGCCAGGACCATTGCCCGGGGTAGGCCGGCATTGCAGCTGTTAGGGGCCCTGTTAGGAAGAAAATTAACATGCACACCCACTGATTGTAATCCGATGCCAGAGGGCTCAGTTCGTGAAAACAACACAATGAATTAATCAGATGACACACTTGTGATTCAAAAGATATGTTGCAGGGGGCTACCATGTTTACTATTCATGATACCCAATGCTGAGAACAGGATGGATGATGGTTGTTCTGGATTGCCAGAAGGAGCAAGATAGGGAGACAAGGTTTTTGTGGCAGGGCCCAACTGCATTTGATAGTAGGCAGATTCAGTCTGATGCAAGCTGGGTACAGTTTCCAGCCTTCAACACACAACTCAGCTCGAGGGGGAAAACAGGTTGTGACCCCCCTCCAGTTCACAGCACATTCATATGTAAAGAAAGTTCACTGTACCAGGCAGGCTACTCCTCAATCCCGATCGCAAAACCACTGCTAAAACCCGGGAGCACAACGGTAGCTAAAGTTCCTGACAGGCCGATCGCTTTTAGCAAAGTCTTTGGTCTTCTTCAGGCGAGCCTGGTATCCCTCCAGTAGCTGACTTCCCAGCACACCAACCGGATCACTGTCCGACTGTTTTTCTTGCGCTTTCTTTCTTTATCAGTAAGATGGCAACCGGCAGAGTTAAGGGCCTTCCACGGTTCTCCTTCGTGAACTACTGCACAACACAGCCTCTCGATTATGAAAGCTCTTTCCTCTTCAACTTCTAATTTGAATCTGCTCTTTCTACCCAAGCTTCAGGGCACATCAGCAATCGGTTTGTGGCACAGTCCGAAAATGAAGCTCCCCTTTTCTTCTCCAAGGCAGGAGAGCTGCAGGCAGGCAGGCTAGACTTAGCCTTCCCACCAAATCTCCATGCTACCCCATGGGGCAGCAGCTCCACAAGCTGGAGCTCCTCACTCTCCCAGCTCCACCACACTTCTGGCTTGCCAGCAGACAGTTCAGGGGATTTCCCTTACATCCAAAAGGTTTGGTTGGGCAGTTTAGCTATCAATCACAGTTAGAGCTCCCCCTCCTGTTACAAAAAGCCACCAACAGTCTAAAACTACAAATCCCAACTGGTAATCCATACAATCCCATTTCAGCAGGCTCCATTTTAGAGTCCCCCAGTACTGATTGGACCAATTCAGCAGTTCGGGACCAAAATGGTGGAGCTAAACTGAACAGTCCTTGCTGCAAAGAAGGCAGGTTAGAACACACACTATATCTTTACCACTCTAAATATTTATCAGTAATTAGTTACATCTCTTAACAGGGCTCTGTCTGCACCACTTGCGACGGCAGAAATGGAGCGAGGATTCAGCAGCCCGGGCGGGATTCGGGCAGGTAAACACGCAGTCCCCCCATAGAGATTAATTATGACTGCAAGCAGGCAGCACTGAAAGAGACAGTACATGGAGGCTTTAAAGGTGCTCACTGGTAAAAACATCTAAACGGCTTAAATGCCGAACACCTACCAGGCAGTGAGCAATTAGGCAAGCTCTGGGAAGACTTTTTTGGTGACCCCCATTTGTAAGGGGGTTACATGAGAAATTATCCAGTCTCCCGAACTAGGAGAAAAACCATAGTGAACCTCTCGACTCATCGCTATCCAAAGTACTCCTTCAACACTCTCCAGTCTTTGTTCTCCAGTATTGATTCTGGCTGTACACACACCTGAAAAAAAAAAGGAAGAAGAGTGCTCCTCTAAGCACAATAAATACAGGTTTGTCAAGTAAAACATACTTAAAATACCCAGTCCTCAGGCAACAATAGCATACCTTTAAAAGGCTTTAACAAGCCTGCTGGCCACAAAAGTGCCATTATATTTCCATACTTCTATATTTCCGTAATTCTGTCATCCTTCTTTCTGTAGGAGGGCACCTTGTATCATAACATACTCCCATCAGAGGTTACTTTCTCTGCTGAAAACCACTTCAGACTTAGGTGCAGCTCTGTCTTTCCAAACCCAAGTCACCGGTAAAATTCTCGAGCCCCAGCTTCTCATAGAGCAGTTAAAAGTACAGGAGGGCAAATATTAGTTCAGTCAGAGCTTCCACAGAAATTCATAAATGCTCACTAATAAGAAGGTGAAACCTTTTAACTTTAGCTCTAGCTCAAATTAAAAATTCTCCATCAATCTTTCTGAGAAATTATCCAGTCTTCCAACCAGGAGACAAACCATAGTGAACCTCTCGACTCATCTCTATCCAAAGTGCTCCTTGAACACTCTCCAGTCTTTGCTCTCCGGTACTGATTCTGGCTGTACATACACCTGAAAAAAAAAGGAGGAAGAGCACTCCTCTAAGCACAATAAATACAGGTTTGTCAAGTAAAACATACTTAAAATCCCCAGTCCTCAGGCAACAATAGCATACCTTTAAAAGGCTTTAACATGCCCGCCAGCAACAAAAGTGCCATCATATTTCCATATTTCTATATTTCCGTAATTCTGGCATCCTCCTTACTATAGGAGGGCACCTTGTATCATAACATACTCCCATCAGAGGTTACTTTCACTGCTGAAAACCACTTCACACTTAGGTGCAGCTCTGTCTTTCCAAACCCAAGTCACCAGTAAAATTCTCAAGCCCCAGCTTCACATAGTGTAGTTAAAAGTACAGGCGGGCAAATATTAGTTCAGTCAGAGCTTCCACAGAAATTCATGAATGTCCACTTATAAGAGGGCAAAACCTTCTAACTTTAGCTGTAGCTCAAATTAAAAATATTGTGACATTAACAGGCAGAGCTACGGAGAATGCCTGAAACAAAACTAGGAGGCACGAAGCAAACTTTACCAAAAAATAGTGCTCATTTACAAAAGGACAATTGCTGAGCTCACTATTACTGATCCAATGCCAGAAAATAGCATCAGTTTCATTCAAGAAGTTGCAAAAAAGGCATAGTAAAAGTTAAAAACTACAAACTAAGAGGCATTAGTTTGACATTAGTTTGGCCTGGAGAGGAGTGGAGCAGCAGCATGGCCATCTTGCTGCTCCGCCCCCAAGCTACTCCTAATGAGGTAGAATCACAAACGGTAGTTATTGGTGACCCAGACTTCCTCCCCCAAAGGAGGATAGAGACTATTGGAGTTGGAACCACAGATCCCTTATTAGGTTTAAACAGTTCATAAAACATGGTGTCTGCCTGTCTTTTGCTGATCTGCAACAGAAATTTAACCTGCCATAGTGGGATTTCTTTCACTTTCTACAGGTTCACCACTGTTTACAAACAAAGGGAAGACTGGCCAAAATTAACTGGATCCCACTGTATTGGAAGACTTCCTCTACTGGGCAACAATGTTGGCCAACAGAAGAGGCAAGATAACAATGGCACACAAAATGCAACACACCCTGAGTTCTAGGAATTCAGGGAGGCCCGGGAATGTAAGGCTCAGGTCACAATAAGTGAGGAAGACTGGAAGACAACGTAGGAATGGGCTGGCACACTATGGCCTTACCGACGTGAAGGGAGTTTAGGTGGAAGTGCCTCATATGGTTCTTCATACCCCCAACTATAACAAAGCACTTCATGGAGGGAGGCTCAGACCTTTGTTGGTGAGGGCGCAGACAAGTGGGTACACACTATTACATTTTCTGGGGCTGTCCAAGTATATAGCCATATTGATCTCAGATTCAAGAAGCTCTAGAAGGCATATTTATTTGGTTTTTATTTACTGGGTAAGTACACTAGACAACAATGTTGCCTATAATTAGGCACGACCCGGGAGAGTACAGTCAGGGGAGACCAGAGTCAACATTAAAGAGTATTTCATATGGGGTTCAAGTATTCCTTTTACATTCATGCACTTATTGGAAAAAAGTGCCGCAAGTTGGCCATCAACCAGAATAGATGCTCTTTCAGGCTCTCTGCTTGGTGTTAATGAAAGGGGACACTGTTGAACTGTTAGACAGATACCCTACCATCAGTAGAAGTCTGGAAGTCAAAAGTTAGAGACCTTCAGGCAATGGAGTGTATTACAGCTACACTGTGACCAACACAGGAGAAGCATATAGAACTTTGGCATAAATGGGACTCCTATGACTTCCCAGAGGAGGGATTAGAGTCTTTATCAGAGGAGGGTAGAAGTACCCCACCCCCAATTAATAATCACTGAATTAGACTGATGCACCGAGAGAATTTCAGATCCAGGGAAGGCCTGTATACCACTAAAAACTTGGTTGGGACAGGGAAAGTAGCTGAGGATGGGAGGACATCCTGGTTGTGGCAGATCTTGGAAGGTCAGCATCTCCCTACCCACCTTAATTAATTTGAATGCAAATAGCAGAAGGACTAAAGAGACAGACAGCCACACACGTTGTTTGTTAAAATTTGTTTTAGTAACTCTTATTATAATGTATCAGCTGCTTTCAGTGACTCCACAGCGGAAACTTGAAAACAAATCCTACATTGACTTGAAGAAGAAATAATTTTATGAAGATAAACTGGATGCAATAGTATGGACTTCACTTGACTAATACTGTCATTGATATATGACTGTGATTTTATTTGATCAATATTGTCATTGGTCTTTGACTATTGGCATGTATTTGAATGCAATGTTTTTAATTGGAGCATGTCAGTAAAGCTGAATAAAAAAACGACAGAAGTAATACAGGGGTCCACACATCCTATTTCACATCAAACTCAACTTGATGTCCTATTCAAGACCTCAACCAGTTGGGACCTCAATCAGCTGCAAGCTATGGACAGGTATCTTGATCCTACTCATCCTCTTCTGTGTACTGAAAACTATTACACCATGACTGCTTCTGGGTTTGTCCTTCATGTCTGTGTTCTATCTTGTCTGTGGCTGGAGTCCTCTTCTTTTCCAACCATTTATTGATGAATGCAACATCCATCTCTTCTTCTAAAAAGAAGATACTGGCTCACATCATCAAGATCAAGGGCCACTTAATCCTGATTTAAAACCTACACATCCAAATTCAAAACTCTGCCAAGCTTATCAACAGCTAGTCTTATAATTTTAGAAGTCTGGAGGGAAGGCTAATCCAGTAGTTTGGATTCCCCAGAAGCTTCCTCCACAGGTTTTTTTTTTCCTCTCCTTCATGCTATTGGGTGTATTGTGTGAGCTGGAGGAGGAGAAGGGTTCTGTTACATCACACTGTGCTCTTTTGGTTCTTTTAGCCACCAGTTTCCTTTAGCCTCAAGAAACTTCTCCTTGTATCTCTACTGAGGGTGGAAATCCAGAGGAAAGAATCAAGTCAAAGGAACTCTTCAAAGTAATATTGCACAAGCACTTACTCAACTGGCAAACACACATTAAGTAGAAAGGTTTCACTTGTGGTTCAATGGTGGGGGGGGGGGGCTGACAGACTCAATTCCCCTTCCCTCACACACCTCCCCTGATTAGTGTTTTATGCAACCACCTCCCTCCCCTCCTCCTTCTCTGGTGCTCTGCCTCCAGCGTGGCTCTCTTAGCTTCCAATATCCTTTAGCCTCAAGAAACTATTACTGACACCTCTACTGGGGGTGGAAATTTAGAGGAAAGAGTCAAGCCAAAGTAACTCTTCAAAGTAATTTTGCATAAGCACGTACACAACTGAAAGTCACACATCAAACCAAAAGATATACAGATGCAATTTGGAGAGATGCCCAAAAATCAAACAAATTTTTTCCCTTCTAGCATCTTATCAACGTATGAATTTTGATGAACTTTAATGAATGGTTCATGAACATCCATCAAAATTCACTAATAGTTCTTCAACTCAGTTCATGAGCCACGTTTATGAATTGCTAATCAACACAGAGATTACGCAGTTGCTGATAAAATCAATTTGTAGAACTTATTGTCATATTAGAATTCACTGTTTCCCATCATGAACAGTTCATGATCATTGCCGATGGGATGTCAAACTCCACTAGGGGAACAGCAGCACTGCAATATACAATTTTGCCACACTCCAGTAGTGGTAGTGGCATTATGTTAATTCTCAGTCTCGTGTCAGAGATCAGACAATTATGACGTTTAAATAGCTATACTGATTGTGGACTAAGTTAATTTATTACGTTTAATGTATGTATATCCCATATACTGTAAGTTGGGGGTCTAATTAGACCCCCAGATATTTATGAGCATATACCATACAAACATGCATGTGAAACTACCATCAGAAGAAGACCTTATGATCTATCTAGTCTGTCTGATGTGGAACTCCTGCATCTTGGACTACATTGAACCAGCTGCAAAGAAGAATCACTGCAGTCAGGGATATTTAAGGTATCAGTGTTTGTTACTTCCTCAGATTTTTTCAGAGCCATTTGTGCAACAAGGCCTGGTATTTGTGTCTGATAAACAATTGAAACCAGATTCTATGGGATTTTAGCTATTAGGTCAAACTGCACAGGATGAGATTGGGTGTTCCCAGAAGAGAATACATTTTTGTTGGGTCTAGCCTCCCTGCTGCATCAATTTGGGAGGGCTAGTTTGTCTTCACTGGCCTCTGAAACATGCTCCTTTGTTTGCTACTGGCCCCAGATAAGAGGGGGTGCAGCGTCGCAGTAAAACCAGTAACGTAAGCTAGAGGTAAGGTCAAGCCCAGAACACAGGATGATGATTCAATTTAGAGGTTAAAGCACCAAGCTCTGAACCTGGAGACATACCAGTCATCAGTTTGAAATCCAGAACTGCCACTTGCATACTGTGTGACCCTAAACAAGTCACTTAGCCACCCTCTACTCTTGGGTTGCACCTAGAAACAAGCTTCAGCTAAGTGTGCATTTCATGACCAAGTATTCTAAAATAAATCAAAATAAATGAAAAGGAATATGAGAGCTGCAGGTACTGTAGCTGAGCAGACTATTCTACTTATATGCCTGCCTATCATTAGAAGAGAAGCCATCTGTGTCATTAGCCTGCCTACTGCATTAACTCGGCAGAGCCAGTTTGTCTCCTCTGGCCTCTGAAGCAGATTCCTCTTTTTGTTACTAGCCCCAGATGTGAGGGAGTGCTACATTGCACCAGGAGCAGCATCAACTGGTAGGTTGAGCCCCCTTAACATGAAAGTAGAGCCATTCAAGTGGCCCTCATCAGAACAGCCCTCCACATGAGAAGCTTTTGCTGGAGTGGTGCGAGTTCTCAACAGATGTTGCCAGCAGAACCATCTAGGCAATATGAACGTGTGTTGGATTTCTTACATTATCAGGGCTTTGTCCATGGTTTGGTGAAGAAGCAGATAATTCATGCTACCCTCCTCATTAAGCAGTAATTAAACTGAAAATGCCACAAGCATCCTTTGGAAACCCATTTTCACAGCTGGTGCTGGCATGTCCTTCTTTGGTGTTTGAGTTCCTGCCTTTAGCCTTTGGGCCTTGATTCATATGAACACAAGCATACTGAAGGTGACAGTGGAATAAGGCCATTTGGTCTATCTAGTCTGCTCATATAGTAGGGTCCTCAGCTTATTCTACTGACTGTTTCTCCTGGTCCCCCTTCCTTAAATCTGCCCCCCCCCATGCCTCATACTTTTCCCTTTATGCCTACCCGAGCCCCTCTTGAAGCTGCTCACCATCTTCATCAAGATCACTTCTTCTGGCAGCGCATTCCAACTGCCCATCACCATCTCCACAAAGAAGTGCCTCCTAACCTCCCTCCTAAATCTCCCCAGCTCCAGCTTTAGATTGTGTCCCTTTATGGTTCAGCTGCCAGTTGAAGAGAACCCTCCTTATCCACCCTATTTATACCTTTTAATTATTTGAAGGTCTCTATCATGTCCCCTCTCTCCCCCGTCTCCTCCAGTGAGTACATATTCAGGGTCCTTAACCTCTCTTCATATGTTTTGCCCTATTGACCTGAAACCATCTTAGTTGCCCTCCTCTGGACTGCCTCTGCTTCCCTAATCTTCAGCTCGGCTTCAGGTTGGCTCCTGCTGACTGCTGGTTACCTAACTCCTCCCATTTGCTTCTTTGCCTTCAGATTGGGTGTTTCCTCCATCTTTGCACCTAAAAACAGCCAGTGCTGCTGCAGCTTTGCCTGTCCATTCACCTTAGTTCTGAACCATAGTGGTGTCTGGTGCCAGTGGTCTCTTGTCCCATTATGTACAGGAAGGTTGCTCAGGAAACTAGGCACTAGGAGACAGAACATATAAACATACTAGAACTTTGCAAAAAGCAAGGTTAACTAGTGAAGGCTGCTAGTGACCAAAATTGGTGCAGGTTAACAAAAACTTTTATAAATATAACATGTACCGTTAAAGTAGCAGAGATTCCCAATGTCGTACTGTGGGGATATCTACTACTGTTGTGGTACGTGTTATTTTTAATGAAAGTTCTGGTTAACTTGCACTAATTTTGCCTGCAAGCAGTCTTTACCAGTTAGCCCTGCTTTTTGCAAAGTTCTCCTGTCCCATTCCTGTGTTCTTCTTGTCAGGGGCTGGGAGTTTGGCATTGTGTCATTGTGTTACCAGCTCCTTTGGTCTGACTTTTTATGACTATCTTATTGTCTTTCTTTTGCTCCCCCACCAGCCACTTCTTCTGGCTTCCTGCCCTCTCTGCAGTTGTGTTGCTGGATTTACCCTTTGCCCTGGATGGTCTGCTCTCCTACCTGCCTACCTCTCCCCTTCTACCTTGTTGCAATTCACTTTCTGGCTTTTCTACTCCATTCCCTGTTTGTTCTTCTGTTAGAAACATAGAAACATAGAATTTGACAGCAGATAAGGACTGCTTGGCCCACCTAGTCTGCCCATTTCTCTACCTATTGGATAAGCTGCAGATGCCAGTTAACCAACAGCCAACTTCCTCCTACCCCTCATTAGAATTGCCTTATGTCTGTCCCATGCATTCTTGAATTCCCCCACTGTTTTTGACTCTACGACCTCAGGAAGGCTGTTCCATGTATCGACAACCCTCTCTGTGAAGAAATACTTCCTCACATTACCTCTGAGCCATCCCTCCTCTATCTTCAAATGGTGCCCCCTTGTTTTTGCACATCTCTTTTTCTGAAAGATGCTACCCTCTTGGACGTTGTTGATTCCCTTGAGGTATTTCAAAGTTTCTATCATGTCCCACCTCTCCCTCCTTTCCTCAAGGCTATACATCTTTAGTTCCTTTAGTTTTTCTTCATATGTCTTCTGATGCAGACCCTCAGTCATTTTGTTGCCCTTCTCTGAACAGCCTCCACCCTGTCTATGTCTTTGGAGATGGGGTCTCCAGAACAATACACAGTCACTCAGATGTGGTCTTACCAACTGTCTATACAGAGGGCCAACAACCTCCTGTTTTCTAATGGTGATGCTTCTCCCTATGCATCCCATTATCCCCCAGCCCTCCTTACTGCCTTCTCACATTGCTGGCCCACCTTTAGGTCATCTGATATGACTACCCCCAGGTCCCTTTCTATTTTTGTTGTTGTCAGTATCTCACCCTCCATTGTGTACTCTTCCCCTGGGTTTTTGTTTCCCAGGTGCATTACTTTGCACTTCTTTGCATTGAATCTAAGCTGCCATACATTTAACCATTTCTCCAACCTTGCCAAGTCCATTTTCATCCTTTCCACCCCACCTTGTGTATCAACCCTGTTGCAGATCTTTGTGTCATTTGTAAAGAGACATACTTTCCCTTCCAGTCCCTCTGCAATGTCACTTATAAAGACATTAAAAAGGACCGGCCCCAGTACTGAACCCTGCGGTACTCCACCAATAGATCTCCTTTCTTCACTGTGGACTCCATTTACTATTATCCGCTGTGTCCTCTTTTCCAACCAATGTTTTACCCAGGCTACCACCCTGGCACCCACTCCCAGGCTGGCTAATTTGTTTATTAATCTTTTGTGCGGGACTGTGTCAAATGCCTTGCTAAAGTCTAGGTAGGCCATGTCCACCGCCACTCCCTGGTCTACTGCTTTGGTCACCCAGGCAAAGAAATCAATTAGATTTGTCTGACATGACATTCCCAGTGTGAATCCATGCTGCCTTGGGTCCTGTGCCCCACTGGCCTCTAGGTACTCAACAATTCTTTCCTTCAGAAGTGATTCCATCATTTTCCCTACCACTGATGTCAGACTGACAGGTCTGTAGTTTCCTGCCGCTGTGTTGCTCCCACTTTTGTGAAGGGGACTCACATCCGCCCTCCTCCAGTCCTCAGGCACCACACCATCCTCCCATGATTTATTAAAAAGGTAGTCAGAGGTGTTATTAGTTCTTCCCTTAGTCCTTTTAGAATTCTGGGGTGAATCCCATCAGGACCCATTGCTTTACCCACCTTCAGTTTTAAGAGTTATTTCAGAACCCTTTCTTCTGTGAAAAGACTAATATCAACCCCCCTATCCAGAGTGCTTCTATTGACCTGATTAGGTGTTTCCCCCCTGCTTTTCCATTGTGAATACTGAGCAGAAGTATTATTTCAGTATCCCTGGTTTTTCACTGTTGCTGTCTGTCCAACCACCTTCCTCTTTGTTCAGCCTCAGTATCCCTGCCTTAGTCTTTCTTTGCTCCCTAATGTACCTATAAATGGTTTTATCCCCCTTCTTAACTGAGTTGGCTATCTTTTCCTCAGTTTGGGCCTTTGCTATTCTGACTGCCTTTCCTGCTTCCTTCTGCTTTAACTGGTACAGTTCTCTATCCTGCTCCTTCTGTGTTTCCTTATACTTCCTGAATGCTATCTTTTTCTCCCTTACCTTCCCCGCCACTTCTTTTGAGAAACATAGTGTTTTTTTTCTTTCATTTTGATTTGTTTATTTGCTTCACACAAAGGCTTGTTGCCTCTGTGATGGCGGTTTTGATGTTTCCCCATTGTTGCTCCACCCCACCTTTTTGCATGTTTGCTAGTGCTTTTCTAAGGCACTCTCCCATTTTGACAAAATCAGCCCTCCTGAAGTCCAGTACCTTCACTTTTGTGTGGTTTGACACTACAGCTAAGTTTATCGTGAACCACACTGTTTGGTGGTCGTTTGTTCCCAGATGGCTACCCACTTCAAGATCAGAGATCCTCTCTCCATCCTCATTTCAGAGTACCAGGTCTAACATTGCTCTCTCCCAAGTGGGTTCAAAACTAGCTGTCTGAGGCACGCCCCCTGTAGGGCATCGAGAATGGCCCTGCTCTTGGAAACCTACGCCATCCAGAAACGATCACCTACAACTCTTACCCTCCACCCCGGGGAGTGCCTTCCTTCTTTTCAGACACCTATTTTACAAAGGCTAAGTAACAGGTCTGGTCACAACTGACTGCAAATATCTCCCAGCTACAGTTCCTCCCTGGCACATTAAAGTTAAAACTAAGAAAAGTCCACCCCAAAAACAGAATCAATACTAGTTACTTACACAGGTCCAAAAAGTAATAATTCAGTTCAGTGTAGTCTAGAAAATAACCTCCTTGATTCAAGGAAGCTGTGACTGCTTTCTCACTCTCCCTGTCTCAGTCTCAGCTCTGTTGATTGTGTTGGCTTCTTTCTGGTGGCTTTCCTATTGGCTCATCCCTTTGCCCCATCTCCTTTGCCTTGGCTATGTATCTTGCTTCAGCTTTTAGTTCCCTGGCTGTGCATTGACTTTTTTTGATTTTTGGGGCTGCTCTTCATACTATCTATGTGATGCTGATTGATTGTCCACTGTCCACTTCTCCTGGCTGTTCATACCTTGTCCTGCTGTTTGCTGTCCTGCCTGCTGTTGCAGCTGATGCCAGTGTGCTCTCCCTTGGTGTCTCTCTGCCTGTCTGTGCTGGTAGATGCTACTCCTACCCTTCCTGCTGCACCTCCTTTCTGCCTCAGCCATCAGCTGTGCCTCTGCCATCTACAGCCCTGGCCATGCTTTGCACTCCTCTTTCCTACTAGTGTCTGTGGCTCCGCAGGTAGCACACTCACCTCTGAGGCTGGGAGATCAGAAGGCTGTGGGTTCTATCTCCACACCAGGCACTTGGGTTAACATCTGAATACTGACACTGCAGTGCAGCATGAGGGGGGTGCTGCACTCCTGAGGTGCCGTCTTTTGGATGAGACGTTAAACCAAGGTCCCATCTGCCTGTTTTGGTGGTAGTTCAGGTGGATGTTAAAGATCCCATGGCACTTCTTGAAAAGAGTAGGGGAAATTTTTATTGCAAAATTCAAAAACCAACTTAATCGAACATACAGGTAAGAAGAAAAAATAAAAGAAGTATACAGGAAACATCCAGAGAACACTGAGACAATCAATACAGAAAAAAAACAAAGGCATAAAAAACAGACAATACATTTTAAGTTTTAATTACAGAAAGTAAGATGCAAAGAGCAGTCTCATTGTTTAAAGCAGTATCAGCCAACCCAAGTAACACCTTTCCAAAAATGAACACAGACAGCATTACCCAGAGATGTATGCTCATGTGTATACACCTTCTCTATTTCTATTTGTAACTTAAATAAAATATCCTGCAAAAGAACTTATTCGTCTGTAATACTCTTTGGTAGCGTGCTTGCCAAATCACCCATTTAATACATGTCAATATCACAAAAATAGTACGCTTATTCCAAAGAGACCATTGTTCAGTTAATTGTCCTTGTACCAACACAGCATAAGACATATTGGCAAAAGGTGACGCATCCCAAAAGGACGCCACAGCAGACCAGAAGATGTGTATCTTGATACATTCAAAATACAGGTGCTGCATAGTTTCAACCTTATTTGTACAACCTATTTCTGTGCAGTTTCTTTCTTCCATACATTTATGTTTATGATTGCCCTTTTACATTCAATTTACCATGCCCACACAACCATACCATATCTTGCATATTTCTAGGAATTCTAGGCTCAGTAATACATTCCAAAAGCTTACTATTACTAACCCCATCATTAAGAACAAAAACTGGAGTTTCAAAATAAAATTTTTCAACCAAAGTAAAGTAAAAATTTTTTCCTTGACTGAGTTAAAAACCAAAGTAATTAGATTTTTCAAGTTCTAATATATTTTAAAGCAATTTGTACATACAATGGTAATAATTTATACAGTGGATGCCATTTTTCCCTTCCCCAAGCTGTCAGAAAACCTGCACTCCATTCTTGCATCAGATCCATCCCCACAGTCTTAGTACCCAACATCAGTGGTCTCACATTAGTGTAAAAAAATTTGAAAAGGAAAACACTAATGGTTGTAACATATTCAAACCCCCTTCTTTCCATGAGCGATAAGTATGAGCCCTTTTCACCGCATTGAGTTTGCTGCCCCACAATATGGAAAAGAACAACTTGTGTAGTTTCATATGCGTTCCATATGGCAAGGGATAAATATGAGGCACGTGGAGAAAGAGCAGTGCAATGTATGTTTTTAAAAGAAAAACTCTTTTCTTACATGTCATTTTCCAAGACTTCCAAGTTTGAACTTTTTGTAAAGCTAAGTCATAAGCTATGTCCCAATTCAGTTGTCCAGTGCCAGAATTGCCAAACCAGAGTCCCAGAATCTTTATTGATTCTCAGGGCCTGCCTTTAATCATTCTGGGCACCTGTGCATCCCCCTGCTGGGGACCACCACTCCATTCCCTGTGGGCCCCCCCCCCACACACACATCCAACATTTACACCTAACTAACCCTCCTGTCCTATATTAATAAAGTAGTAGCAGGTCTACTAGCTTAACCAGCATCTTTTAATTAGTGCCATTGACTGCATTGAATTATCTGACTTCACCATTGGAAATGAAACTGACTGAGCCTGGAGCCAGAACTTAAGTACGCAGGGTACTATTGCCATATTAATTTCTGTAAGGACAGGGACATCATCACGAGACACTCACACCTCAGATACTCTGATTTGCAAACAAGTTAAACAATTTAACATTTCTGGAGCTGTGAGAGAATAGAGAGGATCATCATAGGCGGCAGTATAGTGCAGTGGTTTATGGTTCTGAACTGCAAACCTGTAGACCTTGGTTTGAATCCCACAGCCCCCACTTGCATACTGTATGACCCTGAGCAAGTCACTTAACTTCCTTGTGCTTCCCAGATTGCACCTGAAAACAAACTTTCAGCTTAGTGTGTCTCTCATGGTAAAAAAATAAATAAAATCATGGGACACCCGTAAGGTTGCCACCTGTCAGGTTTTTACCTGGTGATCAGGTTTTCAGGGTCTCTATCAGGAAATCCGATTTTGCTCTGTGCTGGTCAGGTTTTTGAGCCATTGTGAGCAGGGGTCAAGCTTCATTTTTTTTTGCACTAGCTAGCAAGGCAAGTTGATTCTAAATTGCACTAGCCCTCAATTATAATGTTAAATTTTGATCACTTATACAGGAAACAATGCAAGCCAAGAAATATCCTGATTGCACATTTATCCTGCTCCCACATTGCTTCCAGCTCCCCAACAGAAAAAAGACTGCAATGCCATCACACAGTGAGCCCCCCCATTGTTTTGTACCACAGCATCCTCTCTTCTTCTTCTCTTTGTGCGTGCGCACACACACACACACACACACCAAACTAGTGGATATCACAACAGCAAATGTTCAGTCAAGAAGTCCTAGTTCTGCACACACAATAGCTGACATCATCATGCACCTCACCACACTGTCACCACCACCCACAGGGCAATGAACAGAGTCAGGCAGAGAAAGACACTCTCAGCCCCCACCCTATAGTCAACTGGAGACCTGTACTTCTGAAAGTTTTTGTACTGTCTCAAGTGAGCCAGGAGTACATCTAAAATTTCTTTGGGGTGGGTGCTACACAAACCTAGGGGTCTTTGGAAATAGAAAACTATATTTTTATTTTTAAAAACACTGATTTTAATATGCTCTGCACCAACAATAACAAAGTTTTCTTTAACATTGTCCTTTCATCAGCACAGTGGAAACAGTACACAGGCATAACGCTATACCATCTGTATTCCTATATACTGTAGTAGTGGCTGTCAAATGGTGAGGCCAGCCTCCCAAGGGAGGCCCCAAATTGTTCCAGGGGAGGCTCAGTCAAGTCTGAGAATGTATAGTATTTAAATTTAAAATGTTAGCTGTTTTGTGTGAAAGCATAAAACAAATTAAATATGGATAATTGCCAGTGAATTTATTTACTTATGCACGAATATTTGACCAGGAAGTCCCCATTGAGTCAAAGCTTTTTTGTAGGTGTGCATATGTAAATTAATGCCTGGGGAAGGCATGCTGAGTCAAGGCTCATTTCTACAATAGGTATTTATATGCAAATTAGTAACTTGGAAATGCACACAGAATCAAGGCTCATTTCTATAGTAGGTATTCATATGTAAATTAGTGACTGGGAAAAGCACAGAGATCCGCATGTTTTCCAGTGTGACCCGAAGTAAGGGTACGGGAAGTTGCTTAACAATAGGGTAAGAAGGGTGAGATGAAGTGGCTAGGTTTGGCTGTTCCAGATAGAGAGGAAACAGAGTAACAAGGGCACAAGAGTCAGGAAAAAAGTATACAAGTATAACCTGGGGTGCCAGGTCAGGGGTGGAGATCAATAAGTTGAATAAAAAGAGAATATACTCAGTTGTTATTAGTTTCACTTTATTCCAGGTGTACTGTGCAAAGTAGGAGTTATTTTTTTCTGTGGGGAGGCCCAAGATTTTTTTCCACATTTGAGGTGGCTCAAAATCTTTTTCATGGCTTGGGAGAGACTCGCTATCAGAAAGTGTAAGAACTAATGCTATATAAGATTATCTATATACCCCAGGAATGTCTATTTTAAGCTTTTAAATTATGTATTTTATTAAAGTTTATTTTTGTACCATACATGATCCAAAATTTTGTTTTTAGGATAAAAGGACATGCTGGATAGAATAAGGGTGGTGTTGTATGGATAGTGATGGCTGCCATGGTCCATTTAGAAGAGCTGGGTACCCCCCATGCTTGCCAGTAATGGCAGAAATGGATCTGTGGATGGTCATTTCAGAGTCTGGTCTGCAGTGGTGTCCGGGGAAATAACATATTTAAGAGATTTGGAAGGGAGAGGGAAGTTATGGTGAAGCTGGGATAAAACCCACCACCTGCAGGGCCAACCCTGTATACCTCTTCGCATTTTGTCACTGAAATATTGGATACAGACACTCAAAATGTAAGGAAATGAGGGGCACTGGTCTTAATAATATGGGACAAATTTTTAGACAGAGACACATTCAGAAAACTGGAAGCTAGTGACTTAACAACACTCTACCCTTGATCACACCCTGGACTCTAACTAAACATCCTAACAGTGGAATGATAATGACTCACATTGAGTCTTTCATGGGATCCACCTCTTGAACTGCCAGATAATTGCAGCTCTTAATGAGCTGTTAACCACACCAGGCCATCTGGAACAATGAGTGAGATTAGCATGAGGACTAGAGCCTGCTAAAGTAGACTTTTTAACTTCATTAATAGCCATGAAAACCTACACTAGTCAAGACAGACAAGTACAGAGTTAGCTGCATTATCCCTGGACAATTTGCACTAGTGTTTGGGCTAGTAAAACAGTGTTAAGATTGACACCTGATTTTGAGTGCTCACATACTTTTGATACATATCTTGTAATATCATTCATTGTTTCAGCTACATGTCCAAGTTACAAACAAGTTCTCTTGTCAATATAGCCCTTTGTTTGTGAAAGCAGTCAATCTGGGAGGTGTAAAGTATGGCCATTAACACCATTAGCACTTGCTTAACCTAATCTTTTCCACTGCAGCAAAGCTGTCCCCACCTTTTGTAACAGTAGCAGAGCCAGTTGTCTTCCACTTTGATTTGTTGGTAAACATTTTAATCTATAACAAAATGTTGGCATTTTTAAATGTTTTAAATTATTTTTGCTTCTTCAAGAAAAAAGCATGGACCCCCAAGGTGCAGGGGCACAGTTTGCACCTAGCTAAGGCCCTGTTGATTCTTCCACCATAGGAATTGGGAAAGCAAAAGTCAAAGGTACTTCCCCTACAGGCATTATTGAACTTTTGTTCAAATTCAATCATCTTCCAGTATGAAAATATTTGTCATCAAAAATGTGCAATGCTGTTTTCCCATCTTCCACAGATGCTACCATCAGAATGCAATCAGTAGCATAAGCCACCACCTTACTATATATCATTCCAGAACCACTAACCATCGGAACTATATCTCCAGAAGTTTCAATCAATCGTAATATCGGATCCAGTCCAAAAATATACAGCAGAGGGCTTAAAGGACAACCCTGTCTAACTCCCTTTCTGATAAAAACAGAAATTCCCAAACGTCCATTAACCAAAGGCCGCACCTGAGCTGAACCATAAAGAAGTTGTATAAAGTCCACCAGTTGTGATGGTATACCATATGCCCATAGAATCGTCCATAAATATTTATGATCAACAGTGTCAAAAGACTTTTCTTGATCAATGGATAATTTATACCCTTTAGTTTTAGAAGCTAAGCCTTGTTCTATGATCTCTCGAACATGTTGCAAATTTTGATAAATTGTACTTCCAGGAATTGCACAAGTTTGTGATGGTATAATAACAGGTTGTGCTATTTTAGCCAATCTTACTGTCAAGATCTTAGTCAAGATTTTATAATCAGAATTAAGTAAAGTCAATGGTCTCCAATTACGAATATTTTGTGCATCCTTTTTTATATAAAAACATCATGATACCCTCAGTCATACTATGACTGAATCTATTCTCTCTCTGTATAGATTTGTATAACTTTTGCAATATAGGTGTTAAATCATCAATAAAGATTTTATAGAATTCATTAGGTATGCCGTCCAAACCTGGGGCAGTACCAGTTGATAGACCATGGATTGCCAGCCTAATTTCTTTACTAGATATTGGCTGCAGTAAGGATTCTTTATCATCGGCAGGTATTTTAGGAACATCTGTGTCCCATAACTCAAACAACTCTTTTTGTTGGTTATTTAGTATGGAAAATGTGGCATGAACATAGTATTGTATTTCATGCTGAATGGAACATTGTTCATCCACTATTTCCCCATTAGTAGCCAGTAGGGCTGTAAATAATGTATGTGTTCTACTAGTAATACTATATTATATGGATTTACCAACTCACTCTGGCCCTTTGTTAGAAACTGCTGTTGTAAACCAGTTTGATAATTCCTTTTCTTGATATAAGCTGTCATATCTTCTTTTAATTGAGATAAGATATTTATATGTGCTCTAGGTGTCTCATTAGGTTGTGTCTGAAGTTTTAAGTATTTCACCCTTAGACTTAAATAGGAAATATAGTTATTTCTTGCTTCCCTGCTAGATAAAGCAATCATTAATTCCTTAATATCTCTCTTGGTATCTTCCCACCAATCAATTGGGCTATATAAAGAAAATCGAGTCTCAAACATAGTGTAAGTAAATCTTGTATCTTAATTTTATACATTTCATCTTGAATTTTGGAAGAGTTCATCTTCCAATAAGCTCTACCTACTGTGATTTTATGAGAGGAACTTACAGTTAGTTGTAAGGCAAGATGATCTGATGTCTCCAAAGGGACAACCTTAATATCCTGACATCACACTCTCTCAGTTGCAAACCACAAGTCAATCCTCATACTAAGAGACCTTTATAAAATGTATAACATGAGTCCTTTTTTAATACATCATAAACATCGTTTAAGGAATGTTTAGGAAGAATAGATAACAAAGCATTAGTATCACAATACAGTCTGTCAGTCTTGACCCCAATCTTTCAAACTAAGCCCACAATTAAAATCGCCACTGCACAAAATCAATTTTCAATAGTATCAAACTGTCCTTTCTCAAATTCATGGTGATGAAACATCCTGTTATATATCAATACATAAATGCATGAACAGAGTCAAATATTCGACTATAGAAAAGTATCACAGCTATTCACCAGGCAATAGAGCTTTAAAATTTTATTTATGGAAACTTTAAAATTATAATAATCATAACGCTGTTGGATTAATGTGATGAAGGACAAGAACTCCATAATACGATGGTACCTTACACTTCAACCTTGTCGTTCTCATGAACATGTTCTGGTAGAAACATCTGAATCAATTCATGTCGTTTGGACATGATTCATCAACCACAGACCAGGGTGAAGAATGTATAGAGTGGAGTCGATAAGGATCTCTACTTGAGTCAATAAATTTTGTAGTTTGTACAGGACGGGGTGGAGCTTTGGGAGGGTGGGCTGAGCTCTATCCCTCAAGTAGAGGATCTGTGTGGTACAGAAACAGTATTCTGTAACAGTTTCTTCTTAGGCAGGGAGGATGTAATATCTGTTTTAGGGCATCCATATTTTTTCCTAACCCCTTTTCTATATTTTTTGCCTTATTTTATTTTTATATGTTAGATCAGTCTATTGAACAGTGTCTCTTATTTATTTTAGACATGGCCCCAGAAATTCAAACTATCAATATGCGCAACAGCAGACAACACAACCAATTAGCATATGCCAAACAGACGTGATATTCAAACATGAGCAAAACAAATTGGAAGTAGCCAACACCTGAATATCGCACAAACGGCCATATGCAACCAGGAAGGAGCTAAAGCAGAAGAGTTGCGCCATGGCTCAGCAAGGCTAGCCCAGCTGAGCAGTCCAGAGGTGCCATAAGCGCCAAAGCAAGAGCCCCCACCCCAGCAGAGCAATGGAACTGCACAACCAGGAGGCAGGCACGGGCCCACCACCAGCCACGCCACACACGGGCACAGGACCTGCAGAACCAACAAGACACCTACACCCAAGCACAGCATCACTGAGGTGGGACGGATGATCCACTGGCCATGGGGACAAGCCAACAAAAGCCAGCAAGACCATAGCCCCCACCACAACCACTCGCAAGGCTGAGACTGCCAACAAGGGTTGACAACCACAGCACTCAGCCCCTGTACCTACACCTGCAGTGACCCAAGACACCACCATGTGCGTGACTAGCACTGCAGAAACACCGCCACATCCCCAGCCACCGTCAGCCTCGTGTAGCAGAGAACCATACAATGAACCCACCTGTGCACCCAGCAGTGGGTGGCAGAAGCAAGACCAACAGAAGTCACTGCCACTGGAGACACCTCCCATGCACACACACACACACACACACCCAGACCATACCCCCGATGGCATGCACCACCCCAACTGAGCAACCACAGCCAGCTGCACCGAAGACCACCACAGTATTCTATCAAAATAGATATATATTAAAAAAATACAAAGCAAAACAACAACAAAACTATTTACAAGAGGACAAAATCAAGGTAGGGTGGGCAAGGAGTGAGATGAACAGGAGAGAAGGCAGGGTGGGAGGGATGGTGAAGTGGAAGGAAACCCGCCTAAGGCCTAACAGGCTGGTCCTCACTGCCTGGTGCCATCTCATAGCTGTACCTCCTCCTAGCCAATAGCTGGATATCTTGGAGATGTTCCAGTTCTCCAGGACACCAGGTCAGCTGATGCAGTGCCAGCAATCCTGTAGACACAGTGGGACCTGGAAAGACACATCAATGGCTGTGACGACCACAACCCTGAACACCACTAACCTGCAAGACATATAATGTCCCACACCAAGTGGTATGCCCACCACGGTGACCATACACGACAAGCTGACAGGCAGCACCAGCTATACCACTGCACACACCTACCCATATCATCTAGCACAAACAAGGCTGTCAAGTGATGTGGCAATGTGGTGGTCTCGGATCCACAACCATGGCTAAAGTGCATGGACTACCAGTGGCGCACACACAGGCGTGCAGTGACCTGGACAGTGATGATACCGCCTGTCATGCATGGTTGTGTTGTCCATGGCTGGTGGTCATCCAACCTCCAGCATGCAGCATCCATGATGTAATGATACTCACGCCGCGGCAGCTGTGGCTGCTGCTGCTGCTGGCCCACCCCGCACCCCGCCCGCCACCGGGCCCTGCGGCCCTCTATCACGTGCCTGCATCCTCTGCCCAGCCTGCAGGAAACAAATTAGAAAAACATCGAGTGTGACTCAAAGCAGACTGCCCCCCACCCCAGTGATGTGCCTGCCCACAGCAGACCCAGCCATCTCCACCTGCCACACACACCACAGCCAACCATGGCAGAATATCACCATGCAACACCAAAACACACTCCACCCCCTCCCAGGAGAATACAGTGCATAGATGGTACACCCACCTGGCTAAACACAGCTCCCCTCCAACACGTGACAGTAGTCTGTCTACAAATCGGCTCCCTCCTGCAGAGTCACTGTAACTGCGGCACTGCTCAACGAGCCCGGCGCCACCCTGTGACCCCACAGGTCATTGGCCACCTGCAGCCAGACCCTGGGTTCCAGTATGGTGAAATACACTCCCCATACAGTGCCCCATGGTAGGGCTCTACCAGAACCACCAGGTTGGCCACCTCCTCGTCCATTGGGGTGCCCTCCTCGTGCCATGGTTGGTGTTACAGCAGGCAATATACCCCACAAGCGGCAACCCCAAGTGGAAATGTTAGCAGTAGGCCACATGGGATTCCAATGCATTGCTGTTTGTACAGGCGCCATCCCAGTTCACATGGCGTTGTCACAGAACGAATATAGGGACATGCCACACAGCGAACGGCGCCAGAGAAAAAGTGAACTCAGGTCAACTCTGCCAAAGGCCGCACAGCACCATCGACATCGCATCCTCGTGACCCGACACCTGCGTGCCGTGCCACAGTGGACTATGCGGTAGTACACAGCGCATATAGTGCCCAGTGCTGTAGCGCCACTGGCACAATGGTAGCCAGCCATAGCCTGAATTGCGATCGCGCACAGCCGTCATCCAACCGCGGCAGGCGCCGCGTAAGCTACCTGGCATGCGCAATGCAGTACACAGTCACAGATCTGCACCATTGGCTCAGCCGGCTCAACACGTATTGTGAAAAGCACAATGGCGATATTCAGCCGACATCGTGCAAATCATCTGATCAGCCATTCAAAGGCGCAGGAAAGCAGTTGCATCTCATTACAGTTGTTCCACCTAATTTGCATGCATTGCGCTATAAATGTGAGACATTCCGGCTCGCTGGCCAGATTCTAGTTACTGCAGGTGAGAGGTGGGTTGCATGCTGTGGGATGTTCTGGACAATGGGCATGGGATAACAGCCAGACTGCACAGTGACAGGTGTCCACTTCCACCCATACAGATCGCCATGACCGAGCAGAGCCAAGGTGAGGGGTGAGGATGGTGGGCGAAGGAGGAGGAGGCCCAACTTCACCATGGCGAGACTGAGGCCCTCTTCCAGGCCTACCTGGAGGAGGTCACTACTGAGTGGATGGCGGGGCACCCCTCAGGCAAACGCGGCTGCAGGGGGGTAGCCGGGCAGTGAACCTGCACGGAGCCACCAGCGTTACGATGTCTGTGCAGGAATGCAAAAGAAGTTGGGACAGCCACAGGAGGTGAAGGAGAAGGTGGCAGCCCTCAGGGCGGCAAGTGCTGGCACTGGCAGGGGCTAGCCAGTGGTGGTGGAGCTGACCCTGGCTGAGGACCGACTGGCTGCATCAATGCTGTGCAGTGCTATTGAGGACGTACCAGGAGGTGGATTCCAGACAGGTGGAAGCCCATCACTGCACGGTATGACATGGTGGTTGTGTTGGGGGGGGGAAGGTTGTTCACATGCACTCACATGTCCTCTCTTTCTGTTACAGATCCTGTTCGTCTTCAGGGGACGGTGGTGGTGGGTCCAGGCAGTGAGGATGACCTGCTGGACATGGAGGGGTCCATCCATCTCTGTCACCAGCCAGCATGCACTGCACCACCATGCACGGCTGGGCTGCCAACTCGGTGTCGGTGAGTCGGGTGTGGGGTGCACAGCCTGTCTCCAGCAGTCTGGCATGCAAGCATGCCAGCACGCTGTGACTGTGGCTGTAGCACGTACCTGAACCATTGATGATGCAAGGACTGCAATAGGCAGTGACATGTGTGTGTCCCATGACGGACACACAGCAGGCCAGCACATGCCCCTGGGCCTTGCCTGTTCCAACTTGTGTGCCAGCATGTCGGCACAGTCCCAGGCTGTGCCTGTCAGTACTGGTGGGGCAGCACCAGTGGCTGTGCAGGTGTCTGGCACTGTTGCGGCCACAGCAGTGGAACGATTGGTCCCTGGGGCACAGCGGTTGGAGGGCAGCAGCAGTCACCCACCAGGTCTGGGGTCAGGTGTCCAGTGGTGGCACATGCCCACGCCTTGATATGCCCATTCCTGGTCCTGGTGAACAGCGCCCACCTCAAGGGGTGTTGAGCATCAGGACCTTCCACACCCTGGGGACAGGATGCTGTTGTGGCAGAGTACCCATTTGACGAGCACACCCGCCTGCTGCGGGAATCAGTACAGCAGCAAAGGTGGGTTGCAATGTCTGTGGAGGCACTGTGTGCGGCTGTGGAGTGGCACAGCAGGGACTGTGCTCTGGACCGTGCAGAGATGGTCCATATGCGGATGGATGTGACCGCCACCATTGACAGGCAGACCCAGGCATTGGTCGCTGTCGTGGCTGCATTGGGCACACATGCAGGTGCTCCTGTACCGCGCACCCCACACAGTACGCTCTCCACTCCCATTCCCGGCATCATGCGACACCAGGCCTGTCGACGCGGGTTCTGCTGTGGGCATCCCAAGCACCCCTGGTGCAGGTATGTTTGGCATCCTACAGACCCCACTGCGGACAAGGTCGCTGATCGCGAGTGGGACCCCTGGTGGTCCATCGGTGCCACCCCATGTCCCTGCTCAGCCTGCCAGTGCTGTTGGGTCACGGCGGGCCACCATGCATCCACAGTGGCTGTGGAACGGTGCAACATGACTCGCCCTGTCTCCCAGTGTGGGCCCTGTCTGCTGCTGCCCTGTGCACTGTGCGTCATGGTGGGCAGTGCACTGGTGGGTGCCCTGCCCATCACGCCCGACATATGGACCACCTGCACACACCATCCCGACTGCTGTCCACAGGTCGTGTGCATGATGATGCCTGCATTGTACCTGTACACCAAGGTGCAAGGGTGCCCAGCATCTGACACACGTGCTTGGACAGTACAGGTGGTGGGTGTAGTCTGTGGATCTGTGTGTTTGCCATGTCTGTTTCTTCTCTGCTGTGCACCTGCTCATGTACGCTTTGTGCCTGGTGTGTTTGTGTGTGTGTGTGTGTCCATATGACTGTTCACCCCCCCTGATGGTGTGTTTGTGTGCCTGGTCCCTTCCACCCTTGCCGTCATGCACCCCTGGTGTGTTACTCTGTGTGCCTGTGGGTTGCGCCAGGACAGTGTTGTTTGCACATGGCCCTTGGCTTACCTGTGTTGTGCATAATGCTCCTCCGTGATGGTGTCCCGGTGCAGCTGGGCCTGCTGGATCAGTTGGGGGTCCCGCCATCCAACGGGGGGCTGCTCATCACCATCAACACTGGCGCAGCTGGCGTCCCCATAGCTGTTCCCCTCTTCAACCTGTACGGCTATCCCACAGTC
The DNA here is from genome assembly GCA_016271365.2 of Neoceratodus forsteri. Lineage (NCBI taxonomy): Eukaryota > Metazoa > Chordata > Ceratodontiformes > Ceratodontidae > Neoceratodus > Neoceratodus forsteri. The sequence continues at coordinate 610,177,922 of CM057449.1, read as the reverse complement.
ATTGGCCATGTTGTGCAGGATACAACAGGCCAGGAATATCCCACAAGCCTTTGAGGGGCTGTACTGTAGGGCACCGCCGGAGGTGTCTAGGCATCGTAAGCGTGCCTTGAGCATCCCAAACACCCGCTCAATGATGTTGCGTGTGGCGGCATGTGCCTCATTATAGCATTGCTGCGATGGGGTCATGGGGCGCAGTGCAGTGTGAGCAGCCAGGGATGGAGTGGGTATCCGCTGTCACCTGTGTGGAGATAGTGGAGATCAGTCTCATGTTCAGGTCCATATTGCCCATATCCCTGTGTGCCACTACCATGGCACCTGTGGCATTCCCACCCTTGCCCCGAGTTTGAATTTCCTACATGCGTACTCACCCACTAGATGGCCTGTGGGGATGTCCCCACTCTCGAATCGATGGCACAGTGTGGACTGATGCCATATAAAGGCATCATGTGCTCCGCCAGGGTGTGTGGCATAGACATTGATTATACACCCAGTGGCATCACACAACACCTGGCAGTTGACACTGGAGAAGCCCTTTCTATTCCTATTTGCGGCCCCATCGGGGTCAGGTGGCGTGCGAATGGCCACATGGGTGCAGTCTATGGCACCTAGCATGCCAGGCATATGTGCTACCCTGTGGAATGCCTGCATGTTTGCTGTACGCTCTGATGCAGTGCTGGGGAAATGGATGTGCTCCGCAGCATGTGGCAGCAGTGCGCTGAGGAATTGGGTGAGGATGTGTGACGTGGCCGACTGTGTGATGCCTGTGGTGTCCCCTGTTGGCCTCTGGAAGGTGCCGTGGTGAGCAGGCACATGCAGGCTGTCACCTTGGTCTCCACTGACAGAGCATGACTCCGTCGTGAGGGTGCCTGCATCACATCACTGCACGGCTCACAGAGCCGCTCAGTATTGCCCTGTTCAGGGCGGTACCGGCCCACGATCTCATCAGCCTTGCACACTCAAAGCTGATGTGGGCACGGTACTGCCTGTTAGGGGCACAGCTGACGGGCCCATCCACAGCCATCCCCTGCACCTTGCATTCCTCACCCCTCATTACAGCTTCCATGTGGAAGCTGCCACTGTCCATCTCCTGGCTTGTGCCCCCCGCCGATGTTGCTCTGTTACCCCCGCTGTCCTGACTGCTACTTCCACTGCACGGGCACCCCGCTGGCCTCTGCAGCCTATGGCCCACACTGCTTCCTTGCCTGCCCTGCCTGTCACTGTCTGTCTTCTCTCTCTCTCTTCCCCACTTGGCATCCCTGTGGCGTTTTGCGCCTCTTCCTTGAGCCTTTTTATTTTGGCTCATTTCCGCTGAAGCTACTTCCGGCTTATCCGCTGTTGCGCATTGCGCAACTCTTTAGATATCGTATTGCGCTCTTTATGCATGGATCCACCCCCTACGGTTGCGCATGCCATCATTTGCATTGCACTGTTGCTCAGCATGTTTTCGGTGGCGCAACTGCCTCCTGCTGAATATCGCAGAATGGTGCACTTTTGGACTTGTGCAGGCGCAACCCTTTTGAATATCCCACCCTATGTATTTAGGTACACTGCCCCTTTAAGGTATATGTGTAGACTGGCCATCTATGCATATATCGGTGTAATGTACTAAAATACATAAAGTTTATGTGTTGCCCTGATAAAATTCATTTATTTCCACCTTTCTTGCTCTCCAGCCTCTTTGGGAACTGTTTAAAATATAAAGTAGAAACAGTGTTCATTTTGTTTTGTAACCCCCACAGTGAGAAGGATTACCTTGGGTTTGCTGTGCTGCTGAAGTGAGCAGCTAGAGATTTCTTCTGGAAACACTATTCCTGCTGGAGAGAACTCCAGATACTTATGTTTTCTTTCTTCCCTTTCCACAGAAGGAAGCTGTAATTACTTGCATTCAAGTAGTGAAAACCCTAAATAAAAACTGTTTAAAACCTTAAGTAAAAACTGTTGAAAGCACTAAATCACAGAAGGAGGATTTATTCATTTTGTTTGAAAGCTGTAATGCTAGATTACAGAAGTATAACAGTGTTATAAGCTCTATCTAGTAAAGCTGAATTTTAAAGCTGATACAACTAAAGGGTCTAAAAACACAGACATATATATTCTACAGTTATGTTTATTTCTTCTGCTTTCTTTTTGGTGTGTTTCTTCATTAAAAGAAAGGCATTCTTGATACATTAAGTTAAATTAAGTTTTAAGAGAAAAGCTAAGTTTAAAAGTGCTCACCAAACCCAGGGTGTAGCTCTAGGGGAAGCCATGTTTGTTTTGCCTTTCTTCCTATAGAGACAGCCAGCCTTTCTGTTTCATTATTTATAGTTTGTAAATAAGGGGGCGGGTCTAGATAGTTATGTAATGTTACTTTATAACTCTAGGCAGGATTTTATTTTGTGTGGTTACCAATATGATATTTTAATTAAGCCTAAAAGGGATTTATGTTGTAAAAACAAATACAATCTTTTATGTATCTGTGTTTAAGAGTTAGCTTCTAGAAAGGGGTGGAGCTTCCAAATATCACATGACTTGTATGTATAAAGGAGTCATTTCTCATTCTGTGATCAGATCTCGACGGGACTAATGCTCTGCTATCCCACTGATGGAATTACACTAGCTGTTTTCTAGTGTGTTGTTATTTTGTCATTTAGAATTATTTTATTTTTATTCTGTTATTTTTTTTTTTGGTCATTCAGTTCGCTTCCTATTTTTGTAAATAAAGACTTATTGCTGGACTTATTCTAGACTCCAGTGTCATCCTTATACCCACACCTTCACACTCCTCACCCCGTGGCGGTCGATTCACTGCAAGAGCTCCAGGGTCACCCTTGCCACCTGGAGCAGCTCCTGCACACTTCTCTCCAGTGCCTGGAGTCACCGTCCACCTAGGACGAGGGAGCAGAGTCAATAAGTGTGACTGTCCAGCCCCCTGCAGGCCACCCATTGTGCATGGCATACACCCATGTGCCACGCCCCTGTGATGGTGTGTGACCACCCACAGTGACCGTGTCCACAAGACCTGCCTACCCAGGTAGCCACAGCCATGTGGACCACTGCACACACCCACCGCCCATGTCCTGCACAGCACCACCATGGCCATACAGTGACTTGGCTATGCGGTGTGAAGGCAGTGCCACAACCATATGACCGGTGCGCATGGACCACCATTGATGCACTCCAAGACATGCAGTGCCACTGGACAGTGCTAACTATAACAAGTTGTGTGCATGACAATGGTGTCAATGGATGGTGGCCATGCCCTGCTGCCAGCCCAGTTATACAGCATGCAATAGTAATCATGCATGTAAGGCACTCACCATCATCAGGCTGGTCCACGTGCCACTGAACACCTTCAGGCCTCCTGCCCTGCTGCTCCTCCGCTCCCTCGCCTGTCTGTGTTCTTGGGCCCTAAGGTGCAAACATGGAGAGGAACATCAGTACAATCTGGTACCAAAGTCCCCCCGCCCCCATGTGTGTGCAATCCCACACAGCCATACCCATCCACCCACACCCCGATACCACCACCACGGCCAACACTGGATGTGCCGGACACATGCAACAGTGATACCCGTATGGACGGTAATAGTGTATGGATGTGGCACCTACCTGGCCATGGCACCGTGTCCCTCCTGGCATGTGCCCGCAGGTGGGCAAGCAGGTCCAGGTCCCTGCACCTCAGGTCCCCGTAACGGTGGCAACACTGCTTCACTGTGCACCCCATACTGGTGGCCTCCTTGAGGGCGTCGGCCACCTCCTGCCACACTGCACTTCTGGCCCTGTCCAGAGGTGCATCTCCATACAAAGCCCCAGAATGGGCCTCTACGATTGCCACCAGGTTGGCAAGCTCCACCTGACTCCACATGACTGCTTGTCTCTGCACCATCTCATCAATGTGGTGGATTCAAAATGGCACTCGCTAACGCGGTCCTGCCATGTGCAGATGCTACGTGGTACAGAGCTGCCATTCCCTATTGCAGTGTCACTGAACAGCGCGATAGTGGTACACCCATGCCTGACACATGGTGCCTGGGGGCAAAGGTTGGACACAGGGTCAAGGGTCTTTGGCGCACGGACAGCCACAGTGCGATTGGAAGCCAATGCATGTAGCACGATTGGGTGATTGTGTACCACCTCCTGTAGCGGCCTACAGCACTGTTGCCCCAGTGCGCCTACAACACCCCAGTGCTACAGCGCCATATATGTGAACAGCGCTGTAGCGCCACTGGCACAATGGTGGCCGGGCCCTGCATTGCCTCCCATGCACAGCACGTCAGCAGCGCGGCAGGTGCCTATGTCATCAACCCGGACATGCGCAGTTAGGTGTGTACTGTGCATGTCACAGAACTGCGCCCTTGGCTGAGCACGCTCAACACAATTGTGCAAAGTGCAACAGCGTGATATTCAGCCGGCATATGCAAATCACCTAATCAGCCATTCAATGGTGCAGTCACTGCATTTGCATCCACTAAACATGCACCTCACCTCATTTGCATGGGTTGCGCTATAAAAATGCGACATTGGGCTGCACTAGCCATAGTCGGTTACTGCAGTCTATTGCGGTGAGTTGCATGCTGTTTGGGAGAGTGGACTGTGGTGTTTGGGATATGCATGGACTGCACAGTCACAGGTAACACCTGTCATTCTCACAGGAGGAATCATGACCGATCATGAGGTGGAGGAAGAGGAACAGAGACGTGTGAGGAAGAGGAGGCCAAACTTCACAAAGGCAGAGACAGATGCCCTGTTTGCGGCCTACCCTGACCAGAAGCCGCTGCTCAGTGGATGCCAGGAACACCACAGGCCCTTGCTGCTGCATGGGAGGAGGTGGCGTGTGCTGTCAACCTGCATGGCAGCCACCAGCACTCTGTGCAGGAGTGCAAAAAGAAGATGGGCACAGACGGGCAGAGAATTAAAGAGAAGGTGGCTGCCATCAGGGCAGCATGGTCTGTGACTGGTGGGGGACAGCCGGAGGTGCAGCGCCTGACCCCACAGGAAGAGCTGGTTGCTGGCAGCATGCAGCGTTGCACCATCAAGGGTGTTCCAGGTGGTGGATTCCAGACAGGTGGTAGCCCATCACTGCATGGTAGGTCCTGGTCTGTCAATGGGGGGGACAGGGTAGGTCACATACATTAATGCTACTGTTTTTCCCTTACAGCTCCTGAGCATCTACATGGGTCAGTGGTGGTGGGCTTCACTGAGGGCAGTAGCATGGAGATGGAGGAGGGCCCATCCACCTCCACAGGCATACGGGGTCAGGGCAACTGTTGGCCCACCTGGATGTCCAGACTGATGTTGGTGGAGCAGGTGTGGAGGAGGCCCTGCCCATGTCCCAGTGTGCCCGTCCATGGATGCCAGCATGCTGAGACTTGGGTTGGTGCCGGATCCATCACCGATGATGATAGAGCTAATGTCATGGGCGGTGAGACGTGGAGCCACAGGATGGCCACACAGCAGGTGACATCATGGCCATGGCTGTGGGTGGTGCGTGCAGGCCTGCGTGACATCACAGTCCCAGCCTGTACCTGTCTGCATCAGTGGGGCAGCACTGGTGTGTGTCTAGGACAGGTGACTGTTGCAGCCACTGCGGTGGCACTGTTGAGCCCTGGAGCAGCAGCGGGAGGGGCAGTATCAGCAGTCGGCCAATGGCCATGGGGGTACAGTGTCAGGGCGTAGCATCAATTGCACCACCTGTGGACATGCCCAGGCCTGGCCCTGGTATGCAGTGCCCACCCTCAAGGGGTGATGACCATCAGGGCCTCAAACACCATGAGGGACAGCATGCTGATCAGGCAGATGACCTCTTAGATGAGCACACCCTCATACTGCAAGCATCAGTCAATCAGCAGATGTGGCTTGTGACGGCGGTGGATGCACTGAGTGCGGCTCTGCACCAGGCAGAGGAGTGATGCAGCAGAGACACTGCTCTGTTCCTGGCAAGGATGGACTGGTTGTGGGAGGATGTGACCGCTGCCATTGACAGGCAGACACAGGCATTCACAGCTGTCATGGCCACAATGGGCACACAGTTATTTGCCCATGCATCGCAGACACCGTGCAGTGCAATGTCCATCCCCCATTCCCGGCATCGTGCGACACCCTCCTTGTCGACATTGGGTTCAGCTGTGGGCATCCCGAGCACGCCTGGTGCAGGCATGTTTGGCGTGCTGCAGACACCTGCACGAGCACGGTCGTGATCACACAGTGGAACCCCTGGGGGACTGTCAGAGCCACCCCATGAGGCCATTGGTCAGCCTGTCACTGCTGGTGGGTCTCAGCATGGCCGCCCACACATCCGTGGTGGCCGTGGCACTGTGGTGCATGACTGACCTGTCTCCCAGCATAGCTACTGTCTGATGCTGCCCTGTGTGCATTGTGTCATTCAGTGTGCAATGCACGGGTAGGGTACACAGCCCTGCATGCACACACACGTTCCATCTGCACATCCTCCCGGCTGCTGTCCACTGTGGCGTGTGCATGATGATGCCTGCATTGCACTGTACACCACTGTGCAATGGTGCCCAGTGTCTGACACACACACAATGACAGGTAGTGGGCATGGTGGTCTGTGGACGTGTGTGTGGCTAGGGGTGGCGGTCTGGGTCGGTGTGCCTCCTACCCTTTGTGCATGTCTTGTGAGGTGTGTGTGTGTGTGTGTGTATGACCATGTGCCATGTTAGACCTTGGCCATCCCTGGCGGTGTGTGCGGTTCCATGCTTGGCCACTTCCCTTGACAGCATGCACCCTGGTGTTTGTCCATGCATGTTTTGTGGTTGTGTCTTTCCACTGGTGGTTGCACATGGCCCCATGACTTACCTGGGTTGGCTGGAAGTGCTCCTCTGTGATGGTGTCCGGTGCAGCTGTGCCAGCCAGATCAGTCAGGGGTCCCGCGCCTCAAGAGGGGCTGCCCATCACCATCTTCACCAGCGCCCCTATCGTCTCCCCATCGCTGTCACCCTATTTGACCTGTACAGCTATCCCACAGTCATTGGCCATGTTGTGCAGGATGCAACAGGCCAGGAATAGCCCACAGGCCTTTGAGGGGCTGTACTGTAGGGCACTGCCAGACATGTCAGGCAATGTGAGCGTGCTTCAGCATCCTGAACACCCACTCAAAGATATTGCATGTGGTGTCATGTGCTCTTATTGTAGCGTTGTGTGATGGGGTCACGGGCCACTGGTATGGTGTGAGCAGCCAGACAGAGTGAGTATCCACTGTCACCTGTGTGTAGAGTGTGGAGGTTAGTTTGGTGATCAGCGTCGCCCTACCTTGGGCCATCTAGACCAATACCCATGTCACCTCTGACCATGCCCCTCCCAGGCTCTATGTTTTTCTGTGAGGTTTGCATACTCACCCACTAAGTGGCCAGTGGGGATATCCCCACTCTCAAATCTTTGGCACAGTGCTGACTGGTGCCAGATGAAGGCATCATGTGCTCCTCCAGGGTGCGTGGCACAGACATTGATTATGCGCCCTCTGGCATCGGACACCACCTGGCAGTTGATGCTTGCATAGCCCTTCCAATTGATATATGCAGCACCTTCGGGGCCAGGTGGTGTGTGGATGGCCACATGGGTGCAGTCTATTGCCCTGAGCACGCCAGGCATACGTGCTACCCTGTGGAACTCCTATGTTTGCTGTGCGCCCGCCAGTGCTGGGGAAATGGATGTACTCCACAGCATGTGGCAGCAGTGCGCTGAGGAATTGGGTGAGGTGGCATGACTCGGATGACTGGGATATGCCTGTGGCATCCCCTGTTGGTCTCTGGAAGGTACCTGTGGTAAACAGGCACATGCACGCTGTCACTTTTGTCTCCACTGACAGAGCATGGCTCCGTCATGTGGGTGCCTGCATCACATCACTGCACAGCTCACAGAGCCACCTCAGAATTGCCTGATTCAGGTGGTACCTGCCCACGATCTTGGTATCGGTGTACAGCTTGAAGCTGGTGTGGGCTCGGTACTGCCTGTTGGGGGCATACCACCGACAGGCCCTTCCACGGCTGTGCCCCCCTGCTGCCTGCCTTCTCACCCCCCTCATTACTGCCTCCACCTGGATGGTTGCACTGGCCATGTCCCTGGCTTGTGTTCCCCCTGGCAGCTATTTCTGTGCTCCCCCCACTGTCCTGGCTGCTACTTCCCCTGCACTGGGAACACCTTCCTCTGGAGGCCTCAGTGCTGTGTGGCACTTCCCCCTTCTGCACTGTGGTTTGGCTGTGGCTCCCCACACCTTCCCTGTGCCTGTGGGTTCAGGGAGCTCTTTCATTGTCCTGCCCTGTGTTCCTGTCCTGCCCTGTGTGTCTGACTATAGTTCAGCCACATGTGCCTTCCCTGTAATGTTCTTGAGCCTCTCCCTTGTTCCTTTTTATTTTGGCTCATTTCCGCTATCGCGCAACTTCTGATTGCTCCCCTATTACGCATGGCGCATGTTGTTGAATATTGCACTGCACCATTTATGCATGGTTCCTACCCCTTCAGTTGTGCATACATTCATTATCATTGCGCTCTTGCTCAGTGTGATTTGGGGGGCGCATCTGCCTCCCGCTGAATATCGCAGAATGGCACATTTTCTGACTTGCGCTGCAGCAACCCTATTGCGCATGGCGCAACCCTTTTGAATATCTGGGCCAGTGTGTGTGTCCTGGGCTTGTAAGTGCACTTTTTCCACTTACTTTGCTAAATCAGTAGGAGGAAAGAGAGGATAATTGAGGGTGTGGCATAGACAATTTAAAAGAAGATGACTCCAATTACAACCTCCTTTGGAAGACAGAAATTTCTTTATAAAGCAGAAAGCTGCTAACTAAAATAAGCTACCATTTTCTTACTAATTTAACACTTCTATCTCAGGAGGAGTCAGTGTCTATTGAGATTAACAGACAGATACTTCATTAGAAGTAGAAAGGGTCTAAAATAAGATACATTTTCTTACTAATTTAACACTTCTATCTCAGCAGGAGTCAGTGTCTGTTGAAATTAAGCAGACAGATACTTTATTAGAAGTAGAAGGAGTCTAACTTAGGGTTAAAAAAGAAAAGAAAAGTCAGTGTGTGTTCTGTTCTTGGAAGGGTACTGTGTCAACTTACTTTGCTAAATCAGTAGGAGGAGAGTGAGCTTAATTGGGGGTGTGGCTTAGAAAATATAAAAGCAGGTGACTCCAATTATAACCTCCTTTGGAAGACAGAAATCTTGCTTGTAGAGTGGAAAGCACCTAACTAAAATAAGCTACAATTTTCCTACTAATTTAACACTTCTATCTCAGCAGGAGTCAGGGTCTGTTGAGATTAAGAAGACAGATACTTCATTAGAAGTAGAAGGGGCCTCATTTAGGGTTAAAAAAGAAGAGAAAAGTCAGTGTGTATTCTGTGCTGCAACGGGTACTGTATCAACTTACTTTGTTAAATCAGTAGGAGGAGAGAGAGAGGTTAAATGGGGTGTGGCTTAGACAATATGAAAGCAAGTAACTCCAATTGCAACTTCCTGTTAGTAGCCTTTGGAAGAGAGAAATCTTGCTTGTAGAGAAGAAAGCACCTAACTAAAATAAGCTATCATTTTCCTACTAATTTAACACATCTATCTCAGCAGGAGTCAGGGTCTGTTGAGATTAAGCAGACAGATACTTTATTAGAAGTAGAAATCGGTCTTATTTAGGGTTAAAAAAGAAAAGAAAAGTCAGTGTGTGTTCTGTGCTTGGAAGGGTAATGTATCAACTTACTTTGCTAAATCAGAAGGAGGAAAGAGAGCTTAATTAGGGGTATGTCTTAAGCAATATAAAAGCAGGTGACTCCAATTACAACCTCCTTTGGAAGACAGAAATCTTGCTTGTAGAGCAGAAAGCAGCAAACTAAAATAAGCTACTATTTTGTTACTTATTTAACACTTCTTTCTCAGCAGGAGTCAGTGTCTGCTGAGATGAAGCTGACAGATACTTTATTTGAAGTAGAAGGGGTCTTATTTATTGTTAAAAAAAGAAAAGTCAGTGTCTGTTCTATGCAGGGAAGGGTACTGTATCAACTTACTTTTGCTAAATCAACAATAGGAGAAAGAGCTGTATTGGGGTGTATCTAGAAAATATAAAAGCAGGTGAATCCACTACAACTTCCTGTTGCTAGCTCTTGAAGACATAAATCTTTGTTTGTAGAGCAGAACGCAGCTAACTAAAAGAAGCTACCATTTTCTACGCATTTAACACTTCTATGTCAGCAGGAGGGAGTGTATGTTGAGATTACAGAAAGATACTTTTTCAGAAGTAGAAGGGGTCTTATTTAGGGTTAAAAAAGGAAGAAAAGTCAGTGTGTGTTCTGTGCTGGAAAGGGTGCTGTATCAACTTAATTTGCTAAACCAGTAGGAGGAGATAGAGCTTAATTGGGGTGGGGCTTAGACAGTATAAAAGCAGGTGACTCCAATTACAACTTCCTGTTAGTAGCCTTTGGAAGACAGAAATCTTGTTTGTAGAGCAGAAAGCAGCTAAGTAAAAGAAGCTACCATTTTCTTACTAACTGAACACTTCTATCTCAGTAGGAGTCAGTATCTGTTGACATTAAGCAGACAGATACTTTATTAGAAGCAGAAGGGGTCTTAATTAGGGTTAAAAAATGAAAAGAAGAGTCAGTGTGTGTTCCATGTTGGGAAGGGTACTGTATCAACTTACTTTGCTAAATCAGTACGAGGAGAAAGAGCTTAAATGGGGGTGTGGCTTAGACAATATAAAAGCAGGTGACTCCAATTACAAATTCTTGTTGCCAGTCTTTGGAAGACAGAAATCTTGCTTGTCGAGCAGAAAGCATCTAACTAAAAGAAGCTACCATTTTCTTACTAATTTAACACTTCAATCTCAGCAGGAGGGAGTGTATGTTGAGATTACAGACAGATACTTTATTAGAAGTAGAAGAGGTCTTATTTAGGGTTAAAAAGGAAAGAAAAGTCAGTGTTTCTGTGTTGGAAGAGTAATGTATTAACTTAGTTTGCTAAATCAGTAGGAGGAGAGAGAGAGCTTAATTGGGAGTGTGGCTTAGACAGTATAAAAAGCAGGTGAGTCCAATGACAACCTCCTTTTGAAAAGATAAATTTGTTTGTAGAGCAGAAAGCAGCTAAGCAAAGAAGCTACCATTTTCTTACTAATTTAATACTTCTGTCTTAAGAAGGAGTCACTGTCTGTTAAGATTAAGAAGACAGATACTTCATTAGAAGTAGAAAGGGTCTTATTTCAGGTTAAGTAAAGAAGAAAATTCAGTGTGTGTTCTGTGCTGGAAGGGTACTGTATCAAGCTAGTTTGCTAAATCTGTAGGAGGAGAGAGAACTAAATTGGGGGTGTGGCTTAGACACTATAGAAGTTATGTGACCTAATTATAACTTCTTTTGCTTGTCTTTGAAAGACAGAAATATTGCTTGTAGAGCAGAAAGCAGCTAACTAAATGAAGCTACAATTTTCTTACTAATTTAACACTTCTATCAGTAGGAGTCAGTGTCTGTTGAGCTTAAGCTGACAGATACTTTTATTAGAAGAAGAAAGGGTCTTATTTGGGGTTAAAAAAGAAAAATCAGTGTGTGTTCTGTGCTCTGAAGGTACTGATTAAATTAATTTTCTGAACTGTAAGAGAGAGAGCTTAATTGGGTAGGTCTTCAGATTATAAAAATAGGTGACCTAACTATAACTCTCCTGTTGCTAGCTTTGAAACAGAATCTTGCTTGAAGAGCAGAAAGCACCAAACTAAAAGAAGCTATCATTTTCTAACTAATTTAACACTTCTATCTCAGCAGGAGTCAGTGGCTGTTGAGATTAAGCAGACAGATACTTTATTAGACATGAAGGGTCCTATGAGGGTAAAAAAAGAAAAGAGAACTCAAGTATGTGTTCTGTCCTGGGAAGGTGTGTATCAACTTACTTTGCCAAAACAGTAGGAGGAGAGAGAGTTTAATTGGTGGTATGGCATGACAGTATAAAAGCAGGTGAGTCCAGCTTACATCGTCCTCTGGAAGACAGAAATCTTGCTTGAGAGTAGAAAGCAGCTAACTATAAGAAGCTACTATTTTACTTAATTTTATTAACTTTGTCTCAGCAGGTGTCAATGTCTGTTGAGATTAGCAGACAGGTGCTTTACTAAAGTAGAAGGGTCTTATTTAGGGTTAAAAAGAAGAAAAGTCAGTGTAGTGTTCTGTGCTGGGAAGGGTACTGTATTAATCTTACCCAGCTAAATCTGTATTAAGAGAGAGAGCTTAATTGGGATGTCAATAGACAATATAAAAGCAGGTGACCTAATTACAACTTTCTGTGGCTAGGCTTTGGAAGATATGAATCTTGCTTGTAGAACAGAAAGTGCTAACTAAAAGAAGCTACCATTTTCTTACTAATTTAACATTTCTATCTCAGCAGGAGTCAGTGTCTGTTGAGATTAAGCAGACAGATACTTTTACTAGAAGTAGAAGGGGTAATTTTTAGCATTAAAATGGAAAATAAAACTCAGTGTGTGTTCTGTGCTTGGAAGAGCAATTGTCTCAACCTTTGCTAAATCAGTAGGAGGAGAGAGAGAGGTTAATTGGGGAGTGGCTTAGACAATATAAAAACAGGTGACTCAGCCACAACCTTCTTTTTGAAGACAGAAATCTTGCTTGTAAAGCAGAAAGCTGCTAATTAAAATATGGTACAATTTTCTTACTAATTTAACACTTTTATGTCAGCAGGAGTAAGTGTCTATTGAGATTAAGCAGACACTTTATTAGAAGAAGAAGGGGTCCTTTTAAGGTTAAAAAAGAAAAGTCAGTGTGCGTTCTGTACTTGGAAGGGTACTGTGTCAACTTACTTTGCTAAATCAGAAGGAGGAGAGAAGCTTAAATGGGGGTGTGGCTTAGACAATACAAATGCAGGAGACTCCAATTACAACTTTCTGGTGCTAGCCTTTGGAAAACAGAAGTCTTGTTTGAAGAGCAGAAAGCAGCAAAAGTAAATGAAGCTACAATTTTCTTGTTAATTTAACACTTTATCTCATCAGGAATCAGTGTCTGCTTGAGATTAAGCAGACAGATACTTTACTAGAAATTGGTGGGACCTTAATTAGGGTTAAAAAAGAAAGGAAAATTCAGTGTGTGTTTCTGTGAATGGTTATATCAACTCTACTTTTGCTAACTCAGTAGGAGGAGAGAAGCTTAAATGCAGGTGGCTTAGACAATATAAATGCAGGTGACTCCAGTTACAAATTCCTGTTAAGTAGCCTTTGGAAGACAGAAATTTTGCATGTAGATCTAGAAAGGTGTTAGGTTAAAAGAAGCTACCATTTTCTTTACTAATTTAACACCTCTAGCGCAGCAGAACTGAGTGTACATAGAGATTAAGCAGGTAGCTACTTTATTAGAAATAGAAGGGTCTTATTTAGGGTTAAAAAAGAAGAAAAGTCAGTGTGTGTGTTCTGTGCTGGGAAGGGTACTGTATCAACTTACATAGCTAAATCAGTAGGAGGAGACAGAGCCTAATGTGGGGGTGGCTTAGACAAAATAAAAGCAGGTGAATCCAATTGCAACTTCCTGTTAGTAGCCTTTGGAAGAGGGAAATCTTGCTAGTAGAGTAGAAAGCAGCTAAATAAAATAAGCTACCATTTTCTTACTAATTTAACACTTCTATCTCAGCACGAGTCAGTGTCTGTTGAGATTAAGCAGACAGATACTTTATTAGAAGTAGAAAGAGTCTTATTTTGGGCTAAGAAAAGTGTGTGTGTTCTTGTTTTTGGAAGGGTACTGTATCAGCTTACTTTGCTAAATCGGTAGGAGGAGAGTGAGCTTAATGTAGAAATAGAAAACGTAAAGCAGGTGACTTCAATTATAACTTCCCTTTGAAGACAGATATCTTGCTTGTAGAGGAGAGTACTTAACTAAAATATGGTACCATTTTCTTCTAATTTAACACTTCAATCTCAGCAGGAGTCAGGTGTATTTGAGATTAGCAGACAGATACCTTTATTAGAAGTAGAAGGAGTCTTATTTAGGTAAAATAAAGAAGAAAAGCCAATGTGGTTCTAGTTGGAAAGGGTACTGTATCAATTTATTTTCTAAACTAGAAGGAGACCATATTTTTTTTTAATTGGGGAGGGGCTTAGACAGTATAAAAGCAGATGACCTAATACCAACTTCCTGTTAGTAGCCTTTGGAAGAAAGAAATCTTGCTTGTAGAGCAGAGAATGCAGCTAACTAAAATAAGCTACCAATTTCTTACTAATTTAACATTTTCTGTCTCAGCAAGAGCTGTGAGACTGTTGAGATGAAGCCATAGTTAACATTTGTGAAGTGCAGAAGGGGTCTTATTTATTGTTAAAAAAGAAAAGTCTGTGTGAGTTCTGTGCAGGGAAGGTGTACTATATCAACTTACTTTGCTAGATCATTAGTAGAGAAAAGCTTTTATTGGTGTAACCTTCCTGAAATCTAAAAGCAGGTGAATCCAATTGCAACTCCTGTTACTAGGCCTTTGGAAGACAGGAAACTTGGTTTGTAGAACAGAAAGCAGCTAAATAAAGATGCTACCATTTTCTTACTAATTTAACACTTGTCCTTCAGCAGGAGTCAGTGTCTGTTGATTATTAACTAGAGAGATACTTTTATTAGAGGCAGAAGGGGTCTTAATTAGGGCTAGAAATGAAAAGAAGAGTCAGTGTGTGTTCTATGCTGGGAAGGTACTGTATCAACTTACTTTTACTAAATCAGCAGGAGTAAAAGAGCTTAAATGGGGATGTGGTTTAGACAATATAAAAGCAGGTGACTCCAATTACAAATTCCTGTTGCTAGCCTTTGGAAGAAGAGAGATCTTGCTTTGTAGAGCAGAAAGCATCTAACTGAAAGAAGCTACTATTTTCATTAATGTAATGCTTGTATTCCAGCAGGAGTCATTGTCTGTTGAGATGATGCAGGTACATACTTTATTACAAGTAGAAGGGGTCTTATTTAGGGATAAAAAAGAAAAGCCAGTGTATGTTCTTGTGCTGGAACGGCACTGTATCAATTTACTTTTGCTAAAGCAGTGGAGGAGAGAGCTTAATTGGGTGAAAGGGCTTAGACAGTATAAAAGCAATTGACCTAATTACATTTCCTGTTGCTAGCCTTTTGGAAGACAGACATCATTTTCTTACTAAGTTAACACTTCTATCCTTGCAGGAGTCAGTGTCTATTGAGATTGGTAGACAGATACCTTTACTAGAAGTAGATGGGGCCTTAATTAGGGTTAAAAAGAAGAAGAAAAGGTGTGTGTGTTCTGTGCTGGAAGGGTACTGTATCAACTTACTTAGCTAAATCAGTAGGAGGAGACACAGCCTAATGGGGGTGGCTTAGACAATCAAAAGCAGGTGACTCTAATGACAACTTCCTGTTGCTATCTTTTGAAGATATAAACTTGCTTTTTTGAGCTAAAAGCATCTAACTAAAAGAAGCTACCATTTTCTGTACCAATTTAATACTTCTATCTCAGTAGGAATCATAGTGTTTTTGAGACTAAGGGACAGATACTTATTAGAAGTAGAAGGGTCTTATTTAGGGTAAAACAAGAAGAAAGGTCAGTGTGTGTTCTGTACTGGGAATGTGTACTTTTATTAACTTACTTTGCTAAATCAGTAGGAGGAGAGAGAGCTTAATTGGGGTGTGCGGTTTAGACAATATAAAATCAGGTGACTCTCAGCAACTTTCCTGCTATGAGCCTTTGAAGGATAAATCCTGTATGTAGAGCAGAAAGCAGCAAACTAAAATAAGCTACCATTTTCTTCTTAATTTAACACTCTATCAAGCTGGAGTCAGTGTCTGTTGAGATTACAGACAGATACTTTTATTAGAAGTAGAAGGAGTCTATTTATGGTTAAAAAGAAAAGAAAAGTCAGTGTGTGTTCTGTGTTTGGAAGGGTACTGTATCAACTTACTTTTACTAAATCAGTGGGAGGAGAGTGAGCTTAATTGGGGTGTGGGTTAGAAAACAGCTAAAGCAGGTGACTCGAATTCTAACCTCCCTTTTGGAAGACCGAAATATTGCTTGTAGAGCGGAAAGCACCTAACTAAATAAGCTACCATTTTCCTACTAATTTAACACATTTTATCTCTAGCAGGAGTCAAGGTCTGTTGAGATTGGGCAGACGGATACTTTATGAGAAGTAGAAGGAGTCTTATTTAGGTAGATAAGGAATAAAAGTCAGTGTGTGTTCTAGTGCTGAAAGGGTACTGTATCAACTTACTTTTAAACCAGTAGGAGGAGATGGAGCTAATTGGGGTGCGGCTTATATAAAAGCAAGTGACTCCAATTACAACTTCCTGTTAGTAGCCTTTGAAGACAGAAATCTTGCTTGAAGAGCAGAACGAAAGCTAACTTAAAATAAACTACCAATTTCTTACTAATTTAACACTTCTGCTTCCAGAGGAGTCAGTGTCTGTTGAGATGAAGCCAACAGATACTTTATTTGAAGTAGAAGGGGTCTTATTTATTGTTAAAAAAAGAAAAGTCAGTGTGTGTTCTGTGCATGAAAGGGTATTGTATCAATCTCATTTGCTAGATCATTAGTAGGAGAAAGACCTTTATTGGTGGTGTATCTTAGAAAATATAAAAGCAGGTGAATCCAATTGTAACTTCCTGTCGCTGTCTTTGGAAGACAGAAATTCATTTCTTGGAGCAGAAAGCAGCTAAGTAAAAGAAGCTACTATTTTTCTTTACTAATTTAATAGTTCTATCTCAGCAGGAGTCAGTGTCTGCTGACATTAAGCAGACTGATACTTTATTAGAAGCAGAAGGGGTTTTAATTAGTGTTAAAAAATGAAAAGAAAAGTCAGTGTGGTTTCTATCCTGGGAAGAGTACTGTATCAACTTACTTTGCTAAATAAGTAGGAGTAGACAGAGCTTAAATGGGGATGTGGCTCAGACAATGTAAAAGCTGGTGACTCCAATTACAAACTCCTGTTGCTAGCCTTTGGAAGAAAGAAATCTTGGTTGTATAGCGGAAAGCATCTAAGTAAAAGAAGCAACTATTTTCTTATTAATTTAGTACTTCTATCTCAGAAGGAGTTAGTATCTGTTAAGATAAAGAAGACAGATACTTCATTAGAAGTAGAAGGGGTCTTATTTAGGGTTAAAAAGGAAAGAAAAGTCAGTGTGTGTTATGTGTTGGGAAGAGTAATGTATTAACTTAGTTTGCTAAGTCAGTACGAGGACAGAGAGCTTAATTGGGGGTGTGGCTTAGACAATATAAAAGCAGGTGAGCCCAATGACAGTCTTCTTAGGAAGACAGAAACCTTGATTGAAGAGCAGAAGACAGCTAAGCAAAAGAAGCTACCATTTTCTTACTATTTTAACACTTCTATCTCAGAAGGAGTGAGTATCTGTTAAGATAAAGAAGACAGATACTTCATTAGAAGTAGAAAGGGTCTGTATTTAGGGGTTAAAAAAGAAAAGAAATGTCAGTGCGTGTTCTGTGTTGGAAGGGTGCTGTAGCAAATTACTTTGCTAAACAGTAGGAGTAGAAAAGAGCTTTTTATCAGGGTGTGTGCTGGCAATATAAAAGCAAGAGACTCCAATTACAATTTCTGTTGCTAGCTGTTGGAAAACAGAAGTCTTGTTTGAAGAGCAGAAAGCAGCTAAGTAAAGGAAGCTACCATTTTTTTACTAATTTAACACTTCTATCTCAGCAGGAGTCAGTGTCTGTTGAGATTAAGCAGACAGACACGTTATTAGAAGTAGATGGGGCCTTAATTAGGGTTAAAAAAAGAAGAAAAGTCAGTGTGTGTTCTGTGCTGGGAAGGGTACTGTATCAACTTACTTAGCTAAATCAGTAGGACGAGACACAGCCTAATGGGGGGTGGCTTAGACAATTCAAAAGTAGGTGACTCCAATGACAACTTCCTGTTGCTACAGCCTTTGAAAGATATAAAACTTGCTTTTAGAGCTAAAAAGCATCTAACTAAAGAAGCTACCATTTTCTTACCAATTTAACACTTTCCATCCTCAGTAGGAATCAGTGTTTTTGAGACTAAGTGGACTGATACTTTATTAGAAGTAGAAGTGGTCTTATTTAGGGTGTAAAAAAGAAAGGTCAGTGTGTGTTCTGTTCTGGGAATGGTACTTTATCAACTTATTTTGCTAAATCAGTAGGAGGAGATAGAGAGCTTAATTGGTGTGTCTTAGACAATATAAAAGCAGATGACTCTAATTGCAACTTCCTGTTAGTAGCCTTTGAAGAGAGAAATCTTGCTTGTAGAGCAGAAAGCAGCTAACTAAAATAAACTACTATTTTCTTACTAATTTAAGACTTCTATCTCAGCAGGAGTCAGTGTCTGTTGATATTAAGCAGACTGATACTTTATTAGAAGTAGAAGGAGTCTTATTTAGGGTTAAAAAGAAGAAAATTCTGTGTGTGTTCTTGTGCTGGGAAGGGCAGGGAGAGACTGATCTTATTTCCCATGCCAAACAACATATTTTTGTATTCTCATTTATGACCAGAAGGTTTTGAGTAGAACCAGGACTGAACAGAGTTAAAAGTCATCCAAGTCTCAGACTTGGGTAACCCAGGATCTTACTTAGAGTGTGAGTTCTTGCAGCAGGTAACACCATTAGGACTATGCCACCAGGCACTAGGACCCCCACAAAAACTTCTGTCTAGCAGTCCAAGGCAGGGAACCGCCCGCTGATGTCAGCCGCGCCTCAACATCCCCTGTGGTATAAAGGGGCAGCACTACCTTAGTTTCCTTTCTCTGGCGTCGATCCGCTAGGGTATAGGGTCCACGACCTCTACTGCAGTTGGACCGCCATTTTGCGTTCCGTGTAGTTATCGTTTATTTCCTCACCTAAGTCTACATTTTCAGTGCATGTCTTCTCCATCCACAAAGCGGCGGAAGTCTAAGTGTGCGTGTGAAAAGCAGATACCAGCGAGAGATGGCCATTCAGCCTGCCTAATCTGCTTGGGCCCGGGCCGCAAGCCAGACGACTGCCTGCACTGTCAAAAATTTAATAAAAAAGACTCTGATTCGCCGCCTCAAATTCTTGAAGACCATCTCCTGGAACAGCAAGTGGCCGCTGTGCAGAGGACCCCAGCTCTGACACAGCTCTTCTTCTTCAGCCAGGGACTCCTCCCCAGAGAGAAGAGATCGGGTGGTAAACACCACCATAAGGACAAGGATTGGGCCAGGTCAGAGTCCCGCCCTAAGTCCTGTCACAAGACCTCTGCATTCTCCACCACGCGGGAGGTCAAGTCGCCCCTTCCAGTTCCTTAACATTTCTGGGGTGACCACTAAGAAGACAACGCCTCTTCCATTCACAGGGCAAAGAGTTTTCTAGCCATGGGCGTTCGTCTGCCCCTGTGTCCCTGGCTCTAAGGCCCCACATGCCATTGCTTGGGTCTAAGCCAGAAGGACAGGTGTCTTCTTCAGGCGAGAAGTCAGACTCTACTGCCCGCAAGACTTCACGGTCGTCCGATAGGTCAAAAGGGTTGGGCGACTCCTCTAGACCTCAGGATTCTGATAGTCATCAGAAGCCTCATGTGCCTGAGGAAAGGGCAGTGTCTGCCTCGGAAGGTCTTCAGACCACAGGGCCTTCCGACTCTGCATCAGAGATGGACCAGGCGCCCCCACCCAAGTGGCCGTCTGCTCCAACAGAGCGTCATCGGATCAGGTGACAGGTCACATGCATAAAGACCGGATGCCCGGGCCTATCGACTGTGGGTCAAGCCCTTTGCCTCCACCTCCTCCTAAGATGCCGGATGTCTGTCCTTCAGGGGACACGTCACTGACAGGGAAGGTTCCTTCGGACCCAACGCTGGAGGGCACAGAGCCTTGGGTTAAGGCGACAGCACCAAGCGCAGCACAAAAGGTGTCACCAGGACCCCACCTAACATTCCCAACCCACCGCCGGCATAGCCAGTCATTCCACTGGTGGAGGTAGGGACTTTGTTCAATGCTTGGTGGAATAATTTTAAAGGGGATCTGCTACCCAGACCACTGGAGCCATCCTGCCCCTAGAGGATTCCTGCCTCCAGCCCTGTCCAAGGAGCCTCGCCTCAAGGGCCAAAGAGACCTCCTCTGATGCCAGACCACCCAGCATCTGGGGATGGCGACCAGGGGTCACCAGCTCCTAGTGACCATAGGAGACACCCCGGCGTCCGCCCTCTCTCTCTGGGGAAGACGCAGGGTACTCCTCCTCCTACTATTCTTCAGAGGACGAGTTACCTTTGCCCCCACCGGACTACAAAAAGGACTCTCCTAGGACACCCCCGACCGATCCAGCCTTTCTGGATGTGATGCGTCATATCCAGCCCCTCAACCAGTAGGACACGGAGGAGCTTGACCCAAAACGTCGCCGGCTGGCCAAGTTCCTTGGGGCAAGTGACCCAAACCTCTGGTCATTCCTCCACTTGTAGAGCCCTTTCAGGATGTTACCAAATTATACTGGAAACATCCCTCCACCATCTCAGCTGTCCTTAGGAAGCCGGACCACCTGTACACAAACTCCTAAGGAGAACCTCACCTCATTGAGCAACCAAGGCAGACTCCATGGTACTCACTGCAGCGCATGGAAGGGGCAACAGCGAAACACATGAGTTCCCAGCCTCCAGACCCTGAATCAAAGAAGCTGGACCAGATGGGCTGAAAAGTATACTCTCGGCCACCTGCAGAGTCGGGTCACTTAATTTTGGCACATAGGTAATGTACAAAAATCCTTTTGAGGCAAGGCCTTAGATTTAATCAAGGCGCAACCTGACTTGGACAATAAATCTGAACTCATGACTGTTGTACAATCTGGCATTGATGTGGGCAGACATGTCTTAAGGAGTTCCTATGACTCTGCAGGCACGGCTGCCAGAGCAGCAGCCACAGGAGTGTGCATGAGTTGACATGCCTGGATTTGGGTCTCATGGTTCCAGCAAGACCTACAGGATACTATCCTGGATGCACCCTTTGAAGGGTCAGTCCTGTTCAGCCCTGACACCGACAGATTGATTACTGGCCTTCAAGACTCTGGAAGGGCAGTCTCCGACTATCCACAGGATGTAAAATCAGAACCGGCTACCACTAGACGCCGTCCTTTTGTAAAAGCAAGGTCACCAAGGAAGGCATCAGCAACTACAAAGGGAGGTTTCAAGCGAAGGGCCCTCCACTGCCTTCAAGCTCCCAAGGCCCCAAAAGCACCCAAAATGCCAGAGCTCCCTTGCCCGCCCTTCACCGCTCCCTACCCTTCACCTTGGCATGACTCTGTGCCTGCCCCCTTCCTCCAGCGGAGGCTCAAGGGAGAGACAGTAGGCCGGAGATTCTCCCTCTACCTTAGCGGACGGTCCCACATTACCACTGATCAGTGGGTACTCCAGATCATCGAAAGAGGGTATGCTCTGGAGTTTATGCAGATCCACCAGATAACCTGCCTATTCCTTCCCACTGCTCCCCATCCCATGCAGCCTTGATAAGGGCAGAAATCCAGGCCCTGCTTGAGAAAAGGGCAATTCAGGCAGTACACCCAACTCAGAGAGGCAGGGATACTATTCACACTTCTTCCTAGTTCGAAGAAGACAGGGGTCCTCTGTCCCTTCCTCAATCTGAGCCAACTGAACACTTTCATGAGTACAGAAGGTTCAGGATGGTGATGCTGTCTGGCCTGTTACCCATGATCCACCAAGGAGATTGGCTGTGTTCCTTGGACATGCAGGATGCTTATATGCACATAAAGATCCTGCCATCCCACAGGAAGTACCTCCACTTCACTTTCCAAGGAGAGCACTATCAGTTCAGTTTGCTACCATTGACCATTCATCAGCACCAGAGCCTTTACCAAGTGCCTGGCTGTAATGGTGGTAACCTCAGGAGATGGGGCCGTTATGTTTACCCCTACTGGTCGACTGGCTTCTTACAGCGTTGTCGGTGGACCACTGTGTGATCAATGGGGAGACCTTCAGTTTTGTTTCAAGACTTGGGCATCACTCTGACTCTCCCCAAGTCATGTCCCTGGCCTACCCAATAGCTGCAGTATATAGGGGCAGCCCTGGACACTATCCAAGGAAGGGCCTTTCTCCCCGCAGACCAAGCAGATAGGTTGAGGGCAGTCGCTCGAAGGGTGATGGCTACCAATCCGTTCCCGGTTAGAGTGGTGCTCCAACTTTTGGGCCACATGGCCGCAGCCATTGTGACTGTTCCCCTTACACGCCTGAATATGAGGGTCTTGCAGTGGAACCTCAGAGTTCAGTAGGACCAAGGCACGGACAATCTCGATCATCCGATTCGAATCTCCAGTCCGGTTCTTGGTCACTGGCATGGTGGAGCACCACCTCTCTGCTAGACACCCAGGGTTCCATTTCAGTGCCCTAGTCCCCAGCAAATTCTGACCACAGACTCCTCTGGGTTGGGCTGGGGGCACACCTGGCTTCCCACCAGACAAGGAGCTCTTGGACTTTGGCGGGCGTGCTCTCCATATCAACATACTGGAGATGAGAGCCATTCTGTATGCCCTGCAGGCTTTTTAAAGAGGTGCTCTTGCCAGGTCCCTGTTGGTCCATCGGACAAAACACTAGTAGTCTTCTGTCTTAACAAGCAGGGAGCACTCATTCTTACCCCTATGCAGAGAGGCCATGAGAGTTTGGCATTGGGCAGTGGTGCACAGCCTGGAAATCACAGCGGTCCATGTACCAGGGATTCAGAACTTCCTCACAGACAGCCTAAGCCACTGTTGGTCTCAGAGTCATGAATGGGAGCTACTGCAGGAAGTCGTAGACAATCTCTTCGAAAGATGGGGTCAGCCAGAAGTGGACCTCTTTGCGTCCCCACTCAACGCCAAACTGCCCAATTTCTGCTTGCTAGATCCGGGGCCTGGTGTTTTCTGGCATTGTCCCTTTCTTGGGCAGGGAAGTTTATGTACGCCTTCCCTCCCTTTCCGCTTCTGCAGAAGGTACTACTCAAATTGCAGGCAGAAGGTGCTCGCATGATTTTGATAGCACCCTTCTGGCCTCAACAGATCTGGTTCCCACTGCTACAGCAGTTGGCATCGGAACCACAGGTCCTGTTACCCCTGTCCACTCACTTGCTCTCTCAGGAGCAGGGGGCCCTAGTACATCTGAATCTTTGGTCTCTGCATCTGCATGCATGGCTCCTGCAGACATAATCAGAGACAGATTGGGGTATCCCCTAGAGTGGCAGAGGTTCTCCTGGCAGCGAGAAAACCCTCTACCAGGGCTACATATGCCATGGAGTGGAAGTGCTTCTGTTTGTGGGCATTCCCCCATTCCTTGGATCCATTCCACTGTCCAGCGGAATCTGTGCTAGAGTGCCTTCTTTTCCTATCTGACATGGGTCTCAGCTACTCATCCCTTAAGGTGTATCTTTCTGCACTTTCTGCTTATCAGGCTCCACAGGATGGGAAAGCTCTGGCACAACTGGACTTGTGCAAGACCTTTTTAAGGGATATCTTGCACATCAAATCCCCCAAGAGGGACCCTGTTCCTCCTTGGGACCTTCTTTGTGTTAGAAAACTTACCTTGCCTCCCTTTGAACCAGTTGCAAGTTGCAAGCTCCGCTATCTCTCTTGGAAGCGTTGTTTTTGATTGCCATTACTTCCTCTGAGGACTTCCGAGCTGCAGGCTCTGATGTGTAAAGAACCTTATCTTGTTTTTCACAGTGACAGAGTTGCCCTGTGTACAAATCCTAAGTTCCTTCCAAAGGTGGTGTCTGAATTTACTTTAAATCAGGACATCCAACTACATCTAATACAAGAGTACTCCAACAGGGGAGGCCTTGTTACATACTCTGGATGTACTAGAATTCTCTGTTACCATATAGACTGGACCAATTCATCAAGAAAGACAAACCAGTTGTTTGTCTCCTTTGCCCAAAGAATGTTAGGTGCTCCAGTGACCAAGCAGACAGTGGCCACATGGTTTGTCAACTGCATTACTTTGTTATCAAAAGCAAAAACCCTTGCCGGGACCAGTCAAGGGTCATTCCACAAGAGGGATGCAACCTCCTTTGAGTCCAGAAGAATGTTTCTGCAGCAGATCTCTGTGCAGCTGCTACTGGAGTTAGGTCCACACTTTCATTAGGCACTACAGTCTGGACATTGCTTCCAGAAGGAGATCAAGTTTCGGCCTTGTAGTCCTCCAAGGAATTCTATCCTAAGGTGTGCCACAGACTCTGTTTTCTATTAGTCCACCACCTTTCTGACCTGGGTCTCTCCTTGTACTGCTTGAGACTCAGTCCTAATAGTGTTTCCTGCTGCAAGAGCTCCCTCTCAGAAGATATGGTACAGTTATGTAAGAACTTACCGTAACAGTAGATCTTCGAGAGGAGCGCTTGCAGCAGGTGGTTTTCCCTTCCACCTGCCCCTGGGGTTATGTAACTGTACTTCTCTCTGGTGGATGGGAGATCGTCCTCTGTTCCCCATCCGGTGTATCAGCGGGGTCTCCAGCGGGTGAACTGAGGTGGTGCCGGGGGACCGCCCCCTTTATACCACAGGGGATGTCGGGGTGGGGCCGAAGCCGGGGGGCAGGCCCCGCCTTGGACTGCTAGCTAGAAGTTTTCTGAGGGGTCCTGATGCCTGGCTGCATAGTCCTAATGGTGTTCCCTACTGCAAAAGCTCCTCTCGAAGATCTACTGTTATGGTAAGTTCTTGCGTAACTGTACTTTCTCTTCACAATAGAAAATTCTAGGACGTGGATATGTTGTTCTATCCCCACTTTCGGGCAATGCCTTTCCCTTTAAGACTTGGCCGGAAACAACTTCAAGCCGGCTGCTCCCACCCACCCAGGTGGTATCTCCCTTGGCTCCGCCCCATGATGCCAGATCTTCTTTTCCACTGGAAGAAGCAGGTTCTCTCCTTATTGCTCCCGCATTTAAGCCCAAGTGCCTAAATTCTTTGGAAATACTTCCAAATCTTCCACTCTTATGAGTTTTTGTCATCAGCTCAATCTTTGATAGAGACTGCAATGGACGATAAGTCTGCTCCTGGGTTCTGACGGTGCTCTTACCGGCAGAAGACGTCCAGGACTGACCCGCACACCATGTGTGTCTACTGCCTAGGACATGACCATGATCCCCAGGCCTGCGACTTTTGCCACTTGTTTCACCCAACCGTTCTGGAGGACCATCTCTCCCGCCTGAAACTGGGGCACCTGGTGCAACGGAACCCGCTGGTCAAATCCAAGGATGCCCGTTGGGTGGCCTACACGGCTGCAGGGTCCACCAAGCAGCTTGCGGCCTTAGAAGAGGAGGCGGCCCAGGCTGTGACCAATTCCTCCCTGGCTTCTGCTTTTGTGCCGCTTCAGCTGGGCTGGACCTTTACGGGCTCCTTCAAAGAACTGTGCCAGTCTCTGGAAGCCTTTGGTCGGGGACCCACTGGTAAATCTAAATCTAAAAAGTGTCTAAGAAAGAAAAGACTCAGTCACCGATCGTGTGATCGGGAGCGCTCTTGGTTGAGGGCCTCTGATTCCCACGGTTCTCCAGATTTGACTTAGGTTGAATCCATGGCCATGGCTGCTGGCCGCACGGCAACCCTGTCCAGTCTGTTGGCCGAGACGCTGGTTGAAGTCCCAGCCAAGATTTTGCTTGAGCCAACCAACCAGTTTTCGACTGAAGAGGCTGATACTTCCTTGGCTAGGACACCGGTCCTTACACAGACTGTTGGAGGGACAGATCAGTCCACTGACCTGCCACCTCTGGTCCCTGAACCTGAACAGGAGGAGCCTCAGTAACCACTGGCTCCCTCTGAGCCCGCCGCTGGTCCCCTGGTGGTCGAGTCGTTCCTCCTGAGTTGAGCGGTCCATGCATCATTGGTGCTCCTGCTCTCGGCACCACGACGGCGCTATTGCTATTCTTTTCCTCGCCTCAGGTGAGAAGAGGCTTTACGCAAGTTGCATTGACACTACGAGGACTTGATCTGGCAACCATTGGTGTTTGCTGTCACCAAACTGACCCTGGTTTCTATGCCAGCCATCTCCTGGCTGTCACCCGAAAGGTCGACGCCAACTCTGCTGACGGAACCGATTAAAACTGTCCCAACTCGGCCACTCCAACTAAGGAGTCTCAGCTGGTCGAGTGGCTTCCCCGTCGGCTATTGGACACTGTCACCCCTGACCATCCACGAAGGGTCAGCGGGGACTCCGGCCGTCAACCACTCTTTGACGACTCTTCCTCCTGCTCTCCTGTCCAGTCGACATGGAGTCCATGAAGCCTCTCTCAACAGATGAAGGTTCATCCTCATTCATGGGCCTCCTCCGTCACTGTCTTCTAGTCGACCAGTATGAAGATGGAGCCCGTCAACGGCGACTTGTTGGTCTGACCAAGATCCTCGACTGGGAGACTCTCCGGAGACTTACTCAGTGGCAAAGCCATTCTTGGCCCTGCCCAGTGCCTTCTGCCCAGATGGCCTGCAAGTACTCGGTGCCCACCTGATCCCTTTCGGGATTCACCGAGCACCCCTCGGCTGAGGGGTTGGTGGCCGACTCTGTGTTCTGGTGCTCCAGCAACACCGTGGGATGTGACAAGCCACCTAATAAGGAGTCCAAGATTGGACCATGTGGCTAAGAAGGTCTATGCTGCCTCCTCGCTTGGCCTCTGCCAGGCGAGCTCGGCTCTCCTCATGGCCCACTTCTCCCATGCCCTGCTGGGCACTTTAGATGGGGTGCTTCCTCATTTGCCTGCGGACCTTCAGGCCATGGTCAAACTGGTCTGAGAACAGGTCCAGGCTGTGGCCAAGCAACAGCTCCAGACTGCCATGGACAATGGGATTCCTGTGCCCGCTCTGTGGCGGCCTCAGTGGCCATGTGCCACAGGGCTTGACTGAGGATCTCTACCTTCACAGCGGACACTCAGCACAAGCTGGCAGATGTCCCTGTCCTGGGCATCAACCTGTTCGGGCCTGGGGTTGAGGACCACCTCACATGCATCGAGAAGTCCATTGCCACCTTGGACTCTCTGACATCTGCCCAGAAGGACCCCAAGTGCTCCAAATAGTATCAGAAACGGAAGCCCTTTCGGTCAACCTCCACTCTTTATTTTATTTATTTAGTTTTTGTTGATTAGGTAAGTGCACTAGACAAATTCTGCCTGTTTTCAGGCATGGGGGGTGATACAGATGAATGCCAACTGACCTTGAACCAGATTAAGCTGTTGGGGTATTTTTAGTGAATGGGGAAAATCTGGCCAGGGCACCGGAAAATTCCCCATCTCTTTTCGAGAAGTGCCATGGGATCTTTAACATTCACCTGAACTACCACAAGAACAGGCAGATGGGACCTCGGTTTAATGTCTCATCCGAAAGATGGCACCTCATGCTGCACTGCAGTGTCAATATTTGGGATATTAACCCAAGTGCCTAGTGTGGGGATAGAACCCATAGCCTTCTGATCTCCTGGCCTCAGAGGCAAGTGTGCTACCTGCTGAGCCACAGACACTGCTAAGTGTCTTGCGGTCAAGTCAGCCCAGCAACAGGCTGGCCAGCAGGCTCAGGCCTCGTGACCTCGGCCCAAGTCAGTGGCCTCAGTTGTCTGTAAGCCAGGATGGAGAGGCTCCAGTAGTGCTTCAGCTGGGCCCTCCTCCTCCTCCAAGCCTGCCCAATGACAAGGTGAGGGGTGCCTCCCTTATGTCCATCACACCACCTCTGGGTCCTCCTGTGGGGGGCTGGCTCCACCACTTTCTTTCTGCCTGGTCCATTGTTACCATGGACAGGTGGGTTCTAGAAGTGATGGGTCAGGGTCTGCTGCTGGAATTGAGCAGTACCCTCCTTGCCGAGCCCGTGCCTGCAGGGACTTTGAATTTCCCTGACATGATGTCAGCTCTCAGAGATGACATAGCCCAGCTCCTCTGCAAGGAGGTCATGGTTCCTGTCGCAGATCTTCTGGAACACCCACTGTTTGTGTCCAGCTACTTCCTGGTGCCAAAGCGGATGGGGTCAGGCTCCACATTCTAGATCTGCACGACCTGAACAAGTTCCTTAGGTCACGCACCTTCAGGATGGTAACTCTGTCTCAGATCATACCAGCTCTAGAGTGAAACATGTTGTTTCTAGGGACATGGATATGTTGTTCATCCACACTTATTGGCAGGTTCCTTGCCGCTTTAAATCTTGCCGGAAGGTCTTCAAGCTGGCTCCTCCCACCCACCCGGGTGGTAAAACTCTCGGCTCCGCCCCATGACGCCAGATCTTCCTTACCGCTTGGAAGCTCAGGTTCTCTCCTTTTACGCTCCGCGTATAAGACTGGTTCCTAACTCTTCGGTTTTCCGAAATTAATCTTTAAGGTTTTCTAGATTTTGGTCAACTTTTTCCCTCGTGGCTGCGATGGACAAATCGACTCCCGGTTTTCGGAGATGCCCATACGGGCAGAAGATGTCTCGGACGGATCCGCACTCCACGTGCGTCTATTGCTTGGGCCTTGAGCACGATCCACGGGCTTACGACCTGTGCTTTTCTTTCTCGGTCTACGTCCTGGAAGACCGTGCGCCCGTCTGCAACTTGGGCGACCTGAAAAGCATTACCCTCCGGTAAAGTCGAAAGAGGCCCGGTTGGCGGACTCCGCAGCGGCGGGCTCGGCGGATCAGCTAGAGCAGATGATCGCCCTCGAAGAGGAGGCGGCACGGACCGCATCCTCCTTGGCCGCAGCATTTATCCCGCTCTCCCTGGGATCCTCATATTCTGCTTCCTTTAAGGAGCTTTGTCTGTCTCTCTCCACCTTCATCTTGGGACCTTCCTCTCGGTCCAAAGAAGAAGGACAAGGGTAGAATCCGTCCGTCGGCGCTCTTGGGAGTGGGAGAGGTCCCCTCAGCGGTGCGACCATCGACTCGGTCGATCCTTTGGACTTGACCACTGGCTTCATGGTGTCCCCGTCGGGTCAGTTGACCAAGACTCCCGTCGATGCAGTCGAGATCTTTCTCGACCCGTTGGACGGGTTGTCGACCAGCAAAGCCGAAAATCCTCTCTCCCCAGTTCCCCCGGTGGTGGTTGAGGATCCCGTGGGCTTGCCAGTGCCTCCGGTTCCGGAGCCCTTGGGTGTTCCTTCTGAGCCGAAGGGAGGGCGGGTTTCTCCCGCTCCTTCCCTGCACCCTCCTCGGAAAAGTCGAGGTTCGCGGTCTCGGTCTCGGACTTCTTCGCGGTCCAGCCGATCCCACACCAGAGCAGTCTCAGTCTTGGCACGCGGCAAGCGCCGCCGCGGCTGGTCTCCGTCCTCTTCCTCGGGACGGGGAGGCTTCGGCGCGAAGTTCGTCGGCGATCGAGGACCTCATGGCAGCAACTTCTGCTGGCGGGAACAAGCGACCACGTCGCCTTCCCGACCATTAAGTAAGCTGTCACGGGCGGCGAAGCAACCCTCGCTTAGCCGAGCGCCTGTTTCAGGCCTGTTGCTCAGCGAAACCAGCTGCTCCACCGATTAGGGTGGAACCTCCGCCTCTACAGCCGTTGTTTGGGGCTCTGACCAAGAACTCTCGGTCGGCTCAGGGTTTACCCCATAGGCTGTCGGTCACCCTTACTCCCGATCGCCCTCGGCAGGTAGAGGGTGGCTCAGGCCCGAGGCAGTTCTTTGCGGACTCTTCTGAGTCTGACGACGATTCCTCCCTCTTCTCCAGGCGAGTGGACTTGGAGTCCTCTGGAGGTCAGTCACTGGATGATAGCCCTTTGTCCTTTCTGGGTTTGCTTAGGCTCATCTCGGAGTCCACCGGGATGCAGCTCGAGCCCGTATCCAAGCGGGCCAAGTATCCCCTCACGGAGATATTGGACCAAGGGGATTCTCCTACGGAGGCCTTTCCTGTGTCCGAGGCCATTGTGGGCCCGGCCTTGGAGCTCTGGCAGTGCCCTGCTTCCTGCCCTGCGCCTTCGGCCAGGATGGCCAGGAAGTATGCGGTCCCTACCGGTTCCCTGTCCGGTTTCTTGGAATAACCCTCAGCCGAGGGGTTAGTTACCGACAGCGTTTTCCGGCATGCCGGAAATGCTAGGGACATGGACAAACCTCCCGACAAGGAGTCCAAGAAATTGGACTATGCTGGGCGAAAAGTCTACGCTGCGTCCCCATGGCCATGCCAGGCCAGCTCGACCATGCTTATGGCAATTTCTCCCATGCCCTGTTGGGCTCCTGGACGAGGTAGTCCCTCATCTCCTGGCTGACCTGCAGACTACGGTTAGGCAGGTGCGGGGAACAGGGCAGGGCAGTGGCAAAGCAGCAACTTCAGACTGCTTTAGACATTAGAACTCCTGCGCCAGGTCAGTCGCGCCGCGTGGCTATGCACCGTCGGGCATGGCTGAGGATATCCACCTTCTGGCGGATACCCAGCACAAATTGGCAGATGTCCCTTCCTGGGGACCGACCTCTTCGGCCCTGGGTGAAGGCCACCTCCAGAGGATTGAAAGTCAATGCCACCTTGGACTCGGTCTCATCCGCTCAGAGGGACAAGGCGCAGACCGCAACCCAAGCCCTTTACGTCCGTCCTGCGCCTCCGGCACATCCGCCCAGCAACACCAGGGCCAGCAGGCTCGCTTGGCGTCAAACCCAAGCCCGCAGCTTCCTCCTCCAGGAAGCAGGGAGGTAAGGCCCAGGTGGTCCCTCGGCCGGTCCCTCCTCCAAGCCTGCACAGTGGCCGGGTTGAGGGGTGTCGCCCCCAGCCTCGTCACTTCACTAGAGTTCCCCTGTGGAGAGGCGGCTCCATACTTCCTTTCCGCCTGGTCTGCTGTTACCACAGACCAGTGGGTGTTGAAGTGGTAGGAAAAGGCCTGCCCCTGGAGTTGAGCAGGCCCTGCCCTTCAGAGCCTGCGCCCCAAAGGAACCTCGGGTCCACCCAGCCTCCGCAATAAACAATCGAGCCGACATCGCTCTGCTCCTCGAAAAGAGGTGATCAGAGAGGTGGCGGACCCTCCCTCAGACCCAGAGGTTTGTGTCCAGGTACTTCCTGGTCCCAAAGCAGACGAGGGGCTGGCGCCCATTCTCGACCTACATGACCTAAACAAGTTCCTGAGGTCTCGAACCTTCAGAATGGTTGCTCTGGCTCAGATAATACCATCCTTGGAGCAGCGGTGTGTGTTCTGCTCTCTGGACCTGCAGGGCGTGTTTTTAAATCCTATCCGTCCGTCTCACGAAGGTTCCTTACGCTTTCGAGCGGAAGGATCCCTTCAGAGTTCCTAGCCATGCCCTTGACCTTTCTCTTGCTCCCAGGGTCTTCACCAAATGCATGGCAGTGGTGACCAGCATTTCTGAGGCGCCGAGGGGTCGGGTGTACCCTTACCTGGATGACTGGCTGATAGCAGCCCCTCCAGACAGGAGGTGGAGGCGGTCAGAGATCTGGCCCTCCAGGTCTGCTCTCAAATCGGCCTCCTCATCAGCAGAGGCCATCGAACTCGGACACGAATCAGGTGATTCTCTTCATCGGGGCAGAGCTCGACTCTCTTGAGCCAAACCCGGCTCCCGGCAGAACAGGGCGAGGTTCTTTCCTCCCTTTGCCCGATCATTTCTGGTTGGGCAATTGTGCCCTGCCGGGACTTCCTAGCCTACTGGGTCTCATGGCGGCCTGCACCAGCGTGGTCCGTTGGGTCCGCTGGAACATCGCCCCTCAATGGGGCTGGCCAGCCAGTGGTCTCAACGCTGCGATCCATTGGACCAGCGACTGGCGGTGACCAGGGGATGTGGGCGCTCTCCAGTGGTGGATCATTCCAGCTCATCTGCAGGAGGGCATCCGTTTGTCAGCCCGAGCAGGAGTATCTCTGTCGCCGGCGCCTCTCTGATGGGTTGGGGTGCCCATCTGGGGAACACAACACCGCGCCTCTGGTCCCAGCGGATTCCGATGCCATATCAACCTGCTGGAGCTCAGTGGTCCACCTAGCTCTCACCACCTTAGCTCCGTTTCTACGGGGTCAGGTGGTTGGTCAGATGGACAGTACCCGACCATGTACTACCTAAACCACCAGGGGCGGGGCGCTCATGCCCTTATGCAAGGAAGCTCTCCGCATTTGGTCACTAGTGCGCGGCCTGGGCGGATCTCCTAGCCATTCATGTGGCAGGGCCTCCAATACCCTGGCCGATGCCCTAAGCTGGATAGGGCTGTATCCCACGAGTGGTCTCTCCTGCGGAGGTAGTACAAGATCTGTTCTCCCATTGGGGCACACCGCAGTGCAGTCTGTTGCCTCCAGGAGAGCAGGAAGCTGAGGCTGTTCCATGCCCGCCCCCTCAGCAGGCTCGCTGCAGGGGATGCCTTCTCAAGGCCGTGGACCCCGGGCCTCTTCTCGCCTTTCCCCATTTCTCTTGATCCACAAGGTGCTTCTGAAGGCGAGGAGGACAAGGCGCAGGTGATTCTGGTAGCCCCAGACTGGCCCGCCAATGCTGGTATCCAGATCTCCTCAGCCTCAGCTCCAGGCTCCGAGGCAGCTTCCAGCTCGCCCGGACCTGCTTTCAGTCAATCAGGGAAGTGTGTTCCATCCGGACCTTCAATCCCTGCACCTGGCGCCTGGTTCCTGAGTGGCTAGGGTTCCAGGCCTTGGGTCTTTCCGACGAGGTCCTCAATGTAGTTGAGGCGTCCCGTAAGGAGTCGCCCAGGAAATGCTATGCCTTCAAATGGAAAAGGTTTTCCATTTGGTGTTAGAACAAGAGCATGGACCCTTCCTCCTGTTCCTTGGCAAGCATTTTGGACTATTTATGGTCCCTTTCTCAGCAAGGGCTCAGGTCGGCTGACCCTAAGGGTGCACCTGGCAGCCATCTCTGCTTACGGGCACGGGCGGGAAGCAGTCGGTGGCGCAGAGAAGATGGTCTGGCGCTTTTTCCAAAGGCCTTGATCACATTTCCCTCGGTGCGAACCTCACTACCGTGGGATCTACTGCTGGTATTGGCAAAGCTCATGGGCAAACCATTGAACCAATGCACAGGTGTGATCTCTCACCTGTCTTGGAAGACAGCCTTCTTGATGGCTATCACGTCAGCCAGAAGGATGGGAGGCTCAGGCGCTGTCTATCGAGTCTCCTTACCTGGTCTTCCCATGAGGGACAAGGTTGTCCTGCGCCCTCACCCGAAATTCCTTCCGAAGGTGGTGTCGGAGTTTCACCTTAATCAGGTGTTGACTCTGTCGGTGTTCTACCCCAATCACACCTCGGAGGCCGAATATAGGCATCATACTTTGGACCCTAGAAGGGCACTCGCTTACTATAAGGAGCGCACGGCTGAAATTCGGGGAGAGGTTCACCAGCTGTTTGTCATCTACGCTGAAGCCGCACCTGACAGACCTGCAGCCAAGCGGACGATAAGCAGGTGGGTCACCTCCTGCATAGATCTCTGCTATAAGTTGGCAGGCATGGAGCCTCCCAGAGGGATAAGAGCTCATTCTACCCGCCATACTGCTGCATCGGTGGCTGCTTCCAGGGACGTCCCTATCCAGGAAATCTGCAGGGCTGCTACCTGGAAGTCAGCACACACCTTCATCACCCATTACCACATCAACCTTGAGTCACGCCGGGATGCTGGTTTTGGGGCCTCGGTTCTCAGTCTCTATTCCTAAGTAGGGGTGTCGCCTTGCCTCCCTCCTCCCGGAGAACTGCTAGGAGTCTGCCAATAAGTGTGGATGAACAACATATCCATGTCCCTAGAAATACAGGTACTCACCTGTAACAGGAGTTCTAGGAATGGTATATGTTGTTCATCCACACGACCCACCCGACCTCCCCGGCCTCGACGCACAACCTGAGCTTCCAACGGGCCAGATCTGGCGTCATGGGGCGGAGCCGAGAGATTTACCACCCGGGTGGGTGGGAGGAGCCAGCTTGAAGACCTTCCGGCAAGATTTAAAGCGACAAGGAACCTGCCAATAAGTGTGGCTGAACAACATATACCATTCCTAGAACTCCTGTTACAGGTGAGTAACCTGTATTTTGCTCCCTGGATCATCAGGACCCATTCTTCCATGCCCTGATCCATCCATCTCATCAAAGGTTCCTCCACTTTTGGGCAGAGGAACCCGTTACAAGTTCCAGGCTATGTCATTCGCCTCTCCTCGCCCCTATGGTCTTCACCAAGTGCATTGCAGTGGTGGCAGCTTAGCTGAGGTGCCAAGGGGTCTGGGTTACCCCTACCTGGATGACTGACTGATTGCAGGTCCCTCCAGGCAGAAGGTGGAGCGGTCCAGGGACTTGGCCCTCCAGACCTGCATCTCCCTTGGCCTCCTAGTCAATGAGGCCAAGTCAGAACTCAAACCTTCGGAGGTGATCCACTTTTTCGGGGTGTAGCTCGACTCTTGCAGTGCCAGAGCCCGGCTCCCAGTGTACAGGGCAGAGGCTCTCTCCTCTTATGCCCGATCATTTCGAGTTGGGCAGTTGCGCCCTGCCTGGGATTTACTGCGCTTGCTGGTTTACATGGCGGCCTGCATCAGCGAGGTCCGTTGGGCCCGCTGGAGAATGCAGTCCCTGCAGTGGGAGCTGGCAGGCCTGTGGTATTAGCATGAGGGTCACTTCAACCAGCTGGTCACTGTGACTCAGAGAATGTGGGATGCCATCCAGTGGTGATTGGTCCTAGCACATCTGCAAGAAGGGATCCTGTTTGTCTGCCCAGGGCCAGCGGTCATCCTTATGACCGATAACTCTCTCATGGCCTGTGGTTCCCACCTGGGGGAACACAGAGTCCATGGGCTGTGGATCCCGAGGAGTCCCGATGCCACATCAACCTGCTGGAGCTCCGAGCAGTTCAGCTAGCGCTGACTGTATTCGCTCCACATATTCGGGGTCAGGTGGTTCAAGTCCAGACGGACAAGACCACGACCATGTACTACCTCAACAAACAGGGTGGGACGCTCTCCCCCTACCCTTGTGCAGGGAAGATCTCCGCGTCTGGACCCTCTTGTGCAGCCTGGAGGTGAATCTCCTAGCCATCCATGTGGCATGAGCCTCCAATCAGCTGGCAGACGCTCACCCGAGTGGGCACCTCGTCTCACGAGTGGTCTCTCCACCTAGAGGTAGTACAGAGTCTGTTCTCCCAGTGGGGCACCCCTCAGGTGGATCTGTTTGCCTCCAGGGAGAACACAAAACTGAGGCTGTTTTGTGCCTGCCCCGCTCAGCAGGGCAGCTGCAGGGGATGCCCTATCAAGGCCCTGGACCCCAGGCCTCTTCTGTCCCTTTCCTCTGTTTCCCTTGATTTACAAGGTACTGCTCAAGGCCAGGAGGGCCAAGGCATGGATGAACTTGGTGGCTCTGGACTGGCCACACCAGTTCTGGTACCCCAGTCTCTTCAGTCTCAGCAGCAGGGTCCCGAGGCATCTTCCCCTACGCCCGGACCTGCTTCCCATCAATCAGTGAAGGTATTCCAACCGGATATTCAATCCCTGCACCTGACAGCCTGGTTCCTGAGCGGCTAGAGTTCCAGGCTTTGGGTCTCACCAAAGCTGTCTTCACCGTTGTGGAGGCCTCTTGGTAGGAGTCAACCAGGAAGTGCTATACCTTCAAATGGAAGAGATTCTCCTTTTGGTGTTAGGGCAAGGGGTTGGACCCTTTGTTCTGTCCAGTGGCGAGCATCTTTGATTGTCTGTGGTCCCTCTCTCAGTCGGGTCTTTGGTTGATGACCCTCAAAGTGCACCTGGCATCCATCTCTACTTACCGGGTGCGGGCCAGTCAGCAGTCGGTGGCACAGGAGTAGGTGGTCTGGCATTTTTTTCAGAAGTCGTGACCACATTTCCCCTCTGGTGTGAACCACTACCACCATGGGACTTGTTGCTGGTTTTGGCAAAGCTCATGGGCAGGCCATTCGAACCGATGCACAGGTGTGAGATGTCACACCTGTCATGGAGAACCCACTTCTTGGTGGCTGTCACGTCAGCAAGAAGGAACAGTGAGCTCAGGCGCATTCAGTGGAGTCTCCTTACCTGATCTTCCACAGGGACAAGGTTATCCTGTGCCCCAACCTGAAGTTTCTCCCGAAGAGTGTGTCGAATTTTCACCTTAATCAGGTTGTGGAGGGGTTGTGGGATAACAGATGGACCGAACACCAAACTTCAGGTTCAACACACAATCTCCCTGTGATG
Source organism: Neoceratodus forsteri (assembly GCA_016271365.2). Lineage (NCBI taxonomy): Eukaryota > Metazoa > Chordata > Ceratodontiformes > Ceratodontidae > Neoceratodus > Neoceratodus forsteri. The sequence continues at coordinate 610,142,003 of CM057449.1, read as the reverse complement.
TGTATTCAAAATACAAGAAATAAGCTTCTACAATGCCATATTCCTTCTTCAGTACATCAGTTTGCAGCAACAGACTATGAATGTCCTTTCTCTGCACCTATTACCTACTGATACTGATCTCTGATCCAATTTACTAGTTGAGCTGTAGCCATAACTTCTATGCAGGCCCTATTTGCTTGGATAGTGGGGGCACAAAAGAAAAAAAAAACAAGCTGTAGACAAAGAATCTCAATGCAGAATCATTGAAAGATCTACCCCAAAGGGCATTGGTAACAAATCAAGTTTCAAAGAAATACAACATCATACATACTTCCATAATGCAATGCATTATGGGATATATCTAAAATCATCATGACATTTCTGGCTTGTTAAGTTTACAACAATTTACATGCATTTTAAATAGCACAACTAGCTTAATTTCTATAATAGTCACCTAATACTTTTGCTATTATCAAAACATCTAGTGCCATGGTATTTTCAACATTACAGGTTTCATAAACATAAGGTATATACATCAATGTATTTTATAACATAAGTGCTATTACATACTAAATCCAACAACGATAAACATAACCTGTTTTACGTGACGCTTGAGGTCACCACAATAACCTCCTGTACGAGGACTCATGGCGAAAAATGAAAATTAAAGAGGACACTGTAGCATAGTCAAGGGAGGGAGAAGGGGGTGCACACAGGTGGCCAACCTTATGGACTAGAAATAGTAAAGGATAGATTAGGCTTAGAAATAGAAGAACTGTTGCAACAGATTTAAGAAAGGGTCAGTCCTCAAGAGTGACAGGAGCTTTGGTCACACAGGTGATTAGTCTCCTGGTGTACTTCACCAATCCACACCTCTGAGGCCAAACACAGGCTTCATAATTTGGACCTGCAGTGAGTGCTAGCCTATTATAAGGAGTCGTGGCTGGATTTCAGGAAGAGGTTAGCCAACTATTTGTGTCTCACAGCTGAAGCCACACCTGGCAGACCCGGCAGCTAAGCGAGGACGATGGAAGGTTGATTGTATCCTGCATCGACCTCTGCTATAGGTTGGCGGGTAGGAAGCCTCCTGGAGGCTAAGGGCTCATTCCACCTGTCATACCACTGCCTTGGTGGCTGCTTCCAGGGCGTTCCTATCCAGGATATCTACAGGGCTGCTACCTGGAGGTCAGCACACACCTTCATTTTCCATTACCACATTGACCTCGAGTTACACGGGATGCTGGCTTTGGGCCCTCAGTTCTCAAATCTCTGTTCCCTCAGTAGGGGTTGTGCATCTTGCCTCCATCCTCCGGAGAACTGCTAGGAGTCTGCCAGAAAGTGTGGATAGAACAACATATCCATGTCCCTAGAAAAACAGGTTACTCACCTGTAACGGTTGTTCTAGGAGTGGTATATGTTCATCCACACAGACCCACCCGACCTCCCCTGGCTTTGGCACACAACAGTGCTTCCAGCGGGCAAGATCTGGCGTCATGGGCCGGAGCCGAGGGAGTTACCACCCGGGTGGGTGGGAGCCAACTTGAAGACGTTTCAGGCCAAGTCTTAATGGAAAGGCACTGCTAGAAAGTGTGGATAAACAAATATACCACTCCTAGAACTACTGTTACAGGTGAGTAACCTGTTTTTATTGTGGCATCTGTGAAGAGAATTATGTTGGCAGATTTGCAGACAGCTAGGAGATTATTTAGGAATTGGCTGAATAACAGAGACCCAAGTATGGAACCTTGGAGGATCCCTGCAGAGACGGTCCTCTCATCTGGTAGGGCATTCCTATATTTTACTGACTGAGATCTGCAAGACAAGTAATTATTGATCTAACAAACTGTATCCATGGAAAGGTCAAACGATAGAAGCTGTAGACAGAGAAGGGCATGACTGACAAGGTCAAAGGCCTTGGTTAGGTCTGTGAATATAGATCCTGCCAGTTCATAACAGTGCAGAGCACTGTGCACTGGCTCTGTGAACTCCAGTAGTGCAGTCATTGTACTGAGTTTTCTCTGAACCCATTTTGTTCTTTAGCCTGAAGCTCATGTTGGCTTAAGAAATCTATGAGTTGAACATTCACTATCCTCTTTAAGTGTTTTGGATAAGGGGAGGACTAGAGCTAGGATGGTAATTGGTGGCCAAGTTAGCATCGCTTCCCTTGAAAACAGGGAACACAAGCTGGCCCTGAGGGTTGAGGTGCTGAATGCCACACTTTGCACTACGCCGGTGAAACGAGTTCAGGAATGAGCTCAGGTCATCGGGGTGCCGGCATGGATGGTGGGATCAAGCATGCTGTTAGGCTTCTTTCCTCTCCCGGGGGTGGTAGAGGTGGGTTGTCAACCCTCCCATAGTCCCGTTCCCCACTGGATGGAGGTATGGGTGGGTGGAAGGGGCTGAGCTGGCTTCTGGTGTGTGTGCGTGCCTCCATGCACATGCACGGCCGTGTGCATGGGGGGGGGGGAATGGGAAGAAAAACCCAAGAAAACCAAAAAAAAGCTATATAAACAAAAAAAAAAAAAAAAAAATGAGGACCACACAGGCCTTTTTCCAAATATGCAGAACTTCTCGAGTGCTGAGGAACAGGTTGAAAATTTGCTGCAGTGGATAGATGACTTCTCTAAGTCCATACTTGAGGAGTTTCATTGCTGTGTTATCAGGTCCAAGTCTGGTCTTAATTTTCAGATTGGTCAGATAGCCATAAACATCGGCCCAAGTAAGTTGTTTGAAATGGAATTTCAGTTGGTTGTGGACCCTTGGTAAGCCCCTAATGAGGCAGGGTGGATACTAGGGTCAGTATATATGTTGATAGGTCACTAATGGTTTTGTTAAAGACATTGACTCTGCACTTGTCTCCATTAATTATGGAACCACCATAAGTGAGGATGATAGGCAGAGATGCTGCTCCAGAGTTTTTTTGAGGTGGTTTAGCAAGGTGTTTTGTTGAGTTTTATAACAGTCAGTCTTGACTTCCTTGATTTGAATTTTGATAACCGTAATGTAGCTTTTTACCTTTGAAGATATTTATGATTGCCTACTTCTTTATGAAGGTTCCAGGCTCTGTCACTGTCCCAGGACATTGTATTAATAACTAAGATATATGAAGTCTGAGAGTTGCCTTTCATAATTATTGGCTTGAGAGGGGCAACAGTATCTCAGACCCTGCAGAACTGGTGGCTAAAGTGTTCAAGAGGTACATTAACATCATGTGTATGAGTTGGGAATGAACAATCAATTTGTTGTAGGAGGGCTTGAAAATAGGGAAGCTTCTGAGTATGGAACACATGGGCAGTCATACTGATAGGTTCGTTTTTACGGACCTTGGCAGATCTAAAAGTGGCAGGAAGTGGTCACTTAGGAGGTCCGGAAGGACATCACTTGAAATTATTTTCAGTATAGCTGACCAGAACACAATCAAGAAAAGTAGCTGTACAAGTTTTGTAATTTACACAAGTGGGTTTAGTGATGACTTAGATAAGGTAGAAATTAGGCAATTAGGCCCTGTAGCCTTTGCTGTTACTGGCAAGCCAGTTGAAATCACGAACCACAATTTTCTCATGCTGTGGATTTAAACTAGGGACAGCAGTAATACAGTAGTCAAAACTGTTAGACATTCTTAGGTGGCATATAGGCAACAAAGAGGTTATGTTTTTTTTTTTCCCCTAAGACCAAACTTACATTAAGGGCAAGGAGCTCACACACAGATGGCTCCAAACTGAGAGGGAGTCTGTTGGATTTAAGGAAGAACTTAATATACCCCAGGCAGCCTCCACCCTTTCTAAGGCATGATTAAGCAGAATGATTAATATGTATAGCCTCGAGGAAAGGAGGAAGGGGGGGACATGATAGAAACTTTCAAGTACCTCAAGGGAATCAACAAAGTCCAAGAGGGTAGCATCTTTCAAAAAAAGAGGTGTGCAAGAACAAGGGGCACAATTTGAAGATGGGGGCTCAGAGGTAATTTAAGGAGTATTTTTCACAGAGAGGGTTGTGGATGCATGGAACGGCCTTCCAGAGGAGGTTGTGGAGTCAAAAACAGTGGTGGAATTCAAGCATGCATGGGACAGTTATAAGGCAATTCTAGGGGGTGGGGGTAGAAAGAAGTAGGCTGCTGGTTAACTACGATCTGCTGCTTATCCATTAGGTAGGGAAATGGGCAGAATGGGTGGGCCAAGCGGTCCTTATCTGCCGTCAAATCCTATGTTTCTATGATTTCAATAAACGCAGTTCTTTAACAGAGCAGCAAGTTCATTTCTGCAAAAGGTTTGAGCCAGTCAAATTTAGGCTGTTTGAACACTTTGGGGCAAAATTGCTTACTAAGACAGCTAAGAGATAACTCTGACTTCACCTCATCTGGTCGTTGTGACTGCCTCGCCTAATCAAGGGCCCAACGCCCACTGCCCTACACTTCAGCCTTGACAGCTACCTCTCCCACCTGGTCCACCTTCTATCTGCTTCAACTTCCCACCCCTCGCCCTCCCTTTCCTCACCCCCCTGGCATTCCCTGACTTTTATCCGTCCCCTCCCTTCCTCTTAGAGCTCTTTCCCACCTCTACCCCTCTGACAGTGGCCTTCCTGCCTGCACTCATCCCCCTTCCTCTAACCCACAGCACTTGCTCCTAAGATTGCCCTGGCTGGTATGTCATACTTCCTAACATTTGGCACATTTTGAATTACTGTGATTTTCTAACCCTCAGTCTCTTGTTTTCTTTTATTGTGTAACTATGTATTATTCTGTTGACCTTTGTATGTATACCCCCATTCCTTCGACGTGGAATCTTTGTAATCGAGCAGTCCCTGCTCAAAGGTACTTGTAATACTAGATTTCAATAAAAAAAATTAATAAATAAAGGTTGACCTGGTTTCAGCTGGGAAAATCAATTGAACCAGCAGAAGTTAAAAACAAAACAAAACAAAAAAACAAAACACCAGCTTAAGCCAAAAAAAAAAAAAAGGCCAAAAAGCAAACCCCATCCAACTGCTGAAATCAAGCAGAAGTACCCTAAAGGGCAGATCTTACTTCGATGAGGCTCTTGCAGCAGGCCACACCGGTAGGACAAAGTTGCCAGGTACTAGAACCACAAGGAAAACTTCTGGCTAGCAGTCTGCTATGAGGGACTGCCCACTACGACGTCAGGCTAGCCTATATGGCAGGGTCCCCCACACCTACAGTTCTTTTCCTGCCATCGACACACTCTTGTCAGACTTTAGCGGACAGTGCAGATACAATCGACTGCCATTTCCGATACTACCCTGCTTTTTATTTTTAATTTCTCTTTAGTGTAATATATCAATTTTCAGTGTTCTCATCGACATCCAACATACCCTACAGGGGTTGGGTTTCTTAGTAAGCCTCAAATGTTCCAACTAGACACAGTACAGGTGTTGGACTTTATAGGAGCAAAACTGGATACTGTTAGGTGGGAAGGCATTCCTCCCTCAGGAGACAGTGGCCACTGGCCTGGTGGCTGTGGAGGTTGAGGTACTGGTCGCTATACCTTATGCCATGCTGGCAGCCCAGGTTTGGGAGCAAGCCTAGATCGCTGGAGGTCGGCAAGGGTGAGAGAGGATCAAGTGTCCAGAGGACTGCTCTCCTCCCGGGGAGGGGGATGCTTGTTGTCCCGCTCGTTGACTGCCCTCTGGTAATGGCTCGGGAGGCATGTACCGGCATCACTATGTTGGTGGGAGAGGGGACGGGAGTAAGGAGTTGGAAAAGGGAGATGACTGGCTCCATGATGGCCCCGCGTCCCTGTGCCGCCCCTGGGCTTCTGGATTATGCTCTGGGGGAGGGAGAAAGACTGCGCTTTTCTCCCTGGGCCTACTACGGGGGAACTACTGGGAGGTCGGCATGAGCAGGGGCATGCGGGGTTGGAGGATGAGTCCCTCCGAGGGAGGGCCATACCTGCCTGCCAGGCTCCGGGAGCAAAAACACATAATAGAGAAAGAAAAAATAAAAAGGACAGTGGCCAATCTGACAGAACTGGCTAAGTCCTTCAAAATAGGGAAGTCAAGGCCTGCCAGGGACTTCCTGCAGTTACTAGGACACATGGCCTGTTCCATAGCAGTGGTGCCAGATTCCAGATGAGAGATGTCCAGTACCACTTAGGGGCCTACTGATCTGAAAGGTGGGACTCTATCAAAGTTAGTGCCCATATCAAAGTGCCTGTTAAGGGCACTGGAGTGGTGGAAGGAGGAGGAAAACCTTTGGGAAGAAGTTCCCTTCCTCCAGCAGTCATCCACAGTAGTACTCACCAGGTACACCTCCCTACTGGGGTGGGGAGGCCATCTAGAGGATTTCACTCTGTGGGGTATGGACCTCAGTGGAGTCTCAGGAGCATACAAGTCTCCTGAAACTTGGGGAAGTGTATCTGGCAGTGAAAACCTTTTCCTCCCACATCAGAGGCCAGTCAGTCCAGATCAGGACAGACAATACCACCACTATATACTACATCAACAAGCAGGGAGGAACATATCTTCCAAACTATGCATAGAAATGATGAAGCTCTGGAGTCTGGCTTATTCTCTGCAAGTACAATTATCTGCAGTCCATCTGCCAAGGAAGGACAAAGTCCTGTCAGACAGTCTAAGCAGAATCAGTTAAGGAACTCATGAATGGGCTCTAAACAAGCAGGTGCTCATTGCAGTGTTCAGAAGGTGGGACACACCAGAGGTGGACCTGTTCACATACTGGGAAAACTACCAGCTCCCCAACTTCTGTTGCAGACCTCCCTCAGTGGGAACAGTCCCAGAGGGCATATTAGTCCTCTTGAAAACAGAGAAATTTCTTTATGCATTCCTTCCTCTCCCACTTCTGCCGAGTGCCACTGAAACTCAGGAGGGAACCAGCAGCAATGACTTTAATTGCACCGGACTGGGCCAGACAAGCTTGGTACTCTCTGCTCCTGTCCCTCTCCTCCAGGCTACCAATCCTCCTCCTTCACCGGAGTCACAATCTGCTGACTGTCAGGGCAGGATAACATTTTCAAAACGAAGAACCCTGCACCTCAAAGCGTGGTACTTGAAGAACTAGAGTTCTCTGGATTAAACCTCTCAGAAGAGATCTTATATGTGCTCAAGGTTTCCAGGAAGCCAGCAACTAGGAAAATCTATGCTTCCAAGTGGAAAAGATTTCCCTGTGGTGTTTGTCCATGCACCTCAGCCTCATTCAGGCAAGCTTGTCCAAGGTTTTGGGCTATTTGATCCACCTGCACTCCCTGGGCCTCCGGCCTCCAATGTTGAAGGTGCAATTGGTAGCAGTGTCAGCATATGTTTTAGCTATAAGGATAGATCTCTAGCCTCACAGGTTATTTTTAAGAGGTTCTTTGAAGACCTAATTTATTTATTTATTTTGAAAAGTTTCGCCAGGAAGGGCACACTGAGCTACAACAGCTCATTTCTAGGTGTGTACTGGGGGAAAGCAGATACAATACTGAGTACAGGAACAAGAAAAAAATAAACATAGAGCTAAGACCATACATAACAATTAAGCAATACCAGACATTTCATAGGGTAGGCAGCAGTGCTTGTCATAATGCATAGACAATATTTTCGTTTAAACACACACATATTTAGCAGTCATATACATAATCCTAAACATACACCCAAAATACTGAAAACAAATACATTTTGCTATAACACAAGGAAAGTGAGGACTGTAGAAGGGAGGACTTGAAAGAATAGAGGGATGGGGAGATGGATAGAAAGCTGATGGTCCTGCACCCCTCCGGGATGTGGACACCACAAGGGGAGTGGGGACATTTGAAGGTAATAAGGAGAACTTTGAAAGAATAGAGGGAATAGGGAGAAAGATTGATAGCAGATGGTCCTGCACCTTCGGATGATAAACCCCACGGGGAGTGGCAGAAATACTGGCAACAGAAGGTAGGTGTGATTAAGTAGAGGTAAGGGGAGAGGTGAATTGGGATACAGAGTGAGTGAGGGAGAAGGAAGAGAAAGGAAGGGAAGAAAATTGAGAGAGAAGGTGGGGCAGTTTTAACTACCAGTGCGAACAGAGGTATGAACACTACTTGATGTAAACCAAGCTAGTGCAATAATGCAGCTGAACCCTCCTTTTAGGGATCCAGTCCCTCCTTGGAACCTGAACACTGGCAACTGCTGCTCTGAAATGTTACCTGGAAAGCGGTTTTCCTGGTGGCACTTAAGCTCGGATAGAAGGGTGAGCAAACGCCTAGCCCTTTCTACAGATCCCAGTAACATCATATTCCACAGGGACAAGGTAGAACTGAGGACTAACTGGAAATTTCTCCCCAAGGTGGTGTCTGAATTTCACCTATACCAATAGATCTCTCTTCCTGTGCTCTTTACAGAGCACTCCATTCCAAGGGAGCTGAAGTTTCACAGTCTGGATGTTAGAGAGGCCCTTGAGTGCAACTTGGACCACACAGAGAATGACAGGTCCACAAATTCTCAGTTATTCATCACATACGGTGAGGTAAACCAGTGTCCAGGAGAACCACTTCTGTTGTATTCAGTTCTGTTGTGGCAAAGCTGGCAAGTTTCCACCAGAAGGGCTGAGAGCCCATCCTACGAGAGGCACCTCTGCCTCTGTGGCAGCATCCAGAGGTGTCTGCATTCAGGAGATATGTAAAGCAGCTACCTGGAAGACAGTACACACCTTTTCAGAGCACTGCTGTTTGGACATTCAATCCAGAAAGAGATGCCAGTTTTGGCACTGCTGTCTTTCAGAACCTTTTTCCTAAATAGGTTCAGTACCCAGCCTCCCAAGGTACTGATATGGAGTCCATTATTAAACAACTAGTGAGGGATTTCAAGGGTTTGAAGAAAAAATTACTCGCATGTAGTAATGTTGTTTCTAGGATCGTGGATATGTTCATCCACACTTACTGGCATGTCCCTTTCCCCTTTAAGAATCGCCGGAAGACTTCAAGCTGACTTCTCCCACCCACCTGGATGGTTTATACCTTGGCTCCGTCCCATGATGCCAGATCTTCCTTTCCGCTGGAAGATTCAGGTTGCCTCCCTTGTGCTCATGCATTTTGTAGGCCCTGGCTTTCAAAACTTAGGATTTACAGAAATTAAAGCTTGTTAGAGTTATCAATCGCACTTTGGCGTCTTCGATCATGGAAGAAAAATCTTCCTTGTGGCCAGAAGATGTCATGCACCGATCCCTATCTCGTGTGCGTCTGCTGCCTTTATGTCGGCCATGACACCTCGTCCTGCAGCTTTTGCTTGGCCTTCTATCCTAACATTCTGGACGACTGCCTGGCACACTTAAAGTTAGGGAGACTGGAGAAAAAGAACCCTCCGGTGAAGTCCAAGGAGGCTAGGTGGGCGGTTTCCATGGCCGCAGGCTCCGCTGAACAATTGGAACACATGAAGGCGTTCGAGGAAGAAGTGGCTTGTACCGCCAACACTTGGGGCTTCCTCGTTCCTCTTGACCTAGGTTCTACCTTCTCGGGCTCCTTCCCGGAAGGAGTTGAGTCTCTTCCACCCAGGAGGGCACCTGCGAACTCACACTTCTACGATCCCGTAAGCAGAGGAGAGCGAGCAAGTAAACCTTCATCTGGGTGAGAAGGCACTCTTGGGACGAGAGAGTCCCAGTCTCCAAACATCTGGTCTTGACTTTGGTTGCGATTACTTCTTCGGCCTCTGGCTTTTCTGACCTTCCGTCGGGCCAGACGACCGAAGATGCGGTCGATGAGGTCGAGATTGTCATCAACCCCATTGACCCATTGTCGCTGGCTCTTTCTGATGATTCCTTAGAAAGGACTCTGGTCCTTGTCTTTCCCGATGAGGAGACCCAGTCCTCTGGTGTTCCCATCGAGGACCCAGTTCCGGACCCCCGGAAGTCACCGGTACCGCTGGTGTCTCCAGAAGCGACTGGAGTCGGCCTGCCCAATCTCAGTCATAGTCTATAACCTCTTCGACCGACAGGCGGAGGAAGAGCCATAAGTGCTCAGAAGAAGCGACACCATCGGTCATCCTCGTTATCCTCAGATGAAGAGAGGCTGCAGCGGAAACTCCGGCGCTATAAGAACCTCATGTGGCAACAGCTGATCTTGTCCGGGCACAAACCGACTCCGGCTCCTTCCCTGGCCATTACTTGGCTTTTGCCTCCTAGGCCGAAGCCGACCCCTCTTGAGCCTAAATCTTCGGTTCCTCCGCCCGCGGGGCTGGCAAATCCACCTCTTTGGCCTAAACCGGCCTCTCCACCCATCATGGTGGAACCACCGCCTAAGCAGCCTGTGGGAAGGGCTCCTTTGAAAGAAGACAGACTGGACACCAGGCTTCCCCGGCATTTATCGGTCACTGTCACCCCTGACCGCCCTTGGCGTGTCGAGGGTGATTTGGGTGGCAGGCCGTTGTATCCAGACTCGTCGGATTCGGATGTCACAGGGCTTCACTGTCATCCTGTGGATGATGAGTCGTCCGCTGGCCTAGGGATGGAGGAAGGTCCTTCCTCTTTCCAAGGGATTCTTTACCTCATTTCTGAGTCCACAGGGATGCCCCTGGAACTCATCCAGAAAAAGTCAGCGTACCCTCTTACGGACATCCTTAAAAGAGGGGATACCCCGACGGAGGCCTTTCCTGTGGCCGAGGCCATTCTTGGTCCGGCACTCAAACTCTGGCAGCGTCCTGCCTCTTGTCCAGCACCGTCTGCTCACATGGCCTGCAAGTACACGGTTCCCATGGGTTCCCTGGCAGGGTTCACAGACCACCCTTCGGCCGAGAGCCTGGTGACCACCTCTGTTTTCAGGTGTACTGGCAGTTTTGCTGGCATTGCCCGACCTCCCGACAGAGTCCAAGCACTTGGACAGTTTGGTGAGGAAGGTCTATGCGGCTTCGTCCTTGGGCCTTCGTCAGGCAAGTTTGACCGTGATCATGGCACACTTCTGTCATGCCCTTCTCAGGTCATTAGATGAAGTCCTCCCACATCTCCCCATGGACATGCAGACCACGGTCAAACAGATCCGAGACCAGGGTTGAGCTGTTGCCAAACAGCAGCTCCAGATGGCCCTGGACATTGGGACTCTTGTGCCTGCTCAATGACTGCCGCGGTTGCCTCTTGCGCGAGACCGGCTGAGACTCTCCTCCTTCGAGCGGATACTCAGCTGGAATTAGCTAATATGCCTTCCTCGGGACTGACTTGTTCGGCCCAGGGTGGCTGGTCACCTTCAGTGCATAGAACAGTACAGTGCCACTTTGGGCGCCACTTCTACAAGGGTCCTTCGGGCAAGAACCAGCGAAGAAGAAGAAGCCCTTCGGCACTCTTCCCTGCAGCTCAGCAGTCCTTCTTCCAAGGAGGACAGCAGCACCAGCATCAGCAGCAGGCTCAAGCTTGGCACGCCCCGGCCCAAGCCTGGACCCCAACAGGCCCGTAAAGGGGCCCGAGGGTCAGGTCCTGGAGCCTCCTTTTCCTCCTCCATGCCTGCTCAGTGACGGGGTGGGGACTGCCACCCCTACTCTCGTCAAAACAGCTCTGGGTCCTCCCTTGGGGGGGGCTGGCTCCACCACTTCCTTTCCGCCTCGTCCGTTGTCACTTCGGACAGGTGGGTTCTCGATATGGTCGGTCAGGGACTGGCTCTAGAATTCTAGCAGTACCCTCCCAGCTGAGCCCTCCCACGGGAGAGCGGATATCTGCTCACATCCAGTCAGCTCTTTGAGAGGATGTTGCTCAGCTCCTCCTCAGGGAGGCTATAGCTCCAGTGACGGATCCTCCAACAGACCCAGGCTTGATCTCCAGGTACTTTCTGGTGCCCAAGCGGACGGGGCTGATGCCCCATTCTAGATCTCCATGTCCTGAATCAGTTTCTCAGGACTCGCACCTTTCAGATAGTCACTCTGTCCCAGATCATACCAACCTTGGAGCGAAACATGTGGTTTTGTTCACTGGATCTGCAGGATGCATTCTTTCACATCCCAATCCGTACATCCCATCAGCGGTTCCTCCACTTCACGGTCAAGGGGACCCAGTACGAGTTCTGAGCCATGCTGTTCGGCCTGTCATCTGCCCCGGGTCTTCATCAAATGCATCGCGATGGTGGTGGCCCATCTCTGACATCGGGGGATCAGATTTACCCCTACCTCGATGACTGGCTTCTGGCAGGTCACTCCCTACAGAGGCGGAGAGCCAGGGATCTGGCGATCCAGACCTGCTCCAACTCTGTCTCCTCATCAGCGAGGCCAAGTCGGAACTCATGCTGTCTCAAGTAATGGGCTTCATCGGCGCAGAGCTAGACTCTTGTCAAGCCAGAGCTCGGCTCCTGGTGGACAAGGGGGAGGTTCTTTTCTCCTTTGCCCAATCATTTCTGGTTGGACAGTTGCGTCTTGCCCTGGACTTTCTGTGCCTTGTGGGTTACATGGTGGCGTGCACCCCAGTGGTCCATTGGGCCTGGTGGCACATGTGCCCCTCCAGTGGGAGCTGGTCACCCAGTGGACTCGGCGCCACAGTCAATTCAACCAGCTGATCACTGTAACCCGGAAGATGTGGGACACTCTCCAATGGTGGACCGTCCCAGACCGGTTGCAGGAAGGGATCCTGTTTGTCCACCCCGAGCTGACAGTTGTTCTCACGACCGATGCCTCTCTCATGGGCTGGGGAGCCCACATGGGGGACAAAAAGGGCCCATGGACTCTGGAGCAGTCAGAGTGGCGCTGTCAGTGTTCATTCCTCAGCACCGGGGTCAAGTGGTTCAATTCCAGACGGACAATACCACGACCATGTTCTACCTCAACAAACAGGGCGGCACGTACTCCCGTCTGCTATGCAGGGCTCTCGCATCTGGACCCTCATGGGCCAATTGGGGGCAGATCTCTAGCCATCCCTGTGGCAGAAGCTTGAACCATCTGGCGGATGCTCTCAGCTGTCCAGGCCAGACATCCACAGTGGTCTCTTCATCCAGAGATAGCTTACAGCCTGTTCTCCCGTTGAGGCAAACCAATGGTGGACCTGTTTGCCTCGGAGAAAACAAGCTGAAGCTGTTTCATGCCGCCCCCTCTGCAGGAGATGCCTTCTCAAGGCCATGGACCCCAGGCCTCCTCTACACCTTCCCTCCATTTCCCTTGATCCACAAAGTGCTCCTCAAGGTGAGGAGGGACAAGGCGAAGGTGATCCTGGTAGCCCCAGACAGGTCGCGCCAGTTCTGGTATCCAGATCTCTTCAGCCTCAGCTGCAGGCCCCCGGAGCGGCTTTGCCCATGCCCGGACATGATCTCTCTCAATCAGGGGAAGGTATTCCATCCGGACCTTCAATCCCTGCACCTCACAGCCTGGTACCTGAGCAGCTAGAGTGCCAGGCTTTGGGTCTTTCTGAAGTTGTCTACATTGTGGTGGAGGCATCTAGAAAGGAATCGACCAGGAAATGTTATGCCTTCAGATGGAGAAGGTTTTCCATGTGGTGTCGGGGGAAGGGCCTGGACCCTCTGTCCTGTCCAGCCAGTGGCTAATGTTCTCGACTACCTTTGGTCTCTGTTCAAAGGGGGTCTTTGGTCATCGACCCTTAGGGTGCACCTAGCAGCCATCTCTGCTTACCAGGCACGGGCCGGTCAGCCGACATTGGCGCAGGAGATAGTGGTCGGGTGCTTTTTCAAAGGCCTGGATCAGATATCCCCTCCGGTGCATGAACCTCCACCTCCGTGGGATCTTCTGCTGGTACTGGCAAAGCTCATGGGCAAGCCATTTGAACCAATGCACAAGTGTGCATTGTCACACTTGTTGTGGAAGACTGCCTTCCTGGTGGCTATCACATCAGCCTGAAGGACAGGGGAGCTCCAGGCGCTTTCGGTGGACTCCCCTTATCCGGTCTTCAACAGGGACAAACTCGTCCTGCGCCCCCACCTGAAATTCCTTCCGAAGGTGGTGTCAGTTTCACCTTAACCAGGTGCTGACTCTGCCAGTATACTACCTAATTACACCTTGGAGGCGAATACAGGCTCCATACTTTGGACCTGAGACATGCTCTCTCTACTACAAGGAAGAGCAGTGAGAATTGGGAGAGGTTCACCAGCTGTTTGTCACCTATGCTGAAGCCGCTTCTGGCAGACCTGCAGCAAAGCGGACTGTTGCAAGATGGATTACATCCTGCATAGGTCTGTGCTATGAGTTGGTGGGCAAGGGCCTCCCAGAGGATAGAGCTCATTCTACCCACTATACTGCTGCATCGGTGGCTGCTTCCAGGGACATCCCTATCCCGTAATCTATCCAGGCTGCTACAAGTCACCAAACACTTCTCACACTACATGGCTTTGAGTCATGCCGGATGCTGGAATGAACAACAGATCCCTCTGAAGAACAGGTTACTCACCTGTAACAGTAGTTCTATAGGTGGTGTATGTTCATCCACAGACCCACCAACCTCCTCGGCTGTGGACGCACAACACATGGCTTCCAGCGGACTAAGATCTGGCGTCATGGGGCGGAGCCGAGGTATATAACACCCGGGTAGGTGGGAGGAGCCAGCTTGAAGAGTTCCGATGATTCTTAAAGGGGAAAGGGACATGCCAATAAGTGTGGATGAACAACATATACCACTCCTAGAACTACTGTTACAGGTGAGTAACCTGTTCTTTCAAGGGGATCCCTCACTATCCCATTCCTTCCTACCCATGCAGAACCTGGAAAAAGATTCACACAAGACTCTTTGCTCCCTATATGTAGTTAGTAATTTAACTAGCTTTAGTGGCCACTGCTCACCTCAGCTTGAGAAATAAATCTGCTATTACAGGGCAGAGGTGGCGTGACCACACAGCAGAGTTTTGCATTTCATTCTCGTTCCTTAAGTTGCATAACATTCTTAAAGCTGTGGGCAAGCTCAATCCAGGGGATTGTTAAACCTAGTGAGGGATCCCTTTGGAAGAAACATTATTATAGGTGGGCCATTTTGTTCTACCATAACATTGTAAAAACCTGAATACACTATATTCTTTCAGCAAAAATAAAAACAAAACCAACAAAATACAAATACGAGAACTAGCTGCTCAGCAAATTCAGTTACAAAATACTGTCAAATTGTTACTTGAAAGGAGATGAGAAACAGTACTGATGTTCCCTAACTAGAACCTTCAGACGGGAAGAATAAGGGGCCCTTTGCAGTGGCCTTCACAGTGAACTCCTGTAGGTGACTGCTGCCTGAGTCGCTCCACAAAGTGCTGCTTGTGAGGCTCCAGTTATATGGGAAAACTTAGCCCAGCCCTTACACGACATCACCCCATTCTCCAGCACCATCTTCACTACACAGCTGGCGGGGGTCCCAGAAAGACTGCAGTAAAAGTTCAGAGATTAGCTCTGTTAGTGCAGTGAAAGCTGTGGTTTTGAGCAGTCATCTCATATGGCCTCTGTTATATGAGGGCATTAGCCCTGCCCACACATCAGTATCAGCCCCATTCCCCAGCACCAGCAACTCTACCACTTCACAGCCACCGAGAGGACAGTATAGTCGTGGGAGTCCCTGGAAGACTGCAGCAAAATCGCTAACATTAGCTCTGATGTTAAGGCGCTATAGAAATTGTTTTGTGAAACAGACTCCAGTCACCTCATGTGGCTTCTTTTATATGGGGGAGCTTAGCCTCACCCACACATCAACATCATCTCTCTGTATAGCTATACTGAGCGTATTAAGAGGTTTACTTTTTTTTTTTTGCCTTGTTTATTTGAACTTTGTATAATGCTGCTTTATAACCTTATTCTTGGATCTCACTGAAAATGAGGTTTCATCTCAATGGGCAATTTTCCCTCATCCTCCTGGGAAAATAAAGCATTTTGTGATAAGTTCTATGAAGCATGCTATACAGAAAGAGTATCTTCCTGTAATGAAGCGCTTTCTACCCTTGCTGTTATCAGCTCCTCTTCTATCAAACATGTATGTGATGTTCACATTGTTTTATATTCTGTCAAAATTGCATTGCTCATTTCTGTCATAAACTCTTAAATTATTATTTGCTACATTTCTGGGGCTCTTCTGTATACAGCACCTTGATATAAAACTTAAATTTATAAAAGTACACAATGAAATTACATAAACTGAAGGATTATAGTTTGAACAGCACATAACGCCAACTGAGAATGCATGGTCTCTTCACTTGACTGGTAGCCTGCGGGGACCAAAAAGGAAAGATTATGGAAAGGAAGCAGCAGGGCCCTGAGTGATTATAATCATTATATAAGGGTTTTAAACTAATTGCTGCCTGTAATGAATTAGAACCTGCAGAGAAGTCGGCTTTGACTAATTAGTTGATTTTTTTATCTGAATCTTGAAAGTTTAAATGACAAGTTAAATATGTTTTTGCGTACAAATCAACATGCTCAAATTGTATAGAAGCTCTCCATATTTCCTTGAAACTGAAAGTTTTATATGGGCAGGTCACGTTATAGCCTCATATTTGAATTGGCAGGTCCAGGTGCAACATGTACTCTCTGGAAGAGAGGAGAGGAAAAGGGGACATGACTGAGACCTGTAAGTACCTCATGGGAGTGAACAAGGTGCACGAGGGAGTTTATTTCACAGTAGGTGGAGCACCAGAACATGGGAGCATGCTGTGAAGCTTGAAAGGAGAAGTTTATGAAGGATTTGAGGAAATACTTCTTCACAGAAGGGTGGTGGATATCTGGAACAGCCTGGCAGGAGCAAAGACAGTGGGGAGCTTCAGACATGCATGGGATAGGCACATGAATATAAAGGTAAAGTAAGGAGGAGGGACACCTGTGACCAGAGTCCAGGGTGTAGTGTTAGGCAGGAAAAATGGGGCAGACTAGATGGGCTTACCGGTCTTTTTCTGCTAACAAATTCTGTTTCTGTGTTTCTGATTAGGCCATTTTGGATTCCTTGATTTAACCTGAGCCATTTTGGAAGCCCTGTGTTGCACATGGCAATTTGGGGCATTACTTTGGTCCATACAGATGAGTCCAGCCAGATATGGAAGCATAAGCCAGGTGACTTTGCACCTCCATGCCAGCTTAGCCAGAAAACTCATAATGCAGTCTCAGTACAGATGCTGGGGCCACAAGTACAATGGTGGATTTGTGGTATCGGAAGTGCGCTAATATACTGATATTGCATGCTCTCATATCCACCACTCAGCTTTTGTATGAGTGACCCTAGTGCTTGTACTGGAATCACTCCCTTGGGGTCCATGGCAGCCATTATGTACTGCAAGTCCCAGTAAGCACTCCATTTCACATACCTTATACCCAAGGCTTTGAACAAGCCACTAGTCCAGGAGTCTTCTTCCCCTCCGACCCCAGTGGAATACTGTTTTCTGATTTCCTTGTATTGACCCATCATGCTCCCTGCTTCAAAAGCAGGTGTCAGTAAGTATGCAATGTAAACATGTACTAGCTTACAGAGGTTCTCCACCCTCTAGTACTTTGGGTATCCAGTGATTCCCTTATTAAAGAAAACATAGAAATTTGACAGATAAGGACTGCTTGGCCCACCTAGTCTGCCCATTTCCTACCTAACAGATAAGCTGCAGATCCTAGTTAACCAACAGCTTACTTCCTCCTACCCCTCCATTAGGACTCCCTTATGTCTGTCCCATGCATTCTTCAATTCCCCCACTGTTCTTGACTCCACGACCTCCTCAGGGAGGCTGTTACATGCATCCACAACCCTCTTTGTGAAAAAATACTTCCTCATATTACCTCTGAGCCATCCCCCCTCTATCTTCAAATTGTGCCCCCTTGTTCTTGCATATCTCTTTTTCTGAAAGATGCTACCCTCTTGGACTTTGTTGATTCCCTTGAGGTACTTGAAAGTTTCTATCATGTCTCCTCTCTTCCTTCTTTCCTCAAGGGTATACATATTAAGCTCCTTTAGTCTTTCTTCATTATGTCTTCTGGTGCAGACCCTGCACCATTTTGGTCCTCCTCTGGACAGCCTCCACTCTGTCTATGTCTTTGTGGAGATGGGGTCTCAGGACTACACAGTACTCAGATGGGATCTTACCAACTGTTTGTACAGAGGATAACAACTTTCTCTTTCTATGAGTGCCTCTCCTAGTGCATCCCAGTATCCCCCCAGCCTGTCAAGAGAACCACCAACATGCCGTAGATCCCCGCCTGTAGACAATGACTTACCATGTTAAGATGCCCCAAAGAATGCAGCCTTTAAAGATACACCACTCGTAAATTGTATAAGCCGGGGTGATGGATTTCGGTTTTAGTCTGGCTGCTGGCTCCTTCACGTTCACTGGCATGATGATGAGATGCTAGTGAGAGCGTGTTTTTATATTGAATGGGCGAAGCTTTGAACTGATTTTTTCAACAATGGCACTTGCTGTTTAGGCGAGCACCCAGCCGGCCCTGGTAGTCAACCGGTGCCCACGCTTCATTAGCAAGTGCCCTATTATGCTAATAAAATGGTTCAAAAGCTGCCGCATTCAGTATATCTGGGCGTATCTTGGCTTTTACTGGCATCTTGTCATCACGCCTGTGGAATGCAGGGGCGGAGCCGCAGCAGACTAAACCGGAAAGTCCATCGGAGCTGGTTTATATAATTTTACAAGTGCTGTAACTTTTTAAAGGCTGCATTCTTTGGGGGCATCTTTACATGCAGGCACTCCTGTGGGGGTAAGTCATTGTTTATGCAGTGGCAGGGGGTAATATTGGTGAATCGCTTTAAGCAGAAAATAGTCCAGGCTTACCTCATTTCTCTGCGGTTTTCATTTCCACTGTCTACACCAGTAGGCTTTTCCTAAGTTTACCACCCTGACATTATCCATGAATTTACTGCCTCTTAGCTTCAGGACACGACTCCCTGTCCTGTTGGAGGACACCAGATCAAATATGATCTTGCTACCCTTGACTATGCAGAAAAGTAAGATCATGTCCCCGTTCAGTCTACTTTTCTCCAGAGAAACATGATGAGGGCCACTATCCTGAATCAATTGATGTTATCTAGGTCAGTTTGTGTATTTGTTTTACTTGTGATTTAGAAATTTGTCATTGCAGGAGTATTTACATGTATTGCCCATAATCAGTGTTTATGTCAGTTTATGTACTCACTGTTTTAAATGACTTGGGACGTTCTGTAAATGAGACTTGTTTCTCATAGAACCTATCCTGTATTTTACTCAACTTTTAAATAAAAATAAAACCTCTCGTAGCTTTCAGTATCCATCCATTATCAGCTAAAAATATTACATAGAGCTGTGTTTGTTCTTTTATCTAGACAGAGTTTGTGTTTACATTTGTCAGACTGTTTGTGAGTGCTGCTTTGGCTGTGAGGCCCCCCCATCCTAATTTATATCAACCATTAGTTGCTGAAGGGTTTGTGACCTGAGTGTTTTTCTGTGACAATTAGATGTTTTCTGGTGCAGTATTAGCTACTGCTAAGCAATTTAAATCACAAACTGTAGTAAGAAAGAAATAATGTGACATACTGGGAACCCAGGCCCCCTGAATACCATCTCAGTGTTTTGTTTGTTTTTTTTGTTTTGTTTTTTGAGGCAGAAAGGATCCTTTTGTGTTAGTTTGGTACCATGAGGTCAGTTTCTGGTGCTACTGTGCTTCAAATTTTTTTTTCTGGCTATCTCCCCGTGCACTGGCCCATGGCCAGCCTCCCTCCCATGCTACGTGCTGTCAGTTGCTCGCTCTCAATGGGTGCAGCTTGCACTGGTCTGGCATCATTACGCATGTACATGTGACATCAGCATGCTCACTCTGGAGGTGGAGCGTGAGTGCATTAGCTCTCGTAAGGGGGTTTCCCTTTCAAAAGAATGGTACTGGCGTCATTCACAGCCAGGTTTGGCTTTTGCATTTATTGTTTATCAGCACCCTTAAGTTCAGTGATTTTAGGAATGGAGAACTGGTTTAATTTTTGGGAAGGTAGTGTCGATATCGTAATTTCCCTTAAAGAAGCGCTGTCCTATTTCTCTGTGTTGCTTAGAGATCTTGCAGAGCTTTATCCATCTGTATTGGGATCCTACTAACACACAAGTAGCCCTTCTACCCCAAAAGAATAGCATTTCAGCCACTAGAACAAAAAAATGAACTGCACAGAAAAAACGGCAGTCCACAAACCGCTCCAGCAGGTTATGGTAGGAGAAAGGTAGGTGGCTCACATAGTGACTGAGCAGTACTCACACATGGTCTGACAAACGGATCCTGCAGCAAAAATGAAAACACCAACTCTGCCTAAACTAAAAGAACACATCCATATGTAATAATTTCCATTTGACAACATTGGAGCGGACATAAAAGGAAATTATGCAAGTATAAAAGAATTTCTTCTGTATTCTTCCATTCTGATCATTTTGTGGCAAAGCATTGCACCATTTCAGTAGACAATGTGTATTTTGTGTTGGGGGCCCAGACATCGCACACAGTACTCCAGGTGCAGCCTGCTATTTGACTTCCTCTGTCCCTGACAGTCATCCCCCTTTTGATGAATCCCAGCATTCAGTTAGCAGGAATCGGTTAATGATGCTTTATAAAAGTGCATCAGTTCACAGGAGTGTGCTTCCTTGGGGATAGAACTTCATATAAATAAGAGAATTTAGAATACAAGTTCAAACTCTGTGCTGTGGTCACACTCCCCCTCCTGGCTTAACACCAGATTTGTTTCTCCGGTCAGAGAACAGTTGCCCAAAGTTGTCTCCAGCCTTCTGGTCATCTTTTTATTAATTTTTTGTGCTGGGGCAGGCTCAGAGCAACACTGGGGACTCAGTAGCGCTGTTGTAACAGCGGTTTATGTCTCCATTTGGGCATTAGCATCTTTTTTGTGGATTTATTCATGCAGTACTGGATTGGTGTGTGTGTGTCTGTGAATGGGAGTCGGGAGGATGCTGAGAGGGCTGCTGAGGGAGGAGTAAGGGAGCTGGTACTGGTAAGAGTGCCATTAGCCGAGTGGGGTAATCACATGACTGCAGCCAGCCACTAGCACAGCTGTAGTCTTCTGGATTTAAAAAGGAGTGTGAGTGTTTTGGCATTCTCTTTGTGCTGGGGCAGGACTGGAGCAATGTCGGGGACTCAGTAAGCAGTTGCAACAGTGGTTTATGTCTCCTTACTTGCATTTCGGCATTAGCGTTTGCATCTTTGATGTGGGATTGAATCATGCAGTGCTGAATTGATCTGTGTGAGAATAGGGAGGGGAGAGGAGGCAGCCAGTAGTGCTGCTGCACTCTTCTGGATTTAAAAAGGAGTGCAAGTGTTTTAGGTGTTCTCCTTGTGCTGCGGCAGGATCGGGAAACATCAGGGATTCTGTAAGCACTGATCTTCTTCGAGGATATCTCTTGTCAGACCACACCTTTGGAACTATGTCCACCTGGCACTAGGCCACAGAAACATTTTGCCAAACCGGTCTTTAGGGCTGCCCATGGCGGCATCTACATCAGCACTTCCCATATAAATGTGCATCCTCTTTCCTTCTCAGTTGTTTCTCCACCGTTGACCATACTGCGGGACTCTCCACGGGAGGCCACCACTGTTGACTGCTAATCAGTGTTTTCTAATTTTTCCTCCCTAGTTCACTATCACTTTTTAGAAGTGATTCATCATTGTGTATGTTGCCTAAAGAACCCACTAAGCTCTTTAGAGACTGAGAATGCGGCAAAAGATTTACTCAGGTGACCTGTACGACATCTGTATGTGCTGCCTCGGCACAGCCTATAACTTTAAGGCCCGTGAACATTGCCTCAAGTTTAACACAACTACCGGTGATGTAGGAAGAATGCCCTGGAAACCCATCTTCTGAAACAGCAGGTAGCCAAGATGGAGAGAGAGCTCCAGGAAAAGAGCTCCACTGCATTGCTTGTCCCAGGAGAAATCCGCTGGGCAACATAACTATAAGCACTGGGAGAGGGAAAGGAGTAAGGAGAAATCCTCCCCAGTACATTCTTGGTTGCCCCTTCAATCCAGTTCGACAGCCTCAGCACTGTTGACCACTTCGGCGATGATGCTACTGGCCGCCCAGACCATTGCTTCCTCCAGATCAGGACAGGCTTGTGAGCACCACTAGGCCTGTTATGACTGGCAAGGGGCCATCAGCATCGGGGAGGGTGCCTTTCATGTCGACATCACAAGCACGCTTATGGTACAAGCAAACGTTGACCTGCAAGTGGTGCTTTCATCCTTCGCGGACATGCTGCCAGCACCTTCTGCCTCCTCCTCCTGTTGCAGGAGCGGCGTCAGTGGGGCCCCCTAGGCAAGCCCCAGCGCTGACGCCTGTTAGGTCGACATGACCGTTGCCTTCCAGGCATCGATGATCTCTTCTGTTGCTTCTCACTTGATGCCATGGGCTCCGGCTCTCTACTGGGGCCCATTTTCTCAGCAATATCTTCCCATTCCTCTACACTGATATCCTCCAAAGTCAAGGAGGTAATGGACTGTTTCTGGCCATACCGCAACCACACAGGCAGCGGGGATCCTCAAGCTGTCTTCTTGGCATCACGGCATACTGTACGTACTGGCAGCAGTTCCACTCCGGGACCCTTGTGTTGGCAAAGGGCACACACTCTTGACATGGTCGACTTGCTAAACATCTCCCAGATCCACTTGAACATTTCGGAGGGCATCATAACATCAGATGCTGAAGGAGCTTATGCCATCTTTATTTACATTTGCTCTGCAACAGTCCAAACTCCAAAGTCCATCTGCTATTTAGAGAGCCAGCAATGCTGTCCAGCTTGCATGTTGCTGTGTTCATAACCCCAGCAGGCACCAGATCTAGAAAACCAGCAGTCCTGCCCAGGAGGTCCCAATCAGCCCAGTCCATGGGTGTCTTCCCCAGTTCATTTGCATAGTTCTCTCATGGACTAAACATATTGCATCTTCCAACAGACTGCCAGGCACCCACATCCAGTCAAATGATGCGAAGCCACACAGCCATCCAGCGCCATATAGGTTACCTTACAGTCCAATGCAAACCATACAAAGCATCAAATAGCTTCAGCCCACACCATTCTTGCCACAAACACCCCAAAACACATCCCAGACGAGCTCTCACATGTCGCTCACCCCTCCCCGATGTCTGGGAGTAGGAGGATGGTAACTGTCCAAGGGGAGGAGTGGCCATGGCAGAAACTACGCCAGTTAACTTATGCCTTTCAATGTTCCACAGGGGGTGAATGGCAGCTGGCTTCCAGATGCTGGGCTAGAACAAAAATGTTGGTTAGTAGCAGCAACATTCATTGCAAAGAAATGAAATGACACTCTAGATGCAAGAAAACAGTGGGACCCTATTTAAAAACAAGCAAAAGTCAACTCCATGGAGCAGTACTTCATCAAAACATGTCACACAAATGCGAGAGTCCATAGTGTCCCAGCTGCACACTGTCCGTTCCACAGAGTGTGATCCGGATGACTCCTTTACATTAGGTAGCTTAGTTTAGTCAGAACAACAAAATTGATCCTGCGAGGGTTACATCTTCTCACAGTCCCATAAGACCCACACTTTCATTTCATTTCCAGCTCCAGAACAGGCTAGCCTCTCACCTCAGGGCTGCTATTCCCTTTACCCCAAACCAAAACTTTGGGGGCTATGACAGAGCTCCAGGCCTATGACCTGAGGAGGCCCCTAGCAGCGGCACCACGAGCGGCCCCACTGCGGGACACGGCACCGCCTGCAGTGCCATCCCGATCATCAGCGCCGCAAGTGGCACCAGGACCCTAGACAGCACCAGAAGGCAGCACCAACGGTCCACCTGTGCCTGGTCCAGCAGCTGTGGGCCGCAACACTGGGGGAGCCTGCACCACCGTGGAGGCGACTGCCGGGGTGGCACCAGCAATGCGGCTCTGTAGGGGACCACATTGCTCATCCAGCACCACAAAAGTGACCTCCTCGGCAAGGCTAGAATTGGAGGCTTTCTCCTCGCTGGGCCGTACAGAACTGGGAGGGGACCCGGGGGAAGTGTCAAGAGTTCTGGCCTTGGTGACCCGCGAGCAATGTTGCCCTCTAAAAGTCGGCGGGGCCCTGCCGACTTTGAACATGTGGATTTCCAGAACACGGCTGTCCATGGAGAAGCAGGCATCACAGTGGTCAATATCGTGGTTGGGTCCCAGGCATCACAAACATCATGCTGGTCGAAGCAGGAAAAGTGCCAGCCACAAGGGCACCAGCGTGTGGTGGCACATTACTTTACAGATTTATGTTTGCCTTTAGAACCAGGCGTGATGCGAAATAAAACACAACTTAGCAAAAGATCCCGTGCCGCTGAAAAAAGAAAGAGAGAGAACAGTCTTACTGGATTCCAATGGCGTCGGGATGAAGGAAAGGCATCAATCAAAGGCGAAGGCCTCATGACATACTTAAATCTCTCACGCAGCAGGTGCGACCTCGATGGCGGGAGGAACAGAACTTGGATGGAGGGGTCGTCTGCAGTCAGGACTCTCTCATCTTCTGAGCAGGACTGATTGCTCTTCAAGGGACAGTATGTGAGACCTAGGCTCTAGAGTCTAGGACATTCATAATGCGCACAGATAAAGGGTGATGGTGATGGGAAAGGTCTGCCTTCAGCAGTCTACAAGTCCTTTAATCCCCTTCAGAACTTGGTTCCTTAACCTGTTTTAACTGGCAGGATCTTTGCTCTCTTGTCTTCAATCTCGCATGGGTTTTGAAACTCTCAAGCCAGTGGTCTTCCAGTTTATCATGACAGACAGCCCTTCTCCTCCCTTTATCTTTTACTCTCATCTCTTTTACCTTTCCCTTTCTATCCTTTGCCTTTTCCTCCATCTGAGGCTGCCCAAGGATTGAGGCTCTAAGGCCGGTTATGATAGGTTGTCTTCTCTTTCTGTCCTCTCTTCGCCTGCATTTTCAGTTTATATCTTTTCCGTTTCTGTCCCTCTGCGCTCTTGCCTCACTCTGTTTCTACAACCTGTTTCTTCCTCTCTGGCTCAACAGAACTGGGATGGAGGAGGAGTCTGCAGCACCTAACGGCCAACCTGCATGCTCTGCACAGGACATCAGCCACGTGGGTGGGGCGTTGGCGTGACTCCTCCCCAAGAAAACCTCCCATGGTGTGCGCTCCTCCAGCTTACACCTAGCAGTAATGAATGGTGAAGCTACAAGAGAAGATCAAGGATTACGTAGGTACATCATTTTCATTTCCCGTCTTTTCCCTAAACACTCAATATTACAGAGGTGGTTTCACACCTTTCAAAGCTTCAGAAATCAGTGAGACAGAGGTTTCTTTAGAGGTTTTAAGTCCAGGTATAGAGTAAGTCATGGCACTTCTTGTTATTGAATAAGTGAGTCCACACCACTGTAGTTCTAAAAACTCCTTTATTTTATTCCAAGTGACAGACGTCACTTGCACGTGCAAGCCTTTGCAAGCATTCACCACCCCGATATTTTGGCAGTGGTAGAAACCTGGCTCACCCCCTCTGTGTCTGATTAAGCAATCTCCCTCCCAGGCTATAATATCTTTAGGCTCGATCATAAGTCTAAAAGAGGGGGAGGATGTGCACTGTACCTAAAAGACAATCTTCTGGGGCACCCTGTCCACATGGACCTACCGACATCCTCTGCTCAGTTACTACACATCAAAATCCTACTTGGTGCCCCAAAATAAGGCTCTCCGCGGTCATTACCGTTTATATCCCGCCTAAGAACAGGGACCTGGCCTCAACGCTGTGCTGGACATCATCAAAACACTCACCACCTGACTCAAACCATCCTACTTGGTGATTTCAACATAAACTGGCTGGGACCTGAGGCGGAGCTATTTGGGGTTCTGTCACATCGGCAGATCTTAGATGCTGGACTACCAGAAAGAACTATAAAACTGGAACCAGCACACTGTTGGACTGGATCCCTGACCAGCCACCCACTCGGATCACAAACTCCACCATCCTTCCGACTCACTCAGCGACCACTCCCCCATCAGCTGTACCTGGTCAAACAAATTTTGTAAACCCCCATCAAAAATCATTCTCAGCAGAGTCCTACCTCGGGGTCACCTATCCCAACTAAAATCACACCTACTCCATCAGGTCTGGTCCCCCATCTACAGGGCCACTGACACAAATAGCGCCCTGGAACAATTCATCCTCATGTTTAATGAAGCCTGTAACATTTACGCCCCGCTAAAAAGCTCAAAGTTAAATCACTCTGCAACCCGTGGCTATCTGGCGCCCTCATAAAGAAGTTAAAACTTAGGGGCCATCTCTGGGAACTGGCTAGATCCACCGGGAAGCAAGCTGACATCCAAAAACATAAAAGCGCACAGAATGACTGCACCAAATCCATTCACCAACAAAAATCGGACTACTACAAGAAAGTCCTCACTGACTCATGGGGAAATGGGAGAGCTTTCTGGGATAACATAAAAGACGTCACTGAGAAGCAATCCAAATCACCACCGACCGTGCTCCAGGTCAATGGGAGTATTACACTGGACCATAAAATCATTGCTGACAATTTCAACAATGCATTCACTGACCTTAGCAGTGTTCTCCCCCCAGATCTTTTCAACGATGGTGACACTTCTTTATCCGCACATCCCTCTCAAACCAACAACATCCCCCCCCCCAATTTCTGCTTCAAAGTGGTAAGTAGAAATGAAGTCCACAAGTACATCTTCAAAGCCATCTGCAACACCAGAACAAGCACTGATACACTTGACCTAAAGCTTCTGTCTCTCACACTAGAGGAAGTCCTGGGGCCTCTCAAAACAACAACTCAATCAGGATTTTTAATCTCTCCCTCTCAGTCAGCCAGTTCCCGGACAAATGGAATTCTGCTACAGTCACTCCTATCCATAAAAGTGGTGATAGGACCTCACACTGGAACTGCCGCCCAATCTCTAGCCTTCCACCTCTCTCTAAGGCCCTGGAACGGATAGTAGCTGACCAGCTCACCGACTACCTGGGCAAATATAACATTCTCTGCCGGCAGCAACATGGCTTTAGAAAAGATCACAGTACTGCTACTTCCTTACTTGAGTTCACAGGTGCCATCCACAACTCTCTGGACAACGGTCTTCTAACTGGAGCAATATTTATAGACCTGACCAAGGCTTTTGACACCGTCCACCATAGACTTCTGCTTGGTCAACTACAGAACGCTGGACTCTAGGAGGCAGTATAGTGCAGTGGTCTAAGGCTCTGAGCTGCAAATCTGGTGACATCCAGCAGACCAGACCTGGGTTTGAATCCCACAGCGTCCACTTGTATACTGTGCGACCCTGAGCAAGTCACTTAACCTCCTTGTGCTCCCAGGTCGCTCCTGTAAAAAAGCTTTCAGCTTAGTGTGCTATACCTGGTTAAACAACTAAATAAAAAAAAAAGAAATCTGTTGCCTGGTTCAAAAGTTACCTGGGAAACCGGTCCCAATGTGTGAAAATTGTGGATGTGCTCTCTGATACCAAAGAGGTCCGCCTGGTGTTCCCCAGGGCTCCATCCTGGGCCCACTACTTTTCAGCTTGTTCCTCAACACACTCCCGGACTGTTGTGCCCAACAAATCATACTGTACGCTGATGACACGGTCATTCTTGCCTCCCATCAGGACCCAAGCCACCTACAACTGAACCTTCAGCATGGTTTCACCTCGGTCGAGAACTGGTTCATAAAACATAAGTTGATCCTTAAGCAGAAAAAAAACAAGACCATGGTTTTGAGCAGCTCCCATAACAAACATAAGCATCTCCATCTCTCCATAAACACCAGCCTTGGTGGCCCTCTGGATCAGGTCCAATCCTTCAGATATCTTGGGATCACCCTAGACTCCCACCTATCCTACACTGCCCACATAATGTTGCCAAAGCTGCAAACTCCAGACTGGGACTGCTCTACTGCTTCTGGCACCACCTAACACAAGAGACCCTAGCAGCTGCTGTCCAGAGCTCCATCATCTCTCTGATTGACTATGGCCTTGTCATCTACAGCTCCGCCACTGCCACAACACTCAGACGGTAACTACCACCCTAAACAAGGCCTGTCGACTCATCACTGGTGCCAAACTTCTCTCACACATGTGTGACCTCTACACTCAAACAAATTGGCCGCAACTGGAAAATAGAATAAAATACCAAACCTGTGTGGTTGCAAAGAAAATCCAGATGGGCCTTGCTCCACCCAGAGTCTGTACCCTCCTTCAACTGAAAACCAACAGTCGAACCACCAGGGGATTAAAGCCACTGCTGTTTCAAATTCCTCGCTGCTGCACAACACAAGGCCAAAGATCCTTTGCCTATAGGGCCCGCACCTGGCTAAATGGTCTTGCTAGTGACACTACCTCTACCACATTGCTCGGTGCTTTCAAATCCAGGCTCCGAAACACCCTCATTGCCTCCAGCACCTGTGACTGTCCTGGCTGACAAAATGGCAGTCCTCTTGATACCCGTTGTGCGGGGCCGTGGCTCCTCCCTGGCCCCATCTTGCACTGGGCCTCCTTCTCATGCTCTTATCCCCTTGACAACGCCACATTGGCTGCTTGACCCCACCGTCCCCGACCTCACCTAACTATCCCCCCCCGTCCTGCCCTCACATTCCCAAATCCCATCCCTTGTTTCCTTCTATTCTCTCCTGCTACCCCCCCATTTCTTTTTTTCCTTCCCATCCTCTTTCTTCTAATCCCTTGTCCCCCCTCCCAGCATAGTATGGTTTGTGTCTTGTCTCTGAATCAATCCCAATGTTTTTTTTTTTTCCTTTTTCCTGTTGCAGTTTATGTTGTCTACTGTAACATGTGACATTGAACCTTTGTAAAAGAGCCTTGGCTCAAAGGTACTTGTAATCCTAGATTCAAATAAACAAATAAAATAAACAGACGTGCAAAAACAACAGCCGCAGCAACAAGGAACAGGTAACTCCAAATCTTTCACCTTGTCAATAAGGCTTTTTCAAACTATGGACAGGTTTTAAATCCCTCCAAAACAGAGGCTCCTCCTCTTTCAGATGCTCCAGAGAAGGCAGCAAGAAGGGCAGATTTTCTGCATAAAGATTAACAGGCTCATCTTGTCCATCTGGCCTTTGGGGATGTCTTCATAACATTGCTGAAAGATAGTACCAGACAACAAAGACTCCGGTGCTTGAGATTTCAGTTATGTGATAAATTGTCTGCTGTGCTCTCGAGGCTAGTTCTTTTCAGTCCCGGTATCCAAAACCCAGTGGAAAAAAAAAGTGGTAGACCAGACCCTGAACTGCCTACTCTAGATGAGGGTGATTGTTCAGATATTGCACTCTGAGAGGGGGCATGAGTCTACTTGTTTCCTTCCTTCCTTCCTCAGCCGAAGTTCATACAGTTAAAAACAGAACAAAAAAATAAATAGCATTCAACTATCTGCACATTACATAGAGAATAATGGATAGGCAAGTGTGTGTTATGAATATTTTTTTCACACCCAAGGTGTGTGATGACCCTTCGCTCTCGAGGTTTGTGTGAGCATCATGCACCGAGGGTGTGAAAAAAAAATTCATAGGCACACACTTGCCTATCTGTTATTTTTTATAATTACTGGGGCATGGACTTCATATGTAAAACAACTTGGGTGAGAGAGAGAGAGAGAGAGAGAGAGAGCCTGGGCAAGCGGTGTTCGTTTCAGTAAATTATATGCCCCAAAATACACACACAGAGAAGTGCTGTGTATAAAAAAATTGTCACCAGTGGATGCTGCGCTAATTTTTCTTAGTTTTGAGATACAGAAGCTGGCAGTGTAGACTGATGAAGGCAGTTGACTCAAAATGACTTCAGGCGAGATTTAGCGGGAATGAGTGTTGCTATAGTAACACTCATTCCCACTTGAATCTTGCCTTCTGAATCCGCTGAGTCACTCGCTGTCATCAGGCTACACTCGGCAGCTTCTGTATCTCAAAACTAAGAAAAAATTAGCGTAGCATCCACTGGTGACAATTTTTTTATACAAAGCACTTCTCTGTGTGTGTATTTTGGGGCATATAATTTACTGAAACGAACACTGTTCGGCCACGCTACCAGGTCAGAAAAAAGTGAAAGTGATCATCGGATAGTGTAAGGGAGAAGTGACTCAGAGCTAGTCAGCTCAGAATAACCCGATTTCAGGTTATTACGGCTTTGAAGAGTATCTGAAATCAGGTTGCTAAAGGGGTCACCAGTAATTATTAATTAATAACAAACCTATTACAATAATAGTTCAGTGTGCAGCCAGTTTGGGGCCCATCAGACCAATCTGACCTGGAATGAAGATTGTTAACCAAGTAGTACTTATTCTGTATGTTGTGTAACATCTACTGTAATTTGTCTTGTACTACATTACTCCAATAATATGTGAGTAATTTTAAGCCCACTTTCTCCTTGTGTATCCCATTCAAACACCATGAAGTCTTGCTATAATTAGGACTTATTGCAGTTAGCCCCTGGCTCTGAACTGCCCCGGAGAGGAAACAGTTAACTCCAGAGAGAGATCTGGAGTTCCACAGCGCGAGGGTGCTGTTCAAAGCTCTATCTGGCCAGTTTCAAATGAAACTGCCAGATTCTTTACTCCGCTTTCACTGAACAGTCGCTCCGGAGATCAGCTCCTTCAGCTCGGTTCATTTCGCGATTCAAGCGAGTTTATTCGGTTCATTTGAACCGGCAAAAGTGTCTATTTTACCGCATTTTCGGTCAAAAGCTCTATCTGGTAAACCGTAGTACTAGTGTTTAAGTCTGTGTGGAATTCATTATCGTTCAGTCTGAACCGATTGGTTTGCTTTAAAATAACGAATTTATTCATTGAATGGGCTTTTAGAAGTGCGGTTCCCGGTTCTTATCGGTTCTAAAAACCTAGCATTATCTGGGTTTTTCAAATACCGTGACACGGTTAGGAACCGATAAGGTGTCTTGCTCTGCACGGGCCGCTTTAAGGGCAAGTTTTTGGTTAGGCTGGCATTATGTCTGAGAAACCCAAAAGAAAAACCGCCCACTGGGTTTCAACACTGTGATGTCTGTGGGGAAGCTTCTTTGCCAAGGCTGACCCACACACCACTTGTGTCTATTGTCTGGGGCTGACCCACCTCCTGTCAGACTACCAGGTGTGTAAAATTTCCTGCAGCCACCCTGGAAAGAGATTGGGCCGGCTCAGGGAGCGAGAAACCAAAAGTCCGCTGACCGGATGGCCAGCCTGGTCCAGCACCCACTGGACCAGAGGGAGTGCCCTCTGACCAGGGCGAGACTTCCTCGGGCAAAAGAAAGGCTGGTTCAGAGGAACCAGTCCCAGTAAAAAAGACAAAGAAATCAGCAGGTCTGGAGTCCAAAATTGTCTCTCCAACTGCTGCAGAGATAGCAAAAGCCATACAGATTGTTCAGTCTTTGTCTCAGGGACTTGTCGAACCCCCTTTAGTTGGGAAAAGGGTGGCTCGTTCAGGTCCAGTGGTTCAGGATTATAATGTTGAGGATTTTTATGAACCACAGGAGGGGGAGGAGGAATTTGAGCAGTGCATTTGTGACTGGGAAGGTCTGGACGTGCCCATTGAGCCGGATATTTCTCCAGATAGACCCTTTGAATCTCCCCCTTTGTTGTCTGAGTCCCCTTCTCATTTTAGGTTTTATAAAAAGGTGGCAGAAACCCTCCAGCTCCCTTTAGAGGAGGCTGTGGATGAGCAAGAGGAGCCTGATTATGTAGAAATGATGGATATTCCAGAGTCTAGAAGGTTGTCTATTCCTTTGCATAAGTCATTTAGGAAGCAAACAACGAAGATTTTAAAAATCCTCATTCTGTCCCTCCTGTAGATAAAAAATGGACAGAAGGTATACTTTATCAGGCCCTGATACAGACTTCCTCACTGACCAGTGTAGTCATGTAGGTGTTGTTCAAGCTGCAGCCTGTGACAGGCTAATAATCCCTGGCCTCACATCCTCCTGATAAGGGATTCCAGGAAGATTGATGCCATGGCGAAAAACAATATATGGCAGCTTCTGGGACTCAGACAGGCTAATTATATGGCTTATGTGGCTAGATATCAGAAATCTAGATGGGACACTATATATCTAGTTGGCCAAGCAGGCCCAGGGCCAGCTGGCTTGTGAGTTGGAACAAGTGGCTGCTGATGGCATTGAAGCCTCTAAAGTTCAATTTCATACTGCTGTTGATGTTAATGATGTTTCCTCTAGGGTCATGGCCACTTCTGTAGTTCTCCGTAGGTTGGCATGGCTCAGATGCACTAATCTGTCCCAAGATACTCAGTCAAAGGCTATAGATTTTCCTGTGGTAGGAAATTCTCTGTTTGGGGATCAAACAGAAAATTACATGAAAAGATGGATGAATACAGAACTACCTACAAAGTGCCCAAGCTAAGAGAGAGATGCCACTCCACAAAGGCACGCCTCAGGGGTAGGGGCAGGCCTTACCACAGGCCTTTATCAAGTTCAGGCCTCTTCAGCCTTTGCACAGAGGGTTTTTTCAGAGGCAGAGGTAGACAGGGCACAGGCAGACCTCTCTCTCCTCAGCCTAAAGCTGCTGCCAAGCAGAGCACCCTGACAGAGGTGTCCAGGGCCGGTTCTCCTGTAGCCGGTGGGGGCAGGTTGGCTTATTTCAGCCAGAACTGGTTGTCCCTAACTCCGGACAAATGGGTTCTGGAGGTGGTAAGCCAAGGTCTGGTTCTCAGCTTCAAGCAGTTCCCAAAGATGAGAGCCAGACATTTTCCTCCTGCAAATCCTTCAGAAGCCCTTGCTTTGGAAGCAGAGGTTTTCTTCTTCTAGACTGCAAAGCAGTGGAAAGGGTCCCTCCTTGCCATCAGGGCAAGGGCTGTACTCGAGATACTTCCTTACCCCAAAAAGACAGGAGAATGGCTGCCCATCCTAGATTTAAGGTTCCTGAACAAGCATCTTTTGAAACCAAAGTTCAAAATGTTAACTCTGGCAATGATTTTGTTTTTCCTAAGGCCAGGGGACTGGCTAGCTTCCCTGGACCTCAAGGATGCCTATTTTCATATCTTGATCAGGCCTTCTCACCGAAAGTACCTCAGGTTCGAACTGCCCTCTGGCCACTACCAGTTCAGAGCAATGCCCTTCGCCTCACTTCTGCTCCAAGGGTTTTCACAAAATGTCTAGCTGTGGTAGTGGCTCATTTAAGAAGGCAAGGTTGCTGTGTTTCCTACCTGGACGACTGGCTCATAGTGGGTCAGTCTCCAGATCAGGTAAATCCCACTTGCAAGTCACCCAGCAGCTTCTCACTTTTGGGATTCCTGCTGAATTTTCCAAAGTCAGTTCTGGAACCGGTTCAGGTACTAACTTTCATAGGTGCAGAGTTGAACACAAAGTCAGCCAGGGCATTTCTTCCCTCGGAAAGAGTGGACAGAATCATTGCCCTGGCATCCTCCTTTACCCTGCGGGTCTCTCGACCAGCAAGGCACTTTCTGCAACTCCTAGGGCACATGGCTGCTTCCACAGCTGTCGTCCAGGGAGCAAGATTTCAGATGAGGGACATCCAGTTCCACTTGAGGGCCTACTGGTCTCAAAGGAAGGACCCCCTTACCAAATTAGTCCCAGTGACCAAAACCCTGATCCTAGCCCTTCAGTGGTGGCAGGATCAAAGCAATCTAACTCAGGGGTCCCTTCTTACCGTTCTTCATTCCTCACCTCACCACGGATGCCTCCCTGTTAAGGTGGGGGCTCACTTGGCGACCTTTCCACTCAGGGAGTGTGGTCCCCTCAGGAATCTCTGCTCCACATCAATCTTTGGAACTCAGAGCTGTTCTCTTAGCTCTCCAGGCTTTTTCAGCTACTGTCCAGAACAAGGTAGTTCAAGTCAGGACAGACAACACCACAACAATGTGGTACATCAACAGCAAGGGGCACCTCGGTCTTCAGCCTTGTGCACCAAGCAATGAAGTTGTGGTCTCTGGCTTATTCCGAACACCTCCCTGATAGCGGTTCACCTCCCAGGGAAGGACAATGTCCTGGCGGATGCCCTCAGCAGGATTTCTCAGGGCCATCACGAATGGGCCCTGAATTCTCTGGTGCTGGGGACAGTCTTTGCCAGATGGGGCACCCCTCAGATAGATCTTTTCGCAGCCCCAGACAACCACCAACTTCCTCTGTTTTGTTGCAGGCCTCCAGTGCTGGGATCAGTCCCCCTTGACGCCTTTCAGTTGGATTGGAAAGGGAAGTTCCTGTATGCCTTTCCCCTTCCTCTCCCTCTTCATAGTACTAGTAAAATCAGAACTCAGCCCTGCAAAGTGATTCTGATTGCTCCAGACTGGCCAGGCAGCCCTGGTACCCTCTTCTTCTGTCTCTGACATTCCACCCTCCCTGACCTTGCCCAGGACCCACGACCTGCTGACCTGTGCACAGGGAGAGTGTGGTATCCGGACCTCATCCCTCCACCTCAAGGCCTGGTTCTTGAGGAGCTAGAATTTGCTGATTTACACCTTTCTCAAGGTGTCTTGGATATTTTGAAGGCTTTAGGAAGCCTTCCACTAGGGCCACTTACAACCCAAGTGAAGAGGTTTCCTTTTGTGTTCTGAGAAGCAAATTGTACCAGAATCTGCTGACTTGGCCATTTTATTGGACTATTTGGTCCATCTAAATTCCTAGGCCTCAAACCAGCTACTTTGAAGGTTCATCTAGCAGCTGTTTCTGTTTTTGTTTCTGCAGGAAACCTGTTTCCTCTCCTCTCACCCTGTGTTTTCCAAGTTTTTAAGGGGTTACTTCACACTCAACCCTCCCTTCGGGAACCAGTTCGCCTGGGATCTGAATGTTTGCATTGCTCAGCTAATGCAATCCCCTTGAGCCTCTGTCTTCGGCAGATCTCAAGTTTTTAACTTGGAAGACTGTCTTTCTAGTGGCTATCACTTTTGCTAGTCGTATAAGTGAATTGCAAGCCTTGTCAGTGGAAAAGGATTTTGTTTCTTTTCACAGAGATAAAGTAGTCCTCAGGACTAACAGAAAGTTTTTACCTAAAGTGGTTTCAGATTTTCATCTCAACCAATCCATCTCTCTTCCAGTATTTTTCACTGAGCACTCTTCCTCAGGGGAGAGGAGACTGCACAGTTTGGACGCCAAAAGAGCCCTAAGCTACTATTTGAACGCACTAAGGGTCATAGGTTCAATCCTCCAACTCTTCCTTACCTATGGAGAAGTGGGCAAAGGGAGACCTGTTATCTAAGAGGACAATCGCAAGGTGGATTGTCTCTTGTATCCAGTTCTGTTACCAAAACTAGGTAGAGAACCTCCTCAGGACTGAGGGCTCATTCCACCGGGTACAGCTGCATCTCTGGCGGCTGCTGGAGATATTCCCATTTTGAAATTTGCCAGGCTGCTACCTGGAAGACAGTCCACACCTTCACCAGCATTATTCCTGGGCGTCCAGTCCAGGAGAGATCTTCGTTTGTACGGCTGTGCTTCAGAGCCTATTCCCTAAGTAGGTTCTGGCCTCCTCATGGAGGTACTGCTGTATAATCTGCAATAAGTCCTAATTATAGCAAGACTCTCATGGTGTTTGAAGAAAATTACCACCTTAGTAATTGCTTTTCTTCTCATGGAGTCTTGCTATATTAGGACAACCCCTCCTACCCTCTCAGAATTCCTACTTGGGTACGGGGTTGGCAAATTGGTGCAAGCACTGTGTCATGCCATTTTAGTCTCTAGTTCTGCTTCATTTGGGTTAGGAACTAGGTAATTTGTTTTTGTTATGGTAGATGGTCCCCTCTGGACTTGAGTCTTTTGGGAGAGGGGGCCTATTAGTGCTTGTCAGGGTGATCCTAACAATAATAGGTAATATTGTTTTTATTCTGTGATTGTTGTTGTGTTTTTGTAGTTTTACTACTGGTAGGTAGCCAATGGCTAGTGTAGAGCTTTTTCCACACAGACTTGCTATGTTAGTTTAGCTCAGAAGAACCTGGCAGTTTCATTTGAAACTGGCCAGATAGAGCTTTGAACAGCCACTGTGGAACTCAGATCTCTGGAGTTAACTGTTTCTCTCGGCAAAGTTCAGAGCCAGGGCTAACTGCAATAAGTCCTAATAATGCAAGACTCCATGAGAAGAAAAGCAATTACTAAGGTGAGTAATTTTTCTTCTGTCTCATAGCAGAATTTCAGCACACATAACTTGCTGATGTAAGATGCTTATCTCCTTTGCTGGGGTAAAATATGCTGTACCTGGGCTAGTGCAAATTAAACAGGATTCCCCTACATTTCAAAGTGGGTGCCTATGCTTCTCTTTAATCATAAAATTGTGAGCTGGAATAGATGGGGACATTGTTTTTGTTTTTTTTTGTTTTGTTACCAGTCACTGATTGAACATCTCTAGCTCTGATGATACATTTTGGTGAGTTATCCACCATGAGCCTAGTAAGACCTGTCCAGTCTCTTAGACACTGTACTTAATGGTACTTATATGCCCTCGTAGTCTAGACTGCTAATCAGCTGTGTTTTCCACTTCATAAATTTTGACCTCTGATTAAACTTAAACCACAGAACTATCTGCCTGTATTTTCTTTGCAATCTCATCTTTAAACTGATCAGAAAGAAAAAACTCGAAAAAAATGCAAATATTGTAAGCTTTTACTTAAGATTTTTAGTATTCAGTTCCTAAGTTTAAAGTGCCAACCACTAAATGCCATTCACTTGAGCTAGAGAAAAAGATGCAATTCATTTTCAAAGTTAGTTTTGCTAATTTGTCACATTTTATATATTTGTAACATATCCAACCTCTTCTGAAGGATTTAAAATTGACCTCGTTCTATTAGAGCAGGACGTGCTTGGAGGTTTGTGTCCACCCTCATGTGATCAGGACTAATCAGCAGTGTAGCGAACATCAACTGTAGGAGAAAATAGTATCTTAATGTAATTTTCTAAGACCTAGCCTCAACTGTGTGTACACACATCCTTTCAAACATTTTTTTGGTGTGGGTGGGTCACATGATATTTTTCTTTATGTATATGATTTTCAAGAAGTACTAGTTATCATAGGATAGTGGTCTCCACTTTGAAAATGTTGCATGTGTTCCTTGCTGTGCTACTTCATTTTTCTGTTTTAATAGCAATATGGTATGTATGTTTTATCATACATCTTGAGAAACAAGTGATAAACTTTAAATTTCCGTAGCCCATTGGATTTTAACTTGTTTACTGCAGTGATGTCTGTGTGTTAAATGACGAGAGATTCCAGGCTTTTGAATAATTTAGAATTCATCTCTAATTGGTATGTTACAACCTGGAAAAGGCCATCAATGACGCTAAGAGCATGCTGGGAAGTATTTATTAATTTATGAGAGATCATTCATTTGCCTGCCTGTCTTGTTAAATGCAGGGTTTTGTAAGTAATAACTTAAAACACCTGTAAGCATTTAAATGCCTGTACAGTGAAGAAGTCTACCTTGGTTATCTTCTGGCTAGAGAATGAAAGTGTATAAAACTACATTGGGGAGATGGCATGGTATTAATTTGAGACTGGGCTTTGGCAATACAAAATGTGCAGATGTTACATTTATGCATTTTCCATCAACTGGAAAACCATTCTACAGATGACTCGTATTAAAAATGCAGCTTACCTTGTTTCTGTTGAATTCTAAATACCACAGGAAACCTGACTTTTCTTGGCTTCAAGAGCCTGGTTCTTAAAATATTTATCTAATTCCTGTACCACATATTCAGTAATAAATATGAATATGCATCTCAGCTTCTTATATGGAAAATGAATAGCATGTTATTTTATTGTTGATTTCATATGAAATACAATCCCAGACTCCTTGTGTTGTATGGCCCATTTTCCAGCTAATGCAGTTTTCAAAGATAAGCGGATGCAGCTAAGCACCTTTATAGATGGGTGTCATGAACTCAAATTTCTGTTTCATAAATGGAATTGTTCATCAAAAGACCATATTTCAAAACATTATTTCTACAGAGATTGGCAGTTTTAGAGTTCAGACCATTTATATTTATTAGTTTGACTCTTTTGCAAATGACTATACAATACTTCATTTTCACCAGATGGTTTTTCTGCCTGGAAGAAATTGTATTTTTGTATGTCTGTTTCTGTCATTATTAGCTTGTATTTCCATACATTTTCATGATACTTAACCATGTCTGTTTTTTTTCCACTAATATTTTTAAATCATGTAGTAACAATCTTAATCAGCTGGCTGTACTGCATACTTTTATGCATTTTAAAAGTCTCTATAAGGTACAGGTATATTATATCCTAGGAGCTGCATTGCAAGGCAATATTAAATTTTATTTTAAAGGATTTCATTTTAAACACATTTTATGTTGCAGTCTTAGAGAAAAGGGAGGACATTCAATTCAATTCAGCCTTCAGACAATTCAACTCTTGCAAACCCAAGGAGAAAATTCAGTCATTAATTTAAGATGGAAGTTTCAGATGTAGTTTGAAAGATGGAAGTAGATTGCATTTATTTTATTGAAAGTTCAGTTGAACACTGAATGACATAGTATGTAGAAGTTTATGAAGTAAATGTACAATGCACTTTTTGCTTATTTCATACTTACAGTAAGCTGTCATTGAAAAATATTACTACTTATCTTTCCGTGCATAAATGCTCACTACCAGTGTTCTGGCCTGGGACCAGTGCTTAATATTTATTTAATCAGATATGCAGGACTTCAGAACTTACAAGCTATGTAATCAGATGACATTTCTCACAGATTGGATATGTTGCTTGCTTAACACAACGCCATTTAATATGTAGGTGCTCTGAGTCGTCATTTACGAACCAGACTATTCATCCTATTGCTGTACTACTGGCTACATTATCATATTATCCAATTTAATTTTACAATATGTGAAAACTTGCCAGTCCTAAGGAAAATTCACTTTTATTACAGTTAAACTTTTTATTGAAATTGTTCAGTTAATACAAATACAACTTCAGGTAACAGAAATGCATACTTGCAGTGTGGTATAGATATAACAAACTACAGGTACGTAAAGTCAGATACTGTTATGAAATAAGCTTGTACAATGATAATATTCATGTGTGTCCTGTACAAAAGAAGAAGAATCATCATCAGCATTTATATAGCGCTTTTCATACATCCAAAGCGCTTTACAAGCAATGCTAGACTGGTAGGGAAGTGACTGAATGTGTGGTGGCGGCCATATCGCACATCATCACCCACACACAGCCTGGATAATTGCATGAACCAGTTTATGGGAAGGGGAATGTTGGCCAGGACACCGGGAATGTTCCCTACTCTTTGCGAAGAGTGCCCTGGGTTCTTTTACTTCCACCTGGACACCCACCAGGACAATACCAGGATGGGTAGAAGGGACCTCGGTTTAACGTCTCATCCAAAGGACGGCACACCCCAGCAGTACAGCACCCCCCAATACTGCACTCGGATGCCAGCGATTTTTAGGTGCAAGTCCAATCCCGGTGTGGGACGAGAACCCACGACTTTCTGGTCCAGAGGCGGATGTGCTACCAACTGAACCACGCTGACACCTAGAGGTAGAGGAGTAAAAATAAGCATAATATTGATATAACAGAGAAAAAGTAAAAGACCTGTAAGAAATGTGCCATTTGAATAAAAATACAAAGTATAATGTGCTACTGGTTTTATGCACAGTAGGGAGTTGATTATTCATAACAATATACAGGTAAATATTTGAGTGCTAGGAAGTATAACATGGGATGCAGTAAAACTAAAGGAGGAAGACTAAAGAGGTAATACCAGGGCAACCATTGAGGGGTAACCAGTGGGTGACATCAATAATGTAATAATAGTATGGAAAGTATCTTACTCAATGCCCTTTCTGGGAAGAGACAAGGAATATAAAACACGAGTACGAGTCCCAAGGGTCAAGGTACACAAATAAGAATAAAGAGGGTCCCACGTAGGGGTGTGGCAATGCATAGTATTGCTAGTAAGGTGCAGAAGACAGTCATAGGTCATGAGCTGAGTAAATTCAGTTAGAAACTCAGTTTGTGATGGTATAGTTTGTAGGTCAAATTGTTTTTTATTGAGAGAAGCAGTGCCCAAGTCTAAGCCAATAAGAAAAAGTCCCAGGAGTAAAGGAATGGGCTTTTTCAATATTTTGGTTAAGACTGAGAGTATGTCAGATGAATATTGTCTAATGGCTGGGCAACTCCATAAGACATGGTAGAGATCTCCATGGGGTTGGGGACACCTCCAGCAGTGGTGGGAAGGTATAACATGAGCTGCATAAAGGACTACTGGTGTTCGGTACCATTGATGCAGAATTTTATTTTGAATGAGCCAGCTCCCAGGGTCCTTGATTGGGTCACAAGCAGTTTTCCAACACTGTAGCCAGTTTCCTTCGGTAATAGGGAGGCCTAGAGCATTGGACCAGTGCTGCCTTACCTGGGTCATTTGATCTGGCAGTTGATCTTTTATCTGTGAGAAGATTAGGGCTGCTTTACCAGTTTTTCAGTGAGCCATCAAGAGATGAGATGCTTTTGGTAGGAACAGGGAAGTCCTTGAGTTGTTTAAGGAGGGGTCAGGCCACTTTGAATCTGAAGATTTTTCCAGAAGTCTGAGCTGGGCAGGTTGTGTCGGGATTGCAGTCCTTGAAACAAATCAAGGGTGGCAGGAGCAAGTCAGTGAGGTGGTGAATCCCCTACTTTTCCCAGTCTTTCCACTGTATGGGAATTCCTGCTACTCAGATATCAGGATTACCCCAGAGGAGAGCTAGATTGAGCTTCAGCCATTTATTCAACTGCTTTCAGGACTGAAAGGAAGAATTCATGATAGTGGGTAAATGTGTGAGAGGCTTTACGTCTGCAAAGACGTAGGCCGAGGGATTTGCCATTCCTAAGAAGTTGGCTTCAATAAAGGTCCATAGGAGAGGTGGAGGTGCACTTACATTTAACCATTTAATACTTTGGGCTAGTCTGAAGGCCCAGTGTTAGCTTTTAAACCAGGAAGGTCCAATCCCACCCCCCACAATGAGCACATAGTTTAGTCTTACTATAACAGGTTTTCCTTCCATAAAATTTACCTATCATTTTATCTATCTGCTTGAACCATTTATTAGGGATCATTATTGGCAAATGAGATATTAGGTGGAACAATTTGAGAGCAGTTATTTTTATTCAGTCTTGCCCCACCATGGATAGTTGCAATGTTTTCCAGCGGTTCAACTTTGTCTTGATCTTGGGAAGCGGGGAGTTAAAGTTTACATCACAAAATTGGTGCAAGTGAGATGTTATCTTGATACCTAAATAAGTCAGGGAGTCTGAGGACCATCTGAGTTGCAGTGTTGTAAAGGGAGGCACTTCTGATTGAAGGGAGGACTTGTATTAGTTTGATTTATTTTCAATCCAGAAAGAGACATAAATTCTTGCACTATTTTCATTAGGGGGCAATCGAGTCATTTGCTTTATCCAGAAGCACTAGGAGGTCATCAGCTTTAGTAGAGTTTTGTACATCTGATCACCTGCCATATAATACCTGTGACATCAGGATGTTGTTTTATAGAAGTTGCAAAAGGTTCTATGGCTAATACAAACAACAAAGGGGAATGGGGGAAACCCTTTCTAGAAATGCTCTTTTTCTTAAAACTGTTATTTAACTGTAGCAGTTGCTTCCTAATGCAGGGATGTGAATAAGATATGCTATACACACTTCTGGCAGTGTCCTTTCCCTTTGAGGCTTGCCAGAAAGTCTTCAAGCTGGCTCCTTCCATCCACCTTGTTGGTAACTCCCTCAGCACCGCCTCGTGACACCAGATCTTCCTTTCCACAGGAAGAAGGTTCCTTCCTTACTACTGTCACACTGAGAAGGCCCTTTGCTTATTAAACTTTGTAATTCTTCAAAAAACATTGTCTTCAGGCAATTCCTCCTAGTCTTCTGTATGAATGACAGCAAGCCAGCGCCGGGATTATGAAAATGTGCCTGCGGGCAGAGGGATGTCTGAGACAGAAACTGCACACCATGTCGTCTACTGCCTGGGCCACGAGCACGATCCCCAGGCATGTGGCCTGTGCTGCACTTTCCATCCGTCCACATTGGAGGATCGCCATGACTGCCTGTTTCTGTGTCACCTGGATGATCAGGATCTGCCCGTTAAGTCAAAGGATGCCTGTCCGGTGGTCTCCGCAGCTGCAGGGTC
Source organism: Neoceratodus forsteri (assembly GCA_016271365.2). Lineage (NCBI taxonomy): Eukaryota > Metazoa > Chordata > Ceratodontiformes > Ceratodontidae > Neoceratodus > Neoceratodus forsteri. The sequence continues at coordinate 610,100,120 of CM057449.1, read as the reverse complement.
CGCCAAACAGCTTGCGGCATTTGAGGCTGCGGCCCAGGCCACAGTTCATGCTTCCTCGGCTTCGGTCTTTTTGCCACTCTCCATGGGTGCCTCCTTCTCAGGGGCAGTCAAAGATTTGTGCCAGGCCCTTCCCACCCATGGGCAGCGTCCCTCAAGCACTAAGGCTAAATCCAAGTCTAAAAAGAGTCCAAGAAATGGTCTTATCAGCGTTCATGGGATTGGGAGCACTCTTGGGCCTCCAATTCCTGTACATCTCTGGAGGTTCCAACTTCGGTCAGTTCTTCGGCCTAGGCCACCGGCCCCATGGTCTCCCCATCGGGCCACTTAGTCGAGACGCAGGTCGATCATTCAGCTGAGATTTTCTTTGAGCTGGTCAATCCGTTTTCACTGGAAGAGGCTGACACCTCCCCTTCTAGGACCCCAGTCCTACCTCTTAGGTAGGGACGGACCAGTCTGCTGATCCACCTCCTCTCGACCCAGAGCCTCCAGACCAGGTAGAGACCCGGCTCTCGCTGACCCCCTCTGAGACCCACCGTCTGTGGCCCCGATGATCAAGGTCGCTGTCCTGCTCTCAGAGCCCTGAGTCGAGCAGCCTGCGGCAACATTGACACTTGTGCTCTCGATGCTCAGGAAATCGGCTCTACCGCTATTCCTTGTCCTCGGGTGAGGAGAGGCTCTGGCGCAAGCTGCGTCGGTGCTGCGAGGACTTAATGTGGCAACAGCTACTCTTCACCAGGGTAAAGCCCATTCCGGCTTCGACCCTAGACATCACTTGGCTTTCACCACAGAGGCCCCAGCCCCTGCAGGAGCCAAGCCGTCAGAATCTGGCTCAGCCTCCACCAGCATGTCTGCCAGTTTTGGTGGAGCCACCACCAAAACAGCTGCAGTCCGGCACTCTGATTAAGGAAGCCCGCCCAGCCTCGGGTCTTCCCCGTCGGCTGTCGATCACCGTTACCCTTGACCATCCATGAAAGATCAATGGGGATTCTGCCAGTAGACCTCTTTTCCATGAATCCTCAAAACTGGAGGGCTTCTACATACACTCTCATCCAGTAGACTTGGAGTCGGCTGAGGATCTATAGACGGAACAGGGCCCTACTTCTTTTATGGGTCTTCTTCGTCTCATCTCGGAATCTGTGGGTCTCCCGTTGGAGCCCGTTCAGAAGCAGGCTCGGTACCTGCTTACCAAGATCCTTGACCAAGGAGACTCTTCTGGGGAAGCCTTCCCTGTGTCAGATGCCATTCTTGGCCCTGCCTTGGAGCTGTGGCAGCACCCGGCCTCTTGGCCTGCACCATCGGCCCAGAAGGCCCACAAGTATGCAGTTCCTACTGGTTCTCTTTCGGGATTCACTGAGCATCCCTCGGCTGAGGGGCTTGTGGCCGACTCCGTTTTCAGGCGCTCTGATGACGTGGGTGACGCTGACAAGCCACCCGATGAGTCCAACAAATTGGATCACATGGCCAAAAAGGTATATGCTGCCTCCTCTCTCGGCCTTCAGCAAGTGAGTTCGGCCCTTTTGATGGCCCACTTTTCGCATGCCCTCATGGGCTTGCTTGATGAGGTACTCCCTCATCTCCCAGTGGACCTGCAGACCATGGTCAGACAGGTTCGGGCATCAAGGCAGAGCAGTGGCCAAGCAGCAGCTCCAGACTGCAGTGGACTTTGGTGACTCTTGCGCTTGATCCCATGGCAGCTGTGGTGGCTATGCATTGCAGAGCCTGGCTGAAGATCTCAACCTTTATGGGGGATACCCAGCACAAGATGGCAGATATCTCCTTCCTAGGCACCGACTTGTTCAGGGCCAGGGTCAAGGGGCACCTAACCCATACTGAGAAGTCCAATGCCACCTTGGACTCTGCGACATCCACTCAGAGAGACCCTAAGGCCTCTAAGCAGCAGAAAAAGAAGCCCTTTCAAACAACATGAAGTCTTGCTATATTATGACAATTGCAGTTTGTCCCACCATTAGAACTGCCCCGGAGGTGAAATAGTTAAATTCCATGCCAGGCATGGAACTTGGAGCGCGAGCTCGGTTAGAGAAGGCTCTGTCTGTGTAGTTTCAAACTGAAACTGTCAGATTCTTTACTCCGCCTCACTGAACAGTCGCTCCGGAGATTTCTCCTACTGCTCGGTTCATTTCTCGGTTTAAAGAGTGTTTTCTCGGTTAAATTCAACCGCGAGTATTATTATTTTAACCGCAAACCGATCGGTTCAAGCTCTGTCTGTGGTATTGTAAGTAATAGACAGGTTTATTTCTGTGTGGAACTTGTAAATGTTTATCGGTTCGGTTTGAACCGATCAGGTTGATTTAAAACTTTAAAAATCAAGCATTTAAAAGCTTTTAGAGTGCGGTTCCCGGTTCTTATCGGTTCTAAAAAAAACGGATTTCATTACGGTTTTTTCCACGACCCGTGACACGGTTGGGAACCGATAAGGGTGTCTTGCCTGGCACTGCCGTTAAAAGGGCAAGTTTTTTGGTTAGGCTGGCATTATGTCTGAGAAACCCAAAAGAAAAACCGGGCCCACTGGGTTTCAACACTGTAGTGTCTGTGGGGAAGCCTTTGCCAAGGCTGACCCACACACCACATGTGTATATTGTCTGGGGTTTGACCATCTCAATTCAGACTGCCAGATTTGTAAGAATTTCCCTGCAGCCACCCTGGATAAGAGAGTTGGCAGGCTCAGGGAACGAGAGGCCAAAAAGTCCGCTGACCCGGATGGCCAGCCCGGTTCGGTGCCAACTGAACCGGAGGGAGTGCCCTCTGACCAGGGCGAGACTTCCTCGAGCAAACGTAAAGCTGACTCTGAGGAGCCAGTTCCAGCAAAGAAAACTAGGAAATCAGCAGGTGTGGAGTCTAAAATTCCTTCTCCAACTGCTGCAGGGATAGCAAGAGCTATACAAATTGTCCAGTCACTTTCTCTGGTTCCGTCCGAACTGCCACTGTCTGGTAAAAGGTCGGTTCGGCCAGTTCCACTGGTTCATGAATATGATTTAGAAGAGTTTTACGAACCAGAGGAGGGGGAGGATGATTATGAACAGTATGAATGTGACTTTGAGAGTCTGGGTGTGCCCATTGAGCTGGACATCTCCCCAGACAGACCTTTAGAATCTCCCCCTACGCTTTCTGAGTCCCCTTCTCACTTTATGTTTTATAAAAAGGTTGCTGAAACCCTCCAGCTCCCATTGGAGGAAGCTGTGGATGAGCAAGAGGAACCTGATTTTGTAGAAATGATGGATATCCCAGAGTCTAGGAGATTGTCTATCCCTTACATAAGTCATTTAGGAAACAAACAATAAAATTTTTAAAAGCTCCTAATTCTGTGCCTCCTGTGGACAAGAAGATGGACAGGAGGTACACTTTGTCAGGTCCTGATACAGAATTCCTGTCACAGCAATGCAGTCATGTTGGAGTAGTTCAGGCTGCAGCCTGTGATAAACTAATATTCCTTGGCTTCACATCCTCCTGACAAGGATTCCAGGAAGATTGATGCCATGGCTAAAAAACAATACATGGCAGCGTCCTTGGGACTCAGGCAATCAAATTACATGGCTTATGTGGCAAGATACCAAAATCTAGATGGGACACTGTCATGGCTTTGGCAAACAGGCCCTAGCCAGCTTGCTAAGGAGCTGGAACAGGTGGCTGCTGATGGTATTGAGGCATCCAAGGTGCAGTTCCATGCTGCTGTGGATTTTAATTATGTATCCTCTAGAGTCATGGCTACATCTGTGGCTTTTAGTAGGTTGGCTTGGCTCAGGTGTACTAGCTTGTCACAGGATACCCAGACTAAGGCTATGGATTTTCCGTGGTAGGAAATTCTCTGTTTGGGAGCAGACAGAGAATTATATGAAGAAAATGGATGAATATAGGACAACCTATAGAGTGCTCAGGCCAAGGTGGCAAGCCACTCCTCAGAGGCAGACCCCCAGGGGTGAGAGGTAGGCCTTTTCACAGGCCTTTTACCAAACCCAGGCCTCCTCTGCTTATGCTCAGAGGGGTTCTTCAGAGGAGAGGCAGGCGGGGTGCAAGCAGGCCTGCTCCCACCCCTCAGCCTAAAGCCCCTGCCAAACAGGCACCCTGATGGGGTGCCCAGGGCCGATTCTCCATTACCTGTAGGGGGCAGGTTGGCTTACTTCGTTCAGAACTGGGAGTCCCTAACATCAGACAAGTGGGTCATGAAAGTAGTAAGCCGGGGTCTGGTTCTCAGCTTCAAAAAATTTCCAAAGATGAGAATCAGAACTTTTCCACCTGCAAACCCTCTAGAGACCTTTGCCTTAGAAACAGAAGTCTCAACCCTCCTGGCTCTCAGAGCTGTAGAAAGGGTTTCTCCCCTACACCAGGGCAAGGGTCTGTACTCCAGGTACTTCCTTACCCCAAAAAAGACAGGAGAATGGCAGCCCATCTTGGACCTAAGATATCTAAACTAGCACCTTTGAAACCAAAATTCAAAATGGTGACCCTGGCAATGATTTTACCTTCTCTAAGGCCAGGGACTGGCTAGCTTCCCTGGACCTCAAGGATGCCTATTTCCATGTTCTCATCAGAAGCTCCACCAAAGTACCTCAGATTCGAACTGCCCTCAGGCCATTACCAGTTCAGAGCAATGCCCTTCGGCCTTACCTCTGCCCCAAGGGTATTCACAAAATGTCTAGCAGTAGCAGTTGCTCATTTAAGAAGGCAAAAGATTGCCATCTTTCCCTACCTAGATGACTGGCTCATTGTAGGTCAGTCTCCAGACCAGGTCAAATCACACCTGCAAGTTACCCAGCAGCTGCTCACTCTCTGGGTTTTCTCCTCAACCTTCCAAAGTCAGTTCTGGAACCTGTCCAGGTACTCACCTTTATAGGTGCAGAATTGGACACAAAGCAGGCCAGAGCTTTCCTACCCTAGAAATGGTAAGAACCTAGTGGCCCTAGCCTCCTCCTTCACCCTGCAGGTCTCTCGACCAGCAAGGCACTTCTTACAGCTACTAGGACACATGGCTGCTTCCACAGCTGTAGTGCAAGGAGCAAGGTTTCAGATGAGGGACATTCAGTTTCATTTGAGAGCCTTCTGGTCCCAAAGGAAAGATCCCCTTTCCAAGTTGATCCCAGTGACTCGAACCCTGATCCAGGCCCTTCAGTGGTGGCAGGATAAGAGCAATTTGAGACTAGGGGTCCCTTCATCCCCCTATCTCACTCCTTGACCCTTACTACAGATGCGTCCCTTCTGGGTTGGGAGCTTGCATATGCGACCTCTCCACCCAGGGAGTGTGGTCCCCTCAGGAATCTCTGCTCCACATCAATTTGCTGGAACTCAGAGCTGTTTTTCTAGCACTTCACGTGTTTTCTGCATCTGTTCAGAACAAAGTGGTACAAGTCAGAACAGACAACACCACTACAATGTGGTACATCAACAAACAAGGGGCACTCGGTCTTGACCTTGTGCACGAGGCAATGAAGTTGTGGTCTCTGGCTTATTCCCTGAACACTTCCCTCATAGCAGTTCACCTCCCAGGAAAGGACAATGTCCTGGCAGATGCTCTCAGCAGGATTTCCCAGGGCCATCACGAATGGTCTCTGGATCCCCAAGTACTGGGGATAGTTTTTGCCAGATGGGTTACCCCTCAGATAGGTCTTTTCGCAGCCCCAGACAATCACCAACTTCCACTGTTTTGTTGCAGGCCCCCAGTGATGGGCTCAGTCCCCCTGGATGCCTTTCTCCTAGATTGGGAAGGGAAGTTTCTATACGCCTTTCCCCCTTCCTCTCCTATTCAAGGTGCTAGTCAAAATCAGATCCCAGCCTTGCAGGATGATTCTGATTGCTCCAGATTGGGCCAGACAGCCCTGGTACCCACTCCTTCTGTCTTTAGCAGTCCATCTTCCCCTGTGTCTCCCCAGGAATCACAACCTGTTAACCTGTGCCCAGGGGAGAGTTTGGTATCCGAATCTCAAATCCCTCAACCTCAAGGCCTGGCTTTTGAGGAGTTAGAATTTGCTGACCTACACCTTTCTCAAGGTGTTCTTGAAATTCTGAAGGCTTCTAGGAAGCCTTCCACTAGGGCTACTTATAACTCTAAATGGAAAAGGTTTTCCATTTGGTGTTCTGGGAAACATATTTCCCCGGAATCTGCTGACTTGCCCATTGTTTTGGACTATATGGTCCATCTTAATTCTTTGGGTCTGAGACCAGCTACCCTGAAAGTACATTTGGCAGCTGTCTCTGCCTTTATTTCAGCAGGAAAGCACTCCTCTCTTTCCGCTCACCCTGTATTTTCCAAGTTTTTTAAAGGATTACTTCATACTAATCCACCTTTCAGGGACCTGGCCCCTGCCTGGGATCTTAATGTTTGCATTGCTCAGTTGATGCAACCCCCCTTTGAACCTCTGTCTTCTGCAGAGCTTAAGTACTTGACTTGGAAAACTGTTTTCCTAGTAGCTATCACTTCTGCCAGGCGCATAAGTGAGTTACAAGCTTTGTCAGTGGAGACTGACTTTATTTCCTTCCACAGGGATAAGGTAGTCCTTAGGACTAACAGGATGTTTTTGCCTAAGGTGGTTTCAGATTTCCATCTTAATCAATCTGTCTCCCTTCCAGTGTTCTTCACTGACCATTCCTCCTCTGGTGAGAGGAGGTTGCACAGTTTAGATGTTAAGAGGGCCCTAAGTTACTATATAGAGCGTACCAAGGGTCACAGGTTCGAATCCCTCCAACTTTTTCTCACTTATGGTGAGGTTGGGAAAGGGAAACCTGCCACTAAGAGATCCATTGCCAGGTGGATTGTCTCTTGTATCCAATTTTGTTATCAAAAACTGGGAAAGTTCCCCTTCAGGCCTGAGGGCTCACTCTACCAGAGGTACAGCTGCTGCTCTAGCTGCTGCCAGAGACATCCCTATCTTAGAGATATGTCAAGCAGCTACCTGGAAAAGCGGTACACACTTTCACCAAGCATTACTCCCTGGATGTCCAGGCCAGGAGGGATGCTCGGTTTAGCACAACCGTGCTACTGAGCCTATTCCCTAAATAGGTTCTGTCCTCCTCCATGGAGTACTGCTGTGTAGTCTGTAATTGTCATAATATAGCAAGACTTCATGTTGTTTGAAGAAAGAATTACTCACCTTAGTAATGTTGTTTCTTCTAATGGAGTCTTGCTATTTATGACCTCCCCCAGCCTGCCCCTCTCAGAACTTCTACTTGGGTATGGGGTGGGCTGTCCAGTGTGGGCACTTGTTTATGCCCATTTTATATTTTTTCCACCCCCTTTTTTCTTGGGGGTTTTTGGGGTGTTGTGTTTTGTTTTACCTTTTCTTATCTTATTTTCTGGCCCCTGACTTGAGTCTTTGTGTTGGGACCAGGAATATGTGTTAATATTTAGGTAGCCAGTTGGCTAGTGTAGGTTACAGCTTCCACACAGAACCTTAGTGAGTTTTGCTCGTAAAGATCTGACAGTTTCAGTTTGAAACTACACAGACAGAGCTTCTCTAACTGAGCTCGCGCTCCAAGTTCCATGCCTGGCATGGAATTTAACTATTTCACCTCCGGGGCAGTTCTAATGGTGGGACAAACTGCAATTGTCATAATATAGCAAGACTCCATTAGAAGAAACAGCATTACTAAGGTGAGTAATTTTTCTTCTGCCCCCATGGCCAACCCAGCCCAGCCCTAGGCTGGTCAGCAGATCAGACCTGGCAACCTCGACCAAAGTCTGTGGCTGCGGTCGTCCATAGGCCAGAGGCCGAGACCCCGTGGCCTCTCTACAGGCCCTCCGCTGCCTCCAAGCCTACCCAGTGATGGGGTGAGGGGTCCCTCCCTCATTGCTGTCCTGACTCCCTTGGGTCCTCTCATGGGAGGCTGGCTCTGCCACTTCCTTTCCGCCTGGTCCGCTGTCACCACGGGCAGATGGGTTCTCAAAGTGGTCAGCCAGGGTCTTCCTCTGAAATTCAAGGAGTACCCACCTTGCCGATCCCGTGCCCTGTGGGAGGGCATTATGTCCTTAGACATCCTGTCAGCCCTTTGGGACAGCATCACCCATCTCCTCCACAAGGAGGTTGTGGCTCTTGTTGCAGACTTTCCGGAACACCTAAGGTTTGTCTCCATGTACTTCCTGGTGCCAAAACATATGGGGGCTGGTGCCTCATCTTAGATCTGCATGACCTGAACAAATTTCTCAGGTCGCGCACCTTCAGGATGGTCACTTTGTCTCAGATCATGCCATCTCTCGAGCAAACATGTGGGTCTGCTCCCTGGATCTTCAGGACGCGTTCTTTCATGTCCCAATCTGTCTGCCCCACTTCCGGTTCCTCTGGTTCCTAGAGGAGGGGATCCTCTACAAGTTCCAGGCCATGCCATTCGGCCTGTCCTCGACCCTCAGGGTCTGTCTTCACCAGATGCATCGCAGTGTCGGCAGCTTACCAGAGGCATTGAGTCTGGTTTCACCCCTACCTGGCCGACTGGCTGATTGCGGGTCCATCCAGGCAGGAGGTGGAGTGGTTCAGGGACCTGGCTTTCCCGACCTGAGTCTCTCTTGGCCTCCTTGTCAACGAGGCCAAGTTGGAACTCGTGCCCTCACAGGTGATTAACTTCATCGGGGCAGAGCTCGACTCTTGCAGAGCCAGAGCTCAACTCCCAGTGGACAAGGCAGAGTCTGTCTCTTCTTTTGCCCGATCAGTTCGGATTGGGCAGTTGCACCCTGCTCGGGACTTCCTGCGCCTACTGGGATACATGGCAGCTTGCACCAGCGTGTTCCATTGGGCCAGCTGGAGAATGCGCTCTCTGCAGTGGGAGCTGGCCGGCCAGTGGTCTCGGCCAAAGGGCCACTTCGACCAGACGGTCACTGTGACACAGCTGATGTGGGACGCTGCCCAGAGGTGGCTAGTCCGGGAACATCTGCAGGAAGGCAATCCCGTTTGTCTGCCCCGAGCCAACGGTGATCCTGACGACCAATGAATCTCTCATGGCTGGGGTGCCCACCTGGAAGAACACAGGGTCCACAGACTCTGGACCCCCAAAGAGTCCCAGTGCCACATCAACCTGCTGGAACTGCAAGCAGTGCAACTGGCACTGATGGCCTTTGCGCCGCATGTTCGAGTTCATGTCATTCGGGTCCAGATAGATAACACAATGACCATATACTTCCTCAACAAATAGGGCAGGTCGCACTCCCTTCCTTTGTGCAGGGAATCTCTGTGTTTAGACCCTCATGCACTGGCTAGAGGTCGATCTCTTGGCCATCCATGCGGCCAATGTCTCCAACCAGCTGGCAGATGCTCTCAGCTGTGTGGGTGAGGCGTCTCACAAATGGTCTCTCTATCTGGAGGTAGTACACAGCCTGTTCTCCCAGTGGGGCACCCCCTCTATTGGACCTGTTTTCCTACAGGGAGAACGCATAGCTGAGGCTATACTGTGCCCGCCCTCCTCAGCAGGGAATGCTGCAGGGGGATACCTTTTCCAAGCCTTGGATCCTGTACCTTCTCTAAGCCTTCCCTCCATTCCCCTTGATCCACAAAGTGCTGCTCAAGGCCAGGAGGGACAATGCATGGATGATCCTGGTGGCTCTGGATGGCCTTGCCAGTTCTGGTACCCCAGTCTCCTCAGCAGCAGACTCCTGAGGCGTCTTCCTCTATGTCTGGACCTGCTCTCAATCCATCAAGTTAAGATACTCCATCCAGACATTCAATCCCTGCACCTGACAGTCTGGTTCCTGAGTGGCTAGAGTTCTAAGCTTTTTATCTCTCCAAAGATGTCCTCACCATGGTCAAGACTTCTCAGAAGGTGTCGACCTAAAAATGCTATGCCTATAAATGGAAGAGGTTCCCCATCTGGTGCCAAGGCAAGGGGTTGGATCCCTTATCTTGCCTGGTGGCTAGCATTCTCAGCTACTTTTGGTCTCCCTCTCAGTCGGGCCTTCAGTTGACGACCCTTAAGGTGCACCTGGCAGCCATCTCTGCTTACTGGGCACAGGCTGGCATGCAGTCGGTGGCACAGGAAAAGATGATCTGGCACTTTTTCAAAGGCATTGACCACCACCTTGGGACTTGTTGTTGGTGTTGGCAAAGCTCGTGGGCAAGCCATTTGAACTGATGCACAGGTGTGAGATGTCACACCTGTCATGGAAGACCACCTTCCTGGTGGCTATCACGTCAGCCAGAAGGATCAGTGAGCGCCAGGTGCTCTTGGTGGAGTCTCCTTACCTGGTCTTCCACAGAGACAAGTTTGTCCTTTGCCCCAACCTGAAGTTCCTCCCGAAGATTGTCAGATTTTCACCCTAACCAGGTGATTAATCTCCCGGTGTACTTCACCAGTCACAACTCTGAGGCTGAGCACAGTCTCCATGCATTGTACCTATGGCACATGCTGTTCTGTTATAAGAAACACACGACTGGAGTTCGGGAAGAGGTTCACCAGCTATTTGTCACCTACACTGAAGCCGCTTCTGGCAGACCTGCAGCAAAAAAGACTATTGCAAGGTGAATTGCATCTTGCATAAGTCTGTGTTATGAGCTGGTGGGCATGGAGCCTCCCAGCGGGCTAAGAGCTCATTCTATCCGCCATACCGCTGCATCGGTGGCTGCTTCCAGGGACATCCCTATCCAGGAAATCTGTCAGGCTGCTACCTGGAAGTCAGCAAACACTGTCATTACCCATTACCACATAAGTGTGGATGAACAACATATCCACGATCCTAGAAAAACAGGTTACTCACCTATAACAGTAGTTCTAGGAGTGGTATATATTTGATACGTCCTAGAGACCTACAACCTCCCCTGCTGCAGACGCACAAACCTGGCTTCCAGCAGGCTAAGATCTGGCGTCATGGGGCGGAGACGAGGGTTATACCACCTGGGTGGGTGGGAGGAGCCAGCTTGAAGACTTCCGGCGATCCTTAAAGGGGAAAGGGATATGCCAATAACTGTGGATGAACAACATATACTACTCCTAGAACTACTGTTACAGGTGTGTAACCTGTTTTGGGGCTGTTGAAAATTTGAAACCTAGTTTGATGTGCTTTAGTGGTGCTGTTGTTTCGCCCAATCTCCTCACTTACTCTCCACTCTAATTAAATGCCCTGTTAAATCTGATTGACAGGAGCCAAGCACAGGGAATAGCAGGGGTTGTGGAGTAGGACGGTCAAGTGTTCTGACTCATTTTTTGTTGCTGTTTTCTCCTTTAAAAAAAAAAAGTATCTGAGGATTGGTGGCAGGATTTTCAACACAGTAACTTAATAAAGAGGGAACTAGAAGGAAAGCTTCAGTAACGGACAACTACTGGAATAGCAGTATAATGTGGGGAGTGGTGCAATGCAGTGGACACGGGCAGTCATATTCAGGCAGACCTACTGGATGCTGAGGTGCTGCCCTATCTGCAGGCATCTCTCTGGATTGCAGGACGACGTAGCCAGAATCTGACCGAATTAAACTGAGTAAGGAGTACGCCCCTATCCAGAGACCAACCAGTCCAACACCGCTCTCAAAGGATGCCAAGGACAAGGAGCACTTGATGATGGTGGCCTCGGGGAGGGTTAGGGCAGTCAGGCAGAGGCACATCCCAAATCCTGTTCCACTCCAGAACTTGTATGCCGTACTGGCAAATGGGGACAACCAAACAGAGGTACCCAGAGAAGTGGAAGGGAAAGGATGTGGAGGTCAACCAAGCAGTTGACCTCAGTGGGGAGAGCAGTGGACCCCAGAAGAGGAGGAAGCGAATACTGGAGGGGGGCTCTATGATAAGAGGGATCCAGCTAGGAACACACGAGGGGGAGGACAGGGAGGTGAAGTGCCTACCAGGTGCCATGGCATGGACGGATGGGAGGAAGATCCTAAGGATCGCTGGAAGGGCAAGATGGGAGGGTGAGCTGGATGTCATTATCCACCTAGGCACTAATGACCTGGCAAACGGGGAGCCTAAGGAAGCTCAGGAAGAATTTAGGAAATTGGGGAGGGGTCTCAGGCAAGTAGCTACATCTGCCACATTCTTGGAAGTACTACCTAATAGAGGCATGGGAGAGTGTAGGGGCGCATGCACCAGGAACTTTAACACGTGGTTGAAAAACTGGTGCTGCGAGGAAGGGTTTGGATTCATTGGTGACTGGGGACCCACCTGAGGGATGGGGCTTGTTCAAGCCTGACAACCTGCATCCATCCTGGAGGAGAATCCAGGCACTCAATGATAAGTTTAAATGCTACACGGACAAGCGCTTAAACTAGCTAAAGGGGTGGTAGCAGCAAAGTTGGTACCCAATGCCCACCCCCATAGCTAGCAGTGGATCTAGTGAACAGGAGGAGGGGATATCTCTACAGAGCAGTGTGCAAAAGATGGAGATAGGCACCAAAGAGGTGGCTAGACAGAAAGGGGGCAACATTCAACATAAGGGCAGACATCAGGGAGAACCAGGGATAAAGGACAACCAGGGAGGGGACGTGAGTAGTGTCACAAACTCGCTCAGCCGGTCAGTCCTCTACTCCCAAAGTGCCAACCTCCGAGTGTATGATTTGTGTACAGTGAACAGAACAAGGTCAACCCTCTTGTCTGGTTTTGTGGGTTCAAGTCACCTTAGTCTCAAGCTCTAGAGGGATTCAAACTGATAACCTCTTGTTAGCATACCCAGTTATCAGGCTCAGAAAATTCTGTCTTGGGGGCCAGATATCTTTGCCTACGGGCACCCAACCAGGTCTTTCAAATGAACCCTTAGAACTCTATGCAAGACTTTAGAGAACTCTATCCATTTCCCGGTTTGGTATACAATAAGCTCATACACAGTATTACTTATAACCTTTAAAAGCTCCACTTAAAGTAAAAAGAAATGTCAAGGCACTCCAGACAGTTTCCGTTGTAAAATATAACTTTACTTTAAAATACCAAAACAGAACAATAATTACAGAACAAATATATCCCAACACATACAGCCTTAAAACAAACAGGTAAAAGTTCAGTTCCTACAATACATACATTCAGACTGGTCTAATCTAATGCTTACTTTCTTTCAGTGCTTTGAGGGTCTTTCTTCGCTCAGTCAGTAATATTGTCTTGTGTGTGTGTCTGTCAAGGTTCTTTCAGCAATTAAACACAGTTTCTGAGCCGGCCCTTTCTGAGGTCACATAACTCCGCCTTGGTGTAACAACATCTATATTTTCATCTCACAGGATGTCCAAATAAAATATTTAAAAAAACATAATGGGTAACCTCACTGCCTTTCCTCCCTTAACCAGACCAAACCGGTTTGTGTTCTGCTACACATACATCTCAAAAGTTTCTTTGATCTAAGTCACTGTATTCAAAGCAAAAGTGTATTTGCCTTTTTAATCCTGTCTGGGCCTTGAAATCTACACCTCAGATGTCTCTCTGATGTAATTCAAGGGTCTCAGGAAAGATATATTGGACCTCTAAATTGCCTGGGTCCTCCTCCTGGCCCAGACATCAATCTCTCTCCAATGTCCATTCTGGCTTCTCTCTGACACCCCTCCCTCTCAAGTTCTTCCGACAACTATTGTAAATCAAAGGATTTTCCCGAGGAATTGTGAATGGCTAATCTTATTTCCTGGGATGAAAGCAAATTGACATGTAATTGCACCCCAGATATCTGCAGTTTAGCTATGTCCTGTCCTTTGAACTTATCCGGGGGGTCTTGATGTGTCAGTTCCAGTAAGATAGTAGTTTCCTCAAACTGACCTTCCTAGCACATATTTTATATGTAATAAAAAAAATTTGATACAGCACTCAGATCTGGCTGTCTACGTTACAAGTAGAACAGCTAAACAGTCCAGGGAGTTCACATCATGGAAAGCCATGTGTGCCAATGCCAGGAGCCTTAGCAACCAGATGGAAGATCTGAAGGCTGCCATGGTGCAGTCTGACCTGGACATTATGGCCATCACTGAGACTTGGTGTAATAACCATGACTGGGAGATGGCCATACCCGGCTACAACATATTCAGAAGAGACAGGGCAGACAGGAAGGGAGGAGGAGTGGCACTTTATGTGAAAGATGGCATAAAGGCCACAGAGATCCAGGAGGAAAAAAGGGGGAGAGATACTGTGAGTTAAGCTGGAAAGAAAAATGGGGTCAGCCATCCGCACGGGGTGGTCTACAGATGACCAGCCCAGGAGGAAGAGATAGATACGGAGTTATTTCTAGCTATCCAAAGGATGGCAGACAAGGGGGAGGTGGTGCTGGTTGGAGACATCAGTATTCCAGACATGGACTGGAGCCTCCCTGCAGCAGCATCAACCAGGAGCAGATTTATCCTGGACTCCCTTCAGTGTGTCTTCCTTAATCAACTGGTCTTGTAACCAACTCGGCAGAAGGCAATATTGGACCTCGTGCTAACAAACGGGGACAGTGTGATAGGGGTAACAGTGGGATAGCATTTGGAGAACAGTGACCACCGGTCACTGTGGTTTGAAATCACAGAAGGAGCAGAACCAAACTGCACAAAACACATATCCTGGATTTTAGGAGGGCAGACTTTAGGAAATGGGGCCATGCTTGAAAAGAGGCACTAATGGAATGGGGAGGAATCGGTGGAGGAACAGTGGGCAATATTTAAAACATGGGTTACAAGAGCAACAGAATGATACATTAAGCAGGTTAGCAAGAGGAAAGGGAAGAGGAGGCCATTATGGTTTTCCAAGGAGGTAGCGGAGGAAGTGAAAGCTAAAAAGATTGCATTCAGGCAATACAAAAAGATGCAGGCGGAAGGGGGATAGGGAGAAGTACCAGGAGAAGCAAAAGGAGTTGGGGAGGTCAGTAAGGAAAGCCAAAGCTCAGACAGAAGAGCACATTGCAACATCAATGGGTAGAGGAGAAAAAATTTTTACACGTACATAAGTGAAAAAAGAAGGGCAAAGGGAGGGATAGTGAGACAGAAGGGGGAGGATGGGGGCTGTGTTGAGGATGACAACAAGTAAAGCCACATACTGAATAGATATTTCTGCCGTCTTTACTGAGGAAGAGGAGGGTAAGGGCCTGAAGGGAATACAATGGGTGGAATGGTGCAGAAATGGACATAAGTCCCTTTACACGGGAATTGTACCTAAAGGAACTGGAAGGAACAAGAGTTGATAAAGCAGTGGGGCCAGATGGGGTGCACCTCATGGTCCTAAAGGAACTGAGAGGTAGTCACTGAACCTCTGGCAATCCTGTTTAGCTGATCAAAACTGGAGGACAGCAGATGTAGTCCCCTTATACAAAAGCAGGAACGAAGAGGAAGTGGGGAACTATAGACCAGTCAGCCTGCCTTCGGTAGTGGGGAAGATCATGGAAGTACTACTGAAAGAGAGATTGGTGGAACATCTGATTGCCAGTGGACTACAGGACCCAAGGCAGCATGGTTTCACTGGGGGGGGGGTGTCATGCCAGACCAACCTCATTGAATTTTTCGACTGGGTGACAAGGAGGTGGATCAGGAGAGGGCAGGTGATGTCCTATCTGGACTTCAGCAAGGCCTTGATACTGTGCACATAGAAGACTATTAACAAGTAGTAAAAGGGCACCTGGCCAGAATTCAACCTAGCATGGACACTCAACCAGAGGTGGGAGCTCATGAAACTGGGGATAGTGGAGGCAACCAGAACCTGCAGCAAGGCCCAGAGCAAGAAGGCTAGGGCTAAGAATCCATGCTGGGTGAGCAAGGAGGTCATGGAAAAGGTAAGAAGGAAAAAAGCTGCCTTTAGGAGGTACAAGAAAACAGAGGGGGAGGAGTACCTGAAGGAATCGAAGGAGGTGACATGGGCAGTAAGGGGAGCCAAGACATCTACGGAGCTCAGGCTGACACAAGGCATTAAGAAGGGGGAGAAGGACTTCTTTAGGTACATCAAGGAGAAAAGGAACTGTATGGACCACATAGTAAGGATTAGAAAGGAGGAGAGTTGGGTGGAAGCATGGGTCAATAAGACAGAAGTGCTAAATGATTACTTCTGCTTGGTATTTACTAAGGAGAAGAGGGGGGTGATACCCAAGGGGGGAGGAACGGCAGAAACGGGAGAGGGGTGACAGACGGGAAATCATGGAGGACAGAGTTCTGGAAGGTTTGAGGGCACTGAGGATGGACAAGGCGCCAGGCCCAGAGGTCATCCACCCCAGGGTACTGAAGGAACTGGCAGAAGTCCTGCATGGACCTTTGGCAGACCTGTTTAATGCCTCACTACACTCAGTGTAGTGTACCTCAGGACTGAAGGATGGCTCATGTGGTGCTCCTCCACAAGAGTGGCCCCAAGGAGGAACCAGGTAACTACAGACTGGTGAGCCTCACATCCAACGTGGGTAAGCTGATGGAGACTATCCTGAAGGAGAAGGCTGGTGGCCCTCCTGGAGGCCAAAGGACTACAGCACAGCAGACAGCATGGCTTCATATGTGGCAGATCCTGCCAAACCAACCTGGTGGAGTTCTGTGACTGGGTAACTAGGCAGTTGGACATGGGCCATGCAGAGGATGTCCTGTATCTGGACTTCAGTAAGGCATTTGACTTGGTGCCAAATGGGAGGCTGGTAAGTAAATTAGGCACAGAGGCAGGTACAAAACTGGTAAGATGGGTAGTGAACTGGCTTCAGGGAAGGCAACAGAGGGTGGTGGTGGTGGTGGGTGGGGCGCTCTCATCCCCAAGGGTAGTGACGAGCGGTGTTCCACAGGGCTCGGTGTTGGGACCAGTGTTGTTTGGGATATTCATTGCAGACATATCATTGGACATCAAGAGCAAGATCAGTCTGTTTGCTGACTGCACCAAGATGGGAGCAGTGCTGGATGACCTAGGAGGATGGCACGGGTTGCAGGATGATCTGGAAAAGCTGGAAACTTGGTCAGATACCTGGCAACTGGGGTTTAATGCCAAAAGTGCAAGGTGCTGCATTTGGGGTGAAGAACCCAAAGAAGAGTTACCAGCTGGGAGTGCAGCTAGCCAAGACAGAGGAGGAGAAGGATCTGGGGTGCTCATTACAGGGTCAATGAACAACTCAGCACAATGTAGGAAGGCAGCTGTAAGGCTGACAAAATGCTGGGTTGCATTTCAAGGGGTATATCCTCGAGGAGGAGGTGATTCTGCCACTGCATAGGTCTGATTAGACTGTACCTGGAGTACCGCATGCAGTACTGGTGCCGTATCTGAAGAGGGACATTGGTTACTGGAGGGGTAGCGAGGGGCGCACCAAAATGACCAAGGGGCTGGGGAGCCTAACATGTACTTAAGGAAGAGAGGAGGACAGGGATGACGGATTGAAACCTTTAAATACATGAAAGGAATGAACAAGACGGGTACAGAGGGGCTGTTCAAAGTAAGGAGGGAGGGACACCGGGGCCATAATATGAGACTGAAGGAGGGAGGAAGGTTCAGGAAGGAGATGAGGAGACACTTTTTACAGAAAGAGGCGGTAGCTGGGTGGAATGCGTTACGGCAGAAGTGGTATCCAGTAGAACAGTGGACTGCTTCAGAAGGGTCTGGGATAGGGCAAGGGGAGGGTCAATGGAGGGAAGGGTGGAGGGAGAGGTAGCTGCAGAATAAAGGGTGCTAGCTGCACATTCTAGTAGACTTGATAGACCTCTAGGCCTTTATCTGCTGGCAAATTTCATATGTTTGTAAACTGGGGAATATGGGAGTGGGTGGGTAATTGGCTTGGTGGCAGGACACAGATTGTGGTGGTAAATGGCTGTCACTCCACAGAGGGAAGAGTGACCAGTGGGGTACCATAGGGATCAGTGCTGGGACCGGTCCTATTCAACGTCTTCATCAGTGACATTGCACAAGACCTAGAAGGCAGAATTTTGCTGATCTACACAAAGCTCTGTAACAGAGTGGACACACCAGATAGTGTAAACAGAATGAGAGGGACTGCAGGTGCTTGAAGAATGGTCAAGGAGTTTGGCAGTTGAAATTCAATGCAAAGAAATGCAAGATAATGCATATGAGGCACAAAAACCGTGGAACAATGTATCAGTTGGGGGGGGGGGTGAGGTTATTGCATGCACCAAGCAGGAAAGGGACCTTGGGGTTATCTCTGATGACCTCAAGGTAGGAAAACAGTGCAACAAGGCAGCAGGTAAAGCAAATAGGATGCTGGGATGCATAGGCAGGAACATCACCAGCAGGAAAAGAGAGGTCATAATTCCGCTATACAAGACACTAGTGAGGCCCCACCTGGAGTACAGTGCACAGTTCTGGAGACCTTACTTACATAAGGACATAGACAGGGCAGAGAAGGTTCAGAGGAGGGCAACAAAGATGGTACATGGATTGCATCACAAGTCCTTTGAGGACAGGCTGAAGAACTTGAATATGTACTCCCTGGAGGAGAGACGGGAGACAGGGGATATGATAGAGGCATACAAGTACTTTACAGGAGGAACAGGGTGCAGGAATATACTATTTTCCTGCAAAAAAGATGTTCCAGGACTAGAGGGCATGGGATGAAGTTGGAAGGAGGGCGATTCAGGGGAAATGTGAGGAAGAATTTCTACACAGAAAGGGTGGTGGATAAGTGGAACACCCTGCCAGAGGAATTGGTGGGGACTGAAACAATCAACAAGATTTAAGAATGCATGGGATAGACATAAGGTCGGGGGTAAGGGGCAACAGACTTCTAGAAAAAACGGAAAGGGAACTTACAAGCTTAAATAGGCAGACTGGGTGGGCCATAGGCCCTTATCTGCCGACAGTGTCTATGTATCTATGTTACATCTTGACTGTTCTCATGGTCCTGGGTCGTACATGAAAAAGGGCCATTGGCTCATTGTGTTTACCCAGTAAATAAAAGTTTAAAATAAAAAAGAAAAATATTTGGCAGATTTTCCGCTTTTATGATTCTCTTTCCAGTGGGTAGGTAAGTAAAACTTTATTTTTATACAGGAAATACATGTCATTTGGACTTAGCGGTCCACTTTACAAGACAGTGAAAGTCTGTTTTATAGGGACGTGGATATGTTGTTCAATCCACACTGTCTGGCAGGTACCTTGCCACTTTAAGATGTGCCGGAAAGTCTTCAAGCTGGCTTCTCCCACCCGGGTGGTAAAATCCTTGGCTCTGCCCCATGACGCCAGAACTTCCTTGCCGGTTGCAAGCTCAGGTTTCCCTTCTTAGCGCTCTTGCGTCTCTAGGCCTGGATCCTAAACTTTCGGTTTTACCGAAAATTGTGCTTAAATACACAAGACTTAAGTCTTCTCCTTCCGTCGCGGCTGCGATGCATTCTTTTTTTTTTTTTTATTTAGTATACTTTATTCACACTTTTCAACAACATCCATACAGCACCATGGATTGTTAGGCATATGCATTGTTACATGACATCGTGAAACATGCCATAATAGCCTTGTGGTTACATCGCTAAAATAAACATTATATACTCTAAAGTCCACTACATTATCCCAAACTAAGAATCCCTCACCCTCATCCAAGTCCTCCAAAATCCCCGGATATCACCCTCCCCCATGTCAAGTGTGTGCATTATTCTTGAGAGTATCACCTTAGGTTCTACTTATTAGCCAATGGACCACAAACTATTGAGTCAATGTGGATTGCAAGCGGTAATTAAAGCCTCCAAGGAGCCCCATCTAGGCTGATATAAATGCGATCAGTTGCCCATAAACAGGATGTGCTCTTCTAATTGCAAAGCAGTTAGCATCTCTTTGTACCATTCCCCTCACAGACAACTGGGCTTCTTCCTTCCAGTGCCTCATAATAATGAGTTTGGTTACTGCCGAGACTAAAGCAATATGTGCCTTCCTGATTCTAGGAATACCTTTTGGCAGCAAATATAATAAACAAATTTCTGGAGTAAAGAGGGAGTCCAGGCCAAGCCATGGATCCAACAAACTTCTAATAGCCTGCCAAAATGTCTGAACGAGTGGACAACCACACAACATATGGTATAGCGAGCCAGGGGTGAGGCGACACCTGGTGCAAACAGGAGACGGGGTGCACCCCTCCTTATGCAGTCTGGCCGGTGTGAAATACAAATTGTTCATAATATTGAACTGTATCATTCGTAGCCTGTCCTGCTTTACCAAGGAGTAATTGTTCCTCCAGGCCCGCCCCCAGGTCACTACATCAGGTGAAATTGACAACTCCTGGACCCAATAGTAGCCAATCCCACGCGGGGAAGACTAGTGTCCAGAGCCTGAAGTTCTTTATAAGTCTTGGACACTGCATGGGATTCGCCGGCTACCTGCAAGAGCCTTTTCAGTTTCTCCGAGTCTACACAGTTGGTGTCGCCTCTCCCAATGTGGCTCTTAATCGCCACTACCACCTGCCTATATTTAAAGAAGTCCGTAATTGGGACCGAGTAACGTGCTTGTAGGGTTGAAAATGACGTCAGTTGTCCACCCTCAAGGAGGTCAATGACCTTCCTTTCGGTTAGAAACGGCCAGAATCCGGGCAATATGGGTTTATGATCTATTTGAAAATGGAGATTACCCACAATAGGCTGATCCAAGGATATGTGCCAATTGCATGAAAGAAATGTTTGTATCTGCTGAAGAGCTCGGGCTGACCATCCTATGGGAGTATTTCTCAATTTAGTGGGAAGCTTCCGAGGGACTAACATAAATCAAGGAGGTGAGTTTACCCTGACATCGGGAGCTTAATGCCTGTTCTATATCCAGCCATATGGGGGTATACGCCTGATTCTCCCTGTCTAACCCTGCTCTTAACCAGTGGGCTATCCTACTGAGGTGATGGGCGCAGTAGTAAGTAAAAAAGGAGGGTAGAGCTAGTCCGTCTTGTCTTTTGGGCCCTGTAAGTTTATGATATGTGCGTCTGGCTTTCTTGCCTTTCCACAAGAAAGCTGATATAACTGACTGTAAGTAGTTAAACCACTTTTTGGGAAGGTAAAACCCTAACATTCCAACCGGGTATAGGACCCTGGGGAGAACATTCATTTTTATTATGTTAGCTGTCCCCCACAATGTGAGCGGAAGATTACTCCATCTCTCCAAATCCGACTTAACAACCTTGAATATTTCTACGAGATTCAATTTCATCATGACGGGGAGATCTCTGGCCACATGAATGCCTAAGTAGGTAAGAGTGTCTGGTGCCCATTCCAAGCCAGTGCCGCCTGTGGACGCCGGGTGGTCCTATCATTTAGGGAAAGACCTTGGATTTGGATATATTAAGTTTGTAGTAGGAGACCTCTCCAAAGGGCTTGATCAGCTTCAAGAGTGCAGGGATCCCGACTACCGCGCCCTTCCATATGTATCAGCAGGTCGTCCGCATATGCTGACAAAGTATATCGATGTTCCCCAGTTTAATTCTCTAATTTGAGGAGAGGCATTAATCTTCTTGAGGAGAGGCTCCAGGTAAAGGTTGAAGAGGAGAGGGATAGCGGGCATCCCTGCCTTGTCCCCTGCTGAAGCCGAAGAGCCAGATAGGGTGCCATTGCACCATACCTGCACAGATGGGGAGGAATACAGAATCTGCACCTCATTTGATAAATTCTTCTGAAAACATATTTTGCCATTACTTGGAATAAAAGTCCCAAGAGACCATATCAAAGGCCTTCTCAGCGTCCAGGGACACCAAAACTGCTGTGGTATCGGAGTCCTAGGAACTGCGATGGATTCTAAATCTACTCCCAGTTTCATTCGGTGCCCTCTTGAGATCAGAAGATGTCTCAGACCGACCACGCCCCATGCGTCGTCTACTGCCTGGGCTTGGCCATGATTCGCAGCCCTGCGATCTCTGCGAGTCCTTCTCAGCTTCCGGTCTTGAAGACCGCGCTGCCCAACTCCAACTGGGGCGCCCCAAAAAACGGTTTCTGCCGGTGAAGACGAAGGAGGCGTGTTGGGTGGTGTCCGTGGTTGCGGGCTCCGCGGAGCAGCTGGAGCAGTTAATCGCCCTCAAGGAGGAGGCAGCCCAGGCCACATCTTCTTCCTCTGCGTCGGCGTTTATCCCGCTCTACTTGGGTTCCTCTTGTACTGCTTCCTTTGAAGCTTTGTCAGCCTCTCCACCAAGGAGAGGGGCCCTCAGGGACTCACTTCAGTTGGTCAAAGAAGAAGGAACCGAAAGGTAAGTCCCACCATCGACATTCGTGGGAGCGGGAGAGATCTCACTCCCTGGAGTGTCCTTTATCGACCTCGGTCGAGGTTGCAGCTAAGGCCGCTGGCTTTTCAGTGTCCCCGTCAGGTCAGCCGGTCGAGACACCCTTCGATGCAGTCGAGATTTTTCTCGACCAGTTGGACGGGCTTTTGACTGGAGAGGCCCAACAACCCCTTTCACGGTACCCCAGTGGTTGATGAGGACTGGCCTCGGCCTCCCGAGCCAAAGTCCCGGTCAGGACCCTGAGCCGGGGATGAACAGGTTTCCCCGCCCTCTTCAACCCACCGTCGGCGACCCGACGGTCTCGGTCCTCCTTCGTGTCGGGTAAGTCCGCCGACATCGGCAGTCTTAGGTCCCGACATCACAGAAAGCGGCGCTGCCGCTCTTCCTCATTATCCTCTTCGGGATAGGCTCCGCGTTAGTTGTGTTGGTGCTATGAGGATATGATGTGGCAGCAGTTTATTGGCCGCAATAAGCCGACTCTGTCACCTTCCCAGCAATTAAGTGGCTATCACTCGAATGGCCAAAGCAGCATCTCACCCTCAGTTCCATGGTCAAGAGCTGACTCTGGCACCGATTGCTGGGCGAAACTGGCTGCTCCACCCATTGTGGTGGAACCACTGCCCCACAACCAAAGACTGGGACCCGACCAAGGATTCTCAGTCAGGTCGGGCTTGCCCACAGGTTGTCTGTCACCCGCACCCCTGATCGGCCCTCGGCAAGTGGAGGGTGGCTCAGGCGCTCGGCAGCTGTTCGCGATGACTCCTCCCTGTATTCCAGGCCCCTTGACCTGGAATCCTACGAGGGTCTGTCGGTGGACAAGAGCCCATCCTTGTTCCTTGGTATTCTGTGGTTCATCTGAGTCTACTGGGATGCAGCTCGAACTTGTGCAAAAATGGGCCAGATAGCCCTTCATGGAGATTTTGGACCGAGGGGATTCCCCCACGGAGGCCTTCCCTGTGGCTGAGGCCATTGTTGGTCCGGCCTTGAGTTGTGGCAGCGGGCTCGCTCTCCTGTCCTGCGCCTGCCAGGATGGCCCGCAAGCACGCAGTCCCGACTGGTTCCTCTCTGGTTTTCAGAGCACCCTCGGCTGAAGGGCTGGCAACCGATAGCATTTTCTGGCACTCCAGAAACACCAAGGACGTAGAAGACCACCGGACAAGGAGTCCAAAAGCTGGACTACTCCTGCGCTTAAAGTTTATGCTGCCTCCTCCCTAGGCCTTCAGCAGGTTAGCTCGGCTCTACTGATGGCACGCTTTCACACACCCTTTTGGGCTCCCTGGATGAGGCGCTTCCTCCTCTCCCAGCTGACCTCCAAACGACGGTCAAGCAGGTGCAGGATCAGGGAAGAGCGGTGGCCAAGCAACAGCTCCAGACTGCTTTAGACATCAGAGACTCTTGTGCCTGGTCAGTAGCTGCCGCAGTAGCCATGTGCGCAGAGCTTGGTTGCAGATCTCTACCTTTACGGCAGATACCCAGCACAAGCTGGCAGATGTCCCCTTCTTAGGCACTGACTTGTTCGGGCCCGGGGTGGAGGGCCATCTTTAGAGGATCGAGAAGTCCAATGCCACCTTGGACTCTGTCACATCTTCCCAGAAGGACGAAGGCCGCTAGCAACAGCGTAAGCCCTTTTGCCCTTCCGCCCCTGAAGCATGTCCGGCCCAGCAGAACCAGCAGCAGGGCTAGCAGGCTCATGCTTGGCGCCCCAAGGCCAAACCTGCTGCTTCCTCCAACAGGAAGCCTGGAGGGAAAGGTCCAGGCGGCTCCTCGGCTGGCCCTTCCTCCAAGCCTGCCCAGTGATGGGTTGAGGGGCACTGTCCCCAACCTCATCACTCCTCCCCTGGGTCCCCGGGGGGGAACGGCTCTGCCACTTCCTTTCTGCCTGGTCCGCTATCACCACAGACCGTTGGGTGTTGGAAGTGGTCAGCAGAGGTCTGCCTCTGGAATTCAAGTGGACCCCTTCCTATCGAGCTGTCGGCTCGTTGAGCCGACATAGCTCTGCTCCTCCAAAAGGAGGTGATTAGCAAGGCGATTGATCCTCCTCCAAGCCCAGGGCTTGTGTCCAGGTACTTCTTGGTCCCAAAACGGATGGGGGACTGGTGCCCCATTCTCCATCTGCACGACCTGAACAAGTTCATAAGGACGCGCACCTTCAGGATGGTCACTCTGGCTCAGATCATACCATCCTTGGAACTAGGCATGTGGTTTTGTTCTCTGGACCTTCAGGACGCGTTCTTTCGCTTCCCAATCCATCCGTCACATCGGCAATTCCTCTGCTTCAGAGCGGAGGGATCCCTCTACGAATTCTGGGCCATGCTCTTCGGCCTTTCTCCAGCTTCCAGGGACTTCACCGAATGCATGGCAGTGGTGACAGAATTCCTGCAGCGCCAAGGGGTCTGGGTTTACCCTTACCTGGACAACTGGCTGATAGCAGCCCCCTCCAGGTTGGAGGTGGAACAGTCCAGAGATCTGGCCCTTCAGGTCTGTTCTCAAATTGGTCTCCTGATCACGTGAGGCCAAATCAGAACTCGTGCCATTGCAGGTGATTCAGTTCATCGGGGCAGAGCTTGACTCTCTTCGAGTCAGAGCCCAGTTCCCGGCGGACAGGGCCGAGGTTCTTTCCTCCTTTGCCAGTCATTTTAGGTTGGGCAACTGCGCCCTGCCTTGGACTTCCTGCGCCTTCTGGGTCTCATGGCAGCTTGCACCAGCATGCTCCGTTGGGCCCGCTGGCATATGGCGTCCCCTGCAAGGGGGGCTGTCCGCCAGTGGTCTCGGCGCTCCGGTCCTATGGACCAGCCAGTAACCGTGACCCAGAAGATGTGGGATGACCTGTAGTGGTGGCTCGTCCCAGCTCATCTGCAGGAGGGTATCCCATTTGTCCGCCCCGAGCCGACGGTCATCCTTATGACCAACATCTCTTTGATGGGTTGGGGTGCCCATCTAGGGGAGCTCAGGGCCCACGGCCTCTGGTCCCATCAGGAGTCCCGATGCCACATCAACCTGCTGGAGCTTCGAGCGATATGGCTAGCCCTCACCGCCTTCGCTCCGTTTTGTACTGGGTCAAGTGGTTCAGGTCCAGATGGACAACACCACAACCATGTACTATCTCAACCATCAGGACGGGATGCACTCCTTGCCTCTGTGCAAGGAAGCTCTCCACATTTGGTGTCTCGTGATCAGCCTGGAAGCGAATCTCCTAGCCATCCATGTGGCAGGAGCCTCAAACAGTCTGGCTGATGCCCTCAGCCGGATAGGCTCTGCATCTCACCAGTGGTCTCTCCTGACAGAGGTAGTTCAAGACCTGTTCTTCCATTGGGACATGACTCAAGTGGACCTGTTCACCTCCAAGGAGAACGCGAAGCTGAGGCTGTTTCATGCCCGCCCCCTTAGCAGGGCTCACTGCAGAGGGATGCCTTCTCGAGGCTGTGGACCCCGGGCCTCTTCTACACCTTCCCTCCATTTCCCTTGATCCACAAGGTGCTTCTCAAGGCGAAGAGGGACAAGGCACAGGTGATTCTGGTAGCCCCAGACTGGCCTCGCCAGTTCTGGTACCCATATCTCCTCAGCCTCAGCTCCAGGCTTCCGAGGTGGCTTCCAGCCCACCCAGACCTGATCTCAGTCAGCAAGGGGAAGGTGCCCCATCTGGACCTTCAGTCCTTGCACTTGATGGCCTGGTTCCTGAGTGGCTAGAGTTCCAGGCCTTGGGTCTTTCCGACGAGGTCCTCAGTGTTGTTGAGGCGTCCCGTAAAGAGTCGACCAGAAAATGTTATGCCTTTAAATGGAAGAGTTTCTCCATTTGGTGTCAGGGCAAGGGGTTGGACCCTTCTTCCTGTCCGTTGGCTAGCATTTTGGATTACCTGTGGTCCCTTTCTCAGCTAGGGCTTCGGTCGACAACCCTTAAGGTGCACCTGGCAGCCATCTCTGCTTAGCGGGTGCGGGCCTTCAAACAGTTGGTGGCACAGGAGAAGGTGATCTGGTGCTTTTTCAAGACATTGATCACATATCTCTTCTGGTGCGAGAACCTCCATCTCTGTAGGATCTACTGCTGGTATTGGCCAAGCTCATGGGCAAGCCATTCTAATCGATGAACAGGTGTGATATCTCCCACCTGTCGTGGAAGACCGCCTTCTTGGTTGCTATAATGTCAGCCAGAAGGATAGGAGAGCTCCAGGCGCTTTCCATAGTCTCTCCTTATCTGGTCTTACACAGGGACAAGATTGTCCTTCGCTCCCAACTGAAATTTCTTCCGAAGGTGGTGTTGGAGTTTCACTTGAATCAGGTGTTGATTCTGCCAGTGTTCTAACCCGTCACACCTCGAAGGCCGAATATAGGCTCCATACCCTGGACCCTAGAAGAGCGCTCACTTATAAGGAGCAGACGGCTGAAGTTCGGGGAGAGGTTCGCCAGCTGTTTGTTACTACACTGAAGCCACGCCTGGCAGACCTGCAGCCAAGCGGATGATAAGCAGGTGGGTCACCTCCTGCATAGATTTCTGCTTTAGTTTGGCGGGCATGGAGCCACCCAAATGGATAAGAGCTCATTAAACCCACCATACCGCTGCCTTGGTGGCTGCTTCTAGGGACGTCCCTATCAAGGAAATCTGCAGGGCTGCTACCTGTAAGTCAGCACACACACCTTTATTTCCCATTACCACATTGACCTTGAGTCATGCCGGGATGCTGGTTTTGGAACCTCTGTTCTCCTGTCTTTATTCCCCAAGTAAGTATTGGGGTGCGCACCTTGCCTCCCTCCCTCCTCCCGGGGAACTGCTAGGAGTCTGCCAAACAGTGTGGATTGAACAACATATCCACGTCCCTAGAAATACAGGTTACTCACCTGTAACAGGAGTTCTAGGAATGGTATATGTTGTTCATCCACATGACCCACCTGGCTTAAGTGCGCAACCTGGCTTCCGGCTGGCTAGATCTGGCATCATGGGGCGGAGCTGAGGGCTTTACCACCCATGTGGGTGGGAGGAGCCAGCTTGAAGGCTTTCCGGCACATCTTAAAGCGGCAAGGTACCTGCCAGACAGTGTGGATGAACAACATATACCACTCCTAGAACTCCTGTTGCAGGTGAGTAACCTGTATTTCTCATCTTCTAGTTACCACCCTATTGACAGTCGTAGGATGGAACGCCCAAAATTTGTTTTTGAACTGTGCATTTGATGCAGTCAGATGTCGGCGACAGATCTGCATGATGTGTGACTCTGCCTGGGGGTGAACTACGAAATAGGTGGCTGCCCTTGCTGTCCGGCCATGCATCCGTCATCACTGGAGGAAATGAAGGAGCGCATCCTCCGAGGTAGGCCTCAGAAAATTAAGCAGGCCTTGGTGGCCATGGATGAGGAGATGGCGGGTGAGGACTCCTTGTCAGTCTTGACTGTGGTTTCGGCTGGGCTTACAGTGGGCAGCACGTTCATGGAGTGCCTAGAGTTCTGGATATGTACGTGGTCCACCAGACCTTTGGTGAGAGCCATTCCTATCTCAAAAAACACCATTGTCATCATTCATGAGAAGGTGAGGGCTCACATGGTCGAGATTCCACCAGTTGACGGGCAGGTCAAGGCTTCCCCAGTGACCCCGATGCAGCATTTGAGCTCCACTCCGTTCGATGATCCAGTCAAGATTTTTCTTAAACTGGTCAAGCTGAAGGGGAGATTGTGTTGGCCTCCAAGATCCCTGTTCTTACCGACCCCTCCCCAGTTGGGGAAAAAGTTTACCAGCAATTGTTGAGTCGGTCCAGGTTGAACATTCATCAGTTTTTGGTCATCTGTCCTGAAGTCCCACATTAGATTAACTGAGGGCTTCAGCCCCTCTAGCTTGGAGACTGCTTGAAGTGTGCACTGGTGGGTCTGAGTGGAAGGAGTCTGTGACGTTATCAGCCAGTTACATGCGTGTAACTACAGTTTTACTACTGGTATTCTTTCCATTGTCACATGCACAACCTGCCTCTCCTGGCTACTAAACCAGACATTGTCAGTTTGGTGGATTTTTGCTATTACTGTGGTTCGCTTAAAAGACCTGAGCATGGAGTGGTGAGGTTAGAGAATAGGGGAGGAGATGAAGTTTTTGTAAATGAGTTTTCCAGGTACTTTGCACATGCTGAGTAGAACACTATCATGACTGTGGAAAGAATTCTAGTAGTAAAATTATAGCTGCAAGCGAGTTACTTACTTGATTGTGTGTGGATATATATATATTTTTTTTTATTATATTTCATCATTTTATGTGAAGCCACATCAAGGGCATTACATATTTATCATACAAAACAGACAAGCATTGGCCAACCTTCGCTGTTTTCGCTTTCTTGTATTTGCTGTGTGGTTGTCAGGCACAAATAGCACAGTTGTTAAAAGTAACAAATTAATAACACAAGTTGTAATTGTGAAATAGTCATTACTGGTAAATGAAGAGATTAACACTTAACATTGTTTTTTTTTTTTCAGATTGTTACCCTAAATTTTCAAGCTGGTATTTTTATACCCCATCGTATAAATATGACGTGTAATTTATGAATTGCCACCCGAAATGTGATTTTGGGCAACAGCTGCAAAAACTAGTTTGGGAGGGGGAATTTAAGATGACACTTACCATGTTTTTTTTTTTTTCCTAATTGTTTAACCAGGTGAGACACACTAAGATGAAAGCTTGTTTACAGGTGCAACCTGGGAGCTCAGGGAAGTTAAGTGACTTGCTCAGGGTTACACAGTATGCAAGTGGGGGCTGTGGGATTCAAACGCAGGTCTCCAGATTTGCAGTTCAGAGGCTTAAACCACTGTACTATACTGCCTCCTATGTTCTTGAGATGGGCTAAAATAAATGACTATGTTGCAAATATGGATTCAAAAAGTTTAAAAAAATTGCAACGTTATGTATAAACTGAAATCCTGGCCAAAACCTTGTTTCTCGGCAAAAGCATAAAAAGGCATTTGGGACAGGACTTGAGAAATACCAATTACGCTCATAAGGTGGGGTAAAAAATGACTGTGTTGAAAATGTGGGGTCAAAATCTGGTAAAATAGCGAAGTTATCAGTAAACATTTAACAAAAAAAAGTTTCTTCATAACTTTGTTTTTAGACAGCTTTACCACAAATTTTTAACATAGTCTTTTATTTCCCTACCTTATAATTAAGACAGTTAGAATTTTTAAAACCCTGTCCAAAAGCTGATTTCATGGAGCAACTGCGGAAACATTTTTCAGAGGACAAATAATGAGTTGACAGCACCAGTAAAGGGAAGCCTACTGCACAGGAAGCATTTCAGGCATGATCTACAAGTTGCACAAGCAAAACCCACTTCCACCTTGCATTTTCTAGTGTTACGCTTGGCCAAGCACTTCAAAGGAAAAAGACGCAGAGTGGGGTGAATTGGGGAGGACAGTGAGTATTCTGAAGCTTTGATGGGTAAAGGGTGCGCCTCCAAGCCCTCGCATAGCTCAGATTGATACCGACATATTTGCATGCCTTGCAAACAAATGTAAAGTACAGTAGTAGTTTATAAATCTGAATGTTCTACACAGTGCAGGTCTTAAGCCAGTATAGGTTTCCATATAAAATGAGCTAGCAATTTGCAGCAATCTGTTTGGTTGATAGCACACTCCATCCCTGACCTAGATTCAGCTTAATGCATGGCATAAAAAAACAAAAGATCCTAGCCAGGCAAGGCTCAGTGTGTTCCATATTAATGCCTTTATTCTATTTTAGAATTTGAATTTTCAAATGTTAGCCATTTTTTTCTCCACTGACAGTATCCTCCTAAACAATCTACTATAACCCACTAACATGTCAGAGACTGTTCCTGTTAATTTTCAACTTCAGCTTACCCCAGATATGGAAAAGACCTTCATTGAAACTGATGACAGTGACATCCAGCAGCCAAAACTAAAAAGGCAAAAAAAAAAAGTGAGTAATAGACAATTTAACCTAACTAGTTCAGGCGTATATCAAATAGAAGAGACGAAGCGGTCCAGAATAAATAGCAAAAAGACAGCGGGCCAGATTTTCAAAACCCCGGCGCAAGCTGTGTGATGGCAATCTAGAAGTAGAGTGCGGTGTGCCCAGGACCCTGCACCCGAATTTCTATTTCTCAGGGTCCTGGCGCCTATGTTCAGCGGCTTGCGGCAAAGGGGGTGCTGCACCTGACGTATGGCGCACCCACCCAGAATGCTGCAACGACTGTGGGGAGTCTGCAGCACCCATGGACAGGGTCTGGCAACCAGGCACTGCCCCTCCAATGGCACCAGCACCGCAACACTCCTCGTACCCGGAAGGTTGGTGTTCACTTCCATTCAGCACTCCCACCCTCCCATGACTGGCACAGACTCATACGCCACCCTGCTGGTCGCCGAATGGGCAGTCCATGTGCGTACTGTGGCGGCTAGCATGCACTGATGGCTCATTGGCGGCCGGCCGGTGGTGGCATGTGTAGGGCTGTGCCGCTCATCAGATCAGGATACGGGAAGGGGGTGGGAGTGCTGAGATGGGTGGTGGGGTTAGCAGGATGCACCGACGTGGATGTTGAAACTGTGATGGGGGTGAGGGGGGACCACCAGACCACCAGGGATGGATGGGATGGGCCACACGGTGGCACATACAGGATGACCCCTAGGAGCCGTCTAAGTCCCCTTAGACCTGCCCCTTGCTGGGCTAAGGGTACTTGGCACTTGGTTCCTGGGGGGTTCTTTCAAATTCCGGATCTGAGGGCTGCTGCAGTCTGGGTCTGCCAAGCGCCCCAGCGCCATGCCGCAGCCACTTCGTGGTGCCAGGATGGCTCTAGCACACTTTGGGGCAGGCCGCCTACTGGCTGACGAGGCTCGGTGATCCTTAAGCGAAAGGACATGCCAAGAGTGTGGATGAACAACATATCCACGATCCTAGAAGGCAGTTTTCCAAGTCACATACTTGAGATGTGCTGTAGACATGGGCTCGAATGGAGGGTCCATGACCTTGGCAATATAGATGTTGAGGTCCCATGATGGGGCCGGTTCCCTCTGGAGAGGGTGCAGGTGGGGCAGACCCTTAAAAAATTTCTTGAAAATGGGGTTGGAGGCCATAGAGGCACCCTTACCAGTTGAAAGGTAGGCTGAAACTGATGCCAGGTGAATCTTGAGAGTAGAGGGCTGCAGACCCAGTGAATGCAGGTGAGCGAGATAGTCCAATAGGGCAGTTATCCCCACCTGAGAAGGCATTGTACTGTTTCTGACACACCAGATGGAGGTTTTCCTTGATATCCTGAGAACACCGAGGACACTCTGAGAGGTGTAGGTTAGCATACTCTAACTCCTCAAAAACCAAGCCCTGAGCTTGAAGGACCTGAAGTTGGGGTAAAGGATCCTACCCTATGAGGAGGTTAAGAGATTGTGCCTCTGAGGGAGATGGACAGGCTGGGCCACAGACAGAGACAACAGGAGGGAGTACCATGGCTACCTGGCTCAGTCTGGAGCTTTTAGGATCATGGTGGCTGGCTGGGACCCAAGCTAGATCAGCACCCTGAGCAGCATGGGGAAATGGAGGGAGGGCATACAGAAAGTTCTCTGACCAGTCCCATACTAGGGCATCCACTGGTGTGGTGCCCTTTGCTGGGGGCTTGCAGCAGAACTGGGGGAGTTGGTGATTTTCCAGTGTGGCAAAGAGATCAATCTCTGGGGTGCACCACTTTTTGAGCACTGTTTCCAGTACCTGCCTGTTGAGAAACCACTCATGGTGGCTTTGGTTGAGTCTGCTGATTGCATCCGACAAGGTATTGTCCTTCCCTTGCAGATGGATGGCCAACAGGGATACCTGTGGGGAGAAGGCCAGACTCCAAAAGTTCATTGCTTCCATACACAGCAATGTGGACTTTGTCCCTCCTTGCTTGTTGTTCAAGTTCAAGTTTATTCACAGGAAAGCTCCATTGAGCATGCTCACTTACAAGGAGGTCCTGTCAAGGATGATGTGAAAGCAGATACAATACAATAATAGCTAAACAAGAGTCACATGAATTATGGACATAAAAAATAGGATTACTAATATTTACAACTGGTTAAAGGGTAAGGTTGCGATATGTACAGAGCATTTTAATAGTCAGACATGTTGTTAATGCTGTACATGTTGGTGGTATTGTCTGTCCTGACTTGTACCACCTTGTTTCTTACCAGTGATGCAAAGGACTGCAGAGCCAGGAGAACCGCCCTGAGTTCCAACAGATTCATGTGCAGACGTGACTCTGTAGAGGGCCATGTGCAGTGTACCATGTGGTCTCCCAAGTGCACTCTCCACCCTAAGTGGGATGCATCTGTTGTGAGGACCAGTGTGGGGGGCTCTTGCCGTAATGGGAAACCTTTTCTTAGGCTGTCCCTGTCCTGTGACCACTCAGGGCTTGGAGTAAAGGTTTTGTCACTAGTACCAATTTTGACAGTGAGTTCCTTCTTTGGGACCAATGTGCTTTTAAGTGGAACTGAATGTCCCTCATCTGGAACCTAGCACTTAGTACAGTCGCTGTGGAGGCTGCTATGTTGCCCAGCAGCTGCAAGAAGTGCCTTGCCGGCCTGGGTGTGTTGAGGTGGAAGGAGTCTGCTATTTGTAAAATGTTGTCTACCCTGTCCTGAGGGAGAAATGCCCTTCCCCTCAAGAGTGTAGATTTCTGCTCCTATGAAGTTCAACAATTGAACAGTTTGGAGCACTGACTTCTGAGTATTTACCAGGAATGCCAGGGACTCTAAGGTGCTCTGAGTGAGAGCAAGAGAATCCCTTACCTGCTATGGAGACTGTCCCATGACTAACCAGTTGCCTAGGCAAGGGAACACTGTGATGCCCTATCATCTCAAGTGTGCCACCACCGACGCCAAGCACTTCATGAAAACTCTGGGAGTGGAGGTTAAGCTGAATGGCAGAACTGCAAACTGGTAGTGACTTGAAGGTAGTCTGAACCTGAGGTACTTTCTGTGAGACTCCCTAATTGCACTGTGGAAATAAGCATCCTTGAGATCCAGGGATGCCAGCCTGTCTCCTTGCTGGAGTGTGGGAAGAATCATTGCCAGAGTTACCATCTTGAACTTTGGCTTGGTGAGATGTCTGTTCAGAAGTCTTAGGTCCAAAATGTATCACCACTCCCCATTTTTCTTTAGGGTTAGGAAATATCTGGAATATAACCATTTTCCCCTTTAAAAAGAGGAACAGGTTCCACTGCATTTGCTTGCAGAAGGTTGGACACTTCTGATTCCAGAAGTGCCCTTTTTGTCGATGAAGCTGGACTGAACAATCTTGCCCTCAACTTGGGAAGTAATTTGAAGTGCAGAGAAATACCCTGGCTCACTACCTCAAGGACCCACTTGTCTATGGTAATATTTTCCCAAGCCTGGGAGTAGTGAGCCAGGCTGCCGCTACTGGTAGTAGGGATGTGACCTTGGCAGGCACATCAGGGGTTCTGCTTGGTCTGGGCTTTGGCCTGGGGAGCTGAGTCGGTACGTCTTGCACCCCTTCTACCCATGCCTTTGAAGTACCCTCTTTGTTGCTGGTAATCAGGGAGAGCTTGAACCTGGAAAAACGGTCTACTGTAGACTATTCTACCCCTGCCTCCCCTTCCCTGTGGACTATAAGAATTGGAGGCTTTTTCCTTAGCTTCATTACTTTTGTATGTAGCTTTGTACTTGTCCGTCTGCTTCATATAAGCCTCTGTCTTATCCCCAAAGAATGAATTATTTTCACATGGGAAGTCCATGGCTTTGGTCTGGGTGTCCTGAGAAAGGTTAGTGGCCCTGAGCCATGCAAACCTCCTTAGGGACACTGTTAGTGCCATCCATCTGGCTGCAGTGTCATTGGCATCTACAGCCATATGGAATTGGTATTTAGTGGCTTCTAGGTACATCTGGCTGTTTCAGTCAGGTCAGCAGCCAAACCTTGCAGAGCTTTGTCAGCAAGAGCCATCACCGAGTTCCAGAGGGACTTTTGGTACTGGGCAGCACAGGCCATGTAGCTTGCCTGCCTAACAGCTAGAGAGGCAGCCAAGTAACCCATCTTGGCTATGCTGTCCATTTTCCTGGAGTCCTTAACTGGAGGGTGAGAAGCAAGTGGTACCTTGGCTCTGTCACATGCAGCAGCCTGGACCACCCCTTCATGGTCAGGGTGAGCAAAGAGAAACACTGTTCCAGCCCTAGACAGTTGATACTTTTTATCTACCTTCTTGTCTATAGGCAAAACAGAGGTGGGAGTCTCCAGTATCTTTATGACCTGCTTCTTCAGGGATCTATTAACGGGAAGCAACAGGTGTTTGATGGGTGTTAACCCCATCATGTCTAGAAATTCGGCTTCCTCCTCATCTTCCACCTTTTCACGAGTGGCAAGACCCAAGGCTTCCATCTTTTGTTTAACAAAGGTGTAATGGGAGGAGTAATCCTCTGGTAGCCTGGGAGAGGACTTGAACTCCTGTTCCAGAGAGACTTCCGGTTCTATCGGTTCCCCTAGCTCTTCATACTCCTCTTCTTCAAAATCCTCATAGGAGGGGATCAGTTCCTGAGAATACGGAACTGAGAGTGGAACTGACGATGGAACCAATGCCGAAACCAATGACTTATCCAGTATTTGCTGTTGTGGAACAGGAGTTGAACCTTGTGAGGCAGCTGACTACAAAGCCTGTAAAACCTTTAGGGTCTGTGCAATTTCTTCAGCCGAAGGCATGGCCAATTTATCAACCGAGAGCTCCTTTGCTTTTTCAGTAGGAGACGCGGTGACATACTTTTGCTTGTGCTTCTTTCTGGCTGCAACCGGCTCTGCAGTCGGTTCCCTTTACATTTAGACTTCAAGGACTCGCCCTTTTCATCCGTTTTTTGGCTCCTGTTCCTTAGGTTTATCTTTCTTAGGAAGAGAAGGACCAGGGTTCTTGGAAGACTGGTTGATTGGTACAGCAGGTGTGGACATCCTTTTTCTTGTACTGCTTGGCTCTTTCTTCGACAACTTTTGCACAGAACGTTTCACAGATATCACCATCTGCCTGAAAGTGGGGAGCACACAAGCAGAACAAGCATAGGCCGTGCTTGTCGGCTTTAGCGAACACTTCCCCACACTTTAGACAATTTTTAAAACCAGTAGGCCCGGTTCTTTTCTTTGGTGTCTCGGACATAACACCTACAAGATGCCTAATCACAATTTGAAGCAACTTATAATCGGTTCCCATACCAAAAGGTTAAGAGTATAATACGGAAAAATATGACAGATTTTTAGTCAGAAACCGCAGAGGTAGCAGCGGTTGGTTCACAGGTGGGAAAAATATCATGAACTGACTAGAACTCCACCCAAAGTAAACAGTGATAGGGAACCGAAGATAAGGGACGAAATAAAATTAAACTGAAAAGTTAACTTTTATCAGTTCTGCATTGGTTCCGCAGAACCGCTGAGTAACTGCAAACTGAAGTAAAACCCAACTAAAACTAGGCTAAACTTTACCCAAAATACTAAAATAGGGGCAGCACCTAAAACAAAATATATAACCGGCCCGGTGGCACTGAGGATTGAGGCGCTGGACGCCACATCTTGCGCCATGCTGGCAACCCGGGTTCGGGAATGGACTCTGGTCATTCGGGGGTCGACTGAGGATGTAAGGATTGAGCGTCCGGAGAACTGCTCTCCTTCCTCGGGATTTGTGTGCTGCACACGTCAGCACAAAGAGGGGTTCGACCAGCAGGTGTGTGGCTGCCTCCGTGGAGGAGGAGATGGCTAC
This sequence comes from Neoceratodus forsteri, assembly GCA_016271365.2. Lineage (NCBI taxonomy): Eukaryota > Metazoa > Chordata > Ceratodontiformes > Ceratodontidae > Neoceratodus > Neoceratodus forsteri. The sequence goes on along the minus strand of CM057449.1, from coordinate 610,064,427 downwards.
TGCGCCCATTGTATGGGTGCAGGGGCAGGGAAAAAAGAGGAAAATACCGGGACCAGGCAGGACCCATGATGGCCCAGTGGGCAGGAGGATATACCCTTAGGGGAGAGAGTCACAGCCCTGCAGGTCCATGGAGGAGGTGACAAATAATGTTGTGATAAAAATAAATATAACGATAATTTTTTTTACCGAAAAAAAATCAAATAATTAGCTGAGCTATGGAGCGATCTCAGAACCATCTTACTAGGCAGGTGGAGAAATTAATCTGAGCATTGTAGAATGCAGCAGTTACTAGGTATAGCAGTTTGAATGGTGGCATGAGCCAATTAGATGTTCCATCATTTGCATACATTCCACAATCTTCAGAGTAGCTCAATACAGGAGGCTGACTGCATTAGTTAATCATATTGAAGAATTCCTGAGGTTAGAATGTGGATTTTCATTTTGAAAACTAGATACTTAAGAATGCTAATCTAAGCACATGGAAAGGATCCAAATATTTTGAAATAAGAAGTGGACTTCAGTCATATGCAGGCGAAATAGTGTGAATGCCCCAATGAAGGGATTTAATGTAAATTGATAAGAGATTAGATATATTTTATCTATACAAAAACGTAATGATTATTTTAATAATTTTGTATTACCTCAGGTATCTCTAGAATGAGATCACGTTACAGGAGGGGATTCTTTGTATTTGTTACTTCGACATTGACTTTATAATGAAAGAAATGCAGTTTCAAGGTAAACACAAGATAAAATACTAATAAACATACAAAATCGTGTGGTATATATAAAATACGTAATGAGTTGCAATGGAATAACATGTATCTCCGCAGACGAGTCTCAAGACCCAGTTTGAAGAATATTCCAATTATTTAATTAAAGCAATTCAGATTAAAGAAAAAACATTTTTAATAACACAGAACAAGCTACAGTAATTATTAAAAGCTCAAGCTAATAAATAAAATAATTGATTTGGAAGAACCTAATTATCTATCCTAAAAAGGGGGAGGTGGGGAAGTTGTACTGACTGTTCTAATACCTTAAGAAGAAAAGCTGCAACTACAGTGAGTAACTTTTCCTTCTAACTACATAGGTTAGAACGGCTAGTCCAACTTGTGTAGACCCCTGATAGTAGCCAGGGATGGAGAGTTTTAGCATTATTGTGGAAATAGGTTCTGAAGTATGGAGAGCCCAAATCTAGCATCCTCTCTTGCCTGTGTCCAGGTAATAATGAGATATGAATGTGTGGACTGTGAACCAGGTAGCAGCTTTACAAATTTCTGCCAGTGGTACATTTCTTTTGTGAACACTGACACTGCTGTACTCCTACTGGAGTGTTCCTTAATGCCATCTGATGGTACTTTCCCCAGTAGTGGAGGGACAGTTCAGGGAACTGGGAAGAGGCCTGAAACAAGAACGTATGGTGGCATTCACTGAGGTGCTACTTGTGTATGACCGAGGGGAAGCTAGGACACTCCACACCAGGCACTTCAACAGCTGGATGAAGGCATGGTGCAGGGGATTTGGCTTCACTGGGGACTGGGGGCTGACCTGGAAGGATATGGTCTATACAGAGGTGATGGCTGCATCCAACTGTAGAGGGGACCTCAGTACGCAATGGGAGGTTTAAATGTTACTTGGATGAGCATTTAAACTAGCTGAGGGGGAGATTGTAGTACCGAGGGAGGCATAAACTGCCCCCACTGCAGGTTGAAGAAACAAGGGAGAGCCAGGTGGGAGAAAACTCCCACAGTGTAGGGGTACAGAACTGGAGACAGCACTCCAGGTGGGGTGTCGCCAATGCTCTATACAGTGATAACACAACCTCTGTCCAAAGGGACCTTGGGGTAATCACATTGGATAACCTCAAGGTGGTGAGGCAATGTGACAAGGCAGTGGGTAGAGCCAGTATGATGCTGGAGTGCGTAGGAAGGGGCATCACCAACAGAAGGAGAGAGGTCGTGTTACCACTGTATAGAGTGTTGGCGAAACCCCACCTGGAGTACTGCATCCAGTTCTGGAGTCCATATCTCAGGATGCACATAGACACAGTGGAGGCTGTCCAGGGAGGGCAACTAAAATGGTGCGGGTGCTGCACTGAAAGCCTTATGAGGAGAAACTTAGGGATCTCAATAAGTATACCCTGGAAGAGAGAGAAGGGAGAGGGGGAACATGATAGCTATCTATACATACCTCACGCAGGTGAATAAGGTACAGCTGGGGAGTATTTTTCAGAGGAGATGGTGCACAAGAACAAGGGGGAATGAAATGAAGCTGCAAGAAAGGAATGTAGGAGGGATGTGTGGAAGTATTTACTCACTCAAAAAGTGATGGATGCCTGGAACAGTCTTACAGTGGTGGCAGTGGAGATGAAAACAGTGGTGTGCTTCAATCATGCAGGGACAGGCACATAGGAATCTTGGTAGGAATGTGGGGGGGTAGTAGCTAGAGATCAGGTAAGATCTGCGGTGACTGCATAGGCACAGAAAAATGGACAGGTGGGTGGGTCAAGCGGTCCTTGTCTACCAATGGTCTACGTTTCTATGTTAAGACGGGTGCAGAGCCTAACTACGTGAGGATGAGGGTACTGGATTTTAAGAGGGCAGATTTTATAGATATGAGAGACTGCCTTAGAAGCAGCCCAGCAGGGGTGGATTTCAAGAGATGGGTAGAGGAGAAGTGGAGAAAATTAAGGGAAGGCAACTTGCCTCTGCATGAAGGAAGTGAGCAAATGCAGGAGAAAAAAAATACCACGATGGTACACTAGGAAAGTGTCCATGAAAGTAAAGGAAAAAAGGGTGGCACTCAGGAGGTACAAAGAAACATAGAGGGAGCAGAGAAAGGAGTATAGGGAGGAGTACCAGGTAAAACAGAGAAAGGCAGGGAGGGCAGCAAGGCAATCAAAGGCGCAAACAGAGGAACAGATAGCCAACAGGGACAAGACTTTTCAGGTACACAAGTGAGAAGAGGAAGACAAGGTGGCAGATGGTGACTGCACAAAGGAGGATCAGGAAAAAGCTGACATCCTTGAGGCACTTCTGCTCAGTCTTCACAATGGAGGGACAGTGGAACGGACCACTGAGGAGCAGCAGAAACATGGGGGTGGGAGGTGAACACAAAGACCATTTATAGAGGAAAAAGTCCGAAAGGACTTGCAAACCTTAAAGTGGACAAGGCCAAGGAACTGGACAGGATACACCCAACAATGCTAAGAGAACTGAGGAAGGAACTTGCTGCATCACTGATGGGATGTAGTTCCGCTCCATAGGAATGGAAGCAGGGAGGAGGCGAGCAACAACAGACTGGTCAGTCTCACATCAGCAGTGAGGAAACTGATGGAAACCCTGTTAAAAGAAAGGCGGTGAAATATCTTGAATCCAGTGAGTTGCAGAACCAAAGGCAGCATGAATTCATGGGGTGTAGGTCATATCAGATGAATCTGATCGGTTACTTTGATTGAGTGACCAGGGAAAAAAATCAAGTATTGGGTTATGGCCGTGGTCTACTTGGGCATCAGCAAGGTCTTCGATACTGTGCCACATAGGAGACTGATAAAGAAATTGGACAGTCTAGCGGTGGGATCCCAAGTGATAACCTAGGTAAAGAACTGGTTAATGGACAGGTGACAGAGGTAGCACCCTATATGAGCATCTATTATTGAGCGACTCAATATGAGCAACTCAATAATAGTGCTTTAAAGTACAGCGACTGGTAAAAAAGGTCGCTATGTCCTGTACAGCGAGTGTAGCAGGGAGTTACACTCGCTAGATCAGGTTATAGGACCATGTTTGGCCAAGCCCTGGCGAGCTGGCCATTTAGTGTAGCGGTATACGCTACCACTCCTGAAACCAGCGACCAGGATTTGGGTCTAGCACTCGACAGTAGAGGTTTTGTCTCCCCCCCTCCCAAGTCGGCCCCCCTCCCCGTGGAGTTCATTATAATTACTTTTGGGGGCGCGGGGGGCTTGCCCCTCACAAAAATGCATATGGTGAGTTTTTTTTTTCTTGTAGTAAGTAAGTATTGCTATTTGTGACAGTCAGTGTAATGTGTTGTCGCCCTGTACTGTCAGGCAGTTATTATGTCACTCTTTGTGGTCGGCAACTATTAGTAGTCGCTGTTATCATATAAAACCTTGACAGAAGATGGTGGTAAATGGCACACACTCTAATGATGGGAGAGTGACCAGTGGTGTGCTGCAAGACTCAGTACTGGGACAGGTCCTCTTCAATGTCTTCATAAGAGGCAGTGCAGAACAGCTGGAAGGGAAGGCATGTCTTTTTGCAAAGGACACCAAATCTGTAATAGGGTGAATACTCAGAAGGGGATGGAGAGAATGAGTAGGGACCTTAGAAAACTTGAGCAGTAGTCAACCTGGTGGCACAGAGGGCTGAGGCATTCTGTCTTACCTCGTGTCACGCCAGCGACCCGGGTTCGTGAACAACCTTGGGTTGTCAGGGAGCCAGCATGGGGGGGGGGAGCAGGATTGAGCAGCCTAACGGCAGCTCTCACCTCCCTGGGGTCGCGCTCCCGTATCTGCCGCCTCGGTGGAAGTCCAGTGGTGGTGTGGGGCAGGGGAGGTGGCATAGGAGGGCATCTCAAAGTGTGGCCTGAGGCAGGAGGCATGTAAAAACAGGGTAAAACCTATAAAAATATGAATAAAAAAAAAAAAAAACGAGGAGTGGTCAAAGGCATGGCAACTGGGGTTTCAATTCCAAAAAGTGAAAAATTATGCACCTAGGGCACAGGAACCCAGCAGCTAAGTATAAAATGGGGGGGAGCTACTGACGGTCACTAAGCAGGAAAGGGACCATATCTGATGATCTCAGAGTGGCAGGGCAGTGTGACAAGGCAGTAGGCAGGGCCAGTGGAATGCTGGGGTACACAGGGAGAGGTATCACCAGCAGGAGCAGGGAGGCGGTATTACCACTGCATAGGTCATTGGTAAGACCTCGTGGAGTACTGTGTCTAGTTCTGGAGGCTGCAACTCAGAAAGGACATAGACAGGGTGGAGGCAGTCCAGAAGAGGGCAACATGAGAAACCCTATATGGAGAGACAGAGATCTCAACATATGCACCCTCAAGGAGAGGTGGGACATGATAGAGACCTAAGAGTACCTCACAGGAGCAAACACGGTACAGAAGGTGAGTCTATTTCAAATGAGGACGTTCAACAGGACAAGAGGGCATGCAACAAAGTTGGAAGGGGGAACGTTTAGGAGGGATGTGAGGAAATACTGCTTCACTGAAAGAGCAGTGGATACTTGTATGTCTGCTGGCCAAGGTAGTAGGGGCGAAAACAGTGGGGGTCTTCAAGCATGCATGGAATAGGCATAGGGAAGTACTAGTACCTAGGCAGGGAGGGGGAGGGTCACCGGAGACCAGTTAGGGTCTGCGGAGACATAATATGTAGGGAACATCTTGAAAGAATGGGTGGGACAAATGGTCCTTTTTTGCTGACACAGACTACCTTGCAAGTACAGTATATGTTAGCTAGGCATTAACTGTGGAAACAATGGCACAGAAGCTGAGCATTTCTTAATAACTATAGCATTGTTACAAAGCCATTAAGTAATAATGCAAATAAAAGATTTTTACTGTATAACTAAACACTGATGTTGCTTATCAATTAGCAGTATTAGACTGCATGTGTATCTAAGCGGTACACATAAGACTGCTGTCCCAATATTAACGTACTTTACACATGCGGCATAGATACTTGATAAATGTAAGTGTATTGTACTTTACCTACATTATAGTCCTACCTCAGTTAACCATTCTTACACGTTAAGTGTCAGTTTCTATGCACTTACCTTGGAAATACATGTTGCATAGGTGAACAAAGCCATTATTTTTTAACCACAACATCGTTACAAAGCCAATCAGTAAGTACGCAAATAAAATATTTTAGTGTACAGTTACAAATCAATTAGAAATATTAGACTGCGTGTTTATTAATCTGCAAGTTCATGAGTAATTATTTAGAGGTGAAAGAACATCATCTAAAGAGTTGTCAGTCAATCCATCTAAGTGAGCTGACTGCAGTCACATTTTATAATCATATCTTAGTTACCATTCAGTTTGCACTTTAAGTTTTTCTATTTGATAACCTTTCAAATGCATGCCAGATAGCCTTTAACTGTTGAACCAATGCATGAGAGCTGCATACATCTGTAGTAACACTTGTCAGAATAAATTTAATAATACAGAAAGAAGTAACACAGTAGTTGCACAACAGATTTGCTGTTACAATCTGCAACATCTATTACTCGTACAGTTAATCTTGTAAGAAAAAATTATAAGAGAGATGCCTGTAGCTGCACTATAGATTGCTGTTACACTTTGAAACAACTATTACATGTGTAGTTACACATGTCAGACTGAATTGATGAGGGCTAAAAAATAGTCATTAACAGCTGCACGATATTTTTATTATTGTGTTTTTCTTCCTCCCAGCGCCATTAGACTGGCGACGGAGCCCCCCTCCCGGAGGGTTCTTCTCTGGCCCTGGCATCCCCTGCCCCAGTTCTACCCCCAGGAGTTCCCCCAAGGATTGCCCCCCGCCAAGGTGGGGCCAGGGTGACGAGCATCGACTTTCTCCCCCACCTAGAACACAAACCCAGAATCCAGGGGAGGCTGGTGCAGGGTGCAGCTGGGCCATCATGAAGCCTGCCAGATCCAGTTTCACATTTTCTCCCCTTCCCTGCTGCAGTCACTTGGGTGCATGTGGAGGCACGTGCACACAGCTTTCTGCAGCGCCATCCCCACTCTAGCCACTCTCCATCTGCACTACCCTCGGGCCTCCACCTGCAGCGGGAGTGACTGGAACCCTCCCCAGAACAGGAGAGCTGCCTTGCAACTGCTCAATCCAGCTCCCCCCCCCCCCCAGCGACCTAGTCTCGTTCCCAAACTCAGGTCACTGGCGTAGCATGAGGTGTGGTGTCCAGCGCCTTAACCCTCAGCACCACTGGGCCGACACAATTATTTCTTTAGGCAAACTGTGAAACTATACAATTCACAAATATGAAAGTACATAACTACATGGTAGTTACATGTAACAGGAATTGCACTGCAGTTACAGTGTAGTTGGTGACACTTGCAGTATTACCATTTTCTTTTTGCCCTACACATACATTTGATTAACCAATGTCTGTCCCACTACTCGTTATCTCTTATGCAGATGACCTAGTCCTCTATACTAGCTTTAAGGATATCTCCAGTATTAACGAGCCCCTCACCTCTGACCTTCGGTCTCTGCACAATGGTCTGTCCCAAAACAAACTAATACTTTAATGTGACCAGAACACAGTCAATGCTATTTGGGATGCCCTCCACACTGAGGCAATGCTCTGCCCCATTACCAACTGCATTACCAAGAGAGTACTCCGGTCCCCTCAGTCACCTCTTTCAACTACCATGGTGTCACCCTTGACCCCTCACTAAATTATTTGCTGCATGTGATGGATACCTATAAAGCAGTCAACTCCATGCTTGGTGTCTCCTTGTAAAGTTGGCCCCAATCTGGTCCCTCAGGCTCGACTAGCTACTGCTCGAGTAATGCTTCTTCCAAAACTCCTCTATGGAGCTCCAATATTTACTGCTCCCTCAAAAACCACTCTCTTTAGATGGGAGATTGCTTACAATAATATTTGTCTTTTTGCACTGGCATCCCATTGCCTTACACATCACTGCTTCCTCTATGCCAGACTTGGCTGGCTTCCTCAGTCCGAGTTTTGAGACCTCTCCTTTGGAGGTGTCATCTTTGGTATCTTCCACAATTGTCTGCCTCTATCCCTTGCCACCCTCCTCAATCCAGTGCACAGTGTATACACCTTAAGTTCTGGTGGAAATGCTCCTCTTAATTTCCCCAAATTTAAAACAGAGCTGGGGAATCCTCATTTGCTTATGTTGCTCCAAGGTTATGGAATTCCATTTCCTCTGAGATTCGACTTCGTCCCTTGACAGCCTCATTTCATAGTAGGTACCATGAATATCTTACTCAGTGTGTCTACGTTTTCCTGCTCTTGAACTGCACTACTTAGTCACATATTGTTATTTATATAATCATGGTAAACAGCAGTTATGTAAGAACATATCGTAACAGTAGATCTTCGAGAGAGGTTCCTGCAGTAGGTCTTCACATACAGAACTGCACCCCCTAGCATCAGGACCGCACGGCCAACTAGCAATCATCGGTGGGGACCACCCCCCATTGTCAGGTGACGCAACGTCAGCATGACTATAAAAGGGGCGGTCCCCCGCCTGCCCTCCAGTTCTTTTCCATTGGAGACCTAAAGAAAGAAAGCAGAAAAGGGGAGTAATAGACTCCTGTTACCCTGAGCCCTGGAAGAGACAGAGTTCTGGGCATGGAACAAGGTAAAAATTCAGGAGCTGGGGGAAAGGTGGGTGGGAAACTAGATGTGCTGCAGGAACCTCTCTCAAAGATCTACTGTTATGGTAAGTTGTTACATAACTGCTATATCTTACTTCGAGAGGATTCCTGCAGTAGGTCTTCACAATGAGGACTGAATACCAAGCAGTCTAACATAAGAAAAGGAGTTGGAGACAAGGTTCCGGGAGGAGGAAGATGTCTGCCAACTAAGGGTCTGTTCAAGACAGAAGACCTTGCAAAACTGCAAGGCCAAAGACAGCTCGACACCTAGAGGCAATGACCAGACTGTAATGCTTAGTGAAGGTGTGGATGGAAGACTAAGTGGCCACTGCACAGATGTCCACAGTGGACACATTCCTGAAAAAGGTGGTAGAAGTAGCCACACTCCTGGTGGAGTGGCATTTGACCACCCCTAGAATGGGTTTTTCATACTTTTGGTAAGTGTAATGAATACAGTTAGCCAGCTACCTAGACAGAGTCTGTTTCGTGATCGCCTTGCCCTGACACTGGGAGGCAAAGGCGACAAAAAGTTGGTTTGATTTTCGAACCTCTTTAGTCCAAGAGGTATAGTACCTCAAGATCCTGTGCACATCAAGGGTGTGCAGGAGATATCCCCCAGTTGGAGTGCTCTGGGAAAAACACCAGCAATTCAACACTCTGGTTTAGAGTTAGTTCCGAAACCACTTTTGGAAGGAACGAAGGATTAGTACGCAGGACCACCCAGTCTCTCTGGAAAATTACATAAGGCTCGCTGCAAACTAGAGCCTGAAGCTTTGAAACTCTTCGAGCTGAAGTAATAGCAACTAAAAAGAGCATCTTCCACATTAACAAATGCATATCACAGCTTGCTGCCGGTTCAAAAGTGGGCAAAGTAAGCTTTTCCAACATAATATTGAGATCCCAGGGAGGAACAGGATTCTGGACCGGAGGTTTTATATGAAGGATCCCCATCAGAAACATTTTAAAAACCTCTTGCTGAGCTAAGATCTTGCCCTCCACCGGAAGGTGATAGGCAGACACCACAGAGAGATGGACCTTCAGTGAGGAGTAACTGAGGCCCAACTCTGAATGATGCAAGAGGTACTCTAACACCTGGGAGGCCAAGCAAGAAAAAGCATCTAAGCCTTTCATGGAGGCCCAGATAGAAAATCTCTTCCATTTCATGGCATAGGTGGATCTAGTGGAAAGCTTTCTAGCTTCCACTAAGACCTGAGCTACCCCCACAGAGACTCCACAGCGAGAAATCGCTATGTCCACAGATGCCACGCATGAAGAGGGAGAGATCCGAGGCTCAGATGTACCAGGGTGCCCTGTTCCTGGGACAGAAGGTCATGAGAGAGAGGCAGAGGTACTGGGGGTTCCAGAGCCAGTTGTTGTCACAGCGGGAACCGTATCTGCTGAGGCCAGAGGGGCAATGAGGATCATGTGAGCCCTCTCTGCTTGGAGCTTCAGCAGAACCTTCTGCAATAGTGGAAAGGGACGGAAAGCACATAGAAACTTCCCTGTCCAGAATAGAGACAGTGCGTCTCACCAGAAAGCACCATGTCCAGGAACGAGAGAGCAAAAGTTGTGTAGTTTTGCATTGCATGGGGAGGCAAACAGATCTAGGTCTGGTCGACCCCAATGAAGAAACAGATCTTCTACTACCTCCTGCTTTAGTGCCCACTCATGAGCACTGGTGACTGATCGGCTGAGACTGTCCGCCAGAATGTTGTGAATACCCGGCACGTGGACTGCTGTCAACGATAGGCCATGCTGAATTCACCAGTACCACACCTGCATCGCCTCCCTGCAGGGACAGTTTGATCAGGTGCCTCCCTGTTTGTTTAGATACCAGACAGTGGCCATGTCTGGATGAGGAGTGTTCCTGGAGTCAGAAGTGACTGGAATGCCTGGGGAGCGTAGAGCACCACTCTCATCTCCAGAATATTGTTGTGCAGGTTCTTCTCCATGGGAGACAAGGAGCCTTGGGTTCTGTGGTTCCCCAGATGCGCTCCCCATCCTGAGTTCGAGGCATCCGAAGTGAGAATCTGAAAGCGAGATGGAGGGTGAAATGAAGCCCCCACCAATAGATTGTCGGGGTCCTTCCAGTAGAGGAGATCCCTTTGAAGGCTACTGGAGACAAAGACTCTCTGGTCCATGTCGTCTCTGGTCCATGTCGTCCAAGCGCTGACCCCACTGGACTCGGAGAGACCATTGGATAACCCTCATGTGCCGCCTGGTCAAAGGAACTGTGGGTATGGCAGTCACCATCAGACCCAAAAGTCGAAGGACCAACTGAGCTGTGGTCCACCGAGAGGAAGCCACAAGTGTGGCTTGTGAGATTAAAGTATCCACTCAGTCGACTGGAAGAAAAGCCTTGCTCTGGACCGTGACCAGCACCACTCCAATAAACTGAAGGTGCTGGGAGGGTACTAGCTTGGATTTGGGGAGACTGACAGAAATTCCCAGACTAGAAAAGAGGCCCAGAGTGAAGGAGAGGGATTCCTTTAGGCTGTCTGGTGAGGAGGCTGAAAAGAGCCAGTTGTCCAGGTACAGGAACACACAGATGCCCTGTGGCATAGAAATGCCGAAACCACCACTAAGCACTTGGTGAAAACCCGAGGTGCTGAGGAGAGGCCAAACGGGAGGGCTCTGAACTGGAAATGATCCTCCAGAAAGGAGAATCTGAGGAAGCAGTGGTGGGCTGGTAGAATGGGGATATGGAGATAAGAATCCTGCATATCCAGGGAGCACAGCCAAGTGTTTGGTAGGAGCAGGGGCAATAGTCCCTGGAGAGTCAGCATGCAAAATCTCTTTTACTCCACGAAGAGATTGAGCATGCTGAGATCTAAGATGGATCTTAGATGCCCCATCTTCTTTGGAACCAGGAAGAAGTGGGAGTAGAATCCCCTTCCTGTCTGTTCTGGAGGAATGGGCTCTATAGGTGCCTTTTGTAGCACAGCCTGTATTTCCTGCCTGACCAGTTGAAGCTGGCCTGACAGGTAAAAGAACCTTCCCAGAGGGTTGGGAGGAGGTCTCTCCAGGAACTCTTAACGAGTGACCTCTTTCTATGAGTTGAAGAACCCATGCATCTGCGGCGGCGACCTTCCACCCGTCCAGGTGGAGGCTGAACTTCCCCCCTACCGATTCCTCCAAGGGAGTCGGAGGGAGTGGAAGGAGGGGAAGAGAGGATGCAGAGGAGAGTGATGCCTTTCCTCCTGAGGCAGTTTTTGAAAACTTGGCCTGAGGAGTCTGGGCACCAGAACCTGGGGCATGTCGTTTATTTTGTCAATTTGCCCTGGTTCTTGTTCCACTTCTGTTGGCAGCGAAAGGGCTGCTGCCATTGTTTCTGACCAGAACAGTACATGGAGCAGATGTCCTGAAGGGACTTGCCTCTCTAATGCAGCTCAGTTATAATGTCTTTGGCATTGCCGCCAAAGAGAACTGAACCCCTGAAAGGAGCATCCAGAAGAGACGACTGAACGTCTTGTGCCAACCCCGCCAGACGAAGCCAGGCTAAGCGGCAGACAAATCCCAGCGGTCGCTCCCCGAGCCACAGAACCGTCAGAATCTTACATGGCGCGGAGGGCATGGCAACAGGATGACTTGTTCATCCTGATTTTTTCCAGTAGTTTATCACTGAGCTGTTTGTCAGGAATCTCCTAAAGGTCTTTCTCCAACTCTGCAAAGGAGGACTTCTGAAAGGCCACCATGTGTGCAACATAGTTCAGGGACCTGATGGCACAGGTGGATAAGGCGTAGATTTTTCTACCGTACTGGTCCAGCTGTTTAGAGTCCTTATCCGGCGGAGAGGCACTAAGGTGTTTAGGTTGGGCTGATCTGTCATGGGCAGCTGTAATGACCATTGAGTTGGCCATGGGTTGAGTGGTCAAATGAGAGATCCCTTTGGGGCAAAATAAGTTTGATCCACTTTACATGACACAGCTGGAATGGAAGAAGGCTGTTGCCAAATAGTGGATGCGAGGTCCTCATGTGGTCCCTTCCAGGGGAAATGGGAAGGGGATCCACACTGACCAGGTCCAGGTGCTCTGCAAGTCTCTTGTGCTGGGGGTCCAGCTCCATGGAGGCCCATCCGCAAGGTTTTTGTATTGTTCTAAGTAGCTCCTCAAAGGAGGGATCCTCAGGGGGAGAATTCGGGGACTCCTTAGGTTGAGGCTCGACTGGGGAGTGAGGCTCGGACTGGTCTATATCAGAGTCCTCATCCAACTCGGAAGATTCTGGCCTGCTGGGCAAATCAAAAACTTGGTCCCGGGGTCTGAGACCCTTTGGGGGCACAGCACCCGAGTCCCTGTCAGAAACCTGGCTAGTGGATACAGGACTAGGAGGGGGCACCCTGGCAGAAGAGGTGGTCCTGACAGTGACCAGAGGCTGACCCAGCTCTAAAAGAAGCAGATTTATTGCATCGTACCACCATGCAGGGATGGATTTGTGATCAGGCTGCGGCGGTGGAGGAGGCGGGGGTGGGCGTTGTTAACCCGGGTACCCCGTGAAGGGGGGGTAGCTGGGGGTCTGGTACCAATAAGGGATATTGGTAAATGGTCTGACCCTGGTAACCTGGTGTAGGGTATCCCAGCATTTGATATCCCGGCATCGGGTATCCCAGTGTCGGGTAGTCCAGCATGGGATAACCTGGCGTCGGCGGGTTATAGCCTGGCATCGGTGGGATGTAACTCGGTGATGGACCTCCCAGTGGTGGGTATTGGGGGACATGGGGATTCCCTGGAAGATCACCCGCTGGGCCCGCAGGAGGAGCACAGGGGCCCACTGGAGGAGGCGTCAAGGGCCTGCTGGGAAGTGGGACTGGTGATGGGGTAGGCAGAGGGCCCGAAGGGAGGAGGGTCCATGCCTTGCTAGTGAAGCTCCGGCAAGGAATCCGCAGTAAGGATGGCATCCGGCGGCAGAATGGAACCTGGCAAAGGGGGGAGGTCAGGCAAGTCCCCCAACTACAGGTCAGGTAGGGATTCCGACTGGAGAGAAAGATCGGGTACCGGTGGCAAATCCCTGGGGGTAAGAACCCATGGGGATGAAGGTTTACCTACGAGCACACTCGTCCCGGTGTTAGGGGCCACAAGGGGCTCCAATGGGAGAGTAGAGGCATCCATGCGGTTGTCGGAGGAGCAGTCAACTGGATTACTGGACGCAGCCAGGCTGACCAGAGTAGAAGTACCCAGGTCAGGCTGATCGGCCTGGGCTGGAGGGTGACTTATCGGTGGTGCTCAGAGCAGGAGACCTAACAGAAACCTCCAAAGAGGCAACCCCCAACTGCCCGCTCACCTCAGCGGGGGTGGGGGGGAGGCATCCGGTCCACCGCAGCAGATGAAGGCCCTACACGTGGGGTACTCACTAAGGTGGAGGGCCCACCCTGGTCAGCATTGGTTGTCTGGCAGGTCTTCTTCTGAGGACAACGGCTCTGCTCCCCGCATCTCTCCTTGTCCTTTTTCCTTTCTGGGGCCTGTGATGACTATCTTTCTCTCAGCTCCTGAAGCCCCTTTTCTATGGAAGCCAGCCTCTGAGTTAGCAGATGGGCTTCGAGGGTCCTCTTGCGATGGGTATGCGTGGCCTGGTTGAAGCCCTGGCAGGTGGTACACTCAGTCAAGCTGTGCCTAGGTCCCAGGCAGAGGACGCACTGAGAATGATCGTCCTCGTGCAGGATCTATGCTCTGCACTTGGAGCACTCCTTTTGGGGATGACTAGACAACATACACCATAAGGGGTGATGGTTAGAAATATCTGAGAACTTTGAAGAAATCACTGAAAATACACTTAAAATGGCGGGTGACTGAATGCTGTTCTACTGTGTTTATGTCGAACGAACTGAGTGACAGCGGGAAAGAACTGGTGGGCGGGCTGGGGACCGCCCCTTATGCTGACGACGGGGGGTGGTCCCCGCTGACGATTTATTTATTTATTTCTAGGAAGTACCTTTGAGCCAAAGGCCCTTTTACAGAGGTTCCACGTTGTAGTAACATATAGAAACATAGAAACATAGACTTTGACGGCAGATAAGGACCGCTAGGCCCATCCAGTCTGCCCATTTCCCTACCTACAGGATAGGCCGCAGATCCTAGTTAACCAACAGCCTTTATCTTCCTGCCCCCCACAAGAATTGCCTTATGTCTGTCCCATGCATTCTTGAATTCTCCCACAGTTTTAGACCCCACAACTTCCTCAGGAAGGCTGTTCCATGCATCCACTACCCTCTCTGTGAAATAATACTTCCTCACATTGCCCCTGAACCGCCCTCCTTCTATCTTTAAATTGTGTCCCCTTGTTCTTGCAAGTCTCTTTTTCTGAAAGATGCTACCCTCTTGGACTTTGTTGATTCCACTGAGGTACTTGAAAGTTTCTATCATGTCCCCCCTCTCCCTTCTTTCCTCAAGGGTATACATATTAAGCTCCTTTAGTCTCTCCTCATATGGCTTCTCTTGCAGACCCTGCACCATTTTAGTTGCCCTCCTCTGGACTGCCTCTATCCTGTCTATGTCCTTGTGGAGATGGGGTCTCCAGAACTGGACACAGTATTCCAGATGGGGTCTCACCAACTGTCTGTACAGAGGGATAACAACTTCCTGTTTTCTGCTGCTGATGCCTCCCTATACATCCCAGTATACCCCGCCCTCCCTACTGCCTTCTCACATTGCTTGCTAACCTTAAGGTCATCTGATATGATTACCCCAGGTCTCTTTCCTGTTTTGTTGTTGTTACTACCTCCCCACCCATTGTGTATTCTTCCCTGGGTTCTTGTTTCCAGGTGCATTATTTTGCACTTTTTTGCATTGAATCTAGCTGCCATCGTCTGACCATTCCTCCAACCTTGCCAAGTCCCTTTCATCCTTTCCACGCCTCCTTGTGTATCAACCCTGTTGCAGATCTTTGTGTCATCTGCAAAAAGGCATACTTTTCCTTCCAGTCCCTCTGCAATGTCACTGATGAAGACATTAAAAAGGACTGGACCCAATACTGAACCCTGCGGTACCCCACTAGTAACAGCCCTTTCTTCAGAGTGGACTCCATTTACAATTACCTTCTGTGTCCTGTTGTCCAGCCAATGTTTTACCCAGGCTACCACCCTGGGACCCACTCCCAGGCTGGTTAATTTGACTATCAATCTTTTGTGTGGGACTTGTCAAATGCCTTGCTAAAGTCTAGGTAGGCCATGTCCACAGCCCCTCCCTGGTCTACTACTTTGGTCACCCAGTCAAAGAAATCTATTAGATTCGTCTGACATGACCTTCCCGCTGTGAACCCATGCTGCCTTGGATCCTGTGCTCCACTGACCTCTAGATACTCAACTATTCTTTCCTTCAGAAGTGACTCCATCACTTTCCCTACCACAGAGGTCAGAATGACAGGTCTGTAGTTTCCTGCCTCTGTCTTGGTCCCACTTTTGTGAAGGGGAATCACATCTGCCTTCCTCCAGTCCTCGGGTACCACACCATCCTCCCATGATTTATTAAAAAGAGTAGCCAGTGGTTTCACTAGTTCCTATAGTAATACATGGGCATAACATCATTTACAACAGTTGCAAGTACATAGGCAGATACAAGGAGGTTCCATGCCTCAGAAAAACATGAGTACATCAGGTTACAGAGGTTACATAATTACAATAACAGGGATTACATAAGTAAAAATATACAGATACATAATTTATAGCAGGCTAGGTTGACAAGAAGTTTAAGGGAACAACTTGAGAATCTACAGGATAAAGAGCAAATCAGGTAGGGAACAGAGGATGATACAGTCTGTAAAATAATTAACTAATACTATATGCAAGGAGGCGAGAACTTGATGGGCAGCAGTTATTTTGTCTGAAGTGCTAAAGAGTGTAGTCATAGAGAAGGGCTAGACTCAATGGGAGGGAAGTGCTGAGGTGGGGACCAGGAGCCTACCAGGGGAGTGTTAGTTAGCAAGAAGAAAGGAGAAGGCAAGGGTGCAGGTTAGAATGAGGGTAGCAGGAAAGAGGAGGGAAAAGTGTGGGGAGGGGGGGTTCAGGTCTGAGAGTCACTGTTTGTGGCAAGGGCCACTCGGAGATTATCTTCAAAGGGGCCTATTTTGTCCTCTTTCGTGATGTCTGGGTCAAACGCATTAAGCCAAAGTGGTGCCCGGTGTTCATAGGACCATTGGCCTTGTGTGGTTGTATGGAAGAGGACGCAGAGGGCCGAGTTGTTTGTACCTCTAGTGCATCTGATGGAATTAGGTCGGCTAAGAAGGCTTTGCAGGCCTGGGGTGGTAAGTCCTAGCATAGACTTCTTGGCAAGCATGCATACTTGGTACTGGAGGCAGCTGTCAAGGTGGAGCCAGTTCGTTTGAGTGTACAACTCGCAGGTGTGAGTGAGATGGGGTACACCTATGACTAAACAACATGCTTTGTTTAGTATTGTTTTGATATGTTTCAAAGTGGTTTGGGAGGCAGCCCCATATACTGCTAGACCATAGTCTATTACTGAGAGGACTGAGCTTTTTACAGCAGTTTTTAGTGCCTCAGAAGTTAGGCCTTCTCAGTGTCTGTACAATAATCCTAGTTTTGCATTTGATGACTTTGCGACTGCATCTATGTGTTGGTTAAACAAGAGGGTGCGGTCCAGTGTCAATCTTAGGTATTTAAATGTTTGCAGCATCCCCAGGGAAGTGTTCTGATTGTTACGAATGCAAAGTTGGTGGGTGCGGTGTTTGTTATGTGATGATGCGAATAACGTAGTCTTGTTTTTTTTGTTTTTTTTTTTTTTAATAATTGAGGAGCAGTTTTGATTGAAGGAACCAATGCTCAGCCACGGTGAAATTAGCCTGCAATTGCTTTTCCAGTATGTAGGGGTCAGCATTACATGAATATACTGCAGAACCGCATCATCTGCCTATAGTAGTAGCTGGTCATTTACCGATTGAGGCAGATTGTTTAAGAACAGGCTGAACACTAGAGCGCCAAGGATAGAGCCTTGAGGAATGCCTGTGTTAACACTAAGTTTGTCAGAGAAGGTGTCCAGGATTTTCACTTTTTGGACACTCCCAGAGAGGTAGCTTCTGAACCATGCTACTGTTGCAGGGGAGAGGCCGGTATTGGAGAGCTGATCCAGGAGCAGATTGTGATTGATGGTGTCGAAGGCCTTGGTGAGATCAATATATGTTGCCCCACCAAGAGCTTTCCGTCGAACGCATTATGGATAAAGATGGCAAACTCCACTAGAGCAGTTGTGGTACTGTGTCGTTTTCGAAATCCATGTTGTTGCTGACATTGTAAATTATATTTATCTAGATATTCCGTCAGTTGGTCAGTTACGATTCGTTCCAGGGTCTTGGAGAGTGGAAGAAGGATCAATATTGGGTGGTAATTTGTAGAGTTGGCCTTGTCACCACTTTTGTAAATGGGGTAACCACTGCCACCTTCCAGATCCATGGGAATTCGCTTAATACCAAGGAGAGATTTAAGATTTTGGTGAGGGGTTTGAGAGTTATGTCCAGGGTGAGCCTAACTAGTTTTAGGTCAGGTTGATCAGAGCTAGTTCTGGAATGACCTAGCGCTTTTAGGGTGTACTTTTTTGCTTCCATAAAGGTGATAGATCTGAAGTAGAAAGGCGGATGGGAGTTTGATTTGGTCCCCGGGTTTCATTCCGTGCAAGTATCTGATTGGTGTTGAAGGAAGCTAGGGGGCAACACTCTGCTGAGGTCAGTAAAAGCTTTGTTGAAGACATTTGCTATGCGACTGTGATCCAGCGTAGGTTGGCACTCAATGTTCAGGAAGGTGGGGGGAGTTTTATTAGGTTTACTGGTTAGGGACTTAATGTTCTCCCAGAACAGTCTACTGTCACCCCATGAGTTTGTCAGCTCATTTTTAATGCGAGTCTTTTTGGCCTTACAAATAGCCCAAGTGCATTTATTCCGTGCAGCTCTATAGTTCTGGTAGTCTGTCTGGGTACTGGAGTTCCTTGCTTTGTACCACAAGTCATCTCTATTTTTCATGAGGGCTAGTAGCTGTGGCATGATCCAGTGGCTGTCATAGTTCCAGATCCTTCTTTTGGTGTTGGGGGGTGTAGACATTGCACACTTCATTTAATTTGCTTATAAAGCATTCTAGGGCAGTGTTAACATCTAGTAAGGAGGGCTGGAAGGATATTGGGATGTATAGGGAGAGGCATCACCAGTAGAAAACAGGAAGTTGTTATCCCTCTGTACAGCCAGCTGGTGAGACCCCATCTGGAGTACTGTGTGCAGTTCTGGAGACCCAATCTCCACAAAGACATAGACAGGATGGAATCTGTCCAGAGGAGGGCAACTAAAATGGTGCAGGGTCTGCACCAGAAGACATATGAAGAGAGACTTAAGGAGCTTAATATGTATAGCCATGAGGCAAGGAGGGAGAGGGGGGACATGACAGAAACTTTCAAGTACCTCAAGGGAATCAATAAAGTCCAAGAGGGTAGCATCTTTCAGAAAATGAGGTGTGCAAGAACAAGGGGGCACAATTTAAAGACAGAGGGGGGGCCGCTCAGAGGTAATGTAAGGAAGTATTTTTTCACAGATAGGGTTGTGGATGCATGGAACGGCCTTCCGGAGGAGGCTGTGGAGTCAAAAACAGTGGTGGAATTCAAGCATGCATGGGACAGTCATAAGGCAATTCTAGGGGGTGGGGGTAGGAAAAAGTAGGCTGCTGGTTAACTAGGATCTGCAGCTTATCCGTTAGGTAGGGAAACGGGCAGACTGGGTGGGCCAAGTGGTCCTTATCTGCCATCAAATTCTATGTTTCTATGTTTTGTGGTCAACAGAGCTCCAATCTTGGAGGCTGAGGTGTGCTCTTAGAATTGACAACTTGCCTTTCTTCAGAAGTCTAGCAGTAATAGTCCTGGCTGGCGCCTTTGGGGCCTTATTTGACCATTTACATATTACCGGAGAGTGGTCACTGAGGGAGTCGGGGAGAACCGTGAATTGCTAGCTACAAGTTTGCCGTGTGGTCATGACACCAGGAGGCGCAGTCCTCTATGTGAAGACCTACTGCAGGAACACTACCGAAGTAAGATCTTGCAGATCTGTATTGTATCACCATGACTACTTAAACAAAGTGAACTTTTCATGTTCTCCGGGTACCTTAAGACTTTTTTAAATTCTCCGCTGACCTACATTAGGCTGCTTTCACACTGGTTCCTTGTGTCTACTGTGAAACGTCTGACATATTAATTTCTACTTATGTTGTAATGTATGCTGATTTGCTTTGCCAAAACCTGTTACTCATTGTTTTGCCTTGCATCATTCTACAGTATGTAACAATTCTGAATGTAATCTCCTGGGCTGAGCCTGAAAATAGGCATGTGTGTGCCTAATGCACTCACCTGGTCAACAAAAGCTAAATAAATTGACAACATTCTGCACAGTTTACTTCATGGAACCAGAAACTGGGAGTTTTTGCTATGTCATGGTTTGTGTACAGAATGCTAATTATGAGCTGTTGACCTAGAAGAACCATGCTTAGAGTTCTGTACACAAACCATTACATAGTCAAAACTCCATATCACTGATTCTATGAAACAAACTGTAATAGAATACTGCCCATAAAACAAAATGATGCAAAATACAGCTTTTTTTTTTTTCCAGTTCGTTTGTCACATCCCAGTCTTCACCAGCCCGTCGAGTGTGTCAGGCCCCATGGGTAGCTCTCCCCCAAGCCTCCCCGGTCACAGTCACCCACCTCTGTTGCAGCCTTGGCTGTGCCCCCCAAGTGGGGTCAGGGTGGGGAGGTGTCCCCCGCAGTTCAACCTTTCATCAGGTGGGCACTGCAAACCGGTGAGCGATGGAGACCCCAGGAGCTCCCGCGGGCCATCATCACAGAGCAGCTAGGGCCATTTTCCTTTTGTTTTCTCCCCAGGGTAAACTGCATATGAGGACATCAAGGCAGGCTCCACACTCACACATGTGTGTCCACCAGCGAACATCATCGACGACCTCATCCTTCTATCTGCCTGCTGCATTTACCACCTGTAGCCACCCAGGTGGCGGTGTGGCTGGGGAGCACAGATCCCTCCCTCCCAAAGTGAGCATCCTCTGGGACGCTCCGCCCTCCTCCCCCTCTGTATGGCTCCAAATGACCCAAGGTCGTTCCCGAACCTGGGTCACCGATGTTGTGAGCAGTAGCGCTGTTGCTGTACTGACAGGCCAGTGCAAAATACAGTTTTTCACATCACTTTTATTCAGTTATAATTAAATATTGATCATTTAGGGGTATGAATATCACTTCTGTAAATAGGAGCATTATAAATATCTGTCAATAAGTATATTCAATCAATCAATATTTTATTTATAAAAAGCACAATTCACAGATGATTGAAGCGCTTGTACATAAGCAGTAAAAACGTAAAATTATCTAATTACGAGGATAAAATATCTAATAAATAATAAACTACATGTCAGCGTACACTGAAAACTAATCAAGACTCAGGAAGGAAAGTTTAAATAAGTGAGTCTTAAGCTCAGATTTAAAATTCTCCACGTTCAGGCACTCCCCTATCCGACAAGAGAGAGAGAGTTCCACAGGGTAGGGGCCACGAATGCAAATGCCCAGGCACCCGAGGTCTTCAAACAGGCCCTGGAAACCTCTAGCAATCCCTCGTCGGTAGAGCGGAGTGGGCGGATGGGGCAAAGATCTTGCAGATAGCACGGTCCCTATTCCTATCTTCTTTAAATGGAGTTCTGAGACCACTTTAGGGAGGAACTGCATACTTTTCTCAACTCAACTCAACTCAGAATTTATTTCTAAAAAGTGCAAGTCAACAAGTATCCAAGCGCTTGTACATTCAACAACATAAAAGTAACAGTTAAAAGCAGCATAAATAACACTTCATACACAAACCTAAAACACAGTATAATCATCAAAATTCAGTCATACTCTGGAACTGCAAGATCATATAAATATGTTTTTAGTGCAGATTTGAAGCTCTCCACAGTCAGACGCTCCCTTATCCGGCGCGGTACAGAGTTCTACAGGGTCGGGACCATGAACACGGATGCCCTGGCACCTGAGGTCTTCAAATGGACACTGGGAACCTCTAGCAATCCCTTGTCAGCAGAGTACAGCGGTCAGGGGAGGGTGATAGGGGTGCGGACATTTATGCAGGTAACTTGGACCCTGTCCGTGTAGGGCTTTATAGGTCAGCAAACCGACTTTGAAGGTTATCCGCCACTGAACCGGCAGCCAGTGCAGTCTGCGGAGCACAGGCGTGACATGGCATGAATGAGAAAAGGCCAGTCAACAGCCTGCCAACTGCATTCTGCACCAGCTGCAAGCAGCAGATATCCACCCATGGAAGCCCTAGGTACAGGGAGTTGCAATAGTCAAGGCAAGAGGTCACAAAGGCGTGGACCAGTGTTGGAAGATCATCAGGCGGGACCAGCTGTTTAATCCAGGTGATATTTCTCAGATGGTAAAAAGAGGACTTGATGACAAGTGTCAATCCTGTGTCAAAAATAACGCCCAGACTGTGCACCCAGTCAGAGGTCACCAGCTGAGTGCCCCCGAGCCAAAGCCCAAAAGGCAACCTGGCTGAAGACCCCCTCAACCCGATGACCTGGGTCCACCACCAGCATCTCGGTCTTGTCCGGATTCAACCTCAACCAATTGGTAGTCATCCAATCTTGAATCTCGGCAAGGCAGTTGTTAAATACTGAGCTAGCATCACCCTGTTCGGGCACAAAGGACATGCAGAACTGAGTATCATCTACATAGCAGTGAAAACTCAGCCCATACTGCCTAACAACGTCTCCCAACGGCAGCATGTACACCGCAAACAACATGGGTGACAATACAGAGCCCTGCGGCACCCCACACGGCAGGGAAACTGGATCAGAGGAAAAAATCCCGGACACCACTCTCTGAAACCTGCCAGTCAGAAAAAAATGGAACCACCTGAGGACCACACCCGACAGCCCACAGATGAACCGCAGGTGCTATAGTAACACACCATGGTCCACGGTGTCAAATGTCACAGAGAAATCAGGGAGAACCAAGATGCAACGTGTCCTCCGATCTCTCGCTATCAGATCATTGAGTACCTGAACAAGGGCCGTCTCGGTACTGTGCCTCTTCCGAAAGCCGGACTGGAGAGGGTCGTAGATATCATGGATGGTGAGATGGTCCTCCAGCTGCAGCGCGACAGCCTTCTCAATAACCTTACCCATAAAAGGAAGGTTTGACACAGGCCTGTAGTTAGCTAGACAGTCAGGATCAAGAGAGGATTCCTTAAGGAGGGATGTAACCACCGCCTTCTTCAGGGTGTCCGGAAACATACCTGACTCTAATGAACACCTGACTATCTCTGCCAGGACCCGGACGATGATCTCAATGCACTCTATTAAGAGGAGAGTTGGGCCCGGGTCCAAACTACAGCAAGTTGGCCGCATACTCTGGATGATCCTCACGACATCCCCGACAGGCAACTGATCGAAGTCGAACCAGACAAACCAAGGGGCAGCAACTTCCCACCAACCAACACAGCCCCACTGGAGTGGGCTGCACAGATTTCAGACCTGATGTTGGCAACCTTAGCTGCAAAGAACTGAACAAACTCATCACATTTCTCCTGTGACAGCACTCTCCGTGAATGGTGACAGGCTGGATTGCACAGTGTGTCAACAGTCCGGAAGAGCTGAGCTGGTCGATTCTGTGCAGTGGTGAGCTCCCTGGACAGGAACTCTGCCTTCTTATGGGAGATGGCCGATTGATGATCCTTATAATGGGTCACCAATCTAAGTCTGTCAGCATCACATCCGGACTTCCACCAGCGCTGCTCCAGCCTTCATCCAACTCGCCTCACCTCCCTCAAGGTCACTTCAAACCACAGGGACCAAGGGTGAAGAGTGAGTGGACGAACCCAGACAGGAGTAACAGAACCCTGGGTCTCCACCACAGCCCTACTGTAGGCCTACAGCAGATTCCCTGGATCCATGCTTACACTTGGAAGGCCCGATAGATCCAACACCCCCTTCAGGCCATCTGGGGTCAAACCCCTTAAAGGGCGATATCGGACCATCTCCACAGGGGCAGACCTATAAGGGGGAGACTGGAAATTGAATCCTATAGTATGATGGTCAGACCAACCAACCGGCTCTACCACCAGGTCAGGGATCTCCATCTCCAGTAGGAAGACCAAGTCCAATGAGTGACTCTGAATATGGGTCGTGGAGGTAATAACCTGTGTAAAGCCCAGAGAAATCATTAACTGGAGGAAGTCCTGACCAAATTGCAACCCAGGCACTGAAGTCATCCAGAACCATCCATCTGGGAGACTCCAACACCATGTCGATGATGAATCCATGACTGCCTGCAGGAACTGCTTCTCGCCACCGGGTAGATGATAGATGAGAAGGATCCTGCACCCCACACTTTATTCACCCCACATTCTGCAATACTCTATTTTCCTTGTGGAAAATCACAAATGAGGGATCAATGCAAAGTGCTTGCAATTTAGTGACCATCCTTGCTGACGTGATAGCTACCAAGGATAATGTTTTCCAGGTGAGGTATAGGTACCCATAGCACACGAATGGCAAAGTCACAAGTTATTTATGATGGTCTTACCACTGACATGTAGAAATAAATCTGTTATTCAACTGACACTCATTATGTAGTAGATATATACCACACTATTGTTTATGTTTTTATTGTTTTATCTTAAAACTGCTTTTCTTTCCTATGTAAACTCTCTGATTCATTGTTCTCTGTGTTCTATTTTCAGATTTGAAATGAAAATAAGTTCTAAGTGAAACAGCATGTGTTCTAAGGAAAAATATTTATCGTAACATAACATGATTTACCCAATTTATTTATAACTTGTAATCTATATACAGTATTTGTGTAATAAACTGACTCAGTTTATGAAATTTTTCTCAAAACAAAGGGGGAAGGGCAAAAATCATGCATGGAGAAAAATTATACAAGTCAAAAAGCAGGAAAATGGGTGCTAGTTTTTAATACTACACTACGGGGTGCTGTATTCTTTGGGCGATACAGGCGCTTCTCCAGTGTGTGCCAAGAAGTACTCCACCCTTGACCTCTGAACGCACACTTTGTCCTGTGTTGTTGCCAACATAATGTAGGGCTACATGTTTTTATATATGCTGCTGTGGTGCACAGTTAAGGAAACAGCAATGTACCTTCCTCATCCGTATCATCCTCCAGGTCTGCCAGTGTTGGAGCGTTGGGCAGGGTGTACAATGAAGATTCCTCCAGATGAGTCAGTTTTGATATGCTATTTATCACCATCGAACCCAGGTGCATGGCAGTATCTGAAACATTAAACAAATATAAAAGAAATTCTGTAATGGCAAACAGCTAGAGATTATGAATGATGTGCAAGAGACAGCATCTTGCCCATCCCAACAGATACTGTTTTAGATAGGACATCATAACACCATTTAAGCAATCAAAAAGTACAGTTACGCAAGAACTTACCATAACAGTATATCCTGAAGAGGAGCTCTTGCAGCAGGCAACACCGGTAGGACTAAGCCACCAGGCACTAGGACCACATGGAAAACGTCTAGCTAGCAGTCTACAGTGGGGGAACGTCCCAAGCGTTGGCATGCCGACATCGGCCTATGGTATAAAAGGGGTGGTCCCCCAGCTCCATCTCTGTTCTCCTGCCAGAGACTCTGGCAGATTCTGAACTGAGGCAGTTCCTCATAACAGAGGAAAGCAGAGAAGCCAAGAATGGAGAAGCAGCCTTCAGGGGGTAGGAGGGAGGGAAAGCAGCGCCTGCTGCAAGAGCTCCTCTCAAAGATCTACTGTTATGGTAAGTTCATACGTAACTGTACTATCTTACTTCGAGGGGGCTCTTGCAGCAGGCAACACTGGTAGGACGGAGTCCCAAGCAGTAATTGAACTGAAACGGTTAGAAGGGAGGAGGAAATAATAGGCACGGGCCATTAAAAAAGGCGGCCCTGAAAGACTGCAAGGCCAAAGCCGGCCCGACACCTAGAGGTAATGTCCAAACTGTAATCCTTGATGGAGGTATGCATAGAACTCCACATGGCAGCTGCACAGATGTCTACAGTGGACACATTCTTGAAGGAAGTAACTAAGGCAGCTATGCCTCTGGTAGAATGCCCTTTGACCAGGCCCAGTAAAGGCTTGGCATACCTGCAGTAGCAGTAAACAATACAATTGGCTAACTACTTAGAAAAAACACTGTTTGGAAACAGGGGCTCCTTCTCTCTGAGGAACAAATGAAACAAACAACAGATAAGACTTTCTGATAGCACGGGTGCGATCCAAGTAATACCTGAGCACCTGGTGAATGTCTAGAGTATGAAGTAAAGCCTCCCCCTGATTTGAATACTCAGGAAAATACACAGGCAGGTGGATGGACTGATTTAGCATGAACTCGGACACCACCTTAGGAAGAAACTTAGGATTAGTTCACAAAGACACCCTGTCTTTGTGAAAAACCAAATAAGGCTCTTTACACATCAGAGCCTGTAGCTCGGAAATCCTCCGAGCAGAAGTAATGGCAACTAAAAATAACGCTTTCCAAGAAATGAAGCATAGCTTGCAGCTTGTGGCAGGCACAAAAGGAGGCAATGTAAGCTTTTCCAAAACGAACAAAAGGTCCCATGGTGGGACAGGGTCCTTAATGGGAGGTTTCAAATGCAACATACCCCACAAAAAGGTGCGGGGAAAGGCCCAGTTGGGCAATGGTTTTGCTCTCAACAGGTGCATGGTATGTAGAAATGGCAGAAAGGTGCACCTTAAACGAGGAGTAACCCAGACCCGAGTCCAAAAGGGATAGGTGGTACTCTAGGTTGAGATTCACCAGATAGGTGAAGGGATCCAAGTGCCAAGCGGTGGCCCAAATGGAGAAGCGCTTCCACTTCATGGCTTAGGTGGTTCTGGTGAAAGGTTTCCTAGCAGCTACGAAGACATCTGCCACCAGGGAAGAGACTCCAAAGCGGGCAACAGCTAAATCTGCAGGAGCCACGCATGAAGATGCAGTGATTTGAGATCCGGAAGAACCAGAGTGCCCTGCTCCTGGGAGAGCAAGTTGGAGCACAGGAGCAGGGGAGCTGGAGGCTCCCCTGCCAGTTGTTGCAACTGTGAAAACCATATCTGACATGGCCAGTAGGGTGCTATGAGAACCCTCTCTGCCCCTTCTGACTGAGCTTGAGGAGTACCCTCTGCAGAAGTGGAGAGGGAGGGAAAGCATAAAGGAATCTCCCTGTTGAAGAGAGGGACAACACGTCACACCAGAAAACACCGGGCCCTGGATCGAGTGAGCAGAAATTGGGCAGTTTTGCATTGAGTGGGGACACAAAAAGGTCCAGCTCAGGATGGCCCCACCTGTCGAAGAGGTCCTCAGCCACGGGGGTGAGAAGCTCCCATTCGTGAGACATCATCCTGGACCTGCTTAAACTGTTGGCCAGGATGTTTTGGATGCCCAGAACATGTACAGCAGCTAGTTCCAGGTTGTGCTGAATGGCTCAGTACCAGAGTCTCATGCCTCCCAGCAAATGGGGTAAGAGGGAGTCCCCCTTGCCTACTGATGTAATAGACTACCAACATGTTCTCTGTCTGAACCAAAAGAGGGCCTGGAACCAGGTGAGTCTGGAAGGCCTGCATTGCATAAAGGATGACCCTCACCTCCAGAACATTAATGTGGAGATGTGTCTCACCCTCTGACCAGATCCCCTGAATCTGACAATGGGCCCCAGGCCTGAGGTGTCTGTAGTCAACATCGGTTGTGGGAAGACAGCTCTGAAAGGAACCTCCTTCAGGAGACTGGAGGTGTTTAGCCACACTTCCAGGGTCTGCCTCACGGGACTGGAGACTACGCCTGCAGATCTAGGTCATAAGTGCACTGGTCCCCACTGGGTTCGAAGAGTTCATTGAGGTACTCTCATGTGCAGGCGGGCCAGGGGAACTGCGGTTATGGCAGCTGACATGAGTCTGAAGAGGCACAGGAAGGACCCTGGCTGGGATGTGCCGGGAAAAGGCAACCAGCCGGGCCTGTACCACCAAGCATTCCGCTCTGTCCTGAGGCAGGAAGGCTTTGCCCCATGACGAGTCCTGGACTGCTCCTATGTACTGAAGGCACTGGCCTGGCAGGAGGCAAGACATGGGGATGCTGAGAGTAATCCCCAAAGTCTGGAACAACCGAAAGGTGGCTTCCAAGGTCCCGATCAAGTGAGTACCAGAATGGCTGTCAACAGTTGGTGAGAACCTATCTGGAGTACTGCGTGCAGTTCTGGAGACCCCATCTCCACAAGGACATAGACAGGATGGAGGCAGTCCAGAGGAGGGCAACTAAAATGGTGCAGGGTCTACAACAGAAGCCATACGAAAAGAGACTAAAGGAAATTAATATGTATACCCCTGAGGAAAGGCGGGAGAGGGGGACATGATAGAAACTTTCAAGTACCTTAAGGGAATCAATCAAGTCCAAGAGGGTAGCATCTTTCAGATAAAGAGATGTGCAAGAACAAGGGGGCACAATTTGAAGATAGAGGAGGATGGCTGAGGGGCAACGTGAGGAAATATTTTTTCATGGAGATGGTGGTGGACTCATGGAGAGGCCTTCCTGAGGGGGTCGTGGAGTCAAAAACAGTGGGGGAATTCAAGACTGCATGGGACAGACACAAGGCAATTCTAGGGGGGTAGGAGGAAGTAGGCTGTTGGTTAACTAGGATCTGCAGCTTATCCAACAGGTAGGGAAATGGGAAGACTAGGTGGGGCAAGTGGTCCTTATCTGCCATCAAAGTCTATGTTTCTATGTAACAGCCAGTCATCCAAGTAAGGGAAGACATAATGCCCCTGTTTCCTGAGGGCCACAGCCACCACTGCCAGGCACTTGGTAAAGACCCAGGGGACTGAGGAAAGACCAAAGGCGAGGGCCCGAAACTGGAAATGGTTCCCCTGAAAGCAATAACAGGGGGACCGACGGTGGGGTGGGAAAACCAGGATGTGGAGGTAGGCATCCTGCATGTCCAGTGAACAAAGCCAGTCCCCTTGGTGAAGAAGAGTGACCATCCTGAATCGCTTGTACTCTATGTACAGATTCAGGTTGCTGAGATCCAGAATTGGTCTCAGGTCCCCTGTCTTTTTGGGGATGAGAAAGAAACGAGAGAATCCCTTCCCTATCTGTGCCGGGGACATGCTCTATGGCCTTTTGAGCAGCAAGATCTGAATCTACTCTTGAATGAGGAGGATGTGGGCCTGAGGGTAATGGGATTGCAAGGGAGGGCTGTCCGGAGGGATCTCCAAAACTTCCAAAATGTGCCCCCTTTCCACCATCTGAAGGACTCACTGATCTGAAGTTACAGTGTGCCACCCATCAAGGTATAGGTAAAAGCAACTCCCCATTGCCTCCCCCAAGGACTCTGCTGGAGGAGAGGCGTCGGGCAAGGAGTCAGGCAGTAGCACCGGGGGTTGGCAGAGCAGCTGGGGACACTCTAGGAGCCCTCGGAGTGGAGGCTCCGGACGGCTTGTGCTTGAAGGTGCCTCTGGGCTGCTGGCTCTTGGGCTAGGGGTCCCATGAAAGGAATGATGCTGGTTGGACCTGGTCTGAGAATGGTACATAAACTGTACTGAGCACAAGGCTTTACCCAATTCCTGTAGGTGAGAAATAATGTCCTGGGCATCACCGCCAAAAAGGACAGATCCCTGGAAGGGCACATCCAGAATTTCTGCCTGTACATCTGGTGTGAAGCCTGACACCTGGAGCCAGGAGTGGTGGCGGATGCAAACACCATTGGCCGCTGCTCGACCTGCAGCACCTAAAGTGTCATAGGCAGCCCGGAGGACACGGTTGCCCACATCCGAGCCTGACTTAAGAAGCTGCACCAACTGGGTTTTCGTGGGATCCTCAGGGAGGGCCTACATGAGATCCAAAGCCTCGTCTCACAGGGCATTCTGATACTGCACATGTGAGCCAGATAGTTCTGGGTCCTGATGGCCAGCATGGCCAAAGCACAGACCCGCTTGCTGAATTGGTTGACCTGGTGAGACTCCTTATCCACAGGGTGGGTGCTAAGGTTCCTGGGTTTCTTGGTACGGTCATGAGCTGCATTCATGACCACAGAGTCTGCCTCTGGATGCTCCCCCAGATAGGTTTTGCTGAGGGAGGGCATGATAAAGGTGGTCTGCCTTAGTGGCCAAGGACGGAGTGGAGGAGGGATGGCTCCAGGTAGCCTTGCTGATGTCTTCATATGACTCCATGAGGGAAAGCACCACCAAAGGGACAGTCTCCTTTCTAAGGAGATAGACTGCCAGCCAGTGACGCTCTGGGTCTAGTTCCTCTGTATCCCAGCCCATCAAGGACTGAATATGCCTCATGACGTCCATAAATGTAGGATCATCAGGAGAGGACCTAGGGGTTTACTTGGGGGTTTCAGGATCGTCAGAAGGCCATCTGGAATCAGAGTCCTTGGAAGAGGAGGAGGAGGAATCCCTGCTGGATGGTTCACTTTCTGGGACCGGCATTGGTGGTCAACAGTCCTCCTTGCGTTGGTCTGGTCGAATCAGAGAGAGTATTGGGGACCGGAGTTGGCTAGGTCCTGCCCAGCCCAAGTCCTTAGAAAGAGGGTCCCTAGGAGGCACAGCAAGGGGCCTCTTGGGTGCTTCTAAATCTTTCATGAAAGCCCACCAGGCCAAGAAAAGAGCACTGTAATCCACCGGTGGAGGCGGGTGATAAGGTGGCTATGGATACTGAGGAGGCAGCACCGGGTACCCAGACATCGGTCCCTGAGGCGTATGGTACCCAGGCGCAGGGTCGAAAGGTGCCGGGTAACCAGGCATTGGCCCTTGAGGTGTCAAGTTCCCTGGTGTCAGTCTCTGAGGCGTCAGGAGCCCGGACGTTGGTCCCTCAGGCGCCAGCTAGGGATTGCCCGATGGGCCAGCCAGTGTTTGCTAAGGTGACGACGGTTGAGGTGTTGTTGGTGCAGACACTGACAAAGCAGGCATCAGTCAGATGGGCGAAGGCTGATGCCAGTCTGGCAAGACAGGTGCCGCCGGCCCTGAAGGGGAGGTGGGAACCTGCATAGGGGAGCTAGGTCCCTAGGGAGGCAGAGGCGATGCATGTGGAGAGGAGGCGGATGCTTGCTCCTGGCATTGCAAAGAGGCACTGGTCCCGGAGGAGGGAACTGACGTGGGCAACGGCAAGACCAGGGGAGCGACGGGCAAGGACCCGTCGCCCACAGACACAGCCCGGTTGAGCTTCCTGACTGAGGACCGCTGGGTGTAAGGGCCTGAGCATCAGGGGCTGGGGGGGGCAATGGATGAAGTCTGGGGCCCTGAGGAGCCGCCGCCCAAGACAAAAATGAGGGTGGGCAGTGGAGAAATAGGCAACCCCATGGAAGTAAGGGCTGCCGAAGGAGAGGGAAGACCTTGTGCGGGGACCGAGAGAGGGAAGCTGACTGTGGATGGTTCCTGTCCTTGTGCCGGTGCTTATGCTTCCCAGACAATTTCTTCTTCTCCTTCTGGGTGGGAGAAGAAGTCAAAGCCACGGAGGTCGGGGAAGAGGAAGAGCCTCTGCCCTGGAGCCCTAGAGCTCCTTCTCCATCACAGCTAATTTCTACTGCAGCAGGAAGCCTTGAAGGGTCTTCAAATGGCATCTCCATGAGGCTTGCTTGAAGTGCTGGCAGGCCTCAGTGTTGTGGTCAGGGCCTAAGCAGAGTAGGCAAGAAGAGTGGCCATCCTTGGAGGGAAGCTGCCTGCCACAAGCACACTTTGTATGCCAGTCAGAAGATGAAGCTGGAGAATAAGACATGCACAAGAAAATAAAACACTCATTTTAAATCGAAAATAAAGAAAAATCACAGAAACGCACAAAGCAAAACAGCAGTCGACTGATGCAAACGTCCATGAAGGTCCGACATGTACAGGTGAATGGCGGGAAAGAAAAAATGACTCACCTTAGTAATTGTGTTTCTTCTAATGGAGTCTTGCTGTATTCTGACAATCTGTAGTTAGCTCCAGCCTTTGAACTGCCCCAGACAGTAGAGGGTTAATTTTCTATGCAGTGCATAGAACGTTGAGCTCAAGCTCGGTTGAGGTCTCTGTCTGCAGCACTTTGAAACCCAACAGTCAGATTCGTACGAGCAAACACTCACTCACTATCTATGTGGAAATTGTAAAAAATTTTAACTAGTCAACTGGCAACAGAAAGTTTTGGATTCCCAAAGGAAGACTCAAGTCAGAAAACTCAAAACTCAAAACCAAAACCTATCCAAAAATAAAAGACCATAATACAAAAGCAACCAGATAAAACGGAAGGTGTGCATGAAGCACCCCTTGGGTGCAACACTGCGCCTGTCCACCCACTTCCCAAAACCAGGTTCTGAGAGGGGAGGCAGAGAGGGAGGTCAGAATACAGCAAGACTCCATTAGAAGAAACACAATTACTAAGGTGAGTACATTTTTCTTCAAACGATATGAAGTCTTGCTGTATTCTGACATTATGCAGACTACCAAGCAGTACCTCCCTGGAGGAGGGTACCGAACCTATTTTGGGAATAGGCTCTGCAGTACTACTCTACCAAACCTAGCATCACTCCTAGCCTGAAAATCCAGAGAGTAATGCTTGGCGAATGTATGGACTGTTTTCCAGGTGGCTGCTTTGCATATCTCTAATAAGGGTATATCTCTGGGAGCAGCCAGAGAAGCAGCTGTACCTCTAGTCGAATGAGCCCTCAGGCCTGAGGGGGATACTTTGCTTAACTTTTCATAGCAGAATTGTATACAGGAGACAATCCACCTGCCAATAGTTCTTTTAGTAGCAGGTTTACCCTTCTCTACTTCACCATAAGTGAGGAACAACTGGAGGGAATCAAACCTGTTACCCTTGGTACGCTCTATGTAGTAGCTAAGGGCTCTTTTAACATCTAAACTGTGTAGCCTCCTCTCTCCTGAGGAAGAATGATCAGTGAAGAAGACAGGGAGAGACAGACTGATTCAAATGGAAGTCTGAAACCACTTTGGGCAAGAACCTCCTATTGGTTCTAAGGACCACTTTATCTCTATGAAAGGAGATAAAATCAGGTTCCACTGACAGGGCTTGCAATTCACTGATACATCTGGCAGAGGTAATGGCTACCAAAAACACAATTTTGCAAGTCAAGTACTTAAGCTCTGCTGAGAACATAGGCTCAAAAGGGGGTTGCATAAGTTGAGCAATGCAAACATTTAAGTCCCAGGCAGGGGCAAGATCCCTAAAGGGAGGATTGGTATGAAGCAATCCCTTGAAAAATTTACAGAACACAGGGTGAGATGATAGAGAGGAAGGATTTCCTACTGACAGAAAAGCACAAACAGCTGACAAGTGTACGTTGAGAGTAGCTGGTCTGAGGCCTAGGCCATTAAGATGGACCATATAATCCAGAACTGTAGGCAACTCAGCAGTGTCTGGAGAGATATGCTTCTTGGAACACCAAATGCTGAGTCTTTTCCATTTGGAGTCATAAGTTTTTTCTGGTGGCAGGCTTTCAAGAGGCTTTGGGAATATCCAGAACCCCTTGGGACAGATGCAAATCTGCATACTCTACCTCTTCAAGAGCCATGCCTTGAGATTGAGAGACCGAAGATTGGGGTACCAAATCCTCCCCTGAGAGAAGGTTAACAGGTTGTAATTCCTGGGAAGAGACAGGGGAAGATGGACTACTAGGGACAGTAAGAAGGGGTACCAGGGCTGCCTGGCCCAATCTGAGGCAATCAGAATCGCTTTGCAGGGTTGTGACCCTGCCTTGACCAGAACCTTGAATAGTAGAGGAAAGGGAGGGAAGGCATAGAGAAATTTCCCTTCCCAGTTCAACATCAGAGCATCCAGAGGGACTGAGCCCAAGACTGGGGGTCTGCAACAAAACAGAGGAAGTTGGTGATTGTCTGGGGCAGCAAAGAGATCTATCTCTGGAGTGCCCCACCTTGAAAAAATCACTTTCAACACCAGAGGGTCCAGGGACCATTCGTGATGGCCCTGGGAGATCCTGTTTCAGTGCATCTGCTAGCACATTGTCCTTCCTGGAAGGTGGACTGCTATCAGAGAGGTCTGCAGGGAATAAGCCAGGGACCACAATTTCATGGCTTCTGTGCACAAGGCCGTGGACCGAGTGCCTCCCTGCTTGTTGATGTACCACATGGTGGTGGCGGTGTCTGTTCTGACCTGAACCGCCTTGTTCTGCACAGACTGAGAGAAAGCTTGCAGGGCCAGAAAAACTGCCCTGAGTTCCAGGAGATTGATATGAAGAAGGGATTCCTGAGGGGACCACAGTCCCTGGGCTGTGACAGCCCCCAGATGGGCTCCCCACCCCAAAAGGGAAGCATCCGTGGTAAGGACCACCGAATGAGACTGAGTGACAAATGGGATCCCTTGCCTTAAATTGTCCTGATCCTACCACCATTGAAGAGCTTGGATCAGTGTCCGAGTCACTGGAATCAGTTTGGTAACAGTATCCTTCTTTTGGGACCAAAAGGCCCTCAGATGGAACTGAATGTCCCTCATCTGGAATCTTGCCCCTTGGACTACTGCTGTAGAAGCTGCCATGTGGCCCAAGAGCTGAAGGAAGTGCCTTGTTGGTCGGGACACCTGAAGGCTGTAGGAAGAAGCCAGTTCTATAAGAACTCTTGCCCTTTCCAGGGGAAGAAAGGCTCTTGCTTTGACAGTATCTAGCTCTGCCCCTATAAAGGTAAGAAGCTGCACCAGTTCGAGAACTGACTTGGGGAGGTTGAGAAGAAATCCCAGGGAAGTGAGCACTTGCTGGGTCACTTGCAGGTCTGACTTGACTTGGTCTGGAGACTGACCCACTATGAGCCAGTTGTCCAGATATGGAAAAATGGAAATCTTTTGCCTTCTTAAAAAGGCAACTACTACTGCCAGGCACTTTGTGAAAACCCTTGGAGCTGATGTTAAACCAAAGGGCATTGCTTTGAACTGATAATGGCCTGAGGGCTACTTGAACCTGAGGTACTTTCTGTGGGAGCACCTGATGGGGATGTGAAAGTAGGCATCTTTGAGGTCCAGGGAGGCTAGCCAGTCACCTGGCCTTAGGGAAGAATTATTCCCAGAGTCACTATCTTGAACCTTGGTTTTAAAAGATGTCTGTTCAGGTGTCTTAAATCTAGGATGGGTTGCCACTCCCCTGTCTTTTTTGGGGTAAGGAAGTACCTGGAGTACAGACCTTTGCCCCAGTGTAGGGTAGGAACTCTCTCTATGGCTCTTAAGGCCAGAAGAGATGAAACCTCTGCCTCTAGGGCAAGGGTTTCTGAGAGACTTGCAGGTGGAAAAGATCTGGCTCTCACCTTCAGAAATCTTTTGAAGCTGAGAACCAGTCCCTGGCTTACTACTTCTAGGACCCACTTGTCTGAAGTAACAGACACCCAGTCCTGGACAAAGTAAGCCAGCCTGCCCCCTACAGGGATAGGAGAGTCAACCCAGGCAGGCCCATCAGGGTGTCTGCTTGGCAGGGGCCTTAGGCTGAGGAGTGGATGCAGCCCTGCTCTTCCCTCTTCTGCCTCTGCCTCTCCCTCTGAAGAACCCCCTCTGTGAAGAGGCAGAAGAGGCCTGTGCTTGGTAGAAAGGCCTATGAAAAGGCCTGCCCCTGCCCCTAGATTGCTGCCTTTGAGGAGTTGCATGCCTCTCCTTGGCCTGTGCACTCCTATAAGTGGTCCTATATTCCTCCATCTTTTTCATGTAATTCTCCGTCTGCTCCCCAAACAGAGAATTACCTTCCACAGGGAAATCCATGGCCTTAGCCTGGCTGTCCTGTGAGAGGCTAGTACATCTGAGCCAAGCCATTCTCCGAAGAGCCACAGATGTAGCCATGACTCTTGATGACACATCACTGGAGTCCACAGCAGCATGAAATTGTACCTTAGATGCCTCAATCCCATCAGCAGCCACCTCCTCCAGCTCCTTGGCCATCTGGGGAGGCCTGTTTAGCCAGTGCCAGCACAGTGTCCCACCTGGACTTCTGGTACCTGGCTGCACAGGCCATATAATTAGCCTGCCTGTGTCCAAAAGAGGATGCCATGTATTGTTTCTTTGCCAAGACATCCATCCTCTTGGAGTCTTTATCTGGGGGGGTGTGAAGCCAAGGGAACATTAGCCCAGTCACAGGCTGCAGCCTGCATGACCCCAACATGGCTGCACTGCTGATAGAAAAACTCTGTGTCTGAGCCTGATAAGGTATACCTCTTGTCCATTCTTCTATCAACAGAAGGGACAGAATTAGGAGAATTTAAATTTTTCTGTGTCTTTTTCCAAATTATTTGTGTAGGGGGATAGACAGCCTCCTGGACTCTGGGATGTCCATCATTTCAACAAAATCAGGCTCCTCCTGATCCTCTGAAGCCTCCTCCACAGGAAGCTGGAGAGTTTCAGCCACTTTCCTGTAGAACAGATAGTGGGGAAGGGACTCAGAGAGCCTAGGAGGGGAAACACCAGAAGGTCTGTCTGGGGAGATGCCCGGTTCAATGGGCACATCCAGACTTTCTGCTCCATCATACTCATCTTCCTCATAATCCCCCTCCTCCTCAAATTCCAGTTCATAAAAATCTTCAGGGGCATAATCCTGAACTGGAGGAACCAACTGAACCCCTAGCTAACGAAGCTGGATTGGACGGAACCGGGTGAAGCGATTCAACAATCCGAATCGCTCGGGCAATCTCATCAGCGGTCAGAACATGAATCCCCGGATCCGAACCGGCTGATTTTTCTTTACGTTTCCTTTTCATAGGAACCGATCCCGCAGGATCGGCTCTCCTCTTGCCCGAAGAAGTATTGCCCTGGTCAGAGGGCACTCCTTCTGGTTCAGTCGGAACCGAACCGGGCTGGCCATCCGGGTCAGCGGACTTCTCTGTCTCTTTTTCCCTAAGTCTACCTAATCTTTTCTCCAGGGTAAACTTAGAAAAGTTTTTACAAATTTCGTAGTCTGTATCGAGGTGGTCAAACCTCAGACAAACACAGGTGGTGTGGGGATCGGCCTTAGCAAAGACCTCCCCACACTCACTGCAGTACTGAAACCCAGTGGGCCTGTTTTTTTTCTTGGGTTTCTCAGACATGGCCAACCTAACCCAACTTACCCTTTTTACGGCAACCGCCAGGCAAGACTCCCTTATCGGTTTCTAACTGTGTTACAGGTATTGGAAAAAAACGTTAAAAAACACTTTTTTTTAAAACCGATAAGGACCGGTAACCACACACTAAAGACAAACACAAGAGTTCAATATATTGGATCGGTTCAGCCAAACCGATCGAAAATACAAGTTTTACAAATTCCTCAAATAAACAGAGAAACTATCTAAAGTACTCATGGTACCGCAGACAGAGCCTGAACCGACAATGCGGAAATAAATTCGGAATGAAACCAACAACTTTAACCGACTTTGAACCAAGCAGAAGGAGAAATCTCTGGAGCGACTGTTCAGTGAAGTGGAAAAAAGAATCTGATGGTTGGGTTTCAAAGTGCTGCAGACAGAAACCTCAACCGAGCTCGAGCTCAACGTTCTATGCACTGCATAGAAAATTAACCCTCTACTCTCCGGGGCAGTTCAAAGACTGGAGCTAACTGCAGATTGTCAGAATACAGCAAGACTTCATGTTGTTTGAAAGAACTGAGGTGGAGCTGGGGGACTGCACCTTTTATACCATAGGTGAATGTCGGCGTGCCGGTGCTGGGGGTGGTCCCATCACTGTAGACTGCTAGCTAGAAGTTTTCCGTGTGGTCCTAATGCCTGGCAGCTTAATCCTAGATGTGCTGCATGCTGCAAGAGCCCCTTTGAAGTAAGATATAATGATTACTGTCTGGAACAGCACCTTCCCTCCCCTCTAAAAAGAATAGAAAAAAATATATTAAACCTCCAAATATTTTCCTTCTGCAAGTTACAATGTATCCTCATAGATAGAAAGTCCGGACGGGGTGGGGTTAGTAGCCCATTCTGGTGTTGGAAGTCAGGACATGAAACATTTCAATTATGACAGTACCACCTGTCAGTATTGGGAGATAAACTCTTTTGAAGTTGTAAAGACTGCTCCTGATAATATTTTCATGAGAATAAAGGGTTTAATGGCACTAACAAAAAGACTGTAACACTATTACTAGTAACAGCAACAGTAACCTAAAGCAGCAAGCAACATCAGAAAAATAAATATATGTATTTTTTTTATTTTAAACTCTTCTTTGCCAACAAGTAACCAACATTTCAAAAGCTTCGTGCAGAAAATAAATTATATTCCACAAAAAAAAAAAAAAAATATTCAGGGGAGATACATGACAAGCTGCCATTAACATGGAGGTAGATGTACAAGCTTTCTGTCCATGTTGTAGGGAAACGGCACAAGCATGTTTGTTTGTTTGTCCTTTTTTTGTTTGTTCAGAAATTAACATATATCGATTCAGGGATGAGGAGACAGTTGCTTTTTTTAAATTTCCTAGATCAGAGGTGTCATTAGAGACATAAAGGGAATGAATCAAGATCAGTAGGAGGGCACAGAAATAGAGGTTATTTACTTATATCATAGTTCTACTATTACCTAAGAATGTACCGTAACTGTAGCTCTTCGAGAGGCTCTCGCAGCAGGCCACACCTATGAAACTATAGCTGCCAGGCACCAGGACCACACGGAAACTTTTCTAGTCAGCAGTCTACCAGGGGGCCGCCCACTCCAATATCACATGCCGACATCGCCCTATCCTATAAGAGTGGGTGGCCACCGCGCTCTCCTCAGTCCTTCTGCTGGTGACCATAAGCAACCGATCTGTTGAGGAACTGAGGAAGAGCTGTTGGTTCCCACCAATATATAAAGAACAGAATGGCAGAAGACTCTCTACTAAGGAGAAGGAGAGACAGACACAGAGAGGCCCACAGGCCTGGGGGATGGAGGGTGGGATGGCATGGCCTACTGCAAGAGATCCTCTCGAAGATCTACTGTTACGTTAAGTCCTTACATAACTGTACTATCTTACTTTGAGGATATCTCTTGCAGCAGGCCACCCTATGAAATGAGTTCCAAGCAGTTCTGACAGCCAAAGAAGCAGTTTGGGTGGCTGGAGACCAACAGCCTAAGAATGTAGGCCCTGAAGTACAGCTAGGCTGAAATTGGCCCTACACCTAGATGCAATGTCCAGACTGTACTGCTTGGTAAAGGTATGCACAGTACTCTAACTGGCAGCAGCACAGAACTCTGCAGCTGAAACAGGCAACAGAAGTGGCCATGCCTCTGGTGGAATGACCAAGAACAACACCAGGAAGATCCTTACCATACTTCCTGTAGTAAAAAGTGATACAGTTGGCCAACCATCTGGTCAAGCACTGTTTAGAAACAGGAATGCTCTC
Source organism: Neoceratodus forsteri (assembly GCA_016271365.2). Classification (NCBI taxonomy): domain Eukaryota; kingdom Metazoa; phylum Chordata; order Ceratodontiformes; family Ceratodontidae; genus Neoceratodus; species Neoceratodus forsteri. Next base: position 610,025,740 of record CM057449.1, on the reverse strand, counting down.
TTTCCCAGGGGTGAAAGAAACAAACAGCTGTGAGGACTTCCTGCAGTCCTTCGTATGGTGTGTATAGTAATGCAGAATTCTATGTACATCTAAAGTGCGGTGCAATGCTTCCCCTTTACTGGCATGCTCTGGGAAATGAACAGGCACATGGATGGGTTGATTTAAAGTAAACTCAGACACTACATTAGCAAGGAACTTAGGATTTGTCCACAAAGACACCCTATCTTTGTGGAAAACCAAGCAAGGAGGCACACACATGAGCGCTTGAAGCTCAGAAATTCTTTGAGCTAAAGTAATGGCAACTAAAAATAACGCTTTCCACAACAGAAAGCGTAGCTCGTATGTCATGGCTGGTTTAAAAGGAGTCAAAGTAAGTTTCTCTAACACAAAATTTAAGTCGTAAGGCAGGACTGGATTGTGAATAGGAGGCATCCAGTGAAGAATGCCTCTCAGAAATGTATGGGACACTTCAAGTTGTGCTACTGTATGGCCGTCAACAGGTACATGGAAGGCTGAAATGGCAGACAGATGTACTTTAATAGAGGAATACTTCAGACTAGAGTCAGAGAGGGATAGCAAGTACTCCAGAATCTGATTCACTGGACAAGAAAAAGGATCCAGCTGATGCGAAGCAGCCCACAGGGTAAAGCGTTTCCACTTCATGGAATACATGGCCCTGATGGAGGGCTTCCTAGCTGCCACCAGGACATCCGTCATCTTGGGGGACACCCCAAATCGAACAAAAGCTATGTCTTCAGGATCCAGGCATGAAGATGCAGGAATCTGAGGTTCGGATGACCAGGGTGCCCCGCTCCTGTGAGAGCAAGTTGTTGCACAGAGGCAGAGGCACTGGAGGCTCCACTGTCAACTACTGCAGTAGAGAGAACTAGATCTGATGAGGCCAGAAAGGGGTGATGAGGATCATAGTGGCCCCCTTCCATACAGAGCTTGATCAGAACCCTCTGAAGCAGGGGAAAGGGAGGGATGGGATAAAGAAACCTCCCTTTCCAAGAGAAGGACAATGCATCTCTCCAGAAAACTACAGGCCCTGGAGCAAGCAAGCAGAAAAGCAGCAGTTTTGCACTGAGTGGGGATGAAAAAACGTCCAATTCTGGATGATCCCACCTGTCAAACAGGTCTTCTATGATAGAGGTTAGCAGTTCCCACTCATGCATCACGGACCATGACCAGCTAAGCCTATCTGCCAGGACATTTTGGACGCCTGGAACATGTACAGCTGATAGTTCTAGACCATGTTCTAGGGCCCAGTACCAGACTCTCAAGGGAATAACTTGGTCCAAAGCTCCCAACAGAGTATGGGAAAAGTCGGCCATCATGACAGCTGAACTGGCCTGTTGAAAGGCCCAGGGACGAAGCGGTGCAAACATTCTTTGCCAAATGGTCTAGTTTTTTCAACTCCTTGTCAGGTGACTTGTCTGTGTCCCTAACATTGCCCGTGCACTGAAACACCTAATCAGCTACCAAACCTTCAGCCGAAGGATGATCGGTGAATCCAGGCAGAGACCCTGTGGGGATCGCATACTTACTGACCATACTGGCTGACAGCGCCGGACAGGAGGCAGGATGATGCCACAGCTCAAATGCGGAACCAAGAATGGTATCTGTGACAAAGACGGCAACCCCGGGGGGGGGGCATCCCTGTCCAGAATCTTGGTCAGGAGGTACTTGGCCTGCTTCTGGACCAGTTCTAATGGGATCCCCTTAGATTCTGAGATCAAATGGAGCAGGTCCCTGAAGGAAACTGGTCCCTCTCCGTAGTGAGCGCCTCGAAGGACCCCCGGTCAAAAGCCAGAGTCCGAAGGGAGTGTACGGGAGTGTCTTCTGAGTCTGAGGACTGATCAAACACCACCCTCGACTCCAGTTCCCCAAGGACAACCAACAGCTCATTCAGGTGGGAGATCTGCACTGAAGCCTGCCGGGGGAGTCCGGAAGTGGGGCAGGCAGTCTTGGACGGGGCCCCATGCAAAGACTGTGAAGGCAGGGGCTCCACCTGAATGGGTGGGGAAGCTAGCATTGGCTCGGCCAGGTTAACGGCACAGGCCGCGGCAAGGGTGACCAGGGGAGTGCCAGGAGCTACAGTGGCACGAGGTCATGGCAAAAAATCCACTATTGCCAGAAAAGCTCCTCATAATGGTGTCACAATTTATGGTAGCCCCTGTCCTTGTCTGAAGATGAGGCGCGCCAGCATTGCTTCTTGGCCGATAGTCAAGAGTGGGAACGTTGGGCGTCCCGAGATCTCGACCGAAAGCCCGATCAGAATTTCGACCAAGACCTCATGATAGGCAGGTCATTGGGGAGAAGACATGGGGGAAGGCGTCGTGCGTTGAGGAACTCTTGAGGGGTTGATCTCCTGAAGGGAGACAGCCAAATTGGCTTGCTTATCTGGTCCCTCCTATGACAGGGCCGTAAGGACTGGAGCTATAGAAAGCTAATCATCGCTACCATCCTCCGACAACGGGTCGACCGGGTTGAGAAAGATCTCAGCCAGCTGGTCGACCCACGTCTCAACTGGCAAGTCCGACAGGGATATCGAGGGGTCAGTGGCCTGGACCTGAACTACAGAAATCTCAGCCAAAGTTGGTGACTTGACAGCTGTCAAGCCAGATGTAGAATCACGGGAATGTAACAACCAAGCCCGCTCCCAATCCCACGACAGGACCTCTTTGGCTTAGAGGCCCACAAAGACTTAGACCCTCAGGAAGGGCCCTCCCTGAGAGTAGGTAGAGACTGGCACAAGTCCCTGAATGCTCTCTTGAATGAGGCACCCAGGTCTACCAGAAGTAAAGTGGCAGACGAAGATGCACCGGGAGTAGCCTGGGTTACAGCCTCTTTGAAGGCGGCTAGCTGCGCAGGCGAGCCATCCGCTGCAGAGACCACCCTGCTGGTGTCCTTGGACCGAAAGGAAGGGTCCAGTTTGTCTGTGTGAACTAAAAGAAGGCGGGTGTAGTGGTCCTGCAACATGGACAGCTGAATGGTCTAGCACAGGCCACAAACCTGTGGATCATGCTCGGCCCAAAGGCAATAGATGCACGAGGCATGCGGATCAGTGCACAACATTTTCTGGGAACAAGAGCACACTGCATGAACCCCGGACCCGCATTACGGTTGTTATACTCCATATGTAGAGAAAAAAGGGGTATAAACCCAGATGCAAACCGGCAATCACCAAGGGCTCGAAGACCTGAAGATTGGGCCTACACCACACTCAAGAGCTGTGAAGCAGGAGAGCTGATGCCACGGGCAGAGCCGTGGAGGAAACCACCCAGGTGAGTGGGAGGAGCTTAATTTGAAGACCTTCCAGTGAGTTTTAAAGGGGAAGGAAGAAGTGCCATAAGTGTGGATAGTGCACCATATCCCCATCCCTAGAACCATTATTTTTAATCGAAAAGTGTTTTACAGCTTCACGACCCAGATTATGGTGGATACGAGTGCACAATGCACACACATTTATTGTGAGGAACATGTATGTTTGTTTCCAAGCAATATCTTTTGTTATATTCAGAATGCCCATCGAGTCACGGAGATAGGCTAGTGTCTGGAACATTATTTCTTTAAGAAAAAAATCCAGATATCTTGATAAGTTCTCAGACACCAAGCCTATCCCTTAGATTATGGGATGACCAGCTGGGTCAGTCAGGGATTTATGCATCTTTGGTAGTAAGCAGAAGGTCGGAAAGATCAGAAATTTAACCTTGATTAAGTTTGCCTCACCCAAGGTAATTTGGCCTGACCATAAGGCACTGTCCACCACTGTTTCAAGTTTCTGTTTAAAAGCCATAATTGGATTTACATGAAGCTGGCAATAACAATGGGTGTTTACTCACCTGGTAAAGGTGATTGTGTTGGTTGGCATCCATGGCACTCCAGACATTACCTCATGGGTTACAGCCCACCTAATAGGCTAGTGATGCACATGACCCAGATCAGATTTCCAGTATATCCAGGTCCCAGAAACCCCTGCTCTCCAGTTTTGAATCGTGCATCTGAAAAGGCAAGAAGCACACCAGGAATCCCTGTCTGCTCTAGCAAGGTAGGAACTAGTCTTTTTCTGTCTGTTTAATTGTCCTGCCTGCTCTGTTTTGATATTGAAGCCAATATTTAAATGCTCTAAATGTTTTAATGTGTGGCTAATGGAGGCTGAGCTCCTTGCTCTGATTGGTATCTAAAAACAATGTTACCCACGAGGTAATGTCTGGAGTGCCATGGATGCCAACCAATCACAATCAGTGTTACTAAGCTGGCACAGTGCCTCCCTTTTTACATCGCTCTCTAGGTTTCCCCACAACATTCCCACCTTTGTCAGCACTTTTTGTTACTATAGCATCCATACTTGACAACTCTGTAAGTGTTTGTTTTTCAAGGGTGGAAATGTTGCAGTAATGCCCAGTGTGGCCACAGGTGGAAAACAGCTCTTTAGCATCAGTTAACAATTATGTGGAACACTTGAACTGAAGCATTTGGCTGGGGGGAGGGGGGGACATAAACGTAGATTTTGGTTTGAAGTCATCATGCTTATAATATATAGATGTATTCTGTTCCTCACTATTTGTAACTGCGTCACCACTCCAGAAAAAAAAAAAAAAAACACTTTCATTCAAAACAACTTCATTTCCAGTTACAGACAAATCATTTAACATTTCAAGTCCCAAGTCCATGATTTCATCAGATTGAGCAAAAAGGTTCAGAAAATGAATATCAACCCCAGTTTCTGATACATTGCTTTTATAGGTTAATACAGTCATGATGTACATCCTGATCTAATAATTGCAGTACATCACTGAATAGTTCAGAGTCAGCTGTATCAAAGTAGACCCCGAGATTAACGTTCCTGTAAAGTCTGAATAATTCAACTTTAGTTTTAAAGAAACCTGTGGAAGGTGTTATAATGAAATGACCTTGTGCAAGGACTTGTAATTGTACCTCAGTTAGGTTTTTACCTGAAATGTTAATTACTTGGTGTTCAATCTACTTAATTTCCTTTGCTGGACGGGTGCTGGCTATTGATTACTTTTTCTGTTTCTTCCGACAATCTTTTGTGCTGGTTGATGTTTCCGCTTATGCCGGCTTCCGTCCCATCCACCACTTCTAAAAAAAATCCACATGTCCACGTCTTCTCTTCTGGCACTACAAATTCTCCCTCCAAAATGAAGTCCCTAGATCTTGTTATGGAAAACCTACGTCTTCCTCTCGAATGGGACCACACTCCGCTCCTGCTGCGTGGCCTCTTCCAGCTGTAGCCCTTCCCCTATCATAATCAGTAAAGTCTCTTAGAAATGTATGCTTCTTTCTTTTTCTGATCTCCTGCTCACATTTCAATATTCTGTTATTAACTTTTTGTTCAAGCTCTTTATACTGTGGAGCATCTGAAAATTTGGATCGCTCGGATTTTATAGCTGCATCGCCTCCTTAATATCAAATAGATTCAGGTGGTCTTTTATAAGCATTCTCAAGAGCCTGAGCAAAGAGTCACTGAATGCCTCTTTCCAGTCACTTTGTTGTCTAAATCTTATAGGATCCGTTATTGGTATTTTTAAAAATGCATAGTCCACAAGGGATACGTTGAACCACAATATATTTTGTTAATAAGGCTCTAATATAAATTAGCCTTGTTTCGTCATTCAGCAGTTGTTCATAATTTACTGAACAACTGCTTTAATGTTAAAACCTTCCCCTGGTTCAACTGGGAGTATTGTTTTACCTGCCATATCATCTGCAAACACATTTTCAGCTCTCTTCCTTTCAGACTCACTATCATCAGTGGTGAGTGGGATGGTCGGCGCTGCTTTTTAAATTGCTATTTGGCCCAGCCTCCATATTCAAAACATACAAAGGAATACACAACACTAGACGGCACAGATATTATTACAGGCATACTTAAACGGATGCATTGCACCTGCTTCTATGAAGCAGAGCTCTGGCTCCTCAAAACTACTATTAACAATCCCAACTCCAGCTATCCAGTAACCGTGCGCGTGCTGAAGGGGATGAGAAAATTAACTAGACAAACAAAAGTTCCCCAGCACAGCTAACAGATTTGTTCAGCTGCTAGCTCCACACTCGAGCAGATTTGATAGACTGTAAGGCCTGTATTTGCTGGCAGATTTTGTATGTTCGTATGTTCATAGTCTTCATGGGTGCAGGCTTTAAGGACAGAAAATGCTTACAAAAAAATGCCTTGCACACAGGGCAGTTACTATTAATCTGTTATTTAAAGTGCTGTTACATATGTGCAAACATTGGGAGCCAGAGCAAAAAAAAAACAAAACAAAAAAAAAAAAAAAAACAGCGCCACCCATGACCAATAATTGCCTGCACATTCAATGCTCAAGGCATCTTCGTCAGGGGGTGGAGTTATTAGGTAGGGTATTTACTAAGCTACTTATTAGCTAATTGGGTGACTGTATGCCAATTGAAGTTACGAGATCAAAGGGAGACCACAAAAACCTTCCACTCACAGCTCAACGATTCAGCTAAATACTGCCAGTTACTATTAATTCCAATCAGTTACTTCACTACAGTTGGAGCCAAACACCCCAGGGAGTGAAGGACACTAGCAAACAGCCCTATGTAAGGGGATCTTAACCAGAACAGGGTTATCTAGAGATTGGAAAGCCATGACCCACTGGGCATGAAGCAACTGGGGAATGAGCACGAGGAAGCAGGCCAAAGGAACAAACAAAATGACAGCCATTGTGAGGCCCAGGAGCTGAGGCATCGATCACGCAGAGACCTGGACGCTGGAAGCAACTAGCTGTACCTGGACCATCAAAGTTCTGGCATGGGAGTCTGGAAGGAATGGTTGCATATGAGCTGTATCCAAGACAACACCATTAAACTGAAGATGCTGGCGAGGGGTTAGAACTGATATGGGTTCCTTGACCAGGATATACAGTTAGCTGAACAAGTTTTCAATGTTACTTCCTTTAGCCCCTGGAGGGGCCAATGATCCAGGTAGGGAAATGCATTAAGTGGTTCTTGGTGTAAGGACATGGCCACCACAGCTAAGCACTTGGTGAAGACCTGGGTCCATAGTCCCATAGGACTAGCCAACATAATTTAGAAGTAAGTAAACTAAAGAAATTTAAAGAAAATTAGCGTAGGTGTTTTCCACAGTCCAGCAAGGAGTTGAAAGTGGGGTGAAAAAACAGAGAATGCATGGGACCACCCACATTATATTGGTGGAGTATGTCAATGTGAGTGGCCCCCAACTAGGAAAACATTTCCAGGTGGTTTTGGGCAGCAAGTTACATGGACACAGTCAGCCCTGTAGTAGAACAGCAGCATTTCCACCCACTATGCTGGTGACCTAAGCTTAGAAGCAGGTTCAAGTTGTCGATAGTTGGCAAGGGGAGGAAGACTGTGTGTCCCAGGGACAGCTCTCCTCCTCTGGGGTGGTAGAGCAGTACACTCTGTACAGTGCCTCCCAACTTGCTAACACTGGGTGGGGCACAGCTGAAGTTTGCTCACTTACGGAGCGGCGTCACCACTCGGTGAGGCACAACCGCATGGCCTGGATGTCTCTTGGTGGCTTCCCAGGGAAGAAGTGAGTGAATATTAGGAGGAAAACACCTTAAGCAGGCAGAATGAGGCAGGCAACTCAGTAGACCCTACACTAACAACAATGGCACCCACAGTCTGGTCTAGACAAGTGGTGTTGTATATCCCAGAAAAGGTAGGTGAAAGGGCTAGTGGGCAGAAGGGGGGTAACCAAGGCACCCCAGCAGAGAAATAACCAATAAAAAAGTTACATGGGCACAGAATCTCCCAGTCTTACCATCCAGCTTCACGCTCCAGGTCAAATGGAAGCCATCTGTCATTAGGTAAAAATTCTTCAGGTCTTCTGGCAGCCAACAGCAGTTCTTCTGCAATTAGAACCCATCAGATGGTTGGTACAGGAAATGCATCAAAGGTACTACACTGGAACAGAGGCTTTGCAACATGAAACCAAATAGTGGTCTATCTAGTTCGCCCTCTGATCGCAAAGCGGTTTTATCCATGCTATTTCAAAATCTGACTGAGAACTGCGTCCCCCCCCCCTTTACTCTGACTGTTTAGCCCCAACAGAAACCTATTTAGCCTTATTTTAAAATTACACAAACCCAAATACAATGGGATTTGTAACAACCATCTGAACATGCAAAACAGTACCTCGGCTTAATATCGCATCTGAAGGATTACACACACCGAAGGTACGGTATCCCTGTATTACTGCACTTGGATGCCAACGTTTATGGCATGAGCCTGATCCCAGTGTGGGACTAGAACCCATATCCTTCTGGTCCAGAGAAAGATGTACTACTGACTGAACCACAGTGACATAGTCCTCAACTAGGTGGTGTTACCACTAGAGGTAATATTTCAGAATGTATCGTACTGCTGCAGTCAATGGGTGGTAAGCTTCTGGAATATCTGCCATCAGCTTCTACGTTTCTATGTTAGGTTGCCAAAGAAGGCTGCAGAAACAGGGAGTCTGGATAAATATATAAGGATTTCCTACCTCTCTGCTATATGTGGGATCCATTGATCCCCCTTGAGAAACCAAAACCTGGCTTACCTTGAAGGCCTACATAGTATTATTTTTATATGCATGATCTCCTCAGGAGGCTGTTTCACAAGTGCACCACTCTCTGGGTGAAAAGTGTTTCCTAATGTCACTCGTGCATTTACCACCTTTGACCTTCAAGGGGTGTCCCCGCGTCCTGCTGGGGGACACAACAAAAATTTCCAATTGTTCGCTCTTGTCATTACCCGTGAGTATGCTGAAGCCTCTCAGCCTCTGTTTCTCCAGGGTGAACAAATGTTAAAGGAGTAAGGTTTAGTCCTCTAAATCCTAGATCATTTTGGTGGCCCTACATTGCACCCTCTCAACTGCTTCAATGCCCTTATTCTAGTGAGGAGCACAGAACTGCAAGCAACACTCTAGGTGGGTGCAGAGTAGGACATTGTAAAATGTCAGGATTTACTTCCCCTGCTCCTATTCCACTGTCCGTCCAGCAACAGTAGTCCCACACAGTGGCTTGGTCCTACCTCTCTTTTGCCTCCCCAAACAATACCACAGGACGAGCTGAAACACAGAGGCATAGAAATACCTGAGTCGTACTAACCCACTATTGGTCAGGCCCAAGCTAAAATTCCTAGTGGCGGCTTGGCCCCATTCCACCCCTATCACTTCCAACTCTCTCCTGTTTTTGTCCTCACCAACCCCCTGTAGCAGTCCCATCTCTCTTCCTGTCAACATCTCAGCATTTAACAACTCCCTGAGCAAGGCTTTCCATCTTTTCACCACTCTCTCCACAAAGAAGTATTTCTTCACATCTTTCCTGAATCTCTTCCCTCTCCAAACCATGTTATGTTATCGATAGCTTACATTACTTGACTAGTTCCTGACAATCTACCCATTTTATTCCCTTCAGGAATGTTCAGTAACAGTAACAATTAAAAATTCAGCATCTGCTCCAAATGCAGGTAATAGAGAAAGTTCAAGACTCACATCTCATGTATACTGCACTGCTGTATTTTACCCAGAAGCGTATCATATGTCACAGTATCAAAGGACAGCAAGGAAGGACACCACTAGGATAACTGGGATACTTGAGCAAATGGTGGAGGAGCCAGATGTGACTGCCAACTTAGGGACCAATGAACTAGTCATTCTTGAGTAGGAGGAAGGGAAGGCTAGTTTCTGGAAGCTGGGAAGCAAGATGAGGGCTGCAGTGGCATCAGTGGCCTTCTCAGAGGTCCTGCTGGTGTGGCATTAAGGGAGCGAGCAGCTTCTGAAAATAGATCAGTTCAGCTCATGGGTTGAGGGGGTTTTGCTGAGAGGAAAGGTCCAGATATACAGTATATGGAACTGGGGACACGTCTGGGATAGAAGGCTCTTTAGAGGGGATGCCCTCCATCCTGCTAAAAAGGGGGCAAATGCTCAGAGGCCAGAAGTTTGATTTCTGTATCACTGGGCATTTATTTATTTATTTAAGCGTTTAACCAGGAAAGGCATACTGAGCAGGCTAATGCTCGTTTCCAGATGCGTCCTGGGGGAAGGGGTACAGAGACAATAGTTGAAGACAGCACAGATACAAGTGTAATACATAGTGGGGATCCACTAACATTTGGTTGTAGAGGCTAAGCATAGCGGTCAGGAAAACAGTGGTTACAGACATCAGTTTGACAGCGTAGTACAAGTAGTTACATAATGGAGAGCTCTAACAAATTGTTCCTGGTGCAGGCAATGAGAAATAAGAGAGACAGGAGTTACAGTCATAGATTAGTTGCAGTACTAGGTGCAGGCAACACAGTCATTTACACGGTGAGCTGAGAACTGTCTAGGTACATGTGCAGGTAGGGGCGAAATGGGCTTGGAGCATAGAGTTAAGGTGCAGAGGGGAGAAGAAGTGATGCATTTTTGCTGGAAGAGTGTTGCACAATGTCGGTATGCGATATCTGAATGCTGCCTGACCAGCAATAGTGGACCTATGTGGGAGAGCCAGGGACTGAGAGTCCTGGTTCCTGAGAGAGTATGCTAGGGCGCAGAGGTTGGCCAAGGCAGCGGAGAGGTAGGAGGGGAGTTGTTGGGACCAAAACTTGGCAGGGATTTTGGCGCAGTGGGACTGTCTGCGATTATGTAGAGAAGGGAGGCCCATAGATTGGTAAAGGGCACAGTGGTTTGTGGAGTAAGGACAGTTCAGGGCAAAGCGGCAGAAAGAATGGAAAAGAGGGTCCAGTCTGGCTAGGGTAGACTTAGGGCCAGCACTGCAGACTATGTCCCCGGAGTTGAAGACAGGGAGGATCATTTTCTGCACAATGGCCCTCCGAGCAGGTAAGGGGATGCTGTCACGATTCCGGTAAAGTACACCAAGCCTAGGGTGCAACTTCTTGAGTATAGATTCAATGTGTGCGGAGAAGTTGAGGTGCTGGTCAAGTCAGACTCCGAGGTATCTGAAGGAGGTACAGGCTTCCAGCGGTGTCCCTTCCAGATTGTGGAATGTGATAGGGGAGGGTAGCCTGGAAAGTCTCTGCCTAGTGCCAAAGGTTAAAGAGACCGTTTTCTTGGTATTGAGGAGAAGGTGATTTGAACAAAGCCAGTGCTGGACCATGATGAAGTCCTGCTGCAGTCTGGTCGTGACCTCTGAGGACGAGGGTCCGGATGCATAGAGCACGGTGTCGTCTGCATACATGTGGATTGAGGTGTGTGGGCAGGCAGAGGGCAGATCACTCAGAAAGAATGAGAACAGGAGTGGGCCTAGAACAGAACCTTGCAGTACTCCTGAGGTGATTTGGAGAGGTGCTGAGGTGGAAGAATTGATACGGACAGAATGGGACCTGCCAGCAAGGTGCGAATGTAACCAAGATGTAGCCCAACTAGATAGACCAGCGCCGGCGAGTTTGGCCAGGAGTAGAGAGTGGGTGATTGTGTCAAATGCCTTGGCCAAGTCGATGAAGATGGCAGCTGTGATGTGGCCAGCATCCATACCAGTGAGAATGGAGTCGGTAAGCCTGAGAAGGGAGGTAGTGGTGGAGTGGGATTTCCTAAATCGGACTGGTAGTGGGAGAAAAAGGAGGAGGAATCCAGAAAGGGAGATAAGTGAGAGAGTACCAGGCACTCCTGCAGTTTTGCGAGGATAGGTAGGAGAGAGAGATGGGCCGGTAGCTGTTTGGGTTTGAGGTATCCCCACCCTTAGGAAGTGGGATTACGGTGGAATGTTTCCATTCAGAGGGGACTTCAGCACGGGAGAAGGAGAGGTTAAAATGGGAGGCCAAGGGTTTGGCTATGGCAGGGGCTGATAGATGGAGCATTCTGGAGTCCAATCCGGAGGGGCATTTGCCCTTACTTGGATTAAGGGCAACCAGTGCCTTACATACCTCTTCAGGGGTGACCTGCAGGAAAGAGAAAGATTGAGCTGGGAGGGAGCCATTACCAGGGGGGAGGCTGTGTGGTGAAGCGCAGGATGTGGTGCAGGCAGGGGAGTAGCATGGCTGATTGTGAAGTGAGAGTTAAACAGTGTGGCCGCTGCTGCGGGGTCGGTGATGGTGAGTCCGTCTACCTGCTGGGATGGAGTGGGTGGCTGCGAAGGGGGGCTGAGAAGCGTCTTGACCACTTTCCAGAATTTGGTCGGGTGCTGGGAGGTGGAGTTGAAAGCGCCTTTGAAATAGTTAGCTTTTGCTTGGCGGGTTTTCCTAGTACTAGCATTGCGAAGCTCACGGTAGTGCTGGAGGTCAGCTGGATAGCTGGATTTCTTAAAGGTTTTCCAGGCCTTGTCTCTGGCTCTAATGAGGGCTAGTATTTTGGGTGTTATCCATGGGAGGTGAGTACCTCTGACCCGGGTTCTTCGGAGGGGGGTGTAACGGTCCCAGAAGGCAGTAAACTTGGATTTAAAGGTCAACAGGGCCTCGTCTACAGTGGTGGATTGACTAATGCGCGACCAGTCAGTATTGCCCAAATCATTTAGTAATGAGGGGAGGTCCAGAGATTTGTACGATCTGGTCATAATGATTCTGGGAGGGGGAGCTTTAGGTCTGAAAATTTTGCGTACCGAGTATATTCCATGGTGGTCACTAAGGGCATCCGGAATGAGGCCAGAGGCTAGAATTCTATGAGGGTGAGAGGTGAGGGACCAATCTAGGAGGGTGTGATTCTGTGTTTTGTAGTTTAATCGCATGGGCTCAGAGAATAGTTGAGTTAGATTTAGAGCTGTCACCTTATCCCGAAGCTTGGAATGGACCCCAGCAAACCAGTTCAGGTTAAAATCCCCAAGTATGTGGAGCTTCCTACCAGTTGCCAGGAAGTTTAGTGTGCTCAGATGACCCAGTAGCGTAGGTATGTTGGTGTCAGGAGCACAGTAGGTACCTGCTATGAAAATTGGAATAGAATGGGGGATGGAGAGTTTTACCATTAGGGCGTCAATGGACCCAGAGGGCAGAAATAGGGTAACAGGGGAAAACTGGATGGTGAAGGCAATGTACATGGCTATGCCATCCCCTTTTTTGCCCGTATGATCATGACGGACGAGTGTGTAGCCGGGTATAGCAAATTCATTGTCAGGGTTGTGTGGCTTCAGCCAGGTTTTGGAGATAATCAGGATATCTGGGCTAAAGGACAGGGTGAGAGATTGAAGTAGGCTTATTTTACGTAGAAGGCTACATATATTAAGGTGAATCAGTTTAAGGCCTGAGGGGAGTTGGTGTGCGGACGGGTTTATGGTGTGGTGGTGGGTAGGTCCAGGGTTAGGCTCGATGTCACCTGCAAGGAGTAGTAGTAGAGTGATCAGGAGTTTGGTATTTTGTGCAACCCAATGAAGCTTTCTGGGGATGGTATGAGGCTTGGCTGTAGAAGCTGCTGACCTCCATTCACAGGGCAGAAGGGCTAGGTGGCTAGTTTGGAAGGTGGATGGGAGGACACCGGGGCCAGTTGACAGAGTGCAGAGGTGGCAGCCAGGGTGTGAGACATCTATGGTACTACAGCTAACTATAATTATTGTGAGCCTGACACAAGGTGCCTGGCAGTCCAGCAGGGCAGGGTAGTAAGCCGGTGGGAGGGACACCCAGGGGGTGATGCTAAAGAAGGTTATTAGGACCAGCGGTAACATCACAGGGAGGCAGCAGAGCGAGGGTTAGGATGACTTGGGTTTTTGGGGGGTTCCCTCTTCTAATATGCTGTGACTCTAGTGTAGTGGCCTCTAGTGGTTATTCTGTATAGCCTGAAAATGGGAACCGGAGTTGATTGGTTCTAACGCTACCTGTGATCCAGCCTATATAGCTAGGAGTCAGCCAAGGGTGCTGGGGTAGCGGATGCGAAGCATCTGCGGGGCTCTTCTCTCTCTCTTGCATCGAGCTGCCGATCGGGACAGAGCCGTACCTCTGAATGCTACGTATGTCGTCCGGGGGGGCGCACTCCGGTTCAGGGGAGGGCTTCCTTATGCCCTCATGACCTCCTGGCAGTCCCTGAAGAGCAATGGAGAGCAGGATTACATAGGTAAGTCTGAGGGAGGGGCCAACTTCAGCAAGCCAACAACAAGGATTCGGCTAATAATTAAAATCCACCTCATTACTTTAAGAAAAACTCAGTAGTACAAGTATACATTACATTACTAGTACTGCGAAGTGTACAAATTCAGATTGAGAAGCTGGTGTGTATATATTTTGTTTGTTTAAAGGCACGATCTACAGCTACAGCACTTATACTAGGAGCAGGCAATAAAACTTGTTTAAAGGCATGTAGCACACATGATCTAAAGTTGCAGCATTTACACTAGAAGCAGACAGTAAAAACTATCTCCATTTGTCTGCCGACAGGATTTGAAAATTGGCGCCCTTGTTCTCTCTCCTGCACTGAGCTGCTGATCGGGACACAGCCGTACCTTTGAATGCTGTGTATGTCATCCGGGGGGAGGGCGCACTCCAGTTTGGGGAGGGTTTCTTATGCCCTCATGACCTCCTGGCAGTCCCTCTGAATGCTGCGAGGTCATCCGGGGCGACTCAGTTCGGGGACGACTTCCTTATGCCTCACAACCTCCTGGCAGTCCCTCTGAATGCTGCATATGTCGCACGGGGCCACTCTGTTCGGGAGTGCTTTATCCTCACGACCTCCGGCAGTCCTCTGAATGCTGCGTATGCCGTCCAGGGGGAGTGCACTCCAGTTCGGGGAAGGCTTCCTTATTCCCTCACAAATTTAAACTAGAAGTGAGAATAATATGGAGTAAACAAACGGGCAGGAGGAGTTAATACAATGGAGAAGGGGAAGCAGAGAGATCAGGGCAGAGACAGCAGAAGGGAAGTATAAAGAGTGATCAGCTTTAATACCAGGAGCCTTGGGAACAAAAGGGGGACCTGCAGGCACTGGCTACAGAGGGTCAAGCAGACATCTTAGCCATGATCAGGCAAAGGAGGTAAGATCCAGTGCCTGGTCCACAGGGAGGTGGGCCTTGGCCCACAGGGAGTCTAGCTCAGCCCTAATGAACTTGATCACCTGCAAGGATACCATTTTGGACATGTCTGGGTGGACCGGCAGGCCCAAGTCTCAACAGGTCTGGAGAGCCAGAATCTCTGGACCTCTTGACAGTCTCTTTAGACAGCCCAGCAGGCAGCCATTCATCAAGGTAGGGATACACCCTGATGCCCTGACGCTGAAAGAAGGCTGCCACTACTGCCATGCACTGGGTGCAGAGGAGAGACCAAATGACATGACCTGGATCTGGTAAAAGGTAGCAGCAGTAGTCTTTATATCTAGCACCCATCCCCAGAAGCTTAGGGCGCCATTATAACATACACGATACAGAACAAACTATTAAAACAATCCCCATAAATAAAACATATAATCAGACTTATGTAACCCCCTTGTTATCCAGGGTTACTAGAATCCCAGTAAGACCTAGCGGTAGGCAGGGAAGGCAGCTTGTGAAACTCCAGTTAAATGGGTTTCACACTGTCTCACTCTGTTCTCTGTCTCACTCTGTTCTCAGTCTCAGCTAAGACTGAGGGATGACATCACCAATAGAACTTTCGCAGCTGCATAAGCCACATTGGAATCTGCAGCAAAGGGAGTTAGATAGAACGTTGGGAGTTTTCAAAGGAGTGTGTTCAGTTGGTCTTCAGTAAGTGAAGAGAGAGTCTGCAGTTTGGCTTGAAGGAGTGAAGTTTGTACTCAAGGGGTGGAGATACAGGTTACTCACCTGTAACAGGAGTTCTAGGAATGGTATATGTTGTTCATCCACACTCATTGGCAGGTATCCTTGCCGCTTTAAATCTTGCCGGAAGGTCTTCAAGCTTGCTCCTCCCACCCACCCGGTGGTATAACCTCGGCCCTCGCCCATGAGCCAGATCTGCCCGCTGGAAGCTCAGGTTGTGCGTCGAGCCGGGAGGTCGAGATTGAGTCGTGTGGATGAACACACACCTCCTAGAACTCCTGTTACAGGTGAGTAACCTGTATTTCTAGGGACATGGATATGTTGTTCATCCACACTCATTGGCAGACTCCTAGCAGTTCTCCGGAGGAGGAGGCAAAGACGACACCCCAATACTTACTTGGGAAAGAGAGACTGAGAACCGAGGCCCCAAAACCAGCATCCCAGGCGTGACTCAAGGTCGATGTGGTAATGGGTAATGAAGGTGTTTGCTGACTTCCAGGTAGCAGCCCTGCAGATTTCCTGGATAGGGACGTCCCTGGAAGCAGCCACCGCTGCAGCAGTATGGCGGGTAGAATGAGCTCTTATCCTCTGGGAGGCTCCATGCCCGCCAACTTATACAGAGATCTATGCAGGAGGTTACCCACCTGCTTATCATCCGCTGGCTGCAGGTCTGCCAGATGCGGCTTCAGCGTGGTGACAAACAGCTGGCGAACCTCTCCCAATTTCAGCCGTCGCTCCTTATAATAAGCGCGCCCTCTAGGGTCAGAGTATGGAGCCTATATTCGCCTCCGAGGTGTGATTGGGTAGAACACCGGCAGAGTCAACACCTGGTTAAGGTGAAACTCCACACCACCTTCGAAGGAATTTCGGTGGGGCGAGGACAACCTTGTCCCTGTGGAAGACCAGGTAAGAGACTCGATGGAAAGCGCCTGGAGCTCTCCCATCCTCTGGCTGGACGTGATAGCCACCAAGAAGGCGGTCTTCCACGACAGGTGAGGAAGAGCACACCTGTGCATAGGTTGAATAGCTTGCCCATGAGCTTTGCCAATACCAGCAGTAGATCCCGCTGGAGGTGGGTTCCCGCACTGGAGGAAATGTGATCAAGGCCTTTGAAAGCATGAACCACCTTCTCCTGCGCCATCGACTGCTTCCCGCCCGCGCCCCGTAAGCAGAGATGGCTGCCAGTGCACCCTTATGGTCGCGACACCTAAGCCCTTGACTAGAAAGGGACCATAAATAGTCCAAGATGCTTGCCAAGGAACAGGAGGAAGGGTCCAAGCCCTTGCTCCTGACACCAAATGGAAACCTTTTTCCATTTGAAGGCATAGCATTTTCTGTCGACTCTCACGGACGCCTCAACTACATTGAGGACCTCGCCGGAAAGACCCAAGGCCTGGAACTCTAGCCGCCCAGGAACCAGGCTCAGGTGCAGGGATTGAAGGTCCGATGGAACACCTTCCCTGATTGACTGAGAGCAGGTCCAGGCGAGCTGGAAGCTGCCATGAGTCCTGGAGCTGAGACTGAGGAGATCTGGTACCAGAACTGGCGAGGCCAGTCTGGGGCTATCAGAATCACCTCGCCTTGTCCCTCCTCGCCTTGAGAAGCACCTTGTGGATCAAGGGAAATGGGGAAAGCGTAAAGAGGCCCGGGTCCATTGCCTCAGAAGGCATCCCCTGCAGCGAGCCCTGCTGAGGGGCGGGCATGGAACAGACTCAGCTCGCTCTCCCTGAGGCAAACAGGTCCACCTGAGGTGTGCCCCAATGGGAGAACAGATCTTGTACTACCTCCGGCAGGAGAGACCACTCGTGGTATGCAGCCCCTATCCGGCTTAGGATATCGGTCAGGGTGTTGGAGGCTCCTGCCACGTGAATGGCTAGGAGATCCGCCTCCAGGCTGCGCACGAGTGACCAAATGGGGAGAGCTTCCTTGCATAGAAGCATGGAGCGCGTCCCGCCCTGGCGGTTTAGATAGTACATGGTCGTGGTATTGTCCGTCTGGACTCGGACCACTTGACCCCGGAGGAACGGAGCAAAGGCGGTGAGAGCTAGGCGGACCGCTCCGAGCTCCAGCAGGTTGATGTGGCATCGGGACTCCCGCGGGGACCAGAGGCCATGAGCCCGGTGTTCCCCCAGATGGGCACCCCAACCCATCAGAGAGGCATCGGTCGATAGAGAGACCGTCGGCTCGGGGCGGACGAACGGGATGCCCTCCTGCAAATGATCTGGAACGGTCCACCACTGGAGAGCGTTCCACATCCCCTGTGTCACCGACACAAGCTGGTCCAAGGGATCGCAGCGTTGTGACCACTGGCTGGCCAGTCCCCACTGAAGGGGACGCATGTTCCAGCGGGCCCAACGGACCACGCTGGTGCAGGCCGCCATGAGACCCAGGAGGCGAGGAAGTCCCGGCAGGGCGCAATTGCCCAACCAGAAATGATCGGGCAAAGGAGGAAAGAACCCGCCCTGTCCGGCTGAGCCGCGCCTGGCTCGAAGAGAGTCGAGCCGCGCCCGATGAATAGAATCACCTGCTTCGCTCGAAGTCCGACTTGGCCTCTTGATAAGGAGGCCCAGTTGAGAGCAGACCTGGAGGGCCAGATCTCTGGACCACTCCGCCTCCTTCCTGGAGGGAGCTGCTATCAGCCAGTCGTCCAGGTAAGGGTACACCCGGACCCCTCGGCGCCGCAGGAATGCTGTCACCACTGCCATGCATTTGGTGAAGACCCTGGGAGCTGGAGACAAGCCGAAGGGCATGGCTTGGAACTCAGAGGATCCTTCCGCTCGAAGCGAAGGAATCTCTGGTGAGACGGACGGATAGGACGGAAAACGCTGCCCCTGCAAGTCCAGAGAGCAGAACCACACGCCGCTGCTCCAAGGATGGTATTATTCTGAGCCAGAGTGACCATCCTGAAGGTTCGAGACCTTAGGAACTTGTTTAGGTCGTGTGGATCGAGAATGGGCGCCAGCCCCGTCCGTTCGGAACCAGGAAGTACCTGGACACAAACCCTGGGTCTGAAGGAGGGTCCACCACCTCTCCCACCTCCTTCTGGAGAGGAGGCGTCTGTTTCGACGAGCCGCCAGTGAGGCTGGGATCCGAAGCCCCCGAGCGGCGCGACGCTCTGAAGGGTGGTGCCTGCTCGAATCCCAGAGGCAGGCCTCTTCCCACCACCTCAAGACCCACCTGTCCGTGGTAACAGCGGACCAGGCGGAACGGAAGTGCCGGGAGCCGCCCCCACGGGGACCCAGGGTAAGGTGACGGGAATGGGGGCGACACCCCCAGCCCGTCACTGGGCAGGCTTGGAGGAGGGACCGGCCGAGGACCTCCTGGCCCCTTCCTCCCTGCCCCTGTTAGAGGAAGCCGCGGCTTGGGTTTGGGATCCAAGGCCGAGCCTGCTGGCCCTGACGCTGCTGGGCAAGGCTGGGGCACAGAAGGACGAAGGGCTTAGGCTGTGGTTTGGCCTTTGTCCTTCAGCGAAGAGACCGAGTCCAAGGTGGCATTGGACTTCTCGATCCTCTGCAGGTGACCTTTCACCCCAGGGTCAAGAGGTCAGTCCCTCAAAAGGGAACATCCGCCAACTTGTGCTGGGTATCCGGCAAAGGTGGATATCTCAGCCAAGCCCGCCGACGCAAGATAGCCACTGCGTCCACCACCGATCTGGCACATGAGTCCCCTATATCCAAAGCAGTCTGGAGCTGCTGTTTGGCCACTGCCCTGCCCTGGTCCCGCACCTGCTTAACCGTAGTGTGCAGATCGCGGGAAGATGAGGATGACCTCATCCAGGGAGCCCAACAGGGCATGAGAAAAAATGGCCATGAGGACGGCCGAACTGGCCGACGAAGGCCGAGAGAGGACGCAGTAGACTTTTCGTCCGACATAGTCCAATTATTGGACTCCTTGTCAGGAGGTTTGTCCACATCCTGGCGTTGCCGGCGCGGAAAAGCGCTGTCGGTAACCAACCCCTCAGCAGAGGGTGTCTCAAAACCGGACAAGGAACCGGGTGGGACAGATACTTCCTGGCCATCTCTGGCCGCGCTTAGGGCAGGAAGCAGGGCGCTGCCAAGCCCAGTGCCGGACCCACTATGGCCTCTGCCACCGGAAAGGCCTCCGTCGGAGAATCCCCTCGGTCCAGAATCTCCGTGAGGGGATACCTGGCCCGTTTGGAAACGGGTTCGAGCTCCATCCCGGTAGACTCCGAGATGAGCCGAAGCAGTCCTAGGAAGGACGACGGGCTATCGTCCATTGACTGACCTCCTGAAGACTCCAAGTCCAGTCGCTTGGAGAAAAGGAGGAATCATCTTCGGACTCGGAAGAGTCCTCAAGAAGCCGCTTCTGGCCTGAGCCACCCTTCACCTGCCGAGGTCAGTCGGGAGAGAGGTAACTGGACAGCCGATGGGGTAGACCCTTAGCCGACCGAGAATCTTGGTCGGAGCCCCAATTGGTGGCTGTGGAGGCGGAGGTTCCACGGAATCGGTGGAGCAGCTGGTTTTGGCCGAACAACGGCCTGGGTATAGAGCTCCTCGGATAAGTCGAGGGTTGTGTCGGCCCGTTCGGTGACAGCCACTTAATGGCGGGGAAGGCGGACGGGTCGGCCTATTCCCGGCCAGGAGTGAGCTGTTAAACATAAGGCCCCGCACCGCCGGACGCACTTATTACCGAAGCCTCCCTCATCCGAGGAGGAGGACGAGGACGAGCGGCGACGGGGCGCATCGCGGGTGCCGAGACCGAGACCGCCATGACGGTGGGATCGGGCTGGACCGCCGAAGAGGTCCCGAGACCGAGACCGAGAGTCCCGGAATCTCGAGGTCGGGTGCGGGGAGGTGTCGGCCCGGAACCGCACTCCCTCCGGCTCGGATGGTCCATCCGAGGGCTCCGGAACCGGAGGCACAGGCGAGCCCACGGGATCCTCAACTCCTCCCGGGGGAACCAGGGAGAGGGGAATCTCGGCTGCTAAAGGCGACAGCCCGTCCAATGGGTCGAGAAAAATCTCGACTTCATCGGTGGGAGTCTCGGTCAACTGACCTGACGGGGACACCGTGAGGCCAGTGGCCGAAGCCGACGGCCGACGGCCCGGGAGAGGGACCTTTCCCGCTCCCAAGAGCGTCGACGGAGGGACTTACCCCTGTCCCTCTTTTTGGACCGAGAATAAGGTCCAGCAGACGCAGGCCCTTCTCCTTTAGTGGAGAGGGACAGACAAAGCTCCTTAAAAGAAGCCGTGTAGGAAGAGCCCAGAGAGAGCGGGATAAATGCCACGCCCGAGGAAGATACGGCCGCGCCGCCTCCTCGTCGAGGCGACCATCCGCTCGAGCTGATCCGCCGAAACCACGGCCCAGGGACACCGCCAACCGGGCCTCCTTGACTTCACCGAGGGAACGCTTCGGGACGCCCAGTTGCAATCGGGCAGCACGGCTCCCCGAGGAGGTAGGCCGAGAAAGATGAGCACAGGTCGCAAGCCTGCGGGTCGTGCTCAAGGCCTAAGCAGTAGACACACGTGGAGTGTGGATCCGTCCGAGACATCTTCTGCCCGCATGGGCATCTCCGAAATCCGGGAGTCGATTTGTCCATCGCAGCCGCGAGGGATAGAAGACTGAAGTCTTTTTTGCAAAATTTATTTTTAAATCCGCAAACGGAGAAATAGGAACCAGTCTCAAACGCAGAGCGTTAAGGAGGAACCTGAGCTCCAAGCTGTAAGGAAGATCTGGCGTGGGGCGGAGCCGAGAGTTATACCACCCGGGTGGGTGGGAGGAGCAAGCTTGAAGACCTTCCGGCAAGATTTAAAGCGGCAAGGATACCTGCCAATGAGTGTGGATGAACAACATATCCATGTCCCTAGAAACCGCTGTTTCGGGTCTCAGTGCCCCCTCCCTCCGGGGAGGGTGGAATGTAAAGATTCCTGGGGCAACCCCCTTAATTCTGCTACGTGGAAGAAAAGCTGCCTGTTTAGTCCAACATTTATTTTGGAAGATGGAAGATTTGTGAGTCGCCTGTGGGGCACCTGCAACTAAAGGGTGAGTGTCTGCTCTGGCTAAAAGGGCAAATTGTTTTCTTCACCCTGGTACTTGTGTGAAAATTTAGGGATTGCGCTACATATTGGGAAGCCTAAAGAAATGGGCCAAGCAAGTAAAGTAGTGTCATATCCTAGAGTATTGTGTGATGCAAATAATATGTAGAGGAGATGCGACATACATCTACCCTTTAATCTACACTTAGAAGTTCAGCAAAGGAATGGTTCAGTTTTCCCAGGGAAATGGCCGGGTATGGGCTGTGGGAGCTGGAGGTGGGTGGCCCCCCCATCTTTAGTGACCAGGTCCACTTCTACGGATTTCTTCTGTGGTTTCTACTTTGCCTCATGCACTTGGCCAGTGATAGGGGAAGTACCCAGACATGGAATTGTAAGGAAAATTCTCTCTGGGAGTCGCAGACTCTAGGTGGTGTGGGGAGCCACGACAAGGAAAAATTATCTTTTGGAGTCGCAGACTCTAGGTGGTGTGGGAAGCCACGACAGGATAATTGGTTAATTCTTCCAATGGACCGCGGATCAAGTAGCCGGCAGGGGAGCCGGGCCAGTGGGGAAAACCCAAGTGTGTGCAAGTCGGGCTGTGTACCCAAAGCTGCGTGCAAGTCCGCGCTGTGTGCCTGGTGGGTTCAGAGTCTGAGGGCTGGAAATGGTGATAAAAGTGCTCTGAAGTCTCTAATCTGCATTACCAGGAAATGTAGCCCCATGGGGGTCCGTCTATGCTTTGTTTGTTCAGCTAGTATGTGAATAAAAGCCACACTGAAGAATCCCATTCCTGGTTCTGGACATTACAGTTACTGCTTCCTGTGTTCAGATTTACTTGGGTGCCCCTGTGCAGAGTAGCCAAACCTAGGTCCCCCTGTGCCGAGTAACCTCATCCTCCCCGAACCCAGTCCCCACCAGGTACTGCTGTCAGCTTCAACAGCATGCCACCTGTCATTTTGGCAAAAAGGCAGGGGTGAGGGGTTACAAATATGGAGGCATTGCTTTGGATTTTGTTCAGGAAGGAAGGTGCTCGGGTGAGGGGGCTAGCGTTTTGGCTATCTGGCAGTGGGTAGCCCAAAAAGGCTTAAGCAATTTCCCCAGTGTGTGTTGCTGTGTGCTGTGGTTCTTGTGCTGCTGTTTAAAAATGCCAACTGTTTACCAAGGAGCAGTAAAGCCAAAGAGTGTGCCCTTGTCCTGCATCAAAATTGTTTACAGTGTTTGAAATGCTTTTAAAAATGAACTGTGGTAAACAAAAGTGTGGAAGACTAGGGGTAGCAACAGGAAAATTGTGCCCTGGACGTTTGAAATGCTTTTAAAATTAACTGTTGTGAAGAAAAGTGCGGAAGACTAGGGGTAGCAACAGGGGAATTGTGCCCTGGACGTTTGAAATGCTTTTAAAATGAACTGTTGTGAAGAAAAGTGTGGAAGACTAGGGGTAGCAACAGGAAAATTGTGCCCTGGATGTTGGAAATGCTTTCTGAAATGTCTGAGAGACTGCAGAGTAAATGGCTATGTTAAATGGTTGAAATGGGCTCCTGCCGTGGAGTCAGCTAGAAAAAAAAAAAAAAGTTGGATTCTGCAGTTTAAATTTGCCTGCTCGACGATCGCCGTGAGGAGAAGAGCCCTCGTAAGGAAGAAGAGGCTCATTTGCATGGCGTCGTGTGGTTGGTCAGGCTGCAATCAGTCCCGCCCCTCAGCCAACTCTACAGAGACTGCCCCAGCATTTGAGAGGGAGTGAGAGTGGAGTGCATGTACTGGCAGTGGAGGAGTGTTGCGGAGTGTTCAAAGCATTGTAAACAGTTTAAAAATAGACTATTTAGTTTAAAATCGGGCTCAACCCGCTAATCGATCGTCCGAATTGCAAGTTTGGTGGTTGAGAAGACGATCGGTAGGACTGCCTGCCCATTTCTGTTCTGAGGCCTCCAAGAACTGGCTGCAGACCGTTTTTCCCCATCGCAGCAAACTGCTACTGATAACAGTAAGTAACCACCACGAAACTGCTCAAACAGTGATTTTTCAGCCCTATGCCATATAAATGTGTGTGCAGCAGTGTAGTCGCTTTGCAAGTAATGACTGTGTAAAGTCCTGCCAGCAAGTGCAAGTCTGTTAAGCCACTGACTGTGTGCATAGTAATGAATTTAGCCTCAGTTTAAAGTTTGCAGCCAGAGAGAGACTGTGGGTTGTAGCAAAGTGCAGCACTAGAAATACAGGCAAATCCTATGCTAAAATCTGAAGCTTTAAGGACTGTGAATAAAATGAATGTTACCAGCATGTAAAAAGTCCATGGAAAATCCTGTAAATGTGTTTAAAGCAAGAACAGAGCAAGTTGAGCAGTCTGAGCAAAAGTTATCAGCAGTTTGTGTAAATCGGGTGCACAGTGGCTTGACCCAGATTCTAAATGTTGATGCACAGGAGTGCTGCCACCACCATTACACGGTGGGGCAGTAAAGTAAACACAGCAGCAGAGATGCCATTTTACAGCTAAAGAGTGTGTTCAATAAAGTGGGACTTTAAGTTACAGTGAACTTTTGTTTTTTTTCTGCAGTTATAGCCTCAGGACCAGCTCGTTACCCGGATCATGCCCGGGTTGCAGTAACAGCAGCAGTAAATAGACTGAGAGATATTGAAAAGTGGTGCTATGGAGGGCAACTGCCTCCTCAGGTGGCGATTCCTAATTATCCAGTGCGTGTATGTCAAATATGCTTGGGAGCTGGAAGGGACATCGTCATGATTCTTCACTGTGCTGGATGCCTAGAAAAATATGGCTTGTATAAAGCGCCCAATTGCTTAGCCCCATATGACAAAAATTCAGGAATCTGCAGTTGGCAGCACACAGCACCAGGCGAGCCTGTGGAGGAAGGCCCCTCGGAGTGTGGCACAAAGCTAGAGGGTGCAGAGTTAGAGACAGAACCAGAAGTTGAAGTTTCGGATGCTGGATCCCAGAAAGAAAGTTCGGATAAAGCATCAATAGACCCCTGGGGGGGGGCCTAGCCCAAGTCTCTTAGGTGAAGATGAGATGTGGGAGGCCTTTGAGTGGGAGGTGTCGACCTCTGCGCCTAGTGATGAGTGGATAATCTCAGGAGTGAGAATGACTGCTCACTCCTGGGCTCAGATCCTTAGTGAAGAGAAAGACGAGGGGGAACCTATGTGGCCTTGTGAAAAAGGAACGGGTACACAGCCTCAAAATCTTGCCTCGGAGGAATGTATGGAAGAAAGTGGTGATGCCACTGCCCTGGCTTCACAGGAGAAAGAAGTCAGGGATCCGTTTCCACTTTCTTTAAGGATGTGAAGCTGGCAGAACCAGGACTGGCCACCCTCAAGCCAGGCCAGCGGTCTCAGATTGACCAAAGCAAGTAAAGAGAAGAGACTGGTTCATAGAAAGGCAAATGAGATCTATGGTATGACCTTTCCTACCTTTCCTCGAAAAGTCTGGGAGGAGATTGAGAACTGCAGGAAATCCTGGATCTGGGACGAAGCCATGAAAAATGTGCATCCTGGGGCCAAAAAGCATGTAAAGAATAGACTGTTTCACCAAAAGTATACCCAGTGGACGAGGCAGGACACTGTTTATAGACAGAGTGAGAATAGTGGACGGAGAGGGACGTGAAATCTCCCACTGTGTGAATTATGTGCACCCAGACGGGGTAATAATTCAAGCCCCTGATCCCCGGTACTATTGGCCTCAGTGCAAGGACCTCTCAGCAAATGTGCCCGTCCCTACAAAATGGAGAGCCGAGCAGTGGTAGTCAATACTGCCACACCAGACTGTGAAGTGCCTTTACTGATCCGCCAATACGAATATCCAGGACTCAGGTGCCCCACATTCATCAATCTATAGTGTACTGCCCTTTCCAGCATCCATTGACTGGTCCACCAGATGACTTCAGATCCAGAGAGGACACCAGCCCAGCTGTATCCTGTTCATTGCCTGGTAATCGGATGACGTCGGACCAGCTGTTTTCTTTTTGTTCCTGTTCTAAGGTTCCATCTCCAGAGATGACATCAGCCCAGCTGTTCCCAGATGTGCCCTCCTGTGGTTCCTGGAAGATTTCCGACCAGCTGTATCGGAAGAAATGCTGCCAGGAGAGTCTTCGTCAGAGGTGCAGGTTGGTGCCAATTTACATTACTACAAGTGGCTGGTAAGTCCGAATTTTTCTATCTTTATGACATTGCAGTACACACCCTACACTAACAGACTTCAAAATGTGTGAACTGTCTGCAAAGACTCTCCCCTTCCGAACTTTGGCCTGTTAGAACTGTGCTTCACCGGGCTCCGGCCCAGGAGAGACTCTTTATTAGACTAGCTTTCGGGCATTGTGGTCACTAGTTGGGACTTTTAGGGCACTCCATCCCCCAAATGTGTATTGTAAATAATGTCGCTAATTTCTAATGTAAATACTGTTTTTCTACCTTTTTTCTAAAAAAAAAAAAAAAAAAAATCTTTTTGGGATTCTGCAGTGTTTTGATGGTAGGGGTCTAGGTAGACTGTGTATGCAGATTAGGAGTGTGTATTGTCTTTCTTTTTCTTACAGGTGTTCCTGGGAAGACAGACTGGAAGACAAGAAGAGGAGGAGGGGCTCACCAGAGTTCCTCATCAGTGCTAGTGTGTGTTTAGAAATTTAAAGTACTGTGGTGTTATTGTTGTTATTGCTGTATTAACCCTTTCCTTCCACAGGTGTGGTTGTGGGGGTAGGGAGGAGGCAGTAGTGTGGTATTTTAAAGGTGTGTGGTTGCAGGTTGCCCAAGGTCGGGGAGGTCCCTGGGTTGTTTTTGTTTTGGGGTATTCAGTTAAAGGCAGATAGGTTTTCCCTAGAGGGTTAGGGGGAATAGACAGGCTGTGGCCCTGACCTGCAGTAGGGACCGCAGTGCTGATCTATCAGGGCTATGCTCTGGATGGTTCTACCAGAGCCACTAGGTGTCCATAGTAAGTGGATAGTGTAGAGGCTGATATGACAGCTACAGGCCTCTAGGCCCTTAGTGTTGCCTGCCTGTGCTTGCACATGGTAGGAGGGGGCCTGATCACCCCCCTCCGCAGGTAGCACACAAGGTGGGATGGCCTAAGGCTGGGTAAATAATGACTGCGGACAGTCATTTTCCTGGTCAAGGGTGAGTGTAACCCCCTTGTTATCCGGGGTTACTAGAATCACAGTAAGACCTAGTGGTAGGCAGGGAAGGCAGCTTGTGAAACTCCAGTTAAATGGGTTTCACATCTTCTCCCTCTGTTCTCAGTCTCAGCTGAGACTGAGGATGACATCACCAATAGAACTTTCGCAGCTGCATAAGCCACATTGGAATCTGCAGCAAAGGGAGTTAGATAGAACGTTGGGAGTTTTCAAAGGAGTGTGTTCAGTTGGTCTTCAGTAAGTGAAGAGAGAGTCTGCAGTTTGAATTGAAGGAGTGAAGTTTGTACTCAAGTGGTGGAGACCGCTGTTTTGGGTCTCAATGCCCCCTCCTTCCGGGGAGGAGGGGAATGTAAAGATTCCCAGCAAATTCCTGGGGCAACCCCCTTAATTCTGCCAAGTGGAAGAAAAGCTGCCTGTTTAGTCCAACATTTATTTTGGAAGATGGAAGATTTGTGAGTCGCCTGTGGGGCACCTGCAACTAAAGGGTGAGTGTCTGCTCTGGCTAAAAGGGCAAATTGTTTTCTTCACCCTGGTACTTGTGTGAAAATCTAGGGATTGCGCTACATATTGGGAAGCCTAGAGAAATGGGCCAAGCAAGTAAAGTAGTGTCATATCCTAGAGTGTTGTGTGATGCAAATAATATGTAGAGGAGATGCGACATACATCTACCCTTTAATTTACATTTAGAAGTTCAGCAAAGGAATGGTTTAGTTTTCCCAGGGAAATGGCCGGGTATGGGCTGTGGGAGCTGGAGGTGGGTGGCCCCCCATCTTTAGTGACCAGGTACACCTCTACGGATTTCTTCTGTGGTTTCTACTTTGCTTCATGCACTTGGCCAGTGATGGGGGAAGTACCCAGACGTGGGATTGTAAGGAAAATTCTCCCTAGGAGTCGCAGACTCTAGGTAGTATGGGGAGCCACAAGAAGGAAAAATTCTCTCTAAGAGTCGCAGACTCTAGGTGGTGTGGGGAGCCACGACAGGATAATTGGTTCATTCTTCCAATGGACCGTGGATCAAGTGGCCGGCAGGGGAGCCGGGCCAGTGGGGAAAACCCAAGAGTGTACGAGTCGGGCTGTGTACCCAAAGCTGCGTGCAAGTCCGGGCTGTGTGCCTGGTGGGTTCAGAGCCTGAGGGCTGGAAATGGTGATAAAGTGTTCTGTAGTCTCTAATCTGCATTACCAGGAAATGTAGCCCCATGGGGGTCTGTCTATGCTTTGTTTGTTCAGCTAGTATGTGAATAAAAGCCACACTGAAGAATCCCATTCCTGGTTCTGGACATTACAGTTATTGCTTCCTGTGTTCGGATTTACTTGGGTGCCCCTGTGCAGAGTAGCCAAACCTAGGTCCCCCTGTGCCGAGTAACCTCATGCTCCCCGAACCCAGTCCCCACCAGGTACTGCTGTCAGCTTCAACAGCATGCCACCTGTCATTTTGGCAAAAAGGCAGGGGTGAGAGGTTACACTTAGTTAAGATAAATATCAGTTAAAACACTACAATAAATACCATAGTTAAAAACTGACTGCAAATATGTGCTGGGACATAATAGTACAGGGTAGATATCAGTCCCCAAATGCCTGAGTAAACAGGAACATTTTGAACCCCCTCCTCCCCAAAGGCCTCCACAGAGCAGGCCTCACTCAAAGTTTTTGGAAGGGAGTTCCAGAGGAATGGGCCTGCAACTTTAAACAACCGGTTCCCTTGAACTCTGAACAACCAGGAGGCCCTCCTCAGTGGAACGGAGAGAGCACGAGGGTGTGTCAGGATGCAAAAACTGGGAAAGGTAGCCTGGGCCCAGCCCATGCAGGGCCTTATAAGTTAGAAGCCCAACTTTAAAGAAGATATCGGGTGGAAACATTTATAAGAGGTGGGTGAATGGGCCAGACATCAAGTATGATCTGTGGTGATATTACAGGCAGGGAAAGATGGGCAGACTAAGTGGTCCTTATCTGCTGCCAAATTCTCAGTGTCTGTATGCCACCTGAGTGGTAGACTGTGCTGCATCGGAGAGACACAACATCTCCTAGGAAGGCAGGGTAGCAACCTAGTAGCTATGTTCTGCACTAGCTGCAGGTGTTGCACTGTACATCCAAGGTACACAGCTCTGCAGTAGTCAAGCCTTGAAGTGACAAATGCATGTACCAGTGTGACCAGATCATTGGGGATAAGAGATTTAATTTGGCTAATGTTCCGCAGATGGTAGAAGCAATTCTGGACTACTGTCGACACACAAACCTCAACAGACAGCCCCTCATCCAGAACCCCCAGATTTTTCACCTTCATGGCAGCCAAAAGCCCAGAAGAACCAAGCCAAACCCCCACTTCCTCTCCGTAGCTGCCCCCCAACCCCCAAAGTCCCGGCTCAACCACTAGTACTTCAGTCTTCTCTGGGTTAAGTCTCAACCAGCTCAATGATATCCAGTCCTGCACCTTGGCTAGGCACCAAGCACATAAACTGCACCCGGTGTCCCAGGTACAAAAGACATGTAGAGTTGGGCATCATCTGCATAGTAGTGACACCTCAGCCCAACTACCTAATGATCTTACCCAGGAGCAGCATATATGCCACAAACAACATGGGGGAAAAGAACTGAGCCCTGGGTATGCAATGTATCCTGTCACTGAGACAGTACTCGAACCAGCAGAGAGTCCCATGTACTCCCTCAGCCGGTTCAATAACAACCCATGGTCCAAGGTGTCAAATGCTGAGGAGAGATCAAAAATGAGAACTGACCATTCTCCTCTACTTTGTGCCCTCAGCAGATCATTATGTACCCTACATAATGCAGTCTCTGTGCTAAGCCTGGATCTAAATCCAGCCTGGAGAGGCTCAATGGTGTCAAAGGCAGTGAGGTGTGCCTCAAGCTGTAGTGCAACTACCTTCTCAATAACCTTGCCCAAAAAGGGCAGGTTAGAGACAGGTTGGTAATTTGCCAGGATATCAGGGTCCAAAGATGGCTTCTTCAGAAGTGGTTTCACCAATGCACTTTTCAGCGACATTAGGAAACCCCCTCCGACAAGGAACACTGAACAATCTCAGCAAATACCAGGCCCAGCTGCCCTACACAACTCATATGTAGATTATTGTATTTTGTATCTTACCATGGTGTTTTGTTATATATTTTGTATATTGTACGAGGGACATCCTTGCAAATGAGCTTGCTCAATGGATCTTTATCCCTTCACAATAAACCGAACTGAACTGAATGTAGGCGTGTCAGCCTGGGTACAGATTACAAATTGTTGGCTGCAGCTCTGCAATCACCCCACTCATCTCTTCCATCACCACTGGATGAAACTCTCCCCAGGACCACTGCATGCGTCATAGGCTCAACCCTGCTGGGTTGTGAAGGCCCACCTGGACAGATCGCGGCCCTAACAGAGGACACCCTGTCGAAGAAAAACATAACACACTACCCCTTCTGCAAGACCCCTTCCACTGAAAACCAGAGGAACCAGTTGTTGGATAGATAGACTGACTGGGATGTGGAAGAATGAATCCCAGAGGTCCAGGGAGAAAAAAATAGCAGTTATGTAAGAACTTACTGTAACAGTAGATCATCACATATAGGACTGTGCCCCCTGGCGTCAGGTTTGAACGGCAAACTCGTAGCTAGCAATCATCAGCAGGGACTGCCCCCCTGACGTCAGGTAACGACGTCAGCCCGTCTATAAAAGTGGCAGTCCCACGCCCGCCCTCCAATTCTTTTCCACCGGAGACCTAGAGAGAGGATAGCAGAAAGAATGGAGTAACAATGACTGGGACCCTGTGCAATGGCTAGACCAGGGGACTAGACAGGATAAAAAAGGAAGAATTCCAGGAGCTGGGGAAAAGGTGGGTGGGAAACTAGACCTACTGCAAGAAACTCTCTCGAAGATCTACTGTTACAGTAAGATCTTACATAAATGCTATATCTTACTTCAAGAGGGTTCCTGCAGTAGGTCATCACATATAGGACTGAAAATAGATTGGCAGTTCAACACTCTGGTTGAGAGTTGTCTCCGAAAAAACTTTCAGGAGAAAAGAAGGATTAGTCCTCAGGACCACCCAGTTCTTGTGGAAAATCAAATAAGGCTCTCTGCAAACAAAGGCCTGAAGCTCTGAAACCCTTCAAGCTGAAGTAACTGCAATCAAAAACAGCGTCTTCCAGGACAGGAAGCACATATCACAACTTGCTGCCGGTTCAAGGGGGGGGGGGGCAAACTAGTTTCTCCAACATAAAATTAAGATCCCAGGGAGGACAGGGATTCTGGACTGGAGGTTTGATGTGAAGGATACCCTTCAAGAAAGTTTTGAAAATCTCTAGTTGTGCTAGGGTTTTGCCCTCCACAGGGAGGTGGTAGGCAGACACCGCAGACAGATGGACCTTAAGAGAGGAGTAACTAAGGCCCAACTCAGAAAGATGCAAGAGGTACTCTAACACCCGGGAGGCCGAGCAAGAAAAAGGGTCCAAGCATTTGGCTGTGGCCCAGATAGAAAATCTCTTCCACTTCATGGTGTAGGTGGATCTGGCAGAGAGTTTTCTGGCTTCCACCAGGACCTGAGCAACCTGAGATGAAACTCTATAGCGAGAAACAGCTATGTCCACAGGTGCCACGCATGAAGATGGAGAGACTGAAGACTGGGATGTACCAAGGTGTCCTGCTCTTGAGACAGAAAGTCGTGAGACAGTGGCAGAAGGACCGGCGGTTCTAGAACTAGTTGTTGTAACAGCAGGAACCAAATCTGCTGGGGCCACAGAGGGGCGATCAAAATCAAGAGGGCCCCTTCTGCCTGTAGTTTCAACCGCGCCTTCTGAATGAGAGGTAAGATGTATATAAACCTCCCTGTCCAAGAGAGAGACAGTGCATCTCGCCAAAAAGCAACAAGCCTGAGAATGAGCAAGCAAAACTTGGGTAGTTTTGCATTGGATGGGGAAGCGAACAGATCTAGGTCTGGCCGACCTCAATGAAGAAACAGAACTTCAACTACCTCTCCCCTCCAAATCTCTAAACTCTGTACTATCCCTGAACACCACTGCAGACTATACTCTGAAATGACTCTCCATAGACCTATAGCTGTCATTACTG
The DNA here is from genome assembly GCA_016271365.2 of Neoceratodus forsteri. Taxonomy (NCBI): domain Eukaryota; kingdom Metazoa; phylum Chordata; order Ceratodontiformes; family Ceratodontidae; genus Neoceratodus; species Neoceratodus forsteri. The sequence goes on along the minus strand of CM057449.1, from coordinate 609,993,913 downwards.
GTAACCCCTGCCCATGCGCATTAGAGATTTATTCTAATGTGCACATGTGTGGTCCCTCCTAGCAAACCAACAACAATGCGATTCGGCATGCACTAAGTATTCAGTATTCAACTACCTTTACAACTGTGGATGTGCATGTATACTGAAGCATGTCTTGTGGACCCGACTCAGCGTACTATGTTAATTGAACAGTGCTGAAGTCAGGTCAACAGTCATCGATCCTCGTTCATCGAAAGACCAGGACATGTAAACGTAGCGAGTGTGGGGGTGATGACCCTCTACCATAGGGCCTAAGAGGTCAATGCCAAGAAAGGGACATCAGACAGCTAATGCTGGGTCCACCATAAAGGTGGACAGATGCAGCCAGCTCCTGTGACACATGAAGGTGGCCACTGCCATGGTATGGGCATGAGTCACCCATGTCCAAGGCCATCTGGAGCTGGTGTTTAGCCAGTGATTAAACTTGGTCTCAGACCATTTTCACTGCTGACTGCTGGTCAGCAGGAAGGGCAGGGAGGATTACATCACAGATGTCCATCAGGGAGTGTCCAGATTTTGTCATCATAATGACACAGCTTGCCTGACATAGCAGAATTAACCTTTTTAGTGGCATGGTCAATCTTTCTGTACTCCTTGTCCAGAGGCATGTCCTTGTCCCCTTGGATCCCAGAGTTGCAGAAAGTCAAGTCAGACACCAGCCCTTCAGCTAAAGGGTGGTCTGTAAACCCAGAAAGGGACCCGGTGGGAACTCATACTTGCAAACCATATGGGTGGAGGGTGCCAGGCAGGATGCTGGACACTGCCAAAGCACCAGGACCAGTCCCAATAAGACCTCAGCCATGGGAAAGGCAACCGCTGGGATTCATCACTGTCCAAAAAGTCCGTGAAAAGGTACTTAGCCCTTTCCTGGACTGGCTCGATTGGACTGACATGGACTCTGAGATCAACTGGATGAGAGCCCCGAAACACACTGGCCCATGCTCGGTGGTCAGTTCCTGGACAGATCCTTGGTTAAAGAGATAAGTCCTGGAGGAGACCATGGGCAAAGGGTCCGAGTCATCCAATGACTCCTTAAAAATGATCCTCAATCGTTTCTCACCATGGACTACCCACGTATCTTCAGCTTGGGTGATCTCTACTGACAACTGGCTCGGCAAGCAGGTTGCCAACCAGGCCTCTTTGGTTAGTGCACCACCTTCAACTGCAGTGGAGGCAGCTCCGCATGTAGGGGTGGGAAAACAGTTGCTGAAAGCACCTGCAGTGTGTCGACTGGCAATGGAATCACTGGCGACTACCAGGTAACCGAAGGTCCAGGGGGTAAAGCACTACCCTGCCCTGCAATGGCTCACTGTTGCCAGAGGTGTTCCTTATAGCACTGGTGCATCTTGCAGCAGTGCCTCTCCATACCTGAGGATGAGTAGGTTGAGAAGCACTGATGGGAACGCCTCCCGGCTGAACAAGATCGAGAGCTAATGCACCTCAATCAAAATCTTGACCTAGATCTCGAATGTTGACTGGATAGTTGACAATGAGGAGAGCCTTTTGGCTGGTTGTGGTACACCACATGCCTGACCATATTCACATGACAGGCTTAGAGGGCTCGACTGCTGGTGGAGGCAACTCCTGAGGTGATCTGGTCAGGGACAATGACTGGGCCATGTCCCCCTGAGTGAGGACCGGAAGCACCGGGGTCTGGGAGAGTTGAAACTTTGATCTCATCCGACAACCAATTAAGAGGCTCAAGAAAGATTTCCACTGCCTGCTCGACCGTCTTCTGACTAAGAGGTTTTCGACCACAGCCGACCAGTTGGGTGTGGAATTAGGGCAGAATATTAAAGGAACTAGTAAAGTGTTGAAATAAAGTAACTGGTAAAGTGCTGACAGGAAAATGACTGAGAAATCACAGTAAATAGCAATAAAGAGCTAAGAAATGAGAGAAAGGGTTCTACTATGTTAGATTAAGGAGACTGAGAAGGAATTATATAATGTAGAGATCAGATGATATGCGTAACGAAGGAAATAAGGTTTGCTAAAACACAGTTTAAATGATATCTGGTTCAGTTCTGCCTTTTCCAAGAATAGCTACCAAAGGCTTGAATGGTAAGGTCACTGCAGCCCAGCTCAAAGGTCAGTTCAAGCTGACCATGCAAATAGCTGTGTGACATCACTTACTAGGATAGCAAAATACTTTTGTGTAAAAATAGGACTACTGTCCAGTTCAAAGACTAGCTCAGATTGGCCTTGCAGACAACATCACCTATTAGAAAAAGATCCATTATTGTAAGAAAGCCTTATTTGATAGAGGCCTTCCCTGTTCCTTTCTGGTTGCTATTCTAAGAAGCCTGCTTTGTTTGGCAAAGCAATGATGTTAGATGTGAATAAGCTCTGTATACATACAGGTTAGACTGTGAGCCTCTCCAATGTTTTTGGAAAGACTGAAGAAGACCACACAGCATCCAGACCCTGAAAACACTTCAGAGGACAGATCAGGGATTAATCTGCTTTGAGTCTCTGCATGTGCTTATAGCTATGACGGGGGGTTGGGGCTGCCATCTGTCTAGTTTTTACTGTATTAGGGATTATTTTATTTATTATATTATTTATTTATAATGAACTTCCTGTTTTGGAGGGCAAGTGGTTGGGACAACTCGTCATCCTCGTCCAACTCGGGCGCTGTTGTGCAATGCCAGATCTGTCTGCAATAAGACTGGTCTTATTGCAGACTTTGTCACAAAGGCAGATCTGGCTTGCATTACCGAGGCCTGGTTGGATGGGAATGCAGCCCCTTTTTTAGAGGCTGCCGTTCCCGCCGGGTTCTCGGTCATACACCGCCCGAGATTGGATCATGGGGGGGTGTCTGTTTTGAGACCGAATTGGGCCTCACTGGCTTACCAGTTGAGGAGGCTACATCATTTGAGTGCACTGTGGTAGCTGGTGTGGGGTGCAGGATTGCCCTCATTTACCGTCCACCAGGGGATGAGAAGCTTTTCCTGCAGGAAATAGCAGATTTTGCTGCCGACATGGCCTTGGAGTCGCCCAGATTGATGGTGCTGGGCGACTTCAATGCGTGGGTCGACGACGAATCTTCGCCAGGGACCCTGGTTTTCCATTTTTACCGGTAACACCGGTGACAATCACGGAATCCTGCTTGGTTTGCGGATTTTGAATTCTTGTACCGGTGCCTCACGGAAATTGCATGTCACTGCACAGAATCTCTAAGATTTCAGCATTTTTTATTTTATTTTTATTTTCTCTTTCTATGTCCCCTTCTCACAGCATCAGTCTTCACTTTTCAAGCTGGGTATCCCTTAGCTTCACCCCAAAGTAATGCTCAGGAGCTCCTGTGGTGCTGCCCCTATCCTGCCTGGGTTGTATCCCTGCCAAGTGGAAAGGTAGGGGACCCCAGGACCTATCCACACTCCTTTAGTGTGTGTCAGGCAGCTCAGTGGGTCCCTCATGGAGCCTGGTTATGAAGTCTGGGGCACCTGGGTCCCTTCTGTCAGTGGCCAATGTGGGGTGATTGTTCCTGGTTTTCTGGTCTCTGTCCCTGATGGCACCGGCACTAGAGCAGATCCAAGGAGGTAGGTCACATAGAGACATGCCACTGCTCCAGATCCTGGCTAGGGTCCTCCCCTCCTGATCACTCTGCAGCACCACTGCATCACCACCCATGGTCACACAGGTGGTGGTAAAGCAGCAGGACCTGCAGCCCACCCTCCCTGGAGGAAAGAGAGCAGTCCCCCAGGTGCTCAATTCTACTCCCCTGGCTAGACCTCCAGGAACCCGAGTTCGCTTCTGATCCTGGGTAGCTGGCATTGCAAGTAATAGTGCTACTGCAGCACTAGCAGGCCGACCCCAGATTTCAGCATCTTAAAATGAATGCTGCTGTGCTTTGCATTCTTTCTGCTTTGCTGCATATAGAGTCAGTAAGGAAATCACCCGCACTGCTTTGTTGTAATCAGCCATTCAGTTTAACCACCCATGCCTAGTGGTTAGAGTAACAAGCAGTGAATGAACTGGGTACATCCAGCAGACTTGGGTTTGATTCCCACAACCTCCACTTGCATACTGTGCGACTTCAAGCAAGTCACTTAACCTTCCCAGTTCTTCTAGGTCACTCCTGAAAACAGACACTCCTGCCTAGTGGGCCTTACCTGCTTTACAAAGAATTAAAAAAAAAATACCAATATATGTTTGCTACATCATAGAATAGTAGTCAAGGTACCAGGTAATTTACTTGAGTTTTACTTGGGCTGAAATGATTTTGTATAGGTAAAGATAAATGTTCAGATGCATTTTATGTGTTTTATAAGCTTGTTTTTTAGATTTTAGTCAGGTGTTTGTTGTATTCTTTGCATATAAGCATCTAGGTTGTAGATTGCTAAATGCAGGATCACTGTTATCAACTAGCTTATTCAAGTTTATAACCAGTAGGGCCATCCATAATCCTCAGCTGTTTGAATGAAAACTAGTCTGAATGAAAGTATGTTCACAAAGAAGAAACTGCCTTACTACTTATGAAAATATTTCACAGTTAGCACCCCATTTAGGTGAATTGGATTATTTGCAGCTTTTCTCCCACCTACTGTTTCAGTCTCTGTGACAACAAAAGGTTTTCTGATATACTGCTTCAACAAAAGAAAATGTTAAGTATTTAAGTGTACTTATGTTTGGCCATGGATTTTAAGCACAGTCAATGATGTACAGACGGTAAGACCCCAGGGTTGTATGATGCTGGTGGGATGAGTAGTGCTCAATTCACATCTGAACAAAGACATGAAAACTGGAGACACCCTTTTCATGGACACCAAGGAAAATAAAGCATCCACATGTCTGGTAGATGCATAAATCCATTTGAATATCCTCCACTAATCACTTGTGGATTTTTTTAGGTGAAGACACTTTATTTCAAAGAAGCAGATTCAAGCAGTTTTTTAACCCCTGGTCATTCACTCCTTCAGGCCTGCCAAGGCCACCTACCATCACTGCTGAGTGCCAACCACCATCCACTGCCCCTTACTGCTGTGCTACCAGGTAACCCAAAGTAACCCTTCATTGAGTGGGCCCCTACCCTGGGAGGCTACCATGGGAGGAGAATTGCCCTAAAGAGCTTCCGGTGTATCCTGGGCATGGCAGGGATCAGAACGTACACATGTCTGGGGATTCTGGCTTATGGAGGGACCAACAACTGTCCTTCGGTTGTGTCAGTGGGTGTTTTCCCATTTTCTTGGGAGCGTGACAGCCACATGATGTCAAGGCACAAGCCGATGTCCATCACGCCCCTCCTGCAGTGAGGGCTGACATGTTGTCGTGCTCTGGCCTCCACCTGGAGCCAGCAAATGCTGAGCCATGAACCCACCCTCCCTCCCAGAAGAAGGTGAGTGATCGCTGGACACTCAAGCTTTCACCCACCAGCTGGTACTCCAACACCCAAGTCTGTTCCCTAACCCTGGTCAGCAGTGTCACAAGCAGAAATCCAATTCAGGCAGTTAAATTATAGATAGGAAAAACAAAGGTAGTCCACCTTAGCGGTGATGGTTCAGATTAATTCACATCGGAGTTCTAACAAGCAAAAGACCAAGTCATTTGTAACTTGTGCATGTGGGGGTGTGGGTGCTGAAGAAAGGGGATCATAGTGCTGTCACTACTGCCATCACCCCAGAGGGATGTGGACTGCATTGTTGCTACTGCCATCGCACCAAAGGGGTGGGGGCTGTAGTGCTTCTGCCATCACCACTGGTGGATGGGGAATGTAGTACTGCTGCGTCCCACCTGAGGGATGGGGGCCATAGTGCTGCTACTGCTTCTGTCACACCTGAGGGAGGGAGGAGGCTGTAGTGCTTTGCTGCTGCCATTACACCAGATGGATGGGGGTCACAGTGCTGTTGGTGCTGCCATCGTACCTGAGGGATGGGGCGTATTGTGCTTCCATTACACCTTAGGGATGAGGGCTGTAGTGTTCTGCTGCCATCACATCTTGTACCTAAAATAACTTTAAATTGGTACAAGGATGGAAGGATGTGTAATAGTGGAAATCAAAGTTGCTAAAATGCATGTTAGCAGAGTTAAAATTGTTAAATAAAGTACACAAAACCAAACACCGGTTAAAGCGGATTTTGGCTTAGCAGACACCGGTGACAATACCATTTTTCACAATGTGCAAAATGGAATATGCCCTTTCTCAATCCCGGTAAACCAGTGTCCCTGATCTTCGCTTTTTGATCAACATTTCCTCCAGGTGATGACATCTCTGGGCTTTACACAGGTTGTTTCCGCAGCTATACACAAAGGAGGTCACTCTCTTGACCTGGTTTTCCTCCTGGGGATCGAGGCTTCCGACTTGGTGGTGGAACCAGTCAGTTGGTCTGATCATTACCCAGTTGGGTTCAATTTTGAGGCCCCCCCTGGGCAGGTCGGCCCCTGTGGAGTTGGTCAGGTATTGCCCATTGCAGGACGTTGTCCCTGAAGACCTGATGGTGGTTATTGACCTCTCGTTGTTTGATGAGTCATGCACTGATCCTGAGCAGCTGGTAGTGGCCTATAATGGGGCCATTTCGGCTGCACTTGATCAGATTGCACCAGCCCGTGTTCGCCCCCTCCCGAGCCGTCCCGTTGCCCCATGGTTCAATGGGGCATTGAGAGGACTGCGGAGGTTGGGGCATAGGTTGGAGCGTCGTTGGAGGAAGACTGCCTCTGATGCCGACCATCTTATTTTGTTAGAGCATTACAAGCTCTACCAAACAGCAATTTCCCATAAGAAGGCAGAATTCCTGTCCAAGGAAATTTCTGTCACCCGAAATCGACCGGCTCAGCTCTTCAGAACTGTCGACAGACTGTGCAACCCAGTCTGTCGGCAGATCCGTCGAGCCTTTACACAAATTGATTGTGAGGAGATCACTCGATTCTTTGTGAATAAGGTGGAAGACATTCGGAGGCAGTGCCCCCGACCTCACTCTAAGGTTGTTGCAGTTGATCAGTGTTTTGTCGCAGAGCCCGGAGTTTCCTAGAGTTCTTTTATTTATTTATTTATTTATTGAATTTTGATGACCGGGTAGGCCCACTGGGCCCCGGAGGTCCCTTTTTCAGGGGCGACCCGGGTGAGACAACAAAATACAGGTAACAGATCAGTACAGTCATGTAATTGTAAAGTATTTAACAATAAGAATACATAGGTTTACAGGCGGCAGGTAGTGTAAGACATGCAGGCAGTAAGGACATAGAGGTTACACATAATGAGACCGTTTTACATCCCAAGTTAGTGATTAGGTTGAGAGTGCTCTGGTAGGCAAGCAGTAGCTAAAGACCTGGGGTTAGCTTCTTTGTGGGCATATTGGAAGGGGGATAAGAGGGACAAAAGTGCACCCCATCTTTAGGGGGAGGTCCGTTATGCAACCAGGATGGCTATGCAAGGTCGGGTCTAATGAGCTACCAGGATGGCTTTTGACCTACCAGATCTCGTAGACACTATGAAGATTGTCCGTGAGATGCGCCCAACATGTTGTAGTTTGGATCCGGGCCCTACCTCCCTGATTATGGGTTGTAGTGAGACTATCAGCCCAGTCCTTGCTCGGATTATCCGGTGTTCTTTAGAGACAGGAGTTTTCCCTAGCTCTCTGAAGGAAGGGGTGATGACTCCCCTTCTGAAGAAAGTTTCTTTAGACCTGGATGACCTAGCAAACTACCGACCAATCTCTAACCTCCCTTTTGTGGGGAAGGTTATTGAGAAAGTTGTGGCGGCTCAATTGGATAACCATTTGACCATCTATAGTTTACACGAACCTCTCCAGTATGGTTTTCGTAAGAGGCATAGCACCGAGAATGCTCTGGTTCGGGTGCTCAATGATCTCCTGATGGCGAGAGATCGGAGACACCGCTCTATTTTGGTTCTCCTTGATCTGTCTTCAGCTTTTGATACTGTGGATCATGGGGTTCTGCTCGAACGCCTGAGGTCCATTTGTGGACTATCGGGTGTGGTCCTCAGATGGTTTTCATCTTACCTCGAGGGCAGAACGCAGAGAGTGGTCTCGGGTTTGCATTCATCCGGAGCCTTCTCTCTGCCTTGCGGGGTACCTCAGGGCTTGGTGCTTTCCCCCATGTTATTCGCAGTATATATGCTACCCCTCGGAGACATTGTAAGATGGTTTGAGCTGAGGTTTCACTGCTACACTGATGATACACAGCTCTACCTGTCTTTTGCACTCGACCAGGTTAGTGCTATCTCAGTGCTGAATAACTGCCTCACTGATATCCAAGAATGGATGAATATCAGTGGTTTGAAGTTGAATCCGGGAAAGACCGAGGTTATGGTGGTGGACCCGGGTCGTAGGGTTGAGGGTTTAAGGGCGGGGTCCCCCTCCGGATTAACTCTGGGGGTAGACCAGATCCCCACCTCTGAACGGGTGTGTAACCTGGGTGTGGAGCTTGACACTGGTTTGACCCTTCATTATCAGGTGTCTGCAGTTGTCAAGACTGCATTTTTTCATCTTAGAAACATCACCAGGATTAGGCACCTGGTTCCACCTTGCGACCTGCCGGTTTTGGTCCACGCCTTCGTGACATCTCGTCTCGATTACTGTAACTCCCTTTACCTAGGACTTTCTGGGGTTGATATCTGCCGCTTGCAGCTAGTGCAGAATGCGGCAGCACATTTGTTGACTGGGGTTTCAAGAAGGTCCCATATTACCCCGGTGCTGCGCACTCTGCATTGGCTGCCAATACAGTGGTGGATCACCTTTAAAGTGGGTCTTTTGACCTACAAAGCCCTACACGGTCTAGGTCTCGACTATTTGAAAGAGCTTCTGGTGCCCTACACACCTCTAAGACAGCTCCGCTCGGCTGATGAGGGGTTGCTGGAGATTCCAAGGGTAAATTTGAAGTTCTCTGGAGCCTGTGCCTTCGGTTTTGCGGCTCCCACCCTCTGAAATACTCTGCCCCGTCAGCTCCGTGAGAGTACGACGGTGGGAAGTTTTAAAAAGGCCTTAAAGACTTTTTTTATGGGAGAAGGCATTTCCTGCTATGTTGTAACTGGTTATTTTAGTTTGGTAATATTCGTTGAGTAGTTCTATTGTATGTATTGATTATGCTGGTGTTTTCCTGTTTTTATGTACAGCGCCTTGAAAAATTTGAAAGGCGCTTAACTAAATAAATGTTATTATTATTATATTATTATTATTTATGCTATAACAATGAAATATATTACAGTCATAACAACTAAGTTTGAGCCTGAGTTACCTTTCTGGGCTGACCCGGTCATCGTCCAAGCGGAATCTGTCTGGAGTGTAAAAACTCTACAAAGGAATCAGGAGGATCTTACACTCCTGGTCTCTTGACTGGCCCTGATGGTGCTTGTGCTTCTTGCTAAAGTGGGCAGGGCTCTGCCCCAAGGTCTGGAGGGCAATGTACATTTCATGGAAGCATTCTGTGAATGACTCTCCAATGCTGACCCCAGCCAGGAGCAGCGCTAACACTAAAGAGGTACTCACTGCAGCAGCTGCTGCTTCCTCTTCAAAGGCCACAAACTGGGATGCAGACCCAGCAGCATCCAAGGCCTGCTTATGGCCCTTCGGTTGGTTCTTTTTGGATACCGTTCTGAAGACTGGCCGAGGGTGAGTTGGTGCTTCTGATCCTCACAGGATTCCAGAATCATCGAAAGGCAGGGACCACACCTAGCCATGCCGTGCTGCCCGTCTAGGCAGTACAGACACGTCATGCAGGCTGGTGACCAACATCTTCTGCCAGCACTGTTTGCAAAATTTGAAGCCCTCCATTGCTGGTCACAGAGAGGGGTCAAAAGGACTTACAGATATCACAGAAAGGAGTTAAGAAAATGTCAAAATATCAGTTCGCCAATGGCGCACTGAATCCTTAAATGAGAGCCAAGAAGGAGGTGATCTGTTCTTCCAGTGGAAAGAAAGATTTGACGTCAAGGGACGGAGTCAGGGAGATGTACCACCTGGGTGGTGGGAGGAGCTTAGCTTCAAGACATCTGACGAATCAGCACTTCTAGTGGAACTGTCAGAGCGTGGACAGCGAACTGTATCCACACTCCTAGAGACACTCTGCTAGTATGTAAGACACATTTTGGAAGGTCTTCCTTGTTTTTTGGTTTTTTGTTAATCAAGGATCTATGATCTTGAACTCTTCTTGTTAATCTATGATCTGGAACTCAGTCCCACAGTATTTAAAACCAAACTCATACCCCATTGTTTTTACTACACTGAAATGTTGGGCCACAGATCAAGCAACCAAAACTTACGTTGTTGCCCAAATAATGATCCAGAGTAATTTGATTTAGACTAATTTCCCCATTAATAAAACAAAGACTTTCTTCTTTGGTAAAGTGTATTTGTATTATCTCTACTGCCCTTACTGTTACTATTACTACCTTTGTAAAGATGATGCAGTATTGCTTCTGACTTGTATGGCCTCTGTTGCTGTATTTCATATTCTTATTGTGATTTTGGCACTGCATAAGTATGCTTTCTATTTATGATGTGGAAACTTATAAGATACGTTGATTGTCCTGTATGTATTTTCAGGGCTGAATTTTTTTTTTTTATCACATCCTTGTTTATGCGCCTCTGCAGCACTACCGGCAGAGGCATCCAGCCAACGGCCCCCACCGCCCCGGAGAGCAGCAGGCTCACTCTCATGGTGGGGGTCTGGTGCGGCCGCCCCAACCCGCCAGAGGATCTCCCCTTACCTCTCCGGGCTGGGCTGGACCAGACCCCCCAGCATGATTCCATGACAGTCCTCCGGGTCAGTGGGAGTGCGGCCATCAAGCTGCCCAGTCGCGCCCAGCCTTTTCCTCCAGTTTGTCCCCAGGAGCCAGCAGTGCAAGGGACGCATGGCCGCCAGGCGGGATCGCCTTGCTGTGCTCCACCCCTGACACTGCAACTGTGCTGCCCCTGGTCATCACCAGGGGCTGCTTCAGTGCGATGTTCTTGCCCAGCCCACCCCACAGGGAGGAGAGCAGTCCAGGGATGCTCAATCCACCCTCTCCCCTGCCAACCCCCGGCAGCCCGAGTGTGTTCCCGAACCCAGGTCGCCGGTGTGGTGCGAAGTGTGGCGTCCAGTGCCTCAACCCTCAGCACCACCGGGCCGGCTCAGGGCTGAATTCTGATGTATAAACTTTTCATCTGCTTTAACTAAATGTTATAAGGACCCCAATGAAAATGAGCATCTGCTCAACTGGGCAATCCTTGTTCATATATTCTATGAATAAAAGATATACTTCTTCTTCCTCTTCTACTACTATTACTTCTACTTCTACTTCTACTACTACTTCTATTGCTACTATGGTGCGGAAAGGCAAAAGGCATAGAAAACCTGAATGGTTCTCCAAGTAGGTGAGGGAGGCTATGGGGACTATGAGTCCAACCTTCAAAAATGAGTTGTCTCAGAATACGCTGCACTCACACAACAAAAGCAGGCTCTTACCATATGTTCTGTGCTCAGAAAACATTTTATTTGCCAAAGTCCTCGACACATAATTCAGCAGTGCAGAGCACAAAGCCAGCCACCATACAGGAAGGTGAATGCCCTGACATTTCGCCAAACAGGCTTCATCACGAGTGGGGAATAGAGACATATTCCAAATTACATAGTCTAAGCCTGATGACAGTAAGATGCCGGAGGTGGGGGGGGGGATTTCTTTCTTTGAATGTAATGCTTTGAAGCAGCTCTGAGTGAACAAAAAATGAAGAAATGTACTTTTGCTATGAAAGCTTAGTTTGAAGTTAAACAAAATTAATTCTTGAGTTTACGTACCCTCCTGATGCTGTTTATGTGACTTTTTATGGAATTTGTACAGCCTTTTGATTTTTGTAGATTTGCACTTCACAGTATACCTTGTATTTTTCATGACTTGTATGTCATGGATTTTGGCAAATAAAACTTTTTCTGACCACTGAATATGTGGTAAGAGCCTGCCTGTGATGCGAGAGTACAGCTCATACAGAGATGACTAGACAAACCCTGGGGGTCGGCCATTTCCTGAGCTGCACCAACTGGTATCCACAGAGCATGGCTGTATCCCTGGTGGTTTTCTTCAAAAATTCCAAACTAAAAATCAGACAGCAGAGAGCAGGGAAGTTTGCCAGACCAGACTAAGAGCAGTATAGCCCAGAGGTTAGAGTAATGAGCTGTGAATGAGCTTGGTACATCCATCAATCTGGGTTTGATTCCCACAACCTCCACTTGCATACTGTCGACTCTGAGCAAGTCACTTTACCACCCAGTGCTCCAGGGTTGCCCCTGAAAACAGGCACTTGTACCTAGTGGGCCTTACCCGGTTACCAAAGAATAAAAAAAAAAAGGCAACAGCAGCAGAAGATCAGAATAGCAGTGCAGGTAAAGGAGAGTAAGGCCTTCTATAGGTACAGTATATGAGGGAGGAGAGGAAGACTAATGAAGGCATCGAAAGGCTACAGAAAGAAGGAGTATGGGTGTCAAGAATGGGGGGGGGAAGGTAAATCTAATGAAAGAATACTTTACTTTACTGTTCATGGTGGAGGAAGAGCCCTATTCTGGAGTGTTCAACAAAGCTGAGGGAGAACAGGCAGAAGCTGGAAATGGGGCAAATAACAGGGAATAAGATACTCAAGGGCTAATGGGATTAAAGGTAAACAAGGCACCAGGGCTGGATGGGCTCCACTCCTGTGTACTAGGAGAAATCTGCGTGGCGGAGGCACTGGAAGAACCACTGGCAGATCTGTTTAACTGCTTTCTGGCAACAGGGGTGATCCTGGATGGCTGAAGTTGCAGTCCCTCTTCACAAGGGAGTGGACAATGGGAATCTGGGAAACTACAGGCTGGTTAGTTTTACTTCTGTTGTGCAGAAGTTGCTTAATTCTGTCATCAAGGTATAGATAAGGGAATTTTTTGAAGCTAAAAACCTATACAAAAAGGAAGCATGACTTTGTTAAGGGGATGTTGTGCCTGATGAACGTCATTGACTTCTTCAACTCAGTGTCGCAGGCAGAGGACATGGGTCAGGCTGTGGGCATCTGCTACTTAATTTTCAGCAAGACCTCTGATGCGGTACTACACAGAGACTTGTGAAGAAGCTGTCGGGCATGGGAATGGAGGAGACTATCCAAATGGGTTAGCAACTGTCCAATGGAATGGACACAGATGGTGCTAACAAATGGGACCTGCTCGGGGGTCCCTCATTGGCTTGTGCCACCATTCAAACTGCTGTCTTTACCAACTGCTGCATTCTATAATGATCAGATTCATGACAGCCTGCAGAGAAAGACCACTAACCCTGGGTCCCAGGGTGGTAGCCTGGGTAACAAATTGGCAGCACAACAGGATGCAGAGGGTAATAGTAAATGGAATTCACTCTGAAGAAAGGGAGGTTACTAGTGGGGTACCGCAGGGTTCAGTACTGGGACCACTCCTCTTTAATGTCTTTATAGGAGACTTTGTAGAGGGTCTGGAAGGAAAAGTATGCCTCTTTACAGACAACACAAATATCTGCAACAGAGTTGATACACAAGAGGGGGTGGAAAGGATAAGAAGGGACTTGGCAAGGTTGGAGGAAAGGTCATAAGTATGGCAGCTTAGATTCAATGCAAAGAAATGCAATGTAATGCACCTGGGAAACAAAAACCCAAATGAAGAGTACACAATTTTTGGGGTACTAACAACAACAACAATGGAAAGAGACCTGGGGGCAGTCATGTCAGATGACCTTAAGGTAGACAAGCAATGTGAGAAGGCAGTAAAAAGTTGGAGTGGATACTGGGATGCATAGGGAGAGGCATCACCAGTAGAAAACAGGAAGTTGTTATCCCTCTGTACAGTCAGTTGGTGAGACCCCATCTGAAGTACTTTGTGCAATTCTGGAGACCCCATCTTTGCAAGGACATAGATAGGATGGAGGCGGTCTAGAGAAGTGCAACTAAAATGGTGCAGGGTCTGAAACAGATGCCATATGAAGAGAGACTAAGAGAGCTTAATATGTATACCCTTGAGGAAAGGAGGGAGAGAAGGGGGACATGATAGAAACTTTCAAGTACCTCAAGAAAATCAACAAAGTCCAAGAGGGGAGTATCTTTCAGAAAAAGAGATATGCAAGAACAAGAGGGCACAATTTAAAGATAGAGAGAGGACGGCTCAGAGGTAATGTGAGGAAGTATTTCTTCACAGAGAGGGTTGTAGATGCATGGAACAGCCTTCTTGAGGAGGTCATAGAGTGAAAAACAGTGGGGGAATTCAAGAATGCATGGGACAGCCATAAGGCAATTATAGTGGGGGGTAGGAGGAAGTAAGCTGTTGGTTACAGTAACTAGAATCTGCAGCTTATCCAATAGGTAGGGAAATGGGCAGATTGGGTGGGCCAAGTGGTCATTATCTGCGGTCAAAGCCCTATGTTTCTAACTAAGCTATTCTAATAATACTAAAAATGTTTAAATAACAAAATCCCCCATAAGAAAAAAATTACTCACCATAGTAATGTTGTTTCTACTAATGGAGTCTTGCTGTATTCTGACTATATGCAGTTAGCCCCAGCAGTTGAACTGCTCCGGAGAGGAAAGAGTTAACTCTATGCAGAAGCATAGAACGTTGAGCTTGAGCTCGGTTTTCAAACCTTTGTCTCTGGCACTCTGCAGGGTAACCGTCAGATTCTTACGAGCACTAAACTAACTAACTCAATAGAAACTGTTTTAAAATTTTGTGCCAAATGGCAATAACAGATTTTTAGGCTCAAAAGACTCAAGTCGAGAACCCCAAAGAGAATATAAGTAGCTAGTGAAACAACCAACATTCATAATAAAAAAAACAGAAAACCCCTTAAAAAAAAGATAAGGGCATGCCAAATACACTTCTGGGGTGCAGCACTATGCCTGCCAAACCACACCCCGAAACTACTAGGTTCCAGGGAGGGAAGGAGGTCAGAATACTGCAAGACTCCATTAGAAGAAACACTATTACTATGGTGATTAATTTTTTCTTCAAACAACATGAAATCTTGCTGTATTCTGACTACATGCAGACTACCAAGCAGTATCCCTTTGGAGGAGGGGGTCACAGAACCTATTTTGGGAACAAGCTCTGCAGCACAACCGTGCCAAACCTAGCATCACTTCGAGACTGAATGTCCAAAGAGTAACGCTTGGTAAATGTGTGAACAGATTTCCAGGTGGCTGCTTTACAGATGTCCACTAAAGGTATATCTCTAGCTGCTGCGACTGAAGCAGCTGTGCAGTGACTGTGGAGCAGCAGTCTTCCGGGAAACGTTCTGGAGGATGCGGTGTTGTCCCATCTGCAGGCACCTCTCTGGGTGAGGGAGGAGGTTGCTCATCTCCAGGATGAGTTGGCCAGAATTTGTGGGACCTCCTCTCCCACCCAGGGACCACCAGGGTCATTGCCTCAGAGGTTGCCAAGAAAGAGGAGCGGTTGGACCACAGTGGGCTCAGGGAGGGTGAGGGTGGTGGAACAGAGGTGCATTCCTCCAGTTGTACCTCCCACAATTTCTATGCCATTCTGGAAAAGTGTGGTTCATCTATGGAGGCACCCACGGTGGAGACCAAGGAGGATGCTGGGAACCTCCACAAAGGAGACTCACAGGAGGGTGGCATGGGACCCCACGGGAAGGAAACAACTCCTGGTGGGGGACTCCATTGTTAGGAAGGTAGAACTGAGGGATGAAGGAGAGAGGGAGGTAAGGTGCCTGCCTGGTGCCATGGCTTGGAGGGACAGGGAGCGAATCCTCAGGATCACAGGAGCAGCTGCACTGGGGAGGGAGCTGGATGTCATTGTCCAACTAGGGACAAATGACCTGGCTAAGAGAGGGATCAGAGCAATGCAAGAAGCATTTGTGGAGATGGGAGCAGCCTTAGACAAATAGCACGCACGGTAACCTTCTCGGAAGTGCTTCCTGTCTGTGGCACGGGTGAGGCTAGGGTGCTCCACACCATGGGATTCAATCAGTGGTTGAAAAACTGGTACAAAGCTCAGGGATTTGGCTTCACTGGGGACTGGGGGTCCACCTGGAGGGATGCAGGCCTATACTGGCATGATGGTCTGCATCTGTCCAGGAGGGGAACCAGGATCCTAGGTGATAGGTTTAAATGCTTCTGGGCAAGCATTTAACCAGCTAAGGGGAGGCACTGAGAGAAGCAGGAAATCTAGCCCCCCCAAAAACAAAAAATCAGGGTGCTAAGTGAGATAGACACCAACATAGAGATGTCGATAGGGAGAAGTGCAGGGGTAAATGGTGACAGTGACAAATGCAATAAGGACAGGGATGGGGCAAAAAGGGGTAAGGCCATCAAGCAATGGAGGGTAATGAGTACCAATGCCTGTAGTCTGGGCAACTAGCTCCCTGAACTGGTGGCCTTGATGGAAGAGGGATGCCTGGCTATTGTAGCAATCACAGAAACACGGTACACAGAGAACCATGACTGGGATGTTAACATACCAGGGTACAAAACCTATAGGAGAGACAGGGAAGGGAGAAGAGGGGGCAGAGTAGCTCTCTATGTAAGGGAAGGGATGAAAGCAACTGAACAAAAGAGTAAACAGGGAGGAGAGGAGGCACTGTGGGTCACCTTAGAGACTAGAAATGGCACCACAATCCGAACAGGGGTTGTATACAGACCCACATGTCAGGGGGAAGGAATGGACAAGTTTGATAGAAGCAAACTTAGGATGGCCGAGAAGGGGAGATACTGTTGATGGGAGACCTTAACATGCCAGATGTTAACTGGAGCACCTTTGCTGCTGCCACATCCAAAAGCAGGGCCATTCTCAATGCCCTTCAGGTGGCATGCCTCAGACAGCTAGTTTTGGAACCTACTCATGAGGGAGCAATTTTAGACCTCGTACTCTCAAATGGGGATAGTGAGAGGATCTCAGATCTAGACATGGGTAGCCATTTGAGAACAAGTGACCACCAAACAGTGTGGTTCACAATAAACTCAGCTACAGAGTCAAGCCATACAAAAGTGAGGGTTCTGGACTTCAGGAGGACTGACTTTGGCAAGATGGGCGAGTGCCTTAGAAAAGCATTAGCAAACAGACTAGAGGGAAGGGTGGAGTAACAATGGAGAAATATCAAAACTGCCATCACAGAGGTAACAAGCCTTTGTGTGAAGCAAATAAACAAATCAAAACGAAAGAAAAAGCCACTATGGTTCTCAAAAGAGGTAGCGGTGAAGGTTAGGGAGAAAAAGATAGCATTTAAGAAGTATAAGGAAACACAGAAGGAGCAGGACAGATAACTGTACCAGTTAAGGCAGAAGGAAGCAGAAAGAGCAGTCAGAATAGCAAAGGCCCAAATGGAGGAAAAGATAGCCAACTCTGTTAAAAGGGGGGATAAAACATTTTATAGGTATATCAGGGAGCATAGAAAGACAAAGGGAGGGATAGTGAGGCTGAACAGAATGGACGATGGGTGGGCAGAGAGGGACAGTGAAAAAGCAGGATACTGAATGAATACTTCTGTTCAGTATTCACAAAAGAGGAGGTGCCTAATCAATTAACAGAAGCACTTTGGATGGGGGGGTCGATCCCAGTCCTTCACAGAAGAAAGGTTCTGAAAAGAACTCCTAAAACTGAAAGGTGGACAAAGCAATGGAGCCGATGGAATTCACCCAGAATTTAAAAGAATTAAGCAGAGAACTAGTGACACCACTGACTACTCTTTTTAACAAATCATGGGAGGATGGTGTGGTACCTGAGGACTGGAGGAAGGCAGATGTGATTCCCCTTCACAAAAGTGGGGCCAAGACAGAGGTAGGAAACTACAAACCTGTCAGTTTGACCTCTGTGGTAGGGAAAGTGATGGAATCCCTTCTGAAGGAAAGAAATGTTGAGTACCTAGAGGCCAGTGGGGCAGAGGACCCAAGGCAGCATGGGTTCACAGCGGGAAGGTCATGTCAGACGAATCTCACAGATTTCTTTGACTGGGTGACCAAAGTAGTACACCAGGGAGGGGCTGTGGACATGGCCTACCTAGACTTTAGCAAGGCATTTGACACAGTCCCACACAAAAGATCAATAGCTAAATTATCCAGCCTGGGAGTGGGTCCCAGGGTGGTAGCCTGAGTAAAACATTAGCAGGACAACAGGACACAGAAAGTAATTATAAATGGAGCCCACTCTGAAGAAAGAGGGGTTACTAGTGCGGTACCACAGGGTTCAGTACTGGGTCCAGTCTTTTTAATGTCTTTATAAGTGACATTGCAGAGGGACTGGAAGGAAAAGTATGCCTCTTTGCAGATGACACAAAGATCTGCAACAGGGTTGATACACAAGGAGATGTGGAAAGGATGAGAAGGGACTTGACAAGGTTGGAGGAATGGTCAGAAGTATGGCAGCTTGATTCAATGCAAAGAAGTGCAAAATAATGCACCTGGGAAACAAAACCCAGGGAAGATTACACAATGGGGAGTAGTACAACAACAAAATGGAAAGGGACCTGGGGTAATCATATCAGATGACCTTAAGGTTGGATACAATGTGAGGAGGGTAGAGGGGCTTGGGGATACTAGGATGAATAGGGAGAGGCATCACCAGCAGAAAACAGGAAGTTGTTATCCCCTGTACAGACAGTTGGTGAGACCCCATCTGAGTACTGCATCCTGTTCTGGAGACCCCATCTCCAAGGACATAGACAGGATGGAGGCAGTTCAGAGGAGGGCAACTAAAATGGTGCAGGGTCTGCAAGAGAAGCCATACAAGGAGAGACTAAAGGAGCTTAATATGTATACCCTTGAGGAAAGGAGGGAGAGGCGGGACAAGATAGAAACGTTTAAGCACCTCAGTGGAATCAACAAAGTCCAAGAGGGTAACATCTTTCAGAAAAAGAGATGTGCAAGAACAAGGAGACACAATTTGAAGATAGAGGGGCTGCAGGGGCAATGTGAGGAAGTATTTTTCTCAGAGAGGGTGGTGAATGCATGGAACAGCCTTCCTGAGGAGGTTGTGGGGTCTAAAACTGTAGGAGAATTCAAGAATGCATGGGACAGACATAAGGCAATTTTTGTGGGGGGTAGGAAGAAATAGGCTATTGGTTAAATAGGATCTGCAGCTTATCCTCTAGGTAGGGAAATTGGCAGACTAGGTGGGCCAAGCGGTTCTTATCTGCTGTCAAAGTCTATGTTTCTATGCTACCTCTGGTAGAATGAGCCCTCAGGCCTGAAGGAGGCTCCTTCCCAAGTTCTGAATAGCAGAACTGGATACAGGAGACAATCCACCTGGCAATTGTTTTCTTGATAGGAGGTTTACCCTTTCCCACTTCTCCATAAGTGAGAAACAACTGAGAATAGTCATTCCTATGGGCCTTAGTACGCTCCACATAGTAACTAAGAGCCCTCTTTACATCAAGACTGTGTAATCTTCTCTCTCCAGAGGAAGAATGTTCAGTGAAAAATACAGGCAATGACACAGACTGATTCAAATGAAAGTCTGACACCACCTTAGGGAGAAACTTTCTGTTGGTGTGAAGGACCACCTTCTCCCTGTGAAATGAAATGAAATTAGGTTCCACTGATAAAGCCTGTAATTCACTGATTCTCCTGGCAGAGGTAATGACTACCAGGAATACAGTTTTCCAAGTCAAGTATTTCAGTTCAGCTGAGGATAAAGGCTCAAAGGGGGGTTGCATAAGCTGTGTTATACAGATATTCAGATCCCAAGAAGGGGTAGGCTCCCTAAAGGGAGGGTTAACATGTACTAAACCCTTAATTTCTTGAAAACTGGATAAGAAGCTAGGGAAGAGCCCTAACCAGCAGAAAGGTAGGCAGACACAGCTGCTAAATGTACCTTGAGAGTAGTAGGCTGGAGGTTTAAGCTATTAAGATGCACCAGATAGTCCAGTACAGTTGCAATATCAGCCAACTCTGGTTGGACAGGTTTCTGGTAACACCAAAACCCAAATATTTTCCATTTGGAGATGTAAGTCTTTCTGGTAGCAAATTCCTACTAACCTATAGAATATCCGAGACTGATTGAGAAATGTTTAGACTTGCATATTCTAGCTCTTCAAGAGCCAGGCCTTGAGTCTGAGAGTCTGAAGACTGAGGTAAAGGATCCTCCCTTGTGAGGAGGCAAGAAAATTAAACTGTCTGGGAAGACAGAGAGGCATTGTTACTGACAGTGACAAGATCAGAGGGTACCAAGGCTGTCTGGCCCAGTCTGGAGCCACTAGAATCACCCTGCAGGGCTGAGACCTGATCTTGATCAGGACCCTGAATATCAGAGGAAAAGGAGGGAATGCATACAGAAACCTGCTTGTCCAATTCAACGGGAAAGCATCCTGATGGACAGAGCCCAGAAGAGACAGTCTGCAACAAAAGAGAGGAAGTTGGTGATTGTCCAGGGCTGTAAAGTGATCTATCTCTGGAGTGTCCCACCTCTTGAAAATGACCTGAAGAATTAAAGGATTCAGGGTCCATTCGTGATGACCCAGAGAGCATCTGCTAAAATGTTGTCCTTCCCTGGGAGATGCACGGTCATCAGGGAAGCCTAAAGGGAATAAACCAGAGACCATATCTTCATGGCCTCTGTGCGCACGGCTGAGGACTGAGTGCCTCCCTGTTTGTTGATGTACCACATAGTTGTGGTATTGTCTGTCCTGATCTGCACCACTTTCCCTTGAGCCACAGCTGAGAATGTCTGAAGTGCTAGAAAGACAGCTCTCAATTCGAGAAGATTTATGTGTAGAAGGGACTTCTGGTGTGACCAGGTTCCTTGAGCTGTAAGCTGATCTAGGTGAGCCCCCCAACCTAGTAGAAAGGCATCTGTGGTGAGAATTATTGAAGGAGCCCGACTGATAAATGGGACACCTTTTCGAAGACTGTCCTCCTCCAGCCACCACTGAAGGGCCTGGACTAGAGTTTGAGACATTGGAACCAATTTGGGGAGAGGGTCTCTTTTTTGAGACCAATAAGATCTGAGATGAAACTGAATATCTCTCATCTGAAACCGTGCTCCCTGGACCACAGCTGTGGATGGTGCCATTGCAACTGCAGAAAGTGTTTGGCTGGATGAGAAACTAGAGGACGAAAAGAGGAAGCCAGAGTGATCAGGGACTGAACCTTGAGAGAGGGAGAAATGCCTTTGCCAGAATAGTGTCTATTTCCACCCCTATGAAGGTGAGAAGCTGGGCTGGTTCCAGAACATACTTTTCTAGGTTCAGAATGAAGCCCAAGGATTCTAGAAGTCTGAGTGACCCCTAAGGCTGACTTGACTTGGTCTGAGGACTGGCCCACTAGGAGCCAATCATCCAGGTATGGGAACAGAAGGATACCCTGTTTCCTGAGGAATGCCAGCACTACTGCAAGACATTTGGTGAACACCCTTGGAGCAGATGTTAGGCCGAAAGAAAAAATTACTCACCTTAGTAATTGCTTTTCTTCTCATGGAGTCTTGCTATATTATGACATATAGCAGTTAGCCACAGCACCTGAACTGCCCCGGAGAGGAAGGAGTTAACTCCAGGCTGACTGGAGTTCCAAGCGCAAGCGCCTTGCTGAAAGCTCTATCTGGCTAGTTTCAAATCGAAACTGTCAGATCTTTACGGAGCCAACACTAAGCAAAAGTCTGTGTGGAAAAAACTCTATACCAGCCAAATGGCTACCTACTAGTAGAAATAACAATAACAGAAACAACAACAACAACAATATCACCCTGACAAGTACTATTAGGCCCTCCCCTCCCCAAAAGACTCAAGTCCAGGAGGGGGCCAAACCTACAAGTAAAACAGAATACTGTTTTCCTAATCCTAAAGAAAAGGGAAAAAGGAAAAGAGCTATAATGGCATGACACAGTGCTTGCACCAATTTGCCAACCCCTTACCCAAGTAGAAGTTCTGAGAGGGGCAGGTTAGTGGACGAATATAGCAAGATTCCATGAGAAGAAAAGCAATTACTAAGGTGAGTAATTTTTTCTTCAAACACCATGAAGTCTTGCTATATTATGACACATAGCAGATTACACAGGTACCTCCATGGAGGAGGCCAGAACCTACTTAGGAAATAGGCTCTGAAGCACGGTTGTGCTAAACCTGAGCATCTCTCCTGGACTGGACATCCAGGAGTAATGCTTGTAAAGGTGTGAACTGTTTTCCAGGTAGCAGCTTGACAGATTTCCAGAATGGAATATCTCCGCAGCCGCTAGAGATGCAGCTGTACCCTTGGTGGAATGGGCCCTCTGTCCTGAGGGGGTTCTCTCACCTAGTTTTTGTAGCAAAATTGGATACAAGAGACAATCCACCTGGCAATTGTCCTCTAGTGGCAGGTTCTTTGCCAACCTCGCCATAGGTAATTAAGAGTTGGAGGATTCAACCTGTGACCCTTTGGTGTGTTCCAAATAGTAGCTTAAAGCTCTTTTTAACTCAAATCAGCAATCTCCTCTCACCGAGGAAGAATGCTCAGTGAAAAATACTGAAGGGAGATGGATTGTTAAGATGGAAATCTGAAACCACTTTAGGTAAAACTTTTGTTAGTCCTGAGGACTACCTTATCTCTGTGAAAAGAAATAAAATCCTTTTCCACTGACAGGGCTTGTAACTCACTTATGCGCTGGCAGAAGTGATGGACACTAGAAAACAGTTTTCCAAGTTAGGAACTTAAGGTCTGCTGAAGACAGAGGTTCAAAGGGGGGTTGCATTAACTGAGCAATGCAAACATTAAGGTCCCAGGCAGGGGCTGGGTCCCGAAAAGGAGGGTTAGTGGAAGTAACCCCTTAAAAAACTTGGAAACACAGGGTGAGAAGAAAGGGAGGCAAGCTTTCTGCTGATATAAAAGCAGAGACAGCTGCCAGATGAACCTTAGGTAGCTGGCCTGAGGCCTAAGGAATTAAGATTGACCAAGTAGTCCAGCAAATGGGCAAATCAGCAGATTCTGGGACAATTTGCTCCCAGAACACCAGATGGAGAACCTCTTCCATTTGGAATTATAATGGCCCCTAGTGGAAGGCTTCCTAGAGGCCTTTAAAATATCAAGGACACCTTGAGAAAGGTGTAATTCAGCAATTCTAACTCCCAGAGCCAAGCCTTGAGGTGGAGGATTGAGGTCCGGATACCAAACTCTCCTCTGGGCACAAGTCAGCAGGTTGTGGACCCTGGAAGGCCGGGGGTGGACTGACAGGGACAGAAGCAGTGGGTACCAGGGTTGCCTGGCCCAGTCTGGTGCAATCAGAATCACTTTGCAGGGCTGGGATCTTATTTTACTAACACCCTGAAGAGAAGGGGAAGGGGAAAGGCATACAGGAACTTCCCTTCCAATCCAACAAAAGGCGTCCAGGGGGACTGAGCCCATTACTGGAGGCCTGCAACAGAACAGAGGAAGTTGGTGGTTGTCTGGGGCTGCGAAAAGATCTATCTGAGGAGTGCCCCATCTGGCAAAAACTGACCCCAGTACTAGGGGATTCAAAGACCATTCGTGATGACCCTGAGAAATTCTGCTGAGGGCATCCGCTAGGACATTGTCCTTCCCTGGAAGGTGAACTGCTACTAGGGAGGTGTTCAGGGAGTAAGCCAGAGACCACAACTTCATTGCTTCGGTGCACAAGGCTGATGACCGAGTGCCCCCCTGCTTGTTGATGTACCACATTGTTGTGGTATTGTCTGTCCTGACCTGAACTACTTTGTTCTGGACAGATGCTGAGAAAACCTGAAGAGCTAAAAAGATAGCTCTGAGTTCCAATAGGTTGATGTGGAGCAGGGATTCCTAGGGGGACCACACTCCCTGAGTGGAAAGGTCGCCCAGTGCGCCTCCCACCCCCAGCAAGGAGGCATCCGTGGTGAGGGTGAGGGAATGAGAAATGGGAATGAAGGGGACCCCTAGTCTTAGATTGCTCTGATCCTGCCACCACTGAAGAGCTAGAATCAGAGTTTGGGTCACTGGGACCAATTTGGTAGGGGGTCCTCCTTTGGGACCAATAGGCCTCAAATGAAACTGAATGTCTCTCATCTGAATCTTGCTCTTGCACTACAGCTGTGGAGGCAGCCATGCCCTAGAAGTTGCAGAGTACCTTGCTGGTCGAGAGACCCGCAGGGTGAAAGAGGATGCCAGGCAATCAGCTTCTCTGCCCTTTCCGAGGGGAGAAATGCCCTGGCCAACTTTGTGTCCAATTCGCACCTATGAAAGTTAGTACCTGAACTGGTTCTAGAACTGACTTTGGTAAATTCAGCAGGAATCCCAGGGAAGTGAGAAGCCGCTGGTGACTTGCAAGTGGGATTTACCTGATCTGGGGACTGACCCACAATGAGCCAGTCGTCCAGGTAGGGAAACACAGCATCCCCTGCCTTCTTAAGTGAGCCACTACCACAGCTAGACATTTTGTGAATACCCTTGGAGCAGAGGTAAGACTGAAGGGCATTGCTCTGAACTGGTAGTGACCTGAGGGCAGTTCGAACCTGAGGTATTTTCAGTGAGAAGGCCTGATCAGGACATGAAAATAGGCATCCTTGAGGTCCAGGGAGGCTAGCCAGTCCCCTGGCCTGAGGAAGGGCAAAATCATTGCCAGAGTTAACATTTTGAACTTTGGTTTCAAAAGATGCTTGTTCAGGTACCTTAAGTCTAGAATGGGCCGCCATTCTCCTGTCTTTTTTGGGGTAAGGAAGTATCTGGAGTACAGCCCCTTGCCCTGGTGACAAGGAGGAACCCTTTCCACTGCTTTGCAGTCTAGGAGGGAAGAGACCTCTGCTTCCAAAGCAAGGGCCTCTAAAGGGCTTGCAGGTGGAAAATGTCTGGTTCTCATCTTTGGAAACTGTTTGAAGCTGAGAACCAGACCCTGGCTTACTACCTCCAGAACCCATTTGTCCAAAGTTAGGGACACCCAGTTCTGGCTGAAATAAGCCAACCTGCCTCCAACTGGTACAGGAGACTCGGCCCTGGGCATCCCATCAGGGTGCCTGCTTGGCAGTAGCCTTAGGCTGAGGGGTGGGGGACGGTTTACCTGCGCCCCGTCTACCTCTGCCTCTGAAAACCTCTGTGCAAAAGCAGAGGAGGCTTGGGATTGATAAAAGGCCTGTGGAAAGGCCTGCCCCTACCTCTGGGAGTGTGCCTCTGTGGAGTGGCATGCCGCCCTGGCCTGGGCACTTTGTAGGTAGTTCTGTATTCATCCATCTTTTCATATAATTTTCCGCTTGCTCTCCAAACAGAGAATTTCCCACCACAGGAAAATCCATAGCATTTGACTGAGTATCCTGTGACAGATTAGTGCACCTGATCCATGCCAACCTCACGGAAAGCTACAGAAGTGGCCATGACCCCAGAGGAAACATCATTAACATCTACAGCAGTATGAAATTGAACTTTAGAGGCTTCAATGCCATCAGCAGCCACCTGTTCCACTCACTCAGCCAGCTGGCCATGGGCCTGCTTGGCTAACTGCAACACTGTATCCCATCTAGATTTCTGATATCTAGCCACATAAGCCATATAATTTGCCTGCCTGAGTCCCAAAGAAGCTGCCATATACTGTTTTTTCGCCATGGCATCAATCTTCCTGGAATCCTTATCAGGAGGATGTGAGGCCAGGGGGATATTAGCCTTGTCACAGGCTGCAGCTTGTACCACACCTACATGACTACACTGCTCAGTGAGGAAGTCTGTATCAGGGCCTGATAAAGTATACCTTCTGTCCATTTTTTATCTACAGGAGGGACAGAATGAGGATTTTAAAATTTTGTTGTTTGCTTCCTAAATGACTTATGCAAAGGAATAGACAACCTCTTAGACTCTGGGATATCCATCATCTCAACATAATCAGGCTCTCTTGCTCATCCACAGCCTCTTCCAAGGGAAGCTGAGGGTTTTGCAACCTTTTGTAAAACATAAAATGAGAAGGGACTCAGACAGCATAGGGGAGATTCTAATGGTCTGTCTGGAGAAATGTCCGGTTCAATGGGACGCCAGACCCTCCCAGCCACATACATAATGATCAAAATCTTCCTCCCTCCTGTGGTTCATAAAATTCCTCAACATCATACTCTTGAACCACTGGAACCGAACGAACCAACTTTTGCCAGCTGTTGGTGGTTCGCCGGTCCCTGAGACAGTGACTGGACAATCTGTATGGCTTTAGTTATCTCTGCAGCAGTTGGAGAGGCAATCTGCACTCCAGACCTGCTGATTTCTAGATTTTTACTGGGACCGTTCCTCAGAACCAGCCTTCCTTGCCCGAGGAAGTCTCGCCCTGGTCAGAGGGCACTCCCTCTGGTCCAGTGGGTGCTGGGCCGGGCTGGCCATCCGGTCAGTGGACTTTTGGCCTCTCGCCTCTGAGCCGCCCAATCTTTTCTCCAGGGTGGCTGCAGGGAATTCTTACACACCTGGCAGTCTGACAGGAGGTGTTCAGCCCCAGACAATAAACACATGTGTGGTCAGCCTTGGCAAAGGCTTCCCACAAACATCACAGTGTTGAAACCCGTGGGCCTGGTTTTCTTTTGGGTTTCTCAGACATAATGCCAGCCTATCCAAAAACTTGCCTCTTTATGGCAGTGCCAGGCAAGACACCCTTATCGGTTCCTAACTCGTTCACGGTATTTGAAAACCCAATTTAAAAGTTAGGTTTTTTAGAACCAATAAGAACCGGAACCGCACTTCTAAAAGCCCAAATTATTGTTTAAAATTAGTATTTTTAGAAACCGATCGGTTCAAACCGAACCGATAATGAATTTCCACACAGACTTTAAAATCCTTGTACTTACAGTTTACAGATAGAGCTTTGAACCAAATGCGGTAAAATAATTCTTTTGCCGTTAAAATGAACCGAGAAACACTCGCTTGAACCGAGAAATGAACCGAGCTGAAGGAGAGATCTCCGAGCGACTGTTCAGTGAAGCGGAGTAAAGAATCTGACAGTTTCAATTTGAAACTAGCCAGATAGAGCTTTCAGCAAGGCGCTCACGCTTGGAACTCCAGTCAGCCTGGAGTTAACTCCTTCCTCTCCGGGGCAGTTCAGGTGCTGTGGCTAACTGCTATATGTCATAATATAGCAAGACTTCATGGTGTTTGAAGGCATAGCTCTGAGTTGGTAATGGCCTGAGGGCAAATCGAACCTGAGGTACTTTCTGTGGGAATGTCCAATAGGTATGTGGAAGTAGGCATCCTTGAGATCCAGAGAAGCTAGCCAGTCTCCTGGTCTCAGAGAGGGAAGAATTACTCCCAGAGTCACCATCTTGAATTTTGGTTTTGTCAGATGTTTGTTCAGGTACCTTAAATCTAGGATGGATCAACACTCCCCTGTCTTTTTTGGGGTAAAGAAGTATCTGGAATACAGTCCTTTTCCCCTGTGACAAAGAGGTACCTTCTCTACTGCTTGCAGAAGCAGAACAGAGGAGACTTCTGCCTCTAAGGCCTTTGTCTCCAAGGAAGAAAGAGGACTGAAGGACCTTGCTCTCATTTTTGGGAACCTTTTGAAACTGAGAACAAGTCTCTGGCTCACTACTTCCAGGACCCATTTGTCTGAAGTAATAGACTCCCAAGCCTGGGAGCAGTGAGCCAACCTACCCCCTACTGGAAATGAAGAGGCAATCCTGACCGACACCTCAGGGTGTCTGCTTGGCAGGGGACTTAGACTGCGTGGATGATGGGGTCCTAGTCATCCCACGCCTGCCTCTTCCCCTAAAGAACCCCTCTGATGGAAAGAAGAGGATGATGCCTGAACTTGGTAGAAAGGCCTATGAAAAGGCCTGCCCTGCACCTAAATTGCTGCCTCTGAGGAGTGGTTAGCTTTTCTTTAGCAGCAGCACTCCTGTAGGTGGTCCTATATTCATCCATCTTCTTCACGTACTTCTCTGTTTGCTCACCAAACAGAGAATTACCAGTTACAGGAAAATCCATGGCCTTAGTCTGGGTATCCTGTGAAAGATTGGTACATCTAAGCCAAGCCAACCTCCTCTTGGAGATAGATGTAGCCATGACTCTAGAATGGACATCATTTGAGTCCACAGCAACATGAAAATGAACTCTAGATGCCTCTATACCATTTACAGCCACCTGCTCCAGCTCTTTGGCTAGCTGGGGAGGGGCATTCCTAGCCAACTCCAGAACTGTATCCCACATAGATTTCTGGTACCTGTCTGTATATACCATGTAATTTGATTGCCTGAGCCCCAAAGAGGATGCCAAGTACTGTTTCTTGGCCATGGCATCCACTTTCCTGGAATCCTTATCCGGTGGGTGAGATGCCAGGGGACTATTAGCCTTGTCACAGGCTGCAGCTTGCACTACCCCAACATGGCTGGAATGTGCTGTAAGGAATTCCATACCAAGACCTGATAGGGCATACCTCCTGTCCATTTTTTTATCCACAGGAGGAATGGAAGTAGGAAATTGCATTATTTTCTGTGTCTGTTTCCCCCGGGATGTATGCAGAGGGATAGATACCCTCTTTGACTCCGTAACATCCATCATTTCCATATAAATCAGGTTACTCCTGATCCTGATCAGCTTCTTCCATAGGAAGCTGAAGAGTCTCAGACACCTTCTTGTAAAACAAGAAGTGGGAGGGGACTCAGAAAGCCTGGGAGGGGAAACACTGGAAGGCCTGTCTGGGGAGATGTCAGGCTCTACTAGCTCATCTAGGCCTGCAACTCTCCTTCATCATCTTCTTCCTCCTCCCAATTGCCCTCATAATATGCCTCAGGGTCAATTTCTGAGGCATCAACTTCCGACCCAACCGATCGCATTTCAACCGATGTCGGTTCGGTCGGAACCGGGCAAAGCGACTGCACAACAGAAATCGCTTTCGCTATCTCCTCAGTTGTTGGAACATGGGTTTTTAGATCTGATCTGGCTGATTTCCTTTTTCTCTTAGTAGGAACCGACTCCACAGAGTCAGCTCTCCTCTTGGCCGAAGATGTACAGTATCGCCCAGGTCAGTGGGCACCTTCTCAGGTTTGGTCGCAACCGAACCAGGCTGGCCATCCAGGTCAGCGGACTTTTCGGTCTCCCTCTTCCTCAGCCTACTCAAACGTTTTCAAGAGTGGCTTTGGGAAAGTTCTTACAAATCTAGCAGTCTTCTTTGAGGTGGTCAAACACCAGACAGTATACACAGACGAGGTGAGGATTGGCCTTAGCAAAGGCATCCTTATACTCAGAACAGTGCTGAAACCCAGTTGGACCGGTTTTCTTTTTGGGTTTCTCAGACATGCCTAATATTCCCCAAAAAGTCACCCTATACAGCGTTATGCCAGGCAACTGAAAAACTTCTTGGTTCCAACCATGTCATGGGTCGGTTAAAAAAATGCCACAAACCAGATATTTTATTTATTTATTTATTTTTTTTTAGGAACCGATAAGTACCGGAAACCACAAAATAAACACAAATAAATACAAATTACAATTGATTTCAGTTCTAAACCGGACTGACTGGAAAAGAATCGAAAACAAAAACAATTTCTAGTCAAATTAACACAAAAATCACACTACCTACTACCACCACTTACTGTTACCGAGACAGAGGTAAGAATACCAATAGGATGAGGACTGAGGTTGAAAAAAATGATGATTCAAACTAGAACCGAACCGAAGCGCAGAAGGGATCTCCGGAGCGACTTCACAGTTAGGCGGAGTAAGAAATCTGATGGTTACACTGCAGAGTACCACAGACAGAGGTTTGAAAACCAAGCTCGAGCTCAACGTTCTATGCTTCTGCACAGAGTTAACGCCTTCCTCTCTGGAGCAGTTCAAGTGCTGGGGCTAACTGCATATACTCAGAATACAGCAAGACTTCATGTTGTTTGAACATGTCCCTTAAACAGACAGGACCCAAAAGGGGAAAAACAACACCTATCTGGGCTCAAAAAAACTTGCAACATAACTAGGGTATAAACCCCCTTTTAATACAGAAGTCCAGCTGTTATGCAGAGGCCACTGGTTCTGAAAAGGGGTGGTAGAGAGAGAAAGTTACATTGGAAGAAACAAGATTACTAAGGTGAGTAATTTTTTCTTTTAACCCCAGGAATTCTTCAATATGCTTCATTTTGCAGACTACAAAGCAGTACCTTTGGAGGAGTGTACAGAATCTACTTAGGAAATATGCTCTGCAGCACTGATGTGCCAAACCTGGATCACTTCTGGATTGAGTATCCAAGTAGTAGTATTGCTTTGTAAAAGTATTTTCTCTTCTCCATGTGCTGCTTTACAGATTCCCAGCAGGGGAATGTCTATAGCTGCTGCAAGTGTAGCAGCTGTGCCCCTTGTGGAATGGGCCCTTAGGCCTACTGGGGGCTCATTACCAGCCTTACTGTAACAAAGTTCGAAGAAACACAGCGCATTTCCACAGCAACAAAACAAACTTATGCCAAGTCTTTTTTGAGGTAAACTTATGAATTTATTCCTGAAATCAGTGACAGGCAAAGTCATTTTATTTTTACTAGATGTAAGAAGTCCCTAGTGCCACAGCAGATTGCCTTCAAGTAGACATTAGCCACAAATGAATCACCAGTGAACTTAAATACAATGAAAGACATCATCACAGGTGTATGTTATAAGAAACCAACACTTTTAAATGCAGAACATATTATATAAAAATCTTATATGTACATACAATCAATTGAGACAGCGCTTCTTTTGTGTTAGCGTAAGGTATTGCTTAATTAATAGTACTAGCTGAAAACATTCCTATTTTTGACTTGTTCATTAAAGCAGCACAGGGCCAGACCATGAATTCAATCCTTTTAACAGAGTATCTAACAGTGCTAGCTACCAATCAGAAAATGTATTAATATTGAACCTCTGGGATCTCCTATCAGGAAATGTTTAAAAAAAAAAAAACACTGAATAAAACTTGCAACTGAATGCATGATGTCTGTAAAGGGAAAGAAGAAGAAGAAGAAAGAGATAGAGAAGGACGATTATCTTTCTAAGGCCATCTGTTCCGGAAATTCATGTAATATATAATATAGCTTGACAGAAGACACCAGGAGAAAGGACAGCTGTGTGACTGAACTTCTCTGCTGGGACTATATTGCCCTCCTTCCCTCCCCAAGCTAGTTCTATTTTTATAGGCACAGGATTTGACTGACAACAGGAACTTCCTGTTTAGGGGCAGGAAGTGAGTGATCACAGAACCACCAAGGACCCACCATCCTAGAAGGACAAGTGTAGCTCTCCGGCCCCCTCTAGCTGCTGGAGGTCTGCCTCTGAGCAAGTAAGTGGTCTACTACGAAATATAGGATATTCTTGTCTCAGAACAGGACAATCAGGAGCTTAAAGGGCACACAGGCAGAAAGTAAGGAGAGAGAGAGAGAGAGAGAGAGAGAGAAAACAGAGGAAAGAGTAAGGATTGCAAACAGTTAAGGGGCCAGAAATAAGAAATGATTGAGTGGCAGTGCAGTGGCTGTGGAGCAGCAGTCTTCCAGGAGATGTTCTGGAGGATCGGTGTTGTCCCATCTGCAGGCACCTCTCTGGGCTGAGGGAGGAGGTTGCCATCTCCAGGCTGAGTTGGCCAGGATTTGTGGACCTCCTCTTCCATCCAGGGACCACCAGTGCCACTGCGCTGCCTCAGAGGTTGCCAAGAAAGAGAGCGTTGGACCACAGTGGCCTCAGGGAGGGTGAGAGTGTGGAACAGAGGCCATCCCTCCTGCTGTACCCTCTCCACACCCTATGCCATTCTGGCAAAGTGTGGTTCCTCTATGGAGGCACCCACAGTGGAGACCAAGGAGGATGTTGGGAACCTCCACAAAGGAGACCCACAGGATGGTGGGCAGGGACCCTGCAGGGGAAGGAAACAACCCTGGTGGGGACTCATTGTTGGAAGGTAGAACTGGGGGAGGAAGGGGAGAGGGAGGTAAGGTGCCTGCCTGGCGCCATGGCTTGGAGGGACAGGGAGCGAATCCTCAGGATTGCCTGAGCAGCTGCACAGGGGAGGGAGCTGGATGTCATTGTCCACCTAGGGACAAATGACCTGGCTAAGAAAGGGATTAGAGAAGTGCAGGAAGAGTTTGTGGAATTGGGGAGGGGCCTTAGTCAAGTAGCACGCATGGTAACCTTCTCGGAGGTGCTACCCATCTATGGCATAGGAGAGGCTAGGTGTTCGCACTATGGGATTCAATCAGTGGTTGAAAAGCTGGTGTGGAGCTCAGGATTTGGCTTCATTGGGGACTGGGGTCCACCTGGAGTGATGCAGCTTATACTGGCATGATGGGCTGCATCTGTCCGGGAGGGAACCAGGATCCTAGGTGATAGGTTTAAATGCTTCATTGGCAAGCTTTTAAACTAGCCAAGGGGGAGGCACTGGAAAGGAGCAGGAAAATCCTAGCCCCCAAATAATCACGGTAGTAAGTGCAAACACCAACATAGAGGTGTCGATAGGGAGAAGGGCAGGGTAAATGGAGAAAGTGACAAAGGCAAGAAGGACAGGGATGGGGCAAAAGGGAGTAAGGCCATCAGGAAATGGAGGGTAATGAGTACCAACGCCTGTAGTCTGGGCAACAAGCTCCTGAGCTGATGGCCTTAATGGAAGAGGGATGCCTGGACATCGTAGCAGTCACAGAAACATGGTACACAGAGAACCATGACTGGGATGTTAACATACCAGGGTACATAACCTACAGGAGAGACAGGCAGGAAGAAGAGGGGAGGAGTAGCTCTATGTAAAGGAAGGATAAAAGCAACTGAACAAAAGAGTAAACAGGAAGGAGAGGAAGCACTGTGGGTCACCTTGAGACTGGAAAGGCACCACAATCCACACAGGGTTGTGTACAGACCCCCATGTCAGGGGGAAGGAATGGACAAGGATATGATAGAAGGCATTCTTAGAATGGCAGAGAAAGGGAGATACTGTTAATGGAGACCTGAATATGCCAGATGTTAACTGGAGCACATTTGCTGCAGCCACATCCAAGAGCAGGGCCATTCTTGATGCCCTACAGGTGGCAGGCATTAGACAGTTAGTTTCGAACCCACTGTGAGGGAGCAATCTTAGACCTCGTACTTTCAAACGGGGGCAGTGAGAGGATCTCAGATCTAGAAGTGGGTTGCCATCTGGGAACAAGTGACCATCAAACAGTGTGGTTCACATTAAACTCAGCTACAGAGTCAAGCCATACAAAAGTGAGGGTACTGGACTTTAGGAGGGCTGACTGCAAGATGGGAGAGTGCCTCAGAAAAGCACTAGCAAACAGGCTAGAAGGAGGTGTGGAGCAACAATGGGGAATTATCAAATTGCCATCACA
Source organism: Neoceratodus forsteri (assembly GCA_016271365.2). Taxonomy (NCBI): domain Eukaryota; kingdom Metazoa; phylum Chordata; order Ceratodontiformes; family Ceratodontidae; genus Neoceratodus; species Neoceratodus forsteri. The sequence goes on along the minus strand of CM057449.1, from coordinate 609,960,771 downwards.
GAGGCAACAAGCCTTTGTGTGAAGCAAATAAACAAATCAAAACGAAAGAAAAAGCCACTATGGTTCTCAAAAGAGGTGGCTGTGAAAGTCAGGAAGAAAAGATAGCATTCCAGAAGTATAAGGAAACACAGAAGGAGCAGGACAGACAGCTGTACCAGTTAAGGCAGAAGGAAGCAGGGAGGGAAGTCAGAATAGCAAAGGCCCAAACTGAGGAAAAGATAGCCAACTCAGTTAAGAAGGGGGATAAAACCTTTTATAGGTACATCAGAGCATAGAAAGACAAAGGGAGGGATAGTGAGGCTGAATAGAATGAACGGTGGGTGGTGGGCAGAGGGGACAGTGAAAAGCAGGAATACTGAATAATATTTGCTCAGTATTCACAAAAGAGGAGGCGGAAGTGCCTAATCCAATTAACAGAAGCACTCTTAATAGGGGGGTCGATCCCAGTCCTTTCACAGAAGAAAGGGTTCTGCAAGAACTCCTAAAATTGAAGGTGGACAAAGCAATGGGTCCTGATGGAATTCACCCCAGAATTCTAAAAGAATTAAGGGAGGAACTAGTGAAACCACTGGCTACTCTTTTAATAAATCATGGGAGGATGTGTGGTACCGAGGACTGGAGGAAGGTGGATGTGATTCCCTTCACAAAAGTGGGTCCAAGACAGAGGCAGAAAACTACAGACCTGTCAGTCTGACCTCTGTGGTAGGGAAAGTGATGGAGTCACTTGAAGGAAAGAATAGTTGAGTACCTAGAGGCCAGTGGAGCACAGGACCCAAGGCAGCATGGGTTCACAGCGGGAAGGTCATGTCAGACGAATCTAATAGATTTCTTTGACTGGGTGACCAAAGTAGTAGACCAGGGAGGGGCTGTGGACATGGCCTACCTAGACTTTAGCAAGGCATTTGACACAGTCCCACACAAAGATTAATAGTCAAATTAACCAGCCTGGGAGTGGGACCCAGGGTGGTAGCCTGGGTAAAACATTGGCTGGACAACAGAACACAGAAGGTAATTGTAAATGGAGTCCACTCTGAAGAAAGGGGGTTACTAGTGGGTACCGCAGGGTTCAGTATTGGGTCCAGTCCTTTTAATGTCTTCATCAGTGACATTGCAGAGGGACTGAAGGAAAGTATGCCTTTTGCAGATGACACAAAGATCTGCAACAGGGTTGATACACAAGGAGGTGTGGAAAGGATGAAAAGGACTTGGCAAGGTTGGAGGAATGGTCAGAAGTATGGCAGCTAGGATTCAATGCAAAGAAGTGCAAATAATGCACCTGGGAAACAAGAACCCAGGGGAAGAATACACAATGGGTGGGGAGGAGGTACAACAACAAAAAGGAAAGGGACCTGGGGGTAATCATATCAGATGACCTTAAGGTTAGTGCAAGCAATGTGAGAAGGCAGTAGGGAGGGCTGTGGTATACTGGGATGTATAGGGAGAGGCATCACCAGCAGAAAACAGGAAGTTGTTATCCCTCTGTACAGACAGTTGGTGAGACCCCATCTGGAGTACTGCGTCCAGTTCTGGAGACCCCATCTCCAAGGACATAGACAGGATAGAGGCAGTCCAGAGGAGGGCAACTAAAATGGTGCAGGGTCTGCAAGAGAAGCCGATGAGGAGAGACTAAAGGAGCTTAATATGTATACCCTTGAGGAAAGAAGGAGAGGGGGACATGATAGAAACTTTTAAGTACCTCAGTGGAATCAACAAAGTCCAAGAGGGTAGCATCTTTCAGAAAAAGAGACTTGCAAGAACAAGGGGACACAATTTAAAGATAGAAGGAGGGCAGTTCAGGGGCAATGTGAGGAAGTTTTATTTCACAGAGAGGGTAGTGGATGCATGGAACAGCCTTCCTGAGGAGGTTGTGGGGTCTAAAACTGTGGGAGAATTCAAGAATGCATGGGACAGACATAAGGCAATTCTTGTGGGGGGTAAGAAGAAATAGGCTGTTGGTTAACTAGGATCTGTGGCCTATCCTGTAGGTAGGGAAATGGGCAGACTAGATGGGCCTAGCGGTCCTTATCTGCTGTCAAAGTCTATGTTTCTATGTTTCTAATACACATGATCGGTCATATGTATTAAACTTACTCCCAAAAGCACACATTTATAAATTCCTTATTTTGCATGAAGGAGAGAGTAGAGTTGGGGAGAGAGAAGGGGAAAAGGAAAAGAAACAAATAAGGGAAGGCAATGGTAAAATGGGGGTGGGGGGTATAGGGGTGAAAGCTGGAAAATGTAAAGAGTGGGACAAAAAGAAAATTAAAATGGAAAAAGAGGGGGAGGGTTTGTTTGGGGGTTATGATTGGAAAGGGAAGAGAAAAACACAATGTCACGATATCACATATTTCTTTCATAAACCAGTTTAACTATCTCATATTTCAGAAAGGGTTTCAAGTCCCATTTTTCTTTCAAACCTTTCAGTCTTACTGTGTCAGTTTTAAAAATCCATGCCTTTGTGACCTCTCACTTGGATTATTGCAATGCTCTCTATCTAGGGCTACCAGGGGTTGATATCCGCTGTTTGCAGCTAGTGCAGAATGTGGCAGCCACGTGACTGACTGGGCTCTCTCAATCTAGCCATATTACTCCTGGGATGCATGCGCTGCACTGGCTGCCAGTGCAATGGTAGATCACCTTTAAGGTCAACTTGCTGACCTACAGAGCCCTACATGGACAGGGTCCGAGTTACCTGCAAGAGTGTCTTTGCCCCTACCATCCCCTCCGCACCCCCCGTTCCGCAGATGAGGGATTGCTAGAGGTTCCCAGGGTGCAACTGAAAACGTCTGGTGCTCGTTCATTTGCTTTTGTAGCGCCTACCCTATGGAACTCTCTACCTCTTCGGGTTCGAGAGTGCTCAACCGTGGAGAGCTTAAAAATAGCACTAAAAACCCATCTATTTAGTCTTGCTTTTGTGAATTACTGAGAATGAATTGTTTGAGTATTTTGGATTTTAATTCGTGTTTTAAGGTTTTATGATTTTATACCTGTACAGCGCTTTGATATTTGAAATGCGCGTGATAAATAAAATTATTTTTATTAACTAATAGTACTAGATAAAAAATTCCTATTCTTAACTTATTGAAGCAGCACTTCACAAACAAAGCAGCATAGGGTCAGCCTGTGGATTCAGTCCTTTTAACAGAGTATCTAACAGTGCTAGCTACCAATCAGAAAAATGATTAATATTGAACTCCTGGGATCTCCTAATATGAATCTTTTACCAGGAAATGTTAATAAAAGCACCGAATAAAACTTGCAAGTGAATGTATGATGTCTGAAAAGGGAAAGAAGAAGAAGAAAGAGGTAGAGAAGGATGGTTATCTTTCTGAGGCCATCTGTTCCGGAAATTCATGTAAAAAGGCATCCTAAAAATAAAAAAATATATAATACACATTATCAATCATATGTATTAAACTTACCCACAAAAGCACACATTTATAAATTCCCTTATTTCGCATGAAGAAGAGAGTAAAATTGAGAGGGGTGAGAGAAGTGGGAAAAGGGGAAAAAAGGAAAAGAAGAAACAAGGGAATGCAAGGGTAAAATGGGGGGGGGGCGGTGGGGAGGTATAGGGGTGAAAGCTGGAAACTGTAAAGTGTAGGACAGAAAAAAAAATAAGGTTCCGAAGCAAGCATGAGAGGGAGATTATATCACATAAGCAGACTAAATTAACAAGGGTGGTAGAGACTGTGAGCTGGGGACTGCATATGTGATTCCAAAGAACTCAGTGACAAGATCAAGAAGTAAGGGACGGTCAAGGAATAGAAACAGAAATGACACTTCAGCCCCTAGCTGCAATCCACCTAAGAAGGCAGTCTCTACTGACCTTACTAAAACTACAGCAGTGTCAGTTTTTTTTTTTTTTTTTTTTAGAGAAGGGGAATTCCCAGGACAACACAGAAAACGACGGACAAGGAGAGGTAGAAGAGGTGGACGACCGAGGTAACATCAAAAGGACACTAAGGGCACCAAAGAATCCAAATTACACACTGTAAATCTGAGTAACAATGAACTTACAATAGCCCAAGTATCACTTCTAAAAGAGAGGCTTAAATTTTGTACTAACGCCAGCTATAAATCAATTTTCAATCTTTCTGAATTTATTTAAACTTTTTCGGAAGATTAGACCGAGATATTTCTTTGAACATAGAGAGAAGAAAAAATTACTCACCTTAGTAATGTTGTTTCTTCTAATGGAGTCTTGCTATATTATGACATATGCAGTGAGTCCCAACCTTCGAACTGCTCCGGAGGTGAAAGAGTTAACTTTCATGCCAGGCATGGAGCTTTGAGCACGAGCTCGGTTGAAAGCTCCGTCTGTTCTTCAAACTCAAACTATCAGATCTTTACGAGCAAAACTCACTAAGGTTCTGTGTGGAAGCTGTAAATCTACACTAACCAACTGGCTACTAAATATAAGAACACATTTTTTGGTCCCAAAACAAAGACTCAAGTCAGGGGATACAAAAAATTAAAACACAACACCCAAACACCCCAAAAAGGAGGGGTGAAAAACAAGGTGGGCATCTACTAAGTGCCAATACTGCACTGCCCACCCACATCCCAAAAGCAGAGGTTCTGAGAGGGGCAGGCAGGGGGAAGGTCATAATATAGCAAGACTCCATTAGAAGAAACAACATTACTAAGGTGAGTAATTTTTTCTTCAAACAACATGAAGTCTTGCTATATTATGACATATGCAGACTACACAGCAGTACCTCCATGGAGGAGGGACAGAACCTACTTAGGAAATAGGTCTGGCTATCAGTTGTAAAGCAAACCAAGCATCACTCCTAGCCTGGATGTCCAGGGAGTAATGCTTGGTAAAAGCGTGAACTGCTTTCCAGCTAGCTGCTTGACATATCTCTAAGATAGGGATGTCCCTGGCAGCAGCCAGAGACGCAGCTGTACCTCTGGTAGAGTGAGCCCTCAGGCCTGAGGGAGGAACCTTACCCAGTTTTTCATAGCAAAATTGGATACAAGAGACAATCCACCTGGCAATGGATCTTTTAGTGGCAGGTTTCCCTTTACCAACCTCACCATAAGTGAGGAACAGTTGGAGGGAGTCAAACCTGTGACCCTTGGTACGTTCTATGTAGTAACTAAGGGCTCTTTTGACATCTAAACTGTGCAGTCTCCTCTCGCCAGAGGAGGAATGGTCAGTGAAGTACACAGGAAGAGACACAGATTGATTAAGGTGGAAGTCTGAAACCACCTTAGGCAAGAACTTTCTGTTAGTCCTGAGGACCACCTTATCTCTATGAAACGACATAAAATCAGGCTCCACTGACAATGCTTGTAATTCACTTATGCGCCTGGCAGAAGTGATAGCTACCAAAAACACAGTTTTCCAAGTCAAGTACTTAAGCTCTGCTGAAGACAAGGGCTCAAAAGGGGGTTGCATAAGCTGGGCAATGCAAATATTAAGATCCCAGGCAGGGGCAGGGTCCCTGAATGGAGGGTTGGTGTGAAGCAACCCCTTGAAAAACTTGGAGAATACAGGATGAGCTGAAAGAGAAGAGGGTTTACCTGCTGATAAGAAAGCAGACATGGCTGCCAGGTGCACCTTTAGGGTAGCTGGTCTCAGCCCCAAAGTATTCAAATGCACCATATAATCCAGGACTGTGGGTAAGTCAGCAGATTCTGGGGAAATGTGCTTGCCAGAGCACCATATGGAAAACCTCTTCCATTTGGAATTATAAGTAGCCCTGGTGGAAGGCTTCCTAGAAGCCTTCAGGATATCCAATACGGCTTGGGAAAGGTGTAGGTCAGCAAACTAACTCTTCAAGAGCCAGGCCTTGAGATTGAGAGATTTGAGATTCGGGTACCAAACTCTCCCCTGAGCACAGGTTAACAGGTTGTGATTCCTGGGAAGACACAGGGGAAGGTGGACTGCTAAGGACATAAGGAGTGGGTACCAGGGCTGTCTGGCCCAATCTGGAGCAATCAGGATCATCTTGCAGGGTTGAGATCTGATTTTGACTAGCACCTTGAACAGAAGAGGGAAGGGGGGAAAAGCATAGAGAAACTTCCCTTCCCAACTGAGAAGGAAGGCATCCAGAGGGACTGAGCCCAACACTGGGGCCTGCAACAAAAAGGGAAGTTGGTGATTGTCTGGGGCTGCAAAAGATCTATCTGCGGGGTGCCCCATCTGGCAAATACTACCTCCAGTACTAGGGGATCCAGTGACCATTCGTGATGGCCCTGGGAAATCCTGCTGAGAGCATCTGCCAGGACATTGTCCTTGCCTGGGAGGTGAACTGCCGTAGGGAGGTGTTCAGGAATAAGCCAGAGACCACAACTTCATTGCTTCGGTGCGCAAGGCCATGGACCGAGTGCCTCCTTGCTTGTTGATGTACCACATTGTAGTGGTGTTGTCTGTTCTGACCTGTACAACTCTGTTCTGAACAGATGTGGAAAAAACTTGAAGTGCTAAAAAAACTGCTCTGAGTTCCAACAGGTCGATGTGGAGCAGAGATTCCTGAGGGGACCACAATCCCTGGGTAGTGAGGTTGCCCATGTGAGCTCCCCACCCCAAGAGGGATGCATCTGTAGTAAGGATTAAGGAGTGAGACTGAGGGGTGAAGGGGAACCCCTGTCTCAGATTGCTCTGGTTCTGCCACCACTGAAGGGCCTGGATCAGGGTTCGAGTCACTGTGATCAATTTGGTTAGAGGATCTCTCCTTTGAGACCAAAAGGCTCTCAAATGGAACTGGATGTCCCTCATCTGAAATCTTGCTCCCTGCACCACTGCTGTAGAAGCAGCCATGTGCCCCAGGGGCTGCAGAAAATGCCTTGCTGGTCGAGAGACCTGCAGGGTGAAGGAGGAGGCCAGAGAGACCAGGGCCCTTGCTCTTTCCAGAGGAAGGAAGGCTCTGGCCTCTTTTGTGTTCAGTTCTGCACCTATGAAGGTGAGAAGTTGGACAGGCTCTAGAACTGACTTTGGAAGATTGAGAAGGAAATCTAGAGATGTGAGCAGTTGCTGAGTTACCTGAAGGTGTAGTTTGACTTGGTCTGGAGACTGGCCTACTATGAGCCAGTCGTCCAGGTAAGGAAAGATGGCAATCTTTTGCCTTCTTAAGTGGGCAACTGCTACTGCCAGGCATTTTGTGAATACCCTCGGGGCAGAGGTGAGGCCGAAGGGCATTGCTCTGAACTGGTAATGGCCTGAGGGCAGTTCGAATCTGAGGTACTTTCGATGGGAGCTTCTGATAAGAACATAGAAGTAGGCATCCTTGAGGTCCAGGGACGCTAGCCAGTCCCCTGGCCTTAGAGAGGGTAAAATAATTCCCAGAGTCACCATTCTGAATTTTGGTTTTAAAAGGTGCTTGTTTAGGTATCTGAGATCCAGGATGGGCCGCCATTACCCTGTCTTTTTTGGGGTAAGGAAGTACCTGGAGTACAACCCTTTGCCCTAGTGTAGGGGTGGATCCTTTCCACAGCTCTGAGAGCCAGGAGGGTAGAAAATACAGGTTACTAACCTGTAACAGGAGTTCTAGGAATGGTATATGTTGCTCATCCACACTGTCTGGCAGGTATCCTTGCCGCTTTAAATCTTGCCGGAAGGTCTTCAAGCTGGCCCCTCCCACCCACCCGGTGGTAAAACCTCGGCCCGCCCCCATGACGCCAGATCTGACCTGCTGGAAGCTCAGGTTGTGCGCCGGCCAGTGAGGTCGTGGAAACAGATGAACAATATATACCATTCCTAGAACTCCTGTTACAGGTGAGTAACCTGTATTTCTAGGGACATGGATATGTTGTTCATCCACACTGTCTGGCAGACTCCTAGCAGTTCTCCGGGAGGAGGGAGGCAAGCGCAACCCCTACTTAGGGAACAGAGACTGAGAACCGAGGCCCCAAAATCAGCATCCCGGCATGACTCAAGGTCGATGTGGTAATGGTGATGAAGATGTGCTGACTTCCAGGTAGCAGCCCTGCAGATTTCCTGGATAGGGACGCCCTGGAAGCAGCCACCGATGCAGCAGTATGCGGGGTAGAATGAGCTCTTATCCTCTGGGAGGCTACATGCCCACCAACTTATAGCAGAGATCTATGCAAGAGGGTGACCCACCTGCCTATCGTCCGCTTGGCTGCAGGTCTGCCAGGTGCGTTCTAGCGAGGTGACAAACAGCTTGGCAAACCTCTCTCGACTTTCAGCCGCAAGGCTTCTTATAGTAAAGTTGCCGCCCCCTTCTAGGGTCCAGAGTATGGAGCTCATATTCGGCTCTCCGAGGTGTGATTGGGGTAGAACACCGCAGAGTCAACACCTGGTTAAGGTGAAACTCTGACAGCACCTTCGAAGGAATTTCGTGGTGGGGCGAGGACAACCTTGTCCCTGTGGAAGACCAGGTAAGGAGACTGGTGCAGAGCACCTGGAGCTCTCCCATCCTTCTGGCTGACGGATAGCCACCAAGAAGGCGGTCTTCCACGACAGGTGAGAGAGTTTACACCTGTGCATTGGTTCGAATGGCTTGCCCATGAGCTTTGCCAGTACCAGCAGTAGATCCCACAGAGGTGGAGGTTCCCCGCACCGAGGGAAATGTGATCAAGGCTTTGAAAAGCGCAAGACCACTCTCCTCCCATGCCATCGACTGCTTCTCGGCCGCGCCCGTAAGCAGAGATGGCTGCCAGGTAACTTTAAGGGTCACGACTCAAGCCCTTGCTGAGAAAGGGACCAAAGGTAGTCCAATATGCCGCCAAGGAACAGGAGGAAGGGTCCAGGCCTTGTTCTGGCACCAAATGGAAAATCTCTTCCATTTGAAGGCGAGCATTTTCTGGTCGACTCCTGATGGGACGCCTCAACTACGTTGAGGACCTCGCGGAAAGACCTAAGGCCTGGAACTCTTGCCGCCAGGAACCAGGCCGCCAGGTGTAGGGATTGAAGGTCCGGATGGAATACCTTCCTTGATTGACTGAGAGCAGGTCCGGGCGAGCTGGAAGCTGCCTCGAGCCTTGAGCTGAGGCTGAGGAGATCTGGTACCAGCATCGGGGCCAGTCTGGGGCTATCAGAATCACCTGCGCGCTTGTCCCTCCTTGCTTTGAGAAGCACCTGCATCAAGGGAACGGGGAAAGGCGTAGAAGAGGCCCGGGGTCCACGGCCTCAAGAAGGCATCCCCCTGCAGCGATCCCTGCTGAGGGGGGTGGGCAAGGAACAGCCTCAGCTTCGCATTCTCCCTGGAGGCAAACAGGTGAGGTGTGCCCCAATGGGAGACTAGATCTTGTACTACCTCCGCAGGAGAGCCCACTGGGACGCAGAGCCCCTATCCAGCTTAGGCATCGGCCAGGTGTTGGAGGCTCCTGCCACATGAATGGCAGGAGATCCACCTCCAGGCTGCAGCACACGAGTGACCAGATGTGGAGAGCCTCTGCATAGCATGGAGCGCCCCGCCTGGCGGTTTGATAGTACATGGTCATGGTTTTGTCCGGCCTGGACCCGGACCACTTGACCCCAAAGAAACGGAGCAAAGGCGGTGAGAGCTAGGCGGACCGCTCGAGCTCCAGCAGGTTGATGTGGCATCGGACTCCACGGGGACCAGAGGTCAGGCGCCGGTGTTCCCCAGATGGGCACCCCAACCCATCAGAGAGGCATCGGTCCATAGAGACCGGCGGCTCGGGCGATAAACGGGATGCCTCCTGCAGATGAACTGGAACGGTCCACCACTGGAGAGCGCCCACATCCCCTGGGTCACCGTCACTAGCTGGTCCAATGGATCGCAGCGTTGGGACCACTGGCTGGCCAGCCCCCACTGAAGGGGGCGTATGTTCCAGCGGGCCCAACGGACCACGCTGGTACAGGCCGCCATGAGACCCAGGAGGCGCAGGAAGTCCCGGCAGCAGAATTGCCCAACCAGAAATGATTGGGCAAAGGAGGAAAGAACTCGGCTCTGTCTGCCGGAGCTCGTGGTTTGGCTCAAGAGGTCGAGCTCTGCCCGATGAAAGAATCACCTGCTTCGCTTGAGTTCCCGACTTGGCCTCGGTGATGAGGAGGCCGACTTGAGAGCAAAACCTGGAGGCCAGATCTCTGACCGCCCACCTCCTGTCTGGAGGGGCTGCTATCAGTCAATCATCCAGGTAAGGGTAAACCTGGACCCCGGGCGCCAAGAGAATGCTGTCACCACTGCCATGCATTTGATGAAGACCCTAGAGCTGGTGATGTCAAGGCATGGCTTGAACTCGAAAAGGGATCCCCTGCTCGAAAGTTTAAGGAACCTCTGATGCGACGGACGGATAGGGACATGAAAAAGAACGCGCCCCAGGTCCAGAGAGCAGAACCATACGCTGTGTTCCCAAGGATGGTATTATTCGAGCCAGAGGATCTTAACTTGAAGGTTCAGACCTTAGGAACTTGTTTAGGTCGTAGGTCGAGAATGGAATGCCAGCCCCCATCCGCTTTTGGAACCAGGAAGTACCTGGACACGGACTCCGGTTTGAGGGAGGGTCCGCCACCTCTTTATCACCTCCTTCTCGAGGAGGAGAGCGATGTCGGTCGGCGAGCTGACAGCGAAAGCTGACCCCCGAGGGCCCCCGAGGTGCGACGGCTCTGGAAGGGTGGGGCCTGCTCTAACTCAGAGGTAGGCCCTTTCCCACCACCTCCACAACACCCACCGGTCTGTGGTGATAACGGACCAGGCGGAAAGAAAGTGGCGGAGCCGCCCCATGGGGGGCACCTGGGGTGAGGTGACGGGGTTGGGGGCGACACCCCTCAACCCACACTGGGCAGGCTTGGAGGAAGGACCGGCCGAGGGACCTCCAGGGCCTTTACCTCCCTGCTTCCTGGAGGAGGAAGCCAAGGGCTTGGGTTTGGGATGCCAAGCTCGAGCCTGCTGGCCCTGACGCTGCTGGGCCGGACGTCATGGGCGCAGAGGACGAAAGGCTTAGGCTGCAGCTGCGGCCTTTGTCCTTCTGTGCGGATGAGGCCGAGTCCAAGGTAGCATTGACTTCACGATTCTCTGCAGGTGACTTCCACCCCAGGGCCAAGAGGTCGGTCCCCAGGAAGGGGACATCCGGCCAACTTGTGCTGGGTATCCAAGTGAAGGTGGATATCCTCAGCCATGCCCGACGGCGTGATACACTGTGGTCGCATACTGACCTGGCACATGAGTCTCCACGTCCAGAGCAGTCTGAAGCTGCTGTTTGGCCACTGCCCTGCCCTGGTCCCGCACCTGCCTGACCGTGGGTTTACAGGTCCGCGGAAGATGAGGAACTACCTCGTCCAGGGAGCCCAACAGGGCATGAGAGAAATGTGCCATGAGTACGGCCGAACTGGCCTGATGAAGGCCAAGGGAGGATGCAGCATAGGCTTTGTGCCCGGCATAGTCCAATTTCTTGGACTCCTTGTTGGGAGGTTTGTCCACGTCCTAAGCGTTCCGGTGCGGAAAACGCTGTCGGTAACCTAGCCTCGGCTGAGGGGTGTCTCAAAAACGGGACAAGGAACGGTAGGGACCGCATACTTTCCTGGCCATCCTGGCCGGGCGCAGGACAGGATGAAGAAGGCTGCCAGAGCTCCAAGGCTGGGCCCACTATGGCCTCGGCCACCGGAAAGGCCTCCGTAGGGGAATCCCCTTGGTCCAGTATCTCCATGAGGGGATACCTGGCCCGCTTAGACACGGGTTCGAGCTTCATCCCGGTAGACTCCGAGATGAGCCAAGCAATCCCAGATAAGACAGGGCTATCGCCCATCGACTGACTCCAGAGGACTCCAAGTCTACTCGCCTGGAGAAAAGGGAGGAATGCCGCCGGACTCTGGAAGAGTCCGCAAAGAGCTGCCTCGGGCCTGAGCCACCCTCCACCTGCCGAGGTCGATCCGGAGTGAGGGTAACAGACAGCCTATGGGGCAGTCCCTGAGCCGACCGAGAGTTCTTGGTCGGAGTCCCAAATAATGGCTGTGGAGGCGGAGGTTCCACCGGAATCGGTGGAGCAGCTGGTTTTGGCCGAACAACCGGCCTGGGAACAGACTCCTCAGGTAAGACGAGGGGTTGTTTCGGCCGCGCCGGTGACAGCCACTTAATGGCCGGGGAAGGGGAAGGCGACGGCGTCGGCTTGTTCCCAATCAGAAGGAGCTGTTGCCATATGAGGTCCTCGTATCGTCAATGTAACTTACGTTGAAGCCTCCCCTTGTCCGAGGAAGAGGACGAGCGGTGGCGCCGCTTACCGCGGTGCCGAGACCGAGACCGCCTATGATGGTGGGATCGTCTGGACCACAAAGAAGTCCGAGACCGAGAACCTCGGCTTTTCCGAGGACGGTGTGGGGAAGGGATGGGTTGAACCGGCTCCCCCCCTCGGCTTGGAGGGTTCACCCGAGGGCTCCGGAACTGGAGGCATTGCGAGCCACGGATCCTCAACTCCACCAGGGGAACCGGTGAGAGAGGATTTTGCCCGCCGTCGACAACCCGGCCCAATGGGTCGAGAAAGATCTCGACTCAGGCTAACAGGAGTCTCGGTCAACTGACCTGACGGGACACCGGAAGACCAGTGGCCGGGCCGAACGATCGATCAAGTCGGTGGCCGACAACCCGGGAGAGGGACCTTCCCGCCTCCCAAGAGCGCCGACGGAGGACTTACCCTTGTCTTTCTTCTTGACCGAGAAGAAGGTCCAGCAGACGTTGGTCCCTCTCCCTAGTGGAGAGGGACAGGCAAAGCTCCTTAAAGGAAGCTGTATAAGAGGACACAGGAGAGCGGGATAAATGTCATGTTGAGGAAGATGCAGCCCGCGCCTCCTCTTGAGGGTGATCATCTGCTCTGGCTGATCCGGTCAGCTCGGCCACCGTGGAAACCGCCGACCGGCCTTTTGACTTCACCAGAGGAAAACGCTTCTCATGGCGCCTAGTTGTAAACGGGCAGCACGGTCTTCGAGGAGGAGGCTGAGAAGGAAGAGCACAGGTCGCAAGCCTGGCGGGTCGTGCTCAAGGCCTAAACAGTAGACAACGCGGAGTGCGGATCCGTCTGAGACATCTTCTGCCCGCAAGGGCATCTCGAAACCGAGTCGATTTGTCCATTGCAGCCATCGAGGAATAGAAGACCAAGTCTAGAATGCAAAAACTTTTAAATTCGGAAACCAAGAATTAGGAACCAGTCTTATACGCAGAGCGTTAAGGAGGGAACCTGAGCTTCCAAGCGTAAGGAAGATCTGGCATCATGGGGCGGAACGAGAGTATTACCACCGGTGGGTGGGAGGAGCCAGCTTGAAGACCTTCCGGAAGATTTAAAGCGGCAAGGATACCTGCCAGACAGTGTGGATGAACAACATATCCATGTCCCAGAACTTCTATTTCTAGGCAAGTGCTCTGATGGATTTGTAGGTGGAAAGGACCTGGTTCTCATCTTTGGAAATTTTTTAAGCTGAGAACCAGTCCCCTGGCTTACTACCCAGGACCCACTTGTCTGATGTCAAAAGACTTCAGTCCTGGACAAAATAAGCCAGCCTGCCCCTACAGGTAGTGGAGAGATCGCCCTGACCACCCCATCAGGGTGCCTGCTTGGCAGGGTTTTAGGCTGAGGGGTGGAAGCAGGTCTTCGTTTGTAACCCTGTCTGCCCTCCTCTAAAGAACCCCTCTGGGCATAAGCTAAAGTGAAGGCCTGGGCTTGGTAAAAAGGCCTATGAAAAGTCTGCCCTGCCCCTGGAAGGCTGCCTTGAGGAGTGGCCTGCCTTCCTTGGCCTGTGCACCCTATAGGTGGTCCTATACTCATCCATTTTTTCATGTACTTCTGTCTGCTCCCCAAACAGAGAATTACCCACAACAGGAAAATCCATGGCCTTAGTCTGGGTATCCTGTGACAGGCTAGTACATCTGAGCCAAGCCATTCTGCTAAGTGCCACAGATGTAGCCATGACTCTTAATGATACATCATTAGAGTCCACTGCAGCATGGAACTGCACCTTGGATGCCTCAATACCATCAGCAGCCACCTGCTCCAGCTCCTGCTAGTTGGCCAGGGACCTGTTTTGCTAGAGCCATAACAGTACCCCCATCTGGATTTTTGATATCTAGCAACATGTATATAATTTGCCTGTCTGAGTCCCAAGGATGCTGCCATGTACTGTTTCTTGCCATAGCATCAATCCTCCTGGAGTCCTTTTGCTGGGTGTGAGGCCAAGGGAATATTTGTTTTGTCACAGGCTGCAGCCTGCACTACCCCAACTTGGCTGCATTGTTGTGTAAGGAACTCAGTATTAGAGCCTGACAATGTGTACCTCCTTTGTCCATTCTTTTTATCCATAGGAGGTATACTGTGAGAGTTTTAGAATTTTTACTGTCTGTTTCCCAAAAGATTTATGCAAAGGAATAGACAGTCTCCTTAGACTCTGGGATATCCATCATTTCTACATAGTCAGGCTCCTCTTGATCATCCACAGCTCTCCATAGAGAGCTGGAGGGTTTCACTACTTTTATAAAACATAAAATGAGTGGGGGACTCAGAAAGCCTAGGGGAGACATCCTGAAGGTCTGTCTGGGAGATGTCCGTTCAATGGGCACATCCAGACTTTCAAATCCACATTCACTCTCCTCATACCTTTTCTCCCTCCTCCGGTTCATAAAATTCTCTAAATCATATTCTTGAACCGTGGAACCGACCTAACCAGACGCTATTTGATGGTGCCGGTTCGGTCGGAACCGGGAAAGCAACTGGACAATTTAATTGCTTTATATCAATTCAGCGGTTGGAGATGGAAATTTTGGCTCCACACCTGCTGATTTTCTAGTCCTTTTTGTTGAACCGACTCTCCGAGGCTCTCCTTTTGCCCGAGGAAGTCTCGTCCTGGTCAGAGGGCATTCTCTGGTTCGTTACAACCGAACCGGGCTGGCCATCCGGGTCAGCGGACTTCTTGGCCTCTCTTCCCTGAGCCTACCAACTCTCTTATCCAGGGTAGCTGCAGGAAAATTTTTGCAATCTGGCAGTCTGCATTGAGGTGGTCAAACCTCAGACAATAAACACAGGTGGTGTGGGGGTTAGCCTTGGCAAAGGCTTCCCCACAAACACTGCAGTGTTGAAACCCAGTGGGCCCATTTTTTCTTTTGGGTTTCTCAGACATAGTGCCAGCCTAACCAAAACTTGCCCATTTATAGCAATCCGCCAAGTAAGACCCTCTTATCGGTTCCCAACTGTGTCACGGGTCGTGGAAAAAAACGTAATGAAATATGTTTTTTTTTTTTAGAACCGATAAGTACTGGGAACCGCACTCTAAAAGACAGATTTAATGAATTTTACAACAACCTGATCGGTTCAAACCGAACCGATAATACCGTTTACAAGTTCCACACAGAAATAATGTAAAACCTATCTGGTACTTACGGTACCACAGACAGAGCTTGAACCTACCGTTATGGTTTAAATTGGTTAAAAACCGAAAACTTAATACTTTAACCGACAAAATGAACCGAGCAGAAGGAGAAATCTCTGCAGCGACTGTTCAGTGAGGCGGAGTAAAGAATCTGACAGTTTGAGTTTGAAGAACAACAGACAGAGCTTTCAACCAAGCTTGAGCTCAAAGTTCCATGCCTGGCATGGAAATACAGGTTACTCACCTGTAACAGGAGTTCTAGGAATGGTATATGTTGTTCATCCACACTCATTGGCAGGTATCCTTGCCGCTTTAAATCTTGCCGGAAGGTCTTCAAGCTTGCTCCTCCCACCCACCCGGTGGTATAACCTCGGCTCCGCTCCATGACGCCAGATCTGGCCTGGCTGAAGCTCAGGTTAGCGCCAGGCCGGGAGGTAGGTAGTGTAGGGATGAACAATATATACCATTCCTAGAACTCCTGTTACAGGTGAGTAAACCTAGGCTTCTAGGACATGGATATGTTGTTCATCCACACTCATTGGCAGACTCCTAGCAGTTCTCCGGGAGGAGGAGGCAAGACGACACCCCAATACTTACTTGGGAAAGAGAGACTGGAGAACCGAGGCCCCAAAACCAGCATCCCGGCGTGACTCAAGGCTCATGTGGTAGTGGGTAATGAAGGTGTTTATTGACTTCCAGGTAGCAGCCCTGCAGATTTCCTGGATAGGGACGCCCTGGAAGCAGCCACCCTGCAGCAGTATGGCTGGTAGAATGAGCTCTTTATCCTCTGGGAGGCTCCATGCCCGCCAACTTATAGCAGAGATCTATGCAGGAGGTTACCCACCTGCTTATCGTCCGCTTGGCTGCAGGTCTGCCAGATGCGGCTTCAGCGAGGTGACAAAACAGCTGGCTAACCTCTCCCCGATTTCAGCCGCGCTCCTTATACTAAGCTAGCGCTCTAGGGTCCAGAGTATGGAGCCTATATTCGGCCTCCCGAGGTGTGATTGGGGTAGAACACCGCAGAGTCAACACCTGGTTAAGGTGAAACTCACACCACCTTCGGAAGGAATTTTGGTGGGGAGCAGGACAACCTTGTCCCTGTGGAAGACCAGGTAAGAGACTCATGAAAGTGCCTGGAGCCTCCCATCCTTCTGGCTGACGTGATAGCCACCAAGAAGGCGGTCTTCCACGACAGGTGAGAGAGGCACCCTGTGCATAGGTTCGAATGGCTTGCCCATGAGCTTGCCAGTACCAGCAGTAGATCCCACGGAGGTGGGGTTCCTGCACTGAGGGGAATGTGATCAAGGCCTTTGAAAAGCGCCAGACCACCTCTCCTGCGCCCACCGACTGCTTCCCGGCCCGCCTGGTAAGCAGAGATGGCTGCCAGGTGCACCCTTAGGGTCGCCGACCTAAGCCCTTGACTAGAAAGGGACCATAAATAGTCCAAGATGCTGCCAAGGAACAGGAGGAAGGGTCCAAGCCCTTGTTCTGGACACCAAATGGAAAACCTTTTCCATTTGAAGGCATAGCATTTTCTGGTCGACTTCTCACGGACGCCCAACTACATTGAGGACCTCGCCGAAAGACCCAAGGCCTGGAACTCTAGCCGCCAGAACCAGGCCGCCAGAGCAGGGATTGAAGGTCTGGATGGAACACCTTCCCTGATTGACTGATGAGCAGGTCCGGCGAGCTGGAAGCTGCCGCGGAGTCCTGGAGCCAGACTGAGGAGATCTGGTACCAGAACTGGCGACGCCAGTCTGGGGCTACAGAATCACCTGCGCCTTTGTCCCTCCTCGCCTTGAGAAGCACCTTGTGGATCAAGGGAAATGGGGAAAGGCGAAGAGAGTCTCGGGTCCACTGCCTCGAGAAGGCATCCCTTGCAGCGAGCCCTGCTGAGGGGGCGGGCATGGAACAGACTCAGTCAGCGCTTCCTGAGGCAAACAGGTCCACCTGAGGTGTGCCCCAATGGGAGAACAGATGCTGTACTACCCCGCAGGAGAGACCACTTGTGGGATGCAGCCCTATCCGCTCAGGCATCGCCAGGGTGTTGGAGGCCCTGCCACGTGAATGGCTAGGAGATCCGCCCAGGCTGCGACGAGTGACCAAATGGAGAGCCTCCTGCATAGAAGCATGGAGCGCCGTCCGCCCTGGCGGTTTAGATAGTACATGGTCGCGGGTATTGTCCGGCCTGGACTCGGACCACTTGACCCCGAGGAACGGAGCAAAGACGGTGAGAGCTAGGCGGACCACCGAGCTCCAGCAGGTTGATGTGGCATCGACCTCATGGACCAGAGGGCCATGAGCCCGGTGTTCCCCAGATGGGCACCCCAACCCATCAGAGAGGCATCGGTCTAAAGAGAGACCGCTGTTCGGGCGGATTAACGGGATGCCCTCCTGCAAATGATCTGGAACGGTCCACCACTGGAGAGCTGCTCCACATCCCCTGTGTCACCGGCACAAGCTGGTCCAAAGGATCGCAGCTGCCAGGACCACTGGGCTGGCCAGTCCTCACTGAAGGGGACGGATGTTCCAGCGGGCCCAACGGACCACGCTGGTGCAGGCCGCCATGAGACCCAGGAGGCGAGGGAAGTCCCGGTAGGCTAATTGCCCAACCAGAAATGATCGGGCAAAGGAGGAAAGAACCTCGTCCTGTCCGCGGGAGCCGCCTGGCTCGAAGAGAGTCGAGCTGCCTCGATGAATAGAATCACCTGCTTCGCCGAGTTCGACTTGCCTCGCTGATAAGGAGGCCCATGAGAGCAGACCTGGAGGGCCAGATTCTTGGACCACCCGCCTCCTTCCTGAGGGAGCTGCTATCAGCCAGTCGTCCAGGTAAGGGTACACCGACCTCGGGCGCCAAGAGGAATGCTGTCACCACTGCCATGCATTTGGTGAAGACCCTGGGAGCTGGAGACAAGCCAAGGGCATGGCTTGAACTCAAGACGGATCCTTCCGCCGAAGCGGCGGAATTCTGGTGAGACGGACGGATAGGACGTTAAAAAACGCTGGCCCTGCAAGTCCAGAGAGCAGAACCACACGCTGCTCCAAGGATGGTATTATCTGAGCCAGAGTGACCATCCTGAAGGTTCGAGACCTTAGGAACTTGTTTAGGGTCGTAGATGAGAATGGGGGCCAGCCCCCGTCCGCTTCGGAACCAGGGAAGTACCTGGACACAAACCCTGGGTCTGAAGGAGGGTCCACCACCTCTCTTATCACCTCCTTCTGGAGGAGGATAGCTGGCGTCGGCTCGACGCAGCCGCCAGTGAGGCTGGGGATCCCAAGCCCCGAGGGCAACGGCTCTGAAGGGTGGTGCCTGCTCAATTCCAGAGGCAGGCTCTTCCCACCACCTTCCAAGACCCACCTGTCCGTGGTAACAGTGGGACCAGGCGGAACGGAAGTGCCGGAGCCTCCCACGGGGACCCAGGGTAAGGTGACGGGAATGGGGCGACACCCTCAGCCCGTCAATGGGCAGGCTTGGAGGAGGACCTGCCGAGGGACCTCCTGGGCCTTTTCCTCCCTGCCTCCTGTTAGAGGAAGCCGGCGGCTTGGGTTTGGATGCCAGCCGAGCCTGCTGGGCCCTGACGTTGGCTATGCTGCTGGGGTAAGAAGGACTAAAGGGTTTAGGCTGTGGCTTGCAGCCTTGTCCTCCTGAGCTGAAGAGACCGAGTCCAAGGTAGCATTGGACTTCTCGATCCTCTGCAGGTGACCTTCCACCCCAGGGTCAAGAGGTCAGTCCCCAAAAGGGACCATCCACCAACTTGTGCTGGGTATCCGGGAAAGATGGATATCCTCAGCCAAGCTCGCCGACGATAGCCACCGCGTCCGCCACCGATCTGGCACATGAGTCCCCTATATCCAAAGCAGTCTGAGCTGCTGTTTGGCCACTGCCTTGCCCTGGTCCCGCACCTGCTTAACCGTAGTCTGCAGATCGGGCGGAAGATGAGGGATGACCCATCCAGGAGCCCAACAGGGCATGAGAAAATGTGCCATGAGGACGGCCGAACTGGCCTGACGGAAGGCCGAGAGAGGACGTAGCGACTTTTCGCCTGACATAGTCCACTTCTTGGACTCCCTTGTCGTGAGGTTTGTCCATCCCTGGCGCGCCGGGCGCCCGGAAAACGCTGTCGGGTAACCAACCCTCAGCAGAGGGGTGTTCCAAAACCGGACAGGGAACCGTAGGGGACCGTGATACTTCCTGCCATCCTGGCCGAGGCGAGGGCAGGAAGCAGGGCGCTGCCAAAGCTCCAGTGCCGACCCACTATGGCCTCGCCACCGAAAGGCCTCCGTCGAAGAATCCCCGGTCCAGAATCTCCGTGAGGGGATACTCTGGCCTGCTTGGAACGGGTTCGAGCTCCATCCCGTGGACTCCGAGATGAGCCGAAGCAGTCTCTAGGAAGGACGACGGGCTATCGCCCATTGACTGACTTCCTGAAGACTCCAAGTCCAGTCGCTGGAGAAAAAAGAGGAATCATCTTCGGACTCGGAAGAGTCCTCGAAGAGCTGCCTCTGGCCTGAGCCACCTTCACCTGCCGAGGTCGGTCGGGGAGTGAGGGTAACTGACAGCCGATGGGGTAGACCCTTAGCCGATCGAGAATCCTTGGTCGGAGCTCCAATTGGTGGCTGTGGAGGCGAGGTTCCACCGAATCGGTGGAGCAGCTGGTTTGGCCGAACAACCGCCTGGGTATAGGTCCTCGGATAAGTCGAGGGTGTGTCGGCCGCCCGTGACAGTTACTTAATGGCCGGAAGGCGACGGGTCGGCTTACTCCCGCCAGGAGGAGCTGTTGCAACATAAGGTCTCGCACTGCCGACGTAATTTACGCCGGAGCCTCCTCGCCCGAGGAGGAGGACGAGACGAGCGGCAACGCTGGCTTACCGCGTGCCGAGACCGAGACCGCCTATGACGGTGGGATCGGCTGACCGCTGAGAGGTCCGAGACCGAGTCCCGAATTTCCGAGGTCGGTGCGGGAGGGTCGGCCGGAACCGCACTCCTTCGCTCGATGGTCCATCCGAGGGCTCGGAACCGGAGGCACAGGCGAGCCCATCGGATCCTCAACCTCCCGGGGAACCGGGAGAGGGAATTCGGCTGCTAAAGGCGACAGCCCGTCCAATGGGTCGAGAAAAATCTCGACTTCATCGGTGGGAGTCTCGGTCAACTGACCTGACGGGGACACCGTGAGGCCAGTGGCCGAAGCCGAGCGGTCGACCGAAGCCGACGGTCGACGGCCCGGGGAGAGGGACCTTTCCCGCTCCCAAGAGCGTCGACGGAGGGACTTACCCCTGTCCCTCTTTTTGGACCGAGAATAAGGTCCCGCAGACGTAGGCCCTTCTCCTTTAGTGGAGAGGGACAGACAAAGCTCCTTAAAGGAAGCCGTGTAAGAAGAGCCCAGAGAGAGCGGGATAAATGCCGCGGCCGAGGAAGATACGGCCCGCGCCCGGCCTTCGAGGGGCCACCATCCGCCGAGGCTGATCCGCCGAGCCCGCCGCGGACACCGCCAACCGGGCCTCCTTGACTTCACCGAGGGAAACGCCGGGACGGCCCAGTTGTAATCGGGCAGCACTGCCTCGAGGACGAGGCCGAGAAAGATGAGCACAGGTCGCAAGCCCGCGGGTCGTGCTCAAGGCCTAAGCAGTAGACATACGTGGAGTGTGGATCCGTCAGACATCTTCTGCCCGCATGGGCATCTCCGAACTGAGTCGATCTGTCCATCGCAGACGAGAGGGATAGAAGACTGAAGTCTTTTTCGCAAAATTTATTTTTAAATCCGCAAACGGAGAAATAGGAACCAGTCTCAAACGCAGAGCGTTAAGGAGGGAACCTGAGCTTCCAAGCGGTAAGGAAGATCTGGCGTCATGGGGCGGAGCCGAGAGTTATACCACCCGGGTGGGTTGGAGGAGCAAGCTTGAAGACCTTCCGGCAAGATTTAAAGCGGCAAGGATACCTGCCAATGAGTGTGGATGAACAACATATCCATGTCCCTAGAAAGTTAACTCTTTCACCTCCGGAGCAGTTCAAAGGTTGGGACTCACTGCATATGTCACAATATAGCAAGACTTCATGTTGTTTGAATACTTCTACAGCTGAAGATATGGGTTTTCTAGAGGATGTCTGTGAGTGATCTGACAGAGGATTTGGACCAACTGATAAGAGCTTGAGGACAACAGTGCAAATGAGACACAGACATAGGAGGATCCAGATCTGAACATTCTCATGGAACTTTTAGAGTCTAATCAGGCTCAGCGGGAACCAGTAAGTAGTGCTAATGCACAAGACTTTCAACAGATGAGAAATGTTATATTCAGATAAGTCAGACTTTTGTCCCATTGTATTTAACAATAGTATTACTGTTTTTGAAAACACAGCCTTGTACAGAGTTAAAAGAACTGCTTGAGAGAAAGAGCTATAAGTGTATATACAAAAATCTAAGCAGTTTTGAACTAAGAGCTATTGAAGAACTAGCAGATAATCAAGATATTATCAAAAAATCTGATAAGGGGGCAACATAGTAGTTATGGGCAGAACAGAAAATCAGAAAATGGTTGAAATACTGCTATCTGATGTAAACAACTATGAAAAATTGCATAGTAACCCCACCTTTGCTTACAAGAAAGAGCTTTTTATGTTCCTTAACAAAGCCAACAGGAAGGGCATATTTCTAGCAATGAAATGCAGTATCTTTACTGTGAATACCCTATCATCACTATACTGTATTGTCTCCCTATAGTTCACAAAAATTTACAGTGCCCACCAGGTAGGCCCATACAGCGGTGGGGTCCCTCACAGAGCACCTTTGTGAATTTGTAGATTTTTTCCTGCAATATAGCATGACTACTCTGCCCTCCTACCTTAAAGATACTACAGACATGATTAGGAAATTTCAGTCTATAATTTGGAAGCCCAATTTTAATTGGATTAGTATTGATGTAGAGGCCCTTTACACCTCCATCAGACATAAAGATGGCATTGTAGCATCAAAGTACTATCTGGAAAGAGATCAATATGTCACACATGCCCCAGTGAATTTCTTAATTGATGCCATAGACTTTATATTATATCATAGTTACTTCAAGTTTAACGATAATTTCTATACTCAGAAATGCGGTACAATGATGGGGGCCTCTATAGCCCCTGCATATGCAAATTTGTTTACGGGCATGTGGGAAAAGAACCACCTGCAAGACAACAATATAAATCCATACTACAAACACATTGTGAGATAGGGACGTTTTATGGACGATTGCCTGTGCATCTGGGATGGTGACCGAAAGTGCTGAGAACTTTGTGAACTGGCTAAATAATAATGATTTAAATTTGAGATTCACTTCCCAGATCGACAGTACTGAGATCAATTTACTAGACATCGCTTTGATGGGGGACTCCAATACAGGGAGCATAACCACTAAGTGTTACAGGAAACAAACATCCACTAATGCCTTACTTAGGAATGACAGTTCCCATCCAAATAAGCTGAAAGAACCTATCCCTTATGGGCAATTCATTAGAATACAGTGCAACTGTACTACAGAAGAGGATTTTCTGCATCGGGCAGAAGAGCTATCAGATAAGATTTTTAGAGAGAGGGGATACAAAGAAAGGGATTTGAAAGAAGCACTGGAAAAAGTAAAATCTAAAACAGGAGGAAATCTTGCAGCCTGAAGTTACAGCAGAAAAACAGCAAGTAAATAGGGATCCTAGCAATCACCTTTTCACCTGAACACAATTTTGTGTCAGGTCAGGTACTGTAGGTAATATTGTTTGGAGCAATTAAGGAATCCTGAAAGGGGATATCAATCTGCAAGAGGTGATGTGTGACTCACCTAGGGTCACACTGATTCAGGAAGACAGCTAGCCTACAGGACCAACTGGTCCGCATCCAATTTTACAAAAAGGAGAAGAGCCCTAGAACATGGTTGCCAAACAGACCCAAGGGGATGCATAAATGCCAGAAATGTAACATTTGTCAATATGCGTATACAGGTAAAGATTCACTATTAGCTAATCTGACCAAAATAAATGTTCAAGATTTTATTACCTGCGGCACCATGTTTATTGTATATATATCCTGTGGTGCGACTGCAATTTGTACTATATTGGCAAAACTGTGAGGATGTTTAAGGAATGTATCCAAGAACATATATGTTCAATTACTAATCAAAAACTGGATACCCCAAGAGGCAGACACTTTGCAGAGTTTCACAATTCTGACCCCCGTTATTTCAGGTGCATAGGTATTGAAAGGGTACAGTTAGACCGAAAGGTTTGAATGAAAAATGGGACTTGAAACTCTTTCTGAAATATAAGAGATAGTTAAACTGGTTTATGAAAGAAATATGTGATAACATGTGACATTATGTGTTTTTCTCTTCTCTTTCCAATCACAATCCACAAACAAATCCTCCCCCCTTTTTCCATTTTAATTTTCTTTCTGTCCCTCTCTTTACATTTTCCAACGCTCACCCCAATACCCCCATCCCACCCCCATTTTACCCTTGCCTTCCCTTGTTTCTTCTTCCCCCTTCTCTCACCCTCCCAATTTTACTCTTTTTCATGCAAAATAAGGGAATTTAGAAATGTGTGCTTTTGGGAGTAAGTTTAATACATATGACCGATAATGTGTATTATATATTTTTTTAATTTTAGGATGTCTTTTTACATGAATTTCCGAAACAGATGGCCTCAGAAAGATAATCATCCTTCTCTACCTATTCTTTCCCTTTACAGACATCATGCATTCAGTTGCAAGTTTTATTCAGTGCTTTTATTCACATTTCCTGGTAAGAGATTCCTTTTAGGAGATCCCAGAAGTTCAATATTAATCAATTTTCTGCTTGGTAATTAGCATTGTTTGATGCTCTGTTAAAAGGACTGAATCCATGGGCTGACCCTATGCTGCTTTGTTTGTGAAGTGCTGCTTTAATAAGTTAAGAATAGGAATTTTTAATCTAGTACTATTAGTTAATAAAAATAATTTTATTTATCAAGTGCAATTCAAATACCAAAGCACTATTCAGGTATAAAGTCATAAAACTTTAAACCATGAATAAAAATCCAGAATACTCAAACAATTTGCAGAAATTCACAAAAGCAAGACTAAATAGATGGGTTTATTGCTATTTTGAAGCTCTCCATGGTCTGGCTCTCTCAAACCTGACAAGGCAGAGAATTTCACAGAGTAGGCACTACAAAAGCAAACAAACGAGCACCACATGTTTTCAGCTGCACCCTGGGAACCTCTAACAATCCCTTGTCTATGGAACGGAGGGGGCAGAGGGGGTGGTAGGGGCAAAGAAGCTCTTGCAGGTAACTCGGACCCTGTCCATGTAGGGCTCTGTAGGTCAGCAAGCCGACCTTAAAGGTGATCTGCCATTGCACTGGCAGCCAGTGTAGTGCATGCAGCACAAGGGTAATATGGCTAGATCGAGAAAGCCCAGTCAGTAGCCTGGCTGCCACATTCTGCACTAGCTGCAAACAGCAGATATCAACCCCTGGCAGCCCTAGATAGAAGGCATTGCAGTAATCCAAGCGAGAGGTCACAAACGCATGGACCAAAGTTGAAAGGTTGCCAGGTGAAACCAGGTGCCTAAATCCAAGCAATATTCCTCAGATGGTAAAATGAGGTCTTGACCACAGATGACACCTGAGCCTTAAGGTCAATCTCTCATCAAGGATAATGCCCGAACTACGCACCCATTCAGAGGTCTTCAGCTGGCAGTCATCCAGTACCAGACCTGATGCTCGCCCTGCCAAAAAACTCTCTACTCGGCGACCTGGGTCCACAACCAAAACCTCAGTCTTGTCGGAATTCAGCTTCAGACAGTTGGCACTAATCCAGTCTTGGATCTTGGACAGGCAGGTGTTAAATATTGAGAGTGCAACATCCTGGCTGAGTGCAAAGGACATGTACAGCTGAGTATCATCTGCATAGCAGTGAAAACTCAGTCTGTACCACTTTACAATGTCCCCCAGCGGCAACACATACACTGCAAACAACATGGGGGAAGCACAGAGCCCTGTGGGACCCCACATGGCAGGGAGAAAGTATCAGAGGAAAAGATCCCTGACACTACTTCTATCCGAGACCTGCCAGTGGGGAAAGAAATGAACCATCTGAGAACTGTACCAGACAGTTCACAGATCAGCCGCAGGTGCTCCAGCAATACCCCATGGTCCCAGATATCAAATGCCACCGAGATCAAGGAGGACCAAGATGAAAAAATGACTTTCCATAATGATCTTCTTTCTTCCCAGTGATGCTCAGATGTTCATAACTTTATGTAGTAAGCCTGGAGGATTGGACTGCCCAGAAAGATGGAACACATGCAAATGAGTAGAATTCTTTGCACGTAAGCATTTTTCAAATACTGCCTGTACCAAATGTAATGTTCTAACCTCTTCAGATTTGTAAGAAGCCTGGAAGTCAGGCATTAGGAAAAAATTCTAATCTAGCTAGTCTGAAACCTGCCCTGCGCCTAGATGCACTGTCCAGACTCTAGTGCCGGATGAAAGTATGGACAGAACTCCAAGTGATGCTGCACAGATGTCAGCAATGGACACATTTCTGAAAGATGCGAACGAAGCAGCTACACCCCTGGTAGAATGGCCTTTAACCAGTCCTGGTAAAGGCTTGCCATATTTGTGGTAACAATAAACAATGCAATTAACCAACCATTTGGACAAACACTGTTTAGAAACTGGAGCACCTTCTATTGGTGAAGGAAACAAACAACTGATCAGTTTTTCTGACGGCTCGAGTGCAGTCCAAATAATAACGAAACACCTGGTGGACATCCAGAGTAGGTAGCAAGGCCTCTCTTGGATTCAATTATGCTGGGTAATACACAGGAAGGTGGATGTCTTGATTCAGGGTAAACTCAGACACCGCCTTAGGAAGAAACTTAGGATTGGTTCTCAATGACATCCTGTCCTTGTGAAAAACTAAATAAGGCTCTTTACATATCAGAACCTGGAGCTTTAAAATCCTTTGAGCAGAAGTAATGGCAACTAAAAATAAGGCTTTCCATGACAGAAAGCATAGCTCGTAGCTTGCGGCAGGCTCAAAGGGAGACAACGAAAGCTTTTCTAAAAAAAAAAAATCCTAAGGGGGAACAGGGTCCTTGATGGGAGGATTCAGATACAGAATGCCCCACAGGAAGGTGCAGGATAGATCAAGTTGGGCAAGAGTCTTGCCTTTGATAAGTGCATGATATGCAGAGATAGCTGAAAAGTGCACCTTAATTGATGAGTCACTCACGCCTGAGTCACATAAGGAAAAAGAGATACTTTAGAATGAGATTCTCCAGACAAGAAAAGGGATCCAGTTGATGAGCGGTGGCCCATAAGCAAAACTGACTCCATTTCATAGCATAAGGAGATCTAGTGGAGGGTTTTCTGGCTGCCACTAGGACCTCTGCCACCCAGGGAAAAACCCCAATGTGGGCAACTGCTTAGTCTGCAGGAGTCATGCATGAAGGTGCAGTAACTTCAGGACCGGATGGACCAGGGTGCCCTGCTCCTGTAAGAGCAGGTCGGAGCACAGAGGCAGGGGAATCGGGGGTTCCACCGCAAGCTGCTGGAGAAATGGAAACCAAATCTGGCATGGCCAGTAAGGGGCTATCAGGACCATCTCTGCCCCTTTAGACTGCAACTTCAGCAAAACTCTCTGCAGCAATGGAAAGGGAGGGAAGGCATACAGAAACCTCCCTGTCCAAGAGAGGGACACAATGTATCTCACCAGAAAACACCAGGCCCTGGATCTTACGAGCAAAAACTGACCAGTTTTGCGATGGATGGGGATGCGAATAGGTCCAGCTCTGGGTGGCCCCATTTGTCGAAGAGATCTTTGACCACTGAAGGGAGAAGTTCCCATTCATGAGCCTTGGACTGGGAATAGCTTAGACTGTTGGCCATGTTGTTTTGGACTCCTGGAACATGCACAGCAGTCGGATTCAGTTGATGTCCTATGGCCCAATACCAAACTCTTATCGCCTCTCGGAACACCAGATCCAGCGAGAGACCACCTATATGGGTCGAGGAGGTAACCACCTGTGTAAGCACAGGTAGCGTGAAGAAATTGGCAATCGACTAAAGCAGAAGGCGTCCATAAAGGTCCGACATGTGTGGGTCAACAGCGGGAAAAGAACTGAGTTGGTGCTGGTGGACTGCCCCTTTTATACCACAGGCAGACGTTGGGGGTGGGCCACCATCAGGGGGTGGTCCTCTGGTATATTCTGCTAGCTTGAAGTTTTCTATGGGGTCCTGGCGCTTCCCAGCTTCAGTCCTTATGGTGTAACCTGCTGCAAGAGCCCTCTCAAAGTGAGATCTATCAACACCATTGAGAAACCTGAGGGGCTGTTGCAAGGCCAAACAGAAACACCTTGTAGTGGAAATGTTGGCTCAGTATCGCGATTCTGAGGTACTTCTTGTGGGACTGATGGATGGGGATGTGAAGGTAAGCATCTGTCAGGTCTACTGAGGCTAAGAAGTCCCCCGGCTGAACAAGCCAGATTATTGATCTCAGAGACTCCATCTTGAATGTCTTGTGGTGAACAAACTTGTTCAGACACTTCAGATCCACAAAAGACTTGAAACCACAGGACTTCTCGGGAGCTATTGTAACCCCCTTGTTCCCAGAGGTTACTAGAATCCCAGTTAGAATCAGTGGTAGGCAGGGAAGGCAGCTAGTGAAATGCTAGTTAAATGGGTTTCACTGCGTCACTCTGTTCTCAGTCTCAGTCTCAACTGAGCTCAGGAGGGATGATGTCATTTAGAACTATCACAGCAGCATAAGCCACACTGGCCAGCAGCTGCTAGGGAGCGAGTTAGAATGTTCGTGGGAGAGTGATCTAGAGTCTAGTGGAGGAGGCTGCAATATTAGGCAGCTTCTTAGTCAGCTCTGTCAGACAGCTACCCGTTTGTTTTCTTTTAGTTTTCACCTGTGTGTGACAACTGTTTCCAGCTTTTCAGAAGTGGTGGAGACCTGTGCCAGAGGGTTTCCCGGTGCCTCATCCCAGGAGGGATGGGATGAACTCCAGGATTCAGGGGCAATCCCCTGGTCCTTTCTGGACTTTTGAAGCTGCCTTGTGTCAACTGCTCTGAGTACCTTGTTGTTTTCTGTGTAAAACCAGGAGTACCTGCAATTCCTGTATGGTGATTTCTCAGACAAAGGGACCCTGTCACCTGAGATTTTCTCTGTAAAAGTGTCTGCCTACATTTGGAGTCCAGTATGTGACCGTCCATGTATAGAACTTTTAACTTCTGACACCTCTGTGGTGGGTTGGTGTAGTATGTTAAGTGTGATATACATTTTAGACAACATCGACAGTTTTCTACAGTTGTGTGGTGTTATTAACCAGATGAATGGCCGAGTATAAGCTTGGAAACAAAATGTGGGAGACCTCCTATCTGGAGTAAGCAGTTTACCTCTACGGGTTCTGAAGGGCACCTATTACTTTTTCTTCAGTGCAATTGGCCAATGCCTGAGAAAAGTGTTTACCCCTGGATGTGGGTTGTTTTCATTCAGTTTACCCCAGTGTAGTGGGTTCAGAAAGTTCTGAGCCGGTATGTGCTCTTTTGTGGTCGTGTGCAACACCTTCATCCTGTGAAAAATGGAAAATGTACCAGTACCTGGACGGATGTGCCAATTTCCAGTAGAAACCAGTGTGTTCACCAGTGTGTGTTTTCTTCATCCTATGCTAAATGGGAATTCAGGAATGTCTGTACCTCAGTAATCTGCATTACCAGTGCGTGTAGCCCTATGGGGGTCCATCTTCGTTTTGTGATTATTCCTACTCTGTTACGTGAATAAAAGCCACACTCTAGAATCCCAACCTGGTTTGGACAGTAATGTTATTGCTTCCTTGTGTCTGGAGTTACTTGGGTGCCCCTGTACAGAAGTGCAAACTTAGCATAGACCTGAGCAAACGTTTTCTCCCAGGGACCTGGGTTGTTGGCCAAGGCAACTGGTCCCTACCAGGTATGTGCCAGGTAGCTGCCACACTTGGTTGGCTGTTCTGTATAACAGTCTAGTCCACCTTGTATATGGTGGCTTTGGTGGTTTTTTAAAACTTCTTTGCAAATGTAAACCCCCACCCTTCTCTTTACCACTAGACGTTTTGGTGAGAGGAGAAGCCCTACTAGTTAAACAAGGGGGGGCCGGTGGGGGGGGGTACACTATGAAACAGATGGAATAGAACCCTTGACCCTGCTCATTTGGAGGAACTGGCATAATGGCCCTAATTTGAATGAGGTGGGCCAGAGTGTCCGACACTGCCCGTTTTGTCACTTGCTTCCAATCAGAGGACAGCACAAAATGTCCCCTTGAGGGAACCATTAAAAATTCTATGGCATAGCCCAGTTGAAGGATTTCCAGAACCTAGGCGTCTGACG
The DNA here is from genome assembly GCA_016271365.2 of Neoceratodus forsteri. Classification (NCBI taxonomy): domain Eukaryota; kingdom Metazoa; phylum Chordata; order Ceratodontiformes; family Ceratodontidae; genus Neoceratodus; species Neoceratodus forsteri. Next base: position 609,931,108 of record CM057449.1, on the reverse strand, counting down.
TTGGCTGGGCCCATCTTGCATGAAATTCCAGAAATCTTCTGCCAAGGGAAGGGGGGCAGTGATGGACCCACGTACCTTCATTGTGAGGTACCAGGCTTTTGTGCTAGTCCTCCTCCGCAGCACCTGAGAAAGGCCCCTCTATTGCCGTAACCCCTGTTGCCTGAGTAGGCACCTCTGTTTCTTTGGTTACCAAAGTTCCAAAAGGGACAACCCCCCCCCCCCTTGGGACTGCCTACCAGCCATCACCTTGATCCCGCTGGGGTGCTGTGGCCTTGCGCTGTTGTTTAGACACTGGGAAGTGGCCCTTCTTATCCTGCACATCCTGCAAGATCGAATCCCTGACTGGAACCAAACAAAAAGTCTTCTTCAGATGGAAGGTTAAACAGCTTCGCCTTTGAAGTCTGATCAGCAGACCAATGTCTGAGCCACAGACCCCTCATGACCAACACAATGTGGCAGGCCGAGCAGGCTGACATGTGTAAATTGTCCGCTGTAGAATCACCAAGAAAGGTGGATGCCACGGCCATCAACTGCAAAATGCTCGCACCTTCTGAATCAGGTGGGATAAAGCTGGTCAGTGTGGTGACCCAGAGGTTTAAGGTTCTGGCAACAATAAATAAAGCACAGGAGGTACGAATATGTGTGACACTAGAGGCAAATGCCCTACTGCATGCAGTAGCCACACATTTGTCATGTTAATCCACCAGTGCCAGAGCACCTTCAACTGGAATGGTGGTGTGTTTTACAGAATTATAAACTGCCTTATCTGCCATAGGGGGAGATTCCCACTTGTGAGACCTTTCCCCTAAAAAAAGGGATAATTCCTAGTTTTTGGTTTGGAAAGATTTTTCTCTGATCCACACCTACCCATTAAGCAGATGTTTTAGTTTTTTTTTTTTAACTTACAATAAATGCCATGGGTGTTCAGGGCTGTTGGAGGGTGGCCCTGCTAGCCCACCACGGCACTTACAATAAATATCATGGGTAATCGGGGCTGTTGGGGGGTCCACAAGCCCACCAGGGAACTTACAATAAATACCATGAGTGATCAGGGCTGTTGGAGGGGGGTATCCGCTAGCCCACAAGAGCATTTACAATAAATATCATGGTTGATCGGGGCAGTTGGGGGGGCCGCATGTGTTAGGGGGGATCGGGACCCTAGCACACATTGGTGCAACCCCCAGAGGACACCTATGTACACTTAACAGACAGCTGTCCTCAGCAGGTGGTTTTAGAATGCCATTTTAGGGGATGTGGCAGCTTGCATCTGCCACGTACCCCCTAGCACCATGCCATAGCCCATTTTATGGGGCTAGGCTGGCGCAAGGCCCCATTGCCACAAGCAGCCTGTGTTTGTCAGCTTGGGTGCATTTTTTGACGCAAGGTGCCACTTGCGTCTTTAATCTTTGATGCAGGCACCTTGTGTCATTCTAATTGCTTTGAGAATCGGACCCATAGTCTCTAGTCCAGGAGATAGTGAACTTAAAATTTCTACAACTTGTTACCAGTGATAAACCTTTTCACATCCTGGAAGAACGAAAAGTTGGATCAGTTTTGTTAAAGGCTGCCAATGGCAGGACAGTGCCAGAGGAGGCCCTGTCAATATACTGGAGAGGTCCACATAGGTTCCCAGATAATCCGAGTTCTATGTAGGACAAACACAAATGTCATAGATGGGGTGTAGGGATGATACTAAGAGGTTAATCAGACTAGCTAAAAATGTGAGAAATCAGCCACTTACCAAATTTATATAAAAAGCATATTTTTATTCAAATCAATACTGCCACCAAGCCTGATGTTTTGGCCATCAGGACTTTTTTAAGGGAAAGGTGGTCCTTAATTGTACACAAGAAATTTACATGCAAGTCATGTTTCATTATTAGATTTCGTTTTGCAAAAACTTTTGTTTTTTTAAACAACGCATGGTCCCTATGATATGATGGATATGGTCTTGCTTTTTTGACCAGGATTGTTTATTCCGATTAGTGTTTAGATGTGACTGATGGTTACTCTGTAGCTACCATACAGAAAGTGTGCAGTGCACATGCGTCATAGAAACAAGAAAAAAAACTAAAAACTCAAGTAACTAAACTGTTGTATATTTGAACATGCACTTTAACACACTATACGATCATGCGAATAGAATATATAATGCACTATCACTTTAAATCACGGGTTCAAAAGGAGTGATGTGTTCCTGTTCTGTCACACACTGAAATAGCATGAGAATAGCATGAAGCATGGGTGGTGATATTGGGGATGTCTGCCTTTGCTATTGTCTACTTGCCACTATTTTTAACATTTATATTGCAATAAATTTGTTGCTGGAACAATACAAGAAGCTGGTCATGGAGCTGTCCTTCGGTGCTTATGTTGCCAGATTTTAAAACTGTGATTTTGTTAAATCTTCTAATTAAAGCAGAAAAGAAAAGAAAATACTTCAGATATAAGAACTGCTTATTGAACACTTCTACAAGTAACTATTAATTCCAGGCAGCACGCTAGTACTTTACAGCTCAGCAACATTAATGGATGGTGCCCTCTGGTGGTGAAATGTTGATTTTCATCCATCATGACTGCTTTTCAGAGTAGTTCTGCACCCAGTATCTTAAAAGGACTTCAAGACTCAATTTTTTATTTTAAATCTAGTATTTCAGACACAATCCAAATATTTTAATTTTGTTATTCCGTTCAAGGCTACAGAATCAATCAATCTTTCTTTCTTTCCCTCTTTCCTTCTCTCCCTCTCTCTTTTTTTTAAAAACACTGAACTTGTGAACATGACAATCACACGATGGAATCAAATCTACTGGTTCATTCACCTCAATTTCTCTATTCATTTGGTTGCCACACACCAGAAGCTTCACCCCAAACTGGATGCACTTTACAGGAGTAAAGTGAGTATCCTACTTTTGGCCCGCAGAAAGATTGTTTCAAAGATGATTCTCCCTATCTTCAAATATGGTGACACTGTTTACAGCACCGCTGCCAAATCCACCCTAGCCAGTCTGGACCCACAATTTCATTCATTCTATCACTTTGCCCTTGATCGCCCCCCTAGAATCCATCACTGCTCCCTTTACTCCTCCCTCTCCTTTCCCTCCCTTGATGCCACGCACCTTGATCAGTGCACTACTTTCATCTTCAAATTCTGGCGTGGGTCCCCTTCCCTTACCTTACCTCCTTCCTCAATTCCCCCCTTCTAGCTCCTAGTCCCTTCGTAGCTCTGTCCCTCGCTTGCTTGTGCTCCCCTTCATAAAATCCTCTGCTGGTCAAGCTACCTTCTGCATCCCCAGACTATGTGCCTCTCTTCCAATTACCATTCATGCTGCTCCTGCTCACTCAGATATCTCCTTTGTGAATTCACTACTCACTCCTGCAGTTATCTCAGACTGATCCTGTGCTGTATTTTGCCATCCAATGGTTCCCTTCCCCCACTTTCCCCACTCCTGTTCTAATTCATTTCCTCCTGCCCATCCTAGTTTCCGCCATCCTTCCCTGCTGAACGAATCCTCAACGGCACTTCATTCGCCCTTCAAATTGTGCCATGTGCACTTTAATACCGTAGCCAGCAGTGCTTTGTTTATACCCCAATTATGTTCCAATCTGCACTTGCATTACTTGTTGCTCTTTAGATACTCTGCCAAGCTCATCATGTTCATTCATTTGCTACTTAATTGTTTAACTATGTGTCTGATTTGCGTGACTGTTGTAACTTACTGCAATACTCTCATTTCCCCCTCTACCAGGACGCATCGGGGAAAAATCTATTTCAGGTCAGTATATCTTTCCCAATAAATCTTTTGAAATAAAATAAAGAAATAAAATAATTTAGTTCAGTCATATCCCAAAGTCAATTCTTGTGTTTTGGTTGTGCACTAAGAAGTATATTACTATTTTCTGTTAAGTGTTTGTGCTCTAGGAAGATGCATGAAAGCTGAGACTCCAAAGTCTAACAGACAGAACCCACAGTCATGCATTACATAGTAAATGTTCTCCTATTTATTCCTTATGCCTCCTCACTGCCTCACTTGAACCTCCACCTGTCCTCCTTCAGTCACAGCAGACTGATGGTAGAAAAAGGCTAGTGGCCCATCTAGTTTGTCTGGCTCTACCTTTGGTATGATGCGAATGCCCAAGTGGTCACTCACTTCTATTCTCCCCATGTCATCATCCCTTTCTATACTCACCAGCCCCATAGGTCTGTCCCACACTCACATAAATTCATTTCATTTTTACTGGTTGTACTGGAAAGGCATATGAGCACTGCTGCCTGTTTACACAAGCATCGAGTTACATACAACAATCATGAGACATGACATAGGCGTAAACATTTAACTAACAGTGAAGGTTAATAAAATGGTACATAACTTTAGGATAATATAGATTAAAGGGCAAACCATGAACTTGCCTTGGTGGATTAACAAATACAAGGTGACATTAAGCATTCGGTGAGGGTTTAACAATAATATAATACAGCAGTGGGAAACAAAAATATTTAAGTTCAATCTAAAAACTAGCCTAGGTGGATTAACAATACTACCAAATGCTAGAAAGAGAGGGCAAGTGCCTGAGGTGGATAACCAGAGAATGAGGGGGGAAAAAATGTAGAATGGGAGCCAGATTAGGGCTGAGAGCAGGTGCAGGTGGGAGAGAAATGTCTCCTTGTATTGTGTTTGAAAGCATTTGTGGAGGGACAGAGTTTTATTTCCGGAGGGAGAGAGTAGAAGAGCTTGGGTCTCATAAAAGAGAATGTTTTTTGGCCTTGAGTGGTCCGGCAGAAAGGAACAGTGAAAGAGAGAGTGGAGGACAGTCTAGTGATCCAGGCAGTGGTGGCTGTCTGGAAGAGAGAAGTGAGGCAATCAGAGAGCAGTACACGGCAGAGTTTGAAGAAGGTGGCCATCTTGCAGTTGAGGTGGGCCTCAAGGGAGGGCCAACAGGTGAGCTTATGAAGGTCACAGTGGTGTGTGAGTTTAGGGAGACCAGAAGCAAAGTAGATAGCGTTGTGTTAGGAGCTTCGAAGTCTGGAGAAATTTCTGATGGAGAGGCAGGGGAGGGAGACAATAAAACCACAGTCAAAAATGGGAAGGAGAAAGCTAGAGACTAAGAGGGATTTGAATTCCCTGTTAAGGAAATACTTGGTTTTGTAGAGGAGACCGAGTTGTTGGTTGGCTTTTTTGATTGTGAGGCTAGTGTGAGCATCGAAATGGAGGTGGTTATCCAGGAGTAAGCCAAGGTATTTGAATTCACTGACTTTCAATGGCATTACCAAGGTTGCCATAGAGGGACAGGTCAAAGCCATGGTATTTGCACGGGCTGGAGAAAACCATGAACTTAGTTTTCTTGGAGTGGAGTACAAGACCTTTGGACGTGAACCAGGTGTGAAGTCTGCTGAAGTCAAATTGGAGTTTATTAATGAGAGCGTTGGAGTTTTTGTCCTGACAGAAAAGGGCTGTATCATCAGCACAGAGAGTGAGTTCTGAGGTGGTACAAATGTCTGGCAGGGAGTTAACGACCAGAGAGAAGAGAAGAGGGCCCAGGATGGACCCTTGGAGGACGCCGTATTTGATGGGGCAGGATTCAGAGAGGATACCACCAATAATAGTATGATGGGATCTGCCCGTTAGGTAATCCTTGAACCACAGGCAGACCTCAGGTGAGAAATTGAGGCCAGCCAGGGTACTGAGGAGAACTTCATGATCAATGAGGTTGAAGGCTTTGGTGAATTCTACAAATGCAGCACCGGTATAAAGGCCTTCGTTGTTAGCTTTGTCCATGGAGTGGGTAAACTTGAGAGGGCAGTTACGGTATTTGTGTCGAGCACGGAACCCATGCTGGGCCTCTGTGAGCAGGATGTATTTGGAGAGGAATTCTGACGTTTGTCTGTGGACCACTTTCTCTAAATTTTTGGAGAGAGGGGCAAGGAGGGAGATGGGAAGGTAGTTGGATACTAGATCCTTGGAACCAGATTTGTGAAGAGGTTTAATAATGGCGCACTTCCAAGCTTTCGGGAAGGACCCCGTGCAGAGGGAGTGGTTGAGGATGTTAGTAAGAGGCATGGCCAGGGAGCCACAGACAAAACAGAGAACTCTGAAGTCAATGTTGTCAGCGCCCTTGGATGGTCTTGGGTTGTTTGTTTTGATTAACTTGACCACTTCACCAGGTGTTAGATACCTGAAATGGAACTTAGGGTGGGAGGCTGGGAGGGGTTTGGGGTAAACGAAGTAGGACTGGAGCTGGGCCTGTACTGGTCAAGGTCACCGAAGTATTTATTGAAAAGGGAGGCTATTTTGCTTGGCTCGGTGGTGGCTGTCCCTTCGGAGGTAAGACAAATATGATCTTCAGAAATTCCCCTACCAACAAGGTTGTTAAGAATGTTTCAGGTCCTCCTAGTGTTCCCCTGGGATGCATGTTATTTTTCCAGGATGAAGGAGGATTTAGCAGATCTTGTGGAAAATTTTATTTATTTAGTAAAAAGAGATTCCAGCCGTATTAGTCCTTGCAAAACAGGAGAGGATGGAAGGTTTGATACCTTTTATTGGACCAACAAGTGTCTTGTACAAAGATGGAATTATACACGAGCTTTCGGGGCCACACAGATCCCTTCTTCAGGTGAATAGCAAAACTCCATTTAGGAAATCGGAATTACAACCCTTTGAGTCATAGACTCATTTCCAAAGGCTCCACATCATATTTGCAGCTGTTCTGAGGGTTTTGAAGTCTTGGAGGAGTTGCGGTGTTTTGTGTTTTCTGTATAACTTCCAGGCTCGGTTCCTACTCCTCATTAGTTTGCAAAGCTCAGGGATGAGCCATTCTTGGCTAGAACCCTTACCCCGGATTTTTTTAAGCAGGAAGAAATGGTCGCAGAGGGCAAGGAACTTATTGCTTAAGGCTTCAAGCACTTTGCAAATGTCAGAAATGTTTTGAGTGAAGGACCAGTCTTGAGCTACGGCAGCTTTGGAAGACTAGGAGGCATTCAGCTTCAATTGCCTGGTTTGGATGAATCTGTGTGTGTGTGTGTGTGTGTGGACCATCGGCAGAATAAAGCACAGTGGCCATTGACTGAGTCAGGAAGAATTCTGGAAGTGGTGACATGGGAGGGGTGAGAGACCAGGACCCAATCGACTAGGGACTGAGATCCAGTTTTGTAGTTGGTTCTGGTAGGTTCAGTGATGAGCTGGTGTAGGCCTAGACCAAGTATGGATTCCTTGGTGGAATCACAGTGAGGAGACAGCCAGTTTAGGCTGAAATCCCCAAGGATGATCCAATCCCTCCCTTGGGGGAGGGAGGTCTTGATATTGAGGAAGAGGTTGAGATCATGGAGTGAGGAGGAAGGTGGCAGGTGCACCACACTGACTGTCACCATTTTATCTGCTCCAAGGAGAAGGTTAATTGAGATGGTCTCGAGGGAGGAGGTAGGTAGTTGGGGGTTGAATTCGGTGGCAAGAAGGTTATCGGTAACCCAGTAGAGGCAGCCTCCCTCACGCTTCCCCATTCTGTCTTTTCTAAAGACTTAGTAACCTTCAAGGAGGATTTCACTGGGGGAAGATGTCCCCCTTCAGCCAAGTTTCAGTGAGGGCAATGACATCAAAAGCATTAGCCATCACCCCGGACTAGAGTAAGGCTTTTTTTGCCAAAAGGCTTTGCACGTTAAGGTGAGCAAAAGTGAGCTGTTTAGTGGGTTTGGGGGAGGAGTGAGGGGTGACATTGGTAGAAGGTGTGGGACCGGGGTTGGGGTGAACGGAGCCTGAGAGAAGTAATAGTAGGAGGAGGAGGTGGAGCCTTAAGTGCCTGCGGTTCGCAAGCAAAGACAGCTTGGTGGAGTATAGCCTAGTGTAGTAGTGGGTAAAAAAGATGTGGCTGCGGTAGGAGGAGAGAACTCATGGAATAGGCAAAGGCTAATGAAGGCGCTCACATGGGGAAGGGGAAGGGAGGCGAGGAGGTGTGGGATGAGGGGGGAGTGAGAGAAATGATGGAAGGTGTGGGAAGGATTTTGGGGGGAAAACTGGTGGGGAGGGGGATGAGAGGGAGGAGCAGGGTGAGGGGAGTTGAGCAGAGAGGGCAGAGGGGAAGAACAAGGAGTGAGAGCAAGTAGGGTAGGTGGAAGCGCTTAGGGCACTCCATGCTGATGGCAAGAAAGAAGGAAGGTGACAGGACAGTAATCAGTGAGGGAAAAGAGAAATGGGGTACAAAGTTGAGTGTGGTAGAAGAATCTATGCCCAGGAGCAGAGCAGTGGTAAGGCACTGGTAGTGGGAGGTTTTAGGAAAGAGCATATGATTAAGATAAGGCAGTCCAAGCCCTCCGATAGCCTGTTCCATTCATCCACTACTTTTTTTGCAACAAAATACTTTCTGAATCTCCCCCTCCATCAGCTTTTTTCAGCTCCCCTTTGTGCCTGTGTTTCTACTCATTGTGAACAGTTCCCTGTTTATCTCATGAAGAAACTCAAGTATGTGCCGCCCCCACACCGGTCTGCAGTGTATACATGTTAAGGTCCTCAAGATTCTGCATTTTGGACTCCTCTTGCTGACCCTGAATCATTTTTGTTGCCTTGCTCTGAACTGCCTCAACCCTATCCCTGGCCTTTTTGGAGTGTGGACTCCAGAACTGCATGCAGTACTCAAAATTTCGGGGCGCCAAGGACCTGTATAGGGGCAGGATCACGTCCTTCCTTTATTGCTGACCCCCCTACATATGCACCTCAGCATAATTTTGTCTTTTCCACTGCTCTGTTGAACTGTGCTGACTGCTTTAAGATGTCTGCTAATAAGAACCCAAGCTCTTTCTCCTCAGTCATTTTTTGTAACACTATATATATAGTGGTTAACTATTGTTCTGTATAAATCAACTTGCTCAAAATCCTTGCTGTGTGCATTCCAAACCATTGTGCACAGTTCAAATGCCATAAAATTGCAAATTCCTCATTCACCCCATAGCCAGTTACTTGCTAACCACTCAGTGCCCAAAACTGTATCTCTTACCTTCTAACAGTCTGTACATTCAGTTTCCATTGTAGAACAGTTCAGCGCAGGTGACAATCCTGCCATATTAAGCTCTTCCACTTCAATCAGCAATATTTTAGCAGAAGTGCTTTATATTGCAGTACTGTAGCCCAGCATTGAACTTATAAACATCTACTGGGGAAGTTAAAAGACACAACTCTGAAGCCAGCCCTGTGGTGTGGATGGCTGAGATGCTGGGTATCTCACCTCCTGTCATGCTGGTGACTCAGGTTCAGAAATGGACCAGGATGGTTTGGGGGCTGGCCAGGGGAAGGAGGATTGAGCATCCACAGGCAGCTCTCCTCCTTTCGGGAGTGGGACAGCACATGCTACTGCTTGACTGCCACCCAGCAGAGGCTGGGCGGCACAGCATGCAGCCACATCTTAGATGGCTGGATAAAGGCGTATGAATACAAGTGAAATCTTCACACTGCATGCCTGTGCCAGTGCACGTGTGCTGACCTCAGAGAAGGGACAGGAAAATGGGAAAAAGTCCAGGGGCTGTGCAACAGGAAGCCCCACCCACCAGCCTCAGCCTGTGCCATCACCCCAGGACCCTGCTACAAACCGGATCCAAACTCCAGAAGTGGCGGAGGATGGCCCTCCTCTTCCAGCCCCATCATAGTGATGGAGAGCCATGGGGGCATCCGAGCAGGTGAGTCGTGGAGGAAAAAGGGGGTTGAAGAGCAAGCCAGCACCCCAAGAATGCAGAAAAAGCTCTATGAAAAAAAAGGTACCATTCTGGGCACCAGGTGGCTACTGTGCGGCTGTGTGCTGGGTGCGATTTTTATATAAAGAAATGGCATTTGTTTTACTTGAGAGGTGAGTGGGGATGCTTTTGTGAATCCTGTGTAAAAACAAACATATAAAATAAAAGATGGGCAACCACACACAGCTCTGAATGTGTCTCCAACCTGGGGTCACAGTGACAGCACGGACCTCTTGTGCGTCGCTCATGAAGTTCATATGCTGTCATATCAACTCATCCATCGCTCTAACTGTCTGTCTAGCTATTTATCTATATTTATTTATGTATTTAGTAACTATACAGGCATTGTTGTACCCCTATATTAGAGTTGCATTAGTTTTTTCTGTTTAAACCCATTTTCAAATGCTTACGACTCGGCTGTCTTAGACCCTTGGACTGTGAAACGTGGCATGCATCATATCAGTCCTAGGGTCTACTAATGCTGAAAGTTTTTTAAAAATTTGTATGTCCGTATTTGACTGCTGAATTTATGTATTTGCTCATTTTTGAGACATTTTTTGCCAAGGGATAGAGAAAAACTACAAAGAATTTAGTTACGAAACTTGCGAGTTTGTGGTTTGGTGAAAAAATGTTTGTGTGTTTTGAAGTTATTAATAATTACAGTTCTCACATGCCGGCCCGTGGCACTGAGGGTTGAGACGCTGGACGCCACACCTTGCGCGAAGCCTGCGATCCTGGTTCAGGAATGGGCCCAGGCCACCAGGGGTCAGCAGGGGAGGGGAAGGATGGAGCATCCCATGACTGTTCTCCTCTCTCTGGGGTGGGTGCAGGGGTTTGCGTCACTCTGTAGTGGCACCTGATGGAAGTCAGGTGCACTACAGCAGTGGCACATAGCAGTGGGCTGGAGCTCAGTGGACGTCTGCACGTTAGTGCACGGATGTCACTGTACGTTCGGCTCCAGGAGGAGAAAATCAGGTGGAAAATGGCGGGGCGGTTGACGGCCGTGCACTGCACGCCCAGACCTAGAGAGGTGAGCCTCCCAGGTGTTGGTCAGCCTGTGTGGAGGAGAGCGAATCACAGACCAGACCCAGGTCTGCGGGAGCACAGGTGCCGGTGGCCGGATGACCAACATGCCTGCTCTGCAGGAGGAGAAGAGAGTATTCTGATAAAAAAAAAAAATAGTTCTCACATATTCAGTTCACAAAAAAAGCTAATTGCTGTATTTCACTGAACAGAAGTCCCCCTTAAATACAGTACAAGCCACAGATCATAATACTTTTAATAAATAACTCCCTTACATATAAGCTATGCCTTCCAGTCATGGCTGAAGTAATATCAGATAAAACACTGCGAGTGGGATGCTCTGTGATTTATTTTTGTCTGCAAATTGATCATTATTTTTTTTAAAAACGTATTTTCTTAGTTGAAGTTTGTTATGCTTATTTTGTATGAAGTAGACCGATAACAGCAAACTTGATCAAATCCTGGATGTGCAATAGCACTTAGAAATTTGATTTCACAATACATGCAATTCTCAAATACAAGCTGCCCTTGAATATAAGCCACATGTAAAAATACAAGATTTTAATATAAGATGCAGCTTCTATTTGATGAATTGCCTATGCTATTAGACATCTTCAATTAAAAAAACAAAGCATTTTCACAGAAATGCCTCACACATTTATTTGAAAATCTACAAGAAGCACACATATTTTGGAGTATCTATACAAAAGTGTTTTTAAAATATTTATGCCGTGCGACAGTTTTTAAAATCTACAAGCTGCAGAATGGTTTTCAAAATCCACATGATGCATGCCAGTTTCCAGAATCTACATGGTCCACAGCTATTTTCAAAATATGAAAATTATGTACCTACCATAAAGAATGATCTTTCTGTGTATCTTCACCATTCATCACCACTGGGTACAGCACCGGAGATAGGACTCCGCATGAAACTTTTTTTTCTCCCTATGGGCGGAGTTGACGCAGGGTCGGCACCGCCCTCGAGGCCGACGTTCTACGTGACGCTCGCGGGCTGGCCATTATCTGTCGACTCCGCCCTAGCCTCAGTTCTGAGATGCCGGAGAGTGTAAGAAAATGGAGGTGGGGTGGGGCAAAGGAGCCCAAGGGATAGATAAAAGGAAAGGATATATAAAAACTAAAAGGAGAAATAAATGACAGAGGAGACAGGAAGGAGAAACTAGGTACAGGAAATTGGGGAAAAGGGGAAGGGGCCCCAATCTCTGGAAAGGAGGAGAAAAGAGGATGAAAGATAGAGGGATTGGGGGGGGGGGAAGAAGAGAGGACTGCACCCCTAGACACAATCCTGGACCCCAGGGCTTTGGCAAAGGACGACAGACTCAGAAATCTGGACTATCTCGTAGGTTTAGAGCTGCCAGGAGGCAAAGCCTGAATCTGAATGAGCAGCATTAGCTCGAGAAGGGCCAACCTTTAGAGAAGGGGTCAGGAATAGGGGTGTCTCTCTCTCCTCCCCTCTCCCAAAATAAGGGAAAAACCTAAATGCTAGGAAGGGTAGCCAAAGGGTATCCAAACTTAGGGCAAGTAAAACCAAGGGTTTCTAGGTCAAGGGAAAAACCGTCCCTCACCTCACTCCAGAACGAAAGTGAGGAGAAGATAAGGCTAATGAAGGGGGAGAAGACCCTCCCTACACCAAAATAATAACCCCTTACAGGAAAAAACTCCTCCCTGTGTGTCTCCAGGATCCCCTTCCTCCTAACCGCAAGGGAGAGGAGAGCGAGGAGACAAACAACAGACACACACACAGAGGGTTGGAGGGAGCCCAGAGACTGAGGGCCCCAGGGGGAAGGTGGGTGGGATTTAGTGATGAATGGTGAAGATACCAGAAAGATCAATAATTACGGTAGGTATGTAATTTTCATATCTTATCTGTGTCAGTCTTCACCATTCATCACTACTGGGTGAGTACTGAGCCCCCCCGAAGGGGTCTAAACTTCCCTAAGGGACTAGGTCCCTTAGCCTCCAGTGGGTGAGACACTGGAAGCAAGAACCCTTACAGGCATGGGGAAGCCTGAGACTGGTCCAGGTGAGACGGGAAGCCCCCCATGGGGGAGGGAAGGCACCCTGAAAGCCGCCGTCTCACCCTGCGGGAGAAGAGGTGGGTTCTCCAGTATGCAGAGGAAATCACCCTACGCCGGGCCAGGGGTGACAACCAGGATAAGCGAAGCCATGCCGTCCGCCTAATGCAGATTGCTGTCCCTATAGCTCTGGAGGCTACCTCACTGGCATCATAAGATGCCCTTGTGCTTGGTGCCAAGCTAGCTCCAGGCCCTGAACAGAGAGGGCAATGGCTTGCTTGGTTTCCTCCATATCAGGCATTGAGGCTAGGAGTTATCCTAGCCTGGACCACAAGAACCTATTGTAGGAAGCAAAGTGGGCCTGATGAGAAGCAATAGAAAGAAGGATCTGTGCTGAATAGAAAATCCTTCTCCCCCAAAAATAGAAGTCCGCAGAGTCTGAGTCTGGGGGTCGGTCACGGTGAGGGGTGCGAGGCCCAGAGGGGGTGTCCAGGCAAGTCCAACCCGAAGAGGCGTGAGGCAAGGAACCTGGAGACCCGGAGGTGGGGCAGTACCATTGGCATTGGTCCCTCAGGGCTGGAACAGTGGAGAAGGAACGTAGCCAAAGCTGCTGTAATGCTTTCTGGAAGGGAAAAGGCCAGGCGGGAACCACCAGGTTGGCCGTACTGTACTCGCCTAAGAAGGCGCATGTCACATGCTCAGGACTGTTAACAGGGACCGGGGTAAGATGCAGCTCATCCAACATCCTCGTGAGGAAGCACTGATACTAAGAAAGATCAGACATCGGGGAGATGTGGGCAGACAATTCCTCTCCCTCCGAGAAGGAGGAAGAAGATGCAGGTGAGCTCCAAGATTCAGGGTCCGGCTGCATGGAAGCATGGTGGAACACCTGCTGGTCCAGGGCATGGAGGTACGTAGGTAGGGAAATGTGCACCTGAACCTCTGAACTGTTCCCAGGTGAGAGGTCCCCTAGGACCAGGAATGTCTGGGATAGCCGGGGATGGAGGTGGAGGCACGGGTGACAAGCTCCTAGCAGCAGAAGAATGGCCTCTGTCCGGGCAGGGGGGCCTAGAGGAAACTCCCCATAAGAAGTGAGACCTGAAGGTCCCAGCAGCAAACAGCTGTTCAACCGGATCAGAATGGTTAGAGCTGTGCCCATGGGAAGAAATACCCCCGTGAGGTGACCAGGACTGTGCTAGTCCAGACAGATGGCCCCGACCTCCGAAGTTGAAGTCCTTCTCGAGGAACAATCCAGGAAGAGCGAGGGCCCACACTGTGGCTCCTCCCAGAACTCGGCCAGACTCTGGTAAGGGCACGCTGCACCACACCCCGACTCCTCAACGATTCAGAGTCCAAGAGGGACCTCGTCCTCATAGCCACCAGCCTAGGCAACTGACAACTCTGGGTAGACTCCGAAGAATCCACCCAGGGAACAGCATCCTCCCCTTCCTGGCGTGCCCAGGGCTGTCCCAAACTTGGACTCTCCAAACACACTAGAGAAGGGGGTGCCCCAGCCGGAGAAGCAGACGTGCCAGTGGCCCCAGGTTGTATAGCAGTGGCCACAAGGACCACTGCTGGCTGGTCAGTATAATTCACCCCAGAGTCTACCGGCAATGACTGACCCTCAGAGGGAGGCTGAGTGGGGGCCAAGGTGCTGGACACAGAGGGATCAGAGGATTCTGAAGAATCTGGGACCCAATCTGGATCAGACCCAGAGTCCCCCTCCAAGGAGGTAGACCCAGAGGCCCGATGCCACATCACCCCTCAATCCCTGCCAGTTCCCAGACCACGAGCTGGACCACCTTCAGCCCTGGCACCGGAGCCAAGCACGGCACCGCGCCAGACGCTGCCACCCAAGAGGAGTTACCAGCTGAGGGAATGCAGCTAGCTGAAACAGAGGAGGAGAAGGATCTGGGGTGCTCATTCCCCTCCCTTGACCCCCTTGCCCTGCCCCAGCCCCTTTTAAAGCAGTCCACTGTTCTACTGAATACCACTTCTGCTGGTAACACATTCCACCCAGCTACCACCCTCTCCGTAAAAAAGTGTCTCCTCATCTCCCTCCTGAACCTTCCTCCAGACTGGTCTTGTTCTTGATGCCCAACGATATGTCTGCAATGAATATCCCACACAACACCGCTCATCACTACCCTTGGGGACGAGAGCTCCCCACCCACCACCATCACCCTCTGCTGCCTTCCCTGAAGCCAGTTCACTACCCATCTCACCAGCTTTGCACCTGCCCCTGTGCCTTCTAACTTACTTCCTAGCCTCCCATGCGGCACCGAGTTGAATGCCTTACTGAAGTCCAGGTACAGGATATCCACTGCATGGCCCCAGTCCAGTTGCCTAGTTACCCAGTCATAGAACTCCACCAGGTTGGTTTGGCAGGATCTGCCACTTATGAAGCCATGCTGTCTGCTGTCCTGTACTCCTTTGGCCTCCAGAAGGGCCACAAGCATCTCCTTCAGGATAGCCTCCATCAGCTTACCCATGATGAATGTGAGGCTCACCGGTTTGTAGTTCCCCTGGTTCATCCTTGGGGCTGTTCTTGTGGAGGGGCACCACATGAGCCATTCTCCAATCCTGAGGTACATACCTAGAGTGTAGTAAGGCATTAAAGAGGTCTGCCAAAGGACCCGCCAGGACCTCCGCCAGCTCCTTCAGTCCCCTGGGGTGGATGCCATCTGGGCCTGGCGCCTTTCTACCCTCAGTACCCTCAAACCCTTCAGAACCCTGCCCTCCATGATTTCGCCATCTGTCACCCCCTTCCCTTCTGTTTCTGCCCTCCCTCCCCCCTTGGGTATTACCTTCCTCTTCTCCTTAGTAAATACCGAGCAAAAGTAATCGTTTAGTGCTTCTGCCTTATCACCCTCTGCTTCCACCCAATCCCCCTCTTCCTAATCCTTACTATATGGTCCTTACAGTTCTTTTTCTCCCTGATGTACCTGAAGAAGTCCTTCTCCCCCTTCTTAATGCCCTGTGCCAGCCTGAGCTTCGTAAACACCTTGGCTGCCCTTACTGCCCTTGTCACCACCTTCGATTCCTTCAGGTACTCCTCCCTGTCCTCTCCCCTCCTTGTTTTTTTGTACCTCCTAAAGGCAGCTCTTTTTCTTCTTATGTTTTCCATGACCTCCTTGCTCACCCAGCTAGGTTTCTTTGCCCTAGCCTTCTTGTTCTGGGCCTTGTTACAGGTTCTGGTTGCCTCTACTATCCCCAGCTTTATGAGCTCCCACCTCTGGTTAGTGCCCATACTAGATTGAATTCTGGCCAGGTACACTTTTATCACCTCCCTGTCCTCTCAAAGTCGGCCCTCCTGAAGTCCAGCACCCTTGTGCTGGACTCCACTCCTTCCTTACTATATCCAACGTGAACCATACTGAGTGGTGGTCACTCCTCGCCAGTGGTTCTTCCACCCTAAGTTCCCTCACAAACTCCCCATTTGCCAGCACGAGGTCAAGGGTATTCCCTAACCTGGTTGGTTTGTTGACCATTTGCATCAGGAAACTGTCCTGGAAGGCATCCAGCAGTACCTGCTCCCTTCTATTCCTGGTTGTTGGGGTACTCCAATCCACTAATGGCATGTTGAAGTCCCCCACAATCACCACACTACCCTTCTCACAGGTCCTCCTGATCTGTCCTGCAAGTTCCCTGTCTAACTCTTCTGTCTGAGAGGGTGGCCTGTACACCACTCCCATCCTGAGAGTCCTATTCTTGGAATCCTGGATTTGCATCCATAGTGACTCTGTACTACCCTCATCCCCTTCCTCCCGTACACACTACAGTCCTTCCCTCACACCCCCACCCCCCTTTCCCAATCACTCTATCCCTATGAAATATCCTGTACCCTGGTATTGACAGGTCCCAGTCATTGTATTGGGTGGCCCATGTTTTGGTGATAGCTGCAATGTCTAACTCTCCCTCTGCCATGAGAGTCTGTAGCTCTGCAATTTTCTTCCCAAGGCTCCTAGCATTCAGGGTGACCACCTTCCACCCCTTCCTCTTCTGCCCTCCTTTACTAGCATTGCCACTAGTACTTGCCCTTTGTCCTTTGTCACTGTTATGGGGGTAAGCTCATATGGCTTCCCAACCTGTGGCCTCTGCATGTCCCTTGCCCACTTGCCACCCCCACTCCTAATTTAAATTCCCAACTTCCTCTGTGTACTCTTCCATCCTCTGTTTCAACACTATCTTTCCATCCTCGCTCAAGTGTAGTCTATCCTTCGCATAGAGACTACTGTCCTCCCCTTGCTTGCTGGATATGACGGTGCCACACTTCCCACAGAGACATCCAGGCAGCTAGGATGTAAATATGGTAATAAAGCTATGAGTGAGGAGGATGTTGAGAGATGAGAAATGGGCAATTAGGCCTGGCAGATGTAGACAGACACACACACACACACATGGGGGGGGAATACTGGGGGAGGACTGTCATTATAGACAGAGGTCCCATTCTACTGCCTTGAGCACATAAATAGAATAGTAACCCCACACACACACACACACACACACACACACACACACACACACTCCTCTCTCTCTCTCTCTCTCTCTCTGACTTCATGTAACCTCTGAAGAGGACCTGGGATCTGTCTAGGTGAGTGACCCCAGGGCTCAGTGGGCCCTATGCACAGCATAAGACCCATCAGGCTTGGCATTGGACCTGCTGCTTGCTTTGTGCAGGGCTCAGTAGGCCCTACGCAAAGCAGCAGAACCATGGGGCATAACATCAGAACTGTAGCTTGGAGTCTAGATTGCTTATGACTTCAGATATGGCCATGGCAGACATATATAACTGTGTCATCTGCATACAGGCGGACACCACCTGTGGGGGAGGAGACGGTTTATGAAAATATGGAAGGCAAACCTTCTGCAGTGGTAGCCAGAGATAGGTTTTACAGTACATATTTAGTTATATCATGGATATCCCTTTGAAATGAATCAGTATTTCCTGTGATGTATCTTGATATACAGTGCTAGCCAGAGATAAATCTCAGTATAACAACAGGTGCTCATGACTAGGTCCCCCTACGTAGAGGGCTACACTTGGTCTATACAGATGACTAGGTCCTTCTATAAAGAGGACAACAGCGCTACATGTAAACCAGACTATATCTCTCTATAGCGAAGACTTGTTCTTACTGTCATCATGGGATAAGGTCTTCCTGTAAAGAAAAGATTCATTCTTCCTGTAAAAAAGATCAATTCTTCCTGTAACGAGAACTAGTCTTTCGTTCCTTACATTTTCCTCTTTTTATTAATAACACTGGACATTGAAGCTTTCTGTTGCATTGTGAACTGAAAGATGCTCTGTTAGATTTAATTTTAATGTAATCATTACTTTTTTGCCTACTGCTGTGTAGAATCCACGGTCAGTAATGCCACTCACACAGAGTTGTACATGATTAATATTATAATACAGTACCATGATTCAGGTGCATCTCTTCTGTGGGAGGGGTATAAAAATGTGCTGATAGCAGGCTATCAATTACTGTCGCCATTTGCAAATTCCTTTCCCACTCAGGGACATAAAGTACTGTACATACATGTTCAAAATTGTCAGGCTTTCTGCCTAAGGCCCTGTCCACACTACACCCCGTAACCCCCTCTGTAACATTACAGAGGATCCAAACCGTTACCACAACGGTGTGCATTTACACATGTAACGTTACAGAAGGCGTTTTCATAACCATTGTTGAAACCACATATGAGGTGGTTTCAACAACGGTTACGGAACCGGTTCCACCTTGGTAACATTACCGGTTGTAGTGTGGATGCGTGAGCGTGTTGCTCCAGCTGTCCTCCAGTGCAGAACGCACTGCATTGTGGGATAGGGTGCCATCCATAATGGTCCCATGGCACCCACAATGTGGACGGGCTGTCACGGTCCCACACCGTTACCGAGACTGTTCGCCGGCAGTGTGGACACACTAACGGTTACCGTCTGTAACGGTTTGGAACCATTACAGCGTTTAAGTGGTGTAGTGTGGATGGGACCTAAGAGATGGACTGGAGGAGAGCACACACTAGCTACCATCAGTTGCTTAGCTAAAAGGAGCTATTCTGGGTGAAGCAGGTGAAAGCCATGGAGGAGATTCTTAGGTTCCAAAGGCTTCAACAGCCTCCGTCTCCAATTTCTACTGAGAGGAGCTGAACCTAACAGTCCAGATTGCTATGACGGATGGACAAGACAATCTGATTTTACAAATGGGATTATGAATCTGTTCTGTTTGCCTCAAAACCCAACTGTAGACAAAGACCCACCTGCTCCCAAGATATGATTTTATGACGCTCTGCTGGCTGCTGTTCCACAAAGTTCAATTCTGTCACACCTGGACGACTTTCTGAAAAATAAATCAAAGTACCAACTGTACTGAGTGGCGCCAAGGTATAGAACTGTCATTTTTGTATAGTAAAAGACACATATACTGTACAAGCTGAACAAAGTACATGCAGATGCTGCATATTACAGACACATACATGCATGCAAGTACACAAACACACCTCAAAAGATAAACAAACATAGCCCACACAATACACAAACCAAGAAATATTAACCTGATCAGTTCCTGCACTAGGGCCTCTAGAGTTGGCATGATCTTTTCTCAGTCTTAAATAATGTTTTCAAGTTGCATTCAGATCTCAAAGTCTCTGCTGGAACACTACATAACTTCAAACCTTGCTGAAATTCTATCAATAACATTAGCAATGACATCTAACAGTTCCTTTTACACTACAGAAATGGTAGTGAGAACAAAATAAATGCCCCACACTGGGGATCAAACTGAAGCCCCCTACTCACTATTGCTTGGTAGCCTGTAGATCTACTGTTGTACAAAGGCTCCTTGTCATGAAATGCATGCTGTAGCAAAGGACATTCAGCACTGAGTGTAGCAAACCCTGCTCCCCCCACACACACACACAGCTGCAGTCTGTTTTATACCAATTCTGCCCCATGTACTTAAGTGATTTCTTTGTATAACTACCATTTTTCTGATGAAGAACTGTGTAAGTCTGAGAGCTTGAAACATTCTGTGAATCTCTTCTTGGTCCAATAAAAGATATCAAATCACCCATTCTGTTCATCTTACAAAAACTATAGTGAGAACAAAAATACGTCCCACACTGGGGATCAAACCCAGGCCCCCAAGCCACTACTGCTTGATAGTCTGTAGCTCTACCATTGTACAAAGGGTCCTTGACATGAAATGCATGCATGCTATGGCAAAGGACATTCAGCAGAGAGTGCACCTACCCCCCCCACACACACATACATAGCTGCTGGAGGAGATTTAGTAATGAACCAGTCAGTCTGAAGTAATGTTCCCAAGCTGCATTCAAACCTCAAAGTCTGAGCTGGACATTTTCAAGTTATCAGCAATACAGAACTTCACATCTTGCTGAAACACTATCACTAACATCAGCAATTACATTTCTCTCATACTACAGATACTGAGTAAGAAGGGTAAAAGGGTTCCACACTGGAGATCAAACCCAGGTCCCCTACCCACTACTGCCTGGCTGTTTGTAGCTCTACCACTGCATTAAAGCACACTGACAGGAAATGCTTGCTGTGGCAAAGGACATCCAGTACTGAGTGCAGACCTCCAACAACTGCAGTAGACTGAGTAATGCACCAGTCTGGCAAATTTGAAGTAATGTTCCCAAGTTGCATTCAAGCCTGAAAGTCTCAGCTAGAACTTTACAAGTTATCAGCAATATAAAACATCAAACTCTGCTGAAACTATCACTAACATCAGTAAGGGCATCTAACAATTTCTCTCTTACTACGGAAACTGCAGTGAGAACAAAAAAAAAAAAAGTCCCACACTAGGGATCAAACCCAGGCGCCATAGCCACTATAGCTTGCTAGTCAGCAGTTCTACCACTGTATAAAGGCTGTAGAACATGAAATGTATACTGTGGCAAAGGACATTCAGCACTAAGTGCACACCCACAACACACACAGCTGCAGTGGATTTAGTAATGAACATGTCAGTCAATTTGAAGTAATATTCCCAAGTTGCATTCAAACCTCCAAGTCCTAGCTAGAAAATGTCAAGTTATCAACAATACAGAATTTCACATCTTGCTGAAACTCTATCATTAACATTATCAATGACATTAAACAATTTCTCTCACAGTAAAGAAATTGAGTAAACAAGCATTTGTCAATGCTGAATGTTTGCTTGCTGGCATTGGTAGTGCAGGAGCTAGAGAGAGATGCATAATAGGAATGGCAGTGAAGTATTGAACTAAAGCCAACCCCCACCCCCACCCTGCAGAGACTGAAAGGCGTTGGGGGTGTGCCTTTGGGTCGTGGGCCATAACGCTTATGCCATTCCAGCTCATCCCACCCCTCAGACATCAACAGGTGTTGCGGTGTGCTTTGGGGTCTTCAGCCCTTATACTCAACCTATTTCATAAGGAAATAAGCTGAGGTGGGTGTAGTATAGGAGAATGGGGTGAGCTTTAGGGGCCAAAGACCCCAAGGCACACCTTGATGCCCGTCAGTGGCTGTAGGGTGGGGGTAGAATGCTGTTAGCATTACGGCCGATGAACCCAAGTCACTACACCGACGCCAGTCAGTCTCTACAAGGTGGGCGTTACGGTTGGAAACCTTAACGCACCGGGCATTTGTTGGCATTTTCACTCCAAATTCTCAAAATGGGCTTTTAAGGACCCCACCTCATGAACAGTGGCACTATCATTTTGTGACTCAATCCTGAAGGGTGATTTCGCACAGCAACTACGCCATTCAGTGCCACAGGTGCAGAAACACTTTTTGGGCAGGAGGTGAAAAATGACAGCTGTACTGATCATGAGGATGTGTGAAAAAATGGCAATGTTGAAAATCTGGAGTGAAAAATATGAAAACTTCGTGAAGTTATGAGCATGCGTAGAAACTGCTCAATGCACACCCGTAACGTGGTCATTTTTTGGAATGTTTTTCACCAAATTTTTAACATCGACTTTTTGGGACCTCCCCTCATGAAGAGTGGCACTGTGATTTTGTTAATTCATCCTAAAAGTTGATTTCACACAGCAACTGCGTCACAGGTGCGAAAACACATTTTGGGCAGGATGTGAAAAAATGACAGCTGTACTGTTCATAAGGAGTTACAAAATGGCAATGTTGAAAATCTGGAGTGAAAATATTAAAAACTGGCAAAGTTACGAACGTGCCTAGAAAATGCACAACACACACCAGTAACGTAGTCATTTTTTGGAATTTTTTCACCAAATTTTCAACATGGGCTTTTTTGGACCCCACCTCATGAAGGGTGGTGCTGTCGTTTTGTTAAACTGTCCTGAAAGGTCATTCTACTCAGTAACCAAGACATCACCTTTCAGGACTGAGAAACGAAACAGTGGCATGTTCATGAGGTGGGGTCCCAAGAACCCGATGTTAAAAATTTTGGGGCGAAAATTCCTAAAAATAGCTGAGATATCAACCTAAGTTGACCCCCCACCCCATTGAGTCCCATTATACAGTTCTTACCGAATTCCTCAGTTCTTAGTTCGGCTTGAAGAGTGCAGACATGTCCCAGTCCACAGATCACTGCTCTCGACCTTCGGAGGGTAAGTATGGGTGAGGGGATGTGCCGGGAGGTGGGTGCGCAGAGGGAGGATTGGGGTGGGGGAAGGGGGACTGGGGAGACCACGCTGGATGGTTTTCTTTTTTACAGTTTAACAAACAAAGACTCAGGGGGACCATTTTCTTTATTTATAAGTGTTAAAAAAAAAAAACAAAACTTTGGGGCACACTGGAGTGGGCATCACAGCGTGCCACATGAGTTTGGGGGGGGACATGATGCCAATGGGGATTGAGCACCTCCATCAGCAAGCTTGGGGTGGGAAGGGAAATATCATGCCAACGGGGATTTAGCACCCCATCGGCAAAGAAATTGAGCTTGGAGGGTGGGGGGCATCTGACACTGGGAGTGGGCATCCCAGTGTCAGGAAAATTAAAAACAACTGTCTGGGTACACTGGGGTGGGCTTCCAGTGTGCCACAATGTGGCTGTGGGGGGGAATACATGCTGACACAGGGATTGTGCACCCCCAATGTCGGCTTTGCAGGAGTGTGTGGCCGGCGGTAAGAGCCGCCATTGTGGAAAGGAATGCCGCAGCTGTTTTATTTATTAAAATGTTTCACCAAGAATGGCACACCGAGCAACTGCTCATAACTCTGGCCATACGCATTACTGTGCACTGTAATGTGCATGGCCGGAGTCTTCTCATCTGCCGCTGCAATGATGAAACTGTACCCGATTGCAGCAGCAGATTTGTTTCAAGTCTTTGGCTCTCTATGAAGTTTGCTGTCATTGCCAGCATGCTCACTGATTGGTGGCTGAGGGACACACCCACTGAATTGTCCCCTGCATTGTCCACAGCACTGACACACCTCTGAAATGTGCTACTACCACAAGATGTTTCTTGCACATGCATGCAAGCAAACATAAAAAGCAAAAAAAAAAGTCCTACAGTGGGAGTCAAACCCAGGCCCTCTGCCCACTACTGGTTGACAGTCTGTAGCTTTACTGCTGTACGAAAGCTCATTGACAGGAAATGTATGCTGTGGCAAAGGACATCCAACACTGAGTGCACACCCCCACCAGCAGCTGCAGTGGATTTAGTAATGCACTAGTCTGTTAATCTGACAATGTTCCCCAAACTGCATCCAAACCTGAAAGTCTGAGTGAGTGAGGATGTCTAGAGGTGAGAAATGAGCAATTAGGCCAGGCAGAAATACACACACACACACACACACACACACACACACACACACACACACCTGAAAGTCTTAGATGGGACTTTTCAAGTTATCAGCAATATAGAACTTCAAACTTTGCTGAAACTTGATCAGTAACATCAGCAAGGGCATCTAACAATTTCTCTCATACTACAGAAATTTTAGTGAGAAGAAAAAAGTTCCACACTGGAGATCAAACGGAGGCTTATATAGGTCTGAAACGTTATGCCAAGACCTAAAGCCCTATTACAGACATCATCAATGCCATCGTGCAGCTGAATCACTCACATTGAATGTACCTTTGAACCTGACAAAATGTAAAAGAGTACTCAAGAGTACAACAGGTGCTTAAAGTTATGCTGTTGGTGCCTAAAAAGGGGGGATAAATGATATGTCAATAGACCTTTCCTGGAGCCATTTTCAGATGGACTGATTAGCATAACAGAATAACAAAACATTTAAAACAAAGGTGTGTGTGTGTGTGTGTTTACAGGGGTGGTTGAGCAAAGTATCTTACTTTTTATGGACTTTTATTCTTTTATAGGGAGCAATGTCAAGTTTGGCATATGTACTGTAAACATCCAGTCAGTCTATCACTGTAGCCAAACATACCAGTGGTCTGAAAATCCTGG
Organism: Neoceratodus forsteri; assembly: GCA_016271365.2. Lineage (NCBI taxonomy): Eukaryota > Metazoa > Chordata > Ceratodontiformes > Ceratodontidae > Neoceratodus > Neoceratodus forsteri. The sequence goes on along the minus strand of CM057449.1, from coordinate 609,906,956 downwards.
CAGAGTTATTTAATTAACATCTGCTCCGTGGAACACACTGTTTGGCCTTCACCCTAGTTTTCCAATGAAAGTTGCAAAACTCCCTAACACTGGTTTCTCCAGCTTTCCTTCTTAAAAGAATCTTCTTTCAGATTGATTTCATTTAACCCTGTTCTCTTAGGTGTTGTCTATGTATGCACAGTACGTGTGTTTCTCTAAAGCTATGAAAACGTGGTCATAGGCTGATATAAACCTGTAGACCGGTGCTGCTTTTACTGAGGTGGGCTAATTTAATAGGTGCTTTTGTACTAATAAATTTACTAAACTATATTTAGAGTGATTTTCAATTAAAGAGGAAATATAAACTGAGAGGGCATGGCCTACTTGATAGCACAGCAGCTAGGGAGGTACTTGCCATGCCAGTGAACTTAGCTCATGCCCGAGCCTGGGTCTCCACTATGGACTGGCATGAGGCTGGAGTATAGTAGCACCTAGCCAGATGCTTCCCACCTTCTGTAAAGGGTAGACAAGATAGTTCACTATACACCTGTCCCCTGGTGTCCAGGGAGCAGACAGCACATGGCATCATAAATAGGCGGGAAAACACTGGCTGTCTTGCTGACAGAATGCTGATGTGTACACATACTTGGAGCCTTTGCTGCTGAGATTATTGTGAGAGGCAGGGGAGGCAGGGAAGAAAGAAAAAATTACTCACCTTAGTAATTATATTTCTTCTAATGGAGTCTTGCTGTATTCTGATAATTGTAGTGATTCCCAACCTTTGAACTGCCTCAGAGAACTAAGGGTTAACTTTCCACGCAGGGCATGGAACGCTGACCTCGAGCTCGGTTGAAGTCTCTGTCCGGAGTGTTTTAAACTCAAACTGTCAGATTCTTACGAGCCCAACTAAACTAAAAATTCTATGTGGAAATTGTAAAAATTCTACTAGCCAACTGGCTGAAACGTTTTGGATCCCCAAGGAAGACTCAAGTCAGGAAACCCAACAACTAAACCCAATGTACTTAAAAAAATAATAATAAATAAGAACCCAAACAAAGGGAGGAGGGGCTACATACACCCCTAGGGTGCATATTGCACCTGCCCACCCACTTCCCAAAAACAGGTTCTGAGAGGGAGGGAGGTCAGAATACAGCAAGACTCCATTAGAAGAAATATAATTACTAAGGTGAGTCAATTTTTCTTCGAACAACATGAAGTCTTGCTGTATTCTGACAATTGCAGACTACCAAGCAGTACCTCCAAGGAGGAGGGACAGAACCTACTTTGGGAATAGGCTCTGAATTACTGCTGTGCCAAACCAAGCATCACTCCTAGCCAGGATATCCAGGGAGTAATGCTTGGTAAAGGTATGGACTGTTTTCCAGGTGGCTGCTTGACAAATTTCAAGGAGAAGAATATCCCTGGCCGCAGCCAGGGAAGCAGCTGTACCTCTTGTGGAATGAGCCCTCAGGCCTGAGGGTGGAGTTTTTCTCAGTTTTTCATAGCAGAATTGTATACAACACACAATCCACCTGGCAATAGATCTTTTGGTGGCAGGTTTGCCCTTTCCCACTTCTCCATAAGTGAGGAACAACTGGAGGGAGTCAAACCTCTGACCCTTGGTACGCTCTATGTAGTAACTAAGGGCTCTTTTGACATCCAAACTGTGTAGCCTCCTTTCTCCTGAGGAAGAATGATCAGTGAACAAAACAGGGAGAGGCATAGACTGCTTTAAATGGAAGTCTGAAACCACTTTGGCAAGAACCTTTTATTGGTTCTAAGGACCACTTCATCCCTATGAAAACAGATAAAATCAGGTTCCACTGACAGGGCTTGCAATTCACTGATATGCCTGGCAGAGGTAATGGCTACCAAGAACACAGTTTTCCAAGTCAAGTACGTAAGCTCTGCTGAAGATATAGGCTCAAGGGTTGCATAAGCTGAGCAATGCAAACATTCAAATCCCAGGCAGGGGCAGGGTCTCTAAAAGGGGGATTGGTGTGAAACAATCCTTTAAAAAATTTACAGAACACAGGATGGGAAGATAGTGAGGAAGGCTTCCCCACAGACAAAAATGCAGAAACAGCTGACAAGTGTACCTTGAGAGTAGCTGGTCTGAGGCCTAGGCCATTAAGATGGACCATATAATCCAGAACCGTAGGCAATTCAGCAGTGTCTGGAGAAATATTCTTCTTAGAACACCAAATGCTGAATCTTTTCCATTTGGAGTTGTAAGTCTTTCTGGTGGAGGGCTTTCGAGAAGCCTTGAGGATGTCCAGAACCCCTTGAGAAAGATGCAGATCTGCAAACTCTAACTCTTCAAGAGCCATGCCTTGAGATTGAGGGACTGAAGATTGGGGTACCAGATCCTCCCCATAGAGGATGTTAATAGGTTGTAATTCCTGGGAAGACACAGGGGAGGATGGACTGCTAGGGACAGCAACAGGGGGTACCAGGGCTGTCTGGCCCAATCTGGAGCAACCAGAATCACCTTGCAAGGTTGATACCTTATTTTGACTAAAACTGAACAGGAGTGGGAAGGGGGGAAAGGCATACAGAAACTTCCCTTCCCAATTCAGAATCAGGGCATCCAGGTGGACTGAGCCCAAGACTGGAGGTCTGCAACAAAAGAGAGGGAGTTGGTGATTGTCTGGGGCTGCAAAGAAATCTTTCTCTGGAGTGCCCCACCTTGAAAAAAATCACTTTCAACACCTGAGGGTCCAGGGACCATTCGTGATGGCCCTGAGAAATCCTGCTCAGTGCATCTGCTAGCACATTGTCCTTGCCTGGAAGGTGAACTGCTACAAGAGAGGCTTGCAGGGAATAAGCCAGGGACCACAACTTCAAGGATTCTGTGCACAAGGCCGTGGACCGAGTGCCTCCCTGCTTGTTGATGTACCACATAGTGGTAGTGTTGTCTGTTCTGACTTGAACCACCTTGTTCTGAACTGACTGTGAGAACGCTTTTAGAGCTAGAAAAACTGCCCTGAGCTCTAGAAGATTGATGTGGAGAAGGGATTCTTGGGGGAACCCCAGGTGGGCTCCCTAGCCCAGAAGAGAAGCATCCGTGGTAAGGACCACTGAACAAGGCTGAGTAACAAAAGGAACACCTTGCCTTAAATTGTCCTGATCCTGTCACCACTGGAGGGCCTGGATCAAGGTCGGAGTCACTGGAATCAGTTTGGTAAGGGAGTCCTTTCTCTGAGACCAGTAAGCTCTCAGGTGGAACTGAATATCCCTCATCTGGAATCTTGCCCCTTGGACCACTGCTGTTGAAGCTGCCATGTGGCCCAAGAGCTGGAGGAAATGCCTTGCTGGTCGAGATACCTGAAGGATGAAGGAAGAAGCTAGTTCCATAAGAGCCCTTGTCCTTTCTAGAGGAAGAAAGGCTCTTGCTCTGAGTGTGTCCAGTTCTGCCCCTTTAAAGGTAAGGAGCTGGACTGGTTCGAGAACTGACTTGGGAAGGTTGAGAAGAAATCCTAGGGATGTGAGCACTTGCTGGGTCACTTGCAGGTGAGACTTGACTTGGTCTGGAGACTGACCCACTAATAGCCAATCGTCCAGATAAGGAAATATGGAAATCTTTTGCCTTCTTAAAAAGGCAACTACTACTGCCAGGCACTTTGTGAAAACCCTTGGAGCTGAGGTTAGGCCAAAGGGCATTGCTTTGAACTGATAGTGGCCAGAGGGCAACTCAAACCTGAGGTACGTTCTGTGGGAGCACCTGATGGGAATGTGAAAGTAGGCATCTTTGAGGTCCAGGGAGGCTAACCAGTCCCCTGGCCTTAGAGAGGGAAGGAGTATTCCCAGAGTTACCATCTTGAACTTTGATTTTAAAGATGTTTGTTCAGATATCTGAGGTCTAGGATGGTCGCCACTCCCCTGTTTTTTGGGGTGTCAGGAAGTACCTGGAGTACAGTCCTTTGCCCCAGTGTAGGGTAGGTACTCTCTCTATAGCTCTTAAAACTAGGAGAGAAGAAACCTCTGCCTCTAGGGCAAGGGTTTCTGAAAGATTTGCAGGTAGAAAAGATCTGGCTCTCATCTTTGGAAATTTGTTGAAGCTAAGAACCAGTCCCTGGCTTACTACTTCCAGGACCCACTTGTCTGTTGTAATAGACATCCAGTCCTGGACAAAGTAAGCCAGCTTGCCCCCTACTGGAATAGAAGAGTCGACCCGGGCAGACCCATCAGGGTGTCTGCTTGGCAGGGGCTTTAGGCTGAGGGGTGGATGCAGGCCTGCTCATCCCCCTTCTTCCTCTCCCTCTGAAGAACCCCCTCTGCAAAAAGGAAGAAGAAGCCTGTGTTTGGTAAAAAGGCTTTTGAAAAAGCCTGCCCCTGCCCCTAGACTGCTGCCTTTGAGGAGCTGCCTGCCCTTCCTTGGCCTGAGCACTCCTGTAAGTGGTCCTGTAGTCGTCCATCTTCTTCATGTAATTCTCTGTCTGCTCCCCAGAGAATTAGCCACTGCAGGAAAATCCATAGCCTTAGCCTGGGTGTCCTGCGAGAGGCTAGTACATCTGAGCCAAGCCATCCTCCGAAGAGCCACAGATGTAGCCATAACTCTTGAAGAAACATCATTAGAGTCCACAGCAGCATGAAATTGCACTTTAGATGCCTCAATCCCATCTGCAGCTGCCGCCTCCAGCTCCTTGGCTAGCTGGGGGGAGGCCTGTTTAGCCAGTGCCAGTACAGTGTCCCACCTGGACATCTGGTACCTGGCTGTATAGGCCATGTAATTCGCCTGCCTGAGTCCCAAAGAAGATGCCATGCACTGCTTCTTTGCCATGGCATCAATCTTCCTGGAGTCCTTGTCAGGGGTATGTGAAGCCAAGGGAATATTTGCCTTGTGACAGGCAGCAGCCTGCACTACCCCAGCATGGCTGCATTGCTGATATAAGAACTCCGTGTCTGAGCCTGAAAGTGTATACCTTTTGTCCATTCTTTTATCCACAGGAGGTATAGTGTTAGGAGACTAAGATTTTTTGTGTCTGTTTCCCAAAAGATTTATGGAGGGGAATAGACAGTCTCCTGGACTCTGGGATATCCATCATCTCTACATAATCAGGCTCTTCTTGATCTTCCACAGCCTCTTCCATAGGAAGCTGGAGGGTTTCAGCCACTTTCCTGTAAAACATAAAATGGGATGGGGACTCAGAAGCCTTGGAGGGGAACACCTGATGGTTTGTCTGGGGAGATGTCCGGTTCCACAGGCACATCCAGACCTTCACTTGCATCATAATCCTCAAATTCCCCTTCCTCTTCAAACTCCGGTTCATAAAATTCTTCAAGGGTATGCTCTTGAACCGGGGGGAGCCAACCGAACCGAACCCCTGCCAGAAGGAGCCAGATCGGTCGGAACCGGACAGAGCGATTCAACAATTTGAATCGCCCTGGCTATCTCTTCGGCGGTCGAAACATGAAACTCTGGATCTGAACCAGTTGATTTATCTTTGCGCTTCCTTTTTGTCGGAACTGATCCCTCAGTATTGGCTCTCCTTTTGCCCAAAGAAGTATCGCCCTGGTCACAGGGCACTCCTTCTGGTTCGGTCGAACCCGAACCGGGCTGGCCATCCAGGTCAGCTGACTTCTCGGCCTCCTTTTCCCTCAGTCTACCTAATCTCTTCTCAAGGGTAGATTTGGGAAACTTTTTACATATTTGGCAGTCTGAATCGAGGTGGTCAAACCCCAGACAATAACACAGGTGGTGGGGATCGCCCTGGCAAAGACCTCCCACACTCACTGCAGTGTTGAAACCCAGTGGGCCCGTTTTTTTCTTGGGTTTCTCAGACATGGCCAACCTAACCAAACTTACCCTTTTTTCGGCAACCGCCAGGCAAGACTCCCTTATCAGTTCCTAACCGTGTCACGGGTATGGGAAAAAAACGGTTAAAACACAGTTTTATTTAGAACCAATAAGAACCGGTAACCACACACTAAATATAGAAAAGTTCACAATCAAATGGTCAGTTCAGCTGAACCGACCGCACTTTTACAAGTTCCACACAGAAATAATAGAACAATTCCTATCTAGTACTCACGGCACCACAGACAGAGACTGAACCGACTATGCGGATACTTTTTTCGGTTTAAACTGACGAAAAACTGAAAACTTTAACCGACTTCGAACTGAGCTGAAGGAGAAATCTCCAGAGCGACCATTCAGTGAGTCGGAGTAAAGAATCTGATGGTTTGAGTTTAAAAAATACTCCAGACAGAGACTTCAACCAAGCTCGAGCTCAGTGTTCCATGCCCTGCATGGAAAGTTAACCCTTAGTTCTCCGGGGCAGTTCAAAGGTTGGGAATCACTGCAATTGTCAGAATACAGCAAGACTTCATGTTGTTTGAAAGAAGAAGTACCTCACCTGGCAGCACCACAATGGTTCTGGCACCCTTGGCTCTGCATCACCACCTGGCCACACTAAATATTTTCTCTGGAGGGGGGACACCAGGCCAAGTAGGGGCACTGTTGAGACTGGAAGGTCAACAAGAAAGGGCTTGACGGGAGTCAGGTGAAGTTGATGGAAAATAAATACAAGAACAACTGGTGAGGGCTGTTACTTTGATAAAAAATGAATTCTTCTCCCAATTAACCTGTCAGTCATGGCACTTCATTGCAACCATGCTGATCACAGTCAGCTGAAGTCAATACAATGTACAAAATGTGATGCTTGGTTAGTGTACTGACTCCAAGGAAATCTCCACAATACAGAATAAGTTTACACCCAGAGTTCCATATAATATGCCTGAACTAACAAATACTGAATTCAAAACCCTAGGAAATGTAAAAAGAAGAGGAAGGTTCAAAAACTTTACGAAGAATACAGTGCCATGACTCAGGTGCATCTCCACTGTGGGAGGGATACATTAAATGTGCTGATATCAGGCATTAATCCTTTTTCCTATTTGTAGATCTCTTCCCCACCCAGGTACATAACAGTACTCTACATACATGTAACAAATCTTCAGGTTTTCTGTCTAAGATGGACTGGGGGGAGAGTTAAGCAATAAACCATGACAGAGTGTTGGTGATGCTGGGTTTACCCACGCCTGGCGTCGTTCGGTCACGAGGCCCCAGGCCGAGCGACTAGACAATCCAGGCGTGGGTAAATCCCAGCATCATCAACACCATGTCAGGGTTTTATGCTATTATGCCATGTCACACTGTATTTTTAGTTTGAAAAGATTAAGCTTAGTTTTACTTTTGTTAAAGAAAATCATAAAATGTCACTTTATATTATTATGCCTAATAAAATAGTCCATAAACTGGTTTTGTTTTGCATATGTATAACATTTTATTTTTTAGTTGTATGATGAAATTAAAATAGTCTTAAATGCAATTTATTTAGTTCACCAACACCAAGTTTAACAAGTGTAACTGAAGTAATACATTTTGTAACTTCTTTTATTGCAATTGAAATAGAATGAGTTTATGTTGCAGAACTTAGATTATAAATGCAAACTGTAAAGAAGCTGACTTTTTTTATGTTGTATATTTCAGTTTGTAGAAAATATTTATTTATAGACTCATTTGCATATATTTAGTTGCAGCATATTGTTTTGTATTCAGTTTCTGTGGAAAACTTTGAGAAAGAACAGTTCTTTTCGTATGCTCTGCTGTCAAGTATGTGACAGGATAAAGTAAAGCTTCCTTCGTACTGTATTGAACTGTTTGAGAAGAGAAAAGTCACATTTCTGTTGTATGTTATTTCCTTCATTTGGATTGGTAATCTGGAGTGTCCAAGGATTTCTTGTTTTTGTTGCTGCCATGCTGTTTTACTCATGGTATGATTTCCGGTGGTCTGGAGGTTTGTGGGCGTTATGGTGTTGCCGTGTTGTATCTTTAAGTGAAATGGGAAGGTGTTTATTTATAGACTGTTCTTTTGCAATGTGTGCATGTTTTATACTAACCTGGAGTTTAGTTCCAATGAAAGTTTACAGTGCCATAGTTCACTAGGTCGCCTAGCGATGGTTTTGAAGTCTTCTGTTGGGGTTGCGATTGGCTGCTGATCACATGCTGCTGTGTGACTTCTGGTTGTTCGGGGCTGGTTTGCAGATCTTACAGGCAGACGGATGCACTGGATGCGCTTGGTTTGGGATCATTTGCGGCATAGGCAGAAGTACCCTGGAAGGCAAATACTTGTTGAAGCTTTTTCTGGATTTATTTGCCGATTTTCTTTTGGAGGTATGTCATGGCTGGATGTGAATGTGTTTTGCTGACTGGGAGGACAGTAACCGCATACTGCAGATGTGCTGGTGCATAACTTTTTTATAGGATTATGCTTAGTAATTTCAGACTGCATTTTCTACACATCACCAGAAATGATTTCACCCCAATTTTGGAAGTCCGTGATGCTCGGCTTCCAATAACTTCTGAGGGAGGACTCGCTCTTGTGTCCAGTAATCGCCATTATTTGGCAAGCCTCCATTCCCGAGTCACTGAGCAAGGTTATGGCAGTTGCTCATAGGGAGTGATTTGAGAAAACTGTATTTAAACCAGCTTCTTTACAATCACAAGGGAGCATGCATCCAAGGTGATTTATTCCCATTGCTTCTGCACTGTACTAGGCGTCCATGGTGTGTGACAGAATAAACATGGAGGGTTTTGAGGTAGTTTGGAGATATATTTTTTTAAAACTTTTGATTGGACACAAAGGGTCTTCTGGTTGTTTGAACATGTAGCCTCGTGTGTTCTGGCAGGTAGGTTCATTATATTTCTTGTGATTTTTTTTGTTTCTTTGTTGAAACTTTTTGTTAAATATTGTAAGCCATTTTCAGCTTGTTTTAGCTGAAATGAGTCTACTTTTTACGTCAGACTCCTTCGTTTCCTCTACGTGCAAAGTGGAGCTGAATATCTATCCATACTTTTCTGACTAATTATACAGCTGAATTACGGGAGACAGTATTTGAATTTTTTTTTTTTTTTTAGAGTTGTCAGTTCAGCTATGGTTAGTGCAGGACGATGTTCTGCTTTCTCCTTTCCTTGTTTGCAGTATTTTTTCACTATGGCTTTAAATATGTTGTTTGCAGTGCTGAAATCTGGGTCTAGCATGAGATTCAGATTTCTACTTATTGGAGGATCATTTAAATGTCTATTTAGCCCACATCTGAGGCTGACATAGCTGCTGAGGACGTATTCATTACCACTGCTGTTTCGTACTGTACTATAGTACTGCCTGAGAATGTTGTTTAAATTTTCTAATGAAACTGTGTTTAGATCAACTGTTATTTGCTTTTGCTTACACCAGTGAAAAAACATTTATGGCCTACCGTGTTTGTTTGACTCTTGTTTGTTCATGCCTGTCAAGTTCTAACTGCAGCATTTCCTCATCGGTGACATCAATATGATGCTGTGGTTCCTTTTGTTTAGGATTGGATGGGCCTGCTTGGTTGGTGAACCCCGCGATATTCAATTGCTCAGGAGCGGACTTTGAGGAAGTTGGCACCGGGAATGCGAGTGGCTGTGGGTTGGCGGCTGGCCTGAGGATGCCAACAGGTATGTGTACTCTGCCGGTAGTTACCACTTTGGATTGCTGGTCGGCAATTTCGGGCTAATTGTTAAAAACTGCGTCTAATTCATCATTGTCAATTAAGTCGAAACTGGTATACATTTTTTCAGAGAACTTTCATGTTAGGCTCGGCCCATAAGCGGCGAGAGAAATATGGCATCGATTTGGTTTTGAAATGAGGGTCGGAGTGATACTGTATTGGGGGTTGTGGTGAGGTTGGCTAGCAGCTGTTGCATTGGTAATGTCAGATTTTACAATGCTGTTTTGGTGCCAGCTAACCAATGACAGCATTGCTTTTATTAGCACCATTGTATAATAAAGGAATAATGCATGACAGGGTGTGTGTCGTGCTGGGATTACGCCACACCTGGGGGAAGGTTGGGCACGAGGTCGCAGGCCGAGTACGTCCAATGCCCCAGGTGTGGCATTATCCCAAACGACACACACCCTGGAGTGCATTATTCCTATTATACAATGGCTCGTTGTTATACAGAATAAAAAAAATTATTTTAAAGATGTTTTTGTGTGGAAAAATATTTTTTGTTTTTTTAAGAGCAGATGAAACAATCAAGTTCAATGGACTCAATGGGATCAAGCTCATCTACAGGTTCACAGTGAGGCTGAGACTAGACCTGTGGCGACGTGCTGGGATAACATCATGGGTCCAGCCCCAAAATGACCAATCACAGTCCAAGATTCTTTCTTGCCATTGTATAATGTACAATAGCTGCCATCTGTTGCTTAGCTGAAAAGAGCTATTCTGGGTGAAACAGGTGAAAGTCATGGAGGAGGTTACTGGGTTCTAAAAGCTTCAACAGCTTCTGTCTCCAATTTCTACTGAGAGGGGGCTGAACCTAACTGTTGAGATTGCTATGACCGACAGACAAGACATTCTGATTTTACAAATGGGATAATGAATCAGTTCTGTTTGCCTCAAAACTGAACTGGAGACAGAAACCCAGTTGCTCCCAAGAGATGACTGTAGGACGCCCTGCTGGCTGCTTTGCCACATAATTCAATTCTGCTGGGACTGGAAGGTCACCCAAGAAAGGGTCCAATGGGGGAGTCAGGTTATGATGATGGAGAACAAATACAACAGGTGTGGGCTACTACATGGCTATAAAAGAATCCTCCTCCTCCCAATTAACCAGTCAGTCATGACACTTCATTGCAACCATGCTGATCACAGTCAGCTGAAGTTAATACAAGGTACAAGATGTGATGCTGGTTTAGAGTTCTGGCTCCAAGGAAATATACATAATACATAATGGGTTTACTCCCAGAGTGCCATATAACATGCCTGAATTAAAGAAAATATGGAATGCAAGACCCCAGGGAATACAAGAGGAAGTTCAAAAGATTACAATGATCATACTGCATGCAAGCCAAGTGATGTCAAAAGGGTTGGATGCAATTTTGGTGGTAATAGCTACAACATTTCAGACTGGCATCTAAAATACTTGTCCCAGGTCTCTAACATCTTTTGAAAAGTATTTACACAGTTATCTGGTGACAAATAATATTGATTGCCAACTACTGTACAGCAGGAAATAGTCACTGTCTTTTTACATAGAAACATTGACTTTGACAGCAGATAAGGACCGCTTGGCCCACCCAGTCTGCCCATTTCCCAACCTTTTTGGATAAGCTGCAGATCCTAGTTAACCAACAGCCTACTTCCTCCTACCCCCTAATGGAATTGCCTTATGTCGGTCTCATGCATTCTTGAATTCCCCCACTGTTTTTGACCCCACCACCTCCACTGGAAGGCGTTCCATGCGTCCACCGCCTCTCTGTGAAAAAATACTTCTGCATGTTGCCCCTGAGCCATCCCCCCTCAATCTTCAAATTGTGTCCCCTTGTTCTTGCACATCTCTTTTTCTGAAAGATGTTACCCTCTTGAACTTTGTTGATTCCCTTGAGGTATTTGAATGTTTCTAGCATGTCCCCCTCTCCCTACTTTCCTCGAGGGTATACATATTAAGCTCATTTAGTCTTTCATATGGCTTCTGGTGCAGACCCTGCACCATTTTAGTAGCCCTCCTCTGGACTGCCTCCATCCTGTCTGTGTCCTTGCAGAGATGGGGTCTTTAGAACTGCACGCAGTACTCTAGATGGGGTCTCACCAACTGTTTGTACAGAGGGATAACAACTTCCTGTTTTCTACTGGTGATGCCTCTCCCTATGCATCCCAGTATCCCCCCAGCCCTCCGTACTGCCTTTTCACATTGCTTGCCTACCTTTAGGTCGTCCGATAGGACTAACCCCAGGTCCCATTCCATTTTTGTTGTTGTTGTTGTTGTTGTTATTACCCCCCCCCAAACTGTGTACTCTTCCCCTGGGATTTTGTTTCCCAGGTGCGTTACTTAGCTCTTCTTTGCACTGACTCTAAGCTGCCATACTTTTGACCATTCCTCCAACTTTGCCAAGTCCTTTCTTATCCTTTTCACACACACACACACACACACACCACTTGTGTATCAATTTTTGTTGCAGATCTTTGTGTCATTTGCAAAGAGGCATACTTTTCCTTCCAGCCCCTTCACAATGTCACCAATAAAAACATTAAAGAGGACCAGTCCCAGTACTGAACCCTGCGGTTACTCGCTAGTAACCCCCCTTTCCTCAGAGTGGACTCCGTTTACTGTTACCCTCTGTGTCCTGTTGTCTAGCCAATTTTTTACCCAGGTTACCACCCTAGGACCCACTCCCAGGCTGGCTAACTGGTTTATTAATCTCTTGTGTGGGACTGTGTCAAATGCCTTGCTAAAGTCTAGATAGGCCACATCCACAGCCCCTCCCTGGTCTATTATTTTGGTTAACCAGTCAAAAAAATCTATTGGATTCATCTGACATGACTTTCCCGCTATGAATCCATGCTGCCTTGGGTCATGTGTCCCACTGATCTCTAGGTACTCAACAATTCTTTCTTTCAGAAGTGATTCCATAATTTTCCCTACCACTGAGGTCAAACGATCAGGTCTGTAGTTTTCTGCCTCTGCCTTGCTCCCACTTTTGTGGAGAGGAATAACATCCTCCTTCTTCTAGTCATCAGGTACCACACCATCCTCCTATGATTTATTAAAAAAGGTAGTCAGTAGTGTCACTAGTTCTCCCCTTAGTTCTTTTAGAATTCTGGGATGAATCCCATCAGGGCCCATTGCTTTGTCCACCTTAAGTTTTAGGAGTTCTTCCACTATATTTGCTGGTTCCATATGAGTGAAAATAAAAAGATGGTGAATATTTAAGCAATAATGCACGACAGCGTGTGTGCTATGCTGGGATAACACCACGCCTGGGGTGGCTGGGCATGAGGCCACAGGCTGAGTGCGTCCAACACCCCAGAAGTGACGTTATCCCAGCACAACACACACTCTGAAGTGCATTATTGCTGTTATACAATGGCTTATTTATATATATATATATATTTTTTTTTTGCAGCTATTTATTTTTCTCCCCTGGAGTCCTCTGCCTGCATCTGAAATCCCCCCCCCCATGTAGACCCCAGGTATGAGACCCCCTTCCCATACCCCCACGACTTACCCTTCTTGGCAGGGGGTGGGGAGAGACTCAACCCACCGGACCGGATAAGCGTTCGGGGAGGTGCATTCCCGGGCTGTCACAGAGGGGGACCATCGTCATTCGCAGAAGACTCTATATTTTCTATGTTTACTCTGTTCCCCCTCAAGGTGCAGCATGCAATGGTGCCAGTGGCAGCAGCGCGCACGCTCCCGTGAGCATCCCGCCAAGCACCTGCCGCACTCTCGCCCCTACTTCAGTGCTGATACCACCTCCAGCCCGCTAAGTGGTGCAGGGCAACGCGAGCCCCGCAGTCCCCTCTCCCCAGAGAAAGAGAGAGCAGTCCTAGGGACGCCGGATCCTTCCTCCTCTCTGCCAACCCCGGCACCCCATGTCCGTTCCCGATCACAGGTCACTGGCGTGGCGCGAGGTAAGGCATCCAGCACCTCAGCCCTCAGCGCCACCGGGCCGGCTGGCTTATTTATATTTAAAAAAACAGATTAAAAAAAAAAAGCATTTAACTGATTTTCACTTCATATATCATTGTGGAGGTGTTTTAAGGGGAAAAAAATAGTTCCGTTTTGGCCAGTAGGTGGTGCTGCCAGTAAGTGACCCTTTCTTCTCATGGATTGCTTTACTACCACCACCCACACTTCTCTCTTCATGTTGGAGGCCCCCCCAATTTTTTTTTTTTTTGGGTGTTGTGCCTGATAGTTCTTTTCCTGTTGGGAGTCTATCACTCCATGCAGTTTAATTACACTGACTTTGCTGGCTACCCTGGCAGCAGGTGAGTTGTACCACTCGAAACTGCAAATGGGTAAGTGGCCGTACCTTGTAAGGGAGAACAAATTAATGGTAAAGTTGTTTACTTTACTTAGGGCCAGGGCAGGCATGTGTGGCAGTTGAAACATGGAAAAAAGATTAAATGTTTATGCTAGCTTTTCTCTCCCAATCTGAGCTGCATCAGTGAACCGTGCGACCGGCAGTTACGGTCTCCACGGTTCACTGAAGTCCCGGGTTTCGGGGAGCAAAACTGACATGAACATATTAAAATTTATTCTTTGTGCTGTAACATGTGCTTGTTTCTTTCTGAGTATGAATGACCACCAGAATATGGGAGAACTGCTACTCGGCAGTGTGGGTGACAGGCGGGGGAAGCAGTCACTTACTGTGAGAGCGGGAGAGCGGGACACAGAAGTGGTCTTAGTGAATGGGCAGGGTGCTCTAGTTCCAATGTTTTTAAAACAGTTTTTCTTTCATGTTTTTATTAACAAGCCCTTTACCAAGGAGTGTAGTAAGACAGTAAGCAGTTACCAGAAGTCGGCAAGGGGGGAGGAGTGAAGCTGTGTGTTACAGCGGAGATGGCTAAAGCGGGCTTCGCGGAATGATTCTTATAACTGTTGATGCGGTCATCTCTCTGCTGGGACTAAACCAGTGATGTTGTACTGGGATAACATCATGGGTCTAGTCCCAGACTGATCAGAGACCAGCATTCTTTTCTGCCACTGTATAATAGGTAGATCACTGTATATAGCATCACTAGTGTTCCACCAGTGAAAATAAGAGGAAGTGAACATGTGGGGGTGTGCTTGGAGTGCTAAATATAGAGGGTGTGAATATAAACTGCTATACAGTATTTATTTGGGGGTGGGTGGGGGGAGCTAGTTGCTACCTAGTCCTTGTAGGAGGGAACTAGGCAGGTTGATAGGGGCTGGGTGGTGGATATAGCTTATCTGGGCTTCAACAAGGCCTCGGACAATGCATCACGTGGAAAGATTCAGGGACTCTATAAAACTGCACAGGAGGTGGATAGCGAATCATGTACAATCCTGCTGGCATCTGCAGGCCACCACATTAATGGACATAAACAGAAGGTGTGCCTACAAACATCTGGCTCTGAAAATTAACATACAGTGATACACAGCACTATTCCAGAGTGTACTCTATCTCTTACCTCCACCAGGCAGATCGCATTATTTCTGTGCATGGAAAAACAACATGCTGGTGCTGCAGGATGCCAGGTTGCCATATTTTGTGCCACCATACTTTTTACAACTGTGTAGGGGGACAGGAATCCCAAGGTGCTTTCCATGCTGTGAACAGTTGCTGCACAAGCAGGGTTAATTAAATTAAGGGGGGCAAAGAAAACATTTGGTGGAATTAAGTTCAGAGGGAGATAAAACAGAAAGGAGGCTTTAGCACATGAAGTTTATGCAACTTGCTGAAGGTTATAACAATTGGTATGTGGCAGTTATGGGATTTAAAACTGGGTCTCCAGGTTCACTGTTCTGCAGTCTAAGGATAGCAAAGTTAAGTCATTTGCATTGATCTAACAATTAGTCTCTCATATATAAGTAAATTAAAAACATGCCAAATGATTTCTTTCACTCAGGATTAAATCCAAGGTATACCCCCATTTTATTTAATTTTTTATATAGTTTACATAAGAAAAGACCATACAGAATAATAAATTAGTAATTCATAATTATTCCTGATACTAAAATAACTATGGACCCACCTCCATCTAGTTGGTGAAAAACACATATAATAAATCCAAATTCAATGAAAGAGCATGTGCTGCCCAGTCCATCATGGGTCCAGCTCATCGGGATAACAGTCTAAGTCAGAAACAAAATCAATACTGAAATTCAATAACAGCAATTTTCTATTTTCAGTCCAAAACAAATGAGAAGGAACAGATTGTTCTCCATCGTGTTCAAATTATATGAGATATCTTCAATTGCCCCAAGAAAATCAGGCATTTCTTCTTTGGTTTCTGATGGAGAAACTGTTGAGTCTGTACAGAGGTTTTCTTGCATACTGAAATCTCAAATAAGCAGCTAGTTTATTTGTTATCTTTACATTGGTAGGAAGGAGTACAGAAAATTGAAACACAGAAACAGAAACAAGGAATTTATTGGCAGATAAGATCACTTGGCCCACCTAGTCTGTCCCTCTTTTCACTGCCTATTCTGTCACTGTAACCCTACCTGGCCTCTGGTCCCCACTTCCTGCTTTGATACAAGTTTTCCTTTATACCTATCCCATGTATGCTTGAAGCCTGCCACTGTTTCTGCCCCCAACACCCCCTCTGGAAGACTGTTCCAGGCATCTACCACCCCCTCAGTGAAGAAATACTTCCTCATATCCCTCTTAAACCCCCCCTCCAGCTCCATATTGTGCCTTCCAGTTCTTGAGCACCTTCTTGTCTGAAAATGCATCCTTCTTGTACCCTATTAACCACCCTTAAGGTATTTAAAGGTCTCTAACATGCCACCTTTCTCCTTTCTTTCCCCAGGGCGTACATGTTTAGATCCCCCAGTTCTGCTCATAGGATGGCCCAGTGGAAGCATGCTGTGCTTTCTTGCCAGCAACCTGAGTTTAGCAGTGGACTCAGGCAGCTGGAATCATGGTGACCAGGGCTAATGTGTACTGCCAGGCACGGTATGAGCCAGACCAAAGAAGATGTCTGGATTCCATTCAGTTGCTCCTCACTGTGGGCCAGGGAAGCCTTCTCCCTTGTGAGGGATGGCACATATACTCAAGTGCATTGGATATTTGGATGCTGATGGAGATCTCGCCAGATGTCGTGGAGGTTGGTGGGCACAAAAATGGGGTAAATATCTAATTTCAGTAGAACTGAATTTCAGTTTCAAGAATGTCTTGCCTACATGAGGGGGAAGCTGGAGGATACTGGGTTGGGAACAAAAATGGTCAAATGGATCACCAGTTGGCTGAAGGGAAGGCAGCAGAGGGTGGTAGTGTGGGAGGGGCCTCTCATCACCAAGGGATGTGATGAGCGGAGCGCCACAGGGATCGGTACTGGGACTGGTGCTGTTTGGGATATTCATAGCAGATATCTCGCACAGAATCCGGAGTAAGGACAGTCTGTTCGCAGACGATACTAAAATGGGAGATGTGGTAGATGACATAGATTATTGGAAAGGGCAGC
Source organism: Neoceratodus forsteri (assembly GCA_016271365.2). Classification (NCBI taxonomy): domain Eukaryota; kingdom Metazoa; phylum Chordata; order Ceratodontiformes; family Ceratodontidae; genus Neoceratodus; species Neoceratodus forsteri. Next base: position 609,890,003 of record CM057449.1, on the reverse strand, counting down.
AGAACGACCTGACCAAACTACAGGAATGGTCGGAAACTTGGCAGCAGGGGTTCAACACCAGGAAGTGCAAAGTACTGCACTTTGGAACTAGGAACCAGGGGAGGAGCCATCAGCTTGGAGGGGTTCAGTTGGAAAGCACTGGGGAGGAGAAAGATCTCGGGGTGATTATAATGGGGAATATGAACAACTCAGCACAGTGCAGGAAGGTGGCAGCAAAAGCCAACAAGATACTGGGGTGTATAGCGAGAGGTATCTCTTCCAGGAATACGGAGGTGAGCCTTCTTCCCCTGTACAGGTTGCTGGTCAGACCGCACCTGGAATACTGTGTGCAGTACTGGCACCCATTCCTGAAGAAAGACATTAGATTATTAGAAGGGATACAGTGCAGGGCGATAAAGATGATCCAGGGTCTGGAGGGTATGTCCTACGAGGACAGACTGGGTGAGCTGAACATGTATTCACTGGAGGAGAGGAGGGATAGGGGGATAGGATTGAAACTTTTAAATACTTAAAGGGGTTTAACAAAATTGACACAGAGAGGATCCTCCAGATTAGAAGTGGGAGGGACATGAGAGGGCATAAATTGAGATTGATTGGGGGGGGGAGAGTCAGGAGGGAAATCAGAAGACACTTTTTCACTGAATGGGTGGTGGATAAGTGGAATGCCCTGCCTGAGGAGGTGGTAGCCTGTATTACGGTGGGGGTTTAAGAGGGGGTAGGACAGAGTGAGGAGAGGGGTAATTAAGAGGAGTGGGAGGGAGGGTGGAACAGCCGCAAGTTGAGGAGCTAGCTGCACAGTCAAGTAGCCCTGACAGACCATTAGGCCTGTTTCTGCTAGCGTTTTTGTATGTTCGCATGTTCATATGAATGAAACTTCTCATGCCACTGTTGATTTTTGTAACAAAAATCTGGGCTGATACAGAAATTAAAAAACTGATACATACCAAGACCCCTTTTATTTTTGCCAATTTAAAAATAAAATCATGATGTGACATATCATAAAATTGTGATATTTCAATTAAGTGCTTATAAACAGGGACGATATCAGGGAGGTCACAGTTCAAGCAGGGGTGTGCAAATCCTATTGCCCCCTGTCCTGGAGAAGTAAATGATGGTGAGCAATGTCAGGACAGGGGAAGGCAATAGAGAAACTGGAGTCTGGAGGGCAATGTGCACCAATGCCAGGAGCTTTGGAAACAAAGTCCCAGACCTGGCAGCAGTCATGGCCGAAGTGGACATAGACTTGGTGGGGATCACTGAATCTTGGTGTCATGAAGGGCAGGATTGGGACATGAGGATACCAGAGAATATGATATTTAGGAGGAACAGGGCCAAAAAGAGTGGGGGTGGAGTGGCCCTCTACATAAGCAAGGGGATTAAGGCAACAGAAATAGAGGGTAGGTCGGGGGACACAGAAGCACTATGGGTCTTGTTGACCACGGGGAAGGGAGAGGTGCTGCACACAGAGGTGGTATACAGGCAGCAAGAAATGGTGGACAACCAGACGATGGAAGTGATCCTATGGATGGCTAACAAGGGAGAAGTGGAGCTTATGGGGGTTCTCAACCTGCCGGATGTGTTATGGGACACACTATCAGCAATCTCAATCAGAAGCAAGGCAATTCTAGATTCCCTTCAAATTGCTCAACTCAAGTAGATGGTCAGTGAACCAACTAGGGATGGGGTGGTGTTAGACCTGGTGCTAACAAATGGTGACAGGGTGGGGGAGATGACTGTGAGGGACAACCTCGGTACAAGTGATCACAATACCATGTGGGTCACGGTACACACATCGGTCACTATAAACAGGACCAAGGTGAAGGTGCTTGATTTTAGCAGGATGGGGGAATACACTCGGCAGTCACTAGAAGGGTTGAAGAATCTTGGGGATGTGGAAAACATGTGGGCTACGAGCCACTGTGGTTCAATAGGGAAGTGGAGTTCTGCATCAGAGCTAAGAGGAGAGCCTTCAGGAGCTTTAAAGTGACACAGGGGGAGCAGGAATGGGAAAAGTATCAGGAAAAGCAGAAGGAGGCAGGGAGGGTGGTCAGATGAGCAAAGGCAAGGACGGAGGACAGCACTGCCAAGGCAGTCAAGAAGGGGGACACAACTTTTTTTTTTTTTTTAATGTATCTAGGAGAGTGAAGATAAACAGTGAGAGGGATACCTAGTTTGAAAACAGGGGCAGGGGAGTGGGTGGTGTGGGACCATGAGAATGCTGAAATGCTGAACAGTTACTTTAGCGCTGCATTCATGAAAGAAGAGGAATGGAAAGGGGGGTAACCCTGGGCCAGCAGAGGATGTAGGGGATGGGGTGGACCGTGAATCCCTTTAGGGTAGAGGAGATCCTGAGGAAACTAAAGGGCTTGAGGGCGGACAAAGCCATGGGGCCAGATAGGGCTCAACCACGAGTACTGAGGAAGCTGAGGGAGGTATTAGCAGCTCCCCTGACAACTCTATTCAATGAATCCTTAAGATCAGGGGTGGTACCCAATGATTGGAAATGTGTGGATATAGTGCCCCTTCACAAGGATGGGAGGGGATGATGAAGTGAGCAACTACAGGCCAGTGAGCTTAACATCTGTGGTTGGCAAACACATGGAAAAGCTGAAGTACAGAGTCATCAGCTACCTGAAGGCTAACTGCCTACGGGACCCAAGGCAGCGTGGATTCACTGAGGGCAAATCCTGTCAAACAAACTTGGTTGAGTTTTTTGAATGGGTTACCCAGGTGGTGGACCAGGGATGGGGGGTGGGGTCGGTGGATGTGGCCTACCTTGATTTCAGGAAAGCTTTGATTTGGTGCCTCACATGAGGTTATTGCACAAAATGAGTTGCCTGGGGTTGGGGGGGGTGGTAATAAGGTGGGTGCAGAAACGGTAGGAGGGCAGAACAGAGAGGGTATTGGTCAACAGGGTGCCCTTGGGGGAGATGGGGTCACCAGTGGGGTTTCCCAAGGGTTAGTTTTAGGACCACTACTCTTTAACATCTTTGTAGGAGACATAGCAGAGGGTCTGGAAGGGAGGGTGAGCCTATTTTCAGATGATGCAAAGGTCTGCAATAGAGTGGACATTCAGGAGGGGGTTGAGATCAATCAATCAATCAATCAAAATCTTTATTTATTCAGGTGAACATCATTGAGCATAGCTCATTTACAAGATGGACCTGAGTGGTCGTAACAAAAAGGTTACAAGTTGTATACAAAAACATGATACTGAATAAGCACAAATACAATCATTTATGAGTGAGACAGATGTACAAATATTTACATATATACAAGGCAAAGGACAGTAAACCTAAAACCTAATAAAGGAGAGAAACAAACAGTTTAGTAGGGATAAGGCTAGGATAATGGTACATGGGTGGGCATATATGTATGAGGTTTGATGGAGAACGGGCTAGAGGAATGATAGAAGAATAAGGAGGAGCTTTAAAGAGGGGTGGAGGAGAGGGTGTGGGAGGTGGGGGTGTTGGAGGACTAGGCCTTGTGGAAGCAGTTGCACGAATCTGGGAATAGGCTGGTGTACAGCTTTTGAAGGATGTTAGAGGAATCAGTGTATCCAGTTTCAATGACTTTTGAAGAGAATTCAGATAAGTGCCAGGGAATAGCTGATTGCAGCTCTTCCATACCGGGTGCAGGTGATAGGAATCTTCAGCAGGATCAGTTTGTTGATCCTCAAGGTGTAAGGCCTGGATGTGAGCCGGTTGAAGCAGTCTGAGATGTAGGAAGGGAGTTTGTTTGTCAGAGCTTTGTAGATCCAGATAGCAGCATTTTTTTTTCTTCTATGTTGCAGGGATGTCCAACTGACTGCATTGTAGAGAGAGCAATGATGGGTGCTGGATGGAAGGTCAGTAATGAATCTAATAGCTCTATGATACAGGGTGTCTAATTTGTTTAAATGGGAGAGGGAGCAATGACCATAGAGGAAGTCAGCATAATCAATGAGGGACAGGAATGATGCTAGGATTAATCTTTGTTTGGAATCTTTGGTCAGGTAGTGTTTGATCCTATAGAATAGACCAAGATGATGATGCGTAGGGATCTGTGGAAGTTGGAGGAATGGTCCAGGAAGTGGCAGCTTTCGTTCAATACCACAAAATGTAGGATCATACACTTAGGCAGGAAAAACAGGAAAGCAGAGTACAGAATGGGGGGTAGGCCTCTGGAGGTAACCGAGGAGGAAAGATACCTTGGCATCATCATTTCACAGGACCTGAAGGTGGCAAAGTGAGTGCGGACAGGCAGTGGCAAGAGCCAGCAGGATGTTGGGTTGCATGGGGGGGTCACCAGCAGGAGGAGGGATGTCATGATTCCCTTGTACACCCAGCTGGTCAGGCCACACCTGAAATATGGGGTACAGTTCTGGAGGCCGCACCTAAGGAAGGATATGGGGAGGGTGGAGTGAGTTCAGAGGAGGGCGACCAAGACTGTGAGGAGGCTCGGACAATCACCATACGTGGTGAGACTGCAGGACCCAAACATGTACTCTCTGGAGCAGAGGAGAGAGAGGGGTGACATGACTGAGACATTTAAATATTTAAAGGGACTCAATAAAGTGCAGGTGGAGAGCCTCTTCAAAGTAAAGGAGCAGCCTAGGATGAGGGTTCATGAATTCCAAATCAAAGGGGTAACATTAGGAAGTACTTCACCGAGAGGGTGGTGGGAGAGAGGACGGTGGGGGGGGGGTTCAAGAGGGCTTGGGACAAGCACAGAGGGCTGCTGACTAAGTTGGGGGAGGATTAACAGAACAGGCCAAGTAGATAACTAGGCAAACTGGGCAGACTTGGTGGGCCTGGCAGTCCTTTTCTGCTGTCACATTCCTATATTCCTATGTAAAAAGAGAAGCTATTTCATTGTAAAGAATGAGGGGTAGTGCAAATTCACCAACAGTCGTCAATGATCAAGTACTAAAAGTTTTAATTTTAACAGCCCTGAGTACAGGACCCATTGGGAACCATAGACAATACCAGCAGAAAAAGATCAATTGGTTCATCCAGTCTGCCCGGTTACACCTAATCCAACCCAGAGATCCACTGTCTAGATTTTTGCCCTCGCCTTTTGACTTGACCCCTGCCTGTTTACTACCCCACCCCCCAAGTAACTGTTAAGTCCTTAACTCTATCCCAACTGTGCTTGAAACCATAAATGTTTTTTTTACATCTATCACCTCTGCTGGTAGGCTGTTCCATGTTTTAACTGCTCTCTCTGTAAGATAATATTTTCTCATCTCCCACCACCAGAGTCTACTTTTGTTCCCATGTTTTTGACTCGCCATTCCTTTTTCTTTTAAAATCAGCTTTACTGATGGGTTCTGAGAAACTGACAATGTTTTACAGTGTAGGCAATCGGTATAACGGTATACAGCATAGTGGTACAAAAGTATGTTTGTTAAAAGTCCTCAAAGCTATAAAATCAGTGTCTTCATCACTCTGCAGGATAAAGTCCATAGGGACTTGCCATTCCTGCTGAATAGTTTCTTGCAGATTACACTGTTCATTTCTTTCAGGAACCTGAAGGTCTCTATCATATCGCCCTCGCTCCCCTCTGGCCTCCAGCTAGAACATGTCATTGCCCTAAGCCGATTCTCACAGGATCTGCCCTATTGGCCCTGAATTATATGGGTTACCTTATGCTGCACCTCTCCAGTTTCTCTTTGTCTTTTCTTAGGTGGGGACTCCAGACTGGTCACAATATTCCAGATGGGGCATCAGCAGTAATCTACAGAAGGGCAGTATTGCTCTTTCTTATAGCTATCCAAACCCCTCCCAATACACCTCAACCTTCTGGCTGCCTTGCTGCATTGACTAGATTGTTTTAGAAAGTCACTTATGATTCCTCCCAGGACCCTTTCTTCAGAATTATACAATGCGTCAGGAAAATCAAGTAATCTGATTGGCTGGCTGGTACTCCGAGGTGTGAGTAAATCCTAGTATAACTCACGGGAAAAAGTGCCAGTCAGTCGCATGTCTGCAAATGTCATTCCGACCCTGAAAAAAAAAAAAAAACAAACAATGAAGTTGCCATCTTTTGTTCCTAGTGGCGACAGTGCTAAATCCCGATGACTTCTTGCCTCTCACTACCCCGTTCAGCCACTAACTATTTTAAGTCTCCTCCAAATGCTGAACTGTGCAAAGTCTTTCTTTGCTAAAAATGAGGGCTACAAGTCATGGAAATCGCAGCCGAAAAGCAGAGCTGTGAAACTGGGCATGTGCCTGTACATATGTATGGGCGCATGCCCACTGTCATGGCCCTGCTTTTCAGACTTGATTTCTGTAAACTGTAGTCCTCGTTTTTAATAAGGAAAGACTTTGACGAGTTCAGCATTCAGAGGAGACTTAAAATATGTTAGTAGCTGAACGGAGACTGTGGAGAGCGAACACGATCCTCCCCTGCCTTCAGCGCTACTATCCGCAAACTGCCAACCTCTTCCGATCCTCGGACACTCACTCCCTGACTGTACACACCAATCCTGCCTCCGTACAGATACTGTCACATCTGTGGTCAATACAGGAACAGAGACAGATATATTAAGAGCAGCAATAGAGAGTACAGCGGTGACCGCTCAACAGAATCCCTCCCTCCCACTTTCAGCTCTCTACTGCGTATTTTGCCAGTTCCAGGTCGGTGCAGAGAGCAACATGTTAACAAACACCAATGGACTTTTTAAATGAAAAAGAAAACAAAAAAATGGCAGCATGTGGACAGCTGGAAAGGTATTTAAAAAAGGTTTACCAATATCTTGTTTTGTATAATTGTTTTGTGATTGGCAGCGTGGGCAGGAGTTCTTTGGGTTGGTGCTGAAGTTTCAATGGGCTTGCTCATAACTGGTAGAGAGCTGAACTCTCATTCTGGATGGCCAATATTTCAAACTGCTACTGTGTCTTTATCTCTCTTTCTTTCCCAAACCTTTCAATCACAGTCAGGGCTCTCTCTCTCGTAAACCAACAAGTAGTCACAAGTACAAAAAGAAAAAAACACCCGTGGCCACAGACACACAAAGAACTATAGTTGGATAATTAAAAGTCCTTTAATTTATTTTTGAATGCAAAATACATACTGCCATGCTGTTATGCTGCTATACAACAGGAGGTATCACTGGAGGTACAGCCAAAGGTTAACTACTGACGTTTTGCATGGTCAATTAGAGGGGGGCCGATTAAGGGGGAATGTGAGGAAATTCTTTTTCACAGAAAGGGTGGTGGATGCATGGAATGGCCTACCTCAAGAAGTGGTGGCTATGAATACAGTGCAGGGCTTCAAACAGGCATGGGATAGGCATAAGGGAGCAATACAAATGAGTATGAATAGATAGGCCACTGACAGAGCAAAGGCCGATGGCACATTTATAAGGTAGAAAAAGAAATGGGCAGACTGGATGGGCCTTGTGGTCCTTATCTGCCGTCAACTTCTATGTTTCCATGTCACTGCCATGCATCCTCAGAGTAGTGTTACCATGCCCATTTAGCTACTTATATACTATTAAATCATTTGACCTTACTTATAACATCCAATCATCTTCTAGCTAACCATATATGGTATATATAAAGGCAAAACACACAAGTCCCTATATTCACATCGTAAAAATTTTCTTTAAACTATTCCATTTTAAAAATGGTCACATTTAAGTACATTAACTATCAATTTTCCTATGGCTAATCAAGAGTGTTGCTATGTTAGTTTTATTATATACAATTTACTTTTATTACCAATTTTCTAAAATTATAACTCATATTTCATATTGGAATTATAAATTTCATGCTCCAATACCACACACTGCTTTAGCTTTCACCTTGAGTTACATCCAGGTACAATCTTACAAATCCATGGTGGACAAAAATATTCAAACCCGTGTTTTATACAACATTATACACCCTGTTTCCAGTGGGCAATTACTGATACTGATGTCCTTATTTAATACTGATGTTATACATCTCTTAAGTGTTCTCTAACACCTATACTTCTTCAGAAAAGCGGCTAAATCAGTATTATCATTGAGTCCCATTTCTGTTCTGGCTCCTAATTCATAAATCCATTAACTTTCCCTTCTGCTCACTAGCTTTTCAAAGTCTCCCCTTCTAGGTCCCAATGTTTTTCTTTCAATGCCACTAAATACTATTTCATGTGGGCCTTCGGGGTGATCCATAATATGTTGTAGTATTGCATAACTGTTGTCCTTACCCTGTATAGCTCTGATGTGTTCTCCCATCCTAACTTTAAATTGCCTAATAATTCTACCTATGTAGAAGGCACCACAGCTACAGGTCAATTTATAAACGACCCCCTTACTGCTGCAATTAATAAATTGTTTAATATGAATTTCTTTCTAAGTCCTAGGGTTAGTAAAGGTCTTACATGGACTAATGAATTTGCAGTAAGTACAACGGCCACATCTAAAGGTTCTTGTTGGAAAAGGGGCCAGAACAGAACATTCTGGTTCTGGGGCTGGTAACATGCTTTTGACCACCATATCTTTAATGGTCTTATTCTGTCTAAACACCACTTGTGGCTCATTGGCAACCACCTTTTGCAATTTTGGTTCAAGTTCCAATATAGACAAATTTTTTAAGATTATTTGTTTCACTAAGTTTGCTTCACTGGAATAGATAGTGACAAAGAAAAAACTACTCACCTTAGAAATTAATTATATTTCTTCTAATGGAGTCTTGCTGTATTCTGACAATTGCAGTGATTCCCAACCTTTGAACTGCCCCGGAGCACTAAGGGTTAACTTTCCATGCAGGGCATGGAACGCTGAGCTCGGTTGAAGTCTCTGTCTGGAGTGTTTTAAACTCAAACCGTCAGATTCTTACAAGCCCAACTAAACTAAAAATTCTATGTGGAAATAGTAAAAATTCTACTAGCCAACTGGCTGAAAAGTTTTGGATCCCCAAGGAAGACTCAAGTCAGGAAACCCAACAACTAAACCCAATGTACTTAAAAAAAATAACAATAATAAATAAGCACCCAAACAAAAGGGAGGAGGGTGCCAGCAAATACACCCCTGGGGTGCAACACTGCCCCTGCCCACCCACTTCCCAAAAACAGGTTCTGAGAGGCGAGGCAGGGAGGGAGGTCAGAATACAGCAAGACTCCATTAGAAGAAATATAATTACTAAGGTGAGTCATTTTTTCTTCAAACAACATGAAGTCTTGCTGTATTCTGACAATTGCAGACTACCAAGCAGTACCTCCAAGGAGGAGGGACAGAACCTACTTTGGGATAGGCTCTGAAGTACTGCTGTGCCAAACCGAGCATCACTCCTAGCCTGGATATCCAGGGAGTAATGCTTGGTAAAGGTATGGACTGTTTTCCAGGTGGCTGCTTGACAAATTTCTAGGAGAGGAATATCACTGGCCACAGCCAGGGAAGCAGCTGTACCTCTTGTAGAATGAGCCCTCAGGTGGAGTTTTTCCCAGTTTATCACAGCAGAATTGTATACAAGACACAATTCACCTGGCAATAGATGTTTTGGTGGCAGGTTTGCCCTTTCCCACTTCTCCATAAGTGAGGAACAACTGGAGGGAGTCAAACCTGTGACCCTTGGTATGCTCTATGTAGTAACTAAGGGCTCTTTTGACATCTAAACTGTGTATCCTCCTCTCTCCTGAGGAAAAATGATCAGTGAAGAAAACAGGGAGAGACCAGACTGATTTAAATGGAAGTCTGAAACCACTTTGGGCAAGAACCTTCTATTAGTTCTAAGGACCACTTTATCCCTATGAAAGGAGATAAAATCAGGTTCCACTGACAGGGCTTGCAATTCACTGATACGCCTGGCAGAGATAATGGCTACCAAGAACACAGTTTTCCAAGTCAAGTACTTAAGCCCTGCTGAAGACACAGGCTCAAAGGGAGGTTGCATAAGCTGAGCGATGCAAACATTCAAATCCCAGGCAGGATCAGGGTCTCTAAAAGGGGGATTGGTGTGAAACAATCCTTTAAAAAATTTACAGAACACAGGATGGGAAGATAGTGAGGAAGGCTTCTCCACAGACAAAAATGCAGAAACAGCTGACAAGTGTACCTTAAGAGTAGCTGGTCTGAGGCCTAGGCCATTAAGATGGACCATATAATCCAGAACCGTAGGCAATTCAGCAGTGTCTGGAGAAATATTCTTCTTAGAACACCAAATGCTGAATCTTTTCCATTTGGAGTTGTAAGTCTTTCTGGTGGAGGGCTTTCAAGAAGCCTTGAGGGCGATCAGAACCCCTTGGGAAAGATGCAGATCTGCAAACTCTAACTCTTCAAGAGCCATGCCTTGAGATTGAGGGACTGAAGATTGGGGTACCAAGTCCTCCCCTGAGAGGATGTTAACAGGTTGCAATTCCTGGGAAGAGACAAGGGAAGATGGACTGCTAGGGACAGCAACAGGGGGTACCAGGCTGTCTGGCCCAATCTGGAGCAACCAGAATCACCTTGCAAGGTTAAGACCTTATTTTGACTAAAACTTTGAACAGGAGTGGGAAGGGGTGGAAGGGCATACAGAAACTTCCCTTCCCAATTCAGAATCAGGGCATCCAGGGGGACTGAGCCCAAGACTGGAGGTCTGCAACAAAAGAGAGGGAGTTGGTGATTGTCTGGGGCAGCAAAGAGATCCAGCTCTGGAGTGCCCCACCATGAAAAAATCACTTTCAACACCTGAGGGTCCAGGGACCATTAGTGATGGCCCTGAGAAATCCTGCTCAGTGCATCTGCTAGCACATTGTCCTTGCCTGGAAGGTGAACTGCTACAAGAGAGGCTTGCAGAGAATAAGCCAGGGACCACAACTTCATGGCTTCTGTGCACAAGGCCGTGGACCGAATGCCTCCCTGCTTGTTGATGTACCACATGGTGGTAGTGTTGTCTGTTCTGACTTGAGCCACCTTGTTCTGAACCGACTGTGAGAACGCTTTTAGAGCTAGAGAAACTGCCCTGAGCTCTAGAAGACTGATGTGGAGAAGGGATTCTTATGGGGACCACAGGCCCCAGGCAGTGAGGGACCCAGGTGGGCTCCCCAGCCCAGAAGAGAAGCATCCGTGGTAAGGACCACAGAACAAGGCTGAGCAACAAAAGGAACACCTTGCCTTAAATTGTCCTCATCCTGCCACCACTGGAGGGCCTGGATCAAGGTCGGAGTCAGTGGAATCAGTTTGGTAAGGGAGTCCTTTCTCTGAGACCAGTAAGCTTTCAGGTGAAACTGAATATCTCTCATCTGGAATCTTGCCCCTTGGACCACTGCTGTTGAAGCTGCCATGTGGCCCTAGACCTGGAGGAAATGCCTTGCTGGTTGAGATATCTGAAGGCTGAAGGAAGAAGCTAGTTCCATAAGAGCCCTTGCCCTTTCTAGAGGAAGAAAGGCTCTTGCTCTGAGTGTGTCCAGTTCTGCCCCTATAAATGTAAGGAGCTGGACTGGTTCGAGAACTGACTTGGGAAGGTTGAGAAGAAATCCTAGGGAAGTAAGCAGTTGCTGGGTCACTTGCAGGTGAGACTTGACTTGGTCTGGCGACTGACCCACTAATAGCCTATCGTCCAGATAAGGAAAAATGGGAAATCTTTTGCCTTCTTAGAAAGGCAACTACTACTGCCAGGCACTTTGTGAAAACTCTTGGAGCTGAGGTTAGGCCAAAGGTCATTGCTCTGAACTGATAATGGCCTGAGGGCAACTCGAACCTGAGGTACTTTCTGTGGGAGCACCTGATGGGAATGGGAAAGTAGGCATCTTTGAGGTCCAGGGAGGCTAATCAATCCCCTGGCCTTAGAGAGGGAAGGATTATTCCCAGAGTTACCATCTTGAACTTTGGTTTTAAAAGATGTTTGTTCAGATATCTAGGTCTAGGATGGGTTGCCACTCCCCTGTCTTTTTGGGGGTCAGAAAGTACCTGGAGTACAGTCCTTTGCCCCAGTGTAGGGTAGGTACTCTCTCTAGAGCTCTTAAAGCTAGGAGAGAAGAAACCTCTGCCTCTAGGGCAAGGGTCTCCGAAAGATTTGCAGGTGGAAAAGATGTGGCTCTCATCTTTGGAAATTTTTTGAAGCTGAGAACCAGTCCCTGGCTTACTACTTCCAGGACCCACTTGTCTGTTGTAACAGACGTCCAGTCCTGGACAAAGTAAGCCAGCCTGCCCCCTACAGAATAGGAAAGTCGACCCAGGCAGACCCATCAGGGTGTCTGCTTGACAGGGGCTTTAGGCTGAGGGGTGGATGCAGGCCTGCTCATCCCCCTTCTGCCTCTCCCTCTGAAGAACCCCCTCTGTGAAAAGGAAGAAGAGGCCTGTGCTTGGTAAAAAGGCCTTTGAAAAGGCCTGCCCCTGCCCCTAGACTGCTGACTTTGAGGAGTTGCCTGCCTTTCCTGGGCCTGAGCACTCCTGTAAGTGGTCCTGTAATCGTCCATCTTCTTCATGTAATTCCCTGTCTGCTCCCCAAACAGAGAATTACCCACTGCAGGAAAATCCATAGCCTTAGCCTGGATGTCCTGCGAGAGGCTAGTACATCTGAGCCAAGCCATCCTCCGAAGAGCCACAGATGTAGCCATAACTCTTGATGAAACATCATTCGAGTCCACAGCAGCATGAAATTGCACTTTAGATGCCTCAATCCCATCTGCAGCCGCCGCCTCCAGCTCCTTGGCTAGCTGGGGGGAGGCCTGTTTAGCCAGTGCCAGTACGGCGTCCCACCTGGACATCTGGTACCTGGCTGTATAGGCCATGTAATTCGCCTGCCTGAGTCCCAAAGAAGATGCCATGTACTGCTTCTTTGCCATGGTATCAATCTTCCTGGAGTCCTTGTCAGGGGTATGTGAAGCGAAGGGAATATTTGCCTTGTCACAGGCAGCAGCCTGCACTACCCCATTTATTTATTTATTTAGCTTTTGTTGACCGGGTAAGTGCACTAGACAAATCCTGCCTATTTTCAGGCATGACCCGGGGGAGGGGGATACAGATGAATGCCAACTGACCTTGAACCAGATTAAGCTGTTGGTGGTATTTTTAGTGAATGAGGGAAATTTGGCCAGGACACCGGGGGAAATTCCCCTACTCTTTTCGATAAGTGCCATGGGATCTTTAACATCCACCTGAACTACCACCAATCCAGGCAGATGGGACCTCGGTTTAACGTCTCATCCGAAAGACGGCACCTCGGAAATGCAGCACCCCTCTCATGATGCATTACAGTGTCAGTACTGGGATATTAACCCAAGTGCCAGATGTGGGAACTGAACCCACAGCCCTCTGATCTCCCGGCCTCAGAGGCGAGTGTGTTACCTACTGAGCCACTGACACTGCTGCATGGCTGACATAAGAACTCTGTGTCGGAGCCTGAAAGTGTATACATCTTGTCCATTCTTTTATCCACAGGAGGTGTAGTATTAGGAGACTAAGATTTTCTGTGTCTGTTTCCCAAAAGATTTATTGAGGGGAACAGACAGTGTCCTGGACTCCGGGATAGCCATCATCTCTACATAATCAGGCTCTTCTAGATCTTCCACAGCCTCTTCCACAGGAAGCTGGAGGGTTTCAGCCACTTTCCTGTAAAACATAAAATGGGATGGGGACTCAGAAAGCCTAGGAGGGGAAACACCTGATGGTCTGTCTGGGGAGATGTCCGGTTCCACAGGCACATCCAGACCTTCACTTGCATCAAAATCCTCAAATTCCCCTTCCTCTTCAAACTCCGGTTCATAAAATTCTTCAAGGGTATACTCTTGAACCGGGGAAACCAACCGAACCGGACCCCTGCCAGAAGGAGCCGGATCGGTCGGAACCAGACGGAGCGATTCCACAATCTGAATCGCCCAGGCTATCTCTTCGGCGGTCGGAACATGAACCTTTGGATCCGAACTGGTCAATTTATCTTTGTGTTTCCTTTTTGTCTGAACCAATCCCTCAGAATCGGCTCTCCTTTTGCCCGAAGCAGTATCGCCCTAGTCAGAGGGCACTCCTTCTGGTTCGGTCGAAACCGAACTGGGCTGGCCACCCGGGTCAGCGGACTTCTCGGCCTCCTTTTCCCTCAGTCTACCTAATCTCTTCTCAAGGGTAGATTTGGGAAAAGTTTTACATATTTGGCAGTCTGAATTGAGGTGGTCAAACCCCAGACAATAAACACAGGTGGTGTGGGGATCGGCCTTAGCAAAGACCTCCCCACACTCACTACAGTGTTGAAACCCAGTGGGCCCAGTTTTTTTCTTGGGTTTCTCAGACATGGCCAACCTAACCAAACTTACCTTTTTTCGCAACCGCCAGGCAAGACTCCCTTATCGGTTCCTAACCGTGTCACAGGTATTGGAAAAAAACGGTTAAAACGCGGTTTTTTTTTTTTTTAGAACCGGTAACCACACGCTAAATATAGTAAAATTCACAATCAAATGGTCGGTTCAGCTGAACCGACCGCACTTTTACAAGTTCCACACAGAAAAATAAAGAACAATTCCTATCTAGTACTCACGGCACCACAGACAGAGACTGAACCGACTATGTGGATACTTTTTTTTCGGTTTAAACTGATGAAAAACTGAAAACTTTAACCGACTTCGAACCGAGCTGAAGGAGAAATCTCCGGAGCGACCGTTCAGTGAGGCAGAGAAAAGAATCTGATGGTTTGAGTTTAAAACACTCCAGACAGAGACTTCAACCGAGCTCGAGCTCAGCGTTCCATGCCCTGCATGGAAAGTTAACCCTTAGTTCTCCGGGGCAGTTCAACGGTTGGGAATCACTGCAATTGTTAGAATACAGCAAGACTTCATGTTGTTTGAATGGGGTATTTGGTGTTTTTTGCTGCATCCTTTCTTTATATTGTAAAATTTGTTCTCTATCTAATGTATCAACCAAATTAATTGCTGTAGCTACACTGTGATTACTATAACCCCTCTCTTTGAATCTCTGAACTTGCTGACTTCGTTTTACCACAAACTCTTCTTGTCCTGTACAATTTCTAAATGCACTGATAAGCTGTCTCTTTGGTATGTTAAAACAAGTATGTGGTGCATGACAGCTATTGTATCTTAATAAGCTATTTCTGTCAGTGGGTTTCTGGAAGAGGGTTGTACATATATCCCCCCGTTTATTTCTAGAGATCCTAAGATCCAAGAAAGTAATCTCATTTACTGTGGTTTGATACCTAAGACAACTATTTGTGTCCTCTAGCCATTTTACAAACAAATTAAGTTCCTCCAGGGTGCCCTTCCAGATAATTAAAATATCATCAATATATCATCAATAAAGCACCGACACAAATCCAGCTTATAAAAGTATGGATTTGTGGCGGCGCTGTACAGATGATCTATTTCCCACTTGCCAACATACAGGTATGCAAAACTAGGGGCCATAGTTGCCCCCATGGCTGTTCCCTTCAGTTATAAATACAAACAATATTTTAATTATCTGGTAGGGCACCCTGGAGGAACTTAATTCGTTTGTAAAATGGCTAGAGGACACAAGTAGTCATTAGATAAAAACCACAGAATGTAAATGGATTACTTTCTGGATCTTAGGATCTCTAAAAAAACAGAGGATATATGTACAACCATCTTCAGAAACCCACTGACAGAAATAGCATAATAAGATAACATATCATGCACCACATACTTGTTTTAACATACCAAAGGGACAGCTTATCTGTGCATTTAGAAATTGTATGGAGCAAGAAGAGTTTGTGGTAAAACGAAGTCAACAAGTTCAGAGATTCAAAGAGAGGGGTTATAGTAATCACAGTATAGCTACAGCAATTAATTTGATTGATAAATTAGATAGAGAACAAATTTTACAATATAAAGAAAGCATGCAGCAAAAAACACCAAATACTCCATTTGCCACTACCTATTACAGTGAAGCGAACTTAGTGAAACAAAGAATCTTAAAAAATTGGTCTATATTGGAACTTGAACCAAAATTGCAAAAGGTGGTTACCAATGGGCCATAAGTGGTGTTTAGGCGGAATAAGACCATTAAAGATATGGTGGTCAAAAGCATGTTACCAGCCCCAGAACCAGAATGTTTTATTCTGGCCCCTTTTCCAACAGGAACCTTTAAATGTGGCCGTTGTACTTACTGCAAATTCATTAGTCCATGTAAGACCTTTACTAACCCAAGAACTTAGAAAGAAATTCACATTAAACAATTTATTAATTGCAGCAGTAAGGGGGTCATTTATAAACTGACCTGTAGCTGTGGTGTCTTCTACATAGGTAGAACTATTAGGCAATTTAAAGTTAGGATGGAAGAACACATCAGAGCTATACAGGGTAAGGACAACAGTTATGCAATACTACAACATATTATGGACCACCCCGAAGGCCCACATGAAATAGTATTTAGTGGCATTGAAAGAAAAACATTGGGACCTAGAGGGGGAGACTTTGAAAAGCTAGTGGGGAGAAGGCAAAGTTATTGGATTTATGAATTAGGGGCCAGAACAGAAATGGGACTCAATGATAATACTGATTTAGCCGCTTTTCTGAAGAAGTATAGGTGTTAGAGAACACTTAAGAGATGTATAACATCAGTATTAAATAAGGACATCAGTATCAGTAATTGCCCACTGGAAACAGGGTGTATAATGTTGTATAAAACACAGGTTTGAATATTTTTGTCCACCATGGATTTGTAAGATTGTACCTGGATATAACTCAAGGTGAAAGCTAAAGCAGTGCGTGGTATTGGAGCATGAAATTTATAATTCCAATATGAAATATGAGTTATAATTTTAGAAAATTGGTAATAAAAGTAAATTATATATAATAAAACTAACATAGCAACACCTTTGAGTAACTATCCAGGTTCCTATGGCTAATGTACTTAAATGTGGGCATTTTCAAAATAGAATAGTTTAAAGAAAATTTTAAGATGTGAATATAGGGAATTGTGTGTTTTGCCTTTATAGATACTATATATGGTTAGCTAGACGATGATTGGATGTTATAAGTGAGGTTACATGATTTAATAGTATGTAAGTAGCCAAAGGGGCATGGTAACACTACTCTGAGGATGCATGGCAGTGACCATGCGAAACAACAGTAGTTAACCTTTGGCTGTACCTCCAGTGCTACCTCCTGTTGTGTAACAGCATGGCAGTATGTATTTTGCATTCAAAAATAAATTAAAGGAGTTTCAATTATCTAACTATAATCCTTTGTGTGTCTGTGGCCACGGGTGCTTTTTTCTTTTTGTACTTGTGACTTTTCAAATTTAATAAGCATCATGACAGACTCCTGGTGCTCTCGCTTTTTGCTATATAATGTACACCAACAAGTAGGGAGACTAGAAAGGCGCAGGTTTAATTGGTTTTATTTATTTATTTATTTATTTTTTTAATAGTTTTGCAATTTCCAGCTGTCCATATGCTGCCGTTTTTTAATTGGGAAGGACTTTTTTATTACTAGTGGAGGGATATTATCACTGCTATATTTGAAAAAAGCCCAATAAAGTAGTATTTAACTTACTATATTAAAACTATTATTTCTTTTAGTTTATGCCCATGGCATAATCGCAATAATCCACTCCAGGATGCGGGTTATGTTGGGATTTACCAACTTCTGGTGTGAGTTTGGTCACTCGGCTTGCAGCCTCGTGACCAAACCACACCAGGCATGGGTAAATCCCTACATAAGCAATAATCCATGACAGGGTGTGGGTTAAGTAGTTCCTAGCTTAACCCCTCCCATCCAATACTCCATACCGGGGTTCTTGCTTGCTATGTGCATCACCTTGCACTTTTTGGCATTGAATTTTAATTGCCAAGCCTTGAACAAAGTCTCTACCCTTTGCACGTTCCTCTGCAACTCCCTTACCCAATCCTGTGCTATCTATCCTACCGCGGAGTTTAGTGTGACCAACATATCTTGCCCTGTATTCCTTCTCCCATGTTACTGATGACAACAGGACTGGTCCCAGGGCTGACTGCCTGCCACACCCCACTTTAGACATTCCTCTCCCTCAACTTAACTCCGTTTATCACCACCCTCTGCTGTCTCCCCTCAACCAACTTCCCACTCATCTAACTAGGTCCTCGCTGTACCTATATCCTGTAACATCTCCAGCACACCTCTGTGTAGCATCGAGTCAAATACCTTGCTAAAGTCCAAGCAGAATTGTAACATGGGCAAGAAAAAGGCTTACGCATGATTGGTGGAACACCATCACATGTCTGTAGCGTCCCCATACATTAATTCTCAATTAATGTATCGGGACGTTTGCAATAATGTATGGTGCACTACCAACTACTGCCAAGAGATGCAAAACAGAACGGGAACTGTAGAAACTGCAATACGGTTAGGCTGCTGTCAGTATCACAATTATAGTGCATCAAAGAAAGTAGACAATTGCACCCCAAACAAGGAAACAAAAGTTTCAAAAGGAACAAAGCACTTATTAATACCTCTGTATGTGCCCTGATAGTGCAGAGATGGCCGTTTGTAGCACTGGTGCAGTAGTGTGCATGTTCTCATCTATATTCTAGAATGTGGCCAAGTAGCATTTTATAGTTCTACCAAAAGTGCAGCTGTAAGGTTTTGCAAAGTTAGTCAGTTTTGTACATCATATTCTTAGCAGATAACTGAATATGTCAGTTTATAGTGAGATATAGGTTTTCTCAAAGTTAAGCTTTTTTCAATGTTTAAGCAGAGCAGTGATTGAAGCGCACAATTTTGCTTCATTTAAAAAAAATTAAGAGCTCATTTCCAATTGAAAGCGATGCGCACAATGTTTATAGTAGCACACAACGCTGGGATTTCATGCCACGTAAACCCACTGTGCAGACAGTGAAATAGACCAACACAGCTCGCAACCTTTCTCACACTGATACATCTATCAATGATTCACGGACTACTTGCTTCGAGTACTTTCCTGTAATTAATAAATATATTATTGTTTTGAGGCACGCAGAACACGAAGAGAGTTCTCCACTTCTATAGAACTGTGAGCACCACAAACACGGAAAATATCTGGGAAGTGCTCTGTCTTTCTTAATTAATACCGCTACTCTCAGATCAACTAGCAATCCTGTCTATGGCCGAAAACAGGAAATGTCCCATGATCGCAATATTAGAGTACAATAATTCACACCTAAGATCTTGTAACATGGGCAAGAAAAGATGTAATACAGGGAGCCAAAGCCTTTTTCTTGCCCATGTTACAAGTGAATTAACCCATGACAGAGTGTTGGCCTATCAGGTATTAATGTATGGCTGGGTGGTTGGAACCACCAAACCCCCAAGCCATACGTTAATACCTCATAGACTCACGCTCTGTAGTGGGTTAATTCTTACTTAATCCACTAATTTTACCTTATCCATTGCCCTAGTTACATAGCCAAAAAATGCTATCAGATTAGTCCAGGGTTTCTCAAATGGGTGAGACCAGCCTCCCTGGGGAGGCTCCAACCTGTTACAGGGGAGGCTCAAGCAAGTCTGAAAAGTACCGTATTTAAATTTTGAGTTTAAGATATTTTGTGCGAAAGGATTAAGCAAACTGAAAGAGGGCAATAGCAGATAAATTCATGTATTTACAAAATAAATTAGTGACCATGAATGGCACACTGAGCCAAGGATCATTTCAGGTGTACCTGGGAAGGGTAGGGTGTGAATGCAGTTCAATAAGCTTTTCCTATGCACCGTATCTTGGCTCCTCAATCTATATTTTTTAGTCATGTCATTTTGTATCACTGTATTTATTTATTTATTGAATTTTGATGACTGGGTTGGCCCACTGGGCCCCGAAGGTCCCTTTTTCCGGGGCGACCCGGGGAACAGAAAACAGTAGAATACATACAGTCAGGTGAGTATTGCTATGACTCAATGTTATTACCTGTGTATACCTTTACAATGTCCTGTATTCTATGTATGATGTACAACCTCTGTAAAAGAGCGTCTGGCTCAGAGGTATATCTGATATTTCAAATGGAAAAAAAAAAAAAGAGGTACCTGCAAAAATCAAGCAATACACAATGAACAATAGTGCAAACAAATAGGAACAGTGAACAAATAATGAGAGGTAACAATTGACTAGTTAGACTGGTGGCAGAACAGCCCAAGTACAGGGGTTAAGCAGAGGTACTAGAAGCAAGTGCAAGAGGCAGCAAAAGGATAGCTGAGAAGCTGCTTAAGAGCAGGATAAGAGTGGGAGAGGCAGAGGAGGCAGGAAGGTTATTCCATATAGAAGGGAAACATACAGAGAATGCAGTCTGATCCAGGAAGGCATTGCAACAAGGGGTAACAATGGTTCAAGAGTTAAAATAGCAGAGCAAGTAGACTTGCTTGAGAAGGGGGGGTTACAAGGGAGGTTACAATAAACTGAACAAGCATTTATCAATGCCGAATGTTGGTTTGTTGGCACTGGTAGTGCAGGAGTTAGAGATGCATAACAGTAGTGGCAGTGAAGTACTGAATTAACGCCAACATCCCCCCCTCCCCCCGCAGAGACTGAAAGGCATTTTGAGTGTGGCTTTGGGTCGTCAGCCATAATGCTTACACCATTCCACCTCACCCCACCCTGCAGACACCGACAGGTGTCGCGGTGTGTTTTGGGGTCTCTGGCCCTTATGCTCACCCCATTCCATAAGGAAATAAGCTGAGATAGGTGCAATATAGGAGGATGGGGTGAATGTTAGGGCAACAGAACTCAAGGCACACCTCAATGCCTGTCAGTGGCTATAGGGTGTGGGGGATGGAATGCTGTAAACATTACAGCTGATGAACCCAAGTTATGCCCCCGATGCCTGTCAGTCTCTACAGGGTGGTTGTATGGTTGGAAACCTCAACGCCCTGGGTGTTTGTTGGTATTTTCACTCCAAACATTGGCTTTTTGGGACCCCACCTCATGAACAGTGGCACTATAATTTCGTTACTCAATCCTGAAAGGTGATTTCACATAGCAACTGCGACACTGGGAGCCACAGGTGCAGAAACACATTTCGGGCAGGATGCAAAAAATGACAGCTGTACTGTTCATGAAGAGGTGTGAAAAAATGGCAATGCTGAAAATCTGGAGAGAAGATATGAAAAATATGCGAACAGACGAGCATGCAAACATACTGTGCAATGCACGCCTGTACCGTGACCATTTCTGAGAATTTCTTTTCACCAAATTTTCAACATGGGCATTTTGGGACCTCTCCTCCTGAACAGTGGCACTGTGAGTTTGTTAATCTGTCCCAAAAGTTGATGTTGCATAGCGACTGCGCCCATTGTGCACCACAGGTGTGAAAACATATTTTGGGCTGGATGTAAATAATGACAGCTGTACTGTTCATAAGGAGGTGTGAAAAAATGGAAATGTTGAAAATCAGGTGTGGAAAATAATAATTTAAATTCTGAGCATGCGTAAAAGTACACAATGCTGCGCTAATGTGAAGTCATTTTTGAATTTTTCACCACATTTGCAACACGGGCATTCGGTACCTCCCTCATGAACAGTGGCACTGTCAATTCGTTAAACAGTCCCAAAAGAAGATTCGACTGCGAAAACACCTTTCGGGACAGAGAAACGAAATGACAGTTACATGTTCATGAGGTAGCGTCCCAAGAACCCCATGTTGACAATTTGGGGCCAAAATTCCTAAAACTGGCTGCGCTATCAACCTAAGTTGAAACCCCCCCAATATAAAGCTTACCATCATTTCTTCAGTTCGCAGTTTGACTTTGACTTTGAAGAGTGCAGATATGTTCCGCTTCACAGAAGATCGAGGCTCCTGACCTCCGGAGGGTAAGTATGGGTGAGGGGGGATGCAGGGACGTGGGTGCACAGAGGGAGGGTGGGGATGGGTGAGGGTGATGAGGGAAACACCGGTGGACCATTTTCTGCTTTGCAGGGAAAATAAACAGACTGCGAGGGAAGGTTTTCCTTTTTACAGGTTCGGACCACTTGGCGCTTACAAACACACAAAAAATTGGCACACTAGGGTGGGCTCCCATTGTGCAAGAATTAGGGGGATACAGACACAGGAATGGGCACCCGCACGCTGATGTTGGCAAGCCGAATAGTCAGGTTGGGGGGGGGGTGCATCCGACACCAGGAGTGGGCCTCCCGGTGGCGGAAAAGGGAAGCTGTTTAACCAGGAAAGACACATTAAGAGGGGGGATGCCGACACAGGGGTTGGGAACCCCGATGTCAGGATTGTGTAGCGGATGGCAGGAGCCACCATATGTATTTAAATGTTTCACCAGGAAAGGCACGTAACGGAGGCGTGTCAGATCTGCCGCTGCAATGATGAGCCTGTCTCCGACTGCACCTGCAGGTTCATTTCAAGTTGGTGGCACTCTCAAACTGCTGTCATCATCAGCATGCTCACCGGTTGGCAGCTGAGGGACACACCGACAAAAGCATCCCCTGGGTTTGCCACAACACTGACACACCTTTGAAAGTGCAACTACACCAATATGCTGTTTGCGCGTGCGCCCAAGCCAGCATAATAAAATGTGAGCCAACTACTCAAAGGAGTTTCACTTTATTCCTGATGTACTGTGCAAAGTATGAAATTTTTCTACGGGGAGACCCAAGTTTATTTCAATATTTGGGTGAGGTACAAGATACTTTCCATGGCTTGGTGGAAGCTCACTATGGCAAAGTCTGAAAATTAATGGATTAGTCTTACAATACCTCCCTGCCACAAATCCATGCTGCCTACAATTCTGGAGCCTTTCTCTTGGTAGTTCACTAGGCCCTCCTTAACTAGTGTCTCCACGCATAGTGGAGATGAGACTGATGGGCCTGTCATTACCTGGTTACTCCTTGCCCTTTCCATTGTGGAGTGGAACTATGTCTGCTACAGCCAATCTTTTGGAACCACCCCTGATTGTAGTGAGCTACTGAACAGCCCTGCCAAGGGTTCCATCAGTTCTGATCCCAGTTCCGTAAGCACCCTTGGGTGCATCCCATCTGGCCCTGGAGCTTTATTTCCAGGGCTTCAAGCCCTTTTCAGACTCCTTCACCTGTAACTGTCCCATGCCCCATTTCTGAGATTCTCTATGCTGCTTTCCGGCAAAGGCCCAAAATCCTCCACTGTGATACTGAGCAGAAATAGTCATTAAGTACAGCTGCCTTCTGCTCATTCTCCTTGAATACCTTGGCCCTCTCCATCAGCCTTACAATTCCCCCTCTCATCTTCCTTTTTCCCCTAATGTATCTGAACCAGCGATAACCAGATCATGTTGTTTAGCATCAAATTAGAGATGAATAGGAAGCAGTCACTGACATAGTCTCTGGACTTTACAACTGCAGATTCTGGTAGCATGCAGGAGCTGTTGATGGAGAAACGAGAAGGTATCCCCACCACCCTTACAGAGACTTGCAGCCTGAAATACCTCACTCTTCATCAACTCCCACTTGTTGCCGGCCCGGTGGTGTGGAGGGTTGAGGCACTGGATCACCACCTCGCCTGCCTGGCGGCCAGGTTGAGGAATGAGCCTGGGCTGTCAGGGGTTTCTGAGGAAGGAGAGATCGAGCATCCAGAGGACTGCTCTCTTCTCCTGGTGTGGGAGTTGGGGATTTCCTCACTCGGTGGCGGCTCCTAGTGGAGCCTGGGGGGCACTGCTCCTGAGCAGGAACATGTAAAGGGGTCTGGTGTCGGTGGGGCGTCTGTGGGAGGAACCGCACTGACACCACTGCACGGCTGCACCACGGGGCGGAACAAAGAAAACACCCTGCCTCCCAGTAGGCGAAGGAGGGTACAGGTGCCAGCCAACCACGTCCAGTGCCAGGTCCTTCCGTTCGTTCCTCTGGCTCTCCTCCTTGCCTGGCCACTCTGCTGAATTCTAGATAGAGCAACAGGAGGAGTAAAACAGCGGTCCCACCTCAGGGGACTCAGAGCCGGGGGTTGGGTGGCCGAGCAGGGGATGGAGAAGGCAGTGTCAGAGGAGGAATGGAGGACTTCAGGCGGGAGGGAACATGGCAGTGCTGAGTGACCTTCTGGAGAGAGTCCGGGGTAAGGCAGTGAAGAAAAAAGAATTCAGAAAAAAGACAAAACAAAAAAAAAAACATCCCACTTGTTGTCCATCTCCTCTATTGCTCCAACCTCTCATGGGTTTAACAGGGCAAAATGCAATGAACTGTTCAACCTTAGTACAATCACACAGAGAACCCACTAAAACTGGCTAGGGGGAGGTTCAGGAAGAACATCCGCAAGTGTTCTTTGACAGAAAAAGGGGTGGACAAGTTGATCAGACTGCAAGGAGGTGATTTGCACCAAAACACTGAGTGGATTGAAACATGGGCGAGACAGGCACAAGTGCCAGATAATGACAGAAGGAGGGTGGGTGGGGAAGAGGAAGCCAGTGAAGGAAAGTCATTAGGACCATTGCAGAAGTATTAAGTAGGGTTGGGCCAACAGGCCTTTTTCTGCCATCACAGTCTATGTTTCTAAGAACTAGCGAAGAAAGTGAAACCATGGTGGTACACAAGAGAGGTGGGGAAGGCTGTGAGGGAGTAAATGAAGGCCTTCTAAAAAAATACATAACCAACCAAGTGGAGAAGGATAGGGTGGTATACCTTAACAAAATAAGGGAGGTCAGCGAGGCAGCAAAGTCAGACATTGAGGTGAGAGTAGCAGAGGTTATAAAGAAGGGTAACTAATAAAAGTTATTTGCTTACATATGAGAGACAGACTGAAGAAGTAAGAGAGGTGATATAGGAAGAGGACAAAGGGAAGGTGACATACTGAATTAGTATTTCTGTTCACTGTTCACAGTAGAGGACAAGGGGCCGCAGCCTGACTGCGTTGTCAAGGCTAGGGTGGGGGAGGAGGGTATCAATACAGAAATGATTTCAGAGGTAGCGGTATTGAAAGGAGTAAATGCACTGAAGTGGACAAATCCATGTAGACCTGATGGACTACATTCACAAGTGCTGACAGAGTTGTGACAGGTCCTGGCTACACCACTGACAGAGCCCTTTAATAGCTCACTGGAGCTGGGAGAGGTGCCAAGGCACTGGAGGACAATGGATGTAGTGTCCTTGCAAAAGAGCAGAAACAGAGATGAACAAGGAAACTATAGATCTATCAGCCTGATGTCTATAGTAGAGAAGTTACTAGAGACCATATTAAATGAGTTGCTAGTGGATTTCCTGGCATCACTGTACAAAATTGAGAAAGTGAGTGAGTGACAGAGACAGACAAAGAGAGAGATTGTGTTTGTTTGGGGGGACGGACACCATTAGATGGGCCGAGGGGGTGAAACAGATGGATCAGGGAGCGTGGAAGGGGGACACTACAAACCAGGGAGGACACTACAGGGTCAGGATGGGAGATCGTGTATAAAACAGCTTGTAAAACATGAACAGCAGCAGCAAATCAAGTGACTACACAGTGAACACGGAGTTCATATTTTGGCACATTGTGTTCCATATTGCCTAGTTAGGTGGATGTCATACTACCATGAGAAGTGAAATATTACACAGCTCATTGAAATATTATTTTTTAATGCTGGGAACAGCAGATCAGGCTTACACAAGAGCTGTCATGGTCTGATCAAAATTTAGATTATACAGTGGTGCACCCTGGAGTAAAGCAGAATCCAACAGGGCCTAAAACACGGGTCCATGAGGCAGAGGTGGGGTGTCTCCTTTAAATGAGAACCAGGATCAGGGAGCATGTGAAGAAGCTGGAGGAGGTCAACTTCAAGAGAAATGTGAGGAAATAATTCTTCACTGAAAGGGTAATACATATCTGGAACAGAAGTCTACTAGCAGAAGTGGTGGAGGCTAGAACAGTGGGGGGCTTCAAGTATGCATGGGATAAACAGGGGGTACATCAGAAAAGAGGCAGTGAGGCAGGAGGGTCGTCAGAGACCAGATAGGGTCTGTGGAGGCAGAATAGGCAGGGAACATCTAGGCAGACTGGGTGGGCCAAGCGGTTCTTTTCTGTCTACATATTCTGTTTCTAGCACATTGCATGCCACGTGTGGTCATTAGCATGCTGGTCACTGAATATGGCTTCCAGGAGAAAAGGCACTACCCAGTTTAGGATGTGTTATCTCCCTTTGTTCCTGAGAGTCTGATGTCAGCAGGAGGCAGTGTTATTGCCACACATGTGCAATCTGAGTGGCATTAACACAGTCCTATATTCAGACAGCAGCGCTTGCCAGACAGTGTGTTACCTGCATAAATATGGCACCCACAGGGCCATGTGCTATTTCACAAATGCTGCCGTTGATTGCGCAGTGCTAATGGCCACCTTAAAATTTATTTGTTTTAAAAGTTTCACTAGGATTGACATACTGAGCTAATAATAGCTCATTTCCAGATGTGTCCTGGGGGAGGGGACATGGGGTCAGTATACAATAGATTATACAATAAAAATACAGTAGCACACATAGATATACATTTAAAATAGTGCAATGCAATATATCAGGACTGTAGAATACTGCGGTGAATGTCTTTTAAAGGACACCCTTCATAAATCATTACGATAGATTATCTACCATTGTAGGTGATAGCCTATTTCATAGATTGACTGATCAGGTTTTGAAAACGAAATCCCCTTTTGCAAACCGCGGTATGAACTGGTGTTATGAATGCGAGGCCTGAATGTTTGATTGAATTTTGGAAGGTTTCATAATGGTACTTGCTGATCACTTCCCATAAAACTGAAACTTTCTCTCTCGGGTACCTTCTTGTAGAACAAAGACTTTTACATGGACTCACAGCTACAGAGCTTGGTCAGTGTCTACAACTGGTGGCATTTTAGTGACCTCCTCCCCATATTTGTGTGTTTTTTTTTTCCTCCTTTCCCATAGTGCTGTAGACATTTGTCACAGTCTAGCTTCTTGTTACCCCATTCAAAGACATTGCTAGGTGGGAAGAGAAAAACTCCCAAGATTCACTAGCATTACCTTGGGAGGAGGCAGTCTAGAACCCGTTTAGAAAAAAGGTTCTGCAAGACTGCCATTCCAAAAGGCACCCCTTCTGCACTGTATGTCCAAATAGCAGTGCTTTGTGAAGGTGTATACTGGTTTCCAGGTAGCTGCTTTACAGATTTCTTGAAGGGGGATGCCCCTTGTGACTGTCAGAGATGCAGGGCTGCCCCTTGTGGAATGTGCTTGTAGGCCTCTGGGGCACCTTGCCAGTTTTTTCGTAACACAGCTGTATGCAGAAGACTATCCAACAAGGGACATGTTTCCTAGCTGCTGGCTTGTCCTTGCCAAAATATACACAGGTGAAAAAAAAATGCTCTGTGCTCTGGGAAAGGACATTCCTTGCCGGGTCCATGTATTGAGCCAGTGTTCTTTTTACATCCAGAAAGTGCAGTTCTTACTCACCTGTACTTAAATGTTCAGGATAGAGTACAGGAAGGATAACTGACTGGTTCAAGTGGAATTCTGACTCCACCTACCACCTTCAATAGGAACTTACTATGGGTCCTCAGGACAACCTCTTCCATGTGGAAGTTTATGTAGTTTGGATCTGTAAAGAGGGCTTGCAGTTCACACGTGCAAGGATAGTAAAGGTGCCACAAGATTTTCCTGTCAGGACACCTGTGCTACCCCACTTGTTGCACTTAGTTTTTCTGCCATGCAAGTCCTTTTTCCCATATAGATTTACTATTCTAACACCACACCACCATGGATCACCACTCAAGTGAAATTCTGAGAAAAGAAAAGTGAGAAGATGTTGTCTGTAATGCTGTCTTCTTTGGTGAGAACCAGGTCCAAAGTCATTCCATCTCAGGTGGGCTCCGTCACTAGCTGTCTTAGGCACACCCCCATGCAGGGCTTCCAGGATGTCTCTGTTCCTGGCTGAGGCTGCAGCCTGGTTGCTCCAATCCACATCCAGCAGATTGAAGTCTCCTACCAGCAGCATCTCCCCTTTAGCTGTCACTCTATGGATGGCTTCTACAAGTACCCTGTCCAGCTCTTCCCCTTGTGCAGGAGGTCTGTAGATCACACCAGTGGGAATGGGAAAGCCATTTCCCATCTCCAGGGTGATTCACAGTGCCTTCATCACTCCCTGCATCCCCTGTACCACAGCTGCCTTAATTCCTTCCTTGACATTGATAGCCATGCCTCCTCCCTTTTTACCCACCCTGTCCCTCCTGAATAGAGTGTAACCTGGTATTGCCACATCCCAATCATGGTTCCTGGTGAACCATGTCCCAGTAACAGCAACAACGTCCGGGTCCGCCTCAGCCATCAGGGCCACTGGGTTCAGGATTTTGCTTCCTAGACTGTGGGCATTTGTGCACGTGGCCTTCCAATTTTTACTGCCTCCTCTCCTAACAACTCCCCTCCTATCCCCATGTCTTTCCTCCATACCCCTCTTGCCCTTACTCCCATTCTGCCTTTTCTCTGCATTTTACCTATTTTGGGTGTTAGTTATCTTTGGTGAGTTCTCAACCTTAGGGTCCTCTCTTCCATTTGTACCATTGTGTGTGTGGGCTGTTTGCTTCACCCAGCTTATTTCCGCGACCCCCTGGCTAGTTTAAATGCTTGCTGATAAAACATTTAAACCTCTCACTGAGGATCCTGGTTCCCCCTCCAGATAGATGCAGGCCATCGCCCCTGTAAAGGCCTGCATCCCTCCAGGTGGAACCCCAGTCCCCAATGAAGCCAAATCCCTCTGTTCCACACCAATCCTTCAGTCATGCATTGAATCTCTTGATGCAAAGTACCCTGTTGGCCCCCTTGCCCTCAACAGGTAATACCTCTGAAAAGGTTACAGAGTACGCCACCTAAGACTCCCCCTGCCCCCCCCCCACAACTCCCTGAACTACTCCTGCACTACCCTAGCCTCACCACTTGCCAGGTCATTCGTCCCCAGGTGGACAATGATGTCCAGCTCACCCTCCCATCCTGCTGCCCCCGCAATCCTTAGGATGCGCTGTCCATCTGTGCAAGCTGTGACACCAGGTAAGCAGTTGACCTTCCTCCCCTCCTGGCCCCAAGTCTACCCCCGATAGCAGAGTCCCTCTCCAGGAGTTGCTTTTTCCTCCTCCCTGGTCCTCTGCCTCCCCCCCTCAGGGGCCTCCGCTGTGGAGGACGCCTCCATCCTCCTTGGCTACCACTGTGGGTGCCTCTCTGTGACAGTCTCACCCTGCCAGAGCAGCATAGGAGTTATGGAATGGAACCACAGGAGGGATGCGTCTCTTCACCACCGCTCTCACCCCTCCTAAGCCCACCGTCATCCAGTCACTTCTCTTCCTTGGCAACCATTGAGGCAGCAGGGGTGGACTTGGTAGTCCCTGGGTGGGGCAGGAGGTCCCCCAAATCCCAGCCAACACAGCCTGGAGACGAGTAACCTACGTCCTCAGCTCAGAGAAGTGCCTGCAGATGGGACAGCACCACTCCCATCATACCTATAAGCATCCTTCCTACCTTAGGGTATTTTTCCTCTTTCTCTCTCTCTCGCTCTCTCCTTCTCTTTTTCTCCTCCCTTCTGTACTTTACTTCAGTAGAGAAACACCACTGCTTAGTTGCCTTTGTGCCCTGTAGCTGTATCTATGTGTTCTGGTGAATTCTCCCTTCCTGCCTCCACAGAAAGTATCCAACTGCTATCAATCACCCCCTAGAGCCTATAAAAATGGAGCTAGTCAAGCCGGCCTAGTGCCGCTGAAGGCTGAGGTGCTGGACGCCTTACCTCACGTTGTGCCGGTGATCTGGGTTCAGGAATGACCTCGGGTCGTTGGGATGCCCGGCGGGGGGAGCGGAGTTTGGTACTAAGCTCTCCTTTACTGGGAAGGGGCCACTGCCTGTAGTCCCACTGTCACGAATGGAGGTCGGTGACAGGTGCAGGTAATAACAGTCACGACAGGCCCAGGGCGGGCGTTCCGTGAGTGCGTGGCACGCACTTGCATCCACATGCAGGTGGGATGCATGGGACAGGGAACAAAAGCCGAAAAAATGTACAAAAACTACTTATGGAAAAAAAAGTGGAGCTAGCCCTGGATGGGTGGGTGGATGGCTGGAAGGGAGGGCAATGTTTTGTGTGTGTGCATTTTTGTTTGTTTGTTGTGTCCCCCCTTTCCCTTACGTCCCTTTGCTGCTGCTAGCCAAACACCCTGTAGTAATTAATTTTTAGAAGGTACTAAGCCTCTCTCTCAGCTCCACCTTCCAATTAAACACCTGATTCACAGGGCTTCCTGAATCTACTCACCCCAAGATTAAACAAAATGCCTTCCTCAGACGTAGGGAAGCTGTTGTGTACACTTTTTTGACCATAGTATCCAGTTTCCTGGAATACTCTTCAGGAGGCTATGTGGAGAGGGGCACTTTAGCCTTCTCACTATCAGCTGCTTGTATCACTCTTTCATAACTAGGAACACAGATATTCTACTCAATCTGTCTACCTGATACTTTTTTCAACTTTTCTATCAATGCCAGCAGCAGAACTGAGCGCTGATATAATTTTGGGTGTAGTCTTTTTAAGTGATTTGTGGACGGGGACTAGTAGTCTCTTTGTGGGGGCTAGCTCCATCATATCCAGGAAAGTACAGTTACGTAAGAACTTATCGTAACAGTAGATCTTCGAGGCAGGCTCTTGCAGTAGATAATTACATATAGGACTGACGTCGGCAGGCAGCAGGACACCACGGAAAAATTTCTAGCTAGCAGTCCCTGGCGAGGGACCGCCCCCACGTCAGGTGACCGGCGTCAGGAGACGTCGGTATAAAGGGGCGGTCCCTGACACCCGCATTCCATTTCTTTCCCGCCACAGGCCACAAGAGGCTGGATGAGAGAGGAGCGGATATTTCCATCACTAGAAAAGGAGCTGAAAAAGCCTAGGGGGATGGAGGGCGGGAAGGTAGTACCTACTGCAAGAGCCTCTCTCGAAGAGCTACTGTTACGGTAAGTTCTTAAGTAACTGTACTATCTTACTTCGAGGAGCTCGCGATGGTAGTAATTACATATAGGACTGAATCCCAAGCAGTCTGGAACAAAGAGAGGCACCGGAGGAGGAAACTACTCCAAGAAGCAGTTCTAGCTGTGCAAGCTTCAGGAGTAAGAGGCCTTGCAGAACAGCCAGCCCGAAGCCTGCTCTACGGCGAGAGGCAATATCCAAACTGTAGTGTTTAGTAAAGGTATGGACGGAAGTCCAGGTGGCGGCAGCACAGATATCTGCCGCTGACACATTCTTGAAACAAGCCGCTGAGGCAGCTACTCCTCTGGTGGAGTGGCCTCTTACTTGACCCGGGAGGGTCTCGTTGTATTTGTCATAACAGAAAGTGATGCAATGAGCCAACTACCTAGATAGGCATTGCTTAGAAACAGCATTGCCTTCCCATTTATGAGCAAAAGAGACGAACAGTTGATCTGTCTTTCTGAGATCCTTCATTCTGTTGGTGTAGTGTCTCAGAATCCGGTGAACATCCATAGTATGGAGTAAATACTCCCCTTGATTAGAGTACTGTGTGAAAAAGGCGGGTAACTCTATGGACTGATTTAGAGTAGACTCCGCTACTACCTTAGGGAGAAACTTAGGGTTCGTGCGCAGAGCAACACGTTCCTTGTGAAAAATCAAGTATGGAATTTTACACATCAGTGCCTGGAGCTCGGAAATTCTCCGAGCGGAAGTAATGGCCACCAGGAAGAGAGTCTTCCACGAAAGGAACTTCAATTCTGCGGAAGCTGACGGTTCAAAGGGAGGCAGAGTAAGTATCCCGAGAACAAAGTTCAAGTCCCAAGGGGGAGCTGGAGTACGTATATGAGGTCTCAGATGGAGGACCCCTCTGAGAAAGGTCTTAGAGACCTCCAATTGAGCGAATGTCTTGTCTGCAAAGGGGACATGATAGGCCGAGATGGTCGCCATGTGGACTTTTAGAGAAGAATGACTGAGACCCAGGTCAAACAGATGACGCAGGTACTCCAGCAGAAGCCCCTCTGAGCAGGAGAAGGGTTCCACGTTCTTGGAAGCAGCCCAGATAGTGAATCTTTTCCACTTCATGGCGTAGGTTGATCTAGTGGAGGGTTTTCTAGCCTCCACCAAAATCTCTGCCACTTGAGGAGAAACCCCAAAATGGGATTGAGCTAAGTCTGCAGGAGCCATGCGTGCAGGTGAAGAGATTTGAGGCCTAGATGGACCAGGGTCCCCTGATCCTGGGTCAGTAAACCTCGAGATAGAGGAAGAGGAAGAGGATGATCCTCTGAGTATTGTTGTAGAAGAGAGAACCAAACTTGCCTGGGCCAGAAAGGAGCAATCAGAATCATTCATGCTCCTTCTGAAGCTAGTTTCTGCAAGACTCGTGGGATAAGTGGAATTGGGGGAAAGGCATGGATGAATCTATGCTTCCAGTCTAGAGACAGAGTGTCTCTCCAGAAAGCGCCTCGCTCTGGAACGAGTGAGCAGAAGACAGGAAGCTTTGTGTTTAGAGGGGATGCGAACAGGTCGACCTGTGGTGTTCCCCAAAGTCAGAAGATATTGTCTAGGACCCCTTGGTCCAGTTCTCACTCATGAGTCAGAGCAGAAGAGCAACTTAGCTTGTCTGCCAGGGTGTTGTCGACTCCCAGAACATGAATTGCCATGAGGTGAAGGTCGTGTTGTGTTGCCCAATCCAAAACCCTCATTGCTTCCCTGCAAAGAGGGTAGGACCAAGTCCCCCCTTGTTTGTTGATGTACCAAACCACACACATGTTTTCCGTCTGGACAGCTAGGTGGCCGGGAAGGATGTATTGGTGAAGGGCTTGAAGAGCATACAACACTGCCCGAAGCTCGAGCACACTGATGTGGAGTGTTTGTTCAAGCTTGAATCAGGAGCCCTGGGTCCGATGGGGACCTAGGTGGGCTCCCAACTTCGCCTGAGGCGTCTGTGGTTAGAGTCGGGGAGGCGAAGAAGGAACTCCCAAAACAGGTTCTCTCGAACCATCCACCATTGCAAGTCTTGAAGCATCGTGAGGAGACTAGAACTGGGTGATCTAAGTCATCCACTAACTGATCCCATTGGGAGCGGAGAGTCCACTGAGATACTCTCATGTGGAGTCAAGCGCGAGGAACTGTTGGGATAGCAGCCGCCATGAGCCCGAGAAGGCGAAGGACTGACCTTGCACTGACCCGCCTGTGGCTGGACAACAGACTTATCTGAGTCTGGAGGGTGGACGCCCTGTCCGGTGGCAGGAAGGCCCTGCCAATGGTTGTGTCTAGAATCGCCCCGATGAACTGTATTCTCTGGGATGGGATCAAGGGAGACTTGGAATGGTTGATGGTAATACCCAGGCAGGCAAAAACCTGCTGGGTAAGGGTGAGGCAGCGCAAGAGTTCCTCCCTGGATGAGGCTGCCAGGAGCCAATCGTCCAGGTACGGGAAAACCTGCACCCCCCCGGTACGCAGGTAGGCTGCCACCATTGCCAGGCATTTGGTAAACACTCGGGGCGCCGAGGACAGGCCAAATGGAAGTGCCTTGAATTGGTAGTGGTCCCCCTGGAACACAAAACGAAGATATCTGCGATGAGACGGGCGAATGGAAATGTGCAGGTAAGCATCCTGCATATCCAGGGCACACAGCCATTGACCCGACCGGAGAAGGGGCAGAAGGCTCTGCAACGAGAGCATTCTGAACCTTTTGTACTCCACAAAAAGATTCGGGGAACTGAGATCCAGAATAGGTCTGAGATCTCCCGTCTTCTTTGGGACCAGGAAGAAATGGGAATAGTAACCCATCCCTTGAAGATGAAGGGGGGCGGGTTCTATTGCTTGTTTCAGAAGTAGAGCTGAAATCTCCTCCTGGACCAAAGAGAAGGTGTTCCCTTTAATATGACGACTTTAGAAGGGGGCCGCGAGGTGGTTTCTGTAGAAACTCTATCGAGTGTCCTGCGATCAGCTGGAGCACCCAAGAATCTGATGTTATCCTCTCCCATCCCGGAAGTGGAGGGAAAACCTCCCTCCTACCGGTTCCTCCGAGAAGTCTGGGAGCTGTGGAGAGGGAAGGAGTCAGGTGGTGTGGGGCAGCACCGCAGCTGAAACACCCGCTGCTTTTTTTTGGGGGGGCTTAGCAGCTGTGGGGGCCCGACGTTTTGTGGCCTACCTTCCCTGGGGTTTCGCCTTCGGCCGATTCTGTCTGCAAAAGGGACGGTGGTACATGGAGTCAACAGACTTCAGTGCCATCCCCTTCTCCTGCAAATTGGTGTTGATGTCCTTGACATCACCACCGAAAAGCACCGACCCCCAGAAGGGCGCTTCCTGGATAGCGGATTGCACTTCCGGGACCAACCCTGACACGCGGAGCCAAGCATGATGACGTAAGCCTACGGCGAAAGCTGAGCTCCGTCCAGCAGTGTCCACTGCATCGTAGGTCACACGAAGCATGTGTCGACTGGCCGAACGTGCACAGCGGACAAGATCAGCCAACTCCTGCTTGACTTGGGAGTCTGGCAATGAGTCCAGTTTGGCTTCCACCTGAGTAAGAATGGCCTTCTGGTAGTTCCCATATGGCCGACATAGTTCAGGGCCCTAAACCCCAGTGTGGAGGAAGCAAAGATCTTCTTTCCATACTGGTCCAATAGGCGGGATTCTTTGTCAGATGGAGATGAGCTAAGATGTTTTGGGTTGGCCGACCGGCCGTGAGCGGTGCTAATCACAACTGAGTTGGCACAAGGGTGAGAGTCTAAAAAATCAAACACCTTCGGGAGCCTGGTATAGCCTATTCGACTTCCGCGGAAGTGGGGTTAGAGCCGACGGCTGTTTCCAGATGGTGGTGACAAAGTTGGCATGAGGCTCTATCCAGGGTGGCACCAAAGTAGGAGCCGTCACGGGCAGATCCAGATGCTCGGCGAGTTTCAAACACTGAGGGTCTGGTTCCAAAGAGTGCCACTGATGAACCTCCTGGATTTTCCTTAGCAACTCTGTAAAAGAAGGATCTTCCGGAGGAGACTTCGGAGGAGTCCTTGGCCTGGGCTTCGACGGAGAGCGTGGCTCATCGTCCCTTTCGGAGCAACCATCAGAGGAATCTGAGGAGTCTGAGCGTGAAGAGGAAAAAGACTCCCTTTCCCGACCTGGGGGGAGGAACAGACCCCTTGGGAGGCACCCGGGGAAGCATATCCTGACCCTCTCTGGACCCAGACGGGAGAGCCCTGGAGTCCGGAGGTGGTGAGAGAATGTGCCGCCTCGGACGTACGGGAACCTGAGACGGCACTGTCGTTGGTAGGTGGCTCTCGACCTCCCTGGTGAGCTGAGCCTTGGCCTCAGCCCACCAGGAGGCCAGAGTCTCCTGCAAGTCCACCGGTGGCTGTGGGGGCGGTGGATGAGGAGGGGGGGGATAAGGATACGGGTTGTACCCATATGGAGAGTATCCAAAACCTGGTGGCGGGTAGCCCGGCGTCGGGTATTGTGGCGTCTGGTACTGCGGCATCGGAAAGACCGGCGTTGGGTACTGCGGCGCCGGATACTGTGGTTCTGGGTACGTTGGCGTCGGATAGGACGGAGGGTACCCAGGAGCCAGAGGAGCTGCTGGAGCAGATGGCCCGGCCAGCGGCCTCACGGATGGATCCAAGTTGGAGGGCCCGGTGGTGGCGACATCCGGAAGTGGGATGTCAGCGGTCGAGTAAAACTAGCGTGAGGGCGGCGTTGGGGCCCCCAATGTCGGAGGACGGCGTCTGGGAGCAGATGTCAGATCGGCGCACCTACAGGAGGACGGTCCGGCGGAGGAAGATCCCCAGCGTCGCCGAGGATGGAGAAAAAAATCCCGGGGCGGGCTGGGGACTCTGGGTCCCCGGATGGCAGCGAGCGCTGCGGAGAGCAGCGAGAGACGGGACGTGGGTAGGTCCGTCGTTGGTTCAATCACCGACGGACCGGACGAACCGGCAGGCGCGGAGGAGCCAGCATCCGACTTAGGAGCCTTCACGGAGGCAGACCGAGAGAGAGATCGGCCTGGTCGGTGGGAAGAGGGCCGAGCACCGCCCTGAAGGGTAATGCGCCTTGCAGCTTTCTCCCGCAGCGGACGGAGGAGCCAACACCGCTTACCGGAGTCGCCATGCCAGTAGGCCGTGAACCTGTGGCCGAACCGGGGCAGAGGCCTCAATTGCCGGAGGTGCCTGAAAGACCAAGCGCAAGCTGGCGGGCCGATGCCCCTCAGAAACCTCCGAGGTGGCCATCAAGGACGGTCCCCTGGAGGGGACGTTACCTGAGACCCAGCGGCTCCAGAGAGGCCGTAGTGAAACCTGTCCGGTGCCTCTCCTTATCTTTCTTCTTCCGATGGCCTTCGGGGGAAGTGGACGCCTGCCTCAGTTTTCTGAGCTCCTTTTCCATCAAACTCATCTTTTTCTTCAAAATGTGGGCTTCCAGGGATTGCTGCCGCCTTTTCCGGGTAGCTGCGTTGAAGCTGAGGCAGTGCTGGCACTTCTCAACTGGGTGATCGGGGCCTAGACAGAACAGGCACAGAGAATGGCCGTCCTCGTGTGGGAGTTGGGCGCTGCACGAGTAGCACTTATTTTTGTGCTCAGAGGGTGTGAGGGGCGACATATACAGCGATGACCTGGCGTTGTTCGAAAAAATCAGAATACTTTGGAAAAAAGCAGCGAAGGGAGGCTGGCGAGACACATGAAGTTTTCAGCGCGGCCACGAGCTAACAGCGAGAGAAAGAACTGGAAGGCAAGGCGTCAGGGATCGCCTCTTTATAATGACGTCTCCTGACGACGGTCACCTGACGTAGGGGCGGTCTCTCGCCAGGGACTGCTAGCTAGAAATTTTTCTGTGGGGTCCTGCCGCCTGCTGACGTTAGTCCTATATGTAATTACCTACTGCAAGAGCCCTCTCGAAGTAAGATCTCCATTTCCTCCTCATCCTCCTCTTTTCCATGAGAAGGGAAGCCGAATGTTTACCTATTTGAACATGGAGTAAAAGGTGTAATCCTCTGTGGGCCTAGGATGCTGTTGAAGTTAGTGAGGTAATTATCTATTTAAGGATGTATTTATTTTATGTATTTTTTTGTTTTTTGTTGATTGTGTTGTGTATTTATTCTACTTATGCACATTTTTGTAATTGCTCCCTGAGCACCTGGAGAAGGTGACCAAATATAAACAAAAACTACTACAACTACGAGGGGAACCATACTCTTGGTCAGGTGAGTCACCACGTTTTATACGTTCACCTTCCTCCTCCTCTTTATTTATTTATTCACGTTTTTGGTAACCAGGTAAGTTCGCTGATCCAGAGGACCATTTTCAGTCACGACCTGGGCCACAAGGTGATACAGAAATACAAGCAGTAGACATAATAACACAATTTGATTATACTGTACAAGCACCAATGGACAATAAACAGACAAATGTTTACTTACGGTATACAAACATGTTAAGTGAAGTACCATAGGGATACTGGCAGCAGTACAAGGAGAGAATAGTTATGCATATTGCACAGGTTGACAAGGAGCAGTTTAAACGTAACAGACTTATCAATATCTAGTCTAGGTAACACACCTCTCCTAAGAAAGAGAGCAGGACGACCTGAGAAGCTTGTGGTAAAAAAGTAGAGCATGGTTGCCAGACAGTGCACTGAGTTTAGGCAGTGAGGGAGCATAGGCTGAGTAAACTGGAGAGCAGGAGAGTAAGTGATGTGCCCTACCAAGTCCTGGTGCATCCTTGAGCTACGGCCTGGACCAGGTACATAATACATGTCCTCCTCCTTCAACAGGCAAATGGTCTGGGAGTCCAGAGCTTGCGCAGAGGGGGCAGGCACATTAAAGAAATTTTCCATGGCCTGGAAGGATTAGAAAAACTGCCACACCTTAGTCATGTCCTCTTTTGAGGTAACTTGTTTCGGATCCACTGCCTGCTCCTTTTCTTTTGCAGAGGAGTGGCATACGCATGCATTTTATTTTTTTTGGCAAGCATTGGTTTGAGTACCTGTTCTGAGACTCTTATTTGTATTTTTGCCATCACTGGAATTGGAGTTCCTCCTTTCGGACACCCTGGTATCTTTACCATGCTTATCTGATGCCTGAGCAGCTGTTTTTGTCTGTCCTTTTTGACTGGGACTACTGCTAATGAGGAGACAAACCCTCTGATGCATGCTTTCCACCATGGTAAGGCACTCCCTCTGAGCCTTTAATGTACTTTGGTGAGACAGAGGCACACTGTGGAGCCATAAATTCTTCTGATTTAAAAACAAAAAACCTTTTACAAGTTCACAATTAATAAAATCATGATCTGGAGCCAGGCACCTCAGACAAAGCTTGTGGCAGTCTGCATTTGCCAGCAGCTGAAAGCAGTTTGTACAATTTTTGAAACTTGTGGGTTCTGTTCCCTTTTTAGCTCTGTTGGCCATTGCAAACACTGATAAGACCAGAAAAGTAAAGTATTTGGTTTCCAGTCACAAATGCGGTAAAAATAAAATATTATCTGAAAATGTTTAATAACAGCTTAAATAGCAAATAAAATAAGTGATTTAAAGCTTTTAGTCAAAACTCCACTGGTTCCCTTCAGGCGGGAACCACGTTATAAGGAGGCCTTGTCCGGGTTCCTGGGAACCAGGGAAATTGCAAAGAATTAAAAATCTTAAATACACACCCTAACTAACGCACCGTATTTGAAAACAAGCTATGCAGTACAATAATAAGTGATACAATAAAAAAATATAAAACAGAGAAGACCAGAAGACTGGAGAGGACATCGGGGTGAATGCTCTCTTCAGCAGAGAAACACCTTGAGTACTGTGTACAGTACTGGAGACCACATTTGAAGAGGGACATACAGCTCCTGGAGAGGGTACAGAGGAGGGCAACAAAGATGATACGAGGGCTAGGGGATTTGACTTATGAGGACAGACTTGAGGAGCTCTGCCTGTTTTCATTGGAGGAGAGGAGAGACAGGGGGGACATGATTGAGGTCTTCAAGTACCTCAAAGGGAATAAATAGGGTAAACATGGAGGGGTCTTTAGACTAAAGCAGGGAGGTATCACCAGAGTGCATGGTTTGAAGTTGGAAGGTGGAAGGGTGAGGGGGGAAAAAGAGGAGGAGGTTTTTCACCGAGAGGGTGGTGGACCCTTGGAATGCACTGCCTGGTGAGCTGGTTCAAAGATCCACAGTGGAGAGCTTCAAGAGAGGGTGGGACAGACACAGAAAGTGGATGTATCAGATGATGGCCTGTCCTGGGGGGGTGGGGATGGATGATAGGGGTTTCTAGAGAACAAGGGATGGGAGGGTCTCGGCACCCAACTAAGGATCTAGGTTCGAGCAGACTCGATAGACCATAAGGCCTAATCTGCTGGCAAATAGTATGTTAGTATGTAAATCTGACGTTAGAACAGCCGGGGAAGCATGACAATAGTGCAGAATTTGAACATGTATTCTAAATTCTATAATTAACATATAGTTCTATCTCTGGGGCTGCACATACCTGCTGACCAATGCCATTTGTAAGGCATCTCACTGACAGATTCCTGTTTGAAATGTGAAGGTGTCATCGCTACAACTCTGAATGCATGCATGATGTTGCTGTCATTCTCTGGGAACCTGCCTCTTAAGTTTTCAATCAGCTTATCAACAAAGTTTTTTTTGATTAGCTGGCCTACTGGTGCAGCGGTAGCGCTACCTCTTGTGTTGCTGATGACTCGGGTTTGAGGAACAAACCAGATAATCGGAGGAGCTGGCGGTGGGGAGGCTGGGCATCCCAAGGACCGCTCACCTTCTCCGGGGGGTTGGCTGCGGCTCGGCACTTGGCCAACCCCGGGTGGAGGCCTGAGGGATGGAAAGAGTCCAGCCAAGTTACTAGGTAAACGAGCATGGCGGACGTCGGTGGTGATGCCTTGACGTCAGGGCACACACCACACTCACCAAGAAAAACAGAAAATGACCTTCAGGCACCAGGTAGATAGAGCGCCTGGTGCGGACCCCAGAAGCTCCTGCCTGCCTGCCTGCCCCGGAAGCTGAACCTCATGAAGACAAGAAAATTCAGTGTGTACAGGTCCCATCTCGTCCCCGCCGGGGCGGGGGAAGAGCCACGGCTACATGGGGGTCCAGCAGGGCTCCAAGTAAGGTGAAGGAAGTGAGGCAGAAACCATAGGCGCCTCCCGAAGGTGTGGTGCCTGGGGGCAGGGGAATAAAAAAAATGTTTTTTTTTTGATTGACAGAATGTTTTATTTCCCCTGCACAACATGGTTGTTTTTGAATATCTGTTTACCATCCTCCTGTTTGACATCTCTCTGTAGATAATCCAAATGAGTTTGCTGACCACATTGCACATATGTTTCCTCATCGTTTTGTTTCCCCAGTGTTGCCATGTGGCACTTTACTGACACTTGACAACTACTTTGTCAACATCTCTTAAAAATACTAGATCTAATTCAATAGTAAGTGGCAATGCATCCATGAGCAGGCAGGCTGTTCCTGCAAAATCATCTTAGCGCAGTTATTTGGCAAAGCCAGCACATTTTGCATCAGTTGTATTTGACATATATGTCATTAGTGAATCTAGAGTTCTATAAACAGTTTTTACTGCACTATAAACTGCAGGTCAGCATACATCATGAACCTCTTTCCCTCTCAGAGACGGCTCATTAAGCATCTCCTGCATCTCATGTAGTTTATCATAGAGATTGCTTTAAAGTAATAGAAAGGTCTGTCAACACCTCTAGGCACTGCTGCAAGTCACTGAATCTAACAAGGGTCAATCAATGTGCTATGCAATGGTAATTCAAACGCATGGGATTTTGTCCAGCAACATGTCCTCTTACTTGCTCCCCTGCTCCTGTCATAACTTTATCCCCATGGTTGCCTACTGGAGTGAGGGTTTCCGTTTTCATCCCCAAAATTTCAAGTTGGCTTCTGCTCAGAGGGGGCATGCATTCACATCCTCTAAGTATTTGTCTCTGCTGTGTAGCACCTGACACCCCCCCCCCCACCAGAACAAATGCTGTGGAGAGGGTGCAGAGGACAGTGAAAAGGGTTAAAGATATGGCATATGGGGACAGGCTTAGGGAATTAGGATTGTATTCAATGTCCTATCCAAAAAATAAGAGAGGGCTTGTGTTATGTATACAGAGCTTTTCATAATGAAGTGATTTGGGAAACATCTGGTCTTAACCAGAAAGGGGACTCTAGACATGGCCACAAGACTGCACCCCTATCAGTTGAAGGGGGATTTATGTAAAACCACAAGAAGCGGCAACTGGTTTAACCAGAGGGTAGTTAAGGCATGGAATGCCTTGCCAGAGATGATACTGGGGGCCACTAGTATGGAGTGCTTTAAAACATCAGTTAGATTTATACATGGGGATAAAACATTAGAATACATCCACTGTTAGTGGCAAGTCTCCATATGACTTATTTAGCTATTTTGACTTGCAATTCCTACCTGTGAACCTACCCCGTAGTAGCTTTTACAGCCATGGTAACCATATGTTGGCTCCTTGTTACTAGCCTGCTTAGATAGTCGGGAGCCCCTTATAAATCCTATGGTAGATGGGCATGGTGCCCCACTATAAAGAAGGGCTCCATTGCTGCAAACTCTCCACAGGACCGCCCAAGGAGATTTAGGTCCATGGCCTACATGCTTTTGCAGTGCAAATCTGCTGAATATGGGGTTGCATGCATTTTCATCGACACCCCCTTGCCCGTATGCATACATTATTTTTTGAGCGGGCGTTAATCCTCTTTTCCCCAGCAAATGCCCTTTTTGAATATGGGGCTCCAGCGCACAAATGAGTTTGTGTAGGCACAGACCCGTTAGTGCCCCCGCAGACTTTTGAATTTCAGCCCCCAAATATCTACAGGCCAGACACCATTTCACATTCCGAGTCCTAACACCACAGGTTGGCAGAAACATACCCCCCAGAGAACTTTTTATTTTGGGCAATAATGCTCGCAGGTCATAGCGGCAACATCTTCAGAGCCTACCAAGCCCTGCTGGGCACAGAACACCCAGAATTCACCCACTTAAAGCCCCAGTGGGAACAGGAGGAACAGATTCAGCTCATGGAGGAGTCTTGGATTCTGGCTTGGGACAAAGGTTGGAAGGTGACAGCCTCACCTGGATGGAGGGTGTTTCGATGGGAAGTGCCTAACACTTTTTCCACACCCCTACAATTACAACCTACTTTCAGAAGAGCAACTTGAACCTATGCTGGAGAAAATGTGAGAACATATTTTGGGACTGTCCAGTGCTGACGCACTACTGAGAAAGTGCATGTGGCCCTGACGAACCTCTGGGTAAGGATATCCCCAACACTCTACACAGCGGCCATGAAAGGGGTGACAGTTTGCTGGCTGAGGGAGGATTCCCTCTCACTCCGAATGCAGATGGACAGGGTTACAGAGATTAACAAAATGGAGCGGATCGCAGTGACCCTGTGACTTTCTCTGGAAAAATACAATGCCATCTGGTACAGATGGGAAAACAGGGATACTGCACGAGGAAGGGGGTTGGGATGAGACATAGACCAAGGAGACGGAGGCAGTGGGGAGTTAGAGGGACCACTACCAGGCACTAAACTGTTAGCCCATAACCATCCTTAGTTAGTGAAAGAACCGTGAACCTTAACACCACAGCTGTTGCACTTTGTGTTTTTTTTGTCGATTGTTTACAGGTTTATAGTTGGCCTCTAACCATGATGAGCAGGGGTGGATCATCTCTTGCAATTGGACTACTGGTGTAGAAGAATTTGTAGTATAATGGACTGGAAGTTCAATTAGAGGAAGTGGGCATTTCTCGGACTTGCATTCCAGCTGTTTTCATTTGTATCTTCACGTCTGATTTACAGTAGTACACTGAAATATCAAGCAACTGTGTGTATGTAATGCTCTCTTCTTTAACTCTTGAATAAAGCTGAGTTTCAAAAAAAAAAATAAAAAAAAATTACAATGTATATTATAGTGTTCCTAATACTAAAGCGGACAGATACATTTGATCATATACAGTTGTAAAATGGGTAGAACATTTTCTGCATTTTGTCTAAGAGCTACCATTTGCCGTATCCTTATCAGGACATATACTGGCAACTGGCACTACTTATGCCAACCAAAACGCAGCAGCTCCACATGAAGCACGAAACAGCAAGAGCTACAGTGGGAGACTACTGTTTTTTTTTTTTTTTTTTTTTTTTACTAGCCAAGCTGCATCTCCCATAACATGACTCATGTGCACTGTATTGTCCTAGCCAGTCAACAAAAATAAAACAGTTTCGTAATAAAATCTCTGACCTCTGCTTTCTCAAGGTCAGAAAGAGCAGCTGATAATATCAATTTCACAAAACAGCCATCTGAAATCCACTGAGGATTTTCAGGCATGCTGCTGAGAAATGGCTTTTAAATGAAAGCCAACATCTGTGCCTTCACCATTTTTTTCAAACATATACAAAATAATAACTGAAAAATGCGAGGAATCAAATCTTCATTTTCTTATATAACCCCGCATGAACTGCTGTCAACCACTCGCTCAGGAAATCGTTCATCACGCTCATAGGGAAGGCGTTTACTACGGTGGCTGGAAAGACACATGCTCACTACTAGAAACAGCTCCCCCCAAATAAAAATAAATAACCGAAAACACCTTCCGATGTCTGTGCATGAGAGGCATAAAAAACACAGTACGGAGGGCGTTTGTATCTGTATGGTGAGGGGGCAGATACACATTAACGTATTTTACTGCCTGTTTCACTTAACAGGGACGCTCATTACTAGAAACAGCAAAAAAATAAAAACAAAACACCGTGTAATGTCTATGGGCATGAAAGGCATAAGGAATACGGTACAGAGGGCGTTTGTGTCTGTGTGGTGTAGTGTGGTGTGGTGTGGGGTGGGGGGCAGATATACATCAACATCTTTTACTGCCGGTTTCACTACAGGGACTACTTTTTACTAAATTACTTTTTACGGTATTTGCCAGTTTTTATTTAGATTTGTGACTTTTTTTTGTCTTTGTTTACTGGGGGACCCATTATACAAGCAGAATAAGGTGCTAAAGACACTCGGCACAAACGCCTCGTGTCTTATTACGCATCTGGAGTGTGCTCTTATCAGGCCATAAGCCACACCTCGTGGTGCCTTATACCTTACATGTATAACCTGGTGAGTGCTATTATTAGAACTAGAGGGCATGCACTCAAACTGAGTGGAGGGGGAGCAGGAGCACATTGCGCCCCATGGTGTTGTAAGGCAAAAAACATACCTAAGTGCCTGATGCACTAGGATGTGCACAGAAATGGTTTAATGCACACCCTTGAATGTGTTATTGTGCATGTAAAATGGCTTGCTGTATAAAGGTTTTTTTTTTCCAACAGAAAAATAAGATCCAACACCTGACTGTACATTAAAGCATTCTGATGCATGGCTGCTGGCATGTCAAAGTATTTTCACATTCCATTTTAAATACAGAATAATTAAACCCCAAACCATACCTTACACAGCATTACTTCACAGAGAGCGTGGTTAACATGTGAACTATGTTATACTCTTTAGCTATATGGGGGGGGGGATGGGAGGAGGAATTGTTAGGCCAACAGAGAGAGGTAGACTAGTAACTGAGGAGGATGGGCAGAAAGCAGCCACACTTAATGACTACTTCTGCTTTGTATACAGAAGGGAAAACAGAGGGCCTCTGCCAAACAGTGGCATTAAGGCAGCTGTAAGGGGGATCCCCGAAATGAGATGGAAAGTATTTTCCAGTGAAAGGGTTTGGAAAGGGCTAGCAGCCCTATAGACAGATAAGGCCCTGGGTCAGAACGGATGCATCCAAGGGTGCTCAACGAATTGACAACAGAACTCAACCCCAGGTAGGCCTATAATAGCTCAATTCATATAGAGATAGTTCTAAAAGACTGGAGGGTAGGGGATGTAGTCCTGCTTCATGGGGGTGGGGGGTGGGACAAGGAACAACCGGATAACTACAGACCTGTCATTCTTACCTTTATCGTGGATAAACTGATGGAGATGCTAGTCAAAGAGGACCTCATGAACTACCTAGAGAGCAGTGGACACCCGGATAGTAAACAGCACTGGTTTGTGGTACGGAGAACTTGTTAAACCAACCTGATAGTACTCTTTACACTAGGTATCAAGGGTAGTGGATAAGGGCCATGCTGTGTATTTACTCTAATTCAGTTTTAACAAGG
Source organism: Neoceratodus forsteri (assembly GCA_016271365.2). NCBI lineage: Eukaryota > Metazoa > Chordata > Ceratodontiformes > Ceratodontidae > Neoceratodus > Neoceratodus forsteri. The sequence continues at coordinate 609,845,076 of CM057449.1, read as the reverse complement.
TTTTAACTCGGTGCCTCACTGAAGGATGTTGAAGAAGCTAGAGGATTTGAGTGCAGCGAAGGACACAGATGGGTGCGAAACTGGTTGGAAGGGAGACAGCAGAGGAGAGGCCAGTGGGGTGCCCGAAGGACTGGTCCTGGGTCCAGTCTTTTTCAACATGTCCATCAGTGACACGGGAGAAGGAATCCAGGGCAAGATGTGTCTCTTTGCACATGACATCAAGCTTTGTGTCAAGGCAGACAGCAAGGAGGTGGTTGGGGAACTGCAGAGAGACTTGCAAAGGCTAGAGAGGTAGTCAAAGGTTTGGCAGTTTAAATGTATTCACATCAAAGGATAGCAAGCGCTACCCCTGCTCATTCACCAGATTTAATCACATTTCTTATAAATTCCTGCATTTTTTTTTTCAAGTGTGTACTGTTGGTTTGTGGCTTATATCAAATCAATCATTAGTGTCCAGTACACTCCCACCCCAGGCTGCTCAAAGGAGCCTGCAATTTTTTTTTTTTAAGTTTTTACTTTCTTATTCATATCTTGTCACTCCATTATTTTCAAAATGGGTTTCTTAGTCTTCAGATGCCGGCTGGTATTTGAAATAAGCCCATCCACTAATGACAAGGGGAAACCCTTGGGTGGGAAACTGCTCTAACATTTTAAATGTAACTTGCTCATCTGAGCTGGAGGACTCACTGCTCCTTTCTGCAAGACTCTTCCTGAAAGACCCCATGTTCATTTCTGTAAAGAGAGCAGATACTTTGCAGTGTGTGGGGTGCTTGCTAATTGAGAGGGCCACACCTCTTCCCAATCTGCTCTAAAAGGAAAGGGTTTCATCTTACCGTCAGTGGATGGGCTTATTTCAAATACCAGTTGGCATCTAAGGACTAATAAACCCATTCTGAAAATAATGAAGTGCCAAGATGTAAGAAAGTATAAACTTTTTAAAAAATGTAAAAATTGCAGGCTCTTTTGAGCAGCTGAGAAGGGGTGGTGAAGTGTACTGGACACTAATGATCAGTTTAAATTTACTGCCAAAAAGTGCAAGGTGATGAACACAGGGAACAGGAACCCCAGGGCAGAGTACTGGATGGGGGAGAGGGGTAAAGCTGGGCATGACCTCTGAGGCAAGAGACCTAGGTGTCATCATCAGTGACTCCCTAAAACAATCAAACCAGTGTAGCAAGGTCTATAGTAAGGCAAACAGGATTTTGGAGTGTACAGGAAGGGGTACTGACAGCAGAAGGAAGGAAGGAAGCATTATTACCACTCTATAAAATCACTGGTGGAGCCACGACTACTGCACCCAGTTCTGGAGTCCTCACCTAAAGAAAGGCTGGAGGCAATGCAATGCACGTTGACTAAAATGATTAGAGCCAGCAGGGCAGATATTCCGAGAATCAGCTCAAGGCACTGAACATGTACTCACTGGAGGCCTGATGAGAAAGGGCAGATATGATAAAGACCTTCAACCTCCTGAAAGGAATGAGAAAGGTAAACTGCAAGAGACTATTTTAGTTTAGTTTTTATTTCACACAAAATCCTCTAGGGGGCAGAGTCTATTTCAAAGGACTCAGAGTCAGGTATACAGACATTTAAAGAGCTAGTGTACTGCTTGGAATTAATAGTAATTTTCAGATGCAGTCAGCATACCTCTCAACTGTACCACATTATGAGGAACGTTCCTCATTTTACTTCACAAAAGCTCCCTGTTCCACATTGTGAGGACCTGTCCCACATTCAGTGTCAACATTTTAAAGCAAACATCTATAGTAAATGATGCAAAAAATATATTATTCAATTAATAACAGACTTTCTGAACATAAATGCAAATATTTTAACAGTGTTCTGAGCTTCTTAGGTAAAGATTTGATTAAGTGTTCCACATTTTGCTCATTTGTTCCACAGTTTGAGAGGCAATGTTCCACATTTGGGGGACGAAAGGTTGAGAGGTATGGCAGTCAGCCATCACTTCCAGTATCTGAAGTATTTTTTTATTTTCCCTTTGCTAATTAGAAGATTGTCCACCTGGCAGTACTGGGGTGATGTGTGGAGCAGCACTCTATCTGGAGGAAAAAAGTCAGGTTTGTTCCTCCCACTACACCGTCAAAAATGAGACCAAACACCTTGAGGCACCACAATCCTTGCAGCCTGAGAAGTGACTCTCACAAGCTACCAATCAAAATGCAGGAAATTGTGACATCACTAGTAACCAGGGAGAGCCAGTCCCAGCTGCTTCATGTGAAAGTGAAATCTAGCAGTGAGAAATGTTTCTCATTGGTTGCTAGCGATGTCATAGTCCATGTGGTCTCAGTGTTGATGTAGTGGGAGGAACAGAACAGAGTTGTTTTTTTCCCTACAGACAGAGTGCTGCTCCACACATCACCCCAGTACTGCCAGGTGGAAAATCTTCTAACTTGTAAACAGAAAAGAATAAATACTTGAGATATAAGAAGTGATAGCCGACTACATCTTAAAGTTACAATTAATTGCAGGCAGTTTCCAGGTAGTACACTAGCTTTTTAGTACATACATAGAATACATGAGCACAAGTACAGTTACTGGATTAGGTTACAGATTATCAGGCAATAATTACCAGTTTCCCTTTTTTCCCCATAGGGAAACCATGGTGTAATTTGCCATAATGAAGCAGTGTTCATTACGGCAAACACGCACATGATTTCCCTCACTGTGCGCATACGCACGCCGCACTTTCTCACTTCACCACCATGCCTGCTCGGGGAACCGCTAACGGACAGCAAACCACCACCTGGACTAGGCGGTAAGTACGAAAAAAAAAAAAAAGCAAAATCTGCCTCAGTCAGTGCTGTGCACAACCTAAAAAATAAAAAATTAGAAAATCAAACTGCTAACTGCGGCCATGCACTTCACCTTCACCGAACCCCGGCTGCACAGCTATATTTTATTTTATACAATTGCTGAGGTGAAAAAAGAAAAACCCAGCAATTATATAAAATAAAATAAAATATGGGTCTTTAGTGTAAACTCGAATTTACAATCACCCTTGGGGTTAGATGCTTCACATAAACCCCTCGGGTGTGTGTAAATTCTCGTTACACACCCAGACCCATACTTTATCATATATTTATAAAACACCGTAACTGCCTCAGCCAATCAAAGAGCTGCTTTAGTCTACCTCTTATCCAGTGTATAGTTGGCACCTCGTGCTGCTCCAATTAGCTAATTCCCATAGCACTGACGCAGTCTTCAGAGTAGGGTTGTCATGGTATACCAGTGTGACAGTATACCACGGTTTGAAACCGTACGGTATAGACACTAACAGTTTTTCCAAACCGCAGTAACCGTTGCTCACGGTAAACCGCAGTGTTTGCCGACTGAACACGTTTCCTGGAGTGTGAAGGGGTGCAGACGTGCAGTACATGGGCAGCAGTATGCCCTTTGAAAAGCTTTTTTTTTTTTTTCCCTCCCTCGGGATTCAGTTGGTGGAGATGGAGGGAACTCAGCCAATCCCTTTCCACCATCTGAAAGTGGGCGTCTTCAGTGTGATCTGCGTGCGGGCTTCACGTGCAGAGGGAGAGAAATCCATAAGGAGCAGCGAGGACAGAGGAGCAAGTTTGCGACCAGGAGAACACTAGCGAAGCGCGGGTACTAAATTTAGGCCCACTGACCGCACAGAGACAATTTTTGTAGTCTGACTGATGGACCCCTCCCAAGTTCCCAACCGAGCAGTCAATCCCCCAGATTCCCGATGGTCTCCCTGCATCCCCCGATTCACTCCCCAAGTTCCCAGGCCACATGAGAGAGCTGGAGAGACAGAGTGAGAACCTGGGCCAGCTGGTGGTGAGTTGAGAGAGTCGACAAGGAGAGGACTGTAGGAGCCTGAGGCTACCTTGCTCTTACCCAGGCCAGTTCTTATTGTTCTTTTATTTATACAAAAGTGGGGTGGTGGGGTGAGTAAAACAGCCACAGGTGGGGGCACATGGGTAGTGGCAGTGGCACTAACTCGGGAGCAGTTGGGGAATGGAGGCCAAGGGAATAGGGAAATTATAATTTATCTATTGCTGTCCTCATGTCCTGTTGTGCTGTATGATTATGTGCATCCTTCTGAAATCCCTACTATCCTTGTTGGGAAGGGAAAGCTAGCATGATGTTGAACGAAGTTAGCTAAGGCTTGTATTAACCTGTGTAAACTTGTAATGACTATATACCATTCCATTATTGTAAAATAAATGTGAGAGACCCAGAGGAGGACTTAAGTTCACTGAGATTGGGTGGGTTTGGGGGGTAATACTTGAAGTTGGAGGAGGAGGAAGATGATGGTGGAATCAGACATGGTTGGATCCTTGGTGGGAATTGGTAAAGAAGGGAAAATCTGGTCTAATTTAAATGTGTGGGATTATATTAGAGAATGGGAAGTTAGCAGTTTATTATTGCCTTCCTGACTGAATTTTGAAAACATTAGCATCTTTGGCATAGCAGCAAGCAGTGCAGCAGGCACACGTGATGTCACTAAGTCAATGGCTGGCATCATTCATGACTGCAGGGACAGGGAGGGAGTTGGATGGATCAGAGTTGATGGGGGGAAGGGGTGATTGGCTGAAACTGAATGGATCCAGTCCAGTTGTTGGAAATGGGAATTGGGAAACCTGGCCTGACGTTGAATTGAAAAAAAAAAAAAAAAAAGCTTTCCCCATCCCAAAGGTGCCACGCCAGTTGCCCACTGTCTCTCTGACAGTGCCAGTGCCCAGGGAGAATGGCTGACTGAGACTAGAATAGAAAACAATGCATGGCATTGGCAATTAGAAGGCATTGGCTGGAGCTGGCAATGTGGTGGGCAGTGGCCTAGTGGCTGGTGGGTGGCAGTGGCATGGCAGCACTGTCACACGTGGCCCTTTATCTAGTAGTTTTTTATTTTATTTTTTTAAATGTCACCAGTCAGACAGACAGTCAAACTGAAGGTGGAGGGGAGCATTACAGGTTAAATAAACGTACAGCGAGCTGAGCTGATGCATCATGCTGCAGGCAGCAGTGCAGTTGCACATCGCATTCACAGTTCAGGTTGACTCGAGTGACGAGTAACACAGGTAGTGCCCGGCTAAGCTCAGCTGCCCGCCCGCCAGTGTGCCACTGCCAGTGCCAAATGCCATCATGACTGCTTTGCTTGCATTGCTGTAGTCCAGACTAGTGACTTGGCTGGCAGGCTTACTAGTCTTGGTGGCAGTGGCACAGGCACTGGCAGACTGGCATTGCAGTGCATCTGCTGCGGTTTGTTTTGTTATGTTTCTGCTTCTGTGATTTCACTGCCAATTAAGCCAGCCCATCTCTCTCAGATGCCAAATGCCATCCTCCTTTCAGCATGCCAAGAACCAAGCCAGTGGGGGCCTGTGCTAGTGTTGTGGTGAGTGTGCGACTGTGCGTGACTGCATGTCCCTGCCTGGTCATGGTCAGGTCAAGTCGAATCATCAAGCCACCCCAGGGTTGGTGAGTGGGGACAACCACATGGTATTGGTCATCACTGTGTCCTTGGTTTTGTGTGTGTGGTCACACAAGTCCGACGAGGTCAAGTGGTCATGGTCAGGTCTGCTCAGTCAGTGCCTCTGCCAGCAGTGGTACCCATTTGATTTGTCAGCAGCTGCAGCAGTGAGTGAGTACATTTTTTTTTTTAAGTAGCTGTAGCCTGTTGCCGATCATCTCATCATCTCATCTATTTTGTTTCAATTTCACGAGCTGCTGAAAATTCTAATCTTTCTTATTGTTAAGTTACATAAGGTAGGTAACCACCAGACTTGGTATTGTAATTGTAGGACTGGGAGTCGAAGAAATCGATCTATCTTGAAATAGGGCAAATGTGGAGTTGGTACTGTTATTGGAAGAGTTGCAGCAGCAGGAAGAAAGCCAGAATCAGAGTAGTAGTCAGAGCCAGAGCTGTGATCTTGACCCGGCTCAGCAACAGCATCAGATCCCCCCACCTCCTTCTCCTGTCTCTGAGACCAGAAAGAGTCTGATGGGAAAGTGGATGAAAACTGTGAGCTTTTCCTGCCTAGAAAAGAATAAAATCCACAGCGTGGACCTACTTTGGTTACAAAAAAAGTAATGATGGTATCGTGCATGAGGATGGGAAGCCTATCTGCCATACGTGCAAAACAAGAGTTGCAGCTCGTGGAGGGAACACTTCCAATTTGTTTACCCACCTGTGAGATTATCACCCACTTCAATACAGAGAAGCTCAGGTATCAGCCTGGCTGGTTTCTGATTCTGACTTATGTGATTTTGAATTGAACTAACTAAATCATTATCGCACTCAGAGGAAAATAGAATAGTAAATGGATAGGGCTGAGCAGCGAGGCCACTACTCAGCTGTGCCAGTGGTGTCCCAACTGCCCACCCATGCCCACCACTGCTCGGGGGGGCAACCAAGGAGGGGAGGGGACGTAACTACTAGGTAAGGAATACGAATTAGGGAGGGTCATCGATGACCAGTGGACACGTGTCCCTGCATGGTGTACTTGGGTGGTGTCGTGGGGTGCTGGCTACACTGCCGGCTCTGGGTATTAAGGATCAGGAATTGGGATTTGGATCTCATCGGTCGGTGGAACTGATAGGATATATACCAAGTAGTTCATGGTTGGACTTGGATCATGATGGGAGCGGGAGGGGAAATGGAATCATGGTCAGTTCTGGGTGGGTGGGAGACAGAGCCGGATGCTGGGTCTGGGAGCAACAGAGGGATGACAACAGGACAAGACAGGACAGGGGAGGACAGTAGGACACACAGATGGGAAGAGTCAGGATGAATGAAAGACAGCAGCCAGCAGCACAGTCATTCTTTCTACAGCAGAGTCGGGACTTGGAGGGAGTGGGACCATCACGATTCACGGGTGTAGTGGTAGTGGCGGCTGCCCATGCCCACTGGAGTTAGGAGGATTAGGAAATGGGGGAGGACCCCCCTGTATCCTCCACCAGTATCACCTTACTACCACTTCACAGTAGTGCTGCAGTGCCACTGCAATCCATGCCATGCACACCTAACGTGACATGACAACAGACAGTGCAGTAGTATTGTGATGTGTTGAGTGGTAGAAAACACTGGTGGGGGACTGGTGTCCTGTTTCCTATCGTGGCCGCGGCCCACAGGCTCAGGTCTGGCAGTCATGCTGCCTGGGGGCCTGCTACACCCGGTGGGGGGTCACTGTAGAAAGAATGATTGTTCTGTCCTTCCTTTTCCCTGGCCCGACTTGTCCTCTGTGTGTGTTGTTCTTTCTGATGAGTCCTCCACTGTCCAGTGAAGTTGTCTCGTCAACTCCCTCCTCTTGCTCCAGAGTCCTCCTGACTCCCAGCTACCCAGTCCTCCAAACCATCCATGATTCATCATTCCATGATGATTCAAGATTCCAAAATGAATCATCCAATGTAATGACGATTTTCCAATTCAGCTGCTAATGCTTAGTTATTGCCCACTGCTGCCCTTTCCTTGCCCATTTATGCCTACTGACCTTGCCCTGGCTGCCTGAGCTGTTACTGTTTTGTGAAAGTGAAATGAAATCGTAGAGAACTGTGATGCATACTCCCTCAGTGACAGTTTGGTTAGTTATCAAATTTCTTTGTTTTTAATTTTAGAGTGGTGGAGTGAGTGCTAATCCCGGATTAGGAGGACGGCCAAGTGGTGGGGGGCATTGTCGTCATCAAGACGGTGCAAAACTAGATGCTGGCCAACCAAGTTTGGTTGCAGTTCTTGAAAGAGGGAAAAAATTTGATGTCAGTTCTAAGCAGGCCCTGGAAATTAATGCAGCAGTTGCTTACTTTTTGGCTAAAGACATGCTGCCATTCCACACAGTAGAAAAGCCTGGCTTCTGTAAATTGCTGCAGAAATTAAACCCTAAATATCGCCTGCCATCCAGAGCTTATTTCACTGGTAAAGAGGTGCCGGAGTTATTCAATGAAGTAAAAATGCAAGTTGAAAAATCATTGGTGGGTGCAACATGGTATGCTGCCACTACTGATATGTGGACTAGTCATGGAGGAGCTGGTGAGCCATACATGAGCTTAACAGTGCATTACATTACTTCTGATTGGAAAATCAAAGCTCACTGTCTGGAGACCACATGCGTACTACAGGATCACACGTCTGAAAATATAACTGAAATCTTCCAAGGCATGCTTGATGACTGGAAAATCAGCAAAAACAGACTAGCTGCTGTAATTACACATAATGGAGCTAACATGAAGAAGGCATTCGAGGAGCTGCTTACTGAGGTTACCTGGCTAAGTTGCTTTGGCCATAACTTAAACTTGGATATCGGAAAGGCTCTAAAGATCAGTAAAGTTGATGCTGCCATCACAGCTTGCAGACATCTTGTGCAAGGTTTCAGCAGAAGTTGGAAGAAAAGAAACTCTGAAAGCTAAGCAGGAAGACTTGGGTCTTCCTCAACTCTCCGATTCACGATAATGTCACATGGTGGGGCTCCACGTACGACATGGTATCAAGATTTCTGTAGCAACAACAAGCAGTGTGCACTGTTCTTGTATCTGACAGAAACACCTGGCATTTAATGCCTAATTATACAGACGTTAGTATTCTTGAAGATGTAAGTCAGGTGCTTGGACCACCGAATGATTTCACGGACTCTCTTGGTGCTGATAAGCATGTTACAATGTCTGCCCTGAAACCAGTACTGCATCATCTTATGAATGACTTGTTGACGCCCTTACCTGAAGACAGCACTCTGAAAAAGCAAATGAAACTCGCTATCAGAACCAATTTGGGTACCCGTTATTCGTGTGAATACAAACAAAAAAAAAGTTACATCTCCGATTTCCTGGACCCAAGATTTAAAGCTTTCTTTAGCGATGACAAAGACTCTATAGTGGGCTTAGTACATGAACAGGTCATGTTTTGTTACACTGATGATCACCTCTTGGACTGTGCCTCTGATGATGGCCCCTGGCCCCGCCCATCCCATCTTCTTACCGTAGTGCCTGTGCCAGTCCCACGACCCTCAAATGTACCTGCTGGTCCTGCTAATGCCATTGCTGGTATTGGCATCAACGTCAGTGGAGATGACAGTGTCACGGAGAAGCAATCATCATTTTGTTCTGTGAGTGAAGCTAATGACGAGGAGCACCTGGAGCAGCAGCAGTTTACTGAAGAAGAGCCTTGTTTGTCTCACGATCATCACTCTAGTGAATCTGATTCAAACTAAGAAATGAGACCACCACCTACTCCATGATGAGCATGACTGCCGGTGCCACCACCACCAACACCAACACCAACAGTACAGGAAAGGAAGGAAGAGGTTGAGGACAAGTTCAGGTTCATCATCATCATCTAGCTCTTCTGCATATGCCACAGGAGGCACAGTATCCAAATCCATGTCCAGTCAGCAGCAAAACCCAAGTCTTAGTCTACCTCCTTCTTCTACAGCAATGGCTGCACAACAAGTGGTGGTAAAACCAAAAGGATTAACTGACCTACTAAGGCAGATTACAGACAAACGGTTGTCAGTGGAAGGGTGTAATGATGAGGACATCACACTGGACATCAAAGTCAAAAATGAAATCTCTCATTATTTGTAACAGGGTCCTGTTATGAAGTGAAATATCAAGAAATTACAAGATGCCCCCCCTTTTCAGTTTTCACTCTATCCTGTCTGCTTCTATATTTGCATCTATCCTAATTTTCTTGTCAGGGTGGCCAACCTGGCAATCTTTAAACCTTTCTTTACTGTCCCTGATTATCTTTAAAACAATCTGGCATCCAAATCTTGATAAGCTCAAAAGCAGTTGTTTAATTATGGAGTAGGACTTTAATAAAGAGTATTTGCCTTAAGTATCTAACCCAGCAAAAGTATTGTTGAAAGTAAGGGGAACAATATTGTTAAGAGCTTCCCTGCTCTCTATTTAAAGGGCTGTTTATAGTTTTGTTTTTTGTGTACCCTCACAGGAATAAATGTACACAGGCTATCCCATCTCAGTGCTGCATTAAAAGAAAAGAATGTAGAAATAGAACATAGTTCTCTGCTTGTAGACTTTGGCTAAAGCTCTGTGTCCTAGATAAATGACAAAATAGAGCTATGGTCTCTTGAAATGAAGACCTCTTATAAATGGAAGGCTGCGTGGTAAAACAGTCAGCTGAAATTCTAGCTGTGAGGAATTTTATAAAAAAAAAAAACAAGCATTATGCAGCACATATAAAGAAAATATGTTACAGGAGACTACTGTGTAAAAATATTTACTAGAATTGTTGTCTAAAATAAATGCATGTTTACTTTCTGACAATTACATTTAAAAGTAAATAGAATCCTGAAACCTTGCAAGGAAGACAGATAGGGAGCGCGCCCCTCATCTGTTTTTCCTTACCAAGGCTGCAGATTTTATTTCAATCTTTAACAAGTATTTCTCTTCTGTATTAAAAAAAAATTGCAAGTCTACCTGAATGTCTTGCTTTTCCTGCTGAGGTCCTGCTATAGGGATGGCAGCCTACAAAATGGCTGCCTTTATAGTATTCAGGTAAAGTGATGTCACAATAGGGGAGGGGCTCAAGTCAAGGCCTTACCCCTTCTGGAAAGCATATAAACCCTCCACTAGGAGACCTGTTTAGATAGAGAGGACAGTCAGTATCTAACCGACCACAGAGCAAGAAGGGTGGGTGTGGGTGTGGGTGTGGGTGTGGGGTGTGGGTGTGGGTGTGTTTCCATGCAAAGTGCTGTGCAGACAAAAAAAAAGGAAAAGGCAATTCAGGAGTCTGTGGAAAGAAGCATTTCCTGTTGTTTTTGGGTGTGAAGACTAACACCGATTTTTTTCCTTTCTGTGAACTTTAAGTTAAGAATATTTTTTGTTTGTTTGTTTTTTGGAAATAAATTGACAAACGCATACCTTTGCATTTTTTATGCATCTTAAAGGAGAACTACACCCAAAAAATTGAAAAAATATATGTTGTGCAGAGTGTTTTACTGTGTATGTGAAGTTCTAGTGTTTCCTTCCCTCTGACTGGTATTAGGAGTTTTTCCCAAATTAGCCTGCTAGCTTTATGCTAGTTTTACGACCCCTGGGGATCTTCATACCTGATAGCTATACTATATTTCTTGTTCCCGATGCATCTTGTCTCATGTGACTGTGATGTAAGAGAGACCCAACATTCAGCACACACATGCCAAACAAACTAAATATCTTGGAGCTTTACAAGCTGCACAAAATTACCACAGCAAAGTTTTCAGGACAGTAAAACCTTTAGGATGAGGGTGGTCACCAAGCTGAATTCTACAGATTTTAAAATATAGCCATCTCTATTGTTGTGAACTGATTGTAATGCAATGCTTTCTGCTGGATTTATGGTCTCTGCTACATCACCATCACATGAAACAAGGTGCACTGTAGGACAAAGAAATACAATAAAACTATTTGATATGGAGCTCTCCAGGGGTCATAAAACTACCCTAAAGCTAGCAGGTTAATTTAGGAAAAAACTCCTAATACCAGTCAGAGGGAAGGAAACACTAGAACTTCACATACAAATTAAAAACACTCTGCACAACATATATTTTTTCAAGTTTTGGGTGTAGTTTTCCTTTAAACCTTTGGTCTGGACATCTGTTATTTCCCACGCTTCTACACTATTTAGCATTGTCGTGTCTGCACACAGACGGTGAACCATTACAGTGGTGGAGTGAACATGTCGTAGAACTGCCACTGTTGTCGAACTTAACAAGAAAACCTATGCATTCCTGCAACAAGCATACCATCTGAGAGATTTTTTCAGCTCCAGTGGTCAAATTCTCACACCATTTTGTTCAAGACTATCCCCAGATAAAGTTAACATGCTTGTCTTCCTCCACAGGCACTTACCCAGATTACTCTAAGTCTCTGACTGATGACCAGTCCAGACTTACAGACTAATTCACTCCTACCACACAACCACACTAAACATGTTGTCATGTGGAATTTTGAATGAATGAATCTATCTTATATCTGATTTGGTAGGGCAGGCCAGGCCACACGGGCACTGCCATTGCAGCAGTTGCACCACCATACCTCTCAACTGTACCACACTACAAGGAGCGTTCCTCATTTTACTTCACAAATGCTCCCCATTCCACATTGTGAGGACTTGACCCATATTCAGTGTTAACATTTTAAAGCAAAAATCTATAGTAAATGATGCAAAAAATATATTATTCAATTAATAACAGACTTTCTGAACATAAATGCAAACATTTTAACAGTATTCTGAGCTTCTTAGGTAAAGATTTGATTAAGTGTTCCACATTTTGCTCATTTGTTCCACATTTTGAGAGGCAGTGTTCCACATTTGGGGGACAAAAGGTTGAGAGGTATGTGCACCACAGTGCTATCTAGTAGTACCTTTCTTGTTTGAACTAAGTTGGGGGGAAGGATGGGGGAACCAAACCATAGTACTGGTCTGGAATCGTGGCGGATAATGTCCGAGTCTGATGCAATTAAAAGTTGCAATTTGGTCGTGGTCGGCAGTCTGGTCTGGTCACTGAGTTGCTCATTTCTCTCAACTCTCGCTTTCATTCCTCTGTGTCGTGAGATGCGTCTGTCGTGTCGTGTCGTGTGGGACTCGGTGTGACTGTTATCTACACACTGAACTGCAGACCGAGCAGCACTGCCTGGAGTGGGAAGGCAGGGTATATTAGTACTGTGGGCCCCTGAGTGAGTGCCACACCTGGCCTGACCCATCTATATCATAGTCAAATCAAGGTTCAATTATTCAATTTTCAGTTCACTCACGTATATCTTCTCATGATCTCATCCATTGCATGAAGGTACAGTTTTCAAAATGCAAATAATGCATTGTGACAGATTCCCCATTTTGAAGGCTATGGCATACTTTCCCTATAAAGTCTACTGCAGTAGCAAACTTTCCTCTCTTCTAAACTATATATTTCTAACTCTACCCTTATGGGAAGGCCACCCATAATGGTATATTCTGCTCCCTTGACTGACCCTCTTGTATTTCCTTTTCATTCTCTGCCTATGCCTACATAAAAAGAGTACAGTGTGTTTGTTTCTGGGCAGAGTGTAAAGAAGTGTAGCCCTAATAACACTTCTCCTAGAGCTGCATACATCGAGCACTGGGTGCTCTGGGCAAAAGAAACAGTGCAAGCAGTAAGAAAGACAGTTTAACAGCATAAACAGAAAGGCTGCACTGGGTACAAACTTGTTGACTGAAATTGAAGAGAGCTCTTACCTGAGCACAGCAATCCTGCAAAATGGGCCCTTAGGAACTAGCAGCCCCAGGTGGAGACTGCTGTATAGAAACTCCCTGGCTATCAATTAACTGAAAAGGGGAGGAGAGAGATAATTAAGATGTTTTACTGAATATCTTTTGCTACAGAGTGAATTTAAAGTAAAGGAATGGCTCATTATTGGTTGATGCTAAAGCGATAAGTGAAGCCACGCTGATCTAACCAAATGTTTGTATGAGAGGAGGATTGACCATTAACTAGAAAAGGGGCAGATCAGCTGACCTAATGGTGCTGTAGGGGGACTTGTATAAAAGCAGCCCTAGATCACAGAAAAATCAGATAAGTCTAAGAGTGACTGAGGAGAGGTGATCTCAAAAACACAGACAATAGTAGAAACTGTAAGAGAAGGTTATCTACTCTGTGGCAGAACTACCAGGGAAGGGTAGTTCTGAGAGCTCAAAAAGGAGCCGATTTCTTTTGATTTGTTATATATATATATATATATATATATATATATTTTGAAGTCTGACGATTAAGACTTATTTCAGAAATGGTTGATTTTTCGTTATGTATATAAAGATATATTTTTGTACAAAAAAATAGTCCATCCGGACAAATAAACATCACGCCTAGAAAAGGTGGTTAACCTGAATTTTTGGTGTCATGTCTCACTGTTTTACCCTACCCACATAACCCGGTCACATGCATCATGTTCCTTGATGAGGTTTACTTTATATTAGATATCTATATTGTTTCAGGCAGCATAGGCACAGCATCAGGGCAGTGGCGACCAGGTTGGCCAGCAATGGATGGGTATTTTGTGCTATACTTACTACTGGACAGTGGGGGGGGGGGCAGGGGCACTGGGCCTGGGATGGTTGGGTGGACGTAGCCGACAGTGTGCTTGAGGGGCAGTGGGCACTGGGGAAAGTGGGCTGGGCAGGACAGGTAGACTGGAAGAGCACTGCACTTGTACTTCACAACTTAGGTGTTTGCAGATCTGCAAGAGCTACAGATGCAGCCGTGCAGGCTGCAGCACAGTCTAGTGTTTCTGCAGCTGCTGTAGCAGCAGTGTACTACTACGCTACTGCTGCTGCTGATGAAGCTCGTGCTTGTGGTGCTTGAGTGAGTCACACAGCAAACAGAGACACAGTAAAGCAATCGTTGCGGTTATGATTTGAAAATGCAGCAATGCAATGCAAATATGGGGTGGGGTGGGTCTGGGTCATCATATCATTAATGGTCACGGACACTGGCATCCCATCCCCAGTTCCTCCTACAGCTGGCCCAAGCCAAAGTGCTGGCAGCTGGGCTATCCCATTCCAAAATTCAATATGTGCCCAAGCCCAACACTGCCCCCACAGTACTGTCCAGCAGTCCAGTCTCACACTGTCTGACTCGGATGAGTCGAGACATGATGTCATGATGAATGATCAACACATCATTTGCTTGTTTGCCTAATGTAGTTACTTGTTGTTGCTTGTTTTTGTCTTAACCATTTCTCTCTCTCAGGCTCAGTCAGCCAGCTTAGTACAGCAGCAGGTTATTTAGCAGCAGCATGCAGGCACCAGGCAGGCAAAGCTACTGCATCATTAGTGAGCTTAGTTGACGTGCGGTGCAGGCAGTCTTCCTTGTTCGTTCAAGTTTTGTGGCTAATGTGACATGACATCTCTGCTCTCTACTGCACGGCTACAAATTTTTATAGCAAGGTAAGGTTAGGTGTCCTCACCTGTTCAATCCATGACTGGACAGTGGACTGATGTTGGTTGAACTCGAGAGAGCTTGACTTCTTCAACTAAACGTAAGTCAGTCTTTTGACGTCTTCCTTCATTTTTTGAATTTTCAATGTTCAGTTTCAGTAAGTTTTTTTTAGTCATCATCATCACCACGTAATTTGTGTATCACACACATACACACACACACACACACACGCACACACACACACACAGTGCCACGCAAGGCATACAGAAGCCAAGTGAGTATTAAGCTACCGGGCAGTGACACTTACAACTGTTCCTTAATGGTAAATGGTGAGGACAGGCCGTGTGCAACTGCGCACAAAACTGTCAGTGAGCTAGTGCGAGAGTGATTAGCTGCATCACTCAGTGAGTGCAGTAGTGTACAATGCACAGTCACGGACTGTGCTTGCCTTGCGCAGTGTGCAACTGCACACTGAGTCACTGCTCAGTGCAGTGCAGTACACACTGAATGCAGCCACCTTGCACAAAAAGCCACACTTTTAAATGTGCACAAAACTGCACTTCATTATTGTCCTCTCCTGTCCTGTTCTTTTGGAACAGAAACAAAAAATGATGCATTATTGGTTTCAGAGTGACATGGTGGTGACATCCCTATTCCTTCCTGGGAAGTTAAATAACAACTAAACACTCTTTTGTTGTTGTCTGGACTTGAGCAATAGGCATGGAATGGGGGAGAGGGAAGGATTCAGCAGCAGCACCCAGGCCCAGCATCAAAATTATGTTATTAGGTTAAGTTGTTAACACTGCTAGTAACACTGTAACACAATGTCTATCTGTCTCATGTCATATTGTAATGATCATCATCGTGTATGTTACGTGTTCTTATCTATAGGGTGTTGGGTAATAAAGTGTCTGTGGTTGGGGACAGGTTGGCTGTCACTGACTGTCATCATCATCATCATCACCATGTGTGTTGTGTGTGCAGACTCAGACTGCAGACTCGGAGTCGTCATCACTGTCAGTCACCTTACTGGTGGCAGGGTCAGTGTGTGACAGATGATCATGAGACAGCAGTGATCATTTCATTGACATTACTGTTACTGTTCTGCTGGTGCTCTGTTTCAAATGATCGTGCCATGCGTGTTCGTGTTCATTCAGAATCGTTATAAAAATAGACAGTACGTAGATAGTCCTGTCAGTCTGTCAGAGGAACAAAACTGTAAAGGTTAGTCAGACAGAGAATGGAATATACACACTGAGAACTTTTTCAGATACATTTTTTATTGTTGAATTATAATACCACAAAAATTTGATTTTTCATGAATGATGCCAAGAAAATTATAATTGGGCTTGCCCCACCTGGTGTCTGTGCCCTCAAGCCTAGACATAGGAATGTCACTACAAGGAGATCCAATTCCCATTTACTACATATCCCACGATGTCGCACGACCCAAGGACAAAGATCATTCGCCTATTGGGCATACAACTGGCTCAACTCTCTTGGCAGCAACATAGCGACCGCTCCAACACTCGGCCTCTTTAAGTCCAAGCTGTGCCTCTCACTGCTTGTATCCTGTGATTGCCCATCTTAACATTTCCACCATTCCAGCTGCACATGCCCCAGCACCCAGCACTTACAATCAGTCTTTGCACCCCTAGCACCTTACCTGTCATATTCCCTCGACAAGGCCCCCTGGCTGCATTGTCTCCCACCCTCGCCCACCTCCACCTGTATCTCCACTCCTGCCCCTGCCCCCAACCACCTCCCATAGTCCTCCTTAACCCCTGCACCTCCTACCCCTCGATCTCCTACCCTCCTCCCCACCCCCCTTCCCTTGTCTTGCTCATAGCTCATGTCTTTGTACTGGTTATTACATGTCTGTAAGTCAATTACTATATGTTTGCAACTAAAAATGATGACTGTTGCACACGCCGACGTGGAACCTTTGTAAAAGAGCCTCGGCTCAAAGGTATTGTAATCCTAGATGAAATAAATAAATAAAATAAAATTTGCAAAACTTGCAGTTTTAGTGATTGATAAGAATTGGCAGGCACTGGTCTGTTCCTTCAGTTTTCATTCCCAGTTGTTCCCAAAGCCCCTTCATCTGTGTGATTCTGCAACAGTTACTGCTGCGCAGTACAACTGTGGTGTAGTGATTAGAATAAGTAATTTTTATTTGACGCCCGCCCTCCAACACACGCCATATGGATGAAGTGCACTCTCCACTTAGTAATCCAGATTCTCTCTGACTCTGACATCTGCTGCTGTTGCTTTCTGAATTCTGACTCCGAGTCTGAGAGTCCTCTTCCTCTCCCTGCCCTCCTGATGTGATCTGTGATGAGTGACTAGTTTGTACTCGGCATTGGCAATGGCAATTCAGCTGAGCTCACACACTTAGTGAAGTTGCTGTCTCTTCTTGTCTCATCTGCTAAGGTTGTCTGCTTGATGCCCCCCCCCCCCCCGAGTCCCTCCGGTAGTCTAGTTCCACCTGGGAACACTTCCTGTCTCTGCTCGCCTGACGGCTGGCTGACACCTCCATTACACTGGTCCCTGGAATGGAGCGAGTCCGACTCCTGACGAGTCCTCCTCTCTGACTCTTGTCATCTGTGTCACAAAACTTTGGTTGGCTCAGGCTGGCTCAACTGAGCTTTTGGCTGACTGTGACTGGGGGCTGCCTAAAACAAAATCAGTAAGACAAATTACTCTATTGCATTTTGCATTCATAATTAGCCATATTAACAATAGCATAGCTGCTAGCTTAACAATCACAGTCACGTCCAATTTCACTCAGTCAGCACCGGTCACAGCAGCCCCCAAACATGGCACTGAGGATATATAGGCTAATTCCTTTAATGCCACCCTGATGACCCAGGACTCCAGTCCTTTTTCTGACTCACTCTCATCACGTCATCAATCACGGCTCACGAGTCATGACTTCAGTCTTGATTTATTTGACTCATGACGAGTCTTGAGTCCAAGGCAGCGTCTGACAACATGACCCAAGTCACTCGGGGGGGGGGGGGGCGCTAGCTAAGACAAAACCCATGGCAAATACTAATCTATAAACTCCTAATTACTTATTATAGCTAAGCTAGTAGTAGTACTTAAAAAAAAAAAAAAAACAGCCAGTGAGTGCCTGCCACTGCCATGATGACATGGGCCTGGCACTGAGGATATACAAGCTGATTCCTTTAATGCAAAATTGGACTCGTGTCACGTCACATGACATGACTCAACTCACCACAATATGGCATGATTCACTCACTCAACCCAAGCAAGTCAAACAAGCTTTATTAACTCACATTTACATTGGCTCACTGCTTCAGCTGGAGGCTACTACAGTGTAGCTATTTACTTGGCTAAATATCTATTACCAAGAAAAAAGGAGCCAGCTGAGCCACCGCCCACCATGGCAGTTGGGATATATAGGCGGATTCCTTTAAATACCACCATGACGACGGTGCCAAGCCAGCTCTGACAGTTTGCTCAGCTCAGCTAATTGCCTCTGGCGGCTGTTGCCTTGCCTTGGCGGATTCAGACTCGGAGTAGTTGTCTCTCAGACTCGAACACAGTGAGTGGCAGTGGCATGGCAAGTCTCTTGTCTGCATTATAGGCAGGAGTTGTGTCAAACTCAGACAGTGTGGTTGTGGTCTGGTAGGGTAGGGTTAGGGATGGGGTACTTTGGTACAAACGAAAAAGTAAATATGAACCTCTCTCCAAATTTATTTGCACTAGTAGTACAACTTACTGTTACTTTTACTACCAGTCTAACTTCACTTGAGGGGACTTGGTTTGGGAAGGAGCCCGAGGCTGTAGGTGAGGAAGACAGAGGAGGATGGAGGTACACTCAGCCTAGATCCTAGCCTACCATAGCCAAACAGACAGTGAGCCTTGATTTTCCAATCAGAAATGTTCTAATTCTGTTAGAACTAGTAGTAGTACTGCTGTTGCTGTGCCTGCTTCTAAGGCTAGCAGTAGCAGTACAGAACAGCACACTTTTGGTGGAGTGCAGTGCAACTCTGTCCTGCATCAGTGCATCTTCTCTAGACTGCAACTCTAGTCTACTCGGTCTGCAGTGCACCACTACCAGAAGTGGATGGAGTAAGCGTGTGGAGAAGTAGGCTGTGGATGGACAGCTGTACATGGACATTCCTTTCATCATCTCTCATCTATCTAGACTGCAAGAAGAAGGACAATGTCACATTACGTTAACACAAATGTAAATCAAATGGCCGACTTATTACTCATACTCAGTCACACAGTGTGCTTGTGCTGCTATTTTTGTATGGTATGGTTCCGGTAGGGTACTTTTGGACTTGGTATTGGTTAACTTGGTACTAGGTAGTAGGTGTAGGTACTGTGTGGTACTGCATTTTGTGCTGCTGTAAGCTAAGACAAGAGTACACTAAACAAATACTTTACTATAATATATGTCTAGTCATGCCACTTGCCTACTCCAACGAAATGGAAAAAATAAATACTTCTACTTATAGTGCTCGGAGCTCCATGCTCATCATCAGGTCAGGAGGAATGTGACTTCCAGTCAATAAAAAAATGTATTTCTCTTGCACATACTTGACTCATTATCTTTCTTTTCTCATTAGATTCACAATGTGTTATTTACTAGTATTTTAACTGCTTTTACATGTAAAATATGGTTAAAATTGCACTATTTTTGAATATTTTAGGTTTTCCCATTGGAATGCATTATACCACGGTATCATGATAACCGCCGTACAACACACCGCGGTTATCATACCGTCAAAATTTCATACCGTGACAACCCTACTTCAGAGATTGCTTTTTAGCAATTACCACTGCCTCAACTGTCAAATGGAAATAAGCGCAGCTTGAACTTTCTCATTAAAGCAAACATGTTTAAAAAGAAAGTGCTACAACTATTAAGCCACTCCAAATCACTCCACATAACCTGCCGCCATTAGTCACTGTGTAGGCTGCATCAGCACATCCTGCAATGTGTGGGACAGAGCATACCATTTAGTATTGTAAGTGGACGTGGGAGCGCAAAAAAAAAACAAACAAACAAAAAAAAAACACCCTAATTTCTGCCATAGTCTCTGACTCTTTTTCGTTACAGGCAGTTTGACTACTTCATAATATATTAATATGAACAGTGTACTGTGTTTCTTACAGGATAAGAACATTATCTTGTGCTGTTTTGGACTAACAGAGCCGCTCAGCTTCACTTTGCACACCTCTCACCCAAAACAGCAAGAGATAATGGTCTTTTTTTAAAACTTTATTCATTTTCTAATGAACATACCTATCAAATTTGTTGTTCAGAGTACAGAAATATGTGAATGTCATACAATGACAGGATTACATTTAACTCTTCATCTATTGTTATAACTGTAGGGGAGTCCTAGATATCAAAATAAAGTCCCAAAATAAAGCTGAAAACAGTTCTATTGTCGCAGAAACACAGACAAGCTCAGATAATATTAGTCCGGAGCTAAATGTCATAGTGCAACTGCACTGTAATAGTCACTAACCATGACCTGTGAGTCCATTTCCTAAAAGACAAAATATTTCCAGACATATGGGACATATTTAAACCTGGCATCCTGTTTACATCAACAAACTTCTTCTAAATCTGTTGTTTAAAACGTCATAAGTCCGAGTTAATTTACTAAGTTATTATATGTATGTAACTGACATGCTCTGTAATGTACTCTTTACCTCATCTAATGTATGCTTAAGTGTACTCCTGCCAATGTATGTATTACTGTGTGCTGTCAATTGTATGTAATCTTTGTAACTAATCCGGGTCGCTCCTGAAAAAGGGACCTCTGGTCTCAGTGAGCTTACCTGGTTATCAAAATCTAAATAAATAAACCTTAAAAATCACAACATTGTAAAGACATCTGCTCTATAACCAGTGAAAGCATAACAACTTTAATCAGCATGAAACAGAAGAAAACTATTGTATAAACTGTGCAAACCAACAAGGAGCCCCATCCTCTATTCCCCACCATGGATATTGGGGGGGTTTAGCAGGATTGCTCCCTCAGTCAGGCTCATGCCTTCCGGACTTCAATAACTGCCAGCACAGGGCATTATGGGTACACAAAGCTATGTATGTAAGCGCTCAAATATTAGGGCACGTAGTCCCTACCACCCCTCCGCGTGCTGCCAGCCATCTTGCTGCCACATGTCAGACAGCAACAAGGACCCTGGGTGTCTAGCCAGATTAATAACAAATGTAAGATCCATCTGCACCCTCTATCTTATTATCTCTTAAGGAAAGCACAAGGCAATTCCCCACACTCAGCCCTAAGCCAAAAACAATACAATCTAAACATAATACCATTTGGAAAGCGGGAATAAGCAAACCCGACTCGAGCCATTCTTATGTCTATTATACTCAGTCCATATGTTGACTCAGACCTCGCACTCTAATTCCTGCTGTTCAAATGCAGTCTGGCCAGCATTTGCAGAGTGTGTGAAATGCTAAGAGTGCAAAGCTCGGTTTGGACAGCATCGAAAGATTTTCTACGCTGCCAAGTCAAGTAGCTTAGATCAGGGAAGAAATGTGCAGGAGTACTGTCTTGCAGCAGGATTTGTCCTTTGCTTTCTGTAAAAGAGTGTGCCAAATACTCAGTCCACTTGTGACCAGCAACAGAGCCCGAGGCTGTTCTGAGTTACTAGGTTGCCGCCTCGAAGCGATTTGATAGCTGTTATACACATGTCCCATTAGGTCAAAGTCCAAAAGGTTTTGAAAAGGCAGGGTAATAAACTGAACAGGCTCCGAGCCTTGCATCATCTCTGGGACCCCCAAGATTGTAATACTGGCTTGACGGGTGCTATTTTCTTAAGTGTTCAAGGTGAAGGTGTGGAATCTTTTTCTCCAATACCACTCCTGTAACAGCTGTTGTAGGTTTATTAACAGAGTCCATTGCATTTTTAATGTCTGAAGCAAAACCATCTATTTTGGTCTGGCATTATAGGAGTTAGCTTTCTGATCTAAATCTCTGATTGCTTTCACGAGGTCCACGTTGGATGGTTCAGGGTTCTCTCCTATGGCGAGTTCCAATCTGCCTGCTGTGTCATCTTCTGTGGTTTCTGCTGCTTGCCTTTTTTGGTGCCAGGGGTTGCATCTGGCACGCTCTTGTTATATCCCAGGATGCTGAAACTTGCAATAATATAAGAACTGCATAAAAGCTATTCAAATTTGTTGGCAGTTTTAGGCTCGCTAAAATTAAAGTTGATATTTTAAATAAGTTTGCCAGTAACACAGGAGCTCGTCTAAAACACATCCACTGCTGTTAGCTGCAGGCTCCCCAAGATAAACATTCTTATCCTAAGAAACACAGTTAAGTACAGTATAAGTATTACTTTATAAAAAAAAAAGTGCAGTATACATAAGAATACCCTGTCAAGATTACAAAAATGGTACTTAATAGCATTTACATGTTCTGGATGTAGTAAACATAGCCAACAGCTGAAATTTAAATAATGCAATAAATAATAATAATAATTAAGGCAATACAGTCACACCTTCTTAACATGTCTGTAGTACCATTCCAGCATTTAGCAAATCTAAACGAGAAGGAGTTCTGACCCAGTGAGGTTTTCCTGTGAGGTCGTTCTTGAGCATCACTTGTCCTGCTTCTGGTAGAAGAAGAATCAGCATTTATATAGCACTTTTCATACACAGTGTATCCCAAAGTGTTTTACAAGCAATGCTAGACTGGTGGTGAAGTGACTGAATGTGTAGCGGTGGCCATTTCGCACATGAACACCCACACACAGCCTGGATAATTGCATGAACTGGTTTATGGGAAGGGGAATGTTGGCCAGGACACTGGGAATGTCCCCTACTCTTTGCGAAAGTGCCCTGGGTTCTTTTACTTCCACCTGGACAACACCAAGATGGGTAGAAGGGACCTCGGTTTAATGTCTCATCTGAAGGATGGCACACCCCAGCACCCCCCTAATACTGCACTCGGATGCCAGCGTTTTAGATGTAAGTTCAATCCCGGTGTGGGACAAGAACCCACGACCTTCTGGTCCAGAGGCAGATGTGTTGCCAACTGAGCCATGCTGACACTTAGGTAGAATATCTGTTGACTACATAACAGAACTTGGATTGCAAGCCAGGGGAGAGCAAACCAAAAAAGGCTTTTTTGCCTTGTACCAAGGTATGCCACAACAACCTTGAGTTAATGCTTAACCAATTTACCATACTCGGGTAGAATTTAAGGGGAAAAAAAAAACCAAAAAAAAACTGGTATTCCTGATGAATACCAGAATCAGAATTTTGGTATTCTGCCATGAAATTTGGTATTCCGACCAGTTTCCCTAGGTTTTAACAGGTTTATAGGTAGAACATCAAAAATGCACTGAATTTATATTAAACCCCAGAAATAAACACACTTGACAAAAGGAAATGTTAGTATGTCTCTTTTTCATTCATCTAGATCCTGAAATGCCTGCCCCCACCCCACATGGCTCCAATGCTGATGTGTTCACGTCCTACCTGGCCCCCCTAGATCCTGGCCTGGCCATAGTCTCCCGTGAATGGCTGCTGGCCTGACATGGGTCTTTACTGTCTGCCCTCCTCCATGGACCCAGGTCCTGGCCTGCCCATGGATCGGGCCTGACGTGGCCATGTCATGCCTGCCGCCCCATGGATGCTGGCCTGATGCGGATCTGTCCTGCCCATGGCCTGCCTGCCACCCCCATGTATCCTGGCCTGCCTTCTCTCCCAATAGATCCTGGCCTGCCCCCCCGGCCCCAACACATGGATCCTGGACTGATGTGGCCACAGCCTGCTGCCCCAAGGCTCCTGGGCCTGATGTGGACCGGTCCTGCCCACTCTGGAGTAAGTGTAGGACTGAAGACCTCTACTTACACCAGGGCAGGCAGGCAGGTGGCATAAGTGGAAGACCAAGGGCCCCCTTTGTTATGAAGCGGAATGATACACAACCAATACAGCAGTTCTATGGGGCAGTTGCACACGCTGTGCTGTAGCAGTAGTGATGTAGCATAAACAAACAGACATGCTACCCTTTATATTAAAAAACTGTGTGTGGGGGGGGCAAACCAGCTATTTAGGTTTTTGTTATATGGTGGGCTCTGCCCCCAATACCTCCCATTATTTTTCAGTTTTACATCTTCTACTGGAGCGTTACAATAGGAAAGCAGCATAGCAGCTTGTCCCATCCCTTGCGTTCAGTATTTGGGAACACCTCAAAGCGGGGTTTTTAGTCCTCTACTTTCACCCCTGCCCCCCCATGACTCCTGGTCCTAGCCTGCCCCCCACCATGGATCCTAATCTGTCTTCTTCCCCCAACAGATCCTGGACTGCCTGTCCCCACCCCGCATGGATCCTGGAGTGACATTATGTCTTACATGCCCCCTCCCCCCAATGAATCCTGCCCAGATGTGGACCTGTTTTGGCTGTCTCCCCTCCATTGAACCTGCCTCCCTCTTCAATGGATCCTTGCCTGATATGGCTCTTGCTTGCCTTGCATCCTCTCCCATCTGTGTGCCAAGTTGATGGACCATGCAAATCATCATGTTACTAGGCACGGATGAGCTCACTGCCAGCCTGGAAATGCTGGCCCAGAGAAGCAGAAGCAGGTCTCACTCTTCCCCCATTCCAGGGCCCTGTCCTATGCTATATTCCCGAGTAAGCCTGTTCTACTGCCCCCAGCATGACAGACACATTTTTAATGCCATGAGCAGCACTGCCTGTCCAGAGAGTGCTTTTGTATACAGCAAAAGATCTGCAGAAATGTCAAAAGTGGAGTTATAAAAGTGAGAGAGTGCACGTCCCTGTAACATGCTGTTTTTACATTTTAGCATTTGGGGACCAGCAGAAACATATTCTTCTGATGGTCCCCAAACGCTAAAATACAAACACCGCATGTCTGAAACATACACTGTCTCCACTTTCATTATCCATAAAACTAACCGCTCTATTATAACTCTTGTACCCATTCATCATTTCTACAGATATATTGTGTCATACAAAATCTTATCTCTTCTTCCCCCAAGCAATTGACTGTTTTCAGTCCCAAGTGTTACCAAGTAACTTCTGCTGCCCAGTCTTTCTGTGAGCTTATATCTCCCTTCCCCCAGCACTTTCCCAACTCCCGACTGCCTAATTAATTACTCAAACTACACTCCCTTCCCTTGGCAGTTTCACTGAAAGGCTGATTGCTAAGAGAATGTGAAAAAAATTAAGGCTGCGGGAGTGCAACCAGCAGGTGGGAGGGTGTGCGAGCACTGGGTGGGCTGATGCACAAGTGGGTAGGTGAGTGGACAGCAAATGGACCTACTGAAACAAATGTAAGATCTGTTTGCAGATCTGTTTAGAGTGGGTGGGTGAGCACCGGCTGGGCAGGTAGTCGAGTCCAGCACTTTTCTATCTCACTCTTAAGCCGGGATCAGTCAGCCAATTAAGAAACATTCAGCAGTTTGCTCAGACTTGTCAGCAACCAAAGCATCACTGTTAAAATGGAGCTAGAACAGTCAACAAATCTTTCAGGAACTGTGCCACCTCTTGGTTGGGGGGGGGGGGTTGTACTACATCTGCTGTATGAAAAACACAAAAAAACCCTGGTACTCCTGGCGGATTGCCAGGGCTGAATTTTGATATTCCATCATGAAAAGCGGTATCCAAAAAATGTGGCGGAATACCACTAAATTTGAACCCTGTTACTACAGAACACACACACAGGTATGTGTGTCTAGTCTGAAGTCTAGAGCAAAGTGGCATGCTCTGTTTATCAGACACCTGATCCGAGATAGTACGTTCTCACTCAAAGACCTGTAGACCGAAGTGTCATGGTCACTAGGCTTAAACTGAAGCACTGTTAAAGGAGTTTCTTTATCTCAGGGAGGTAGTTCCTCTCGTGCCTGTAAAGGAAACCAATTCTGGAATTTATTACCCTAACTAAGTGATCGACACTGCCAGTGAAAGATGAGGCACGATCAAGAATTAGGCCAAGGTATTTAAAGTTTTTGACCTGCTCAATGGTAACACCAGAAGTGGTGGTAATGTTTAGTGCAGGGAGGGGTCATTCTTTGTTTGGTGTGTGAAACAGTATGCTTTTTGTGTTTTTCTCATTCATAACCAGATGGTTTTGGGAGAACCATTCCTGACTAGAGTTAAAGTCCTGCTTCAGCCTCAGTCTTAGGTAGTCAGAGTTTTTATCACTCGAGAATATTACAGCATTGTCAGTGTAAAGGATTATACCAGTAGGTTTTCAGACAGATGGGAGAGAGTTCAGGAATAGGCTAAATGTCAGGGGTCCAAGTATGGAACCCTGGGATACCCCTACTGGTAGAGACCTGTCATCAGACAGAGCATTTCTACATTTACTGCTTGCGACCTGCAAGGCAATTAATCTTTAAACCAACAGGCCACATCCAAGGACAGGCCCAAAAAGAGGAGTTTCAAGCACAGCAGTACCAGATTGACAAAGTCAAAAGCCTTGGTTAGGGCAATGAAAATTAAACCTGCCAGTTCACCTTGATCCAGTGCCCATGTACTGATCTGGTGAACTCGAGTAGGGCTGTCAGTTTACTGAAGGTTTCCCTGAACCCATGTTTTTCTTTGGCCTGAAGCTCATGTTTACTCAGGAAGTCTACTAGCTGATTGTTTACTATCATCTCAAGTGTCTTAGAAAGCGGGAGGAGAGAGACAGGTCAGTAGTTGGAGGGCAGAGTGGCATCACCACCCTTGAAAACAGGGACAACACAGGCCCTTTTCCAGACATCTGGTACTTTATCAGTGTTCAGTGACAGGTTAAAGATTAACTGAAGGGGGTTGGTGACTTTCCTAATTCCACACTACAGGAGATTCATGTCAATGTTATCTGGTCCCAGTCTAGTCTTAATTTTAAGCTTGGACAGGTAATCATACACATCTGTCCAAGTAAGCTGCCTGAAGTAAAATTTAGGTTGGTTTTGGCCAAGCGGTAAGTCCCCAAATGGGACAGAGTGGGTACTAGGGTTTAGTATAAATGCTGAGAGGTCTCTGAAGGTCTTGTTAAAGACATCAGTAATGCACTTGTCACCATTAACAGTAGCGCTCCCATGGATAAGAGTGTGAAGAAGGGATTGTTTAGAGTTTCCCATGAGTTCAATAATGCTACTCTAGAGTTTTTGGGGGGTGGTTATGTTTTTTTGTTGGTTTTATAACATTGAGTCTTGGCTTCCCTGGTCCATATTTTTATAGTTCCGCAGCTCTTTGTATTTTTGGAGATACATTTGGAAGCCTAGCTCTTTGTAAAGGTAAAGTTTCTAGGCTCTGTCATGCTCACGGCCCATGGATGTAGTAGAGGTGGTGTACCATGCTTGAGGAAAATTGGCTTGAGGAGGGAAATAATATCACACACTCTGTTGAACTGTAGGATGATTACTCAAGGGCTGCGTTACCATCCCATGTTTGAGTTAGGAATGCCCAATCAGTTTGTTGCAAGGAGGTTTGAAAGTAGGGACGCTTTTGAGTACAGAACACACAGGCACTCATAGTCGAAGGTTTACTGTTACTAGCCTTGCCCCATCATCTACAGGTGACTGGGAAGTGATCACTTAGAACATCTGGCAGGACATCACTAGAAATCACTCTGTCGAAATGGCTGACCAGGACCCAACCCACAAGCGTAGCTGTACCAGTTTTATAATTCAGTCTTGATCTTTTAAGAGTCCTTGAAGCTCGTTTTCTCTGAACCTGCATAGTCCACTGTCTAGTATGTTAACCCACGCCAGCAGCTACTACTGACTGCTATCTGTACCCTTACCATCATTTTTTGCTTTGTTTCTGAATCTCAATTATGACTTTTCAATACTGTGTACTATTTGATACTGTACTTTTATGTTTCATTCATGTTCAGCACATAGTTGATTCTTGTACTTTATGGACTTCATGTTGAGATGTGTTCATATTTTGTACCTCTGTATTTTCTGTATACTTATTGCTGTTTTGTACTTTACTGCTGTTTGAAGTTTATGTTTGTCGCCACTCCTGTGGCCCGGGTCGTGACTGAAAATGGTCCCCTGCATCAGCTCACTTACTCGGTTACCAAAGACATAAATAAATAAATAGTGGGTTTAATGACTACTTGAGTAAGTTAAACATCCGCCAATTTGTCTTTGTAGTTCTTGTTCTTATTTGCAAGCCAACTGCAGTTAAAGTCACCAACCACAAATTTCTCATGCTGCAAGTTCAGACTTGTGACAGCCTTTAAAAAGCAGTCAAAATCTTTTGAGATATTTCTAGATGGGTTGCTGACCGCAAACAAGTTGGTATTTTTCCCCACTTTAAGTCCAAGCTTTAAATTGAGAGCAAGTACTGTAGCTTACAACCTGAAGGTAAGTTAAGCAGGTGCCTGTTAGCACTAAGGTAGGACTTAACGTACACTAGGCAACCCCCTCCCTTTCTTAACGCCCTGTCCTCTCCTGGTAGAATGTAGAAGTCAATTAAAATTTCCCTATCAGTAATCCTGCTGGTAAGCCATGTCTCCATTACAGCCACGACATCATATCGGAAGTTAGTGACCCAGCTTTTAAACTGATCAGGCATTAGGCCCACCCCAGTTGATGTGAGCAATATCAAGGTATCCTCTGAAGGATGGCACTGATGATGACAGGCCTGGGTTTGTGTGTACAGTGCCTTCAATGATAAACAGTAGTAGCAGCATTTGCCTAAGGGCATGGTACAGTTTAAGGGGTTAAGGGAAAATTTATTGGGGAATTTGCCTTTCTTAGACACACTACAAAATTGTCTGCTAAACTGCAACATAGTATCCCCAGCTGGGTCCTTGAAAGTTAGTGGGAACAGAGAGCTCAGCGATGAAGTACGGTAGGGTATTAAATAGTTGGTATAGCACAGCACAATGCTATGCATATCAGAGGGTACTGCTAACCATTTTCTGAACTGCATAACATTAGACTACTGGACATTTTTTTTATGTTTTTCTTTATTCAGCTTTACACATTCAAAACATTACAAATAACACAATTTTCATGTTCCTAACCAGTCCGTGCCATGTGCTATGCATTTTCACAGTTAATTAGCACTTTCCTCCGCAAAACTGCTAATCAATATTTTTTTGCTTATATAATACCCTGCATGGCTTAGCTGGTCTGGATCTGTAGCGGTCTTCATAAAAGCGATAGGGGTAACTGTGTAAGACCAAGAAGAGTGATGTTATATCCAGAATGCAATTAGGCTTAAGCAGTATAGAAGCTAGCAACAAGGGCCCACAGGATAAGAAGACCAGCTGTAGCCATGCAGCAGTGCCTCAGAGGCAGAGGGTACATTTTACAATTAGTGGATATAAATTGGTTGAACAGAGTGTGTAGGCTATAGCAGTGCTAGAAAAACAGACAGTAATATGTAAAACAGGGCTACCTAGAGAGTGTAGCTAGGTTATGGGGAAATCACTTGGTCTATGGAAAAGGTGCAGGGTAGCAAAAAACAACATCAGCAGCTAGTTTAGGTAATATAGGGTGCCGCTGGGTCATACACTAAGATTTAACAAGCTAGGGGGCTTATGGTACAAAAAAAGCTGAGTTGGTAACGTCTTAAACAAGGCTACCCAAATAGGGTGTAGCTTGGCTATGGGGAAATCAGTTGATTTACAGAGAGGTGCAATGTAAAGCCGGCCCCATGACACGGAGGGCTGAGGCACCTATGCTTCACCTGCTGTGACGCCAGTGACCTGGGTTTGGGAATGAGTCTGGGCCACTCGGGCATTGGCCGAGGGATTGGGGGGGGGGGACTGAACATCCCAATACATGTTCTCCCCATCCAGGGAGAAGAGGTTGTTTACTCCATCATAACACCACCATCTAGTGAGCATAGGTTGCAGTGCAGGTAGGGAGCTGAAGTTCTGAGTGGGGAATGTTCCCTGCGAAAGATGTCAGCAAGACCACTGATGTGCGTCCATCCTGCTGCATCCTTCACAGAGCACTCAAAGGTTTGGGGACTATAAAAAATAGAACCCCTCCCCCTCTGGCCAGTAGGATGAAGCCTGCCTCTCCTCGCGGGCTCCACACCTACTCACTGGGCCACCCTGACCTGCATCTGAGCTAAATACCTCCTGGGACTGGGTTGTGCCCGGGAGGCTTCACCATGGGAGGAGGGGTAAACTGTAGGGCACTGCACTAGGTCTCTCCTGGCAAGTCCTAGGGACGGCAAAATGATGGTGCTGGAGGAGAAGAGGCAGACAGGGACAGGCTGAGCATCCAGGGAATAAAAATGAAAAAGTGGTGCAATGCAGAAAAACAATTCTAGCACACTAGCTTATGCAACATGCCTGTAAGGAACTGCACAGGAATAGAGCAGCTGAGTGGAACAAAGCAGTAATAAATAACGCCAGTGGTACAACCACAAGGACAGCTGTAATGGACTGCAGACATGCAAACATTAGTAATATAGTAACCTTACACAGTGCACTAGAACCAATAGCAGCAGATGATGTGAGTTACAGTTCACAGCACAGCCAGGTAGCAGCAAACAGCTGTAAAGGACTGCAAACATGCAAACATTAGTAATATAGTAACCATACATAGTGCACTAGAACCAATAGCAGCAGAGGATGTGAGTTACAGTTCACAGCACAGCCAGGTAGCAGCAAACCCAGCTATCTCTCCTGGCTAACTTCCGGGCAGACTCCCTTAATGTAGATGTCCTTTGCCCTATGGTCCTTTGTGCTCTGGATCACAGTATGGAGGACCATTTGTGACATACAGCAGAAACAGAGAAAGTTTTGGGCCTGCCACAAACCACCCAATTGGTGGCTAACCCTTGGCCAGTAGAGCAGCTTCTGAGGATCTGACGGCTTGGTGCTAGAGAGGAGTCCAGCAGGAGGAGAGAGAGCTGAAGATGGAGTGTTTCTCCTCTTGTGACTAGTCTTTTGTTGTAGTCAGTCAGTGGCATGTTTGGTGGCAGAAACAGTGCCCCCAAGTCATTTAAATTTGAAAAGGCACATGTCTAGGTATTGGCTCCACTCAGAAACCACCCAACTGGCAGCTAAACATGAGCCAGTAAAGCAGCTTCTGGAGATCTGACAGTTTGGTGCTAGAGAGGCATCTGGTAGGAGGGAAGGAGAGTTGAAGATGGAGTAGTTTTCTCCTCTCATGACCCAAGTCTTTTATTGTAGTCAGCTGGTGGGGTGTTTGGATGCAGAAACAGTGCCAGAGGCCTTTAAATTTGAAAAACTGCATCTACTGGTCTTGGCCTCACCCATAAACCACCCGATTGGTGGTTAACCCTGGGCTAGTACAATAACTTCTAAGGATCTGGCGGCTTAGTGCTGGAGAGACGTCCAGCGGGGAGGGAGGAACTGCTGAAGACAGAGTTGTTCGCCTCTTGCAACCCCAGTCTTTTGCTGTAGTCAGTTGGCAGCATAGGTAGTGGAGCATGAGCTTACTAAGTATAAGTAATGGATCATGAACATGGGGGCATGAGTGGAAACTGACTGCAAGAGGTTCAAGAAGGAAGTGAGAAAGTTTTATTTTACAGAAAGGATAGTGGAGATGTGGAACAATCTGCCAGCTGATGTGTGGGTTCCAAAACTATCAATGGTTTCAAACATGGCTAGAACAGAGTGAAGAGCTTAGTGGTTGCTCAGGGTGGCAGTGGTGGTGGTTGGGGGAGAGAAGAGATACTGGGGTGGAAAGTGTTGGTTAGAACCCTGTATGGAAAACAGGTCCTGGGTTTGTTATGTTTTATGAGCAGACTGGATGGACCAGTGGTCTTTTCCGTCATCACTGTCTATGTTTCTATGGATAACCTACACAATAAGGTTGCAGAAGTGAGCAATCTTCAGGCTTTCAAAGCAGGGCTAGATGGATACCTAAGAAAGACTGGCACAGGCGGTCACACATCACAAGTAGTGGCAGAAATCCTGCTGATACACTTGGATGTGCATCCATAGTCAAATTTGGTACAGTCACTACTCTCAGGTAGGTGGAGTGGACTCGATGAACCCAAAGTACCTTCCATTACCACAGTACTATTATATGTTACTGGGCCTTGCCAAGGCTCGGCCCTGCCCCCCACAGCTCTGAAGTGAGAAGAAACCCCAGGGCTCTCTCAGCTCATAATGTGTAATTCTAACACTAACTATACATGTAATATGACATTCCATAAAGGTCAGGTTACCTCTGTTAATCACCACACTGGGCAATGGCACATAGCTTTGTTTCATAGTATGCAGCAGTGTTTAAAGTGGAAATGCTTAGGCATGGAAACTCTCCCCCCTATATTTTTAGGTGGTGGATGTGTCATTTAGGTAGTGGAACTCTCCTATAGTAGTCAATGGAAAAAGATGACAGAGGTGCAGGAACTGTCATACAGTTTTACACAGGTAATGGAACAGCATACCTTTGGGCTCCTGGTCACCCCAGATTATGGAATAACTCATGTGAACCTCCTGGACATGCCTTTTTGATTAACATAAAAAAAAAAAAAAAACTGTAGCAAAATTCATAAGTGCTGGACTCTGCCAGTATAGAAATGGACAAAATTCACTGGAGTAGCCCACCACTTTTCATGTAGTACTGAAAATACCCAAAAGGGGTCTTGGGACACATTTCCTCATTGTCACAGCGAGTGGAAATAAACATCAGATGAGGCAAATTTACAGGTTTATAGCACACCGTGGTTTGATATTTATTTTCCAACGGTTAGAAAAATAATAAATGAAAAGAAAAAAAATGCAAAGAAAATCACTACTTAACATCAGTAGTTTCTCACATAATACAGTCCTGGATCTTATAGCTCCTAAGACCCTTAGACATAGAAACATAGAATTTGATGGCAGATAAGGACCACGTGGCCCACCTAGTGTGCCCATTTCCCTACCTAACGGAAAAGCTGCTTATTCTAGTTAACCAACAGCCTACTTCCTCCTACCCCCCACTTGAATTGCCATATGTCTGTTCCATGCATTCTTGAATTCCCCAACTGTTTTTGACTCCACAACCTCCTCAGGAAGGGTGTTCCATGCATCTACAACCCTCTCTGTGAAGAAATGCTTCTTCACATTACCTCGGAGCCGCCCCCCCCCCCATCTTCAAATTGTGCCCCCTTGTTGTTGCACATCTCTTTTTCTGAAAGATGCTACCCTCTTGGACTTTGTTGATTCCCTTGAGGTACTTGAACATTTCTATCATGTCCCCCTGCTCCCTCCTTTCCTTGAGGATATATATATTAAGCTCCTTTAGTCTGTCTTCATATGTCTTCTGGTGCAGACCCTGCACCATTTTGGTTGCCCTCCTCTGGGCAGCCTCCACCCTGTCTATGTCTTTGTGGAGATGGGGTCTCCAGAACTGCATGCAGTACTCCAGATGTGGTCTCATGAACTGTCTGTACAGAGGAATAACAACTTCCTGTTTTCTACTGGTGATGCCTCTTCCTATGCATCCTAGTATCCCCCAGTCCACCTCATTGCCTTCTCACATTGCTTGCCCACCTTTAGGTCAACTGATATAACTACCCCAGGTCCCTTTCCATTTTTGTTGTTGTCAGTATCTCATCCCCCCACTGTGTACACTCTTCCCCTGGGTTTTTGTTTCTCAGATGCATTACTTTGAACTTATTTGCATTGCATCTAAGCTGCCATATATTTGACCATTCCTCCAACCTTGCCAAGCCCCTTCTCATCCTTTCCACCCCACCTTGTGTATCAACCCTGCTGCAGATCTTTGTGCCGTCTGCAAAGAGACATACTTTTCCTTCCAGTCCCTCTGCAATGTTACTTATAAAGACATTAAAAAGGACAGACCCCAGTACTGAACCCTGCGGTACCCCATCAGTAACCCCCTTTCTTCACTGTGGACTCCGTTTACTATTCCCCTCTGTGTCCTGTTGCCCAGCCAATGTTTTACCTAGGCTACCACCCTGGGACTCACTCCCAGGCTGGCTAATTTGTTTATTAATCTTTTGTGCAGGACTGTGTCAAATGCCTTGCTAAAGTCTAGGTTAGCCACGTCCACAGCCCCTTCCTGGTCTACTACTTCAGTCACCTAGTCAAAGAAATCGATTAGATAAGTCTGACATGACCTTCCTGCTGTGAATCCATGCTGCCTTGGGTCCTGTGCCCCACTGGCCTCTAGGTGCTTCTCATCTGCATTCAACAGCTTGTCTGCACAAACAGTAGAACCTCTCTCCTCTCTTAGGGCTGAGCCCCACTGGACTGAACTGAAGTGAACTCAGTGAAGAGGTTTTTATATCTTTT
This sequence comes from Neoceratodus forsteri, assembly GCA_016271365.2. NCBI lineage: Eukaryota > Metazoa > Chordata > Ceratodontiformes > Ceratodontidae > Neoceratodus > Neoceratodus forsteri. Next base: position 609,810,974 of record CM057449.1, on the reverse strand, counting down.
GGTGGGGTCACCTGACTTAGCCTTTTCTATGCACATGTCTGGACATGCTGTTTCATGTCTGAACATGTTGTTTCAAAACCAAGGGGGGTTTTGTTTCAGGGGACTTCCTGGTTCAGTTAAAGGTACAGTGTATATATCCACAGATACTGAGACTCTATATCTCTGATCCACAATGATGAAGCACTTTTCTAAAGTATACCACATCCTTGTACACAGAACCTATACAGTAACAGGTTTATAGTATGAATTTATGAAAATACCATAATGATTTCTTATAGCTGTACCGATCATGAAATTATTATTGTTTTATATGGCTTCTGAATCCTTTTCATTTAAAAAAGGCTTTATTAACTGTATGTATTTCTATTTAAAATAGCCTTCATGTTTTTTGTACACAAAAATGCACTTAAGCACTTACACAACACCTCTTTAGGTGTTTGGCATCATTCTAGGGACTGAATAGATGGAAATGGAAAAACAACGAAAAGAGAGAACTAGTAGGAAGTTTAGTAGGGAGAGTAAAGAGCTACGCTAGGTAGCCGACCTTGGATAAGGGGAAAAAGAAGAAAGGCAAAGAGAAAAGCATTAACTGTTGCGCAACAGAAGTTCTGGTAGCTAGGAAATCAGGAGATAGAAAAGTGATCCATCAGCCACAGCCGAGGGTGTAGCCTACCTCCGCCACACTCATTATATATTGCATTTTAACACATTTTTTTTCCAATTTTATGTCTTTTGGTAGGTAAATGTTACACAGGAGCAGTTCTCCTCATTTTACTCCTGCAACAGAGCTCTCCCGGGTCTTGCCCCCCACCCATCATTTCCACTAGGGATGGGACAAAGCCTCATCTTGGAAACTGAGTCGTCCTCAACTTGGGCGGCTCGTATTTAAGCAAGCCCGAGCTGAACAACCTAGGTTCCACTTGGACTTTTTGTGATTGTCTTTTTTTTCTTTTTAGGGCTCCCGTGATGCCAGGTTATGTGGAGAAGAGCAAGCTGGGGGCAAGGAAAAATGAGCAGGCATGAATAAGTGTCCAGAGTGAGCGATGTTGCTTCAGGGGAGCGATTTATGTAAAACAGTCCAATTGCAAAGGACGTTCTTACACAACCTTCTACCCTACGCAGCACCATGGACTCCACTGTCATACTATGCATTCACCTGTGCTTCGCACCAAGCCATCCTCTTGGTTGCTTTCCTTTGCTGCTCCCCCCACATAATGGGGCGTTGTGGGGGCAGCCTGTGAACTTTAAGGGTAGGAGGGTTCGGAGGATGGGGGCACACATGGCTATGCTCCTAGGAAGACATATTATATTTAAACAGAGGAAGCCAAGCTTTGAAGGGCTATGCATGGCCCTCATCATGCTGCTCCCTCCACCGTATGTACAGCCATACAGCAGTTGAGGGCTGTGGGTAGGTACCACCTGGCAAAGTATATTTTCAAGTATAATTTTTACAAGGGAGGAGCTTCGGAGAAAAAAGGGACTATAGCCCTATTATGCTCCCAATCATAACTACTGAACATTTCGGCTAAGGAGTTGGAGGATGGGACACACACATAGCTATGCACACCTGAAGATTTTAAAATGCCCATCTCTGTTGTTGCTGTAGATTTTAGAGGAGAAGATGGGGAACACAAAGCCCCCTGTAGACATCAAAACAGTAGAGGGGCAGCAAAAGGAAGGTTTGGATGGTGGGGACTGGACCAAAGGGGAAAAAGGAGAGGTTATATATATTCATATCAATTTCATTTAACCAGGGACAGGTCAGCTGAAAAACAGCTACCACAAGGGCAGGTTTTTGCAAAGCTACTTAATTTAACTGCAGGTGAAAACAAAGGCATACAACAACCCGAGCACTTCAAGCCTGGCTCCAGGTGACTGAGTATCTCAAGGTCGCTGACAAAGAGTTGTCCAGACTCGGGGGTGTTTGCTGCTGTATGCCTTTGTTTCCACCTGCAAATATAAGTCAATTAACTTTGCAAAAGCCTTGCAATCTGGTGACTTTCTTTTGGATCTGACTGCAGTTTTCTTGTGTGAACTGTTGTAAGATAAAATTGAATTTGAAGCAAAAGATTCTCTGGCATTGTTTATTTATTTAGGTTTTATTGACTGGTACATGAGGGCTAGACAGTACTGCCTATTTTCAGCTTCGTCCAAGGGGGATGGAAACAGATACAACCCGATTGATAATAAATCAGAGTATGCTGTTGCTTTTTTTTTTTTTCAAAGAAAATGTTGTTAGCCTGTCAGACAACATTAACGGTGTATGTTAGGATTTATTCTGTTTTTGAGAATAAAGGTGGCACTGCAGATTTTAAGGGACACTGAAATATAGACTAAGATGACAGAAAAGACCAGGGTTTCATCATTCCTCTTGGTCCCCAACCCCTTGCCGTCACTCCCTACTTCTAGTGACTGACCAGCCAACCACCCACCAAATTGCTGACTGAAACCATTTATGGTCTTGGCATGCTCCACCTCATGGCAGACTGTTTCATAGTGCCACAACCCCTTTTACTTTCGCTTGCGTGCATGCTTGAGGAACGTCTTGCAACAGTATGACTTTTGAGGCGTGGTGACCCTCCTCGCGAATGCAGTGCTCAGTGTAGCAGGCGCGACCCTACCAGACCAATAAATGCCAAGCTGTGTATGACAGCAGTTCGGCTGTGTTGGTCTTCACTTCTAAGAAAAGGTCTGCTGCAATCAGCCGTGGTAGCGTGTATGCAGTTAGGATACAGACGTCAGCCGAACTGCTGTCATGCAAAGCTCAGCATGAAATCCCTCCCTCTGCTAATGTACTACCCCGACACGTTCCTGTTTTCCCCGGCCCCCGCGTTGTGTGCTGAGGGGGGTGCCCAATCCCCCTGGCTCAATGTGCCCCCCAGCACACTGTGTGGCTGGCGGGGTGCCCAATCCCCATCGGCTGCAGTCCCCCAGCAAACAACCAGTTGGCAGCTGAGAGCCCAACACAGCGTGCTCATGTTCCCCATTATGGCCAGCGGGGTGCCAATCCACGCTGGATCCAGTCCCCCAACAAACACGTAGGTGGCATGCTGAGAGCCCACCCAGCATACCAAAAGTGTCTTTTTTTTTATTCCTGTGAAACAAGAAAATGGTCCCATGATGAGTCTGTCGCCCACCCCCGGCAACCCGCACCCATCCTCTGCAGACCCACCTCTCCACCCCCCCTTCACCCCATACTTACTTCTGGAGCCCGGGCGACTATCTTCGTGGACCGGGAACACGTCTGCACTCTTCAAAGCCAACCATGAACTGAAGAAATGCCGGTAAGCTGTATAATGGCATAAATAGGGTTTTTCCTACTTAGCTGGCTATCTCGGCCATTTTTTCGACTTTTAGCACCAAATTTTCAACATGGGGTTCTTGACACCCCTTCTCATGAATTCAGTCACTGTCATGTGTTATTTGGTTACGAAAGGTGATTTCACGGTCACTGCATGGAATCACCTTTCAGGACCGATTAACGAAACGACAGTGTCAGTGTTCATGAGGTGGGCTCTCAAAATGCCTATGTTGCAAATTTGGTGATAAAAAATGACTGTTTTGCAGTGTCGTTGGCAGTTTTCCACGCACGCCTCGTAGTGTGCTTCGGGAGTTTCCATGCACACTCAGAGGTGCGCTATGCAGTTTGTAATATTTCTACCCAGATTTTCAACATAGACATATTTCCACACCTCCTTATGAAGAGTGCAGCTGTCATTTTTCACATCCTGGCCGAAATGTGTTTTTGCGCTTCCGGCGCAAAATAGCATGGTCGCTATCAGAAATCCGTGTTTGCTACAGAGTAAGACTATCACAGTGACACTGTTCATGAGCAGAGGTCCTAAACTGCCTATGTTGACAATTTGGTGACAAAAGTCCATAAAATGGCTCTGTTACGAGCGTGCATTGCGCAGTTTCTATGCATACTCACAAGTTCGTGAATTTGTTACATTTCCACTCCAGATTTTCAACACTGGCATTTGCCCACATCTTCTTATGACCAGTACAGCTGCCATTTTTCACATCCTGGCTGAAATGTGTTTTTGCTCTTCCAGCGTAGAACAGCGCAGTCGCTGTGGGAAATCAGTGTTCGGTACAGAGTAAGAAAATCACAGTGACACTGTTCATGAGCAGACGTCCTAAAGTGCCTATGTTGAAAATTTGGTGAAAAAATTCAAAAAATAGCTGTTTTACGAGTGTGCGTTGTGCAGCTTCCACGAGCACTCGTAACTTTGCAAATTTGTAATACTTTCACTCCAGATTTTCAACATTTGCATTTTCTCACACCTCCTTACGAACAGCACAGCTGTCATTTTTCACATCCTGGCCAAAATGTGTTTTCACACTTCCGGCGCAGAATAGCGTGGTCGCTGTGGGAAATCAGCGTTTGATACACAGTAAGAAAATCACAGTGACAATGTTCATGACCAGACGTGACAAAATGCCTATGTTGAATATTTGCTGAAATAATTCCACTGAATGACTGTGTTACAAGCGCGCGTTGTGCAGTTTCCACACAGGCTCCTACCCTTGAGCACGACCAGTGCGTTAGGGGTCCTGAGACAGACACTTAAGAAGTATGAGGGTGAAATGTTGATCAAATGCATGAGGAGTTGCAGAGAGGTACTTTGTTGGGATATGGATACTGAAAGGACATGGATACAACTGGGGGGGGGGCCCGCATAAATGTCAAACACCAATGCAAATCTCTGCAAGCGAACGTTCGGCGTGGACAAATGCTTGTTATAAACTATCACCAACATTTTAGCCTATCAATGGTGGACATGTAATAGCATTACTTATGTGAGTGGAAACAAGATAGTACCAGATGCATCATCAGATTGTCTGGCGGTCAGTACTGAGGGAAGGGGAGACTGTACTGGAGTGTATAGATGTGTGGAATGACAGTACTGTCGGCAATTGTACCAGCGGGATCAGTGTGGGAGGAGAGGTATACAATACATATAGTGTATAGTGGAATGTTGTTTTGCATAGAATTCCATCCCTTTCAAAATGCTGTTCTACCACAGTTCCAAGATCATGGAATGTTGTTCTACCCTACTGTGGTAGAATAGAACAGCATTCTAGAACCTCTAGAAACTGCATGAGTCAGTTTCATTTTGAAAGCAAAAGAACTCACAAAAACACATTTTTCACACAGTACTATACACTATAAAAAATACAGGATGCGTGTTACTCTGTGTTTTTTTCCACCTCGGGGTTCTGATTCCCATGGACCTCGAGAGCGAAGGGAATAAGAATCCCTCTGTGGCAGAACACACTGGTTCTACATAGTTGCCTATCTAGTATTCCTTATATTAGGCCCGGGCTAGGCAAATCCAAATCCATTGCAAAACCAAGACCGAACCTGTTCTGGATAAGAAAAAAAATCTAAATCTACTCAAGTTTTTCCCATCTTTAATTTCCACCACTAGATTATGCAAAAGAAAAACAAGAGCCCGATATTTGCCACCCCTGAAACAAGTTTTAACCATATCCATAGCAAGCATAGCGGTTGCCCCTTTAACAGCTTCGGCGGTCATCGTGACACAGTCGAAGTGCGCCGACCTCTTCCATCCTTCTCAATGCATTCGCACTCACCTAGAATCCTGATGACACCCATGGTCAACCTGTCTAGAAACGACTTGATGCCGCCGTCTATGGCCTCGTCCATTTTAAAGCAGATAGTTTATATTAATTTTATTACAAAGCCAATGCTTTGTTACCTATTACAATTGCCTGTTGCAGCACGTTCTCACTCTCCCCCCGTAACCAGGATATACAACATTCCCCGCTCTGCACTCTGGGACTTGTAGTGATTTGTCTCTGACAGCGCTCCAGTGCCTTGTCTGTAGGTTAGAACTTCCGGATGAAGTACAAAGACCACAACTCCTTGTGCGGAAGCAGGAACAATGAGCTTTGTAGTTTTTTCCATCGTTGATCCCCATAAAAATGTGCAGGCATAAAGACTACACATCCCAGAACTGATTGGTCTCAGCCGGTGTGTAATTGCGGGACTAGAAGCCCAATGAGAACGTGGGGTTGCTGCCTATGGCCAATCGGCAGGGTTTTGGGCAATGGGACCCTGCGTTTGGATGCAGGCGCTTTGGCCCCTGGGAGTGGCGGTTGTTTGAAGATGGCGGATGTAGGTACTGTAGGAGATAGAGTTTACTGGAGCAAAGACGGTATCCTTTCCAGTTACGGTACTTCGGTCCTGTCTTAGCGTCATTGTGGCCGTCAAAGGAGCAGAGAGACAGAGTGATTACAGCTGACATAATTTAAGATTCAGGGAAAATTATTTGTGCTTAGTATCTTGGTTTATCTGTAGTGCTTGGTTACTGCAAGGAATAGTTAGCCTGTAATTATAGTTCTGCTTTATAAACGTTACGTAGCCTTTTTGATTAATACAATGGATTCGTACGCTGTCATTTGCAGAGTCAACTACAGAATACTAAAACGCTGTAAAGTAGTGCAGACCAGAGTTTCTTCCTCAAACAGCGTTTGTAAAATGAATGAGCACTAATACCGTAGTACTTTTGCTTCCCACTTAGAAAAATTGTGAACTTCCTTTATTTCAGAACGCAAGTCACAATGACAGAGTCTTCATACTCCAAGGCATGTGAAAATGAGAATGCCATGCTAATTAATGTGCAGGGTTGCACTGACAAGTGACCTCACTGGGGTAGCATTGCTTTAGGTGAGAAGGATTTTAATCCAGTCACAGTAAAGACAGACAAAATACGAGAGCTGATGCATTTTTATTGGACCAACAAAACGTTTTGGACACTAGCTTACAGGCCTACACACGAACCATCTTCAGGTGATGGCAGGTTTTACAAGTATGGGTGTAGGAATACATACGTATGAGGAAGCTGGTCCGAGATAAATTGGCAAGGGCCGGCAGCCTCTAAGGTGTAGTGGAAACATGGGAGGGCAATCAAGGGGACCATTCCCAAGGCAAAAATTCAAGCATGAGAATGGTTACAAAAATAAACAGGTACAAGAGACCAATGTGATTGTCAGGTTCAGGGAAGCACTGAGGGCCAAGAAAAAGGTTTTTGCCAGGTACAAGGAAAAGCAGGAGGAGAAAGAATGGGTAGCGTACCAAATGGGAACTAGGGAAGCAAAGAGAGTGGTTAGGGAGGCAAAGGCAGACACATCTGCGTACTACAGAAGGGGTTAAAGGCGGGGAAAACAGAAAATGGAAGCAGGGAGGTGGTATTGTTAGGCTATCAGAGGAAGGTAGGATAGTAGAGGAATTCAAGCTAAAAACAAATGTTCTTAGTAATTACTTCTGCTCTGTCTTCATGAGAGAAGACAGTTGGCCTGTGCCTGACAGTGGCATCAAGGCAGCAGTCAGGAGGATTCCAGAGATGAGGCAGCCAGTATGTATGAGGAAAAGGTCCAGAAGGGGTTAGAAACTCTAGAGGTAGATGAGTCCCCAGAGCCAGATGGAATGTATCCAAGGGTGCTTAATGAATTAACAGTGGAACTGGCTTAATTCCTCATAGGGCCATTTAGTAGTTCAGTTTACACAGGGATAGTCCCAAAGGACTGGAGGTTGGTTGACACAGTCCCACTGCACAAGGGGTGGGGGGGGACATGGTGCAAATGAGAGGTAGAAAACTGGTTGAAGGGGGGAGAGAGAGAGAGAGAGAGCAGTGGATGGTACTAGCGGTGTCAACCTGAAAGAGGAGGTCACAATTGGAGTGCCACGGGAATCTGTCCTGAGTCCTGTCCTCTTCAGTATGTTCACCAGCAACATTGGAGAAGGCATCCAGGGTAAGTTGTCTCTTTGCAGATGATATAAAGCTGTGTGGTAGGGTTAGGTAGATAGTGACAAAGGGATCATGGAGATGCAGAAGGATCTATCAAGGTTAGAGAGGTGGTCAAAGGTTTGGCAGTTGAAATGCAGTGCCAATTAGTGCAAGGTGATGCACCTAGTGAATAAGAACCCCAGGACAGAATACTTGATGAGAGGGGTAGAACTGAGCACTGCAGCAGACAAAAGGACCTGGAAGTCCTCATTAATGACTCTCTTAGACAATCAAGCTGATGTAACAAAACCTATAGTAAGGCTAATAGGCTGCTGGGGAGCATCAGAAGGGGTTATCAATAGCAGGAAAAATGAGGTACTGTTGCCTCTCTGTAGGTCACTTGTAAGGCTACACCTGGAATACTGTGCCCAGTTCCGGAATCCTTACCAAAGGAAGGACTGAGGCAGGCTGGAGACTGCATTGCAGGGCAGCCAAGATGGTTCAGGGCTATGGGCAGATTTTACAAGGATCGACTCAAGGCATTGAACATAGACTTGCTGGAGACCAAATGACAGGAGGGGATATGGCAGACACCTTCCAGTTCCTGAAGGGAATAAATGAGGTGAACTGCGAGGAATTATTTAGCAGGAGTACAGACTGAAGGACTTGAGGTCACAAGTGGAAGCTGCCGGGATGGAAGTTTAAGAGATCTGAGAAAGTTCTGTTTTGCAAAAAGGGTGGTAGTCCTGGAGCAGTTTGCCTGCAGATGTGGTGGGCACAAAACATTCATTGCTTCAAGCACGGCTGGGACAGAGACAGTGATGGTTTTTGTGGTTACTCAGGTTGGTAGGGAGGGTGGGGGGTGGACTGAGAAGGATAGAACCTTGTAGGGACAATAGGCCCCAGGGCAGCTAGGGTACTGTGGGCAGACTAGATGGACCTTTGGTATTTTTTTGCCATCATTGTCTATGTTTCTGTCTTTCTATACTCCATTATGAAAATTTTATTTTAGGGGAGCAACAAGAAGGCACTGCACTGCTGCCATTGTACCACATCCCTCAACAGAGTGCAAGCCAGACTTTCTTTATTTTCATTAGGTGTCAAAACTAAATGAGTTGGTCACGGGACTGTCTTTGTCTCAGGGACAATACAATGGCACAGGCTGTGGGGTGGTATGTTGTTGTCTGAGTGATAAACATATATACAGATGCTAAATAAATTAATTTACCAATGCTTTTGAGGAGGCAACAGCAGTGCCATAGTGTAACAGTTGTGTTTATAGTGCGTAATGGGGCAATAGACATTTTCCTGGTATAGACCTTTTTATTGTTTGCCTACACTCTTTACAGGAGACAAATATTGAGTTGTGCTGCCATCTTAAAGGGAAACGGTCAGTACCAAGAGCCCCACATCCAAGTGTGGGGCTGTCCCAATTTGCACTTTGTGTACAACATCATTCTCTTTTACTGACTGTACTGCAGCATAGTAGATTGTATCAGGCTAATTTTGTTGACTTGCAAGCTGACATTTTCGTTAACTACAAATCCCAGAATCCTCTGCAGCTGTGGGAGATTCAGTAGCATGCAGTGCAACTTAAGAATTCTTATAAGCACTGATCTTTTGTTTGCTGGACCTGCTGTCCTCCTGGGGCAGAGTTTGGTTACAGAGGACTGTACGTAGCCCTGGGAGAACAATGGGACCGGCAGACATGGATTGGAGCTCATAAAGACTCTTAACATGCACTGCAGGCTATTGAATCTCCCACTGCTGCAGCCTTCCCCTTACGTAGGTAAAAACTTTATTTTTTATACAGGAAGCTCATGTAATTTGGACTTTGCAGTCCAGTGTACAAGTCAGTCCTGTGTAATTAATCTATTTGTTCCATAAAACACAATAAGAATAAACATTTACATAACTTCACTATACACTACATGAATGGGCATCTCAAGAACATCTGACAATATTTACAGTATATACACATGCTTATATTCTTCCTGTCAAGTTTATGTACGTTCACAGATATAATAAAAAAAACTTTACTGCCTGTGCAAAAGCCTGTTTTTCCTGAAGTGCACGAGTTGAAGGTGGGAGTTTATTCCATACTATTGCTGCCCTCGATTTTAATGTTCTATCCCGATATTTATTTTCTCTTGATAAATTCTGTTTAAATGTACTGATCTCGATAAGCCCTCTTACTTTTTGAATCTTCTGAAAAAAGAATCAAGGAAATGCCATGATCAGGATACGATATCTTAAATTTATTAATTAGTTTTAACCAGTCCCTAGTATAACTCATCTCAAGGTGTTGCCAATCCAGTTTATTTAGTAGTGCACAATGGTGCGTTCTGTAACTGCACTGCAGCACATACCTTGCAATTTTGTATTGTAGCTTATCTAATCAATCTTAAAAATTGCTTATTTGTAGTTCAGTACAGTACTTCTCCATATTTCAGGGCTGGCAGTATTAATTGTTCTGCCACCCTTTTCCTAAATTTATTTTTTTTTGTCATTTTGTAATTCTTCTTAATAATCCAACTTCTTACTTTTTCAGTAACTATAGGATGTGTTTACTGAATAATAATTGAGGGTCGAATATAACTCCCAGATAGCAATAACTGTCTACTGCATGTAGACCTACTTTATTGTGTGTAAAAATATGTAATATGTCTTTGCTGTCATTTTTTTGATGCAAAATGCATCAGGTTCGTTTTTTCTGTATTCATAATCATTTATGTCAGTTGCAAGGGATTCTGGGATTTGTAGTTACAGAAAATGTCAGCTTGCAAGTCAACAAAATTAGCCTGGTACATACTAAACTGCAACACAGTAAGTAAAAGAAAATGTTTTTGCACGCAAAGTGCAAATTGGGAGCAGCCCATCACGTGGGTGTGGGGCTCTAAGTGCTGAATGTTCCCCTTTAAAATAATCAGCATGGTCACTATCCAGTTAAGCTTTCTTTCTTATTGATGTTGTGAAGCTACCATTCTGAGATGATGAACTGCAGTATGTTCCATGCCTGTTGGTTAACATTTTGTTGAAAGTGCAGTATTTCAAAGTTTAGGTTAAGTTACGGTACTTGAAACGGCTTGTTCTTGTTAGTTATGTTCTGTCAGTTGGTCAGTGACTTGAACTGCGGCGGTAAAAGCTTGCGGGAAGGGATGACACCAGGTTTGCTGAGTTGGTTAGGGAAAGTTGCACAGCCTGGATCTAAAGTGAGTCCTGATTACACAAACTGGACAAAAAATGTCAGGTCCCACAGTATCCAGCTTTTTGTTACCTGTGGTGAGGTTGGCAGAGGCAAACCAGCTATAAAGAGATCTAACACTCATTGGATAGTCGATTGCATTCAGTTCTGCTATGAAAAAGCTGGAAAAATGCCATTAAGAGGCTTGAGGGCACACTTCACAAGGTGTACTTCTGCTTCTGTGGCATCCTCAAGGGGCATCCCATTGTTAGACATTTGCAAAGTAGGTACCTGGAAAACAGTACACATCTTTAGAAAGCACAACTGTCTGGACATATAGTTCAGAAGAGTTGCCAGTTTTGGAATGGCTGTCTTGCAGAACCTTTTTCTTAAGTTCTGGAGCCAGCCTCCCAAGGTACTGCTACTGAGTCTGCATAAAGTGTAAACATTAAGTTAGTGATTCTTGGGGTTAGAAGAAAAAAATACTCACCGTAGTAATGTTGTTAAGAGATCTTTTGCATTGAAAAGTACCGAAAAACGTGATGCAGCCAGCACAGACATAATGGGCCGGCTCAATTTTTTTCAAGGCCCAAAAATGACGTGGTGCTTGCGTCAAACAGAATTAATGCAAGGGGCACCATGCGTCAAAACTTGTGGCAGGCCCGATTTTTGTATGCAGGCTGTAGCGGAACCAGGCTCCCTTGCACCAGACTGGCCTGTGCCAGCCTTGTGCCAGAAATAGGGATGAGCCATGGCGGAAGGTGCTTGCAGCATACCCCGGCTATAGAATCCCCTACTTCGGGATTTTTGAAGCCTGCAAATGCTGCAGGCAGCGCTGGTTCTTAGACCAGCCAAAGCTGGTCTAAGGAGCAGTGCGCTGCATCCATCACCGATGGCAGGTATTCCCCCTGGACACCGGGATCCTGACAGACATGGTGCCACATGGGGGCATGGGCAGCAGTGGTGCCTCTGTGTTGTGCGCTGTCTGTGGGCATGCCGACCCATGCGGTACCTCAGAGATCTGACACAGCACCAACAGTCCCCCACTCCCTGCCAGCTTAGATCCTGGACTAACCTCCACAGGTTGGCGATCCCCTCCTTCCCCCTCAGTCACCCTACCTTATACCCTGTTACGCCTGTGCTCATGTCTGGTAGGCAGATTGTGCCATGTGGTCCATTCCCAGTGGGGTACAGGCTACTCCATCTGCCACTTGGACTGTGGCACATGGCAGGGCAGTATGCCACCGTGTCTATCCCTCCTCCACTGCCACATGGCACAGTACTGCAGGGTATTGAAGTCGTAACATGGGAGTTCCCATGGGCAGTCTGGCCCATGTGGCCATAGCCGCCCTTTGCTCCATCCCAGTCTAGCTGTACAGAGCCAGGGAGTACCATTGAAGTGGACCAGGATGGTACAGGTACCATAGGGTTCTGTGTAGTAGCCCAGGCACCTTGTGCCAGTGCTCCCATCAGCAGCCATGACACGCGCTCACTGGCCACGTTTGGCAGCAGGGATCGTACAGCTACTGCCACATGACTCAGACTGCCTTCACATGGAAAGGTGACCAGCTGTACTGGGGCATTAGCTTCCACACCACAGATGTTTTCCAGTACACCTCCTATGTGGCTGTGTGCTAGATGTGCAGCATGTACTGGATGGTAGGTGAACAAGGGCAGGAGGTACAAATCGGCGATGTGTAGTATGGTTTTGTTGTGTACATTGGGGTCTGTTGCATGCATCTCGTTCCAACAGATGGTGGTCAGTAATAAGTGTTATGCATACATTGATGGGGCATATATGTCATCAGTCGCCTGTGCTGATAGTTGCGTTGGTCAGGGACTGCCTACCATCTGATCCCCCATTTAGGGTCTGCACGTCAGTGGGAATAGTAGAGGCAGGAACACAGAAGGTCTTGCCTGTACTACCACCTGCATGAAAACCTGCACAACTACATACTCTAGGTGGACCCTGCTGTTGCTGAATGCCGACTTTTTTTTACACAACACACACATAAAAGCACATACACAGGACAAGGCACAGCTGGTACTCATGGCAGTAGGGCACAATGCCGTACACTTGGCGCCCACATGTGCATCCCACCACCCACGCAGTGTGTGCTCTTGCTGCTGTCATGCATGGCACAGCACTCTGTTGTCCACAGGGCCACCGGGGTGCCACCCTCATACTGGTCATCCAACATGGGCCTGGCACTAGACTTGTTGCCTTGTTGCTTTGAGTCCCTGTCAGGGGTGTATGCCACCTGCCACTCTCCAACCCATCGCTTCTTGTCCTCCACAGTCCCTACCAGTCCCTGGGCACACAGCTGGCAGGTCTCTGGCACTGGTCGCCATGCCGCATGACCATCCTGCAGCAACCCCCTGCTGTGCGCCTATTTGCTGCACGGGAGTGGGTGCGGCAACTCTGACCTTGGTGCCGGGGCCCCTCCCATGCAGAAATTGGGTGCAGGGTCCCTGGCACACTGGCATTTGACATAAGCTGCGGTTTGACGCAGCTTGCATCGATTTAGGGCCAGTTTGAAAATGAAACCCAGTATGACGTGGCAGTCACTGAAGCAGCCAAAAGGAACGAAAACACAAAATACTGAGCTAAAAAGATCTAGTGAATGAAATAGGGCATTTGGCCCAACTAAAAAGGATTAAAGCACAACAAAATAAGGGTGCCGGGGGGGGGGGGAGAGAAAATGTATTTCTTTCAGCCAGACTGGGAGGGAGTGAGGTACATCCAAAGGCTTGCCCTTGTGCATTCTGAAGTTGACAGTGTTTTCCAAGTGCTCTAGGTAGGACACTGTACCCTCTCAGACCTGGTGTGGCTGGATAAGATCCTGCCTGGGAAGGGTGCCTCAATTAAACTTGGTCCTTGCCCCTGGGTCACAGTTTCAAAGGCCAGAGTACTCCTATAAAGAGAGGGGGTGAAGGTGAGAGGAAAGTTGTGGTTGCTTCTGGGGTACCCACAGATGTTTTGCTAGGAAATGACTGTGATGAGGAAGGAGAGCAGGACATGGTCTGTGCAGTGACTTGTAGTCAAGCTCAATGACTGGGACAGGTAGAGATAAATGGGAAAACTGGGAGGGAGACAAGATCTGACCTTGTTCATATGTTCAGGCCTATACCAGACATCGTGGCAGCTAAGCACAAGGGGTCACAGCAGCCAGAGAAAACGGCTTATGCTGCTGAGGCATAGGGAGAGGTTGTGCCAGAGAACTCTGCAAGAGGCAGCAGTTCACTGACACAGGAGTCAGTAGAAGGAGACCTCACTGATAAGCAGTAACTGCAGCCAGCTGCAAGGAATACAAAGGTGGGAGGGGTTTCATGAGAGGAGTTGCACAATGCTCTGCTAGCAGATCTATCTCTAGTAGGAATGTCATGGTATGAAATTCTGACGGTATGATAAATGTCACATGTAATACCATGGTTACCGTTGTACAGAACAAGTCATTTTTGTAAAAATATAAGCCTCTTCAAACTTTTGCATCAAGGAGTGTTGGTGTAGCCAGCCTGGTGGCGCTGGATGCCATACCTTGCGCCACTCCAGCGACCTGGGTTCAGTGACAGACTCAGGATTGGCAGGGAAGGAGAGGATGGAGCATCCGGAGGACAGCTCTCCTCTCCCTGGGGAGGGATCCAGGTTACTCAGTGTCCTGATGGCCTCCGATGGAGATCGGGGGCACTGCAGGTACACCAGCTGACGCAAGGGGAAGAGTGTGACAGACACCAGCAGGATAGCCGTGCACAGGCGTCATTGCACGCTGCACTCCTGGGGGGGGGAGAAAAGCGGAAAAACCCCTTTCAAGCCAGGTGAGGCGATGGCGATCCTCCAGGGGCTGATGCTGCACACACCCAATGCCAGACATGACTCCGACCCTACCCCCTGGGGATCCTCAGCCTTCTCCTCTGGGGCCGGGAAAGGCAGGGACCCTGAATCCGATGCATCATTCGGAAGGAGCGGTTCAAACGGGTGGGTCGGGGCAGAAGTCGAGTAAGTTCAGCCCGAGAGAAGCCCCGGTCTGGCAGAAGAGAAAAAGAGTTAACAAAAAAACCATAAAAAGTGTTGATGTGAAAGGGACAGTTTTCCCTGAAAAAAACAAACAAAAAAATCCATTGAAAGGTTTGATCACTGCAGTATACTATGAACCACGGTTATTATGATTAGGGAAATTGCCCATGGTATCAGTACTGTTACTTATACCATAAAACAGTGATACCATGACATCCCAATCTCTAGGTGCATTTTGGCTGTTGGCAGCCAGCAGCAGCAGCAGCAGTGATTCTACAAGGGAGGGGCGGCAGAAAATATTTTGGGAGAGAGATATTTTATATGGAGATTGGGTTTCTAAGCACGCACTTGAGGAGTGGAATGTGTGCAAGCAGATTGTGGTTCCTCTGGAATACCGAGCAGCCCTCTTGGATTTAGCACCAGATTCCTTTAACCAGATACTAGGGAGTAAACGGCCAAAGA
The DNA here is from genome assembly GCA_016271365.2 of Neoceratodus forsteri. Taxonomy (NCBI): domain Eukaryota; kingdom Metazoa; phylum Chordata; order Ceratodontiformes; family Ceratodontidae; genus Neoceratodus; species Neoceratodus forsteri. The sequence continues at coordinate 609,795,556 of CM057449.1, read as the reverse complement.
GGCATTTACTTCAGATCTTTTACTGGCTGAAGCTGTACAAAGATGTGGCTGAGTACTTTCGCTCATATCCAGAGTGTCAGCATGCGGTGGAGAAAGGGGATCAAGCAAAGATTTCCCGATTTTTACCTCCCTATTATTGAGGAACCGTTTTGAGCCATCTCGTGAGGGGTTTGAGATACAGGTTGAATAGGAAAGGAGATGGGGGCACCCTTGCCGCATTCCCCTTTCCAAATTGATAGGAGTGAATAGCACGTTGTTACAGGCTATTTTGGCTGTGTGGCTGGAGTACAGCAGCTCGACCAAGTCTATGTAGGATGGAGGAAAGTCATATTCTTTTAGAGTCTCAAAAAGGAAGGGCCAAAGAAACCTGTTGAAGTTTTTTTTCAGCGTCTAGCAAGATAAAAGCTGCTGAGTAAGCTGATTCCTTTGAGGCCGCTAGAATATGATCCAGTTTCCGCAACTGGTCTGTGGCTAGACTGCCCTGCATGAAGCCCACCTGTTCTGGACCAATCAGCGGGTTCCACACTGCTAGTATGCTAGTTGATGCTAGTATTTTGGCCAGGATTTTGTGGTGGTTAGGAGTGAGATGGGTCTGTAGTTGTCCATGTGGGACGCATTTTTGCCCGGTTTTGGGATAAGAGCGATAATGGCCTCCTGCATGAATGTGTCAAGGTCTGTGTTTGACTTAGCTTCATTGTAACATGGTCAGGGGTGCTGCGAGGTTCTGTATTAAGGCCTTGTAGAAATTCCGGGAGAATCCGTCCGGCTGTGGTGCTTTGTTTAATGTCAGGGAGTCTGTGGCTTGCCGTACTTACCCTTCCATGATGGTAGCTCCTAGGCTGTCTTTTATTGCTGGATCAAGTTTAGGTCGTTGGGCTTTTTGGAGGAAGGCCTGCATATCGGCTATGGGGGCTGGAGTTTCTGATGTATATAGATTGGCATAGTAGTTCCTAAATGCTGAGGCTCCCTTGGGTGGGTGAGTGTCTATCTAGAGTTAGTGGTGATATTGGGGATAGCTTTGCGCATTTCCTGTTTGATCCACAGGGCCAGGATCTTCTGTGCTTTTTCCCCTTGATCTATGTATTTGGTTTTGGCTCTGAAGATGGCAAATTCCACCTGTTCCTTTAGGATCTCGGCGTATCTTGCCCTTGCCTTATTAAGGTTTAACTGACTGTCAGGAGATGTGTTCCTGGAGACCTGTTTCTCGAGGTCCCTGATTATATTAAGTGTCTTCTAACATCTCGCTTCTCTTTTCTTTTTCCTAGCGGTAGCCAGGCATATTAACTCACCTCGCATTGTGCTTTTAAAAGCTCCCCACAGGTGTTTTTGGTTTGCAGCCATGCCAGTATTTACCTTGAAGAAAAGTTTTGCCCCGTCCTTGATTTTGCTGAGGGAGCTCTGGCCTTTGAGTAAGGAATTGTTTATTTTCGAGGTCAGGTCCCAATCTGTCTACTCTGGGGTTAGTAAGCAGAGGTTTACTGGGGTGTGGTCTGAGATTATTCTCTAACTGATCTCACACACTGTGGTGCTCTGGAGGATAGCGCGGTCCACCAGGAAGAAATCTAATCTGGACCATGAGTTATGTGCTGCTGACCAGAATGTGTATTTGTGGACACTGGGGTGAAGCCACTCTCCAGACATCAGTTACCCCCTTGCAGTCCTGCAACTCCCCGAGGGCTCTTTGTATTGGGGTGAGTCCTTTCCGCTTTGGTTTCAGTTTGTTTAAGTGGTCCTCCATCACCAGTTTCCAGTCCCCCACTAGTATTGTGGGGATGGTGGGCATGTTGGACACTGTGGCTAGGAGAGATGTGAAAAACTGGGGATCCTCCATATTTGGGACATATACTGATGCTAGGACAATCTCCGATTGGCCTAGTTTGCTCCTGACAATTATGTACCTGCCCTGCAGGTCTGCATATTGTTCTGTTATTTGGAAGGGTAACGCTCTGTATTAAGATTGCTACCCCCTGCTTGTCTGTTATTACCCGCCAGGAGGGCCTGTCCAACCCATTCCCTTCACCACAAATGGGCCTGTTGGGCGGTGGTTTGAGTTTCTTGGAAGAAGGCTATCTTGGTGCCTAAGGTTTTCAAGTGTTTGAGGACCTGGTGTCTCTCTTCTTTTGTTTGAGCCCCCTTTATGTTCCAAGTTGTGTATTGGAGGGGATTAGTCATTGGGTTGGGGTAAATGTGGGTGCAGACTTGTCTGATCTTGGAGGGGGCTTTTTGGTCTGTCCCTTGGTCGATCCGGTTGTTTCTCTCTCCCCCTTTCTGGGGTCATGCTCCCTCTCCCCACCCGCCTCCCTGTTGGGTACCACAGAACGTACCTTTGCACTAATTGACGGGGATCTCTTGGCATCCAGTATTTTTGTTTTGTATAGTTTAGTTAAAATTTTTATTTTTATACAGTATGAGAACTTTAGGTCCAAAGGTGCCATTTACAAAGTTGTTCTGTTAACATGTATAATATTTGTATTGAAAGATTTTGCAAATGCATCCACAATCAATCCATTACAAACTATGCATACCATATATAACAGGAGTTTTTAACTATATACAAGAATGGGTCCTGTTTGCTAATAATAAAAAAAAAAAAAATACAGAAAGGAAAAGAGATAGATAGCAATTCATCTATCTTGGTACCTTGTCAGCCAAAATAAAAACAAAACATTTGTGATGTCCCCCAAGCTACTAGTGAGGGGAACTAAATTCATTTCATACACGTTCCACATTGGAATCACAGATTATATCATGAACTCCCTATATATACTCTCTTAACACCAGGTACACTTCTTTCCAGCTATAATGGGATAGGAGAGAGGACCCAAGAATCCTTCACCTAGACATCAAGCAGCCCTTCACTGAGAATCTGGTCCAAAAGAGACACCAGAAAAGGGTCCCAGGTTGTCAAAAACTTCTCGGCTCTCTCCTTCATGATATAGGGCAGTTTCTCCAGGGCAGGTACTTGTATGACCAGGTGGCGCCACTGCTGTATATGGGGCGCAAGGCCAGACACCCAAGTATTTAAGATGCATTGTCTGGCTAGAACTAAGAGGACCCAAATCCAATGAGGCAGGGGCCCCCTGTCCTCCATCTCCAAGCCCTCCATCCCAAACAGCAAGAGCACAGGGTCCATGTGAAGGTCCTTATTCAGCAGCATGCCTATTTCATGGGCAGTCCCCCTCCAAAAAGTTTGTAAGACAGTGCAGGACCAGAAATAATGTATGTAGGAGCCTAACTCTTGTGAACAGCTGCTGCACGTGAGGCAGATAGCCAAATTATATTTATGGACTATTAAGGGTGGGCAGTATAGTCTGTGAATAAATTTGTAGCATGACTCTTATTTGTTACAGAGCAGTATGCTCTGGTGCGAGGACAATATCGGTTCCCAGTCCTTGACTCTCAAAGTTCTAGAGAAATCCCTCTCCCAAAGACATCGAGTTCTGCTAGTGACATCAGGGAAGTACTGCTACCCCAAATGGGCCGCTTTCTGGATAAGGCTCCCAGGCTCCCTTTTAGCTTGTATAACAATATGTTCTACTTTCTGTAGAGGGGAATCTATATTCTGGGCCCTCCCGAGTTGTTTGTAGTAGTCCGTAGCCTGTAAAAATCTAAATAGGAGTGATCAGGCAAACCTGTCACCTGCCTTTTTTCCTCAAATGAGCAAGAACCCTGTTCTGACTGTAGAGGTCCTATTTTTTTTTTTTTTCCCCATCCTCTCCCACTTACTGAATCCCCAAATCCTCCAATCCAGGGAGAAGGAAGTAATTTCTAGCAGTTGGCAACAGAAGAGTCTCTTCTTCCCATATATTCATCTAATTCCCCTCCCATCCCTCCAACACCGAGTCTACCAAGGGGTTTGTCTGCTTGAGGCGTGGGTAGGCCTTCCGGCCCGATCTCGCTAAATAAGTAGAAAGTCTACCCAGGCTATCCACCTCTTCCAAATCTGTCCAGCCGGCAGCTTTCGGGTTGTGCACCCAGTCTTGTATATATTGAAGCTGGACAGCTAGATGGTAGTTTTGTATATCTGGGAAATTCGGCGACCCCATTTGGCATGCATCTTGAGTCTCTGTAGACTGGTACGGGGCCTCTTCCCCTGCCATATAAATGCCGTAAAAGCTCTTTCCAGCCTTTTAATATCTGTTTTGGATATACCCATGGGGAACATCTGCAGCAGGTATAGAATTTTAGATAGGGGAGTTCATTTTAAGGATGTTAATGTGGCCTAGCCAAGAAATCGGTAAGTTACACCAGTTCCGTAACTCATCCTTGATGGTGCGAATCATGGGGTTATAATTAAGACAATATAGAGTTATATACAGTTAATTTTAAAAACTCATAAAGTACACATTTGTGCGATTGTGGAAACATGGTGGCAACCTGAAGATACTTGGGATAGGCAAATTCAGGGGTACAAACTCTATAATAAAGATCGTTCCATATCTAGAGGTGGAGGGTGGCACTATATGTTGCTGAGGGTATCCCTACAGAGAGTATATAAACAACCAGGTGGCCAGATGTTGAAGTCATCTGGGTAAGGATTAGCTCCCGTAGAGCAGCTAAAATCAATCTGGCAGTGATATATAGGCCGCCATCCACTAGGATATCAGAGGATGAAACTATATTAGATCTCGTAAACCAGTTATCATCAGTAGGTAATGTAATACTAGTCGGTGATTTCAACCTCCCAGGTACTGAGTGGGATACCTTAAAGGCATGTACGTCGGCTGAATCTAAATATTTGGAGATATTTAGTCTTGGAGGACTAGATCAATATGTTACAGCCAATACAAGGGGGAATCATGTATTGGATCTAATATTAAGTGACCTTGGTGACAATATTATAAACAGTAAAATATTCCCCCCCCCCCCCGCCTTGGGTTCAAGCGATCATGCTATAATAGGGTTTCAGTACTCTGGTACACTAGGGGATAATGGGGATACTACAGTGATATGTCGATATAATGCTACAAATTTTGCACAGATGAGACAGGACCTGGCTACATGGGACTGGAAATCTGAGTTTGAGAACCAGACAGTAGATCAAATGTGGGTAAAATTAACAAATGCTATAAATGGCTTAATTACAAGACATGTACCAATCAGGAACAAATATAAGGAGTCTACAAGTCCAACTGTGTCCTGGATAACCCAATCTATAAAGGGATTAATTAAAAACAAAAATAAAGCATACCATCTAGCAAGACATAATAATATGGAAGAAGGCTGGGAATTTTATAGGATTAATCTTAAAATAGCAAAAAAGGCTATAACCCAGGCCAAAAGAGAATACGAGTATACAATAGCAGCAAAGGTCCATGATAATTATAAAACCTTTTATTCATATATAAATAATAAAAAAGGGAAACATAAAACCATAGGACCCCTAAAAACGCAAGATGGGAATATTATAACAGAAAATAAGGCTCTTGCGGAGGAATATAATGTATACTTTTCATTGGTCTTTGGCAAAAGTCTCCAAACTTCGTGGGATAATAGGAAAACTAGACATAGAGGACAGAGCCCAAAGATAGACCCAGCTGAAGTACTTATTAGATTGCAGAAGGTTAATCAAAATAAAGCACAGGGGCCAGATGGGATTCATCCAAGGGTGATTAAAGAAATGGCAATATTACTAGTGGAGCCAGTAACTTACCTTTTTCAGGAAAGTCTTGACACTGGCAAGGTTCCTGAGGCATGGAGGCAAGCTGTGATTATACCCATATATTAAAAAGGTTGTAGGCAGGAGGTCTCAAATTATAGACCTATTAGTCTAACCTCTGTGCTTGGTAAGATTCTGGAGGGTATAATCAAGGATTTTATCATGGAATATATCGAGAGGACAGATAGGATATACATGACCCAGCACGGATTCACCAAGGGAAGATCATGCCAAACTAACTTATTGGAATTTTATAATAAGGTTGGTAAGGCCATGGATATGGGTAATGCAGTGGATGTGATCTTCCTGGACTTTGCAAAGGCCTTTGATAAAGTAACCTATGGGGCGCTTGTTAAAGCACTTTATGATTTGGATATACCAATTTGGATACAAACATGGGTGAAGGCTTGGCTTACTGACAGAGTCCAGAAAGTCTGTGTAAAAGGCGAATACTCTGGTCATGTTGGAGTGACTAGTGGTGTCCCCCAGGGCTCGGTCTTGGGACCATGTTTGTTTAATATGTATATTTCATCCATGCAGGTGCATACAGCTGTCTGGTTGTCTAAATTTGCAGACGACACTAGGGTTGGGAGTCCAGTAAATAACTGGGAAGAACATCTAGTCCTACAAACAGCACTGGATAGTTTAGACACGTGGGCCTCCCAGAAACGATCTATTTTTAACATCGAAAAGTTTAATGTTATACACCTTGGCAGGAAAAATAATAAATTCCAGTATAACTTAGGTGGATCTGTACTAAAAGTAGTGGATGAAGAGAAGGACTTGGGGGTTATGGTCAATAATGATCTTGGTTTTAGCTTACACTGTAATACAGCTATTAAAAAGGCTGGTAGTATAACACACTGTATATTGAGACACACAAAAAGTAGAAATAGGCAGGTTGTGATGCCCCTGTATAATGCATTGGTGCGTCCCCACGTGGAGTACTGTGTCAGTTTTTGGGCCCGTATAAGAGGAGGGATGTTGCACTGATGGAGGGTGCAGAGAGACTTACAAAGAGAATCAAGAGATTGGATGGATTGAATTATGAGCAGAGACTCGGGATTTGGAGCTGTATTCCTGGAATATCGTAGAATGAGAGGTGACATGTGTTTGATTTATAGGGCATTGACCAATACTAACTTATGGGACCTGTTGGGCTTGGTTAAAGGGCTCAAACATATGACACTAGAGCTCATTGTTACCAATTGGTAAAAGATAGATATAATACAAATAGAAGGAAATATTGGTTAAGTAATAGGGTGACGGAAATTTGGAATATGCTACCAGGGGAGGTCGTGGAAAGCATTACAATGCAGGAATTTAAAACACAGCTAGATAAATTCTTAGTAAGGAAAAATATAAAAGGATATAATTAGGTGTTACATGCGAGCTCACGGACAAATGTCTTTATGCTCGGTATTGTCTATGTAATCTATATAATATATAGAGATGGGATATACCATCCAATATTTATTCCTAGATATGTGAAGGCTGTAGTTACCACCCTCAGGCCCCATTTGTTTTGTTTGTGTCTCACTCCCCTGTCCCAACAATAGCACCTCGGACTTCCCAATATTGATTTTATAGCCTGAAAATTCTGCAAAGTCTGCTATTAAAGCCAGGAGAGGGGGCATGGACATTGCGGGATCCACAAAGTACAATAACATGTCATCTACATAAAGGGATACTTTATGCATATATTCCATCCTACCACTATTCTCTTTATTATGGTTTGGTCCGGATACTAATGGCCAAAGGTTCTATCGCCAGCGCAAATAAAAGAGGGGAGAGGGGGGCACACCTGCTGTGTTTCCCTGTGCAAGGCCAACCTCTGAGAAAGTGAGCCATTTAGAAGAAGAAGAAGAATCAGCATTTATATAGCACTTTTCATACATCCAAAGCGCTTTACATGCAATGATAGACTGGTAGTGAAGTGACTGAATGTGTGGTGGCGGCCATATCGCACATCATCACCCACACACAGCCTGGATAATTGCATGAACCAGTTTATGGGAAGGGGAATGTTGGCCAGGACACCGGGAATGTTCCCTACTCTTTGCGAAGAGCGCCCTGGGTTCTTTTACTTCCACCTGGACACCCACCAGGACAACACCAGGATGGGCAGAAGGGACCTTGGTTTAACGTCTCATCCGAAGGACGGCACACCCCAGCAGTACAGCAGCCCCCAGTACTGCACTCGGATGCCAGCGATTTTTAGGTGCAAGTCCAAGCCCGGTGTGGGATGAGAACCCACGACCTTCTGGTCCAGAGGCAGATGTGCTACCAACTGAGTCACGCTGACACCCTGACATACTAAGATGGATGCCTCTGGAGCTCTGTACAGTGCCCGGACCATCCCCACAAAGTGGTCACCCAAACCAGACCTCCCATAACTTCAAATAAGTAGTCCCATTCTATGTGGTCAGATGCTTTCTCCACATCCAGGGACAGCACAGCTGTGCATCCCATCTCAGCCCCAAGATAACATTGAGAAGTTTCTGCATATTATAAGAATGTGAGCCCTGAACAAATCCGATCTGGTCTAGTGAACCAACTCTGGGAGAACCCTCTCCAGGTGGGTCGATAACACCTTGGCATAGATTTTGGCATCACAATTTACTAATGATATTGGCTTGCAAGAGGCACAATTGGATAAATCGTAACCCGGTTTCAGGAGTACACAAATAACCACCTTATAAAAGGTGTCAGGAAGTACCCACCCCAACCTCCCTTAAAACATCCTATAAGGGATCCACAACAAGACTACCCATGGTCTTGTAATACTCAGCTCAATACCCATCTGGTACACTTGGCTTATTCCACTTTAACCCCTGAATGGCCAGTTGAATCACCTCCTTGGAAACCTTGGTACCAAGTTGTTGTTGCTGGGTCTACGTCAGCTTGGGTAGTACAACCTTATCCAAAAAGGCCTGGGTCAGCTGCATGCAGTTTACATGTTCTGCTGTGTGTAGGGAGTTATAAAATTGTTGGAATTGCTCCCTAATTCACTGATTCTCCCTAGTCAGCTTCCTCTGGGTATCTCATACCTCTAGAATAGATGTGGTGCCTCAACAGCCCTTTAAGAGGCTTGTTAGGAGTGGGCCAGGTTTATTCCCCCATTCATACATTCCGTTTTTGGCAAAAAAACTGAGCTTTCCTGGAATCAGTCAACAAGTGGCCATTTAAAGCCTCTCTGGTGACATCTAGCTGTTGAAGGGTCTCACCTCTTTCCCATTGTGCTATCTGCCTCTCCAGGGCCTTAATTTTCTCCTCGAGTGCCATTCTTTACTTTCCCCTATCCTGCTTGTATTTGTGACACAACAGATTATGGCTCCACGAAGAAACGCCTTCCCTGCATCCCCAAAAATTCTGGCACTGGGGCTGAGTGTTTTATTCTCCTCCCCATATAGTTTCCAGTGATCCTTGAGGTATTCCACAAACTCCTTTTTATTTAACATGGAAACGGGGAATTTCCATGGAGGTCTAGAACTCATATCTCCCCCTCCAACATGGAGGGCCAGTACTACCATTGCATGATCAGACACATAAATCTGGTTATGCTTAACATTGGACATCCTACCATACCAAGTTCAGGGTACGAAGATGTAGTCTGTTCGGGACCAGGTCTTGTGTGTGTCAGGCATTTTAACGTCTTCAAGGATTGGTCCAAGGTAATCACTCTTAGGCAGTTAGTGAATGCAGCAAAGCAGTATGCAAGGCCCCTGGAATTCTGCGATTCTGCAGTTGCAGAATTTTCCGCAGAATTTGCATCATGCCGCAGAACGTATATAGTGTTGCAGAATTCACTGTTTTTTTGGTGAATTTTTATTAAAATATACTGTGTTTCCATAGTGTCAGGCTTTCTTTCACGTCTTGTTTATCCTGAAGCTTCTCCTCTATGCCAGGCATATGATGTCATTGATGACATCACATCATAGTTAACCAATGGCAGGACTGCGTTCTGCCAGAGAAATGAATAAATCTTGCCGCAGAAACCAGAAAATGCTGCCACAGAAACCAAGGAGCCCTGCCGCAGAAATCAGAAAATTCTGCCGCAGAGCACTAGGGGCCCTGGCAATATGATACAAATAGCATAAAACAATCAACATTTACATACCTTGGATCTAATAACAAAAAAACTAGTCTAAGAACTAAATTACATTTTCCAAGAAAAAAGCTACACTGGGACTCGCTCAGGCCCGCTCTTCCTCCTAACCCCGGAGGGGTATAGAGCTGGGTGAGGCATGTCTCCTTGACACTAGGTTCATAATACTGTCTCATGATCGTGCCGTCCTCTGTCAGTGATCCTAGTATTTGGTTGTTTGCTTAAAGTAGGTGTATTGGTCTGTTGCTCAGTGGAGTCCTGTCACGTATTAGTGGCTTATCTAACTCAGTGGTTCTCTCCTGTCTGGGTGGGCTAGGCAGTACTTCCTCTGCTGGCTGAAGTCGTATCCCTTCACCCACCTTCCTTTCTGCTGTGCCCATGTTATTATGTTACTTGTGTACTTCCTGTTAAGCCCTACCCCCTGCCCGCTTACTGTTGTAGGTGTCTCTGTAACCTCGGCTTTTTATTGTTCCCTGTAGGGTTGACAGTTTGGTACTGTTGGATGTCCCTAGACTGGTTCTGCAAATTGCCCTTTTTCCTGGGATGGTCCGTCTCCCCCTTGAGGCTTTCGTTGGGTGGTGCAGTATGCCTTTGTATATTGAGACATTGCAGGTGGTGGGGTACCTGTACGGTTGGGGTTTATGTGCCTCCCAGTAGTACCTGGGTCAGTTCTGTTTGCTCATCTGTCTGCTATCCCTAAAGTCTCTGCCCTCAGATGTATCTGGTTGCAAGATGTACAGTTACGTGCCCGTATTACCCCACCTCTACCTTTCTCTGCATGTGTCCCTCGGAGCCCCGAGTCTGGACAGCATTAGACCCCTGTACCCCAACTTGTGAGGAGAAGAGTTGGTGCTTCCCACTCCCTATGTGTGTTCCCTATTTTCTGGGGAGTGTAGTTGTGAAAGCATCATTAGTAGCCATTTGGAGGGTGTAAGCTGATGCTCTGTCCAAGGAGTGGAGCACACTAAGTTTTCCCAAGCATTTCTCTCCTCCTTATGGTGTTTATAATCCTAGCATTAGACTTGGAGACCACAGTAAATGACCAGGGTATGTAGCCCTTCTTTATAGGCACTAATTGGTGTACAACTAGCAGGAACCATTTAGGGTCTGACACGGAACCTTCCTATCTACTCAGTTCAATGGCTTAACAGCCTATGTATACATAATTAGCTCCGGCACTTTTTGTAACTTCTCAGTTCAATGACTTTGCTGCCCAGGACAGTGCTAGTTATGCTGTGTTACTGTGATTTCTGAGTTGCCAGATAAGTCTCCCCAAGCACCTAGCAGCTCAAGAAGTGCAATTACCGCTAAGTGATTTGTGGTTTTATTTGGACAATTGTCCATTACTGTTACCAGTTAGATAAGTAATTTACCCCCACCCCAGCACATAGAAAATTTTTTTTTTTGACAGTTGTCAGATTGAAAAACAATTAATGCGGTACAATCAATGCGTGTTTTTGGTAGGGGGTCCCTGGTGAGGCCAAAAGGTGGCCAAGGGGTCCCCAGACCAAAAAAGGTTGACAACCACCGACTTAGCCTATACATGCAATGCATAGTTAGCTTTGGCATTATTTGTAACCTCAGTAAACCTACGCTGTGCAGTTGTAACCTGAATGTAGCAAATCCTAGCCCTGTGTGCGATTCATAACAGTTGAGTGGTATGACCCTGGTGCCTCCTTCCCCCACTCCCCTCCCCTTGTGTAGGTGTAGAAACAGTACCTTAGTGTATCACTTTGACGGGACTGGGCAATCTGGTTCCTGCACCGTAAGTGAGAACAGTAGTTTAAAAGAGCATCGTCTGTTCCAAGGTCATGGATCAGTGACCTCCCTCCTCCCAGTTCGTGATCAGTGTTCGTTGTGCTGATTGAGCCGTCAACCATAAGGGGACCTTAGACCACCAGGGTTCCTATGCACATTGCTGACTCTGCTTGGGTCTTTGGCTCTTGCCGCCCCGGTGTCCATTAGTGCTGATGCTGCCAGTCCTTGGGCTCAGCCGTGGTCAATTCCCAATAAGAGTTGGCTTCTTTTGGGAAGATGGTTGCTGGTGTGGGTCTCCTTGGTGTTGCGTCCCACCATGACGGTGCAATCAAACAGGTGGGGGCGTGTGAGTTGATTACACTGAGGGACTGGCACACCCTTGTGCTCTCAGTGCAGCAGATCCTCATTTTCTTTGACGCTGGCTCTCTGAGCATCTCCCTCTGATCATCCACGCTGGTTTAGATAAAATGACTGGAAGGAGAGCTTGGTTCAGCTGCTAGACTGGTCGGATTCCCATGCAGTGGTAGGAGTAATCGCCACTCAGTCGAGATGGATTTTCCTCGTAGTTGCGTTTGTGCTGACCTTGGGAGATGGAGTGCTTGGCATGACAGGTATTTATTGCTCTTTGTGAAATAGTGGTTTAGGGGTCGATTGGCGGGAGTGTGCAGGGCGGTTCCCAGAGTAAGGAAGGGGGTAGCGTCCTGGGTCAGTGTTTGAAAACAGTTTCTGGCCAATGTCCTCAGTCATGCTAATTATCTGTTTTGTGTCCCCAATAAAATAAGCAGCTGCTAACCCATCTTAGATCCATTGCTCAGTTACTAAGAAGGGGAGAGAAGGCTGTGTCAGTGTTAAGTCCAATCCATAGTTGATGGTGATGTCGGGGGACACTGTGCATTGGTCTGTGATCTGTAAAGCCACATCGGATTAGCGGGGCTCGGTAGTTGCTGGAAGGTTTAAGGGCAATGAGTGTCTTGTTCTGGACACAGGTTCCAGCCCTGAAGGGGTTGGGTTCAGGGAGGTGAAAGACAGGGCAACAGAGTGAAAGAGAGGACTCATCGGTCGCTATTTGTCCTAGCTTTTCGAGTATGTTGTCTGCTGTGTTTGGCCATGGAACACCTTAGGCAAGACTTTAGGGAGCTCTTTATGTGCCACTTCAGTATTTGGGTATTCGTGGGTACCTGTGGGTGAGGTGAGAACTAGACGAGCAGGGTGCAGCATTCAGAAGGGGATGTGTGTTCGGTGCAGATGCCGCTTGATGTCCTGGTACTCTTTCTGTTTGTCCCTTACAGCCGGAGTGACATCACTGTAAAGATGTATCCTCTGTCCCCTCCACTGCAGTTGGCCTTTCATGTGGGCTTGTGCTTGGATGTATGCTTTGTACTGCAAGCTAGCACATTTTATTTATTTATTTTTATTTATTGAGGTGTTTCACCAGAAAGGCACACTGAACAAGTTGCTCGTCTGATGGTGCGACCTGGGGGATGGGGTGCAATGATGATTTGAAAACAGAGAATTACAAATAAAGGCAGGAACATATACAATATGAAGCATTTGGTCAATATAATGCACAATTGTGAGCAGTACAGACAATTACAGCTTGAGAAAATTGATACAACCAATGAGTGGGCACAGAAACATTATACAGTAGTCCTGACAGATAGTAACGCAACAATACAGTCGTAGTGCTATGCTCATAGGCAGTAAACAAGTGCTAAGGACAAGCAAGGGCAGGAGGGGGCAATTACTAATTACAGTATAGAGTTGTGAGGGATGAAGCTTAGATGTGCTGGAAGGGGTAGTGGCTGTTATTACCCTTGGTTTGTCCCCTTGCCTGCAATTTTGCTTCGCTGACCGGTGTGCATAGTATCGTGTGTACATGGCATTTGGTTGGGGGGTTCTGACCAGATCCCTGAATAGTTGCTGTGTCAAGGAGAGTATATTTGAGCCCTCAGCTTGTTGTGGTGGGACCCCCAATATTACTATATTGTTCCTCCGTAGCCTGCCTTTTCTGATCCTCCAGTCTACCAAGTTTTTTTTATGGAAGTTTCTGATATCTTTGAAGTCCCTTTCTTGCTTATCCTCCACGGAGCTGACCCTGCTCTCTACGTCCGCTACCCGCATTAATAAGCTGTCCAGTGCTGGTTTATGATCCCTAAAGTCAGACACCAGGTTGCATAGGGCTAGTTTCATCGATACCAGTTCTGCGAAAAAAGGTTCAGTTTGTCTACATCTTGTTCTGAGCTGATGGAGGTTTCTGGGGAGGTGGTCAGCAAGTCTTGCTTTGGCCGTTTATTCGACTGAACCGGGGTTGCGATGTGGGCGCATTTGTGAATTCCATTTGCAGGTGACCTTCGATATTCATGGTTATTTTTTTTGTAGAAGTTGTTCCCTGGATATTTCCCGTAACGAATTCTGAGCAACAGATTGTAGGTATATTCATTTTCACTTTAAAAGACAAAAAAAACTCTGTGCACAAGCACTAAGGCAATGGTTACCCCAAAGGGCATTTGGCCAGGAAGCCAAGTTTCAAAGAAATACAAAATCACACATGCCCCCAAAAATCAAAGCATCATGGGCTGCATATGCAAATCACCACACTTCTGTTGGCACCCTTTACAAACTGTGTGAGAGGCCTTTTGGTACCATGCATTTCTGCTTAAAGTTGAACCAGCATAATATTCTGTGGTGATTTGCATATGCAACCCATAATGCTTTGCATTGTGGGGGCATGTGTGATTTTGTATTTCATGTTCGCTGTTGTAAGCCATGTTTTAAAAGTCTTATCACGGAGCTCCGAGGAAAGCCGCTACTCGGTCTGAGCGCATCACGTGACTCCCCTTGAGGAACCATTTTATCGGGTCTCTGGACATTGTGGGCCCTCTGGCTGTTCCTAGCTGTGGTCATAGTGGATTATGTCACTTGATATCCAGAAGCTGTAGCCATATTTTCCATAGAGGCAGAGAAGGTAGCAGATGAGCTGCTGAGGATTTTTAGCAGAGTTGGATTTTCTAGGGAGATTTTGTAAGATTGGCGAACAAACTTTGTCTTATCTGATGACTGAGTTATGGAAGTGGTGTTTGGTAGAGCCACTGCATACAATCCCTTACCACCCACAAATGAATGACTTAGTCAAGAGATTTAATGTAGGTTTAAAAAATATGCTTCACATGTATACAGAGAAGCAGAAAAGAGACTGGGTCAAACACTTACTGCACTTGCTGTTTGTATACCACATGTGGGTCCCACGGGAATCATTTGGCTTTTCACCTTTTGAGCTTCTGTATGTTAGATGGTTCAGAGGACACCTAGATTTATTTGGCGAGGAGTGGAAAGGCTCTCCTGCCACCCAGAGGGAGTCTGTTATGGACCATGTCCTGACTTCTGGGACCAACTTGAGTTCTTGGGTCTTGCTCAGGATCACTTGGCTGCAGTGCAACAGAAGCAAAAGACCTGGTATGATAAAGGGGCGAGAACTTGATCACTCACCATAGGACAGAAGGTAATGGTACTTGTCACAAACCCACTCAGCAGATCAGGCCCTCTGCTCCCACAGTGCCAATCTCCAAGCGCAGTCTTGTGAACAGGAAACAGAAACAGGGTAACCCTCCTGTCTGTTTTGTGGGTTCGAATCACCCTTTGATCTCAAGTTTCTGGAGGGATTCAAACTGTGAACCTCTTGCTAGCGTACCCAATGTACAGGCTTAGATAATTCTGCTCTTCGGGGGGCCAGCTGTCCTTTGCATACGGGCACCTAACCAGGTGTACAAAATGAACCCTTAAGCACTCTATTAACCCTTAGGCTGCCGGAAGATTTAGAATGCATAGGTTTTTAGGACAAGATATCTTGGCGGCAGCCTAAGGGTTAAAGACCTCAGATAAACTCTTACCTTTTTCCCAGTTTGGTAAAATCAGTAAGCTTTCCCTAGTGTCAGCTTTAACATATATGCTTCACTTGTCAAAAAAAAAAAAGAAAAAAAAGAATTCCAAAGGCACACCAAGTAGTCTCTTTAAAATGAGATGTTTACTTAAAAATGGATAAAAATGTAAATACAGAACAATATATCACAAAACGTACACTCACTTTAAAAGAATAAAGTTTAAAAGTGCAATTTCCTACCAACCATACACTTAGACTTATCTAATGTACTCTTCTAATCTTGCAGTGCTGAAAGATGTTGTACCTTCAGAGTCCAAACATGTGTGTGTGTCTCTCTACAGGACAGTCCCAGCATAATTAAAACAACTATCTTGAGCCTGCCTTCTCCATGATGTCACCCAGCCCCTCCTCTATTTATTAAAAATTATGCAATCAGGATGTCTTATCAAGCAGGAGGTAAATTAATAAAGTTGACCTTGGCAAGAACTCATGTCCCCACATGACTTCCCAATCAAGTCTGTAATTTTCCAAGTTTTCTTTCTTCCATGAGCAGCATTCTGCTCTTTCACAGACATCAAAGAGCATTTATGATGTAGCACCTAAGCGACATAACCTGTATTCTTCCTCTAAACATCATAAAGGTTTATGATTTCCAGCCTAGCAGCTGGCAGCTACAATTAAGCTAGATAAACAGAAGATTCTTAATTTAGGTCTCTTCTAGCCTTTAATTATCTCCTGGCTTTTATCTTTTAGCTGAAACCTGGGGGGGGGGGGATGTTAACCCACAGGCTGTCTCAGCATGTCTCATGAGAGACACTCGATAACACATTTTTATATTACAAAAAGCATAGATTAATCGGAACCAGCTGTCCAAGCATCACAATCCTCCCTACCTAGACTGAATTTGGGGGCTCTATCCTCTTCATGGGATAAGCTTCCCAAATCAGTTCACTCCTCATAGATGCGAAACAACCCATCTGAGTTCTGATTTTTCGCTCCAGCCCTTTGAAGAATTGTCATGTCATACCCTTGCAAAGCAAGACTCCATCTTAGCAATCTACCATTGTTTTTTCTCATCTGTGTCAGTCAAACCAGGGGGCTGTGGTCAGTTTGTACCACAAAATGCTTCCCATATAAGTATGGCTCCAACTTCTTTAGGGCCCACACTATGGCAAGACACTCCTTTTCCACAGTGGAGTATGCCTGCTCCCTGGGAAGTAACTTTTTACTCAGATACGCTACAGGGTGATCTTTCCCTTGGCTGGATGTCTGACTCAGTACTGCCCCAATACCCACGTCTGAGGAGTCAGTCGGAACTATAAAGGGTCTGCTATAGTCAGGACTTGTCAAAACAGGAGCACTGCACAGTGCCTCCTTCAGTCTGGTAAAGGCTTCTTCACGGGCTGGTCCCCAGGTAATTTTCTTTGGCATCCTTTTCTTTACCAGGTCAGACAGGGGAGCAGCTAGGGCACTGTAATTGGGTACACATTTTCCATAGTACCCTGCTGTCCCGAGAAAACTCCTGACTTGCTTCTGTGTTTCTGGTCTGGGCCACACCTGGATTACCTCTATTTTTATTTGGTTAGGATGGAGCTGTCCTCTGCCTACCACATGCCAGAGGTATGCCACTTCTCCCATGGCCACCTGGCACTTCCTGGCTTTGACAGTGGGCCCGGCTCTCTGTATCCTGCCCAGCACTTCCCTAAGGTGGGACAAGTGTTCCTCCAAGCTGGCATTAAAGATGGCAGTGTCATCCAGGTACGCCACTACGTACTCCTCAGCACCATTTAACACCTGGTTCACCAACCTTTGGAAAGTAGCCTGGGCATTCTTCATTCTGAAAGCATTACTTTAAATTCAAATAAGCCTATCGGAGTGATGAAGGCAGACCTCTCCCTAGCTCTGTCCGTCAACTCTACCTGCCAATACCCCTTTGTCAGGTGAATGGTCGTAAGGTAGGTCGCCCCTCCCAACTTGTCCAGGAGTCCGTCTGTCCGTGGCATCGGGTGGGTGTCTGACTTGTGACTGCATTCATTTCATTTCATTTATTTATTTTTATACTGGTACGTCTGTGGGACAGGCCCATTTTCACAAACGACCAGTTTGACCAAAATATACATACAAAATTTAAGACAGTAACAGGTATAAATATACATTACACATAACATTTACAGTTTGAGTTTTCTAACAAAGTTTTTCTAAGTTCAGACTTAAAAATATACAATTTATTTTGTCCTGTAACATTTTTAGGAAGTTGATTATACATCTTAACAGTAGTAAAATTCAAAGAATTTTGGCCCAGTGGTGTTTGGCAAAATGGAACTAAAAAGCCCTCCCTACTCTGTAATCTTGTGCAACCAGATATATTCCTTGGGAATAAATTTAGAATGCTTTGTGGCAAAATACCTAAAAAAAAAAAAAAAAACTTTATGCAAAAACAACAATGACCTAAAATTAAATTGCTCCTTTAAAGACATACAACCTAATTGTTTATAACGTGAGCAATGATGGGTTAACCTTGATTGACCAGAAGCAAAATGTAAGACAGAATGATGCATTACTTGAAGTCTAGACAAAACTTTTTCAGAGGTGTATGAATATATTACAGACCCATAATCCACCATAGGTAGTAATAAACTATGTGTAAACAATAATTTAACATCTACCATTAGATTATCCCTAATTCGATAAAGAAACCCCAACCTTTTATGTACCTTACTAATTAACTCTGTTACATGAGAATCAAATGCTAAATGACAATCGATTATTACTCCCAAATATTTAAACTGCCTAACCTGTTCAATTGCATTTCCTAAATTATCAGTAATTTTTAATTCTTCATTCAAACACCATGAAGTCTTGCTGTATTATAACAATAGCAGTCAGCCACTGCAGCTGAACTTCCCCGGAGAGGAAGGAGTTAACTCCAGAAGATCTGGAGTTCTACAGCGCGAGGGCGCTGTGCCCAAAGCTCTATCTGGCAGTTTCAAATGAAACTGTCAGATTCTTTACTCTGCTTCACTGAACAGTCGCTCCGAGATCAGCTCCTTCAGCTCGGTTCATTCTCGGTTCAAGCGAGTATTTTTCGGTTCATTTGAACCGGCCAAAGTTATTATTTTTACCGCATTTCGGTTTTAAAGCTCTATCTGGTAACCGTAAGTACTAAAATTTAAGTCTGTGTGGAAAATTAATTATCGGTTCGGTTTTGAACCGATCGGTTGTTTTTTTCTGCATTTTAAAAGTGTACAGTGGGTTTTAGAGTCACGGTTCCAGTTCTTGCTGGTTCTAAAAAAACAGAATTATAACGTTTTTTTCAAATACCCGTGACACGGTTAGGAACCGATAAGGGTGTCTTGCCTGGCACTGCCATCAAAAGGGCAAGTTTTGGTTAGGCTGGCATTATGTCTGAGAAACCCAAAAGAAAAACCGGGCCCACTGGGTTTCAACACTGTGATGTCTGTGGGGACGCCTTTGCCAAGGCTGACCCACACACCACTTGTGTTTATTGTCTGGGGGCTGACCACCTCCTGTCAGACTGCCAGGTGTGTAAAAATTTCCCTGCAGCCACCCTGGAGAAGAGATTGGGCCGGCTCAGGGAACGAGAGGCCAAAAAGTCCGCTGACCCGGATGGCCAGCCCGGTCCAGTACCCACTGGAGAGGACTACCCTCTGACCAGGCGGACTTCCTCGGGCAAAGGAAGGCTGGTTCAGAGGAACCAGTCCCAAGTAAAAAGACAAGGAAATCAGTAGGTCTGGAGTCCAAAATTGTGTCTCCAACTGCTGCAGAGATAGCTAAAGCCATTCAGATTGTCCAGTCACTGTCTCAGGGATCTGTAGAACCACCAACAGCTGGTAAAGGTTGGTTCGTTCAGTCCTAGTGGTTCAGGATTTTGAAGTTGAGGATTTTTATGAACCACAGGAGGGGAGGAGAATTTGATCAATATATGGTGGCTGGGGGTCTGGACGTGCCCATTGAACCGGACATTTCTCCAGACAGACCTTTAGAATCTCCTCCTATTCTGTCTGAGTCCCCTCTTTCTTTATTTTTACAAAAGGTTGCAGAAACCCTCCAGCTTCCTTTTAGAGGAGGCTGTGGATGAGCAAGAGGAGCCTGATTATGTGGAAATGATGGATATTCCAGAGTCTAGGAGGTTGTCTATTCCTTTGCATAAGTCATTTAGGAAGCAAACAACAAAGATTTTAAAAAATCCTCATTCTGTCCCTCCTGTAGATAAAAAAAAAAAATGGACAGAAGGTATACTTTGTCAGGCTCGGATACAGATTTCCTTACTGAGCAGCGTAGTCATGTAGGTGTGGTACAAGCTGTAGCCTGTGACAAGGCTAATATTCCTCTGGCCTCACATCCTCCTGATAAGGATTCCAGGAAGATTGATGCCATGGCGAAGAAACAGTATATGGCAGCTTCTTTGGGACTCAGGCAGGCAAATTATATGGCTTATGTAGCTAGATATCAGAAATCTAGGTGGGACACAGTATTGCAGTTTAGCCAAGCAGGCCCATGGCCAGCTGGCTAGTGAGTTGGAACAGGTGGCTGCTGATGGCATTGAAGCCTCTAAAGTTCAATTTCATACTGCTGTTGATGTTAATGATGTTTCTTCTAGGGTCATGGCCACTTCTGTAGCTTCCCGTAGGTTGGCATGGCTCAGATGCACTAATCTGTCCCAAGATACCCAGTCAAAGGCTATGGATTTTCCTGTAGTGGGAAATTCTCTTTTTGGGGAGCAAACAGAAAACTATATGAAAAAGATGGATGAATACAGAACTACCTACAAAAGTGCCAGGCTAAGGAGAAGCATGCCATGCCACAAAGGCATGCTCCAGAGGTAGGGGCAGGCCCTTTTCCAGGCCTTTTTACCAATTTCAAGCCTCCTCTGCTGTCTCGCAGAGGGGTTTCTTCAGAGGCAGGGGTAGACGTGGCACAAGTAAACTGTCCCCCTCCCCTCAGCCTAAGGCTGCTGCTAAGCAGGCACCCTGATGGGGTGTCCAGGGCCGATTGTCCTGTACCAGTGGGGGGCAGGTTGACCTATTTCAGCCGGAACTGGCTGTCCCTAACCACGGACAGATGGGTTCTGGAGGTAATAGGCCAGGGTCTGGTTCTCATCTTCACAACACTTTCCAAAGATAGAGAGCCAGGCATTTTCCACCTGCAAATCCTTCAGGAAGCCCTTGCTTTGGAAGCAGAGGTTTCTGTTCTGCTGGACTGCAAAGCAGTGGAAAGGGTTCCTCCTTGCCATCAGGGCAAGGGGCTTTATTCAAGATACTTTCTTACCCCAAAAGACAGGAGAATGGGCCCATTCTAGATTTAAGATACTTGAACAAGCATCTGTTGAAACCAAAGTTCAAAATGTTGACTCTGGCAATGATATTGCCTTCCCTAAGGCCAGGGACTGGCTAGCTTCCCTGGACCTCAAGGATGCCTATTTTCATGTTCTGATCAGGCCTTCTCACTGAAAGTACCTCAGGTTTGAACTGCCTCAGGCCACTACCAGTTCAGGGCAATGCCCTTCGACCTTACCTCTGCGCCAAGGGTATTCAAAAATGTCTCGCTGTAGTAGTGGCTCACTTAAGAAAGGTGAGGGTTGCTGTGTTTCCCTACCTGGACGACTGGCTCATTGTGGGTCAGTCTCCGGTCAGGTGAAATCCCACTTGCAAGTCACCCAGCAGCTTTCACTTCCTGGGATTCTGCACAACTTACCAAAGTCAGTTCTGGAACCAGTTCAGTCCCAACTTTCATAGGCGAGAATTGAACACAAGGTTAGCCAGGGCTTTCTTCCCTCGGAAAGGTGGACAGACTCATCGCCCTGGCATCCTCTTTACCCTGCGGGTCTCTGACTAGCAAGGCATTTTCTGCAACTCCTCAAGCAGATGGCTGCTTCCACAGCTGTCGGCAGGGAGCAAGATTCCAGATGAGGGACATTCAGTTCCATTTGAGGGCCTATTGGTCTCAAAGGAAGGACCCCTTACCAAGTTGGTCCTAGTTACTCAAACTCTGATCCTAGCCCTCCACTGGTGGCAGGTCCAGAGCAATTTAAGACAGAGGTTCCCTTCATTCCCATTTCTCACTCCCTCACCTCACCACGGATGCCTCCCTGTTAGGGTGGGGGCTCACCTGGGCTACACTTGCCACCAGGGGTATGGTCTCCTCAGGAGTCTCTGCTCCACATCAATCTTTTGGAACTCAGAGCTGTCTTTTAGCTCTTCGGTGTTTTCAGATTCTGTCCAGAACAAAGTGGTTCAAGTCAGGACAGACAATACCACCACAATGTGGTACATCAATCAAGGGGGCACTTCGGCTTCAGCCTTGTGCACCCAAGCAATGAAGTTGTGGTCTCGGCTTACTCCCTGAACACCTCCCTGATAGCGGTTCATCTCCCAGGAAGGACAATAGTCCTGGCGGACGCCTCAGCAGAATTTCTCAGGGCCATCACGAATGGGCTCTGAATCCACAAGTGCTGGGGTCTGTCTTTGCCAGATGGGGCACTCCTCAGATAGATCTTTCGCAGCCCAGACAACCACCAACTTCCTCTTTTCTGTTGCAGGCCTCCAGTTCTGGGCTCAGTCCCTCTGGCGCCTTTCTGTTGGACTGGAAGGAAGTTCCTGTGTCTCTTCCCCTTTCCTCTCCTTTTCGGTACTAGTAAAATCAGATCTCAACCTTGCAGAGTGATTCTGATTGCCCCAGATTAGGCCAGCAGCCCTGTTCCCTCTGCTCCTGTCCTTGGCAGTCCACCCTGCCCTGAGCCTGCCCAGAGTCCACGACTTACTGGCCTGTGCACAGGGGAGTGGTATCGGACCTCAAATCCCTCCACCTCAAGGCTTGGCTCTTGAGGAGCTAGAATTAGTTGACTTACACCTTTCTCAAGGTGTCATGGATATTTTTAAAGGCTTCAAGGAAGCCTTCCACTAGGGCCACTTATAATTCTAAGTGGAAGAGGTTTTCCATCTGGTGCTCTGAGAGGCAGATTATCCCAGAATCTGCTGATCTTCCCATTCTACTGGACTATTTGGTCCATCTGAATTCCCTAGGCCTTAGACCAGCTACCCTGAAGGTTCATCTGGCAGCTGTCTCTGCTTTGTGTCAGCAGGAAGCCTGCCTCCTTTCTTCTCACCCGGTGTTCTCCAAGTTTTTTAAAGGTGACTTCATACTAACCCTCCTTTGGAACCAGCTCCCTCCTGGGACCTGAATATTTGCATTGCTCAGTTAATGCAACCCCCCTTTGAGCCTCTGTCTTCTGCAGAGCTCAAGTATTTAACGGAAAACCGTTTTTCCTAATAGCTTCCTCCTCTGCCAGGCCTTAAGTGACTACAGGCCCTGTCAGTGGAAGAAGATTTTATCTCTTTCCACAGAGATAAGGTAGTCCTTAGGACTAATAGAAAGTTTTGCCTAAGGTGGTTTCTGATTTCCACCTGAATCAATCTATCTCTCTCCAGTATTTTTCACTGAGCATTCTTCCTCAGGTGAGAGGAGACTGCACAGCTTGGATGTCAAAAGAGCCTTGGCTACTATTTAGGCGCACCAGAGGGTCATAGGTTCAAATCCCTCAACTCTTTTCTTACCTATGGGCGTGGTTGCAAGGAAACCTGCCACTAAGAGAACAATTGCAAGGTGGATTGTTTCTTGTATCCAATTCTGTTATCAGAAACTGGGTAGAGTACCCCCCTCAGGATTGAGGGCCCACTCCCACCAGGGGTAGCTGCTCTCTAGCGGCTGCTGTGAGATATCCCCATTCTGGAGATTTGTCAAGCTGCTACCTGGAAGACAGTTCACACCTTTACCAAGCATTATTCCCTGGATGTCAGTCCAGGAGAGATGCTCGGTTTAGCACAGCTGTGCTTCAGAGCCTATTTCCTAAGTAGGTTCTGACCCTCCTCCATGGAGGTACTGCTGTGTAATCTGCTATTGTTATAATATAGCAAGACTTCATGGTGTTTGAAGAAAAATTACTCACCTTAGTAATTGCTTTTCTTCTCATGGAGTCTTGCTATATTCTTTCACCTCCTCCTGCCCCTCTCAGAACTTCTACTTGGGTAGGGGTGGCGGTGGTGCAAGCACTGTGTCATGCCATTTATGTTTTTCCCTTACCCTCTTTTCCTTTGGGTTAGGGACCTAGATTGTTTCATTTAGGTTATTTATATTGCCCCTTCCTGGACTTGAGTCTTTGGGGAAGGGGGGTTCATATGTGCTTGTCAAGGGTGGTAAAAGCGAACCATAATACCATCAATTTTTTTGTTATGGCGACTCTGAGTGTTTCTTTGTTCTTTATATTGTTGTTATTACTACTAGTAGGTAGCCATGGGCTAGTGTAGTTTTCCACACAGACTTTCCGTCCTTTGATGTTAAGCAGTAAGATCTGACAGTTTCATTAGAACTGCCAGATGAAACTTAGGAACAACGCCCTCGTAGCTGTGGAACTCAGATCTTCTGGGTTAACTCCTTCCTCTCCGGGGCAGTTCAGCTGCAGTGGCTGACTGCTATTGTTATAATATAGCAAGACTCCATGAGAAGAAAAGCAATTACTAAGGTGAGTAATTTTTTCTTTAGCACCCTCCTAGGATGGGGAAAATATTGTTGTCTTTTTTTTTTTTGAATTTAACATCAATTTATGTTTATCAAACCAATAATGCAACAAATTAAAATCATGTTGTAAAATATTCTGTAAAGACAAAATTTAAACCAGAACAAAACAAAACTGCATCATCTGCATACAACAATAACTCAGTATTTTTAAAATTAACAGCCAACGAATTTACAAATAAAGGAAAAAGCAAACAGCCTAAAATGGAGCCCTGGGGGACTCCACATTTCAGCAAGGAAGGTTCAGATAATATTTCATTAATTAATGTCTTCTGATTCCTATTAACCAAATAGTCACTAAACCAAGATATAACTCCATCTGACAACTTTAAAATAGATACCTGTTTCAAAAGAACCTCATGATTCACTAGATCGAAAGCCTTGGTGAGGTCCACACAAACCGCTACAATAACATCCCCACTATCTATTGGTTTAGTGACCTGACTTGTGAACCTCACCAAGCCTGTCTCCGTATTGTGATTAGACCTAAAACCATGTTGTGAGTCTGACCAAAGTTTGTATTTTATTAAATGCTCTGTTAACTGAAGTGAAACTATTTTCTCTAATATCTTAGGGAGGCAAGCATGGAAATTGGACGTTAGTTATTAGGATCAAGTCTTGATCTTGATTTATATATTGGCTTAACCACTGCACTCTTCCACACACCAGGAAAAGTCCCAAAACAAAGAGAATGATTAAACAATTTTGTCAACTGTCCTGCAACACTATTAATAACTCTTTTCAGTATCCTATAATCAAGATCATCAGATCCCTTATAAGGTCTAGGGTCCATTTTAGACACAAACTCAATCACATCTTTAGTTTGTAAGAAGCGGAAATACAATTTTGGAATGTTGTCACCCCCATACATCCCATCACTACTTAGTTGCAAGAATGCATCCAAATGGCTCCAGAAACTATCCATACTACCCATATTTGAACTATACCTATCCAAGTTAGTAAAGTGTAAAATTAAAGGCTTCTGCCACAGTTTTAGGATCTAAAATAATACTACCATCCTTCTCCAATACACAATTTTCACTTCCCTTAAATTTACCCAGTAACAAATTAATTGTATTCCAAGTTGCACTTGGATTCCCCTTTACTTCTGTAAATTTCTGCTTAAAGTAATCCTTCTTTGCTGCACGAATAGCTAATTGGCATTTATTCCTAAGTTTTATAAAGTAATTGGTGCTCCAATTGTTTAGTTCTTCTATAAGCTTTCCATGCTTGATTTTTTTTCTCTTATTAATTTCAATAAATTTGGGGTAAACCAAACATTGCTATTTCCCTTAACCCTGATAGATCTAATAGGTATTTAATTTGCCTCAAATAAGAGTGAAGTAATGACAAAATTTCTGATAGGCTTCATTAATACCAATTATGTCATCCAAAAATGACCAAGTAATTGTGATTCCTCAAAAAACCTTCGCTCGTCTAAATCCCTGAGCCTTCTGTATTTTATAATCCTAGCTTCTTTTTTATGAATTTTGACTGACCAATCAAAATAAACCGGACAGTGATCACTGATCCCATCAGGGAGAATTCCACATTTAACTATATGTGATGGATTATTTGTAATTACCCAATCAAGGGTTGATGAATACCCTGTTTTATAATTCACCCAGGTGGGGCCATCAATCAATTGTTGAAACCCTAGATCAGTGACAGTTGTTCTAATCTCATGTTCTGCTGGAGACAGCCAATTTAGATTAAAATCACCAACCACAGTAGTTTCCCTTTTTATTGATGAATTTTGAATACAATTGAAAAAAGCAGGAACCCCCTTCTTTGACTTATCTGGTGTTACATAAACATTTATGATGGTCAAAACTTTATCACCAAATGAAATAGAATTAGCAACTGATTTAAACATTTTACTATCAGGAATAATAGCTAATTCATGTACCAACAAATGATCAGCTACATAAAATGAGCACCCCCCCCCCTTCTACCTACCCTATCCTTCCTAAAGATAGAATAACCTGGTAGCAAAAATTGAGTTAGTAATGTTATCAGACAACCAAGTTTCAGTCAGACATCAAACTTGTTATTCAGAACCCAGCATTCCAAAATTGTTTTTTTTGCTATTAGACTAGCTACATTTAGACGAACCACGTGAAGGGAAGATTTTATTAGACTCTTAACTTCAATTGGTTCCTCAGCCAAAGGGCCTGGATTTGGATGTACTGTTCCTGAAAGCAACAGTAGTAATAATACTAACTTCCTCACTCTATTTGAAAACATCATACCTTTCTTGTAAAACATAGGTAACCTATAATTAACCATAGTTGGATGAACAGATGAAATAATTTCATAATTACAGTGCAAACAAAGCAACAGTGACATAATTTTGCCTGTGATGAAATGCAATTCCTGAACATTATCATCAAACTTAACATCTTGCCAACTTGAACTGTTTGAATAAATTGATGTACAAAAGCCCATTGTCAAATTACTTTGTAAGTACATTGCGTTCTCCTTAATTCCAAATCGTTTAAAACAGGATGATTTAGAATCAACTGTAATTAATATCAGTAAAATTAATTTCAAAATTAAACCCATTTCCTTCACCCACCTAAATTATCCTACACTAAGCAAGACCTGAGTAGCTCTATTTAGAACTACCCACTCTAAACTAATAATATCTCTACTAAACTCTGTTAGCCGGCTTCTGCCACCAGCCAGATACAGGATAGGAGGATATTTAAGATTCTAGGGACATGGATATGTTGTTCATCCACACTCATTGGCAGTATCCTTGCCGCTTTAAATCTTGCCGGAAGGTCTTCCAGTTTGTTCCTCCCACCCACCCGGTGGATAACCTCGGTCTCACCTATGACGCCAGATCTTCCTTACCGCCAGCTCAGGTTCTCCCTTAACGCCCGCGCCAGGACTGGTTCTATTTCTCCGCTTTCATGGATTTAAAAACAACATTTTGGTGCCACCAGTCTTCGATCCCTCGCTGCCGCGGCGGATAAATCGACCTGATTTCGGAGATGCCCGGTGCGGCAGAAGATGTCTCGGACGGATCCACACTCACGGTGTCTACTGCTTAGGCCTGAGCACGACCCGCAGGCTTGGCGACTCCACCATCTTCTCGGCCTACGCCTCGGCAGACCGTTGCCCGATTGCACCGGCCGCCCCGAGAAGCTGCCCGGTGAAGTCCAAGGAGGCCCGGTTGGCGCGTTCTCGCGCGGCGGTTTCGGCGGATCAGCTCGAGCGATGCACGCCGAAGAGGAGGCGCGCGGCCGTGATTCTTTCGGCCGCGTATTTATCCCGCCTTCGGTTCTTCCTACACGGCTTCCTTTAAGGAGCTTTTGTCTGTCCCTCTCCACTAAAGGAGAAGGGCTCTGCGCCTGCTGGACCTTTTCTCGTCCAAAAGAGGGACAGCAGTAAGTCCCTCCGCCGACGCTTCTTGGAGCGGGAAAGGTCCTTTCGGCCGGTCCGCCGTCGGCTTTGCCTACCGGGCCGGCCGCCACTGGCTCACGGTGTCCCGCTGTGGTCAGCGACCGAGACTTACCGATGAAGTCGAGATTTTTCGACCCATTGGACGGCTGTCGCCAGCAGCCGAGATTCCCTCCCCGGTTCCCCGAGGAGTTGAGGATCCCGTGGCTCGCCTGTGCCTCCGGGTTCGAGCCCCTCGGATGACCTTCCGGAAATAAGGAGGCAGTCGGTTCCGCCGACACCTCCTTGCACCGACCCCGAAATTCCGGGACTCGGTCTCGGAAGTTCGACTCTTCATGTCCAGCTGCCCCACCGCCATAGGCGTCTCGTCTCTGGCACTGTAAGCGGCTGGCTGCCCCGCCCTCCTCCTCGGATGAGGGAGGCTCATGAATTACGTTTATTGCACGAGGACCTTATGTTGCAACAGCTCCTCCTGGCCGGAATAAGCCGACCCGCGCCTTCCCGCCATTAAGTGGCTGTCACCGAACGGGCCGACACAACCCCGACTTGCCCGGGAGGAGCCTATACCAGCCGGTTCGGGCCAAACCAGCTGTTGCTCCAATGGACTGCGGTGGAACTCCTCCACAGCTACCAGTTGGCTCCACCAAGGATTCTCGGGTCTGGCATGGGTTTACCCATCGGTTGTCAGTTACCTCACTCCCTTCGACCACCTGGCAGGTGAAGGGTGGTTCAGGCAGAGGCAGTTTTTGAGGACTCTTCCAGTCCGAAGATTCTTCCTCCTTCCAAGCGACTGACCCTTGAGCCCTCAGGAGGTCAGCCAATGGACGAGCAGTCTGCTGCCCTTCCTAGACTGCTTCTCGTTCATCTCGAGTCTACCGGATGGAGTTTCAACCCGCTCAAACGTGCACAGGGTATCCTCAATGGAGATTCTGGACCGAGGATTCGATGGAGGTTTTCCAGTGGCCGAGGCCATAGTGGGTCCAGCACTGGAACCTTTGGCAGCCTCAAGCTTCCTGCCCTGCGCCGCGCCAGGATGGCCAGGAAGATGCGGTTCCCTACCGGTTCCTTGTCCGGTGTTGAACACCCTCTGCTGAGGGTTGGTTACCGACAGCGTCCGGGCGCGGCCGGGCAACGCCAGGGATGTGGACAACCTCCTGACAAGGAGAGTCCAAGAAATTGACCATGTCGGGGCTAAAAGTCCACGCCAAGGCCCTCTCTCTCGGCCTTCGCCAGGCCAGTTCGGCCCCTCATGGTTCATTTTCTCATGCCCTGTTGGGCTCCCTGGATGAGGTCATCCCTCATCTTCCCGCCGATCTGCAGACTACGTGTTAAGCAGGTGCGGACCAGGGCAGGGCAGTGGCCAAACAGCAGCTCCAGACTGCTTTTGGATGTAGGGACTCATGTGCCAGATCGGTGGCGGCCGCAGTGGCTATCGTTGTCGGCGGTTTGGCTGAGGATATCCACTTTTACTCGGATACCAGCACGTTGGCGGATGTTCCCTTTTGGGGACTGACTCTGCCCTGGGTGGAAGGCACTGCAGAGGATCGAGAAGTCCACGTCACCTTGGACTCGGGTCTCTTCCGCCAGAAGGACAAAGGCCGCAAAACCACAGCCTAAGCCTCGCCCTGTGCCTCGGCGCCGCCCGCCCAGCAATCGCTAGGGCCAGCAGGCTCGGCCTTGGCATCCTGCAAACCCAAGCCGCCGGCTTCCTCTAACAGGGAGGCAGGGAGCAGGAAGGCTCCAGGAGGTCCTCGGCCGGTGCCTCCTCCAAGCCTGCCCAGTGACGGGCTGAGGGTGTCGCCTCATCCCCGGGCCACCTTACTCCTGGGTCCCCGCTGGAAGGACGGCTCCTGTACTCCGTTCCGCCTGGTCCGGGCTGCCACGCGACAGGTGTCTTGGAGGTGGTGGGAAGAGGCCTGGCTCTGGAATTCGAGTGCAGGCACCACCCTTTTCAGAGCCGCCGCCTCGGGGCCTTCGATCCCCAGCTCACTGGCGGCCTGCCGAGCGACATCGCCTCCTCCTCCAGAAGGAGGTGGTAAGAGAGGTGGTGGACCCTTTTCAGACCCAGGGTTTGTGTCCAGGTACTTCCTGGTTCCGAACGGACGGGGTTGGTGCCTATTCCTCACTCCACACGACTCTAAACAAGTTCTTAAGGTCTCGAACCTTCAGGATGGTCACTTTGGCTCAGATAATACCATCCTTGGAATCGCCAATGCAGGGAGTTCCTGTTTCCTTCTGGACTTGCAGGACGCTGCTTTTCACGTCCCTATCCGGGTCTGCTCACCAGAGATTCCTTCGCTCGAGCGGAAGGATCTCTCTCGAAGTTCCAAGCCATGCCCTTCGGCTTGTCTCCAGCTCCCCAGGGTCTTCACCAAATGCATGGCAGTGGTGACAGCATTCTCGGCTACCGAGGTCCGGGTGTACTCACTCTGGACGACTGGTTGATGCAGCTCCCTCCAGGAAGGAGGCGGAGTGGTCAGAGATCTGGCTCTCCAGGTCTGTTCTCAACTGGGCCTCCTTATCAACGAGGCCAAGTCGAACTCGAGTCAAGCAGGTGATTTTATTCATCGGGGCGCAGTCCTCGACTCTTCGGTGCCAGAGCGCCTGCTCCCATGGACAGGGCGCGGTTCTTCTTCCTTTGCTCCGATCATTTCTGGTTGGGCAATTGCGCCTGCCCGAGCACTTCCTGCGCCCTGGGTCTCTCATGGCGGCTCTGTACCAGCGTGGTCCGCTGGGGCCTGGCTGGAACATGCGTCCCTTCAGTGGGGACTGCCAGCCAGTGGTCACAACGCTGCGATCCCTTGACCAGCTTAGTCGGTGACATAGGGATGTGGAACGCCTCCAGTGGTGGACCGCTCCAGATCATTTGCAGGAGGGCATCCCGCTCGTCTCGCCCCGAGCCGACGGGTTCTCTGTCGACTGATGCCTCTCTGATGGGTTGGGGTGCCCATCTGGGGAACACTCTCCTAGCCTCTGGTCCCTCGGGAGTCCCGATGCTGGGTTATCAACCTGCTGGGCTCCGAGCGGTCCGCCTAGCTCACCGCCTTTTTGCCCGCTCCTCCGGGTCAAGTGGTCCAGTCCAGACGGACAATACCACGACCATGTACTATCTAAACCGCCAGGGCGTGGACGCCCATGCTTCTATGCAAGGAAGCCTGCAGACGGTCACTCGTGGCGCAGCCTGGAGGCGGATCTCCTAGCCATTCACGTGGCAGGAGCCCAACACCCTGGCCGATGCCCCTGAGCCGGATAGGGGCTGCATCCCACGAGTGGTCTCCTCCTGCGAGGTAGTACAGCATCTGTTCTCCTTTGGGGCACACCTCAGGTGGACCTGTTTGCCTCCATGGAGAACGCGAGGCTGAGTCTGTTTCATGCCCGCCTCAGGGCTCGCTGCAGGGGATGCTTTCGAGGCAATGGACCCCGGCCTCTTTTACGCCTTTTTCCATTTCCTTGATCCACAAGGTGCTTCTCAAGGCGAGGAGGGACAAGGCTAGGTGATTCTGATAGCCCAGACTGGCCTCGGCCAGTTCTGGTGGTACCCAGATCTCCTCAGTCTCAGCTCCAGGACTCGCAGTTAGCTTCCAGCTCTGCCCGGGACCTGGCTCTCAGTCAATCAGGAAGGTGTTCCATCCGGACCTTCAATCCCTGCACCTGACGGCCTGGTTCCTGGAGCGCTAGAGTTCCAGGCTTTGGGTCTTTCCGACGAGGTCCTCAATGTAGTTGAGGCGTCCCCGTATGAGTCGACCAGAAAATGTTATGCCTTCAAATGGAAAAGGTTTTCCATTTGGTGTCAGGGCGAGGCTTGGACCCTTCCTCCTGTTCCTGGCAAGCATCTTGGACTATTTATGGTCCCTTTCTAGTCAAGGGGCTTAGGTCGACGACCAAGGGTGCACCTGGCAGCCATCTCTCGCTTACCGGCGGGCCGGAAGCAGTCGTAGGCGGAGAGAAGGTGGTCTGGCGCTTTTCAAAGGCCTTGATCACATTTCCTCCAGTTGCGGAACCCCACCTCCGTGGGATCTACTGCTGGTATTGGCAAAGCTCATGGTGTCAACCATTCGAACCTATGCACAGGTGTAGTTTCTCTCTCACCTGCCGGAAGACCGCCTTCTTGGTGGCTATCACGCCAGCCAGAAGGATGGGAGAGCTCCAGGCGCTTTCCATCGAGTCTCCTTACCTGGTCTTCCATAGGGACAAGGTTGTCCTAAGCTCCCACCCAAATTCTCCTAGGTGGTGGCTGAGTTTCACCTAACCAGGTGTTGACCTGCCGTGTTCCCCCCCCAACCCACCGGAGGTTTAATATAGGCTCCATACTCTGGACCTCCAGAAGGGCGCCCGCTTATTATAAGGAGCGACGGCTGAAATTGGGAGAGGTTCGCCAGCTGTTTGTCACCCACGCTTGAAGCCGCATCTGGCAGACCTGCAGCTAGCTGGACGATAAGCAGGTGGGTAACCTCCTGCATAGATCTCTATAGGTTAGGCATGGAGCCTCCCAGAGGGATAAGAGCTCATTCCTACCCGCCATACTGCAGTAACGGTGGCTGCTTCCAGGGACGTCCTATCCAGGAAATCTGCAGGGCGCTACTGAAGTCAGCAACACCTTCATTACCCACTACCACATCACCTTGAGTCACGCTGGATGCTGGCTTTGGGGCCTCGTTCTCCAGTCTCTTTCCAGCTAGGATATGGGGTGTCCTTGCCTCCTCCTCCCGGAGAACTGCTAGAGTCTGCCAATGAGTGTGGATGAACAACATATCCATGTCCTTAAAATACAGGTTACTCACCTGTAACAGGAGTTCTAGGAATGGTATATGTTGTTCATCCCTACTATTCCTCCCGGCCCGACGCACAACCTGAGCTTCTGCGAACCAGATCTGCCATGGGCGAGCCGAGATATACTACTTCGGTGGTGGGAGGAGCAAGCTTGAAGACCTTCCGGCAAGATTTAAAGCGGCAAGGATACTGCCAATGAGTGTGGATGAACAACATATACCATTCCTAGAACTCCTGTTACAGGTGAGTAACCTGTATTTTTAGTTCACTTTGGAACAAATAAAATCATTAATATTATCTAACAATTTAGAATGTATTTATACTTTACTTATTAATATGCAAGACTCGTTACAACCCTCTTATTATCCAGTCTTTTTAAAATTTCTCTTCCGAGTGGCGCTTGCGCAGTAGTAACGCAAGTTCTTTATACGCTATCCTGCTCCTCCTCCTCTTCCTTCAGCATCAACCGCTCACTGAATAGCCCTCTCACAGCTGATTCAGATTGGGAGAAATTGACAATGTCCCGAGCAAGTTCATTTGCTGTTGGAGAAGCACTGGCACGGAATAAAGAAAACGATCTTGCAGCTCTAGTTTAAAACACACAACAGGGCTTCACAGTGCAGAATAATTAGAAGCGTACCTCTGTTTGGAAATTCAGTCCACACAGAAATGAGTAGAGCCATCTGGCTTGGGCACAAGGACTACAGGTGAGGCCCAGGGGTTGTGGGATCTCTGGATTACCCCTAAATCCAGCATCTATTCCACTTTCCTCCTAATGTCCTTTTGGCAGCCTCCAACACCCGATATGCTGTCTGCCGTGTGGGCGTCTGTGTTCCTGTCTCCACATCGTAAGTCGCTAAGGGGGTTAGTCCAGGCTTGGCACTAAACAATGGGGCAAAGTCTGCTAAAACCTCCCTTACTGGATCTTGTCCGGGGTCAGCTGGGGAGACAATTTAACTGCCTCCACAGAGGACTCCCGCTTACTTCCCTTCAGCAAGTTCAGAAGGGGGTCTCCTTCATCCGTCCCCTCCCTTGGACTACACACTGCAAACACCATGTCAGCCCTATTTGCATATGGCTTCATCATGTTGACATGGTACATCCTTTCTGTCTGTCTGTCTTCGGTCAGGTAACTCTATAATATAGTTCACGTCATTTACCTTCCTAACTACTTTGAACGGTCCTGCCCACTCAGCCTGCAGCTTGTCTTTCCGGACCGGAATAAGGACCCTGACTTCCTGACCCACCGTGTACAAGTGAGCTTTGGGTCTGTGGTCATACCACACTTTTTGTTTCTGTTGGGCAGCTGTCAGGTTGCTCTGGGCTGTCCCCATAAGCTCCTTCAGCCTTTCCCTAAACCTAAGGACGTAATCCACAATGGGAGTTCCCTGGGTGGCGTGCTTGCATTCCCAGTCCTCCCGGATCAAGTCTAGGGACCCATGTACCCGACGTCCATATAAGAGTTCGAAGGGGGAAAATCCTGTCGACTCTTGGGGCACCTACTTGTATGCAAACAACAAGTGGGGAAGGTGTTTCTCCCAGTCCCTCCCATTCTGTTCAGCAAACGCCCGGAGCATTGGCTTAAGGGTACCATTGAATCTTTCCACAAGCCCATTGGCTTGTGGGTGATGCAGTGTTGTGCATCTCTGTACCACCCTACACTTCTCCCATAAACATTTCATCAGGTCCGACATGAAGGAACCCCCTTGATCGGTGATGACCTCTTGCGGAAAACCAACACGGGAGAAAATCCCAAGTAAGGCACCTGCCACTTTGTCCCTCCCCGGTGAGGATAGGGCGACTGCCTCTGGGTACTGGGTGGCATAATCCACCACAGTCAGAATGAATCTCTTCCCTGAGGAGCTCGGCTGTATTTAAAGGCCCCACAATATCCATTCCCACCCTATGGAATGGCTCCTCCACTATGGGCAAGGGGATCAGGGTGGCATGGGTTTTCTTGCCCGCCTTCCCTATTTCTTGGCACCGGTGACAAGACCTGCAGTACTCCTTCACCTGCTGGGTGAAGTTAGGCCAGTAGAAATTCTGAGCCAACCGCGGTGTAGTACGCGCGATTCTCAGCTGACCAGACAAGAGAATATCATGTGCAGTCTTGAGCAACTGCTAACGATACCCTTGGGGAACGACAAGCTGCCTGCCTTGCACCCCTCCCTCTGTCTGCATAGCCTGAGTATACTTAAGTCCTTTTTCCCAATAAACCTTATGTCTGCTGTCACCTCCCTGTGCCCCGTCAGAGTCTGCCCAAGCCCTCAGCTTCTCTAGACTAGGGTCACTTCTCTGAGCAGCTGCAAACTCCCCGCACATTCCGAAGGGATGGGACAGATCCCTTTCAGTCGGTAAACCAGGGTCCCTAGCACTAGCGTCAGGGCACTGAAGATCACTGTCAATCCCAACCGTCTGACAATGGGTCACCCCTCCCTCCTCAGTGCAACCCTTTGTAGCTGAGTGGTTAACTGCTACTGGGGAAGTTTCTACCCCCTTTTCTTTAGTCTCCATATCGGGAGACACAGGCTGGGGAACCAGCCTCTCAGTGGTTTCCACAAGGGGTTCTGTGGGGTTCAGGGAACTACAGTGTTCCCTTGCCGCTTGACTATGGGTAACTGCACACACCATCCCTTGTTTGAGATTGTTGCCCAGAATCACATCCACTGCTAAGGTTTTGGCTACAGCCACCTGTTGCACAGTCCCCCCACTGTTTCACCCCAGTCCAGGAGAACACTGGCCAGTGGCAATGTTTTCTCTTCACCAGTGAACCCTTGTATAGTGACATATTTATTAGGTATAAGCTGACCAGGCTGTACCAGATCCCCTTTTACCAATGTCAGGGATGCCCCTGTGTCCCTTAACCCTTGTGTCTGTACACCATTCACCATGACTTGGTGCATGAGTTCCCTCTTGTTCACAGGCATGCTTCCAGGGACACACAAACAACACACTTCCTTCCTAGCACCACCTTGCGTATCATTTTTCGTCCGTTTGGGACACTGGCCATTTACTTAAGGTGGTGCTAGAAGCAAGTGGTTGTTTGTGTGTCCTTGGGCTCAGTTTTTGCTACATAACCAACATTTATTTCTTCTCAGAGAAATCTTTTCTCTGAAACCTGGGGCTAGCTGGTTTCGGTGGAGGCAGTGAGGGTTTTAGCTGCCCTGAAAGTGCGCTTTTCCCTTTCTCTGCTGCCATGCCCACCCCATTCGCTCTCAGGGCAGGTCTGCTCTTGGCATAGCAGTCCGAGAGTTCAGTAGCCTCTTGCATTGTTTTGGGATCTCGGCCCTCCAGCCAGGTTTTCAGCCCTACTGGGCATTCCCAGAAAAACTGTTCTAACAAAATCACATTTTCAATTTTAGTATAAGACAGTACGGGGAAAAACCTCCTGAAGTGCTGTGATAATGTCTGAGGGGCTCACACCCAGACAAGCAGACCAGATAAAGGGAGTGCTTAAAGACTTTGCTCCACTTTTTACTGACACCCCAGGGTGCATGAGTTCTCATAGTGAATGAGATGAAAACCACTGCAGAGGAGTCCATAAGACAAAGGCAGTATCAGGTGCTGAAGGCAGTGAAAAGAACATTGAGTGGAGCTACAGAAAATGCTGGGCCTGTGAGTTATCCAGCCATTTAACAGCCCCTGGGTAGCCTCCAGTGGTTCAGATTTAAAAAAAAATGGAATTAACAGGTTCTGTGTCAATTACAGGTGGTTAAATTACGTTACAGCACCTGACGCATACCGCATGCCTTGGACAGACAGATGATGTACTGGAGAAGTTAGCAGGGGCTAGGTACCTGACTATAGTTCATTGCAATGGTTGAACAGAATGAGTGCGTAAAATGCCCAACTGTTGCGCTTCAGTATCAGCTTCCAGGACTAAAATTTCACCATACAGGGGGTCTGAAGTGGTTTCAGCCAGTCGGATGAACCTGGGTACAAGGAAGTGACATCACAGCTTTGCTCAACCAAGGCACCATCGGGGGGAGGTATAAATGCTTCATTCCAGTTATTTTCCTTCTCTTTTTGCTCGTGTACCTGTGTGTTCAAGGAGGGAGCCAGAGTGTGTGTCTGCAGAGAAAGGTTGAGGTAACAAGGCTAGTGGATAGTGAGGTAAGAATTTGTCACGTGTAGGAAAGATGGAAGCGTTTACCCACAGGGTTTTATTTAACTCTAAAAATTGATTAGCGTTTTGCTCATAAAAGTTCTAAAACACTGTAAAAATGCATAGAACTTGCCTCACTATGTTTAATAAACATAACACTTCTAGAAAACCTATGCAAATACTTTCTGTACAGTTAGTATTGTCCCAAGAAAAAAAAACTGCTAATCAATTATTTAAAACCCTGACCCATACAAGAGTGCAAACTTTCTTCTATAATCTTGTATGTGTACTACTGTTTTAGTATGTGTAAATAGTGTTATACCTGATTATTGCTGTTGTGTATACACAATCGGTGTTTATTAATCAATAATTTTTCTAAAGACTGGAATAACTGGTTGTTTGTGACTGCATCCCTGAGGGAAGGGTACCTGGATAAAGGGGACAGGTGCATAGTAAAAGGTCTCCGAGAGAGTAATGTGTCCTGTCCAGAGCAGAGACTCTCACTATGGCAAGTCTAGAGGGTATTATGTAGTGGAAAAGGACCGATAGTTCTTGCTAGAGAGGGGACTTTAACAATGGTGGCACTGCTCCAGATGGTCTCGGTGTCAAAGGCCTGTGTGTGTGAGAGAGGGAGGCTCGAGGGGACTGCGGGGTGCTCTGACCATCACAATCATACATCAAACAGCATTTATTTATTTTATTGTATACAGTGTATGCTGGAATCTATGATGCACTTTTGGCCCTCATATAGATAACACTGTAAAGCTGGTCAACATAAAATTAGGGGTATTGTATAGGCATAGGCACTCTCTCACCCCTGCAGCAAAGCGTATGGCAGTATCCATCTCTTTCCTCCCGGTACTGGTCTACGGCCCGTCAGCTTACGGAGTGGCTACTGACACGATCCTCAGTAGGGTCAGGCTAGTGCTAAATAAGGCCTGCCACTTCGTCCTTGGGAGCTGATAGGCTGAGCCTGACATACACCTGTACCCTATACTCACAATCCAGCTGTGTCTCACTGTGGGATGGAATCAAATATCAGGTATGTCTTGTAGGGATGAAGGTGCTCATGGGCATCTTTCTTCCCCCCCCCCCATCCAAAATCTCCTGCTCCCAGTCCATAACCAATATGCAACCAGGAGTATGACCAGGAATGCACTATTTGTGCCTTTTTGAAAAACAAGCCAGGCCCATCACTCCTGTGCCTACAGAGTGCCACACTGGTTAAATGAGCTGTCTGAATCCCTGCTGAACTTCCCAATGCTGGCCCAGTTCAAGAAGGAACTAAAATGTTCTTGGCCTGGTGGCGTTGAGGCTCTGGGCGTCACGCCAGCAACTCTGGTTTTGGAATGGGCCTGGGTTGTTGTGAGTCGGCTGGGGGGAGGAGGATTGAGCATCTCAGTGGTTACTGTCCTCCTATGGGGGGGGGCACTTCGGGCAGTGCTAGCGTCTGTTGTCCTACTGCCAGAGGAAGCATGGGCGGTGGGGTGAACACTGCTCTCACAAGTCAGGGGACGGGCCAGTTCTGGTATCCAGATCTCCTCAGTCTCAACAACAAGCTTCTGAGGCATCTTCCAGCACACCCGGACCGGATATTGGTAAGTCAGGGGAAGGTACTCCATCTGGACCTTCAGTCCCTGCACCTGACAGCCTGGTGCCTGAGCGGCTAGAGTTCCAGGCTTTGGGTCTCTCTGAGGATGTACTCGCAGTTGTGGAAGCATCCAGAAAGGATTCGACCAGAAAGTGCTATGCCTTCAAATGGAAAAGGTTTTCCATTTGGTGTCAAGGCAAGGGCCTGGACCCTCTGTCCTGTGGTGAGCATTTTAGACTACCTTTGGTCTCTGTCCAAAGGGGGTCTTCGGTCTTCGACCCTTAAGGTGCAACTGGCAGCTATCTCTGCTTACCAGGTGCGGGCCGGTCAGCAGACGGTGGCACAGGAGAAGGTGGTCTGGCGCTTTTTCAAAGGCTTTGATCACCGATCCCCTCCAGTGCGTGAACCTCCACCTCCATGGAATCTACTGCTGGTTTTGGCAAAGCTCATGGGCAAGTTATTCGAACCAATGCACAAATGTGAGATGTTACACTTGTCATGGAAGACCGCTTTCCTGGTGGCTGTCACGTTCCCCAGAAGGACTGGGGAGCTCCAAGTGCTTTTGGTGGAGTCTCCTTATCTGGTCTTTCACAGGGACAAGGTTGTCCTGCATCCCCACCCAAAATTCCTCCCAAAGGTGGTGTCAGAGTTTCACCTTAATCTGGTGTTGACTCTGCCTGTGTTCTTAGCCGAACTACACCTCGGATGCCAAGTAGAGCTCCGTACTCTGGACCTTAGACGTGCACTCTCCTACTATAAGGAGAGGATGGCAGAAGTTCGGAGAGAGGTTCATCAGCTGTTTGTCACCTACGCTGAAGCCGCACCTGGCAGGTCTGCAGCAAAGCGGACGATTGACAGATGGATTACTTCATGCATTGATCTCTGCTATGGGTTGGCAGACAAGGAGCCTCCCAGAGGGGTAAGAGCTCATTCTACCCGCCATACCGCTGCGTTGGTGGCTGCTTCCAGGGATATCCCTATCCAGGAAATCTGCAGGGCTGCTACCTGGAAGACAGTAAACACCTGCATCACCCATCGACTTTGAGTCATGCCAGGATGCTGATTTTGGGGGCTCAGTTCTCCAGTCTCTGTTCCCTTAGTATGGGATGTGTGCTTTGCATCCCTGCTCCCAGAGAACCGCTAGGAGTCTGCCAACAAGTGTGGATAAGAACAACATATCCACGTCCCTAGAAAAACAGATTACTCACCTGTAACAGTAGTTCTAGGAGCCTTATTTGATTTTTCACAGAGACCGGGTGGCTCTGCGTAGAAATCCTAAGTTCTTGCCTAAGGTGGTTTCAGAGTCCACCTTAAATCAGACCATTCAATTGCCAGTGTACTACCCTGAGCATTCCAATCGGGGGGGGGGAGAGCAATTCTACATACTCTTGATGTACATAGAATTCTTTGTTCCTACACTAACAGGATGAAGCCAGTCCGTAAAACTGATGAGTTGTTTGTTTCCTTTGCACCCAAAAGAGAGGGCGCTGCATTTTCAAAACAGTGTTAGTCCAAATGGTTGGCAAACTGCATTACCTTTTGTTATCAGAAGTATAACAAGCCACTTCTGGGGGAAGTCAAAGGGCACTCAATCAGGGGCATGGCTGCCTCTACTGCTTGTTTCAGGAATGTGTCTGCCACAGATTTTTGTGTGACTGCCACTTGGAGTTCTATCCATACCTCCACTAAGCATTACAGTTTGGACATTGCTTCTAGGCGCAGAGCAGGCTTTGGCCTAGCTGTTCTTCAGGGGCTCTTGTCCTAAGATCCCTGTTTCCTGCAGACTTGTTCCTACCTCCCATGTCTCCGATATGTCTGATTTTGACTGCTTGGGACTCAGTCCTATATGTTAGTACCTACTGCAAGAGCTCTCTCGAAGTAAGATAGTATAGTTATGTAAGAACTTACCATAACAGTAGATCTTTGAGAGAGGCTCTTGCAGCAGGTACTGCTTTCCCTGGGTTTCTTCTGCTACCTCTCCTTTCATAGCTTTATAGCTCCTGAGACCACTCCTATCGCACCTTTCTAGGTCTCTGGTGGGAGAACTGAAGGGCAGGCATGGGGACCGCTCACTATATAGCGCCATGCTGACATCAGTCACGTGACATCGGGTGTGTGATCCCCACCAGACACTGCTAGCTAAATTTTTCCATGTGGTCCTGGGGCCTGGCAGCTTAGTCCTGTATGTTAGTACCTACTGCAAGAGCCTCTCTCAAAGATCTACTGTTACGGTCTAACTGTACTTTTCGGAGAAGGAATCCTGCCTACACAACAGTTTTCAAGGCCGCAGCTTGCCCTGCTTTTTATACAGTATTTTTATGAATGCAGATCATTGTATACATAGAAGATAAAATGGCTTGTGTTCAAATATGCCATTTATTTCCGTGATTGGGGGGCGGAACCATAACTCATGAGTGGGAAAGCCACTTGTATATCCCTTATTTATTTATTTTAATATATTTGACGAGTACCTTTGAGCACAGGTGCTCGTTTACAAAAGTTCCACATCAAAGCATATCATACTATGGCAAGAAAGAATACTGGCCTCTGATTGGTCCATCTGGAGCTGGACCCGTGATGTTGTCCCAGCACACACATGACCAAATGACATGGAAAACAAAAAAATCACTACACATTCCCACACCTTTCATCACCCCATTCCTGTCACGTCTGCTGTTTCCACCAAGGCACAATGCACCTACACACATGAACACACAAAATGTTTCTTCTTTTCATGCAACAAAAGTTGTAACTTGTGGACAAAAAGCTGCAGCTTCTCAAATTTGCTATCTCCCCCAAGAACTGAGAGGTTTCAGTGAACCGCAGAAACTGAAACTGCTTGTCTTGAGACCGCAGATCGCAACTCTGGGTCGCACCTGTCTCTCTAGTTTAAAAGAACAGGGTGCTTCAACCTAAACATTTTTTTTTTCCCTAAAGCTTGACTCCCACAGCCCAAACTAAATATTTAATAAACCCCTCAGTCTGGTTGTCTTCAGAATGCCCCCCCACCCCGGTCTTAGTGCACTCCTCTGTCACAGACACATACGGACGGCATGTTAAAGACCAAGCTTCAGTGCATCTTACCTGATCGCCGTCCCTGGTCGCTGTTTTCCTGCTCCATTCAGTTCTCCTGGTAACAACCTGTACTGGGACGAGCCACAGATCCTCTGTTGCGGTTGGGAGTCTCCCAACACCTGCCATTGTGAGAGCGACCCCAACGAGTGGGGGGAGCAGGGACCAAATCACATTCTAAGTGGTGCCTGCCACCATAAAGAGAGATGGAGCGAAGGATGGGAAACACATAGAGAACAAAAAACAAATTAAAAGGTGAAGGAAAAAAAAATTAAATAAAACAATGCCGTTAACAGTACAGGAAAGGAATGGCACAGAAAGCAATAGACAAACACTGGTGTGGAGACGTGGGACTGCAGAGCCACAGATACAAAAAAGTAGCTCCACCTACTGGCCAAAACAAATACTGAAAGCCCTTTTGCTTAACCATAAACCCCCCCCCCCCAAAAAAAAAAAAAGCAAAAAATTACTTCATCTTTTTTTTTTTTTTGTCTCATGAACCATTGTGTAATAGGAATAATGCACTCCAGGGTGTGTGTTGTGCTAGGATGTCACTTCTTGGGCATTGGACGCACTTGGCCTATGGCCTCATGCCCAGCCACCCAAGGTGTGTCTTTATTCCAGCACGACACACACCCTGTTGTGCAGTACTCCTTTAGTTACGAACAGAACAAAAAACAATTACAGCAATTCCAATGGAATGTAGTCAATGCAAATACAACTTGTAATAGGGTTAGTAGGGTACGATTAAGCCAATAGTTATGCTACTGTCTGGGGTTTTAGGATCTTCAATGCATGATTTTGGATTACTGGTGACAAGTGCAGTAGGCGTTGGAGGAGAGGGCTGCACACAAAGCTTTTTTTAAATTGGGTAATGTTTGGTAGGCTAAGAATGGATTCATGTAGATCATATCATTCATCCAGATTGCAGCCCACACAGCAAAGGAGCGATTCCCTAGATTGATTCTCACATGACCCACTGACCTCCCCCAGTAAGGCTTTCTTCAGATTCCTGTTCCAGCATGAAGATCAGAGTGCTGTGCGGGCAGAGTCAAAAGGCCACATGGCTGGTAGGACGACTCATGCTTGAAGACTGTTGCTGTGATTGAGCCTACTCACTGGAAGATTGCCATAGTGTGGATGTGAACTGAATACCAGTAGTAGAACCTTGGTTACAAGTAACCTCTGTTCATGCATGCATGTGATGTCATTAGTTTGTGTTTGTCAAGTCTGCTTTAGCATATTTTATTAGTGTTCCTGTTTGAGCAAGTTATACTTGGGCTGTTGGGGATGAATGTGAAAAGTTACTTTATGGTCCTGTTTTGAAAGCTCAAAGTCATTGTAGCTACCGTTGGTACCGCAAGACCCCATAACATCAGGTACTCCTTCAGTTCCTATTATATTCTGAGAATCCAGAACAAAATTCATTTGTTTTTCTTAACTATGATATCCAGCATCTGATGAAGAACCGCTCATGGCATTTGTCCCAGGTATGAACTGAACAAAACTGTTGCAGTTTATTTTTTAATTAGAATGGTAAACTGATTTTGTATTGTCATGGTACATGGGTAAGGATGTCACAGTATCAAATTTTAGCGATATGCTAACTGTGACTTGTAATACATATGTTATTGTGAATACAGTTATATTGTGGATGTGGTCATTTTTGTACAAAAAACAAGCAATAATACCTGTCAGGGTGGGCGGTATTGGGCTATACGGATTGACTAGTGGAGTAATGATGCCCGACGCCACAGGTGGAGGGCCTTATATCCCCTAGAAGGTCTGATATTTATTTATTTAGTTAGTTTTTGTTGACCGGGTAAGTGCACTAGACAAATCCTGCCTATTTTCAGACACGACACGGGGGAGAGGGATACAGATGAATGCCAACTGACCTTGAACCAGATTAAGTTGTTGGTGGTATTTTTAGTGAATGAGAAAAATTTGGCCAGGACACCGGGGAAATTCCCCTACTCTTTTCGATAAGTGCCATGGGATCTTTAACATCCACCTGAACTACCACCAGTCCTGGCAGATGGGACCTCGGTTTAACGTCTCATTCGAAAGACGGGTATACCTATACTGCCCACCCTGGAGGATGTTATTGTACTTAGAAAATGGGATTTAGGCTAAATATTGCAAAAAATGCTTAAAAATTAAAAATATTACTTAATTTTAATGACTAAACAATATTTGATACAAAGTAGTCCCAGAACTTCGGTCACTAGCACTAGGGGTCACTATTGCGTTTTTTTTTTTTTGTGTTGTGCCAGTCTATTGAAGGTCCTGTCTCTCCCCCAACAGCAGAGTCCACCTATCATTTTTGTACACAGTCCCTCATACCCTTGGCCCAAACATTTAAAGGTTTTCTGAATGTTTTGCAGGTTGTAACAGGACATTTCTGTTTAGTTTTTTTTTTTTTTGTGTGTGTGTGTGTGTGTGGTTAGCAGATTCAGTGTTTACCTAACATGTGTAACTGGGTGATGGGGAAACCCAGAAGCAGAACTGTCTGTTTTTGCTCCCCCCACCCCACACACACACCCCTGGAGTAGCAGTATTTTTTGTGTTTTTTTTTTTTTTTATTATTATTATTATTTTCACCATAACACTAGTGGGAAATGGTGCAGCACTGAGACAAGGGAATGTGGTTGGACATTTTGTAGAATGCTTCAGCAGTGGCTGAGATGGGGAAGCGTGACCGTGACACTGTAGCGCCAATGCTACAATGACAGCAGCGGTATTTATATGGATATGTAGTGTATAGTAGAGCATTGTTCTGCATAGAATTCCATCCTTTTCAAAATGCTGTTGAACCACAGTTCAAAGGTCATGGAATGTCTGTGTACCCTTCTGTGGTACAACAGCATTCTGAAACCTCTAGAGAATGCACAAGTCAGTTCTGTTTTGAAAGCTAAAAACCACCGTGTGCAGATTTCACACAATACTATACACTATAAAAAATACAGGATGAGCAACTTTATGCCCAACCAGTGTGTTCTGATACCTCAGGGTTCTGATTGCCATGGTCGTCTTGAGCTTTGCTGCCTAGGTCAGAGGGAATCAGAACCCCTCTGTGCATAGTTTCACATCTAGTATTCTGTCTTCTGCAGATGGAGACTCGCTGCTGGTTTGCCACAGCTAAATCAGAGGCACACCTCTCAAATGTCATTCTACTGCAAGATGTTTCTTGCGCATGCTCAAGGAAACATAAAATTGACAGCTGCTGAAATGCTTAAAATTTCATGGCACAGTAATACGGGTCAACAGGCATACAGAGACTGGGACTTATTATTTCATTGTCTCTTTTGCCTGATACTGGACCAGGTGGTTGGCTGGCTAAGCCAATCAGCGTGTAGGATTTGGCAGACCCATTTTCTAAAGTCTCTTTGAACTCATGTGTAAGGGAGGGTTTGCTTAGAAGGCACACTTGTTCCAAAAAAAAACCCCAAAAACACCCCCCAGAATTAGTTGAAAGGCCTTAAGACCATGATATACTATGAACCATGGTTAACATGGCATTAGAAATCAGCTATGGTTTTAATACTGTGACTTCTAGCCTTGATATCCTGACGTCCATATATACGAATTTCACTGATCTTGTCTG
Organism: Neoceratodus forsteri; assembly: GCA_016271365.2. NCBI lineage: Eukaryota > Metazoa > Chordata > Ceratodontiformes > Ceratodontidae > Neoceratodus > Neoceratodus forsteri. Next base: position 609,751,009 of record CM057449.1, on the reverse strand, counting down.
CATTTAATTAACATTATTTATGTATGCAGAGTTCATATTTGTGCTTCTCTTGGGGAGAGAGCTAAAGCTGGGGTTACATTTCAAGATGGTATACCAGCATGTTTGTGCCCTTAGAAAAGCTGAAACAAAGTTTTTGTGGAAGATCAATACTTAGACTGGGATCAAGTCCAAAATGGTGTCCTTATGTTACTTTGTTCTTTCGATTTTGTTACTTTATTTCTATGAGAATGTAAGTCTGACATTTGCTGTAAAACCCAATTTAGAACTCAATGCATTTCTCAGACCCATTTGCGGAGGTTATTGGGACTTACGTCACCATTTCACAAAGGCCAGGTGGGTGTTCATCTGCCCTTGGTGGTAGGGATAAAATTGCTTGAGATAGGCAGTCAAAACACTTGAGTTATAGGAAATCGGAATGGCATAGTGTGAAATAGCTGGACTAGAACAGCAACAAGTCAGGGGAGTATTGTTGACCATTTTCTCAATTGCAGAGCAGTAGCCTGCTAAACATGTTTAATGTGTGTCCATGGCACAGGAAAGATCAATAAAAATGAATGTATATTCACTGACTACTGCTATTGCATTTTCAGAACTGATTGGCAATGTACCCCGTAAAACTGTCAATCAGTTTTTTACAGTTATTTAATACCCTGGAATTGGGGTGGAGGGGAGAGACAAAAAGAGTGATTGCTAGAACATGTACGATTTATTATGCTACTGTATTGCAAAACCTGAATACTGTTTGACACTGTTGCTTTTTCTCTTGAAGTCCTAAAGCAGCACTTTTACCAAGATTCTTTCATTTTGAAAACCTCTCTCTATCTGATTGTTTTTGGGTTATATTTGTATTACCAAGATAAACTCCACTGGGCACAGCTCATTGTCAAGTAGGCCCTGGGTACAAGCAAACATTTACTGCAAAGCTGACCAAATTGTTCAGCAGAAATGAGAATATACAGAAAGGTGTCTTCAGTGCAAATAAAATCGGGTTTATGTGGGGTCATATAAATCTGTTAATGTTGTTTTTAAACAGCTGCAATACATTGTGATCTAGATTGCATTAGGAGGGCAACCAAAATGGTACAGGGTCTGCACCAGAAGACATATGAAGAAAGACTAAAGGAGCTTAAAATGTATAGCCTCGGGGAAAGGAGGGAGAGGGGGGCATGATAGAAACTTTCAGATACCTCAAGGGAATCAACAAAGTCCAAGAGGGTAGCATCTTTCAAAAAAAGAGGTATGCAAGAACAAGGGGGCATAATTTGAAGATAGAGGGGGGACGGCTCAGAGGTAATATGAGGAAGTATTTCTTCACAAAGAGGGTTGTAGATGCATGGAACAGCCTTCCTGAGGAGGTCATAGAGTCAAATACAGTGGGGGAATTTAAGAATGCATGGGACGGACATAAGGCAATTCTAGTGGGGGGGGTAGGAGGAAGTAGGCTGTTTAACTAGGATCTGCAGTTTATCTGTTAGCTAGCGAAATGGGCAGACTAGGTGGGCCAAGCGGTCCTTATCTGCCGTCAAATTCTGTGTTTCTATGTTTCCATCATTTATGTATTTGTGTGTGTATGTGTGTGTCTCGGGGTGGGAGAAATCAGTATGTGAACTGCTGGCCAGTTTGGCCACTAGCTTTCAAAATCTGGTAACAGTATATCCATATTTGTAATGTCCATCATTTCTAAAAGCTCAAAGATCACTTCTTGGGCAGGTAACCAATTGGCCATTAACTTTAAAAGTCTAGTGGCCAAACCAAGTTTTTAGTGACCATTGGCCACAGGGCTACCCAGTTTGTCCCACCCTGGGGGTGTGCACTTTTTACATTTTCTGGCCTTTTTACTGTTCTGGGTAGGGCAGCTGGGCTGGGAACTCCTTCCCTGCTACATCATCGTTTTTCCTGACTATTGATCTGTAACTTCCCCGCCCCCTCGTTCCCCAAGTTCGGTACTCATCTTTATATGGCCCAGTCTGGTTAGGGTCCACATGAAAAAAACAAGTGTTATACATATCAAGTGATTTAATGGGTGTCTGCCATTGTTTTCACATGGACCTTCTCTCTGGCCCCACCAAGGCATGTCACAGGCTACAGCAGGTGCTCATATCACTATTTTTGCACTTGAGCAGCAGGAGGGTAACTGCATGATCTAGACATCCGCAGCAGTGACATTGACCAGGGGCAGCTGCCTTTGATCTGCATTGGCCACCCAGTGGTCTCTGGTTGTAACCGACAAAAATGGCAAGAATTGTAGAACTTTTTTTTTTATTACTAGAAGTTAGTAGAGTCCTGCAAGTTTGAGGCAGTGTTTTACTCAGGCGGCCAACTGCCATAATTACTCATCCCATGCTAGGCCCAGCGCCAGCAGTCAGAGTAGAGTACAGCTGAGTTCACAGACACCAGGACCTGACCTAACAGTAGCTGAGTCATGTCTGTCACATCTCTCGTCTTTGGTTCCACGTGGTGCCCCATATGTCTAACAGTGAGTAGTATTACCAAAGCAAGGAGAAAGGCAAGAGGTACTATATATGGGGAAATAATCTGCAGCAGCAAATGCAACACAGGTTATGGCAGGGCACAGGGCAGCCTTTGACTCCAGACTCCTCAAAAACTTGTGTGTCTACATGAGACAGTTAGTTAGGCACTATGTGGGAAGTGAGAAGAGACCTGTCCCAACTCCATGCATAAAGCAAAATAAAAACATAAAATGCTAGGAATTTTTATTTATTTATAATTTATACCTCTTCAGTTGGACAGCTCACCTCTAATCATCCCACCACCTGTCCCCCACATCCCCTGGTTCTTGCACCAACCTCTAAGTTCTCTTGTGGCTTGCCACCGTGGCAGTGCCCCCAGGGGAGCAGGATTGAGTCTGGAGGTTGGTGTCTGGTGAACAGCGCGGTGCTAGTGAGGTGCCGTTTGCCATTCAGCTACCGTGGTGGTTTTCCCATTCGATTATTCTCTCCAGGGGACTCTCTGCATGCAGAGATGTGGAATGAGCATGCATGACATGCACAGTTGTATGCAGTATGTGCCGGCATCTGCAGCAGTCCACAATCTGAGGTAACCTTTGTGTTTGCTGTGGCCTCCCGCCTCACTGAAGGAGGAGAGCTGTCTAGTGGGACACTCATCTTTCTGTCCCCCAGTGGTCATCAGCAACCCTAGTCTATTTTAGAGACCGGGTAATCAGAGAAATGAACTGTGGCCTTGCTGTTGGGCTACCTGCCCAACTTAATAACGCTAAGAAATTTGGCTGTGGTGTTTCAGTCTGACTCAAAAAATGGTCTGGAAGGCACCTGGAAGCTGAGGAGGCTGGGTTGTTTATTTTTGTTGTTTTTTTTCTCTGAATTTAGTACTTGTGAAAAGTACTGGATTTGACAGCACTGGAACCTGAAGTCCTCTTTTGTCCACATGACCGGTACAGTGCACACTTCCCCACACTACCATGCCGGTGTGCCTCAGCACTGCTGTGGAGGGACCAGGGGCATCACTGGGGGTGGGCATTAGGGACTGGAGCATGGAGTCTCTTCATTAGCCCCTGATAAATATTTCCAATTCCTAAAACTGACCCCCAGCTTATATGTATATTTTTTCACTGTAATGCAGGGGTGGGGCACAAGCCCCTAATATTTTCAGATGCTACAAATACCCCTGGAAGGGACCACCACATAGGTGAGAGGGTAGTTCAGACTCCATGCCCATTCAGTCCTTGGCCGAACATGTGAGGCTACCAACAAGGGTGCCAGGTGTGTTGCTAGTTTGTGATTTGGATGAGGTTGGGTTATTTGAGCAAAGCAACCTGGTTTCTTTGTACTGTCTGCACATGTGATTTATTTGCAGTTGAGTGAGTCTTTTTTGTATTAAATTTAAGTGATTGACTCATTGACTTAGCGGGGTCTTTGGGCTGGGCTGATGTGGCTGGGAACAAGCTAAGAAGGGGACTTGTGAAGGGATTATTTTAGTACAATGACTGCACAGGGTCATCTATGCCTTGAAAACTGTACTCCGAGGGAGAGGTGTAAATAGATTCTAGGGAGTGCTTAAAAAAGTGGATTTGGACATCCGTGACCAACTTAAAAAAGTCCATTTGGATTTGGTTGGACAACTAAAAAATTTCTAAGGGCAAGTCAATTTTGAGTCACTACTTGCCGTAAGGAAACACTCAAACTGGAACTGTATACACCTGATGTGGTGAAGGAAAATAGTTGGATGGATCATAAGAAAAAAGTGACAATGTGCAAGTCGAGAGTAGAAGCTGGCAAACAAATCCCTGTGGATGAGGGAGAGAGAGAATCAGGAATGTAAGGGAAGCCAAAGCTCAGACAGAAGAACACATTGCAAAATCAGTGGGTAGAGGGGACAAAACCTTTTACAGGTACATAAGTGAAAAAAGAAAGGCAAAGGGAGGGATAGTGAGACTGAAGGGGGAGGATGGGGGCTGTGTGGAGGATGACAACAGTAAAGCTGACATATTGAACAGGTATTTCTGCTCAGTCTTTACTGAGGAAGAGGAGGGTAATGGGTCTGAATGGAGTACAAGGGTGAGAATGGTGCAGAAATGGACACAAGTCCCTTTACACGAGAAAGGGTCCTGAAGGAACTGGAAGTAATAAGAGTTGATAAAGCAATGGGGCCAGATGGGTGCACCCAGGGTCCTTAAAGAACTAAGAGAGGTGGTGGCTGAACCTCTTGCTATCCTGTTTAGCCAATCACTAGAAACAGGGAGGTACCCAAAGACTGGAGGATAGCAGATGTAGTCCCTTATACAAAAGTGGAACAAAGAGGAAGGGAACTACAGACCAGTCAGCCTCACCTCGGTAGTGGGAAGATCATGGAAGCACTACTGAAGGAGAGATTGGTGGAACATCTGGTGTCAATGGACACAGGACCCAAGGCAGCATGGTTTCACCAGGGAAGGCATGGTCAGACCAACCTCATTGAATTTTTGACTGGGTGACTAGGGAGGTGGATCAGGGAGGGCAGTGGACATGGCCTATCTGGACTTCAGCAAGGCCTTTGACACTGTGCCACATAGAAGACTATTGCACAAACTGGGGAATATGGGTGTGGGCAGGACAGTAGTGCGGTGGGTAGGTAACTGGCTGGGCAGCAGGACACAGAGGGTGGTGGTAAATGGCTGTCACCCACAGAGGGAAGAGTGACCAGTGGGGTACCACAGGATCAGTGCTGGGACCGTACTATTCAATATCTTCATCAGTGACATAGCGAGGACCTAGAAGGCAGAATTTCACTGTTCGCTGATGACACAAAGCTCTGTAACAGAGTAGACACACCAGAGGGTGTAGACAGAATGAGAAGGGACCTGCAGAAACTTGAAGAATGGTCAGGGTTTGGCAGTTGAAATTCAATGCAAGGAAGTGCAAGATAATGCATATGGGCACAAAACTCTGGCACAATATATCAGTTGGGGGTGAGGATATAGCACCAAGCAGGAAAGGGATCTTGGAGTTATCATCTCTGATGACCTTAAGGCAGGGAAACAGTGTGACAAGGCAGCAGGTAAAGCAAATAGGATGCTGGGATGCATAGGCAGGGCATCACCAGCAGGAAAAGGGAGGTCATAATTCCACTATATAAGACACTAGTGAGGCCGCACCTGGAGTAACACTGTGCAGTTCTGGAGACCTTACCTACATAAGGACATAGACAGGGTAGAGAAGGTTCAGAGGAGGGCAACAAAGATGGTGCATGGATTGCATCACAAGTCCTATGAGGACAGGTTGAAGGCACTGAACATGTACCCCTGGAGGAGAGGAGGGAGAGGGATATGATAGAGACATACAAGTATCTTACAGGAGGAACAGGGTGCAGGAATGCACTATTTTTGCTTAAAAGATGTTCCAGGACTAGAGGGCATGGGATGAAGTTGGAGGAGGACGATTCAGAGGAAACGTGAGGAAGAATTTTTCACAGAACGGGTGGTGGACAAGTGGAACACCCTGCCAGAGGAAGTGGTGGGGGCTGAAACAATCACGGGATTTAAGAATGCATGGGATAGACATAAAGGAATTCTGGAGGTCAGGGGTAAGGGGCAACAGACTTCCTGGAAAACATAAACTGAACTTACAAACTTAAATGGGCAGACTGGGTGGGCCATAGGCCCTTATCTGCCGACACTGTCTATGTATCTATGAATGAAAGAGCTGATGAATCAATAAGTAGTGTTTAATAAGTGGCTAATGTTAGAAGGCTGGAGGGTGACAAATGTTAGGGGGGAAGGGTTGATCACAGTAAAGAAATATAGATATGCACACGAGACACATGCCCATATGATTATTCCCCACTCATCCCCTGAATAGAAGTGTTATGTTTGCAGACATACCCACATGTACCATTCATGCACAGAAATGTATCAGGGTGAAGAGAAAAGAATAAGTATAGATGTAAAAAAAAAAAATAGATATAGATAGATATGTAGATATATAGATATATAGATCTATATATAGAGGCTGGGAAGATAGTTTGTAGAAAATAGGTCTGTCAGTCATTCCAGAGGACTGCATGGGAAACTAAGCAGATGATGAGCTTGGTTTCCAGAGTTTTCTTTTTCTCTGATCAGCATCCTAAAAACCATGTAAAAGGGCAATAAATAGACTTTTTTTGCAGCCAGTATGCTGTTGCAGTGCTGTTTCTTAGTTTTAACAAATGTTAAAAAAAACTCTAGAAACAATCCTCGTAGGACTCAACATTTTTGCTATCCAGTTATACAGATTTGTGATTGAGTAAATGTATGTTGTGCCTTTGTAAAACCACTGTTAAGTTCCAGCTTTTTCTACTGTTTGAACCAAGGCTTTTCATGCCTTTTTTTTTTGTAAATTACTGTATTTTCTCCCCTATCAACACCTGACCTGCTGCCATCAGCCTTGCTTCATGCCCAACTCCATCGCCTGCCTTCTCCGGGACTTCTGTCTCCAGTGTTCCTCCCTGGCTTAACCTCCAGGGTGGGGCTGCAGGGGGGATCCCGATCCCTAGCGGATTTAGAGTGCGGTGTTGGGGTGAGAGCCTTCAGTTGCTGGTGCAGCACCTGTGATGTGAGGCGGGCATCATCCTGTGTCCATCAGGGGATTTTCCATTTTTCTTTCTGGACTCCCTGATGCCAGTGGAATGTGCCTCACGCGTGCTCACACATGCGTGTTTCACACTGACCTCCTCTCCCCCCAAGCCTTGGCTCTCTGGCTGCACCACCACCACATGTGGTCAACCAGGTGGCGTACTGCGGTGGAGGCCGAGCCCTTCCCTCCCTGAAGTGGAGAATGTCCCCTGGGAATGCTCAGCTAACCTCCTCCAAGCAGCCCTCCAATGTCCCAGACTCGTTCCTGAACCCAGGTCATTGGGATTTTCATGTTTATATTGAAAATGTGATGAGATACAGCAACAAAAAAAGAAACACCCTGCATTGTCCTTTTCAGGATTATCTAGTAAAGGAAATGTAAGAATGGCATCCAAGATGAAGAGCTGCAAAACTGGAGATACTGAACCGAAGATTTCAACATCTGGCAGTTCAGTCCCTGTTTGCCCCATTAAAATCAAAGAAAAACAAAGTGCAGATAAGCAGGTAAGGTTCTTAATTTATTGCAGTACAACTTCCTGATGCAGGGCTCTTAATAATTTTTCCTCTCTGGGGTCCAGATCATCTAAAAATTAAAAAAAAAAAAAAGGGATTCCATTATAAGATCTGGAAGACCTTTCAAGCTGTGCTGGTCTGGGGCCCTCTTCTCAAGAGTCTCACTGAAGTGTGGGCGGATGGCAGGCTTTTACCTTTGTATTCCGACGTTGGGAAGGTATGATTCTAAGAAGCGTTTCAGCTTATAGTTCATGTAAATTCTCCATTTTGCTCACACTCTTCTGTATAACTGTGCTCATTAATATGAAAATAGGATAATTGTATCCTAGATATCATCTGCTCTGGCTGCTTTTCATAGTTACATAGTAATGTTGCCAACAACTAATTTAACATCATTCTTGTTCATGCTTGCTGGGCGAGCCCTTGCAAGAACTTTATGCGTACACAGACTTTTTCTTCTCCAGTTACTTCATGTCTCGGAAGTCGTTCATGATGTCACCAAATAATGCACGCCACACCAGACTGTGATATTCCATATGTGATCCCTTTTACTTGAGGGATTTGAGGTTCAAAATAGTTTGCACTATGAACTTCAGAATTGATTTCAATTGGAGTTGGTGCCCAGTACCATATGTCATCAGTACTTGGGTCCATAGTTCATGTGAATGCTCCTCACAAGCACAGTTCCTAGGTCACAGACTTTTACATGAGACCTTGGTGTTCCTTTCGGTGCCCATGTGAACTGCTCCAAGCAGTATGGGTGCTACTTTTACCCCATTGGAATATTCATTCGGATACCATACATTGCCCAGATCCTGGTACCCCTTTTTCATAGTCTCATTCCACACACAAACCTTGGCCTGTTCTTATGGAGTAGGATACATGCTCTTTACCTTAGCCTTGTAGCTACCTCATGCGGTTACCTCCTTTGGGGCCCTCGTTAATGACAGTCCTGGTTTACCTCATACTGATGCAGCCCCTGTATTGCATTTCTCCTATGTCATCTTCAGGGAAGCCCCCGGCCCAGAAGCTGTCAATGGACGTCCCTTGAAAGAATGTCCACTAGGAAACCTGCTTTTGCCATCCTGAACTTCTGGTGCTGCTTTCAACCCCCACAACACTGCCTGCCTGGAGGCCCCCAAACCCAGGGCCCTGGTCAAGAGATCCCACTGGCAACACCCAAGAGGGTGGCCACATCATGGAGGGAACCTATGATAGTCCCTTGTTGCCTGGCGAAGGTGCACCTGTGTTCAGTAAGGAAAATAATTCAATCCCGTCCTTGTTTGATACGAAGTCGCTGTCTTTTATAACGGAAGCATGTAGGACATTGCAGTTGAAAGAGGTTCAGGATATAGAAACTTTTGATCTGAATCCTATCTTATCAGCCTTGGCATCAGCCCTGAAGTGTTTTCTGAACTTTCAGTACTGGAACCTGATTATTGGAACAGGAATGAGCTGAGGTGGTTAAGCAGAAACTGCTTTCTACACCAAGGGTAAGATGTAACATGCTTCTGGAGGAGAGCTCCTTGAAGTTGGAGATCCCTCTAGTGGTGGACAAGGCTGTATGAAGCGTGTTCAGGCACAGGAACTGTAGGCCATGAGGTTACATAGAAACATAGAATGTGATGGCAGATGAGGGCCGCTTGGCCCACCTAGTCTGCCCATTTTCCTACCTAACAGATAAGCTGCAGATCCTAGTTAACCAACAGCTTACTTCCTCCTACCCCCCACTAGGACTGCCTTATGTCTGTCCCATGCATTCTTGAATTCCCCCACTGTTCTTGACTCCATGACCTCTTCAGGGAGGCTGTTCCATGCATCCACAACCCTCTCTGTCAAAATACTTCCTCACATTACCGCTGAGCCGTCCCCACTCTATCTTCAAATTGTGTCCCCTTGTTCTTGCACATCTCTTTTTCTGAAAGATGCTACCCTCTTGGATTTTTTTGATTCCCTTGAGGTACTTGAAAGTTTCTATCATGTCCCCTCTCTCCCTTCCTTCCTCAAGGGTATACATATTAAGGTTCAGCCAATTTGTTTGCTGCTAATGATGAGAGTGGATGTGTCATACAGACGGGTGTTTACTTCAGATAGTGTGAACCTTTGGACAACATATGCATGCTTCATTATTTCCAGAGCATGAACCTTTGGATGACCTATGTGTCCTTTATTATTTCCAGAGCATTAACTTCTTGGGTAACTGCCTTAGGCAGCTTTGTCCCCAAAAAGTTGGAGGAAACAGATATTTTACAGCTTGTGTCCATGGCATCTGCTGTCTTAGGGGATGTGGCAGTGGACAATTTGCAGATGTCGACCAGCTCCACTTATTATATTGTGGTAGCTCTACAGAGCGTGTGTCTTCGCCATTGGTTTGCGGACCAGACATCTGAGACCAAGCTGTTTAACATGACCTTTGTGGGGGAATTATTTGGCCCGGAGCTGGATGGTATTTTGAAGGATGTCTAGGACAAGAAAGGACAGTTGCCAGTGTCCAGACCATAGCAGAATGCAAATCCAGCCTCGAAAGGGCAGGAGTTTGGCCAGCACCATTAAGCTAGGTGTGGTTTTCGAACCTTTTAGGATTTTGGAAATCGGTGGACTAGGGGAGTCTGTTCTGGTTTCATGGATCTTATCAAAAGAGTTTCCTTTGCCTGCAGATAAAATGAAAGTGCTGGAAGGAGAGGATTTTCTTACCAATGTTGGTACACATGCCCATCTCTACCGCCCCCTTTCCCCTTGTGGAAGACAGCAATGATTTTACCAGAAATGGGCCCAACTAACATTAGACTCATGGGCGTTAGAAAGTTTAGATATGGATTAAGTCATAGAGTTTTCTCAGGTGCCTACAAGAGGTTGTTTTCTGCAGTATCCAGTACCCCCAAATCAAGTGAAGAGGCAGATAGTAAGTCAGACCTTGAATCACTTGAGACTGACTGAGACAGTTGTCCAAGTTCCCCAGAATGAGAAGGGCCTTGGATTCTACTTGATTTACTTTGTATTCACCAAGAAGTCAGTTTTTTTTTTTTGGCCTATTCTGGATTTGAAGTATATAAACAAGTTTGGCGCACAGTGTTCAAGGTGGAGTCCTAATGATCCATCTTCCAGGCAGTCCAGCTGGGGGACTTCTTGGTGTCCATAGATCTGAAGGATGCCAACCTCCACATCTGTCTGTCCAGTCACACCAAAAATATTTGAGGTTTGTGATTCAGGGACTGCTTTTCCGGTACCGGTCTCTCCCCTTTGAACTAGCAACAGTGCCCCAGGTACTTTCAAATACACTGATTGTGTTGGTGGTACATTTGAGGCAGGAGGGGCATCATGTATTCCCCGACCTGAACGATTTACTCATCTGTTCCTCAACTGCGCAGATGTTGAAGGGAGCAGTGGCAAGGGCCTTGGAAGTGCTGGAAATGCAAGGTTGGATTGTCATTCAGGAGAAAAGCTGCTTAAGGCTATCTTGGAGGCTAGAGCATGTGGGGGTGGTGTTCCAGACAGATGAAAGGAGGGTGTTCCTTCCTGCATTTAGGAAGGAATCCTTGATCTGAGAGGTTCAGTGGCTGAGGGCTCAATAAACAGTCTCTGCTCAGTCTCCTTCAAATTTTGGATTTTGGGTTTGATGATGGCAGCGATAGAACTTTTGTCATGGGTCAGGTTTCACATGCTGCCTCTTTAGAACAGGATGCGGGAAGTTTGGCCCCGACTTCAGTGGTTTTGGATGGTTTGCAGTCACTTGCGTGGTGGGAGAGCCGTAAGAACCTCTGAAGGGGGACTCGCCTGGAAGCTTGGCAAGAATTGATCATCATCATATAGAGCTGGGGCAGTCCTAGACAAAATCTCAGTTCAGGGTGACTGCACTTCAAAGGAGTAGGAGCTTCAGATAAATGTGTTGTAATTGAGAGTAGTGTATCTTGCTGTTGTCCACTTTAAGAACGGAGTTCAGTCTCATGTTGTGAAGGTAAGTTGCAATTGCATACATAACTAGTTGGGTGAACACAAGAAGCACAAGCATGCTAGCAGAAGCAACCAGAGTCCTTCCGTGTGCTGTGATCAGTCTTCTGGCACTTTGCAGTTCATCTGGCAGGGGAACTGAATGTTCCTGCAAGACAAATACAATATGATAATCACGTTCATACAAAACTTTCAGTGTCATGCACTTGCTCAACAGTAAACAGATGATTGCTAACGGGGCCATTATCGAAACAATTTCTTCAGTCAGTGCTATCCTGCAGACCCGGCAGAGGAAAGAAAATGGTTTGTGTTAACGGGCAGCTGGGTGCCATTCATAGCCGCAAAATATTCAGGGTTTTGTCCTGGAACAGTGTGTGTGTGTGGGGTATGGGGGTTGATATGCATCTTTTCTCCATCCCAAGCTTTAGAATGTTGGGCATATGAGGATTCCATGCTGAGCAACTCCCCAGTTTAGCTCTGCCATTTGAAGGGGACAGAGCTACTTTTATCTTCTCTCAAGAATTTTAAGTTTCAGGATTTCAAGACTTCATTTGGGGCTGCAATTCAGCACTACAGGTTGGAGCTGCCTGTTTCAGGGAGCACCCCTAAATTAAAATCATGCCCATTGAGCTGTGGCTTTCAAACTGAATAACCTGCCTTTTTTCTCATTCCCTGTGTGGATTGGGTGCCACTTCTGCCTTGCTAGGGGTTTTTATTGGTCTCCATTTAAGACAAAAAAAAAAGACAAAAAGGTGCAACAGGTAGGTACAACTTTATTTTTTGGGAGTGTAGGGTCTCTGAGGGGGTCCTTTGACTCCGGTGTCTGTTCCATTTGCCCCCAAAGCCTCAGGTTTTGTGTTTGGTACTTTTATGCACCTAATGTATGATTTTGGTACATTTTAGAGGTGTTTTGGTGATTTTCCACCACAGACCTTTGTTTTTCTGTTTGAGCGGCCGCCATTGGGGCTGGGTATGTGCTCCTTCAGTTGGGCTTCCCGCCATTGTCTAGAGCACGTGCATGTGCAGTGTTAATCCCATTTGCGCAGGGCAATCCCATTGAATTGCCTTGTGCAAGTGCGCACAGATCCACGCAAGCACGCTAATGTATGCGTGCACCCATCAGGAGCGTGCACACTGATTCCAAAGCTTTTTTAGCATGTCAATACAGTATTACAGTTGTCTTTGCTGATTTTAGCCCAATAAGCAATAAGGCTAATAATATATTATTATGGCTTATACATTCAGCAGTCCTGGTTTTGATTCCCACAACCCCCACTTGCATGATAATGTGACTCGGAACAAGTCATTTAAGACAACTCTGTGGGACTAATCATTATTTTTTTACCACACAATTATATTTCTCTTTGGCACCATGACTTATCGAGGACCATTAGTCAAGAAATGATGTAAGTTCTGCAGAAAGGGTGATGAGGCCCTTCCCCATGGGTCCGCTTTGCCCTCATTGTGTTGCTCAGCACCCCCCAGTCAGTTCTCCAGCCTGGGGAGGGGGGAGCACCTGGTTCTTAATTGGCAGTGGCAGCAGAATTGCAAGAAATTACCTTTGCGGCTCCGGAGTGAGCTTGAGCTCCGATGTCCCACAGGACATCCAAGCAGACACACCCGATCACAATAGGGCCCTTCAGGTCACGGGGCCGGGGCATCCAGACATGTCCAGGTGCGACGCAATGAGCTTAGGCTGCGATAACTGATGTGCAGGCAGACCCCGACCCTGCCTTTTTGAAGGTCAGTATGACAATTACAGGGATCTTGGCGATGTTCCTGACCTTAACTTAATTTTGTCCGTCTCTGTCTGCATCTTTCTTCGGCTACCATGTGACCAAAATTATTGCGCAACATTGGGCAGATGTGGATCAGAAAAGTGTTTTCCAAGCCATGACATGGATCTTCTTTTTTTAAGAAAAAGGTCTCGTGGGTGGGGAGCTCCTCCACTGAAGACAAGGCCATTTGTATTTCTGAAGAGTCACCGCCCTGCCTATAAAAAAGGCTCTGGCTGTCGCAGTCTTTCATGTTAAGTGGGTGAACAATGCCTGCAGGAGGGGTTTCGCCTTTATCAGTACACAACAGTTGTAATTCTTATGCTTCTTCTATTGACCAGAGCCTTCAATATTTCAACATATGGGTCACTACCCTGGCTAGTTTTGTTCCCCTTTCTGAAGGAGTGAACCTTTTTTGCGATTCATGAACATGGTTCCACTTTTCCTGGTGGTTATTGACTGAAGAATTTCGTATCAGACCACTCGGCCTACTTCATTGTTTTCGACCAGAATGGCTATGTGGCTTGTCATTGGGTCTGGTCAAGCTTCCTCAGCTAACCTGTTTAACATTCCCTTGAGGGAAGCCTATGGTTTGATTCCACCCTGGATACTGTTTAAAAAACAAAACAAAAAAATACGGTTGAAAGGGCTTTCTTCAGTGTCGAACAACAGCGCAAGACTACCATAACCCAGTGGCGTCAAGGTGACGGCTCGCACAGACAGTTCCGTGTGGGGTTACATTCCTTCGGAAATTGGCTCCTGAGAATGGAGGAGCCTACTCGGGTAACAAGGTTACAGTATTGAAGGAGCACTGGCCAGGAGGCCCAGCACCACAAGCATGGTGCTTCACAAGAGAGCATGCGGCTCATCCTTGACTCCATTTCTTGGTGGTAGATTAGAGGAGTTTCCCTCAAGATGGGCCAAAACAATGTCAGATGCCTTATTAGGGGTCACTTCTCCACCCCAGTTTCAAGGGCGGCGAAAAGGCCAGGTGTTGTCAGAGCTCCTGGCTCTTCTTTTTCTGTTTGGGCTATAGTACAGGTACCGCTAATCAATGAGTTCAGGGGTCCTGTTGGTTTTATTTTATGGTCCCCAGAAAGTTAGGGAGTTGGGCCCATTCTAAAATCAAGCGCCTGAACAAGTTTGTGCTCCACAGGATGGAGCCCCTGAGGTCAATCAATGGGCTGCTCAGCCAAGGGGTTTTCTTAATCCCAAGTATGTCTGACTGATGCCTGCCGCCACGTTCCCTCTGTCAGTCCTACTCGGAGTATCTCAGGTTTTTGATACTGAAACAATGCTCACAGCATAGGGCGCGTCTCTTCGCCGACGCATCAGCCCCTCTGAGTTCCTTGAAGGTGTTGGTAATCCTAGGGCAAAGGTCGGCAACCTGCAGCCTACGAGCTGCATGCATCTCTCCCTGCTCTAACCTGCGACTCCCGGGGCGGCTCCTGTTTCACCCACATTCCTCCGAGGTGTGCTGCCAGGTCCAGAATACTCCATGCTGCTCTCTGGTGAAAAGCCCTGCGGTGGCATTTGCGTTTCTTCCGCATGGCGTTTCCACGCATATTCCACGTGGTCGCCAGGCAGAGAACAAAGAAGCAGGGACTTCTAGTTTGTGGCACCACCAAGACTTCCTTCCTTCCGATCCCTTCCAAGTCTGTCCCTCTCCCTCTTCCTCTTCTTCTGCAGTGCCCCCCCCGCTGCATTAATTAGTTGTGAACCCCCTCCTCTTTCCCCGAAGCCCACCTCTAAAGAGCTTGCAAGTGTGAGTATTCCGTTCCCTCTCAGGTCCGCAACAGCACTTTATAGTTGCGGGGTTAACTGGAGGGGGAACCATAATGTCTGTTAGTTTCTGGTGTAACAGGGATACAAGGAGGATCGAGGAGCACTTTGCCAGCCAGCCTGCTGCCACATCGAGGAGCGCTATGCAGCCCTACTTTGCTGCCACCTGTTGAGCTCAGCGTTTGGGAGTTTTGTTCTACCACAGGCACAGTTGGAGGCTTGGCAGAGAGACCAGCAGGAGGCCAGAGAAACCGTCATCAGTGCCCAGGACTCAGAACTGAGCTGTAGTTACTTTGGGCTGTGGGTTGTGCTGACTGAGGATCCTCTGACTCACTGGGCCACTGGTGAGCAGTTCAGGGAGGGGCTTGCCACACCTGAGACTACTAGGACAGCAGTACTAACTGAACATTATCTGCACTCCTAGCAGAGTGTGAGCCCAGGGTGTGAACAGTGCACGTCTGCTAATGGCAAATCTGCCTGCTCCAGTGGCCCCTGCACTGTAACTGTACTGCTGCCTTTGCCTGCAGAATTTTTTGCTGCTGCTTACCAGCAGGGAGGAGGAGGAGTGGGTGATCAGCTGTGCGAGGGAGACCAGCAAGCAACCACAAGAACCCAGAAGAGGAGTAGGAACAGCTGGACATATTCACAGGTAGGTGCATGTGGATACATTTGGTTCTTCTTGGGATTATTATTTTGAGTAATGATTGTGGGCATTTCGGTTGGGGTGGGGGGGATTGTGGAGTGTGAAATCCATGCCCTTTCTTGGCTGCTCTGATGTGGTATTGGGGTGTGCATGGTTTGCTGCATTAGACAGCAGTAGTAGTAGTAGTAATGATAAGGTAAACACTCATTTTTAAGGGACACCTCATTATGATTTATTAATATGTGATATCAATACAACTGTCAGCTGTGGTTATATATAATTAATGTGTGTGTCTGTGTGTGTGTGTGTGTGTGTGTGTGTGTATGTATATGTATATGTGTGTGTATGTGTATGTATATGTGTGTGTGTATGTGTTATATGTGTGTGTGTATATATATACACACACACACACACACACACACACACACACACACACACACCCACCCACCACCTGTATATAATAGCAAACCTACCTCTCCAACACCAAAGAAATGCCTTACTGCACTTTTCTTTTAATTTTATTATTTTGTCAGGGTGGGAGGATGCTTGAATTGCTGTTTTGCTGGATTTGTGTTAATATACTTTTGCTTTTACATTGCATTTATTGGGGGGGGTTCGCAGGGTAACTTAACACTGCATGCTTGTGGTTGTGGGTATGCCTGGCTTGCTGCCGCTGCGGTGTCACTTCTGTGTGTTTCATAAATAAGATGTAAATGTGCAGTGGTGCCTTTCTTGGGGGTGACTGAATGTGTGGGTGGGGGCTTCTGCTGTGCTGCGTTAACTTCTGATGTTCTGCTGCGCTTTAACACTGCGGTCATGTTGAGAGGACATCAGAATTGATTGAATACAGCAGGCCAGGGGTTCCCCCCCTCCAAAAAGGCAGTGTATCTTTATTTTTTTGTAGACTTTATTTCTCTCCTGACGCCAACCACCGGACTCTCTCCAGTGGGGACTCTCTACTACTGTCCTACCTGCCTGAAGGCTCAGTCGTACCAGTTGGTTGGGGGGCAGCTTCACCCCATCTGTTCCGGGTACCTGTTCCCCCAGATTTAAGCCCTCCTGGGTGGGACCACCACTCTCCTTAGGTGACCTGAGTGTAAATCTGGATGGGTAACCTGAAAGTGGAAGAGCTCCAACGGTAGCAGATGCACTCTGCCTGGGGATGGGGGGTGGTCCCTGGTTCCACCATCTCCTGCCAGTGGATGGAGATTTTCCTTTGTTCCGCCCCAAGGAGTTCGGACATGAAATGGCAGCTAGGCACTTGTGCGCCGCCACCTGCTGAGCTCCACCCCTGCTACAGAGTGGTGCATCCCCAGAACCCTCCCCAGGGAAGGGAGAGCTGTCCCCTGGGCGCTCAATCCCTTTCCTACCCTTCCCATCCCCTGCAACCCTAGCTCATTCCCGAACCTGGGTTGCCGGTGTGGTGCGAGGTGTTGTGTCTAGCGCCTCAACCCTCAGTGGCACTGGGCTGGCTGAAGGCAGTGTATCTTAACAAGGCATGTTTACGGTTGGGGGTATGTCTGGCTTGCCGCTGCTGCGTTCTATCACTTCTGTGTGTTTAATAAACAATATATAAATGTGCAGCGTTGCCTTGTTTGGTGTGTGTGGGGGGGCTTTGCTTTGCGGCGTTGATCACTTCTGATGTTCTGTTGCGCTGTAACACTGCAGTCATGTTGAGAGAACATCAAAATTGATAAAATACAGCAGGCCAGGGGGCTCCCCCTTAAAGGCAATGTATCTTAACACTGGCTGGTTCTGCAGGGTTTTAAATAATTGATTAGCAGTTTTTTTCTTGGGGCAATACCAACTGTACAGAAAGCATTTATGTAGGTTTTCTGGAAGTGTTATGTTTGTTAAACACAGTGAGGCAAGTGCTATGCATTTTCACAGTGTTTTAGAACTTTTATGAGCAAAACGCTAATCAATTTTTAGAGTTAAATAAAACCCTGTTCTGAATCTTAAAACAGTGATTCTTTATTGTTTTGTTGTGTCCTTTAGCAATGTCTCAAATAAGAATAAGCATTCTTGTTCCCTTTGTGCAGAGTTGGTACATGTATTGATCATAAAGCATGCCTGCTTTCAGTCTTTTGGTTATTGCCATCTGCCATGTTCAAACTATTTCCAGTTTAGCTGTGGGCATTCTGCCAGTCTCTGTGCTGTTCATTAATTGTGGGTCCGATGTCTGTGACTACATCCAACGTGTTTGTGGCATGATCTTTCCTTCATTTGAAATGCATATTAATAAGTTGTGGAACTCCTTCTGTGCACACTTCTGCCACAGGGGTTTCTTAAAGAGGTTTACTGTTATGTTGTGCCATTCTTCTAAATGTGTGTCAGGTTGTGGAGCTGAGCTCCTTCTTTTTTTGCCTTTTATTTCCTCAAGTGTCTCACAGTTGTGGTGCTCTGTTTTAATGACATTCTTCCTGCCGCATGGCAATAACGGTTATAGATTTTTTGACGTCTTTCTTTTTGTTTTTTTTGTGGCCTCTACTAAGAAAGTATCTCCGTTGGTATACACTGCAAACAAACATGGCGCATCTGACTAAAAAAAGAAAGATTGCTGATGAGAACCGGACATTTCAGGATGAGTGGTTTGATCATGGCTTCATCAGTAGGAAGGGACTGTCATTCTGTGTGATTTGTCAAGAATCTCTCACTGCAAACAAGAAATTGAATGTACAGCGTTACTTCATGACAAAACATGCAGCATTTGCAACCAGATATCCTGAAGGACATGCACGAAGGAAGGTCTTTGAGGCACTGGAAAAGAAATTGGGGGAAGGAACAAACTGTGCTGACGTCTTGGTCATCATCTGCCAATCATCTTACAACAGCCAGATTCCTTGGAGCTCTGCAGGTGGTTCGCACAAGGAAGCCTTTCACGGATGGAGAATTTCTGAAAGATACATTTTTTGAAATGGCTCCATATTTGTTTGCAGACTTCAAGGACAAAATTAATCGCCAGATTCAAGATTTGCCAATGTCTGCTAAGACTGTGAAGGATCGTGCACATAAAATGATGCAAGATATGGATTCTCAGGTAGTGAAAGATATTGCGTCATCGTCTTATGAATCCACAGACATCAAGGACACAGCACAACGGGCAATAATGATTTGTTTTGTTTATGGGTCCGGAGAAAAAGAGGAACTAATGAGCATTTGCCCCCTGAAGCAACAGACCAGAGGAGAGTACATCTTCGATGTTCTCTGAGTATTTCCAGAAGGAGAACCGGCCCCTTGACAAAATAGTGAGTATTTGTACTGATGGAGCCCCCAGCATGACTGGATGTCACAAAGGACTTGTAAAGCTTCTCGAGGGGAAACTACAACGGCCAATTATTATGTTTCATTGCATTCTTCATCAAGAGTCGCTGTGTGCCCAGTCTCTTGGAAAGGAGATGGCAGATGTCATGGCACTAGTTGTGAAAATTGTAAACACAATTCTTGCCAGGGCTCTGAACCATCGGCAATTCAAACAACTTCTGGAAGAGTTGGACTCATAATATTCAAACCTACTGATGTACAACAGTGTTCGTTGACTTTCTAGGGGGTTAGGTCCTGAAACGGTTCACAGACTGCTTGACAGAAGTAAAGCAATTTTTACATGAGAAGGGCATTGTGCATGAAGAAATATCAAATAGCTTTTGGCTCCAGAAGTTTTTCTTCTTGGTTGATCTGACTGGACATTTGAACAGACTGAATATTGGTCTGCAAGGACGGGGCAATACTGTGTTCTCCCTGTGTGGACAGGTCCTGATATTCTCGTCAAAACTGGAAGTGTTCCAGAATGACTTAAAAAGAAGGACACTGCAACATTTTGATTACCTTCATAAGTTTAAAATAGACAACAAGACACGAGAACCCAGCTTCACTATGAACACTGCAGTGCTTGATGAAGCAATCAATGGGCTGATCAAAAACTTCAGTCGCAGATTTAATGATTTCAGAAAATATGTACCAACCTTCCGGTTTATGACCCAGCCATATCAATTCAATCTTGATGAAATGTGACTAGGCCATTTTTAACATCCCCACTGCTGACTTGGAGATGGAAGTGGCCGAATTTGTAGAGTCTCATGTTTGGATGGATAAATTTACAGAGCTAAATGCAGAGCTAGAAAATCTGGAAAGCAGGGCAGAGCTAGCAGTGGCGCACAAGTGGGCAGAGATGGAAAGGCTGCCAAAGACAGATGGGCTCATCTTCTATGGTTGGATGGCACTCCCTGATAATTTCAAGACAATGAAACGACTTGCTTTTGATATGCTGTCTGTTTCAAACACCATGAAGTCTTGCTATATTAGGACTTATATTAGGACTTATTGCAGTTAGCCACTGCACTTGAACTGCCCCGGAGAGGAAAGAGTTAACTCCAGAGAATCTGGAGTTCTAAAGCGCGAGGGCACTATACCAAAGCTCTATCTGGGCAGTTTCAAATGAAACTGTCAGATTCTTCTCCGCTTCACTGAACAGTCAGCCCGGAGATCAGCTCCTTCAGCTCGTTCATTTCTCGGTTCAAGCGAGTATTTTGGTTCATTTGAACCGCAAAAGTAATTATTTACCGCATTTCAGTTAAAGCTCTATCTGGTAAACCGTAAGTACAAAATGTAAAGTCTGTGTGGAAATTTAGTTATCGGTTCGGTTTTGAACCGATCGGTTTGGCGATTTTAACGCTTTAAAGTTTGGGGCTTTAGAGGCGGTATTCGGTTCTTATCGGTTCTAAAAACCTTGATTTTAAATAGGTTTTTTCAAATACCCGTGAAACGGTTAGGAACCGATATGGGTGTCTTGCTCAGCAATGCCACAAAAAGGGGCAAGTTTTGGTTAGTTGGCATTATGTCTGGGGAAACCCAAAAGAAAAAACGGCCCACTGGTTTCAACATTGTGATGCTGTGGGAAGCCTTTGCCAAGGCTGTCCCACACACCACTTGTGTTTATTGTCTGGGGCTGACCACCTCCTGTCAGACTGCCAGGTGTTTAAAATTTCTCTGCAGCCACCCTGAAAAGAGATGGGCCGACTCAGGGAACTATTGGCCAAAGGATTCGCTGACCACGGATGGCCAACCAGTCCAGCACCCACTGGACCAGAGAGTCCCCCTCTGACCAGGGCTAGACTTCCTCGGGCAAAAGGATGGTTCAGAGGAACCAGTTTAAAAAAAAAAAAAAAAAAAAAGAATATGACAGAGAAATCAGTAGGTTTGGAGTCCAAGATTGTCTCTCCAACTGCTGCAGAAGTAGTTAAGCCATACAGATTGTCCAGTCACTGTTTCTAGGTCCTGTCGAACCATCTACAGTTGGTAAAAGGTGGCTCGTTCAGTTCCAGTGGTTCAGGTTTATGATGTTGAGGAATTGTTATGAACCACAGGAGTGGGAGGAGGAAAATTGATCAATACATGTGTGGCTGGTAGGGTCTGGACGTGCCCACTTAAGTGGACATTTCTCCAGACAGACTTTAGAATCTCCTCCTATTCTGTCTGAGTCCCTTTCTCAGTTTATGTTTTACAAAAAGCTTGCAGAATCCCCCCAGCTTCCTTTAGAGGAGGCTATGGATGAGTAAAGGGGAGCCTGATTATGTAGGAATGATGGGCTAGGAGGTTGTCTTTCCTTTGCATAAGTCATTTAGGAAGTAAACAACTAAGATTTTATAAGATTCCTCTTTCTGTCCCTCCTGTAAGATAAAAAAATGGACAGAAGGTGTATTTCGTCAGGCTCTGTTACAGACTTCATCACTGAGCAGTGTAGTCATGTAGGTATGGTACAAGCTGCAGCCTGTGTCAAGGCTAATTCCCCTGGCCTCACATCCTCCTGAATAGGATTGAAGGAGGATTGATGCCATGGCAAGAAAACAGTATATGGCAGCTTCTGTGGGACTCAGACAGGCAAGTTGTATAGCTTATGTGGCTAGATTTCAGAAATCTAGGTGGGGCCTTATTATTGCAGTTAGCCAAGCAGGCCCATGGCCAGCTGGCTAGCGGTTGGAACAGGTGGCTGCTAATGGCACTGAAGCCTCTAAGTTCAAGTTCATACTGCTGTTGGTGTTAATCTTGTTTTCTCTAGGGTCATGACCACTTCTGTAGCTTTCCGTGGGTTGGCATGGCTCAGATGCACTAATCTGTCCCAAGATACTCTGTCAAAGTCTATGGATTTGTTTCTTGTTGTGGGTAATTCTCTGAGGAACAAACAGAAAGCTATATGAAAAACATGGATGATTACCTACAAAAGTGCCCAGGTAGAGGCTCAGGCCTCCTCTGCTTTCGCCAGAGGGGTCTCTTCAGAGGCAGAAATAGACGGGGCACAAGTAAACCGTCCCCCTCCCCTTAGCCTAAGACTATTGCCAAGCAGGCACCCTGATGGGGTGCCCAGGGCCGATTCTCCTATACCAGTGGGCAGGTTGGTTTTTATTTCAGCCAGAACTGTGTGTCCCTAACTCGGACAAGTGGGTTCTGGAAGTAATAGGTCTGGTTCTCCGCTTCAAACAGTTTCCAAAGATGAGAGCCAGACAGGTCCACCTGCAAATCCTTCGAATCCTTGCTTTGGGAGCAGAGGTTTCTTCTCCTCTGAACTGCAAAGCAGTAGAAAGGGTCCTCCTTGCCACTGGAGCAAGGCTGTGCTCATGATACTTTCTACCCTATAGAAGGCAGGAGATTCGTGCCCATCTCAGATTTAAGGTACCTGAACAAGCATCTTTGAAAACAAGTTAAAATGTTAACTCTGGCTGAGGCCAGGGACTGGCTAGCTTTCCTGGACCTCAAGGATGCCTATTTTTTCATGTCTTGATCAGGCCTTCTCACGAAAGTACCTCAGGTTACCCTCAGGCCACTACCAGTTCAGGGCAATGCCCTTGCCTTACCTCTGTGCCAAGGGTATTCAAGAAATTCTAGCTGTGGTAGTGGCTCTTTAAGAAGGCAAGGATTGCTTTGTTTCCTTTCCTGGATGACTGGCTCTTAGTGGGTCAGTCTCCAGATCAAGTAAAATCCCACTTGCAAGTCACCCAGCAGCTTCTCACCTTTCTGGGATTCCTGCTGAATTTACCAAAGTCAGTTCTCGAACCAGTTCAGGTACTAACTTTCATAGGTGCAGAGTTGAACACAAAGTTAGCCAGGGCATTTCTCCCTCTAAAGGGGTAGTAGGCAGTCTCTTGCCCTGGCATCTTCCATTACTCATGAAGTCTCTTGACCAGCAAAGCATTTGGTTACAACTACTAGGGCACATGGCTGCTTCCACAGCTGTAGTGCAGGGAGCAAGATTCCAGATGAGGGACATTCAGTTCCATCTGAGGGCCTATTGGTCCCAAAGGAGGGATTCCCTTTCCAAATTGGTTCTAGTGACCCAATTCCTGATCCTGGCCTTACACTGTGACAGGATCAAAGCAATCTAAAACTAGGGCTCCTCTTCATTCCCTCACCACGGATGCTCCTGTGTTAGGGTGAGGAGCTCGCTTAGGCGACCTGTCCACTAGGGGAGTGTGGTCTCCCTAGGAATCCCTGCTCCACATCAATTTTTGGAACTCAGAGCTGTCTTCTAGCTCTTAGGAGTTTTCAGCTTCTGTCCAGAACAAGGTAGTTCAAGTCAGGACAGACAACACCACAATAATGTGGTACATCAACAGGCAGGGGGCACTGGTCATCAGCCTTGTGCAATCAAGCAATGAAGTGGTGGTTTCTGGCTTACTCCTGAACACCTCCCTGATAGCAGTTCACCTCCCAGGGAAGGACAATGCCCTGGCAGATGCCCTCAACAGGATTCTCAGGCCATCACGATTGGGCTCTGAATCCTCAGGTGCTGGGTTCAGTCCTTGCCAGATGGGGCTCATTTTCAGATAGATCTTTCGCAGCCCCATATAACCACTAACTTTCTCTGTTTTGTTGGGGCTCCAGTGCTGGATCAGCCCCTCTGGATGCTTTTCACTTGGATTGGAAAGGGAAGTTTCTGTTCACCTTTCCTCCCTTTCCCTTTCTTTCAGGGTACTAGTAAAAATCAGATGTCAGCCCTGCAAAGCGATTCTGATTGTTCCAAACTGGGCCAGACAGCCCTGGTACCCATTGTCTCTGTCTTGACAGTCCACCTCTACCCTGAGCTTGCCCAGAGTCCACGACTTACTGGCCTTTGCACAAGGGAGAGTGTGGTATCCGAACCTCAAATTCCTCCTTCTCAAGGCAGCTCTTGAGGAGTTAGAATTTGCTGATTTACACCTTTTTCAAGGTGTCGCGGATGTTTTAAAGGCTTCAAGGAAGCTTTTTCACTGGCGCCACTTACAATTCTAAGTGGAACAGGTTTACAGTCTGCTTATCTGCCCATTTTCTGGACTTTTTGGTCCATTTTAAATTCTTTAGGTCTTAGGCCAGCTACCTTAAGGGTTCCTCTGGCAGCTGTCTCTGTTTTTTTCTGCAAGCAGGGAAGCCTGCTTCCTTTTCTTCTCAACCTGTGTTTTCCAAGTTTTTAAGGGGTTGCTTCACACCAACCCTCCTTTTGGGAACCAGCTCCTGCATGGAGCCGAATGTTGGCATTGCTCAGTTAATGCAAACCCCTTTGGACCTCTGTCCCAGCAGAGACTCAAGCTTCTCACTTGGAAAATGTTTTTCCTGGTGGTTTCACTCTGCCAGACGCATAAGTGAACTACAGGCCCTAGCAGTGGAAAGATTTTTCTCTCCCACAGGGATAAGACAGTCCCTAGGACTAACACAGGGTTTGTCCTTAAGTGGTTTCAGGTTTCCACCTGAACCAATCCATCTCTCTCCAGGATTTTTCACTGAGCATTCTTCCTCAGGTGAGAGGAGACTGCACAGCTTGGACGCCAAAAGAGCCTTATGCTACTATTTGTAACGCACTAAGGGTCACAGGTTTGAATCCTCCAACTCTTCCTTACCTAGAGCAGGCTGGCAAGGAACCCACACCAAGAGACACAACTGCAAGGTGGATTGTCTCTTGTATCCATTTTTGTTATCAAAGACTAGGTAGGAGAGCCCCTCAGGACTGAGGGCTCACTCCACCAGGTGTACAGCTGCATCTCTAGTGGCTGCTAGAGATATTCCCATTCTGGAAATCTGTCGAGGCTGTTACTTGGAAGACAGTTCACACTTTTACCAAGCATTATTCCTGGATTTCAGTCCAGGAGAGATGCTCGTTTTTAGCACAGCTGTGCTTCAGAGCCTATTTCCTAAGTAGGTTCTGACCTTCCTCCATGGAGGTACTGCTGTGTATCTGTATTGTTCTAATATAGCAAGACTTTCATGGTGTTTGAAGAAAAAATTACTCACCTTAGTAATTGCTTTTCTTCTCATGGAGTCTTGCTATATTAGGACCACCCCAACCTGCCCCTCTCAGAACTTCTACTGGGGTGGGGGTGGCAAATTAGTGCAAGCACTGTGTCATGCCATTGTAGTTCTTCCCTTCACCCTCTTTTATTTAGGGTTAGGGAACTAGGGTTTTCTGGTTGAGTGATTTGTTGGCCCCCTTCCTGGACTTGAGTCTTTGGGGGAAGGGGGGGTTCCTAATAGTGCTTGTCAGGGGGGAAAACTAATAATACCATTATTCATTCTTGTTATTGTTATTGTTGTTTCTATTGTAGTTATTACTACTAGTAGGTAGCCATTTGGCTAGTGTAGAGCTTTCCACACAGACTTGTTGCTTAGTGTTAGCTTCGTAAAGATCTGACAGTTTCATTTGAAACTGCCCAGATAGAGCTTTGGTATAGCGCCCTCGCGCTTAAGAACTCCAGATTCTCTGGAGTTAACTCTTTCCTCTCCGGGGCAGTTCAAGTGCAGTGGCTAACTGCAATAAGTCCTAATATAAGTCCTAATATAGCAAGACTCCATGAGAAGAAAAGCAATTACTAAGGTGAGTAATTTTTTCTTTTGGCTCCACCTATCTGTGCGAACAAGTATTCTCTCACATGAACTGTATTAAAAACAAATTCAACTCTCAGCTCACTGATGAATCCTTAGATATTTGTACTCAATTGAAACTGACCAGCTATAAGCTAAATGTTGAAAAGATGAGCAAGGGATGCAAGGGCAGAAATCTCACTAAATTAAATTAATTAAATAGCACTGTCTGTATTTTGGGGAAGGCCTTGTTTTTTTGTTTGTTCTTGAAGCCTGCCTTTTATGAATTGGCACCGAACAGCAGTGAACAGGGCATGAACAGAACAGTACTGGTTGTAAGATGCATTTGTAATTGCCAGCAGTTTGTGCACTGGCACAGTAGTGGTTGTACCTTGGGAAGAGGTATTTTGAATAACCAGCAGCTAGTGCATGGACACAGAAATGGTAGCTGGTTATTCAAAATCCCTCTTGCCAAGATACAGCCAGTACTGGGCAGCAGTTTATGCATTGGCACAGAGCAGAGATGACAGGACAGTAGCGGTTGTACCTTGGGGAGAGGTATTTTGAATAACCAGCAGCTTGTGCATGGACACACAAATGGTGGCTGGTTATTCGAAATCCCTCTTGCCAAAATACAGCCAGTACTGGGCTGCAGTTTATGCACTGGAACAGAAAAGTGGTACCTGAACAATACTGTCTGTATTTTGGAAACATGGATTTTGAATAACCAGCAGTTCATGCTTTGACACAGATTGTGCTAAATGAACATTGTTGGTTGTATTTTGGGTAAGTGGGATTTTTAATAACAAGCAGTTAATACATTTGCACATTATTTATTCAATAAACACAGCAAATTAATTTGTACAGAATGTATTCAATAAACAGTGAATTCATTTGCACAAAATGTCTTTATTGCACAATAAAATTTTGGGAGGCAGTATAGCGCAGTGGTTTAAGGCTCTGAGCTGCAAATCTGGTGACATCCAGCAGACCAGACCTGGGTTTGAATCCCACAGCTTCCACTTGCATACTGTGTGACCCTGAGCAAGTCACTTAACTTCTGTGTGCTCCCAGGTCGCTCCTGTAAAACAGCTTTCAGTTAGTGTGCTATTCCTGGTTAAACCACTAAATAAAAAATAAAAAAATAAATGAAAAACAGTGAATTTATCTTAATATAGTAGTCTGTGTTCTTTCAACAAAGTAACATACATTTTGTAATAAATTGACATGTTTGGAGAATGTCTGGCACATACATGTGCATTAGTCATGACCACATCTATAAATATTTTGTGTGGCTTTTTTGCAGTTGGCTATTTTGTGATCATTGGGCATGCGGCTCCCAGGCCTGAAAAGGTTGAAAATGCCTGTCCTAGGGGCTTAATGTCTACCCTGATTGAACAACCTGCTTATTTATGCACCAACGTTGTCCTTAGTAAGAGGTCTGTACTCAGCATTCCAGATATGCCAGAGTAGCATGGCTAAGGGTGAGCTGTCTCAGACCTTGGAATGTCTGGAGAGGTAATTTTTCGGCACAAAATCGGAAAGGTTTTGCCGCCTTTTTCCCGGAAGGTGATCTTGGTCAGAAGTCCGCTGACTCACTGCAGTTTGGGCCTCAGGATAGGCAGCGATAGTTTAATTCTGTAGGCTTTCTTCCAGATGCGGCCTACTCAGTTGGTTTACTGTAGGCCTGGGATCCCTCATCGGAGGCTTATCAGCCAGTTTTTCTTTTGCCCCTCAGCTTCGACACTCCCCAAGTTGGTGAGTGGATGTGCAAGATCTGAGCATTTTCCACTCTAACTTCGAGTTAATTCTCACAACAAATGTCAGCCTAGATGGATTTTGGGGTGGGGGGGGGCAAGTCGGAGCCACTTTCCCACTCGGGGAACTTGGTCAGTCTATGAACGGCATCTCCACGTCAATGTTCAGGACATGGAGGTGGTCCACCTAGCTTCCCTTAGTTCTCATCCATGATGCTAACATATCATGCATTTGTACATAGCCATTAAGGCACGGGAGATGTTTTGAGAGGTCGCCAACCTGTCGACTGTTCACCTGGCAGGGGAGTTGAACCTTCAGGTAGACTGGCTAAGCCTTAAAATGTTCATCTTGTGGAGGTTTTCCGAACTCCTGTGCAACCGGTTTGGTCGACCTCAGATCAGTCTATTCGCATCCAGCCACTATGCTCGGATCTGAGAAGGTTCTTCAGTCTTTTTCGGTATCCACAACTGGGGACAGTGGTCATTCTGCCTTAAGAGTGGACTTTCTGCAGAATGTATTTTTCCTCTACTAACTCTCTTTACAAAAAAAAAAAAAGGGAATGATAAAAATAAGATGCTCTGGAGGGAGCTGCATCTTTGTTAGGTGTAAAGTGGCCGAGAAGACTAGTTCTCAGACTTGGCAAATCTTGCTCAGCAAGCACCCTTACGCCTTCTGGTATGTAGAGACCTGCTTTCAGGGTCTGTCTCTCCACCCAGAAAAATCCAGGAGTGATGCAGCTCGCGCCCTGGCTCCTGAGAGGAGAATGCCCTTCCATACACTATTAAAAAAAATATATATAATTTTCCCCGAGAAGCTACTTGACTCCTTGATGGCTGCCACAAATCCTCTGTCTGCAGCCTATGCTTCAGTAGGGGCCAACTCTTTTTTTTTTTTTTTATCCCTTGGGCCAGCAGGGAAGGTTCATCCTTCGGTGGCCTCTATTCTGCAGTTTTTGGTTTTCTACAAGAAGGCAAAGAGGTAGATATTGAGTTCACAGAGAAGCCGGGTTCTGCTCTTGCAGCCATGTTTTTTTTTGGGGGGCCTAGAACTAATAGGTGCGTGTTTGTGGGACACGTCTGCTGTCCCGGTATCTGGTTCTCTGGGATCTGAATTGGGGTCTGAAGGCTCTTTGCAAGGAGTTTTTCAAACTACTCATCCACATTGCTGGATATGTTGTTTACAGACTTTCTCTTAAGGAACCATACCTTATTAGGCATAAGCACACATGGTACTCAGAATGGTGTTCGTTCCTCAGGTGCTCCTTGCCTTCCAGGAGTCCAGGACATAGGTTTCTGTCCGCAATCTCTTCAATCCAAGGGAAGGAATTGCACAACTTGGATTTATCTTGCACTGTTAGGATCTGAACTAAATGGTCAGCTGTGTTTCATGAGGCTGTCTTGTTTGTTTTCGTGAAATAGACGAGCAGGGTCAAGAGGCCTTTTTAGGCCACCCTTGCTAAAAGGGTTTGGGCCTGTGTTATTCAGGACAACACTGTAGTAAGAGGGGGTTCTAAGCTCTCCTCAAGGCTCACCACTCCAGGGCTAAGGTGATGCCCTGGGCAGGCAGGTGAAGCATTAGCTTTAAGGTTATGCAAGGCATCACGTGGTCTCACATCCACATGTGCTCAAAACATCCATTTTGATGGTCAGAGTTTGACTGATGTAGTTTGGTCACAGAGTACTACAGACAGCAGTTCGCAAGTAATTCTCAGTGCTTGCCTCTGACGTATGGGATAATCTTCCCCCCTCCCTTTTTTTCTAGGTACTGCTTCTTAGAACCCAGTTGTTATGATTACCCATTGACAATGTGGAGTGGTACAGAAGAAGAAATTAACTTCATACTTACAATAATTTCCTTTTCTGCAAGCTTCAACATTGTCAATGGGGCCCTCCCTGGAGCCTGCTCCTGTGGGAGAAACTTATCCTGTATGCTAGAAGGGATGTCGAGCTGTAAAAATCCCATACTATTTTTCGGACATCCCTCTTTTCTTGCTGTACTGTACTCATGGTATTATTTTTCAATCCGTCTGCGATCACTGGTTAACTGCATTACTGATAACTCTTGAGGTGTTTTTACTTGTTACAGGTGGCCTCACTGCATCCAGTTGTTGCTTGGAAGTTCTACCTTAGCTGGTGATCAGCCTCAGTTTTCCAAATGTACAAAAGATTTGGAACCTGCCTTTTTTCACTGGGTGGTTCTTTTGGCAAGGAGGATCGAATTGTCCAACCCTTGAGTCCAGTGGAGAGCCTTCTCCTCCTCAGATGTCTGCCTGGAAGGTAGGACAGTGTTTTTTATTTACATGTGGCAATTCGTTTTATGTTGATGAAAGATTATAATGTATGAAAATGTGTAGCTGTTGTGGCACTGCGAGGTAAGTAGTAACTGGGGAGATGCTGCAGCATGGAATCCTTATATGCCCCCAACATTCTAAACAGGGGTCAACTTTAGCTGTGGCCTGGTGGCCTGAGCCTATAAGAAACAAGTTGGGGCCGGAGAAATTCATTGTTCGCTGGCCCAGTTGGCCAGCACCTTTTTGAAAGGCACTGCACCTTTAAGACTGACCTGATGCTCTTCCACATTGCTATTTGAGCGTCGGTCAGGTGCGCATGCATGTGCTTGTGCACACTGCACCAATGTTGACAGTCAAGCTGTATGTGGATGGACAACGGGGGACACATAAGGTGCATAGTGGAAGTCCATCATAGTTTGGTATGCTAATCACATGATGGTTTCAAGGCTCCCACTTGCATCACCTGCTAGAGTGTGTGTCATGTGTCCTCCGTCACCAGACTGATGTGCGGTGCCAATGTGGTTTCCAGTCAGGTGACAGAGTGGGACATCCAGATAGTTAGACTGTGGTAAGAAAGTACTCTCCTTTCTCTGTCCTTGCCACCAGAATGAATATGTCTCCGTGCTGACAGGTTGCTAGTGGTCTGTGCCCTGATGCTGCTTTCTTCAGTTGGAATTGATTTATTAAACAAAAAAACAACAAAAAAATAAAAGAAAATGTTTATGCTCACAGTAGCTTCTAACTTCAGAATGTAATTGAAAGGAGATCACACAGGCTGCTTCAGTGGTGAAAATGGGGGCAGGGTGCCAAATGTACTAAAAAAAAAAAAAAAGTGTTAAACCACGTTGACATTTTCTTTCAAGGAGTTTTCAAAAACATTTGTGTGCCACCTTACATTATTGTGGGCCACCAACTTGGTGGCAGTCAGTGGCCTGATGGCAAGCAGTTTATTTTCCCCTTAAGTCAACCCCTGCTAAAGCTTGGGCTGTGTCATTCCCCTGGTAGGAGTGCAGTATACCCAGTTGTTATGATTACCCATTGACAATGTTGGAGCTAACAGAAAAGGAAATTATGGCAAGTATGAAGTTAATTTCTTCTTTTATCCTTCTAAATCCAAAATGTTTTTGATACAAACCTTTTCTTAGCTCCCTAATGGAAGAGAAGAAAGAGGAGGCAGTGCACAAAGTGCATCATTAAAGGATTTATGCCTGGAAGACAAGAGGCGCAGCGCAAACTTGATCAACGAACTTGCTAGGTGAGAAACAAATATTTGTTGTGCTGCATTAAGGAGCAGCCCTTTTATTTACAGTTTTTATTTATTAGCGTTTTTAAGCAAAAGTTATTTTTAAATATTTTTTTTAACTTTCTATTTATGCCCCTGTGCTTTCCAGCCCCTTCGCCTATCCTCAGGACCTCTAGGCACCTTCCAATCCCCTCCTGCTTCCCAGTCATGGCCACTTACCTCCATCGATCCTTGGCTTTGCCCCAGGTAGGATTGGGATGGAGAGATACCCCTGGACATTCTATTCTTGTCAGGCAGAGCACACGCTGGTAAGATGGGGGACCCTGGGTATACTGGGGACATCACTGTCGTGGAGGTGCCGAGGTCAGTCTTTCTCCCTGTACGTGTCCCCTGGGATGCCTGTGCAAGGTTGTCCTGGCATGCGTCGGTACGCTGTGTATGCATCCCCACATCCATGTCCGCAATGTCACCTCCTCCCAAGTCCGTGTCCAGGTGCACTGCCACCTGTGGTTACCCAGGTGGCTGTCTTGCAGCAGAGTGCAGAGTCCCCCCCGGGCTGGCCCCTAATGACCTGAGCTCATTTCTGAACTTGGGTCACCAGTGTCGTGAGTGGTAGTGCTACCACTGCACCGTTTTTTTTTAATAGTCTTTTAAATAAAATATTGAATTTGTACTGTGATACATGTGCTTTAGAAATAAATTTGAGGTTCATTTTAGAGTGCACATCTCTTTTCACATTTGAGGCTTTATAACTGCCGAGTTTTCACGGATCGTGTATTTGAACTTGTAACTGTGCTATACCTGACACTCAGCCAGCTGCTGTCTGCTCTGCCTGGTACTTGCATTCAAAGCTATGGTGCACTGTTTATACTCTCTCGCAGGTTGCCATCAACCCTGTGGTGTTATCTTGAGATTCCAGGTGACTAGGCCTACTTTTAGCCTGTCATCCACTGGGCTGTCCTGTCCCACTCGGCTTCAGGGTATACCCCCACATCCTGCTAGTTGACACCAGATCCTACATCTGTCTGTACAATCTGATATCCTTAATTATGCAGAAGACTTCCTCCAAGGTGAACATGTTCAGGGCTCACTTGATCCACAAACCCCTAATCATTATGTTTGCTTGCACACATGTGCAAGAAACATAGTGCCATCATCCGAGTTTCTGGAGGTGTGGCACCCCCTCTTCCAATTCCCTCCATGTATTTGCAGGCGTGGCCACAGTTGCCCAATGCATGCTGCAGCTGTCTATGACAGCACTCGAGAATGCAGTGGCTTACAGTTGAAAGGGAGAGAGCCGCTTCAGTGAGCACGATCAGATAAGGGAAGTGCTCACTGAAGTGCTCCCCTCCCCAAACAGTCTTCCAGGTGCCACGCTGGGGCCCACCCCAAGCGTGGCAACAATGTTTAGCTGACTGGGAGTGCTTGATCCCCAGTCGGCTCCACAGTGTCTCTCTCCCCCCCCCAAGAGATTACTGAGTGCCACGCTGGGAGCCCACCCCAGCATGGCAACAGTCGGAATGGCTGGACGGGGTGCCCAATCCCCGTCGGCTCCACTGGCCCCCACAAAGCTTTCCAGCTGCCATGCTGGGAGCCCACCCCAGTGTGGCAAATGTCCTGCATCGTGTGATTGCCATGCTGGGAGCCCAGCCCAGCATAGCAAATGTCCCGCGTCGTAATAAAAATAAATAAATAAATAAATACCCTGAAAACACAAAAACGGTCCCTCGCAGTCTCTCTGCGCACCCTGCTTCCCCACACCCCCACCTCACCTCATACTTACCTCCGGAGCTCGGTGCGATGAACTTCAGTGGACCAGGAACACGTCTGCACTCTTCAAAGCTGACCGCGAACTGAGGAAATGCCGGTAAGCTGTATAATGTAATGAATAGGGTTTTTTCAACTTTGCTGCATATCTCATGCATTTTTTGGAATTTTGGCACCAAATTTTCAACATGGGGTTTTTGGGACCCCTCCTCATGAATTCTGTCACTGTCATGGCGTTAATCGGGCCCGAAGGGTGATTTCGCGGTCACTGCGAAATCACCTTTCGGGACCGATTAACTAAATGCAGTGCCAGTGTTCATAAGGTGGGCTCTACAAAAGCCTATGCTGAAAAATTCCAGAAAAATTCCTAAAATGACTAGCGCATAAGCGCGGCGCTGTACTGTTCCTACACACGCTTGTAGATTCGCTGAATTTTCAATATTTTCACTCCAGATTTTCAACATTGCCATTTGGTCACACTCCTTATGAGTAGTACAGCTGTCATTTTCACATCTCACCCAAAATATGTTTCGCGCATGTATGCACAATGGCGCAGTCGGTGTGCTAAATCAATGTTAGGACACATTAAGAAAATCACAGTGACACTGTTCATGAGCAGAGGTGTTAAAATGGCTATATTAAAGTTTGGTGAAAATTCCAAAATGACTATCTTACGAGCATGCGTTGCGTGATCGCCATGCAGCTCGTAAGTTGAGAATACAATATTTTCACTCCAGATTTTCAACATTGCCATTTTACCACACCTCCTTATGAGCAGTACAGCTGTCATTTTCACATCTCTCTTAAAACATGTTTCGCCCATGAGCCAATGGCGCAGTCGGTATACGAAATCAATGTATGGGATACATTAAGAAAATCACAGTGACACTGTTCATGAGCAGAGGTCTTAAAATGGCTACTTTGAAAATTTGGCGAAAAAATTCATAAAAATGACTGTGTTACGAGTGAGCATTGCGCAGTTTCCACACACCCTCGAAAATTCATGAATTTGTAATATTTTCAGTCCAGATTTTCACCAGTGGCATTTTTCCACACTTCCTTATGAACAGTACAGCTGTCATTTTTCACAACATGGCCGAACTGTGTTTTCACACTTTCAGCAGAGAAATGCGTGGTCGCTGTGGGAAATCATTGTTCTGGACAGATAAAGAAAATCACAGTGACACTGTTCATAACTGGAGGTCCCAAAATGCCTGTGCTAACAATCTGCTGTAAACAATTCCCAAACTAATTACATTACGGGTGCACGTTGCACAGTTTCTACGCACGCTTGTGACTTCACCAGTTTTTTTTAATATTTTCACCGCAGATTTTCAACATTGCCATTTTTTACACCTCCCCATGAACAGTTCAGCTGTCATTTTTCACATCCTGTTCAGAATGTGTTTTTGCACCTGTGGTGACAAATGCCATAGTCGCTGTGCAAAAGCAGCTGACTAACAAACTGATATTGCCACTGTTCATGGGGTGGGGTCACAAAAACCCATGTTGAAAATTTGGAGTGAAAATACCAACGAATGCCTGAGGCGTTAGGGTTTCCGACCATAACACCCCACCCTGTAGAGAATGACAGGCATCAGGGCTGTGACTTGGGATTGTCACCTGCAATGCTCATACCATTCCACCCCCCACCCACACCCTGCAGCCACTGAGAGGCATCGAGGTGTACCTTGGACTCTTCGGCCCCAAAGTTCACCCCATTCTCCTATACCACACCCATCTCACAATATTTCCTGATGGAATGGGGTGCGCATAAGGGCCAAAGACCCCAAGGCACACCGTGACACTTGTCTGTGTCTGCACGGTAGGGTGTGGTGAAATGGCATGGCCATTATGCCTGATGACTCAAAGGCACACCCCAGTGCCTGTCACTATCTGTAGGGTGGTGATGGGGTTAGCTTCAGTTCAATACTTCACTGCCATTCCTATTATGCAGCTCTCTAACTCCTACACTACCAATGCCAATGAAAGCAAGCAAACATTCGGCATTGACAAATGCTTGTTTTGTTTTTCACCACTCACCACCCTCTTGAGTCCCTCAATGTTAATTTTGTATTGAGGAACCCAGAACTGCTCACACTATTCCAGGTGTGGTGTGGTCTGATCAGGACCTAAAAGTTTCATGATTGCTTCACCATTCCTGCTTGTCTCCCTTTTCTGTGCACCCAGCATTCTGCTGGGACTTCTGGCAGCAGCAGTGTACTACTTGTCATGCTTCAGACCCCTGTCTGTTATGATTCCCAGGTCCATTTCCTCTTGCACTGCAACAGTGGAGACCCCACACAGTATGTAGAGTCTACGCAGTGGGAGCCAAGCGGGGCAAGTCAGTCAACCAGTGGCTTCGAGATGGCAGCACGTTAGTGACAGTTCAAAAATGTGATGTGGTCAGCTGCATAATCAGAACTTTGGTTTGTTATATAATTAGTGATTTTTTTTTTTTTAACCAGGAGAGACACAATAATCTGCAAGCTTGTTTACAGGTGCGTCCTGGGAGCACAGGAAAGTTAAGTGACTTGCTGAGGATCACACAGTATGCAGGTGGGGACTGTAGGATTCAAACCCAGGTCTCCAGGTTTGCAGCTCAGAACCATAAACCACTGCGCTATCCTGCCCCCTATAGAACATATTTAATTTTAATCTATTTATTTAATTTGTTTTACTTATTGGTAGTGTTTTGTCTAGGAAAGTTGCACTGAGCTGTGACAGCTTGTTTCCAGGTGTGTTCTGAAGTGTGGCTTGGGGAGGGGGTTATATAAATTTATAAAATGGGTAGAAGAAATGTAAAGAACTGTTTGGCTAAAACACATCACATGATCATGCAATGATTTTGCCCAGTGCATGGTCATTCTGGTACTTAGCCTAATGACAAATCAATACACCACCCCAACACCTTAAAAAATTGGCAGCCATTTTCTTCCCCTTGTTAACCACAGCACACCCAAGCAGAGGAATGTTACATGCCTTAATTTTCACCACCACATTGCAAAATAAATCACCCCACCTTCCAAATTGTACTGTAAACAGTTAGCTGTGATATTTTGTTAAATCGAGCTGTGACGCTTGCAGTCATGCTTACACTCTGCTGGCCCCAGTCACTCGAACTACATCCCGAACAGACAAATTGGTTACTGGACTTCACAGACCTTCTAGCTCTGTCTGACTTTAAAATAGAGACACGAGTGGTGCCACAGGGCTGTGTCTGTCACTTTCGGTGACACGGAGCTCTCTCTTTCAATTTTGTTCACAGTCCTAATACAGATCGCTATCTCCCGCTTCCTGTTTACTGTGCTCATACTACTTTCAGTGATATCGAATCTAGTTACGGACTCCATTGCCACACTTTGCTTCTAAATTGTTATTCTTTTTACATTCCCTGCCCTACTATTGAGAGTACTACCAGGAGCATTTTATGAATTGAGGGGAACCATGGACACAAAACTACAGGACTATACAAGTACAGTGGCCAGAACAGGACAAATGTCTTAAAAGCAAACCAAAAATGAAACCAGTTCCTATAGGCAGAAAAACTATATTACCAAAAATGTATATAGTCATTTGTATTTTTACATGTTTGAATGTGTATAATTTAATTCCTAAACACATTTTCTACATAAGAACCCATTTCATAAGTGCAAAAACACTCTCCAGGGTGTGTGTTCAGCTGTATCAATGCACTTTCTGGGTGGTTGAAGGCACGAGGCCACCTGCCACGTGCCTCACAGCACACCTGGAGTGTGTGTCAGTATAGCTCGATGCACACTTTGTCATGTATAATTTCAAACCTGTTTTATTGATTAGGTGAAGGTTAGACAGGACACTGCAGAAACTCCCCTTCTCTCATGCATCTTGCATCTTTTCAAGTCCAGATGTAAAAACATAGATTGGACACTGTTTTCGTATTGTACTTATTTTTCAGTAATAATGGTGTAAGGTGACCCATAAGTATGGAACAAGTCTAAAACTATAAACATTTGGGTCATGGCATTCTTTCTTGTTCTATAATTTTGTAAATAGAACAGAATTAAGTTAGTGTGTATACTTCTATGTGTGTTTTTGCTGATGCTGTTTGTATGATTTTTCTTTCGGTAAATAAAAACCTACCCATCTCTCATAAATGCCATGGGGTCTTTAACTTCCACCTGGACAGCCACCAAAGGTGGGCAGGTGGAACTTCGATTTAATCTCTCATCCAAAGGACAGAACCTCAACAGTGTAACACCCCTCTTCAGTTCCTGCTGTGCTATAAGGCATAATATAAAGCAATTTTCCTGCTCTTGCCATGGCCACTAACAGCAACATTCTCTCTCTCCTCCAGTTCCTGATTTTAACTCATTACTTCTAATAGCCCTGTGTGAAGTCTGAATCATCCATTGCTTAACCTGATACAAAATGACGGCCCAGGTGAGAATGAGTTAAAGGGAAGGGATTCTGAAGGTTTTTCCTTAAAATATGTGCTGCCTGGGCCACTAATCCCTCAGTGTTTTTCTTTGTTCCTTTCAGAAGCAGCAGGATGTCGACTTATGTTCGTTTCCAAAAGTCCATGTGAAAAAAAACTGCTCAAAGCCATTTTGCAGGTCATGATCCCAGTCATGCAATGCATCATAGGGTTTGGTGATGTAAAGTTGCTTTGTTTTGACTCTGGTCCTTTCAATTTTATAGTTGAACAAGAATATATGTGCTTGTTTGCTAGTGTGAAGCTTACAGTTTAAAACAATGTGCCACAGTAACCCACATAAATGCTGCTTTCCCTAAAGCACTGAATTAGAAGAAAAGTTAAAACTGGTATACCTGAATTA
The DNA here is from genome assembly GCA_016271365.2 of Neoceratodus forsteri. Taxonomy (NCBI): domain Eukaryota; kingdom Metazoa; phylum Chordata; order Ceratodontiformes; family Ceratodontidae; genus Neoceratodus; species Neoceratodus forsteri. The sequence continues at coordinate 609,713,585 of CM057449.1, read as the reverse complement.
ACTGCTTTCAACTTCTTTGTGTCCACCGTGAATACGGGTGTGAAAAGCCATTGTGCCAAACATTGAGTTAGACGATTGGCTGCTGTCTGCAGTCGGATGCAGTTTCACTTAGCTCAAGGAGCAGCTGAACTCCATGAAACCTCCTTCGGGGGAACTTTATTTTTGAACACTTGTACAGTACTTTACTTGCAGATGTCTACTAAGTGAAAAAGTTTATACAGACGCTTGCAGTTTCTGACTGCTCTGCCACATAGACAATGCAGGCTTAGGCACCAAACAGTAAAATGTGTTCTGAGCAAGGCAGTGATCAGAGCAAATAAAATACATCTAAGACAACCAAACCTCATGCAAAACAGTTTCATCTTGGCTGCATAGAATACCGAGATCCACACAGTTCTAAACTATGTGAGTGAATGCAATGGTGATACTCAAACAATTGTAAACCAGCAGCCAGATCAGAATCAATTAAAACTACCCAAACAAAACCAATAATTTTTGAAAGCATTTATCACACTTGTTTAGTCTCCCATGAAAGTAGTAAGCACTTACCATTTAAATTTAATCTGCACAAACACTGGAGGAAGAACACAGGCACTGAGGTAAAAGCAACCAACCCTTGGGGAAAATCTGAAAGGAACTGTGTTGGAAATACATTGTGCGAACTTATTCAAATTAGTGGAAGGTTTAACAAATATTACCATTTATTATCTCACAACAATTTTCTCTGCATGCTTTTCTGTTATACTGCAGATTAGGAGGAAAGTTATAGTGTGACATTTAGATATGCCACATACTTTAGCTTTTTGCCATATTCTTGGTCAGACTGTTCAAATGTGACTCTTATTCTGTGTAATAGTTGGACATAGGGATGCTCAGCTCGAATAATAGGGTACACTGTGTTGATGTCCTTTATCTTGACATCCCAGCTGATTGCAGATTTGGCTATACTAAAAATTGACATGTTGGAGAGATTTCTTCATTGCAATCATTTTTGGACCACTTTTGGATACTATGTACTGTTTTTATTGGTAACCCCCATATGTTTGTACCAATTTACAAGGGTACTTACAATCCTGACAGTAACAATATTGCGTGATTCATTCAACATGTACTCTATGGATTACCTCTCTGTAGGAGTTTTTTTATTGTATGGTTTGATACAAATTCAATAAAAAAAAGTAAAAAAACAAAGCAACGTTCAGTTTTACATCACCAAAACCCATGATGCGTTGCATGACTAGGGTCATGACGTGCAAGATGGCTCTGGCCAGCTTTTTTCACACGTTTAGCTAAACTGACTTGGAACTTAAAGTTGACATCCTGATGCTTTTGAAAGGAACAGAGGAAAACATTGAGAGATTAATGCTCCAGGCTGCACAGATTTAAAGGAAAAAGCAGTTAATGAGCTCTGCCCTTTAGAAAGCACTATTTGTTACACTGTGTATGTAATGAACCATATAAAACCATTTTCTAGCCCCCCTGCCCTGGCCACTGGCAATAACATCCCCCGGATAGAAAAGCACTATGTGCTACACTCTGTATGTAAGGCACTGTATAAAACAATTTTCCACCCCCGCCAGTCAGTAGTACCAGCATTCTCTCCCCTCCATGTACAAGAAGGACAATTAGCTTTGGTAGGGGGGCACTACACAGCTTGGGGCACTGGAGGGGGTGAGTGCTCCACCAGCCCCCTCTCTATTTCCAGCAGATGTCTAGGCAGAGAGGTTGAACTTTGGTGGGCTCCAGGAGGGTCGGGGAGGTGGGAAGGGTACACCCTCCTCAACCTGTACCACTGTACAATTTGTTCACTGTACTGGCAGAATGGGACAGCTGGGACAAGCACCCATAGTGGTGGGAAGGGAGGAAGTGAGGTTCTCAGAAGGGGAGGCCCCAAGGAAAGAATTAGAGGCCCCCAGCCAAGAAGAAAGCAGCTGCTGATGTGGGATTCTAGTGTTGAGGGACAGACTTGGGAATGGGGCAGAAAGGGAGAGGGTGATGCTGTGCCAGATAGGTGCTTTGGCTTGGAAGTGTTGAGAGCAAATCCAGAGAATTACTAGGGCAGCAGGAGATTGGAGGGAACTACAGTAGATGTCATCGTCCACCTGACAACTGGCAATGGACCTGGTAGAGGTAGTGCAGGGAAATTTCAGGGAACTGGGGAAGGGCCTCAAGCAGGTTGTGTGCACGGTGGCTTTTGCTGAAGTATTACCTGTATATGGCCGGGGAGGGGACAGGACACACTGCACCAGAAATTTTAACAATTGGTCGAAGGCATGGTGAATGGAGGAGGACTTCTGCTGCACTGGGGACTGGGGACCGACCTATTATGATATGGGCCTCTATGGGAGAAATGGCCTATATCGTTCTACGATGGAGACCACAGTTCTTAGTGGGAGGTTTAAATGCTACTTGGATGAGCATTTAAACTAAGGGAGACAACAATTCTGACTCCAGTGATAAAGCAGCAAGGAGTGAGAGCCTGAGGAGAGTAAACTTCCTCAGGTCAGATTGCAAGAAGACAGGGGTGGGGGAAAAGGCAGAGGACAAAGGGGGTATAAATCAAAAGAAAGCAAGAAGAAAGGAGTAAAGGAGTGTGATGGTAAAGTGACCAGGTTAATTTAATCTTTTTTTTTGTTAATGTAATCATTTTTGTTTCTACTTATTCTTATAGAAGTTCTTTCTGATTGCAGTGACTTAGGGCATAAAAAATTTACTCCGGGTCATATGTCCCAGCAGCAGACCCTGGGAAACCTTAAAGGAAAAACAAGTACCAGATAGGACGATGCTATTTTCCCACAAAGAGCAACACGGATGTAAAAAAGGGTGTTAAAGCTGTGAGTGGATGTTGGGAAGTGAGAAAAAGGCAATTTGGCCTGGCAGATGTGATCTCTGTCTCACACACACCCACACCCACCCACCATGCACTCATATGGTGGGGAAGGCTGTCACTTCAGACAAAGGTCTCATCCCACTGCCCCGAGCACAGTAGTAGTAGTAGTCTTTATTTATAGTGCCTTTCCCTTGAGGCCCAGGGCGCCAGGACAATAAAAAAACATATAAAACCACACACAGTTAACCATATCATTCTGAAATAGCATAACAATAAATAACTATATATATCTAAAACGTAATAAAACTCAGTAGGTGTTACGGAACATCTGTAAATGCTTGTTGAAATAGGTAGGTATTAAGCAGACTTGAGAGACCATTAGGCTTATTCTGCTGGCATGTTAGTATGTTAAGGCCCCTCTTAAAAGCCTCAATCAAGGAGGCCTCCCTCAAGGTTCTGGGCAAAGAATTCCAGTGGGTTGGGCCTGCTACCTCAAAGGGCAAATCCCCGTAGGTCTTCAGCCTAGCCCTAGGAACCACTGGGAGGCCTTCCCCGGCCGATCGGAGTGGGCGGACAGGGATGTGCAGGTGCAGGAGCTCAGCCAGGTAGACTGGGCTCAGTCCGTGTAGGGCTTTGTAGGTAAATAAACCTACCTTAAATGAGATACACCACTTCACGGCAGCCAGTACAGATCTTGCAGTGCCGGAGAAATATGGCACAATCTAGGAAGGCCCATGAATACCCTGGTGGCTGCGTTCTGAAGCAGCTGTAGGTGTTGCATCATACCCCCACTAACTCCAAGGTACAGAGTGTTACAGTAGTCTAACCTGGAGGTCACAGATTTATGAATCAGTGTGGCCAGGTCCTGGGGAGGGATAAGGGATCTGATCTGGTGGATGTTTCAAAAATGGAAAAAGCCATTCCAGACTACGGCAGACACTAGGCCTCCAATGTCACTCCTTCATCCAGTATGATTCCCAGATTCTTCACCTTAGGGGCAGCTAACAACCCAAAGTCACCAAGCTGAAGTCCAGTCTCTCCTGCATCAGCTGTGTTCCCCCCCGGCCTGGCCCGACTCAGTCACTAAAACTTAAGTTTTCTCTGGGTTGAGTCTTGGCCAGCTTGGTGCCATCCAGTTCTGGATCTTGGCCAGGCACTTATTAAGCACATCAACAGCACCTTGTGTCCTGGGAGCAAAAGACATATAAAGTTGGGTATCATCTGCTTAGCAGTGAAACCCAAGCCCAGAACGTCTAATGACCTTGCCCAGCGGAAGCATAAAGACCATGAACAACACTGACAGGACCGAACCCCGGGGTACGCCACAGGACAGAAACATTGGGTGTGAGGAAACATTTTCTAACACTACCCTCTGGGTCCTGTCCTGAAGGTAGGACTCAAACCAGTGAATAACCAGTGAATAACGGTACTGGTGAGTCCAGCATACTCCCCGAGTCGGTCCAAAATTAAGCCAGGGTCCATGGTATCAAATGGAGAAGAGATTAACAAGGACGAGAATTGATCATTCTCCTCTGTCCCTTGCCCTGAGCAGGTCATTAAGCACCCTTACTAGTGCCGTCTCCGTGCTGTGCCTAGCACCAAGACCAGACTGGAGAGGCTCGAAGATGTCAAAGGATGCCAGGTGTTCCTCAAGCTGCAGCACATCAACTTTCTTGATAACCTTCCCTAAAAATTGAAGGTTAGGAACTGGATGTGGTAGTTCAAGACGTCTAGGTCCAGAGATGTTTTTTTTTTTTTTTTTTTTAGAATGGGTTTCACCAGTACGCAAGCACACCGGACAATCTCAGTGAACACCAGGCCCAGATGCCCGGCACTCACTAGAAGTTGTTTTGGGCCCGGGTCAGGATTACAAAATGTTGGCTGCAGCTTCGGGACTACCTGGCAAACCTCCTCCACCATCACTGACTGAATCTCCCCTCAAATCCACCAGATGCATCCCTGGCCCACAAGTTGTCCACTGCTGGGCTCATAACGCCCAACTGGAGTGATTCTGGTCCTAATGGAGGGCACCCTATCTGAGAAAAAAACAAGCAAACTCCTCGCTTTTCATGGGTATAACTGCTGTTACAGGCTCCAGGCAGGCAGGGTGTAGAAGCATGGCTGTAGTCCGAAACAGCTGAGCCAGTCGGTTCATCCCATTGGCACTCTCTCGTGACAGAAAATCTGCCTTTTTCCGAGTGATTACCTTCTGATATTCTTCATAATGAGAAATCAAAACTAGCTTGTCCTCCCAAGCCTTGAACTTCCTCTGATGACGCTCCAACCTCTAACCCCTGTTTTTAGCACTCTCAGCTTGCCGTCAAACAACGGCGAGCCAGGATGTGACACCAGGGGACGTACATGGACTGATGCATAAATAGGAGAGTTGAACCCCAACTTGCTGTCTCTGACACCATGTTATCTTATGAAGAGGACAGAGGGCCCTGCTCCGTAGCAAGCTTATCTGTGTGAGGAAAGAACAGGCTTGGTGAAAGTCTCTTTCAAGTTAGCTGGTGAGTAAATATTGATCTTAGCGTGAGACTAGATTGTGAGGTTATTCTATCAGTAATCTAACTGCTTTAATTTTCCTTTCCTGTAAATGTGTAAATCTTTTTGTTTGCTGTACGTATGCTGTTTATAATATCTGTAGTAAAGAATATATTATAGAACCAGTTGTGACTGGGTAATAAATCATCCCATCAGGTTCTTGGTGGAACGGTACAAAAGGAAGAGACAACAGACAAGTGGTACTCATGTAATGAAATTTATTACAGATAAGTAATAGACTTACTACAAGTGCAAATACAGTGTGAACACTGGGAGAACACCACTGGAGGTCACATATTTATGAATGTGTGGCCAGGTCCTGGGGAGGGATAAGGGATCTGATCTGGTGGATGTTTCAAAAATGGAAAAAGCCATTCCAGACTACGGCAGACACCTAGGCCTCCATTGTCACTCCTTCATCCAGTATGTTTTCCTTACCTAACCAATGCAGACAGTTTCTCTCTTCTCAGAGAAGCTACATGTTACAAAGGGTCTTATACCCTGATGATTACTATAGCAAAAGCTAAGGAAGATACATAAAATGTATATGTTGCTGGGTACCCATCCTGCATAGCTACAATCACGTATAGGCCTTCTCGCATACAAAGATTTCCTGTCTGTATTTATCTCTTCACCGTCTTTGTTACAATCTTTTGTATATAGTGTATATAATTGTACATATCTGAACTGATGTCTGTAATTCCATGCACTGTCTGTAAACCTGCGCCGTCCTATATGTTGAATGACTAGGAGTCTTTGTAAATGAGTCCCTGACTCAAAGGTTTGTAATTCCGATGTAATAAATAATTGGACAAAAACAGGTGGCCTGAGCAACTGTCCTAATAGGTTCATAGGTGAATACGAGATTGAGGGACTAGCCCATTTTGATCACGCCACCCTTACCTTGGGTGGAAATAATGTTTCGATTCTCCCATATATGAGTCTAATTTATTTTTAAATTGAAGTAAGTTTGTGCTTTACACTACCTCTTGTGGAAGGGAATTCCAAATTGTAACTACCCTCTGTGTGAAAAAGCCATTTCTCTTGGAAGTCTTATTTATGTTTGCCTTTAGCTTCATATTATGAGATCGAGTTGCACAAACTGAAGGATGCCAATCCATACATATTGATTCAAAAAGGACATTATCTCTTGTAGCTTTATAAATTAGCCATAGGTCTCCTCTCAAAGATTGATATTCAAGTGAGAAAAGATTCAATTTTTTTTCAATCTGTCTTTATACGAAAGTGAGTTCATATTAGTAATATGTTTTGTAAATCTCCTTTGTACTTTCTCTATGGACCGTTTGTCCTGTACTAGTGTTGGAGCACAAAAGGAGGAACAATAATAAAAATTTGATCTTACTATGCTACTGTATAATGGGATTAATACCTCTGGCTCCCTACTCTTACCATTTTTTAAAATACAGTTAAACGATGGCATTTCTTAACTGTTTGTGTGTTCCAAGAATTTCAAGTTATTTGTAATAACTACACCTAGGTCTTTTTCAGAGCTTACCTTACTCAATATAGTGTTATTTATAACATAATCAAAACTTTTGTTGTTCTTTCCAAAATGCATCACTTTCCATTTAGAAAGATTAAACTTTAATTTAAACATATTAGCCCAATTAGATATACTATTCAAGTTTGCCTGTAGTTTTTGAGCTGCAATTGTCATGTACAGTACCACCCAATTTGGCATCGTCTGCATATTTATTTAGCCAGACTCCATCTGTGGTGGTCATACTGGAGATAAGGACATTAAACAAAAATAGTAGCTAGTGTAAAAAGTTGCATAGCTGGCAACAGATAATAATACAATGAGAGTACTGATCTCCAAGGTCAGTTGTAATGATGCACAATTACTAAAGATGGCACCGTTGCCTTACGTTTGAAAATAAAGTAAGAATAGAGCAAAAAGCATTTTTCATGACCAATATATATCAGTAAAACATAATAGAGCATAATAGAACACATATCCTGACACTTATGCTTATATGATAAGTGTCTTCGCCTCAAGGTTAGTACATATACCTACATAAGTTGCTGCCCGCGAGGTAGGGGCACCATTAGGGGCGCTGGACCATGGATAACGCAGTGGCTGAGATTCATTATTGCAAAGATAATTTTAGTATTTCTGCTGGACAAAGTGAATAATCTATGTTTAAAGTCCATCATCCAAAGTGCACTCTAACAAATATTATTGTGTTTGACCTTCCAAGTCGTTGAGCAAGACATAGATATTTTCCTGGGTAATCAGGTGATGGAAGCAGGAGAAGTAAAACAGACCAAGCTACCCTGTAAGCTGGTACAGCCCAAAGGGCAGTTTGTCACAAGGAGACGGGTAATGGAGATGGTAACGGGGAAAGAGGGGGGCAGGGGGAGTTTTACGGAAGAGTACAGGTGGGGGGGGGAGCAGGGAAGCAGTTTGGGAGGGAGTAAAGCATGGAGAGCCATGTGCGTCAATGCAAGGTGTCTGGTAAATAAACTTCTGGACCTGGAGGCTTTTGTCATAAAGGCTACCCTGGGGTTGGTGGCCATAAGAGTTATGGTGCACTGCAGCCACAACTGGGACATGATCATACCGGGCTACTCTCTGTTCAGGAGACACAGTGAAGGAGAGAGGACAGGAGGCCCATGCACTTTCCATCTGCCCCGCCCTCACACTCTCACAGGCCAAGCTGCCTTTTCGTACCGTCTCCCCTTCTCTGGAACAACCTCCCTTCCAGCCTTCGCTTCTCCACCTCTCCCTGTACCTTTATGCAACTCCTTAGACCTCCTCCCCACCCTACACTGCCCTGTGCTCCAGTGATCCCAGGTCCCAGCAGAGGCCCCTCACTGTCTTGACCTACATACCATAGCCCTCGTTGGTAACCTTGTCTCACCCTGTTTATTTTTACTCTGCATATTAACTCCTCATATATATTATAGAAATTCTATTGTACTCTTTGTCAAAATGTTTGTACTTGCTGTAAATATTGTTTTGTACTCTCTATAAAATGTCTGTACATGCTGTTTGAACCCTTCACCTTTCTTTTTTTTTTTTTTACTTAGTATTTTATCCCTCCTACTGCCCTTTCTCACCACTCACTCAGACGTCCTCTGTTGCGCAGTCCATCATCCCACTGGAGTCTGCCCCAGAGCACCTTGGTCCATGTACCTCCATGATAGCGGATTACCCCCGGTAGGGATGGATGGAGCCACCTACTCCCCTTGACCATTGATTCGTGGACGCTTGTGCAGTGGAGTCTGCCCCAAAGATCTGACTGCTCGCAGTGAGGAGTCGTCACCTAGGTGAGGAGAGGGTGTTTTTTCCTCGGTTTCTTCCCTTCCCCAGCACCGGCGTGCAATGAGGGCCAATGAGCAAGGAAGCGCGGTGAGACGCACCTCCTGCTCTGCCCCTCTGCCGACGTCTGTCCCAGGAACCCACGCTGCTACCTCCCTCTATCGCACCTACCTCCCGGCTCCCCAGGAGATGGTATAGCGGGAAGCACCCAGACAGAAGGAGAGGCAGCCGTGGTGCGCTCGAGTCCTTCTCTTTCCTGGCTGACTCCGGCGGTCCGTGCTCGTCCCAAACATGGGTTGCTGGGCGTGGAAGCAGGTAAGAACCCTTCACCTTTCTGTTGCTCTTTCTTTCTGTATACTTTGCACCCGGGTCACACCTTGAAACGAGCCTTGGCTCAGTGTGCCTTTCCTGGTCATCAGTTTTAAAATAAATACATACTATGTATGAGGGAGGGAATCAAGGCCACTGAAATATAGGGGCACCCAGAGGAAGAAGATGAGCTGGAGGTGCAGTGGGTCTGCTATCCAAACAGGGGTGAATCATAGAATCCTAGAAGTTTGACTGCAGAAAAGGACCATACCGGTCCATCTAGTCTGCGCCACCCCCCCACACACCTCCCTCTCCCTGCCAGCCCCTGCCCTCCCATACTCAGCCCCATGTGCTTGTCCCATGCCCTCTTGAATTCTTCCACCGATTTAGCCCCCACCACTCTGTCTGATAGTCTGTTCCAGGGCTCCAACACCCTCTCCTTGAAGAAATGCCCACTCACATTGCCCCTGTATCTTTTTCCTTGCAGTCTGAGCCTCTTGAGTAAGCCCTGTTTTTCCACTTTATTGAGCCCCTTTACATATTTAAAAGTTTCAATCATGTCTCCCCTTTCCCTCCTTGTCTCCAGCGTGTACAGATCCAGTTCCTTACACCTCTGCTCGTATGACTTTCCATGCACCATCTTGGTTGCCCTTCTCTGAACCCTCTCCAGTGCATCTATATCCTTGCAGAGATGTGGCCTCCAGAACTGAACCCCATACTCCAGGTGCGGCCTCACCATGGCTTTGTAAAGGGGCATTATTACCTCCCTCTTTCTGCTAGTAATGCCCCTGCCTATGCTTGCCAACATTCCATTGGCCTTTCCTGCTGCCCCGCTGCATTGGATTCCTATCTTAAGGTTCGAGGAGACTATGATCCCTAGATCCCTCTCCTGTTCTGTTACTTTAATTTCCTCCCACCTAGGTTGTACCCTGCTGTTTTGTTCCTACTCCCCAAGTGCATCACAGCGCACTTCTTGGCATTAAATTTCAGCTGCCACTTCCCAGACCATTTTCAAGCATCTTTAAGTCCTCCCTCATGTCTTCCACTCTCCCCAGGGTGTCCACCCTAGTGCATATTTTTGTATCATCAGCAAATAAGCACACCCTCCCCCTCAAACCCTCAGCAGTATCACTGATGTAGATATTGAAGAGAAGCTGACCCAAAACTGACCCCTGTGGCACTCCACTCTTCACCCTTGCTGTCATGGAGTGCACACCATTTAGCACCACCCTCTGAGTTTTTCCTGATAGCCATGCCTCCACCCAGCTTATTTTCCCACCCAACCTCAGGCTTTCCATACATACATATACAGACTTCCAGCACAGGGAGAGGAGTTGGATTAGGCACTTAGGGAAGCCATCATCAGGATGGCAGATAAGGGGGAGGTGCTGCTATTTGGGGACCTCAATCTTCCAAATGTGGATTGGAGCCTTCCAGCTGCAGCTTCAGCAAGGAACAGGGTCATCCTTGACTCCTTACAAGCGGCTTTTCTTAGGCAGCTGGTCTAGGAACTCATTAGAAATGGGGCAGTGCATGATCTGCTGCTTAGAAACTGGGATGGCATGGCAGACGTCACACTGGGCAGGCCCCTAGCTACCAGTGACCACCTTAGAGTGTAGTTTAACATTACGATGGGAACAGGGGCAAACCACACAAGGACTAGGTTCCTGGACTTTAGGAGGGTGGATTTTAAAGAAATGGGAGCCTGCCTCTGAAGCGGCCTCGTAGGCAGGATTGCCAGGGAGCGGGAGGGGTAGTGGCACAGTGGGGTAGACAGGAGAAGGCATAATAAAGGCAACAAACTACTTTGTGAGGGGAAGTGAATAAACGTAGAAGGAAAAATAAACTCTTATGGTTCTCTAGGGAAGTGGCCATGGTGGGGAAGGTGGCATCCAGGAAGTATAAGAAAATGTAGAGGTAGGAAGACAAGGATGCATACCAACTAAAACAGATGTAAGCAGGAAAGGCCTTGAAGGGAACAAAGCACAGACAAAGGAAAGGATAGCCAAACAAGTAACTAAAGGGGATAAGACTGACTTCAGGTATATGGGTGCTAAGATGACCACGGGGGTGCCGAAGGGCTCAGTGCTGGTACTGAGCCTCTTCAGTGTGTTCATAAGTGACACTGCAGAAGAACTGGAAGGGTAGGCATGCCTTTCTGCAGGTGACATCAAAATCTGTAATAGGGTGTGTGACACTTGGACAGCTGGTTCTGATCACCATATCAGTTTTGTAATATAAAATGGGTTATGGACTGTCTCTCATGAGAAATGCTGAAACAGCATGCGAGTATGACACACACACACACACATATATATACACACACACACACACACACACAGGTTTTAGATACAAGGTGTCACCTGGAAGGCCAGAAGCTAATTACAGACTTTGACTAAGTTAATTATAAGTGCAGTTTTTAAGAGGGGAAAATCATAAACTTTTATAACGCTTAGAGGAAGAAGAGCAGATTGTGATGTTTTAGTGCGAAGTCATAAAAGATACTTTCGTGTCTGTGTGGGAGAGGATGCTGCTGTGGCATGAAAGAAGAACATGATAAAAGGAAAGACTTAATTGGGGAAGTCACATGGGGAAAGGAGTTTATGCTGATGTAACCTTAATTGTTACCTTCTAATATGATAAAATATCCTGGGTGTATGATTTTTCATAACCAGAGGAGGGGCTAGGTGACCTCACGCAAAGAGGTGGGCAAAGCCAGCTTTTAAACAGAATTCTGTTTTCCTTCAGGGACTTCTATCTAGACTCTGACAAAGAAACATCTTTGAGCACTTTAAGCGGGTATTTAGAGAGAGAGAGACAAATCTAAGTACTGTTTGTTTGTTGAATTTTGTTGACCCAGTAAGCCCACTGGGCCTAGAAGTCCCTTTTTCAGGGGCAACTGGGTGGAGGGGGGATACAGATGGTAAGCAACTGAAATTGAACCAGATTAAGCTGTTGGTGGTATATATTTCTTTTTTTTTTTTTTTAGTGAATGAGGGAAATTTGGCCAGGACACTGGGGAAATTCCCCTACTCTATTTCGATAAGTGCCATGGGATCTTTAACATCCACCTGAACTACCACCAATCCAGGCAGATGGGACCTCGGTTTAACATCTCATCCGAAAGACAGCACCTCAGAAGTGCAGCACCCCTCTCATGCTGCACTACAGTGTCAGTACTGGGATATTAACCCAAGTGCCAGATGTGGGAACTGAACCCACAGCCCACTGATCTCCCGGCCTCAGAGGAGAGTGTGCTACCTACTGAGCCACTGACACTGTAGTAGAAATTGCACTGTTAAAACCTTGTTCTTTTAAAAAGATTGTATGGTTCTCGTGATAATAGTTCTGTATTTTATGTTTTCCATATTTTTTTTATCTATTTTAGTAAAACTCTATTTGTAGAGCCTACTTGGTCTGTCTTTGATTTCTTTCCTTTTACAAGTGGAGTATATATGGTTAAAGCAGACACTACGTAAGCTTGAATGGTGATACCAAACTGGAAAAAAGTAAGCGTTTTAATTGGAGGTCTTTTATTACAGTTTTTAAGGGTTCATTTCCTACACCTGGTTAGGTGCCTGTAGGCAAAGATATCTGGCCCCCCAAAGACAGAAGTATCTGAGCCTGTGCTTTGGGTACACTAGCAAGAGGTTCACAGTTTGAATCCCTCCAAGACTTGAGACCAAAGGTTGATTCGAACCCCCAGAACAGACAGGAGGGTTACCCTGTTTCTATAAACTGTTCACAGGACTGTGAGGTTGGCACTTTGGGAGTAGAGGGCTGACCTGCTGAGTGGGTTTGTGACGGGGTGGACACTTGGGAGGAGGCAGAGAGAATGTGTAGCGACTTTGGGAAACTCGATGTGGTCAAGAGCATGGCATTTGGGGTTCAGTGTTAAAAAGTGCATAATCTTGCACCTTGGGTGTAGGAACCCAGGAGTGAAGCATAGGCTGGAAGGGAAGGTACTGAAAGTTTATAAGCAGAAAAGGGACCTTGGGGTTATTATATCTGATGACCACAAAGTGGCAGGGCAGTGTGGCAAAGCAGTGGGGTGGGGACAGTGGGATTCTGGGATGCATAGAAAGGGAGATCTCCAGCAGGAGGAGGGAGGTGGTGTTGCCACTGCATTGCTCACTTGCAAGATCCCACTGGGAGTATTGTCCAGTTCGGGAGCCCATGCTTCAGAAAGGGTATAGACAGCGTAAAAGCATTCCAGAGGAGGGATCACAACATGTACACCCTAGAAGACAGTAGGGGAGGGGGACATGATAGAGACCTACAGTGGCATACCCCAGGATGAAACCAAATTCTGCAGCATTTTGCAGCACTCTGCATAATGCTGCAACAGACTTACTGCATAAAGCAATGTAACTTCAATGGCAATTAGTCCCTTTTGTCATTCAGGAAAATGTTACACTGCCAGGATGAAGTGAATGCCACAGTTTCCTGCATGACAAAAGGGACTAGTTGCCATTGAAATTACATTGCTTTATTCAGTAGGTCGGCTGCAGCATACTGCAGAGTGCTTTAAAAGTGTGTTTCATCCTGGGGGACACCACTGTATAAGTACCTCATGGGGGTGAACAGAGTGCAGGAGGAGGGTCTCTTAAATTAGAAAGAGCACTAGGACCAGAGAGCATGTGATGAATCTGGGGGAGGGGGGTGTTTAAGATGGATGTGAAGAAATACTACTTCACTGAAAGAATGGTGGATACCTGGAACAGACTGCCAGCAGAGGTGATTGAGGCAAAAACAATAGGGGGCTTTAAGCATGTGTAGTATTTATATAGGGGAATATTAGTAAAAAGACAGGGAGGAGGGAAGGTTGCCAGAGGCCAGTTAGGGTCTGTGGAGACAGACTAGGCAGAGACCATCTGGGCAGACTGTGTGGGCCAAGCGGTCCTTTTCTGTTGTCAGGTTCTATGTTTCTGTGTTTCACTCAGGGCACCTTGGAGTCTCTGGAATTTCTTATAAATGCCCAGAAGTCCCAGGTAGAAACCGTCCGGGCTCTAGAGTTTATAGGAGCAAAACTAAACACCCTGCAAGGGAAGGCATTCCTCCCACAGGACAGAGTAAACCGTACACTGGCTCTAGCAGGCTCCTTCAAGATCAACAGACCCAGGTCAGTAAGGCAATTTCCTGTAGCTCTTGGGCCACATGGCAGCTGCCACAGCCATGGTGCCAAGGGCCAGACTTCAAATGAGGGCCATTCAGTTCCATCTAAGGTCCCTTTGGTCTCGGAGGAGGGAATCCTGTGTCCAAACTAGTACCTGTCACAAAATCTCTTCTTCAGGCTTTGGAATGATGGCAAGACAGACAGCCTCTGAAAAGGAATGCCCTTTCAGCATGAAGTTCCCTCGGTCATCCACACCACAGATGCCTCCCCCTGGGTTGGGGGGAGTACACTTGGACGATTTGATAGTGAGCAGTATCTGATCCCCTCAGGAGTCAGTGTTTCACGTCAATCTGCTAGAGTTCGGGGCAGTTTTCCTCAGCAGTCCATCCCTTCCCCGGTCAAGGGCAGGGTAGTACAAATCGGGACAGACAACACCACTACCTTGTACTACATCAACAAACAAGGAGGCACAGGTCAATCTTGCTGTGCACAGAGGCCATGAACATATGTAATCTGGCCTACTCCCTGATGGTATCTCTGTCTGCAGTCCACCTGCCAGGGAAAGGCAATGTTTTGGCAGATTCCCTCAGCAGAATCTGCCAGAACCAGCACGAGTAGTCCCTAAACAGGCAATTTCTGACTTCAGTATTCAGAAGGTGGGGCACACCAGATTGTCTCCACAGACAACCATCAGTTGCCCCAGTTCTGTTGCAGGCCCCCAGCTCAAGGGACAGTGCCAGTGGATGCCCTGGCATTGGACTGGTCAGGGAGGTTTCTCTATGCCTTCCCTCCCTTCCTTCTGTTGCTCAGAGTTCTCATAAAGCTCAGGACCCACCCAGCAACTATGATTCTGGTGGCACCAGATTGGGCAAGGCAGCCATGGTACTCCCTTCTGCTAGCCTTGTCAGTGTCGCAGCCCATCCATCTTCCTCAGAGGCACAATCTCCTGATCACATCACAGGGCAGGGCAGGCTCCTGTACTCCAACCTCAAGTCTCTGCCTCAAGACTTGGCTCTTGAAGACCTAGCGTTCTCAGCCATACAACTCTCTGAGGAAGTCTTAGCGGTACTTAGGGTTTCTAGAAAACCCTCAATCAGGAAATCCTGTGCTTCTAAATGGAAAAAGTTCTCCTTGTAGTGCAGAGAGAAAGCGAACAACACCTCTCAGTCTTGGCTACCTGTTCTTCTGGACTATCTGACCCACCTGCAGTCACTGGGCCCTAGGCCCTCCACTCTGAAAGTCTATCTTGCGACCATTTCTGCATATTTCTCAGCTGGCAAAAAAAGATCAATAGCATCCTACCCTGGGTTCAGGAAATTCTATAGTGGGCTTCTTCACCTCCACCCTCCCCTTATTGAGCCAGTCCCCTTTTGGGATCTCAAAATTTGCATAGCCAAACTCATGGAACCTCCATTTGAGCTTTTAGCAACTGCAGAATTAAAGTATGTTACCTGAAAGACTGTCTTCGTGGTAGCCATTACTTCAGCCAGGCTAGCCAGTGAGTTACAAGCTCTGTGCTCAGACCTGAACCTCCTTCCATAGGGACAAGATGGTACTTAGGAACAATAAGAAGTTCCTTCCTAAGGTGGTCTTTGAATTTCACCTGAACCAATCAATATCTCTACCAGTCTTTTTCACAGCTAACTCTAAATCTCTTAATCCTTACTACAGATGCCTCCCTCTTGGGGTGGGGGGCTCACATGGGCGACCTGACCACCCAGGGGTTGTGGTCCCCTCAGGAATCTCTGCTTCACATCAATCTGTTGGAACTCAGAGCAGTATTTCTAGCACTTCAAGCTTTTTCCAAATCTGTTCAGAACAAAGTTATCCAAGTCAGAACAGACACCACCACCACAATGTGGTACATCAACAAGCAAGGAGGCACTCGGTCTACAGCCTTGTGCATAGAAACAATGAAGTTGTGGTCTCTGGCTTACTCCCTGAACACCTCCCTCACGGCAGTTCACCTCCCAGGCAAGGACAATGTCCTGGCAGATGCTCTCAGCAGGATATCCCAGGGCCATCACGAATGGTCACTGGATCCCCTGGTCTTGGAGGTGATATTCTCCAGATGGGGCACCCCACATATAGATCTTTTTGCAGCCCCAGACAATCACCAACTTCCCTCTTTGCTGCAGGCCCCCAGTGTTGGGCTCAGTCCCTCTGGATGCCTTAGTTCTCAGTTGGGAAGGGAAGTTCCTGTATGCTTTCCCCCCCTTCCCTCTCCTGTTCAAAGTGCTAGTCAAAATCAGATCTCAACCGTGCAAGATGATCCTGATTGCTCCAGACTGGGCCAGACAGCCTTGGTATCCACTCCTATTGTCCTTAGCAGTCCATCTTCCCCTGTGTGTTCCCAGGAATTACAACCTGTTAACCTGTGCTCAGGGGAGGGTTTGGTACCCGAATCTCAAATCTCTCAATCTCAAGGCCTGGCTCTTGAAGAGTTAGTTTGCTGATTTACACCTCTCCCAAGGTGTAATGGATATTCTGAAGGCTTCTAGGAAACCTTCCACCAGGGCTACTTATAATTCCAAATGGAAAAGATTTTCCATATGGTGCTCTGGGAAGCATACTGTATTTCCCCAGAGTCTGCTGATCTGCCCACAGTCCTTGATTATATGGTCCATTTAAATAGCTTGGGGCTGAGACCAGCTACACTGAAGGTGTACCTGGCAGCTGTTTCTGCTTTTATTTCAGCAGGTAAGCCCTCTTCTCTTTCAGCTCACCCTGTATTCTCCAAGTTTTTCAAGGGATTGCTTCACACCAACCCTCCATTCAGGGACCCTGCCCGGGACCTTAATGTTTGCATTGCTCAGCTTATGCAACCCCCTTTTGAGCCTTTGTCTTCAGCAGAGCTTAAGTACTTGACTTGGAAAACTGTGTTTCTGGTAGCCATCACTTCTGCCAGACGCATAAGTGAATTACATGCTTTGTCAGTGGAGCCTGATTTTATCTCCTTTCATAGAGATAAGGTGGTCCTCAGGACTAACAGGAAGTTCTTGCCTAAGGTGGTTTCAGATTTCCACCTTAATCAATCTGTCTCTCTTCCTGTGTACTTCACTGACCATTCCTCCTCTGGCAAGAGGAGGCTGCACAGTTTAGATGTGAAAAGAGCCCTTAGCTACTACATAGAGCGTACCAAGGGTCACAGGTTTGACTCCCTCCAACTGTTCCTCACTTATCGCGAGGTTGGTAAAGGGAAACCTGCCACTAAAAGATCCATTGCCAGGTGGATTGTCTCTTGTATCCAATTTCGTTATGAAAAACTGGGTAAGGTTCTACCCTCAGGCCTGAGGGCTCACTCTACCAGAGGTACAACTGCTTCCCTGGCTGCTGCCAGGGACATCCCTATTCTAGAGATATGTCAAGCAGCTACCTGGAAAACAGTTCACACTTTTACCAAGCATTACTCTCTGGATATCCAGGCTAGGAGTGATGCTCGGTTTGGCACAGCTGTGCTTCAGAGCCTATTCCCTAAGTAGGTTCTGTCCCTCCTCCATGGAGGTACTGCTTGTAGTCTGCTATTGTCAGAATACAGCAAGACTTCATGTTGTTTGAAGAAAAAATTACTCACCTTAGTAATGTTGTTTCTTCTAATGGAGTCTTGCTGTATTCTGACCCCCGCCTGCCCCTCTCAGAACCTCTGTTTTTGGGATGTGGGTGGGCAGTGCAGTGTTGGCACTCAGTAGGTGCCCACCTTGTTGTTTTACCCCCTTTTTTCTTGGGGTGAGTGGGTGTTGTGTTTCATTTTTTGGGTCTCCTGACTTGAGTCTTTGTTTTGGGACCAAAAAATGTGTTTTATGTTTAGTAACCAGTTGGCTAGTGTAGGTTTACAGCTTCCACACAGGACCTTAGTGAGTTTAGCTCATAAAGATCTGACAGTTTGAGTTTAAACAGCAATAGACAGAGTCTCAACCGAGCTCGAGCTCAGCGTTCCATGCCTGGCATGGAAAGCTAACTCTTTCATCTCCGGGGCAGTTCGAAGGTTGGGACTCACTGCTATTGTCAGAATACAGCAAGACTCCATTAGAAGAAACAACATTACTTAGGTGAGTAATTTTTTCATCCTGTTCTATTTGAACAAATATGTTGGGACACATTCCTTTCTCCTGGGTCAGGAGAGAGACTGCACTTGGTACCTGGTATGGAATCTGCATGAGGACCTACTTTCAGTCCGTTTTGCAGGGGATGATGACAAACTGGTAGATGATCTCAGTCTTTTGGGAGGGATGTTGCACCAGTGATCCTTACATGAGGTTGTGTTGTGTTGATACAACTGTTTTCCCAGTGGGGTACACCTGTGGTGGATTTGTTTGCCTCATAGGAGAACAGAAAACTGAACCTGTTCTGTGCCTGCCCCACTCAGACCAGAACAATGATGTAGGATCCCTTCTCTAGGCCCTTGGCCCTGAGCCTTCTGTGTGCCTTATTCAAACACCATGAAGTCTTGCTATATTATAACATTAGCAGTCAGCCACTGCAGCTGAACTGCCCCGGAGAGGAAGGAGTTAACTCCAGAGGATCTGGAGTTCTACAGTGCGAGGGCGCTGTGCCCAAAGCTCTATCTGGCAGTTTCAAATGAAACTGTCAGATTCTTTACTCCGCTTCACTGAACAGTCGCTCCGGAGATCAGCTCCTTCAGCTCGGTTCATTCTCGGTTCAAGCGAGTATTTTTCGGTTCATTTGAACCGGCAAAAGTCATTATTTTTACCGCATTTCGGTTTTAAAGCTCTATCTGGTAACCGTAAGTACTAAATTTTAAGTCTGTGTGGAAAATTAATTATCGGTTCGGTTTTGAACTGATCGGTTTGTTATTTCTACATTTTAAAAGTGTACAGTGGGTTTTAGAGTGCGGTTCCCGGTTCTTATCGGTTCTAAAAAAAACAGAATTATAACGTTTTTTTCAAATACCCGTGACACGGTTAGGAACCGATAAGGGTGTCTTGCCTGGCACTGCCATCAAAAGGGCAAGTTTTGGTTAGGCTGGCATTATGTCTGAGAAACCCAAAAGAAAAACCGGGCCCACTGGGTTTCAACACTGTGATGTCTGTGGGGAGGCCTTTGCCAAGGCTGACCCACACACCACTTGTGTTTATTGTCTGGGGGCTGACCACTTCCTGTCAGACTGCCAGGTGTGTAAAAATTTCCCTGCAGCCACCCTGGAAAAAGATTGGGCGGCTCAGGAGCGAGAGGCCAAAAGTCCGCTGACCCGGATGGCCAGCCGGTCCAGTACCCACTGGACCAGAGGTACCCTCTGACCAGGGCGAGACTTCCTCGGTCAAAAGGAAGGCTGGTTCAGAGGAACCAGTCCGAGTAAAACAAAGGAAATCAGTAGGTTTGGGGTCCAAAATTGTGTCTCCAACTGCTGCAGAGATAGCTAAAGCCATTCAGATTGTCCAGTCACTGTCTCAGGGATCTGTAGAACCACCAACAGTTGGTAAAGGTTGGTTCGTTCAGTCCCAGTGGTTCAGGATTTTGAAGTTGAGGATTTTTATGACCACAGGAGGGGAGGAGGAATTTGATCAATATATGTGTGGCTGGGGGGTCTGGACGTGCCCATTGAACGGACATTTCTCCAGACAGACCTTTAGAATCTCCTCCTATTCTGTCTGAGTCCCTTCTTTCTTTATTTTTACAAAAGGTTGCAGAAACCCTCCAGCTTCCTTTAGAGGAGGCTGTGGATGAGCAAGAGGAGCCTGATTATGTAGAAATGATGGATATTCCAGAGTCTAGGAGGTTGTCTATTCCTTTGCATAAGTCATTTGGAAGCAAACAACAAGATTTTAAAAATCCTCATTCTGTCCCTCCTGTAGATAAAAAATGGACAGAAGGTATACTTTGTCAGGCTCGGATACAGACTTCCTTACTGAACAGTGTAGTCATGTAGGTGTGGTACAAGCTGCAGCCTGTGACAAGGCTAATATTCCTCTGGCCTCACATCCTCCTGATAAGGATTCCAGGAAGATTGATGCCATGGCGAAGAAACAGTATATGGCAGCTTCTTTGGGACTCAGGCAGGCAAATTATATGGCTTATGTGGCTAGATATCAGAAATCTAGGCGGGACACAGTATTGCAGTTAGCCAAGCAGGCCCATGGCCAGCTGGCTAGTGAGTTGGAACAGGTGGCTGCTGATGGCATTGAAGCCTCTAAAGTTCAATTTCATACTGCTGTTGATGTTAATGATGTTTCCTCTAGGGTCATGGCCACTTCTGTAGCATTCCGTAGGTTGGCATGGCTCAGATGCACTAATCTGTCCCAAGATACCCAGTCAAGGCTATGGATTTTCCTGTAGTGGGAAATTCTCTGTTTGAGAGCAAACAGAAAACTATAGAAAAAGATGGATGAATACAGAACTACCTACAAAAGTGCCAGGCTAGGAGAAGCATGCCATGCCACAAGGCATGCTCCCAGAGAAAAAGGGGCAGGCCTTTTCCAGGCCTTTTACCAATTTCAAGCCTCCTCTGCTGTCTGCCAGAAGGTTTCTTCAGAGGCAGGGGTGAGGCGAGGCACAGTGGGCCGTCCCCCTCCCTCAGCCTAAGGCTGCTGCTAAGCAGGCCACCTGATGGGGTGTCCAGGGCCGATTCTCCTGTACCAGTGGGGGCAGGTTGGCCTATTTCAGCCGGAACAGGCTGTCCTAACTCGGACAGATGGGTTCTGGAGGTAATAGGCCAGGGTCTAGTTCTCAGCTTCAAACACTTTCCAAAGGTGAGAGCCAGACATTTTCCACCTGCAAATCCTTCAGAAGCCCTTGCTTTGGAAGCAGAGGTTTCTTCTCTTCTGGACTGC
Source organism: Neoceratodus forsteri (assembly GCA_016271365.2). Lineage (NCBI taxonomy): Eukaryota > Metazoa > Chordata > Ceratodontiformes > Ceratodontidae > Neoceratodus > Neoceratodus forsteri. The sequence goes on along the minus strand of CM057449.1, from coordinate 609,692,709 downwards.
AAAGCAGTGGAAAGGGTTCCTCCTTGCCATCAGGGCAAGGGGCTTTATTCAAGATACTTTCTTACCCCAAAAAAGACAGGAGAATGGAGGCCCATTCTAGATTTAAGGTACCTGGACAAGCATCTGTTGAAACCAAAGTTCAAAATGTTGACTCTGGCAATGATATTGCCTTCCCTAAGGCCAGGGACTGGCTAGCTTCCCTGGACCTCAAGGATGCCTATATTCATGTTCTGATCAGGCCTTCTTACCGAAAGTACCTCAGGTTCGAACTGCCCTCAGGCCACTACCAGTTCAGGGCAATGCCCTTCGGCCTGACCTCTGCGCCAAGGGTATTCACAAAATGTCTCGCTGTAGTAGTGGCTCACTTAAGAAGGCAAGGGGTTGCTGTGTTTCCCTACCTGGACGACTGGCTCATTGTGGGTCAGTCTCCAGGTCAGGTGGCTCCATTTGCAAGTCACCCAGCAGCTTCTCACTTCCTGGGATTCCTGCTAAACTTACCAAAGTCAGTTCTGGAACCGGTTCAGGTCCTAACTCACAGGCGCAGAATTGAACACAAGGTTAGCCAGGGCTTTTCTTCCCTCGGAAAGGGTGGACAGACTCATCGCCTGGCATCCTTCCTTTACCCTGCGGGTCTCTCGACCAACAAGGCATTTTCTGCAACTCCTTGGGCACATGGCTGCTTCCACAGCTGTCATGCAGGGAGCAAGATTCCAGATGAGGACATTCAGTTCCATTTGAGGCCTATTGGTCTCAAAGGAAGGACCCCCTACCAAGCTGGTTCCAGTTACTCAAACTCTGATCCTAGCCCTCCACTGGTGGCAGGTCCAGAGCAATTTAAGACAGGGGTTCCTTCATTCCATTTCTCACTCCCTCACCTCACCACGGATGCCTCCCTGTTAGGGTGGGGGCTCACTGGCGATCTTGCCACCCAGGGGTGTGGTCTCCTCAGGAATCTCTGCTCCACATTAATCTGTTGGAACTCAGAGCTGTCTTTTAGCTCTTCGGTGTTTTCAGATTCTGTCCAGAACAAAAGTGGTTCAAGTCAGGACAGACAATACACCACAATGTGGTACATCAACAAACAAGGGGGCACTTCGGTCTTCAGCCTTGTGCACCGAGCAATGAAGTTGTGGTCTCTGGCCTACTCCTGAACACCTCCTGATAGCGGTTCACCTCCCAGGGAAGGACAATGTCTGGCGAGACGCCCTCAGCAGAATTTCTCAGGGCCATCACGAGATGGGCTCTGAATCCACAAGTGCTGGGGTCCGTCTTTTGCCAGATGGGGCACTCCTCAGATAGATCTTTTATGACCCCAGACAACCATCAACTTCCTCTTTTCTGTTGCAGGCCTCCAGTACTGGGCTCAGTCCCTCTGGACGCCTTTCTGTTGGACTGGAAAGGGAAGTTCCTGTATGCCTTTCCTCCCTTTCCTCTTCTTTTCAGGGTACTAGTAAAAATCAGATCTCAACCTTACAGAGTGATTCTGATTGCCCCAGATTGAGCCAGACAGCCCTGGTACCCTCTGCTTCTGTCCTTGGCAGTCCACCCTGCCTGAGCCTACCCAGAGTCCCGACTTACTGGCCTGTGCACAGGGAGTGTGGTATCGGACCTCAAATCCCTCCACCTCAAGGCTTGGCTCTTGAGGCTAGAATTGCTGACCCACACCTTTCTCAAGGTGTCATGGATATTTTAAAGGCTTCAGGAAGCCTTCCACTAGAGCCACTTATAATTCTAAGTGGAAGAGGTTTTCCATCTGGTGCTCTGAGAGGCAGATTATCCAGAATCTGCTGATCTTCCCATTCTTCTGGAATATTTGGTCCATCTGAATTCCCTAGGCCTTAGACCAGCTACCCTGAAGGTTCATCTGGCAGCTGTCTCTGCTTTTGTGTCAGCAGGAAGCCTGCCTCCCTTTCTTCTCACCCTGTGTTCTCAAGTTTTTAAAGGGTTACTTCATACTAACCCTCCTTTTGGGAACCAGCTCCCGCCCTGGGACCTGAATATTTGCATTGCTCAGTTAATGCAACCCCCCTGAGCCTCTGTCTTCAGCAGAGCTCAAGTATTTAACAGGAAAACCGTTTTCCTAGTAGCTATCACCTCTGCCAGACGCATAAGTGAGTTACAGGCCCTGTCAGTGGAAGAAGATTTTATCTCTTTCCACAGAGATAAGGTAGTCCTTAGGACTAATAGAAAGTTTTTGCCTAAGGTGGTTTCTGATTTCACCTGAATCAATCTATCTCTCTCCCAGTATTTTCACTGAGCATTCTTCCTCAGGTGAGAGGAGACCACAGCTTGGATGTCAAAAGAGCCTTAAGCTACTATTTAGGCACCAGAGGTCATAGGTTCGAATCCTCAACTGTTTCTTACCTATGGCGAGGTTGGCAGGAAAACCTGCCACTAAGAGAACAATTGCAAGGTGGATTGTTCTTGTATCCAATTCTGTTATCAGAAACTAGGTAGAGTACCCCCTCAGGATTGAGGCCCACCCAGGGGTACAGCTGCGTCTCTAGCGGCTGCTAGGGACATTCCCATTCTGGAGATTTGTCAAGCTGCTACCTGGAGGACAGTTCACACCTTTACCAAGCATTATTCCCTGGATGTCCAGTCCAGGAGAGATGCTAGGTTTAGCACAGCTATTAGCTGAGCCTATTTCCTAAGTAGGTTCTGACCCTCCTCCATGGAGTACTGCTGTGTAATCTGCTAATGTTATAATATAGCAAGACTTCATGGTGTTTGAAGAAAAATTACTCACCTTAGTAATTGCTTTTCTTCTCATGGAGTCTTATATATCTTTCCTCTCCTGCCCTCTCAGAACCTCTACTTGGGTAGGGGTGGCGAATTGGTGCAAGCACTGTGTCATGCCATTGTAGTTATCCCTTTACCCTCTTTCCTTTGGGTTAGGGATCTGGTTGCTTTCATTTAGGTTATTTATATTGCCCCCTTCCTGGACTTGAGTCTTGGGGGGAAGGGGGGGTTCATAATGTGCTTGTCAAGGGTGGTAAAATGAACCATAATACCATCAATTTTTGTTATTATGGTTCTGGGTGTTTCTTTGTTGTTTATATTGTTGTTACTACTACTAGTAGGTAGCCATGGGCTAGTGTAGTTTTTTCCACACAGACTTTCTGTTCTTTGATGTTAGCTTCGTAAAGATCTGACAGTTTCATTTGAAACTGCCAGGTAGAGCTTTGGGCACAGTGCCCTCGCGCTGTAGAACTCCAGATCCTCTGGAGTTAACTCCTTCCTCTCCGGGGCAGTTCAGCTGCAGTGGCTGACTGCTAATGTTATAATATAGCAAGACTCCATGAGCAGAAAAGCAATTACTAAGGTGAGTAATTTTTTCTTTTGTTCCCCTTGATCAACAAGGTGGTTCTCAAGGGTGCAAGGATGAGGTGAACAGTCAGCATGGCTCAGTTTGTAGCACATCCACCTCTGGGCCAGAAGGTTGTGGGTTCTCAGCACACAATGGGATTGGACTGGTACCTAAAACACTGGCACCAGAGTGCAGTATTGGGGGGAGGGAGTGCTGTACTGTTAGGGTGTCTCCTTTGGATAAGATGTTAAACGATTCCATTCTACCCATCCTGGTGCTGTCCTGGTGGGTGTCCATGTGGAAGTAAAAGAACCCAGGACATTCTTCCCAAAGAGTAGGGTATATGTCCTGGCCAATATTCCCCTTCCCATAAAACTGGTTCATGCAATTGTCCAGGCTGTGTGTGAGTGCTGATGTGCGATATGGCTGCCACTAGTCCAAGAGGGTAGCATCTTTCTGTAAAAGAGATGTGCAAGAACAAGGGGGCACAATTTGAAGATAGATGGGGGATGGCTCAGAGGTAATGTGAGGACGTATTTTTTCACGGAGAGGGTTGTGGATGCATGGAACAACCTCCCTGAGGAGGTTGTGGAGTCAAGAGCAGTGGGGGATTCAAGAATGCATGGGATAGACATAAGGCAGTCCTAGTGGGGGGTAGGAGGAAGTAGGCTGTTGGTCAACTAGGATCTGCAGCTTATCTGTTATGTAGGAAAATGGGCAGACTAGGTGGGCCAAGCGTTCCTTATCTGCCATCAAATTCTATGTTTCTGTGTTTCACTACACATTCAGTCAATTCACAGCCAGTCTAGCATTGCTTGTAAAGCGCTTTGGGATACACTGTGTATGAAAAGCGCTACATAAATGCTGATGATGATTCTTCTTCCTGATGGCTCCAGACTGGCCAAGGCAGTTCTGGTACTATAATCTTCTCTGCCTCAGCAGCAGGCCCTCATGGCAGCTTCTGCATCCAGATCTACAGTCTCTACACCTGTTCACCTTGTTCTTGAGCAGCTAAAGTTCCAGTCTATCGGCCTTTGGGATGATGTACTTGGTATTCTGGAGGCATCCTTTTTTTTTTTTTTTTTATAAACTCTTTATGCCCCCTGCTCTGCCCCACAGGACTCTCTCCAGCGTGGACATACTTGGGTCGGCTTTCTCCCGCTCTGCCAAGACCCCACAACCGAATCGCCATCCCGGGTGTTCCCATACCCCTACCGACCTGCCCCAGCTCTTGAGTCCCCTGAGGTGGGACTGCCAACTCCTCTGGGGCTCTATCTATAATCTAGTGGGCTGCCGGAGTGAGGGTGATAGCAGGAGGTTGGCCGGATGTGTCCAGCGGTGAGCATGAGTGCTGTCCTATGTGTCCCGCCTTTCTGGGTACCAGGGTATTTCCTCTCTTCTGGTGCTCCGGGGGAGCAGATATGCAGTGACATCCAGTGCATGACAGGCACACTTCCGCACCCAGATGCAGGACATCTGCCGACACCCCCCCTACCTTGAATGTGTGCTGCCACAAGTTGCATTACTCCCAGTCTCCACTGGGGGCCATTGGAACTGCAGCACACACCACCCACCCTTCCCAGGAGAGGCGAGCAGTCCATAGGATGCTTACTCCTACTCCTCCCGACCCCAGATGACCAGAGTCTGGCATGGTGTGAGATGTGGCGTCCAGCGCCTCAACCCTCAGTGCCACCAGGCTGGCCCTGGAGGCATTCTTTAAGGAGTCACAAAAAAAAAAAAAAAGACTGAGCAATCCTCACCTCTCAAGGTGCTGCTGGTTAAAGCAATGTATCACCGAAAATATAAAATTATGCACTCACCAGATTACTATTTTGGCAGTTTTATTCGCTGTGCTGAGAGCCATGAATGGCTTACCAAACCACCCCTATGTAGCACCCTACATATAGGGCTTTTTCGAAGGGCAGTGATTTCTTTTTCATTATGTATAGGCGACAATGTAATGCTTGTGTTTCTCAAGTTTGGGGTGATGACTTCTCTGACCTTGATACACTCCCCAATTCGCACAAGTGCTGATCGCTTTTGGGGTCAGAATTTCAAGCAGTCAAACAACCGCCTCACACTTAAACCTGATTAACTAAGAAAATATACCTCACAGCACCATACTACCAGCACATAATTTACTAAGAACACACGTCTATAAAATTAGTCACATTTCAAGCACAAATAAACACTTGTTTTTGTACCAAACAGCAAACAATGGCAGAAAATTCACTGATCTTCTTTGAGGATATCTCTTTCATCAGGCCATACCTATGGAACTATAAGCCACCATGCACTAGGACCACACTGAAACTTTTGCAATCAGTCCACCAGGGGCTGGCCATGACAGTGTCAGATTCTGGCTGCTAGAGAAACATGGGCGGCCCCTTCACTCCTCAGTTCTGTTTCCACCATTGACCATACTCATCTGACTGTTGATGGAAACATCGCTGCAACTGCTGCTGCTTTATTTTTTTCTACATAGTGCAGTAATCACTTTCATGACTGATTTTCAATGACCTGTATGTCGTTGAAGGAACTGTCAAAATTGTTCTGGTATTGTGAATGAGGTGAGATCTACACTGGTGATTCTCATGATGTCTTCGTCTATTGCCTTGGCCCAGACCACAACCAGCAAGCCTTCCCAATCTGCAGGAGTTTCAATACTGACACCCAGCAACGCTGAGAAGGGACCCTAGGGAAGCACCTCTTGAAGTAGCAGGTAGCCTGCATGGAGAGAAAGCTCCAGCTAAAGAGCACCACCATGCTGCCGGGCCCACTCTTCTGGACCCAGGCCCTCGAAATCCTGGGAAAGGTCATCCGGGAGCCATAAGCACAAGCACCGGGAGAGGAGCTCCACGGTGCATTCCAGGTTGCCCCTTCCCACAGCAGGTATGATCTCTGCACCGATGACCACTGTGGCGTTAATGCTGTCTGCCCCGGACTGTTGACACAACTCTCAGGTCAGAGCATGGTGCTGACACTACCAGGCTTAGTACAGCTGGTACGTCGACGTCTGGGCCTGCCACCCCCTTTGATTTCTACTGGCGCACCCTTCAACCACACAGGTGCCGACATCCAGGCTGTTACAGTATGTTTTCCTTTACAGGCATACTCTGACGTCTGCTGCCTCCTCCTTCTGTTGCAGGGGGCCTGTTGACAGGGCTTTCTACTAACTCCCCCTTGCAGTGACACAAACTAGAGCCATGCCTCAGCCGCCTTCTAAGGCGTTGCCGACCTCGCCGGTGCATTCCCTTCTACCAGTCGATCAGGTTGACGACTATTTTGAATATAATCCTGATTTAATAATGCAGGATGAAGAGGAGGAACCTGAGGACTGTGCTGAAAGCCCTTATGAGAGGGGGCAGAAGCTCTACTGTGTCCACCTGCAGTGAGGACTCGGCCTGCATTCCAAGGTCCTCAACAGCGAACCCAACTTTCCTCACCATGATGCAGCAGTTACAGGCTGCCATGGGTTTTGATTTAGAGGAGTAGGACATCACCAAAAAAAACTTAAATGTCTTGGAGTTTACCCAGCTCTCCCTCACTTGTGGTGCCACCTCTTCTCTCTGCCCTAGAGGATGCCGCCTTTGCTTGGTATATGTCAAATATCATCCCAACCATACCAAGGAAAGCAGACAAAATGTACATTGAATGTATAGGAAATGATAGAAGGCATCCTCAGAATGGCAGAAAAAGGGGAGATATTGTTGATGGGGGACCTAAATATGCCAGATGTTAACTAGAGCACATTTACTGCAGCCACATCCAAGAGTAGGGTCATTCTCGATGTCCTACAGGGGGCATGCCTCAGACATCTAGTGTTGGAATCCACTCAGGAGGGAGCAGTCTTAGACCTGGTACTCTCAAACTGGGATGGAGATAGGATCACAGAGTTAGAAGTGGGTAGCCATCTGGGAACAAACGGTCACCACACAGTGTGGCTCACAAACACAGCTATGGAGTCAAGCCATACAAAAGTGAGGGTACTGGACTTTAGAAGGGCTGACTTTGGCGAAATGGGGGAGTGTCTAAGGAATGCACTAGCAAATGGGCAGAAGGGGGGGATGGAAGAACAATGGGGAAAAATCAGAATTGCCATTATAGAGGCAACAAGCCTTTGTGTGAAACAAATAAAGAAAACAAAATGAAGTAAAAAAAAAAATGCTGTGGTTCTCAAAAGATGTGGTGGGGAAGGTTGGGGAGATAAATATAGCATTCAGGAAGTATAAGGAATCACAGAAGGAGCAGGACAGAGAACTTTATCAGTTAAAGCAGAAGGAAGCTGCAAAGACAGTCAGAATAGCAAAGGCCCAAACCGAGGAAAAGATGGCCAACTCAGTTAAGAAGGGGGATAAAACCTTTTATAGGTATGTCAGGGAGCGAAGGAAGACCAAGAGAGGGATAGTGAGGCTTAATAAAGGGAAGAGGAGGTGGGCAGAGGATGACAGTGAAAAGGCAGAGATATTGAACGAATACATTTGCTCAGTATTCACAAAAGAAGGGGGGAGGTATCTAAACCAAACAGTAGAAGCACTCTGGGCGGGGGTTTGACACCAGTTCATTTACTCTTAAAACTCAAGGTGGACAAAGCAATGGGGCCTGACTGGATTCATCCCAGAATTCTAAAAGAACTAAGGGGAGATCTAGTGACACCACTGACTACTCTTATTAACAAATCATGGGAGGAAGGTGTGGTACCTGAGGACTGGAGGAGGGCGAATACTATTCCCCTTCACAAAAGTGGGAGCAGGGCAGAGGCAGGCAACTACAGACCTGTTACTTTGACCTCAGTGGTAGGGGAAAATGATGGAATCACTTCTGAAAGAAACAATTGTTGAGTACCTAGAGGCAGGCGTTCCCAGCCGTGAGGAGTCTCCCCGGGGTCCATCGCCACCGCCCGAGGCCCCCGTGGAGCCGTCGCCGGGACCCGACGTCCGGCCCTCGACCTCGGAGCCGACGTCAGGGCTGTCCTTGGCCGAGGTGAAGGACCTCTTTACATACTGGTGGGATACTATCAGGAAGGATGTGGTACCCCAGTCCTTCCTCCTCCACCTCCTCCTCTTCCTGTTACTACAGCTCCGGCCCGACCTTCACCTGTGAGGTCAGCTGGCCATTCTGTCCCCAGGGAGCCTGAGACTCCTCCCAGGGGCTGGCACTCTAAAAGGAGACCTCCGTCTAAATCGTCGTCCTCCGGATTGCCCAGCCCCAAGATGTCCAGGAGGCGACGTCGGTCACCGTCGACGGAGGAAACGGGATCATCTTGCTAATCGTCCAGATCCCCATCTCCGGTCTCGCTTCCCTCACCGGACCCACGTGAGACTCCAAGGTCTCCTCCGGACGATCCATCCTTCATGGATATACTCAGGCATATCCAGGAGAATATGGGTTGGGAAGCAGAGGAACTTGACCCCGAAAGGCTACGCCTGGCGAAGTACCTTCGGCAGAAAGACCCTAAGCCTGTGGTGGTGCCACCCTTGGTGGACACGTTCGTGGACGTCACCAAGGCTGCGTGGAGCGTCCACTTTCACTTCCGGCAGTGCGAAGAAGGCTGACGGGCTGTACAGGGCTAAGGGGACCAGTACCTGTCACAGCACCCTCTGGCTGACTCCCTGGTGATTACTGCCTCCATGATCGGTCCCAGGGCCGCAACATTTGAGCACCCTTACGGACCCAGAGTCCAAGCAGCTGGACTCTCTGGGAAGCGCCTTGCGCTTCCGCAGCTTGGCCTTTAGGTCCCTGAACTACCCGACAGGGGCGGAGCGCATCAGGTCCCTCATAGGGGACCTATCAGCAAATCAGACGCTCCGGCCAGGTTGGTCCTTCGCTTGCTCGGTCACATGGCTGCGGCCATTCCCACAGTCCCTCTCGCGGCTCACATGCGCGTAGCAGTAGATGCTCAAGCAGTGGGACCAGAGGCAAGACCATCTGCAGCACCGGTCAGAATCACAAAGCGAGTGGTTCAGGACTGGCAATGGTGGTTAGCCCCCAGGTCGCTCTCCAAGGGCGTCCCTTTCGCAGCGCCGTCCCCCGAGATTTCCCTCACCACGGATGCTTCAGGTCTTGGGTGGGGAGCTCACCTGGATGGGGTGAAGTCTCAGGGCGTATGGAGTCCACTGGAAGCTCATCTGCACATCTATGTTCTGGAGATGAGAGCGGTACTCTACGCTCTCCAGGCTTTCCAGTCCATAATCCCACCGTGTACCATCCTGCTTCAGACGGACAACACGGCGGTGATGTACTACCTCAACAAACAAGGAGGCGCACACTCTTACCCCCTTTGCAGGGAGGCCATGAGAGTGTGGGATTGGGTAATCGGACACGGCGCAAGTCTAGTTGCGGTACACGTTCCCGGCGTGGACAACACGATCGCGGACTGCCTGAGTCGCTCCCAGGCCAGAGTCCACGAGTGGGAACTTCTTCAGGAGGTAGCAGAGGATCTGTCCCTTCGATGGGGAACTCCAGAGTTAGATTTATTCGCATCCCCATCCAACGCAAAACTGCCCAATTTCTGCTCGCTAGATCCAGGGCCTGGAGTTTTCTGGCGAGACAGCGTTGTCCATCTCCTGGGAGAACAGGTTCCTCTCGCTTTCCCTCCTTTCCTGTTGATCCAGAGTTCTCCTCAAACTGCGCAGGGAGCGGGCGCGTTTGATTCTGGTGGCCCCATTCTGGCCCAGACAAATCTGGTTCCCATTGCTGGCGCAGCTGTCTCGGGAACCTCCACTCCCACTACCGTGCAGTTCTCACCTTCTGTCTCAGGAGCAAGGTTCATTATTGCATCCGGATCTGCGGTCTTTGAACCTGCATGCCTGGCTCCTAGAGACGTAGCCATCATGCGACACGGGGTCTCGCAGGAGGTTGCAGAGGTACTCTCTGCAGCCAAGAAACCGGCTACTCAAACTACTTACGCCATTAAATGGCGCTGATTCTGTTTTTGGTCACGGGCTCGTGACCTTTCTCCTTTAGGTTGCCCTGTGGGGGCAGTCTTGGACTACCTCCTCTCCCTTTTTCACTCGGGGTTAGCCTACTCCTCTATTAAGGTGCACCTTTGTGCTATTTCGGCCTATCACCAGCCGGTGGGCCAGCGCACCATTGCTCAACTGGACGCTTCTCGGGAGTTCCTGAGATGGGTGCTGCACTTTAGGCCTCCTATTAAAGATCCGATTCCTCCATGGGATCTCCTTTTTGTTTTGGAGCAACTCACGCTCCCTCCCTTTGAACCAGCTGTGGATTGTGAGCTGCGTTTTCTGTCTTGGAAGACGTTGTTTTTGGTTGCAGTTACTTCAGCCAGAAGGATTTCTGAGCTTCATGCCCTGATGTGTAAGGAGCCTTATTTAGTTTTCACGAGACAGAGTGTCTCTGAGAGCGAATCCTAAGTTTTTGCCTAAGGTGGTCTCAGCTCTGACCTTAAATCAGGATATCGACCTTCCGGTCTACTTCCAATTACTCAATAGAGGAGGCTTTGCTCCATACTCTAGATGTTCACCGCAGCCTGAGGTATTACCTCGATGGGAACTAAGTCCTTTGGACTTCTGAACAACTTTTGTGTCCTTCGCTGAGAGAATGAGAAATTGACCAGTGTCTAAGCAATCCTTATCCGCTGGCTTGTGCAATGTATCTCTCATTGCTACCAATCCAAGCAAAATCCCTCCGGGTTCCATCCGAGGCCATTCCACTAGGGCGTAGCCACTTCTTTTGCAGCTCTCAGAATGTCTCAACCTCAGCTATTTGAGCTGCGGCTACTTGGAGCTCGGTGCATACCTTTATCAGGCATTACAGCCTGGATATCGCCTCTAGGTGAAGGGCTGGTTTCGGCCAGGCTGTGCTGCAGGGCCTCCTGTCCTGAATCGGGGTTGGGTGGATCCTCCTCGGTTTCTTCTCTTTCCTCCTCCCGATGTGAAGGGGTCAAGCTTTACTGCTTGGGAATCAGTCCTAATGGTGTAACCTGCTGCAAGAGCTGTATCTCGAAGTAAGATAGTACAGTTACGTAAGAACTTACCGTAACAGTAGATCTTCGAGAACAGCTCTTGCAGCAGGTACTCCGCCCACCGTGTCCCCCGTGGAGGAGGTCTTCGCTCGCAGTTGCTCTTCTAAAAACGGAGGAGTGAGAGAAAAGGGATGGTTAATATTCAGCCAGCCAGTCTGAATGATCAGAGAGCAGGATGCTGTTTTCTTCCGCATGGCTGGACGAGCGCAGGAGTCAGTTATTCACTTGTAGGGTGAATGCCCTTTTTTCTACTCTGGGTTTTCGTACCCCTTTTTGCCTTCTGACGGCGGATCCTCGGTCTCCCCCGCTATTGCAACCTCTGGCCGGGTGTCTCCGGCGGGAGAACTGGGGATTCTGGCGGGACCGCCCCCTCTTATACCACGCCGGACGTCGGAGGCGGGCCGACGTCGGGGGCGGTCCCCGCTGAAGATAGCTAGCTAGAAAAGATCTCCGGGGTCCTGGCGCCTGCCGGCTTCAGTCCTAATGGTGTAACCTGCTGCAAGAGCTGTTCTCGAAGATCTACTGTTACGGTGAGTTCTTACGTAACTGTACTTTCTTTCTAAGGTAGCTTCGGAAATATTCACATACAGTCATACTACCCTGAACCTGTACACTTTACGTCCGGCTCTTGCAGTTCCTGAGGTCTTTTACATTAGATTAGTGCATGTCTTTGACACTATTAATTTTGGTCCTAGATCAAATTGTGAGGCCAGGTTCTTGCCGCTCTCCTAGAATAGTTACTGACTGCCTGGCAGACTTTAATTTTTTGTCCATTGTAGTTGTCGGCAAGGTGACGAGTTACAACTCGAGTGTTTATCTTGTAGGCACTATGTTATAGATGCTCTTACAAGACAGCTCTTTTCATTAACAGGACAGTCCTTGGCTGTCCTTTCCGAGTGAACCCTATCTCCTACCACCCTACTCAGGGTTGTTGATTTTAGCTTGGTACTCTCCCACTAATGTGAATGAGTGATGGAGACTTAGTCCAAGAAGATATGGAAATGCGTGCCGTAATTGTTGATCTTCTTGGACAGTCTCCATCACTCATTCACCTCCACCATCCCCTGGGTTCACTCGTTTTTCTTTCCTGGTCTTCATGGCCTATGGTTCGGACTGTGAAGACATTGTTCTTTGACCTTTCTTACAAAGGCCATCTGGGCCCTCTCAGGCCCAGTCACTCAGAATGAGTTATTCTCATTAGTTACGCTGCACCTCCTTGGTCGAAAAGGTACTGAGGCGGTTGGAGGGTCGACGCCGAGATAGCCTATACAGGCGCGAGTCAGTCTCATGCGTGCATTGTCCTACCTCAGCGCCAGCCCTTCAGAAAATTTTTGGCTCCCGCTTGGTCCTAGCGCCTCCGGCGCTATCCCACTAGTGTGAATGAGTGATGGAGACTGTCCAAGAAGATCAATAATTACGGTAAGTATGTAATTTCCATATTTTGCCTAATAGCAGCTGCCAGGGGTTCTACTGCCAATACAAAAATAGTGGGGAAAGTGGGCAGTCCTGACGGGTACCCCTACCCGGTATGAATGGGAGAGACAGCATCATATTGGTGAGTATCCGTGCAGCTGGGGATGAATATATTGCCCCAATCCAGGCCCGAAACCCCCCCCCCAAACCCATAGTGCAAAGTACTTGTTGGACTTAGTCCCACTCCAGGGAATCAAAGGCCTTTTCGAAGTCTATTGCAATGGCAGCAGCGGGGGAAGATAATGTTTTGGCCTTATGGATTAAATTTACCAACGATCTAATATGGTCCACGCTAAAGCGTCCCTTAACAAAGCCTACTTGGGATGGGTGGATCAAACTGAGAAGGAGAGGATTAAGTCTATTAGCTAGTATCTTAGCTAGCACTTTGCTATCAGCATTCAGTAATGAAGTAGGACTGTAGCTGGACGCTTTAAGAGGGTCTTTACCTTTTTTTGGTAGGATAGTAATAGTCGCCTCCCTAAGGGATGAAGGGAGAGACCCTGTTTGCAATGACTCAGTAAATACTTGTTGCAATACCGGAGAGATTATGGGATGCAACAGCTGCTACACTTCAATAGGGAAACTGTCCCCTCCTGGGGCCTTTTCCTTTTTAAGGGAGAGGATGGTGTCTGCCACCTCTTGGGTTGAGATCGGGGAATCTAGGGCATTAGTTTGGGCTTCCGAGATTTTGGGGAGATATAGGGACTCCAGAAATGGGTGAACCCCATGGGAGTCTGGGGCTCTGGAGGATTTATATAATAAGTAGTAAAAATCCATCATCATTTGATTAATACCTTGCGTCGAGGTCTGGGTCCTAGACCCTGCATCCTCTAAAGCCGCTATACGCCTTTTGGCTTACTGCTTTTTGAGACGGTATGCCAGCAGCTTACCCCCCTTTTCTCCCCCTTCCCAATATTTATGCTTGAGTCTAATGATCAAAATCTCTGCCTTTCTAGAGACCAGCTCGTTCACTTGCATCTTCAGACCTTGTGACCTGCCTCTGACCTAAGGGAAGGGACACGAAGGGCCTTAAAAGCAAGCTCCGCTTCTCGGAGTTGTTGTTCAAGACCCCTCAAATGTTGTTCCCTCCTCTTTCGGTGCCAGCTCACATACCCTATTATTGCCCCTCTTAGAGTAGCTTTGAATGCCTCCCATGTGGTACCCGCAGAGGTATCTGCTATGAGGTTATGCCGAAAAAATTCTGTTGCTTCCTTTTGAAGCCAAGGGGGAAGTCTGGGTCATGAAGTAGCAATGGGTCCAGCCTCCATGCCAGAGACTTAGGGAGAGGGGGGCCCCATGTGAAGGCAAGACGCACAGGGGTATGATCCGAGATAACTAAGAGATGAAGAAGGGTATTAACAGTGTTACTAGTAATAGTAGGAGAGGTGAGCCATAAGACTATTCTACTAAGAGAACTATGCACTGGGGAATGAAAGGTGTCCCTCTGGGAGGGGTGAAATATTGTCCAGATGTCCATAAGGGCCAAATCTTGCAATTGAGCCACTGCCATTACAGCCCTGGAGTGGGACTCAGTATTGGAAGGGGATCTATCCAGGAAAGGGTCCAGAGTAAGATTAAAATCACCCCCTAACAAAATGGGGGTGTCTTATGGAGCTATGGATCCCAGCACCTGGGCCAACTTGTGAAAGAAGGAGGGCGAGTCCTCATTCGAGCGTATACGTTACCCAGGATCAGAGGGCCCTCCCCAGTATCCATGAGTACCACCACCCATCTACCCTCAGGGTCTCTCACTTGTCTCTGCAATTTCCATTGTAGTTGCCTGTGAAGCGGAATTGCCACCCCTCTCTTTCTAGAGGAGGCTGAGGCATGAATGACCTGACCTACCCACTCCCTCTTCAGTCTCCCCGGTAAGTTTGGTCTCCTGCAGGAAGGCGACCCTTGCTCCCAGTCTTTTAAGGTGGCCCAAAACTTGCTTCCTCTTGTTTGGGGTGTTAAGCCCTCTGATGTTCCGTGTCAGACAAGTGATATCACCTGTTAGTAATAGGGAGCAAATATTTAATTAAGAGATATATCAAGAACAACCAGCAGATAGGGGGCGAGGGCAGCCCAACTAGAAGAGGCAAATTTCTATAGAGCACCACCAGATATGGAGAGAGTGGGTAAAGCCCATATACCCTGCCCCTATCAGATGACTTTATACTAGCAAATAATGAAACATCTGTGTGTGTCTCTTGTGAAACAAACATACATAAACACATTAACAGACTGTATACATTGTGCACAGTGTACCATGCAATTTGGGGATATAGAGGCATCTCTTCGGCTGCAGAGTCCTGCTGAAGGCCAGCCCCTATTCCCAGGGCGTTATCAAGTGGTATCCATCCTTCCTTAGCACTACGGTGAGCGGGGGGGGGTTCCCCCCCGAGAGAATCGAGCAACCCAATAAGAAGGTTGGACCACACGGCTCATTGCAACCCCAGAGGGTTGAGAGAGCTGCTCCAGCGGTGTAGCGCAGAAGTTGGGGTAGTTAAAATGGGACTACACAACACTTCTAATGAGGTGGGAGTTTGCAGGAAAGAAAGTGGGGGGGAACTGCCCACTATTTCGGCAAGCCTAGGGTTATTGCTGATAGGTGCCAACGTGTTCTCACAACAAAAATCTTGGTGAGGTCAGGCTCGTCGCACCTATGAAGAGTGTACTGTAAACCACCCAATGCGGGGGCTGGGAGATCTCCCCTTGATAGAAAATAATAATAAAAAAAAAAAATACTAGAGGGGCACAGGCCTGTGTCATTCACCGCTTAGGGCCTCACGTAAAACCCATCCTGGCTACCCATTCAGCACAACAGTTTACGCATGCCAACAAATACTTTCATATTATATGACACAGCTTCTCAGCAGACCTCACCGCCCCCACACACAAGTAGGCGAGGTAGAACACACAAAAGTTCTGCTGTTTAATCAGATGGTACAAAAAAGGCCTTCTTTGCCATCTAGACGTGTCTGGACCTTTGATCAGGACGTCCACTGAGAGCTTGTTGGTAGGCCTCGTTGAATCCCTCCCGGTATAGGAGTGAGGCATCTTCTCTGCCATTTGGCAGTGCAAGTCGGGGTCAAGGTTGGGGTGAAAAGGGGCTCAAAAGTTCCCTTACATGGGTAACATGGAGAAAGGGTAGCAGATGGGTCAGCCAAGGAGATTGCCCACTGACGATCAATTTAGACACCCCAAACTCGCCCCATACCTACAACTCCCCGGGGGATTAAAAGAACAAGAATAGAAAATAGAAGGATGACTACTTATCTGACCACGCCGGTGGGTTTTCTCTGATCGATTGCCCTGAGATGTAGAGCACTCAGGATGGTCCACACTGAAGATGAGAGCTCCGCTGGCAGAGGAGACCTCCCTCGTAGCCTTTGGTGGACGCTGCCCTCCACTATCTGTAGCTCTGTTCTGCGGCTGGTGAAGAGTTGCTGACGGGGACAGGTAGCTAGGCTGCAACATAAGAGTAGGCCTGCCTTCCACAGTCGAATCCACAATGCCTGGGTGTTGATCCGGAGAACTAGGGCATAAAGCTTCATATCTGTTAGTGGTGTGGTAGGCCTGTAACAGATCTGGAGCAACAGTGTCCATGCTTGTGGCCTCCTCTGTGTTGTCTTGCCCTCTCTCTCTGAAGGATGCTCCCAGCGGCCATGTTTCTTTGAGGATTGCCTCTTTCAGTGTGCTTTTGGGGGGAGTTCCCAGTGTTGCTCCCTGAGGTCTTGCCAAACTGCAGGCCTGCTCACTGATGAAGAGGAGTGGCAGTCCAACCCGTCGGTAGCAGTTTTTGCCGAAGGGTCTCCCGGGGTAATGGTGGTGAATTCTTGTGGCCAGTTGCGCCGTAAAAAATCCATGAGTGCATCAGGAGATTCAGAACTGTTTGGGACCCCATTATGCATAACCCGCATCGTGGCTGGGTAACGCAAGGAGGACAGTACAATACTGTTCATTTTTATGCCTTGCCTCAGAGTATGCTCGGCGTTTGTCCAACTGATCCTTAGAGAAGTCCTGAAAGATTTGGATCATATTCGATCTCCACACTACATGCTGTAACTCACAAGCTCTAGTTAGGACTTTCTCTTTGTCCCTAAAATCAATAAATCGGGCTATGATAGGTTGTGGTCTGTCCTGGGCCTGAGACATGAGGGCTAACGTACGGTGTGCGCGTTCCACCTGGAGCAGTATCAGTGGGTCAAACTGCAGCATTTCAGCGATGGCTAATTGTAGAAATCCCTCGGTATCTTTGTCTTCTACACACTCAGGGAAGCCCAGGAAGCGAAGATTATTATGGCGACCTCTATTCTCAAGGTCATCCATCTTACTGCGCAGCATCTGTATGGTCCGTTGTTGATCTCTTAATTCTGCCCTTAAGTCCTGAACATGCCCCTCCATTGCCGAGACCTGCTGTTCGGTATGCAGCATCCTGGCTTCTAAATTTTGAACCACTTGGGTGTTTCGATTAGTTGCCACAGTGACTTGTGCCATCTGGGCCATAAGTTGGCCGAACATCGCCTCAACTGACGGTTGCTCCCAGGTTTGTGGCAAGCGGCCTTCAGCCATATTTTCAGGTCTACCTCGTCCAGGAGGCTCTTCAGTAAAATAGCAATTTCAGCACAGCAAATGAAGGCTTTTTGTATCAATGAAGCTAAATTAGTGTAGCTTGAGTATTACCCCATAAGTTACAGTAGAGTGAGGATATAATACCAGCTGGTAGAAAAAGGATTTTAAAGGATATTTCCCTCTGGGTTGTGGAGCTGATCTTTAAGCTGCCATCCTATTTAGCTCCCCTAGTGGCCAGTGATTCCATGCATTGTTTCATCCCCCACCACTTCCTCTGGCAGGGTGTTCCACTTGTCTGCCACCCTTTCTGTGAAGAAATTTTTCCTCACGTTTCCTCTGAATAAATGAATCTGATTTTAGAGGTTTACACAGCAAATCTGCTTATTATGTGTATGACAGGGTTGAATACGGCCCTGTCCCGGTTGTTCTGGAGAAAGGGTTTAAATGCAAGGATCTGTTATATTCTCTCCTTTTCTGTCTCTTGTCTGTCTGGTTGTGCAACCAAATGTTCTCGTGAGGCCTAGGACTTGGTCACCCTGATGGTCTTGCAGTTCTCTGCCTCTTGCTATCTCTCCACATTCTCTTGTTGTTTTGTCTTTTCTCCCTCCTTGCATATCTGCTGGTATAAAAATATATGTGAATCATTGTGTGAAAATATAACTGATACTGGGATCCCTTCGTTTTAGAAATGTATATCGTTTTACTGTTGAAATGTATATAGTTATACTGTTGAAATAATTGCAAAAAGCTGTTTGGAACTCAAGGGGTTAGCCTGTTTGCAAACTCTCTGAGGAGCTGTAAGCAAGAGGTCAGTTCTGGGTCACAATGTTCTTTTTGCTGCACTTGTTGAAGCTTACAAGAACGCTGTGTGAGAAGCATGCTGTTTTCTTAATGAGCAGGGGTTGCAAAGGCTTATAAAAACAGAGCTGCCATTTCTTGCAAGAGAGAAACACAGAGGCTGAGATTGGAAATTGAGATGAAACCCAGATGGACTTTTGTTAGTTTTTTATGTTTCTACTGCCATTGTTTTTGTTTGTTTGTTGAATTTTGTTGACCCGGTAAGCCCACTGGGCCTAGAAGTCCCTTTTTCAGGGGCGACTGGGGGGAGGGGGGATAAAGATTGTAAGCAGCTGAATTTGAACCAGATTAAGCTGTTGGTGGTATTTTTAGTGAATGAGGGAAATTTGGCCAGGACACCGGGGAAATTCCCCTACTCTTTTCGATAGGTGCCATGGTATCTTTAACATCCATCTGAACTACCACCAATCCAGGCAGATGGGACCTCGGTTTAAGGTCTCATCCGAAAGACGGCACCTCAGAAGTGCAGCACCCCTCTCATGCCGCACTACAGTGTCAGTAAAT
Source organism: Neoceratodus forsteri (assembly GCA_016271365.2). Taxonomy (NCBI): domain Eukaryota; kingdom Metazoa; phylum Chordata; order Ceratodontiformes; family Ceratodontidae; genus Neoceratodus; species Neoceratodus forsteri. The sequence goes on along the minus strand of CM057449.1, from coordinate 609,674,020 downwards.
AGTTATTCTGAACAATTTTATTTTTATTTTACTGTTATTAATAATAAAACACTTGTTGCAAATTTTACAACTGCTCCTGGTTTTTTTATGCTTCCTGACCTGTGCCTCGACGACAGTGTGCAATTCTTTTGTGCATATACAATGATTATTATGATACTAGATGGATTCTGAAGTATTTTTTCTTTGTTTACTTTATGCATTTTATAGTTAATATTGTAAGCACTTTGCACTTTCAAATGTATGTATGTGGTTTTGCTGGAGTCTGTTAAGTTGAACAGAGAATATTCATGTATTTGCACTATTTACTGTAAACACATTGTTCATTCAAATCTCCACCCACTGATGAAGCCCCATATGTAGGGTGCTACATAGGGGTGGGTTGGAGAGGTGCCCATTGTCTTTCAGCACTGTGTATAGAAACATAGAAACCTAGACAGTGAAGGCAAAAAAAGACCAGTGGTCCAACCAACCTGCCTGTAGCCCCCATCATACCCCCAACTCTTTTGTTAATACTGGGTTTCTGCCTACACTATTCATGCCCTTGCTTCTGTCTTACTACCCCACCTTGAGTAGCTATTAAACCCTTAACTCTGACCCATCCATGCTTTGAAACCGTTAATGATTTTGGTGCCCACCACCTCCACTGGCAGACTGTTCCGTGGCTCAGCCACTCTCTTTGTAAAATAAAACTTTTTCACGTCCCTCCTGATACCCCAGCTTTAGTTCCTGTCCTCATGTTCTAGATGCCCTACTCCTGTTGAATAGTTCCTCATAGTTTACCTTCTTCATTCCTTTTAGGAACTTGAAGGTCTGTATCATATCGCCCCTCTCTCATCTGGTCTCGAACAAAAACGTGTACAGTGCCCTAAGCCGATCCTCCTAGGATCTGCCCTGCAGGCTTTGAATCACTTTGGTTACTCTGTGCTGCACCGTCTTCAGCCTGTCCTTGTCTTTCCTTAGGTGAGGATTTCAGAACTGGGCACAGTAGTGCAGGTGTGGCCTCACCAGAGGTCTGTAGAGAGGCAGTAATACCTCTTTCCTAGTGTTGCCAGAACCCCTCCCAGTACACCCCAGCATCCAATTTGCCTTACTGTAGGCCTTGTTACGCAGGCTTAATTGTTTAAGGGAGTTGCTTATGATAACTTCTAGTCTCTTTCCTCAGAGAATAAAATTGCCAAAATAGTTATCTGGTGAGGGTGTTTTTCCTTTGATTTTCACTGCTCCTTGAGAAGTGAACTTGTAATACTTAATCATTAATGGTGACAAGGTTTTTGCACTGGCATGCAAGGCAAGAGGTAGATCTCATCACCTATCCCGTGACATGCAGCCTTGACTACCTCTGGACTCTGTCTCAATCAGGGTTATGAGCTACATCCCTCAAGGTGCATTTGGGTGTCATCTCAGCATTCTGGGTTTGGGACGGGATGCTTATGGTGGCCTAGGAGAAAGTAGTCAGGCACTTTTTCCAAAGCCTGAATCACCTGTCTCCCCCAGGTGTGACAGCCTCTGCTGCTGTGAGATCTACTGCTGGTACTTGCAAATCTGATGGGAAAACCATTTGAGCCAATGGACATGTGTGAGATGTCACACCTGTCATGGAAAACTGTTTTTCAAACAATATGAAGTCTTGCTATATTATGACACATGCAGTTTGACCCAGCCTTTGAACTGCTCCGGAGGTGAAAGAGTTAACTTTCCATGCCAGGCATGGAACCTTGAGCGCGAGCTCGGTTGAGAACTCTGTCTGTTGTTGTTCAAACTCAAATGTCAAACTGTCAGATTCTTTACTCCGCCTCACTGAACAGTCGCTCCGGAGATTTCTCCTGCTGCTCGGTTCATTTTCTTGGTTAAAAAGTGTAATTTCTCGGTTTTTAAACCGCATTTTGTCTATATTTAACTGCAACCGGTCGGTTCAAGCTCTGTCTGTGGTATCGTAAGTAATAGATAGGTTTTACATTATTTCTGTGTGGAACTTGTAAACGATATTATCGGTTCGGTTTGAACCGATCAGGTTGTTGTTAAACTTTATTAAATTGCATTTAGAGTGTGGTTCCCGGTTCTTATCGGTTCTAAAAAAAACGGATTTCATTACGTTTTCCACGACCAGTGACACGGTTGGGAACAGATAAGGGTGTCTTGCTTGGCGGATTGCTGTAAACAGGCAAGTTTTTGGTTAGGCTGGCACTATGTCTGAGAAACCCAAAAGAAAAACCGGGCCCACTGGGTTTCAGCACTGTGGTGTCTGTGGGGAAGCCTTTGCCAAGGCTGACCCACACACCACATGTGTTTATTGTCTGGGGTTTGACCACCTCAATGCAGACTGCCAGATTTGCAAGAATTTCCCTACAGCTACCCTGGATAAGAGGGTTAGTAGGCTCAGGGAACGAGAGGCCAAAAAGTCCGCTGACCCGGATGGCCAGCCCGGTTCGGTGCCAACCAAACCGAGAGGGAGTGCCCTCTGACCAGGGCGAGACTTCCTCGGGCAAATGGAGGGCTGACTCGGAGGAGTCAGTCCCAACAAAAGGACTAGAAAATCAGCAGGTGTGGAGCCAAAATTTCCTTCTCCAACTGCTGCAGAGATGGCCAAAAGCGATCAAAAATTGTCCAGTCGCTTTCCCGGTTCCGACCGAACCGGCACCATCAAATGGCGGACCAGTTCGATTAAGTGCCACCGGTTCAAGAATATGATATAGAGGAATTTTATGAACCGGAGGAGGGGAGGAAGATTATGAAGAGAGTGAATGTGATTTTGAAAGTCTGATGTGCCCATTGAACCGACATCTCCCCAGACAGACCTTCAGGGTGTCTCCCCTAGGCTTTCTGAGTCCCTTCTCATTTTATGTTTTATAAGAAAGTGACTGAAACCTCCAGCTCCCTTTGGAAGAAGCTGTGGATGAACAGGAGGAGCCTGACTATGTAGAAATGATGGATATCCCAGAGTCTAGGAGATTGTCTATTCCTTTACATAAATCTTTTAGGAAACAGACAATAAAAATTTTAAAAGTTCCTCACACTATACCTCCTGTGGATAAAAAAAATGGACAAGAGGTACACATTGTCAGGCCCTTATCATGAGTTCCTTTCACAACAATGCAGCCATGTTGGGGTAGTGCAGGCTGCAGCCTGTGATAAGGCAAATATTCCCTTGGCTTCACACACCCTGACAAGGACTCCAGGAGGATTGATGCCATGGCAAAGAAACAGTACATGGCAGCATCCTTGGGACTCAGTCAGGCAAATTATATGGCCTATGTGGCAAGATACCAGAAATCCAGATGGGATACTGTTATGGCCGTGGCGAAACAGGTCCCTGGCCAGCTTGCAAAGGAGCTGGAGCAGGTGGCTACTGATGGTATTGAGGCATCCAAGGTGCAATTCCATGCTGCAGTGGACTCTAATGATGTATCTTCAAGAGTCATGGCTACATCTGTGGCTTTTCGCAGAATTGCTTGGCTCAGGTGTACTAGCCTGTCACAGGATACCCAGGCTAAGGCCATGGATTTTCCTGTTGTGGGTAACTCTCTGTTTGGGGAGCAGACAGAGAATTACATGAAGAAAATGGATGAGTATAGGACCACTTATAGGAGTGCACAGGCCAAGGAAAGACAGGCCACTCCTCAGAGGCAGCTTTCCAGGGGTAGGGGCAGGCCTTTTCACAGACCTTTTTACCAAGCCCAGGCCTCCTCTTCAGCCTATGCCCAGAGGGGGTTCTTCAGAGGGAGAGGCAGACGGGGTACGAGCAGGCCTGCTCCCACCCCTCAGCCTAAAGCCCCTGCCAAACAGGCACCCTGATGGGAGGGCCAGGGCCGATTCTCCATTACCTGTAGGGGGCAGGCTGGCTTACTTCGTCCAGGACTGGGAGTCTTTAACATCAGACAAGTGGGTCCTGGAAGTAGTAAGCCAGGGACTGGTTCTCAGCTTCAAAAAATTTCCAAAGATGAGAACCAGATCCTTTCCACCTGCAAATCCATCAGAGGCTCTCGCTCTGGAAACAGAAGTCTCTACCCTCCTGGCTCTCAGAGCTGTAGAAAGGGTACCTCCCCTACACCAGGGCAAAGGACTGTACTCCAGGTACTTCCTTACCCCAAAAAAGACAGGAGAATGGCGGCCCATCCTGGATCTCAGATACCTAAACAAGCACCTTTTAAAACCAAAATTCAAAATGGTGACTCTGGAGAATTATTTTACCCTCTCTAAGGCGAGGGACTGGCTAGCGTCCCTGGACTTCAAGGATGCCTACTTCCATGTTCTCATCAGAAGCTCCCACCGAAAGTACCTCAGATTCGAACTGCCCTCAGGCCATTACCAGTTCAGAGCAATGCCCTTCGGCCTCACCTCTGCCCCAAGGGTATTCACAAAATGCCTGGCAGTAGCAGTTGCTCATTTAAGAAGGCAAAAGATTGCCATCTTTCCTTATCTGGACGACTGGCTCATAGTGGGCCAGTCTCCAGACCAAGTCAAATTACACCTTCAGGTTACCCAGCAGCTGCTTACATCTCTAGGTTTCCTTCTCAAACTCCCAAAGTCAGTTCTAGATCCTGTTCAGCTACTCACCTTCATAGGCGCAGAACTGGACACAAAGCAGGCCAGAGCTTTCCTCCCTCTAGAAAAAGCAAAGACCTTGGTGGCTCTGGCCTCCTCCTCCTTCACTCTGCAGGTCTCTCGACCAGCAAGGCATTTTCTGCAGCTCCTAGGGCACATGGCTGCCTCCACAGCAGTAGTGCAGGGAGCAAGATTTCAGATGAGGGACATTCAGTTCCATGTGAGAGCCTTCTGGTCTCAAAGGAGAGATCCTCTAACCAAACTGATCCCAGTAAATCGAACCCTGATCCAGGCCCTACAGTGCTAGCAGGATCAGAGCAATCTGAGACAAGGGGTTCCTTTCATCCCTCAATCTCACTCCTTGACCCTTACTACAGATGCGTCCCTCTTGGGGTGGGGAGCTCACATGGGCAACCTCACCACCCAAGGATTGTGGTCCCCTCAGGAGTCTCTGCTCCACATCAATCTGTTGGAACTCAGAGCAGTTTTTCTAGCACTTCAGATTTTTTCTGCATCTGTTCAGAACAAAGCGGTACAGGTCAGAACAGACAACACCATTACAATGTGGTACATCAACAAGCAAGGGGGCACTCGGTCTTCGGCCTTGTGCACCGAGGCAATGAAGTGGTCTCTGGCTTATTCCCTGAACACCTCCCTCATGGCAGTTCACCTCCCAGGCAAGGACAATGTCCTGGCAGATGCTCTCGGCAGGATTTCCCAGGGCCATCACGAATGGGCTCTGGATCCCCCAGTACTGGAGGTAGTATTTGCCAGGTGGGGCTCCCTCAGATGAGATCTTTTGCAGCCCCAGACAATCACCAACTTCGCTATTTTGCTGCAGGCCCCAGTGTTGGGCTCAGTCCCTCTGGATGCCTTCCTTCTCAACTGGGAAGGAAGTTTCTCTATGCCTTCCCCTCTTGTTCAGGTGCTAGTCAAAATCAGATCTCAACCTTGCAAGATGATTCTGATTGCTCCAGATTGGGCCAGACAGCCCTGGTATCACTCCTTCTGTCCTTAGCAGTCCACATTCCCTGTGTCTTCCCAGGAATCACAATCTGTTAACCTGTGCCAGGGAGGAGTTTAGTACCAGATCTCAAATCTCTCTCAACCTCAAGGCCTGGCTCTTGAAGAGTTAGAGTTCTCTGACCTACACTTTCTCAGGGTGTACTGATATCTTGAAAGCTTCTAGGAAGCCTTCCACCAGGACTACTTATAATTCTAAATGGAAAAGGTTTTCTATATGGTGCTCTGGAAAGCATATTTCCCCAGAATCTGCTGATTGCCCACAGTCCTGAAATATGGTCCATTTAAATACTTTGGGGCTGAGGCCAGCTACCCTGAAAGTGCACTTGGCAGCTGTCTCTGCTTTTATATCAGCAGGAAAGCCCTCTTCTCTTTCTGCTCACCTGTATTCTTCAAGTATTTCAAGGATTACTCACACCAACCCTCCATTCAGGGACCCTGCTCCCACCTGGGATCTTAATGTTTGCATTGCTCAGCTTATGCAACCCCCCTTTGAGCCTTTGTCTTCAGCAGAGCTTAAGTACTTGACTTGGAAAACTGTGTTTCTGGTAGCCATCACTTCTGCCAGACGCATAAGTGAGTTACAAGCTTTGTCAGGGGAGTCTGGTTTTATCTCCCTTTCACAGAGATAAGGTGGTCCTCAGGACTAACAGGAAGTTCTTGCCTAAGGTGGTTTCAGATTTCCACCTTAATCAATCTATATCTCTTCCAGTTTACTTCACTGACCATTCCTCCTCTGGCTAGAGGAGGCTGCACAGTTAGATGTGAAGAGCCCTTAGTTACTACATAGAGCGTGACAAGGGTCACAGATTTGACTCTCTCAACTATTCCTCACTTACGGTGAGGTTGATAAGGAAACCTGCCACTAAAAGATCCATTGCCAGGTTGATTGTCTCTTTGTATCCAGTTTTGTTATCAAAAACTGGGTAAGGTTCCCCCTTCAGGCCTGAGGGCTCACTCTACCAGAAGTACAGCTGCGTTCCTGGCTGCAGCCAGGGACATCCCTATCATAGAGATGTGTCAAGCAGCTACCTGGAAAACAGTTCACTCTTTCACCAAGCATTACTCTCTGGACATCCAGGCTAGGAGTGATGCTCGGTTTGGCACAGCTGTGCTTCAGAGCCTATTTCCTAAGTAGGTTCTGTCCCTCCTCCATGGAGGTACTGCTGTGTAGTCTGCATATGTCATAATATAGCAAGACTTCATGTTGTTTGAAGAAAAAAATTACTCACCTTAGTAATGTTGTTTCTTCCAATGGAGTCTTGCTATATATGACTCCTCCCTGCCTGCCCCTCTCAGAACCTCTGCTTTTGGGATGTGGGTGGCAGTGCAGTGGTGGACTTAGTAGATGCCCACCTTGTTTTTCACCCTTTTGGGGTGTTTGGGTGTTATGTTTTATTTTTGGATCCCCTGACTTGAGTCTTTGTTTTGGGACCAAAAAATGGTTAATATTTTAGTAGCCAGTTGGCTCGTGTAGGTTTACAGCTTCCACACAGAATCTTAGTGAGTTTTGCTCGTAAAGCTCTGACAGTTTGAGGTTGAAGAACAACAGACAGAGTTCTCAACCGAGCTCGCGCTCAAGATTTCATGCCTGGCTTCAGCAAAGCTTTTGACACTGTTCCACATAGAAGATTGATAAATAAGCTAGGTAGGCTCGGGGTGGGTCAGAAGTTGGTCAACTGGGTGGCAAACTGGTTGACTGGCAGAAAACAGAGAGTGGTGGTAAATGGTATACAGTCAGAAGAGATGCAAGTCACACGTGGGGTACCTCAGGGATCAGTCCTGGGGCCAGTCCTATTCAACATCTTCATTAGTGACCTCGCAGATGGACTAGAGGGTAAGGCTTGTCTGTTTGCAGATGACACCAAGATCTGCAACAGAGTAGATGATCCAGATGGGGTGGGCAGAATGAGAAGAGATCTGGATAAACTAGCAAAATGGTCAGAAGAGTGGCAACTGGGATTTAATGCAAGAAGTGCAAAATCATGCACATAGGAAGAGAAACCCTGAAGCCACTTATAGGCTGGGAGGAGTTGCTAGCAGTCACAAAGGAAGAAAGAGACTTGGGCATCATCATTACTGATGACCTAAAATCATCCAAGCAGACCTCTAAAGCAGTAGGTAAGGCTAGGGGTGTTAGGGTATTAGTAGGGGTATCATGTCGTAAGAGGGAGGTAATAATCCTCTGTACAAGACATTGGTTAGGCCCCATCTGGAGTACTGCGTGCAGTATTGGAGGCCACACCTTCACAAGGACATTAACTAAATTGAGGCAGTCCAGAGAAGGGCAACCAAAATGGTGCAGGGACTGCATCAGAAGACATATGAGGACAGATTAACGGAGCTCAATATGTATACCCTTGAGCAAAGGAGGAGAGAGGTGATATGATCGAGACATTTAAACACCTTAAGGGCATAAACAAGGTGAAAGAGTCTAACATGTTTAAATATAAGAAAAATAGCAGGACAAGAGGACACAGCATGAGATTAGAGGGAGGCCGATTAAGGGGGAATGTGAGGAAATTCTTTTTCACAGAAAGGGTGGTAGATGCATGGAATGGCTTACCACAAGAAGTGGTGGCTATGAATACAGTGCAGGGCTTCAAACAGGCATGGGATAGGAATAAGGGAGCAATACAAATGACTATGAATAGATAGGTCACTGACAGAGCAAAGGCCGATGGCACATTTATAAGGTAGAAAAAGAAATGGGCAGACTGGATGGGCCTTGCGGTCCTTATCTGCCGTCAACTTCTATGTTTCTATGTAAGTTAACTCTTTCACCTCCGGGGCAGTTCGAAGGCTGGGTCAAACTGCATATGTCATAATATAGCAAGACTCCATTAGAAGAAACAACATTACTAAGGTGAGTAATTTTTTCTTCATTACCATCACCTCTGCCAGATGGGTGAGTGCACTCCAGCTGCTTTTGGTGGAGTCTGTGTATCTGGTTCTCCACTCGGGCAGAGTCCTTCGCTCCCACATGATGTCCCTGCCTAAGGTTTGGAGTATCTCCTTAAACAGGTGCTCTGTCTCTTCATCATCTTCCAAAGGTGTGGCCCAATGGTTGAGATTCTCTTGAAGATCTTCTGTTAGGGTAAGTAACTGTTCTTTCCTCCAACTCCACAGTTTGTACTGCTTGAGAAGCATTTCAAAGAAATGCTTTATGGAGGGAGATATGCTTGAAGAAGCTAAGTTAATTACCAGTAACAGTAGAACTTTGAGATGCTTTCCGTCATAGAGCCACAGCTTACCCTCTCACCTACCCCCTTTGGTATTTCAGGTAGCATAATGTGAAAGACATATGTTTCTTCATGCCTGGTCTTCTCCTTTTCTGTGTCCTTTTGAAGGGGCTTGTCTTCCTGGAAACACTTCCTGTCGGCCTATTTGGGGTTCTGGTTTTTAGTTCCTGTCAGTATAGTACAACTCCGAACTTGTCTCTGGTGGGAAATTGAAGAGGTATGGGGTCACCTCTGTACTATAGGTAGTTCGAAAGGTGTGGCTGTATGGAACAGAGTCTGTTGAAGATCTACTGTCACTGGTAAGTAAGTAAACTTTATTCCTCACTGGACTTGCCTTACTGCCCCTGGATCATTTTCATTGCCATTCTTTGTATGGTTTCCACCTTTTCAAACAACATGAAGTCTTGCTGTATTCTGACAATTTGCAGTAAGCTCCAGCTCTTGAACTGCCCCGGAGAGTGAAGGGTCAAAATTCTATGCCAGGCCTAGAACGTTGGGCTCGAGCTCGGTTGAAAACTCTGCCTGTGTCCTTTTGAAACCAAACTGTCAGATTCTTTACTCCACCTCACTGAACAGTCGCTCTGGAGATTTCTCCTTCTGCTCGGTTCAAACGCGGTTAAAGTGTCGGTTTTAGTCCGATTTTTCATTCCATTTTCGGTTCGAGACTCTGTCTTTGGTACCGTAAGTACTTAGATTAGTAACTGTGTGGGAACTGTAAATTTGTTTGATCGGTTCGGCTGAACCGATACTGTAGTAAAATCCTTGTGTGTGTAAAAAAAAAAAAAAAAGTGTGTGGTTACTGGTCTGTATTGGTTTAAAAAAAAAACGTGATTTGAACGTTTTTTTCCATCGCCCGTGACACGGTGAGAAACCGATAGGGGAGTCATGCCTGGCAGTTGCCATATAAAGGGTAAGTTGGTTAGGTTGGCCATGTCTGAGAACCCCCCCCCCCCAAAAAAAAAACAAAAAACAGGCCCACTGGGTTTCAACACTGCAGTGTGTGGGGAGGTTTTGCTAGGCCGATCCTCACCACCTGTGTTTACTGTCTGGGGTTTGACCACCTCGATTCAGACTGCCAAATTTGCAGAAATTTCCCTAAGTCTACTCTGGAAAAAAGGTTAGGTAGACTTAGGAATAAGGAGGCAGAGAAATCCGCTGACCCGGTAGGCCAGCCCGGTTCAGTTCCTACCGAACCAGAAGGAGTGCCCTCTGACCAGGACGATACTGGCAAGAGGAGAGCCGATCCTGAGGGATCGGTTCCTACAAAAAGAAAACGAAAGGATAAATCGGCCAGTTCGGATCCAGAACTGCATGTTCCGACCGCTGAAGAACTAGCCAAAGTGATTCAGATTGTGGAATCGCTTTGTCCGGCTCTGACCGATCTGGTGTCTTCTGGCAGGGGTTCGGTTCGGTTGGTTCCCCCCAGTTCAGGATTATTCCCCTGAAAATTTTTACAAGCCAGAGTTTGATGAGGAGGGGGATTTTGAAGAGGATGATTATGACAGTGAAAGTCTGGATGTGCCTGTGGAGCCGGACATCTCCCTAGACAGACCTTCTGGTGTTTCCCCTCCTAGGCTTTCTGAGTCCCCTTCCCACTTTCTGTTCTACAGAAAAGTGACTCAAACCCTCCAGCTTCCTATTGAGGAGGCTGTAGAGGATCAAGAGGAGCCTGACTACATAGAGATGATGGACATCCCAGAGTCTAAGAGACTGTCTATTTCCCTTCATAGGTCATTTGGGAAACAGACACAAAAAATTCTTAGGTCTCTCAACTCTGTACCTCCTGTTGACAGGAGAATGGACAAGAGGTACACCTTGTCTGGCTTAGATATGGAATTTCTTTATCACCAATGCAGCCATGTTGGGGTAGTGCAGGCTACTGCCTGGGACAAGGCAAACATCCCCTTGGCTTCACACCCCTCAGACAAAGATTCCAGGAAGATAGATGCCTTGGCAAAGAAACAGTACTTGGCATCATCTTTGGGACTCAGACAGGCTAACTATATGGCCTATACAGCCAGGTACCAGAAGTCCAGGTGGGACACTGTACTGGCACTGGCTAAACAGGCCTCCCCCCAGCTAGCCAAGGAGCTGGAGCAGGTGGCTGCTGATGGGATTGAGGCATCAAAGGTGCAATTTCATGCTGCTGTGGACTCCAGTGATGTATAATCAAGAGTCATGGCTACATCTGTGGCTCTTCGGAGAATGGCTTGGCTCAGATGTACTAGCCTTTCGCAGGACACCCAGGCTAAGGCCATGGATTTCCCTGTAGTGGGTAATTCTTTGTTTGGGGAGCAGACAGAGAATTACATGAAAAAAATGTACGAGTACAGGACCACTTATAGGAGTGCCCAGGCCAAGGAGAGGCAGGCAACTCCTCAAAGGCAGCAAGCTAGGGGCCGGGGCAGGTCTTTTCACAGGCTTTTCTACCAAGCGCAGGCCTCTTCCTCCTTTTCTCAGAGGGGGTTTTTCAGAGGGAGAGGCAGAAGGGGGATGAGCAGGGCTGCATCCACCCCTCAGCCTAAGGCTCCTACCAAGCAGACACCCTTATGTGTCAGCCCGGGTCGACTTCCCCATTCCAGTGGGAGGCAGGCTGGCTTACTTTGTCCAGGACTGGATGTCTTTTACCTCAAACCAGTGGGTCCTGGAGGTTGTAAGCCAGGGGCTGTTTCTCAGTTTCCAAAAGTTTCTGAAACTGAGACCCAGATCCTTTCCACCTGCAAATACTTAAGAAACTCTTGCTCTAGAGGCAGAGGTTTCATCTCTATTGGCCTTAAAGGCCATAGAGAGAGTTCCTACTCCATACAGGGGCAAAGGTATGTACTCCAGGTACTTCCTTACCCCAAAAAAGACAGGGGAGTGGCGGCCCATCCTAGATCTAAGATACCTAAACAAGCACCTAATAAAGCCAAAATTCAAAATGGTGACTCTGGGAACAATCCTTCCCTCTCTGAGGCCAGGGGATTGGCTAGCCTCACTGGACCTCAAGGATGCCTATTTTCATGTTCCCATCAGGTGCTCCCACAGAAAGTACTTCAGGTTCGAATTGCCCTCAGGCCATTATCCGTTCAGAGCAATGCCCTTCGGTCTAACCTCCGCTCCAAGGGTGTTTACAAAGTGCCTAGCAGTAGTGGTGGCCTTTTTAAGAAGGAAAAGGATTTATATTTTTCCATATCTGGACGTTTGGCTTCTGGTGGGCAGTCTCCAGACCAAATCAAGTCAGATCTGCAGGTCACCCAGCAAGTTCTCCCTACCCTGGGGTTTCTTCTCAATCTTCCCAAGTCTGTTCTTGAACCAGTACAGCTCCTCACTTTTATAGGAACAGAGCTGGACACCCTCAAGGCAAGAGCCTTCCTTCCTTTGGAAAGGGCAAAAGCCATCTCTCAGCTGGCCTTTTCCTTTCTCCCTCTGGTTTCTCGACCAGTAAGGCATTTTTTGCAGCTTCTGGGCCACATGGCAGCGTCCACAGCAGTGGTCCAAGGGGCCAGGTTTCAGATGAGGGACATTCACTTCCATCTGAGAACCTTTTGGTCCCAAAGGAAAGATCCTCTTAATAAGCTAGTTCCTGTTACTCAGACCTTAATTCAGGCTCTTCAGTGATGGCAGGACCTGGACAATCCGAGGCAAGGTGTTCCATCTGTCTCTGACTCACTCTGTGGTTCTTACCACAGATGCTTCCCTTTTGGGGTGGGGAGCCCATCTGGGAGCTCTCACAGCCCAGGGACCGTAGTCCCCTCAGGAATCCCTTCTTCACATCAACCTTCTGGAGCTCAGGGCAGTACTTCTTGTCCTATAAGCTTTCTCTCAATCAGTACAGAACAAGGTGGTTCAGGTCAGGACGGACAACATTACCACCATGTGGTATATCAACAAGCAGGGAGGCACTCGGTCCATGGCCTTGTGCACAGAGGCCATGAAAGTATGGTCCCTGGCTTATTCCCTGCAGACCTCTCTAGTAACGGTCCACCTCCCAGGACAGGACAATGTGATAGCAGATGCATTGAGCAGGATTTCCCAGGGCCACCATGAATGGTCTCTGGATCATTTGGTGTTGAAGGTGATCTTCTCAAGGTGGGGCACTCCGGAGATGGATCTCTTTGCAGCCCCAGACAATCACCAACTTCCTCGTTTTGTTGCAGACCCCCAGTCTTGGGTTCAGTCCCTCTGGATGCTCTGATTTTGAACTGGGAAGAGAAGTTTATTTATGCCTTCCCTCTTTTTCCACTATTGTTCAAGGTTCTAGTCAAGGTAGGTCACAACCATGCAAATTGATTGTGATTGCTCCAGACTGGGCCAGGCAGCCTTGGTACTCCCTGTTGCTGTCCTTAGCAGTCCATCTTCTCCTGTCTCTTCCCAGGAATTACAATCTGTTAACTTCCTCTCAGGGGAGGATTTGTTACCCCAGTCTCCAGTCACTCAATCTCAAGGCATGGCTCTTGAAGACTTTGGGTATGCAGATTTACACCTGTCCCAAGGGGTTCTGGATATCCTCAAGGCTTCCCGAAAGCCTGCCACAATAAAAACCTACAACTCCAAATGGAAAAGGTTCAGTGGTGTTCCAAGAAGCACATTTCCCCAGACACTGCTGAGTTGTCTACAGTTCTGGATTACATGGTTTACCTTAATGGCCTAGGCCTTAAATCAGCTACTCTCAAAGTTCATTTGTCAGCTATTTCTGCTTTCCTGTCAGTGGGGAAATCTTCCTCTCTGTCATCTCACCCTGTATTCTGTAAATTTTTCAAAGTATTGCTTCATACCAATCCCCCTTTTAGGGATCCTGCTTCTGCCTGGGATTTGAATATTTGTATTGCTCAGCTGATGCAACCCCACTTCGAGCCCATGTCCTCAGCAGAGCTCAAGTACTTGACTTGGAAAACTGTGTTTTTGGTTGCTGTTACTTCTGCCAGATGTATCAGTGAATTGCAAGCCCTGCCAGTGGAGTCTGACTTCATTTCTTTCTATAGAGATACGGTGGTCCTTAGAACCAATAGAAGGTTCCTACCTGAAGTGGTTTGATTTCCACTTATACCAATCTATGTCTCTTCCTGTGTTCTTCACTGATCACACCTCCTCAGGGGAACGGAGGCTACACAGTTTAGATGTTAAAAGGGCCCTTAGTTACTACATAGAACGTACTAAGGGTCACAGGTTTGACTTCTTCCAGTTGTTCCTTACTTATGGGGAAGTAGGTAAGGAAAAACCTGCCACCAAGAGTACCATTGCCAGGTGGATTGTGTCCTGTATTCAATTCTACTAGGAAAAACTGCACCCTCATGCCTGAGGGCTCATTCCACTAGAGGTACAGCTGCATCTCTGGCTGCAGCTAGGGATATCCCCTTGTTAGAAATCTGTCAAGCAGCCACCTGGAAAACAGTTCATACCTTCACCAAGCATTACTCTCTGGATATCCAGGCTAGGAATGATGCTAGGTTAGGCACAGCAGTAATAAAGTAGGTTCTGTTCCTCCTCCTTAGAGGTACTGCTTGGTAGTCTGCTAATTGTCAGAATACAGCAAGACACCATGTTGTTTGAAGAAAAAATTACTCACCTTAGTAATTGTTTCTTCCAATGGAGTCTTGCTGTATTCTGACCTCCCTTCCTGCCTCCCCTCTCAGAACCTGTTTTGGGAAGTGGGTGGGCAGGTGCAGTGCTGCACCCCAGGGGTGTCTTTAGCCTACTCCTGTTGTGTTGGGTGCTTTGTATTTCTTTAATTAGGAGTTTTTAGTTCTTATTACCTGGTTTTTTAGTTCTTTGGGTTTCCTGACTTGAGTCTTTTAGGGAATCCAATGTCTTTGTTGCCAGTTGGCTACTAGGAGTTTTTACAATTTCCACATTATATAGTCGGTGAGTTTAGCTCATAAGAATCTGACGTCTTGGTTTCAAAAGGACACAGAGTTTTCAACTGAGCTCGAGCCCAACATTCTATGCCTGGCATAGAATTTTAACCCTTCACTCTCCGGGCAGTTCAAGAGCAGGAGCTAACTGCAAATTGTCAGAATACAGCAAGACTCCATTAGAAGAAACACAATTACTAGGGTAAGTATTTTTTTCATCTCTGTCCTTCCTCAGCTGTGGACTCCTGAATTACATACAGTACTTCAGTGGTGATGAAAACAGTGACCTGCATAGTAGCAGTATTACCTCCCTTCTGCAACTTGTGAAGCCCCTCGTTATACATCCTAACACCCTGTTTGCCTCCCCGCACACTCTTTACTGCATTGAGAAGAGGTTTTTAGACTCTTGCTAATTATCCCCACGGGTCCCTTTCCTCTTTTGAGTGCTCTACCCATACTCCATTAAGAAGAGCTATCATAATTTACTATTTCATATTTCACTTGTACCTAATTCAGGTCTCCTCACTCCTGGATTAATCACAGTTCTTACTCTGTGCTACCTTGTATCCATTCTTTCTTTTTCTTGGCCTGTAATCAGCATACTTTTTGTAAGAGGTCGTTTCGTTTACTGCAAAGAAAAGTGCATTAATTTTCTTTCCAGAAGCGTGGAAATAAAATGACAAGTTGAGACCCATTGATAAAATAGACAGCATTTTATGGTAGCTGTCTCTAAGTTTTGACTTGAACGTGCTGATTGCCAGCATCTATTTTTTCAAAGTGTCTGTCTGTTCGCTCTAGTCACATATTCTGACACTTTCCTAATGGCATCAGGTGGCCATTAAGAGACACTGAGTTAAAATGGTGCATGCTGTTATACTTCCTTTTTAATGGCTGCAATGCAGTTTCAGCCCATAAAAATAGCAGTAATAATAACTGAAAATGAAGTTTGATTGTGACCACATTGTGCTGGTAATTTAGAAAAAAAACTTATTTCAGAATGTCACACTAAATTGGATTCTGGGTTGAAATGACGCCTTACACAACAGTGTGTGTTTTAAGCAGAGAATCTCAATTTTCACAGGAGTAATATACTTTTAATTTGTATAAAGAACATAATGGAAGCACCCAGTAAATGAGTGCCTTGTAATTTCTAATTTACATGATCAGCAACACCAAAATGAGGAAATGTGAAAGGCTTTCAATTTAGTAAAATTGTTTGAACTTTATAATCACACTCAAGTAAAAAGTTTTTAAAATATAGGTTAATGCAATCAACGCTTTACTGATTAATTGACATACTGAAACTGAGTTGAGGTGAACTGTATGCTAATGGATGTCTTACTCCACATATAATAGAACCCCCATTTACTTCTAATCTACTGTAATTCCTGATATATTTTGATTTTGTAATCAATTTGTACAACCTATGGGTCATTGTAAATGCAACAAAAAATAGTATTGGAGAAAGGCTAGAAAGCTGAATGAAACCCGTGAGCTGTTAAAATGGGAATATGTGCATGGCTGAAAGATCACAATATCCATATGTTTGGATATGATTTTTACTGTATTGTTCAGGGTCATTTTATGATTTTTAATTTTACTGAATTGATGAGACTTTTGTATATCACTGAAAAAAGAAGGGTGCTACACTTTGTTTTTAATTTAGTGGTTTGTTACAAGTTCTTCTGTTACATGATTCAGACACTAAAATTCTTACATTAATGAGCAGACAGATCATTTAGTGTTTGGATACAATCCTTGGTTAGTGCACATTAAATATGTCCTGGTACAAGAAACTGGGTCAATGTACTAGCTCTGAAAATTAGAATGATTGTTCAAACCCCAGGAATCCCAGCTGCATCAGTCCCCTGGATTGAGCTTGCCCTGGAGCTTTAAGAATTTTATGGAAATTAAGGAATGTAGAATAAAATTCTGAATGCTGCTGTGTGGTCACGCTCACCTCTGCAATGTAATGGCAGATTTATTTCTCCCTGAGCAAAAACATCACCCCGACGTTGCTCCTGCTTCAGAGACACTGCATTTTGATTGTTTTATGTTTTTTTAGTTTGTCTTGTGCTGTTTCAGTTAGTTTTTGATAACTTTGTGATAGTTAAGGTTTTACTGTGCTGAATTTGTTTGTGTCTCTGGTTCCCTTTCAGTTCCGGGGAACTGGAGGCATCCTGTTTTTTTGGGGGTTTTTTTTAGTTGTTTAATCAGGAGTAGCACACTAAGCTGAAAGCTTTTTTAGAGGAGCAACCTGGGAGCACAGGGAAGTTAGGAGACTTGCTCATGGTCACACAGTATGCAAGTGGAAGCTGTGGGATTCAAACAAAGGTCTGGTCTGCTGGATGTCACCAGATTTGCAGCTCAGAGCCTTAAACCACTGTGCTATACTGCCTCCCCTTAAATCCTGTTAAAACATAGCTTCCCTTTTCAGGACCCATTTTACTTTTTAAACAAAAATAAAAGGAAGAACATCTTTAGGGTGTTCCTTTGAACTGTGTAGTCTCTGTTCCATTTTGGCTTGGGAACGGAGACAATTTTCTGTTTGTCTTTGTCTTTTACTTTTAACATTGGTTACTGGAATCAATTCCCATTATTTTTGGAACCAAATTGCATTTGGTATTTTTTCTTTGCAAACCATTTCTTAGGCATTTGGCCTAAGAAAGCACAGGACCCACAGGCAAAAAAAAACTGTTTTCAGTTAAGGGGAGATCACCACGATTATCATTCAGGTGCCTGAGTCCTGACAAATTTTTTTTTTTTAAACTTGGCTATATTGCAGACAAAGATGTCATTACAATACAAGTGGAAAAATAAAACATACTGTTACATATGATCAAGCTTTTCTCAAGGGGATAGAGGAGTATACCTTAACTGCAAAGGTATGGCTAGAAAAGACCAAGCTGTCCCCCTAGGTGTGTTTTCACAAGTTGTAACGGGCTTTGAGTTTTGCCCTAAATTTATTGCATCAGGGGAGTAAAATCTTAGATATTATGGCCTCACATAATGACTCCTCGTCACAGCAAGGCTCAGGTGAGGGTCCAGACTCTCAGAGTAAGCTCACAAAAACCAGGGTGTCTGAAAGGGAGAGCCTTGATACCACAAAAGTTAAGAGCCACAGAGCAGGCATCAGATATGGTGGTGCCTGCTAAGAAAAAAAAATTGTCACTGCCCATCCTGCTGAAAGGGCAAAGGAGATGCCAGTGGACAGTAGGCAGACATTTGAAACAGTGCCTAAGAAAATCATGCCACTGCCCCTCCTGCTGAAAAGGTAAAGGAGACACCAGTGGACAGTAGGCAGGCACTGGACATGGTGCCTGCTGAGAAAACACATAAAGAAAAGCATGTCACTGCCCCTCCTGCTGAAAAGGTAAAGGAGACACCAGTGGACAGTAGGCAGGCACTGGACATGGTGCCTGCTGAGAAAACACATAAAGAAAAGCATGTCACTGCCCCCCTGCCAAAAAGGCAAGGAGATGCCAGTGAGCAAAAGGAACTTTCCCTTATTTGCAGATATGACTAAAGTATAGCAATTTTTCCAGGCTTTCCAAGTTATGGGCGCCTGTATGACCATGCCAGGCCCCGATACCTGTGGAGATGCCTGTGGGGGTGGAGGCATAAATGTATTATTATGAGAAGGAGGAAGGGGATCCTATAGAACAGAACGGCTCCCCTGAGCAAGAGTTTGGTTCCCTTCCCTTCCTTGGGCTTCAGAGGACTCTACTTCTCATTTTACGTTCGTGAGGCAGATGGCAAATATCCTCAATCTCTGACTTCAGGAGAAGGCAGAGGATAAGGATTAGGTTGAATTTTTAGATATGATGGGCCTAGCTCCAACAAAAAGATTGTATTTGCCTGTTCACAAGTCACTAAAGAAAGCCACCCTCAAAGTTTTGTCAGCCCCCACTTCAGCTGCTGGTATTGACAAGAAAATTGAGAAAAAATACCAGATGGACTGACAGGGTGCTAAATAACCCTGACCATGAAGGAGTAGTTCAAACTGCTGCCTTTGACAAGGCTAAGGTGTACCCCATTCCTCTCGGCCTCCAGAGAAAGATTCTAGAAAACTGGACATCATGGCAAAAAAAGTTTACATGTCGGCCTCTTTGCTGCTTATACAGGCAGCTTATATGGCCTATTCTGCTCTGTACTAAAAGGCGCTTTGGAGTTCTGTAGTGGCCATGAGCGAGAAAGCAGCTGGGGATTTGGTTCGGGACCTAGCAGACTCAGCAAAAATTGCTATGGATGCCATCAAGTACCAGTTTCATATGCCCATGGATAACAATGACACTGCTTCCAGGGTTATGGCACATGCAGTGTCCCTCAGAAGGTTTGCTTGGCTCAGCACTACAAACCTTTCCCACATCACTAAGACAAAAGCCACAGATTTTCCATGTGAGGGAAATTCCTTGTTTGGTTAAAAGATAGAGACTTACATGAAAAAGGTGGATGAATACAAAACCACTTAGAAAAGCAACACTGAGAAGGAAAAGGCCTCCACTTCCCAAAGGTATTACAGAAGGGGAGGTAGGGGCAGCTGTTACTACCCCCGTGCTTATGTGACCTATGATTATGCCTCCCTGAGGGGCTTTTTCAGAGGTAGGGGCCCCAAACGGAGAGGTGCCACTCCAGTTCCCAAGAGCCAAGTGAAACAACACCCTTGACAAGTGTGCTCAGGTTGCTTACCCATTACCAGTCGGAGGAAGGGTAACCCATTAGTTTCAGGCTTGCAGAACGATGACCACAGACAGGTGGGTTCTGGAAATAGTGAGTCAGGGTCTGTCTTTACAGTTCAAGAGGTTTTCAAAGCTGCAGATTCACAGAGCCTTTCAAACAACATGAAGTCTTGCTGTATTCTGACATATGCAGTTAGCCCCAGCACTTGAACTGCTCCGGAGAGGAAATAGTTAACTCTATGCCAGAGCATGGAACATTAGGCTTGAGCTCGGTTCAGACCTCTGTCTGCAGCACTTCAAAGTGTAACCGTCAGATTCTTTACTCCGCCGAATGGAACAGTTGCTCCGGAGATTGCTCCTTCGCTTGTCTATTCGATCCTAGTAAAATGTCGATTTTATACAGTTTTTTGGTTTTATTTTTTCGGTTCAGATCTCTGTCTGCGGTACAGTAAGTGTTGTAGGTAGTGGACTCCAGTTTTATTATTGTTTATTTCTGTGCGAAAATTGTCACATCTGTCAGTCGGTCTGGTTAGGAACCGATTGTTTTGGTTTATTTTATTTCTTCATTTCTTAGTGTGAGGTACCGGTCCCTATCGGTTTCAAAAAAATGTAATTGTAGACTTTTTTTCCACAGCCCATATCACGGTTCATAACCAATAGGGGGCTTTTGCCTGACTTTTAAGCTGATAAAGAGTAAGTGGTTAGGATGACTACCTCTGAGAAACCCAAGAGAAAAACCGGGCCCACTGGGTTTCAACACTGTAGTGAGTGTGGGGATGCTTTTGCCAAGGCAGACCCTCACATCACCTGTGTTTATTGTCTGGGGTTTGACCACCTCGATTCAGACTGCCAGATCTGTAAGAATTTTCTGAAGGCCACCCTGGATAAGAGATTGGGCAGGCTTGGGGAATAGGAGGCCGAGAAATCCATTGATCCGGATGGCCAGCCCGGTTCAGTTCTGAACGAACCTGAGGGAGTGCCCACTGACCTGGGTGATACTCCTTCGGGCAAAAGGAGAGCCGATCCTGAGGTGTCGGTTCCGTCAAAGAAAAACAGAAAATCTGCAGGTTTGGATCCAGAACCGCAACGTCCAACTGCCGAAGAGCTAGCCAGAGCGATAAGTATTGTGGAATCGCTCTGTCCGGTTCCCTCTGATCCGGCGCCTCTTGGTAGGCGCCTGGTTTGGTCTGTTCCTCCGGTTCCGGAATATTGTCCAGATGAATATGAACTGGATTTGGAGGGGGAGGAAGGGTATGGTGGTGATGGTGTGGAAGGTCTGGATGAGCCCATTGAACTGGACATCTCCTCAGACAGACCTTCTAATGTTTCCAGCCCCAGGCTTTCTGAGTCCCCATCCCACTATTTGTTTTACAAAAAAGTGGCAGAGACTCTCCAGCCCCCTCTGGTTGAAGCTGTTGAGGAACAAAAGGAGCCTGACTTTGTAGAAATGATGGACATCACAAAGTCCAAAGGTTGTCTGTTCCCCTCCATAAATCTCTTGGGAAACGGACACAAAAAATTCTTCAAATACCAAATTCTTTACCTCCTGTGGACAAGAAAATGGACAGGAGTTATATGCTGTCAGGCTTGGGTATGGAGTTCTTGTTCCAACAATGCAGCCTTGTTGGGGTCGTGCAGGCTGCAGCCTGTGACAAGGTGTATATAACTTTGGCTTCACACACCCCAGATAAAGACTCTAGGAAGGTAGATGCTATGGCCAAGAAACAGTACTTGGCATTCTCCTTGGGACTCAGGCAGGCAAACTATATGGCCTACACAGCCAGATACCAGAAGTCGAGATGGGATACTGTTCTGGAACTGGCTAAACAGGCTTCCCCCAGCTAGCCAAGGAGCTGGAGGAGGTGGCTACTGATGGTGTTGAGGCATCTAAGATCCAGTTTCATGCTGCTGTGGACTCAAATGATGTGTCATCACGAGTCAGGGCTACATCTGTGTCTCTTCGGAGATTTGCTTAGCTCAGATGTATTAGCCTCTCACAGGACACTCGGGTTAAGGCCATGGATGTCCCTGAAAGATAGAAACATAGACTTTGATGGCAGATAAGGACCGCTTGGCCCATCTAGTCTGCCCATTTCCCTACCTACAGGATAGGCCGCGGATCCTGGTTAACCAACAGCCTATTTCTTCCTACCCCCCACAAGAATTGCCTTGTGTCTGTCCCATGCATTCTTGAATTCTCCCCACAGTTTTAGACCCCACAACTTCCTCAGGAAGGCTGTTCCATGCATCCATTACCCTCTCTGTGAAATAATACTTCCTCACATTGCCTCAAACCGCCCCCCCATCTTTAAATTGTGTCCCCTTGTTCTTGTACGTCTCTTTTTCTGAAAGATGCTACCCTCTTGGACTTTGTTGATTCCACTGAGGTACTTAAAAGTTTCTATCATGTCCCTCCTCTCCCTTCTTTCCTCAAGGGTATACATATTAAGCTCCTTTAGTCTCTCCTCATACGGCTTCTCTTGCAGACCCTGCACCATTTTAGTTGCCCTCCTCTGGACTGCCTCTATCCTGTCTATGTCCTTGCGGAGATGGGGTCTCCAGAACTGGACGCAGTACTCCAGATGGGGTCTCACCAACTGTCTGTACAGAGGGATAACAACTTCCTGTTTTCTGCTGCTGATGCCTCTCCCTATGCATCCCAGTATACCCCCAGCCCTCCCTACTGCCTTCTCACATTGCTTGCTAACCTTAAGGTCATCTGATATGATTACCCCCAGGTCCCTTTCCTTTTTTTTTGTTGTTACTACCTCCCCCATTGTGTATTCTTCACCTGGGTTCTTGTTTCCCAGGTGCATTATTTTGCACTTCTTTGCATTGAATCCTAGCTACCATACTTCTGACCATTCCTCCAACCTTGCCAAGTCCCTTCTCATCCTTTCCACGCCTCCTTGTGTATCAACCCTGTTGCAGATCTTTGTGTCATCTGCAAAGAGGCATACTTTTCCTTCCAGTCCCTCTGCAGTGTCACTTATGAAGACATTAAAAAGGACTAGAAACATAGAATTTGACGGCAGATAAGGACCGCTTGGCCCACCCAGTCTGCCCATTTCCCTACCTGCTGGATAAGCTGCAGATCCTAGTTAACCAGCAGCCTACTTCTTCCTACCCCCACCCCCTAGAATGGCCTTATGACTGTCCCATGCATGCTTGAATTCCACCACTGATTTTGACTCCACAGCCTCCTCCGGAAGGCCGTTCCATGCATCCACAACCCTCTCTGTGAAAAAATACTTCCTTAAATTACCTCTGAGCCACCCTGCCCCTATCTTCAAATTGTGCCCTCTTGTTCTTGCACACCTCTTTTTTTGAAAGATGCTACCCTCTTGGACTTTGTTGATTCCCTTGAGGTACTTGAACATTTCTATCATGTCCCCCCTCTCCCTCTTTTCCTCGAGGCTGTACATATTAAGCTCTTTTCATCTCTCTTCATATGTCTTCCGATGCAGACCCAGCACCATTTTAGTTGCTCTCCTCTGGACAGCTTCCATCCTGTCTATGTCTTTTGTAGATTGTGTCTCCAGAACTGCACACAGTACTCCAGGCGGGGTCTCACCAGCTGTCTCTACAGAGGATAATAACTTCCTGTTTTCTACTGGTGATGCCTCTCCATATGCATCCCAGTATCCCCAGCCTTCCTTGCTGCCCTCTCACATTGCTTGCCCACCTTTAGGTCATCTGATATACTACCCCAGGTCCCTTTCCATTTTGTTGTTGTTGTATCTCACCCCCATTGTGTACTCTTCCCTGGGTTTTGTTTCCCAGGTGCATTACCTTGCACTTCTTAGCATTGAATCTAAGCTGCCATACAGTTGACCATTCCTCTAACCTTGCCAAGTCCCTTCTCATCCTTTGCACCTCACCCTGTGCATCAGCTCTGTTGCAGATCTTTGTGTCATCTGCAAAGAGACATACTTTTCCTTCCAGTCCCTCTGCAATGTCGCTTATAAAGACATTGAAGAGGACTGGTCCTAATACTGAACCCTGCAGTACCCCACTAGTAACCCTCCTTTCTTCTGGTGGACTCCATTTACTATTACTCTCTGTGTCCTATTCTCCAGCCAATTCTTTACCCAGGCTGTCATTTTGGGACCCACTCCCAGGCTGGCTAACTTGTATATTAATCTTTCTGTGGGACTGTGTCCAAATGCCTTGCTAAAGCCTAGGTAGGCCATGTCCACAGCCCCTCCCTGATCTACTACTTTGGTCACCCAGTCAAAGAAATCTATCAGATCTGTCTGGCATGACCTTCCCTGTGAATCCATGCTGCCTAGGGTCCTGTGCCCTCTGGCCTCTAGATACCGACAATTCTTTCCTTCAGAAGTGATTTCATCATTTCCCTATCACTGAGGTTAAACTAACAGGTCTGTGGTTTCCTGCTTCTGCCTTGCTCCACTTTTGTGAAGGGAATCACATCTGCCCTCCTCCAGTCCTCGGGTACCACCCATCCTCCGATGATTTGTTAAAAGGGTAGTCAGTGGTGTCACTAGTTCTACCCTTAGTTCTTTTAGAATTCTGGGATGAATCCCATCAGGCCCCATTGCTTTGTCCACCTTCAGTTTTAAGAGTTCTTTCAGAACCCTTTCTTTTGTAAATGGGCTGGTATCAACTTCTGTATCCAGAGTGTTTCTACTGTTTGTTTTAGGTACCTCCCCCTTTTCCTTTGTAAATACTGAGCAAAAATATTTGTTTAGTATCTCTGCCTTTTCACAGTCACCCTCTGCCCACCCTCCCTCCCTTTATTAAGCCTCACTATCCCTCCCTTGGTCTTCCTTCGCTCCCTGATGTACCTATAAAAGGTTTTATCCCCCTTCTTAACTGAGTTGGCTATCTTTTCCTCGGTTTGGGCCTTTGCTGTTCTGACTGCCTTCCCAGCTTCCTTATGCTTTAACTGATACAGTTCTCTGTCCTGTTCCTCCTGTGATTCCTTGTACTTCCTGAATGCTTTCTTTTTCTCTTGAACCTTCACTGCCACTTCCTTTGAGAACCATAGTGGTTTCTTACCTCGTTTCGTTTTGTTTATTTGCTTTACACAAAGGCTTGATACCTCTGTGATGGCAGTTTTTATTCTAGGGACATGGATATGTTGTTCATCCACACTGTCTGGCAGGTATCCTTGCTGCTTTAAATCTTGCTGGAAGGTCTTCAAGCTGGCTCCTCCCACCCACCCGGGTGGTAAAACTCTCGGCTCCGCCCCATGACGCCAGATCTTCCTTACCGCTTGGGAAGCTCAGGTTCCCTCCTTAACGCTGTGCGTATAAGACTGGTTCCTAATTCTTCGATTTTCCGAATTTAAAAGTTTTTTGCTTAAAAGACTTCGGTCTTCTATCCCTCGCGGCTGCGATGGACACATCGACTCCCGGGTTTCGGCAGTGCCCTTGCGGGCAGAAGATGTCTCAGACGGATCCGCACTCCACGTGTGTTACTGTTTGGGCAAGCCACGACCCACAGGCTTGCGACCTGTGCTCTTCCTTCTCAGCTCGTCCTCGAAGACCATGCCGCCCGTTTACAACTAAAGGTGCCCGGCTCCATTCCTCCGGTAAAGTCAAAAGAGGCAGTCGGCCCGGTCTCCGTGGCGGCGGGCTTGGCGGATCAGCTAGAGCAGATGATGGCCTCGAAGAGGAAGCGGCGGGCACCATCTTCCTCGACAGCGGCATTTATTCTGCTCTCCCTGGGTTCCTCTTACAGCTTCCTTTAAGGAGCTTTGTCTGTCCCTCTCCACTGGGGAGAGGACCGGCTATGGACCTTCTTCTCGATCAAGAAGAAAGACAAGGTAAGTCTCTTCGTCAGCGCTCTTGGGAGTGGGAAGGTCCCTCTCCCCAAGTTGTCGTCGTTGACCCGGCCACTGGTCTCCGCAGTATCCCCGTCAGGTCAGTTGACGGAGACTCCCGTCGGCATGGTCAGATCTTTCTCGACCCGTTGGGACGGGTTGTCGACTGGCGAGGCAATCCCCTCCCCGGTTCCCCAGTGGAGTTGAGGATCCGATGGGCTTGCCAGTGCCTCGGTTCCAGAAGCCTTGGGTGTTCCCTCTGAGCCGAGGAAGGGCGGTTCCCGATCCCTCCCGCTCTGCGTCCTCGGGAAAAGGAGTTCTCGGTCTCGGTCTCAGACTTCTTCGCGGTCCAGCTGATCCCGCCATCTTAGGTGGTCTCGGTCTCGGCACCACGGTAGGCGGCACTGCCGCTCGTCCTCTTCCTCCTCCTTGGATGAGGGGAGGCTTCGACGCAAGTTGCGTCGACGATACGAGGACCTCATGTGGCAACAGCTCCTTCTGACCGGGAACAAGCCGACGCCTTCCATGGCCATTAAGTGGCTGTCACCGGAGCGGCCGAAACAACCCCGTTTTACCCAAGGAGCCTGTTATCAGGCCGGTTGTTCGGCCAAACCAGCTGCCCACCGATTCGGTGGAATGTCCGCCTCCACAGCCACGGTTTGGGAGCTCCGACCAGAATTCTTGGTCGGCTCAGGAATCTACCCATGGGCGTCGGTCACCCTCACTCCCGCGATCGCCCTGGCAGGTGGAGGTGACTCAGGCCCCGAGGAAGCGGCTTTTCGGACTTCTTCTGAGTCGACACGGCGATTCCTCTTTTTCTCCAAGCAAGTGGACTTGGAGTCCTCTGGAGGTCAGTCGCTGGGCTGACAGCCCTTTGTCCTTCAGGGGTTGCTCAGACTCATCTCGGAATCCACGGGATGCAGCTCAAAACCCGTATCCAAAGCGGGCCGTATCCCTCACAGAGATATTGGACCGAGGATTTCAGAGAGCCTTCCCTGTGGCTGAGGCCATTGTGGGCCCGGCCTTGGAGCTCTGGCAGCGCCCGTCTTCCTGCCCTGCATCTTGACCAGGATGGCCAGAAAGTCATCGCGGTCCCTACGGTTCCTGTCCAGTTTCTCGGAACGTTTCTTCGGCCGAGGGTTAGTTACCGACAGCGTTTTCGGCGTGGCAGAAGCCTGAGGGGCGTGGACAAACCTCCTGACAAGAGTCAAGAATTGGACTATGCGGGTGAAAAGTCTACGCCATCCTCCCCTTGGCCTTCGTCAGGCCAGCTCGGCCGTACTGATGGCACATTTTTCTCACGCCCTGTTGGGCTCCCTGGACGAGGTGGTTCCTCATCTCCCGGCTGACCTGCAGACCACGGTTAAGCAGGTGTGGGACCAGGGCAGGGCAGTGGCCAAGCAGCAACTTCAGACTGCTTTGAACATCGGTGATTCATGCGCCAGGTCAGTAGCGGCTGCAGTGGCTATGCGTCATCGGGCATGGCTGAGGATATCCACCTTCACAGATACCTAGCACAAATTGGCGGATTTCCCCTTCCTGGGGACCGACCTCTTCGGCCCTGGAGTGGAAGGCCACCTCCAGAGGATTGAAAAGTCCAATGCCACCTTGGACTCGGTCTCATCTGCTCAGAGGGACAAGGGCGCAAGCCTCAACCCAAGCCCTTTTGATCCGTCTACTTCCACAGCAACACCAGGGCCAGCAGGCTCGGCATTGGCGTCCCAAGCCCAAGCCTCGGCTTCCTCCTCCAGGAAGCAGGAGGTAAGGTCAGGTGGTCCCTCCACAAGCCTGCACAGTGGCCGGGTTGAGGGGTGTCGCCCCAACCTCGTCACCTCAAGTTCCCCGTGGTGGGCGGCTCCGGTACTTCCTTTCCACCTGGTCACTATTACCACAGACAGGTGGGTGTTGGAGGTGGTGGAAAGGAGCCTCTGGAGTTGAGCAGGCCCCACCCTTCAGAAGCCGTCGCACTCTCGGGGCCTCGGGGTCCAAGCCTCGCTGTCAGCTTGCGAGCCAACATCGCTCTCCTCCCTCGAGAAGGAGGTGATAAGAAGTGTCGGACCCTCCCCTCAAACCGGGGTTCGTGTCCAGGTACTTCCTGGTTCAAGCGGATGGGGGCTGGCGCCTCAGTCTCAACCTACGACCTAAACAAGTTCCTAAGGTCTCAGACCTTCGGATGGTCACTCTTGCTCCAGATATTACCATCCTTGGAACAGGCGTGTGGTTCTGCTTTCTGGACCTTCAGGACGCATTCTTTCACCTCCTATCGTCTGTCCCATCAAGGTTCCTTAGCTTTCAGTGGAGGTTCCCTTCCCAGTTCAAGCCATGCCCTTCGGCTTATCTCCAGCTCCCCAGGGTCTTCACAAATGCATGGCAGTGGTGACAGCAATCCCTAAGCACCGAGGGTCGGGTTGCCACCTGGGCGATTGGCTGATAGCAGCCCCTCCAGACAGGAGGTGGAGGCGGTCAGAGATCTGGCCCTCAGGTCTGCTCTCAGGTCAGCCTCCTTTCAGCGAGGCCAAGTTGGAACTCGAGCAGAACAGGTGATTCTTTTCATCAGGGAGAGCTCGACTCTCTTACGTGCCAGAACACGGCTCGCCGGACAGGGCGAGGTTCTTTCCTCCTTTGCCCAATCATTTCTGGTTGGGTAATTGCGCCCTGCCGGGACTTCCTGCGCCTCCTGGGTCTCATGGCGGCCTGGACCAGCGTGGTCCGTTGGGCCGGCTGGAATCACGCCCTCTCTTCAGTGGGGGCTGGCCGGCCAGTGGTCCCCAACGCTGCGATCCATTGGACCAGCTAGTGATGGTGACCCAGGGATGTGGAGCAGCTCTCCAGTGGTGGACGTTCCAGTTCATCTGCAGGAGGGCATCCCGTTTGTCCGCCCGAGCGATGGTTTCTCTATCGACCGATGCCTCTCTGATGGGTTGGGGTGCCCATCTGGGGAACACTGGCGCCGCGGCCTCTGGTCCCGCGCGGTCCGATGCCACATCAACCTGCTGGAGCTCCGGAGCTGTCCGCCTAGCTCTCACCCTTTGCTCCGTTCTTGAGGTCAGTGGTCCGGGTCAGGCCGGACAATACCACGCGACCATGTACTTTCTAAACCGCCAGGCGGGGCGTGCTCCATGCTCCTATGCAAGGCTCTCGCATCTGGTCACCGTGCGCAGCCTGGGCGGATCTCCTAGCCATTCATATGGCAGGAGCCTCCAACACCTGGCCCGATGCCTAAGCGGATGGGGCTGTGTCCCACAGTGGTCTCTCCTGCGGAGGTAGTACAAGATCTATTCTCCCATTGGGGCACACCTCAGGTGGACCTGTTTGCCTCAGGGAGAATCACGAAGTTGAGGCTGTTCCATGCCCGCCCCCTCAGCGGGGCTGTCTGCAGGATGCCTTCCGAGGGCCGGGACCCGGGCCTCTTCTACGCCTTCCCGTTCCCTTGATGCAAAGGTGCTGCTCAGAGCAAGGAGGGACAAGGCAGGTGATTCTGATAGCCCCAGACTGGCCCGCCAGCATGCTGGTACAGAATCTCCTCAGCCTCAGCTCCAGGCTTCCGAGGCAGCTTCCAGCTCGCCGGACCTGCTCTCAGTCAATCAGGGAAGGTATTCCATCCAGACCTTCAATCCCTGCACCTGGCCCTGGTTCCTGGCGGCTAGAGTTCCAGGCCTTGGGTCTTTCCGACTGAGGTCCTCAACGTGGTTGAGGCCCGTGAAAGTCGACCAGAAAATGCTCGCCTTTAAATGGAAAGGTTTTCCATTTGGTGTCAGAGCAAAGGCCTGGACCTTTCCTCCTGCTCCTTGGCGAGCATATTGGACTACCTGTGGTCCCTTTCTCAGCAAGGGCTTCAGTCGACGACCCTTAAGGTGCACCTGGCAGCCATCTCTGCTTACTGGGCGCGGGCCGGGAAGCAGTCGGTGGCGCAGGAGAAGGTGGTCTGGCACTTTTTCAAAGGCCTTGATCACATTTCCCCTCCAGTGCGAGAACCTCCACCTCCGTGGGATCTACTTCTGGTACTGGCAAAGCTCATGGGCAAGCCATTGGAACCAATGCACAGGTGTGAACTGTCTCACCTGTCGTGGAAGACCGCCTTCTTGGTGACTATCACGTCAGTCAGAAGGATGGAAACTCCAGGCGCTCTGCATGCGATCTCCTTACCTGGTCTTCTACAGTGACAAGGTTGTCCTCTGCCCCACCGAAATTCCTTCCGAAGGTGGTGTCGGAGTTTCACCTTAACCAGGTGTTGACTCTGCGGTGTTCTACCCCAATCACACCTGGGCCGAATATAGGCTTCATACTTTGGACCCTAGAAGTCTCGCTTACTAAGGGACGCTGCGGCTGAAATCGAGGAGAGGTTCGCCAGCTGTTTGTCACCTACGCTGAAGCCGCATCTGGCAGACCTGCAGCCAAGCGGGACGATAGGCAGGTGGGTCACCTCCTGCATAGATCTCTGCTATAAGTTGCGGGCATGGGCCTCCCAGAGGGATGAGCTCATTCACCGCCCATACTGCTGCATTGGTGGCTGCTTCCGGGGCGTCCCTATCCAGGAAATCTGCAGGCTGCTACCTGAAGTCAGCACACACCTTCATCACCCATTATCACATCGACCTTGAGTCACGCGGGATGCTGATTTTGGGGCCTCGGTTCTCAATCTCTCTTTCCCAAGTAAGTATCGGGGGTGTGCTCCTTGCCTCCCTCCTCCCGGAGAACTGCTAGGAGTCTGCCAGACAGTGTGGATGAACAACATATCCATGTCCCTAGAAATGCAGGTTACTCACCTGTAACAGGAGTTCTAGGAATGGTATATGTTGTTCATCCACCGCCCACGACCTCCCGGCCCGACGCACAACCTGAGCTTCCAGTGGGCCAGATCTGGCGTCATGGGGCGGAGCTGAGAGTTTACCACCGGGTGGGTGGGAGGAGCCAACAAGACCTTCTGGCAAGATTTAAAGCGCAAGATACCTGCCAGACAGTGTGGATGAACAACATATACCATTCCTAGAACTCCCTGTTACAGGTGAGTAACCTGTATTAATTCCCCATTGTTCTTCTACTCTCCTTCCTGCCCATTTGCTAGTGCATTCCTTGAGGCACTCACCCATTTTGACAAGTCAGCCCTCCTAAAATCCAGTACCTTTGTCTTTGTGAAGCCAGACTCTATTGCTGTGTTTATTGTGAACCATGCTGTTCGATGTTAGCTAGTTCCCAGATGGCTAACCACTTCTACATCTGTGATCCTCATCATCTCCATTTGAGAGACCAGGTCTAAGATTGCTCCCTCTGAGTGGGCTCAATAGCTAATTGTCTAAGGCATGCCCCTGTGGGGCATCTAGAATAACCCACTCTTAGAGTGGCTGCTGCAACTGCACTCCAGTTAACATCTGGAATATTCAGATCACCCATCAGCAATATCTCCCTTTTCTGCCATTCTAAGTATACTTTCTATCATTTCCTTGTCCATTTCCTCCCCTGAGGAAGAGGTCTGTATACAACCCTATGCGTATTGTGGTGCCATTGCCGGTCTCCAAATTTACCCACAGTGCTTCTTCTCCTCCCTGTTTACCCTTTTGTTCTGTTGCTTTGATTCCTTCCCTTATGTGAAGAGCTACTCCTCCTCCTCCTCCTCCTTTTACCCTCCCTGTCCCTCCTGTAGATAGTGTATCCTGGTATCTTTACATCCCAGTCATGGTTTTGTGTGTACCATGTTTCTGTGATTGCCACGATATCCAGATGTTCCTCCTCCATCAAGGCCACTAATTCAGGAAGCTTGTTACTCAGACTACGGGCATTGGTACTCATTGCTCTCCATTTTGATGGCTTTACCTTCTGTTGCAGCATCCCCCACTGACCTTTCTACCTTAGTCTTTTCTCATTTAGTACCCCATTTTTGTAGGGGAGGCGGGATTTTCCTGCTGCTTATCAGTGCCTTCCCCTTAACTAGTTTAAAAGCTTGCCAATGAAGCATTTAAACTGATTGCTCAAAGACTTGTTCCTTCCTGGACAGATGCAGACCATCCTGCCAGTATAGGCTAGTGTTCCTCAGGTGGAACCCAGTCTCCAATGAAGCCAAACCCCTGTGATCCACACCATTTTTCAACCATTCATTAAACTGCATGGTGCAAAGTACCCTCGCCTCACTCATGCCATTGACAGGCAGCACCTCTGAGAAGGATACTGTGTGTGCTACTTGTCTTAGGCCCCTCCCCAATTCTACAAAGGTCCTTCTGCACTGCTCTAATGTCTCAGGCAGGGCAAGTCGGTTGTCCCTAGGTGGACAATAATCCAGCTCGAACTCTCCCCATTCAACTGTTCCCGTGATCCTGGGGATCGCTTCCTGTCCCTCAAGCCATGGCACCAGGCAGGCACCTTACCAGTTTTCCCTGCTCCCCCCAGTTCTATCCCCCTAATAATTGAGTCCCCCACCAGGAGCTGTTTCCTTTCCTTACGGTGTCCTCTGCCTCCTTCCTGTGGGCCTCCCTTGTGACAGTTGTCATCAGTCTTCTCTGCGGGTGCATCCATAGGGGACCTATGCTCAAGACTGAACCCTGCGGTACCCCACTAGTAACCTCTCTTTCTTCAGAGTGGACTCGATTTACAATTACCTTCTGTGTCCTGTTGTCCAGTAAATGTTTTACCCAGTCTACCCCCCTGGGACTCACTCCCAGGCTGGTTAATTTGACTATTAATCTTTTGTGTGGGACTGTGTCAAATGCCTTGCTAAAGTCTAGGTAGGCTATGTCCACAGACCCTCCCTGGTCTACTACTTTGGTCACCCAGTCAAAGAAATCTATTAGATTCGTCTGTCATGATCTTCCTGCTGTGAACCCATGCTGCTTGGGTCCTGTGCCCCACTGGCCTCTGGGTACTCAACAATTCTTTCCTTCAGAACAGCTCCATCACTTTCCCTACCACAGAGGTCAAACTGACAGGTCTGTAGTTTCCTGCCTCTGTCTTGGTCGCACACAATGAGAGGAGATCACATCCGCCTTCCTCCAGTCCTCGGGTTACCACACCATCCTCCCATGATTTATTAAAAGAGTAGCCAGTGGTTTCACTAGTTCCCCATAATTCTTTTAGAATTCTGGGGTGAATTTCATCAGGCCCCATTGCTTTGTCCACCTTCAGTTTTAGGGGTTCTTGCAGAACCCTTTCTTCTGTGAAAGGACTGGGATCGACCCCTATCAAGAGTGCTTCTGTTAATTGGATTAGGCACTTCCCTCCTCTTTTGTGAATACTGAGCAGAAATATTCGTTCAGTATCCCTGCTTTTCACTGTCCCCTCTGCCCACCCACCGTTCATTCTATTCAGCCTCACTATCCCTCCCCTTTGTCTTTCTATGTTCGCTGATGTGTACCTATAAAGGTTTATCCCACTTCTTAACCGAGTTGGCTATCTTTTCCTCAGTTTGGAGCCTTTGCTATTCCTGACTACCCTCCATGCTTTCTTCTGCCTTAACTGGTACAGCTGTCTGTCCTGCTCCTTCTGTGTTTACTTATACTTCGAGATGCTATCTTTTTTTTTTCTTCCTGACTTTCCACAGCCTCCTCTTTTGAAACATGAGTGGCTTTTTCTTTCGTTTTGATTTGTTTAATTGCTTCACACAAGGCTTGTTGCCTCTGTGATGGCAGTTTAATGATTCCCCATTGTTGCTCCACCTCCTTCTAGCCTGTTTGCTAGTGCTTTTCTGAGGCACTCCATCTTGCCAAAGTCAGCCCTCCCACAAGTCCAGTACCCTCACTTTTGTATGGCTTGACTCTGTAGCTGAGTTTAACGTGAACCACACTGTTTGATGGTCACTTGTTCCCAGATGGCAACCCACTTCTAGATCTGAGATCCTCTCACTGCCCCCGTTTGAGAGTATGTGGTCTTAGATTGCTCCTTCACTAGTGGGTTCCGAAACTAGCTGTCTGAGGCCTGCCGCCTGTAGGGCATCAAGAATGGCCCTGCTCTTGGATGTGGCTGCAGCAAATGTGCTCCAGTTAACATCTGTCATTTTCAGGTCTCCCATCAACAGTATCTCCCCTTTCTCTGCCATTCTAAGAATGCCTTCTATCATATCCTTGTCCATTCTCCCCGACATGGGGGTCACACAACCCTGTGCGGATTGTGGTGCCCTTTCCAGTCTCCAAGGTGACCCACAGTGCCTCCTCTCCTCCCTGTTTGCTTTTTGTTCAGTTGCTTTTTATCCCTTCCTTTACATGAGAGCTACTCCTCCCCTCTTCTCCCCTGTCTCTCCTGTAGGTTATGTACCCTGGTATGTTACATCCAGTCATGGTTCTCTGTGTACCATGTTTCTGTGACTGCTTTCAAGACATCCGGGCATCCCTCTTTCCATCAAGGCCACCAGCTCAGGGCTTGTTGCCCAGACCTCTGACATTGGTACTCATTACCCTCCATTTCCTGATGGCCTTACTCCTTTTGCCCCATCCCTGTCCTTCTTGCCTTTGTCACTTTCTCCATTTACCCCTGCCCTTCTCTCTCTCGACACCTCTGTGTTGGTGTTTGCCTACACTTACTACTGTGATTTTTGGGGGCTAGGATTTCTTTGCTCCTTTCCAGTGCCCCCCCCGGCTAGTTTAAATGCTTGCCAATGAAGCATTTAAACCTATCACCTAGGATCCTGGTTCCGCTCCTGGACAGATGCAGCCCATCATGCCAGTATAGGCTTGCATCACTCCAGGTGGACCCCCAGTCCCCAATGAACCCTGTGGTGGGTAATTCTCTGTTTGGGGAGCAGACAGAGAATTACATGAAAAAGATGGATAAATACAGGACCGCCTACAGGAGTGCAAAGGCCAAGGAAAGGCAGGCAACGCCTCAGAAGCTGCAGTCTAGGGGCAGAGGCCGGACTTTTCATAGGCCTTTTTACCAGGCACAGGCCTCCTTTCCTTTTCCTCCGAGGGGGTTTTTCAGAGGGAGAGGCAGAAGGGGGATGAGCAGGGCTGCATCCTCCTCCCAGTCTAAGGCTTCTGCCAAGCAGACACCCTGATGTGTCAGCCCGGGTTGACTCCACTATTCCAGTAGGAGGCAGGCTGGCTTACTACTTTCAGGCCTGGAAGTCTGTTACCTCAGACAAGTGGGTCCTGGAGGTAGTAAGCCAGGGACTGGCCCTCTGTTTAAAAAAATTTCCAAAACTGAGGGTCAGATCTTTTCCATCACATTTATAATCGACTCTTCCCTATCCTCTTTTTCTACCTCCATATCTTTCCCTTCCACATTCCTTTGACCCTGGTTCCAGCTCTAAATTCATCATACCGTATCACTATATATCTTTTTATATTAGGTTTTATTTGTGTTCAGTGCACCTGATATGTATAATTCTTTACTTTTATGAAAAATTGTGTCCTACCCAAAACTAGTTGTATCTTCTGTTCCAAACATATACTACTGTCAATGCTACCTGCTGATACTTTGTATATACTGTATTATTGTATCTCACTTTTTGTATTATTACTATTTTCTTGTGTGTTGCATCCCATGTATATTGTCCCTTGTTAACAAACCCAGGTCCACCTCAAAATTGAGCTTGCTCAATGGTGATCGCCTGGTTAAATAAAGACTTTGATTGATTGATTGATTGATCTCCGAAACCATTGCCCTAGAGGCAGAGGTTTCCTCTCTGCTGGCTCTTAGAGCCATAGAGAGAGAGTTCCTACTCCACACAGGGGCAAGGGTCTGTACTCCAGATGCTTCCTTACCCCAAAAAAGACAAGGGAGTGGCGACCCATCCTAGATCTAAGATATCTAAACAAGCGCCTCATCAAGCCAAGATTCAAAATGGTGACTCCGGGAGTAATTCTTCCCTCTCTGAGGCCAGGGGATTGGTTAGCCTCTCTGGACCTCAAGGATGCCTGTTTTCACATTACCTTCAGGTGCTCCCACAGAAAGTACCTCAGGTTTGAATTGCCCTCAGGCCATTATCAGTTCAGAGCAATGCCCTTCGGGCTAACATCAGCTCCAAGGGTGTTCACAAAATGCCTAGCAGTAGTAGTGGCCTTTCTCAGAAGACAAAACATCTCCATTTTTCCATACCTGGACAACTGGCTCATTGTGTGAAGTCCCCAGACCTAGTCAAGTTAGACCTGCAAGTGACACAATTGCTCACTTCCATGGAATTTCTCCTCAATCTACC
Organism: Neoceratodus forsteri; assembly: GCA_016271365.2. Taxonomy (NCBI): domain Eukaryota; kingdom Metazoa; phylum Chordata; order Ceratodontiformes; family Ceratodontidae; genus Neoceratodus; species Neoceratodus forsteri. Next base: position 609,638,792 of record CM057449.1, on the reverse strand, counting down.
AAAATCGGTTCTCGAACCAGTACAACTCCTGATCTTCATAGGAGTAGAGTTGGATACTGTCCAAGCAAAGGCTTTTCTTCCTCTGGCAAGGGTAAAGGCCCTTACAGACCTGGCTTCTTTCTTCCGCCTTCTGGTGTCTCAACCAGCAAGACATTTTCTTCAGCTCCTCGGCCACATGGCAGCTTCCACTCTGGTACAGGGAGCCAGATTTCAGATGAGGGACATTCAGTTTCATCTGAGATCTTTTGATCCCAAAAAAAAGATCCTTTAACCAAATTAATTCCAGTGTGACTTGGACTCTGATCCAAGCTCTCCAACAATGGTTGGATCAGGACAATCTCATGCAAGGAGTCCCATTCATCAGTCAGACTCATTCAGTGGTGCTAACCACAGATGCTTCTCTCCTGGACTGGGGGTGGCTCACTTAGGTACCCTCACTGCACAGGGAGTGTGGTCCCCTCAGGAGTCTCTCCTTCATATCAATCTTCTGGTGCTCTGGGCAGTATTCCTGGCTCTCCAAGCTTTCTTGGGCTCTGTAAGGAACAAGGTGGTTCAGGTCAGGACAGACAATACCACCACCATGTGGTACATCAACAAGCAGAGAGGCATTCTATCTATGGCCTTGTGCACAGAAGCCATGGACATTTGGTCTCTGATTTATGCCCTGCATGCATCTCTGGTAGCAGTCCATCTACCAGGGAAAGACAATGTACTAGCAAATGCCCTGAGCAGAATCTCTCAGGGCCATCACGAATGGGCCCTGGATCCCTTCATTTTAAAAGTACTCTTCTCAAGGTGGGGCACTCCAGAGATAGATCACTTTGCAGCCCCGGACAATCGTCAGCTTCCTGTCTTCTGTTGCAGACCTCCAGTCATGGGCACAATTCCCCTGGATGCTCTGGTTCTGGATTTTTTTTTTTTGGGGGATTCCTTTATGCCTTTCCTCCCTTTTTCCTGTTATTCAAGGTCCTGGTCAAGATCAGGTCACAACCGTGCAAAGTGATCCTGATTTCACCAGACTGGACCAGACAGCCTTGATATCCCCTGTTGATGTCCCTAGCAGTCCATCATCCCCTGTCTCTTTCCAAGAGGCACAACCTGTTAACCTCCTCTCAGGGGAGAATCTGGTACCCCAACCTTCAGTCTCTCAGCCTCAAGGCTTGGCTCTCTAAGAGTTAAAGTATGCAAGTCTGCACCTGTCTCAGTGGGTTCTGGATATTCTTAAAGCGTCTCGAAAACCTGCCACCAGAAAAACACATAATTCTGAATAGAAGAGATGCAGCATCTGGTGCTCCAATAAAAAGTGTCTTACCAGACACTGCTGATCTGGCTACTGCTCTGTATTATATGGTTCATCTCAATGGCCTATGTCTCAGGCCAGCCACTCTGAAAGTGCACTTAGCAGCTCTGCCTTTCTGTCAGTGGGTAAGGCTTCCTCCCTGGCATCTCACCCTGTTTTCTGTAAGTTCTTTAAAGGGTTGCTTCACACCAACCCTCCCTTTAAGGACCCTATCCCTGTTTGGGATCTTAATGTTTGCATTGCGCAGCTTATTCAACCCCTCTTTTGAGCCATTGGCTTCAACAGAACATAAGTACTTGACTTGGAAAACTGTGTTCCTGGTAGCTATCACATCTGTCAGACATATGAAGGTTACACAGTTTGGATGTTAAGAGGGCACTTAGCTACTACATTGACCATACTAAGGCACTTAGGTCTGACTGTTCTCAGCTGTTTCTCACTTGTGGTGACGTGGGAAAGGGTAAACCTGCTACTAAGAGAACTGTTGCCAGGTGGATTGCCACTTGTATACAATTCTGCTGTGAAAAGCTAGGCAAAATACCCCCCTCAGGCCTGAGGGCTCATTCGACTAAGGGTACAGCTGCTTCTCTAGCTGCGGCCAGAGATATACCTTTGTTAGAAATTTGCAAAGCAGCCATCTGGAAAACAGTCCATTCATTTATCAAGCATTACTCTCTGGATATCCATGCTAGGAGTGATGCTAGGTTTGGTACAGCAGTACCGCAGAGCCTATTCCCAAAATAGGTTTGGTACCCTCCTCCTCGGAGGTACTGCTTGGTAGTCTGCATATGTCAGAATACAGCAAGACTTCATGTTGTTTGAAGAAAACATTACTCACCTTAGTAATTGTGTTTCTTCTAATGGAGTCTTGCTGTGTTCTGATCTCCCACCCTTCCTCCCCTCTCAGAACCTCTTTTTGGGAAGTGGGCTGGCAGGTACAGTGTTGCACCTCAGGGGGTATACTTGACACTCCTTCCTTTTAGAAGGGGGAGTGGGTTTTTAGTTAAGTTGTTTTTGTAGTTATATTTTGGTCTACTACTTGGTTATTTTTTGGGTTCTCGACTTGAGTCTTTTTGGGACCCAAAGATTTGTTGCCTGTTGGCTTTTCTATTTACAATTTCCACTTGTGAGGTGTAGTTAGTTAGTATTAGCTCGTAAGAATCTGACTGTTACACTTTGAAGTGCTGCAGACAAAGGTTTGAATCGAGCTGGAGCCCAACATTCTATGGTCTGGCATAGTTAACTCTGTCCTCTCCGGAGCAGTTCAAGTACTGGGGCTAACTGCATATGTCCGAATACAGCAAGACTCCATTAGAAGAAACACAATTACTAAGGTGAGTAATTTTTTCTTCTTCCTCATACCCCAGTGGATAAACTCGTGCTGGAGTTGGAGGTAAAAAAGATGCTACCAGCAAATGCAGTATAAACACTCCTCCCCCCACCCCCCCAGTCGAGAGGAGACTATACTCCCAATACTTCCTAACCCACAAGAAAAATGGGGAGTGGCGACACATTTTAGATCTCTGTTATCTCAACAAATGTTTAAAGAAAGCAAAATTCAAGAAGGTAACACTATGCACAGTAATTCCATCCTTGCAACACTGGATGTGAAAGATGCCCACTTCCACATTCTAGTTAGACCCTCCCACAGAATATACTTCAGGTTCAGAGTGGGGAATGGCCACTACCATTTCACAGCTTTTCCCTTTGGCCTTTCATCGACTCCCAGAGTTTTCACAAAGTGCCTAGCAGTAGTGGCGGCACATTTGAGGAGGCAAGGGGTAATGGTCTTTCTAGGAGCGTGGATATGTTGTTCATCCACACTGTCTGGCATTGTTCCTTTCCCCTTTAAATCTTGCCGGAAGTCTTCAAGCTGGCTCCTGCCACCCACCCGGGTGGTAAATACCTCGGCTCCGCCCCATGACGCCAGATCTTCCTTTCCGCTGGAAGATACAGGTTCCCTCGTGCTTTTTGCAGCGATTGAGGCCCTGGAGTTTAATCGATGGTTTTCACCGCATCTTCTCGCTTGAGATCGTAGAGTATCGACTAGGATCCGAACCTTTGACGTGGATGCCAAGTCATCCCCAGGTTTTCGCCGGTGTCCTTGTGGACAAAAAATGTCGCAGACCCCACCTCACCTCTGTGTGTTTATTGCTTCGCACAATACACAATACCGCTTACCGCACTATTTGTGCTGCCTTCCATCCCACCGCTCTGGAGGACCGCCAGGCGCCGCCTGAAGCTGGGGAGACCGAGCTTCACAATCCACCTGTGAAATCTAAGGAGGCCAGGTGGGCAGTTTCAGCTGACTGCGGGATCCGTGAGCAGCTCGAGCATATGGTGACTTTGAGGAAGAAGCTGCCCAAGCTTCGGCCAACCGAAGCTTCTTCGTGATGCTCAACTTGGGCTCCACCTTCACAGGATCCTTTCGGGATTTGTGCCAGTCTGTCCCTACAAAGGGTGAGGCGCCCTCGGGCTCGCACTCCTCCCAATCTAAAAAGAAGGATCCTAAACCGTCTTCTTCGAGCCGAAGAAGACGCTCCTGGGACCGAGAGGGTCCGACTTTCAGGAGCAAGGGGTCTCGACTACTGTCGAGATCGCCTCCTTGGCTGCCGGGTTTTCAGACCTTCCGTTTGGACAAGGCACTGAAGTCGAGGACACGGCTGAACCGACCGAGATCTCTCTCGACCCGATCGAGCCGTTGTCACTGACGCCTGTCGACGACTCTCTGGAGAGAATGCCGATTCTCTCTTTCCCGGCAAACCGTTCCATGGGTATCCGTCGAGGGCCAGGCCGGAACCTCAGTTTTCACCGAGCCCGGCTTCCCCGGACTGACAGAGCCGACGCAGTCAGTCTCGATCGAGGAGTAAGTCCTCTTCGGTCGGTAGACCCAAGAAAGGACACACACACTCCCGGAAGAGGCGCCGCCACCGTTCCTCATCCTCCTCTGATGAGGAGAGGCTTCGACGGAAACTCCGTCGACGCTATGAGGATGTTATGTGGCAGCAACTTCTGCTAACAGGCCAGAAACCGGCTACCCCGCCGGTTCCAGCTATCACTTGGCCTCAGCCTCTTCGGCCGACACTGTCATCTTCGGCCTCCAGGGCTCCGGTTCCTTCGGTGGCCCCCATGCGCCTTTCGGCTCGGCCGGTTACAGGCTCCCCACCAATTTTGGTGGAACCTCCACCAAAACAGCCTGTGGGAGGGGTTCCCTCTAAGGAGGACCGACAGTCTTCAGGTCTCCCTCATAGACTGTCGATTATGGTCACCCGTGATCGCCCCAGGCGTATCGAGGGAGATTTAGGAGGGAAGCCTCTGTATCTGGATTCCTTCGATTCGGATAATACCGGCCTTCATTCCCATGACGAGCTGTCGGTGTCAGGCTTTGAAGAAGGGCCTTCCTCCTTTCAGGGCATCCTTCGACTCATTTCAGAGTCCACAGGAATGCCTTTGCAGCCTATTCAGAAAAAGGCAGAATATCCCCTCACGGATATTCTTAAAAGGGGGGATACACCAACTGAGGCCTTTCCAGTAGCCGAGGCCATAGTTGACCCGGCTCTGGAACTCTGGCAGCGTCCAGCTTCCTGCCAGGCCCCATCTGTCCGCATGGCCCGCAAGTACGCGGTGCCCACAGGGTCCTTGGCGGGGTTTACTGAGCACTCCTCGGCAGAAAGCCTTGTGACTGCCTCAGTATTCAGGCGAACGGGTAGCTCTGTGGATACTGACCGCCCTCCGGACAAGGAGTCCAAACTTATGGACCACTCGGCCCGGAAGGTCTATGCGGCATCATCCTTGGGCCTTCGTCAGGCATGCTCAGCAGTGATTATGGCACACTTCTCTCATGCCCTTTTGGGGTCGCTGGATGAAGTTCTTCCTCACCTCCCAGCAGACATGCAGACCACGGTCAAGCAGGTCCAGGACCAGGGCCGGGCTGTTGCCAAACAGCTCCAGACATTGGGGATTCCTGTGCCCGTTCACTAGCGGCAGTGGTCGCCTCTCGCCACAGGGCTTGGCTGAGGTTATCCTCCTTTCCCGTGGATACTCGGCACAAGCTAGCTGACGTGCCCTTCCTTGGCACCGACCTCTTCGGTCCGGGAGTGGCAGGTCATCTTCAGCGCATTGAGAAGTCTAATGCCACCTTAGATGCCACCTCTGCTAAGGATTCTTCAGGCAAGAACCAGCAGAAGCGCAAGAAGAATCCTTTTCGGCATTCTTCCCCTGTGGTCAGACAGCCCTCCTTTCAGGGAGGTCAACAACAGCAGCAGGCTCAAGCTTGGCGTCCTAGGCCCAAGCAAGGTCCCCAGCAGCCCCACAAGGGAGGCCGAGGTGCTGGTCCAGCTGCCTCCTCCTCCTCTAAGCCTGAACAGTGACGGGCCGGGGGTGGCCTCCCCCACACCTGTCACGCCAGTTCTGGGTCCTCCCGTGGGAGGCCGGCTCCGCCACTTCGTTTCCGCCTTGTCCGGTATCACTTCGGACAGGTGGGTTCTGGAAGTGGTTGGGCAGGGGGCTGCCCCTAGAGTTCGAGCAGCACCCTCCCAGCCGAGCCCGTGCCCCACGGAAGGAAAGGATCTCAGTTGGCATCCAGTCTGCCCTTCGGGAAGACATTGCACAACTCCTCCTCAAAGAGGCGGTTTCCTCGGTGCCGGATCCTCCTTCAGACCCAGGCTTCATCTCCAGGTACTTCCTGGTGCCCAAGCGGACGGGGGGGTTGGCGCCCCATTCTAGATCTCCACGACCTGAATCGGTATCTCAGGTCTTGCACCTTCCGGATGGTAACTCTGAACCAGATCATACCATCCCTGGAGCGAAACATGTGGTTCTGTACACTGGATCTAAAGGATGATTTTTACCACGTCCCAATCCATCCGTTCCATCAGGAGTTCCTCCGCTTCAGGGTCGAAGGGACCCTCTACGAGTTCAGAGCCATGCCGTTCGGCCTGTCATCGGCCCTAAGGGTCTTCACCAAATGCATAGCAGTGGTGGCAGCCCACCTACGGCGTCTAGGGGTCCGTAGTTACCCCTATATAGACGACTGGCTCGTGGCGGGTTCCTCCCTTCAGGAGGTGGAGAGGTCAGGGACCTGACCCTCGAACCTGCTCTCACTTGGGCCTTTTTGATCCAGAGGCCAAATCAGACTCATTACCTTCTCAGGTGATGGGCTTCATCGGGCAGAGCTCGACTCTTGTCAAGCCAGAGCTCGGTTCCCGGCGGATAGGGCGGAGGTTCTCTCCTCCTTTGCCCAATCATTTCTGGTTGGGCACTTGAGCCCTGTCCGGGACTTCCTGCGCCTCCTGGTTTACATGGCGGCGTTCACCTCGGTGGTCCGTTGGGCCAGACTGCACATGCGCCCCCTTCAATGGGAGCAGGCTGCCCAGTGGTCTCAGCGCCAGGGTCTCTTCGACCAGCTGATCAGTCACCCAGAGGATGTGGGACGCTCTCCAATGGTGGACCGTCCCAAGTCATTTGCAGGAAGGAGTCCCATTTGTTCGCCCTGAGCCAACGGTCATCCTTACGACCGACGCCTCTCTCATGGGCTGGGGAGCCCACATGGGGGACAACAGGGCCCACGGGTTCTGGACCCCTGAGGAGTCCCAATGCCACATCAACCTGCTGGAGCTCAGAGCAGTCAGACTGGCCCTGTCAGCTTTCGCTCCTCAGCTCCGGGGTCAAGTGGTTCAAGTCCAGACGGACAATACCATGACCATGTACTACCTCAACAAACAGGGCCGCATGCACTCCCGTCTGCTGTGCAAGGAGGCGCTCCGGATCTGGACCTTCGTCAGCCGGCTGGAGGCAGATCTCCTAGCCATCCATGTGGCAGGAGTCACAAACCAACTGGCGGATGCTCTCAGCCGCATAGGCCAGACATCCCACGAGTGGTCTCTCCATCCAGAGGTAGCTTACAACCTGTTCTCCCATTGGGGCAAACCGTTGGTGGACCTGTTTGCCTCCAGGGAGAACACCAAGCTGAGGCTGTACCATGCCCGGCCCCCTCAGCGGGGTTCGCTGCAGGGGGATGCCTTCTCGAGGCCGTTGACCCCAGGCCTCTTCTGCGCCTTCCCTCCATTTCCCTTGATCCACAAGGTGTTACTCAAGGTGAGGAGGGACAGGGCGAAGGTGATTCTGGTAGCCTCAGATTGGCCACGCCAGTTCTGGTATCCAGATCTCCTCAGCCTCAGCTGCAGGACCCCGGAGCGGCTGTGTACACGCCCGGACCCGATATCGCTGAACCAGGGGAAGGTCTTCCACTCGGACCTTCAATCCCTGCACCTCACAGCCTGGTTCCTGAGCGGCTAGAGTTCCAGGCTTTGGGTCTTTCTGAGGATGTCTACACCGTGGTGGAGGCATCTCGAAAAGAATTGACCAGGAAATGTTATGCCTTCAAGTGGAAATGATTTTTCATTTGGTGTCAGGGAAAAAGCCTGGACCCCTTATCCTGCTCTGTGGCTAACATTCTAGACTACCTTTGGTCCCTCTCCAAAGGGGGTCTTCAGTCATCGACCCTTAGGGTGCACCTGGCAGCCGTCTCTGCTTACCGGGCGTGGGCTGGTCAGCCGACGTTGGCTCAGGAGACGGTGATCGGGCGCTTTTTCAAAGGCCTGGATCACATATCCCCTTCGGTGTGTGAACCTCCACCTCCGTGGGATCTTTTGCTGGTTTTGGCAAAGCTCATGGGCAAGCCATTCGAACCCATGCACAAGTGTGAGCTCTCGCACTTGTCGTGGAAGACTGCCTTCTTGGTGGCTATCACGGCAGCCAGAAAGACAGGGGAGCTCCAGGCGCTTTCGGTGGACTCTCCTTATCTGGTCTTTCACAGGGACAAAGTTGTCCTGTGCCCCCACCCGAAATTCCTTCCAGAGGTGGTGTCAGAGTTTCACCTCAACCAGGTGTTGACTCTGCCGGTATACTACCCTAACTACACCTCGGATGCCGAGTACAGGCTCCATACTCTGGACCTCAGGCGTGCTCTCTCCTACTATAAGGAGAGGACGGCGAAATTGGGAGAGGTTCAGCCAGCTATTTGTCACCTACGCTGAAGCCGCTTCTGGCAGACCTGCAGCTAAGCGGACTATTGCAAGATGGATTACATCATGCATAAGTCTGTGCTATGAGTTGGCGGGCAAGGAGCCTCCCAGAGGGATAAGAGCTCATTCTACCCGACATACTGCTGCTTCGGTGGCTGCTTCCAGGGACATCCCCATCCAGGAAATCTGTTGGGCTGCTACCTGGAAGTCAGCAAACACCTTTATCACCCATTACCACATCGACCTAGAGTCACGACGTGATGCTGGTTTTGGGGCCTCGGTTCTCCAATCTCTGTTTCCTAAGTAGGGGTGTGCTGCCTCCCTCCTCCCGGAGAACTCTAGAGTCTGCCAGACAGTGTGGATGAACAACATATCCACGCTCCTAGAAGAACAGGTTACTCACCTGTAACATAGTTCTACAGTGGTATATGTTGTTCATCCACCTGCCTACCCGACCTCCCAAGCTTAAGGCGCACAACCTGGCTTCCAGCGGGCTAGATCTGGCGTCATGGGGCGGAGCCGAGGTATTTACCACCCGGGTGGGAGGGAGGAGCCAGCTTGAAGACTTCCGGCAAGATTTAAAGGGGAAAGGGACAATGCCAGACAATGTGGATGAACAACATATACCACTCCTAGAACTACTGTTACAGGTGAGTAACCTGTTCTTCCCTGCCTAGATGATTGGTTGGTTTTAGGACAGTCCTACCATGAGACCAAGACCTCTCTCTGTCTCCCCTCCCCCCCCCAAAAAAAAAAAACATACCTGGAGCAGTTGGGTTTCTTGGTAAACCTCCATAAGTCTCAACTAGACTCAGTACAGGTGAACTTCATAGGAGCAGAACTAGATGCTATTCAAGGAAAGGCATTCCTCCCTCTGGAAAGGGTAGCCAATCTGATAGAACTGGCAAAGTCCTTTAAAATAGGGCAGCCAAGACCTGCCAGGGAGTTCCTGCAGTTACTAGGATGCGTGGCCTCTTCCACAGCAGTGGTGCCATCTGCCAGATTACAGGTGAGAAATGTCCAGTACCACTTAGGAGCCCACTGGTCTCAAAGGTGGGACTATTTGTCAAAGTTAGTGCCCGTATCAAAGTGCCTGTTAAGAGCACTGGAATGGTGGAAGGAGTTGCCTTCTTCCATCAGTCACCCACAGTAGTAGTCGCCATGGACACCTCCCTCCTTGGGTGGGGAGGCCATCTAGTGGATTTCATTGTAAGTGAGGTATGGACTTCACTGGAGTTTCAGGAGCATAGAAACCTCCTGGAACTCAGGGTAATGTACTTGGCAACAAAAGCCTTTTCCTGTCACATCAGAGGCCAGTCAGTCCAGATAAATACAGACAATATCAACACTACGTACTACATCAACAACCAGGGAGGAACAAGATCTCCCAAACTGTGCACAAAAGCAATGAAGATCTGGAGGTCTGGCTTATTCTCTGCAGGTACAGTTATCTGTGGTCCATCTGCCAGGCAAGGACAATGTCCTGGCAAACTCTAAGCAGAATCAGTCAAGGAAGTCACGAATGGGCTCTGAACAAGCAGGTGCTCTCCACAGTGTTAAGAAGGTGGGGCACAGCAGAGGTGGACCTGTTTGCATCCTTGGAAAACTACTAGCTCCCCAACTTCTGTTGCAGGCCTCCCTCAGTGGGAACAGTCCCAGGGAACAGTCCTCTCGTGGACAGGGAAATTATTTTATGCATTCCCTCCTTTCCCACTTCTGCTGAGATTGCCACTGAAACTCAAGAAGGAGCCAGCAACAATGATTCTGATTGCACCAGACTGAGCCAAGCAGGCATGGTATTCCCAGATTCTGTTCCTCTCCTCCAGACCACCAATTCTTCTTCCCCGAAGTCACAATCTGCTGATTCAAACAACATGAAGTCTTGCTGTATTCTGACATATGCAGTTAGGTCCTGCCTTTCAACTGCCCCGGAGAACAAAGAGTTAAACTTTCCATGGCCAGCATGGAATGTTCACCACGAGCTCGGTTGAAGCCCCTGTCTGCTGTTGTTTAAACTGCAACCGTCAGATTCTTTACTCCGCCTCACTGAACAGTCGCTCTGGAGATTTCTCTTCTGCTCGGTTCAAAAAAAGTCAGTTGAAGTGTCATTTTTTGTCAGTTTCTACCGAATTGCTGTTACCGCTCAGTCGGTTCAAGTCTCTGTTTGTGGTACTGTGAGTACTAGATAGGTTTTCTGTGTAGTTTCTGTGTGGAACTTGTAAATTGTGGATCGGTTTGGCTGAAACGATCAGTTTGAGGTAATAAAAAATTTGTAATTCATTTGGAGTGTGGCAACCGGTCCGTATCAGTTCTAAAAAAAAAAAAAAAAAAAATTGATTTTATTGCGTTTTTTTCCAAGACCCGTGACACGGTCAGGGACCGATAGGGAGTCTTGGCCTAGGATGCCAAAAAAGGTAAGTTTTGATAGGATTGGCCATATCTGAGAACCCAAGAAAAAAACAGGCCCACTGGTTTCAACACTGCAGTGTGTTTGGGAAGTCTTGCCAAGACTGATCCCCACACCACCTGTGTTTGTCTGGGATTTGACCACCTCGATTCAGACTGCCAAATTTGTAAGAATCTTCCCAAATCTACCCTGGAAAAGAGATTAGGTAGACTGAGGGAAAGGGAGGCCAAGATGTCCGCTGACCCAGATGGCCAGCGCGGTTCTGTTCTGACCGAACCAGAAGGAGTGCCCTCTGACCAGAGCGAAACTTCTAAGGGCAAAAGGAGAGCCGATTTTGAGGAGTCTGTTCCGGTGAAAAGGAAAAGAAAAGATAAATCATCCGGTTCGGACGCTGAAATTCATACTCCACCACCGGATGAGATAGCAAGCGTGTAAGTGATAGTGCAGTCGCTACTTTTTATCTGTGGACCAACCGCACCATGTGGCAGGGGTTCGGTTCGGTTGGTTCCCTGGTTCCGGATTACACTTTGGAAGAATTTTATGAACCGGAGGAGGAGGAAGGAGAGTATGAGGATGATTATGGTGATTATGAAAGTCTGGATGTGCCTATTGACCGGACATCTCCCCAGACAGACCTTCAGGTGTTTCTCCCCTGGCTTTCTTGAGTCCCTTCTCATTATATGTTTTACAAAAAAGTGAGTGAGACCCTCCAGCTTCCTGTGGAGGAAGCAGTAGAGGATCAAGAGGAGCCTGATTTTGTTGAAATGATGGACATCCCAGAGTCCAGGAGACTGTCTATTCCCCTCCACAAATCCTTTGGGAAACAGACACATAAAATTCTTAAGTCTCCTAATTCTATACCTCCTGTGGACAGATGATTGGACAAGAGGTACACTCTCTCAGGCTCAGACACGGAGTTCCTTTTTCAGCAATGCAGCCATGTTGGGTTAGTACAGGCTCCTGCCTGTGATAAGGCAAATATCCCCTTGGCATCACTCTCCCCAGACAAGGACTCCAGGAAGGTTGATGCCATGGCAAAGAAACGATACATGGCAGCATCTTTGGGACTCAGGCAGGCTAACTATATGGCCTATACAGCTAGATACCAGAAGTCCAGGTGGGACACTGTGCTGGCTCTGGTTAAACAGGCCCCTGACCAGCTTGCCAAGGAGCTGGAGCAGGTGGCTGCAGATGGGATTGAGGCATCTAAAGTACAATTTCATGCTGCTGTGGACTCCAGTGATGTTTCATGAAGAGTCATGGTTACATCTGTGGCTCTTGGGAGGATGGCTTGGCTCAGATGTACTAGCCTCTCATAGGATACCTAGGCTAAGGCCATGGATTTTCCTGTAATTGGTAATTCTCTGTTTGGGGAGCACACAGAGAACTACATGAAAAAGATGGATGAGTACAGGACCACTTACAGGAGTGCTCAGGCCAAAGAAAGGCAAGCAACTCCTCAAAGGCAGCAGTCCAGGGGCAGGCCATTCCAAAGGCCTTTTTACCAAGCTCAGGCCTCCTCTTCTTTCTCTCAGAGGGGGTTCTTTAGAGGGAGAGGCAGACGGGGGATGAGCAGGCCTGCATCCACCCCTCAGCCTAAAGCCCCTGCCAAGCAGACACCCTGATGGGTCTGCCCGGGCCGATTCTCCCATACCAGTAGGGGGCAGGCTGGCTTACTTTGTCCAGGACTGGAAGTCTCTAACATCAGACAAGTGGGTCCTGGAAGTAGTAAGCCAGGGGCTGGTTCTCAGCTTCAAAAAATTTCCCAAGATGAGAACCAGATCCTTTCCACCTGCGAATCTGTCAGAGACCCCTTGCCTTAGAGGCAGAGGTTTCTTCTCTCCTAGCTCTCAGAGCTATAGAGAGGGTTCCCACCCTACATAGGGGCAAAAGATTGTACTCCAGGTACTTCCTAACCCCAAAAAAGACAGGAGAATTGTGGCCCATCCTGGACCTAAGATATCTGAACAAACACCTTTTAAAGCCAAAGTTCAAAATGGTCACTCTGGGAACTATCCTTCCCTCTCTAAAGCCAGGGGACTGGCTAGCCTCCCTGGACCTCAAAGATTCCTATTTTCACATTCCCATCAGATGCTCCCACAGAAAGTACCTCAGGTTCGAGTTGCCCTCAGGCCACTATCAATTCAGAGCAATGCCCTTTGGCCTAACATTAGCCCCAAGGGTATTCGCAAAGTGCCTGGCAGTAGTGGTTGCTTTCCTAAGGAGAAAAAAGATCTCCATCTTCCCATACTTGGACGACTGGCTCATAGTAGGTCAGTCTCCAGACCAAGTCAAGTCACATTTGCAAGTGACCGAGCAAGTGCTCACTTCTTTAGGATTCCTTCTCAACCTTCCAAAGTCAGTTCTCGAACCAGTACATCTCCTCACCTTCATAGGAACAGAGCTGGATGCTGTAAAGGCAAGAGCCTTTCTTCCGCTGGAAAGGGCAAGGACCCTCATGGAACTGGCCTCTTCATTCACCCTTCAGGTGTCTCGACCAGCAAGGCAGTTTGCAGATCTGCATCTTTCCCAGGGGGATATCCTTAAGGCTTCTCGAAAGCCTTCCACCAGAAAGACTTACAACTCCAAATGGAAAAGATTCAGCATTTGGTGTTCTAAGACTATTTCTCCAGACTCTGCTGAGTTGCCTACGGTTCTGGATTATATGGTCCATCTGCTTTCTTGTCAGTAGGCAAGCCTTCCTCTCTATCATCCCATCCTGTATTTTGTAAGTTTTTCAAGGGATTGCTTCACACCAATCCCCCCTTTAGGGATCCTACTTGGGACCTTAATGTTTGCATTGCTCAGCTTATGCAACCCCCATTTGAGCCTTTGTCCTCTGCAGAGCTTAAGTACTTGACTTGGAAAACTGTGTTTTTGGTAGTCATTACTTCTGCCAGGCATATCAGTGAATTGCAAGCCCTGTCAATGGAATCTGATTTCATCTCTTTCCATAGAGATAAAGTGGTCCTAAGAACTAACAGAAAGTCTTTGCCTAAAGTGATTTCAGATTCCACCTCAACCAGTCTATATCTCTCCCCGTTTTCTTCACTGACCATTCCTCCTCTGGAGAGAGAAAGCTACACAGCTTGGATGTTAAAAGAGCCCTTAGCTATTACATAGAGCGTACCAAGGGTCACAGGTTTGAATCCCTCTAGTTGTTCCTCACGTATGGAGAAGTTGGTAAGGGCAAACCTGCCACCAAGAGATCTGTTGCCAGGTAGATTGTTTCTTGTATACAGTTCTGCTATGAGAAACTGGGTAGAACTCCTCCCTCAGGCCTGAGGGCTTATTCCACTAGAGGTACAGTTGCTTCCCTGGCTGCTGCCAGGGATATTCCTCTCTTAGAAATTTGTCAAGCACCCACCTGGAAAACAGTCCATACATTCACCAAGCATTACTCTCTGGATATCAAGGCTAGGAGTGATGCTCGGTTTGGCACAGCAGTACTTCAGAGCCTGTTTCCGAAGTAGGTTCTGTTCCTCCTCTATGGAGGTACTACTTGGTAGTCTGCATATGTCAGAATACAGCAAGACTTCATGTTGTTTGAAGAAAACATTACTCACCTTATTAATGTTGTTTCTTCTAATGGAGTCTTTCTGTATTCTGACCTCCTCCCCTCTTAGAACCTAGTTTTTGGGATGTGGGTGGGCAGGAGTAGTGTTGGCACCCTTGGGGCGTCCTTTTTTCACCCTCTTTTAGTTTGGGTGAGTGGTTGTGTTTTGGATATGTTTTGCTTTTGGGTTTTCTGACTTGAGTCTTCCTTTTAAAACCAAAAACCCTTTTTATAGATATAGTTGCCAGTTGGCTAGTATTAGTTTTACAGTTTCCACACCGAACTTCTAGCAAGTATTGCTCATAAAGATCGGACGGTTGCAGTTTAAACAGCAGCAGACTGGGGCTTCAACCGAGCTCATGGTGAACATTCCATGCTGGCCATGGAAAGTTTAACTCTTTGTTCTCCAGGGCAGTTGAAAGGCAGGACCTAACTGCATACGTCAGAATACAGCAAGACTCCCATTAGAAGAAACAACATTACTAAGGTGAGTAATTTTTTATTCTGTCTCAGGGCAGAAAAACATTTTCAGAACCAAGAACCCTGCACCTCAAAGTATGGTACTTGAAGAGCTAGAGTTCTCTGGACTAAACCTCTCAGAAGAGGTCTTAAATGTGCTCAAGGTTTCCAGGAAGCCAGCAAATAAGAAAATCTATGCTTCCAATTGGAAAAGATTTTCCCTGTGATGTTTGTCCAGGCAGCTCAGCCCCCTTCGGGTGAGCTTGTCCACTGTTTTGGACTATTTGATCCATCTGCAGTCCCTGGGCCTCCAGCCCTTTACCCTGAAGGTGCATTCTGCAGCGGTATCAGCATATGTTTCAGCTGGCAAGGATGGATCCCTAGCCACATAGTCTATTTTTAAGAGGTTCTTTAAAGTTCTGATTCACCTGAACCCTCCTTTTAGTAATCCAGTCCCTCCTTGGGACCTGAATCTGTGTATTGCACAGCAGATGGAGGTGCCCTTCGAGCCTATGACAACTGCTGTTCTAAAATATGTCACCTGGAAAACAGTTTTCCTGGTGGCAGTTACCTCAGCCAGGAGGGTAAGCGAACTCAAAGCCCTTTGTACAGATCCCAACTACATCCTATTCCACAGGGACAAAGTTGAACTGAGGACTAATAGAAAGGAGCCAGGTTAAAACCAGATTTAAACACTGCCCTAGATTACTTCTGCCAGAGAACAAGCAGAGCACCAGGAGGAAGGACCTGCTGGTATGATTGAACTTCTTTACTGGGACTATATTGCCCCTCCTTTCCTCCCCTCTACTTTTATAGGCACAGGATTTAACTGACAACAGGAACTTCCTGTTTGGGAGCAGGAAGTGAGTGATCACAGAGCCACCAAAGACTCACCATCCTAAAAGGGCAAGAGTAGTTCTCCGTCCCCCCCCCCCCCAGCTGCTGGAGGTCTGACTCTGAGCAAGTAAGGAGACTACTGAGAAATATAGGAACTTCTTGTCTCAGAACAGGAAGATCAGGAGCTAAAAGGGCACAGAGGCAGTATGTAAGTAGGGACAGAAAAAAAAAGAAATAAACAGAGGAAAGAGTAAGTATTCCAAACAGCAATTAGGGGGCCAGAAATAAGACATGATGGGAGTGGTGCAGTGCAGTGGCTGTGGCGCAGCAGTCTTCTGGGAGATGTTCTGGAGGATGTGGTGTTGTCCCATCTGCAGGCATCTCTCTGGGCGGAGGGAGGAGGTTGTTCATTTCCAGGCTGAGTTGGCCAGGATTTGTGGGACCTCCTCTCCCACCCAGGGACCACCAGGGTCACTGCCATTGCCTCAGAGGTTGCCAAGAAAGAGGAGCGGTTGGACCACAGTGGGCTCAGGGAGGGTGAGGGTGGTGGAACAGAGGTGCATTCCTCCAGTTGTACCTCTCCACAATTTCTATGCCATTCTGGAAAAGTGTGATTCCTCTATGGAGGCAACCCACAGTGGAGACCAAGGAGGATGCTGGGAACCTCACAAAGGAGACCCACAGGAGGGTGGCATGGGGTCCCACAGAGGAAACAACTTCTGTTGGGGGACTCCATTGTTGGGAAGGTAGAACAGGGAGAAAGGGAGAGAGGTAAAGTGCCTGCCTGGTGCCATGGCTTGGAGGGACAGGAGCGAATCCTCAGGATCGCAGCAGCAGCTTCACAGGAGGGAGCTGGATGTCATTGTCCACCTAGGGACAAATGACCTGGCTAAGAAAGGACTGTGAGCAGTGCAAGAAGCGCTAGGAGATGGGGAGGGGCCTAGACAAACAGCATGCACGGTAACCTTCTCGGAGGTGCTGCCTGTCTATGGCATGGCTGAGGCTAGGTGCTCCACACCATGGGATTCAATCAGTGGTTGAAAACTGGTGCAGAGCTCAGGGTTTGGCTTCATTAGGATAGGGGTCCACCTGGAGGGATGCAGGCCTTTACTGGCATGATGGTCTGCATCTGTCCAGGAGGGGAACCAGGATCCTAGGTGATAGGTTTAAATGCTTCATTGGCAAGCATTTAAACTAGCCAAGGGGGAAGGCACTGGAGAGGAGCAGGGAAATCCTAGCCCCCCCCCACAAAAATCAGGGTACTAAGTGAGGTAGACACCAACATAGAGATGTCTATAGGGAGAAGCGAAGGGGTAAATGGAGAAAGTGACAAACGCAATAAGGACAGGGATGGGGCAAAAAGGGGTAAGGCCATCAAGAAATGGAGGGTAATAAGTACCGACGCCCGTAGTCTGGGCAACAAGCTCCCTGAACTGGTGGCCTTGATGGAAGAGGGATGCCTGGATATCGTAGCAGTCACAGAAACATGGTACACAGAGAACCATGATTGGGATGTTAACATACCAGGGTACACAACCTACAGGAGAGACAGGGAGGGGAGAAGAGGGGGCGGAGTAGCTCTCTACGTAAGGGAAGGGATAAAAGCAACTGAACAAAAGAGTAAACAGGGAGGAGAGGAGGCACTGTGGGTCACCTTAGAGACTAGAAATGGTACCACAATCCACACAGGGGTTGTGTACAGACTCGCATGTCAGGGGGAGAGAATGGACAAGGATATGATAGAAGGCATACTTAGGATGGCAGAGAAAGGGGAGATACTTTTGATGGGGGATCTTAATATGCCGGATGCCAACTGGAGCACCTTTGCCGCAGCCACATCGAAAGCAGGCCATTCTCGATGTCCTTCAGGTGGCATGCCTCGACAGCTAGTTTGGAACCTACTTGTGAGGGAGCAGTCTTAGACCTTGTACTCTCAAATGGGGACAATGAGGGGATTTCAAATCTAGAAGTGGGTAGCCATTTGGAGAACAAGGACCACCAAACAGTGTGGTTCACGATAAACCTCAGATACAGAGTCAAGCCATACAAAAGTGAGGGTTCTGGACTTCAGGAGGGCTGACTTTGGCAAGATGGGAGAGTGCCTTAGAAAGCACTCACAAACAGGCTAGAAGGAGGGTGGAACAGTGATGGGGAATATCAAAACTGCCATCACAGAGGCAATAAACCTTGTGTGAAGCAAATAAACAAATCAAACGAAAGAAAAGCCACTATGGTTCTCAAAAGAGGGCGGTGAAGATTAGGGAGAAAAGTTAGCATTTAAGAAGTATAAGGAAACACAGAAGGAGCAGGACAGAGATCTGTACCAGTTAAGGCAGAAGGAAGCAGGGAGGGTAGTCAGAATAGTAAAGGCCCAAACTGATTAAAAGATAGCCAACTTGGTTAAGAAGGGGATAAAACCTTTATAGATATATCAGGGAGCGAGAAAGACAAAGGGAGGGATAATGAGACTGAATGAATAGAATGGACGGTGGGTGGGCAGAGAGGACAGTGAAAAAGCAGGGATACTGAATTAATACTTCTGTTCAGTATTCACAAAAGAGGAGGTGGATGTGCCTAATCCAGTTAACAGAAGCACTCTGGATTGGGGGGTTGATCCCAGCCCTTTCACAGAAGAAAGGGTTCTGAAAGAACTCCTAAAACTGAAGGTGGACAAAACAATGGGGCCAGATGGAATTCACCCCAGAATTCTAAAAGAATTAAGCAGAGAACTAGTGACACCACTGACTACCTTTTTGAACAAATCATGGGAGGATGGTGTAGTACCTGAGGACTGGAGGAAGGCAGATGTGATTCCCCTTCACAAAAGTGGAACCAAGACAGAGGCAGGAAACTAGAAGACCTGTCAGTTTGACCTCTGTGGTAGGGAAAGTGATGGAATCACTTCTGAAGGAAAGAATTGTTGAGTACCTAGAGGCCAGTAGGGCACAGGACCCAAGGCAGCATGGGTTCACAGTGGGAAGGTCATGTCAGACAAATCTAATTGATTTCTTTGACTGGGTGACCAAAGTAGTAGACCATGGATGGGCTGTGGACATGGCCTACCTAGACTTTAGCAAGCATTTGACACAGTCCCACACAAAAGATTAATAGTCAAATTAACCAGCCTGGGAGTGGGTCCCAGGGTGGTATCCTGGGAAAAACATTGGCTGGACAACAGGACACAGAAAGTAATTGTAAATGGAGTCCACTCTGAAGAAAGAGGGGTTACTAGTGGGTACCGCGAGGTTCAGTACTGGTCCAGTCCTTTTAATGTCTTTATAAGTGACATTGCAGAGGGACTGGAAGGAAAAGTATGCCTCTTTGCAGATGACACAAAGATCTGCAACAGGGTTGATACACAAGGAAGCGTGGAAAGGATGAGAAGGGACTTGGCAAGGTTGGAGGAATGGTCAGAAGTATGGCAGCTAGAATTCAATGCAAAGAAGTGCAAAATAATGCACCTGGGAGACAAAATCCCAGGTGAAGATTACACAATGGGGGGGGGAGAGATAGTAACAACAAAAAAAATGGAAAGGGACCTGGGGGTAATCATATCAGATGACCTTAAGGTTGGCAAGCAATGTGAAAAGGCGGTAGGGAGGGCTGGGTGGATACTGGGATGTATAGGAGAGGCATAACCAGCAGAAAACAGTAAGTTATCACCTGTACAGACAGTTGAAGACCCCATCTGGAGTACTCAGTGCCAGTTCTGAGACCCCATCTCCGTAAGGACATAGACAGGATGGAGGCAGTTCAGAGGAGGGAACTAAAATGGTACAGGGCCTGCAAGAGAAGTCATACAAGGAGAAACTAAAGGAGCTTAATATGTGTAATTCTTGAGGAAATGGGGGGGCATGATAGAAACGCTGAGTACTCAATGAATCAACAAAGTCCAAGAGGGTAGCATCTTTCAGAAAAGATGTGCAAGAACAAGGGGACACAATTTGAAGATAGAGACGGATGGCTCAGGGCAATGTGAGGAACTGTTTTTCACACAGAGAGTGGTGGATGCATGGAACAGCCTTCCGAGGAGGTTGTGGGGTCTAAAACTGTGGGAGAATTCAAGAATGCATGGGACAGATATAAGGCAATTTTTGTTGGGGGGTAGGAAGAAATAGGCTGTTGGTTAAATAGGACCTGCAGCTTATCCTCTAGGTAGGGAAATTGGCAGACTAGGTGGGCCAAGCGGTCCTTATCTGCCGTCAAAGTCTATGTTTCTATGACCACACAGCAGAGTTTTGAATTTCATTCTGCATTCCTTAATTTGCATAAAATTCTTAATTCTCCGGGGCAAGCTCAATCCAGGGGACAGATGATGCAGTTGTTCCACCTAGTGAGGGATTCCTTTGAAGAAACAACATTACTACAGGTGAGTCATTTTTTTCTTACTGTCAACTAGGAACCATCATCCTAATCCGAACAATTTTTTTCTGTAAATTTTACTTAATTCAGTTTGTTCCCAAAATATCTAGACCCCTGCTACCTAAATAGCATAAATAGTCTCTCCATCTCATTTATGATGTATTTAAAGTTTGGCAGCTGGGAAAGGCTCATATCCCGGTGCGACCTGGGGGAGAGGGGAAGGGAGTACAGATATAAAAAGCATGATTTTCCAGAATAATCTTCGGTAATGCTGTCAGTAGGCTAGAATCTTTCTAGAGTCAGTCTCTCCATAGAGCCACACCTTTGGTAATTGAATTGAAACATTTGGGGCCAGCAACGATGTTTGACGTCAAGTACACCCCCTCCTCCCTAAAAAGGCATATAAAGTAGTGCTAGGCCCAACCATCTCAGGGTTTTTTTCCCCATTGTTGTAGTGCACAGCTCACCTCGTCATGAACTAGAACTTTTAGTCAAAAACATTTTACTCTAGTTCTCAATGTAATTTCTGCAAAAGTTTCCTAATTACTATTCAGTGCTGTTTGTGTTCTTTGACATTTTGTGGGTGCTTTTATTAATATTGTGTGGCTTGTGAACAATGGCAACCTTATCTGTCATTCACAATCCCATATCAGGTAAGGCCCTTTCAGTACCTGTTGGTGCAGCAGCAGCACAAGTTCAGCCATGGACCCCTGCTCCTTCTGTTGTCTAGCATGTCTAGGTACTGAGCATAATGTCTGACATTGCCCACGTTGCCAGTCAGTGTTGAGACTGGTCTGTAAGTGTGGATGTAGATGTTTTGGGTCTTCCTAATGGTGTCATAAATAGAAAAGTGGTCCTGTCATGCTCATTGTTGGACTGTTAAAGCCAATCAGCCTCATTGTTGTATAAGACAAAGAAAAGATGATATAGGTGCTGTTCCCATTATTTGGTCTCAAGATTGCTGGTACTGGATGTTGTGGAAGAGGTATCACTGTCATTGATGCCACCCTGTTGTCTTGTATGAAGGGGACAGATTTGGCATTGGTACTGTTCACTTTCTTTAGACCTGTGCCTTTGTCTCCATCTCCTCCACTTCATATGGGGAAGATTTTGGAGGACCTGTTTGGAAGTGTATAATCCTCATTGAACAATGGTTCCTCTGTATCATTAAGTGCCGACTGTGATGTCTGCTCCGGTTATGCCTTCTGTGCGATTTTTGGTATGATATCAGTACCATCCTCTATACCATCCCTGGTACTGATCGCTCCCATCACGTCCTCTATTAGATGACAAATTTGTATACAATCCATATAACAGCTTAATCTGGTTCAAAGTCAGTTGGCATTCATCTGTATCCCCCTCTCCCGGGTCGTGCCTGAAAATAGGCAGGATTTGTCTAGTGCACTTACCCGGTCAACAAAAACTAAATAAATAAATAAATTGATATATTTGGAGGATGAGGATAATGAAGAAACCGTTCTCCATGAGAAGCTACCTCCTTGTCAGCAGCAACTTGTGCATGCTCCTCAGTAGGACCTTGCTTTTACTCCTGCTCAAAACAAGCATAAAATGCTTTAGTTGGAGTCTGTGGCTTTGTAAGTAAACTAAGAAAGTCCAGTTTTGGAATAGTTAATACCACACTTCTCTGGTGCCTCCTATTCAGCATGCTTTAGAGAATGCAACTCTAGCAGCTTGGACTATAAAAGCTTCCGTGCCTACAATGCACTGGGTGGGGTACAAAAAATACTTGTTGCATAAGCTTAAAATGGGCTACTGCAAGCAGGCTGTAGCTGATGCTTTTGTTTCTTGGATTATGGCTGCAGATGATAAAACCATTACTCCTAAAAAGCATCTGTGCAGCCGCCTGATGGTAAGTCCCATTAGATTGATATAATGGGTAAAAGATTTATACGAGTAGAGGATGGTTGCCTAGTGGTGGTTTTGGAGGGTAGCATTTGGACAGTAGATATACTTACTAAACATTCATGCGGAAGACGCAGGGAAATTATCACACCACGGTAAAGGGTGCTGCCGACAAAGTCAATGCAGGAAAGAAAATTAGAGCACTCATCACCAGAACAGATCATGAAAAAACACACTGGCTAGTCCTTCATTAGTAGCAGTGTCTCGGGTACATAATGTAAAAGCAGGCTCTACTTGAACTAGCTGCCCGACTTATTTCACACTAACAAAAGTGCTTTATCAAAGGCGTGGTGGTGATGTTGTAAATAGTGGCTGGGACTGGTCTAAGAGGTACACACCACCAGCTAAACTGCCATATCTCTGAGTCCTTTCAAACAATGTGAAATATACAAAACCAAGTGCAAAAAATGTGCAAGTAAGACAAACGACATTCAAAACATGTAAATTAAAACTGAGCACTGATTTTAATTATGTCTCAAAATGCTGAGTACAGCTACAGAATGTGGGAGGGAATGCTCGGGGTCATATATATTTGAAATACAAGCATCTGCTTGCTAATCACATTTTATACTATTACATAGGAAGAGTGGAGGGCTCCAAACAGGATACAAGGTTATTGGCCTTCTTCTAAGTAGGTACTAGGAACCTCTCATAAAAAATGACAGATGGATTTGATAGTGGAAGCACTAAAGAAAGAAACTGAAAAGAATAACGATATTAGTAAGTAAAGAAACATATCATGTCAGATCACTGTTTCAAGAAAGGTGTTGTGATAAATCCAGATTTTAGGTCTGGCCATTGACTTGCTCTAAAGTATAAATCCAAAAGCTTCCCGTGTTACACTTTCTGGTCAAAAC
The DNA here is from genome assembly GCA_016271365.2 of Neoceratodus forsteri. Lineage (NCBI taxonomy): Eukaryota > Metazoa > Chordata > Ceratodontiformes > Ceratodontidae > Neoceratodus > Neoceratodus forsteri. Next base: position 609,616,066 of record CM057449.1, on the reverse strand, counting down.
CCCAACACCCTTCTGATTGGGATGTACCTTTTCTATCCCTTTAAACATAAATGTGTGTTGGCAATTACCTCTTGCTGTGTCAGCATGCATTTCTGTGGAATAGTTCAGGCTTTTCTTTTTATCATTTAACATTTTTGTCGCCCTCAACAGCCCCCATCTGACCGAACCCCCAGCCCCCATCACCCGGAATTACTGGGCTTACCTTATACCCGGCCCAGGAGCAGAGCCTGCGGGGAGTCGGTCGCCATCCTGCTGCCGGCCTTTTCCTCCATTTTTACCCCAGGGGTGGGTACGCATGCATGTGGTGGCACGCATTAGGTCCCACAGCCCTGGTAACGGCGCCTTTCCTCCCACCCCAGGCCTAGCGCCTGGCTTCTCCTGCCTCCAGTCTCCACCAGGTGGCAGCCATCAGCTGGAGGAAGCCCCTTGCACCTCCCCGGAGAGGAGGCTTGCCTGTCAGCAGCTCCACCCTCCCCCGTAACCTCCGATTACCCAGGCTCATTCCTGAACCTGGGTTGCCCGGCGTGCTGCGAGGCCAGGTGTTCAGATGCCTCAGCCCTCAGTGCCACCGGGCTGACTGCTCAGGCTTTTGTTTAAAACAGCACAGCAGTGTTCCCCACTTGTACACACAGCATTTTCTCACTGTCTTGCCCTACGTAGTAGGACCCTCAGTTACACACAGCCAGGTAAATGACAGCACTCATGTCACAAGTTATGAGGTCTCCTATCTCCACAGTAGTGCCATTTTAGGATTGATAAAATCTTTCCTTGAGAAACATCTCCACCATATGCCCATCTTTTGCAGGCATAACAACCTTGGCTATGACTAGGTAACCATGTTCTAGGCCCCCTTCCATCTGTTGTCTACTGTGCACCATCTTGTTGCGCAGAATAATGGCCCTCCTGTATGCCATTCTAGGAGGTTCATTAACATACTGTTCTAGGGCTTTGTAACCCCTTAAACAGGTCAGTGTTTTTTTGATTATATTTTCCACATATGTGTAATGTGCAGAGAAGGTGAAGACAAAATTGATCCTCGTTTGTGTATCAGAGGTGGTTCTTTCCCTAAACAGCAGGTCTTTCATGTTCTAATCCCTGGCAAATCTTTCTGCTCTTTCTAAGTTGCTCTGTGAGTAGCCTCTCTTGAGAAACCTCTCTAAGATTTTTTACTGTCTTATTAAAGGCCTCATTGGTGCTGCAGTTTCTCTGCAAGTGTAGATATTGACCTTTGGTTATGTTCGTGACTCAGTGGCATGGGTGACATCAGGATGACAAAAGTAACATTTCTATAGATGTGGATATGATCTGTCCACACTTGTTGGCAGTTGCCTTTCCCTTTAAGACTCCACCAGAACATGTTCCAGCTGGCCCCTCCCACCCACCCGGTGGTAACTCCTCGGTTCTGGCAAGTGACGCCAGATCTTCTTTCCGCCGGAAGAAGCGGGTTCCTTCCTTATTGCTTTCACACTGAGTAGGCCCTTTACTGTTAAATCTTCTTATTTCCTTCCAAATCCCGCCAAAAAAGTCTTCATGCTTGTTCTTCTCAACCGTGATGGACGACAACATGTTTGCTCTAGGATGTGGCGATGCCTCTGCGGGCAGATGATGTCCCAAATGGATTTGCACACTGTGCGTGTACTGCCTGGGCCACAAGCACAATCCCAAAGCTTGCAACAGCTGTTGAACTTTTCACCCTTCTGTTCTCGAGGACTGTTGAGCCTGCTTAACTCTCGGCCATCTGAACGAAGGGAATCTGCCAGTCAAAGTCAAAGAATGCCCGCCAGGTGATCTCCATGGCTGAGGGCTCCACTGACCAGTTAGCTGCTTTCAAGGAGGCAGCTTTGGCCTTTTGCTGCTATCTTTGGGCACCTGCTTTTCTGGTATTTAAGGACTTGTGCCAGGCTCTGACACACAAGCCAGGCCCCACACAAGTCCAAGCCTAAAAATAGGCCAAAAATGGTCCCGCTTATCGATTGTGGGATTGGGAACGCCTCGGCTTCCGATTCCCATGCTTCATCAGATCTGTCTTCGGTCAAATCTTTGGCCCAGGTCGCCAGCTCTATAGTAATCTCGTCTTACCAGTTGGCCAAGATGCTGGTTGATCTTCTGGTTGAGATCTTTCTCAAGCCGGTCGATCAGTTGTCGACTGAGGAAGCGAACACTTCCTTGTCCAGCACTCCGGTCCTGTCTTAAACCCAGGGAGGGACGGATCAGTCCATGGATCCACCTCCTCCCATTATCGACCAGGAACCGGAGGTGCATTGGCTCTTGCTGGTACCCTCCAAGCCTTGCCACTGGTCCCCGGAGGTGGGGTCGGTCTTATTTCTGTGGGTTGAGTCACTCACACTGATGTTGGCACTCACGCTCTAGATACCGGGAAGCGGGCACGCTATTCTTCATCCTTGTCCTCCGGTGAGGAAGGCCGTGCAAGCTCGTCAGCGGTGCAAGGATCTCATGTGGCAACACCTGGTGTATGCCGGTCTGTGCTGGCTTCTACCGGCTATCACTTGACTTTCGCCACAGAGCTGACTCCTTCTGCGCCTCAGGAGCTGACCAGATCGGTCCCAGCTCAGCTTACCCTGCATCTCCGTCAATTTTGGTGGAGCCACTGCTTAAACAGATAAAATCCAGTGCTCCAACTAAGGAGTTTCAGCCGGCTTCGGGTCTCCCCCCATCAGCTTTCAGTCACCATCACCCCTGACCATCCGCGGAGGGTCAGCGGGGATTCTGGTGGTCAACACCTCTGTGACTCCTGAGTCAGAGGGTTCATGCTTAAACTCCTGTCCGGTGGACAGGGAGTTGGCTGGGGGTCTTTCGACGGATGAAGGCCCTACCTCCTTCATGGGCCTTCTCTGCCTGTTCTTGAAATCCACGGGTCTTATGATGGAGCCCGTTCAGAAAAGAGCTCCATACCTTCTCACCGAAATATTGGACCGGGGTGACTCCCCTGGTGAAGCCTTCCCAGTGTGAAGGCCATTCTTGGTCCTGCCTTGAGCTTGGCAGTGACTTGTTTCTGCCTAGTGCCATTGGTTTCGGATGGCCGCAAGTACCAGCTCCCTTTCGGATTCACAGAACATCTCTTGGCTGAGGACTTGGTGGCCGATTCTGTGTTCCGATAGGCTAGGCAACATGGAGGATGTCAACAAACTGTCTGATAAGGAGTCCAAGAACTGGACCATTTGACGAGAAAGATGTATGCTGATCTTTGCTTGGCCTTTGCCAGGCAAGCTCGGCCCTCCTGATAGCCCACTTCTGCCATGCTTTGTTAGGCACTGTATGAGGTACTCCTTTATTTTCTGTTGGACCTCCAGACCATGGTCAAACAGGTCCAAGATCAGGGTCGGTTTTGTGGCTAAGCAGCAGCTCAGACAGCCATGGACATTGGAGACTCCTGTGCCTGCTCTGTGGTAGCCGCAGTGGCCATGCGCGCAGTGTTTGGCTGCAGATCTCAACCTTCACAGCAGATACCCAACACAAGTTGGCAGGTGTCCCTTTCCTGGACACCAACCTGTTCGATCCAGCGGTCAGGGGTCAAGGGCCACCTCACCCCGTTGAGAAGTTCATTGTCACCTTGGACTCTGTGACATCCGCCGAGAGGATCTCAAGGGCTCCAAATAACAGAAGAAGAAGCTCTTTTGGTCATCTGCACTCCTGCGGCCAAACTAGCCCAGCCCAAGCTGGGAAGCAGGCTTAGGCCAGTGATCTTGGCGAAGTCAGTAGCCACAGTCGTCCGTAAGCCTGGAAGATGAGGCCTTGATCAGTCCTCAGCCAGGCCCTCCTCCTGCCTCCAAGCCTGCCCAGTGACTGGATGGGGTGCCTCCCTCATGCCAGTCCTCCACCTAGGTCCTCACGTGGGGGCCAGCTCCATCACTTCCTATCCGCCTGGCTCACTGTCACCACGGATAGGTGGGTTCTCAAAGTGGTTGGTCAGGGTCTGCCTCTGGAATTAGAGCACTACCCCCCATGCTCCATGGGAGGACATGTATCCACAGACATTCTGTTAGCCCTATGGAGGACATTGCCCAGCTCTCTGCAAGCAGGTCATGGTTCGCTGACCCTCCGGAACACTCAGGGTTTGTCTCCTGGTGCCAAAATGAATGGGTTGGTAATTTATTCTAAAGCTGCACGACCTGAACAAGTTTCTCAAGTCATGCACCTTCAGGATGGTCACTCTCTCAGATCATACCATCATTAGAACAAAACATGTGCTTCTGCTCCCTGGATCTTCAGGAGGCATTATTCCATGTCCCGATCCGTCCATCTCACAGATGGTTCCTTCACTTCAAGCAGAGGGAACCTCTACAGTTCCAGGCCATGCCATTCAGCATGTCCTCTGCCCCAGGGTCTTCACCAAGTGCTGCAGTGGTTGCAGCTACCTGAGGTGCTGAGGGGTCCAGATTTTCCCCTACCTGGATGACTGGCTGATCGCTGGTCCCTCCAGGCAGGGGGTGGAGCAGTCCAGGGACCTGGCCCTCCAGACCTGGGTCTCTTGGTCTTCTGTTCAACTAGGCCAAGTCGGAACTCATGCACTCCTAGGTGATTAGCTTCATCGGGGTGGAGCTCAACTCTTGCAGAGCCAGGGCTTGGCTCCAGGCAGACAGAGCGGAGGCTCTCTCCTTCTTTGCCTGATCATTTTTGGTTGGGCAATTGCACCCTGCCCGGGACTTCATGCACCTGCTGGGTTACATATCAGCCTGCACCAACATGGTCCGTTGGGCCTGCTGAAGAATGCGCTCTCTGCAGTGGGAGCTGGGCAGCCAGTGGTCTCAGTGCAGGGGTCACTTTGACCAGCTGGTCACTGTGACCCAGCGAATGTGGGATGCTCTCCAGTGGTGGTTAGTCCCAGAACATCTGCAGGAAGGGATCACATTTGTTTGCCCAGAGACGACAGTCACCCTGACAACCAATGCATCTCTCATGGGTTGGGGTGCCCACCTGGGGTCAGAATCCATGGGCTCGGACTCCCCGAGTCCCGATGCCACATCAACCTGCTGAAGCTCCAAACAGTTTGTTAGCCGACTGCCTTTGCTCCTTACATTCAGGGTCAGGTTGTCCAGGTCCAGATGGACAACACCACCACTATGTACTACCAACAAGCAGGGTGGGATGCAGTCCCTGCCTCTGAGAAAGGAAGCTGTCTGTGTGTGGACCTCGTATGCGGCATGGAGACCGATCTCCTGGCCATCCATGTGTCTGGTGCTCCAACCAGCTGGAGGATGCTCTTAGTTGTGTGGGCGAGGCGTCTCGTGAGTGGTCTTTCCACTTAGAGAGAGCACATAGTCTGTTCTCCCAGTGGGGCACCCCTCAGGTGTACCTGTTTGCCTCCAGGGAGAATGCAAAGCTGAGGCTGTATTGTGACCACCCCCCTCCGCAGGGAATGCTGCAGGGGAATGCTTTCTCGAGGGAATGGACCCCAGAGCTCTTCTATGCCTTTCCTTGATCCACAAAGTGTTACTCAAGGCCAGAAGGGACAAGGCACAGGTGATCCTGGTGGCCCCGGACCGGCCATGCCACTTTTGGTACCCAGATCTCCTCAGCCTCAGCAGCAGGCTCCCGAGGCATCTTTCTCTCTGCCTTGACCTGCTCTCCATCATTCAGGGAAGGTACTCCATCTGGACCTTCAATCCCTGCTCCTGACAGCTTGGAGCCTGAGCTAGAGTTCTAGGCTGTGGGTCTCCCTGAAGATGTTCTCACTGTTGTTGAGGCATCTCGGAAGGAGTCGACCAGGAAATGCTATGCCTTCAAATGGAAGAGGTTCTCCATTTGGTGTCAGGGCAAGGGGTTGGATCCTCTGTCTTGTTCAGTGGCTAGCATTCTTGATTATCTGTGGTCCCTCTCTGTCGGGCCTTCGGTTGATGACCCTCAAGGTGCACCTGGCAGCTATCTCTTCTTTCCTGGCGCGGGCCTGTCAGCAGTCGGTGGCGCAGGTGAAGGTGGCCTGGTGTTTCTTTAAAGGCCTTGACCATATTTCCTCTGGTGCGTGAACCACCACCACCATCGAACTTGTTGCTGATGTTGGCAAAGCTTATGGGCAAGCCTATTCAAACTGATTCACAGGTGTGAGATGTCTCACTTGTCATGGAAGACTGCCTTCCTGGTGGCTATCACATCAGCCAGAAGGACCAGTTAGTTCCAGGGCTCTCGTGGAGTCTCCATACCTGGTCTTCCAGACAAGGTTGTCCTTCGTCCCAACCCAAAGTTCCTCCTGAAGGTTGCATCTTATTTTCGCCTTAACCAGGTGATGAATTTCCTGGTGTACTTCATCAACCAGGGAGGCCGAGCACAGGCTTCATACTGGACCTCTGGTGAGCACTCTCATATTATAAAGCGCATGGCTGGAGTTCGGGAGAAGTTCATCAGCTGTTTGTCACCTATGCTGAAGCTGCACCTGGCAGACTAGCAGCTAAGCAGGTGATTGGCAGGTGAATAGTTTCCTGCATCGATCTCCGCTATAGGTTAGTGGGTAGGGAGCCTCCTGTAGGGCTTAGGGCTCAATCCACCCACCATACCGCTGCCTTGGTGGCTGCTTCCAGGGATGTCCATATCCAGGAAATCTGCAGGGCTGCTACCTGGAGGTCAGCACATACCTTCATTTCCCATTACCACATCGACCTCGAGTCCAACCAACCAAACTTTATTTCTAAAACGCTATTCCAGCATAAGTTTTAAAAGGTAAATTGTGAGCCACGCAGGGCTCAGTTTTAATTTTAAATTACTAGGAGCAGCTCGCGATGTAGACGCTTATATAAGCAGCGTGTTCTTAAAGCCGGCTTGGCATAAAATGCCACTTTGTGACTGCGCTTGGTCTTGCCGCGTGTCCTCAATGGGGTTATGCTTCCAGTGTCAGTGGAGTTTTGGAGGACCCGAAGGAAAGACTAACTTCACTAGATACTCTATACCCGAGGGAAAGACTAACTTCACTAAATTCTCTCTCTCTCTCTATATATATATATATATATATATATATATAGTATGTATGTATACATACTTATACATATATATATGTGTGTGTGTATGTATATATATATGTGTGTGTGTGTGTGTGTGTGTGTATGTATGTATATATATATGTGTGTGTGTGTGTGTATGTATATGTATGTGTGTATATATATATATATATATATATATATATATATATATATATATATATATATATATATATATAGAGAGAGAGATCTATATAAGGTATTTGTGCTGAATTTCTAAGTCCATGGGGTGATTCTGTAGTGATAATTACTTAGGTGTGTGCCAAAAGGCACACTGCACAGAGATTAATGAAAACGGAGGGATAAAGCTGACAGTGTCCCTTTAAAAATCAGCATGTGCCAACTCAAAATAAGTTTTCAAAGAAGATTTAAAGGCCTCAACGGACGGGCAATCCCTTATCTGACGAGGTAGAGAATTCCACAGGGTCGGAGCAGCATAAGCAAACAACCTAGCTCCCGATGTTGTCAAATGGACCCTGGGAATCTCCAGCAATCCATCGTCGGTGGAGCCGAGAGAGCGAAGGGGGCGGGAGGGACAAAGGAACTCTTGCAGGTACCCCGGTCCCAGGAGTCTCGCCGGGATGCTGGTTTTAGGGCCTCAGTTCTCCGGTCTCCAGTTTCCTAAATAGGGGGTGTGCGCCTTGCCCCCTTCTCCCGGAGAACTGCTAGGAGTCTGCAAACAAGTGTGGATAGAACATCTTATCCACATCCTAGAAAACAGGTTACTCACCTGTAACAGTAGATTTTCTACAGATTGGTCTCTTGCAGTAGGTTATTACACTTAGGAGTTCCGTCAGTTGGCGCTATCACACTGCAGCTTCTTTCAGCAGTCTTCTTCAGGGACCGCCCTCATGACACCACTTCCTCAGCCTCTGTACAAGTGTGGGCGGTCCCATGTACTCTCTGTTCATTTTCCCACCGGCTTCAGCCCACACAGCAGCTGGCTTACTCTTCTGTGTTGCAGTCTTTGACGTGAACTTGAACCCAGATTTTCGACACTCTTCTGGGCCTTTGAGCCACTCACAGCTACCCCTGCTCTCCTTGTTCTGCTGCGGGCCTATGAACCACTCACAGCTACCCCACTGCTCCTTGGCCCGGCACTCTTACTGGGACCTTGGCCCCTTCTATGGCTGATAAGGCAGCCCTACCAGAATGGACCTCGGGGACACGTGCTAAGGGTTCCCCAGCTCAGGGTTCACGTTCCCAACATAAGAGGGAGAGGGGCTCTCACTCCTCATACTCCCTCCAACCCTGCCTGTTGATGGTGGCTTCTCCTGCTCTTCCACCGTCAATTGGGCTGCTCCCCACATCAAAGGAGCCTGTTACTCCCTTCCTCATCAACGGGGATGCATTCCTCTTCAGAGCACTCTGGCACATGTTTCTCAATGGGCACTGTTCCCCTGTTGATGGAACATTCCTCGTCAACGGGGCTGCTTCCCCCGTCGATGAAGCCTTCAGTGCTCTCTCTCACTCGTCGATGGGAACGCTTCCCCCGTCGACGGAGCATTCTATTCTCATCTCGTCGATGAGGCTATTCCCCTCTCGATGGGGCATTCCTCGTCGATGGGACGGTTTCACCCATCGACGGAATGTCGTGTTTCTTATTCCTCGTCGACGGGGATGTTTTCCCCGTCAACGGAATGTCCTGTTTCTCATTCCTTATTGATGGGGCTGCTTCCCTCATCAACGGAACGTTCCCTTTTGCATTCCTCGTTGATGGGGGTGGTTCCCCCATCGACGGCAGGGGCTCCACACCCTGGGTTGTCCCCTGTTGGGGGATCCCCTTCCGTGTCCCCGCCCTTCCTGGCACTGGCACTCTATTCCCGTGTCTATAGGGTTCCCCTCCATTGCTGTTCTTGTGTCCCTCAGGCGCCTCTTCTTTTCTGCCCATGGGTAGGGTTCCTGGGGTTCACTCATTTCTTGCCCCTCCAGTGTTGCCTCCCTGCAGGGATGCCCTTCCCTGGCTTTCCGGGACTGATGTCCCCGATGTTCCTCGCCCTCCTTCGAGCACTGCCCTTGGGCGTCCTCCGACTGTGGACCTCCCACCTTCGCAGCTGCCTGGCATTGCTCGCATTGTCCTTGAGGTCCTGCAATCTTTGGGACACAGTCCGTCTCTGGACCCACCATCTGGACTTGTGCCGCGCTGTTCCCCCTCTCCCCCCTGCGCGGCGTTTGCCCAGATCCAGTTGTGTCTGCCTGGTCTCCCCATTTCTGAGGAGTCTGTGTCTTGGGATCCGGACGTAGAGGATCCCTTCGTGGTGGATGCCTCTGACATGGGCTTTCCGGATTCCCCATTCTTCGTATCCTCTATTGTGGATGCTGCCCCTCCTGATGCCTCCATTTCCCATGACCCTTCTTTCTTGGATCCGCTGTTGCAGATCCAGGAGATGTTTGGCTTCCCCTCTGCGGAGCAGGATACCCTTCGGGACATGGCCGCCTACCTTGACCTGCCAGAGGAATCTGTCCTGATCATCTCTCCCTTGATTTCTGCTTAATTGAATGCCATGACTGTAGCTTAGCATCACCCCTCTTCTGCTCTGCCCACCCTTCGTGGAGCACTTACCAACTGTACAAGGCCCTGTGACCATCCCCTATTTATCTGCTGCTCCTACGGCTGACTCGGTGGTCATTATGGCGGCTCATGACCGGACCGCTCGTCCCCGCCACACCAGTTCAGTGCTGCCGGATAAGGAATCCCGGTGCCTTGATTTTCTTGGCAAGAAGATTTACACCTCTGGTACCTTGTTGCTTCACATTCTCAACTATGTGGACCATATGGTCCAGTACCTCCGTACCTTGAGTGCCTCTGCTTTGGACCTGCTTTCCACCTTGCCTCCCTCCCAGGGGTCGGCCTTGTTGGCACAGCCCCTGTCCGCCATTTCCTCTTTCTCATCACCTGCTGCGGTCTGGCTATGATGCGGTCGACTCCTCTGCTATCTGTCTGCCACCGGTGTCGCCTTGTGGCGCCACGCCTGGCTTTGGGTGTCGGGTCAGGCTCACACTGGCCAATTGTCAGTTGCTGACGCCCCTTTCTGTGTGGACAGGTTGTTTGGTCCTGGTACCCAGACCATTCTAGATTCCCTACAGGCTTCGGGGCATACACTGTGGTCGGTCCAGGACCTCTACCGTGCCCCCGGACCCCATCCTCCACCTCTGCTTGTGGGGCGTCCCATTCCCGGCCCCCTTACTGAGGTGCAGCTCAGGACCGTGGTAGGGCTTCCAGAGCAGCTGCCACGTCCGCCCCCTCCATCCGTGCCCGTCCTCTGGGGCTGGCGGGCCCGCCCTCGTGATAGCCCGCTTCTCGGGGCTTTCCCCCACCTCCTCTTGCAAGCCTCGGAGGTGCCCGGAGGGTCTCTCCGCCTTTTCATTGGAGGCTTGCTTCCCGAGCATGGACGCTTCGCTCCTCCTTGTGGATCTTTTGGAACTCCTGCTGTCCTCCCTCTTGGAGCCCTTCAGGTGTTCCTTATTGTGGGATTCCCAGTGCGTTTTGCCCCGGTACCCTCCTCCACCTCCCATACATTCCGCACTTTTGGAGTTCTACTGGACTTACTGTACGCCATGGCCCCTGTGACCCCTGCTCATCAGGTTGAATCATTGGCATGGTCCTTCTACTCCTCTCCCTTCATGGAGTATTCATTCCTCGCCCACCCTTCACATGTCTGCCTTACCGGGTGTGGTGTGAGTTGTCCTGACAATGGCTTGATATGACGCTGCCCTTTTCCTGGGCTCACACGGCCGTGTCTCGGATTTTCTGCAGCTCCTCCATGGCTTCTGCCTGGACTCTGCTCACCGCTCTTTTGCCGTTCTCAACGAATGTTCCTGTTTGCTTTGCTTGTGGCCACAGCTTCTCCCCCACCTTCCTGCTTTGCCTGTCCTCTCATTTTGGCTATGACTGCCTGGTACTCTCCCAAGTGTAATAACCTACTGCAAGAGACCAGTCCGTAGAAGATGGTGTGGTTACGCAATAATTTATCATAACAGTAGATCTTCAAGGAACTGTCTCTTGCAATAGGTACAATCCCACCCTCCATCCCCCTGCCTTTTGCTCAGGGTCCCCGGATCTCAGGACATTGGGTTGGGACTCTCTGGTCCCTCAGTTTCCCTTGGTTCTCGCCTTTGCGTGCTGAAGCTGGTGGGGCGCAGAGGGTACATGGGATCGCCCACACTTATACAGAGGCTGAGAAAGTGATGTCATGTGGGCGGTCTCTGAAGAAGACTGCTGGAAGACGCTGCCATGTGATAGCGCCACCTGGTGGAACTCCCAAGTCTAATAACCTAGTGCAAGAGACAGTTCCTCGAAGATCTGCTGTTGCAGTAAGTTCTTACGTAACTGCACTTTCTAGGAGTGGTATATGATGTTCATCCACACGAACCCATCCAACCTCCCCTGTCTGTCTCGCATCCCTATGCTTCCAGCAGGCAAGATCTGGTGTCACGGGGCAGAGCCGAGGGAGTTACCACCTAGGTGTGCGAGAGGATCCAGCTTGAAGAAATTCCGATGGCGTCTTAAAGGGAAGGGCAACTGCCAACAAGTGTGGAAAAACATCATATACCACTCCTAGAACTACTGGTACAGGTGAGTAAACTGTTTATTTCTGTCAGTGGGTTTGCAGTAAATGTTGGTGTCCACATTGCCATTCTCTGCCCCTACAGATTTCTAAATCCAAACAATTAATTTTGATTTCTAAATCAAAAAAATTTAATTCAAGTTATCTCAAAAAATTAGAGGTTCCTAGTACCTACTTGGAAGAAGTCTAACAACCTTGGATACTGTTTGGAATGCTCTGTTCTTCCTTTTAATAGCATGAAATGAAGTTAGCAAGCATGAGTTCGTATTTCACACATATATGACCCTGAGCACGACCTCCCACATTCTCTAGGTGTTGGCCTTTTGAATATAAGGAAATTGGTGCTCTGTTTTAATTTACGTGTTGTCAGTCTTGTCTTTCTTGCACATTTTTGGACTTGGTGGTGTATATTTCACATTGCTTGAAAGGGCTTTGTGATATGGATGGTTATCTGATGATGTATACCTCAATAAGACCAGCCACTATTTAGGACATCACCACCACAGCGCCGTGCCTTTGATAAAGTGCTTTTGTTAGTGTGAAATATGTCATGCAGCTAGTCTTGAGTGGAGCCTACTTTTACATTTTGTACTTGAGACGCTGCTACTAATAAAGGACTTTGCACTAGCCAGTGCGTTTTTTCATGATCTGTTCTGGTGCTGAGTGCTCTGATTTTCCTTATGCACCCAGTCAGGATACTCCATCTTTTTTTGCCAAAAGGTTTTTGAGAAAATAAGTGTCTTTTACAAAGGGGATAATTATGCTGGGGAGGGGGATTTTAATTGTGCGTGAACCCTTAGCTGGCTAGGGCTTTGAAAGACATGCTTACAAATAAACATATGGGTAGAAAGGTTCAGGCAGGTATGGGAGAAACAGAAGACATTTGGGAGGAACTTCACCCTAGATCAAGGGATTTCAGTTTTTATTCAAATATGGTTGGGTCCTACTCCCGTATTGATTATTTTGTGGGGAACAAGATGGACTTGTAAGTCCTGTGAAATGAATCCCATGATTAATACTGAACATGCAGCAGTTAAATTTTAATTGGAGTTGGTTGACTGGAAGAGGGCCACTTTCTGGTGGATGAACACATCCTTGCTTGCTTATGTATGTATGTATGTATTTCAGTTTGGGATTAATACCTTTGAGTCAAGGACTCATTTTCAAAGGTTCCACTTCATTGTTTAACAAACATTACATAAATACAAGGTTTACAGAGGAAAAAAAAAAAAAGGAAAAACATTGAAGCATATACACAGGCAGTAATAGTAAAATTTGAACTTATACACATCAAATTAGTAAATATTAACAGATAAACTGATTAGATAAGAGGGGGTTGGGGATTGATCAGCTGAAGGTGGCATCATCTGAGGTCAAGACCCTGGTGGGAGACACAGCAGAGGGCTATTTAAGTGATCACTGTGGGACAGAGACTAAATTTAAAATGGATCTGGGATGCTTTAGAGGCTAATCTATGAGGGGTGATTATATCATAAGCCTTGGTGAATACGAAGCAAACCAGAGAAATTCAGGAAAATTTGGAAGGGCAGCTAAAGGAATTAGAGCAGTTGTACAAAGCATGCCCTATGAATCAACAAGGGGCACATCATAAACAGGTTTGACAAGAACTTCAGGAATTGATGGACGGAAAACAGAGGTAGAACTCTGCTATACTAACCAATTTTATTCTGAACATGGGGACATGGCAGGCCGACTGCTGGCTTTCAGGCTTCAGAATACCCAGACAGAAATGTATGCGAAGAAGGTTAATTCACCATGGGACTGCAGTGTCACGGGGATTATACCTCAGTCAATAACGGACCATGTTAGGGATTATTATGAGTCCCTATATAAGGGACAGGTGGCGGGGAGGGCAAGAGGGAATACAAACGTTTCTAACAGAACTTGATCTACTGGAATTATCAGAGGATAAGCAAAAGGAGTTGGAGAAGCCCATCAGCCTAGAAGTAGTGGAACAGGTCATTAAGGACCTTAAGTCAGAAAAGTCACCAGGCCCAGACTGATTCAATATGGACTTTTATAAGGCATTTAGGAATACTCTTGCTAAAATGTGCTCATTATTTTCTACCAGAGGGAGGGGTGCTAGTATCAGTGATTTTTCTGGACATGCGGCATGGGGCCATCAGTGCAGTTGTTACAAAGCCAAGGAAAGCAGAGGACCAGTGTAATTCTGACCATCCCATATTGTTGGTATACTCCAGCCAAACAGGTTTCATCCCCCTTCACCACCTTTCTGATAATATTAGGTGCTGTTCAATATTGTACGGGGGGGGGGGGCGCGTGGCTAGGATGCCAACATGGTGGTTGCCTAAATCGAGAGCTCCTCTCGGGTCAGACAGTAACGCAGCTCGAGCGCTGTGACCTTCGGGTTTAAATAATACCCAACGTTACAATTAGATGGGGTAAACGTCCCTTACCTAGCAACGTTTTGCAGCATCTTCACCGAATACCCCCTTGAGTCAGTAGAAGCATCGGATCCGAGCAGTGCGATGAGCAGTAAGCCGAGCAGGCCCTATTAGAAGGACAGTGGGATTGCAGTAAACGGAGTGGCCGGAGACCTGAGACGAGCAGCAGGCCAAGGTAGAGCGGCACTAGGGAGTTTCCCAATCAACGGCTAGCGGATCAGCCGGTGCATTAAACTCTTTTATTTCAACGCTCACCACACCGCTACACCAGAGGCAAAGATTCCACCCTCTGGTCCCTGCTTTAGTGCTATATACATATGGCCTATCAAAACAAGAAGGGACAGGTAGTCCTGAATACTGCTACAGCTGCAGCTACACCATCGGTAGCAGACTTCCTGCAGCACATCACGCAAATCCGGGTGGAGGACGTTATCGGGCACAGTGGCTGATGTCCAGAACTTACAGGACCGTATGAACATGTCAGAGCAACGGTTGGAGGTGTGTGAGCAGCACCAGTTTAAGCTTATGCATAGGTTGCAGGTACAGGAGGAAAGAATTACAGCGCTCCATGACAGAATAGAGGATCAGGAGAATAGAACCAGAAGGAACAACCTGTGCATTATAGGCATACCAGAAGGAGCGGAGGGTCGGAATATGGAGAGGTTCTTAAATGAAACACTGCCTACCATGTTAGGGGACAGATGGCAGAGTAATATGGATGTTGAATGAGTGCATCAGCTTGCATGTAGAAGGGACAGGACTCCCACACAGCCGAGACCAATAATAGCATACTTCCTGCGATACTCCACGAAGGAGAGAATCCTCAGGGCTGCCAGAGACATAGGAGAGGTGCAATGGCAAGGTGCTACTGTGCTGTCCTATCGTGATTTTGCCCATGAAACTGCCAGCAAAAGACGTGCTTTTGGTCCCCTCCAAAAAATTCTATATCAAAATAACTTTCACTTTAAGATTAGGGGACTCCCTAAGTTGCTGGTTACAAAGGATGGCAGAGAGCTGGTGGCAGAGTACCCCTAGGAAATAGAAAGATGGCTTGTTAAATTCTGGCCCGAATTGCCTGTTCCCTCCTCACCCAATAGGCTGCTCTGGGAACCTAATACCTCGAAAGGGAACTGTATGGACAGGCATCAATATCAAGGAGAGGGTACAAGGGGCGGTCGTGTAACATCAAAGCACGGTCCCCCAGCGCTGCTTGGCCCTCCTGACCCTGCACAGTTGCGGTCTGCAGTGCTGGAGCATCCCTCACAGTCTCCACACAAGATACATACCGCTATGGCACCTAGAGCAGTCAATACAGGGGCTCGGCATCGACGGAGATCCAGGAGCGGGCCAATACACACATGGCGCTGTAATGACGGCTCCTCCAGCAAAAGTGTCTCGGGATGACAAAGCTTCTCCTCCTCGTAATGTCCATTCTCCTGCCCTGGAAGCTGTGGATATGGATACTAGTATGTCAAAAGACTGGGCTGATATATCCGAATCCACTTTGATAGAGGTGGTTGATGCTACGACCCCCATCAGACCCAGGTTAATCTCCTATGCGGCTGCAGTGACCAAGGATGGTATAGGGCATACAGCTGCACCCCTAAAGGCTGGTGAAGGCCCGGATGAACCCCCTGGTTGATAGTCTGGACTTGATTAGCTGCTGCATTATAAAACTGTCTGAACATAGGTTGCATAGCTAATCCTGTTATGTTGTTTACTGTGCCTATACCCTGAAGGGAATCAGGGTGGTGGCTTCCTGGGGTCACTAGTGGCACGGTACATGTTTTATCCCCACTTCTCTAACCTGTGTATTGCACTCTCCAGACATAGAAACATTATACCAGGGGTGCTAATTGCCCTGTGACCTAGAATTTCTTGCATAGGGGAATGAGCAGGAGTCTCTAGCACTGGGACGTCCACTCCCTTTCTGCAGTGTTACCTATTTTTTCTTGCTTGGGGCCTCTACTGATAGGTAAGGTCATTTCCCCCCATTCCCTCCTTCCCTCTGCCTGAGGACCTCTCCCTCGGGGTGCCCCCTATGGGGCTCCTGGGGGGGGGGTTCCCTCTCCCTTTCAGTCTCTTTCCCCTTGATGGTCCAGTGCCCGACTTCTGGATTACTGCTGGCCCAGAGTGCTGGATTGTTATTGCTTCTAACCAGTCACCTCCTACAAGGATTTGGGGCTAGTGTAGCCGAGACTGCCAATTTGTAGGGGCCTCTTTCACAGAACCTCGATCCTATAACGCTTGTGCGCATTGGTAAAGTTTACTGGTGTTTAATGCAAGCGTTGTTTTTTGGGGTAGGGACTGGATAAGGTCAGTTATCAAAGCCTTGGTTAACTTATACTAAAGTTATTTAGATATATAGGATATGGTGTAGATACTGTTTATATTGGGTTTTAAGCTCTGTGTTGCATCCCTTTTGCTGCAGCTTACAGGTTTAGGCGTGAATACTCTTTACGTCACTGGTTCCTGTCTCTCTTCCCATCTGGCAGCATAGGTGGATTTGAGTTTGAATATTGGTATTTGTTTTGCGGATCTAGATCATACCTAGTAAGGTGACATATTACTTAGTCACCTGGGTACAGTTCTGGGGCTAATACCTGCTGCGTACACCTCAAGTCAGTATGTGTCCCCCCACAGCCATAGCTAGTCCTATTAGTTCTCCCATAGTCTTGGTATTTTGGAATGTTAATGGGTTAAACCACCCTGTTAAATGGACTAAAATGCTTCAGTGCTTGAACTCCTTACGCTCAGATATTGCCCTACTTCAGGAAACGCACCTTCTGAAACAGGCAGTCGCATGGATGAAGAAAGCATGCGTGTGGGCGGTATGTGCTAGGTCAGCTACGTCCAAGACTAGAGGGGTAGCCATTCTGGTCTGCCGCTCCTCCTCATGGATCTTGGAGGAATCCAAACACTACTCACAGGGCAGGTGGGTGGTTGCTAGGCTATCCTCCCCAGAAGGGAAGCTGATTTTGTGTAATCTGTATGCCCCCAACATAGATCATGCAGAGTTTTTCCCCGCAATCAGTCAGGCCATATCTTCCCTCACCCAGGATAATGGGGCAATCCCTGTTATAATAGGAGGAGATTTCAGTATGGTAGCAGATGTGTTTGTGGATAAGTCCAACCCTTCCCATCAGGCCAGAGTCGAGGCCAGTTTAGCTCTCCAGGAAATGTAGCAGGAATGGGGTTTAACGGATGTGTGGCATAGGGACAACCCGGATGGGAGGGACTATACATTTTATTCCCCTGTACACTCCACCCACAGTCGTATAGATTACTTTCTAACTAATGCGGTAGTGGCTCAGAACACTCTTAATGCTAAAATTGGGAATATTCTTATTTCAGACCATGCATCTGTGTCGATATCCTATGGGGGGGGGCAGCCTAAAATGGGCACTCGGAGGTGTAATCCGTTATTACTTAAAGACCTGGAATTTCGTAGAATGTTGTCTCAGGCTGCGAAGGAATACTTTGCTCTCAATGCCCATTGTGGTGTCTCCCCTGGTATTGTATGGGAGGCCTTTAAGGCGCTGATTAGAGGCCGCATCATTGCTTTCTCGGCTGCCAAAAACAAAGAGCGGAAAGCCAACTTGGCCCAATGGCAGGCAGATCTAGTGACCTTGGAGTCCCGTTTTAAGGCTTCCCCTACCCATAGGAGAGATAAATCTCTAGTTCGGCGCATTGTGGGCCTTAAGTATCAAATCAATGCCACCTTACACCAAAAGACGGAGTGGGTCTTAATGAGATCCAAGCACGCATACTGGGAGGGGGGTGAAAAAAGTGGCAGATTGCTAGCGTATAGGCTGCGGAAGCAACAAGCATCATCCCGTATTCAGGCCCTTCGTTCTGCAGCGGGTAAGATTGTCCACAAATCTCAAGATATTAAAGACACCATGAAGGTATTTTATCAAAACTTATATAGATCGCAGGCTGTTCTCTCGGCTCAGCAATTGGAGCAAGAGATTGATCAGTTTTTTCAGAGATTTGTCATCCCCGAAATCACCCCATTGCAAAAGACCACCCTGGACGCCCCGATAACCCCAGTGGAACTACAGCAAGCCCTATTCCGTATGGCTAAAGGCAAATCTCCTGGTCCAGACGGGATGACAGCAGAGTTGTATCAAGCATTGGTAGATGATATCTCACAACCCTTACTCCTTGCCCTGCAGGAGGAAGCTTACTCAGCTGGTGCATTCCCCCACATCTATGAGAGAGGCCCTGATTATTCTATTACCCAAAATTTCTAACAATCCTACAGACTGTGCCAATTATCGTCCGATCTCCCTACTTCTAGTTGATACTAAAGTCTTGGCCAAGATTCTAGCCATGCGGATGCAGGAGGTGCTACCCTCAATTTGTCACCCGGAGCAGGTGGGCTTCATGCAGAGCAAATCTGGCTCTGATAACACCAGGCTTCTCCTTAATTTAAAATGGATAGCCCCTCGCTCCCCTGAAGCCATGGCTGCCTTGGCAATAGACTTTACTAAAGCCTTCGACTCTGTTGAATGGCATTACCTGCATCGGGTACTGCCGAAGTATGGCTTCAGCCCAAATTTTTGTCAGTGGGTGGCTACATTATATGGATCTCCGATGGCTAGAGTGTTGACCAACACCACGATTTCTGCTTCATTTCCGTTGCATAGGGGTACCAGGCAGGGATGTCCCCTTTCCCGTCTGTTATTTTTGGTGGCCTTAGACCCTCTTATAAGGGCCTTTATTGCCTCGTCTGATATCTCAGGCATTACATTTGGTGGGAAATCTTATCTCGTAGCTGCCTATGCTGACGATCTGCTCCTGACCCTCTCCCATCCTGAAGAGACCGTACAGCATGTTCTACCCCTATTGCAGGTGTTTTCTTCTTTTTTTGGGTCTCTGTGCCAACCAGAAAAAAACTATTCTGGTCCCTCTCAATGCAATTTGTAACAATCAATGTTTACAGGGGACTGACCTGGTCTGGGCTAGTCAGGGACTCTCATACCTGGGCATATTAGTACCGGCCAAATGGGCTGACCTTGAAAGGGCTAATTTTGCACCACTGCTGTCTCAGTTGTCAGTAGAGATAGATAGATAGATAGATAGATAGATAGAGGGAAAAGACTTCAGCTTTCCCTACCTGGGAGGGTTGCGACTATCTGCATGCTTCTGCTGCCCTGAGTTATGTACTTATTTAAGAATCTTCCAATACGCCTCTCCTCTAAGCTCTTTGCCTCCATGGAGAATCAGATATCTTGTTTTCTATGGAAGGGTAAAGCTCCCAGATGGAGTAAGCGTAAATTAAGAGCGCATTGGTCCTCAGGGGGTCTAGGATCCCCTGGCTTCAAGGTTATCGTCCACCATGCACAGCTGCAGCGACCACCAAGTGGTTTGTCACTAGTTTGTTACCCTCTCCCCTTTGGGTCCAGTTGGAGGTGGACTTAGTGGCAAACACCCAGTTACACCGGTTCCTGCATCCTATGACCCGCTCCCAGCGTACTCTGGCACCATTAGTAATGGAGACTAAACGAGTCTGGCATCTGCTCATGACCCGCTCCCATACACCCAGGGAAGCCCAAGCTCCCCCGTGGCTTTATACCCCGCTATGGCACAATAAGGCTTTAACAACTGAGGATACCCCTCTTCATTGGCTTACATGGGAGGCTCAGGGAATCCGGTATATACAGGATTTGTGTTTACCTGGCTCCTCAACTTTGATGTCCTTTGCCCAGCTGCAGCAGAAATTTCAGATCCCAGGTAGGGATTTTTGGAGATTTCTTCAAATGCGCAGTGTTATACAGGCTCAAAAGCCCTGTAGGGACATGGATCCGAAGTGGGAGTGGTTGGTCTGTAGGCATGAAACACCCTCTAGTGGAGGTCTCATTGGGCGTTTTTTACAAGACTTGGCGGGATGCGCAGGCAGACCCATCTAATGTGTGCAGGTTGAAATGGGCTTCTATTCTGAACACCCATATCTGTCAGGAATCCTGGAACCAGTACCTTCGGGATTGTCATTACATGTACGCAGATACTAAAAGCCGTTTCATACAGCTCAAAATATTGTTGTTCTGGTATCGCACGCCAGCATCCTTACACTCTCATGGCCTACTGCAACACTCCAACTGTTGGCGATGTCAACACTCTGGAGGTCACCTACTGCACATTCTGTGGTCATGCCCGCTGCTCTCACCTTTCTGGTCTGCTACTGCCCAGGATTGCTCTACAATTTTTGGAACCCAGTTACACTTATCTGACCCCAAGCTTCTATTAGGGGACACTTCATCCCTCACTGCCTTATCTCGGCCTAAGAGACAATGGATTGCACTTGCTCTTCTGGAAGCTAAGCGACTGGTACTTATGCACTGACGCCAACCAACTCCACCACCCCGTAGTAGATGGCATGCTGCACTTGCTAGATTAGCTATATTAGATTGTTTGTCTTGCATTCAAGTTGGTTGTATGGATAAATATAATTCCAGATCGGAAGCTTATTTTCATTCTTTTCTTTGTAGAACTCCAATTCCTCACTGTAATCCTCCTTTATAACCTGTTTGTTAATTTATGGTTATGGCTAATAATTCCGCTGTTAGGATGTTTAACATTCGAGGTCTTTAGTTGGCCTCAGAGAATTATTGTACATGCTGCATTAGTCATATAATGTTTGTGTGTATTCAGAGCTTGATATTTTCATGTATGGGTTAGGCCACTTTTGTGGCCTCTTGTTATGTATCTATGCTTAGAAAATTAATAAATATTTTCTATGTTAAAAAAAAATATATTGTACGAAGGGGGAAGGTAAAGGAACAACAGATTGCTATCACCATCGATTTCGAAAAAGTGTTCGATAAGGTTACACTGGGACTATTTACATAGAAGCATAGAAATTGTCAGCAGATAAGGACTGCCAGGCCCATCCAGTCTGCCCGTAGGCCCTATACATTGTATGTGGCCACTGACCCTATGTGGTCAATGGCTTTTCATCACTCCTTCCCCTCTCAAGGTTACCTTGTGCCTGTCCCAAGCATGCTTAAACCCCTCCACTGCCTCCTGCAGCAGACTATTCCAAGCATCAACTACCCTTTCTGTGTAGAAAAACTTTCTCACATTTCCTCTTAATCTACCCCCTTCCAATTTCATATTGTGCCCCCTTATTCTAGTACTTTTTCTGCATTGGAAAAGGTCCCCCACCTGCACCTTGTTTATGCCCTTGAGGTACTTGAAAGTTTCAATCATGTCCCCCCACTCTCTCCTCTCCTCCAGTGAGTACATATTGAGGTCCCTTAGTCTTCCTCATATGTTTTGTGGTGCAAGCCCTGCACCATCTTTGTTGCCCTTCTTTGGATAGTCTCCACCTTGTTTATGTCCTTGCGCAGATGTGGCCTCCAGAACTGCACGCAGTACTCCAGGTGAGGCCTTACCAATGCTTTATACAATGGCATCACCACCTCCTGCTAGTAATACCTCTGCCTATGCATACTACGATATGCTACTCTGCATAAATTCAACTTCGGGGACATATTCTTATACTGGATGGGATCTTTAGGGTACCAGGGCAGGTAGGGTTGTCCCCATCCCCGACCTTGTTTGCCTTGAGCATAGATCCATTTGCCACAGTGGTTTGTATGTAGATTTGGAGGGTATTAGGGTATGTAGGGCTAAAACAGAATATCCTTATATGCATGTGATGTCATGTTCTCTATTTGTGTAATCCTTTAATTACTTTTGCTGTACTTTCCCGCATTATTTTTGACTATGATAAGGGTGTCAGAATTTTTTTTTCTATTATCTGTTTTTCCTCCTGGGAGCCCTGGCAGGTGGCTACGGTCTCTCCTTGCAGAGACTCGCTCTCTGGCTCCTTGCATCCCCGTATCGCCATCCCCTGGTTAATCCCCTGTGGATTGCCCCCTGCAGTGGGGTCAGGGAGGAGGGCGCTGGCCTCCCCCCCCCCCGGCGACCCAATCCAGAAACTGGGGGTGACCCATGTGAATGCAGGAGCCATCACAGAACCTGCCAGGCTCCGTTTCCACTTTTTCTCCCATCCCCCCTCCTGACGTGATGACAATGGCACATGTCTCCTGACCCAGTACGCCCTCCAACTGCTGCCAGAGGGCAGCCAACAAGCGGACAACAGGTCTTCCTACTTCGGAGGAGGCGCAATCCTCCGGATGCTGAATCCCTCTCCCCTGCCGACCCAGCGGCCTTGCTTGTTCCCTAACCCGAGTCGCCGCGCTCAACCTCAGTGCCACCGGCTGGTGGGTGTCAGGATTGAAAGTGAATGTAGGAAACAGAGGTGATAATGGCCAGTGGGGTATAGTCACTGGAGCTTTGAGATCTAGTTCCATATAAATGGGTGGCAACCCAAATCGGATGTCTGGGAATTGTATACCAGTTGCACTTCACCAGTTTTACAAGGCTAACAATAGAAGGTAATCACAGAAATCCTGACAGATCTGAGGTGGAAGATGTTTTCCCTGTCCCTAACTGTTAGAATTAAAACACTTAGAATGAATGTCCTACTGTGGTTCTGGTTTCTTTTTTCTACTTTGCCAGTAATAGATTCTGGGACTGAGTGGAAAAAATTAACAGGGCTGTACACCAGTTTGTGTGGGGAAAGTTCAAACAAGGGGAGACATTGCAGCAGCCAAGGAGCTAGGGGGAGTAGGCTGGATTAGCCAGATCTGAAAAGCTATTACATGAATGGACAGTTGTTGCCTTGGATAGAATATTAGAGAGTTGCCCTAGAAAAAAAGATGGTTAGAGATGGAACAAGGAACAAACCTGGGAACTGACCCGTTAGTTGTGTTTTCAGCCCCCATAGCTCAGAATCACTAGGGGGATATGGTAACCCTTGGGTTAAACAGTTACGTAGAAACACAGAATTTGATAGCAGATAAGGACCACTTGTGCCACCTAGTCTGCCCATTTTCCTACCTATTGGATAAGCTGCAGATCCTAGTTAACCAACAGCCTACTTCATCTTACCCCCCACTAGAATTGCCTTATGTCTGTCCCATGCATTCTTGAGTCCCCCCCACTGTTTTTGACTCCACAACCTCCTCAGGAAGGTTTCATGCATCCACAACTCTCTCCATGAAAAAATACTTCCTCGCATTACCTCTGAGCCATCCCCCCCATCTTCAAATTGTGCCCTGTTGTAAAGAAAGCTTCACATTATCTGTGAGTATTTTAGCTGTTGCTGATCCACCTAGTTAACGGGTGTTCATTTGAATCACCCCTTTGACCAGGCTTGAACCCTCAAACTTCTGCACTCAGGGCTGACTCCCTAACTGCTGTGCTGTTCTGGCAGTTGTGTCATAATTAGTTTTTGGAAGGGAAGGGGAAATTGTTTTACCAGGAAAGGCACTCTAAGCTAAAGCTTGTTTCCAGGTGCGTCCTGGGAACACAAGGAAGTTAATTGACTTGCTCAGGGTCACACTGTATGCAAGTGGGGACTGTGGGATTTAAACTCGTGTCTCCAGGTTTGCAGCTCAGAGCTCTAAACCACCATGTTAAACTGCCTCCTTTGGTCAGGAGGGAGCTAAGATGTAGAGGTAGTTTGCACTTAGGAATCCAGAGATTCTGATAGATTTCTCGAGGTGGTCCCCTTTCTTAGAGCAGGCTCATAGTTACAGGAATTAAGGGAGGAACTGCATCCGTTAGTTACTTATATAGAGAATGCAGGGAAGGGAAAGGTATTTATGAAACATCTCTAATTTGATATAGCTGTATCACTAGGGCAGGGAACTGGGCTGTGCATGTCCATGAGGCTGGGGAAGAAGACTCAGGGACTCGTCTTAGTCAGGAGGACTGGGCAAAAATCTGGGAGGGGGTATTTTAAATCTCAGCCTCTAACAATCATTGAGAGTTTAGGTGGAAGGTGGCCACCCAGTTGTTCTTAACACTGAACAAAACTAAGTACTACATCCTTGAGAGGGGAGACCTTTGCTGGAGGAACTGTGGTTTGACTGGCAACCCCTGTCACATTTTCTGTGAATGTCCAGCTCTGCTATCTTTCTAGAGTTCTGTGGCCACCAGGTCTATAGTTTTCATAGTGCTGGAGTTTGAACCACAATTTGAACAGTTGTTATTGGGCAGATTGCCATCTCAGACACACACAGAAGAAAATCATTTTTTGTTATCTTGATAGCAGCAGCCTGTAAAGCCATCGCGAACTGTTGGTTGACTCCTTGGTGTCCACAAATGGATTACTGGGTAATGGTTCTAAAATCTGTCAGGCAAATAGAAGGGGTCATGGCAGAGCTCAGCTGCAGCAAGATAAATTTCATGCCTGCTGGCTCCCCTTTATGACCTGGCTTGAAGAGCTTGAGGGAAGGTCAGTGCCACCTCAGATTGCAGATGGGTAGACTAACACTGACTATGTATTCTTAGGTTGATTTATATGAAACAGGCACATCTATCAGTTTGGTCTTCATTTCTGGTAGTAGTTCAGAAAATGAATACATATGTTGGTAATGTTCTTTGGAATGTATAATGAAATTGGACCGACCATTTCAATCACATGGTCAAATGGTCATCACAAATAGGGTTGTAGTCAAAGTATTTGTCTTTTTTTTTTGTGTGTTTAATACAGTGCTCTGTAGCCTGGTGAATGGTGACGTGATATTGTATGGCTATGTGATGTGTGGCATATTGTTGAATAAAGAAGTTAAAAGCTTATTCGTTTCAGCTTGCTTGGGCTTCAGGGCTGTTAATTACCAACCTCATATGGTTAGTTATGACTTCTCAGTCTGGTCAACACTGAAAGTCATTATGGAAATGTTACTAGAGTCCGCCTCAAGGCAGTTGTTGGCAGTTATTACACGGGTTGAGTTCCATAACCACCAAGTTAGAGCTGCAGTAAATGTTTCCAGTGCTGTGGGCTGGACAGCAGATGCAGAGATTTGTATCAGAAAGCATTCTTGGGTTATTCTTGCTGGTTTTACAAATGATGTTTAGCAGAAAGTAATGAATGTGTCTTTCACCAAGTCTTTCTCTTTGGCCAGAAAATAGAAGAGGCTCTTAGAGTCCTAAAAGAGGCACTTAAAGAGTCCAGTAACAAAAAGTCAACCTTAAAGGACATAAAGAACAGCCACACTACACACACAGGTCGGGGGGTTCTTCTCACCAGTAGTTTTTGTGGTAGACCCATCCATAGGCAGTGGACTCCCAACATCAAGAAAAATCTGTTAGTTTCCAACAGAAGCAAAAGCTGCAGGAAGAGCAGGTCCCAGGTACAGCTCTTTGGGCTGTGAGCTTCAGTTCATCCTCAGCTGCTGAAGGTGAACCTCTCTGTACTGGTGGGGGAGAGGGGCTGTTTGGCCCTGTTCTATCAGCAAGGGAGGAGGGAGGTCATTACCACAGACAAGTTGGTTCTGGACGTTATCCAGGGCAGCTACTCTTTAAATGGTAGATTACTCACCGAATCACCCACTATAAAAATTGTCTCACACTCCAGGTTCCACGGCTGAACATCTTTCTTTTTGAAGTAGCAGTGCTGTTACAAAACAGGGCAGTGGAGAAAGTTCCAGAGCAGGAGAAAGGCAAAAGTTTCTACTTCAGTTATTTACTCATTTCCATGAATACAGGGAGCATGCACCAAATTCTAGACCTCAGACATCTGAACATCTCTATGAAATACAACAATTTAAGAATGCTGTCCCTAGGGTCACTGCTGCCATATCAGATCCCACAGATCAGTTTGGCTTTGCTTGACATCTCTGTCGGACCAAGCCACAGTCTCAGATTTGGTGTGGGTCTCATACACTACCAGTTCAGAATCCTGCTTTTTGGTGCTGGCATTGGTGCCATGTGACTTTACCAAGTGCTTCCTGGTTGTAGCGGCACATTTCAAAAAGTATTTCCCTGCCTAGACCTCTGGCTCATCAGATAGAAGAAGCAGTATGACTAGTGTGTTCCCTCCTCTGTTCCATGGATAACCTATTGAACTTGCTGAAGTTTCAGCTTGTTCTCATAGTAAGACTTCAGTTCATAAGAGCAGTCTTGGATTTCACTTAAGCTGAATCATTTTTGCTGGAGGGCAGAGCAGACTTCCTTGTACAGATGACCTGTTACATCAGAATACAGGAACAGATTACAGCTCACTTTATGCAGAGAATGCTGTCTCATTCGTGGCAGCCAGATTCTTTTCAGTACCCCTTGTGAGGCTACCCATGAGGACCTCTCAATTGAATGCTCAGATGCCAGTTGTTGCAAGCATCACCCCATACAAGTAACAGAGTCACTATTCAGTACCTTCTGTAATGGAGCAACCAGAAGAAACCTTCACAAAGTCCTTATTCTCCCCTACAGAACCCCAAGTGACAGTGACAGTGGATGCAGTCTGTCTGGGTTGGGGAGTGCACTGCCAGGATCTGTAGACCCAAGGTGTCACTGGTCAGTCCAAGAGCAGAATCCCCACATTAGTGTGTTCAAGACAAGGGCAGTCATATGGTCTGCAAACAGTGTCTGATGTAGTTCAAGACAAGGTGGTAAATTTCCAAATGGGCAACAAATATGTTAATGTTCTACCTCAACAAAACAAACAAAAACCTCTCCTATTCCCTATGCAGGGAAGCATTAAGAATTTGGGAGCGGGAACTGGAGAACAGTGAAAATTTTGAGTCAGGCTGACATGGAGTAATTGATCCAGTTTTGGTACATATTCTGTACATTAGTACATTTATTTTTACCTCCTTACTATGCCACCAGCACCCTTCTTCGGGCTGACACTGCCATGTCATCTGCCTGCCATATTGACTCCTTGCTGCCACCTGGGATCATCTGTACCTGCAGTTTGATCTGTTGCTTCCTTGGTGCTGGTATATCCTTGCCAGTTGCCTCCTCAAGCCTTTTGAAGGAGTATCTCCTGCTCCCAACTGGTGCATTTGTGCCAGCTTGATCTTCCCAGAATCTGTCTTCTCCATGAAGTACCACTTTTGGGTCTAAGCCCTGTATGCTAGGACCCTGCTGGAGCAAATCACTGGGGGAAAGGGGCCAGCAGTGCCTACTGTCCTAAGGTGCCTGCATTACATCACATGTAGACACGTGCCTGGCAATAACCATTGCTGGCCACCTCACTGACTTTACTTTTGTTCATTCATCCATTGAGTTCACACCTTTGGGTTTCCTAGTCCCCTCACTTTGCCCTGCATTCACCTGCATCGGTGGGTTCATTACCTATTTTTATTATTTTCCGTGATGCCCAAGTCATTTAAGAAAAAAGAGGGACAAACTGGGAAATATGGAGAAGTTACATGACTACCATAACTAAAGATCTTCAAGAATATCTTTCTGCGTGGCGTAGCAGTCACCCGCCCACCATCCCCCTCTCCGTAGTGACTCCAGGCTTCTGGCCATCTCACCCTTCCTGTGCATACCCTGTCTGGCTGGCACTGGGTCTCTCTCTCTCTTTTCTCTCTCTCTCCCTCCCAGTTCTTTCTCTCTCTACTGAGGCCCAACGTTTTTCTGAAAAATATATAATATTAAAATTTGTTTCAAAACTCACACAAAAAAGATTATGTTGTATACTTTTGATCTGACGTCAGGGGTATCTCTTGCAGCAGACCACACATATAGAACTACTGCTGTCAGGCACTAGGACCAGCTGGAAACTTTTTTAGCTAGTAGTCTATCTGGGAGCTGCCCACTCTGACATCCCCCTCTGACAACGGCCAAACCTATAAGAGTATGTGGCCCCCCCACCTCCTCAGTTCTTTTCCTACTGTCGACCCATGCACATCGGACCTTCAGAGACCACCACAGCTTCAGTTGACTGCCATTTTTCTTAGAGTGTTCTATTTCTCACCCTAGTTTGTCAACTTTTTGTTAACTTCTTTTTTTTTTTTTTGAACTTGCCTGGCTTCTTGGCTTCAGAGGGGCCTCGTATCCCTTCTTACTCCATCGCCAGGGCTTTCCAAGGCTCCCCAGTTTCATTGTGCTCATGGGCTGGGGGTTTATGTATTTTTTCCCCCTTTATCTCCCATTCCCCCTTAGGGCGTCAGTGTAGAGGATGTTCAGACAAACAGACGATGTGCTAACGCACGTCATTGTCAAGCGCCCACAGCATTCTCCCCTCCCCAACTCCAGAGAGCCGCCTATGCCCCTAATGCCCGTGCTTCCACAGACATAGGCGTGATGGGTGCTGTAAGCACCCTTGGTAACCCAACCCAGGAGAGAGCATCCGTTGGGATGCTCAGTCCTCCCTTCCCCATCCGATCCCGGCGACCTGAGTTTGTTCTTGAATTCCCAGTCACATGAAATGAGGCCCAGCCAGTAGCTATCTCAAGTGATTCTTTTTGTATGTTGACTCATCCTCCTCTTCCATTCGGACCACCAAGATGAAGTGCGTGTGTGGGAAGCAGTTCCCGGAGACAGATGGCCACTCTGCCTGCGTCTGTTGCCTCTGGCCTATCCATGACACTGAGGTCTGCAACATCTGTAAAAGTTTCAAACAGGCCACTCGACGCCGTCGCCAGCGGGCCCTGAAGGAATTCCTCTTGCAGCAGCAGGTCGCCAGCATGGAATGGGAGCTGCAGGCCAGAAGTTCTTCCTCTTCTCGGCCGTGTCTTTGGGGTTGCAGCCTTCCTCCTCCAGGGGGAGGGGAATCTGGTGGAAAGTACAAACAATGGGATAAGGACCACAAACAACATCAGTCTTTTTCCTGCTTGCAGTCCCCGCATAACTCTAAGGCCGCGATGGGGTCGGTTGCCTCCTCAGGGGTGGCCTCTTCTGCCTCACATGCCCTATCTTCAAAAGGGCTACTGTTGACAGTGCTGCCCTCCAACCTCTCTTTATCAGACAGTGGCTCTTCGGGGGCTGGATCCTTCCAGTCCCTGCTGCTCCTGCTGTTCAGGCCTCTTTTGGGGAGGGAGGAGGCTCCGTCGATCCTTCTTAAGCCGGCGTGGGTTCGGTGAGCTCCGGGTATTCCCAGACTATCCATCCACTGCCCTCTAATGCACAGGTGACCTCCTCCATGGCCATAGACCCTACGTCCTCCCCGGCATCTCCTCAGGTTGTCCCTGTGTCTCCTTTGCCCACTTCAGAGGTGCCCGTCACTGCTGCCACCCTCTGAATGATGCTGGTTTCTCCTAATCCGGCACCAGCGCCAGTCAGACCTCTTCTTCCTCTGCCTGCTTGGCCGCAACCATTGCCTGCATCAGCCCCCCAACCAATGTCGGCACCGCTGCCTACGCCAGTGCTGACTCCTCAACCTACCCCGGCAGCTATACTTCCACCATCGATGCTGGTCCCTCAACCGCTGCCACTGGGTTATCCAGTGACAGGGGACTTTCAGTCAGTGCTGTCGTCCCTCTGAGATTTTAAGCAGGCGCGACCTATCCCACCACAAGAGCTGACCCCATGCAGGCCTGCATGTCAGGACCCAGTGCCCGATGTGCCAAGGGCCCCACACCTGTCCCGCATCAACTGGTGCCCTATATCCCTCCCGTTCGCCCGGTGGATGAGGGGAAGTGTCACCCTGGCCTTCAACCCCTCGTTGAGTCAGAGAAGTCTGGTAATGTCGAGGATGAGGGGCCTTCCCCCTCTCCTGCGATGCTGTCTTCAGATGAGGAAGAGACCCCCAAATACATTCCTCGGTCTCCCCTAGATGACTCATATTTTTGTGAGGTCATGCGTCAGATCCAGTCAACCATGGGGTTCGAAATGGAGGAGCTGGACCCCTCCCGACGTCAGTTGTCCACCTACCTCAAGCTGTCAGACTCTTCCCCTTTGGTGATCCCCTCCCCCAATTGACAGATACATTTGAAGATGACACCATGGCCGCCTGGCATCGCCCGAACCTCGTACCAGCCAGTCCTAGGAAGGTGGATAAACTATACACGGCATCCGTGGTCAAGTCTTTTTTTGCGGAAAAGCCACGCAGGCGGACTCTGTCGTCATTAATGTGGCACATGACCATACTAATAGACTAAAGCACCAGAGTTCCCTTCTGCACAACAAGGAATCCTGGAGACTGGATCTCTTTGGCAATAGGGCTTTTGGCTCTGCCACATTGCCCATCAGGACTCTTAACTCTATGGCCCACATGATCCAGTACCAAGAGGTCCTGTGAGAACAGACCGTGGAGATGGTGAAATCGTCTCCTGAAGGTCCGGCCACTCAGCAGCTTCTCCAGGCTCTCAAATCTGGGTCAGACATCAGTCAGTTCAGTTCGGTTTGGTTTATTGATCGATATAAAATATCATTTCAATGTACAGTACAAAATTAAATATGTCAATAAATACATATCACAGTAAAAAGCACAGAAAAAGACAATTTTTAGCATCTAAAAAACGTAGTCCAGAGGATTAATCATTTAGACAACTTTTATCTATAAGGTGTGAGGATACCATAGATAGCATTTAATGGTTATATATCATAAGGCCAAAGCGGAAGATCCAAGTTAAATATCAAATGTTCCCACCAAATTAATCATTAGGAACACAGCAGTCTTGCACTAGCAATCAATTTTAGACATTATAAATCTAGATATGTAGAGATCCCAGAAAACCCACTAGGGCCTTAATCTTAAACTCATCATTAGAGTTAAAAAGATTGTAAAGAATCATGTATGATGGTAAATATGAATTACCTAAAATTTCTCTCAACCATTTGTCTCTACTGTTATTAAATAGTGGACAAAATAAAATTACAAGTTTTAAGTCATCTGGGAATTCCCACATCTGCAATAAGGAGTTAAAGTGTCGGATATTTTTTGCAAATAATGTATGTAATTAGAGTTATACAATTCCATTCTAAATCTGCATAACAAACGTCTCTCACTAGGTTTGGTCAGAAGTAGGGCTCAATAAGATTAGTACTTTTTAACTGTTTGTACCAGCCAAAACATTTAAGCTGATCCAAATGAGAATATTTATTTTGGATATCAAGATCTCTAATTCTAGATACAACCTTATTTTTAACTTTTTTCCGAGGTTGAATATATACATTTGTCAGAGTATTCCCCCGACCTAGGGGATAAAGCTGTTTCTTTATCAGTTGCATAGAGGGGGAGAGGAAACCCATATTAAGGTATTTCATCTCCTCCTCCTCCAGGCAGCAAACAGGGAGCCAGTCATTGGGGAGGAGGAACAACTTCAGAAGGAAAATAATCCTTCTCTCCAAAATCGTTGAGCTTAACGAATACTGACCAAGTTCTAATTGTAGAACTACTGCTGGGACTGAATTAGAGACCATCAACAAATTTATTAATGGATATCTCAATTTCTTTATCTTCCGATCCCCAAACTTCTGTGGCATATAATGCACAAGAATTAATTTTATCATTCAGTACATTAATAACTCCTGGTACAGTGGTTGTACCTAAGTTAGCATCAAATATTGGAAACTCGCCTGACGCTGTTCGCAATTTATTTTTAATCAATGTTCTATGTATTTTCCAAGTGCAATTTTGTGAAAACCTAGCCCCCAAATAATCATAATATTTAACAGTTTCCAATTTTTCTGAGCCAAGCCATAGAATAGTGGGTTTGTTTGTTGTATTCCTGAAGACCAGCATTTTAGTCTTTTCCTTATTGACCCTTAACTTCAAGTCAGAGGACAAAGTGAGAAAGAGATTAAGCTTTCTTTTTTTTTTTTGATTCAATATACTTTATTAATTCTTATGCAGAATACAGATAAATACATAATAAATAAGGAGCTGCATTATTAAAAAACAAACAACAAAGAGAACAATATGAGAAAACAATAGTAAATATACACACAACCGTCAACGAACAAGAACTCCTTCCTCCCCCACCCCCGGGTCTGCGCTCAAAAACAAGTTACTCTTGGACACTCCAGAAAAGAAAAGCCACAAGCTCATACAGTCAGGGATAATATTCGATCCCTAAAATTTCAGCAGCATCAGTAGGGACAATAGGGGCTCCCAAGTACTTTTAAACTTGTGAGGTGTGTGTCACAAATATGCTATGTGCTTCTCTACCTGGATGGCTAATAGAGTTTCTCGGTACCATTCTATAATAGTGGGTAGGGACTCTTCCTTCCAGTGCCATAGCATAACCAGTTTTGCAGTGGCAGAAATTAGAGCCATGTGAGCTTTACGTATAAGGGGTGTCCCAGAGGGGAAAATTGCCAACAGGCAACATTCCAGCTTAAATAAGGAGTCTAATCCAAGAAGAGGATCCAGAACTCGTCGTAACGCTTTCCAAAATGTTTGGGTATGAGAACACAACCACAACATATGATACAACGACCCCGAGGCTTGACTACAACCGGGACATAAGGGAGAGGAATGGTAGCCCATTTCATGTAATTTAGCTGGAGTATAGTAGATATTATATAGGATGTTAAACTGAATTAAACGTAGTCTGTCCTGCTTAATGTATTTATACATCATACCCCAAGCTTTTGCCCAGTACTCAGTGTCTACAGGAAGGGACAATTCCTAAACCCAGTAATAACATACTCCCTCTGGGAGAGACGAATCTGAAGCTTGAAGCTGCTTATATATTCTAGAAACTGCATAGGGTTGGTCTGCTTCCTGGAAGACCTTAAAAAAGGCCATCCGTTGATTGCACAATCCACTCTTGATTACCTTTAAAGGCTAGTAGGGCCACTTTAATTTGTAAATATTTAAATATATCTTGGGGTCTAAGCTGAAAGCGAAGTTGTAGGACCTGAAAAGGGATTAAGTCATTACCCTGGATAAGATCTGCCAGGGTACACTGCTTAAGTTGAGGTAAAAAGGAGGGTAAAATAAGACGATGCGCAATCTGAAAATGACAGTTATTAAAAAGAGGCTGGGCCATTGAGGCGTGCCAATTTTCTGAGAAATGCTTTTGAATGTGCTGAAAAGTCTTAAGGGACCAGGCTATAGGGGAAGTTTTGAGAAAGGCGGGAAGGTTTTGAGTAGACCAAGGCTTGTAGGAAATTAGCAACGCTACGGGCAAGCCTACGTTCAATGTCAAGACAGACTGGGACATATGCATCTTCCGCGCATGGCACATCTCCTTTAATCCAGTATGCTAACATATTTATATGCTGGGCCCCATAGTATAAAAAGAGAGATGGTAGGGCAAGTCCTCCCTTAAGCTTGGGTGCTGTTAACTTAAAATATGCCCTTCTCACTGACTTGCCCTTCCACTAAAAATTATTAAATAATCTTTGGAGCTTCAAGAACCAGGATTTGGGGAGAATTAGGCCCAACATACCGAGCGGGTAGAGCAGCCGTGGTAGAACATTCATTTTAAGAATATTTATCCGACCACAAAGCGAAAGCGGAAGAGCGCCCCATCTGTCCAGATCTGCTTGCATAATATGCACCAGATTAGTCAGGTTAAATTTAACCATCAAGGAAATATTCCTAGTAATTTTAATCCCCAAGTATATAAGGACCCTTGATTCCCATGACAGCCCCAGCGAAGTACAAATATCTCTAGTACTATAATGATTTAATGGAAAAACCTTAGTTTTGGAAAGATTCAATTTGTATGAGGACACGACAGAGAATCTATCCAATTCCTCCAAAAAAGCTGGTATCGAAACCTCAGGGTCCTCAACATGCAACAGGAGATCGTCAGCGTAGGCTGAGATAACATATCTCTCCCCTTGAATTTGAATGCCCTTCAAAGAAGGGGAGGATGCCAGCTTACGTATTAAGGGCTCCAGATAACAATTAAAAAGAAGCAGAGAGAGCAGGCAACCCTGGTGGGTGCCTCTTTCGAGGATAAAAAGATCCGATAAACAACCATTGCACCACACCCTTGCCATTGGGGAGGTGTATAGTATCTAAACCCATTTGACAAAGCTATCAGGCATTCCGAATTGTCAGAGGGATGCAAACAGAAAGTGCCAGGAGACACGATCGAAAGCTTTTTCAGCATCGAGGGATACCAGGACCAAAGGGGACTCAGCATCCCTCGATGCCACTATCAGATGCATTAGCTTCTTCATATGATCCACTGACGTACGCCCCCTCATGAAACCAACTTTCTCTCTACCAGTAATCCCTCCCATTACCGGAGCTAGACGATTAGCCAATATTTTAGCAAGAATCTTAACATCTGAATTAAGAAGCGATATTGGACGGTAGCTTCCAGGACATAAGTAGTCCTGGTCCGGCTTAGGAATCATGGTGATCCATGTCGACAAAAAACAAGGATCCCTTATACCCTCCTGAAACTAGAAATTAAAGACGTTCCTCAGGAGAGTGACCAGCTGAGGGAGGCAGCTCTTATATAGGTTGTTGGGTAATCCATCTGGCCCTGGAGCTTTGTCCAGCGGCAACTGCCTGATGGTCTGTTCCACTTTGATTAAAGCAATCAGAGCCCCGAGACGCTCTGCTATTTGGGGAGGTAGCACAGGGAGATTAATGGAACTCTAATATTCTGCAGTCTCCTGGTCTGTCACATCTATCAAGTCAGCTGAAGAATAGAGCGTCTCATAGTACTTACCAAAGATAGCCGCAATATCTTGGGGGTGGGAGACAGTGTCACCACTTAGGGGAGATCTCAGCCCTGGGATGAATTTTGCCATTTCAGCCTGCCTCAGTCTTAAGGCCAAAAGTTTCCCTGCCTCTAAATACTTCAGCTTGGTACGATGAATGGCCAGCTCCGCCTTTTGCGCCATCAAATCATAACAACTTGTCTGCAGTTGATGGAGCCTTCCCCATTCCTGCGCTGGGGATGAATGACTTAGCCTGACTTCCTGCTGTTGTAATTGTCCTATCAATAATTCAAGAGCCAGTCTATTTTTCTGGGCTCGGGTGGCCGATATACGTATGAACTCTCCCTGTATAGCACACTTAAGGGCAGCCCAAACCGTGTCAACTCTTTCTACCGTCCCTAGGTTAGTATTAATAAAATTAGCTATGAACCCTTGAATATGTGTCAAGGTTTCAGAACATTTAAGCACCTGTGTATTAAGGCGCCACATTATATCCCCCCTAATCCTTGGGCCCAGCATATAAGACACACCTACCGGGGAATGGTCTGACAATACCCTTGGGAAAAATGGATGCATCTATAATGCCAGGAAGGCCAAAGGAGCTCACCAACCAAAAGTCAATCCGGGAAAAGGTGGCATGTGCGGGAGAATAATACGCATATTGTCACTCCGAAGGATTAAGGGTCCACCAGACAGCAACAACACTTACCCCAGATATAAGATCTCGGAGGGCCTGCTGCGCTGGCGACAGCCCCACTCTTTTACTGTCTGAACGATCCATCTCTGATTGGGGGACCAGGTTCCAGTCTCCACCCAGAAAAGTCAAAAGAGGAGGGTCTGAGACTACCAGGGATATTAACCGGGTAAAAAACAGGGGCGAATCTGTATTTGGGCCATAAAATGATCCTAAAATTATAGGGGAGGATTCTAGAGTACCCTGGACTATAATGTAGCACCCTTCCGGGTCCCACCATTCCCGATTTTTGACGAAGGGTATAGTTTTAGCAATCAGGATAATGGTACCACTACGTTTCATAGAGTTACCTGCACCGAAAACTTGGCCCACCCAATATCTTTTAAGGCAGCAGTACTACAAAAAAAAAACCCTATGCCTTTTTGACAGTTTATTCCCTGTGCCCTGCTAATCATATACATGGTACTCTTTCTCGCTGGCATTGTACTATCGCTGAGCAATTTGCTAGATTATTGTCTGCTTTTGTTTACATGTCTGCCACTAAGCATGTTGCACAGGAACACCCTCTGCTGCCAACTGCACATGTGAATGACTTGCAGGGACATCGGGAATGGTCAGCAGAGAGACCCTCTGCTGTTTTTAAAAGACATGATGTAACCTGTAGAAAAAGCACACGGAAAATTAGTCAGCCACCATATTTGTTGTAGCGCTACAACCATTCAAATAAATTGCAAACATTTAAAAAACTAAAAATGACTGGAAAAAAACATTTACAGGTATGGAAACTGGAACTTTGGCTGCATGCTTACAGCCAAAAAACAGAATTTTGATAACTCACTTCCTGATTTCGTAGTACTGCTGCTTTAAAGAGGGAAATATCATCTCTCAATACATGTGTCTCCTGCAGACAGGCAATCCCAGTACGAAGCTGGGAGAGATGTTTTAGAATCATTATCAGTTTCTTTTTATTTTGGGCCCCTTTAACGTTCCAACTCACTAAGTTATAAGGACCACCCATTCAATTATCCGTAAGCTATTAAGAAAAAAGGGGGGGAGGAACAATAAAGCCACTGCAGTACCCCACACACTCTCCTCTGACGAGTTCAGCCCCTGGAACCTCCACAATTGAGCGCAGACTTAACCTGACCCCGTACCCTTCAGTCAGGATAACAATTGGATTAGTACAGAAAAAACACATACACAACAAACCACTCTGTTCCCCTGAAGTCCCTCCCCCATTACTCCCCAAAATACCATTCAACATTATTAAATTCAGTATAACTATTTACAGACTTAACTACCCGGTTCTAAACAACTGAACTCCCAAAATATCTAGTGGCACGCGAGTATCCCTTTCGCTGCCAAATAGAAGCCAACCATCCCTTCCCCACGACAACCCACAACCATAGGAGCATGGATAGTGTACAACATTTATAGTAAAACCACTGAAATTATCATAACCTATGAAGCCCTCCTAAAAATGGCTAACCAATGCTATTAAATATAAATAAGGTAGTATTGCCCTCTTGTGGACTCAACAGGAAATGCAGCTATCTAAAAGAAATAGCTAACCCAGAGAGAATTCTAAAAGGCTCCACATGCACTTTTTAATTTGAGCTAAGGAGGAGAGGTCAAAGAAAAACCCCAAGGGCGAGAAAGACGAAACAAAATACAGGAGTAACCTCCTGCAGGGAGGCATTCGGCGTAAGTTACGTCGATGATACGAGGATCTCATGTGGCAACAGCTCCTTCTGACCGGGAATAAGCCAACGCCGTCGCCTTCCCCAGCCATTAAGTGGCTGTCACCGGAGCGGCCGAAACAACCCCTCGACTTAACAGAGGAGCCTGTTCCCAGGCCGGTTGTTCGGCCAAAACCAGCTGCTCCACCGATTTCGGTGGAACCTCCGCCTCCACAGCCGCTATTTGGGGCTCCGACCAAAGATTCTCGGTCGGCTCAGGGTCTACCCATAGGCTGTCTGTTACCCTCACTCATCGACCTCGGCAGGTGGAGGGTGACTCAGGCCTGAGCAGCTCTTCGCGGACTCTTCCGAGTCGGCGGCGACTCCTCTCTGTTCTCCAGGCGAGTAGACTTGGAGTCCTCTGGAGTCAGTCGATGGACGATAGCCCTTCGTCCTATCTGGGATTGCTTGGCTCATCTCGGACTCACCGGGATGAAGCTCGAACCTGTCTCTAAGCGGGCCAGGTACCCCCTCACGGAGATTCTGGACTGAGGGATTCCCCTACGGAGGCCTTTCCGGTGGCCGAGGCCATAGTGGGCCGGGCCTTGGAGCTCTGGCAGCGCCCTGCTTCCTATCCTGCGTCCTCGGCCAGGATGGCCAGGGCGTATCGCGGTCCCTGCTGGTTCCTTGTCGGTTTGGAACACCCTCAACCCGAGGGTTTAGTTACCGACAGCGTTTTCGGCGAGAACGCAGGGCGTGGACAAACCGCCCGACAAGAGAGTCCAAGAAATTGGACTATGCCGTGCGCAAAGTCTACGCTGAGTCCTCCCTCGGCCTTCGCCAGGCCAGTTCGGCCTTCCTCATGGCACATTTCTCTCATGCCGTGTTGGGCTCCCTGGACGAGGTAGTCCCTCATCTTCCGGCGGACCTGCAGACCACGGTCAGGCAGGTGCGGGGGCAGGGCAGTTGCCAAACAGCTGCTCCAGACTGCTCTGGACATTGGAGACTCTTGTGCCAGGTCAGTAGCGGCCACAGTGGCTATGCGCCGTCGGGCTTGGCTGAGGATATCCACCTTTACTCCGGATACCCAGCACAAGTTGGCGGATGTCCCCTTCCTGGGGACCGACCTCTTCGGCCCTGGGGGTGGAAGGTCACCTACAGAGGATCGAGAAGTCCAATGCTACCTTGTACTCAGTCTCATCCGCACAGAAGGACAAAGGCCGCAGACCACAGCCTAAGCCCTTTCGTCCCTCTGCGCCCGTGCCACGTCCGGCCCGGCAACGTCAGGGCCAGCAGGCGCGAGCTTGGCATCCCAAACCCAAGCTCGGGGCTTCCTCCGACAGAAAGCAGGGAGGAAAAGGCCCAGGAGGTCCCTCGGCCGGTCCCTCCTCCAAGCCTGCCCAGTGACGGGTTGAGGGGTGTCGCTCCCAATCCCGTCGCCTCACCCCAGGTTCCTCCCGTTGGGGGACGGCTCCATCACTTCCTTTCCGCCTGGTCCGTTATTACCATGGACAGATGGTTATTGGAGGTGGTGGGAAGAGGCCTCCCTCTGGAGTTGGAGCAGGCCCCGCCCTTCAGAGCCGTCGCTCCTCGGGGGGCCTCGGGGTCCGCAGCCTCGCTGTCGGCTTGCCGAGCCGACATGGCTCTCCTCCTCCAGAAGGAGGTGATCAGGGAGGTGGCGGACCCTCCCTCAGACCCGGGGTTTGTGTCCAGGTACTTCCTGGTCCCGAAACGGACAGGGGGCTGGCGCCCCATTCTCGACCTGCACAAGTTCCTAAGGTCTCGAACCTTCAGGATGGTCACTCTGGCTCAGATAATACCATCCTTGGAACACGGCATGTGATTCTGCTCTCTGGACCTGCAGGACGCGTTCTCTCATGTCCCTATCCGTCCGTCACACCAGAGATTCCTTCGCTTTCGAGCGGAGGGATCCCTTTTCGAGTTCCGAGCCATGCCCTTCGGCCTGTCTCCAGCTCCCAGGGTCTTCACCAAATGCATGGCAGTGGTGACAGCATTCCTGCGGCACCGAGGGGTCCGGTTGTACCCTTACCTGGACGACTGGCTGATAGCAGGCCCCTCCAGGCAGGAGGTGGAGTGGTCCAGAGATCTGGCCCTCAGGTCTGCTCTCAGTCGGCCTCCTCATCAACGAGGCCAAGTCGGAACTCGAGCCGAAGCAGGTGATTCTTTTCATCGGGGCAGAGCTCGACTCTCTTCGAGCCAGAGCATGGCTCCCGGAGGACAGGGCCGAGGTCCTTTCCTCCTTTGCCCAATCATTTCTGGTTTGGCAATCGCGCCCTGCCCGGGACTTCCTGCGCCTCCTGGGTCTCATGGTGGCCTGCACCAGCGTGGTCCGTTGGGCCCGATGGCACATGCGTCCTCTTCAGTGGGGACTGACCAGCCAGTGGTCACAACACTGCGATCCTTTGGACCAGCTAGTGACGGTGACCCAGGGGATGTGGAACACTCTCCGGTGGTGGATCGTTCCAGTTCACTTGCAGGAGGGCATCCCGTTTGTCCGCCCCGAGCCAACAGTCTCTCTATCGACCGATGCCTCTCTGATGAGTTGGGGTGCCCATCTGGGGGAACACCGGGCTCATGGCCTCTGGTCCCCGCGGGAGTCCTGATGCCACATCAACCTGCTGGAGCTCCGAGCGGTCTGCCTAGCTCTCACCGCCTTTGCTGTGTTTCTCCGGGGTCAAGTGGTCCGAGTCCAGACGGACAATACCACGACCATGTACTATCTAAACCGCCAGAAGCGGGGCCGTACTCCATGCTTCTATGCAAGGAAGCTCTCCGCATTTGGTCACTCGTGCACAGCCTGGAGGCGGATCTCCTAGCCATTCATGTGGCAGGAGCCTCCAACACCCTGGCCGATGCCCTCAGCCGGATAGGGGCTGCGTCCCACGAGTGGTCTGTCCTGCTGGATGTAGTACAAGATCTGTTCTCCCATTGGGGCACACCTCAGGTGGACCTGTTTGCCTCCAGGGAGAACGCGAAGCTGAGGCTGTTCCATGCCCGCCCCCCTCAGCAGGGCTCGCTGCAGGGGGATGCCTTCTCGAGGCCGTGGACCCCGGGCCTCTTCTGCGCCTTCCCCCCATTTCCCTTGATTCACAAGGTGCTTCTCAAAGCAAAGAGGGACAAGGCGCAGGTGATTCTGGTAGCCCCAGACTGGTCTGCCAGTTGTATGGTACCGATCTCCTCAGCCTCCGCTCCAGGCTCCCGAGGCAGCTTCCAGCTCGCCCGGACCTGCTTTCAGTCAATCAGGGAAGATGTTCCATCTGGACCTTCAATCCCTGCACCTGACGGCCTGGTTCCTGGCGGCTAGGTTCCAGGCCTTGGGTCTTTCCGGCGAGGTCCTCAATGTTGTTGAGCGTCCCGTGAGGAGTCAACCAGGAAATGCTATGCCTTCAAGCGGAAGAGGTTTTCCATTTGGTGTCAGGCAAGGGCTTGGACCCTTCCTCCTGTTCTTTGGCAAGCATCTTGGACTATTTATGGTCCCTTTCTCAGCAAGGGCTTAGGTCGACGACCCTAAGTGTGCACCTGGCAGCCATCTCTGCTTACCGCGTGCGGGCCAGGAAGCAGTCGGTGGCGCAGGAGAAGGTGGTCTGGCGCTTTTTCAAAGGCCTTGATCACATTTCCCCTCCGGTGCGAGAACCTCCACCTCCATGGGATCTACTGCTGGTACTGGCAAAGCTCATGGGCAAGCCATTCGAACCAATGCACAGGTGTGATCTCTCTCACCTGTCGTGGAAGACCACCTTCTTGGTGGCTATCACGTCAGCCAGAAGGATGGAAGAACTCCAGGCGCTCTGCATTGAGTCTCCTTACTTGGTCTTCCACAGGGACAGGGTTGTCCTTTGCCCCACCGAAATTCCTTCCGAAGGTGGTGTGGGAGTTTCACCTTAACCAGGTGTTGTCTCTGCGGTGTTCTACCCCAATCACACCGAGTACGAATATAGGCTCCATATTTTGCACCCTAGAAGTTGCCGCCACATTACAAGAGCGCATCGCTGAAATTGGGAGAGGTTCGCCAGCTGTTTGTCACCACGCGCTGAAGTCATGCACTCTGGCAGACCTGCAGCCAAGTTGACGATAAGCAGGTGGGTCACCTCCCGTATAGATTCGTTATAAGTTGGCGGGCATGGAGCCTCCCAGAGGATAAGAGCTCATTCTACCCGCCATACTGCTGCATCGGTGGCTGCTTCCAGGGCGTCCCTATCCAGGAAATCTGCAGGGCTGCTACCTGGAAGTCAGCAGACACCTTCATCACCCATTACCACATCGACCTTGAGTCACGTCGGGATGCTGGTTTTGGGGCCTCGGTTCTCCAGTCTCTTTTCCCTAAGTAGGGGTGTGCGTCTTGCCTCCCTCCTCCCGGAGAACTGCTAGGAGTCTGCCAATAAGTGTGGATGAACAACATATCCATGTCCCTAGAAATACAGGTTACTCACCTGTAACAGGAGTTCTAGGAATGGTATATGTTGTTCATCCACACGACCCACCCGACCTCCCCGGCTTCGACGCACAACCTGAGCTTCCAGTGGGCCAGATCTGGCGTCATGGGGCGGAGCCGAGAGTTTTACCACCCGGGTGGGTGGGAGGAGCCAGCTTGAAGACCTTCTGGCAAGATTTAAAGCGGCAAGGATACCTGCCAATAAGTGTGGATGAACAACATATACCATTCCTAGAACTCCTGTTACAGGTGAGTAACCTGTATTTCTCACACCTTGGAGGGACGGTGCCATTTTAGAGCATTTGAGCTTCGCTCTTGTGCTTTATGACATCACTGTGCCTCCTTGGTGTAAGAACCAACTTGTTCTTCACATGTCAGTTGTTCACCATGTATATCTGAGCCCACTCTGAGACT
The DNA here is from genome assembly GCA_016271365.2 of Neoceratodus forsteri. Lineage (NCBI taxonomy): Eukaryota > Metazoa > Chordata > Ceratodontiformes > Ceratodontidae > Neoceratodus > Neoceratodus forsteri. The sequence goes on along the minus strand of CM057449.1, from coordinate 609,574,461 downwards.
TAGTTGCTCAGGTGGGATTCAAACTAGGACCTCCTAGTTCACCTGCCACTGCACTTGCTGTCTCTGGTTTTTTTGTGCTTAGTAGAAAGAGTCCTGATAGTGAGATTGATACAGACATAGCAGCAGCCAAATTAGAAACAAATGGCAATAAAGAAATTAAGTTACTGAAAATCACAGGCACTTGCGTAGATGCCCAAACTGGGGGCTAGAGAAGTAGAATAGCCCTATCCTTAATCCATTAAGTAAAGAAAAGTAAATAACTTTGCAGCCCCACCAGCTAGGAGTGCTGAAGTGCATGATTGTGGGGTTCTTAAAGAGGGGATCTGACTGCTACCAAGAAAAGAAGCTGTAGTTACTGTGTTGCCCCAGAGTTTGTCTGCTTCTGATGATCATTTGTTTGCTGATGTCAGAATTTATTACTTGTAGTATCACAACTGTTTACTCTGCAACAAACTGTGATGTCGCTAGCTGAAGATTTATTTTTTTATTTATTTAAAAATAGGTAACTAGGAAATTCACACTGAGCCAAGGCTTATTTTCTGTTGTGACCCAGGGGAAATTAGGAATCTTCCTTGAGAATATCTTTTTTATCAGGGTACACCTATGGAACTATAAGGTGCCAGGCACTAGGACCATATGGAAACTTTTGTAAGCTGCCCACTAGGGGCCGCCCATGACATCAGGGATTGGCTGTCCCATATAAACCTGGGTGGCCCCTTGCCATCTCAGTTCTTTCAAACAACATGAAGTCTTGCTGTATTCTGACATATACAGTCAGCCCTAGCACTTGAACTGCCCCGGAGAGGAAAGAGTTAAGTCTATGCAGAAGCATAGAACGTTGAGCTCGAACTCGGTTTTCAAACCTCTGTGTGTGGTGCTTTGGAGTGTAACTGTCAGATTTTTTACTCCGCCTAACTGAAGTTGCTCTGGAGATTGCTCCTTTGCTTCGGTTTGGTAAAGTTTAAAAATTCGTTGGTTTTTCAACCGATTTCTTTATTTCCAGTTTTGGATCTCTGTCTATTGTACAGTAAGTGGTGTAGATAGGTAGTGAACTGTGTTTTAAAATTTTCTTTGTGGACATTGTAGTTCTAGGGACATGGATATGTTGTTCATCCACACTCATTGGCAGGTATCCTTGCCGCTTTAAATCTTGCCGGAAGGTCTTCAAGCTTGCTCCTCCCACCCACCCGGGTGGTATAACTCTCAGCTCCGCCCCATGACGCCAGATCTTCCTTACCGCTTGGAAGCTCAGGTTCCCTCCTTAACGCCCTGCGTTTTGAGACTGGTTCTATTTCTCCGTTTGCGGATTTAAAATAAATTTGAAAGACTTCAGTCTTCTATCCTCGTGACTACGATGGACAAAGTCGACTCCCGGTTTCGGAGATGCCCATGCGAGCAGAAGATGTCTCCGAGACGGATCCACACTCCACGTGTGTCTACTGCTTAGGCCTTGAGAGCCGCGACCCGCGAGCTTGCGACCTGTGCTCATCTTTCACTCGGCCTCGTCCCCGAAGACCGTGCTGCCCGATTGCAACTGGGCCGTCCCGAGCGTTTCCCTCGGTGTAGTCCAAGAGGCCCGGTTAGCGGTGTCAGCAGCGGCGGATGGTGGATCAGCTCGGCGGATGGTCGCCCTCGAAGAGGAGGCGGCGCTGGGCAGATCTTCCTCGACGTGCATTTATCCCGCTTTCTGGGCTCTTCTTACGGCTTCTTTTAAGGAGCTTTGTCTGTCCTCTCCACTAAAGGAGAAGGACCTACGCTCTGCGGACCTTATTCTCAGTCCAAAAGAGGACAGGGTAAGTCCCTCTCGGCTCTTGGGAGGCGGGAAGGTCCCTCTCCCGGGCCGTCGACCGTCGGCCCATTCGTGCTCGGCTTCGGCCACTGGCCTCACGGTGTCCCGTCAGGTCAGTTGGACCGAGACTCCCACCGATGAAGTCGAGATTTTTCTCGACCCATTAGACGGGCTGTCGCCTTTAGCAGCCGAATTCCTCTCCCGGTTCCCCGGGAGTAGTTGAGGATCCGTGGGCTCGCCTGTGCCTCCGGTTCTGGAGCCCTTGGATGGACCATCCGAGCCGAAGGGAGTGCCGGTTCCGGCCGACACCTCCCCGCACCGACCTCGGAAATTCCGGGACTCTCGGTCTCGGACCTCTTCGCGGTCCAGCCGATCCCACCGTCGCAGGTGGTCTGGTCTCGCACCGCGGCAGCGGCGTCGCCGCTGTCCTCCCTCCTCGGATGAGGGGAAGCCGGCGTAAATCACGTCCGACAGTGCGAGGACCTTATGTTGCAACAGCTCCTCCTGGCGGGAGTAAGCCGACCCCGTCGCCTTCCCGGCCATTATAGCTGTCACCGAGCGGCCGACACAACCCCTCGACTTATCCGAGGAGCTATACCCAGGCGGTTGTTCGGCCAAACCAGCTGCTCCACCGATTCGGTGGAACCTCCGCCTCCACAGCCACCAATTGGGGCTCGACCAGGATTCTCGGTCGACTAGGGTCTACCCATCGGCTGTCAGTTACCCTCACTCCCGACCGACCTCGGCAGGTGAAGGGTGGCTCAGGCCAGAGGCAGCTCTTGAGGACTCTTCCGAGTCCGAAGATGATTCCTCCTTTTCTCCAAGCGACTGGACTTGGAGTCTTGAGGAGGTCAGTCAATGGACGATAGCCCGTCGTCCTTCCTAGGACTGCTTCGGCTCATCTCGGAGTCCACCGGGATGGAGCTCGAACCCGTTTCAAGCAGGCCAGGTATCCCCTCACAGAGATTCTGGACCGAAGGATTCTCCGACGGAGGCCTTTCCGGTGGCCGAGGCCATAGTGGGTCCGGCACTGGAGCTTTGGCAGCCCTGCTTCCTGCCCTGCGCCGGCCAGGATGGCCAGGAAGTATCAGTCCCTACCGGTTCCTTGTCCGGTTTTGAACACCCTCTGCTGAGGGTTGGTTACCGACAGCGTTTTCGCCAGCCGCAACGCCAGGATGTGGACAAACCTCCTGACAAGGAGTCAAGAAATGGACTATGTCGGGCGAAAAGTCTACGCGCTCGTCCTCTCTCTCGGCCTTCTCCAGGCCAGTTCTGCAGTCCTCATGGCACATTTTTCTCATGCCCTGTTGGGCTCCTGGATGAGGTCATCCCTCATCTTCCGCCGATCTGCAGACTACGGTTAAGCAGGTGCGGACCAGGCAGTGGCCAAACAGCAGCTCCAGACTGCTTTGGATATAGGGGACTCATGTGCCAGATCGGTGGCGGCCGCAGTGGCTATGCGTCGGCGGGCTTGGCTGAGGATATCCACCTTTACTTCGGATACCCAGCACAAGTTGGCGGATGTTCCCTTTTTGGGGACTGACCTCTTCGGCCCTGGGGTGGAAGGTCACCTGCAGAGGATCGAGAAGTCCAATGCTACCTTGGACTCGGTCTCTTCCGCTCAGAAGGACAAAGGCCGCAAACCACAGCCTAAGCCCTTTCGTCCTTCTAGCCCCAGCGCTGGCCCAGCAGCGTCAGGGCCAGCAGGCTCAGCCTTGGCATCCCAAACCCAAGCCGCCGGCTTCCTCTAACAGGAGGCAGGGAGGAAAGGGCCAGGAGGTCCCTCGGCCGGTCCCTCCTCCAAGCCTGCCCAGTGACGGGCTGAGGGGTGTCGCCCCCATTCCCGTCACCTTACCCCTGGGTCCCCCCGTGGGGGGACGGCTCCGGCACTTCCGTTCCGCCTGGTCCGCTGTTACCACGGACAGGTGGGTCTTGGAGGTGGTGGGAAGAGGCCTGCCTCTGGAATTCGAGCAGGCACCACCCTTCAGAGCCGTCGCCCCTCGGGGGGCTGCGGGATCCCCAGCCTCACTGGCGGCTCGTCGAGCCGACATCGCTCTCCTCCTCCAGAAGGAGGTGGTAAGAGAGGTGGTGGACCCTCCTTCAGACCCAGGGTTTGTGTCCAGGTACTTCCTGGTTCCGAAGCAGACGGGGGCTGGCGCCCATTCTCGACCTACCGACCTAAACAAGTTCCTAAGGTCTCGAACCTTCAGGATGGTCACTCTGCTCAGATAATACCATCCTTGGAGCGCGGCGTGTGGTTCTGCTCTCTGGACTTGCAGGGCGCGTTTTTCACGTCCCTATCAATCCGTCTCACCAGAGATTCCTTCGCTTCCGGCGGAGGATCCCTCTTGAGTTCCAAGCCATGCCCTGCTTGTCTCCAGCTCCAGGGTCTTCACCAAATGCATGGCAGTGGTGACAGCATTCCTCTTGGCCGAGGGGTCGGGTGTACCCTTACCTGGACGACTGGCTGATAGCAGCTCCCTCCAGGAAGGCGGAGTGGTCAGAGATCTGGCCCTCAGGTCTGCTCTCAACTGGGCCTCCTTATCAACGAGGCCAAGTCGGAACTCGAGCCGAAGCAGGTGATTCTATTCATCGGGGCGCAGCTCGATTCACTTCGAGCCAGAGCGCGGCTCCCGGCGGACAGGGCCGAGGTTCTTTTCTCCTTTGCCCGATCATTTCTGGTTGGGCAATTGCGACCTGCCCGGGACTTCCTGCGCCTCCTGGGTCTCATGGCGGCCTGCACCAGCGTGGTCCATTGGGCCCGCTGGAACATGCGTCCCTTCAGTGGGGACTGGCCAGCCAGTGGTCTGGCAGCTGCGATCCTTGGACCAGCTTGTGTCGGTGACACAGGGGATGTGGAGCGCTCTCCAGTGGTGGACCGTTCCAGATCATTTGCAGGAGGGCATCCCGTTAAATCCGCCCGAGCCGGACGGTCTCTCTCTCGACCGATGCCTCTCTGATGGGTTGGGGTGCCCATCTGGGGAACACCGGGCTCATGGCCTCTGGTCCCCGCGGGAGTCCCGATGTCGCATCAACCTGCTGGAGCTCCGAGCAGTCCGCCTAGCTCTCACCGCCTTTGCTCCGTTCCTCCGGGGTCAAGTGGTCCGAGTCCAGACGGACAATACCACGACCATGTACTGTCTAAACCGCCAGGGCGGGACGCGCTCCATGCTTCTATGGAAGGAAGCTCTCCGCATTTGGTCACTCGTGCGGAGCCTGGAGGCGGATCTCCTAGCCATTCACGTGGCAGGAGCCTCCAACACCCTGGCCGATGCCCTGAGCCGGATAGGGCTGCATCCCAGTGGTCTCTCCTGCGGAGGTAGTACAGCATCTGTTCTCCTTTGGGGCACACCTCAGGTGGACCTGTTTGCCTCCAGGGAGAGCGCAGGCTGAGTCTGTTCCATGCCCGCCCCCTCAGCAGGTCTGCTGCAGGATGCCTTCTCGAGGCAGTGGACCCAGACCTCTTTACGCCTTTCCCCATTTCCCTTGATCCACAAGGTGCTTCTCAAGGCGAGGAGGGACAAGGCGCAGGTGATTCTGATAGCCCCAGACTGGCCTCGCCAGTTCTGGTACCCAGATCTCCTCAGTCTCAGCTCCAGGACTCATGGCAGCTTCCAGCTCGCCGGACCTGCTCTCAGTCAATCAGGGAAGGTGTTCCATCCGGACCTTCAATCCCTGCACCTGACGGCCTGGTTCCTGGTGGCTAGGTTCCAGGCCTTGGGTCTTTCCGGCGAGGTCCTCAATGTAGTTGAGGCGTCCCGTAAGGAGTCGACCAGAAAATGCTATGCCTTCAAATGGAAAAGGTTTTCCATTTGGTGTCAGGGCAAGGGCTTGGACCCTTCCTCCTGTTCCTTGGCAAGCATCTTGGACTATTTATGGTCCCTTTCTAGTCAAGGGCTTAGGTCGACGACCTAAGGGTGCACCTGGCAGCCATCTCTGCTTACGGGCGCGGGCGGGAAGCAGTCGATGGCGCAGGAGAAGGTGGTCTGGCGCTTTTCCAAGGCCTTGATCCATTTCCCTCCAGTCGGGAACCCCCACCTCCGTGGGATCTACTGCTGGTACTGGCAAAGCTCATGGGCAAGCCATTCGAACCTATGCAGGTGTGCTCTCTCTCACCTGTCGTGAAGACTGCCTTCTTGGTGGCTATCACGTCAGCCAGAAGGATGGGAGAGCTCCAGGCGCTTTCCATCGAGTCTCCTTACCTGGTCTTCCACAAGGACAAGGTTGTCCTGCGCCCCACCGAAATTCCTTCCGAAGGTGGTGTCGGAGTTTCACCTTAACCAGGTGTTGACTCTGCGGTGTTCTACCCCAGTCACACCTCGGAGGCTGAATATAGGCTCATACTCTGGACCCTAGAAGGGCGCCGCTTATTATAAGGGACGCACGGCTGAAAATCGGGAGAGTTCGCCAGCTGTTTGTCACCTCACGCTGAAGCCGCATCTGGCAGACCTGCAGCCAAGCGGACGATAAGCAGGTGGGTAACCTCCTGCATAGATCTCTGTTATAAGTTGGCGGGCATGGAGCCTCCCAGAGGATAAGAGCTCATTCTACCCGCCATACTGCTCTGTGACGTGGCTGCTTCCAGGGCGTCCCTATCCAGAAATCTGCAGGGCTGCTACCTGGAAGTCAGCAAACACCTTCATTACCCACTACCACATCGACCTTGAGTCACCCGGGATGCTGGTTTTGGGGCCTCGGTTCTCCAGTCTCTCTTTCCCAAATAAGTATTGGGGAGTGTCGTCTTGCCTCCCTCCTCCCGGAGAACTGCTAGGAGTCTGCCAATGAGTGTGGATGAACAACATATCCATGTCCCTAGAAATACAGGTTACTCACCTGTAACAGGAGTTCTAGGAATGGTATATGTTGTTCATCCACCGACTACCGACCTCCCGGCTTCGACGCACAACCTGAGCTTCCAGCGGGCCAGATCTGGCGTCATGGGGCGGAGCCGAGAGTTATACCACCCGGTGGGTGGGAGGAGCAAGCTTGAAGACCTTCCGGCAAGATTTAAAGCGGCAAGGATACCTGCCAATGAGTGTGGATGAACAACATATACCATTCCTAGAACTCCTGTTACAGGTGAGTAACCTGTATTTCTCGGTTCCTTCTCAGTCAGTCCGGTTGGGAACCGACTTTTGTGTGTGTGTATTTAATTTCTGGGATTTAGTAGTGGTGTGCCGGTTCCTATCGGTTTCAAAAAAACTGAAATTCTTGGTTTCTTTTCACAACCCGTGACACGGTTGTTAACCGATAGGAGTGTATTACCTGGCTACAAGCTGTAAAGGATATTTTTTTCAGTCTGGCCATGTCTGAGAAACCCAAGAAAAAAAACGGTGCCACTGGGTTTGAACACTGTTTCGGGGTGTGGGGAGGCCTTTGCTAAGGCCAACCCCCACCTTATCTCTGTGTGTATTGTCTGGGGTTTGACCACCTCAAAACAGACTGCCAAATCTGCAAAAATTTTCCTAATGCCACTCTGGAAAAAAGATTGGGTAGGCTAAAGGAACAGGAGGACGAGAAGTCCGCTGATCCGAATGGTCAGCCCGGTTCAGACCTGAGGAGGTGCCCACTGACCTGGGCGATATGTCCTCTGGCAAAAAGAGAGCCGGCCCTGAGAAGTTGGTTCTGTCAAAAAGGCTCAGGAAGTCAGCTGGTTCGGATCCTGCATCCCTTACTCCAACCGCTGAAGAACTAGCCAAAGCGATCAGTATTGTACACTCGCTTCGCCCGGTTCTGTCTGAACTGGTGCCGTCGGTTAGGCACTTGGTTTGGTCGGGTCCGACTCCCATCGGTTTATGATCCGGATACTTATTATAATTTGGAGTGGGAGGGGGATGAAGAGTTACCAGATGATGATGGTGGCAACGATTATGAAGGTCTGGATGTGCCCATTGAACCGGACATCTCCCCAGACAGACCCTCCAATGTCTCCCCTTCAAGGCTTTCTGAGTCCCCATCTCACTACTTGTTTTACAAAAAAGTGTCTGAAACCCTTCAGCTCCCTATGGTTGAAGCTGTCGAGGAGGAAGAAGAGCCCGATTTTGTGGAAACGATGGACATCCCAGAGTCCAAGAGGTTGTCTATTCCCTTCCATAAATTCCTGGGGAAACAGACACAAAAGATTTTACAAACACCAAATCCTTTACCTCCTGTGGATAAGAGAATGGACAGAAGGTATATGCTATCAGGCTCTGGTATGGAGTTTTTGTTCAATCATTGCAGCCATGTTGGGGTAGTGCAGGCTGCATCCTGTGACAAGGCTAACATACCTTTGGCTTCACACCCCCCAGATAAAGACTCCAGGAAAGTAGATGCCATGGCCAAAAAAACAATATCTGGCATCCTCCTTGAGATTCAGGCAGGTGAATTACATGGCCTACACAGCCAGATACCAGAAGTCCAGGTGGTAAACTGTTCTGGAACTGGCTAAACAGGCTCCCCCCCAGCTAGCCGAAGAGCTGGAGGAGGTGGCTGCTGACGGGATTGAGGCATCCAAAGTGCAATTTCATGCTCCTGTGGACTCCAGTGATGTGGCATCGAGAGTCATGGCTGCATCTGTGTCTCTCTCAGGAGATTTGCTTGGCTCAGATGCGCTAGCCTTTCTCAGGACACCCAGGCTAAGGCCATGGATTTCCCTCTGGTGGGTAACTCTCTGTTTGGGGAGCAGACAGAGACTTGCATGAAGAAAATGGATGAGTACAGGACCACCTACAGGAGTGCACAGGCCAAAGAAAGGCAAGCCACTCCTCAAAAGCAGCAGTCTAGGGGCCTGGGCAGGCCTTTTCACAGGCCTTTCTACCAAGCCCAGGCCTCCTCTCTCTTCCCACAGAGGGGGTTCTTCCGAGGGAGAGGCAGGAGGGAGATGAGCAAGGCTGCATCCTCTTCCCAGTCCAAGGCTCCTGCCAAGCAGACATCCTGATGTCAGCCTGGGTCGACTCCCCAATTCCAGTAGGAGGCAGGCTGGCTTACTACTTCCAGGCCTGGAAGTCTGTTACCTCAGCCAAGTGGGTCCTGGAGGTAGTAAGCCAGGGACTGGCCCTCAGTTTCAAAAAGTTTCCAAAAATGAGGGTCAGGTCTTTTCCACCTGCATACATCTCCGAAATCATTGCTCTAGAAGCAGAGATTTCCTCTCTGCTGGCTCTCAGAGCCGTAGAGAGAGTTCCTACTCTACACAGGAGCAAGGGTCTGTACTCCAGATATTTTCTTACCCCAAAAAAGACAGGGGAGTGGTGACCCATCTTAGACTTTAGGTATTTGAACAAACACAACTTAAAACCAAAGTTCAAAATGATGACTCTGGGAGTAATGTTTCCCTCTCCAAGGCCAGGGGACTGGTTAGCATCCCTAGACCTCAAGAATGCCTATTTCCATATTCCTATCAGGTGCTCCCACAGAAAGTACCTCAGGTTCGAGTTGTCTTCAGGCCATTATCAGTTCAGAGCCATGCCTTTCGGCCTAACATTGGCTCCAAGTGTGTTCATAAAGTGCCTTACAGTAGTAATGGCCTTCCTCAGACTCAGAAGGCAGGGGATTTCTCTATTACCATACCTGGACGACTGGCTCATTGTAGGACAGTCTTCCGACCACATCAAGTCAGCTCTGCAGGTCACTCAAGATCTGCTCAGTTCCCTGGGATTCCTTCTGAACCTGCCAAAGTCAGTTCTTGAACCAGTACAGCTTCTCACCTTCTTAGGGATATAGTTAGATACTGTTCAAGCAAAGACCTTCCTCCCACTTGCAAGAGTTAAGGCTCTTACAGATCTCGCTTCCTCTTTTCATCCTCTGGTTTCTCATCCAGCAAGACATTTTCTTCAGCTCTTAGGCCACATGGCAGCTTCCACTGCAGTGGTGCAGATGACGGACATTCAATTCCACGTAAGGTCCTTTTGGTCTCAGAAGAAAGATTCTCTTACCAAGCAGATTCCAGTGACTCGGACTCTGGTCCAAGCTCTCCAGTGGTGGCTGGACCAGGACAATCTCAGGCAAGGTGTCTCATTTCTCAAGCAACTCCTTCAGTGGTCCTTACCATAGATGCTTCTCTCCTGGGCTGGGGAGCCCACATGGGAGCCCTCACAGCACAGGGGGTTTGGTCTCCAAAAGAGTCTCTCCTTCATATCAATCTTCTGGAACTCAGGGCAGTATTCTTGGCCCTTAAGTTCTTCTCGGACTCAGTGAAGAACAAGGTGGTTCAGTTCAGGACAGACACCACCACCACCATGTGATACATCAACAAGCAAGGGGGCACTCGGTCTATGGCCTTGTGCATGGAGGCCATGAAAGTATGGTCTCTGGCCCACTCCCTACAAACTTCTCTAATAGCAGTCCACATCCCAGGGAAGGACAATGTGCTAGCAGATGCTCTGAGCAGAATCTCCCAGGGCCATCATGAATGGACCCTGGATCCTCTCATCCTGAAAGTAATCTTCACCAGGTGGGGCACTCCAGAGATGGATCTTTTCGCAGCCCCAGACAGTCATCAACTTCCCCAGTTCTGCTATTGACCTCCAGTCCTGGGGACTGTTCCCCTGGATTTTCTGATATTGGATTGGGGAAGGTAAGTTCCTTTATGCCTTTCCTCCCTTTCCCCTGTTGTTCAGGGTTCTTGTCACGATCAGGTCACAACCCTGCACAGTGATTCTATTTGCTCCAGACTGGGTCAGGCAACCGTGGTATCCTCTGTCGTTGTCCTTAGCAGTCCCACTCCCCCGTCTCTTCCCAAGAGACACAATCTGTCAACCTCCTCTCAGGGGAGGATCTGGTACCCCAATCTCCAGTCTTTCAATCTCAAGGCCTGGCTCTTGAAGAGTTGGAATATGCAGGCCTGCATCTTTCTCAGAGAGTTTTGGACATCCTTAAGATTTCTCGGAAGCCTTCTACCAGGAAAACCTATAACTCCAAATGGAAAAGATTCTGCATTTGGTGTTCACACAGGGATATTTTGCCGGATGCTGCAGGTATTGCCACAGTCTTAGATTACCTGGTTCACCTTAATGGCTTAATCCTTAGGCCAGCCACTTTAAAAGTTCATCTAGCAGCTGTCTCTGCATTCCTGTCAGCAGGGAAGGGCACTTCTCTGGCATCTCACCCTGTCTTTGGTAAGTTCTTTAGAGGTCTGGTTCATATCAACCCTCCTTTTAGAGAGCCTACTCTGGCTTGGGATCTCAATATCTGCATTGCTCAGCTTATGCAGCACTCTTTGAACCTCTGGCTTGAGTTGAGCTTAAGTACTTGACCTGGAAAACTGTGTTTCAAACAACATGAAGTCTTGCTGTATTCTGACAGTACCTAGCAGTGAGTCCCAACCTTCGAACTGCCCCGGAGATGAGAGTTAACTTTCCATGCCAGGCATGGAGCGCTGAGCTCGAGCTCGGTTGAGAGACTGTCTGTTGCTGTTTAAACTCAAACTGTCAGATTGTTTACTCCGCCTCACTGAACAGTCACTCCGGAGATTTCTCCTTCTGCTCAGTTCACTTTGTCGGTTAAAGTTCTGCTTTTCTCAGTTTTCGACTGAATTTAAACCGTAACCTGTCGGTTCAGTCTCTGTCTGTGGTATTCGTGAGTGCTAGATAGGTTATATTTTATTCTATTCTGTGTGGAACTTGTAAACGGTTCATCGGTTCGGTTTGAACCGATCAAGTTGTTAAAAAATCTTAAATTTGTACTTTAGAGTGTGGTTACCGGTTCTTATCGGTTCTAAAAAAAAAAACGGATTTTATTACGGTTTTTTCCACGACTTGTGACACGGTCAGGAACCGATAAGAGGGTCTTGCCTGGCGGATTGCCATTAAAAGAGTAAGTTTGGTTAGAACTGGCACAGTGTCTGAGAAACCCAAAAGAAAAACCGGGCCCACTGGGTTTCAACACTGTAGTGTGTGTGGGGAAGTCTTTGCTAAGGCTGACCCCCACACCACCTGTGTTTATTGTCTGGGGTTTGACCACCTCAATGCAGACTGCCAGATTTGTAAAATTTCCTGCAGCTACCCTGGAAAAGAGAGTTGGTAGGCTCAGGAAAGGGGAAACCAAAGTCCAGCTGAACGGATGGCCAGCCTGGTTCAGTTCAAACCGAACCAGAAGGAGTGCCCTCTGACCAGGGCGAGACTTCTTCGGGCAAAAGGAGAGATGATTCTGAGGAGTCGGTTCCAGCTAAGAGAACTAGAAAAGAAAAATCAGCTGGTGTGGAGCCAAAACTTTCCTCTCCAACCGCTGAAGAAATAGCCAAAGTGATCAAAATTGTGCAGTCACTTTCCCCGGTTCCGATCGAACCGGCACCATCAGGCAGGCGCTCGGTTCGATGGTTCACGGTTCAAGAGTATGATTTAGAGAATTTTATGAACGGAGGAGGAGGAAGGAGTATGAGGAGAGTAGATGTGGTTTGAAGGTCTGGATGTGCCTATTGACCGGACATCTCCCAGATAGACCTTCAGGGTGTCTCCTCCTAGGCTTTCTGAGTCCCCTCCCATTTCATGTTTTATAAAAAGTGGCTGAAACCCTCCAGCTTCCTATGGAAGAAGCTGTGGATGACCAGGAGGAGCCTGACTATATAGAAATGATGGATATCCCAGAGTCTAGGAGGCTGTCTATTCCTTACACAAATCTTTTGGAAACAGACATTTAAGATTTTAAAGACTCCTCACTATACCTCCTGTGGATAAAAGAATGGACAAGAGGTATACATTGTCAGGCTCAGATCATGGAGTTCCTTACACAACAATGCAGCCATGTTGGGGTAGTGCAGGCTGCAGCCTGTGATAAGGCAAATATTCCCTTGGCTTCACACCCCCTGGACAAGGACTCCAGGAGGATTGATGCCATGGCAAAGAAACAGTACATGGCAGCATCCTTGGGACTCAGACAGGCCAATTATGTGGCCTATACTGCTAGGTATCAAAAATCCAGATGGGACATTGTTATGGCTTTAGCAAAACAGGTCCCTGGCCAGCTGCCAAGGAGCTGTAGCAGGTGGCTGCTGATGGTATTGAGGCATCCAGGTGCAATTCCATGCTGCAGTGGACTCCAATGATGTGTCATCTAGAGTCATGGCTACATCTGTGGCACTTCGAAGAATGGCTTGGCTCAGATGTACTAGCCTGTCACAGGATACTCAGACTAAGGCCATGGATTTTCCTGTTGTGGGTAATTCTCTGTTTGGGGAGCAGACAGAGAATTACATGAAGAAAATGGACGAATATAGGACCACCTATAGGAGTGCACAGGCCAAGGAAAGGCAGGCCACTTCTCAACGGCAGCATCGCAGGGGCAGGCTTTTCCATAGGCCTTTCTACCAAGCCCAGGCCTCCTCTTCTGCTTATGCCCAGAGGGGCTTCTTTAGAGGGAGAGGCAGATGGGGTACAAGCAGGCCTGCTTCCATTCCTCAGCCCAAAGCCACTGCCAAACAGGCACCCTGATGGGGTTGCCAGGACCGATTCTCAACTACCTGTAGAGGGCAGGCTGGCTTACTTTGTCCAGGACTGGGAGTCTCTGACATCAGACAAATGGGTCCTGGAAGTAGTAAGCCAGGGACTGGTTCTCAGCTTCCAAAAGTTTCCGAAGATGAGAACCAGATCCTTTCCACCTGCAAATCCCTCAGAGACACTTGCCCTAGAGGCAGAGGTCTCTTCCCTCCTAGCTCTCAGAGCTGTGGAAAGGGTTCCACCCCTACACCAGGGCAAAGGGTTGTACTCCAGGTACTTCCTTACCCCGAAAAAGACAGGAGAATGGTGGCCCATCCTGGATCTCAGATACTTAAGCAAGCACCTTTTAAAACTAAAATTCAAAATGGTGACTCTGGGAATTATTCTACCCTCTCTAAGGCCAGGGGACTGGCTAGTGTCCCTGGATCTCAAGGATGCCTACTTCCATATTCTCATCAGAAGCTCCCATAGAAGTACCTCAGGTTCGAGCTGCCCTCAGGCCATTACCAGTTCAGAGCAATGCCCTTTGGTCTGACCTCTGCTCCAAGGGTATTCACAAAATGCCTGGCAGTGGTAGTTGCTTCTCTAAGAAGGCAAAGGATTGCCATCTTCCCTTACCTGGATGACTGGCTCATAGTAGGCCAGTCCCCAGACCAAGTCAAGTTAAACTTACAGATAACTCAGCAACTGCTTACCTCTTTGGGTTTCCTTCTGAATCTTTCAAAGTCAGTTCTAGAGCCTGTCCAACTCCTCACCTTCATAGGCGCAGAGCTAGACACACAAAAGGCCAGAGCTTTCCTTCCCCTGGTCAGGGCAAGGATCCTTGTCTCTCTGGCCTCCTCATTCACCCTGCAGGTGTCTCGACCAGCAAGGCATTTTCTACAGCTCCTGGGGTGCATGGCTGCTTCCACAGCAGTAGTGCAGGGAGCAAGATTTCAGATGAGGGAATTCAGTTCCATTTGAGAGCCTTCTGGTCTCAAAGGAAGGACCCTCTAACCAAATTGATCCCAGTAACTCGAACCCTGATCCAGAACCTACAGTGGTGGCAGGATCAGAACAATCTGAGACAAGGGGTTCCTTTGTCACTCCAGTCTCACTCTTTAATCCTTACTACGATGCCTCCTCTTGGGGTGGGGGCTCACATGAGACCTGACCACCCAGGGGTTGTGGTCCCCTCAGGAATCTCTGCTTCACATCAATCTGTCGGAACTCAGAGCAGTATTTCTAGCACTTCAAGCTTTTTCCAAATCTGTTCAGAACAAAGTTATCCAGGTCAGAACAGACAACACCACCACAATGTGGTACATCAACAAACAAGGAGGCACTCTGTCTACGGCCTTGTGCACAGATGCAATGAAGTTGTGGTCTCTGGCTTGCTCCTGAACACCTCCTCACGGCAGTTCACCTCCCAGGCAAGGACAATGTCCTGGCAGATGCTCTCAGCAGGATATCCCAGGGCCATCACGAATGGTCACTGGATCCCCTGGTCTTGGAGGTGATATTCTCCCAGATAGGGGCGCCCACAGATAGATCTTTTGCAGCCCCAGACAATCACCAACTTCCTCTCTTTTGCTGCAGGCCCCCAGTGTTGGGCTCAGTCCCCCTGGACGCCCTAGTTCTCAATTGGGAAGGGAAGTTCCTGTATGCCTTTCCCCCTTTCCTTCTCCTGTTCAAGGTGCTAGTCAAAATCAGGTCTCAACCCTGCAAGGTGATTCTGATTGCTCCAGACTGCGCCAGACAGCCCTGGTACCCTCTCTTGTTGTCCTTAGCAGTCCACTTTCCGCTGTCTCTTCCCAGGAATTACAACCTGTTAACATGTGCTCAGGGGAGGGTTTGGTACCCGAATCTCAAATCTCTCAACCTCAAGGCCTGGCTCTTGAAGAGTTAGAGTTTGCTGATTTACACCTTTCCCAAGGTATATTGGATATCTTGAAGGCTTCTAGGAAGCCTTCCACCAGGGCTACTTATAATTCCAAATGGAAGAGGTTTTCCATATGGTGCTCTGGCAAGCACATTTCCCCAGAATCTGCTGACTTACCCACAGTCCTGGACTATATGGTGCATTTGAATACTTTGGTGCTGAGACCAGCTACCCTAAAGGTGCACCTGGCAGCCGTGTCTGCTTTCTTATCAGCAGGTAA
The DNA here is from genome assembly GCA_016271365.2 of Neoceratodus forsteri. Taxonomy (NCBI): domain Eukaryota; kingdom Metazoa; phylum Chordata; order Ceratodontiformes; family Ceratodontidae; genus Neoceratodus; species Neoceratodus forsteri. Next base: position 609,559,120 of record CM057449.1, on the reverse strand, counting down.
ACCCTCTTCTCTTTCAGCTCATCCTGTATTCTCCAAGTTTTTCAAGGGGTTGCTTCACACCAACCCTCCATTCAGGGACCTTGCACCTGCCTGGGTTCTTAATATTTGCATTGCCCAGCTTATGCAACCCCCTTTTGAGCCCTTGTCTTCAGCAGAGCTTAAGTACTTTATTTGGAAAACGGTGTTTTTGGTAGCTATCACTTCTGCCAGGCGCATAAGTGAATTACAAGCATTGTCAGTGGAGCCTGATTTTATCTCCTTTCATAGAGATAAGGTGGTCCTCAGGACTAACAGAAAGTTCTGGCCTAAGGTGGTTTCAGACTTCCACCTTAATCAATCTGTCTCTCCCTGTGTACTTCACTGACCATTCTTCCTCTGGCGAGAGGAGACTGCACAGTTTAGATGTCAAAAGAGCCCTTAGTTACTACATAGAACGTACCAAGGGTCACAGGTTTGACTCCCTCCAACTGTTCCTCACGTATGGTGAGGTTGGTAAAGGGAAACCTGCCACTAAAAGATCCTTTGCCAGGTGGATTGTCTCTTGTATCCAATTTTGCTATGAAAAACTGGGTAAGGTTCCTCCCTCAGGCCTGAAGGCTCACTACCAGAGGTACAGCTGCATCTCTGGCTGCTGCCAGGGACATCCCTATCCTAGAGATATGTCAAGCAGTTACCTGGAAAACGGTTCACACTTTTACCAAGCATTACTCCCTGGACATCCAGGCTAGGAGTGATGCTCGGTTTGCCACAGCTGTGCTTCAGAGCCTATTTCCTAAGTAGGTTCTGTCCCTCCTCCATGGAGGTACTACTGTGTAGTCTGCATATGTCATAATATAGCAAGACTTCATGTTGTTTGAAGAAAAATTACTCACCTTAGTAATGTTGTTTCTTCTAATGGAGTCTTGCTATGTAGCCCTCAACCTGCCCCTCTCAGAACCTCTGCTTTTGGGATGTGGGTGGGCAGTGCAGTGTTGGCACTTAGTAGATGCCCACCTTGTTTTTTCACCCCTCCTTTTTGGGGTGTTTGGGTGTTGTGTTTTCTATTTTTTGGATCCCCTGACTTGAGTCTTTGTTTTGGGACCAAAAAATGTGTTCTTATATTTGGAGCCAGTTGGCTAGTGTAGATTTACTGCTTTCACACAGAACCTTAGTGAGTTTTGCTCGTAAAGATCTGACAGTTTGAGTTTGAAGAACAACAGACAGAGCTTTCAACCGAGTTCGTGCTCAAAGTTCCATACCTGGCATGGAAAGTTAACTCTTTCACCTCTGGAGCAGTTCAAAGGTTGGGACTCACTGCATATGTCATAATATAGCAAGACTCCATTAGAAGAAACAAAATTACTAAGGTGAGTATTTTTTTCCATACAGCCTATGGTATGAGATGCTTCTGCTAGGGCAGCTGCATCAGGAATATGCTTCAGAAGGTATTCCTGGCTAAGGGTGACGGTCTTTGCGCTTGACTTCCAGCAGTCCATTCTCAGTGCCCCCTTTAGAGGATATAAGTTGTTTGGTGCAGATGTTCAAGATATCCTCTCTAATTTGCAGGCATTGCATAGAACCCTGAAATCAGTCCACTCCCTCTGTCACACCCAGCCAAGATCAGACAGAGGGTGCCTTTTCGTCCAGCTGGTACTAGGCACCATACCACTACCAGCCAATCTGGTAAGGGTAAAGGAACAGGAACCTTGTCTACTCCAGCAGCCTTTCCAGGTGCCCCTAGTGGTGGCAGTGTGGCAGGACCCACAACTGGCTCCACTTGACTCCTTTTACACCCCCAGCTACCATAACCTCCAGGGGTAGTTGCTGGGAATCCTCTCTCCTTCCACCCAGACCAGTGCCTGAGTCCTGGAAATAGCAGCACAAGGATATGCTCTGGAATTTCCAGAACTACCTCCAGATCATCCACCAGTGCCTGCACATTATCCTTCAGATCACAGCCCGCTGCTTCTGCAGGAAGTCCACACCTTGCTTCAGAAAAGATCACTAGAATCTGTACCCATGGAACAGAGAAACACAGGGTTCTTTTCTTGGCATTGCCTTGACTAGTTCCAAAATGCACAGGGGATCTGAGGCCTATTTTGGATCTTGGGGATCTGAACCTTTTTATTGAGTACAAAAAGTTCAGAATAGTTACCTTGCAGGGCCTACTCCCAATACTGCAAGTAGGGGGATTGGAGGATTGGATCTGTTCTCAAGACATGACGGATACCTACCTTCATATCAAAATTCAAAAACCTCACAGGAAATACCTGAGGTTCCTATTTTAAGGGGTATAATGCCAGTTCGGAGTATTGCCCTTTAGCTTGTCATCTGCCTCACATGTCTTTACCAAATGCTGGGCAGTAGTAGCAGCAGCCCTTTGCAGGGAAGGCCTTTATGTATTTCCTTACTTGGATGACTGGCTACTAAAAGCTCACTCCAGAGAGCAACTCCTACATAACCTAGCCTGAACCAGACAGCTGTTAAATGCTCTGAGGGTCACTGTCAGTTTGCCTAAGTCTGTCCTGATCCCTTGCCAATGTCTGCAGTATATAGGGGCAGTTTTGGACACAGGCCTAGGCTTAGCCTTTTCTGCCTTTGAACAGAGCCGAACATCTGATTGCACCGGCCCAGCTAGTTCCTTTGGCTTCTGCATCTGATGGCAGCAGCCATTGTCACAGTACCTCTGACCAGGCTACATACGAGGATCCCTCAGTAGACCTTGAGAGTCCAGTGGGATCACCTCACGGATGATCTAGAACAGATGGTTCTAATAACCTCTTCTCTATGCAAGGTGCTCAAATGGTGGATGGAACCCAGCATCCTACTAAAGGGGGTTCCCTTCCTGATCCCGTCTTTTCACCAGATTTATCAAATGCCTTGGGATGGGCTGGGGGGCATATTTAGCACCCCATCAGATGCAGGGTGCATGGACCAGAGTGGAGAGCACCCTGCATATCAGTCTTCTAGAAAAGTGAGCTGTTCTGTACGGCCTTCAGGCTGACCTGTCTCTGGGTCCTCTGTTAGTACAGACAGACGTCAGTGTGATGATTTTCATCAACAAATAAGGGGGAACTCACTCTTACCCCTGTGCAGGGAGGCAATGAGAGTATGGTTTTGGGCTGTAGAACACAGTCTAGAACTGTCAGCAGTACATGTTCCAGGCACCCAAAATGTCTAGGCAGACAGACTAAGCCAGTCACAGTCCAGAATGCACGAATGGGAACTGCTGACCTCAGTGGTGGAAGATCTGTTCGACAGATGGGGTTGTCCTGAGCTGGACCTTTTTACGTTCCCCCAGAGTGCAAAACTGATGCTTTTCTGCTTGCTTGTTCCAGGGCCTGGAATTTTCTGGCGAGACGTGTTGTCCCTCTCTTGGAAGGGGAGGTTTCTCTACGCTTTCTCTGCCTTCCCTCTGATTCAGAGGGTGTTACTCAAGCTTCAGATTGAGGGGGAAACTCTAGTCCTCATTGCTCCCCTATGACCTCAACAGATCTGGTTCCCAGCATCTGGCAGTGGAACCACCAGTACCCCTGCCCTTATGCCGGGGACTTCTGTCACAGGAGCAGGGAACCCTGGTCCATCCTGACCTCAAATTGCCTCACCTTCATGCATGGCTCCTGAAAACATTGCCATTGCTGGATTTGGGGACTCCCAAAAGGTGGCCGATGTCTTGATATCTGCTACTACTGCTTCTACCAGGGCCACTTATTCCATGAAGTGGAAGCGGTTTGCTTTGTGGGGTGCTTCTCATCAATTAGACCCTTTTACCTGTCCAATAAATAAGGTTCTAGAGTATCTACTGTCCTTGTCAGATGCAGGCCTGTAGTATTCCTCTATTAAAATGCACTTAGCCACTATCTTAGCTTTCCATGTGCCTACTGAGTGTTGTATGGTTGCACAGCTGGAGGTGGCACGCATGTTTTTGAGAGGCATTCTGCGCTTGAAGTCTCCTATCTGTAATAGAGTCCTGGCTTGGAACTTAAATTTTGTGTTGGAAAAGCTAATTGTGGCTCTTTTTTGAGCCAACTGCAACTTGTGGCTTATGCTTTCTTTCTTGGAAAGCATTGTTTTTGGTTGCCATTACTTCTGCTTAAAGGATTTCAGAGCAACAGGCTCTAATGTGTGAGCCTCCTTGCTTGATTTTCCACAGAGACAGGGTGTATTTGTGCACTAATCCTAAATTTTTACCAAAGGTGGTGTCTGAGTTTACTTTAAATCAAACCATCTACCTGCCGGTTTATTTCCTTGAGCATTCCAACCCAGGGGAAGCATTGCTCCATACTTTAGATGTACAGTACATAGAATACTCAAGTACTATATACACTGCACGAAGGACTGCAGGAAGTCCTCACAGCTTTTTGTTTCATGCACCCCTGGGAAAGAGGGAATTCCAGTTTCTAAACAGCGCCTGTCCAAATGGTTAACCAACTGTATTACTTTTTGTTATAGGAAGTACAGTAAGAAACTTCCTGGGGTTATTCGTGGTCATTCCACTAGAGCCATGGCCACATCTGTTGCATGTTTCAAAAATGTGTCTGGTGCTACAGTCTGTTCAGCTGCTACCTGGAATACTATCCACAACTTTACTCAGCACTACAGTCTGGACATAGCTACATGAAAAAGGTCTGGCTTCGGCCTAGCTGTGCTACAAGGCCTGTTTTCTTAGGCCTGTCAGCTCCTGCCACCCAGACTGTTTATGGTTAGTACTGCTTGGTACTCGTTCCGTAGGTGTGGCCTGATGAGAGGGATATCCTCAAAGAAGATAGAACAGTTATGTATTCACTGTAACAGTAGATATTCAAGAGAATCTCTTTCACCAGGCCATTCCATCCCACCCTCCGTCCCACTATCTGATCCTGTGGCTCTGGTGAATGCTGTCTTCTTCTCCATGAGGGTCTGCTGCTCTCTGCCTCACCCGGTCGGCAGAGCCCTAGGTTCTTTACAGGTTCCCTACATGGAGGTCTTCTAAGCATGATCTCCGGTGGGAACTTAGGAGGAAATGGGCCATCCATGTTTATATGGGAGAGCCAACGTCTGACATCATCATGGGCAGCCCTTAGTGGACTGCTTACAAAAGTTTCCATGTAGTCCTAGTGCCAGATGGCTTGTAGTTCCAGAGGTGTATCCTGATAAGGGAGATTCTCTCGAAGATCTACTGTTACAGTGAGTACACAACTGTTCTTTATGGTATCCACTACGAAGATACTGTTTCCATGCAAGTTCCCTTAGTAACACAGTGTACACACTACCACCCGAAAATCTGTACCGTTTCCAAAACGGTTCAAACAGGTAATGTTATAGTGCGTCCAAATTACCTGTGAACCGCTTTTAAAAAACATTACATATCGTCCACACACCGGGCGAAGTGTGTCAGTGATAGTCGGCTCCCTGTCCCATAGTGTAGTTCATGCTACACTGAAGGCACTGCTGGAGCTACACACTCATGCATCCGTACTTCCACTGGTAACGTTATACAGGCAACACCGTTATTGAAACCCTAATAAGTGGTTTCCATAGCAATTAAAAACACCTGCTGTAACATTACCAGTGTGAACGCAAGCCGTTTTGGTATCGGTTTGAGCCCACTTTAACCCTCTGCAATGTTACAGAGGCAGTAGTGTGGACAGAGCCAAAGACTGTAGTGTAGTGTATGTAGTATAGCTGAGCTCTGCTTTATTCCAGTGGTGACATTTTTGCTGGTGGCAGGATCCCCTCTTCAGTGCTGCTTCTGAACTGTTTTATAGGTCCTCTTTAATGCTGCTTCTGAATTGTTTTATAGGAAGAGTGCTGTAAAAGATGGAGCTAAACATAGCAGCCTGTCCCAAGTCCTGGTTACAAATACCTGTGTACACTGCTGTGAGTGGTGCAGAGTTGCTGGTCTGCTGGAGATGATCAGCCTGGAGGGTGTTGGGTTACATTGTGAAAGTGATCAGATTCAACTCCTATGGGGTGCTGCAGTGGTGGGGAACTGAATCAGTGCAGGTGCTTTGGTCTTTAGTGGACGCTCCCCAACACCATCAGCAATACAGTTGCAGGGTCAGATGTCAGGAGCTGGAGGTAGCAGAGGGAGGTATTTTGAAAACCTAAAAACACAGGGATCCATGTTGGAGAGGGAGGTATTTTGAAAAAGAAAAAACATCACTGCGCTGGAATCAGAGTTGGGTGAGGGAGCCATCAGAAGAGGAATACAGGAGCTGTAATGTTACCAATACTCACCTTTTCTCACTAAACTATAAACGTCCTTCAGTTTCTGTGACTTAACTGGGGCCTCCCAGGTGTACAATAAATGCTACCTGATTAACCTGTATTTTTGGATAGCTTTAATATATTAAAAAATGACTTATGTTAACATAAAGCTTCTTTATGACCATATCTTTCCACAGAATCTTAAGGGGATTGTTATTTTGTAATCTTTTCAGAGTGAGCGAGGAGAAGGAAGAAACAGAGGAGAGGTTAAAAGCAGAGCAGGAATCCTTTGAGAAGAAGATCAGACAGCTGGAGGATCAGAACACGCTCATTATCAAAGAGAGGGAAGATATCCTTTGTTTCTAATAACTTTTTTTTCTTTAATGGTGTATTCATGGTGGAGTAATGAACTGCAGTAACCTTTTTCATAGCTTATTACAGGGAATTACTATGTAGCCAAGTGAAAAAGTAAGAAAGGGAACTTACCAGCATATGTGAATGTTGCAGCTAAACTCTGAACTGTCACCTGTAAGTTACATATATAGATGTATGTCTAGTTTAATCCAAATGACTTAGAAGAAAGACTCATGCAGACACATTAGTATTTCTTACAAAGTTTCAGCCATAGCCACACACATTGCATCATTCTGGCTTAAGGAACCGGAGCTGTCTAAATCGGTTTTACACTGCAACTGTGTGCCCTCCTTCACTTCTTGTATGCAGTTCCTTCCAACCATCAGATTTTTCTTTTTCCCCAAAGAGATCAATCGCACCCGATCCGTTCCACATTTGTTTGCTTTTATTCAATTCGTTTATTGCTCCATCTCTGTTACAGTGCTGCTTTTGGTTTCATTTTGGTTCTAGCTTGGTTTCCAAACTTGTTTATTTCAGGCTTTCTGACTTCCTCTCTTTCTCTAGTTTCCCCTGTCCCTTCCAGTCTGGCTTCCAGAAGCACCATTCTACCCTTCGCCTGCTTGCTGCACGTCACTGACTCCATTTTCTCTGGGATGGATCAAGGGTACATCACTGCTGAGGTTTTCATCGATTTGCCCAAAGCCTTTGATTCAGTGTCCCATCCAGTCCTCCTGCACAAACTGAGTTCTGCTGGCCTCTCGGCTCCCTCTGTTCATTGGTTCTGTTCCTGCCTCACAGGCTGTCAGCAGTCGGTATGCGTCTGAGGCATTCTGTCAGCTCCACTACCCATCCAGGGTGGGGTCCCACAGGGCTCCATTCTGGGTCCTATCCTTTTCTCCAGTTTCTTTAACGACCTCCCCTCTGCCTGTCCCAACTCACTTGCCCACGTGAATGAAGATGACACAGTCCTCTTCACCTCTGGTACGTGTGCTGCAGCTGTGGAAGGCCTGCTTCAGCAGGACTGCCACAACGTCCTGCACTGGTTCCAATCCAACCAGCTCTGGGTCAATACTGAAAACAGTGTCCATGACCTTTGGTACTGGTAAGAAACTGGCTAGACTCCCCATTTTCCCTGTTTTCTCATTGGATGGCACCCTGTTGAAACAGTTTAGTCTTTCAGGTACCTTGTTGTGTGGCTTGACAGTAAGTTGTACGTCTCAGCCCACGTTGATGCCATCCATGCCAAACTATTCCCCAAACTTGGTGCCTTGCACTGCAACAGAGACTGTTTGGCGCTACAGATCTGCTGGAAGCCTGTTACCAAAATGGTGCTCCCAGTCTTTGACTTTGCAGATGTGGTCTATAGCACTGCCCCCTTCACTTCCCTTGCCAGACTGGACTTCCTCTGTAATGCCTTTTGCTACTGTCCCCCACCCCCTTGTACTCACCAGTGCTACCTCTACTCTTCCCTATTAATCCTCCCTTTACCCTCATGTCGCCAGTCCCACTGTGCCTCCTTCATATCCAAGTACTGGTTTGGGTCACTACAATCCTGCCTTTCCTCACTCCTCTCTCCTCTCTCCCATCCTCTCTGCCTCATGCTTCCTCCGCTCCAGGGATCATTAAACTTTCTTCCTCTCCTCTGCTCAGTAATAAGCCTTCTATCATCTTCCTACACTCTAGAACCTGCCACCCTCCACATCTCTACCTCTCGTGGCTTCCTTAGGCACTAGCTGAAACTTCTCCTCTCCCCCACCTGCACCTGTCGTGGTGGTGGGTCTTTACACAGAGGCTCCTATGGCTCCCACTCCTCCCATGCCCGGGGTTCTACAATAATCAGTCTGTCTTGGTGGTGACTGCCCCCAAGTGAGTCCTCCGGTTCCCCTCCGGTCTGAGTTCCGGCAGTGCATGCACTAACCCTCCACCTTGTGACTCTCTTCCGTCCCCCTTTGCCCTTCTATCGGGGGTTCAGATAGGAGGCAGGATCTTGCTGTTTCTGACAACATGGCAGGATAGCGAGTCAGATAGATGTGTCATGGATATTATCCATGAGGGTCATGCTGGAACCAATTGCACCTCTCTTGTGTACCCTTTCAGCCCTTGTTAATATCCCACAGATCATCTGTTGGTACTACTAGTCAAAGTTCATACCCTCTTGGACAACAAGGCTATTCAGAAAGCTTCAATTTTTCTGCGGCACTTTGGGACCAGGTTCTGTGATGGTGGTTTGTAATTTCTGTGGAAGTTCTGCGGCAGCAATGAACTGCTACGTTGCAGCGTCAGCTTGACATCCTGACTCCACATCCATGGCAATGACTATGACAACTGGGATGCACAAATGCACCATACCACTAGTTCAAAAAATAAACTCGGACTTTTAGAAAAGGATATATATATTTTTTTTTAAAAAAAGCTTAAAAAAAAAAATAATCACTTAAAGTCCTATCCTATTCCATAAATGAAATATGCAGAGGGGACCTTGTGTAACAAATGACTTATCTATACTCATGCTGTTTAAACTACTAGTGAGGTCCCCACTGTGAATCACTTATATACTCGTATACAATCTGTAACACTGTTTTTTAAAAATTAAATCTCTCTTTCTGTGATCATAAAATGATATCCTCATTCGTACAGGTCTCTTCAGAAATGGAATAAACCAGAATAGTGGCGATATTTCAAGACCCATTTTTCATGCCAGCCCACTTCTAGTGAAACACTATGACGCCCCATCAGGCCATGACAAAACACGTGAACCACTTGTGAGGGAATGCTCCCTGGCCTGTCACAAGGTGTCACTTGTGTGACAGAGCACTGTGCCATACCTTCCCAGGCTTAGAGCAGTGGCGTACGACAGCACTGGCCCCCATCCTTGTACTATCCAGCCAGCTCCTTGAACTTGTTCCCAAACTTGAGTCACTGGCACAGGAACACAACACAATACCTGCTGGTCCAATGGCCGACCCTGCACACAACATTTCTTTATACCATTTAGGTAAATCAACCCATAATAACATGTAATCAATAATCTTGGCAAAAATATGTACAGCATAATTATTAATTTATCAGGTCTGGTCTTTCAGCAGGTCTGTGCATCATAATGGTTCACCTTTTTGGGCAGAATTCATTTATCTTTTTTTTAAAAAAGACAGGTTAATTCGTTTTATCAGTTATTCATTTCAGAGGGCTTCTCTATACCTTAGACACAAATAAATCTGTGCAAAGTAAGGTATTCGGTTAACAGGTCTATGCTGCTATCAAGTATTTGTTTAAGCTGGCCCCAATATAATAACTCAAAACAACTGAAAATCGTATTAGGCCGTAGTACAGGCTGAACAAACATCACTGTACCTGATGTGCTCTGCCACTTCCCCATGGAATGGGAGCAGTGGTAGATAAATGACTGTTCATTTCTGTAGCAAAAGTATGATGTGATTTCATTGATGACGTCACATACTGAGCATAGAGGGTTACTTGATATAAAAGGAGGGGAAGGTAAGAGGTGCTATGGAACTGTAAATGTTAATAAAGAATCACCAAGAACAGAGAATTCTGTGGCAGTGCAGATATTCTGTGATATGTTGCAAATTCTACACAAAATCCTGCGGCTGTAAAATTCTAGGGGCCTTGGCTATTCAACCTGTTTCCTTGGCTGAACAAAACAAGGGTTTCTGTTCCCAGTACTTCCTTTTCCCAACAAAGATTGGTCAGTCTACCCGTGTCTTGGACCACTGGGGCCAGAATGCATGCATTACATATAAAATGTTTTTCACGGTCTCGCTTCATTCGCTCCTTTTGCTTTTTCAGGAGGGTTGGCTTTGCCCTGAACATGCAGGATGCATATCTGCACATTAAGATCCTGTACAATCATTGACAGTATCTGCATTTCCTGTTGGAGGCTAGCACTACCAGTTTTGTGTGTTGCCCCTCTGCTTATCCATGGCACCAGAGTCTTCTCCAAGTGTTTTGCTGTTGTGGCTGTGACCTTATGCCAGGAAACCCTGTACATTATCCCTTACTGGGATGATTGGATCCTCAAAGCTCCTTCTAGGGACATGGCAATACAGACTTTGTATCAGATAGAACATTTGTTTGACCAACTAGGTATCTTAGTCAGTGAACCTAAATCATACCTGATCCTGTGCCAGCGCCCTCCGTTCATAGTTGCTGTCCTGTGCATGACTCATGTGCAGGCATGGAACTGCGAGTGGAAGCTCTTATCACTCAGTCAGCATGGCTAGCGTCCGGCTCCCAGGTCCCGCGAGGATCATACTTTGGCTCCTGTTCCTCATAGCTGCAGTCATCATGACCATTCCCATGGCCAGCTTCCATACACACATTCCCCAGTGGATGCTTATTGTCCAGTGGGCCGAGGCTACCCAATTCCTGGATAATATGATCCTGGTCACAAACCCTTTATGCAAAGCTTTGTTGGTGGCAAGACCACTTGCATCTGCTTCGTAGGGGCCCCATTCTTCCCTTGCGAGGTTCTCACCACAGATGGCTCTGGTAAAGGATGGGGGCCCATCTGGGTTTCCTAAAACTCCAAGGTGTGTGGTCCCTTGTAGACAGCTCTCCCCATAAATATTCTGGAGATGGAGCTGTTCTTCATGGCCTATGGTCCTTCACCCCTCCCATTCAGTGTTATCTTGATGGTATGGACGGACAACCTATGTGTCATGCAATACTTCAAAAAACAAGGAGGTACTCACTTCTATCCCCACTGCAAAGAAGCCATGAGGGTGTGAGAATATGCCCTTATCCACGATCTCGACATATTTTTGTTGAACTCTCTGAGCATTCTGGATGATGTGGTTGCAGACTTGTTCTCATGATGGGGTCGACTAGAGTTTAACCTTTTTGCATCCCACACACTGCAAAACTGCTACATTTTTACTTGTTCTTTCCAGGGCCTAAACTTTTTGGGCAAGACACATTCTCCCTCTCATAGAAGGGGAGGTTTCTGTACATTTTTCCTCCAGTCCCTCTAATTCAGTGGGTGTTGGTCAAGCTTCAGGAGGATGAGGCCATCTTTTTATTTGTGGCCCTCTTCTGGCCCTCAGGTTCTTCAAAGGGCACTTGCAGCTTTGTCCCCTGGTCCGTAGGGCTGTGTCAGTATATGACCTTAACTTTGTACTGGAGTCTCTTATAAAGGCTGCTTTTGAGCCTACTGCTGCTGTATGTTAATACAGGTAATGAGACCACTCTTACGTTTGTAAGAGTGGTCTCACATGCATTCTTAGAGTATGAGAACTGTAAATGGAAAGTGAACTGTTCTGATACGCTAAGAATGTAAGTGAGACCACTCTTACAACTGTAAGAGTAGTCTTGTTGCCCATATGAATATAGTATTGATCAAGCTCGATCAGTAAGGTATTACATATTTAAAAGCCTTACTCGAACATGCCTGTTTCCAAGGCAGCTGTGCATGAGACAGTCTTGACAGAATAAGTGTCTCACGCGCAGAGGAAAGGAACACTGGGATTGTTTCCTTGATCTGTAATTATGATATGAGTGTCCTTTCTTGGAAAATACTTTTTTCTGGTAGTGATCACCTGGGCTAGAAGGATTTTTCAAGCTGCAGGCTTTGGTTGCTGATCCTCCATATCTTGTGTTTCACCAGGATCGTGTTTCACTACGTATCCATCCTTGGTTCCTTCCTAAGGTGGTTTCTGAGTTCACATTGAATCACATTTCCTTCCCCTCAGAATACATATGAAGTTGTTCTGTTGTCTGTTGATGTCCGTACTGCCTTGTGCTTTTATTTGGACCTCACAAAGGACTGAATAGTCCACCCAGCTTTAGTTTTGTTTGCCTCCAGGATGATGAGGACTGTCTCTCTAAGCAGTGCCTTTCTAAATGTTTGGCATTTTGCATTTCTGTTTGTTATTCGAAGCACAGTAAGGAGCTTCCTGCCTGGTCATGCCACCCGTGGCAAGACCACTTTGGTGTCTTGTTTTCATTCAGTTTTGGCAGCTGACAGATGCTCTGCACAATATGGCATACTGTCCATACTTTTCCTAAACACCACAGTCTGGATCTGGTTCTGTAGATGGACTGGCTTCAGCCTTGCTCTCCATCAAGGCCTGGGTCGTCTTAGTCCCTGCTGTCTGGCCTTCCTCCCGCTCTGCAGTGTTTTACTGCTTGGGAATTGTTACAGAGGTGTGGCTATATGGTGGGAGATGTCCTCGAGAAAGTTTAGTTGCCTACAAGTAACCCCTCAACCTCTAGTGCATGTTTACTGAGAGGTTGAGTGTTCAGCTAGTTTGATTAGCAATTTAAAATTCTGTGTTTCTGAAAAACAAAAGGTAGCATACTAAGATTGCAAAATCTTGCACAAAATGAAACACAGGCACTCGGCTTATCAGTAAAAATGATTGCATCAGTTATCTAACGTTGCCTTCTTTTTTTGCTGTTTACTCTAAAGGGATCACATTTCCCTTTGATATCAAATTTGAGTTGGGGGATAAAAAGAAATATTTAATGAAACGTAAGTGGGTTCAGTTGCTCTGGAAATGTGCTTCTGCTAATTAAGAGGGTGCATTAAGCAGGTTAGCAGGGGAAAAGGAAGAGGAGGCCATTAGGGTTTTCCAAGGAGGTAGCGGAGAAAGTGAAAGCAAAAAAGATTGCATTCAGGCAATACAAAAAGACACAGGTAGAAGGGGGTAGGGAGAAGTGCCAGGAGAAGCAAAGTGGAGGCAGGGAGTTCAGTAAGGGAAGCCAAAGCTCAGACAGAAGAGCACATTGCAAAATCAGTGGGTAGAGGGAACAAAACTTTTTACAGGTACATAAGTGAAAAAAGAAAGGCAAAGGGAGGGATAGTGAGACTGTGGGGGAGGATGGGGGGCCGCGTGGAGGATGACAACAGTAAAGCTGACATATTGAATAGGTGTTCTAGAGACATGGATATGTTGTTCATCCACACTGTCTGGCAGGTATCCTTGCCGCTTTAAATCTTGCCGGAAGGTCTTCAAGCTGGCTCCTCCCACCCACCCGGGTGGTAAAACTCTCGGCTCCGCCCCATGACGTCAGATCTTCCTTACCGCTTGGAAGCTCAGGTTCCCTCCTTAACGCACTGCGTATAAGACTGGTTTCTAATTCTTCGGTTTTCCGAATTTAAAAGTTTTTTGCATTATAGACTTCGGTCTTCTATCCCTCGCGGCTACGATGGACAAATCGACTCCCGGTTATCGGCGGTGCCCTTGCGGGCAGAAGATGTCTCGGACGGATCCGCACTCCACATGTGTCTACTGTTTAGGCCTTGAGCACGACCCGCAGGCTTGCGACCTGTGCTCTTCCTTCTCAGCCTACGCCTCGAAGACTTTGCTGCCCGTTTACAACTGGGCGCCCGAGAAACGCTTTCCTCGGTAAAGTCAAAAGAGGCCCGGTCGGCGGTTTCACAAGGGTTGGCTCGGGCGGATCAGCTAGAGCAGATGATCGCCTTCAAAGAGGAGGCGGCGCGGGCCGCATCTTCCTCGACAGCGGCATTTATCCCGCTCTCCCTGGGTTCCTCTTACACAGCTTCCTTTAAGGAGCTTTGTCTGTCCCTCTCCACTAGAGGAGAGGGACCAACGTCTGCTGGACCTTCTTCTCGGTCCAAGAAGAAAGACAAGGGTAAGTCCCTCCGTCGACGCTCTTGGGAGCGGGAAAGGTCCCTCTCCCCGAGTTGTCGGCCATCGACTTCGGTCGATCGTTTGGCTTCGGCCACTGGTCTCCAGGTGTCCCTGGCCAGGTCAGTTGACGCGAGACTCCGTCGGGCAGTCGAGATCTTTCGACCACCGTTGGACAGGTTGTTGACCGGTGGCTGAAAATCCCCTCCCGGTTCCCCGGTGGGAGTTGAGGATCCCGCGGGCTTGCCAGTGCCTCTGGTTCTGGAGCCCTCGGGCGAACCCTCCGAGCCGAGGGAGGAGCCGGTTCCACCCGTCCCCTTCCCGCACCGCCCTCGGAAAGGCCGAGGGTCTCGGTCTCGGACTTCTTCGCGGTCCAGCCGATCCCACCATCATCGGTCGGTCTCGGTCGGCCGCACTGCGTATAGCGGCACCCCGCTCATCCGTCCTCCTCCTCGGATGAGGAAGCGGCGCGTAAGTTCGTCGGCCGATCGGGAGAGCCTCCTATGGCAGACAACAGCTCCTTCTGGCCAGGGACAAGCGGCGCCCGTGCTTCCCCTCGGCCCATTAGCGGCTGTGTCACGGACCGGCGAAACAACCCCTCGTTTGCCGAGGAGCCTGTTCCCAGGCGGTTGTTGGCCAAACCAGCTGCTCCACCGATTCGGTGGAACCTCCGCCTCCACAACCCTGTTTGGGGCTCCGACCAAGAACTCTCGGTCGTCTCAGGGTCTACCCCCATAGGCTGTCAGTGACCCTCCTCCTGATCGCCTCGGCAGGTGGAGGTGGCTGAGGGAGCCGAGAGGCAGCTCTTTGCGGACTCTTCTGAGTCTGGCAACCCGATTCCTTCCTTTTCTCCAAGCGGTGGACTTGGAGTCCTCTGGAGGTCAGTGCGTGGACAGCCCTTCGTCCTTCCTGGGTTTGCTCAGGCTCATCTCGGAGTCCACGGGGATGCAGCTCGAACCCGTATCCAAGTGGGCCAAGTATCCCCTCACGGAGATATTGGACCGGGCCCCTACGGAGGCCTTTCCTGTGGCTGAGGCCATTGTGGGCCCGGCCTTGGAGCTCTGGCAGCGCCCTGCGCCTTCGGCCAGGATGGCCAGGAAGTATCACGGTCCCTCGGTGCCCTGTCGGTTTCCGGAACATCCCTCAGCCAGGGGTTAGTTACCAACAGCGTTTTCGGCGTGCCAGAAGCGCTAGGGCGTGAGACAAACCTCCCGACAAAGAGGTCAAGAAATTGGACTATGCGGGGAAAAGTCTACGCTCGTCTCCTCCAGCCTTCATCAGGCAAGCTCGGTGTGCTTATGGCACATTTCTCCCATGCCCTGTTGGGCTCCCTGGGCGAGTAGTCCCTCATCTCCGGCTGACCTGCAGACCCACGGTTAGGCAGGTGCGGGACCAGGGCAGGGCAGTGGCCAAGCAGCAACTTCAGACTGCTCTGGACATTGGAGACTCATGCGCCAGGTCAGTCGTGGCCACAGTGGCTATCGCCGTCGGGCATGGCTGAGGATATCCACTTTCTGGCGGATACCCAGCACAGAATTGGGCAGGATGTCCCTTCCTGGGGACGACATAATCCGACCCCACTGGGTGGAAGGCCACCTCAGAGGATCGAAAAGTCAATGCCACCTTGGACTCTGTCTCATCCGCTCAGAGGGACAAAGGGCCGCAGACGCCAACCCAAGCCCTTTTCGTCCATCGCCCCACGACACGTCCGGCCCAGCAACACCAGGGCCACCAGGCTAGCTCTTGGCATCCCAAACCCAAGCCTCCGGCTTCCTCCTCCAGGAAGCAGAGGAGGTAAAGTCCCGGGGGTCCCTCGGCGGTCCCTCCTCCAAACCTGCACAGTGGACGGGTTGGAGGTGTCACCCCACAACTCGTCCACCCTCACCCAGGTTCCCCAGTAGAGAGCGGCTCCAGTTCTTCCTTTCCGCCTGGTATGCTATTACCACAGACCGTGGGCGTTGGAAGTGGTAGTGGAAGGGCCTGCCTCTGGAGTTGAGAGCAGGCCCCACCCTTCAGAAGCCATCGCACCTCAGGGGGGCCTCGGGTCTGAAGCCTGGCTGTCAGCTTCGTCAGGCAGGCATCACTCTCCTCCTAGAGAAGGAGGTGATAAGAAGGTGGCGGACCCTCCCTCAAACCGGGGTTCATGTCCAGGTACTTCCCTGGTTCCAGAAACAGACAGGGGCTGGCGCCCCATTCTCAAACCTACACGACCTAAACAAGTTCCTAAGGTCACCGAACCTTCAGGATGGTCACTCTGGCTCGAATAATACCATCCCTTGGAACCAGTGGCGTGGTTCTGCTCTCTGGACCTACAGGACGCATTCTTTCACGTCCCTATCCGTTCCATCAAAGGTTCCTTCGGCTTTTGGCGGAGGATCCACTTCAGTTCAAGCCATGCCCTTATGGCTTATCTCCAGCTCAGGGTCTTCACCAAATGCATGGCAGTGGTGACAGCATTCCCTCGTAGCTAGAGGGTCAGGTTACCCTTACCTGGGCGATTGGCTGATAGCGATCCCCTCCAGACAGGAGGTGAGGCGGTCCAGAATCTGGCCCTCCAGGTTTGCTCTCAAATTGGCCTCCTCTCATCAACGAGGCCAAGTCGAACTCGAGGCGAAGCAGGTGATTCTTTTCATCGGGGCAGAGCTCGACTCTCTTTGAGCAACGACGGCTCGGCCGGACAGGGCGAGGTTCTTTCCTCCTTTGCCCAGTCATTTCTGGTTTTGGCAATTGTGCCCTGCCGGGACTTCCTCAGCCTCCCTGGGTCTCATGGCGGCCTGTACCAGCGTGGTCCATTGGGCCGCTGGAACATGCGCCCCTTCAGTGAGGGGCTGGCCAGCCAGTGGTCCCCAACGCTTCTGATTCATTGGACCAGCTAGTGGCCGGTGACCCAGGGGATGTGGAATGCTCTCCAGTGGTGGACCGTTCAGTTTCATCTGCAGGAGGGCATCCGTTTGTCCGCCCGAGCAGCCCGGTCTCTCGATCGACCGCGCCTCTGATGGGTTGGGGTGCCCATCTGGGGAACACAAGAGCAGCGGCCTCTGGTCTCCCAGGGAGTCCCATGCCACATCAACCTGCTGGAGCTCCGAGCAGTCCCGCCTAGCTCTCACCGCTTTGCTCCGTTTCTTTGGGGTCAAGTGGTCCGGGTCCAGGCGGACAATACCCGCGACCATGTACTATCCTAAACTGCCAGGGCGGGCCAGCGCTCCATGCTTCTATGCAAGGAAGCTCTCCGCATCTGGTCACTAAATGCACACAACCTGGAGGCGGATCTCCTAGCCATTCATGTGGCAGGGCCTCCAACACCCTGGCCCGATGCCTAAGCGGATAGGGCTGCGTCCCACAGTGGTCTCTCACCCGGAGGTAGTACAAGATCTATTCTCCATTGGGGTACACCTCAGGTGGACCTGTTGCCCCTCCAAGAGAATGCGAAGCTGAGGCTGTTCCATGCCCGCCTCAGCAGGAATAGCTGCAGGGATGCCTTCGAGGCCGTGGACCCCGGGCCTCTTCTCGCCTTTCCCTGTTCCCTTGATGCACAAGGTGCTTCTCAAAGCAAGGAGGGACAAAGGCGCAGGTGATTCTGATAGCCCCAGACTGGCCGCCAGTCTGGTACCAGATCTCCTCAGCCTCAGCTCCAGGCTCCCGAGGCAGCTTCCAGCTCGCCCGGACCTGCTCTAGTCAGGGAAGGTATTCCATCCGGACCTTCAATCCCTGCACTGATGGCCTGGTTCCTGGCGGCTAGAGTTCCAGGCCCTTGGGTCTTTCTGGCCAGGGTCCTCAACGTGGTTGGGCGCCCATGAAGGTCGACCAGAAAAGTCTACGCCTTCAAATGGAAGAGATTTTCCATTTGGTGCCAGGACAAGGGCCTGAACCCTTCCCTCCTGTTCCTTGGCGAGCATATTGACTACCTTTGGTCCCTTTCTCAGCAAGGGCATGGGTCGGCAAACCCTTAAGGTGCACCTGGCAGCCATCTCTGCTTCGGGCAGCACGGGCGGGAAGCAGTCGATTGGCAGGAGAAGGTGAGTCTGGCGCTTTTCAAAGGCCTTGATCACATTTCCCCTCCGTTAGAGAACCTCTACCTCCATGTGGATCTACTGCTGGTACTGGCCAAAGCTCATGGGCAAGCTCATTCGAACCAATGCACAGGTGTGAGTACTCTCTCACCTGTCGGGAAGACCGCCTTCTTGGTGGCTATCACGTCAGCCAGAAGGATGGGAGAGCTCCAGGTGCTCTGCATCAGTCTCCTTACCTGGTCTTCCACAGGGACAAGGTTGTCCTGCGCCCCACCAATTCCTTCCGAAGGTGGTGTGGAGTTTCACCTTAACCAGGTGTTGACTCTGCCGGTGTTCTACCCCAATCCACCTTGGAGGCGAATATAGGCTCCATACTCTGGACCCTAGAGGCTCGCTTACTATAAAGGAAGCGCTGAAATCGGGAGAGGTTTGCCAGCTGTTTGTCACCTACGCTGAAGCCGCACCTGGAAGACCTGCAGCCAAGCGGACGATAGGCAGGTGGGTCACCTCCTGCATAGATCTCTGCTATAAGTTGGCGGGCATGGAGCCTCCCAGAGGGATAAGAGCTCATTCTACCTGCCATACTGCTGCATCGGTGGCTGCTTCCAGGGACGTCCCTATCCAGGAAATCTGCAGGGCTGCTACCTGGAAGTCAGCACACACCTTCATCACCTATTACCACATCGACCTTGAGTCACGCCGGGATGCTGGTTTTGGGGCCTCAGTTCTCCAGTCTCTATTCCCTAAGTAGGGGGTGTGCGCCTTGCCTCCCTCCTCCCGGAGAACTGCTAGGAGTCTGCCAGACAGTGTGGATGAACAACATATCCATGTCCCTAGAAATACAGGTTACTCACCTGTAACAGGAGTTCTAGGAATGGTATATGTTGTTCATCCTACACACGACCTCGGCTTCGACACACAACCTGAGCTTCCAGTGGGCCAGATCTGGTGTCATTGGGCGGAGCCGAGAGTTTTACCACCCGGGTGGGTGGGAGGAGCCTGCTTGAAGACCTTCCGGCAAGATTTAAAGCGGCAAGGATACCTGCCAGACAGTGTGGATGAACAACATATACCATTCCTAGAACTCCTGTTACAGGTGAGTAACCTGTATTTTCTGCTCAGTCTTTACTGAGGAAGAGGTGGGTAATAGGCCTGAAGGGAGTACAAGGAGTGGGAATGATGCAGAAATGGACATAAGTCCCTTTACACAAGAAAGGGTCCCGAAGGAACTGGAAGGAATAAGAGTTGATAAAGCAATGGGGCCAGATGGGGTGCACCTCAGGGTCCTTAAAGAACTAAGAGAGGTGGAGGCTGAACCTCTGGCAATCCTGTTCAGTAGATCACTGGAAATAGGGGAAATACCCAAAGACTGGAGGACAGTAGATGTAGTTCCCTTACACAAAAGTGGAAACAAAGAGGAAGCAGGGAACTACAGACCAGTCAGCCTCACCTCATTAGTGGGGAAGATCATGGAAGCATTACTGAAGGAGAGATTGGTGGAATGTCTGGTTGTCAACGGACTACAGTACCCAAGGCAGCATGGTTTCACCAAGGGGTGGTCATGTCAGACCAGCCTCGTTGAAGTTTTCGACTGGGTGACTAGGGAGGTGGATCAGGGGAGGGAAGTGGATGTGGCCTATCTGGACTTCAGCAAGGCTTTTGACACTGTGCCACATAGAAAGCTATTAAACAAACTGGGGAATATGGGTGTGGGCAGGGCAGTAGTGCGGTGGGTAGGTAACTGGCTGGACGGCAGGACACAGAGGGTGGTGGTAAATGGCTGTCACTCCACAAAGGGAAGAGTGACCAGTGGGGTACCACATGGATCAGTGCTGGGACCGATCCTATTCAGCATCTTCATCAGTGACATTGAGCAGGGCCTAGAAGGCAGAATTTCCCTTTTCGCTGACTACACAAAGCTCTGTAACAGTGTGGACACACCAGAGGGTGTAGACAGAATGAGAAGGGACCTGCAGAAACTTGAAGAATGATCAGGGGTTTGGCAGTTGAAATTCAATGCAAAGAAGTGCAAGATAATGCTTATGGGGCACAAAAACCCTGGCATAATATATCAGTTGGGGGGGTGAGGATATAGCATGCACCAAGCAGGAAAGGGATCTTGGGGTTATCATCTCTGATGACCTCAAGGTAGGGAAACAGTATGCCAAGGCAGCAGGTAAAGCAAATAGGATGCTGGGATGCATAGGCAGGGGCATCACCAGCAGGAAGGGAGGTCATAATTCCACTATACAAGACACTAGTGAGGCCCCACCTGGAGTACAGTGTACAGTTCTGGAGACCTTACCTACGTAGGGACGTAGACAGGGTAGAGAAGGTTCAGAGGAGGGCAACAAAGATGGTACATGGATTGCATCACAAGTCCTATGAGGACAGGTTGAAGGACTTGAATATGTTCTTCCTGGAAGAGAGGAGGGAGAGCAGGGATATGATAGAGACATGCAATTATCTTACAGGGAGGAACAGGGTGCAGGAATACACTATTTTTAAGCGAAAAAGATGTTCCAGGACTAGAGGGCATGGGATGAAGTTGGAGGGAGGATGATTCAGAGGAAACATGAGGAAGAATTTCTTCTGGTGAACAAGTGGAACACCCTGCCAGAGGAAGTGGTGGGGGCTGAAACAATCTGGAATTTAAGAATGCATGGGATAGACATAAAGGAATTCTGGAGGTCAGGGGTGAGGGGCAACAGACTTCTAGGAAAACATAAAGTGAACTTACAAGCTCAAAAGGGCAGACTGGTTAGGCCGTAGGCACTTATCTGCTGACACTGTCTATGTATCTATGAGTATCCAACTGATGTCACTGTAACTTCTTAGGATTCCAGAACCACTTGGCTTTGCTTCTTAGTTCTCCACTCCTAAGAAGTCATGAGGAGATATTCTTGACTAGCTAAAAGACATCTCCTGAGCCCCATTTAGTTATACATTGTCATCTCATCAATGCAGACCCCCGATAATGTATGGATCAGTAAGTATGCAGATGATTGTAAGATGGGTGGCATAGTAAATGACAACTCCTCTGCTGTGGAATTCCAAAGAAATATAAACAAACTAGCAGATTGGGCTAACAAAAACAAAATGTCTTTCAACATCAACAAATGTAAGGTGATGCACCTTGGCCATAATAATCCGATGAAAACATATAAACTAAACAATATTGAACTACAAATCACTGAAAATGAAAGAGACCTTGAAGTCAATATTAGTATTAAACTCACTTTTAAATCCCACACTAAACACACTGTATTAAAATGCCAGTGGATCCTAGGCTGCATTCTCCATAACTTTAAAAGCAGAAAACCTGCAATTATTGTCCCATTATATTCAAGCCTAATTAGACCCCATTTGGAGTACTGTTCCCCCTTTGTGTGCTTCAGCAACAATAGCAGGAATGAAAAGTATTGCATCAGTACAGAGGAAAATGACCAAAGAACTACATAACCTACAAAATCTAAACTACAATGATAGACTAAGAAAAACAGGGCTTTATTCAATGAAATGTAGGAGGCTTCGAGGGGATTTATGTTTAACTTTTACTGCCATGCATGATGAGTTAACTCTGGAAACAATTGGGTTGGTTAAGCACTCTGATAATAACAACACTAGATCACACAATCAAAAACTTGAAGGTGAAATAAATAAAACAAAAGATATATCTGGTTCACCCAGAGAGTACCCATCATTTGGAATATCCTGCCAACATGTGCGGTAGAAAGTGAAAATATGACTGTTTAAGAACAGATTGGACACATATATGGGGATAAAAAATACTCTTTCCACCATTAGAGAGTAAATGGTGGCAAGTTCACATTGGGCCTGTGGCCTTCTCGAACTTAAACCAACCCTATGAACCTATATTATAAATAGAGTTAAAAAAATATTATATTTATATAACACAAATCACATCTTTTGAGGCCTGTCAGGACTTTTGGTAATTTATGCTAATTTTGTCGAGTTTAATATTACGTTTTGTGTGAGTCAGCAGTACATAATTTGAGTGGCCTGTGTAGTTGCACAGTCAGTAAATTGTAGTACTGGTTGGAACTTTTTTTCCCGTACAGTTGTGCAGCAAGGCACCAGGATACGTGTCTAGGACACAACTAGGAGTCCCTGACAGGAGCATCTTTATCTCACTGTCAGTTACATACCATGCTGCTCAGACTGTATTTCTGCATCACTTCTTCTGTTAGTGTAACTTTTTCGGGGTGGTGTTTTACCAACTAGGAAAATGTACTCATAGCTGGGACTAGGCCTTATGCTTTTTTAGGAGGCGGCGGCGGCTCATGTTACTGTCGGATGGGAATCATCGCAGCAGGTGGCAACACTGATAAATACCTTCTGTGGCTGGGAGCTGTTGCTGCCCGGTGCAGTATCAAGAAAGCATTTTAAAGTAGGAGATGCACATCCATTTTACCTCCACAGTGGTTGTACAGTTGCTTCATACAAGCTTACATGCAAAATACTGCACATGTTTTTTGTGCTGCTACTCCAGTTAGTTTTAGTACCAAATCAGTTGCTACTTCCTACACAAATATTTCTGAATACACATTTCTTTAATGAGGTGTGTGTGTACCAGCTGAGTTGAGTGTGGGTTTTACAATATTTAATGAGTGACAGCACTGTGGTGAGGTGAAAGTGCTGGGATGGCCACCAGTACTGTACAATTCAGGAGGTAGAATGTTGCTGCAGTGTTCAGCATGCAGGGAAAGTCAAAAGGCACAAAATGATTAAAGAGAGGATAAACACAGAGAGAGGTTAAGTGACTTGCACATGCAAGTGTGTGTTGTGGGTTTTAAACCTGGGTATGCAAGTTCACAGCTCTGTGCTCAAACCACTAGGCCAACAAGGGAAGAACGAGAAGACAGAAACTAAAAATAAACAAAGAACTGTAAAAAGATGGAATGTGAAACAGAAGAAAGAAAAGATGATGTTCAGAAAAAAGGAAAAAACATGGAACAGAAAGGAAGATTGGGGGTGGGTAGGAATGATGATGCTGGAGTCTCTTCTGAACTGCAATCTCTGTGTCACAAAAAAGTCGAGTTCTAACTTAGGATGTGTGGGAATGGGTGGTAGGGAGAGACATACGGTGCTAAACAAAACTTGCATCCTACATGACGTACACCGATAGCCTTACCAAAGCTTGCCTAGTGCTACACAAAATGTATTTTGTATAGCAGTCACTGCTACGAGAATTTTGGGTAAAATGTTCCCTGGTGGGAGAGACCACTGTGTTTTTAACACTGATGACTCCCCCTCTGGTGCAGTACCCAGCCCTACAAGCTGGTGTGTGTGTGTGTCTTTGTTGATGTACTGTCATTCATGCCTTGGCCACTGTGTTGTACAGTAAAAAAACCTTTTTTTTGGGGGGGGGGGGGTATATTACCAGGGTTCCCTACTCTCTGGGAATATATGGCGGTGGCAGTGGTAGTCTGGGCCAAAGGTGCATTATTCTGTGGACTCCTATATCCACTGTGCATGTGCATAAGTGGTTTTTAATAAGGAGGAGAGCACTGGTATCAAAAAGGGGTAGAAGTACAATAAAGAATGGTGGTAAAAAACATTTTGGAGGCTTTTATAAAAAAAAAAGAATTAGGGTGGTGGCAAAAAAATATAGCATGGTAGTAAAAAAGAGTGGTGGTAGAAAAATGTAAGGTGGTGGTGGCCCACCGTGCAAAAATAGTGAATGGGTAACATTGATTACTTTATAGATGCATGGACAATGACAGCCGAAAAAGGCCTTTTGACCCATTCAATCTGCCCACTCTAGCTAACTACTCTGCAGCACCCTTTGTAGAAAAGAAAAAGAAAATCAAACATGAAATAGTAGTCTTTGTGAACTATGACTAGAAAACCATTCTGACTTATTTTGATCTGAGCTGGCTACAGTATATCACTTCTGAAATGAACAATATCGGACAAAATCAAATAATGACACTGACAAAATGCCTTTATTTTGTGGTGAAACATCCCTTTAAATGGGTTCTTGTATGTATGAGGATATTTTTGAAGAGGGATTAAAATAAAAACTTGGTGGCAGAACTCGTACTAATAGTGCTTTTTCCTTTTAAGAAAACTGCTTAGTAGCAGTATTGTTGCAGCTCCCATTTTCATTAATGTGTAGTAATTGATGAAGTTGCAACGACTTGCAGCCGTAATGACTTTTAAACATAATAATGCACTCCTTTCTAATAAGCCAGCACTGCTGGGGTTTAAAAGCACACTAAATCAGTTGCTTTAGTATGAATTTATTAGTTTTTTTCCTAGCATTAGCTTTAATAGTAGTTATTTACATAAGCGTACATCCCATTAACCACCATCAGGGCTGGAAAACATGCTGAACTGTTCATATTTTCATATAATTATTGAACATAATGGTTTCATTTGCATTTCTAAACAGTGATGTTTCTGTCAGGCTTGGAAATAGTGTCCTTGCGCACTCCCTATTTCACATCCACTTACTTGACATCATTAAATTTTATGCTAATGTGCTTCCCTGGAAAATCATAAGTAGGATAAATGCTTGTGCTTTTTTATGCAAAGCAGAGGAAATGGCTCCTGATAGCCCTCCCTGCCGACCGCATTAAAAAAAAAAAAAATTGCTTTTCGGTACCTTCTTAAAGAACCCTACCTGCAGTTGTGTTCCTCTGGGGGAAAAAAACACTAGGAACCTACTGAAACATACAATAGTTTGTCCTCAAAAATGTTTGTCGAGGTTATTCCACCATTCCGTACCACAAGTAAAGACTCTTTCAGTGAGGGACCTGAAAACATTTAAAAAAACACACAAAAAACATTTTTTCTCATCAGTTGCTTATGCAGAATGCCCCAAAACAAAGCATCGTGGGTAGCAATATGCTTGCAAATCACCATTTTGGTTAGCTGACCAGACTTCATCACCATTTTGCTACTGAGGTCTGATTGAATCTAGACTCCAATTTTATACGTCTTCCATGGCTCGTCCGCTCATCCTGTTTGTTTTCACTGTTAAGAGAACTGTAAGGAGGTACAGTATGAAGCATCGTGCTACTCATTTCATCTGCAGTTCTGAACCATCTGTATTACTGGATTGAGTTACAGATATTTATAATACAGAAAGTAATTGTGTGAGTACATTGATTGGTATTCTATGGCCTGTGTCTGCAACAGTCTGTAAAGAGCACCAATACATGTGCAGTACATAGAAACTGTTGGCAGATAAGGACCGCAAGGCCTATCCAATTTGCCCGTAAACTCTATACTTATTTGCAGCCTCTGACCCTATCTGGTCAGTGGCTTTTCATCACTCCTTCCCACCTCAAGGTACCTTTGTGCCTGTCCCAGGCATGTTTAAACCCCCCAACTGTGCTCGCTTCCACCACCTCTTGTGGCAGACTATTCCATGTGTCTACCACTCTTTCTGTGAAGAAAACCTTCCTCACATTTCCTCTTAACCTGCCCCCTTCCAATTTCATATCATGCCCCCTTGTTCTTGTACTCCTTCTACATTGGAAGATGTCTCCCCCTGCACCTTGTTTATGCCCTTGAGGTACTTGAATGTTTCTATCATGTTCCCCCGCTCCCTCCTTTCCTCCAGTGAGTACATACTGAGGTCCTTTAATCTCTCCTCATATGTTTTGTGGTGCAAGCCCTGTACCATCTTGGTCACCCTTCTCTGGACTGCCTTCACCCTGTTGATGTCCTTGTGAAGATCTGGCCTCCAGAATTGCACACAGTACTCTTGGTGACGCCTCACTAGTGTTTTATGCAATGGCATCCTCACCTCCCGCCTTCTGCTAGTGATACCTCTGCATCCCAGCATGCCACTGGCCCTCCCTGCAGCCTTTGCTTTGACACCTTTAGGTCATCTGCAATAATCTCCAGGTCCCTTTCTTCCTTAGCGATCTTCAGAACCTCCCCATTTTTGTTTTGGGATCCCACAGCGCCTATCCCAGGATAACTTGAATTCTTTAATTATTTTGCACTTCTTTGCATTGAACCTCAGTTGCCACACCTCAGACCATTTTTCTACCTTCCCCAGGTCCCTCCTCATTTTCTTCACCCCTTCTGGCATATCCACCCTGTTGCAGATCTTGGTGTCATCTGCAAACAGGCAGACCTTTTCCCTCCAGCCCTTTCGCAGTGTCACTTATGAAGACATTGAAGAGGACTAGCCCAAGGACTGATTTTTGAGGTACCCCGCTGGTCACCCCCCCCCCCTTTCCCTGGAATGGATCCCATTACCACCAACCTCTGCCTCCTGTCTGTTAGCTAGTTTTTAACCTAGTCTACCACCTTGTGCACCATGCCCCAGACTACCCATCTTTTTAAGTGTCCTTTTATGTGGGACAGCATCGAAGGCTTTGCTGAAATTGAGGTAGGCGATGTCCACTGCCCCCCCCCATCTGCTTCCTTTGTCACCCAATCAAAAAAATCTATAAGATTTGTTTGACATGACCTTCCTGTTGTGAATTCATGTTGCCCTGGATCCTGGGCAGTGTTTGCTTCTAAGTGTGCCACTATTCTTTCTTTTAGCAGTGCCTCCATGATCTTTCCCACCATTGAAGTGAGGCTGACCAGCCTGTAGTTCTAACCCCAGAAATCCACTAATATTGTTACTTCTTGGAATGCTCCTTTAAGTCAGCACTGCCCCGGAGCCAAATGGAATGCTGTGCTAATTATGGAATCTTAAGCTCATGCATCCAGTTTCAAAACTGCCCAGTGTAACTGCCTACATTCTAACCTTAGAGTCTAGGATCGTTGATATGTTGTTCTATTCACACTTCTTGGCAGGTACCTTGCTGCTTTAAGATGTGCCAGAAAGTCTTCAAGCTGGCTCCTCCCAACCACCCGGATGGTATAATCCTCTGCTCCGCCCCATGACGTCAGAGCTTCCTTTCCACTGGAATGGTCAGGTTCCCTCCTTAGTGCTCCCGCGTGTAGTAGGCCCTGGCTCTAGAATCTTTGGATTCGCTTCCAAAACTTATTTAAAAACACTCTTGAGTTTTGTCTTCTCCTTCTTCTCTCGCTACTGCGATGGAAGACAAATCGGTTCCTGGGTTTCACTGGTGCCCCTGCAGGCAGATGTCTCGCACCGATCCACACGCCGCGTGCATCTACTGCCTGGGATACGACCATGATCCACAGGCATGCGATCACTGTCTGTCCTTTTCACCTTTGGTTCTGGAAGACTGTGCTGCTCGACTTCAACTGGGGCGACCGGAAAACAGTTACCCACCAGTTAAATCCAAGGTTGCCTGTTGGGTGGTCTCTGCGGCTGCGGGGTCCTTCGAGCAGCTGGAATAGCTTAAGGCCTTCGAGGAAGAGAAGGCTCAGGCCGCGGTGGGCTCCTTTTCAGCTTAAACCTTCATTCTGCTACAACTAGGATCCTCCTATTTGGCTTCGTTCAAGGAGTTCTGCCAGTCTCTCTCTCTACCAAGGGAGAGGGCCCTTCCGGGTTGCATGTTTCACACTCTCGGAGGAAGGAGTCGAAAAAGGACAAGTCGCAACATCGATGCTCTCGGGACCGGGAGAGGTCCTGCTCACAGGAAACCCCTGTTTCGACTTTGGTCGAAGTCGCGACTGCCCCATCAGACCAGTCGGCTGAGATGCCTGTCGACATGGCCGAGATTTTTCTTGAGCCGATCGGCGGGTTGTTACCTGATCCGGCCGACAACTTTATTTCGGACGCCGGTGCTTCTGGTGCTCTTGGACGGATCAGCTCAGCCCGCTGGACAGGACCCGTTCCCCCAAGGAATCTGACCAGGTAGAGCTGCGGGTTTCCCCGACTTCTTCTGAGGTTCTGCATCGGCCCTGCCAACAGTCGAGGTCTTGGCCTCGTTCCTCAACTTCAACGTTGGACAAGATTCACCCTCATCAGCGATCTCGCTCCTGACGCCATGGTAAGCATAAGCGGCAGTGCCGCTCCTCATCTTCGTCCTCCTCGGGTGAGGAGAGGCTCCGGCACAAGTTGCATCGGCTCTGAAGACCTAATGTGCAGCAGTTGTTTCTGTCTGGAGTCGGAAACTGATTCGTTTTTCTCCGGCCATTAAGTGGCTTTAAGCTCGGCGACTGGCGTCTGCTGTGGCCACCATCACCAAGGTGCCGGTTAAGGCCCCGCCTGCTCAGCCAAAGCTGGCTACTCCACCAATCCAGGTGGAACTGCCGCCCCAGCAACCGAAGTCTGGGGCTTCGACCAAGGAATCTGTCTGCTCAAGGCCTGCCCCATCTGTTGTCTGTCACTCTTACTCCTGACCGCCCAAGGCGGGTTGAAAGTGACACGGATGGTCGCCTGCCTTTACGAGGACTCCTCGGAGTCTGAAGATTCCTCCATGGTCTTCTGTCCTGTTGACACTGAGTCTCTTGGGGGAGGTCTCTCCGTCGGCTCATTTCTGAGTCCATGGGAATGGAGCTCGAGCCTGTGCAGAAACGAGCCAAGTATCCCCTCACAGAGTTTCTGGACAAAGGGGATACTTCGATGGAGGCCTTTCCGGTGGCTTAGGCCATTTTGGGCCCAGCCTTGGAGCTGTGGCAGCATCCTGCATCTTGCCCTGTGCCTTCTGCCTGCATGGCCCGCAAGTATCTGGTCCCTATGGGGTCCCTTTCGAGGTTTTCAGAGCACCCCTCTGTGGTGGGGTTGGTGGCCGACTCCATCTTTGGGCGCTTAGGCAACAATGGGGATATGGACAGACCGCTGGACAAGGAATCCAAACAACTGGACCATTCTGGGAAGAAGCTATATGCAGCCTCCTCCCTTGGCCTTCGTCAGGCCAGTTCAGCCGTTATCATGGCACATTTCTCCCATGCCCTGTTGGGCTCCCTGGACGAGGTGATCTCTCTTCTCCCGGTGGACCTCCAGACCACGGTCAAGCAGGTCCGGGACCAGGGTAGGGCAGTGGTGAAGCAACAACTCCAGACAGCTCTGGACATTGGTGACTCCTGTGCCCGTTCGGTGGGCCTGATGTGGAGGGCCACCTCCAGCTTGTAGAGAAGTTCAATGCCAACTGGACTCCACCACATCTGCCCAGAAGGACAAGGGCCCCAAGTGTCAGAACAGCAGGCACTTTTGTTCGTCCACTCCTGCGACCAGACCGGCTCAGCAGTAGCAGGCTCAATCTTGGTGTCCTCGGGCAAAGTCTGTGGCCTCCTCATTCCGAAAGCCCTGGGGGAAAGGTTCCGGCAGCTCCTCCGCTGGATCCTCCTCCAAGCCTGCCCAGTGACTGGTTGGGGGGCATCTTCCTCAGCCCCGTCACACCTCCCGTGGGGGGCCGGTTCAGCCACTTCCTTTTTGCCTGGTCTGCTATCACCACGGGTCATTGAGTTCTGGAAGTGGTCGGTCGAGCCCTGCCTCTGGAATTCGAACAGGCCACTCCATATCGAGCCCACGCCCCACAGGGGGATCTAGTGTCCACAGCCTCTCAGTCGGCTGTCCGAGACGACTTAGCTCAGCTCATCCTCATGGAGGTGGTGCGCAGAATAGCGGACCCGCCTTCAGACCCAGGGTTGGTTTCTAGGTACTTCCTGGTACCAAAACAGGCAGGGGACTGGTGCCCCATTCTAGATCTGCACGACCTGAACAAGTTCCTCAGGTCCCGCACCTTCTGGATGGTAACTCTGGCTCAGATCAGACCATCCCTGGAGCAAGGCGTGTGGTTCTGCCCCCTAGATCTTCAGGACGCGTTCTTTCACATCCCGATCCGTCCGTCCCATCGACTGTTCCTCCGCTTCAGAGCCGAGGGAACCCTTTATGAGTTCCAAGCCATGCACTTCAGCCTGTCTTCAGCCCCCAGGGTCTTCACCAAATGCATGGTAATGGTGGTGGCTTATCTGAGGTGTCGAGGGGTCCAGGTGTACCCTTATCTGGACGACTGGCTGATAACAGGTTCCTCCAGGTGGGAGATGGAGTGGTCCTCCAGACTTGCCTTGACCTTGGCCTCCTGATCAACGAGGGCAAGTTGGAACTTGTGCCTTCACAGGTGATTCAGTTCATCGGGGCAGAGCTTGACTCCTGCTGAGCCAGAGCTCTGCTCCTGGTGGACAGGATGGAGGTTCTCTCCTCCTTTGCCCAATCATTTCTGGTTGGGCAATTGTGCCCTGATTGGGACTTCCGGCGTCTTCTGGGCTACATGGTGGCCTGCACCAGCGTGGTCCGATGGGCCCGCTGGCACATGCGTTCCCTCCAGTGGGAACTGGCCAGCCAATGGTCTCAGCGCTCTGGTCATCTCGACCAGCTGGTCTCTGTGACCCAGAGGATGTGGGACAGCCTCCAGTGGTGGCTCATCCCATCCCACCTGCAGGAAGGGATCCTGTTTGTCTGCCTTGAGGTGATGGTCATCCTGACGACCGACGCCTCTCTGGGTTGGGGTGCCCATTTGGGGAAGCACAGAGCCCACGGGCTGTGGTCGCCCCAGGAGTCCCGATACCACATCAACCTGCTGGAGCTTCAAGCGGTTCAGCTAGCCCTGACCGCATTCGCTCTGTTTGTTCAGGGTCAAGCGGTCCAGGTCCAGATGGACAACACCACGACCATGTACTGTCTCAACAGGTAGGGTGGGATGCGCTCCTTGCCCCTCTGCAAAGAAGCTCTCTGCATTTGGTCCCTCTTGCTTAGCCTGGAGGCAGATCTCCTAGCCATTCACATGGCAGGAGCCTTGAATCAGGCGGCCAATGCCCTCAGCCGGATGGGCGGGGCATCTCATGAGTGGTCTCTCCACCAGGAGGTAGTACAAGAGTTGTTCTCCCACTGGGGTACCCCTCAGGTGAACCTGTTCGCCTCCAGGGAGAACGTGAAGCTGAGGCTGTATCATGCCCACCCCCCTCAGCAGGGTTCGCTGCAGGGGGATGCCTTCTTGAGGTTGTGGACCCCAGACCTCTTCTACGCCTTCCCTGGATTCACAAAGTGCTCATCAAGGTCATGAGGGTAAGGGCGTAGGTGATCCTGGTAGCCCCAGACTGCCCACACCAGTTCTGGTATCCAGATCTCCTCAGCCTCAGCTCCAGGATCCCGAGGTGGCTTCCAGCACACCCGGACCTGCTCTCCATCAATCAGAGGAATCAGGAGAAGGTACTCCACCCAGACCTTCAATCCATGCAGCTCACTGCCTGGTTCCTGAGCGGCTAGAGTTCCAGGCCTTGGGTCTCTCTGACGAGGTCCTCAGCATTGTTGAGGCTTCCCGTAAGGAATCGACCAGAAAATGCTATGCCTTTAAATGGAAGAGATTCTCCTTCTGGTGTCAGGGCAAAGGGTTGGACCCATCGTCCTGTCCAGTGGCTAGCATTTTGGACTATATTTGGTCTCTCTCCCAGCAGAGACTTCGGTCGACGACCCTAAAGGTGCACCTGGCAGCCATCTCTGCTTACCGGGTGTGGGCCGGTAAGCAGTTGGTGGCACAGGAGAAGGTGGTCTGGGGCTTCTTCAAAGGCCTGGATCACATATCCCCTGCGGTGCATGAACCTCTGCTTCCATGGGATCTACTGCTGGTTTTGGCAATGCTCATGGCCATTTGAACTGATGCACAAATGTGACATCTCACATTTGTCATGGAAGACCGCCTTCTTGGTGGCTATCATGTCAGCCAGAAGGACTGGGGAGTTACAGGTGCTGTATATCGAGTCTCCTTACCTGGTCTTCCAGAGGGACAAGGTTGTCCTGTGCCCCCACCCGAAATTACTTCTGAAGGTGGTGTCAGAGTTTCACCTTAACCAGGTGATTACTCTGCTGGTGTTCTACCCCAGTCACACCTCGGAGGCTGAGTATAGACTACATACTTTTGCCTGAGAGTAACGCTCGCCTACTTCAGAGTGAATGGCAGACGTTCGGGGAAAGGTTTGTCAACTGTTTGTCACCTATGCTGAAGCTGCACCTGGCAGACCTGCAGCCAAGCAGACAATAGCTCGATGGATTACATCTTGCATTGACCTCTGCTATAGGTTGTCAGGTAAGGAGCCTCCCGTAGGGCTTGAGGCTTATTCCACTCGCCATACCGCTGCGTTGGTGGCTGCTTCTAGGGACATCCCTATCCAGGAAACCTACAAGGCTGCTACCTGGAAGTCGGCACACACCTTCATTTCCCATTACCACATTGACCTCGTGTCATGCCGGAATGCTGGTTTTGGAGCCTCAGTTCTCCAGTCCCTCTTTCCTAAGTAGGGGATGTGCA
The DNA here is from genome assembly GCA_016271365.2 of Neoceratodus forsteri. Lineage (NCBI taxonomy): Eukaryota > Metazoa > Chordata > Ceratodontiformes > Ceratodontidae > Neoceratodus > Neoceratodus forsteri. The sequence continues at coordinate 609,526,822 of CM057449.1, read as the reverse complement.
TCCTGCCTCTCTCCTCCAGGAGAACTGCTAGGAGTCTGCCAAGAAGTGTGGCTAGAACAACATATCCATGATCCTAGAAAAACAGGTTACCTGTATCAGTAGTTCTAGGAGTGGTATATGTTGTTCATCCACACTGACCCAGCCGACCTCCCTGGCTTCGACGCACTGGCTTCCAGCGGGCCAAGATCTGGCGTCATGGGGCGGAGCCGAGGGTTATACCACCTGGATGGGTGGGTGGGAGGAGTCCGCTTAAAGACTTTCCGGCACATCTTAAAGCAGCAAGGTACCTGCCAAGAAGTGTGGATGAACAACATATATCATTCCTAGAACTACTGTTGCAGGTGAGTAACCTGTTTTTTCTTCTCCCCACTGCAAAGTTCAGACACCCTGGAGATCTTCTCTAAATCAAGAGCGATTCCTGAAGTGCACTGAACAAAAATACCTTGAGTATTTTAATTCTTTCATTACTGCCTAGTGTAGTTTGTTGGTGTTTTACTTCATAGTTTAAATTTTTAGCGTTATTTACCGGTTCCTCGCAGTTCCTGTGAACCGAGGGGTAACCAGTTCTTTTTCTCTTGAATCGGAACCTTTTTTTAAGGGTTCTGATTAGATTTTTTCTGTATTATTTTGTAAATTTACCACATTTGAACAGAGGTTTATTGGTTCCCTCAGCAGCTTTTCAGTTCCGGATCCGATTGGAACCGTTAGTTTTTGAACTTTATCAAAGTTTCTCTATTTTTGTCATTCCAGATTCCTGTTTTTTTAAAATGTCAGATAAACCTAAAAAGCAAACAGGACCTCCTGATTTTAAAAATTGCCTGAAGTGTTCAGAAGTGTTTGCCCAGGCAGACAAACATGACTTATGTTTGCTCTGCCTTGGTCGACAGCATTTTTCTGATAATTGTGACATCTGTAAGTCTTTCCATGAGAAAATAGTGGAAAAATGTAGGGAGAGGCTTAAAAGAAAATTAGAAGAGGGGTCCATGGGCTGTAACCAGTCCACCCCCTCTAAAACTGTGGCTATTCCTTCCAGAGCCTCCAAATCCACCCCTGATATGGGTGAGGGCTCTGGTAAGAGAGGCAATGAACCGTCTGACTCTCCGGTGCCTGCCAAAAAACTGAAGAAAACAAAGCACACTGAAACCCCGGCTGAAACACTTCCAGGGGTCCCTCAGGTGCCTGTACCTGCACCTTTGCCTGCCGACCTAACCCAGGCTCTAGCCTTATTACAAGTGCTGCAGTGCTTACTACCCCCTAAGCAGCTTGTTGTCACTCCTGCTGAAAAAGCTCTCATTTTTGTACCTCTCTTATCCACTGACACAGTGGAATGTGAGGAAGATGATCAGGAAGAGGAAGGTATTGAACCCAAGGTCTGACCAGAGCAAGACTTTGGCTCTCCTCCCAGGCCCACAGAGGACTTTTCATCCCATTTTTCTTTTGTTAGAAAAATGGTGGAGACCCTGTATCTACAAACTGCAGAAGAAATCCAGAATGAAGAAGAGGCTCAATATGTGGAGCTTATGGGGCTGACACCCACCAAAAGGCTCCTTCTGCCTATGTACAAGTTCTTTAAGAAGGGTGTTCTCGAAAATCTCAAGACTCCCAACACTGTCACAACCACTGATAAAAAGTGTGATAAGAAATACCAGCTTGAAAGGTCAGGAGCTGAGTTTTTGTTTACTCACCCTGACCACCAGGGTATTGTTCAGCAGGCTGCCTGTGAAAAGGCTAAAACTCCCTTGTCCTCTCACCCCCCCTGAGAAAGACTTGAGGAGGATGGACAGCATGGCAAAAAAAGGGTACCTTTCAGCATCCTTGGCAGTTCGCCAAGCCAGCTATCATGCTTATGCAGCCCTCTACCAGAAGGCTCTTTGGCAGTCCACTTTGGATAATGCTGAGGCTAACCCTTCTCTGATGGTTTCAGAGTTGCTGTATACTGCAAGACTGGGGCTTGGAGGCTTCCAAGCACCAGTTTCAAATGTCAGCTGACACAAACGACACAGCTGCAAGACGGATGGCAGGTACCATAGCATTGAGAAGGTTTGCCTGGCTGAGAGCTACTAATCTCACCCAGGGCACCCAGAGTAAGGCTATGGACTTCCCAGTCGAGGACCTTTCTCTTTTTGGCGCCCAGACTGAGGCATACATGAAGAACGTAGATGAGTATAAGGCTACTTTCAGGAGCAATTCTACTAAAGAGAGAGCCTCTCCCTCCTCTTCTCCTTATGGTAGGGGAGGCAGGGGTAGGTCCTCTTTTAGGAGGTCTTTATTTCAAGTGCAGGCTGTTCCCCAACAGCAGTACCAATCACAGCAAGGTGGCTTTTATGGAGCCAGAGGCAGAAGGGGTTCCAGGTGAGGATCCCAATCTGCACAGCCCCAGCAGCAAGCAAAGCAAAATCCCAGACTTTCCCACCAGGCTGCCTCTCCATCTCCTGTAGGGGGCAGATTAACTCACCATTTTCAGGAATGGCTGAAAATAACAGACAAGTGGGTTCTGGAAATAGTGAGTCGGGGTCTGTCCCTTTGTTTCAAGTCCCTTCCTCCTCCAAGATCAAAGCAGTTTACACCAGCTCCTTTCACAGAAAGAAAACTACTGGAGTAGGAGGTGCAGGCTTTACTGCTAGCAAGAGCAGTAGAGCCTGTCTCTCCCCCACCCCCCCAAAGCCGAAGAGGGCAAGGATTCTATTCAAGATACTTCCTAACATCAAACAAGAATGGGGAGTGGCGGCCTATACTAGACCTCAGACTGCTAAACAAATACCTGGCAAAACCCAGGTTCAAGATGGTCACATTGTCCATGATTCTGCCAACTCTGCAAAAAGGAGACTGGCTAGCCTCCTTAGACCTAAAAGACTCATTTCCATATTCCCATAAGGGAGTCGCACAGAAAATATCTGAGATTCAGACTCCCCTTAGGCCACTATCAGTTCTCAACACTTCCCTTCGGCCTCACCTGTGCACCAAGGGTATTTACCAAGTGTATGGCAGTAGGGGTGGCACACCTAAGAAGGCTAGGTGTTGCAGTTTTTCCCTGTCTGGACGATTGGCTAATCGTGGAAAAATCTCACCAGCAGGTGACAGAACACCTTGAGGTAACCCAGAATCTATTGCACACTCTCTGATTCCTTCTCAGCATCAGAAAGTCAGCACTGACCCCTGTACAGGTACTGCTCTTCATAGGTGCAGAACTAAACACTATACTGGGAAGAGCTTTCCTCTCTCAGGAGATGGCAGAAAGCATACAGCTTTTGGCAGGCTCTTTTGTCCTGGGCAGGCAAAAACCAGCAAGACATTTTCTACAACTGTTGGGGCACATAGCTTCGGCAACAAGCACAGTCATGGGTGCCAGGTTTCAGATGAGACATTCAGTTCCACCTCGGAGCACACTGGTGCCAAAGGTGGGACTCCCTATCAAAACCAGTACCAGTAACAAAGGTGTTACTGCAGGTAGTTCAATGGTGAATGGAGCTGGAAAACTTGAGAGAAGGTGTCCCATTCCTGCAGGAGCCTCCTTCACTGGTTCTCACAACAGATGCCTCCCTGTTAGGGTGGGGTGCTCACTTGGGAGAACACACCATTCATGGCAACTGGGAGAGTGCAGACTCACTCCTGCACATAAATTTGCTGGAGTTAAGGGCTGTTTACCTGGCCCTTCCGGTTTTCTCACATCTAATACAGGGAAAGGTGGTACAAGTCAGAACAGACAATACCACAACAATGTACTATATCAACAAGCATGGAGGGACAAAGTCTACTCCACTTTGTACTGAGGCAATGAAGATATGGAGCCTTGCTTACTCTCTAAATGCCTCCCTACAGTCAATCCATCTGCCTGGCAAGGGCAACACCCTGGCAGATGTCTTAAGCAGGATAAACCAGGCTCATTATAAATGGACACTGAATAAGCAAGCCGTGAATGCTCTATTCAGGAGGCGGGGAACTCCAGAAATGGATATCTTTGCATCTCACCAAAATCACCCCTTGCCTCAGTATTAGTGCAGGGCCCCTGTCAAGGGAACAGTTCCCCTGGATGCCTTGATTCTGGATTGGACAGGGAAGCATCTTCATGCTTTCCCCCTGATACTCAGGGTGCTCGTCAAGCTCAGATCGCAGCCAGCTTCAATGATTCTGGTAGCCCCAGACTGGGCCAGACAGCCTTAGTACTCCCTCCTGCTATCTGTGTCAGTGGCCAAACCGATTCACCTTCCACAGAGGTACAACCTACTGACCTCTTTTCAGGGGAAAGTCATGTACCCCAGTCTCGGGTCTCTCAGGCTCAAGGCATGGCTCTTGAAGACCTAGAATACACAGGATGGCAATTCTCTGAAGGGGTTCTGGAGGTCCTCAGAGGGTATAGGAAACCTTCTGCTAAGAAAACCTATGCCTCAAAATGGAAAAGGTTCTCCATATGGTGTAAAGGTAAGGGTATAGCCCCAGCTTGGGCTGGCATTCCAACCCTACTGGACTGTTTGAGTCACCTGCATTCCCAGGGGTTGCAGCACTCAACCCTAAAAGTGCATCTTGCTTCAGTGTCAGCATACATTTCAGCTGGAAAGGATACCTTCTTAGCCTTGAATCCTATATTCAGGAGATTCTTTAAGGGACACTCTCACCTGTCTTCCCCAGAGAACCAGTGCCAGCTTGGTGTTTAAACATTTGCATTGCCCAGCTTATGCTTCCTCCCTTTGAGCCTATGGCCTCTGCAGAGCTTAAGTTTACTTGGAAGGTAGTCTTCTTGGTGGCAATCACTTCTGCCAGGAGGATAAGTGAGCTTCAGGCCCCCTGTGTGGGAAGGGATTATGTTTCCTTTCACAGGGACAAGGTAGTGTTGAGAACTAATAGGAAGTTCCTCCCCAAGGTGGTCGCTGACTTCCATTTGAACCAGTCTATTACCTTGCCAGTTTTCTTCACTGATCACTCTAGCTCAGGGGAGCGTAGACTACATAGCCTTGATGTAAAAAGGGCTTTAAGCTACTAGATGACCCATACCAAGGACCATAGGCAGGACAGACCACAGCTGTTCCTCACCTATGGAGAGGTAGGTAAGGGACACCTGCTTCAAAAAGAACTGTATCTTGATGGATAGTTCAGTGTATTCAGTTTTGCTACTCAAAAGTGGGTAGGGTACCCCCTCCTGGGCTCAGGGTCCATTCTACAAGGGGCACTCCTGCCACTATTGCAGCTACCCGAGAGGTGTCTTTGGTTGAAATTTGTAAAGCATTATAGCCTGGACACCCAGTCCAGAAGTGATGCCAGGTTTGGCACAGCAGTTCTGCAGAGTCTTTTTCCTAAATTGATTCTTTGCCAACCTCCTTGAGGTACTGCTGCATAGTCTACAAGAAGTAACAATATTAGTGGATTCCTGGGGTTAGAAGAAAAAATGATTCATGTGTAGTAATCTTGTTTCTTCCAATGGGATCCTCTAATATTATTACTTCCCACCCTGCCTCCCCTACAGAATCAATAAAAAGAAAAAACCTTTGCACAGCTGATTGTATTTATTTACTTGGAGTAGTATGCCATCTACTGGCACTTCTTAGTAATGTTTTATAGCTTGTAGGTCCCTTTTCTTAGGTAAATCTGACTTTAAGAAAAAGGGAAATTTCTCTCTTTGTTCCTCTGAGTTAATGTTTACTAGTTGCCTCAGTTGGGGCCCCATTTTTTCCTGTTGTTGTTTTGTCTTTAGGTTTGTATGGCCTCTTTGCAGGCTCCTAAGAAATCTTAGGTTAGAATGTAGGCAGTTACACTGGGCAGTTTTGAAACTGGATGAACAAGGTAAAGATTCCATCATTAGCATAGCATTCCATTTGGCTCCGGAGCAGTGCTGACTTAAAGGAGCACTGCGAGAAGCAATAATATTAGTGGATCCCATTGGAAGATACAAGATTACTACAGGTGAGCAATTTTTTCTTCCCCACCTCCTCCCTACTACCGCTCTTGTGTAGAGGGACTACATGTGCCCTCCTGCAGTCCTCTGTCACCACTCCTCTTTTGAGTGACTCTGTGAACATGGCTGCCAGAGGCGCTGCTAGTTCCCTTCGCAGCTCCCTTAATTTCTTCAGGTGCATGCCATCTGGCCCCTTAGCTGTGTCTACCTTCAGTTTTGTGAGCTCTTCAAGGACTGTCTCCACTGTGAATGGACTGGCGTCCACCTCTTCCCCACCTTTTGCATCTGTTGCCCAGCAGTGGTCCCTGACCCTCCCCCTTTTCAGTGAATACTGAACAGAAGTATTTACTCAGTACGCCTGCCTTCTCTAGGTCTCCGTACTTGCACTCGCCTTCATCCCCTTTGAGCCTTACTTTCCCTCTTTTTTTAGTGAGTATTTAATTTGTGTTCTGTATTTTGTATTACAAGTTTGTACTTTATTATTTGTGGCATGAACTTTCCAAAAGACCTCCTGAAAATAGGCCTTTGGCTCAAGGACTTTTCTGGTTATCAGTAAAAACAAATATTGTCACCAGTAGCCTGTGGTTCTTTTTCTGCCACTGCACAGTAGACATTGACCCTCGAAGAAACAGTCAGCATTGTTGCTGTTGAGTCAAAGTAAATGCAGTACAGTCTGCCAGGCTGTACCAGAATCTGGAAAAACAAATCCTTCTACTGTATATGTGTGTATTCTAACAACATGAATTACAGTAGCTTTGTCAAACTTGTGCATCATCTCTTGGCGATGCATGGTGCCTTGGAACATTCCAACAGTAGATCTTTAGTTTCCACTGTAGAAAGCAACCACGCCGGATGGTTCGCCTAGCTTAATTTGATTACCAAGTCCTAAAGATTTGTTGTTTTAAGTTTACTTAGTTAATATGTGTTTGATTTCTTCTAATCTGTGTTTTAGCACAAAAATAGTGAGTTTCTGTATATTGTTTTGCAGTTCCCAAAAGTTCCAGGAGCCATGGCCTAATCTGCAAAATATGCTCTGCCCACAATGACTGGTGAAGCTTGCGGTTTAGTTCGAGTCTAGCTGTTCTGTTTTAACGGTTTCACTTTAATGAGTAGAGACAGTACAATGCTTCAGCCTTTCATTTTAAAGCACTTCAGGCTGTTTATTTGGCTTACAGTGACTGTAGTCGAATGATTTAACATCTGGTGGGCTCACAGTGACCATGGTAGACATAAAAACTCGTTCTCAATGACTAAGGTTGGTGATTGAACTGTGGTTCCAATTTCTGGTCTCATGTTTGATTTGTTTATTTATTTATGGAAAACTTTGGAGAATTACCTTTGAGCACAAGTACTAATTTGCAGAGGTTCCATGTCAAATACATAGTCACAAAAAAAAATTACAAATACAGTATGTAGTTCCAGAGGAAATGCAGTCGAGTCAGGCTCAAAGCACTTAAGGCAGAACAGTTACATATACTTTTGAACAACGGCAATAAAAAAAATCCACATAGACCATTGTATAAAAAGTCACAGATAATGTACAGAGAGGAACGAAATAAACCTATTTTACAGTTACAATTGCATTGGACTGCAAAGGCAGACTTCAGAGATCTCTTAAATTGACTAAACTTGGGGAGATTCAGCAGTGTATCAGGCAATTTGTTTAACCAGTTAGCAACCCTGACAGCAAATGACTGCTTGCCCAGTTGAGTATACCTGAAAGGAGCCTTAAAGATCAATGGCAGCTATTTTACACATTGTTAAAAAAAGAAAAACCTGAATTCAAGTCCCTGTGTTATGAGTAGTGTTTCCTGAAAATGTCATGATGTTTGGTTTTGTGATTTTCTTTAAATCAGAATTTAACTGTTCTGCACTAACTGGAAACAGACTGTTTCTGTCCCTCTGACTGAGCCTTGGAGAGTGATGACATCATACTGGAGTAAGCTACTGCTTCAGCAGTGCAAGTTCCTGCTTGACTGAAGAGCTGTAAACTTCCTAATTGGAGCAGTCTGTAGAGTTAATTGTTTGCTGTCCAGGGTTTTTGCTAACTCAGTCTCTGGTATGTGTTCAGATGAATTAGCTGATATTTTATCTTTTTGTCTCCGTGCTGAATTGAAGTGGTATGCATTTGAGAAATCAGCTTTTCTGTATCACAGCTGTGAGTTCTGTCCCATCAAAACTTTTGTTTTCTAGCTATATAACACTGGGTTGTTTATTTAATAGATATAAAATAAATCTAACGTGTGTTAATTCATACAAGTAGTTTGTCTTTGATGTAGCCTCAATAAATGGGTCCATGTAAGAACAATTCTTTTCCTTTCAGATTAACAGACAGGTGTCTGCCACACTCTATTTCAGTCACATGTACTATATGAACTCACAAATTTCAGTTCTTTGAAGGTTTCTGTGTGAAAATACAATAATGTATAACTAGAAACAGTATAGAGCATACTGATGCCAACTGTCTTCTGCGCCATAGTTGAGGCAGCTGCACTCTGCTGCCCCATCCCCTGCCACACAAGTCCACTGTCTCTTGCCCCACATTTGAGACTGCTGCACCCTGCTGCCCACTGTGTTCTTCCACACAGTTGAGGTTGCTGCACCCTGTTACCCCCATCATCTGCCTGAACAGTCAGGGCTGCTGCACCATGCGCACCCTATCCCACAGTCAGGGATGCTGTACCCTGATGGCCCCCTGTGTCCTGCCACACAGACAATGCTTCTACACCATCCTGTCCACAGTCCCCTGCCACTACAGCCAGGGCTGCTGCACCCTGCTCCTGCCTACTCAGGCAGGGCTGCTGTGGCCTTCTGTGCCCTAGGGCCCCTTGTCTCCACAGAAAGGGCTGCTGCACCATGCTGGCACTTGCCACAAGTTATGGCATTTGCTGCACCCTGTCCTCTGCCCCCAAAGTTGTCAGTTCCACCCAGGTGAGGCTTCTGCACCCTATTCCACAGTATGGGCTGCTGTACCCTAATACCTGCCTTGTCTCCTGGCCTAACAGTCAGGACTTCTGCACCTTACTGCCTTCTATTTTTCACCCCCATAATACAAGATTAAAGTATTTTTCATTTTTTTATTGTGGGCAGTGCAGCAAAAAATTTGGCCTTGGTGGCAGGGGGCAGCATGGTACAGCAATGCTAATTATGGAGTCATGGGGCTGTAGGGTACAGCAGGGCACAGCAGCCACGACTGTGTAGACAGGAACAGTGTGCAGCAGCTTTGGTTGTGGTGGCGGGGGACAGACTACAGCATGATGCAGAAGCCTTGATTGTGGGGCAGAACATTGGGGGGGGCGGTATCAGGGTACAGGAGCACTGACTGTGGGACAGGATGCACATGGTGTTGCAGCCCTACCCATTTGAGAAAATGGAAGTAGGTAGCAGGGTGCAATAAAAGCTCCACCTCTGGTGGCATGGGCAGCATGGTGCAGCAACCCTACATGTGGAGGCAAGGGACATGGGAGTCTAGGGCGCAGCAGAGCACAGCAGCCCTGGCTGTGGGCCAGAAATGGGGCAACATGGTGCAGCAGCTCTGACTGGGGAAGGGGACAAAGTGCAGCAGGGTGCAGCAACCACAACTGTTCAGGCAGGGGCAGTAGAGTGAAGAGGCCCTGATTGTTCAGGCAGGAGATGGGGAAAACCGAGTGCAGCAGCCCCAACTCTATAGGGGAAGAGAGTGGGCAGCAGGGTGCAGCAGCCTCAAATGCGGGGCAGGAGACAGGGGGCTTGTGGGGCAGGTGACGAGGCAGCAGAGTGCAGCTGCTTCAACTGTAGGCAGGAGATGGCATCAGGATGCTATATAGTGTTTCTAGTTATACATATACATAATGAATTTTCACACAGAAACCATCAAAGAACTGAAATTTGAGTGCATGTAGTACATCTGCCTGATATAGCAGAAGGTGGCAGGCACCTGGTTTTCAATCTGAGAGGAAAACAATTGTTCTTACATGAACCGATTTATTGAGGCTACATCAAAGATAAACTACTTGTATGAATTAACACACGTTAGATTTATTTTATATCTATTAAATAAACAATACAGTGTTATATAGCTAGAAAAAAAGAGTTTTAATGGGACAGAACTCACAGTTGTGATGCAGACAAGCTGATTTCTCAAACGCATACTTCAATTCAGCACTGAAACTCGAATGATCAGCTTTTTATAAGAGCAGAATGATAGATCTTACTTCGAGAGGGCTCTTGCAGTAGGTAATACATATAGGACTGACGCCGGCAGGCGGCAGGACCCCACGGAAAAATTTCTAGCTAGCAGTCCCTGGCGAGGGACCGCCCCCACATCAGGTGACCGGAGTCAGGAGACGTTGGTATAAAGGGGTGGTCCCTGATGCCTGCCTTTCAGTTCTTTCCCGCCGTTAGCTCGTGCAGCACCTTGCGGAAAAGTTCGTGCTTCGTCAGCCTTACCTTCATCGTTTTTTTACCGAAAATAATTGCTTTTTCGACTAACGTCAGTACAGCCATCGGTGTATGCGTCCCCTACACCCTCCGAGCACAAGAATAAGTGCGATTCGATCGGCGCCCAACTACCACACAAGGACGGCCACTCCCTGTGCCTGTTCTGCCTAGGCCCTGATCACCCGGTCGAGAAGTGCCAGCACTGCCTCAGTTTCAACATGGCTACCCGGAAAAGGCAGCAGCAATCCCTGGAAGCCCATATTCTGAAGAAGAAAATGAGTTCAATGGAGGAGGAGCTCCAAAAACTGAGGCAGGCGTCCACTTCCCCCGGAAGGCCATCGGAAGAAGAAGGAGAAGGAGAGGCACCAGGACAAAGGCTTCTCCACCGCGTCTCCCTCTGGAGTCGCTGGGACGCAGGTAACATCCCCTCTGGGGGATCACGCCTCGACAGCCACCTCGGAGGTTTCGAGAGGCGTCGAACCCGCCCATCTGGCTCACGCCGGGCCTTGCGGGCACCGGGAAGTGGAGGCCGCCGCCCCTGGTTTGGCCACAGGCTTGCGGCCTACCACTGTGGGCGACTCCGGTAAGCCAGGCGTCGGCTCCTCCGACGTCCACCCGGAGAGGGCCGGTAAGATGTCTGACCTCCTTTCCACTGGACCAGGCTGATCAGTCTACTCGGCCCGCCTCCGGTGATGGCTCTCATAAGTCGGACGCCGGCTCCTCCGGCGCCTGCTGGGAGCTCACCCCTAAGCCACACATCTGCTCGTCCGACGTCCGGCCGGTGAAGAAACCGATGACGGACCCTCCCACGTCCGTCATAACCGGTTCCCTGCAGCCTTCGCTGCCATCTGGGGAACCAGAGTCTCCCCAACTCGACCCCGGGGATTTTCCCCCTCCATCCCCGGGCGAAGCTGGGGATCTTCCGCCTCCATCAGTCCTTCCACCACGTGGTGTGCCGGACCTGACGTCAGCTCCCCGGACGCCGGCTCCGATGCCGGCACCTCCGACGTTGGTACCTCCGATGCCAGGGCCTCCAACGTCTGCTCTGACACCGGCCTTACCGACTCCGGGAGACATCCCGCTCCCATAGGGCCCTTCACCCTCCGGGCCCTCCACTATGGACCCACCCGTGAGACCACCAGCCAGGCCGTCTGCTCCGGCAGCCCCCCCGGCTCACAGGTACCCTCCGTCCTATCAGATACTGGCGTACCCGGGACCGCAGTATCCGGTGCCACAGTACATGACGCCAGGCTTCCCGACGCCACAATACCCGATGCCGGGCTACACGCAGCCGGGTTTTGGATACGCTCCCTACGGTTACAGCCCATATCCTTATCCCCCGCCGCCTCCTCCTCCACCGCCCTCGCGGCTGCAGGTGGACCTGCAGGAGACTCTGGCCTCCTGGTGGGCTGAGGCCAAGGCTCAGCTCACCAAAGAAGTCGAGAGCCGCCTTCCAACGACGGTGCCTTCCCAGGTTCCTGTACGTCTGAGGCGGCACACTCCCTCACCACCTCCGGATTCCAGGGTTCTTCCGTCTGGATCCAGAGAAGGGCAGGACACGCTTCCCCGGGGACTTCCCAAGGGGTCCGTTCCTCCCCCAGGTCGGGAAAGGGAGTCGTTTTCCTCTTCATCCTTCTCTTCACCCTCAGACTCCTCGGATTCTTCCGACGGTTGCTCTGAGAGAGACGACAAGCCATGCTCTCCGTTGAAGCCCAGGCCAAGGACTCCTCCGAAGTCTCTTCCGGAGGATCCTTCTTTTACGGAGTTGCTTAGGAAAATCCAGGAGGTTCATCAGTGGCACTCCCTGGAACCTGATCCTCAGCGTCTGAAATTAGCTGAACATCTGGATCTGCCCGTGACAGCTCCTACCTTGGTGCCACCTTGGATAGAGCCTCACGCCGACCTTGTTACCACAATATGGAAACAGCCGTCGGCCTTAGCCCCACTTCCCAGGAAGTTGAACAGGCTATATCAGGCTCCAGAGGGTGCTGATTTTCTGGATTCTCACCCTTGTGCCGACTCGGTCATGATTAGCGCCGCTCACGGCCGGTCGGCGAACCCCAAACATCTTAGCTTGTCACCACCTGATAAGGAATCACACCTTCTGGACCAGTATGGGAGAAAGATTTACGTTTCCTCCGTGCTGGGGATCAGGGCCCTGAACTGTCGGCCATATGGGGGACTACCAACCAGAAGGCCATTCTGACTCAGGCGGAGGCCAAACTGGACTCCTTGCCTGACTCCCAAGTCAACCAGGAGTTGGCTGATCTTGTCCTCTCTGCTCGTTTGGCCAGTCGACACATGCTTCGTGCGACATATGATGCAGTGGACACTGCTGGGCAGAGCTCAGCTTTGCGCCGAGGCCTCACGCGTCATGCTTGCTCGAGTGTCAGGGTTGGTCCCGGAGGTGCAATCTGCTATCCAGGAAGCACCCTTCCGGGGGTCGGTGCTCTTCGGGGGTGATGTCAAGGACATCATCACTGATTTACAAGAGAAGGGGACGGCACTGAAGTCAGTTGATTCCATGTACTGTCTCCATCAGCAGCAGTGCCGTCCCTTTCGCAGACGGAATCGGCCAAAGGCGAAACCCCAGGGAAGGTGGGCCACAAAACGATGGGCCCCCACAGCTGCTAAGCCCCCCCACCCAAAAAAGCAGCGGGTGCTTCAGCTGCGGCGCTGCCCCACACCACCTGACTCCTTTCCCCTCCCACTGCCTCCGGACTCCCCGGAGGAACCAGTAGGAGGGAGGTTTTCCCTCCACCCTCCGGGATGGGAGAGGATAACCACAGATTCTTGGGTGTTCCAGCTCATAGCAGAAGGACACTCGATAGAATTTTTTCAGAAACCACCCCGCCACCCCCCTCTGACGTCGTCGTATTCACGGGAACATCTTCTCTTGGTCCAGGAGGAAATTTTGGCTCTCCTGCTGAAACAAGCGATAGAGCCCATTCCCCTTCATCTGCAAGGGATGGGTTACTATTCTCATTTCTTCCTGGTCCCACAGAAGACAGGAGATCTCAGACCAATTTTAGATCTCAGTTCCCTGAATCTTTTCGTAGAATACAAAAGGTTCAGGATGCTCTCTTTACAGAGCCTTCTGCCCCTCTCCGGCCGGGTCAATGGCTTTATGCCCTGGATATGCAGGATGCTTATCTGCACATTCCCAATCGCCCATCTCATCGCAAATACCTTCGTTTTGCGTTCCAGGGGGACCACTACCAGTTCAAGGTCCTCCCATTTGGTCTATCCTCGGCCCCCCGAGTGTTTACCAAATGCCTGGTAGTGGTGGCGGCCCACCTGCGTACCAAGGGAGTGCAGGTTTTCCTGTACCTGGACGATTGGCTCCTGCGGCATCGTCCAGGGAGGAACTCCTGTGTTACCTCTCCCTTACCCAGCAGGTTTTTACCTGCCTGGGTATTACCATCAACCATTCCAAGTCTCATCTGGACCCATCCCAGAGGCTACAGTTTATTGGGTCGGTTCTCGATACTACCATGGACAAGGCCTTCCTGCCTTCGGACAGGGCACCCACACTCCAGACCCAAATAAGTCTGTTGTCCGACCGCAGGATGGTTTCTGTGAGGTCGGTCCTTCGCCTTCTCGGGCTCATGGCAGCTGATATCCCAATGGTTCCTCGCGCTCGACTCCACATGAGGATTTCTCAGTGGACTCTACGCTCTCGGTGGGATCAGCTAGTGGACGACCTAGATCACCCAGTTCTGATCTCATCGCCGATGCTTCGAGACTTGCAGTGGTGGACTGTTCGAGAGAAACTGTTTCGAGGAGTTCCTTTCTTTCATCCTCCACCCCCCCAGACTCTAACCACAGACGCCTCAGGCGAAGGTTGGGGAGCCCATCTAGGCCCTCATCGGACCCAGGGCTCCTGGTCCAAGCTAGAACAAGCTCTCCACATCAGTGTGCTTGAGCTTCGGGCAGTGTTGTACGCTCTCCAAGCCCTTCACCAATACATCCTTCCCGGCCACCTAGCCATCCAGACGGACAACATGTGCGTGGTGTGGTACATCAACAAACAGGGAGGGACTCGGTCCTACCCTCTTTGCAGGGAGGCAGTGAGGGTTTGGGATTGGGCGACACAACACGACCTTCACCTCACAGCAGTTCACGTTTTGGGAGTCGACAACACCCTGGCCGACAAGCTAAGTCGCTCTTCTGCTCTGACTCACGAGTGGGAACTGGACCAAGAGGTCCTAGACAATATCTTCCGACTTTGGGGAACACCACAGGTCGACCTGTTGGCATCCCCTCTAAACGCAAAACTTCCCGTCTTCTGCTCGCTCGTTCCAGAGCGAGGCGCTTTTTGGAGCGATGCTCTGTCTCTAGACTGGAAGGACAGATTCGTCTGTGCCTTTCCCCCAATTCCACGTATCCCACGAGTCTTGCAGAAACTAGCTTCTGAAGGAGCACGAATGATTTTGATCGCTCCTTTCTGGCCCAGGCAAGTTTGGTTCTCTCTTCTACAACAATACTCAGAGGATCCTCCTCTTCCTCTCTCTCGAGGTTTACTGACCCAGGATCAGGGGACCCTGGTCCATCCAGGCCTCAAATCCCTTCAACTGCATGCATGGCTCCTGCAGACTTAGCCCAATCCTGTTTTGGAGTGTCTCCCAAAGTGGCGGAGATTTTGGTGGAGGCTAGAAAACCCTCCACCAGATCCACTTATGCCATGAAGTGGCAAAGATTCACTATCTGGGCTGCTTCCAAGAACGTGGAACCCTTCTCCTGTTCAGCGGGGGCTTCTGCTGGAGTATCTACGTCATCTGTTTGACCTGGGTCTCAGTCATTCTTCTCTGAAGGTACACATGGCGGCCATCTCGGCCTACCATGTTCCCTTCGCAGACAAAGCTTTTGCTCAACTGGAGGTCTCTAAGACCTTTCTCAGAGGGGTCCTTCATTTGAGGCCCCCCATCCGTACTCCTGCTTCCCCTTGGGACTTGAACTTTGTCCTCGAGAAACTTACTCTCCCTCTCTTCGAACCTGCTGCTTCTGCAGATTTGAAGTTCCTTTTGTGGAAGACTCTTTTCCTGGTGGCCATCACTTCGGCTTGGAGAACTTCCGAGCTCCAGGCCCTGATGTGTAAAATCCCATACTTGATTTTTCACAAGGAACGTGTAGCTCTTCGCACGAATCCTAAGTTTCTCCCTAAAGTAGTAGCTGAATCTACTCTAAATCAGTCCATAGAGTTGCCTGCCTTTTTTACGCAGTACTCTAATCAAGGGGGAGTATTTACTCCATACTATGGATGTTCACCAGATTCTGAGATACTACACCAACAGGACGAAGGATCTCAGAAAGACTGATCAATTGTTCGTCTCTTTTGCTCGTAAAAGGGAAGGCAGTGCTGTTTCCAAGCAATGCCTGTCTAAGTGGCTGGCTCATTGCATCACTTTCTGTTATGACAAATACAACAAGACTCTCCCGGGTCAAGTAAGAGGCCACTCCACCAGAGGAGTAGCTGCCTCAGCGGCTTGTTTCAAAAATGTGTCTGCGGCAGACATTTGCGCTGCTGCCACCTGGACTTCCGTCCATACCTTTGCTAAACACTACAGTTTGGATGTTGCCTCTCGCCATTGAGCAGGCTTCGGGCTGGCTGTTCTGCAAGGCCTCTTGTCTTGAGCCTTGCACAGCTAGAACTGCTTTTTGGAGTAGTTTTCCTCCTCCCGGTGCCTCTCTTTGTTCCAGACTGCTTGGGATTCAGTCCTGTATGTAATTACCTACTGCAAGAGCCCTCTCGAAGTAAGATAGTACGATTACATAAGAACTTACAGTAACAGTAGATCTTGAGAGGGCTCTTGCGATAAATCTACCTTCCCGCCCTTCATCCCCCTAGGCTTTTTCAGCTCCTTTTCCAGTGAGGGAAGTATCCGCTCCTCTCTTGTCCTGCCTTTCTGGCCTGTGGCGGGAAAGAACTGGAAGGCGGGCGTCAGGGACCGCCCCTTTATACCGACATCTCCTGACGTGGGGGTGGTCCCTCGCCAGGGACTGCTAGCTAGAAATGTTTCCGTGGGGTCCTGCCGCCTGCCGGCGTCAATCCTGTATGTATTTCCTACTGCAAGAGCCTCTCTCGAAGATCTACTGTTACGGTAAGTTCTTGCGTAACTGTACTATTTTCAGCTACTTAATCTGAACACAAACCAGAGACCGAATTAGTAAAAACCCTGGACAGCAAACAATTAACTCTACAGACTGCTCTAATTAGGAAGTTTACAGCTCTTCAGTCAAGCAGGGACTTGCACTGCTGAAGCAGTAGCTTACTCCAGTATGATGTCATCACTCTCCAAGGCTCAGTTAGAGGGACAGAAATAGCCTGTTTCCAGTTAGTGCAGAACAAGTTAACAAATGCTGATTTAAAGAAACTCACAAAACCAAATAGCATGACTTTTTTTTTTTTTTTTTTAGGAAACACTACTCATGACACAAGGACTTGAATTCGGGCTTTTTTTAGCAATGTGTAAAATGGTTGCATTTGTCTTTAAGGGCATTCCTGTCCACATTCCTGGTGTTGTATTAGTTGGAGACGGCGTGGAAGCAGTTTGATAAAGCAGAGGTGTTAGGCAAACAAGCACATTTTTAGCTTGCAAACAGGTCTGGAGCTTTATTCTGCTGGGTAAAGGTAGCCTCTGAGTGAGTGCATAAAGGGTACAACTATGAGTGTGGTTGTCTGCACCAACTACAAAGTGGCACACCTTATTCTAGGGACATGGATATGTTGTTCATCCACACTTATTGGCAGGTCCCTTGCCGGTTTAAATCTTGCCGGAAGGTCTTCAAGCTGGCTCCTCCCACCCACCCGGGTGGTAAAACTCGGCTCTGCCCCATGGCGTAGATCTTCCTTACATGGAAGCTCAGGTTCCCTCCTTAGCGCTCACGTTTTGACTAGTTCCTGAAAAGTTCGGTCTTCAAATTTATTGAAGTGTCCTTGAATCTTCTATCTTTTCTTCTTCGCTACGGCGATGGCTTTTTCCGGCCCCGAGAGACGTACGGTTAGTTCCTCCAGGAGGGACTCGCACTCCACGTGCTCTTTTTGCCTGGACTTGGATCATGATCCTCAGGCTTGCAACTTTTGTTCTGCCCTTTCGGTCAGCTCTCTGGAGGACCGCGCGGCCCGTTCGGGGCTCGGACATCCAGTAGTTTTTTCCGCTCTGGAGATTCCATCAGACCGGCGGGTGCCTGCTTCGACTGTTTCTCTGCAGTCTGATCCTGCCGGGGAAGGGACGGGTTTTCCCCTCCCCTCTCCTCGGTTGCGGAGCTTATCCCGCTCTCCTTGGATTCTTTTCATACAGCTTCGTTCAGGGAGCTTCGTCATTCCCTCTCCTCCAAGGGAGAGGGAACCTGGAGCCCTGTCTCTTGGCCTATGGCTAAAGGGCCGCGGGCGGGGTCTCTTCATCGGCGGGCAGATTTCTCCTCCTCATCGGGCCGACGCCGACTTCGGTCGAGATTCGGCCGCTCTGGCCTCCACGGTACTCGGCAGGGTCAGCCGGCAAAATCCCCATCGACGCTGGTTCAGTCTCTCACCCGCCTTCGGGGTTTGCTGAGGTCGTTTTCCGGCTGCCGGGCGGAAGTCGAGGTTCTGTCCTCCTTCGGGTCGACAGCCCTGGTCCTTTCTTCCGAGCCGAGGGAAGAGTGTGCACCCTGCTTCTTCCCAGGCCCGCCCTCGGTTCCCCCGAGGATTTGGGTCTCGGTCTCGGTCAACCTCTCGGTCTAGCCGCTCACGCCGATCTCGGCGTTCTCGGTCGAGGCACCGGGTTAAGTGGCTTTGCCGTTCTTCCTCGTCCCCCTCCTCGGATGAGGAGCGGTTTCGATGCCGTTGGCGTCGGTGTTACGAGGAACTTATGTGGCGACAGCAGTTGTCTGGGTTTCAATCGACCCCGATTCATTCTCCGGATAGCAAGCAGCCACTGCTTGGTCGGCAGCCGTTCGAATCGGTCGAGGAGCCTTCTCCAGGGCCGGTTGCTCGTTCGAACCTCGCTGCCCCTCCGCCTTCAGCGGAGTTCAGGCCGGACCGTGGCCTGTCCTTCAGGTCACTCGGTCCCCTCACTCCTGCCCACCCCCGGCAGACGAAGAGTGCCTCGGGCCTGCAGCAGCTTTTTGCATACCCTTCAGAGCCTGGAGCAGGCTCTGCCATGTTTCCTAACAGGGAGGACCCCGGATCTTCCCAGGAACATCCAGTAGACGACAGCCCATCGTCTTCGAAGGGTCTACTTCAGCTCATTTCAGAATTTACTGGAATGCAGCTTAAACCCATCTCTGATCGGGCTCCTTACCCCCTTATGGAGATTCTGGATCGAAGGGGTTCTTCCACGGAGGCCTTCCCAGTGGCTGAGGCTATGTGGGCCCAGCCTGAGCTATGGCGGCTACTTCTTGCCCTGCGCCTTGGCCAGGGTGGCTCGGAGGTATCCTATCCTGTCGGTTCTCTGCCCGGTTTCTCGGAGCACCCCTCAGCTGAAGGGGTAATTACCGACGACGTTTTCCAATGTCTTGGAAATGCTGGGGATGTGGACAGACCCCGACAAGGAGTCCAGAAGGATGGACTATGTCGCGTGTAAGGTTTACGCTGCGCCCTCCCTAAGCCTCCGTCAGGCCAGCTCGGTTGCACTGATGGCACATTTCTCCCACACTCTTTTGGGCTCCCTGGATGAGGTTCTCCCTCATCTCCCAGGTGACCTGCGGACCACGGTTCGACAGGTGCGGGACCAGGGTAGGGCGGTGGTGAAGCAGCAGCTCCAGACGGCTCTGGATCTAGGCGACTCCTGTACCAGATCGGTAGCGGCTGCAGTGGCCATGCGCCGCAAGGCGTGGCTGAGGTTAACCTCCTTCTCTTTGGACATCCCCTTCTTGGGGACTGACCTTTTCGGCCCTGGAGTGGAGGGATACATCCATGGGCCCGAGAAGTCCGATGCCACTCCGGACTCGGTCACTCTCGCCCGTGGGGTCAAGGGCAGCCATCAGCCTTTGCGTAAGCCCCTTTGCCCCCTGAGCCCTGGGGCCCCCCTGGCCCAGCATGAGGGCCAGCAGGCATGTGCTGGGTGACCTGTTGCCAAACCAGCGTCTTCCTCCAAAAGGAAGCGGGGAGGCAGGAAACCGAGGGGCTCCTCGGCTCCTTCCCCCTCTAAGCCTGCTCA
The DNA here is from genome assembly GCA_016271365.2 of Neoceratodus forsteri. NCBI lineage: Eukaryota > Metazoa > Chordata > Ceratodontiformes > Ceratodontidae > Neoceratodus > Neoceratodus forsteri. The sequence goes on along the minus strand of CM057449.1, from coordinate 609,507,376 downwards.
GTGATGGGCCAAGGGGCATTGCCCCGGCCCCGTCGTCCCAGCCCGGGTTTCCCCGTGGGGGCACGGCTCCACACCTCGTTCTGGAGGTATTTAGGGTGGATCCTGTTGCTAGTTGCGAGCGGTTCCCTTTTGAGCCGTTGCCCCACTGGGATCTTGAGTTCACTGCCCCTGTGTCGGTCGTCCGACATGCCTGGCTCTCTAGTTAGAGATGTTCAGGAAGGCTGTGGACCCCCCATTCAACCCTGGGTTCGCGTCCAGGTATTCCTGGTCTCATACGGACGGGGGCTTGTGCCCATTCTCCCGCACGCCTGGATGGTCTCTCTTCTGCAGACATCCCATCCTCAGAACGTGGCGTGTAGCTGTTTTCCTGGTCTCCAGGATGTACCTACTCCTCGTTCCGTCCGCTTTTGGGAGGCTCCATCCCTTCTTGCGGGGGAGCTCCTTACGAGTTCCTAGCACTTCCTTGCTCAGCAGTCTCTGTGGCATGGAAGGATCCGATGTCACCCCACCCGAGGGCAGTCTGTCTCCCGTTTTCGGGAGCCAAGTGAGAACTCTTATCTTAGCGGTGAAGCTTCTTCGGGACTAAGCTCGACTTTGAGTCCAAGCTCGGCCCCGGGCGAACAGGTCCGAGGTTCTTCCTCCTTTGCCGGTCGGGTTGACCGGGAAATTATGTCCTGCTGGGACCTCCTGCTCCTCCTGGGCCTCAGGGCGGCCTTTCCTTAGTGGGAGGGGCCAGCCAGAGGTCACAACGCTCCGTCCCGTGGACCAGTTCGTTACTTACAGCCCAGGAGTTAGGAGAACGCTCCCTTGGACCGTTCTGACTTTGGCAGGAGAATATCCTGCTTGTTCACCCTGAGTTGCCGGTCTTCTCCGACTGATGCTTCTCGGATGGGTGGGGTGCCCATCTTGGGGAATACAGAGTGTGTCGCCTCTGGTCCTCTTGCGAGTCCCGATGTCCTTCCTGCTCGTTGGAGACAGACGGTCCGCTTAGCCGGCACCGCTCGCTCCGCTTGTACGGGGTCTACTGGTCTAAGTCCAAGTAGGACTATTCCAAGACCATGTGCTACCTACTCCGCCAGGTTCGGTCTATCCCCTTGTCTCGGTGCAAGGAGGTTCTCCGCATTGGGCGGTTGCGCAGTCGAGGCTTCCTAGCCATTTGATGGCAGTAGCCCGATTCCCTAGCTGCTGCCCTGAGCCGGGCATTGGCTGCGCCTCATGAGTGTCTCCCCTGCCGGAGGTAGCACAGGATCTTCTCCCTCTTCCCTCCGGGAGAATACCAGGCCGAGACTGTTTTTTGCCCGGCCCTCAGCAAGGCTTGCTGCAGGGGATGCCATCGGGGCCACGGACCCCGGGCCCCTCCGTGCCTCTCCCCCATTTCCCTTGACCTACGGGCAAGGTGAGGAGGGACTTGGCGCAGGTGATGCTGGTAGCCCCAGACTGGATTGCCAGTTCTGGTATCCAGCTCTCCTCAGTCTCCGCCGCAGGCTCCCGAGATGGCTTCTAGTCCGCCGGTCCTGTCTTTCCTTTTCAGGGGAAGGTTATCCATCTGGACCTTCAATCCCTGCACCTGTAGGCCGTCCCCTGTGCGGCTAGGGGCCAGGCCTACGGTCTTTCGGCAAGGTCCTCGACCTTCGAGGCGTCCTGCTAAGAAGTCGGCCAAGATGCTTGTCCTTTGGGAGAAGTTCTCCTTTTTCCGATGATCGGATAGGGCCGTGCCCTTCCCTGTCCCTGGGCAAAGCATTTCGGACCATTTGCGGTCCATCCTTAGACCAGGGCTTCGGTCGACGACCCTCTAGGTGCTTCTGCGGGTCACCACCGTCTTCCGGGCGCGGGCCGGAGGGTAGCTGGTGGTACGGAGAAGGTGGTCTGGCATTTCTAGGCCTCGATCACGCCTCCCCTTTTGGGGAGAGTATCCCCGTTTCTGCGGGGTCCTTGCTGGTATGGGCTTAGCTCATGAGCAAGCCATCCGAACCTTTGCACAGGTGCGATCTCCCCCACCTGTTGTGGAAGAACACCTTCTTGGGGCCACTCCGCCATCCAGAAGGCAGGGAGAGTTCCAGGCGCTCCTTTAACCTCCCTATCCGGTCTTCCACAGGGACTAGGTTGTCCTGCGCCCCACCCGAAGTTCCTCCGGAGGAGGTGGCGGAGTCTTCCCGTCGGGGGTATTGCCTCTGCCGGGGTTTATCCCCATTCACACCTCGGAGGCCATATTCAGGTTCCGTGGGAACCATTTAACGCTCACCTCTTGAGAGAGTAAAGCTAAAGTTCGGGAGAGGTTCGCCAGCTGTTCATCATCTTCGCTGAAGCCGCATCTGGCAGATTGCAGCCCAGTGGAAGACAAGCGGGCGGGTCACCCCTGCAAGGTCTCCACTTTAGGCGGGCGGGCATGGAGCCTCCCAGAGGGATAAGCGCTCTTTTTAACCCGTCCTTCCGCTGCATCGGTGGCTGCTTCCAAGGACTCTCCGGTCCAGGATATCCGCAGGGCTTCTGCCCGGAAGCAGGCTTTACCGTTCCCTTTCCACATCGACCTTGGGTCGCGCCGGGGTGCTGGTCGGGGCCTCGGTTCTCCAGTCTTTTACCTAAGTAGGGGTGTGTGCCTTGCCTCCCTCCTCCCGGAGAACTGCTAGGAGTCTGCCAATAAGTGTGGATGAACAACATATCCATGTCCCTAGAAATACAGGTTACTCACCTGTAACAGGAGTTCTAGGAATGGTATATGTTGTTCATCCACACGACCCATCCGGCCTCCCTGGCTTCGACGCACAACCTGGCTTCCAGTGGGCTAGATCTGGCGTCATGGGGCGGAGCCGAGAGTTTTACGACCCGGGTGGGTGGGAGGAGCCAGCTTGAAGACCTTCCGGCAAGATTTAAAGCGGCAAGGAACCTGCCAATAAGTGTGGATGAACAACATATACCATTCCTAGAACTCCTGTTAGAGGCGAGTAACCTGTATTTATAGACCAGCCTTCTCTGTTTAGCAAGGTGTCACAGGCAGCTACATAGACAGGGAGCCCGTAATCTGTATGTGACAGAATGGAGCTGGCCACAATAAAGCATCTAGCATCCCCAGTGAGATTGTTCCTGTTCTGGTACATGGCTCCTAGTCTTCTGTTAATTATGGCCACCAGACTGTCAGCATGGGGTGCAAAAGATAAGGTGTCATTCAAAGTTACTGCAAGGTATTTGAATGTCCCTCAACCTTAATGGCTCAATGCGGTATAAAATTTAATGTTAGGACCAGTAACCCCAGATCACATAGTAAACAGCTAATTGTTCCCAGGCGAACACAGTCAAACGTCACAATTTTTATACTGTAAGAACAGCCAGAATTTGGAAACTTCCTTCCATGCCATTTAGTCCTTGCCCCAACCTTGGAAATCTTTAAAAAAACATCTCGGTTCAGAATGTGCTCAAACAATAAACCCACTGTGAGTGGGAAACAATTCAATGGGCTTTTTGCTTACTTTGTCTTCAAAAATCAAGTAATACCAAGTAATGGTCAAGATTATGTCCTTGACTATTTCTGATGAAAAAAGGGTGGGATTTTCCTCTTCTGTGGGAGGCTACAGAAGAGCATGTTTTTTGTTTGTTTTTTTGTAATTGAGGACCAATTTGTTGGGAGAACCAACCTTCAAGTGACCTAAAGTTACTTTGAAGAGCAGCAGTAAGGTGGTCAAGAACAGGGTTTTTGGAATAGATGACTGCATCATCAGCATTGAGGAGTACATTGTCAGGCAAGCGTCGGGCAGTTGATTTATGAAGAAACCAGATAGGAGTGGGCCCAAGATGGAGCCTTGGGGGACACCAGTAGATACTCCCCCAGTGTTGGACAAGATTTGTCAGCCTTCACCCACTGGGAGTGATTGGTGAGATTACTGTGGAACCAGTCAGCAGTTTTCTGTGACAAAGCTAGGCCACAGAGTTTGCTAAGTAGGAGCTTATGGATGACCAGGTCATAGGCTTTAATAAGATCAATATATATAGCTTCGACTAGGTCACCATTGTCAAGGGCCCCATGAACAAGTTGGTGTATTCTAGCAGTGCTGTGTTGGTATTGTGGGGCTTCCCGAACCCTTGCTACTGGACACTGTATTGTTCAAGGTATGTGACAAGTTGGTCAGAGGCTAGTCTCTCTCTCGAGGGCCTTATACAGAGGGGAGAGAATAGAAATGGGTCTGTAATTGGCAAGGCTAGTACGGTCTCTGCTTTTGAAAACTGGTGTAACCAGTGCAGATTTCCACTTCTCAGGGAACTCTGAGTAGCACAGAGAAAAGTTAAACATTTTTAGAGATGGGATGGGAAAGTTCCTCTGTTGCCAGGGCAAGAAGTAACCCAGTCACTTCCACACCTAGTTTTGCCAAGTACCCTACTGATGTATTTCAAAGTGTCCTTGACTGAAACAGCCTTAAAGTAGAAATTAGGGTACCTTTTGTTCAGAGCCCACCATCTGGAAGACTTCAAGACCTGGTTCCCTGCAGGGAGTCTGGGCAGATTCAGTGGGGCTGACAGAACTGAGGTCAGTAAAACTATATTGAAGTAATGTCAGATTTGGCCTTTTTAATCATACTAGTGCACTTACTTCAGGCTTCTTTGTACTTTTGCTGGTGGACAGTGGACTTTGTTTCCCTAGCCAGTGCCCACATATGCCCCCTCCCTCACGCAGGCAAGCAGTTCGGAGGTGAGCCATCTGGATGGTGTTCCTCTTGCCTTGCCTGTGACAAATTTGTACCCTTTAAAAAAATGCAAGTGTAAACTCAGAGACACAGAATTCTAGGGCAGAGACAGTATCGGGAATGACATCTAAGAGGCTCCAAACAATTTGGGCCAAGTAAGATTTGAATTTGGCGCCTTCATTTTGTTTAGGACTCAGCTAACTGTGATCCAGGGGGGTGGCCTTGTCTGTTTAATTGCCCAGAGAACATTACACTGGAGAGTGGTCACTTAGGGTATCTGGTAAAACTTTGACAACTTTAACCCTGTCAGGGTGTATAACTAGTACCAAATCGAGTAGTGTCATAGTGCCTGTTTTGTAATTGGTCCTGGTGTGCTCAGTGACCATTTGTGTGAGAAATGGGCTGGACATCTTCTCTCTCTGACCTGTGCTGGACTTAGCGTTCCAGTTGCTGCTAAAGTCACCAGTAACAACTTATTCCCAGTTCTGACTGAGTTGTAAGAAGTAAAGAATAAGTGACTCATTGCCCAGATTCTGTTTACCTGGTGGGATATGTACAGACAGGATGACAAGACATTTGTGCCCTCGTCCTATCAAAAGCTTTATTGCTAGGCATTCAGTCCCTGGTTAGGTCTTTAATCATGATTTTAGAGGCTTGCAGGTCTTATCTGAGATAAATAAGGCAGCCCCATCGTTTTACCCTCTGTGAGTCAGAATTTAAACAAAAGACAAAAAAAAAAAAAAAAAGCCCACAAGTTTCAAAAAGAACCAAAAGTGTGATCTTTGTTTGCCTAAGCTAGGCATGCAGAGTGCTACAAGTGTTTGGGCCTGGAGTATGATTGGTTAAACTGTGATCTTTGCAAAGTATTTTGTCCTAAATCACAGAAAAAGAGACAAGCAAAAGGCAGTCTTTATCAGCTCCAGCTTCTCTGTTTGGCTGTAGTGTCTTTCCTGTAAAAAAAAAAAAAAAATATCTTTGATAATGTCACCTGAAACAGCCTCCCCTAAAGACCAATCTGCAAGGAAACCCACAAAACAGCATATATCCTCAGCTATGGAATACTTTTATAAGTACTCCAAGAAAAGGCAAGCTTAGGAATTGTCGTCCTCACACTAGCATTAAAAAGACAAAAAAACAGTTGGAGCCTGAAAATGAAAAGATTAATGAGCCAGTTGTCCAGCCTGCTGGTGATGTTCAGATAGCCTTCATGGAGGAATTCAAACAAATGTGACAGTACTTCCAGACCATGAAAAAACAGGCTTCTTAAATTTCTCCCTCAGTTGCCCCTAGAATGTCACAGAGAAGGAATGCTTCTTTGCGGAAGAGGAGAAACCTGTTAACTCTTGACATCAAAGTGAGGAGGAAATGGGTTCATTTCCATGCTCTCTGGATGACTACTCCTCATATTCTGCTTTCCTTAGTGGAATGGTAGCCATGACTAATATTACACTGTGGAAACATATATTCTGAAATGAAGTAATCAGACTTCTTAAGCTAGCTGGTTCTGATATCAACAAAAATTATCTGCATCCCCCATTCATGACGCGTTTAAAAAGATGAGTAAAAAGATTTGAGAATTGTCTATCAGCAATATTAATTGATCTGAAAGTAGGGAAAATGCATATAGTATATCCAATGCTGGTTCAGATTATCATTAGAAACACCCTAGCCTCAAGGGTTTGATACTTGCTGCTGCATGTGAACAGGCAAAAACAGTCTTTTCCACAGCACCGCCTGACATGGATTCCAGAAAAATTGACACACTTCGTGAAAAGAAAAATCATATTCTTCTGTCATCCTCATCATGAGGCAACATTTCTGAGTTGCACATCACATTACCAGGAAGTACTCTGGAAAGATATGCTGCTACCTTTTTGTGACAGTCTGGCCCCTGATGTCAGGCCAGTAGGTGACAGGTGCTGTAGTATGTAAAAGCAGGTCTGCATGCAGCCAAACACCAATTGCACATGACTATGGGCATTAATGATAAATTTGTATAAAATGGGGTCTGAGCAACGCTGGCTCTTCAGTGGTCAGGACCGTGTCACGTGGTACTGCATTAACCTAGCACACATCCCTGCTCAGAAAACATGATGGGGTGCATAGCTCAAGAGCACAACCTGTTGAGGTCAAAAGGGTCAGTATGTTAATTACATATCCTTAGGGTTATAAAGGTCATAGTGCAAATCAAACGAATCAGTAACATCAAAAAGAAATCCTGCAAATAAAGAAAACGCATTGCGTCCCCACAGCAAACATGACTCCCTCCACAGCAATATTGCTCAAAAATCACAAACTGCAAAGAAAATCCATCCAGCACTTAAAAAAAAAAGCATACTTCCTACTCAGAAATCCAAATCCAAAAATCCTCAGTGCTGCAAAGACAAGAAGAACATCTTAAACACCAAATAAAATCAGACTGTAGTCCGAAACTACTATTCTAGATAACAGCATACATATATATTCTTCGATGATATCTCTTTCATTAGGCCACACCTTTGGAACTATACCTGTGTAAGCGCTAGGACCACATAGAAACTTTTGTTAACTGGGGGCTGCCAATGACAATGTCATGTGTCAGCATCTATATAAACGTGGGTGGCCTCGTCACTCCTCAGTTCTTTTCCTGCCATCGATCATCCTTGTTGGACCTGCAGCTTACCAGTGTTTTTTTTTTTGTTGTCTCAACGTGTTGCCAAAATGTAAAGACACTTTATTTTGGTACTGTAAGGGTGGAGATAGAATTTACAAAGAAGACACAGATGAGGTCTGTGTGTGTGTGTTTGGGCCTATCTCACAAACTGAGGACTTGTGAATTCTTCCTGAACTTTAATGAAGCTAAAAGGCGACAGTGTAAGAAAGCTCCAGAAAATGTCCTTTTCTTGAAAACCTTAGCAGCCATGGAGAAGGAACCAAGGCCTAAATCTGTGTCACCATCCACATCAGCCAAGCCGCGGCTACCAGAGTCTAAGGATTGGGACAAGGAACAGTCACGCTCATGGCCCTTGTCATCGTCTGGCCATAAGCACAAGCATGGAGATAAAGAGAAATCTGCTTCCCTGGCGAGATCCCTGTCGCTGTTGAAACAAGGTAATCCTGCAGCATCGTTGCCCGCTCTGGCGGTATTGACGGCAATCCCCCGACTGTTGATGAGACACCTAGCTCGAAGCTTAGCTCAACTGCTGCCATACTTACTATGGACGGTACAACACCATCATTGTTGGGTCAAGGACCATCATCGACCAGTGTAGTCTCTGCCCCCTGTACAGGCTGTGTGGACTCTCAAGCTGCGCTGGCATCATTTTCCAAGATGATACAACGCATTCTCCTTGGCATGCCTGCGCAGACTGTTATTCCATCAACTGGGCTCAGTGGCTGTCAGCCCCCGTCAATGACCTCTTCCAGCACACAGCAAAACCCTTCTCTGCTGCCGGTGGTGTCACTGGTGTGCTTGGTGGCTCCCATCATTGATGACGACGTTGACGTTTAGATTGAGTATAATCCTGACTTCATGATGGAGGTAGATTATGAAGAGGAGGGGGGATATGAGAGATACACTATGTGCCAAGATCCAGTTCTACCCTCTCTTCCTGCAGTGAGGACTCAATAGTGTATACTCCCAAGTCTCATCCTGGGGACCCTACGTTTCAGTCCATGGTCCAGGAGATGATACTGCAGTTGGCTTTGCTGTGGAGGAGGATGACTCCACAAAAAGGAACCTTATGGAGTTTTGGAGGTCCCTTGTACTCCTTTCATTATTATTACATCAATATGTCCTGCATTGGAGTGTGCCACATTTGCTGTATGGTACAGACTTAACTCACTGCAATTCTACCTAAGTCTGACAAGCAGTAGCCTTCCCCGTCTGCTAAGCCTTGCTATGCTAACCAGCCAGAAACTGACTCTGTGGTTATTATGGCTACCCATGATAGATCCAAGGCACCTAAACATATGAGTACATTACCTCCTGATAAAGAATCCAGGAGATTGGATGTGATGGGCAAGCACACTTATGCCTGTGCCTCACTAGGCCTTAGAACTGCAAATTAGCAGGCCCATGTAATTAAATATCGGAATAGCCTGTGGAAAGCTGCTAAAGCTGCAGTCCAGGTTTTGCCTGGAGGATCTACCAAGAATTAATTGATTAAAACTTTTAAGTTCTGGGTCTGAGGTTGGCAAAATTTGCTCCACTTGGCGTATGATGTGTCTGATGCCTCTGCCAGGCCAGCTGCTTCTGGCATTTATATGAGACAGTATTCTTGGCCAAGGGTTGCTGGTTTTACAAATGATGTGTAGCAAGGAGTTTTTAAATGCCCCTTTTAGAAAGTCAGAACTGTTTGGCTATTATGTACCACCCTTCCCACTCCCCTCCCCACTCGCTGCCCTTATGTCTCCCCTGCTCCTAGTTTGTCTCCCTAACCTGAGCCATGGCTTTGGGGTGTTTTTCCTGGCTTGTTCCTTATGATTTCTACCCTCTGCATAAAATGCCCTCCTTGTGTATTTCTTCTGCTGTAATAAAGTGTGTTAATGTAGTATACATACTGTACTTTACCTCTCTGCTCTGTACAATGTGTTAACCTATTTATTTTTGTACTCTGTATTCCGATTTGTAAAATTTATCCTGTACAACTGGATGTTTGTGAAAATGGGCATTTTTGCTCACATACTTTCTAGTATAAAATAAATACTGATTGATGTTGAAGAGGCGCTTAGAGGCCTTCATAAATCTAAAATGACCATAAAAGCTGTCCGATCCCTTTATCCCACTCATGCCAGGGGCCATGGGAAGGGATTCTTTTTCCTTTTCCTTCATACTTTTTTTTTTTTTTTTTAATCCCCTGTAACTGGCAGGCGGGCTCTGGCCCCTCCTCCCTTGTGGGGCTTATATCTGTCACTGACCCATGACCCTATCACTGGGATTGCAGTTGGGAACTTCATGGAGCCTGCCAACTCCATTTTCTGGTTTTCTCCCTATCGCGACCACATGTACACGATGTGGAACTACAACACCCTCATTTCAAGTTGCTCTCTGTTCTGCGCTACCACCAGGCCTCCACTTGGTGGCAGCTGGGCAGCAGGAGTGACAGCGTCCCTCCCTGGGAGAAGAGCACTGCCACGCGGCTGCTCAGTCCAGCTCCCACCCTCCCCCCGGCTGAGGTGTGGCATCCAGCGCCTCAATGCTCGGCCGCACTGGGCTGACATGGGAGGGAATTCTTCTGTCAAGGTACTGCCAGAGGTGGTTGTCCCTACCGACAGCAAGGCTGATGTAAGGGAAGCTGGTCCTTGCCAGGCCCCCTCCCTCCAGGTGCCCATACAAAAGCTACCAAAGCAATTGCTGCTGGTGGCTCTGCCCCCATCGGTTCCACATGACTTGCTACAGACTCCTCCCCTATCCCCACTGTTGCCTCCAGGGCTGCTTGTCGGGGGAAGACTCTGAGGAAATGTGAGGAACTACTTCTTCATGGAGAGAGAGGTGGGTGCATGGAACAGCTTACCAGTGGAGGCGGTAGGGGCGGAAATGGTGACAATTCAAGAACGCATGGGATAGACACAGAGGGACCTTGGGGGGCGGCCGAAGCCACGTAGGGTCTGCAGCGATACTATAGGTAGGGAAAATAGGGCAGACTAGGTGGGTCATCAGGTCCTTATCTGCTGACAAATTCTTTGTTTCTGTGACTCTCCCTATATCTCAAACAATGGTGGGAGATCACAACAGACAAATAGGTACTAGAGATAGTTGCAAAGAGGGGTGCTTCAGGGCTTCTAGAAACTCTTCAGTTATCCTGTGGACCATTTGTCCCTTCTGAGGGAAGACATGCAGTCATTACTTGAAGAATGTGCTGTAGAACCAGTTTCTTCTCGTCAGACAAACAGAGTTCTATTCCATATACATCCTGCTACCAGAAGAGACAGGGGATCTGCATCCTGTGTTGGATCTCAGGGACTTCAGCTTCTACATAGAATACAAGAAGTTTTGTATGGTTTGAGCACAGGGCGTCTGGTAGGGGGAGCCCTGATGGAAAAAAAGGTCCTCTGACTGGTTGTTGTTCTCAACATCTGGGCAAAAGGACAGACATACAATGGTTGCTTTGCCCTTGAGTGGCAGGGACTCTAAACTTCTGCAGCACTGTTAGGTCAAGTTCTGCAGCAAGGTTTAAAGTTCTGTGGCACATTTATATATGAGTAATACAGAGCCAACTTTACAGTTTGGGAGGACCCCAGCAAGGATGGCCTGTGAGAAGGATCCCCGACTTCCACCACATAAATGTAATAATAACTTTATATAGTGCAGTTCATAAATATCGAAGTGCTTTACGATAAAAACACAATAAAAGCAGTATAAAACCATAAATAATCAAAAACAGTAATAGCAGAGAACATATATTAAATTATGAAAAGGCAAGTCTGAATAAATGCAATTTCAGTGAGGCTTTAAAGCTCTCCACAGTTGGGCACACCCTAACCCTACAAGGTAGAGAATTCCACAGGGTAGAGTCTGCATAAGAAAATGCACAAGCCCCAGATGTCTTTAGCCGCATCCTGGGAATCTCTAGCAACCCCTTCGGTTTTATTCTTTTGCTTTTCAGAAGCTGTTCTGGCTCTCCATATTTATCTAAATCTATTTAGGGCTTAGTGCTATGCCATGCAACATTAATGGCTATTGGCAGGCAACCCCCTCAATGTACTGGCAACAAAACAAATGACAGAATAGTTGTTCTCCAAGGGACAGCTTGAAGTAGCTTAGCCATGGAGCACCCAAGACTCCCCTCTTCTATGAACACCTCTCTGGGGCCCCATACACAGTCATAGTTGGGAATGGCAGGCTATTGGTGCATACAGAGACCCCCCCGTACTATAGCTTAATATGTATAGCCTTGAGGAAAGGAGGGAGAGGGGGCACATGATAGAAACTTTCAAGTACTGTACCTCAAGTGAATCAGCAAAGTCCAAGTGGGTAGCATCTTTCAGAAAAAGAGGTGTGCAAGAGCAAGTGGGCACAATTTGAAGATAGAGGGGGGACGGCTCAGAGGTAATATGAAGAAGTATTTTTTCATGGAGAGGGCTGTGGATACATAGAACGTCCTTCCTGAGGAGGTTGTGGAATTCAAGAATGCATGGGACAGTCATAAGGCAATTCTAGGGGGTGGGGGTAGGAGGAAGTAGGCTGTTGGTGTTAACTAGTAACTGCAGCTTATCCATTAGGTAGGGAACTGGGCAGACTGGGTGGGCCAAGCGGTCTTTATCTACCGTCAAATTCTGTTTCTATGCCACCCTGAAAATTTACATAAATTAAAAATATAAGATATTAAACATCAGCAGTAACAGCATGCTTATTTCTTTTTCTCTGTTTCACTCCTTTCTTGTTTATTAGTTGTCACATTTTGAATTAATAATCTTTAGCTTGGTTGTCATCTTTCTTACATTAACAAAGAACCTCTGTGCGCAAACACTGAGGCAAGGGTTACCCCAAAGGGCATTTGGCTGGGAAGCCAAGTTTCAAGAAAATACAAAATCACACATGCCCACACAATGCAAAGCATTATGGGCTGTGTATGCAAATCACCACAGAATGTTATGCTGGTTCAACTTTAAGCAGAATTGCATGGTGCCGAAAGGCCTCTCACACAGTTTGCAAAGGGTGCTAACAGATGACATGAACCGTGTTTCATCCTACCAGGACTCATCAGTATGCCTCATCTGTTTGACACCCCAGTGGAATGAACCTGCTACCCTAAGACGGTCTGTCTGGGTTATGTTGTGGTGAACCCATTAAAATAAAAAACTATTTAAAAGACAAAGAACCTCTGTGCGCAAACACTGAGGCAAGGGTTACCCCAAAGGGCATTTGGCTGGGAAGCCAAGTTTCAAGAAAATACAAAATCACACAAATTTTATTTTTTTTATTTTCTTTCATGTGCACCTCACTCCCCTAGCCTGAAAGCCCTGGCATCTGCAACACCCTCTGAAAATGGGTTGTCCTAGAACAGGTAATCTCCGGTTCACAACTAATACTGAGTTGCACTCATGGGACCTCGATACACTGCTACTTGCCTAGTAGGGTGGCTCAGCTGGCTTTTTGTATTTTCCCTTTTTTTCCCTTCCTCCTCTGTAGTCTCATTGTCTATGTTTCTAAATCGGACAAAGGTTCCCTTCCCCCGAAGGAAAGATGGCAGCAGTGCTCCCACCTCCACTCCAGACTAAAAGGCTGCAGTGCTCTCTGCTCTCTTCTTCCCTCTCCAAAACCTAGAAAAAGAAAAGCTTTCTCCTCCCCCAGCTCCCACCTACCTAATAGCAGTAATGCTGTCTCCTCCCCCAATCTACATAATGGCAGCAATAATCTCTCCTCTCTTCCCCAGACCTAAACGCAACAATGCTCTCTTTCCTCCCCCTTCCCCATAATGGTAGTAATGCTCTCTGCAACCTCCCCTCACGATATACGTAATGGCAGGAAGATGTTTTCTCCTCTCCCTAATATGATCCTGCCCCCAAAAAACCTTGCCTGATCCCAGTTTTTAAAATCCAGTTGTTGCCCACCTCTGCCCATCTCTGTGCCCCTACCTACCCAGGAAGGAAAAGGATGGTATTTGCAGTGCTCTCCAAGCAGTTTTATCACATAATGGTAACACACTGGGGCTGGCTATCAGACTAGGGAAGTAGGAGAGATAGGGTTGCTGGTTAAACAGAGACAAAATTTGATTCATTCAAATTGGGGGTGGGCTATACTGGATTTATTCTTTCGTAACCTTACCTGGTTACCAAAGAACAGAATAAAAACTGACTATTGTATTGAACGGTCAAGCTATTTGTGCTTAAAAAAAACCTTAGAAGCTGCACTGATGCTCTGAGTAAATCTGCTTGTCCCTCAGTGGAATTTTAATTGTGATGCAGTGAGCTTGAAATCTGTCTTACCCACCCTTGCATATTGTTCTGGAACAGCATATAAATGTTAAACAATTTAAAATTGTTTCATCTGCAATGTCATTGTGACTTTCTCTATCTTCTCGATTTGTTTTTCTCTTGCCTTAGTTTCCGCATTTTACATAAATAATCTTTAGCTTTTCACTTTTATTACCTTGATTTCATCATTTTAATTTCTTTAGTCTATCTAGCATTCTCTCATTCTTTTCCTGTCCCAACAGTTTTTTTTTTATTTACTTAGCTGTCCCTTTGCTTACATTTTTTATAATTTACATTTTTCTTCCCTAGGCACCAGAGTTGATTCATCAGGTAGCAACCTTACAGCCCCATCCATAGCAACCTCTTCTGCTCTAAACCCCTTAAGGACAGCAAATTGCCCCCCCACCTTCACCCCCAACAGCACTTTACCCTCTCAAGGTTTTTAAATGGGTAAAACCCACCACTGTCCATCTCAACCCCAACACTTTCCTAACAAGCCTTCAGAGTGCCATTGAGTGATCTTGTAGATTTAAATGTATGTCATTATCCAGCCCAACACTGTAGTGATCCTCTGCCTCTTCCTGCCTGAAAAGTATTGTAAAGTCTCCTCTTAGACATTAGTCTGCCCCTTCATAAAACAAGAAATACCAACCATGCATATCTAAGCCCCAAATGTCATTCCACCCAGAGCCTCATTGAGTCACTGTTTTTTCTATTGGCACCTTTTTTTGGTCCAGTAGTGTAGGACAGTCCTCTGCCTCTTCCTATTATTGCTGGGCCCAAATGCTGGATTCATGCCCCAGTATGGCTTTGTGTGGGCCCTACAAAGCACTACTGGGATAAGCAAAAAGCGTTCTGGCCCACTAGCAGTGATAGGAAAAGGCAATGGATCATCATGTAGCCTTGGACCAAAAATTGGGTGCCAATATAAAAAAAACAGAGTGACTCAAGGGGGGCCCTCAGGGCTGAGTGTGGATCGTTTGAGGGGCTGAGATGGTTGGGGGATGAATTTTAGTTCTTATAAAGCTACAAGCAGGCAGAGGAATTGCTTGAAAGGAGTGGTGTCAGTTTCTGTCTAACTTACTGGGGCAATTTCTGTGCAATTTCTGTGGCCAGCCCCAAATTCTGTGGCAGATCATAATTTTTCGCGGCAATCGTGTGCCGTAGAACCACGAAAAACAGGGCGCCTTGCTCATAGCATCCTGTTCAGCAACCCATGGTTCTTCTGCAAACTCAAGAACAACTTGGGTAAGAAATGAAGATGCCATGTTTGGAAGACATCAAGAGAATATGGCATTTCTTCCAGGCTGTCGGGTTTCTTGGTGTTGCCCTCTCCTTTCCCGAACCCTATATGTGGAATTGAGTTTTGTGAGGAAAGAGGAGGAGGAGGAAGCGATTGAGCCTGATGTGTCTTCAGGACTTTGTTTCCTATCCCATGGTCAAGAAGGAGTTTACTTCATAAACTGCATTTGTGGGCCAGATATCAAGCATGTTTAACCTACCATCCCCAGAAACAGAAGTGGATGAAGAGGAAGCAGAATTTATTAGCATGTTGGGACTGACTTCCTCGAAAAGGGTGTCGGTTTGTGTACAAAAGCGCTTCAAATAAGATACTGTCTAGAGCTGACCACACCCTTTTTATTTATTCATTTGGTAATCGAGTAAGACCCACAAGGCACAAGTGCCTGTTTTCACGGGCAACCTGGGAGCACTGGGGAGGCTAAGTGAGTTGCTCAGAGTCGCACAGTATGCAAGTGGAGCATCTTACCGGTGTCATTCTTCACCATTCATCACTGGAGGGTGTCTGCCGGAGACAGGCGGGAGACTTTTTTTTTTGGGAGGAGTGGCTGACACTGTCGGTGCCGCCCACGAGGCCGACGTAATATGTGACGCTCGCGAGTTGGCCAGTAACGGCCGTTGGGTCCTCCTCCACCTCAGTTCTGCTTCTCCCGCTGTTGAGACAGCACCCCAGCCAGCTAGAGACTTCTGAGACCTAGTATTTTCAACGATACCTAGTTAGACGCCATTATCCTCGACTCTGCTTCGGTTCTGCTACTCTACGCCGCTCAAGACCGGAAAGATCTTTCCTTTTTATTTTGTGTGCAGTGTTGAGTCTTTTCCAAGTTTAAATTTTGTTACTGTTCCATCATGTCTGGTCGTTGGGACAGGAAGCGATCCGAGAAAACCAGTTGGCCCCCCTCTGCGTCAGTGTCCCTGTGGCCGGCAGATTTCCGTTACCGACAGACATGATGTTGTGTCTTGCCTGTCTTGGTCCCCAGCACGATATGGATGGTTGTGACACCTGCTTCTTGATGGACCATCGAGTTTTGGAGCACCGTACGTTAAAGGTCAGCAGGGCCCCTCCAACTTTTTGGGGGCATCGTCTCTTGCGTCGGTCCAAGCACAGGACTCTTTGCGCTACCTCCGGGTCCTTTCGCGGGCCTATACGGTCTGGTGAAGAGGGGGGGTCTCGACCTCTTCCAGCCTTGCCGTGGAGGAGGAGGTTCCTACCGCAGTGCTGGAGGGCTGGTCTTGCCCCATTTGGGACTGGGTTGGGAGCACCGCCTTGGCTGTCACCTCCTCGGAGTTGCAGACTCCCCCGTTGTCAGGGCCCAAGTCTGCGGGTCCTGGTGTGGGGCATTCCCCGGTGCCGCCTCAGATCCTGGCGCTGCATGCAGCGCCAGTGATTGGGGTGATGGCGTGAGGAGTGCCGAGCCGGGTTGCGGCATTACGACTGGGGGATCTATCGGAGCCACTGATCTGGATCCCTTCATTGTCTCCTCTTCGGAGGAAGATGATTCTGAGGCGGATCCAGATTGGCTGCTTGACTCTTTGGAGTCAGAGGGTTGCCCATGGCCCAGCACCCTTACATCTCCCCAGATGCCCCCTCCGGCAGCTCAAGTGAGTGGGGTTCATGTGGCTCTCCCAGCCACCCCTGGCTCGGGAGACCAGCTGCGACCTTCCGGTCCCTCTGCTGCTGGGGTGGCAATCGGGTTCCTGAGTGAGGGAGTGCCATTCCCTCTCTCAGAATCAAGACTGAGTCTCCTTCTCCTCCTGAGGCCCTCTCCAGGGGACCTGTGGAGTCAAGGGAGCGCTTGGCACAGGGGTTGAGGATGAGGGTCAAGGGACCGTGGCACACTTCCCTGACCCTTTGAGGTCAGGGCAGGAGCCATAGTGCTGAGCCCTTTGTTCTCCCTTAGGGGTCACCCACGGAGGTCCCTCTGGGTGAGGCTGAGGTCTGCCCTTCTGGATCCATGTGGCCCCGGTACCCTCATAGGGTAGCTTCACCCTACAGGGTTAAGCCCTCACCATTTCGATTTCCAGGATAGGACGGTGAATCTACAGACCTACGGTTTTCCTCTGATGCCAGGCTCTCCTGTGGATTCTGCCAGCCCTGGCAGAGGCACGTCATATCAGGTGACAGGCTCGTCCTTGCCTCTGTGCCTACCTCCCCTTTTTCCAGGCCACATTGGGCCTTTGAGACCTTTGACCTGGGATCAGTTCAGGTCTCAGGCAGCAGCGTTCCCTCAGTACATTAGGGCCATGGACGAGCAGGTCTTTTGACCAGTTCCCCTGCCGCAGCCAGAGTCTGATTCATCAAGCTCCTTGACCTCCTCATCTTCCTCCACCGGGGAAGAGGAACCTTCGGTCCACCTGTCCTCAGACGCTGATCAAGCCCAGCTTTAGCGCTTCCTGTTGAGATTGGTTAGGACTTGCACATCTCCTGCTATGCTAGGGACAATACCGAACATGCGATGCAGGCCTTCCTAGGTGAATACGGGGTGCACCATTTGGTAGTCCTATCCTGGTCGGTTGTCTTCCGGCAAGCGTCATACAGAGCTTGGCAGTGTCCATATTCCCAGGAACCAGCCCCTATGGACTGTCACAGGAGGTATTGTGCAACCCGCGGGTCTCCAGGTGCCTTACCTCATCCACCTTCTAGACTGATGCGGCTGGACACCTCTTTTGGGCTTCGACGCCCAGTCTGCGATATGCCCCCTGAGACCGAATCTCGAGAGTTGCATCAGAAGGGGCGAAGAGTCTTCTCTTCAGCATGGAGCTTGTTGGCAATCATCTCACATCAGGCTCACCATGCTGCCTACAACAGGCATCTGTGGGCGATGCTGGGACAGGCCCTAGCATTGCTTCCTGATTAGGAGGCTACCTGGCAAGCCATTGCTCTCTCCGCTATAGGCCTGGAATTGGTGAGGCACCAATCAAGGGCGTCGTATGATGCCGGTGAGGTCACTTCATGGCTTGCGAAGACAGCGATCTGCATTAGGCGGATGGCGTGGCTTCGCCTGTTGAGGTTGTCACCTTTGGCCCAGCGCAGGTTATTGGCCTCCCCCTTCCAGGGGACCCATCTGTTTTCCCGTAGAGCGAGATGGGAGTTTCGGGGCACCTTCCTTCCTTCCCCTAAGGTTCACGGGAACCCGTCTCGCTCTAAGTCCCAGCCTTGAACTGGCTAGTGGAGGGTTCCCCTCCCCTCGTTCTCCTCCTGGGGGGGAATAAGGGATGTTTTCCTTCAGGGTTATTGGGCCCCCTTCGGGGGTGCTTGGTACTCACCCACCAGTGATGAATGGTGAAGATTGACACAGGTAAGATGTGAAAATTACGTGCCTACTGTACTTCTTGATCTTTCTGTGTATCTTCTCCATTCATCACTGATTCCCACCCATCTAGGGCCAAACAGCAAGGCTTTTGTTTTTGCTGCATTAAGGACCATTCTGTTAGATGTAAGCCAAGCTTCAAGTGTATTTAGGTCTCCTTGGAGGAGAGGGCCCAGGTCCTGGAGGGTAGACATGGACCGGTAGATGACTGTATCATCAGCGTATTGAACAACTGAGCTATCCCCACAGTGATGGTTAAGGTTGTTTGTAAAGAGAGAGAACAGGAGTGGGCCAAGAACTGAGCCCTGAGGCACCTCCTCCTTGATGGTAAGAGGGTCAGATAGCTGTCCCTTCCAGATGACCCTCTGGGACCGGCCTGATAGGTAGCTCTTGAACCAGTTTAGGGCCTGGGCATAAAGACCTATGCCGTGAAGCTTAGTTAGAAGAAGGTTGTGGTCCGCAAGGTCAAACGCCTTGGACAGATCTATAAAGATTGCACCTGTCGACATGCCTACATCCAATGCCCTGAATACGTCCACTGTGAGATTGATGAGTGCTGTATCTGTCCCATGGTTTACCTGAAAGCCATGCTGTGAGGGGGCTAGGAGTTGGTGGAGCTCAAGGTAGTCTCTCAGTTGCCCGTGCACTAGTCTTTCTTGCAGTTTAGCAAGGGTACATAGCAGGGAGAGGGGCCTATAATTACCAGTTCGTTCGCGTGAGCCACCCATGTGAATGGGGATCACATTGGACACCTTCCACTGGTGTGGAACGTATCCTTCAAGTAGAGACCTGTTAATGGTCCAGGTCAGAGGTTTGGCAAGGGACTGGGCACCTTCCTTGAGTAACCTTGGGCTATTTCCATCAGGGCCTCCAGAGCCTTTGTTTGTTTAGGGCTTTAAGTAGCTTAAGGACCTCACTCACCTTGACTAATCTTAGGTGAAATTGTGTTCTTTTCAGACTGGGGGGTACGTCAGAGATCTGTAAAGGCATAGATGGGGGCAGCCCTAACTTGTAATCATCGAGGTTGGTGAAGTGGTGGTTAGTCGTTGAGGCTATTTGGTGGTGGTCGCTGACACGCTGTCCTTGTACCTCTGTTGGACCTAGTGCCTCCTTGGAATTACCCTTAAGCAGTTAATTGATGTTTGACCCGAAAAGCTTGGGGTTCCCCAGGTTGGACCGTTGGTGGTGGGATACATACTCCTTTTTCACAAGTTTGACGGCTTGCTTACATTTATTTCTTAGGGTTTTGTAAGTAACCAGATCTGCAGGGAGAAGGGAGAGATGGAACTTCTTTCAGGCCTTGTCCCTGCTTTTCATCTGAGATTTCACTGAGGGGCAGATCCACTTGTAGCAGCCTCCCTTTGTTCTAAGTTTTTTAAGGGGGGCAAAGAATGAGGCCGCTTTGAGTAGTGAGTCTTGGAAGTAGGCCAGGGCCTCGTCCAAGGTCACGAGGAGCCTGAGTGGGCTCCAGTCCAGGTTACTTAGGTAGTCATTAAACTTTGTGGACATGAAATTGGAGAAAACACGTACCGTGAGTATCCTGGGAGGAATCTTTGGTGCACTGTTCTTCCAAATACAGAAAATTGGGGAGTGGTCACTGATAGCGTCTGCCAGTATGCCTGCTTTCTGTATGTTGAGGGGATTGGATACCAGAGCCCAGTCAAGAGTAGTGTGGTTCCCAGTTTTATAGTTGAGCCTGGTGGGTGGAGAGAACCTGTTCCAGGTTTGCATCATGGATCATTGCCTTGAGGACTTTGTTGGGGTCAGAGGCCCAGTTCAGGTTGAAGTCTCCCATAATTAGTAGTTCATTGGTTCTAGGGACATGGATATGTTGTTCAGCCACACTGTCTGGCAGGTTCCTTGCCGCTTTAAATCTTGCCGGAAGGTCTTCAAGCTGGCTCCTCCCACCCACCCGGGTGGTAAAACTCTCAGCTCCGCCCCATGACGCCAGATCTTCTTTACCGCTTGGAAGCTCAGGTTCCCTCCTTAACGCTCTGCGTGATAGACTGGATCCTAACTCTTCGGTTCGTCCAAAACTCGTTTTAAAATTTTCAAGACTTCGGTCTTCCTTTTCCCTCGCGGCTGCGATGGACAAATGACTCAGTTTCGCGGTGCCCTTGTGGGCAGAAAGTGTCCAGGACGGATCCGCACTCCACGGTCGTCTACTGCCTCAGCCTAGAACGACCACCGCAGGCCTCGCGAGTCATGCTGTTCATTCTCGGCCAACGTCTTGGAGGACCGCGCTGCCCGGTTGAAGCTTGGGCACCCTGAGAAGCGCTATCCACTGGTAAAGTCGAAAGAGGCCCGTTGGGCGGTTACCGCAGCGGCTGGCTCGACTGAGCAGCTCGAGCAGATGATCGGCCTCGAGGAGGAGGCGGCCCAAGCCGCATCTTCCTGCTCCTCGGTCGCGGCATTTATCCCGCTGTCTTTGGGTACCTCGTATTCTGCTTCGTTCAAGGAGCTTTGCCAGTCCCTTTCCATGAAGGGAGAGGGGCCATCGGGACATTCCTCTCGGTCCAAAAAGAAGGATTCTAAGGTAAGTCCCATCGTCAGCATTCGTGGGAGCGGGAGAGGTCCCCTTCCCCGGACAGCCGACTGTCTACTTCGGTCGAGG
The DNA here is from genome assembly GCA_016271365.2 of Neoceratodus forsteri. Classification (NCBI taxonomy): domain Eukaryota; kingdom Metazoa; phylum Chordata; order Ceratodontiformes; family Ceratodontidae; genus Neoceratodus; species Neoceratodus forsteri. The sequence goes on along the minus strand of CM057449.1, from coordinate 609,486,581 downwards.
TTGCGGCTAAGGCCGCTGGCTTCACGGCGTCCCCGTCAGGTCAGCCGGCCGGGACACCCGTCGACGCGGTCAAGATTTTTCTCGACCCGTCGGATGGGTTGTCGACTGTGAAGCCGACAACCCTTCTTCGCCGTTCCCCGGTGGAGACCGAGGATCTGCCTGCGCCCCTGGTGCAGCAGTCCCCGATTAGGTGTCGAGCAGGTAGGCGGGTGTCCCCACTCTCCAGGCCCGTCCTCGGAAACACCGAGGATCTCGGACTGGTCTTCTCCGGTCCAGCCGATCCGCCCGACATCGGCGGTCTCTGTCTTAGCACCGAGGTAGCGGCAATGCCGCTCATCCTGTCTCCTCCTCGGAAGAGGAAGGCTGGCGCATATTGCGTCGATGCTACGAGGACTTGATGTGGCAGCAGTTACTTTTGTCTGGGAGCAAGTCGACACAGACGCCTTCCCCAGCCATCAAGTGGCTGTCACCCGAATGGCCGAAACAACCTCTCGCTGCAGTCGAGATGCCCAAGCCTGGGCGGTTGTTCAGCGAAACCTGCTGCCCACCGATTGTGGTGGAACCTCCGCCTCCACAACCGAAATCGGAGGCGCCGACCAAGGACTCTCGGTCGGATCAAGGCCTGCCCCACAGGTTGTCGGTCACCCTCACTCCCGACCGTCCTCGGCAGGTGGAGGGTGGCTCAGGCCCTAGTCAGCTCTTCCCGTACTCCTCGGAGTCCGACGTTGACTCCTTCTCCCTGTTCTCCAGGCCGGTTGACCTGGAGTCCTCCAGGGGCCAGTCACTGGACGAAAGCCCATCGTCCTTTATGGGTCTGCTTCGGCTCATCTCGGAGTCCACTGGGATGCAGCTCGAGCCCGTATCCAAACGGGCCAAGTATCCCCTGACGGAGATACTGGACCAAGGGGATTCACCCACGGAGGCCTTTCCGGTAGCTGAGGCCATTGTAGGCCCAGCCTTGGAGCTTTGGCAGTGGCCTGCTTCCTGTCCACGCCCTTGGCCAGGATGGCCAGGAAGTATCACGGTCCCTACGGCTCTTTGCCTGGTTTTGGACACCCTTTGCCGAGGGTTAGTCACCGACAGCGTTTTCCGGCGTTTCCCGAATGCTGAGGGGCGGGACAAGCCCCGGCAGGAGTCCAAAAGTTGGACTCACGGGCGCAAGGTGTACACTGCATCCTCCTTGGCCTCCGCCAGGCCAGCTTGGCCGTGCTGATGGCACACTTCTCCCACGCCCTCATGGGCTCCCTGGATGAGGTGATCCCTCATTTCCCGGCTGACCTGCAGACCACGGTCCAGCAGGTTCGGGACCAGGGTAGGGCAGTGGCGAAGCAGCAGCTCCAAACAGCTCTGGACATAGGGGACTCCTTTGCCAGATCGGTTGCGGCCGCGGTGGCCATGCACCACAGAGCATAGCTGAGGATATCCACCTTCACAGCGGATACCCAGCACAAACTGTCAGATGTCCCCTTCTTGGGGACCGACCTCTTCGGCCCTGGAGTGGAAGGTCACCCCCAGCGGATCGAGAAATCCAGTGCCACTCTGGACTCAGTCACCTCCGCCCAGAAGGACAAAGGCCGCCGACAGCAGCAGCACAAGCCCTTTCGTCCTCCTGCGGCTGCGGCACGTCCGGCCCAACAGCACCAGGGCCAGTAGGCTCGCGCTTGGCATCCCAAACCCAAGCCGGCTTCCTGTAGTAGGAAGCAGGAGGTAAGAGCCAGGAGGTCTCGGCGGTCCCTCCTCCAAGCCTGCCGGTGATTGGTTGAGGATGTAGCCCAGCCTCATCACTCCCCCTGGGTTCCCCCCGTGGGGGGACGGCTCCGCCACTTCCTTTCTGCCTGCTCCGCTATCACCATGGACCAATGGGTGTTGGAGGTGGTAGGAAAGGGCCTGCCTCTGGAGTTCGAGCAGTTTCCACCCTTCCGAGCCGTTGATCCTTGGGGGGCCACGGGGTCCGCAGCCTCGCTATCGGCTTGCTGAGCCAATATTGCCCTGCTTCTCGAAAAAGAGGCGATCAGGAAGGTGGCGGATCCTCCTCCAGACCCGGGGGTTGTGTCCAGGTATTTTCTGGTCCTAAAACGGACGAGGGGCTGGCACCCCATTCTCGACCTGCACGACCTGAACAGGTTCCTAAGGTCTCAGACCTTCAGGATAGTCACTCTGGCTCAGATAATCCCATCTTTGGAACGAGGCATGTGGTTTTGTTCCCTGGACCTCCAGGACGCATTCTTTCACGTCCCAATCCATCCATCTCATCAGAGATTCCTCCGCTTCAGAGCGGAGGGATCCCTTTACGAGTTCCGGGCCATGCCCTGCGGCCTCTCCCTAACTCCCAGGATCTTCACCAAATGCATGGCAGTGGTGACAGCATTCCTGCGGCGCCGAAGGGTCCGGGTGTACCCCTACCTGGACAACTGGCTGATTGCAGCCCCCTCCAGAGCGGAGGTGGATTGGTCCAGAGATCTGGCCCTCCAGGTTTGCTCTCAGATTGGCCTCCTCATCAACGAGGCCAAGTCGGAACTCGTGCCAAAGCAGGTGATACATTTCATTGGGGCAGAGCTCGACTCTCTTCGAGCCAGAGCATGGCTCCCGGCGGACAGGGCCGAGGTTCTTTCCTCCTTTGCCCAATCATTTCAGGTTGGGCAATCGCGCCCTGACCGGGACTTCCTGCACCTCCTGGGCCTCATGGCGGCCTGCACCGGCGTGGTCCATTGGGCCCGCTGGTACATGTGTCCCCTTCAATGGGGACTGGCCAGCCAGTGGTCACAGCACTTCGATCCGTTGGATCAGCTAGTGACAGTGACCCAAGGGATGTGAAACGCTCTCCAGTGGTGGACCGTTCCGACACATCTGCAGGAGGGCATCCCGTTTGTCCGCCCCGAGCTGACGGTCTCTCTATCGACCGATACCTCTCTGATGGGTTGGGGTGCCCATCTGGGGAGCACAAGCGCCGACGGCCTCTGGTCCCCTCAGGAGTCCCGATGCCACATCAACCTGCTGGAGCTTCAAGCGGTTCGTCTAGCCCTCACCGCCTTCGCTCCGTTTCTACGGGGTCAAGTGGTTCAGGTCCAGATGGACAATACCATGTCCATGTACTACCTAAACCGCCAGGGCAGGACGCGCTCCATGCCTTTGTGCAGGGAAGCTCTCCACATTTGGTCTCTCGTGCGCAGCCTGGAGGCGGATCTCCTTGCCATTCACGTGGTAGGAGCCTCCAACACCCTGGCCAATGCCCTAAGCCGGATAGGGGCTGCGTCCCACGAGTGGTCTCTCCTGCCGGAGATAGTACAAGATCTGTTCTCCCAGTGGGGCATGCCTCTGGCGGACCTGTTTGCCTCCAGGAAGAATGAGAAGCTGAGACTGTTTCATGCCCGCCCCCCCTCAGCAGGGCTCGCTGCAGGGGGATGCCTTCTCGAGGCCGTGGACCCCGGGCCTCTTCTACGCCTTCCCCCCATTTCCCTTGATCCACAAGGTGCTTCTCAAGGCGAGGAGGGACACGGCACTGGTGATTCTGGTAGCCCCAGACTGGCCCCGCCAGTTCTGGTATCCAGATCTCCTCAGTCTCAGCTCCAGGCTACCGGGGCGGCTTCTAGCCCGCCCGGACCTGATCTCAGTCAATCAGGGGAAGGTATTCCATTTGGACCTTCAATCCCTGCACCTGACGGCCTGGTTCCTGAGCGGCTAGAGTTCCAGGCCTGGGGACTTTCCGACGAGGTCCTCAACGTCGTTGAGGCGTCCCGTAAAGAGTCGACCAGGAAATGCTATGCCTTCAAATGGAAGAGATTCTCCATTTGGTGTCAGGGCAAGGGCCTGGACCCTTCCTCCTGTTCCTTGGCAAGCATTCTGGACTACCTGTGGTCTCTTTCTCAGCTAGGGCTTCGGTCGACGACCCTTAACGTGCACCTGGCAGCCATCTCTACTTACCAGGCACGGGCTGGGAAGCAGTCGGTGGCGCAGGGGAAGGTGGTCTGGCGCTTTTTCCAAGGCCTTGATCACATATCCCCTCGATGCGAGAACCTCCCTCCGTGGGATCTACTGCTGGTATTGGCTAAGCTCATGGGCAAGCCATTGAACCCGATGACAGGTGTGACATCTCTCACCTGTCGTGGAAGGCCGCCTTCTTGGTGGCTATCCGTCAGCCAGAAGGATGGGAGAGCTCCAGGCGCTTTCCATCGAGTCTTCTTATCTGGTCTTCCACAGGACAAGGTTGTCCTCGCCCCACCGAAATTCCTTCCGAAGGTGGTGTCGGAGTTTCACCTTAGCGGTGTTGACTCTGCCGGTGTTCTCAATCCACCTCGGAGGCCAGTATAGGCTCCATACTTTGGACCCTAGAAGGCGCTTGCTTATTACAAGGAGGCGGACGGCTGAAGTTCGGGAGAGGTTCGCCAGCTGTTTGTCACCTATGCGAAGCCGTACCTGGCAGACCTGCAGCCAAGCGGACGATAGGCAGGTGGGTCACCTCCTGCATAGATCTCTGCTATAGGTTGGCGGGCATGGAGCCTCCCAGAGGGATAAGAGCTCATTCTACCCGCCATACCGCTGCATCGGTGGCTGCTTCCAGGGATGTCCCTATCCAGGAAATCTGCAGGGCTGCTACCTGGAAGTCAGCACACACCTTCATCACCCACTACCACATCGACCTTGAGTCACGCCGGGATGCTGGTTTTGGGGCCTCGGTTCTCCAGTCTCTATTTCCCAAGTAGGGGGTGTGCGCCTTGCCTCCCTCCTCCCGGAGAACTGCTAGGAGTCTGCCAGACAGTGTGGATGAACAACATATCCATGTCCCTAGAAATACAGGTTACTCACCTGTAACAGGAGTTCTAGGAATGGTATATGTTGTTTATCCACATGACCCACCCGACCTCCCCGGCTTCAACGCACATCCTGGCTTCCAGCGGGCTAGATCTGGCGTCATGGGGCGGATGGGTGGGAGGAGCCAGCTTGAAGACCTTCCGGCAAGATTTAAAGCGGCAAGGAACCTGCCAGACAGTGTGGATGAACAACATATACCATTCCTAGAACTCCTGTTACAGGTGAGTAACCTGTATTTAATTCACTGCCAACCGATTTGGTGATGCTCTCAAGAGCAAGCTGTGAGTATGTGAGAAAGCAAAAGTCCCACTGGCTGGTATGCCCCAATAAGGATTCAAGAAAAATGGCTCTCATGGCTTGCAGAGCTTACGTCAATTTAACTTTACTTTTGAGGCAGGCAGCCTATCTTAGCTATGAGCACACTGTCGGCAGGCTTTGTAGAACGCAATCCTGCCTGTGTGTGAGAGCTTGCCTTTGCAGGAAAAAATCCGCCTAGCACATGTTGGGAAGGATGGTTTTGAATCTGCAAATATCAATTCCAGATGGCAATTAATGTGAACGATACTGCTTCTATGGCTTCAGAAATTGCAGTGTCAGTCAGAAAGTTTGTCTGGCTTAGGTCACCCTTTCTGACATAAAACGGACATAATAACTCCACCGAGTTCTCCTTTGAAAGTCCTTCAATTTTTGGAGATGAAACATTGAACAAAAATTAAATCTGAAGAACCACACAGAGACAGAAGAAACCTCAACCTCCTATAGGTCTTACAGAAAGGCCATATACACAGTAATGCAGATGATGACACAGAGACACTTCCCCAATCAACAAAAGCAAAAATTACAGTCATATAGTATAACTAGTTTTGAAATCCAAAAGTCCGAGAACCTCAGTACAAAATCACTGATGCAGGGGTTAACTGGAAAGGGCACTGGCAATAAAGGCAGATTCAATAGAAATATATAATTACACATACCCCCAAAATGTGAAGCATCATGGGAAGTATATGCAAATCACAATGAAAGAGTTTAGACTGGTTCCGCTTTAAGGAAGAGCGTGTGGTGTCAAATGGCCTCTTTTTCACACACTCTGCAAAGGCTGCAAATAGAACACACAGACACATTTTTCATCCTACACAGGACTTATCAGTGTCCCTCATCTGTAACAGCCCAGGGTTGTCGTTCCCCTGGGTTGTTAGTCAAGGCACACTGATGAGTCCTGTGCAAGATGAAACACATGTCTGTGTCCTCTGTTTTCAGCCTTTGCTGAGTGTGTGAAGCCATTTACCTCCATTTGGCACCACACACTCTTACTTAAAGGGGAACTAGTCTAAACTCTTTCATGGTGATTTACATGTACTTCCAAGATGCTTTGGGGTTATGTAATTGTACATAACCAAGATTGGTTGAGTCAAGGTGCAAAATCACTGGTGCCAAAATCCAGTAAGTACAGTGCAGATTGAAAGATGATCATCTGCTAAACTAAAAACATAGTTTAAAATACAAGTTTGTTCAAACTCCTCAGCTGCTGCCACCAGGTGATGAAGAAGACAGCCTAATCGGCTCCAAAGAGATCAGCAGTCCAGCAAATCCTAAAGACAGCTTAGTAAAACCCCATCAGCAGAGAGACTGGACAAGTAGTCACCATCATCCCAGGCAGAGCATGTAGACAGATGAAATCCTAAGCAGGAACAGGGGGACACTTTGACTACAGCTTCCTGCACCCTCCAGTAATGAATAATCCTAAGCAGAAAATACAGGATGAAAGCCACTCCCTCACTGTGGCTCCATACATCCCTTACACTACAGCAAAGCAAAGTTTACTGTTTTGGGGGGGACTGTAGTCTCATCATGGTTCCTCTGATTAGTCTGTCAGCCCCAAAATAGCCCTCTCTCCAGGGCTTAGACAGGGACAGCTCACAGAAGTACCGAATGTCACTTCCTAGAGGAAAACTCCTCTCACAGACTCCTTCTCTCCTGTCATGTTGACTGGATGAAGAAGTCCAGAACTACCCTGCAAAATGAGCGCCCCAGCACAATGAGGAAATGCCAGCATCTGACCTACAGGCAGAAACAGCAAAATCCAGGACCCAGCAGCACCAAATCCAGGGTGGCATACAATCAGTCATTCAGCACCCATCACAAGATACCAAATAGTACCGCTGATGTCATGAAGCTGTGTGGCCAAAAATAAAATCAGAACTTAAAACAAGAACAAAGCTGGAAGAATAGTGTAGGCAGTCAAAATCCCACTGAATCAGAGGAATGATAAGCACCATGGATGTGTGTAACAGACTGGACTCAGCCCTCTCTAAAAAATAAAACCTATGCTCCCCTAAGCTACTTCAGTAAAGTCCCTAACTCGCAACATAAAGTAGCCTAACTGTAGCTTCCTAAAAACAAAAAGCGAGTTAGAGAAAATGAAGATCTGATATGGGAGCAGCTGTCACTCACCTGAGAATGCAGAGTGCATTAATGTTTGACTATTTGTTACATAAGGTCTTTTGGCTTACGGCCTGCATCTTAAAAGATGCATTTGTCTGCTGTTTTTCTATTTAGGTTGAATGCCTTGGCAGAATCTTTGTTTGCACATCTCATGCATTTTAGGTAGAATGGGGACACCCTGGTCCGTCCGGACCTTAAATCCCTGCATTTGTCACACCTGGCTCCTGAAGACATAGCCATGGCTTGGTTTGGGGTGTCACCGAAGGTGGCTGATGTCCTGGTGGCAGCTAAAAAGCCTTCCACTAAGGCCACTTATTCTATTAAGTGGAAATGTTTTGCGCTGTGGGCTGCTTTACATCAGCTGGATCCCTGCACTTGTCCAGTGAATCAGATTCTGGAGTACTTGCTGTTCCTTTCAGATTCCAGTCTGAAGTACTCCTCTCTTAAGGTGCACATGGTTGCCATCTCTCCCTTCCTTGTGCCTATGGATGGCCATTCGATGGCACAACTGGAGGTGTCCTGTATATTTCTGAGAGGCATTCTTCTCCTAAAGCCTCCTATCCGCAATCCAGTCCCACCTTGGGACTTGAATTTTGTGTTAGAAATACTTACTTTGGCTCCTTTTGAGTCAGTGACGACATGCAAGCTATGCTTTCTGTTGTGGAAAGCATTATTTTTAGTTGTCCTTACTTCTGCTCGAAGAATTTCAGAGCTACAGACACTCATATGTGAGCAACCTTATCTGATTTTCCACAAAGACAGGGTGCCTGTGTACTAACCCCAAGTTTCTTCACAAAGTGGTGTCAGAGTTTATGTTCAATCAATCCATCCACGTGCCTGTTTATTTCCCGGAGCATGCCAATCCAGGGGAAGCATTGCTTCACACTTTAGATGTGCATAGAATTCTACGTTACTACACACTGTGTACGAAGGACTGTAGGAAGCCCTCTCAGTTTGTTGCTTTCGCCCCTTGGAAAGAGGATGTTCCTGTTTCAGATCAGTGCTTGTCCAAATGGTTGGCCTACTGTATCACTTATTGCTATAGGAAGTATGGCAAGGATCTTCATGGCATTGTTCGTGGTCACTCCACCAGTGGCATGGCCACTTCTGTTGCCTGTTTCTGAATGTGTCCACTGCAGAGATCTGTGCTGCTGCTACTTGGAGTTCTGTTCACACCTTTACCAAGCACTACAGTTTGGACATTGCCTTTAGGCGTAGGGACAACTTTGGCCTATTCTCTTCACAACTTTTACGAAGCACTACAGTCTGAACGTTGCCCCTAGGCTTAGGGCCAACTTTGGCATAGTTGTCCTCCAGGGCCTACTTTCTTAGGCTCGGGGTTTCCTCCACCCAGACTGTGCTGTCTGCCTGCTGAACTGCTTGGGACTCGTTCCATAGATATGGCCCGCAGCAAGAGATACCCCCGATGTCATACAGTACAGTTACGTAAGAACTTACCATAATAATAGATCTGAGGGGATCTCTTGCAGCAGGCCATGCTGTCCCTCCCTCCCTCCTTCCCCCTGGACCTAGGAGGTCTTTCTGTGTGTGTACCTCTTTCTCCATTACTTTCTTTTTGGCGGGAACCTTCAATTTCATCTGCTGGGACTAGGTGGCTTATGGTTTCCAGTGGGATAACTGAGGAGGGTGTGGGGGCCGCCCACTCCTATAGGATAGGCTGATGTCAGCATATAACGCTGGAGTGGGTGGCTCCCTGGTAGATAAAAAAGTTTCCATGTGTTCCTAGTGCCTGGTGCCTATAGTTTGTGTGGCCTGCTGCGAGAGATCCCCTTGCAGATCTATGTTAGGGAAAGCCCTTTGGTAACTGTACTTTACAGAGAAATATAACACCATAAAACCTAGAATGAATTGTTCTGGGACTCCCCAATTCCGTCAACACAGCTTGAGGCTAGAGTACCCATAATTCCTTACTTTTGTTCGCTAGGTGCTTTTGACATCATATTGGTTGGGTACGTGGGAGCCATCCATTCTCCCATACTCTGTCCCTTCATCATACGCCATCACACTCCACCTGGTCTCTCCACCTGTCTCCCTTCTCCTCCCATCTTCTTTCCTATCTGGTAACTTGTTAATTAATCGGACAAAGTTTTGATCATGTTGCATGACACCCAGGAATTCCACCAAGATGTGAAGATGTCAGACCTTTCATTAACTCCAAATGTAGTTCTTTCCATATATATGACACATGGAATTCACCATTTCCCACCATTGACCCAGATCTAGTAACCATTTCCGAGTGATACATTTTTTGACAGCTAAAAGCAGGATACCAGTAAGGTATTTCTCCCACCTTTCTTTCATACTGATGCAAGAGGTTTTCTTCAGGGGAGAGTGGTATCCTGGTGTGCAGGATTTCTTCCATTGCTGTTTCCAGCTCCCCCATGAAAAGTCTCACTATCGAGCAGGTCCACATTTATACATATGTGGTTTGCCCATGGCTCTCCACAGCGCTTCCAAAAGGCGGCACTGTTTTGCCCACCATATTAGCCGTAACTATCAGAATTCTGAAATACCTAAGCTGGTTGTTCCAGGTGTATTCTCGCCAGATATTGGATGAGGTGATTCTGCCCTCTTCAAAGTAGCTGTTCTCTCACTTTGCCTGATCTGTGACTTGCCCAATTCGTCACCCCATTTCACTGCTGTGTATAGAGTGGCATAGGTTTGTGTGGCTTATGTTGCCCTGTGTAGAGTAGAGATTAAATATGCAGAGTTTGGGACTCTGATGTATGTCATCAGGACGAGAACTATTGAGGGTACCTCAGTAGGGTCTCTCTTCACTGGAGGGTGGTAGTCAGTGCAATATCGGACCTGGAAATATCTAAAAATATTAATTTGTATAGGTCATATTGGTCCTGTAACTCCCGGAATGGGCGCACTATCCTCCTGGAGCAAAACTGGGACAAATAGGTAATAAATAATATTTTTATTTTTAAGGCACCTTTCAAAAAACCAAGGCACTGTACAAGATAAAAGCAAACAGTTCAGATAAATAAACAGTCATTAAAATCAGACAATACATAAATATGATTACATAAAATAATCAATCACCATAAGCTTGGTGCCACAAAAAAGTTTTTAAGGCTGATTTAAAGCCCTCCACAATTGTGCACGCCCGTAACCGACGAGGTAGAGAATTCCATAGTGTGGGAGCCATGAACATAAAAGATCTGGCCCCTGAGAAATTCAAACATACCTTAGGAATCTCTAGCAACCCCTCACCGGCTGAGCGGAGCGATCGCCCAGGGCAGTAGGGAATCAGCTCTTTCAGGTAAGATAATGCCTGCCCCACCTACAATATGCCAGATCTAAAGAAGCAGGTGGGAAGTCATCCAGTTGTGGTATTGGACATACTCACCTTTCAGCCTTGGTTAAGTTCAGGGCAGCCACTGTTGACTTCCAGAGACATCATGGACTGGGTTACAGCCTAGGTGAGGAGCTCCCTTCCCTCCTGAGCAATCCGAGTCTCTCTAATAGCCCAAAACTACTTAAAAATGTATCTGGATGCCTGCGGACAGAGAAGGAAATGACAGACGCACAGGACCCCGCAACCCAAAAAAAATGTCAGCGGATGGGGGCAGATTCCATGCAGACAGTGCTGAAAGCAGCAGGAGTGTCTCCCAGGCAAGCTCAAGGGGCCATGGTGAAGATGCAGTTTGCAAGACTGAGTAGCTCACTTGCAGTCACTTCAAGCTGATCCTCAGAGAAATGAAAGCCTCCCGCAAGGAAAATAAGTAGGAGTTTAAAAGAAACTTCATGAGAGACTCAGCAGTGTGGAACATAGACCGCATGAGGCAGAGCACCGGGTTGGCATGGTTGAAGATGGTGCCCTGCAGTTAGGAATGGCTGCTGACCCTTTTTAGCACAACACGGAGGCCCTCCAAACAAAATGTCTAGACCTGAAGCCAGGTTGCTGTGGGACTTTTTCCGGCTTTCAGGACTACGAGAGAGCCAAAACTAGACACTTATACGATTTCCTAGTAGATCTGTTGTAGGATGTGTTAGCACTGCCTGTCACTATGTACTTAAAAATTGAGACAGCCATCATAACTTTACATCCCTGTCCAATGGACCCTCAGACCAGGCCTCAGCAAATCTTAATACAGTTTCCTAGCTATCATGCTAAGGAGAAAGTACTACAGTTTGCTTGGCAGAAAAGAGATTTTTTTTATAACGGATCCAGGATCTTTTTGTACCAAGGTTATCCATCGGAGATACAGAAAAAGTGAATGCAATACTCGGATATTAGCAGGACTGTATGAAATAAGCAAATCAAGCTGTAGACACCATACCCTACCAGGCTGAGAGTCTTCTGAGATGGGGATCTCCAGATTTACCATACAGTGGAGGAAACCACTCCTTCTCTAAAAGACAGAGGGATCAAGCTTGAACCCAGGAATGTGCCAAAGGATAGTGTGTCAAAACCTCAAAGGAGCAACTGGACGCTGAAAATAAATTCTGTTTCTAGGATCGTGGATATGTTGTTCATCCACACTCTTTGGTATGTCCCCTTCCACTTTAAATCTTGCCGGAAGTCTTTAAGCTGGTATAACCCTCGGCTCCGTCCCATGACATCAGATCTTCCTTTCCGCTGGAAGATTCAGTTGCCTCCCTTGTGCTCACGGATTTTGTAGGCCCTGGCTTCAAATCCTTTGGTTATTCTGAAAATCCATCTTCTTCGCATTAGCGATCGCGACTACTTGCTTTCGATTATGGAAGACAAGTCTTCCCCCAGATTTCACCGGTGTCCCTGCAGCCAGAAGATGTCGCGGTACATCGATCCCCACACCGCGCATGCCTACTGTCTCGATGCTCCACCTCACGATTGCCCTCGGTGCGATCTTTGTCTCGCTTTCATCCTAACGTCCGCGACGACCATCTCGCATGCCTGAAGTTGGGGAGGCTGGAGAAACGGAACCCTCCAGTGAAATCTAAGGAGGCTCGGTGGGCAGTTTGCCTGGCTGCGGGATCCACTGAACAATTGGAACGCATGCAAGCCTTCGAGGAGGAAGCGGCTTGGGCTGCAGAAACTACTCCAAGCTTCTTTGTTCCACTCAATCTGGGCTCCACCTTCTTGAGTTCTTTCCAAGAGTTGTGCCAGTCTCTCCCGACCAAGGGAGAGGGTCCTGCGGGCACGCACTCCTCTCGGTCCCGTAAGCAGGAAAAGGACCTGGGATTGTCTTCGTCCCAACGGAGATGCTCTTGGGATAAGGAGAGATCTCAGTCCCAGGAACCAGCACTCTCGACTTCAGTCGAAATTGCCTCTTCGGCCGCTGGCTTCTTGGCTTTGCCATCTGGCCAGTCGACCGAAGTGTCGATTGACGACGTTGAAATAGTCATCGACCCACTATCGCCGACTCTGGTCGACAATTCTCTCAATCGAACTCCAGTTCTTACTTTCCCTGACGAGGAGACCCAGCCTGCTGGGAATCCCATCGGGGAAGTGGTCCCAGACTCCGTGAAATCACCAGTCCTGCCTGTGTCTCCTGAGTGACTGAGTCAGCCTGTCCGATCTCGATTGAGGTCCAGGACGCCCCTCGACCAAAGGCCGAGGAAGAGCCACAAGCGCTGTAAAAAGAGGCAACACCATTGGTCGTCCTTGTCCTCCTCGGATAAGGAGAGGTTCCGGCGCTATGAGGACCTCATGTGGCAGCAGCTGATTTTGACCGGGCACAAGCTGACTCCGGCTTCCATCCCGGCCATTACTTGGCTTTCACCTTCTAGACCGATGCCAACTCCTTTGGAGCCGATCAAGTCAGTTCCCCCGCCTGCAGAGCCGGCGAAACCTCTGGGTCAGACCTAAACCGGTCTCTTCACCAGTAGTGGTGGAACCACTGCCCAAGCAGCCTGTGGGAGGGGCTCCTTCTAAAGAAGATAGGCCACACACTGGGCTTCCCCGGCGTCTTTCAGTCACAGTCAACCTGGACCGCCCTCGGTGGGTTGAGGGTGACCTGGGCAGTCGACCATTATATCCGGATTCCTCGGATTCTGATGTGACCGGCCTACATTCTCACCTCGGGGATGATAAATCGGCTGGTGGGTTAGAGACAGAGGAAGGTCCTTCTTCTTTTCTCGGCATTCTTCACCTCATCTGAGTCCACAGGGATGCCCCAGAGCCAATCCAGAAAAAGGCAGAGTACCCTTTTGCGGACATCCTTAAGAGAGAGCATACCCCGTCGGAGGCTTTTCCTGTGGCTGATGCCTTTGTGAGCCCGGCCTTAGAACTCTGGCGGCGCCCTGCCTCTTGTCCAGCACCATCTGCCCGCATGGCCCGCAAATATACGGTGCCCATAGGGTCCTTTGCAGGGTTCACAGAGCACCCTTCGGCTTAGAGTCTGGTGAATCGTCTCTGTGTTCAGGTATACTGGCAGTTCTGCTGACACTGGCCGACCTCCCGAGAAAGAGTCTAAACTCTTGGACCATTCAGCCAGGAAGGTCTATGCAGCTTCTTCCTTGGGTCTTCGTCAGGCAAGTTCGGCCGTCATCATGGCACACTTCTTTCATGCCCTCTTGGGGTTTTTGGATGAAGTCCTCCCACACCTCCCCGTGGACATGCAGAACACGGTCAAGCAGGTCTGGGATCAGGGTCGAGCTGTTGCCAAACAGCAGCTTCAGACAGCCCTGGACATTGGGGATTCTTGTGCCCATTTGATGGCAGCCGCAGTTTCCTCTCGTTGCAGGGCTTGGCTGAGACTCTCTTCCATCCCGGTGGATACTCAGCACAAACTGCCTGATGTGCCTTTCCTGGGCACTGATCTTTTCGGCCCAGGTGTGGCTGGTCATCTCCAGCATATTGAGCAATCCAGTGCCACCTTAGACGCTACTTGTGCCAAGGGTTCTTCAGGCAAGACCCAGCAGAAGACGAACAAGAAGCCTTTTCTGTACTCTTCCCCTGCGGCTCAGCAGCCTTCCTTTCACGGAAGACAACAGCAACAGCAGCAGCAGGCTCAAGCTTGGAGCCCCTGGCCCAAGCCCATAAAGGAGGCTGAGGGTCAGGTCCTGGATCCTCCTCCTTCTCCAAGCCTGCTCAGTGACCGGGCGGGGGCTGCCTCCCCCTCTCCCGTCTCGCCAGCTCTGCGTCTTCCCGTGGGGGGCTGGCTCCGCCAGTTCCTTTCCGCCTGGTCTGCTGTCACTACGGACAGGTGGGTTCTCAAAGTGGTCAGTCAGGGACTGCCTCTGGAATTCAAGCAGTACCCTCCAAGCCAAGCCCGCACCCCTCGGGAGGAAAGAGTATCTGTCCAGACTCAATCGGCTCTCTGAGGAGACATTGCTCAGCTCCTCCTCAAGGAGGCAATAGCTCCAGTGGCGGATCCTCCAGCAGACCCAGGCTTTGTCTCCAGGTACTTCCTGGTGCCCAAGTGGAACAGGGGGCTGGTGCCCCATTCTAGATCTGCACGACCCGAATCAATATCTCAGGTCACGCACCATTCGGATGGTCACTCTGTCCCAGATCTTACCATCCTTGGAGTGAAATGTGGTTCTGTTCACTGGATCTGCAGGATGCGTTCTTTCACGTCTCAATCCATCGACAGTGGTTCCTCCACTTCAGAGTCGAAGGGTCCTTGTACGAGTTCCGAGTCATGCCGTTCAGCCTGTCATCGGCCTCTTGGGTCTTCACCAAATGCATTGCAGTGGTAGCAGCCCATCTCGGGTATCAGGGGAAGGGGTGTCAGGATTTATCCCTACCTCGACGATTGGCTCCTAGCAGGTACAACTCATCAGGAGGTGGAGAGGTCCAGGGACCTGGCCCTCCAGACCTGCTTCCAACTCGGCCTCCTAAAACGAGGCCAAGTTGGAACTTGTGCCTTCCCAGGTGATGTGCTTCATCGGGGCAGAACTCTACTCTCGTCAAGCCAGAGCTCGGCTCCCGGCGGACAGTGCGGAAGTTCTCTCCTCCTTTGCGCAGTCATTTCTGGTTGGGCAATTGTGCCCTGCCCAGGACTTTCTGCGCCTTCTGGGTTACATGGCAGCATGCACCTCGGTGGTCCGTTGGGCCCAGTTGCTCATGCGCCCCTCCAATGAGAGCTGGCTGCCCAGTGGACTCAGCGCCCTGGTCATTTCGACCAGCTGATCACTGTAACCCAGAAGATGTGGGACGCTCTCCAGTGGTGAACTACCCCAGATCGGTTGCAGGAAGGGATGCTGCCCTGAGCTGATGGTTGTCCTTATGACCGATGCCCCTCTCATGGGCTGGGGAGCCCACATGGTGGACAAAAGGGCCCATGGGCTCTGGACCCCTGAGGAGTCCCGATACCACATCAACCTGTTGGAGCTCAGAGCAGTCAGACTGGCACTGTCAGCTTTTGCTCCTCAGCTCTGGGGTCAAGTTGTTCAAGTCCAGATGGACAATACCATGGCCATGTACTACCGCAACAAACAGGGCAGCATGCACTCCCGTCTGCTTTGCAGAGAGGCGCTCCGCATCTGGACCCTCTTCAGCCATTTGGAGGCGGATCTCCTAGCCATCCATGTGGCAGGAGCCTCAAACCATCTGGCGGATGCTCTCAGCCGCTTAGGTGAGACATCCCACGAGTCATCTCTCCATCCAGAGGTAGCTTACAGCCTGTTCTCCCACTGGGCAAACCGATGGTGGACCTGTTTGCCTCCAGGGAAAACACCAAGCTGAGGCTGTTTCGTGCCTGCTCCCCTCAGCAGTGCTCACAGCTGGGGGATGCCTTCTTGAGGCCGTGGACCCCAGGCCTCTTCTACGCCTTCCCTCCATTTCCCTTGATCCACAAAGTGCTTCTCAAGATGAGGAGGGACAAGGCATAGGTGATTCTGGTAGCCCCAAACTGGCCGCGCCAGTTCTGGTATCCAGATCTCCTCAGCCTTAGCTGTAGGCCTCCGGAGCGGCTTCCAGCATGCCTAGACCTGATATCTCTCAATCAGGGGAAGGTATACCATCCGGACCTTCAATCCCTGCACCTCACAGCCTGGTACCTCAGTGGCTAGAGTTTCAGCCTTTGGGTCTTTCCGAGGATGTCTTCACCATGGTGGAGGCATCCAGAAAAGAATCGACCAGGAAATGTTACACCTTCAAATGGAAAAGGTTTTCCATTTGGTGTCAGGGCAAGGGCCTGAACCCTTTGTCCTGTCCAGTGGCTAACATTCTTGACTGCCTTTGGTCCCTCTCCAAAGGGGGTCTGCGGTCGTCGACCCTTAGGGTGCACCTGGCAGCCATCTCTGCTTACCGTTCGTGGGCCAGACAGCTGACATTGGTGCAGGAGACAGTGGTCGGGTGCTTTTTCAAGGGCCTGGATCACATATCCCCTCCAGTGTGTGAACCTCCACCTCCATGGGATCTTCTGCTGGTACTGGCAAAGCTCATGGGCAAGCCATTTGAACCAATGCACAAGTGTGCGTTGTCACACTTGACATGGAAGACTGCCTTCCTGGTGGTTATCACATCTGCTAGAAGGACAGGGGAGCTTCAGGCGCTTTTGGTGTACTCCCTTTATCTGGTCTTCCACAGGGACAAGGTTGTCCTACGCTCCCACCCGAAATTCCTTCTGAAGGTGGTATCAGAGTTTCACCTTAACCAGGTGTTAACTCTGCCTGTTTACTATCCTAACTACACCTCGGAGGCAGAGTACAGGTTCCATACTTTGGACCTGAGATGTGCTGCTCTCTCCTATTATAAGGAGAGGACAGTGGAAATTCGGGAAGAGGTTCGCCAGTTGCTTGTCACCTATGCTGAAGCCGCCTCTGGCAGACCTGCAGTGAATCAGACTATTGCAAGGTGGATTACCTCTTGCATAAGTCTGTGTTATGAGTTGGCAGGTATGGAGCCTTCCAAAGGGGTAAGAGCTCATTCTACCCGCCATACTGCTGCATCGGTGGCTGCTTCCAGGGACATGCCTATCCAGGAGATCTTCCAGGCTGCTACCTGGAAGCCAGCAAACACCTTCATTACCCATTAGCACATTGACCTCGAGTCACGCCGGGTTGCTGGTTTTGGGGCCTCAGTTCTCCAGTCTGTTTCCCAAATAGGGTGTGTGCGCCTTGCCTCCCTCCTCCCGGAGAACTGCTAGGAGTCTGCCAACGAGTGTGGATGAAAAACATATCCACAATCCTAGAAAAACAGGTTACTCACTTGTAACAGTAGTTTTAGGAGTGGTGTATATGTTCATCCACACGGACCCACCCGATCTCCCGGGCTGCGGACGCACAAACCTGGCTTCCAGCAGGCTAAGATCTGGCATCATGGGGCAGAGCCGAGGGTTATACCACCCAGGTGGGTGGGAGGAGCCAGCTTGAAGACTTCCGGCAAGATTTAAAGTGGAAGGGGGGATATGCCAAAGAGTGTGGATGAACAACCTCTACCACTCCTAGAACTACTGTTACAGGTGAGTAACCTGTTTATACAGAGCAGAAGGTGGCCATGCACATGATGTTGAAGATTTGATACATCCTACAACTGGTACAGGGAGAGATGACCACTCCTGCTACAAGAGACACAGCTACTTGAGACAAGAGTGTGTACTGCATATCCTTTATCTTTCTCTTACTGTTATTTGACACACAGTAAGGAATGACAGCTGCCGTTTCACATCCTCCATGAGTTGAGTTGTTTGTTTATGGCGGGGGAGTATGTCGTGGTTCAGCCTGGATTTGTGCTTTGTGGCAGCTCCTGCTCTTGACTTTATTAGACTTAATGCCCAATTAATGTTACTTCTCTCCACAAGTTCCTTTGGGCTCATTTGGTACTCGACCTTGGACTTTCTAAATGGACTTTCCAGTGTTTCCCAGGGATTGTCTTATGTGTGCCCTCACAATGTTCATTTTGTTAAGGGAGAACTTTATGTGGTTCAAAAGTGTGGAGAGGAGGGTTTTGCGTGACTGGGGGAAATGCATTATTAGCCTAGGCTGAGCTGGGTCTCTCGTCCGTAAAAAGTTTTTAATGTTGATCAAGTGGCGCATTTGTTTATGGCACCACGAGTCTCAATTTTCTGACCATGATTGCCAGCTTGCCCACATGGTGCCAAAGGCCCTCACAAACATAGCGTTATCTGTGCTACAAGACCCCATGCTGCAATAAACTGGAGCTTCCCTTCTCATTCTAATATTAACAGCTTGTAGGGCGGTTGGCCTCGGTTAGGGGCTATGCTGGTGGGTGAGTAGCTGCCTCCACAGATGTCATTTCATTTGGTGCATGGGAGGGGGGATGCCACCCTTGGTGTTGGAGCCAGATGAGGGATTGACCTGGGCTTTTACCTGGAAGGAGGACTGTTGGGATTTCCATGGTGAGGGCATAATGGATAGTTGTTTGGGTCTCCCCTTCCGCCTAATTTAGTGCAGCACTTCCCATCTGGAGGGAGAA
Source organism: Neoceratodus forsteri (assembly GCA_016271365.2). Classification (NCBI taxonomy): domain Eukaryota; kingdom Metazoa; phylum Chordata; order Ceratodontiformes; family Ceratodontidae; genus Neoceratodus; species Neoceratodus forsteri. Next base: position 609,467,992 of record CM057449.1, on the reverse strand, counting down.
CGTTTCCTCGTGGTCCCAGAAGACGGTTGCAATATGGTATACAGTCATACCGGGGGTGACTGTGGGCAAAGGGGGGGCACCTACACATAACATGAATGGAGCCAAACTTTACAACCATGGGACCGTGTGGTGGGCATGGGCTGCCGTCTTCCCCCTTTCTCGATGTCTTTGTTTTATTTCTGCTCGAACAGCATATATATGTGAAGGGAGTTCAGTCTGGGAAGTATTTCTGTGTGCTGTTACATCCTGTTTTCCTGTTCCTACCTGCCCCAGCCCCGTATCAGGAAGGTCACTGGACTGGATTCGGGGAGCCTCATCCCCTTCTGGTTATGGATTTTGGGGGATTAGAATAGGTTTTGCACCTATGCAAGTGTAGATTTTTTCCTATTTTTTTTTTGAGCTCACTTTCTAGAGGATTGGCTCATATAGTGGCACTCCATCAAGAGGAAACATACCCCACTACCTGCTTGGAACCAGGGGGAGGGTGGAGCTGTGTGGACTCTCTGGTCAGGCTGAGAGAATATATATGTATATATATGTGTATATATATATATATATATATATATATATATATATATATATATATATATATATATATATATATATATATATATATATATATATATATATATATATATATATATATATTTTTTCATTCATTCATTCTCCTGCCTTGGAAGCAGTACTTCATTTTCAAACTTTACAGCCCAGTTGTACAGTTCCCTTTTCTGGTTTACTTGGTTTGAATGTGGAATGGCAAACAAATTCAGGGCATTACTGCGAGGATGTGTAGGGACTAAGCAGTTTTAATGAGTGAGAAATTTCACTCGATGTGCACATAGTAAACCACCATGACCACCCTGCGAACTAATATCTTGACTTACATCAGTAGCCTCAGTTACCCAGTTAAACACAGTGAAGTTATGACCTATTTAGGACCATCAAAAGCAGACTTAAGTGGGTTTCCTGTAATAAACTTATCAGATGTGGAACATCTAAAGCTGGCTAAGTTTGGTTATCACCAGGTGTGCTGCTACTCCTGTAAGGCTGGGTGGAGGAGAGGTGTGGCTATCCCGGTACCAGGCAGAGTCACTTTTGAGACCAAAGATGTGCACAACGATAAAGATGGCAGGCAGGTCTGTTCTCCTGAAGGGTTTATATGATGGCTAACTTGTCACCCTAGTGTCTGTCTGTGCTCTGCTTGTAGCAGACTATACCTTTTTTAGGAAACTGCTCTTTTTGATTGCTGAAAGGGAGAGGGAGTGGTCATTTGTGGTGGAGATCTTAATCTCATGCTGACCCTTCAGGTTACATAGAAACATAGAAATTGCTGGCAGATAAGGACCACTAGGCCCATCCAGTCTGCCCATAGGCCCTATACAGTGTATGTGACCACTGACCCTATGTGATCAATGGCTTTTCATCACTCCCTTCCCTCTCAGGTTCCCTTGTGCCTGTCCCAAGTATGCTTAAACCCCTCCACTGTGCTTGCCTCCACTACCTCTTGTGGCAGGCTATTCCAAGTGTCAACTACCCTCTCTGTGTTGAAAAACTTCCTCATATTTCCCCTTAATCTACCCCCTTCCAATTTTATATCATGCCCCCTTATTCTAGTACTTTTTCTCCCTTGGAAAAGGTCCCCCACCTGTAACTTGTTTATGCCCTTGAGGCATTTGAAAGTTGACAGCGTGTCGCAGATTACTAGAAGAGAGAGCACACTGTGGCTAAAAGAGTGAATGGCCTAATGGAAGAACTGGGCATGGTGGAGGTCTTGAGGCATCTACATGGGCATTTAGAAGGTTTCACCTTCTGCTCAGCTGCCCATCAGCTGTACTTTTGAACAGACAGATCCCTTTTAGCTAAAGAATATGCTGACAGGATGCACACTTTCAACATTAGCCCCATAGGAATTTCTGACCATGCCCCGGTTCTTTTGCAAGAGAATTTATACATACACAGAAAATGAACTATTGGGAGACTGAATCTCTCCTTGCTTCAGGACCTAGAGGTTTGGGAGCAAATTCCCAAGCTTATGGAACAGCAGCCAGGGAAAATCAGACCTCGAGCATATCCCTAGGAATCATCTGGGATACCATGAAAGCGATAGCAAAGGGCAATTGACAGCAGTAGCAGCATGGAAGAAGAATGCTCCTGTGGAGAAACACAGATCACTCAAAAGCCAAAAACAAGAGTTAGAGCTCTTACAGCAAACCAAGCTGGACAAGAGGAGAGTCAGAGAATTAAGACTTCAGAAGGAGCTCAACCAAATTTTAGACCACAAGGTGGAACAAAATTTCAAATATTTCAAGCAAAGGTATTACAAGGGAGGACCCAGAGCCATAAAATTGCTTGTCTGTAGGGTTCAAGCCCATCGAGCTACAGCTCACATTGGTAAGATTAGGCATTGCGGTCTAGTGCATAGGGCAGAAGGAGTACTGGAAATCTTGGTGGCCTTTCACAACTATTATCAAACATTATATCAGGCTCGGCCACCCCAGTCAGTTATAGATGCGTATCTGTGGAAACTCAACCTCGTGCAAGTCACACAAGAACAGAATGAGGAATGAGGCTTATTGTACTCCAGTTAGGGGAGAGAAAATAATCGTGGAGATCCAGAAAAGCAAAACGGGCAAATGTCGGGGCTCCACCGGATTCTCTTCGGAAGTTTGCAAGCATTTCCAAGCTACAACGGTCCTACTGCTGAAATCTGCTTACAGGGCAGCCATGGAGGAAGAGAGCACCCTTGCACCTTCTTGGAATTATGCCTTCATCTCTGTATTACCTAAGCCCAGCAAAGACCATACTCAGTGCCCCTCATAGCATCCTATTTCCATCTTAAATGTGGACTGCAAATTTTTCACAGCTAATCTCACAAGAATGCATTGTCCCAGGCCTGGTTTGTTTGGATCAGACTTGGTTTGTTGCTGGACGGCAGGCTCGGGGAAAGTGACTACAGAACACTTCTTATTATAGACCATCTCAGTAGAACTAAACCAGTAATCATTATGAGTATAGATGCTGAAAAAGCTTTTGATCAGGTGGACTGGCAGTGTTTATATGGAGTCCTTGCCGGGTTTGCTACCTCTGCAACCTTCATACAATTTATTATGACCTTATACACAGCTCCGCAGGCTTATGTTAGGGTGAATGAGCATTTATCCAAGGGGTTCAGACTAGGCCAAGGAACCTAGCAGGGATGTTCATTATCTGTGGTCCTCTTTGCTCTTTATATCAAGCCCCTAGCACAACTCATCAGACATGACAGTTAGGTACACAGTCATGATAGGGCACACAGAACACAAAGTTGCCCTATATACTGACGATGTGCTGCTGTATTTTTCTGATCCCACCCCCTGTCTAGGCTAACGGATACAGTTCAGGAATTTTCCTGCTTCTCTGGCTATACCCTGAATAGCATGAAAATGGAAATACTAACACTAACTTATACTCCCCAGTGACTTTACAACAGTTTCCCATGAATGGGCCCCCCAAAAGTAAATACCTAGGAATTTATCTAAGGGCCACAATAGATTACCTGAATCAGGATAAATTTACCCCCTTAATGCAAGCTTTGAAAAAAGACGTATATAGATGGTCCTTGTTGCCCTTTCCACTGCAATCAAGAGTACAGGCGGTAAAGATGAATATACTGCTGATAGCTTTACCTCTTCTAGTGTGCCTTGGTGATTCTCTTTAAGATGTGGTTAGCCCAGGCTCAGAATGCAGCTTTTTAAATTTGTATGGGCTGACGCAAGGCCTACGGTTCGAAGTGGAGTCTTATGGCTAAGAAACAGTGGGGTGGGTGGGCCTTACCAGCCTAGAAGAGTACTGGTTGGTGGCGCAGGTGAAAGTGGCTCTACTCTGGAGGGGGCCCTACCTATGTCTCCCAGTGGAAAATATCAGAATTAGAGATGGGGGAGCACATTCCATTAGCAGCCTTATTGTTTGGCACACAACTTAAGAAGGCAACATGTATGGAACAATACACATGAAAGGCATGGGAAAAATACTACAAAACCCCAAGGATTTCTAAATATATAGAGATTCTAGGGACGTGTACATGGTGTACTAAACACACCTCTGGCAGATTCCTTTCTCTTTAGATCTCTGGCTAGAAGGTCTTTAAGCTTGCTCCTCCCACCCACCCAGGGGCTAACTCCCTCAGCACTGCCCCGTGACATCAGATCTTCCTTTCCACTGGAAAAAGAAGGTCCCCTTCCTAGCACTTTGTGTTTGTATAAGCACTTTGCTTTCAAAAACAATCTACATCTTCGTTTGGTTTTGAATTCTATTTTAAACCGGTTTACTTCCAGTATAGATAACTCAAAGTCGGCACCCGGTTTTAAAAAGTGCAACTGTGGGTAGATGATGTCCTGGATGGACCCTCACACCTTATGTGTCTACCGCTTGGGTCACAAACACGATCCCCAGGCTCGTGGCCTGTGTCGCACTTTGCATCAGAATATTTTGGAGGACCGGCATGCTCATCTTCTTCTTGGGTTCCCAGATAAACGGGACCCTCCTGTTCATTTGAAAGACGCCCGTGGCTGTGGGGCCTTCGAGGATGCAGCTTCTCAGGCCGTGGAGCATTCCTCTTCAGCTTTGGCTTTTGTACCACTTTCCTTTGGTGCCACCTTTAGGTGGCAGTATAGTGCAGTGGTTTAAGGCTCTGAGCTGCAAATCTGGAGACCTGGGTTTGAATCCCACAGCCCCCACTTGCATACTGTGTGACCCTGAGCAAGTCACTTAACTTCCCTGTGCTCCCAGGTTGCACCTGTAAACAAGCTTTCAGCTTAGTGTGTCTCACCTGGTTAAACAATTGGGAAAAAAAAAAAACCTTTATGGGGACATTCTGGGATTTGTGCCAGTCCCTTCCCACCCTTGGGTAGGGTCCCTCTAAGGGCACCAAATCCTGTAAGTCTTCTAAAAAAATAGACTAAAAAATGGTCTTGTCAGTGATTGTGGGATTGCGTGCGCTCTTGGGTCTCGGATTCCCGTGCTTCCTTGGAGGTATTGACTATGGTCGATCCTTTGTTCCAGGCTGCTGGCTCCACGGTCTCCCCATCGGCTGAGATGCACATCGACAACCTGTCGAGATTTTTCTCAAACCGGTCAATGCTTGTCGAAGGATGAAGGGAATACTTTCCTCTCTAGAACTCTGGTCCTACCTTTCACCTCCCAGGGAGGGTCAGACCAGCTCCCTGATCTGGTCTTAAACCCTTGGGATCCCATTCCCTCAGAGGAGTCTTGGCTTTCGCCGGCTCCCTCTCTTTCTTAATGTTGGGTTCCTCGGAGTTGTGCAGCCCTTGCTGGCATCGGTGCTCTCACTCTCGGCACTCGGGGAAGTGGCGCTGTTGCTATTCTTACTCTTCTTAGGCGCTGGAGCAAGATGCACCGGCGCATGAAGAGCTTATGTGGCAGCAGCTCATACTGTCTGGGATTAAGCCAATTCTGACTCCCACCCCAGCTCTTCCATGGGTGCCCACCAAGGCCCCAGCCTGCTCCGACTCGGCCTGTTCTGGCCTCCCCCGCCCATCATGGTGGAGTGCCTTCTGAGCAGCTGAAAGATCGTCCCCCTCCTAAGGATGCCCATACCGCTCCCAGGCTTCCTTGTTGGCTGACGGTCACTGTTACTCCCGATAGATCCCGCAGAGTCAGTGGGGATTTGGGAGGTTGACCACTTTTCAGTGAATCCTCATAGTCTGAGGATTCCTCCCTGCATTCTCGTCCATTGGAGATGGAATCGGGGGAGGATTTGGCTACGGAGCATGGTCCCACTTCTTTTGGGGGCTTGCTCTGTTTAATTTCCGAATGTACCAGGATTCAGATGGAGCCCATCCAAAAAGGGCCAAGTATCCTTTAACTGAAATTCTCGACCATGGTGACTCCCCGGGGGTTGCCTTCATGGTCACCGAGGCCATTTTTGGCCCCACTCTGGAGCTTTTGCAGCACCCTGCCTCATGCCCTGCACCGTTGGCTCGTATGGCCCAGAAGTATGTGGTCCCTACGGGTTCCCTGTCGGGTTTCACTGAACATCTCTTAGCTGGGGGTTTGGTTGCCAACTTGAGTTTTCGGCATATTGGCAATGTCGGGGACATGAATAAACCTCCCGACAACGAATCCAAGAAATTGGATCACATGACCAAAAAGGTTTATGCTGCCTCTTGTCTCGGCCTTAGGCAGGCAAGTTCAGCGCTTTAGATGGCCCATTTCTCTCGTACCTTACTGGGCATTCTTGATGAAGTGCTTCTCCAGCTCCCAGCTGACTTACAGACCACAGTCAAGCAAGTCCGGGACCAGTGCCGAGCAGTGTGACCAAACAGCAGCTCCAGATGACCATGGACATCAGCGATTCCTGCTCCTGGTCTGTGACGGTCACGGTGGCCATGTATCGCAGGGCTTGGTTGCGTATTTATACCTTCACAGTAGACACCCAGCACAAGTTGGCAGATGTCCCCTTCCTGGTCACCGACTTAATCTGGCTGGGAGTGGAAGGACACCTCACTAGAATTGAGAAGTACAGTGCCACCCTGGACTTGGTTTCCTCTGCCCTGAGGGATTCAAGCTTTGGAGGAAGAATCCCTTTCAGCCCCTCTCTGCCCCTGCAGGCCAGTCATACCTTCCCCCAGCTGGGCAGCATGCCCAGGTTTGGCGTGCACAACCAAAGTCGGTTGCTTCGGTAGTCTGCAAACCAAGTGGTCGAGGCCCCGCTGCATCCTCAGCCAGTTCCCTTCTCCACCTCCAAGCCTGCCCAGTGACAGGCTGGGGGGTGCATCCCTCATGCCCGTCCTGTCTCCCCTGGGTCCTTTTGTGGGGGGATGGCTCTGCCACTTCCTTTCCTCCTGGTCAGCTGTCACCATGGACAGGTTGGTCCTCGAAGTGGTCGGTCAAGGTCTGCTTCTGGAGTTTGAGGCTTACCCTCCGTGCTGAGCCCACACTCCTCAGGAGGACATGGTGTCCACCGACGTGCTGTCAGCCCTTCAGGAAGACATTGCTCAGCTCCTCCAGAAGGAGGTAGTGGCTCAAGTGCCAGACCCTCCAATAAGCCTGGGGTTTGTTTCCAGATACTTTCTGGTTCCAAAGCGAATGGGGGGCTGGTGCCCCATCTTAGATCTGCACGACCTGAGCATATTCCTTTGGTAGTGCACCTTCAGGATGGTCACTCTGTCTCAGATAATCCCACTCCTGGAGCAGAACATGTGCTTCTGCTCCCTAGATCTTCGGGATGCGTTCTTCCACTTTCTCATCTGTCCGTCCCACTGCCATTTCCTTTGGTTCCGAGCGGAAAAGAATCTCTACAAGTTTCAGGCCATCACCTTCGGCCTCTCCTTCACCAAGTGCATTGCAGTGGTGGCAGCCTACCTGAGATGTCGGAGTCTGGGTGTATCCCTACCTGGATGACTGGCTGAGGCGGGACACTCCAGGGAGGAAATGGAGCGGTCCAGGGACCTGGCCCTCCAGACCAGCTTGACCCTTGGCCTTCTGGTGAATGAAGCCAAGTTGGAGCTTGTACCTTCACAGGTGATGCACTTCATTAGAGTGGAGTGCGACTCTTGCAGAGCCAGAGCTCAACTGCCAGTGGACTGGTCGGAGGTTCTTTCCTCCTTTGCACGATCATTTCAGGTTGTACAGTTGTGCCCTGCTCAGAACTTCCTGCACCTCTTTGGGATTCATGGTGGCCTGCACCACCATGGTCCGTTGGACCCAGTGGAGAATGCACTTCCTGCATTGTGAGCTGTCCCCTCAATGGTCTCGGTGCAAGGCCCACTTCGACCAGCTGGTCACTGTGACCCAGCGGACATGGGACACCCTCCAGTGGTGGTTGGTCCTGAAACATCTGCAGGAAGGAATTCCTGTTGTCTGCCTGGAGCGGACGGTCACCATCACAACCGATGCCTCCCCGATAAGCTGGGGTGTCCACCTGGGGGAACACAGAGTCCACGGTCTCTGGACCCCCGAGGAGTCCTGATGCCATATCAGCTTGCTGGAGCTACAGGCAGTTCAGCTGGTGCTGACAGCCTTTGCTCCACACATTTGGGGTCAGGTTATTCAGATCCAGATAGACAACACCACGACTATGTACTATCTCGATAAACAGGGCGAGACACACTCCCTTCCTCTATGCAGGGAGGCTGTCTGCATCTGGACCTCGTGCTCAGCCTGAATGCCAATCTCCTGGCTATCCATGTGGCCAGAGTGTCCAGTCAGCTGGCGGATGCCCTCAGACAGGTGGGCAAGGCATCTCACGAGTGCTCACTCCATCAAGAGGAGTAGTGCACAGTCTTTTCTCCCACTGAGGCACCCCTCTGGTGGATCTGTTTACCTCCAGGGAGAACGCAAAGCTGAGGCTGTATTGTGCCCACCTCCTTCAGGGAACGCTACAGTGGGATGCCTTCTGGAGGGCCTGGATACTGGACCCTTTTGTATGCCTTCCCTCCTTGTCCACTGAGCCACAAAGTGCTGCTCAAAGACAGGAGGGACAAGGCACAGATGATCCTGGTGGATCCAGACTGGCCTCGCCAGTTCTGGGACCCTGATCCCTTCAGCCTCAGCTGCAGGCTACCGTGGCATCTTCCTCTGTGCCTGGACCTGCTCTCATGCAGTCAGGGGAAGGTGTTCCATCCGGACCTTCAGTCCCTTCACCTGACAGCCTGGTTCCTGAGCGGCTAGAGTTCCAGGCTTTGGGTCTCTCCAACGGTATCTTCACTGTGGTCGGAGCTTCTTGGAAGGAGTAGACCCAAAAATACTATGCCTTCAAATGGAAGAGGTTCTCCATTTGGTGCCATGGCAAAGGGCTTGACCCCTTATCTTGCCCAGTGGCTAGCATTCTCGATTACCTTTGGTCCCTCTGCCAGCCAGGCCTTCGGTCGACGTCCCTTAAGGTTCACCTGGCAGCCATCTCTGCATACCGGGTGTGGGCTGGTATACCATCTCTGGCGCTGGAGAAAATGTTCTGGTACTTTTTTAAAGGCCTTGACCACATTTCCCCTTTAGTTCATGAACCACCACCACCTTGGGACTTGTTGCTGGTGTTGGTAAAGCTCATGGGCAAGTCATTTGAACCGATGCATAGGTGTGACATCTCTCACCTGACGTGAAAGATCGCCTTCTTGGTGGCGATCACCTCCACCAGAAGGATCAGTACGCTCCAGGCAGTCTCGGTGGAGTCTCCTTACCTGGTCTTCCATAAGGACAAGGCTGTCCTTTGCCCCAACCCGAAGTTCCTCACGAAGGTTGTCTTGGAGTTTCACCTTAACCAGGTGATGAATCTCCCGGTGTTCTTCACCAGTCACACCTTGGAGGCCGAGCACAGGCTTCATCCTCTGGACCTGAGGCAAGTGCTTGCCTACTATAAGGAGTGCACAGCTGGAGTTCGAGTAGAGGTTCACCAGCTGTTTGTCACCTATGCTGAAGCCGCACCTGGCAGAGCGGCTGCAAAGCGGATGATTGGTTGGTGGACTGTATCCTGGATTGATCTCTGCTATAGGTTGGCAGATAGGGAGCCCTCCCATAGGGCTAAGGGCTCATTCCACCAGACATACCACTGCCTCGGTGGTTGCTTCCAGGGATATCCCTGTCCAGGAGATCTGCAGGGCTGCTACCTGGAAGTCAGCACACACCTTGATTTCCCATTACCACATTGACCTTGAGTCACACCAGGATGCTGGTTTTGGGACCTCGGTTTTCCAGTCTTGCTTCCGTAAGGTAGGGGGTGTGCACCTTGCCCCTGCCTCCCTGGAGAACTGCTAGGAGTCTGCCAGAAGTGTGGATAGTACACCATATCCACGTCCTTAGAAAAACAGGTTATTTACCTGTAACAGTAGTTCTATGAGTAGTATAAAAATCAAGTTAGCCAGCCTTGGAGTGGGTCCCAGGGTGGTAGCCTGGGTTGCAAACTGGCTACTGGCAGGACACAGAGGTAATAGTGGAGTGGAACATTCACGAAGAAAGTGGGGTTACTAGTGGAGTACCTCAGGGCTCAGTACTGGGTCCAGTCCTCTTTTAACATCTTTATAGGTGACATTGCAGAGGGTCTGGAGGAAAGGTATGTCTCTTTGCAGATGATACAAAGATCTGTAACAGAGCTGATACACAAGGGGGTAGAAAGGATGAGAAGAGACTTGGCAGGAGTTGGAGGAATGGTCAGACATATGGCAACTTAGATTCAGTGCAAAAAGTGCAAAGTAATGCACCTGGAAACAAAAACCCAGGAGAAGAGTACACAATAGCAGGAGGTACTAACAACAACAAAATGGAGCAGGACTTGGGGGTAGTCATATCAGATGATCTAAAGGTTGGTAAGCAATGTAGAAGTCAGTAAGGAGAGCCAGGGGATACTGGGATGCATAGGAAGGGCATCACAAGTAGAAAGGGAGGTGGTTATCCCTCTGTACAGACAGTTGGTGAGACCCCATCTGGAGTACTGTGTGCAGTTTTGGAGACCTCATCTACGCAAGGACATAGACAGGATGGAAGCAGTCCAGAGGAGTGCAACTAAAATGGTGCAGGGTCTGCATCAGAAATCATATGAAGCGAGACTGAGAGAGCTTAATATGTATACCCTTGATGAAAGGAGGGACAGGGGGGACATGATAGAAATGTTCAAGTACCTCAAGGGAATGAACAAAGTCCAGGAGGGTAGCATCTTTCGGAAAAAGAGATGTGTAAGAACAAGGGGGCACAATTTAAAGATAGAGGGGGACGGCTCAGGGATAATGTGAGGAAATCTTTTTTCACGGAGAGAGTGGTAGATGCGTGGAACTGCCTTCCTGGGGAGGTTGTTGGGGCTAAAATAGTGGGAGAATTCAAACATGCATGGGACAGACACAAGGTAATTGTAGTGGGGGGTGGCAGGAAATAGGCTGTTGGTTAACTAGCATCTGCAGCTTATCCAGTAGGTAGGGAAATGGGCAGACTGGGTGGGCCAAGTGGTCCTTATCTGCTGTCAAAGTCTATGTTTCTATATGGTGTACATCTACACAATCCACCTGACCTCACCTGGCAAGTGGCACACTAAGTCTTGCTTCCAGCGGGTAAGATCTGACGTCACAGGGCAGTGCCGAGGGAGTTACCATGTGGGTGGGAGGAGCCAGCTTGAAGACCTTCCAGACAGAGATTTAAAGGGAAAGAAATCTGCCAGAAATGTGGATATACACCATATGTCACTCCTAGAACTACTGTTACAGGTGAGTAACCTGTTTTTCTGGTGGCTAGCTTGGGACAACAGTTCTCATCCAGCCACTATATTTTCCTGGTATGGATGGCAGGCTCATGGAGGCCTCCCATACCTGGAGCAAATTCTAAGGGATACAGTTATCATGACCTTTAAAAGGGTGCAGAAAAGAGTTCAGATGGACCATAACAGACCACTTCCTCTCTTTTTAGATTAGCGATTGTGTGGCAGGGCAGTTGTGCAAGGAACAGGGGGACAAGCAGGAAGACACCCAGGCAGAGATGCCTTTTCCTACACTTCTTCATACTGTTCAACAAAAGGTGGCACTAGCTGCCATCTGTCAATATTTCCTTCAGGGCAAAAAATCCAAAGTACAGTACCTAATTGATAAATGGCAGATTGAGGCGTGGGTTCAATTAACATCAAAAGAGTGGGACAGAGGGTGGTTGTGAACCTGCAGAACTGCATCTTCTCCATATTGGTGAGAATTTGCTTGGAAGGTCAAGGCTAGATATTTTGTTACTCCTGCGCTTAAGTCCAAATGGGACAATATAGCACAATACTGGAGGAAATGTGGGGAGCACAGGGCTACCATTCACATATTTTGGGACTGCCCTGCACTACAGCCTTTTTGGATAGCAGTAATGATCAGGCTTAAGAGTAGCATTGGGGAACAAGCAGAAAAGCACATGCCAGCACCACATGCTAAACAGATCATTCTGGGACTGATATATAGACGCCCATCTATTTCGCGACAAGAGGACATAAATTTGTTGAATGTTATCAACAAATTAACTACTACTAGTAACTGCATTTTACTGGGGGATCTTAATCTACCCGGGATAAACTGGGACATCCTACAAGCAGAATCTGTAGATGAGATACACTTTTTGGAGGCTTTTATTCTGGCTGGCATGAATAAGTTCGTTACATCACCTACTAGGAGAAACCACATTCTGGATTTTGTTCTAAGTAACCTTGCTGACGGTATCCAGGATTGCCAAGTGCTACCTCCCCCTTGGATCTAGTGATCTCTCCATGGTTTGGTTTAGTTGCATGGGTAAGTTGGGATATAGTAAGGGGGAGTACTGTAGTTTATAAATATAATAAAGCTAACTATGTTAGTATGAGATGCAAGTTGGCGGCATGGGACTGGGAAAAGGAATTCGACAACCAACCACTTGAATATATGTGGGACCTTTGGTCAATAGGATTATATCCCTTGTTCAGACACATACGCCATTGGTCCATAAATATGAAGGCCAAAATAAAATATGGCCTCAGTGGTTGACACCTGTCATGCGCAGAATAATTAAAAGGAAAAATAGAGCATGCAGCCATGCAAAGAAGAATGGGGATAGTAAAAGCTGGGACACCTATAAAAAGCTCCTTAAAGAAACTAAAACGTGTATCAAAAATGCCAAACATAAACATGAACTCAGGTTGGTCAGTAGGGTGCAGGATAATTATAAATCATTCTATAACTATATTAACAAGCATTTGTCAATGCCAGATGTTGATTGCATTGGTCCGTTGAGCTCGCTCACTGGTCCTCTGTCACTTGCTCGTTCTGTTACTCCTGGTGCTGCAGGTTGCTGTTTTGTACTTTTGTACACAGAGAACCATGACTACACAGAGAACCATGACTGGGATGTTAACATACCAGGGTACATAACCTACAGGAGAGACAGGCAGGGGAGAAGAGGGGGAGGAGTAGCTTTCTATGTAAAGGAAGGGATAAAAGCAACTGAACAAAAGAGTAAACAGGGAGGAGAGGAGGCACTGTGGGTCACCTTGGAGACTGGAAAGGGCACCACAATCCACACGGGTTGTGTACAGGCCCCCATATCAGGGGGAGGGAATGGACAAAGATATAGAAGGCATTCTTAGAATGGCAGAGAAAGGGGAGATACTGTTGATGGGAGACCTGAATATGCCAGATGTTAACTGGAGCACATTTGCTGCAGCCACATCCAAGAGCAGGGCCATTCTTGATGCCCTACAGGTGGCAGGCCTTAGACAGCTAGTTTCGGAACCCACTCCTGAGGGAGCAGTCTTAGACCTCGTACTCTCAAATGGGGGCAGTGAGAGGATCTCAGATCTAGAAGTGGGTTGCCATCTGGGGACAAGTGACCATAAAACAGTGTGGTTCACGTTAAACTCAGCTACAGAGTTGAGCTATACAAAAGTGAGGGTACTGGACTTTAGGAGGGCTGACTTTGGCAAGATGGGAGAGTGCCTCAGAAAAGCAGTAGCAAACAGGCTAGAAGGAGGTGTGGAGCAACTATGGGGAATCATCAGAACTGCCATCACAGAGGCAACAAGCCTTTGTGTGAAGCAAATAAACAAATCAAAACAAAAGAAAAAGCCACTATGGTTCTCAAAAGAGGTGGCTGTGAAAGTCAGGAAGAAAAAGATAGCATTCCAGAAGTATAAGGAAACACAGAAGGAGCAGGACAGAGAGCTGTACCAGTTAAGGCAGAAGGAAGCTGGGAGGGAAGTCAGAATAGCAAAGGCCCAAACTGAGGAAAAGATAGCCAACTCAGTTAAGAAGGGGGATAAAACCTTTTATAGGTACATCAGCGAGCGTAGAAGGACAAAGGGAGGGATAGTGAGGCTGAATAGAATGAACGGTGGGTGGGCAGAGGGGGACAGTGAAAAAGCAGGGATACTGAATGAATATTTCTGCTCAGTATTCACAAAAGAGGAGGGGGAAGTGCCTAATCAAATTAACAGTAGCACTCTTGATAGGGGGGTCGATCCCAGTCCTTTCACAGAAGAAAGGGTTCTGCAAGAACTCCTAAAACTGAAGGTGGACAAAGCAATGGGTCCTGATGGAATTCACCCCAGAATTCTAAAAGAATTAAGGGAGGAACTAGTGAAACCACTGGCTACTCTCTTTAATAAATCATGGGAGGATGGTGTGGTACCCAAGGACTAGAGGAAGGCGGATGTGATTCCCCTTCACAAAAGTGGGACCAAGACAGAGGCAGAAAATTACAGACCTGTCAGTCTGACCTCTGTGGTAGGGAAAGTGGTGGAGTCACCTTCTGAAGGAAAGAATAGTTGAGTACCTAGAGGCCAGTGGAGCACAGGACCCAAGGCAGCATGGGTTCACAGCGGGAAGGTCTTGTCAGACGAATCTAATAGATTTCTTTGACTGGGTGACCAAAGTAGTAGACCACGGAGGGGCTGTGGACATGGCCTACCTAGACTTTAGCAAGGCATTTGACACAGTTCCACACAAAAGATTAATAGTCAAATTAACCAGCCTGGGAGTGGGTCCCAGGGTGGTAGCCTGGTAAAACATTGGCTGCACAACAGGACACAGAAGGTAATTGTAAATGGAGTCCACTCTGAAGAAAGAGGGTTACTAGTGGGTACCGCAGGGTTCAGTATTGGGTCCAGTCCTTTTAATATCTTCATCAGTGACATTGCAGAGGGACTGGAAGGAAAAGTATGCCTTTTGCAGATGACACAAAGATCTGCAACAGGGTTGATACACAAGGAGGCGTGGAAAGAATGAAAGGGACTTGGCAAGGTTGGAGGAATGGTCAGAAGTATGGCAGCTAGGATTCAATGCAAGAAGTGCAAAATAATGCACATGGGAAACAAGAACCCAGGGAAGAATACACAATGGGTGGGAGGTAGTAACAACAACAAAAGGAAAGGGACCTGGGGTAATCATATCAGATGACCTTAAGGTTAGCAAGCAATGTGAGAAGGCAGTAGGGAGGGCTGGGGGTATACTGGGATGTATAGGGAGAGGCATCAGCAGCAGAAAACAGGAAGTTGTTATCCCTCTGTACAGACAGTTGGTGAGACTCCATCTGGAGTACTGTGTCCAGTTCTGGAGACCCCATCTCTGCAAGGACATAGACAGGATAGAGGTAGTTCAGAGGAGGGCAACTAAAATGGTGCAGGGTCTGCAAGAGAAGCCGTATGAGGAGAGACTAAAGGAGCTTAGTATGTATACCCTTGAGGAAAGAAGGGAAGAGGGGGGACATGATAGAAACTTTTAAGTACCTCAGTGGAATCAACAAAGTCCAAGAGGGTAGCATCTTTTAGCAAAAGAGACTTTCAAGAACAAGGGGACACAATTTAAAGATAGAAGGAGGGCGGTTCAGGGGCAATGTGAGGAAGTATTATTTCACAGAGAGGGTAGTGGATGCATGGAACAGCCTTCCTGAGGAGGTTGTGGGGTCTAAAACTGTGGGAGAATTCAAGAATGCATGGGACAGACATAAGGCAATTCTTGTGGGGGGTAGGAAGAAATAGGCTGTTGGTTAACTAGGATCTGCGGCCTATCCTGTAGGTAGGGAAATGGGCAGACTAGATGAGCCAAGCGGTCCTTATCTGCCATCAAAGTGTATGTTTCTATTTTTTTTTACTGGGCTCCTGCCTGCATTGGCACCCTTTTCTGTCCACAAAGAAATCCGCAGCTGGCCTGACAGAGCTCTGTTGAGGTGGGTCACTCCCCCTCTCTGACTCGCTCATTCTGTTTCTCTTGGAGCTGCAGGCTGGCCTTTTGTACTGGCTCCTGCCTCTGTTGGTGGCTTTTTCTGCCCACAAAGAAATCTGCATTAGTTCCAACACAGGTCCGTTGAGCTTGCTCACTCCCACTCTGTCACTCGCTCATTCTGTTTCTGCCAGCGCTGCAGGCTGGCCTTTTGTACTGGGCTCCTGCCTGCGTTGCCACCTTTTTGTGCCCACAAAGAAATCCACAGCAGTCACGATAGAGCTCCGTTGAGCTCGCTCACTCCCCCTCTCTCACTCGTTCATTCTATTTCTCCCGCTGCTGCAGGCTGCCCTTTTGTACAGGGCCCCTGGGTGCATTGCTGCCTTTTTCTGCCCACAGAGAAATCCGTAGTAGTCCCAACAGAGCTCCATTGAGCTCACTCACTCCCTCTCCCTCACGCGCTCGTTTTGTGTCTCCCACTGGTGCAGGCTGTCCTTTTGTACTGGACTCCTGCCTGCATTGGTGGCTTATTCTGCCCACAAAGAAATCTTCAGCAGTCCCGACACAGCTCCGTTGAGCTCGCTCACTCCCCCTCTCATACTCGCTCATTCCTTTTGTGCCGGTGCTGCTGGCTGGCTTTTTGTACTAGGCTCCTGCCTGCATTGCCGCCTTTTTCTGCCCACAAAGAAATCCGAAGAAGTCATGATAGAGCTCCGTTGAGGTCGCTCACTCCCCCTGTCTCACTCACTCATTCTGTTTCTCCTGGCGCTGCAGGCTGCCGTTTTGTAGTTGGCTCCTGCCTCTGTTGGCGCCTTTTTCTGCCCACAAAGAAATCTGCAGCAGTCCCGACAGAGCTCCGTTGAGCTCGCTCATTCCCAACTCACTCGCTCGTCCTGTTTCTGCCGCCGCTCCAGGCTGCCCTTTTGTACTGGGCTTCTGCCTGTGTTGCCGCTGCCTTTTGCCCACAAAGAAATCTGCAGCAGTCACGATACAGCACCGTTGAGCTCGCTCACTCCCCTTCAAACAACATGAAGTCTTGCTGTATTCTGACTAATGCAATTAGCCCCAGCCTTTAAACTGCCCCGGAGAACAAAGGGTTAAACTTTCTATGCAGAGCATAGAATGCTGAGCTCGAGCTCAGGTGACATCTCTGTTTCCCTTTGAAATCTAACTGTCAGATTCTTTACTCCACCTCACTGAACAGTTGCTCCGGAGATTCCTCCTGCAGCTTGGTTTGAAAGTCGGTTGAAGTGTCAGTTTTTAACCAAAATTTATTTTCTGCATAGTCGGTTCAGTCTCTGTCTGTGGTACTGTGAGTACTAGTTAGGTTTTGTACTGTTTTTCTGTGTGGAACTTGTAAAAGTGTGGATCGGTTCGGCTGAACCGATCATTTGTTGATTCTTGTATCTTACTTTAGTGTGTGGTTACTGGTCCTTATCGGTTCTAAAAAAAAAACAAAAAAAAAAACGTGTTTTGGTACGTTTTTTTCCAAGACCCGTGACATGGTTAGGAACCGATAAGGGAGTCTTGCCTGGCGGTTGCCAAAAAAAGGGTAAGTTGGTTAGGTTGGCCATGTCTGAGAAACCCAAGAAAAAACGGGGCCCACTGGGTTTCAACACTGCAGTGAGTGTGGGGAGGTCTTTGCTAAGGCCGATCCCACACCACCTGTGTTTATTGTCTGGGCTTTGAGCACCTCGATTCAGACTGCCAAATTTGTAAAATCTTTCCCAAATCTACCCTTGAAAAGAGATTAGGTAGACTGAGGGAAAAGGAGGCCGAGAAGTCCGCTGACCCAAATGGCCAGCCCGGTTCGGTTCGATCGAACCAAAAGGAGTGCCCTCTGACCAGGGTGATACTTCCTCGGGCAAAAGTAGAGCCAATCCCGAGGGTTTGGTTCCGATAAAAAGAAAACGCTAAGAGAAATCGTCCGGTTCGGATCCAGAAGTCCATGTTCCGACTGTCGAGGAAATAGCCAGAGCGATTCGGATTGTGGAATCGCTTCGCTCGGTTCCGACCAATCTGGCACCTTTTGGCAGGGGCTCGGTTTGGTCGGTTCCCCTGGTTCACGATTATACCCCTGAAGAATTTTATGAACCGGAGTTTGAGGAGGAGGGGGAGTTTGAAGATGATGATGGTGAAAGTCTGGATGTGTCTGTTGAACCGGACATCTCCCCAGACAGACCTTCAGGTGTATCCCCTCCTAGGCTTTCTGAGTCCCCTTCCCACTTTATGTTCTACAGAAAGGTGGCTGAGACCCTCCAGATTCCTATGGAGGAGACAATGGAGGATCAAAAGGAGCCTGATTTTGTGGAAATGATGGACATCCCAGAGTCCAGGAGACTGTCTCTTCCCCTTCACAAATCTTTTGGGAAGCAGACACACAAAATCCTGAAGTCTCCCAATTCTATACCTCCTGTTGATAGAAGAATGGACAAGAAGTATACACTTTCAGGCTCAGATGCAGAGTTTTTATATCAGCAATGCATCCATGTTGGGGTAGTGCAGGCTGCTGCCTGTGATAAGGCAAACATACCCTTGGCTTCACACCCTGCAGACAAAGACTCCAGGAAGATTGATGCCATGGCAAAAAAACAGTACATGGCATCTTCCTTGGGACTCAGGCAGGCGAATGATATGGCCTATACAGTCAGGTAACAGAAGTCCAGGTGGGACGCTGTACTGGCACTGGCTAAACAGGCCTCCCCCAGCTAGCCAAGGAGCTGGAGGAGGTGGCTGCAGATGGGACTGAGGCATCAAAAGTTCAGTTCTAGGGACATGGATATGTTGTTCATCCACACTTATTGGCAGGTATCCTTGCCGCTTTAAATCTTGCCGGAAGGTCTTCAACTGGCTCCTCCCACCCACCGGGTGGTAAAACTCGAGCTCGCCCCATGAGCCAAATCTTCCTTACGCTTGGAAGCTCAGGTTCCCTCCTTAGCAGCTCTGCGTGTAAGACTGGTTCCTAATTCTTGAATCTTGAAATCAAAAGTTTTTGATAAAAGACGTGTCTTCTCTCCCTCGCGGCTGCGATGGACAAATCGACTCCCGGTTTCCGGAGATGCCCTTGCGGGCAGAAGATGTCTTGGACGGATCCGCACTCCACGTGCGTCTACTGCTTAGGCCTTGAGCACGACCCGCAGGCTTGCGACCTGTGCTCTTCTTTTTCAGCCTACGTCCTCGAAGACCGTGCTGCCTGTTTACAGCTGGGGCATCCCGAGAAAAGATTTCCTCTGGTTAAGTCTAAAGAGGCCCGGTTGGCGGTGTCCGCGGTGGTGGGCTCGGCGGATCAGCTCGAGCAGATGATCGCCCTCGAAGAGGAGGCGGCGCAGGCCGCTCTACCTCGCCGCGGCATTTGTCCCGCTCGGTGCCTCGTATTCGCTTCTGTAAGGAGCTTTGTCTGACCCTCTTGACTAAAGGTGAGGGTCCAACTTCTTCTGGACCTTTTCTTGGTCCAAAAAGAGAGACAAAAGTAAGTCTCACCGTCGACGCTCTTGGGAGCGTGAAAGATCCCCCTTCCCTAGTTGTCGACAGTCGACTTCGGTCGACCCCTCGGCATCGGCCACTGGCTTCACGGTGTCCCCGTCAGGCCAGTTGACCGAGACTCCCGTCGACGCGGTCAAGATTTTTCTCGACCCGTTGGACGGGTTGTCGGCTGGAGAAACTGAGAATCCCCTCTCCCGGTTTCCCGGTGGGAGTTGAGATCCATCTGCTCGTCTGTGCCTCCGGTTCCGGGCCCGATGGTGGAATCGTCCGAACTGAGGAGTGCGATTCCGACTCACCTCACACCGTCCTCGGCCTAGCCGAGTTCCTACCGATCTCAGGCGTCTTGGCGGTCCAGCCGATCCCGCCGTCGCCAGGCGGTCTCGATCTCTGCACAGACAGCGGCGCCGCCACTCTTCCTCTTCCTCCTCCCTCGGACGAGAGGAGGCTTCGGCGCAGGCTGCGTCGGAGGTATGAGGAACTCACGTGGCAACAGCTCATTCTAGCCGGGAATAAGCCGATCCCGTTGTCTTCCCCGGCCATTAAGTGGCTGTCACCGGAGCGGCCGAAACAACCCCTCGTTGTAGCCGAGGAGCCTGTTCCCAGGCCGGTTGTTCGGCCAATTCCAGCTGCCCCACCGATTCAGGTGGAACCTCCGCCTCCACAGCCGTCATTTGGGGCTCCGACCAAAAATTCTCGGTCGGCTCAGGGACTGCCCCACAGGCTGTCTGTCACCCTCATTCCCGATAGACCTTGGCAGGTGGAGGGTGGCTCAGGCCCGAGGCAGCTCTTTGAGGACTCTTCTGAGTCCGAGGATGATTCCTCCCTTTTCTCCAAGCGAATGGACTTGGAGTCCTCAGGAGGACAGTCAGTGGACGATAGCCCTTCGTCCTTCCTAGGATTGCCTCGGCTCATCTCGGGTCCACGGGATGAAGCTCGAACCCGTTCTGAGACGGGCCAGGTATCCCCTCACGGAGATTCTGGACTGAGGGATTCCCCTCACGAGCCTTTCCGGTGGCCGAGGCCATAGTGGGTCGGCCTTGGAGCTTTGGCAGCGCCCTGCTTCCTGCCCTGCGCCTTCGGCCAGGATGGCCAGGAAATATGCGGTCCCTACCGGTTCCCTGTCCGGTTTTTTGGAACACCCCTCTGCTGAGGGGTTGGTTACCGACAGCGTTTTCCAGCGTGCCGGGAACGCCAGGGATGTGGACAAACCTCCCGACAAGGAATCCAAGAAATTGTATTATGCCGGGCGAAAAGTCTATGCTGCGTCCTCTCTCGGCCTTCGTCAAGCCAGTTCGGCTGTCCTCATGGCACATTTTTCTCATGCCCTGTTGGGCTCCCTGGATGAGGTCGTCCCTCATCTTCCCGCGGATCTGCAGACTGCGGTCAGGCAGGTGCGGGACCAGGGCAGTGGCCAAACAGCAGCTCCAGACTGCTTTAGACATTGGGGACTCATGTACCAGGTCTGTGGCGCCGCAGTGGCCATCGATCATCGGGCTTGGCTGAGGATATCCACCTTTGCCGGATACCAACACAGTTGGCGGATGTTCCCTTTTTGGGGACTGACCTCTTGACCCTGGGGTGGAAGGTCACCTGCAGAGGATCGAGAGGTCCAATGCCAGCGGACTCAGTCTCTTCCGCTCCAGAGGACAAAGGCATGAGCCACAGCCCTAAGCCCTTTGCGTCCTTCCTAGCCCAGGCGCCCAGTAACAATGTCAGGGCCAGCCAGGCTCGAGGAGCTTAACATCCCAAACCCAAGCCGTCGGCTTCCTCCAACAGGAAGCAGGGAGGTAAAGGCCCAGGAGGTCCCTCGGCCGGTCCCTCCTCCAAGCCTGCCCAGTGACGGGCTGAGGGGTGTCGCCCCCATCCCCATCACCTCACCCCTGGCTCCCCCGGGGAAAGACCAACACTTCCTTTCCGCCTGGTCCGTTGTTACCACCGGACAGGTGGGTACTGGAGGTGGTGGGAAAAGGCCTGCCTCTAGAATTGAGCAGGCCCGCCCTTCAGAGCCATCGCACCTCGGGGCCTCGGGGTCCGCAGCCTCACTGTCGGCTCGTCGAGCCGACATCGCTCCTCCTCCAAAAGGGAGGTGATCAGGAATGATGGACCCCCCTCAGACCCGGGGTTTGTGTCCAGGTACTTCCTGGTTCCGAAACGGACAGGGGCTGGTGCCCCATTCTCGACCTACACGACCTGAACAAGTTCCTAAGGTCTTGAACCTTCAGGATGGTCACTCTGGTGCAGATAATACCATCTCTGGAACACGGCGTGTGGTTCTGCTCTCTGGACCTGCAGGACGCGTTCTTTCACATCCCTATCCATCCGTCACATCGGAGATTCCTTCGCTTTCGAGCGGAGGGATCCCTCTTCGAGTTCCGAGCCATGCTCTTCGGCCTGTCTCCAGCTCCCAGGGTCTTCACCAAATGCATTGCAGTGGTGACAGCTTTCCTGCGGCGCTGAGGGGTCAGTGTGCCCTTACCTGGATGATTGGCTGATAGCAGCCCCTCCAGACAGGAGGTGGGTGGTCCAGAGATCCTGGCCCTCCAGGTTTGCTCTCAAGTCGGCCTTCTCATCAGCGAGGCCAGAGTCGGAACTCGAGCGAAGCAGGTGATTCTGTTTATCGGGGCAGGCTCGACTCTCTTGAGAGCATGGCTCCCGCCGCGGACAGGGCGAGGTTCTTTCCTCCTTTGCCCAATCATTTCTGGTTGGGCAATCCAGCATCTGCCGGGACTTCCTCGTCTCCTGGTTCATGGCGGCCTGCACCAGCGTGGTCCGTTAGAGCACGCTGGCGCGTCGCCCCCTTCAGTGGGGACTGGCCAGCCAGTGGTCACTGCGCTGCGATCCATTGGACCAGCTAGTGGTGGTGACCAGGAGATGTGGAGCAGCTCTCCGATGGTGGACGTTCCATCTCATCTGCAGGAGGGTATCCTTTTGTCCGCCTCGAGCCGACAGTCTCTCTATCGACCGATGCCTCTCTGATGGGTTGGGTGCCCATCTGGGGAACACCGGCGCCACGGCCTCCGGTCCCCTTGAGAGTCGATGCCACATCAACCTGCTGGAGCTGCGGCGGTCCGCCTAGCTCTCACCGCCTTTGCTCTCCTTTCTCCGAGGTCAAGTGGTCAGGTCCAGGCGGGACAATACCACGACCATATACTACCTAAACTGCCAGGGCGGGGCCCGTTCCATGCTTCTATGGAAGGAAGCTCCGCGATTTGGTCACTGTCGCAGCCTGGGCGGATCTCCTAGCCATTCATGTGGCAGGAGCCTCCAACACCCTAGCCGATGCCCTGAGCCGGATAGGGCTGCATCTCACGAGTGGTCTCTCCCTGCGGAGGTAGTACAAGATCTGTTCTCCCACTGGGGCACACCTCAGGTGGACCTGTTTGCCTCTAGGGAGAGCAGCGCAGAAGCTGAGTTTCATGCCACCCCCTCAGCAGGGCTCGCTGCGGGGATGCCTTCGAGGCTGTGGACCCCGGGCCTCTTCGCCTTTCCCCATTTCCCTTGATTCACAAGGTGCTTCTCAAGGCAAGGAGGGACAAGGCGCAGGTGATTCTGATAGCCCCAGGCTGGCCGCCAGTTCTGGTACCCAGATCTCCTCAGCCTCAGCTCCAGGCTCCCGAGGCAGCTTCCAGCTCGCCCGGACCTGCTCTCGGTCAATCAGGGGAAGGTGTTCCATCCGGACCTTCAATCCCTGCACCTGACGGCCTGGTTCCTGAGAGGCTAGAGTTCCAGGCCTTGGGTCTTTCCGACGAGGTCCTGAATGTTGTTGAGGCGTCCCGTAAGGAGTTGACCAGGAAATGCTATGCCTTCAAATGGAAGAGATTTTCCATTTGGTCTCAGGCAAGGGCTTGGACCCTTCCTCCTGTTCTTTGGCAAGCATTTTGGACTATTTATGGTCCCTTTCTAGTCAAGGGCTTAGGTCAACGACCTTAAAGGTGCACCTGGCAGCCATCTCTGCTTACCAGGCGCGGGCCGGGGAGTGGTCAGTGGCGCAGGAGAAGGTGGTCTGGCGCTTTTCAAGGCCTTGATCACATTTCCCCTCGGTGTGAGAACCTCCACCTCCGTGGGATT
This sequence comes from Neoceratodus forsteri, assembly GCA_016271365.2. Lineage (NCBI taxonomy): Eukaryota > Metazoa > Chordata > Ceratodontiformes > Ceratodontidae > Neoceratodus > Neoceratodus forsteri. Next base: position 609,444,809 of record CM057449.1, on the reverse strand, counting down.
TACTGCCAGGTACTGGCAAAGCTCATGGGCAACCATTGAACCAATGCACAGGTGTGAACTCTCTCACTTGTCGTGGAAGACCGCCTTCTGGTGGCTATCACGTCAGCCAGAAGGATGGGAGAACTCCAGGCGCTCTGCATTGAGTGTCCTTACCTGGTCTTCCACAGGGACAAGGTTGTCCTGCGCCCCCACCCGAAATTCCTTCCGAAGGTGGTGTCGGAGTTTCACCTTAACCAGGTGTTGACTCTGCCGGTGTTCTACCCCAATCACACCTCGGAGGCCGAATACAGGCTCCATACTTTGGACCCTAGAAGGGCGCTCACTTATAATAAGGAGCGCGGCTGAAATTCGGGGAGAGGTTCGCCAGCTGTTTGTCACCTACGCTGAAGCCGCACCTGGCAGACCTGCAGCCAAGCGGACGATAAGCAGGTGGGTCACCTCCTGCATACATCTCTGCTATAAGTTGGGGGCATGGGCCTCCCAGAGGATAAGAGCTCATTCTACCCGTCATACTGCTGCATTGGTGGCTGCTTCCAGGGACGTCCCTATCCAGGAAATCTGCAGGGCTGCTACCTGGAAGTCAGCACACACCTTTATTACCCATTACCACATCGACCTTGAGTCACGCCGGGATGCTGGTTTTGGGGCCTCGGTTCTCAGTCTTTATTCCCTAAGTAGAAGTGTGCCTTGCCTCCCTCCTCCCGGAGAACTGCTAGGAGTCTGCCAATAAGTGTGGATGAACAACATATCCATGTCCCTAGAAATACAGGTTACTCACCTGTAGCCAGGAGTTCTAGGAATGGTATGTTGTTCATCCACCGACCACCACACCTCCCGACGGCCTTCACAACCTGAGCTTCAGCGGGCCAGATCTGGTGTCATGGGGCGGAGCCAGAGTTTACCACCGGTGGGTGGGAGGAGCCAGCTTGAAGACCTTCCGGCAAGATTTAAAGCGGCAAGGATACCTGCCAATAAGTGTGGATGAACAACATATACCATTCCTAGAACTCCTGTTACAGGTGAGTAACCTGTATTTTCATGCTGCTGTGGACTCCAGTGACGTGTCATCAAGAGTCATGGCTACATCTGTGGCTCTTCGGAGAATGGCTTGGCTCAGATGTACTAGCCTCTTGCAGGATAAAAAGGCTAAGGCCATGGATTTTCCTGTAGTGGGTATTCTCTGGGGAGCAGACAGAGAATTACATGAAGAAAATGGATGAGTACAGGACCACTTACAGGAGTGCTCAGGCCAAAGAGAGGCTGGCAACTCCTCAAAGGCAGCAGTCTAGGGGCAGGGGCAGGCCTTTTCAAAGGCCTTTTTACCAAGCACAGGTCTCTTCTCCCTTTTCACAGAGGGGGTTCTTCAGAGGGAGAGGCAGAAGGGGGATGAGCAGGGCTGCATCCACTCCTCAGCCTAAGGCCCCTGCCAAGCAGACACCCTGATGGGCCTGCCCAGGTCAACTCTCCTATTCCAGTAGGGGGCAGGCTGACTTACTTCATCCAGGACTGGATGTCTATTACATCAGACAAGCGGGTCCTGGCAGTAGTAAGCCAGTGACTTTTTCTCAGCTTCAAAAAATTTCCGAAGATGAGAGCCAGATCTTTTCCACCTGCAGGTCTCTCAGAAACCCTTGCCTAGAGGCAGAGGTTTCATCTCTGCTGGGTTTAAGAGCCATAGAGAGAGTACCTACCCTACACTGGGGCAAAGGTCTGTACTCCACATGCTTCCTTACCCCAAAAAAGACAGGGGAGTGGCAACCCATCCTAGACCTAAAATATCTAAACAAACATCGTTTAAAACCAAAGTTCAAGATGGTAACTCTGGGAATAATCCTTCCCTCTGTAAGGCCAGGGGACTGGCTAGCCTCCCTGGACCTCAAAGATGCCTATGTTCACATTCCCATCAGGTGCTCCCACAGAAAGTACCTCAGGTTCGAGTTGCCCTCAGGCCATTATCAGTTCAGAGCAATGCCCTTTGGCCTAACTTCAGCCCCAAGGGTCTTCACAAAGTGCCTAGCAGTAGTAGTTGCCTTCCTAAGGAGGCAAAAGATTTCCATTTTTCCATATCTGGATGTCTGGCTAATAGTGGGCCAGTCTCCAGACCAAGTCAAGTCAGACCTGCAAGTGACCCAGCAAGTGCTCACTTTTCTAGAACTTCTTCTCAAGTCAGTTCTCAAGCCAGTCCAGCTTCTTACCTTTATAGGGGCAGAGCTGGATACGGTCAAAGCAAGAGCCTTTCTTCTCCTGGAATGGGCAAGGGTTATTATAGAACTAGCCTCTTCCTTCAGCCTTCAGGTATCTCGAACAGCAAGACATTTCCTCCAGCTCTTGGGCCACGTGGCAGCTTCTACGGCAGTGGTCCAAGTGGCAAGATTCCAGATGAGGGACATTCAGTTCCATCTGAGGGCTTTTTGGTCTCAGAGGAAGGATTCCCTTACCAAACTGATCCCAGTGACTCTGACCTTGATCCAAGTCGTTCAGTGGTGGCAGGATCTGGACAATTTAAGGCAAGGGGTCCCATTTGCCACTCAGTCTCATTCAGTGGTCCTTACCACGGATGCTTCCCTTCTGGACTGGGGAGCCCATCTGGGGGCCTCCACTGCCCAGGAATTGTGGTCCCCTCAGGAATCCCTTCTCCATATCAATCTCCTAGAACTCAGGGCAGTTTTTCTGGCCCTGCAAGCTTTCTCTCAGTCTGTACAGAATAAGGTGGTTCAGGCCAGAACAGACACCACCACCACGTGGCGCATCAACAAGCAGGGAGGCACTCTGTCTACGGCCTTGTGCACAGAAGCCATGAAGTTGTGGTCCCTGGCTCATTCCCTCAAACCTCTCTGATAGCAGTTCACCTTCCAGGGAAGGACAACGTGCTAGCAGATGCACTGAGCAGGATCTCACAGGGCCATCACGAATGGTCCCTGGACCCTCTGGTATTGAAGGTGATTTTTTTCAAGGTGGGGCACTCCAGAGATAGATCTTTTTGCAGCCCCAGACAATCACCAACTTCCTCTCTTTTGTTGCAGACCCCCAGTCTTTGGCTCAGTCCCCCTGGATGCTCTGATTCTGAACTGGGAAGGGAAATTTCTGTATGCCTTCCCTCCCTTTCCTCTTCTTTTCAAAGTTTTAGTCAAGATAAGGTCACAACCTTGCAAAGTGATTCTGATTGCTCCAGACTGGGCCAGACAGCCCTGGTACCCCCTGTTGCTGTTCCTAGCAGTCCATCTTCCCCTGTCTCTTCCCAGGAATTACAACCTCTTAACCTCCTCTCAGGGGAGGATTTGGTACCCCAATCTTCAGTCTGTCAATCTCAAGGCATGGCTCTTGAAGAGTTAGAGCATGCAGATTTGCATCTGTCCCAAGGGGTTCTGGATATTCTCAAAGCTTCTCGGAAGCCCTCCACCAGAAAGACTTGTAACTCCAAATGGAAGAGATTCACCATGTGATGTTCCAAGAAGCATATTTCTCCAGATACTGCTGAATTGCCTACAGTTCTGGATTATATGGTCCATCTTAATGGCCTAGGCCTGCAGACCAGCTACTTTCAAGGTACACTTGTCAGCTGTTTCTGCTTTTCTGTCAATGGGGAAGTCTTCCTCACTGTCATCTCATCCTGTATTCTGTAAATTTTTTAAAGGATTGGAATCCTCCCTTTAGAGACCCTGCCCCTGCCTGGGATTTAAATGTTTGCATTGCTCAACTTATGTAACCTCCTTTTGAGCCTATGTCCTCAGGAGAGCTTAAGTACTTGACTTGGAAAACTGTGTTTTTGGTAGCCATTACCTCTGCCAGACGTATCAGTGAATTGCAAGCCCTGTCAGTGGAACCTGATTTTTATCTCCTTTCACAGGAATAAAGTGGTCCTTAGAACCAATAGAAGGTTCTTGTCCAAAGTGGTTTTAGATTTCCACTTGAATCAGTCTGTCTCTTTCTGTTTTCTTCACTGATCATTCTTCCTCAGGAGAGAGGAGGCTGCATAGTTTAGATGTTAAAAGAGCCCTTAGCTACTACATAGAGCGTACCGAGGGTCACAGGTTTGAGTCCCTCCAGTTGTTCCTCACTTATGGAGAAGTGGGAAAGGGCAAACCTGCCACCAAGAGAACTGTTGCCAGGTGGATTGTGTCTTGTATACAATTCTGCTATGAGAAACTGGGAAAGATTCCACCCTCAGGCCTGAAGGCTTACTCTAGAAGAGGTAGAGCTGCTTCCCTGGCTGCTGCCAGGGTTATTCCTCTCTTAGAAATGTGTCAAGCAGCCACTTGAAAAACAGTCCATACCTTACCAAGCATTACTCTCTGGATATCCAGTCTCGGAGTGATGCTCGGTTTGGCACAGCAGTACTTCAGAGCCTATTCCCAAAGTAGGTTCTGTCCCTCCTCCATGGAGGTACTGCTTGGTAGTCTGCATTAGTCAGAATACAGCAAGACTTCATGTTGTTTGAAGAAAAAATTACTCACCTTAGTAATTATGTTTCTCCTATTGGAGTCTTGCTGTATTCTGACCTCCCCCCTGCCTCCCCTCTCAGAACCTGGTTTTTGGGAAGTGGTGGGCAGGCTCAGTGTTGCACCTCAGGGGTGCTCCTTTACACCCTCTGCTTTTTTGTTTGGATGTTCATTTGGTTGTTATTCTTATTTGAATTGATTTTGGGTTTCCTGACTTGAGTCTTCTTTTGGGAATCCAAAACTTTTTGTTGCCAGTGGGCTAGTAAAAATTTTACAATTTCCACATAGGATAGCTAGTGAGTTTTTGCTCATAAGAATCTGACGGTTAGATTTCAAAGGGAAACCGACAGAGACATCAACCGAGCTTGAGCTCAGCATTCTATGCTCTGCATGGAAAGTTTAACCCTTTGTTCTCCAGGGCAGTTTAAAGGCTGGGGCTAACTGCATTAGTTAGAATACAGCAAGACTCCAATAGAAGAAACATAATTACTAAGGTGAGTAATTTTTTCTTCTCTCACTCACTCGTTCTGTTTCTCCTGCTGCTGCAGGCTGCCCTTTTGTACTGGGTCCCTGCATGCAATCCTGCCTTTTTCTGCCCACAAAGAAATATGTAGCAGTCCCAGCACAGCTCCGTTGAGCTTGCTCACTCACCCTCTCTGTCGTTCCGTTTCTGCCGGCGCTGCAGGCTGGCCTTTTGTACTGGGCTCCTGCCTGCATTGCTGCCTTTTCCTGCCCACAAACAAATCTGCAGCAGTCATGATGGCGCTCCGTTGAGCTCTCTCACTCGCTTGTTGTATTTCTTCCGGCACTGCAGGCTGCCCTTTTCTACTGGGCCCCTTTTTCTGCCCACAAAGAAATCTGCAGCTGTCCTGACAGAGCTCTGTTGAGGTTGCTCACTCCACCTGTCTTACGCACTCATTCTGTTTCTGCTGGCGGTGCAGGCTGCCCTTTTGTACTGGGTTTCTGCCTCTGCTGGCACCTTTTTCTGCCCACAAAGAAATCTGCAGCACTCCCGACAGAGCTCCGTTGACCTCACTCACTCCCCCTCTCTAACTCACTCGTTCCATTTCTGCCGGCGCTGCAGGCTGCCCTTTTGTATGGGGCTACTGCATGTGTTGCCGCCCTTTTCTACCCACAAAGAAATCCGCAGCAGTCACGCTGGAACTCCGTTGAGCTCGCTCACTCCCTCTCTTTCAGTTGCTCATTCTGTTTCTTCCGCCACTGCTGGCTACCCTTTTGTACTGGGACCCTGCGTACATTGCAGCCTTTTTCTGCCCACAAAGAAATCCGCAGCAGTGCCAGCACAGCTCCGTTGAGCTCAGTCACTCCCCCTCCCTCACTTGCTTGTCCTGTGTCTCCCGGCGCTGCAAGCTGCCCTTTTGTACTGGGCTCCTGCCTGCGGTGGCACCTTTTCCTGCCCACAAAGAAATCCGCAGCAGTCCCGACTGAGCTCAGTTGAGCTCGGTCACCCCCCCCCCAACTCGCTCAATCCTAATCAGTCCCAAACACTGATTTCTGACAGCGACTGCGGTATTCTGTGCCGGAAGTGTGAAAACACGTTTTGGCCAGGATGTGAAAAATGACAGCTGTACTGTTCATAAGGAGGTGTGGAAAAATGCCAGTGTTGAAAATGTGGCGTGAAAATATTACTAATTTGCAGAGTTACAAGGGTGCGTGGGAACTGCACAATGCACGCTTATAACACAGTCATTTTATGGAGCTTCATCACAAAATTTTCAACATAGGCATTTTAGCACCTCTGCTCATGAACAGTCAGTGTGATTTTCTTAATGTGTCCCGAACACTGATTTCCCACAGCAACTGCGCTATTGTGTGCCGGAAGAGCGAAAACACATTTTGGCCAGGATGTGAAAAATGACAGCTGATAAGGAGGTGTGGAAAAATGGCAATGTTGAAAATCTGGAGTGAAAATATTGCCAAGTTGCGAGCATGCGTGGAAACTGCGTAACGCACACTCATTTTATGGACTTTCATCCCCAAATTTTCAACATAGGCATTTTAGGACCTCTGCTAATGAACAATGTCACTGTCATTTTCATAATGTGTCCTGAACATGGATTTCCCCCGGTGACCACGCTATTCTGCACTGGAAGTGCGAAAACGCATTTCGGCCAGGATCTGAAAAATGACAGCTGTACTGTTCATAAGGAGGTGCAAAACAATGGCAATGTTGAAAATATGGAGTGAAAATATTATGCATTCGTGAACTTATGAGCGTGCGTGCAAACTGCGCAATGCACGCTTGTAACAGTCATTTTATGGAGTATGGGCACTAAATTTTCAACATAGGCATTTTAGGACCTCTGCTCATGAACAGTGTCGCTGCCATTTTCGTAATCTGTCCCAAACCCTGATTTCCCACAGCGACCGTGCTAGTCTGCGCCGGAAGTGCAAAAACACATTTCGCCCAGCATGTGAAAAATGACAGCTATACTGTTGACAAGGAGGTGTGAAAAAATGCCAGTGTTGAAAATGTGGTGTGAAAATATTGCAGATTCGCAAAGATACGAGTGTGCATAACGACTGCGCAACGCACGCTCGTAAAAGTCATTTTTGGATTTTTTCCACCTAATTTGCAACATAGGCTTTTTTGAGAGCCTACCTCATGAACACTGGCACTGTCGTTTTGTTAAGCAGTCGAAGGTGATTCTCAGGCAGTGAGCGAAATCACCTTTCGAGGCGATTTACTGCCATGACAGTGACAGAATTCATGAGATGGGGTTCCAAAAACCCCATGTTGAAAATCTGGTGCTAAAATTCCAAAAAATTACTGAGATATGCATCAAAGTTGGAAAAAACCCTGTTTACTCCATTATACAGCTTACCGGCATTTCCTCAGTTCGTGGTCACCTTTGAAGAGTGCAGACATGTTACTGGTCCACCGAAGATCATCGTGCTGGACTCCGGAGGTAAGTATGGGGTGGGGGAGTGTGGGGAGGCAGGGTGTGCAGTGGGTGGGCGCGGGTTGCGGGAGGGGCAGGGAGACTGGCGAGGGACTGTTTCCTTTTCACAGGGGAAAAAAAACATCGATGGACCTTTTTTTTTTCAGGGATGTGGCACGCTGGGGTGGGCTGCCAGCACAACGGACTCTTTTTTTTTTTGGTGGAGGGGCAGCTACGTGAGATGGGGATTGGGCACCCCATCGGACACACAACAAAAGGGGGAGTGTGTTGTTATGCTGACGGAATTGGGCACCCGCTGGCACATACTGGTATGGAGGCTCTCATGAGCTGAGGGGATTAGCACCCTTCGCATACAAGAACTTGTGGGGAGGAACATGCCGACGGGATTGGGCACCCCGTCAGCAAAAAAACCAGGGGAGGGGACATGATGCTGAGCGGGATTGGGCACCCCCATCGGCAAACAGGCGGGGAATGCAAGGGAGCCCTGCAATAAGGGGCTGCTCCCTCATTGCAGCGGATGACGCTGCAGTGACAAGGTGGTCCCTGATTGCAGCGGCTAAAACTTCTCAAGGTTGTCGCATGCTGGCTGAACTAGTGTCGGTAGCAGCGTCCCACGCCATTGGGGAAAACAGGCCAAGCCTTTAAAGGCTGTGGGGGCATTGGCCACAACAGTGTCGCGCCTCCACAACCTGCTTCTGGCAACCTGCCGCAGTATGTTTCTTGCGCATGCGCGCAATCAACATAATAATAAGAGGGGTATAAATAAAACTGTTGGGCCCCTTAAAGACCATGATGGCAACATGATTACAGAAAATCATATGATGGCACAGCACTATAACAAGTTCTTTTCATCTTTTTTTAATAAAAAGACCCTACCCAAGAAAACTCATCTAGACCAAACCCTAGGAGCTAATACCATCATATGTAGAGAAGACGTCCTTAAGAGGCTACAAAACATAGATCAAAATAAATCACAAGGCCCAGACCGAATACTCCCTAGAGTGGTCAAAGAACTGGCTGAGTTATTAGTGGGTCCCATTAAAGCCATTTAACAGAAATATTTGGAGGAGGGGCTGGTTTTGGAGGCCTGGAGACAGGCGGATATGGTTCTGAGTTACAAAAAAGGTGCCAGACATGAGGTGGGAAATTATAGACCCATTAGTTTGACAGCAGTTCTTTGCAAAATTATGGAGGCCATTATTAAAGATCTTATCATTAACCATCTTAGGTTAACTAATGCATTAGATCATACACAGCATGAATTTACCCAGGGTAGGTCATGCCAAACTAATTTATTGGAGTTCTATGGTAGGGTCAGCAAAGCCTTTGATGATAGGCACTCAGTGGATGTTGTTTTCCTGGACTTTTCCAAAGCTTTTGATAAAGTCCCTCATGGGGAACTTGCGGATGCCCTAATTCATCAAGGAATCTCTGGTAATATAACCAGATGGACTGAGGCTTGGCTATCTGGTAGAAAGCAAAAAGTTAGCATCAAGAGGACCTGTTCTAACTGGGCAGAGGTGACAAGCTGAGTGCCATAGGGTTCCGTTCTGGGGCCCTGTTTGTTTAATATTTATTAATACTGCAGGAGTATGGCTATCCAAATTCGTGGATGACACTAGGATTGGATACACTGTAGATACTAAAGAGGATGCTGATATTATACAGTTAGCCCTGAGAGAGTTATAGAGCTGGACGTTTGATAAGCAGTTGATGTTCAGTGTTGACAAGTGTAGTGTGATGCACTTTGTGAGAAACAGGCACGAACACTACACATTAGACAGACACTTAAAATAGTGGAGGACGAAAGAGACCTGGGCATCAGGATCAGTAACGACGTTAGTTTTAAATCACAATGTAATCAGGCCATAAAAAAAGCTGGTAGCATATTACACTGTATCACTAAACATATCAAATGCAGGAATAGAGAAGTCATGCTGCCACTGTACACTTCCTTAGTGTGGCCACATGTTGAGTACAGTGTGCAGCTCTGGTCCCCTGGAAATAAAAAGGAAATACAGGCACTGGAGAGAGTACAGAAAAGGGGTAACATGGATGATTAGTGATGTAGAGGGACTGAACTACCAGTCAAGACTTGTGAATTTGGGATTGTACTCATTGGAATATAGGCATCTGAGGGGAGATTTGTGTCTAGTGTTTAGAGCATCTACAGACCCCCAGTTGTGGGACCTATTAGGACTAGAGATTATGAATAAATCTTATAGTACTAGATCACACCCCCTTCAAATAGATATGGAAAGATTTAGAACTACTAAAATCAGGCAGTGGTTTTCTGAGAGAGTTATTGAAATCTGGAATGAGCTTCCACTTGCAGTGATAGCCTGTAGTTGTATGACTAGCTTTAAAACACAGTTAGATGTTTATGTGAGTGCAATGAACATTTCAGGATATTTTTCATATGGCGAGCTAAAATGGACTGCAGTCTAATAAGAGCTCTGGATAACATATGAAACCTATAAAAGATGTGATTTTGATTTGTATAGCCCAAGATGCAAGGATTTGGCATTTGTTAATCTTATGTTCTAGGGACATGGATATGTTGTTCATCCACACTTATTGGCAGGTTCCTTGCCGCTTTAAATCTTGCCGGAAGGTCTTCAAGCTGGCTTCTCCCACCCACCCGGGTGGTAAAACTCTCGGCTCCACCCCATGACGCCAGATCTTTCTTACCGCTTGGAAGCTCAGGTTCCCTCCCTAGAGCTCTGCGTTTTCGACTGGTTCCTGAAATTTTCGGTCTCTCCGTATTTAATTGGAAGTTTTTCTAAACTTCGATCTTCTTCTCTCGTTGCAGCGATGAATTTTTCGTTTTCCGGCTCTCGGAGGCGCCCGGTTAATTCCTCCAGGACAGACCCGCACTCCACGTGCGTCTACTGCCTCGACTTGGATCATGATCCGCAAGTTTGCGATTTTTGCTGTGCCCTTTCGACCAGCTCCCTGGAGGATCATGCGGCCCGTTCGGGGCTCGGGCGACCTGAAATTTTTCTCGCTCTGGAAAATTCCTTGGAGACTCGTCTGGCAGTGTCTGTCGGCTGTCTCGGTTGAGCAGCTCGATCTTCTTTCCTCCGGGGAGGGGGTGGCTGCCCCTCCCTCCTCCTCGGTCGCGGCGCTTATCCCGCTCTCCTTGAGTTCTCCTCATTCAGCTTCGTTCAAGGAACTTCACCAGTCCCTTTCCTCGAAGGGAGAGGGACCTTCGGGACCTGCCTCTCTGCCCAAGTCCAAGGAGTCGCAGGCTACGTCCCATCGTCGGCGCTGGAGGGAGCAGGAGATTTCCCCCTCCCCTGCCGGCCGACATTCGACTTCGGTCGAGGGTGCGGCTCATGCCGCTGGCTTCACGGTGTCCCCGTCAGGTCAGCTGGCCAGGACTCCCGTCGACGTTGTCGAGTCTCTCAACCCATCATCTGGGCTGTCTTCTGCTGGAGCCGCCATCCCTTTGCCAGTTCCCCCGGCGGAGGCTGAGGTTCTGCCTGTACCTTCAGGTCGACAGGCCTCTGCCCTTTCTTCCGAGCTGAGGCAGGAGCGGGCATGCCCCGCTCCTTCCCAGGCCCGCCCTCGGTTTCCCCGAGGATTCGGGTCTCGGTCTCGGTCCTCCTCTCGGTCAAGCCGCTCACGCCGACTTCGGCGTTCGATCGGGGCACCGAGTTAAGTAACGTTACCGTTCTTCCTCATCTCCCTCCTCGGATGAGGTAAGCGATACCGAGGTAGGCCGACGTACGAGGAGTTCATGTGGCAGCAGTTGTTGTTGTCCGGGAATCAATCGACTCCAATTCATTCCCCGTCCAGCAAGCAGCTGCCGCCCGATCGGCTGACTCAACCGCTTGCTGCAGTCAAGGTGCCCACTCCGGGCCGGTTGTTCGTCCGAACCTTGCTGCCCCACTGCCCTCGGTGGAACCTCGGTCGGGTCACGACCTGTCCCGCAGGTTGTCTGTCTCCCTCATTCCTGCCCGGCCTCGGCGGATGAAGAGTGACTCAGGCCTGAGGCAGCTCTTTGCAGACCCCTCGGAGTCCGAAGTCGACTCCTCTATGTTCCCCAGTCGGGAGGACCCGGGGTCCTCTCCAGAATGATCCGTGGACGACAGCCCATCGTCCTTCATGGGTCTGCTTCAGCTCATCTCGGAGTTCACCGGGATGCAGCTCGAGCCCATGTCCAAACGGGCCCCTTATCCCCTGATGGAGATTCTAGACCGAAGGGGTTCTCCCTCTGAGGCCTTCCCGGTGGCCGAGGCCATCGTAGGCCCAGCCTTGGAGCTCTGGCGGCGGCCTACTTCCTGCCCTGCACCCTCGGCCAGGATGGCCAGGAAGTACTCTGTCCCTGTCGGTTCTTTGCCCGGTTTCTCGGAGCACCCCTCGGCTGAGGGGTTAGTTACTGACAATGTTCTCCAGTGTTCTGGGAACGCTCGGGATGTGGATAGGCCCCCTGACAGAGAGTCCAAAAGGATGGACTACGTCGGGCGCAAGGTTTACGCTGCATCCTCCCTAGGCCTCCAACAGGCCAGCTCGGCTGCACTGATGGCACATTTCTCCCACGCCCTTTTGGGCTCCCTGGACAAGGTGCTCCCTCATCTCCCGGCCGACCTGCGGACCCAACGGTCCGGCGGGTGCGGGACCAGGGTAGGCGGTGGCGAGCAGCAGCTTCAGACTGCTCTAGACTTAGGTGATTCCTGTGCCAGGTGGTCGCGGCCGCAGTGGCCATGCGCCGCAGGGCGTGGCTGAGGTTATCCTCTTTCTCATCGGAAACCCAGCACAAGTTGGCGGACATCCCCTTGTTGGGGACTGACCTTTTCGGCCCTGGAGTGGAGGGACACTTCAAGGGGACCGAGAAGTCCAATGCCACTCTGGACTCTGTCACTCCCACCCGGAAGGACAAGGGCAGCCGGCAGCCTTTGCATAAGCCCCTTTGCCCCCCGGCCCCTGTGGCTCGACTGGCCCAGCACAAGGGCCAGCAGGCTGGCGCTGGGCATCCTGACTCCAAGCCAGCGTCTTCCTCTAAAAGGAAGCAGGGAGGTAAAGGCCCAGGAGCTCCCTCGGTCAATTCCTCCTCCAAGCCTGCTCAGTGACGGGCTTAGGGGCGCTGTCCCCAGCCCCGTTGCTCCTACCCGGGTTCCCCCATGGGGAGATGGCTCCGCCCCTCCTCCACCTGGTCCACTTTCCCGGACCTTTGGGTGTTGGAGGTGCTAGGGGAAGGCCCTACCTCGGGATTGTGAGCAGGCACCATCCTTTCGAGCCGTTTCCCCATGGGGGTCTTGGGGTCCACAGCCTCGTTGTCGGCCCGCTGAGCCGACTTGCCTGGCCGTCTAATTAGAGGTGGTCAGGAAGGTTGCAGATCCTCCTTCAGACCCTGGGTTCGTGTCCAGGTATTCCTGGTCCCAAACGGACGTGGGGCTTGCGCTCCATTCTTCCGCACGTCCGGATGGTCTCTCTGCCTCAGATACCCCATCCTCAGAACGAGGCGTGTGGCTTCTTTCCTGGACCTCCAGGACGTACTTACTCTTCGTTCCATCCGTTTCTTGGGAGACTCCTCCCTTTCTTATGCGGGGGATCTCCTTACGAGTTCCAGGCCAGGCCCTTCGGTCTCTGCTCAGCAGCTTTCTGTGGCATTGAGGGGTCCGGGCGTAACCCCACCCGGATAGCGGCCTGACTGCAACCCTTCCAGGCGGGAAGGGACGATCCAGAGTTCAGGCTATCAGACTGGTCTCCTTTTATCGGAGCCACGTTGGAACTCGTGTCTTAGCGGGTGATCCTTCTTCGGTACGAGGCTCGACTCTTGAGTCCGAGCTCGGCTCCTGGCGGACAGGGCTGAGGTTCTTCCTCGCTTACCTAGTCAGGTCTGACTGGGCAATTGCGCCCTGCTGGGACCTCCTGCACCTCCTGGGCCTCGCAGCGGCCGGCTCCAGCGTGGTCTGTTGGACCCGCTGGTTCATACGTCCCCCTAGTGGGGACAGGCCAGCCAGCGGTCACAGTGCTGCGTTCCTTCGGACCAGTTCGTGACTACAGGCCAGGAGTTAGGGGAACGCTCTCCCTCGGACCGTTCCAGCTCTTGCAGGAGAACATCCTGTTCGTCCGCCCTGAGTCGACGGTCTTCTCCGACCGATGCTTCTCGGATGGGTGGGGGTGCCCATCTAGGGGAATACAGAGTGCTCCGCCTCTGGTCCTCTCGGGAGTCCCGATGTCTTTCCTACCCGCAGGAGCTCCAGGCGGTCCGCTTTGCTTGCACCGCTTACTCCGTTTGTGCGGGGTCTAGTGGTTTAAGTCCAGGCGGACAACACCACGACCATGTGCTACCTACCCCGCCAGGTTCGGTCGAGCCCCTTGCCTCTGCATAAGGAGGTTCTCCGCATTGGGTCTTCGGCAGCCGGGAGGCGGTTCCTAGCCATTCGATGGCAGGAGCCTCCAGTACCCTGGCTGATGCCCTAAGCCGGACATAGGCTGCGCCTCACGAGTGGTCTCCCCTGCCGGAGGTAGCACAGGATCTTCTCCTCCTTCCTCCAGGGAATACGAGGCGAGACTGTCTCATGCCCACCCCTCAGCAAGGGTTGCTGTAGGGGAGGCCGCGGACCCCGGGCCTTTTCTACGCCTCTCCCCCATTTCCCTTGACCCATGGGCAAGGCGAGGAGGGACCAGGCGCAGGCGATGCTGATAGCCCCAGACTGGATTGTCAGCTCTGGTATCCAGCTGTCCTCAGTCTCAGCCCCAGGCTCCCGAGGCGGCTTCCAGCTTGCCCAGTCCTGATCGCTGTTCTCAGGGGAAGGTATTCCATCTGGACCTTCAATCCCTGCACCTGAAGGCCTGGCCCCTGTGCGGCTAGGGGCCAGGCCTTGGGTCCTCCGGCAAGGTCCTTGACGTTTTCGAGGCGTCCTGCCAGGAATCGGCCAAACATGCTCGCCTTCAAATGGCAGAGTTCTCCATTTGGCGTTGGGATGGGGCCTGGTCCCCTCTCCCGTTCCTCGGCGAGCATTCCGGACCATCTGCGGTCCGTTTCTTTATTGAACAAGGGCTTCGGTCGACGACCCTCTAGGTGCTTCTGTTGGTCACCCCTGTCTTCCGGGCGGGCCGGAAGGCAGTCAGTGGCACAGAAAAGGTGGTCTGGCGCTTTCCTAGGCCTCTATCACACCTCCCCTCTGGGGAGAGTATCCCCATTTCTGTGGGATCTTCGCTGGTATGGGCTTAGCTCACGGGCAAGCCGTTCGAACCTTTGCACAGGTGTGAGTTCCCCACCTGTTGTGGAAGAACATCTTCTTGGAGCTTCCACGCCAACCAGAAGGACGGGGGAATTCCAGGCGCTCCTTTGATTCTCCCTATCTGGTCTTCCACAGGGACAAGTTTGTCCTGCGCCCCACTCGAAGTTCCTTCTGTAGGCGGTTGCGGAGTCTCTTCCCTACCGGGTATTGTCTCTACTGGGGTTCAACCCCATTCATGACTCGGAGGCCGTATATAGGATCCATTGGGACCCTATTTTACGTTCACCTTCCCAGGGAGCGTAGGGCTGAAGTTCGGGAGAGGTTCACCAGCTGTTTGTCATCTACGCTGAAGCCGCACCTAGCAGACCTGCAGCCAAGCAGACGACAAGCGGTGGGTCACCTCCTGCATAGGTCTCCGCTATAGATGGGCGGGCATGGAGCCTCCCAGAAGGATAAGTGCTCATTTTACCCGCCCTTCCACTACATCGGTGGCTGCTTCCGAGGATACTCCTGTCCAGGATATCCGCAGGGCTCCTACCTGGAAGCAGGCATATGCAGTTTCCCCTTCCACATCGACCTTAGGTCACGCCGGGATGTTGGTCGGGGCCTCGGTTCTCCAGTCTTCTTACCTAAGTAGGGGGTGTGCGCCTTGCCTCCCTCCTCCCAGAGAACTGCTAGGAGTCTGCCAATAAGTGTGGATGAACAACATATCCATGTCCCTAGAAATACAGGTTACTCACCTGTAACAGGAGTTCTAGGAGATGGTACATATGTTAATCCTACACCCCTACCTCGCCTCCTGGCTTCGCGCACGCAAACCTGGCTTCCAGCGGCTAGATCTGGCATCATGGACGGAGTCGTTGAGTTTTACCACCCGGTGGGTGGAGGAGCCAGCTGAAGACCTTCCGGCAAGATTTAAAGCGGCAAGGAACCTGCCAATAAGTGTGGATGAACAACATATACCATTCCTAGAACTCCTGTTACAGGTGAGTAACCTGTATTTTTCTTGCAATTCTTATATTTATATAGTGCATCATTGTTGACCGCTCGTTGCTTTGTTTAGTGAACCGTACTTAATGGTTAATATGTAACCTTTGTGTAATGAGATATTTCAGTATGTTTGGTTATTGATATAATTACTTAATGTATTGAACTGATTTACCTAATAAAAACTCTTATCGATAAAAAAAAAAAATCCGTACAAAAAGGTGTTACTCAGAAAAAAGTTTAAAACGTACCGCCACAGCATCGGGTCATCGGAGAATGGTTTTCTGACGACCTGATACTGTACGGTATGTTTTAAACTTTTTCCTCTAAATACAGCCTTTTTGTACACAGTTGAGTGGTGCTGGTATTTGCTTTTCTGCTTATTAATACGCTATATGGATCACACTCATTACAATGGAGCTGTTTAGCTGCTCTCTGTCATTGGGGGAACCCCTTATATTTCAGTATTTAATCTTGGGTCTCACCCTAAAGGGTGTAAAAGGTAGCCTTGTAGTTATGGAGCATATGTGAGCCACAGCCGCAAAATCCATAACTAGGAGATTGTTGCAGAGTGATCCCCCGACTTTACAGGAGTGGGAAGAGGTGAATATCACAAATTTTGGTTATGGAATACCTCGTGTTTCAAGTGCAGGACAGGATGCAAGCATTCTTGTCTAGGTGGACTCATTAGGAACTGTCACAACAAGGGGAAATAACAGGGGAGGGAGAAGGGGACAACCCCATATGAGGCTGGTAGACAGATGGCTAGGGCTGTATTATTAACATAGAATCAGTTAAGGGTCGCTTGGCCCACCCAGTCTGCCCCAATTTACTTATTTTCTTTTTTTCTCTACTTTTATTTTTGCTATAAACTCACTAGATCTATCGTGCTGTCTCTCCTCCCCCTTACACCTAGGATTCCCTTGTGCCTGTCCCATGCATTTTTGAACCCCACCACTGTTTTTGGCCCCACTACCTCTGCTGGAAGGCTGCTCCAGGAATCTGCCGACACTGACCGACCTCCGGACAAAGAGTCCAAAAATATGGACCCCACTGCCCGAAAGGTCTATGTGACCTCTTCTCTGGGCCTTTGTCAGGCCAGCTCGGCTGTCATTATGGCACACTTCTCTCATGCCCTCCTCGGGTCATTAGATGAAGTCCTCCCTCATCTCCCCACGGACATGCAGACCACGGTCATGCAGGTCCGTGACCAGGGTCATGCTGTCGCAGAACAGCAGCTCCAGACGGCCTTGGACATCGGGGATTCTTGTGCCCACTCAATGGCCGGCGCAGTGGCCTCTCACCGCAGGGCTTTCCTCTTTCCTGGTGGTTACTCAGCATAAGCTTGCTGACGTGCCTTTCCTGAGGACCGACTTGTTCGGTCCTGGAGTGGCCGGTCACTTACAGCGTATAGAGCAGTCCAGTACCACTTTGGACGCCACTTCTGCCAGGGATTCTTCGGGCAAGAACAAGAAGAAGAAGAAGCCCTTTTGGCACTCTTCCCCTGCGGTCCAGCAGCCCTCCTGTCAAGGAGGTCAACAGCATCAGCAGCAGGCTTAAGCTTGGCTCAGGTCCTGGAGCCGCCTCCTCCTCTAAGCCTGTCCAGTGATGGGATGGGGGTTGCCACCCCTATCTCCATCACGCCAGCTCTGGGCCCTCCGGTGGGGGGTCGGCTCTGCCACTTCCTTTCCGCCTGGTCCGCTATCACTTCAGACAGGTGGATTCTCGAAGTAGTTGGTCGGGGACTACCTCTAGAGTTCGAGCAGTACCCTCCCAGCCGAGCCCGTGCCCCACGGGAGGAACGGATTTCCGTATGCACCCAGTCGGCATTTCGAGATGACATAGCTCAGCTCCTCCACAAGGAGGCAGTAGCTGCTGTGCCGGATCCTGCAGCAGACCCAGGCTTTTTCTCCAGGTACTTCCTGGTGCCCAAGCAGATGGGGGATTGGCGCCCCATTCTAGACCTCCATGACCTGAGTCAGTTTCTCAGGTCTCGCACCTTCCGGATGGTCACTCTGTCCCAGAGCATACCATCCCTGGAGCGAAACATGTGGTTCTGTTCACTGGCTCTGCAGGACGCGTTCTTGCACATCCCAATCCATCCATCCCATCAGCGGTTCCTCCACTTCAGGGTCGAGGGGACCCTGTACGAGTTCTGAGCCATGCCGTTCGGCCTGTCTTCGGCCCCACGGGTCTTCGCCAAATGCATTGCAGTGGTGGCAGCCCATCTTCGGCATCGAGGAGTCAGAATCTACCCTTATCTTGATGATTGGCTTCTGGCAGGTCCCACCCAACAGGAGGTGGAGAGGTCCAAGGATCTGGCCCTCCAGACCTGCTCCCAAGTTGGCCTCCTGATCAATAAGGCAAAGTTGGAACCCATGCCTTCCCAGGTGATGGGCTTCATCAGGGCAGAGCTCAACTCTTGTCAAGCCAGAGCTCGGCTCCAGGTGGACAGGGCAGAGTTTCTCTCTTCCTTTGCCCAATCATTTCTGGGCACTTGCACTCTGCCCGGGACCTTTTGCGCCTTCTGGGTTACATGACTGTGTGCACCTCAGTTGTCCGTTGGGCCCGGTTGCACATGCGCCCCCTCCAGTGGGAGCTGGCCACCCAGTGGACTTAGCGCTATGGTCATTTTGACCAGCTCACTGTAACCCAGAAGATGTGGGACGCTCTCCAATGGTGGACCGCCCCAGACTGGTTGCAGGAAGGGATACCATTTGTCTGCCCTGAGCCGACGGTCGTCCTTACGACCAATGCCTCTCTCATGGGCTGGGGAGCCCACATGGGGTACAACAGAACCCACGGGTTCTGGACCCCCGAGGAGTCCCGATGCCACATCAACCTGCTGGAGCTTAGAGCAGTCTGACTGGCACTGTCAGCTTTCGCTCCTCAGCTCTGGGGTCAAGTGGTTGAGGTCCAGACTGACAATACCACGACCATGTACTACCTCAACAAACAGGGCGGCACGCACTCCCATTTGCTGTGCAAGGAGACGCTCCGCATCTGGACCCTCGTAAGCCTGTTGGAGGCAGATCTCCTAACCATCCATGTGGCAGGAGCCTCGAACCAGCTGGCAGATGCTCTCAGCAGCATAGGCCAGACATCCCACGAGTGGTCTCTCCATCCAGAGGTAGCTTACAACTTGTTCTCCCACTGGGGCAAACCGCTGGTGGACCTGTTTGCTTCCAGGGAAAACACCAAGCTGAGGCTTTATCATGCCTGCCCCCCTCAGCAGGGCTCGCTGTAGGGGGATGACTTCTCGAGGCCGTGGACCCCAGACCTCCTCTATGCCTTCCCTCCATTTCCCTTGATCCACAAGGTATTCCTTAAGGTGAGGAGGGACAAGGCGAAGGTGATTCTGGTAGCCCCAGACTGGCCGCGCAAGTTCTGGTACCCAGATCTCCTCAGCTGCAGGCCAACAGAGCGGCTTTGTACACACCCAAGCCTAATATCTCTCAACCAGGGGAAGGTCTTCCGTCTGGACCTTCAATCCCTGCACCTCACAGCCTGGTACCTGAGCGGCTACAGTTCCAGGCTTTGGGTCTTACCGAAGACATCTATACTTTGGTGGAGGCATCTCGAAAGGAATCAACCAGGAAATGTTATGCCTTCAGATGGAAAAGGTTTTCCATTTGGTGTCAGGGTAAGGGTCTGGACTCCTTATCCTGTTCTGTGGCTAACATTCTCTACTACCTTTGGTCTCTCTCCAAAGAGGGTCTGCGGTCATCGACCCTTAGGGTGCACCTGGCAGCCATCTCTGCTTACCGGGAGTGGGACGGTCAGTCGATGTTAATGGAGGAGGCAGTAGTCAGGCACTTTTTCAAAGGCCTGGATCACATATCCGCTCCTGTGCATGAACCTCCACCTCCGTGGGATCTACTGCTGGTACTGGCAAAGCTGATGGGCAAGCCATTTGCACCCATGCACAAGTGCGAGCTGTCACACTTGTCGTCGAAGATGGCCTTCCTGGTGGCTGTCATGTTGCCAGAAGGACAGGGGAGCTCCAGGCGCTTTCGGTGGACTCCCCTTATCTAGTCTTTCACAGGGACAAAGTTGTCCTGCACCCCCACCCGAAATTCCTTCCGAAGGTGGTGTCAGAGTTTCAGCTTAACCAGGTGTTGACTCTGCTGGTATATTACCCTAACTACACTTCGGACGCCAAGTACAGGCTCCATATTGTGGACCTGAGACATGCTCTCTCCTATTATAAGGAGAGGACGGTAGAAATTCGGCGAGAGGTTTGCCAGCTGTTTGTCACCTACGCTGAAGCCGCTTCTGGCAGACCTGTAGCGAAGTGGACTATTGCAAGATGGATTACATCATGCATAGGTCTGTACTATGAGTTGGCGGGCAAGGAGCCTCCCAGAGGGGATGAGAGCTCATTCTACCCGCCATACTGCTGCATTGGTGGCTGCTTCCAGGGACATCCCTATCCAGGAAATCTGGCTAGCTGCTACCTAGAAGTCGGCAAACACCTTCATTACCCACTACCACATCCACCTTGAGTCATGCCAGAATGCTGGTTTTGGGGCCTTAGTTCTCCAGTCTCTGTTCCCTAAGTAGGAGGTGCGTGCATTGCCTCCCTCCTCCCGGAGAACTGCTTGGAGTCTGCCAGATAGTGTGGATGAACAACATATCCAGGCTCCTAGATGAACAGGTTCTCACCTGTAACAGTAGTTCTAGGAGTGGTATATGTTGTTCATCCACATGGACCCACCTGACCTCCCCAGCTGCGAACGCACACAACCTTGCTTCCAGCGGGCTAAGATCTGGCGTCATGGGGCGGAGCTGAGGTATATACCACCCAGGTGGGTGGGAGGAGCCAGCTTGAAGACTTCCGGCAGATTTAAAGTGGACAGGGACAATGCCAAATAGTGTGGATGAACAACATATACCACTCCTAGAACTACTGTTACAGGTGAGTAACCTGTTCTTGTGGGAATTTCTTCAGTAATAATTTAGGGGAGAAATCTGTAAAATATATATATATATAAATATATATATATATATATACACACACATACAGGTATATGAAATAGAAGCCGAATTGTGTCTAAATATTATGTTTTCCAAAGTTTTTCCAAAGGCGTCAGCTGCTCTTTAACATGTTGGGTTAGAGGTTGGGGACACCAGAACCACTTTTGCAGCCCCCCACCCAGGTTAGGTGGGGATCTTGGAGGCTTGTTTAGGCTGCTCATCCTTTCACTAATCTCTGGATGTTGGCAACTGCTCATAATAACATAAACCGATACATTTGTAGAATGCATTACAGACCAGCTGACTGATTAGGAAAAACTGAGTGCCATTCCATTAGTTTTGGTTGTTAATTCTTTTTATTTTCTGTTTTTATGAAAAAATGCATAAATTGTTAGATGATGCCTTCATGGACATGAAAAGTTTTATAACACCATACTGCAGTGATTATGTATGTATCAAAATGTGCTGTACATACAATGTTACTCATGATGCTTTACAATAAAGAAAGTTTAAAACAAAAAAAAAAGCAGCCACTGTTTCTCGTCAGAGGTAGCGGACCTGAGCAATCCAAGGGTTTCGATGCATCACAAGTCCTATGAAGACAGGTTGAAGGAACTGAACTGAACATGTACTCCCTGGAGGAGAGGAGGGAGAGAGGGGATATGATAGAGACATACAAGTATCTTACAGGGAGGAACAGGGTGCAGGAATACACTATTTTTAAGCGAAAAAGATGTTCCAGTACTAGAGGGCATGGGATGAAGTTGGAGGGAGGATGATTCAGAGGAAACATGAGGAAGAATTTCTTCACAGAACGGGTGGTGGACAAGTGGAACACCCTGCCAGAGGAAGTGGTGGGGGCTGAAACAATCACAGGATTTAAGAATGCATGGGATAGACATAAAGGAATTCTGGAGGTGAGGGGTAAGGGGCAACAGACTTCTAGGAAAACAAACTGAACTTACAAGCTCAAATGGGCAGACTGGGTGGGCCATAGGCCCTTATCCGCCGACACTGTCTATGTATCTGTGTATCTATGATGTGCCGCAGTCTGATCTGCATCTTCTGAAGTAAAGACATATCTAGTTATTTCCCATGAAGGAGGTACACCACCTCATAATAATCAATACTTAAATCATGTGGCTTGTAATATACAAGTTAAGTAAAGATTAGTTTGAGGACATGCACAAATGGAGATAATTACAAGCTGAGCACCATTCATATATAGCATTAGAGTTTGAACACTTTCGCTCCCAAAACATCTTTGCCTATGAAGTCTGGAGCAATTTTATGGTGAGATCACAGCACAGTCCTGTCCCATACCTGAAGCACACTGGAATCTGTTTGTAAAAATGGGCACTGCAGCAATACCTTGTTTGAGTGTCCTTTAACTGCTTTAATCTCATTGTTTTATTCTAGGAAAAAAGACTACTTCCTGCCAAATTTCAAAGGCTTGTCATGTATGTCATTTTGCATTCAGACAGCAGAGGGCAGCATTTACCAACTAGTGAAGGTTAGCTCAGCTACAAAATAGCTTTGTGCTAATCTCTCAACTCTTTTCTTACATTATAAAGATGGAATGTTTCTCATCCACGGATGCCATGTGCCACAAACTTCTTTCACAAAGTTGATTCTTTGTGTAATTGTTTTCTCTTGGGTGAAAATTAAATTTGTTTCTTTAAAAAAAGGTGTTATTTTGCTGTGCTCGAGAGGTTTATCCTGGCCAGAATTGCAAATGTCATCAGTCCTCTCACTACACCTAAAGTACACAGTGTCAGCTGAGAAAAAAAAATTAGTCATAATGTAGCGGCAGAAGTGCCGCCTGGAGACCATGCCTGCTGAGAGCTAGAGACAGTTTGGAAACAGTAATAAGTTTCCCTTGATTGAAATGATTATTTTCACTGTGCTTTGGGGAGAGGAAGGATAGAGGAGTGTGTTTGTTTCTAATGGGGTTGTCCTTGAAAGAACAAGCAAGCACTAGAGATGGGAAGAAACATGCAGCAGTCTACAAAATCAAACCCCTGCCTCCTGCCGACCAGGATACATCCCCACTGATTGAGAGTGAGCGATAGAGATAGATGGTTAAATTCATATGTGCACTTACTTTTTAGCTGTTGCACATCTCTTATGTTAAAGAAAGTTTATCTGGTAGTATGATACATTGTTGTCTTTGGCAGTGGGTCAGGAAGACATGCTGGTCACCCTTTCCCAGTGCCACCTCTCCCCTGCTTCCCTCCCCAAACTTAGCCACCCTGAGTTTTACTTTAAATTGGTCACAAAGAAGGAGGTATTGGCTCTTTTACAGAGCATTCAAGTTGACAGTTCAGATGGACACGACAGTCTGGAACCCAGGCTTCTCTTAGACTTTGTGCCCCAGTCCTTGCCTGACTTATAGCAGCTCTTTTTAGTATGTCTCTTCTCCAGGGTGACATACCAAATATATGGAATACTACACATGTTGTTATGGTGCATAAAGGGCGGACCAAACACTGGCTGAACACTGTCTGCCTATTTCACTGTTGCACACCATTACTAATATACAAGAAAGACTGATTTATAATCAGATGCAGTTCTACCTTGAGTTGCATTCTATCTGAACTGAAGTCCAGCACGGTTTCCTAAAACAGTGTGGCACTGATATTGCCCTTGTATGCCTTATGACTACCTGCTCAGTGCTATGGATTCTAGGCAGGCCACAGGAGCGGTCTTCATGGGCATCACTTAGGCATTTGACCTTGTTAATCACGACCTTCTGCTGCACAAATTAAATGGCCTTGGCTTTGATCACCTGTCATGTAGTTGGTTCTACAGTGAAATTTCTCAGCGCATGCATCTTGTTAAATGCGGGATAGCCAGTCCCCACTGTGGGCAATCACAGGTGCTGTCTCTCAGGGTTCAATTCTGGGCCCTATGTTATTTTCATTGTTCATCTGCGACTTGTCTAGTAACTGTGGAAACTCAGAAATACTGTTCTATGCTGATGATACAGTTCTGTACAGATCTCACACCAACCTGTCTCAGATTTAGTCTGGCCTACGGTGGTTTTTGCCTCACTTGAATCATGGTTTCAATCAAACTTGCTAATATTGGATACCAAAAAACTGAAGGCCATGCTTTTTGGTACCTGTAGGCTGGGACATGACAGATAAAATGTACTTAACATTACTACTCTGTCAGGTGCACATGTAGATACAGTGGCTACGGTAAAGTGTCTGGGTGCCCAGTTGGACCAATAAGTTTCCCTCAAGCCTCATGTTGAAGTAGTGGTTAAAACCCTGAACAAAAAACTGGGCCTGCTGTTCCAGTTGTACGTCTACTTTACCATATAATCCAGGCACTCGATCCCCACCAGTGTCCTCCTTCCCGCTATCCCCTACGGAGCTCCACTCCTGTCATCCCTCAAGGAAACTGAACTCTCCAGACTAGTTTGCCTGCCATAGTATGTTTTGCTGCTGGAGTCTGCAGCCGGGAACATCACTGCAAGGCACTTTCTGCACTAGACTGGCTCCCCGTGGAGGGGAAGCTTCATCTCCGTGTGCTTCCTATAGCACACAAACTCCTTTAGCGCCACCCCCCCCCCCCCGATAATCTTGTTGACATCATGAACTTCATACCCCTCACAAGGCCCATTCACTCTGCTGGACTGAAATATGCCACCTTGCGGAGGGCATACTCTGGTTAGCAATCCTTTGCAACCACTGCACCAAGTCTATGGAACAGTCTGCCAGCTGAAGCCATGGAATGCCTTTACTTTGCATCCTTCAGATCAGCCTTGAAGAAGTATCTGTTTAACAAACCCTGTGCCTGTTTCAGCTAGATTGTCTGTTAATTCTGACTCACTGTACTTGCCAATGAATAGTGCCCATGTTGTATAGAATCAAGGGCATCTGAGTACTTATCTGTAATCCTGTGTCTAGCTACTGACCTTGTGTATAGCCATTATCACACTGTGTTTTGTCATTTACCTATTCCTTGTTTGTTATCATCTGTATGTGTTTCTTCAATGTATATTATGTAATTCTGGGTCACTCCAGGAAAAAGGGACAGTTTGTCTCCGTGAGCCTACCCAGTTGCCAAAATGCAATAAAATAAATGTATCTAAATGCCATCTGTATGCAAGGAAACAACATCTAATGTCTTGTCAACCGTTTTTTTTTTTAGATTTCTCAGAAATATAAAGTCTTTGAAAGTTGTTTGATAAACTGATTAGTGGATAAACCTTGGCCTCTGTTTCCTTATAAAATGCATATTGATTAGTGTTTCAGATGAGGGGACATTATTAAATTAAGTATTTCATATGTGTTTTGATATTTAGAGTGGTCCATATTATATGCTAGCCAACAAGTTCACTTAGAAGGTAGCCATGCTAGCCAGCCTGGTGGCACTGAGGGTTGAGGCGCTGGATGCCACACCTTGTGCTATGCTGGCAACCCGGGTTCAGGAACCACCTCAGGTCGCCGGGGTGCCGGTATGGCGGGAGGGGGTGGGAGCAGGATCAAGCGTTGGCTCTCCTCTTCTGGATTAGGGGTGTGGTTGCCCACTCATAGTCCCACTGTCACTGAATGGAGGTTTGATGCCATGCAGGTGGTCAGCGATGTGACTAGAAGGGAAGAGCGTCCCGAATGGTATGTGCGCGTGTGCCTCCACACGTACACGCTACATCAGGGACACGTGTGTAGGGGTTGGAAGAAAATCCACAAAAACCCAGAAATTATATATGAAAAAAAAAAGAAAGCCATGCTGGCAACCCAGGTTTGGTAACAAACTAAGGTTGCTCAAGGGCTGGCTGGGTGGTAGGGAGGACTGAGTGGTCCAGGGACAGCTCTCCTCCTTCAGGGGTGGAGGACAGTGCACTTCACTGTGTGCCTGCTATCTGGCTCAATCTGGATGTTAACACAGTCGGAAGAGCCAAGTTGAGGAGTCAGAGGCCAGCACAACGATGCGCATGCATATGGGAGCATGCATCATTGCACGCTGCTGCCAAGGGAGAAAATGGGAGGCTACCTGGCCGGCAGGATGAAGCTAGCAACTCACTAGCCCCACATTACCGACTATGGCACCCACCCATTGAGTGTTCCAGGACAGTAAAGGGGAGGAGTCGTAGGGAAGGTTTTTTTTTTTTTTTTTTAATTAGATCATCAATTTACAGATCTTTGAGTCAAAGACTCATTTACAAAGGCACCTCATCAAGAGAGCAATGCATCACAGCAAACAAAACAGTATAGTACATAATGCTTAGATTAAAAAAGCAACCAGTGTTACAGGAATTCACTGGTGGTACAAGCTTGGTAATAGGTATCAGATCACAGTACTCATGTTATAGGTACACGAGTACCACGTCAGGTAGCAACCAGAGATATGTTATTACATTAGTCAGCAGATGTTGCCTGAGACCCCAGGCCTGTACAGCAGAAGTACTGAGGGTGTTGCAAGAAGGGGCAGGTCAGACTACCCAAGGAGATAAAATGAGTATGGGGGGAAAAGTTCTTTGGAACACATCTTATGAGCTAGAGTGAGAGTATATGTGTGTGTGTGTGTGTGTTTTAATATATACAGTGGATTCCATTTGTATGGCATTCTTAAGTATGCACATTCCGGATGTATGCACAAAAAACAAGTCCTGATTCTTGCCTTGTTCCATCCATGTTAATTTGTTTGTGTGCACATAGTTTTTTGTTATGCACATTTTATCATCTTGACATGCTCCACTGGTTCCCAGAAGGTCTTTGTCACCTCTTTGACAGTTGCATTCAGTTGTCATTCCCTTGCAGCCACTAGACTGCCCACCTGTAGCTAATACACCAATCATCTGACAATTGCAGGAGCCCAGTTAAACTTGCGCCCCCCCCCCACCCCATAGTGACAGTGATTGCTTTTAATTTTCAATTCTAAATAACTCTGAGGGTGATGAACTGATGCCACAGGATCTGACTTCAAAATTCATGCTACTCAGTGAAAGACACCTGCACTCTCTCTTGCTGCAGTGGAAGTGGGTCAGCATCAGACAGTGTTCAGATTAGCAAAAAAAAGAAAAAAAAAAGTACTATGGTAAAGGCTGTCACTTCTCATATTGCTTAAAACAACATTTAACAGCATTTAAGATGGCTTAGGTGTATTTGTAAGTGTGTGTTATGTTTGTAAATGGGTCCCCATTGATTTCTGTATGCACCCATTAATTTCTATGGCATTCTGGTTGTAAGCACTTTCCAGTTGTATGTGCAAAATCAGCTTGTCCCAGGCATGTGCATATGTCAGGAATCCACTGTACATGTATATATCCATTGCAAAAAACTTTGTTAGTGCATCAGTTATGGTTCAAGCAACCAAAGTTGGGAAATGTGGTGTTAGGGTTTCTAGGGACATGGATATGTTGTTCATCCACACTTATTGGCAGGTTCCTTGCCGCTTTAAATCTTGCCGGAAGGTCTTCAAGCTGGCTCCTCCCACCCACTCGGGTGGTAAAACTCTCGGCTCCGCCCCATGACGCCAGATCTTCCTTACCGCTTGGAAACTCAGGTTCCCTCCTTAACGCTCTGCGTTTTCGACTGGTCCCTGATTTTTTAGGTCTCTCGAATTTAGTTGGAAGTTTTCTAACTTGTCATCTTCTTCCTCGCTGCTGCGATGATAATTCGCTTTTCTCGGCCCCGGAGCCGCCCAAGTTAATTCCCTCCAGAAAAGACCCGCACCCACGCACGCTTACTGCCTTGACTTGGACCATGATCCGCAAGTTTGTGATTTTTGCTGTGCCCTTTCGACCAGTGCCCTGGAGGATCGTGCAGCCCATTTGGGGCTCGGGCGACCTGAAACTTTTTCCGCGCCGGAAAAATCCTTGGAGACTCATCGGGCAGTGTCCGCGTCTGCTGTCTTGGCTGAGCAGCACAATCTTCTTTTCCCTTTGGAGGGGGCGGCTGTTCCCCCCTCCTCCTCGGTCGCGGCGCTTATCCCGCTCTCCTTGAGTTCTCCTCATTCAGCTTCGTTCAAGGAGCTTCGCCAGTCCGTTTCCTCGAAGGGAGAGGGACCTTCGGGACCTGCCTCTCGGCCCAGGTCACAGGAGTCGCAGGCTAAGTCCCATCGTCGACGCTGGCGGGAGTGGGAGAGCTCTCCTCCCGTCGGCCGACTCACTTTGACCAGGGTGCGGCCCAGGCCGCTGGCTTCACGGGTGTCCCAGTCAGGTCAGCCGCCAGGACTCCTGTCGATGTTGTCCGAGTCTCTTGACCCGTCATCTGGGCTGTCTTCTGCTGGAGCTGCCATCCCTTCGCCCCGGTTCCCCGGCGGAGGCGAGGTTCTGCCTGTACGCCCGGGCGACAGGCCTCGGACCCTTCGTCCGAGCGAGGGAAGGCGGGCGTTCCCGCTCCTTCCCAGGCCCCACCCTCGGTTTCCCAGTTTGGGTCCATGGTCTCGGTCCTCTTCTCGATCAAGCCACTCCTGCCGTCTTCGGCGATCTCGGTCGGGGCACCGAGTTAAGTGGCATTACCGTTCTTCCTCGTCTCCCTCCTCGAATGAGGAGTGGCTTCGATGCAGATGGCGTTGACGTTACGAGGAGTTCATGTGGCAGCAGTTGTTATTGTCCGGGAATCAATTGACACTGATTCATTCCCCATCCAGCAAGCAGCTGCCGCCCGATCGGCCGACTCAAGCGCTCGCTGCAGTCGAGGTGCCCACTCCAGGGCCGGTTGTTCGTCCGAACCTTGCTGCCCCACCATCTTCGGTGGAACCTTGGTCGGGTCATGATCTGTCCCGCAGGTTGTCTGTTCCCCTCACTCCCGCCCGCCCTCGGCGGGCGAAGAGTGACTCAGGCCTGAGGCAGCTCTTTGCAGATCCTTCGGAGTCAGATGTCGATTCCTCCATGTTCCCCAGTCGGGAGGACCCGGGGTCCTCTCCAGAACGCTCTGTGGACGACAGCCCATCGTCCTTTATGGGTCTGCTTCAGCTCATCTCGGAGTTCACCAGGATGCAGCTTGAACCCATGTCCAAACGGGTCTCTTATCCCCCTGACGGAGATTCTAGACCGAAGGGGTTCACCCTCGGAGGCCTTCCCGGTGGCCGAGGCCATTGTCGGCCCGGCCTTGGAGCTCTGGCAGCGGCCTACTTCCTGTCCTGCGCCCTCGGCCAGGATGGCCAGGAAGTACTCTGTCCCTGTCAGTTCTTTGCCCGGTTTCTCGGAGCACCCCTCGACTGAGGGGTTAGTTACCGATAATGTTTTCCAGTGTTCTGGGAATGCTCGGGATGTGGATAG
Source organism: Neoceratodus forsteri (assembly GCA_016271365.2). Taxonomy (NCBI): domain Eukaryota; kingdom Metazoa; phylum Chordata; order Ceratodontiformes; family Ceratodontidae; genus Neoceratodus; species Neoceratodus forsteri. The sequence goes on along the minus strand of CM057449.1, from coordinate 609,416,050 downwards.
GCCCCCCCCAACAAAGAGTCCAAAAGGATGGACTATGTCGGGCATAAGGTTTATGCTGCGTCCTTCCTAGACCTCCGACAGGCCAGCTCGGCTGCACTGATGGCACATTTTTCCCACGCACTTTTGGGCTTCCTGGACGAGGTGCTCCCTCATCTCCTAGCCGACCTGCGGACCACGGTCTGGCGGGTGCGGGACCAGGGTAGGGCGGTGGCGAAGCAGCAGCTTCAGACTGCTCTGGACTTAGGTGATTCCTGTGCCAGGTCGGTGGCGGCCGCAGTGGCCATGCGCCACAGGGGGCGTGGCTGAGGTTATCCTCTTTCTCAACGGAAACCCAGCACAAGTTGGCGGACATCCCCTTCTTGGGGACTGACCTCTTCGGCCCTGGAGTGGAGGGACACCTCCAGGGGTCCGAAAAGTCTGCTGCCACTCCGGACTCGGTCACCCCCGCCCGGAGGAACAAGGGCCGCCGGCAGCCTTTGCGTAAGCCCCTTGGCCCCTCGGCCCCTGCGGCTTGATCGGCCCATCAACTCCAGCATGAGGGCCAGCAGGCTTGCGCTGGGCGTCCTGACCCAAAGCTAGCGGCTTCCCCTAAAGGGAAGCAGGGAGATAAAGGCACAGGAGCTCCCTCGGCCAGTCTCTCCTCCAAGCCTGCTCAGTCCCCGGCCCCGTCACCCCTACCCGGGTTCCCCCGTGGGGAGACGGCTCCGCCCCTCCTCCGCCTGGTCCGCTTTCCCGGACCTCTGGGTGTCGGAGGTGTTAGGGGAAGGTCCTGCCTCGAGATTGCGAGCAGGCCCCACCCCATCGAGCCGTTGCCCCACGGGGGTCTTGGGGGTCTGCAGCCTCGTTGTCGGGCCGCTGAGCCGACTTGCCTGGCCCCTCAAAATAGAGGTGTTCAGGAAGGTTGTGGATCCTTCTCCAGACCCTGGGTTCGTCTCCAGGTATTCCTGGTCCCTAACGGACGGGGGGCTTGCGCCCCATTCTTGATCCGCACGTCGGGATGGTCTCTGTCTCAGATATCCCATCCTCAGAACGAGGCGTGTGGCTCTTTCCCTGGACCTCCAGGATGTACTTACACTTCGTTCTGTCCGTTTCTTGGGAGACTCCTCCTTTTCTTAAGCGGGGGATCTCTTTACGAGTTCCAGGCCAGGCCCTTTGGTCTCTGCTCAGCAGCATTCCTGCGGCACTGAGGGGTCCGGGCGTAACTCCATCCAAATGGTGGCCTGACTGCAACCCCTCCAGGGGGACGGTCCAGAGTTCTGGCCCTCTAGGTTGCTCTCAGACTGGTCTCCTTTTATTGGAGCCACGTTGGAACTCGTGTCTTAGCGGGTGATCCTTCTTCGGGACGAGGCTCGACTCTTGAGTCCAAGCTTGGCTCCTGGCGGACAGGGCCGAGGTTATTCCTCCCTTACCTAGTCAGGTCTGACTAGACAATTGCGCCCTGCCCGGGACTTCCTGCACCTCCTGGGCCTTGCGATGGCCTGCACCAGTGTGGTCTGTTTGGATCTGTCGGTTCATGCATCCCCCTAATGGGGGCTGGCCAGCCAGCGGTCACAGCACTGAGTTCCTTTGGACCAGTCCGTGACAACAGCCCAGGGGTTAGGGAACGCTCTCCTTCGGACCGTTCCAGCTCATTGCAGGAGAACATCCCGTTCGTCCGCCCCGAGTCGATGGTCTTCTCCGACCGATGCATCTCGGATGGGTGGGGGTGCCCATCAAGGGGAATACAGAGTGCACCGCCTCTGGTCCCCTCGGGAGTCCCGATGTCTCTTCCTACCTGCTGGAGCTCCAGGCTGTCCGCTTAGCTTGCACCGCTCGCTCCGTCTGTGCGGGGTCTAGTGGTTTAGGTCCAGGCGGACAACACCACGACCATGTGCTACCTATCCCGCCAGGATCGGATGAGCCCCTTGCCTCTGCGTAAGGAGGCTCTCCGCATTGGGTGTTTTGTGCAGCCGGGAGGTGGTTCCTAGCCATTTCAATGGCAGGAGCCTCCATCACCCTGGCCGATGCCCTAAGCTGGATAAGGGCTGCGCCTCACGAATGGTTTTTCCTGCCGGAGGTAGCACAAGATCTTCTCCCTCTAGGTCACACCTCGGGTGGACCTTTGTTTTTCCCTCCAGGGAGAACTTGAGGCCGAGACTGTCTCATGCCCGCCCCCTCAGCATGGCTCGCTGTAGGGGATGCCTTTGAGGCCGTGGACCCCGGGCCTCTTCTACGCCTCTCCCCCATTTCCCTTGACCCTCAGGCAAGGTGAGGAGGGACTAGGCGCAGGTGATTCTGGTAGCCCCAGACTGGTTTCACCAGCTCTGGTATCCAGCTCTCCTCAGTCTCAGCCCCAGGCTCCCGAGGTGGCTTCCAGCCCGCCCGGTCCTGTTCTCTGTTTTTAGAGGAAGGTACTCCATCCGGACCTTCAATCCCTACACCTGATGGCATGATCCCTGTGCGGCTAGTGGCCAGGCCTTGGGTCTTCCGGCAAGGTCCTCGACGTTTTTGAGGCGTCCTGCCAGGAGTCGACCAGATAAGCTTGCCTTCAAATGGAAGAGTCCTCCATTTGGTGTTGGGATAGGGCCTGATCCCCTCTCCCATCCCTCGGCGAGCATTCTGGACTATCTGCGGTCCGTTCTTCTTGAACAAGGGCTTCGGTCGACGACCCTCTAGGTGCTTCTGTTAGCCACTCCTGTCTTCCGGGCGCAGGCTGGAAGGTAGTCGGTGGTGCAGGAAAGGTGGTCTGGCGCTTTCCAAGGCCTTGATCACACCTACCCTCTGGGGAGAGTATCCCCATTTTGGTGGGATCTTACGCTGGTATGGGCTTAGCTCACGGGCAAGCCGTTCGAATCTTTGCACAGGTGTGAGTTCCCCACCTGTTGTGGAAGAACACCTTCTTGGGGCTTCCATGCCAACCAGAAGGACGGGAGAGTTCCAGGCGCTCCTTGAATCTCCCTATCTGGTCTTCCACAGGGACAAGGTTGTCCTGCGCCCCACCCGAAGTTCCTTCTGTAGGCGGTGGCTGAGTCCTTTTCCCTAACCGGGTATTGTTTCTGCTGGGGTTCAACCCCATTCACGCCTCGGAGGCCCGTATATAGGATCCATTGGGACCCTATTTAATGCTCGCCTTCCCAGGGAGGCGTGGGGGCTGAAGATTCGGGGAGAGGTTCGCCAGCTGTTTGTCATCACGCTGAAGCGCACCTGGCAGACCTGCAGCCAAGCCGGACGACAGCTGGGTGGGTCACCTCCTGCATTGATCTCCGCTACAGGTGGGCGGGCCTGGAGCCTCCCAGAGGGATAAGTGCTCATTTTACCCGCCCTTCCCCTGCAACGGTGGCTGCTTCCGAGGATACCCCTGTCCAGGATATCCGCAAGGCTCCTACCTGGAAGCAGGCATATCCCGATTCCCCCTTCCACATCGACCTTGGGTCACGCCGGGATGTTGGTCGGGACCTTGGTTCTCCAATCTTTATACCTAAGTAGGGGGTGTGCGCCTTGCCTCCCTTCTCCCGGAGAACTGCTAGGAGTCTGCCAATAAGTGTGGATGAACAACATATCCATGTCCCTAGAAATACAGGTTACTCACCTGTCAACAGGGTTCTAGGAATGGTATATTTGTTCATCCTCGACTTCCGCCTCCCGGCTTTGACACACAACCTGGCTTCCAGCGGGCTAGATCTGGCATCATGGGGTGGAGCCGAGAGTTTTACCACCCGGGTGGGTGGGAGGAGCCAGCTTGAAGACCTTCCGGCAAGTTTTAAAGCAGCAAGGAACCTGCCAATAAGTGTGGATGAACAACATATACCATTCCTAGAACTCCTGTTACAGGTGAGTAACCTGTATTTTTAGCCCTTACACCCCACCTTCACTCTGCATGCACCAACAGGTGTTGAGGTTGTCAGCCCTAACGTGCACCCTATTCCATGATTAAATAAGCTGAGATGGGTACAGTATAGGAGAATGTGGTGAGTGTTTGGGCTGACAACCCCAAGGCACACCCCGACGCCTGTTGGTGTATGCAGGATGGGGTGTTAGGGTTGGAAACCCTAGCACCACATTTCCCAGCTTTTGTGCCTGGTGGGTCCTGTGCTCCCATCCATCCATAATTTTAGAGATATTGTAATTGTATCCTTATTTCCCTTTGGGAGGGCCCTGCAATCCCATCAGTCCATAATGGTATCCGTATTCACATGTCCAGGCCCTGCACTCCCATTCATGCATAAATTTTGAGGTAGTGTAGTGGTGTTCATATTTACCTGTGGCTCCGAAGAGCCCACTCCCATCCCTGTAGTGTCCAGCGCCCATAAACACCTCCTATTGCAATGTTATCCTTTAGAAAACACAGCAAAATTTGAAACAGCTGTAACTGGACACAAAATTAATATATTTTCACGAAACTAGCAAAAGGCGCAACGGTGGCACAAGCCCTTTGAGCCCTGAAAATGTCAGACCAAAATTATAAACCGTTTCTTCACAGTGTAGTGACAGAGACGACTCTGTAAACCTCACGTTCAAACCCCAGGAAATCTTACTGTATTCTGACTTATGCAGTATGGTCTCACCATAGGACTGCCCTAGAGCCAAAATGGTTGCTAGAACCTATGCAAATGATGGAATGCTAGGCTTGAGCTCGGTTTTCAAATCACTGTCCCTGGTAAACAGTTCTAAACCGTCAGATTCTTTACTCCACTTGCCTCAGTAAGACGTCTCCAGAGAGCTCTCCGTCATCGCTTGAAGAAACTTTATTTTCTTGGTTTATTCACTAGTAAAATTTATTTTATTGGTATTCTTGTCACTGTCCTTGGTTTTCAGGTAGTAATTGTTTAGATTTTAGTCAAGTAGGGGTAAGTAGTCGCTTTCCTCCCGGTTTTTCAACCGAGGGGAACCAACAGTCTTCCTTTTTATTTTTACTCATTAAATTAGATTAAATTTTCTGTTCCGACTTGGTATAGTCTGTTTTTAGCACTTATCTGTGTTTCAACCGGGGTAACTCCTGGTATTTTATTCTATTTTCATTCTGTAGTAATTCCTGGTTTTCTGTCTGTTCCAAAAAATCAAAAAAAATTAAGTTTGGTGTGGTCTGGTTATGTCACAGAAACTAAAAGAGAACAGGACCTAGGTTTCCAGCACTGTTCCGAGTGCGGGGAACTTTTTGAAAAAGCAGATCCACACTTAATCTGTTTCTTCTGTCTGGGGTCTGACCACCTACAGACAGACTGAGATTTGTGCTAACTTTCCGCAGTCCACCTTAGATAGACCGTTTAAAAGACTGTTGGAAAGAATGGCTGTTAAGGCTGCTAACCCAGCCACAGACAAACCCGGATGAACCAGGAGAGCTGCCCTCTGAAAAGGACGATAGCTCTATTTAAAAAAAAAAAAAAACGCAGATAAGGCTGCTGAACCGGCCATTGCAGCCAAGAGGAAGAAGGAAAAGCACCAGGAACCGCAACCGAAACAAACCACGGTTCCTCTGCTGAGGAGCTCGCTAATGTGATCAGGATTATTCAGTCATTACAGTCTCTGGTTCCGGTTGACAAGCAAATGTTTCCACGAACTCCCTGTTCAAATGTTATCCCCGGTTTAATAGACCAAGGTGGGAATCCTTATGGGGACAATGACTTTGGAAATAAGCCTGATGATGATGAAGATGATAATGATTTTGGGGACCCTATTGATCCAGACATTTCCCCTGATCCTCACAGACCAGATTTTCCTGAGACAAGGATTCTAGGAGGGTGGATTCCATAGCTAAAAAAGTGTACTTGGGTTCTTCTCTGTCTGTTAATCAGGCATCTTACACGGCTTATACAGCTAGATATCAGAAAAATATGTGAACCACAGTTCTGCAAATTGCTAAGGCAGCCCCCCCTCCTATGGCTGCTGACCTGGAGGAGGCTGCAAAAAGGGGTATTGAAGCTGCTAAGACATAGTTCAAGATGGCAGTGGATTCGAATGACACTGCAGCCAGGCAGATGGCATCTGCTGTGTTCCTTAGAAGGTTTGCATGGCTTAGAACCACTAACGTGACACAAGATACCCAGACTAAGGCCATGGGTTTTCCATGTGACCCTGTGTCTCTGTTTGGGGAGCAAACAGAGGCATATATGAAGAAAATGGATGAATACAAGGCTGCATACAAAAGTGCAGCAGCCAAAGAAAGAGCTGCTACCACCCAGAAGCATCATGCAAGGGGTGGCAGAGGCAGGCCTAATTATAGGCCTTTCTTCCAGCCTCAGGTTTTTCCCCCAGTGTCAGCCATTGGGATATTTCAGAGGCAGGGGCAGAAGGGGTAGTGGCCGCACTGCACCCAGTATCCAGTATTCAGCCATCAGCACAGTCCAAACAGACACCCTGAGGGGACTGTTCGGGTCCCCTCTCCAACTCCAGTAGGGTGCTGGCTGGCCCACTACTTCCAGGAGTGGAAAAATTTCACCACAAACAATTGGGTTCTGGAAGTAGTGGGCCAGGGACTTGTCCTCAGCTTCAAAGCTATGCCAAAGCTGAGGTCAAGAGTTTTCAAACCTCTTCCCCGTCAGAAACAGCCCTGCTGGAAAAGGAAGTTTCAAGCCTTCTGCTACAAAAGGCAGTGGAACCAGTCCCTTCCAACCAGATGGGAAAAGGCCTGTATTCAAGGTGCTTCCTCACAATAAAGAAAACAGGGGAGCGGTGACCCATTCTGGATCTCAGATACTTAAACAAGCATCTGTCAAAACCAAAATTCAAGATGGTTATTCTGGCTACCATAGTACCCACCCTAAGTCAGGGAGACTGGTTAGCATCCCTGGATCTGAAGGATGCCTACTTTCACATCCCAATCAGAAGGTCACACAGAAAGTACCTCAGGTTCAGATTGCCTTCAGGTCATTACCAGTTCAGGGCAATGCGTTTCGGACTGACATCTGCTCCAAGGGTGTCCACAAAATGTCTAGCCATGGTAGTGGCACACAAGGCGACAAGGGGTGTCAGTGTTCCCCTACCTAGACGACTGGCTCACAGTGGGCCAGTCACACCAGCAAGTAAGGGAGGCCTTGTCAATAACTCAAGACACTGTCTTCACTGTTTTTCTTGGTGAACCATGAAAAGTCTGTTTTGCAGCCAGTTCAGCTGCTCAGATTCATAGGGGCAGAACTGGTTTCAAAAAAAGGGATGGCTTACCTGCCTCAGGACAGGGGGGACAACCTTATCCAGGTAGCCAGTTCCTTCAAACTTCACGTCTCCAGCCCAGCAATGCACTTCCTGCAATTGCAAGACCATATGACAGCTTCCACAGCAACTGTGTCAGGGGCCAGGTTCCAGATGAGAGACATTCAGTTTCATTTAAGAGATCACTTGCTCCAGAGAAGGGATTCTCTCTCAAAGCTAGTTCCAGTAACAGCCGAGAACCCTCCAGGGCTCCCAGCTTAACTGCCACATAGGGACCGTGTACCAGGGGCAGTTAGGCTTCAACCGCCGCCAGACCACTTGACCGAACTCCAGACACAGAGGAGCCGAGAACCCTCCAGGGCTCCCAGCTCAACCCGCTGCAAGGACCGTGGCCACTGGGCGGTCGGCACTTCAGAGCCGCCGCCCGAGACCACTGACTGAACTCCAGACACAGAAGGCCGAGAACCCTCCAGGGCTCTCAGCTCAACCGCCGCAGGACTGCGGCCACAGGCCAGTCGACACACTTCAGGCTTAGCCACCCAAGACCACTTGACGGATTCCAGACACAGAGGCTGAGAACCCTCCAGGCTCCCAGCTCAACACGCTGCAAGGACCCAGCGGCCACCGGGCGTCGGCTCCCGCCGCCACCACCCGAGACCACTTGACCGGACTCCAGACACAGAGAGGTATGGCAAAGCCGCAAACCAATTGGAGTGCGAGCGCCTTCTCCAGGCTCGCTCCGATTGGTCCTTCACCTCTCCCTACTTTTTCTCTGTCTCCTGAGCTCAAAAAGGTGCTGTTTATACTTAAAACTTGTTACTGTATGCTTTTTTGTTAGAATTTGCCTGAAATGTGCACAAAAAAAAGCTGTATGACTTGCAAACTGCTCTGCTTAGGTGGATTTGTGTTAGTCTTTCTTTTATCTCTGTAACTGCTGCCCAGACTTCAGGGCACCAAGGAAACAGACCCCTTTCATTTTCAAATTATTCTTGTCACTGGATAGCCCAGCCATTGTCTGGGTCCAGTATTAATTGGCTTTGCTTTCCCTTCCCCTTCAGCCGAGAGCCCTCCAGGGCTCCCAGCTCAACCGCCGCAAGGACCGAGGCCACTGGGCGGTCGGCGTCCCAAGCTGCCGCCCGAGACCACTTGACCCGGATTCCAGACACAGAGAGGTACAGCAAAGCCGCATCTTTATGCCCACCCACCCATCCCCTCCCTGATTCTTATTATATAGATCTTCTTGCCTCTCCCCATCCCGCCATTGGCCCTCCTACAGTTCCTTCCTCCCCCTCTCCTTAGGCCACCCACTGGCACACAATCTTACGTCGGCCACTCCAGATCTAAAGGGTGATATCACCACTCATTCCCCTTTCCAGACCCCGTGGTGTGTACACCCTCCTGGCCACACTGCCCAGTTTAAACTTTACAATGGTTGTTCTCCCTGACCACCAGACTCCAACCGTGGAACTCGCTACCTGGCTCTACCTATGCACCACTTTATGCACCCTACCCTACCTAACAGGGTACACGTCAGATGGCATTTTCCCTAAGGAGGACTCGTACCACCTACCACAAGATTGCCAACTTACGGAGTCTCTATACAACTCGTGATCTACTCCTAGGTTCTTGTTTCCACTTTCAGCTGAGTTTCTCCCTCGGACAGCCACCAGCAGCTCGTTACCTACCAAAGGAATACTACCTACTCGACCCAGTAACTGCATTAATTGGTACCATATGGCCAGGGTCCTAGCCTGCGTGTCTTTAGGCCTAAACTTCTCAAGGAACAGATCCTTCCACTTATATGATAAGACTTCCTCTAGTCAAATAAGGACCAGTTCCTCCAAACTACCATTTGCTACACTGAGGAAAATTATATTCTAGGGACATGGATATGTTGTTCATCCACACTTATTGGCAGGTTCCTTGCCGCTTTAAATCTTGCCGGAAGGTCTTCAAGCTAGCTCCTCCCATCCACCCGGGTGGTAAAACTCTCGGCTCCGCCCCATGACGCCAGATCTTCCTTACCGCTTGGAAGCTCAGGTTCCCTCCTTAACGCTCTGCGATTAAGTTTTGGGCCTAATATCCTTCGGTTTAAAAAAAATTTATAACTTTACCTTCTCGGTCTTCTTCCGTCGCGGCTGCGATGGACAAATCGACTCCTGGATTTCGGAGATGTCCCTGTGGGCAGAAGATGTCTCGGACGGACCCGCACTCCACGTGCGTTTATTGCCTTGGCCAGGAGCATGACCCGCAGGCTTGCGACCTGTGTTCCTCCTTCTCGGTCTACGTCCTCTAGGGCCCGCGCTGCCCGTTTACATCTGGGCGTCCGAAAGATTTCCTCGGTCAAATCCAAAGAGGCCCGACTGGCGGTTTCCGCGGCTGCGGAATCCGGCGAACTTCCTTCGAGGTTGGTAAGCCTCGAGCAGGCAGCTGCCCAGGCCGCTTCCTCTTCTGCGGCTTCGTTCCTCTATCGCCGACCTCTTATTCAGCTTCCTTTAGGAGCTTTGCTTGACCCTCTCAACAAAAGGCGAGGGTCCTACTTCTTCGAGCCCGTTTCATCGGCCGAAGAAGTCTAAGGGTAAGTCTCATCGTCGACGCTCTTGGGAGCGGGAAAGATCCCCCTCCCCTTGTCGACAATCGACTTCGGGTCGATTTTCGCTTCGCCACTGGCTTCACGGTGCCCCTGCAGGCCAGGTGACTGAGACTCCCGCACGGCGGTCGAGTTTTTCTCGACCGTTAGACGGGTTGTCGGCTGAGAAGCCGAGAATCCTCCTCCCGGGTTCCCCGTGAGGACTGAGGATATCGCCGGCTCATCCGCACCTGTGACTCAGGAGCCGCCTGTTGCTGCCGGCATCGAACCGAGGGATTGCCGATCCTTGCTCCCGCCTCACCGACCTCGGCCTAGCCGAGATTCTCGGTCTCGACATCTTCGCGGTCCAGCGCGCCTCGTCGTACAGACGGTCTCGGCACCTGCAGCGGCGCCACCGCTCTTCCTCTTCTTCTTCCTCCTGACCGAGGAGGGAGGTCGCTAAGCTGCGCCGAACACGGAGGACCTCATGTGGCAACAAATTTTTCTGGCCAATAAGCTGGCTCAGGCCTCTTCCCGCCATTAAGTGGTTGCCACTGGACCAGGTAGTGGTCGAGGAGCCTGTTCCCAGGCCAGTTGTCCCGACCTATTCCAGCTGCCCCACCAATTGTGGTGGAACCGCCTCCACCTCCAGCCGACAGCTGGGGCACCGGCGAAAGAGTCGCGTTGGCCCAGGGCCTTCCGTAGGCTGTCGGTCACTCTCACGCCTGACAAGCCTCGACAGGTGGAGGGTGGTTCAGGCTCCAGGCAGCTATTCGACAACTCGTCGGAGTCGGATGACTCCTCCCTGTTCTCCAGGCGGTTTGACTTGGAGTCCTCTGGGGGGCAGTCAGTGGACAATAGCCCTTTGTCCTTCCTGGGACTTCTTAGGCTCATCTCAGAATCCACTGGGATGAAGCTTGAACCCGTATCCAAACGGGCCAGATATCCCCTCACCGAGATTCTGGACCGAGGGGATTCTCCCACAGAGGCCTTTCCAGTGGCCGAAGCCATTGTCAGGCCGGCCCTGGAACTTTGGCAGCATCCGGCTTCCTGTCCTGCGCTCTCGGCCAGGATGGCCAGGAAGTATCGCGGTCCCTACTGCTCTCTGTCCGGTTTTCTGAACACCCTCGCTGAAGGGCTGGTCATGGACAGTGTTTTCCGCTGCGTCGGGTAATGCCAGGGACGTGGACAAACCGTCGACAAAGAGTCCAAGAAATTGGACTATCCGTCAGGAAAGTGTATGCTGCCTCTTCTCTCGGCCTTCGCCAGGCCAGTTCGGCCGTCCTCACAGCACATCTCCCATGCCCTGTTGGGTTCCCTGGATGAGGCTGTCCCTCATCTTCCCGCCGACCTGCAGACTACGGTCAAGCAGGTGCAGGATCAGGCAGGGCAGTAGCCAGCAGCAGCTCCAGACTGCTCTGGATATAGGAGACTCGTGTGCCGGTCAGTGGCGGCCGCTGTGGCTATGCCGGCGGGCGGTGTGCGTATATCCACCTTTATCAAGGATACCCAGCACAAGCTTGCGGACGCTCCTTTCCTGGGAACAGACTCTTCGACCCTGGAGTGGAAGGCCATCTCCAGAGGATCGAAAACTCCAATGCCACCCTGGATTCGGTCTCGTCTCGCGAGAGGGACAAGGGTCATAAGCCCCAGCCTAAGCCTTTCGTCCTCTACTCCGCCGCGCCTGGCCCAACAACAGCGTCAGGGCCAGCAGGCTAGACCTGGTATTCCAAGCCTAAGCCATCAGCTTCCTCTAATAGGAAGCAAGGAGGAAAAGGCCCGGGTGGTCCCCAGGCCGGTCCTTCCTCCAAGCCTGCTAAGTGACGGGCTGAGGGGTGTCACCCCCATCCCCGTCACCTCGTCCCTGGTTCCCCCTGTGGGGGCGGCTCGACATCTTCCTTTTTCCGCCTGGTCCGCTGTTACCACGGACAGGTGGGTTTTGAGGTATGGGAAGAGCCTGCCTCTCGAGTTCGAGCAGGCTCCACCCTTCAGAGCCGCTGCCTTGAGGGGCTTTAGGGTCCCCAGAATTCTACAGGCTCAAGCCGAGCCGGACGCGCCTCCTCCTTCAGAAAGGGTGATAAAAGAGATAGAGGACCTCCATCAGAACCAGGGTTCGGGTCCAGGTACTTCCTGGTCCCGAAGCGGACGGGGCTGGCGCCCCATCTTAGACCTACACGACCTGAACAAGTTCCTAAGGTCTCGAACCTTCAGAATGGTCACTCTGGCTCAGATAATACCATCTCTGGAACACGGCATGTGGTTCTGTTCTCTGGATTCCAGGACGCGTTCTTTCACGTCCCTATCCGCCGTCTCATCAGAGATTCTCCGCTTCAGAGCGGAGGATCCCCTCTTCGATTCCAGGCCATCCCTCGCCTTTCTTCAGCTCCCAGGGTCTTCACCAAATGCATCGCAGGTGACAGCTTTCTGCTTGCCGCGTCCCGGTGTACCCTTACCTGGACGATTGGCTGATAGCAGCCCCCTCCAGGTTGGAGGTGGAGCGGTCCAGAAATCTGGCCCTCCGGGTTTGCTCTCAACTGGGCCTCCTGGTCAACGAGGCCAGGTCGGAACTCGAGCTGAAGCAGGTGATATCCTTCATCGGGGCAGAGCTCGACTCTCTTCGAGCCAGAGCATGGCTCCCGGCGGACAGGGCCGAGGTTCTTTCCTCTTTTGCCCAATCATTTCTGGTTGGGCAATGCATGCCGGGACTTCCTGCGACTTCTGGGTCTTATGGCGGCCTGTACCAGAACGTGTCCGTTGGGCATGCTGGCACATGCGCCCCCTCAGTGGGGTCTGGCCGCCCAGTGGTCACAGCGTTGCGATCCTCTGGACCAGCGCTGTGGATGACCCAGTGAGATGTGGGAACGCCCAGTGGTGGACCGTTCCGTCCATCTGCAGTGAGGGTATCCCGTCTTGTCAACCCCAGCCGACGGGTCTCTAACGACCGGTGCCTTTTGATGGGTTGGGGTGCCCATCTGGGGAACACCGAGCACCGCGGCCTCTGGTCCCCGCGGGAGTCCCGATGCCATATCAACCTGCTGGAGCTCCCGTGCGGTCCGTCTAGCTCTCACCGCCTTTGCTCCGTTTCTCCGGGGTCAAGTGGTCCAGGTCAGACGGACAATACCCATCTACTATGTACTATCTAAACCGACAGGGCGGGACGCGCTCCATGCTCCTATGCAAGGAGCTCTCGCATTTGGTCACTAGTCGCAGTCTGGAGGCGGATCTCCTGGCCATCCACGGGCAGGAGCCTCCAATACCCCTGGCTCGATGCCCTGAGCCGATAGGGGCTGCAATGCTTGAGTGGTCTCTCCTGGCGATAGTACAGGACCTGTTCTCCGTTGGGGCACACCTCTGGTGGATCTGTTTGCCTCCAGGAGAGCGATGCTGAGTCTGTTTCCATGCCCCGCCTCAGCAGAGGATTCACTGCAGGGGGATGCCTTCTCGAGGCAGTGGACCCGAGCCTTCTTTTACGCCTTTTTCCCCATTCCCTGATTCACAGGGTCCTGCTGGAAAGCGAGGAGGACAAGGCGTAGGTGATTTCTGATAGGCCCCAGACTGGCCTCGGCCAGTTCTGGGTACCTCCAGATCTCCTCAGTCTCAGCTCCAGGACTCCGCGGCAGCTTCCAGCTCGCCCGGACCTGCTCTCAGTCAATCAGGGGAAGGTGTTCCATCCGGACCTTCAATCCCTGCACCTGACGGCCTGGTTCCTGAGCGGCTAGAGTTCCAGGCCTTGGGTCTTTCGACGAGGTCCTCAGCGTCGTTGAGGCGTCCCGTAAGAGTCGACCAGAAAATGCTATGCCTTCAAATGGAAGAGGTTCTCCATTTGGTGTCGGGAAAAAGGGTTGGACCCTTTCGGTGTCCTGTGAGCAAGCATTTTGGACTATCTATGGTCCCTATCTAGTCAAGGAGCTTAGGTCGTGATTACCCTTAAGGTGCACCTGGCAGCCATTTCTGCTACCGGGCGCGGGCCGGTCAACAGTCAGTGGCGCAGGGAAAAGTGGTCGGGCGCTTTTTCAAAGGCCTTGATCACATTTCCTCCAGTGCGGAACCCCACCTCCGTGGATTTACTGCTGGTACTGGCAAAGCTCATGGGCAAGCCATTCGAACCAATGCACAGGTGTGGTCTCCCCACCTGTCGGGAAGACCCGCCTTCTTGGTGGCTATCACGTCAGCCAGAAGGATGGGAGAACTCCAGGCGTAGCATCGAGTCTCCTTACCTGGTCTTCCACAGGGACAAAGTTGCCCCACGCCTCCACGAAATTCCTTCCGGTGGTGGTGTCAGAGTTTCACCTTAATCAGGTGTTGACTCTGCTGGTGTTCTACCCCAATCACACCTGAGGTCGGATATAGGCTCCATACTCTGGACCTAGAAGGCTCGCTTATTATAAGGCGTGCGGCTGAAATTCGGGAGAGGTTCGCCAGCTGTTTGTCACCCACGCTGAAGCCGCACCTGGCAGACCTGCAGCCAAGCGGACGATAGGCAGATGGGTCACCTCCTGCATAAATCTCTGCTATGAGTTGGCGGGCATGGAGCCTCCCAGAGGGATAAGAGCTCATTCTACCCGGCCATACTGCTGCATCGGTGGCTGCTTCCAGGGATGTCCCTATCCAGGAAATCTGCAGGGCTACTCTGGAGTCAGCACACACCTTTATTACCCATTACCACATCGACCTTGGAGTCACGTCGGGATGCTGGTTTTGGGGCCTCGGCCTCCAATCTCTGTTCCCCAAGTCAAGTATTGTAGGGGTGTGCTTGCCTCCCTCCTCCCGGAGAACTGCTAGAGTTCCAACACAGTGTGGATGAACAACATATCCATGTCCCTAGAAATACAGGTACTCACCTGTAACAGGAGTTCTAGGAATGGTATATGTTGTTCATCCACACGAACCCACCCGACCTCCCCGGCTTCGACGCACAACCTGAGCTTCCAGCGGGCCAGATCTGGCGTCATGGGGCGGAGCCGTGAGTTTTACCACCCGAGTGGGTGGGAGGAGCTAGCTTGAAGACCTTCCGGCAAGATTTAAAGCGGCAAGGAACCTGCCAATAAGTGTGGATGAACAACATATACCATTCCTAGAACTCCTGTTACAGGTGAGTAACCTGTATTTACTCCTCTTGCTATGCTCAGGTAATGTTCAACTTAATCCTGGTCCCATACAAGCTATTCCTTCACCGGCTGAAGTCACGAAGTACAATGGTATCAGCTTTATGCATGTTAATGTGTGTAGCCTCCTAAAGAAACTCACCTCAATTCAGGCCTGGGCTATCCACACAGAGCCGGATGTACTTGTCATATCGGAATCCTGGCTTCGTCCATCCATATCTGACAAAGAGGTCAATATTCCCAACTATCTGTTACTTAGAGCCGATAAGCTATCCAGAGGCAGTGGTGTAGCTATCTATGTTAAGGACAAGTTTACCGTCGCGACCCTTGACTCAGCATCAATTGTCAACTCCTTCGAATGCCTGTCCTTAAAAATTGAAATATCAACTACCTTGGCCCTCCATGTCATAGGATGTTACAGACCCCTGTCCTTGGGGTCTCAGCTCCTTTCCCACCTCTCAACTATCATGAGTACAAGCCCAATGGAAACAATCATACTAGGGGACCTTAACTATGACTGGCTGTCCACCGCATCTCTCCCACTTAAATCCTTCTGCGACTCGCATGGGCTCACCCTACTTGATTAATGAACCTACTGCACTAATAAGAAACCCATCAAAAAGTACACTACTATACGTACTTTTAGTAAGCAAACCACATTTCTTCTCCCATGCTGGGATCTTTTCTGTCGATGTTAGTGACCATTGTTTTATAGCTGGTATAAGAGCAGCCCCTAAACTAACAGCCTCAGTAAAATTCTCTACGAAACGATCTAAGCAGAATTTTGATCCATTAGCATATATCTGTGACCTGAAAACCTCCCTGCTTTGGCAGACCTTTTACTTAGCCAAAACAGTAGAAGCAGCATACGCCACCTTCCACAAAATTGTTTCTGGTGCCCTTAACACCCAAGCATCTTTAGTCAGTACCCGCATTAAGGCAAGAAAATGCCGTTGGTTTACAGCAGACATCAAGGCAGCACTACTGAAAAGAGACAAGCTCTGGAAGCTAGCACGAAAATCTCGGAAAAACAAAGACTAGCATCTTTTCAGAACAGCCAGAAACCATTGCACAAAGCTAATTCGGGAAACCAAATCCAACTTCTATCGCTCCGAACTCGACACTGCCTCTACCAAGTTCTGGTCCACAATAAAAGATCTTTCCGGCAATACCACAAAAAACACCCTCCCCTCAAAAATTATTTCTAACGATGTGACCATCAACAACAATAAAGAGATACTACAAGCCTTCAACAATCACTTCACTACTGCAGGGCTAGCTTTTGATAATTCCTCTGCATGTAGCCTCCGCTCCCAACTCATCGTGCAACCGTCAGAATCCAGTCACTCAGTTACAGCATTTTCATTCTCTCCTGTCTCACAAAAAGAGGTCAAAGATCTCCTCCTCCGGCTGAACACCAGGAAAAGTGCTGGCGCTGACACCTTCGACCCGTACTATCTAAAGATTGCCTACCATGTCTTGGCCACACCATTTATGCATCTATTTAACTTGTCCCTTTCTCAAGGGGCCCTCCCCAAACTGTGGAAGACTGCACATGTCATTCCGCTGTTCAAATCCGGAGACCCCCTGTGACCTGAACAATTGCAGGCCCATCTTCCTTCTCCCAGTACTATCAAAACTCCTGGAAAAAATTCTGAACCTTCAGCTAAAATAGTTCATAGATGATACCAACCTGCTAAACCCGATGCAATCTGGATTCAGAACTAAACACAGCACAGTCACAGCCCTGGCCAAAGTGACAAATGATTGGCAACGTGAACTAGATAACAAAAAATCTGTCTGCGCCATTCTTCTAGAGTAAGGCCTTTGACACTTGTCAATCACTGCCTCCTACTCTCATCATTAAAAGATATTGGTTTAGACTCTACCTTCTTGCGTTGGTTCCACAGCTACCTTTCTCATAGGCACCAGCAGGTCAAGGCTGAAGGTGAACTCTCCTCCCCCCCCCAAATCTATTAAAAAGAGGCGTCCCACAGGGATCCATCCTGGGGCCTCTCCTCTTTGCCATCTATATTGACAATTGTGACTCTGGCATCAGTGAAGCTAAAATTCATCTTTTTGCAGACGACACAGTGATCTACCTAAGCCGCTCTACTGCTGAAATCGCCTGTAGCGACCTACAAGCTGACTTCAACGTACTTCAATCTCAGTTCCTCCGAAAAAAACTGCTACTTAATGCAAAAAGGACTAAGGCGATGCTTCTATCACCCTACAACCATGTAGCCTGCCCCGCTCTGCCACCCATCACCACCCTCCTAGGAGAAACCTTGGAATTTGTACCGAAATTCAAATACCTGGGGGTCTGGCTCGACTCCAGACTCTCCTTTGCTGACCATATGGAGGACTTGCTAAAAAAACTGAGGCAGTGACTAGGTCTCTTTTTTTTTTTTTTTAGGTTGAACCACCTACTAACTTCAGAGGCAAAGAGATGGATAGTTCAGTCTACGTTCCTTTCCCTAATTGACTATGCCGACTTTATATACAGCCAATGTGCTACTTCATACCTTGGTAAATTGGATATACTTTACCACAGAGCCCTGCGCTTCATCACTGGACTCCCCTACTCAACTCACCACTGCTCATTATATGCGGCCATAGGCTGGACCTCACTACGTTACAGACTAAATAAAAATGCGGCTCTCTGGACATACAGAGCTATAACTGGTAAGCTACTGCAGTACACTGTTGACTGCCTGACTTTCAATTCACATGGAGCCTATGCCTTAAGAAGCTGTTCACTGATCTCCCTGAAAGTGCCCAAAGTTCTAACGCACTTTGGGAGAGCTGCTATAGGATTCATACTACAGTCTCTCTGGAACGTATTACAGAAATCGCTGAAACTGAGGACTCCCGTTAGTCTTACGGTATTTAAGACCCTTCATACTAAATACATTACAGAAGCCTGCAACTGCTTCCAATGATCCTAGCTCTTGTATGCACCTCAGACATCATTGAATCCAAAGACTACCGTTACTCTGCCGTGTGGTAGACCCTAAGGCAAATTACCTGTCAGATGCCTGCATCTGTTCCACAATGACCCCAGCCTCTTCCTTACACCCTTCCTGCACAACTAGTCTTTAGCCCCCTACCTATCCCAGTGCTAAAACTTACCCTCCCCTACCTGGCCCTGTCAGTATACACCCCCAGCAGTGTATCCATTTGCTCCTACTATTTTCCCATTCTCCCCCCACTGGCTGCATACTCCACCCAACAACACGTCTCACACCTCAATACACTGAGGGCTTCTAAAGGACTGTGTATGCCCCTTCATTTGTTGCATTCCACTCGGGTAGTTCCTGTGTTGCTCTATAACACCCTTATTGCCCAGGAACATTAAACCAGGTGTATGGCTGTATCTGGTGTAATCCTTTGCTGACTTGCCCTCTACTGTTTGTTATACCCTGAACCAAAATGTATTTTTTTTTCCTTTGTCTTCTTTTTATTTATTGCCTACTGCAGGCCTCCATGCACTGTGCACACTTGCTTTAATGGTCTGTCTCCATGTGTGTAAATGTATCATTATTGACTTGTGTAATGCAGGTCCACCTTGTAAATGAGCTTGCTCAATGGTGATTGCCTGGATAAATAATTTAATTGATTGATTGAACAGTCACTTTTCTCCAAGCCCTTCAGTGGTGGCAGGAAAAGGGCAATCTCAAGCAAGGAGTACCTTTCTTGCAGCAGGTTCCCTCTCTGGTACTCACAACAGATGCCTCCCTCCTAGGGTGGGAAGCACATCTGGGGGATCACACTGCACATGGCATGTGGGAAAAGCAGGAATCCCTCCTGCACATCAACCTCTTGGAGCTCAGAGTAGTTCTTCTGGCTCTTCAGTCCTTCCACAATCTGATGAAAGGAAAGGTGATCCAGGTCAGAACAGACAACACAACCACTATGTACTACATAAACAAGCAAGGGGGGCACAAGGTCAGCTCCCCTCTGCACAGAGGCGATGAGAATCTGGGCATTTGCTTACTCCCTGAATGTTTCCCTCTCAGCTGTCCACCTTCCAGGCAAGGACAATGTCTTGGCAGATGCCCTCAGCAGAATAAATCAGAACCATCACGAGTGGTCACTAAACAAGTGGGTCTTGGAGACCATTTTCAGGAGGTGGGGCACCCCAGAGGTGGATCTGTTTGCAGCCCAAGACAACCACCAACTCCCACAGTATTGCTGCAGGCCCCCCATCAAGGGCACAACTCCTCTGGATGCACTTCTGCTGGACTGGATAGGGCGGTTCCTGTATGCCTTCCCTCCCTTTCCTCTCTTACTGAAAGTGTTGAACAAACTCAGGCTTCAACCAGCCTCAGTGATCCTCATTGTCCCAGACTGGGTTAGACAGCCTTGGTACTCCACGATCCTATCATTGTCAGTAGCCATGCCAATCAGTCTCCCCAGGAGGTACAACCTGTTGTCATCCTCACAGGGCAGGATCATGTATCCCAGCCTGCTATCCCCCAGACTTAGAGCATGGCTCTTGAAGACTTAGAGTATGCAGATTTACATCTTTCAGAAGAAGTCATGGATATACTGAGAGTCTCCAGGAAGCCTTCTACCAAGAAAAACTATGCATCCAAATGGAAGAGATTTTCAATTTGGTGTCAGGGTAAGGGGTTAGACCATACCCAAGCCAATCTCTTTACAGTTCTGGACTATATGAGCCATTTGCATTCCACAGGGTTAAGTATTTCCACCTTGAAAGTGCACCTGGCAGCTGTTTCAGCTTATTTATCAGTAGGTAAGGCATCTTCTTTGGCTTCAAAACCAATATTCAAGAAGTTTTTAAAGGGATTACTGCATTTGCACCCACCACACAGTGAGCCTGCTCCCATGTGGGATTTGAACATTTTTATTGCCCAGCCAATGCAGTCTCCCTTTGAGCTCATGTCTACCGCAGACCTCAAATATGTGACTTGGAAAACAGTCTTCCTGGTAGCCATTACCTCTGCTAGAAGGATCAGCGAGCTCCAGGCACTGTCCACAAAGCCTGGGTACATTGCTGTCCATAAAGACAAAGTAGTTCTGAGAACTAACAGGAGATTTCTGCCTAAGGTGGTATCAGAGTTCCACCTCAACCAGTCTATTACGTTGCAAATCTTCTTCATAGACCCTGCCACCTCAGGTGAGCGCAGGCTGCACAACCTGGATATGAAAAGGGTTGTCCACTACTATCTTGACCACACAAAGGGTCACAGACAGGCTCAAACACAGTTCTTCCTCACTTATGGAGAGGTGGGAAAAGGAAAACCTGCCACAAAACGATCCATTGCACGATGGGTTGTAGCCTGTATTTAGTTTTGCTATAGCAAGGTGGGCAAGCAACCACCTGCAGGCCTCGGGGGATATTCAACTAGGGGATACTGCAGCTTCTCTAGCAGCTGCTAGAGATATCCCCCTAGTGGACATTTGCAAGGCTGCAACTTGGAAATCAGTCCACATATTCACCAAACATTATTGTCTGGATGTCCAGACCAGAGGTGATGCCAGGTTTGTCACAGCAGTCCTGCAGAGCCTGTTTCCTAAATAGCTATAGGCCCACCTCCAAATGCACTGCTTGGTAATCTGCATAAGTCAGAATACAGTAAGATTTCCTGGGGTTTGAAGAAAAAATTACTCACCATAGTAATCTTGTTTCTTCTAAGGGAATCTTACTGTATTCTGAGCTCCCTTCCTTCTTCCCCTACTCGGAACCTATGGTCACTGCACTACAGCTGTGGTAGAGATGTTGCAAACCTGGGTGTGTATTATGTTCTGTTTTTGGGCATCTGTGACTTGAGTTTTAGTGATGCCACTTTAAAGTTCTTTTTTCAAAGAAGGGGTAAATCCCTTATTCATACCCTACTGTTTGTTGAGGAAGGTTGTTATTGTTATTATTATCATCATCATTTTAGTAGTAGGAAACTGCTTAGTGCAGGCTTCTTAAGAATCTGACGGTTCAGAACTGTTTACCAGGGACAGTGATGTGAAAACCAAGCTCGAGCCTAGCATTCCATCATTTGCATAGGTTCTATTAACCATTTCAGCTCCGGGGCAGTCCTATGGTAAGACCATACTGCATAAGTCAGAATACAGTAAGATTCCCTTAGAGGAACACGATTACTAAGGTGAGTAATTTTTTCCTTTTGTGATAGTGGAATTGTAGCCTCATTTGCGCAGGTGCCCTTGGGACCTGCACAAAATTAGATAAATACAAAATTGGAGACAGTCCTGACCCAGTGCATCGGCCCAGCAGGCCCCAGCACACATGTCAATACCTTGTGGGTGAGGTTCCTTGACCCACCACAGGGTATGGTATCTGCGCCAAAACACTGCTCTGTCCCTACCCATGCTGGTGCCACATGGTGCAGCACCTTCTCCATCAGCCTTTTTCCTTTAAACTGTCTCACTGAGTTCACACCTGAACTCTGCTCACTGGCACGATAAGGCAGCATGTTCCCCAGTGATGCAGTGGACATCCCTGCAAACACTATGTAATAAATGTTTTATTTTTTAATGTTTTGACCCTAAACATTCAACATATTGTTCTTATGACCCTATCTCATAAATCCCATAGGTGAAAATGTTCAAATCTGTGCCAAAACACCATTCCACACCATAGGTGCAAAAACACATTTCGGACAGGATCTGAAAAATGACAGCTGTACTGTATGTTGGAAATTTGGAGTCAAAATGTTGAAAATTACCAAAGTTTTGTATGTGCGTAGTAAAATTTCAGTGAACGCTCATAACGTGGCCATTTTTAGAAATTTTTCCACCAAATAATCAACAAGTCCTTTTTGGGACCCCACCTCATGAACACTGGTGGTGAAATTTTGTTATTCGGTCCCGAAAGGTGATTTTGCGCAGTGACTGCAAACTCACCTTCCAGGTCTACTTAACAAAATGACACTGCTGGTGTTTATGAAGTGGGGTCCCAAAAAGGCCCTATTGAAAATTTGGTGAAAAAAATTCCTTAAAATGGCAAATTTATTAACATAAGTTCAAAACACCATTGAAATACGTTTTACAGCACTTACCTTTATTCCTCAGTTCATGTTTCGGCTTTGAAGAGAGCAGACGTGTTTCGGACCACAGAAGATGACAGCATACAACCTCCGGTGACAAATATAGGGTAAGGGGAGGTGGTAGGTGCTCAGTGGGAAGGGGGGAGGATGGCAGCGAGGACGAATGACTGTTTTCTTTTTTTCAGGTTAAAAAAAAATGTTGGACAGTTTTTGTATTGCAGGTACAAAAACGATTTCAGGACAATGGGGGTGGGCTCCTTAGTGTCCCACACTGCTTGGGGAGGGCTTTCAAATGTCAACACAGGGATACTGGGCCCCCTTGATGTCGGGTACAATTGAACAAACAATGGGCTGGGGGGCCTCTGAAACCAGGGGTGGGTATGCTGGTGTCGGATAATAAAAAAAAAATTAATAAAATAAAAAAATACACTGCCGCCGTGGATTTGGGCCACTGGTGTGCAGATACAGCACAGTATGCCACAGCACAGTCAGGATGGTGGGGCTATTAGGACAGTAGCTCCATCCCTGACATGGTAGTCACGACACAGTATGGGTTGCTATATGACACAGCTGTCATTTGTAAATGACAGCTGTGTCTAGTAGTGCAACCAGCTGGTGTCAAACACCAAGGCAAAGGATAAAAACGTGCCAGCAATCGGAGGGTGGGGGGTGCCACTAGACACCAGGGAAAAGGGAATAAAACCAGGGACAGCAACCGGAGGTTGGGGGGCACTAGACACCTGGGGTGTCATATCATATACTGTGGTGTTCTGCTATACAGAACGCCTACATTATATAATACGACACACATAATGAAATACAGGAACAGGACATAAGAGGAGAGTGATGGGGTGGGGGGAGGGACCACTAGCCACCAGGGAAAACATTACAATAATGTGCAGGTGATTGGGTAGGGGGAGGGACCAATAGCTACCAGCAAAAAGGTTCTCACATCTCAGGGTTGCTTTTTCCATTATGTGTGTCATATCATATACTGTGGTGTTGTGCTATACAACACACCTCAGTATATGATACGACACACACAAAGGAAGACATCAACAGGACATCACACTTTTGCAGAAATTAAATTATAAGTAGAATATTTTTTTAACTGCGCATGCTCAGAAACATAACATTTTTCTTAAATAATTTAAAAACTGCTTAACAGCTGGACCTAAAATACATAAAACCACATACCTTGAACTAAGCTTTATAAAACCTGAAAGTTTTAAGTTTCAAAGCCTCCTATTTTATATTTGTCTTGCTTGCTGAAACCTTATATTGGGAGTAACAGAATAAGGTTTTGGAGGCGTCATAAAATGGCGCCACTGTGCCTTTTTCTGGCTGGGCTCGTGGCATGAATTAGATTGCACACTGTCTATGACAGCAGTGCAAAAGCGTGCCACCAGCTTGAAATGATATAGCCGCTGCAATGAGGGAGCTCCCCTCATTGCAGGACCTTATAATCAAAGAAATAGATATCCTCAATACCGCAATAAGTCTTTTGGGAGATATTGCAATCAACGTGGTAATTATTATGATAATCAAGTTTATAGACCACATTATTGGCAACAATTTGACAAAGAAATGGAAAGGGAATTTCAGACAGGAATGGAAAAAGCAGGAACTTCTGGTACAAAAAGAAAAGAAAAAGAATTGGGAGGAGAAGAAATAGAAAGAGACAAAATACACGAACTAAGATCTCGGAACTAACAAAATTAAACATTTATAATCTTTCAAAAAGAACACTAACTCCCATTGAAGAAAAAGTTCTCAATTTAGGTTTATCATTCAGTTTAACACAAAAATTTAATCCCTTTGAATTAAAGGTAGATTTAGAGAAATTTTATCGGAAAATCAGATTAAAACAGTTTTTGGTATGAATCAACAAAGTGCTACTGAAGCTGCATCAACTCAAGAACGGTATGGATTAAAACAAGCTCTTGGAGTTGAGTCTAATTTTGATCCAATAAGATTTTCTCTTCCCAATATCACCTGCTACATTGATAAAGTGATCAAAGACATTGAAAAAATATTGGCAGAAAATACTAGTAAATGACCTCACTTTAATATAACAAAACAAGAAAATGAAGCATTGAACAGCCTTAGTCAAGACAAAACCATTATAATTAAGCCTGCAGATAAAGGAGGTGGAATTGTCATTTTAGACATGGAATATTACATAGAAGAATGTTTAAAACAACGTAATGGTCCAAGAACTTATGAAAAAGTTAGAAATATTCCATTTGAACAACTCAAAACTTTGATTACAGAAACAGTTACAGAAGTAAATGATAGAGGTATAATAGACCAGTGGGTCATGGAAGAACTTATAAACAAAACACCAAGGATACCATTATTCTACTGTCTACCTAAAATACATAAGGATCTAAATCATCCACCTGGCAGACCCATCATCTCAGGAATTGGATCCATTACAGAACCCCTATCAAATTATGTTGACTTTTATTGCAAAGATTTAGTAACCAACACTTGGTCTTACATTAAAGACAGTAAACACTGTATACAACTTCTAGAAGAATTAAATCAACAGAATT
Organism: Neoceratodus forsteri; assembly: GCA_016271365.2. Lineage (NCBI taxonomy): Eukaryota > Metazoa > Chordata > Ceratodontiformes > Ceratodontidae > Neoceratodus > Neoceratodus forsteri. Next base: position 609,391,668 of record CM057449.1, on the reverse strand, counting down.
TGAATCTAATTGATAAATTATTCATAACTTTGGATGTTAAAAGTCTATATACAAGTATCCCTCATGAAGAAGGTATAAAGGCCTTGGATTTCTTTTTATCTACCAGAACACAAAATTCACCAGATAAAGATTTTCTTTTGAAACTAACGAAGATTGTACTAGAAAATAATTATTTCTCTTTTGAAGAACATACTTTTTTACAAAAAATAGGCACTGCCATGGGAGCAACTCCAGCCCCAACAGATGCTAACTTACACATGGCACATTTTGAGACAAAATTCATACTATCAGAACACAACAGATTTAAAAATAAATTGATCCTTTGTAAGTGATTTATTGATGATATTCTAATCATATGGCAAGGAACTACACAAGAAGCTGAACTATTTCATGAATATATTCAATCAGCAAAACATAATTTATCTTTTACAATGGAAATCCATTCCAAAGAAATTTGCTTCCTGGACTTAAAACTAATAAAATAAAGTGGGAAAATTATAACAGATCTTTATAGGAAGGAAATATCGACAAATACTATTCTTCATGCCAAAAGTTTTCATCCAAAGAGTCTTAAAGAAAGTATTCCTTATAGTCAAATGTTGAGAATCAAATGAAACAGTGGAACTATGGAAAAATATGATAAAAAATATTGCAGAACTAACTCAGAGATTCAAACAAAGAGGCTATACAGATTTATCTCTGTTAAAGTCAAAAGAAAAATGTGATTCCAGAGACAGAGGTTCACTACTACTGAATAAAACTGAATCTACTACGGGGACAGAATCCAAAATTACAATGTCTACACAATACTCAGAAAGTTTTGGAAAAATTAAACATGTTATCTTGTCTAATTGGAATATTTTACAGTCAAATGAATGGGGACAAAGAATTTTCCAAAACAAACCCTGGGTCACTGCTAAAAAAACTACAACAGTTGGAAATAAAATTAATAAGACTCAACATTGGACTCCACAAAACAAACCCATGACCTGGCTTAAAAGTGAAATTAAAGGTTTCTTTCCTTGTGGGAACTGTGTCCATTGTAATAATGGACAAAAGATGAAAACAATAAAAGTACATGGGATGACAAAGAATATGATATCTGAGAGTTTATCACCTGTAGAACAGATTACGTAGTATATTGCATCATCTGTCCCTGCTCTTTATATTATATTGGTGAAACAGTGAGAGCATTAAAACTGCGCATATCTGAACACAAAAGTAACATAAGAAGAGGGGATATAAGATCACCCTTAGCAAGACATTTCTTAGATTTTCATCATCCAGTATCAAGTTTAAGGTTTTTTGGACTGAAACATGTTAGAGTGCATCCTAGAGGAGGAAATAGAGAAATGGTCCTATTGCGAAGAGAAGCCTGGTGGATTTATAATCTAAGAACACATCAACATAGATATGGACTGAATGAAAACCTAATTTGGTCTACTTTTCACTAAATATCTCAATAATATTCATGCTTACCTTTTTTCACCCTTCCTTTACCCCCTCCCCCCGTCCCTTTTCCTTCTCTTTTTTTCTGGTTGATTGGCTTTTAAGTTATGCCATCTCTCATTTGTTAATTTAGTAGGTTGGTCTATATGACTATATTTGCACTTTATGCTCTTCTCTGAAATGTGCACATTTAGTTTCATCCATTAGCTACACACTTAATATTGATCCCAAGTTATGGTTAAAAGATCTTTTGACGCCCACAATTTTTATTATATATTTAGATGGGATTACAGAAGACTTTAGATACTGTCCTATACCCGCAATAATTTGAGAAAGGTACTTTGTTAAAAATTCCCCTCTTTTTTTGTATCTTGTGTCTTATTAGACCATTTAGATGACGTCACGCATACGTCAGTATAACACTAGGTTTAACTTTAGTTATTTACGTTATTTGATTTGTTTTCCTTGTCACAATTATAATAACATTGCCAGTGACAGAGTCATAATATCTCTTTGGGAGTTCATTAGATTCGAATTTTCGGAAGATTAAGCTTGTAGAAATCCGTTGCAGTATATTTGAAACGGTTTGTTTATATCTCAAGTTTGGTGCTTGTGGTAAAAATGGTTCGTATGTTCAGTGATTTGTATTTATTCATTTTTGAATACTAGTGGTCAGATAGTTACTACTATTAAAGCTTTATATGCTTTCAGCAATAGTAAAATTTCAAAAATAAATGCAGAAGGGGACTCAGTGGGACATTTTTTACCCACTTAGTTTCTTTAATTGACCGGGCTGCACAGGTGACGTCTCCGTTGATGTCAGCACAGCTTCAGGTGTGTTCTTACGTGGCCCGGCCCTTCTTGCTCACCTGAGAGGTGCGTTAGTGTGTGTCACACTTAGTCTATAGCGTGCAATGGCACTGGGAGCGTTCGTGCGATTAGCGTTTTGATTTTTATTCAATTTGAACCTGTGGAGTATTTGTGAAGTGAAAGACTAAGAAAACATATAGTCAAGGTAATTTACATTAAAATTTTCTATCTTTTATTTTTGAAAGTATTACTTTTTGGTATCCATTTTTTTCTTCTGAAATTTACTCTCTCCATTACAGCGTTTAACACAGCATAGGCTGATAACGCCTAAGTCCTTTTGACTTTGTTCAAATGAATCAAGATTTTTAGTAAGTCCGAATAATTTAGAGTGGATTTTACTTTGTTACAACTTGTAAACTAATGCTCAATGAAGCTTTCCCTTTTTCCCTTTTTTTTGATAGAAAACTAAAGAGTATTTGATCTCATTAGAGACAGCGCAGCTTCCCGGCTCCATAAACATGCATGTTAATTAGGTCCCTATCAGGTCTGTTCCACCTGTATCTTATTTTTATTTTTATTCTTTTTCAACATTAGAGATGTATATCTATTATACAGTATGTAACCTTTGCATTTATCTTGTTCCTTTAATTTTACAGTGACTAATAAGCTCCAAGTCTGATGAAGGAACACTTTTTAAGTTCTGAAACGTTACTATTTCGATAAAAAGCATTTCAGGAGCAAATGAAATTAATATTGAGGGATGACCTGTTGATGTAGTGTGTCTCTACAGTAAATGTATTCACATTCTGAGATGAATCATTTTAATTAATAAGAGGAACCTAACGAAACTGGATCTGAATAATAAAGCAATTAATATCATTTGGGTAGAGTGAGACTCATATTTTGAATAGTTAGCATGCTTTGCCTGGAGTAACATTTCAATAAAATATGGCGATGGCTGTCGCTGTCCTCCTCACTGTCCCAATCAAGCCGAAGTTGAGGGTGCCCAATCCCCCAGTCGGCATGCCCCCTTCCTAGTTCAGTTTGCCGACAGGGGAGCCCATTCCCCGTCAGCATAATGGTCCCCTTATTTAATTTATATGCCAAGGGGGTGCCCAGTCCCCCTTGGCATCATGTGCCCCCGACACATTTCTGTACCGACAGGGGGCCCAATCTCCATCAGCTTTGGTCCCCCTTCCCCAAAATATGGGTGACACACTGGGAGCCCACTCCAGTGTGCCAAAACACACCTGCAAGATAAGAAAACCGACCTGCGTTGTCTTTATGGTTTGTTTCTTTTTTTTTTTTTTTACCTGAAAAATGAGAAAACAGTCCCTCAACATGTCCGGGGCCCCTCCCCAACCTGCGCCCACACTCTGCATACCCCACCTCCCCACACCCCCTCACCCACCTCTGGAGCCTGGTGCGACGATCTTCGGTGGACCGGGAACATGTCTGCACTCTTCAAAGCCGACCGCAAATTGAAGAAGTGCCGGTAAGCTGTATAAAGGCATAAATGTTTTTTTGTTTGTTTTTTTCCAACTTTGGTGCACATCTTGGCCATTTTTGCGAATTTTGGCACCAAATTTTCAACATGGAGTTCTTGAGACCCCACCTCATGAATTCAGTCACTGTCATCTCATTATTCGGTCCCGAAAGGTGATTTCACGGTCACTGTGCGGACTCACCTTTTGGGATCAGTTAATGAAATGACAGTGTCACTGTTCATGAGGTGGGCTCCCAAAAAGCCTATGTTGCAAATTTGCTGAAAAATTCCCAAAAATGACTGTTACGAGCTTGCGTTGTGCAGTTTTCACGCACGCTCGTCACATTGAGAATTTTTATATTTTTACTCCAGATTTTCAACATTGCCATTTTTTCACACCTCCTTATGAACAGGACAGCTGTCATTTTCCACATCCTACCCGAAATGTGTTTTCGTACATCCAGCGCACAGTGGTGCAGTCGCTGCAGGAAAATAATATTCAGGACAGAGCAAGAAAATCACAGTAACACTGTTCATGAGCAGAGGTCTCAAAATGCCTGTGTTGAAAATTTGGTGAATAAATTCCTCAAAATAACTGTTCCGAGCTTGCGTTGCACAGTTTTCATGCGTGCTCGTAACTTCAAGAATTTTTTATATTTACATTTCAGTTTTTCAGAACTGCCATCTCTTCACTCCTCCTTATGAATGGCGCAGCTGTCATTTTTCGCATCCTGCCTGAACTGTGTTTTCACACGTGGTGCAGAATGGCGCTGTTGCTGTGGGAAATCAACATTCCGGACAGATTAACAAAATCACAGTGTCACTGTTAATGAACAGAGGTCCCAAATGCTTTCATGAGGTGGGGTCACAAGAAGGCCATGTTGAAAATTTGGAGTGCAAGTACCAACAAACGCCCGGGACGTTAGGGTTTCTAACCGTAACGTCCCACCCTGTACAGACTAACAGGCATCAGGGGAGTACCTTTGGATTGTCATATGTAATGCTTATGCCATTGCATCCCTACCCCCACCCTGCAGCCACTGAGAGGCATCAAGGTTAACATTGGACTCTTCGGCCCAAAGTTCACCCCATTCTCCTATACTGCATCCATCTCAACATACTTCCTTATGGAATGAGTTGAGCATAAGGCCTGACGACCTCAAGGCACAGTGCAACACTTATCAGAGTCTACAGAGTAGGGTGAGGTGAAATGGCATGAGCGTTATGGCCGACGACCCAAAAGCACACCTCAATGTCTTGTCACTCTCTGCAGGGTGGGGTGGGGTTGACATTGGTTTCATACTTCACTGCCATTTCTATTATGCATCTCTCTAACTCCTGCAGTACCAATGCCAACGCCAGCAAGACACCATTTGGCATTGACAAATGCTTGTTTTAGTTATCGGATGACAAAGAGCATCTTAACATTTTCAAAAATGGAGACTTTTACCTTTTTATCACCTCTGTAACTTTGCCCCCACTGAACCGATCTATGTGAAATTTTCAGTATCAAGAGATCCTGGCACAAAGGCTATGCTTCATAAATTTCATGTAAATCTGTTTAACAGGGGCAACGTTATTAAGGTGCAGAAATGTGGGTTTCACATAGAGGTGCTTGCTGAACCCTAATATACAGGCACTGTTGTGTCTGTATAATATATAGATATATGTATATATATTTGTATGCATCTGTGTGTGTGTGTGTGTGTGTATATATATATATATATATATTGTGTGTGTGTGTGTGTGTGTGTATATATGTGTGTGTATAATATATATATATATATATATATATATATATATATTTTATATATATTTATATATATATATATATATATATATATATATATATATTATATATAATATATATATAATATATATATATATATATATATAAAATGTATTTATTGAAAAGTTTCACCAGGAAGGGCACACTGAACAATACGTTGCTCATCTCACGGTGCGTCCTGGGGGAAGGGAAACAGTGGGAGAAAACTAGTACAAATACGACAGCTGACATAATACAATTTAGCCGGTAGTAATGTGGGACAAAACTACAGAAAGCAGGGTTGCATCAGTGCTACAGCAGCAATGAACATCTGCAAGGTACAATACATCCAGTAAACATAGGCCATTTTTTTTTTCTGAGGAAGCAATGCAACGTAGCATTGTATCTGGTCACAGCATTGAGCATAAAGCAATGTTCAGATATGTGCATAAGTGAAGTGCCAGAATTGGCAACGGGGACAGTTTGTTGTGACCCTTAGGGTGACAGCAACTTCACGGTGCAAGATAGCTGAACATAATGAAGTAAAGGGTAGGAGCGACTGGGCAGAGTCTATAGATACATTATAGGGAGTGTGGTCACGCTCCTATAGTTTTGGGGTTCATTCTTCACTTTTGTGTTAAAGTCAAAATTTTGCATTTTAATAATCTGGCAACCATTCAAGCAGTTCACATGAACTTTTGCTTGTGCCATTAGGGACCAAAGCTCTCTTGATGTGGCAAGTTCCATTTCAGTTGGATGTGTAGGTATGAGATACGAAGTAATCCCTTGTCGCAAATGGAAAATCCCATTTTGTGCTGCTGCCGTCTTCAAACAACATGAAGTCTTGCTGTATTCTGACTAAATGCAGTTAGCCCCAGCACTTGAACTGCTCTGGAGAATAAAGGGTTAACTGTATGCAAAGGCATAGATCGTTAAGCTCAAGCTCGGTTTTCAAACTTCTGTTTGTGGTACTCTGAAGTGTAAGTGAGAAATGGGACATTTACATAGTTGTCCCTTGTGTCCAGTGTTTCCCGCTCTCCTGATCATCACTCTGTCCCATTCCCATGATTTCCAGTCTGTCTTGTGCGTGAAATCTCTGGCGTCCAGTGGCCCACCCACCACTAGTACAACATCCCCCATCCTGTCCAACGCCAAGTCCACTCCACAATACTTCTGGTTCTCCCCACCTCTACCACTACCCCCCACAGGCATCCCCCCTCCCCTGATGGTGGTCTGCGCATTCATTCTGCACACCTCCGTGGCCAGCCACCATATGAATTACAGTGCCCCATCACGAATACAGACCGACTGTCTCTGATCAACTTTGAGCTCAATCAGTCAGATGGCGGCCGGCTGTGGAGGTGTGCAGAGGGTCTGTCAGTCACCATTGGTTAAGAGAGTGCCTACAATGGTAGTCAGGGTGGAGGAGAACCAGAAGTGGTGTGGCGTGAACTCAGCAGTGGATGGGATGGGGGATGTTTTACTGGGGAGGGGGGAGTAAGCCACTGGACACTAGGGATTTCATGTACGAGAGTGATTGGCAGTCAGGGAATGGGACAGATTGACGATTGAGGGAGCAGAGAACACTGGGTAAAAGGGACAGCTATGTAAACATCCCATTTCACGATCATTTGTGTGTTTTTTTTTTGTTTTGTTTTGTTTTTTGGGGGGGGGGGCAATGACTAGGGTTAGCAGAAGAGGGGCCAGTAATACCGACTCAGCAGTGGACGGGATGGGGGTGTTTTTCCACCCTTGACGTCTTGGTAAAGTACTTGTGCCAGTTTAGCATATTAACTAGTTCACTGTAGCATAAACAGATATTTGTCATTCAGTAAACATCTTACTGTCGCTAAGAAGAAACCACACATTGAAGGCAGATTCAGTGACACAGGATGGTGGGGAAAAAACTGTTTACAGAGCTACATGGCTGTCAAGACCTCAGACAGCTACATTTGCATAGATTTCAAGCATTGCCTCTTGTATCACACTTCCACCCAGGACGTCACTTCCTGTCTGTGGGTATAGGTGATTGCCCAACTGCAACTCTTCTCCGGTGCAGGCGAACCAGAGCATGCACCTACCTTTGGAAAGGCATGAAGCTAAGGTTATACCAACAAAAAAATGAAACATGCTGTTATCTAAACAAGAAGTACCCAGATAAATATGGACCTAGAAAGTTCAATCTACTAGCTCTTTAATAATACACACACACAGACACAGATGCACACAGACCTTCAGCACAGGCAATAGGGACCATATAGTTTCCTCCTGTGCTTACCATTCATCTGAGAGAGAGAGAGAGAGAGAGAGATCTGGGCTGGCAGTATACCCTAGTGGTTAGAGTGATGAACTGTGAATGGGCTTGGTACAGCCAACAGACCTGGGTGTGTTCCCAAATCCTCCACTTTCATACTCTGTGTGCCTGAGCAAGTCACTTAACCTTCCCAGTGCTCCCAGATCGCCCCAAAAAGCAGGCCTTGTGCCTGGTGGGCCTTACCAAGTTACCAAAAGAATAGCAAAACAACCCCCCCCAAAAAAAAATAAAAGTACTGTTACTTGTCCTAATGTTTCACAGCTACATGTAAATCCTTAGCTTATGCACTATTATGCTTTACCGTTGCAAGTACTAAGCTTTAAAACTGTCAATTTACTTGCTTAATTGTACATCTAACTAATTGACTTAGTCAGAGTAGATCATGGAGAATGAATGCTTAATGGCAGGTTCTTCGTTTTTTCCCCAATTGAAATCCAGGACTGTTAAATCGTATAATTTTACTAAGATAAAACACATCTTTTTAGTTTTTCTAGTGAACGTTTTGTCCTTGTGAATAGTATCAAGACTGACATTTTATACTGAAGTTCTCCATTTACCACTTGAGTGCTACAGGAGGGTCAACCACAGTGCCAGCTTCCCCACACTATTCCTCGTGTGTGTCACAGTCCTGCCCTGCAGCAGAAGATGGAAGGATAGTTCTAATTCAAGTAGCAGTACATAAGGGACTTTTCAAGGAAATCACTTACTTTACGTAGACAGCACAAGTCAATAGTGATGGGATGGTGAAAATTTAATAGAAAATGTGCCGTCCACACAAACTGTTGGCAGGACAGGCATCTTTTTCATGAAGACAGTAGTAAGCTGGCAAGGGATGCCTGTGGTTAACTTTTGACTCCCCTTAGACGGCATTGTAATTTAGCACCACTGAACTGTAACTATAAATTCACCAACATTTTAAAATGGATTGAAAACAGTTCTAAGGGCATGGATACATTCACTATCCAAACTCTGGCAGTTCCACTGGAAATGCTGATTCGTCGGATGTCTTTAAGCTAAACTCGTTCCTCCACCTTGGCAGTATATCCTGTGGCTCCATCTTGTGATATCAGATCTTTCTTTCCTCTGGAAAGGACGGGTCTCCTCCTTTGTAGTTCTGCAGCATTTGAGGTTTGCCATAGAGCTTTGGTGATATTATTCTCCTAAACGTCTTTGTTTCGAATTCTTCAAAACTATGCTCCTTTGCATCAGTAATTCCTCTTCAACAAATTATTGGACATGGAGGAAGCAAAGCCGTCCCATGGCTTCAGGTTTTGTTACATGTTTTTTATCAAAAGATGTCGAACACTGACCCCCATGTGTCCTGCATTTGCTGTTTCAGATCGCAGCATATTGTGAAGGTGTATGGTCTTTGTCAGGCGATGTTTTCAGCTTTGTTGTAAGATTGCATGGCCAGGCCCCTCTTAGGTCGACTGGCTGGCAGGGACCCGAAACTTTGATCTAAGAGCCACAAAAAAGGCCTTAGTTGCTGCCAGGTTGGCAGCACAACTAGCAGCAGTAGAGGAGGCAGCAGCAGCTGCCATAGGGAGTACCTTGTCAGCCTCAGCATTGCTTCTGGTTGTGGCCAACGTCAGAGTGTCCATCTCTGGGTTCAGGTATAAGTGCTGGGCTCTCCATGTCTTTGGAGAAAGTCCTGCTCAGGAAACACAAGCTCTACCAGTGCCTGTCATGGGATTGGTAGAGATCGTGGTCCACCCACTCCCTCGACTTTCCCAACTGCTCGACTCTAGTCGGGCTCCGCTTGGTCGAGGCATTGGTCAACAGTTCCTCAGTCTACCCAATGGGGCTTGTTGACTTCGATATCTGTCTGTTTCTCAAGCCTGTCAACCAGCTATCAGAGGCGATTGATGAGGAGTTGATTCTCCTGACCCCAGTTGTTCTGGTCCTCACCCAGGAGGACATGGCCCAGTCGGTATCCCTGACCGGTTCCACACAGGACTAGCCTCCACCAGTGGTTGTGTCACCTAAGTTGATGCTTGTGACTATGGCTTGGCATGTGGTTTACACTGATCTTCCAGAGGGCTTCTCCTCGACATCAGCCTTCAGGTTGATGGTGAAGGTCGAGGCAGCATTCATAATCTCGATCTCGCTCAACTGGGAGGCACTGCTGTCAGCGCTTCTTGACCTCCTTGTCCTCAGGCGAGAAGTGGCACTGTGGCAGGATGTGGAGGCACTACAAGGACCTCTTCTGGTAGTAGTGGACCATCGTGGGGCAGGATAGGGCTCTGCCTCCTGGACAGCTTGCAGTTCCACCCTCAAGAGCTGTCTCCAGTATCTGCCTCTCCACCCTTGTGGGTGGAGCCAGATCCACCACAGCTGTTGGTGGGAGCCCTAACTACAGATTGTCATGCCACAGCCGGCTTGCCAGGTTGGCTGTTGGTGGAAATCACCCAGTTGGAAGACACTTGAGTGGTCCATGGTGGCAAATGGTCAAGGACCATGTGACAGGGTGAGCCTTGTCTGGGGTGGATGCCCATGTGTGGAGTGCCCCCCCACCCTATTCTTTCACCGTTTGTTTCTGTATGATGGCTGCTCGCACTGGGAATGAAAATGAAATAAGTTTTCTGTATGCTTGTCTATTTTAGGGTGTCACATTTAACAATGTAATGGAAATAAAAAGATATGATGCGTTCCAAGGGTTGGCAGGAGATGGGAGAAGAGGGGCTCACCCTCATTTTCCTGTTCCCCTTGCAAACCCAGTGGAACCCTCATGGACTTACTATCTTATTAAAACTATCTTTTTAGATTAAAGAAAAATGGAAACATAACCCCCCTTCCCTTAACCAAGAAAAGAGGAGTTGAGTCTAGGCTAGAAAAATTAACAGGTATGAACATGTATGTCTTTACAGTTTGATGGGGAACTCCTGAAAATAAGAGGTTTATACTGGTTTCAGCAAAAATTGGTGGATCAGCTGATGATGATGTCATAAATGAAAGGTATAAAAACCCACTACTTGGAGTAACAAAGATAGATAGGGGAATCGGTTGAATACTGACTACCAAGTGAGGAGGACCTCAGAAATGTGTGCTTGTTTCCACACTTATATTTGCAAAGGCTGAAGCTAAGCCTCAAGAATTTTCAAAATTAGAAAGTTTGCTGGATACTGAGCAATGAATAACCATTTGCTTTCTGTATGTTTATCATTTTAATTTTTTTTAATTTTCTGATTTGAATAAAATAGCATACGTTTGTGTTTTTATGAACCTGACTTCTGGTTTGTTGTGTCTGATCTTCCCTTGTCAATCTTCACCATTCACTACTGCTTGATTGTGCGGAGGCCACCCACATGGGAGTTTTTTTTTTTTTTAAAGGTCGGCATCAACGGTGCCGCCCGACAGCAACGTATGCATCATATAAGGGCGGCCATGAGGGTGCCGCAGACCTCCTCCATATCAGTTCTGTTTCTCCCGCCCAAGGCTGCACCTGCTACCGCGTGTGAGATTGTTGAACCTGCGTCATAGGCCTTCCTGTGATTCCTTCTCCAGTTCCTCCCGACGCCGTTGAACCGTCTTTAGTCTGGTAAAACCGTTCCTCATTTCTACGGTGCCGGGAGCCTTTTTCTGTGTTTTATATCATTTTCGCATCATGTCCAGTTCGGGAGCAAAGCGTAAGTCGAAAGCGGTCCGCACCCCCTATGCATCGGTGCTCCTGTGGCTGGCATTTTTCCGTTACAGACAGGCATGATGTTTGTCTTCGCTGTCTGGGACCCACCCATGATATGGATTCGTGCGACACCTGTTTCTCGGACCGTCGTGTCCTATAAGTCCGCGTGTTCACTATCAGCAAGGCTCCGCCAACTTTAGGGGGATGGCATCACTCCAGGGCTTCCCAGGTAAGATCTCTAGACCCTTCCTCCGGGTCCCCTCCCAGGGCTATACGGTCTGGAGAGGAGGAGGCCTCCTCATCTTCTAGTCTTGCCAAGGAAGAGGCCTCTTTTGCAGTGTCAGAGGAGCGCCGTGGTACCTCCCGGGGCCGCGGTGGAGACACCGCCTCGGCAGTCGCCTCCGGAGGTGCAGACTCCCCCAATGTGGAGGCCCAGGTCTGTTGGGCCCGGCATCGGTGGACCCTTGGTGCCACCCTCCGGTGCCGCTCTGGATCCCAGCGCCGTTCGCGGCACTGGTGATCAGGGTGGCACTGTTTGCAGCGCCGTGTTGGCTCTCGGTGCTGCCCATGGTGCCATAGGCCCGGTTGAACCTTCTAGCAACGCTGAGCTGGGTCCCAGCGCCGTGGGTGGTGCCGCAGGTCTGACCGGTGCTGTTGGGGAGTCAGGGACGGGTTCGGGTGTCTCTGGTACATTGAAGCCGCCCGGCGTTGTGGCTGCCACCGACATCTTTCACGGCGCCGTTTCTCTGGAGACCCCTTGGGTGGCCAGTATTGAGGTTCAGCTGGTCTCCTCCTCCTCCTCGGAGGAGGATGATTCGGATGTGGACCCATCCTGGCACCCTGACTGTTCAGAGTCAGGGTCTCCAGTGAGACAAGGTGCTAGGTGGCCCAGCGCACCTATTCCGCTGTCTCCTCTGCTGTCCTCTCCTGAGGCCTCTCAGGCTGGGGGTGGTCTGGGGTCCCTGGAGGGGGATGGCATGGAGGCGGGGGGGAGGGGCTCATCCTCCTGAGGGGGTTGCGGTAGCTGCCGATCCCAGTGCTACTGCACCTGCTTGGGATGGGTTGTCGCTGGGGTCGAGGAGGAGGGCATTGTCAGAGTCCGGGGGGTTCAGAGACCGGGATGAGGCGCCTCGGTCTTCACCTGCCACCCCTCGGGGTGTGGGTAGGAGCCATAGCGCTGGGCCCTGCCTTTGTCTCTCGGGCTCCGGGGATCCCTCTGGTGGCGTTGCTGTGGGCTGCCCTTCTGGACCCATGCAGCCCCAGGTTCGTTACAGGGGAGGATCCCCTACTAGGCTCTTCCAGGCTTCGCATCCCCAGGGTTCCGTTCTGCGACCTGGTTTGTTGTCCGGGACCCCGCCAGCTTGGGCTTCGTTTTCTGGATTTCAGAGCCTCAGCAGAGGACACTTGCCTCGTCGTAGGTGTCCCTCTCCCGTTCCTCTGTAGCCACCCCATCTCTCCCAGGCCATGTCGGTCCTATGGGCCCAATATTCTGGGAGACGTTTAGAGGCACTGCGATGGCCTTCCCCTCATACGTTAGATGTATGTATGAGCAGGTGTTTCGCCTATCCCCACCGCTGCAGGAGTCCTCTGGACATTTGAGCTCCCCATCATCCTCGTCTCCCTCCTCAGAGGGAGAGGAACCCCCTGCTCATCTCTCCTCCGATGCTGATTTCACTGAATATCAGCGATTCTTTTCGAGGATGGTGAGGGATCTTTGTATCTCCGTTGTTAAGTGAGACAATACCGAACGGGAGACGCGTGAATTCCTCAGTGAATTCAGTGCCCAGCATTTGGTAGTACTGTCCTGGCCTATTCCTTAACAGGAGGTGTCTATCCGTTCCTGGCAGTCGCCAGCCGTTCCTGTTCTAGCCCTGGCAGACTGCAGGAGAAGGTATTGTGCCCCATTGGAGTCTCTAGGTTCTCTTCCCAACCCGCCTTTGGGATTGGCATTCCTAGAAACTCCCTCCGGGTGCTGCCGCCTGGCGCACGACCACCCAACGAATTCAGATTCCTTACAATTTGACCAGTGGGGGAGAAGGGTGTTCACTTCTTCTCGTGCGATGCTGTGCATTGTCTCACATCAGGTGCACCATGCTGCCTACAACAGGCATTTATGGTCAATGCTATCCCAGCTGGTAGCATCAATGCCTGATTTGGAGCAATCTAGACGGGCCATTACCCTCTCTACTATAGGCCTGGAGCTGGCAAGACACCAAGCGGGCATCTTACGATGCCAGTGAGGTGGCTTTCAGGCTTGCAGGGACAGCTATCTGTATTAGACGGATGGCATGGCTTCATCTATCGAGGTTATCACCCCTGGCCCAGCGTAGGGTGATTTGTTCTGCTTTCTGGGGGACCCGTCTTTTTTCCTCCAGGGCTAGGAGGCTTCTGCAGGGGCTTCCTCTGTCTCCCCGTCCCCGAGGGACACATCCTAGCTCTCCTCTGCCATAGGCTTCTCGTCTGATTAGCCCAGGGTCTTCCCCTTCTGTTTTCCACCAACAGGAGGCCGAGGGTCTTGTTCCCTCAGGGTTTCTGTTATCCCCCCCCCCATGGGGGAGGGCTTGGTACTCACCCAAGTAGTAATGAATGGTGAAGATTGACAAGGAAAGATATGAAAATTAGGTACCTACCATAATTCTTGATCTTCTATTGTATCTTCACCATTCATTACTGATACCCGCCCACGTTCCCCTCAGTGGCCTTCCCCTTCCTCTCCCTTCCTTGTTGGCTTTTAAGCCAAAAAAAAAACAAACCCCATCTTGATTTTCCGTTCTTCTCTGGACAGATCCTTTTCCTCAAGGTAAAGGGGAACGAGTAGGATTTATTCTATCCTGAGGGAACTCTTTCTGATTGCTCCTAGGGGTGACCTCTTGGTTTCTTAGCCATGTTGCTCAGTTCACAGCTGAAGTGACCGCACCTCTATGGCTCGGCCCCAATTTTCAGGTTCCCTCTGGCAAGTATTAATTAATATTGTCAGCTTCTTCTGGTTGGTGCTTCTGGCACTTCATTTACCTTGAGCTGTTGTTCCTGCCTTGCCTTCAGGGAGTCCGATTAAGTTCCCACTCTCCTTTTATACAAAGCTGCCTTCTGTACGGCTAACCCCCTCCCCACACACATCTGTGTTAGCACTAAACAAGGTGCTAAGGGGCTTATTCCCCTTCCTAGTTGGGCGCTTTCTTTCCGGAACAGAATTTCTGCATGGGCAGTCTGTGAGCTCTCCGCTAGAGTGTAGGGGGTTGGAATGACGGGAGGTTAGAGAATCTGCCCTCTGTGTCCAATCTGTACAAGCGGTTCAGTCGAACCTTCTCTCAGTCCTATCAGGAGGGATTCTTGCTCCCTTGTTTTTGATTCCGAGCTTATAAGTCTCTCAACCAATATATCTATGGGCAGTGTTCACCCCTCTCAACATCCCTTGTTTTCTTCCCTTTTTTCTTCTTCTTCCCTTTTCTCTTTCTCTGTTCCTCCCTTGGAGCCACCCCAGAAGGGAGGCCCTGCGGTCCCTTAGGGTAAGCATTCTTTCTCTTTCTTTCTGTCCTCTACCGGCTTATTCCTTTTTCAGTTTATATCCTTTCTTTTTTCTGTCCCTTGGCTCTCTTGCCTCACTCTCCTTTTCCTTACTCTTTTTTTTGCCTCTCTGGCTACCAGAACTGAGATGGAGGAGGAGTCTGCGGCACCTAACAGCCACCTGGCATGGACGCAGTGCGTTGCTGTCGGGGCAGCGCCATTGGTACTGACCTAAAAAAAAAAAAAAAATCCCATGGTGGGTGCGCACCTCCGGCACAACCCAAGCAGTAATGAATGGTGAAGATACAGGAGAAGATCAAGAATTACGGTAGGTACGTAATTTTCATTTTTATCCCACACCTTCACAGTGGTTTTAGAAGTGGGATTTCTGATATGTCTAGACTGCCTGGGAGATGTTATCAGTGAGTATTGAACCAATACTCAGACAGATGCAAAAAGATCAGGGTGCTGAGGCAATAACATATCCATTGACTCGTGTCATGGTGGAGAAGACCGGAGAGAAACCTGGACCCAGATTGGACCTAGAGGCCTCTGTGGAGCAGTTGCAGTCTATGTTGACAAGCCTCCTGCAGTCTGCCAGTACCAGTGTTAAGCGTCCAGTGAAACAGAACAGATGGTCTGACTGTGGTGTTCCAGGTGAGAGAGGCCTTGATGTTGTGGTGGATCTGAAGGTAGCTAGAGGCAGAGCAGCTTTGCCTGAGGGCAGAGAACAAAGTGTTGGAGGTCTAGAAGAATGTGAGTACAGGTGCTGTGCACGTTGAGGAGGAACCAAAGGAGACAGTCCTGTACCCAACTGCAGGAGCCAGTGGAAAAGTTTGAATTGTGTAATGACTGTCCAGCGCTCCTCATGCTCCTAGGGTGTTATCTTTGTGATGTGGACTCTGAAAGTGAGGGGAGTCTGTGTTAGGAAAGCATGGACAGCTGCCTGAATACCATTGAAATCCCAGGTGAGATTGGTCCTTTAAGTATTGTGCTGGGCAATGAAACTACAGTCAAGCAAGAAGAGGCCTGTAGGTTGGCTGAAGAGACTTCATTTGTAGATGCACTAGGCAAACATTGAAAAACAGGGGATTGGGGTAAATTGCAGTGTGGGGACCATAGTATAAAGAAACTAAAACAGGGTATAAAAATGAAAGATGATGTACCTGTAAACGGTGGGGTGGGTAATTGAATGTATTCATGGTATGAAAGTATTAATGATATTTTGTATCATATGAGACCCAAACCCAGATCCAACAAGATAGATATACAAGTGGTGGTGCCAAAGAGATATCACCAGAGGGTACTAGAGGCTGCTCATTCCAGTACTTATGGGCACCTCAGTCATGAAAGCACACTGAATAATCTGGTACCACATTTCTACTGGCCAGGAATGTACAGACAGGTGTCAGGTTACTTAAAATCCTGTTTGGTCTACCAGTCAGAGATGTTCCCTGCCTCTAGGGAAGGGCTCATGCACAACAATTGTGCTGGTAAGCAAGGGATGGAAGCTCCAACCCTTCCAGGGTTCTGGTGGGGTGACTGCCAACAGTAAGGAATGTTGCCCTCTTGTACAGGGGTGTGTGTGTGACAGGGTGAGCCCTGTCTGTGGTGGATGTTCATGTGTGGGGTGTCTGGGGTGGCCCCCCATTCCTTTCACTCTTTCGTTTCTGTGGGATGGCCGCTCGCACTGGGAATGAAAATGAAATACGCTTGCTATATGCTTGTCTATTTTAGGGTGTCACATTTAATGATTTAATGGAAAGAAAAAGATGAGTTTCAAGAGTTGGCAGAAGAAGGGAGAAGAGGAGAGTGCCCTCATTCTCCCGTTCCCCTTGCAAACCCAGTGGAACCCTCATGGACTTACTATTTTATTAAAAGTATCTTTTGAGATGAAACAAAATGGAAACGTAAAACCCCCTTAACCAAGAAAAGAACTGAGTCTAGGCTAGAAAAATTAACATGTATGAACATGTATAACTTTAATGTTTGATTGGGAACTCATGAGAATAAGAGGTTTATACTGGTTTTAGCAAAAAGGGGTGGATCACCTGATCGTGATGTCATCCATGAAAGGTATAAAAACCCACCACTTGGAGTAACAGAGATAGACAAGGCAATCAGTTGAATACTGACTACCAGGTGAGGAGGACCTCAGAAGTGTGTGCTTCTTTCCACACTGTTTTGTTTGCAAAATCTGAAGCTAAGCCTCAGGAATTTTCAAAATTTGAAAGTTTGCTGGATGCTGGACATTGAATAACCTTTTGCTTTCTGTATGTTTATTATTTTGTGATATAAATAAAATAATGCACGTTTGCTTTTTTATGAACCTAACTTATGGTTTGTTGTGTCCTTTTTATTCCACACCTTCACAGGCCATTTTCAGAGAGTCCTTGGATGACTCGGATAAGTTGTCCATGTTGTCCTTGAGGAATCATACCTTCTACTGGGCTTCTGTCGAGGAACTGTCCACCAGCCATTGCCCAATGTCGTTTGGGGCTCTCATCCACCTTATGTCGGAGTCCATGAATGTGTCCTTGGAGCTAGTCCAGAAGTGGGTTAAATACCCCTTTACTGATATCCTGGACAAGGGTGATTCCCTGGAAGTTGCCTTTCCCATGGCTGAGGCCATTTTGGGACTGGCACTGCAGCTTTTGCAGCATATAACATCTTGCCCGGCACCCTCCACCCATGTGGTCTCCAAGTATGCAGTCCACACTGGGTCCCTTTCAGGGTTCTCCGACCATCTCTCAGCAGAGGGGTTGGTCTTGGACTTGGCCATCTGGGGGTCAAGGGGACATAGACAAGCCCACTGACAAGTAGTCGAAGAAGCTTGACCAGGCAGGCAAAAAGGTCTACACTCCCCATCTTTGGATCTGTATCAGGCCAGCTGTGCTGCCTGGTGGTCAACCCCAGTTGGGAGTGCTGGAAGTAATCTTTACTCACCTCCCTGCTGATAAGCAGTTGCCGGTGAAGTTGGTCAAGGTCCAAGATCAAGCACTGCAGTAACTTCAGCTCAAGAAAGCCTTAGACATGGCGACCCCTGTACCCATGCCATGGCAGCGGCCATCACGACGTGTCACAAGGCCTGGCTGAGGCTCTCCACCTTCTCGACGGATACTCAGCACAGGCTGGCTGATGTTACCTACTTAGGCAACAATCTGTTTGGCCCTGGGTGGAAGGACATCTCACCAGAGTAGAGAAGTCCAGTGTCACCCTGGATTTTGTGGCTTTGTCCCAGAAGGACCCTAAGGCTAAGAAGCCTAAAAAGACTTACTAATACTGGTCCTTTCAGCCACAGCAGCCTCGTCAGCAGCCCCAGTAGGGGCAATACCAACCCTGGCACCCTAAAGCCAAGCTCAGTGGCCAGGGGCCAACAAGAGGTAGGGGTAGGTAAACTGTTACCCCTCCAGCTCCAGCAGCCAGTGCTCTCTCCAGAGCTACTCAGTGGTGGGTCAGGGGTGTCATCCTCCTGCCTGTCTGGTTCTCCTGGCCCAGCTCCCTGTGAGAGGGTCAGTTACGTCACTTCTGGCCATATTATTCCATTATTCCTACAGACAAGTGGTTACTGGAGGTGGTAGGCTGAGGGCTGCCTTTCAGCTTCAAGGCTAACCCGACTTACGGACTCCACACTGCGTGGGAATCTTTGGTGTCATCTGACACATTGTCTTCCCTAAGAAAGGACATTGCTCAGCTCCTGCTGAAAGAAACTGTAGCCCGTGTCCCATATGCCCTGGTAGGTCAGAGCTATGTGTCCAGGTAGCTCCCGGTCCCAAAACAGATTGGGTGGGGGGGCATACCAGATCTGCATGACCTGAACCAGTTCATGCGGAAGTGCAAGGTTTTGCTCCCTGGATCTCCAGAACGTGCTCTTCCACATTCTAGTCCATCCTTCCTACTGGCAGGACCTTCAGTTCTGCACAGAAGGAGTTCTCCATCAGTTCCAGGTCATACTCTTCAGCTTCTCATCTGCTCCTTGTGTCTTCACCAAGTGCATGGCAGTTGTGGCAGCCTTCCTGCAGTGTAGTGGCATCACGGTGTATCTGTACCTGGGTGACTGATACCCGGGCCGTTGAGCAGCCCACAGATCTGCAGAGACATGGGCCTGTTGGTTAACCCAGTCAAGTCCATACTGATCCACTTGCAGGTCATCAAAGTTCATTGGGGCAAAGCTACACTCCCTGTGGGCCAAGGCCCGTCTCCCTCTGTACCGGGCTCAGAATCTTACCTCATTTGCGTGATCATTTCAGGTTGTTGCAACAGATCTGTCTCGAGGATGGAGCTCTCGCAGCAGGTAATACCATTAGTACTGAAGCCAACAGATGTCAGGACCCCACGGAAAACTTGTAGCTAGCAGTCTGAGGCAGGGGGTGGTCCCCTGGCACCATCTCAGTTCTTTTCCTGCCGTCGACCCGCGTAGTTCGGCTCCTTGGATGCCTTCCTTAGCAGTCGACGGCCATCGAACTTCAGAGTTCTTCAAAATCCTTTTTTCAATGCCTCGTTTATGTCATCACCCTCCCCACCGCGGTGAAAGTCAGTGTGCACATGGGGGAAGCAGATCCCGGCTAAGGACGGCCACGTGGCCTGCCTCCCCTGCCTAGGCCCTTAACACCAGCCCGACGCCTGCACACATTGTCAAAAATTCAGCCAGAAGACGCGCACCAGGAGGGCTCATGCACTCAAGACCTTCTTGCTAGAAAAGAAGCTTGCGGCCATGCAGCGAGGCTCAGGAGCCAGCTCATCCTCTCCTGCCAGGGATTCCCACCCAAAGACAGGTCATCTGGGGGGGGGAGCATCACCATAAGGATTAGGATCGGGCCAGATCTGAATCCTGCCCTAAGTTGCCAGCCAAGCAGGCCTCGTCTTCCTCATCCTCCAGCCAGAGGTCCAGTTCGGTTCCAGCCCAGCCATCCGAACCTTCCCGCATGTCTGTCTGCTCCCACCTCCTCTCAGGGCAAACATCGGGAGTCTGCCTCGTCAGGACACCATCACTCTTCAGGGTTTTATTTAACTCTCAAAATTGATTAGCGTTTTGCTCATAAAAGTGCTAAAACATTGTAAAAATGCATAACACTTGCCTCACTATGTTTAACAAACATAACACTTCTAGAAAACCTATTAAATGCTTTCTGAACAGTTAGTATTGTCCCCCCCCCAAAAAAAACTGCTAATCAATTATTTAAAACTCTGCTCTTCCCTGGCTCACCAACCCCTAAAACCCTCAGGGTCGACCCAGGAAAGCCTGTCCAGGGCTCAGGACAGGCCCAGTTCTTCTGATGAATGCAAGCGCTCAGAAGAACCCTCCGGTAGGCAGGAGGCTACGCGGGCTTGGACGCCCCCCCCGGCTAAGGTGCACCCTCATCTGGACCAGCGCAAGCCTAGGCGGTTGCCTACTCCGTCGACCCGCTCCCCGATGCTTGACGTGGGGTGGTCACCGGATGAAGACCAGCCATCCACCCCTCCTCCGAGGGACCAGACGCCTGACAAAGCCACACCAGACCTACAGACGAAGGTGCTGCTGGTCGTCTGCCTACTGATGCCGGGATTCTGGACCCGACGCCTGCCGAGCCAGAGCCCCAGACACCCGCACCTGAAGACCCGGCGCCAGCCCCTGTGGTCGTCCCAGTAGCAGACATCGGGAGTCTGTTCACTATATGGTGGAATACAGTTAAGGGGGATCTTCTGTATAGACCCCCAGACACTGTACCTCCTCCGCCACCCATGAGTCCCCCGCCCACCCCAGGACCTCGGGGGTGAGGGTGAGCACCCATATCCGGACCCTAAAGGGGAAGAGAAGGAAACGACCCTCATCTTTCCCTCCTGTCATGTCCTTCTCGGATGAAGGTGATGTGGATTCAGAGCCTTAGACAGGGAATTCTGCCCCCGGGACCTAAAGATTCCCCACAGTCCCCCCGGATGACCCCTCATTTTTGGACATTGAGGCACATCCAGGCTATATATGAGTGGGACATGGAGGATCTGGACCCAGAGCGCAAGCGCCTGGCCAAGTTCCTCGGAGAGAAGAAACCCAAACTTTTGGTGATTCCACCGTTAGTGGAACCATTTCAAGACGTAACACCCCTCACCTAGCGTACGCCATCCTCCATTCTGGCAGTCCCTAGGAAGGCGGATAGACTTAATAAGCCTCCAAAGTCTGAACCTTTTCTGGCCGAATAACCAAAGGCCAATTCATTGGTCCTCATGGCAGCCCACAGCAGAGGGTCTCAGCCAAAGCATTTGAGTTCCCAACCGCTGGATCCCATCTCTAAAACGTTAGACAGTTGGGGCTGAAAAGTCTTCTTCTCAGTCACTGGGGCCATCAGGTCTTTGAACTTCATGGCCCACATGATTACCTACCAGCAGTTGCTGTAGAGGAAGACAATGGACCTCGTTGAAGCTATGCCAGACTCAGACTCGAAACAAGAAATTCTAGCATGTGCCCAGTCAGGTTTAGATGTAGATAAACACTCCCTCAGGTGTTCTTACAACGCCATGGATATGGCCTCCAGAGCAGCCACCTTGGGGGTCTGTATGAGACGGCAGTCTTGGCTTAGGCTTACGGGCTTCCAGCCAGACCTACAAGAGTCCATTCTGGATTCTCCTTTTCAGGGTCCCGTTCTGTTCAGCCTGGAAGTTGAACAAATGATTAAGCAACTTCAGGAGTCAGGAAAAGCGGTGGCTGACATGCACCGCATGTATAAATCCCAGCCTCAGGAACCCTGCCGGCGCCCTTTTCGTAAAGGACAAGAACAGGGGAGTAAACAGTCCCACAGTAAGGGGTTCAAGAGGCAGGGTCACCCTGCCCCTCAAGGTTCCCAGGGCCCCAAGCAGCCCAAAACTCCCAGGACCCCCCCCCATGCCCTCAGCCTGACTCCCTCTGCCCCCCTCCTCCCTTCAGGGACAGGCAGAGCGAGAAGTTATGAGGGCGGTTTGCACTTTACCCACTCGAATGGTCCAGTATCACTGTGGACCAATAGGTACTGGATACCATTCAAAAAGGTACATGATGGAGTTCATCTCTATCCCGACAGATAACCGACCCCCCCCTTTCCGGCCCATTGTCCACCAGAACACAGTCTTCTTCTAGAAGTGGAGATTCAACAGCTACTAGAAAAATGAGCCATTCAAAAGGTTCCACAGGCCCAGAAGGGAAAGGGTTACTACTCCCATTTCTTCCTGGTCCAGAAGAAAACAGGAGATCTTCATCCAGTTCTGGATCTGAGCTAGCTCAGTCTCTCTGTAAAATACCAGTGGTTTCGGATGGTCACTCTGGCAGGTCTTTTCCCCTTACTCCAGCAAGGGAACTGGCTGTGCTCCCAGATATGCAGGATGCCTACGTGCATATCAAGGTCCTGAAGTCTCATAGAAAGTTTCTGTGCTTCAGCTTCCAGGATGGGCACTACCAATTCCGGGTAGTTCCTTTCGGCCTTTCTTCCACCCCCAGGGTTTTCACCAAGTGTCTAGCGGTGGTAGCGGCAGCCCTCCGCAGGAGAGGCCTCTTCGTGTACCCTTACCTGGACGATTGGCTCCTCTCTTCTCAGTCAGAGGAGGACCTTCTAATCGCCTTACGAGAGACATAGGCTCTATTTTCCTCCTGGGGATCGCAATAAATTGGCCAAAATCACATCCTTGGCCAACACAAAGGCTGCAGTTCATAGAGGCTGTTCTGGACACCAGACAGGGAAGAGCCTTTCTGCCTCCAGACAGGGCAGACAAACTTCGGGATTTGGCTCCAGAAGGCCCCCTCTTCCCCTGCCCGGGCTGTTCTACAGCTTCTAGGCCATATGGCGGCTGCCATAGCCACAGTACCCTTAGCCAGACTTCATATGAGGATCCTCCAATGGCACCTCTGGGTCCAGTGGAACCAATCGGTTGGCGATCTGGATCTTCAAATCCAGATGTCTCGGGCGGTACATCGTTCTGTCGAATGGTGGCTCCATCATGACAGTCTAGCAGGAGGAGTTCCATTCCGGAGACTCACTCCTCTCCATACTTTAGCCACAGATGCCTCTCTGTCCGGTTGTGGGGCTCATTTAGGGGATCGCAGGCCCCGGGGGTCTTGGTCTGCCATAGAGAGCTGTCTACATATAAATGTTCTGGAAATGCGAGCTGTGCTGAATGCAGTTATCTCATTCAGAGACCAGCTCTTGCCGGGTCCTCTCCTGATGCAGACAGACAACACACCAGTGGTCTTCTACATCAACAAACAAGGGGAGGAGGACTCATTCATACCCCCTTTACAGGGATGCCATCAGCTTGTGGGACTGGGTAGTAGAACATTGGCTGGACCTCATCGCAGTTCTTGTGCCTCAAGTTCAGAATGTTCTCGCCAACAGTCTCAGCCACTGTACCTCTCTGAATCGCGAGTGGGAACTGCTCCAAGATGTCGCAGACTAAAACTGTTTGGTCCCTGGGGCCATCCAGAGTTGGACCTCTTTGCATCTCTGTGCAACAGCAAACTGCAAAATCTTTGCTGTCTCGTTCCAGGGCCTGGTGTTTTGTGGTGAGACGCATTGTCCCTCTCTTGGACAGGGAAGTTCCTGTACGCCTTCCCTCTTTTTCCCCTCATTCAGAGAGTACTGCACAAGTTGCAGTCAGAGGGAGCCAGAATGATTCTGGTGGCTCCTCTACGATCCCGTCAGATCTGGTATCTGTTGCTCCAGCAACTGTCACTGGAGCCTTCAGTTCAGTTGCCACTCTCCACCCACTTGCTCTAACAAGAGCAGGGGACACTCATCCATCCTGCTCTTCAATCTCTTCACCTCCACGCATGGCTTCTGCAGTCTTAGCGGAAGAGAGACTAGGAGTACCAAGCAGGGTGGCTGAGATCTTGGTTGCAGCGAGGAAGCCTTCCACCAGGGCCACCTATGCTCTGAAATGGAAACGCTTCTGTCTGTGGGCTATGGCCCATGCCCTAAATCCTCTGGGTCACCCGGCTAGGCACGTGCTAGAATATCTCCGTCACCTCCTGGATTTAGGACTGAACTATTCATCCATTAAAGTACTCATGTATGCGGTTTCTGCATATCATGATCCTATCTGAGATAAAACACTGGCACAGCTCAACGTCTGTAAGACATTTCTATAAGGGGTCTTGCATATCAGACCTCCCAGGAGAGACATCGTTCCTCCTTGGGACTTACTTTTCGTCCTGGAGAAACTCACCCTTCCTCCCTTCGAGCCAGCAACCTCCTGCGAGCTGCGCTTCCTCTCATGGAAGACCCTCCTTTTGATAGCCATTACGTCCACTCGAAGGGTTTCCGAGCTCCAGGCCCTGATGTGTAAGGAACCGTACATAGTTTTCCACAGGGACAGGGTGACCCTACGCATGAAGCTTAAGTTCATGCTGAAGGTGGTGTCAATGTTGACTTTTAACCAGGACATCAATCTTCTGGTTTATTATCCGGAATTTGTTAACCAAAGTGAAGCACTGTTGCACACCTTGGATGTTCACAGAATTTTGAGGTATTACCTCCACAGGACTCACTCCTCCAGACAGTTGGACCAGTTGTTCGTCTCATTCGCCAAGCAAATGTTAGGGGCTCCTGTTTCCAAACAGTCACTAGCCCGTTGGCTGGTGCAGTGCATTACTGTTTGCTACCAGCATCATAACAAACCACTTCCGGGAACTGTCAGGGGCCACTCTACCAGAGCAGTGGCCTTCTCCTTTGCAGCACTAAAGAATGTCTCCACGGCATATATTTGCGCTGCAGCTACTTGGAATACAGTCCGCACTTTCATTGGATATTACAGCCTGGACATTGCATCCAGAAGGAGAGCAGATTTTGGACTAGCAGTCCTGCAAGACCTACTCTCTCAGATGCTTTTCTAACATTTTCAGCTGTTTTTCAGTTTTTCAGCATCTCCCCCCTCCCACCCTCAGACATGGGCCTATCCTTGCGTACTGCTTAGGACTCCGTCCTAATGGTATTACCTGCTGCAAGAGCTCCATCTTCAAAGACAGATAGTACAGTTATGTAAGAACTTACCGTACCGGTAGATCTTCATGAGGAGATCTTGCAGCAGGTAGCTTTCCCACCCTCCATCCCCCAGGATCGTATTTTGGTTATTATATCACCAGAACATGGTGGGGCCTTCCTGCTCAGTTCTCCAGTTTTGTTTCTAGCCGGGTCTCCGGCAGGAGAACTGAGATGGCGCCAGGGGACTTCCCCCTTCATACCATGTCTGACGGGCGTAGCCGATGTCAGGGAAGGGGTGGTCCCCTGCCTCAGACTGCTAGCTGCAAGTTTTCCATGGGGCCATGATGCCTGCCAGCTTCAGTCCTCATAGTATTACCTGCTGCAAGAGCTCCTCTCGAAGATCTACTGTTACAGTAAGTTCTTACGTAACTGTACTTTCTTCTATTTCTTAGCCTAATCTGTCCTTTACAATTTCTAGTCCATAAGGTTGGCCAACCCTCCTCTTTCTTGACTATGCTGTACTGTCCTCTTTAATTTTCCTTTTTCCTCTCAAATCCTCATACAGTGAGTTTACTGGGGTGACCTCCAAGCGTAGGTAAAACAGGTTGTGTTTATCGTTGTTGGACTTAGTATGTAATAGCACTATGTCATAAAATACCTTGATGTATATACCTTATGAAACCTGTAAATGTTGAAAATAACCATGGCACTAGGTGTTTTTGATAATGGTAAAAAGTAATAGGTAACTATTATAAATATTAAGTTAGTTTTGCTATTTAAAATGCTTGTAAATTGCTGCAAACTGAACCAGTCTGAAATGTCATGGTGATTTGCATATATCCCATGATGCTTTGCATTATGGAAGTATGTGTGATGTGTTTCTTTGAAACTTGGCTTATTGTCAGTGCCTTTTGGGGTAACCCTTGATTCAGTGCTTCTTCGATGAGGTTCTTTGTTTTTAGGTTTTTTTTTTTTTTTATTTGAGCCCCCACTACCCAAGCAAACAAGGCCTGCATGGGGGTGGAGGCTGAATCTCAACTGCTAAAGTAGATCAGAGATCCATGTCGGTAGGTGCTGGCTAAGTGCAGAGAAAGGACATACTTAGTCTGTTGCTGTAAACTGATGTACTGAAGAAGGGATATGCCATTGCTTAAGGTTATCTGCTGTATTTTGAATAAACATCAAACGGAGATTGTGTGTTGAACTTGAAGTTCCGTTTCTGGTCCATCTGTTATTCCACAACCCCTCCACAGTCATCCACCACCAGTGTAGTCAAAGGTCCCAAAACCTAGGTCATCTGGACCAGCCATTCTTAGTGGCCTAACCAATGGGGTATGTCATCCAGTGGTGGCTGTTTGCTCAGCACTTGGAGGAAGGAATCCTTTTTGTCTGCCCAGAGCCAACCATCATGCTCATGATGGATGCTTCTCTGGTGGGGTTGGGAACATACGTGGGAGACCACAGAGCCCAAAGGTTCTAGTCACCCAGGGAGTTCTGTCACTACATCAGGCTGCTTGAGCTCCATACAGTGTAGTTGGCTGTCACAGAATTTGCTCCTCTGGTCAGGGGTCAGGGATCAGGTCATGCAGGTCCAGACAGAAAATACCATGACCATGTTTTACCTGAACAGGCAAGGTGGAACTCCCTTCCTTCCTCCCTCTGTGTAGTGAGGCCCTCTGCATTTGGACCCTCATGCGCAGTCTGGATGCAGATCTCCTGGCGATACATGTTGCAGGAGTGAACATCAAATGGTATATGCTCTTAGCCAGATGGGAGAGATGTTGCACGAGTGGTCCCTGCATCAGGATGTGATACGCCACCACTTCTTCCAGTGGTGCACCCCTCCAGTGGACCTGTTCGCCTCCTGGGAGAACAGAAAGCTGAGGCTGATCTTCTTTGGGGATGTCTCTGTCACCAGGTCACACCTATGGAACTTCACTATCAGCAGGATCACATGGTAGTTTTTCTGTAGTAGTCTGTTAGGAGTTGCGCGCCAACGGCACAGCCCTATATAAGCGTGGGTGGTCCCGCTTCCTCCTCAGCTCTTTCCCACCGTTGACCATTCTCGCATGGACTCCGCGGAAACTTTGTCATTCAGTCAACCGCCAAAATTATTTACCTTATCTTTCGTTGCTCATCGAATCACTTTATTTTAAAGTGATTCCTTTTATTTTTGTATGTCAAGAACTACTCCTTCATCAGCTCTTTTTCTTTGCTGCCCCTGCAGAAAGAATATTTATTTAACTGACAACTACGAACTTTGTGTCTGCTGTCTTGGACCTAGTCACAGTGCTCTTGCCCGTGTGCTGTAACTGAAGTTCAACCTCACCACTCTGCAGCACCGCAAGAAAGCTCTGCAGAAGTTCAACAGATAGCCAGTGCAGAGCAGGGCTCTTCTGGGGCCCCCCCCCCATGTCCTCTTTGGGCTCTTGAGGCTGCCAAGGCCTGGGACAAGTCTTCAGGGAAACTTTCTTGCTGAAATAAGGACTGTCCCAAGAACTGCTTCTCACCCCCATGGCAATCCTGGTCCCCGTTGGCTTCTTCCTCCTCTTCTCTTTGGATCGCCCCGTCGAACACTTTGGCTTTGACACCTCTCTCCATGCAGGCCTTTGCTCCTATCAAACCCCCCACAGTGGAGGTTCTCCCAGCCTTCTCATGGCTGCAGATGAGCTGTCAGCCTCTGGGTCGTCGGCCCCAACTCTGCCGTCACAACCTCCTTGTCTGCTCTGTCCTCCTCCACTGGTGTCTTTGCTAAGCAATTCAGAAGTGGAAGAGTGGCCCCTGCCACTGGTTTCGCCTCAGCATGACTCCTTGCTAGACGCCCCATCCCATTGTTCCAAGCCAAGAGGCAGTGGTTGGGGGTTGATTCTCCCTTCATCTGTCTCAGTGGAGAACCATAACTGCAGACGCTTGGATCTTGCAGATAATCAAAAAGGGCCATGCCTTTGAACATCTAGAACAGCCTCCAGATGTTCCACCAGTTCCCACCTCTTATCCTCCAGACCACATGGCAGTACTCCGGGATGAGGTCCTCACCTTGCTTTGCAAAAGGGCCATAGAGCCTGTGCCCAGACAGCAAAGTAAGAAAGGGCTCTACTCCAGGTTCATCCTGGTTCTCAAAAGAACTGGAGACTGGAGGCACATTCTAGACATCAAGGAGCTGAATCTATATCCAGCACAACAAGTCCGGATGGTAACTTTGCACAGACTTCTTCCTCAGTTCAAGCAGGGCAACAGCCTATGTTCCCTGTACAGCGAGTGCATAATTTTTATTTCTAGGGACAGCAGTACAGTTCACATCCCCATAACCCACCTAGCCTCCCCTGGCAGTGTAACACCCAAATTCCTGCTTCCAGTGTGCAAAGATCTGACATCCCAGGGTGGAGCCAGGGGGTGCCTGGGTGGTGGGAGTAGCTTAGCTTAAAGATGTCCGGTGAATCAGCACTTCCAGTGGAACTGCTAGAGTGTGGATGTGAACTGTATGACACCCCTAGAACTACTGTTACAGGTGAGTAACCCATATATTTTTACACTGCCTGTTGGCCTTTTGTCTATCTTAGGGAGGCAGTTTGGCCTAACAGTTATAGTGCAGAGCAGTGAAACTGGAGGCCCATGTTTTAATTCCACAATTTCCACTACTTACTGTGGCCTTGAACAAGTCACTTAACCCTCCTGTGCTTAGTCTCCCTCTAATCCCTCTATTTGTGTTCTTTTGAAATCTCATGTGTGCTGAAAATGGCAGCAACAGTCTATCCTCTTTCTCCTAGATTGTAAAGCACTTTGTGATATGGCATGTATGAAGTGGGCTACATAAAACTACATTTCTTCTTGTGTATACCATTATCTAATGTGTGACCTGTTTTGTTAAATTAATAATCACATTTTTTATGGCCGTTGTAGCTTCTTTGATTCCCTCTGTCCTCAGCAGCTGCTGCTGTCCCTTTTCAGAGTACCAGAAAACTGCATTATCAAGGACACAATAATGGAGTACTCTGTTAAGCCCAAGGTTCTTTGTCTCACTTAGCATGACGTTATGAGGGATATTTTGTGCCAAACCAACCTCATCACCTTAAAGAGGATGACGTGAAAGACAGACATTTGTAGCGCCATAGATGCATTCTGTCTGGACACAAGCAAGGCCTTTGACATGATGGTACATGACAAGCTTCTGGGCAAAGTGCAACAGTGTGGTATACACAAGACATGGTCAAGTTGGATTGCTAACTGGCTTTGTGGCAAGAAGCAGAGGGTTGTGGATGGGCACTACTGAGTGGAGAGAGGTGCTCAGTGGTGTGCCTCAAGAATCAGTAATGGGGCCAGTGCTGTTCAACCATTTCATCAATGATCTGGAAGCTTGGGTCTCCCAATGGGATGCTTATGATGGCCCCAACATCCCAGGGTAAACACTGAAAAAAGGTAAATTATAGGCACATTTCAGCTTGTATCTCACATAGCCTTGTATGTTGAGTTTTCCCTTTTTGCTTTGTAACTATGCAAAGTAGCATGACAACAAGATCCTTGTCCCCTGGACAATACCAGCCCTGGCTGCTTGTCTGCACCTAATGGCATAATGCACTGTTTATTGCATCGTAATTGCTTCCATATCAACATATTGCAATATCAAAAGCAGGAGATGGTGATGATAGATGTAGACATGTAGCCAGAGCAGATAAGCCCCGGGACAGTGATCCTGTTTCCATATTAATTCATTGAAAAATGGGACACAGAATACAGAAACTATATGAAAGATAAGCTGAATGTGGTTAACAATTAGGATTTCAAAATGTAAACACTTTTTAAACAGAAAGTACCTGATTGTTTATCCAAATGTATTTAAACCGCCCCCCAGGGTTTGGAGCGACTGTACAATAAATGCAATACTCTTATAAATAACATAAAATCACAATACAAGTCCAATTCTTATAGAATCTTAAACGAAGATCCCTTCTGCCCATCTCTGGTCACTGTTTAGGTGGAAGTAAAAGATCTCGTGGCACTTATGGATGAAGAATAGGGGAGTTTCTTATTAACAACAGTATTATGCAAGAAATTATACATAAATACCACCAAGAACAAAAAGAACAAGAGAAAAACATAAAAAGATCTTTATTATATACTTTAGATCTTTCTTATATGCTTTACAAAGTAACTACACTCCTTTCCTTATTATAATTCACAGGAATTCCTTTTAGTAATGGATTACAGTTCTTGCATAAATTTCTTACGTGCAGCGACAGCCTTGCTTTTTCATGCTCATAACAGGAGATAAGATGGCTCTTCATACCCGTTATGAAATTCTCCTGTCACTGATATTCATGTTGGCACACTAATTAAAAACAAAACTGCTAAACGTCACCCTCTAAATAGTCAAATAAGACCAATGTACTGGAAATATTCTCAAAACCAATATTTCATAATTGAGATGCTCAAAACTATGGAAATCACTCACTCAAGCCTATATATTCCAAAATCTGAGAATATACAGACATTCTAAAAATAAATGTGCCTGTGTTTCCAAGATCCCACGGCATGACTCTCTAAGGCAGTATCTTTCATTAATGCTTTTGTACTCATGTGAGTTACGAACTCCCAGCCTCCCATGGCAAGTTAACCAAGTAATATCCCATGCATGTTTTAGAATTCTGAGGTTAATTAATTGTTTCAAGGTAATGGTCGTATTCACGGAGTTACCCCCTGGGAATATTAATGCTGCAAAGAAACCATTCTGTAAGATAGTATCATAAAATTGTTTTATAGACATCATTTTAAAATTAGCAGATGTTAAGTGCCACCAAGACATACTCAGTGATATGTGAAACTCTAAGCACTGAGGGTATCTTTAAATTACCTCTCTCCCAGTTTCCATAAAAAGGCATCACCCACTCTTTCATGAATGGGATTCCTTAAGAGTCCACATTTTTTTTTATAAGCTGGTAATATTATATTGAAAAAACATTGATCAAGAAGGTGCAGGTTCCTCCACGTTTATCGCCCTTCAAGGCACGAGGGGGATTTCCTGCAGGAAGCTGCGGACATCTTCGCTGACAGGGTGTTGGAGTCCCACAGATGTTTGATTCTGGAGGACTTCAGTGCCTGGATCAACGACAAACTCTCACATTTTGGTAAAGACTTCCTCCAGATGATGACATCTCTGGGCCTTGCACAAGTGGTTGCTTCTTCAACCCACTGCCTCAGCCACGCATTGGACCTAGTATTTTTACTGGGGCTTGAAATCACCGATCTCAAGATTGATCCAATCATTTGGTTGGATCATTGCACAGTAAAATTCTTTGTTTGAGGCCCCCCCCATTAGTCCCTCCCCTATCAAGATGGTCCGTTACCGCGCTTTGAGGGGTTTGACCCCAGAAGGACTGTTGGTGGTGACAGACTTATTTGGTATGAATGCTACATGTGCAGTGGGATTGAATGAGGTGGTGGCAGTGCATAATGCTGTCACCAAGGCATTAGACACCGTTGCACAGATCCATATATGACCCAGGTCTTCTTGCTTGAGACCCCCATGGTTTGATGGGGCTCTCAAGGAGATGAAGACCAGGGGTCAGAAGTTGGAGCATTGCTGGAACAGGACCTGGGCTGTGGATGACAAACTGGCTTTGAGAGTTCACTATGGTGATTATCAAAGGGCAATCAACCGTAAGAAGACAGAGTTCCTATCCAGGGAGATTGCTGCAGGAAGGAACAGTCCAGCGCTGCTCTTTCGCACTGTAGACAGGCTTCTCCAGCCATCTTCCCTGCAGCCGAAAAGAGCAATTTCAGTTGCGCAGTGCTAAGAGTTTACTCAATTCTTTTCTGACAGGTTGTCCTCCATTAGGTCCGGGATCTCGCCAGTGGAGCAAGATCTGTCCCACAGTGTTGAGCCTGGTGGTGACAGAAGCAATCCATCTGTTTGGGGTGAGTTTCAGCTAGTGGGGGTGGCTGAGGTCGTCGAGGTGATTTTGAATCTGCGGCCCACTTTTTGTGAACTGGACCCGGGCCCAACACATCTCCTAGTAGAGTCTGTTGGTCCAGTGTTTGCCGAGATTGTCAGGTACTCGCTGTCACGGGGGCTTTTCCCTGACACCTTGAAGGAGGTGTTGGTGAGGCCCCTTCTGAAGAAACCATCACTCAACCTTGACATCTTGGCGAATTACAGACCTGTCTCCAGTCTTCCATTCTTGGGGAAGGTACTGGAGAAAGTGGTGGCACTACAGCATTAGTTAGGGTGCAGAATGATCTGCTTAGGGTGACAGATGGAGAGGGGTCAATTCTTGTTCTCCTCTATCTCTCTTCAGTGTTTGATACCGTAGACCATATGGTGCTTCTGGATCACCTGAGAGAGCACTGTGGACTCGCCAGTATGGTCATCAGCTGGTTTGAGTCCTTTCTGACAGGCAGGAAGCAACAGGTAGTTATGGGAAATTTTTCCTCCTGCCCAAAGCCCCTGACCTGTGGAGTACCTCAAGGGTCGATCTTGTCGGCCATGTTGTTTACAGTATACATGCTACCCCTAGGGGATATCATTAGGTATTACAGTCTGGGTTTTCACTACTATGCAGATGATACCCAGTTGTACATATCCTTTGCCCTCGGAACATCTGACGCTGTGGAGGTGCTAAACAACTGCTTATCTGAGATCCAGACTTAGATGTCTTCTAATTGGCTGATGCTCAATCTGGATAAGACAGAGGTACTAATGATTGAGCCTGGTCATCTGTGGGAGATGACTGCCTCCAGAGCAGGAATGGGGTTGCTCCTGGGTACCAACGCTTTGGAGTTGGCCACTAAGGTGCACAATCTGGGCGTCGTTTTTGATGACTGCCTGACACTAGAACATCAAGTGTCTGCAAGAACTGTCACCTGGATTAAACCCTTAATCCCGTCGGAGGACCTACCATCATTGGTACATGCTTTTGTTACTTCCAGGCTCAATTACTGTGATGCTCTTTACTTCAGGGTTAGTGGAGATAACCTCTGTTGACTGCAGCTGGTGCAGAACACTGCAGCCAGGTTATTGACGGGCCTTCTTACTATGCCTGTTTAACTTCTTTCCCTTCCTTTCCTTACTTGAAGTGGATTTACAGTGTTACCTTACCCTGGATAGGGCGTCTTCTGCTAGTACTGTAGCTACCTGCTATTTTTTCCCCTTTGTTGTTGTCCCACAAGTTATTAACTCTGCTTTTTTTTAGAATATGTGTACAGTGGTAGTTACAAAAAAGTTGCCCCAGTATTGCGGTATAGTGCAGTTGCGGCAAACATTTACCACAGTTTAACGCAGTTGCAGTAAAAAAATGCATGTTCTTCTTCTTTGAGGATATCTCTTTCAGCAGGTCACACCTTTGGAACTACAGCCACCAGGCACTAAGACTACACAGCAGTTGGTAAGTTTCTACGTAACTGTTCTTTATGCAATGCGTTTTTTTGTTTTTGCTACCGCAGTTGCATAATATTGTGGTCAATTTTTCTACAACTGCATTATACTGCAGTACCGGGTCAACTTTTTTGTAAGTACTACTATATGCAGTACTGTGTTATACCACACCTAGTCTTGTGTTTCCCCTGCAGTGCCTCTTGCGGACTACAGCAGACCTCCCAATGCCTTAGTATAGTTTTTCCACTCTGCGCTGTTCCACTCATGCCCTGGGACACTCTGTGCAAGGGAGTCTTCTGTAGTGATCTTACTAGGAGGCACTAAGCCTCTGGAGGCTCTGTTTCCACCACCAAATCACACACCTGATTCACAGGGCTTTCTTAATCTGCTCACCCCAATATCATTTTTTGAGCTAGGCTCCCCACACTGTCTCTTACAGATTTAATGACATGTCTCAAAGGACCCCAAACACCGTCTACAAATATCTTTCCTTCTGACTTACACTATTACTTAAAGTATGGAGAGAAAATATATATATATATATCTTTAGGTTGAACTTGGGTGCACAGGACCCCAACTAACTGATCTTTAAATCTGCTGTCTCTTGTTAGAAGGTACTAAACCTCTGGCAGCACCACCCCTCAGTCACACACCTGATTCACAGGGCTTTCTTAACCTACTCGCCCCCAAGATTAA
Source organism: Neoceratodus forsteri (assembly GCA_016271365.2). Classification (NCBI taxonomy): domain Eukaryota; kingdom Metazoa; phylum Chordata; order Ceratodontiformes; family Ceratodontidae; genus Neoceratodus; species Neoceratodus forsteri. Next base: position 609,357,731 of record CM057449.1, on the reverse strand, counting down.
TTTCCTGACCTAGGTTCTCCACACTACCTCTTATAAATTTAAAGACGGGCAGGACCAGCAAACAAAAAAATAAAAGCTTATAAAAACGCTAACATACACTGCAGGCTATTGAATCTCCCACTGCTGCAGCCTTCCTCTGTTCTAAGCTGCAGGGGATTTTGGGATTTGACGTTACAGATGATGTCAGCTTGCAAATCAACAGAATCAATCTGATACAATCCACTATACTGCCATAAACAGTAAGTAAAAAAAAAAAAAAGTTTTTGCACTCAAAGTTCAAATTGGGACCAACTCCACACTTCGGTGTGGGGCTCTTGCTGCTGTTCCCATTTAATAAACTTCATTTCTTACCTTGTTACTCAGGCACTTGATAGTGTTAATTATGATGTACAGGAATATGAAGAAGTATTTATGGTTTGGGAGTATCCTGTCAATAACATGTTGGAGGACAAAAGCACTAATTGTTAGTGAAATTACAGCACTTTCAGTGGTTTTTCATGTTCCTTAAAATACAAGACCTGAATCAATGAAAAGTTTACTGTGTCCTACTTAAAGGGGATCAATATCATTCCCTTAATGATTTCTTTAAATGTTACTATTGGTTTTCACTAGCTGGTTCAATAGCTTGCAGTTAATAAATTAAGTAATACAGGGAAGGTACTTGTTACATGGTTATGTGTGAGTCCTTTGAACACATCCATGTGGGGAGGTGCAGGCAAGGCTGCACCCAGGCATACTCATGTACACACCCAGCGTGCCCTAAATCTGTCAAGTGGGTGTTGAAATGAAGTGCTGGGCTGCCAGGCAGCAAACTGAAAAATAATTTCCTTTGCATATCATTTTTAAAGGTCTGGGTGCAGAAAGAGAATAATGTCATAGCCTCAACATTTCTAACTGTCAAATGAGTCTAGCGAAACTGGATTACTCGTGCCGATAGGTATTTTGTTAAACTTGGAATAAAGCACTCAATTCTGTGTTTAGACTTTGCTAAAAGTAATCCTTTTTGTTGCTGCATGGCAGAGCCATGCTGACATATTGCTATGAGGTAGGAGAGAGAAAGCACTCTGGAAGCACATGACCGGATACAGAGTGTGTGTCCTACTGAGTGGTTAGAGTACAATTGGACCACAGTTCTCTGCCTCCTCTACTTTCACCACAGTGCTGTCCCCCTGCCTGCACTATTTTATTCCTCCATGCGTTCACTTCCGCTTCGGCAGTACAATGCCAGTTCATTATGAGTCTGGCATATTTTTCCATAGGTAAACGAAACAGTGTGCCAGGTAGTCTTCCAGTTGCTGCATTTTACAAAGCAAATCTCCATTAAGATGGAGCACTCTAGCCTATTTAATTTAATTTTTTTTTTATTGAAAGTGGATGCCGTGATTCTGGGCATGCACATTTGCACTGATGTTAATGCGCATGCCCAGAGCCATGGCTTCAACTCTTATGAAAAAAAATTAAATGGGTTACAGTGCTCCATTTTAACTGGGATTTGCTTTGTAAAGTGCAACGAACGGAATACTACTGGTCACACCGTTTCTTTTACCTATGGAAAAATATGCCAGACTCGTCACAAACAAGTGAGTGTTCCTGCAAATCAGGGCTTGGGAAAATACACCACCAGAAACATAGCCCAGTAGGATACAGGCTTACCTACAGCATGATGTGCCGTGCGTGTCTTGAAAACATGATTTAATCCAGTTTCGGAAGCTTCACAATATGGCTGAAATGTAAAGAAACTGAGACTGTTTTTTCAAGCCCCGTGGTCCCGTACATGCTTAAGATGGCCGCAACTCCCTTACGTGATGATGTCAATGGAGTGACTGTGCTGCAGAGAGCTAATGCAGTCTGTATAGAGACTTTAGAAATATACTGTGAAATTAACATTAGCAAAGCATTTCTCATCAAAATCCATTACTGTGCTAGAAGTATATAGATTTCTAAAGTCTCTATACAGACTGCATTAGCTCTCCAGAGTGCTGTCCTTCTGTTGAGGTAATCGTATAAGAAAGTCATAGCCATCTTAAGGATGTATAGGACTACAGAGTTGAAAAGACAGTCTCTGTTTCTTTACATTTTGGTCACATTATGAAGCTCCCGAAACTGGATTAAATCATGGTTTCGGGATGCACAGGGCACATCATGCTGTAGATAAGCTCGTAACCTACTGGGCTATGTTTCTGGTGTTGTGTTTTCCCAAGCCCTGTTTACTTGTCTTTAAAGCAACATACCAGCCGTGTTAGCTCTGACCAGAGTTTGTCTAAACAGTGCAGCAGCATCTCTGTCAGTAGGAAGAATTTGTTCTTACCATCCTCTTTGCATATGCTTAGGATGGGTGTTGCTTTGACTTATTCACAACTCCATTCTTGTCTATAAATGAATGTGTCCATCGCATCATTTGTAAGAATTGTCTGCGAATTCTTCAGCTGATCTATTAAACGGGACATAGGGAACCAGTTACAGGATCACTATAACAGCTTTAAAAAATTATTATGGACTAGTAAAAATTCATTTTACGCAACATGTACCATTTTTGTAATATATTTTCATTTGTGTTCAAGACAGAATTCTTCAGTAGTTTGTGAGATTTTCCTTAACAGTTTTTCTGCACCCCTTCATCAGCAGTACAGAGAGTGCCAGGAATTGCTAAGCCTTTATCAGAAGTATCTCTCTGAACAGCAAGAAAAACTGTCCCTCTCTCTCTCTGAACTCAGCGCTGCTAGCCCCAAACAGCAGGTAGGTAAACTCTCATGTCTTCTAATGACTTTTAGGCATGTGCATTGTGAAAAAAATCAGCATTTGTAATTGAATGTAATATAAGTGAAGTTCAGTGGCCGGGGCCCCAACTTTATTCTAAGGTCATCCTGCTGCAGTTGAACCTGTACTTGTAATTCCAGAACAGACTACAGCACTGCTTTTCAGACTCTGTTTCATTGTAATGACATATATGTAGTGGCAGTCAGGCCAACGCCACTATCAACAAGTTTCAGAAGGTTAAATCTTTTACAAAAAAAGCCATCAAATCTGATAGTGATGGATTGCCCAACAGTTTTCACAAATACGTTTTTTATTATTTTCTTCAGATGGTGTGATTTTTTAATATAATAAATGTGACATCTTTACTTAAGTAAGTGTAATTTGAACAGCAGATTTAAGATCAAAATTTCCATGCATCGCCTGCTTTTCCATTTTCTGCGAAACACTTTGACTAGACATGATTTAGACTTTACTGCTTCACATCATAATAATTTACTGCCCCACCAACCTATAAACAGATAATTATTACTGCGGTTTGATATTGTTAGGAATTTTAACACGTTCTCTGAAGCAGCTCATGCTTTTTAGATATAGCACTGTAAAAGGTTTTATACCTGAACATTTGGGAAACAGCAGCACTACATTTACTTGCTCTGTGTTCTGGGAGTAATGATTTGTCACTGCAGTCTTATTACAAAGCATTTTTTCTTGGCTCAAACTGTCCCTTATGTGTAGTTCACTTGGGAGGGACCACCACAAGTTCACTTAGTTTAGTCAGTCTTTTTTTCTTGTAAAAAGGTTAGTAAACTAGATTGAACCTTAATTAGAAAACACTGATTTAACCAAGTTTGTAGTGTGCAGCATAAGAGCTTCCAATTCAGAGTCATCCAAGTTGCAGCTAACTGCTGTTTTGAAAATACTTCATTATAAAGATGTGTAAAAAAGTGTGTTTCCAGAGAAACACATCTTTCAACTAAATATGAAAATATTAGAATGTTGATGACATGGGTTCCGTTTTTAATACAATACACATTTCTAGGGACATGGATATGATGATTTAACCACACTTCTGGCAGTTGCCTTCCCCTTTAAGACTTCGCCGGAAACGTCTTCAGGCTGGCTCCTCCAACCCACCTGGGGTGGTAGCTCCCTTAGCTGTAGCCCATGATGCCAGATATTCCTTTCCGCTAGAAGAAGCAGGTTCCCTCCTTACCGTTCTCGCGCTGAGTAGGCCCTTTGCTGTAAAATCTTTAGATTTACTTCCAGTTTTTAATTTAGAGTTTGTCTTCAACTCGATGCTAATTCGTGACAGCGATGGACGACAAGTCCACTCCCGGGTTTTGCTGGTGCCCTTGCAGGCAGAAGATGTCTCGAACGGACCCGCACTCCACGTGCGTCTACTGCCTGGGGCATGAGCATGATCCCCAGACCTGCAACATCTGTCACTCGTTTCACCCAACTGTTCTCGAGAACCGCCTCACTCAACTCGAGTTAGTTCACCTGGCACAAAGGAACCCACAGGTCAACCCGAAGGATGCCTGTTGGGAGGTCTCTGTGGCTACGGGGGTCCACTGAATAGCTTGTGGTGTTTGAGGAGAAGGTGGCCCAGGCCGCAGCTCACTGCTCCTCAGCTTCTGCCTTCATGCCACTCCAGCTGGGCTTGACTTTCACATGGTCCTTTAAGGAATTATGCCAGTCCCTCCCGACCCTCTGGGCACAAATCTAAATCCAAGAAAGAGTCTAAAAAAAGAAAAAGAATGGACCGTCTTCTGTGAAATCGGGAGCACTCTCAGTCAGGAGCTTCCGATTCCAGCGGTTCTCCGGATCTGACTTGGGTCAAATCCTCTGCCCTGGCTGCCGGCTCCATGGTAACCCCATCAGGCCAGTTAGCTGAGACACTGGTTGACATCCTGGACGAGATTTTTCTCGAACCTACCGACCAGTTGTCAACTGAAGAGGTTGACATTTCATTGTCCAGGACTTCGGTCCTGACTCAGACCGTTGGAGTGACAGATCAGTCCGCTCACCTGCTGCCTCTGGTCTCTGACCAAGCCATGGAGGAGCCTTGGCATTTGCCAACTCACTTCAAGACCTGCTGCTGATCCCCTCGGCGGTCGAGGTCTCTGTCCTATTCCCGTGGGTCGAGTGGCTCCCGCCGACATCGGTACTCCTGCTCTCGACACCATGGGAAGTGGCGCCGCTGCTACTCTTCATCCTTGTCCTCCTCCTCCTCTGGTGATGAGACACTTTAGCATAAATTGAATCAATGCTACAAGGACCTCACGTGGCAGCAGGTGGTGCTCGACTTTCACTGCAGACACTCAGCACAAGCTGGCAGATATTCCCTTCCTGGGCACCGAACTGTTCAGGCCAGGGGTTGAGGGCCACCTCTCCCGCATCGAGAAATCCAGTGCCACTTTGGACTTGACATCTGCCCAAAGGGACCCCAAGGGCTTTAAGCAGCAGTAGAAAAGGAAGCCCTTTCGGTCCACCTCTACTCCTGTGGCCAAACCAGCCTAGCCCCAGGCTGGTCAGCAGGCCCAGGCCTGGTGACCTTGGCCAAAGTCAGTGACCTTGGTCTTCTGTAAGGCTGTGGGGAGAGTCTCCAGTGGCTCCTTAGCCTGACCCTCCTCCAAGCCTGACCAGTGCCAGGATGAGGGGTGCCTCCCTCATGCCCATCACGCCTCCCATGGGGGGCCGGATCTACCACTTCCTTTCCACCTGGTCTGCTGTCACTACAGACAGGTAGGTCCTTGAAGTGGTGGGTCAGGGCCTGCCTGTGGAATTCGAGCAGTACCCTCCTTGAGGAGCCCGTGCCCATGCCGCACGGGAGGACTTGGTATCTGCAGACATTCTGTCAGCTCTCAGAGGCAACATAGCCCAGCTCCTCCATAAGGAGGTCATGGTTCCTGATGCAAATCCTCTGGAACACCCAGGGTTTGTGTCCAGGTACTTCCTGGTGCCAAAACAGATTGGGGGGGGGGGCTGGTGCCCCATTCTAGATCTGTGCAACCTGAATAAGTTTCTCAAGTCACGCACCTTCAGGATGGTAACTCTTTCTCAGATCATACCATCTCTAGAGCAGAAAATGTGGTTTTGCTCACTGGATCTTCAAGACATGGTCTTCCACGTCCCGATCTGTCCATCACACAGAAGTTTCCTCCGCTTCCGCGCCAAGGGAACCCTCTACAAGTTCCAGGCCATGCCATTTGGCCTCTTCTCGTCCACCAGGGTCTTCACCAAGTGCATTGCAGTGGTGGTAGCTTTCCTGAAGTGGCAAGGGATCTGGGTTTACCCATACCTGGATGACTGGATGATCACAGGCCCCTCCAGGCAAGAGGTGGAGTGTCCAGGGACCTGGCCCTCCAGACCTGCGTCGACCTTGGCCTCCTGGTCAACGAGGCCAGGTCAGAACTCATACCTTCGTAGGTGATTAATTTTATCGAGGAGGGCTACCAAAATGATGCAGGGTCTGCATCAGAAGACATATGAAGAAAGACTAAAGGAACTAAAGATGTATAGCCTCGAGGAAAGGAGGGAGGGGGGGGATATGATAGAAACTTTCAAATACCTCAAAGGAAGCAACAAAGTCCAAGAGGGTAGCATCTTTCAGAAAAAGAGATGTGCAAAAACAAGGGGCACAATTTGAAGATAGAGGGGGGATGACTCAGAGGTAATGTGAGGAAGTATTTCTTCACAGAAAGGGTTGTAGATACATGGAACAGCCTTCCTGAGGAGGTTGTAGAGTTAAAAACAGTGGGGAAATTCAAGAATGCATGGGACAGACATAAGGCAATTCTAGTGGGGAGTAGGAGGAAGTAGGCTGTTGATTAACTAGGATCTGCAGCTTATCCGTTAGGTAGGGAAATGGCAGACTAGGTGGGCCAAGCGGTCCTTATCTGCCATCAGATTCTATGTTTCTTTGTGGAGCTCTACTCTTGCAGAGCCAGAGCCTGGCTCCCGTCAGACAGGATGGAGGTTCTCTCCTCCTTTACCCAGTCATTTCAGGTTGGGCAATTGGGCCCTGCCCTGGACTTCCAGCACCCTCTGGGTTACATGGCGGCTTGCAGCAGTGTGGTCTGATGGAGAATGTGCTCTCTGCAGTGGGAGCTTGCTAGTCAGTGGTCTCAGTGTAAGGATCACTTCAACCAGCTGGTAACTGTGACCCAGCGGATGTGGGATGCCCTCCAGTGGTGGTTAGTCCTAGCGCAACTGCAGGAAGGGGTCTCATTTGTCTGCCCACAGCCGTTGGTCATCCTGATGACCAATGCCTCTCATAGGCTAGGCTGCCCACCTGGAGGAACACAGAATCCATGGGTTCTGGACCCTTGAGGAGTCCCGATGCCACATTAACCTGCTGGAGCTCTGAGCAGTTCTGCTAGCGCTCACTGCATTCCCTCCTCACATCTGGGGTCAGGTAGATCTTACTTCGAGATACAGCTTTTGCAGCAGGTTACACCATTAGGACTGAAGCCGTCAGGTGCCAGGACCCCTCGGAAATCTTTCTAGCTAGCTATCTTCAGCGGGGACCACCCCCGACGTCGGTCCCGCCTCCGACGTCAGGCGTGGTACAAAAGGGGGCAGTCCCGCCAGAATCTCCAGTTCTTTCTTCCCATCGGGTCAACTGCATGCCTCGACCCTACGGTTCTAGTCTAGTGTCGCGACGCGTGGTACAGAATTTCCTTGAAGAATTTTCTTCAATCAAAATTATTCAGACATCTGATGTCCCTCCGACCTCCGGTCCTTATCTAAGTCCTGCGTGCAGCAAGCAGATCCCTTTAAAGACCAGATTCCACGCGCGTCCGGTGCCTGGGCCCAGACCACGACATCAAGGCCTGCTCCTGTGCCAGGGGTTCAACAGTCGCACGAGGATCCGGCTGGCAGAAGGCCCTCCAGGCTTACTTGTTGGAAGAGCAGCTCCGGGCAATGTCTTCCAAGGGGAATCGCCACACAGGCACGGAGAAAGAAGAAGAAGCGAGGGATCCTCCCTGTCGCCGTTCGGGCCTCCAGTCCCGCAGCTCCGGTTCTTGGTCAGACCGGTCTCCGCCCAGGGCCTCGTCTCTTCCCCGCTGCGTTCCAGTCGCCAAGCCTGCTCAGGCCTCTTCCGCCAGGCCGTCATCATCCTCTGCCCAGAAGGCCGTGGCGAAGTCAGGGGAACGCCACCACCATCACAAGTCGGGCTCCCGCTCCTCGGCCCCCGACTCCTGGTCTTCCTCGCCCCCCGGAAGACCTTGGACCTTACGCCGCTGAGGAAGCCGGTGGATCCAGCGTCGGCCAGACCGTCGTCGGCCGTACGCCACCGTTCCTCTGAGCCGTCGCCGGCCGGCCGTTGTCAGCCTCGTCAGCGCATCGGATGTCGGTAGTGGGTCCGACGTCTGCGCCGCCTGAGCCGAGGGTTCCTGCGCCTCCGACGCCGGTCGGACAGGAGTCCCTCACGGAGGAGGATTCGTCCCAGCCCGAAGACCAGGAGGGCGTTCCCAGCCGCGAACAGTCTCCCAGGGGTCCCTCGCCACCGCCCGAGGCCCCCGTGGAGCCGTCGCTGGGACCCGACGACCGGCCCTCGCCCTCGAAGCCGACGTCAGGACTGTCTTTGGCCGAGGTGTAGGACCTATTTACTTACTGGTGGGACACCATTAGGAAGGACGTGGTACCCCCAGTCCCTCCTCCTCCACCTCCTCCTCCTCTTCCTCCTACTCCAGCACCGGCCCCACCTTCACCTGTGGGGTCAGCTGGCCGCTCTGTCCCCAGGGACCTGAAACCTCCCAGGGCCGGCATTCCAAGTAGAGACCTCCGTCCAGATCTTGCCTCTCTGGATCACCCAGCCCTAAGAAGTCCAGAAGGCGACGCCGGTCACTGCCGACGGAGGAAACGGATCATCCTGTTCTCACGCCTGATCCCTCGCCTCTGGTCTCGCTTCCCTCGCCGGACCCACGTGAGACTCCACGGTCTCCCCCGGACGATCCATCCTTCATGGCTATCTTGAGGCATATCCAGGAGAACATGGGATGGGAAGCAGAAGAGTTGGACCCCGAGAGGTTACGCCTGGCCAAGTACCTTCGGCAAAAGGACCTCAAGCCTGTGGTGGTGCCACCTAGGACACTGTGATCGCCACCAAGGCCGATGTGGAAGGCCCACATTCGCTTCCCGGCGGAGACAAGAAGGCTGGGACTGGTTGTACAGGGCCCCAAGGGGGACCAGTACCTGTCACAGCACCCTCTGGCTGATTCCCTGGTAATCACAGCCTCACATGACCGGGTCCCAGAGGCCGCAGCATTTGAGCACCCTAACTATCGGACCCCGAGTCCAAGCAGTTGACTCCTTTGGGTAGCGCACTTTCACGCTTCCGACTTGCGCCCATTAGGTCCCTAAACTACCATACCCACATGGTGCAGTTCCAGAACGCCCTGTGGGAGCAGGGCCTAGAGGCGGCCGAGAGACTGCCGGACGGTGAGCAGAAAGAGGAGATGCTTCAGCTTCTCCGAACGGGTTCAGATGTGGGGACCCAAGTTTTGAGGACCGCATATGACTCTGCGGACTCTTCAGCCAGAGCGGCTGCATCAGGCGTTTGCCTCCGGAGGCACTCATGGCTCCGTGTCTCCGGTTTCACCCCGGACGTCCAGAAAAACATCATGGACGCCCCTTTTGAAGGTGAGGTTCTTTTTGGTAATCCATCCGAACGGATAATTACCAAACTTCAAGAGGCTGGAAAGGCGGTCCGTACAGTCCAGGCGATGTACCGGCCGAGGCTTGGTTCCTTTCATAGGAGCCAAGGCCGTTTCTGTGGGCGGACTCAGAGGCAACAGCCCCATTCCGCCACACAATACAGGGGCTCTGGTTTTCGAAGGACCCAGGGGAAACAGCCCACCAGCAGGGGTCAGCGCACTTCCAAGGCCACCCAGCCGGCGGGTCCTTCAGCCGCCACAGCATGACTCCTTTCCGGCCCCCGCCCCTCAGGATCAACGGGATGTTTCGGTCGGGGGTCGCATTGCGAACTTCCTGTCGGGATGGCAGGCGATAACCACCGACAGGTGGGTACTTCAGCTGGTCAGCATAGGCCACTTTTTAGAGTTCGCAGAACAGCCACCCTCGAGGCCTCCTCCGCTCTCCCGGTCTTCGGGTCAGCACCGCGACTTAATTTGGCAAGAGGTGATCGCACTCCTGGACAAGGGGGCGATTCAACCTGTCCCAGGAAACCAGAGAGGACTAGGGTACTATTCTCACTTCTTCCTGGTTCTCAAAAAGACAGGGGACCTCCATCCTATTCTGGACCTAAGCGACCTCAGCTTGTCAGTCGCATACAAAAGATTTCTCATGGTGACCCTTCCGGGTCTAATTCCCATGCTGAAACAAGCGTTTATTTAGCGCCCTAGACATGCAGGATGCCTACCTGCACATCCCCATAGCTCTAGCACATCAGAGGTTCCCGCGCTCGAGTTCTTAGGCCACCATTTTCAATTCGAGCTCTTCCTTCGACTGTCATCCGCTCCAAGGGTTTTCACCAAATGCATGGCAGTCGTGGCAGCTGCCCTAAGGAGGCAGGGCCACTACGTGTTCCCGTACCTCGACGATTGGCTTCTCATGGCCGTCTCCAGAGAGGCGCTCCTACAGCGATCCAGGACACTCGGGTCCTGTTGGATCACTTGGGATTCTAATAAACCACGAGAAGTCCGTCTTGGTACCGTCGCAGAACCTGCAGTTCATAGGTGCAGTGCTGGACACGGTCCAGGGGAAGGCTTTCCTCCCAGTCGACAGGGCGGAACGCATCAGGTCCCTCATAGAGGACCTATCAGCGAACCAGACCGCTCCGGCCAGGTCGGTCCTTCGCCTGCTCGGTCACATGGCTGCGGCCATTCCTACGGTACCCCTCGCGCGGCTCCACATGCGGATAACGCAGTGGATGCTCAAGGCGCAGTGGGATCAGAGGCAAGACCATTTGCAGCACCCAGTCAGAATCACGAGACGTGTGGTTCAGGACTGGCAATGGTGGTTAGCCCCCGGGTCGCTCTCCAAGGGCGTCCCTTTTGCAGCGCCGTTCCCGGAGATAACCCTCACCACAGACGCTTCAGGTCTCTGGTGGGGAGCTCACCTGGATGGGGTGAAGTCTCAGGGTGTATGGAGCCCACTGGAAGCTCATCTTCACATCAATGTTCTGGAGATGAGAGCGGTCCTCTGTGCACTCCAGGCTTTCCAGTCCATGATCCCACTGTGTACCATCCTGCTCCAGACGGACAACACGGCGGTGATGTATTACCTCAACAAACAAGGAGGCGCACACTCTTAACCCCTTTGCAGGGAGGCCATGAGAGTGTGGGATTGGGTAATCGGACACGGCGCAAGCTTAATCGCGGTGCATGTTCCGGAGTGGACAACACGATCGCAGACGGTCTGAGTCGCACTCAGGCCAGAGTCCACGAGTGGGAACTTCTTCAGGAGGTAGCAGAGGATCTGTTCCTTCGATGGGGAACTCCAGAGCTAGATTTATTCGCATCCCCATCCAACGCAGAACTGCCCAATTTTTGCTCGCTAGATCCAGGGCCTGGAGTTTTCTGGTGAGACGCGTTGTCCCTCTCCTGGGAGAACAGATTCCTCTACGCTTTCCCTCCTTTCCCGTTGATCCAGAGAGTTCTCCTCAAACTGCGCAGGGAGCGCGCACGGTTGATTCTGGTGGCCCCATTCTGGCCCAGACAGATCTGGTTCCCATTGCTGGCTCAACTATCCCGGGAACCTCCGCTCCCGCTGCCGCGCAGTTCTCACCTTCTGTCTCAGGAGCAAGGTTCGTTGTTGCACCCGGATCTGCGTTCTTTGAACCTGCACGCATGGCTCCTAGAGACGTAGCCATCATACGACATGGGGTCTCGCAAGAGGTTGCGGAAGTTCTCTCTGCAGCCAAGAAGCCGGCTACACACGCTACTTACGCCATGAAATGGCGCTGATTTTGTCTGTGGTCACGAGCCCGTGACCTCTCCCCTTTAGGTTGCCCTGTGGGGGCAGTCTTGGACTACCTCCTTTCCCTTTTTCACTCGGGGTTAGCCTACTCCTCTATTAAAGGACATCTTTGCACTATTTCGGCCTATCACCTGCCGGTGGGTCAGCGCACTATTGCTCAGCTTGACGCTTCTCGGGAGTTCCTGAGAGGGGTGTTACACCTTAGGCCTCCTATCAAGGATCCGGTCCCTCCTTGGGATCTCCTTTTTGTTCTGGAGCAGCTCACGCTTCCTCCTTTTGAACCAGCCGCGGATTGCGAGCTACGTTTTCTGTCGTGGAAGACGTTGTTTTTAGTTGCAGTTACTTCAGCCAGAAGGATTTCTGAGCTTCATGCCCTCATGTGTAAAGAGCCTTATTTGGTTTTTCACCGAGACAGAGTGTCTCTGAGAACAAATCCTAAGTTTTTGCCTAAGGTGGTCTCAGCTCTCACCTTGAATCAGGATATCGACCTTCCGGTCTACTTCCCGAACTATTCAAAGAGAGGGGAGGCTTTGCTCCACACTCTGGATGTTCACCGCAGCCTGAGGTATTACCTCCATAGGACTAAGCCCTTTCGGGCTTCTGATTAACTCTTTGTTTCTTTCGCACAGAGAATGAGAGGACGGCCAGTGTCTAAGCAATCCTTATCCCGCTGGCTCGTGCAGTGTATCTCTCATTGCTATCAATCCAAGCAAAAGCCTCTCCCGGGTTCCATCCGGGGCCATTCCACTAGGGGTGTGGCCACTTCCTTTGCAGCCCTCAAGAATGTCTCAACCTCAGCTATTTGCGCTGCTGCTACTTGGAGCTCTGTGCATACCTTTATCAGGCACTACAGTCTGGATATCGCCTCTAGGCGAAGGGCTGGTTTCGGCCAGGCCGTGTTGCAGGGCCTCTTATCCTGAATCGGGAACAGGTTGGTCCTTCTCCGTTTCTTCCTCTTCCTCCTCCCGATGTTTGTGGGACAAGCATTATTGCTTGGGAATCAGTCCTAATGGTGTAACCTGCTGCAAGAGCTGTATCTCGAAGTAAGATAGTACAGTTACGTAAGAACTTACCGTAACAGTAGATCTTCGAGAACAGCTCTTGCAGCAGGTACCTTCCCGCCCTCCGTGTCCCCCTTGGAGGAAGGATGGCTCATGGCTGTTTTTAAAAAAAAAAAAAAAACAAGAACAAACAACATATCAGGGAGCAAGTAAAAAAAAAAAAAGGGGAGGGAACCCTTTTTTCCTCCCGAACGGCTGAATGAGCGTAGAAGTCGGATATTCACTTGGGAAGAGTGAATTGAGTTTGGTTGCCTTCTGACGGTGGATCCTCGGTCTCCCTTTCTAATGTCATCCTGCGGCCGGGAGTCTCCGGCGGGAGAACTGGGGATTCTGGTGGGACCGCCCCTTTTGTCTCCTGCATACAATGTCGGGCGGGACCGACATCGAGGCGGTCCCGCTGAAGATAGCTAGCTAGAAAGATTTCCGAGGGGTCCTGGCGCCTGACGGCTTCAGTCCTAATGGTGTAACCTGCTGCAAGAGCTGTTCTCGAAGATCTACTGTTACGGTAAGTTCTTACGTAACTGTACTTTCCGGTCCAGACCGACAACACCATGACCAAGTACTACTTCAACAAACAGGGCGAGACGCACTCACTGCCTCTGTGCAGGGAAGCTCTCCATGTGTGGATCCTCATGTGCAGCCTGAAGGCTGATCTCCTTGCCATCCATGTGGCAGGAGCCTCCAACTAGTTAGTGGATGCCCTCAGCCATGTGGGCGAGGCTCTTCACATGTGGTCTCTCTACCCAGAGGTACTACATAGTCTGTTTTCCCAGTGGGGCACCCCTCAGGTGGAACTGTTCACCTCCAAGGAGAATGCAAAGCTGAGACTGTTTTGTGCCTGCCCCTCTCAGCAGGGAACGCTGCAGGGGGATTCCTTCTCGAGGCCCTGGACCCCAGGCCTCTTCTATGCCTGCCCTCCATTTCCCTTGATCCACAAGGTGCTCCTCAAGGCCAGGAGGGACAAGGCACAGGTGATTCTGGTGGCTCCAGACTGGCCGTGCCAGTTTTGGTACCCTGGCCTCAGCAGTCGGCTCCCAAGGCGTCTTCCTCTATGCCCGGACCTACTCTCCATCAATCAGGGGAAGGTTCTCCATCCGGACCACCAGTCCCTGCACCTGACAGCCTGGTTCCTGTGTGGCTAGAGTTCCAGGCTTTGGGTCTTTCAGTAGATGTCCTCACTGTTGTGGTGGCATCTCAGAAGGAATCGACCAGGAAAGGCTATGCCTTCAAGTGAGAGTTTCTCCATTTGGTGCCAGGGCAAGGGTTGGACCCTTTGTCCTGTCCAGTGGCTAGCATCCTTGATTACCTATGGTCCCTCTCTAAGTCAGGCCTTCGGTCGACAACCCTTAAAGTGCACCTAGCAGCCATCTTTGCTTACTGGGCGTAGGCTGGGTAGCAGTCAGTGGCACAGGACAAGATGGTCTGGTACTTTTTTAATGGCCTTGACCATATTTCCCCCTCCGCTGTGTGAACTGCCACCACCTTGGAATTTGCTGCTGGTTTTGGCAAAGCTCATGGGTAAGCCATTTGAACCTGTGCACAGGTGTGAAATGTCTCACCTGTCGTGGAAGACTGTCTTCTTGGTGGCTATCTTGTCAGCCAGGAGGATCAGTGAGCTCCAGGCACTTTCGATGGAGTCTTCTTATCTGGTAGGTCCGGGCACTCGGGAGGGAGCAATCTTAGACCTTGTACTCTCAAATGGGGAAGGAGAAAGGATCTCAGATTTAGAAGTGGGTAGCCATCTGGGAACAAGTGACCACCAAACAGTGTGGTTCACAATAAACACAGCCATAGAATCAAGCCATACAAAAACAAGAGTATTGGACTTTAGGAAGGCTGACCTTGGGGAAAATGACAGCGTGCCTCAGAAAAGCACTAGCAAACGGGCAAGAAGGAGGGGTGGAGGAACAATGGGGAATAATCAGAACAGCCATCGCAGAGGCAACAAGTCTGTGTGTGAAGCAAATCAACAAAACAAAATGAAGGAAAAAAACACTATGGTTCTCAAAAGAGGTGGCAGGGACGGTTAAGGAGAAAAGGATAGCGATCGGGAAATTTAAAGAAATACAGAAGGAGCAGGACAGAGAATTTTATCAGTTAAAGCAGAAGGAAGCAGGGAAGGCAGTCAGAATAGCAAAGGCACAAACTGAGGAAAAGATAGGCAACTCTGTTAGGAAGGGGGATAAAACCTTTTATAGGTACATTAGGGAGCGAAGAAAGACCAAGGTAGGGATACAGAGACTTAATAAAGGGGAAGGAATGTGGGCAGTGGGTGACAGTGAAAAAGAGGGATAGTGAACGAATATTTCTGCTCAGTATTCACAACGGAAGAGGAGGGGGAGGTACCTAAACCAAACGAGAGAACTCTGAATAGGGGGGTCGATACCAGTCCATTCTTAGAAGAAAGGGTTTTGAAAGAACTCTTGAAACTGAGGGTGGACAAAGCAATGGGGCCTGATGGGATTCTCCAAAGAATTCTAAAAGAACTAAGGGTAGAACTAGTAACACCACTGACTATTCTCTTTAACAAATCATGGGAGGATGGGGTGGTACCTGAGGACTGGAGGAGGGCAAATGTGATTCCACTTCACAAAAGTGGGAGCAGGGCAGAGGCAGGAAACTACAGACCAGTTAGTTTGACTTCAGTGGTAGGGAAAATAATGGAATCACTTCTGAAGGAAAGAATTGTTGAGTACCTAGAGGCCAGTGGGGCACAGGACCCAAGGCAGCATGGTTTCACAGCAGGAAGGTCATGTCAGACGAACCTAATAGATTTCTTTGACTGGGTGACCAAAGTAGTAGACCAGGGAGGGGCTGTGGATATGGCCTACCTAGATTTTAGCAAGGCATTTGACACGGTCTCACACAAAAGATTAATATACAAGTTAGCCAGCCTTGGAGTGGGTCCCAAGGTGATAGCCTGGACAAAAACTGGCTGGACAACAGGATGCAAAGGGTAATAGTAAATGGAGTCCACAGTGAAGAAAAAGGGTAACTAGTGGGTACCGCAGGGTTCAGTACTGGGACCGGTCCTCTTTAATGTCTTTATAAATGACATTGGAGAGCACCTGGAAGGAAAAGTATGTCTCTTTGCAGATGACACAAAGATCTGCAACAGGGTTGATACACAAGGTGGGGTGGAAAGAATGAAAAGGGACTTGACAAGGTTGGAGGAATGGTCAAATATGTGGCAGCTCAGATTCAGTGCAAAGAAGTGCAAGGTAATGCATCTGGGAAACAAAACCCCAGGGGAAGAGTACACAATGGGGGGTGAGTGAATAACAACAAAAATTGAGAGACCTAGGAGTAATTATATCAGATGACCTAAAGGTGGGCAAGCAATGTGAGAAGGCAGTAAGGAAGGCTGGGGGGATACTAGGATGCATAGGGAGAGGCTTCAACAGTAGAAAACAGGAAGTTGTTATCCCTCTTTACAGACAGTTCGTGAGACCCCATTTGGAGTACTGCGAGCAATTCTGGAGACCCCATCTTCGCAAAGACATAGACAGAGTGGAGGCTGTTCAGAGGAGGGCAACCAAAACGATGCAGGGTCTGCACCAGAAGACATACGAGGAGAGACTAAAGTAGCTTAATATGTATACCCTTGAAGAAAGGGGGACATGATGGACTCTCTGTACAGGCCCCCTCAGGGACAGTGTCGCCCTTTTCGTCGACGTTCTCGACCAAAAGCAAAACCACAGGGCAAGCGGGCCAACAAACGTCGGGGCCCCTCCAGCAACCAAGACTCCCCCACCCCAAAAAAGCTGCGGGAGCCTTGGCCACTGCGCTGCCCCACACCTCCTGACTCCTCCCTCTCCCACGGCCTCTGGACACTCCAGAGGAACCAGTAGGAGGGAGGTTCTCCTTCCATCTACCGGGTTGGGAGAGGATTACATCAAATGCTTGGGTGCTCCAACTGATAGCAGCAGGACACTCAATCGAGTTTCTTCAGAAACTGCCCAGAAGACCACCCCCCAAGTTGTCTTACTGCCCGGAACATCTTCCTCTGGTCCTGGAAGAAATTTCCTCCCTTCTCGCGAAGGCGGCGGTAGAACCGGTCCCAACCCACCTTTGGGGGACAGGTTACTATTCCCATTTCTTCCTAGTTCCAAAGAAGATGGGAGACGTGAGGCCTATTTTAGACCTCAGTTCCCTGAATATGTTCGTGGAATACAAACGCTTCAGAATGCTCTCATTGCAGAGCCTTCTGCTGCTTCTCCAGTAGGGACAGTGACTGTGCGCTTTGGATATGCAGGATGCCTACCTGGACATCCCAATCCGCCCTTCCCACTGCAAATTCCTTCAGATTTCCTTTCAGGGGGACCACTACCAATTCAAGGCCGTACCATTTGGTCTTTCCTCAGCTCCCGAGTGTTTACCAAATGCCTGTCTGTGGTAGCGGCCCACCCACTGCACTCAGGAGTGCAGGATTCTCCTACCTGGATGACTGGCTCCTGGCAGCCCCATCCAGGGAGGAACTTCTATGCTCTCTTTCCTTTACCCTGCACGTTTCCACCAGCCTGGGTATCACCATCAACCAGGCCAAGTCCCATCTGGTCCCTTGCCAAAGACTCCAGTTTATCGGGGCGATCCTGGACACGACCATCTGCAAGGCCTTTTTGCCTCCGGACAGGATGTACACCCTCCAGACTCTAGCACATCTATTGTCCAGTCACAGAAGGGTTGGTGCCAGGTCAGTCCTTCGTCTCCTCGTGCTCATGGCGACTGCTATCCCGACAGGCCCTTGCGCTGGGCTCCATATGAGGATCTCTCAATGGATGCTTCGGTCTCAATGGGACCAAACAATGGATGACCTAGACCAGGAGGTTCTAATCTCTGATCCCATTGTCAGGGACTTGCAGTGGTGGATGGTGCAAGAGAACCTTTGCCGGGGAGTTCACTTCTATATCGAACCCCCCCTCCCAGACACTGACAACAGATGCCTCAGGAGAGGGCTGGGGAGCCGATCTAGGGTCTTACAGGACTCGGGGCACCTGATCCAGACTCGAGCAGACTTTACACATAAATGCGCTCGAACTCAGAGCCATTCTGTATGCTCCCTAGGCTCTGCACTCCTCCATTCTTCCTGGTCACCTAACAATCCAGACAGACAACGTGTGTAGTCTGGTACATCAACAAGCAGGGAGGAACTCGTTCCTACCTTCTGTGCAGGGAAGCAATGAGAGTTTGGAGTTGGGCTGTTCAACACAACCTTCACCTGATGACAGTTCATGTTCAGGGAGTGGAAAACACGCTGGCAGACCACCTCAGTCGGTCTTCAGCCAAAGCCCATGAATAGGAACTTGATCAAAAGGTAGTAGATTACATCTTCCTGCTCTGGGGAACGCCTCAGGTAGATCTGTTCGCTTCTCCTCAAAACGCAAAGCTTCCCGCCTTTTGCTCACTCGCTCCAGTGCAAGGCATTTTCTGGCAGGATGCTCAGTCTCTCTACTGGAAGGACAGATTCATCTATGCCTTCCTTCCAGTTCCCTTAATTCCGAGGGTCTTGCACAAACTCAGGACAGAAGGAGCTCAGATGATCCTCATCGCTCCATTCTGGCCCAGGCAAGTCTGCTTCTCTCTTCTGCAACAATTTTCAGAGGAACCTCCGCTTCCTCTTCCTCTGTCACAGCACTTGCTGACCCAGGAGCAGGGGACCCTTATTCATCCAGATCTCAAATCCCTTCAGTTGCATGCATGGTTCCTGCAGACGTAGCTCAAGCCCGGTTCGGGGTTTCTCCACTCGTAGCAGATATCCTGGTGGAGGTCAGAAAGCCTTCCACTAGGTCCACCTACCCCATGAAGTGGAAATGTTTTAAGATTTGGGCCTCATCAAAGGACTTTGAGCCTTTCTCTTGCCCAGCTGAAAGAGTCCTGGACTACATGTGTCATCTCTTTTACCTGGGTCTCAGCCATTCCTCTTTGAAAGTCCACATGGCAGCAATTTCAGCCTACCATGTCCCTTTTGGAAACAGGACTTTCGCTCAGTTGTCAGTCTCTAAGACTTTCCTCAGAGGGGTTCTCCATTTAAGACCCCCTATCTGCATTCCTGCTCCTCCTTGGGATCTGAACTTTGTTCCTGAGAAGCTTACTCTACCTCCTTTCGAACCGGCAGCCTCAGCAGACTTGAAGTTCCTCTCTTGGAAGACTCTCTTCCTAGTGGCCATTACTTCAGCTTGACGAATTTCTGAGCTTCAGGCCCTGATGTGCAAAATCCCTTATCTGATTTTTCACAAGGAACGTGTGGCTCTGCGCACCAACCCTAAGTTTCTCCCTAAGGTGGTAGCGGAATCTACGCTGAACCAATCCATTAAGCTACCCGCTTTCTTTACGCAACACTCCAATCAAGGGGAGTACCTCTTGCATACTTTGGATGTTCACAGGATGCTGAGATACTATGCCACTAGGACTAAGGATCTCAGGAAATTGGATCAGCTTTTTGTCGCTTTTGCTCACAAAAGAGAGGGCAATGCAGTTTCCAAGCAGTGCCTTTCTAAATGGTTGGCTCATTGTATCGCTTTCTGTTACGACAAGTACCACAAGACCCTGCCAGGTCAAGTCAGAGGTCACTCCTCCAGAGGAGTAGCCGCCTCTGTGGCTTGTTTCAAGAATGTGTCAACGGCAGACATCTGCGCAGCCACAACTTGGACTTCTGTCCATACCTTTACGAAACATTACAGTTTAGATATTGCCTCTCACCGTAGAGCTGGCTTCGGGTTGGCTGTACTCCAAGGTCTTCTTTCATAAGACCCATTCAGTCAGAGGTTCCATTGGTTGGATAGTTTTCCTCCTCCCGAGTGCTTTTCCTTTTTTCCAGACTGCTTTGGATTCAGTCCTATATGTAATTACCTACTGCAAGAGCCCTCTCGAAGTCAGATAGTACAGTTACGTAAGAACTTACCGTAACAGTAGATCTTAGAGAGGCTCTAGCAGTAGGTAATGCCTTCCCACCCTCCATCCCTCTTAGCTTTTCAGCTCCTTTTCCAGGAAGGGAAATATCTGCTTCTCTCTTGTCTTGCCTTTTTGGCCTTTGGTGGGAAAGAACTGGAAGGTGGGCAAGGGGGACTGCCCCTTTATACTGACATCGATCACATGACGTAGGGGTGGTCCCCCGCCAGAGACTGCTAGCTAGAAATTTTTCCCGTGGGGTTCTGATGCCTGCCGGGTCAGTCCTATATGTAATTACCAACTGCAAGTGCCTCTCTCGAAGATCTACTGTTACAGTGAGTTCTTACGTAACTGTACTTTCCTCGGAGTGGACTCTGTTTACTATTACCCTCTACGTCCTGTTGTCCAGCCATTTTTTTTTACCCAGGCTACCACCCGGGGACCCACTCTAGGCTGGCCAACTTGTTTATTAATCTTTTGTGTGGGACTGTGTCAAATGCCTTGCTAACATCTAGGTAGGCCACATCCACAGCTCCTTCCTGGTCTACTGCTTTGGTTACCTAGTCAAAGAAATCAATTAGATTCGTCTGACATGACCTTCACACTGTGAATCCATGCTGCCTTGGGTCCTGTGCCCTGCTGACCTCTGAGTACTCAACAGTTCTTTCTTTCAGAAGTGATTCCATAATTTTCCCTACCACCGAAGTCAAACCATCAGGTCTGTAGTTTCCTGCCTCTGCCTTGCTCCCACTTTTGTGGAGGGAAATAACATCTGCCTTTCTCCAGTCCTCAGGTACCACATCATCCTCCCATGATTTGTTAAAAAGGGTAGTCAAGTGGCGTCACTAGTTCTCCCCTTAGTTCTGTTAGAATTCTGGGGTGAATCCTGTCCGGCCCCATTGCTTTGTCCACCTTGAGTTTTAGGTGTTTTTTTAAGACCCTGTCTTCTGTGAATGGACTCGTATCGACCCTCCTATCCAGATTGCTTCTGTTGTTTGGTTTAGGTACCTCCCCCTCCTCTTCTTTTGTGAATACTAAGCAAAAGTATTCATTCAGGATCTCTGCCTTTTCACTGTCACCCTCTGCCCACCTCCCCTCCCCTTTATTAAGCCTCACTATCCCTCCCTTCATCTTTTTTTGCTCCCTAAAGTACCAATAAAAGGTTTTATTCCCCTTCTTAACCTAGTTGACTATCTTTTCCTCTGTTTGGGTCTTTGCTATTCTGACGGCCTTCCCTGCTTCCTTTTGCTTTTACTGATACAGTTCCCTGTCCTGCTCCTTCTGGGATTCCTTATACTTCCTGAATGCTATCTTTTTCTCCCTAACCTTCCCCGCCACCTCTTTTGAGAACCATGTTTTTTTCCTTTATTTTGTTTTATTTGTTTCACTGAAAGGCTTGTTGCCTCTTTGATGGCAGTTTTGATTTTCCCCCATTATTCCACCACCCCCTCCTTACTGCCCATTTGCTAGTGCATTCCTTATGCACTCTCCTATTTTGCCAAAGCCATAGTGCTAGCCTATTATAAGGAGCGCATGGCTGGAATCCGGGGAGAGGTTCACCAGCTGTTTGTCACCTGCGCTGAAGCCGCACCTGGCAGACCTGCAGCCAAGTGGACAATTGGCAGGTGGATAGTATCCTGCATTGATCTCTGCTATAGGTTGGTGAGCATGGAGCCTCCCATAGGGCTAAGGGCTTATTCCTCCCATCATACTGCTGCATCGGTGGCTGCTTCCAGGGACATCCCCTTCCAGGAAATATGCAGGGCTGCTACCTGGAGGTCAGCACACACCTTCATTTCCCATTATCATATCGACCTCGAGTCACGCCGGGATGCTGGTTTTGGGGCCTCAGTTCTCCAATCTCTGTTCCCTAAGTAGGGGGTGTGTACCTTGCCTCCCTCCTCCCAAAGAACTGCTAGGAGTCTGCCAGAAGTGTGGAGAGAACATCATACCCACATCCCTAGAAAAACAGGATATTCACTTGTAACAGTAGTTCTAGGAATGGTATATGATGGTCATCCACACAGACCCACCCGACCTCCCTTGGCTTTGGCACACAACACTGCTTCCAGCAGGCAAGATCTGGCATCATGGGGTGGAACTGAGGGATTTGCCACCCGAGTGGGTGGGAGGAGCTAGCTTGAAGACGTTTCCGGTGAAGTCTTAAAGGGAAAGGCAACTGCCAGAAGTGTGGATGAACATCATATACCACTCCTAGAACTACTGTTATCAGTGAGTAACTTGCTTTTTTGTGAGACTGTGCCATAGATACAGTCTGAAACTGTAAAGGTATTTTCATTTGTATGATTAAGTTGGACCATCCAAAGCATGATTTAGTTTAGTTCTTAGTTTTCGGTTCACATGAACCTCCTTAGACAGGTGCCTATTTTCAAAGGATTCAGTCAGGTACATAAACATTGAAGTACATACATACAGAGATTATAAGTAACAGCACAGTACAGTTTTAGGATTAGACTAGGGTTAGAGGTTTTAAGGCAAAACAAGTGCATGATACATAAGATAAATTGTGAAGATTACAAAATGTTATTTGGAAGAATTTGCATGTGCCAGAAGCAGTAAGCATAGTTAACAGCTGAATTTTTAAATGATAAATTAGTCTCACCCTCTTAACGTGTCTGTCGTGTCAGTCTAGCACTTGGAAAATCGAGAAGAGAAGGAGTTTGGCTCAGCTAGTTTCTCCAGAGGGGTAGTAGCAGATAGTGGCATGCCACGTCTCTGGTAGTGTATTTCTTGTCTGTTTGAACATAGTCTGAACCCAGGAGAGAACAAACTTAGCTTTTTTGCCTAGGACCAAGTGTGGAATAGCACCTCGAGTTTAAGATCAACTGCAGATATACAAACTTTACTATAGTTCCCTACCATAAGGGCAACCAGGCCCCATTTATTACATATGAAATGAAGAAATTAACAATTATCATGTATAGATACTATTTTAATGCTCTCCTAATTGTTGGTGTCACAGAAAATTCCTCAAATATTTTTAGACTAATAGAATCTTGGATGAGTGCTGAGGTCATTCAGGCAACAATAACACCATTTTTCTCAAGGTTCTGGCAGCTCAGTGTATATACACACACACACACACACACACACACGAACGTGTACATTAGAATGTGAAATGGCAACAACTCATGATTACTTTCAACTGTTTGGGCACTTCTGCCTATTGAATTTTATCAATACAGTATTACAGATAAATAATTAGTTACATTCACAGATTAATCAGTAATTTTAGGGGACAATACTGTGTTAGAAATAAGGAGGAAACTGGCGGCTACGTTGAGGCTGGAAGAAAACAAAGGAAAGTTGTTTGTTTTTTTCTGGGGGTGATGCTGACACAGTGTTGGTGATTAGGTTAGGGAAATTGCCAGATTTTTACTAATGATATTTTGCTAGAATAATTTGATTAATAAAGGTCAACAAGAGAAAAATGGAAGTAAACACTGGTGTTTGAATGTCATAATATGATGTACTCTGTATGCACTGAGTTGCCAAGACCTTGAGGAAAATGATGTCATTGTAGCTTGAGTGGCATCAGCACTCTCCCAAGATTCCACCGTCTAGTTTGAAAATGTCTGAGGGGATTTTCTTTGAAACCATCAAATAAGACTGCCAGTAAAATAACATCTGGACATGAGTAATGATAGTTCCTGCAGTTTATCTGCAGTATATATGGACTGGTTGTTCTCACGGTGAGCAAATAAAACATTTTAAAAACATTGCAATTGATCTTTAAAGTTTAGCCAGTTCAGCTTGCTATACAAGACACTGGTATGGGTAGCTATTCTGAGATCTAATGCAAAGCAGCAGGCCCTGTTCAGCAGACCCCTGATGCAGGCCCTGTTCAGCAGACCCCTGACCCAGGATAGTGCACTGTCATTCGCATGACCCGTATACCATGATACCGTAGTGAATGGTGCGTATTTTAAAGCATTGGACAGAGAGTTTCTTTATCTCGGGTAGGAAGTGTCTCCTGTGCCAGTAGAGGAAGCCAGTTCCTGTATTTACGGTCTTAACTAGATGGTCCACGTGATCAGTGAATGACAGAGTACTGTCAAGAATTAGGCCACGGTATTTAAAGGTTTTAACCTGCTCAAGAATAGCACCAGATGTAGTAGAAGTAATAATACATGTGGTTGGTGAGTGCCCCTCTTTCTCTGTTATATTGCCTTGATAGGAGCACCACCTCTTCTTGTGCTACCATTCTGTGCCTTCTACTAGAAATAATAAGTGCAGGGGAGAGACTGATCTTATTTCCCATGCCAAACAACATATTTTTTGTATTCTCATTTATGACCAGAAGGTTTTGAGTGAACCAGGACTGAACAGAGTTAAAAGTCATCCCGAAGTCTCAGACTTGGGTAACCCAGGATCTTACTTAGAGTGTGAGTTCTTGCAGCAGGTAACACCATTAGGACTATGCCACCAGGCACTAGGACCCCACAAAAAACTTCTGTCTAGCAGTCCAAGGCAGGGAACCGCCCGTTGATGTCAGCCGCGCCTCAACATCCCCTGTGGTATAAAGGGGGCAGCACTACCTTAGTTCCTTTCCCGATGTCGACCCGCTAGTATAGGGTCCACGGACACCTCTACTGCAGTTGACCGCCATTTTGCGTTCCGTGTAGTTATCGTTTATTTCCTCACCTAAGTCTACATTTTCAGTGCATGTCTTCTCCATCCACAAAGCGGCGGAAGTCTAAGTGTGCGTGTGAAAAGCAGATACCAGCGAGAGATGGCCATTCAGCCTGCCTAATCTGCTTGGGCCCGGGCCGCAAGCCAGACGACTGCCTGCACTGTCAAAAATTTAATAAAAAAGACTCTGATTCGCCGCCTCAAATTCTTGAAGACCTATCTCCTGGAACAGCAAGTGGCCGCTGTGCAGAGGACCCAGCCTTGACACAGCTCTTCTTCTTCAGCCAGGGACTCCTCCCCCAGAGAGAAGAGATCGGGTGGTAAACACCACCATAAGGACAAGGATTGGGCCAGGTCAGAGTCCCGCCCTAAGTCCTGTCACAAGACCTCTGCATTCTCCACCACCGACGGGAGGTCAGAATCGCCCCCCCCCCTTCCCAGTTCCTTAACATTTCCTGGGGTGACCACTAAGAAGACAACCGCCTCTTCCCATTCACAGGGCAAAGAGTTTTCTAGCCATGGGCGTTCGTCTGCCCCTGTGTCCCTGGCTCTAAGGCCCCACATGCCATTGCTTGGGTCTAAGCCAGAAGGACAGGTGTCTTCTTCAGGCGAGAAGTCAGACTCTACTGCCCGCAAGACTTCCACGGTCGTCCGATAGGTCGTGTGGGTTAGCACTCCTTAGACCTCAGGATTCTTGATATCATCAGAAGCCTCTATGTGCCTGAGGAAAGGGCAGTGTCTGCCTCGGAAGGTCTTCAGACCACAGGGCCTTCCGACTCTGCATCAGAGATGGACCAGGCGCCCCCACCCAAGTGGCCGTCTGCTCCAACAGAGCGTGCATCGGATCAGGTGACAGGTCACATGCATAAAGACCGGATGCCCGGGCCTATCGACTGTGGGTCAAGCCCTTTGCCTCCACCTCCTCCTAAGATGCCGGATGTCTGTCCTTCAGGGGACACGTCACTGACAGGGAAGGTTCCTTCGGACCCAACGCTGGAGGGCACAGAGCCTTGGGTTAAGGCGACAGCACCAAGCGCAGTACAAAAGGTGTCACCAGGACCCCACCTAACATTCCCACCCCACCGCCGGCATAGCCAGTCATTCCACTGGTGGAGGTAGGGACTTTGTTCAATGCTTGGTGGAATAATTTTAAAGGGGATCTGCTACCCAGACCACTGGAGCCATCCTTGCCCCCTAGAGGATTCCTACCTCCAGCCCTGTCCAAGGAGCCCTCGCCTCAAGGGCCAAAGAGACCTCCTCTGATGCCAGACCACCCAGCATCTGGGGATGGCGACCAGGGGTCACCAGCTCCTAGTGACCATAGGAGACACCCCGGCGTCCGCCCTCTCTCTCTGGGGAAGGCACAGGGGTACTCCTCCTCCTACTATTCTTCAGAGGACGAGTTACCTTTGCCCCACCGGACTACAAAGGACTCTCCTAGGACACCCGACCGATCCAGCCTTTCTGGATGTGATGCGCTCATATCCAGCCCCTCAACCAGTAGGGACACTGGAGGAGCTTGACCCAAAACGCCGCTGGCTGGCCAAGTTCCTTGGGGCAAGTGACCCAAACCTCTGGTCATTCCTCCACTTGTAGAGCCCTTTCAGGATGTTACCAAATTATACTGGAAACATCCCTCCACCATCTCAGCTGTCCTTAGGAAGCCGGACCACCTGTACAAACCTCCTAAGGGAGAACCTCACCTCATTGAGCAACCAGAGGCAGACTCCATGGTACTCACTGCAGCGCATGGAAGGGCGCAACAGCCGAAGCACATGAGTTCCCAGCCTCCAGACCCTGAATCAAAGAAGCTGGACCAGATGGGCTGAAAAGTATACTCCTCGGCCACCTGCAGAGTCGGGTCACTTAATTTTTTGGCACATAGGTAATGTACCAAAAATCCTTTTGGGGCAAGGCCTTAGATTTAATCAAGGCGCAACCTGACTTGGACAATAAATCTGAACTCATGACTGTTGTACAATCTGGCATTGATGTGGGCAGACATGTCTTAAGGAGTTCCTATGACTCTGCAGGCACGGCTGCCAGAGCAGCAGCCACAGGAGTGTGCATGAGTTGACATGCCTGGATTTGGGTCTCATGGTTCCAGCAAGACCTACAGGATACTATCCTGGATGCACCCTTTGAAGGGTCAGTCCTGTTCAGCCCTGACACCGACAGATTGATTACTGGCCTTCAAGACTCTGGAAGGGCAGTCTCCGATGTCCACAGGATGTACAAATCTGAACTGGCTACCACTAGACGCCGTCCTTTTTGTAAAAAGCAAGGTCACCAAGGAAGGCACCAGCAACTACAAAAGGGAGGTTTCAAGCGAAGGGGCCCTCCACTGCCTTCAAGCTCCCAAGGCCCCAAAAGCACCCAAAATGCCAGAGCTCCCTTGCCCGCCCTTCACCGCTCCCTACCCTTCACCTTGGCATGACTCTGTGCCTGCCCCTCCTCCAGCGGAGGCTCAAGGGAGAGACAGTAGGCCGGAGATTCTCCCTCTACCTTAGCGGACGGTCCCACATTACCACTGATCAGTGGGTACTCCAGATCATCGAAAGAGGGTATGCTCTGGAGTTTATGCAGATTCCACCAGATAACCTGCCTATTCCTTCCCACTGCTCCCCATCCCATGCAGCCTTGATAAGGGCAGAAATCCAGGCCCTGCTTGAGAAAAGGGCAATTCAGGCAGTACACCCAACTCAGAGAGGCAGGGGATACTATTCACACTTCTTCCTAGTTCCGAAGAAGACAGGGGTCCTCTGTCCCTTCCTCAATCTGAGCCAACTGAACACTTTCATTGAGTACAGAAGGTTCAGGATGGTGATGCTGTCTGGCCTGTTACCCATGATCCACCAAGGAGATTGGCTGTGTTCCTTGGACATGCAGGATGCTTATATGCACATAAAGATCCTGCCATCCCACAGGAAGTACCTCCACTTCACTTTCCAAGGAGAGCACTATCAGTTCAGTTTGCTACCATTCGGCCATTCATCAGCACCAAGAGCCTTTACCAAGTGCCTGGCTGTAATGGTGGTAACCCTCAGGAGATGGGGCCGTTATGTTTACCCCTACTGGTCGACTGGCTTCTTACAGCGTTGTCGGTGGACCACTGTGTCGATCAATAGGGGAGACCTTCAGTTTGTTTCAAGACTTGGGCATCACTCTGACTCTCCCCAAGTCATGTCCCTGGCCTACCCAATAGCTGCAGTATATAGGGGCAGCCCTGGACACTATCCAAGGAAGGGCCTTTCTCCCCGAGACCAAGCAGATAGGTTGAGGGCAGTCGCTCGAAGGGTGATGGCTACCAATCCGTTCCCGGTTAGAGTGGTGCTCCAACTTTTGGGCCACATGGCCGCAGCCATTGTGACTGTTCCCCTTACACGCCTGAATATGAGGGTCTTGCAGTGGAACCTCAGAGTTCAGTAGGACCAAGGCACGGACAATCTCGATCATCCGATTCGAATCTCCAGTCCGGTTCTTCGGTCACTGGCATGGTGGAGCACCACCTCTCTGCTAGACACCAGGGTTCCATTTCAGTGCCCTAGTCCCCAGCAAATTCTGACCACAGACTCCTCTGGGTTGGGCTGGGGGGGCACACCTGGCTTCCCACCAGACAAGGAGCTCTTGGACTTTGACGGAACGTGCTCTCCATATCAACATACTGGAGATGAGAGCCATTCTGTATGCCCTGCAGGCTTTTTAAGGGGTGCTCTTGCCAGGTCCCCTGTTGGTCCAATCGGACAAAACACTAGTAGTCTTCTGTCTTAACAAGCAAGGGAGCACTCATTCTTACCCCCTATGCAGAGAGGCCATGAGAGTTTGGCATTGGGCAGTGGTGCACAGCCTGGAAATCACAGCGGTCCATGTACCAGGGATTCAGAACTTCCTCACAGACAGCCTAAGCCACTGTTGGTCTCAGAGTCATGAATGGGAGCTACTGCAGGAAGTCGTAGACAATCTCTTGAAAGATGGGGTCAGCCAGAAGTGGACCTCTTTGCATCCCCACTCAATGCAAACTGCCCAATTTCTGCTTGCTAGATCCGGGGCCTGGTGTTTTCTGGCATTGTCCTTTCTTGGGCAGGGAAGTTTATGTACGCCTTCCCTCCTTTCGCTTCTGCAGAAGGTACTACTCAAATTGCAGGCAGAAGGTGCTCATATGATTTTGATAGCACCCTTCTGGCCTCAACAGATCTGGTTCCCACTGCTACAGCAGTTGGCTCGGGAACCACAGGTCCTGTTACCCTGTCCACTCACTTGCTCTCTCAGGAGCAGGGGGCCCTAGTACATCTGAATCTTTGGTCTCTGCATCTGCATGCATGGCTCCTGCAGACATAATCAGAGACAGATTGGGGTATCCCTAGAGTGGCAGAGGTTCTCCTGGCAGCGAGAAAACCTCTACCAGGGCTACATATGCCATGGAGTGAAGTGCTTCTGTTTGTGGGCATTCCCATTCCTTGGATCCATTCCACTGTCCAGTGGAATCTGTGCTAGAGTGCCTTCTTTCCTATCTGACATGGGTCTCAGCTACTCATCCTTAAGGTGTATCTTTCTGCACTTTCTGCTTATCAGGCTCCACAGGATGGGAAAGCTCTGGCACAACTGGACTTGTGCAAGACCTTTTTAAGGGATATCTTGCACATCAAATCCCCCAAGAGGGACCCTGTTCCTCCTTGGGACCTTCTTTTTGTGTTAGAAAAACTTACCTTGCCTCCCTTTGAACCAGTTGCAAGTTGCAAGCTCCGCTATCTCTCTTGGAAAGCGTTGTTTTTAGTTGCCATTACTTCCACTCTGAGGACTTCCGAGCTGCAGGCTCTGATGTGTAAAGAACCTTATCTTGTTTTTCACAGTGACAGAGTTGCCCTGTGTACAAATCCTAAGTTCCTTCCAAAGGTGGTGTCTGAATTTACTTTAAATCAGGACATCCAACTACCCATCTATTACCCAGAGTACTCCAACAGAGGGGGAGGCCTTGTTACATACTCTGGATGTACATAGAATTCTCTGTTACCATATAGACTGGACCAATTCATCAAGAAAGACAAACCAGTTGTTTGTCTCCTTTGGCCAAAGAATGTTAGGTGCTCCAGTGACCAAGCAGACAGTGGCCACATGGTTTGTCAACTGCATTACTTTTTGTTATCAAAAACGCAAAAACCCTTGCCGGGACCAGTCAAGGGTCATTCCACAAGAGGGGATGCAACCTCCTTTGAGTCCGTAAAGAATGTTTCTGCAGCAGATCTCTGTGCAGCTGCTACTTGGAGTTCGGTCCACACTTTCATTAGGCACTACAGTCTGGACATTGCTTCCAGAAGGAGATCAAGTTTCGGCCTTGTAGTCCTCCAAGGAATTCTATCCTAAGGTGTGCCACAGACTCTGTTTTCTATTAGTCCACCACCTTTCTGACCTGGGTCTCTCCTTGTACTGCTTGAGACTCAGTCCTAATAGTGTTTCCTGCTGCAAGAGCTCCCTCTCGAAGTAAGATAGTACAGTTACGTAAGAACTTACCGTAACAGTAGATCTTCGAGAGGAGCGCTTGCAGCAGGTGGTTTTCTCCACCTGCCCCTTGGGGTTATGTAACTGTATTCTCTCTGGTGGATGGGAGATCGTCTCCTCTGTTCCCCATCCGTGTATCAGCGGGTCTCCAGCGTGAACTGAGGTGGTGCCGGGACCGCCCCTTTATACCACAGGGGATGTCGGGTGGGGCAAGCCGGGGGGCAGGCCCCGCCTTGGACTGCTAGCTAGAAGTTTTCTGAGGGGTCCTGATGCCTGGCTGCATAGTCCTAATGGTGTTCCCTACTGCAAAAGCTCCTCTCGAAGATCTACTGTTATGGTAAGTTCTTGCGTAACTGTACTTTCTCTTCACAATAGAAAATTCTAGGGACGTGGATATGTTGTTCTATCCCCACTTTCTGGCAATGCCTTTCCCTTTAAGACTTGGCCGGAAACAACTTCAAGCCGGCTGCTCCCACCCACCCAGGTGGTATCTCCCTTGGCTCCGGCCCATGATGCCAGATCTTCTTTTCCACTGGAAGAAGCAGGTTCTCTCCTTATTGCTCCCGCATTTAAGCCCAAGTGCCTAAATTCTTTGGAAATACTTCCAAATCTTCCACTCTTATGAGTTTTTGTCATCAGCTCGATCTTTGATAGAGACTGCAATGGACGATAAGTCTGCTCCTGGGTTCTGACGGTGCTCTTACCGGCAGAAGACGTCCAGGACTGACCCGCACACCATGTGTGTCTACTGCCTAGGACATGACCATGATCCCCAGGCCTCGACTTTTTGCCACTTGTTTCACCCAGCAACCGTTCTGGAGGACTATCTCTCCCGCCTGAAACTGGGGCACCTGGTGCAACGGAACCCGCTGGTCAAATCCAAGGATGCCCGTTGGGTGGCCTACATGGCTGCAGGGTCCACCAAGCAGCTTGCGGCCTTAGAAGAGGAGGCGGCCCAGGCTGTGACCAATTCCTCCCTGGCTTCTGCTTTTGTGCCGCTTCAGCTGGGCTGGACCTTTACGGGCTCCTTCAAAGAACTGTGCCAGTCTCTGCCGACCTTTGGTCAGGGACCCACTGGTAAATCTAAATCTAAAAAAGTGTCTAAGAAAGAAAAGACTCGTCACCGATCGTGTGATCGGGAGCGCTCTTGGTTGAGGGCCTCTGATTCCCACGGTTCTCCAGATTTGACTTAGGTCGAATCCATGGCCATACTGCTGGCGCTTGGCAACCCTGTCAGTCTGTTGGCCGAGGCGCTGGTTGAAGTCCCAGCCAAGATTTTGTGAGCCAACCAACCAGTTTTCGACTGAAGAGGCTGATACTTCCTTGGCTAGGACACCGGTCCTCACAGACTGTTGGAGGGACAGATCAGTCCACTGACCTGCCACCTCTGGTCCCTGAACCTGAACAGGAGGAGCCTCAGTAACCACTGGCTCCCTCTGAGCCCCGCCGCTGGTCCCCTGGTGGTCGAGGTCGTTCCTCCTGAGGGTTGAGCCGGTCCCGCCATCATTGGTGCTCCTGCTCTCGGCACCACGAGAAGCGGCGCTATTGCTATTCTTTGTCCTCGTCCTCAGGTGAGAAGAGGCTTTGTCGCAAGTTGCATTGACACTACGAGGACTTGATCTGGCAACCATTGGTGTTTGCTGTCACCAAACTGACCCTGGTTTCTATGCCAGCCATCTCCTGGCTGTCACCCGAAAGGTCGACGCCAACTCTGCTGACGGAACCGATTAAAACTGTCCCAACTCGGCCACTCCAACTAAGGAGTGTCAGCTGGTCGAGTGGCTTCCCCGTCGGCTATTGGACACTGTCACCCCTGACCATCCACGAAGGGTCAGCGGGGACTCCGGCGGTCAACCACTCTTTGACGACTCTTCCTCCCTGCTCTCCTGTCCAGTCGACATGGAGTCCATGAAGCCTCTCTCAACAGATGAAGGTTCATCCTCATTCATGGGCCTCCTCCGTCTGATCTTCTAGTCGACCAGTATGAAGATGGAGCCCGTCCTAAAACGGGCTTGTTAGTCGCTGACCAAGATCCTCGACTGGGGAGACTCTCCGGAGACTTACTCAGTGGCAAAAGCCATTCTTGGCCCTGCCCAGTGCCTTCTGCCCAGATGGCCTGCAAGTACTCGGTGCCCACCTGATCCCTTTCGGGATTCACCGAGCACCCCTCGGCTGAGGGGTTGGTGGCCGACTCTGTGTTCTGGTGCTCCAGCAACACCGTGGGATGTTGACAAGCCACCTAATAAGGAGTCCAAGAAGTTGGACCATGTGGCTAAGAAGGTCTATGCTGCCTCCTCGCTTGGCCTCTGCCAGGCGAGCTCGGCTCTCCTCATGGCCCACTTCTCCCATGCCCTGCTGGGCACTTTAGATGGGGTGCTTCCTCATTTGCCTGCGGACCTTCAGGCCATGGTCAAACTGGTCTGAGAACAGGTCCAGGCTGTGGCCAAGCAACAGCTCAGACTGCCATGGACAATGGGATTCCTGTGCCCGCTCTGTGGCGGCCTCAGTGGCCATGTGCCACAGGGCTTGACTGAGGATCTCTACCTTCACAGCGGACACTCAGCACAAGCTGGCAGATGTCCCTGTCCTGGGCATCAACCTGTTCGGCCTGGGGTAGGACCACCTCACATGCATCGAGAAGTCCATTGCCACCTTGGACTCTCTGACATCTGCCCAGAAGGACCCCAAGTGCTCCAAATAGTATCAGAACGGAAGCCCTTTCGGTCAACCTCCACCTTTATTTTATTTATTTAGTTTTGTTGATTAGGTAAGTGCACTAGACAAATTCTGCCTGTTTTCAGGCATGGGGGGGGTGATACAGATGAATGCCAACTGACCTTGAACCAGATTAAGCTGTTGGGGGTATTTTTAGTGAATGGGGGAAAATCTGGCCAGGGCACCGGAAAATTCCCCATCTCTTTTCGAGAAGTGCCATGGGATCTTTAACATTCACCTGAACTACCACAAGAACAGGCAGATGGGACCTCGGTTTAATGTCTCATCCGAAAGATGGCACCTCATGCTGCACTGCAGTGTCAATATTTGGGATATTAACCCAAGTGCCTAGTGTGGGGATAGAACCCATAGCCTTCTGATCTCCTGGCCTCAGAGGCAAGTGTGCTACCTGCTGAGCCACAGACACTGCTAAGTGTCTTGCGGTCAAGTCAGCCCAGCAACAGGCTGGCCAGCAGGCTCAGGCCTCGTGACCTCGGCCCAAGTCAGTGGCCAGTGCCTCAGTTGTCTGTAAGCCAGGATGGAGAGGCTCCAGTAGTGCTTCAGCTGGGCCCTCCTCCTCCTCCAAGCCTGCCCAATGACAAGGTGAGGGGTGCCTCCCTTATGTCCATCACACCACCTCTGGGTCCTCCTGTGGGGGGCTGGCTCCACCACTTTCTTTCTGCCTGGTCCATTGTTACCATGGACAGGTGGGTTCTAGAAGTGATGGGTCAGGGTCTGCTGCTGGAATTCGAGCAGTACCCTCCTTGCCGAGCCCGTGCCCCACGGGAGGACTTGGTTTCCACAGACATGATGTCAGCTCTCAGAGATGACATAGCCCAGCTCCTCTGCAAGGAGGTCATGGTTCCTGTCGCAGATCTTCTGGAACACCCACTGTTTGTGTCCAGCTACTTCCTGGTGCCAAAGCGGATGGGGTCAGGCTCCACATTCTAGATCTGCACGACCTGAACAAGTTCCTTAGGTCACGCACCTTCAGGATGGTAACTCTGTCTCAGATCATACCAGCTCTAGAGTGAAACATGTTGTTTCTAGGGACATGGATATGTTGTTCATCCACACTTATTGGCAGGTTCCTTGCCGCTTTAAATCTTGCCGGAAGGTCTTCAAGCTGGCTCCTCCCACCCACCCGGGTGGTAAAACTCTCGGCTCCGCCCCATGGACGCAGATCTTCCTTACGCTTGGAAGCTCAGGTTCTCTCCTTTTACGCTCCGCGTATAAGACTGGTTCCTAACTCTTCGGTTTTCCGAAATTAATCTTTTAAGGTTTTCTAGATTTTGGTCAACTTTTTCCCTCGTGGCTGCGATGGACAAATCGACTCCCGGGTTTCGGAGATGCCCATGCGGGCAGAAGATGTCTCGGACGGATCCGCACTCCACGTGCGTCTATTGCTTGGGCCTTGAGCACGATCCGCAGGCTTGCGACCTGTGCTTTTCTTTCTCGGTCTACGTCCTGGAAGACCGTGCCGCCCGTCTGCAACTTGGGCGACCTGAAAAGCGTTACCCTCCGGTAAAGTCGAAAGAGGCCCGGTTGGCGGACTCCGCAGCGGCGGGCTCGGCGGATCAACTAGAGCAGATGATCGCCCTCGAAGAGGAGGCGGCACGGACCGCATCCTCCTTGGCCGCAGCATTTATCCCGCTCTCCCTGGGATCCTCATATTCTGCTTCCTTTAAGGAGCTTTGTCTGTCTCTCTCCACCTTCATCTTCGGGACCTTCCTCTCGGTCCAAAAAGAAGAAGGACAAGGGTAAGTCCGTCCGTCGACGCTCTTGGGAGTGGGAGAGGTCCCCCTTCCCGAGCGGTCGACCATCGACTTCGGTCGATCCTTCGGCTTCGGCCACTGGCTTCATGGTGTCCCCGTCGGGTCAGTTGACCAAGACTCCCGTCGATGCAGTCGAGATCTTTCTCGACCCGTTCGGACGGGTTGTCGACCGGCAAAGCCGAAAATCCTCTCTCCCCAGTTCCCCCGGTGGTGGTTGAGGATCCCGTGGGCTTGCCAGTGCCTCCGGTTCCGGAGCCCTTGGGTGTTCCTTCTGAGCCGAAGGGAGGCGGTTTCTCCGCTCCTTCCCTGCACCTCCTCGGAAAAGTCGAGGTTACGCGGTCTCGGTCTCGGACTTCTTGCGGTCCAGCCGATCCGCCACCAGAGGGCAGTCTCAGTCTTGGCACGCGGCAAGCGCCGGGCCGCTGCCTGTCTTCGTCCTCTTCCTGTGGAGGGGAGGCTTCGACGCAGAAGTGCGCGACGCTTCGAGGACCTTCATGTGGCAAATAGTTTCTGCTGGTCGAAATGTTTCACCACGCCGCCTTCCCCGCCATTAAGTGGTTAAACAATCGAGCGTCAAGCAACCCTCGCTTAGCCGAGGCGCGTTTCCAGGCCTGTTGCTCAGCCGAAACCAGCTGCTCCACCGATTAGGGTGGAACCTCCGCCTCTACAGCCGTTGTTTGGGGCTCTGACCAGAACTCTCGATTCGGCTCAGGGTTTACCCCATGAGGCTGTCGGTCACCTTACTCCCGATGCCCTCGGCAGGTAGAGGTGGCTCAGGCCCGAGGCAGTTCTTTGCGGACTCTTCTGAGTCTGACGACGATTCCTCCCTCTTCTCCAGGCGAGTGGACTTGGAGTCCTCTGGAGGTCAGTCACTGGATGATAGCCCTTTGTCCTTTCTGGGTTTGCTTAGGCTCATCTCGGAGTCCACCGGGATGCAGCTCGAGCCCGTATCCAAGCGGGCCAAGTATCCCCTCACGGAGATATTGGACCAAGGGGATTCTCCTACGGAGGCCTTTCCTGTGGCCGAGGCCATTGTGGGCCCGGCCTTGGAGCTCTGGCAGTGCCCTGCTTCCTGCCCTCGCCTTGGCCAGGATAGCCAGGAAGTATCGGTCCCTACGGTTCCTGTCGGTTTCTTGGAATAACCCTCAGCCGAGGGGTTAGTTACCGACAGCGTTTTCCGGCATGCGGAAATGCTAGGGACATGGACAAACCTCCCGACAAGGGTCCAAGAATTGGACTATGCTGGGCGAAAGTCTCGCTCGGTCCCCTTGGTCTCTTGCCAGGCCAGCTCGGCCATGCTTATGGCACATTTCTCCCATGCCCTGTTGGGCTCCCTGGACGAGGTAGTCCCTCATCTCCTGGCTGACCTGCAGACTACGGTTAGGCAGGTGCGGGAACAGGGCAGGGCAGTGGCAAAGCAGCAACTTCAGACTGCTTTAGACATTGGAGACTCCTGCGCCAGGTCAGTCGCGGCCGCAGTGGCTATGCACCGTCGGGCATGGCTGAGGATATCCACCTTCACAGCGGATACCCAGCACAAATTGGCAGATGTCCCCTTCCTGGGGACCGACCTCTTCGGCCCTGGAGTGGAAGGCCACCTCCAGAGGATTGAAAAGTCCAATGCCACCTTGGACTCTGTCTCATCCGCTCAGAGGGACAAGGGCCGCAGACCGCAACCCAAGCCCTTTCGTCCGTCTGCGCCTCCGGCACATCCGGCCCAGCAACACCAGGGCCAGCAGGCTCGCGCTTGGCGTCCCAAACCCAAGCCCGCAGCTTCCTCCTCCAGGAAGCAGGGAGGTAAAGGCCCAGGTGGTCCCTCGGCCGGTCCCTCCTCCAAGCCTGCACAGTGACGGGTTGAGGGGTGTCGCCCCCAGCCTCGTCACTTCACCCCAGGGTCCCCCTGTGGGGGAGCGGCTCCGGTACTTCCTTTCCGCCTGGTCTGCTGTTACCACAGACCAGTGGGTGTTGGAAGTGGTAGGAAAAGGCCTGCCCTGGAGTTCGAGCAGGCCCTGCCCTTCAGAGCCTGTCGCCCCAGGGGAACCTCGGGTCCGCCCAGCCTCCGCAATCAACTAGTCGAGCCGACATCGCTCTGCTCCTCGAAAAGAGGTGATCAGAGAGGTGGCGGACCCTCCCTCAGACCCGGGGTTTGTGTCCAGGTACTTCCTGGTCCCAAAACGGACGGGGGGCTGGCGCCCCATTCTCGACCTACATGACCTAAACAAGTTCCTGAGGTCTCGAACCTTCAGAATGGTTGCTCTGGCTCAGATAATACCATCCTTGGAACGCGGCGTGTGGTTCTGCTCTCTGGACCTGCAGGACGTGTTTTTTCACGTCCCTATCCGTCCGTCTCACCGAAGGTTCCTTCGCTTTCGAGCGGAAGGATCCCTTTACGAGTTCCTAGCCATGCCCTTCGGCCTTTCTCTTGCTCCCAGGGTCTTCACCAAATGCATGGCAGTGGTGACAGCATTTCTGAGGCGCCGAGGGGTCCGGGTGTACCCTTACCTGGATGACTGGCTGATAGCAGCCCCCTCCAGACAGGAGGTGGAGCGGTCCAGAGATCTGGCCCTCCAGGTCTGCTCTCAAATCGGCCTCCTCATCAACGAGGCCATCGGAACTCGAACCGAATCAGGTGATTCTCTTCATCGGGGCAGAGCTCGACTCTCTTCGAGCCAGAGCACGGCTCCCGGCAGACAGGGCCGAGGTTCTTTCCTCCTTTGCCCGATCATTTCTGGTTGGGCAATTGTGCCCTGCCCGGGACTTCCTGCGCCTACTGGGTCTCATGGCGGCCTGCACCAGCGTGGTCCGTTGGGTCCGCTGGAACATGCGCCCCCTCCAATGGGGGCTGGCCAGCCAGTGGTCTCAACGCTGCGATCCATTGGACCAGCGACTGACGGTGACCCAAGGGATGTGGAACGCTCTCCAGTGGTGGATCATTCCAGCTCATCTGCAGGAGGGCATCCCGTTTGTCCGCCCGAGCGAGCAGTATCTCTGTCGACCGGCGCCTCTCTGATGGGTTGGGGTGCCCATCTGGGGAACACACCACCGGCCTCTGGTCCCTTGGGATTCCCTGACCATATCAACCTGCTGGAGCTCCGAGTGGTCCACCTAGCTCTCACCACCTTAGCTCCGTTTCTACGGGGTCAGGTGGTTGGTCAGATGGACAGTACCCGACCATGTACTACCTAAACCACAGGGGCGGGACGCTGCCATGCCCTTGTGCAAGGAAGCTCTCCGCATTTGGTCACTTGCGCGAGCCTGGAGGCGGATCTCCTAGCCATTCATGTGGCAGGAGCCTCCAATACCCTGGCCGATGCCCTAAGCTGGATAGGGCTGTATCCCACGAGTGGTCTCTCCTGCCGGAGGTAGTACAAGATCTGTTCTCCCATTGGGGCACACCGCGGAGTGTGATCTGTTGCCTCCAGGAGAGCGCAGCTGAGGCTGTTCCATGCCCCGCCCCCTCAGGGCTCGCTGCAGGGGATGCCTTCTCAAGGCCGTGGACCCCGGGCCTCTTCTCGCCTTTCCCCATTTCTCTTGATCCACAAGGTGCTTCTGAGGCGAGGAGGGACAAGGCGCAGGTGATTCTGGTAGCCCCAGACTGGCCCGC
Organism: Neoceratodus forsteri; assembly: GCA_016271365.2. NCBI lineage: Eukaryota > Metazoa > Chordata > Ceratodontiformes > Ceratodontidae > Neoceratodus > Neoceratodus forsteri. The sequence continues at coordinate 609,319,836 of CM057449.1, read as the reverse complement.
CAATGCTGGTATCCAGATCTCCTCAGCCTCAGCTCCAGGCTCCCGAGGCAGCTTCCAGCTCGCCCGGACCTGCTTTCAGTCAATCAGGGGAAGGTGTTCCATCCGGACCTTCAATCCCTGCACCTGACGGCCTGGTTCCTGAGTGGCTAGAGTTCCAGGCCTTGGGTCTTTCCGACGAGGTCCTCAATGTAGTTGAGGCGTCCGTATGAGTCGCCCAGGAAATGTTATGCCTTCAAATGGAAAAGGTTTTCCATTTGGTGTTAGACAAGGGCATGGACCCTTCCTCCTGTTCCTTGGCAAGCATTTTGGACTATTTATGGTCCCTTTCTCAGCAAGGGCTCAGGTCGGCTGACCTAAGGGTGCACCTGGCAGCCATCTCTCTGCTTACGGGCACGGGGCGGGAAGCAGTCGGTGGCGCAGAGAAGGTGGTCTGGCGCTTTTTCAAAGGCCTTGATCACATTTCCCCTTCGGTGCGAGAACCTCCACTACCGTGGGATCTACTGCTGGTATTGGCAAAGCTCATGGGCAAACCATTCGAACCAATGCACAGGTGTGATCTCTCTCACCTGTCATGGAAGACCGCCTTCTTGATGGCTATTACGTCAGCCAGAAGGATGGGAGAGCTCCAGGCGCTGTCTATCGAGTCTCCTTACCTGGTCTTCCATAGGGACAAGGTTGTCCTGCGCCCTCACCCGAAATTCCTTCCGAAGGTGGTGTTGGAGTTTCACCTTAATCAGGTGTTGACTCTGCCGGTGTTCTACCCCAATCACACCTCGGAGGCCGAATATAGGCTTCATACTTTGGACCCTAGAAGGGCACTTGCTCACTATAAGGAGCGCACTGGCTGAAATTGGGAGAGGTTCACCAGCTGTTTGTCATCTACGCTGAAGCCGCACCTGACAGACCTGCAGCTAGCGGATTAAGCAGGTGGGTCACCTCTGCATAGATCTCTGCTATAGTTGGGCATGGAGCCTCCCAGAGGGATAAGAGCTCATTCTACCCGCCATACTGCTGCATCGGTGGCTGCTTCCAGGGACGTCCCTATCCAGGAAATCTGCAGGGCTGCTACCTGGAAGTCAGCACACACCTTCATCACCCATTACCACATCAACCTTGAGTCACGCCGGGATGCTGGTTTTGGGGCCTCGGTTCTCCAGTCTCTATTCCCTAAGTAGGGGGTGTGCGCCTTGCCTCCCTCCTCCCGGAGAACTGCTAGGAGTCTGCCAATAAGTGTGGATGAACAACATATCCATGTCCCTAGAAATACAGGTTACTCACCTGTAACAGGAGTTCTAGGAATGGTATATGTTGTTCATCCACACGACCCACCCGACCTCCCCGGCTTCGACGCACAACCTGAGCTTCCAACGGGCCAGATCTGGCGTCATGGGGCGGAGCCGAGAGATTTACTACCCGGGTGGGTGGGAGGAGCCAGCTTGAAGACCTTCCGGCAAGATTTAAAGCGACAAGGAACCTGCCAATAAGTGTGGCTGAACAACATATACCATTCCTAGAACTCCTGTTACAGGTGAGTAACCTGTATTTTGCTCCCTGGATCATCAGGACCCATTCTTCCATGCCCTGATCCATCCATCTCATCAAAGGTTCCTCCACTTTTGGGCAGAGGGAACCCGTTACAAGTTCCAGGCTATGTCATTCGGCCTCTCCTCGGCCCCTATGGTCTTCACCAAGTGCATTGCAGTGGTGGCAGCTTAGCTGAGGTGCCAAGGGGTCTGGGTTTACCCCTACCTGGATGACTGACTGATTGCAGGTCCCTCCAGGCAGAAGGTGGAGCGGTCCAGGGACTTGGCCCTCCAGACCTGCATCTCCCTTGGCCTCCTAGTCAATGAGGCCAAGTCAGAACTCAAACCTTCGCAGGTGATCCACTTTTTCGGGGTGTAGCTCGACTCTTGCAGAGCCAGAGCCCGGCTCCCAGTGTACAGGGCAGAGGCTCTCTCCTCTTATGCCCGATCATTTCGAGTTGGGCAGTTGCGCCCTGCCTGGGATTTATCATGCTTGTTGGTTTACATGGTCTGGTGCATCAGCGAGGTCCGTTGGGCCTGCTGGAGAATGCAGTCCCTGCAGTGGGAGCTGGCAGGCCTGTGGTATTAGCATGAGGGTCACTTCAACCAGCTGGTCACTGTGACTCAGAGAATGTGGGATGCCATCCAGTGGTGATTGGTCCTAGCACATCTGCAAGAAGGGATCCTGTTTGTCTGCCCTGGGCCAGCGGTCATCCTTATGACCGATAACTCTCTCATGGCCTGTGGTTCCCACCTGGGGGAACACAGAGTCCATGGGCTGTGGATCCCGAGGAGTCCCGATGCCACATCAACCTGCTGGAGCTCCGAGCAGTTCAGCTAGCGCTGACTGTATTCGCTCCACATATTCGGGGTCAGGTGGTTCAAGTCCAGACGGACAAGACCACGACCATGTACTACCTCAACAAACAGGGTGGGACGCTCTCCCCTACCCTTGTGCAGGGAAGATCTCCGCGTCTGGACCCTCTTGTGCAGCTCTGAGGTGAATCTCCTAGCCATCCATGTGGCATGAGCCTCCAATCAGCTGGCAGACGCTCACCCGAGTGGGCACCTCGTCTCACGAGTGGTCTCTCCACCTAGAGGTAGTACAGAGTCTGTTCTCCCAGTGGGGCACCCCTCAGGTGGATCTGTTTGCCTCCAGGGAGAACACAAAACTGAGGCTGTTTTGTGCCTGCCCCGCTCAGCAGGGAACGCTGCAGGGGATGCCCTATCAAGGCCCTGGACCCCAGGCCTCTTCTGTCCCTTCCCTCTGTTTCCCTTGATTTACAAGGTACTGCTCAAGGCCAGGAGGGCCAAGGCATGGATGAACTTGGTGGCTCTGGACTGGCCACACCAGTTCTGGTACCCCAGTCTCTTCAGTCTCAGCAGCAGGGTCCGAGGCATCTTCCCTAGCCGGACCTGCTTCCCATCAATCAGTGAAGGTATTCCAACCGGATATTCAATCCCTGCACCTGACAGCCTGGTTCCTGGCGGCTAGAGTTCCAGGCTTTGGGTCTCACCAAAGCTGTCTTCACCGTTGTGGAGGCCTCTTGGTAGGAGTCAACCAGGAAGTGCTATACCTTCAAATGGAAGAGATTCTCCTTTGGTGTTAGGGCAAGGGTTGGACCCTTTGTTCTGTCCAGTGGCGAGCATCTTTGATTGTCTGTGGTCCTCTCTCAGTCGGGTCTTTGGTTGATGACCCTCAAAGTGCACCTGGCATCCATCTCTACTTACTCAAAGGGCCAGTCAGCAGTCAGTGGCACAGGAGTAGGTGGTCTGGCATTTTTTCAGAAGTCGTGACCACATTTCCCCTCTGGTGTGAACCACTACCACCATGGGACTTGTTGCTGGTTTTGGCAAAGCTCATGGGCAGGCCATTCGAACCGATGCACAGGTGTGAGATGTCACACCTGTCATGGAAGACCCACTTCTTGGTGGCTGTCACGTCAGCAAGAAGGAACAGTGAGCTCCAGGCGCATTCAGTGGAGTCTCCTTACCTGATCTTCCACAGGGACAAGGTTATCCTGTGCCCCAACCTGAAGTTTCTCCCGAAGAGTGTGTCGAATTTTCACCTTAATCAGGTTGTGGAGGGGTTGTGGGATAACAGATGGACCGAACACCAAACTTCAGGTTCAACACACAATCTCCCTGTGATGTGTATTCAAAATACAAGAAATAAGCTTCTAATGCCATATTCCTTCTTCAGTACATCAGTTTGCAGTAACAGACTATGATGTCCTTTCTCTGCACCTATTACCTACTGATACTGATCTCTGATCCAATTTACTAGTTGAGCTGTAGCCATAACTTCTATGCAGGCCCTATTTGCTTGGATAGTGGGGGCACAAAAAGAAAAAAAAAAACAAGCTGTAGACAAAGAATCTCAATGCAGAATCATTGAAAGATCTACCCCAAAGGGCATTGGTAACAAATCAAGTTTCAAAGAAATACAACATCATACATACTTCCATAATGCAATGCATTATGGGATATATGCAAATCATCATGACATTTCTGGCTTGTTAAGTTTACAACAATTTACATGCATTTTAAATAGCACAACTAGCTTAATTTCTATAATAGTCACCTAATACTTTTTGCTATTATCAAAAACATCTAGTGCCATGGTATTTTCAACATTACAGGTTTCATAAACATAAGGTATATACATCAATGTATTTTATAACATAGTGCTATTACATACTAAATCCAACAACGATAAACATAACCTGTTTTACGTACGCTTGAGGTCACCACAATAACCTCCCTGTACGAGGACCTGCGGGCGAAAAATGAAAATTAAAGAGGACACTGTAGCATAGTCAAGGGAGGGAGAAGGGGGTGCACACAGGTGGCCAACCTTATGGACTAGAAATAGTAAAGGATAGATTAGGCTTAGAAATAGAAGAACTGTTGCAACAGATTTAAGAAAGGGTCAGTCCTCAAGAGTGACAGGAGCTTCTGGTCACACAGGTGATTAGTCTCCTGGTGTACTTCACCAATCCACACCTCTGAGGCCAAACACAGGCTTCATAATTTGGACCTGCAGTGAGTGCTAGCCTATTATAAGGAGTGCGTGGCTGGATTTCAGGAAGAGGTTCGCCAACTATTTGTCGCCTACGCTGAAGCCACACCTGGCAGACCGGCAGCTAAGCGGACGATTGGAAGGTTGATTGTATCCTGCATCGACCTCTGCTATAGGTTGGCGGGTAGGAAGCCTCCTGGAGGGCTAAGGGCTCATTCCACCTGTCATACCACTGCCTTGGTGGCTGCTTCCAAGGACGTTCCTATCCAGGATATCTACAGGGCTGCTACCTGGAGGTCAGCACACACCTTCATTTTCCATTACCACATTGACCTCGAGTTACACCGGGATGCTGGCTTTGGGCCCTCAGTTCTCAAATCTCTGTTCCCTCAGTAGGGGTTGTGCATCTTGCCTCCATCCTCCCGGAGAACTGCTAGGAGTCTGCCAGAAAGTGTGGATAGAACAACATATCCATGTCCCTATAAAAACAGGTTACTCACCTGTAACGGTTGTTCTAGGAGTGGTATATGTTCATCCACACAGACCCACCCGACCTCCCCTGGCTTTGGCACACAACAGTGCTTCCAGCGGGCAAGATCTGGCGTCATGGGCCGGAGCCGAGGGAGTTACCACCCGGGTGGGTGGGAGGAGCCAGCTTGAAGACGTTTCAGGCCAAGTCTTAATGGGAAAGGCACTGCTAGAAAGTGTGGATAAACAACATATACCACTCCTAGAACTACTGTTACAGGTGAGTAACCTGTTTTTATTGTGGCATCTGTGAAGAGAATTATGTTGGCAGATTTGCAGACAGCTAGGAGATTATTTAGGAATTGGCTGAATAACAGAGACCCAAGTATGGAACCTTGGAGGATCCCTGCAGAGACGGTCCTCTCATCTGGTAGGGCATTCCTATATTTTACTGACTGAGATCTGCAAGACAAGTAATTATTGATCTAACAAACTGTATCCATGGAAAGGTCAAACGATAGAAGCTGTAGACAGAGAAGGGCATGACTGACAAGGTCAAAGGCCTTGGTTAGGTCTGTGAATATAGATCCTGCCAGTTCATAACAGTGCAGAGCACTGTGCACTGGCTCTGTGAACTCCAGTAGTGCAGTCATTGTACTGAGTTTTTCTCTGAACCCATTTTGTTCTTTAGCCTGAAGCTCATGTTGGCTTAAGAAATCTATGAGTTGAACATTCACTATCCTCTTTAAGTGTTTTGGATAAGGGGGGAGGACTAGAGCTAGGATGGTAATTGGTGGCCAAGTTAGCATCGCTTCCCTTGAAAACAGGGAACACAAGCTGGCCCTGAGGGTTGAGGTGCTGAATGCCACACTTTGCACTACGCCGGTGAAACGAGTTCAGGAATGAGCTCAGGTCATCGGGGTGCCGGCATGGATGGTGGGATCAAGCATGCTGTTAGGCTTCTTCCTCTCCCGGGTGGTAGAGGTTTGTCAACCCTCCCATAGTCCTGTTCCCCACTGGATGGAGGTATGGGTGGGTGGAAGGGGCTGAGCTGGCTTCTGGTAAAAGGCAGCCTTCCATGCACATGTACGGCCGCAGTATTGCATGGGGGGAAGGGGAAGAAAACCCAAGAAAACCAAAAAAAAGCTATATAAACAAAAAAAAAAAAAAAAAAAAGAAAATGAGGACCACACAGGCCTTTTTCCAAATATGCAGAACTTCTCGAGTGCTGAGGAACAGGTTGAAAATTTGCTGCAGTGGATAGATGACTTCTCTAAGTCCATACTTGAGGAGTTTCATTGCTGTGTTATCAGGTCCAAGTCTGGTCTTAATTTTCAGATTGGTCAGATAGCCATAAACATCGGCCCAAGTAAGTTGTTTGAAATGGAATTTCAGTTGGTTGTGGACCCTTGGTAAGCCCCCTAATGAGGCAGGGTGGATACTAGGGTCAAGTATATATGTTGATAGGTCACTAATGGTTTTGTTAAAGACATTGACTCTGCACTTGTCTCCATTAATTATGGAACCACCATAAGTGAGGATGATAGGCAGAGATGCTGCTCCAGAGTTTTTTTGAGGTGGTTTAGCAAGGTGTTTTGTTGAGTTTTATAACAGTCAGTCTTGACTTCCTTGATTTGAATTTTGATAACCGTAATGTAGCTTTTTACCTTTGAAGATATTTATGATTGCCTACTTCTTTATGAAGGTTCCAGGCTCTGTCACTGTCCCAGGACATTGTATTAATAACTAAGATATATGAAGTCTGAGAGTTGCCTTTCATAATTATTGGCTTGAGAGGGGCAACAGTATCTCAGACCCTGCAGAACTGGTGGCTAAAGTGTTCAAGAGGTACATTAACATCATGTGTACGAGTTGGGAATGAACAATCAATTTGTTGTAGGAGGGCTTGAAAATAGGGAAGCTTCTGAGTATGGAACACATGGGCAGTCATACTGATAGGTTCGTTTTTACGGACCTTGGCAGATCTAAAAGTGGCAGGAAGTGGTCACTTAGGAGGTCCGGAAGGACATCACTTGAAATTATTTTCAGTATAGCTGACCAGAACACAATCAAGAAAAGTAGCTGTACAAGTTTTGTAATTTACACAAGTGGGTTTAGTGATGACTTAGATAAGGTAGAAATTAGGCAATTAGGCCCTGTAGCCTTTGCTGTTACTGGCAAGCCAGTTGAAATCACGAACCACAATTTTCTCATGCTGTGGATTTAAACTAGGGACAGCAGTAATACAGTAGTCAAAACTGTTAGACATTCTTAGGTGGCATATAGGCAACAAAGAGGTTATGTTTTTTTTTTTTCCCTTCCCTAAGACCAAACTTACATTAAGGGCAAGGAGCTCACACACAGATGGCTCCAAACTGAGAGGGAGTCTGTTGGATTTAAGGAAGAACTTAATATACCCCAGGCAGCCTCCACCCTTTCTAAGGCATGATTAAGCAGAATGATTAATATGTATAGCCTCGAGGAAAGGAGGAAGGGGACATGATAGAAACTTTCAAGTACCTCAAGGGATCAACAAAGTCCAAGAGGGTAGCATCTTTCAAAAAAAGGGTGTGCAAGAACAAGGGGAGCAATTTGAAGATGGGGGGCTCAGAGGTAATTTAAGGAAGTATTTTTTCACAGAGAGGGTTGTGGATGCATGGAACGCCTTCCAGAGGAGGTTGTGGAGTCAAAAACAGTGGTGGAATTCAAGCATGCATGGGACAGTTATAAGGCAATTCTAGGGGTGGGGGTAGAAAGAAGTAGGCTGCTGGTTAACTTTCGATCTGCTGCTTATCCATTAGGTAGGAAATGGGCAGAATGGGTGGGCCAAAGCGGTCCTTATCTGCAATCAATCCTATGTTTCTATGATTTCAATAAACGCAGTTCTTTAACAGAGCAGCAAGTTCATTTCTGCAAAAGGTTTGAGCCAGTCAAATTTAGGCTGTTTGAACACTTTGGGGCAAAATTGCTTACTAAGACAGCTAAGAGATAACTCTGACTTCACCTCATCTGGTCGTTGTGACTGCCTCGCCTAATCAAGGGCCCAACGCCCACTGCCCTACACTTCAGCCTTGACAGCTACCTCTCCCCACCTGGTCCACCTTCTATCTGCTTCACCTTCCCACCCCTCGCCCCCTCTCCCTTTCCTCACCCCCCCTGGCATTCCCTGACTTTTATCCGTCCCCTCCCTTCCTCTTAGAGCTCTTTCCCAACCTCTACCCTCTGACAGTGGCCTTCCTGCCTGCACTCATCCCCCTCCCTCTAACCCACAGCACTTGCTCCTAAGATTGCCCTGGCTGGTATGTCATACTTCCTAACATTTGGCACATTTTGAATTACTGTGATTTTCTAACCCTCAGTCTCTTGTTTTCTTTTATTGTGTAACTATGTATTATTCTGTTGACCTTTGTATGTATACCCCCATTCCTTCGACGTGGAATCTTTGTAATCGAGCAGTCCCTGCTCAAAGGTACTTGTAATACTAGATTTCAATAAAAAAAATTAATAAATAAAGGTTGACCTGGTTTCAGCTGGGAAAATCAATTGAACCAGCAGAAGTTAAAAACAAAACAAAACAAAAAAAAACAAAACACCAGCTTATAGCCAAAAGAAAAAAAAAAAGGCCAAAAAGCAAACCCCATCCAACTGCTGAAATCAAGCAGAAGTACCCTAAAGGGCAGATCTTACTTCGATGAGGCTCTTGCAGCAGGCCACACCGGTAGGACAAAGTTGCCAGGTACTAGAACCACAAGGAAAACTTCTGGCTAGCAGTCTGCTATGGGGGACTGCCCACTACCGACGTCAGGCTAGCCTATATAGGCAGGCGGTCCCCCACACCTACCGAAGTTCTTTTCCTGCCATCGACACACTCTTGTCAGACTTTAGCGGACAGTGCAGATACAGTCGACTGCCATTTCCCGTGCTTACCCTGCTTTTTTATTTTTAATTTCTCTTTAGTGTAATATATCGAATTTTCAGTGTTCTCATCGACATCCAACATACCCTACAGGGGTTGGGTTTCTTGGTAAGCCTCCAAATGTTCCAACTAGACACAGTACAGGTGTTGGACTTTATAGGAGCAAAACTGGATACTGTTCGTGGGAAAGGCATTCCTCCCTCAGGAGACAGTGGCCACTGGCCTGGTGGCTGTGGAGGTTGAGGTACTGGTCGCTATACCTTATGCCATGCTGGCAGCCCAGGTTTGGGAGCAAGCCTAGATCGCTGGAGGTCGGCAAGGGTGAGAGAGGATCAAGTGTCCAGAGGACTGCTCTCCTCCCGGGGGGGGGGATGCTTGTTGTCCCGCTCGTTGACTGCCCTCTGGTAATGGCTCGGGAGGCATGTACCGGCATCACTATGTTGGTGGGAGAGGGACGGGAGTAAGGAGTTGGAAAAGGGAGATGACTGGCTCCATGATGGCCCAGCGTCCTGTGCCGCCCTGGGCTTCTGGATTATGCTCTGGGGGAAAGGGCTAAGCTTTTCTCCTGGCCTACTGCAGGAACTACTGGGAGGTCGGCATGAGCAGGGGCATGCGGGTTGGAGGATGAGTCCTCCGAGGGAGGGCCATACCTGCCTGCCAGGCTCCGGGAGCAAAAACACATAATAGAGAAAGAAAAATAAAAAGGACAGTGGCCAATCTGACAGAACTGGCTAAGTCCTTCAAAATAGGGAAGTCAAGGCCTGCCAGGGACTTCCTGCAGTTACTAGGACACATGGCCTGTTCCATAGCAGTGGTGCCAGATTCCAGATGAGAGATGTCCAGTACCACGAAGCCTACTGATCTGAAAGGTGGGACTCTATCAAAGTTAGTGCTCATATCAAAGTGCCTGTTAAGGGCACTGGAGTGGTGGAAGGAGGAGGAAAACCTTTGGGAAGAAGTTCCTTCCTCCAGCAGTCATCCACAGTAGTACTCACCAGGTACACCTCCCTACTGGGGTGGGAGGCATCTAGAGGATTTCACCTCTGTGGGTATGGATCTTCAGTGGAGTCTCAGGAGCATACAAGTCTCCTGAAACTTGGGGAAGTGTATCTGGCAGTGAAAACCTTTTCTCCCACATCAGAGGCCAGTCAGTCCAGATCAGGACAGACAATACCACCACTATATACATCAACAAGCAGGAGGAACATATCTTCCAAACTATGCATAGAAATGATGAAGCTCTGGAGTCTGGCTTATTCTCTGCAAGTACAATTATCTGCAGTCCATCTGCCAAGGAAGGACAAAGTCCTGTCAGACAGTCTAAGCAGAATCAGTTAAGGAACTCATGAATGGGCTCTAAACAAGCAGGTGCTCATTGCAGTGTTCAGAAGGTGGGACACACCAGAGGTGGACCTGTTCACATACTGGGAAAACTACCAGCTCCCCAACTTCTGTTGCAGACCTCCCTCAGTGGGAACAGTCCCAGAGGGCATATTAGTCCTCTTGAAAACAGAGAAATTTCTTTATGCATTCCTTCCTCTCCCACTTCTGCCGAGAGTGCCACTGAAACTCAGGAGGGAACCAGCAGCAATGACTTTAATTGCACCGGACTGGGCCAGGCAAGCTTGGTACTCTCTGCTCCTGTCCCTCTCCTCCAGGCTACCAATCCTCCTCCTTCACCAGAGTCACAATCTGCTGACTGTCAGGGCAGGATAACATTTTCAAAACGAAGAACCCTGCACCTCAAAGCGTGGTACTTGAAGAACTAGAGTTCTCTGGATTAAACCTCTCAGAAGAGATCTTATATGTGCTCAAGGTTTCCAGGAAGCCAGCAACTAGGAAAATCTATGCTTCCAAGTGGAAAGATTTCCTGTGGTGTTTGTCCATGCACCTCAGCCTCATTCAGGCAAGCTTGTCCAAGGTTTTGGGCTATTTGATCCACCTGCACTCCCTGGGCCTCCGGCCTCCAATGTTGAAGGTGCAATTGGTAGCAGTGTCAGCATATGTTTTAGTTGGCAAGGATAGATCTCTAGCCTCACAGGTTATTTTTAAGAGGTTCTTTGAAGACCTAATTTATTTATTTATTTTGAAAAGTTTCGCCAGGAAGGGCACACTGAGCTACAACAGCTCATTTCTAGGTGTGTACTGGGGGAAAGCAGATACAATACTGAGTACAGGAACAAGAAAAAAATAAACATAGAGCTAAGACCATACATAACAATTAAGCAATACCAGACATTTCATAGGGTAGGCAGCAGTGCTTGTCATAATGCAGACAATATTTTCGCTTAAACACACACATATTTAGCAGTCATATACATAATCCTAAACATACACCCAAAATACTGAAAACAAATACATTTTGCTATAACACAAGGAAAGTGAGGACTGTAGAAGGGAGGACTTGAAAGAATAGAGGGATGGGGAGATGGATAGAAAGCTGATGGTCCTGCACCCCTCCGGGATGTGGACACCACAAGGGGAGTGGGGACATTTGAAGGTAATAAGGAGAACTTTGAAAGAATAGAGGGAATAGGGAGAAAGATTGATAGCAGATGGTCCTGCACCCCTTCCGGGATGTAAACCCCACGGGGGGAGTGGCAGAAATACTGGCAACAGAAGGTAGGTGTGATTAAGTAGAGGTAAGGGGGAGAGGTGAATTGGGATACAGAGTGAGTGAGGGAGAAGGAAGAGAAAAGGAAGGGAAGAAAATTGAGAGAGAAGGTGGGGCAGTTTTAACTACCCAGTAGCGGAACCCCAGAGGTATGAACACTACTTGATGTAAACCAAGCTAGTGCAATAATGCAGCTGAACCCTCCTTTTAGGGATCCAGTCCCTCCTTGGAACCTGAACACTGGCAACTGCTGCTCTGAAATGTTACCTGGAAAGCGGTTTTCCTGGTGGCACTTAAGCTCGGATAGAAGGGTGAGCAAACGCCTAGCCCTTTCTACAGATCCCAGTAACATCATATTCCACAGGGACAAGGTAGAACTGAGGACTAACTGGAAATTTCTCCCCAAGGTGGTGTCTGAATTTCACCTATACCAATAGATCTCTCTTCCTGTGCTCTTTACAGAGCACTCCATTCCAAGGGAGCTGAAGTTTCACAGTCTGGATGTTAAGAGAGCCCTTGAGTGCAACTTGGACCACACAGAGAATGACAGGTCCACAAATTCTCAGTTATTCATCACATACGGTGAGGTAAACCAGTGTCCAGGAGAACCACTTCTGTTGTATTCAGTTCTGTTGTGGCAAAGCTGGCAAGTTTCCACCAGAAGGGCTGAGAGCCCATCCTACGAGAGGCACCTCTGCCTCTGTGGCAGCATCCAGAGGTGTCTGCATTCAGGAGATATGTAAAGCAGCTACCTGGAAGACAGTACACACCTTTTCAGAGCACTGCTGTTTGGACATTCAATCCAGAAAGAGATGCCAGTTTTGGCACTGCTGTCTTTCAGAACCTTTTCCTAAATAGGTTCAGTACCCAGCCTCCCAAGGTACTGATATGGAGTCCATTATTAAACAACTAGTGAGGGATTTCAAGGGTTTGAAGAAAAATTACTCGCATGTAGTAATGTTGTTTCTAGGATCGTGGATATGTTCATCCACACTTACTGGCATGTCCCTTTCCCCTTTAAGAATCGCCGGAAGACTTCAAGCTGACTTCTCCCACCCACCTGGATGGTTTATACCTTGGCTCCGCCCCATGATGCCAGATCTTCCTTTCCGCTGGAAGATTCAGGTTGCCTCCCTTGTGCTCATGCATTTTGTAGGCCCTGGCTTTCAAAACTTAGGATTTACAGAAATTAAAGCTTGTTAGAGTTATCAATCGCACTTTGGCGTCTTCGATCATGGAAGAAAAATCTTCCTTGTGGCCAGAAGATGTCATGCACCGATCCCTATCTCGTGTGCGTCTGCTGCCTTTATGTCGGCCATGACACCTCGTCCTGCAGCTTTTGCTTGGCCTTCTATCCTAACATTCTGGACGACTGCCTGGCACACTTAAAGTTAGGGAGACTGGAGAAAAAGAACCCTCCGGTGAAGTCCAAGGAGGCTAGGTGGGCGGTTTCCATGGCCGCAGGCTCCGCTGAACAATTGGAACACATGAAGGCGTTCGAGGAAGAAGTGGCTTGTACCGCCAACACTTGGGGCTTCCTCGTTCCTCTTGACCTAGGTTCTACCTTCTCGGGCTCCTTCCGGGAGTTGAGTCTCTTCCCACCCAGGAGGGCACCTGCGAACTCACACTTTTACGATCCCGTAAGCAGGAGGAGAGCGAAGTAAACCTTCATCTGGGTGAGAAGGCACTCTTGGGACGAGAGAGTCCCAGTCTCCAAACATCTGGTCTTGACTTTGGTTGCGATTGCTTCTTGACCTCTGGCTTTTCTGACCTTCCGTCGGGCCAGACGACCGAAGATGCGGTCGATGAGGTCGAGAGTGTCATCAACCCCATTGACCCATTGTCGCTGGCTCTTTCTGATGATTCCTTAGAAAGGACTCTGGTCCTTGTCTTTCCCGATGAGGAGACCCAGTCCTCTGGTGTTCCCATCGAGGACCCAGTTCCGGACCCCCGGAAGTCACCGGTACCGCTGGTGTCTCCAGAGCGACTGAGTCGGCCTGCCCAATCTCAGTCATAGTCTATAACCTCTTCGACCGACAGGCCGAGGAAGAGCCATAAGTGCTCCAAGAAGAGGCGACACCATCGGTCATCCTCGTTATCCTCAGATGAAGAGAGGCTGCAGCGGAAACTCCGGCGCTATAAGAACCTCATGTGGCAACAGCTGATCTTGTCCGGGCACAAACCGACTCCGGCTCCTTCCCTGGCCATTACTTGGCTTTTTGCCTCTAGGCCAGGCGACCCTCTTGAGCCTAAATCTTCGGTTCCTCCGCCCTTGAGGCTGGCAAATCCACCTCTTTGGCCTAAACCGGCCTCTCCACCCATCATGGTAGAACCACCGCCTAAGCAGCCTGTGGGAAGGGCTCCTTTGAAAGAAGACAGACTGGACACAGGCTTCCCGGCATTGCTCGGTCACTGTCACCCCTGACCGCCCTTAGCGTGTCGGTGATTGGGTAACAGGCCGTGTATCGAACTCGTCGGATTCCGGATGTCACAGGGCTTCACTGTCATCCTGTGGATGATGAGTCGTCCGCTGGCCTAGGGATGGAGGAAGGTCCTTCCTCTTTCCAAGGGATTCTTTACCTCATTTCTGAGTCCACAGGGATGCCCTGGAACTCATCCAGAAAAGTCAGCGTACCCTCTTACGGACATCCTTAAGAGGATACCGCGGAGGCCTTTCCTGTGGCCGAGGCCATTCTTAGTCCGGCACTCAAACTCTGGCAGCGTCCTGCCTCTTGTCCTTTGCGATCTGCTCACATGGCCTGCAAGTACACGGTTCCCATGGGTTCCCTGGCAGGGTTCACAGACCACCCTTCGGCCGAGAGCCTGGTGACCACCTCTGTTTTCAGGTGTACTGGCAGTTTTGCTGGCATTGCCCGACCTCCCGACAGAGTCCAAGCACTTGGACAGTTTGGTGAGGAAGGTCTATGCTTCTGACCCTTGGGCCTTCGTCAGGCAAGTTTGACCGTGATCATGGCACACTTCTGTCATGCCCTTCTCAGGTCATTAGATGAAGTCCTCCCACATCTCCCCATGGACATGCAGACCACGGTCAAACAGATCCGAGACCAGGGTTGAGCTGTTGCCAAACAGCAGCTCCAGATGGCCCTGGACATTGGGGACTCTTGTGCCTGCTCAATGACTGCCGCAGTTGCCTCTTGCCGCAGGGCTTGACTGAGACTCTCCTCCTTTACGGCGGATACTCAGCACAAATTAGCTAATATGCCCTTCCTCGGGACTGACTTGTTCGGCCCAGGAGTGGCTGGTCACCTTCAGTGCATAGAACAGTACAGTGCCACTTTGGACGCCACTTCTACCAAGGGTCCTTCGGGCAAGAACCAGCAGAAGAAGAAGAAGCCCTTTCGGCACTCTTCCTCTGCAGCTCAGCAGTCCTTCTTCCAAGGAGGACAGCAGCACCAGCATCAGCAGCAGGCTCAAGCTTGGCACGCCCCGGCCCAAGCCTGGACCCCAACAGGCCCGTAAAGGGGCCCGAGGGTCAGGTCCTGGAGCCTCCTTTTCTCCTCCATGCCTGCTCAGTGGCAGGGGTGGGACTGCCACCCCTACTCTCGTCAAAACAGCTCTGGGTCCTCCCTTGGGGGGGGGCTGGCTCCACCACTTCCTTTCCGCCTCGTCCGTTGTCACTTCGGACAGGTGGGTTCTCGATATGGTCGGTCAGGGACTGGCTCTAGAATTCTAGCAGTACCCTCCCAGCTGAGCCCGCACCCCCCACCGGGAAGAACGGATATCTGCTCACATCCAGTCAGCTCTTTGAGAGGATGTTGCTCAGCTCCTCCTCAGGGAGGCTATAGCTCCAGTGACGGATCCTCCAACAGACCCAGGCTTGATCTCCAGGTACTTTCTGGTGCCCAAGCGGACGGGGGCTGATGCCCCATTCTAGATCTCCATGTCCTGAATCAGTTTCTCAGGACTCGCACCTTTCAGATAGTCACTCTGTCCCAGATCATACCAACCTTGGAGCGAAACATGTGGTTTTGTTCACTGGATCTGCAGGATGCATTCTTTCACATCCCAATCCGTACATCCCATCAGCGGTTCCTCCACTTCACGGTCAAGGGGACCCAGTACGAGTTCTGAGCCATGCTGTTCGGCCTGTCATCTGCCCCACGGGTCTTCATCAAATGCATCGCAGTGGTGGTGGCCCATCTACGGCATCGGGGGATCAGAATTTACCCCTACCTCGATGACTGGCTTCTGGCAGGTCACTCCCTACAGGAGGCGGAGAGAGCCAGGGATCTGGCGATCCAGACCTGCTCCCAACTCTGTCTCCTCATCAACGAGGCCAAGTCGGAACTCATGCTGTCTCAAGTAATGGGCTTCATCGGCGCAGAGCTAGACTCTTGTCAAGCCAGAGCTCGGCTCCTGGTGGACAAGGGGGAGGTTCTTTTCTCCTTTGCCCAATCATTTCTGGTTGGACAGTTGCGTCTTGCCCTGGACTTTCTGTGCCTTGTGGGTTACATGGTGGCGTGCACCCCAGTGGTCCATTGGGCCTGGTGGCACATGTGCCCCTCAGTGGGAGCTGGTCACCCAGTGGACTCGGCGCCACAGTCAATTCAACCAGCTGATCACTGTAACCGGAAGATGTGGGACACTCTCCAATGGTGGACCGTCCCAGACCAGTTGCAGGAAGGGATCCTGTTTGTCCACCCGAGCTGACAGTTGTTCTCACGACCGATGCCTCTCTCATGGGCTGGGGGCCACATGGGGGACAAAAAGGGCCCATGGACTCTGGAGCAGTCAGAGTGGCGCTGTCAGTGTTCATTCCTCAGCACCGGGGTCAAGTGGTTCAATTCCAGACGGACAATACCACGACCATGTTCTACCTCAACAAACAGGGCGGCACGTACTCCCGTCTGCTATGCAAGGAGGCTCTCCGCATCTGGACCCTCATGGGCCAATTGGGGGCAGATCTCCTAGCCATCCCTGTGGCAGAAGCTTCGAACCATCTGGCGGATGCTCTCAGCTGTCCAGGCCAGACATCCCACGAGTGGTCTCTTCATCCAGAGATAGCTTACAGCCTGTTCTCCCGTTGAGGCAAACCAATGGTGGACCTGTTTGCCTCCGGAGAAAACCCAAGCTGAAGCTGTTTCATGCCCGCCCCCCTCTGCAGGGAGATGCCTTCTCAAGGCCATGGACCCCAGGCCTCCTCTACACCTTCCCTCCATTTCCCTTGATCCACAAAGTGCTCCTCAAGGTGAGGAGGGACAAGGCGAAGGTGATCCTGGTAGCCCCAGACAGGTCGCGCCAGTTCTGGTATCCAGATCTCTTCAGCCTCAGCTGCAGGCCCCCGGAGCGGCTTTGGCCATGCCCGGACATGATCTCTCTCAATCAGGGGAAGGTATTCCATCCGGACCTTCAATCCCTGCACTCACAGCCTGGTACCTGAGCAGCTAGAGTGCCAGGCTTTGGGTCTTTCTGAGTTGTCTACATTGTGGTGGAGGCATCTAGAAAGGAATCGACCAGGAAATGTTATGCCTTCAGATGGAGAAGGTTTTCCATGTGGTGTCGGGGAAGGGCCTGGACCCTCTGTCCTGTCCAGCCAGTGGCTAATGTTCTCGACTACCTTTGGTCTCTGTTCAAAGGGGTCTTTAGTCATCGACCCTTAGGGTGCACCTAGCAGCCATCTCTCTTACCAGGCCACCGGGCGGTCAGCCGACGTTGCATGAGGAGATAGTGGTCGGTGCTTTTCAAGGCCTGGATCAGATATCCCTCCGGTGCATGAACCTCCACCTCCGTGGGATCTTCTGCTGGTACTGGCAAAGCTCATGGGCAAGCCATTTGAACCAATGCACAAGTGTGCATTGTCACACTGTTTGGAAGACTGCCTTCCTGGTGGCTATCACATCAGCCTGAAGGACAGGGAGCTCAGGCGCTTTCGGTGGACTCCCTTATCCAGTCTTCAACAGGGACAAACTAGTCCCTGCGCCCCCACCTGAAATTCCTTCCAAGGTGGTGTCAGTTTCACCTTAACCAGGTGCTGACTCTGCCAGTATACTACCCTAATTACACCTTGGAGGCCGAATACAGGCTCCATACTTTGGACCTGAGACATGCTCTCTCCTACTACAAGGAGAGAACGGCTGAAATTCGGGGAGAGGTTCACCAGCTGTTTGTCACCTATGCTGAAGCCGCTTCTGGCAGACCTGCAGCAAAGCGGACTGTTGCAAGATGGATTACATCCTGCATAGGTCTGTGCTATGAGTTGGTGGGCAAGGAGCCTCCCAGAGGGATAAGAGCTCATTCTACCCACTATACTGCTGCATCGGTGGCTGCTTCCAGGGACATCCCTATCCCATTAATCTGTCGGGCTGCTACCTGGAAGTCTGCAAACACCTTCATCACACACTACCACATCGACTTTGAGTCATGCCGGATGCTGGTTTCGTGGCCTCAGTTCTCCAATCTCTGTTCCCTAAGTAGGGTGTGGGCGCCTTGCCTTCCTCCTCCCGGAGAACTGCTAGGAGTCTGCCAATAAGTGTGAATGAACAACATATCCATGATCCTAGAAGAACAGGTTACTCACCTGTAACAGTAGTTCTATGAGTGGTGTATGTTCATCCACACAGACCCACCCAACCTCCTCGGCTGTGGACGCACAACGCATGGCTTCCAGCTGACTAAGATCTGGCGTCATGGGGCGGAGCCGAGGTATATAACACCCGGGTAGGTGGGAGGAGCCAGCTTGAAGAGTTCCGATGATTCTTAAAGGGGAAAGGGACATGCCAATAAGTGTGGATGAACAACATATACCACTCCTAGAACTACTGTTACAGGTGAGTAACCTGTTCTTTCAAGGGGATCCCTCACTATCCCATTCCTTCCTACCCATGCAGAACCTGGAAAAAGATTCACACAAGACTCTTTGCTCCCTATATGTACTTAGTAATTTAACTAGCTTTAGTGGCCACTGCTCACCTCAGCTTGAGAAATAAATCTGCTGTTACAGGGCAGAGGTGAGCGTGACCACACAGCAGAGTTTTGCATTTCATTCTACGTTCCTTAAGTTGCATAACATTCTTAAAGCTGTGGGGCAAGCTCAATCCAGGGGATTGTTAAACCTAGTGAGGGATCCCTTTGGAAGAAACATTATTATAGGTGGGCCATTTTGTTCTACCATAACATTGTAAAAACCTGAATACACTATATTCTTTCAGCAAAAATTAAAACAAAACCAACAAAATACAAATACGAGAACTAGCTGCTCAGCAAATTCAGTTACAAAATACTGTCAAATTGTTACTTGAAAGGAGATGAGAAACAGTACTGATGTTCCCTAACTAGAACCTTCAGACGGGAAGAATAAGGGGCCCTTTGCAGTGGCCTTCACAGTGAACTCCTGTAGGTGACTGCTGCCTGAGTCGCTCCACAAAGTGCTGCTTGTGAGGCTCCAGTTATATGGGGAAAACTTAGCCCAGCCCTTACACCGACATCACCCCCATTCTCCAGCACCATCTTCACTACACAGCTGGCGGGGGGGGGTTCCCAGAAAGACTGCAGTAAAAGTTCAGAGATTAGCTCTGTTAGTGCAGTGAAAGCTGTGGTTTTGAGCAGTCATCTCATATGGCCTCTGTTATATGAGGGCATTAGCCCTGCCCACACATCAGTATCAACCCCATTCCCCAGCACCAGCAACTCTACCACTTCACAGCCACGAGAGGACAGTATAGTCGTAGAGTCCCTGGAAGACTGCACCAAAATCGCTAACATTAGCTCTGATGTTAAGGCGCTATAGAAATTGTTTTGTGAAACAGACTCCAGTCACCTCATGTGGCTTCTTTTATATGGGGGAGCTTAGCCTCACCCACACATCAACATCATCTCTCTGTATAGCTATACTGAGCGTATTAAGAGGTTTACTTTTTTTTTTTTGCCTTGTTTATTTGAACTTTGTATAATGCTGCTTTATAACCTTATTCTTGGATCTCACTGAAAATGAGGTTTCATCTCAATGGGCAATTTTCCCTCATCCTCCTGGGAAAATAAAGCATTTTGTGATAAGTTCTATGAAGCATGCTATACAGAAAGAGTATCTTCTTGTAATGAAGCGCTTTCTACCCTTGCTGTTATCAGCTCCTCTTCTATCAAACATGTATGTGATGTTCACATTGTTTTATATTCTGTCAAAATTGCATTGCTCATTTCTGTCATAAACTCTTAAATTATTATTTGCTACATTTCTGGGGCTCTTCTGTATACAGCACCTTGATATAAAACTTAATTTATAAAGTACACAATGAAATTACATAAACTGAAGGATTATAGTTTGAACAGCACATAACGCCAACTGAGAATGCATGGTCTCTTCACTTGACTGGTAGCCTGCGGGGACCAAAAAGAAAAGATTATGGAAAGGAAGCAGCAGGGCCCTGAGTGATTATAATCATTATATAAGGGTTTTAAACTAATTGCTGCCTGTAATGAATTAGAACCTGCAGAGAAGTCGGCTTTGACTAATTATTTGATTTTTTTATCTGAATCTTGAAAGTTTAAATGACAAGTTAAATATGTTTTTGCGTACAAATCAACATGCTCAAATTGTATAGAAGCTCTCCATATTTCCTTGAAACTGAAAGTTTTATATGGGCAGAGTCACGTTATAGCCTCATATTTGAATTGGCAGGTCCAGGTGCAACATGTACTCTGGAAGGAGGAGAGGAAAAGGGACATGACTGAGACCTGGAGTACCTCATGGGAGTGAACAAGGTGCACGAGGGAGTTTATTTCACAGTAGGTGGAGCACCAGAACATGGGAGCATGCTGTGAAGCTTGAAAGGGGAAGTTTATGAAGGATTTGAGGAAATACTTCTTCACAGAAGGGTGGTGGATATCTGGAACAGCCTGGCAGGAGCAAAGACAGTGGGGAGCTTCAGACATGCATGGGATAGGCACATGAATATAAAGGTAAAGTAAGGAGGAGGGACACCTGTGACCAGAGTCCAGGGTGTAGTGTTAGGCAGGAAAAATGGGGCAGACTAGATGGGCTTACGGTCTTTTCTGCTAACAAATTCTGTTTCTGTGTTTCTGATTAGGCCATTTTGGATTCCTTGATTTAACCTGAGCCATTTTGGAAGCCTGTGTTGCACATGGCAATTTGGGGGCATTACTTTGGTCCATACAGATGAGTCCAGCCAGATATGGAAGCTACGTCAGGTGACTTTGCACCTCCATGCCAGCTTAGCCAGAAAACTCATAATGCAGTCTCAGTACAGATGCTAGGCCACAAGTACAATGGTGGATTTGTGGTATCGAGTGCGCTAATATACTGGATATTGCATGCCTCATATCCACCACTCAGCTTTTGTATGAGTGACCCTAGTGCTTGTACTGAATCACTCCCTTGGGGTCCATGGCAGCCATTATGTACTGCAAGTCCCAGTAAGCACTCATTTCACATACCTTATACCCAAGGCTTTGAACAAGCCACTAGTCCAGGAGTCTTCTTCCCCTCCGACCCCAGTGGAATACTGTTTTCTGATTTCCTTGTATTGACCCATCATGCTCCCTGCTTCAAAAGCAGGTGTCAGTAAGTATGCAATGTAAACATGTACTAGCTTACAGAGGTTCTCCACCCACTCTAGTACTTTGGGTATCCAGTGATTCCCTTATTAAAGAGAAACATAGAATTTGACGGCAGATAAGGACTGCTTGGCCCACCTAGTCTGCCCATTTTCCTACCTAACAGATAAGCTGCAGATCCTAGTTAACCAACAGCTTACTTCCTCCTACCCCTCCATTAGGACTCCCTTATGTCTGTCCCATGCATTCTTCAATTCCCCCACTGTTCTTGACTCCACGACCTCCTCAGGGAGGCTGTTACATCATCCACAACCCTCTTTGTGAAAAAATACTTCCTCATATTACCTCTGAGCCATCCCCCCTCTATCTTCAAATTGTGCCCCCTTGTTCTTGCATATCTCTTTTTCTGAAAGATGCTACCCTCTTGGACTTTGTTGATTCCCTTGAGGTACTTGAAAGTTTCTATCATGTCTCCTCTCTTCCTTCTTTCCTCAAGGGTATACATATTAAGCTCCTTTAGTCTTTCTTCGTATGTCTTCTGGTGCAGACCCTGCACCATTTTGGTTGCCCTCCTCTGGACAGCCTCCACTCTGTCTATGTCTTTGTGGAGATGGGGTCTCCAGAACTGCACACAGTACTCCAGATGGGATCTTACCAACTGTTTGTACAGAGGGATAACAACTTTCTCTTTTCTATTATTGATGCCTCTCCCTATGCATCCCAGTATCCCCCCCAGCCTGTCAAGAGAACCACCAACATGCCGTGAATCCCCCCGCCACTGCATAAACAATGACTTACCCCCACAGGAGTGTCTGCATGTAAAGATGCCCCCAAAGAATGCAGCCTTTAAAAAGTTACACCACTCGTAAAATTGTATAAACCGGGTGTGATGGACTTCCCGGTTTTTAGTCTGCTGCTGGCTCCGCCCCCACGTTCACTGGCATGATGATGAGATGCCAGTGAGAGCGTGCCCCTTTATACTGAATGGGCGACAGCTTGAACCGATTTTTTATCAGCATAATACAACTTGCTGGTAAGTGGGCACGGTTGACTACCGGGCCTTGGTAGTCAACCGGTGCCCACGCTTCATTAGCAAGTGCCCATTATGCTAATAAAATGGTTCAAAAGCCGCTCATTCAGCATAATGGGGCGTACCCCCATGCTCTTACTGGCATCTTGTCATCACGCCAGTGAATGCAGGGGCGGAGCCGGCAGCAGACTAAAAACCGGAAAGTCCATCGGAGCTGGTTTATACAATTTTACAAGTGCTGTAACTTTTTAAAGGCTGCATTCTTTGGGGGCATCTTTACATGCAGACACTCCTGTGGGGGTAAGTCATTGTTTATGCAGTGGCAGGGGGTAATATTGGTGAATCGCTTTAAGCAGAAAATAGTCCAGGCTTACCTCATTTCTCTGCGGTTTTCATTTCCACTGTCTACACCAGTAGGCTTTTCCTAAGTTTACCACCCTGACATTATCCATGAATTTACTGCCTCTTAGCTTCAGGACACGACTCCCTGTCCTGTTGGAGGACACCAGATCAAATATGATCTTGCTACCCTTGACTATGCAGAAAAGTAAGATCATGTCCCCGTTCAGTCTACTTTTCTCCAGAGAAACATGATGAGGGCCACTATCCTGAATCAATTGATGTTATCTAGGTCAGTTTGTGTATTTGTTTTACTTGTGATTTAGAAATTTGTCATTGCAGGGAG
Source organism: Neoceratodus forsteri (assembly GCA_016271365.2). Lineage (NCBI taxonomy): Eukaryota > Metazoa > Chordata > Ceratodontiformes > Ceratodontidae > Neoceratodus > Neoceratodus forsteri. Next base: position 609,297,047 of record CM057449.1, on the reverse strand, counting down.
TATTTACATGTATTGCCCATAATCAGTGTTTATGTCAGTTTATGTACTCACTGTTTTAAATGACTTGGGACGTTCTGTAAATGAGACTTGTTTCTCATAGAACCTATCCTGTATTTTACTCAACTTTTAAATAAAAATAAAACCTCTCTCGTAGCTTTCAGTATCCATCCACATTATCAGCTAAAAAATATTACATAGAGCTGTGTTTGTTCTTTTTATCTAGACAGAGTTTGTGTTTTACATTTGTCAGACTGTTTGTGAGTGCTGCTTTGGCTGTGTGAGGCCCCCCCATCCTAATTTATATCAACCATTAGTTGCTGAAGGGGTTTGTGACCTGAGTGTTTTTTTCTGTGACAATTAGATGTTTTCTGGTGCAGTATTAGCTACTGCTAAGCAATTTAAATCACAAACTGTAGTAAGAAAGAAATAATGTGACATACTGGGAACCCAGGCCCCCTGAATACCATCTCAGTGTTTTGTTTGTTTTTTTTGTTTTGTTTTTTGAGGCAGAAAGGATCCTTTTGTGTTAGTTTGGTACCATGAGGTCAGTTTCTGGTGCTACTGTGCTTCAAATTTTTTTTTCTGGCTATCTCCCGTGCACTGGCCCATGGCCTCCCTCCATGCTCGTGCTGTCAGTTGCTCGCTCTCAATGGGTGCAGCTTGCACTGGTCTGGCATCATTACGCATGTACATGTGACATCAGCATGCTCACTCTGGAGGTGGAGCGTGAGTGCATTAGCTTCGTAAGGGGTTTCCTTTCAAAAGAATGGTACTGGCGTCATTCACAGCCAGGTTTGGCTTTGCATTTATTGTTTATCAGCACCCTTAAGTTCAGTGATTTTAGGAATGAGAACTGGTTTAATTTTTGGAAGGTAGTGTCGATATCGTAATTTCCCATAGAAGTCCTGTCCTATTTCTCTGTGTTGCGAGATCTTGCAGAGCTTTATCCATCTGTATTGGGATCCTACTAACACACAAGTAGCCCTTCTACCCCAAAAGAATAGCATTTCAGCCACTAGAACAAAAAATGAACTGCACAGAAAAACGGCAGTCCACAAACCTCAGCAGGTTATGGTAGGAGAAAGGTAGGTGGCTCACATAGTGACTGAGCAGTACTCACACATGGTCTGACAAACGGATCCTGCAGCAAAAATGAAAACACCAACTCTGCCTAAACTAAAAGAACACATCCATATGTAATAATTTCCATTTGACAACATTGGAGCGGACATAAAAGGAAATTATGCAAGTATAAAAGAATTTCTTCTGTATTCTTCCATTCTGATCATTTTGTGGCAAAGCATTGCACCATTTCAGTAGACAATGTGTATTTTGTGTTGGGGGCCCAGACTCCGCACAGTACTCCAGGTGGCTTCTTGCACTTCCTCTGTCCCTGACAGTCATCCCCCTTTTGATGAATCCCAGCATTCAGTTAGCAGGAATCGGTTAATGATGCTTTATAAAAGTGCATCAGTTCACAGGAGTGTGCTTCCTTGGGGATAGAACTTCATATAAATAAGAGAATTTAGAATACAAGTTCAAACTCTGTGCTGTGGTCACACTCCTCCTCCTGGCTTAACACCAGATTTGTTTCTCCGCTTGAAGAGAACAGTTGCCCCAAAGTTGTCTCCAGCCTTCTGGTCATCTTTTTTATTAATTTTTTGTGCTGGGGCAGGCTCAGAGCAACACTGGGGACTCAGTAAGCGCTGTTGTAACAGCGGTTTATGTCTCCATTTGGGCATTAGCATCTTTTTTGTGGGATTTATTCATGCAGTACTGGATTGGTGTGTGTGTGTCTGTGAATGGGGAGTCGGGAGGATGCTGAGAGGGCTGCTGAGGGCAGGAGTAAGGGAGCTGGTACTGGTAAGAGTGCCATTAGCCGAGTGGGGTAATCACATGACTGCAGCCAGCCACTAGCACAGCTGTAGTCTTCTGGATTTAAAAAGGAGTGTGAGTGTTTTGGCATTCTCTTTGTGCTGGGGCAGGACTGGAGCAATGTCGGGGACTCAGTAAGCAGTTGCAACAGTGGTTTATGTCTCCTTACTTGCATTTCGGCATTAGCGTTTGCATCTTTGATGTGGGATTGAATCATGCAGTGCTGAATTGATCTGTGTGAGAATAGGGAGGGGAGAGGAGGCAGCCAGTAGTGCTGCTGCACTCTTCTGGATTTAAAAAGGAGTGCAAGTGTTTTAGGTGTTCTCCTTGTGCTGCGGCAGGATCGGGAAACATCAGGGATTCTGTAAGCACTGATCTTCTTCGAGGATATCTCTTGTCAGACCACACCTTTGGAACTATGTCCACCTGGCACTAGGACCACACAGAAACATTTTGCAAGCAGTCTGCTAGGGGCTGCCCATGACGACATCCTACATCAGCACTTCCCATATAAATGTGTGCATCCTCTTTCCCTTCTCAGTTGTTTTCCCACCGTTGACCATACTCGTCGGGACTCTCCACGGGGAGGCCACCACTACAGTTGACTGCTAATCAGTGTTTTCTAATTTTTCTCTCCCTAGTTCACTATCACTTTTTAGAAGTGATCATCGTCATTGTGTATGTTGCCTAAAGAACCCACTAAGCTCTTTAGAGACTGAGAATGCGGCAAAAAGATTTACTCAGGTGACCTGTACGACATCTGTATGTGCTGCCTCGGCACAGCCTATAACTTTAAGGCCCGTGAACATTGCCTCAAGTTTAACACAACTACCCGGTGATGTAGGAAGAATGCCCTGGAAACCCATCTTCTGAAACAGCAGGTAGCCAAGATGGAGAGAGAGCTCCAGGAAAAGAGCTCCACTGCATTGCTTGTCCCAGGAGAAATCCGCTGGGCAACATAACTATAAGCACTGGGAGAGGGAAAGGAGTAAGGAGAAATCCTCCCAGTACATTCTTGGTTGCCCTTCAATCCAGTTCGACAGCCTCAGCACTGTTGACCACTTCTCGCGATGATGCTACTGGCCGCCCAGACCATTGCTTCCTCCAGATCAGGACAGGCTTGTGAGCACCACTAGGCCTGTTATGACTGGCAAGGGCCATCAGCATCGGGAGGGTGCCTTTCATGCTCGACATCACAAGCACGCTTATGGTACAAGCAAACGTTGACCTGCAAGTGGTGCTTTCATCCTTCGCGGACATGCTGCCAGCACCTTCTGCCTCCTCCTCCTGTTGCAGGAGCGGCGTCAGTGGGGCCCCCTAGGCAAGCCCCAGCGCTGACGCCTGTTAGGTCGACATGACCGTTGCCTTCCAGGGCATCGATGATCTCTTCTGTTGCTTCTCACTTGATGCCATGGGCTCCGGCTCTCTACTGGGGCCCATTTTCTCAGCAATATCTTCCCATTCCTCTACACTGATATCCTCCAAAGTCAAGGAGGTAATGGACTGTTTCTGGCCATACCGCAACCACACAGGCAGCGGGGATCCTCAAGCTGTCTTCTTGGCATCACGGCATACTGACGCATTTTGGCAGCAGTTCCTACCGGGACCCTTGTGTTGGCAAAGGGCACACACTTTGACATGGTCGACTTGCTAAACATCTCCCAGATCCACTTGAACATTTCGGAGGGCATCATAACATCAGATGCTGAAGGAGCTTATGCCATCTTTATTTACATTTGCTCTGCAACAGTCCAAACTCCAAAGTCCATCTGCTATTTAGAGAGCCAGCAATGCTGTCCAGCTTGCATGTTGCTGTGTTCATAACCCCAGCAGGCACCAGATCTAGAAAACCAGCAGTCCTGCCCAGGAGGTCCCAATCAGCCCAGTCCATGGGTGTCTTCCCAGTTCATTTGCATAGTTCTCTCATGGACTAAACATATTGCATCTTCCAACAGACTGCCAGGCACCCACATCCAGTCAAATGATGCAGGCACACAGCCATCCAGCGCCATATAGGTTACCTACAGTCAATGCAAACCATACAAAGCATCAAATAACTTCAGCCCACACATTCTTGCCACAAACACCCCAAAACACATCCCAGACGAGCTCTCACATGTCACTCACCCCTCCCGATGTCTGGGAGTAGGAGGATGGTAACTGTCCAAGGGAGGAGTGGCCATGGCAGAAACTACGCCAGTTAACTTATGCCTTTCAATGTTCCACAGGGGGTGAATGGCAGCTGGCTTCCAGATGCTGGGCTAGAACAAAATGTTGGTTAGTAGCAGCAACATTCATTGCAAAGAAATGAAATGACACTCTAGATGCAAGAAAACAGTGGGACCCTATTTAAAAACAAGCAAAAGTCAACTCCATGGAGCAGTACTTCATCAAAACATGTCACACAAATGCGAGAGTCCATAGTGTCCCAGCTGCACACTGTCCGTTCCACAGAGTGTGATCCGGATGACTCCTTTACATTAGGTAGCTTAGTTTAGTCAGAACAACAAAATTGATCCTGCGGGGTTACATCTTCTCACAGTCCCATAAGACCCACACTTTCATTTCATTTCCAGCTCCAGAACAGGCTAGCCTCTCACCTCAGGGCTGCTATTCCCTTTACCCCAAACCAAAAACTTTGGGGCTATGACAGAGCTCCAGGCTAGCGACCCTGGGAGAGCCCCTAGCAGCGGCACCACGAGCGGCCCCACTGCGGGACACGGCACCGCCTGCAGTGCCATCCCGATCATCAGCGCCGCAAGTGGCACCAGGACCCTAGACAGCACCAGAAGGCAGCACCAACGGTCCACCTGTGCCTGGTCCAGCAGCTGTGGGCCGCAACACTGGGGAGCCTGCACCACCGTGAGGCGACTGCCGGTGGCACCAGCAATGCGGCTCTGTAGGGGACCACATTGCTCATCCAGCACCACAAAAGTGACCTCCTCGGCAAGGCTAGAATTGAGGCTCTCCCTCGCTGGGCCGTACAGAACTGGGAGGGACCGAAGTGTCAAAGTTCTGGCCTTGGTGACCCATGACAATCATTTGCCCTCTAAAAGTCGGCGGGGCCCTGCCGATTTTGAACATGTGGATTTCCCAGAACACGGCTGTCCAATGGAGAAGCAGGCATCACAGTGGTCAATATCGTGGTTTGGGTCCCAGGCATCCACAAACATCATGCTGGTCGAAGCAGGAAAAGTGCCAGCCACAAGGGCACCAGCGTGTGGTGGCACATTACTTTACAGATTTATGTTTGCCCTAGAACCAGGCGTGATGCGAAATAAAACACAACTTTAGCAAAAGATCCCGGTGCCGCTGAAAAAAAGAGAAAGAGAGGAACAGTCTTACTGGATTCCAATGGCGTCGGGATGAAGGAAAGGCATCAATCAAAGGCGAAGGCCTCATGACATACTTAAATCTCTCACGCAGCAGGTGCGACCTCGATGGCGGGAGGAACAGAACTTGGATGGAGGGGTCGTCTGCAGTCAGGACTCTCTCATCTTCTGAGCAGGACTGATTGCTCTTCAAGGGACAGTATGTGAGACCTAGGCTCTAGAGTCTAGGACATTCATAATGCGCACAGATAAAGGGTGATGGTGATGGGAAAGGTCTGCCTTCAGCAGTCTACAAGTCCTTTAATCCCCTTCAGAACTTGGTTCCTTAACCTGTTTTAACTGGCAGGATCTTTGCTCTCTTGTCTTCAATCTCGCATGGGTTTTGAAACTCTCAAGCCAGTGGTCTTCCAGTTTATCATGACAGACAGCCCTTCTCCTCCCCTTTATCTTTTACTCTCATCTCTTTTACCTTTCCCCTTTCTATCCTTTGCCTTTTCCTCCATCTGAGGCTGCCCAAGGATTGAGGCTCTAAGGCCGGTTATGATAGGGTTGTCTTCTCTTTCTGTCCTCTCTTCGGCTTGTGCATTTTTCAGTTTATATCTTTTCCGTTTTCTGTCCCTCTGCGCTCTTGCCTCACTCTGTTTCTACAACCTGTTTCTTCCTCTCTGGCTCAACAGAACTGGGATGGAGGAGGAGTCTGCAGCACCTAACGGCCAACCTGCATGCTCTGCACAGGACATCAGCCACGTGGGTGGGGCCGTTGGCGCTGACTCCTCCCCCCAAGAAAACCTCCCATGGCTGGTGCGCTCCTCCAGCTTACACCTAGCAGTAATGAATGGTGAAGCTACAAGAGAAGATCAAGGATTACGGTAGGTACATCATTTTCATTTCCCTTTGTCTTTTCCCCTAAACACTCAATATTACAGAGGTGGTTTTCACACCTTTCAAAGCTTCAGAAATCAGCGAGACAGAGGTTTCTTTAGAGGTTTTAAGTCCAGGTATAGAGTAAGTCATGGCACTTCTTGTTATTGAATAAGTGAGTCCACACCACTGTAGTTCTAAAAACTCCTTTATTTTATTCCAAGTGACAGACGTCACTTGCACGTGCAAGCCTTTGCAAGCATTCACCACCCCGATATTTTGGCAGTGGTAGAAACCTGGCTCACCCCCTCTGTGTCTGATTAAGCAATCTCCCTCCCAGGCTATAATATCTTTAGGCTATCATAAGTCTAAAAGAGGGGGAGGATGTGCACTGTACCTAAAAGACAATCTTCTGGGGCACCCTGTCCACATGGACCTACCGACATCCTCTGCTCAGTTACTACACATCAAAATCCTACTTGGTGCCCAAAATAAGGCTCTCACGGTCATTACCGTTTATATCCCGCCTAAAGAACAGGGACCTGGCCTCAACGCTGTGCTGGACATCATCAAAACACTACCACCTGACTCGAAACCATCCTACTTGGTGATTTCAACATAAACTGGCTGGGACCTGAGGCGGGAGCTATTTGGGGTTCTGTCACATCGGCAGATCTTAGATGCTGGACTACCAGAAAGAACTATAAAACTGGAACCAGCACACTGTTGGACTGGATCCTGACCAGCCACCCCACTCGGATCACAAACTCCACCATCCTTCCCGACTCACTCAGCGACCACTCCCCCATCAGCTGTACCTGGTCAAACAAATTTTGTAAACCCCCATCAAAAATCATTCTCAGCAGAGTCCTACCTCGGGGTCACCTATCCCAACTAAAATCACACCTACTCCATCAGGTCTGGTCCCCCATCTACAGGGCCACTGACACAAATGCGCCCTGGAACAATTCATCCTCATGTTTAATGAAGCCTGTAACATTTCGCCCGGCTAAAAACAAAGGATTAAATCACTCTGCAACCCATGGCTATCTGGCGCCCTCATAAAGAGTTAAAACTTAGGGGCCATCTCTGGGAACTGGCTAGATCCACCGGAAGCAAGCTGACATCCAAAAACATAAAAGCGCACAGAATGACTGCACCAAATCCATTCACCAACAAAAATCGGACTACTACAAGAAAGTCCTCACTGACTCATGGGGAAATGGGAGCTTTCTGGGATAACATAAAAGACGCCACTGAGAAGCAATCCAAATCACCACCGACCGTGCTCCAGGTCAATGGGAGTATTACACTGACCATAAAATCATTGCTGACAATTTCAACAATGCATTCACTGACCTTAGCAGTGTTCTCCCCCAGATCTTTTCAACGATGGTGACACTTCTTTATCCGCATCCCTCTCAAACCAACAACATCCCCCAATTTCTGCTTCAAAGTGGTAAGTAGAAATGAAGTCCATAAGTACATCTTCAAAGCCATCTGCAACACCAGAACAAGCACTGATACACTTGACCTAAAGCTTCTGTCTCTCACACTAGAGGAAGTCCTGGGGCCTCTCATCAGATTTTTAATCTCTCCTCTCAGTCAGCCAGTTCCGGACAAATGGAATTCTGCTACAGTCACTCCTATCCATAAAAGTGGTGATAGGACCTCACACTGGAACTGCCGCCCAATCTCTAGCCTTCCACCTCTCTAAGGCCCTGAACGGATAGTAGCTGACCAGCTCACCGACTACCTGGGCAAATATAACATTCTCTGCCGGCAGCAACATGGCTTTGAAAAGATCACAGTACTGCTACTTCCTTGCCGAGTTCACAGGTGCCATCCACAACTCTCTGGACAACGGTCTTCTAACTGGAGCAATATTTATAGACCTGACCAAGGCTTTTGACACCGCCCACCATAGACTTCTGCTTGGTCAACTACAGAACGCTGGACCCTAGGAGGCAGTATAGTGCAGTGGTCTAAGGCTCTGAGCTGCAAAACTGGTGACATCCAGCAGACCAGACCTGGGTTTGAATCCCACAGCGTCCACTTGTATACTGTGCGACCCTGAGCAAGTCACTTAACCTCCTTGTGCTCCCAGGTCGCTCCTGTAAAAAAGCTTTCAGCTTAGTGTGCTATACCTGGTTAAACAACTAAATAAAAAAAAAAGAAATCTGTTGCCTGGTTCAAAAGTTACCTGGGAAACCGGTCCCAATGTGTGAAAATTGTGGATGTGCTCTCTGATACCAAAGAGGTCCGCCTGGTGTTCCCCAGGGCTCCATCCTGGGCCCACTACTTTTCAGCTTGTTCCTCAACACACTCCCGGACTGTTGTGCCCAACAAATCATACTGTACGCTGATGACACGGTCATTCTTGCCTCCCATCAGGACCCAAGCCACCTACAACTGAACCTTCAGCATGGTTTCACCTCGGTCGAGAACTGGTTCATAAAACATAAGTTGATCCTTAAGCAGAAAAAAAAAACAAGACCATGGTTTTGAGCAGCTCCCATAACAAACATAAGCATCTCCATCTCTCCATAAACACCAGCCTTGGTGGCCCTCTGGATCAGGTCCAATCCTTCAGATATCTTGGGATCACCCTAGACTCCCACCTATCCTACACTGCCCACATAATGTTGCCAAAGCTGCAAACTCCAGACTGGGACTGCTCTACTGCTTCTGGCACCACCTAACACAAGAGACCCTAGCAGCTGCTGTCCAGAGCTCCATCATCTCTCTGATTGACTATGGCCTTGTCATCTACAGCTCCGCCACTGCCACAACACTCAGACGGGTAACTACCACCCTAAACAAGGCCTGTCGACTCATCACTGGTGCCAAACTTCTCTCACACATGTGTGATCTCTACACTCAAACAAATTGGCCGCAACTGGAAAATAGAATAAAATACCAAACCTGTGTGGTTGCAAAGAAAATCCAGATGGGCCTTGCTCCACCCAGAGTCTGTACCCTCCTTCAACTGAAAACCAACAGTCGAACCACCAGGGGATTAAAGCCACTGCTGTTTCAAATTCTCGCTGCTGCACTGACACAAGGCCAAAGATCCTTTGCCTATAGGGCCCGCACCCTGGCTAAATGGTCTTGCTAGTGACACTACACCTCTACCACATTCTCCGGTGCTTTCAAATCCAGGCTCCGAACACCCTCATTGCCTCCAGCACCTGTGACTGTCCTGGCTGACAAATGGCAGTCCTCTTTGATACCCAAGCAGCGGGCCGTGGTTCCTCCCTGGCCCCATCTTGCACTGGGCCTCCTTCTCATGCTCTTATCCCTTGACAACGCCACATTGGCTGCTTCGACCCACGTCCCCGACCTCACCTAACTATCCCCCCGTCCTGCCCTCACATTCCCAAATCCCATCCCTTGTTTCCTTCTATTCTCTCCTGCTACCCCCATTTCTTTTTTCCTTCCCATCCTCTTTCTTCTAATCCCTTGTCCCCCTCCCAGCATAGTATGGTTTGTGTCTTGTCTCTGAATCAATCCCAATGTTTTTTTTTTCTTTTTCCTGTTGCAGTTTATGTTGTCTACTGTAACATGTGACATTGAACCTTTGTAAAGAGCCTTGGCTCAAAGGTACTTGTAATCCTAGATTCAAATAAACAAATAAAATAAACAGACGCGGTAAAAACAACAGCCTAGCAACAAGGAACAGGTAACTCCAAATCTTTCACCTTGTCAATAAGGCTTTTTCAAACTATGGACAGGTTTTAAATCCCTCCAAAACAGAGGCTCCTCCTCTTTCAGATGCTCCAGAGAAGGCAGCAAGAAGGGCAGATTTTCTGCATAAAGATTAACAGGCTCATCTTGTCCATCTGGCCTTTGGGGATGTCTTCATAACATTGCTGAAAGATAGTACCAGACAACAAAAGACTCCGGGTGCTTGAGATTTCAGTTATGTGATAGAATTGTCTGCTGTGCTCTCGAGGCTAGTTCTTTCAGTCCCCGGTATCCAAAAACCCAGTGGAAAAAAAAAAAGTGGTAGACCAGACCCTGAACTGCCTACTCTAGATGAGGGTGATTGTTCAGATATTGCACTCTGAGAGGGGGCATGAGTCTACTTGTTTCCTTCCTTCCTTCCTCAGCCGAAGTTCATACAGTTAAAACAGAACAAAAAATAAATAGCATTCAACTATCCGCATTACATAGAGAATAATGGATAGGCAATGTGTGTTATAGTATTTTTTCACACCAGGGTGTGTGATGACCCTTAAGCTCTCGAGGTTTGTGTGAGCATCATGCACCGAGGGTGTGAAAAAAATTCATAGGCACACACTTGCCTATATCTGTTATTTTTGTAATTATGGGCATGACTCATATGTAAACAACTTGTGAGAGAGAGAGAGAGCGTGGTAGAGGCTATTGTTTCAGTAATAGGTTCTGAACACACACAGGAGAAAGCAGCATAGGGCTGTCACTGGTGAGCGCTAATTTTTCTGTTTTAGAGTCGAGTGCAGACTGAGAGGACTCCGGCTCGTTTTAGATTGACGAACTGAGTGTTGCCAGTAACACTCATTCCCACTTAATCTTGCCTTCTGAATCAACTGAGTCACTCGCTGTCATCAGGCTACACTCGGCAGCTTCTGTATCTCAAAACTAAGAAAAAATTAGCGCAGCATCCACTGGTGACAATTTTTTTATACAAAGCACTTCTCTGTGTGTGTATTTTGGGGCATATAATTTACTGAAACGAACACTGTTCGGCCACGCTACCAGGTCAGAAAAAAGTGAAAGTGATCATCGGATAGTGTAAGGGAGAAGTGACTCAGAGCTAGTCAAACGCCGTAATAACCCGATTTCAGGTTATTACGGCGTTTGAAGAGTATCTGAAATCAGGTTGCTAAAGGGGGTCACCAGTAATTATTAATTAATAACAAACCTATTACAATAATAGTTCAGTGTGCAGCCAGTTTGGGGCCCATCAGACCAATCTGACCTGGAATGAAGATTGTTAACCAAGTAGTACTTATTCTGTATGTTGTGTAACATCTACTGTAATTTGTCTTGTACTACATTACTCCAATAATATGTGAGTAATTTTAAGCCCACTTTCTCCTTGTGTATCCCATTCAAACACCATGAAGTCTTGCTATAATTAGGACTTATTGCAGTTAGCCCCTGGCTCTGAACTGCCCGGAGAGGAAACAGTTAACTCCAGAGAGAGATCTGGAGTTCCACAGCCGAGGGTGCTGTTCAAAGCTCTATCTGGCCAGTTTCAAATGAAACTGCCAGATTCTTACTCGCTTTCACTGAACAGTCGCTCCGAGATCAGCTCCTTCAGCTCGGGTTCATTTCATGATTCAGCTTAGTTTATTCGGTTCATTTGAACCGCAAAGTGTCTATTTTACCGCATTTTGGTCAAAAGCTCTATCTGGTAAACCGTAAGTACTAGTGTTTAAGTCTGTGTGGATTCATTATCGTTCAGTCTGAACCGATTGGTTTGTTTAAAATAACGAATTTATTCATTGAATGGGCTTTTAGAAGTGCGGTTCTCGGTTCTTATCGGTTCTAAAAACCTAGCATTATCTATAGGTTTTCAAATACCGTGACACGGTTAGGAACGAATAAGGTGTCTTACCCTGTGCAGCCGTTTAGGGGCAAGTTTTTGGTTAGGCTGGCATTATGTCTGAGAAACCCAAAAGAAAAACCGCCCACTTGGGTTTCAACACTGTGATGTCTGTGGGGAAGCCTTTTGCCAGGCTGACCCACACACCACTTGTGTCTATTGTCTGGGGCTGACCACCTCCTGTCAGACTACCAGGTGTGTAAAATTTCCTGCAGCCACCCTGGAAAGAGATTGGGCCGCTCAGGAACGAGAGGCAAAAAGTCCGCTGACCTGATGGCCAGCCTGGTCCAGCACCCACTGGACCAGAGGGAGTGCCTCTGACCAGGGCGAGACTTCCTCGGCAAAAGAAAGGCTGGTTCAGAGGAACCAGTCCCAGTAAAAAAGACAAAGAAATCAGCAGGTCTGGAGTCCAAAATTGTCTCTCCAACTGCTGCAGAGATAGCAAAAGCCATACAGATTGTTCAGTCTTTGTCTCAGGGACTTGTCGAACCCCCTTTAGTTGGGAAAAGGGTGGCTCGTTCAGGTCCAGTGGTTCAGGATTATAATGTTGAGGATTTTTATGAACCACAGGAGGGGGAGGAGGAATTTGAGCAGTGCATTTGTGACTGGGAAGGTCTGGACGTGCCCATTGAGCCGGATATTTCTCCAGATAGACCCTTTGAATCTCCCCCTTTGTTGTCTGAGTCCCCTTCTCATTTTAGGTTTTATAAAAAGGTGGCAGAAACCCTCCAGCTCCCTTTAGAGGAGGGCTGTGGATGAGCAAGAGGAGCCTGATTATGTAGAAATGATGGATATTCCAGAGTCTAGAAGGTTGTCTATTCCTTTGCATAAGTCATTTAGAAGCAAACAACTAAGATTTTAAAATCCTCATTCTGTCCCTCCTGTAGATAAAAAAATGGACAGAAGGTATACTTTATCAGGCCCTGATACAGACTTCCTCACTGACCAGTGTAGTCATGTAGGTGTTGTTCAAGCTGCAGCCTGTGACAAGCTAATAATCCCTGGCCTCACATCCTCCTGATAAGGATTCCAGGAAGATTGATGCCATGGCAAAACAATATATGGCAGCCTGGGACTCAGACAGGCTAATTATATGGCTTATGTGGCTAGATATCAGAAATCTAGATGGGACACTATATCGCAGTTGGCCAAGCAGGCCCAGGGCCAGCTGGCTTGTGAGTTGGAACAAGTGGCTGCTGATGGCATTGAAGCCTCTAAAGTTCAATTTCATACTGCTGTTGATGTTAATGATGTTTCCTCTAGGGTCATGGCCACTTCTGTAGTTCTCCGTAGGTTGGCATGGCTCAGATGCACTAATCTGTCCCAAGATACTCAGTCAAAGGCTATAGATTTTCCTGTGGTAGGAAATTCTCTGTTTGGGGATCAAACAGAAAATTACATGAAAAAGATGGATGAATACAGAACTACCTACAAAAGTGCCCAAGCTAAGGAGAGAGATGCCACTCCACAAAGGCACGCCCCCAGGGGTAGGGGCAGGCCTTACCACAGGCCTTTATCAAGTTCAGGCCTCTTCAGCCTTTGCACAGAGGGTTTTTTCAGAGGCAGAGGTAGACGGGGCACAGGCAGACCTCTCCTCCTCAGCCTAAAGCTGCTGCCACAGGCACCCTGACGGGTGTCCAGGGCCGGTTCTCCTGTACCGTGGGGGCAGGTTGGTTTATTTCAGCCAGAACTGGTTGTCCCTAACTCGGACAAATGGGTTCTGGAGGTGGTAAGCCAAGGTCTGGTTCTCAGCTTCAAGCAGTTCCCAAAGATGAGAGCCAGACATTTCTCCTCCTGCAAATCCTTCAGAAGCCCTTGCTTTGGAAGCAGAGGTTTCTTCTCTTCTAGACTGCAAAGCAGTGGAAAGGGTCCTCCTTGCCATCAGGGCAAGGCTGTACTAGATACTTCCTTACCCCAAAAAGACAGGAGAATGGCTGCCCATCCTAGATTTAAGGTTCCTGAACAAGCATCTTTTGAAACCAAAGTTCAAAATGTTAACTCTGGCAATGATTTTGTTTTCCCTAAGGCCAGGGACTGGCTAGCTTCCCTGGACCTCAAGGATGCCTATTTTCATATCTTGATCAGGCCTTCTCACCAAAGTACCTCAGGTTCGAACTGCCCTCTGGCCACTACCAGTTCAGAGCAATGCCCTTCGCCTCACTTCTGCTCCAAGGGTTTTCACAAAATGTCTAGCTGTGTAGTGGCTCATTTAAGAAGGCAAGGGTTGCTGTGTTTCCCTACCTGGACGACTGGCTCATAGTGGGTCAGTCTCCAGATCAGGTAAATCCCACTTGCAAGTCACCCAGCAGCTTCTCACTTTTGGATTCCTGCTGAATTTTCCAAAGTCAGTTCTGGAACCGGTTCAGGTACTAACTTTCATAGGTGCAGAGTTGAACTACAAAGTCAGCCAGGGCATTTCTTCCTCGGAAAGAGTGGACAGAATCATGCCCTGGCATCCTCCTTACCCCTGCGGGTCTCTCGACCAGCAAGGCACTTTCTGCAACTCCTAGGGCACATGGCTGCTTCCACAGCTGTCGTCCAGGGAGCAAGATTTCAGATGAGGGACATCCAGTTCCACTTGAGGGCCTACTGGTCTCAAAGGAAGGACCCCCTTACCAAATTAGTCCCAGTGACCAAAACCCTGATCCTAGCCCTTCAGTGGTGGCAGGATCAAAGCAATCTAACTCAGGGGGTCCCCTTCTTACCCGTTCTTCATTCCCTCACCCTCACCACGGATGCCTCCCTGTTAAGGTGGGGCTCACTTGGCGACCTTTCCACTCAGGGAGTGTGGTCCCTCAGGAATCTCTGCTCCACATCAATCTTTTGGAACTCAGAGCTGTTCTCTAGCTCTCCAGGCTTTTCAGCTACTGTCCAGAACAAGGTAGTTCAAGTCAGGACAGACAACACCACAACAATGTGGTACATCAACAAGGCAAGCACTCGGTCTTCAGCCTTGTGCACCAAGCAATGAAGTTGTGGTCTCTGGCTTATTCCCGAACACCTCCCTGATAGCGGTTCACCTCCCAGGAAGGACAATGATCCTGGCGGATGCCCTCAGCAGGATTTCTCAGGGCCATCACGAATGGGCCCTGAATTCTCTGGTGCTGGGGACAGTCTTGCCAGATGGGGCACCCCTCAGATAGATCTTTTCGCAGCCCCAGACAACCACCAACTTCCTCTGTTTTGTTGCAGGCCTCCAGTGCTGGGATCAGTCCCCTGACGCCTTTCAGTTGGATTGGAAAGGGAAGTTCCTGTATGCCTTTCCCCCTTCCTCTCCTCTTCATAGTACTAGTAAAAATCAGAACTCAGCCCTGCAAAGTGATTCTGATTGCTCCAGACTGGGCCAGGCAGCCCTGGTACCCTCTTCTTCTGTCTCTGACATTCCACCCTCCCCTGACCTTGCCCAGGACCCACGACCTGCTGACCTGTGCACAGGGGAGAGTGTGGTATCCGGACCTCAATTCCCTCCACCTCAAGGCCTGGTTCTTGAGGAGCTAGAATTTGCTGATTTACACCTTTCTCAAGGTGTCTTGGATATTTTGAAGGCTTCTAGGAAGCCTTCCACTAGGGCCACTTACAACCCAAGTGGAAGAGGTTTCCTTTGGTGTTCTGAGAAGCAAATTGTACCAGAATCTGCTGACTTGGCCATTTTATTGGACTATTTGGTCCATCTAAATTCTTAGGCCTCAAACCAGCTACTTTGAAGGTTCATCTAGCAGCTGTTTTGTTTTGTTTCTGCAGGAAACCTGTTCTCCTCTCACCCTGTGTTTTCCAAGTTTTTAAGGGGTTACTTCACACTAACCTCCTCTTCGGGAACCAGCTCCGGCCTGGGATCTGAATGTTTGCATTGCTCAGCTAATGCAATCCCCTTGAGCCTCTGTCTTCGCAGATCTCAAGTTTTAACTTGAAGACTGTCTTTCTAGTGGCTATCACTTTGCTAGTCGATAAGTGAATTGCAAGCCTTGTCAGTGGAAAAGGATTTTGTTTCTTTTCACAGAGATAAAGTAGTCCTCAGGACTAACAGAAAGTTTTTACCAAAGTGGTTTCAGATTTTCATCTCAACCAATCCATCTCTTCCAGTATTTTTCACTGAGCACTCTTCCTCAGGAGAGGAGACTGCACAGTTTGGACGTCAAAAGAGCCCTAAGCTACTATTTGAACGCACTAAGGGTCATAGGTTCAATCCTCCAACTCTTCCTTACCCATGGAGAAGTGGGCAAAGGGAGACCTGTTACTAAGAGGACAATCGCAAGGTGGATTGTCTCTTGTATCCAGTTCTGTTACCAAAAACTAGGTAGAGAACCTCCTCAGGACTGAGGGCTCATTCCACCGGGTACAGCTGCATCTCTAGCGGCTGCTAGAGATATTCCCATTTTGGAAATTTGCCAAGCTGCTACCTGGAAGACAGTCACACACCTTCACCAAGCATTATTCCTGGACGTCCAGTCCAGGAGAGATGCTTCGTTTTAGCCGCGCTGTGCTTCAGAGCCTATTCCCTAAGTAGGTTCTGGCCTCCTCCATGGAGGTACTGCTGTATATCTGCAATAAGTTCTAATTATAGTAAGACTTCTATGGTGTTTGAAGAAAAATTACTCACCTTAGTAATTGCTTTCTTCTCATGGAGTCTTGCTATATTAGACAACTTCTCCTACCCTCTCAGAATTCTACTTGGGTACGGGGTTGCAAATTGGTGCAAGCACTGTGTCATGCCATTTTAGTCTCTAGTCTCTGCTTCATTTGGGTTAGGAACTAGGTAATTCTGTTTTTGTTAAGTGGTAGATGGTCCCCTCTCTGGACTTGAGTCTTTTGGGGAGAGGGGGCCTATTAGTGCTTGTCAGGGGTGATCCTAACAATAATAGGTAATATTGTTTTTATTCTGTGATTGTTGTTGTGTTTTTGTAGTTTTACTACTGGTAGGTAGCCAATGGCTAGTGTAGAGCTTTTCCACACAGACTTGCTATGTTAGTTTAGCTTCGTAAAGAACCTGGCAGTTTCATTTGAAACTGGCCAGATAGAGCTTTGAACAGCGCCCTCGCGCTGTGGAACTCCAGATCTCTCTGGAGTTAACTGTTTCCTCTCCGGGGCAGTTCAGAGCCAGGGGCTAACTGCAATAAGTCCTAATAATGCAAGACTCCATGAGAAGAAAAGCAATTACTAAGGTGAGTAATTTTTTCTTCTGTCTCATAGCAGGAATTTCTGTCAGCACAATAACTTGCTGATGTAAGATGCTTATCTCCTTTGCTGGGGTAAAATATGCTGTACCTGGGCTAGTGCAAATTAAACAGGATTCCCCTACATTTCAAAGTGGGATGCCTATGCTTCTCTTTAATCATAAAAATTGTGAGCTGGAATAGATGGGGACATTGTTTTTGTTATTTTTTTGTTTTGTTACCAGTCACTACAGATTGAACATCTCTAGCTCTGATGATACATTTTTCGGTGAGTTATCCACTCATGAGCCCAGTAAGACCTGTCCAGTCTCTTAGACACTGTACTTAATGGTACTTATTATGCCTCGCAGTCTAGACTGCTAATCAGCTGTGTTTTCCACTTCATAAATTTTGACCTCTGATTAAACTTAAACCACAGAACTATCTGCCTGTATTTTCTTTGCAATCTCATCTTTAAACTGATCAGAAAGAAAAAACTCGAAAAAAATGCAAATATTGTAAGCTTTTACTTAAGATTTTAGTATTCAGTTCCTAAGTTTAAAGTGCCAACCACTAAATGCCATTCACTTGAGCTAGAGAAAAAGATGCAATTCATTTTCAAAGTTAGTTTTGCTAATTTGTCACATTTATATATTTGTAACATATCCAACCTCTTCTGAAGGATTTAAAATTGACCTCGTTCTATTAGAGCAGGACGTGCTTGGAGGTTTGTGTCCACCCTCATGTGATCAGGACTAATCAGCAGTGTAGCTAACATCAACTGTAGGAGAAAATAGTATCTTAATGTAATTTTCTAAGACCTAGCCTCAACTGTGTGTAACATCCTTTCAAACATTTTTGGTGTGGGTGGGTCACATGATATTTTTCTTTATGTATATGATTTTCAAGAAGTACTAGTTATCATAGGATAGTGGTTCTCCTTGAAAATGTTGCATGTGTTCCTTGCTGTGCTACTTCATTTTCTGTTTTAATAGCAATATAGTATGTATGTTTTATCATACATCTTGAGAAACAAGTGATAAACTTTAAATTCCGTAGCCCATTGATTTTAACTTGTTTACTGCAGTGATGTCTGTGTGTTAAATGATCAGAGATTCCAGGCTTTTGAATAATTTAGAATTCATCTCTAATTGGTATGTTACAACCTGGAAAAGGCCATCAATGACGCTAAGAGCATGCTGGGAAGTATTTATTAATTTATGAGAGATCATTCATTTGCCTGCCTGTCTTGTTAAATGCAGGGTTTTGTAAGTAATAACTTAAAACACCTGTAAGCATTTAAATGCCTGTACAGTGAAGAAGTCTACCTTGGTTATCTTCTGGCTAGAGAATGAAAGTGTATAAAACTACATTGGGGAGATGGCATGGTATTAATTTGAGACTGGCTTTGGCAATACAAATGTGCAGATGTTACATTTATGCATTTTCCATCAACTGGAAAACCATTCTACAGATGACTCGTATTAAAAATGCAGCTTACCTTGTTTCTGTTGAATTCTAAATACCACAGGAAACCTGACTTTTCTTGGCTTCAAGAGCCTGGTTCTTAAAATATTTATCTAATTCCTGTACCACATATTCAGTAATAAATATGAATATGCATCTCAGCTTCTTATATGGAAAATGAATAGCATGTTATTTTATTGTTGATTTCATATGGAAATACGAATCCCAGACTCCTTGTGTTGTATAGCCCATTTTCCAGCTAATGTGCAGTTTTCAAAGATAAGCGGATGCAGCTGAAGCACCTTTATAGATGGGTGTCATGAACTCAAATTTCTGTTTCATAAATGGAATTGTTCATCAAAAGACCATATTTCAAAACATTATTTCTACAGAGATTGGCAGTTTTAGAGTTCAGACCATTTATATTTATTAGTTTGACTCTTTTGCAAATGACTATACAATACTTCATTTTCACCAGATGGTTTTTCTGCCTGGAAGAAATTGTATTTTTGTATGTCTGTTTCTGTCATTATTAGCTTGTATTTCCATACATTTTCATGATACTTAACCATGTCTGTTTTTTTTTTCCACTAATATTTTTAAATCATGTAGTAACAATCTTAATCAGCTGACGCTGTACTGCATACTTTTGTACGCATTTTAAAAGTCTCTATAAGGTACAGGTATATTATATCCTAGGAGCTGCATTGCAAGGCAATATTAAATTTTATTTTAAAGGATTTCATTTTTAAACACATTTTATGTTGCAGTCTTAGAGAAAAGGGAGGACATTCAATTCAATTCAGCCTTCAGACAATTCAACTCTTGCAACCCAAGGAGAAAATTCAGTCATTAATTTAAGATGGAAGTTTCAGATGTAGTTTGAAAGATGGAAGTAGATTGCATTTATTTTATTGAAAGTTCAGTTGAACACTGAATGACATAGTATGTAGAAGTTTATGAAGTAAATGTACAATGCACTTTTTGCTTATTTCATACTTACAGTAAGCTGTCATTGAAAAATATTACTACTTACTTCGCATAAATGCTCACTACCAGTGTTCTGGCTCGGACCAGTGCTTTTAATATTTATTTAATCAGATATGCAGGACTTCAGAACTTACAAGCTATGTAATCAGATGACATTTCTCACAGATTGGATATGTTGCTTGCTTAACACAACGCCATTTAATATGTAGGTGCTCTGAGTCGTCATTTACGAACCAGACTATTCATCCTATTGCTGTACTACTGGCTACATTATCATATTATCCAATTTAATTTTACAATATGAAAACTTGCCAGTCCTAGGAAAATTCACTTTTATTACAGTTAAACTTTTATTGAAATTGTTCAGTTAATACAAATACAACTTCAGGTAACAGAAATGCATACTTGCAGTGTGGTATAGATATAACAAACTACAGGTAAAAAAGTCAGATACTGTTATGAAATAAGCTTGTACAATGATAATATTCATGTGTGTCCTGTACAAAGAAGAAGAATCATCATCAGCATTTATATGGCGCTTTTCATACATCCAAAGCGCTTTACAAGCAATGCTAGACTGGTAGGAGTGACTGAATGTGTGGTGGCGGCCATATGGCATCATCACCCACACACAGCCTGGATAATTGCATGAACCAGTTTATGGGAAGGGAATGTTGGCCAGGACACCGAATGTTCCCTACTCTTTGGCGAAGAGTGCCCTGGGTTCTTTTACTTCCACCTGGACACCCACCAGGACAATACCAGGATGGAGTGAGGGACCTCGGTTTAACGTCTCATCCAAGGACGGCACACCCCAGCAGTACAGCACCCCAATGCACACTCGGATGCCAGCGATTTTTAGGTGCAAGTCCAATCCCGTGTGGGACGAGAACCACGACTTTCTGGTCCAGAGGTGGATGTGCTACCAACTGAACCACGCTGACACCTAGAGGTAGAGGAGTAAAATAAGCATAATATTGATATAACAGAGAAAAGTAAAAGACCTGTAAGAAATGTGCCATTTGAATAAAAAATACAAAGTATAATGTGCTACTGGTTTTATGCACAGTAGGAGTTGATTATTCATAACAATATACAGGTAAATATTTGAGTGCTAGGAAGTATAACATGGGATGCAGTAAAACTAAAGGAGGAAGACTAAAGAGGTAATACCAGGGCAACCATTGAGGGGTAACCAGTGGGTGACATCAATAATGTAATAATAGTATGGAAAGTATCTTACTCAATGCCCTTTCTGGGAAGAGACAAGGAATATAAAACACGAGTACGAGTCCCAAGGGTCAAGGTACACAAATAAGAATAAAGAGGGTCCCACGTAGGGGTGTGGCAATGCATAGTATTGCTAGTAAGGTGCAGAAGACAGTCATAGGTCATGAGCTGAGTAAATTCAGTTAGAAACTCAGTTTGTGATGGTATAGTTTGTAGGTCAAATTGTTTTTATTGAGAGAAGCAGCTCAAGTTCATTTCAACAAGAAAAAGTCCCAGGAGTAAAGGAATGGCTTTTCAATATTTTATTAAGACTGAGAGTATGTCAGATGAATATTGTCTAATGGCTGGGCAACTCCATAAGACATGGTAGAGATCTCCATGGGGTTGGGAGCCACCTCCAGCAGTGGTGGGAAGGTATAACATGAGCTGCATAAAGGACTACTGGTGTTCGGTACCATTGATGCAGAATTTTATTTTGAATGAGCCAGCTCCCAGGGTCCTTGATTGGGTCACAAGCAGTTTTCCAACACTGTAGCCAGTTTCCTTCGGTAATAGGGAGGCCTAGAGCATTGGACCAGTGCTGCCTTACCTGGGTCATTTGATCTGGCAGTTGATCTTTTATCTGTGAGAAGATTAGGGCTGCTTTACCAGTTTTTCAGTGAGCCATCAAGAGATGAGATGCTTTTGGTAAGGAACAGGGAAGTCCTTGAGTTGTTTAAGGAGAGGGGGTCAGGCCACTTTGAATCTGAAGATTTTTCCAGAAGTCTGAGCTGGGCAGGTTGTGTCGGGATTGCAGTCCTTGAAACAAATCAAGGGTGGCAGGAGCAAGTCAGTGAGGTGGTGAATCCCCTACTTTTCCCAGTCTTTCCACTGTATGGGAATTCCTGCTACTCAGATATCAGGATTACCCCAGAGGAGAGCTAGATTGAGCTTCAGCCATTTATTCAACTGCTTTCAGGACTGAAAGGAAGAATTCATGATAGTGGGTAAATGGTGAGGCTTTGCGTCTGCAAGGTGTAGGCGAGGTTGCCATTCTAAGAAGTTGGCTTCAATAAAGGTCCATAGGAGAGTGGAGGTGCACTTACATTTAACCATTTAATACTTTGGGCTAGTCTGAAGGCCCAGTGTTAGCTTTTAAACCAGGAAGGTCCAATCCCACCCCCCACGCCAATGAGCACATAGTTTAGTCTTTACTATAACAGGTTTTCCTTCCATAAAATTTACCTATCATTTTATCTATCTGCTTGAACCATTTATTAGGGATCATTATTGGCAAATGAGATATTAGGTGGAACAATTTGAGAGCAGTTATTTTTATTCAGTCTTGCCCCACCATGGATAGTTGCAATGTTTTCCAGCGGTTCAACTTTGTCTTGATCTTGGGAAGCGGGGAGTTAAAGTTTACATCACAAAATTGGTGCAAGTGAGATGTTATCTTGATACCTAAATAAGTCAGGGAGTCTGAGGACCATCTGAGTTGCAGTGTTGTAAAGGGAGGCACTTCTGATTGAAGGGAGGACTTCGGTATTAGTTTGATTTATTTTCAATCCAGAAAGAGACATAAATTCTTGCACTATTTTCATTAGGGGGGCAATCGAGTCATTTGCTTTATCCAGAAGCACTAGGAGGTCATCAGCTTTAGTAGAGTTTTGTACATCTGATCACCTGCCATATAATACCTGTGACATCAGGATGTTGTTTTATAGAAGTTGCAAAAGGTTCTATGGCTAATACAAACAACAAAGGGGAATGGGGAAACCCTTTCTAGAAATGCTCTTTTCTTAAAACTGTTATTTAACTGTAGCAGTTGCTTCCTAATGCGGGATGAATAAGATATGCTATACACTTCTGGCAGTGTCCTTTCCCTTTGAGGCTTGCCAGAAAGTCTTCAAGCTGGCTCCTTCCATCCACCTTGTTGGTAACTCCCTCAGCACCGCCTCGTGACACCAGATCTTCCTTTCCACAGGAAGAAGGTTCCTTCCTTACTACTGTCACACTGAGAAGGCCCTTTGCTTATTAAACTTTGTAATTCTTCAAAAAACATTGTCTTCAGGCAATTCCTCCTAGTCTTCTGTATGAATGACAGCAAGCCAGCGCCGGGATTATGAAAATGTGCCTGCGGGCAGAGGATGTCTGAGACAGAAACTGCACACCATGTGCGTCTACTGCCTGGGCCACGAGCACGATCCCCAGGCATGTGGCCTGTGCTGCACTTTCCATCCGTCCACATTGGAGGATCGCCATGACTGCCTGTTTCTGTGTCACCTGGATGATCAGGATCTGCCCGTTAAGTCAAAGGATGCCTGTCCGGTGGTCTCCGCAGCTGCAGGGTCCGCCAAACAGCTTGCGGCATTTGAGGCTGCGCCCAGGCCACAGTTCATGCTTCCTCGGCTTGGTCTTTGCCACTCTCCATGGGTGCCTCCTTCTCAGGGGCAGTCAAAGATTTGTGCCAGGCCCTTCCCACCCATGGGCAGCGTCCCTCAAGCACTAAGGCTAAATCCAAGTCTAAAGAGTCAAGAAATGGTCTTATCAGCGTTCATGGGATTAGGAGCACTCTTGGGCCTCAATTCCTGTACATCTGGAGGTTCCAACTTCGGGCTGCCCTTCGGCCTAGGCCACGGGCCCCATGGTCTCCCCATCGTGGGCCACTTAGTCGAGACGCAGGTCGACCATTCAGCTGAGATTTTCTTGAGCTGGTCAATCTGCCACTGAAGAGGCTGACACCTCCCTTCTAGGACCCCAGTCCTACCTCTTAGGTAGGGACGGACCAGTCTGCTGATCCACCTCCTCTCGCCCAGAGCCTCCAGACCAGGTAGAGACCCGGCTCTCGCTGACCCCTCTGAGACCCACCGTCTGTGGCCCCGATGATCAAGGTCGCTGTCCTGCTCTCAGAGCCCTGAGTCGAGCAGCTCAGTGCAACATTGACACTTGTGCTCGATGCTCAGGAACCCGCCCCACTGGCTATTCCTTGTCCTCGGGTGAGAGAGGCTCTGGCCAAGCTGCGCCTGTGCTGCGAGGACTTAATGTGGCAACAGCTACTTTTCACTTAGGGTAAAGCCTCCATTCGCTTCGACTCCTAGACATCACTTCTTGGCTTTCACCACAGAGGCCCCAGCCCTGCAGGAGCCAAGCCGCCAGAATCTGCTCAGCTCTCCACTAGCATACCTGCCAGTTTTGGTGGAGCCACCACCAAAACAGCTGCAGTCCGCACTCTGATTATGAAAGCCCGCCCAGCCTCGGTCTTCCCCTGGCCGGGCTGTCGATCACTGCTACCCTTGACCATCCATGAAAGGTCAATGGGGATTCTGCCAGTAGACCTCTTTTCCATGAATCCTCAAAACTGGAGGGCTTCTACATACACTCTCATCCAGTAGACTTGGAGTCGGCTGAGGATCTATAGACGGAACAGGGCCCTACTTCTTTTATGGGTCTTCTTCGTCTCATCTCGGAATCTGTGGGTCTCCCGTTGGAGCCCGTTCAGAAGCAGGCTCGGTACCTGCTTACCAAGATCCTTGACCAAGGAGACTCTTCTGGGGAAGCCTTCCCTGTGTCAGATGCCATTCTTGGCCCTGCCTTGGAGCTGTGGCAGCACCCGGCCTCTTGGCCTGCACCATCGGCCCAGAAGGCCCACAAGTATGCAGTTCCTACTGGTTCTCTTTCGGGATTCACTGAGCATCCCTCGGCTGAGGGGCTTGTGGCCGACTCCGTTTTCAGGCTCCTGATGACGTAAGTGACGCTGACAAGCCACCCGATGAGTCCAACAAATTGGACTCACATGGCCAAAAGCAGTATATGCTGCCTCCTCTCTCGGCCTTCAGCAAGTGAGTTCGGCCCTTTGATGGCCCACTTTTCGCATGCCCTCATGGGCTTGCTTGATGAGGTACTCCTCATCTCCCAGTGGACCTGCAGACCATGGTCAGACAGGTTCGCATCAAGGCAGAGCAGTGGCCAAGCAGCAGCTCCAGACTGCAGTGGACTTTGGTGACTCTTGGCGCTTGATCCCATGGCAGCTGTGGTGGCTATGCATTGCAGAGCCTGGCTGAAGATCTCAACCTTTATGGGGATACCCAGCACAAGATGGCAGATATCTCCTTCCTAGGCACCGACTTGTTCAGGGCCAGGGTCAAGGGGCACCTAACCCATACTGAGAAGTCCAATGCCACCTTGGACTCTGCGACATCCACTCAGAGAGACCCTAAGGCCTCTAAGCAGCAGAAAAAGAAGCCCTTTCAAACAACATGAAGTCTTGCTATATTATGACAATTGCAGTTTGTCCCACCATTAGAACTGCCCAGGAGGTGAAATAGTTAAATTCCATGCCAGGCATGGAACTTGGAAGCGCATGACTCGGTTAGAGAAGCTTTGTCTGTGTAGTTTCAAACTGAAACTGTCAGATTCTTTACTCCGCCTCACTGAACAGTCGCCCGAGATTTCTCCTACTGCTCGGTTCATTTCTCGGTTTAAAGAGTGTTTTCTCGGTTAAATTCAACATGAGTATTATTATTTTAATCAAAAACCGGCCTTGTTCAAGCTCTGTCTGTGGTATTGTAAGTAATAGACAGGTTTATTTCTGTGTGGAACTTGTAAATGTTTATCGGTTCGGTTTGAACCGATCAGGTTGTTTTAAAACTTTAAAAATCAAGCATTTAAAAGCTTTTAGAGTGCGGTTCCCGGTTCTTATCGGTTCTAAAAAAAACGGATTTCATTACGGTTTTTTCCATGACCCGTGACACGGTTGGGAACCGATAAGGGTGTCTTGCCTGGCACTGCCGTTAAAAGGGCAAGTTTTTGGTTAGGCTGGCATTATGTCTGAGAAACCCAAAAGAAAAACCGGGCCCACTGGGTTTCAACACTGTGGTGTCTGTGGGGAAGCCTTTGCCAAGGCTGACCCACACACCACATGTGTATATTGTCTGTGGTTTGACCACCTCAATTCAGACTGCCAGATTTGTAAGAATTTCCTGCAGCCACCCTGGATAAGAGAGTTGGCAGGCTCAGGGCGAGAGCCAAAAGTCCGCTGACCCGATTGGCTGGCGGTTGTGCCAAGCTGAACGGAGGGGTCTCCTCTGACCAGGGCGAGACTTCCTAGCAACGTAAAGTGACTCTGAGGAGCCAGTTCCAGCAAGAAAACTAGGAAATCAGCAGGTGTGGAGTCTAAAATTCCTTCTCCAACTGCTGCAGGGATAGCAAGAGCTATACAAATTGTCCAGTCACTTTCTCTGGTTCCGTCCGAACTGCCACTGTCTGGTAAAAGGTCGGTTCGGCCGGTTCCACTGGTTCATGAATATGATTTAGAAGAGTTTTACGAACCAGAGGAGGGGGAGGATGATTATGAACAGTATGAATGTGACTTTGAGAGTCTGGGTGTGCCCATTGAGCTGGACATCTCCCCAGACAGACCTTTAGAATCTCCCCTACGCTTTCTGAGTCCCCTCTCACTTTATGTTTTATAAAAGGTTGTTGAAACCTCCAGCTCCCATTGGAGGAAGCTGTGGATGAGCAAGAGGAACCTGATTTTGTAGAAATGATGGATATCCCAGAGTCTAGGAGATTGTCTATCCCCTTACATAAGTCATTTAGGAAACAAACAATAAAAATTTTTAAAGCTCCTAATTCTGTGCCTCCTGTGGACAAGAAGATGGACAGGAGGTACACTTTGTCAGGTCCTGATACAGAATTCCTGTCACAGCAATGCAGTCATGTTGGAGTAGTTCAGGCTGCAGCCTGTGATAAGGCTAATATTCCCTTGGCTTCACATCCTCCTGACAAGGACTCCAGGAAGATTGATGCATGGCTAAAAAACAATACATGGCAGCGTCCTTGGGACTCAGGCAATCAAATTACATGGCTTATGTGGCAAGATACCAAAATCTAGATGGGACACTGTCATGGCTTTGGCCAACAGGCCCTAGCCAGCTTGCTAAGGAGCTGGAACAGGTGTGCTGATGGTATTGAGGCATCCAAGGTGCAGTTCCATGCTGCTGTGGATTTTAATTATGTATCCTCTAGAGTCATGGCTACATCTGTGGCTTTCAGAGGTTGGCTTGGCTCAGGTGTACTAGCTTGTCACAGGATACCAGACTAAGGCTATGGATTTTCCGTGGTAGGAAATTCTCTGTTTGGGAGCAGACAGAGAATTATATGAAGAAAATGGATGAATATAGGACAACCTATAAGAGTGCTCAGGCCAAGGTGCGTAAGCCACTCCTCAGAGGCAGACCCCCAGGTGAGAGGTAGGCCTTTCACAGGCCTTTTACCAAACCCAGGCCTCCTCTGCTTATGCTCAGAGGGGGTTCTTCAGAGGAGAGGCAGAGGGGGTGCAAGCAGGCCTGCTCCCACCCTCAGCCTAGCCCCTCCAAACAGGCACCCTGATGGGGTGCCCAGGGCCGATTCTCCATTACCTGTAGGGGCAGGTTGGCTTACTTGTCAGAACTGGGAGTCCCTAACATCAGACAAGTGGGTCATGAAAGTAGTAAGTCGGGTCTGGTTCTCAGCTTCAAAAATTTCCAAAGATGAGAATCAGAACTTTTCCACCTGCAAACCCTCTAGAGACCTTTGCCTTAGAAACAGAAGTCTCAACCCTCCTGGCTCTCAGAGCTGTAGAAAGGGTTTCTCCTACACCAGGGCAAGGGTCTGTACCCAGGTACTTCCTTACCCCAAAAAGACAGGAGAATGGCAGCCCATCTTGGACCTAAGATATCTAAACTAGCACCTTTGAAACCAAAATTCAAAATGGTGACCCTGGCAATGATTTTACCTTCTCTAAGGCCAGGGACTGGCTAGCTTCCCTGGACCTCAAGGATGCCTATTTCCATGTTCCTCATCAGAAGCTCCCACCAAAGTACCTCAGATTCGAACTGCCCTCAGGCCATTACCAGTTCAGAGCAATGCCCTTCGCCTTACCTCTGCCCCAAGGGTATTCACAAAATGTCTAGCAGTAGCAGTTGCTCATTTAAGAAGGCAAAGATTGCCATCTTCCCTACCTAGATGACTGGCTCATTGTAGGTCAGTCTCCAGACCAGGTCAAATCACACCTGCAAGTTACCCAGCAGCTGCTCACCTCTCTGGGTTTTCTCCTCAACCTTCCAAAGTCAGTTCTGGAACCTGTCCAGGTACTCACCTTTATAGGTGCAGAATTGGACACAAAGCAGGCCAGAGCTTTCCTACCCCTAGAAATGGTAAGGAACCTAGTGGCCCTAGCCTCCTCCTTCACCCTGCAGGTCTCTCGACCAGCAAGGCACTTCTTACAGCTACTAGGACACATGGCTGCTTCCACAGCTGTAGTGCAAGGAGCAAGGTTTCAGATGAGGGACATTCAGTTTCATTTGAGAGCCTTCTGGTCCCAAAGGAAAGATCCCCTTTCCAAGTTGATCCCAGTGACTCGAACCCTGATCCAGGCCCTTCAGTGGTGGCAGGATAAGAGCAATTTGAGACTAGGGGTCCCCTTCATCCCCCTATCTCACTCCTTGACCCTTACTACAGATGCGTCCCTTCTGGGTTGGGGAGCTCACATGGGCGACCTCTCCACCCAGGGAGTGTGGTCCCCTCAGGAATCTCTGCTCCACATCAATTTGCTGGAACTCAGAGCTGTTTTTCTAGCACTTCACGTGTTTTCTGCATCTGTTCAGAACAAAGTGGTACAAGTCAGAACAGACAACACCACTACAATGTGGTACATCAACAAACAAGGGGCACTCGGTCTTGACCTTGTGCACGAGGCAATGATTGTGGTCTCTGGCTTATTCCCTGAACACTTCCTCATAGCAGTTCACCTCCCAGGAAAGGACAATGTCCTGGCAGATGCTCTCAGCAGGATTTCCCAGGGCCATCACAGATGGTCTCTGGATCCCCAAGTACTGGGATAGTTTTGCCAGATGGGTTACCCTCAGATAGGTCTTTTCGCAGCCCCAGACAATCACCAACTTCCACTGTTTTGTTGCAGGCCCCAGTGATGGGCTCAGTCCCCTGGATGCCTTTCTCCTAGATTGGGAAGGGAAGTTTCTATCGCCTTTCCCCCTTCCTCTCCTATTCAAGGTGCTAGTCAAAATCAGATCCCAGCCTTGCAGGATGATTCTGATTGCTCCAGATTGGGCCAGACAGCCCTGGTACCCCTCCTTCTGTCTTTAGCAGTCCATCTTCCCTGTGTCTCCCCAGGAATCACAACCTGTTAACCTGTGCCCAGGGAGAGTTTGGTATCCGAATCTCAAATCCTCAACCTCAAGGCCTGGCTTTTGAGGAGTTAGAATTTGCTGACCTACACCTTTCTCAAGGTGTTCTTGAAATTCTGAAGGCTTCAGGAAGCCTTCCACTAGGGCTACTTATAACTCTAAATGGAAAAGGTTTTCCATTTGGTGTTCTGAAACATATTCTCGGAATCTGCTGACTTGCCCATTGTTTTGGACTATATGGTCCATCTTAATTCTTTGGGTCTGAGACCAGCTACCCTGAAAGTACATTTGGCAGCTGTCTCTGCCTTTATTTCAGCAGGAAAGCACCTCTCTTTCCGCTCACCCTGTATTTTCCAAGTTTTTAAAGGATTACTTCATACTAATCCACCTTTCAGGGACCTGGCCCTGCCTGGGATCTTAATGTTTGCATTGCTCAGTTGATGCAACCCCCTTTGAACCTCTGTCTTCTGCAGAGCTTAAGTACTTGACTTGGAAAACTGTTTTCCTAGTAGCTATCACTTCTGCCAGGCGCATAAGTGAGTTACAAGCTTTGTCAGTGGAGACTGACTTTATTTCCTTCCACAGGGATAAGGTAGTCCTTAGGACTAACAGGATGTTTTTGCCTAAGGTAGTTTCAGATTTCCATCTTAATCAATCTGTCTCCCTTCCAGTGTTCTTCACTGACCATTCCTCCTCTGGTGAGAGGAGGTTGCACAGTTTAGATGTTAAGAGGGCCCTAAGTTACTATATAGAGCGTACCAAGGGTCACAGGTTCGAATCCCTCCAACTTTTTCTCACTTATGGTGAGGTTGGGAAAGGGAAACCTGCCACTAAGAGATCCATTGCCAGGTGGATTGTCTCTTGTATCCAATTTTGTTATCAAAAACTGGGGAAAGTTCCCCCTTCAGGCCTGAGGGCTCACTCTACCAGAGGTACAGCTGCGTCTCTAGCTGCTGCCAGAGACATCCCTATCTTAGAGATATGTCAAGCAGCTACTTGGAAAACGGTACACACTTTCACCAAGCATTACTCCCTGGATGTCCAGGCCAGGAGGGATGCTCAGTTTAGCACAACCGTTAACTGAGCCTATTCCCTAAGTAGGTTCTGTCCTCCTCCATGGAGGTACTGCTGTGTAGTCTGCAATTGTCATAATATAGCAAGACTTCATGTTGTTTGAAGAAAGAATTACTCACCTTAGTAATGTTGTTTCTTCTAATGGAGTCTTGCTATATTATGACCTCCCCCTCAGCCTGCCCCTCTCAGAACTTCTACTTGGGTATGGGGTGGGCTGTCCAGTGTGGGCACTTGTTTATGCCCATTTTATATTTTTTCCACCCCCTTTTTTCTTGGGGGTTTTTGGGGTGTTGTGTTTTGTTTTACCTTTTCTTATCTTATTTTCTGGCCCCTGACTTGAGTCTTTGTGTTGGGACCAGGAATATGTGTTAATATTTAGGTAGCCAGTTGGCTAGTGTAGGTTACAGCTTCCACACAGAACCTTAGTGAGTTTTGCTAGAAGATCTGACAGTTTCAGTTTGAAACTACACAGAGCTTCTCTAACCGAGCTCGCGCTCCAAGTTCCATGCCTGGCATGGAATTTAACTATTTCACCTCCGGGGCAGTTCTAATGGTGGGACAAACTGCAATTGTCATAATATAGCAAGACTCCATTAGAAGAAACAGCATTACTAAGGTGAGTAATTTTTCTTCTGCCCCCATGGCCAACCCAGCCCAGCCCTAGGCTGGTCAGCAGGATCAGACCTGGCAACCTCGACCAAAGTCTGTGGCTGCGGTCGTCCATAGGCCAGGAGGCCGAGACCCCGGTGGCCTCTCTACCGGGCCCTCCGCTGCCTCCAAGCCTACCCAGTGATGGGGTGAGGGGTCCCTCCCTCATTGCTGTCCTGACTCCCTTGGGTCCTCTCATGGGAGGCTGGCTCTGCCACTTCCTTTCCGCCTGGTCCGCTGTCACCACGGGCAGATGGGTTCTCAAAGTGGTCAGCCAGGGTCTTCCTCTGAAATTCAAGGAGTACCACCTTGCCGATCCTGCCCTGTGGGAGGGCATTATGTCCTTAGACATCCTGTCAGCCCTTTGGGACAGCATCCCATCTCCTCCACAAGGAGGTTGTGGCTCTTGTTGCAGACTTTCCGAACACCTAAGGTTTGTCTCCATGTACTTCCTGGTGCCAAAACATATGGGGGCTGGTGCCTCATCTTAGATCTGCATGACCTGAACAAATTTCTCAGGTCGCGCACCTTCAGGATGGTCACTTTGTCTCAGATCATGCCATCTCTCGAGCAAACATGTGGGTCTGCTCCTGGATCTTCAGGACGCGCTCTTTCATGTCCCAATCTGTCTGCCCCACTTCCGTTCCTCTGGTTCCTAGAGGAGGGATCCTCATAGTTCCAGGCCATGCCATCTGCCTGTCCTCGACCCTCAGGGTCTGTCTTCACCAGATGCATCGCAGTGTCGGCAGCTTACCAGAGGCATTGAGTCTGGTTTCACCCCTACCTGGCCGACTGGCTGATTGCGGGTCCATCCAGGCAGGAGGTGGAGTGGTTCAGGGACCTGGCTTTCCGACCTGAGTCTCTCTTGGCCTCCTTGTCAACGAGGCCAAGTTGGAACTCGTGCCCTCACAGGTGATTAACTTCATCGGGGCAGAGCTCGACTTTGCAGAGCCAGAGCTCAACTCCCAGTGGACAAGGCAGAGTCTGTCTCTTTCTTTTGCCCGATCAGTTCGGATTGGGCAGTTGCACCCTGCTCGGGACTTCCTCGCCTACTGGGATACATGGCAGCTTGCCAGCGTGTTCCATTGGGCCAGCTGGAGAATGCGCCTCTGCAGTGGGAGCTGGCCGCCAGTGGTCTCGCAAAGGGCCACTCGACCAGACGGTCACTGTGACACAGCTGATGTGGGACGCTGCCCAGAGGTGGCTAGTCCGGGGAACATCTGCAGGAAGGCAATCCGCTTGTCTGCCCCAGCCAACGGTGATCCTGACGACCAATGAATTCTCATGGCTGGGGTGCCCACCTGAAGAACACAGGGTCCACAGACTCTGGACCCCCAAGAGTCCCAGTGCCACATCAACCTGCTGGAACTGCAAGCAGTGCAACTGGCACTGATGGCCTTTTGCCACATGTTCGAGTTCATGTCATTCGGGTCCAGATAGATAACACAATGACCATATACTTCCTCAACAAATAGGGCAGGTCGCACTCCCTTCCTTTGTGCAGGGAATCTCTGTGTTTAGACCCTCATGCACTGGCTAGAGGTCGATCTCTTGGCCATCCATGCGGCCAATGTCTCCAACCAGCTGGCAGATGCTCTCAGCTGTGTGGGTGAGGCGTCTCACAAATGGTCTCTCTATCTGGAGGTAGTACACAGCCTGTTCTCCCAGTGGGCACCCTCTATTGGACCTGTTTTCCTACAGGAGAACGATAGCTGAGGCTATACTGTGCCCGCCTCCTCAGCAGGGAATGCTGCAGGGGATACCTTTTCCAAGCCTTGGATCCTGTACCTTCTCTAAGCCTTCCTCCATTCCCTTGATCCACAAAGTGCTGCTCAAGGCCAGGAGGGACAATGCATGGATGATCCTGGTGGCTCTGGATGGCCTTGCCAGTTCTGGTACCCCAGTCTCCTCAGCAGCAGACTCCTGAGGCGTCTTCCTCTATGTCTGGACCTGCTCTCAATCCATCAAGTTAAGATACTCCATCCAGACATTCAATCCCTGCACCTGACAGTCTGGTTCCTGAGTGGCTAGAGTTCTAAGCTTTTTATCTCTCCAAAGATGTCCTCACCATGGTCAAGACTTCTCAGAAGGTGTCTTACTAAAATGCTATGCCTATAAATGGAAGAGGTTCCCCATCTGGTGCCAAGGCAAGGGGTTGGATCCCTTATCTTGCCTGGTGGCTAGCATTCTCAGCTACTTTGGTCTCCTCTCAGTCGGGCCTTCAGTTGATTTACACCCTTAAGGTGCACCTGGCAGCCATCTCTGCTTACTGGGCACAGGCTGGCATGCAGTCGGTGGCACAGGAAAAGATGATCTGGCACTTTTCAAAGGCATTGACCACCACCTTGGGACTTGTTGTTGGTGTTGGCAAAGCTCTGGGCAAGCCATTTGAACTGATGCACAGGTGTGAGATGTCACACCTGTCATGGAAGACCACCTTCCTGGTGGCTATCACGCCAGCCAGAAGGATCAGTGAGCCAGGTGCTCTTGGTGGAGTCTCCTTACCTGGTCTTCCACAGAGACAAGTTTGTCCTTTGCCCCAACCTGAAGTTCCTCCCAAGATTGTCAGATTTTCACCCTAACCAGGTGATTAATCTCCCGGTGTACTTCACCAGTCACAACTCTGAGGCTGAGCACAGTCTCCATGCATTGTACCTATGGCACATGCTGTTCTGTTATAAGAAACACACGACTGGAGTTCGGAAGAGGTTCACCAGCTATTTGTCACCTACACTGAAGCCGCTTCTGGCAGACCTGCAGCAAAAAAGACTATTGCAAGGTGAATTGCATCTTGCATAAGTCTGTGTTATGAGCTGGTGGGCATGGAGCCTCCCAGCGGGCTAAGAGCTCATTCTATCCGCCATACCGCTAGATCGTGGCTGCTTCCAGGGACATCCCTATCCAGGAAATCTGTCAGGCTGCTACCTGGAAGTCAGCAAACACTGTCATTACCCATTACCACATAAGTGTGGATGAACAACATATCCACGATCCTAGAAAAACAGGTTACTCACCATGGCATTAGTTCTAGGAGTGGTATATATTTGATACGTCCTAGAGACCTACAACCTCACTACTGCAGACGCACAAACCTGGCTTCCAGCAGGCTAAGATCTGGCCATGGGGCGGAGACGAGGTTATACCACCTGGGTGGGTGGGAGGAGCCAGCTTGAAGACTTCCGGCGATCCTTAAAGGGGAAAGGGATATGCCAATAACTGTGGATGAACAACATATACTACTCCTAGAACTACTGTTACAGGTGTGTAACCTGTTTTTTGGGGCTGTTGAAAATTTGAAACCTAGTTTGATGTGCTTTTAGTGGTGCTGTTTTCCTTTGCTGTTTCGCCCACCCTCCCTTACCTCCACTCTTAATTAAATGCCCTGTTAAATCTGATTGACAGGAGCCAAGCACAGGGAATAGCAGGGGTTGTGGAGTAGGACGGTCAAGTGTTCTGACTCATTTTTTGTTGCTGTTTTCTCCTTTTAAAAAAAAAAAAAAGTATCTGAGGATTGGTGGCAGGATTTTCAACACAGTAACTTAATAAAGAGGGAACTAGAAGGAAAGCTTCAGTAACGGACAACTACTGGAATAGCAGTATAATGTGGGGAGTGGTGCAATGCAGTGGACACGGGGCAGTCATATTCAGGCAGACCTACTGGATGCTGAGGTGCTGCCCTATCTGCAGGCATCTCTCTGGATTGCAGGACGACGTAGCCAGAATCTGAGCGGAATTAAACTGAGTAAGGAGTACCTTCGCCCCTATCCAGAGACCACCCAGTCCAACACCGCTTCCTCAAAGGATGCCAAGGACAAGGAGCACTTGGATGATGGTGGGCTCGGGGAGGGTTAGGGCAGTCAGGCAGAGGCACATCCCAAATCCTGTTCCACTCCAGAACTTGTATGCCGTACTGGCAAATGGGGACAACCAAACAGAGGTACCCAGAGAAGTGGAAGGGAAAGGATGTGGAGGTCAACCAAGCAGTTGACCTCAGTGGGGAGAGCAGTGGACCCCAGAAGAGGAGGAAGCGACACTGAGGGGGCTCTATGATAAGAGGGATCCAGCTAGGAACACACGAGGGGAGGACAGGGAGGTGAAGTGCCTACCAGGTGCCATGGCATGGACGGATGGGAGGAAGATCCAAGGATCGCTGGAAGGGCAAGATGGGAGGGTGAGCTGGATGTCATTATCCACCTAGGCACTAATGACCTGGCAAACGGGGAGCCTAAGGAAGCTCAGGAAGAATTTAGGAAATTGGGGAGGGGTCTCAGGCAAGTAGCTACATCTGCCACATTCTTGGAAGTACTACCTAATAGAGGCATGGGAGAGTGTAGGGGCGCATGCACCAGGAACTTTAACACGTGGTTGAAAAACTGGTGCTGCGAGGAAGGGTTTGGATTCATTGGTGACTGGGGACCCACCTGGGGGGATGGGGCTTGTTCAAGCCTGACAACCTGCATCCATCCTGGAGGAGAATCCAAGCACTCAATGATAAGTTTAAATGCTACACGGACAAGCGTTTAAACTAGCTAAAGGGGTGGCAGGCCAGCAAAGTTGGTACCTAATTGCCCACCCCCCCCATAGCTAGCAGTGGATCTAGTGAACAGGAGGAGGGGATATCTCTACAGAGCAGTGTGCAAAAGATGGAGATAGGCACCAAAGAGGTGGCTAGACAGAAAGGGGGCAACATTCAACATAAGGGCAGACATCAGGGAGAACCAGGGATAAAGGACAACCAGGGAGGGGACGTGAGTAGTGTCACAAACTCGCTCAGCCGGTCAGTCCTCTACTCCCAAAGTGCCAACCTCCGAGTGTATGATTTGTGTACAGTGAACAGAACAAGGTAACCCTCTTGTCTGTTTTGTGGGTTCAAGTCACCTTAGTCTCAAGCTCTAGAGGGATTCAAACTGATAACCTCTTGTTAGCATACCCAGTTATCAGGCTCAGAAAATTCTGTCTTCGGGGGCCAGATATCTTTGCCTACGGGCACCCAACCAGGTCTTTCAAATGAACCCTTAGAACTCTATGCAAGACTTTAGAGAACTCTATCCATTTCCCGGTTTGGTATACAATAAGCTCATACACAGTATTACTTATAACCTTTAAAAGCTCCACTTAAAGTAAAAAGAAATGTCAAGGCACTCCAGACAGTTTCCTTGTAAAATATAACTTTACTTTAAAATACCAAAACAGAACAATAATTACAGAACAAATATATCCCAACACATACAGCCTTAAAACAAACAGGTAAAAGTTCAGTTCCTACAATACATACATTCAGACTGGTCTAATCTAATGCTTACTTTCTTTCAGTGCTTTGAGGGTCTTTCTTCGCTCAGTCAGTAATATTGTCTTGTGTGTGTGTCTGTCAAGGTTCTTTCAGCAATTAAACACAGTTTCTGAGCGGCCCTTTCTGAGGTCACATAACTCCGCTTGGTGTAACAACATCTATATTTTCATCTCACAGGATGTCCAAATAAAATATTTAAAAAAACATAATGGGTAACCTCACTGCCTTTCCTCCCTTAACCAGACCAAACCGGTTTGTGTTCTGCTACACATACATCTCAAAAGTTTCTTTGATCTAAGTCACTGTATTCAAAGCAAAAGTGTATTTGCCTTTTTAATCCTGTCTGGGCCTTGAAATCTACACCTCAGATGTCTCTCTGATGTAATTCAAGGGTTCCCTAGGAAAGTATATTGGACCTTCCAAATTCGTCTGGGTCCTCCCTGGCCCAGACATCAATCTCTCTCCAATGTCCATTCTGGCTTCTCTCTGACACCCCTCCCTCTCAAGTTCTTCCGACAACTATTGTAAATCAAAGGATTTTCCCCGAGGGAATTGTGAATGGCTAATCTTATTTCCTGGGATGAAAGCAAATTGACAAGGTAATTGCACCCCAGATATCTGCAGTTTAGCTATGTCCTGTCCTTGAACTTATCCTGGGGGTCTTGATGTGTCAGTTCCAGTAAGATAGTAGTTTCTCAACTGACCTTCCTAGCACATATTTTATATGTAAAAAAAATTTGATACAGCACTTCAGATCTGGCTGTCTACGCTACAAGTAGAACAGCTAAACAGTCCAGGGAGTTCACATCATGGAAAGCCATGTGTGCCAATGCCAGGAGCCTTAGCAACCAGATGGAAGATCTGAAGGCTGCCATGGTGCAGTCTGACCTGGACATTATGGCCATCACTGAGACTTGGTGTAATAACCATGACTGGGAGATGGCCATACCCGGCTACAACATATTCAGAAGAGACAGGGCAGACAGGAAGGGAGGAGGAGTGGCACTTTATGTGAAAGATGGCATAAAGGCCACAGAGATCCAGGAGGAAAAAAATTGGGGAGAGATACTGTGAGTTAAGCTGGAAAGAAAAATGGGGTCAGCCATCCGCACGGGGTGGTCTACAGATGACCAGCCCAGGAGGAAGAGATAGATACGGAGTTATTTCTAGCTATCCAAAGGATGGCAGACAAGGGGGAGGTGGTGCTGGTTGGAGACATCAGTATTCCAGACATGGACTGGAGCCTCCCAGCAGCATCAACCAGGAGCAGATTTATCCTGGACTCCTTCAGTGTGTCTTCCTTAATCAACTGGTCTTGTAACCAACTCGGCAGAAGGCAATATTGGACCTCGTGCTAACAAACGGGGACAGTGTGATAGGGGTAACAGTGGGATAGCACCTGGAGAACAGTGACCACCGGTCACTGTGGTTTGAAATCACAGAAGGAGCAGAACCAAACTGCACAAAAACACATATCCTGGATTTTAGGAGGGCAGACTTTAGGAAAATGGGGCCATGCTTGAAAGAGGCACTAATGGGAATGGGGAGGGAATCGGGTGGAGGAACAGTGGGCAATATTTAAAACATGGGTTACAAGAGCAACAGAATGATACATTAAGCAGGTTAGCAAGAGGAAAGGGAAGAGGAGGCCATTATGGTTTTCCAAGGAGGTAGCGGAGGAAGTGAAAGCTAAAAAGATTGCATTCAGGCAATACAAAAAGATGCAGAAGGAAGGGGATAGGGAGAAGTACCAGGAGAAGCAAAAGGAGTTGGGAGGTCAGTAAGGAAAGCCAAAGCTCAGACAGAAGAGCACATTGCAACATCAATGGGTAGAGGAGAAAAATTTTACACATATAAGTGAAAAAGAAGGGCAAAGGGAGGGATAGTGAGACAGAAGGGAGGATGGGGGCTGTGTTGAGGATGACAACAAGTAAAGCCGACATACTGAACAGATATTTCTGCTCAGTCTTTACTGAGGAAGAGGAGGGTAATGGGCCTGAAGGGAATACAATGGGTGGGAATGGTGCAGAAATGGACATAAGTCCCTTTACACGGGAATTGTACCTAAAGGAACTGGAAGGAACAAGAGTTGATAAAGCAGTGGGGCCAGATGGGGTGCACCTCATGGTCCTAAAGGAACTGAGAGGTAGTCACTGAACCTCTGGCAATCCTGTTTAGCTGATCAAAACTGGAGGACAGCAGATGTAGTCCCCTATACAAAAGCAGGAACAAGAGGAAGTGGGAACTATAGACCAGTCAGCCTGCCTTCGGTAGTGGGGAAGATCATGGAAGTACTACTGAAAGAGAGATTGGTGGAACATCTGATTGCCAGTGGACTACAGGACCCAAGGCAGCATGGTTTCACTGGGGGGGAGGGGGGTGTCATGCCAGACCAACCTCATTGAATTTTTCGACTGGGTGACAAGGGAGGTGGATCAGGAGAGGGCAGTGGATGTGTCCTATCTGGACTTCAGCAAGGCCTTTGATACTGTGCCACATAGAAGACTATTAACAAGTAGTAAAAGGGTACCTGGCCAGAATTCAACCTAGCATGGACACTAACCAGAGGTGGGAGCTCATGAAACTGGGGATAGTGGAGGCAACCAGAACCTGCAGCAAGGCCCAGAGCAAGAAGGCTAGGGCTAAGAATCCATGCTGGGTGAGCAAGGAGGTCATGGAAAAGGTAAGAAGGAAAAAAGCTGCCTTTAGGAGGTACAAGAAAACAGAGGGGGAGGAGTACCTGAAGGAATCGAAGGAGGTGACATGGGCAGTAAGGGGAGCCAAGACATCTACGGAGCTCAGGCTGACACAAGGCATTAAGAAGGGGAGAAGGACTTCTTTAGGTACATCAAGGAGAAAAGGAACTGTATGGACCATATAGTAAGGATTAGAAAGGAGGAGAGTTGGGTGGAAGCATGGAATAATAAGACAGAAGTGCTAAATGATTACTTCTGCTTGGTATTTACTAAGGAGAAGAGGGGGTGATACCTAGGGGGGAGGAACGGCAGAAACGGGGAGAGGGGGTGACAGACGGGGGAAATCATGGAGGACAGAGTTCTGGAAGGTTTGAGGGCACTGAGGATGGACAAGGCGCCAGGCCCAGAGGTCATCCACCCCAGGGTACTGAAGGAACTGGCAGAAGTCCTTGCGGGACCTTTGGCAGACCTGTTTAATGCCTCACTACACTCAGTGTAGTGTACCTCAGGACTGAAGGATGGCTCATGTGGTGCTCCTCCACAAGAGTGGCCCCAAGGAGGAACCAGGTAACTACAGACTGGTGAGCCTCACATCCAACGTGGGTAAGCTGATGGAGACTATCCTGAAGGAGAAGGCTGGTGGCCCTCCTGGAGGCCAAAGGACTACAGCACAGCAGACAGCATGGTTTCATATGTGGCAGATCCCCAAACCAACCTGGTGGAGTTCTGTGACTGGGTAACTAGGCAGTTGGACATGGGCCATGCAGAGGATGTCCTGTATCTGGACTTCAGTAAGCATTTGACTTGGTGCCAAATGGGAGGCTGGTAAGTAAATTAGGCACAGAGGCAGGTACAAAACTGGTAAGATGGGTAGAACTGGCTTCAGGGAAGGCAACAGAGGTGGTGGTGGTGGTGGGTGGGCGCCTCATCCCTCAAGGGTATGACGAGCGGTGTTCCACAGGGCTCGTGTGTTGGGACCAGTGTTGTTTGGGATATTCATTGCAGACATATCATTGGACATCAAGAGCAAGATCAGTCTGTTTGCTGACTGCACCAAGATGGGAGCAGTGCTGATGACCTAGGAGGATGGCACGGGTTGCAGGATGATCTGGAAAAGCTGGAAACTTGGTCAGATACCTGGCAACTGGGGTTTAATGCCAAAAAGTGCAAGGTGCTGCATTTTGGGGTGAAGAACCCAAAGAAGAGTTACCAGCTGGGGGGAGTGCAGCTAGCCAAGACAGAGGAGGAGAAGGATCTGGGGGTGCTCATTACAGGGTCAATGAACAACTCAGCACAATGTAGGAAGGCAGCTGTAAAGGCTGACAAAATGCTGGGTTGCATTTCAAGGGGTATATCCTCGAGGAGGGGGAGGTGATTCTGCCACTGCATAGGTCATTAGTTAGACTGTACCTGGAGTACCGCATGCAGTACTGGTGCCCGTATCTGAAGAGGGACATTAGGTTACTGGAGGGGGTATAGCGTAGGGCGACCAAAATGACCAAGGGGCTGGGGAGCCTAACATGTACTTGCTGGAAGAGAGGAGGGACAGGGATGACGTGATTGAAACCTTTAAATACATGAAAGGAATGAACAAGACGGGTACAGAGGGGCTGTTCAAAGTAAGGGAGGGGAGGGACACCCGGGGCCATAATATGAGACTGAAGGGAGGGAGGAAGGTTCAGGAAGGAGATGAGGAGACACTTTTTTACAGAAAGGGCGGTAGCTGGGTGGAATGCGTTACCGGCAGAAGTGGTATCCAGTAGAACAGTGGACTGCTTCAGAAGGGTCTGGGATAGGGCAAGGGGAGGGTCAATGGAGGGAAGGGTGGAGGGAGAGGTAGCTGCAGAATAAAGGGTGCTAGCTGCACATTCTAGTAGACTTGATAGACCTCTAGGCCTTTATCTGCTGGCAAATTTCATATGTTTGTAAACTGGGGAATATGGGAGTGGGTGGGTAATTGGCTTGGTGGCAGGACACAGATTGTGGTGGTAAATGGCTGTCACTCCACAGAGGGAAGAGTGACCAGTGGGGTACCATAGGGATCAGTGCTGGGACCGGTCCTATTCAACGTCTTCATCAGTGACATTGCACAAGACCTAGAAGGCAGAATTTTGCTGACGACACAAAGCTCTGTAACAGAGTGGACACACCAGATAGTGTAAACAGAATGAGGAGGGACCTGCAGGTGCTTGAAGAATGGTCAAGGAGTTTGGCAGTTGAAATTCAATGCAAAGAAATGCAAGATAATGCATAGAGGCACAAATACGGTGGAACAATGTATCAGTTGGGGTGAGGTTATTGCATGCACTGAGCAGGGAAAGGGACCTTGGGGTTATCTCTGATGACCTCAAGGTAGGAAAACAGTGCAACAAGGCAGCAGGTAAAGCAAATAGGATGCTGGGATGCATAGGCAGGAACATCACCAGCAGGAAAAGAGAGGTCATAATTCCGCTTATACAAGACACTAGTGAGGCCCCACCTGGAGTACAGTGCACAGTTCTGGAGACCTTACTTACATAAGGACATAGACAGGGCAGAGAAGGTTCAGAGGAGGGCAACAAAGATGGTACATGGATTGCATCACAAGTCCTTTGAGGACAGGCTGAAGAACTTGAATATGTACTCCCTGGAGGAGAGACGGGAGACAGGGGATATGATAGAGGCATACAAGTACTTTACAGGGAGGAACAGGGTGCAGGAATATACTATTTTCCTGCAAAAAAGATGTTCCAGGACTAGAGGGCATGGGATGAAGTTGGAAGGAGGGCGATTCAGGGGAAACGTGAGGAAGAATTTCTACACAGAAAGGGTGGTGGATAAGTGGAACACCCTGCCAGAGGAATTGGTGGGACTGAAACAATCAACAAGATTTAAGAATGCATAGGATAGACATAAGGTCGGTGAGGGCAACAGACTAGAAAAAAAGCGGAAAGGAACTTACAAGCTTAAATAGGCAGACTGGGTGGGCCATAGGCCCTTATCTGCCGACAGTGTCTATGTATCTATGTTACATCTTGACTGTTCTCATGGTCCTGGGTCGTATATGAAAAAGGGCCATTGGCTCATTGTGTTTACCAGTAAATAAAAGTTTAAAATAAAAAGAAAAATATTTGGCAGATTTTCCGCTTTATGATTCTCTTCGATGGGTAGGTAAGTAAAACTTTATTTTTATACAGGAAATACATGTCATTTGGACTTAGCGGTCCACTTTACAAGACAGTGAAAGTCTGTTTTATAGGGACGGATATGTTGTTCAATCCACACTGTCTGGCAGGTACCTTGCCACTTTAAGATGTGCCGAAAGTCTTCAAGCTGGCTTCTCCCACCCGGTGGTAAAATCCTTGGCTCTGCCCCATGACGCAGAACTTCCTTGCCGGTTGCAAGCTCAGGTTTCCTTCTTAGCGCTCTTAAGGCCTCTAGGCCTGGATCCTAAACTTTCGGTTTTACCCCAAATTGTGCTTAAATACACAAGACTTAAGTCTTCTCCTTCCGTCGCGGCTGCGATGCATTCTTTTTTTTTTTTTTATTTAGTATACTTTATTCACACTTTTCAACAACATCCATACAGCACCATGGATTGTTAGGCATATGCATTGTTACATGACATCGTGAAACATGCCATAATAGCCTTGTGGTTACATCGGCTAAAATAAACATTATATACTCTAAAGTCCACTACATTATCCCAAACTAAGAATCCCTCACCCTCATCCAAGTCCTCCAAAATCCCCGGATATCACCCTCCCCCATGTCAAGTGTGTGCATTATTCTTGAGAGTATCACCTTAGGTTCTACTTATTAGCCAATGGACCACAAACTATTGAGTCAATGTGGATTGCAAGCGTAATTAAAGCCTCCAAGGAGCCCCATCTAGGCTGATATAAATGCGATCAGTTGCCCATAAACAGGATGTGCTCTTCTAATTGCAAAGCAGTTAGCATCTCTTTGTACCATTCCCTCACAGACAACTGGGCTTCTTCCTTCCAGTGCCTCATAATAATGAGTTTGGTTACTGCCGAGACTAAAGCAATATGTGCCTTCCTGATTCTAGGAATACCTTTTGGCAGCAAATATAATAAACAAATTTCTGGAGTAAAGAGGGAGTCCAGGCCAAGCCATGGATCCAACAAACTTCTAATAGCCTGCCAAAATGTCTGAACGAGTGGACAACCACACAACATATGGTATAGCGAGCCAGGGGTGAGGCGACACCTGGTGCAAACAGGAGACGGGGTGCACCCCTCCTTATGCAGTCTGGCCGGTGTGAAATACAAATTGTTCATAATATTGAACTGTATCATTCGTAGCCTGTCCTGCTTTACCAAGGAGTAATTGTTCCTCCAGGCCCGCCCCCAGGTCACTACATCAGGTGAAATTGACAACTCCTGGACCCAATAGTAGCCAATCCAGGGAAGACTAGTGTCCAGAGCCTGAAGTTCTTTATAAGTCTTGGACACTGCATGGGATTCGCTGCTACCTGCAAGAGCCTTTTCAGTTTCTCCGAGTCTACACAGTTGGTGTCGCTCTCCCAATGTGGCTCTTAATCGCCACTACCACCTGCCTATATTTAAAGAAGTCCGTAATTGGGACCCGAGTAACGTGTTTGTAGGGTTGAAAATGACGCTGTTGTCCACCCTCAAGGAGGTCAATGACCTTCCTTTTCGTTAGAAACGCCAGAATCGGGCAATATGGGTTTATGATCTATTTGAAAATGGAGATTACCCACAATAGGCTGATCCAAGGATATGTGCCAATTGCATGAAAGAAATGTTTGTATCTGCTGAAGAGCTCGGGCTGACCATCCTATGGGAGTATTTCAATTTAGTGGAAGCTTGAGGGACTAATATAAATCAAGGAGGTGAGTTTACCCTGACATCGGGAGCTTAATGCCTGTTCTATATCCAGCCATATGGGGGTATACGCCTGATTCTCCCTGTCTAACCCTGCTCTTAACCAGTGGGCTATCCTACTGAGGTGATGGGCGCAGTAGTAAGTAAAAAAGGAGGGTAGAGCTAGTCCGCCTTGTCTTTTGGGCCCTGTAAGTTTATGATATGTGCGTCTGGCTTTCTTGCCTTTCCACAAGAAAGCTGATATAACTGACTGTAAGTAGTTAAACCACTTTTTGGGAAGGTAAAACCCTAACATTCCAACCGGGTATAGGACCCTGGGGAGAACATTCATTTTTATTATGTTAGCTGTCCCCCACAATGTGAGCGGAAGATTACTCCATCTCTCCAAATCCGACTTAACAACCTTGAATATTTCTACGAGATTCAATTTCATCATGACGGGGAGATCTCTGGCCACATGAATGCCTAAGTAGGTAAGAGTGTCTGGTGCCCATTCCAAGCCAGTGCCGTCTGTGGACGCTCGGGTGGTCCTATCATTTAGGGGAAAGACCTTGGATTTGGATATATTAAGTTTGTAGTAGGAGACCTCTCCAAAGGGCTTGATCAGCTTCAAGAGTGCAGGGATCCCGACTACCGGCGCTTCCATATGTATCAGCAGGTCGTCCGCATATGCTGACAAAGTATATCGATGTTCCCCCAGTTTAATTCCTCTAATTTGAGGAGAGGCATTAATCTTCTTGAGGAGAGGCTCCAGGTAAAGGTTGAAGAGGAGAGGGGATAGCG
Source organism: Neoceratodus forsteri (assembly GCA_016271365.2). Classification (NCBI taxonomy): domain Eukaryota; kingdom Metazoa; phylum Chordata; order Ceratodontiformes; family Ceratodontidae; genus Neoceratodus; species Neoceratodus forsteri. The sequence continues at coordinate 609,253,040 of CM057449.1, read as the reverse complement.
GGCATCCCTGCCTTGTCCCCTGCTGAAGCCGAAAAGAGCCAGATAGGGTGCCATTGCACCATACCTGCACAGATGGGGAGGAATACAGAATCTGCACCCATTTGATAAATTCTTCTGGAAAACCATATTTTGCCATTACTTGGAATAAAAAGTCCCAAGAGACCATATCAAAGGCCTTCTCAGCGTCCAGGGACACCAAAACTGCTGTGGTATCGGAGTCCTAGGAACTGCGATGGATTCTAAATCTACTCCCAGTTTCCGTCGGTGCCCCTGCGGGCAGAAGATGTCTCAGACTGACCCGCACGCCACGTGCGTCTACTGCCTTGGGCTTGGCCATGATTCGCAGCCCCTGCGATCTCTAAGTAGTCCTTCTCAGCTCGGTCTTGAAGATCGCGCTGCCCAACTCCAACTGGGGCGCCTCAAAAACGGTTTCTGCCGGTGAAGACTTAAGGAGGCGTGTTGGGTGGTGTCCGGTGGCTGCGGCTCATGGAGCAGCTGGAGCAGTTAATCGCCTCAAGGAGGAGGCAGCCCAGGCCACATCTTCTTCCTCAAGGGCCGTGCTTATCCCGCCTACTTGGGTTCCTCTTGTACTGCTTCCTTTTGGAAGCTTTGTCAGCCCTCTCCACCAAGGGAGAGGGGCCCTCAGGGACTCACTTCAGTTGGTCAAAGAAGAAGGAACCGAAAGGTAAGTCCCACCATCGACATTCGTGGGAGCGGGAGAGATCTCACTCCCTGGAGTGTCCTTTATCGACCTCGGTCGAGGTTGCAGCTAAGGCCGCTGGCTTTTCAGTGTCCCCGTCAGGTCAGCCGGTCGAGACACCCTTCGATGCAGTCGAGATTTTTCTCGACCAGTTGGACGGGCTTTTGACTGGAGAGGCCCAACAACCCCCTTTCACCGGTACCCCCAGTGGTTGATGAGGACTGGCCTCGGCCTCCCGAGCCAAAGTCCCCGGTCAAGGACCCTGAGCCGGGGGATGAACAGGTTTCCCCCGGCCCCTCTTCAACCCACCGTCGGCGACCCCGACGGTCTCGGTCCTCCTTCGTGTCGGGTAAGTCCGCCGACATCGGCAGTCTTGGTCCCGACATCACAGAAAGCGGCGTTGCCGCTCTTCCTCATTATCCTCTTCGGGGGATAGGCTCCGGCGTTAGTTGTGTTGGTGCTATGAGGATATGATGTGGCAGCAGCTCTTATTGGCCGGCAATAAGCCGACTCTGTCGCCTTCCCCAGCAATTAAGTGGCTATCGCCTGAATGGCCAAAGCAGCATCTCGCCCTCAGTTCCATGGTCGAAGAGCTGACTCTGGCACCGATTGCTGGGCCGAAACTGGCTGCTCCACCCATTGTGGTGGAACCACTGCCCCCACAACCAAAGACTGGGACCCCGACCAAGGATTCTCGGTCAGGTCAGGGCTTGCCCCACAGGTTGTCTGTCACCCGCACCCCCTGATCGGCCTCGGCAAGTGGAGGGTGGCTCAGGCGCTCGGCAGCTGTTCGCGATGACTCCTCCCTGTATTCCAGGCCCCTTGACCTGGAATCCTACGAGGGTCTGTCGGTGGACAAGAGCCCATCCTTGTTCCTTGGTATTCTGTGGTTCATCTCAGAGTCTACTGGGATGCAGCTCGAACTTGTGCAAAAATGGGCCAGATAGCCCTTCATGGAGATTTTGGACCGAGGGGATTCCCCCAAGGAGGCCTTCCCTGTGGCTGAGGCCATTGTTGGTCCGGCCTTGGAGTTGTGGCAGCGGCCTGCCTCCTGTCCTGCGCCTTCGGCCAGGATGGCCCGCAAGTACGCAGTCCCGACTGGTTCCCTCTCTGGTTTTTCAGAGCACCCCTCGGCTGAAGGGCTGGCAACCGATAGCATTTTCTGGCACTCCAGAAACACCAAGGACGTAGAGAAGCCACCGGACAAGGAGTCCAAAAAGCTGGACTACTCCTGGCGCAAAGTTTATGCTGCCTCCTCCCTAGGCCTTCAGCAGGTTAGCTCGGCTCTACTGATGGCACGCTTTTCACACACCCTTTTGGGCTCCCTGGATGAGGCGCTTCCTCCTCTCCCAGCTGACCTCCAAACGACGGTCAAGCAGGTGCAGGATCAGGGAAGAGCGGTGGCCAAGCAACAGCTCCAGACTGCTTTAGACATCAGAGACTCTTGTGCCTGGTCAGTAGCTGCACGCAGTAGCCATGTGCATAGAGGCAGTTGCAGATCTCTACCTTTCGCAGATACCCAGCACAAGCTGGCAGATGTCCCCTTCAGGCACTGACTTGTTCGGGCCGGGGTGGAGGGCCATCTTTAGAGGATCGAGAAGTCCAATGCCACCTTGGACTCTGTCACATCTTCCCAGAAGGACGAAGGCCGCTAGCAACAGCGTAAGCCCTTTTGCCCTTCCGCCCCTGAAGCATGTCCGGCCCAGCAGAACCAGCAGCAGGGCTAGCAGGCTCATGCTTGGCGCCCCAAGGCCAAACCTGCTGCTTCCTCCAACAGGAAGCCTGGAGGGAAAGGTCCAGGCGGCTCCTCGGCTGGCCCTTCCTCCAAGCCTGCCCAGTGATGGGTTGAGGGGCACTGTCCCCAACCTCATCACTCCTCCCCTGGGTCCCCCCGTGGGGGGGGAACGGCTCTGCCACTTCCTTTCTGCCTGGTCCGCTATCACCACAGACCGTTGGGTGTTGGAAGTGGTCAGCAGAGGTCTGCCTCTGGAATTCAAGTGGACCCCTTCCTATCGAGCTGTCGGCTCGTTGAGCCGACATAGCTCTGCTCCTCCAAAAGGAGGTGATTAGCAAGGCGATTGATCCTCCTCCAAGCCCAGGGCTTGTGTCCAGGTACTTCTTGGTCCCAAAACGGATGGGGGACTGGTGCCCCATTCTCCATCTGCACGACCTGAACAAGTTCATAAGGACGCGCACCTTCAGGATGGTCACTCTGGCTCAGATCATACCATCCTTGGAACTAGGCATGTGGTTTTGTTCTCTGGACCTTCAGGACGCGTTCTTTCGCTTCCCAATCCATCCGTCACATCGGCAATTCCTCTGCTTCAGAGCGGAGGGATCCCTCTACGAATTCTGGGCCATGCTCTTCGGCCTTTCTCCAGCTTCCAGGGACTTCACCGAATGCATGGCAGTGGTGACAGAATTCCTGCAGCGCCAAGGGGTCTGGGTTTACCCTTACCTGGACAACTGGCTGATAGCAGCCCCCTCCAGGTTGGAGGTGGAACAGTCCAGAGATCTGGCCCTTCAGGTCTGTTCTCAAATTGGTCTCCTGATCACGTGAGGCCAAATCAGAACTCGTGCCATTGCAGGTGATTCAGTTCATCGGGGCAGAGCTTGACTCTCTTCGAGTCAGAGCCCAGTTCCCGGCGGACAGGGCCGAGGTTCTTTCCTCCTTTGCCAGTCATTTTAGGTTGGGCAACTGCGCCCTGCCTTGGACTTCCTGCGCCTTCTGGGTCTCATGGCAGCTTGCACCAGCATGCTCCGTTGGGCCCGCTGGCATATGGCGTCCCCTGCAAGGGGGGCTGTCCGCCAGTGGTCTCGGCGCTCCGGTCCTATGGACCAGCCAGTAACCGTGACCCAGAAGATGTGGGATGACCTGTAGTGGTGGCTCGTCCCAGCTCATCTGCAGGAGGGTATCCCATTTGTCCGCCCCGAGCCGACGGTCATCCTTATGACCAACATCTCTTTGATGGGTTGGGGTGCCCATCTAGGGGAGCTCAGGGCCCACGGCCTCTGGTCCCATCAGGAGTCCCGATGCCACATCAACCTGCTGGAGCTTCGAGCGATATGGCTAGCCCTCACCGCCTTCGCTCCGTTTTGTACTGGGTCAAGTGGTTCAGGTCCAGATGGACAACACCACAACCATGTACTATCTCAACCATCAGGACGGGATGCACTCCTTGCCTCTGTGCAAGGAAGCTCTCCACATTTGGTGTCTCGTGATCAGCCTGGAAGCGAATCTCCTAGCCATCCATGTGGCAGGAGCCTCAAACAGTCTGGCTGATGCCCTCAGCCGGATAGGCTCTGCATCTCACCAGTGGTCTCTCCTGACAGAGGTAGTTCAAGACCTGTTCTTCCATTGGGACATGACTCAAGTGGACCTGTTCACCTCCAAGGAGAACGCGAAGCTGAGGCTGTTTCATGCCCGCCCCCTTAGCAGGGCTCACTGCAGAGGGATGCCTTCTCGAGGCTGTGGACCCGGCCTCTTCTACACCTTCCCTCCATTTCCCTTGATCCACAAGGTGCTTCTCAAGGCGAAGAGGGACAAGGCACAGGTGATTCTGGTAGCCCCAGACTGGCCTCGCCAGTTCTGGTACCCATATCTCCTCAGCCTCAGCTCCAGGCTTCCGAGGTGGCTTCCAGCCCACCCAGACCTGATCTCAGTCAGCAAGGGGAAGGTGCCCCATCTGGACCTTCAGTCCTTGCACTTGATGGCCTGGTTCCTGAGTGGCTAGAGTTCCAGGCCTTGGGTCTTTCCGACGAGGTCCTCAGTGTTGTTGAGGCGTCCCGTAAAGAGTCGACCAGAAAATGTTATGCCTTTAAATGGAAGAGTTTCTCCATTTGGTGTCAGGGCAAGGGGTTGGACCCTTCTTCCTGTCCGTTGGCTAGCATTTTGGATTACCTGTGGTCCCTTTCTCAGCTAGGGCTTCGGTCGACAACCCTTAAGGTGCACCTGGCAGCCATCTCTGCTTAGCGGGCGCGGGCCTTCAAACAGTTGGTGGCACAGGAGAAGGTGATCTGGTGCTTTTTCAAGACATTGATCACATATCTCTTCTGGTGCGAGAACCTCCATCTCTGTAGGATCTACTGCTGGTATTGGCCAAGCTCATGGGCAAGCCATTCTAATCGATGAACAGGTGTGATATCTCCCACCTGTCGTGGAAGACCGCCTTCTTGGTTGCTATAATGTCAGCCAGAAGGATAGGAGAGCTCCAGGCGCTTTCCATAGTCTCTCCTTATCTGGTCTTACACAGGGACAAGATTGTCCTTCGCTCCCAACTGAAATTTCTTCCGAAGGTGGTGTTGGAGTTTCACTTGAATCAGGTGTTGATTCTGCCAGTGTTCTAACCCGTCACACCTCGAAGGCCGAATATAGGCTCCATACCCTGGACCCTAGAAGAGCGCTCACTTATAAGGAGCAGACGGCTGAAGTTCGGGGAGAGGTTCGCCAGCTGTTTGTTACTACACTGAAGCCACGCCTGGCAGACCTGCAGCCAAGCGGATGATAAGCAGGTGGGTCACCTCCTGCATAGATTTCTGCTTTAGTTTGGCGGGCATGGAGCCACCCAAATGGATAAGAGCTCATTAAACCCACCATACCGCTGCCTTGGTGGCTGCTTCTAGGGACGTCCCTATCAAGGAAATCTGCAGGGCTGCTACCTGTAAGTCAGCACACACACCTTTATTTCCCATTACCACATTGACCTTGAGTCATGCCGGGATGCTGGTTTTGGAACCTCTGTTCTCCTGTCTTTATTCCCCAAGTAAGTATTGGGGTGCGCACCTTGCCTCCCTCCCTCCTCCCGGGGAACTGCTAGGAGTCTGCCAAACAGTGTGGATTGAACAACATATCCACGTCCCTAGAAATACAGGTTACTCACCTGTAACAGGAGTTCTAGGAATGGTATATGTTGTTCATCCACATGACCCACCTGGCTTAAGTGCGCAACCTGGCTTCCGGCTGGCTAGATCTGGCATCATGGGGCGGAGCTGAGGGCTTTACCACCCATGTGGGTGGGAGGAGCCAGCTTGAAGGCTTTCCGGCACATCTTAAAGCGGCAAGGTACCTGCCAGACAGTGTGGATGAACAACATATACCACTCCTAGAACTCCTGTTGCAGGTGAGTAACCTGTATTTCTCATCTTCTAGTTACCACCCTATTGACAGTCGTAGGATGGAACGCCCAAAATTTGTTTTTGAACTGTGCATTTGATGCAGTCAGATGTCGGCGACAGATCTGCATGATGTGTGACTCTGCCTGGGGGTGAACTACGAAATAGGTGGCTGCCCTTGCTGTCCGGCCATGCATCCGTCATCACTGGAGGAAATGAAGGAGCGCATCCTCCGAGGTAGGCCTCAGAAAATTAAGCAGGCCTTGGTGGCCATGGATGAGGAGATGGCGGGTGAGGACTCCTTGTCAGTCTTGACTGTGGTTTCGGCTGGGCTTACAGTGGGCAGCACGTTCATGGAGTGCCTAGAGTTCTGGATATGTACGTGGTCCACCAGACCTTTGGTGAGAGCCATTCCTATCTCAAAAAACACCATTGTCATCATTCATGAGAAGGTGAGGGCTCACATGGTCGAGATTCCACCAGTTGACGGGCAGGTCAAGGCTTCCCCAGTGACCCCGATGCAGCATTTGAGCTCCACTCCGTTCGATGATCCAGTCAAGATTTTTCTTAAACTGGTCAAGCTGAAGGGGAGATTGTGTTGGCCTCCAAGATCCCTGTTCTTACCGACCCCTCCCCAGTTGGGGAAAAAGTTTACCAGCAATTGTTGAGTCGGTCCAGGTTGAACATTCATCAGTTTTTGGTCATCTGTCCTGAAGTCCCACATTAGATTAACTGAGGGCTTCAGCCCCTCTAGCTTGGAGACTGCTTGAAGTGTGCACTGGTGGGTCTGAGTGGAAGGAGTCTGTGACGTTATCAGCCAGTTACATGCGTGTAACTACAGTTTTACTACTGGTATTCTTTCCATTGTCACATGCACAACCTGCCTCTCCTGGCTACTAAACCAGACATTGTCAGTTTGGTGGATTTTTGCTATTACTGTGGTTCGCTTAAAAGACCTGAGCATGGAGTGGTGAGGTTAGAGAATAGGGGAGGAGATGAAGTTTTTGTAAATGAGTTTTCCAGGTACTTTGCACATGCTGAGTAGAACACTATCATGACTGTGGAAAGAATTCTAGTAGTAAAATTATAGCTGCAAGCGAGTTACTTACTTGATTGTGTGTGGATATATATATATTTTTTTTTATTATATTTCATCATTTTATGTGAAGCCACATCAAGGGCATTACATATTTATCATACAAAACAGACAAGCATTGGCCAACCTTCGCTGTTTTCGCTTTCTTGTATTTGCTGTGTGGTTGTCAGGCACAAATAGCACAGTTGTTAAAAGTAACAAATTAATAACACAAGTTGTAATTGTGAAATAGTCATTACTGGTAAATGAAGAGATTAACACTTAACATTGTTTTTTTTTTTTCAGATTGTTACCCTAAATTTTCAAGCTGGTATTTTTATACCCCATCGTATAAATATGACGTGTAATTTATGAATTGCCACCCGAAATGTGATTTTGGGCAACAGCTGCAAAAACTAGTTTGGGAGGGGGAATTTAAGATGACACTTACCATGTTTTTTTTTCCTAATTGTTTAACCAGGTGAGACACACTAAGATGAAAGCTTGTTTACAGGTGCAACCTGGGAGCTCAGGGAAGTTAAGTGACTTGCTCAGGGTTACACAGTATGCAAGTGGGGGCTGTGGGATTCAAACGCAGGTCTCCAGATTTGCAGTTCAGAGGCTTAAACCACTGTACTATACTGCCTCCTATGTTCTTGAGATGGGCTAAAATAAATGACTATGTTGCAAATATGGATTCAAAAAGTTTAAAAAAATTGCAACGTTATGTATAAACTGAAATCCTGGCCAAAACCTTGTTTCTCGGCAAAAGCATAAAAAGGCATTTGGGACAGGACTTGAGAAATACCAATTACGCTCATAAGGTGGGGTAAAAAATGACTGTGTTGAAAATGTGGGGTCAAAATCTGGTAAAATAGCGAAGTTATCAGTAAACATTTAACAAAAAAAAGTTTCTTCATAACTTTGTTTTTAGACAGCTTTACCACAAATTTTTAACATAGTCTTTTATTTCCCTACCTTATAATTAAGACAGTTAGAATTTTTAAAACCCTGTCCAAAAGCTGATTTCATGGAGCAACTGCGGAAACATTTTTCAGAGGACAAATAATGAGTTGACAGCACCAGTAAAGGGAAGCCTACTGCACAGGAAGCATTTCAGGCATGATCTACAAGTTGCACAAGCAAAACCCACTTCCACCTTGCATTTTCTAGTGTTACGCTTGGCCAAGCACTTCAAAGGAAAAAGACGCAGAGTGGGGTGAATTGGGGAGGACAGTGGGTATTCTGAAGCTTTGATGGGTAAAGGGTGCGCCTCCAAGCCCTCGCATAGCTCAGATTGATACCGACATATTTGCATGCCTTGCAAACAAATGTAAAGTACAGTAGTAGTTTATAAATCTGAATGTTCTACACAGTGCAGGTCTTAAGCCAGTATAGGTTTCCATATAAAATGAGCTAGCAATTTGCAGCAATCTGTTTGGTTGATAGCACACTCCATCCCTGACCTAGATTCAGCTTAATGCATGGCATAAAAAAACAAAAGATCCTAGCCAGGCAAGGCTCAGTGTGTTCCATATTAATGCCTTTATTCTATTTTAGAATTTGAATTTTCAAATGTTAGCCATTTTTTTCTCCACTGACAGTATCCTCCTAAACAATCTACTATAACCCACTAACATGTCAGAGACTGTTCCTGTTAATTTTCAACTTCAGCTTACCCCAGATATGGAAAAGACCTTCATTGAAACTGATGACAGTGACATCCAGCAGCCAAAACTAAAAAGGCAAAAAAAAAAAGTGAGTAATAGACAATTTAACCTAACTAGTTCAGACGTATATCAAATAGAAGAGAGCCGAGACGGTCAGAATAAATAGCAAAAAGACAGCGGGCCAGATTTTCAAAACCCCGGCGCAAGCTGTGTGATGGCAATCTAGAAGTAGAGTGCGGTGTGCCCAGGACCCTGCACCGAATTTCTATTTCTCAGGGTCCTGGCGCCTATGTTCAGCGGCTTGCGGCAAAGGGGGTGCTGCACCTGACGTATGGCGCACCCACCCAGAATGCTGCAACGACTGTGGGGAGTCTGCAGCACCCATGGACAGGGTCTGGCAACCAGGCACTGCCCCTCCAATGGCACCAGCACCGCAACACTCCTCGTACCCGGAAGGTTGGTGTTCACTTCCATTCAGCACTCCCACCCTCCCATGACTGGCACAGACTCATACGCCACCCTGCTGGTCGCCGAATGGGCAGTCCATGTGCGTACTGTGGCGGCTAGCATGCACTGATGGCTCATTGGCGGCCGGCCGGTGGTGGCATGTGTAGGGCTGTGCCGTTCACCAGATCAGGATACGGGAAGGGGGTGGGAGTGCTGAGATGGGTGGTGGGGTTAGCAGGATGCACCGACGTGGATGTTGAAACTGTGATGGGGGTGAGGGGGGACCACCAGACCACCAGGGATGGATGGGATGGGCCACACGGTGGCACATACAGGATGACCCCTAGGAGCCGTCTAAGTCCCCTTAGACCTGCCCCTTGCTGGGCTAAGGGTACTTGGCACTTGGTTCCTGGGGGGTTCTTTCAAATTCCGGATCTGAGGGCTGCTGCAGTCTGGGTCTGCCACAAGCCCCCAGCGCCATGCCGCAGCCACTTTCGTGGTGCCAGGATGGCTCTAGCACACTTTGGGGCAGGCCGCCTACTGGCTGACGCAGGCTGCCTTTCAAAGTCCCACTTGGCGCAGCCCTTGGTGCAAGGTGCCCTTGCGTCAGACCTGTTTGGCGCAAGCGACTTGCATCAATCTAAGGCCTTTGAAAATCCGTCCAACATGTTGAGCATGTGCAGTTTTTAATGACTATGCACAGAGCGAAAGTAAAGACACTGGGCCTGATTTTCGAAGAGCCGCTTGATCGATGCTCAATGTGCTGATCCCTAGCTGCGGCAAACTCCAGGTGCGCCAGGGACTCTGCGACCGATTTCAGTGAAAAGGGGATCCCTGTGCCAAAGTCCTGAGAGTTGCCACAGTCCGATTGCTGTGACAAAGATATGACACACTGGAGCGGTTTGACAGAGGGTCCCGTCAAGCCCCCTTCCCACTGGCACAGCGCTGGTCTGGACTGCGATGTAGGGGGGAGAATGACTTGATGTTCATGGGACAGGGCAGAAGGACCTGTACGGGTGCCATAGTGGGCGGTGGGGGCATGGTGGCTGTGGCAGGGTACTCAGATGGCACCAGGCGGATGTGTCTTGGACAGTTGGACCGAGCCACTAGGACAGGGTATTCAAGCATGGACCCTGTCCTGAGCCACCAGCCCTGGCACCTCTCCTGGAGCTTACACAGTTGCAGACAGTGTAGTCGGACATCATCAGCATGGCTTGACATGGCAGGCTGTTCAGGCGAATGTTGCAGTGCCCGGGGTATGTCCCCGTCCACCATCTGCATTTAGTACCCTGCAGCCTTTGCCTACTGCCACATGTCTGGGACTGTGTAAGCTCCAGGACAGGTGCCAGGGCTGGTAGCACCTGGGGATCCAGGACAGAGTCGGTGCTTGAGTACCAGGGAGTACCCGGTCCTAGCATCTTTGTCCAGCTATTCAGGGCACATCCGCCCGGTGCCATCTGTGTGTCTTGCCATAGCCGCCGTGCCCTAGCCTTCCACTACGGCACTCCCATAGTGCCCAGTCCCACACCCTTGCAGGTTCCCCCACCCTTCCCAACTCGGCTCCCTCCAAACCTCCAGCACAGGGCTGTTAAACCAGCTCATAGCTGGTCTAACCTCCGCCCCATCTTGCGACCATGGCAGGGCTTCCAAAATCCCAAACAGGGGATGTTGCAGCCCTGCAACCTAAGCCCCTTACCACCTGGTGCACGGCACTTCTGGCATAGGGCTGCTTGACACAGACATCCCGATTTTGACGTGGCTCTGTTCGAAAATCGGGATTGCTGAACATTTGGCGTGAAGTGCCACTTATGTTATATTCTTTTGACGCAGGCACCTTGCGCTAACTTCCGACCCTTGAAAATTGGGCCCATTGTCTTTAAAACTGTCTCTTTCACGGATTTAAATTGCTGTCTTTGAGAGTTTTGTACAAGTGAGAACTGGAGCGGGAGAAGAGTACTCCAGCAGTTTTGTGAACCTAAGGTGAGCTTTAAACAGGTACATCGATGCAAGTCTGTAAATCGGACCATCAGCGTTGTTGCAGCTGAGGTGTTAAAATCTGCCAACGGTGTTTTCATGGCAAAGATTAATATAGCAATAAAATATGTGTCTTAAACCCAACCCTCCAAAATCTCCCAAACTGTCTTAACGCACAGTGCCCACACAAAAAATCATTGCAGCTACATTGAAGTTAATCAGCAGCAGTATAGCAGTTTCATCTGTATGGTTCCCAACAGTGAAATGTGCCCAGTCAAGTCTTTTAAAAGATACCTCTCTAAGCTGCCACCAAATGCTCCCACCCTCTAGTGTCACCCCTGCTGCTTACCCCAGGATTTCTTGAATAAAGAACAGTACTGGACACGTGAACTGATGGGTTTGAATTGCCTGAGCTCCAGGATGGAAAGGCTCAGTAAAGAAGGGGGACATAGTCAGGTGTATACAAATCAGTCCGTCCATGCAACAGTGTCATGCAGCTCCTCTCTGATGCTGGAGTCGAGGCGTGTCAGATTATGGCAGTTATGGGCCATCACTGCCAGAGCAGCTGCTGGAGGGCCTTGGCGTCTGACAGAATGTGTTGGAGCGCAGTGCTCTCAGGAGCAAAGAAAACCAGCGGTTACTATTGGGCTGAAGAAAGCAGGCCTTTCACTGAGAAGAATGTTAATGGAGCTTCAGGACCCTCGCAATCATTAGCGCCATCTGCTGGGAAGAACATAACTGCTCCAAGGAGAAATGAGCAGCTTTCAAGAAACGACTTCACCCATCGACTGGTACTTTGCCAGTCCTATCCAGGCAATAAATGGAAATCTGTTTGCAGGCAACAGCAGATAGTTTTATATTGTTTTTGCCTTCCCCTATTTAAAGTGCAACTCATGCTGCAGTTTGTTTCTATTTGCCCTTCCCTTTTGAATGTATAGGAACCTTTTTTCCCTTCATTTTTATTAATAATACAGTTCTTGATTATTTCAAAATCTATACTGTCTACATGTATTTTTTTTTAATTTCATAACAGCTGCTACTTGTCCTCAACTTACCCCTGTACCCACTGCAGACTTCAGAATCTGGTGCTCTAGTCCTGTTGCTCACTAAATTTTGCAACAAAAAAAGACCTTTTTTATAAAACAAAAATCAAAAGCGAACCATTCTGTTCACTGTTCTAAGCAGTGTTCTTTGTGCGACAGACAGCTGCTTAAATGTTTATTGGTATCAGCAGCAAGATACCGGAGCCTGTTGTCGCCACTGAGACTGACACACATCTTGTCCCAGCAGTGCATTTCAATCTGAGGGTCAGATAATGAAGAAAATATTGGTGCTGTCATACTAAGCTGGTAGGTAGCAGTAAGTCAAGTGATTGGGGGAGACTGCATCTGAAACATGGTGACATCTGGTCATCTAGTGATGTTATACTTCAGTTTATGCATTTATTTAAGTATTGTGAAACATAAGTGAAGGTGCTATTAGTGCTCAGTGACCCTGGTGACACCAATGGACAGAGGGACTGTTCTACCTTATTTGTAATAATTAAAGTTATTTACCTATGTATTAAAATGTTCTATTTAATTATTTTTTTTAACAAGCCCATTTTATATAAGCAATATGACACTGGGGCTTGGGTTGTGCTGGGTTTACCACACGCCGTAGGTTAGAAGGCACTCCGCCTGCGTTGTCATGCCTCACAACACCCCTGGGCTTGCAGTAAACCCAGCACAACCCATGCCCTGTTTTGTCTTATTACTTAAATGCGTGTGTTTCAGCAGCCTGATTACAAATGGATACAGACTGACTCAATTTAAGGAAAAGCTGGAAGTGCATTTCCCAGTATTGAACCTACCACAGCAAACACCCATTCAATCACCACACAGATGGCTATGGGGATACTAAGCTGACACTCACCCACTGATTTCAGGGGATGCAGGGAACAGATTACACCGTGCCATTCCCGGAGCATGTCTGGGCATTCTGTATCATAAACAATATCTTGAAAGAAGCCCACGCCTGACTAATAACTAGTGCGGATCCATCAGAGAGGGCATCATATATCATAAAGGCCACCTGGAGAGGAGACCCTCATGACAGCATTCTGCATGAACAGCAGATGGCAGGATATTTTGTTAGGAGTGCCAAGGTACAGCACACTCTTGCAATCATCACAAACAGTATAATTGGATGCAGTGATCTGATGTCTGTATAAAAGTCTGACCTTGCCTGGATTGAACCTTGCTTGCTTGGACACCATGCGTGAATATTCTAAATTGGTATGTTTTTCCACTCACATTATAACTGTGGTTTTGGCAGACGAACATGAGAGCCTTATAATGAGTTGTGTTGTAATGAAGGTGACTTTAACAGAATTTAATGGCCTTGGGAGCCAAGGTTTAGTTGCTTTCATCAAGTGAAGTTTTATAACGGAGAGCCTTAAAGGGCATGTCACTAATACATTTTTTTGTCAAAGAAAATGACTAAATTAGTAAACTTGCTTATAAATCATGTCAGTTTCCTGCTTCCAGCTATTACGTTATCACAAGATTAATTTAAAGCTGTGGATGACTGTAACAATCATTAAAACACAACTTTTTCTTTACTAAAATTAATTTTCCATACAGTATGATTATTTGAGCAAAAGTGGCTCAAAGTCTTGATGCTTTAGGGCTGTTGTCAGGGGGAAACAGTTTGTGGTGCCTCTGCAGCAACAAAGTATAAGACAAAGAGCTTCATTGCTTTGTAAAGTGCTTTGGGATACATTGTATATGCAGAGCTATGAACCTTAATTTTTGTCTGCTTGAAAGGTTGAGAGAGATGACATTTCATGGACTGTTAGCCAGGGGGTTGCATCCCTAGAGGCCCTAGCTACAGTGTTTAGTAATTAAAACACCTGTATAAGTTACTGTTGTGTGCCTTTTCTGGTACACATTTTTTAGACATCATATACGTCTAGATTTAAAGTGCAGTGTATCTCCTAGTGCTGTCGCATGTGCCTCCACGGAGTCAGTACCAGCAGCAAGAGTCTCTTTCCTATGTAAACCATGTAACAGCAAAGTTCAACACAGAAGGTACTAGCACTGGATCAAGTTCAGCTCAGTGTACAAGTCATCAGAACTAATTCAACCGGTCAGCTCTGAGGATTTGTCTGAACATGAGGACCTCTCATTTAAGTTAGTAGGGCCGCTGAGGGATGTCTCTTATGGTATAAGAGACTCCAAGTGTGAGGTTTTAGCAAGAGGACTGCAAAGTGAAGCCGAGCAGTTCTGTCTGCCCTCACAAGAGGAGTCTTATACCACAAGAGACACCCCTCAAAGACCCTGTTAACTTATTATAAATCACTTCAGGTAGCTAAAGTGACTTATTAAGTTTAAAATTTTGATTTTTTTTTTTGGTATTTTATAAGTGTTTCTTTAGCTGTGCCTCGGCTCTGAAGTAAGTGGAACAACATGCCACTTCTAGGGCTCCTGCACAAGAGACCACTGTACTGAGGATAAGAGGTACTTTGCCTTATTAGCTGAAATCATGTAAGTAATTTACAATAACTATAGAGGGTCTTACATACCTTGTTTAAAATAGTGGAATGCTCCACTTTTCAGACATGTATTTCCATTTTTAGATTACATTCTAGGTTCAGAACTCTGTTTTTAAGACAGTAGAAGGCTAGTGCCCATGTTTATCCAATATGTATATGTCCAGTCTTCAAAACTATGCTAGTGTTTCTGCCTCTCCCACCTCTCTGTGCAGCATATTTTGCAATATCTGAGCCCTTTGTGTGAAATACCCTTTTCTATTGTTTTTCCTTACTGTGTCAAGTTCAATCTGCTTGCTATGTGATCTTAAGCTTGTTACATTGACTTTGTAGTATGTACCCAATTCTAACCTTAACTCGTCATCCTTTCGAACTTGATATAATTGTAGCATAGCCCCTCTTTTTCTTTGTTCTTCCAATGTGAATAATGTAAGGTCTTTTATTCTTTCCTCATATGATTTGTTACTCAGTTTTGGTATCAGCTGTGTTGCTGTACGCTGTGTTTTATCCAACAAGTCCTCCTCTTTCTTTAGGTATGGGCTCCAGAATGGTGTGCAGTTGTCCACTCCAGAATGTCTGTGGCCTAACATAAGATCTTACTTCGAGAGTGCTCTTGCAGTAAGTATTTACATATAGGACTAAGTCGCCAGGTGTCAGAATCCCACGGAAAAACTTATAGCTAGCAGTCTCTGGCGAGGGACTGTCCCCACATCAGGTGATCTATGTCAGCCGACGTGAGTATAAAGGGGCAGTCCCCCATGCCCGCCTTCCAGTTCCTTCTCGCTGTCGGCTTGTGAAAGTTCCTCATGGTAGAATAGCGCTTGTTTGTCTCTCCTCTTTCAGCTAAAAGTTATTGCTTTTCAGCCTATTTTCACTTTTTCTCGTAGTTTTGATAAAATTCAATATCTGCTGTGCATGTCGTCCCTGATGCCCTCCAAATTGCATAAAAACAAGTGCGACTTGTGCGGTTCCCAGCTCCCTCATAAGGACAGCCATTCTTTCTGCCTTTTCTACTTAGGCCTGGACCACCACATGGAGGAGTGCCAGCACTGCCAGAAATTCAATTCTGCTACCCGTAAGCGGAGGCAGCAGTCCCTGGAAGCCCACCTACTCAAATGGGGAAAGAATTGAAAAAGTTTAGGCGAGCGTCCATCTCCCCTGAAGGCCACAAAAAAGAAAAGGGACGAAGAGAAGAACCAGGACTCATTGTCCATAGCCGCCGTGACTTTGGCTGGTGTCACAGCCCTCAAGGTAATTGCCCCTCTGGGGAACTGATCCTAGACGGCTGTCTTGGTGGCTACCAAGGGGGTGTATCCCCTCCTGACGGGCTCACGCTCTGGCCAGTTGGGAGCCTCCAGGACAAAAGAGGCCTCCACTCTTGCAAGGCCGCTCCTCCTTCATGGCCTTCTGGTCAGAGTGGGTTCGGTAAGTTGGATGCCAGTCTTTCCAACGTCCACCCGGACAAGGCTGCTAAGTCGGTTGCCGGCACTGCTGACAACCGCCCAGTCAGTTCCTCTAACACTAAGGCCACTCCTCCCTTTTGGCCTTCTGGACAGAGTGAGTTCGCTAAGCCAGACACTGGCCCGCCCAACATCCACCCGGACACTGCTGCTAAGCCGGTTGTCAGCCCCTCTGATGACCACCCAGCCAGCGAACCCACGTCTGGCTCTGATGTCTTGCCCAACACCCGGGATTCGCCACAAAGTGTTGTAACGTTGCCCTCTGAGATCCCTCCATCCTCTCAGGCTCCCCCCAGGGATTCTGCTTCTCCTTCCTTGGCTGGGGTCGAGTATATAGGGACGCTGCCATCAGAGGTGCGCCCTACTCAGAGGCCGGACCCAATGCCCGCTGACCCAACATAGTCTTCTGGTATCCCGTTGCCTGATGGAGGACCTGCTCCACCGTCAGGGCCATCTGACCCTTCTGGGGGTCATCCTACTCCGGGCCCGACGCCTTCACCGTCCGGTCCGCCTGCAGGGCTGATGCCAGGTCCTTATGCTCCATCAGAGCCCCTAGTGCCAGAGTACCTGGTGCCACAATACCCGGCTCCCCAGTATCCGCCACAGTACCCGGCGCCGCAATATCCGACAACTCAATACCCGACGCCGGGCTACCCACCGTCGAGCTATGGATACTCATACTACGGGTTTCCCAACTACCCATGCCCGAGCCCCCCTCTTCCTCCTCCTCCTCCGCCACCTTCGCAGCCGCTGGTGGATCTGAAGGAGGTCTTGGCCTCCTGGTGGGAAGAAGTCAAGGCCCAGCTCACCAGGAAGGTTGAAAGTCATCTACCGACGCCGGTCCCTACGCCGGACCCCTCACATCGGCGACAGGAGACCCCTTCCCCTTTATCCGATGCCAGAGGAGAACCATCTGGCTCTCAGCTTGGGGAGGAGACGCACCTCTGGACTAACCCCAGAGGGGTCATTCCACCTGCAACAGGAGACGTCGTCCTCTTCAGAACCATCTGACTCAAACTCCGACTCAGATCCCCCTGATCCTGGGGACGAGCCATATACTCCAGAAAATCCCAGGCTTAAGGACCCTTCCTTTCTGGAGTTACTAAGAAAAATCCAAGACACCTGTCAGTGGCAATCAGTGGAGCCAGATCCACAAGGTATAAAACTCGCTGCCCATCTGAATCTGCCAGAAACTGCTTCTATCCTGATTCCACCCTGACTTGAGCCTCATTCAGATCTTGTCTCCACTATTTGGAAACAGCCTTCCTCGCTAGCCCTCCCTTCCTAGAAAGGCGGATAGGCATTACCAGGCTCCAGACGGTAAAGACTGTCTTAGTCTTCACCCCAAGGTGGATTTGGTGGTGATTAGCGCCGCTCACAGCTGTTCCGCCAACCCAAAACACCTCAGCTTGTCTCCCCACCCCCGACAAGGAGTCACGGCTTCTGGACCAGTATGGGAAGAGCTGTGCATCTTCGACCCTAAGTATAAGGGCCCTTAACTATGTCAGCCACATGGGGGATTACCAGAAGTCTCTCCTTAGTCAGGTAGAAGCAAAATTGGATTCCCTTCCTGATTCAGGAATCAAACAGGAACTGGGAGACCTTATCCATTCTGCACGTTTGGCCTGTAGGAACATGTTACGTGCCACATACGACGTGGTGGATACGGCAGGTAGGAGACCGGCTTTATCCATAGGCTTATGATGTCATGCCTGGCTGTGTGTGTCAGGATTGATCCCTGAAGTGCAGACTGCCATCCAGGATGCTCCCTTCAGGGGTTCAGTGCTGTTTGGGGGTGATGTCAAAGACATCATAACTGAACTACAGGAAAAGGGTACTGTACTTAAATCTCTTCAGACTTTGTACAGACCCACTCAAGGGCAGCAGCATTCCTTTCAACGCTGAAACTGTCAAAAACAAAAGCAAACACAGGCTAAATGCCCCAACAAGCATAGAGCCCCTCCAGCATCCAAAGCTCCCCCAGGAAAAATCTTCCGGAGCTTCGGCTGTGCCTCTCCCTCTGGCCATTCCAGAGGAACAGGTGGGGAGGAGGTTCTTCTCTGATCTGCCGGCTTGGGAGAGGATAACGTCAGATGCTTGGGTGCTCCAGCTAATATCAGCTGGACACTCGATAGAGTTTCTCAAGAAACCATCTCGCAGACTACCCCCTCAGTCATCGTACTCCCCACAACATCTTCCTCTGGTACTAGAAGAAATCCAATCTCTTCTGCTGAAGTCGGTGATAGAACCCGTCCCCAACCCCCTTCAGGGGACGGTTTACTCTCTTCATTTCTTCCTAGTACCAAAAAAGACAGGAGATGTGAGACCGATCCTAGACCCCAGCTCTGTAAATCAGTTTGTGGAGTACAAGCGTTTCAGAATGCTCTCCTTGCAGAGCCTGCTTCCAATGCTTTAGCCAGGACAGTGGCTATGTGCTCTGGATATGCAGGATGCATACCTCCATATGCCCTTCCCACTGCAAATACCTCTGGTTTTGTTTTCAGGGGGCCCACTACCAGTTCAAGGCCCTCCCTTTTGGTCTTTCCTCGGCCCCAGTATTTGCAAATGCCTGGCGGTGGTGGCAGCCCTGCGTACTCGAGGAGTGCAGGTCTTCCCTTACCTGGACGACTGGCTGTTAGCGGCCTCATCCAGGGGGGAACTCCTGCACTCCCTTTCCCTTACCCTGCAGGTTTTCACCAGCCTGAGTATAATTATCAACTAGGCCAAGTCCCATTTGGTCCCTTGCCAGCGTCTACAGTTTATAGAGGCAGTGCTGGACATGACCCTAGGCAAAGCCTTTTTGCCCCGGACAGGGCCGAGACTCTTCAGAATCAAGCTCGTCTATTGTCCTGCCTCAGGCAGGTAGGAGCTAGGAAGGTCCTTCGTCTTCTCGGGCTCATGGCGGCTGCCATTCCAACGGTTCCTCTAACTCGGCTCCACATGAGTCACCCAGTAGACACTTTGGTCGCAATGGGACCAAACTCAGATGACCTAGATCATGAGGTCCTAGTGTCGGATTCCATGATCAAGGACTTGCAGTGGTGGATGGTTCAGCAGAACCTCAGTCTGGGAGTTCCATTTTACATTGACCCTCCAACCCAGACTCTGACAACGAACGCATCAGGGGAGGGCTGGGGTGCCCACCTTGGGTCTCTCAAGACACAGGGCAGCTGGTCTCATCTGGAGCGGAAGCTTCAAATCGGTGTGCTTGAGCTGAGGGCAGTCCTCTATGCACTACAGGCTCTACGTCTGTCATCTTCTGGTTCAGTCAGACAACATGTGCGTAGTCTGGTACCTCAACAAACAAGGAGGCACTCATTACTACTCTCTGTGCTGAGAGGCAATGAGAGTCTGGTACTGGGCAGTCCAGCACAACCTTCACCTGACCGCGGTTCATGTTCTGGGAGTGGAAAATACTCTGGCCGACGCTCTCAGCCAGGTCCCATGAATGGAAACTAGATCAAAAGGTCATAATCGACATTTTTCGGCAGTGGGGGACCTCTTCGCTTCCCCCGATGCCAAGCTTTCCACTTTTTGCTCGCTCATTCCAGGGCGAGATGTTTTTTGGTGGGGCTCTCTGTTGGAGGGACAGATTCATCTATGCTTTCAAACAACATGAAGTCTTGCTGTATTCTGACTATTGCAGTTAGCCCCAGCACTTGAGCTGCCCCAGAGAGTTAAATTCTATGCAGAGCATAGAATGTTGAGCTCGAGCTTGGTTCAAACCTCTGTCTGCTGCACTTTGAAGCGTGACAGTCAGATTCTTTACTCCGCCTAACTGAACAGTCGCTCCGGAGATTTCTTCTCTGCTCGTGGTTCAACAGTCGGTTAAAGTCATCGGTTTTACAGATTATTTTCATCTGATTTCGGTTCAGGCTCTGTCTGCGGTACCGTGAGTACTTAGATAGTTTCTCTGATTATTGTGGAAATTGTGAACTTATATTTCGATCAGTTCGGCTGAACCGATCCCTTATATTGAATTCTTGTGTACTTTCTTTGTGTGTGGTTATCGGTCCTTATCGGTTTTAAAAAAAAAAACGTAATTCTTGCTGTTTTTTCCAAAACCCGTGACACGGTTAGAAACCGATAAGGGAGTCTTGCCTGGCTGTTTGCCGTAAAAAGGGTAAGTTTTGTTGGTTAGAATGGCTACATCTGAGAAACCCAAAAGAAAAACTGGGCCCACTGGGTTTCAACACTGCAGTGTGTGTGGGGAAGTCTTTGCTAAGGTTGATCCCCACACCACCTGTGTTTATTGTCTGGGGTTTGACCACTTCGATTCAGACTGCCAAATTTGTAAGAACTTCCCTAAGTCTACCCTGGAGAAAAGGTTGGGCAGGCTTAGGGATAAGGAGGCAGAGAAGTCCGCTGACCTGGATGGCCAGCCCGGTTCGGTTCCAACCGAACCGGAAGGAGTGACCTCTGACCAGGGCGATAACTTCTTCGGGCAAGAGGAGAGTTGATTCCGAGGGATTGGTTCCGTCGAAAAGAAAACGAAAAGAGAAATCTGCTGGTTCGGATCCAGAGACCCATGTTCCAACCACTGAGGAGATTGCTCAAGTGATTAGGATTGTGGAATCGTTTCGTCCTGTTCCGTCTGGTCCAGCACCTTCTGGCAGACGTTTTGTTCTGGCAGACATTTTGTTCGGTCAGTTCCTCCGGTTCAGGATTATGCCCCTGAAGATTTTTATGAACCGGATTTGGAGGGGGACGAGGATTACGAAGGTGATGATGATAATGGTATGGAAGGTCTGGATAAGCCTATTGAACCGGACATCTCCCCAGACAAGCTTTCTGGTGTTCCCTCCTAGGCTTTGAGAGTCCCCTTCCCACTACATATTTTACAGAAAAGTGGCAGAAACCCTCCAGCTCCCTGTGGAAGAAGCTGTGGGGGGAACAGGAGGAGCCTGATTATGTAGAGATGATGTACATCCTAGAGTCCAAGAGGCTGTCTATTCTCCTTCATAAGCCCTTTGGGAAATGGACACAAAAACTGTTAGACTCCAAATTCTGTACCTCCTGTTGACAGAAAGATGGACAAGAGGTATACTTTATTAGGCTCGGATACGAAGTATTTGTACCAACAATGCAGCCATGTTAGGGTTGTGCAGGCTGCAGCCTGTGATAAGGCTAACATACCCTTGGCTGCACACCCCCCAGATAAAGACTCCAGGAAGCTGGATGCCATGGCAAAGAAACAGTACATGGCATCCTCCTTGGGACTCAGGAAGGCTAATTACATGACCTATACAGCCAGGTACCAGAAGTCTAGGTGGGACACTGTACTGGCACTGGATAAGCATGCTTTCCCCCATCTTGCCAAGGAACTGGAGGAGGTGGCTGCCGATGGGATTGAGGCATTAAAGGTACAATTTCATGCTGATGTGGACTCCAGTGATGTTTCATCACGAGTCATGGCTACAACTGTGGCTCTTCACAGGATGGCTTCTCTCAGATGTACTAGCCTTTCACAGAACATCCAGGCTAAGGCCATGGATTTCCCTGAGGTGGGTAATTCTCTGTTTGGGGAGCAGACAGAGAATTACATGAAAAAGATGGATGAATACAGGACCCACCTATAGGAGTGCACAGGCCAAGGAAAGGCAGGCAACTCATCAAAGGCAGCAGGTCTTTTCACAGGCCTTTCTACCAAGCACAGGCCTCATCTCCTATTTTCTCAGAGGGGTTCTTCAGAGGGAGAGGCAGATGGGGAATGAGCAGGGCTGCATTCACCCCTCAGCCTAAGGCTCCTGCCAAGCAGACACCCTGATGTGTCAGCCCAGGTCAACTCCCCCATCCCTGTAGGAGGCAGACTGACTTGCTACTTCCAGGACTGGAAGTCTGTTACCTCAGAAAAGTGGATCCTGGAGGTAGTAAGCCAGGGGCTGGTTCTCAGCTTCAAAATATTCCCAAATCTGAGAGCCAGATCCTTTCCACCTGCAAGCATCTCTGAAACCATTGCCCTAGAGGCATAGGTTTCATCTCTTCTGGCCTTAAGGGCCATAGAGAGGGTTCCTACAATACACAGGGACAAAGGTCTGTACTCGAGTGCTTCCTTACCCGAAAAAGACAGGGAGTGGCGACCCATCCTAGACTTAAGGTACCTGAACAAACATCTTTTAAAACCAAAATTCAAAATGGTGACTCTGGGAATAATCCTTCCCTATCTAAGGCCAGGACTGGCTAGTCTCCCTGGACCTAAAAGATGCCTACTTTCACATTCCCATCAGGTGCTCCCACAGAAAGTAACTCAGGTTCGAATTGCCTTCAGGCCATTACCAGTTCAAAGCAATGCCCTTCGGCCTAACATCAGCTCCAAGGGTGTTTACAAAATGCCTAGCAGTAGTAGTGGCCTTTCTAAGAAGAAAGAATATTTCCATATTCCCATACCTGGATGACTGGCTTATTGTGGGTTGGTCCCCAGAACAAGTCAAGTCAGATCTGCAGGTGACCCAGCAAGTGCTCACTTCTCTAGGATTTCTTCTCAATCTTCCCAAGTCAATTTTTGAGCCTGTACAGCTTTTCACTTTCATAGGGGTAGAGCTGGATACTGTCAAAGCAAGAGCTTTTCTTCTCCTGGAAAGGGTAAGGGCTATTATAGAGCTGGCTTCCTCTTTCCACTTTCTGGTTTCTCAACCAGCAAGGCACTTCCTTCAGCTTCTGGGCCACATGGCAGCCTCCACTCCAGTGGTCCAAAGGGCCAGATTTCAGATGAGGGACATTCAGTTTCACCTGAGGGCTTTTTGGTCTCAGAAAAAAGATCCTCTAACCAAACTAATTCCAGTGACTCAGACCCTGATCCAGGCTCTCCAGTGGTGGCCGGATCAGGACAACCTCAGGCAAGGAGTCCCATTCATCGGTCAGTCTCATTCTGTGGTTCTTACCACAGATGCTTCTCTCCTGGGGTGGGGAGCCCACATGGGGACTCTCACAGCCCAGGGAGTGTGGTCCTCCAGCAGTCTCTTCTCCACATCAACCTTCTGCAGCTCAGGGTGGTTTATCTGGCCCTGCAAACCTTCTTTCCATCAGTACAGAACAAGGTGGTTCAGGTCAGGACAGAGAACACCACCACCATGTGGTATATCAGCAAGCAGGGAGGCACTCTGTATATGGTCTTGTGCACGGAAGCCATGAGATTATGGTCTCTGGCTTATTCTCTGTAGACCTCTCTGGTAGCAGTCCTCCTTCCAGGGAAGGACAATGTGCTAGTAGATGCATTGAGCGTGATCTCCCTGGGCCATCACGGATGGTTCAAACAACATGAAGTCTTGCTGTGTTATGACAATTGCAGTATGACTGCAGGTTAGAACTGCTCCGGAGGTGAAAAAGTTAACTTCCATGCAAGGCATGGAATCTTGTGCGCGAGCTCGGTTAAGGAAGCTCTGTCTGCTTACTTTCAAACCAAACCGTCACATTCTTTACTCCGCCTCATTGAACAGTCGCTCCAGAGATTTCTCCTTTTGCTCAGTTCATTCATGGTTTAAAACAGTTTAAAATTTTAAAGTCATCTTAATTTAACACTAACCGCTCGGTTCAAGCTCTATCTGTGGTAACGTAAGTAATAGATAGGTTTTACATACGATTTCTGTGTGGAACTTGTAAAACATTTATCGGTTCGGTTTGAACCGATTAGGTTGCATTTTCAATTGCTAGTCCTCTTTTAGAGTGCGGTTCCCGGTTCCTATCGGTTCTAAAAAACACAGATTTTATTACGTTTTTTTCCCCGGCCCGTGACACGGTTGGGAACCGATAGGAGAGTCTTGCTTGGCGGATTGCCATAAACAAGCAAGTTTTTGGTTAGGCTGGCATAATGTCTGAGAAACCCAAAAGAAAAACCGGGCCCACTGGGTTTCAGCACTGTGATGTCTGTGGGGAAGCCTTTGCCAAGGCTGACCCTCACACCACCTGTGTTTATTGCCTGGGGTTTGACCACCTCGATTCAGACTGCCAGATTTGCAAGAATTTCCCTGCTGCCACCGTTGAAAAGAGAGTGGGTAGGCTCAGGGAAAGAGAGGCCAAAAAGTCTGCTGACCCGGATGGCCGGCCCGGTTCGGTGCCAACCGAACCTGAGGGAGTGCCCTCTGACCAGGGCCAGACTTCCTCGGGCAAACGAAGAGCTGGCTCCGATGAGCCAGTTCCTACAAAAAGGACTAGAAAGTCTGCTGCTGTGGAAAAAGTCCTTTCCCCAACAGCTGAAGAGATAGCCAAAGCAATCCAAATTGTCCAGTCTCTTTCCCCGGTTCCTGAACCGACCCCATCTGGGAGACGTTCGGTTCACCAAGTCCCACCGGTTCAGGATTATGATTTTGAGGAATTTTATGAACCGTGGGGGAGGGGGAAGGAGAGTATGAAGAGAGTAATTTTGGTCTGGAAGATCTGGACGCTCCTATTGAGCCAGATACCTCCCCAGACAGACCTTTAGGGGTCCCCCACCAGGCTTTCTGAGTCCCCTGCTCATTTCATCTTTTACAAGAAGGTTGCTGAAACTCTTCAGCTTCCTGTTGAGGAAGCTGTGGATGATCAGGAAGAACCTGATTATGTAGAAATGATGGATATTCCAGAATCTAAGAGACTGTCTATTCCCCTTCATAAATCTTTCAGGAAACAGACAGTAAAAGTTTTTAAAACTCCTCATCCTATACCTCCTGTGGATAAAAGGATGGACAGAAGGTATACTTTATCAGGTTCTGACATAGAATTTCTCACACAGCAATGCAGCCATGTGGGTGTAGTATAAGCTGCAGCCTGTGACAAGGCAAATATCCCCCTAGCTTCACATCCTCCTGAAAAGGACTCCAGGAAGATTGATGCTATGGCAAAGAAACAGTACATGGCAGCATCCTTGGGGCTCAGACAAGCAAATTACATGGCTTATGCCACCAGATACCAGAAATCCAGATAGGATACTGTGCTGGCTCTAGTCAAACAACTCCCTGACAAGTTTGCCAGGGATCTGGAACAGGTAGCTTTAGATAGTATCGAGGCATCAAAAATGCAATTTTATGCTGCGGTGGACTCTAATGATATATCTTCTAGAGTTATGGCTACTTCTGTGGCTCTTAGCAGAATGGCCTGGCTCAAATGCACCACGTTGTCACAGGATACCCAGTCAAAAGCCATTGATTTTCCTGTGATTGGCAATTCTTTGTTTGGGAAGCAAACAGAGAATTATATGAAGAAAATGGATGAATACAGGACCACCTATCGGAGTGCAGAGGCCAAGGAAAGGCAGGCCACTCCTCAGAAGCAGCCCCCCAGGGGCAGAGGCAGGCCTTTTCATAGACCTTTTTATCAGGCTCAAGCCTTCTCTTCCTCCTTTACCCAGAGGAAGGGGCAGGAGGGGTTCAAGCAGGCCTGCTTCCACTCCTCAGCCCAAAGCCCCTGCCAAGCAGGCACCCTGATGGGGTAGCCAGGGCCGCTTCTCCTCTACGGTAGGGGGCAGGCTGGCTTACTTTGTCCAGGACTGGAAGTCTTTCACATCAGACAAGTGGGTCCTGGAAGTAGTAAGCCAGGGACTAGTCCTCAGCTTCAAAAATTTCTGAAATGAGGACCAGATCTTTTCTTCCTGCATCTCCTTGGAGGCACTCGCATTAGAGTCAGAGGTCTCCACCCTCCTCGCTCTCAGAGCCGTGGAAAGGGTTCCACTCCTACACCAGGGCAAAGGGTTGCACTCCAGGTACTTCTTACCAAAAGACAGGAGAATGGCAGCCCATTCTGGATCTCGGATACCTAAACAAGCACCTTTTAAAACCAAAGTTCAAATGGTGACTCTGGCAATCATTTTACCTTCCCTAAGGCCAGGGGACTGGCTAGCATCCCTGGACCTCAAGGATGCCTACTCCATATTCTCATCAGAAGCTCCCACCGAAAGTACCTCAGGTTCGTGCTGCCCTCAGGCCATTACCAGTTCAGAGCAATGCCCTTCGGACTCACCTCGGCTCCAAGGGTATTTACCAAGTGCCTGGCAGCAGCTTGCCTAAGGAGGCAAAAGATTGCCATCTTTCCTTATTTGGACGATTGGCTCATAGTGGGACAATCCCCAGATCAGGTCAACCTACATCTTCAGATAACCCAGCAACTGCTTACGTCACTAGGTTTCCTTCTGAATCTCTCGAAGTCGGTACTGGAGCCTGTCCAGCTTCTAACCTTCATAGTCGCAGAGCTGAACACCCAGGAAGCCAGGGCCTTCCTCCCTCTAGACAGGGCAAATGCCCTTGTCTCCCTGGCCTCTTCATTCACCCTACGGGTCTCTCGACCAGCAAGGCATTTTCTGCAGCTCCTAGGGCACATGGCTGCTTCCACAGCAGTAGTGCAAGGAGCAAGATTTCAAATGAGAGACATTCAGTTTCATCTGAGGGCCTTTTGGTCACAAAGAAAGGATCCTCTTACCAAACTGATCGCAGTAACTCGAACCCTGATCCAAGCCCTTCAGTGGCGGCAGGATCAGAGCAACCTGAGACAAGGAGTTCCTTTGTCACTCAGCCTCACTCATTAATCCTTACTACAGATGCATCCCTCTTGGGGTGGGGGGGTCCATAGGCCATCTCACTCACCCAGGACTGTGGTCCCACAGGAATCCTGCTGCACATCAACCTGTTGGAGCCTCAGAGCAGTTTTTCTAGCACTTCAAGCTTTCTCAAAATCTGTTCAGAACAAGACTGTGCAGGTCAGAACAGACAACACCACTACAATGTGGTACTTCAACAAACAGGGCACTTGGTCTCTGACCTTGTGCACAAGCCATGAAGTTGTGGTCTCTAACGTACTCCTGAACACTTCCCTTATGGCAGTTCACCTCCCAGGCAAAGACAATGTCCTGGCAGATGCTCTCAGCAGGATCTCTCAGGGCCATCACGAGTGGTCCCTGGATCCCTGGTTCTGGGAGTGGTATTTGCCAAATAGGGCACCCCACAAATAGATCTCTTTGCAGCTCCAGACAATCATCATCTTCCTCTCTTTTGCTGCAGGCCCCCAGTCTTGGGCTCAGTCCCTCTGGACGCCTTAGCCTTCAGCTGGGAAGGGGAATTTCTCTATGCCTTCCCTCCTTTCCCTCTCCTGTTCAAAGTGCTAGTCAAAATCAGAGCCCAATCCTGCAGGGTCATTCTGATTACCTCGGATTGAGCCAGGCAACCTGGTATCCTCTCCTCCTGTCCTTAGCAGTCCATCCTCCCTGTGCCTTCCCAGGAATCACAATCTGTTAACATGTGCCCAGGGAAGAGTTTGGTACCAGATCTCAAGTCTCTCAATCTCAAGGCCTGGTTCTTGAAGAGCTAGAGTTTGCTGGCTACACCTCTCTCAAGGTGTAATGGATATACTCAGGGCTTCTAGGAAGCCTTCTACCAAGCTACTTATAACTCAAATGGAAAAGATTTTCCATATGGTGCTCGAAAAGAATATTTCCCCAGACACTGCTGATTTACCCACAGTTCTAGATTATATGGTCCATCTAAATACTTTAGGGCTGAGACCAGCTACCCTGAAGGTGCATTTGGCAGCTGTTCTGCTTTTCTTTCAGCAGGTAAACTCTCTCCTCTTTCATCTCACCCCTGTATTACCAAGTTTTTTTAGGGTTTGCTTCACCTAACCTCCATTCAGGGACCCTGCCCTGCCTGGGATCTCAATGTTTGCATTGCTCAGCTCATGCAACCTCCTTTCGAGCCCTTGTCTTCAGCTGAGCTTAAGTTCCTGACTTGGAAAACTGTGTTTTTGGTAGCTATACTCTCCAGATGCATAAGTGAATTACAAGCATTGTCAGTGGAGCCTGACTTTATCTCCTTTCACAGAGATAAGGTAGTCCTTCGACTAAGAAGTTTCCTGCCTAGGTGGTTTCGTTTTCCACCTTAATCAATCTATTTCTCCCTGTTTACTTCACTGATCATTCTTCCTCTGGTGAGAGGAGGTTGCACAGCTTAGATGTAAAGAGGGCCCTTAGCTACAACATAGGTGTATCAAAGGGCCACAGGTTTGACTCCTCCAACTGTTCCTCACTTATGGTGAGGTTGGAAGGAAACCTGCCACTAAAAGATCCATTGCCAGGTGGATTGTCTCTTGTATCCAATTCTGTTATGAAAAGTTGGGTGAGACTCCCCCTCAGGCCTGAGGGCACACTCTACTAAGGTACAGCTGCTTCTCTGGCTGCTGCCAGAGACATCCCATTCTAGAGATATGTCAAGCAGCTACCTGGAAAAGCAGTTCACACTTTTACAAGCATTATTCCTTGGACATTCAAGCTAGTAGTGATGCTGGTTTTGGCACAGCTGTCCTTCAGAGCCTATTCCCTAAGTAGGTTCTGTCCCTCCTCCATGGGGGGTACTGCTGTGTAGTCTGCAATTGTCATAATATAGCAAGACTTCATGTTGTTTGAAGAAAAATTACTCACCTAGTAATGTTGTTTCTTCTAATGGAGTCTGCTATATTATAACCTCCTCCTACCTGCCCCTCTCAGAACCTCGTTTTGCACTGTGGGTGGGCATCACAGTGTTGGCACTCTGTTTTTCTTGCCACTTTGTTTTGTCTCACCCTCCCTAGGGTGAGTGTGTTTTTATTTCATTATTGGGTCTGTTGACTTGAGTCTTTTTTCGAGACCAACAAGTGTGTTTGTTAGGGTAGTAGCCAGTTGGCTAGTGTAGGTTTACAGCTTCCACACAGAACATTAGTGAGTTTTAGCTCGTAAAGATCTGACGGTTTTGATTTGAAAGTAAGCAGACAGAGCTTCCTTAACCGAGCTCGCGCTCAAGATTCCATGCCGTGCATGGAAGTTAACTATTTCACCTCCGGAGCAGTTCTAACCTGCGGTCATACTGCAATTGTCATAATATAGCAAGACTCCATTAGAAGAAACAACATTACTAAGGTGAGTAATTTTTTCTTCCTGGATACCCTAGTGTTGGTGATTTTTTCATGGTGGGGCACTCCAGAGATAGATCTCTTTACAGCCCCAGACAATGACCAACTTCCTCTATTTTGTTGCAGATCCCCAGTCTTGGGCTCAGCCCCTCTGGATGCTCTGATTCTGAATTGGGAAGGAACATTTCTATATGCCTTCCCGCCTTTTCCCCTACTGTACAAGGTCCTAGTCAAGAAAAGGTTGCAATCCTGCAAAGTGATCCTGATTGTTCCAGACTGGGCCAGACAGCCTTGGTATCCTCTGTTGCTGTCTCTAGCAGTCCATCTTCCCTTGTCTCTTCCCAGGAATTACAACCTGTTAACCTCGTCACAGGGGAGGATTTGGTATCCCAACCTTCGGTTTCTCAAATCTCAAGGCATGGTTCTTGAATAGTTAGAGTATGCAAATGTGCCTTTGTCTCAAGGGGTTCTGGATATTCTCAAAGCCTCTCGAAAACCTGCCACCAGAAAAATATATAACTCCAGATGGAAAGGATTTAGTATTTGGTGTTCCAAAGCCAAGAAGCATCTATCCCCAGACACTGCTGAGTTGTCTACAGGTCTGAATTACCTGGTTCACCTCAATGACCTAGGCCTCAGACAAGCTACTCTCAAGGTACACTTGTTAGCTGTTTCTGCTTTTTTGTCAGTGGAAAAGCCCTCCTCACTTGCATCTCATCCTGTTTTCTGTAAATTTTTCAAGGGATTGCTTCATTCCAATCCCCCCTTTAGGGATCCTACCCCTGCTTTGGACCTTAATGTCTGAATTGCTCAGCTTATGCAACCACCCTTTGAGCCTTTGTCTTCAGCAGAGCTTAAGTACTTGAATTGGAAAACTGTGTTCCTGGTAGCTATTACTTCTGCCAGACGTATCAGTGAATTACAGTTTCTGTCAGTGGAGCCTGAATTTCTCTTTCCATAGAGATAAAGTGGTCCTTGGAACCAATAGGAGGTGCTTACCTAAAGTAGTTTCAGACTTTCATTTGAACCAATCAGTGTCTCTCCCTGTGTTCTTCACTGATCATTCTTCTTCAGGAGAGAGAAGATTACACAGTTTGGATGTTAAAAGAGCCCTTAGCTACTACATTGAGTGTACTAAGGCACACAGGTTTGACTCCTTCCAGTTGTTTCTCACTTATAGAGAGGTGGGAAAGGGCAAACCTGCCACTAAGAGAACTATTGCCAGGTGGATTGTCTCTTGTATACAATTCTGCGATGAGAAGCTAGTCAAAATACCACCCTGGGGCTTGAGGGCTCATTCGACTACAGGTACAGCTGCTTCACTGGCTGCTGCCAGGGATATTCCTTTACTGGAGATATGCAAAGCAGCCACCTGGAAAACAGTCCATACGTTCACCAAGCATTACACCCTGGATATCCAGGCTAGGAGTGATGCTCGGTTGGTGCAGCAGTACTGCAGAGCTTATTCCCAAAGTAGGTTAAAATCCCTCCCCCATGGAGGTACTGCTTGGTAGTCTGCAATAGTCAGAATACAGCAAGACCTCATGTTGTTTGAAGAAAAAATTACTCACCTTAGTAATTATTTCTTTTAATGGAGTCTTGCTGTATTCTGACCTCACTCCCTGCATCCCCTCTCAGAACCTGTTTTTGGGAATTGGGATGGCAGGTGCAGTGTTGCACCTCAGGGGTGCATTTGGACACTCCCTCTTTTTAGAGAGGGGGGAGTGGGTTATGTTTGTTAATTTATTAATCTTAAATTGTTCCCTACCTGGTTTTTTGTTTTGGATTTTTTGACTTGAGTCTTTCGGGAATCCAAAATATTTGGTTGCCATTTTGGCTAGTAAAAATGTTACAATTTCCACATAGTAGTTAATTAGTATTAGCTCATAAGAATCCGATGGTTACACTTCAAAGTGCAGCAGACAGAGGTTTGAACTGAGCTTGAGCTCAACTTCTATGCTCTGCATAGAATTTAACCCTCTACTCTCTGGGGCAGTTCAAGTACTGGGGCTAACTGTAATAGTCAGAATACAGCAAGACTCCATTAGAAGAAACATAATTACTAAAGTGAGTAATTTTTTCTTCCCTCCCATTCCTTTAATTCCGTGGGTGCTGAACAAGCTTCGGGCAGAGGGAGCATGAATGATCCTCATCGCTCCCTTCTGGCCCAGGCAAGTTTGTTTTTCTCTTCTGCAACAGTTTTCCAAGGAACCTCCACTTCCTCTTCCTGTCACAAGAATTGTTGACCCAAGATCAGAGGACCCTTGTTCATCCAGGTCTCAAATCACTTCATCTCCATGCGTGGCTCCTTCAGACGTAGCCAAAGCACGCTTTGGAGTCTCCTCTCTGGTGACGAACATTTTGATGGAGGCTAGAAAGCCTTCCACCAGATACACCTACGCTATGAAATGGAAACGGTTCTCCATCTGGGTGAGCTCTAAGGACTTAGAGCCCTTTTCGTGCCCAGCTAACGAAGTCCTGGATTATATGCGACACCGCTTTGATCTGGGTCTCAGTCATTCCTCTTTAAAGGTTCATATGGCAGCAATTTCAGCCTACCACATTCCCTTTGAAGGCAGGTCTTCTGCTGAACTGGAAGTCTCTAAGACCTTTCTCAAAGGGGTTCTCCATCTGAGACCCCCTATCCATGACCCTGCCCCTCCATGGGACCTGAATTTCATTCTGGAGAGGCCCACGCTGCCCCCCTTGAACCTGCAGCGGAGGCAGATTTAAAGATTCTTTCTTGGAAGATACTTTATGGTGGCCATTACTTCGGCTCGGCGAATTTCTGAGCTCCAAGCCTTGATGTGTAAAATCCTGTACTGGATTTTCCACAAGGAATGAGTGGCTATGCACACCGACCCTAAGTTCCTTCCTGAGGTGGTGGCTGAGTCTACGCTGAACCAATCTAATGAGTTACCGGCCTTTTTCACAGAACGCTCCAATCATGGAGAGTATCTTTTGCATACTCTGGATGTACATAGAATCCTGAGATGCTACACTAATCAGACTAGGGATCTCAGGAAAATGGATCAGCTGTTTGTTTCTTTTGCACACAAAAAAGAAGACAATGCAGCTTCCAAGCAATGCCTATCTAAGTGGTTAGCGAATTGCATTACTTTATGGTATGACAAGTACAACAAACCCCTTTCCGGTCAGGTCAGAGGTCACTCCACCAGAGGGGTAGCGGCCTCTGCTGCTTGTTTGAGTAGTGTGTCAGTGGCAGACATCTGTGCAGCCGCAACTTGGACTTCTGTCCATACCTTCATGAAACACTACAGTTTGGAAATTGCCTCTTGCCGTAGAGCAGGCTTTGGATTGGCTGTTCTGCAGGGCCTCCCATCATGAGACCTGCTCGGCCCTGATTTGTATCAGTTGTGGATGGCTATCCTCCTCCCTTATTTCTTTTTGTTCCAGATTGCTTAGAACTCAGTCCTATATGTGAATACCTACTGCAAGAGCCCTCTCGAAGTAAGATAGTACAGTTACGTAAGAACTTACCTTAACAGTAGATCTTGAGAGAGGCTGTTGTAGTAGGTATTACCTTCCCTCCCTCCGTCCCCGAGTTTTCTCCTTTTCTGTCTTACATGGGGGCATATCCTCTTCTCTCTCGTCATGCCTCTTCTGGCCTTTGGCGGGAAAAAACTGGAAGGCAGGCGTGGGGGACCGCCCCTTTATACTGACATCGATCACCTGACATGGGTCTGTCCCCCACCAGAGACTGCTAGCTAGAAGTTTTTCTGGGGAGTTCTGACACCTGGCAGCTTAGTCCTGTACATGAATACCTACTGCAAGAGCCTCTCTCGAAGATCTACTGTTACAGTAAGTTCTTACATAACTGTACTTTCTATACAGAGGCATGATATGATATTCCTATCTTCTTTGAGGATATCTCCCTCCACTGAGCCACATAATGGAACTGCAAGTCATCGGTCTCAAGACTACATGGAAATTTTTGTTGGCTGCGGCTGCCCAAGTCGGTGTATCTTATCATTGCCTGTATAACGTGGCCATTCTCAGAATGTCTCCATTCTTTTTCCTGACATCAACCACTCGCCGGTCCACCACTGCTGAAGAATGCCGCCAAACTCTGCGAGTATCATTAACACTGCTACTTTTTGGTTTGCTATTTTAAAACTTTTATGCTGCCACTGAAACAGTAGAAACCATTGTTCCGATACTCTTGTAGCAGTGATGTGAAGAGCTATAAAGACAACTACTCCATAGAAATATAGAATCTGTCAGCAGATGAGGACCATATGGCCCATCTAGTCTGCCCATTTCCCTACTCATTGCTGCAGCCCCAGATCCTATTTCATCTGTGGTTCTCCTACCCTGCACATCTCCAGGGTACCCTTATGTCTATCCCATGCACTCTTGAACCCCCACATCATCACACCTACCACTTCTGCTGGAAGGCTGTTCCACGGCTCCACCACCCTCTCAGTGAAAAAGTACTTCCTAACATTACCCCTGAGCCTTCCAACCTGCAGCGTCATACCATGCCCCCTTGTTCTTGTGAAGATTTTTCTCTGAAATATGCTTTCCACCTGTACCCTGTTTATTCCCCTAAGGTACTTAAAAGTCTCCATCATATTTCCCCTCTTCCTCCTTTCCTCCAGTGAATAGATATTAAGGTCCTTAAGTCTTTCCTTGCAGGGCTTCTGGAGCAGTCCATGTACCATCTTCGTTGGGCTTCTCTGGACTGCCTCTATTTTGTCAGTGTCCTTTGAGAGATGTGGTCTCCAGAACTGGACACAGTACTCTTGCTGAGGCCTCACTGGTGATCTGTACAGTGGCATTACCACCTCTTTCCTCCTGCTTGTTATGCCCCTCCCTATGCATCCCAAACATTCTGTGCTCCCCACTACTTTTTCACACTGTTTAGTCACCTTCAGGTAATCAGATATGATAACCCCCAGGTCTCTCTCCTGACTTGTGGTGGGCAGAATTTCCCCACCCATCATGTACTCCTCTCTTGGATTCCTGTGACCCAGGTGCATGATCTTGCACTTTTTAGCATTGAAACTCAACTGCCAGACACCCGACCACTCCTCTAATTTGCATTTGCTGATAGGTCTCACTCACGACCTTCAGACCTGCAATATTTGCCAGGGCTTTAACCAGGCCACCAGGAGACATCATAAAAAAAGCCTTAGAGCTATATTTAAAAATAAAAGCAATGGAGGAAGAAGCAAGGTGCATTATTGGCAGCTTCACTGTTGTCAGTCACTCCCTCTCTTCCCTCATTTCTCCCTAGAATCAGCTGATGTGGTTGCTGGTGAGGATCGGGGTGCCATGTGGGATGTGTGTGGCTCCACTGTACTCTCCTGGGGTTCTCCCCCAAAGGGCTCCACCTAGGCTGAACCTCTGAGATTGGTCGGCTCCACTTGGGCAAGTTTGCCAGATTCTCCCCCATGGAGGGGTGACCTGAGCACTCCCACCGCCCTGACAAAGAACTGGGAGCCTCTGACATGTACATCCCGCCTGTCTTCTGCCACCACCTCCCTGAACTGTTGAATACGAGTCCTCTTGGGCCCTAGACCTGGCATCAGAATAGAAGAATGGCCAGTGTCTTAACCAGTACCATCTACAATCTGAGCTGGTCTAGTTGAGGCCTGTGGCCCCAGCACAACCGTTCTGAGTCCAGCTCCTCTTCTTCTACTTCCTCCTCTGAGGAAAAGGGACTTCTCCATTCACATGTCCGCCAGATGCTGAGTACTCTGTGTATGAGTGATTCCTTGTGGAGATGATGAAGGAACTGAACTTGGGGTGGTTGTAGTTCTGCTACGCCATCTTTGAGATTCCTTGGGGATTTCAGTGATGATGACCCTTTTGTCATCCCTCCTTGGCATTAGGCAATTGAGGAGGCAACCTGGAATATCTGACTGTCCTTTCTCCCATTCTGCAGCCCCAAAGGACGTCCAGCACCGGTATTGTGTTCCCACGAGGTCTACAGGAGCTGTAACTCAACTTACTTCTGGGATTTTGGTACTGCATACTTCCACTGGGCCTAATCACCCTTTGCTGACCATCCTTCCAAGCTGACTCTGCAGTGGTAGATGCCTGGAGGAGGGGATTAACTGCGGTATGCAACATTGTGTTCATTGCTGCACATCAGGTGGTCCATGCCTGACCATGAGTCAACCTGGCAAGCCATTTGTCTTTCTGCCCAGGGCCTGTAGCTGGGAAGGCATCAATCAAATCCATTGTACGATGCCAATGAGATAGCCTCCAGGTTGGTAGAACAGCAGTCTGCAATCAGTGGATGGCATGCCTTCACCTTTCCTAGATGGCACCTCTGGCCCAGCTTAAGGTGCTCAACTTGCATTCCCACAGGGATAGGTATGAGTTATTGGGGTGCCATCCTGCTGCTGGGCCACAGGAGCTTCCACCTGCCCTAACCAGTCTCTTGTCCTCAAGACCTGTAAGGAATCCCTGCCCTCAGGTAGTTCTCCCCTATGCAGAGGGCTGAGGGATATCTTCCCTCAGGATGAGCCAGCTCCTTTTTTGGGGGAAAGCTTGATACTCTGACCCATCAATGTGAATGAATGGTGAAGACCGATTCCTGGAAGATATGAAAATTATATACTCACCATAGTTGCTGATCTTCCAGAATATCTTCACCATTCATTCCCTGCCCTACTCGGGTAAGTGCCAGGACCTCTGCACAGCTCACTGTGTTATGCCTCAGTATACTGGCATCCTTCTTTCCATTCCCTATCTGGAGTTGCTTTTCCCCTCTCAGTCATCCTTAGGCCCATGTGGAGGTGTGTGGAATGATCAAGTGGACACAGCACAACCCATTTATCTTTCAGTACACCAGATGGTGTACTTAGATTTATTTTCAACCTAGGCAAATAATAAAGCGAACAGAGTACGTAAAAGATCAAAAAAGAAAGCAGCAAAAGCAATCTGCAATTCTTTGTTGTACAGCAGGACATGTAGACAGCATGTCCTCACACCTCTCTTTTCAGAATCACCCTGACCCAGCTATCTGCAGTATGCAGCAATTCCAGCCCTTAAATAGCTGGTCACAGGTCCATGTGACCCTGAGCCCGCCATAAGTAATATAACAAAACCTATATTTTATCTTATACATGTTGCTTTAAATCCATTTCCCATGTAAGAATATCTTTGTGACATTACTATGTCATGAGACTTGCAGAAAATAAATTTTTACTTAAGTTTTAAAAGAAAACTTGATGAAACCTTATGAACAATTAATGAGGTCCACCTCTACACGAGCGGATATGGCCCTGATTGGTTAAATAGCCAGACTGTCTGGCCGGCTGACTCCTAAAGGAGTCTTGAATCTCTCGGGGAGCAGACCAGGGGTTAAGTTGTTTTTGTTTTATAATTCTTTACAGTTATTGAAAACAAGAAGCTAGCTCAGTTTAAGGGAAACAAAAGAAAAGAAGCAGCAGTGTAAGAGTGGAGGGGGGGACCGTGATGCCGAAGGGAAGGGAGCAGGTGCGCACATTTCACACTCCCCTCCCTCTACACTCCATCTCAAATTTTCCTGCTGTGGCTGCTTATTTATTTATAGCGTTTGCCAGCTGGCACAGAAGACACAAACTTGTTTAAATGGAGCCATAATTCCAACACAGACACCCGAAGGGACAGTGGCTCCTATGTCTTTCATAGTCTGCAGACTAGCAGGGCATTTCTACCTGTATTTTAGCATCACGGCTAAAAAGGAAAAAAAATTGAGGTACGGTCCAGGGAGTTTAGCCGACATATTCAAATAAAATTGACTAAACAATAGATCTTATCTGTGTCAGTCTTCACCATTCATCACAGTTGGATAACGTGTTTCTGAGGCCATGACCCTGCGGAGATCTTTTTTTTTTTTTTGAAGTGAGCCAAGCGCATTGCGTGGCACTCGTGGGTTGGCCGTTAGGCACTGTCGACTCCGCCTTCCTGCCAGTTCTTTGTCTCCCAACATAGAGGTCACCTCGTGGGAAGCAAGCTCTGATTGAGGGCTACCGCCTACGCAGTTTATTTTCACTGCTGTTTCCCATGCTGCAGTCCATCGGTACCATGTCCTGCCGGTTCTAGTTGCTTACTCGACATCGCTGGTAAGATCTTGCCATATATTTTATTTCTTGGCGACGTCGAGTCTGTTTTTGGTGTTTTTTTTCTCCGTAGGTCATGTCTCGGTTGGAGGGCAAGAAAACTTACAGGACGGGTCGGCCCCCCATGCGACTGTGCCCATGTGGCCGAAAATATTCTGTCACCAACCAGCACGACTGTTGCCTTTCGTGTCTTGGCCCACTTCACGACATGGATTTGTGTGATGCCTGTTTCTCCATGGACCGTCGGGTCATCGAGCAACGTGCATGGAAAGTGGGGCGAGCTCTGCCGACTTTCGAGGGTCGGGCGCGCACTCATCGGGCCAAGCCACGTACTCTCGGCCTTTCCTCCGGGTCCCCTCCCGGTTCTACACAGACCGAGGAGGAGGGAGCCTTGGCTACTAGTAGCCTGGCCATTGCCAAGACTCCTTCCCGGTGCAGGAGGCCCATCCCACTCCTTTCGGGGGGCGAGCAGGAGGCACCGCCAAGGCAATCCCCCCCTTCGGGGGTGAAGGCTCCCCCAGTGTCAGACCTGCGGTTCGCAAGGCCCAGGTTGGTGCCATCATTGACGCAGTCAGTCGGCGCTGTTGTAGGCTTCAGCGCCGTTCATGGCGCCATGGGCCCTGATGGAGCCATCGTGAGGTGCCGTGGCTACTGTCTGAGCCATTCGCGGCACCGATACTGGTAGCAGCACCGTGGGAATTTCTATGGCACCATCTTTGCTGCGTCTCACCTTGGCGCCGTCCGCAGCACGGAGGTTGAGCACTGCACCATGTCGCCGTTGGATTCCACTGTTGGCACTGTCGTCAGCACCATCCCCCCTTCCCTCGGTGCCATTTGCGGCGTCTTGGAGCCAGGCGGCGCCGATGGTGCCGTCTCTGCCCTTGGCGCCTTGGGGCCGGATGGCGCCGTGACTGGTCCCAAGTCTGGAGCTCCTGTTCGGGCTGGAGCCATGCCCCCTGTGGATTCTGGTCACGGTGCTGTAGGGGGTGATGGCACTGGCTCGGGCATGGTTTTGGTTTCTGGCACCTTCTTTGGCAAAGATGGCAGTGGACACCCTCCTATGGTCTGGCACAGGGCCTCGGCCTCTACCTCTTCGGAGGCGGAGTCGGGCTCTGAGTCAGACGGACAGTCTGACTCTTTGGGGTTGACTGTTGGAGTGGGCAGCCCTGTAGTATCCTCGACAAGCCGGAGTCAGCCCTCTTCTGAGGTGGGGTCGGTGGCTACCGAGATTGGGGTCAGGGGGTGCTGACCAGCGGGCAGTGGTGCAGGCCACCATTGCTCTGCAGCCCAGTCTTGGTGGGTTCATTGACCCCTCAGCAGTGGTAACCCTGCCTGTGGTGTGCCTGGATCACCCAACTTTGGGGCCGATCAGAGCACCTATGGGAGGGGAGGGTACTGTGCCCTGGATAGCTCCTTTGGGTGCTGCCCAGGGCTGTCAGCTACCTAGGCTGGCCCTCTCGAGGAGAGGGCTCTTTCGGACTCCGAGGGATCGAGGGGCATGGGGTCTGCACAGCGGCCTTTTTGGGGCCCGCCGGGCTCTGGAAGAAGTCTGAGGTGGTTCTCCTCCGCCTTCGCCCTTGGTTTCTTTGAGAGAGCCCCATTCATTTGAGGTAGGGGACCATCCTTCTGGACCTATACGGCCCCGGTCACCTCACAGGGTGGATTCTTCCGGGTGCAACCAAGGCAGTACTGAAATGGTTGTTCAGCTGTCGGCTGTGGGGTCTTCTGGGGCACCTTCTTCCGCAGGTGCCCTCGGTCCACTCCGTAGCCCAGGCGGAAGTTAGCCATCTCTTCTCGGCTCTGTCCCCATTCCTCTGCCACATTCTCCTGCGCTCCCAGGCATTCTTTTTCCTAGTGGGCCTCTCTCCTGGGAGCAGTTCAGGGCTGTGGCTGCTCTTTTCTCAGCTTATGTTAGGGCAATGGACAGTCAGGTTTTTCAACCTCCCCTCAAGCAGCCACCCTCTGAGCAGCCGGTGCCCTCCAGCTCTTCACCCCCCTGTTCTGGGGGAGAAGAACCTTCTGTCCACATCTCTCCAACCGCTGATCTCGCTGAGTATCAGCGCTTCCTCGTGAGGATGTTGTAGGACTTGCACCTCACCCCTGCCACTGTTAGCAATCCAGAGCACTCGGCGCATGCCTTTCTAGGCGATTTTGGTGAGGCCACCATTGTGGTGCCCCTCGGCCTGCTCCCTCTCGGGAGGCGTCATTGCGCTCCTGGCAGAGGCCCTTCTCTGGAGTTCCTGCCCCTAGGGATCTCAGCCAGAGGTATTGCACCTCCCAGAGTCTCCAGGTTCCATGTCTTATCCGCAGTCTGGATTGATGCAGTTGGATACTCCTGATGGGCTTCACGCCCTTCACCGTGACCGGCTCCCAGATCAAGATTCCTCAGATTTTGACTTCTGGGGTAGGAGGACTTTCTACTCGGCATAGTTGTTGCATTCCATTTCTGCACATCAGGCCCACTATGCAGCCTATGACAGGTTCTTGTGGTCCAGACTAGGTCAACTCCTAGCCTCATTGCCTGATATGAAGCAAACCAGACAAGCCATTGCACTCTCTGCGCGTGGCCTGGAGCTAGCAAGGCACCAAGCGAGGGCATCCTATAATGTCAATGAGGTAGCTACCAGGGTCATAGGGACAGCGATCTGCACTAGGCGGACAGCATGGCTGCGTCTTTCCCGGTTGTCACCCTTGGCCCGGCGTAGGGTGATTAACTCCGCTCCCCAGAGATCCTACCTTTTCTCCTGTAGAGTGAGACGGCGTTTGTCGGGGCAACTTCCTTCCCCCTTCGGAGGGTCCCTGGCTTACTCTCCCCACTCTCAGGCCTCTCCAGGCCCTGAAGGTTCTCCCTCTTAGTGTGTCACCCACTGAGAGCTAAGGGACTTTGTCCCTTAGGGTGTAAAAGAAAACCCCCTTTGGGGGGGCCTCGGCACTCACCCAGCAGTGATGAATGGTGAAGATTCAGCACAGATAAGAATGTAGAAAGTCACGCCTACCGTGAATTATGATCTTTCTGTGTATCTTCGCCATTCATCACAATCCCACCCTCCATCCCCCTGGGGCCTCAGTCTCTGGGTCCCCCTCCCTCTCTGTGCCCATCCCTTCCCCCCTCTTTTCTTGTCTGGAGTGGGGTAAAACATGGGCACGTAGGGGGATAATGTTCTGGGGAGAGTGGTCAGCATGGGGAACACTCCTTCTCCAGTGAGTTAGCTCCACCCCTGTGGGGTGGGAGTTGGCAGTTGCCCTCTGTTCTCTCCTCCTCCTTGTCCTTGGACTATCTTTTATTACAAAAAAAAACACCTCCTTTTTCCTTTTTCACCAATAATCTTTCCTTGAGAGGGTGTAAATTCCCTGTACCCTGTCCTTCTTCCAGAATAGCCGATTCTGCTCAACTGGAGTTTTTTTGCCAGCCATTCTGTGCCTTGAATTCTGTCAAGAAGCCTTTGGCTACTCCTTGCAGTTCCTATGTAATCTGGAGACTGACCAGGATCTGGGAAGTGTTTAACCTCCCCCCTCTCCTCCTAAATTCTCTATCCCACCCTACCTCCCTCTTCTAGTTCTAGAGATTGGGGCCCCTCCCAATCCCCTTAGTTTCTGTCTTCTCCCTCTTCTGTCCTCTCAGTTGTTATTTCTCCTTTTAGTTCATATATCTTTTCCTTTCTCTATACCTTGGACTTCCTTGTCTCACCCTCCACTCCCTTTCTCTTACCTCTCTGGCAACTCGGAACTGGCAGGCAGGTGGAGTCGACAGCGCCTAACGGCCAACCCGCGAGCGCCACGCAATACGTCGGCCTCGAGGGCTGCACCGATGGTGCGTCGGCTCTGCCTACCAAAAAAAAAAAGGAGCTCCTGCAGGGTCATGACCTCCGGCCATGTACCCAACAGTGATGAATGGTGAAGATGCACAGAAAGATCATAATTACGGTAGGCATGTAATTTTCATTTCCGGACTGCTGCTGGCTCTGACAATTCGTGAACCATTAAATGCCGTAGTGGGTTTCATAAACAATATACAGGCCCTAAAAGACCTCGATCTTCTGCTAATGCAATCGGTGCACACTCTAAGTATATTCTCATTTTACTCAAAATGGCACAGGTCCTCGTTACCCATGTTTAAAGTATTTCATACCTCTTGCACTTTACATATGCACTTTGCACCATAAAAAGGAATGTGGGAAGGACGAAGAAACAGCAATAGAGAAGAATTGCAGGTGGCCATTCTGCAAGAAACGGAGAAGATAGGATAGAGAAATAAAGAAGTAATAGGCAAGAAAAAGGGGAGGGGGGGGTTGGTGCTGCACACTTCAAGCAAGAGTCTTTCTTGCTACCAAGAGGGGCAGGAATATCACTCTTCCACAGCTCAACCCTTATTTCTGCTAAGGTGATAGTAGGGTTCTATTGTGTTATTTTTTTTTTATATCCCATATCCTTTTCCTATCCCTTTGGGCTACAAGTCTAAAGCCCTTTGTCTTTTTTTTCCTCTCCCACTTGTTTCCTTTCTACTGGCAAACAAAACTGAGGAAGGAAGGAAGGGGGCCAGTGTAAGTTGCTGGCTGGATCTTGTGCACAACTTCAGTACCTTGGCCTTGTGGGCGTTGCAAGCACCAGTGTCTATGAGTTAACCTCATAGTCTTCAGGTGAAGCTACCTCTGGCTGCAAGCTGCAACACTGGACTTAAGATTTGCAAGAAAGTGAGTAGTGCTCACAACAGAGGGAGGTGAACTTTACAATTTACAATTGTGTTTGGTTTGAAGCAGATTCCTTAGGAAAGTTAATATTCTTCAGGTGGAGGATACTTCTAACTGAAGGGTGAAATAAGCAACTTAGAATTATCAGAAAAGGCAGTCTTTCAATCAACAGAGGGAGGTGGAGTTTGCTTTACTTGTTACAATTGTTAAGATTTTACTGTTTTCTGTGTTTCTGCCCTTCTGACTTGATTGGAGTTAGTGATTGACTGTTTGCATTGCAATATTTGTAATACTGTGAGTATTCACTGGGCTAAGAATTTGTCATAAGCCCTGAATTGAGAGCAGGTTACAGGCTGTGTATTGGACCCAGACAGTCCTTAAGGGGTGGAAACTGTTTTTTCTTTGTTTACCTCAGTGCCGTATAAGGCCAAGCCAGACTGTGTCAGGAAGTGCTTACATCACAGCTACTTAACAGCCAATAGCTCTGGAAGAATCTTACAGACCTTGTTAAAAGTACTAATTTTAGCAGGCTCATCAGATAACCTCATAGTCTTCAGGTGAAGCTACCTCTGGCTGCAAGCTGCAACACTGGACTTAAGATTTGCAAGAAAGTGAGTAGTGCTCATAACAGAGGGAGGTGAACTTTACAATTTACAATTGTGTTTGGTTTGAAGCAGATTCCTTAGGAAAGTTAATATTCTTCAGGTGGAGGATACTTCTAACTGAAGGGTGAAATAACAACTTAGAATTATCAGAAAAGGCCGTCTTTCAATCAACAGAGGAGGTGGAGTTTGCTTTACTTGTGTTACAAGTGTTAAGGTTTTCAGTGCAGGAAGAGTTTAAACCCACATAGGCTAAATACTGTTTTCTGTGTCTGCCCTTCTGCACAGCTGACGTGTTTTGTGGCTGACTGTTTTCAGAGCACAAGTCACCAGGCTCTTTTGGAACTGGGGAGGTTTACCTGTGTCTGACTTGGATGTTTGGATTTTTCTCTGTTTGATTAGCAGGGTATTTTCTCTGTCAAATTGGTTTGAAGCAGTATTACAAATTGTCGTGTATGGCATCTTGCTGACAGGAAGGCACTCATCGCATCGGTAGGTCAGAGCGTTTAGCTGATTGTTTCGTGAGGGCACAGTTTAGGCCCAACCCCTTCCCACCCCTCACCCCACCCACCCCTGGAAATAGTTCATTTATACCTGGGGTTCTGACATCATTTCCTCAAGAGGGCAAGGTACACATCACTGTCATATCCTGTCTAGCACACTGCACTGACAATATAAGCATACACATTATATAAATACATATATTTCTATATAACGCACCAATCACACACAAAAAAAAATAAACAAGGTAGACAGTTATGTGGGGAGTAGTACAATGTAATGACTGTGGGGCAGCAGTCTTCGGGAGTCTTTCTGAGGCTGAGATGCTGCCCTGTTTGCAGACAGCTATCTGCCCTGAGGAGGAAGTTGCCCATCTTCAGGCCGCACTGGACAGTGGAAGGGAACCCCCCATCCAGGGAGCACCACAGCCACCACCACTACCTCAGAGGTTAAGAAAGCACAGCAGTTGGACCACAGTGAGCTCAGGAGGGTAAGGGTGGTGAAACAGAGGCACACCCAGTCAGTTGTTACACTCCACAATCCATACACCATTCTGGGGGACATAGTTCCCCTATGGATGCACCCGCAGAGGAGACTAAGGAGGGTGCAGACAACTGTCACAAGGGAGGCCCTCAGGAAGGAGGCAGAGGGCACCACAGGGAAAGAAAGCAGCTCCTGGTGGGGGACTCAATTATTAGGGGATAGAACTGGGGGGAGCAGGGAAAACTGAAGTAAGGTGCCTGCCTGGTGCCATGGCTTGGAGGGACAGGAAGCGCATCCTTAGGATCACGAGAACAGTTGCACGGGAGTCTGAGCTGGACATCATTGTCCACCTAGGGACAAAATGACTTGG
The DNA here is from genome assembly GCA_016271365.2 of Neoceratodus forsteri. NCBI lineage: Eukaryota > Metazoa > Chordata > Ceratodontiformes > Ceratodontidae > Neoceratodus > Neoceratodus forsteri. The sequence goes on along the minus strand of CM057449.1, from coordinate 609,209,505 downwards.
CTCATCATGAGATTAGAGCAGTGCAAAGGACTTTGTAGAGTTGGGGAGGGGCTTAAGACAAGTAGCACACACAGTATCCTTCTCAGAGGTGCTGCCTGTCAGTGGCATGAGTGAGGCGAGGGTACTTTGCACAATGCAGTTTAACAAATGGTTAAAAAAATGGTGTGGAGCACAGGGGTTTGGCTTCATTGGGGACTGGGGTTCCACCTGGAGGGACACTGGCCTATACTGGCAGGATGGTCTGCATCTGTCCAGGAAGGGAACAAGTCTTTTGGGCAATCGGTTTAAATGCTTCATTGGCAAGCCTTTAAACTAGTCAAGGGGGGAGGCACTGATAAGCAGAAGGAAAATCCCAGCCTCCCCCTACAAAACAGGGTACTAAATGAGAAAAGACCAAGGTAGAAATGTCAGTGGGGGTTGCGCTTACAGAAGGTAAAGCCATCAAAAATGGAGAGCAATGAGTACCAATGCCTATAGTCTGGGTAACAAGCTTCCTGAATTAGTGGCCTTGATGGAGGAGGAAGATCTGGATATTGTGGCAGTCACAGAAACATGGTACACACAGAACCATGACTGGGACGTAAACATACCAGGATACACTATCTACAGGAGGAACAGGGAGGGTAAAAGAGGAGGAGGAGTAGCTCTCACATAGAAGAAGAAATCAAAGCAACAGAACAAAAGGGTAAACAGGGAGGAGAAGAAGCACTGTGGGTCAATTTGGAGGCAGGCAATGGCACCACAATCTGCACAGGGTTGAGATACAGACCCCTCTCAGGGGGAGGAAATGGACAAGAGAAATGATAGAAAGTATACTTAGAATGGCAGATAAAGGGAGATATTGCTGATGGGTGATCTGAATATGCCAGATGTTAACTGGAGTGCAGTTGCAGCAGCCACTTCTAAGAGTGGGGTTATTCTGCATGCCCTACAGGGGCATGCCTGACAACTAGTATTGGAGCCCACTCGAGAGGGAGCAATCTTAGACCTGGTTCTCTCAAACGGAGATGAAGAGGGATCACAGATGTAGAAGTGGGTAGCCATCTGGGAACTAGCAACCACCGAACAGTATGGTTCACAATAAACACAGCAATAGAGTCAAGCCATACAAAGACAAAGGTACTGGATTTTAGGAGGGCTGACTTTGCCAAAAAATGGGTGAGTGCCTAAGGAATGCACTAGCAAATGGGCAGGAAGGAGGGATGGAAGAACAATGGGAATAATAAAACTGCCATCACAGAGGTAACAAGCCTTTGTAAAGCAAATAAAGCGAAACGAGGTAAGAAACCACTATGGTTCTCAAAGGAAGCGGCAGTGAAGGTTCAAGAGAAAAAGAAAGCATTCAGGAAGTACAAGGAATCACAGAAGGAACAGGAAAGAGAACTGTATCAGTTAAAGCAAAAGGAAGCTGGAAAGGCAGTCAGAACAGCAAAGGCCCAAACCGAGGAAAAGATAGCCAACTCAGTTAAGAAGGGGGATAAAACCTTTTATAGGTACATCAGGGAGCAAAGGAAGACCAAGGAGGGATAGTGAGGCTTAATAAAGGGAGGAGGGTGGGCAGAGGTGACTGTGAAAAGGCAGAGATACTAAACAAATATTTTTGCTCAGTATTTACAAAGGAAGAGGGAGGTACCTAAAACAAACAGTAGAAACACTCTGGATACAGAAGTTGATACCAGCCCATTTACAGAAGAAAGAGTTCTGAAAGAGCTCTTAAAACTGAAGGTGGACAAAGCAGTGGGGCCTGATGGAATTCATCCCAGAATTCTAAAAGAACTAAGGATAGAACTAGTGACACCACTGACTACCTTCTTTAACAAATCATGGGAGGATTGGGTGGTACCTGAGGACTGGAGGAGGGCAGATGTGATTCCCCTTCACAAAAGTGGGAGCAAGGCAGAAGCAGTAAACTACAGACCTGTTAGTTTAACCTCAGTGGTAGGGAAAATGATGGAATCACTTCTGAAGGAAAGAATTGTTGCATATCTAGAGGCCAGAGGGGCACAGGACCCAAGGCAGCATGGATTCTGGCGGGAAGGTCATGCCAGACAAATCTGATAGATTTCTTTGACTGGGTGACCAAAGTAGTAGATCAGGAGGGGCTGTGGACATGACCTACCTAGACTTTAGCAAGGCATTTGACACAGTCCACACAAAAGATTAATATACAAGTTAGCCAGCCTGGGAGTGGGTCCCAAGATGACAGCCTGGGTAAAGAATTGGCTGGAGAATAGGACACAGAGAGTAATAGTAAATGGAGTCCACTCTGAAAAAAAGGGGGGTTAGCAGTGTGGTACCACAGGGTTCAGTATTAGGACCAGTCCTCTTCAGTGTCTTTATAAGCGACATTGCAGAGGGACTGGAAGGAAAAGTATGTCTCTTTGCAGATGACACAAAGATCTGCAACAGAGTTGATGCTCAAGGTGGGGTGGAAAGGATGAGAAGGGACTTGGCAAGGTTAGAGGAATGGTCAAATGTATGGCAGCTTAGATTCAATGCTAAGAAGTGCAAGGTAATGCACCTGGGAAACAAAAACCCAGGGAAGAGTACACAATAGGCGGTGAGATACTAACAACAACAAAAATGGAAAGGGACCTGGGGGTAGTCATATCAGATGACCTAAAGGTGGGCAAGCAATGTGAGAGGGCAGCAAGGAGGGCTGGGGGGATACTGGGATGCATAGGGAGAGGCATCACCAGCAGAAAACAAGAAGTTATTATCCCTCTGTATAGACAGCTGGTGAGACCACATCTGGAGTACTGCGTGCAGTTCTGGAGACCCAATCTCCGCAAAGACATAGACAGGATGGAAGCTGTCCAGAGGAGGGCAACTAAAATGGTGCAGGGTCTGCACTGGAAGACATATGAAGTGAGACTTAAGGAGCTTAATATGTATAGCCTCGAGGAAAGGAGGGAGAGGGGGGACATGATAGAAACTTTCAAGTACCTCAAGGGAATCAACAAAGTCCAAGAGGGTAGCATCTTTCAAAAAAAGAGGTGTGCAAGAACAAGGGGGCACAATTTGAAGATAGAAGGGGGACGGCTCAGAGGTAATATAAGGAAGTATTTTTTCACAGAGAGGGTCGTGGAAGCATGGAACAGCCTTCCAGAGGAGGTTGTGGAGTCAAAAACAGTGGTGGAATTCAAGCATGCATGGGACAGTCATAAGGCAATTCTAGGGGGTTGGGGTAGGAAGAAGTAGGCTGCTGGTTAACTAGGATCTGCAGCTTATCCATCAGGTAGGGAAATGGGCAGACTGGGTGGGCCAAGCGGTCCTTATCTGCCGTCAAATTCTGTGTTTCTATGTGTGGGTCCCCTCCCTAAGCTGCAAAAGGCGTTGCTACCATGAGGACATAAACATAGAAATTGCTGGCAGATATGGACCGCTCGGGCCATACAGTCTGCCCGTAACACTACACTTGTACAGCTACCTGCGGCGTAGATATTTTTTCCCTTTACTTTTTCTACTTATGTTCCCTGCCCCCAACACACTTACCCGCTATTTTTCTATTTATTTTTTTCCCCTCCTCTCCTCCATTGCCCCCTTTTTGTCCTCTTTCTTGCCCTTCCTAGATCTTTGTTCATTTTTGGAAATATTGTGCTGCCCAGTTCTTTAATGCAAATTACTTTTTGAGGTTTGTTGTCTATTGTCTTTGGTACAACTGCATTAGTTTTTGATCTCAAATTTTGATGTTTCTGCAATATCACCGTTTACAGACCAGCTCTACTTTTATTGTTGGGCTCCACTGTAACTAGATCCTCGATTAAGTCTTTGTTTGTTTGTTTGTTTATTCAAGTCTTGGATTACAAAGACCTCTGAGCTAAGAGCTCATTTGCAGGGGTTCCACATCAAGCAGACAAAAAGAACATTGTATGTACACAAGTAGCATACATAGATAACAGGCAAGTTAACAAATTGTGGAATTAACACGTGTTCAGGGTGCATTTTTGAGATTAACTTGATTAGTAGGTTCAGGCAATTAACTCAGGTCAGATGATAGTTACTCTAAGACCATTAGATGAACAATTGCTAAAACTGAAGCCAGAGAAATTCCAGAGAAAGTTAGGAGGAGCTTGGGTGAAGGGAAGCAGGAAACTGGCCGTGATTGGTTCCTGTTGTCGAGGTGGTAGGGAAGGTAGAAGTAAAGAGATAGGAGTCTGAAGAGCCAGAGGGTGGGGGAGGGGGACAGAGGTAGGGGTTAGGGAGTGAGGATATAACTTTAGGGATGAAAGCAGCAGTGGAAATAGGGGGTTATAGGATTACATGGACGAGAGAAGAGACAGATTGAATAGGAGAGAGGTTTAAAATTTAGGTAGCAGACAATTGGTAGGGTGTGGATTAAAGTGCTGATAGTAGATGTTAGAGGAGATTAAGTGCCGCGTGGGGTCAGTGCAGGGCCTCGGTCATAAATGTTTTCTAGTGGTAGCAGGTACACGTCATATGGCTAGCGAGGTGGGTGCAAAGTTTACATTTGAGTGAGCCAATTCTAGAGTCAACACAAAGGTCGCTAGGTAGGGAGTTTAGCAGGTGAGGGGCACGGTATCCAAAAGACCGCTGGCCTAGGGATGTGCATTGGAATGGAACCCTTTAGAGGTTGGTATGTGTGTTTCCCCGAGTTATTCTAGATGGTGCAGGGGGTGTTATCAAGTTATGAAACCGGGGGGGGGGGGGTCATGCCAAGGGTGAGCTTTTTAGCCAGGATACAGATGAAAATCAGTTTATAAAAATGTTTTTGAAATGGGTGTATCAGATCTTCCAGGATCAAGCTTCACCATTAACTCACACTGATGGGTTCTGAGCTGGAGGCGCTAGGACCCCGTGAGAGACAGAACTTCCCAGGTGGGCCACGTGCATGCACGACACCATGATACTAGTTCATGCTGCATGGCTAACCTTGACACCAGCCCTCAACCGCCTCAGTTCCTTTGTTCTCTGCCATCAAATGTGCTTCAGTTTCTAAGTCACTTGCCTGCCAGGAGTCAGAGCTTCATATCTATATGACAACAGCATTCAGTTCATTCGATTGCAGTGTTTAAAGCTAGTGTTTATTTTTGTGTGTCAGTTTAGCATATAGAGTTTAAAAAAAAATAAATAAAACTACTTTAATGTCTGTTTCTCTCAGTCCTACCAAACAATGGTAGAAGACCATGGACGGCAATGGCGATGGTAGGGAGCCTCTTCAGGCATGCTGCTCTGGCAGCAGGACTGTCCGATCCACTTCGCTCACCAAGGGAGGGTTCTGATGACTGGCAGTCCTGTGTTCAGGAGGAAGGACAGTCCTCCCATAAACACAAAAAGAAAACCGGCCCAGTGGCGCTGGAGGTTGAGGCGCTGGTTGCTACACCTTGAGCCACGCCGGTGACCTGGGTTTGGGAATGAGCCCGGCTCGCCCGGGAGAAGAGAGGATTGAGCGTTTGGAGGACTGTTCTCCACGTCTTTTGGGGGGTCCTCACGTCGTCACACTCGTTGATTGCCCTCTGGTGGTGACTGGACAGCAACACAAGTCAGAAAAAGTACTCCGACGTAACCACGTCAGTGGGGAGGGGGGTTGAGAGAAAAACAGGAGGAAAATGAGCCTGGCAGGGCTCCATGATTGTCCACCATGAGCCGACTCCGGGTTCTGGATTGGGTCTCCAGGGAAGGGGCGCCACCCTCCTGGCCCCACCACAGGGGGCAAGCCATGGGGGAAATACCGAGGTCGGCTAAAATGTGGGGCAGTGGGACCCAAGAGAGAGTTCCTGCTTTAGAGGACCACAGCCCCTGCCAGGGATCAGGAGAAAAATCTGTATTGGGGGGGGGGGGAGTGGTCCCATTCTCGATTCCGGTCGGGGACTCCGCGTCACGCGACCGCGGGATCTTATTTCGAGGGAGGCTCCTGCAGCAGACCAACGCTGGTAGGACTGAGACGTCAGGCGTCAGGTCCACATGAAAACTTTCTAGCTAGCAGTGTACCATGGGGGACTGCCCACCGCTGATGTTGGCCTATCCTATAAAGGCAAGCGGTCCCCCACATCCACCTCAGTTCTTTCCCGATGTCTAGCTGTGCACATCGGACCACTGCCGCAGCTACTGTGAACTGCCATTTCCCGCATTTTTTACGCTTTTTTTTTTTTTTAGTGTTAACATTGCGTTTTCGGTGTTACCAGAATCCGGTTTATGTCCTGTCAACCTGCCTCATCTTCAGACCGCTCCACGAAGTGTGCCTATGGCAAACAGATTCCAGAAAAAGATGGACATTCTTCTTGCATCCTGTGCTTAGGCCACAGCCACGACACCAAAGCCTGCCAGATCTGCCAGAAGCTTTAACCAGGTCACATGGAGACATCATCTGAAAATTCTGGAGAGTCTTCTCATCAAGCAGAAGCTCGTCATGATGAAACAGGAGCTGTAGGCCAGGAGCTTTTCAGTTTCACCAGCCCAGTCCTCTGGGGCTGCTTCTTCCTCCCATTCCTGGAGAAAGTCCAGTGGGAAGCACAAGGACTGGGACCAGTCTGCTTCCCACTTGCAGTCTCTTCACAAGCCGTCAACCACTTCCGAGTCTTCCTCCCATGGAAGGTCAGCCTTCTTGGCTCCATCAGCCCTTACTCCTGCAGGCTACTGGTGGCCCTACCCTTATTTCCATAGCAGGCGGCGGCTTTTTGGGGCAGAGGACTTTGTTTCCTGCTACCCAGCCCCTAACGCTCAGGCTCCTGACTTCTGCAGGCTCTCAGCCAGGAGGTTCAGCCGTTGGTGGTGCATCAGGCGACAGCTGTTCTGCCGCCGTCCCCCTGGCCAGGGTGCTGCCTGTGTCGGTCCCCTCTATGAAGACTGATGCCAGCCCTAGGCAGTGCCCACTGCAGGCTACCGGCATCTCCTCAATCCCCGTCCGTCTCGCCTCAGCCTTCGCCAGGGAGGTCCTTATCCCCCCCTCCTGCACCGGGTTCTCCTCTCCTGGCACCAGTGGACACTCCTCCCAGGCTCCATCAGTGGTGCCCACTGGGCTGGCGCTTGTCCTGCCTCCGTAGTCAGCAGGCCCAATACCGGACCCACAGCCTGCTTTGGTCCAACCTCTGCCGAGGCACCCGACACTGGCCCCGCTGGGACCGTCACTGCCACTTCCTTATCTGGTGCAGGCCTACCCCTATTCTCCAGCTTATAACTACCCTCCAGCAGTAGATTATAATGCCCTTTTTTCTTCTTGGTGGGCATTCATGCAGAAACAGAATTCCTCCCCTACGGCCCTGGCCCCAGCCCCAGTGTCTCCTTGGAGACCCCTTGGGGGACCACCCTCCCCCAGACCTGGTCCAGTCTGGTCCTAGTGGCCCTCACACTCCCGACACCAGTACCGGCAGTCACCCGGACCGGCATCAGTCAGGAGAAAGTGAGCTGGATGAGGAGGATGATGGTGACTGATACATAGTTTTCCAGAGCCCACTAAAGTGATCCTCAAGTCTCCTCCTCATGACCAACCCCTCTTTCATGGACGACATGAGGCACATCCAGGGCACCATGGGCTGGGAGACTGAGGAGCATACCGGGTAAAAATGTTGCATGGAATACAGTGCAGGCAAAACCATGAAGTGAAAACAGCTAAAGGCAAAATAGCTACAGGGATACTATAGTGAACCGTCAAAACAGCTATCCCTGTAGCTATATTGCTTTCAGGCAAACAGGTTAAGGTGTGTGCCTTGGCGGTGTGCTGCTGAGCAGCTTGTGTGCCTCACAGAGTATAGCCACAGGCAGGTGAGTGGTGGAGTGCCGATGTCCCTGGGTTCGATTCCCTGTCCTGGAACATTTAACATATTTTATTTTTTTTCCGTGTCCCCAGGACATCTTCTTTTTCCCCGTTCCTCTAACGATCCCCAAGATTCCTCCTGGTCCCAGTAATGCACCCCGAGTTAGTTATAATAAGGTGGTGGGTTGGGATGCGGGGGGCAGAGCCCCTACTAAAACAATGTATTTGTTGAATTCATCAAAGTAGTGCTCCGCTGTTTTGTTGAGCGCTATCTTTTCTGTTGGTGTTTTGGCTTAGTGCTTTTTGACCGTGCTGTTATTGCCTATAACATTATGACCTTGTGTCCTGAGGAGCAGAACCCAGAGTGATGTCGGCTGGCTGTCTACTTGTGGCAGCCCGATGCTCTCCCCTTGTTGGTTCATCCCTTCATTGACTCCTATGAGGATGTCACCAGGGAGGCTTGGAATCATCTTCTTCAACCCCAGTAGTGCCTCAGAAGGCTGATAGGTTTCCACACACCCACTGGTAAACCCTTTTTTTGGGGGGTGGGGCAACCAAAGACTGACTCAGTGGTCATTAATGCAGTGCATGACTGCACCAAGAATCCAAACACCTCATCTCTCTTCCCCTGGACTGGGAGACCAGATGGCTGGATAACCTGGGTGAGCGAGTCTTCGCCTCCTCCACCCTGGACTTAAGGGCCATTAATTACTTGGCCCACATGGTACAATACGAGAACGTACTCTGGGACCAGGCCAGGGAGCTGGTTCAGGCCTTGCCCAATGACCCTGCTAAGAATCAGTTAGCCCAGGTTATCAGGGCGGGCTTGGACATAGGGACTCGTGTCCTTCGGGCTGCCTATGATGTGATCGATGCCTTGGGCAGAGGAGCGGTCGCTGGCATCTGTCTCCAGCGCCACTCTTGGCTCCAGGTCTCTGGATTTGCCTCTGATGTGCAGTCCAGCATCTTGGATGCCCCATTTTGGGGTTCTGTCCTTATTGGGGGAGATGTCCAGGATTTGACTTCCTCCCTCCAGGAGTTGGGCCAGGCTGTCTAGTCCATCCACTCCTTGTACCGTACTCAGCCTAAGTCGGGTCAGCTACCGACCTTTCATCACTTCTCCCGCAGACAGGTCTGCCCTCCCCCCAAAGGTGAAGGCAAGTGTTAGGTGGCATCAGCCCATGCCACAGCCACTGCCAGGGCCCCTCTAGCGGCCATTGCCACCCTCCCGGTGCCCACTCCTACCTCTTGACTCTTTGCAGGAACCCCCCCCCGAAGGAGTCTCTGGGGGAAGGGTTCTGTTCTCCCTCTACCTCAGTGGATGGCGAGGGATTACATTGGACAATTGGGTACTACAGCTCATAGAAAACAGTCACTCTCTGGAACTCCTAGAGTGGCTCCCCGAAAATCCGCCAGGCAACTCTCTCTACCCCCCAGCTCATGTGCATCTCATTTGCGAGGAAATTCAAGCCCTTCTGCAAGAAAGAGCCATAAAGCCCATCCGTCCAGCTAAGTGGGGCAGGGAGTTCTACTCTCGCTTCTTTCTTGTGCCCAAGAAGACCGAGGATCTCCGGCCCATCCTCGACCTCAACCTGTTTGTAGAGTACAAGGGCCTCAGGGTGGTCACCCTTCAAGGTCTGTTTCCCCTCTTACACCAGGGGGACTGGCTCTGTTCCTTAGATATGCAGGATGCGTATCTGCATATCAAAATGTTCCCTTCTCCCTAGTGCTTCCTTTGCTTACATTTCCAGGGGGGGTGCATTACCATTTCCGGGCTTTCCCTTTTGGCCTCTCCTCAGTCCCAAGGGTTTTCACCAAGTGCCTGGTGGTGGTGGCAGCTGCCTTGAGACAAGAGGTCTTCTTCGTGTTCCCTTACTTGGACGTTTGGCTCCTAGCATCCCCATCCAGGGAACACCTTGTCCAGACTCTGACTCATACCTTCAGCCTTTTCTAGGCCTTGGGTATCACCATCAACAGGCTGAAGTCATGCCTGACTCTCTATCAGTGCCTCCAGTAGATAGGGGCAGTCCTGGACACAGCCCAGGGCATGGCTTTCCTGCCCATGGACAGAGTGGAGCGTCTAATGGACCAGGCACACCTGGTTGCCTCCAGCCAGCAGCACCTAGCCAGAGCATTCCTGTGTCTCTTGGGCCACATGGAGGTGGCCATTGCCTCAGTCCCTCTTGCCCAGCTGCACATGAGAATCCCTCAGTGGACATTGAGGGTCCGGTGGGACCAACGCATGGTCAACCTCGACCAGCTGGTCATGGTCTCCAGTCTGGTCAAGAGGGTTCTGATATGGTGACTGGAGCCAACCAACCTGCTTTGGGGGGTTCCCTTTGCTATTTCGGCCACTTGTCAGATTCTCATGATGGATGCCTTGTGTCTGGGCTGGGGAGATTACTTGGGTGTTTACCAAACTCTGGTCAGCCTATTACTAATCCCCCATCAGCGCCGCAAAGTACTCTCTTGCCACAGCCACCTGCTATGCCACCGCCAATGTTGCTGGCACGCTTTTCTCCTCCCCATCGACGAGTATGAGTACCGTCCTGTTCTGAAGAAGATGATGACACTGAAGATTATGCTGAGAGCCAATATGAACATGGCACCAGCTCTACTGTTTCCACATGCAATGAGGACTCTGTGGTGAACATACCACGGTCCCCTCTGGAGGATCCTACCTTCCTAGTTATCATGATGCAGCAGTTGCAAGCTGCCATGGGATTTGCCCTGGAGGAGCAGGATACTACCAAAAAGAACCTGGAATCTTCCACGTGTTATGTAAACAATCTCAGTTAGTAGAGTAAAAAATAATAATAATAATGATACAAATTTGTATGTCTTTGGTGTCTGCCAAGAAACATTTGTAGACGAGCAGAAGTACTAGTAGAGGTTTATTATACTACTTACACCAAGCATGTGACAGAGAACATTACAAAGGAGATGGGTTTCTCACCACTCTCCTGAGGAATGTGCATAATCTCCAGAATTTCTAGGATCTCTGCTCTTCAAGATCTCGTTCTCTCCATGTGGAGCTTGGTTACATAAAGTTATATATGCTAGATAACAGTATAGCAACAGAGATTACATTATAGTTGCGGATATAAGAAACATTATGTATTGGATAATGACTTAGGAGACAGAATTACTAATGAGTATCATATATGAGAAAGAATATGCTTCGGTTAGAATGAAGCTTGGACGAAAGAAATGCTGACGGGTTTTCAACTACATGTGGCATTTCTTGCCTGTGTATAAGACATAACAGTGGTTTTCTCTCTGTCATCTTGCTTAGACAAAAAGAAGTGCTGACTGGCCACTACTACATATGATTATATGAGAATATGTATATAGTGTATAAAGTCGTCACTGATGATCCCACAGAGTCATCATATCAGTGATTAGGTAGCTTATATATGGAATATATGTAAAAAAACAAATAGAATGCATTATAGTGGGGTATAATAATCATGCATGCTCTAATCCTATAAAGAATGTAAACACTGGCATATATTAGCAGCAAAGCACATTTCTGGCACGCATGCTTATATGATGGGTGCCTAAATCTACATGTTAGTGCAAAATAGCAGTATCACAATATAACAGACCAGGATTACAGTATAAGGTGTATGTGGGATGATAGGGGGCATAACCCAGGTGCAACACATGGAGTGGTCTCTTGCAGTAGGTAATACATTTGGGTCATCGCCAGAAGTCGCTGTGGCACACGGCAGCTCTTCTCAGTCTTTTCCAGGGGCTGCCCACACATGACATCAGCATCCTGTTTCTTATATAAGTGTGGGAGGTCCCTGGTATCCTCAGTTCATTTTCCTGCCATCTTCAGCTTGCATGCAGCAGCTAGAGCAACTTCAGAACAGCAGTCATCGACGAGAATTTGAGCAACAAAACGAATGTCCAAAGAATCTTCATGCAAGATAGCGCTATTTCATTCCTGCCATTGTGGTAGAAAAATTTACCGCTTCGACAACCACCTTCTTGGTGGCTATCATGTCAGCCAGAAAGATGGGAGAACTCCAGGCGCTTTCCATCGAGTCTCCTTATCTAGTCTTCCACAGGGACAAGGTTGTCCTGCGCCCCCACCCGAAATTCCTTCCGAAGGTGGTGTCGGAGTTTTACCTTAATCAGGTGTTAACTCTGCCGGTGGTCTACCACAATCACACCTCGGAGGCCGAATATAAGCTCCATACTCTGGACCCTAGAAGAAAAAATTACTCACCTTAGTAATGTTGTTTCTTCTAATGGAGACTTGCTATATTATGACAATTGCAGTATGACCGCAGGTTAGAACTGCTCCGGAGGTGAAATAGTTAACTTTCCATGCAGGCATGGAACTTAGAGCGCGAGCTCGGTTGAAAACTCTGTCTGTTGTGCTTCAAACGCAAACTGTCAGATCTTTATGAGCTAAAACTCACTAATGTTCTGTGGAAGCTGTAAACCTACACTAGCCAACTGGCTACTAATATAAACACTCATTTTGGCCTAAAACAAAGACTCAAGTCAGGAGACCCAAAATGCAAAACACAACACCAATTCACCCAAAAGGTAGGTGAAAACAACAAGGTGGGCATAAAGAAAAAGTGCCAACCCTGTACTGCCCACCCACATCCCCAAAACAGAGGTTCTGAGAGGGCAGGAGGGAGGTCATAATATAGCAAGACTCCATTAGAAGAAACAACATTACTAAGGTGAGTAATTTTTCTTCAAACAACATGAAGTCTTGCTATATTATGACAATTGCAGACTACACAGCAGTACCCCCATGGAGGAGGGACAGAACCTACTTAGGAAATAGGCTCTGAAGCACGGCTGTGCCAAACCGAGCATCACTCCTAGCCTGGTTGTCCAGGGAGTAATGCTTGGTAAAAGTGTGAACTGTTTTCCAGGTAGCTGCTTGACATATTTCTAGAATAGGAATGTCTCTGGCAGCAGCCAGAGAAGCAGCTGTACCTCTGGTAGAGTGAGCCCTCAGGCCTGAGGGGAACTTACCCAACTTCTCATAGCAGAATTGGATACAAGAGACAATCCACCTGGCAATGGATCTTTAGTGGCTGGCTTCCCTTTACCAACTTCGCCATAGGTGAGGAACAGTTGGAGGGAGTCAAACCTATGACCCTTGGCACGCCTATGTAGTAACTAAGGCTCTCTTCACATCTAGGCTGTGCAGCATCCTCTCCCCAGAGGAGGAGTGGTCAGTGAAGTACACTGGAAGTGAAATAGATTGATTAAGGTGGAAATCTGAAACCACCTTAGGCAGGAACTTTCTGTTAGTCCGAAGGACCACCTTATCTCTGTGAAAAGAGATAAACTCCTGCTCCACTGACAATGCTTGTAATTGACTTATGCGTCTGGCAGAGGTGATGGCTACCAAAAACACAGTTTTCCAAGTCAAGTACTTGAGCTCAGCTGAAGACAAGGGCTCAAAGGGGGGTTGCATAAGCTGAGCAATGCAAACATTAAGATCCCAGGCAGGGGCAGGATCCCTGAATGGAGGGTTGGTGTGAAACAACCCCTTAAAAAACTTGGAAAATACAGGATGAGCTGAAAGGGAAAAGGATTTACCTGCTGAAATAAAAGCAGACACAGCTGCCAAGTGCACCTTCAGGGTAGCTGGTCTCAGCCCCAAAGAATTCAGGTGGATCATATAATCCAGGACTGTGGGTAGATCAGCAGAGACTGGGGAAATATGCTTTTCCGAGCACCATATGGAAAACCTTTTCCATTTGGAATTGTAAGTAGCCCTGGTGGAAGGCTTTCCTTGCGGCCTTCAATATATCCATTACACCTTGGGAAAAGTGTAAATCAGCAAACTCCAACTCTTCAAGAACCAAGCCTTGAGATTGAGAGATTTGAGATCTGGTACCAGACCCTTCCTGGGCACAGGTTAACAGATTGTGATTCCTGGGAAGGGACAGGGAGGATGGACTGCTAAGGACAGCAGGAGTGGATACCAGGGCTGTCTGGCCCAATCCGGAGCTATCAGAATGACTTTGCATGATTGGGATCTGATTTTGACTAGCACTTTGAACAGGAGAGGAAAGGAGGGAAGACATAGAGAAACTTCCCCTCCCAACTGAGGGCTAAGGCATCCAGGGGAGTGAGCCCAACACTGGGGGCCTGCAGCAAAAAAGAGGAAGTTGCTGATTGTCTGGGGCTGCAAAAGATCTATCTGTGGGTGCCCCATCTGGCAAATACTACTCCCAAGACCAGGGATCCAGTGACCATTCGTGGTGGCCCTGGGAAATCCTGCTGAGAGCATCTGCCAGGACATTGTCCTTGCCTGGGAGGTGAACTGCCCGTAGGGAGGTGTTCAGGGAGTAAGCCAGAGACCACAACTTCATCGCTTCGGTGCACAAGGCCGTAGACCGAGTGCCCCCTTGCTTGTTGATGTACCACATTGTAGTGGTGTTGTCTCTTCTGACCTGAATACTCTTGTTCTGAACAGATTTGGAAAAAGCCTGAAGTGCTAGAAAAACTGCTCTGAGCTCCAACAGGTTGATGTGGAGCAGAGATTCCTGGGGAGACCACAGACCCTGGGTGGTGAGGTCGCCCATGTGAGCTCCCCAGCCCAAGAGGGACGCATCTGTAGTAAGGATTAGAGAATGAGACTGAGTGACAAAAGGAACCCCTTGTCTCAGGTTGCTCTGATCCTGCCACCACTGTAGGGCTTGGATCAGGGTCCGAGTTACTGGGATCAGCTTGGTAAGAGGATCCTTTCTTTGAGACCAAAAAGCTCTCAAATGGAATTGGATGTCCCTCATCTGAAATCTTGCTCCATGCACAACTGCTGTGGAAGCAGCCATGTGCCCTAGGAGCTGCAGAAAATGCCTTGCTGGCCGGGAGACCTGCAGGGTAAATGAGGAGGCCAGGGAGACTAGGGTCTTTGCCCTGTCCAGGGGGAGGAAGGCCCTGGCTTCCTGTGTGTTCAGCTCTGCGCCTATGAAGGTAAGAAGCTGGACCGGCTCTAGAACTGGACTTTGAGAGATTCAGAAGGAAACCTAGAGAGGTAAGCAGTTGCTGCATTATCTGAAGGTGTAAATTGACCTGGTCTGGGACTGGCCTACTAAGAGCCAATCGTCCAGGTAAGGAAAGATGGCAATCTTTGCCTTCTTAGGTAGGCAACTGCTACAGCCAGGCATTTGGTGAATACCCTTGGGGCAGAAGTGAGGCCGAAGGGCATTGCTCTGAACTGGTAGTGGCCTGAGGGCAGCTCGAACCTGAGGTACTTTCGATGGGAGCTTCTGATGGGAATATGGAAGTAGGCATCCTCGAGGTCCAGGCAAGCTAGCCAGTCCCCTGGCCTTAGAGAGGGTAGGATCATTCCCAGAGTCACCATTTTGAACTTTGGCTTTAAAAGGTGCTTGTTTAAATATCTGAGATCCAGGATGGACCACCATTCTTCTGTCTTTTTTGGGGTAAGGAAGTACCTGGAGTACAAACCTTTGCCCTGGTGTAGGGGAGGAACCCTTTCCACAGCTCTGAGAGCTAGGAGGGTAGAGACCTCTGCCTCTAGGGCGAGTGCCTCTGATGGAGTTGCAGGTGGAAAAGATCTGGTTCTCAGCTTTGGAAATTTTTTGAAGCTGAGAACCAGTCCCTGGCTTACTACTTCCAGGACCCACTTGTCTGATGTTAAAGACTTCCAGTCCTGGACAAAGTAAGCCAGCCTGCCCCCTACAGGTAGAGGAGAATCGGCCCTGGCAATCCCATCAGGGTGCCTTCTTGGCAGGGGCTTTGGGCTGAGGGGTGGAAGCAGACCTACTTGTACCCTGTCTGCCTCTCCCTCTAAAGAACCCCTTCTGAGCATAGGCGGAGGAGGAAGCTTGGGCTTGGTTAAAAGGCCTATGAAAAGACCTGCCCATGTCTCTAGGAAGCTGCTTTTGAGGAGTGGCCTGCCTTTCCTTGGCCTGTGCACTCCTGTAGGTGGTCCTATATTCATCCATTTTCTTCATGTAATTCTCTGTTTGCTCCCCAAATAGAGAATTTCCCTACAACAGGAAAATCCATGGCCTTAGACTGGGTATCCTGAGACAGGGTAGTACATCTGAGCCAAGCCATCCTCAAGTGCCACAGATGTAGCCATGACTCTTGATGAAACATCATTAGAGTCCACTGCAGCATGAAATTGCACCTTGGATGCCTCAATACCATCCATAGCCACCTGTTCCAGCTCCCTGGTAAGCTGGTCAGGGACTTGTTTTGCTAGGGCCAGCACAGTATCCCATCTGGATTTCTGGTACCTAGCAGCATAAGCCATATAATTTGCTTGTCTGAGTCCCAAAGATGCTGCCATGTACTGTTTCTTTGCCATAGCATCAATCTTCCTGGAGTCCTTCTCAGGGGGTGTGAAGCTAGGGGAATATTAGCCTTGTCACAGGCTGCAGCCTGCACTACCCCCACATGGCTGCATTGTTGAGTGAGGAAATCAGTGTCGGAGCCTGATAAGGTATACCTCTTGTCCATCCTTTTATCCACAGGAGGTATAGTGTGAGGAGTTTTTAAAACTTTTACTGTCTGTTTCCAAAAAGATTTATGCAAAGGAATAGACAGTCTCCTAGACTCTGGAATATCCATCATTTCTACATAGTCTGGCTCCTCTTGGTCATCAACAGCTTCCTCAACAGGGAGCTGGAGAGTTTCAGCAACTTTTTTATAAAACATGAAATGAGAAGGGGACTCAGAAAGCCTTGGAGGAGAAACCCCTAGGGATCTATCTGGAGAGATGTCCGATCAATGGGCACATCCAGATCTTCAAAACCATATTCACTCTCCTCATATTCCTCTTCCCCTCCCGGTTCATAAAAACCTCAAAATCATAATCTTGAATGCAGAACTGCCAAACCGAACGCTTACCTGAAGGTGTCGGTTCGGTCGGAACCGGAGAGAGAGACTGGACAATTTAAATTGCTTTAGCTATTTCCTCAGCAGTTGGGGAGAGAACTTTTGGCTCTACACTAGCTGACTTTCTAGTCCTTTTTGCTGGAACTGGCTCCTCAGAACCGGCTCTTCGTTTGCCCAAGGAAGTATCACCCTGGTCAGAGGGCACTCCCTCCGGTTCGGTTGGCACCGAACCGGGCTGGCCATCCGGGTCAGCGGACTTTTTGGCCTCCCTTTCCCTGGGCCTACCAACTCTCTTATCTATGATGGCAGCAGGGAAATTGTGACAAATCTGGCAGTCTGAATTGAGGTGGTGAAACCCCAGACAATAGACACATGTGGTGTGTGGGTCAGCCTTAGCAAAAGCTTCCCCACAAACACTACAGTGTTGAAACCCAGTGGGTCCGGTTTTTCCTTTTGGTTTCTCAGACATAATGTCAGCCTAACCAACTTGCCCGTTTATGACAATCCACCAAGCAAGACACCCTTATCGGTTCCCAACCGTGTCACGGGTCGTGAAAAAATCCGCAATGAAATCCCTTTTTTTTAGAACCGATAAGAACCGGGAACCGCACTCTAAAAAAGGACTAGTAGATTTTAAATACAACCTGATTGGTTCAAACTGAACCGACAAAGAATTACAAGTTCCACACAGGAAAAATAAATGTAAAACCTATCTATTACTTAAATTACCACAGACAGAGCTTGAACCGACCGGTTGCGGTTTAATTTCGGCTAAAAACTGAAAAATAATACTTTTAAACCGACAAAATGAACCGAGCGGAAGGAGAAATCTCCAGAGCGACTGTTCAGTGAGGCGGAGTAAAGAATCTGACGATTTGCGTTTGAAGCACAACAGACAGAGTTTTCAACAGAGCTCGCGCTCTAAGTTCCATGCCTTTCACCTCTGGAGCAGTTCTAACCTGCGATCATACTGCAATTGTCATAATATAGCAAAACTTCATGTTGTTGAAGAGCGCTCGCTTATTATAAGGAGCGGACAGCAGAAGTTCTGGGAGAGGTTCGCCAGCTGTTTGTCACCTACGCTGAAGCCGCACCTGGCAGACCTGCAGCCAAGTGGACAATAGACAGGTGGGTCACTTTCTGCATAGATCTCTGCTATAGGTTGGCGGGCATGGAGCCTCCCAAAGGGATAAGAGCTCATTCTACCCGCCATACTGCTGCTTTGGTGGCTGCTTCCAGGGACGTCCCTATCCAGGAAATCTGCAGGGCTGCTACCTGGAAGTCAGCACACACCTTCATTACCCACTACCACATCAAACTTGAGTCACGCCGGGATGCTGGTTTTGGGACCTCGGTTCTCCAGTCCTTATTTCCCAAGTAGGGGCTGTGCGCCTTGCCTCCCTCCTCCTGGAGAACTGCTAGGAGTCTGCCAGTAAATGTGGATTGAACAACATATCCACATCTCTAGAAATATAGGTTACTCGCCTGTAAAAGGAGTTCTAGGAGTGGTATATGTTGTTCATCCACACAACCCACCCAACCTCATCAGCTTCGACGCGCAACCTGGCTTCCATGGACTAGATCTGGCGTCATGGGGCCGGGCCGAGAGTTTTACCACCCGGTTGGGTGGGAAGAGCCAGCTTGAAGACCTTCCAGCAAGATTTAAAGCGGCAAGAAACCTGCCTGTAAGTGTGGATGAACAACATATACCACTCCTAGAACTCCTGTTACAGGTGAGTAACCTGTATTTTCTGCTTGCTCACTCCAGGGCCTGGAGTTTTTTGATGAGACACATTATCCCTCTCTTGGAAAGGGACGTTTCTGTATGCCTTCCCTTCCTTTCTTCGAATTCAAACTACTCAAGCTGAAAATGGAGGAGGCAGCTGTAATACTCATTGCTCCCTTTTGGCCTTTGCAGATCTTGTTCCCTTTGCTGCAACATCTGGCAGTGAAACCCCTAGTATCTCTGCCTCTGTGCAAGGTGTCTACTGTCACAGGAGCAGAACACATTGTTCCATCCAGTCCTGAAGTCTCTCCACCTGCACCACACATGGCTCCTGAAGACATAGCTTACTTTTTTTGACACCCAAAACCGACAAATGTTCTGGTGGCTATTAGAAAGCCATCCACCAGAAATGCGTACTCCATTAAGTGGAATTAGTTTACTTTGTTTGCTGCTTCTCATCATCTGGATCCTTTTATCTGTCCAGTTAATTGAGTTCCAGAATACCTGCTGTCCTTATCAGATTCCAACTTGCAGTATTCCTCTGTCAAAGTGCACCTGGCTGCCATATCAGCTTTACATGTGCCTACAGAGGGTCGTATGGTTGCTCAGCTGGAAGTATCCCAATTGTTCTTGAGAATCATTCTGCATCTAAAGCCTCCTGTCTGATATCCAGTCCTGGCTTGAGACTTGAATTTTATTTTGGAAAAGATCACTTTGGCTCCTTTTGAGCCAGTCACAACTTGTGGCTTAAACTTTCTGTCTTGGAAAGCATTATTTTTAGTTTTAATCACTTCTGTTCAAAGGATTTCAGAGCTACAGGCTCCAGTGTGTGAGCCTCCTTATTTGATTTTCCACAAATAATTTTTTTTTTCCTTTGCTCCCCAGTCTGACTGACATCCATCAGTCTGCAAGATCCCTGGGCTCTGCTCCAATCATTGCATCCCGGGACACTCCTCCGCCATCCCCCCTCCTGTCCCCTAAGCACCCAGGCTTAACCCCCTGGGGCAGGGCAGCCGGCTCTCCAACAGACTTGAAGTCGGTACTGGGAAGGAGAGAGAGAGAGAGAGAGCTCAAAGCACCCCAGCCTCCCCACTGGGGTGGGGCTGCCGGCTCCTTGACAGATCTACAGTCATACTGCAGGGTGAGAGCACGGGGTCCGAACATTTCGGGGGGGTGCGGATGTCACCCTGTTAGCAGACAGTTTTCTATTTTCTTTCCCTATTGAGAGATGTGACATGCAATGACTTAAGCACACTAAGCACAACATCTGTCACATCTCCCCACAGTGCAGGTGCCAGGCGCGTACTGTTCCCCAGCCTCTGCCAGGGTTCAGTGCTGTGTCAGATGCTCAACCCCCCTTCCAGAAGGAGAGCCTCCACCCAAACGCTCAATCCTTCTCCACCTCAGCCAGCCCCCAAGTCCATGTCCAAACCCAGGACGGCAGTGTCACAGGTGGAAGCCCTACCGCTGCACCAGCGAGATGGCCAGACAGGGTGTCTTTGTGTATTAATCCTAAGTTTCTTCCCAAGGTGGAGTCTGAGTTTACTTTAAATCAAACCATCCACTTGCCAGTGTATTATCCAGAGCATGCCAATCTACGGGAAGCATTGCTCCATACTCTGGATGTGCACAGAATACTCTGGTACTATACGTACCGTATAAAGGACAGTAGGACATCCTCACAGTTTTTTGTTTCGTTTGTCCCCCTGAAAGGGAGCATCCCAGTTTCTAAACCATGCTTTTCCTAATGGCTAGCAAACTGTATTATTTTTTGTTTCAGGAAGTACAGGAATGAACTTCCTAGTGTGGTTCAGGGTTATTCCATTAGAGGCATGGCCACCTCTGTTGCTTGTTTTAGAAACGTGTCCACTGCAGAGATGTGTGCCGCTGCTACCTAGAGTACTAGCCACACCTTCACTAAGCACTACAGTCTGGACATTGTTTCTCATCGCTGAGCTGGCTTTAGCCTAGCAGTACTACAAGGCCTACTTTCAAAAGCCTATAGGCTCCTTCCACCCAGACTTGTTAGCTTTTTGTACTGCTTGATACTTCCATTGGTGTGACCTGATGAGACATCCTCAAACAAGATAGAATAGTTGCGTATTTACTGTAGCAGTAGATCTTTGAGAGATCTCATTCATCGGGCCATGGCATCCCACCCTCCTGTCCCCATTTTGGGCTAGTAGCACTGGGTTTTTGTGCTGCTATCCCCATTGTTACATTTTCCAGCCCTCTGCCTCACCTGGTTTGTGGAGTGCTGGGTTCTGTCCTGGTTCCCTGCAGGGAGATCCTCCGAGCATAATCTCTGGTGGGGAACTGAGTAGAGAAGGTGCCACCCATGTTTATGTGGACCCTGACGTTGTGGGCAGCCCCTGCTGATTGCTTGCAAAAGTTTTTGTGTGGTCCTAGTGCCTGGCAGCTATAAGTTCTATAGATGTGGCCTGATGAAAGAGATTCTCTCAAAGATCCAGTGGTATGTATGTACATAACTGTTCTTTCTGGTTGTAGGGGGACTGATCTGCTGATCGTGTGTTGTGGCTAACAAATTTTGTCAAATTGAGAACCAGGATGATCATTCATTTTGTCATAATAATTCACGGTCACCTGATTGGGTTTACCTGTCATCAAGGCACAGGTCAGGAAGCATAGGAAAATCAGAAGCATTTATAACATTTGCAAGTAGCATTTTATTATTTTCAGTAACAATAAAATAAAAAATTATGCAGATTTTTTTTTTTTTTTTTTTAACATGGGCAGTTCAAACAGAACAAAGTCCTTCCTCTGAGGGCATCTCAAATTCTAAATTTCAGTCTCAGTTCCCCAAGCAAAAACATTGCTACTCTTTTACAAAAAGTCTTTGCCTGACAAATAATTTGAGCTTGTTAAGAGAACATCCTGTTTGTCACAAAATGTATCTGAACTGTCAGTTTCTTTGCCGAGCAGGCTTGCAAATGGAACAGTGTCCCAAGCTGGTCTCCTGTTGGCAGTTTTGTAAACAATCCTGAAGAGCTCAAACTGCATCTCAAGGTTAACCCCTTGAGTTCCTAATAGCTTTTTGCAATCATTTCAACAATATAACTATATACATTTTCAAACCAAGGGATCCCAGTTTCAGAAAAAGAGTCAGATATATTTTTATAACCGCAGCTATGCAAGGGGAAAGAAAGAACAGAAACAGCAAGTGAAGGCAGGGAGACAGCAGGAGAGGGAGAATTGCAAGACCATCTGAGTGATCGGTTCCTAGGTCTCACAAGAACATTTGGTTGTGCAACCAGACAGACAGGCAACAGAAAAAGAGAGGATAGAACAGATCCTTGCATTTAGCTCTGTAACAAATGGGACAGAGCCTTATTCAACCCTGTCACATACACCCATCTTTAAGAGGGAACCTGTTGTAAAAAAACATGTTTCCAAAACTTTTAGTTCTCTTCTAACATTAGAATATAAGCTTTAAAGTTATGTGCATATGCAGTATCCCTTTTCCATAGCAACCAGTACAAAAAACTGTAAAGTTTAAACTTGCACATTTTTTTTCAACCTTCAGAATTCTCAGATGTTCGGGAGTATCTCAGTCATCAGGTCACACCGTAGAAACATTGGTGGTGAAGGGGAATCCACACAGAACATTTTCAGCAGTACAACTGGGGCTGCCCACGCCGTCTATGTCCACCGACGTCAGCAATCCTATGTAGGCATGGGTGGCCCCACTCTGTCCTCCGTTCTTTCCCGCCATTAACCTGCAAGCACAGTTTCCGCTGAAGTTTTATCACTGTGTTTGCTTTTTCCCCCCTACAACCCTTACCAAAATCTCTCTTTAAAGATTTTTGTCCTTTTTGTTTACGTCGAGAGTTGATCCTTCTTCTTCTCTTTTCCGTCACTGCTGCTGCAGAAAGAAGATTGCCTCTATAGACGAACACTCTGTTTGTGTCTGCTGTCTTGGGCCTGACCACAACATCTCCAACTGTGAACTCTGCCAGAAGTTTAATCAAACAACCTCAGGCAACGCAAGAAGGCTCTTAAACAATTCATGGAATAACAGGTAGCCAGCTCCGGGCAGGGGTCCTCCGGGGTTCCGGCCGCCCAGTTGTCCACCGAATCTTCGAGCTCCTAGGCCTCCAAGGCCCAAGACAAGGCCTAGGGGAAAAGTCACAAAAAAACCAGGGATCGCAACCACTCCCCCCTGGCAGCGATTCCATTCCCCGTTAGCCTCTTCTTCTTTGGGAGTTGTTCGTCAACAGCGGCTGCCTTGACAAAGAGACCAGTTGTCCAGGTCTCTGCTACTACCAGACCCATATCAACAGCACCTCTGCCCGACTCCCAGGGTGCTCAGCCGTTGACCTACAGGTCGTTGGCCCCCCTCCACCGTTGACAGTGACTCTGTGAAGGCCTGCCCCTTCTTCTCCCAGGGCTACAGGCTTGTCCAGCTCCCAGGACAGAGGGTTGTTGGCACCTATGCCATGGAACCCCCCCTCCTCCGTCGATGACCACTAGGGACCTGAATGATGTACTTCTTAAATTCACAAATGTACTCATTCAGCAGCTGGGTGCCTTCAATAGGCCCTCATCGCCGGCACCATCAACGACAGCTTCATAATTGACACCTGTTCGTCAACCCCGGGAGGCTCCCTGCAGGCCCTCGCTGGTGCATCCGATGCCAGAACCAGATGAGGTCGACGTCGAGGAGGGGTATCATCCTGATCTCCTCCTCGCTGATGACATGAAGGATGAATCTGAAGAGAGAGAAATCCTCATCTCAGATAAGTCCACTGTCTCTTCGGTCAGTGAGGGCTCTGTCAAGCATACTTCAAGTCTCCTCCTGAGGATGCCACCTTTTTCAGTGTCATGAAGCAATTGTCTGCCACAATGGGCTTCCAGACTGAGGAGGAGGATATCACCAGGAAAGACCTGGTGGACTTCCTGGAGGTTCCTGAATCTCTCCCTAAGATCATTCCTTCTATGCTGTCAGTCCTGAAGAATGCCCCTACAGCAACCTGGCACAGACCAGACATGGTGCCAGCTATGCCACGTAGGGAAGACACTCTATAATGCCCCTCAGGGCCTTCCTTATTTTGCTGCCAAGGCCGAAACTGACCGTATGGTCATCAAGGCTACCCATGACAGATCTAAGGTGCCTAAGCACCTTAGTTCCCTTCCCCCAGACAAGGAATCCCACTGGATTGATTTCTAGGGTAAAAGGGTTTATATCTCCTCCACTTTGGGCCTGAGGATTGTAGACTGTCACACATGGTTAAATTTCAGAATGCCAACTGGAGAAAGGGCAAAGCTGCTGCCCAAGCCCTTCCTGATGGCTCCCAGAAGCAGGAATTGCTACAGTGCTTGCAAACTGTGGAGAATATCAGTAAAAATCTCCTCATGTTGCTGTGACATATGGCCGACACACTGGCCAGGGCAGCTGCCACTGGCATATGTCTTTGTAGACATTCCTGGCTTCGGGTCTCTGTATTTGCAGCCGATGTGCAAAACAAGGTGCTTAACTCCCCTTTCAGTGGCACCAAGCTCTTCGGCCCTGATGTCCAGGACCTCATAAATGATCTGCAGGCCTCTGGCACAGCCATTTAGTCTGTCCGTTCTCTCTACCACACAGTCCCATGGTAGAGGGCAGTCTACTTTTTATAGACAGGCCAGTAGGCCAGGCTCAGCTCCCCTGTACCCAGGGTAAGTGCAGAGCCCAGGCTTCCTTGCCCACCACCTCCAATACTGGTGTGGCGGCCAAGCATCCCAGAAATGATGGACCAGCCTCCACAGCTGGTCCCACCTCAGCTTGACTGCTTGCCAGACCCTTCTCCTCTGGTCCAGACCCAGGAGGTGGTGGTCAGAGGTCGGGTCTCCCTCCATCTGAATCAGTGTAGAACCATAACTTCAGATGCATGGATCCTGCAGATCACAGAGACGGGTCATACCCTGGAGTTCATCCAGTAGCCTCCAGATACCCCTTCCCCACCCTCCAGATAGCCCCCGCCTCACTTGTCTGTTCTCCAGGAGGAAGTACAGTCTCTTCTGCATAAGCAAGCAATTAAACTGATGCCAAGGTGACAGAGGAATCAGGGGTTTTTATACCAGGTTTTTCCTGGTCCCCCAAAAGACCGGACATCTGAAGCCCATTTTAGATTTAAAGGACCTCAGTCTCTTTGTCTAGTACAAAAAGTTATGGACGGTTACTTTGCCAAGCCTCATGCCTCACCTCAAAGAATGGGACTGGCTCATTTCACTGGACATGCAGGATACTTAGCTGCACATTTTAGTCTTTCCTCCTTACAGGAGGTTTCTTCGTTTTGCCTTTCAGGGCGAACATTACCAGTTCAAAGTGCTGCCCTTTGAAACATAGAAACATAGAATTTGACGGCAGATAAGGACTGCTTGGCCCACCCAGTCTGCCCATTTCCCTACCTGATGGATAAGCTGCAGATCCTAGTTAACCAGCAGCCTACTTCTTCCTACCCCCACCCCCTAGAATTGCCTTATGACTGTCCCATGCATGCTTGAATTCCACCACTGTTTTGACTCCACAACCTCCTCTGGAAGGCTGTTCCATGCATCCACAACCTCTCTGTGAAAAATACTTCCTTAAATTACCTCTGAGCCGCCTCTCTATCTTCAAATTGTGCCCCTTGTTCTTGCACACCTCTTTTTGAAAGATGCTACCCTCTTGGACTTTGTTGATTCTCTTGAGGTACTTGAAAGTTTCTATCATGTCCCCCTCTCCTCCCTTTTCTCGAGGCTATACATATTAAACTCCTTAAGTCTCCTTCATATGTCTTCCGGTGCAGACCCTGCACCATTTTAGTTGCCCTCCTCTGGACAGCTTCCATCCTGTCTATGTCTTTGCGGAGATTGGGTCTCCAGAACTGCACGCAGTACTCCAGATGTGGTCTCACCAGCTGTCTGTACAGAGGATAATAACTTTGGTTTTCTGCTGGTGATGCTCTCCCTATGCATCCCAGTATCCCCCAGCCCTCCTTGCTGCCCTCTCACATTGCTTGCCCACCTTTGGGTCATCTGATATGACTACCCCCAGGTCCCTTTCCATTTTTGTTGTTGTTAGTATCTCACCCCCCATTGTGTACTCTTCCCCTGGGTTTTTCTTTCCCAGGTGCATTACCTTGCACTTCCTAGCATTGAATCTAAGCTGCCATACATTTGACCATTCCTCTAACCTTGCCAAGTCCCTTCTCATCCTTTCCACCCCACCTTGTGCATCAACTCTGTTGCAGATCTTTATGTCATCTGCAAAGAGACATACTTTTCCTTCCAGTCCCTCTGCAATGTCGCTTATAAAGACATTGAAGAGGACCAGTCCTAATACAGAACCCTGTGGTACCCCACTGCTAACCCCCCTTTTTTCAGAGTGGACTCCATTTACTATTACTCTCTGTGTCCTATTCTCCAGCCAATTCTTTACCCAGGCTGTCATCTTGGGACCCACTCCCAGGCTGCTGGCTAACTTGTATGTTAATCTTTTGTGTGGGACTGTGTCAAATGCCTTGCTAAAGTCTAGGTAGGCCATGTCCACAGCCCCTCCCTGATCTACTACTTTGGTCACCCAGTCAAAGAAATCTATCAGATTTGTCTGGCATGACCTTCCGCTGTGAATCCATGCTGCCTTGGGTCCTGTGCCCCTCTGGCCTCTAGATACGTAAAATTCTTTCCTTCAGAAGTGATTCCATCATTTTCCCTACCGCTGAGGTTAAACTAACAGGTCTGTAGTTTCCTGCTTCTGCCTTGCTCCCACTTTTGTGAAGGGGAATCACATCTGCCCTCCTCCAGTCCTCAGGTACCACCCCATCCTCCCATGATTTGTTAAAGAGGGTAGTCAGTGGTGTCACTAGTTCTATCCTTAGTTCTTTTAGAATTCTGGGATGAATCCCATCAGGCCCCATTGCTTTGTCCACCTTCAGTTTTAAGAGCTCTTTCAGAACTCTTTCTTCTGTAAATGGGCTGGTATCAACTTCTGTATCCAGAGTGTTTCTACTGTTTGTTTTAGGTACCTCCCCCTCTTCCTTTGTAAATACTGAGCAAAAATATTTGTTTAGTATCTCTGCCTTTCCACAGTCACCCTCTGCCCACCCTCCCTCCCTTTATTAAGCCTCACTATCCGTCCCTTGGTCTTACTTTTGCTCCTGATGTACCTATAAAGGTTTTATCCCCTTCTTAACTGAGTTGGCTATCTTGTCCTCGGTTTGGGCCTTTGCTGTTCTGACTGCCTTTCCAGCTTCCTTTTGCTTTAACTGATACAGTTCTCTGTCCTGTTCCTTCTGTGATTCCTTGTACTTCCTGAATGCTTTCTTTTCTCTTGAACCTTCACTGCCACTTCCTTTGAGAACCATAGTGGTTTCTTACTCGTTTCGTTTTGTTTATTTGCTTTACACAAGGCTTGTTACCTCTGTGATGGCAGTTTTTATTATTCCCCATTGTTCTTCCACCCCTCCTTCCTGCCCATTTGCTAGTGCATTCCTTAGGCACTCACCCATTTTGGCAAAGTCGGCCCTCCTAAAATCCAGTACCTTTGTCTTTGTATGGCTTGACTCTATTGCTGTGTTTATTGTGAACCATACTGTTCGATGGTCGCTAGTTCCCAGATGGCTACCCACTTCTACATCTGTGATCCTCTCTTCATCTCCGTTTGAGAGAACCAGGTCTAAGATTGCTTCCTCTCGAGTGGGCTCCAATACTAGTTGTCTAAGGCATGCCCCCTGTAGGGCATTCTAGAATAACCCCACTCTTAGAAGTGGCTGCTGCAACTGCACTCCAGTTAACATCTGGCATATTCAGATCACCCATCAGCAATATCTCCCCTTTATCTGCCATTCTAAGTATACTTTCTATCATTTCCTTGTCCATTTCCTCCCCCTGAGAGGGGGGTCTGTATACAACCCCTGTGCGGATTGTGGTGCCATTGCCTGCCTCCAAATTGACCCACAGTGCTTCTTCTCCTCCCTGTTTACCCTTTTGTTCTGTTGCTTTGATTTCTTCTCTTATGTAGAGAGCTACTCCTCCTCCTTTTACCCTCCCTGTCCCTCCTGTAGATAGTGTATCCTGGTATGTTTACGTCCCAGTCATGGTTCTGTGTGTACCATGTTTCTGTGACTGCCACAATATCCAGATCTTCCTCCTCCATCAAGGCCACTAATTCAGGAAGCTTGTTACCCAGACTATAGGCATTGGTACTCATTGCTCTCCA
This sequence comes from Neoceratodus forsteri, assembly GCA_016271365.2. Taxonomy (NCBI): domain Eukaryota; kingdom Metazoa; phylum Chordata; order Ceratodontiformes; family Ceratodontidae; genus Neoceratodus; species Neoceratodus forsteri. The sequence goes on along the minus strand of CM057449.1, from coordinate 609,182,010 downwards.
TTTTTTGATGGCTTTACCTTCTGTAGCAGCAACCCCCACTGACCTTTCTACCTTGGTCTTTTTCTCATTTAGTACCCTGTTTTGTAGGGGGAGGCTGGGATTTTCCTTCTGCTTATCAGTGCCTCCCTCTTGACTAGTTTAAAGGCTTGCCAATGAAGCATTTAAACCGATTGCCCAAAAGACTTGTTCCCTTCCTGGACAGATGCAGACCATCCTGCCAGTATAGGCTGGTGTCCCTCCAGGTGGAGCCCCAGTCCCCAATGAAGCCAAACCCCTGTACTCCACAACATTTTTTTAACCATTTGTTAAACTGCATTGTGAAAAGTACCCTCGCCTCACTCATGCCACTGACAGGCAGCACCTCTGAGGATACTGTGTGTGCTACTTGTCTTAAACCCCTCCCCAACTCTACAAAGTCCTTTTGCACTGCTCTAATCTCATGATGAGCCAAGTCATTTGTCCCTAGGTGGACAATGATGTCCAGCTCAGACTCCCGTGCAACTGTTCTCGTGATCCTAAGGATGCGCTTCCTGTCCCTCCAAGCCATGGCACCAGGCAGGCACCTTACTTCAGTTTTCCCTGCTCCCCCCAGTTCTATCCCCCTAATAATTGAGTCCCCACCAGGAGCTGCTCTTTCCCTGTGGTGCCCTCTGCCTCCTTCCTGGGGCCTCCCTGTGACAGTTGTCTGCACCTCCTTAGTCTCCTCTGCGGGTGCATCCATAGGGGAACTATGCTCCCCCAGAATGGTGCATGGATTGTGGAGTGTAACAACTGACTGGGTGTGCCTCTGTTCCACCACCCTTACCCTCCCTGAGCCCACTGTGGTCCAACTGCTGTGCTTTCTTCGCAACCTCTGAGGTAGTGGTGGTGGCTGTGGTGCTCCCTGGATGGGGAAGGTTCCCTTGCCACTGTCCAGTGTGGCCTGAAGATGGGCAACTTCCTCCCTCAGGGCAGATAGTTGTCTGCAAACAGGGCAGCATCTCAGCCTCCAGAAAGACTCCCGAAGACTGCTGCCCCACAGTCATTACATTGTACTACTCCCCACATAACTGTCTACCTTGTTTAGTTTTTTTTTTTGTGTGTGTGTGTGATTGGTGCGTTATATAGAAATATATGTATTTATATAATGTGTATGCTTATATTGTCAGTGCAGTGTGCTAGACAGGATATGACAGTGATTGTACCTTGCCCTCTTGAGGAAATGATGTCAGAACCCCAGGTATAAATGAACTATTTCCAGGGTGGGCGGGGTGAGGGTGTGGGAAGGAGGTTGGGCCTAAACTGTGCCCTCACGAAACAATCAGCTAAACGCTCTGACCTACCGATGCGATTGGTGCCTTCCTGTCAGCAAGATGCCATACCACGACAATTTGTAATGCTGCTTCAAACCAATTTGACAGAGAAAATACCCTGCTAATCAAACAGAGAAAATCCAAACATCCAAGTCAGACACAGGTAAACCTCCCAGCCCCAAAGAGCCTGGTGACTTGTGCTCTGAAAACAGTCAGCCCCAAAACACATCAGCTGTGCAGAAGAGCAGACACAGAAAACAGTATTTAGCCTATGTGGGTTTAAACTCTTCCTGCACTGAAAACCTTAACACTTGTAACACAAGTAAAGCAAACTCCACTCCTCTGTTGATTGAAAGACTGCCTTTTCTGATAATTCTAAGTTGCTTATTTCACCCTTCAGTTAGAAGTATCCTCCACCTGAAGAATATTAACTTTCCTAAGGAATCTGCTTCAAACCAAAGACAATTGTAAATCGTAAAGTTCACCTCCCTCTGTTGTGAGCACTACTCACTTTCTTGCAAATCTTAAGTCCAGTGTTGCAGCTTACAGCCAGAGGTAGCTTCACCTGAAGACTATGATGGCTTATCCTTTATGCTGTGTGTCTTTACCAAGTGCTTAGCAGCGGTCGCAGCAGCACTCAGAAGAGAGGGACTATATGTTTCCCTTATCTGGACAATTGACTTCTCAAGGCCCTGTCCAGGGAGCAGGTTTTGCTGACTCTGGAACGTAATCTCCATCTCTTCCACTCTCTGTGCATAACTGTCAGTCTGTCCAAGTTTGTTCCTGTATTGTCCCAAAGACTGCAGTACATTGGGGCGGTTCTGGACTCTGAGCAGCGGGAGGCCTTCTTACCCCCAAACAGAGCAGAATGCCTTATGGCCCAGGCTTAAGAAGTCGCTTAGAGTCAGTTCAATCCTGCCAGACTGTACCTCAGGCTATTGGGTCTAATGACAGCGGCCATTCCCACCATTTCATTGATCAGACTTTACATGTGCACCGTTCAGTGGACCCTCAGAGTGCAATGGAACCAGCGCACAGACGAGTTGAACCAACTATCCTGGTCTCCTCCCCAGTTTGTAAAGTACTGCAATCGTGGATGGCCCCCTTGAATCTTCTTCAAGGGGTTCCCTTCCAGATTTCTTCCCTGCATCAGATTCTAACCATGGATGCTTCGGGTCTAGGCTGGGGAGCACACCTGGGTCCCTTTCAAACCCAGGGCTCCTGGTCTCAGTGGGAAGCTGCCCAGCCTGTCTGTGTTGTGGAGATGAGAGCAGTGCTCTTTGTCATGCAGGCATTTCAGGAGCATCTTGAGCCAGGCCAGCTGCTGGTGCAGTCGGATAATCTGAGTGTCATCTGCTACATCAACAAGCAGGGCGTGACTCACTCACACCCTCTTTGCAGGGAGGCCATGAGAGTGTGGTATTGGGCACTGGAATACAGTCTTGATACTCTCTGTGGTCGATGTGCCAGGCATCCTAAACACCCTGGTAGACAGTCTCAGTAGGACTCAGTCCAGCATACACGAATAGGAGCGTCTCTCATCCGTAGCAGGTGGTCTGTTCCAACAATGGGGTCATCCAGAGTTGGACCTTTTTGCATCCCCTCTCAGCTCAAAACTACCCAGTTTCTACTCGCCTAGATCCAGGGCCTGAAGTTTTCTGGCGAGATGCGTTGTCCCTGTCTTGGAACGGAGGTTTCTGTATGCATTACCACCATTTTCTCTAATTCAGAGGGTGCTGATCAAGCTGCAAATGGAGGGGGCCAGCATGATTCAGGTAGTCACATTCTGGCCTCACCAGATAGGTTTCCCTCTGCTTCATCAGCTGACAGAGTAACCCCTGGTCCCTCTGCTCCTTTGCAGGAATCTGCTGACCCAGGACCAGGGGGCCCTGGTCCATCTCAATCTCAGGTCCCTCCATCTGCATGCATGGCTCCTCAGAACTTGGCCATCACCAGGTCTGGCGTCTCTAACAGGGTGGTAGATGTCCTGGTGGCCAACCACAACCCTTCCACCTGTGCCACTGGTACCATGAAGTGGAAGCAGTTTGCCATCTGGGCTGCCAAACATTCTCTAGACACATTCACCTGCCCTGTGAAATATGTCCTGGACTACTGATTTGTCTGACTCAGGCCTCCAGTATTCCTCCCTCAAGGTCCACCTTTCGGCTATTTCTGCCTTTCATGAGCCTGTGGGTGACCGCACTGTTCCTCAGTTGGATATCTTCCGTACCTTTCTCGGGCATTCGTCACCTGAAACCTCTAATATGTTTCCCGGCCCGGGCTTGGGAGTTAAATTTTATTTTGGAAAAGTTGACCCTGTCCTCTTTTGAACCAATCGCAACTTGCGATTTGTGAGTTCTCTCTTGGAAAGCGCTGTTTTTAATTGCAGTTACTTCTGCTCGAATTTCAGCGCTTCACACCCTCTGGTGCAAGGATCCTTATTTAATTTTTCACAAAGACAGGGTATCTTTGCGCACAAATCCTACATTTCTACCTAAGGTGGTCTCTCAGTTCACAATAAGTCTATCCACCTTCCTGTTTATTTTCCTGAGAATGCCAATCCAGGGGAAGCACTTTTCCACATGTTAGATGTGCGCAAAACTTTGAAGTATTATCTGCTTCGGACTAAAGAGTCCAGAAGTCTAAGAAGTTATTTGTTTCTTTCACCCCTGGTAAAGAGGGCGCTTCAGTTTCTAAGCAATGTTTATCCAGATGGTTGGCAAACTGCATTGTATTCTGCTACAATAAGTACAGCAAAGAATTGCCTGACAGTGTCAAAGCTCATTCCACCAGAAGCATGGCTACCTTGGTGGCTTGTTTCAAAGGGGTCTCGGCTGCTGACATTTGTGCGGCAGCCACCTGGAGTACAGTCCACACTTTCACCAAGCATTACAGTCTGAACATTGCCTCTAGAGCCCATGCGGAATTTGACAAGGCTGAGCTACAAAGACTTCTGTCTTAAGTTTATGGAGATCCAACCTCCCAGACTGTCTGTTTTTCACTTGTTACTGCTTGGTACTCGTTCCTGGGGTGTAACCTGATGACTAAGATCTCCCCAAAGAAGATAGAACAGTTACATAAGAATATACCATAACAGTAGATCTTCGAGGGGATCTCAGTCATCAGGTATGATTTCCCTTCCACCATCCCCCTTCTTGGGGTTCCTGTCCAGGACCTGGCTATCTGCTGTTTCCAATCTATTATTTAGAGCTGGGTCCCTCTTTCTCTCCTCCGTTACCCAGGACATGAGCCTTGCTCCCTTTGTGTCCAGAGGGAAAGAACTGAGGGGAGAGCAGGGCCGCCCATGCCTACATAGGGTTGCTGACGTCGGCGGCATGTGATCCCACTTGTACTGCTGAAAATCTTCCATGTGGATTCCTCTTCACCAATGGCGAAGGTACCTGCGGTGTAACCAGATGACTGAGATCCCCTCAAAGATCTACTTTTATGGTAAGCTCTTACATAGATGGTCTTTCCTTGTCCATATCTTGACAGGAAATCAGCATTTTTACATACTCTTTTCCAGATAAGTGCATCACTTTGAATTTGAATGGCTGTAGTGCCAGGTACTACCCTGTGATTCTGGAATTTTTATCCTTTATTTGATTAAGCCAACAGAGAGGATTGTGATCTGTTAAAAGTACAAAGTCAGCTCCTAGCAAATAAAGCTTAGGAAGTGACTGTATGGTCCACTTTGCCACAAGGTGTTCATTTTTGATGATGGAGTACCTCTTCTCTCCGTCGTGCAACTTCCTACTGTACTATAGAATGGGATGCTCCTTCCCATCTATATTTTGACTTGACTGCACCTTTGCCTACGTCTGATGCATCTGTCTGTAAAAAGAAAAATAGTTCCTCTAAGTCTGGACTTCTTAAAACAGTGGCTGAACATAATGCAGCTTTGATAGCCCGAAAAGCTTAATCATGCTCTGGGGTCCATTTCCCATTATTCAGGCACTGTTTCTTCATGAGTTTAGTGAGGGGAATAGCTAATTGGGCAAAGTTAGGAACAAATCTCCAATAGAAACCAGCCAGCCCTAAAAATGATCTGACATGTTTCTTTGTTTTAGGAATAGGACTGTTAACTACAGCTTCTAGCTTACAAATCTCTGGCTTTACTTCTCTATTTCCCAAAACATATTCCAAATATCTGGTTTCCTGCATGCCCAATGCACATTTGGTAGGATTAGTTGTCAGACCTGCCTTTTTGATAGATTGGATAACTGCTAGCAGGTGTTCCACTTGGCTTTTCCAGTCTGGACTGTACACCACAACATCATCCAGGTAAGCAGCACAATAACCAATGTGAATAGCTAAAATTACATCCATGTATCGCTGGAATTTCGCTGGTGCATCAAGTAAACCAAACGGCATAGTGGTGAACTGGTAGAATCCAATAAGAGTGGCAAATGCAGTTTTGTCTCTGGATTCTTTAGCTAGGGGGATTTGCCAGTAACCCTTGGTGAGATCAAGGGTACTGATATACTTGGTACTCCCCAGGCTGTCCACCAAATCATCTATTCAAACATGAAGTCTTGCTGTATTCTGACATATTGCAGTGATTCCCAACCTTTGAACTGCCCCAAAGAACAAAGAGTTAACTTTCTGTGCAGGGCATAGAATGCTGAGCTTGAGCTCGGTTGAAGTCTCTGTCTGGAGTGTTTCCAGCTCACACCGTCAGATTTTTTACTCCGCCTCACTGAACAGTCGCTCCAGAGATTTCTCCTTCAGCTCGGTTCAAAGTCAGTTAAAGTTTCAGTTTTCGTCGTTTTTTTAAACCGAAAAAGTTTTCCGCATAATCGGTTCAGTCTCTGTCTGTGGTGCCATGAGTACTAGATAGGAATTGTTCTGTTTTTCTGTGTGGAACTTGTAAAAGTGCGGCTTGGTTCGGCTGAACTGGCCATTTGATAGTGAAATCTTGTGTTTTGTGTTTTTACTTATTGTGTGGTTACCGGTTCTTATTGTTTCTAAAAAAAAAAAAAAAAAACGTGTTTCAATATGTTTTTTCCAATACCCGTGACACGGTTAGGAACCGATAAGGGAGTCTTGCCTTGCGGTTGCCATAAAAAGGGTAAGTTGGTTAGCTTGGCCATGTCTGAGAAACCCAAGAAAAAAAACGGGCCTACTGGGTTTCAACACTGCAGTGAGTGTGGGGAGGTCTTTGCCAAGTCCGATTCCCCCAACCACCTGTGTTTTGTGTCAGGGTTTGACCACCTCGATTCAGACTGCCAAATATGTAAAAACTTTCCCAAATCTACCCTTGAGAAGAGATTAGGTAGATTGAGGGAAAAGGAGGCCGAGAAGTCCGCTGACATGGATGGCCAGCCCGGTTCGGTTCTGACCAAACCAGAACGACTTCCCTCTGACCAGGGCGATACTTCGGGCAAAAGGAGAGCCGATTCCGAGGGATCGGTTCTGACAAAAGAAAACGCAAAGACAAATCGACTGGTTCGGATCCAGAGGTTCATGTTCCAACCGCCGAAGAGATAGCCAGAGCGATTCAGATTGTGGAATCGCTCTGTCCAGTTCCTATCGATCCGGCTCCTTCTGGCAGGGGTTCGGTTCGGTTGGTTCTCCCGGTTCAAGATTATACCTTCGAAGATTTTTATGAACTAGAATTTGAAGAGGAAGGGGAATTTGAGGAGGATGATGGTGAAAGTGAGGGTCTGGATGTGCCTGTGGACCCGGACATCTCCCCTGACAGACCTTCAGGTGTTTCCCCTCCTAGGCTTTCTGAGTCCCCTTCTCACTTTATGTTCTACAGAAAGGTGGCTGAAACCCTCCAGCTTCCTATGGAGGAGGCTGTGGAAGATCAGGAGGAGCCTGATGATGTAGAAATGATGGACATCCCAGAGTCCAGGAGACTGTCTATTCCCCTTCCCCAAATCCTTTGGGAAATGGACACAAAAAATCCTAAAGTCTCCTAACACTATACCTCCTGTGGATATAAGAATGGACAGGAGGTATACACTTTCAGGCTCAGACACAGAGTTCTTATACCAGCAATGCAGCCATGTTGGAGTAGTGCAGGCTGCTGCCTGTGACAAGGCAAATATTCCCTTGGCTTCACACCCCCCAGACAAGGACTCCAGGAAGATTGATGCCATGGCAAAGAAACAGTACATGGCATCTTCTTTGGGACTTAGGCAGGCGAATTACATGGCCTATACAGCCAGGTACCAGAAGTCCAGGTGGGACACTGTACTGGCACTGGCTAAACAGGCCTCCCCCAGCTAGCCAAGGAGCTGGAGGCAGTGGCTGCAGATAGGATTGAGGAATCTAAGGTTCAGTTTCATGCTGCTGTGGACTCTAATGATGTCATCAAGAGTCATGGCTACATCTGTGGCTCTTCGGAGGATGGCTTGGCTCAGATGTACTAGCCTCTCGCAGGACACCCAGGCTAAGGCCATGGATTTTCCTGTAGTGGGTAATTCTCTGTTTGGGGAGCAGACAGAGAATTACATGAAGAAAATGGATGAGTACAAGACCACTTACAGGAGTGCTCAGGCCAAGGAAAGACAGGCAACTCCTCAAAGGCAGCAGTCTAGGGGCAGGGGAATGCCTTTTCAAAGGCCTTTTTACCAAGCACAGGCCTCTTCTTCCTTTTCTCAGAGGGAGAGGCAGAAGGGGGATGAGCAGGGCTGCATCCATTCCTCAGCCTAAAGCCCCTGCCAAGCAGACACCCTGATGGGCCTGCCCGGGTCGACTCTCCTATTCCAATAGGGGGCAGGCTGGCTTACTTTGTCCAGGACTGGATGTCTATTACATCAGACAAGTGGGTCCTGGAAGTAGTAAGCCAGGGACTGGTTCTCAGCTTCAAAAAATGTCCAAAGATGAGAGCCAGATCTTTTCATAGAAACATAGAAACATAGACTTTGATGGCAGATAAGGACCGCTAGGCCCATCTAATCTGCCCATTTCCTACCTACAGGATAGGCACGCAGATCCTAGTTAACCAATAGCCTATATCTTCCTGTCCCCCACAAGAATTGCCTTATGTCTGTCCCATGCATTCTTGAATTCTCCACAGTTTTAGACCCCACAACTTCCTCAGGAAGGCTGTTCCATGCATCCACCACCCTCTCTGTGAAATAATACTTCCTCACATTGCCCTAGAACGCCCTCCTTCTATCTTTAAATTGTGTCCCCTTGTTCTTGCAAGTCTCTTTTTCTGAAAGATGCTACCCTCTTGGACTTTGTTGATTCCCTTGAGGTACTTGAAAGTTTCTATCATGTCCCCCCTCTCCCTTCTTTCCTCTGCAAATCTCTCGGAAACCCTTGCCCTAGAGGCAGAGGTTTCTTCTCATCTAGCCTTAAGAGCCATAGAGAGTATACCTACCCTGCACTGGGGCAAAGGACTATACTCCAGGTACTTCCTGACCCGGAAAAAAGACAGGGGAGTGGCGACCCATCCTAGACCTAAGATATCTAAACAAACATCTTTTAAAACCAAAGTTCAAGATGGTAACTCTGGGAATAATCCTTCCCTCTCTAAGGCCAGGGGACTGGCTAGCCTCCCTGGACCTCAAAGATGCCTACTTTCACATTCCCATCAGGTGCTCCCACAGAAAGTACCTCAGGTTCGAGTTGCCCTCAGGCCACTATCAGTTCAGAGCAATGCCCTTTGGCCTAACCTCAGCCCCAAGGGTTTTCACAGAGTGCCTGGCAGTAGTAGTTGCCTTTTTAAGAAGGCAAAAGATTTCCATTTTTCCATATCTGGACAATTGGCTAATAGTGGGTCAGTCTCCAGACCAAGTCAAGTCTCACCTGCAAGTGACCCAGCAAGTGCTCACTTCTTTAGGATTTCTTCTCAACCTTCTCAAGTCAGTTCTCGAACCAGTCCAGCTTCTTACCTTTATAGGGGCATAATTGGACACAATTGGACACACTCAAAGCAAGAGCGGGCAGGGGTTCTTATGGAACTTGCCTCTTCTTTCAGCCTTCGGGTATCTCGGGCCAGCAATGCACTTCCTCCAACTCTTGGGCCACATGGCAGCTTCAACAGCAGTGGCCAAGGGGCAAGATTCCAGAGGAGAGAGATTCAGTTCCACCTGAGAGCTTTTTGGTCTCAGACGAAGGATTCCCTTACCAAACTGATCCCAGTGACTCTGACCTTGATCCAAGCCCTCCAATGGTGGCAAGATCAGGACAATTTAAGATAAGGTGTTCCTTTTGTTACTTAGCCTTTTTCAGTGTTCCTTACCACAGATGCTTCTCTTCTGGGCTGTGAAGCCCATCTGGGGTCCCTCACTGTCCAGGAACTGTAGTCCCCCCAAGAATCCCTTCTCCATATCAATCTCCTAGAGCTCAGGGAAGTTTTTCTAGCCCTAAAAGCTTTCTCTCAGTCAGAGAACAAGGTGGTTCAGGTCAGAACGGACACCACCACCACCATGTGATACATCAACAAGCAGGAAGGCACTCGGTCCACGGCCTTGTGCACAGAAGCCATGAAGTTGTGGTCCCTGGCGTATTCCCTGCAAACCTCTCTGGTAGCAGTTCACCTTCCAGGGAAGGACAGTGTGCTATCAGATGCACTGAGCAGGATCTCTCAGCACCATCACAAATGGTCCCTGGACCCTCAGGTGTTGAAAGTGATTTTTTCAAGGTGGGGCACTCCAGAGATAAATCTCTTTGCAGTCCCAGACAATCACCAACTCCCTCTGTTTTGTTGCAGACCTCCAGTCTTGGGCTCAGTCCCCCTGGACGCCCTGATTCTGAATTGGGAAGGAAGTTTCTGTGCCCCCCGCCCTCCTGTTCAAAGTTTTAGTCAAAATAAGGTCTCAACCTTGCAGAGTGATTCTGATTGCTCTCTGATTGGACCACACAGCCTTGGTACCCCTGTTGCTGTCCCTAGCAGTCCATCTTCCCCTGTCTCTTCCCAGGAATTACAACCTGTTAACATCCTCTCAGGGGAAGATTTGGTACCCCAATCTTCAATCTGTCAATCTCAAGGCATGGCTCTTGAAGAGTTAAGAGTTTGCAGATCTGCATTTTTCCCAAGGGGTTCTGGATATTCTCAAGGCTTCTTAAAAGCCCTCCACCAGAAATACTTATAACTTCAAATGGAAGAGATTCAGCATTTGGTGTTCTAAGAAGCATGTTTCTCCAGACACTGCTGGATTGCCTACGGTTCTGGATTATATGGTCCGTCTTAATGGCCTAGGCCTCAGACCAGCTACTCTCAAGGTACACTTGTCAGTTGTTTCTGCGTTTTTGTCTGTGGGGAAGTCTTCCTCACTATCTTCTCATCCTGTATTCTGTAAATTTTTTAAAGGATTGCTTCACACCAGTCCTCCTTTTAGAGACCCTGCCCCTACCTGGGATTTGAATGTTTGCATTGCTCAACTTATGCAACCCCCTTTTGAGCCTATGTCTTCAGCATAGCTTAAGTACTTGACTTGGAAAACTGTGTTCTTGGTAGCCATTACCTCTGCCAGGCGTATCAGGGAATTGCAAGCCCTGTCAGTGGAACCTGATTTTATCTCATTTCACAGGGATAAAGTGGTCCTTAGAACCAGTAGTAGGTTCTTGCCCAAAGTGGTTTCAGACTTCCATTTAAACCAGTCTGTCTCTTCCTGTTTTCTTCACTGATCATTCTTCCTCAGAGAGAGAGGCTACACAGTTTAGATGTTAAAAGACCCTTAGTTACTACATGGGCGTATCAAGGGTCACAGGTTTGACTCCTCCAGTTGTTCCTCACTTATGGAGAAGTGGTGAGGCAAACCTGCCACTAAGAGATCTGTTGCCAGGTGGATTGTGTCTTGTATACAATTCTGCTGTGAAAAATTGAGGAAAACTCCACCTCAGGCCTGAGGGCTCATTCCACAAGAGGTACAGCTGCTTCCTGGCTGCTGCCAGGATATCCCTCTCTTAGAAATTTGTCAAGCAGCACCTGGAAAACAGTCCATACCTTTAGCAAGCATTACTCTCTGGATATCCAGGCTAGGAGTGATGCTCGTTTTTTCTCAGCAGTACTTCAGAGCCTATTCCCAAAGTAGGTTCTGCCCCTCCTCCATGGAGGTACTGCTTGGTAGTCTGCAATATGTCAGAATACAGCAAGACTTCATGTTGTTTGAAGAAAAATTACTCCCCTTAGTAAGTATGTTTCTTCTAATGGAGTCTTGCTGTATTCTGACCTCCTCCCCTGCCTCCCTCTCAGAACCTGCTTTTGGGAAGTGGGTGGGCAGGTGCAGTGTTGCACCCCGGGGGTGTTTTTTCTTTACACCCTTCTCCTTTTTTGTTTGGGTGCTCATTTTTTTACTGTTATTTGTATTAGATTGGTTTTTGGTTTTTGGTTACCTGACTTGAATCTTCTTTGGGAATCCAAAACTTTTTTCTGCCAGTTGGCTAGTAGGAATTTTTACAATTTCCACATAGAATTTTTAGTTATTTGGGCTCGTAAGAATCTGACGGTTTGAGTTTGAAACACTCTAGACAGAGACTTCAACCGAGCTCGAGCTCAGCATTCTATGCCCTGCATAGAAAGTTAACTCTTTGTTCTCCGGGGCAGTTCAAAGGTTGGGAATCACTGCAATATGTCAGAGTACATAAGGACTCCATTAGAAGAAACATGACTACTATGGTGAGTATTTATTTCTTCTGGGCATAGGATAACTGTTAAATTCTGACAATCCATAGGATTGCTTGGGCGATAGCCAGGAGAGAGGAGCTGAATGTCATTGTCCATCTGGTGACCAATGACCAGGCAAGGAGAAAGGTAAAGTTAGCCAGAGTCCAGGAGGATTTCAGGAAGCTGGGAGAGGACCTGAAACAGGTAGCACATTCTGCCTTATTCTCGGAGGTGCTACCTGTTTAAGGCATGGAGGAGGCCAGGGCACTCCACATCCAAACCTTCAATTCCTGGTTGAAGGATTGGCGTGGAAGGGAAGGATTTGGCTTCATAGGGGACTGGCGCTCAACCCGAGCAGATGTGAGCTTGTATCAAGAGGATGGCCTGTCTGTCTGAAAGGGTCCTCAGTCTTTAGTGATGCATTTAACTGGGAGCCAGGAGCCTGGTGGCAGGACACCCCAATGTGAGAACATGCAAAAGTACAAGTTGACAGGGAACAACTAGGCGAGCAGTGAGGGGCAAGCAGGGGAAATGTTTATAAGGAGGGATAAGGGGGGACAAGAGCACATGAGCATGAATACCAGGGTGGGGGGAAGAGGCAAAGTAGAGAAAACAGGAACCGAGGGAGGGCAGGGAGTAAAACGTGGAAGGTCATGTTCACAAATGCCTGCAGTCTTGGAAATGAGGTTCCAGATCTGGAAGCCTTGATGACAGATATAGACCTTGACATAGTAGCAATAACAGAGACATGGTATTCTGTTAATCACAGCTGGGATATCAGTGCACCAGGCTATACACTTTTTAGAAAAGACAGGAAAGGTAAAAAAAAGGGGGGGGGGCCCTGTACGTCAGAGAAGGCATAAAGGCTACAGAAGTACAGGTAAGGCAGGGGGAGGCCAAGGCAGTGTGGGTCACCCTTGAACCAGGTAATGGTACAGCAATATGTACAGGGGTGATCTACAGACCTCCAGCACAGAGGGAGGAAGTGGACATGGTATTAGTGGAGGAAATTCACGGCATGGCAGCTAAAGGTGAAATCCTGTTGATGGGACATTTCAATATGCCAGTTGTGGATTGGACCACCCAGGCAGCTGCTTCAGCCAGAAGCACAGCCATCCTGGAATGCCTGCAGGGGGTTGGACTCAGACAGCTGGTGCATGAGCTCACTAGGAACAAATCGATTCTAGACCTGGTATGGACCACTGGGAGCAGAGTTGAAAGAATCCAGGTGGAAGGGCAGCTGGGATCCAGCGACCGCCACATGGTATGGTGAGACATGGACTTAGTTAAGCCACACAAGGCAAAGGAAATAGATTTCAGGAGGGTAGATTTCAATGAAATGGGTAGATGTTTAAGAGCAGCCCTGGAGAAGGGAGAGGTAATGGAGGGGGTGGAGGGAACAGTAGGGGAGACTAAAAGGAGCTATTATGGAGGTAAATAACCAATGCATTAGGATAGCGGCCAAAGGGAAAAGAAGAAAGAAACCACTATGGTTCTCTAAAGAGATGGGAGACAAAGTAAGGGCAAAAAAAGCGAGTTTCAGGAGGTATAGGGGGACCCAAAGGGAGAAGGACAGAAAGGTGTACCTTGAATGTCTGAGAGGCAGGGAAGGCTGTTAGGAAAGCCAAGGCACAGGCAGAGGAGGGTTTAGCATGGACTGTGAAAAAAGGTGACAAGACATTCTATAAGTACATCAGCAATAAAAGAAAAAACGGAGGGAGGGGGTATTGTGAGGCTCAAGGGAGGAGGGGAGAGGTGCAAGGAGGAGATCTGAACAAGGCAGAAATATTGAACGAATACTTCTGTTCAGTATTCACTGATGAGGGAGAAGGGCAAGGACCACAATTGGGGAGCAGAGGCAATCGGGGGTGGGGAGAGATAGAAGTGGACACCAGTCCATTCACAGTGGAGAGAGTTTGGGAGGAACTCACAGAGCAGAAGGTGGATAAAGCCATGGGGCCAGATGACATACACCCAAGGATATTAGGGAGCTGTGGAGGGAACTAGCAGCGCCTCTGGCCACTCTATTAACAGAGTCACTCAACACAGGCGTGGTTCCGGAGGACTGGAGGAGGGTGCATGTAGTCCCACTGCACAAAAGTGCCAGTACGGTGCAAGCGGGGAACTACAGACCAGTCAGCATCACCTCAGTGGTGGGGAAGATCATGGGGACACTGCTGAAAGAAAGGATAGTGGCACCCCTGGAATCCGTTGGTGCCCAGGATCTGAGGCAGCATGAATTCACATCAGGAAGGTCTTGTCAAACGAATCTGATAGATTTTTTTGATTTGGTGACTAGGGAAGTGAATCAGGGAGGGGCCCAAGATGTCATCTACCTGGATTTCAGCAAAGCCTTCGATACTGTCCCACATAGAAGGCTGGTTAACAAGATGAATAGTCTGGGCATGGGGCATACGGTGATACAGTGGGTTAGAAACTGGCTGACTGACAGAAGGCAGAGGGTGGTGGTAAATGGGATCCAATCCTGGGAGAGAGGGGGTGATCAGCGGAGTGCCACAAGGATCAGTAATGGGACCAGTCCTGTTCAATGTCTTCATTAGTGACATTGCAGAGGGGCTGGAAGGAAAGGTCTGCTTATTTACAGATGACACCAAGATCTGCAACAGGGTGTGTACTCTAGAAGTGGTGCAGAAAATGAAGAGGGACCTGGAGAAGCTTGAAAGCTGGTCGGAGGTGTGTCAACTGAGGTTCAGTGTGAAAAAGTGCAAGATAATGCACCTGGGTAGGGGGAACCCTGGGGAGAGATACAGGATAGGGCCGGAGGTGCTGACCATCACCAAAGAGGAGAGGGACCTAGAGGTTATCATATCTGATGACCTTAAGGTATCAAAGCATTGCGCAAAGGCTGCAGGGAGGGCCAGTCGCATGCCGGGGTGCATAGGCAGAGATATTACTAGTAAGAGGTGGGAAGTGGTGATGCAATTGTATAAAACACTGGTAAATCCTCACCTGGAGTACTGCGTGCAGTGCTGGAGACCACACATGTGTAGGGACATAAACAAGGTGGAGGCTGTTCAGAGAAGAGTGACAAAGATGGTGCATGGTTTGCACCACAAAACATATGAGGATTGATTAAGAGACCTCAATATGTACTCACTGGAGGAGAGGAGAGAAAGGGGTGACATGATACAAACTTTTAAGTACCTTAAGGGCATAAACAAGGTGTAGGTGAGATATCTTTTCCAATGTAGAAAAGATACCAGAACAAGGAGGCACAATATGAAATTGGAGGGGGGAGATGAGAGATAACGTGAGGAAGTTTTTCTACACAGAGAGGGTGGTGAACACTTGGAATAGTCTGCCACAAGAGGTGGTAGGGGCAAGCACAGTGGAGGGTTTAAACATGCCTGTGACAAGCACAGAGGACCCTTGGGTGGGAAGGGAGTGATGAAAAGCCATTGACCACTTAGGGTGAGTGGATGCATACTTGTATAGGGCCTGAGAGCAGACTGGATGGGCCTTGTGGTCCTTATCTGCCGACAGTTTCTATGTTTAAGTTTCCTAAAATCAAGGCAGATTCTTACACCCTCTTCTTTTTTATTTACAATCACTTTGGTGATGACCAAGCACTTCTCGACTCTTCTGTGACACCCCATTCTCTTTTTTGTATTTCCTTAACCACGTCTGCTCTTAACCACTTTGGTAATCTGGTACGTCTTTTGTCTGATAGGGTGAGTATTCCCTGTCATTATTATGTGTTCATCCCCTTTTGCTCAGCCTGGCACTGTGGTGAAAGTACTGTTCTAGGATCATGGATATGTTGTTCATCAGCACTCATTGGCAGAGTCTCTTTCCCTTTAAATCAGCTGGAAAGTCTTCAAGCTGGCTCCTCCCACCCATCTGGGTGGTATAACCCTTGGTTCCGTCCCATGATGCCAGATCTTCCTTTACGCTGGAAGATTCAGGTTGCCTCCTTCGTGCTGTCGCATTTTGTAGGCCCTGGCTTCAGAATCTTGTTGTTCTGAAAATTTGCCTTGTTCGCGTTAGTGATTGCGATTACTTTTCTTCGATCATGGAAGATCAGTCTTCCCCCAGATTTCGGCGGTGTTCATGCGGCTGAAGATGTCGCGGACCGACCCACATGCCATGTGCGTTTATTGCTTGGGTGTCAGCCATGACACCACGACGTGCGAGTTTTGCCTCGTGTTCCAACCCAATGTCCTCAACGACAGTCTCGCACCCCTTAGCTGGGGAGGCCTGAAAAATAGAACCCGCTGGTGAAATACAAGGAGGCCTGATGGGCAGTTTCCACGGCCGCAGGATCCGCTGAGCAATTGGAGAGCATGCAAGCCTTCAAGGAGGAAGCAGCTTGTGCCGCGGAATCTTCCTCTCGGAGCTTCTTCGTTCTGCTCAACCTGGGCTCCACCTTCCTTCCAAGAGCTGTGCTACTCTCTCCCGACTAAGGGTGAGAGTCCGGCGTGGCATGCACCTCTCAGTCCCGTGGCGGAGAAGGACTCGGATCGCCTTTGCCTCGATTTAAGATGCTCTCGGATCGAGGAGATCTCAGTCCCAGGAAGCGCCATTTCGACCTCAGTCAAAATCACCTCTTCGCCGCTGGCTTTTCAGCCTCGCCATCTGGCCAGTCAACCGAAGTGTCGATAAACGACATTGAGATAATTCTCACTCCATTTGACAGCTCTCTCTCTCTCGGACTCCGGTCCTTGCTTTCCCTGACGAGGAGACCCAACCTGCTGGGACTCCCACCGAGGAAGTGGTCCCTGACCCCAGGAAGTCACCAGTCCTGCCAGTGTCTCCCGGTCGACTGAGTTGGCCCGTCCGATCTCGATCGAGGTCTCAGACCCTCTCGACCGAAAGGCCGAGAAAGGGCCATAAGCGCTTTAAAAAGAGGCAACACCATCGGTCATCCTCGTCCTCCTCAGCTAAGGAGAGGCTCCAGTGGAAACTCCGGCGTTACGAAGACCTCATGTGGCAACAGCTGATTTTGACTGGGCACAAGCCTTCTCCGGCTCCTACCCCAGCCATTACTTGGCTTTCGCCTCCCAGGCTGAAGCAGACTCCTCTGGAGCCGATTAAGTCGGTTCCTCCATCCGAGGAGCTGGTGAAACCTCCGGTTCTGCCTAAACCAGTCTCTCCACCAATTTTGGTGGGACCGCCGCCTAAGTAGCCTGTGGGAGGGGCTCCTTCTAAGGAAGCTAGACCAGACACCGGGCTTCCCCAGTGTCTCTCATTCACTGTCACCCCTGACCACCCCCGGCGGGTTGTGGGTGATGTGGCTGGCCGACCGCTGTATCCGGATTCCTCGGATTCGAATGAAACTGGCCTCCGTTTTGTCATCCACAGGATGATGAATCAGCTGGTGGGATAGAGACTGAGGAAGGTCCTTCGGTCCTTAAGGGCATTCTCCGCCTCATCTCTGAGTCTAAGGATGCCCCTGGAGCCTTTCCAGCAAAAGGCAGAGCACCCTCTCACTGACATCCTCAAGAGGTATGCCCAGACGGAAGCCTTTCCTGTGGCCGAGGCCATTGTTAGCCCAGCCTTAGAACATTGGCAGCACCCTGCCTCCAGTCCAGCTCCATCTGCCCTTATAGCCTGCAGGTACGCGATGCCCATGGGGTACCTTGCGAGATTCACAGAGCACCCTTCAGCCGAGAGCCTTGTGACTGCCTCTGTGTTCGGGTGTACTGGTAGATCTTACTTCAAGAGGGTTCCTTCAGGAGGTCATCACTTACAGGACTGGGCGCCAGGCCGCAGGGCAGACTTTTCTAGCAATCCCTGACGGGGACTGCCCACCCGATGTCAGCGCGACTGTATATAGTGGGCGGTCCCCAGGCCTGCCCTCCAGTTCTTTCCCGCTGTCACCTCATGTCAGTCGCATTGCAGACTTCCATATAGCGATTGTCATGAAAGTGTTTTGCGTCGGATTTTCCTTCGCTAAAAAATTCTTTTTTTCATTCTCTTCATTGATGTCGTCACCTGAGAAGTGCTCATCCTGTGGCGCACAGATCCCGCACAAGGATGATCATCTCAAGTGCGCCCTCTGTTTAGGCCCAGACCACCCTGTCTCCTTCTGCCCAGAGTGCCAGACCTTCAACCAGGCCATGAAGAAAAGGAGACAGCAGGCTTTTGGAGGCTCATCTCTTGAAAACCCGCTTGACTTCTCTAGAGAAGAAATGGACCATTTGAGGGAGTCCTCTGCAGATAAATCTTCTCCATTGAAGAAGCACAAGGAAAAGTCTAGGGAGTGGGAGTGCTCCACAGACGACACACGGCCCTCAACTAGCAAGGCCCAGACGCCGCCCAGAAAATCGGACAGTAAGTCTGGTAAGACCGCAAAGGGTCAGTCGATCGTCTGCTCCTCCGATGACCGCACCACGCCAGCTGATAAGTCGACCCCCGGCTCCTCCAGAGACCGCGCAGCAGCCAGTAAGCTGGCTCTCTAGCCTGTGGGGACCCACCCGGAACCCGTCGATAAGTCAGCTGGGGGCTCCTCCTCCACACACCCGACGCCACCTGCTAAGACGCCCATCCCTGATGGTTGCACAGGTGTGGTTCCCCAGTCAGGGCCTAACGATGCCTCACC
This sequence comes from Neoceratodus forsteri, assembly GCA_016271365.2. Taxonomy (NCBI): domain Eukaryota; kingdom Metazoa; phylum Chordata; order Ceratodontiformes; family Ceratodontidae; genus Neoceratodus; species Neoceratodus forsteri. The sequence continues at coordinate 609,163,586 of CM057449.1, read as the reverse complement.
CGATGCCCAGCAGAAACAGGGGGAGAAGGCCTCTCTCCCTTCCCCCATGCCCTCCACTTCAGTGGTGGGTACCTCTGGCGAAGAAAGCAGAGAACCCCTCTGTAGTCGATTCCACAGGGTCAACCCCATGCTGTCCTCTTGGGGGTCAAAGAGAAGGAGTCTCCTCCTCGGCCAGCGGGCCTTACTGTGGAGGCCCCTCCTCTGCCTCCGGGCGGGATCCCTGTAGCGCCGACTCTGGCCATTATCCCGCCAGAGGACCTAGCGAACCTTGTTCCTATGCCGGATATCCGACGACAGTTGCTCACTCGGGACCCAGTGATTGGCCTCAACCATTGGCTCCGACGCCGGCAGTCCCGACGATGGTTCCTCAACCATGACCTATCGAATGGCCTCAGTCATTGGTCCTGATGCTAGATCCGGTCCTGCCATCAGGGCCTCTTTGCCTATTCCAACGCCGACCCCTTTTCCGGCACTGGATCAGGTGGTGCTGGTTCCCACGACGGTCCCCCTGATGTGGGCTGTCCTGATGCCAGACCCCGAGCCTATATATATATATACACACACACTACGGCGGGCCCGCCGCCAGACCTGACGACGGAGATTTACTCAAGACCCCGAACTGTTCCTCACTACCCGCAGGGGTTTCCTGGGGACCACTACCCAGCTGGCCCCCTTCCTGGCTGGAGTCACAACAGACAGTTTTACCCTGGGTTCAATCCCTACTCTCACTACCAGGGATTTCTGGGCTATCATTATCCACCCTCACTGGTAATGCCGCCTCCTCCTCCCCCCAGCCCAAACCTCCTCCACCACCTACGGTTGCACCGGATTTCAAGACCTTAATTCAGTCTTGGTGGCAGGTGGCTCGGTCAGAGTTGGTGTCGGACCTGGAGACAAGAGTCCCTCTACCACGGTCTCCCAGGTCCCTTTCCCCGAGCAGTTCTTCTATGACTACGGTGCATGTCTCGGGGAAGACTCGTCAGGATGTTTCACTTCTGGATATTCGTCACCGTCCTGAAGAAGGGGCACATCACCACCATGACGACGATGATGAGGGGGCTGATGATTCTACGAAGGGGGTCTTTGAGGAGCCTGAGGACCCGTCGGGCAGTGTTTCCCCGAAATTCCCACCAGAGGACCCTGCCTTTTCGGACCTCCTGAGGTCCATGAAGGATTTCTTTGGCTGGGAGTCAGAGGATCAGGGCCCTATGAGACAGATACTTGCCAAGCATCTGGACTTAGAGCCTCTGTCTCCGGTCCCCGTTCCTCCATGGATTGGACCTCATCAGGACCTCACCTCTACCATCTGGCAGATGCCTCATTCCATCCTGGCTGTCCCCAAGAGAGCGAACAGACTTTACCGAGTGCCAAAGGATGCCCCGTCCTTGAAAACACATTCCAAGGCGGACTCTGTTGTCATTTCTGCTGCTCTTGACCACTCCGACGCACCCAAGCACATGAGCACCACTCCTCCGGACGAAGAGTCTCGGCAGATGGACCAGTTCGGGAGAAAGATCCATCAGCCACATGCGTCCTTTGGTCCCTTAATTTTGTGGCCCATATGGTGTCTCAACAAAAAGCTACCTTGGCCAGGATTTGAGGCTCTGGTCCAGGCCATGGATCCCTCGACCTTAAAGGAAGAACTTGTCAAGGATCTTCACCTCTCCAAGTTCTCTTGTAGACATGCTTTGCAGGCCACATATGACTTGGTCGATTCTGTGGCGCATACCTTGGCAGCTGCCGTTGCCCTTAGACGGCACTCCTGGCTTTGCCTTTCTGGACTTGCTAATGAGGTCCAGTCAGCGATTCAAGATGCCCCCTTCAGGGGCTTAGTACTCTTTGGGGACACCAAGGACATTATCACTGACTTGCAGGATAGAGGTCTTGCCCTCAACTCGGTGAGGTCGATGTACCAAGGAAAAGGACCTGGAGGCAGAGAAAGCAAGCCCCACACGCCGCCAGGGAAAGCGTAAGGCCACGGGTATAGCCACCCCTCCTGCCTCCAAGAATCAGAGACTAGCAAGGGGTCCTCCCCCTGAACATCCAGCCACTTCCTGACTTCCCATCCCCACTGCCTTCTCAGTCTCCCGATGGGGAGTAGGTGGGGGGGGGAGGTTCGTCCGTCACGCACAGGAGTGGAGGGCGATCACCTCCGACAAATGGGTCCTGCAGCTAGTGTCCGTCGGACACATGATAGTTTCTGGACTTTCCTCCGGAAACTCCACCAAAAAGATCCTCCTATTCAAGGGATCAGGCTTTTCTCATCCGAGAAGAGGTGAACAGCCTCTTGCTCAAGGAAACAGTAGAGCACGTTTCCCCCCCCCGGCAAAGGGGAAAAGGGTTTTAATCCCACTTTTTCCTGGATCCAAAAAAGACTGGGGATATCAGACCCATACGCGACTTAAGCAACCTAAACCAGTTTGTCAAGTACAAAAAATTTCGGATGTTGACTCTCCAGAACCTCCTTCCACTCCTTCTGGAGAACCATTGGTTGTGCAGTCTGGACATGCAGGATGCTTACCTGCATATCCCCATCTTTCCCAGCCACCGCCAGTTCCTGCAGTTTCAGTTCCAGGGGGAGCACTTCCAGTTCTGAGCACTCCCCTTTGGCCTGTCCTCGGCACCCTGGGGGTTTACCAAGTGCCTGGCAGTGGTTGCGGCCTTCTTACGCCCCGGGGCATTGCAGTTTTCCCTAACTGGACGACTGGCTGATTTCAACCCTGTCCAGGGGCTCTTTACTAGAGAGACTCTCTTTCACTTTGGCCCTATTACACAGGCTAGGGATTACTGTCAGTATCCCCTAGTCCTCTATGACCCCTGCCCACAGACTCCAGTTCATTGGGGTAATTTTGTATATGGTCTATTGCAGAGCTTTCCTCCCTCCAGATAGGGTGGAGACACTGATCTGTCAGGCTTCCAAAGCGGCTTCTTCCAGGAACATCTCGGCCCGGGAGATCCTGTGCCTTCTCGGCCTGATAGCGGCCTCCATCACCACTCTTCCTTCATGAGGCTCCACATGAGTCACTCAGTGGTCCTTGCGCGTGCAGTGGGATCAGCTCCTGGACGACCTGGACCATCCGATGCTGATCTCTTCAGCGGTTCAGAAAGAAGTGCTTTGGTGGAGGGATCCCTGCAATCTTTCGTTGGGTCTTCCCTTCAGGAACCCAGCTCCCTCAGCATCCCTGACCACGAATGCCTATAACATGGGATGGAGAGCACATCTAGGGGAGCACCAAGCCCAAGGACTGTGGTCCAGCTTAGAGACTTCATTACATATCAACGTTCTGGAGATGAGGGCTGTCCTGTACGCCTTCCAGGCCTTCCAGACCCTCTTTCCCAAGGGATCACTGCTGGTCCAAACGGACAATATGTCAGTAGTTTGGTACCTCAACAAACAAGGAGGAACCCGCTCGTATCCCTTGTGTAGGGAGGCGATGCGGGTGTGGAACTGGGCGGTCCAGAACAATCTCGCCCTCGTGGCCATGCATGAGCCAGCTGTTCTAAATGTCCTGGAGGACAGTCTCAGCAGATCTCAGAACCTAGCTCATGAGTGGGAATTGCATCAGGAAGTGGCGGAATCCATCTTCCTACGCTTGGGCATCCAGAAATCGACCTTTTCACCTCCCAATTTAACGTAAAACTTTCTAGCTTCTGGTTGCTCGTTCCAGAGCATGGTGCTTTCTGGCATGACGTGCTGTCACTCTCTTGGACAGAGACATTTTTGTATGCCTTACCTCCATTTCCCATTCTCCAGAGGGTCCTCCTCAAACTTCAGGCAGAGAGGGCCAAGATGATTCTCATCGCTCCTCTTTGGTTGAGACAGATCTGGTTCCTTTTGCTGCAACAGCTTTCCAGGGAACCACCAGTTCCACTTCAGTGACTCACGACCTCCTGACTCAGGATCAAGGTCGACTGCTACATCCGGGGCTCAGGACTCTGCATCTTCATGCATGGCTCCTGCAGACATAGCGATCTCTCGCATTGAAGTCTCCCCCTGGGTGGCTCAGGTCCTCATCGAGGCCAGAAAACCGTCTACTCGATCCACTTATGCCACGAAGTGGAAATGGTTTTCCATCTGGGCAGCCGCCTAGTGTTGGAACCCCTTCTCATGTTCTGCCCCTCAAGTCATGGAATACCTCCTTCACCTTTCATATTCATCATTGATGGTCCACCTTTCAGCTATTTCGGCGTACCACGAGTTAGTGTATGGTAAACCCGTGGCTCAGTTGGAAGTCTTGAAAACCTTTCTGAAAAGGATTCTCCATCTGAAACCCCCCATCCGCAGCCCAACACCTCTTTCGGATTTGAACTTCGTTTTGGAAAAGCTCACCCTTCCTCCTTTTGAGCTGGCTATGAGCTGTGATTTGCGCTTCCTTTCCTGGAAGGCATTGTTCCTGGTTGCCATCCCGTCAGCCCAAAGGATTTCGTAGCTTCACGCTCTGGTTTGTAAGGAGCCCTATCTGATTTTCCATAGGGACCGGACAGTCCTCAGAACGAATCCGAAGTTTCTTCCCAAGGTGGCGTCAGAAGCCATGCTGAACCAATCAGTAGAGCTTCCTGTATACTATCCGTCCCCCTCTAACAGAGGTGAGGCACTCCTCCATACTGTGGACGTACATCGGATTCTTCAGTGTTCTACTCACCAGACTGAAGAATTCCATAGCTGTGATCAACTTTTTGTTTCTTCTACCCCCAGATCAAAGGGAAAACAGGTTTCTAAGCAGGGCCTTTCCAAATGGTTAGGCAACTGCATTACGTAGTGTTACCAGAAGTACGAAAAACCTCTGCGGGTACCATTAGAGGTCATTCTACTAGGGGCATGGCTGCTTCTGCTGCCTTTTTGCGAAATGTCTCTGCTGCTGATATCTGTGCCATAGCCACTTGAAGTTCTGTCCATACCTTTACCCAGTACTACAGTCTGGACATTTCTTCTAGACAGAGGGCTGGTTTTGGCCTAGCTGTGTTACAGGGCCTTCTGTCCTAGACTGGATCCATTCTGGATTCCAGTTTTTCTGTTGGAGTTATTTTTCCCTCCTCCCTAGTTTCTCTCGGTCTCTCTTTGGAGCGATTGCTTGGGACTCTGTCCTGTAAGTGATGACCTACTGAAAGAACCTCTCTCGAAGATCTACTGTTACGGTAGGTTCCTACGTAACTGTACTTTCAACGGACACCGACAGACCACCTGAGAAGGAATCCAAATATTTGGATCACTCTGCTCGGAAGGTCCATGCAGCCTCGTCTTTAAGCCTCCATCAGGCAAGCTCGTCTGTCATCATGGCACATTTCTCCCCTGCCCTCTTGGGGTCCTTGGATGAAGTCCTCCCACATCTCCCCGCGGACGTGCAGACCACGGTCAAGCAGGTCCGGGACCAAGGCCGTGCTGTTGCCAGACAACTCCAGACGACTCTGGACATTGGGGACTCATTTACTCGTTCGTTGGCAGCCTCAGTTGCCTCTCACGGCAGAGCTTGGCTGAGGCTCTCCTCCTTTCCAGTGGATACTCGGCACAAACTAGCTGATGTGCCTTTCCTCAGCCCAGGTGTGGCTGGCCATCTTCAGTGCATTGAGCAGTCCAGTGCCACCTTGGACACCACTTCTGGTAAGGGTTCTTCTGGTCCTAAGAAGCAGCAGAAGAAGAAGCCTTTTTGGCACTCTTCCCCTGCGGCCCAGCAGTCCTCCTTTCAAGGGGGCAGCAGCAGCAGGCTCAAACTTGGCACCCCCAGCCTAAGCCCAGACCCTCCCAGGCCCGTAAGGGAGGCCGAGGTTCAGGCCCTGGATCCTCTACCTCCAAGCCTGCCCAGTGATGGGGTGGGGGGTGCCACCCCTGCTCCCATCACGCCAACTCTGGGTCCTCCTGTGGGGGGCCAGCTCTGCCACTTTCTTTCCACCTGGTCCACTGTTTCCACAGACAGGTGGGTCTTCGAAGTGGTCGGCCAGGGACTGCCTCTGGAATTGGAGCAGTACCCTCCAAGCTCAGCCCACGCTCCATGGGAGGAGAGGGTATCCGCCCACACTCAGTTGGCTCTCCGAGACGACATTGCTCAGCTGCTCCTCAACGAGGCAGTAGCTAGAGTGGCAGATCCTCCTCCAGACCCAGGGTTCGTATCCAGGTACTTCCTGGTTCTGAAACAACAAACTTAAAAGTCTGATGAGAAAAGAAGTAAAGATAAAAAACATGATGTTGAAAAATGGCTCGAACATTTCAGCATCTCTGGCTAAATCAGTTTACCTGGTTACGGTATGATGACCAAAAATGCATCATGTACTGCTCTGCCTGTGAGAAATATCCCACTCTTGCGACTCCTGCTTATTCCAAAAAACCTAATGTGTTTGCCACTGGTTCAGATAATTTCCGAACTGAGTCAGTGAGAGCCCATGAAAAATCAAATCCACATATAATTTGTGCAAACCAGCATAGTCACAAAACTGGTCAACGTGCAGTTAATGTTAACATATCTGAAACTGCAATATATCACGCATTTTCTCAGGTGGAGGAAGCCACCCAAAATAAAATGAGGCATTTATTTAACACTGCATATTCCTTGGCTAAAAATGTACATCCCTTCTCAGAAATGGAATGGCTTTGCACATTGCAAGAGAAAAATGAGGTTAAATAGCTTGGCAGAAGACACCAGGAGAAAGGACTGCTGTGTGACTGAACTTCTCTACTGGGACTATATTGCCCTCCTTCCCTCCCCTCCCAAAGCTAGTTCTATTTTTATAGGCACAGGATTTGACTGACAACAGGAACTTCCTGTTTAGGGGCAGGAAGTGAGTGATCACAGAACCACCAAGGACCCACCATCCTAGAAGGGCAAGAGTAGCTCTCCGGCCCCCTCTAGCTGCTGGAGGTCTGCCTCTGAACAAGTAAGTGGTCTACTGAGAAATATAGGATATTCTTGTCTCAGAACAGGACAATCAGGAGCTTAAAGGGCACACAGGCAGAAAGTAAGGAGAGAGAAAAAAAAACAGGACTAAGGTAAGGATTGCAAACAGTTAAGGGGCCAGAAATAAGACATGATTGGAGTGGTGCAGTGCAGTGGCTGTGGAGCAGCAGTCTTCCGGGAGATGTTCTGGAGGATGCGGTGTTGTCCCATCTGCAGGCACCTCTCTGGGCTGAGGGAGGAGGTTGCTCATCTCCAGGCTGAGTTGGCCAGGATTTATGGGACCTCCTCTTCCATCCAGGGACCACCAGTGCCACTGCCGTTGCCTCAGAGGTTGCCAAGAAAGAGGAGCGGTTGGACCACAGTGGGCTCAGGGAGGGTGAGGGTGGTGGAACAGAGGCACATCCCTCCAGTTGTACCTCTCCACAATTCCTATGCCATTCTGGCAAAGTGTGGTTCCTCTATGGAGGCACCTACAGTGGAGACCAAGGAGGATGCTGGGAACCTCCACAAAGGAGACCCACAGGAGGGTGGCAGGGACCCTGCAGGGGAAGGAAACAACTCCTGGTGGGGGACTCCATTGTTAGGAAGGTAGAACTGGGCAAGGAAGGGGAGAGGGAGGTAAGGTGCCTGCCTGGCGCCATGGCTTGGAGGGACAGGGAGCGAATCCTCAGGATTGCCGGAGCAGCTGCACAGGGGAGGGAGCTGGATGTCATTGTCCACCTAGGGACAAATGACCTGGCTAAGAAAGGGATTAGAGAAGTGCAGGAAAAGTTTGTGGAATTGGGGAGGGGCCTTAGTCAAGTAGCATGCACGGTAACCTTCTCGGAGGTGCTACCCATTTATGGCATAGGAGAGGCTAGGGTGTTCCATACCATGGGATTCAATCAGTGGTTGAAAAACTGGTGTGGAGCTCAGGGATTTGGCTTCACTGGGGACTGGGGGTCCACCTGGAGTGATCCAAGCCTATACTGGCATGATGGGCTGCATCTGTCCGGGAGGGGAACCAGGATCCTAGGTGATAGGTTTAAATGCTTCATTGGCAAGCTTTTAAACTAGCCAAGGGGGGAGGCACTGGAAAGGAGCAGGAAAATCCTAGCCCCCAAACAATCACGGTAGTAAGTGGCAAACACCAACATGGAGGTGTTGATAGGGAGAAGGGCAGGGTAAATGGAGAAAGTGACAAAGGCAAGAAGGACAGGGATGGGGCAAAAGGGCGAAGGCCATCAGGAAATGGAGGGTAATGAGTACCAATGCTCGTAGTCTGGGCAACAAGCTCCCTGAGCTGGTGGCCTTAATGGAAGAGGATGCCTGGATATCGTAGCAGTCACAGAAACATGGTACACAGAGAACCATGACTGGATGTTAACATACCAGGGTACATAACCTACAGGAGAGACAGGCAGGGGAGAAGAGGGGGAGGAGTAGCTCTCTATGTAAAGGAAGGGATAAAAGCAACTGAACAAAAGAGTAAACAGGGAGGAGAGGAGGCAGTGTGGGTCACCTTGGAGACTGGAAAGGGCACCACAATCCGCACAGGGGTTGTGTATAGACCCCCATGTCAGGGGGAAGGAAGGGACAAGGATATGATGGAAGGCATTCTTAGAATGGCAGAGAAAGGGGAGATACTGTTGATGGGAGACCTGAATATGCCAGATGTTAACTGGAGCACATTTGCTGCAGCCACATCCAAGAGCAGGGCCATTCTTGATGCCCTACAGGTGGCAGGCATTAGACAGCTAGTTTCGAACCCACTGGTGAGGGAGCAATCTTAGACCTCTACTCTCAAACGGGGCAGTGAGAGGATCTCAGATCTAGAAGTGGGTTGCCATCTGGGACAAGTGTCCATCAAACAGTGTGGTTCACGTAAACTCAGCTACAGAGTCAAGCCATACAAAAGTGAGGGTACTGGACTTAGGAGGGCTGACTTGGCAAGATGGGAGAGTGCCTCAGAAAAGCACTAGCAAACAGGCTAGAAGGAGGTGTGGAGCAACAATGGGAATTATCAAACTGCCATCACAGAGGCAGCAAGCCTTTGTGTGAAGCAAATAAACAAATCAAACGGAAAGAAAAAGCCACTATGGTTCTCAAGAGGTGGCTGTGAAAGTCAGGAAGAAAAGATAGCACTCCGGAGTATAAGGAAACACAGAAGGAGCAGGACAGAGAGCTGTACCAGTTAAGGCAGAAAAGAGCAGGAGGGAAGTCAGAATAGCAAAGGCCCAAACTGAGGAAAAGATAGCCAACTCAGTTAAGAAGGGTGATAAAACCTTTATAGGTACATCAGCGAGAGAAAGACAAAGGAGGGATAGTGAGGCTGAATAGAATGAGCGGTGGTTGGGCGAGAGGACAGTGAAAAAGCAGGAATACTGAGCGAATATTTCTGCTCAGTATTCACAAAAGAGGAAGTGCCTAATCCAATTAACAGAAGCACTCTTGATCGAGGGGTCGATCCCAGTCCTTTCACAGAAGAAAGGGCTCTGCAAGAACTCCTAAAACTGAAGGTGGACAAAGCAATGGGTCCTGATGGAATTCACCCCAGAATTCTAAAAGAATTAAGGAAGGAACTAGTGAAACCACTGGCTACTCTTTTTAATAAATCATGGAGGATGGTGTGGTACCTGAGGACTGGAGGAAGGTGGATGTGATTCCCTTCACAAAAGTGGGACCAAGACAGAGGCAGGAAACTACAGACCTGTCAGTCTGACCTCTGTGGTAGGGAAAGTGATGGAGTCACTTCTGAAGGAAAGAATAGTTGAGTACCTAGAGGTCAGTGGAGCACAGGATCCAAGGCAGCATGGGTTCACGCGGAAGGTCATGTCAGACGAATCTAATAGATTTCTTTGACTGGGTGACAAAGTAGTAGACCAGGGAGGGGCTGTGGACATGGCCTACCTAGTCTTTGCAAGGCATTTGACACAGTCCCACACAAAGATTATTAGTCAAATTAACCAGCCTGGGTGGGTCCCAGGGTGGTAGCCTAGGTAAAACATTGGCTGGACAACAGGACACAGAAGGTAATTGTAAATGGAGTCCACTCTGAAGAAAGGGCAGTTACTAGTGGGGTACGCAGGTTCAGTATTGGGTCCAGTCCTTTTAATGTCTTCATCAGTGACATTGCAGAGGACTGGAAGGAAAAGTATGCCTTTTTGCAGATGACACAAAGATCTGCAACAGGGTTGTTACGCAAGGAGGCATGGAAAGGATGAAAAGGGACTTGGCAAGGTTGGAGGAATGGTCAGACGTATGGCAGCTAGGATTCAATGCAAAGAAGTGCAAAATAATGCACCTGGGAAACAAGAACCCAGGGGAAGAATACACAATGGGTGGGGCGGTAGTAACAACAACAAAACAGGAAAGGGACCTGAGGGTAATCATATCAGATGACCTTAAGGTTAGCAAGCAATGTGAGAAGGCAGTAGGAGGGCCGGGGTATACTGGGATGTATAGGGAGGCATCATCAGCAGAAAACAGGAAGTTGTTATCCCTCTGTACAGACAGTTGGTGAGACCCCATCTGGAATACTGTGTTCAGTTCTGGAGACCCCATCTCCGCAAGGACATAGACAGGATAGAGGTAGTCCAGAGGAGGGCAACTAAAATGGTGCAGGGTCTGCAAGAGAAGCCGTATGAGGAGAGACTAAAGGAGCTTAATATGTATACGCTTGAGGAAAGAAGGGAGAGGGGGGACATGATAGAAACTTTCAAGTACCTCAAGGGAATCAACAAAGTCCAAGAGGGTAGCATCTTTCAGAAAAGAGACTTGCAAGAACAAGGGACACAATTTAAAGATAGAAGGAGGGAGGTTCAGGGGCAATGTGAGGAAGTATTATTTCACAGAGAGGGTAGTGGATGCATGGAACAGCCTTCCTGGGAAGTTGTGGGTCTAAAACTATGGGAGAATTCAAGAATGCATGGGACAGACATAAGGCAATTCTTGTGGGGGGCAGGAAGATATAGGCTGTTGGTTAACTAGGATCTGCGGCCTATCCTGTAGGTAGGGAAATGGGAAGACTAGATGGGCCTAGCGGTCCTTATCTGCCGTCAAAGTCTATGTTTCTATGTTAAACTCTGCAGCAATTATGCAAATGGTAAATGGGCCAGAGATTTCTGTAACGCAGTATCTGCTGTCATGTCTAAAACACAGATCCAGACTGCCAAAAATACACAATTCGTTACTGTTGTTGCAGATGGCAGTACAGATGCAGGCATACTAGAGTGCGAAAATGTATTACTTCGTTTTGTTGATAGCGCAGTAAAAAAAAGTCACAACTGTGTTAATTAAACCTGTTCCTCTAGAACATTCTCGTGCAGATGGAGTTTTTAAAGCAATAAGCTCTCCGCTGGAGTCTGTAGATCTTTCTTTTGCAGACCTTAACAATGTGAGCAAGCCTGGACCGGTTCTCGTATCTGCCAACTTTGATGGTGCCAGTGTGATGATGGGCCATACAGGTGGCACCATAGCAAATATCAAGAAGCTCCCACTGTAATACCTATGCATTGCGTTGCCCACAAACTGGAGTTCGTAGTTCTCTATGTCATGAAAAAAATCCCTTTGTTCAAAAAGTAGAAAACATCCTGAAAGGAATTTTTAAATTTTACCACTATAGCCCCAAGAAACTTAGGCCCTGGACACACTGGGGAACTTAAAATGGTTTAAGTGCCTTAACCCTTGCTGTGCCGTGGACTGATATATCAGTCCAGAATGTGTATACGTTCTAATTTTGTTGGCAGCCTAAGGGTTAAAATGGTTTAAATCCCCCCCAGCACTGTTTACAGACAGACTACAAGCCCCTTAAAACGTTTTAACAAAAGTGTTTTTAAACCCTGCTAGATACCTAGTCTTAAAACCATTTTTAAAAACGTTTTGGATCTAGCATGGTCTATGGAACTGGAACTCACAGGTCTATCCAGGAGTAAAAGTGTTTTAAGCTGTAATGGTTTAACTAAAACAGTTCTAGCTGCAGTGTGTCCAGACAAGCACAGTTCTGTGTGTTGGACTTAACACAAAATAGTTACAAGGAGAACAGGTTTAACACTAGCAGTGTGGCCACACTGAACTGTTACTAAAAATGGTTACTGAGTAGTGTGACTGCACTGAAATGGTTTAGCTAAACTGGTTTTAAAAACGGTTTTCAAAACAATTCTCTAGTGTGTCCAGGGAGAACTACAGGAAATAGCAGATGTCATACACACTGAACTGGCTCATTTCAGTGCAATAAAGCAAGTGTGTTGGCTTGCAAGTAAGACCCATTCAGTTCATGCTGTTCAAGTCAACCTTCCCACAGTAGTTCAACATCTCGAACATGTCACAAACTGTGCTGGTGATGATGGCACCAAAGCAAAGGCCCTTCTAAGAGGTGCTCACTCAGTACAGTTTGTAAAATCACTGTTTATTCTTCGATTTTTTGCCAGTATTGAAAAATCTCTCAGTGGAATTTCAAAAGGATTAGAAGTCACCCAACTCGTCGAGACATGCTTACTCCAGTTGACGGAGCTAAAAATAAGAACTGGAAAGTTTCTGACATCATTTCTAGCCAGTATAATCCTGCAGAGAAATGCATAAACTACCCCATTTCAAAACGTGGCACTGAGGACAAGATTGTTCCTTTTACCTTCAAAGGGAACTGTCCAGAAGTAAATTTCATGACTGATACTCAGCTGGACAATTTAATAGATGCAGCAGTATCTTACATTGACCAGCATTTTCAGAATTTCTTGGAGGAACCTCTAAAATGATTCCATTGTTTAGATTTCAAATATTTCGATCAATCACAAGAAGAACTTGCACAATTTGGCACGACTGATTTAAGTAATTTGTTAGACTACTTTCACAACTTTTTTCTGAAGAGCACGTAACCAGTATAGAAAGTGAGTATTCTGCACTCAAAGCATTGCTTAAGTCTGCAGTTGATAAGCCATATCTGCAAGTATATTCACGGCTACAGCGAGAGAGACTGGCCCATCTTGCTCACATCCTTGATCTAATAGAATTGTTACTGGCTATGAGTGTCTACAGATAAATGTGAGAGAGTATTCTCTATTCAGAATCTTATAAAAACAAAACTAAGAACAAGTCTGGCTGATGACACACTCCAGTCACTTCTGCATATAGCAGTTGAAGGTCCTGCATTAGACAGCTATGATCCAGATCAAGCTATCAACCACTGGCTACTGTCTGGTCCTGGCACACGCCACATTCATGGTCATGCTAGTTCGACTACTAGTTCTGCTGATGCTGAGTCACATGAAAATGTCCCTGTAGTCCCTGAGGCTGTCATCACTGTGATGATGATGACGACGACGACAGTGAATATGATGCTCCAGCTGGAGCATGTTCAGGCCTCCTGCTATAACTTTTCCTGATGCCCTACGCTGTATATCTGCGGCATGATGTTCTCACTAACTGTGCTGCTGGCACCATGTTAATTCTGTCAAAATCCTCTCCTTCCGATTCCTGACCCAAAAAAATAAAACAAATTCATTTTATTCTCCCTATTGTCTATTACAACACTAAATAACTGATACCACAACAAATCCGTTTTGGTTTTCTGTGTTTTTATACTTTCCACTAAAAATATCGCCATTTTATACCTGGACTACCAACTCAAGCACTGGGACAGCTACTTTATGACAAGCCACTTATCCGTGGACAAGTACCTAATTTTAGAATTTGTCAAGCCCTGATAACTATGTGCGTTCCAACAGTAAAACTATATACATTTCTAAATAAAGAGATCCAAGTATCAGTTACATTTCCACATAATGATTCACATATATTTTTATACCAGCAGATATGCAAGGGGGAAGAAAAGACAGAACAGCAAGTGAGGGTAGAAAGATGGTGAAAGGCAGAGAACTGCAAGACCATCGGGGTGATCAAGTCCTAGGTCTCACGAGAAAATGTGATTGCGCAACCAGACAGAGAAGAGACAGAAAAGGAGAGAATAGAACAGATCTTTGCATTTAAACTCTTTCTCCAGAACAACTGAGACAGGGCCCTATTAAACCCTGTCATGGGCTGGGGAGCTTATCTAGGGCCCCACCAGACCCATGGGATGTGGTCCCCGCTGGAATCCTCTGTCCACATAAATGTCCTGGAGATGCAGGCCATTCTTTACGCCTTGCAGGCCTTCCAGATTCAGCTATCCCTGGGGTTTCTGCTTGTGCAAACGAACATCATCAGTGTAGTCCACTACATCAACAAGCAGGGGGGCACTCACTTGTACCCTCTTTGCCAGGAAGTGATGAAAGTACAGTCTAGAACTGACTGCTGTCCATATTCCAGGCATCCAAAATGTCCTGCTGGACAGCCTAATCTGGTCACAGTCAAAAATGCATGAGTGGGAGCTGCTAACCTCAGTAGTAAAAGACCTGTTCAATAGGTGGGGTCTGCCAGAGTTGGATTTTTTTGCGTCCCCACTCAACACAAAACTGCCACTTTTTTGCTCGCTCGATCCAGGATCCAGGGCCTGGAGTTTTCTGGTGAGAGGTGTTGTCCCTCTCTTGGAAAGGGAGGTTTCTGTATGCATTTCCTCCCTTCCCCCTGCTTCAGAGGGTTCTGATCAAGCTCCACATGGAAGGGGCCACAGTGATCCTCTTCGCCCCCTTCTGGCCTCGTCAGATCTGGTTCCCTTTATTGCAGTAACTGACAGTGGAACCTCCAGTACCTCTACCTCTGTGCACCGGCTTGCTGTCCCAGAACCGGAGCACCCTGGTCCATCCGGATCTCAAATCCCTGCATCTTCATGCCTGGCTTCTGAGGATATAGCCATGGCTCGGGTTGTGGTGTCACCCAAGGTGGTTGATGTCCTGGTGGTAGCTAGGAAGCCTTCCACTAGGGCCACTTATTCTATTAAGTGGAGTTGTTTTGCACTGTGGGCTGCTTCACATCAGCTGGATCCCTCCACTTGTCCAGTGAATCAGATTCTGAAGTACTTCTCTCTTAAGGTGCATGTGTCTGCTATCTCTGCCTTCCATGTGCCTACTGATGACTGTGTGGTGGCACAACTGAAGGTGTCCCATACATTTCTGAGAGGCATTCTGCATCTGAAGTCTTCTATCTGCAGTCCCTCCTTGGAACATGAATTTGTTTTAGAAAAACTTACTTTGGCTCTTTTTGAGTAGGCCGTGACTTGCGAGCTACACTTTCAGTCGTGGAAAGTGTTATTTTTAGTTGCTATTAATTGTGCTCAAAGAATTTCAGAGCTACAGGCGCTCATGTGCGAGCAGCCTTATTTGATTATCCACAAAGAAAGGGTGTCTTTGTGTACTAACTCTAAGTTTCTTCCTAAGGTGGTGCCTGAGTTTACTTTAAATCAATCCATCCACCTTCCTGTTTGTTTCCCGGAGCAGGCCAATCTAGGGGAAGCATTGCTCCACATTTTAGATGTGCATAGAATTTTGCGTTACTACACACACCATATGGAGGACTATAGTATGTCCTCTCAGTTCTTCAGTTTTTTTTTTTCTCCCCTGGGAAAGAGGGCATTCCTGTTTCAAAACAGTGCCTGTCCAAATGGCTGGCCAACTGTATCACTTATTGCTACAGGAAGTACGGCAAGGATCTTCCTGGCATTGTTCATGGCCACTCCACCAGAGGCATGGTAACTTCTGTTGCCCTTTTCAGGAATGTGTCAGCTGCAGAGATCTGTGCTGCTGCTACATGGAGTTCTGTTCGCACCTTTATCAAGCACTACAGCCTGGACATTGCACCTAGGCATAGGACCAACTTTGCTCTAGCTGTCCCTTTCTTAGGCTTCGGGTTTCCTCCACCCAGACGGTGCTGTCTGCTGATGGAACTGCTTGGGACTCGTTCCATAGATGTGGCCTGTGTCACGAGATACCCCCAAAGTCAGATAGTACGGTTACTTAACTTACCGTAAGGTAGATCTGTGAGGGGATCGCTTGCAGCAGGCCATGCATCCCTCCCTTCTTCCCCTTGGACCTGTGAAGTCGTTCTGTAGTCTGTATCTCTTCCTCCATTATTTTCTTTTTGGTGGGAATCTTTGTTTCCTTCTCGGTTCCCTGTGCTGGGATTAGATGGTTTATGGTCTCCGATGGGAGAACTGAGGAGGGTGCAGGGGCCTCCCACTCTTATAGGTTAGGCCAACGTCGGAGTGGGTGGCCCCCTGGTAAACTGCTAGCTAGAAAAGTTTCGATGTGGTCCTAGTGCCTGGCAGCTATAGTTCCATAAGTGTGGCGTGCCACAAGAGACCCCTCCTTACAGATCTACTGTTACGGTAAGTTCTTAGTAACTGTACTTTTCTGTGCTGAGCAGGCTTGAAAATAGAACAGTAAGTGTCCCAAGCTGGCCTCCTGCTGACAGTTTTGCAAACAAGCCTGAGGAGCTCAAACTGCATTTCAAGATTAACCCCTTGTGTTCCAAATAGCTTTTTGCAATCATTCCAACACTATAACTATATACATTTTCCAACCAAAGGATCCCAGTTTCACAAAAAGATACACATATTTTTATAACTGCAGATATGCAAGAGGAAAGAAAAGATAGAAACAGCAAGTGAAGGCAGAGATACAGCAGGTGGGGGAGAATTGCAAGACCATGACTTGGAGAGATCAGTTCGTAGGTGAGGTCTCACGAGAACATTTGGTTGCACAACTAGACAGTCAAGAGACAGAAAAGGGGAGGACAGAACAGATCCTTGCATTTTACTCTCTGTGTAACGAATGGGACAGGGCCTTATTCAACCCTGTCACATTACCCATTACTGTCACATGGGGCTGGTGGAGGCAGAGACAGTGGAGGGGTTCAAGAGGGGGTGGGACAGGTACAGGGGAAGGGTTCTGCAAGCAAAAGCCAATGCAGCAAGAATATCCGTAACTAGGAAGGGAGAAGCCAGAGAAGGTGAGGGGACAGCAAGGTCAGCACCCAGGGTGGGGGCTGACCAAACGAGCAGACACGAAAGACCGTTAGGCCTATTCTGCTGGCATTTTAGTATGTTAGTACCCAATTACATTTTTTTGATTTTTAGACCCGTTTTATAACATCCATTATAACCCTGTGCCTTACTTGGCACACAGTATTGCAAACCCTGCACAAAGCAGCAGAATTGTTACAAATCTGAAACTACTAGACACATTGCATAGTTGTGAGTTGCTTTCTTTAAGACACATACTGTACTTAGAAATACTCAAAGCAAGTTATATGTTTGGGACATGTATGCTATTTTATGCAGTTTATTATCATAGCTGAATAAACAGACCCCAGCACAGTCCTGTAGTATGGTGCTAGACCTGTAACTTGGCCTTGTGTTACCACCATGATGGGGGAGATCAGTTTGTGAGCTGGTACCAGTTCTGCAAAGTAGGTTTCAAAATGTAGCCAAAGCCAGATCAATACTTTCAGTGGCCATCATTTTCTTGGGTTCAAAAATCGCTCCATGGCAGGTACTCAGCTGGTAGTAAGTACAAAAATGTGGTGGAAAAACCAACTGTTTTACTAGCCATTGTCCATCCGGCTGATTTGTTCCACCCTAGTCTCAAGGGTAGGGAGGTGGTATCCCAATGGGAAGCAGGGAGCCTGTTATACAAAATCAGTTTGTGGGTCTTATTACTGTTGCAGATGACAAGATGTGGTAAGTTGTTTATTCTTTAACTTTGTAGGACGTTTTGAGCCTTCAGGGAAATCATCATGGAATGCAGACCTGTTTTCAGCCCTAATTGCAAATACAACAGATTGCAAGCTTCCTAGTCCTAGATTTATCATTTGAGATTAAGTTCTGTAACAGGGTGCTTCATAAATACGTGTCTATCTATGTTCACTATTTTATTGCTGTTATGCTCTCTCCTTTTTAAAGGCCTGCATTTGGCAGTAATGAGTTTACTTTTTTAAATGTGCTGCCCTGAGAAGATATTAGCTAGCTAGTGTTTTCTCAGTGTTTGTGCTGCAGCGTGTCCATGTCCTGCAATGCAGTCTTTTCTACAACTTTATTTGAGTAAATGTTTATTGGAATAATTGCATTTGGCATAATCAATATTCATTTAAAAAAAATGTTTTTTTTTTTCAAAAGGTGTCCAAGAAGAAGAGTTCATATCCGTCTGACCTGGACGGTTCCTACCTTGGAATAGCTGCCAGTCAGGCCTTTTACAACACGAACAGAGCACCGAGAGTAGGAAACATGGGTCAGCATTCAGTATCTCCTTTGCATTTCAATACCAGTCATGAATCCTCTGCTAGTAACTTTCCTGGCCGTACTCGGCATGCTGATGAATTATATTTGGAAAATGGGTCTGACAGAAAGCATAATAACGCTGCTAAAATTGCAAACCCTGTGGATAGATGCCATCCAAATTTGTTTAGTGGCATGGACCATGGTGTGAGTGAATGCCAGCAGATGCCAACTCATCAAATGAACCACTTGCCTGACTGTGGTCAGTTTAGAAATACAGGAGACATCTGGTCTGGTCACAAAGTTGGGGATTTGCATAAAAGAAACTGTGGTCATTTTCTTAAGAGTGATGATTTAAGCATACATCCTCCGGGCTCTGTGTTAAATGAGGCACCATCAGCAGCATCACCAAAGACAAGAGAAATGGGCCATGGTAAAAGGTTGTCTGAAGAAAGAAGACAGCAGCTTTTACTGCAGAAAATGGAGCTGGAAATCGAAAGAGAGAGACTGCAGCAGTTGTTGGCTCAGCAGGAGGCTAAGCTGCTTCTACAGCAGAAGCAACTGCACCAGTCCAGACTGGAATGTAGGAGGTGAGGTGTGCAGTCTTTTAAAGAAGGCGGTGACTTTATTTTTGTACTTTGAATGTTTCTAAACTTAATGCACACAAGACCTTTGTTTTGGAAAGTGGAGGTTTGCACCATGCAAAGTCCCTCACCTGAGTGCAGAATGTTCCAAGGCTCTAACATTGCTGTAGTAGACAAGCTCTGAGAGTAGTGTGAGTGCCCAAAACTTGTTTAAATATAGCCCCATAGAGTGCAGCCCTAACCAAGGCACTAACTGGTGTGCTCAGCACAAATACCAGCCCCCTTCTGGCCACTGAGAGGTATGTACCTATGAAAAACAGTCTGACAAGGAGCAAAAGTAGTTGGGATATCCCAAACTAGTTTACGCTTTGCACAGTTGTTGTACTGGAACATCGCTGAGCAAATTTCATTAATTTAGTAATTAATTTCTTGCTGGAAATATATGCATTTTCTTTCCATTACTGGGACTGCTCTGCACCTTATTATTTCTCTGTACATGGCTGCTTTATTTCACTTGTTGAATTATTTATATTCTAGGGGCGTGGACATGGTGAGCTATCCACACTCTGGCAGTCTTCCTTTCCCTTATGAATCTGCCGGACATCTTCTACATAAGCTCTTTTCAGCCAACCAGGTGTATATTCCTCTGCTCTGCCCCACAACATCAGATCTTCCTTTCTGCTGGAAGAGTCAGGTCTCCTCCTTTGCAGCTCCGTGTGTGGTGTAGGCCTATTCTCAGTGCACCATTGACAGATTTGCTTTCACTTTGCTTTGGGTGTATACTTCACGGTTCTGCTTTGTCATTGGCAGCGCCATGGACCGAGAGGAATCCAAATCGGGCCCGGGATTTAAGCATTGCGTGCAGTTCAACCAGAAGATGTTAAAGATGAACCTGCACACCTCATGCATCTACTGCCTCAGGACAGAGCACGAAGTCACTACCTGTGGTCTATGTAAAACCCTGTTGTCGTAGTCCCTTGAAGACCACTATGCCCATCTTCTTCTCAGCCACTCCACCAAACAGGACCCTTTGGTTTTCTCCAAAGATACCTGCAAGGTGATCTCTGTGGCTGTGGGATCTGCAACCCAGCTTGCGGTGATGAAATAGGTGGTGTCTCAAGCTGCAGCGGGGGGCTCATCTGTCTCAGTGCTGCTCCCAGCTGGCACCAGTGTTGGGACTTTGTTTTCTGTAAAGTTTCGGGACATGTATAAGTCCTTTCAGAACTTTATGGAGGGTCCCTCCCACCACAGCAGCAAGAAGAAAGCTAAGAAGTCCCACTGCCAGTCATGGAACTGGGCACAAGCTTGCACTTCCTGCTCCCACAGTTCCTTCGACAGCCATCGAGCACTCTGCTTCGGCAAAGCCTGTTTTGGTCAAGGGTGAGGCCACTAGCTCCATGGTATCCCCATCGGACTTGTTGGCCATGACACTGGCTGACTAGATGGTCAAGATTTTGCTCAACAGCGTTGACCCATTATTGGAAGGGTTCAAAGATGACTCAGTCTCTAGGACTCCTGTCCTTTCGACTTTCTGTCAGGAGGGTCATGGCAGTCAGTGGACCCAGCTGTCTCTTCCCAGGAGCTGACGCTCTCTGGGATCGAACAGCAGGAGTTGGCCCATGTGATCCACATGGCCCCTCCACCTCCTTTTCCTCGCTGTCGTCGACCGAGTTGTTGGTCGAGGTCTAGGTCAAGATCATGGTCGAGGGACTCCTCATACTCCAAGTCACTTTCATTGGGAAGACGCCGCTGCAGGCGTTGCTCTTCATGTTTGTCAATTGACGAAGAGCAGTTCTGTTGCATGCTGCAACAGCACTATGAGGACATGCTATGGCAGCAGTGGGCCTTGGTTGGGCAGGGTAGGACCATACCCCCGACTGTTGTGATTCTTTGGTCGCCTCCGGTCCAACCCATTCTGCTTCTGCCAAGACAGTTGTCGCCGACACTCACCTCTTCACCAATCAGGGTGGAACTGCTGCCATGGCAGCTAGTGCAGTGAGCCTCCACCAAAGACTCCCATCTAGCCACTGACTTACCAGACTGGTTGTCCATGGACATTTCCAACTTGGATGATTCCTGAGTGGTGCACGGTGAGAAGTGGCCAAGGGCCGTGTTTGAAGAGTCCTCATTTGACTACGATGGGTCCTCCATGCAGTTCTCGAAGACCTCTGGCTTCAACCGGGATTTGGCCCAAGAACTAACCACCGAGTATGTTCCAGTGACAATTGACTCTATGCTCACACTGATCTCTAAGTCCATGGAGATCCGTCAGGAACCAGTTAGGAAGAGGGATAAATACCCCCTCACTTGAAATTTTAGATAGGGATATCTTCCTGGGGGTCGCTTCCCCAATGGGCGAGGCCATCTTTGGACTGGCTGTGGAGATTTGGCAGCATCCTGTGCAGCACCCTCCACTGATATAGTCTGCAAGTATGCTGTCCCTACCAGCACTTTGTCTGGTTTCTCAGACTGCCCCCTTCCTGAGGGGTTGGTGGCCGACTCAGTTTTCCAGAAGACTGGCAGTGTTGGGTACTTGGACATGCCTCCGGACAAGGAGTCCAAAAGCTCGACCATGTAGCAAAGAAGGTGTATGCTGCATCCTCTGTGGGTCTCCAGCCATTGAGTTATTCCTTGAAGATGGCCAACTTCGGTCACTCCCTCATGGGAGTCCCCGACCATGTTCTCTGTTGCCTTTCTGCTGATCTGCAACTAGTGGTTAAGGTGGTCAGAGTTTCTACCATTATTTTCTTTAAACATTTTATTTGATGTTCTGTTAGTCACTTCTTTTTATTTATGTGACGAAATCAGGAGCACAGACATTCTATACAGGGGACGTTTCTGTCCTGTTTCGTTTTCTGAGAGAGGCAGGTATTTTCTTTACTGTGACAGAGAACGCTGCAGAAATGCGTGAGAGAGAGCAAAGAGCACTCCTGTTTGCAAGATACAAAACTCTCTCTTTGCTCTTACCAGTACCTCCGTTTTAATCTTCACCAGGTACCAATGAAGGCAAGGACTTAAATCAAGGTATTTTTATTCATTTGTGGGGAATCTCCTGAAGCCGTGGCAGAGCTATTTTCAATGCACATTTAACCTTTCAGTGCACAGCTCCATTCGTCGAGTGCCAGGTTACTTAGTTTTCCAGAGCTCTATTCCTGGTTAAAAAGATCTCCAGTCTCTACTTTTTATTTCTTTAGGTTGCTGGAGAAGTGTTTTGCTGATGGGAGGCATATTAGAAAAATATATGGGGGACAGCTTTTCGGTGGCAGCACAGTGTCACTAGCTTGCCAGTATATTAAACTTTTTTCTAACTGTGCTGCTTTGCTCCGAAAGCCCTGGTTTCAACAAATGGTCTTCTAAATAAAGTAAAACGTAACAGAGAGGATAACCAGCTTTCCCCTATATGCATATGCCTCCTTTATATTTATTTTAAACATAGAGGCTCGGTAGAAAGTGAAAGTAAAGCCGCTCCATGCTACAAACCGAAGCTCCTTCTCTCTGGGCATTCGTTTTGCAGCTTTAAGTGCTTTATCTGCATTCTTATAGCTGGTTCTTATAAATGCATATCAAATTACTTACTTTATTTTTTTTTTTTTTAAATAAACCTAAAACATGTACAGCAAGGTTCCTCTGGTGTTATTTATTTATGCAATCTGCACTTTAACCCTGTATGTCGTGTATATATAACATTTTAGCATTTCCTATGTAAGCACTGAAGGCATTTTATTTCTGAAAGCACTTTATTCAGTTTCCAGCCTTCATATATATACAGTCTGTCACTGTATTTGGTCGTAGTCACAGCATTTCATTTCTCAGGTACAGAAAGGCATACAGACTTTTGGTGAGGGACTGAAAGGGGGGGGAAATGCAAAGAAAGAATTTTAGGGAGAGCAAGATAAAGACTGTCGTAGGTGGCCAACCTACTTCAGCGTCACAAGGGAGTACAGGATAGGTTATACTGTAAGATACTGTTGCAACAGATTTTAGCAAGAAGAATAAATATAGGAAAGTTGTCCCTCTGCCCAATCATTTCTTTAGGTAAAACACAGGCCTACTACATACCCGTTTGGCTATCCTTTGCTCTGCACCTTTGTTCAAAATCACCTCACTGTCTTACGTGCTTCCACCTATTTTACTAGGTACACCTACCTGTCTTCCTTCCTCCCTCTGTGTTTCCTTATACCTTCTGAATGCCAGTCTTTTTTGTTTTACCACCTTGGCCACTTCTGTAGAGTACCATAATGGTCTCTTTTCCCTGTTGCTTTTACTTCCTTCCTTCATGTAGAAGCTTGTTACCTGGATTGTAAACTGGAAAACCAAAAATACAAGCAGAGGAAAAGGGGTAGAAGGGTCTTGCTAATAGGGGACTCAATAAGTAAGGGACTCAGATGGGGTGGCAAGGGGGATAGGAGTAGTGCAATTTGGGTTGAGTGCATGCTGGGAATGACAGCACTTGAGGTGAGGTGCAACATTCCCTCATGCGATAAATGGTATGGTGGGAGGTCTCACTTGGTGCTGCACCTGGGCACCAGTGATCTGGAGGGGGAATAGTCTGAAGGAGGTGCAGGCAAGATTCAGGGAGCTTGCCAGTTGTAGTACGGAGTTCCAGTCTATTGTTTTCTCAGAGGTGATGCCTGTGCCAAGAGCAAGCACATCATGGAATCAGAGGATTGAGGAATTCAGCCAGTGGCTGGTAGATGGGGGTTGGGCTGTTGTGGGACATGGGATCAATGTGGGAAGAAGAGGGCCTATACACCTCTGACAGACTGGACCTGAACAAGGAGGGATCGGCACTACTAAAGAGGAAGTTAAAGATGTTTAGTAAAAGAAGCTATAATTTAAACTGAATTAGGGGGTTAAAGGTAAAAGTCGACTCAAGGAGGCAAAAAGAAATGGGAGGCATCCGGCCTCCACCCCCCCCCCCCGGGATGGAGAGCTGGAAAATAGCATGACCAAGGGTAGGGTAGAAGGGGAAGGTAGGGGTATGTGGTGGAAAGGTTTATCCAGAAATGCCAAGAGTTTGAGGAACAAAATGGTGGACCTAGATTGAATTATCTACCATTGCAATACGGGGTATGCTGGCGAGGATGTGAGGAGCCCTGGGCAAATTTTGCACATATTTTTTGGCTATGCCCTCAAGTAACTTTATTCTGGCATGACCTAGAAAAGGCAGTTAAACAACTAATAGGATTAGACATAGCTTTGACAATACAATTGATCCTTTTATATATAATTCCAGATGAAACCGTTCCTTTTCGTCAGAATATGCTATATTTATACATAACGGCAGCAAAAAAAGCACTTACCCGCCTCTGGCATAACTCTGAGGCTCCCAGGATCACTCAAGGGCACTCTATTGTTAATGAGATATACTATGTTGAGCGTCTGATAACATATCAAATGAACCAACAAAAAAATTTGAAATTAAATGGCGCCCTTGGGTATTTTATATATCCATTGTAGATACAACATTTATCCTGTAAAGTGCAGGTACAGTATCTATAATAATAGTTAGAATTGTTTAATCAGAGATATGACAGATAAAATTATTAATTCTGTATGTAAATTTTATGCTTCATATACTGTTAACTGAAACAGAAAATATACTGTAGACTACAGCATTAGATATATGGAAGTGAATTATGTATCTGGAAAACACTAAAATGATGTACAGTATGTACTGTATATGGTTTTAACGCCCTGTATTTCTCTGCATGATATAATAAATAAAAAAAATGTTTTTTTTAAATGGTGGACTTGGAGGCATTATGGTGGATGAGGGACTGGACATTGTGGCGATAACTGAGACCTGGTGATCAGAGCATCATACTTGGGAGACAGGCACAGACATTTTTGGAAGGACAGGATGGGAAGGGGGGGGCATTGTACATCAAGGACGACATTAGGACAATGGAAATGCAGGAGGAGCAAGGGGAGACTGAGGTCCTGTGGGTTCACACTGGATAAACAGACTGGAGCATCATTAAGACTAGGGGTGATATACAGACCTCCTATGCAGGGAGAGGAAAGGGATAGGCAGCTGATGCAGATGGTTAAACAGATGGCTCAAAGGGGAGCTTCTGCTAGTGGGGAACCTAAACCTCCCTGATCTAGACTGGGAGATCCCAGTAGCAGTATCAGCCAGGAGCAGTGGGATCCTAGAGTCACTACAAGGTGCTTTCATGCAACAGCTGGTTAGGGAGCCCACTAGGGGCGATAACATACTGGACATGGTCCTCACCAGCGGGGAAAGTGTGGAAGAGGTGGTGGTGGGAGGCAGCCTAGGTACAAGCAGATCTCAGGACCATGAGATTCGGGGTGAAGGTGGGGATGGAGTCGCATTGGATCAGCACGAGGGTTATGGACTTCAGGCAGATGGACTTTACCAGAATGTCTTGGAGGCAGTATAGCGCAGTGGTTTAAGGCTCTGAGCTGCAAATCTGGAGACCTGGGTTCAAATCCCAGAGCCCCCACTTGCATACTGTGTAACCCTGAGCAAGTCACTTAACTTCCCTGTGCTCCCAGGTTGCACCTGTAAACAAGCTTTCAGCTTAGTGTGTCTCACCTGGTTAAACAATTTGAAAAAAAAAATGAGGAAGATATTTAGGGAAGAAATGGCAGGAAAAACTCTGGTTTACTAAGGAGGTGTCGGGGGCAACTGGGGGAAGGAAAAGGGCATTCTAAACATATAAGAAGACCCAGAGGAAGGAGGACAGGGAGGCTTACATGGAGAAGCTAAGGGTGCCAGGGCAGAAGTTAAGGAGGGCTAAAGCTGACACTGAGGATAAAATTGCTAGGCAGGCCAAAAGGGGGGAATAAAACTTTTTTAGGTATGTGGGGGAAAGGAGGAAGGCAAGGCAGGGGATAGTACGGTTGAGGGGGGAGGGGGAATTCAAATGGAGGGGGACTATGAGAAAGCAGAAGTGCTTGATAACTACTTCTGCTCGGTCTTCATGGTGGAGGGGGAGGGAAGGGGACCCGAGTTGAGAGGGAGGGGTAGGGAAGACAAAAGGGTGGATCCTACCCTGTTCAGGGAAGACCGGGGAAAAGAGGCACTAGGCAGGTTAAAGGTGGACAAGGTAATGGGCACGGACAGCTGGGAACTGAGGGAGGAGCTGGCAGCACCTCTGACTAGGCTGTTTAACTTGTTCCTGGATAAGGGATGTGTTCCAAGCGACTAGAAGAAGGCTGATGTGGTGCCACTGCATAAGGGGGGGCAGCAGCAAGGAGGAGGCAGAGAATTATCACTCGGTCAGCCTCACCTCGGTGGTGGGTAAGGTGATGGAGGTACTAATAAAGGAAAGGATGGTAGACTACCTGGTGGACATCAGGCAGCATGGCTTCACAAATGGAAGATCACGTCAGATGAACCTAACAGAGTTCTTTGATTGGGTGACGAAGGTGATTGATCAGGGAGGGGTGGTAGACATAGCTTATCTTGACTTCAGTAAGGCCTTCGATACCGTCCCTCACAGAAGGCTGGTAAATAAGCTGGAAAATTTAGGGGTTGGACAGAAAATAACTAGGTGGTTGGAAAGCTGAAGGACAGAAGCCAGAGGGTGGTGGTTAATGAGGTGCATTCCAGAGAGATGGGGGTGACGAGTGGGGTGCCTCAGGGTTCACTACTGGGACTCCTCCTTTTTAATATCTATATCAGTGATACAGCGAATGGGCTGGAGAGGAGGGTGTGACTATTTGCAGATGATACAAAGATCTGCCTGCAATAGGGTAGACACCCCGGGGGAGGGGTGGTTGGAGGCCATGAAGGAGGACCTGAAGATTCTGGAAGGGTAGTCGGAAACTTGGCAGCTGAAATTCAGTGCCCAAAAGTGTGCAGCGATGCACATGGGGTGTAAAAACCTGCAAGCCAATTACACTCTAGGGAGGGGAGGTAATTAAGCTAACTGAGCAGGAGAGGGATCTGGGGATTATAATATCAAACAACCTTAAGATAGGTAACCAATGCAGAAAAGCGGTGGGAAAGGCAAATAGAGTGTTGACGTGCATTGGGAGGGGCATAATTAGCAGAAGGAGGAAGGTAATGATGCTTCTTTATAAAACCATGGTGAGACCGCACCTGTAGTATGGGGTCCAGTTCTGGAGACTACACCTATGCAAGAACATAGATGGGATTGCAAGATTTCAGAGAAGGGCAACCAGGATGGTGCACGGTATGCAGGGGAAGCCATATGAGGAGAGGTGGAGGGAATTGGATCTGTACCCACTGGAGACTAGAAGGGAGAGGGTGGCATGAAAGAAACGTTTAAGTACAGTACGTGAAGGGGATCAAAGTCTAAGATTAGAAGGAAGATTTAGAGGCAATGTGAGGGGGCATTACTTCATGGAGAGGGTGGTGGAGGCCTGGAATAAACTACCAGAGGTGGTGGTGGAGGCTGAAATGGTGGAGGGATTTGAGGGCATGGGACAGACATAAGGGGTTAGCAAGTGGGGGGGGGGGAGGTCCCTTGACATGGGTGTTGAGTGGGGAAGGGGGAGAAGGGGCAGACTCGATCAGCCAGAGGGTCCTTTTCTGCAGTCAGATTTCTATGATTCTACGATTATGCCCTCCTTTATTTTTCCCCACTGTTTGTCTACTCCTCCCTGGCATCCCCACAAACTAGACAGTTTCGGAGGCAGCCTCCCATTTCATTAAAATTAGCCCTTCTAAAGTCAAACACCCTCATCCTCGTGGGGTTTACCTTTGCTCTTGTCTTAGTGCTAAACCACACTGTACGGTTATCGCTGGTACCTTGGGGACTGCCCACTGTGACGTCTCCAGTGCTGTCCCTATTTATAAGCACAGGTCCAGCACTGCCCTATCCCTAGTGGATTCGTTGACTAGCTGCTTGAGAAAGGACCCTTGTAGGGAGTCCAGGATGGCTTTGCTCCTTGCGGAAGTTGCAGCTGGAAGGCTCCAATACACACCTGGCAGATTGTAGTCATCAACAAGCATCACCTCCCCTTTATTTGCCATCCTGAGGATGTCCTCCCAAGGTGCCTTATCCAACTCCTCTCCCTGTGCTGGAGATCTTACTAATTGAAAACTTTCAACAAGGCTCTAAGAAGTAAAACATCCTTAAATTAACAAAAAATACAATTTATAATAATAAACTTTGTTTTTCTCATGATACCTTCCTTACTCACTAAACAAACTTAAACAATTAAATACTATTCACAATTTTATTTACTGTTAATTTTTTTTTTGGCAACTATGAGAAATCCCCCTTCTATTTTTACCACCTTGTCAGGACATTCTCTGCACCTTCAATTATAGTTGAGACCAGGCTCCATATAAGGTCTTCTGTTGTGTGTGAGGGGGTGAGGATTGAGCGAGCTAAGGGACGCTCTCCTCCTCCAGGGAGGGAGGGTTGCCATATCTGCTGTCTTACTGCCACCTGGTGACCATGGGTGGCAGTGAATTGAGGGGCACCATGAGGGAGGCGAGGGTGACTACTGGAGTCTGGAGCAGCATCTCGTCTTTGTGTGTGCATGTCTCCTTGGGCTCGGTTCGGTCGGTTCCCCCCGGCTCCGGATTATACTTTGGAAGAATTTTGTGAACCAGAGTTTGAGGAGAGGGAGAGTATGAGGATGATTATGGTGATGGTGAAAGTCTGGATGTGCCTATTGACCCGGACATCTCCCCAGATAGACCTTCAGGTGTTTCTCCTCCTAGGCTTTCTGAGTCCCCTTCACACTACATGTTCTACAGAAAGGTGGCTGATACCCTCCAGCTTCCTGTGGAGGAAGCAGTAGAGGATCAGGAAGAGCCTGATTATGTTGAGATGATGGACATCCCAGAGTCCAGGAAGACTGTCTATTCCCTCCACAAATCTTTTGGGAAATGGACACAAAAATTCTTAAGTCTCCTAATTCTATACCTCCTGTGGACAGGCAGAATGGACAAGAGGTACACTCTCTCAGGCTCAGACAACGAGAGTTCCTTTTCAGCAATGCAGCCATGTTGGGGTTGTACAGGCTGCTGCCTGTGATAAGGCAAACATTCCCTTGGCATCACACCCCCCAGACAAGGACTCCAGGAAGATTGATACCATGGCAAAGAAACGATACATGGCAGCATCTTTGGGACTCAGGCAGGCTAACTGTATGGCCTATACAGCCAGGTACCAGAAGTCCAGGTGGGACACTGTACTGGCACTGGCTAAACAGGCACCCGCCCAGCTTGCCAAGGAGCTGGAGCAAGTGGCTGCAGATGGGATTGAGGCATCGACAGTACAGTTTCATGCTGCTGTGGACGCCAATGATGTATCATCAAGAGTCATGGCTACATCTGTGGCTCTTCGGAGAATGGCTTGGCTCAGATGTACTCGCGACTCACAGGATACATAGGCTAAGGCCATGGATTTTCCTGTAGTTGGTAATTCTCTGTTTGGGGAGCAGAATTACATGAAGAAAATGGATGAATACAGGACCACTTACAGGAGTGCTCAGGCCAAAGAAAGGCAAGCAACTCCTCAAAGGCAGCAGTCCAGGGGCAGGGGCAGGCCTTTCCAAAGGCCTTTTTACCAAGCTCAGGCCTCCTCCTCTTCTTCCTTTTTACAGAGGGGGTTCTTTAGAGGGAGAGGCAGAAGGGGGATGAGCAGGCCTGCATCCACCCCTCAGCCTAAAGCCCTTGCCAAGCAGACACCCTGATGGGTCTGCCCGGGTCGATTCTCCTATACCAGTAGGGGGCAGGCTGGCTTTCTTTGTCCAGGACTGGATGTCTCTTACATCAGACAAGTGGGTCCTGGAAGTAGTAAGCCAGGGACTGGCTCTCAGCTTCAAAGAATTTCCCAAGATGAGAGCCAGATCTTTTCCACCTGCAAATCTCTAACACCCTTGCCCTAGAGGCAGAGGTTTCTTCTCTCCTAGCTCTCAGAGCTATAGAGGGAGTTCCCACCCTACACAGGGGCAAAGGATTGTACTCCAGGTACTTCCTAACCCCCAAAAAGACAGGAGAGTGGCGACCCATCCTGGACCTAAGATATCTGAACAAACATCTTTTAAAGCCAAAGTTCAAAATGGTAACTCTGGGAATTATCCTTCCCTCTCTAAGGCCAGGGGACTGGCTAGCCTCCCTGGACCTCAAAGATGCCTACTTTCACATTCCCATCAGGTGCTCCCACAGAAAGTACCTCAGGTTCGAGTTGCCCTCAGGCCACTATCAATTCAGAGCAATGCTCTTTGGCCTAACATCAGCCCCAAGGGTCTTCACAAAGTGCCTGGCAGTAGTTGTTGCCTTCCTAAGAAGACAAAAGATTTCCATTTTCCCATACTTGAACAACTGGCTCATAGTAGGTCAGTCTCCAGACCAAGTCAAGTCACATCTGCAAGTGACCCAGAAAGTGCTCACTTCTTTAGGATTCCTTCTCAACCTACCAAAGTCAGTTCTCGAACCAGTGCAGCTCCTCACCTTCATAGGTGCAGAACTGGATACGTAAAGGCAACAGCCTTCCTTCCCCTGGAAAGGGCAAGGACCTTTATGGAACTGGCCTCTTCATTCACCCTTCAGGTGTCTCGACCAGCAAGGCATTTCCTTCAGCTACTGGGCCACGTGGCAGCCTCCACAGCAGTGGTCCAGGGAGCAAGATTCCAAATGAGGGACATTCAGTTCCATTTAAGAGCCTTTGGTTCCAAAGAAAGGATTCCCTTACCAAGCTAATCCCAGTGACTCAAACCCTGATCCAAGCCTTGCAATGGTGGCAGGATCTGGACAATTTGAGACAAGGGGTTCCATTTGTCACTCAGTCTCATTCAGTGATACTCACCACAGATGTTTCCCTGCTGGGCTGGGGAGCCCATTTGGGGGATCTTACCACCCAAGGACTGTGGTCACCTCAGGAATCTCTGCTTCACGTCAGTCTATTGGAACTCAGAGCAGTGTTTCTGGCACTGCAAGCTTTTTCCAAATCTGTACAGAACAAGGTGGTTCAGGTTAGAACAGACAACACCACCACCATGTGGTAAATCAACAAGCAAGGAGGCACTCGGTCTACGGCCTTGTGCACAGAAGCAATGAAGTTGTGGTCCCTGGCCTATTCCCTGCAAACCTCTGACAGCAGTTCACCTCCCAGAGAAGGACAATGTCCTAGCAGATGCACTGAGCAGAATATCCCAGGGCCATCACGAATGGGCCCTGGATCCTCTGGTTTTAAGAGTGATTTTCTCAAGATGGGGCACTCCAGAGATGGATCTTTTTGCAGCCCCAGACAGTGACCAACTTCCTCTCTTTTGTTGCAGACCCCCAGTCTTGGGCTCAGTCCCCCTGGATGCTCTGATTCTGAACTGGGAAGAGAAATTTCTGTATGCTTTTCCCCTCTTCCCTCTCCTGTTCAGGGTATTAGTAAAGATAAGGTCACAACCATGCAAAGTGATTCTGATTGCTCCAGACTGGGCCAGACAGCCATGGTATCCCTTGTTGCTGTCCCTAACAGTCCACCTTCCCCTATCTCTTCCCAGGAATTACAACCTGTTAACATCCTCTCAGGGGAGGATTTGGTGCCCGAATCTTCAGTCTCTCTCTAACCCCTCACCCCTGCCTTGCTAGCAAAACGACAGGTGGCATGCTGTTGAAGCTGACAGCAGTACCTGGTGGGGACTGGGTTCAGGGAGGATGAGGTTACTCGGCACAGGGGGACCTAGGTTTGGCTACTCTGCACAGGGGCACCCAAGTAAATCCGAACACAGGAAGCAATAACTGTAATGTCCAGAACCAGGAATGGGATTCTTCAGTGTGGCTTTTATTCACATCCAAGCTGAACAAACAAAGCATAGACGGACCCCAATGGGGCTACATTTTCTGGTAATGCAGATTAGAGACAACAGAACACTTTATCACTATTTCCAGACCTCAGGCTCTAAACCCACCAGGCACACATCCCGGACTTGCACGCAACTTTGGGTACACAGCCCGACTTGTACACACTTAGGTTTTTCCCACTGGCCCGGCTCCCCCGCCGGCCACTTGATTCACGGTCCATTGGAAGAATGAACCAATTATCCTGTTCATGGTCCATTGGAAGAATTAACCAATTATCCCATTCACACGGTCCATTGGAGGAATGAACCAATTATCCTGTCTTGGCTCCCCAAACCACACTAGAGTCTGCAACTCCTAGAGAGAATTTTCCTTACAATCCCACATCTGGGTACTTCCCCCATCATTGGCCAAGTGCCTGAGGTAAAGTAGAAGACCACAGAAGAAATCCGTAGAGGTGGACCTGGTCACTAAAGATGGGGGGCCACCCACCTCCAGCTCCCACAGCCCATACCCGGCCATTTCTCTGGAAACTGCACAATTCCTTTACTGAACTTTTAAATGTAGATTAAGGGTAGACGTCTGTCACATCACCTCTACATATTATTTGCATCCCAACAAACTCTGGACTTGAAGCTACTTTTACTTTGTTTAGCCCATTACTCTAGGCTTCCCAATATTTAGTAGTTCAATCCCCACATTGTCACACAAGTCCCAGGGTGAAAACATAGGCCCTTTTAGCCAGAGCAGACACTCACCCTCACATTGCAGGTGCCCCACAGGCGACTCACAAATCTTCTTTTCTCCCAAATAAATACTGGAACAAACAGGCAGCTTTTCCTCCACATGCAGAACTAGGGGTTGTCCCAGAATCTGCGAAGTCTTCTCATCTCCCCGGAGAAAGAGGCACTGAGGACTCGAAAACAGCGGTCTCCACCACTTCAGTAATGTTTTGTGTCTCTCTTTAAGGTGAAGACACACACCCTTCTACTTAAAAGTAGCCCTCTGTCAGGGCTGAGGCTCCTAGAGCCTTCACTGACCTGCTTTAACAGCAAGCTCCCAACTTCTCCCTCACTCCCTGAAGACAAACTGCAGACACTGACTTCAAAACTCCCAATGTTCTATCTAACTCCCTCTGCTGCAGATTCCAATGTGGCTCATGCAGCTGTGAAAGTTCTATTCGTGATGTCATCCCTCAGTCTCAGCTGAGACTGAGAACAGAGTGAGAGAGTGTGAAACCCATTTAACTGGAGTTTCACAAGCTGCCTTCCCTTCCTACCATTAGGTCTTACTGGGATTCTAGTAACCCCAGGTAACAAGGGGATTACATCTCAATCTCAAGGCTTGGCTCTTGAAGAGTTAGAGTTTGTAGATCTGCATCTTTCCCAAGGGGTCTGGATATCCTTAAGGCTTCTCGAAAGCCTTCCACCAGAAAGACTTACAACTCCAAATGGAAAAGATTCAGCATTTGGTGTTCTAAGAAGAATATTTCTCCAGACTCTGCTGAATTGCCTACAGTTCTGGATTATATGGTCCATCTTAATGGCCTGAGACCTCAGACCAGCTACCCTCAAGGTACACTTGGCAGCTGTTTCTGCTTTCCTGTCGGTGAGCAAGTCTTCCTCTCTGTCATCCCATCCTGTATTCTGTAGGTTTTTCAAGGGATTGCTTCACACCAATCCCCCCTTTAGGGATCCTGCTCCTGCTTGGGACCTTAATGTTTGCATTGCTTAGCTTATGCAACCCCCCTTTGAGCCTTTGTCCTCAGCAGAGCTTAAATACTTGACTTGGAAAACTGTGTTTTTGGTAGCCATCACTTCTGCCAGACTTATCAGTGAATTGCAAGCCCTGTCAGTGGAATCTGATTTCATCTCTTTTCACAGAGATAAAGTGGTCCTTAGAACTAACAGAAAGTTCTTACCTAAAGTGGTTTCAGATTTCCACCTCAACCAGTCTGTATCTCTCCCTGTTTTCTTCACTGACTATTCCTCCTCGGGAGAGAGGGGGGCTACACAGTTTGGATGTTAAGAGTCCTTAGCTACTACATAGACCGTACCAAGGGTCACAGGTTTGAATCCCTCCAGTTGTTCCTCACTAATGGAGAGGTTGGTAAAGGCAAACCTGCCACTAAGAGATCTATTGCCAGGTGGATTGTTTCTTGTATACAATTCTGCTATGAAAAACTGGGTAGAACTCCACCCTCAGGCCTGAGGGCTCACTCTACAAGAGGTACAGCTGCTTCTCTGGCTGCTGACAGAGGTATTCCTCTCTTAGAAATTTATCAAGCAGCCACCTGGAAAACAGTCCATACTTTCACCAAGCATTACTTTCTGGATATCCAGGCTAGGAGTGATGCTCGGTTTGGTTCAGCAGTACTTCAGAGCCTATTTCCAAAGTAGGTTCTGTCCTTCGTCCATGGAGGTACTGCTTGGTAGTCTGCAATAGTCAGAATACAGCAAGACTTCATGTTGTTTGAAGAAAAAATTACTCACCTTAGTAATTATGTTTCTTCTAGTGGAGTCTTGCTGTATTCTGACCTCCCCCCCGCCTCCCCTCTCAGAACCTAGTTTTTGGGATGTAGGTGGGCAGGAGCAGTGTTGGCACCCTAGGGGTGTCCTTTTTGCACCCTCTTTTTTTGTTTGGGTGGAATGTTGTGTTTTGGATGTGTATTTGTTTTTGGGTTTCCTGACTTGAGTCTTCCTTTGAAACTAAAACCATTATATATTTGCCAGTTGGCTAGTAAAAATTTTACAGTTTCCACACAGAACACCTAGTGAGTTTTTGCTTGTAAAGATCTGACGGTTGCAGTTTGAACAACAACAGACAGGGGCTTCAACGGAGCTCGTGATGAACGTTCTATGCAAGGCATAGAAAAGTTAACCCTTTGTTCTCCGGGACAGTTGAAATGCAGGACCTAACTGCAATAGTCAGAATACAGCAAGACTCCGCTAGAAGAAACATAATTACTAAGGTGAGTAATTTTTTTTCTCTGCCTAAATCTCAGAGTAACCGGCTGTCGACCTCCAGGTCGTCTGCCCTTCCTCCATTGACGATGGGCTCATTGTTGATGGACACTCCGACGCCCACCCCTTCTCTCCAAGGGCTATGGGTTCATTGGGCTTTCAGGTTGGTGGTTCGCTGACATCTGTGCCATCGAACCCCCCTCTGACGACTACCATGGACCTGAACGAGGTCTCAGTTAAATTTACCAATGTTCTGGTTCAGCAGTTTAGTGCCTTCAACAGGCTGTCATTGCTGGCACCGCCAACAGCGGCTTCATCATTGATGCCCATTTGTCACCCAGGGAAACCTCCCCTGAGGGACTCAGATGACTGTTTTGACACCAGACCGAGATGAGGAGGTCGAGGAGGAGTACCACCCTGACCTCATCCTCCCTAATAACAGAGGATGAAGAGATGGAGGAAGAAATCCTCTTTTCTGACAAGTCCGCTGCCTCTTCCATTAGCGAGGACTCAGTTAACCATACTCTGAGATCTCCCCCTTAAGATGCTACTTTCTATAATGCCATGAAACAGCTGTCTTCCACTATGGGCTTCCAGACTGAGGAGGAGGATGTCACCAGGAAGGACCTGGCTGACTACTTGGAGATTCGTGATTCTCCACCTAATATTATCCCTCCTATGTTGCCAGCCCTGAAAAATGCCACTACCGTGGCCTGGCACAGGCCAGACATGGTGCCAGCTATGCCACACAGGGCAGACAGATTGTATAATGCCACCCTGGGCCTTTCTTACTCTGTGGCCCAGGCTGAAACTGACTCGGTTGTCATTAAGGTAGCCCATGACAGGTCTAAGGCACCCAAGGACCTTTGCTCCCTTCCCCCAGACAAGGAACCCTGCAGGACTGACCTCTGGGGTAAGAGGGTTTACGCCTCCTCTACCTTGTGTCTGAGGATTGTAAACTCTCTCTCACATACGGTCAAGTTCCAAAATGCTGACTGGAGGAAGGGCATGGCAACTGTCTAAGCCCTTCCTGATGGCACCCAGAAGCAGGAATTGCTACAGTGCCTGCAAACTGCAGAGGATGTCAGCAAACACCTTGTACCCCCTTTTTTGGGGGGCAGGCTATGAGAGTGTGGGACTGGGCACTGGAGCACAATCTGACACTCTCGGCAGTCCATGTGCCAGGCATCCTAAACACCCTGGTGGACAGTCTCAGCAGGACTCAGTCCAGCATGCACGGATGGGAGTGTCTCTCATCCATAGCAGAAGATCTGTTCAACAGATGGGGTCATCCAGTGATGAATCTTTTTGCGTCCCCACTCAACACAAACTGGCCAATTTCTGCTCGCTAGGTCCAGGGCATGGAGTTTTCTGGCGAGAGGCGTTGTCCCTCTCTTGGAGCGGGAGATTTCTGTATGCATTTCCTCCATTTCCACTAATTCAGAGGGTACTGATAAAGCTGCAAATGAAAGGGGCCAGCATGATTCTGTTAGCTCCATTCTGGCCTTGCCAGATATGGTTCCCTCTGCTTCAGCAGCTGGCGGAGGAACCTCCAGTCCCTCTGCCCCTTTGCAGGAATCTGCTGACCCAGGATCTGGGGACGTTGATCCATCCCAGCCTCAGGTCCCTCCATCTGCATGCGTGGCTCCTGAGGACATAGCCATTGCCAAATTCATGGTCTCTAACAGGGTGGTGGACATCCTGGTGGCTGCCCCCAAGCCTTCCACCTGTGCCACTTATGCCATGAAGTGAAAGCGGTTTGCCATCTGGACTGTCAGGCGTTCGTTCCCTAGATCCTATCACCTATCCTGTGAGGCATGTTCTGGACTACCTGATTTCTTTGTCTGACTCAGGCCTCCAGTATTCCTCCCTCAAGGTCCACCTTTCGGCTATTTCTGCTTTTCATGAGCATGTGGATGACCGCTGAATTGCTCAGCTGGATGTTTCCCGTACCTTCCTTAGGAGCATCCTGTATCTGAAACCCCCAATCTGTTCCCGTCCTGGCTTGGGGCTTGAATTTTATTTTGGAAAAATTTACTGCGTCTCCTTTTGAGCCAGTCATGACTTGTGATTTGCACTTTCTCTCTTGGAAAGTGCTAATTTTTAGTTGCAGTTACTTCTGCTCAAAGAATTTCAGAGCTTCAGGCCCTCTGGTGCGAGGAGCCTTATTTGATTTTCCACAAAGATATGGTGTCTTTGTGCACAAATCCTAAGTTTTTGCCTAAGGTGGTTTCAGAGTTTACACTCAGTCTGTCCACCTACCTGTTTATTTTCCTGAGTGGGCCAATCCAGGGGAAGCACTGCTCTACACTCTAGATGTGCGCAGAACTTTGAAGTATTATCTGCTTTGAACTAAGGAGTACAGAAAGTCTAAGCAGTTGTTGGTTTCTTTTGCCCCTGGTAGAGAGGGCGTTTCAGTTTCTAAGCAGTGTTTATCCAAATGGTTGGCAAATTACATTGCGTTCTGCTACAATAAGTATAGCAAAGAATTGCCAGGTGCTGTTCATTCCACCAAAGGCATGGCTACCTCTGTGGCTTGTTTCAAGGAGGTCTCAGCTGCTGATATTTGTGCTGCTGCCACCTGGAGTACAGTCCACATATTTACCATGCATTATAGTCTACACATTGCTTCAAGAGCCCATGGAGGATTTGGCAAGGTTGTGCTTCTGGGACTCCTGTCTTAAATTTATGGAGTGCCAGCCTCCCAAACTGTCTGTTTTTTTGCACTTGTCACTGCTTGGTACTCGTTCCTATGGTGTAACTTGATGACTGAGATACCCCCGAAGAAGACTGAACAGTTACGTAACAACGTACCATAACAGTAGATCTTCGAGGGATCTCAGTCATCGGGTATGATTTCCCTCTCACCGTCCCACTTCTTGGGGCTCCTGTTCAGGACCTGGCTATCTGCTGTATTCCATTACTTCTTCAGTCTCTCCTCGGTTCCCCAAGGTGTCAGCCTTGCTCCCTTCGACTCCAGAGGGAAAGAACTGAGGAGGGAGTGGTGGACGCATGGAACGGCCTTCCTGAGGAGGTCATGGGGTCAAAAACAGTGGGGGGGAATTCAAGAATGCATGGGACAGACATAAGGCAATTCTGGTGAGGGGGTAGGAAGAACTAGGCTGTTGGTTAACTAGGATTTGCAGCTTATCCAATAGGCAGGGAAATAGGCAGACTAGGTGGGTCAAGCGGTCCTTATTTGCCATCAAAATCTATGTTTCTATATAGGATTGGTGATGTCGGCGGACGTCGATGGCTTGGGCAGTTCAGTTGTACTGCTGAAAATCTTCTGGTGGATTCCCCGTCTCTGACGGTGAAGGTTCAGATTGTGTAACCTGATTATTGAGATCCCCTTGAAGATCTACTGTTACAGTAAGTTCTTGCATAACTGTTCTTTAGCGCTTCGAGAATTGTTATTGCTCCTTTGTTCTTACTCTGCCTTGTCAACTTCGGTATCAGAAGGCATCGCCATAATGGAAGACTGAAAGCCATCTTATGGCTTCAACTTCTGTGTAACTTGTCGACAGAAAATGTCGAATACCAACCTCCATGTCCTGCCTCTTATTGCTTAGGCACGCAGCACAAAGGGCTGTGGCCTTTGTCAGGCAGTACTTCCAGCTTCAATGGAGGATCACATGGCCAGGCTGCTTCTCCTCAGTTGACCGCCTGAAAGGGACCCAAAGATTTGACCAAAATGTCACAAGAAGGTATTGGCTGAGGAGCATGACCAGCACTGCATAGAAGATGGCCGCTTTAAACGAGAGCTCCATCTCACATTCTCACGATCACAAGGCATCTGGTCTGATTAAACTTTAAGCACCAAATCTCTGAGCCATCAACTGTTACACTCAAATGTCCCCTAATACTCGGTACTCTGTTTGGACCTACCATTATTGTGCACCACGTCTCTGTCAGTTCGTCTGATCTGTCACTCTCCTTCCCACATGGCTCCAGACACAATGGTGGCATCTCTCCTGGCTGACCGTGTTGAGGCCATGATCAGTCGGATCATGCAGGAAATGAAATAGATGAAAATAGTTACCACACTGAACTCCCAGGCGGTCACAAAGCTGGACTTGCGATTGAAGGCCACAGAGACCAGGAGCCTGACTGCTGAGGGGCTCTGCCACAAGATGGCTCCAGGAACCAGGAAAGACAAATTCATTCTTTGACAGACAAAATTGATGACCTCAAAAACTGGGACTGACAAAATAATATGTGCATCATCGGCTTCCTGGAGCAAGAAAAGTAACACGACACCATAGAGTTTCTGTGCCTCATACTGCAAGCGGTACTCAGACTTCCGGGGAATCCCAGAATTGAGATTGAGAGGGCCCACCAGTAGCTCACCCCACCACCGAAACAGGGCGAGAAACCTAAACCTATACTAGCCCATTTTCTGCATTTTCAGGGAGGACATCTTACGGTGGGCATGGGAGCTGGGCAGCATGAACTGGCAGGGGCACAAAATCATGGTGTTCCAGGACTACACAAGGGACCTCACTACTAAGGAAAGGGTCTATAATGATGTTAGACAAACCCTCCACTAAGTAAGAATTCAGTTCATGCTCTGCTACCCTGCATTTCTGTGGCTGGTACATAATGGAGTCCTCCTGACATTCAGTACCTCTTAGGCAGTCAGGCTATACATCAGGCAACACTGGCGCCTGTGCCCTCTCATATCCAGTTGCCCAGTAACCCTCCTGCTGGTGCTACACACTCAGCCCCAGTGAACACTATGGAGTCTACACCAGCTGCCCAGGACTGTTACCCCCATGATGACCACAAGACGAGGAGGCGTGGCTGCAGGTGCTCAAAGCAGAAAGATGCAACGGGAATAGGGGCAGAAAGAAGGATAACTCACAGCATCGGCTCTGATCTCAGAGCCACAGCAACAGCCCAGACTGGGTAGAAGGGGAGGATGAGATAACTGAGACTCTTGCAGACAATCGTTTTGCACCCCTCTTGACTGCTTCCCTCCACTTGACAAGACAATTTCTGTGCTGTGTCATGTACCTGCAGCAGCTGTGGCCTTAGAGCAGCCCTTTACCTCTCCTTCAGAGGCCTCTCCATCACCTCCTTCCTGGGCTTCAGTTGTGGCAACTACAGTCCTGCTCCTGACATCCAGTTCCTCTGGTGCTGAAGAAAACAACAGAACCACAACTTCTCAACTGCAGAAGGCAGCTGGTACTGGCATGGCGCTTGCACCTTTCTGATCAGCCAAGAAGCAAGTGTCAATGGAACTTTTTTTTGCCATCGTATGAGTAAATGGGCTGTGGGACTGAGGGGATGGGTGGTCAGCAGTGGGATAGGGGCTCTGGTCCAATTCTGTCAGTTGGCTTTAACTTTATTCAAATGGGGCTAGTTGATATTCCCCCCCCCCAAAAAAAAAAACATGTCCTAACATGCTCAACCATTGGACAGACTCGTAGAAAAATAACTAAGACTTGTTTATGTATTTTTTTTCTTACTTGGGAGCTCTGGCTAGATCTGGCCCCTTTGGTAGCCATAGACTGCAGGGTCAATTTATCAGTTAAGGGTGCGGTGCCTCCGTGACCCCTGCCAAACCCTTGTTTTGCATAGTCTACTGAATATATATAACTATGGGATCTGGATGTCACAGTGTACTGGTCTCCATACAGTTTGCTCTGTTGAAGTACTTTTTTGCTTTGTGTAGTTAAGATGGAACACTGACGCTGCTGGAGTAGGGAGCACCCTTTTACTGACCCCCACTTTCATTTGGGGTTGTATATTCCATCCTGCTCCTTTTAGGATTTGTGGGTCTGTCTGGACAGCTAGGATATTACCAGTGAGGTCCGGACTACCCCCAACCCCACAGGTATGTTAGTCAGGTCTAAGAGGAGCTGTTTGGTGGGTTGGGGGGGAGTTCCAGCTTTCATGGTGACCCCTTATTTTCCTTTTCCCTCTCCCTATCTTATCTTGTCTCTCTCCTACCCAGCTCACTCACCCTTCCTGGTTCAGCTCTTTCTGGACTCCCAGTGTTGACCCTACTGCTGTCCTGGGAACGTGGCGCATGTAATCTAAGGAGATCTGGCTCAGCTGATCTGCGAGTAAGGCCACCTTTGTTTCATTTATCAGGTTGAATCAATCTGCCATCTACCTGCCTGCGCCATGTTGGTATTTATTTATTTACAAGTTGATAACCGGGAAAGGCACCAACGAGACGAGGCTCATTTCCAGGTGCAACCTGGGGGCATGGTGACACAGGGATATACAGAAATAAAACCGATGTAAACAAGGGTCACGGTTACAAGACCCAAATACAGTGGATAACAGTCAAGTGCAATAAAAAAACACATAGACTTAATTGGAAATACAGCATCAAAAAGTAGCTTAGGAACGTCCTGACTAATAACAGTAGAAACAATATATGCAGCTTATCGATGGCATTTGGGAGGAAGGGGCAAGTGTACTATGAAGTAGACTATCTTTCTGTCAGTAGAGAACTGCCAGCTTGGGACGCAGTTTGGTACAGATGGTGTCAGTGTGTGTACAGAAGGTGGCTATCCAGCCAGACCCCTAAATATTTAAAAGCTGGAACATTCTGTAGGGGGGAACCATCCACAGCAGTGAAGGCAGAGGGAGACTGGAGAGTGGCCAGGTTTTTTTTTTTTTATTATTCTTTTTGCCCTGCTGCCGGCCACTGATAATCCGCCTGGTCACGGCTCCTCCTGACTCCCACCTTCCTTGCCATGCTCTTCCCCAGAGACCCCTGGCTTACCCTTCAGGGGGTGGGGTCACGACACTGGCCAGGTGCCGCGAGACCAGTAACTGGCTGGGGGAGTCGGCTAGGAGGCTAATTGAAGCCGGAGGCAGGCTTCACGGAGGTGGCCAATTGTGGGATCCCACCCCCATATACGGGGGGGTGGGGACATGCAATGACAGCCAGCATCCTCCCCGCCCCCTAACATGCTGGCATTGGTGCTGTGGTGCACCTGGCCTCCGCCAGGTGTCCCTAGTGCACTAAGCACACTCCCCTCCTTTCCCCATGAGAAGGAGAGCAGTTGCAGGACACTCGATCCTTCTCCCCCAGCTAGCCCTCCGGCAACCCAGGTCTGTTCCCGACCCCGGGTCACCAGCACCGCAGGTTGGCACCTTGCCTCTGCCCCGGCAGGTGGCCAGTTTCTGTCTAGAGCCGAATATCATAGCCACTGTTTTGTGTTTTTTATGTTGAGTTTCAGTTGGTTAGCCTGAAACCAAGACTGCATTCTGTTGAAGTCTTGCTGGAGGGGGGATTGCATGCTGGCGGTGGAGGGCCCAGAGAAGAAAATAATAGTATTGTCTGCGTGCATGTGCA
The DNA here is from genome assembly GCA_016271365.2 of Neoceratodus forsteri. Taxonomy (NCBI): domain Eukaryota; kingdom Metazoa; phylum Chordata; order Ceratodontiformes; family Ceratodontidae; genus Neoceratodus; species Neoceratodus forsteri. The sequence goes on along the minus strand of CM057449.1, from coordinate 609,121,961 downwards.
TATTGGAAGAGTTGCAGACTGAGGGGAGGTCATTAATAAATAGGGAGAAAAGGATAGGGCCAAGGATGGAACCTTGTTGAACACAGGTAAGGATTGGGAGGGGGAGGAAAGACATTACCTATTTGTACAGATTGCTGCCTATCGAGTAGATAGGAGCAGGACCAATTAACAGCAGGTTCTGCAAGGCCAACAGACTTAAGTTTTTGTAGCAGAAGGGGATGGGAGACAGTCAAAAACCTTAGCCAGGTCTATGAAGATGGATGCAGTAATATGACTCAAGTCCATTGCTGAGAAGATGGAGTCGGTGACCTGCAACAGGGAGGAGGAGACAGTAGAGTGTTTTCTAAAACCGGACTGCAGGGATGAGTGTTATTTGTGGCAAGGTGCTCAGACAGCCTAGAGTTTGAGTGATTCCTGGAGTATGGCAAGAGAGGAGAGGAGAGAGATGGGCCAGTAGTTCCCAGAAGCAGAAGGGTCACCGCTCTTGTGAAGAGGTAACACCTTTGCAGATTTCCAGGCCTTAGGGATGGTGGAGCTAGAGAGCGAGAGGTTGAGAATATGGGTAAGAGGAGTGGCTGTAGCTGGGGCAGAGATGTGGAAAAGCCTGAGGTGGAGACTGTCAGGTCTGGTTTTGGTGGGGTTAAGGGCATGGATGGCCATGAAGACTTCCAAGGGGAAAAAGTGGGGAAGAGGAATTTGGTAGTGGGGTTGAGTGCATCTGAAGGAATCGAAGGGCAGTCAGGGGGGATGGGAGGGGGTTATCAGGGAGAGCGCAAGTGGAAGAACATTTATTGAAGATCTCGGCTACTATGTCAGGATCAGAGACTGGGGAACCATCAATTTTGAGGACAAGGGAGGCGTGTTGGGGGAAGGGGGGGTCTAATAGAGAGTGAAGTGCCTTCCAAAAAGAAGCAGGAGTGTTTTGACCTTGCTGGAGGTAGTCCTGAAATAGTCTTGGGGAGGCGGATGACCTTGGTGCAGTTATTTCTAAGGGTTTTGTAAGCTTGGAGGTCTGCCTGGTTTAAGTACTCTTTATTGTGCTACCAAGCTTTCTCTCTGGTTCTGCATTTGGCCATTAGGTCTGCAGTTATCCAGGGTTGATGGTGACGTTTAACTCTGTTTTTTTTTTTTTAGGTGGGGCATGGTGATTCCAAATGCGAAAGAGTAGGCTGGAGAAGATAGGGCAGAGTCAACATCGTGGGCTAAAAATATGGGTTGCCAATCAACCTTCGTCAAATCTTGTTGCAGGGCAGCTACATCTAAGGTGTTGAGGGGGCAGGACCGTATGTTTTTAGGGACAGCATGGGGGAAGTGAATCTTTAAATGCATAATAGGTGTTGCAGTGATCACTGAGTAATATTGGTAGACCCCAAGTTGGGGCTCTGGCTGCAACAGGCTAGTAGTGACCCCCAGGGCTGCAGAAGCACACCACTGCAAGTAAGGCTAATGTCTAAACCAAGATGTCCTACCTACCTTCCCCTTATCAGGGTGGGAGGATGTGGGAGTGCGGCCTCCAACTGATATACATCCTTGTGGCTAGCCTTAAAGGCACCACATACCAAGGCACTTGCAGCCAGAGCCTACATGCTCTCTGCTCTAAGAATATTCTATAGAGCAGCTGACAGTCAGACTGGACAAAGTTTAGAGTATAACTATTACCAGCTCAGAGAAGTGCAGCAGCGGTCCCTCCCCTACTCTGTACCTCAGCCCCTTCCCCACACCAGGGCTTAATTGCAACCATAGCTAGTGCCTCACTTACAAGGGGCAGGAGCATCAGACCCTCCCCACCTTTGCATCCTAGGGGACACCTTTTTCATGGGGAAGGAGCTCTCCCTGCTATGGTAACCCTCCGCCATCAATCCCAGCAGCTGCAGGCTCAGGTTTGGGTCCCTCCTGGTTAAGAGAAGGCCTAGTAGTATAGGCATAGGAATACAGACTCGGATAGCTCTTTTCTATATCCATTTGCTCTTTTCTGTCTTAGCGTGAATAGTGTAGGGACCACCCAGTAAATGTTTGTTTTTATCTCACTCCTCCAGGTGTCAGTCACCTTTTACTATCACAGTGCTATCTGCGGAACCTACTCTCTGCTCCCAAGGGGATATCAGGAAGATCTGAGGCCAGTGTTTTGAGCCCAGTCCACTTCCTGATGATTCTCATGAATGTTCAGTTGTTTTGTGTGTTACTTTTATATTTAGTGTAAGTTGTCAGTCTGAAAATAAAACAGTATTTTATCCTTGCTGTTGGTGGCTAGATACCAAGCTTTTAGTCTCAGGACCACTGGGGTAGTGTCCAGTCCAGATCACATGTTCCCTGTGACACACCTTAAGGTACATAGCTACAGGTTAACTCACCAAATGGGAGGGAGGAATGGGTATAGCCTTTCTCTCAAATAGCGTTGGGTCCCTGCTCCTTATAGTCTCAGGTGGTTCCACCTTGGACTTTCCTTCTACACACACACAGTTTGACAGATGTCCGATGTCTTAGTTGGAATGTCTGGGGGCCTTAACTCCCTGGTGAAGTGAAAGCAGGTATTGACTTATCTACTCTGATTATGATCCCAGTTGGTCCTCCTACAAGAAGTGACACTTGCTGGTCCTGAGGCCCTGAAGTTGGGCAGAGGTTGGGTGAGCATTTAAGTCCACAGTGTAGCTGTGGCAGAAAAAGAGGGGTGCCCATCCTGATGCACAGGGGCCTTTACTGGAAGCTATCCAAACAACTGGCAGAGCCAGATGGTTGCTGGGTGCTTGCCTGGTCTGATACTGCCGCAGGCCCTCTAGTGGTAGGGAACCTGTATGCTCCCAGTACTGACTTCCCTCATTTTATGGCTGCAGAGCTGGAGCCCTGCAGACGCCTTTCTGTCACTTGGGGAGGGCACTTCAGACTCCTTCTGAAGCACAATTTCAGACAGGAACCACAATCCTTCCACAACCTGAAATCACTCCATGGGGAGAAAAGAGTTCCTTTCCTATATGTAGCATTCTTCTGCCAGCTCAAATTGCAATCGATTGGAGTGTTAACAACACGAACAGCTTGTTTTCGTGTTAAAGAGCACCTAAACTCTTTTTTACACATTTTTACTAGGATTTTTAATGACATAAGGGGGGCCCAGCAGGTCCATTATATACGTCTCCCACATAGGTGGGATAATTACCCCAATATATTATTGTTATAATAAGTGCAGTCTAAATACTTTCAATAATTCAAGACTAGAACTATCTATTGTATCCTGAGAAAGTTTGTTCCGTGCAAGAGAAGTTATTTTTTGTCTAAACAATACCTTGTTGGCAGTGGTGTTGTGATCCCATACTTCTTAGTCTTCAGTGATTTTTTTTTTTTTTTTATGTGGTTCTTCAGGCAGCAGTCTTAAATCATCAACTGAACTGTCTTGAAGCAGAGCTGTAAGGGAACTTTGTTTTATACTGTAGCTTCTCTGAAGAATTCCTTCACAGAGGAGCACAAGGTGATTTGAGATCTGGTTTCAACTTGTGGCGGTGGGGTCACTGGGCTGGTACAGTAAGTCATTATGATGAGCCTCCAATTGAGTAAAACAAGCAGTCTCATTTTTCAGTAAATCTTTTTGTTTGCTAAATTAAAGTTACCTTCCCTACTAAGGTAAGTAAAGATCATGTAACCCTCTGTCCAGGTTTTCTGTTAACAATCCCGTGGAAGAATTTGGGTGGTTACACTTTATTTGCATTTGTATGAAGTTTATTTGGAAGTACCACTTGATTGATAATAAAGTGATAATATTATTGGTGCCTTCTAATGGCCATCTTCCCTATGTGACTTGCAAGGTACTGTAAGCAAGAGTCTCCTCTATTTAGTGTTATAATCAAACATGTAAACAGTAAGATAGAGTAATTATGACATTAAACTGGGATTACACTTAGCTGAAACATGCTCTGTGGTGGTGCCTAATTATGCAGTTGTGATAGCACGGACCCTGGAGTTGAATGCATTGCTCTGCTTTGACTTGTCATATTGTCTCCTACATATCTACTGGTGTGATATTTTTCTGTTTGTCTGCTGACCAGCTTGCGGCTTTTGGAGAGGTTGCGGCTCTGACCGCGGAGCATGCCTCCTTGGCCTTTTTGCCACTTCCTTTAGATGCCACCTTCTCATGCCATTCCCTTCCCAACCTTGGGCAGGGACCTTCTTTGTGCACAAAATCTAAATCTAAAAAAAGAGACTAAAAAGAAGTCACGCCATCGATCATGGGATCGTGAGCACTTTCAGGCCTCAGATTCCCATGCTTCTACTGAGGTTTTGACTATGGTCGATCCTTCGGCCCAGGCCGCTGGCTCCACGGTCTCCCTGTTGGGCTACTTGGTTGCGACATTAGTGACATTGCTAAAGGACTGTTAGGGATGGTTTGCCTCTTTGCAGATGATACCAATATCTGCAACTGATTAGAAACTCCAGCAGGGGTGGAGAAAATGAGAAGGGATGTAGAAAAAAATGGAAAAATGGTACGAAGTGTAGCAGCCAAAATTAAATGTGAAGACGTGCAAAGTCATGCATCTGGGGTGCAGAAACCCAGGGGAGGATTACAGAATGGAGGTGAGTTTTTGGCGGTCATCAAGGAAGAAAGGGATTTGAGAATAATCATTTCAGATGACATAAAGGTGGCCAGGCAGTGTGTTAAGGCAGTGAGGAGGGTCAGTGGCATGCTGGGGTGCATAGGAAGGGGTATTACTTGCAGAAGAAGGGAGGTGATAATGCCCTGTACAAAACACTGGTGAGGTCTCATCTGGAGTACTGTATACAGATCTAGAGGCTGCATCTCCTTTGGGACATAGACAGGGTGGAGGCAGTTCAGAGAAGTGCAACTAAAATGGTACAGGGCTTGCACCAGAAGACATATGAGGAGAGATTAAAGGACCTCAATATGTATACGTTGGACGAGAGGAGAGAACGGGGAGATATGATAGCAACCTTCAAGTATCTTAAGGGCATTAACAAGGTGCAGGTGGGCGACATCTTTCAGTTTAGGAGATGTACAAGAACGAAGGGGCACGAGATGAGATTAGAGGGGGCGGGCTAAGAGGCAATGTGAGGAAGTTCTTCTTCACAGAAAGGTTGGCGGATGCATGGAATAGTCTACCTGGGGAGGTAGTGTGAGCAAACACGGTGGAGGAATTCAAGAATGCATGGGATAGACATAAGGGTACCTTAGAGGGGTGGAAAGAGAGGCTAAACCAAGGACCAAGTAGGGTCAGCGGCTGCTGATTCAGGTAGGGAAACAGGCAGACTCGATGGGCCTAGCGGTCCTTATCAGCCGGCAAGTTCTGTGTTTCTATGACCAACCTGTCGATTTTTCTCAAGATGGTCGACCCATTGTCACCAGATCAGGGCCAGTAACCTCCCTCTCTAGGACGCTTACCTGCCTATTACCTCCCAGAGAGGATTGGACCAGCATGCTGATCCATTCCCTCCTCCTCTGGATTTGGTGATCCCGGCAGATTCTTGGCTTTCGCCGGCTCCCTCCAAGACCCTCTGTTGGCAGCCTGACAGTCTGGTCCGGATCCTGAAGTCCCAAGTTGAGCAGCCCATGTCTGCATCATCGTTCCCGCTGTCGACATTCGGGCAAGCGGCGTCACCGCCATTCCTCCTTTTTTTTTCCTCCTCAGAAGAGGAGATGCTCCACAGCAAGACGCATTGGTGCAACGAGGAGCTTATGTAGCACCAGCTCATGTTAACTGGGGTTAAGCTGATTCCTGTCACTACCCTGGCTATCACATGGGTCCCACCGCTGAGGCCCCAGCCTACTCTGGCTCGGCCTCCCCTGGCCTCTCCACCTATCCTGGTGGAGAGCCGCGACCTAAACAGGAGGGCCGCCTTCCTACGGATGCTTGCATTGCCTCTGGGCTTCCCCATCGGCTGTCAGTCACTGTGACTCCCGACAGACTCCATAGGGTTAGTGGAGACTCAGGCAGTCAACTCTTATTCGACGAGTCCTCAGAGTCCGTCCTTTGGGTGTTGAATCGGGAGAGGACTGATAGTTGGAGCACAGTCCTACTTCCTTCACGGGCCTGTGTTTAGTCTCTGAATCTACGGGTCTTCAAATGGAGCCCTTCCAGAAAAGGGCTAAATACCCCCTGACCGAGATTCTCAACTGAGGTGAGTCCCCTGGGGAGGTCTTTCCGGTCGCAGAGGCCATTCTTTGCCCCACTCTGGAGCTTTTGGCAGCACCCTGCATCCAGCCTTGCACAGTCAGCCCAGATGGCCCGCTAGTCTGCAGTCCCTACCGGCTCCCTGTCTGGTTTCACTGAACACCCCTCAGCTGAGGGTCTGGTGGCTAACTTGCTCTGTCGGCATATAGGCAATGTCAGGGATGTGGATAAACCTCCCGACAAATAATCCAAGAAATTGGATCATGTGACCAATGTGGTCTACATGGCCTCCTCCCTTGGCATTTAGCAAGTGAGTTTGGCCCTTTTAATGGCCCACTTTGCTTGTACGTTCCTAGGCACCCTTGATGAGGTGCTTTCTCAGCTCCCTACAGACTTGCAGGCCATGCTCAAGCAGGTCCGAGACCAGGGCCGAGTGGTGGCTAAAGAGCAGTTCCCCGACAGCCATGGACATTGACAACTCCTGTGCCAGGTCTGTGGCCGGTACAGTGGCCATGCGCCACAGGATTTGGCTGAAGATCACGACCTTCACGGCAGATATCCAACACAAGCTGGTGGATGTCCCTTTCTTGGACACTGACTTGTTCATTGAAGGTACCTTACTCGCATTGAGAAGTCCAGTGCCACCTTGGACTCGGTGATCTCCACCCAGAGGAATCATAACGGTTCCATGTAAAAATCACGACTGCATAATCGTAAATTAAATTATAGGGTGTGCATAATTGCGATCGTCAGCAGCGCGACCAGACACAGTAGCGCTACACAATTTCGCTTTTGTGTCAAAACAGTGCTGATCGATTAACTTGCCCTCCATCTTTCTTCACTCTCTCCTGGGATATTCGTAGTTCTCCACAATGTCTCAATCCCTCATTCTACTTCCTTGTACCCACAATGCAGCTTACCATGCTTCTGCAAATAAAGTTTACATTGGTGTGCCCTGTGGTATGTGCAATCAGTGGAACCAATTTCCAATAAATCTGTTAACTGCAGCAGCACACACCTGACTCCAGTTTTTCTCTAAACCTTAAAGTGAGCAACTGTAGTTGCCGTTCCCCAATTGCCTTACTCTACCTCTGAACTCACTGTCAGTATGGAGTTCGAAATTATCATGAGCCAAAAAGGTAGGCCATTGGCTGTATATGGTGGTTATATCTACAGAAAAGACGAAGAAAAGGGGGACAAGTTGTAATGGAGATGTGCTGATGCCCATACATTCAGCTGCCTTTCTAGGCTGCATACTTTGGGCAACAAAGTGTCAGCACAGATAAAGGAACATACTCATGTTCCAGATGCTGGGGATGTAGGGGTGCGCAAGATCATGGCAGACATCAGAGAGCGTGCAAGAACCAATGTGGAAACAACTACAAGGGCTCTATGGCTCAAAAGAAAAAGCCCTTCTGGCTCCCATCTGCTCCTTCAGCCAAGCTGGCCCAGCCCTCAGCTGGGCAGCAAGCCTAGGCATGGCATCCTCGACCAAAGTCAGTTGCTTCGGTCATCCGGAAACTAGGAGGTCGAGATCCCACTGGTTCATCAGCAGGTCCCTCCTCCACCTCCAAGCCTTCCCAGTGATAGGATGGGGGGGTGCCTTCCCCAATCCCTTCCTGACTCCCCTGGGTTCTCCCTTGGGGGGCCAGCTCCAACACTTCCTTCCTGGTCCATTGTTATCATAGACAGGTGGGTCCTCGAAGTGGTCGGTCAGGGTCTGCCTCTGGATTTCAATGCTTACCCGCTTTGCCTAGCCCATGACCCATGGGAGGACATGATGTCTGCCGACATTCTGTCAGCCCTTTGGGAAGACAATGCCCAGCTCCTCCTCAAGGAAGTAGAGGCTCCTGTCTCAGACCCTCCAGTAAGCCCAGGGTTTGTCTCCAGGTACTTCCTGGTGCCAAAATGGATGGGGGGGCTGGCACCCCATCTTAGATCTGCAGAACCTGAACAAACTTCCCTACGAGTTCCAGGTCATGCCCTTCGGTCTCTCCTTGGCTCCCAGGGTCTTCACTAAATGCATTGCAGTGGTGACAGCTTACCTGAGGAGCCAAGGGGGTCCGGGCATACCCCCTACCTGGATGACTGGCTAATAGCAGGTCTTTCTAGGGTGGAGGTGGAGTGGTTCAGGGATCTGGCCCTCCAGATGTGCGTGTCCCTTGGCCTCCTCGTCAACAAGGCCAGGTCAGAACTTGTGCCCTTGCAGGTGATTCATTTCATCGGGATGGAGCTCGACTCTCACAGAGCCAGGGCTCGGCTTCCAGCAGACCAGGCAAAGGCTCTCTCTTCCTTTGCCTGATCATTTCAGATTGGGCAGTTGCGCCCTGCTCAGGACTTTCTGCACCTCCTGGGATACATGGCGGCATGCATCAGTGTGGTCCGTTGGGCCTGGTGGAGAATGCGCTCTCTGCAATGGGAGCTTGTCTGCCAGTGGTCTCAGTGCAAGGGTCACTTCAACCATCCGGTCACTGTGACCTAGCTGATGTGGGACGTACTCCAGTGGTGGTTAGTCCCGGAACATCTGCAGGAAGGGATCCCATTTGTTTGTCCAGAGCCGACAGTCATCGTGCCTCCTTGATAGGCTAGGGTGCCTACCTGGGGGACCACAGAGTACACGGGCTCTGGATCCCCGAGGTGTCCCGATGCCATATCAACCTGCTGGAGCTTCAGGCAGTTCAGCTGGCATGGAAAGCCTTTGCTCCACACATTCAGGGTCAGGTTGTTCAGGTCCAGACAGACAACACCATTTACCATATACTACCTCAACAAACAGGGTGGGATGCACTACCTTTCTCTTTGCAGGGAAGCTCTCTGCATCTGCATCCTTGTGCACAGCCTGGACACTGATCTCCTGACATGCATGTGGTCGACATCTCCAACCAGATGATGGATGTCCTCAGCCATCTGGGCAAGGCATCTCATGAGTGGTCTCTTTATCCAGTGGTAGTACATAGCATGTTCTCCCAGTGGTGCACCCCTCTGGTGGATCTGTTCACCTCCAGGGAGAATGAAAAGCTGAGGCTGTATTGTGACCACCCCCTCAACAGGGAATGCTGCAAGGGGATGCCTTCTCAAGGCCTTGGACCCTGGGCCTTCTCTATGTCTTTCCTCCATTTCCCTTGATCCACAAGGTGTTGCTCAAGGCCATGAGGGACAAGGCATGGATGATCTTGCAGGCTCCGGACTGGCCCCGCTAGTTTTGGTACCCCGATCTCCTCAACCTCAGCAGCAGGCTCCTGTGGCATCTCCCTCTATACCCGGACCTGTTCTCATGCAATCAGGGGAAGGTATTCCATCCGGTCCTTCAGTCCCTGCACCTGACAGCCTGGCTTCTGAGCAGTTAGAGATCTAGGCTTTGGGTCTCTCCAAAGATGTCCTTACTGTGGTCAAGGTTTCTCAGAAGGCGTCAACATGAAAATGCTATGCATTCAAATGGAAGAGGTTCGCCATTTGGTGATAGGGCAAGGGTCTGGACCATTTATCTTGTCTGGTAACAAGCATTCTCGAAAACCTGTGGTCCCTCTCTCAGTCGGGCCTCCATTTGATGACCCTTAAGGGTGCACCTGTCTTTCATCTCTGCATACCGAGCGTGGGCTGGTATGCAGTCGATGGTGCAGGAGGAGGTGGTCTGGTGAGTTTTCAAAGGCACTGACCACGTTTTCCCTCTGGTGAGTGAACTACCACCACCTTGGGACTTGTTGCTGGTGTTGGCAAAGCTCATGGGCACGCCATTTGAACCAATGCACAGGTGGGAAATGTCTCACCTGTAGTGGAAGATCGCCTTCCTGGTGGCTGTCACATCAACCAGAAGGATGAGTGAGCTCCAGGTGCTATTGGTGGAGTCTCCTTACTTGGTCTTCCACAGGGACAAGGTTGTCTTTCGCCCCAAACCAAAGTTCCTCCCGAAGGTTGTGTCCGGATTTCCACCTTAACTAGGTGATTAATCGCCTGGTTTACTTCACCAATCACACATCAGAGGTTGAACACAGGTTCCATAGGTTGGACCTGTGGTGAGCACTTGCCTACTACAAGAAACACACGGCTAGATTTCGGGGAGAGGTTTGCCAGCTATTTGTCACCTGTGATGAAGCCGCACCTGGCAGACCGGCAGCTAAGCAGATGATTGGTAGGTGCATTGTATCCTGCATCGACCTCTGCTACAGGTTGACGGGTAGGGAGCCTCCCGTATGGCTAAGGGTTCCTTCCACCCGTCATACCACTGCCTCAGTGGCTGCTTCCAGGAACATCCCTATCCAGGAAATCTGCAGAGCTGCTACTGGGAAGTCAGCACACACCTTCATTTCCCACTACCACATCGACCTTGAGTCACACTGGGATGCTGGTTTTGGGGCCTCAGTTCTCCAGTCTCTGTTCCCTAAATAGGGGGTGTGCGTCTTGCCCCCTCCTCCTTAAGAACTACTAGGAGTCTGCCAGAAGTATGGATAGTACATCATATCCACATCCCTAGAAAATAGGTTACTCATCTGTAACAGTAGTTCTAGCAGTGGTATATGATGTACATCCACACTGACCCACCTGACCTCCCCTGGCAAGTGGCGTACCGGTCTTGTTTCCAGCGGGCAAGATCTGAAATTAGGGGGCGATGTCAAGGGAGTTTCCACCTGGGGAGGTGGGAGAAGCCAGCTTGAAGACATTCCAGCAAGCCTTAAAAAGGAAAGGTCACTGCTAGAAGTGTGGATGTACATCATATACCACTCCTGGAATTACTGTTATAGGTGAGTAACCTGTTTCAGTTTTGGCCCTTTCCATCACAACAGCAGTCCTAGTAGGGGCAGTCTCAGGCTTGGTGCCCCATGACCAAATTACCTGGTCAGTGGCCCAAAAAGGTCGGGGGTATGGGTAGTTCTGCCCTTCTGACAGCAGGCAACGGTGCCCCCTCCAAAGCTGCCCAGTGATGGGTCAGGGGGATGTCTCCTCCTGCCCATCCAATCCCTCTCCCAGTTCCCCATAGGGGGTCAGCTCCATCACATCTGGCACAATTGGTCCATAACTACCTTGGACAAGTGGGTCCTAGAAGTGGTGGGCAGAGGGTTGCCTCTCAACATCACGGCTATCCCGCCTTATCCACCCCACGTGCCACGGGGGTCCACGGTGTCGCAGGACACACTGTCCACCTTTAGAGAGGATGTTGCTAAACTCCTCAAGAAAGGAGCCATAGCCCATATCCCAGACTTCATGGCAGGCCTGTACTTCATGACCATGTGCTTCCTGCTTCTGAAACGGGTGGAGGTTGGTGCCCACTACTGGATTTTCATGATCTGAACCAGTTTTTCAGGAAGCACAAGTTCACGGGATCACGTGATGAGTCTGGCATGAGAGGGCGTCTTCTGTGCTGCTCCTAGGCCCTGCTAATTTAAATAAGCTCTTAAACTTTCTTAGGATCCTTATTTTAGTTTTAAATACCTTATTCCAGTCGGCGAAGTGCTTCTGAATAGCTTTCCCCTTAGTAATGCTGTGGGTCTGAGTGATTGAAAGCGACTTTTACTCCTCCGACATAGCGCTTTTGGTGTCAGCAACAGGCTGAATTGAAGCATCGGGATGGAGACTGAAGCTATGGAGCCCTTGGTTGCGAGAAGCCTGGCGGTAAAATGACCAAAACCCCTATCACCCGTACCGGACGAACAGGCGGGCCAATTAGAAACAGAAGGGGGTACTAATACGACTATGATGCAGGGACTGGTGGTTGATTTTGCCACTGATAAACCGACATTACACTCCCTGGCTCAGAGGATGGGGACATGAAAGCTAGAGTCTCCTCCCAAGAAAGGAAGGTATCCACTATGGATCAGGAGTTGGCTGCAGTACGCAAACAAGTTAAGAAGCTCGAGGATCGGATGGAAGATCAAGAATGCAGGAGTAGAAGGAATAATCTTATCCTAGCAGGGGCTCCAGAGAGGGCCGAAGGGTGTGACTGTGTTTCTTTTGTACAAGATCTCTTGCTTAAGTTGCTAGGCCCCACACCATTTGGAGAGGCTTACAACTTGGAAAGAGCACATAGAGCATTAAGAGAGATGCCCCTGCCTGGAGTGAGACCTCGGGTCCTAATTATGAGGTTCCTGAACTACAAAGAAAAGTCCCATGTGCTTACCAGTGCTAGGCAAAATAAAGGTCTGCAGTGGAATGGTGCGTCTATTTGGCTATTCCAGGACCAAACACCCTCGGTTAGGGAGAAGCAAAAGGAGTATTCGAAGATAAAGAAAAAGCTGCATCTTGCTGAAATTAAATTTCATCTGCAATATCCTGCAACTTTGATGGTATGACTTCAGTCTAGGGAGAAAAGGCACTTGACTGCGCATGACGCTATGGAGGGTCTGCGGATCGAACTTCCGGCATTGTTTAAGTCGCTGACCTGAGTTTCTGAAGAAAAGAAGGGCTGGCATGATTTAAAAAGTTGGGACTTGAGAGATGGAAAAGAGATGCAAAAATTGTCTTCTTTTTTCAGGTTCTTTTATAAAAATTGAATACACTCGGTTAAAATGTTAAGGCTAATGTTGCTAGGTTATAGAGGGGTTAGTGTGGGGCCGAAGGTGGATTGATGCTCTCAAGAGGCTGTAGGGTTCAGATTAGGTACCTGGTAGTTTATTTGGGGGGAGGGCTGGAATGGTTCACGAGGGAGTCCAATTTACTGTTACATGTTGAGGGGTTATCGGTAACACTGTTCTGGGCTCCATGTTGGGTGTGTTTGAGAATGAGAAGATGGGGGGGAATTTAGAGATGACTAGAGGAATGAAGCTTAGGGAGTGGCAAAGACCAGGAGTTGAACCCTCCCCTGCGGGGTTGATTTCGACTGGAGTTTAGGACAATACTGAGATTATGGATATAAACATTAGTTCAAAGGAAGGGGTGCTAATCTCTCGGCCTAAAGTGTGATTCAGAAGTGGAATAGGAGTGTGATTAGCGATCCATTGTTCGACAAAGCTGACAATTTATAGGAAGCCTCTTGGATATGAGGGACTTTGCATCCCTGAAGGGTATTGATAGGAGTGAGGGAGGGGGGTTGGGCAACGTCCAAGTAAGGAAGGATGGTAGAGGGAATAACTTGGAGCATTTTACCTATCTTGTAAGTTTCTATTCCCTTACTGACCGGATTAAGGGTGTGGGCGTTGTTCCGCTCAGCTAACCCTCTATCAGTTTTAATAAGCTAGAGGACGTGGGAGCTTATTAGACAGATATAATAAATTAATCTGAATGGGGGCAGACTCTAAATGGGGGTGAATTATGGAGATGAGGAAATCTGAGGAGAACCAATTAGCTAAAGGTAAAAGGGAGGTGGTGTAAGGTTGAAATAGATGTATTATGTTAAGGGCAGGGTCCTGTGAGCTGCTCATTTAGTTTGATGGGCTGGGGGGTGCACAGAAAATGGCTCATCCATGAATCGATGTTTTAATGGAGGGCGATCCAGGGATCAGGAGCAGAGGTTAATGGGATCTGGAAGGAGAAGAGTCCAATAATGTGCAAGAGAGAGATGCAGACCTTGTGAGGGTAAAGAGTGATGGTTTGAAAAAAAAATTTATATTTAAAAATGTCATGTGTTAAAATTATTTCATGGAATGTAAAAGGTCTCAGGGGTAGACGCAAAAGAATAGTAATTCTAGGGACATGGATATGTTGTTCAATCCACACTTATTGGCAGGTTCCTTGCCGCTTTAACTGTTGCCGGAAGGTCTTCAAGCTGGCTCTTCCCACCCACCCAGGTGGTGAAACTCTCGGCTCTGCCCATGGCCCCAGATCTTCCTTACGCTTGGAAGCTCAGGTTCCTCCTTAGCGCTCTGCGTTTTAGACTGGATCTAACTTCGGTTCGTCCGAAACTGGTTTTGAAGTTTTCTAAACTGATTCTTCATTCCCTCGTGGCTGCGATGGACAAATCTATTCAGCTTCGGAGGTGCCCTTGCGGCAGAAAATGTCCAGGATGGATCTGCACTCCACGTGCGTCTACTGCCTAGGCCTAGATCACGACCCGCAGGCCTGCGAGTTGTGCCGCTCTTTCTCGGCCAACATCGTGGATGATCGTGCTGCCCGATTGAAGCTCAGGCGCCCTGAGAAGCGTTTCCCGTCGGTAAAATCAAAAGAGGCTCGTTGGGTGGTGTCCACGGCGGCTGGCTCGGCTGAGCAGCTCGAGCAGATGATCGCCCTCGAGGAGGAGGCGGCCCAGGCCACCTCCTTCTCGGCCGCGGCATTTATCCCGCTCTCTCCGAGTTCCTCATACCCTGCTTCGTTCAAGGAGCTTTGTCAGTCCCTTTCCACGAAGGGAGAGGGGCCATCGGGACATTCTTCTCGGCCCAAGAAGAAGGAGTCGAAGGGTAAGTCCCACCGTCTGCGTTCGTGGGAGCGGGGAGGTCTCCTTCCCCGGACAGCCGACCGTCGACTTCGGTCGAAGTTGCGGCTCAGGCCGCTGGCTTCATGGTGTCCCCGTCAGGCCAGCCTGCCGAGACTCCCGTCGACGCAGTTGAGATTTTTCTCGACCCGTCGGACGGGCTGTCGACTGGTGAAGCCGACAACCCACCTTCACCGGTTCCCCCGGTGGAGACCGAGGATCTGCCTGCGCCTTTGGGGCCGCAGTCCCCGGATAAAGTGCCCGAGCCGAGGGAAGAGCGGGTGTCCCCCGCCCCTTCCCAGACCCGCCCTCGGTCTCCCCGAGGGTCTCAAACTTCATCTCGGTCAAGCCGTTCCCGCCGACATCGGCGGTCTCGGTCTCGGTACAAGTAAGCGGCGACACCATTCCTCCTCGTCCTCTTCCTCGGATGAGGAGAGGCTTCGACGTAAATTACGTCGACGTTACGAGGAGCTTATGTGGCAGCAGTTACTGTTGTCCGGGACTAAACCGACTCCGGTTCAGCCCCCGGCCATCAAGTGGCTGTCACCCGAACGACCGAAGCAACCGCTTGCCCCAGTCGAGATGCCCGTTCCAGGGCTGGTTGTTCGGCCGAAACCGGCTGCTCCACCGATTGTGGTGGAACCTCTGCCTCCACAACCGAAGTCTGGGGCACCGACCAAGGATTCTCGGTCGGGTCACAGCCTGCCCCACAGGTTGTCGGTCACCCTCAATCCCGACCATCCTCGGCAGGTAGAGGGTGGCTCAGGGCCGAGGCAGCTCTTCGCAGACCCTTCGGAATCCAAAGACGACTCCTCCCTGTTCTCCAGGCAGGTCGACCTGGAGTCCTCTGGAGACCAGTCATTGGACAATAGCCCATCGTCCTTCTTGGGTCTGCTTCGACTCATCTTGGAGTCCACCGGGATGCAGCACGAGCCCATGTCCAAACGGGCCAAGTATCCCCTGACGGAGATATTGGACCGAGAGGATTCCCCCCACAGAGGCCTTTCCGGTGGCTGAGGCCATTGTCGGCCCAGCCTTGGAGCTCTGGCAGCGGCCTGCTTCCTGTCCTGCGCCCTCGGCCAGGATGGCCAGGAAGTATGCGGTTCCTACCGGCTCTTTGCCCGGTTTCTCGGAGCACCCCTCTGCCGAGGGGTTAGTCACCGACAGCGTCTTCCGGCATTCCGATAATGCTCGGGACGTGGATAAGCCCCCCAACAAAGAGTCCAAAAAGCTGGACTTTGCCAGGCGCAAGGTGTACACTGCGTCCTCCCTCGGCCTCCGACAGGCCAGCTCGGCCGTGCTGATGGCACACTTCTCCCACGCCCTCTTGGGCTTCCTGGATGAGGTTGTCCCTCATCTCCCAGCCGACCAGCAGACCACAGTCCGTCAGGTGTGGGATCAGGGTAGCGCGGTGGCGAAGCAGCAGCTTCAGACTGCTCTGAACATAGGTGATTCCTGTGCCAGGTCAGTAGCGGCCGCGGTGGCCATGCGCTGCAGGGCGTGGCTGAGGATATCCACCTTCATGGCGGATACCCAGCACAAGTTGGTGGACATCCCCTTCTTGGGGACTGACCTCTTCGGCCCTGGAGTGGAGGGACACCTCCAGCGGATTGAAAAGTCCAATGCCACTCTGGACTCTGTCACCTCCGCCCAGAGGGACAAAGGCCACCATCAGCAACAGCATAAGCCCTTTCGTTCTTCGGCCCCTGCAGCTCGATCGGTCCAACAGGGCCAGCAGGCTCGCGCTCGGTGTCCCAAACCCAAGCCGGCGGCTTCCTCCAACAGGAAGCAAGGAAGTAAAGGCCCAGGAGGTCCCTCTGCCGGTTCCTCCTCCAAGCCTGCCCAGTGACGGGTTGAGGGGTGCCGCCCCCAGCCTTGTCACTCCCCCCCGGGTTCCCCTTGTGGGGGGACGGCTCCGCCACTTTCTTTCCGCCTGATCCGCTATCACCATTGACCGCTGGGTGTTGGAGGTGGTAGGAAAAGGCCTGCCTCTGGAGTTCGAGCAGACTCCTCCCTTTCGAGCCGTCACCCCTCGGGGGGCCACGGGGTTCACAGCCTCACTGTCGGCCCGCCGAGCTGATATTGCCTGGCTCCTCGAAAAAGAGGTGATCAGGAAGGTGGCGGATCCTCCTCCAGACCCGGGGTTTGTGTCCAGGTATTTCCTGGTCCCCAAACGGACGGGGGGCTGGTGCCCCATCCTCGACCTGCACGACCTGAACAGGTTCCTAAGGTCTCGGACCTTCAGGATGGTCACTCTGGCTCAGATAATACCATCCTTGGAATGAGGTTTGTGGTTCTGTTCCCCGGACCTCCAGGACGTGTTCTTTCACGTCCCAATTCATCCGTCTCATCAGAGATTCCTCCACTTCAGAGCGGAGGGGTCCCTTTACGAGTTCTGGGCCATGCCCTTCGGCCTCTCTCTAGCTCCCAGGGTCTCCACCAAATGCATGGCAGTGGTGACAGCATTCCTGCGGTGCCGGAGGGTCCAGCTGTACCTCTACCTGGACAACTGGCTGATTGCAGCCCCCTCCAGAGTGGAGGTGGAGCGGTCCAGAGATCTGGCCCTTCAGGTTTGCTCTCAGATTGGCCTCCTCATCAACGAGGCCAAGTCGGAACTCATGCCGAAGCAGGTGATACTGTTCATCGGGGCAGAGCTCGACTCTCTTCGAGCCAGAGCACGGCTCCCGGCGGACAGGGCCGAGGTTCTTTCCTCCTTTGCCCAGTCATTTCTGGTTGGGCAATCGCGCCCTGCCCGGTACTTCCTGCGCCTCCTGGGCCTCATAGCGGCCTGCACCAGCGTGGTCCGTTGGGCCTGTTGGTACGTGCATCCCCTTCAATGGGGACTGGCCAGCCAGTGGTCACAGCACTGCGATCCGTTGGACCAACCTGTGACAGTGACCCAGGAGATGTGGAACGCTCTCTAGTGGTGGACCGTTCTGGCACATCTGCAGGAGGGAATCCCATTCATCCGCCCCGAGCCGACGGTCTCTCTATCGACCGATGCATCTCTGATGGGTTGGGTGCCCATCTGGGGAGCACAGGCGCATGGTCTCTGGTCCCTTGGGAGTCCGATGCCATATCAACCTGCTGGAGCTCCGAGCGGTCCACCTAGCTCTCACCACCTTCGCTCCGTTTTGCGGGGTCAAGTGGTTCAGATCCAGACGGACACTACCACGACCATGTACTATCTGAACCGCCAGGGCGGGACGCGCTCCATGCTGTTATGCAAGGAAGCTCTCCGCATATGGTCTCTCGTGCACAGCCTGGAGGCGGATCTCCTAGCCATTCACGTGGCAGGAGCCTCCAACACCCTGGCCGATGCCCTAAGCTGGATAGGGGCTGCGTCTCATGAGTGGTCTCTCCTGCCGGAGGTAGTACAAGATCTGTTCTCCCACTGGCGCATGCCTCAGGTGGACCTGTTTGCCTCCAGAGAGAATGCGAAGCTGAGTCTGTTCCATGCCCGCCCCCCTCAGCAGGGCTCACTGCAGGGGGATGCCTTCTCGAGGCCGTGGACCCCGGGCCTCTTCTACGCCTTTCCCCCATTTCCCTTGATCCACAAGGTGCTTCTCAAGGTGAGGAGGGACAAGGCGCAGGTGATTCTGGTAGCCCCAGACTGGCCCTACCAGTTCTGGTATCCAGATCTCCTCAGCCTCAGCTCCAGGCTCCCGAGGCGGCTTCCAGCTCGCCCGGACCTGATCTCAGTCAACCAGGGGAAAGGTATTCCATCCGGACCTTCAGTCCCTGCACCTGACGGCCTGGTTCCTGAGTGGTTAGAGTTCCAGGCCTTGGGTCTTTCCAACGAGGTCCTCAACATCGTTGACGTCCCGTAAGGAGTCGACCAGGAAATGCTATGCCTTCAAATGGAAGAGATTCTTCATTTGGTGTCAGGGAAGGGCTTGGATCCTTCGCCTGTCCCTTAGCAAGCATTCTGGACTATCTTGGTCCCTTTCTCAGCAAGGGCTTGATCGGCGACCTTAGGTGCACCTGGCGAGCCATCTGCTTGCAGGCGCAGGCCGGGAAGCAGTCGATGCTGCTAGGAGAAGGTGGTCGGACATTTTTCAAAGGCCTTGACCACATTTCCCCTTCGGTGCGAGAACCTCCACCTCCGTGGGATCTACTGCTGGTATTGGCCAAGCTCATGGGCAAGCCATTCGAACCGATGCACAGGTGCGATATTTCCCACCTGTCGTGAAAGACCGCCTTCTTGGTGGCTATCACGTCAGCCAGAAGGATGGGAGAGCTCCAGGCGCTTTCCATCGAGTCTCCTTATCTGGTCTTCCACAGGGACAAGGTTGTCCTGCGCCCCCACCCGAAATTCCTTCCGAAGGTGGTGTGGAGTTTCACCTTAACCAGGTGTTGACTCTGCGGTGTTCTACCCAGTCACACCTCGGAGGCGAATATAGGCTCCATACTTGGACCCTAGACGAGCGCTCGCTTATTATAAGGAGCGGACGGCTGAAGTTCAGGGAGAGGTTCGCCAGCTGTTTGTCACCTACGCTGAAGCCGCACCTGGCAGACCTGCAGCCAAGTGGACAATAAGCAGGTGGGTCATCTCCTGCATAGAGCTCTGCTATAGGTTGGCGGGCATGGAGCCTTCCAGAGGGATAAGAGCTCATTCTACCTGCCATACCGCTGCATCGGTAGCTGCTTCCAGGGACGTCCCTATCCAGGATATCTGCAGGGCTGCTACCTGGAAGTCGGCACATACCTTCATTACCCACTACCACATTGACCTTGAGTCACGCTGGGATGCTGGTTTTGGGGCCTCGGTTCTCCAGTCCTTATTTCCCCAAGTAAGTATCGGGGGTGTGCTTGCCTCCCTCCTCCCGGAGAACTGCTAGGAGTCTGCCAATAAGTGGATTGAACAACATATCCATGTCCCTAGAAATACAGGTTACTCACCTGTAACAGGAGTTCTAGGAATGGTATATGTTGTTCATCTGACCCTGTTTCCTCCTGAGCCCGGCCTTTAACCTGGCTTCCGGCGGGCTAGATCTGGCGTCATGGGGTGGAGCCGAGAGTTTTACCACCCGGGTGGGTGGGAGGAGCCAGCTTGAAGACCTTCCGGCAACAATTAAAGCGGCAAGGAACCTGCCAATAAGTGTGGATGAACAACATATACCATTCCTAGAACTCCTGTTACAGGTGAGTAACCTGTATTTTTGAGGCATATTGGTCAGATGGGGGCTCACATAGCTGCACTACAAGAGACTCACTAATTGACAGAGGAACTGAGCTTCCTTAAGTGGATGTGGGTGGGCCAGGTTTATGGGGTAGATAAGGAAATGGCCTTGGAGGGGTGTTGCGATTTTAATAGAGAAAACCTGTCCATATACCATAGCACTGGCAATAACAAGGGAGGATCGTAGAGGGAATTACCTCTCTGGTAATATTTTGGGTAAAGAGCTCTCAGTTGCTTCTATTTATGGTCCAACCCCTTCTAATCCAGATTTCTGTGTTTCACTTGAGCTGAATATTACTATATTTTCCACACACTTCCTTATTTTAGCAGGGGATTGGAACCACTGCTTAAATAACTGGGAGGATAGAATACCACCGTGCAGAGGGCATCTGTCCAGGGCTCAGACGACCATGAATAGATTATTGGAGGTCACTGCCTTGGTAGATCCACTCCGGACTTATTCTACAGGGGGCAATAACATGACATTCTTTTCAGCGGCCCACAAGAGCCAATCTAGAATTTATTTTTTTCTGGTTAATAGAGAGGCACTTAGTGAGGTTAAGGAGGTGACAACCCGATGTAGAATTTTATCGGATCATTCCCCAATTCAATTGACTTGGGAGCCAGCAGCTGCTCCTCCTAGGCCGTATAGGTGGAGGCTGAATGATTCCTTACTGACAGAGATCTCAGTCCAGAGCAAATTAGAGGAAGCCCTCCTGGAGATAATACAAAAACAGTTGCCTATGCTTCAGAATAAAAATCTAGCTTGGCCAACCTGTAAGGTATTGTATACAGGTGTGGCGCAGGGATACGATAGGAGGCAGTATAGTGCAGTAGCTTAAGGCTCTGAGCTGCAAATCTGGTGACATCCAGCAGACCAGACCGGGGTTTGAATCCCACAGCCCCCACTTGCATACTGTGTGACCCTGAGCAAGTCACTTAACTTCCTTGTGCTCCCAGGTCGCACCTGGAAACAAGCTTTGGCTTAGTGCATCTTTCCTGGTTAAACAATTTCCCCTTTCCTTTCCCATACGCAGCATGGAGAAACAGAATCAGACGTGCAAAGGAGGAGTTTATATTGGGGGCTATTGAATCTCTGGCTCCTCTGGAAGGGTCCTCTATGGAAATAGATACTGAAGTTAAAAGTCTAAGAGGGGAAATGGCAGACATTATGTATGGTAAAGTAGAATTCTGGTTAGAAAAGATTCAAGCTAAATATTTAATGCAAGCAGACGTGCCTGGCCGCCTATTAGCAGCTAGAGTTAAGGAGTGGGAAGCCACTAGAACAGTCACTTCAATTAAGGTATGCTGGGAAAATTTTAACAGATCCTCAGAAAATGGTGGATGCATTTGCGTCCTGTTATAAAGAAATTTACTAAACAGGACCACTTGTTGGGGAGAAGAAAATCAGGATATTCCTAGATGGCATATCATTACCGGTGCTGGACCTAGCACAGGTCAAAGAGTTAGCAGCTCCAATAAGAGAAACCGAGATAATAGAAGTGGTACAATCTCTGCCCTCTGGTAAAACTCCGGGGCCGGACGGCCTTATGGCTAAGTTTTATCAGGCACATCTCCATACTATACTTCCCCTACTTAAGGAACTTTTCAGTAATGTAATGCAAGAGGGGGGGTGTATCATCCTCCGTTATACCAGGCATATATTACTCTGGTTCCTAAACTGGACAAGCCTAAGGATTTACCTGGCAGTTATAGGCCTATAGACTTGATGAGTCAAGATATTAAGATCCTAACGAGGATTATTGCTAATAGAATCCTGAACATTGCTCCAGCTTTAATTAGTCACGAACAGGTAGGATATATGCCGGGTAGGGGGGCACATGACGCCCTTAGAAAACTCCACCACGTACTCAGTTATGCACCAGATTCCCAACTCCCCTTAGCCTTGATATCTTTAGACGCAGATAAGGCCTTTGATAGGGTTTCCCATCCATTTCTATTTGCTACAATGGAGAGGATGGGTTTCCCTGAGGGCCTTCTCAGAGGCATTAAAAATCTATACGCAGCTCCTATGGCCAGAGTATTGTGTAATGGTTATGTCTCTCAGGAGATCCAGTTAGAAAATTGGACCAGACAGGGATGCTCCCTCTCGCCAACATTGTTTAATGTATACCTGGAACCCCTGTTAAAAGCTATTTATAAAGATGCTAACATAAAGGGGATTACAATAACGAGGAGGGACCTAAAATTTTCGGTCTTTGCAGACGATATACTTCTGCACTTAAAAGATCCGACAGTAAGCTTCAAAAGAACAGGTGACATTATAGAGCAATTTTCCAGAGTCTCGAACTATAAATTGAATTTGAACAAAGCACAGATTCTCCCTTTGACACCGCATGTATGTAGAGCGGATTTTGTACCACTGCAGATACACTGGGCGACAGAAAGGATTAAGTACCTGGGTATATGGATCACAGCTAGTATGGAGGATGGTGCAGCAACAAATATGGACAAGGTCCTGTTAGCAATTAGAGGGGACATACTCAGATGGAATAAGCTCCCTTTGAACATTGCAGCTAGACTGGGACTAGTTAAAATGAACCTATTGCCTAGGTTATTATATCCAGTCTACTTAGCTCCATATACAGTAGCATTCCCAAATTATGGTTCATAAAAATTAGGAAACTGTTATCCGAATTTCTGTGGAATTCAAGCCCCAGGAAAAACATAGTATCCGTGCTTACTACATAGCATGGAGGGATTAAACTGCCTAATCTCCATTTATACTATGTGGCGGGACAACTGGGTCTTATGAGTCGATGGGTTAGAAATTTGGAGGGAGAGACATATATTCCAATATGGCTACAAATAGAGAGGCAAATATTAAAAGATTCAGGCCTCTCTCTGGAGGCGTTGCTTTTTGCTAATCCAGAGAAACGCCTTAAAAAAGCAACTTTGACTCCAATTGTTAAATCAGCAATGGCCTGGTGGTTGTTTCTCACTCCTGCCCAGAGAAGAGACCAAATGAAGACCCAAGTCCAGCCTGTGCTGGGTAATCCCAATTTACTGATTGAGGGTCAGGTAATTACTAAACGTTGGGCTGATCAGCTGGTGGGCCTAAAACTAATGGATGTTGTAGAAGACAATAGGGTGGCTCTCCCGGCTAAGTGTGACCCAATGCATTTTTATAGAAGGTTACAGCTTACCAAAATGTTAGAGGGGGTATGGAGAAGGCTAGGGGACTCACCAGAAAATCTGTTCACCTGGGACAATCTAAAGGAGGTATACGCTACATCTGACTGTCTTTCAAAAGTATATAAGGTGCTATTGGACTATATTATCCCGAACTCTCCAACACGGATTTTATATTGGGACAGAACATTGGCCCCCCAGAGGCCTGTTTGGGACGACATCTGGAAGAATAACAAGTATATACCTACACCCAAGTATAAGCTTATGCAGTTCTTTATTGCTTCTAATATGTATTTTAACCCTGTGAAACTATGTAACAGACACCTTAGACAGACAGACCTGTGTTTTAGATGTGGAGTGGGATCAGGAAATATCCTGCATGTGTTGTGGAACTGTAGTAAAATATGGCCTCTATGGGTTGAAGTGAAACAAAATATGGACCCTTTGTTGGATTATTCAGAATTTATATTGCCTGAAATTCGTATAATAGGTGACATATTGCAAATATCAGGTGCCATACTCAAATACCACCTATGCCTGATGACAGCAATAGTTAAATCGTTGATATTGAAACATTGGAAAGATGAACATATCTACACCTATGAACAATGGGTGAGAGACCTTATTTGGGCTTTGGGAAGAATAAAGAGGCATATGTATTTGGAGGGCTGGAAAGGGTTATATAATAAAAGATGGTCGACACTGGAGGCAATCTACTCATTGCAGGTTAATAATACCCAAACACAGGCCTGTCTGTCTGGTTGTGATTAGCAAGAGATTACTATCTCAGGGAAATGTACAGTTTTATATGGATTTATTTCAGTTCTAAATGGCAGCATTATCCACAACTGTTTTTGGGTTAAGCTGGTATTAGAAAATGGGCCTTGGTCTGCTTTGGTCCAAGGGTGGGTGAGGACGCTCTCTCTTTCCAGGGGACACAGCTGGGGGCCACCTCCTGGGTGTAATGCTACTTAGGTTGTGGCTTAGGTTTAATTAATTTAGTGGGTAACAAAACTTTTGTTTCAGGGGTTGCCCCTCTGAGGGTTAAGTTTAGCCAATGATATTGTTACCCCACGATATAGTTGCAATAAGAATTTGTAATTGTAATGGAGGGTTAACCCCATCAGCTGTGTATGTACATAGTTGTTATTGTATATAGTTTACACAACCAGTTTTGGGATTGTAGATCCTGGGTCCACTCAGGATAAATGTGTGTTTGTCTAAAATCTGAAACAAACTAATAAGATGTTGGGGAAAAAAAAAGGGATGCGCAAGTTCACTGTGGTCACACTAAATCAGATAATACCATCTCTGGAGCAGGGCATGTGGTTCTGCTGCCAGGACTTCCAGGATGTGTTCTTCCACATTTCAGTCCATCCGTCCCACTGGCGTCACCTCTGGTTCTGCACAGAAGGGGTTCTTTACCAGTTCCAGATCATGCCATTCAGCCTCTCGTTGTGCCCAAGGTGTGTACCAAGTGCATGGCAGTGGTGGCAGCATTTCTGCAGCACCAGGTGGTCACGGTATATCTCTACCCGGATGACTGGCTGATCGCCTTGCTGTCCAAGGAGGCTGTGGAGCAGTCCAGGGACCTGGCCCTCCAGATCTGCAGAGACTTGGGCCTTGTGATCAATCTAGCCAAGTCCGAACTGAACTCCTAGCAGGTGATTAACTTAATCGGGGCAGAGCTAGATTCCCTTTGGGCCAAGACCCAGCTCCTTTGTCCGCCCAAAGTTGACAGTCACGCTTGCAACAGATGCATCTATGGTGGGGTTGGGAGCACACCTGGGGAACCACAGAGCCCACGGGTTCTGGATCCCCAGGGAATCCTATTGTCACATCAACCTGCTGGAGTTCCTGGCAGTGCACTTAGCTCTGACAGAATTCGCTCCTTTTGTCCAGGGTCAGGTCTTGCAAGTCCAGATGAACAGCAGCATGACCATGTTCTACCTGAACAAGCAGGGTGGCATGCACTGCCTTCCCTTGTGTCGGGAGACCCTCCCCACCTGGACTCTTGGGTGCAGATCTGGTGATCCGTGTCGCAGGAGCCAACAGCCAGCTAGGGGTGCCCTCAGCTGGGTGGGCAAGATGTTGCACAAGTGGTCACTGTATCAGGAAGTGGTGAACCACCTGTTCTTGCTGCGGGGCACTCCTCTGGTGGACCTCTTTACTTCCCGGGAGAATGCAAATCTGAGGCTGTTTTGTGCCACCCCCTCTGGGGGACGCCTTCACAAGGCCCTGTACTCCACCCTCCTGCATGCCTTCCCTCCCTTTCTCCTGATCCACAAGGTGGAGGTCAAGGTGTGGAGGGACAAGGCATGGATGATCCTGATAGCCCCAAACTGGACTCGCTAGTTCTGGTATCGGGATTTCCTCAGCCTCAGCAGCAAACCTCCATGGTAGTTGCTTATGCTCCCTGATCTGCTGTCTTGTCATAGGGGAAGATCCAACACCAGTTTCTTAAATCCTTGCACCTCAAAGCCTGCTTCCTGATTGACTAGAGTTCCCAGGCTCTTGGCCTTTAGGAGGATGTGCTCCATGTTGTAGAGGCGTCCTGAAAAGAGTTGACTCGCCAGTGCTTTACCTTTAAATGGAAGAATTTTCCATCCGGTGTAAGGGCAAGGAGCTTGATCCCCTTGCCTGCCCCTTGGCTAGCATTCTGGACTATCTATCATCTCTGCCTTGACCACTTAAATCCGCTGGTGCATGAACCACCAGCACCTTGGGACTTGGTCATTCTTGCAATGCTCATGAGCAAGCCTTTCAATCCTGTGCACAGGTATATGTTCCACCTGTTGTGGAAAATCGCGTTCTTGGTGGCTATCACCTCTGCCAGAAGGATCAGTGAGCTTCAGGTGCACTCAGTGGAGTCTTCCTACCTGGTCTTCCACAAGGGCAAGGTAACCCTTCGCCCTCACCCGAAGTTCCTCCAAAAATGTGTATTGGAGTTTCACCCTAACCAGGTGATTAGCTTTCCAGTATACTTTACCAACCCATCTTCGGAGGCCAACTGTAAGCGCTATGCTCTGGACCTGAGGTGAGCGCTCGCTTCCTATGAGTAGCACACAGCTAGAGTTTGGGCTGAGGCTCCCCAGCTTGTAGTAGCCTACACTGAAGCTGTATCTGGCAGACCGGCAGCTAGAAGGACAATTATCAGGTGGATTGTCTCCTGCATCGACCTCTGCTATAGGTTGGTTGGGAGGGAACCTCCTGTAGGGCTCATTCCACTCGATGTACTACTGCCTCAGTGGCTGCTTCCAGGGATGTTCCCATACAGGAGATATGTATGGCAGCTAGGTAGAAGTCAGCAGCACACCTTCATCTCCCATTACAGTATCGACCATGAGTCATGCCAGGATGCTGCTTTTAGGGCCTCAGTTCTCCAATCTCTGTTCACCAAATAGGGTGTGCCTTGTCCCCTCCTCCCAGAGAACTGCTGGAAGACTGTCAGAAATGTGGATAAGTGAGCCATATCCATGTCCCTAGAAATTATGGTTACTCACCTGTAACCATATATGGTTCACATCCACACAACTCACCCAACCTCCCTTGCCAAGTGGTTCTGGGGTGCCTGCTTCCAGCATGCAAGATCTGACATCAGGTGGTGGAGCCGAGGGATATACCACCTGTGTGGCGGGAGGAGCTTCTCTTAAAGATGGTCCAGCAAATCAACTCTTAAAGGGAGACTGCCAGAAGTGTGGATGTGACCCATATACCACTCCTAGATCTACAGTTACAGGTGAGTAATCCTCATTTACTCACCTCTAACCGTTCTGGGCGTGGTGTACAGTTCACATCCACACCACCCACCCTAACCCCTCTGGGCACTGTGGCAACAGATCTCTGCTTCCAGCATGCAAGATCTGATATCACAGACGGTACAAAAGGATATACCACCCAGGTGGTGGAAGGAACTTAGCCTGAAGACATTCTGATGACACTGCTGTCTCCGGGAAGACTGCCAATGTGTGAATGTGAACTGTATACCACTGTTAGAACTACGGTTACAGGGGAGTAACCTATATTTATGCACCAGTAACCACAGTTCTGCTAGTGGTATACAGTTTACATCCACACAATCCAATCAACCTTCCCTGGCAAGTGGCGTACAGATCCCTGCTTTCAGTTGTAAGATCTGCTGTGGATGGGGTGGAGCCAAAGGACATACACCATGGGTGGTATGAAGAGCCAAGCTTGGAGACATCTGGTGTACTGAGTTATGCCCGGCAACTGCCAGAGTGTGGAATATGAACTGTATACCATTAGTAGTACTGTGGTTACAGGACAGTAACCTATATTTTCTTAAGAGATTCAAGATTGGTAGAGCAGCTAGTCAGGCTCCTGCTTTTGAGTAACAACAGTCAAAGCAGGTTTGTAATAGTGGATGTACTCAAAATAGTGCAGAGGGTGGGGATTCTGTCTTGATCATTTGGTTTGAATGCATGTTTATAAAATGCTCGTTTAAAAAAAAAGTTAACTCATGTCTCTCCATAGATTTGGAAACTGTGCTACATCTGAAACTGAAGAACCAGTCAGCAAAGAGCCGCAGATAAAATGTGGAGGGCAGATCTTTTCAAAAAACTGCATCACTTGTGATCAAAGGTACGTAATGTCCGTTGTTTGTTTAATATAAAAATCTGTCTCTAGCATAAATGCAGAAAGGTACAGACTATTGTGCTCATGAAGACATGCCTTTCCAGTTCTAATCTTTAAAAAAAAATGTTTTGGTGTAACAGCAGCATATAACTGAACTTCAAGTTTGATAAATGCATTTAGAGGCAGCAGTGGTAGCCCTGACTATCCAGGATGAATACCTGCTTTGGTACTGATTACAGTGATAAGGAGTCTACAGGGAACAACATAAACATTTTCTGTTTGGAATTTTTAAGGAGGTTAACCTGATTGCTGTACGATGACCATGTTGACAATGTCTCGTTGTGAATTGCCTTTATGCATTCTACCACACTTTTATCATTTGTAGTAGAGGGCCATTAGCTGGTGTTTAAATCTGTTCATTGTAATTTGATTTGGGTTGCAAACCTGCGCTGTCAGTTTTTCCAAGACAATGTTCTCCTCTTCACACTTGTCTTGTACACAAGTTATTCATTCCATTTTTTTATCCTTCTTTCTTTAACCTGTGGCCAAACACCAGATTAGTTGAGGGACTGGATTTTTTTATAGAGTGAACTTTCTGTTCTACACATTTCCCTAACAAACAAATATTAACCTCTCTTTTAAAACATGGTAGGGTACTATGATTTCCTGGGAGATTTTCCAGTCTGAATGTAACACAATGAGAAAACTCTCTGAAGCATACAGATTTATTTATTGAAGATATTTTTACAAGATGGAATATTAAGCCTGGAGGCTTGTTTACAGTAGGTCCTGCGCAAGATTCCTACCATTTACACAGAAAAGATTAGACTGCTGCTGATGGCAAGGCACAGAGTCAAGTTAATCATTATAAAAGGTTTTAGTTTTCTGAATTCAGACACGTATCGGTTTCAAAATGTTTTTGGGGCATTCTTTTAAACATAAGTTTGAGTGTGTGGGAGACATTTACATAATATTTCTAGGAATTAGCAAGTATTTAACCACTTACCTATTTCCATTTAGTTGCCAAGGTTTACCCGTTTATTTACACGAGCATATGACCGTCGTCTCATGTCAAGGTTCAGATGAGGGAAATATGGATTTATTAATTTATTTAAGAAAATATATTTATGGAAAATAGTGTAAAGGACCGTGTGCAGTGCAGTTCAATTGATGAGAAAACATGAAACATTTTACAAAATGAAAATACAATTATCTAACATTTTTAAGATGTATTTCTACTGTATGTAAGATGTGAAACCCATCAGTATCTTATTACATCACTATATGAAACTTGTGATTCAAATCCCATTTTAAAGGGTTCCTTTTTGAACAACCTCCTCGTTATTAGCATAGCCTGGTGCTGAACTGATATTTTGCTATAAACTGACACCCAGGGCCCAATTCAGAAAGCCCTCAGAGATTGACGAAAGCTGCAGCAAACCACCGCTTGTGTCAATCCCTGATGCACCAGGGACCCTGCACCCAGTTCACGATTTGGGAGGGTCTCTGCACCAACCCCCAGTTTGCAGCAAATGTTGTCATGTGCCAACATCACAGCGCACAGATGAGGTTTGCCACAAGTTGTGGGACAGTCATGTGGCAATGTTACCTATTGATAGAGACCTGCCAGAGGCTAGCATGGTCATGCGGGACAGGACGGGGACAGGGAAGGGGTGGGACACAGATGGGTGGGGGCCACGACGCTGCCATGCCACTGCTGTCTGTGGGGAGGGGTGGCCACCACATGCCTGGCACTAAGGGCGGACCCTACTGGCACTGGGATTGGACTTCTGTGTTATGGAGGCATGGGATATCATGGGTGGGCAGTGGCACAGGTGCCCTCCCACCCAGTGATGGCTCCAGGGGAGGCACATGAGCCGCTAGACCAGTCCTGGGCTGGTCTAAGCTTGACGGGTCCGTCTGGCTTTCTGAATTTCGCAAATGGGGAAGTTGCAGCCTGCATCTGCCACATGCTGCCGTGTGCCGTGTTGCAGCCCCCCGATCAGGCGCAACCCTGCCGCAAGCCCTGTTCGGCACAACAAACCTCACTGTCACTACAGCCTGCATTCCTGAATTGGAACTAGCGCAACTTTTGGCGTAAGGTGCCTCTTGCATCAAGTCCAGTGGATGCAGGCACTTTGCATCAGTGTTTGGAAATTGTGAATCAGGCCTCTAGTCTATATATTTTAGTCTTAAGAATCCTATTTTTAAAATGACAACTGGAATTCTTAGATCAACAGTTACTAATTATAGACCTGCAGTAAGTTCATTTGAAGAGGCATAAACTACCAAGTGCCAGGGAATTCCAGCTGTTCAGACTGTTTGACAGGGTTCCCATATCTACAGGGATTCCTGTATTTTCCAGGGACATGGAGCCATTATAGGAAAATTGTTCCCATAGACTCATTTGTTACACAGGAAAATGGAGAAATTTGACTTCCATAGGAAATACAGTAAAGTAATCCACAGGGAAACACAGGGAAATTGCCCTTGAGTTACAGGGAAGATGCCAAAGTTTATATTGTTTAGTTTTTGTTGACCAGGTGGGTGCACTAGCCATAAAATGACTATTTTTAGGCATGACCCACGAGGTTATAAAGTAGTCAACACAGTAATACAGTAACAAGAGAGTGGAGATCTAAGGAGTACATATACAGTAAATAGCAAAAACAATACCATACTATAACATACAATAAAGACCTAGTGTAGAAGTTCACAAGGTGAGTATCATACAGACTTTGAACACATTATCAGGAATGAACGTGATAGAACAATAATGAAAATTGGGGAAAAACAAAAAAACAATAATAGGCTATTACATATACATGGCTTTGTCATATAATAAGTAAGTGAAAACAAGGAGACCTTGTGGCAGGGAAAAACAACAAACCAGGGTAAAAACTAATGACATGGCAAGGTCATAAAGGACCCAATACAGGATAAGTGCAAACAATTGAGATGTAACCCCAAGGCAGAAAACAGACTGGAGCACTTGTCTGATAAGGGATTTCTTCCTTAGCTGACTATCCTTGCTGGTAAGAGTTTGAGGCAAAGGGCTACTGTGGTCTTTTCATAATCATTTCATATAACTCTGTCATTACTAAAAGTTTATTGGGTGGTAACAGCAACAAACTTTG
Organism: Neoceratodus forsteri; assembly: GCA_016271365.2. NCBI lineage: Eukaryota > Metazoa > Chordata > Ceratodontiformes > Ceratodontidae > Neoceratodus > Neoceratodus forsteri. Next base: position 609,091,442 of record CM057449.1, on the reverse strand, counting down.
TCTGATTCATGTGTCATCCTCTGATTTGTTCATGGCTCCAAGGTCTGGCAGACACAGACATCTCATTTTTAAAGTAAATTTCTAACCACCTAGCTCCAGTTCACATTCATATTTAGGTAGTCGACTTCCACTAAGTATGCTCAGTTACCGGAACGGTCTTCAAGCTTGACGCCTTCTACCACCCAGTTATATGCGTCTTCTGGCTATGCCACCACTGCTCTCAGATCTTTTCTTCAGTCGAAAAGAGTACGTCTCCTCGTGGGTCTTTACCAAGTGCTCAGCAGCAGTAGCTGTGGCCCTCAGAAAGGAGGGAATGTTTTCCCATACCTGGATGATTGACTCCTCAAGAGAATTGCTTTTGGGAATCTTAGAACCCGCCATTTGTTTCTTTCCCTGGGCATTACCGTCAGTCTGCCCAAGTTGGTCATGGTGCTGTCCCAAAGACTTTTGGCGGTCAATGACCCATGAGTGCTAAACACTCTGGCGCGCAGCCTAAGCCGGACTTAGTCCAGCATGCATGAGTGGGAACTCCTCTCATCCATCGCAGAAGCACTATTCGACAGATGGGGTCATCCAGAGTTGGACCATTTTGCGTCCCCACTCAATGCAAAACTGCCCAATTTCTGCTCACTAGATCCAGGGCCTAGAGTTTTTTGGCGAGATACGTTGTCTCTCTCCTGGAGCGGTAGATTTCTTTATGCTTTCTCCCTGTTTCCTCTAATTCAGAGGGTGCTAATCAAGCTGCAGATGGAGAGGGCCACCATGACCCTGGTTAGCACCTTTCTGGCTCTGTCAGATATGGTTTCCTCTTCTACAGCAGCTGGCAGAGGAACCTTCAGTCCCTCTCCCCTCTGCAGGAATCTACTGACTCAGGAACAGTGGACCCTGATCCATCCCAACCTCCGGTCCCTCCTTCTGCACGCTTGTCTCCTGAGGACGTAGCCACCGCCAAATCTTGGGTTTCCAGCAGAGTGGTGGATGTCCTAGTGACCACCCACCCGAGCCACTTATGCCATGAAGTGGAAGTGGTTTGCCATAATCTGGGCCCTTTCACCTGCCTGGTGAACCAGATCCTGGACTACCCGATTTTCCTGTCTTACTCAGGTTTTTAGTACTCCTCCCTCAAGGTGCACATTTCGGCCTTTCATGAGCCCACTCCATAGCACAGCTGGATGTCTTCTGTGCCTGTTTGAGGGTCATCCTGCATCTGAAACCTCCAATCCATTCTCCTGTCCCAGCTTGGGATTTGAATTTTGTTTTGGAGAAGTTGACCTTTACCTTTTTGAGCCAGCCGCAACTTATGAGCTACGCTTTCTTTCCTGGAAAGTGCTATTTTTAGTTGCTATTACTTCTGCTCAAAGAATTTCAGAGCTTCAGGCCCTCTGGTGTGAGGAATCTTATTTGATTTTTCACAAAGACAGGGCATCTGCGCACAAATCCTAAGTTTCTTCCTAAGGTAGTGCCTGAGTTTACACTGAACCAGTCTATCCCCACCTTCCTGTTTATTTTCTTGAGCATGCCAGTCAAGGAGAAGCACTGCTGTTGGGTGCAGGATCTCAGAAGAAGCCAGAAGGGGAAGGAAGGAAATATATTCAATTCAGTGCTTTAGAGTAACTGGTAATTGCTATTTTTCTTTTAAACTTAGATTGTGGGCTTTTAGTGACACTATACTTTCTTTGTTGTCTTTACTTATAATTGTTTTTGGGCTGTTGAAAATTTAAAACATAGTGGTGGTGTAATTCTGTGCTGTCTTTAATTGCTGCAAATTTTATCTTGGCTTGTCTGACTGCCCTGTAGTTGGGTGAAGGGTGTTAATTGTCTGGCCTCTGACCTCAGCTACGTGATAACTGGAGGTGGGGCTTAGTCAGAGTTAAATTAGCACACAGAGTTTTATTTTCTCAGAAGAAGCAAGAAGGAAGGAAACATATTCAATTCAGTGCTTTAGAGTAACTGGTAATTGCTATTTTCTTTTAAACTTAGATTGTGGGCTTTTAGTGACACTATACTTTCTTTGTTGTCTTTACTTATAATTGTTTTGGGCTGTTGAAAATTTAAAACATAGTGGTGGTGTAATTCTGTGCTGTCTTTAATTGCTGCAAATTTCGCCCCTTCCCAACTCTTAATTATATGCCCTGTTAAATCTGGATTGACAGGAGCTAAACAGAGGGTATAGTAAGGGGTGTGAAGTAGGAGGGGCATAAGGGGGAAGAAGCCCACCCTCAACACGACAAGTGTTTTGACTCATTTATTTATTTATTGGTTTCTTTTTCTTTAAAAAAAAAAAAAATTATTTGAGGATCAGTGGCAGGATTTTTAGTACAGTAAATTAATAAAAAGGGAACTAGGAGAGCTTCAGTAGCAGACAAGTATTTGAATTGCAGTATAATGTGGGGAGTGGTGCAATGCAGTGGCTGTGGGGCAGCCATATTCAGGCAGACCTTCTGGAGACTGAGGTGCTGCCCTATCTGCATGCATCTCTCTGGACTGCGGGATGAGGTAGCCAGACTCAGAGTGGAAGTAAACTGGGTCAGGAGTACCGTCACCCCTATCCAGGGACCACCCAGTCCAATGCAACTGCCTCAAAGGATGCCGAGAATGAGGAGCACTTGGATGACAGTGGGCTCAGGGAGGGTTAGAGCAGTCAGGCAGAGGCACATCCCAGATCCTATTCCACTCTAGAACTCATATGCCACACTGGCAAATGAGGACAACCAAATAGAGGTACCCAGAGAAGTGGAAGAAAAGGATGTGGAGGTTAGTCAAGGAGGTGACCTCAGTGGGGAAAGCAGTGGACCCGAGAGGAGGAGGAAGCGAATCCTGGTGGGGGACTCCATCATAAGAGGGATCCAGCTAGGAACACAGGAGGGGGAGGACAGGGAGGTGAGGTGCCTACCAGGTGCCACGGCATGGAGGGATGGAAGGAAGATCTTGGGGATCACTGGGAAGGCAAGACGGGAGGGTGAGCTGGATGTCATTATCCACCTAGGTACTAATGACCTGGCAAATGGGGAGCCAAAGGAAGTTCAGGAAGAGTTTAGGAAACTGGGAAGGGTCTCAAGCAAGTAGCTACTTCTGTCACTTTCTCAGAAGTACCACCTGTGAGAGGCAAGGGAAACATAGAATGCATGCACCAGGAACTTTAACTCATGGTTGAAGAACTGGTGCTGTGAGGAAGAGTTTGGATTCATTGGTGACTGGGGACCCACCTGGAGGGATGGAGGTTTGTTCAAGCCTGATGGCCTGCATCCATCCTGGAGGGAATCCAAGCACTCAATGATAAGTTTAAATGCTACATTGACAAGCATTTAAACTAGCAAAGGGGGGGTGGCAGGCCAGCAAGGATGGTACCTACTTGCTCACCCCCCACAGCTAGCAGTGGAACCAGTGAACCAGAGGAGTGGCTATCTCTGAAAAAGCAGTGTGCAAAAGATGGAGATTAGTGCCCAAGAGGTGGATAAGCAGAAAAGGGGCAAAATTCAGCAGAAGGGCAGACAGCAAGGAGAACCAGGGATAAATGACAACCAAGGAAGGGGCTGGAGTAGAACAGTGAAACAGTCTAGGGAGGTCAAATCATGGAAAGCCATGTGCAAATGCCAGGAGCCTTAGCAACAAGATGGAAGATCTGAGGCTGCCATGGTACAGTCAGACCTGGACATTGTGGCCATCACTGAAACCTGGTGTAATGATAACCACGACTGGGAGATGGCCATACCTGGCTACAACATATTCAGAAGAGACAGAGCAGGCAGGAAGGGAGGAGGAGTGGCACTGTATGTGAAAATGACACAAGGGCCACAGAGATCCAGGAGGAACAAAAGGGGGAGAGATACTGTGGGTTAAGCTGGAAAGGAAAATGGGGACAGCCATCTGCACAGGTGTGGTCTATAGACCACCAGCCCAGGAGGAAGAAACAGATAGGAGTTGATGCTAGCCATCCAAAGGATGGCAGACAAGGGTGAGGTAGTACTGGTTGGAGACTTCAGTATTCCAGACGTGGACTGGAGCATCCCAGCAGCAGCATCAACTAGGAGCAGATTTATCCTGGACTCCTTCAGGGTGCCTTCCTCAAGCAACTGGTCATGGAACCAACTCGCAGAAGGCAATACTGGACCTTGTGCTCACAAACAGGGACATGTGATGGGGGTAACAGTGGGGAGCACCTGGGAAACAGTGACCACCAGTCATTGTGGTTTGAAATCACAGAAAGAGCAGAACCAAACCACACAAAAACACGATCCTGGATTTTAGGGGGCAGACTTTGGGAAAATGGGGAGATACTTGAAAAGAGGCATTAAGGGGAATGGGACAGGAATCAGGGGTTGAGAAATAGTGGGCAGTATTTAAAATGGGGATTACAAGAACAACAGAATTATGCATTAAGCAGGTTAGCAAGAGGAAAAGGAAGAGGAGACCATTATGGTTTTCCAAAGAGGTAGCAAATAAAGTGAAAGCCAAAAAGATTGCATTCAGGCAATACAAAAAGACACAGGCGGAAGGGGATAGGGAGAAGTACCAGGAGAAGCAAAGGGAGGCAGGGAGGTCAGTAAGGGAAGCCAAAGCTCAAACAGAAGAACACATTGCAAAATCAGTGGGTAGAGGGGACAAAACCTTTTACAGGTACATAAGTGAAAAAAGAAAGACAAAGGGAGGGATAGTGAGACTGAAGGGGGAGGATGGGGGCCGCGTGGAGGATGACAACAGTAAAGCTGACATATTGAACAGGTATTTCTGCTCAGTCTTTACTGAGGAAGAGGAGGGTAATGGTTCTGAAGGGAGTACAAGGGGTGAGAATGGTGCAGAAATGGACACAAGTCCCTTTACGAGAAAGGGTCCTGAAGGAATTGGAAGTAATAAGAGTTGATAAAGCAATGGGGCCAGATGGGGTGCACCCCAGGGTCCTTAAAGAACTAAGAGAGGTGGTGGCTGAACCTCTGGCTATGCTGTTTAGCCGATCACTGGAAACAGGGGAGGTACCCAAAGACTGGAGGACAGCAGATGTAGTCCCCTTATACAAAAGTGGGAACAAAGAGGAAGCAGGGAACTACAGACCAGTCAGCCTTACCTCGGTAGTGGGGAAGATCATGGAAGCACTACTGAAGGAGAGATTGGTGGAACATCTAGTTGTCAATGGACTACAGGACCCAAGGCAGCATGGTTTCACCAAGGGGAGGTCATGTCAGACCAACCTCGTTGAATTTTTTGACTGGGTGACTAGGGAGGTGGATCAGGGAGGGCAGTGGACATGGCCTATCTGGACTTCAGCAAGGCCTTTGACACTGTGCCACATAGAAGACTATTACACAAACTGGGGAATTTGGGTGTGGGCAGGACAGTAGTGTGGTGGGTAGGTAACTGGCTGGTGCAGGACACAGAGGGTGGTGGTAAATGGCTGTCACTCCACAGAGGGAAGAGTGACCAGTGGGGTACCACAGGGATCAGTGCTGGGACGGTCCTATTCAACATCTTCATCAGTGACATTCGTAGCAGGACCCGGGAGGCAGAATTTCACTGTTCACTGATGACACAAAGCTCTGTAACAGAGTAGACACACCAGAGGTGTAGACAGAATGAGAGCGACCTGCAGAAACTTGAAGAATGGTCAGGGGTTTGGCAGTTGAAATTCAATGCAAAGAAGTGCAAGATAATGCATATGGGGCACAAAACCCTGGCATAATATAAATCAGTTGGGGGTGAGGATATAGCATGCACCAAGCAGAAAAGGGATCTTGGGGTTGTCATCTCTGATGACCTCAAAGTAGGGAAACAGTGCGACAAGGCACAGCAGGTAAAACAAATAGGATGCTGGGATGTATAGCGAGGGGCATCACCAGCAGGAAAAGGGAGGTCATAATTCCGCTATACAAGACACTAGTGAGGCCCACCTGAGTACAGTGTACAGTTTTGGAGACCATACCTACATAAGGACATAGACAGTGTAGAGAAGGTTCAGAGGAGGGCAACAAAGATGGTGCATGGATTGCATCACAAGTCCTATGAAGACAGGTTGAAGAAACTGAACATGTACTCCCTGGAGGAGAGGAGGGAGAGGGGATATGATAGAGACATACAAGTATCTTACAGGGAGGAACAGGGTGCAGGAAAACACTATTTTTAAGCGAAAAAGATGTTCCAGGACTAGAGGGCATGGGATGAAGTTGGAGGGAGGACGATTCAGAGGAAACATGAGAAAGAATTTCTTCTAGAGCAGGTGGTGGACAAGTGGAACACCCTGCCAGAGGAAGTGGTGGGGGCTGAAACAATCACGGGATTTAAGAATGCATGGGATAGACATAAAGGAATTCTGGAGGTCAGGGGTAAAGGGCAACAGCCTTCTAGGAAAACAAACTGAACTTACAAGCTCAAATGGGCAGACTGGGTGGGCCATTGGCCCTTATCTGCCGACACTGTCTATGTATCTATGTATCTGTAAACCTAATGGCAGAACATGACACAGAAACAGGTGTTGCAGAATAAAGTTTTATTCCCCAATACATGTAAAAAGGACAGCTTACCACAGCTGGGAGTCTGGAACCTCCAAACACCTGGTATCATCATAGAAAAACTCAGTGAAAAAACAGGATTACATAAACTCTTATAATACGAGACAAGAAGGTCTGTTACCTGGTAACGGCCTCATCTACACAGTAGAAAAGACAAAACATTTCTATTGGTGAGTAAGGTGGGCAGCTTGCATCCAACGCGGTTAGGTTTGCAGGTACACAGTGCTAAGTATTATGCTGACTAACACTACTTTTGGGTTACAATAGAACGAGTCATATAATATGCTGATCATAGCATTATGGCTAATAGCTGTAGGTGGCACACCAAGACCACAAATATAATATTGAATAGTGTATCCTAGCAAGCATGAGTTAATACTGATATCCCTTAAACTATAACATAGAAACATGGCAGTCCACATTAGGTACTGTAGGTCAGGCAGGTCTGCATAAGTCCCCCCCCCCAGTTTCCTGAACAAAGAGGCAACACAACTAGGGTAAGTGTGGTTGGTTACAGTCTAGCTGCACGGGTTTCATAGGGAAATTTCAATTGTGCATGATATTGTTTGAGCATGCAGCGTAGACAGCATAAGGTGACAATTAGAAAGGAAATCAAACATACTTGAAGAATAACAAAACCTTTAAAAGTAAATGCCAACCAAATGTTGGACAGTGCAGTACTTAAGTCACCATCATGAAACAAGTCATTCAAAGAATCGCCTGCCTTAGTAATATTGTTACTAATATGGATAACATGTGTTTCTAACAACATGAAGTCTTGCTATATTCTGACAATATGCAGTTAGCCCCAGCCTTTAAACTGCCGCGGAGAGTATAGGGTTAATTTTCTATGCAGTGCATAGAACGTTGAGCTCGAGCTTGGTTGAGGTCTCTGTCTGCAGCACTTTGAAACCCAACCACCAGATTCTTTACTCCGTCTCACTGAACAGTCGCTCTGGAGATTTCTCCTTCTGCTCAGTTCAGAGTCGGTTAAAGTTGTCGGTTTTATTCCGAATTTAATTCCGCATTGTCGGTTCAGGCTCTGTCTGTGGTACCGTGAGTACTTAGATAGTTTCTCTGATTACTGTGGAAATTGTAAACTTATATTTCGATCGGTTCGGCTGAACCGATCCCTTATATTGAATTCTTGTGTACTTTCTTAGTGTGTGGTTACCGGTCCTTATCGGTTTAAAAAAAGATGTGTTTCAATGTTTTTTCCCCAATACCCATAACATGGTTAGAAACCAACAAGGGAGTCTTGCCTGGCGGTTGCCGAAAAAAGGGTAAGTTTGGTTAGGTTGGCCATGTCTGAGAAACCCAAGAAAAAAACCGGGCCCACTGGGTTTCAACACTGCAGTGAGTGTGGGGAGGTCTTTGCTAAGGCTGATCCCCACACCACCTGTGTTTATTGTCTGGGATTTGACCACCTCGATACAGACTGCCAAATTTGTAAAAACTTTCCTAAGTCTACCCTGGAAAAAAGATTAAGTGGACTTAGGGAAAAGGAAGCCGAGAAGTCCACTGACCCGGATGGCCAGCCCGGTTCGGTTCCGACTGAACCAGAAGGAGTGCCCTCTGACCAGGGCGATACTTCTTTGAGCAAGAGGAGAGCCGATCCTGTAAGATTGGTTCCTACAAAAAGAAAACGCAAAGAGAAATCGACCGGTTCGGATCCAGAGGTTCATGTTCCGACCGCCGAGGAACTAGCCAGAGCGATTTGGATTGTTGAATCGCTTTGCCCAGTTCCGATCAATCTGGCACCTTTTGGCAGGGGTTCAGTTCGGTCGGTTCCCCCGGTTCAAGATGATACCCCTGAAGAATTTTATGAACCGGAGTTTGAGGAGGAGGGGGATTTTGAGGATGATGGTGGTGATGGTGAAAATCTGGATATGCCTGTGGAACAGGACATCTCCCCAGACAGACCTGGTGTTTCCCCTCCTAGGCTCTCTGAGTCCCCTTCCCACTATCTGTTTTACAGAAAAGTGGCTGAAACCCTCCAGCTTCCTATGGAGGAGGCTGTGGAGGATCAGGAGGAGCCTGATTTTGTTTAAATGATGGACATCCCAGAGTCCAGGAGACTTCTATTCCCCTTCATAAGTCCTTTGGTAAACAGACACAAAAAATCCTAAAGTCTCCTAATTCTGTACCTCCTGTTGACAGAAGGATGGATAAGAGGTACACCTTATCGGGCTCAGATATGGAGTTTTTATACCAGCAATGCAGCCATGTTAGGGTAGTGCAGGCTGCAGCCTGTGACAAGGCAAATACTCCCTTGGCTTCACACCCCCCCAGGCAAAGACTCCAGGAAGATGGATGCCATGGCTAAGAAACAGTACATGGCATCCTCCTTGGGACTCAATCAGGCTAACTATATGGCCTATACAGCCAGGTACCAGAAGTCTAGGTGGGACACTGTACTGGCACTGGCTAAACAGGACTCCCCCCAGCTGGCCAAGGAGCTAGAGGAGGTGGCTGCTGATGGGATTGAGGCATCAAAGGTACACTTTCATGCTGCTGTGGACTCCAATGATGTGTCATCAAGAGTCATGGCTACATCTGTGGCCCTTCGGAGGATGGCTTGGCTCAGATGTACTAGCCTCTCACATGACACCCAGGCTAAGACCATGGAATTTCCTGTGGTGGGTAATTCTCTGTTTGGGGAGCAGACAGAGAATTACATGAAGAAAATGGATGAGTACAAGACCACTTATAGGAATGCTCAGGCCAAGGAGAGGCAGGCAACTCCTCAAAGGCTGCAATCTAGGGGCAGGCCTTTCCATAGGCCTTTCTACCAAGCACAGGCCTCTTCTCCCTTTTCACAGAGGGGGTTCTTCAGAGCGAAAGGCAGAAGGAGGATGAGCAGGGCTGCATCCACTCCTCAGCCTAAGGTCCATGCCAAGCAGACACCGTGATGGGTCTGCCCGGGTCGACTCTCCTATCCCTGTAGGGGGAAGGCTGGCTTACTTTGTCCAGGACTGGATGTCTGTTACTTCAGACAAGTGGGTCCTAGAAGTAGTAAGCCAGGGACTGGTTCTCAGCTTTAAAAAATTTCCGAAGATGAGAGCCAGATCTTTTCCACCTGCAGGTCTCTCCAAAACCTTGCCCTAGAGGTAGAGGTTTCATCTCTTCTGGCCTTAAGAGCCATAGAGTGTGTTTCTACCCTACACCGGGGCAAAGGTCTGTATTCCAGGTACTTCCTTACCCCAAAAAAGACGGGGGAGTGGTGACCCATCCTAGATCTAAGATACCTGAACAAACATCTTTTAAAACCAAGGTTCAAGATGGTGACTCTGGGAATAATTCTTCCCTCTCTAAGGCCAGGGGACTGGCTAGCCTCCCTGGACCTCAAAGATACCTACTTTCACATCCCTATCAGGTGCTCCCACAGAAAGTACCTCGGGTTCAAGTTGCCCTCAGGCCATTATCAGTTCAAAGCAATGCCCTTTGGTCTAACATCAGCTCCAAGGGTTTTCACAAAGTGCCTGGCAGTAGTAGTTGCCTTTTTAAGAAGGCAAAATATTTCCATTTTTCCATGTCTGGACAACTGGCTGCTAGTGGGTCAGTCTCCAGACCAAGTCAAGTCAGACCTGCAAGTGACCCAGCAAGTGCTCACTTCCCTGGGATTTTCTTCCCAACCTCCCCAAGTCCGTTCTCGAACTGATGTAGCTTCTTACCTTTATAGGGGCAGAGCTAGATACTGTCAAAGCAAGAGCCTTTCTTCCCCTGGAAAGGGCAAGAGTTCTTATAGAACTGGCTTCCTCCTTCAGCCTTCAGGTGTCCCGACCAGCAAGGCATTTCCTTCAACTCTTGGACCACATGGCAGCTTCTACAGCAGTGGCCCAAGGGGTAAGATTCCAGATGAGGGACATTCAGTTCCATCCGAGGGCCTGTTGGTCCCAAAGGAAGGATCCTCTTACCAAACTGATTCCAGTGACTCGGACACTCATCCAAGCCCTTCAGTGGTGGCAGTACCACAACAATTTAAGGCAAGGGGTCCCATTTGTTACTCAGTCTCATTTGGTGGTCCTTATCACAGATGCTTCCCTTTTGGGGTGGGGATCCCATCTGGGGGCTCTCACAGCCCAGGGACTGTGGTCCCCTCAGGAATCCCTTCTTTATATCAATCTCCTAGAACTCAGGGCAGTTTTTCTGGCCCTGCAAGCTTTCTCTCAGTCAGTGCAGAACAGGGTGGTTCGGATCAGAACAGACAACACCACCACCATGTGGTATATCAGCAAGCAGGGAGGCATTCGATCCATGGCCTTGTGCACGGAAGCCATGAAATTGTGGTCCCTGGCTTACTCTCTGCAGACCTCTCTGATAGCAGTCCACCTTCCAGGGAAGGAAAATGTGCTAGCAGATGCACTGAGCAGGATCTCCCAGGGCCATCACGAATGGACCCTGGACCCTCTGGTATTAAAAGTGATTTTGTCAAGGTGGGGCACTCCAGAGATAGATCTCTTTGCAGCCCCAGACAATCACCAACTTCCTCTGTTTTGTTGCAGACCCCCAGTCTTGGGCTCAGTCCCTCTGGATGCTCAGATGTTGAACTGGGAAGGGAAATTTCTCTATGTCTTCCCTCCCTTTCCTCTGCTGTTCAAGGTTCTGGTCAAAGTGAGGTCACAACCCTGCAAAGTGATTCTGATTGCACCAGATTGGGCCAGGCAGCCCTGGTACCCCCTCTTACTGTCCCTGGCATTCCATCTTCCTCCGTCTCTTCCCAGAAATTACAACCTGTTAACCTCCTCTCAGGGGAGGATTTGGTACCGCAATCTTCAGTCCCTCAATCTCAAGTCATGGCTCTTGAAGAGCTAGAGTTTGCAGATTTGCATCTGTCCCAAGGGGTTCTGGATAGTCTCAAAGCCTCTCGAAAGCTTGCCACCAGAAAGACTTGACTCCAAATGGAAAAGATTCAGCATTTGGTGTTCCAAGAAGCATATATCCCAGACACTGATGAATTGCCTACAGTTTTGGATTATTTGGTCCATCTTAATGGTCTATGCCTCAGACTAGCTACTGTCAAGGTGCACTTGTCAGCTGTTTCTGCTTTTCTGTCAGTGGGAAAGCCTTCCTCACTGTCATCTCACCCTGTATTCTGCAAGTTTTTCAAGGGATTGCTTCATACCAATCCTCCCTTTAGGGATCCTGCCCCTGCCTGGGACTTAAATGTTTGCATTGCTCAACTTATGCAACCCCCATTTGAACCTATGTCTTCAGCAGCGCTTAAGTACTTGACTTGGAAAACTGTGTTTTTGGTAGCCATTACTTCTGCCAGATGTATCAGTGAATTGCAAGCCCTGTCAGTGGAACTTGATTTTATCTCATTCCATAGAGATAAAGTGGTCCTTAGACCCAATAGGGGGGTTCTTGCCCAAAATGGTTTCAGACTTCTATTTGAATCAGTCCATGTCTCTCCCTGTTTTCTTCACTGATCATTCTTCCTCAGGGGAGAGAAGGCTACACAGTTTAGATGTTAAAAGAGCCCTTAGCTACTACATAGAGCGTACCAAGGGTCACAGGTTTGATTCCCTCCAATTGTTCTTCACGTATGGGGAAGTGGGAAAGGGCACACCTGCCACCAAGAGAACTATTGCCAGGTGGATTGTTTCTTGTATACAATTCTGCTATGAGAAACTGGGAAAAATTCCACCCTCAGCCTGAGGGCTCATTCCACAAGAGGTACAGCTGCTTCCCTGGCTCCTGCCAGGGATATCCCTCTCTTAGAAATTTGTCAAGCAGCCACCTGGAAAACAGCCCATACCTTTACCAAGCATTACTCTCTGGATATCCAGGCTAGGAGTGATGCTCGGTTTGGCACAGCAGTACTTCCAAGCCTATTCCCAAAGTAGGTTCTGTCCCTCCTCCATGGAGGTACTGCTTGGTAGTCTGCAGATTATCAGAATACAGGAAGGCTTCATGTTTGAAGAAGAAATTACTCACCTTAGTAATTGTGTTTCTTCTAATGGAGTCTTGCTGTATTCTGACCTCCCTCCCTGCCTCCCCTCTCAGAACCTGTTTTTGGGAAGTGGGTGGGCAGGTGCAGTGTTGCTCCCCAGGGGTGTCTTCAGCACACCCTCCTTTTTACTTGGGTGCTTATATTATAATCTTTATTTGGATAGGTTTTTGGTTTTGGGTTACCTGACTTGAAGCTTCCTTTGGGAATCCAAAACTTTTTGTTGCCAGTTGGCTAATTAAAACATTTTTCAATTTCCACATAGTCAGTCAGTGAGTGTTTGCTCATAAGAATCTGGCGGTTGGGTTTCAAAGTGCTGCAGACAGAGACCTCAACCGAGCTCGAGCTCAACGTTCTATGCACTGCATAGAAAATTAACCCTATACTCTCTGGGGCAGTTGAAAGGCTGGGGTCAACTGCAGATTGTCAGAATACAGCAATACTCCATTAGAAGAAACACAATTACTATGGTGAGTAATTTTTTCATCTTTTCTGTCTGACAAGGCTGTAAGATTCAGGGTGAGTGGATCGAATTTGCACATTAAAAACTGGTAGATACTGTGCAATAGCATTCAGATAGTCAGCGTCACTATCAGTATAGTCACGTTCTGGGTTGGGAACAGGGGTGATAACCGTATGGCCAATGACAGTGCGCTAGTGAGGTACAAAACAGAAGTTGGGCATAGTGACGCCACACACCAGAGTTCCATATGAGAAGGTTTTCTAGTTGGTCACAACATGGTATTGTCCATTGGAATTATAAGTAACTCGAACTTTAAGGAGGTGCCACATCGTCAGCTGGACTGGGCAGATGATGGAGGCATTCATCATCTGGCTCGTGAGGCATTGGGATGGCTTCTCTTCAGGCAAAAGTGACATTTGGCTTGTCAAACGGAGATGTGACATTAACAGTTTCATTTGCAGAGAAGTCATTATCAAATGTGTATGACCAGTCCATAGAGTTTGGCGAGTAACTGCAAACAGGTGTGGTTATATCAAAGATGTCACATCTGCACAAATAGCGATAACCCCATTTGGCACAACTGTCAGTTTGGGGGGCTATCCAGGCAACCAGTTGAGGATGAAATCCCAGCAATGGAGGCACATCGATCCGTTCTCGGTAGATACTGCCCTGTAGGTGACCCACAGAGTGGACATTCGCCAGCTTGTCGAAGACTGAAGAATCCTTGTCAAAGAGCGGGAGGGACACAGTGAAGGTAACGTACATAATGTCTCGCAGAGTACGTTGATCCGTAGCGCAGCAGGGTCCCAGGTTCGGGTGTGGTGTTTACATAGCCTAAGTTCCGTGCTGTGGCCAATGAAAAGGACACAGTCCTGTCTATGCACCTGGTAGTACATGTCAGGGTTCTACAATAGGGGCAATACCATTTAGCCATACATCTATCATGGATCAAATCTGGGATCCGCCCTGATTCCAGATCTCGGAAGAGATTGGTGATAGTGGTTATTGCAAAAGTGCCATAAGCTGAACAAATAATTTCCCTGCCTATGTTGTGCTCTGATGCTTCTTTATTGTTTGGGAGGATCAGCTCATTGAGTTTGTTTCAGTTCTCATTGCACAAATGGGCAATACTGTGAATGTTATACACCGTGAACCTTTCTTCTTGGGAAATACCATTAATACCGTGTAGCATGAGCTGCATCACATCCTGACCTAATTTACTGTTGAAATATTTTTGTTTGACTTTGTACTTTTGCCAAGTTGACATAGTTCCAAATTGACATTCTTGAGCCAAATAGACCTGTAACAGTGCCTGTTGCCCCGTTACATCAGCAAATCCCACATTCCGCTTTGGACGTCATGGGCAGAACACCCCTCAGTGTTCCGTAGTGTGCGTCGCCTGGCTACAGAGTCTTGTGCACGGACTTGATATGCTGCCATTAAAAGAGTCCCTCATGCTGTTGTGACAACCTTGAAAAAATGTAATGTTTAGGCACACTTCATCACATATTTAATATTTTTTCCTGTAATTTTCACCCTTACTTCTTTATTACTAAGGACGTTTGCATGTGAACAGGATCGCTGCCCCATCTCTTCTGGCTGCTTGTCTACACCTAACATCACAGTTCTGTTTATAATATGACAGTCTGCTGTTGTGAAGATGATTATGATACCATAAACCGAGGATTGTGATGTCAGGTGTAGGCAAGCAGAAAGAGCAGATAAAGCCTAAGGGATTATAATCCTCTTTCATACAACTATTCTCAGTAATAAAGTAAAACCAGGAAAGAGTTATAGAAAATATATGAAATATAAACTGAATTGTGTCTAAATCTCACATTTCTTTCAAGTTTTTCGAATGGTGTCAGGGGCTCTTTAAATCTAACAACATAACCATGTGAAACTTGGAGACGTTTGTTGCAAAACAGTGGCCAAACTGGGCCATATTCCAGTGCATGAGGTTCAAAACAACAGGAACATGCAGAAATTGAACATTATTAATGAGAGTCCCAGGAACAGAAGTAGCAGCCAGGCCACTGGGTAGGCCTGACTCTATTGCTGGACATTGCAAAGGATCATCCTTTGATGCTGGAATAACTATAAGGAAAAGAGCAGCTGTAGCAGTGGAATGATTGGAGCAAAATTGGCACATGGTAGTATTTGGGAATCTGTAGCAATAGTCTGAATTCATCATTGCTATGAGGTTGTAGAGAGCAGTATGTTGCTGCTGAGCTTGGCGTATGCACAGAGTTCCATTGGGGCAGATAGGAGTATTGGGCCAGCCTTGAAAAGTTCTTTTGGAAAGGTGGGCTACTGGAATCTGTTGTCCATTAGGGTTGTCAGTCTTCCATTCTATCTGTACAGTGGATTGGTCTTGAGTTACCACCATGGCGTTTATATAAGCATCTTTCCCATCATGAACAGTGACTGTTGAGGATGGAAGGGTTACGGCTACACCTTTAGGGGAAGTTGATGAGGGTGGGTCTGGAAAGTAGGTTGGATCCCAAGTGTTCAGAACGTGTAGAAGTCTGTGGAGATCCATCTAGTGGAACTCTGACACGCTTGCCAGCATGCGTGGCAGAAGGTAGATGAAAATTAAAATCATTTCTGAAAAAGAAGAGAACAGAAAGGTAAACTTATAGATCTCCTTCCCCCGGTTGGGCATGATATCATTTGTCAAGAGGTTTCCTGCGGTCCATGAGCCGCACTTGGCAGACAGCAGTGCTCAGTTTGTTGTTGATGTCCTAGGGGCCTGTCCATTTGTTTGCAAACAGGTGGGCAGGGGTGGAGAATTTCAGACCATTACTTGGTCTCCGACTTGCCAATCAACTTCTTTGACCTTCTTGTTAAAGTACATTTTGGATTGCTGCCGGGCCTTGCAAAAAGGTAGGTCTGTACAAGATTGTTTTTGAGCTGCACGACATAAGTGTCTGATGACACTGTCTGCGGTAGCAGCATTCAGATTAATCCACAGATGTTCAGGTAGTCTCATTTGCCTGCTGGTCATCACCTCGAAGGATGTACACTGGGTTGCTGCAGCTGGGGTAGCTCTGATTGCAATTAGGAGTAAGGACAACGACTTGTCCCAACCTTTAGCATGTTCATTTGTAGATTTACACATCATCAGTTTGATTTGTCTGTTATCTCTGTCTATCTGTCCAGATGACTGGGGATGGTATGCAATGTGAAACTCCTAATAACTGCAAGCATTTCTGCATCAGTTCTCTTGTAAAACTAGACCCTTGGTTGGAGTCTACCTTGAGAGGTAGACCACATCTGGTGAATACTTGATCTACAGTACCAGAATTTTGGCAACGGCTTTCGTCGTGTTCACTCTACATGGGAAGGCCTCTACCTATTTAGAGAAAAGGTCAGTAATCACAAGTGCCTACTTCTTGTTTTTGCTGATGGTTGGCAGTGGTCTGATGAAATCAGTTTGAATTGTATTTGATTGTCTCTGGGGGAGCAGTTTGGTATTTTTCTTGCCAAAAATAGGGTTGTTCTGAGCACAGGTAATGCAATTGTCCACATGATGTTGGACATCTGTTGTCATGCCAGGCCACTAGCAGACAGTTTTCAGTCACTGAATGGTTTTATCTACCCCTTGGTGTCCACCTGTAGGGGTGTCATGGACCTGATGGACGAACTCTGGTTGGAAAGATTTTGGAATGACTCATTGTTTTTGATCACCAGAGTGGTACAGGACCAACCTCTGGTCTGCAGAGAGATGAAGGTTATCAGAATGTCTTTTGAATGGGTTATTTAAAGACGTTTCTTTGAGAGGTATTCATGTACCTCATTTACCTCTGGATCTGCCATTTGCACTGCAGTGAGATCCAGAGAAACCACTTTAATCCTCTTGTGGGCAGCCACTGTGTGTGGCTCAGTGGAAATTGCATGGACCATATACCCCACCAGCACCATCTTTGGCTAAGGTGTCTGCTCGATCGTTGTACTCCTGGAAAGGCTTGGCCTTGGAGAGGGCCTTAACCTTGAGTATGTACAGCCTGAAAACAAATTGCTCAGCAAGGCTGACAGTGTGTACAAACAGGTCCATTTATTTCACAGGGGTGCCTTCTGAAGAGGCAAAATCATGGGTCTTCCAGAAAGGAGGAAATTCAATCAAAGAATTGCACACCCAGGAAGAATCAGATGATGGTGACCTCTTTGCCTAGGTCGTGGATGCGTTCCAAGGCACAGGCTACTGCAGCAAGTTCTGCATACTGGGAAGATTTTATGGTGCACCTCCTGGACACATCAAAGGTGTCACCTGCTCGATATGGACCAGGACCCAAATACCTGCAATTTGTTCTCCTTCATGATAGGAGGAAGATCCATCTGTAATGATGTGGCAGAGTCGTTTAAGGTGCGCTAAGTGGCAGGTAGGAATGGGCCTGGTTCTGGCAGAGTGGGTGGCTCTAGGCCACACTCATGTTATTCTGCTTGGTATAGGATTGCATATGCCAAAATGGAGGACATTTTGGCGGGGAGCACAGTGATGCCTCGATCCTGCAGGAGGAGAGAGACCAGTGGGTGAGTCTGGTGTTAGACATATTTCCATTTTTGATTCTGTCTGTCAGCAGGAAGTTGGTAAGTGTATGGTTGGCATGCAGCACAATAGGGGAAAACCCTATGACGTAAGTGAAGTGTTTGATGGCCCAGAAGGTCACCAAGAGATTCCTCTCACACACAGAGTGTCTCTGCTGTACTAGGGAGAGCATTTGGGAGGCATAGGCAGTAGACCTTAGGGTTCCATTTGCCTTTTGTGCAAGTACTACTGACATGTCCGCCTCAGAGGTGTCAGTATCCAGATGGAATGGCAGTTCTGAGTTAGGGTTGACCAAAGCTGGAGCAGAGGCCAAAGCCTTCTTCAAAGAAGTGACAGCAGCTGTGTGTTCTGGTCCCGACTGCCAGGAGACATCGTTCTTCAATAACTCATACAAGGGTGTGGCCTTCTGTGCAGAGTTGCAAATTAAGTCCCTGGAGTAGTTGACCGTACCCAGGAAACGTCTAAGAGTAGCCACACTGGTAGGAAGTGGCAAATCTTGAATGCCTTGGAACTTGTCTAGGGTGGGGCTCCTGTCCTCTGCAGTGATGCACAGACCCAGAAAGGAGATTTCTGGTAGACACTGTTGTATCTTTGCAGGATTGCACTTGAGGTCTGCCCTCTGTAGGTGTTTCAAGAGCTCGAGGAGCTCCAGGTGTTTCTCTAGGCTTGTGGTGGACAGAAGAAGGTTGTCCACATTTTTTTTTTTTTATTTAAACTTTTGTTTAATGGGTAAACAATATAAACCAAGGCGCATTTTGAAATGTGACCCGGGACCATAATCAATGTTACAGTCAAGATGTAATACAATATACAATACAATTTTACGAACAAACAGAACATAATCTTAACATACTAACAACAATACATTAATAACAGTCACACACCATCATACTTAAAAAATGTTCTTTCACTGATGCTTTAAAAGTATTTTTTCCTTCAACATTGTAAAGTGCATGGAATCTTGTTCCAGTATACTGGAGCATAATAAGAGAAAGCTTGCTGCCCTAATCTTGATTTTATTTCTGAAATAGTTAACAGAGGCACTGGAGCATAGCTCCCTATTTGGTATTCTGGTACTATAGCCAAGGTGTTATAAACCAAGCAACTTGAACTATATTGAGAAGATAAACACGGGGGAAGCCAAGATGTGGCTGAATACAAGTCACAATGATGTGTTCTGTATGGAAGCTTTAATGCAAATCTACATATATCATGAAATGTAGTTGTTAAAATGGCATCAGACTTGGCCAGATTTACAAATAGAAATGAATTATAATTCAGTATTGTCAACAAGACGCTTTGACTTATTGCACATCTGACTTCTCTTGTTAACAGATTTCGCAACTTAAACAAAGCCCCCAACCTTTGATTTACATTTCTACAAACAGTTTTAATATGTAATGTATAAGATAGACAAGGATTCAAAATTAGTCCTAAGTACCTAAATTGGAAAACCTGCTCCAACATAACACCCTCGTGACTTATGATCTCAAGAGGACTACTCTTGTTTAACCTATACTTAGAACCAAAAAGCATACTCTTTGTTTTCCTTGTATTTAAAAGAAGATGATGGGAATGTAACCACAGGTCAAGTGCATGGAAGTTAGCAGTCAGATTTAATTTTATGCCATCCACTGATGGAGCACTAGTATAGAGAATAATGTCCACATACATCAAAATCTCAGTGCATACCAGATAATTTGGTAAACTATCGATAAACATAAAAAAAAGTAGGGGCCCCAGGACAGAGCCCTGGGGTACCCCCACCATTTTACTCTTAGATAGAGCTCCGTGATAACTAACCTGCAAAGGTCATTCAGTTAAATAACTGCCAATCCATCTCAATGGGGAGCCCCCGACTCCAAAGCCCTCCAGTCCCCGGAGCAACAAGCAGTGGTCTACCAGGTCAAAGACCCTGGACAGGTCCACGAACACAGCACCAGCAAGCTTACCGCTATCCAGTGCTTTGCCCACATAATCCGTGAACCTGGCCAAGGCCGTACCCGTACTATGATGTTTGCGAAAGCTATGCTGCGTGGGGGATCGGAGGGCTGCAGAGTCAATCTCCACCATCTGATGATTTACTATTTTTTCAAGGATTTTGCCCAAAACAGGAAGGAGAGAGAGAGATTAGGATGATAACCATCCAACTAGTTTATTATCCCCCCCTTATACACAGGTTTTATGATTGTACTTCCCAAGAAATGGAAATTCACCCGCAATCAAGGATAAATTATACATTTTAGTTAATGGAACGGATATATAATCAGCTACAAGCTTTAGAAACCTGACATCGAGCTCTCCAGGGCCAGAGCTTTTATTAGGAGATATTGCAAGAGGCATTCTGGTATAGAGAAGCAACGTATGGCATCCCTCATGGATGTGGAAGAGGGAGAGGGCCTGTTGTGGAACCTCTGTGGGAGGCAGTTGTACATGAACTGACATCTGTCAAAGGTGAAGGCAAATTTGATTGGCTCTGGGGTGCCAATGAGAGTGACCAGGAAGCCATTGGAGATATCTGGTATACTGAACCTCTTGTGTTCAGGTTTCAGAAGTTTTAGCACATCTGGAGCAGATGCCACGGTGGGTACACAACTAGGGGTGACTTGGTTGAGTCTCCTGTAATCTATGGTGAGTCTCCAACTGTTAGACTTCTTCACTGGCCAGATAGGGGAGTTGACTGTGGACACACAGGACCTAATGACTCCTTGTTTCAAAAGAGAGTCAGTGGTTGCCCTCAGAGGTTATTGCCTCTGATGGAAAAGGATATTGTCTCTGACAAGGGGGTTCATCATCAGTGATTTGTATGAGTGTCCATTCTCCCACAATCATGCTTGTGTTTGGCAAAGGCCTCTTGATGCTTTTCCAACATTGATTTCAGTTGCGGGAATAGCTCATGGTGCTGAAGCATGAGGATGATGTCATACTACGTGTCATTGGCATTTACTGCTGCTATCACATGCAAGCCAGAAATGAGAAGCATATGGTACTGGCCAGGTATCTGAAGCACTAGCCTGTTGGCTAGATCCACCAGGCAAGCATAGCGTGAATAAAAATCTGTTCCCAAGATGCATGCTCTGGTGATGACGTACTATCATGAGGTCAAAACGGCGTGTCACTTCCAAGGTACCAATGATGACTGGTATTGGTTTGGACAGGTATGTTGTAATCACGGTCCCTTCGGAAGTCTGGGCAGAAGTGGCCTTCCCTGTTGACCAACGAGATAGCTATGGGTCATCTTGATGCAGCACTGAAACTGCGGCACCCGTGTCTAGAAGTAAGTCATGCTGGCAGCCCCCAACCAGCTATTCTATACGTGGACGTCTGGATTCATCGGTTGCCATGGTGGTGGTGGTGGTGGTGGTGTGAACCGGCGCCTGACACCGTCAGTCTGATTCAGAGTACTTCTGGTTAGCATTGTCTGATGTGAGGAGTCTGTCTCTCGAAGCATTTGTACCACTTTGGAGTCTGGAGACTTGGACCGCCCCGCCTTTATCGTATTCCTCCAGTGGAGGGGCAGAAGGGATGGCAGCCATGGTTCTGGCTGGGATGGTTGCCATCAGTGATTGGACTTTGACCTTAAACTCCTGAAGCCGGTTGTTTTCCTTGGTCAAGTCCCAGTACGAAGGGCCGGATCGCTGTTTTTGTCCATTATTCCCTTGCATATTCTGCTGGTTCAGCTTCTGCTGATACCGTTGTTTGTTTTTGTTCGACCCTCCTCGGTTCTGATAGGAGGGTTTGTCCTGTTGGGAATCCTTCTGTTTCCCTTCCACCACATACTGGGTGGATGACTCTGGCCGTTGTGCACCGCGACTTCCTTAGCCTTCTTACCTGAGCCCAAGTCCCGCACGTAGATCTGGTACACACGCTCCACCTTTTCCATGATCTCACAGAAGCGATCCGTCTCAGAAACACTGCTGTTTCTACCTTTTCATGAAAGGCAGGTTGCAGATTTTCAGGAATGGGTAAGTGTACTCAATCGAGTCACTTTCAGAATTTTCACTGTCCAGGTCTTTGCCTGTTGTGTATGTGCGCCACAGACGGCTGTCATACTTTGGTGTATTGTTTCACCAGATGGGCTAGCATCATGCCGCTGTACTGGGATTATGTGCCAGCAGGAGGCTGACTGTGACTACATTGAATGGGGCCCTGATGTCATTACTTACCACTTCATAACTTGCCCACAACATGGAGTCCACAGTTTGTTTCAAAACCTGGACTCTGTGCTCGACTGGGAAGCTGATCATTTGATTGTCATCAGAGGTCTTGCAGCCTACTTTGTCCATGATAGTCTTGATGGCCTCTGCGGACTGCAGAGCATTTGGGGTCTACCCTATCATGGACTTGACGACCACCTCGGCCATAGCGGTCGCTACACCCTGGAGGAGTATCTGTTCTTCCACCTTCTTCTTCAGCAGGTTGGCCATGGCCTGTTGGATCACAGAAGACTGCACCTCAGAGACTCCAGCCTTTGTGACTGCTTTTTCAGTCAGAGCTTCCACTTTGCCCTTGTCTTGTTTACTGAAGACAGCTACTGGCAGCGGGCGAGGCCTCCACCCTCTGTCACCCCAAGGACCACCATCTTGGATTTCTCCGTCATCCTTCAATGACGTCAGGTCAATAGGCGGGGCATACAGCATAGCTTTCACATGACCCTTCAGGATTGACAACTGCTGATGTAATTTTGTCACCTTGGCTCTACACATCGAATGATTCACTCTGACTTTGTATTGTCCCTTACTGACATGCTCTTGCAAAACTCTGTATGCGGTGCTCACTTTACGATTTTCCCTGATCTCCCTGTCCAATGCTTCCTGGCATTTTCCCAACTCTTCATACAACTCCTCACTCTCACTCCACAACGTATCAATCTTCATACCAGTAAGCAAATCACTCTGTTGTAACACATGCTTCTTATCCTGCTATAACCTTTCACAATCCTCTCTTAATCTAACAGTTTCTCTGTCTCTCTCCTGTACTGTATAGTACATTACAGTTCACTGAGTCTTATTTCTGAGCTTTTGGATCTCTTGTTCCAACTCTGTTGCTCACCCATTTCTCTAGATTTGGAGCCCAACTTCTTTTTCAGAGATACAGTAGGACCTCTGTTTCAACTGCCTGCATACAGGGCAGCAACCATTACACCCTTTTGGTCATGTTTCTTTACCGTAGGTTTGGTCTCCCAGTACAGCATGCACACATACTGTATCGGATGACCGTGCAACTTCGTGTCCAGCGCAAAATTGCCCAAATCTCCATGGGAGGCTAAAAAGTTGAGACTTCTAACTTGAGCTTTGTTCTGATGGCCATTTTGGAAGGTTCCCTGTTTTTTGAGCTAGACGGAAATCCAAGATGTATTGCTTCATCTTGTGCTCTACAACTAGACAGTTACACCTTTGGAATACAGAATCCCACAGACCAGTGCTGCTGTTGAACGAGGGGGTATAGGTTCAAACACCTTAGTGGTTCCCTGTCCCGTTCGGGTGTGGAGGGCCTGTGAGATCATCTGTATAGGTTGAACGGGTAGGCGTAGGTTCGAGCACCTTCATGATTCCTATGCCTGTTCGCCTGTACACCTCTTGCGTACTGGGTCGGTTCTGACCAGTAAGGTCTGTGCCACGGTCGCGATTTGTTGGGTGCAGATCTAAACCTGATGGCAAAACATAACACAGAAACAGATGTTGCAGAATAGAGGTTTCTAGGGACATGGATATGTTGTTCATCCACACTTATTGGCAGGTTTCTTGCCGCTTTAAATCTTGCCGGAAGGTCTTCAAGCTGGCTCTTCCCACCCACCCGGGTGGTAAAACTCTCGGCTCCGCCCCCATGATGCCAGA
Source organism: Neoceratodus forsteri (assembly GCA_016271365.2). Lineage (NCBI taxonomy): Eukaryota > Metazoa > Chordata > Ceratodontiformes > Ceratodontidae > Neoceratodus > Neoceratodus forsteri. Next base: position 609,068,140 of record CM057449.1, on the reverse strand, counting down.
TCTTCCTTACCGCTTGGAAGCTCAGGTTCCTCCTTAACACGCTTGTGTTTAAGACTGGTTCCTAATTCTTGAAAGTTCTAAATCAAAAGTTTTTGCTAAAAGACTTGGTCTTCTTCTCCTCATGACTCACGATGGACCGTCGACTCGGGTTTTGGAGGTGCCCTTGCGGGCAGAAGATGTCTAGGACGGATCCGCACTCCACGTGCGTCTACTGCCTGGGCCTTGAGCACAACCCGTAGGCCTGCGACTTGTGCTCTTCATTTTTGGCCTACATCCTTGAAGACCATGCTGCCCGATTACAACTGGGGCGCCCCGAGAAAAGAATTCCACCGGTGAAATCAAAAGAGGCCCGATTGGCGGTGTCCACGGCGGTGGGCTCGGCGGATCAGCTCGAGCAGATGATCGCCCTCGAGAAGAGTGGCGGCGGCAGCGCTCTACCTCGGCTGCGGCATTTGTCCCGCTCTCTCGGTGCCCGTGCTCGGCCTGCTTTTAGGGGCTTTGTCTGACCCTCTCGACCAAGGTGAGGTCCAACTTCGGACCTTTCCAGGTCAAAAGAGCAAAAGTAAGTCTCTCGTCCGGCGCTCTTGGGGCGGGAAAGATCCCCCTCCTCTTGTCGACAGTCGACTTCGGTCGACCCCTCAGCTTTGGCCACTGGCTTCACGGTGTCCCCGTCAGGCCAGTTGACCGAGACTCCCGTCGACGCGGTCAAGATTTTTCTTGACCCATTAGACGGGTTGTCGGCTGGAGAAGCTGAGAATCCCCTCTCCCTGGCTCCCCCGGTGGGAGATGAGGATCCCGTCGGCTCGTCTGTGCCTCCGGTTCCGGAGCCTTCCGTGGGATCGTCCAAGCCGAGGGGATTGCCGATTTCTGACACTTCTCCTCGCCTTCCTCGGCCTAGTCGAGACTCTCGGTCTCGGTCTCGGACATCCTCGTGGTCCAACCGATCCCGGCGCCATAGGTGGTCTCGGTCTCGGCACCGCGGCAGGTGGCGCCGCCGCTCTTCCTCTTCCTCGGACGAGGGGAGGCTTTGGCGCAAGTTGCGTCGGAGGTTCGAGGAACTTATGTGGCAACAGCTCCTTTTGACCGGGAATAAGCCGACCCAGTCGTCTTCCCGGCCATTAAGTGGCTGTCACGGAGCAGCGAAACAACCCCTCGTTGTAGTCGAGGGCCTGTTCTCAGGCCGTGTTGACGGCCAGTTCCAGCTGCCCCACCGATTCTGGTGGAACCTCCGCCTCCACAGCCATTGATTTGGGGCTCCGACCAAAAATTCTCGGTCGGCCTTGGGTTTGCCCCATAGGCTGTCTGTCACCCTCACTCCGATAAACCTCGGCAGGTGGAGGGTGGCTCAGGCCGAGGCAGCTCTTGAGGACTCTTCTGAGTCCGATGATGGTTCCTCCCTCTTCTCAAGCGCATGGACTTGGAGTCCTCGGGAGGACAGTCAATGGACGATAGCCCTTTGTCCTTCTTAGGGTTGCTTCATTTCATCTCGAGTCCACCGGGATGAAGCTCGAACCCGTTTCTGAGCCAGGTGGTGTATCCCCTCACGGAGATTCTGAACCGAGGGTTCTCCTACGGAGGCCTTTCCATTGGCGAAGCCATAGTAGGTCCGGCCTTGGAACTTTGGCAGCGTCCTGCTTCCTGCCCTGCGCCGGCCAGGTTGGCCGGGAAGTATCGCGGTCCCACCGTTCCCTGTCCGGTTTTGGAACACCCTCGGCCGAGGATTGGTTACCGACAAGCGTTTTCCGGGTGCAGAGCACGCCAGGGATGTGACAAACCTCCTGACAAGGAATCAAGAAACTGGATTATGCGGGCGGAAAGTCTATACTGCGTCCCTCTCGGCCTTCACAGGCCAGTTCGGCCGTCCTCATCGCACATTTTTCCCCACGCCTGTTGGGCTCCTGGATGAGTTGTCCCTCATCTTCCGCAGATCTGCAGACTACGGTCAGGCAGGTGCGGGACCAGGGCAAGGGCGGTGGCCAAACAGCAGCTCAGACTGCGTTAGACATCGAGGCCGTGTGCCAGGTCTGTGGCGGCCGCAGTGGCCATGCGTCGCCGGGCTTGGCTGAGGATATCACCTTACCTCGGATACCAGCACAAGTTGGAGATGTTCCCTTTTGGGACTGACCTCTCAGCCCTGGGGTGGAAGGTCACCTGCAGAGGATCGAGAAGTCCAATGCTACCTTGAACTCAGTCTCTTCCGCCAGAGACAAAGGCTGCAAGCCACAGCCTAAGCCCTTTTCGTCTCTTCCATAGGCGCCTGCTACCGCCCAGCAACGCCAGGCCAGCAGGCTTTGACCTCCGTATCCCAAACCAAGCCGCCGGCTTCCTCCAACAGGAAGCAGGGAGGTAAGGCCTGGGAGGTCCCTCGGCCGGGTCCTCCTCCAAGCCTGCCCAGTGACTGGCTGAGGGTAACACCATCCCTGTCACCTCACCCTGGTTCCCCGTGAGAGGCCAGACACTTCCTTCCGCCTGGTCCGCTGTTACCACGGACAGGTGGGTACTGAGGTGGTGGAAAGGCCTACCTCTGGAATTCGAGGCAGGCCCCACCCTTCAGGCCGTCGCACCTCGGGGGCCTCGAGATCCGCAGCCTCACTGGCTCGCCGAGCCCGACATCGCTCTCCTCCTCCAAAGGAGGTGATCACGCGGTGGAGGACCCCCTTCAGACTCCGGGTTCATGTCCAGGTATTTCCTGGTTCTGAAGCAGACGGGGCTGGCGCCCATTCTCGACCTACACGACTAGAACAAGTTCCTAAGGTCTGAACCTTCAGGATGGTCTCACCTACGCAGATAATACCATCTCTGGAACACGGCGTGGTTCTGCTCTCTGGACCTACGGGCCGCGTTCTTTCACGTCCCTATCTGTCCGTCATCATGAGATTCCTCCGCTTTCGAGGAGGATCCCTCTTGATTCGAGCCATGCCCTTGGCTTATCTCCAGCTCCCAGGGTCTTCACCAAATGCATGGCAGTGGTGACAGCATTCCTGCGGCGCCGAGGGGTCCAGGTGTACCCTTACCTGGACGACTGGCTGATAGCAGCCTCCTCCAGACGGGAGGTGGAGCGGTCCAGAGATCTGGCCCTCCAGGTTTGCTCTCAAGTTGGCCTTCTTATCAACGAGGCCAAGTCGGAACTCGAGCCGAAGCAGGTGATCCTGTCCATCGGGGCAGAGCTCAACTCTCTTCAAGCCAGAGCATGGCTCCCGGCGGACAGGGCCGAGGTTCTTACCTCCTTTGCCCAATCATTTCTGGTTGGGCAATCGCGCCCTGCCCGGGACTTCCTGCGCCTTCTGGGTCTCATGGCGGCCTGCACCAGCGTGGTCCGTTGGGCATGCTGGCACATGCGCCCCCTTCAGTGGGGACTGGCCAGCCAGTGGTCACAACGCCGCGATCCTTTGGACCAGCTAGTGATAGTGACCCAGGAGATGTAGAACGCCTCCAGTGGTGGACCGTCCATTCCATCTGCAGGAGGGCATCCCGTTTATCCGCCCAGCCGGACGGTCTCCATCGACCAATGCCTCTCTGATGGGTTGGGTGCCCATCTGGGGAACACCAGTGCACGACCTCTGGTCCCCATGAGAGTCCGATGCCACATCAACCTGCTGGAACTCAGGCGGTCCTGCCAAGCTCTCACCACCTTTGCTCCGTTTCTCCGGGGTCAAGTGGTCCGAGTCCAGACGGACAGACACCATGACCATGTACTACCGAACCACCAGGGTGGGGCGCGCCTATGTCTTCTATGCAAGGAAGCTCTCCGCATTTGGTCACTGCAAGCGCAGCCTGGAGGCGGATCTCCTGCCATTCATGTGGCAGGAGCCTCCAACACCCTGGCCGATGCCCTGAGCCGGATAGGGGCTGCATCTCACGAGTGGTCTCTCCTGCCGGAGGTAGTACAAGATCTGTTCTCTCACTGGGGCACACCTCAGGTGGACCTGTTTGCCTCCAGGGAGAACGCAAAGCTGAGGCTGTTTCATGCCGCCCCTCAGCAGGGCTCGCTGCAGGGGGATGCCTTCGAGCTATGGACCCCGGGCCTCTTCCGCCTTTCCTGATTAACAGGTGCTTCTCAAAGCAAGGAGGGACAAGGCACAGGTGATCCTGATAGCCCCAGACTGGCCCGCCAGTTCTGGTACCCAGATCCCTCAGCCTCAGCTCCAGGCTCCGAGACAGCTTCCAGCTCGCCTGGACCTGCTCTCAGTCAATCAGGAGGTGTTCCATCGGACCTTCAATCCCTGCACCTGATGGCCTGGTTCCTAGTGACTAGGAGTTCCAGGCCTTGGGTCTTTCCGACGAGGTCCTCAATGTTGTTGAGGCGTCCGTAAGAGTCGACCAGAAATACTCGCTTCAAATGGAAGAGATTCTCCATTTGGTGTCAGGGCAAGGGCTTGGACCCTTCCTCCTGTTCTGTGGCAAGCATTTTGGACTATTTATGGTCCCTTTCTAGTCAAGGGCTTAGGTCGACGACCCTAAAGGTGCACCTGGCAGCCATCTCTGCTTACCGGGCGCGGGCCGGGGAGCAGTCGGTGGCGCAGGAAAAGGTGGTCGGGCGCTTTTTCAAAGGCCTTGATCACATTTCCCCTCCGGTGCGAGAACCTCCACCTCCGTGGGATTTACTGCTGGTATACTGGCAGCTCACAGCTTTATTCGAACCAATGCACAGGTGTGATCTCTCACCTGTCGTGGAAGACCGCCTTCTTGGTGGCTATCACGTCAGCCAGAAGGATGGGAGAGCTCCAGGCACTTTGCATCGAGTCTCCTACCTGGTCTTCCACAGGGACAAGGTTGTCCCGCGCCTCACCAAATTCCTTCGAAGGTGGTGTCGAGTTTCACCTTAACCAGGTGCTGACTCTGCCGGTGTTCTACCCCAGTCACACCTCGGAGGCCGAATATAGGCTCCATACTCTGGACCCTAGAAGGCGCTCGCTTATTATAAGGAGGCCACGGCTGAAATTCGGAGAGGTTCGCCAGCTGTTTGTCACCTCCACGCTGAAGCCGCACCTGGCAGACCTGCAGCATGCGGACGATAGGCAGGTGGGTCACCTCCGCATAGATCGCTGCTATAAGTTGGTGGGCATGGAGCCTCCCAGAGGATAAGAGCTCATTCTACCCGTCATACTGCTGCATCGGTGGCTGCTTCCAGGGACGTCCCTATCCAGGAAATCTGCAGGGCTGCTACCTGGAAGTCAGCACACTTATCCCATTACCACATCGACCTTGAGTCACGCCGGGATGCTGGTTTTGGGGCCTCGGTTCTCCAGTCTTTATTCCCTAAGTAGGGGGTGTGCGCCTTGCCTCCCTCCTCCCGGAGAACTGCTAGGAGTCTGCCAATAAGTGTGGATGAACAACATATCCATGTCCCTAGAAATACAGGTTACTCACCTGTAAGGAGTTCTAGGAATGGTATATGTTGTTATCCCACACTCATCTCGACTTCCCGGCTCGGACGCACAACCTGAGCTTCCAGGAGGCCAGATCTGGCGTCATGGGGCGGAGCTGAGAGTTTTACCACCCGGGTGGGTGGGAGGAGCCAGCTTGAAGACCTTCCGGCAAGATATAAAGCGGCAAGGAACCTGCCAATAAGTGTGGATGAACAACATATACCATTCCTAGAACTCCTGTTACAGGTGAGTAACCTGTATTTATTCCCCAATGCATGTAAAAAGGGCAGTTTACCACAGCTGGGAGTCCGGAACCTCCAAACACCTGGTGTCGTTATAGAAAAACTCAGTGAAAAACAGGATTACATAAACTCTTACAGTCAGGTATAAAAAGGTCCATTACCTGGTAACAGGCTCATCTGCATAGTAGAAAAGCTAAACAAAACATTTCTCTTGGTGAGTAAGGTGGGCAGCTCACACCCAAGGCTGTTAGGGTTGCACATACACAGTAATAAGTATTATGCTGACTAGCACTACTTTTGGGTTACAATAGAATGATTCATATAATATGTTGATCATAGCATTATGGCTAATGGTGGTGTGCTAAGACCACAAATATAGTACTGAACAGTATATCATAGCAAGCATGAGTAAATACTAATATCCCTTATACTGTAACATAGAATCAGGGCAGTCCACATTAGGGACTGTAGGTCAGGTGGGTCTACACTTCTCCATATGTTGAATGTGCGCAGAACTTTGAAATACTACCTGCTCTGAACCAAAGAATGTAGAAAGTCAAATCAGATGTTTGTGTTGTCCCAGGTGGAGAGGGCGTTCAGGTTTCCAAACAATGTTTGTTCAAATGGTTGGCTAACTGCATTGTGTTCTGCTACAACAAGTATGACAAGGAATTGCCTGGAGCTGTCAAAGCTCATTCCACGAGGCATGGCTACCTCTCTGGTTTGTTTCCGAATGGTCTGCGCTGTGGACATTTGTGTGGCTGCCACCTGGAGTACTGTCCATACTTTTATCAAGCACTGCAGTCTGGGCATTGCCTCTAGAGCCCATGCAGGATTTGGCAGGGCTGTGTTGCAGGGCCTCCTGTCTTAAGCTTAAGGTTGGCTTTTCTCTCAGACTATTTGTTAACACCTGTAACTGCTTGGGACTTGCTCCTATGGTGAAACCTGATGACTGAGATACTCTCAAGGAAGACAGAACAGTTACGTAAGAACTTACCATAACAGTTTATCTTCGAGGGGATCTCAGTCATCAGGTCTGTTTTCACCCCTACCATCTCCCTTTTGGGGGGCTCTTTTATGGAACTACAAGTAGCTATCTGGTGTATCCAGCCTTTCTTTTTGGGCCTGGGCACCACTCTCTCTCTCTCTCTCTCTCTCCTGGGTCCTCCTTGGCTAGAGCTATGCTCCCTTTGTCTCCAGGGGAAAGAACTGAGGCGGGAGCGGGGCTGCTCATGCCTTTATAGGGTTGGTGACATCGTCACATGATGTCGGCATGGGTGGCTCCAGTTGTACTGCTGAAAATCTTCTGTGTGGATCCTGCTTTACTGATGATGAAGTTCCTACAGTGAGACCTGATGACAGAGATATCCTCAAAGATCTGCTGTTACAGTAAGTGTTTACGTAACTGTTCTTTTTTCTTCACACAAACCATTGCCTTCTGTGATGACTGATAATGAGATATCAGGAAAAGACTGCTGGAGAGCAAGCCATATCTCCTCTGCCTCTCATGTCTCCACCCACATATTTTCAGTTCCCTCAGCTCTTCATTAAACTAAGGAGAGCTATGATATCCAGGTTGTGCGTGGAGGTGGACTGGCGCTAGGGAGTCAGTTGCTGCAAGGATAGTAACACTAGAGCCCTCAACCACTGCGCCACATCCCCTGGAGGAGGCAATCAGTATCTCTGAAATGTCTATCTGAGCCCAGAAAACATGGGGGTGCAGCCTTCACATGAAACCTCTTCAGGTTTTCCTTCTTTCTCATTGGTCACCAACTTTGGAATAGTACTAAGCTATGTTCTATAAGGCCAGTAGCTCAGTAATTAAATAGGGAATGCTGGCAGACTGGATGGACCATTGGTCTTTTTCTGCCATAATTGTCTGTTTCTGTATTTTTAGACTGCATGTATGTAGAACTGGTCTGACTAAGGGAGAACCCCTATCTTCTAGGTTGATGCCTTTTCTATTCCTGGGATCACCCAAGGAAAAATAAGTCCTTGTCTATGAAACTTTCTGCTGTGTTGAGTATCCCAGAGGGTCTCAGTTATACTCCTTGGTTTTTAATTTGGATGGTCAAACCAACAGAAATACCAAGTCTGTATTACATTTTAAGAATTTTATGAAATTAAAATGATATACAAAAATTGCAATACAGCATTCATTCTTCACCTATGAAACTGTTCAACCATGATAAACAATAATGACAGTGACATATTTGCTTAAGATTCTGAAAAAGGAAAAGTAAAGACTTCTGTTTCATTTAAACATTCCTTATCAATGCAGTCAGTGCACAGGGGTTATATACAAACCCCAATCTCAGGGGGAGGAAATGATAGAAAGTATCCTTAGAATGGCAGAAAAAGGGGAGATATTACTGATGGAGGATCTGAATATGCCAGATGTTAACTGGAGTGCAGTTGCAGCAGCCAGTTATAAGAATGCGGTTATTCTAGATGCCCTACAGGGGGCATGCCTTAGACAGCTAGTATTGGAACCCACTCGAGTGGGAGCAGTCTTAGACCTGGTACTCTCAAATGGAGATGGAGAGAGGATCACAGATGTAGAAGTGGGTAGCCATCTGGGAACTAGCGACCATTGAACAGTATGGTTCACGATAAACACAATAGTAGAGTCAAGCCATACAAAGGCAAAAGTACTGGACTTTAGGAGGGCTGACTGCCAAAATGGGTGAGTGCCTAAGGAATGCACTAGCAAATGGGCAGGAAGGAGGGGTGAAAGAACAATGGGGAATAATCAAAACTGCCATCACAGAGGCAACAAGCCTTTGTGTGAAGCAAATAAAAGAAAACGATGTAAGAAACAACTATGGTTCTCAAAGGAGGTGGCAAGGAAGGTTGGAGAGAAAAAGAAAGCATTGAAGGCAGTCAGAACAGCAAAGGCCCAAACCGAGGAAAAGATAGCCAACTCAGTTAAGAAGGGGGATAAAACCTTTTATAGGTACATCAGGGAGCGAAGGAAGGCAAAGGTAGGGATAGTGAGGCTTAATAAGGGTGGGGGGAGACAGAGGGTGACTGTAAAAAGGCAGAGATACTAAACAAACATTTTTGCTAAGTTTTCACAAATGAAGGGGGGGAAGTGCCAGAACCAAACAATAGAAATACTCTGGATACAGGAGTTGATACCAGCCCATTCACAGAAGAAAGGGTTCTGAAAGAACTCTTAAAACTGTAGGTGGACAAAGCAATGGGGCCTGATGGGATTCATCCCAGAATTCTAAAAGAACTAATGGTAGGACTAGTGACACCACTGACTACCCTGTTTAACAAATCATAGGAGGTTGGGGTGGTACCTGAGGACAGGAGGAGGGCAGATGTGATTCAACTTCACAAAAGTGTGAGCAGGGCAGAAGCAGGAAACTACAGACCTGTTAGTTTAACCTCAGTGATAGGGAAAATGATGGAATCACTTCTTATGGAAAGAACGGTGTAGTACCTAGAGGCCAGAGGGGCACAGAACCCAAGGCAGCATGGATTCACAGCAGGAAGGTCATGCCAGACGAATCTAATAGATTTCTTTGACTGGGTGACCAAAGTAGTTGATCAGGGAGGGGCTGTGGACATGGCCTACCTAGACTTTAGCAAGGCATTTGACACAGTCCCACACAAAAGATTAATATACAGGTTAGCCAGCCTGGGAGTGGGTCCCAAGGTGACAGCCTGGGTAAAGAATTGGCTGGAGAATAGGACACAGAGGTAATAGTAAATGGAGTCAACTCTGAAGAAAGGGGGTTACTAGTGGGGTACCGCAGGGTTCAGTACTAGTCCTCTTCAATGTCTTTATAAGCAACATTGCAGAGGGACTGGAAGGAAAAGTGCGTCTCTTTGCAGATGACTCAAAGATCTGCAACAGAGTTGATGCACAAGGTGGGGTGGAAAGGATGAGAAGGGACTTGGTAAGGGTGGAGGAATGGTCAGATGCATGGCAGCTTAAATTCAGTGCTAAGAAGTGCAAGGTAATGCACCTGGGAAACAAAAACCCAGGGGAAGAGTACACAATGTGGGGTGAGATACTAACAACAACAGAAATGGAAAGGGACCTGGGGGTAGTCATATAAGATGGCCTAAAGGTGGGCAAGCAATGTGAGAAGGCAGTAAGGAGGGTTGGGGGGATTCTGGGATGCATAGGGAGAGGCATCACCAGTAGAAAACAGGAAGTTGTTATCCCTCTGTAGAGACAGCTAGTGAGACCCCATCTGGATTACTGCATCCAGTTCTGGAGACCCAGTCTCCGCAAAGACATAAACAGGATGAAGGCAGTCCAGAGGAGGACAACTAAAATGGTGCAGGGTCTGCACCGGAAAATATATAAAGAGAGACTAAAGGAGCTTAATATGTATATCCTCGAGGAAAGGAGGGAGAAGGGGGACATGATAGAAACTTTCAAGTACCTCAAGGAAATCAACAAAGTCCAAGAGGTAGCATCTTTCAGAAAAGAAGTGTGCAAGAACAAGGGGCTACAATTTGAAGATGAAGTGACTCCAGAGGTAATGTAAGGAAGTATTTTTTGTGAAGAGGTTGTGGATGCATGGAACAGCCTTCGGAGAGGCTGTGGAGTCAAAAACAGTGGTGGGATTCAAGAATGCATGGGACAGTCATAAAGGCAATTCTAGGGGGTGGGGATAGGAAGAAGTAGGCTGTTGGTTAACTAGGATCTGCAGCTTATCCATTAGGTAGGGAAATAGGCAGACTGGGTGGGCCAAGCGGTCCTCATCTGCTGTCAAATTCTATGTTTCTATGAAGCATTCCTAAGCTGAAGCAAAACCTATGCAATTAGTAATTAACAGTTCCTAGAAGATATAAATATCAATTCAAACAACATGAAGTCTTGCTATATTATGACATATGCAGTTTGTCCCAGCCTTAGAACTGCTCCGGAGGTGAAAGAGTTAACTTCCATGCCAGGCATGGAATCTTGAGCACGAGCTCGGTTGAAAAAACTCTGTCTGTTGATCTTCAGACTGAAACTGTCAGATCTTTACGAGCAAAAACTCACTAAGGTTCTGTGTGGAAGCTGTAAACCTACACTAGCCAACTGGCTACTAAAATATTAACACATTTTTCTGGTCCCAAAACCAAGACTCAAGTCAGGGGACCCAGAAAATAAAATAAAATACAACACCCAAACACCCAAAAGGAGGGGTGAAAATCACAGCGTGGGCATCATTAAGTGCCAACACTCTGCCACCCACATCCAAGAGCAGGAGGTTCTAGAGGGGCAGGTGGGGGAGGTCATAATATAGCAAGACTCCATTAGAAGAAACAACATTACTAAGGTGAGTAATTTTTCTTCAAACAACATAAAGTCTTGCTATATTATGACTTATGTCTGTTTCTAGCAGTACCTCCATGGAGGAGGACAGAACCTACTTAGGAAATAGGCTCTGAAGCATAGCTGTGCCAAACCGAGCATCCCTCCTAGCCTGGATGTCCAGGGAGTAATGCTTGGTGAAAGTGTGTACTGTTTTCCAGGTAGCTGCTTGACATATCTCTAAGATAGGATCTCCTGGCCGCAGCTAGGGACGCAGCTGTACCTCTGGTGGAGTGAGCCCTCAGGCCTGAAGGGGAACCTTACCCAGTTTTGATAGCAGAATTGGATACAAGAGACAATCCACCTGGCAATGGATCTTTTAGTGGCAGGTTTCCCTTTCCCAACCTCACCATAAGCGAGGAACAGTTGGAGGGAGTCAAACCTGTGACCCTTGGTACGCTCTATGTAGTAACGAACGGCTCTCTTCACATCTGAACTGTGTAGCCTCCTCTCGCCAGAGGAGGAATGGTCAGTGAAGTACACTGGAAGAGATATAGATTTCATTAGAAGAAACAACATTACTAAGGTGAGTATTTTTTTCTTAAGGTCACCTCATATAATGCAAGGTTCACCTCAGTGCAACATGCTATATTAACAACATTCATTTGACTGTTACTGATATTCAGTGGAATGAGAATTCAGTGTCTTAACTGTCACTCTGTAAAAACAGGCTGAGTCTTTAAATGCAAAGGTGTTAAAAGTGATAGGAAATAACTTTTACATAGTTAAAAGTGCCCTGCCTCCCATTTCTGTGCCATTATCTATTCTGATAAGCTTTGACTGGTTTTTGATAAATGAATAATCTTGCTTTGGGGTGCCCACAAATCAACATAGAGTTCGGGGGGCGTGGCTTGCCTTCGAGAGGAATGGCAGCTTAACTCAATAGCTCTGACTACCCTATTCTACATCCTATGTTATCTGCACAATCACTGCCCTAGCTGTACGGTACTATACTTAGTTGGATTGCTGGTTAATCACTGGTGCTGAAGATCGGCTTTTTGTAGCCAGTGGCTGAACATGTTCCTGAAGAATCTGGATTGCAGAGTGTTGCCACAAGTTCTGGGCCTGTAATGCTGGCGTATCCCCGAGGTGGCTTCTTCGGCTCCCCCAGCGGCCGATGCAAACCTACAGAAGATCAAGACCATGTTTACTCAATTGATGGCTCTGATTGGCAAGTTGGAAATAGTAGCACTGCAGCAGATATAATTTCCTTATCCTATCGGACAAATGTTATAGAGCAGAGAATTAGCAACAGTGAAGACAGCACTCAAAGGCTGCCATCCCATATCCATGAACAGGACCTCACAATCAAACTCTTATATCAGTGGGTAGAAGACTTGGAGAATCACATCCATAGGAACAGTCTTAGATTTGTGGGGTTCCCTGAAAATAGTGAGGTCCCCAACACCATTGCTTTACTACAAACAGCGATCCCAATGCTACTGGCTCGCTCCTGGGAGTGTCCTATTGAGATAGACCAGGCTCCTCATTCTCTTGCCCCAAAGCCTGCACCCGGGGCCTGCCTGTGCCTGATTCTGGCTCGCTTTCTCAGGTTTCAAGATCGAGAAGACATTATTCTGGCAGCCAGGAAAAACAGCAGCTTACATGGAGGGGGCAACTCATGCAGATCTTCACGGATTACTCTCAAGAGCTGGCTGCAAGGCAGAGGACCTTTACCACCGCCAAACGGGCCTGTGCTGAACTGGAACTGAGGTATGCCATGCACTACCCGGCCACACTACGAATTCAAGTTAATGGGGCCTACCACTCTTTCGATATACTGGAGGCGATTGAAAGCTTCCTGGCCTCTCGGGCTCCACAACTCAACTGGGGGAGGTTGGGCCCATCTTCTCAGCCACGCAGCTTGCGGCACCAATACTCCAACATGTACACCTCTACCCCGGAGGACATGCCCTGACCTTCTGCGGGTCTGGAAGACCCTGCCTGGTTGCTTCCATCACTGGAGCCTGACCCCTGTATACCAGCCTGTGACAGGGTTGAATAGGGCCCTGTCCCAGTTGTTATGGAGAGAGAGTTTAAATGCAAGGACCTGTTTTATTCTCTTCTTTTCTGTCTCTTCCCTGTATGGTTGTGAAACCAAATGTTCTTGTGAGACCTAGGACTTGATCACACCAGCAGTCTTGCAATTCTCTGCCTTTCGCTATCCCACTACCTTATCTTGCTTTTCTGTCTTTTCTCCCCCCTTGAATATCTGCTGGTATAAAAATCTGTGTGAATCATTATGTGGACATGTAACTGATACTGGGATCCGTTTGTTTAGAAATGTATATAGTTTTACTGTTGAAATGTATATAGTTATAATGTTGAAATGATTGGAAAAAAGCTGTTTGGAAATCACGGGGTTAACCTGTTTGGAAACTCTGAGAAGCTGTAAGCAAGAGGTCAGTTCTGAGTCACAATATTCTTTCTGCTGCACTTGTTGAAACTTACAAGAACACTGTGAAAAGCATGCTGTTTTCTTAACGAGCCAAGGTTGCAAAGACTTATGAAAACGGAGCTGCGATTTCTTGCAAGAGAGAAGCACAGAGACTGAGATTGGAAATTGAAAAGAAACCCAGATGGACTTTCTCTATTTATACTGTCTTTGTAAATAGTTATACTGAACAATTTTATTTTTTTACTTTACTGTTAATAATAAATCATTTGTTGTAAATTTTACAACTGCTGCTGGTTTTCCTATGCTTCCTGACCTGTGCCTTGATGGCAGAGGGTGTCAAGTGGGATTTACGCCATGCATACTGTAAGCCAGGAGTTTTGTGCATGGGAACTAGACCTGGTACCAGGGAGGCATAGAAGAAAGGTATAGATTCTGCGGCAGCAAGCCCAGGAGTGGTTACCAGGAGAATGGCAGCCAAATCAGCAGAGACAGAAGTCCAAGTTGAGACTGTACAACCAGCACCAGTTACAGAAAAAGAACAGGCAGTGAGAGAACCTGAAAGCCTTTTTTCAAATGGTGGGCTATACAACAAAAAGAAAAACAGAGACTGGGATTGGAAATTGAGAAGAAACGCGGATGGACTGTCTGTGTTTGTACTGCCATTGTATATAGTTATACTGAACAATTTTTTTTTTTTTTTTTTTTACTGTTAATAGTAAATCACTTGTTCGAATTTTACAACTGCTCCTGGTTTTTCCTATGCGGCCTGACCTGTGCCTCGATGACACAGCCCTGAAGAGCCAGCACCACAACTGGAAGAAACGCCAGGAGGACTGAAAGCACCTAGATAAGCACCCCAGACTCCGTTCCCAAAGCTGTATAAGAAGCAGGGGAATCTTCTACAGGGTCGGCCAACCCTCCACCAGGGGATAACTGCTTTACAGTTCTCCAGAACTTACGTGACGACTTCCCTCCTCTCTCTAAAGCTCCTGCTGGTGCACCCTTGCTTCCCCAGGCTGCTGGATTTTCATGAGAAGAGGTAGAATCCTGGGCAACTGAAGTAACCCAGACATCTTCCTCAGCTGGAGACTCCGTGCAAGCAGAGGGGCCACAGAATTCCCTGAGGCCGGTTGTCCCCTCGGAACAACCTCCTGAACAATGTTGGCTGATTACAGAATGACTCAATTGTTTGTCACGAATGCCACACTGTTGGAAGAATTAGGTATTTGATGTCGATCTTAGGCCAGGATTGTACGACCCAGTCCGATGGGGGGCAGGTTAAACCTCTGCACTGACCTATTGGATCATAGATCCAATGCCCCCGATCTGCCTCTTAAAGCTTTGTGGCCCCCTGAGGCACATTGTACGGAGCTGAAACTCAACTTTGGCTTAATTACATGACTTGTTAACTTTCTGCCTGGTGTGGCTTTACTTAACACAGTGCAAAGTTCAAAATCCAACCAGCAGTCACTATGCATGATTTAACCTCTTGCTGTTTCAATTTTGGGGAGGTGGGCTGTGGGTCCACATCATGGGGTTACTGTACATTAGGTTTCCTGTAGCCTCACACGTGTCCCCTAATTTTAGGGCTTCCAATGCTGTTTCTCAGGTGTAGAAAGGGACAGCCTATCATCCATTCAGCTCAAGTGCATACAGGTTATCAAGGCAAAAATGGCCGTTTCAGTAAGGAATCGGTAGTGGCTCCCTTCCTATAAGATGTAAAACTGTACAGAGCTGAACTCCACTCCCCCTATCTATCCTAAAACTCCCTTGGTCTTATTGATAGGGAAGATTATTGAAACATTCTCAAACTGACAGCTCCTAATTTGTCTCTGCATTTTCCCTGCTCATACCTCTCAGTGGTTTTCCCCATGGGTGCATGCTGTCTGCGTGTAATGAGCCTGGGTTTCAGGCTTAAACTGACTCACACTCTGTACAGTAATAGAGAGGGGTGATGGTTAAGACCTAGCTATCTGGCACGTTAAAACCATGCAGCCCCCTGAACAAAGGACAGAAGTTTTTTGTTTTTTTTTTTTAAAGGGTGGACAGACCCTCAGTTGAGCAGCCTGTCTATGATGAACCTACTTAGTTCCCCTCCCAGCGGCAGTCACAGGCATCAGGGCCATGTTTTGGCTTATGCAGCATGCGACAGATGGTTATTTCATGGTAGGGAGGGTTTTTGTGTTACATGTGTACTGATATGCAAGAATGTTAATACTGTAGGTTTTCTGTATAGTAGTTGTATTTACTGGTTCTGTTTTAGTTCTCAACTGTTCTCCAGTGACAGCCAAAGGTTTTGGGGACTACTATCAGAAATGGGGTGGCAGGATCTCTTACTGGGGGGAGTAAACTGATCTGCAATGGGGGGGGTGAAATGGTGTAAAGGGCTGATATCCTTCTGGCATGTTAATCCTCGGCCCTCCAATGGAGACTAGCTTGGTCTCTTGGAATGTTCGGGGTCTCAATTCTCCAGTTAAATGGAAAAAGTCTTGCCGCATTTGAAAATATTGAGACCTCAAATTGCATTCCTTCAGGAAATGATGCTATCCTCTACAGAGACCAAGAAGCATAAACAGGGCTGGATGGGAGAGGAGCTTCATAGTGTCGCCTCGTCTAGTAAGTGGGGGTCTCCATTTTACTTCATAAAGACCTAGGATGGAAGGTAACCCGTTCGAAAGGGGATAAGAATGATCATTGGGTGAAGGCAGAGATGAATAACCCTGAGAGGGCCCTAATCCTGCCTAACACATATGCCCTTAATCAAGATAACCCTTCTTTCTTTCATTACCTCAACAAACAACTCACTGAATTTAATAATGCTCATGCCCCAGTGTTGCTAGAAGGTGACTTAAACCTCACCCTAGACCCAGCCATGGATAGAAGCAAAGGGAACATGGAAACTCACAGGCAGGCGGTTCAAGCTGCTCAAAGACTCACCCAAAAGCACTCACTGCTGGATGCCTGACGCACCTGGCATCCAGGGGTGAGGGACTATACATGTTTTTCGGCCGCTCTTGGCTCCTCAAGCAGGATAGAGCTGTGGTTGCTTTCACATTCTATATACGAACTGTTTGCCCAAGTTCAGGCTAACCAGATTATCACAGATCATGCTCCCCTAGAACTGTGCCTACGGTGGGGCCCTGCTCCTCCCTAGTATTCTTCCTGGAGGCTGGACCCTCTGTTACTAGAAGATCAGCAATTTCTACTCTGCTTGAAAGCCAAGACTCTAGAATACTGGCAGACTAATGATAACACTGGCGTGTCAGACTCAACATTGTGGGAGGCATTCAAAGCCACCATTAGAGGGGAGATCATTGCATATGCCTCACAGAGGCGCAAGAGGAGGGAAGCGGAACAAGCCACTCTTTAACAGCGGTTGGCAGTACTACAATCCAAGTATAACTCTTATAACAATGGGACCCCACCACTAGATTTGCTTGCCCAGCTAAATAGTACATGAGTTCAACACAATGCCCACCTCACTAAGAAAGACGAATTAGTTCTGAGGAGACTACATCACACCTACTGGGAAGGGGGTGAAAAGTCCAGCAGGCTCTTGGCCTACCAGCTTAAGAGTAGGCAGACGGCCAGAACCATCACAGCCTTAAGAGACCAGCCCTGACCAGCTCACAGGAAGGCATGAATACCATTACGGCTAAGTACTATGAATGCCTGTATACCTCCCCAATGCCCCCTAGCACATCAAAAATAGAGGCCTTTCTAATGAAACTTTCCCTCACCCAGATCCCTCCACAAATGGATTCCTCCCTAGAGGACCCTTTAACAGAGATGGAACTCAAAAACAGGCCATTAGGTCCATGATCCCACACAAAGCATCTGGAGAAGGCAGTTTTCTGATCGACTTCTGTCAAGCTGTTGAAACATATCTCAAGTTACCTCCTACTAGTATTTCAGCACTCATTAACTAAAGGGATTTTGCCACCTATTTGTTTTTTAAAGCTTTTTCTGAAGCTTTTTAATAATGTTAATGTATGTTTATCTGATTGTATGTGTGATTTTGTTGTTGTTGTACAGCGCCTTGGTATTTGAAAGGCGATTTAAAAAATAGTTTACTTTATGAGAGGCAGTGATTACAGTGCTCCCTAAGAAATGGAAGGGCCCCACTGTCTGAGAGAGGCAGGGATTACAGTGCTCCCTAACAAGTGGAAGGGCCCCACTGTCCCTGGCAACTATCGCCCAATATATCTTATTAATGCAGACACCAAGGACCTGGCAAGTCGCCTTGGAAAATTTCTTTCAGGCCTTATGCACCCCTCATGAGCAGGGTTTATCAAAGGCTGCTTAGGCTCTGACCATCATAGGACATTGCTCTCCCTTATACAGTGGACTCAGTCCAGTCGACTCCCGATGGTAGCCATAGCAGTGGACTTCCAGAAGGGCTTCGACTCTGTCCAGTGGCCTTACCTGAGTCCACGCTGGGGAAAACAGGCATTGGCTTGGTTTTTTGGTCCTGGGTAAACCATTTCAATTCTCTACTGAAGGCTTATGGTCTTACTAACAAGTTAACAAGCTCAAATCACCTGCATTTGAATTATACAGATGGACAAGACAAGGTTGCCCCCTATCCCCCCCTAGTTTGTCCTTGCTATTGAGCCATTGGCAGTTGCTGTTAGAGAGGCACAAGGAATCCCTGGCATACAAGTGGGCAGCAATACATTTAAAACCTTCTTATATGCTGATGACCTCCTGATTACCATAACATACACTCCTCAGACCATCAGGTCTATCCTGGACCTTCTGTTGCACTTTATGGAGGTCTCAGGCCTTCAAGTCAGTCAAGCCAAAACAGAGGTCCTGCCACTAAATCACTTATGTTCAGAATATAGACCGTCCTCCGTTCAGGCTTAAACGGCCTTAGATTGTGTATTAGCTGATTCGAGTCACACTACACTGCAACCCCAGAAAACTAATTAATTTCAACTTATTAAAATCCCTTAGAACAGATCTGGCGCATTGAAAAGCACTTAATTTATCCCTAGCAGGAAAAATCGACTCCATAAAACTCTTGATAGCGCAGTGATTACTTTACCTACTGTCACATCTGCCAATTCGAATCTCTCCAAAATGGTTTTCAGAGGTTGGCATAAGGTCCACAAAACCCTGCAGACTGCCCCTATCCCCTGGGCTCTCACTCCCTTGTAGAACAACCCAGTCATAACTGTAGGCAAACTCCTAATCCATTGGCACCTATGGGAAGCCCACAGGATCAGAGTGTTACAGGACTTGCTGCTCCTGGGCTCTTGCTCCATAGACTCCAAGGCACTAAAAGAATGTTCTAGGGATGTGGGTATGTTGTTCATCCGCACTTGTTGGCAGTGTCCTTTCCCCTTTAAGTGATACTGGAAAGTCTTCAAGCTGGCTTCTCCCACCCACTCAGGTTGTATATCCCTTAGCTCCACCCCGTGGCACCAGATCTTCCTTTCCACTGGAAGATGCAAGTTTCCTCCTTACCGCTCCCACGTTGACTAGGCCCTAGCCCTGAAATCTTTGGATTTACTTCCAAAACTTTGAACTCTCTCGAGTTTCATCTTCAGTTCGATCATCATTCACAACTGCAGTGGATGAAAAGTCCTCACCCAGATTTCGCCGGTGCCCATGCAGGCAGAAGATGTCACGTACCGCCCTCCACACCATGTGCATCTGCTGCCTGGGCCACGAAGATGATACCCAGGCCTGCAACATTTGCCAGTCATTTCATATGACGGTCTTCGAGGACCGCTTTGCCCGCCTTAAGTTGTGCCGGCCAGAAAGATGACATCCACCGGTCAAATCTAAGGTTGCCCGTTGGGTGGTCTCTGCAACTGCAGGATCTGTCGAGCAGTTGGAGCAACTTACGACCTTCAAGGAGGAGGTGGCTTGGGCTGCCATGCTGTTCTCCCCGGCTTCTGCCTTTGTTCCTCTCAAATTAGGTTCCACTTATTCGGGCCCCTTCAAGGAGCTGTGTCAGTCCCTTCCGACTAAAGGGAAGGGCCCTTCTTGGTCGCACAGCTCCTGCTCTCTTGAGGAGTCGAAGAAAGAAAAGAAATCAACCAGAAAGTGCTATGTATTCAAATGGAAGAGATTCTCCATTTTGTGTCAAGGCAAGGGGCTAGACTCTTTTTCCTGTCCAGTGGCCAGCATACTGGACTACCTGTGGTCCTTCTCCAAAGGAGGACTTCAGTTGACGACCCTTAAGGTGCACCTGGTAACCATCTCTGCTTACCGGGCGTGGGCTGGTCAGCAGTCAGTGGCACAGTAGAAGGTGGTCTGGTGCTTTTTCAAAGGTTCAGATCACATTTCCCCTCCGGTGCGTGAACCACCATCACTGTAGGACTTGTTGACAAAGCTCATGGGCAAGCCATTCGAACCAATGTACAGGTGTGACATCTCACCTGTCGTGGAAGATCGCCTTCCAGGTGGCAAGCACATCAGCCTGAAGGATCAGTGAGCTCCAGGTGCTTTCACTGGAGTCTCCTTACCTGGTCTTCCATAGGGACATGGTTGTCCTGGCCCCAACCTGAAGTTCCTCCCAAAGGTTGTGTTGAAGTTTCACCTGAATCAGATGATGACTCTTCTGGTGTTCTTCCCGAATTACACCTTGGAGGCCAAACACAAGCTCCATACTCTGGACACAAGGCGACCGCTTGCTTACTACAAAGAGCACACAGCTGGAGTTCAGGGAGAGATTCGACAGCTGTTTGTCACCTACAGTATGCTGAAGCTACACCTGGCAGACCTGCTGCAAAGCAGACGATTGGCAGGTGGATCACTTCCTGCATTGATCTCTGCTATGGGTTGGTGGGTAGGGAGCCTCCTGGAGGGCTAAGGGTTCATTCCACCCATCATATCGCTGCATTGGTGGCTGCTTCTAGGGATGTCCCTATCCAGGAAATCTGCAGGGCTGCTACCTGGAAGTCAACGTACACCTTCATTTCCCATTACCTCATTGTCCTCGAGTCACGCCCGGTTACTGGTGTTGGCGCCTCAGTTCTCCAGTCTCTGTTCCATAAGTAGGGGGTGTGTGCCTTGCCTCCCTCCTCCCGGAGATCTGCTAGAGTCTGCCAACAAGTGTGGATAGAATAACATATCCGTCCTTAGAAACACAGGCCACCGCCCAACAGCAGTTCTAGGAGTGGCATGCTCATCCACACGGACCCACCGATCTCCCCAGGCTCAGGCGCACAACCTCTGCTTCCATTGGCAAGATCTGGCATCGCGTGGCACAGAGCCAGGGATATACCACCCGGTGGGTGGGAGGAGCCAGCTTGAAGACTTTTTGGCGTCTCTTAAAGGAGAAAGGACACTGCCAACAAGTGTGGATGAACAACATATACCACTCCTAGAACTACTGTTACAGGTGAGTAACCTGTGTTTCAAACAACATGAAGTCTTGCCATATTATGACATATGCAGTATAACCCCAGGTTAGAACTGCTCCGGAGGTGAAAGAGTTAATTTTCCATGCAGGGCATGGAATCTTGAGCGTGAGCTCGGTTGAACACTCTGTCTGTTGAAGCTCAAACTTAAACTGTCAGATTCTTTACTTCGACTCACTGAACAGTCGCTCCGGAGATTCCTCCTGCTGCTCGTTTGTCAGTTTTAAAGTGTAATTCTCGGTTTATTTTACCGAAATTTAACAGCAATCGTCAGTTCAAGCTCTGCCTGTGGTATTGTAAGTAATAGATAGGCTTATTTATTATTTTTTCTTCTGTGTGGAACTTGTAAATGTCTTTTTCGGTTCGGTTTGAACCGATCAGATGGGTTTTAAAATTACCTTCTAGTCCTTTAGAGTGCGGTTCCTGGTTCTTATCTGTTCTTAAAAAAACGGATTTTATTATGGTTTATTCCACGACCCGTGACACGGTTGGGAACCGATAAGAGAGTCTTGCTTGGTGGATTGCCATTAACGGGCAAGTTTTGGTTAGGCTGGCACTATGTCTGAGAAACCCAAAAGAAAAACCGGACCCACTGGGTTTCAGCACTGTGGCCACTGTGGGGAAGCCTTTGCTAAGGCTGACCCACACACCACTTGTGTATATTGTCTGGGGTTTGACCACCTCAATGCAGACTGCCAGATTTGTAAGAATTTTCCTGCTGCCTCCGTGGAAAAAAGAGTGGTAGGCTCAGGGAAAGGGAGGCCAAAAAGTCCGCTGACCCGGATGGCCAGCCCGGTTCGGTTCAACGAACCTGAAGGTAGCCTCTGACCAGGTGATACTTCTCGGGCAAGCGAAGAGCCAGCTCTGAGGAGCCGTTCCAACTAAAAGGACTAGAAGGTCAGCTAGTTTGGGGCCAAAAGTTCTTTCTCCAACCACTGAGGAAATAGCCAAAGCTATTCAAATTGTCCAGTCTCTTTCCCCAGTTCCGTCCGAACCGGCACCATTAGGGAAGCGCCGGTTCGGTCGGCTCCCCAGTTCAAGATTATGATTTTGAGGATTTTTATGAACCGGGGGAAGGGGAGGAGGGGTACGAGGAGAGTGAGTGTGATTTTGAAAGTCTGGATGTGCCCATTGAACCGGACATCTCTCCAGACAGACCCTCAGGAGTATCCCCTCCCAGGCTATCTGAGTCCCCTTCTCATTTTTTGTTTTACAAGAAGTTGCTGAGACTCTGCAACTCCCTGTTGAGGAAGCTGTTGATGATCAAGAAGAGCCTGATTTTGTGGAAATGATGGATATTCCAGAGTCTAGGAGACTGTCTATTCCCTTGCATAAATCTTTTAGGAAACAGACAGTAAAAATTCTGAAAACTCCTCATTCTATCCTCCCTGTGGATGAAAGGATGGACAAGAGGTATGCTTTATCAGGCTCTGATACAGAGTTCCTATCCCAGCAGTGCAGCCATGTGGGGGTAGTGCAGGCTGCAGCCTGTGACAAGGCTAATATTCCTCTAGCCTCTCACCCTCCTGAAAAGGATTCCAGGAAGATGGATGCCATGGTAAAAAAGCAGTACATGGCAGCATCTTTGGGACTCAGACAGGCAAATTATATGGCTTACGCAGCTAGGTACCAGAAATCCAGGTGGGATACTGTCCTGGCCCTAGCAAAACAGGCCCCTGACTAGCTTGCCAGGGAGCTGGAGCAGGTGGCTGCGGATGGTATTGAGGCATCCAAGGTGCAATTTCATGCTGCAGTAGACTCTAATGATGTTTCATCAAGAGTCATGGCTACATCTGTGTCTCTTCGCAGAATGGCCTGGCTCAGATGTACTGCCCTGTCACAGGATACCCAGTCTAAGGCTATGGAGTTTCCTGTTGTGGGCAATTCTCTGTTTGGGGAGCAGACAGAGAATTATATGAAGAAAATGGATGAGTATCGGACCACCTATAGGAGTGCACAGGCCAAAGAAAGGCAAGTCACTCCTCAAAGCCAGCATATCAGGGGCAGGGGCAGGCCTTTTCATAGGCCGTTTTACCAAGCCCAGGCCTCCTCTTCTGCTTATGCCCAGAGGGGTTCTTTAGAGGAAGGGGCAGAAGGGTTCTATAAGCCTGCTTCTACCCCTCAGCCAAAGCCCCTGCAAACAGGCTCCCTGATGGGGTAGCCAGGGCTGATTCTCCACTACCGGTGAGGCAGGCTGGCTTACTTTGTCCAGGACTGGAAGTCTTTAACATCAGACAAGTGGGTCCTGGAAGTAGTAAGCCAGGACTGGTTCTCAGCTTCAAAAAATTTCCGAAGATAAGAGCCAGGTCTTTTCCACCTGCAAACCCTTCAGAGACACTTGCCCTGGAAACAGAAGTTTCTTCCCTCCTGGCTCTCAGAGCCGTGGAAAAGGTTCCACCCATACACCAGGGCAAAGGGTTGTACTCCAGGTACTTCCTTACTCCAAAAAAGACAGGAGAATGGCGGCCCATCCTGGATCTCAGGTATCTAAACAAGCACCTTTTAAAACCAAAGTTCAAAATGGTGACCCTGGGGATTATTTACCCTCTCTAAGGCCAGGGACTGGCTAGCCTCCCTGGCTCAGGATGCCTACTTCCATGTTCTCATCAAGAAGCTCCCATCGAAAGTACCTCAGATTCGAACTGCCCTCAGGCCATTACCAGTTCAGAGCAATGCCCTTCGGCCTCACCTCGGCCCCAAGGGTGTTCACAAAATGCCTGGCAGTAGCAGTTGCTCATTTAAGAAGGCAAAGATTGCCATCTTTCCTTATCTGGATGACTGGCTCATTGTAGGCCAGTCTCCAGAGCAGGTCAAATTACATTTACAAGTAACTCCAGCAACTGCTTACATCTCTAGGTTTCCTTCTCAATCTTCCAAAGTCAGTTCTGGAGCTTGTCCAGCTTCTCACCTTCATAGGCGCAGAACTGAACACAAAAGAAGCCAGAGCCTTCCTTCCTATGGAAAGAGCAAGGACCCTAGTGTCTCTGGCCTCCTCTTTCACCCTGCAGGTCTCTCGACCAGCAAAGCATTTTCTACAGCTCCTGGGGCACATGGCTGCTTCTACAGCAGTTGTGCAGGGAGCGAGATTTCAGATGAGGGACATTCAGTTCCATTTGAGAGCTTTTGGTCTCAAAGGACAGATCCCTAACCAAATTGATTCCAGTGACCTGAACCCTGATCCAGGCCCTTCAGTGGTGGCAGGATCAGAACAATCTGAGACAGGGGGTTCCCTTCACTCCCCAGTCTCATTCCTTGACCCTTACTACAGATGCATCCCTCTTGGGGCGCTCACATGGGCGACCTTTCCACCCAAGGGCTGTGGTCCCCTCAGGAATCCCTGCTCCACATCAATTTGCTGGAACTCAGAGCAGTTTTTCTAGCACTCCAGGTTGTTTTCACATCTGTCCAGAACAAGGTGGTTCAGGTCAGAACAGACAATACCACTACAATGTGGTACATCAACAAGCAAGGGGGCACTCGGTCTGTGGCCTTGTGCACCGAAGCAATGAAGTTGTGGTCTCTGGCTTATTCTCTGAACGCCTCCCTTACAGCAGTTCACCTCCCAGGCAAGGACAATGTCCTAGCGGATGCTCTCAGCAGGATTTCCCAGGGCCATCACAAATGGGCACTGGATCCCGTAGTACTGGAGGTAGTATTTGCCAGATGGGGCACCCCGCAAATAGATCTCTTTGCAGCCCCAGACAATCACCAACTTCCCCTTTTTTGCTGCAGGCCCCCAGTGTTGGGCTCAGTCCCTCTGGATGCCTTCCTCCTCAGTTGGGAAGGGAAGTTCCTCTATGCTTTTCCCCCCTTCCCCCTTCTTTTCAAAGTGCTCGTCAGAATCAGATCTCAACCCTGCAAGATGATCCTGATTGCTCCAGATTGGGCCAGGCAGCCCTGGTACCCACTCCTCATGTCCTTAGCAGTCCACTCTCCCCTATGTCTTCCCAGGAATCACAACCTGTTAACCTGTGCCCAGGGGAGAGTTTGGTATCCGAACCTCAAACCTCTCAATCTCAAAGCTTGGTTCTTGAAGAGTTAGAGTTTGCTGACCTACACCTGTCTCAAGGTGTATTGGATATTTTGAAGGCCTCAGGAAGCCTCCACCAGGGCTACCTATAATTCAAAATGGAAGAGATTTTTCCATATGGTGTGCTGGAAAGCATATTTCCCAGAATTTTGCTGGCGTGCTCACGATCCTGGATTATTTGGTGCATTTGAATTCCTTGGGGCTGAGACCAGCTACCCTAAAAGTGCACTTGGCAACTGTCTGTCTTCTTATCAGCAGGTAAGCCTCTTCTTTATCAGCTCACCCTGTGTTCTCCAAGTTTTTTAAAGGGTTGCTTCACACCAACCCTCCGTTCAGGGACCCTGCCCCTGCTTGGGATCTTAATATTTGCATCGCTCAGCTTATGCAACCCCCTTTTGAGCCATTGTCTTCAGCAGCGCTTAGGTACTTGACTTGGAAAACTGTGTTTCTGGTAGCCATCACCTCTGCCAGGCGCATAAGTGAGCTACAAGCCTTGTCAGTGGAGCCTGATTTTATCTCCTTTCATAGAGATAAGGTGGTCCTCAGGACTAACAGGAAGTTTTGCCTAAGGTGGTTTCAGACTTTCACCTTAATCAATCCATGTCTCTTCCTGTGTACCTTACTGACCATTCCTCCTCTGGTGAGAGGAGATTACACAGTTTAGATGTCAAAAGAGCCCTTAGTTACTATATAGAACGTACCAAGGGTCACAGGTTCGAATCCTCCAGTTGTTCCTCACTTATGGTGAGGTTGGTAAAGGAAACCTGCCACTAAAAGATCCATTGCCAGGTGGATTGTCTCTTGTATCCAATTCTGTTATGAAAAACTGGTAAGGTTCCTCCCTCAGGCCTGAGGGCTCACTCTACCAGAGGTACAGCTGCATCTCTGGCTGCTGCCAGGGACATTCCTATCCTAGAGATATGTCAAGCAGCTACCTGGAAAACAGTTCACACTTTTGCAAGCATTACTCCTGGATATCCAGGCTAGGAGTGATGCTCGATTTGGCACAGCTGTGCTTCAGAGCCTATTTCCCAGTAGGTTCTGTCCCTCCTCCATGGAGGTACTGCTGTGTAGTCTGCATATGTCATAATATAGCAAGACTTCATGTTGTTTGAAGAAAAATTACTCACCTTAGTAATGTTGTTTCTTCTAATGGAGTCTTGCTATATAACCTCTAGCCTGCCCCTCTCAGAACCTCTATTTTTGGGATGTGGGTGGGCAGTGCAATGTTGGCACTTCACTGATGCCCACTTTATTTTCACCCTTCTGGGTGCTAAGGTGTTATACTTAATTTTCTTTCTTGAATCCCCCGACTTGAGTCTTTGCTTTGGGATCAAGAACAAAAAGGTGTTTTTGTAGTTAGTAGCCAGTGGCTAGTGTAGGTTTACGGCTTCCACACAGAACCTTAGTGAGTTTTTTGCTCGTAAAGATCTGACAGTTTAAGTTTGAGCTTCAACAGACAGAGTGTTCAACCGAGCTCGCGCTCAAGATTCCATGCCCTGCATGGAAAGTTAACTCTTTCACCTCCGGAGCAGTTCTAACCTGGGGTTATACTGCATATGTCATAATATAGCAAGACTCCACTAGAAGAAACAACATTACTAAGGTGAGTAATTTTTTCTTACCAGCTCTCCTCCATGCACTTCTGGTGCTATCTCTAAATTCAAGACTCTATCAGTCACTTACCTAGCCTGGTACCCATCCTGTTTCAACCACAACAACTCATCCAGTGCTGAAGCGACTGAAATTACGTAACGGTCAGGCCAGCAGAATCTATCATGCCTTTAGAGATGCCCATCCAGATCCCACCCTCTCAGGTAAGTCTTAGTGGGAGGAGTTGTGCATACCAATCTGGCTCTCATGGGCCACCTGTTGGACAAGAATTCATTATGCTTGTCATGATGGCTAGAACTAGACTGATTATGAACAAAACCTTACTGAGATGGTATCACATGCCGACCAAACTTAAGAAGCTAGGCTTCCTCACTAAGGACATTTGTTGGAGATGCGGGTAAGCAGACGCCCATCTATATAGTAGTAGCCACAGACACTGCCAGCTATTTTCAGATATTTCGCAAAATTTCTGCAGAGTTTCTCTCTGCTGCCCCTACTGTGGAAATGGAGAAAGCAGGAGATTTCTCTGGAAATATCACAGAAACTTCAGGAAATAGCTGGCAGTGTCTATGGCTGCTACTGTACCATATTATGTGGTCTTAGTGGGAAGTGGAGTTGGGCATACCAATCTCTGACAGTCAGTGGGCACCTGTTGGACAAGAATTCATCGGGCTTGTTGTGATGGCTAGAACTAGGTTGATTATGAAAAAAACCTTACTGAGATGGTATCACATGCAGACCAAACTTAAGAAGCTAAGCCTCCTCACTGAGGACAACTGTTGGAGATTTGGGCAAGCAAACGCCCATCTGTACCATATTATGTGGTCTTGTCCAGTGATCAGGCCCTTCTGGAATGCTATCTTAAAAATGTGTCAACAGAAACAGTCTTAAGAATTAGAAGAAAACCCCAATAGAGTTAAACTCCCCATGGGAAAAGATAACTAGAAAAGAAGTATATATTCAATAGTTATACAATGGGGTATGAAAATCCTGTAACCTCATTGGTCAAAACACACCACATGACCGTGGTATATCCTGTAATAACCTACGGCTGAGAAATGGCATTTATTAAAAACATACTTAAACACATTTAACATTTATTTTACACATGGGTCCATTGTATAATCCCAATAAGCCACTCCAGGATGTGGGTTATTGGGGGATTTACCCACTTCTTGTGTGGTTAAGTCACTCGGCTGCGTCTCGTGACACAGCACACAAGGTGTGGGTAAATCCCCCATTATACAATGGGGTATGAAAATCCTGTAACCTCATTGGTCAAAATACATCACATGACTGTGATAAATCCTCCAGTATACCCACTATAAAAGTTTTATATCATTATAACAACAAAAAACAAGTTGAACATTGCATAATAGCTATATACCATGACAGAGAGTGGGTATATGGATGGATTTACCATTTCTGGTGTGGTTAAGTCACTCGGCTGCGCCTCGTGACCGAACCACACTAGGCGTGGTAAATACACCAATATACCCACTCTCTGTCATAGTATAGTGCTTAAATAACCCACACCCTGTAGCGCCTTATTGCTTAGTGTATAGTGGAATGCTGTTATGCATGAAATTCTGTGCCTGGAATATGCTTGTCCTGCTGCAGTAGTGATGTCATTATGTTGTTCTGCTGCAGTAGTGATGTCACTACTGCAGCAGAACAACTTGGAATCCTGGTGCATTGTTTTTTTTGGTCAATATATTTTATTAGCTTTTGAATAAACATAAATCCAAAAGTAGAACAGATAAAAATAGAACATTCATTCATTTGATCCTGGCACATTGTTGCTTTCCTCTATTTAATTCTGTGGTGACTATTCTAGAACCCCTAGAGACTTTTCAAGCCAGTTTCACTATGAAAAAGAGAGGAAAAAAAACACAAAGTACACATTTCACATAGTACTACTATACACTATAAAGAATACAGGATGAGCAACTTTATGCACAACCTGTGTGTTCCGTCACCTCGGGGTTCTGATTCCCATGGACCTCTTGAGCTTCGCGCTCGAGGTCAGAGGGAATCAGAACTCCTCTGTGGCAGAACACACTGGTTGTGCATAGTTGCCCATCCAGTATTCTGTATGTATGTGAGCCAAGAATCCTAACACCCTGTAGCATGATTATGAAATGTACCTGAATATAAGCCTACTTAAATATGTAAGCATGACCCCACCCCTCCCCCAACACAGCCCCTTCCCACAAAAAACACCATCCTCCACCCCCCAAAAACACAGTTACCCCAACACACACTAAACTCCCCCATATACACTCACCCAAGACAACCCTACCTCCCCCTCCACCCCTACACACATATATATTTTAGGAGAAACCAACATGTTGATAACCAGTTAATAAGAACTCTATGAAAATAAAAACAAAACAGCACACTGAAGTCCTGTTAAATGTCCATCCTCTGAAGTAAAAGTCTGAGCAAGTTTAAGTGGGTTAATGTATCATGAAACCCAAATCAGTATTTATGCTTTCTCCTACCATATTGAGAAGTAAAATACGCTTAATCTCAAAAATCTGTCTTTGTTGTGTATTTTTTAAAATGTCCTTTTAAGACCATTACTGACATATCTGAGACTTAGTGGTCATTCTGAGAGAAGTGTCACCCCACTGATTGTCAAGTCATCTTCATATTAATGGTGTGTCTTTGTGCGTTCATTCTAGTGCGGAGAGGTTGGCTTGTCTCTCCAATATACCCTGTTTGTGGTCATCTCTTGCATTGAATGAAATAAACAACATTACGTGATGTACAGGTATAATTCCCCTGTATCCTGAATAGTCTGTTTTGTGATGTAACTACACAATTCGAAGTGGAAATGAGCTCACAAGTCCTACATCTGGGTTGATCACGTAACATTTAAAAAATACATAATAGAGATAGACTTTTGAGATTAATCTTATTTTACTTCTCAATATGGTAGCAGATGGCACGAATATTGATTTGGGTTTCATGACACATTACCCCACTTAGTTACTCAGACTTTAACTTAATAGGATGGACATTTAACAGGACTTCAGTGTATTGTTTTGTTTTTATTTTATTTTCATAGAGTTCTTATTAACTGGTTATCAATGTGTTGGTTTCTCACAAAATCTATATTTGTGGGGAGGTTGGGTTGTTTTGGGTGAGTGTGTATGAGGGAGTTTAGTGTGGGGTTAATATTGTGTGTGTTTGGGGGGTTGGAGGATGGTGTTTTGTTTTGTGAGGAGGGGGCTATGTGTGGGGTTGAGGATAGCTAACATATTTAAGTAGGCTTATATTTCGGTACATGTCATATTATGCTACAGGGTGTTAGGACAATTGGCTCACATTCATAGTGAATATACACTTCTTTTCTAGTTTTTTTTTCCCGGGGGGAAGGGGAGTTTAATTCCTTTGGGGGTTTCTTCTGATTCTTAAGACTGTTTCTGTTCATATAGTTAATTGATGTGTCATTTCATCCTGCTACCTCCCTGACTGCCTCGTCTCCCTTATCCTGCTTGTCGCCTCTCTTCCACACCTACCTGTACCTGGCTACCACCGCCTGCCCTCTCTCTTATTACCGCCTGTCCCCCTACTTCACCCTATGCTGCCTTTCTCTGCCCTGTCCCACCCCTTCGTACCTTATATTCTATTCCCTATCTCCTTATCATAGAACTCCTCTTCCTTCTCTTATAGAGATATAAGCTAGAGCAGTCGATAGTGAGAAGGGCAAGGGTAAATGGACAAAAAGAAAAAGGCAGTAAGGACAGGGATGGGGCAAAAAGAAATAAGGCCATAAAAAAATGGAGGGTAATGAGTACCAATGCCTGTAGTCTATTTAAAAAGCTCCCCTAAATGGTGGCCTTGATGGAAGAGAGATGCCTGGATATTGTGGCAGTCACAGAAACATGGTACACAGAGAACCATGACTGGGATGTCAACATACCAGGATACACAATCTACAGGAGGGAGAGGGAGGGTAGAAGAGGAGGAGGAGTAGCTCTCTATGTAAGGGAAGGGATCAAAGCAGTAGAACTAAAAGGATGCTATTTAAACCCTACTATTTTTTCTTCTCTCCAGCTGCCTGCCCTTGAATGGGGCAGCTTCAGCTCCCCCACGGTCGGCCGGCACCCACCCAGCCAGCCATCGACTGAGACCAGGATGCCCACCTGCAGCTCCTTGGAAGGTATGGGACAGCGCAGCCAATCAGAATACGGGCGCTTCCAGCAATCCCGCTCTGATTGGCCAGGACTTTTCCCCTGCTTCTGCCACCTGGCACTTTTTACAAATAGATCAAATAGATTTTAGATAGAACTAAGCACATTTCAAGTGTCTAATAGAAGTTTTTCAACTGTATTAGCTGGATTGTAATTTCTACTAGTGTTTTAAAGTGCTTACACCTCTTCTATTTCTTTGCATCTCCTGCACCCCCCCCCCCCCAATACAAGCACTCTGCCTTGGCGCCGAAAAGTCTAACTCTCCTTTGTCTTGCTAAACTGTTCAATCTAAACCTATCCTACCACTATGCTATTTAGCCCTGCTATTTTTTTTTTTGGCTAGTTTTCCATTAGCAGGTTATACAGACCTGCCACTAGAGGGATTCTTGTTCTTTCATTTAAAAAAAAAAGTCTACCCTCTGAAACACAAAGTTGCTTTACTTGCTATATACCTTCTTTCCCGCCCTCGTGATCCTCTCGAACCGGGTAAGACTTCCCTGAACCACGGGACTGCTGACAGCCGCCATTGGCCCCACAGGTATCTGTACGCCACCTGATTGGAGCTCTCTTGCCTCCTGCTCAGGGATTGGCTCTTGAGCCAGCTAAAACTTTGCTCTGCTCGGGCTGCTGTGCCCATTCATTTCTATGTAAGCAGGCGAAATTTTACCGCCCCCGACCTTAACTTTATAGACCTTCCTCCACGCCCTGGTAGCTCCGTCCCCCATTCGTGCTCCATTGGGTACCTGTTTTGGGACCCCCCCATCTTTTAGTCACCGCCTCCCACTCCCTGGCTGCCTGGCCTTCCTGGCTGTATCCTCACTTCCCACTGATCCAGCTACTGCTCTTCCGCCCCCTTCTCCTAGCCCCGCCAGCCTGTCTTAACCCCCTCCCTCCGCCTACCCCAAATCTTACCTTAATCATGCGCCTCCACCGTTCTCTACCCCCTATTCTATATCTTCTTGCCTGTCTTCCTCCTCTATTGCACATCCCAAAGCCTGCTTCCTCCCTCCCTCCCTCCCCACAGCTTCCACATTCCTACATCCTTCCTCCACATAGGCACACTGGTCACTGCCCCTTGCCCAGGGTCCATCCTACCGCTGTAAAACTGTCCTACACCCACACTGGTCCTAGCCCTCCACTCTGGTCCCCCCTGTCTACGCTTACCCTCGCCCACTATCGTCGATGCTCAGCAATTTCCCGAGATGCTAGCTGGCAAAAGCATTTCCCTAAAGAAATACACCGCAGCTCCTTGAGGCTAGTCCTCCTCCTCCTTCCAATGCTGTCAGGTAATGTGCACCCAAACCCTGGCCCATTCTGCTCTAAAGCCACTAATCTGAGCAAGCCTCCAGGTGCCCTCTCATTCATATCAATCAACATCTGCAGCCTCCTTCCTAAAATGGATGCCCTACAGGCCTTCACCAGCCAACACTGCCCTGACATCCTGGCAGTTGTAGAAACCTGGCTCACCCCATCAGTACCGGACCATGCAATCAGCCTTCCTGGCTACAACGTCTTTAGGCTGGATCGCCTCTCCAAAATAGACAGGGGCTGCATTGTCTACCTAGAAGACTCCATACAGGGGCACCACATCATTACCTCACTCCAAACCCACAACTGCTCAGATACTGCCAGTGAGAATCATCCTCCTCGGAGCCCAAAACAAAACCCTCACTGTTGCCACCATTTACA
This sequence comes from Neoceratodus forsteri, assembly GCA_016271365.2. Classification (NCBI taxonomy): domain Eukaryota; kingdom Metazoa; phylum Chordata; order Ceratodontiformes; family Ceratodontidae; genus Neoceratodus; species Neoceratodus forsteri. The sequence goes on along the minus strand of CM057449.1, from coordinate 609,035,894 downwards.
TCCCTCCCAAAGAACGGGGAACTGGTCTAACAGCTGTTCTTGACTTTGTAAAGTCACTCCCACCAGACACCAAATCCATCCTCCTAGGTGACTTCAACATCAACTGGCCTGCGGCCAGTGCTGGTGCACACAGGAATACTGTTGCTGCGGTGAACCTCACACAAATGGTTGACTCACCAACTAGGAAAAATTACAGGATCGGTACCAGCACACTCTTGGACTGGATCCTTACCAGTCACCCATAGCGGATATCTAACACTAATGTCCTCCCTGACTCTCTCAGCGACCACTCCCCCTGTTAGCTGCACCTGGTCAAATAAATCCATCAAACAACTGCCAAAAACTATCTCCAGCAGGGTTCTACCCAGTGGTCACCTTCCTCGACTCAAATCCTACCTCCTCCGTCAAGACTGGTCCCATATCTTAAGTGCAACCAATGTAAACACTGCCCTTGACCACTTGATAAACATCTTCACTGTGGCCTGTGACACGTGTGCTCCTATTAAGAAACGCAAAGTCAAATCACTCAGTAACCCTTGGCTCACAGGTGACCTCCTCAGGATGCTAAAAACAAGAGACCACCTATGGGAGCTGGCCAGAAACTCTGGAAGGCAAAACGACATCCAAAACTACAAACTTGCCCACAATGACTGCACCAAAACCATCCGGCAAATGAAGTCTGCCTACTATAAGCATGCCCTCACAAACTCCTGGGGCAATGGTCGGGAATTCTGGAAGAACATAAAGGAACTCACTGAGAATCCACCCAAACCCCCATCAATACTCAACATCAACGGAACCACAACCCTCAACCCAAAAACCATTGCGGATACCTTTAACAAAGCCTTTACTGACCTTAGCGCTGTCCTACCCCAGGACTACTTCAAAGATGGTGAAGCCCCTGTCCGAAATGAACACTACTCCCACCAGCTCCCCCCGCTTCTACTTCAAAGCAGTCAAGGCTCACCAAGTACGCAAGTATGTTACCAAAGCCCTTGGTAAATCAAGATTCAGTAATGACTCCCTCGATCTCAAAATCCTGTCTCTCACACTTGATGAAGTGCTTAGTCCTCTGACCAGAATTTTCAACCTCTCCCTCAGCCTTAGCCAGTTCCTGGACAGATGGAAATCTGCCACTGTCACCCCAATCCATAAAAGTGGTGACAAAACTGCCCATGATAACTACAGACCTATCTCCCTACTACCCCCACTCTCCAAGGCACTAGAACTCATTGTCTCGGACCAGCTCACAGAATACCTGGAAACGTACAACATCCTGTGCAAGCAACAACACGGGTTCCACAAAGGTCACAGCCCTACTTGAATTCACCGGCGCAATCCAAAATGCACTTGACTCCGGTGAACTACTAGCCTCAATCTACATTGACTTAACTAAAGCCTTCAACACCGTTAATCACCGCCTCCTGCTTGTCCAGCTTCAGAACACTGGGCTGCCAACCGACTCCATTGGCTGGTTTAAGAGCTACCTTGAAGAACGGTCCCAAACAGTAAGAATCGCTGATACACTCTCAGACCTTAGACCGGTCCGCTCGGGAGTCCCCCAGGGCTCCATTCTGGGACCCTTCCTCTTCTGCCTATTCTTAAACTCACTACCGGACAGCTGCCTAGAACAAATAATTCTCTACGCCGACGATGCTGTGATCCTCACCTCGGACCCTGATCCAATCCAATTACAAAATAAACTTCAGCGGGCCTTCTCCTCCATCGAATCCTGGTTCCTAAATCATAAACTGCTTCTCAATCAGAAAAAAAAAAGAAGTCTGTGGTCTTCTGCAGCCCCCACAACAAAAACAAACAACTCCACCTCCTCATTGCTACCAAACAAGGAGCCATCCTAGAGCAAACGCAATCGTTCAAGTACCTCGGCATCACCCTTGATCCACACCTCCCATACGTTGTCCGTTTCAGCAATGTTGCAAAGTCTGCCAATGCGAGGTTAGGCATATTATTCCAGCACAGGAAACACCTAACCCCAGAAGCACTGTCAGTGGCCGTCCAAAGCTCCATTATCAGCATCATAGAATATGGTCTTATCATATATGGGTCTGCCACTACCACTGCTCTCAAATGTATTGCGACCTCCCTGAATAAGGCCTGTCATCTCATCACTGGCTCACATCGCTGTACCCACACATATGACCTTTATTCCCAATCTGGATAGCTTCAACTGGACAAACGCATAAAATACCAAACCTGCATCACGGACAAGAAAATTATAATGGGGCTTGCCCCACCTGGTGTCTGTGCCCTCCTTAAGCCTAGACATAGGAACATCACTACAAGGAGATCCAATTCCCATCTACTACATATCCCATGATGTCGCACGACCCAAGGACAAAGATCATTCGCCTGTTGGGAATCCGACTGGCTCAACTCTCTTGGCAGCGACATAACGACCGCTCCAACACTCAGCCTCTTCAAGTCCAAGCTGCGCCTCTCACTGCTTGTATCCTGCGATTGCCCATCTTAACATTTCAACCGTTCCAACTGCACATGCCCCAGCACTTACAATCAGTCTTTGCACCCCTAGCACCTTACCTGTCATATTCCCTCGAAAAGGCCCCCTGGCTGCACTGTCTCCCGGCCTCGCCCACCTCCCCCTGTCCCAGCCACCTCCCATACTCCCCCTTACCCTCTGCTCCTCCTACCCTCACTTCCCCCAGCTACCCCCTCCATCCCTAGCATAGCTCATGTCTGTGTAGTGGTTATTACATGTCTGTAAGTCAATGACTATATGTTTGTAACTAAAAATGATGACTGTTGCACATGCTGACCTTTGTAAAAGAGCCTCGGCTCAAAGGTATTGTAATCCTAGATGAAATAAATGAAAAAAAAATAAACAGGGAGGAGAGGAGGCACTGTGGGTCACCCTTGAGACTGGAAATGGCACTACAATCTGCACAGGGGTTGTATACAGACCCCCGTTTTGGGGAGGGAATGGACAAGGAAATAACAGAAGGCATCCTTAGGATGGCAGGGAAAGAGGAGGTATTGCTGATGGGGGAACCGAATATGTCAGATGTTAACTGGAGCACCTTTGCTGCAGCCACATCCAAGAGCAGGGCCATTCTCTATGCCCTACAGGGGACATGCCTCAGACAGCTAGTTTTGGAACCCACTCGGGAGGGAGCAATCTTAGACCTGGTACTCTCAAATGGGGACAGAGAGAGGATCTCCGATCTAGAAGTGGGTAGCCACCTGGGAACAAGCGACCAGTGTGGTTCGAGATAAACTTAGCTGTAAAGTCAAGCCATACAAAAGTGAAGGTACTGGACTTCAGGAGGGCTGATTTTGCCAAAACGGGAGAGTGCCTCAGAAAAGCAGTAGCAAACAGGCAAGAAGGTGGGGTGGAGCAACAGTGGAGAAACATCAAAACTGCCATCAGAGAGGCAACAAGCCTTTTGTGTGAAACAAATAAATCAAAATGAAAGAAAAAAATGCTATGGTTCTCAAAAGAAGTGGCGAGTAAGGTTAGGGAGAAAAAGACAGCATTCAGGAAGTATAAGGAAACACAGAAGGAGCAGGACAGAGAACTGTACCAGTTAAAGCAGAAAGAAGCAGGGAAGGCTGTCAGAATAGCAAAGGCACAAACCGAGGAAAAGATAGCCAACTCGGTTAAGAAGGGGGATAAAACCTTTTATAGGTGCATTAGGAGTAAAAGAATGACTAAGGCAGGGATACTGAGGCTGAATAAAGAGGAAGGTGGTTGGGCAGAGTGACAGTGAAAAAGCAGGGATACTTAATGAAAACTTCTGCTCAGTATTAACAGTGGAAGAGTAGGGGGAGATACCTAATCCAGTCAATAGAAGCACTCTGGATAGGGGAGTTGATATTAGTCCTTTCATAGAAGAAAAGGTTCTGAAAGAACTCCTAAAACTGAAGGTCGACAAAGCAATGGGGCCTGATGGGATTCACCCCAGAATTCTAAAAGAACTAAGGGTAGAACTAGTAACACCACAGACTACCTTTTTTGTTTTTGTATTACTTTTTTCTCCCATGGGGGTCCCAGCTGGCCTCATCGTCCTTGCATCCCCTGTGATCCGGCCGCTGTCTGACACCGCACTCTCCTACTGAGGGCAACTACTGATTACCTGTAACCCCGTGGGCGGGTGGCAGGGTGATCAACTCCCCACCACATAACGGATCCGCCACAGTGGTCCCTCTGAGCGGCGCAGGACATTGCGGGGCTGCCATCAAGCTGCAACAGCTGGGCATTCCCCTTTTTCCATATTCTGTTGGAGGCAGGGCATGCAATGCTGACAAGGGCTCCCTGCGCACGCGTCCGCACGCAGTGCGCCCACTGGCTGCCCTGCCTAACACCCCATTCTACCAGGCCAGACGTGTTGACACCCAGCCTCCGCTAGATGTCAGACTTACGCTGGACACTGTACCCAGACCCACCCCGGGAGAGGAGAGCAGTCCATAGGATGCTCGATCCTCCCTCCTGCCGACCCCCAGCAGCCCGAGCTCATCAACCCGGTCGCTGGGCGCAGCGAGGTATATGCCCAGCGCCAACCCTCAGCGCCACCAGGCTAGCCTCAGACTACTGCTTTTAATAAATCATGGGAGGATAGTGTGGTACCTGAGGACTGGAGGAGGGCAGATGTGATTCCCCTTCACAAAAGTTGGGAGCAAGACAGAGGCAGGAAACTACAGACCTGTCAGTTTAACCTCAGTGGTAGGGAAAATGATGAAGTCACTTCTGAAGGAAAGAATTGTTGAGTACCTAGAGGGCCAGTAGGGCACAGGACCCAAGGCAGCATGGATTCACAGCAGGAAGGTCATGTCAGACAAATCTAATTGATTTCTCTGACTGGGTGACCAAAGTACTAGACCAGGGAGGGTCTGTGGACATGGCCTACCTAGACTTTAGCAAGGCATTTGACACAGTCCCGCACAAAAGATTAATAAACAAATTAGCCAGCCTGTGGGTGGGTCCCAGGGTGGTAGCCTGGGTAAAACACTGGCTGGACAACAGGACACAGAGGGTAATAGTAAATGGAGCCCACAGTGAAGAAAGGGGGGTTACTAGTGGGGTACCGCAGGGTTCAGTACTGGGGCCAGTCCTTTTTAATATCTTTATAAGTGACATTGCAGAGGGACTGGAAGGAAAAGTATGTCTCTTTGCAGGTGACACAAAGATCTGCAACAGGGTTGATACGCAAGGTGGGGTGGAAAGGATGAGAAGGGACTTGGCAAGGTTGTAGGAATTGTCAAATGTATGGCAGCTTAGATTCAACGCAAAGAAGTGCAAAGTAATGCACCTGGGAAACAAAAACCCAGGGGAAGAGTACACGATGGGAGGTGAGATACTGACAGCCTCAAAAATGGAAAGGGACCTGAGGTTAGTTATATCAGATGACCTAAAGGTGGACCAGCAATGTGAGAAGGCAGTAAGTAGGGCTGGGGGATACCGAGATCCATAGGGAGAGGCATCACCAGTAGAAAACAGGAAGTTGTCCCTCTGTACAGACAGTTGGTAAGACCACATCTGGAGTACTGTGTACAGTTCTGGAGACCCCATATCCACAAAGACATAGACAGGGTGGAAGCTGCTTAGAGAAGGGTAATCAAAATGGTGCAGGGTCTGCACCTGAAGATGTATGAAGAAAGACTAAAGGAGCTTAAGATGTATAGCCTCGAGGAAAGGTGGGAGAGGGGGGACATGATAGAAACTTTCAATTACTTCAAGGGAATCAACAAAGTCCAGGAGGGTAGCATCTTTCAGAAAAAGAGATGTGGCAAGAACAAGGGGGCACAATTTGAAGATAGAGAGGGGGATGGCTCAGAGGTAATGTGAGGAAGTATTTCTTCACAGAGAGGGTTGTAGATACATAGAACAGCCTTCCTGAGGAGGTAGTAGAGTCAAAAACAATGGAGGAATTTAAGAATGCATGGGATAGACATAAGGCAATTCTAGTGGGGGGTAGGAGGAAGTAGGCTGTTGGTTAACTAGGATCTGCAGCTTATCCGTTAGGTAGGGAAATGGGCAGACTAGGTGGGCCAAGCAGTCCTTATCTGCCATCAGAGTCTATATTTCTTTCAAATGGAGTTATGACAATCCCCCCGTTATAATCCATGTCCCTCATGTGCTTCGCCTGAAACGTTTCTATCTTGGTCTACCCCCACTATTGTTTATGCTCCCTTATTAATCCATCCCAGCCTAATAGTTATTCCCCACCTCTCTTCATTGTTCTTTGATAACCGTACTAGCACTTACTGCACTTGTCCATTTTATAGTTAGCCCTGATACATGTTTTGATTGTACTTGGAATTGTTGTATTTGCCTATCATCTTGCTGCTATTGTACCTAGCTGACTATTTCAATGTCTTGTATCCTTGCCGCAAAACACTGATGTATTGTTTTACTACCTTGTGACCTCCCAGGTCGTGCCTGAAAATAGTTATTTTTATGGCTAGTGCACCCTACCCGGTAAACAAAAACTAAATAAAATAAATACTGACTTATTATTGAACTTTTTAAGCTGCATGAACTCATTTTCTCCGTGGTCCTTGAGATATTTATTTTTTTATTTTGGCAATAATACTAACAATTGCTATTATCTTGTAAAAAAAAATATTATTACAGCACTGTGGGTTTACATTTTTATGGAGTGTGTTAACTGGTTGAGACTATAGTTTAGAAAATATCTCCAGATAGGTTTAATTCTGTATGAATGTTTTAGACAGTTGTTTATACTAGGTAAATTTTTCTTGTTCCCTGTTATTTCCTTACATAAATTTCTGTTGTACAGTTTTTTTCATCATACAGTACTATCAAGTTTTAACATGGACATGTGTGGTATTAAATCTGAAGGTCTTGCTTTTAATTTTGAATGTATTCTTATAACACACTCATTGATGAATAATTTCAGTTAGTAAGGTTTTGTCTACTTGAGTGTTCAGCTTATCTTATTTGGATGCCATTTGACCTTGAAAATATTCTCAGTAGTAGCAAGTTAATGGAATGCTATTCATTCCATTTAAATCTGTGATTTTTTGAAACAGGTACTTTAAACCAATAAGAATTTTTTTGTGTTTTTTTTTTTTAATTTTTTTTTTTATGTATGATCTGGGTGTTAATAGAATGTGACTCTCTGAACAACTGTCATGCGTCTCAGAAGAAGGACTTGGTTGGTCCGAAAGCTTAGACATTGTTTTCTTTTTGTAACATCTGTGTTGGTCCGATAAAAGGTATCAAACCATTTGCTTCTGGATCTGTTCTTACAAAGACCAATATGGCAACTAATTTATTTCTTCAATTCACAGTACAGTTTTTTTAAAGTGATAAAAGTTATACTACTTATCTGTTGTGAAAGGGTGTCTGGTTCTGGAGACTTAACGGTTGTAGGATCTTTCGGGTGAGTCAGAACGTCAGACTAGATGAAGAAGTCTTTTAAGTCTGATTGTTCCCTGGGCATGTCCTCATTGGTTCACAGTTTGTTGCATGGGGTTACTGTCGTTTTAGATATTGGCAACAGAAAAAGTCTTTGTTGGTCAGTCAAATATCTGACCATTGCTGGATATTCATTGCCGGTTTACAAAGTCAACATTTCAGATGACTTGAGCATTAATGTTCTGCCTCAAGACAGTTGTCTTATTTCTTGCTCATAGTATATAGCAATCATAGGCATTCTGCCTTAAGCTAAGGCATGTTAGATGATGATTTTTTTTTCTTTTTTTTTTATTCTTTGGTAATTGGGTAAAACCAACTTGGTACAGTGTCTTATTTTCAGGGACAATTCGTGGTCACTGTGGAGGTTAAATGATTTGCTCAGGGTCACAAAGTGTGCAAATGAAGGTTGTGGGAATCAAACCCAGGTCTGCTGGATGTAAAAAGCTAATTCACTGCTTGTTACTCTAACTTCCGTGCTCTGCTGCCAGCAAGGTTCAACTCAGTACAACATGTTATATTACAAACATTCATTTGAACATTACTGATGCTCAGTGGAATGAAAGTTCAGGCTCATATTTGATGATGAAATCATAGATGTTACAAGCTTTAAATTATATCATAAACTTCAGAAAATGAGGGGCATGGCCAACTGCCGAGGGAGGATCAACAGCTCCATGAGGCTCAGCATCTTTCAGGGGCTATTGTTACTAATTTTTCTAATCCAAGTGCTCCAATTCTACTATATTTGCTACCATTCGATAGAGCATGTCAAGTGGATTCAAATAATACCACTTTTGCTGCAGTTCAGAGTAATATAGATTGGCATGGGGAGAACACAAACAGGTAGGGGCAGGAGAAGGAGGAGCTTGCCCTAAAGAACCAACAGCTGGAAGGAAGTGACAGAGAAGAGCGTCAGTCAGTCCCAGAGGGAGATTCCTCATAACCTACCAACGCTTCACTATTAAAAGCCATCCAGTTTCTTAATAAGCTCATGGAGGAATTTCAGGAACAACTTTGGTTGATGGACACTAAAATTAGTACCCTATCAGCTGACACCCAGAAACCTACTCAGACAGCCAATCAAGCCCTCATAGTCTCCACAGGCCTTACCAAGGAAAATTGCCTCCTAAGAAAGCGTTTAGAGAATCTGGAGAATGCTATCAGAGACCAGTGTCTATATCCTGGGTCTGCCTGAGGGCATTGAAGGAGATAAACTCAAGGATTTTATAGCGACTTTATTGACTGACCACTACCAACCGCCTTGCGCTCCACAAGTGTTAAAAAGCTATCAGATCATCCCAGAGGAACCTAGAGCCAGCAGCTGACCACTGAACACCAGCTGCAGACCTTTTTGGTCACATTGGGATCGGTCATGGAGAGAGACTATTTAATGCTAAATGCCAAGCAAAAAAGCCCTTCTGAATGGAGGGAAAGTCGGGTACATCTCTTCCCTGACCTCAACTATGAAACCTGGTAGAGACGTAAATGTTTTGATGGGGTGTGCCTGCACTAGAGTGCGGCAATGTGGTGTCCAGCACATTTTACTAACGCACGCCAGGCTTCAAGTTGCTTACGATGACAAAACCCATCAACTCCCTGACCCCAAGGATGCCTCCAAGCTTTTGGAGAATTGAAAAAATGTTTCCAATGTCTGGATCAGGACTCCGAGGATAAGGGAGTAGCTGCATAAATGTGTGTTTAACTTCTACCAGTGTATGGGGAGAAGGGAGGTGTGACCCTGCCTACTGATGTCCTTTTTCTTGGAATATTTACCTGTTTTGGAGCCCTTGATAGTGCAGCCGATGCAGAGCGATGGGTCTTTTTATTATCTCTTAAATACTTTTGTGATGTTGGTTTTACATTTCCCTGGTACACACAATAAGGACAATATGGCAGTGCTACGACATCCATCACTATCCAAAGGCGGCACCTCCTTCCTTGCCAATGCGAATTATTTTGTGCCTTACAGGAACTCTCCTCACTACACGCACTTGTGGCACACTCTTCTTTCTCTCTCTGCCGGACGACTGAAAAACTCCGGCGTCATTTCTCAGCTCTAAAGAGATTGTAACATTGTTTTCTTTCATAGCAATTGGCTATGCTTAATAGAAAACTGATCACCTTTTCTAATGTTGAACTAGATTGTTTACTCATGTATTGCATATGGATATTTTATTTTGCTCCACATCTGGTTGGTTGATCCGTTTGATTTTTGTGTTCAGTATAATTCTTGTATTTAGTGGGTTGTGTTTACTAACTGATGTTTCAAAACTCTTAGATTCCAGTTTGCTTAAATAATGCCTCTGTATATGTACAGTAGGTCTCATTAATGTTGCCTTCTGTTACATTCTTGCTATGTTGGGTAAGAGGGAGCTAACCTTGATGTTGAAATTAGGGAAAACAATGTTTCTAGGGACGTGGATATGTTGTTCAATTCACACTTACTGGCAGGTTCCTTGCCACTTTAAATCTTGCTGGAAGGTCTTCAAGCTGGCTCCTCCCACCCACCCGGGTGGTAAAACTCTCAGCTCGCCCCATGACGCCAGATCTTCCTTACCGCTTGGAAGCTCAGGTTCCCTCCTTAGTGCTCTGCGTTTTAGGCCTGGATCCACACTCTTCGGTCAATCCGAAACTCATTCTTAAATTTAAAAGACTTGGGTCTTCTCTTTCCCGCGCAGCTGCAATGGACAAATCGACTTGGGGATTTCGTCGGTGCCCCTGTGGGCAGATGACGTCCTGGACCGATCCGCACACCACTTGCATTTATTGCCTTGGACTCTGCCATGACTCACAGGCTTGTGAGTTGTGCAAATCCGTTTTGGCTTTGGTCTTGGAGGACCGCGCTGCCCGATTGCTGTTGTGGCAACCCGAGAAACGTTATCCTTCAGTCAAGTCAAAGGAGGCCCATTGGGTGGTGTCCGCGGCTGCGGGCCTGGCTGAACAGCTGGAGCAGATGATCACCTTCGAGGAGGAGGCAGCCCAGGCTGCATCATCATCATCATCCTCGGTCGCGGCATTTATCCCGCTCTCCTTGGGCTCCTCCTACACAGCTTCTTTCAAGGAGCTCTGCCAATCCCTCTCCACCAAGGAAGAAGGGCCTTCGGGACATTCCTCTTGGTCCAAAAAGAAGGACTCCAAAGGTAAGTCCCACCATCGACATTCGTGGGAGCGGGAGAGGTCCCCATCCCCGGATAGTCGACACTCTGCTTCGGTCAAGGTTGCGGCTAGGCTGCTGGCTTCACGGTGTCCTCATCAGGTGAGCCAGCCGAGACAACCGTCGACGCGGTCGAGATTTTTCTCGGCCCGTCGGACGGTTTGTCGACTGAAGAAGCCGACAACATTTTTTCACCAGTTCCCCCAGTGGAAACTGAGGACTTTCCTGTGCCGGAGTCCCCGGTTAAGGTTCCTGAACCGAGGGAGGAGTGGGTTTCCCCTGCCCCCTCTCAGACCCACCCTCGGAATCCCAGAAGGTCTCGGTCTTGGACCTCTTCCAGGTCCAGCCGGTCCCGCCGATGTCAGCAGTCTCGGCGCCATGGTCCTTTTTGGAGGACAGGCTCCGGCGCAAGTTGCTTTGGCGCTACAGGGATCTAATGTGGCAGCAGCTCTTATTGTCTGGGAATAACCTGACCCCATCGCCTTCTCCGGCCGTTAAGTGGCTGTCACCGGAGCGGCCGAAACAACCCCTCGTAGTAGTCAAGGAGCCGAAGCCGGCACCGGCTGTTCGGCCGAAACCGGCTGCGCCACCCATTGTGGTGGAACCCCCGCCTCTACAACTGAAAACTAGGGCCCCGACCAAGGATTCTTGGTCGGGTCAGGGCCTGCCCCATAGGTTGTTGGTCACCCTCACTACCGATCGACCTCGGCAGGTGGAGGGTGGCTCAGGCGCTCGGCAGCTGTTCGCAGACTCCTCTGAATCTGATGACAATGACTCCTTGTTCTCCAGGCCGCTTGACTTGGAGTCCACTGGGGGTCAGTCGGTGGACGAGAGCCCATCCTCGTTCCTTGGAATGCTTCGACTCATCTCAGAGTCCACTGGGATGAAGCCCGAACCCGTTTCAAAATGGGCCAGGTATCCCCTCATGGAGATACTGGACCAAGGGGATTCCTCTAAGGAGGCCTTCCCGGTGGCCAAAGCCATTGCTGTCCCTGCCCTGGAGCTATGGCAGCGGCCAGCTTCTTGTCCAGCACTTTTGGCCAGGATGGCTCGGAAGTATGCTGTCCCTTACCAGTTCACTCTCCGGTTTCTCGGAGCACCCCTCTGCGGAGGAGATAGTGACCAACAGCATTTTCCGGCATTCCAGGAATGCTCGGGATGTGGACAAGCCACCCGATGAGGAGTCCAAGAAATTGGACTACTCCGGGTGGAAGGTCTATGCTGCTTCCTCCCTAGGCCTTCGTCAGGCTAGCTCGGACGTCCTGATGGCACACTTTTCACACACCCTTTTGGGCTCCCTGGATGAAGTGATTCCTCAGCTCCCGACTGACCTTCAAACGACGGTCAAGCAGGTGCAGGATCAGGGAAGGGCGGTGGCCAAACAGCAGCTCCAAACTTCCTTGGATATCGCTGACTTGTGTGCCCGGTCAGTAGCGGCCGCAGTGGCCATGCGCCACAGAGCTTGGCTGTGGATCTCCACCTTTATGGCATATTCCCAGCACAAGCTGGTAGACGTTCCCTTCTTGGGTACTGACTTGTTCTGTCCCGGGGTGGAGGGTCATCTGCAATGGATCGAGAGGTCCAATGCCACCTTGGACTCTGTCACGTCTGCCCAGAAGGACAAAGGCCGTCAACAGCAGCGTAAGCCCTTTTGTCCTTCAGCCCCTGCAGCACGTCCGGCCCAGCAACACCAGCATCAGGGCCAGCAGGCTCACACTTGACACCCCAAAGCCAAGCCTGCTGCTTCCTCCAGCAGGAAGTCTGGAGTAAAAAGTCCAGGAGGCTCCTCGGCCGGATCTTCCTCCAAGCCTGCCCAGTGACGGGTTGAGGAGTGTCGCCCCCAACCTCATCACTCCTCCCTGGGTCCCCCCCATGGGGGGATGGCTCCGCCACTTCCTTTCCACCTGGTCTGATATCACCACAGACTGCTGGGTGTTAGAAGTGGTAGGCTGGGTCTACCTCTGGAATTCGAGCAGTCCCCACCCTATCGAGCCATAGCACCACAGGGGGGCTACGGGTTCCGCAGTCTCTCTGTCAGCTTGTCGAGCCGACATTGCCCTGCTCCTTCAGAAGTAGGTGATCAGGGAGGTGGCGGATCCTCCTCCAGACCCAGGGTTTGTGTGCAGGTACTTCCTGGTCCCAAAACGGACAGGGGGTCTGGCACCCCATTCTAGAGCTACACGACCTGAACAAGTTCCTAAGGTCTCGTACCTTCTGGATGATCACTCTGGCTCGGATCATCCCATCCTTGGAACGAGGCATGTGGTTCTATCCTCTGGACCTCCAGGATGCGTTCTTTCACATCCCAATCCGTCCGTCTCACCAGCGATTCCTCCACTTCAGAGCAAAGGGATCCCTTTACGAGTTCCGGGCCATGCCCTTCGGCCTCTCTTCAGCTCCCAGGGTCTTCACCAAATGCATGGCAGTGGTGACAGCATTCCTGCGGTGCCGAAGGGTCCGGGTGTACCCTTACCTGGACGACTGGCTGATTGCAGCCCCCCTCCAAGTTGGAGGTGGAGCGGTCCAGGGATCTGGCCCTCCAGGTCTGCTCTCAGATTGGCCTCCTCATCAACGAGGCCAAATCAGAACTCATGCCATCGCAGGTGATTCAGTTCACCGGGGCAGAGCTCGACTCTCTTTGAGTTGGAGCACGGCTCCCAGCGGACAGGGCCGAGGTCCTTTCCTCCTTTGCCCAATCATTTCAGGTTGGGCAGTTGCGCCCTGCCCAGGATTTCCTGCTCCTCCTGGGCCTCATGGTGGCCTGCACCAGCGTGGTCCATTGGGCCCACTGGCACATACGTCCCCTGCAATGGTGACTGGCCCACCAATGGTCACAGCACTCCGGTCCTCTGGACCAGCCAGTGACAGTGACCCAGGAGATGTGGAACGACCTCCAGTGGTGGCTCATTCCAGCTCATCAGCAGGAGGGTATCCCATTTGTCCGCCCAGAGCCGACGGTCACTCTGATGACCGACACCTCGCTGATGGGTTGGGATGCCCATCTGGGGGAGCTCAGAGCGCACGGCCTCTGGTCCCCTCAGGAGTCTTGATGCCACATCATCCTGCTGGAGCTTCGAGCAGTCCGACTAGCCCTCACTGCCTTCGCTCTGTTTGTACGTGGTTAAGTGGTTCAGGTCCAGACGGACAACACCATGACCATGTACTACCTAAACCGTCAGGGAGGGACGCACTCCTTGCTTTTGTGCAAGGAGGCTCTCTGCACTTGGTCTCTCATGAGCAGCCTAGAGGCGGATCTCCTAGCCATCCATGTGGCAGAAGCGTCCAGCACTCTGGCCGATGCCCTCAACCAGATAGGTGCTGCATCTCACAAGTGGTCTCTCCTGCTGGAGGTAGTACAAGATCTGTTTTCCCACTGGGGCACTCCTCAGGTGGACCGGTTTGCCTCCAAGGAGAATGCGAAGCTGAGGCTGTTTCATGCCCGGCCCCCTCAGCAGAGCTCGCTGCAGGGGGATGCCTTCTCGAGGCCATGGACACCGGGCCTCTTCTACACCTTCCTTCCATTTCCCTCGATCCACAAGGTGCTTCTCAAGGTGAAGAGGGACAAGGCGCAGGTGATTCTGGTAGCCCCAGACTGGCCCCGCCAGTTCTGGTATCCAGATCTCCTCAGCCTCAGCTCCAGGCTCCCGAGGCGGCTTCCAGCCCGCCCGGACCTGATCTGAGTCAACATGGGGATGGTACTCCACCTGGACCTTCAATCCCTGCACTTGACGGCCTGGTTCCCGAACGGCTAGAGTTCCAGGCCTTGGGTCTTTCTGACGAGGTCCTCAACATTGTTGAGGCATCCCATAAGAAGTCGACCAGAAAATGCTATGCCTTCAAATGGAAAAGATTCTCCATTTGGTGTCAGGATAAGGGGTTGGACCCTTCCCCCTGTTCCTTGGCTAGCATTCTGGACTCCCTGTGGTCCCTTTCTCAGCTAGGGCTTCGGTTGACTCCCTTAAGGTGCACCTGGCAGCCATATCTGCTTACCGGGCACTGGCCGGGAAGCAGTCAGTGGCGCAGGAGAAGGTAGTCGGGTGCTTTTTCAAAGGCCTTGATCACACATCCCCTCCGGTGCGAGAACCTCCACCTCCATGGGATCTACTGCTGGTATTGGCTAAGCTCATGGGCAAGCAATTTGAACTGATGCACAGGTGTGATATCTCTCACCTGTCGTGGAAGACTGCCTTCTTGGTGGCTATCATGTCAGCCAGAAGGATGGGAGAGCTCCAGGCGCTTTCCATCGAGTCTCCTTATCTGGTCATAGAAACATAGACTTTGATGGCAGATAAGGACCACTTGGCCCACCCAGTCTGCCCATTTCCCTACCTACTGGATAAGCTGCGGATTTTAGTTAACCAACAGCCAACTTCCTACCGCCCCCCACTATAATTGCCTTATGTCTGTCCCATGCATGTTTGAATTCCTCAACTGTTTTAGACCCCACAGCCTCTCCAGGAAGGCGGTTCCATGCGTCCACCACTCTTTCCATGAAAACAAATTTCCTCACATTACCCCTGAACCATGCCCCCTTGTTCTTGCACATCTCTTTTTCTGAAAGATGCTACCCTCCTGGACTTTGTTGATTCCCTTGAGGTACTTGAACATTTCTATAATGTCCCCCCGTCCCTCCTTTCATCAAGGGTATACATATTAAGCTCTCTCAGTCTCTCTTCATATGGTTTCTGATGCAGACCCTGCATCATTTTAGTTGCCCTCCTCTAGCCTGCTTCCATCCTGTCTATGTCGTTGCATAGATGAGGTCTCCAAAATTTCCCACAGTACTCCAGATGGGGTCTCACCAACTGTCTGTACAGAGGGATAATAACTTTCCTTTTTCTACTTGTGATGCCCCTTCCTATGCATCCCAGTATCCCCCTGGCTCTCCTTACTGACTTCTCACATTGCTTACCCACCTTTAGATAATCTGATATGACTACCCCCAGGTCCCTTTCCATTTTTGTTGTTGTTAGTACCTCCCCTGCTATTGTGTACTCTTCTCCTGGGTTTTTGTTTCCCAGGTACATTACTTTGCACTTCTTTGCATTGAATCTAAGTTGCCATATGTCTGACCTCCAACCTTGCCAAGTCCCTTCTTATCCTTTCTACCCCCGTGTATCAACTCTGTTACATATCTTTGTGTCATCTGCAAAGAGGCATACCTATTCCTCCAGACCCTCTGCAATGTCAACTATAAAGACGTAAAGAGGACTGGACCTAGTTCTGAGCCCTGAGGTACTCCACTAGTGACCCCCCCTTTCTTCGGAATGTGTTCCATTCACTATTACCTTCTGTGTCCTGTTGTACAGCCAGTTTGCAACTCATGCAACCACCCTGGGACCCACTCCCAGGCTGGCTAACTTGATTATCAATCTTTTGCGCGGGACTGTGTCAAATGCCTTGCTAAAGTCTAGGTAGGTCAAATCCACAGCCCCTCCCTGGTTTATTACTTTGGTCACCCAGTCAAAGAAATCTATTAGATTTGTCTGACATAACCTTCCTGCTGTAAATCCATGCTGCTTTTCGTCCTGTGCCCGCTGGCCTCTAGGTACTCAACAATTCTTTCTTTCAGAAGTGATTCCATCATTTTCCCTACCACTGAGGTCTTCCACAGGGACAAGGTTGCCCTGCGCCCCCACCTGAAATTCCTTGTGAAGGTGGTGTCGGAATTTCACCTTAACCAGGTGTTGACTCTGCCGGTGTTCTACCCCAATCACACCTCCGAGGCCGAATATAGGGTCCGTACTCTAGACCCTAGAAGAGCGCCCTCTTATTATAAGGAGCGGACGGCTGAAGTTCGGGGAGAGGTTTGCCAGCTGTTTGTCACCTACGCTGAAGCCGCACCTGGCAGACCTGCAGCCAAGCGGACGATAGACAGGTGGGTCACTTCCTGCATAGATCTTCTCTGCTATAGGTTGGTGGGCATGGAGTCTCCCAAAGGGATAAGAGCTCATTCTACCCGCCATACCGCTGCTTCGGTGGCTGCTTCCAGGGACGTCCCTATCCAGGAAATCTGCACGGCTGCTACCTGGAAGTCAGCACACACCTTCATTACCCACTACCACATCGACCTAGAGTCATGCCAGGATGCTGGTTTTGGGACCTCGGTTTTCCAGTCCTTATTTCCCAGTAGGGGTGCCGCCTTTCCTTCCTCCTCCCAGAGAACTGCTAGAGTCTGCCAGTAAGTGTGGATTGAAGAGCGTATCACGTCCCTAGAAATACAGGTTACTCACCTGTAACTGGAGTTCTAGGGTGGTATTGTTGTTCATCCACACACCCATCAACCTCCCGGCCGGCGTGCAGCATGGCTTCCAGCGGGCTAGATCTGGCATCATGGGGCAGAGCCGAGAGTTTTACCACCCGGTGGGTGGGAGGAGCCAGCTTGAAGACCTTCCGACAAGATTTAAAGCGGCAAGGAACCTGCCAGTAAGTGTGGATGAACAACATATACCACTCCTAGAACTCCTGTTACAGGTGAGTAACCTGTATTTTTAGTGTCCTCTGCTCATGGCAACACTGGCCATTTAGCATTAATTTTTGGATATACATGGACATGTACCAGTAACTGGTACCGCTCAGTGTAGTATCAGAGTTTGGGCCATGACAGTTACCTTACTGTTAAAATGTAGTATTTTCTGTTGCAGTGTGTTGGAGAGTTTATCAAATGTGAATATGCCTACATGTTTTTCTCTGCTATATTGTAATGCAGAAATGTTTTTAAAAATAAAGTATAAAAAAAAAAAAAACTTTAGTAAATATTGCAAACACTTTGACTTTTTGTAGCTTTTCAAATGGACTTCCAGTAGACCATAGAGTCCACTATCCATAGAGTCCTTTCCCTTCTTGTGATCCATAGAGTCCTTTCCCTGCTTGTGAAGGACTGTGATGTGTGCCTTTCCCCAGGAAGGTTGACCACCCCGGCACCTTCTAGAAAATCTTCTGCATTTCTGGAATCTGAGCCTCATCAAAGGTTTTATACAGCTCTTTGGGGAGGCCACCTACCCCTGGGGTTTCGCTGTTTTTTGACCTGTGACTGCTCCCAATATTCCCTCCCTAGTGATGGGTGACTCTAATGTTGCACTTTCTTCCTGGGATGACTGCAGGATATTTTTATTTATTTATTTAGCTTTTGTTTACCAGCTAAGCACGCTAGACAGTCAAGTGCTTATTTTCAGGTGCGACCCGGGAGAATTACAAAGGTACAGGCAATAACAATTCAGAGACAGGGTAACAGCAATCAACAAGGTACAGTCAGTGAACTCTGGCAATAACCATTTACAGAGACAAGGTAGCAGCAATCACAAGGTACAGACAGGTATAGACAGGGAGCTACTTATCCTGCAACCCTCCTCCCCAAAAAGCAG
Organism: Neoceratodus forsteri; assembly: GCA_016271365.2. Taxonomy (NCBI): domain Eukaryota; kingdom Metazoa; phylum Chordata; order Ceratodontiformes; family Ceratodontidae; genus Neoceratodus; species Neoceratodus forsteri. Next base: position 609,017,959 of record CM057449.1, on the reverse strand, counting down.
TAATTTTATCATGTTTCTTAGGATGTTATGCTGCGTACAATATCCGATAATGAAAGGCTGCTGTGATCTCTGTTGGACTAATGTGCAGTACTGTGGGGTCCAGTGTGTCCCTCACGTTTAGCACTGCCCTACATGCCATTTGCTAGCAGATTTGCCTGACCTCTTTATCTAGTGTAGGAGCCATTCTAATTTAACTGAGAATGCTGAGATTGTATTAATCTTAAATTTTTTTTGTTACATTAAAAGTCTTTGGGCTTAAGGCCAGTATCTTGATAAGTGCATTTGTCTGCAGTTTCTCCATTTAGGTCTACAATCTCTGCATAATCTTGGTTTGCACAGATGGTGTTTGAGATTCAGTAATGGCCTCTCACATATGTACACCCTTGTTTAGTTTATTAATTTGTTAGAGCACTCTATCTCATCGTGACTCAAGGTACTTTACAGATAGCTTGATAATGTTGACAGAATAACACAAAATATACATAAAATATAGGCATACATAATAAGTTAAAGGAGGGAAAAGCTTTATTAATTAAAGGTCTTAAGATCCCTCTTAAAAGCACTAACTGAGGGTGCCTCACTGAGCAACCGAGGCAGTGAATTCCACAGTGTAGGTGCCGTGACCAAAAAAGCCTGCGCACCAGATGACTTCAAATGAGCCCTGGAAATCACTAGGAGGCCCACCTTGACAGACTGGAAGGGACGAGATGGGTGGTAGGGCTGTAGGAGGTCTTGGAGGTAGCCAAGCCTAGACCATGTAGGTCTTTATAGGTCAGCAAACCGACCTTGAAAGTGATCCGCCTCCATTAGGAAGCCGGTGCAGAAAGCACAGCACAGGCGTAATATGACATGACTTCAGAAGGCCAGTCAGCAGCCTGGCTGCCGCACTCTGCACTAGCTGTAGGTGGCGAAGATCAACCCCCAGTAGCCCTAGGTAAAGGGCATTGCAGTAGTCAAGCCGTGATGTCACAATGACATGAACTAGTGATGGCAGATCGCCTAAAAGGAATCAGATATTTGATTCTGGTGATGCTTCTAAGATGGCAAAAACCGCTCTGGACCACGGCCAATACCTGAGATTCAAGCGTTGGGCCACGATCCAGCATGATGCCAAGATATTTCACCTTAGAAGAGGTGAGAAGCTGGGAGTCTCCAAGCCTAAGCCCAGTGACTTGACCAGCTTGGTCACCTACCCTCGGGTGACCAGGTTCCACCACCAGTACTTCCGTCTTATCTAGATTTAACCTCAGCCAGTTGGCACTCATCCAATCTTGGACCTCGGTAAGGCACCATTTGAAAACTGAGACCGCATCCTGTTGTTCAGGTGCAAAGGACAGGTGCAGCTAAGTATCATCAGCATAGCAATGAAAACTCAGCCTGTTCCATCTTATAATGTCTCCTAGTGGTAGCATGTACTACATAAACAACATGGGGGACAAAATGGAGCCCTACCAGACCCCACACGGCAGGGGCAGTGGTCATGAGGAAAAAGCCTCTAAGATCACTCTTGCTTCCTGCTGGTGAGGAAAGAATGGAACCAGTTGAGGACCACACCCAGAGAGTCCACATGAACCCACAGGCGATCCAAAAGCACTCCATGGTGCACGTTGTCTTGTCAGCAAAAAACAGAGCAAACTCATCCCACTTAGATTGTGAAAAGGCTCTAACAGACCGAATACAAGCTGGATTACAGAGCCTATCTACAGTCCGGAGGAGCTGGGTTGGTCTGTTTATTGCTGCAGCAATCTTCCTGGACAGGAACTCTGCCTTCTGATGGGAAATTGCTGTTTGATACTCTCTGTAATGAGATATCAAAATAAGCTTGTCCCCATCAGACCAGGATCTTAGCCAGCAGTGCTCCAACCTTCGTCCCTCACCTTCAACTCCCTGAGAGTCCCATCAAACCACGAGGATCTCCGGTGTTGGGTGAGGGGCCGAACACGGACTGGTGCAGTGGAGTCGAGGGCATCGTCAACGGCACTATTATAGGTTGACCCCAATTCCCCCAGCTTCTTGCAAGCTGTCATCACACCTGATTGATCCAGAATCGCTATAAGACCCTCTGGGGTCAAACCCCTCAAAGGGAGGTTTTGGCATGGTATAGTGGTCTGTCCAAACAACCGGCTCCACTATGCAGTCAGTGACCTCTAGTCCCAGTGAGAAAACAAGGTCCAAAGAGTGACCATGTCAGTGGGTTGCAGAAGTAACCTCCTGTGTCAAGCCCAATGATTGCATTAATCGGAGGAAGTCTTGTCCAAATGGTGAACGTTCATCAATCCAAGCTTTAAAGTCACCCAGAATTATCCATCTGGGCACCTCCAAGACCAGTCCGTCGATGAAGTCCACGACTTCCGGCAGGTACTCCCTCTCATGCCCTGGGGGGCGATAAATGAGAAGGATCCTGCAATCCCTTGAACGGCCACACACTCAAAGGACCCTGCCGTTCCCACTGAGAGAGCCATGAAGTTCAAATCTGACTTAGAACAGATAGCCACACCTCCACCTCTACAATCCTTTCTCAGGCAGTGAATCACTGAGAACCCAGCAGGAACCACAGAGTTGGAGCTCTTGCAGTAGGCAGTAACCAAAGGACTAAGCTGCCAGGGGCCAGCACCCCATGGAAACCCTCTAGCTAGCGGTCTTCATCGGGGACCGCCCCCTGACATTGATCCGCCCCAACGTCAACCAGTGGTATAAAAGAGGAAGTCCCCAGCCTCATCCCAGTTTTCCCACCATCGACCCTATTGCATCGGCTCCTCAGATGCATGCTGCTACACTTCGGCTTCCATCATGCATTTACTGCATTTTTTTTCTTTATTTCCTCAAAAGTATTGTGCTTTTCCTGCATGTCTTCATCGACGACTTTTTTAGTTTCTTCCATTGACTGAAGAAAATCCAAGTATGCGTGCGGCAAGCAGCTCCCGTCGAAAGACGACCACAAGGCCTGCTTTCTTTGCCTTGGACTGGACCACAACACTTCGGCCTGCCAGCGGTTCAATCAGTGGACTTAAAATATGCTGCCAGAAGGCCCTCAAGGCTCACCTTCTAGAGCAGCAGCTTGCTGCCATGCAGACCCAGTCCTAGGGGGAAGTCCTTCTTTCTCCTGTCTCGGGGACCTCGTCATCAACCCATCAGGAGAAGGAGGCCTCAGGGAATCATAAGTCTGGGACAAGGATTGGACTCAATCCCGTTCCCGGTCTTCTCATCAATAGAAGACCTCTTCGAGTTCCTCCTCCATCAGGGGGCTGGACCAATCCACCCGGCCTGCTCTCCCTCCATCTGGGCAGCTGGTGGTGAAACCTCCCGCCCTGGTGTTGGCAACAGGCGAAGGTTCGTCAGGGTCCAGGATTTTGGTTCCAGCCTTGCAGCTCCTGAAGGTGAATCCCATACCCAAGTCATCCACCGCCTCATCAGGTGGCAGGGCCGGTTCTAAGTTGGGCGGTGATTCTTCTGCCACCGTCCATCTGGCCCTGACGTCAGGCTCTGCCTCTAAGTCCACAGACTTGGCACCCTGGCATCAGAAGCATGCGTCCACCTCCAGGCCTCAGGATGCCTCTGCCTGTGCCCCAGTGACACCAGAGGCTCTGGCTCAGCAGCGGCCCACCTCCACCTCGGACCGCCGCCAGCTTCCAGGGAGATGCTGGGTATTCAACGTCAGACCCGATGACATCCCTACAGTCGCTGGACCATCCGTCACTGGTAAACATGAAAGTCTTCCCTGACCTGATGGAGGAAGATCGGACGCCCGCCAACCCTCGACTTGATGAGGCACCTGAACGTCCAACCCTTGATGCTCAGACACCAGTTATTCCAGTGCCAGATACACAGATGCTGGATACACAGGCACCACCTCAGCCTCAGGCACTGGAAGGCCCTTCGAGTAGAACCTGAACCGGACTTGGACCCTCTCCTGGAGCCTAGGCGACCAACTCCAGAACCTAGCAGCCCTCCACCGAGTCCAGATGGCAGGCACCGGGGAAGGCCCAAACACAGAGGGTGGAAGCACAAGCACTCCCCTTCCCGGTCATCAGGCTGACGCTGGCATCACTCCCACAGCAGATGCCGGTTTAGTTCCTTCTCCTCCTCCTCATCCAGCTCACAGGATTCCAGCACTAGCTCATCCTCCACAGCTTCGGGTGTCTCAGAACCCAGGGGTCACCCTCTTTCCCAAGACAACAAGGACACCCTTAGAACGCCTCCAGATGATCCATCATTTATGGACATAATGAGGCACATCCAAGCCACTAATGGCTAGGAAATAGAGGACCTTGATCCAGAAAGGAGAATGTTGGCTAAATACCTATGACAAAAGGAGCCTAAACCTCTGGTGGTCCCTCCATTGATGGATACCTACCAGGCTCACCAGGAAGCATCTATCATCCTCCTCAGCTGTTTCCAAAAAAATTGGACCGGCTCTACAGAGCACCCAGGTATGAACCCTTCCTAGCAGAACACCCTGTAGCTGACTCAATTACTGCATCTCATGACAGATTTAAGAGACCATGGCACTTGAGCAACCAGCCTCTGGATCAGGACTCCAAACTCATTGACCAACTGGGCAAGAAGGTTTAAACCCCCTCCACTTGCTCCATTAGAAACTTCATTACCCACATGGTGCTGTACCAGCATGCCCTGTGGGAGAAGGGTTTGGAGCTGGCTCAGTCTTTGCCAGACTCTGAACAAAAATCTGAGCTCCTGGATATACTGAAATCTAGTTCAGATATAGGCACCCACGTGTTGCGTGCCTCATACGACACCGCAGATTCAGCCACCAGTGCAGCCGCCACCAGCATCTGCCTCCGGCGCCACACATGACTTTGGGTCTCTGAGTTCACCCAGTACCTGCAGGCTGGTATCTTGGACCTTTCATTCAAAGGTTCAGTCCTGTTTAGAGACGAGGCAGAAAAATTGAGCACTCACCTCCAGGATTCAGGGAAGACCATTTGGTCAGTACAAATAATGTATAAATCCAACAAAAGGCCATTCAAGAAACAGCCAATTCATAAGTCCTCAGGTCAGCAGCCTAGAAACCAGTTCTAACAGAAGGGTGGTTTCAAGCGCAAAGCAGCATCCCAGACCCCCAAGGGCTCCATGTCCAGAGCTGCCAAGTCCTCCCAGGCCACTCTGCCCACACTCGGAGCCTCAGCCTGACTCCTTGCCAGACCCCCATCATCCAGCGGAATCCTCGGGGAAGTGGTAGGGGGGTGCTTCTTCCTCTACCAGGAGGGTTGGAGCAAGATTACAACAGACCTTTGGGTACTCCAGCTTATAGAGAGAGGCCATACATTGGAGTTCCTGGAGAGGCCACCAGAACATCCTCCAGTGCCCTCCCATTACCCCCCATCACACGTTGCCCTCATCGAAGGAGAGATCCAGGCACTACTTCAAAAACGGACTACAGAGCCAGTCCCTTCAGATCAGAGGGGGAAAGGGATTTTATTCCCACTTCTTCCTTGTTCCAAAAAAGACTGGAGAACTTCATCCTGTTCTGGACCTCAGTCTTCTTAACAAGTACATCGAGTACGAGAGGTTCAGAATGGTCACCCTTCCGAGTCTAATTCCCTTCCTACACCAGGGAGACTGACTGTGCTCTCTAGATATTTATTTAGTTTTTGTTTACTGGATAAGTACCTTAGCCAGAACATGACTATTTTCAGGCATGACCCAGGATATGACAATGAGGAGGGATAAAAAGGGAATACATTTTGTACAGGGGGAAAAAACAAAGCAAAAATACAGACAGAAACAAGATTACTCGGTACATGTGCATATAATAAGATAGGTAAGAGTTCATAAGCAGTAGCAAATTTAGTGACGACAAGCACCTGTAGCAAATAATAACTGAGTTAAAGAACAGATGAAATTTTCAAATGAGACATAATTACCTAAAAACATAACTAGATGGCCAAGATACGCAGAGATCAGTTAGCAGCAGGGAGGAAGTGAGACAGTAGCTGAATGTAATATTCAGGGAGGTTTGAAGCAGATACAGGAGACCTGGCTAAAAAGGAAGGAGTGACATTTGTTTTTGAATTGGGCATGACTAGGAACTAGGCGAACCTCAAGAGGCAGGGAGTTCCAGAGTGTGGCCACCGAGTGAGTGAAGGTTAAGGTTCCGTTGTTAGATTTACATCTTGGTATGAGCAGCAGAGATTTATCGGATGATCGGAGACTATGAGAGGAGGGCAGTGGAGATATTAGGGAGGCAAGCGAGACAGGGATACCTGCTCTAATAATATTGTCTGTCAGGGAGCCAAGGGCAAGAGTTTGAACAGAAGACGGGGGTAGCCAGTTAAGATCGGCATAAAGCTGACAGTGGTGTTTTGACCAAGGGGAGGCAGAGGCATACCTGCAGATACTGTTGTAGGTGGTATCCCACTTCCTGAGGAGTGTTTTGGATGCACAGAGGTAAGTGACTACGCCATAGGATAGTGATGGGAGCAAGATCCCACAGGCTATGGCTAATCCAGCTGACTGCGTAAGAACATAGTTGGTTTCGTCAGCTACCCCAATTTTAGCATTAACTGCTTTACAGGTCGATATTATGTGCTTATCAAAGTTAAGATTTTCGTCAAGGAGGACTCCAAGATACCTGAATGAGTGCACTGATTTAAAGACCCCACCCTGACCAGTTACCTTAAAAAGGTCCCAACTGTTTTTTTAATTTGTCTGCAGAACCAAACAACATAGTTTGCATTTTACTAGCATTAGGAATCAACGTATGGTGGAAGAGCCAATATTGAATAGACATAAAAGCAGCGGTAAGGGTCTGATTAATGTGGCAAATATTCTTATCACTGCAGTACAAGACCAGGTCGTCCGCGTATAAGACAGCAGAGCAACCGGGGACATTTGATGAGATAACATTAATAAAAATAGAGAAAAGGAGGGGCCTAATATTGATCCCAGTGGAACACCTAGGTTTATGGCCATAGGCAGGGCCCCTGGTGTTCTGCGGCGGAATTTTCTAATTTCTACGGCAGGGCTCCTTGACTTCTGCGGCAGCGTTTTCTGATTTCTGCGGCATGATTTATTCATTTCTCTGGCAGAATGCAGTCCTGTCATTGGCTAAATATGATGTGATGTCATCAATGACATCATATGCTGAGCATAGAGGAGGGGCTTCAGGATAAACGAGGTGGGAAAGAAAGCCTGACACTATGGAAAAACAGTATATTTATATGAAAATTCACCAAAAACAATGAATTCTGAGGCACTGTATATATTCTGCGGCATGATGCAAATTCTGCAGCAAATTCCGGAACCGCAGAACTGCAGAATTCCAGGGGCCTTGGCCATAGGGCTGAACACAGCAGAGTTGAATCTAAAGAGCTGAGTTCTATTTGGTAGATAGCTATTAAACCAGGCCACAGAGTTAAGGGAGAAACCAAGGGCTAGGAGACTATCTAGGAGAAAAGGATGATCAACAAGGTCAAATGCTGTTGGTAGTTCAATAAAAATTGCTCCAGTGAGGTGGCCATTGTCCATGGGCAGGGGCTGGATGGGCCTTGCGGTCCTTATCTGCCATGAACTTCTATGTTTCTATAATGGTTAGAGTCATTTTCAAAGTGGAGCAAGGCAGTGGAGGTGCTGTGACCTTTACGAAAGCCATATTGAATCGGAGAATGGTTTTATTTAGTCATGAATTCAATAACTTGGATTGATACTATCTTTTCCATTATTTTGCACAAGACTGGTAGTATAGCTATAATTAGTCATATCTCTTTTATCACCTTTCTTTTGTGTGACTTTGGCTATTTTCCAGATATTCGGGAACAATTCCATTACACAGAGAGAGGGTGAAGATCTAGACAAAGGCTGGGCAATAAATAGTGTGACCAGTTTTAGAAGTTTAGGCTGAATGCCATCAGATCCTACACTGGTATCAGAAATGGTGTTCAGTAAGCCAATGACTTCAGACTTGGAATACTGCCTTAAAGTAAAAAGGAGGGGGAAGTACAGTGGGGGTGGGTGGAGTAGATAGAGGTAAGGGCTGAGCAGGGAGAAATACCAATGTGAAGTTGGACAGGTCAGAGAATTGTTTATTAAATGCTTCAGCAATGGTCCTGGGGTCATTGCAGTGGACTATACCAATGATCATATCATCAGCCAAGTGAATTTTGTTTGCCCCTAGGAATGTTTTCACATGTGCCCAGAATTTCCTAGGGTCCCCAGATGCTTCCAGCAGAAACCCCTTGCAATAAGCTTTTTGCTAGTCTGATCTGCTTTTTACAATCACTTCTCTGCGATCTATAGGTCTGGCAGTCGATTATGAGGCCAGATTTTCTGAAGCACCTCCAGCTGTTGTCCCTCTTATGCAGTGCAGCTAGGAGATTTTTATGGAACCATTTTGTGGGTTTCACTCAGACACGTCGGGTTACTAGGGGTGTGTGTCTGTTCTGAATTGCATGAAATTGGTCTAGGAAGTAGTGAAGAGCTGTTGGGACATCTAGGGACTGAGAGAGATAAGACCAGTGAATAGACGAGACTTCATGCTGGAATTTCACCTGATCCAGATTTACATAGTTCCTAAAGGTGATATAGCGTTGTGGCAAAGACTGGGAGCTAGTATGTTGTCAGACACAAAAAATTGGGGAGTGGCCTGATATAGTATCCAGCAGGATGCCTGCATCCACAGTTCTGTCAACCCTATTTGTTAACACCCAATCCAGCAACATGCTTGACGTTGCATTAGGGGATATTCTTGTGGGTTCAGTTATAACTTGATGCAGGTAATAGCTTTGTACTACAGATAGAAGAGAACTATGAGTATATCCAAGCCAGTTTAGATTCATATCCCCAAGAATAAGTAGTTCATTATAGCCTGCTATTTTTCCTGACTCCTCCAATAGATTAGTAAAAGCAGACAGTCCTCCATGGGGTGGATTGTAAACAGCTATATGTAGATTCTTAGCACCCAAGTGGAGACATGCATGAAGGAATTCACATGCGGAGGACTGGCGGAATATTATTCGAGATACTGACCCCCCCGTCGCGCTTGGGAGATATCCTGTTATTCCTGATAAGACTATAGTTTCTTAACGAGCAGACTGAATATGCATCTGAATGTGTTTCTGCATATTCTAGTGTTTCAGGCCTACAGAGGATACCTGTGTTTCCTCTTCCAGGAGCATCATTATTAGTTTCAGGCTCTACCATTCGGCCTATCATCCGCTCCCAGAGTTTTCACCAAGCGCCTAGTGGTGGTGGCTGCAGCCCTAAAAAGAAGGGGCCATTACATCTTCCCCTACTTGGACAACTGGCTCCTGACAGCTCCCCTCAAAGGATTGACTGATTCAAACTCTCTGAGACACCTTTACCCTCTTCCCGGAGTTGGGGATCACTATAAATTTACCAAGTCTTTCCCATGGCCCAGCCAGAGACTCCTCTACATCGGAGCAATCCTGGACACAGTTCAGGGTAGGGCCTTTCTGCCCCAGACAGGGCCGACCGCCTTGGGAGTCGGGCTTGGTCTGTGTCTCTCTCTCCCGTCGGGTATCAGCCAGGTGATATCTAAGTATGCTCGGCCACATGGCAGTGGCCATTCTGACCATTCCTCTGGCCCCATTGCATACGAGGGTCCCACAGTGGACACAGAGGGTGCAGTGGGGACCAACTTTCCAACCACCTGGAGCAGCCTATCTCATACCCCGACCCAGTGCATCGAACCCTGGCTTGGTAGATGGAATCAGACAACCTCTCTCAGGGTGTTACCTTCAGACAGGAGTCCCCAAGGCAGGTGCTCACCTCGAATGCCTCGGGACAGGGTTGGGGCACTGACTTAGCAGACCAGCAGACCCAGGGATCCTGGTCCACAGTGGAATAATCGTTGCACATCAACATCCTGGAGATGCGAGCGGTCTATGCCTTACTGGATTTACTGGATAAATTGGGACAAAAGCAGGCCAAGGCCCATCAAGATTTGTCCCCTTCAATAGTGGGTCATTAATCATTTAGATGAGTTAGCTAAGTATCTAAATTTAATTTGAAAGTATCCATATTATTAGAATAAATTATAAACTGTGGAAGGGTGTTCCATATCTTCGGGGTCCTGATAGTAAAGTAATTATCCCTTTTAGTAGTATTCGCCCATACTATATTTAATTGTTTATTATGTAATCTTCCTACTATGCTATATGTTTTTTAGAGAAGGATGATCCAATTTTTCCATTGAACTAGGGTTTTTTAGTGTCTTGCACAAGAACAGCAAATCACCCTTGAGTCTCCTTTGCTGTAAAGAATGTAATTCTGTACTAATTAAACAATGCTCATATGATTCATGTTGTAGTCTAGGTATCATCTTAGTTATTCATCTCTGAACTTGTTCCAATCTGTAAATATCGCCCTTCAAGTAGGGACTCTTAAAGGGGGAACCAAAGTCCAAAATATGGTCTCACATAAGACCTATATAATGGAATTAAACATTGTTCGGATTTGTTAGTGAAAGTTTTCCTAATTTGTTTAATTAGATTATTGGCAATATTAGCTACTTTATTACAATGAGGACCTGATGATAGATTGTTATTGATAAGTATACCTATATCCCTTTCACAATTAGACTCTTAATTTTATATTATTTAATAAGTAATTAGCATTGATTTTTTGTTCCAAAATGGAGCACTGTACATTTGTCTATATTAAACTCCATGAAATTTAATTTAGCCCATACTTCTATACTATATAGGTCCATTTGGCTTGAAGCCAGATTTTGTGGTGAATCTGCACGTCCTCCTAGCTTAGTATCATCTGCAAATTTGGAAATGAAATTATCAGGGGATGATTTCAAGTTACTATTAAAAATATTGAACAAAATGGGTCCAAGAACTGAATCCTGTAGAATACCACTTGTTGCCATGCCTGAATCTGATAGCATTCCAGATGGGCCTTTTTTCAGGCCCTCTGTTGATTCAAATGGACATGTCCATAGTGTTTTGCATCAACAAGCAGGGGGGAACTTGCTCGTACCCCCTCTGCAGGGAGACCATGAGAGTCTGGTATTGGGCTCTGGGGCATCGCCTAGATCTCACTGCTGTGCATGTTCCAGGCATCCAATATGTCTTGGCCGACAACCTAATTAGATCTTTGTCCAGGGCCAACGAGTGGGAACTACAACAGTCAGTCAATGAGCAACTGTTCAACACATGGGTACGGCAAAAGCTGGACCTTTTTGCATCCCCACTGAACATCAAACTGCCCAATTTCAGCTCACTAGATGCAGGGTATGGATTTTCTGGTGAGACACATTGTTCCTCTGCTGGACAGGGAAGTTTCTGTACGCCTTCCCGATTCGTCAGAAGGTTCTGCCCGCACTACAGGCAGAGGGAGCGGAGTTGATCCTCATTGCTTCCCTTTGGTGTCGGCAGATCTGGTTCCGTCTTCTTCAACAGCTGGCAGTGGAACCCCTGATCCCCATGCCTCTGAACTCACACTTGCTCTCCCAGGATCAGGACACTCTTGTCCATCCAAACCTCCGGTCTTTGCACCTGCATGCATGGCTTCTGCAGACTTAGCAGTGGCGAGATTTTGAGTTTCTCCGGGTGTGGCAGATGTCCTAGTGGCCACAAGGAAGTCCTCCACGAGGTCCACTTATGCTATAAAATAGAAGCAGTTTTGCCTTTGGGCCTCTGCTCACTTCCGCAACCCATTTCCTGCACAGCAAACTCAGGTTTGGAGTATCTCCTCTCTCTATTCAAGACAGATTTGAGCTACTCCTCTGTTAAGGTGCATCTGTCTGCCATCTCTGCATACCATACACCTGTAGAGGGCAAGACCTTAGCTCAACTTGACTTGTCTCGCACCTTCTTGCAGGGCATCTTGCATCTAAAACCTCCCATTAGGGACCCAGTCCCTCCTTGGGATCTCCTCTTTATGTTAGAGAAACTTACGTTGCCTCCTTTAGAACCAGCTGCAGACTGCGAGCTACACTTCCTGTCTTGGCAAGCACTATTTTTAGTTGCCATTACTTCTGCTCGGAGGCTCTCCGAGCTTCAGGCTGTGATGTGTAAAGAGCCCTATTTAGTTTTTTTACAAGGACAGGGTGTCCTTGAGGACTAATCGTAAGTTTTTGCCCGAGGTGATATCCAAATTTACTCTGAACCAGGATATCCACATCCATTATACCGTCACCGCATCGACAACCCAACGATGAAGACCACCACAGCGACAGGGTTCAGACAAACTGGAAATGGGAGGCATCCCCAACACTGCATTGCCTAGAACCGGCAATACGGCTGTCGCTGCCGGGGATGTCTCCATAGCCGCTATCACTGCGGCATGGTAAAACCATCCACCTCCCTGTCTGCTACCCAGAGTATTTCAACAGAGGGGAGGCTCTTTTACATACTCTGGTCGTCTACTGGATTCTTCGATATTATTTGACTCACACTGGTCCTCTCCGCAAGACTGACCATGTGTTTCCTTTGCTCCAAAATCTCTGGGAGCACCAGTAGCTAAACAGACACTAAGTGGTTAGTTAACTGCATTGTTCATTGTTATCATCAGTATGATAAACCTCTACCGGGCCCAGTAAGAGGTCATTCTACCAGGGAAGTGGCTACTTCCTTTGCTTCTTTGAGAAGTGTGTCTGCAGCAGATATCTGCACAGCCACTACCTGGAGCTCTGTTCACACCTTCGTTAGGCACTATAGCCTACACATTGCCCCCAAGCGTAGGACTGGGTTCGGTCTTGCGGTTCTCCATGATCTACTTTCATAAATTGCTGGCTGTCCTTTGCCTCCACCCTGGCCTGTTTCTTTCTTTCTTTGACTGCTTGGGACTCTGCCCTCATGGTTATTGCCTGCTGCAAGAGCTCCAATTCAAAGTCAAATAGTACAGTTACGTAAGAACTTACCATAACAGTAGGTATTCGAAAGGAGCTCTTGCAGCAGGCACTGCTCCCCCTCCCTCCCCCTGGTATTCTTTTGCCTTTTCTTTAGGTGTGAACCTGCCTGGTTCTCCTTCCATTCTAGACGCCAGCTCTATGGCAGGAGAACTGGGGTGGGACTGGGGACTGTCCCTTTTATAGCATTTACTGATGCTGGGGCGGACCAACGTCAGGGGGCGGTCCCCGCCAAAGACTGCTGGCCAGAAGGTTTCCGTGGTGTCCTGGCACCTGGTGACTTAGTCCTTACTGCTGCAAGAGCTCCACCCTCGAAGATAGATCAGTAGATCTTTGAGAGGAGCTCTTGCAGCAGGTAATACTATTAGGACTGAAGCTGTCAAGAGTCAGGACCCCACGGAAAACTTGTAGCTAGCAATCTAAGGCAAGGGACCTCCCCTGATGTCGGCTCCGCCCAAAGTCAGACGTGGTACAAAGGGGGCGGTCCCCTGGCACCATCACAGTTCTTTTCCCGCTGTCGACCCATGTAGTTCTGCTCCTCGGATGCCTCGCTCAGCAGTCGACAGCTTCCAATGTCAGATAAGTAGTTTCTTCTTTAATCTAATTATTAACCTTCACCTTGTTTATGTCGTTGCACTTACCACCAAGCAGAAAGTCTTAAGTGTGCATGCAGGAAGCAGATCCTAGCCAAAGACGGTGCAGGGCCTGCCTTATCGGCCTAGGCCCGGAACACCAGCCTGACTCCTGCACCCACTATAGAAATTCAACCAAATGATGCGTGCCAGAAGAGCTCACACCCTTAAAACTTTCCTTTTGGAGAAAAAGCCTGCAGCGAGGATCGGGGCCAGCTCATCCTCTCCTGCTAGAGAATCCCCACCGAAAGATTGGTCATCCGGAGGAAGCATCACCATAAGGAGAACAATCGGGCCAGGTTTGAATCCCGCTCTCTGTCGCTAGCCAAGCAGGCGTCGTCATCTTGTTCCAGCAAGAGGTCTGGTTCGGTTCCGTCCCTGTCATACAAACCTTCCTGCTCCTCCAAGTCGACTCCCGCCCCTCCCAGGACACCACCGGGAGTCTGCCTCCAGCGGACACCACTCTACCTCCCTGGCTCATCGACCTCCAAAACCACATGGTCAACTCCAGGAAAGCCTGCCCAGGGCTCAGGATAGGCCTAGTTCTTCAGAGAAAAGGAAACGTTCCAAGAACCTTCCAGTAGGCAGGAGGTTGCCCAGGCTCGGATGCCTCCACCCCAGGCTAAGGTGCACCCTCTGACAGACAAGCGCCCACCTAGCCGGTCGCCTACCCCAATGACCCGCTCCCTGATGCCAGACACGGGGCGGTCACCAGATGAGGATCAGCAGTCTACCCCTCCCCTGAAGGACCAGACTCCTGTCAAGACCACACTGGATACCAGTCTCCGGCCTACTGATGCTGGGGTTCCGGACCCGGCTCCAGACACCTGCTCCTGAGGATGTGACGCCAGGCCCCTCCGACCCGGCACCAGCCCCAGCGGTTGTCCCAACGTCATATATTGGTAATCTTTTCACCACCTGGTGGAACACTGTGAAAGGGGACCTCTTATACCAACCCCCGGACAAGGTCCCTCCTCCGCCACCCATGGGTCCCCCTCCTGTCCCAGAGCCTCAGAGGAACCAGGATGAGCACCCAGGTCCACATCCGAAAGGGAAATGAAGGAAGCGACCTTCATCCCCATCTCCTTCATTCTCACCCATCATGTCCTCCTCAGATGAGGCAGACATAGATTCTGATTTATCGGACGGAGGCTTCTGTCCTCCCTCACCAGAACCTAAGGATTCTCCACGGTCCCCTCCGGATGATCCCTCATTCCTCTACATCATGAGGCACATCCAGACCATATATGAGTGGGATACAGAGGACCTAGACCCGGAGCATAGGCACCTGGCCAAATTCCTTGGAGAAAAGGAATTCAAGCCTTTGGTGATCCCACCGTTTGTGGAGCCCTTCCAGGATGTTACTCGCCTCAGTTGGTGCACACCATCCTCTATCCCCGGTGGTTCCAAGGAAGGTGGACAGACTCTATAAGCCTCCCAAATCAGAGCCTTTCCTGGCAGAACAGCCAAAGGCTAACTTGCTAGTCCTTATGGCTGCCCATGGGAGAGGAGCTCAACTGAAGCACTTAAGCTCCCAGCCTCCCAACCCGGTTTCCAAGAAACGAGATGGCTGGGGCTGTAAGTCTTCTCCTCTGCTTCTGGGACCATCAGGTCACTGAACTTTATGGCCCATATGATCACCTACCAGCAGTCCCGGTGGAGAAAGACCATAGACTTAGTAGAGACCCTCCTTGACTCTAACTCCAAACAGGAGATCTTAGCATGTGTCCAGTCGGGCCTGGATGTAGACAAGCATGCCCTCCGTGTTGTTATGATGCTGTAGATATAGCTTCCAGGGCTACTGCCTCGGGAATCTGATGAGATTGCATTCCTGGCTCAGATTTCCAGGTTTCCAACTGGACCTTCAGGAATCCATTTTAGACTCTCCTTTTCAGGGCCCTGAAGTGGAACAGATGGCGAAACAGCTTCAGTATTCAGGGAAGCAGTGGCAGATGTACACTGAATGTACAAGTTCCAGCCCCACGAACCCCGCTGACGCCCTTTTCGTAGAGGTCAAGGGCAGGGACAAAGCAGCAAACAGTCCCAGGGTAAGGGATTCAAGAGACGGGGTCACCCTGCCCCTTAAGGCTCCCGGTGCCCATAGAAACATAGAATTTGACGGCAGATAAGGACCGCTTGGCCCACCCAGTCTGCCCATTTCCCTACCTACTGGATAAGCTGCAGATCCTAGTTAACCAGCAGCCTACTTCTTCTTACCCCCACCCCCCAGAATTGCCTTATGACTGTCCCATGCATGCTTGAATTCCACCACTGATTTTGACTCCACAACCTCCTCCGGAAGGCCGTTCCATGCATCCACAACCCTCTCTGTGAAAAAATACTTCCTTAAATTACCTCTGAGCCGCCCCCTCTATCTTCAAATTGTGCCCTCTTGTTCTTGCACACCTCTTTTTTTGAAAGATGCTACCCTCTTGGACTTTGTTGATTCCCTTGAGGTACTTGAAAGTTTCTATCATGTCTCCCCCCCTCTCCCTCCTTTCGTCAAGGCTATACATATTAAGCTCCTTAAGTCTCTCTTCATATGTCTTCCGGTGCAGACCCTGCACCATTTTAGTTGCCCTCCTCTGGACAGCTTCCATCCTGTCTATGTCTCTGCAGATTGGGTCTCCAGAACTGCACACAGTACTCCAGATGGGGTCTCACCAACTGTCTGTACAGAGGGATAATAACTTCCTGTTTTCTACTGGTGATGCCTCTCCCTATGCATCCCAGTATACCCCCAGCCCTCCTTGCTGCCCTCTCACATTGCTTGCCCGCCTTTAGGTCATCTGATATGACTACCCCCAGGTCCCTTTCCATTTTTGTTGTTGTTAGTATCTCACCCCCCATTGTGTACTCTTCCCCTGGGTTTTTGTTTCCCAGGTGCATTACCTTGCACTTCTTAGCATTGAATCTAAGCTGCCATACATTTGACCATTCCTCTAACCTTGCCAAGTCCCTTCTCATCCTTTCCACCCCACCCTGCATCAACTCTGTTGCAGATCTTAGTGTCATCTGCAAAGAGACATACTTTTCCTTCCAGTCCTTCTGCAATGTCGCTTATAAAGACATTGAGAGGACCGGTCTAATACTGAACCTCACGGTACCCCACTAGTAACCCTCCTTTCTTCTGAGTGGACTCCATTTACTATTACTCTCTGTGTCCTATTCTCCAGCCAATTCTTTACCCAGGCTGTCATCTTGGGACCCACTCCCAGGCTGGCTAACTTGTATATTAATCTTTGTGTGGGACTGTGTCAAATGCCTTGCTAAAGTCTAGGTAGGCCATGTCCACAGCCCCTCCTGATCTACTACTTTGGTCACCCACTCAAAGAAATCTATCAGATTTGTCTGGCATGACCTTTCCACTGTGAATCCATGCTGCCTAGGGTCCTGTGCCCCTCTGGCCTCTAGATACTAGACAATTCTTTCCTTCAGAAGTGATTCCATCATTTTCCCTATCACTGAGGTTAAACTAACAGGTCTGTAGTTATCTGCTTCTGCCTTGCTCCCACTTTTGTGAAGGGGAATCACATCTGCCCTCCTTCAGTCCTCGGGTACCACCCCATCATTTGTTAAAAAGGGTAGTCAGTGGTGTCACTAGTTCTACCCTTAGCTCTTTTAGAATTCTGGGATGAATCCCATCAGGCCCCATTGCTTTGTCCACCTTCAGTTTTAAGAGTTCTTTCAGAACCCTTTCTTCTTATCTCTGCCTTTTCACAGTCTCCCTCTGCCCACCCTCCCTCCCGTTTATTAAGCCTCACTATCCTCCCTTGGTCTTCCTTTGCTCCTGATGTACCTATAAAGGTTTATCCCCTTCTTAACTGAGTTGGCTATCTTTTCTCGGTTTGGGCCTTTGCTGTTCTGACTGCCTTCCCAGCCTCCTTTTTTAACTGATACAGTTCTCTGTCCTGCTCCTTCTGCGATTCCTTGTACTTCCTGAATGCTTTCTTTTCTCTTGAACCTTCACTGCCACTTCTTTGAGAACCATAGTGGTTTCTTACATCGTCTTGTTTTGTTTATTTGCTTCACACAAAGGCTTGTTACCTCTGTGATGGCAGTTTTATTATTCCCATTGTTCTTCCACCCCTCCTTCCTGCCCATTTGCTAGTGCATTCCTTAGGCACTCACCCATTTTGGCAAAGTCAGCCTTCCTAAAGTCCAGTACTTTTGTCTTTGTATGGCTTGACTCTATTGCTGTGTTTATTGTGAACCATACTGTTCGATGGTCGCTAGTTCCCAGATGGCTACCCACTTCTACATCTGTGATCCTCTCCATCTCCATTTGAGAGAATCAAGTCTAATATTGCTCCCTCTCGAGTGGGCTCCAGTACTAGTTGTCTGAGGCATGCCCCTGTGGGGCATCTAGAATAACTGCACTCTTCAAGTGGCAGCTGCAACTGCACTCCAGTTAACATCTGGCATATTCAGATCACCCATCAGCAATATCTCCCCTTTTCTGCCATTCTAAGTATACTTTCTATCATTTCCTTGTCCATTTCCTCCCCTGAGAGAGGTCTGTATCTAACCTGTGCGTGTTGTGGTGCAATTGCCTGTCTCCAAATGTACCCACAGTGCTTCTTCTCCTCCCTGTTTACCCTTTTGTTCTGTTGCTTTTATTCCTTCCCTTATGTAAAGGACTACTCCTCCTCCTCTTTTACCCTCCCTGTCCCTTCTGTAGACAGTGTATCCTGGTATGTTTATGTCCCAGTCATGGTTTTGTGTGTACCATGTTTCTGTGACTGCCACGATATCCAGATGTTCCTCCTCCATCAAGGCCACTAATTTAGGAAGCTTGTTACCCAGACTACGGGCATTATACTCATTGCTCTCCATTTTTTGATGGCTTTACCTTTTGTTGCAGCATCACCCACTGACCGTTCTACCTCGGTCTTTTTCTCATTTAGTACCCTGTTTTTGTAGGGAGAGGCTGGGATTTTCCTGCTGCTTGTCAGTGCCTCCCCCTTTGACTAGTTTAAAAGCAGCTAAAAGCTCCCAGGGCCCAGGCCCCTACCGCCCCCTCTGCCTGACTCCCTCTGCTGCTCCTCCCTCCCCTTGGGGACAGGCTGACCTAGCAGGTAGGAGGGTGGTTTGCGCCTTACCTGCTCGAATGGTCCAGTGCCACTGCAGACCAATGGATACTGGATACCATTCGGAAAGGGT
Source organism: Neoceratodus forsteri (assembly GCA_016271365.2). NCBI lineage: Eukaryota > Metazoa > Chordata > Ceratodontiformes > Ceratodontidae > Neoceratodus > Neoceratodus forsteri. The sequence goes on along the minus strand of CM057449.1, from coordinate 608,999,326 downwards.
ATTCGATAGTGTTCAACTCTATCCTGCTGGACAACTTCCCCTCCCCCCCAACATCCTCTGGTGCATGTTATTCTTCTAGAAGCAGAGATTCATCAGCTTCTAGAAAAAAGTGCCATTCAAAAGGTCCCACAGGCCCATAAAAAGGGACAGGCTTTTATTCCTGCTTCTTGCTGGTTCCAAAGAAAACGGGATACCTTCGTCCAATTCTGGACCTCAGCCAGCTCAACCTCTCGGTAAAATACCAGAGGTTTTGAATGGTCACTCTGGCAAACCTTTTGCCCCTGCTTCAGCAAGGGGACTGGCTGTGCTCCCTAGATATGCAGGATGCCTACATGCATATCAAGGTCCTGAAGTCTCGCCGAAGGTTTCTTTGCTTCAGATTCAGGGCCGAGCATTACAAATTCCAGGTACTGTCTTTCGGCCTTTCTTCAGCCGCCAGGGTTTTCACTAAGTGCCTGGCCATGGTAGCAGCAGCCCTCCACAGGAGAGGCCTCTTTGTCTACCCTTACCTAGATGATTGGCTTCTCTCCGCCCAGTCTGAGGAGGAATTCCTAATCGCCTTACGACAAACGTAGGCCCTTTTTTTTCACCCTGGGGATTACTGTAAATTGGTCAAAGTCCCATTCCTGGCCAATACGGAGACTACAGTTCATAGGAGCTGTTCTGGACACCGTTCAGGGGAGTGCCTCTCTGTCCCTAGATCGAGCAGACCGCTTTCAGAGTTTGGCCAGGGGGCTACTAAGTGCCTCCCTTTTCCACTGCCCGGATGGTTCTACAGCTCCTAGGCCACATGGCTTCAGCTATAGCCATGGTACCCCAAGCCAGACTTCACATGCAGACTCTATAGTGGTACTTCAAAGTCCAATGGGACCAGTTAGTGGATGATCTGGATCTCCAAATCCAGATCACCTGGGCTGTTCACCGCTCTCTAAACTGGTGGCTCAGCCCCGACAATCTTGCAGGAGTCACTCCTCTCCAAACACTGACCACAAATGCCTCTCTTTCCGGCTGGGGGGTGCATTTGGGGGGGGAGCACAGGACCAGGGGGTCTTGGTCAGTCACAGATTGCTCTCTACATATCAGTGTTCTGGAAATTAGAACTATTCTGAATGCTCTAACGGCATTTGAAGACCAACTCTCCCCGGGTCCTCTCTTGGTGCAGACAGACAACACTCCGATGGTCTTCTACATCGACAAACAGGGAGGAACTTATTCATACCTCCTTTGCAGGGAGGCCATGAGACTGTGGGACTGGGCAGTAGAACACTGCCTGGTCCTCATCTCTGTTCATCTGCCCAGGGCCCAGAACGTCCTCGTGAACAGCCTCAGCCACTCTTCCTCTCTGAACCACGAGTTGGAGCTGCTCCAAAAAGTCATAGACTACCTGTTCGCTCGCTGGGGCCTTCCAGAGTTGGGCCTCTTTGTGTTCCCATGCAATGCTAAACTGCAGAATTTTTGCTTGCTCGTTCCAGGGCCTCGTGTGTTCTGTCGAGATGCTTTGTTCCTCTCATGGACAGGGAAGTTCCTGTACGCCTTCCCTCCCTTTCCACTCATTCAGAGAGTGCTACTGAAATTGTAATCTGAGGGAGCCAGAATGATTCTGATCGCTCCTCTGTGACCTCGACAAATCTGGTTTCCGTTGCTCCAGCAACTGTCTCTGGAACTCCCAGTCCATTTGCCACTCTCTACCCACTTGCTCTCACAAGAGCAGGGGCCGTTAGTCCATCTTGCTCTTCATTCCAATCTGCATGCGTGGCTCCTGCAGTCTTAGCAGAAGAGAGATTAGGAGTGTCTAGCAGTGTGGCTGAAGTACTGGTTGCTGCAAGGAAGCATTCCACCAGGGTCACCCATGCTCTGAAATGGAAACACTTCTGTTTGTGGACGACCGCCCGTGCCTTGAATCCCCTCGGTTGTCCAGCTGGGCAGGTGCTAGAATATTTCCATCACCTTCTGGACTTGGGACGGAGCTATTCGTCCATCAAGGTGCACATGTGTGCAATTTCTGCATATCATGACTCTTTCAGAGATAAGTCTCTGGCACAACTCATAGAAACATAGACTTTGACGGCAGATAAGGACCACTTGGCCCACCCAGTCTGTCCATTTCCCTACCTACTGGATAAGCTGCAGATTCTAGTTAACCAACAGCCTATTTCCTGCAACCCCCCCACTATAATTGCCTTATGTCTGTCCCATGCATGTTTGAATTCCTCCACTGTTTTAGACCCCACAACCTCTCCAGGAAGGCGGTTCCATGCGTCCACCACTCTCTCCGTGAAAAAGAATTTCCTCACATTACCCCTGAGCCGTCCCCCCTCTAACTTTAAATTGTGCCCCCTTGTTCTTACACATCTCTTTTTCTGAAAGATGCTACCCTCCTGGACTTTGTTGATTCCCTTGAGGTACTTAAAAGTTTCTATCATGTCCCCCTGTCCTTCCTTTCATCAAGGGTATACATATTAAGCTCTCTCAGTCTCTCTTCATATGGTTTCTGATGTAGACCCTGCACCATTTTAGTTGCCCTCCTCTGGACTGCTTCCATCCTGTCTATGTCCTTGCGTAGATGAGGTCTCCAAAACTGCCGCAGTACTCCAGATGGGGTCTCACCAGCTGTCTGTATAGAGGATAACCACTTCTCTTTTTCTACTTGTGATGCCCCTCTATGCATCCCAGTATCCCCTAGCTTTCCCTACTGACTTCTCACATTGCTTACCCACCTTTAGGTCATCCGATATGACTACACCCAGATCCCTTTCCATTATTGTTGTCGTTAATACCTCCCCTGCTATTGTGTACTCTTCTCCTGGATTTTATTTCCCAGGTGCATTACTTTGCACTGAATCTAAGTTGCCATATGTCTGACCATTCCTCCAACCTTGCCAAGTCCCTTCTCATCCTTTCTACCCCACCTTGTGTATCAACTCTGTTACAGATCTTCGTGTCATCCGCAAAGAGGCATACCTTTCCTTCCAGACCCTCTGCAATGTCACCTATAAAGACGTTAAAGAGGACTGGACCCAGTACTGAGCCCTGAGGTACTCCACTAGTAACCCCCCTTTCTTCAGAATGTGTTCCATTCACTATTACCTTCTGTGTCCTGTTGTGCAGACAGTTTTCTACCCAGGCTACCACCCTGGGACCCACTCCCAGGCTGGCTAACTTGATTATTAATCTTTTGTGCGAGACTGTGTCAAATGCCTTGCAAAAGTCTAGGTAGGCCATATCCACAGCCCCTCCCTGGTCTATTACTTTGGTCACCCAGTCAAAGAAATCGATTAGATTTGTCTGACATGACCTTCCTGCTGTGAATCCATGCTGCCTTGGGTCCAGTGCCCCTCTGGCCTCTAGGTACTCAACAATTCTTTCTTTCAAGTGATTCCATCATTTTCCCCACCACTGAGGTCAAACTAACAGGTCTGTAGTTTCCTGCTTCTGCCTTGCTCCCACTTTTGTGAAGGGAATCACATCTGCCCTCCTCCAGTCCTCAGGTACCACCCCATCTTCCCATGATTTGTTAAAAAGTGTGTTAGTGGTGTCACTAGGTCCTCCCTTAGCTCTTTTAGATTCTAGGGTGAATCCTGGCCAGGCCCCATTGCTTTGTCCACCTTGAGTTTTAGAAGTTCTTTCAGTACTCTTTCTTCTTTAAGTGGACCGTATCAACCCCACTATCCAGAGTGCTTCTACTGTTTGGTTTAGGTAACTCCTCCTCCTCCTCTTTTGTGAATACTGAGCAAAAGTATTCATTCATTATCTCTGCCTTTCACTGTCTCCTCTGCCTACCTCCCTCTCCTTTATTAATCTTCCTATCCCTCCCTTAACCTTTCTATGCTCCTAATGTACCTATAAAGGTTTTATCCCCCTTCTTAACTGAGTTGGCTATCCTTTCCTCGGTTTGGGCTTTTGCTTTTCTGACTGCCTTCCCCACTTCTTTCTGCTTTAATTGATACAGTTCCCTGTCGTGCTCTGTCTGTGATTCCTTATACTTTTTGAATGCAGCCTTTTTCTCCTTAACCTTCTCTGACACTTCTTTTGAGAGCCATAGTGGTTTTTTATTCCGCTTTGTTTTCTTTATTTGTTTCACACAAAGGCTTGTTGCCTCCATGATGGCAGTTTTGATTTTTCTCCATTGTTCTTGCACCCCTCCTTTCTGGCCATTTGCTAATGCATTCCTTAGGTATTCACCCATTTTGCCAAAGTCAGCCCTTCTAAAGTCCAGTATCCTTGTATTTGTATGGCTTGTCTCCATGGTTGTGTTTATTGTAGCACACTGTGCAGTGGTCGCTTGTTCCCAGGTGTCTACTGACTTCTAAGTTTGTGATCCTCTCCGCTTGAGAGTACCAGGTCTAATATTGCTCCTCCCAGTGGGTTCCACCACTAGCTGTCCATGTCATGCCCCTGTAGGCATCGAGAATGACCCTGCTCTTGGATGTGGCTGCAGTCCATGTTGCCCAGTTAACATCTGGGGATATTCAGGTCCCCCATCAACAGTATCTCCCTTTTCAGCCATTTTGAGAATACCCTCTATCATTTCTTGTCCATTTCTCCCCTTGAGACGGGGTCTGTATACAACCCCTGTGCGGATTATGATGCCATTCCTGTCTCCAATGTGACCCAGAGTTCCTCTTGTCCTCCCCTTTACCTTTTAGTTCTGTTACTTTGATCCCTTCCCTTATGTAGAGAGCTACTCCACCTCCTCTTTTACCCTCCCTGTCCCTTCTGAGATTGTGTACCCTGGTATGTTGACATCCCAGTCATGGTTCTCCGTGTACCATGTTTCTGTGACTGCACAATATCCAAGTGTTCCACTTCCATCAGAGGCTACTAGCTCTGGAAGCTTGTTTCCCAGACTACAGGCATTGGTACTCATTGCCCTCCATTTAATGTTGGCTTTATCCTTTTTACCCCATCCTGCTGTTATTGCCCTTGTCCATTTTCCATTTACTCCTGTCCTGCCCTCTGTCAAGCTCTGTACCTCAGTGTTTACCCTACTACCTGCCATGCTTTGCGGGGGCTTGAACTTTCCTGTTTCCTGTCAGCACCTCCCCTTGGCTAGTTTAAAAGCTTGCCAGAAGCCTTTAAACCTGTCACCTAGGGCGTGTTTCCCTTCCTGGACAGGTGCAGACCATCATGCCAGTATAGACCTTCATCTCTCCAGGTGGACCCCAGTCCCCAATGAAGCCAAAGCCCTGTGCTCTACCAGTTTGCAACCATTCATTAAACCGCATGGTGTGCAGTATCCTAGCCTCACCCTGCCATGGACTGGCAGCACCTCTGAGAAGGTTACCGTGCTTGCTACCTGTCTGAGGCCCTCCCCAACTCCACAAATTCATCCTGCACTGCACTGATCTCGGTGCCTAGCTAGGTCATTTGTCCCGAGGTGGACAATGATATCTAGTTTCCTCTCCTGTGATGCTGCTTCTGAAATCCTGAGGATTTGCTTCCTGTCCCTCAAGCCATGGCACCAGGCAGGCACCTTGCCTCCCTCTCTCTCCTCCCCCAGGTCTATACCCCTAACAATTGAGTCCCCTATCAGAGCTGTTTCTTTCCCTTGTTGTCCCTTGCCACTCTTTGTGGGTCTCCCTTGTGGATGTCCCAGCATTCTTTTGGTCTCCAATAAGAGGCGTCATCATAGAGGAACATTGATTTGCCAGACCGACACATGATTTGTGTAGAGGTGCAACTCGGGGCTCGCCTCTGTTCCACCACCCTCACCCTCCCAGAACCTACTGTGGTCCATCTGCTCTTCACACATGGCAACCTCTGGGCAGTGGTTGTGGAACTGGTACTCTTTGGGTGGGGGGTCCTCATAGTCCTTGCCAGTTCAGCCTGGAGGTGGCAGCGTCCTCCTCAGAGCTGACAGTTGCCTGCAAATAGGGCAGCAGCTAGGTTCCAGAATGTTTCCCAGAAAATTGCTGCCCCACAGCCAGTGCATTGCACCACTCCCCACATGTCCCTCTTCCTTATAATATACAATGAGTAATATACAAATTTTTTTTTTTTTTTTGTGTGTGTATACTTACGCTTTATGCACTGTGTTGGGTAATTAAGAATATGACAGTTCTGCTCCAAGACCTGTTGAGGAAGTGATGTCAGAACCTTGGCTATAAAGGAAATGCCACAACCACTGGTGACTATTAGAAACAACCAATCAATTACACCACTTCTCCACCACCCTGGTGAGTACTGCCCTTTATAGTAAGTCAACCAACACCACAATGTACTAGACCACTGCTCCTACACAAACCACTCTACTGGGTCAGGGATAAAAACAAACTCACTGTTCAGCCAGCAGGACACTTCAAAATATTGCACAAATATCCTTCCAAATCCTATGTCTAGCACAGAAATCAAGCAACTTCAGCTGTATTACAACCCCTCTGGTTATAAAATTACTACACTTTAATGGAATCCTGCAATTCTTAATGCCAATAAGAAAATAATGAAACTTTCTGTAGAAAGTGTAGCTTACCTTCCTAGTCCCCTACAATATTATGTTTTACCAAGTTACCAGTTCCTCAAATGTGTTCTAGTTTGTTCTCTGCAGTATAGCCAATTTCTCAGCTTCCAAAAGGAACAGGCAGGTCCTCTGACTGACTTTACTCTGTGTAGTATGCCTAAACAGAGCAGTGATACAAGCCCCACCCAGAATCAATTAATTGACTAGTGACACCTGTGATGTAAGCAGGCCTTTCAATGAAGACAATTTGCTATGTCTGCTTCTAATACACACACAAACCCTTTATCTGAAACCAGGGATAAACTCACTGCTTAGCCAGCTGGACACTTCCAAAATATTGCACAAATATCCTTCCAAATCCTATGTGTCTAGCACAGAAATCAAGCAACTTCAGTTGTATTACAACCCCTCTGGTTATAAAATTACTACACTTTAATGGAATCCCGCAATTCTTAATGCCAATAAGAAAATAATGAAACTTTCTGTAGAAAGTGTAGCTTACCTTCCTAGTCCCCTACAATATTATGTCTTACCAAGTTACCAGTCCCTCAAATGTGTTCTAGTTTGTTCTCTGCAGTATAGCCAATTTCTCAGCTTCCAAAAGGAACAGGCAGGTCCTCTGACTCAATGCCCGCAAGACATTCCTAAGAAGGGTCTTACATAGCAGACCTCCCAAGAGAAACATAGTTCCTCCTTGGGACCTTCTTTCATCCTGGAGAAGCTCACTCTTCCTCCCTTCGAGCCAGCAGCTTCTTGCGATCTGCGCTTCCTCTCATTGATGACCCTCCTTTTGGTAGCCATTACCTCGGCCCGAAGAGTATCCGAGCTCAAGGCTCTGATGTGTAAGGAAACTTATATAATTTTCCATAGAGACAGGGTTGTGTCCGTGCTGACCCTAAACCAGGATATCAACCTCCCGGTTTATTACCTGGAGTTTTCCAACCAAGGTGAAGCACTGTTGCACACCTTGGATATTTATTGTATTTTGAGGTACTACCTCTACAGGACCAACTCCTCCAGACAGTTGGACCAGTTGTTTGTCTCATTCGCTAAGTGGTTGATGGGAGCTCTTGTTTCTAAACAATCTCTAGCCCGTTGGTCTGTACAGTGCATTTCGTTCTGTTATGAGCAACATAACAGGAATCTTCCAGGCACCATAAGGGGCCACTCCACAAGAGCGGTGGCCTCTTCTTTTGCAGCGCTATGAAATGTCTCTTTCTAGGGACATGGATATGTTGTTCATCCACACTGTCTGGCAGGTATCCTTGCCGCTTTAAATCTTGCCGGAAGATCTTCAAGCTGGCTCCTCCCACCCACCCGGGTGGTAAAACTCTTGGCTCCGCCCCATGACGTCAGATCTTCCTTACCGCTTGGAAGCTCAGGTTCCCTCCTTAACGCTCTGCGTATAAGACTGGTTCCTAATTCTTCGATTTTCCGAATGTAAATGTTTTTTGCTTAAAAGACTTCGGTCTTCTATTCCTCGCAGCTGCGATGGACAAATCGACTCCCGGTTTTCGGCGTTGCCCTTGCGGGCAGAAGATGTCTCGGACGGATCCGCACTCCACGTGTGTGTACTGTTTAGGCCTTGAGCACGACCCGCAGGCTTGCGACCTGTGCTTTTCCTTCCCAGCCTACGTCCTCGAAGACTGTGCCGCCCGTTTACAACTAGGGCGCCCCGAGAAACATTTTCCTCCGGTAAAGTCAAAAGAGGCCTGGTTGGCGGTCCCCGCGGCGGCGGGCTCGGCGGATCAGCTAGAGCAGATGATTGCCCTCTCCCTGGGTTCCTCTTACACAGCTTCCTTTAAGGAGCTTTGTCTGTCCCTCTCCACTAGGGGAAAAGGACCAACGTCTGCTGGACCTTCTTCTTGGTCCAAGAAGAAAGACAAGGGTAAGTCTCTTCGTCGACGCTCTTGGGAGCGGGAAAGGTCCCTCTCCCGGTTGTCGGCCCACCACTTCGGCTTGATCGATCGTTTGGCCGGCCACTGGTCTCATGGTGTCCCGTCCAGGTCAGTTGACAGAGACTCCTGTCGGCGCTGATCGAGATCTTTCTCGACCTGTTGTACAGGTTGTCGACCGGTGAGCAAATCCCTCCTGGTTCCCCGGTGGAGTTGAGGATCCGTGGGCTTGCCAGTGCCTCCGGTTCCGGGCCTTGATGTCCTCTGAGCCGAGGAGGCCGGTTCACCAGTCCCTCCCGCACCGTGCTCGGAAAAGCTGGGTTCTCGGTCTCGGACTTCTTCGCGGTCAGCGATCCCGCCATCATAGGCGGTCTCGGCTGCGATGGCGGCACCACCGCTCGTCCTCTTCCTCCTCCTCCTGCGGATTGGGGAGCTTCCAGCGCAAGTTCGTCGAGCGATCTGAGGACCTCATGTGGCAACAGCTCCTTCTGACCAGAACAAGCCGACGCCATCGCCTTCCCGGCCATTAAGTGGCTGTCACCGGAGCGGCCGAAACAACCCCCTGTTTTACCCGAGGAGCCTGTTATCAGGCCGGTTGTTCGGCCAAAACCAGCTGCCCCACCGATTCCGGTGGAACCTCCACCTCCACAGCCACGGTTTGGGGCTCCAACCAAGAATTCTCGGTTGGCTCAGGGTCTGCCCCATAGGCTGTCGGTCACCCTCACTCCCGATCGCCCTCGGCAGGTGGAGGGTGGCTCAGGCCCAAGGCAGCTCTTTGCGGACTCTTCTGAGTCCGGCGACGATTCCTCCTTTTTCTCCAAGCGAGTGGGCTTGGAGTCCTCTGGAGGTCAGTCACTGGACGACAGCCCTTCGTCCTTCCTGGGGTTGCTCAGAGTCATCTCGGAATCCACCAGGATGCAGCTCGAGCCCGTATCCAAGTGGGCCAAGTATCCCCTCACGGAGATATTGGACCGAGGGGATTCCACTACGGAGTCCTTCCCTGTGGCTGAGGCCATTGTGGGCCCGGCCTTGGAGCTCTGGCAGCGCCCTGCTTCCTGCCCTGCACCTTCAGCCAGGATGGCCAGGAAGTATGCGGTCCCTACCGGTTCCCTGTCCAGTTTCTCGGAACATCCCTCGGCCGAGGGGTTAGTTACCGACAGCGTTTTCCGGCGTGCCAGAAACGCTAGGGACGTGGACAAACCTCTCGACAAGGAGTCCAAGAAATTGTTCTATGCCGGGTGAAAAGTCTATCCTGCATCCTCCCTTGGCCTTCATCAGGCCAGCTCGGCCGTACTGATGGCACATTTTTCTCACGCCCTGTTGGGCTCCCTGGATGAGGTGGTTCCTCATCTCCCAGCTGACCTGCAGACCACGGTTAAGCAGGTGTGGGACCAGGGCAAGGCAGTGGCCAAGCAGCAACTTCAGACTGCTTTGGACATTGGTGATTCATGCGCCAGGTCAGTAGCGGCTGCAGTGGCTATGCGTCGTCTGGCATGGCTGAGGATATCCACCTTCACAGCGGATACCCAGCACAAATTGGCGGATGTCCCCTTCCTGGGGACCGACCTCTTCGGCCCTGGAGTGGAAGGCCACCTCCAGAGGATCGAAAAGTCCAATGCCACCTTGGACACGGTCTCATCCGCTCAGAGGGACAAGGGCTGCAGACCTCAACCCAAGCCCTTTCGTCCGTCTGTGCCCCCGGCATGCCCGGCCCAGCAACACCAGGGCCAGCAGACTCGCACTCGGTGTTCCAAATCCAAGCCTGCGGCTTCCTCCTCCAGGAAGTAGGGAGGTAAAGGCCCAGGTGGTCCCTCGGCCGGTCTCTCCTCCAAGCCTGCACAGTGACAGGTTGAGGGGTGTCACCCCCAACCTCGTCACCTCACCCCAGGTTCCCCCCGTGGGGGGATGGCTCCGGTGCTTCCTTTCCGCCTGGTCTGCTATTATCACAGACAGGTGGGTGTTGGAGGTGGTAGGAAAGGGCCTGCCTCTGGAGTTCGAGCAGGCCCCACCCTTCAGAGCCGTCACACCTCGGGGGGCCTCAGGGTCAGCCTCGCTGTCAGCTCGCCGAGCCGACGCAGCTCTCCTCCTCGAGAGGAGGTGATAAGAGGTGCGGACCCTCCCTCAAACCAGGGTTCGTGTCCAGGTACTTCCTGGTTCCGAAGCAGACGAGGGGCTGGCGCCCCATTCTCGACCTACACGACCTAAACAAGTTCCTAAGGTCTCAAACCTTCAGGATGGTCACTGTGGCTCAGATAATACCATCCTTGGAACACGGTGTGTGGTTCTGCTCTCTGGACCTTCAGGACGCGTTCTTTCACGTCCCTATCCGTCCGTCCCATCAAAGGTTCCTTCGCTTTCGAGCGGAGGGTTCCCTTTTCGAGTTCCAAGCCATGCCCTTTGGCTTATCTCCAGCGCCCAGGGTCTTCACCAAATGCATGGCAGTGGTGACAGCATTCCTGCGGCGCCGAGGGGTCCAGGTTTACCCTTACCTGGACGATTGGCTGATAGCAGCCCCCTCCAGACAGGAGGTGGAGCGGTCCCGAGATCTGACCCTCCAGGTTTGCTCTCAGGTCGGCCTCCTCTTCAACGAGGCCAAGTCGGAACTCGAGCCGAAGCAGGTGATTCTTTTCATCAGGGCAGAGCTCGACTCTCTTGAGCAAACACGGCTCCAGCGGACAGGGCCAAGGTTCTTTCCTCCTTTGCCCAATCATTTCTGGTTGAGGCAATTCGCTTCTCCGGGACTTCCTGCGCCTCCTGGGTCTCATGGCGGCCTGTACCAGCGCGGTCCGTTGGGCCCACTGGAACATGCGCCCTCTTCAGTGGGGGCTGGCCGGCCAGTGGTCCCAACGTTGCGATCCATTGGACCAGCTAGTGACGGTGACCCAAGGGATGTGGATCGCTCTCCAGTGGTGGACCATTCCAGTTCATCTGTAGGAGGGCATCCCGTTTGTCCACCCCGAGCCGACGGTCTCTCTATCGACCGATGCCTCTCTGATGGGTTGGGGTGCCCATCTGGTCCCCTGGGAGTCCCAATGCCACATCAACCTGCTGGAGCTCTGAGCAGTCTGCCTAGCTCTCACCGCCTTTGCTCCGTTTCTTCGGGGTCAAGTGGTCCGGGTCTAGACGGACAATACCACGACCATGTACTATCTAAACCGCCAGGGCGGGACGCGCTCCATGCTCCTATGCAAGGAAGCTCTCCGCATCTGGTCACTCATGCGCAGCCTGGAGGCGGATCTCCTAGCCATTCATGTGGCAGGAGCCTCCAACACCCTGGCTGATGCCCTAAGCTGGATAGGGGCTGCGTCCCACGAGTGGTCTCTCCTGCCGGAGGTAGTACAAGATCTATTCTCCCATTGGGGCACACCTCAGGTGGACCTGTTTGCCTCCAGGGAGAATGCGAAGTTGAGTCTGTTCCATGCCCGGCCCCCTCAGCAGGGCTCTCTGCAGGGGGATGCCTTCTCGAGGCCGTGGACCCCGGGCCTCTTCTGCGCCTTTCCCCCGTTCCCCTTGATGCACAAGGTGCTGCTCAAAGCAAGGAGGGACAAGGCGCAGGTGATTCTGATAGCCCCAGACTGGCCCCGCCAGTACTGGTACCCAGATCTCCTCAGCCTCAGCTCCAGGCTTCCGAGGCAGCTTCCAGCTCGCCCAGACCTGCTCTCAGTCAATCAGGGGAAGGTATTCCATCCGGACCTTCAATCCCTGCACCTGACGGCCTGGTTCCTGAGCGGCTAGAGTTCCAGGCCTTGGGTCTTTCCGACGAGGTCCTCAACGTAGTTGAGGCATCCCGTAAGGAGTCGACCAGAAAATGCTATGCCTTCAAATGGAAAAGGTTTTCCATTTGGTGTCAGGGCAAGGGCTTGGACCCTTCCTCCTGTTCCTTGGCAAGCATCTTGGACTATTTATGGTCCCTTTCTCAGCAAGGGCTTAGGTCGACGACCCTAAGGGTGCACCTGGCAGCCATCTCTGCTTACCGGGCATGGGCCGGGAAGCAGTCGGTGGCGCAGGAGAAGGTGGTCTGGTGCTTTTTCAAAGGCTTTGATCACATTTCCCCTCCGGTGCGAGAACCTCCACCTCCATGGGATCTACTGCTGGTACTGGCAAAGCTCATGGGCAAGCCATTCGAACCAATGCACAGGTGTGAACTCTCTCACCTGTCGTGGAAGACCGTCTTCTTGGTGGCTATTACGTCAGCCAGAAGGATGGGAGAGCTCCAGGCGCTCTGCATCGAGTCTCCTTTCCTGGTCTTCCACAGGGACAAGGTTGTCCTGTGCCCCACCCAAAATTCCTTAGAAGGTGGTGTCGGAGTTTCACCTTAATCAGGTGTTGACTCTGCGGTGTTCTACCCCAATCACACCTCGGAGGCCGAATATAGGCTCCATACTCTGGACCCTAGAAGGGCACTCGCTTACTATAAGGGCTGCGGCTGAAATTGGGAGAGGTTCGCCATTGTTTGTCACCTACGCTGAAGCCGCACCTGTCAGACCTGCAGCCAAGCGGACGATAGGCAGGGGTGACCTCCTGCATAGATCTCTGCTATAAGTTGGTGGGCATGGAGCCTCCCAGAGGGATAAGAGCTCATTCTACCCGCCATACTGCTGTGTCGGTGGCTGCTTCCAGGGACGTCCCTATCCAGGAAATCTGCAGGGCTGCTACCTGGAAGTCAGCACACACCTTCATCACCCATTACCACATTGACCTTGAGTCACGCCGGGATGCTGGTTTTGGGGCCTCGGTTCTCCAGTCTCTCTTTCCCAAGTAAGTATCGGGGGTGTGCGCCTTGCCTCCCTCCCTCCTCCCAGAGAACTGCTAGGAGTCTGCCAGACAGTGTGGATGAACAACATATCCATTTCCCTAGAAATACAGGTTACTCACCTGTAACAGGAGTTCTAGGAATGGTATATGTTGTTCATCCTACATTCCCCGACCTCCCGGCTTCCAGCGCACAACCTGAGCTTCCAGCGGGCCAGATCTGGCGTCATGGGGCGGAGCCGAGAGTTTTACCACCCGGGTGGGTGGGAGGAGCCAGCTTGAAGACCTTCCGGCAAGATTTAAAGCGGCAAGAATACCTGCCAGACAGTGTGGATGAACAACATATACCATTCCTAGAACTCCTGTTACAGGTGAGTAACCTGTATTCGGCGGACATTTGCACAGCAGCCACGTGGAATTCCATCCACACCTTCATCAGACACTACAGTCTGTGCATTGCGTCCAGAAAGAGGGCAGGGTTTGGATTGGCAGTCCTACAAGGCCTTCTCTCTTAGATGCATCCTCATTATCCACCACCCTTCTCAGACCTGGGCCTATTCTTGGGTACTGCTTGGGACTCTGTCCTAATAGTATTACCTGCTGCAAGAGCTCCACCCTCGAAGACAGATAGTACAGTTACGTAAGAACTTACCGTAACAGTAAATCTTCGAGAGGAACTCTTGCAGCAGGTGGCTTTCTCACCCTCCATCCTCCGGGGTAGTATTTAGGTGTTTGTCACCAGAGCATGGTGGGAATTTTCTGCTCGGTTCTCCAGTCTTCTATAGCTGGGACTCTGGCAGGAGAACTGAGATGGCACCAGAGGACCGTCCCCTTTATACCATGTCTGACATCGGGCGGAGACGATGTCAGGGGCCGTCCCCTGCCTCAGACTGCTAACTACAAGTTTTCTGTGGGGTCCTGATGGCTTCAGTCCTAACAATATTACCTGCTGCAAGAGCTCCTTTCGAAGATCTACTGTTATGGTAAGTTCTTACGTAACTGTACCATTCCAATACTGGGCTGGCATTTTCATCCAACTGCTCTCTGTGATGCAAGCCAGGTCAGCTGTCGAAACTGGATCAGCTTGGTACCTCAGACTGGCCCTTACTGAGTTAGTTGCTCATTTACATGCAGGTTTCAAGCAGATTTAGACCTTTATTGTCCCCTGCATTCATTGTGGAGTCTCTGATTTAAATCTCATTTAAACACGTGTGGAGGTGAAACCAAGTTGCATTTTCAACCTGATTCAAATGCAGTAGTTTAAGGTAATCATTTCCTCCTACATTGAACACTGCAGTCATGTAAAGTTGTCCAGCAATCAGTTTGATGCCACGAGCATGCACATCTGATTTGCACAAGAATATAAGGGCATATTGTGCATGTGCAAGTTGATTGTGCGCTCATTCAAAATGCATACAGCAGCATGTATGTAAACCGAAATGGCTCAAACTTGGTTGAAATCAGCTGCACATAAATGCTTTGGAGCATGAATCTAAATTTGCGGATTCAATTCGGCGACACTAACACCCACTCCATCTAGATACGATAGTTGTGATACCGTTTTGAACTTTAGCCTCTAATGAGTTAAAATGCCTCACCTGAAAAGCATTATTCCTTATGGCTATTGCATCAGCAAGAAAGGGCGGTGATCTGTAAGTACGCAATATTGAGCCCTCATACTTTATTTTCCACAGGGTAAAGGAAGGGGTGTTAAGAACAAATGTACAATTCCTTCCATAAGTAGAGAGGATGAGAGAGAGTCTAGAGAAATAAACCAGTCCAGCCAGCCCTGAAAAAGATGAGTAAGGAATAGGGGAAAAACAAAATAATATGACACAGGTTGCAGAGGAAAAAAGACAACTGAGTCACCGCAGCCACCAGAGACGTATATAAAAGAGAAAGATCAGAGAGAGAGAAAGAGAAACAGAATGAAGTAGAAGTGAGAGTCCAGAGAAGGGGCACCAAAATACACAGAAAACATGCAGCCTAACAAAGATCACATGGGAGAGAGACTGCTGCATTTTGAAAGTGCTACTGTAGTAAGTAAGATTCGGGGTATAACGTAAGTGTAGGTGTACCCAGGATTTCAGCAGAGACCATCATTGTGAGTACTCGGATCAACTATGGTTTCTGACAAACATGACAAGAGGGCTAGAGTGGATCTTTTTAGGAATGAAAGCCTTGGCCACTTTTTTTTTACCTAATTAGCAGAGGTGAAAGTACTTGTGTGACTGTCAGTGTTGCTTTGTGCATATGCCTGAAAGTCTGTTAGTCTGTCTAGAGTGAGCATGCATGTTTAAGTGTTTGTCTTGGAGATCAGTTTGTCAACTTGCAAAACAAGAATATGGAGTCTAATTTAATTGAAGGATTCCTTTATTAGTTAACAAGACTATCTTGTAAATAGCAAGTATGTGTAAATAAAAAAAAATACACAATCTGTTGCATTTTTATTCCATTAGAAAAAATACTTAATGGAAAAAGTACTTTTCAGTCGAAGGATTTTATTATTTGTACGCACCCAGATTTGGTTTTACTTACCTCACTTTAAAAGTGAGGAGTATAGTACTCACTCCTGAAATTTTAACTGGAGCACTGCTGGTGATAGAGGGATAAAAAAGCTTTAAAAAACTAAATAAGCAGAAAGGTTGTGTCTGTTATGGAGGGGTGGAGGCAGTAAATGAGTCAGATGTGGACATCAATGCATGCTGCACCTGCGTCTGCATTTAACTGTTTGTCTCCAGGCAGCCCTGCTGCTGTTTTCAAAAGTTGCGTCAGGTTACAACAGAAAATTGCGATTTGCTGCTATTTATGTTCAAAGGATATGTTTTTGATACAGTTCCCCCTGTTTTGGACTCAAGTGCGTTTAAAGTTTGAATGGCTGTAGGGCATGTAGTAGATGGTCAGCCAGTTCGGAAGACTGAAGATTGAATCTGTTAGATCTTGGATGGATCCTTTTGACCATCCCCTTTTGTTGTTTTATTAGTCGTTGGACTTTGCAGTTTCTTAAACTAGCCCAGACATCAGCATGGGATCCTGCACCAGCCAAGCTATGTATTTAAGGCTGCTGTAAATAAAAACATCCCAAAAAGTGGTTTAGGTGCTCTTGTAATCGTAGAAACATGGATTCTTTTAGCAGAAAAGGAGCAATGGGCCCATCTGGTCTGCCCCTTTTCCTTACCTATTCCAGCACATCTGTCCTTATGTGGGCACTGGCGTCCAGTCGATCCGTTGGATCATGAAACTTTCATTTGAGCACTGAGACAGTCCATATCCCTGAAAGTTTAGAAAGTTACAGAATGAGAAGCATCATGCTGTTGCGTTTGAAAATAAAGTTGGCGGAACCAAAAATAACCATCTGTTTTACTTACATTGCTATGAAGCAGCATTTTCTTCTGTAAATGTGGACTTGTGTATCACTATGGTGACTTAATTTGAAAATTACATGAAGATTTGTAAATACAACCTCATTAAAAAATACTTATAATGTGAGTTACACGGGTCCCTGTAGCATTTCTAATGTCCATTAATGTTTATTCTGAGTATCAAAGCTCATTTTACTGAGCCATTTAGTGATACCGTGTGATTATTTAGAAAGTTAATTCATGCATACTAACATCCAGCTTAAGCACTGTGAAGGGTAGGAGGTAAAACTCTGTGGAGACGACAGTCCTTTTTGTTATTTAATGATCAGCCATAATTAACTAGCAAATTTGAAATAATTAGAACAAATTAAAGGTATTTAACTTTGCCTCCCTAAAGAAAAATTCAGATTGCACCAAATGCGGCTTTAAATTATTCAACTCTCTGAGGTCTGTGCTACGTTTTTCTTCTTTTTTTTTTTCGCAATGCCTTTTCTATGATGAGAATACCAATCTGGTTTTGTCAGGAAGCATCCTGTCAAGTAATTGTTCTTTGTGTCTAGCAAATGACAGCTATTCTTCTTTATAAGAGCATTGAAGTCTCCAAAGAATACATCAGCATTTCTGTGGCATTTAATTCAATAAAACAAAGGTTAATGTTTTTCCACTCTTTTGGAATGCAGATAACCATAAATTCATACATTCCTGAATGGCATTTGTAACCTACTTCTGAAGCTTCACACAGTATCAGCAGGGATGTCACGATATAAAATTTATTTTAATGCAAGAAGCACAATGGAATTATCTCTATATCACAGAATATGCTTTTAAGCTAAATTAAAAAAAAAAAAAAAAAAAGCTGCTTGGTCAGTCCACGTAAACTTGCACTTCTTTCAGCAGTTTGAAAAATGTTGCTGGAAGACTACATTACAATAATATGCCAGTAATCTACAGTGTATTAAAAAAAGCTAGTCCTAAGCATCTTTTGTTGGCCTATAAAAATACATGCTTTGAGGTAATTATGATCTTAATTAGCAGCTGTTTGGAGGGTCTCAAATTGCGCCCGCTGGTTTCTTCTTCGTAATGGATTTCTCCATAAGTCTAAACTCCTGGGCTTTCTTGATTCCTGAAGATTCCTACAAACTTTGTCAAGTGCAAGGGGAGGATTTCATCATCTCATCTCCATTGCACATCGGACTTCATGCTATCAACTATTTCTTTATGAGTATTCCTGTATCATCCAGATCTTATACCGGGAGGGCTCTTTCAGTAGGTAATTGCATATAGGAGTGATGCCAGCCGGCGTCAGGACCCAACGGAAAAATTTCTAGCTAGCAGTCTCTGGCGGGGGACCACCCCCATGTCAGGTGACTGACGTCATGTGGCATCATTATAAAGGGACGGTCTCCCATGCCCGCCTTCCAGTTCTTTCCTGCCGTTAGCTCGTGTCAGCGCCTCACAGTAAAGTTCAAAGCTAGTCAGCTGTGTTGCCGGTAGTATTTACCATAGTTTTTTCAAGTTATTCAACTTAATCATCAGCTTTTCATTGGTGTAGGTCATCCCCTACACCCTCCAAGCACAAAAATAAGTGCAACTCGTGCGGCGCTTAACTCCCACAGGGGCGGCCATTCCAGTGCCTCTTCTGTCTGGGCCCGGACCATCAGGTGAAGTGCCAACACTGCCTTAAATTTAACGCCGCCACCCGGAGACAGAGGCAGCAGTCCCTGGAGGCCCATATCCTCAAGAAGATGATGTCCTCCATGGAGAAGGAGTTGAAAAAGCTCCGGCAGGCGTCCTCTTCCCCCGAAGGCCATCGTAAGAAGGAGGACAAGGAGAAGCACCGGGACAAGGGCTCCTCTTCCACCGCGACTACGGCTGGAGTCACCGTGCTCCAGGTAATGTCCCCTCTGGGGGACCGCTCCACGACAGCTGTCTTGGAAGTTTCCAAGGCGGTGTTGGCCCGTCCATCTGGCTCACGTTCGGGCCCTTTGGGCACCTCAGGGTTGTTGGAGGCCTCCACTCCCGGTAAAGCCGTCACTGTGTGGCCTACTGGTTCGAGCAGCTCCGGTAAGCCGGACATCAGCCCCTCTGATGCCCGCACGGAGACTGTCGATAAGTCGCTCGACCCTTGAGGCGGCACACTGCTGCTTTCCCGCCCGACCAGGCCGCACCTCGCCAGCGACCTGCCTCGGGCTATGGGTCAGTAAGTGGGCGCGGCCCCTCGGCGTCCGCCGGACTCAGATGATAAGTCAAGTTGGCCGACCCACCTCACGGCAGACTGAGCCAACGCCTGACCCTCTTACATCTGCCGTTCCTGGCCCCCCGCGGCCTTCACTGCCCTCCGGGGACCCTGGGTCTCCTCAGCCTGACCCCGGAGATTTTCCCCCACTATCCCCGGGCGATGCCGAGGTTCCTGCTTTGCCTCCGTCAGGCCTCCCTCCCACTGGGCCGGACGACCTAACATCAGTTCCCTGGACACCGGGTCCGACGTCGATCATACTGACGCCAGGTGACATCCCTCTTCCGGATGCCACTTCAACACCGGGCCCTCCGCCTGCTAGGCCTTCTGCTCCAGGCCTGCCCGCTGGGCTTCCAGCTGGGCCGTCTGCTCCATCAGACCCCCCACGGCTCCCGGGTATCCGACTCAGTCTTATCCAGCGCCATCTTGCCATCTTACCCAGCTCCGCAGTATCCGATGCCCCAGAACCTGACGTCACAGTACTCTGTGCCTCACTACCCAAAACCGTGTTACCCGCCGTCGGGTTATGGATATTCACCCTGTGGGTACACTCTGTATCTGTATCCCCCCTCCTCCTCCTCCACCGCCCCCTCGGTGGACTTGAAGGAGACTCTGGCCTCCTGGTGGGCTGAGGCCAAGGCTCAGCTCACCAGAGAGGTGGAGAGTCTTCTCCCGGCGATGGTTCCGGTTCCCATATGTCCCAGACAATAGACTCCCTCCCCACCTCCGGATACCAGGAGCGAGCCTTTTGGTTCCAGGGCAGGGCAGGACACATGTCCCTGAGGGCTTCCTAAGGGGCCCGCTCCTCTCCCACACCGGGAGAGGGAGTTGTCTTCTTCCTCTTCCTCCTCCTCTGACACCTCAGATGACTCAGGCGGTTGTTCCAACCCGGACGACGAGCCACACTCTCCGACCAAACCGAGGCCTAGGACTCCTCCGAAGTCTCCTCAGGTGGATCCTTCCTTTTTGGAGGTGCTGCGCAAAATCCAGGAAGTTCATCAGTGGCGCTCTTTGGAGCCAGATTCACAGTGTAAGAAACTCGCTGAGCACCTGGATCTGCCCGAGACCGCTCCAACCTTGGTGCCACCCTGGATTGAGCCTCATGCCGACCTTGTTTCCACCATTTGGAAGCAACCGTCGGCATTAGCCCCTCTTCCTCGGAAGTCTAATAGGCTACACCAGGCTCCTGAGGGTGTTTACTTCCTTGATTCTCACCCTTGAGCTGACTCAGTGGTGATTAGCGCCGCTCACGGCCAGTCAGCTAATCTGAAGCATCTGAGATCGTCTCCACCTAACAAAGAATCCCGTTTTCTGGACCAGTACAGTAAGAAGATCTATGCTTCTTCCACTCTGGGTATTCGGGCCCTGAACTATGTCGGTCACATGGGGGATTACCAGAAGGTGATTCTTAGTGAGGTGGAATCCAAGTTGAACTTCTTCCCGACTCTCAGATTAAACGGGAAGTGGCTGACCTTGTCCGTTCTGCTTGTTCGGCCAGTTGGCACATGCTTCGTGTCACGTACGATGCAGTGGACACTGTTGGTAGGAGCTCGGCTTTCACCGTAGGCTTACGGCGTCATGCCTGGCTCCTTGTGTCAGTTTTGGTCCCGGAAGTGCAGTCCACTATTCAGGAAGTGCCTTTCTGGGTTTTGGTGCTGTTCAGTGGTGATGTCAAGGACATTATCACTGATCTGCAGGAGAAGTGGACTGCACTGAAGTCTGTGGACTCCATGTACAATCCCCCTCCAGTGCAGCATCGTCCCTTTCGTAGGTGAAATTGGCAAAGAGCAAAACCACAGGGAAAGCAGGCCAATAAACGTCGGGCCCCTCCGACTGCCAAGCCTCCACCACCCAAAAAAGCAGCGAGAGCTTCAGCCGTGATGCTGCTCCACACCACCTGACTCCTTTCCTCTCCCACAACCTCTGGCGTTTCCAGAGGAACCGGTAGGAGGGTGGTTTTCCCTCCACCTCCCAGGTTGGGAGAGGATAACGTCAGATTCCTGAGTGCTCCAACTCATCGCAGAGGGACACTCAATAGAGTTTCTACAGAAACCCCCTCGATACCCTCCCCCAAGGTCATCATACTCGCAGGAGCATCATCTTCTGGTACAGGAAGAAATGTCCTCCCTTCTCTTGAAGGAGGCGATAGAACCCATCCCCATTCCTCTTCGGGGAATGGGGTACTATTCCCATTTCTTCCTGGTCCCGAAGAAAACAGGGGACGTGAGGCCAATTCTCAACCTCAGCTCCCTGAACTTGTTCAAGGAGTTCAAGAGGTTCAGGATGCTCTTGCTGCAGAGCCTCCTGCTCCTTCTCCGGCCGGGACAGTGGCTGTGCACTTTGGATATGCAGGATGCCTACTTGCATATCCCTATCTGCCCTACCCACCTCAAATACCTGCATTTTGCATTCCGGGGGACTACTACCAGTTCAAGGCCCTCCCATTTGGTCTTTCCTCGGCACCCTAGGTGTTCACAAAATGCCTTTCGGTGGTAGCGGCCTACCTGTGTACCCAGGGGGTGCAGGTTTTCCCGTACCTGGACGATTGGCTCCTAGCGGCACCATCCAGGGAGGAACTCCTGCATTTATACTCCCTTACCCAGCAGGTCTTTGCCTGCCTGGATATTACCATCAACCAGGCCAAGTCCCATCTGATGCCGTCCCAGAGGCTCCAGTTTATCGGGACGATCCTGGACACGACCTCTGGCGTGGCCTTCCTGCCACCAGACAGGGCGGCCACTCTCCAGGCCCAGGTCAGCCTGTTGTCCAGCCGCAGGTGGGTCAGCGCTAGGTCAGTCCTTCGCCTCCTTGGGCTAATGGTGGCTGCGATTCAGACAGTCCCTCGTGCTCGACTCCACATGAGAATCTCTCAGTGGACGCTCCGGTCTCAATGGGATCAGCTAGTGGATGACCTAGATCAACTTGTCCTGTTCTCCACTCCCATGGCTCGGGACTTGCAGTGGTGGATGGTTCAGGAGAATCTCTGTCAGAGAGTTCCCTTCGGTCTCCCTCCCCCCTTGCAGATGTTGACTACGGACACCTCCGGTGAGGGTTGGGGAGCCCATCTCGGTCCTCACAGGACCCAGGGCTCCTGGTCCAAGCACGAGAAGTCCCTTCACATCAATGTGCTGGAACTAAGGGCAGTATTGTATGCTCTTCCGGCTCTGCATCTGTATCAGTCTCCAGGTCACCTAGCTGTACATACTGACAATATGTGTGTGGTCTGGTACATCAACAAACAGGGAGGAACTCGTTCCTACCCCCTTGGCAGAGAGGCAATGCAAGTCTGGGATTGGGCAGTGCAGCACAACCTTCACCTCACAGCGTCTCACATCCCGGGGGTCGAGAACATGCTGCCAGACAGGCTCAGCCAGTCATCTGCTCTAGCTCACAAATGGGAACTGGATCAGGGGGTCATAGAAGACATCTTCCTGCACTGGGGAACTGCACAGGTAGACCCCTCAAAACACAAAACTTCCCGTCTTCTGCACGTTCGCTCCAGGGTGCGGCATTCTTTGGAGAGATGCTCAGTCTCTAGACTGGAAGGCAGATTCATCCTAGCCCCCGATTCCACTGATTACGAGGGTCTTGCAAAAACTCTGTTCGGAAGGAGCTCGAATGATTCTGATCGCTCCTTTCTGGCCCAGGCAAGTTTGGTTCTCTCTTCTGCAACAGTACTCAGAGGAACTTCCTCTTCCTCTGTCGCTATTTTTGCTGACACAGGATCAGGGGACCCTGGTCCATCCAGGCCTCAAGTCCCTTCAGTTGCATGTGTGGCTCCTGCAGACATAGCTCAAGCCTGATTCGGGGTTCCCCCACCCCTGAGAAGCTGAGATTCTGGTGGAGCCCAGGAAACCCTCAACCAGATCTACTTATGCCATGAAATGGAAGTGGTTCTCTATTTGGGCTACCTTCAAAGATGTTGTGCTTTGTCGGCTGACTTCTGGATTACCTGCAACACCTCTTCGATCTGGGTCTCAGCCATTCATCCATAAACGTTCACATGGCAGCCATTTCGGCCTGTCATGTCCCCTTTGCAGACCGAACGTTTGCTCAGCTGGAGGTCTCTAAGACCTTTTTGAGACGGTTCTTTCACTTACGACCCCCTATCCGGGTTTCTGCCCCTCCTTGGGATCTGAATTTCATTTTAGAGAAGCTAACTCTGCCTCCTTTCGAGCCGGCAGCCTCAGCGGACCTAAAGTTCATTTCTTGGAAGACTCTCTTCCTAGTGGCCATTACTTCTGCTCGATGGATTTCCGAGCTCCAGGCCCTGATGTGTAAAATCCTGTATTTGATTTTTCACAAAGAACGTGTGGCTCTGCTTACCAACCCTAAACTTCTCCCTAAGGTGGTAGCGGAATTGACGCTGAATCAGTCTATAGAGTTGCCTGCCTTTTTTATGCAGCACTCTAATCAGGGATAGTACCTCCTGCATTCTTTGGATTTCACCGAATTCTGAGATACTACACCAACAGGACGAAGGATCTCAGAAAGACTGATCAACTGTTCGTCTCTTTTGCTTATAAAAGAGAAGGCAGTGCTGTTTCTAAGCAATGCTTATCGAAATGGTTGGCTCATTGTATCACTTTCTGTTATGATAAGTACAACAAGACCCTGCCTGGTCAAGTTAGAGGCCATTCCACCAGAGGGGTCGCTGCCTCTGCTGCTTGTTTCAAGAATGTGTCAGCGGCTGACATTTGTGCAGCTGCCACTTGGACTTCTGTCCATACCTTTACGAAACATTACAGTTTGGACATTGCCTCTTGCCGTAGAGCAGGCTTCGGGCTGGCTGTTTTGCAAGGGCTCCTTTCCTAAGGCCTTCACAACTAGAGGGTCTACTTCTGAGTAGCTTTCCTCCTCCCGTTTGCTTCTCCTTGTTCCAGACTGCTTGGGACTTAGTCCTATACGTAATTACCTACTGCAAGAGCTCTCTTGAAGTAAGTTAGTACAGTTACGTAAGAACTTACCGTAACAGTAGATCTTCTGAGAGAGGCTCTTGTAGTAGGTAATACCTTCCCGCCCTCCATCCCCCTAAGCTTTTTCAGCTCCTTTTTCCCAGGTGGGGAGATATCCGCTTCTCTTCGCTCTTGCCTTTTGGCGGGAAAGATCTGGAAGGCGGGCATGGGGACCGCCCTTTATACTGACGCCACATGACGTTGGTCACCTGACGTGGGGGCGGTCCCCCACCAGAGACTGCTAGCTAGAAATTTTTCCGTTGGGTCCTGATGCCGGCTGTCATCAGTCCTATATGTAATTACCTACTGCAAGAGCCTGTCTCGAAGATCTACTGTTACGGTAAGTTCTTACGTAACTGTACTTTCTTGCATCTTATATGCTTAGGTGCGGGGAAGGGGTCACCTGCAAAATCTTAATGATTTATGTAAGCAATGAGACATGATGGGGTATGCATGGAACAGATTTTACCGCATGCCCAGGAGTGTAGTGAGGCACAAGGTCACAGGCCGAGTGCCTTCAGCCACTGAAGGAAGTGTAAAATCTGTTTCATGCACCGAAAGTGTCTTATTGCGTTTTATAAATGGGCTTCTTTTAAAACTTTTACACTTGGGAAAAGAATGCCTATATGTAAAAACAATAGATTTACTTGTGTGCATTTATGATAAAATAGTCCTTCTGCCCACTGCAAATGATGTCATTGTATTACTGCTGGACAAAGTTTGTCCTTTGCTGGCATCAAGATTCAATATATGGAATGTTTATCATGGAATAAATGGATTAAAAATTCTGCTCAGATCCACTGGCAGAATGTTCCTCTCCTAACATACTGTACACACACACACAACAAAGGCCTCTTCTGCAGCCAAATACTCTTATCTCACTGTTGGGGCAAGCAGAAGAGATTTCCCTGATGAGCAGGTAAAGAGAGAAGGGGGAGTTTTCATTGTCGGCAAAGAAACACTTGTAATGAAAACTATAAACAATACTTAATGTTTTTAATTTATGTGTGTAAGGAAAGTGTGATAATCAGGGGAAAAACATTTAATTAATTTTTTTTATTTAAGGTAGTTTTATTTTTAGGGCCCAGTTGAAGGTTTTTTACAGTGTAAAAGTAGCAGCTATGTTTGTGATGGAAGATCAATTCTGATTGTAGGGGAACTGATGGAAGGTACAGTAGTTTTGGTTGTAGGAGGACTGATTTGCTCATTGTGTAATGTGGATTAGGACCAGGGTGAGTGTGCATGAAACAGATTTAATGCACGGTCACATGATATATTTTGACCAATGAGATTTCTTTATTTTGGATACCCATTTTATAAGTGAAAATAATGAATAGTATTTTGCCACAAAGCCATCTATAGAGTAATGGAAGGGAGTCACTAGTGAAATGCTGCAAAGTGTTAAGTGGTGGGACCTTTTCTGCTCAATATGTTAATCAGAGGCTTGGAAGAAGAGGTAGAATACCAGAAGACCAGGTCTGCAGAAGACACCAAAATAACAACTATGGTTTACATGGAAAATCAATATGATCAGGGATAGTCATTTACTGTGAGCTTCATTGAATGGTCCTGAAGCTAATGCAGGGACGTGTGCACATTGAGGAGTTTATTTGACACTAAAACACCTCTTGCATCTCAAGGAACCAGTGGGAGGCTGTGACTACAACTGGGTAGCCTCCCGGGTGATAGAAGATGACCTGGGGTCTCAGCCACCAGGACCAGCAACTTCAGAAAAGCAGACTGTGCCAGGATAAAGGACCTGGTATCCAGTTTTCTTGAGTAGCTACTGTACATGAGGTTGGTGATGTAAACACGTGGGATTAATTGAAGAGGATGATTGAAGCTACCACAGAGCAGGGGTGTAGCCAGCAATTTCTGTTTTGTACACAGTCTCTAGCAGTTGCACACTCCCAATTAAAAAAATGCACACATCCTCTCCAAATGGTACCCCCTTCCAAACAAGTCACATTGTTGTCAGATGATTCTTCTAATCTCTAAAGAGGTTATACATGTATCTGTCTCCTAAACAACAGAAGTTTGAACAAAGACACTCCTCAGTGGCCTAAACTAACCCAAATACTACAGATTAGAATGAAAATGTTAACTGAAAGGCATCTGGTTTGTGACAGGCACTCAACAAAACTGTACACAAATGTGTACAGTGAGTATGCCTGCCTACACCTTTGCCACAGAGTTCTGCACCCTTATAAGCAGTATAGGGGAAAGGGCCATTAAGTGGTCCCCCTGGCTCCAAAGGACCTATGGCTACTGATCCTGAGCACGCAAAAAAGTCTACAATGGCCTTAGAACATCTTTGACCTTGACTTATTATTCATTATCTTCTGAAGCTGTAACAAGCGAATCCTGAAAACGAAAGGAAGACATGGGATAACTGAACACTGAAGTAATAATGTTGACATTTTCATCATGTGATTGTAGTACTTTACAAATGGTTGTGGGTATAAAAATTGGCTGAATGTTATTTTTGGGGTCTGAATGTGAACCTAAAAAAAAAAATCAGAAAATGTTGGAAAAGTGCCAAAACGTATACGTTCTTTAACCACCAACATCTCAGTCTCCCCAGCATACTAGATATGATTACTATATATATCAACAAAAAATCTCTCACCATGTGTTTTTTTTTTTTTTTTCAGGCCCCAAAAGCTGTACTGTTGGTGCTGGCCTTGCCCATGTGATGCGTCTGGCTTGCTCGCTTCATGGTCAGATGACCGCCAAAAAGTCTCCATAGCTCCCAAAAGGCCTGACCCCTGCACCGCTCCTTCCCGCCCAAAATGACTGGCTCACTTGTTCTACAAGAGCATTATTCAAACAATTAAAAAAAATTAAAAAAACTTCAACCGGAGGTGATTACAATCACTTTTGCTGCTACTCTAGAAGCACACTAGCAGTCTTTGTCACTTTCTATTGCCTAGCGCTATGTGTCTCTCAGTCTTGTTAGCAGCTCTGCTCTCTTATTCACTCTAACAGGAAAAAAAAAACACAACTGTAAAAAAGGCTATTTTTGGGGAGACCGATCAGTTTCACTACAACGTTAATACCACGCAGAACACACAGTCTCTCACTCTCATCTGCTCTTTGCATGTTGCCCTTGTGCCTTGTGTTTCTTGCTTGACTGCTTTCTCACTGACTGTAATAGAGGATACCACCTTTAGTAATCTCATACAGAACAGCTTCTTCACAACAGCTTCCTCACACCACCACCACCACAAATTGGCACATTGCTAAAACTGGGACAATTTTGTTAACTTTGAGAAAAAAAAAAAAAACTATAGTTTCTTGATGTGTCTTTAAAAGTATTTATTATGTATTATTTTCATTTTTTTTTTTTTTTTTTTTTTTAACAAGGCCCATGTAAACAATAAGATTCTCCAGGGCATTAGTTGTCATTAGTTAGCACTTTCAGGTGCTGAAGGCACCAGCCGCTAGCCCTTTATGCCTCACTACACACCTGGGCGTGCATTTACCCATGACAACCAATGCCTATCGTATCTTATTGCTTACATAAAACATGTTATATATTTTTAAAGAGCCACTGATGCCTCAAGAAGAACTGTGCAAAACATAATATTTGGTCACAAAGCAGCTTTAAATTTCTCATTATTTTTGTATTTCTTATCCCCATTGTTTATTAACGAGGTCATATGCATGAAAACAGGATTGTTGTTCCTTGAGGGTTCATCAGCTCCTATTGCTTCTTCCCAACCTGATGTCATAATACTCTGCTTGTGACATCACAGTTGTTTCCATGGCAACAGGTTGATGTCACAACAGAGCATTATGATTTCAGGTACAGAATTAGCTATAGAGGCAGATTAACTCTGAGGGACACCGATCTTGTTTTTGTGGGAATTTCTTCATTAATAATGGAGAGGAGAAATCTGTAGAAATATACAGAAGATATATGAAATAACAGCTGAAGTATGTCTGAACATTGTTTTTTGAAGTTTTCCTGAAAGCGTCAGCTGCTCTTTAAACCATATTGTAAATAACAGGGCAGGCTGGTTGGACTTTTTGTCTATCTGTGTGACACCTTCCATGTATCAAAACACTTTTGAGCTGTATCGGTATACTAGAAACTATATTGCTATATATTAAACAATATTGATATTTTATATATATTGATACGTGAGTGTATCAATAGATTTTACTTTGCGAGGGTTCCTGCAGTAGGTCTTCACATATAGGATTGCACCCCCTGGCGTCAGGAACGCACAGAAAACTTGTAGCTAGCAGTCGTCGGCAGGGACCACCCCCATTGTCAGGTGACGGGACGTCAGTGTGACTATAAAAGGGGCGGTCCCCTGCCCGCCCTCCAGTTCTTTTCTGCTGTCGCTCAGTTCATTCGACAAATGTGGTAGAACAACATTCAGTCGCTCACCATTTTAGCGATTTTTATTTTATTTTTTTTTTTGTTTTGTTTTACAAAGTTCTCAGATTTCTCCATCACTCGTTATGCGGTATCTCCGGGGACGATCACTCTCGGTGCGTCTTCTGCCTGGGGCCTAGGCACAACTCTGCTGACTGTACCACCTGCCAAGGTTTCAACCAGGCCACATGCACCCTTTACAAGAGGACTCTCGAAGCCCATCTGCTAACCCAGAGACTGGCTTTCATGGAAAAGGAGCTTCTGGAGCTGAGAGAAAGATAGTCATCGCCGGCCCCGGAGAAGAAAAGGAAAGGAAGAAAAAGGACAAGGAGAGATGCCGGGAGCAGAGCCGTTCTCCTCAGGGAAAGACCAGGCAGACAACTGATGCCGACCACTCGTGAGTACCCCACCTGCAGGGCCTTTGGCCGCCCCGGCGGACCTGATGCCCTTACCCCTCCCCCCCACCGAGGTGAGCGGGCAATTGGGGGTTGCCTTGTTGGACGTTTCAGTTAGGTCTACAGCTCAGAGCACCACCGATAAGTCAACCTCCGGATCCACTGCCGGGCGCCCGGTCCAGGCCGATCAACCTAACCTGGGTACTTCTGCTCTGGTTAGCCCGACTGCATCTAGTAAGCCATTTGGCTCCGACAACGTAGATGACTCCCCCTCTCCTTTTGGGCTCCCTTGTGGCCCCTGACTCTGCTGGCATAACTTCATCCATGCGGGTTCCTTCCTCCAGGGATTCACCACCGGTACCCGACCTTTCTCTTCTGTCAGATAACTTTCCTGATCTGTCATTGGGGAACTTGCCTGACCTCCCCACCCCACCGCCGGCAGGCTCTATTCCGCCAGCAGATCCCCTCCTCACTGTGGATCCCTCACCGGACCTTCACAGCCAAGACATGGACCTTCCTCCCGCAGGATCTTCGGGCCCTTTGCTTAACCTGTCGCCAGTCCCGCTTTCCAGCAGGCCCCTCTGCCCCTCCTGTGGGCCCAGCGGGTGATTTTCTGGGGAATCTCCATATTCCCCAATACCCGCTGCCGGGTCACATCCCGCCGATGCCAGATTACCCCACACCAGGCTACCCGACTCTGGGATATCCAACGCCAGGTTATCAGATGCCTGGATGTCCGACATCAGAACACCCAACACCAGGCTATCAGTGACATGTTACTTACCAATACCCTTATTGGTATTAGGCCCCCAGCTACCCCCCCTTCACGGGGTACCTGGGTTATCAACCCCCACCTTCTCCACCTCCGCAGCCCAATCATGAATCCATCCCTGCGTGGTGGAAGGACGTGAAAACTCAACTCATTTCAGAGCTGGGTCAGCCTCCGGTCATGGTCACCCCTCCTGCCAGGATGCCATCTCTTAGTCCTGTGCCCTCTAGCCAGGTGTCTGACAGAGATTTGGGAGCTCTGCAACCAAAGGGTCTTAGACCATGGGACCAAGTTCTGGATTCATCCAGCAGACTGGAATCCTCAGTCGGATGAGGACTCGGATGTAGGTCAGTCCGAGCCTCACTCTCCGGTCGAGCCTCAGCCAAAGGAGTCCTTGAAATCTCCCCCTGAGGATCCCTCCTTTGGGGAGCTTCTGAAAACCATACAAAAATCTTGCAGATGGGCCTCCAAGGAGCTGGACTCTTAATGCAAGAGACTTGCAGAGCACCTAGACTTGGTCAGTGTGGATCCCCTTCCCCCCAGATGGGACCACACGAGGACCTCGCATCCACTATTTGGCAACAGCCTTACTCCATTCCAGCTTTGTCATGTAAAGTGGACAGAAATTATTTTCCCCAAAAGGGATCTCTCATTTGACCGTTCAACTCAAGGCCGACTCCATGGTCATTACTGCTGCCCATGACAGATTGGCCCAACCCAAACACCTTGGTGCCTCCCTGCCGGACAAGGACTCCAAACAGCTGGACCAGTACAGTAGAAACATCTACGCCTCGTCCATCTGTGCCATCAGGTCCCTGAACTACATCTCACATATGGTAGCCTTTTAGAAGCCCTCCCTAGCAGAGCTGGAGAAAGACCTTCAGGAGATTCCTGATGAACAGCTTAGGCATAAACTCCTGGAAAAAGTCAGGATGAACAAGTCATCCTGCCGCTATGCCCTCCGTGCCACATACGACTGTCGATTCAGTGGCTCGGGGAGTGGCTACTGGGATTTGTCTCAGACTTTTAGCCTGGCTTCGTCTGGTGGGGTTGACACAGGATGTTCAATCTTCTCTCCTGGACGCTCTTTTCAGGGGTTCAGTTCTGTTTGCCACTGATGCTAAAGACATTATAACTGGGCTGCAGGAGAGTGGCAAGTCCCTCCGGGACATTCACTCCATGAACCATTCCAGACAGAAACAACAGCAGCAGCCTTTTCGCTGTCAGTGGAAGTGGAACAGACAGAACCAGAGCAAACAGCAAAATAAACATGCCCCAGGTTCAGCCACCCAAACTCCTCAGGCCAAGTTTTCCAAACCCACATCCGGAGGAAAGGCATCTCTCTCCTCCACGTCTTGACTCTGTACCCCTCCTTCCGCTCCCCCCGAACTGATTGGAGGAAGATTCGGCCTCCACCTGGATGAGTGGAAGGCCGTTACCGCAGATGCATGGGTTCTCCAACTCATAGAAAGAGGTCACTCAATAGAGTTTCTGGAGAGACCTCCTCCCAACCTTCCAGGAAAGTCCTTTTACCCGTCAGACCAACTCCAACTGATCAGGCAGGAAATTCAGGATCTGCTACAAAAGGCAGCTATAGAGCCTGTTCCTCTGGGACTGACAGGAAGGGGATTCTACTCCCACATCTTCCTGATTCCAAAGAAGACGGGGGATCTACGACCCATCTTGGATCTCAGCATGCTCAGTCTCTTCATGGAGTACAAGAGATTCCATATGCTAACTCTCCAGGGACTCTTACTCCTACTCCTACCAAACACATGGCTGTGCTCCCTGGATATGCAGGACGCTTACCTCCATATCCCCATTCTCCCAGCCCACCGCCACTTCCTCAGATTCCCCCTCTGGAGGATCATTTCCAGTTCAGAGCCCTTCTGTTTGGCCTCTCTTCAGCACCTCGGGTTTTCACCAAGTGCTTAGCACAGCATTTCTATGCCAAAAGGGCATCCAGTGTTCCCCATTCATTAAAAGTGAGAGGCGGGCCGACACGCTATTTTAAACGGCCGCCTCTCCTATTGTGTGACCGCCACTCTTCATAACAATGCTGCCTATCTCTTTAAATCTCCTCATACTTGTGCTTGGGAGTTCACGCACAGTGGAACAGCATGCTCGCACATTGAACAAGTCGCGCATGCACAAGAACAAGGAGAAAGATCAAAACTGAGTCTGGCGTGAGCTGTGTTTCTGTGCACAACCACAGTATTGTAGGAGGCTGTCTGAGCTCTCGGCAACCACATGGAGATCTTCTGGTGGGTCAGATGATCTGCGGAAGAATGGAGGGCACCAAATGAAGGATCCAATGAGGGAGTCTGCTCGAGGAGCGATGTCCCAGACATCCTATCAGTGGAGCAGCTACACCACTGGGGTAAGTCCCATTTCTGTAGTCTGCTGCCACTTGGAAGACTGTTAGTCAGTGCATTTGTGTCCTTGCAAGCGTAAGGATTGATAGTTTGTTCCGTTGAGATTAGAGACTTTGCAGTTGTTCAAATAGTGTCAAACAACCAGCTTACTTTTATCAGACTCATTTTAACAGAGTCGCTACAATAAAACTTTTCTGTTTATCTAACAGCTGCAATAACTTGAAGTGGGTGCTGTGTGTGAGGAGGAGGGAGAGATTGCGTGGTCTGTTCAACAAACGACCACCATACAGCTCTGATTTTGTTCTCTGTTGAATTGCTGAATTAAGAAAAAAAAAGTTCTTGTTGAAAAAAATACAAGGTGCACAGTAGAGAGTTGTGGAGACACCTGGAATAGGAGCCAGTATTGATTCCTCCCTTCAAAAAAAAAAAAAATATATATTATATATCTCAAGACCAGGGTCTAGTATAGTTTTGTGGCCACTGTGACCCACAGATTTCTTGGATAGTTTTGTGGCCACAGCACTACTCCCACAGATTTATTCTCGACTCCCTGATATCTGATGTATTGGCCCATGATTTCGGTGTGCACTACCTTTTCTATGTGAACAGTGGTCAGTTTAGTATTTTTTGCCCTCAGCACTTATCAAGACAAAGTTGATCTGTCTGACAATTTTACAAAATTAAACTGATTGTGTGTGAAACAAGCCTGGTGGCTTGATCTGTTGTCATACTGACTCCGACTTGTTCCTGTTCTTTAAACATGTGCATTTCCTAACTTTTGTGTGGGTGTTTGCTTCCCAAATACTCTGATAAACATTTTTAGGAAATAATTTGTGTGTGAGGTCAGGAAAAAAAAAAAAATCAGGGCTACAAACGGTGCCACCAGTGGGTCTGCCAGTCCCTGTCCTACCAGTCTTGTGCATTCCTTGCTTCATCAGTGTGAGCGGTCACTTGTTTCTGAGTCAGTAGTAAAGAAAAAAAAATATTTGTGTGAGGAAAAAAAAAAAATCAGGGCTCCAAACAGTGCCTCCAGTGGGTCTGCCAGTCCCCATCATGCCAGTCTTGTGTGATCCTTGTTTTGTCAGTGTGTGTGATCACTTATTTCTAAGTCAGCAGTAAAGAAAAAAAATATCTGTGTGAAGAAAAAACAAAATAATCAGGGCTCCAAACAGTGCCACCAGTGGGTCTGCCAGTCCCTGTCCTACCAGTCTTGTGCTTCTGCTTCATCAGTGTGAGCGGTCACTTGTTTCTAAGCTAGCATCAAAGCAGTAAGAAAAAAAAATATTTCTGTGGGGGAGAATCAGGGCTCCTTAACTGTGCCACCACCATGGGGTCTACAGTGTCTGTCCCACCAGTCTGGTTGTGCAGCCTTGCTTCGTCAGTGGTCACTTATATGGCCTATGTTGCAGGATACCAGAAATCCAGATGGGATACTGTTATGGCTTTAGCGAAACAGGTCACTGGCCAGCTTGCCAAGGAGCTGGAACAGGTGGCTACTGATGGTATTGAGGCATCCAAGGTGCAATTCCATGCTGCAGTGGACTCTAATTACAAAATTAAACTGATTGTGTGTGAAGCAAGCCTAGTGGCTTGATCTGTTGTCATACTGACTCCGACTTGTCCCTGTTCTTTAAACATGTGCATTTCCTAACTTTTGTGTGGGTGTTTTCTTCCCAAATACTCTGATAAACATTTTTAGGAAATAATTTGTGTGTGAGATCAGGAAAAAAAAATCAGGGCTACAAACAGTGCCACCAGTGGGTCTGCCAGTCCCTGTCCTACCAGTCTTGTGCATTCCTTGCTTCATCAGTGTGAGCGGTCACTTGTTTCTAAACCAGCATCAAAGCAGTAAAGAAAAAAAATATTTCTGTTGGGGGGGGGGGAGAGAATCAGGGCTCCTTAACTGTGCCACCAGGGGGTCTACAGTCTGTCCCACCAGTCTGGTTGTGCAGCCTTGCTTAGTCAGTGGTCACTTGTTCTGAACCCTGATTCAGGGAGCAAAAAAATATTTGTTTGAGAAAAAAAATTCGGGGCTCAACCAGCATTACCAAACTCTCGTTCTGTATTGACAAACACACGACAACACTTAGAGAAAAAAAAGCTTTATTGTACACAATGCAGAAACTAACTAACTTTGGTTTCAAATTAACTCAAAAACGGAAACATCCTGATCAAGATGAGTCTCGTGAGTCATTGACTGGGACAATGCCAGTTGGTCCAGCTGATATCGCTGCCGATGTCCAAGAGACTCCCTGCACCTCCTCTTGTAATACAGAAAAAAAAAACCTCTAAGCATAGAGCAACAGGTTTTTACACTGGCTGGCTTAACAAATACTGTTGGTTACAGTACAAAGAAAATGAAGGCATGTTCTGTGCATTTTGCATAAAACATAAACAGATGCCCAAGTCAGGAACAGCTTGGATAATCAGTGGGTGCAAAACATTCAGAGAAGATGCTATAAAAAGGCATCAGAACAGTTCAGTTCACGCCGTTGCTTCTGAACTGGAAGCTAAGTGCAGAATTTCAGCTTCAAAAGGTGGAATAGAGTAAGCAACGCAGCAGGCCCTGACCCTGGAACAAGAGGCTTTTGTGGCATCCCTTCGTTGCATGTACTGGCGAATAAAAGAATGAGCTGCCTCACACAACAAAATATGGCTGACTGCTGGATTTCGCCAATTCATTGGGATGCAAATACCTAGACAATATACATATTGCTGATGCTGTTAAATATCGTTCCGATCGAACTGTCAGAGAAATGATTCTCTCTCTGGGTGAGGTGGTAAGGAGATCAGTTGTTACAGATTTGAAGGCTGCCAGATTTTTTTCGTATTTGGTGGACGAAACAACTAATATTGCCGTTATGAAGCAGCTCATTTTGTATGGTTGTACTGCAAAGAAGGGATACCCAGAGTTTCTTTCCTGGGAGTTGAGGAACTAATTGATGGAAAGGCAGACACAATTGTTAAAAAAAAAAAAAAAAATAAATGCTGGAGTTCTCTGATAACAATCAAATATCAGTTGATCACCTTGCAGGTTAGGCAGTGATGGAGCAGCCGTTTTGCTGGGCAGGCAAAACGGGGTGGCTAAAAAGCTGAAAGAAGTCAGCCCAATTCTTGTTGAAAATCACTGTATGGCTCATCGGGAGGCCTTGGCTGTAAAGGCAGCAGCAAATGAAGTGAACGCCATTAAAAAGTTTAATCAAACACTAGATCACTTGTACAGATATTATGAAAATTCTACTGTTCGCATGGCTGCCCTGAAAGAAATTCAGCAGGCAATGGAGAACCCTGTTTTAAAGCCTAAACAGGCAAAAGCAGTTAGGTGGTTGTCCCATGATGTAGCATGCGACACACTAAGGAAGATTTTCCCATCCCTTGTTACGTCCTTGCATAGAGAGGCCTCTGAAAAGCATGATCCCCAAGCTGTGGGCCTAGTAAAAATGGTGGAAAACTGGTAGTTTTTTTCTATTTTATGCATGATGTGTGACATACTTCCACACCTTAGCATCTTATCTAAATGTTTTCAAACATCAGCTCTGAATTTTACTGATATAAAGAGACATTTACATTCCACTTTAGAGATTCTTAGGGCACACCTACTGATACCTGGTCAGTACTTCTCCTCCGTTTTGCCTGAACTAGTACTCCTGAATGATAATGGTCTTAACTTGCCATTTAGCAAAGCAGGTAAATCGTTTCAGAACCTCTGTACATGACAACTTTATTAGGGCCCTAATTGCTCAAATTGAGCAAAGGTTTCCAAGCACAGAACTTTTGGATGCGTTCTGTATCTTTGACCCCAGCATGATACCGGAAGGTGGTATTGAAGAGTTGGAAGGGTATGGTAGTGATAGCCTTGACATTATTCTTGGTCACTATGCTACTGTTGTGGATGTAGATGGTTCTGCACTGGAGTGGGCTTCCCTACGTAGTCTCATGTTCACGGAAAAGATGGCCTTTAAGAATATTCTGATGTGCTACACGCTCTAACTACTAAGTATGTAGACCTGTATCCAAACATATCTACTTTGGCAGAACTGGCAATGATAATACCAGTGTCGACTGCAGAGTGTGAGTGGGGGTTTTCTGCACTGAATCGAATAAAAACACAGGATGAAATAGATTAGGTGCCAGTATGCTAAATGCACTTATGCTTATCTCAGTTGAGGGCCCTGTTGTTGAAAATTTCCCCTTATTTGGAAGCTGCAGCTCATTGGGCAGGACTGCGAAACCGAAGATTGGATCTTGGCCTTGCAGGCACGAGTAAAGAGATGTAGGCTACCCCAAAATGTCAGGACTCTCACAATCTGTTGCCTGGCCTGCAAATAGAATGCAGAGGTTCTCCAGTATGTCACATTTTACCACACTTTTCTTTTGCTACTGCACACTACCCAAGGCCTCCAGACTGTCATTACTCCTATTTCTTGCTTCTTATGCATTTAATGCATCCCGTGACTGACTCCGCCCACCAGTAGCTCCGCCCCCCCCAGGTGACCCCACTGCTGTGGCTCCTCCCCATTACCACCGCTCTATATTTTCACGCAGTGTGGAACACTGGCATCTATGTGTTCCGGTACCTGGACGACTGGCTCTTTTCGGTCCCGTCGCTGGACAGCCTGAAGGAATCCCTCTCCTTCACTCTGGGCCTCTTTTCCAGTTTGGGAATTTCTAGCAATCTTCCCCCCAATCCCAGCTAATATCCTCCCAGCACCTTCAATTTAATGGAGCAGTGCTTGACACTGTCCAGAGCAAGGCCTTCTTTCTAGTCAACCCAGTAGAGACCTTAATCTCACAAGCCACATTCGTGACTTCCTCTCGGTGAACCACTGCTTGAGTGGTCCTTCGACTTCTGGGTCTGATGGTGGCTGCCATACCCACAGTTCCTTTGACTAGGCTGCACATGAGATAACCCAATGATCTCTCTCAGAGTCCAATGGGATCAGCACGTGGACGACATGGACCAGAGGGTTCTGGTCTCCAGCCGCCTTCAAAGGGATCTCTTCTGGTGGAAGGATCCTACCAATCTCTTGGTGGGGGCCTCCTCTCACCCTCCGTCTCCCTCTCAAATCCTCATTTCAGATGCCTCGAACTCAGGATGAGGAGCGCATCTGGGGGAACCACAGAACCCAAGGCCTCTGGTCTCCCATGGAAGAGAACCTGCACATCAGTATTCTAGAAATGAGAGCGGTGCTCTACACTCTCCAGGCTTTCCAGTCACTTTTGACTCCGGGAACACTCCTCATTCAGACAACATGGCCACTGTCTGGTATCTAAACAAACAGGGAGGTATCTGATCATGCCCTCTCTGCAAGCAGGTGATGTGGGTGTGGTACTGGGCAATTCAGCACGGCCTATCGTTAACAGCAGTCCACGTTCCGGGTGTAAACATTCAGGCGGACAGTCTCAGCCGATCAGTCACCAGGACTCACAAGTGGGAACTAAAGCAGGAGGTAGAAGACCGGTTTCTTCATTGGGGTCAACCAGACCTAGATCTGTTCGCCTCCCCATCCAACACAAAACTACCCAACGTTTGCTCACTCGTTCCCAGGCGTGGTGCTTTTTGGTGAGACACACTGTCTCTGTCCTGGACAGGGAAGTTTCTATATGCTTTCCCTCCCTTTCCTCTATTACAGAAGGTTCTGCTGATGCTTCAAGCAGAGGGGGCTCACATGATCCTCATTGCCCCTCTGTGGCCTTGGCAGATATGGTTCCCGCTGTTACGACAACTGACTTTGAAACTACCAGTACTTCTGCCTCTCTCTCACAACCTTCTGTTCCAGGAGCATGACACCCTGGTACAGCCGAGCCTCAAGTCTCTCCCTCTTTATGCGTGGCACCTGTGGACATAGCAAAATCTCACTATGGAGTCTCTGAGGGGTTGGCTCAGGTCTTAGTGGAAACTTGGAAACTTTCCACTAGATCCACTTACACCATGAAGTGGAAGAGATTTTCTATCTGGGCCCCTGCAAGAGGCTTAGACCCTTTTTCTTGTTCGGCCTCCCAGGTGTTAGAGTACCTCTTGCATCTTTCAGAGTTGGGCCTCAGTTACTCCTCACTGAAGGTCCATCTCTCTGCACTGTTGGCCTACCACCTTCCAGTGGAGGGCAAAACCCTAGCTCAGCTAGAGGTTTCTGAAACCTTTCTGAAAAGGATCCTTCATATAAAACTTCCAGTTCAGAATCCTGTTCCTCCCTTAGATCTCAGTTTTATGTTGGAAAAGCTTACTTTCCCGCTTTTGAACCGGCAGCAAGTTGCAATGTGTTTTTTAGCATGGAAAACACTCTTTTAGTTGCTATTACTTCAGCTTGAAGAGTTTCAACGCTTCAGGCTGTAGTTTGTAGAGAGCCTTATTTAATTTTCCAGAGGGACCGGGTGGTCCTGTGGAGTAATCGTTTGTTCCTTCTGAAAGTGTTTTCAGAAATGACTCTAAATCACAGTGTTGAATTGCTGGTGTTTTTTCCAGAGCACTCCAATGGGGGGAATACCTTCTGCACACCCCTTGATGTGCATAGGATTTTGAGGTACTATACCTCTTGGACTAAAGAGGTTCAAAAATCGAACTAGCTCTTCGTTACCTTTGGCTCCCAGTGTCAGGGCAAAGTGGTCACGAAACAGAGCCTGTCTAGGTGGCTGGCTAACTGTATTCATTACATTTACCACAAGTATGAAAACCCCCTTCCGGAGGCGGTCAAAGGCCACTCCACCAGGGGTGTGGCTACATCTACCATATTTTTCAGGAATGTGTCCACTGCAGATATCTGTGCAGCGGCCACTTGGTCTTCCATCCACACCTTGACTAAGCATTACAGTCTGGACATTGCCTCTAGGCGTCGAGCTGGCTTCGGCCTTACCATTTTGCAAGGTCGTCTGACTTAGACAGATTCTTAGTTGGCAGACATCTTCCTCCTCCCGGAACCTCGTCTCCGATTCCTTTTCTTTTGTTAGACTGCTTAGTATTCAGTCCTATATGTGAACACCTAGTGCAGGAACCCTCTCGAAGTAATATACAGCAGTTACGTGAGAACTTACTGTAACAGTAGATCTTTGTTAGAGGTTCCTGCAGTAGGTCTAGCTTCCCATCCCCCTTTCCTTCAGCTCCTGAGTTTTTACCTTGTTCCATGCCCAGGACTCTGTCTCTTCCAGGGCTCAGGGTAACAGGAGTCTATTGCTCTTTTTTTCTGCTTTCTTTATTTAGGTCTCCAGTGGAAAAGAACTGGAGGGCGGGCTCGGGGCCGCCCCTTTTATAGTCACGCTGACGTCCCATCACCTGACGACGGGGGTGGTCCCTGCTGACGATCGCTAGCTACAAGTTTGCTGTGCGGTCCTGATGCCAGGGGGCGCAGTCCTATATGTGAAGACCTACTGCAGGAACCTTTCTCAAAGATCTACTGTTATGATAAGTTCTTACGTAACTGCTATATCTTATCTTTGCTACCCTGACTCCAAGCTTTCTTTCTTAAAAATGAAGTGGATCATGGCTAGTTAGGTAATGTAGTGGTGGTGCTTCCACCTGCTACTCTGGCAGCCTGGGTTCAAGAACAGTTGGGGCCGGCTGGGGAAAGTGGAAGGAGGGGATTTCCTTCTCAGCTGTTCGCCACCACCTGGCAGAAGTTGGGTGGTATTGCAACGGAGGTACATAGCAGAAAAGGATGCTGCTCGAAATCTGATACGTGCTGCGCTGCACCACACATACATGTACACGTGCATCATTGATTCATTACATGAGCAAGAACCTGGGAAGAAACTTGTAAATAAATGGCAGAATGATGCCAGCCCCCTGCAGGCACGCACCTTCAACTGGATCCTGACATAATGGAGGATGTTGCTCCTTGAGAACCCTGCTGGGGGCAAGCAGTAGAACAGGAGGCTGAGGTAAGTACCTAGAGAAGGTGGGTGACAGGGCTGGTGGGGGGAAGGGGCTCGTCAGAGACTGGACATAAACATAGAACTGAAAGAAATTGGGTGGATAGCCCTAATGGTTAAAAAGTTAACCTTTTTCAAAGAAATTTTCTTTTGGAAAAGCTGACTTTGGAACCATTGGGGCTAGAAGCTTAATTTGTTTTTAAATGAAAATTTGGGACCTGATTCCAGAAGCTGCTGGACTGATGCAAAGTGCTAGCATCAAAAAACAATGGCATAAGTTGCACCTTGCGTCATATTTTGTGGCATTCCCTATTCCGAAATAGTCTGCTCTGGAATGAGAAGCCACTGCAAACGGGCACTGCATCACCTCTTTGGCATCCACATCAGGGTATGCCAGGTCGCATAGCTTTGCAGTGGCGGGGCTGCAACATCCCCTTCATTGGTATTCCAAAAGCCTTATCGTGGCTGTAGCAAGGGGATCACTTTTGACCAGATAGGAGGTTGTCTACACCCCTTGCAACATTGCCCCACAAGGGTGGGAACCAGGTGGTGGGGCTCTGTATGTGGGGTCCTGGGGCAGAAGGGACAGGGGAGTACCATAGGGGTGTTGGGGAACAAGTGAGTATGCCTGGGGGGGGTGAGTGGGTGTGCTGCGGGGGGGGGTGACATTAGTATAGCACAGCATGCACCATTACATGACTGGCGCTCACAAGAACATCCCCACCATGTGCCCAGTCATCCCCCCCCTTCCGGCATATCCACTCGCTCCCTCACACCCCCTATGGCATCCTGTGTGCCACTTCTGCCCTAGGACCCCTCCTGGCATTGTTCACTTTCTTGCACCAGGTGGGGTGGGCGGATCCATGCGGAAAGTCCCGCTGGTGCGCCTAGTGTACAGCGCAAGCCTGCCTGTGCAGTGAATCCCATTTATTTTGCGCAGAGTCCCCAGATGTTACGGAATCGGGTGCAGGGTCCCTGGCACACCGGCAGTCGGCACAAGCCGCTTTTGGCTCGACTTGCACTGATTTTGAGAATTGGGCCCTTGGAGTTAGGCCAACAAAGATGCATTCAGTAGATACAGTTTTAATATATGTTATATTAAAAATAATGTTGATGCAAAGAAAATGGACAATTCATGAACCACAACCTTATTCTGATATTTTTATTAGATTTCCACAATCATATACTGTAAATTTCTAATAATTGATTTACAAAATTTTAAAATTACATTATTTCTAGGATCGTGGATATGTTGTTCATCCACACTTATTGGTATGTCCCTTTAAGGATCGCCGGAAGTCTTCAAGCTGGATCCTCCCACCTACCCAGATGGTATAACCCTCGGCTCCGCCCCATGACGCCAGATCTTCCTTTCTGCTGGAAGATTCAGGTTGCCTCCTTCAAACAACATGAAGTTTTGCTATAGTATGACAATTGCAGTTTGTCCCAGCCTTAGAACTGCTCCGGAGGTGAAAGAGTTAACTTCCATGCCAGGCATGGAATCCTGAGCGTGAGCTCGGTTGTAAAAACTCTGTCTGGTGATATTCAAACCGAAACTGTCAGATTCTTTACTCTGCCTCACTGAACAGTCGCTCCGGAGATTCCTCCTTCTGCTTGGTTCATTTCTCGGTTAAAAAAGTGTTATTCTTGGTTTATTTTAAACCGCAATTATATTTATTTGAACCACAAACCGGTCGGTTCAAGCTCTGTCTGTGGTATCGTAAGTAATAGATAGGTTTTCATTCTCTGTGTGGAACTTGCAAACATTGTTATCGGTTCGGTTTGAACCGATCAGGTTGTTGTTAAAACTTGTTAAATTACATTTAGAGTGCAGTTCCCGGTTCTTATCAGTTCTATAGATTTCATTCGTTTTTTCCAGAACTCCGTGACACGGTTGGGAACCCATAAGGGTGTCTTGCTTAGCGATTTGCCGGACAAGACGTTTGGCTTAAAGCTGGCATTATCTCTGAGAAACCCAAAGAAAAACCGGGCCCATTAGGTTTCAGCACTGTAGTGTCTGTGGGGAAGCCTTTGCCAAGGCTGACCCACACACCGCTATGTGTTTATTGTCTGGGTTTGACCACCTCAATGCAGACTGCCAGATTTGCAAGAATTTCCTGCAGCTACCCTGGATAAGAGAGTTGGTAGGCTCAGGGAGAGAGGCCAAAAAGTCCGCTGACCCGGATGGCCAGCCCGGTTCGGTGCCAACCGAACCGGAGGGAGTGCCCTCTGACCAGGGCGAGACTTCCTCGGGCAAACGAAGAGCTGACTCGGAGGAGCCAGTTCCAGCAAAGAGGACTAGAAAATCAGCAGGTGTGGAGCCAAAATTTCCTTCTCCAACCGCTGCAGAGATAGCCAAAGCGATCCAAATTGTCCAGTCGCTTTCCCCGGTTCTGTCCGAACCGCCACTATCAGGTAAACGGTCGGTTCCACCGGTTCAAGAATATGATATAGAGGAATTTTATGAACCGGAGCAGGGGGAGGAGGATTATAAAGAGTGTGAATGTGATTTTGAAAGTCTGGATGTGCCCACTGAACCGGACATCAACCCAGACAGACCTTCAGGAGTGTCTTCCCCCTAGGTTTTCTGAGTCCCCTTCTCATTTTCTGTTTTATAAAAAAGTTGCTGAAACCCTCCAGCTCCCTTTGGAAGAAGCTGTGGATGAACAGGAGGAGCCTGACTATGTGGAAATCCCAGAGTCCAGGAGATTGCCTATTCCTTTACATAAATCCTTTAGGAAACAGACAATAAAAATTTTAAAAGCTCCTAATTCTTTACCTCCTGTGGATAAAAAGATGGACAGGAGGTGCACATTGTCAGGCCCTGATACGGAGTTCCTTTCACAACAATGCAGCCATGTTGGGGTAGTGCAGGCTGCAGCCTGTGATAAGGCAAATATTCCCTTGGCTTCACACCCCCCTGAGAAGGACTCCAGGAGGATTGATGCCATGGCAAAGAAACAATACATGGCAGCATCCTTGGGACTCAGACAGGCAAATTATATGGCCTATGTTGCAGGATACCAGAAATCCAGATGGGATACTGTTATGGCTTTAGCGAAACAGGTCACTGGCCAGCTTGCCAAGGAGCTGGAACAGGTGGCTACTGATGGTATTGAGGCATCCAAGGTGCAATTCCATGCTGCAGTGGACTCTAATTACAAAATTAAACTGATTGTGTGTGAAGCAAGCCTAGTGGCTTGATCTGTTGTCATACTGACTCCGACTTGTCCCTGTTCTTTAAACATGTGCATTTCCTAACTTTTGTGTGGGTGTTTGCTTCCCAAATACTCTGATAAACATTTTTAGGAAATAATTTGTGTGTGAGGTCAGGAAAAAAAAATCAGGGCTACAAACAGTGCCACCAGTGGGTCTGCCAGTCCCTGTCCTACCAGTCTTGTGCATTCCTTGCTTCATCAGTGTGGCGGTCACTTGTTTCTAAGCCAGCATCAAAGCAGTAAAGAAAAAATATTTCTGTTGGGGGAATCAGGGCTCCTTAACTGTGCCACCAGGGGTCTACAGTGTCTGTCCCACCAGTCTGGTTGTGCAGCCTTGCTTAGTCAGTGGTCACTTGTTCTGAACCCTGATTCAGGAGCAAAAAATATTTGTTTGAGAAAAAATTGGGGCTCAATAGCATTACCAAACTCTCGCTCTGTATTGACAAACACACGACAACACTTAGGGAAAAAAGCTTTATTGTACACAATGCAGAAACTAACTAACTTTGGTTTCAAATTAACTCAAAAACGGAAACATCCTGATCAAGATGAGTCTCGTGAGTCATTGACTGGGACAATGCCAGTTGGTCCAGCTGATATCGCTGCCGATGTCCAAGAGACTCCCTGCACCTCCTCCTGTAATACAGAAAAAAAAACCTCTAAGCATAGAGCAACAGGTTTTTACACTGGCTGGCTTAACAAATACTGTTGGTTACAGTACAAAGAAAATGAAGGCATGTTTTGTGCATTTTGCATAAAACATAAACAGATGCCCAAGTCAGGAACAGCTTGGATAATCAGTGGGTGCAAAACATTCAGAGAAGATGCTATAAAAAGGCATCAGAACAGTTCAGTTCACGCCGTTGCTTCTGAACTGGAAGCTAAGTGCAGAATTTCAGCTTCAAAAGGTGGAATAGAGCAAGCAACGCAGCAGGCCCTGACCCTGGAACAAGAGGCTTTTGTGGCATCCCTTCGTTGCATGTACTGGCGAATAAAAGAATGAGCTGCCTCACACAACAAAATATGGCTGACTGCTGGATTTCGCCAATTCATTGGGATGCAAATACCTAGACAATATACATATTGCTGATGCTGTTAAATATCGTTCCGATCGAACTGTCAGAGAAATGATTCTCTCTCTGGGTGAGGTGGTAAGGAGATCAGTTGTTACAGATTTGAAGGCTGCCAGATTTTTTTCGTATTTGGTGGACGAAACAACTGATATTGCCGTTATGAAGCAGCTCATTTTGTATGGTTGTACTGCAAAGAAGGGATACCCAGAGTTTCTTTCCTGGGAGTTGAGGAACTAATTGATGGAAAGGCAGACACAATTGTTAAAAAAAAAAAAAATGCTGGAGTTC
Source organism: Neoceratodus forsteri (assembly GCA_016271365.2). Taxonomy (NCBI): domain Eukaryota; kingdom Metazoa; phylum Chordata; order Ceratodontiformes; family Ceratodontidae; genus Neoceratodus; species Neoceratodus forsteri. Next base: position 608,955,301 of record CM057449.1, on the reverse strand, counting down.
TCTGATAACAATCAAATATCAGTTGATCACCTTGCAGGTTAGGCAGTGATGGAGCAGCCGCTGTGTGGGCAGGCGAAGTGGCATAAAAGCTGAAAGAAGTCAGCCCAATTCTTGTTGAAAATCACTGTATGGCTCATCGGGAGGCCTTGGCTGTAAAGGCAGCAGCAAATGAAGTGAACGCCATTAAAAAGTTTAATCAAACACTAGATCACTTGTACAGATATTATGAAAATTCTACTGTTCGCATGGCTGCCCTGAAAGAAATTCAGCAGGCAATGGAGAACCCTGTTTTAAAGCCTAAACAGGCAAAAGCAGTTAGGTGGTTGTCCCATGATGTAGCATGCGACACACTAAGGAAGATTTTCCCATCCTTTGTTATGTCCTTGCATAGAGAGGCCTCTGAAAAGCATGATCCCCAAGCTGTGGGCCTAGTAAAAATGGTGGAAAACTGGTAGTTTTTTTCTATTTTATGCATGATGTGTGACATACTTCCACTCCTTAGCATCTTATCTAAATGCTTTCAAACATCAGCTCTGAATTTTACTGATATACCGCTGCTTCGGTGGCTGCTTCTAGGGACGTCCCTATCCAGGAAATCTGCAGGGCTGCTACCTGGAAGTCAGCACACACCTTTATTTCCCATTACTACATTGACCTAGAGTCATGCCAGGATGCTGGTTTCGGGACCTCGGTTTTCAAGTCCTTATTCCCCAAGTAAGTATCTGGGGTGTGCGCCTTGCCTCCCTAGTCCCGGAGAACTGCAAGGAGTCTGCCAGACAGTGTGGATTGAACAACATATCCACGTCTCTAGAAATACAGGTTACTCGCTCGTAACAGGAGTTCTAGGAGTGGTATATGTTGTTCATCCACACAACCCACCCGACCTCCCCAGCTTTGACGCACAACCTGGCTTCCATCAGGCTAGATCTGGTGTCATGGGGTGGAGCCAAGGGTTTTACCACCTGGGTGGGTGGGAGGAGCCAGCTTGAAGACTTTCCGGCCCATCTTAAAGCGACAAGGAAACTGCCAGACCGTGTGGATAAACAACATATACCACTCCTAGAACTCCTGTTACAGGTGAGTAACCTTTATTTCCTCTTCCCAAGAATTCTTTTGTACTTTTCCACCACTTTGTCAGTGTAGTAGGGTGCAGGCCTTCGAGGACAGTTCAAGTAGTGTTCAGGTAATGTGCCACAATAGCAGCTCTCTTCATAATCCAATTTTATTTCATTACTTTCTTCATAGCAGGACAAATTCATTACAGTGAACTGGTACGACAGCAATCAAAAAACAAAATGCTCATTAACTAGACAAAGTCTGACACTTTGGAGCACTTAGCAGAGCTCCCTGGAGTCCTCTCCAGACCCAAAATCTTATCTAATCTCAAGGTTCCCCACTGTCTGAAAATATAGGGTGGTGGCAGTGATGATCGAGTCCAAAGGTGCATTATTTTTCTGGACCTCCGATAGGCACTGTACATGTGCATAAGTGGGTTTTAAGTAAAATATAGTGGACTGGTATCAGAACAGGGGTACTAGTGCAATAAAGGATGAGAATAAAATACAATTTTGGAGGATTTTATAACAGTCAGTAATGGATAAAAATATAGGGTGGTGGTAAAAAAAATGTAGGGTGATGGCCCACCGCGCAAAAATAATGAATGGGGAACACTGAATCTAATCTACCACTCCTAGTCCTTTTATACAGGTACAAACCCATGTGACCTACTTAACTCCACCCACATCTTTAATACTGAAGATAAACTTCTAATCTAAATATATTTATCATTCTTAAACACGGTTACAAACATATCATATAAAATACATATATTCACTATTTATTTAATTTTATTTTGAATCCTGACTCTTTTACAACAGTAGCTGACCATCCAAGCACCACCTCCAGCACTGCACAGCATAAAGCAGGGAAACAAACGGCCGGTCAGCTCTATAGCTGTACTGTGAGGCAGGGCACGAGGAACACACCAAAGCTGCTCCTGAAAACCTAAGGAAACACACACAGGGCCCTCCATGTAAGTTCACAAATATTTATTATTTTCAACGCACAACCTCCCTTCTGTTGGCAAACCTTTATATTCATATAAACCGTTGTAAACAAACAACCAAACTAGGATTCGTAGTGACCAGGAGCACGCAAATGCTATGGCTGAAATTGACTAAATTACCATTCAGCCAGTAACTCCTTTATGACTTTATTCACTAGGGTATTCCCCCAAATTTCAAAGGGTAAACTGGCTTTTTTTTTTTTTTAGCAGCACCTGTTGTTTACACAGAAAAGCACTATTTCATTTCTTTCTAATTAGCCCATGTGTGCACAAAGGAATTACCTCCTATTTTTATTTATTTCTATATGCCAAAAGAAAACTACGTTTTAGTCTAAACCGAACTACCCTTTTTAACACAACATTATGTCTTGTCCAATTATGGCCATAAGGAAGAGTGAAAAAAGGCAGCTCTCCCAACATTTTAGGCAGTCAAGCATTCAATCATTTTAAACCTTTCAATAGGGCCCTGAAAAGAACACATACAATCTCTCAAATCAGCTGCAAACTCCAGTTTTTGAATTTCAGCACTACTGCACTAAAGCACTAGGAGCGGCAGGTGAAATTGACAAAACCACAGTTCAGCTGCCGGCTCCCTTTTTTAGACATTTTTATTTTACTATATTTTCAACCACGCATCAGCTACTGCATGGTGCACATAATTACAGAGCATAACACGAATGTCAGCAGGGGCTCGAGAAACCAGCTTCTCTGCTGCTCACATCCTAAGGGGTGGGGTGGGGGGATTAAACATTTTGTAAATCCCTTATTCACTACATCTCCCTTTAAGTTACTAGGCACCTCATGATAGCAGAACTGCACTAACACAAGCACTTTTACAAACGCCTTTCTTATTCATTTTTATCTTCTTTACTATCGCTTCCTAATACCAGGACTGCGACTTTTAAACCAAATAAAGGAATAAACGCAGCCTGAATATTACAGCAGTGAAGCCGCACCACCTGGAGACAAAGCCCAGTTAAAAGCACCTTCACAAATACACATATTAAAGCGCCTTCACGAATGCACATTTGGAAGCATAGAAACAGCTGAACTATATAACACACTTCTCCGTGAGACAATACGCACACTTGCTACTTGCTTGTGCTATAATTTTAACATTTAAAATTTTAACACCCATATATTTCAGGAACCTATCAGTATTTTCTTTAACATTAATGTCACCTTTTGTTTTTTATTTCTAACACAATGGGCTAGAAGAATTGTAACTAACACGGTAATTACAGAAAAATCTAAGGCCCTAACCTTGCACAGAGCCCCTCTGTGACACTCAGGCCAGATTTCCTTAACCCCTCTAATTTCCTTTCATAAAAATTCCTACGTAACCTCTTTCCCATGCGATTTACCGGATTTCTCATCCTATTGATATACAGTAATATCATTCCTCATAAATGCTGCTTGCCTTTCATTTATCAGTTTTTTTATACTCCTCTGTAACCCACGGTTTGTCACCGCCTACCTTTTGTTTCTTTTGTAGGTATTACTTGATTTAGAGCTTCATTAACTATGGAAGGCACTGTCTCCCATGAAGCGTCTACATTCCTGTCCCCAAATTTTGCTTCCTGTAATTTACCAGCTATCACATCCAAAGTTTGACTCTTACCGTCCCTGGTAATCTTTCTACATTTAAACATTTTCTCCTCTTTTAACCTTCCACACTACTCTGAAGTATTTGCTAGCAATACAACATTATGGTCTGATAACTAATAGATGGCACAGTTGTTGGTTTACAGAATAATTTAGTTAAATGTGTTATAACCACATCTAACAGTTTGTCCCCTTGTAGGTTCTTCAACGGTTTGCTTTAAACCATCTTCACTTGTTATTTTTCCAATTGCCAATCTATTTGCATCCCCCATAATAACAAGACTACACTTATCACGTTTTCCCTGAATGTTGTCTAAACACCAGATTATATGATTTACCATCTGCTGTTTATTACTTGTAGGGGGGGTGATGAAACCCACCTACAATGAATGGTCTACATTGCCTGACAGATTTGGTACATTCAGTTCCACCTACATCATTTCAAAACCATCACCTTCCAAACCTAATAATCTTGTATAAGGAATACTATCATGGATATATTAAGCTATCCCTCCCCCCAATTCGCTCTAACCTATCTTTTCTTTCAGTCTGATATCTCGGAATTGCAACCATCTGGCTGGGAATATTTGCACTACACCATGTCTCTGTTATCACACCCACCTGGACTTCATTTTTCTTCATTACTACAGCAAGTTAGTCCACCTTTGTAGTTAAAGCTGTTACATTAGTATTCATCATTGTTGGTACCCACCTTTTCCCAGTTTGAATAACTGTCAGAGTACTCCTGTTTAATTCCCCTTTTACCTCTATACTTCATTTTCCTTTCTGTAATCATTACAGGTATTTTATCTGCATTTCCCATTTCCACATATCCTGTTTGTATCTGACATAAATTATTCACATTTACAACATTCCTATTTACATGGATCTTTCTTTCCCTACTAATCATTACTGGAATATTGTAACCCCCCAAAATCCTCACCTTCCCCATGAGCAGACACTCATATCATATACTTTCCCTTCCATTATTCCACACAATCCTAAAAGGAGTACATAAACAATATACATGTGCCCCATTTTTAAACTCACATGCCACATCTAACAACTATTACCTAAACCCACTTATAACCGCATATGAAGCTAAGAATACTAAGTAACTAAATCCAACCTTCAAAAATGTTACTCCCCTATTGCCCTGCAGACTCCTCTGTATTCAGCCAGACAGTACACAGCTGCTGCTTGAAAGACACTGCCGCATCTTAGGGGCTGTTCTTAAATAGTAAGTTGAGACCACACTAGTTGCTGCTCTGCCACTGCAGCCTTTGTGTAAGCCGTCACTATCCAGATCTAAATTACCCCTAGTTAAAGTGTTCAGGTGCAATTAAGGTGACTATACAAGGTTCTATACAGAAATCCAACAGTAACACAAATCAGGTGCAGTCACGGAAAAAGTTTTGGCAGTTTCTACTTTTAAATATATTCAGTTCCTAGTAGCAGTTAACAAAGTGCAGTCATTTCACAGGCAGTTCAGATTGCAGCTTTAAAATAAGTTACTGTTCCAAACACTTGTGAGCATACTTATCCTTTGTAACATCCCCCGATCTTTAAGCTCTTTCCCTTTACCTTTCGTTTCACTCACAGGCACAATGAAGTGGGGGGGGGGGTCCAGGCACCATGCAGCTCTCTATTATGTCAGCTGTTCAGTGTATCCCAGCTCCTCTGAGAACTTGCTGATGTATTTTGTGATGGAAAGTAAAGTAACCCAGTGGAGTCTGTCACCCACCCACTACAGCACTGTGACGGAGTACTCGGCCAGAGGAATCAGCCGGACACTACACAGCTGCCACAGGGAGACATTCCCCACATCAAGCTGTTCACACCTTGAGAGAACAAGCTACCCCTGTGGCGTTCTCATCCTGTGGCAAAGGGCACCTTTCCCTTAAAGGCTGTGACCCTCAACTGATGTAGTTCATACAGCATTTGATTGCCTTCTTTAATTTCCCTAGTGCACAAGGTACTGCTTAAAGGGGACAGGAAACTTGTGCTGATTTGTACAGTAGCTGTAATATCACTGTTTACAGCAAGGAAATTCATACCTCCAGAGGATTCATATTTACCTGAACTGAAATAAACACTGATGTGAAATACTGTGTTTTCAATTGTTTTCTTCTTATGGACAATATTCTGAACAGTTCTCTTCCTCTTCCCATAACAAGTATGTCGTAGGGTGTGGGTGTAGACAACTTAACACAGGTAGAGACCAAAGGTAGGTTGTGACACACAAGAACGCCTTGAGTGCCTTTTATTATAATGATCCAAATAAAAGTTCAAATAATATAACCAAGGAGGAAATAAAACACTGAAAAACTGGATACAAATCAAATCCTAGCTCACCAAGAGCTTACAGTTACTTTTCAAGGTGTAACAGAGTGGAAGTAGTTTTAGTCTAACTTTCCACTATCTCCTATGGTTCTGGAACAGAGTTTCACCTACTCCCTTCCACTGCTAACTAACATCTGTGTCTACCCTTCTTTATAGGAATTCACAGGGCATAATTAATCATGTGGTCACTGTAGTCCGCCTCCTAATTAAATAATTACACTTTATTTCTACGTTAATACACAAGAATGGGGGACTACAGTTATAACAAGTTGATATTCTATTTTACAATTTTGATATCTTAGTTACTACAGTCTTCAAAGCAGGTTAAAAACACATATTCAGTAGCTTGAAACCTTAATTACCTAAATTAGCTAATAACTCTGCCCACATTGTGATGTCACTCAGTTCTAACCCTCTACAAATGTGCTTCATTCTGGGCTGCCAGATCCTTTAGGAAAGCTTCAGTCAAGACAACAACCAGGTAATCTGTAGGGGCTTTTCTTTAAATACTGCCTAGTACATTTGTTTAATGTGTTCTTATGTTTTCTTCATGCCGTGGGTAAAACTCAAACAAAAGCATAACCTACAAGTCTAATAGACAGACAGACTAAACCCTTTTATTTAGTGGGACATGCTGCTTTCCTTTTGCAGCTGAACTAGTTTGCACAACTCACATGTGACAAGGAATACCCTTGTATTTTAAACCTCCTGACCAGCCTTCTCAAAGCCTCACACAGCTTCTCTCCAAAGCTGTATCTGTAACAGTGCTAGTGCTAGCTTTCTGTATGAGGGACTTAATTCAGTAAACTTAACAGGGGAAAAAGGCTCATTTTTATTATTCATTCTGTTAAACAATGCAACAAATGCCATAATAAAGTTCGGGCGTTTGTGCATTTTTTTATTTGAGTTGAGAATTCTCGAGACAGGAAGAATGAATAAAAAGGGGGAGAATACACTATAATGGGCGGCCACTCCATTATAGTGTGAAAAAGATAGAGGATACTGCTGCAGCAGAGTTTGATAGAAGGAGAGGCAGATGGAGGGGAAGAGACAGAAACAAGAGGGCAAAAGACTAGAAGTCTGGCTCGAGGATTTCTAAGTCCAAATCTGGGGCAATACTGCCACACACTCCCATGCTTAAGCGATAACCTATCTAGGTTATCAAGACAACCTACCCTACACTTGGGTAGGATGGAGCTCGACCCTCCCTCACCATAGAGCTCCACCCCAGGGTCCCTTAAATACTTTGATTATTATAGGAACGAACAAGTCAACCTAATTCATTCTAACACTACCTGGGGTGTCTATACCAATATCATTCTCTCTATTGAAATAGAGTTATGACCTCAGAATAATATTTTAACATTCTATACATTATCCCATTTGTCGGGATAAATAATCAGCATTGCATCTGAAGGTACCGGCTCGATGTTGTACAGTAAATGTAAAGGCTGTAATGACAGAGTACCACCTCATGATTCTGTTGTTTTTATCTTTCATCTGGGACAAAAAGCAAAGGGATTATGGTCTGTTACTAGGGTAAAGGGCTCCCATAAATAAAATCGTAATGATTCAATTGCCCATTTTGCTGCTAGACATTCTAGTTCAACAGTACTATATTTCCTCTCTCTATCATGTAGCTTGAGATATATCTATAGGGTGTTCTTCCATTTATAGTCTGACTAAGCACGGCTCCCAGAGGCGTCTGTGTGGACTTCAAATGGGTAATCAAAATCAGGGCTCCTTAACATAGGGGAAGAGCACAGTGCCGCTTTTATGGTATTAAAGGTTTGTTCACATTCTTGTGACCATTATATTTTATTCTCATATTTCTTTTTTGTCAGATCAGTTAGCGGGGCAGCAATTGTAGAGAAATTGGGGATAAAACGCCTGTAATACCAGCAAGTCCTAAAATGACGGATTTGTTTCTTTGTGGTTGGTCTGGCACTGTTAGCAACTGCTTCTACCTTATCCATTTGTGGTTTAATGAGCCCATTACCAAGCACAAATCCCAAATATTTGGTCTCATTCATAGCCAATGCACATTTACTTGGATTAATGGTCATACCTGCCATTTTGATTGCATTTATTATGTCTCGGAGATGTGTCAAATGGGAATCCCAGTCTTTACTGAATACGACCACATCGTCCAAGTATGCAGCACAAAATGTAGTGTATGGTGTTAATATTTGGTCCATATACCGCTGGAAAGTGGCTGGTGCACCATGGAGCCCAAATGGCATAGTGCAGAACTGGAAAAGGCCTGTAGGGGGTACTGAAAGCTGTTTTTTCTTTATCTGCACTAGCCAAAGGGATCTGCCAATATCCTTTGATAAGATCTAACGTGGATATGTATCTAGCATTCCCAATTTTATCTATAATATCATCTATTCAAGGCATAGGGTATGCATCGAATTGTGCAACTTGGTTAAGGTTTCTAAAGTCGAGGCACAACCTAATACCTCCTTCCTTTGGCACTATCACAACTGGAGACCCCCATGCACTTTTTGAGGGCTCAATGATTCCTAAGGCTAGCAGTTTGTTGATTTCCTCTTGCACCTCTTTTCGAACCCTCTCAGGGAGTCTATAGGGTCTTTTCCTTACTGGGCCTCCATGAGTTTTTATTTGATGTTCCACATTTTTAGGCTTACCAGGTATGCTTGTAAAGGTTGTGGCAAAGGTTTGAATCAGAGCGTCTAGTTGCTCTCTTTGTTTTTGTTCTAAACTGGGGTTTATAAACATGTCTTGGGGTCCTTTCCTATCCTCCAGTCGCCCATAAGCGACTTCAAAATCTGTCTCCCCTTCATGAGGTATGACCATAAGACTGATGTCATCATTTGTTCTTTCATACCATCTTTTTAACAAATTTACATGATACACCTTTTTCCAGGTTTAATATCATGGGTAGCTATTTCATAATTAACTGGGCCTGTCTGCCTCAGAACCTGATAGGGGCCCTGCCACTTCATGGTAACTTGTTACTGGATGAGGGTAACAATAGTAATACTTGATCCCCACTCTGAAATTGTTTCCTACTTGTACCTTGATGATTACAATGATTTCTGCACTTTTGGGCTTGAACACTGGATTCATGTGCTTTAGTTACATAAGTCACTAACTTCTGCCTCAGTGTTTTCATATACTCAGCAATGCCTTTTGCTTCATCTCCTTCCCTCTTCCCAGAATTATTTTATGACATCTAACGGTCCCCGAGGATTTCGCCATATAGAAGGGAAAAGGGGAATAGCCAGTAGAGGCCTAGGGTACCTCTCGATAGGGCAAATAACAAATAGGGTAAATATTTATCCCAGTTTTTCCTTCCTCATGGACAAATTTCATCAACATCCATTTCAAAGTTTGATTGAAGCGTTCTACAGTCCATCTGTCTGGGGATGATAGGGGAAGTTCGTGACACTACAATACCCAACAATCTGTAAAGTTCTTTTAATAAAGAAGCATTAAAATTACTCCCTGATCCGATAAAATCTATTTCAGTATACCCACTCTACTAAATAATTTGACTAGTTCTTCTGCTATTTTCTGGGTGGCGACAGTGCGTAAGGGGATGGCCTCAGGATATTTAGTTCCATAATCACAAATGACTAATATGAATTGATTCCCACTGGAGCTCTTAGTCAAAGGTCCCACTATATCTATTCCTATCCGTTCAAATGGGGTTGTCACTAAAGGAAGTGGTACCAGGGGAACAATCTCTTTTCGTCCTACCTGACTTACTTTTTGGCACTCACTGCAGCTCTGACAATATTTAGCTACATCTTCGTGAATACCTGGCCAATAGAACCTTTGTAAAATCCTCCCCAAAGTTCTATCCCATCCTGCATGTCCTGCCAATGGGATATCATGGGCTAGAAAAATCAAATTGTGTCTATACTGGGTGGGAACTATCAGTTGTTCTACCTGTTCTCCTGTATCTTCTTTAGTACATACCCGATACAATAGATACAATATGTTATGCTGTATGATGATCTTAGGGGCACCAGGACCATTTGCTTTATCCACTTGCTGAAACAGGGATTGTAAGGTAGAATCCTTAGCCTGTTCTTCAGCTATGTTACTTTTTACAAAAATGGAAGATATTGATTCAGGTAACCCCTTTTTCTTTTCAACCCACCTTTTTTGGAGCCGTCTCTTAGCATTTTTAGACACCCTTATTTTCCCTGGTGGATCATACAGTTCATCCTGAAATGGAAATACATCCCCCAATTGTTGTGGCAGTCTACTCTGAACTCTAGTGGTTACTGCAGACAGAGTTCCCTTATTTTGTATTAATGCTTGGAAGTCAGGGTAGTCATGGCCAATTAGTATCGGTACTGGTAGATTAGGAACTATCCCTGCAGTCACCTCAGAGCATTTCCCATCTATATTGATACATATCTGCCCTGTAAAATAGTGGTGAGAATCACCATGAACACATATGACATGCATATCAGGTCCTTCACTTTTACTACTCCAGTATCAAACAATTCAGGCCTTACTAAAGTATTTTGCTACCTGATTCTATTAATCCTATTACATTTTGATTGCTTAGCTTTACCACAGTAGTAAAATATCCAGCACCTAGCAGAGCCAAATGAGAAGTACCCCATTTTTGGACAGTATCTGGCTATATGGCCTAGCCCTTGGCAGTTTCTGCAAACAATGTCTGCTGGAAAAGGCGTCTTTCATTATCAGTTTTATTGTCCTTCTTTAAGTCACTGGTGGTTGGAACACTAGTCCTTGTTCTGGAAATAGTTCTTCCTGTTACTCATCTCTTGGGGACGAAGTCCTTTCCGATATGTCTGGTGGGCTGTTAAAAGTCCTCAGCCAAGGAAATGGCTTTTCTGCTGTTTCTGGCTTATGTTCTTTTACCCATATTTGTACCTCATGGGAGTATTTGTAAAATTGTTCAACAATAAAGGCCTCCATAATTGCAGTTATAGACTTTCCTTCTGGTTGTATCCACTTCAACACAGTTCCGTGAGACATGTAAATGTCTCTAGGATTGTCTTGGGGATGGTACTTTAAGGTGCAAACCTTTGCCTATATGTTTCGAACTAATATATCTTTTCAGTATTTCAGTTTTACCAGGTCATAATTTTCAGCATCTCTAGAGTCCATGTGACTATAAGCCAATTGGGCCCTCCCAGACAAATAGGGGCCAACCATACACCCACTGAGTTTGTGGCCAATTACAAGCCCTAGCCACCCTCTCAAATGTAGTTAGGTAGGCCTCTATATCATCTGAATTAGTCATTTTAGTTAGCTTGATGTCTTTTGGGTTGGAGGTACCACTATCCCCACTATTGCCAGTATTAGACCCAATTAATTGTAACACTTTCACAGTCTCAGCCCATCTGATTTCCTGCTGCCGCAGTTCCCGTCTCCTTTCCTGGGCATCTGTTTCCCACTGTCTCTCCATCTCACTCTGTTGAATCGTCAGCCAACGTAATAAACCAGCCAAGTCCTCAGGTGGTTCCTCTCTGAAGGGCGTCTTCTGTAGAACCTCCTCAGACTCCTCCTCACTGTATGTTTCCTCCTTTGCCATGGGATCCTTTTTCCTGACATCTGGACCCAGTCCTGGATTCAAAGGGTCTCCTGTCAAAGCCGTCTGGGTTCTGGTCACCATTCCCAACGTCTTCTCCTTTCCACCGGATGCCATCTCCACTCCAAGTTGTCTGGAACCCTGGTCAGGTTCCTCACTGGTTTCTCCCAATATGCCTTAGACAACCAGTAACATCCCACGACTGACACCACTTTGTCGTAGGGTGTGGGTGTAGGCAACTTAACGCAGGTAGAGACCAAAGGTAGGTTGTGACACACAAGAACACCTTGAGTGCCTTTTATTATAATGATCCAAATAAAAGTTCAAATAATATAACCAAGGAGGAAATAAAACACTGAAAAACTGGATACAAATCAAATCCTAGCTCACCAAGAGCTTACAGTTACTTTCAGGTGTAACATAGAGTGGAAGTAGTTTTAGTCTAACTTTCCACTATCTTCTATGGTTCTGGAACAGAGTTTCACCTACTCCTTCCACTGCTATCTAACATCTGTGTCTACCTTTCTCTCTTTATAGGAATTCACAGGGCATAATTAATCATGTGGTCACTGTAGTCCACCCCCTAATTACATAATTACACTTTATTTCTACGCTAATACACAAGAATGGGGAACTACAGTTATAACAAGTTGATATTCTATTTTACAATTTTGATATCTTAGTTACTACAGTCTTCAAAGCAGGTTAAAAACACATATTCAGTAGCTTGAAACCTTAATTACCTAAATTAGCTAATAACTCTGCCCACATTGTGATGTCACTCAGTTCTAACCCTCTACAAATGTGCTTCGTTCTGGGCTGCCAGATCCTTTAGGAGAGCTTCAGTCAAGACAACAACCAGGTAATCTGTAGGGACTTTTTCTTTAAGTACTGCCTAGTACATTTGTTTAATGTGTTCTTATGTTTTCTTCATGCATGTGGATAAAACTCAAACAAAAGCATAACCTACAAGTCTGATAGACAGACAGACTAAACCCTTTTATTTAGTGGGACATGCTGCTTTCCTTTTGCAGCTGAACTAGTTTGCACAACTCACATGTGACAAGGAATACCCCTTGTATTTTAAACCTCCTGACCAGCCTTCTCAAAGCCCCACAGCTTCTCTCCTAAAGCTGTATCTGTAACAGTGCTAGTGCTAGCTTTCTTAAGGAGGGACTTAATTCAGTAACCTTAACAGGGGAAAAAAGGCTCATTTTTATTATTCATTCTGTTAAACAATGCAACAAATGCCATAATAAAGTTTGGGCGTTTTGTGCATTTTTCTTTATTTGAAGTTGGAATTCTCGAGACAGGAAGAGCGATATAAAAAGTGTGTGTGTGGGGGTTAGAGAATACACTTTAATGGGCGGCCACTCCATTATAGTGTGAAAAAGATAGAGGATACTGCTGCAGCAGAGTTTGATAGAAGGAGAGGCAGATGGGAGACAGAAACAAGAGGGCAAAAGACTAGAAGTCTGGCTCGAGGATTTCTAAGTCCAAATCTGGGGCAATACTGCCACAAAGTAATTTGGAATTTTCTCTATTTCACGGCGTGTGTGCAGAATGCTAAGCATCAGCTCTTAACCTGTCAGAACCATGCTCTGAGTTCTGTACACAAACCACAGCATAGGTAAAATTCTGTACCACTGGTTCCATGAAGGGAACTGTAACATAATGCTGCCTATAATAAAAAGGAAATGAAAATTACAGTTTTCCACATCACTTTTTTTAGATACAGTTAAACACAGATCTTTTAGGGGTATGAATATCATTTCTGAGAGTAGGAACATTATAAACAGCTGCTCATTAGAAAGAATTTCCTGTGCTTTTTAAGGCACATTGGGAGAACTCATTGGTGATCTCCATCATTCCAGACTCTCCTAGGCCGTACTGGTATTGGGACTTACTCAGCTTATGTTGGAATCCACTGATGGTACTTCCTGTCAGGCTTGACCTCCTAAGCACACCCAAGTTGGTCAGTGCTGCACCCAGACTTTGGTGCCCCTGCATCTGACAGCCGTACATCTGATAAGCTCTTGTAGGCCTCTTTAAGAAGATCATGAGAATTTAAGAAAAGCTCCAGCCATTATTGGGGAGGTTGGTTGGGGGGACACAAGGGTAGACTCAAGGAACAGGGACTCATCTTTCGGGGGAAAAAAAACACAAATGAGGATATGAACAAGGTATTCAAAACTGTGAAACCCACAGGCAAGAGGACTGGTCTGGCCGATTTGCATTGTTATGGAACAGGAAAACAATGGAATTTTGGTTTAAACACAGAAGAGAAAGCAGAAGAAAGGATGTATTGAAACATCATTTTTCTAAAAGGGGTTAATTCAAGTTTTGTTTAAGGTGTCAGTGTGGCTCAGTTGATAGCATATCCACCTATGGGTCAGTAGGTTATGGGTTCTAATCCTGCAGTGGGATTAGGCTATTACTATAAACACAGATACCTGAGTGCAGTTCTAGAGGTATGCTGTATTGTCGGGGGTGCCATCCTTCCATTCACTAAAATACTACCACAGCTTAATCTGGTTCAGTGACAGTTGGTTTGCTTTTATATATCCCCTCTCCCCTTACAAATAAGCAGTATTGTCTAGCCCTCCTTTACTGGTCAACAAAAACTAAATTAATATATTCTGTGACTTTTTTACCATGGATGACAGCATAAGACTGTGGCTTAGGTATCTTGAATGTAAATTTAGAATGGTACTTCAAAGAACAACATATTTCTAGATATGACTGATAGGACAATAGGAAGATTGATGGGATAGATCACTAGTCTCTTTCTTAATGTTTTTGTAATCTCAGAAGTACACTGTGTCTTCTTTCACTTGCAAGGTGTCAGAAATTCTTGACTACCTGTGGTCTTGTCAGAGTTTATACGGTCTCTTCTGACAGTTCTTTTTGAACCTATTTGGCCAAGCCCCATTTCTGGACCTTGGCTTCAGAAAATGTTATTAACCAATTGCTCAATTGACCAAATAGCCTTTTCCTACACTACATCAGCAAGAGCCCCTTCTCCCTGGGGCCTTAAAGGGACACTGTCAACCCTTTTTGTATCATATTGTAGTATTTCTAGCTAAAAACCCACGTTACGCTTGCTTACCTAAAATTCATTGATGTTGCTGGTTGTTTTATCTGCTTCATGTCTTAGTAGAACTGAAGTGCATACTAATTGTATACCCAAACTTATTTTTTATTTCTTTCAAATTCTTGTTCTACTTCTATTGCATACTACCAGAACAAAAGAAACACCCCAAACAGTGCAACCACTCATGATGCAATAGTCTCCTCTCCTTTAATTGCATATTGAGTGTCTAAACAATGTTGGGGTCAGGGTATTCCCAAGTCGAAGAAAGACTCGGTGGGAGTAGATCAAGGACTGTAAACAAATATGCCTTAGTGTGGTAACATCAGTATTGTGTGCAGTCTGTTTTTCACTTAAAAAAAAAAAAAATAAAAAATGTAATCAGAATCAAGCTACCAACTACATCAGCAGTCGCTATGGAGTGTGACCAATTATAAAATGTGTTTCTTCAAAATGGAGAGTTTGAGGCCTAAGGGAGTTGACAGTATCCCTTTCACCTGGTTCTCTGTAAGCTCAGTGAAAGGCCCTTTGAGTTGATGAACCTTTGCAAATTTAGTTTCTTGTCCTCAAAAACTGACCTTGGACATTTCATTGGCCAGGAAGGTCGGCAACTTGCAGTTTTTTTTTCGTGACCCCAATTGCAGCCACTCTTGGACTTCATCCTGGTCTTCCACTTGCACTGTTTTGTCCCAGTGCATTATTGACTTGCATTTTTTGCATTTTTTCATGGATGGTAAGTTTGGATCTTCAAGGATATCTCTTTCACCAAGCGCACCTCTGGAACTATAACTGCCTGACACTAGGACCACACAGAGACTTTTTTGCAAGCAGTCCACTAGGGGCCGCCCATGATAACGTCTTGTGTCAACATCCTCTCTGTATAAATGTAGGTGGCCTCTCTCTTTCTTCCGTTCTTTTCTCGCCATCGACCATACTCGCAGGACTCCACAGAGATGCCACCACTGCAGTCAACTGCTAAATCTTCTGTTTTTTTTTTTTTTGTTTTATTTGGTATCAATTGGTATCATTAAATGATGTGAATTCTGATTTAGCTAGGATAGTTTCTGGAGTGCCACAAGGATCTATTTTAGGTTCAGTTTTTTTCAATATTTATTTGAACAACTTGGCTGTGATGGATTCCTCTGTAGGCTATCATTTATATGCTGACAATACCATCATATATGTGGGTGGTCAACTGATAACATCCGTGGAAGCTACACTACAATCAGCTTTTGATGGCCAACAGAGGTATTTCATCCAGTCAAAATTAGTTCTCAGTGCCAGAAAGTCGAAAGTTATGGTATTTGCCAGGGAAAAAAGGCAGATCAGACGTTGAACATTACAGCAATGGATCCTAGAGTTTTGGGAACATGTACACAGCTATAGCTATTGCGGGATATGGCTGAATGGTAAATTGAAATGGGATACATACATTGATTATTTAAGTAAAAAAACCTGAAACATTGTTAGGTGCATTATATAGATTTAGGCATTGTATGATGTTAAAACACAGGTCTCGAATAATAAATGCACTTATGCTTCCATTGTTAAGATTATGGTGACCTGATATTTGCTGGTGCAATCGAACAAGAATTATCAAAATTAGAAATAATGTATAACAGATTAGCTAGATACATACTGAATGCCCCTCGACAGATATATAGATGTTTAATGTACAAGGCTTTAAATTGGACGCATCTTAAAGATAGAAGATGTTTCCTCATTTTGACTTGTATGTTTAAATGTTGCAAGAGTATGGTTCCAGGGTATATACTGGATAAATTGCACAATAGGTGCATGAAAGAAGGGCTAAGTTCTGCGGGTGGTCTTGAATATATCCTGACAGATTGCAGAATAGAAATTGGTAGATCACACTTTATTTTTTTTTTTGTTATTTAGGACCTCACATATGGAACTCCGTGCCAGTTGCACTTAGATCACAAACCTTGAATTGTTATATGGGTGCAATAAAGCAGTGGTTTGCAAAAAGAGTACATGTGAATTTAAAGTGTTGTTCAGACTCTCATGTCATATAAATCTTTGTTTACTGACTATGATCCATAGATGGATACGCAATATGTACAAACAAGATAGTTTTGTCTCTTGTATAAAGATTTGAGATGTGCCTCTCTATACCACATACAAGTCAAACCTGAATTTATTAGACAGTGTTTTTTTTTGGGGGGGTTGTGTATTTATTTATCCACCTGGGCCACCTCTCTGCCCCCAAGTACTCCTCGCATCCCATCCAGGGATCCGGCTGCCATCTGTCTCGACCGGGACCGCTGGCACCCTGAAACCCCTGCGGCTTGCCACCCACAGCGGGGTGGCAGGGAGCCCCCTAACTCCCCACGCTGACGTATCCAATTCGGGTGCCAGCTCCCGACGAACACTTGCGGATGGCCATCAAGCTGCGTGAGAAGTGCCACCTTTTTCAATCCTCCCCTCCCATTACTGGAGCCATGGGCATGCAATGATGCCAGCGGTGGCAGAGGTGCATGCGTCCACACACTTCTTCCCTCCCCCAGGCATCTGCCCAGACTCCTCCTGATGCTGTCGCCCCATGATCTGACCCCCAGCCTCCGCTAGGGGCAATCAGGCGTTGGAAAGTGAAATACCCCCTACCCGGAGAAGGAGAGCAGTCCAACGGACGCTCTATCCTTCTCTCCGGTGATCCATGCTCGTTCCCGAACATGGGTCGCCGGCACAGCGCGAGGTAAGACGTCCAACGCCTCAGCCCTCAGCGCCACTGGGCCAGCTATTATTACAGTGTTTAAAATAATTAAGTTGTAAATTTATAATTTTTTTTTTTTGTATTAGATGTGGAAGTCTATGTAGGTCTAATTTTATTACGAGTGTAATTTGTTTGGTCAATTGATGTTTTGGTAACTCAGAAAATTTCTCCAGGACCTCAGTGAAAATTTTTATTTATTTATTTATTTATTTAGCTTTTGTTGACCGGGTAAGTGCACTAGACAAATTCTGCCTATTTTCAGGCATGACCCGGGGGAGGGGGATACAGATGAATGCCAACTGACCTTGAACCAGATTAAGCTGTTGGTGGTATTTTTAGTGAATGAGGGAAATTTGGCCAGGACACCAGGGAAATTCCCCTACTCTTTTCGATAAGTGCCATGGGATCTTTAACATCCACCTGAACTACCACCAATCCAGGCAGATGGGACCTCGGTTTAACGTCTCATCCGAAAGACGGCACCTCAGAAGTGCAGCACCCCTCTCATGCTGCACTACAGTGTCAGTACTGGGATATTAACCCAAGTGCCAGATGTGGGAACTGAACTCACAGCCCTCTGATCTCCCGGCCTCAGAGGCGAGTGTGCTACCTACTGAGCCACTGACACTGCTCAGTTGAATTTTCCTATTCATTTAATGAAGTGAATAAAAGTTGTTGTTTTTCTACTACTACTACTTCTGCTTATTATTTTTCTCACTGTAGTAATCATCACTTTATTTTAAAGTGATTACCATCAGCTTGTATGTTGACAAAAGACACCACTAAGCTCTTTCGATACTACAAGTGCGGGGAAAAAAATCTAATCTAGCGACAACCATGAGATAGGCATACACTGTCTCAGGGAGGCCCTTGATGTTAAGGCCTACAAGATCTGCCTGAAGTTTAACTAAGCTACCCAGCGATGCCGTCAACGAGCCCTGCATACTGTTCTACTCGAGCAGCAGGTAACCAGAATGCAGAGAGAGCTCCAGACGAAGAGCTTCTCCTTGTTGCCAGCCCATTCCTCAGGCACACAGTCTCCCAAGGCCCAAGAGAAGTCCTCAGGAAAGCACAAACACCAGGAGAGGGAGCGGAGCAAGAATAAATCTCTCCCCCCACCTCAGTGTACTCCCAGTCGCCGTTTCACTCAGCGCCGACTGTTGCAGTGCTGTCGACCACTTTGGCATTGACACCTCCTGCTGCTCAAACCTCAGCATCCACAAGATTGGCTCTGGCAATGAATTCTGCCAGACTTTCAATGGCTGGCGAAGGCCCATTGACATCAAGGCTCCAGACACCCCTGTCGACATCACAAGTCCTGCCACTCAGACCTGAAAACTCTCAAGGATGGTTGGCAGTGAGTTCCGCTGGGCCTACTATGGCCGACGGCCCATTGATGTTGGGGCTTCAGTCTCCTCCGTCAGCATCGCAAGACACCCCTGCAGTGCAGGCCATCAACGTCCAGACGGTGCTTTCCTCCTTTGCGGAGATACTACAGCATCTTATCCCTCCTCCTATGCTGGGCATGACAAAGACGGGCTCTCAGACCAGCCCCAGCATTGACGCCTGCTAGGTCGATGCACCCTACACACTCTAGGGTGTAGACATCATCGCTTAATTCCTTATGGCCTTCAGGGCCCATTGATGAGGATGAGGAATACAACCCTGGCCTCCTTTTACAGGAGGAAGAGGAGGAGGAGGAAGATATGGAAAGGAGCCTATTTGAGAGGTCTGCCTCCACCATTCCACCAGGAGTGAGGACTCCACACTGTATACTCTTGAGCTCTCCTCCTGAAGACTCTTCCTTCATTTCTGTGATGAAGCAACTCCAAGTGATGGGGTTTGATGCTTAGGAGCAAGACATCACTAGGAGAAATTTGGTGGAATTTCTGGAGCTGCCAGAATCTCCACCTTTTATCATTCCTCCTCTATTGGCTGCACTAGAGGATGCCACCCTGGCCACCTGGCATAGACCATGCTTGATCTCCGCTATGCCCAGGAAGGCATACAGGTTGTGCCAGGCTCCCTCAGGAAAGCCTTTTTTCGCAGGCCAACCTGAGGCTGATTCAGTTGTGATAAATGCAGCCCTTGATAGGTGTAATTTGCCATAGCATCTCTGTTCTCTCCCCCCAGATAAGGAGTCGAGAAAACTGGACCTCCTGAGAAAGAGAACCTTGGCCTCTACCACACTAGGCCTCAGAATAGTGAACTATCAGGCCCATATGGTCAAATACTAGAATACCCTCTGGAAAAAGGCTAAAGCAGCAGCTCATTCTCTCCCAGCGGTTACCCAGAAGCATGAAATGCTCAATGCCTCCAGACAGGGGCTGACGTGGGTAAGCACCTCTTAAGGTCTGCCTATGCCATTTCGGATGCCTCAGCCAGAGCAGCTGTGACTGGCATCTGCCTAAGAAGGCATTCTTGGCTAAGATGTCAGAATTTGCTATTGATGTCCAGCAATCCATTCTGATTGCCCCTTTCAGAGGATACATGCTCTTTGGGGCAGATGTGCAGGATATCCCCTCTGACCAGCAAGTCTCAGGGAGGACTCTAAGATCAGTCCATTCTCTCTACCACACACAACCGAGAAGTAGGCAGAGGGTCCCCTTTCGCAGGTCTACCAACATACCTAGGTCAGGGGCCATACAACAGAGCAAACGCAGAGCAGGGTCAGCTTTGCCGACCCCAACCTCCTCTACAGGTGCCCACTCCAAAGCCTCTAGAGGTGCAGATGTGGCTGCGGATGCCGGATCTGTCTCAGCATGACGCCATATTAGACCCCTGCCCTCCAGTGCCAAATCTGAAGGTGGTGGTAGGGGGTTGCCTTTCCTTCCACGAGGAACAGTGGAGGGGGTGTTACAACAGATGCTTGAATCTTGCAATAGAACAGGGCCACGCTCTAGAATTTCTGGAGTTGCCTCCAGACCTTCCACCAATTCCCTCAGCTTATCCTCTAGACCACATACCGGTGCTACTAGAGGAAGTATGTACACTGCTGCAGAAGAGGACCATAGAACCAGTTCCCTGGGAACAAAGGATTCTATTCTCATTTCTTTCTAGTCCCCAAATTCACAGAGGTCTTGAGGCCCATTCTGGATCTAAGTAACCTGAACGTTATATTCAGTACAAGAAGTTCAGGATGGTCACTCTGCAAGGCCTGCTGTCCCTCCTGCAAAAAGGGGACTGGATATGCTCCCTAGACATGCAAGACCCTTACCTGCATATCAAGCTTTGTCTACCCACAGGAAGTACCTCAAGTTCCTGTTTCAAGGCGAACACTACCAGTTCAGGATATTGTCCATTGGCTCATCATCTGCACCATGGGTATTTACCAAATGCTTGGCAGTTGTGGCAACAGCTCTCGAGAGAGGACTGTATGTATTCTCCTGTCTAGACAACTGGTTGCTCAAAGCTCAGTCCAAGAAGCAACTGTCTAACATCCTAGTGCATACCAGGCAGCTGTTCAGTGCCCTAGGGATCACAGTCAGTCTGTATAAACAAGCAAGGGGGAACTAATTTGTACCTTCTGTGCAGGGAAGAGATGAGGGTTTGGTACTGGACTTTACCGGCTGACATCTTCCAGGCATCCAAAATGTCCCGGCAGACAAGCTAAGCAGGTTGCAGTCCAGAATGCACAAGTGGGAGCTGCTGACCTCTGTGGTAGAAGACCTGTTTGACAGGTTGGGTCATCCAGAGTTGGACTTTTTTGCACCTCCACTCAATGCAAAACTACCACTTTTCTATTCACTCGTTCCAGGGCCTGGAGTTTTCTGTCAAGACAGTGTCCCTTACTTGGAAAGGGAGGTTTCTTTATGCCTTGCTTTCCTTTCCTCTGATTCAGAGGGTGCTAATCAAGCTCCGAATGGAAGGATCTACTCTAAGTCTTGTGGCTCCCTTTTGGCCTTGTCAGATCTGGTTTCCCTTACTGCAACAGTTGGCAGTGGAACCCCCAGCACCCCTGCCCCTGTGCAAGAACTTGCTATCACTGGAACAGGGAACCCTGGTCCATCCGTACCTCAAGTCACTCCACCTCGATGCCTGGCTCCTGAAGACATATCCATTGCAAGGTTTGGAGTGTCCCCTAAGGTGGCTGATGTCCTGGTGGCTGCCAGGGAGCCCTCCACCAGGGTCGCCTACTCCATGAATTGGAAGCGGTTTGCTTTATGGGCCGCTTCTTATCACTTGGATCCTTTCACTTGCACAGTGAAGCAGGTTCTTGAGTATTTATTGTCCTTGTCAGACACAAGACTGCAATACTTTTCTATCAAAGTGCACTTGACTGCTTTTCAGCTTTCCATATACCTATTGATGGCTGTATGGTGGCTCAACAAGAAGTGACCCGTACATTCTTGAGAGGCATCTTGCACTTGAAGCCTCGCATCCGCAGTCCAGTCTCAGCTTGGGACCTGAATTTTGTGCTGGAGAAATTCACTTTGGCTCCTTTTGAGCCAGCCACGACTTGTGGCTTGTGCTTCCTTTCTTGGAAAGCATTGTTTTAAGTTACTATTACTTCTGCTCGAAGGATTTCCAAGCTTCAGGCTCTTAGGTGTGAGCTTCCTTATTTGATTTTCCATAAAGACGGGATGTCTTTATGAACCAGCCGTAAGTTTCTTCCTAAAGTAGCGTTGGAGTTTACTTTGAATCAAACTATCCACCTACCAGTTTATTTTCCTGAACATACCAATCCAGGGAAAGCATTGTGCCATACTTTAGATGTGTATAGATTATTAATGTATAATTAATGTGTCAGAGTTAATCATACGAAGGACTGCAGGAAGTCCTCGCAGCTTTTTGTTTCCTTCACCCCTGGGAAAGAAAGTGTCCCAGTTTCTAAACCGTGCCTGTCCAGATGGTTGGCCAACTGTATTACTTTTTATTACAGGAAGTATGGTAAGGAACTTCCTGGGGTTGTTCGTGGCCATTCAGCCAGACACATGTCCTCTTCCGTTGCCTGTTTCAGCTGCAGAAATTTGTGCTGCTGCAACTTGGAGTACTGCCCACACTTTCACTAAACACTACATTCTGGACGTTGCCTCTCGAGGAAGGGTGGGCTTTGGCCTGGCTGTGCTTTAAGGCCTCCTTTTTTAGGCCCGTAGCTTCCAGCCAACCAAATTTTCTCTCTGGCAGTACTGCTTGGGACTCGTTCCATAGGTGTGGCCAGATGAGAGATATCCTCGAAGAACTGAGAACAGTTGCATACTTACCATAACAGTAGATCTTCGAGAGAATCTCTCATCAGGCCATGCTGTCCTTTCCTCTGTCTCCCTTAGATGCAGAGCTTCTTCGCTCCTGTCTCTCTCTCCAGGACAGACTGCCTGCTGTTTCCAGCCTTGCCTGGTAGCTGGAAACCGCAGCTCTCTCTCCTGTTCCTTACAGTGAGATCATCCGAGTATGATCTTTGGCAGGGAACTGAGGAGGAAAGAGGGGCTGCCCATGTTTATATAGAGAGAACATCGATGCAAGACATCATACTGGCAGCCCATTGTGCACTGCCTGCAAAAAGGTTTCCATGAGGTCCTAGCGTCTGGCAGATACAGTTCCATCGGTGTGGCTTGATGAAAAAGGGTCTCTCAAAGATCTACTGTTACGGTAAGTATGTAACTGTTCTATCTTAGTCATCAGCCATTTTTTCTTTTATGAGCTCCACTATCGCTCCAAATCCAGACTCCACAATACTTCTACCAGAGTAGGGTGTGTGCATGGGTGTAACAAATTCATATAAGCAGAAGTTGTTACATAATGGTATCCATCTGATCCTAACCTTTCTTCCCAGACTAAACCTTTGTACTGTTTTCTCATTTTGGCTTTTCTGTTTAGGCAGCTTCGGGTCTTAAGCTGGGGGCAGCACTTATTTCCTTTCTCAAAGAGCTCCCTGGAGGTTTTATAAAGAAATATTTTCATTTTTTTTTGGTTGGAGATTTCTAAATTCAAACTGTCAAAAGTTCAAAAATCTGAAAACCCAATTTTCAGAGCTGTTTAGATTTACAGAAAGATTAATTTCCTCTCTCTATTCAGAAATTGATGTTTACCACACTGTATTTAGACTTCATAAATGTAGCCTTTGAGTCAACAGTAGCAGCATTCAGTTCTCATGTAATAACCTTCTGTCTAATTTCTTTTCAGTTTGCATGAGCCCGACGTTTTCCTCTCTGTGACCCAGAATGCATGCAAGGGATGTAAAACTCCAAGAAGTAACGAGAGGAGGAGCAGTGGTTCCGGGAAGAAGGTTGGATTTACCACTGACCCAGAGACTGATTCAACTAGGGGGTCTACATCTTTGTATCATGAAAGGGAAATAGGTAAACTACAATAAATGTAATTTACTCCATGATAGTAGGCATTAACTTTCTTGAGTAACATAGCACTTGACACCTATCCATATGTTTTTAATATCTTCGGTCGGTCACACTTCAGTTTTGAAATCTAATTATTTGACCTAACATTAGGTAATAGTGTATTCCTGTGAAGGGAAAACAGGAAATAGAACTAGTGGGTCATATCATTATCCAGTACACAGCTCAAATTCCTCAGTTCAGCTTCCAGTCTCTCAGTGAAGCAGTGCTCATTGTCTTTTGTTGACTTAACTAGCTTAAAAGGTTAGTAAGGCATAACAGGAAGTGTGTTGTGAAGGAATAAGTGGCAGCCTCCAGGGAGTTGAAGTATAGGGAAGATGAGTGCTTCCACCACCGAGAAGGGCCATTATCCCACGACAACGCACCCCTTGGAGTACCTTATTGTGATTATTAAATTGGTGTCCATTAAAAAAAAATGTATTAAATTTAGCAAGACAGAGCTTTAAAAATATACAGACCAAAATAGTCCAATTTGAACATTGTATTTTCACCACTTTTCCAATTGAGGCACCAAAGCAGTTGTGCCCCAATTAATGGTAGTAGTGAAGGCAAAGGTGAGTAGGCAGGGGCTTCAGTTGCTGACATGACATCGGATTGGGGCCAGGCGGGTGTTAGGCTGCTGGTGTCTGTTTTACGAGGTTGCTACCTGCCTGTTGGTAAATGAAGTGGCATTGGGCCAGGGCCAAGTGGTTGGCATTTGCTGCCAGCAGTTGCTAATTTTCCAAGGAAGCCATCAGTTATGAACTGATTTTTAAAACAGTCGCAAACTGCCCACTTCCCAAACGAGGTCATTGTATACCCACAATATCTGCTTCCACAAGTGGATGGCGGTCCATCAGTGCAAGTCTAAAGCTTAATCTCTGTCCTTTAAAACTTATGTCTCTGTGGAAAGATCCCTTTACCACAGTGGATAATAAGCCATTTTACTGGAAGTCCTGGAAGGAAAGTGGTATCCTATGCTTCCAGGATCTGCTGATCCCAGGTACCTGACATCCCCAGTCCTTTGAATATCTTCATAACAGTAAGGGTGTACAGCAACCAAGACCAGTTTAAGTTTCTGCAGCTGAGGAGTGCACTCCTCTACCTACTGATGTTTTCTGCCACTCCAGTGGTCCCACCTACCACCTCTCCCCAACAACTTTGGTCCCAAAAGGCATTGGGCAGAGTCGGAACCGTATACAAAGCCATTAGAAAGGCCCAGCCTAACCCCACCCTAATTGCTAAGCAGCACTGGGAAAGGGATCTAGGCTCACCTGTCTCCCAAGAAGACTGTGATTAGAGCTGGTCCCCTGCTGCACACAGCTGTTAGGGACTCAAGTAGCCGCCTAATACAAAATAAGGTACTACACTACTGGTGTAGAACCCTGCAACTACTATCCAAGCATGGGGTCTTAACCAGTGACTACTGTTGGAGATGTCATGCCCCAGATGGATCTTTCTTTCACATACCGTGGTCCTGTGATATGGGACTTCTGGAATGGGGTCCATGCCACCTGCCAGACAGTTCTGCAGGCAGAACTGCCTAAATATCCCCTGATTTTCCTCCTAGACAGCTGCTATGAGTGAGCCTCCTGCTGATTCCAAAAATTATACCCATGGCGGATAGTGCTGAGGGAAGTACAAGAAGCGCAGCTGCTCTGAGTGAGCCTGCTGCTGTTTCCAAAAATTATACCCATGGCGGCATTACTGAGGCAGATACGAGAGGTGCAGTGCTATGAGTGAGCCTGTCGCTGTTTCAAAAAGTGATACCCATGGTGGGCATTGCTGAGGTAGGTACGAGAGGCACAGCTGTTCTGAGTGAGCCTGCTGTTGTTTCCAAAAATTATACCCATGGTGGGCATTGCTGAGGCTGGTACAAGAGGTACAGGCTCTCTTAGCGAGCCTGCGACTGTGCCCAAAAATGATACCCATGATGGGCATTTCTGAGGTAGGTACGAGAAGTGCAGCTGTTGTGATTGAGCCTGCTGATGTTTTAAGAAATTATACCGATGGTGGGCATCAATCAAACTTACATAATATAAGTTGAATTGATAAAAGAAAACTAAGAGTTGTACTAGTGTGGCACATGTGGCTGATCAGTCTCCACGAGTTCAGATACATAGTGTATTCCACCAGTGCCCAACATGTATTTGATTTATACAATAGGGGCCTGTTGTTTTGGGAGGTGTTTGTGTTGCATTTTTGTATCTGTATGTGGGTATTTGTTGTAGTTTTGGAGTTTGTTTTGTGTGTAGGTGTTCCGTGGCTTTCTGTCTGTTTTTATGAATGTGATTGGTTTGTTGTAAATGGGATTGATGGTTGGTATGATCTTCTGGAACTTTAAGTCTTCCCCATTTATTTATACTGTTGGGTTACAAGTCAGAGGTGCTGGGACCCTGTGGGAGCCAAAAATCTTCTGTAGGGCCGGCGCCTATGCAGGATCGCACATGCATGGCACCACAAGTCTGGCTCATGGCTGTGTGGGCTATCTCGGCATCTACCCTCCAACTATCTCAGTTCCTTTTTCCCTGCCATCGAGTGCACTTCAGTGACGACATTGCTCGCCCGCCGGAAGTTGGATCTTCACCTCTATACGACAACAGCATTTAGTTTCATTCAGTTTTATCTGATTTGTTGTTTTCCGTAGTAACAAAAAAAAAGTTTTATTATTTAGTTTCTTCAGCCCTACCAATTGGAGGAGTCGATGATGAATGGGGATGGTGATGGTAGGTACTCTACTTTGGAAGGCTGCTTTGGCAGATGGGCTATGTCCGGTCTGCCACCTGATGTTTGGGAGGAAGGACGGTCTTCCAGTAAACATAAAAAGAAGCGGGCCCATTCCTGATTCAGGTTGGGGACCTGGCAGCACTCTGACTTGAGTTCTTCCTCTTCCCTTCGGAAGGGGATAAAAAACTGTACCACTTGAGGTTGCCCTCTGGTACATCTGCTAATAGGTTTTTGGCAGTCGGGAGCGGCAGGCTGTCACTGGCTCCATCCGGGTCCCCGATGGCCTGCACTTGAGATCGCTGTGAATCTCGACACCGGAGCTCCTATTTGTCCTCTGAGGAAACTCGAGGAGTGGTCAGACACCTGGCAGTTGAAGTTCAATGCCAAAAAGTGCAAGGTCATGTACTTAGGCAAGGGAAACCCCAAGGTGGGATACTACTTGGGAGGGGAGCAACTGGCATGCACCAACCAGGAGCAAAACCTAGGAGTCATTATATCAGATGATTTAAAGGTGGAGAAGCAGTGCGAAAAGGTGGTACTAAAGGGCAGTGGTAAGCTGGGCTGCATAGGGAGGGGAATCACGAGTTGCAGAAGGGAGGTGGCGCTGCCACTTTACAGGGCACTGGTGTGCCCCCACCTGGAGTACTGTGTATAGTTCTGGAGATCGCACCTTAGGAGAGACATCGATAGGATTGAGACAGTGCAAAGGAGAGCCACAAAAATGATTCGGAGTATGCATCAAATGGCATATGAGGATAGGTTGAGGGAGCTCAACATGTACTCCCTGGAGCAGAAGAGGGAGAAAGGGGACATGATTGAGACATTAAGTATATCAAGGGTATAAATAAGGTAGGGGTGTACAGGAGCTCCTCCAGGAGAAGAAAAGCGTCCGAACTAGAGGACACGATGTGAGGCTCAAGGATGGGTGATTCAGGAGCACTGTTAGGAAGTTCTTAAGAACATACGAAGAAGCCAGCAGAAGAAGGACATTTGTCTATCAAGTCTGCTTGTGTTGCAGGGTCCACAGCTTGAGCTACTGTCCCTGCCCCCTCTCCCCACTCCTCCCATCCTTCCTACCCATGACCCTTACCCACCCCCATACCTGTCCCAGCCTCTCTTAAAGCTGCCCACTGTCTTCAATGAGATTACCTCTTCTGGCAGCGTATTCCAAGTGTCTGTCACCCTCTCTGTGAAGAAATGCTTCCTGACCTCCCTCCTAAACCTCCCACCCACCAGCTTAAGACTGTGCCCCCTCGTGGTATGGTTGCCATGCAGCTTAAAGAGACTCTCCTTATCAACCTTATTTATCCCTTTCAAGAACTTGAAGATCCCAATCATGTCCCCTCTCTCTCTCTCTCTCTCCCCTCTGTCTTCCAGGGAGTACATGTTCAATGCCCTCAACCTCTCCTCGTATGCCTTACCCTGCTGACCAGCTATCATCTCTGTAGCCCTCCTCTGGACCTTCTCCAGCAGGTAAATGTCCTTTTTGAGGTGTGGGCACCAGTACTGAACTTCATACTCTAGATGTGGCCTTACCAGTGGCCTGTACAAGGACAGTATAACCTCCTCTCTGCTGCTACTGATCCCCCTAGATATGCATCCCAACATCTTGTTTGCCTTTGCTGCTGCTTTTTTGCACTGTGTGGTGTGCTTCAGGTCACTAGTGATGATCACTCCCAGGTTCTTCTCCTCCTCTGATGCAGATACTCGGACTCCACCCAGGTAGTACTGTGTCCTAGGATTCTTGTCTCCAATATGCATAACTTTGCATTTCTTTGCATTGAAGCCAAACTGCCAGATCATGGACCACCTCCCTAGCTTTTCCAGATCTTCCTGTAGGTCCTGTATCTCTTCAACTGTGTACACTCTCCCACAGAGCTTGGTGACATCCACGAATAGGCACATTTTGCCCTTAATGCCATCTCCGCTGTCATTGATGAAGACATTGAGCAACACCGGCCCCAGCACTGAACCCTGTGGGACCCCACTGGTAACCTATCTGGTGCCAGATAACTCTTCCCCCCACAACCACCCTCTGGGTTCTGTCCTTCAGCCAGTTTTCCACCCATCTGGCCATTTTTTCTCCCAACCCCGAGATCCACCAACTTCTTGATTAACCTTTTGCGGGGCACAGAGTAGAAGGCCTTACTGAAATCAAGATCGAGATTGTCTACTGCTTGACCCCTGTCTACTGTCTTAGTGACACAGTCAAAGAAGTCAATCAGATTTGTTGGACACGCCCCAATAAACCCATGCTGCCTCGCATCCTAGAGACCACACTCCTCTAGATATTCCAGACAAGACAAGCCAGAACAACATAATGCAACTTAATGGATCCTACACATGCCAATCCAGCAATGTGGTGTACCTAATTCAATGCAAGAAGTGCACTAGTGAATGCTGTATTGGGGAAACCAGTAATCCACTAAAAACCAGGATGAATCACCACCATCACACAATAGTTAACCAGGTTATCAGCACTCCAGTAGGAAACCATTTTTCACAAACAGTTCACTCTCTCCTGGATTTGTCTGTCTTAATACTAAGAGGCAACTTTATAAACACACAGGACAGAAGGACTTGGGAACTGAAATATATTAAACAATTTAAATCTAACATTTCTGGACTGAATCGAGACATTGGATTCATGACACATTATGGTCAACTGTAATTCTCTTTTTATTGTGGACTAAATCAAGACATTAGTTTTCATTCTTTGGTTCTGTATTTCTCTTGTTATTGTTTTTTTTTCCTTAGTTCCTGCCTTATCTGTTTTTTTTTTTTTTTTGCCTGTACTTTAATTCCTACAAACTCTTCAGCTCAGTCCTGTCAACTCCCTGGTGGCTTTCACACCTATTGTTTATACTACCTCACACTCTGTTTTATCTAGACCTTTGTTCTTTTGTTTCCTCTAATGTCTTGACTTCCATTCATTTCTTAGGCATCTCCTGTCCATTCCACCCTTACAAGCCTACTTCTGATCTCTGATCATTTTTATCTATGTTCCTCTCTGGTCCTCTGTTTTTTCCCCTTCTACTGTAGCTTCCTTTCATCTCCTACTGACTAGTCCCACTTCCCATTTTCTCACTCATTTCTTTACTTTGTATCTTATATAGACTTTTTATCTTGAATCCTATTCTATCTCTTTCCTGCTTCATGTCCTGCTATTTTTTAATTGCTCCTCAGTAGTTATATATACTGCTTTTGTTGCTCAGTTGTGCTATTCACCTGAAGAAGGGACCTGTGAGGCCCCGGAAGCTTGTGTATAATTCCATCTTTGTACAAGACACTTGTTGGTCCAATAAAAGGTATCTAACCTTCCATCATTTCCTAGATATTCCACCAACCTTTCCTTTACTATGGTCTCCATGAGCTTGCCCACAATGGAGGTCAGACTGACTGGTCTGTAGTTCCCTGGGTCATCCTTGGGACCACTTTTGTGGAGCAGCACTATATTTGCTGTTCTCCAGTCCTGCAGTACTACGCCCATCTCTAGTGAACTATTAAATAGGTCTGCCAGTGGCCCTGCCAGCTCCTCAGCCAGTTAATTTAGTATCCTTGGATGTACTCCGTCCAGGCCTGGTAATTTGTCCACCTTCAATGCCAGCAGCCCCTCCCTATCCTCTGTCACTACATCTGTATTCCTCCCACGTAAAAGTGGAGCCCCCGCTCCTCTTTCTCTCCTGAAGGCACTGGTCAGTCCTTCTCCCTGGTGAAGACGGAACAGAAGTATTTATTTAGTATCTCTGCTTTTCCCCCATTATCCTCCACCTCTTTCTTAAGCCTAACAATCCCTTCATTCTTGTCCCTTTTCTCACTTATATAGTGAAAGAAAGCCTACTGCCCCTTCTTAATTCCTTCAGCTATCTGCAGCTCCTTCTGTGCCTTTGCTCATCTGACTGTCTTACTTGCCTAGCTGGCAAACCTTGGGTAATCTTCCATATCCACCTCTTTCTTGGTACTCCTGAATTTTCTATAGGCCAGCCTCTTTTCCCTTACTGCCCGGGCAACCCCAGAACTGAACCCACTGGGCGCTATGGCACTTGTGTTCTTACCCCTGAGCTTAATGCACTCATCTGTGGCAACCAGTATTCCTTCCTTAATGATGGACCACCTTTGGTCCACCCCTATATCTGCTCTGATGCCCACCAGATGGCTCCTTAGCACTTCGCCCATTTTCCTGAAGTCTGCCCTCATGAAGTCCAAGATTCTAGGAGCATGGATATGTTTTTCATCCACACTAATTGACATGTCCCTTTCCCCTTTAAATTTTGCCAGAAAGTCTTTAAGCTGGCTCCTCCCACCCACCCGGGTGGTAAATACTTCTGCTCCACCCCATGACGCCAGATCTTCCTTTCTGCTGGAAGATACAGGTTCCCTCATGCGCTCTCAGCAATTCGTAGGCCCTGGATTCAAAGCGTCGTTTTTTATAGAAACGTATCTTAAAACTCATTTGAGTTAGCGATTCTGATTGTAGTGCATCGGACATGGAGGATAGATCACCCCCCAGATTTCGCCGGTGTACCTGCGGCCAGAAGATGTCATGCACCGATCCCCACCTACCATGCATTTATTGCCTAGGTGTCGGACATGACACCTCATCTTGCACTTTCTGCCTGGCCTTCCATCCCAATATCCTGGATGACCGCAAGGTGCGCCTAAAACTGGGGAGACAGGAGAAAAGGAACCTGCCGGTGAAATTGAAAGAGACGAGGTGGGTGGTTTCTGCCGCCACAGTATCCGCCGAACAGCTGGAGCAAATTAAAGCATTCAAGGAGGAAGCAGCTCAAGCTTCAGCCAGTTGAAGCTTTTTTATTCTGCTGAACCTTGGCTCCACCTTTACAGGCTCCTTCAAGGAGTTGTGCCAGTCTCTCCCCACCAGGGGTGAGGCACCCTTGGGCTTGCATTCCTCCCGCCCTCGTAAGAGGGATAAGGATCCTAAGTCTTTGTCCAAGCGAAGACGTTCTTCATCTTGGAACCGAGAAAGGTCTGAGTCCCAAGAGCACGCGGTCTCGGCCTCTGTCGAGATTGCATCCTCGGTCACCGGCTTTTTGGACATCCCGTCTGGCCAGGGGACCGAGGAAATGGCCAATGAGGCTGAGATTACTCTCGACCCAATCAACCCTCTGTCGCCGACCCCAGTCGACGACTCTTTGGAAAGGACTCCGGTCCTTGTTTTTCTGGATGAGGAGACCCAGCCCGCTGGTGTCCCCATCGAGAAAACGGTTCCGGACCCTCAGTTTTCACCGACACCGGTGTCTCCCGATCGATCGGGTTGACTCTCTCGATCGAGGTCCAGAACCCCTTCAGCTGAACGGCCGAAAAAGAGTCATAAACACACTAAGAAGAGACGTCGCCACTAATCTTCATCCTCCTTGGATGAGGAGAGGCTTCGGCGGAAACTCCGACGCTATGAAGATCTCACGTGGCAACAGCTGATTTTGTCCGAGCAGAAGCCGGCCCTGCTGGTCACCCCGGCCATCACTTGGCTTCTGCCTCCTAGACCGACCCCTCCGGAACCAAAGTCTTCGGTTCCCCCACCCGTGTGGTCGGCCCATATCCCGGTTCGGCCTGCCTCGGGGTCTCCACCGATTTTGGTGGAACCACCGCCTAAGCAGCCTCGGGGAAGGGCTCCCTCGAAAGAGGACCGAACAGACACCGGGCTTCACTGACGTCTGTCGATAATGGTCGTCCACGATCACCCTCGGCGTATCGAGGGAGACCTAGGTGGGAGGCCATTCTATCCTGACTCTTCGGACTCGGACACCACCGGATTGCACTCCCATCCTGGGAATGATGTCATCCATGGCGGGTTTGGAGAAGGCCCTTCCTCTTTACAGGGCATTCTCCGCCTGATCTCCAAATCCACAGGAATGCCCCTTGAGTCCATCCCAAAGAAGGCGGAGTACTCCCTTAAGGATATCCTCAAAAGGGGGGGATACCCCGACGGAGGCCTTTCCAATGGCCGAAGCCATTGTTGGCCTGGCCCTTGAGCTTTGGTAGTGCCCAGCTCCCTGCCAAGCACTGTCTTCCTGCATGGCCCACAAGTACGCGGTGCCCATGGGGTCCCTGCTGGGGTTCACAGAACATCGTTCAGCCGAGAGCCTGGTGACCGCTTCTGTGTTTAGGCGTACTGGTAGCTTAGCTGACACTGACCAACCCTCGGACAAGGAGTCCATAAACATGGACCATTCCACCCGTAAGGTCTGTGTGGCCTCTTCCTTAGGCCTTCGTCAGGCCAGCTCAGCTGTTATAATGGCACACTTCTCTCATGCCCTCCTAGGGTCATTAGACGAAGTCCTCCCTCATCTCCCAGCAGACATGCAGACCACAGTGAAGCGAGTCCATGAGCAGGGCTGTGCTTTCACAAAACAGCAGCTCCAGACGGCCCTGGACATCTGGGATTCTTGTGCCCACTCTTTAGCAGCCGCAGTGGCCACTTACCGCAGGGCTTGGCTGAGGCTTTCCTCCTTCCCGGTGGATACTCGGCACAAGTTAGCCGACGTGCCCTTCCTAGGCACCAACCTGTTTGGTCCAGGAGTGGTTGGTCACCTTCAGCGCATAGTGCAGTCCAGTGCCACCTTTTATGCTATTTTTGTGAAGGGTTCTTCAGGCAAGAACCAGCAGAAGCATAAGAAGAAGCCTTTTCAGCATGCTTCCCCTGTGGTCAGGCAACCCTCCTAACAAGGAAGCCTGTAGCAGCAGCATGCTCCAGCTTGGCGCCCGAGGCCCAAGCAGGATCCACAACAGCCATGTAAAGGAGGCAGAGGCACAAATCCAGGAGCCTCCACCTCCTCTAAGCCTGCTCAGTGACAGGTTGGGGATTGCCACCTCTACATCCACCATGCCAGCTCTGGGTCCTCCCATGGGGGGCCGGCTCCGTCACTTTCTTTACACCTGGTCCGATATCACCTCGGACAGGTGGGTTCTCAAAGTGGTCATTCAGGGACTGCCTCTAGAGTTCGAGCAGTACCATTCTAGCTGAGCCCACGCCCTTCGGGAGGAAAGGATCTCAGCTTGCGCCCAGTCAGCTCTCCGAGACGACATAGCCCAGCTCCTCCACAAGGAGGTGGTAGCTCCAGTGCCGGATCCTCCTACAGACCCAGGCTTCGTGTCCAGGTACTTCCTGGTGCCCAAGTGGATGGGGGGTTAGCACCCCATCCTAGATCTCCACAACCTGAATCAATATCTCAGGTCTCGCACCTTCCAGATGGTAACTGAACCAGATCATACCATCCCTGGAGCGAAACATGTGGTTCTGTTTACTGGATCTGCAGAACGCGTTCTTTCATGTCCCAATCCGTCCATCCCATCAGCGGTTCTTCTGCTTCAGGGTCAAAAGGACCCTGTACGAGTTCCGAGCCATGCCATTCGGCCTGTCATCTGCCCCACGGGTCTTCACCAAGTGCATTGCAGTGGTGGCAGCCCATCTTTGGCGTCGAGGAGTACGAATCTACCCTTATCTCAATGACTGGAAGTGGAGAGGTCCAGGGATCTGGCTCTGCGAACCTGCTCCCAACTCGGCCTCCTGATCAATGAGGTCACGTCGGAACTTGTGCCCTCTCAGGTGACTCTCGTCAAGCCAGAGCTCGGCTCCTGGTGGACAGGGAGGAGGTTCTCTCCACCTTTGCCCGATCATTTCTGGTTAGGCACTTGCACCCTGCCTGGGACTTTCTGCGCCTTCTGGGTTACATGGCAGTGTGCACCTCCGTGGTCCAT
Organism: Neoceratodus forsteri; assembly: GCA_016271365.2. Taxonomy (NCBI): domain Eukaryota; kingdom Metazoa; phylum Chordata; order Ceratodontiformes; family Ceratodontidae; genus Neoceratodus; species Neoceratodus forsteri. The sequence goes on along the minus strand of CM057449.1, from coordinate 608,921,143 downwards.
TGGGCCAGGTGGCACATGCGCCCCTCCCAATGGGAGCTGGCCAACCAGTGGACTCAGCGCCACAGTCGTTTCGACCAGCTGATCACTGTAACCCAAAAGATGTGGGACGCTCTCCAGTGGTGAACTGCCCTAGAACGGTTGCAGGAAGGGATCCCATTTGTTAGCCCCGAGCCGACGGTCGTCATTATGACCGATGCTTCTCTCATGGGTTGGGGAGCCCACATGGGGGACAACAGGGCCCACGGGTTCTGGCCTCCGACGAGTCCCGAAGCCACATCAACCTGTTGGAGCTCAGAGCACTCAGACTGGCACTGTTAGCTTTCGCTCCTTAGCTCCGGGGTCAAGTGGTTCAAGTCCAAATGGACAATACCACAACCATGTACTACCTCAACAAACAGGGCGGCACGCACTCCCGTCTGCTGTGCAAGGAGGTGCTCCGTATCTGGACCCTCAGAAGCCGGTTGGAAGTGGATCTCCTAGCCTTTCATGTGGCAAGAGTCTCCAACTAGTTGGCGGATGCTCTCAGCTGTCAAGGACAGACATTCCACGAGTGGTCTGTCCATCCAGAGGTAGCTTACAGTCTGTTCTCCCATTGGGACAAACCATTGGTGGACCAGTTTGCCTCCAAGGAAAACACCAAGCTGAGGCTGTACTATGCCCGCCCCCCTCAGCAAGGCTTGCTACAGGGGGATGCCTCCTAGAGGCCATGGACCCCAGGCCTCCTCTACACCTTCCCTCCATTTCCCTTGATCCACAAGGTGTTACTCAAGGTGAGGAGGGACAAGGCAAAGGTGATCCTGATAGCCCCAGATTGGCCGCGCCAGTTCTGGTACCCAGATTTCCTCAGCCTCAGCTGCAGGCACCCGGAGCGGCTTTGTACATGCCCGGACCTGATATCATTGAACCAGGGGAAGGTCTTCCATCCAGACCTTCAATCCCTGCACCTCACAGCCTGGTACCTGAGCGGCTATAGTTCCAGGATCTGGGTCTTTCCGAGGATGTCTACACCGTGGTGGAGGCATCTCGTAAGGAATCGACCAGAAAATGTTATGCCTTCAGATGGAAAAGGTTTTCCATTTGGTGCCAGGATAAGAGTCTGGACCCCTTATCCTGTTCTGTGGCTAACATTCTCGACTACCTTTGGTCCCTCTCCAAAGGGGGTCTACGGTCACTGACCCTTAGGGTGCACCTGGCAGCCATTTCTGCTTACCTGGTGCAGGCTGGTCAGCCGACATTGGCACAGGAGATGGTGGTCGGGCACTTCTTCAAAGGCCTGGATCACATATACTCTCCTGTGTGTGAATCTCCACCTCTGTGGGATCTGTTGCTGGTTTTGGCAAAGCTCACGGGTAAGCCATTCGAACCCATGCACAAGTGTGAGCTCTCACACTTGTCATGGAAGACGGCTTTCCTGGTGGCTATCACGTCAGGCAGAAGGACAGGTGAGCTCCAGGCGCTTACAGTGGACTCCTCTTATCTGGTCTTTAACAGGGACAAAGTTGTCCTGTGCCCCCACCCGAAATTCCTTCCGAAGGTGGTATCAGAGTTTCACCTTAACCAGGTGCTGACTCTGCCGGTATACTACCCTAACTACACCTCAGACGCCGAGTTCAGGCTCCATACTCTGGACCTGAGACGTGCTGTATCCTATTATAAGGAGAGAATGGCGTAAATTCATGGAGAGGTTCGCCAGCTATTTGTCACCTATGCTGAAACCGCTTCTGGCAGACCTGCAGCCAAACAGACCGTTTCAAGGTGGATCACATCATGCATAGGTCTGTGCTATGAGTTGGCGGGAAAGGAGCCTCCCAGAGGGATAAGAGCTCATTCTACTCTCCCATACCGCTGCACTGGTGGCTGCTTCCAGGGATATCCCTATCCAGGAAATCTGTCTGGCTGCTACCTGAAAGTCAGTAAACACCTTCATTACCCACTAGCACATCGACCTTGAGTCTCGCCGGGATGCTGGTTTTGGGGCCTCAGTTCTTCAATCTTTATTTCCTAAGTAGGGGGAGTGTGCCTTGCCTTCTTCCTCCCAGAGAACTGCTTGGAGTCTGCCAAGAAGTGTGGATGAACAACATATCCATGCTCCTAGAAGAACAGATTACTCACCTGTAACAGTAGTTCTAGGAGTGGTATGTTTTTCATCCACACGCACTCCACAAGCTCCCGGCTTTAGGCGCATAACCTTGCTTCCAGCGGGCTAAGATCCGGCGCCATGGGGCGGAGCCGAGGTATTTACCACCCAGGTGGGTGGGAGGAGCCAGCTTGAAGACTTTCTGGCAAGATTTAAAGGGGAAAGGGACATGCCAAGAAGTGTGGATGAACAACATACACCACTCCTAGAACTACTGTTACAGGTGAGTAACCTGTTCTTTTAGTCTTAGTCAGGATGCTTTCTCTGCCCATATCCAACTGGAACCACACTGTGCCGTGGTTACTTCCTTCCAGTGGCTCCCTGACCATTATTCCCTGTACATACTCCCCATTTGTGAGCACCAGATCAAGAATTGCCTCAGCTCTTGTTGGTTCAGTGATGCCCTGATTCAGGAACCCACTCTGTAGTTCTTCCAGGATCACGCGACTCCTAGCACATGTGGATGGTATGCTCCAGTCCACCTTGGGCAGGTTAAAGTCCCTCACAATTGCCACCTCTCCTTTCCCCGCAGCTTCCAATATTTGTGAGCTCAGTTCCCTGTCCCTCTCCTCATCCTGCTTGGGTGGTCTATAAACCACCCCCAACCTCATCTTTCTCAATCTATTGGACCTTAACTGAACCCATAATGCCTCCACATCCGCTTCCTCTGGCTCCTTCCTCGTGCAAGTTATTCCCTCCCTCCCTGATATAAACTGCCACCCCTCTCCCCTTCCCGACTACCCTGTCCCTTCTGTATAGTTTATATCTAGGGATCGCAAGATCCCAGTCATGGTGTGATGTTGCCCAAGTCTTGGTTACTGTAGCTATGTCCACCCTCCTGTCCACCAATAGTGCCTGCAGGTCATCCATCTTGTTTCCAAGATTCCGTGCATTCAGAGACATCACCCTCCACCTAGAATCTGACCTTCCTCTTCCTTCTATTACATTATCCCTCTGTATGCCCTCCATGCCCTTGTTATATCTTCTCACCCTCCACCCTTTGCTAACTGTGTTCTTGCCCATTACCTCCTCCTCCAGCCCTTTTCCATCACTGTGGGGGGTTGGGGGTTGACTGAACACCTCCTCTCAGAGTCTGTGGGCCTGCATGCCTACTGGCCCCCTCCATAGTTTAAATTAAGTGTAGTGGTTATGTATTCTCCCAGTTTGTCCCAGAGTACCCTTAAACCCTCCATACTGAGATGTAGCCTCTCTGGTGAAGAGTGCTTTGTTTAACCAGGTCTCCTCCCAGTCCCCAATACAGATGAACATCTCCTCTCTGCACCATTTCCTCAGCCAGTCATTGAAATTCTCTATTCTTCTTTTCCTGGCTGTGCTGGCCCTTGGTACTGGTATCACCTCTGAGAAGGCCAGTGAACTTCTTTCCTCCCTGCAGATCTTCCCTAACTCCCTGAAACTACTTTGCACTACCTACACCTCCTCTCCAGCTAGGTCGCTGGTTCCCAAATGTATAATTAAATTAGGTTTTCTTCCAACCTCCCTTACTATTTCCCTTATGCTTGGGCCCACCTTCTCTGGTGTCATCCCTGGCATAGGAACCACCCTCCTGCTTGCATTTGGGTCCCCTTTCCTTCCCCATTGAATATCCCTAATTATGGAGTCCCCTATGATTGCCACCCTTCCATCCCTTGCATCCGTGCTCCCCGTCCTTACTTTCGTACCTTTGGTACTAGCTGCTTCCCCACCTAACTGCTCCCTCTGCAGCCTGGTAAACTTATTTCCATATCCACAGTTTATCCCCTTAACTGTTTTTCCATCTCCCAATCTGTCCCTCCCCTTTTGACTATCTGTATCTGCTTTCAGTTTTCCCTCCCCTCTTCCTTTCCTTTTCTCCCTCCCCCCCATTCTGCCGCCTCCTCTTCCTGCCCACCCTGATTAGTTCCTTCCCCCTGCCCTGTACTGCTACTCTCAACCTGACCTCCTACCTCACCTCCTGCTGCCCCCTCCCTCATTCCAGACAGTGGTGCAAATCTATGCAATAAGGGCACCCCTTTAGAATTTCCAACCCTTACCCTCACCGCTTGCCATTCCTCCACCCTGGGCTTCCTACTACTCTGAGGGAGATATACTCCTGTATACTGAGTGCTCCTCTCCACTCCCATCCCCTACCTGTTTCCGTCACTCCCCTGGGCATCACCCCTCTGCCTTTCCCTCCACTGCTCTGCTCCTCTGACTTCCCACACCATCCTCCCCAACTTCTATCAGAGCAGCCTTATTTCAGCCCTTAGCAGCTCCAGTCTCTTATTCACAGGACATCCCCCTTTACTCCACATCACCTCCAGAAAGACTGCTGCCCCACAGCTATTGCAATTTACCACTCTCCTGCTTCCCATACATGTACCTATTCCCCCACTTCCTCCAAGCCCAGCTTCTCCTACCCTCCAGTTATACATAACTATAAAATATAAAATAATGCATTGGGGGGAGTGCAAAATGAGAATTTAATGACCACCCAAGGTGTGGGATGCTACGTAAACCCTGAGGGCAAAACCCAATGGGTTTATTAAAGCACCCCACACCGAGGGTGATCAGTAAATTCTCATTTATGCATTCCCCCCATGCATTGTTTTATGTAATTGCTGGCTTGCATTTTTTTTTTTTTTGTACATAAAAAAAAAATTGACTCACTGTTCCCCATAAAGAAGTTTATTGACTGGATTTTTTACTGTACTTTGTTTTTAAATGTTTTACAACTGTTAGTACAGTATATGAAAAATGTTAGTAACAGTAAAGGAATGAAAACGCAACTGAAATACATTTTTAACAGTTTTGCTTTTTTTTTCATCTAGGTAGGTATTGCATGTGAGAACGGCACTGAATAACTGGAATGAGGAATTCAGTGTTTTTTTCTAGAGAAGGTTTTAAAATTGAATGAACTTGTTCAGAAAGTTGCAGTTCACTGTTAAAAAGTCTCTTAAATCATTCTTTCTTGGCTTGTTTTATTGTTTTCTTCGTGAGAATATGTAAATTAGGGCTCCATTGCCATGAATTTATTTAAATGAGGGTGATGGCTCCCTTACGCTTCTAGACTGGATTCTATCTAACCACCCTGAACGCATCTCCAATGTTTCTGTACTCCCAGATACAATAAGTGACCACTCGCCTGTCATCTGCTCCTGGTCAAACAAATACCACAAGCCCCCTCCCAAGCTTATCTATGCCAGGGTTATCAAACAAGGGCACCTCCAGCTGTTAAATCCCATCTAACCAGGCTGAACTGGGCAGTGCTTGACTCCCTCAATGACACCAACAAAGCTCTGGACCTATTTATCAGACGTTTCAGAAGCCTGTGACATCTATGCACCAGTGAAAAGATGGACGGTCAAAGGACAGACCAACCCCTGGGTTACTACTGACCTTTTAACTCTGCTCAAGCACAGAGACCACCTCTGGCATTGTGCTCGTGCAACTCCGACGCAAGTAAACATACAATTATACAAAGCAGCCAGAAATGATTGCACTCGAAGAATACGGAATGCTAAACACAGCTATTACAAAGAAATTCTGACCAACTCTTGGGGCCAGGGAAACAAATTCTGGAACAACATGAAAGAACTCACAGGCAAGGATCCTAAAGCACCACCCACTATGCTCAACCTTCACGGCACTCCTACACTCGACCTAGGTATCATCACCAGCACTTTTAATAATGCATTTACAAACCTGGACAGTGTTCTTCCACCAAATTTTTTCCACGACCTCCTCCAGCTCCTCCCAAGTTCCCCCAACTAGAACGCATAACCCCAAAGTTTTTTTAAGGAGGTCCCACCACAAGTAGCTAGAAAGTACATTCAAAGGCCATCGCAACAAGGGTACAGTGGTGACTCCCTTGACCTGAAACTGCTGGCACAAGTCCTCGATGAAATCTTACAGCCACTTACAAAGATCTTTAATCTCTCGCTTAGTTTGGGCCATTTCCTCTCTGGAAAAGCCACTGTCACACGGTTCACAAAAGCGGAGATAGGACACTGCACACAATTACAGACCTATCTCACCCTCCCCTACTATCCAAAGCGCTGGAGCGAATAGTGTCTGACCAACTAGCTGAATTCCTGGATAAGTACAATGCTGCGTGCCCAGAGCAGCATGGCTTCAGAAAGGGCACAGCACCACCACTGCACTACTGGAATTTACAACCTTCATCCATGCCACGCTTGACAAGGGAATTGTGGAGGGCAGTATTTATAGACCTTACCAAGGCATTCAACAGTTAACCACCCCTACTGCTCAAGCAACTGTCCTCCATTGGGATCTCCAGCGATGCCCTTCCATGGTTCACCAGCTACCTTGATAATCGGATCCAACGTGGTAAGAATTGCAGGGATCTCTTGGATGAGAAACTGGTCCGCTCCGGAGTCCCCCAGGGGTCTATTCTGGGCCCTCTACTCTTCTCCCTCTTCATCAACAATCTCCCCAGTGCCTGCCACCAAAAAATATTACTATACGCAGACGATGCAGTCCTGTTTTCCAGCCACTATGACATTACAGTCCTTGAATCCCAGCTGCAGGTCGACTTCAATCGCATTGAAGACTGGTTCAATTCTCATAAACTTGTCCTGAACCACAGTAAGACTAAAGCCATGTCCTTCTGTAACCGACAGAGCAGGCACAACTGTCTGTCCCTCACCATCAAGAACCGCGCTGGGAACCCACTCGAACATGTCAAGGAGTTCAAGTACCTTGGTATTACCCTGGATAGTACCCCTCTCCTACTCGGCATATTGACACTGTTGCCAAGACGCCAATATACAGTTGGACTACTACACAAACACAAGCACTGTATGCCATGGGATGCCCTTAAACTAGCCATCTACAGCTCTGTCACCTCTATCATTGACTACGCCTTGCCATCTATGGCTCTGCCCCAACAAGTGCCCTCCGCAGGATCTCAGTTGCTCTCAACAAAGCCTGTAGACTACTGACAGGTGCAGCCCGACTAACTCTCACCTGTGACCTCTATGCACAGGCCAGCTGGCTACCCCTAAGCAGCAGAATGCAATACCAGACCTGCTTACTTACCAAAAAGATTCTCCTTGGTCTCATGCCACCTGGTGTTAGCTCACTCCTTACTACCTACAGTGGCACTCAACAAACACGTGGTGCCCAATCTCTAACCTTTCAGGTTCCCAGATGTCGTACCTCCATGGGTCAGCAGTCCTTTATCTATAGAGTTGCTCAATGGTTCAATTCCCTCAATAAAGAATCACTTTCCTCTACTACACTTGGACCCTTCAAAAGGAATCTCAAACTTTACCTCACCTCTACCACTCAATGTGACTGCTTTGTTGAACAGAGATTCTCTAAACACCTCCCAGCTCACTCATGTCTCACAGCCCGTCCTTTCCCAATCTCATTCCCTCTGGCACTGGGCCTTCCTTTGACTCCTTTCCTGCTTCACATCTCCACTGGTACAAGACATTTTCCACTACCATCGGACAGTGGCCCATTAGCCTGCCAACTTCCTCTCCCAGTCGCATGCCTGCAATACTAACTGCCTGTGGTGCCCTTTTCTTATTGTTACCGCAGCCAGCTGCCTACTCAAGCTGCTCGTTTTATGAATATTATCTCAAAGTATGTTATAACTGAGTATCTTTATTTTTTCTTTTAGTTGTTTTGGTTGTTTATTGTGCATTCTTTTACTACCTCTGTATGTATGTTGACCCTCGTCCTTTAATGTGGAACCTTTGTGAACGAGCAGTTTCTGCTCAAAGGTATTTGTAATCCGAGAATTTAATAAATAAATAAATAAAATGACCTCTGACATCTTACTGTTCCTGTGGAGACAGAAACTGAGAAAAGTTCTTAGTGAGGCAGTCAAGGAGTGTGTGTATAGGTCTTGAATCTTCTTGCCATGTCTAGGGAATGTCAGTTTTGCGTGAGAAGGTTGGTGGTAGAAACGTCTTTATTTTTAAAATAAATGCCATTTTTTGCAGTACTGTTGGTACCGCGAAGCTGCCTCTCAGGAGATTTCACTGGACTTTCTGTTTGTTGTGCGCACAGGTGCACCTCTAGGCAGGAGAAAGAGCAGGTGGCCCCTGCTCGCCGTTATAAGCGGCGGGTTATAATGGCAAATTATAACCTGCTCTTTCAATGTAAAAAAACACAAGCCAGTTATTAGGTAACTATAACATTCAAAAATATATAAATTTATTTTTCACTTTACCATCAGAAGGTATCAACAATCACAATAATCTACCTTCTATTAATACAAATTCTGTCACAGAACCAGAACACAATGCAAAAACATCTGCTGCTTGGCAACAACAAACAGATGACAACATACCAGGCTGAAGTAGCTTTTTTTTAAATAGAAAAAAAAGTAATCTTTTAAACCAGTAGAAATCAGCAGTCCCAAAAGCACCTTGAAGTATGAGAGAGAACACATTACCACACCACTGCCGCAGTAACTAAACAGTTCTAAAAGATTGGAGAAACAAGAAAAAATCAGAGACAGCACAAAAAGATATAATGTACCATAAAGTATTAGGCAATAGGTATACTCAGTTGTTTAACAGGCAAAATAAAGTACCTACCAAAACAGACAGAATGGCCACAAATGACACTTAGATTCTCAATATCAGATACCACCACCAAAGGCACATACAGAATGGGTTTAAACTATAGTATTAAAATTAACCACATCAGAGTTGAAAGATCACACAAACAAATGTGTTGATCCTTCTGACTTCCAACCAATATCTACCACACAAATTTTACATCTTCCTGGAGCCTACAGGATTATCTTTCACAATCACCTAAATTTACACAAAACAATTTTTTAAACTGAAAAATACAGTAAAAAGCACTTTGCTTAGGGAGCTCTTCTCAAACACAGCAACTCAGAGTTTAGAATCGGAAGAATTCTTCTTCACTGAGAGTGTGTTCAACCCATGGAATTGCCTGCCCTGGGAAGTGGTGGAGGCCAAAATGGTAAACAGGTTGAAAAATGCCTGGAGCAGGGACAAAAGTATCATTTCACAGAAAGGATGGGGGGGGGGGGTGTTGTTACCCATATCGGGCAGACTAGATGGATCTTGCAGTCCTCTTCTGCCATCAATTTCTATGTTTCTCTTGTGGGGTTTCTAGTGGGCAGTTTCATTACTGGGCTGCTCTTGTGGAGCAGTAAGTACAGCGTCTGTATCGTTTGCCCCTTCCTGTGGATCCGGTTCCAGGGCCCTCGAGCCTAGGTACCTCGGAGCTGAGATTTGGACTTTCAAGCCAGGTTGAGCATTCAGTGCTGACAGTGGATTCTCCTCCCTTGCGCCTCCTGTTCCTCCACTCTTCGAGACACTAACTGAGGCTGTGTATGCTAGACCTGCCCTTATTCTTTTTATTTGCAGGTCCATGGATTGGAAATATGCCCCTCCTAAAGAGAGACCTATCTTAGCCTCGCATCCCATCACAAATGCACTGGTGGTCCTTGCTGAGAATGACAAAGCTGTTTTACCTCAAGAAGTATCAGCACATCCTATCAATAAGGAATCTTGCAAGATTGCTACCATGAGGAAAAAGGACTTTCGCAGCCACTACTCTGGGCATGCATATTGCCAGCTATCAGGGGCACTTTTCCCAGTACGAGTATGTGTTCTGGACCTTTCTTAAAGCTCTGGTGGAAGATCTCCCAGAGTCTGACTCCTAACTTGAGATTTTATAGACTGCTACCCGAGGAAAAGAATAGAATGCAATAGTCATCAACTGAAAGCCTCTATGGATGCATAGGAAAGCTTCCAGGGCGGCCGCTGCTGGAAGCTGTATTAGAAGACATTCCTGGCTCTGGACATTGGGGTTTTCCACCAATGCTTGAAAGCAAATAACATAGAAACATAGAAGTTGATAGCAGATGAGGACCGCAAGGCCCATCCAGTCTGCCCATTTCTTTTTCTACCTTATGAATGTGCCATCGGCCTTTGCTCTGTCAATGGCCTATGTACAAATGACCCTTTCTGGTGATTGAACCCAGAGTCCTATGCATTGTTTTGTTTGAGTTGTGGTAACTAACCCACTAAGCCAGCAGCTCTGCTAAGTAATGAATGTCCCTTTTGATGGTACATATCTGTTCAGCCAAAGCCAACAGGTGGAACAAACCCTGGAAGCCACTCAGAAAACCAGGACTGCCAGTGAAACAGCCAGCCTTCAGCTCCTCAGAGAGACAGGAACCATCAGTTGTTTTCATGCTCTACCCGCCCCTAACCTTGGCCATGGAGCACAAGCCATCACAATAAAAATTACCCCTGACCCCGGACGAGGCCCACTCTACCTCACTACCACCTACGTACCCCCACGTGAGCAAAGCCTAGCTATCCTCTCCATCACTGACTACCTCACCACCCTGCCATGTAAGGCTGAACAGCTCATCTTAGGTGACCTCAACGTCAACTGGCTTGCCCCAACTCAATGCCGATTAGGACAACTTCTTAGCCTAGACTAAGCAACTTGTGAAACAACCCACCAGAATTAACCCGTCAAGTGGGACCAGCTCTACTTGACGCCGTGTTCTCTAACCGTCCACACAAAATAAAGGATCTTAGAGTCTAGCCAACTCCTCAGTGACCACTCACCCATTCTCTGCTTCTGGTCCTCCCACACCTAAACCCACGCACCAAGCCACCCCCGTCGCTGTCTCCGCTCGGGAGGACTAAGCAAACTTAAACAGCACCTTGCCCAGCTCGATTGGTCCCCGATCTCCCTTGCATCAGATATAGATAGCGCCCTAGCCTTTCTCGCTAGTGCCTTTTGTAAGGCCAGTGACGTCTTCGCCCCTGTTATCAACACCCGCACTAAGAGGCGCAATGCTGCCTGGATTTCACCTTCCCTGATCCAGCGGCTTAAACTGCGCGATAACCTCTGGAATATTGCTGTCGAAACAGGCAGACCAGCAGATAGGCAAGCTTATAATACAGCTCGCAACCAGTGCACCTGGGCCATACGGCAAGCAAAAGCCCACTTCTACCAATCCACCCTGACTTCCTCCTGGGGCTCTGCTCGCTCCTTCTGGGATAACATGAAGGAATTAAATGTATACTACCCGCGCCCTCCTCCCTCTCAGGTGGTCATAAATGGTGCTGTTAACACGGATCCCTCCTGTGTTGCCAACTGCCTGAACGCATCCTTCTCTGATCTAAGTGCTATCCTACCGTCCCACTTCTTTGACCCCATCCCAGCAACCAACCACCCAGATGTCTCCCGTCCCCCTTTTTACTTTAGGACTGTCTCCCCACAGGACGCAAAACCGATCCTTCTAAAAGCCCTCTCCTCCCATAACCCGAGCTGTGACCCCCTTGACTCCAAGATGCTCCGCCTAACCCTGGATGTCATGATTACCCCCCTCACGGACTTTATTAACCGCTCCCTGTGCCTCGGCCAATTCCCGAATGCATGGAAGATGGCTGAAATCATCCCCATATATAAGAATGGAGATCGCACTGTGCCAAGCAATTACAGACCTATCTCCATCCTCCCCCCTCTCTCAAAGGCCCTGGAAAAAATAGTATCCACGCAACTCGCAGCCTATCTTTCCACCTACAACATTCTGTGCCCTGAACAACATGGCTTCCGCCCTGGTCACAGCACTACCACAGCTTTGCTGGAGTTCTCCCACTATATACACTCGGCACTAGATGCCAGTGAGCTGGCCGGGGCAGTCTTCATCGACCTGTCCAAGGCCTTCGACACTGTAAGCCACCCGATGCTGCTTCAAATCCTCGATAAACTGGGGTTCTCAACCGGTCCGATGAGCTGGTTCACCAGCTACCTCTGCAGCAGATCTCAACACGTCAAACTAAATGGTTGCCTGTCCACAGCACTGCCCGTACGCTCTGGAGTACCACAAGGCTCTATTCTGGGCCCCACTCTGTTCAGCCTCTTCTTAAACTCCCTTCCCAGCTCTTGCTCAGGCAAAATACTACTATATGCTGACGATGCAGCCTTAGTTGCCTCCCTCCGACCCACTCACACTCCAGCACTCCCTGCAACTCTACTTCAACCAGGCTGAAAATGGTTCCTCCATCGCCTGGTCCTGAACCTCAAGAAAACAAAGACCATGATCTTTGCCCACCGCAAAGTAACTTCAAAATGCTCCGCTCTGCATCCTCCCAGCACCCTTCACCCCTTGAACAGGTAACCACGCACAAATACCTGGGCATCACCTTCGACTGCATTCTCCTTCCATGCCCATATCCATGCCTTTATCCTCAGCCATGAATACCAGAGATGGGCTCCTCTATCGCCACAAGGACTGCCTCCCCAGATTCGCCCCCACGGCTGGCAATCACTTCCTCCATCCTATCTTTGGTTGACTATGGCCTCCCACCTGTCGGTCGCTGACCCTGCTCTCACAAAAATCCAGACATCTATCAACAAAGCCTGCAGGCTCCTGACTGGTGCCCCAAGGAGAGCACTGCGTGCCAACTCTACTCCATCACTAACATACTCAATCTTGAAGAGACGGCTGCAATGTACACCTGCATATCAACCAAAAATCCCTACTTGGGCTCTGTCCCCCGGTGTCCACCCGCACTGCTTCTCACGGGCCTCCCATCTCGGCGCCAATTGTAGGGGCACCAGTGCCACGCTCCAGGTGCCTAGAGCTAGGACTCCTCACCCAAAGGTCCTTCCATCACAGAGCGCCATCCTGGTATAACCCCTCCCTCGCATGTCACTAGCAACGCTAAAATTGGCCAATTCAAAATCGCCTTCGCAAACACCTCATTAGCTCACGGAGATGTACGTGTTCATCCCAGAGCCTATTATGAGTGCCTTCCTGACTTACCAGCTACTTCAGGACTAAGAATATAACACTGCCTGAGTTTTGCCTACAGTCAATCGAATGCGACATTGTATCCTGGATGTCCCCTTGGGAACCCGATGACCTCTTGTGGGTTCCCATGAAACCCAAATACTTAAATGGCACTTGAGGATTTTAATGATTCTGTACTGTATGTTGCATGTAATTCACCTGTACTGTTCTCCTCTGTATTACCGCACATTTAGATTGTTCCCCTCCCTGTGACGAGGTGCCTTTGTAAATGAGTCTCTGACTCAAAGGTTGTAAATCCGATATTTGTCTAAAATAAATAAAAAAAAAAAAAAAAAATAACAGGTAGCCCTTTCAAGGAAGAGGCCGGGGAGCCCCAAACAAACACCAATCTCCTCAGCCGCAAAAGAAAACGCAGCAAAAGACACAAGGGCCAAAAGCGCCCAGTGCCACCGTCTGAAAGCTTGGCCTCGGCTCCACCTCAACTGCCTGAGGTGGATCTTTCCTGAGCAGTGGGAGGTCATCTGACAGTTCTACAACCAGTGGAAGGCTATCTATCACCATGGACAAGTGGGCCTCCTCTGGATCTTTCTGAATGGGCACTCTCTCAACTTTGCAGAGACTCCCCAAGACCTTCCACCCAAGCAACAGCACATTCATTCAACTGCTCAGTCAGACCTTCTTACTTCAGAGCTAATGGGCCTGCTCAAAAACAGGGCAGTGGAAGTAGTTCCCTGGGCAGTGCGAAACACAGGTTTCTACTCCCATTACTTTCTGTTTCCAAAAAAAGATGGGGCGTGCACCCCATTCTCGATCTCAGCTGAACAAGTTCTTGTACCAAGAGAAGTTCAAGAAAATCTCCTTGGGGACCCTTCTACCACTTTTCAAACAGCACGACTGGCTGGCATCCTTGGACATGCAAGATGCCTACCAGCACATTCCAGTGCCCCCAAACCACCACAAGTTCCTTTGCTTTGTGGCCTTGGGTCAACACTACCAATTCCTACCCTTTGGGCTCTCCTTGGTGCCTCAAGTCCTTTACCAAGTGCTTTGCAGTCCTCACGGTGCACCTTCGAGAGCTCGACATTCAAGTTTTTTCCTACCTTGACAACTGGCTCTTAGCAAGCCTGTCAAGGCAGGATACGGAGAAAGCGGTATCCACAGCATCTCAGTTCCTCACCTCCATGGGGGTCCTGCTGAACCTAGAAAAGTGGCAGCTTCAACCCTCTCAGCAGCTCCTCTTCATAGGGGCCCTCATAAACACTACAGAAGCGAGGGCATTCCTCTCGGAGGACAGGAGGAAGGAGATGGCTTGCTTCATCAGGGAGAACAACCCTGTACAAGCTCACTCCATGCAGCGGATGTTAGGCTTCATGGCCTGTGCTGTTTTTCACAGTCCCTCTGACTCTACTGCACATGAGACCCACTCAGTAGATGCTTAGCACACAATGCTCTCTGACAACACATCCTCCATTTAACCCCAACAGAGTGACAGAACCCCTGTATCAGTCACCTACATGGTGGATACAAGAGGAAAACGTTCTTCAAGGTCTTCCTTTTGCACTGCCGGCATCTCAGATCACCATCACTATAGGTGCACCTTTCCTCGGCTGGAGGGCTCACTGCCAGGGCCATCACACTCGGGGAGTTTGGACCCTGGCAGAGTCTCGTCTTCACATCAGTGTTCTGAAAATGAGGGCAGCCCTGTATGCCCTCCGAGTACTAGAAGATGTCAGTCGCAAAGTAGTCCGTCAACTGGACAACAAGGCTGTGATGTATTTTATCAACAAGCAAGGTGAGGCACACTCCTACCCTCTCTGCAGAGAAGCCATGAGGGTATGGGAGCAGAGCCTCGACCTTGATGTTCTGATTCAGGCAGTTTACCTACCAGAGACTCAGAAGGATCTTGTGGATCACCTCAGCAGGACAGAAGCACATCTTCACGAATGGTCACTAGCACCAGATGTGCAGTTGCTCTTCAACAAGTGGGGTACTCCAGACTTGGACGTTTTTGCATTCCCACTCAACACGAAACTGCCTCTATTCTGCTCCAAAAATCCAGAACCTGGCACTTTCTGTCAGGATGCATTCAGGCTGCGGTGGACAATACACTTTCTGTACACACTTCCTCCTCTTCCATTAGTTCAGAGGGTGCTGCTCAGACTGGAGGCGCATGGGGGCAAGATGGTTCTCATTGCACCTTACTGGCCTCAATAGATTTGGTTTCCTTTGATCAACAAGTTGTCAGAGGTCCCTCTGAGGAAACTGCCTCTGCGAATGGACCTTCTGACTAGGGGAGGGGACCCCGGTCCATCCTAGTCTGCGCTCCCTTCATTTCCACACCTGGCTTCTGAAGAGAGAGAGATTCTCTGAGAAACTTTAAACCTGTTCACTTCTAACATTCTCCTGGCCACTGGTAAGCCTTCCACCAAGAAGACTTAAACAGCTAAATGGAAGCGTTTCTCAGAATGGTGTGCTAAGATCTACTTGGCCCCTTTTCAGTGTCCTCCACATAAAGTGTTGGAGTACCTATTAGACCTTTCAGATGCAGGACTGCAATACTCATCCATAAAGGTTTCACTTTTGTGCACTTGCTGCCTACCATGAGCCAGTTCAGAACATGTCCCTGGCTCAATTACCCCTATTCAAAAGATTCCTCAAAGGCATTCTACATTCAAGGCCGCAGGTTAAGAAGCCAGTTGCCCCCTTGGATTTTAGTCTTGAACTAGACATGCTCACTCAAACCTTTTGAGCCTCTAACCACGTGTGATCTACAGTTTCTGACCTGGAAGACCGCCTTTCTGGTGGCCATCACTTCTGCTCGTAGTGTCTCTGAAACACATGCTTTGGTCACAGACCCTAAGTATGCCATCTTTCATGAAGACAAGGTGGTCCTCCATACTCACCACAAGTTCCTTCCCAAAGTGGTTTTGGAGTTCCAGTTCAACCAGCCTTTGGTCCTGCCCACTTCAAACAACATGAAGTCTTGCTGTATTCTGACAATTGCAGTTAGCTCCAGCACTTGAACTACCCTGGAGAGTGAAGGGTTAAAATTCTATGCCAGGCATAGAATGTTAGGCTCGAACTCGGTTGAAAACTCTGTGACACTTTGAAACCAAACAGTCAGATTCTTTACTCCACCTCACTGAACAGTCGCTTCGGAGATTTTCTCCTTCTGCTCGGTTCAAACGCAGTTTAAGAGTCGGTTTTAGTCCACTTTTCATTCCGTTTGTCGGTTCGAGACTCTGTCTGTGGTACCGTAAGTATGTAGGATAGTACTGTGGACAGTTATTGTGTGGAAATTGCAAATTTGTCCCATCAGTTCGTCTGAACCGATCCTTTAGTCAAAATCTTTATGAAAAGTTAGTGTGTGGTTACCGGTCCGTGTTGGTTTAAAAAAAAATAATTTGAACTTTTTTTTCCAACACCCGTAATATGGTGAGAAACTGATATGGGAGTCTTGCCTGGTGGTTACTGAATAAAGGGTAAGTTTGTTAGGCTGGCCATGTCTGAGAAGCCCTAGGAAAAAAACGGGCCCACTGGATTTCAACACTGCAGTGTGTGTGGGGAGATCTTTGCTAAGGCCGATCCCCAGACCACCTGTGTTTACTGTCTGGGGTTTGACCACCTTGATTCAGACTGCCAAATTTGCAAGAATTTCCCTAAGTCTGCCCTGGAAAAAAGGTTAGGTAGACTTAGGGATAAGGAGGCAGAGAAATCCGCTGACCCGGAAGGCCAGCCCAGTTCAGTTCCTACTGAACCAGAAGGAGTGCCCTCTGACCAGGGCGATACTTCTTCGGGCAAGAGGAGAGCCTATCCTGAGGGACTGGTTCCTACAAAGAGAAAATGCAAGGATAAATCGGCCAGTTCGGATCCATAACTTCATGTTCCAACTGCCAAAGAGATAGCCAGAGCAATTCAGATTGTGGAATCGCTTTGTCCAGTTCCGACCGATCCGGCGCCTTCTGGCAGGGGTTCGGTTCAGTTGGTTCCCCCGGTTCAGGATTATTCCCCTGAAGATTTTTATGCACTAGAGTTTGATGAGGAGGGGGATTTTGAAGAGGATGATTATGACGATGAAAGTCTGGATATGCCTGTGGAACCGGGCATCTCCCCAGACAGACTTTCTGAGTCCCCTTCCCACTTTCTGTTTTACAGAAAAGTGGCTCAAACCCTTCAGCTTCCTATTGAGGAGGCTGTGGAAGATCAAGAGGAGCCTGACTTTGTAGAGATGATGGGCATCCCAGAGTCTAAGAGACTGTTTATTCCCCTCCATAAGTCCTTTGGGAAACAGACACAAAAAATTCTTAGGTCTCCCAACTCTGTACCTCCTGTTGACAAGAAAATGGACAAGAGGTACACCTTGTCAGGCTCAGATACTGAGTTTCTTTATCAGCAATGCAGCCATGTTGGAGTAGTGCAGGCTGCAGCCTGTGACAAGGCAAACATCCCCTTGGCTTCATACCCCCCAGACAAAGATTCCAGAAAGATAGATGCCATGGCAAAGAAGCAGTACATGGCATCATCTTTGGGACTCAGGCAGGCTAACTATATGACCTATACAGCCAGGTACCAGAAGTCCAGGTGGGACACTGTACTGGCACTGGCTAAACAGGCTTCCCCCCAGCTAGCCAAGGAGCTGGAGGGGGTGGCTGCTGATGGGATCGAGGCATCAAAGGTGCAATTTCATGCTGCTGTTGACTCCAATGATGTGTCATCAAGAGTCATGGCTACATCTGTGGCTCTTTGGAGGATAGCTTGGCTCAGATGTACTAGCCTTTACATGGGATACCCAAGCTAAGGCCATGGATTCCCTGTGGTGGGTAATTCTCTGGGAGCAGACAGAGGAATTACATGAAGAAAATGGACGAGTACAGGACCACTTACAGGAGTGCTCAGGCCAAGGAGAGGCAGGCAACTCCTCAAAGGCAGCAAGCTAGGGGCAGGGGCAGGCCTTTTCACAGGCCTTTTTACCAATCGCAGGCCTCTTCTTTTCTCAGAGGGAGTTCTTCAGAGGGAGAGGCAGAAGGGGGATGAGCAGGGCTGCATCCACCCCTCAGCCTAAGGCTCCTGCCAAGCAGACACCCTGATGTGTCAGCCCGGGTCGACTCCCGCATTCCGGTAGGAGGCAGGCTGGCTTACTTTGTCCAGGACTAGACGTCTGTTACCTCAGACAAGTGGGTCCTGGAGGTTGCAAGCCAGGGGCCGGTTCTCGGTTTCAAAAAATTTCCGAAACTAAGACCCAGAGCCTTTCCACCTGCAAATACATCAGAAATCCTTGCTCTAGAGGCAGAGATTTCCTCTGTACGGGCCTTAAGAGCCATAGAGAGAGTTCCTACCCTATACAGGAGCAAAGGTCTGTGCTCCAGGTACTTCCTTACCCCAAATAAGACAGGGGAGTGGCGACCCATCCTAGATTTGAGATATCTAAACAAGCACCTGCTAAAGCCAAAATTCAAAATGGTGACTCTGGGAACAATTCTTCCCTCTCTGAGGCCAGGAGACTGACTAGCCTCCTCGGACCTCAAGGATGCCTATTTTCACATTCCCATCAGGTGCTCCCACAGAAAGTACCTCAGGTTCGAATTGCCCTCAGGCCATTATCAGTTCAGAGCAATGCCCTTTGGCCTAACTTCAGCTCCAAGGGTGTTTTACAAAGTGCCTAACAGTGGTTGTGGCCTTTTTAAAAAGGAAAAGGATTTCTATTTTTCCATACCTGGATGACTGGCTCCTTGTGGGCCAGTCTCCAGACCAAGTCAAGTCAGATCTGCAGGTCACCCAGCAAGTTCTCATTTCCCTGGGGTTCCTTCTCAATCTTCCCAAGTCCGTTCTCGAGCCAGTACAGCTCCTCACTTTTATAGGAGCAGAGCTGGACACGCTCAAGGCAAGAGCTTTCCTTCCTTTGGAAAGGGCAAAAGCCATAGCTCAGCTGGCCTCTTCCTTTCTCCCTCTGGTTTCTCGACCAGCAAGACATTTTCTTCAGCTTCTGGGCCACATGGCAGCTTCCACAGTAGTGGTCCAAGAGGCCAGGTTTCAGATGAGGGACATTCAGTTCCATCTGTGAACTTTTTGGTCCCAAAGGAAAGATCTTCTTACCAAGCTAGTTCCTGTTACTCAGACCTTAATTCAGGCCCTTCAGTGGTGGCAGGACCTGGACAATCTGAGGCAAGGTGTTCCTTTTGTCACTCAGACTCACTCTGTGGTTCTTACCACAGATGCTTCCCTTTTGGGGTGGGGAGCCCATCTGGGGGCTCTCACGGCCCAGGGACTGTGGTCCCCTCAGGAATCCCTTCTTCATATCAACCTCCTGGAGCTCAGGGCAGTACTTCTTGCCCTACAAGCTTTCTCTGTCAGTACAGAACAAGGTCATTCAGGTCAGGACGGACAACACTACCACCATGTGGTACATCAACAAGCAGGGAGGCACTCGATCCATGGCCTTGTGCACGGAGGCAATAAAATTATGGTCCCTGGCTTATTCCTTGCAGACCTCTCTAGTATTTTTTATTTTATTTAGCTTTTGTTAACTGGGTAAGTACACTAGACAAGTAGTATGCCTATTTTCAGGAACGACCCAGGAGAGTACAAACAGGTAATACAGAGTACAACAATACAGCAAAAAGTTAAGTGAATGGCTACGTCTCACACTAGTTGAAATGATTGCATATAAGCAGTCCACCTCCCAAGAGAGGACAATGTGATAGCAGATGCATTGAGCAGGATTTCCCAGGGCCATCACGAATGGTCTCTGGAATCTTTGGTGTTGAAAGTTATTTTCTCAAGGTTGGGCGCTCCAGAGATAGATCTCTTTGCAGTCCCAGACAATCACCAACTTCCTCTGTTTTATTGCCGACCCCCAGTCTTGGTCTCAGTCCCTCTGGATGCTCTGATTTTGAACTGGGAAGGGAAATTTCTTTATGCCTTCCTTTCTTTTCCTCTACTGTTCAAGGTTCTAGTCAAGGTAAGGTCACAACCATGCAAAGTGATTCTGATTGCTCTAGACTGGGCCTAGCAACCTTGATACCCCCTGTTGTTGTCCTTAGCAGTCCATCTTCCCCTGTCTCTTCCCAGGAATCACAATCTGCTAACCTCCTCTCAGGGGAGGATTTGGTACCCCAGTCTCCGGTCACTCAATCTCAAGGCATGGCTCTTGAAGAGTTAGAGTATGCAGATTTACATCTGTCTCAAGGGGTTCTGGATATTCTCAAAGCTTCTCGAAAGCCTGCCACCAGAAAAACTTACAACTCCAAATGGGAAAGGTTCAGTATTTGGTGTTCCAAAGAAGCATATATCTCCAGATACTGCTGAGTTGTTTACAGTTCTGGATTATATGGTTCACCTTAATGGCCTAGGCCTCAAGCCAGCTACTGTCATAGTTCATTTGTCTGCTATTTCTGCTTTCCTGTCAGTGGGGCAGTCTTCCTCTCTGTCATCTCACCCTGTATTCTGTACATTTTTCAAAGGATTGCTTCGTACCATCCCCCTTTTAGGGATCCTGCTCCTGCCTGGGATTTGAATATTTGCATTGCTCAGCTTATGCAACCCCACTTTGAGCCTATGTTCTCAGCAGAGCTCAAGTACTTGACTTGGAAAACTGTGTTTCTAGAGACATGGATATGTTGTTCATCCACACTTATTGGCAGGTATCCTTGCCGCTTTAAATCTTGCTGGAAGGTCTTCAAGCTGGCTCCTCCCAACCACCCGGGTGTTAAAACTCTCGGCTCCGCCCCATGTTGCCAGATCTTCCTTACTGCTTGGAAGCTCAGGTTCCCTCCTTAACGCTCTGCGTATAAGACTGGTTCCTAATTCTTCGGTTTTGCAATTTAGCGTTTTCCACTTTAGACTTGGTCTTCTATCCTTGGCGGCTGCGATGGACAAATCGATTCGGTTTTGAGATGCCTTGCGGCAGAAGATGTCTCGGATGGATCCGCACTCCACGTGCGTTTACTGCTTAGGCCTTGAGCATGACCCGCAGGCCTGCAACCTGTGCTCTTCCTTCTCGGCCTACGTTCTTGAAGACCGTGCTGCCCGTTTACAACTTGGGCGTCCCGAGAAGCGTTTTCCTCCAGTGAAGTCAAAAGAGGCCCGGTCGGCGGTTTCCGCGGCGGCGGGCTCAGCGGATCAGCTCAAGCAGATGCTCACCCTCGAAGAGGAGGCGGCGCGGGCCACTTCTACCTCGGCTGCGGCATTTGTCCCGCTCTCTCTCGGTGCCTCTTATTCAGCTTCTTTTAAGGAGCTTTGTCTGACCCTCTCTACTAAAGGTGAGGGACCAACTTCTGCTGGACCGTTTTCTCGGTCCAAAAAGAAAGACAAGGGTAAGTCCCTCCATCGACGCTCTTGGGAGCGGGAAAGGTCCCTCTCCCTGAGTAGTCGGCCATCGACTTTGGTCGATCCTTCGGCTTCGGCCACTGGTCTCATGGTATCCTTGTCAGATCAGTTGACCGAGACTCCCTTCGACGCAGTCGAGATATTTCTCGACCCGTTGGACGGGTTGTCGACTGGTGAAGCCGAAAATTCTCTCTCCCCAGTTCCCCCGGTGGGAGTTGAGGATCCCGTGGGCTTGCCAGTCCCTCTGGTTCCGGAGCCCTCGGGTGAACCTTTCGAACCGAGGGAGAGCCAGTCCCACCCGTCCCTCCTCCGAACCCCCCTCGGGAAAACCGAGGTTCGTGGTCTCGGTCTCTGACTTCTTCGTGGTCCAGCCGATCCCGGCGTCACAGGCGGTCTCGGTCTCGGCACCACGGCAAGCGGCGCCACCGCTCGTCCTCATCCTCCTCCTCGGATGAGGAGAGGCTCCGATGTAAGTTACGTTGGCGGTACGAGGACCTCATGTGGCAACAGCTTCTTCTGACCGGGAATAAGCCGACTCCGTCGCTTTCCCCGGCCATTAAGTGACTGTCACGGAGCGGCCGAAGCAACCCCTCGACCTTCCCGAGGCGCCTGTTCCCAGGCTGGCTACTCGGCCAAAACTAGCTGCTCCATCGATTCCGGTAGAACCCCCGCCTCCACAGCTGTTATTTGGGGCTCCGACCAAGAATTCTCGGTCGGCTCAGGGTCTGCCCCGTAGGCTGTCTGTCACCCTCACTCCCGATCGGCCTCGGCAGGTGGAGGGTGGCTCAGGCCCGAGGCAGCTCTTTGCGGACTCTTCGGAGTCCGACGACGATTCCTCCCTTTTCTCCAAGCGAGTGGACTTGGAGTCCTCTGGGGGTCAGTCGATGGACGAGAGCCCTTCGTCCTTTCTGGGCTTACTTAGGCTCATCTCGGAGTCCACCGGGATGCAGCTTGAGCCGGTATCTAAGCGGACCAAGTATCCCCTCACAGAGATATTGGACCGAGGGGATTCCCCTTCGGAGGCCTTCCCGGTAACCGAGGCCATTGTGGGTCCGGCCTTGGAGCTCTGGCAGCGTCCTGCTTCCTGCCCTACGCCTTCGGCCAGGATGGCCAGGAAGTATGCGGTCCCTACTGGTTCCCTGTCCGGTTTTTCGGAACACCCCTCAGCCAAGGGGTTAGTTACCGACAGCGTTTTCCGGCGTGCCGGAATTGCTAGGGACGTGGACAAACCTCCCAACAAGGAGTCCAAGAAATTGGACTATGCCGGGCGCAAAGTCTACGCTGCGTCCTCCCTCGGCCTTCGTCAGGCCAGCTCGGCGGTGCTGATGGCACACTTCTCTTATGCCCTGTTGGGCTCCTGGGACGAGTAGTCCCTCATCTCCTGGCCGACCTGCAGACCACGGTTAAGCAGGTGTGGGACCAGGGCAGGGCAGTGGCCAAGCAGCAACTTCAGACTGCTTTGGACATCGGTGACTCATGCGCGAGGTCAGTCGCGGCCGCAGTGGCCATGTGCCGTCTGGCATGGCTGAGGATATCCACCTTCACAGCGGATACCCAGCACAAGTTGGCGGATGTCCCCTTCCTGGGGACTGACCTCTTCGGCCCTGGAGTGGAAGGCCACCTCCAGAGGATCAAGAAGTCCAATGCTACCCTGGACTCGATCTCTTCCGCACAAAGGGACAAAGGCCGCAGGCCACAGCCTAAACCCTTTCGTCCTGCTGCGCTCGCGGCACGTCCGGCCCAGCAACATCAGGGCCAGCAGGCTCGCGCTTGGCACCCCAAACCCAAACCCACGGCTTCCTCCTCCGGGAAGCAAGGAGGTAAAGGCCCGGGAGGTCCCTCGGCCAGTTCCTCCTTCAAGCCTGCCCAGTGACAGGTTGAAGGGCGTCGCCCCCAACCTCGTCGCCTTACCCCAGGTTCCCCCCGTGGGGGGACGGCTCCATCACTTCCTTTCCGCCTGGTCCGTTATTACCACGGACAGATGGGTACTGGAGGTGGTGGGAAAAGGCCTGCCTCTGGAGTTCGAGCAGGCCCCGCCCTTCAGAGCCGTCGCACCTTGGGGGCCTCGGTGTCCGCAGCCTCACTGTCGGCTCGCTGAGCCGACATCGCTCTCCTCCTCCAGAAGGAGGTGATCAGGGAGGTGGCGGACCCTCCCTCAGACCCGGGGTTTGTGTCCAGGTACTTCCTGGTCCCAAAACGGACGGGGAGCTGGCGCCCCATTCTCGACCTACACGACCTAAACAAGTTCCTAAGGTCTCGAACCTTCAGGATGGTTACTCTGGCTCAGATAATACCATCCTTGGAATGCGGCATGTGGTTCTGCTCTCTGGACCTGCAGGACGCGTTCTTCCACGTCCCTATCCGTCCGTCGCATCAGAGGTTCCTTCGCTTTCGAGTGGAGGGATCCCTTTTCGAGTTCCGAGCCATGCCCTTCGGCTTGTCGCAAGCTCCCAGGGTCTTCACCAAATGCATAGCAGTGGTGACAGCATTCCTGCGGCGTTGAGGGGTCCAGTTGTACCTTTACCTGGATGATTGGCTGATAGCAGCCCCCTCCAAGCAGGAGGTGGAGCGGTCCAGGGATCTGGCCCTCCAGGTTTGCTCTCAAGTCGGCCTCCTCATCAACGAGGCCAAGTCGGAACTCGTGCCAAAGCAGGTGATACAATTCATCGGGGCAGAGCTCGACTCTCTATGAGCCAGAGCACGGCTCCCGCTGACAGGGCCGAGGTTCTTTCCTGCTTTGCCTGATCATTTCTGGTTGGGCAATCGCGCCCTGCCCGGGACTTCCTGTGCCTCCTGGGTCTCATGGTGGCCTGTACCAGCGTGGTCCATTGGGCCCGCTGGAACATGCGCCCCCTTCAGTGGGGCCTGGCCAGCCAATGGTCTCAATGCTGCGATCCTTTGGACCAGCTAGCGACGGTGACCCAGGGGATGTGGAACACTCTCCAGTGGTGGATCATTCCAGCGCACCTGCAGGAGGGCATCCCGTTTGTCCACTCCGAGCCGACGGTCTCTCTATCGACCGATGCCTCTCTGATGGGTTGGGGTGCCCATCTAGGGGAACACCGAGCACATGGCCTCTGGTCCCTGCGGGAGTCCCGATGCCACATCAACCTGCTGGAGCTCTGAGCGGTCCGCCTAGCTCTCACCGCCTTCGCTCCGTTTCTTCGGGGTCAAGTGGTTCGGGTCCAGACTGACAATACCACGACCATGTACTATCTAAACCGCCAGGGTGGGATGCGCTCCATGCTTCTATACAAGGAAGCTTTCCGCATCTGGTCACTCGTGCGCAGCCTGGAGGCGGATCTCCTAGCCATTCATGTGGCAGGAGCCTCCAACACCCTGGCCGATGCCTAAGCCGGATAGGGGCTGTGTCCCACGAGTGGTCTCTCCTGCCGGAGGTAGTACAAGATTTGTTCTCCCATTGGGGCACCCCTCAGGTGGACCTGTTTGCCTCCAGGGAGAGCAGCGAGCTGAGGCTGTTCCATGCCCCCCCCTCAGCAGGGCTCACTGCAGGGGATACCTTCTCGAGGCCATGGACTCAGGCCTCTTCTCGCCTTTCCCCATTTCCTTGATCCACAAGGTGCTTCTCAAGGCGAGGAGGGACAAGGGGCAGGTGATTCTGGTAGCCCCAGACTGGCCCCGCCAATGCTGGTATCCAGATCTCCTCAGCCTCAGCTCCAGGCTCCCGAGGCAGCTTCCAGCTCGCCCGGACCTGCTTTCAGTCAATCAGGGGAAGGTGTTCCATCTGGACCTTCAATCCCTGCACCTGATTGCATGGTTCCTGAGCGGCTAGAGTTCCAGGCCTTGGGTCTCTCCAACGAGGTCCTCAGTGTAGTTGAGGCGTCCCGAAAGGAATCGACCAGGAAATGCTACGCCTTCAAATGGAAGAGATTTTCCATTTGGTGTCAGGGCAAGGGCCTGGACCCTTCCTCCTGTTCCTTGGCGAGCATATTGGACTACCTGTGGTCCCTTTCTCAGCAAGGGCTTAGGTCGACGACCCTTAAGGTGCACCTGGCAGCCATCTCTGCTTACCGGGAGCGGGCCGGGAAGCAGTCGGTGACAGCAGGAAAAGGTGGTCTGGCGCTTTTTCAAAGGCCTTGATCACATTTCCCCTCCGATGCGAGAACCTCCACCTCCGTGGGATCTACTGCTGGTACTGGCAAAGCTCATGGGCAAGCCATTCGAACCAATGCACAGGTGTGATCTCTCTCACCTGTCGTGGAAGACCACCTTCTTGGTGGCTATCACGTCAGCCAGAAGGATGGGAGAGCTCCAGACGCTTTCAATCGAGTCTCCTTACCTGATCTTCCACAGGGACAAGGTTGTCCTACTGCCCCCCACCTGAAATTCCTTCCGAAGGTGGTGTTGGAGTGTCACCTTAACCAGGTGTTGACTCTGCCGGTGTTCTACCCCAATCACACCTCGGAGGCCGAATATAGGCTCCGTACTCTGGACCCTTGAAGGGCGCTCGCCTACTATAAGGAGCGCATGGTTGGAATTCGGGGAGAGGTTCGCCAGCTGTTTGTCACCTACGCTGAAGCTGCACCTGACAGACCTGCAGCCAAGCGGACGATAAGCAGGTGGGTCACCTCCTGCATAGATCTCTGCTATAAGTTGGCGGGCATGGAGCCTCCCAGAGGGATAAGAGCTCATTCTACCCACCATACTGCTGCATCAGTGGCTGCTTCCAGGGACATCCCTATCCAATAAATATGCAGGGCTGCTACCTGGAAGTCAGCACACACCTTCATTACCCACTACCACGTCGACCTTGAGTCACGCCGGGATGCTGGTTTTGGGGCCTCGGTTCTCCAATCTTTATTTCCCAAGTAAGTATCGGGGGTGTGCGCCTTGTCTCCCTCCTCCCAGAGAACTGCTAGGAGTCTGCCAATAAGTGTGGATGAACAACATATCCATGTCCCTAGAAATACAGGTTACTCCTGTAACAGGAGTTCTAGGAATGGTATATGTTGTTCATCCACCCGACCTCCCTGGCTTCGACGCACAGCCTGAGCTTCCAGCGGGCCAGATCTGGCGTCATGGGGCGGAGCCGAGAGTTTTACCACCCAGGTGGGTGGGAGGAGCCAGCTTGAAGACCTTCCGGCAAGATTTAAAGCGGCAAGGATACCTGCCAATAAGTGTGGATGAACGACATATACCATTCCTAGAACTCCTGTTACAGGTGAGTAACCTGTATTTTTGGTTGCTGTTACTTCTGCCAGGTGTATTAGTGGATTGCAAGCCCTGTCAGTGGAACCTGACTTCATTTCATTCCATAGAGATAAGGTGGTCCTCAGAACCAATAGAAGGTTCTTACCTAAAGTGGTTTCTGATTTCCACATTAACCAATCTTTGTCTCTTCCTGTGTTCTTCACTGATCACACCTCCTCAGAGGAACGGAGGCTACACAGTTTAAATGTTAAAAGGGCCCTTAGTTACTACATAGATTGTACAGAGGGTCACAGGTTTGACTTCCTCCAGTTGTTCCTCACTTATGGGGAAGTAGGTAAGGGAAAACCTGCCACCAAGAGAACCATTGCCAGGTGGATTGTGTCCTGTATCCAATTCTGCTATGAAAAACTGGGAAAAACTGCACCCTCAGGCCTGAGGGCTTATTCCACTAGCGGTACAGATGCTTCTCTGGCTGCAGCCAAGGATATTCCTTTGTTAGAAATTTGCCAAGCAGCCACCTGGAAAACCATTCATACATTCACCAAGCATTACTCTCTGGATATCCAGGCTAGGAGTGATGCTAGGTTTGGCACAGCAGTGCTTCAGAGCCTATTCCCAAAGTAGGTTCTGTCCCTCCTCTTTGGAGGTACTGCTTGGTAGTCTGCAACTGTCAGAATACAGCAAGACTTTATGTTGTTTGAAGAAATAATTATTCACCTTAGTAATTGTGTTTCTTCTAATGGAGTCTTGCTGTATTCTGACCTCCCTCCCTCCCTGCCTCCCCTCTCAGAACTTGTTTTGGGAAGTGGGTATGCAGGTGCAGTGTTGCACCCCAAGGGTGTCTTTAGCCCACTCCTGTTGTGTTGGGTGCTTTGTGTTTGTTTAGTTAAGAGTTTTTAGTTCTTATTGCTTGGTGTTTGGTCTTTGGTTTCCTGACTTGAGACTTTTGGGAATCTAAAGTCTTGTTGCCAGTTGGCTAGTAGGAATTTTACAATTTCCACATTATATAGTCAATGAGTTTTAGCTTGTAAGAATCTGATGGTTTGGTTTCAAAGTGTCACAGACAGAGTTTTCAACCAAACTCGAGTCTAACGTTCTATGCCTGGCATAGAATTTTAACCCTTCACTCTCTGGGGCAGTTCAAGTGCTGGAGCTAACTGCAATTGTCAGAATACAGTAAGACTCCATTAGAAGAAACACAATTACTAGGGTGAGTAATTTTGTTCTGATTTCTCCAGCTTCCAAAATGAAGGGGAAAGCACCCTTCATTCCCCGAATGTTAAAAGAGCCCTTTGTTCTACATTGATAGGACCAGGGATGTATGGCAGGCCGAGCAGCTCTTTGTGTCTTTCAGCACCACCTGGCTGGTCCAACTAGTATCCAGTAAATGTATCTCTGCTTGGATAGTGACATGCCTTCACCACTTTTACTATATGGCACAGGTCAAGTTGAAGGGCCAGGTGCATGCCCACTCTGCCAGAGTGGTTGCTGCATCTGTAGTGGAGATCCGCTCTGTTCTCATTGATGACATTTACAGAATGGCTACTTGGACCTCAGTGCACACTTTCATAAAGCACCATGCTCTGGATGTCCATGCCAGACAGCATGCTTCCTTTGGTAGGACGGTCCTTAATGGACTTCCGTCTTGAGTGAGCTCTATTTCCCAACGCCCTGCTCAGGGGATTCTCTTCAGCTTGGCAATCTAACCTAGCAATGTGAATAAATGGTGAAGACTTAAAGTCCAGGAAGATTGGAAATTACGTACTCACCTTAATTCTTGATCTTCTTGGACAAGTCTTCACCATTTATTCATATGTCCACCCACCATCCCCCAAGTTCACTCAGTCTGTTCCAGATCTTCACTCTCTTGTTTGGTTTTGGGAGGGCTGTGAAGACATTGTTTAAATTGACCCTTCTTATACAGGTCAAAAGGACAATCTTATGCCCTTGTTAAGTTAGGTGTTTCTTCAGTTAGAATATGCTGCACTTCCTCTGTAGAAAAGGTACTGAGGCAGTTGGAGGGTCGATGCCGAGATAGCCTACACAGGCATGAGCCAGCCTCATGGTGCCATGCATGGGCGGTCCTACCTTGGTGCTGGCCCTCCTGAAGATTTTTGGCTCCCACAGGGTCCCAGCTCCTCCGGCTTATAACCCAGCAGTATGAATAAATCGTGAAGACTTGTTGAGGAAGATCAAGAATTACGATAAGTATGTAATGCAAGTGCAAGAAAGTAGCAGCAAAAGCAAACAAGATGCTGGGGTGCATATCTAGGGGATCAGTAGTAGGAGAGAGGAGGTTATACTGCCCCTGTACAGATCACTGGTAAGGCCACATCTAGAGTATGGAGTTTAGTACTGGTACCCACACCTCAAAAAGGACATAACCTGCTGGAGAAGTTCCAGAGGAGGGCTACAAAGATGATGGCTGGTCAGCAGGGTAAGGCATATGAGGAGAGGTTGAAGGCATGGAACATGTACTCCTGGAAGGTAGGGGAGGGAGGAGGAGGGAGAGAGAGAGAGAGAGAGAGAGAAAGAGCAACAGAGTGCGCGAGAGAGAAAACATGATTGGGACCTTCAAGTACTTGAAAGGGATAAATAAGGTTGATAAGGAGAGTCTCTTTAAGCTGCGTGGCAATCATAACATTAGGGGGCACAGTCTTCAGCTGGAGGGTGAGAGGTTTAGGAGGGAGGTCAGGAAGCACTTCTTCACAGAGAGGGTGGTGGACACTTGGAATGCGCTGCCAGAAGAGATAATCTCATTAAAGACAATGGGCAGCTTTAAGAGAGGCTGGGACGGGGAGAGGGAGCAGGGACAGTAGCTCAAGCTGTGGACCCTGCAACACGAGCAGACTTGATAGACCAAATGGTCTTCTTCTGCTGGCTTCTTTGTATGTTTGTATGTAATTTCCATTTCTGGTTGGTTGCTTTTTATGGTCATTTTTTTTTTTTTCTATTTGTAGTTGTAGTCTTGTACGTTTTGAAGTCTTGTTGTAGGGTGGTTGTTTATTGGTTTATGTGGCTCAGTGGACTGGATTTGTTGTGATGGTGGCATACTGGAGTGAGTTGAGCAGTCAGTTTGGAGAACGCAGAATTCTAGGGACATGGATATGTTGTTCATCCACACTCATTGGCAGTATCCTTGCCGCTTTAAATCTTGCCGGAAGGTCTTCAAGCTTGCTCCTCCCACCCACCCGGTGGTATAACTCTCGGCCCGCCCCATGACGCCAGATCTTCCTTACCGCTTGAAGCTCAGGTTCCCTCCTTAACGCTTCCGCGCTTGCGACTGGTTCCTTATTTCTCCGCTTACGGATTTAAAATAAAATTTGCAAAAGACTTCAGTTCGATCCTCGCGCGCGATGGACAAATCACCCTCGATTTCGGAGATGCCCATGCGGGCAGAAGATGTCTCGGACGGATCCACACTCCACGCAGTGTCTACTGTTAGGCCTTGAGCACCACCCGCAGGCTTGCGACCTGTGCTCATCTTTCTCGGCCCACGCCCTCGAAGACCGTGCATGCCCGGATTGCAACTGGGCGGCCCCGAGAAGCGCTTCTCCGGTGAAGTCCAAGGAGGCCCGGTTGGCGGTGTCCGCGGCGGCGGGCTCGGCGGATCAGCTCGAGCGGATGGTCGCCCTCGAAGAGGAGGCGGCGCGGGCCGTATCTTCCTCGGCCGCGGCATTTATCCCGCTCTCTCTGGGTTCTTCCTACACGGCTTCTTTTAAGGAGCTTTGTCTGTCCCTCTCCACTAAAGGAGAAGGGCCTGCGTCTGCTGGACCTTATTCTCGGTCCAAAAAGAGGGACAAGGGTAAGTCCCTCCGTCGACGCTCTTGGGAGCGGGAAAGGTCCCTCTCCCCGGGCCGTCGTCCGTCGGCTTCGGTCGACCGCTCGGCTTCGGCCACTGGCCTCACGGTGTCCCCGTCAGGTCAGTTGACCGAGACTCCCACTGATGAAGTCGAGATTTTTCTCGACCCATTGGACGGGCTGTCGCCTTTAGCAGCCGAGATTCCCCTCTCCCCGGTTCCCCCGGGAGGAGTTGAGGATCCCGTGGGCTCGTCTGTGCCTCCGGTTCCGGAGCCCTCGGATGGACCTTCCGAGCCGAAGGGAGTGCCGGTTCCGGCCGACACCTCCCCGCACCGACCCCGGAAATTCCGGGACTCTCGGTCTCGGTCTCGGACCTCTTCGCGGTCCAGCCGTTCCCACCGTCATAGGCGGTCTCGGTCTCGGCACCGCGGTAAGCGGCGTCGCCGCTCGTCCTCGTCCTCCTCCTCGGATGAGGGGAGGCTTCGGCGTAAATTACGTCGACGGTACGAGGACCTTATGTTGCAACAGCTCCTCCTGGCCGGGAATAAGCCGACTCCGGGGCCTTCCCCGGCCATTAAGTGGCTGTCACCGGAACGGCCGACACAACCCCTCGACTTGTCCGAGGAGCCTATACCCAGGCCGGTTGTTCGGCCGAAACCAGCTGCTCCACCGAATCGTGGAACCTCCGCCCACAGCCACCACTGGGGCTCCGACCAAGGATTCTCGGTCGGCAAGGGTTTACCCCATCGGCTGTCAGTTACCCTCACTCCCGACCGACCTCGCAGGTGAGGGGTGGCTCAGGCCAGAGGCAGTTTTCGAGGACTCTTCCGAGTCCGAAGATGATTCCTCCTTCTTCTCCAAGCGACTGGACTTGGAGTCTTCAGGAGGTCAGTCAATGGACGATAGCCCGTCGTCCTTCCTTAGGACTGCTCGCTCATCTCGGAGTCTACCGGATGGAGCTCGAACCCGCTTCCAAACGGGCCAGGTATCCCCTCACGGAGATTCTGGACCGAGGGGATTCTCCGACCGAGGCCTTTCCGTGGCCGAGGCCCATAGTAGGTCCGGCACTGGAACTTTGGCAGCGCCCTGCTTCCTGCCCTGCGCGCCTCGGCCAGGATGGCCAGGAAGTATGCGGTCCCTACCGTTCCTGTCCGTTTTGAACACCCTCTGCTGAGGGGTTGTTACCGACAGCGCCAACCAGGCAACGCCAGGATGTGGACAAACCTCCTGACAAGGAGTCCAAGAAATTGGACTATGTCGGGCGAAAAGTCTACGCTGCGTCCTCTCTCGGCCTTCGTCAGGCCAGTTCGGCCGTCCTCATGGCACATTTTTCTCATGCCCTGTTGGGCTCCCGGATGAGGTCATCCTCATCTTCCCGCCCGATCTGCAGACTACGGTTAAGCAGGTGCGGGACCAGGGCAGGGCAGTGGCCAAACAGCAGCCCAGACTGCTTTGGATATAGGGGACTCATGTGCCAGATCGGTGGCGGCCGCAGTGGCTATCGCGTCATGGCTTAGCTTGAGATATCCACCTTTACTCGGATACCACACAAGTTGGCGGATGTTCCCTTTTGGGACTGACCTCTTGGCCCTGGGGTGGAAGGTCACCTGCAGAGGATCGAGAAGTCAATGCCACCTTGACTCGGTCTCTTCCGCCAGAAGGACAAAGGCGCAGAACCACAACCTAAGCCCTTTCGTCCTTCTGTGCCCCGGCGCCCGCCCAGTACGCCAGGGCCAGCAGGCTCGGCCTGGCATCCCAAACAAGCACGCCGGCTTCTCTAACAGGAGGCAGGGAGGAAGGGCCCAGGAGGTCCCTCGCCGGTCCCTCCTCCAAGCCTGCCCAGTGACGGGCTGAGGTGTCTCCCCATCCCCGCCACTTCCCTGGGTCCCCCGTGGGGACGGCTCCGCACTTCCGTTCCACCTGGTCCGCTGTTACCACGGACAGGTGGGTCTTGGAGGTGGTGGGAAGAGGCCTGCCTCTGGAATCGAGCAGGCACCACCCTTCAGAGCTGCCGCCCCGGGGCTTGGGATCCCCAGCCTCACTGGCGGCTCGTCGAGCCGACATCACCTCCTCCTCCAGAAGGAGGTGGTAAGAGGTGGTGGACCTCCTTCAGACCCAGGGTTTGTGTCCAGGTACTTCCTGGTTCCGAACGGACGGGGCTGGCGCCCATTCTCGACCTACCACCGACCTAAACAAGTTCCTAAGGTCTCGAACCTTCAGGATGGTCACTCTGGCTCAGATAATACCATCCTTGGAGCGCGTGTGGTTCTGCTCTCTGGACTTGCAGGACGCTTTTTCACGCCCTCAATCCGTCCGCCTCACCAGATTCCTTCGCTCGAGCGGAAGGATCTCTTCGAGTTCCAAGCCATGCCCTTCGGCTTGTCTCCAGCTCAGGGTCTTCACCAAATGCATGGCAGTGGTGACAGCATTCCCTGCCGGCGCCGGGGGTCGGGTGTACCCTTACCTGGACGACTGGCTGATAGCAGCTTCCCTCAGGAAGAGGCGGAGTGGTCCAGAGATCTGGCCCTCCAGGTCTGCTCTCAACTGGGCCTCCTTATCCAGCGAGGCCAAGTCAGAACTCGAGTCGAAGCAGGTGATTCTATTCATCGGGGCGCAGCTCGACTCTCTTCGAGCCAGAGCGCGGCTCCCGGCGGACAGGGCCGAGGTTCTTTCCTCCTTTGCCCGATCATTTCTGGTTGGGCAATTGCGCCCTGCCCGGGACTTCCTGCGCCTCCTGGGTCTCATGGCGGCCTGTACCAGCGTGGTCCGTTGGGCCCGCTGGAACATGCGTCCCCTTCAGTGGGGACTGGCCAGCCAGTGGTCACAACGCTGCGATCCCTTGGACCAGCTTGTGTCGGTGACACAGGGGATGTGGAACGCTCTCCAGTGGTGGACCGTTCCAGATCATTTGCAGGAGGGCATCCTGTTCGTCCGCCCCGAGCCGACGGTCTCTGTCGACCGATGCCTCTCTGATGGGTTGGGGTGCCCATCTGGGGGAACACCGGGCTCATGGCCTCTGGTCCCCGCGGGAGTCCCGATGCCACATCAACCTGCTGGAGCTCCGAGCGGTCCGCCTAGCTCTCACCGCCTTTGCTCCGTTCCTCCGGGGTCAAGTGGTCCGAGTCCAGACGGACAATACCACGACCATGTACTATCTAAACCGCAGGCGGGACGCGCTCCATGCTTCTATGCAAGGAAGCTCTCCGATTTGGTACACTGCATGCAGCCTGGAGGCGGATCTCCTAGCCATTCACGTGGCAGGAGCCTCCAACACCCCTGGCCGATGCCCTGAGCCGGATAGGGGCTGCATCCCACGAGTGGTCTCTCCTGCCGGAGGTAGTACAGCATCTGTTCTCCTTTGGGGCACACCTCAGGTGGACCTGTTTGCCCATGGAGAACGCCGGCTGAGTCTGTTCCATGCCCCCCCCCTCAGCAGGGCTCGCTGCAGGGGATGCCTTCTCGAGGCAGTGGACCCCGGGCCTCTTTTACGCCTTTCCCCCATTTCCCTTGATCCACAAGGTGCTTCTCAAGGCGAGGAGGGACAAGGCGCAGGTGATTCTGATAGCCCCAGACTGGCCTCGCCAGTTCTGGTACCCAGATCTCCTCAGTCTCAGCTCCAGGACTCCATGGCAGCTTCCAGCTCGCCCGGACCTGCTCTCAGTCAATCAGGGAAGGCGCTCCATCGGACCTTCAATCCCTGCACCTGGACGGCCTGGTTCCTGAGCGGCTAGAGTTCCAGGCCTTGGGTCTTTCCGACGAGGTCCTCAATGTAGTTGAGGCGTCCCGTAATGAGTCGACCAGAAAATGTTATGCCTTCAAATGGAAAAGGTTTCATTTGGTGTCAGGCAAGGGCTTGGACCCTTCCTCCTGTTCCTTGGCAAGCATCTTGACCATTTTATGGTCCTTTAGTCAAGGGCTTAGGCCGACTGACCTCAAGGGTGCACCTGGCAGCCATCTCTGCTTACCGGGCGCGGGCTGGAAGCAGTCGTGGCGCAGGAGAAGGTGGTCTGGGCGCTTTTTCAAAGGCCTTGATCACATTTCCTCCAGTGCGGGAACCCCACCTCCGTGGGATCTACTGCTGGTACTGGCAAAGCTCATGGGCAAGCCATTCGAACCTATGCACAGGTGTGCTTTCTCTCACCTGTCGTGGAAGACCGCCTTCTGGTGGCTATCACGCCAGCCAGAAGGATGGAGAGCTCCAGGCGCTTCCATCGAGTCTCCTACCTGGTCTTCCACAGGGACAAGGTTGTCCAAGCCCCACCCAAATTCCTTCCAAGGTGGTGTCGGAGTTCACCTCACCAGGTAAGTTGACTCTGCCGGTGTTCTACCCCAATCACACCGGAGGCTTAACATAGGCTCCATACTCTGACCCTAGAAGGGCGCCGCTTATTATAAGGAGCGCACGGCTGAAATTCGGGAGAGGTTCGCCAGCTGTTTGTCACCCACGCTGAAGCCGCATCTGGCAGACCTGCAGCCAAGCGGACGATAAGCAGGTGGGTAACCTCCTGCATAGATCTCTCTATAAGTTGGCGGGCATGGAGCCTCCCAGAGGATAAGGCTCATTCTACCCGCCAGCCTGCCAGCATGGGTGGCTGCTTCCAGGGACGCCTCATCCAGGAAATCTGCAGGGCTGCTACCTGGAAGTCAGCAAACACCTTCATTACCCACTACCACATCGACCTTGAGTCACGCCGGATGCTGGGTTTTGGGGCCTCGTTCTCCACTCTCTTTCCCAAGTAAGTATATGGGGTGTCGTCTTGCCTCCCTCCCGGAGAACTGCTAGAGTCTGCAATGAGTGTGGATGAACAACATATCCATGTCCCTAGAAATACAGGTTACTCACCTGTAACAGGAGTTCTAGGAATGGTATATGTTGTTCATCCTCACTACCCACCCGACCTCCCGGCCTGACGAGACAACCTGAGCTTCCAGCTGGCCAGATTCAAGCCCATAGGGCGGAGCCGAGAGTTATACCACCCGGTGGGTGGAGGAGCAAGCTTGAAGACCTTCCGGCAAGATTTAAAGCGGCAAGGATACTGCCAATGAGTGTGGATGAACAACATATACCATTCCTAGAACTCCTGTTACAGGTGAGTAACCTGTATTTGTTTGCTTTGTCATGTAGGTCTTTTCGGGTTCGGCGGCTATTTTTCATTGGGAGACTCAGAGGAGGTTCCTTTTGGGCTTCTTTTTGGATTTTCGTGGAGTACTTGTGTGGGGCTTGCTCTTTTTCCTGACTGAATGTGATGTTTGTACTGAGGATGGTTTTTGGTCCTGATATGCTTTTCCTCGCCATGGTGCAATTCTTGATGTTGTACCCATGGACCTCTTTGCTGTAGAATTTTGTAGTGTGAAGAGAACGAAGCGGAGGCAGTGACGTCACGACTGTGTGGATTATCCACACAGTCGTCAATTTATCTACATAGTTGTGAGGATACATGCATTTACCCAACGGTGTATCCGCTCACCCCTATTGTATAAATCTATATACTACATAACTATATATATATGTAGCGAGAGAGAGAGGGATACTTAGATAGATATATTGTCTTTTGGATATTTTTACTTTCTCACTTTATATCCTGTACTTGTTGGTTATTTGCCATGTTTTCTACAGTTTCCTTTCCCTTGTGCCCCTCCCCTAGGTCACACCTGGAAATGAGTGTTGGCTGTGTAAGTCTAGTCTGGTCACCAAATCTGAAATAAATAAAATAATATTGTAATTCACGAGCTGCAATATTAGGAGGCAGTCTTAATTCCCGCCATCTCAGTTTTCTGAGGGGGAACCAGTGATAAACCAGGTCAAAAGCTTATATCGGATCAGTGTGGCTTGCTCTTGTGATATGACATTTCTCTTAGTTCCCGTGAGTATTGTTTGTTACCTGGTGGTGAGCTGTGGCAGTGGAATACTTGGTATGGAAGTCTAACTCTTAGAAAAGGTGGTCTAAGAGTTGAGCATGAACAGATTTTTCCAGATGTTTGAGTAGAGTAGAAAAGATAGAGACATGTCAGTATCTTGAGGTAGGGATGCCACAGATCCCTCCACAACAGATCACAATTACCATTGTCTCAATACTGACAGGATTTGGGAGCAGTCCGAGAAAAAAAGTGTTTCAACACCAGGAAGGTACAAAAAACAGACTGATGTTAGAAACCTAAACCTGCATGTGAATTATCTCAGTAGACTGCTGTTTTATGCAGGGAAATGGTCTCTCTATCATAAGGCCTTTGTTGTTCTTTGCAAGACAGTCAGTGACCAGAGTTCTGATTTCCACTGGTCAGAACATCATGTTTTTGCAGTTCTTAAGTGACTGAGTGACCTCTCTTCCCTTATGGTCTCCTCCCCCTACACTCACCCCCATTAAGCTACCTCCCCTCATCTCCCACATCCCTCTCAGCTTACCCTGAGTGAACCTTTCTGCGCTTTCACCTATAACGTGCCTGACGGCTACTCTCTTGTCTTGACCACCCTAAATCCTCCCTGGCTGCCTTTATGCTGCATACTATCTCACCCTGCTGAGGGCCTCCTCTACCTACCTTCTCTACTTCATTCCCCACCTGTCATGGCCGACTTTTCCTTTTTTTATTACCCTCGTATTTCCATGACACTTACCACATGTTCACATCTTGCCTATTTACCACCTGTTGAAATAATACCACCTATTACAAACTGTGATACTTTCCTGCAAACATTCTTTTTTCTTCCTCTCCAATGTCTGTTATGCTAGTACCAATATGGTGTTCTACAATGTTCTAATTTAACAAATTGTTATCCTTTGTAAGTATTTTCCAATGTCTAAGAAGCCTTCTGATGTACATTTCCTATTTGTCACTCTTTTAAATACTTCTTTCCAACATCTGAGAAGCCTCCTGGTGTACATGTCTTGTATATACTGCCTTGCTTATATTGTACATGTTGTATATATTTCGAGTTGTTTATATTGTTCGAGTCTACACTTCCTGTCTCAGGACCTTCTTGTAAATGAGCCTGCTCAATGGAGTTATTTTCCTGCCAATAAACTTTGACTTGACTTGATGGTGGATACAAGTATACAAAGTTCTTAGCATAAGCCTTAAGATTTCAGTATGGTATATGCCTTCCCTCCTGTACTTATAATCATGTTGCTGATTTGAAAAGTAACACTCAAAAAGTCAGTACTTGCTGACTGCCGCAGCAGGGGTGTTCAAATCAAAACTTTTAGGACTTGCCCAGCCATGACTGTAGCTGGATTTTCACTTGCCCCTATTCATTACAATGAAATTAGCTTTCTTTTTGCACTTGCCCTTCAAGGAAATTTACTTGCACGGGCAGGGGGCAATAGGATTTGCACACACCCTGCTGCCACAGACTTGTCATCTAAGAGTTAGTAATCTGGTGTAATTCAAACCACATTAATCATCTTATCAGGTTTAGACCTGCTTCCTTAGAACCAATTCGTACCCCCAGTCCAAATCACTTGGCTCTCATGACGAAAAATAAAACGTTAATTCTCTGTTTTTTAAAAACCAATAAAATCTTTTAATATGAAAGGTGACTGTTCAATGAATCTGGCTATTCCTCATTGGTAATAGATACCCTGTTACGTTATATAGTAGGTAACAAAAAAAATATATACCACTACAGCAGCATATCCTATGGCCGGGTCAGTTTTATACCTAGTGAACTAAGTCAAGTAAACCAATCGTAGTCTGCTTTTTTAGTCAATGTTCTTGCCTTTCTGCAATCAAAACTAGACTTGGGCCTTACGGTCAGTACAGTAAAGGTGCATGTATGAGCAGTTGGAATGGTGTTGAAAAACATTGGCTGTTTCCCCTAGGGTCTCATCTGTTTGTTTCTAGATTCCTTAGTACAGTTAACATATCAAAGCATGACTTTAGACTGACAGTTGTGCACTGAGAGCTAATGCTTGTTTGGAATGCTTTGTGTGAAGCTCCTGAACCTGTTTAAAGTGTTAAAATATCTTGTGACGGCTAAAAAATGCATTATGGTAGCTGTATACGTAGCCCACAGGGTATTTTAAGGAGCCCTCTCTGACTTTACAGAAGGATAATGTAGTATCCCACACACTATCTCTGTTTCAAAAGTACCTTCAGAATTTAATGAGAAGCAAGGAATAAACCTGCCGTCTAACAGTGAGGATTTATCCATAGCCACACATATTGCATCATTCCAACTCAGGGAGTCGGAACCCAGAATCATTCATTCAGGTCTAATCCACAACCACATGGACACTTCCATTTCTTGTACATGGTTTCCCCAGTGGTCAGATCATTCATTTCCGCTGAACAGATTGGTCACACCTCTGATCCACTCTGCATATCTTACTTTTCTTGATCAGTCTACTTCTACCTTTTCTTCAGTTTTTCTTCTCATTTTATTGAGTTTGTTCAAAAAGGTGCCTTCCAGCAGTTATAGCCTCCCAATGAGATGACCCTTCTGGTGGGATTAGAAAGTGCACTGCTGTAAGTACAACAAACCCAGGATATCTGTTGATGTCCACGATGAATGCTTTTAATGTGCAGATCCACACTTTATCAAGAAGTTTCTCAGTTGCCTTAACTGCTCTAAGATGTCCTTGAAATCTAATTAAGGAGAGTTTGGTTAAGATTGTGAAAGAATCTCATTCAGGCACATCCACCCTTCTTGGTTCCAGTCATGAAAGTTAAGGGTCCACATGCTTCCATAGATCCATCGACATTACACTGGTCCTCCATGTACCAGGCCCCCCCCCCCCGACACAGATTTGGTGGATAACATGGTGATTGATGCACACGTTTACCAAATACTATAGACTGCAGAGAGGGTCAACAAATCCCATGGCTCAAATCCCAGGCTATTAATTCAATTTTCTGCCTCAGACAACAAAAGCTGCTGCCAGATCTCCCACGGACAATTGATTTAGCAATAGTTAGAGTTTCTGTGATTGCAGTATTGATAGTCTGTTTATTGCATGCACTGGACTCAGTGGACTGGACTTGAAGCCAAAGGAAAAAAATGTTATTCAGGGGGCAGAACTGTATGTCAGGGAGAAGCATTCAAGGGGAAGTTTACAAAGGTATCATTGAACCAATCCAAAGTGTTTGTGCACAGCAGTAGTGTGAGAGTGGCAATCTGTTGACTACACTGTGCAGCTGCCGGAAAAAGTGTCTTAAGTTGGCACAGTGACCAGCTGACACCTGCAGTTGAGGGAAGGTATCCCTTAGAGTAGTAATTGTATTTGGGGAGGAACTGAGGTTGGGGACAAGTCACAGGGCAAACTGAGCAGCGGAGAAATATTTTAGAGACTGAACTTTGTGAAAAAATAGGAATGAGCGAACAATGAAGTAATTAAGACAGGGGGGGAAGAAAAGGTGTGTGTGTGTGTGTGTATAGTGGGATTTAATGCTTATGGGATCCTGAGGAAAAAAACTGTCTCATGAGGAACAGCATTCAAATAGTGCAGATGGAGCAGCACTATAGACTATGCAGGTACTAAAATACCTGACCACCAAGGCAACCTGCGGGTACCCCAAAAGTACCTGGAAAAAAAAAAAAGGATGAAAACTGAGTAGTTGGGTCAGGTAGTCACTACCTGCTCCGTTCTACTACAGGGTTTCCTAACCATGACCATAACAAAATCATATAAAGACTGTTTTTTGGTGACTATTACGCTGTCTGTTAGGTGCCCTGATCTGTTATACTGATGGGGGCATTGCTGAGGTGGGTACGAGAGGCACAGGCTCTCTCAGCGAGCTTGCTGCTGTTTCCAAAAATTATACCCATGGTGGGCATTGCTGAGGCAGGTGAGAGAGGCACAGCTGCCTGCGTGAGCCAGCTGCTGTTCACAAAAATTATACCCATGGCAGGCATTGCTGAGGCACATACAAGATGTGCAACTGCTCTGTGTGTGTCTGTTGGTGTTTCCAAAAATTATACCAATGGCAGGCATTGTTGAGGGAGATGCAAGAGACACAACTGCTCTGAGTGAGCCTGCTGCTGTTTCCAAAAATTATACCCATTGCGTGCATTGCTGAGGTAGGTATAAGAGGTGCAGCTGCTATGAGTCTGCTGCTGTTTCAAAATATTATACCTGTGGCAGGCATTGCTGAAGTAGGTACAAGAGGCACAGCTGCTCTGAGTGAGCCTGCTGCTATTTACAAAAATTATACCCATGGTGAACATTGCTGAGGCAGGTACGAGAGGCGCAGGCTGTCTTAGCGAGCTTGCTGCTGTGTCCAAAAATTATACCCATGGTAGGCATTTCTGAGGTAGGTACGAGATGCGTAGCCAGTTGTGATTGAGCCTGCTGCTGTTCTAAAAAAATTATACCCATGGCAGGCCTTGTTAAGATAGGTCCGAGAGGCGTAGCTGCTGTGATTGAACCTGCTGCTGTTTTTTTTTTGTATAATTTGTTTATTGATTTTTATAGAAGAATCAACAACAACATTACACGACACACAGACAAACAAATGCATCTCACAATTCATTGTTATTACATTCTGGGGTTTCTCATCATTATCTTTCTTTTTTCTCATTTAATTCCATGTGTTCACAGCTGTTTCTACTGAACCCTTTAACTATTGTATCCTCCCATTAAGACAGTAAAACAACAATGAGGCAACCAGGCAATGAGGCATGGGGAAGCCCAAGAAAGAAAAACTCCCTCAATATCCAATCCTACTCCTGCTCCAGGCCACAATGCAGATAATCATCTCTTCATTATTTAATGTTGCCAGGAAAGGGGCCCATTCCCTATAAAATGTATCCTGCCTATCACTCAATGTCAATGACAGCCTTTCCAAAGCCAGATTTTGTAACACTAGCTGGCGCCATTGAAGTTTAGTAGGGACCACATGGCTAACCCAGGTATTTTGTGTACAGTGTCTGGCCATTACCAACATTATTCTGATCCACCATGGTAGTTGCTCCCACTCATCTGCCTCTCCTGGAGACATACCAAACAATCCCACTACGGGATCCATTTGAATGGGGAACCCCACCATCTGTGTAATTTCTTTACATATTTTATTCCGAAAGACCCTTAATACCCTACAGTTCCAAAATGAATGAATGTATGTCCTCTCTCCTCTCACACCTGCCACAGAGGGAGAGATGGATGGGTGTGCCCTATGCACCACGTCGGTGGATAATACGCTCTGTGCAGGAGCTTATAAAAGGCCTCCTTAAACTTGTTATAAATTGAGAGCCCCATGTGACCCACCAACATTTGTTTCCAACTATTCTCTGAAATTTTGGTGCGCAAGTCTTTTTTCCCCAGTTGTTTAACTTTCTGCATATAGTCTGGGAATATTTCTCTCCCCACCTTTATCACCTTACCAATAAACCCTTTGGGGCCTATTTGCGTCCTATGTATCATCGTCTCCACTGGCCCCCACCCATGTGATTCACCCCTGCCCCTCTCTATCTTTGACAGGAATGCCCGCAATTACAGATATCGCAAGGTTTGCTGTCCTTGTAGGCCCCTCTCTCTTACAATATGTTCCAGTGCACACAGTATATCCCTACTAACCAGATTACCCACTCATTTAACTCCTTTTCCTTCCCAGTCCCTGAACCCTCTATCCTCTAGTCCAGGTAAAAAACAAGGATTCCCCTCTATTGGTAATAATAATGTTTCCACTTTATTAATCCCTCTAGATTTGCTAAGAAGGTTCCACGCCTCCAGTACTGATTTTACTAAGGGGTTACGACCTCCCTGAGCAGCTTAAGCCTGTATGCCTTTAGAATGTAGGTATGCAGATAGGCGTCCCTGACACCCCCATTGTTCCATCGCGACCCAACTTGCCACTGCCGGGCGGTATACCCAGTCAGCAATATAACGCTGCTGGATGGCTAAATAATAGGTTGTTATGTCGGGGAAATTTAGGCCTCCCCTAGCCATCTCGGCCTTAACATAGAAACATAGAATTTGACGGCAGATAAGGACCGCTTGGCCCACCCAGTCTGCCCATTTCCCTACCTAATGGATAAGCTCAGATCTTAGTTAACCAGCAGCCTACTTCTTCCTACCCCCACTCCCTAGAATTGCCGTATGACTGTCCCATGCATGCTTGAATTCCACCACTGTTTTTGACTCCACAACCTCCGCCGAAAGCCGTTCCATGCATCCACAACCCTCTCTGTGAAAAAATACTTCCTTAAATTACCTCTGATCCACCCCCCCATTTTCAAATTGTGCCCCCTTGTTCTTGCACACCTCTTTTTTTGAAAGATGCTACCCTCTTGGACTTTGTTGATTCCCTTGAGGTACTTGAAAGTTTCTATCATGTCCCCCTCTCCCTCCTTTCCTCGAGGCTATACATATTAAGCTCCTTAAGTCTCTCTTCATATGTCTTCTGGTGCAGACCCTGCACCATTTTAGTTGCCCTCCTCTGGACAGCTTCCATTCTGTCTATGTCTTTGTGGAGATTGGGTCTCCAGAACTGCACGCAGTACTCCAGATGGGGTCTCACCAGCTGTCTGTACAGAGGGATAATAACTTCCTGTTTTCTACTGGTGATGCCTCTCCCTATGCATCCCAGTATCCCCCCAGCCCTCCTTGCTGCCCTCTCACATTGCTTGCCCACCTTTAGGTCATCTGATATGACTACCCCCAGGTCCCTTTCCATTTTTGTTGTTGTTAGTATCTCACCCCCAATTGTGTACTCTTCCCCTGGGTTTTTGTTTCCCAGGTGCATTACCTTGCACTTCTTAGCATTGAATCTAAGCTGCCATACATTTGACCATTCCTCTAACCTTGCCAAGTCCCTTCTCATCCTTTCCACCCCACCCTGTGCATCAACTGTGTTGCAGATCTTTGTGTCATCTGCAAAGAGACATACTTTTCCTTCCAGTCCCTCTGCAATGTCGCTTATAAAGACATTGAAGAGGACCGGTCTTAATACTGAACCCTGCGGTACCCCACTAGTAACCCCCCTTTCTTCAGAGTGGACTCCATTTACTATTACTCTCTGTGTCCTATTCTCCAGCCAATTCTTTACCCAGGCTGTCATCTTGGGACCCACTCCCAGGCTGGCTAACTTGTA
Source organism: Neoceratodus forsteri (assembly GCA_016271365.2). NCBI lineage: Eukaryota > Metazoa > Chordata > Ceratodontiformes > Ceratodontidae > Neoceratodus > Neoceratodus forsteri. The sequence goes on along the minus strand of CM057449.1, from coordinate 608,877,908 downwards.
TATTAATCTTTTGTGTGGGACTGTGTCAAATGCCTTGCTAAAGTCTAGGTAGGCCATGTCCACAGCCCCTCACTGATCTACTACTTTGGTCACCCAGTCAAAGAAATCTATCAGATTTGTCTGGCATGACCTTCCGCTGGAATCCATGCTGCCTTGGGTCCTGTGCCCTCTGGCCTCTAGATACTGACAGTTCGTTCCTTCCAGAAGTGATTCCATCATTTTCCTACCACTGAGGTTAAACTAACAGGTCTGTAGTTTCCTGCTTCTGCCTTGCTCCCACTTTTGTGAAGGGGAATCACATCTGCCCTCCTCCAGTCCTTTGGTACCACCCCATCCTCCCATGATTTGTTAAAGAGGGTAGTCAGTGGTGTCACTAGTTCTACCCTTAGTTCTTTTAGAATTCTGGGATGAATCCCTCAGGTCCCATTGCTTTGTCCACCTTCAGTTTTAAAGAGTTCTTTCAGAACCCTTTCTTCTGTAAATGGGCTGGTACCAACTTCTGTATCCAGAGTGTTTCTACTGTTTGTTTTAGGTACCCCCCTCTTCCTTTGTAAATACTGAGCAAAATATTTGTTTAGTATCACTACCTTTTCACAGTCACCCTCTGCCCACCCTCCCTCCCTTTATTAAGCCTCCACTATCCCTCCCTTGGTCTTCCTTCGCCTCCTGATGTACCTATAAAGGTTTTATCCCCCTTCTTAACTGAGTTGGCTATCTTTTCCTCGATTTGGGCCTTTGCTGTTCTGACTGCCTTCCAGCGCCCTTTTGCTTTAACTGATACAGTTCTCTGTCCTGCTCCTTCTGTGATTCCTTGTACTTCCTGAATGCTTTCTTTTTCTCTTGAACCTTCACTGCCACTTCCTTTGAGAACCATAGTGTTTTCTTACATCGTTTTGTTTTGTTTATTTGCTTCACACAAAGGCTTGTTACCTTTGTGATGGCAGTTTTTATTATTCCCCATTGTTCTTCCACCCCTCCTTCCTGCCCATTTGCTAGTGCATTCCTTAGGCACTCACCCATTTTGGCAAAGTCAGCCCTCCTGAAGTCCAGTACTTTTGCCTTTGTATGGCTTGGCTTATTGTTGTGTTTATTGTGAACCATACTGTTCTGATGGTCGCTAGTTCCCAGATGGCTACCCACTTCTACATCTGTGATCCTCTCTCTTCATTTCCATTTGAAAGAACCAGGTCTAAGATTTGCTCCCTCTCGAGTGGGCTCCAGTACTAGTTGTCTAAGGCATGCCCCCTGTAGAGCATCTAGAATAACCCCACACTTCGAAGTGGCTGCTGCAACTGCACTCCAGTTAACATCTGGCATATTCAGATCACCCATCAGCAATATCTCCCCTTTTTCTGCCATTCCAAGTATACTTTCTATCATTTCCTTGTCCATTTTCTCCCCCTGAGAAGGGTGTCTGTATACAAACCCCTGTGTGGATTGTGGTGCCATTGCCGGTCTCCAAATTTACCCACAGTGCTTCTTTTCCTCCCTGTTTTCCCTTTTGTTCTGTTGCTTTGATTTCTTCCCTTTTGTAAAGAGCTACTCCTCCTCCTCTTTTACCCTCCCTGTCCCTCCTGTAGATAGTGTATCCTGGGATGTTTATGTCCCAGTCATGGTTTTGTGTGTACCATGTTTCTGTGACTGCCACGATATCCAGATGTTCCTCCTCCTACAAGGGCACTAATTCAGGAAGCTTGTTACTCAGACTACGGGCATTGGTACTCATTGCTCTCCATTTTTTGATGACTTTACCTTCTGTTGCAGCATCCCCCACTGACCTTTCCACCTCGGTCTTTTTCTCATTTAGTACCCTGTTTTGTAGGGCGAGGCTGGGATTTTCCTGCTGCTTATCAGTGCCTCCCACCTTGACTAGTTTAAAGCTTGCAATCAGCATTTAAACTGATTGCTCAAAAGACTTGTTCCTTCCTGGACAGATGCAGACCATCCTGCCAGTATAGGCTGGTGTCCCTCCAGGTGGAACCCCAGTCCCCAATGAAGCCAAACCCTGTGCTCCACACCATTTTTTCAACCATTCATTAAACTGCATGGTGCAAAGTACCCTCACCTCACTCATGCCATTGACAGGCAGCACCTCTGAGAAGGATACTGTGTGTGCTATTTGTCTTAGGCCCCTCCCCAATTCTACAAAGTCCTTCTGCACTGCTCTAATCTCATGTTGAGCCAAGTCATTTGTCCCTAGGTGGACAATGACGTCCAGCTCAGACTTCCGTGCAGCTATTCTCATGATCCTGAGGATGCACTTCCTGTCCCTCCAAGCCATGGCACCAGGCAGGCACCTTACTTCAGTTTTCCCTGCTCCCCCCAGTTCTATCCCCCTAATAATTGAGTCCCCCACCAGGAGCTACTTCCTTTCCTTGTGGTGTCCTCTGCCTCCTTCCTGTAGGCCTCCCTTGTGACAGTTGTCCTCAGCCTCCTTAGTCTCCTCTGCAGGTGCATCCTTTGGGGAGCTATGCTCCCCCAGAATGGTGTATGGATTGTGGAGTGGAACAACTGACTGGGTGTGCCTCTGTTCCACCGTCCTCACCCTCCCTGAGCCCACTGTGGTCCAACTGCTGTGCTTTCTTCGCAACCTCTGAGGAAGTGGTGGTGGCTCTGGTACTCCCTGGATGGGGGAGGTTCCCTTCCTACCGTCCAGTGTGGCCTGGGGGAAGGTTCCCTTACTACTGTCCAGTGTGGCCTGAAGACGGGCAACTTTCTACCTCAGGGCAGAGAGTTGTCTGCAAATAGGGCAGCATCTCAGCCTCCAGAAAGACTCCTGGAAGACTGCTGCCCCACAGCCATTACATTACAGTACTCCCCACATGTTTATCTACTTTTTTTGTGTGTGTTTGTGTGTGATCGGTTTGTTATATATAAATATATATATATTATACAATGTGTATGCTTATATTGTCAGTGCAGTGTGCTAGAGAGGATATGACAGTGATATGCACCTCGCACTCTTGAGGAAATGATGTCAGAACCCCAGGTGTAAAGGAAATATTTCCAGGGTGGGTGGTTTGAGGGGTGGGAAGGGGTTGGGCCTAAACTGTGCCCTCACAAAACAATCAGCTAAGAGCTCTGACCCACCACTGCGATGAGTGGCTTCCTGTCAGCAAGATGCCCTACACAACAATTTGACAGAGAAAATACCCTGCTAATCAAACAGAGAAAAATCCAGACATCCAGGTCAGACATAGGTAAACCTCCCCAGCCCCAAAACAGCCTGGTGGTTTGTGCTCTGAAAGCAGTCAGCCCCAAAATAAGTCTGCTGTGCTTTAAACTCTTCCTGCACTGGAAATCTTAAGAATTGTAACAAACGTAAAGCTAGATCCACCTCCCTCTGTTGCTTGAAAGACTGTCTTTTCCTGATAATTCTAAGTTCCTTATTTCACCTTGCAGTTAGAAGTAGCCTCCACCTGCAGAATATCTGCTACAAACCAAAGACAATTGTAAGGTTCACCTCCCTCTGTTGTGAGCACAACTCGCTTTCTTTCAAATCCTATGTTCAGTATTGCAGCTTCCAGCCAGAGTTTCAGCTGAAGAATATTAAGTCTCTGCAATCGAATTCTCGGTTTATGCCCCCTCCAAATGAACTGAGCAGCCAATTTCTCTAGTTTCGCAATGTCCCCTTTAACAAGGTACATAGGGATCATCTGCATAAGGTACAACATCCTTGGCAAGATACTCATTTTCAATAAATTGATTCGCCCCAACCAAGCTATAAGTAGCTGCATCCATCTCCTCAAGTCCATTTCTATCACCTTAAGAAGTGGTGTGTAATTTAATCCATACAAGGACCCGATTATCCTACCCACTTTAATGTCCAAATAGGTGAGGCATGATTCCCGACCCTGTAGTCTCCATTGCATATCAATAGCCTCCGCCTTAGGGAAGCAGAACATTTCGGATTTATTTAACTTAATTTTATACCCAGAAAATGCGGCAAATTTCTCTATCAATTCCAATAGTAATGGCATAGACTTCTGAGGGTCCCTAACAAATAACAACATATCATCTGCATATAGTGTAACCTTATGCATAACCTCCCCCCCCCCCTTTAATACCCTGAATCCCCTGACACTGCCTTAGTGCAGCCGCTAAGGGCTCCAGTGCCAGAGCAAACAGCAGTGGTGACAGCGGGAACCCCTGCCGCGTAGCCCTCTCCAACTCAGGTGGTGCAGAGAGCATCCCATTAACCAAGACTCGTACTCTGAGGGCTCGAAACATGGCTTTAATCCACCCAACATATGACCCACCCAGACCAAACCGGGTCAGCACCTCAAAAAGGTGCTCCCACTCTACTCTGTCGAATGCTTTTTCCACATCCATAGATATGATATATTTTTTCTCTGTCTCTTGCCCTGCCCTCCAAACAGTGTTAAGCAATCTACGCACGTTATGATAGGACAACCTCCCCTTTAGGAACCCGGTCTGGTCTGGATGTATCAACATAGGCAGATAATCCTCCAGCCTCATTGCCAAAATCTTGGCTAAGATCTTGAGGTCACAATTTAGTGCAAAATCGGTCTATATGATGCACATTCTAGTGGCTCCTTGTCCGGCTTAGGGACCAGGCATATCATAGCATCATAACAAGTATCCGGTATCCGCAGCTCTTCTTCCTCCTTATCCCCTTGGAATACCTCACATAGTGTGCCCGCTAACTGACCCCCTAGCACTCTATAAAATTCCAGCGGAAATCCATCTGGACCACCCGCCTTGCCTTTTTGCATTCTACCAATAGCTTTTATAACCTCTTCCTTTGTTACCGGCTGGTTTAAACGGTCTCTCTGGCTCATCGTTAGCCTGGGTAGTTTTATTTTTCCTAAAAATTCCTGCATCCACCGCCCCCCACCCTTACATTCTGCTTTATATAATTGGGCATAAAACTTCTGAAAGCAGTCTCTCACTTCCCCTGCCTCCCTATGCACCCTACCCTCCTTGTCCTTTATCCCTGTGGGGCATTTGCCCCCCCAATGAGTCGAAACATAAGTGGGCCCGGCTTATTAGACCACTCAAACATCTGGCATTTAGTATAAAACCATGATTTCCTATCTTCTCCACACACCAGGGAGTTCAATGCCTCCCTTGTAGATGTTAGCAACCGACCTATTGTGTCTCCCTATCCCTGAGCCACCCGTCTTTCCAAATCTTTAAGCTGCTTCTCTTTCTTAATCCTGGCCATGTAGGCAATTATGGAGCCTCACAGGAAGGCCTTCCCGGCATCCCAAAAAACAGACCTAGGCACCTCTGAGCCTTGATTAGTTTCTTTATAAAAATCCCACTGTTTCGATAAGTATTCCCTAAATTCCTTATTAGGAAGCATATATGTAGGGAATTTCCATTGCAGAGGCGTGTCTCTTATCCCTTGCATTCTGACACCCCCCCCCAAATCACCATAGTGTGGTCCGAGATATGGATTGGGCTATGTGAAACATCAATTAACCTGTCATTCCGTTCTCGTGGGACCAGAATATAATCGATTTTTGTCCAGGTCCCGTGTGGGTTCGAAAAAAATGTGTATTCCATGGCCCCTAGATTTACTGTTCTCCAACTATCTATTAATTCAAGGTCTAGCATGCCCGACCACCATTGATTTAGTGCCTCTGACCTTCTCCCGTTCCCTCCCAAGTGATCCATGATTGGGTCTGATACACTATTTAGGTCTCCCCCTAGCACCAGGCCAGTGAACTGTTCCCTAACTAACAAGTCCAGAAGCTCAGGGAAGAATTTCGGTTCGTATGTAGCAGGTGCATATACGTTACCAAATGTGATTTGTTACCCATACAGCTGCCCCACCACAAAGACATATCTCCCTTCTTTATGGTCTTTCACAACTTTTTGAACTTCAAATGGTAGACTCTTATGCAATAGGATAGCCACCCCCTTTCTGTGAAGAATAGGAAGCGGCAAAGCACTTACCCACCCACCCTCTACCAAGTTTTGCATGCTCAACGTCCGATAGGTGGGTCTCCTGTAATAGTGCTACTTACGTACCCCGCTTTCTAAGCGCTGTTAAGAGCATTGTGCGCTTAATCGGACTCGTGACCCCCCCCACATTCCAGGAGACCACTGTTAAATCCTGTTTACTACCCATATTCTTTTTCTTGTTTGTCCCCTGCACAAGAGCCTACCATTGGGTCCCCCATGCCCTCCAATATGCCGCCTCAGCACTCCCCTTCGAGTTCAACATGAGATGCATATAACAACACACAATAGAAATAACAAGATAACAGAGTAACATAAACAGTGAACCCCCCACTAATTGAATATGAAGATCTCCTCCTAGATTCCTTCTGACCCCCCTCCCCACCCAATCACTCTAGTGGAGTACCTCCCATTATGTCTTTTGCCACTTTGTATTTTCCCCAGACCGTACTCCCCACCCCCCATATGACACCAAATGCATTCTCAGCATGAGTGTCAAAGTACCCCGTCTAGTGACATCAGTGCCCCGCTGCTACCACCACAGCCGCTGCCTTTTACTAGTCTATTTATTAAAGAGAAAACAATGAAATTTATTACACTGTATGAGCAGGAAAAAGTTTAACCTCCCACCACCAGTTTTAATATTTCCCTGTGCAGCCTTGCCCACCACTTACACCCAACAGTACCCGATGGTGCCCAATAATAGCACGCCCCCGATGAGCTTTACATCATCCCAGGTCCCTCAAGGAGGCATGTCAGATTATCCTCCAGCCCCAGTGGGCCCTTACTCTCCTCATTCATCGGTGGTATTTCTCTCTCACCAGAGGCTTCCCGCTCAGAAAGTCCTAGGGCCATGAGAGAAAGGGGTAGGCCGCGCCTCAAACATACGCGCTAAGCCCTCCCTCTCCCACGAGCTAACGAGTGAGCTATCCGGTTCCTTTCTACAACCCCTCAGTCTTCTTATTCATCTTGAATCAAAGCATTCGTCTCCACAGAGACCTAATCTGTCCCAAATATTCATCATCTACATGAACGAATCGTCCCACAGAGGGGAACAGCCGGAGTAATTGACCCTTTGCATTTCAGGCCAACTACCTGTCCCAGTCTCTCGTCAGGGGAAGGCCCTAGGACACATCTTCCGAGCTCCAGGTGTACAGAATATTCCCCATGTTCCCATCTCAGCTGCTCAGGTCATATAAACAGAAAAACATTTCTAACATGGATGTTGCAGCAGCAACAAACTCACAGTTTGATATCTGGTTAACCTTCTCCATGCCATCATTTGCTCAGCTTCTTCTGCAGGTCTGCCACGAGTATTTCTGCCTTATTAAGCTCCCTAAAGGAATACGTCGCTCCCTCATGTTTCATCTTTAGCACTGCAGGGTATATCATAAAGTTTTCAACCTTAAGATTTCTCAGCTGAGCGATGAGTGGCTCAAACACTTTTCTTTTCTGGAGAAGTCGTAGGGAGCAATCTTGTGAAATAAACATGCGCGCCCCTTTATATTCCAGTGCCCCCTTCCCTCTATATGCTCTCAGGATCACTTCTCTATCCTGGAAAGCATGAAAACGGATGATTATCTGTCATGGGGGCTGGACTCCCAAAGGTTGTGGCATTACAGCTCGGTGGTCTGGTTCCAGCTTGAGACTGCCATTCTTAGGCTGAACTCCTAACAGCTCTGGGAGGGTCCGGGCACAAAAATTCATCACATCTCCCTTTTTTGCACCTTCTGGTAAGCATCTCAGGCGGAGATTAAGTCGTCGGTAGTAGTTTTCCTGATAGTCCATGGCATCTTTTAGCTCCTCCAATTCTTTCTGTAACTGCATAATTTGCCTTGGTGTCTCTGCACTTTCATCCTCCAGCCGTGATATCCTTTCCTCATCCTCCTCTATTCTATTGGAATGCACGGCCTGTTGCTCAAGCACTTCTTGGAGTTTTGAATCAATCTTCTCCTCTAGCTTCAGTAATCTGGGTTCCAATGCAGCAATCACTTGGCCTGTGATCTCTCGACCCAACACACCGATTTCGGCTGCTGACAAGGAAGTTTTGCCCCTGCTTTCACTTGATGTGGAGGCCATAGGGACTACTGCCTTCTTCCCTGCTTTTCCGGCAATCCGCTGACTTTTCCCTGTATTAGACACAAGGTATTCCTCCACAACACTTTCCCGAACTATTTCGCACCGCTGCAATATTATGGGGTTAACTTTTTCCACTCTAATTTTAATTTTAGCTGGCTGTAAGCACAGAGCAGCGTCTATCTCATTAGCTGCTCATCAGCACACCCCCGCTGCTGTTTTAAAAAAATTATACCCATGGTGGGCGTCGATCAGACTTACAGAATATAAACTGATGACTGACAAAAGGAAACTAAGAGTAGTACTAGTGTGGCACATGTGGCTGGCATGGTGGCAGTGATGATGGTTCCATTTGTTTCATACACAACCTAGTCATCATATTCAGTATCACCGTTTGCAGGCTGTTGTTCATTTTCAGTGTCAGGCTTGCATAAATCAGTGTTTGTGACAATTGGGAAATTGTCAGCATTCATTCTGAGAAATGTAAGCCATTTCACATTTGCAGGACTTAGTAGTGTTCTGTGGTCAGTGACTATTCCTTCAGCTGTGCTAAATATGCGTTCTGAATACACGCTTAAAGGTGGACAACTGAGGTACATTATTGCAAGATTAGGTATATCTGGCCATATTGTTCTCTTTTTTTCCAATAGAGTAGTGGATCTTCCTTGAGACCAATCACAATATGGTCTGCAAAGTACTCCAGGATCATTGTGCTGCATGAGACGGTCACCAGTCTGGCAGATGAACCTGCTGCACTTTGTTTACAAGATACCAGTCCATGTTGTTGCACGTGACTTTGAAGTGATTTGCCTTTCTGACCCTGAACATAGGATGCCCGGAAGTAGCTGTACATGTCCTTTCCCTCTCTGATGATGCTTCTGACTGTGAAGAATTGATAGATATGCTGTTGTCTGCGCCAGAGGTGCACTGTGATGGTTCAGCAGGGTTTGACTGCTGTGCATCGGTTAATGGTGTCTGTGGGGCAATGACACATTTGGTTAGCAGAAGATCCCTCCAATACTCAGTGTCTTCCCCTGCAGGAAGGATGGCTTCAATGTTCCACTTGAAGCAGGGATCTAGCAATGTAGCCAACACATACGTGTCATTCTTAAACATGGCATTTATTCTCTGATCAGTCAACAGTCTGAGACTCATGTCATCTGCCAGCATATCAGCAGTAGTGTCGTCTTTTGACTGAAAGTCTTTCTTTATGTCGTAAAGGAAAATGTAAACAAATCTGAGTTGAGGAATAATTTTTTTTTTGTATTCTTTTGGTAACCGATTAAGGCCCACTAGGCACAAGTGCCTGTTTCCAAGGGTGTCCCAGGAGCAGTGGGGTGGTTAAGTGACTTGCTCAGAGTCACGCAGTATGCACGTGGAGGTTGTGGGAATCAGACCCAGGTCTTCTGGATGTACCAAGCTCATTCACAGCTTGTTACTCTAATCTCTAGGCTATACTGCCAGCCCCATCAGCATTTGACACGGAGTTGCACTGTCTGCACTGCCATCATGTGTGGCAGCCTCAAATGGCTCCAATAAGGTGACCAAAGATTCCAGAAGAGCTCAGCTGCTGGAACTGAACGTGTCTACTTTATTTGATTCTGCGTGATGTTAGCTGAATGTGTTAGCAGATTCTCTGAGCAGACTAGGTAATTTAACAAGGTCATTTAACACTCAAATGGTCTCTAGTATAGGATGTGGTGGATTACATGTTCCTGAAATGGGGTTCTTCATAGTTGAACCTGTTTGCATCCTGGGAGAATGGAAAACTGAATCTGTTTAGCTTCAGGCTTCCTGTGATTGTACAGTACTAGAGAAGGCTGTGTTAGTATGTCAGAGAGGGAGATTTCTGTATGCATTACGCCAGTGTTGGGTAAGTTACTTTTTCTATTACTTTCTGTTATGTTTGGAAACTTGTTCCAGGAAGCTCTGTGCAGTCACTAGCAAGGATGGAGAAGTACTAGAAAAAGTAATACCCCTTACAATTATAGTTACTTACTTCTTTTTATATAAAAACAATACAAAGATAATAAATAACTATAACAGATTGCATTTTTTTGAAAGTAATGTTAGTTACTAGTTACTTTCAAATGTAATCAGTTACAGTTACATATTTCTTTTGTGTAAAAGGACATAAGTAATTGTAACTGTAAGGTGTATTACATTTTCCAGTACTTCTCCATCCTTGCTAGTGACTGCACAGAGCTTTCTGGAACAAGTTTTCAAAAGTAATAGAAAAAGTAACTTGCCCAACTCTGGGATTACCCCATTTCCTCTCCTTCTGAGAGTCGTTCTTAAATTCAGGAAAGAGAGTGCAGAAATGTTTGTTATAGCCTCATATTGAGTCATACAGCCCTGGTACCATCTGCTTCTCAGACTGTCAAAAACAACTCTTGTTTCTCCTACTGAGGTAGGATCTTCTTCCTCTGTCTCGAGGAAAGTGTTTAATCTAAACCTAAAGCCCTTTACTTGACAGGTTGGTTCCTGAAAAACGAGAATCTGCAGGATTAAATCGTGCAACCCAGGTGTTGAAAGTTTTAACAGTGTCCAGAAAACCAGCTGCCAGAAAAATATATTCCTCTTAGTGGACACATTTTCTATAGTTTCAGACATTCTGTAGAGTTTATTTTACCTTAAGGGGGAAGGTCTATGATCTTTATATATTAATGAGAAACTCCAGTTAACAGAAAAAGATAAACAGTTGCTGCAGAAATGCCCTATTAGAGCTTTCAGTATTAAAGTAAAATTTTTAAGTACCTGTTTCAGATGTTCTCTTATTTGAAAGACGCTCTCCAACTGCCGTTTCACCGAGCCACCTGCTGCCATCTCAGGCACACCAGGCACTTTACTACATGCAGGGTGTAGTAATGAGGGATACCAACTCTGCCATTAATTGGTGGCCTCGTTAGCATGCCCCATGCACTGGAAGCTGCCTGGTGTGTGCGAGATGGCCAGGGCGGCTCAACGACATGACGGTGCTTTTCTCGGTCGATCAGTACTGGAGGTAGAAGCACACACATGTTCTGTATTTTTTTTAATATTTTCTAACAGATGTACTGTCACATAGGAGTCCCCAGCGACTTAGCCTGTCAGTTACATCATCCAAGGGCTTGCCGTGGGGAACTCTGGAATAGTAATGTCAGGCAGAGGGTTGCAGGAATAACCCGATAAATTACAAATAACAGCTTTGTAAATTATTTTTAAAAATAATTACCTACAGTGTGTTATACCTAATCGGGATCTAGTGTTTTTGCCAGGGGAAATGACAACAGTTCCCATTTAACCATTTGGAAGTCTTCTTAAGCTAGAAGGCAGTATTTCATTGGTTGCTAAACTAATAAAGTTATTAAGAGTTAATTCATTAATAATGAGCATTTTTCTTAATTAAATGATCAATTGATTAATAACCTCCAGTCCTGAAGTTTACTTTCCTCAAATCAAATGTTTTATTACTAATCAAACCTATACAAACAAACTCTGGTCAGAGACAATACGCCTCAAAATTATTTTAGTGGTGGTGAGAGGTGTGTAAAGAAGATGCAGAGGAACTATGGATTAATCAGTTAAGGGTTGTTGTGGTCCATTGAAGTTATATTGCATCTTGTGGAGATCCTTATACTAGAATCCTAAGTACGTGGAAATAATTGTAAATGTCCAGATTTCAAAGCAGGATCCTAAATTCATGCAAGTGTACATAACAATGCACTCTGCAGCAGCAGTGACTGAGAGATCACTGTAGCTAAAGCATGTAAGAAGTAATGTTTCCATTTGGTGGACATGAGTAATGGCACCCCATGGTTTACAATGTAAGCACTAATGTTATAAATACATAATTACTTTAAACTGTAATTTCAGTTAATTGCAGTTCTGTGATAGAGGGGAGAAAAAGTTGGTTCAGGGGAGGACAGAGGGATATAATCATACTGAGAGTAATACATATTGAGTCCCACCTATTATCATGTACATTTGCATGTATGTTGCATCCTGCTGTACATTTTGGACATATCTTACTGTTGCTAGATATCTGCATGTATTTAGGACATTTAAGTAATTATTGTGGCTATGTGCACGTATTTAGGCTCCTACTTTGAAATCTGGACATTTATAACTGTGGTACGTTTGCATAACTTTAGAATTCTATTTTGAACATTGGGATATTTATAGGGTTTCTGATCAGATAAAACTTTCTGGGACACCTATTTATCAACATTTCAGTATAGGTTCTTTATGTACTCTTTGGTACTACTAATGTCATTTTACAGTTCTGCTCATTAGCCTGTCCTGATCTGTATCTGTGTATCCTGGATCTTCTACAGATTCTTATAATAGGATCCTAAATATGTGCAAATGTCCTGCAATTACAGATGTCCAGATTTCAAAGCAGGATCCTAACTTCGTGCAAATGCCCATAATAATACATTTCAGTCTGCAATGTTCCAGCTGCACCACTGGAGAAGAAAACTCAAACATTCCTGCTTTCATCTTATTTTTAAAATGGGGATTTTTCTTTTCCAAAGGAACAAGCAAGAACAAAAAACATCATCAACTCCTGTACTTTAAAAGTGAATTAAGAAGGCAGCAGCGAGAAGCTTCTCCAGTTCTGGTGCTCAGAAGTTATTTCTTGTCTGTGTAAAATGTGACAATAGAGGACGCCGGGTCCCTTGTTCCCTTCCACCAAATGGATAGATATGACGGTGTGTCACAAAATGGTGGCATCCTCAGGAGACGGGCTGTACTGAAGGGGAAAACCCTTCCTCCGTGCGTCATGATGATCAGGGGCCACTTGCAGACCCTATACCTGCCAAGCAAAGGGCAGCCCTCTTCAACTTCCTCTCGTGGCACTTTGGGATCTAGGGCCAGTCTCTGGGGGCCCCACCATGGAGGAAAGCTTCAGATTTTAAAAGAGAGTAAAAGGTATTTCCCAGGGAATAGAGGGTGACTGGGCTTGAGCAGTTACTGTGAGAGAACTCATACAGTATATCCCCATAGCCTGACATGAGTGTACAGAAAGTATGAGACAAAACCACAACAAAAAAACACACAGCAAGTAAATGACATTGCAGTGCCCTGAAACTGTACTATGTTATCCCTACATAAAGTATTTCTGCCAGGTTCACTTCCAGCAAGGGATACGTGCAATGCTGTCTCACAAAATGGTGGCATCCTTAGGGGTCAGGTTGTAATGAGCGGAAAACCCTTCCTCCCTGCAGAAAAATGACCAGGGGCCACCTACATACCTCAGCCCCAGCCTCACAGCCACGTCTCTCCATCTTCCTGTCCTGTCCCTTTGGGATCTGGGACCAGTCTCTGAGGGTCCTGCCATGCTGGAAAGACAGTAGAGGGCATGTTCCGAGGGCTAGGGGGTGATGAGTATGGGGTAACTGTTGTGAGGAAACTGATAGAGTATATCCCCCTAGTAACAGTGGAGAGAAAGATAGTTACAAAAAAAGAGGAAGTACATGACATAGCGCTGAGTCTTAAGCTGTATTCTTTTGTAGCTACATAAAATGCTAAAATGCCAAAGGTGATCCGAGACAAATATGACATTGGTTGGGGGCTGCATGTACAAAGTATGCACAATTAACTCATTGTGTTTGTCCGTTCAGTGGTACCCCTCCATCATGCCTCTGTGCCTGTGTTTCCCTGGACATTTGATTGTGTTAACCCCTGACTGCTTTTCTCCTTCCACAGAGCACCTCATAATAGCTGCACCACTGATGGGAGTCAGTTACAGCTACAGTAGCTCCATAAGGTGCTTACTGAAGGCATTTTCCAGTAGTGTGTGCTTCAAGGCACACAGCTGCTCACTAGTTCTGACCTTAAACTTCCAGTGACTGTTACCTACCTACCTAGCAAGTCCAACAAACACAGATTTGCAAGATTCAGTACCTATACTGCCTTGCACTTATGAAAGTCTGTAATTGCAGTTTCTTTTGCAGCTACTGTATCTCATTACAGACACATTTGACCTTACTAATAGTAACATACAATTCACAGTTGTCACAGTAAAAACAGGGCAGAAAGTGTGAGTGTGTGGGAGACTGCTAACCTTTTTAAATCAGTTGCAGACAGTGGACTAGAAAATAATTCTGTGAACACTGCATGTTGTGAAAACACTGCAGCAATGTGACTAATGGAGCCACTGGACTAGCAAACTCAAATCACTCCTCCTGCAATCAATTATTCCTTTAATCATAGAATTTTGTCGTTAGAAAAAGACCATGCGCCCCATCTAGTCTGCCCGCTATAGCTCCCCCTCCTCCCTTTTACCTCCTCTCTGCCCTCTTTCCCTTCCCCTCCCTAGTCCCATATAGTTGTCCCATACTCTTTTGAATTTTTTCACCATGTCCACCTTCAGCCCACCCACTCGGGCAACCTATTCCATGGCTATACAACCCTCTCTGAGAAATAACACCCTCTCACACCCCCTTAAATCTGCCCACCTCCAGCTTATAAGCTGCCCCCTGGTGGTTTTGTTCTTGCTCAGCCTGAAGATGTTCTCCAGTGTTAACCTTGTTTACTCCCTTCATATACTTGAAGGTTTCCACCATGTCATCCTCCCCCCCGTCTCATTTCCAGTGTATAAAGACCAAGCTATTCTAACCTTTCCCCATATATTCTTCCCTATATCCCATGGATCATCTTGGTCGCCCTTCTCTGTACCCTCTCCAGCATGTCCCTGTCCCCTTGCAAATAGGGCCTCCAGAATTGAACTCCATACTCCAGCTGTGCTCTGACCAGTGTTTTATATAAAGGCATAATCACCTCCTTCCTCCTACTAGTGAAGCCCTCCCAATGCATGCCAGTATTCCCGTTGCTTTCCCAGCTGCCCGCTCACACTGCCTCCTATCCTTTAACATGTCCATGATTCTGATCCCAAAGTCCTTTTCCTGCTCTATGGCCTGCTATGATATTCCTCCTAAGTAGTAAGTGCCCCTTGGGTTATTTCAACCTATATGCATTATTTTGCACTTTTCTGCATTGAACTGCAGCTGTCACTGTTCTGCCCATTCCTCCTGCCTGGCTAGATCCTGCTTCATGCTCTCCACCCCCTCCCGAGTGTCCACC
Organism: Neoceratodus forsteri; assembly: GCA_016271365.2. Taxonomy (NCBI): domain Eukaryota; kingdom Metazoa; phylum Chordata; order Ceratodontiformes; family Ceratodontidae; genus Neoceratodus; species Neoceratodus forsteri. The sequence goes on along the minus strand of CM057449.1, from coordinate 608,862,833 downwards.
CTATTATAGAACTTTGTGTCATCTGCGAACAGACACACCTTTCCATTTAGACCCTCCACTAAGTCCCCCACATACACATTAAATAGTATGGGCCCCAACACTGACCCCTGTGGCACCCCGCTCCTCACCCCTAGTTCCCTGGAGTGACTACCATTGACGAGCACTGTCTGAGTCCTCCCATCCAGCCAATTTTCCACCCATTTTGTAAGTCTAATTCCCACTCCCAGACTATTCATCTTGCTTACCAACCTTCTATGTGGGACTGAATCGAACGCCTTCCAGAAATCAAGATAGGCCACATCCACCACCCCTTCTTGATCAAACAACTCTGTAACCCCTCGAAGAAATCTTTTAGGTTGGTCTGGCAAGACCTGCCAGCTGTGAACCCATGTTGGTTATCATCAGCCAGACCCTCCTCCTCTAGGTACCTCATCAGTCTCTCCTTTGTGAGACTCTCCATTAACTTGCCCACAATCGAGGTGAGACTGACTAGGCAGTAGTTGCCTGGCTCCTCCTCCCTTGTATATTAGTACCACCTCAGGCTGTTTCCAGTCTCCCGGGACCTTCCCTGATTCGAGGGGTAGATTAAACGGCCTTGCCAGAGGCCCTGCCAGATCCTCCCTTAGCTGCTGAAGCACCTTTGGGTGTATCCAGTCAGGCCCCATAGCCATGTCCATTTTTTAGCTTTCCCATCACCCTCTCCACTGTGAAGGGACTTGTTTCCACTTCAGTGCCCTCCCTCCCCTTTCTACTCAATTCTGGCCCCTTCCCTTCCTTTTCTATCGTGAAAGGTGATGCAAAATATCCATTTAGGAGGGTTGCCTTTTCCTTCTCTCTTAAAACTGTTTTATCTCCTTCCCACCCAAGTTTTGGAATCCCCTGCCTGTTTTTCCCCTTATGACTCACATACCTATAAAATCTTTTGTCACCCCTTTTTACCTTCCTAGCTATTTTCTCCTTTGTGCTTGCCTTTGCCTTCCTAATTGTTCTTCCCGCTTCCCTGAGTTTATCCTTGTATATCCTCATCTCCTCCATCCCGTGTCCTTTTGTAGGCCTTAGAGGCCTTTCTCTTCTCGTTGACCACCTCCCTAACCCCTGCTGTGAACCACAGTGGTTTTCTTCCCCTTTTATGTCTGCTGATTTTCCAGGTGCATTGCTCCGTGGCCTTGAGTATTCTTCCTTAATTACTTCCCACAGATGCTCTACCCCTCCAGCTCTTGGATCCCTGCAAGCTCTCTTCTTCAGATACCCCCCATATTCTCGAAACTTGCCCTCTTGAAGTTGAGCACCCTGGTGGATGATCTGCCCAGTTTTGCCCCTGCCTGGATGGAGAACCTGACCATCCGATGGGCACTGTCCCCCAAGGTTTCCCCAACCCTATTCTGTCTCCATTTGTTAAGATGACATCTAGTATAGCCTCCCCCAGTAGGTTCCTTAACTAGCTGGCTTTGGACCGCATCCTGCAAGGATTCCAATAAGCCCCTGCTCTTTTCTGTTGTGGCAGATGGAATTTCCCGGTCCCCCATTATTAGAATTTTCCCTTTTCTGGCCCTTTCCTGTATTTCCCTAGCCAGTTCCTGATCCCCCTCCTCACCCTGATGCAATGGCCTGTATACCACCCTTATTGCCCCCCTCTCCTTACTCCCTAGTGTAGCCCAAAGTATCTCAGTGGATCTCTTGACCCCCCCATTCTCCACTGCCTCGGTCCTGTCCCGCATATACAGGGCTATGCCACCCCCTTTTTTTTTTTTTTACCCTATCTCTTCTAAATAGATTATACCCTTGTAATTCCACCTCCCAGCTATGTCCCTCCATCCTTCATGTTTCTGTTACTCCTATTAGGTCTGGGTTGTCCAACCCTACCACTGCCTCTAGGTCTGCATTTTGTTCCCTAGGTCCCAGGTGTTGGCCAGAATTCCCTTCCAACTCCCTCGACCTTATAGTACCCCCTCCTTACTCTGTCCCTTGCCTCTCGTGTTGGGAGAGTGCAGGCTGGGTTGTCCCCCTTAGGCCGAGGATTCCCATCTCCCCAAGTGCTGCACTCCCCCCTGACTAGTTTAAATCCCAGTCTACCCCATCCTCTCATCAATGTACCCCTGCAGCTTCGCTGTTAGTACTCTAGCCCCCTCGTTACTTATGTGTAACTCGTCTCTTGCGCACAGTTTTTCATCCACCCATGTATGCCCCCAGTCACTCAGACAAGGAAATCCCTCCTCCCCACACCACCACCTCAGCTATAGGTTAAAATCCTTTACCTTGAGTCACCTGGCCGTGCTAGCGCAGTGCACTGGTAGGACTTCCGAAAGGACAGGGGGGTAACCAAACCCTTACAGCCCTCTGCCAACTCCCTGAGCCTCCTCTGAACCACCTCCTCCTCTTCCCCCGCCAAGTTATTTGTGCCCAGATGTACTATTAGGTGTGGTTTCCCTCCCACAAGGTTGATGCAGTCTCTTATCCTGGGGACTGCCCTTCTAGCCTCCATTCCTGGATCACCAAACACTGACCTCCCTTTAAAAGCCACTTTCCTCCTTTGCCACTGAATCCCCTTAATGATTGAATCCCTGTATACAATCACTGCCCCGGCCCTTCTGCCCTAAGGCTTGCCTTTACTCCATTAACCCTTCCAGTGTAGGATCCTTCCCACCCTTGCATCTAGCTTGCAGTGCTCCCCCTCTGTCCTCCCCATTTTGACCTCCTCTTACCCCCTTTTCCTCCTCCCCTCTTTCCTTGCTACTTTCTTTCCCTTCTGCCTCACTTGGAAAGTCCCTCCTCCCCTTCTGAGTCCCAGCTCCTGGTCTCCTCTCTTCCCCCCTCCCCATTTCCTTATGCTTTTCCATGTCCTCTTCTCTGCTCTCGTGCTGCGCATTCTCCCCTGCTCCCTGCATCCCTAACCCTTGTTTGTCTGTCTCCTACGCTTTTGATGTTGGCTGGTTCCTGCATTCAAACACTCCACAGTCACTATACTATAAGGCTGCCAGTGACTTTTCTCGTTATGGTTGGCATGTGTCTCACAATTATTTCCCTTGGTTGTGGATCTGGTACATAATAAAATATTACATGTTGTACTGCAGATATTGAAATGTCAAAGAGTGATCCCCTCTGCCTTAATAAAAATTGAGCAACCAGATAGGAATCCCCTTCTTACCATTAAGCATTCCATCCACTCCCCACTCTCTCACAAGGCTTGCAATAATATTAACCCTTACTGTGCCGCAGACTGATATCAGTCCAGAATTCCGGTATGTTCTAATTCTTCTGGCAGCCCAAACGTTAACACATGGAGAAATTACCATACTCAGTATACAAATGCAGCATGTGAGAAATTATAAATTGCTGTTTTTATTTCTCTTTTCTGTGGATCTGGTACATAAGACAATGTTATATGTCCTACTGTAATCTTCTGATTCAAATTGTCTTTTGCAAGGTATATCTTCTGTTACTGCTTTATTTTTCTCTGTAGCAAAGTGTTTCTTACAGGGCATATCTTCTCTGAAATTATTACAGGTGGTGCTTTACAGGTTTTACAGTTTTATCTAACATTAGGCTAAGCTTTCAGGGTTACTGCATTTATTGTTGACTGATTGTTTCTGCTCTTACCTACTTGTTCTTTCGTCCGTGGTGGTTCTTTTTCGACAGGGGAAGGGCCCAACTATGCAACACTACACTTCTTTTATAGGGTACCACAGTTGTGACATTTCCTGTGGCAAAGCAGGAAGGGGCAGATCAGTGGGGCATCCACAAGGTGAGCTCATTTACAGAGGCACTAGTAATTTAACTTGTTACAACAAGTTATACGAAAACAAAACACAAAATCAAACCATTACTTGCATTTTATTCCTTCTAATTACTCTGACCAGGTTATAAACCCAGCAACTTATCTGGAATGGATATCATTAACTGCAGGTACTGTGGAACACTTTTCAGAAGGACAGTCTTACAGGATTTAGGACACTGTCCTACATGCTGAGCCATTGGAGATCTTAGGGCTTAGCTCTGGGCAGCATGGGCAGAGATTGCGCGCCTCAAATTTCATATTCAAGAGGAAATACATTATAAGAACTGCCCACCATTTCCCCAACATCCAACAGAAGAACCTGGACCGCAGAGGGTAGTTGGTCCAGGAGGTTGGCAGGTGGTTAGGAGGGGCAAATCAAGTGCCCCATCACTCTGTGTTCTCCAACATATTACCTCCAAAAACCATATAAAAACTACAAACAGGTATCTGCCTCTATCTCTGAAATCAAACAAAGGGGCAGAGGACACTGCAGAGCAAGACACTGCAGCACAGGAGCTAGCACAACAAAACTTGCCCAAATCAGGAACCAAAACAAAAAAAGCAAAAAGGAAATATGAAAACTTCTGATCATAGAAGACTCCATGATTCAGGGAGTTGATACCCATCTCCAGCCAGGGGTAATGGTCAGATGTCTCCCAGGTACATCAGCGTGGAGAGAGACTGACCGCATTGCTAAAATTATTCACAAAGCAGGAGAAAACATTGACATCCTGGTACACATAGGGACTAATGATCTCGACAGCCGGTCAGTTGGAGACCAAGGAACACCTGACCAGGCTGGGTGACAAACTATCATCCATTTCGTCCGGCATCTCCTTCTCTGAGATCCTGCCAGTCTGGGAGAGGGAAGCAGATGGACGGAAGGTCAGAGAAGGGGAGGTAGGGGAGCTAAACGTGGCTTAAGGGCTGGTGCCAGGAAAAAGGACACAGATTTGTAGGGAACTGGCAACAGTTCTGGGAGCGAAAGTTCTTTAAATTTGATGGACTGCATCTGACTAAGGAGGGAGTCAGTGCATTGGGGCAGAAGTTTGACATCTTGCAGAATATTTAAACTAGCAAATGGGGAGAGGGGTGCAACACCCCGTACGTCGAATGGGAAGAACACCCCTCCCCCCTCAGCTAGTGGTCAAACAGGGATTCAGCATGTTTGCAGTTCATTTGCATCACCAGATAAGAAAAAAGGTCCATCTCCCCATGCGACGCACAGGGGAAATGCCAAACCTCACCCAACAACTAACACACTGAAATCTGGCCAATGGAAAATCATGTGCATAAATGCTCACAGCCTGGGAAATAAGATCCCAGACCTGCAGGCAATAATGTCAGAGGCTAAACTGGACATAGTAGCAATTAGTGAGATGTGGTTTACCAGTAACCACACTTAGAAGACTTCAGTACCTGACTATATACTGTTCAGGAGAGACCGAGGTGCAAAATTGTGGGGTGGAGTGGCCCTGTATGTCAATGAAAATATCAAAGCTACAGAAATTCAGAATACACATAAGGAGCCAGAAGAACTGTGGGTCACCCTGGAAACAGGAAATGGGACAGCCATAAGAACTGGGGTTGTCTACAGGCCCCCAGACCAGGGGGAGGGCATAGACACATTACTGTTAGAAGATATACAAAACAAGACAGCTAAAGGGAGGTTCTGATAATGGGAGACTTCAACATGCCGTATACCGATTGGTCAATACCAGCAGGAACATCTGCCAGAACTAGACACATGGTGGATTCCCTGCAGGGGGAGGGCCTCAAACAACTGGTACAATAACCCACAAGAGACAGGGCTATCCTAGATCTAGTACTGACTAACAGGGAAGGGATCACAGATCTCCAGGTAGAAGGTCACCTGGGGGCCAGTGACCATCACATGGTGCAGTTTAATTTGGCCACTAAATCTAAATCATCCCATTCCAAGGCAAAAATATGGGACTTCAGAGGAGCTGACTTTTATAAGATGGCCAACAGAGTTAAGCTAGCCCTGGCAAAAAGAAACACAGGTGAGGGGGTACAGGCAAAGTGGGCAAGCATTAAGGATGCAATACTTGAAGCAACATCCCATTGTGTCAGACAGAAAAGGAAATGCAAAAGAAGAAGGAAACCACTTTGGTTCTCAAATACAGTAGCAGAAAAGGTCAGAGCCAAAAGGCTGGCCTTCAGGAAATATAAGGGAACACAGTGAGATGAAGATAGGGAGGCATACCAAACTGCCCTAAGAGAAGCAGGGAAGGCAGTAAGGCAGACAAAGTCCCAAACTGAGGAAACACTAGCGCTAACAGTAAAAGAAGGTGACAAGACTTTTTATAGATACATTAGTGAAAGAAGAAAGTCCAGAGGGGGTACCGCTAAGCTCAAAGGAGAAAAGGGGGCATGTGAGGAGGAGGACCATGTAAAAGCATCTATCCTAAATAGATACTTTTGCTCAGTATTTACTGAAGAGAAGGTAGGGCAGGGCCCACAGCTCAGCACCATGGACACAGGGGAGGGAGGTGAACACTCACTCCCTTCACAAAAGAAAGGGTCCTACAAGAGCTCGCTAAACTCAGGGTGGACAAGGCAATGGGACCTGATGGCATACATCCCAGGGTACTTAAGGAGCTAAGGGTGGAACTAGCAGAGCCATTAGCAGAACTGTTTAGTGAATCTCTGAGCACAGGAGAGGTCCCAGAACACTGGAGAAGGGCTCATGTGATCCCGCTCCACAAGAGTGGTAGCAGGGAGGAGGCAGGAAACTACAGACCAGTCAGTCTCATCTCAGTAGTGGGCAAGATTATGGAGGCACTCCTTAAGGAAAGGATAGTGCAACACCTGGAATCCATAGGGGCACAGGATCCAAGACAGCATGGGTTTACAAAAGGAAGGTCCTGTCAAACTAATTTCATAGATTTCTTTGACTGGGTAACCAGAGTGGTGAACCAAGGGGGAGCAGTTGATGTCGCCTACCTTGACTTCAGCAAAGCTTTCGATACTGTTCCACATAGAAGATTGATAAATAAGCTGGGTAGGCTTGGGGTGGGTCAGAAGTTGGTCATACTGGTTGATGGACAGAAAAGAGAGTGGTGGTAAATGGTATACAGTCAGAAGAGATACAAGTCACAAGTGGGGTACCTCAGGGATCAGTCCTGGGGTCAGTCCTCTTCAATATCTTCACTAGTGACATTGCAGATGGACTAGAGGGTAAGGCTTGTCTGTTTGCAGATGACACCAAGATCTGCAACAGAGTAGATGATCCAGATGGGGTGGGCAGAATGAGAAGAGATCTGGATAAACTAGCAAAATGGTCAGAAGAGTGGCAACTGGGATTTAATGCAAAGAAGTGCAAGATCATGCGCATAGGGAAGAGAAACCCTGAAGCCGCCTATAGGCTGGGAGGGGAGTTGCTGGCAGTCACAAAGGAAGAAAGAGACTTGGGCATCATCATCATCACCGATGACCTGAAATCATCCAAGCAGACCTCTAAAGCAGTAGGTAAGGCTAGGGGGATGTTAGGGTGTATTAGTAGGGGTATCACAAGTCGTAAGAGGGAGGTAATAATCCCTCTTTACAAGACACTGGTTAGGCCCCATCTGGAGTACTGCATGCAGTACTGGAAGCCACACCTTCACAAGGACATTAACCAAATTGAGGCAGTCCAGAGAAGGGCAACCAAAATGGTGCAGGGACTACATCAGAAGACATATGAGGACAGAATAAACGGAGCTCAATATGTCTACCCTTGAGCAAAGGAGGGCGAGAGGTGATATGATCGAAACATTCAAACACCTTAAGGGCATTAACAGGGTAAAAGAGTCTAACATGTTTAAATATAAGAAAAATAGCAGGACAAGAGGACACAGCATGAGATTAGAGGGAGGCAGATTAAGGGGGAATGTGAGGAAATTCTTTCACATAAAGGGCGGTGGATGCATGGAACGACCTACCTCAGGAAGTGGTGGCTATGAATACAGTGCAGGGCTTCAAACAGGCATGGGATAGGCATAAGGGAGCAATACAGATGAGTATGAATAGATAGGCCACTGACAGAGCAAAGGCCGATGGCACATTTATAAGGTAGAAAAAGAAATGGGCAGACTGGATGGGCCTTGCGGTCCTTATCTGCCATCAACTTCTATGTTTCTATGTTTACTGAACTGTGGAAGAGTGATATCCTCTCCCCTACAAAGACTTCAGCGGCATCGGGGGCAGATCTTTTCTTGGGAATCTTCCCTCCCCCACTGATCACACACACACACACACACACACACACACACACACACACACACTCACAATGACAAAATTCCTTTGCAGCCTTATACTATGTTACGGAGTGTTGAATGCTGGAATCCAGGGAGCAGTCAACCCCGTTACTTTAGAAACATAGAAGCTGTCAACAGAAAAAGACCTCTTGGCCCACCTAGTCTGCCTTAAAGTCCCTACCTTCTGTGCTACCATAGACTCTAATTGAGCTACGGCCTTACCCCACCTCCCCCAAAGCCCTGTTACTAAGGTCCCCCTGTGTCTGTCCCATGCATGTTTGAAACCTGTTAAAATTTTGGTACTCAACCACCTCTACTGGGAGGCAGTTCCAGGCGTCCACCTCCCTTTCTATGAAGAAATATTTCCTCGCATCCCCTCTAAGTCTATCCCACTTCCAGCTTCACATCATGCCCTTCGTCCTTGAGCATCTATTTCTGTGCAATATGCCACCCTCCTGTACCTTACTGATACCCTTGAGGTATTTGAATGTTTTTTATCACGTCTCCCCTTTCTCTCCTTTCCTCCAGTGAGTACATATTTAATTCCTTGAGTCTTTCCTCATAGGGCTTCTGATGCAGGCCATGTGCCCTTTTGGTTGCTCTTCTCTGTACCGCCTCCACCTTAGTCTATGTCCTTCCTGAGATGGGGCATCCAGAACTGGACACAGTACTCCAGGTGTGGCCTCACCATTGATCTATAAGGGTAACACTACCTCCCTTTTTCTGCTAGTGATACCCCTCCCTAAGCTCCCCAGCATCCTACTAACCTTTCCTACTGCCTTTTCACACTGCTTTTCTACCGTCCGGTTATCAGATATGATGACCCCCCATCCCCTTCCTGTGTTAATCCCCCAAAAAAAAGATACATTGTTCTTGGGTTTCTGTGCCCCATGTGCATAATTTTACATTCAAACAACATGAAGTCTTGCTATATTATGACATATGCAGTGAGTCCCAGCCTTTGAACTTCTCCAGAGGTGAAAGAGTTAACTTTCCATGCCAGGCATGGAACGCAGAGCTCGAGCTCGGTTGAAACTCTGTCTGTTGTTCTTCAAACTCAAACCGTCAGATTCTTTACTCCGCCTCACTGAATAGTCGCTCCGGAGATTTCTCCTTCTGCTCGGTTCATTTTGTCGGTTAAAGTATTGTTTTTCTCGGTTTTCGACCGAAATTAAACCGCAACCGGTCAGTTAAGACACTGTCTGTGGTATTGTGAGTACTAGATAGGTTTTACATTGATTTCTATTCTGTGTGGAACTTGTAAACGGTTTATCGGTTCGGTTGAACTGATCAAGTTGTTTAAAATATATTTATCTGTCATTTAGAGTGTGGTTACCGGTTCTTATCGGTTCTAAAAAAAAAAAAAAAAAAAACGGATTTTATTCGTTTTTCCACAACCATGACACGGTTGGGAACCGATAAGAGGGTCTTACCTGGCGGATTGCCATAAATGGGTAAGTTTGGTTAGGACTGGCATTTGTCTGGGAAACCCAAAAGCGAAAACCGGGCCTACTGGTTTCAACATTGCAGTGTCTGTGGGGAAGTCTTTGCCAAGGCTGACCCCCACACCACCTGTGTTTATTGTCTGGGGTTTGACCACCTCAATGCAGACTGCCAGATTTGTAAAAATTTTCCTGCAGCTACCCTAGAAAAGAGAGTTGGTAGGCTCAGGGAAAGGGAGGCCAAAAAGTCCGCTGATCCGGATGGCCAGCCCGGTTCGGTTCCAACCAAACCGGAGGGCGTGCCCTCTGACCAGGGTGAGACTTCCTCAGGCAAAAGGATATCCGACTCTAAGGAGTCAGTTCCAGCAAAAAGGACTAGGAAATCAGCTGGTGTGGAGCCAAAACTTTCCTCTCCAACCGCTGAAGAAATAGCCAAAGCAATTAAAATTGTCCAGTCGCTTTCCCCGGTTCCGACCGAACTGGCACCATCAGGTAAGCGTCCGATTCGGCCGGCTTCCACCAGTTCAAGAGTATGATGTAGAGGAATATTATGAACCGGAGGAGGGGGAAGAGGAGTATGAGGAGAGTGAATGTGGATATGAAAGTCTGGATGTGCCCATTGACCCAGACATCTCCCCAGACAGACCTTCGGGAGTGTCTCCTCCTAGGCTTTCTGAGTCCCCTTCTCATTTTATGTTTTATAAGAAAGTGGCTGAAACCCTCCAGTTCCCTATGGAGGAAGCTGCGGATGATCAGGAGGAGCCTGACTATGTGGAAATGATGGATATCCCAGAGTCAAGGAGGCTGTGTATTCCTTTGCATAAATCTTTTAGGAAATAGACAGTTAAAATTCTAAAAGTTCCTCACACTATACCTCCTGTTGATAAGAGAATGGACAAGAGGTACACATTGTCAGGCTCTGATACGGAGTTCCTTACACAACAGTGCAGCCATGTTGGGGTAGTGCAGGCTGCAGCCTGTGACAAGGCAAATATTCCCTTGGCTTCACACCCCCCGGACAAGGACTCCAGGAGGATTGATGCCATGGCAAAGAAACAGTACATGGCAGCATCCTTGGGACTCAGACAGGCAAATTATATGGCTTATGTTGCTAGATATCAGAAATCCAGATGGGTTACTGTTACGTCTCTAGCAAAACAAGTCCCTGGCCAGCTTGCCAAGGAGCTGGAGCAGGTGGCTGCTGATGGTATTGAGGCATCCAAGGTGCAATTCCATGCTGCAGTGGACTCTAATGATGTGTCATCAAGAGTGATAGCTACATCTGTGGCACTTTGCAGAATGGCTTGGCTCAGATGTACTAGCCTGTCACAGGATACCCAGACTAAGGCCATGGATTTTCCTGTTGTGGGTAATTCTCTGTTGGGAGCAAACAGAAATTACATGAAGAAATGGATGAGTATAGGACCACCTATAGGAGTGCACAGGCCAAGGAAAGGCAGGCCACTCCTCAAAGGCAGCTTTCAGGGGCAGGGGCAGACCTTTTCATAGGCCTTTTACCAAGCCCAGGCCTCCTCTTCTGCCTATGCCCAGAGGGGGTTCTTTAGAGGGAGAGGCAGATGGGGTACAAGCAGGCCTGCTTCCACCCCTCAGCCCAAAGCCCCTGCCAAACAGGCACCCTGATGGGGTTGCCAGGGCTGATTCTCAGCTACCAGTAGGGGGCAGGCTGGCCTACTTTGTCCAGGACGGGAAGTCTCTAACATCAGACAAGTGGGTCCTGGAAGTAGTAAGCCAGGGACTGGTTCTCAGCTTCAGAAAATTTCCAAACATGAGAACCAGATCCTTTCCACCTGCAAATCCACCAGAGGCACTTGCCCTAGAGGCAGAGATCTCTTCCCTCCTGGCTCTCAGAGCTGTGGAAAGGGTTCCACCCCTACACCAGGGCAAAGGGTTATACTCCAGGTACTTTCTTACCCCAAAAAAGACAGGAAAATGGCGGCCCATCCTGGATCGCAGATATTTAAACAAGCACCTTTTAAAACCAAAATTCAAAATGGTGACTCTGGGAATTATTCCACCCTCTCTAAGGCCAAGGGACTGGCTAGCTTCCCTGGACCTCAAGGATGCCTACTTCCATATTCTCATCAGAAGCTCCCATCGAAAGTACCTCAGGTTCGAGCTGCCCTCAGGCCATTACCAGTTCAGAGCAATGCCCTTTGGCCTCACCTCTGCTCCATGGGTATTCACAAAATGCCTGGCAGTAGCAGTTGCTGCCCTAAGAAGGCAAAAAATTGCCATCTTCCCTTACCTGGACAACTGGCTCATAGTAGGCCAGTCTCCAGACCAAGTCAAGTTACACTTACAGATAACTCAGCAACTGCTCACCTCTCTAGGTTTTCTTCTGAATCTTTCAAAGTCAGTTCTAGAACCTGTCCAGCTCCTCACCTTCATAGGTGCAGAGCTGAACACAGAGGAAGCCAGAGCCTTCCTTCCTTTGGACAGGACAAGGACCCTGGTCTCTCTGGCCTCCTCCTTCACCCTGCAGGTCTCTCGACCAGCAAGGCATTTTCTACAGCTCCTGGAGCACATGGCTGCTTCTGCAGCAGTAGTGCAGGGATCAAGATTTCAGATGAGGGACATCCAGTTCCATTTGAGAGCCTTTTGGTCTCAAAGGAAAGACCCTCTAACCAAATTGATCCCAGTGACTCGAACCCTGATCCAGGCCCTGCAGTGGTGGCAGGATCAGAGCAATCTAAGACAAGGGATTCCCTTTGTCACTCAGTCTCACTCCTTAATCCTTACTACAGATGCATCCCTCTTGGGGTGCGGAGCTCACATGGGCGACCTCACTACCCAGGGATTGTGGTCCCCTCAGGAATCTCTGCTCCACATCAACCTGTTGGAACTCAGAGCAGTTTTTCTAACACTGCAAGTTTTTTTCAAATCTGTTCAGAACAAAGTTGTACAGGTCAGAACAGACAACACCACCACAATGTGGTACATCAACAAGCAAGGGGGCACTCGGTCTACGGCCTTGCGCACCGAAGCAATGAAGTTGTGGTCTGTGGGTTGTGGATGTATGGAACGGCCTTCCAGAGGAGGTTGTGGAGTCAAAAACAGTGGTGGAATTCAAGCATGCATGGGACAGTCATAAGGCAATTCTAGGGGGTTGGGGGAGGAAGAAGTAGACTGCTGGTTAACTAGGATCTGCAACTTATCCATCAGGTAGGGAAATGGGCAGACTGGGTGGGCCAAGCGGTCCTTATCTGCCGTCAAATTCTATGTTTCTATGTTTCTATGTCTCTGGCTTACTCCCTGAACACCTCCCTTACAGCAGTTCACCTCCCAGGCAAGGACAATGTCCTAGCAGATGCTCAGCAGGATTTCACTGGGCCATCACGAATGGTCACTGGACCCCCTGGTCCTGGAGGTGATATTTGCCAGATGGGGCACCCCGCAGATAGATATTTTTGCAGCCCCAGACAATCACCAACTTCCCTTTTTTTGCTGCAGGCCCCCAGTGTTGGGCTCAGGCCCTCTGGATGCCTTAGTCCTCAATTGGGAAGGGAAGTTTCTCTATGCTCCCCCCCCCCTTCCCTCTCCTGTTCAAAGTGTTAGTCAAAATCAGATCTCAGTCCTGCAAGATGATCCTGATTGCCCCAGATTGGGCCAGACAACCCTGGTATCCACTCCTACTGTCCTTAGTAGTCCATCTTCCCCTGTGTCTTCCCAGGAATCGAAACCTGTTAACCTGTGCTCAGGAGAGGGTTTGGTACCCGAACCTCAGATCTCTCAATCTCAAGGCCTGGCTTTTGAAGAGTTAGAGTTTGCTGATCTACACCTCTCCCAAGGTGTAATGGATATACTAAAGCCTTCCACCAGGACTACCTGTAATTCCAAATGGAAGTGGTTTTCCATATGGTGCTCTGGGAAGCATATTTCCCCAGAATCTGCTGATTTACCCTCAGTCCTGGATTATATGGTCCATTTAAATGCCTTGGGGCAGAGACCAGCCCCAGCCTCTCCCTACAAAACAGGGTACTAAATGAGAAAAAGACCGAGGTAGAAAGGTCAGTGGGGGATACTGCAACAGAAGGTAAAGCCATCAAAAAATGGAGAGCAATGAGTACCAATGCCCGTAGTCTGAGTAACAAGTTTCCTGAATTAGTGCCCTTGATGGAGGAGGAACATCTGGATATCGTGGCAGTCACAGAAACATGGTACACACAAAACCATGACTGGGTCGTAAACATACCAGGATACACTATCTACAGGAGGGACAGGGAGGGTAAAAGAGTAGGAGGAGTAGCTCTTTACATAAGGGAAGGAATCAAAGCAACAGAACAGAACGGTAAACAAGGAGGAGAAGAAGCACTGTGGGTAAATTTGGAGACCGGCAATGGCACCACAATCCGCACAGGGGTTGTATGCAGACCCCCTCCTCAGGGGGAGGAAATGGACAAGGAAATGATAGAAAGTATACTTAGAATGGCAGAAAAAGGGGAGATATTGCTGTTGGGTGATCTGAATATGCCAGATGTTAACTGGAGTGCAGTTGCAGCAGCCACTTCTAAGAGTGGGGTTATTCTAGATGCCCTACAGGGGGCATGCCTTAGACAACTAGTATTGGAGCCCACTCGAGAGGGAGCAATCTTAGACCTGGTCTCTCAAATGGAGATGAAGAGAGATCACAGATGTAGAAGTGGTAGCCATCTGGGAACTAGCGACCATCGAACAGTATGGTTCACAATAAACACAGCAATAGAGTCAAGCCATACAAAGACAAAGGTACTGGATTTTAGGAGGGTGACTTTGCCAAAATGGGTGAGTGCCTAAGGAATGCACTAGCAAATGGGCAGGAAGGAGGGGTGGAAGAACAATGGGGAATAATTAAAACTGCCATCACAGAGGTAACAAGCCTTTGTGTAAAGCAAATAAACAAAACGAAACAAGGTAAGAAACCACTATGGTTCTCAAAGGAAGTGGCAGTGAAGGTTCAAGAGAAAAAGAAAGCATTCAGGAAGTACAAGGAATCACAGAAGGAACAGGACAGAGAACTGTATCAGTTAAAGCAAAAGGAAGCTGGGAAGGCAGTCAGAACAGCAAAGGCCCAAACCGAGGAAAAGATAGCCAGCTCAGTTAGGAAGGGGGGATAAAACCTTTTGTAGGAAAATCAGGGAGCGAAAGAAGACCAGGGGAGGGATAGTGAGGCTTAATAAAGGGAAGGCAGAGATACTAAACAAATATTTTTGCTCAGTATTTACAAAGGAAGAGGGGGAGGTACCTAAAACAAACAGTAGAAACACTCTGGATATAGAAGTTGATACCAGCCCATTTACAGAAGAAAGAGTTCTGAAAGAACTCTTAAAACTGAAGGTGGACAAAGCAATGGGGCCTGATGGGATTCATCCCAGAATTCTAAAAGAACTAAGGGTAGAACTAGTGGCACCACTGACTACCCTCTTTAACAAATCATGGGAGGATGGGGTGGTACCCGAGGACTGGAGGAGGGCAGATGTGATTCCTCTTCACAAAAGTGGGAGCAAGACAGAAGCAGGAAACTACAGACCTGTTAGTTTAACCTCAGTGCTAGGGAAAATGATGGGATCATTTCTGAAGGAAAGAATTGTTGAGTATCTAGAGGCCAGAGGGGCACAGGACCCAAGGTAGCATGGATTCACAGCGGGAAGGTCATGCCAGACAAATCTGATAGATTTCTTTGACTGGGTGACCAAAGTAGTTGATCAGGGAGGGGCTGTGGACATGGCCTACCTAGACTTTAGCAAGGCATTTGACACAGTCCCACACAAAAATTAATATACAAGTTAGCCAGCCTGGGAGGGGTCCCAAGATGACAGCCTGGGTAAGAATTGGCTGGAGAATAGGACACAGAGGTAATAGTAAATGGAGTCCACTCTGAAAAAGGGGTTAGTAGTGGGGGTACCGCGGGGTTCAGTATTAGGACCGTTCTCTTCAATGTCTTTATGTGACATGGCAGAGGGACTGGAAGGAAAAGTATGTCTCTTTGCAGATGACACAAAGATCTGCAACAGAGTTGATGCACAAGGTGGGGTGGAAAGGATGAGAAGGGACTTGGCAAGGTTAGAGGAATGGTCAAATGTATGGCAGCTTAGATTCAATGCTAAGATATGCAAGGTAATGCACCTGGGAAACAAAAACCCAGGGAAGAGTACACAATGGGGGGTGAGACACTAACAACAACAAAAATGGAAAGGGACCTGGGGGTAGTCATATCAGATGACCTAAAGGTGGGCAAGCAATGTGAGAGGGCAGCAAGGAGGGCTGGGGGATACTGGGATGCATAAGGAGAGGCATCACCTGTGAAAACGGAAGGTATTATCCTCTGTACAGACAGCTGGTGAGACCCCATCTGAGTACTGCGTGCAGTTCTGGAGACCCAATTTCTGCAAGGACATAGACAGGTTGGAAGCTGTCCAGAGATGCAACTAAAATGGTGCATGGTCTGCACAGAAGACATATGAAGAGAGACTTAAGGAGCTTAATATGTATAGCCTCGAGGAAAGGAGGGAGAGGGGGACATGATAGAAACTTTAAGTACCTCAAGGAATCAACAAAGTCCAAGAGGTAGCATCTTTCAAAGAGGTGTGCAAGAACAAGGGGCACAATTTGAAGATAGAAGAGGCGACTCAGAGGTAATTTAAGGAAGTATTTTTCACAGAGAGGGTTGTGGATGTATGGAACAGCCTTCCAGAGGAGGTTGTGGAGTCAAAAACAGTGGTGGAATTCAAGCATGCATGGGACAGTCATAAGGCAATTCTAGGGGTGGGGTAGGAAGAAGTAGGCTGCTGGTTAACTAGGATCTGCAGCTTATCCATTAGGTAGGGAAATGGGCAGACTGGGTGGGCCAAGTGGTCCTTATCTGCCGTGAAAATCTACGTTTCTATGACCAGCTACCCTAAAAGTACATTTGGCAGCTGTGTCTGCTTTTATTTCAGCAGGTAAACCCTCTTCTCTTTCAGCTCATCCTGTATTTTCCAAGTTTTTAAGGGATTGCTTCACCAACCCTCCATTCAGGGACCCTGCCCTCTGGGATCTTAACGTTTGCATTGCTCAGCTTATGCAACCCCCCTTTGAGCCTTTGTCTTCAGCAGAGCTGAAGTTCTTGACTTGGAAGACTGCGTTTCTGGTAGCCATCACTTCTGCCAGACGCATAAGTGAATTACAAGCTTTGTCAATGAAGCCTGATTTTATCTCCTTTCATAGAGATAAGGTGGTCCTCAGGACTAACAGGAAGTTCCTGCCTAAGGTGGTTTCAGATTTCCACCTTAATCAATCTATATCTATTCCAGTGTACTTCACTGACCATTCCTCTTCTGGCGAGAGGAGGCTGCACAGCTTAGATGTGAACAGAGCCCTTCGTTACTACATAGATCGTACCAAGGGTCACAGGTTTGACTCCCTCCAACTGTTCCTCACTTATGGTGAGGTTGGTAAAGGGAAACCTGCCACTAAAAGATCCATTGCCAGGATGATTGTCTCTTGTATCCAGTTCTGTTATGAAAAGCTGGGTAAGGTTCCTCCCTCAGGCCTGAGGGCTCACTCTACCAGAGGTACAGCTGCTGCCAGGGACATCCGTATTCTTGAGATATGTCAAGCAGCTACCTGGAAAACAGTTCACACTTTTAACAAGCATTACTCCCTGGACATCCAGGCTAGGAGCGATGCTCGGTTTGGCACAGCTGTGCTTCAGAGCCTATTTCCTAAGTAGGTTCTGTCCCTCCTCCATGGAGGTACTGCTGTGTAGTCTGCATATGTCATAATATAGCAAGACTTCATGTTGTTTGAAGAAAAAATTACTCACCTTAGTAATGTTGTTTCTTCTAATGGAGTCTTGCTATATTATGACCTCCCCGCCTGCCCCTCTCAGAACCTCTGTTTTTGGGATGTGGGTGGGCGGGCAGTGCAGTGTTGGCACTTAGTAGATGCCCACCTTGATATTTTCACCCCCTATTTCTTTGGGGTGACTGGTGTTGTGTTTTTATTTTTTGGGTCTCCTGACTTGAGTCTTTGTTTTGGGACCAAAAAATGTGTTTTTATGTTTAGTAGCCAGTTGGCTAGTGTAGGTTTACAGCTTCCGCACAGGACCTCAGTGAGTTTAGCTCGTAAAGATCTGACGGTTTGAGTTTGAAGAACAACAGACAGAGTTTCAACCGAACTCGAGCTCTGCGTTCCATGCCTGGCATGGAAAGTTAACTCTTTCACCTCCGGAGCAGTTCGAAGGTTGGGACTCACTGCATATGTCATAATATAGCAAGACTCCATTAGAAGAAACAACATTACTAAGGTGAGTAATTTTTTTCTTTTTTGGCATTGAAACCCATTTGCCAAGCCCTTGACCAGTCTTCCAGTCTCTCCCCCGCCGCTCCGATGTGTCCACTCTGTTGCAGATTTTTCTGTCTTCTGTGAACAGGCATACCTTTCCTTCCAGCCCGTCTATGATGTCGTTAATAAAGACATTGAAAAGGACCAATCCCAGTACTGATCCCTGTAGTACCCTGCTGGTTACCTTACCTTCCTCCGAGTGAACTCCATTTACCACCGCCCTCTGAGTTCTGTTCCTTAGCTAACCTAAAGACTGAACTAAAACGACAGCAGGGAGGAATTTCTCCAATGACTGATGTTTAGTTTTAAAAGTTGCTCTATGTGCTATAGAAACATAGACTTTGACGGCAGATAAGGACAGCTTGGCCTACCCAGTCTGCCCATTTACCTACCTATTGGATAAACTGCAGATCCTAGTTTTACCAACAGCCTACTTCCTTCTTTATTTATTTATTTAGCTTTTGTTGACCGGGTAAGTGCACTAGACAAATCCTGCCTATTTTCAGGCACGACCCGGGGGAGGGGGATACAGATGAATGCCAACTGACCTTGAACCAGATTAAGCTGTTGGTGGTATTTTTAGTGAAGAGGAAATTTGGCCAAGACACGGGAAATTCCTACTCTTTTCGATAAGTGCCATGGGATCTTTAACATCCACCTGAACTACCACCAATCCAGGCAGATGGGACTTCGGTTTAACGTCTCATCCGAAGGCGGCACCTCAGAAATGCAGCACCCCTCTCATGCTGCATTACAGTGTCAGTACTGGGATATTAACCCAAGTGCCAGATGTGGGAACTGAACCCACAGCCCTCTGATCTCCCGGCCTCAGAGGTGAGTGTGCTACCTACTGAGCCACTGACACTGCTAAACTACCTCCCACTATAATTGCCTTATGTCTGTCCCATGCATTCTTTAATTTCCCACTGTTTTTGACCCCACCACCTCCTGAGGAAGGCCATTCCATGTGTCCACCACCCTCTCCATGAAAAAATACTTCCTCACATTGCCCCTAGGCCCCCAATCTTCAAATTGTGCCCCTTGTTCTTACACATCTCTCTTTCTGAAAGATGCAACCCTCTTGGACTTTGTTGATTCCCTTGAGGTACTCGAAAGTTTCTGTCACATCCCCTTCTCCATCCTTTCCTCGAGGGTATACATATTAATCTCTTTTAGTCTCTCTTCGTATGGGTTCTTATGCAGACCCTGCACCATTTTGGTTGCCCTCCTCTGGACTGCCTCCATCCAGTCTATGTCCTTGCAGAGATGGGGTCTCCAGAACTGCACACAGTACTCCAGATGGGGTCTAGTATGAGAATGCTGCATGTAGGAATGTATGAATCAAACTCTCTCTCTCTCTCTCTCTCTCTCTCAGAGGAGTGCTTCAAGTAGTGGAGGGATTGTGCTTAAGCTCCAAAATGTTGTGTGCTTCATTGGGAGTGTGACATGTCTTCTCCCTTTCTGTGATAGCAAGATGGCTTGCAGAGCTCCGCCCCTCAGCCATAAAAGGGGATAAAGGGGTTTTTCCAATGCCACCCCCTTTTCTGGTGCAGCCTCCCTTAGCATTTCAGAAACCATAAATCTCACACTAAATTTCAGTTTCGTAAATATTTATTGGAAAATCCATTTGCAGTTGTGCTTGACTGTGTATTATTTTAATTTTTTTACTAATGTCTTTGTAACAGTTGTTTGTCTGGTTTTGTATTCTTGTATTTGTGTGCCATTTTTTGGTCCAAGTCAAGACTGAAAATGGATATTGGTCTGCTGCTGTTACCTTTAAATAGAATTTAAAATAAATAAAATTGCCCATGTGCACAGACTGCTTTATAAATTACGATTTGTAGGTCTCTGAAACCACTAAAAATCTGGTTCTTACATTCTCAGATTTAACTGTTTTATTTTTTTATCTGAAAAGCAGTAAGCCTGAGTCTCAGGGATATAACTAGAAAACACTTCCTAAGAAAATTACTTCTGGCCAGCCTGCTTTCTAATACCATTATACTACAGGTTCAGTACATTTTTGATTCTCAAGTCAACATTTCCCAATTCTACAAATGTCTTGGAATTACTCTTCCACGTGTGAGTCGTGCCGCTTTTAATTGTAACATGACACAGTACAGCAGAAAGAAAACTTCCTGTCTGAAGAAGACAAATAAGATCATGTTCAACAGTGGAAAGCAGTCAGGAGTGCAAACATAGCAGAGACTGTCATCACTCTGGCTTACTGCAGTAGCTGAAGGTACAATAATCTGTATGTACCTTGAAAGTTTTAAAAGCTGAAAAATTGTTAAGGGTTGGTGCCTGTGAAAAAGAAAAATCAATTTCCAATTTGAAACAATCATTTTTGACTAACGGGTTCAGGACCTATTGCTGTTGCTGTTGAGTCTACTGACATTTCAACACTTTCTGCTGTGCTTGATGAATCCTAATAGTTGCTTCACTACACTTTAACCTTTGCTGGGGGGTATGCAGTAACAGTAGAACCATTTAAGATAAAGGAGGAAGCGGTAACAGCCCGTGTTTATCTTTTTTGCAACAAGTGTATGAATAGAATATTGGCACAATCCCATTTACATACATACTTTAGTTTGTGAAATAGTAAACTTTAGAATTTTTGTTTTAAATCCTGCTGGCCACTCAACCCAAGAATGGAATTCTATGGAGGAGATTGACTCTAGAAGTTTGGAAAGTTGCTTATCGTAACTCTTGATCTCTTAGAGTATCTCCTCACTTGAGCTACACACCCACTCACCATCATGTTGCCACTAGTGGCACCGGAGGAGGAGGAAGGGTCTTGGGGGGGTTACCTCTTTAGAGATCTCCCTGATCTCCTCCTCTTCAGAAGAATAGGATCAGGATGATCCTGATTGGCTTCCCAACTCCGCGGAGTCCCTTGGCCCTTCTAGGCCTAGTTCGAGGCCTTCGGTGTCAGGGGGGACTGGAGACCTCTCCATGGGGTGCTGGGCGTGGTGCCATTCCTCATGAATCTCTTGGTGCCATAGGTGGCATCGGAGACTGTTCTGGTGCCAGTCTCGATGCTGGGGAGATCGGGGCCATGGCCAGCACTGTTCTGGAAGGCACCATCGCCTCTGGTGCTGTTTCAGCTCTGGGATTGGCGACACCAGGCTCGATTTTGGCGCCTTTTGCAGTACTGAGGTGGCGGCCAACACCGCTAGCAGTGTCGTCCCCTCTGTTTCAGTTACCCAGACAATGGCTGGGTCTCCTTCGAGGGCCATGTCCTCATCTGGTAGGGTGGGAATGAGAGGGCCAGGATCGGCACCCTGTGCCAGAGCTCGACTTGCCAAGGTCCCTGCCAGGAACAGGAGTGCTGGATTCTTGCTCTCTTTCTTCCCCTGACCCATCTAGGCTTGCAATGTTGGGGATAGGGGCCTCTCTTTGGGACCTGCATGGCTCCTGCATCCTTACTGGTGGCTGAGATTTGCAGCCCGCCTCCTAGGGAGGAGTGCCCTGCCCAGTATCAAAACCCAGACAGAGGACCCTCCGTGGTTTGCCAGGCTACTCTGCCATTGTCTCCAGCTATTTCGAGCCCTTTGGGGCCTCTTACCTAGGATCAGTCCAGAGCCTTGACTAGTGCATTCTCCCAGTACCTTAGGGCTATGGACCAGGTAATTTTTCATCCAGAGACCCCTGCCCCGCTGGCCTCTGAGATCAGCTCATCTTGATCCCCATCCCCATCTTCCTTAACTGAGGAAGAGGATTCGGCAGTCCAGCTTTCCTCCATCACTGATATTGTTTCTTATCGACGCTTCCTTTTGGGGATGCTGAGTGACCTGCATTTAGATAATTTCACTGCATGCAGTCCTGCCCGGCCGACGCGGTCTCTTCTGGGAGAGTTCAGTTCTGACTCCACAGTCATATCTCTATGGCCTCGGCCATTTACGGAGGCATCACAGGCTGTCTGGTGCCATCCCTCCGCCCCTTCTCCAGCCCCTAGGTAAGTCCAGTGCAGGTATTGTACTCCTCTGGAGTCTCCAGGAACCCTATCCCACCCTTCCTCTGGTGTGGAACTCCTGGACACTCCATCCTGGCAACATGGCCCAGAGCGCAATTGCCTCCCCTGACTCAGACTGAGCAGAGTTCGACTGTTGGAGCTGCAGAGTCTTATTGGCAATGCACTTTTTCATGTGCATCGCGGCACATGAGACCCACATGGCTACCTATGGCAGGTACCTGTGGATGATGCTAGGGCCTCTTCTAGCATCTTTGCCAGATTGTGAGGCAACCAGGCAAGCCATGTGCCTTTCTGCATGGGGTCTTGAGCTAGCGAGACACGAGGCAAGGGTGTCTCATGACACCGATGAGGTGGCCTCCAGATTTGTGGAATCAGTGGTCTACTTTAGACGGATGGCATGGCTTCGCCTTTCCCATTTATCACCCCTGGCCTAGTGTAGAGTGACTGCCTCACATCTCCAGGGGGCCTAGTTTTTTCCTCCTAGGGTCTGGCGTGAACTAGCGGGGCATCTTCCTTCTCCTAGGCCAAGAGAGCCTTCGCCTGACCCTGACCAATCGTGGGTCCTGCCGGACCCGTAAGAGACCTCCTCCTCCTTGCATTCCTCCACAGGAGATTGAGGGAACATAACCATTTAGAAACATAGAATTTGACGGCAGATAAGGACTGCTTGGCCCACCCAGTCTGCCCGTTTCCCTTCCTACTGGATAAGCTGCAGATCCTAGTTAACCAGCAGCCTACTTCTTCCTACCCCCACAAATTGCCTTATGACTATCCCATGCATGCTTGAATTCCACCACTGATTTTGACTCACAACCTCCTCCGGAAGGCCGTTTCCATGCATCCACAACTCTCTGTGAAAAAATACTTCCTTAAATTACCTCTGAGCCCCCCATCTTCAAATTGTGCCCTCTTGTTCTTGCACACCTCTTTTTTTGAAAGATGCTACCCTCTTGGACTTTGTTGATTCCCTTGAGGTACTTGAAAGTTTCTATCATGTCCCTCCTTTCCTCGAGGCTATACATATTAAGCTCCTTAAGTCTCTCTTCATATGTCTTCCGGTGCAGACCCTGCACCATTTTAGTTGCCCTCCTCTGGACAGCTTCCATCTGTCTATGTCTTTGGAGATTGGGTCTCCAGAACTGCACACAATACTCCAGATGGGGTCTCACCAGCTGTCTGTACAGAGGGATAATAACTTCCTGTTTTCTACTGGTGATGCCTCTCCTGTGCATCCCAGTATCCCCCAGCCCTCCTTGCTGCCCTCTCCACATTGCTTGCCCATCTTTAGGTCATCTGATATGACTACCCCCAGGTCCCTTTCCATTTTGTTGTTATAGTATCTCACCCCCATTGTGTACTCTTCCCTGGGTTTTGTTTCCCAGGTGCATTACCTTACACTTCTTAGCATTGAATCTAAGCTGCCTACATTTGACCATTCCTCTAACCTTGCCAAGTCCTTCTTATCCTTTCCACCCCACCCTGTGCATCAACTCTGTTGCAGATCTTAGTGTCATCTGCAAGAGACATCCTTTTCCTTCCAGTCCTTCTGCAATGTCATTTATAAAGACATTGAAGAGGACGAGTCCTAATACTGAACCCTCACGGTGCCCACTAGTAACCTCCTTTCTTCTGAGTGGACTTCATTTACTATTACTCTCTGTGTCCTATTCTCCAGCCAATTCTTTACCCAGGCTGTCATCTTGGGACCACTCCCAGGCTGGCTAACTTGTATATTAATCTTTTGTGTGGGACTGTGTCAAATGCCTTGCTAAAGTCTAGGTAGGCCATGTCCACAGCCCTCCTGATCTACTACTTTGGTCACCCAGTCAAAGAAATCTATCAGATTCATCTGGCATGACCTTCCTGCTGTGAATCCATGCTGCCTAGGGTCCTGTGCCCCTCTGGCCTCTAGATACTCGACAGTTCTTTCCTTTGAAGTGATTCCATCATTTTCCCTATCACTGAGGGTTAAACTAACAGGTCTATAGTTTCTTGCTTCTGCCTTGCTCCCACTTTTATGAAGGAATCACATCTGCCCTCCTCCAGTCCTCGGGTACCACCCCATCCTCCCATGATTTGTTAAAAGGGTAGTCAGTGGTGTCACTAGTTCTACCCTTAGTTCTTTTAAATTCTGGGATGAATCCCATCAGGCGCCATTGCTTTGTCCACCTTCAGTTTTAAGAGTTCTTTCAGAACCCTTTCTTCTGTAAATGGGCGGTATCAGCTTCTGTATCCAGAGTGTTACTACTGTTTGTTTTATGTACCTCCCCTCTTCCTTTGTAAATACTGAGCAAAAATATTTGTTTAGTATCTCTGCCTTTCACAGTCTCCCTCTCCCACCCTCCCTCCCTTTATTAAGCCTCACTATCCCTCCCTTGGTCTTTCTTCACTCCTTGATGTACCTATAAAGGTTTATCCCTTCTTAACTGAGTTGGCTATCTTTTCCTCGGTTTGGGCCTTTGCTGTTCTGACTGTCTTCCCAGCCTCCTTTTGCTTTAACTGATACAGTTCTCTGTCCTGCTCCTTCTGCGATTCCTTGTACTTCCTGAATGCTTTCTTTTCTCTTGAACCTTCACTGCCACTTCCTTTGAGAACCATAGTGGTTTCTTACATCATCTTGTTTTGTTTATTTGCTTCCACAAAGGCTCGTTACCTCTGTGATGGCAGTTTTATTATTCCCATTGTTCTTCCACCCTCCTTCCTGCCCATTTGCTGATGCGTTCCTTAGGCACTCACCCATTTTGTAGCGTCAGCCCTCCTAAAGTCCAGTACTTTTGTCTTTGTATGGCTTGACTCTATTGCTGTGTTTATTGTGAACCATACTGTTCGATGGTCACTAGTTCCCAGATGGCTACCCACTTCTACATCTGTGATCCTCTCTCCATCTCCATTTGAGAGTATCAAGTCTAATATTGCTCCCTCTCGAGTGGGCTCCAGTACTAGTTGTCTAAGACATGCCCCCTGTAGGGCATCTAGAATAACTGCACTCTTCGGAGTGGCAGCTGCAACTGCACTCCAGTTAACATCTGGCATATTCAGATCACCCATCAGCAATATCTCCCCTTTTTCTGCCATTCTAAGTATACTTTCTATCATTTCCTTGTCCATTTTCCACCCCTGAGAAAGGGGTCTGTATACAACCCCTATGCGGATTGTGGTGCCATTGCCTGTCTCCAAATTTACCCACAGTGCTTCTTCTCCTCCTCCTCCCTGTTTACCCTTTTGTTCTGTTGCTTTTATTTCTTCCCTTATGTAAAGAACTACTCCTCCTCCTCTTTTACCCTCCCTGTCCCTCCTGTAGATAGTGTATTCTGGTATGTTTACATCCCAGTCATGGTTTTGTGTGTACCATGTTTCTGTGACTGCCACGATATCCAGATGTTCCTCCTCCATCAAGGCCACTAATTCAGGAAGCTTGTTACCTAGACTACAGGCATTGGTACTCATTGCTCTCCATTTTTTGATGGCTTTACCTTCTGTTGCAGCATCCCCCACTGACCGTCCTACCTTGGTCTTTTTCTCATTTAGTACCCTGTTTTGTAGGGAGAGGCTGGGATTTTTCTGCTGCTTGTCAGTGCCTCCCCCTTTGACTAGTTTAAAAGCTTGCCAATGAAGCATTTAAACCGATTGCTCAAAAGACTTGTTCCCTTCCTGGACAGATGCAGACCATCCTGCCAGTATAGGCTGGTGTCCCTCCAGGTGGAACCCCAGTCCCCAATGAAGCCAAACCCCTGTGCTCCGCACCATTTTTTTCAACCATTCATTAAACTGCATGGTGCCAGTTACCCTCGCCTCACCCATGCCTTTGACAGGCAGCACCTCTGAGAAGGATACTGTGTGTGCTACTTGTCTTAGGCCCCTCCCCAACTCTGCAATGTCCTCCTGCACTGCTCTAACCTCATGATGAGCCAAGTCATTTGTCCCTAGGTGGACAATTACGTCCAGCTCAGAATCCCCTGCAGCTGTTGTCGTGATCCTGAGGATAGCTTCCTGTCCCTCAAGCCATGGCACCAGGCAGGCACCTTACTTCAGTTTTCCAGCCTCCCAGTTCTATCCCCTAATAATTGAGTCCCCACCAGGGCTGCTTCCTTTCCTTGTGGTGTCCTCTGCCTCCTTCCTGCGGGCCTCCCTTGTGACAGCTGTCCTCAGCCTCCTTAGTCTCCTCTGTGGGTGCATCCATAGGTGAGCTATGCTCCCCCAGAATGGTGTATGGATTGTGGAGTGGAACAACTGACTGGGTGTGCCTCCGTTCCACCATCCTCACCCTTTCTGAGCCCACTGTGGTCCAACTGCTGTGTTTGACTCATGGTTGTCAACACCACCTTTGATGGTAGTCTTGGTACTCTCCCACCTGTGTTGAATGGTGAAGATTGATCTGTGGAAGATATGTAAATTATGTACTAACCGTAATTCTTGATCTTCCCAGATATCTTCATCATTCATCACAGCTTCCCATCCACTGTTCCCGCATGACCCCGTCTCTGGGCAGTGCCTCTTCCCTGTTTCCCTTCTCTCCTTCAGGAGGGTTTGAATGGTGGTAGGCTCCTTTGGGGAGACCCTGTCCTACAAGCGATTGGTCCTGCCCCCTCCACTACTTCCCTCTCAGGGAGGAGGGAGGGTAACGGAAAACAGTTCTGCCTTGTTTCCTGATTGTGCTTCCTTCTAGGAGGCACCTTCCAGGTTAATTCTTTGGAGAGACCACCCTCCTCTTCAGAATGTACAAATCTCCCCTGTGGGAATCCTTGCTGGACAGACTACTTCTAATAAAATCCTATTGGGGGAAGGGACCCTTCTGAAAGTTGCTGGCTGTAGGGGGACTTTGGATCCTCACGTCTCCCTTTCCTTAGGTCAGGGAAATGATCTACATAGCTGAAGGTTCTGCACCTCTCTAGTGAACTCACCTAGCCCTCCTTGGCCACTTCATCCCTCAGCCCTCCTGGGAGCTGTCCCCTCCTCTGTCCTTGTGGGGTCCCTTCTTGGTCTGGGCGAGTGAGTCTTCCCTTCCCCCAAGCTTGCTTTCTGTTTTATTCACTCATTCTCTCAAGTATAGGTTACTTGAGTTCTCCTAAGGCACTTCTTAATTAGATGATCTCCTAGCCTTTCCTTAAGTGGCGACTGCCTCTCCCCCTCAGCATTCTGCCTGTCTGAGCCTTTTCTGAACTGGGGGACTCTCTTCCTCCTCCTCAGGACCATGAAGGGATCCCGCTACTCCTCTTTGTTTAACTTCTACCTGTCTGTCCTCTTTTAATCATAGGCTTGCCCAGAGACTCTGGTCATTTCTGACTCAAAAAGTCCTGTTTCAGATCCCTTTCTCTACTACTTTCTCCTCTCTGGTCGGCTTATGGTTTGGTTTTTGCTTACTTTCCTTTTTCTTTCCCTTAGGCTCCCTTGCTGCAACCCTCCATTATTCTCTATCCCTGTTTTTCCTCTCCTGTGGCCAGAACTGAGGAGGAAGGGGAGTCAGTGTCGGTTACTGGCCATTCTGCGAGCTCCATGTCATGCATAGGCCTCATGGGCGATGCCATCCCCGACGACAACGCCCCCTTCTGAAATTTTAAAGTTATATGTTTCTATTTGCAGTCCAGCCTCCGGCATGTACTCCCACCTGTGATGAACGGTGAAGATATCTGGGGAAAATCAAGAACTGGGGTGAGTATGTAATTTTCGTTTCCTTCTCCCCCAGTTCTGGTTCCGAACGGGGGCTGAATTTATTATGATGAAGAGATGAGGAACCTATTGAGCCTCATGGTTCCCCTGAGCAGGAACTCATTTCACCTTCCCGGTCCTCACACTGTTCTTTTGTGAGGCAAATGGTAAACACCCTCTACCTCTACCCGGGAGACTATTGAGGATGAAGATGAAGTAGAGTTTCTGGATATGATGGGATTAACACTGACCAAGAGGCTGCTCCTGCTGGTTCATAAGCCCCTCAAGAAGGCAACCTGCAAGCTTTTGTAGATACCAACCTCTACCTCTGGTATTGACAAAAAAATATAAAAGAAATACCAGCTAGATAAACGAGATGCTGAGTGCTTTTATTCCTACCCTGACCAAGAAGGGGGTACTACAGGCTATGGCCTGTCACATGACAGAGGTTTCTCTCTCTACCCAGCTTCCAGATAAGGACTCCAGGAAGCTTGATAGCATGGGGAAAAAGGTATACTCCTCTGTATCCCTGCTTCTAAGGCAAACAGCCTACATAACTTATACTGCCCAGTATCAGAAGGCTCTGTGGAGCTCCGTTTGGGGCTTGAGTGAAAATACATCTGGGGACCAGGCATAAGACTTAGCAGACACTGCTAAGATGGCAATAGATGCCATCAAATACCAATTTAATATGGCAGTGAACACCAATGACACCACTTGCAGATTCATGGCTCATGCAGTATTCTGGAGGAGGTTTGCTTGGCTCAGGACCACCACCCTCTCCCAGGATACTCAGTCAAAGGCCACGGATTTTCCCTGTGAGGGAAATTCCCTGTTTGGTGACAAGACAGGCATATGACAAAAAGATGGAGGAGTACAACCACCTACAAAAGCAACACTGAGAAGGAAAAGGCCTCTGCTTCCACCAGGTTTTATGGAAGGGGAGATATGGGAAGCAGATATTTCCCCTGTGGTTTCCTCACTTATGACTTCTCCCAGCTGAGAGGTTACTTCAGAGGCAGAGGCAGAAGTGGCTCTAAGCGTGCTGACCCACCTCAGCACCTAAGGCCTAGCCCAAACAGAACCCTGATGAGTCGGTTCAGGTCTCCCATCCTTTGCCACTGGGGGAAGGCTGGTTCACTTTTTCAGGAATGAAAAATAATCACCACAGACAAGTGGGTCCTGTAAGTAGTGAGCTGGGCTCACCCTGCAGTTCAAAAGGTACGCAGAAGCAGGAGATTCTCAAATACATGCAGGCCTCTGAGGATGTTAGCAAGCACCTCCTGTGGACCCTCTATGATATTTCAGATACTATTGCCAGGGCTGCTGCCACGAGCATTTACCTGTACAGGCACTCCTGGCTGTGGGTCTCTGGTTTTGCTGCTGATGTTCAGCAAAAGGTACTTCATGCCCCCTTTAATTGCTGTAAGCTTTTTGGTGCAGATGACCAGGACATCACCAATGATCTACAGGCATCTGGCATGGCTCTGAAATCTGTTCACTCGCTCTAGCGTATGCAGCCTAGAAGGCAGTGCCCTCCTTTTCGTAAGACACCCAGTAGACCAGGAACAGCTCTCGGCCTCAAGGCAAATGCAGAGCCTGCATCACCTTGCCCACTCCCTCCATTACTGGAGCAGCAGCCAAGCGTTCTAGAAGTGATGGACCAGCTCCAGCAGCTAGATCTGCCTCCTCTTGTCTCCTTGCCAGACCCCCCTCTTCTGGTCCCATACTACGAGATGGTGGTTGGAGGTCTGTTCTTCCTTCATCTCAATCAATGGAGAACTATTACAGCGGATGCCTGGATTCTGCAAATCATAGAAGAAGGGTCACACTCTGGAACTTACAGAGTAACTCCCAGAAACTCCCCCACTGCCCTTCAACTACCCCCCAGCACACCTAGCTGTTCTCCAGGAGTAGGTACAGTCCCCTCTGCGCAAGCCGGCCATAGAGCCATTGCCCAGGTGCTAGAGGAACAAGGGGTTTTATTCCAGGTTTTTCCTGGTCCCCAAAAAGACTGGAGATCTGAGGCCCATCTGAGACTTAAAGGACCTCAATCTGTACGTCCAGTACAAAAAGTTTTGAATAATAATTTTGCCAGGTCTGATGCCCCTTCTCAAGCAAGGTGACTGGCTGTGTTTTCTGGACATGCAGGATGCATACCTGCACATCTCGGTGTTTCCTCCTCACAAGAGGTTCCTCTGTGTTTTTTTTTTGTTTTTTTTAGGGTGAGCATTACCACTTCAAGGTGCTGCCCTTTGGCTTGTCCTCTGCGCCGTGAGTCTTTCTCAAGTGCTTTGCAGCTGTGGCTGCGGCCCTCAGAAGGGAGGGAATGTACGTTCTCCCATACCTGTACGATTGGCTCCTAAAAGCCCCATGCAGAGAATTGCTTCTGGGAACCTTAGAGAGAACTCTCCAATTGTTTTCTCTGGTAGTTAACCATCAGTCTGCCAAAATCTGTCATGTTGCCTTCCCAAAGACTGCAATACATAGAGGCAGTTCTAGATTCGGCACAGGGAAGGCAGTTCTGCCTCAAACCAGGGCAGAATGCCTTATTGCTCAGGAAGTGGCCCAGAGTCATTAAATCCCAGACAGGGTGTACCTGGGACTGTTGGGTCTGATGGTGGCGGCCATACCCACCGTTCCACTGGTCAGGCTCCATATGTGCGCTCTCCGGTTGGCTCTCCAAGTACAGTGAGACCAGCGTTCGGATATCTAGATCGGTTAGTGCTGGTCTCTTCCCCAGTCTGTAAAGTGCTCCAGTGGTGGATGGATCCCCTGAATCTTCTGCAAGAAGTTTCATTCCAGATTTCATCACCACATCAAATCGTCACCATGGATGCCTCCAGTTTGGGCTGGGGGGGGGGTTCACCTGGGTCCCTTTCAAACTCAGGGTTCTTGGTTCCAGATCGAAGCCTCCCTGTATATCAGTGTCCTGGAGATGTGGATGGTTCTGTATGCCATGGAAGCTTTTCAGAACCACCTTCTCCCAGGCCAGTTGCTGATTTAATCAGAAAACCTCAGTGTGGTGTACTACATCAACAGGCAGGGGGGAATGCATTCCTACCCTCTGTGCAGGGAGGCCATGGGAGTGTGGTGTTGGGCATTGGACCACAGCCTGACTTTTTTGGTGGCCCATGGCCCAGTAGTGCTAAACAAAGTGACAAGACAGCCTCAGTCGGACCCAGTCCAGCATGCATGAGTGGTAACTCCTCTCATCCATCGCAGAAGAGCTATTCGACAGATGGGGTCATCCAGAGTTGGAGCTTTTTGTGTCCCCACTCAACGCAAAACTGCCCAGTTTCTGCTTGCTAGATCCAGGGCCTGGAGTTTTCTGGCAAGACGCGTTGTCTCTGTCTTGGAGCAAGAGGTTTCTTTATGCCTTCCCCACATTTCCTCTAATTCAAAGGGTGCTAATGAAGCTGCAGATGGAGGGGGCCACCATGATCCTGGTAGCTCCATTCTGGCCCTGCCAGATATGGGTTCCTCTTCTACAACAGCTGGCGGAGGAACTGCCAGTGTCTCTTCTCCTCTGCAAGAATCTGCTGACCCAGGATCAGGGGACCCTGGTCCATCCCAACCTCAGGTCCCTCCAGCTACAGGCACGGCTCCTAAGGATGTAGCCATTGCCAGATTTGAGGTTTCCAACAGAGTGGTGGACGTCCTAGTGGCCACCCGAAAACCTTCCACCCGAGCCACTTATGCCATGAAGTGGAAGCAGTTCGCTATATGGGCTGCCAAGCATAATCTGGACCGTTCTGCCTGTCCGGTGAACCAGATCCTGTACTACCTGATCTCGTTATCTGACTCAGATCTCCAGTACTACTCCCTAAATGTGCACCTTTCAGCTGTCTCAGCCTTTCATGAGCCAGTGGGTGATTATACCATAGTTCAGCTGGATGCTCCCATACCTTTTTGAGGGGCATTCTGTATCTGAAACCTCCAGTCTCTTCCCCTGTCCCGGCTTGGGATTTGAATTTCATTTTGGAGAAGTTGACTCTGTCTCCTTTTGAGCCAGCCACAACTTGCAAGCTACGCTTTCTTTCCTGAAACATAGAATTTGACGGCAGATAAGGACCGCTTGGCCCACCTAGTCTGCCCATTTCCCTACCTAATGGATAAGCTGCAGATTCTAGTTAATCAACAGCTAACTTCCTCCTACCCCCCACTAGAATTGCCTTATGCCTCTCCCATGCATTCTTGAATTCTCCCGCTGTTTCTGACTCCACAACCTCCTCAGGAAGGTTGTTCCATGCATCCTCAACCCTCTCTGTGAAAAAATACTTTCTAACATTACCTCTGAGCCATCCCCCCTCTATCTTCAAATTTTGCTCCCTTGTTCTTGGACATCTCTTCTTCTGAAAGATACTACCCTCTTGTACTTTAATTCCCTTGAAATACTTGAAAGTTTCTATCATGTCCCCCTCTCCCTCCTTTCCTCAAGGGTATACATATTCAAATATTATTCCTGGAAGGAGTTATTTCTAGGATTGTGGATATGATGTTCTGTCCACCCTTGTTGGCAGGTACCTTGCTGCTGTGAGATGTGCCGGAAGTCTTCAAGCTGGCTCCTCTACCCACCTGGGTGGTATAACCCTCGACTCTGCCCCATTTATTTAGTTGTTTAACCAGGTATAGCACACTAAGCTGAAAGCTTTTTTACAGGAGCGACCTGGGAGCACAAGGAGGTTAAGTGACTTGCTCAGGGTCACACAGTATGCAAGTGGAAGCTGTGGGATTCAAACCGAGGTCTGGTCTGCTGGATGTCACCAGATTTGCAGCTCAGAGCCTTAGACCACTGCGTTATACTGCCTCCTCAAATGCGTCCTCCCATGACACCAGATCTTCCTTTCCGCTGGAAGGTTCAGGTTCCCTCCTTAGCGCTCCTGCATGTAGTAGGTCCTGGCTTCGGAATCTTCGGATTCACTTCCAAAACTGACCCTCAAGCTCTCTAGAGTAAAGTTTGCTCATTTTCCGATCGCATCCACGATGGTGGAAAAATCGGCCCCCGGGTTTCGCCGGTGCTCCTGCGGGCAGAAGATGTCTCGCACGGATCCACATGCCTCATGTGTTTATTGCCTGGGGTTAGACCCACGATCACTTGAGCTTACCAAATTTGTCGGTCATTCACCCCGAACATGAGAAGACCATGCTTCCCAACTTCGATTGAGGCGACCGGAGAAACGTTTCCCACCAGTCATATTGAAGGAGGCCCGTTGGATGGTCTCCGCGGCTGCAGGGTCCACTGTGCAGTTGGAACAGCTCAAGGCCCTCGGGGAGGAGGAGGCTCAGGTCATGGCGAGTTCCTCTTCGGCCTGTATTCCTCTGCACCTCAGGTCCTCCTATTCGGCTTCCTTCAAGGAGTTGTGCCAGTCTCTCTCTCTCTCTCAACTAAGGGAGAGAGCCCTTCCAGGTCCCATATATCATGCTCCAAGAAGGAGTCGAAGAAAGGCAAGTTGACTTGTCAACATTCATGGGACCGGGAATGGTCCTGCTCACAGGAGAACCTGTTTTGACTTTGGTCGAAGTCACGGCAGAGGTCGCTGGTTTTACGGTGTCCCCGTCATACTAGTTGGCCGAGACGCCTGTCGACACAGCCGAGATTTTTCTCGAGCCGATCGCCAGGTTGTTGCCCGATCCGGCCAATGACTCTCTTTTCTGAACTCCGGTACTCCCGGTGTCTTCGGAAGGGTCAGCCCAGAATGTTGGGCAGGACCCGGTATCCAATGTGCTGGACCCAGAGCCGAGGGTTTCCCCCATCTCTGGTCGAGCTTCCCCACTGGCATCGCCGATGGTCAAAGTTTTGGTCCCACTCTTCGGCTTCAACGTCGGGAAAGTCTCGCCATCATCAGTCTTGGTCCCGACGTTATGGCAAGCGGCACCGCTGCTCATCATCATCATCTTCATCATCCTCGAGTGAGAAGTGCTTCGGCACAAGTTGCGTCGACACTACGAAGATCTCATTTAGCAGCAGTTGGTCCTGTCCGAATCCAAACCAACCCCGGTTTTCGACTCCGGCTATAAAATGGCTCTCACCAAAGTGACCGATGTCGGCCATGGCCACTGTCATCGAGGTGCCGGTTATGGCCCTGCCGGCTCAGCCGAAGTCGGCCACTCCACTGATTCGGGTGGAGCCACCACCTGATCAGCCCAAGTCTGGAGCACCGACCAAGGATTCCTGGTCGGCTCAAGGCTTGGCCCATAGGCTGTCGGTCACTCTCACTCCCGACCGCCCAAGGAGGGTGGAAAGCAACTCAGGGTGGCGCCCACTATATGTGGAATCCTCAGAGTCTGAGGACTCTTCCATGGTCTCCCATCCGGTAGACGCAGAATCCTTGGTGGGGGGGGGGGTTCTGTCGACGAGGGCCCTTCCTTGCTGATGGGCATTTGTCAGCTCATCTCCTAGTCTATGGGGATGGAGCTGGAGCCTGTGCAGAAACAGGCTAAGTACCCCCTCACAGAGATTCTGGATAAGGGGTATTCTCCTGTGGAGGCCTTCCCAGTGGCTGAGGCCATTGTGGGTCAAACCTTGGAGCTGTGGCAGCGTCCCATTTCCTGTCCTGCGCCTTCTGCCAGCAAGTATACCGTGCCCATGGGGTCCCTGTCAGGCTTTACGGAGCACCCCTCTGTGGTGGAGTTGGTGGCTGACTCCATTATTTTGGTGCTCAGGCAACAAGGGAGACACGGAGAGACCCCCAGACAGGGAGTCCAAGCAGTTGGACCACTCCGGGAAGAAGGTCTATGCAGCCTCCTCTCTAGGCCTTCGTCTGGCCAGCTCGGCCATTATCATGGCACATTTCTCACATGCTCTCTTGGACTCGCTGGATGAGGTGATCCCTCATCTCCTGGCTGACCTCCAGACCATGGTCAGGCAGGTCTGGGATCAGGAGAGGGCGGTGGCCAAACAGCAGCTCCAGACAGCCCTGGATATTGGCAATTCTTGTCCCCGCTAGGTAGCGGCTGCAGTGGCCTTGCGCCGCAGGGCTTAGCTCCGCATCTCGACCTTCACGGCAGATATGCAGCACAAGTTGGCAGATGTCCCCTTTTTGGGTACTGACCTTTCTAGGGACATGGATATGTTGTTCATCCACACTGTCTGGCAGGTTCCTTGCCACTTTAAATCTTGCCGGAAGGTCTTCAAGCTGGCTCCTCCCACCCACCGGGTGGTAAACTCGGCTCCGCCCCATGGCGTAGATCTTCCTTACGCTGGAAGCTCAGGTTCCCTCCTTAATGCTCTGCGTATAAGACTGGTTCCTAACTCTTGAATCTTCGAAATTAAAAGTTTTTGCTAAAAGACTTTGGTCTTCTCTCCCTCAAGCTGCGATGGATACATCGACTCCGGTTTCCGGAGATGCCCTTAATGGGCAGAAGATGTCTCGGACGGATCCGCACTCACGTCTACTGCTTGGGCCTTGAGCACGACCACGAGCTTGCGACCTGTGCTCTTCTTTTTGACCTCGTCCTCGAAGACCGTGCTGCCGTTTACAGCTGGGGCGTCGAGAAAAGAATTCCTCGGTTAAGTCTAAAGAGGCCCGGTTGGCGGTGTCCTGGCTAGCGGGCTCCAGCGGATCAGCTCGAGCAGATGATGCCCTCGAAGAAGGCGGCGCGGGCGCTTCTACCTCGGCTGCGGCATTTGTCCCTCTCTCTGGTGCCTCGTGCTAGGCTTCTTTTAAGGAGCTTTGTCTGACCCTCTCGACGAAAGGTGAGGGTCCAACTTCTTCTGGACCTTTTTCGGTCCAAAAAGAGCAAAAGTAAGTCTCTCCGTCGATGCTCTTGGCAGCGGGAAAGATCCCCCTCCCCGAGTCGACAGTGGAGCTTCGATCCTGAGCCCCTCGGCTCGACATTGGCTTCACCGGTGTCCCGTCAGGCCAGTTGACCGAGACTCCCGGTCGGCGCAGTCAAGATTTTCTCGACCCGTTGGACGGGTTGTCGGCTGGAAGCTGAGAATCCCCTCTCCCGGTTCCCCGGTGAGTTGGGGATCCCGTCGGCTCGTCTGTGCCTCCGGTTCGGGTAACCGGTGGAATCTTCGAACGAGGGTGCGATTCGACACCTCCCGCGCCGTCCTCGACTGCTGAGGTTCTGGGTCTCGGTCTCTAGCGTCTTCACGGTCCAGCGATCCCGCGCCATAGGCGGTCTCGGCACCGCGGCAGCGGCGCCACCGCTCTTCCTCCTCCTCGGGCCGAGGGAGACCCGGCACAAGTTGCGTCGAGGTATGAGAAACTCATGTGGCAGCAGCTCCTTCTGACGGGAATAAGCCGGCCCAGTGGGTCTTCCCGGCCATTAAGTGGCTGTCACGGGTGGCGAAACAACCCCTCGTTGTAGCCGGGGAGCTTGTTCCCAGGCCGGTTGTTCGGCAAATTCCAGCTGCCCCACCGATTCTGGTGGAACCTCCGCCTCCACTGCCGTTATTTGGGGCTCCGACCAAAAATTCTCGGTCGGCTCAGGGACTGCCCCATAGGCTGTCTGTCACCCTCACTCCCGATAAGCCTCGGCAGGTGGAGCGTGGCTCAGGCCCGAGGCAGCTCTTTGAGGACTCTTCCGAGTCCGAGGACGATTCCTCCCTTTTCTCCAAGCGAATGGACTTCGAGTCCTCAGGAGGACATTCGGTGGACGATAGCCCTTCGTCCTTCCCTAGGATTGCTCGGCTCATCTCGGAGTCCACCGGGATGAAGCTCGAATCCCGTTCCTAAGCGGGCCAGGTATCCCCTCACGGAGATTCTGGACCGAGGGGATTCCCTCACGGAGGCCTTTCCGGTGGCCGAGGCCCGTGGTGGGCCCGACTTGGGCTTTGGCAGCGCCCTGCTTCCCTGCCCTGCGCCGATGGCCAGGAAGTATGTCACGGTCCCTACGGTTCCCTGTCCGGTTTTGGAACACCCCTCTGCTGAGGGGTTGGTTACCGACAGCGTTTTCCAGCGCGCCGGGAACGCCGGGGATGTGGACAAACCTCCCGACAAGGAATCCAAGAAATTGGATTATGCCGGGCGAAAAGTCTATGCTGCGTCCTCTCTCGGCGTTCGTCAGGCCAGTTCGGCCGTCCTCATGGCACATTTTTCTCATGCCCTGTTGGGCTCCCTGGATGAGGTCGTCCCTCATCTTCCCGCGGATCTGCAGACTACGGTCAGGCAGGTGCGGGACCAGGGCAGGGCAGTGGCCAAACAGCAGCTCCAGACTGCTTTAGCATCGGGGACTCATGTGCCAGGTCTGTGGCGGCCGCAGTGGCCATGCGTCGTTGGGTTTGGCTGAGGATATCCACCTTTACTTCGGATACCCAGCACAAGTTGGCGGACGTTCCCTTTTTGGGGACTAACCTCTTCGGCCCTGGGGTGGAAGGTCACCTGCAGAGGATCGAGAAGTCCAGTGCTGCCTTGGACTCTGTCTCTTCCGCCCAGAAGGACAAAGGCCGCAAGCCTCAGCCTAAGCCCTTTCGTCCTTCTGCGCCCCCGGGGCGCCCTTAACAACGTCAAGACCAGCAGGCCGAGCTTGGCATCCCAAACCTAAGTCGACGGCTTCCAACAGGAAGCAGGGAGGAAAAGGCCCAAGAGGTCCCTCGGCGGTCCCTCCTCCAAGCCTGCCCAGTGACGGGCTGAGGGTGTCGCCCCATCCCGTCACCTCACCCTGGTTCCCCGTTGGGAGGCAGCTCCGACACTTCCTTTCGCCTGGTCGTTATTACCACGGACAGGTGGGTACTGGAAGGTGGTGGAAAGGCCTTCCTCTAGAATTGAGCAGGCCCGCCCTTCAGAGCCGTCAGACCTCGGGGCCCTCGGGGTCCGTGAGCCTTCTACTGTTGGCTTGTCGGGCCATCGCCCTCTCCTCCCAAAAAGGAGGTGATCAGGAGGTAGCGGATCCCCCTCAGACCCGGGTTTGTGTCCAGGTACTTCCTGGTTCGAACGGATGGGGCTGGCGCCCATTTCGACCTGCACGACCTGAACAAGTTCCTAGGTCTCGAACCTTCAGGATGGTCACTCTGGCACAGACAATACACACCTGGAACACGGCGGTGGTTCTGCTCTCTGACCTGCAGGATGCGTTCTTTTCACGTCCCTATCCGTCCGTCCACACGGAGATTCCTTCGCTTTCGAGCGGAGGGATCCCTCTTCGAGTTCCGAGCCATGCCCTTCGGCCTGTCTTCAGCTCCCAGGGTCTTCACCAAATGCATTGCAGTGGTGACAGCTTTCCTGCTGCGCCGGGGTGTCCAGGTGCACCCTTACCTGGACGATTGGCTGATAGTAGCCCCCTCCAGACAGGAGGTGGAGCGATCCAGAGATGTGGCCCTCCAGGTTTGCTCTCAAGTCGGCCTCCTCATCAACGAGGCCAAGTCGGAACTCGAGCCGAAGCAGGTGATTCTGTTTATCGGGGCAGAGCTTGACTCTCTTCGAGCCAGAGCACGGCTCCCGGCGGACAGGGCCGAGGTTCTTACCTCCTTTGCCCAATCATTTCTGGTTGGGCAATCGCTCCTGCCGGGACTTCCTGCGCCCTGGGTCTCATGGCGGCCTGTACCAGCGTGGTCCGTTGGGCACGCTGGCACATGTGCCCTTCAGTGGGTCTGGCCAGCCAGTGGTCACAGCGCTGCGATCCATTGGACCAGCTAGTGATGGTGACCAGGAGATGTGAATGCTCTCCGTGGTGGACCGTTCCATCTCATCTGCAGGAGGCATCCCGTTTGTCGCCCGAGCCGACGGTCTCTCTATTGACCGATGCCTCTGATGGGTTGGGGTGCCCATCTGGGGAACACCCGAGCGCACAGCCTGGTCCCCATGAGGAGTCGATGCCACATCAACCTGCTGGAGCTCGAGCGGTCCGCCCTAGCTCTCGCCCTTTGCTCCGTTTCTCCGGGGTCAATGGTCCGAGTCCAGATGGACAATACCACGACCATGTACTACCTAAACCGCCAGGGCGGGACGCGTTCCATGCTTCTATGCAAGGAAGCTCTCTGCATTTGGTCACTCGTGCACAGCCTAGAGGCCGATCTCCTAGCCATTCATGTGGCAGGAGCCTCCAACACCCTGGTCAATGCCTTGAGCCGGATAGGGGCTGCATCTCATGAGTGGTCTCTCCTGCTGGAGGTAGTACAAGATCTGTTCTCCCACTGGGGCACACCTCAGGTGGACCTGTTTGCCTCCAGGGAGAACGCGAAGCTGAGGCTGTTTCATGCCCGCACCCCTCAGCAGGGCTCGCTGCAGGGGGATGCCTTCTCGAGGCTGTGGACCGGACTCTTCTGACTTTCCCCATTTCCCTTGATTCTAAGGTGCTTCTCAAGCAAGGAGGGACAAGGCGCAGGTGATTCTGGTAGCCCCAGACTGGCCCGCCAGTTCTGGTACCCAGATCTCCTCAGCCTCAGCTCCAGGCTCCCGAGGCAGCTTCCAGCTACTTCCCGGACCTGCTCTCAGTCAATCAGGGAGGTGTTCCATCTGGACCTTCAATCCCTGCACCTGCGGCCTGGTTCCTGGAGCTGCTAGAGTTCCAGGCCTTGGGTTTTCCGACGAGGTCCTCAATGTTGTTGAGGCGTCCCTTAAGGAGTCGCACTTCAGGAAATGCTACGCCTTCAAATGGAAGAGATTTTCCATTTGGTGTCAGGGCAAGGGCTTGACTTTTCCTCCTGTCCTTGGCGCATCTGGACTACTTATGGTCCCTTTCTAGTCAAGGGCTTGGGTTCTACCACCTTAGCGGTGTCCTGGCAGCCATCTTGCTTACCGGGTGCGGGCGGGAGCAGTCGGTGCGCGGAGGAGGTTGTGGTCTGCGCTTTTTCTGGCCTTGATCATATTTCCTCCGTGCGAGAACCTCCACCTCCGTGGGATCTACTGCGTTGCTGGCAAAGCTCATGGGCAAGCCATTCGAACCAATCACAGGTGTGATCTCTCCACCTGTCGTGGAAGACCCGCCTTCTGGTGGCTGTCACGCCAGCCAGAATGGATGGGAGAACCCAAGGCTCCTGCATCGAGTCTCCTTACCTGGTCTTCCACAGGGACAAGGTTGTCCTGCGCCTCACCTGAAATTCCTTCCTAAGGTGGTAGTCGAGTCACCCCAACCAGGTGTTGACTCTGCTGGTGTTCTACCTCAATCACACCGGAGGCTCTAATATAGGCTCCATACTTTGACCCTAGAAGAGGCTCCGCTATTATAAGGAGCGCATGATGGAAATTCGGGAGAGGTTCGCCAGCTGTTTGTCACCCACGCTGAAGCCGCACCTGGTAGACCTGTAGCCAAGGGATCTATAAGCAGGTGGGTCACCTCCTGCATAGATCTCATATAAGTTGGCGGGCATGGAGCCTCTAGAAGGATAAGAGCTCATTCTACCCATCATACTGCTGCATCGGTGGCTGCTTCCAGGATGTCCCTAACCAGGATATCTGCAGGCTGCTACCTGAAGTCAGCACACACCTTCATTACCCATTACCACATCGACCTTGAGTACGCCGGGATGCTGGTTTTGGGGCCTCGGTTCTCCAGTCTTTATTCCTAAGTAGGGGTAGGCGCCACCTCCTCCCAGAGAACTGCTAGAGTCTGCCAGACAGTGTGGATGAACAACATATCCATGTCCCTTAGAAATAGGAATTTTCATTTGTAACAGGAGTTTGGAATGGCCATGTTGTTCATCCACCACCCACCCGACCTCCCGCCCGACGCGACAACCTGAGCTCCAGCAGGCCAGATCTGGCATCATGGGGCGGAGCCGAGAGTTTTACCACCCGGGTGGGTGGGAGGAGCCAGCTTGAAGACCTTCCGGCAAGATTTAAAGCGGCAAGGAACCTGCCAGACAGTGTGGATGAACAACATATACCATTCCTAGAACTCCTGTTACAGGTGAGTAACCTGTATTTTTGGCCCAGGCATGAAGGGTCACCTCCAGAGCATAGAGAAGTCCAGTGCCATCAAATCAAATCAACTTTATTTATATAGCGCCTTTCAGAGCCAAGGCGCTGTACATAAAAACATATACATAGTATAAATTAAAACAACATTAAAATATGTCAGCCATAATCAAATAAAAGCTAGGCTAAAGAAATATGTTTTTAAACCAATTTTAAAACTATCGACGGTTGGGCATTCTCTCAACCAACGAGATAGATAATTCCACAGGGTTGGTGCTGAAAAGGCAAAGTTCGTGAACCTGATGTTCAGTTGAACCCTGGGAATCTCTAGCAATCCTCATTGGTGGAAACGGAGAGACGGAGGGGACATAGGGGAATCAGAGATCTTTTCAGGTAACCGGTCCCTGGTCATGTAGGGCTTTAAAGGTTAGTAAACCAACCTTAAAGGTGATCCGCCACCTAACAGGCAGAAAGTGCAGTTCGCAGAGCACCGGTGTAATATGACTGGTTCTAGACGTCCCAGTCAAAAGCCTGGCCACCACGTTCTGCACCAGCTGCAGGCGGTGGATATCAACCCCAGGTAGCACTAGGTAAAGGGAATTGCAGTAATCAAGACGGGTAGTGACAAAGGCATGGACCAATGTTGGAAGCTCACCCGATGGAACCAGGTGTTTCACCCGGGCGATATTCCTCAGATGGTAAAAAGAGGATTTGACGACAGCTGATACCTGAGTTTTAAGGTCAGTCCGTCATCAAAATAACGCCTGATTACGCACTGATCGGAGTAGGAGCGGCTATACCACAAGTAATAAACCTGAGGGTTGTCCAGCTCCCAAACCCACCCTCGGACGACCTGGGTCCACTACCAGTACCTCAGTCTTATCCGGATTCAGTCTCAGCCAGCTAGAACTCATCCAAAGTCTGATATCAGCAAGGCAGTTGTTTAGCACGGAGAATGCATCATCTTGGCCGGGGAGAAAAGACAGATACAGCTGGGTGTCATCTGCATAGCAGTGAAAACCCAGACTGTGTCGCCTGATGATTTCTCCCAATGGCAGCATGTACACTGCAAATAACATGGGAGCTAAAATGGAGCCCTGCAGTACCCCACAAGGCAGAGAATGAGCACCAGAGGAATAAATTCCGGTGGCAACTCTCTGAGACCTGTCTGTGAGGTAAGAATGAAACCATTTGAGGACTGTACCAGACAGCCCACAATAATCCTGCAGGCGTTCCAGCAGCACACCATGGTCTACGGTGTCAAATGCAGCAGAGAGATCGAGAAGGACCAGAATGGTACATGCCTTTTGATTTCTAGCCATTAGGAAATCACTCAATACCCAGACAAGGGCAGTCTCCATGCTGTGCTTCTTCCTAAAACCAGACTGGAGAGTATCATAGACATTGTGAGTCATCAGATGATAATCCAGTTGCAACGCAACCGCCTTTTCAATAACCTTACCAACAAATGGCAGGTTAGAGATAGGCCAGTAGTTAGCTAGACAGTCTGGATCCAAGGAGGGTTTTTTAAGGAGTGGTCAAACGACCGCCTCCTTGAGGGTGTCGGGAAAGACCCCCCTCTCCAAGGACTTCCAAACAATGTCAGCAAGGATTCGGCAGATAACTTCTACACATCCTACTAAGAGGGGTGTAGGGCCCCGGATCCAAACTACAACTAGTTGGTCGCAATATCTGGACGATCTTTACAATGTCATTGAACTCTAGCTGGCGAAAGTCTGACCAGACAGACCGAGTACATGCCACTTCCCGTCGATCACTGCAATCCCCCATAGGAGAGGTCAGACTGATGCCAGACCTGATGCTGGCAACCTTATCTGCAAAAAACTGAGCGAACTCCTCACATCTTAGCTGAGAAAAAGCTTCTCTGGGCTGGAGACGGATTGGATTGCACAGTCTGTCCATAGTCCAAAAAAGCTGAGCCGGTCGGTTCTGTGCAGCAGAAATCTCCCTGGACAGGAATTCTGCCTTCTTACGGGTGATTTGTGATTGATAGCCGTCATAATGTGCCATCAACCTAAGCCTGTCAGCATCATTGCCGGACTTCCGCCAGGCTCTCTCCAACCTTCAGCCAATTCACCTTAACTCCTTCAAGGAGCCATCAAACCAAGGGCTCCTTGGACGGAGGGCGAGAGGCCGAACACGAACAGGAGCAATTTTTTCCAGAGCATCTCCCACAGCCTTATTATAGGCTAGTATGAGATCATCTGAACTCATGCATTCACCCGACAAACCCGATAGATCCAGTACCGCCATTAGGTCACTGGAGTGAATACCCCTTAAAGGGCGGTACCGAACCATCTCCATAGAGGCAGACCTATTGGGGGGGCCCTGAAGCTGAACCTGATGGTGTGATGCTCAGACCAGCTAACTGGTTCCACCCCCAGATCAG
Source organism: Neoceratodus forsteri (assembly GCA_016271365.2). Classification (NCBI taxonomy): domain Eukaryota; kingdom Metazoa; phylum Chordata; order Ceratodontiformes; family Ceratodontidae; genus Neoceratodus; species Neoceratodus forsteri. Next base: position 608,820,200 of record CM057449.1, on the reverse strand, counting down.
CGATCTCCATACTCAAACGAAAGATCAGATCCAATGAATGACCCCTTACATGGGTCGAGGAGGTAATCACTTGTGTTAGGCCCAGCATTGTCATCAGCTGGAGGAGATTTTGACCAAAATGCGAGAGTTCATCGTCAACCCAGGCACTGAAGTCACCCAGAACTATCAGTCTGGGGAACCTCAAAACCAAGTCGACGGTGAAGTCTGCTATTTCCTGCAGGAATTCTCCACTGTCACCTGGTGGACGGTAAACGAGGAGAATCCCACAACCTACACCCTCTCCCAGGATATATTCAAAGGATCTGGTAATTCCTAATGGCACATCCACAAGGCCCAGCTCAGTTTTAAACATGATGATTACACCCCCGCCTCTACGATCCAACCTTGGACAGTGTATCACCAAGAACCCAGCTGGAACTGCCAAGGCCAATATAGGGCCTGGATTTTCATCCAGCCAGGTCTCAGTGATGCAAGCCAGATCAGTTGATCCAACAAGATCAGCTATAATAGCTGTCTTGTTTTTTATAGATCTGGCATTGCACATCACCGCCAAGGTAGGATGAGTTGTCGAGGAAGACCTCGGCACCTGTCCATTAACATCGGAACCCTTGGGTATGAGGACAAGACAGGAATAACCCCTATCCTGACCCCATTTCACCCCAGGGCATCTCTTGAACCCCAGAACCCCAATCTGCCCACCCCCCTCCTGTCCCCCAACAGGCCCAGCTCTCCACCTTCGCCTACTGTTCCTGAGAACGCCCAGCGCACGACACCTAAAATAGGTGTCAGATGACAATGAGGGGCATTCAAAGGGGCGTAATTCCCTGAGCCTGGTGGAGGAATAACTCCCAGCCGTTGCTGAACCTCCCCAACACATTATAAACAATATAACAAGAAAGAAAGAACAAAAATAATAAACAAAAATAAACCTATAAATATCGAATAACCAGAAATAATAAATCACTCCTTCACTTTCTCTCACAGAGGAGGGAGTCAAACAAAAACACTATTGCACATTAAAAGAAAGGGAAAAAGTAAAATAAAAATCCCAACACAAAATATAACCCCAAAATAACAATAAACAATTTCAATAACTGCCAACAATTTAAAAATAATAAATCCAAGCTAAAAAAAAACTTCAAACAAAAACAACTACACATTTAACAAACATTAGTGAAATCAAATTTGCAGAAGTCCAAAGCACAATCCCCATAAATCTCTTTTCCTTTTTTAAATCCAGAGACAAAAACAGAATCAGCTCTCACTTGATTCAGTTCATGAGTCCCAGAGGAACATATTTTGGCCTTAGAGTCTCTCACACCCCAGAGCCATAACCCAATTTATACTAATTATAAAATACTTTCCCCAACCAAAGTTCAATAGTGCAAATTGGATAAGAATAAAAGATAAAATTCAGGGTACTCTCACCACCCAGTCCGAATTACAGAACAATCAGAAACAAGAAGAAATGAGGCTTGCCGCTGTTCGCGTATTATTGTAGAATCTTCTCAACACAGTCAATCCTGAAAGAATAGATCAAAGGTCTTTCTGCCAACCCCGACCTACCCCTAAGCAGATAGAAAGTCAAAGGAAACACCTCCACCTAAACCACCAGAGCTGCTCGACCTTAGACAGGCAGCCCGTGGTAGCTCAAAGGGAACTAGCCAGATGCCCACCCTTCGGTCAGCACCCCCAGCCCCCACAGAGGAGTTCCCAGACCCAGTACCCACCTCAGGCAAGCTGGTCTGGCTCACCAATCCACCAAGAAAGTCAGGAAGGGTCCAACAGCAAAACTCCAATAAATGGAGAACTGCAAACTTTCTTGGGCCTGAAGAGACTCCGCAACCTAAGGACCCCCAGCCAGAGATTCACTACAGTACCACTGCGACACCAGGGGCTAGCCAAACAAATAGCCAGTCCCAAGAATCTAGGGACTCTCTGGGATCCCCAGACAGTTTCCTGACTGCCGAGTCCCCTCGCCCCCGTGAGACAGCAGACTCTGGCCGAGAGACCCTTGCAGAGTCAAAATAAATCCAAGAATGCTAACCTCAGGCCTCTCGTAGCACAGTACAGGGCCTGACCCACGATTCACAAAATCGAACCACTGGTAGTTCCTTGAGTTTGAACAGGCTTCCACAAAATAGATGATTCTAACCTTACAGTTCTTGCATTACCAGCAGTTCCTCCAACGATTCCTCCACTGATTCCTCACTTACAAGCACTAGAATGAGGATATACGACGGCACCCGTATTTAATGTTGGATCCCAAATCCCCTAAACTTTGGAGGGGAAACTTATCATACAACCAGTCATAAAACTAAAACTTCGCCCAGTAACAGAAAGCCCTAGGGCAACAGAGGAAAACTCCTCCGACGTCGGCGGCTCACAGAAGTGCACCAGATCCACCTCTGGCAGTTCAGATGTTCAAATTAGTCAGTCAGCAACTCCACAGTTTCAGAGCAAATCCACGGCACAGTTGAAACGAACAGCGACTCCACAACAATACCACGCAGCACGTAAACTGCTAGCCGCTAGCTGCAAACACTGCCGGAGTAGCCAGAGAGTTAATAAGCCAAGCGGTCAAACAATAAAACCGCAACAGCTTCAGCAATCGGGCTGTCAAAGTAGTCAGCAAATATGCCGAACAAAAAATGACAAAATAAATAATAATAAATGCAGCATTAAGATGCGCAAGGATGGCACTGAACAGTAGCAAGAGGCTCAAACGAGTAAAACAAATAAAATGAATAAAACTACAGACTTAACAGACAGAACAAGGTAGCTCTCAGAGGCTGACCCAGTGTGGTCGCCATCTTCCTCCCTCCCTAGGTCACCTTGGATTCTACTACATCTGCCCAAAAGAACAAGGACTCCAAGCATGCTAACGGCAAGCCCTTTTGCTCCTGCAGTCAGACCGGCCCAGCAGCAACACCAGCAGCAGGGCTAGCAGGCTTCGACTTGGTGTCCTCAGACCAAGTCCATGGCCTCCTCTTTCAGGAAGCCCGGGGGGAAAGGTCCCGGTGGTCCTCCCGCCGGACCCTCCTCCAAGCCTGCCCAGTGACGGGTTGGGGGGTGCCTCCGTCATACCTCCCCGAGTCCTCCCATGGGGGGTCAGCTCAGCCACTTTATTTCCGCTTGATCAGTTATCTCTATGGACCGGTTGGTTTTGGAAGTGGTCCATCAAAGCCTGCCTCTGGAATTCGAGCACTCCCCTCCATAGCGAGCCCGCACCCCATGGGGGGATCAGGTGTCCGCAGCTTCTCAGGCAGCTCTAAGAGCCAACTTGGCCCAGCTCCTCCTAAAAGGAGGTGGTGCGTCCAGTAGCAGACTCTTCTTCAGACCCAGGGTTTGTCTCTAGGTACTTCCTGGAGCTAAAGCGGACGGGGGGGCTGGCGCCACATTCTAGAGCTGCATGACCTGAATGGGTTCCTCAGGTCCCGCACTTTCTGGATGGTAACTCTGGTTCAGATCATACCATCCTTAGAGCAAGGAATGTCGTTCTGCTCCCTAGATCTTCAGGATGTGTTCTTTCACATCCCGATCCGTCCGTCCTTTCACATCCCGATCCGTCCGTCCCATCGACGGTTCCTCCGCTTCAGAGTAGAAGGAATCCTCTTCGAGTTCCAGGCCATGCCCTTTGGCCTATCTTCAGACCCCAGGGTCTTCATCAAATGCATGGCAGTGGTGGTGGCTTGCCTGAGGCACCGAGGGGTCCGGGTGTACCCTTACCTGGATGACTGGCTGATAGCAAGTCCCTCCAGGTTGGAGGTGGAGCAGTCCAGGGATCTGGCACTCCAGACTTGTGCAGAACTTGGCCTCCTGATTAACGAGGCCTAGTCAGAACTCGTAACTGCGCTGGTTATTCAGTTCATCAGGGCAGAGCTTGACTCCTGCCAAGTCAGAGCTCGGCTCCTGGCAGACAGGGCGGAGGCTGTCCCCTCCTTTGCCCGATCATTTCTGGTTGGGCAATTGCGGCCTGCCCGGGACTTCCTGCATCTTTTGGGCTACATGGCGGCCTGCACCAGCGTGGTCCGATGTGCCCGCTGGCATATATGTTCCCTTCAGTGGGAACTGGCCAGCCAGTGGTCTCTGTGCTCAGGTCATCTCGGCCAGCTGGTCTCTGTGACCCAGAAAATGTGGTTCGGCCTCCAGTGGTGGCTCGTCCCATCCCATCTGCAGGAAGGGATCCCGTTTGTCCACCCGAGCTGACGGTCACTCTGATGACCAACGCCTCTCTGATGCTTTGGGGATCCCATCTGGGGGAACACAGAGCTCATGGGCTCTGGTCCCCTCAAGAGTCTCGATGCCACATCAACCTGCTGGAGCTCAGAGCGGTCTGCCTAGCTCTGACCACATTTGCTCCGTTTGTTAGGAGTCAAGTGGTTGTCATCGAGGCACAGGTCAGGAAAAGTAGAGAAAATCCAGGAGCAGTTATAAAATTCCACAAAACTGTTTATTTGTAGTTGCATTAACATAAAATAAAACAAACCTGTTCAGAATAACTATATACCGAAGCAAAATAAAATCTCTTGTAAAAAAAAAAAAAATCTCCCTTGCAGCTCAGCTTAGCTGTTTTTATAAGTCTTTTTCAACCCCCATCCTTTGCAAGCATCCTGTTCTTTGTAAATTTCAGAAGCTGCTAGAACATTGAGAGCTTCCTGCGGTCCCTCTGGCATTTGCACTCAAATAACCGCTGGCTTTTTACAGTTATCTAAAATTATAAATGCATATACATTTCAACAGCAACACTAAACATTTTCTAAACTTCTAAACAAGAGAGATCCCAATATCAGCTACATTTCCATACATTGATTCTCATATATTTTATATTACCAGAATCACAGAAGGAGCAGGACAGAGAATTGTATCAGTTAAAGCAAAAGGAAGCTGGGAAGGCGGTCAGAACAGCAAAGGCCCGAACCGAGGAAAAGATAGCCAACTCAGTTAAGAAGGGGGATAAAACCTTTTTTAGGTACATCAGGGAGTGAAGGAAGACTGAGGGAGGGATAGTGAGGCTTAATAAGGGGTGGGGGTGGCAGAGGGTGACAGTGAAAAGGCAGAGTTACTAAACAACTATTTTGCTCAGTATTTACAAATGAAGAGGGAGGTACCAAAACAAACAGTAGAAACACTCTGATATAGAAGTTGATACCAGCCCATTTACAGAAGAAAGGGTTCTGAAAGAACTCTTAAAACTGAAGGTGGACAAAGCAATAGGGCCTGATGGGATTCATCCCAGAATTCTAAAAGAATTAAGGGTAGAACTAGTGACACCACTGACTACCCCTTTAACAAATCATGGGAGGATGGGGTGGTACCTGAGGACTGGAGGAGGCAGATGTGATTCCCCTTCACAAAAGTGGGAGCAGGGCAGAAGCAGGAAACTACAGACCTGTTAGTTTAACCTCAGTGATAGGGAAAATGATGGAATCACTTCTGAAGGAAAGAATTGTTGAGTACTTAGAGGCCAGAGGGGCACAGGACCCAAGGCAACATGGATTCACAGCAGGAAGGTCATGCCAGACAAATCTAATAGATTTCTTTGACTGGGTGACCAAAGTAGTAGCTCAGGGAGGGGCTGTGGACATGGCCTACCTAGACTTTAGCAAGGTATTTGACTCAGTCCCACACAAATGATTACTATACAAGTTAGCCAGCCTGGGAGTGGGTCCCAAGATGATAGCCTGGGTAAAGAATTGGCTGGAGAATAGGACACAGAGGGTAATAGTAAATGAAGTCCACTCTGAAGAAAGGGGGGTTACTAGTGGGGTACTGCAGGGTTCAGTGTTAGTACCGGTCCTCTACAATATCTTAGTAAGCAACATTGCAGAGGGACTGGAAGGAAAAGTATGTCTCTTTGCAGATGACACAAAGATCTGCAACAGAGTTGATGCTCAAGGTGGGGTGGAAAGGATGAGAAGGGACATGGCAAGGTTAGAGGAATGGTCAAATGTATGGCAGCTTAGATTCAATGCTAAGAAGTGCAAGGTAATGCACCTGGGAAACAAAAACCCAGGGAAAGAGTACACAATGGGGTGAGATACTAACAATAACAAAAATGGAAAGGGACCTGGGGGTAGTCATATCAGATGACTTAAAGGTGGGCAAGTAATGTGAGAGGGCAGTAAGGAGGGCTGGGGAGATATTAGGATGCATAGGGAGAGGCATCACCAGTAGAAAACCGGAAGTTGTTATCCCTCTCTACAGACAGCTGGTGAGACCCCATCTGGAGTACTGTGTGCAGTTCTGGAGACCCAATCTCCGCAAAGACATAGACAGGATGGAATCTGTCCAGAGGAGGACAACTAAAATGGTGCAGGGTCTGCACCAGAAGACATATGAAGAGAGACTAAAGGAGCTTAATATGTATAACCTCGAGGAAAGGAGGGAGAGGGGGGACATGATAGAAACTTTCAAGTACCTCCAGGGAATCAACAAAGTCCAAGAGGGTAGCATCTTTCAAAAAAAGAGGTGTGCAAGAACAAGGGGGCACAATTTGAAGATAGAAGGGGGGCAGCTCAGAGGTAATGTAAGGAAGTATTTCTTCACAGAAAGGGTTGTGGATGCATGGAATGGCCTTCTGGAGGAGGTTGTGGAGTTAAAAAAAAGTGGTTGAATTCAAGCGTGCATGGGACAGTCATAAGGCAATTCTAGGGGGTTGGGGTAGAAAGAAGTAGGCTGCTGGTTAACTAGGATCTGCAGCTTATCCATTAGGTAGGGAAATGGGCAGACTGGGTGGGCCAAGCGGTCCTTATCTGGAGTCAAATTCTATGTTTCTAGATATGCAAGGGAGGAAAACAGACAACAAGAGAAAACAGACAGAGAGAAGCAAAGGACTACGAGACTGTTTGGGTTGATCAAGTCCGAAGCCTCACAGGAAAATTTGGTTGCGCAACCAGAGAAGAGAGAAAAGGAAAGAATACAGATCCTTGCATTTAAACCCTTTCTCCATAACAAATGGGACAGGGTCTTATTCTGCCCTGTCACAGTAGTCAAAGACCAGACGGACAACACCATGACCATGTACTATCTCAACAGACAGGGCAGGACGTGTGCCTTACCTCTGTGCAAGGAAGTTCTCCACATTTGGTCACTCGTGCTCAGCCTGGAGGCAGATCTCCAGCCATTCATGTGGCAGGAGCCTCGAATCGAACCGATGCCCTCAGCCAGATGGGTGGGGCATTTCACGAGTGATCTCTCCTCTGAGAGGTAGTACATCTGTTCTCCCTCTGGGGATCCCCGTGGACCTGTTTGTCTCCAGGGAGAACGCGAAGCTGAGGCTGTTCCATGCCCTCCCCCCTCATCACGGTTCACTGCAGGGGGATGCCTTCTCGAAGCCTTGGACCCCAGGCCTCTTCTGAGCCTTCCCTCCACTCCCCTTGATTCACAAAGTGTTCTTCAAGGTCAGGAGGGACAAAGCACAGGTGATCCTGGTAGTCCCAGACTGGCTGCGCCAGTTCCAGTAACCAGCTTCCAGCACACCCGGACCTGCTCTCAGTCAACCAGGGGAAGGTATTCCATCCGGACCTTCAATCCCTGCACCTGGTGGCCTGGTTCCTGAGCGGCTAGAGTTCCAGGCCTTGGGTCTTTCCAACAAGGTCGAAAAGAATTGACCAGAAAATGCTACACCTTTAAATGGAAGAGATTCTCCATCTGGTGTCAAGGAAAAGGATTGGATCCCTTGTCCTGCACAGTGGCTAGCATTTTGGACTACCTTTGGTCCCTTTCCCAACAGGGGCTGTGGTCGACAACCCTAAAGGTGCACCTGGCAGCCATCTCTGCTTACCAGGCATGGGCCAGCAGCAGTCAGTGGCACAGGAGAAGGTGGTCTGGTGCTTTTTCCAAGGACTAGATCACATATCCCCTCCGGTGCGTGAACCTCTACCTCCGTGGGATTTACTGCTGGTTTTGGCAAAGCTCATGGGCAAGCCATTCGAACCTATGCACAAGTGTGAGATGTCACACTTGCCGCTGAAGCCCGCCTTCTTGGTGGCTATCACGTCAGCCAGAAGGACTGGGGAGTTACAGGCGCTCTCCATAGAGTCTCCTTACCTGGTCTTCCACAGGGACAAGGTTGTCCTTCGCTCCCACCCTAAATTCCTTCTGAAGGTGGTGTCGGAGTTTTACCTTACCCAGGTAATTACTCTGCCGGTGTTCTACCCTAGTCACACCTCGGAGGCTGAGTACAGGCTCCATACTTTGGACCTGAGATGAACGCTCGCATATTAGAAAAAGTGAATAGTGGAAGTTCAGGGAGAGCTTCGCCAGCTGTTTGTCACCTACGCTGAAGCCGCACCTGGCAGACCTGCAGCCAAGCTGACAATAGCTCGATGGATTACATCTTGCATTGATCTCTGCTATAGGTTGGCAGGTAGGGAGCCTCCCGTTGGGCTATGGGTTCATTCCACCCGCCATACCGCTGCGTTGGTGGCTGCTTCTAGGGACATCCCTATCCAGGAAATCTACAGGGCTGCTACCTAGAAGTCAGCACACACCTTCATTTCCCATTACCACATCGACCTTGAGTCACGCCGAGATGCTGGTTTTTGAACCTCAGTTCTCCAGTCCCTCTTTCCTAAGTAGGGTGTGTGTGTCTCGCCTCCCTCCTCTCAGAGAACTGCTAGGAGTCTGCCAACAAGTGTGGCTAGAACAACATATCCATGATCCTAGAAAAACAGGTTGCTCACCTGTAACAGTAGTTCTAGGAGTGGTATATGTTTATCCACACTGACCCACCCGACCTCCTCAACTTTGATGCACAAACCTGGCTTCCAGCGGGCTAAGATCTGGTGTCATGGGGCGGAGTAGAGGGTTATACCACCCGGGTGGGTGAGAGGAGCCAGCTTGAAGACTTCCGGCATATCTTAAAGCTGCAAGGTACTTTCCAACAAGTGTGGATGAACAACATATACCACTCCTAGAACTACTGTTACAGGTGAGTAACCTGTTTTTTCAGTTGCTATTACTTCTGCTCAAAGAATTTCAGAGCTTTGGGCCCTCTGGTGCGAGGAGCCTTATTTGATTTTCCACAAAGACAGGGTGTCTTTGTGCATGAATCCTAAGTTTTTCCTAAGGTGGTTGCTGAGTTTACACTGAACCAATCTATCAATCTTCCCATTTATTTTCCTGAGCATGCCAATCCAGGGAAGCACTGCTCCATACACTAGATCTGTGCAGAACTTTGAAGTACTACCTGCTCCGAACCAAGGAATGTAGAAAGTTGAAGCAGTTGTTTGTTTCTTTCACCCCAGGTAGAGAGGGCATTCAGGTTTCCAAACAGTGTTTGTCCAAATGATTAGTTAACTGCATTATTTTCTGCTACAAGTATGGTAAAGAATTGCCTGGAGCTGTCAAAGCTCATTCCACATGAGGCATGGCTACCACTATAGCTTGTTTCCAAGGGTTCTCAGCCACGGTCATTTGTGCGGCTGCCACCTGGAGTACCGCCCATACTTTCACCAAGCACTACAGTCTGGACATTGCCTCTAGAGCCCATGAAGGATTTGGGAGGGCTGGGCCTCCTGTCTTAAACTTAAGGTTGGCCTTCCTCCCAGACTGTTTGTTTGGACCTGTAACTGCTTGGGACTCATTCCTGCAGTGAGACCTGATGATTGAGATACCCTGAAGAAGATAAAACAGTTACATAAGAACTTACCGTAACAGCGGATCTTCGAGGGGATCTCAGTCATCAGGTCTGTCTTCCTCCCCACCGTGAACCCTTTTTGGGGAGCTCTTTACTGGAACTGGCTATCTGGTGTATCCAGCGTTTCTTATTGGTCTGGGCACCTCTGTCTCTCTCCTTGGTCCCCCTTGGCTACAGCTATACTTCCTTTGTCTCCGGGGGAAAGAACTGAGGAGGGAGTGGTGCCACTCCTACTTTTATAAGGTTGGTGATGTCATCATATGACGTCCGCCTGAGTGGCCCCAGTTGTACTGCTGAAAATCTTCCATGTGGATCCTGCTTCTCTGACGCTGAAGTTCCTACGGTGAGACCTGATGACTGAAATCCCCTCGAAGATCTACTGTTACGGTAAGTTCTTACTCAACTGTTCTTTCCCAGCTCAGTGCAATACGCCTACTCCAAGATAGTATAGGATACTGCTGCGTGGAAGACAGCAGCTTGATGCCATAGAAAGTAGCAACTACAGGAGAGCCAGCACTGTTAACTCTGGATGATGCTCACACTCCAGGATACAGCCACAGGGGAGACAGCGTTTCCAGCTTTATACTGTTGGCGGTAGCAGCTGCAGGAAAAACAGTGCTCCCAGTTGAGAGAGTGCAACACCAGAGGAGACCGAGCTCCCAGTTCTTTTACTCAGAGAAGCATCCTCAGGAGAGACAGTGCTGTCAGCCTGGACAGTGGAGAGGTATGTTCAAGTTCTAGTGTATAAGGATGCTGCAGCCCAGGGGCAGGAGCGATCGCTGATTGAGAGGAGGACAGAGGACCGACGGCAGAAGAGGCACCGTGGGCCTGCAGCGTAAATAAAGAGATGGAGGCAGCAGTACACACTGAAGGATGGCAAATGTGGCCCTCAGAAATTTTTTGGGTCCAAGCTGGAACTGACAAAGGATCCCAGCAGATAGAGACAGAGCCAGTAGCCCAACTGGAGTGCAGCAGCCACACAGTGGACAGCAGGACCCACTGCGAGAAGAAGTGGAAGCCAGGAAAGACTGCAGGAATCTGCCAAAACAAGCACCAAAGGCAAGTAGAGCTGGAACGGGACACACACCAAGGGAGGTAAGCCTGGGAAGGGGGGAATCACTAGATCAGGATAAAAAATTATCAGGGAATCGGATTAATAAAGGACACAATGATAAAATAAAGGAATGTAAATTGTGTCTAGCTGTTAACATCAACACATATACAAATTGCGGATGTGTGCACAGAGAGGCTGTGGAACATACAAACGAGATGTTTGATTCTCACTGTATAAATGCTTATAATTTAGATTTTTGTAATGGACCATCCGTGCTAAGTGTAAATCACCCTTTTGTAGTGTAGTTTTTATCTCCGGTCCAGCAGCTGTAATATCTGTGTGCAGCATGACATTATATTATTTGTTGTCTACATTCTATTTTGATTGGAACAAAATGTCACAAGAAATGTAGAAAAACAGCACTTTCAAAATTAACACCAAAAAGAGTGAATTCTGAGGCAATTCATTGGCTTTGTTCCAGGATGCAAGTTCTTTGCTCACAAATCTACAGAATTCCTGTCATTTCGTTTAAAATATCTAATTAATATTACATATTATATGTATATGTAAGACCCAGACCCCCCCTTTTTTGTTAGTCAGACAAGGCAACAGTCACAGTTGGCAGAAAAGTTCTCACCCCTGGCATTAGGGCAACACCTGGCTTGGGCATCTCAGAGGTTGGGGGGAAGGGCTACAAAACAACATTTTTATTTATACCCAGGTCCTGGGGAGAGGTGCCAGGGCTATGGTGTGTCTTCTATCTGTGTGGCCCCAAAAATTCACACAGGTACTCAGAGATGGAATATACACAACCAGAAATTTGGGATATTACTGTATGGCTTTATTCCTGACAGAGTTGTAACAGAAATATGGTGGTGCCCCCAGGGCTTGTAGCTGTTTGACTCAGATGGCACACTTGTAGCAGGCAAAAACATTTCACAATTCTTTCTGGCAGTACTCAGACTTCTCACAAGCACACTTCTCATGGATGTCCATCCCTTTGTTTAGGGATCTCTTGACTTTACCAGTACATTTACTCCCTGGAGGAGAGGAGGGTGAGAGGGGATATGATAGAGACATACAAGTATCTTACAGGGAGGAACAGGGTGCAGGAAAACACTATTTTTAAGCGAAAAAGATGTTCCAGGACTAGAGGGCATGGGATGAAGTTGGAGGGAGGACGATTCAGAGGAAACATGAGAAAGAATTTCTTCACAGAACGGGTGGTGGACAAGTGGAACACCCTGCCAGAGGAAGTGGTGGAGGCTGAAACAATCACGGGATTTAGAATGCATGGGATAGACATAAAGGAATTCTGGAGGTCAGGGGTAAGGTGCAGCAGACTTCTAGGAAAACAAACTGAACTTACAAGCTCAAATGGGCAGACTGGGTGGGCCATAGGCCCTTATCTGCCGACACTGTCTATGTATCTATGTATTTATAGTGGTTGTTGCCACAGCACTAAATTCGAGCACCACTAGGTGATCTAAGTTAACACATTAGAGCTTTCCTAGTAACCAGTTAGGTCCCCTTGAAACCTGGAGTGAGGCTGGCCTGGTGGCACAGAGGGCTGAGGCGCTGGACGCCACACCTCGTACCACGCCAGCCACCCGGGTTCGGGAACGAACTCGGGTGCCGGCAGGGGAAGGGGTAGGATTGAGTGTCCATAGGACTGCTCTCCTCCCCTGGGGAGGGTTAGGGAATCATGATCGCTCTGCAGCGGCCCCCGGTGGAGACCGGGGGCTCAACAGAGGGATCGCATGAAGGGGGAACACCAGATGGAAAACACCTCCTGCTGGCCGCTGGATGATGGCTCTCTGTCCCCGGTTGCCTCCAGTGCCTTCCTGGGGCCTCCTCCTCCACGGCAGCATCCCCAGGCCCCAAGAGGAGTGTGCTGGGGTCATCCCTCTCCCCTCGGTGCCTTCCCACTCTGAGGAGGGCGGCCCGACCAGCGAAGGGATACATCGGGATATCCCGGGGATCTGCTGCGATATGAGGAGTTAGAGGAGGGCCAGGTTAGGACAGATGGGGCTATCGGGAGACTTGCAGAGCCTGAAGGAGTGGGGGCCTTCGAGCATGAGGAGGGCAGAAACCTGGAGTGAGAGGTTAGCTCACTCTGGCCAAAGCTAGACTGTCCACAGAGGAGCCACAAGAGACATCCTTACAGCACACTCTTTGTGTCAGTGTTCTGAGTAACTACATCCTAACCTTGATGGGCTCCTAGTAAGGCACCAGCCAATCCACAGTTGAACAACAAATGAACCTTGTATTTACAGCATGATGTGCGCCCCCCCAAAAGGCATTTGTAAAAATACTTGGAATTCCACAGTTCTCACACAAAATCCATAGCTTGTGGTTTGTAAACACACATTCTCTACATTCTGGGCAGTTCTGTTAGTTCTCACAGTCTTTTGGGGGTTGCACCAAACTATTCACTGAACCTTCAGTCCCATTTCTCCTTTTTTAAAAATCTTCACCCCTCAGGGCTTCACAGGATCTGATAGCCCCACGTCTCACAAAACCAGCTGCTGGTTACTGTACTAGGGCAGAAAATAATAAAATGAGGGTCCTTCCCTCTAACAAGTGGCCTTTGGCAAAGCACCACTTGCCTGTAGAACTCTCAACTTCACTCTCCAGACTCTGAAAGGGACCTAGGGGTTATCGTCTCTGATTACCTTTAGGTATCAAAGCAGTGTGCACAGGCGGCGGGGAAGGCCAGTGGCATGCTGGGGTCCATAAGCAGGGGTATCACTAGCAGGAGGTGGGAGGTAGTGATGCCGTTGTATAAAACATTGGTAAGGCCTCACGTGGAGTACTGCATGCAGTTCTGGAGGCCACACCTGTGCAAGGACATAAACAAGGTGGAGACTATCCAGAAGAGTGACAAAGGTGGTGTAGGGCTTGCACCACAAAACATATGAGGAGAGACTAAGGGACCTCATTGTGTACTCAGTGGAGGAGAGGAGAGAGCGAGGGGACATGATTGAAACTTTCAAGTACATCAAGGACATAAACAAGGTGCAGGTGGGGGACCTTTTCAAGTGTAGAAAAAGTACTAGAACAAGGGAGCACGATATGAATTTGGAGGGGGGTAGATTAAGAGGTAATGTGAGGAAGTTGTTCTACACAGAAAGGGTAGTCGACACTTGGAATAGTCTGCCCCAGGAGGTAGGGCAAGCACAGTGGAGGGGTTTAAGCATGCCTGTGACAGGCACAAGGGAATCTTGAGAGGGGAGGGAGTGATGAAAAGCCATTGATCACATAGGGTCAGTGACCACATAGAATGTGTAGGGCCTACGGGCAGACTGGATGGGCCTGGCTGTTCTTATATGCCGACAATTTCTATGTTTCTATGACTACAGACTGTCTCACAGAAGACCAGCACCACCATCAGCAGAGCAGTGGCTTATGCTGCTGTAAGAGTTCTAAATTCCATCACATTATCCTTTGCCCCCAGCAGAGCTAAGCAGGTGATGATGTAATGTATTTCAGAGTTTTAAACCCTCTGGAACTGCCCAGGCTATATGCCTGATCTAAAACTGATGACATCTTAGCAACCCCAGGAACTGGTTGGAGATATATAATATATACCTCCTGTTCATGCATAAGAGTCATCTGGGCCTGTTACCCAAAAGCCTAATCAGTTTGTTTCCTAGGAATTATTCCCTTGGATATACAAGGTCGCAGAATAGAAATTCTTTATTAATCTCTCTCTCTGCCATACTAAGTTTGCACAAAATTCCTCAACTTTTTCATCTGTCAAGCTATATAATAACTTACCCAGTGCTTTTGTTAGCTGCGTAAAGATAGCTACTCTTAAGACAGATCTTAAAATGTATATGATGTTAAACTCTGCTTGCAAGTGTTTTACATGATTTTATATCCTTATGTGTTGTATCTTTGTTTATTGTATTATGTTAGTTATGTTCTTTGTGTTGCTGTTTGTATTGTATTTAATCACTGAACATCTGTGAAAATGGGCTCTTAGCCCACAGACCCTTCAATATAAAAATGAAAATGTTATAATATATAACAAATCTTCCCATCTTTTGAGAATCTTAAACTCCTTACTCAGACTTCATGGATGTCATTATCTACTGACTGTCTGTACGTAATTATTCCCTATATCTACCTATTTCGTCTTGCTAATTGTGAGACTGGCCAGGCTGCTGAGGTCTCGAATTCAAGGTTGCTAAATGCTGAATTCTACACTTGGAAAGGAAAAACAGTGGTAGAACCTACGCACTGTGTGGTGCTCCTGCTGCTGCAGTGGAGGAGGAAAGAGACCTGCGTTTCATAACAGATATGAGGCTAAAGCATGGCAAGCAGTGCACTACTGCTGTTGAGAGGGCCAGCAGAATGCTGGGGGTCATCAAAAGGGGGTGACCAACAGAGCAGAGAAGTATTCCTGTCACTTTACGAGGCCCTAGTTGGAGCACCATATACAGTCCTGGGCTTCTCAGCACAAGCAGTCAAGACTGTGCCTTGCAGGGCCACCAAAAGGATCAAGCATATGGGACAAAAGCTATGAGGAGAGGCTGTGGCTATTAACATTTTCTCCCTGAAGAAACAGCGATTGAGAGAGGATGCAATCTCAGCCTCCCACATACTCAGTTAGCATCAGGATTGGACAGAGAGATGTTTGATCTTGTGTGCTCCACCAGGACATGGGGTCACACTCTTGAGATCAGAGATGGTAGATACTGTAGAGGAGTAAAATTAGGAAGCGTTTCTCCCAGAGGGGTGCGAAGCTGTGGAAAAGTCAACTGATGGTGATAGTGTTATAACAACAGAACAGTCTTCAAGGTAAACCTGAACAAATTGCTGTTTACCACATGAATTAAAGTGTATCCTGTGTAGAAGAGGGTTGGGAAACCCTATAAATCAGTACATGCAAGCACAGCATACTTATTATTCTCCACTTATAAAGATTGGGTGGGGGCAGATGGACCCGGAGTCCCTTCCAACCTCAGATTACTATGTAGTTGGACCCTCCTTCTGTAGCACAGCAGACATTGGAGATTTACAGTTTTGCATCAATAACTCCAAAGACTGGATAATAATTTAGTAGTGGTAGTAAATTGGTACAGCTCTGGTTGGAAAGCAGTAGTCAGTGGGACTCTACAGGTTCAGAACATGGACCACTAGTCCACAACATTCATAAACCACCTAGAGGATGGAATCTGCAGTAAGGTGTTAAAATTCGCTGATGATACAATGTTGGGAGGGATAGTAAATCCAGAAGAGCTGATTGTACAGCTTTATAGTAAATAGATAACATAGAAGGGGAGGGCTGACAAATGGATTATGTACTTTAATGTGGATACATGCACTATTATACAGAATGGTGCAAGACAAAAGCAGCAAAATAAATTAAAAATGAAAAAAATAACAAAATAAATTCTAAATAACTCCAAACAAGAAAAGTATTTGAGGAGGCAGAGCCCGCATCCTAGCATGGCAGCTGCATTTTTCTGGGGCACGATTTTAAACACTAATTAAATAGGCAAGGCAAGACAATTTTGTTTATATGGTGCTCAATCCCAGGGGCTCTGGGCATCTCAACAGATAAAATACACTATTGTTAATAAAAATTTAATAAAAGCATAGACAATAAAACAGTATAGATTAATAAATTATATTTGTTATAGTGTAGTGCCAGATTTTCTAATTTATTTTGGTTTTCCAAGTGAACAGTGTGGACCACTTACCTTCCTGCAACCACAGGTGCAATTTTCTGGATGGAAAGACCAAAAGTGGTAAGTAAAAATTATGTTACTGGAGTGGGGCCCCCTAAACAACTGTCGGGACAGCATCCTCAGGAGCCTAGTGATAGTATGCTGACCAAGCTGAAAACTTTGCAGCAGGCCATCAACCTCCTCGCTCAAACCTTTCAATGACTTGATAGAAAATTGGGCCAACAAAATGAGAGGTGGGTTATTGTGGAGCAAAGAAATGATGTGATGGCTCAGGCAGTGGAAGAGTGTGGCGGGGAAGGTGCTGGAGGCAGCCACTGTTCTCATTAAAGAGAGCACCATAACTAGAAACTGGCTGGAACAACTGAAGAATTTAGCGAGGGCTGCAGAAACTCACTTGCTTGGCATCCCTGAGAGTAATGAAGATGGGGACCTGTTGACATTATTAGAAAGTTGACTGCCTGAGGTCATAGATCTTGGCTATGCAATCCACATACAAAAAGCCTGTCAGGTCACTGTGTGCTGCGCAATGGCAGCGGGAGATAGGCCTAGAAACATTCTATTCTCTACAGCTTCGACAACCAAGAGAGACCAAATTTTGCATGTCGCAAAGGATCAGGGAC
Organism: Neoceratodus forsteri; assembly: GCA_016271365.2. Classification (NCBI taxonomy): domain Eukaryota; kingdom Metazoa; phylum Chordata; order Ceratodontiformes; family Ceratodontidae; genus Neoceratodus; species Neoceratodus forsteri. The sequence goes on along the minus strand of CM057449.1, from coordinate 608,803,184 downwards.
AGATTATGCTTGGAGATGCTGAGGTACTGTTTTTTCCCGTTATTCATATTCCACATGAATGTGCAGGAAAGCATTTGAGGGGGTAGCAGAGGTTTTGAGAGACGTTGGTGTGGTATGTCGAACTGCTTTCCCTGATGGACTTAAGTTTTCATATAAAGACCAACCATACAGTTTTAGATGCACTACAGCAGCAGGGGAATTCGCTGCAAAGTTACCTAAACAGAATAATCAAGATGCAGAAGGTACAAACGCTGAGAATGTTTTAACTTAGGTCTAAAAGGTACTGTGCCTACTCTACCATGACTTCCACTAACGATACGGTTCTCGCCTTCATGTTTGATAAACCTTGGATGACTTTAGGACTGAGACTTATGTGGAGTATCTCATTACCCTTTTAATACTTTATTTTAGTGGGAACTAGCTTCTTGATGACCCTTAGGGTTAATGTCATAACTGGTATCAGCATATAACTGTATAAGTGCAATCTGTTGAGGTTGCATTGTCTTTTGTATTACAGTGTTTATAAAACCCCTTTTCAGTTTATAATGCATAGTTAGTGGAGCTGATGAGAGCAAAATGGCAATGCTCTTTGCAGTAATTTTGTGTCGTAGGCACCCTACAGGATGTCAGAGCTGCTTTCCCTTTCGGAGGCTAGGGGAAATGGGTTGGCTGAGGAACATGGTCATGCTACTAAGCCACCATCCTGCAGGCATCTCCAGTATGTATGTTTTCTGTGCACCTCTTTTAGGGGATATCATTCCCATTTCTTGATGTTGCCTCGTCCGTTTGCTAGAAACTTGTGTTGAGTATATTCTGTACAGTTTGGTACATTACACTTAAGTTCACTAAAAAAGTTGTATGGTTAACTCCCGGACACGTGGTTACATGTCCAGCCTTACAGAGTTTGTTGGAACCATTCTTTACGTTTACTGTGATTAAGAGCTCAGATATAATGCTTTTTTGGGTGTAATATTAATACATGTGCACAAAGGAAAAGTTTTATTTAGCCATAGAGCTAGTAATGTATATCAAGTTGTTTATAATATCCTACTGTATTTCCTAGATAGTATTGACTGCATCTATTACTCCTAACTGTGTTTTTCTTCTTACTTGTCGAAATTGAATTGCGATTGTGTCTTGTGTGGTTACACTAAGGAATATGATTCACTAGTTCCTGTATTAATTTTTGAGTAACACGATACTGCAATCCATTCCTTGTATGCAGGTGCATGCCTGTATTTCAACTATAAAATGCAATAAAAACAAAAAAATAGGATTTGAGAGTTACAGCTGCTAGGTTATTGAATCCAACAGTGCAATGTGTGACACAGCAGAGGAGGAAGACAAGGAGATCAAATGGCCGATGTCCTGGAGAGGAATACAAGTACAAAAATAGTATCCTTACTAAGAATACAGTTTCCATTTTGTTTTTGTGTTTTATGGTTTATTTAACCAAGATAGCCCAACGAGATTCTGATTTTCTCTGATGTCTTGTTCCACGCTAATGTTACAAGAGAGAGAGAAGATACCCAGAGAGATCAAGTGATCTGTCCAAACTCACACAGTAAGCCTATGGCTGTAGTTGGTTTAAGGCACCATTCTATGGAAAGGACTTTGTAGAACTGCAGAATTTTGCCATGAAGTACGCATTAGAGAACTGAGAGTGCTAATAATGGCTGGATGGGACTCTGGGTTACAGGCTATCAGAAGAAGTTTATTAAAGAAGCGTCTTAATTGAAGATATCTGAAAATATCACCCTGCCTCAGTCGAAGGTCACTCCCACCATGAGTTTATAAAGGTATTGTAGAGAGAAGTGTTCCCATCTGCGGAATACTAGATCCACCTTAGCTGGGTAGAAATTTCCCAGTAGGGTACGGCAGGCTGAGGAAGGGAACCAAGTGCGATGAATGGCAAATAGAGAGCCAGGTCTTGACTGGATGCTTTAACCATGGGTTAAGGTTAGCCAGGGCATCGGGTTGTGAGTCAGTTTGGTAAAGAGCACGTACAGAATGAACGTTAGGAAACAGCCTTGCTTCGATTCGCTGCCAGATTGCCGGGGCACCCATGTGCCGGAGAGCCACAAATTGCAGGTGTTGATGCCCAGTAATATGACTGTAAGTTCGGAAGGGCCAGGCCAGATTTCCGTTTTGGCAGAAACCGGGTCCATAGTCTTACAAGGGGACATTTTCCTGCCCAGAGGAATCTGGCTATTTCTCTGTTCCACTGCTGGAATGTGGCTAGAGGCAGGGAGAGGGGGGATTTTGAAATAAATACAGTGCTCTGGGTAGAATCACCATCCCAACAACTTCCACCCAGTGTGTGAGGCTCAAGAGCAGCAGATTCCATCTTTGGAGGTCTGATGTCATTTGTGTGAGGAAGGGTATATAATTATTTTAAAAGGCTGCATCTTTTGTGGTGGATAAATATACCCCTAGATATTTAACTGTCTCTAGGTACCAGTGGAACAGGAACCACTGCTTAGTGTCTCTTGAGGGCTGATATTGGAAGGCAGGGCCTCAGTTTTTGTGATGTTTAATTTGTACTCCGAATTCCTCCGGAATTTGCAAGACCGCTGGACGTGACCTTTCCAGGTCAGCAAAATATAAGAGCATGTCATCAGCATATAGAACTGTGTGGTGCTCCTCCCCCTCCATCTGTATCCCCTGTATACCATTGCTCTCGTGGATAGCCTGGGCCAGAGGTTCAATATAGATTGCAAATAACAGAGGAGACAAGGGACAACTCTGTCTAGTCCCTTGATAAAGATGGAAGTTCTCAGAGTAATGACCTGAGACCTTCATACATGCTTGTGGAGCCTCATATATGTTTCTTAATAGCTGAATCAAGTATGCCTGGAAATCCTGTTTTACTAAGAATGACATATTAACAGAGCCAGGAAACCCAGTTGAAAGACGTCACAGCATCAAAGCTGATAAGGGTGGAAGGGGACTGACAAGACTGCATTTCTTGGATAATATGCAGGGCTGTTCTTGGTGATTGTCCTGGATCGGATAAATCAGGTCTGGTCTAGTCCTATCAATGTGGTAGGATCCTATCCAGTATGTGCGTCAAAATGGACATAAAGTACTTGTACTCTACATTCAGGACTGATATGGCCCTGTATAAACTACATTGCTTTGCATTTTTGCCTGGTTTAGGGATTACTGATATGGCAGCATGGGCCCAGGTCTGGGGTAGGGGGCTCGCCTTCCAGTACTTTATTAATATATTGAACTTTGTTGACCGGGTAGGCCCACTGAGACTAGAAGTCCCTTTTTCAGGGGTGACCGGGGGGGGGCAGGGGGGAGAGACAGATAGTGACCAACGGAAACTAAACCAGATTAAGCTGGTGGTGGTATTTTTAGTGAATGGGGGAAATTTGGCTAGGACACCAGGGAAATTCCCCTACTCTTTTCTGCCTGTAGGGGGAACCCTTGGCCATCTGCAGCAAGATGTCCACTCTGATGGAGCCCTTGGAGGAGTTGGATGTTGCAGGGGAGCAGGCCTCTTCTCCTGTCCTAAACACACAAGAGGCTGTGGACCTTGCATTAGCTGTGGCTGATTTTTCAAATGAGGACGTCAATTTTTTTATCGTCCGAGGAGTACAAGGAAGGTACTGAATCTGCTTTCACTGGTGAGAAAAAGGATTTGTCTGCTGTGCAGGTCCCCCCTGCAACTCCTGATCCAACTGCTGTTGTGGTGAAAATGGCTAAATTATGCTCCATTAAGGAGCGGTACTTACAGTGCACCAAGGATCTTGAAGCAGAACTGGAAGCTCTGGCAAATGGCATCTTCACTGCAGAGTGCGGTGCAGTGACTCGACACAGTCCCTGCCCAGACCATCTCGGAGGAAGTTTTGGCAAGGCCTACCTCGGCAGTTCCTTCAGTATCCAAGGGACTGATTTCTACGACGGAACAGGGACCGACTGGAAACGCATCTGACAGCTCTGACAGCCCTCAGGCTGTGTGCCTAGAGCTGTGAGTTTCTAGCAAACAATCAAAGGCTTCCAAGTCCAGGCTTGGTGCTGGGCGATCTGCTGTGCTACCACCCCTTCAAAACACAGATATTCAGTGCTCCAAAACTGTTACAAATCCAGAGGAAAATATGTTTTCGTTCCCAAAACAACAGAACAAAGTTGGATGGAGTAAAGATCCGCAGATCCCCACTTCCCCTACAGCTTTTTCGAATGCACCAAGAAACAGAGATTGAAACTGGTAACTGGTCCCCTTTTCATGCTTTGAAGGATGCAGGATGAATCTAAGAGCAGTGTGGTACTTGGATTCCAGACACTGCCATGTCTCCCTACCATTCCCACGATGCTGTGCCAGAATGACCCATTGCATCATCAGAAACTGGCACTACGAGCTCCAACGAACCCCGGGGTAACCCTTTTATTGCATTGCGTACTCGCTCTGTAAATATTGCTGATGTTTCTGTTTCAGGTCCTAAGGTTTCTATAGATAGAGGCATGCCTAGGCAGGAGGTTGAGGTCTGTGCAGAAGGCCCGGTTAGACAAGGCGCGTCTGATGCAGTTTTACAAGATCCTAACAAACTTGCAGAGTTAACCCCTATGTTTAAACTTTAAGACTTGTTCCAAAACAAAGGAGATCTGGCACCTAGGAGGAATGTGGTTCATCAGCTTTATAAGTGGGATCTGGTGTCCCCTCCAGACAGGCTACATATTGCTACAGTAGGGTGCTCCTAAAGGGGTCCATGAAATTTGTTTCCTTCGAAATATTTGCCTTAATCAGCTTGGGTAACTCTAATTTTGATATTAGTTTTAAGGCAGTTTCTGTCCTCGATGGATTTTGGGCTCAGTATCAAGCACAAAAAAATAATCCCATCTGGTCCCCCTTTCATGCTATTCCGCTTACCAAACCTTTGCTGAAAACTATTACAGTTCTGTTTAAGAACGAAGAGATGAACGCGGAGGATATTTTGTTCCGGCTAAGGCAGTGTTGTGAGGTGCTGGGGAAATCCACTCCTACTTTAGACAGTGAGCAGATCTGGAACGGAGACTGGAGGATCAAAATTAAGCTTTTTTCCACCAACTCTGGCCCAGTTCATCTCGCTAGCAGCTTTTTCTTAGGGAAGGACCGGGGCTCTCTTTTTTACGCTGGCCAACCACGCTCATGTTTCACATTTGAATCCTGTATTCATTTAAGTTCTGCTTGTGATACTTCTTGATGTAGCCACTGATTAGATTACGGGCATGTCTCTTCCAACTGTCTGAATTTGTTCAAATGCAATCTGTGTGAGAAGACAGGGCATGCTTATGGGTGATGCCCATGGGCCTCTCATAATAGGGCAGACTGTCCTTCTCATGATGGCCTGATCAGTGCTGCTTAACAACATTTAGCTAAAAAAGGGGCAGAACAAAGCCTTAGAATTGCCTAAGACACCTTGGCCCAGGCCCAAGTCCCCCCACAACTACCGCTATGACTCCCTCTGCTGCTCCCAGAGAGGATTGAGCTTCCTCTAGCTCAGTCCCGATAGACACTATCATTCCTGATGGTAGTTCTTCCCCACCTTCAGTACCTGAAGTTAGTATGGAGATGGTAGAAATGCCAGACCCCCACCCCCAAAAAACATCCTGTAAGAGACCCTACAAAACTGTCACTCCCAGGAAGCGGATGAGACTTGATAAATCTGTGACAGTGAAAAATTCCAGACACAGGTGACAAAACTGATACTGGTCCGTTGTAGGAAAAAGGGAACAAATTTGCTGCCCTGATAGATGAGACAGGTGACTCAGAGGAGGAAGGTACAGATACTTCCTCATTAGCCTCAACCACTGACAATGAAAAAGCAGGGGGGGGGGGGATGGTTCAATTGCTAAATGCACTAGACAGCGCAGACTATCCAAAAACATCATGATTTAGACGGACTTTGGTTTTCTTCTACTCCTTTTAGTTATGAGGTCTCTCACCATCACAACATTAAATATAAATAGTATTAAGAATGAGAGAAAAAGATCAGAAGTTCTCTTCTCTCTGAAGGAAAATACACATGACATCTACTGTTTACAAGATACCAGACTTAAATCACACTCTGAATTGCAGCACGCCTCCCGGTATTGGGATCGAGGCCCCTCATATTGGTCTACAGAGGAAGAAGCATGCGATGGGGTGGGTATTTTGTTGAATAACCCCTTACTTAAAGTAACCAGGTTGGTAAATATTTGCCCGGGAAGAGCATTATTACTTGATATTCCCCAGCTCTCAGAAAGAATCAGGCTAATCGCTGTCTATGCCCTTCAGACCAAGGCCCTATGGGTAGCATTATTTAGGTCCATTCAGCCCTATCTCCACACTTGTCTTATTTGGGCAGGGGATTTTAACTGTGGGTTATGTCAGACCTCAAAACTGTTCTGTGATTCATCTGCTTTGAAGCAGGTGGTATCTCCTGCCAACCTAATTGACGCATATCGCTCTCATCGTCCCACAGTGGGACACACCTATTTTCATGGTACACTAAAAACCTGCATTGATTATATTTTTGTCTCTGCAGTCTTACATAGCTTACATATCAATACTCGAGCCTTGGAATTTTCTGATCATGTTTCACTTTCCCTCCACTTTACTTGGGATAGTTCTCCCCTCTGTAAAAAAAAAAAAGTATATGGTGATTTAATGAAAGTATTTTAGATGATCCAGCATCGCTTAAATTATGGAGACAAGAGTGGATAGCAAGACTTTCTGTAATAGAGTGTTATGACACCTTGATTCATTGGTGGGAGGATACCAAATGGTCCTGGTAAGTGGTGTTTTGAGAATAGATCTAGGTACTTTACCAACAAAGACTACCACAATTATCTCAGACTGCAGCATCAACTTTAGCATCTTATCTCCCAAGCAGATGTTTCTCGGCATGACTACTCAGCTCAGATTAGGATTATTAAGGATCATTTGTTTAAACTGCAGTATAATAGGGCAAAATCCTTAGATCAAGAACTTAGGTTTAGTACTCGGCTTCAGAAAGGGTCTGTTGACCCTTTTAAGGAATGCAAGGCCCGGATGGACAGTAGAATGCACTCTGAACTTGTTCTCCCCACTGAGGAATCTGTAACTGCCCCAGAACAGATTCTAAAACTAGATGAGAGTCATATTGAATCAGTATTTGGGGATCAACAATCAGTTGCGGATATTAGTACCTACTTAAGCTCCCTTGGCCTTCCTTGTGTCACTGACCTTGGCGCTGAGGACCTCATTCAAGATAACACTCTAGAAGTGGAAATCACAACTAATTCACTGAACTCCATCACTGCTCCTGGATCAGATGGTTTTGGCACTGGAATATATATAGCTGAGCTTTCCCTCATGCTAGTCATTTTGTTCAATCACATGCTTGCTATTCAGCAGTAAGCTTCATCTGTGAATATTGCTTTCTTGATCTTGTTACACAAAACAGGTCCTAAGACAGACTTTAGCAATTGGAGACCACTGAGTCCTTTAAACAGTGATCTGAAAATATTGTGTAAAATTTTTCTTGCCAAGCTCTCCAACGTTTCCTCCTATTTAATTTGTCTAATACATACTTGCCCTATCCCTAATAGGAAGCAGCAAGATAACTTAATTGTTTTGCGAGAATGATTTGCCAGAAGTAATAGTAATGCCATTGAAGGTTATGTTCTAGGCCTTCTTCAAGAGAAGGCCTTTGATAGGCTTTCACACAACTTTATTTTTCAGACTTTACTAGCACATACCCATACAGTTTGTTACATGGATCAAAGTTATGTACACCAGTGCTGTCATTATTCCACAAGTTAATGGATGGACAAGTAGATCTATTAAAATCTACAGAGGGGTTAGGCAGGGGTGTCCTCTAAGCCCTCTACTTTGTTTTTGGTATCAATCTTTTATGTCGACAAATAATGGCTGCACAAGATATTCATGGTTTGTCCCCCCTCCCTGATTCCCCCCCCCCAACCGTTAAAATTTTAGCTTGTGCTGATGACCTAGTTCTAACGGTCGCATCAACGACTAGGGATGCTGCTGTTACTGCGGTACTTCAGAACTTCTCAGTCATGTAGGGCTCCAGAATTAATCTTGGTAAAAGTAAAGGGGTTCCCCTTGGTGATACTCCACCTCCGGTATCAGGAACATTTTCCGGCATATCAGTTTCCCCGAATCCTATTTCCATTCTAGGAATTTCTTTTGGTCCAGGGGACATTGCATATACAAACTGAGAGACTTGTTTGACTCGAGCTGACAGACTTAATCAGGTTGGAAAGGACAACAGATCTCAAAGGAGAGGACAGTAGTCTTAATCAAGACATTGCTTATTCCTGCTTTTCCACATTTTTGCATGATTTTTCCCCCCTCCACCTAATCCTCTGACATGACTTTTTAGTGTATTTGTTCTGGCTTTTTGGGGCTCAAGACTGAACTCTGTAAAAAGGGAGTTCACTTATAGGTCTCTACAAGAAGGAAGGGTTGGTATGGTACACCCTGTTGCCTTCTTCTACAGTCTGTTTCTTAGTTATAATATAGGTAACGCACTTAGGCCAGGAGAAAAACGTTGGAGACATTTTGTTTTGGAATGGCTGACCCCATGTTTTCCCTCTTGGGAATTGGGCTCTACACGCCAGTTAAGTAAACTACAGTTAATTCCGCAGTATGGTTTAGAAAGTGTAAAATCTGCCATAAAATGGGGAGTGTCTCCTACACAGCTTCTGACTATGGACAGGAAAGTTCTGTGTAGGACAGTGGTATATTCCAAATGTATTGTACATCTGAAATCTCATTCCCCATGTGTTCAGAGTATGGGCTACGTCAGGTTCTGTGACATCCTACTAACCCTAGACCCCTGAACTTCCTTTGGGATTGTGTTTGGTTAGGTAATTTTGGAAGACTAAGTGTAAGGGCCAATAACAAACATAAGGCCCTCTCTGAAAGATTTTGCCCCAGACATTCTTGCCCTCAGGTATTGGAGACTCAGCAACATTTGTTTTTAGATTGCCCCATGCTGTTTCCTTCTGGAATCTTGTAGCTGGTAAATGGGAAGAACCTTGGTTCAAACAACATGAAGTCTTGCTGTATTCTGTTAATTGCAGTTAGGTCCTGCCTTTCAACTGCCCCGAAGAACATAGGGTTAACTTTTCTATGCATGGCATAGAATGTTCATCTCGAGCTTGGTTGAAGCCTCTGCCTGTTATTTGAACTGCAACCGTCAGATTCTTTACTCCGCCTGACTGAACAGTCGTTCCGGAGATTTCTCCTGCTGCTTGGTTCAAAGTCGGTTAAAGTGTCGGTTTTCGGTCGGTTTTCTTCCCAATTGTTGTTTCCATAGTCGGTTCAAGTCTCTGTCTGTGGTGCCGTGAGTACTAGATAGGTTTTTGTTCTGTTTTCTGTGTGGAACTTGTAAACTGTTGATCGGTTCAGCTGAACCGATCATTTTGAGGTAAAATTTGTACTTTACTTTAGTGTGTGGTTACCGGTCCGTATCAGTTGTTAAAAAAAAAAAAAAAAAAAGGGTTTTAGTACGTTTTTTTCCAAGACCTGTGACACGGTCAGGAACTGATAGGGGAGTCTTGCCTGGCGGATTGCCAAAAAAAGGGTAAGTTTGGTTAGGCTGACCATGTCTGAGAAACCCAAGAAAAAAAACGGGCCCACTGGGTTTCAACACTGCAGTGTGTGTGGGGAGGTCTTTGCTAAGGCTGATCCCCACACCACCTGTGTTTATTGTCTGGGGTTTGACCACCTTGATTCAGACTGCCAAATTTGCAGAAATATTCCCAAATCTACCCTTGAAAAGAGATTAGGTAGACTGAGGGAAAGGGAGGCCGAGAAGTCCACTGACCTGGATGGCCAGCCCGGTTCGGTTCCGGCCGAACCAGGAGGAGTGCCCTCTGACCAGGGTGATACTTCTTTGGGCAAAAGGAGAGCCAATTCTGAGAAATTGTTCCGACAAAAAGAAAAAGAAAAGACAAGTCGACCGGTTCGGATCCAGAATCTCATACTCTGACCGCCAATGAAATAGCCAAAGCGATTAGGATTATGGAATCGCTTCGATTGGTTCCAACTGAACTGGCACCATTTGGCAGGCGCTCGGTTCAGTCAGTTCCCGCGGTTCCGGATTATACCCTGGAAGAATTTTATGAACTGGAGTTTGAGGAGGAGGGAGAGTTTGAGGATGATTATGGTAATGGTGAAAGTCTGGATGTGCCTATTGACCCGGACATCTCCCCAGACAGACCTTCAGGTGTTTCTCCTCCTCCTAGGCTTTCTGAGTCCCCTTCACACTACATGTTTTACAGAAAGGTGGCTGATACCCTCCAGCTTCCTGTGGAGGAGGCAGTAGAGGATCAGGAAGAGCCTGACTATATAGAGATGATGGACATCCCAGAGTCCAGGAGACTGTCTATTCCACGCCACAAATCTTTTGGGAAACAGACACAAAAAATTCTTAAGTCTCCCAATTCTATACCTCCTGTGGACAGAAGAATGGACAAGATGTATACTGTTTCAGGCTCGATACGGAGTTCCTTTTTCAGCAATGCAGCCATGTTGGGGTTGTACAGGCTGCTGCCTGTGATAAGGCAAACATTCCTCTGGCATCACACCCCCAGACAAGGACTCAGGAAGATTGATGCCATGGCAAAGAAGCAGTACATGGCAGCATCTTTGGGACTCAGGCAGGCTAATTATATGTACCTATGCAGCCAGGTACCAGAAGTCCAGGTGGGACACTGTACTGGCACTGGCTAAACAGGCTCCTACCCAGCTTGCCAAGGAGCTGGAGGCGGTGGCTGCAGATGGGATTGAGGCATCGAAAGCTCAGTTTCATGCTGCTGTAGACTCCAATGATGTATCATCGAGAGTCATAGCTACATCTGTGGCTCTTCGGAGAATGGCTTGGCTCAGATGTACTAGCCTCTCACAGGATACCCAGGCTAAGGCCATGGATTTTCCTGTAGTTGGTAATTCTCTGTTTGGGGAGCAGACAGAGAATTATATGAAGAAAATGGATGAATACAGGACCACTTACAGGACTGCTCAGGCCAAAGAAAGGCAAGCAACTCCTCAAAGGCAGCAGTCCAGGGGCAGGCCTTTCCAAAGGCCTTTTTACCAAGCACAGGCCTCTTCTTCTTCTTTTTCGCAGAGGGGGTTCTTTAGAGGGAGAGGCAGAAGGGGGATGAGCAGGCCTGCATCCACCCCTCAGCCTAAAGCCCTGCCAAGCAGACACCCTGATGAGTCTGCCCGGCCGATTCTCCTATACCAGGCAGGCTGGTTACTTCTGTCCAGGACTGGATGTCTCACATCAGACAAGTGGGTCCTGGAAGTAGGTTAGTATCTGGTTCTCAGCTTAAAAAATTTCCCAAGCTGAGAGCCAGATCTTTTCCACCTGCAAATCTCGGAGACCCTTGCCCTACAGGCAGAGGTTTCTTCTCTTCTAGCTGTCAGAGCTATAGAGAGAGTTCCTACCCTACACTGGGGCAAAGGATTGTACTCCAGGTACTTCCTAACCCCCCAAAAGACAGGAGAGTGGCGACCCATGATATCTGAACAAACATCTTTTAAAGCCAAAGTTCAAAATGATAACTCTGAGAATTATCCTTCCTTCTCTAAGGCCAGGGGACTGGCTAGCCTCCCTGGACCTCAAAGATGACTACTTTCACATTCCCACCAGGTGCTCCCACAGAAAGTACCTCAGGTTTAAGTTGCCCTCAGGCCACTATCAGTTCAGAGCAATGCTCTTTGGCCTAACATCAGCCCCAAGGGTCTTCACAAAGTGCCTGGCAGTAGTTGTTGCCTTCCTAAGAAGACAAAAGATTTCCATTTTCCCATACTTGGACTGGCTCATAGTAGGTCAGTCTCCAGACCAAGTCAAGTCACACCTGCAAGTGACCCAGCAAGTGCTCACTTCTTTAGGATTCCTTCTCAACCTACCAAAGTCAGTTCTCGAACCAGTGCAGCTCCTCACCTTCATAGGTGCAGAACTAGCTACAATAAAAGCAAGAGCCTTCCTTCCCCTGGAAAGGGCAAGGACCCTCATGGAACTGGCCTCTTCATTCAGCCTTCAGGTGTCTCGACCAGCAAGGCATTTTCTTCAGCTACTGGGCCACATGGCAGCTTCCACAGCAGTGGTCCAGGGTGCAAGATTCCAAATGAGGGACATTCAGTTCCACTTAAGAGCTTTTTTGTCCCACAGGACTCCCTTACCAAACTAATTCCAGTGACTCAACTTGATCCAAGCCCTGCAGTGGTGGCAGGATCAGGACAGTTTGAGGCAAGGGGTTCCATTTGTCACTCAGTCTCATTCAGTGGTCCTCACCACAGATGCTTCCCTGCTGGGCTGGGGAGCCCATTTGGGGGAACTTACCACCCAGGGACTGTGGTTGCCTCAGGAATCTCTGCTTCACATCAATCTCTTGGAACTCAGAGCAGTGTTTATGGCACTGCAAGCTTTTTCCAAATCTGTACAGAACAAGGTGGTTCAGGTCAGAACAGACGCCACCACCACCATGTGGTACATCAACAAGCAAGAAGGCACTAGGTCTATGGCCTTGTGCACAGAAGCAATGAAGTTGTGGTCCCTGGCCTATTCCCTGCAAACCTCTCTGATAGCAGTTCACCTCCCAGGGAAGGACAATGTCCTAGCAGATACACTGAGCAGAATATCCCAGGGCCATCACAAATGTGCCCTAGATCCCCTGGTGTTGAAAGTGATTTTCTCAAGATGGGGCACTCCAGAGATGGATCTTTTTGCAGCCCCAGACAATCACCAACTTCCTCTCTTTTGTTGCAGACCCCCAGTCTTTGGCTCAGTCCCCCTGGATGCTCTGGTTCTGAACTGGGAAGGGAAATTTCTGTATGCTTTCCCCCCTTCCCTCTCCTGTTCAGAGTGTTAGTCAAGATAAGGTCACAACCATGCAAAGTGATTCTGATTGCTCCAGACTGGGCCAGGCAGCCATGGTATCCCTTGTTGCTGTCCCTAACAGTCCATCTTCCCCTGTCTCTTCCCAAGAATTACAACCTGTTAACATCCTCTCAGCGGAGGATTCGGTGCCCGAATCTTCAGCCTCTCAATCTCAAGGCTTGGCTCTTGAAGAGTTAGAGTTTGCAGATCTGCATCTTTCCCGAGGGGTTCTGGATATCCTTAAGGCTTCTTGAAAGCCTTCCACCAGAAAGACTTACAACTCCAAATGGAAAAGATTCAGCATTTGGTGTTCTAAGAAGAATATTTCTCCAGACTCTGCTGAATTGCCTACGGTTCTGGATTATATGGCCCATCTTAATGGCCTAGATCTCAGACCAGCTACTCTCAAGGTACATTTGCAGCTGTTTCTGCTTTCCTGTCTGTAGGCAAGTCTTCCTCTCTATCATCACATCCTGTATTCTGTAAGTTTTTCAAGGGATTGCTTCACACCAATCCCCCCTTTAGGGATCCTGCTCTTGCTTGGGATCTTAATGTTTGCATTGCTCAGCTTATGCAAACCCCTTTTGAGCCTTTGTCCTCTGCAGAGCTTAAATACTTGACTTGGAAAACTGTGTTTTTGGTAGCCATTACTTCTGCCAGACGTATCAGTGAATTGCAAGCCCTGTCAGTGGAATCTGATTTCATCTCTTTTCACAGAGATAAAGTGGTCCTTAGAACTAACAGAAAGTTCTTGCCTAAAGTGGTTTCAGATTTCCACCTCAACCAGTCTATATCTCTCCCTGTTTTCTTCACTGATCATTCTTCCTCAGGAGAGAGGAGGCTACACAGTTTGGGATGTTAAAAGAGCCCTTAGCTACTACATAGAGCGCACCAAGGGTCACAGGTTTGAATCCCTCCAGTTGTTCCTCACTTATGGAGAAGTTGGGAAGGGCAAACCTGCTACTGAGATATCTGTTGCCAGGTGGATTGTTTCTTGTATTCAATTCTGCTATGAAAAACTGGGTAGAATTCCACCCTCAGGCCTGAGGGCTCATTCCACTAGAGGTACAGCTGCTTCTCTGGCTGCTGCCAGGGATATCCCTCTCTTAGAAATTTGTCAAGCAGCCACCTGGAAAACAGTCCATACTTTTACCAAGCATTACTCTCTGGATATCCAGGCTAGGAGTGATGCTCGGTTTGGCACAGCAGTACTTCAGAGCCTGTTTCCCAAAGTAGGTTCTGTCCCTCCTCCATGGAGGTACTGCTTGGTAGTCTGCAATTGTCAAAATACAGCAAGACTTCATGTTGTTTGAAGAAAAAATTACTCACCTTAGTAATTATGTTTCTTCTAGTGGAGTCTTGCTGTATTCTGACCTCCTCCCCTGCCTCCCCTCTCAGAACCTAGTTTTTTGGGATGTGAGTGGGCAGGAGCAGTGTTGGCACCTTAGGGGTGCCCCTTTTACACCCTCTTTTTTTCTTTGGGTGGAATGTTTCATTTGAAGTTTTTTTGTTTTTGGGTTTCCTGACTTGAGTCTTCCTTTGTGGACCAAAAACATTATATTTTTGCCAGTTAGCTAGTAAAAATTTTACAGTTTCCACACAGAACACCTAGTGAGCTTTTGCTCGTAAAGATCTGACGGTTGCAGTTCGAATAACAACAGGCAGAGGCTTCAACCGAGCTCGAGATGAACATTCTATGCCATGCATAGAAAAGTTAACCCTATGTTCTCCGGGGCAGTTGAAAGGCAGGACCTAGCTGCAATTGTCAGACTACAGCAAGACTCCACTAGAAGAAACATAATTACTAAGGTGAGTAATTTTTTCTTCTTATCCATTGATTACTCTACTTTGATGTATGGATCCTTTACATGATCATGGGGGAAATACCATGCTGATACTATATATGTTGTTTTAGCCATAATACGTTACTACATCTGGCAGGCCAGATGTATGTAGGTTCTGCAGCAAAAATTTGTCTTTAGTGCAGAGATTCTTGCAAATATTTCTGAATGTATAATGAACGTGTATGACCTGGATCAGTTAGGATTTTCTCCAGAAAAACTGAAATATTTGTGAGTTAATTGCAAAAAATGGTTCTACTATGGCCCTGGTTTAATTAATTTATTTGGTGTTTTTTTTTTTTGTATAGATTGATATGGCTGTATATACTTTTCTTTTTAGTCATTTAATTTATTAAATGAATTTTTGATGTATGCAGAATTGTATTTGTAACGAAGTCCACTCTTTCAATAAAAATTCCTCTACTCTTTTTCAAGAAGTGCTATGGGATCTTTAACATCCACCTGAACAACCACCAGAACAGGCAGACAGGGCCTCTGTTTAATGTCTTATCCAAAAGACAACACCACAGGAGTGCAGCATCCCCCTTTTGATGCACTTAGTGTCACTACTGGGATTTACCCCAGGTGCCTTGTGTGGGGCTAAAATCCACAACCTTTCGATCTTCCAGCCTCTGAGGCGAGTGTGCAACCTGCTGAGCTGAGGTTAAACATCTTTAGGAGTGGGGGAAGGATTCGGTCTTTGGTGACCTTAGAAAATTCATCTCCATAGCCATCAGACCCTGGGGCCTTCATGTTCTTGGAACAGGTGATAGCAGTATCAGTCTCCTCTGCCCTTATTGGGCCCATAAAACTGGCACATTGTTCCTCTGTCAGTACCAGGAGAGCAAGGGCTTCCAGGAATTTAATTTCCTCCACAGTCGCCATCTATTCTGGGGTGTAGAGGGATTTATAATATTTGCTGAAGACTTGAGATATAGTGTGGCATTTTGTTAGTCGAGCCCCGGTGGTGGAGTGGCACACTGCTATGATTGTCAGCAGTTGGCACTGTCGGTGCAGTGGTATGCCGGTAGGCAGGCAGCTCTCGCGCTTGCCTCATAATAGTTCTGCCTAAGGAAGGTTAATGCAGTTTTGGACTATTGTAGAGAATGTGCATCTAAGTCTGCCTTAGTCTGTTTAAGCTGCTGGAAGACTGAAAGAGCTCCTTGCTGATGAGCCCTTTCCAGGATGGTGCAACCTACTGCCTCTTTGAGAATTCTGTCTTCATAACCCCTCGGTAACTGTTATCTCTGTTAATCCAGTTGTATCTGACTAGGATGCTTTTGCATCCTCCTCCTGACACCAGGTTACTATGTTATTATGATGTCATCATCAATGGCTGTTATTCTGTCTCTGGTGATGAACTCACTACCCTGATGTCATCCCATGCAACTGTTTCCAGGTTACATAAGTACCCAAGATTAACTACAGTCTTTGTATCATGAAATTCCTTGATTAACTTTTTGAAAAACAGTGGCACTCTTCCTGCTGTCTCATTCATTTCCAACTTTCAGGACTGATATGTTTTTTCACTATGGCATCCCAGATGTGCTTTATTTGCTGTGCTCATCTTCGAAGGAGCTGGAAACATTAGAATCCCTTATACTATTGACAGTATCCTTTGTAATAACCTCCCCCCCCTCCCCAAAATAAGTACACCTATCCCTTTCTCCATCACCAGGAATGAGGACTTTGCAAATTTCTGTGGCCTAAGTAATCTCTACTACTGTCATCAGTGATGTAACACCCTCCCTAGTAGTAACTAACTTCTCTCACAATTCCTGTCTCTTCTCCAGCTGGTTCGGCTTTTTTCTTCCCTGGATGATCTCCTTGCTGTGGTCTCTTCTGCAAAATGAATATGTTTCCATCCTTGATCTTACTCCCTCTTTTTATCTCAAAATGATGACTGACTTTAGCACCCTCAGTCAACACTACAATCAATACTCTAATTCCCTAGTTCCTTTTATGGACTCTAAAGTGTGCTACTACTGGATCTTCCTTTGGGCAAAAGCTAAAAATAGAGCCTGGGTCTATCTCTGACCTCCCTTTTTCAAGAGAACTACTTGCAAGACAAATTATCCTTGCCAAACTCTCTTATCTTTCTGAAAATAAAAAGCTTGATGGATTCCATTCTGGTTTCAGTACAACTTGAGGATAGGCACATTGAGTTAACTGAGGTGGGGTGCCTGGAGGACCTTCTCCCAAACCTGCTGCAGACAGGCGCAACAAACCATGAGAGGGTGGGGAGGGACATAGTAGATGAGCAATCTGCACTGAATAGTAAAAAGGTTAACAGGAGTGTGAAGGCCATGTATATCAGGAGGTTAAAAAAAAGGCAACAATGGCAGATGGTAACAACTATCAGAAAAAAGGGCGGATATTGGGTAGGACACTGCAGGTATGGAGGGTGAAGTGTGCTAGTGCCAGAAGCCTGATAAACAGTACCTGTGACCTCCAAGTAGTCATAGCAGAGGCACATTTGGACTTGATGGCTGTTACTGAAACATAAGTGATGCAGCACCATGATTGGGATCTGCAGGTACCAGGATATACACTGTTTAGGAAGAACAGGATAAAACAGAGGGGAGGCAGAGAAACATATGTGAAGGAGGGCACCCTAGCCTTAGTGATTGAAGATAAAAGTCAGGGCAAAAGGAACCAGTACAATAGTAGAGGAAGGGATGATAATCAGGAAAGGAGTGGTATATAGGCCTCTAGCACAGAAGAAAGAAGAAAGCAGCCTTCAAGCTGGGAAATGAAATTAATATAGGATAGTAAAGATTGGTGAGGTGTTGGTATTGAGGGACTTCAGTTGGCTGGATGTGGACTAGAACACCCTAGTTGAAACAAGCACAAGAAGTCGGCCCCTAAAGCCCCTAGTGGACAGAATTCAAGAGATATTCCTAAGCCAAAAGGTCTTGGAACTCATAAGGGGAGGGGTCGTATTGGACTTATCCTTACAAACAGAGATAGCGTAGAGAAGGCGGTATATATGAGGAGACCACTAGTACTGAGCCATGAGCCATCACAGAATAGTGTGGATTGAAGTCAAACTTAAGGTTAAGAGTGTACAATCCGGTCCCAAGGTGCTGGATTTTTGAAGGGTTGCTTTTGGTAAGATGAGAGAGGTTTTTGGGAGTGGGGGTAGACAGAAAATGCGGGACAAGCCAGAAAGAAATGAGGCACCTGGTCTCTGTGCAAAAATGATAAGGAAGAATAGAAGGGGAAAGAAACTGTTGTGGTTCACAAAGCATGACCACCAGCACCTCTGCTTCCTTAAATCCTTGCTTACCCTTAATCCTCACAAAGGTGGTAGCCCTAATAGCCTTGATCCCAAACTTCTGCTTCATACAACATGAAGTCTTTCTGTATTCTGACTATTGCAGTGATATCCAACCTTTGAACTGCCCCGGAGAGGAAAGAGTTAACTTTCCATGCAAGGCATGGAACGCTGAGCTCGAGCTTGGTTGAGAGTCTGTCTGTTGTTTGAACCCAAACCGCCAGATTCTTTACTCCGCCTCACTGAACAGTCGCTTCGGAGATTTCTCCTTTGCTCAGTTCAAATTAGTCGGTTAAAGTGTAGTTTTTCCCCTTGGTTCAACCGAATTTCTTCGGGTAACCTGTCGGTTCAGTCTCTGTCTGTGGTACCATGAGTACTAGATAGGTTATTGTTATTAGTTTCTGTGTGGAACTTGTAAACGTCAGATCGGTTCGGTTTGAACCGATCAGGTTTATGAAAAAAGTTTATTCTGTTTTTTAGAGTGTGGTAACCGGTCTTTATCAGTTCTAAAAAAAACGGATTTCATTACTTTTTTTCCCACGATCTGTAACATGGTCAGGAACCGATAAGGGTGTCTTTCCTGGCGGATTGCCGAAAAAAGGGTAAGTTTGGTTAGGACTGATGTCTGAGAAACCCAAGAGAAAAAACGGGCCCACTGGGTTTCAACGCTGTAGTGTGTGTGGGGAAGCCTTTGCTAAGGCTGACCCCCACACCACCTGTGTTTATTGTCTGGGGTTTGACCACCTGGATCCAGACTGCCAGATTTATAAAAGTTTTCCTACAGCTACCCTAGAAATGAGAGTTGGTAGGCTTAGGGAAAGGGAGGCCAAGAAGTCCGCTGACCCGGATGGCCAGCCCGGTTCGGTTCCAACCAAACCAGAAGGAGTGCCCTCTGACCAGGGCAAAACTTTTTCAGGCAAAAGGAGAACCGACTCTGAGGAGTCGGTTCCAGTTAAAAGAAAAAGAAGGGATAAGTCAGCTGGTTCAGATCCACAAGTTCTTTCTCCGACCGCTGATGAAATAGCCAAAGCGATAAGGATTGTTCAGTCGTAACTGGTTCCAACTGAACGGCACCATCGATTAGGGGCTTGGTTGTCGGTTCCCCAGTTCCGGATTACAATTTAGAGGATTTTTATGAACCGGAGGAGGAGGAGGAGGAGGGAGAGTATGAAGATAGTGATGGTGATTATGAAAGTCTGGATGTGCCCATTGACCTGGACATCTCCCCAGACAGACCTTCAGGTGTTTCTCCTCCTAGGCTTTCTGAGTCCCCTTCCCACTTTATGTTTTACAAAAAAGTGGCTGAAACTCTCCAGTTTCCTATGGAGGAAGCAATAGAGGATTAGGAGGAGCCTGATTATGTTGAAATGATGGACATCCCAGAGTCCAGGAGGCTGTCTATTCCCCTCCATAAGTCTTTTGGGAAACAGACAATAACAATTTTAAAGACTCCTAATTCCATACCTCCTGTGGACAGAAGAATAGACAAGAGGTATACTCTTTCAGGCTCGGATACAGAGTTCCTTTCCCAGCAATGCAGCCATGTTGGGGTAGTGCAGGCTGCTGCCTGTGATAAGGCAAATGTACCCTTGGCTTCACACCCCCCCAAGATAAGGACTCTAGAAGGATTGATGCCATGGCAAAGAAACAGTACATGGCAGCATCTTTGTGAGCTCAGGCAGGCTAATTATAGGCCTACACAGCTAATACCAAAAAGTCTAGATGGGACACTGTCATGGCTCTGGCTAAACAGGTCCCCGACCAGCTTGCCAAGGAGCTGGAGCAGGTGGCTGCAGATGGTATTGAGGCATCCAAAGTGCAATTTCATGCTGCAGTGGACCCCAATGATGTTTCATCTAGAGTCATGGCTACATCTGTGGCCCTTTGTAGGATGGCTTGGCTCAGATGTACTAGCCTGTCACAGGATACCCGGGCTAAGGCAATGGATTTTCCTGTTATTGGTAATTCTCTGTTTGGGGAGCAGACTGAGAACTACATGAAGAAAATGGATGAGTACAGGACCACCTATAGGAGTGCTCAGGCCAAGGAATGGCAAGCCACTCCTCAGAGGCAGCATCCCAGGGGCAGGGGCAGGCCTTTTCATAGGCCTTTCTACCAAGCCCAGGCCTTCTCTTCTGCCTTTTCTCAGAGGGGGTTCTTTAGAGGGAGAGGCAGACGGGGTACAAGCAGGCCTACTACCACCATTCAGCCTAAAGCCCCTCCCAAACGGGCACCCTGATGGGTTTACCCAGGACAATTCTCCACTACCCATAGGGGCAGGCTGGCTTACTTTGTCTAGGACTGGATGTCTTTAACATCAGACAAATGGGTCCTGGAAGTAGTAAGCCAGGTACTGGTTCTCAGCTTCAGTTTCCCAAGATGAGAGCCAGATCCTTTCCACCTCCAAATCCTTCAGAGGCCCTTGCCCTAGAGGCAGAGGTGTCTTCCCTCTTGGCTCTCAGAGCCATAGAAAGGGTTCCACCCCTACACAGGGGAAAGAGATTGTACTCCAGGTACTTCCTAACCCCCCAAAAAGACAGGAGAATGGCGGCCCATCCTGGATCTCAGATATTTAAACAAGCACCTTTTAAAACCAAAGTTCAAAATGGTGACTTTGGGAATAATTCTACCCTTTCTAAGGCCAGGGGACTGGCTAGTCTCCCTGGACCTCAAGGATGCCTATTTCCACATTCTCATCAGATGCTTCCACAGAAAGTACCTCAGGCTCGAGTTGCCCTCAGGCCACTATCAATTCAGAGCAATGCCCTTTGGTCTAACATCAGCTTCAAGGGTGTTCACAAAATGCCTGGCAGTAGTGGTTGCTTTCCTAAGGAGAAAGAAGATCTCCATTTTTCCATACCTGGACGACTGGCTCATAGTGGGTCAGTCTCCAGACCAGGTCAGGTCACACCTACAGATAACTCAGCAACTGCTCACTTCTCTAGGATTCCTTCTAAATCTTTCAAAGTCAGTTCTAGAGCCAGTGCAGCTCCTCACCTTCATAGGCAGACTGGATACTATAAGGGCAAGAGCCTTCCTTCCCATGGACAGGGCAAGGACCCTTGTGACACTGGCCTCTTCTTTCACCCTTCAGGTGTCTCAACCAGCAAGGCATTTTCTGCAGCTCTTGGGCCACATGGCTGCCTCTACGGCAGTGGTCCAAGGAGCAAGATTTCAGATGAGGGACATTCAGTTCCACTCAAGAGCCTTCTGATCCCGGAGAAAGGATTCTCTGACCAAGCTGATCCCAGTGACTCAAACCCTGATCCAGGCTTTGCAATGGTGGCAGGATCAGGACAACCTAAGGCAGGGAGTTCCCTTTGTCACTCAACCTCATTCTCTAGTCCTTACCACAGATGCCTCCCTCTTGGGCTGGGGAGCCCACTTAGGAGATCTGACCGCCCAAGGGTTGTGGTCACCTCAAGAATCTCTGCTTCACATCAGTCTCTTAGAACTCAGAGCAGTGTTTCTACCACTTCAAGTTTTTTCCAAGTCTGTTCAGAACAAACTGGTTCAGATCAGGACAGACAATACCACCACAATGTGGTATATCAACAAGCAAGGGGGCACTCGGTCTACGTCCTTGTGCACAGAAGCAATGACGTTGTGGTCTCTGGCCTATTCCCTGAATCCCTCTCTGGTAGCAGTGCACCTCCCAGGGAAGGACAATGTCCTGGCAGATGCTCTCAGCAGGATATCTCAGGGCCATCACGAATGAGCCCTGGATCCCCTAATTTTGAACGTAATCTTCTCCAGGTGGGGCACTCCACAGATAGATCTTTTTGCAGCCCCAGACAATCACCAACTTCCTCTTTTTTGCTGCAGACCTCCAGTGTTGGGCTCAGTCCCCCTGGATGCTCTATTCCTCAATTGGGAAGGGAAATTCCTGTATACTTTTCCCCCCTTCCCTCTCCTGTTCAAGGTACTAGTCAAAATCAGATCTCAGCCCTGCAAAGTGATTGATTGCTCCAGACTGGACCAGACAGAGCTGGTACCCTCTCTTGCTGTCCTTAGCAGTCCACCTTCCCCTGTCTCTTCCCAGTAATTACAACCTGTTGACATGTTCTCAGGGGAGGGTTTGGTATCCGAATCTCAAATCTCTCAATTTGAAGGCCTGGCTCTTGAAGAGTTAGAGTTTGCTGATTTACATCTCTCTCAAGGTGTTCTGTATATTCTAAAGGCTTCTCGAAAGCCTTCCACCAGAAAGACTTACAACTCCAAATGGAAAAGGTTTACCATTTGGTGCTCCGGTAAGCATATATCTCCAGAGTCTGCCGGGTTCCCTAATGTCCTGGACTATATGGTTCATCTCAATAGCTTAGGACTCAGACCAGCTACACTTAGAGTGCATCTGGCAGCTGTCTCTGCCTTCTTATCAGCAGGCAAGCCCTCTTCCCTTTCAGCTCACCCTGTATTCTGTAAATTCTTCAAGGGTTTGCTGCATACCAATCCTCCCTTCAGGGACCCTGCCCCTGCTTGGGACCTTAATGTTTTCATTGCCCAGCTTATGCAACCCCCTTTTGAGCCTTTGTCCTCAGCAGAGCTTAAGTACTTGACTTGGAAAACTGTGTTCTTGGTAGCCATTACTTCTGCCAGACGCATAAGTGAGTTACAGGCCCTGTCAGTGGAGCCTGATTTTATCTCTTTCCATAGAGATAAGGTGGTCCTCAGGACTAATAGGAAGTTTTGCCTAAGGTGGTTTCAGATTTCCACCTTAACCAGTCTGTCTCTTCCTGTTTTCTTCACTGACCATTCCTCCTCTGGGGAGAGGAGGCTACACAGCCTGGATGTGAAAAGGGCCCTTAGCTACTACATAGAGCGCACCAAGGGTCACAGGTTTGACTCCCTCCAATTGTTCCTCACTTATGGTGAGGTTGGCAAGAGAAAACCTGCCACTAAGAGATCAGTTGCCAGGTGGACTGTCTCTTGTATACAATTCTGCTATAAAAAATTAGGTAGAATCCCACCCTCAGGCCTGAGGGCTCACTCCACTAGAGGTACAGCTGCTTCCCCGGCTGCTGCCAGGGATATTCCTATCTTAGAGATTTGTCAAGCAGCCACCTGGAAAACAGTACATACTTTCACCAAGCATTACTCTCTGGATATCCAGGCTAGGAGTGATGCTCGGTTTAGTACAACAGTGCTTCAGAGCCTGTTTCCAAAGTAGGTTCTGTCCTCCTCCATGGAGGTGACTGCTTAGTTCGTAATAGTCAGTATACAGCAAGACTTCATGTTGTTTGAGGAAAAATTACTCACCTTAGTAATGTTGTTTCTTCTAATGGAATCTTGCTGTATTCTGACCTCCCCCCCACCCCGCCTCCCCTCTCAGAACCTGGGTTATGGGATGTGGGTGGGCAGGAACAGTGTTGGCACTCTAGAGGTGCCCCCTTTTTCTCACTCTCTTATTTTTGGGTGAGTGTGTTGTGTTTTGTTTTTTGGGTTTCCTAACTTGAGTCTTTGCCTTGGAACCAAAAAAAATATATTTTTATTAAATTTAGTAGCCAGTTGGCTAGTGGGAGTTTACAGTTCCCACACAGAACACCCACACAGTATAGCTTGTAAAGATCTGGCGGTTTGGGTTCAAACAACAACAGACAGAGTCTCAACCGAGCTCGAGCTCAGCTTTCCATGCCTTACATGGAAAGTTAACTCTTTCCTCTCCGGGGCAGTTCAAAGGTTGGATATTACTGCAATAGTCAGAATACAGCAAGACTCCATTAGAAGAAACAACATTACTAAGGTGAGTATTTTTTTCTTCTCTCAGCCCTGCCAGCGCATTGCCTATTAACCTACTCTTCAATTTTGTTTTTCTTCTGCTGCTTTCCCTGATGCCTGGAAGCATGCTGCTGTCATTCCTCTCCCTAAAGGTGGTAATCCCGCTTCTGGTAACTTCTGTCGTAGCTCTCTTCTTCTTACCCTAGCTAAGTTACAGAACACCTTGCACTATCTCAACTCTCTTCCTTCTTTGATTCCTCCTCCTTCTTCACCTCCTTCCAATCTGGTTTTAAGAAATCCCACTCCACTTCTGCTTGCCTCCTTCGGCTGATTCTCCCTATAATTGATTATGATGACATAGTCTATAGTGGAGCTCCCAAATCCTCCCTTGCCAGACTTGACCCCGTCTTCCACTATTTTTGTCATTTTGCTTTAGGTTGTTCAGGTATTTTATTTGTTATTCATGGTAGAGGACATGTTGCCTATATGGACTGCAGTATTGTAACCAGTAAGGGACTGCTGGTGGGGATCAACGAGAGGCCCATTACTGAGAAGAGAGTGCTGAAGGGACAGAAGGGAATAAAATCATTGGGTCAGGATGGGTTGTACCCAAGGGTGTTGAGGGAAATGGGACATGTCCACTGACAGACCTCTTCAGCTGCTCACTAGAGACAGGAGAAGTGCTAGAGGATTGGAGGATGGCGGATGTGGTTCCTTACATGAAAGTGGTAGTAGAGAGGAGCCAGGCATCTATAGGCCAGTCTGTCTGACATCTATAGTGGGGGGAAAACTCTTACAATCCATTGTAAAGGAGTGGATTGTGGGATTCGTGAAGTGAATGGGCTGCAAGATCCCAGGCAACATGGTTTTACCAGTGAAAGGGTGGTGCCAGACTAACATGATAGACTTCTTTCATTGGTGGACAATGGGCAGACTGTAGACATATTATACCTGGATTTTAGCACATTCTTCAACTCCTTCTCTCATGCAAGGTTGGTGAAGAAACTGAGTAATTTGGAGACTGGGGATATAATAATGAGATGGGTAAAAATCTGGGCTGGAGGACACTTAGGGTACTACTGAATGAAGAGGATCAGGGAATTCACTAGTAGGGTGCCCCAGGGATTGGTCTTTGGACTGGTTCATTTCAGTATGTTCACTTGTGTCACATAGGTGGGAGTCCATAGGAGGATATGCCTCTTCACATAGGACACCAGGATATGCAGTAGAGAGGACTCCGAGAAGGGGCTAGGGCCATAAAGAGGGTTCTGGAGAAACTGCAAGGTGATCTAACGTGTGGCAGCTGAAGTTCTATGCAAAGAAGTGTAAAATTATACACACAGGAGCCAAAAACTGGAAAATAAAATACAGGATGGCAGGGAAGTAGTGGTAGGCAGCACAATGGAGGACAAAGATCTGAGAATAATGATCAAGAATACTTTAAACACAGTGGTGCAGTGCAATAAAGTTATGGGAAAGGCGACTAGGATGCTAGATAGCGGGATCGCTAGCAGAAAGAGGGAGGTGATAGTACCTCTGTACAGGTCGCTAGTCCGACCTCACTTGAAGTACTGTGTACAGTTTTGGAAACTGCGCTTTAAGGACAGTGACAGACTGGAAGCAGTGGAGAGGAGGACTGACAAGATGATCCAGAGGCAGCAGGGTACGTAACAGGAACATCTAGAGGATCTGAACAAGTATACCCTGGAGGACAGGAAGGAAAAAAATTACATGACTGAGACGTTCTAGTTCCTCCACAGTATCATTCCATTAGGTGAACACTAGGGACTTGTTTACTTGAAATGTGATGCCTCCGACAAAGGTAAGTCCATGAAACTGGTGAAAAGGAGGGTTAAAAAAGATGTCAAAAAGTACTTTTTTATCGAAAGGGCATCATCATCATCAAATTTATTGTTCATCCAATATAAATTATGGACATTACAATGTATATAGATAGTTGAAAGAAAAGACATAATACAATGATTTCTAATAAAAATTCAGCATACAAAAGTAATGTAGGAATGCTTTAAGTTACACAATAACTCTAATTCATGGTACCTTCGATGTCCAGGGGTCAAGTTGTACTCCTCCAATTAGATTATCTTTCTCATTTTTTCACTCTTAATTGCAGATCCTACAAAGCGTGCTATCATTTCAGCATCTGTTACTGTCATAGGATGTAGTAAAATAAACACTGCATCATAGTTTATGTTTGCATACTTAGAAACATAGACTGGAATAAATATGGGAGTATATTAGAGCGGGGAGGTGAAAGGTTTGCCGGAGACCAGATAGGGTCTGCGGATGTAGAACAGACAGGGAACACTTGGGCAGACTGGATGTGCTAAGTGATCCTTTTCTGCCAGTAGATTCTGTGTTTCTGTGTCAATATAGATGTAAAATTTCTGCCCTAACGTGCACGTCCCCTCTCTTGTCAGGTGAAGGCCATCACCTTTGAAGAACCTTCTATCCCAGAAGCCCCCCCAATCCCCTATAAAGTAGTGCTCCTGTTTCTGACACCACTCCTTCAACCACCCATTGAATTCCTTGATCTCTACCTTCCTTAGTCTATTCTTCCAATTCACCACACCTCAGGCAGGAAGGACCTCAGAAAAGCTAAGGAAGCTTAGTGCTTCTTCAGTCTGTGCCCCAGCAGCCTCTGGAAGTCCCTCTTCACCAACTCTACAGGCCAAATCGCCATATCAGTAGTACCAAGGTGTACCAACACTCAGAGTCCCTGCTCCAGCTTCCTCCGCTACCCTCCCCTATCCTATCCCAGTCTTGGAAGCCTGATGCTGCAGGCAGGCATCTGAGCTCCCCCCTTACCTACCACCCTCTCCACCCCTCTAACAATAAAGTGACCTATCACTAGAATCCTCCTTGCTAACTTCTGCTCCCTCTTGCCCCCTGTTGTCACCACTTCTTCCTTCCTGTTGGTACCAAATGATCACCCCTGCCTAAGTCAGGCACCTATGCCTCTTCCAGTGGCACAAAGCAGTTTGCCACTGGAACCTCGTGGGAAGAGCTGACTGTTATGACACCGTCCCTGCCACCCAGTCTCTTCCTCCTCCTTCCCATTGCTTTCCACCCCCTAGGCCAGTGGGTCTCTAAGGAAGTCGAGGTGCAGGGTTGCGCACAAGCTCAGATGGAGTCACAGCTGGAATATTTCCTTTCTAGCTGCTGCTAACTGAGCATAGAATTCCCTGAATGTCCTGCAAATAGGGCAGTGTCCCCATCTTTAAAACATAACCTTAGAGACGAGTGTTTCACATTCCCTTCCACTAACTACCTTTCCACTCACCCAATGCTCCATTCCAGTCAGCTGCCTTTGCTACATGCCTACGGTTAAGTTACTGAGTAGTATGTGATACTAGGTTGAGAGGTCTTCATGCACTGCAGCCTCTTTTACATTGATTCCTATGACAAAGGGAAATAGAATAGAAACATTGAAATATAGACTTTGATGGCAGACAAGGACCGCTCGGTCCACCTAGTCTGCCCATTTCCCTACCTATTAGATAAGCTGCAGATCCTAGTTAACCAATAGCATATGTATTCATATCCCCCACAAGAACTGCCTTATGTCTGTCCCATGTTCTTGAATTCCCATCTGTTTTGACCCCATAACCTCCTCAGGAAGGCTGTTCCATGCATCCACCACCCTTTCTGTGAAAAATACTTCCCTATATTGCTCCCAAGTCGTCTCCCTCTATCTTCCAATTGTGTCCCTTGTTCTTGCACATCTCTTTTCTGAAAGATGCTACCTTCTGGACTTTGTTGATTCCTTTGAGGCTTAAAAGTTTCTATCATGTCCCCCTCTCCTCTTTTCCTCAAAAGGTATACGTATTAAGCTCTTTTAGTCACTCTTCATATGGCTTCTGGTGCAGACGCTGCACCATTTTGGTTGCCCTCCTCTGGACTGTCTCCATTCTGTCTATGTCCTTGCAGAGATGGGGTCTCCAGAACTGCATGCAGTACTCCAGATGGGGTCTCACCAACTGTCTGTACAGAGGGATAACAACTTCCTGTTTTCTACTGGTGATGCCTCTCCCTGTGCATCCCAGAATCCCGCCAGCCCTTCTTAATGCCTTCTTGCATTGCTTGCCTACCTTAAGATCGTCTGATATGGGTACCCCCAGGTTCCTTTCCATTTTTGTTGTCGTTAGTACCCACCCTCTCCCATTGTGTATTCTTCCCCTGGGTTTTTGTTTCCCAGGTGCATTACTTTGCTCTTCTTTGCATTGAAACTAAGCTGCCATACTCTTGACTATTACTCCAGCCTTGCTAAGTCCCTTCTCACTCATTCCACACCTGCTTGCGTATCAACCGTGTTGCAGATCTTTGTCATTTGCAAAGAGGCATACTTTTCATTCCAGACCCTCCGCAATGTCACCTATAAAGACATTAAAGAGTACCAGTCACAGTACTGAACCCTTTGGTACCCCACTAGTAACTCCCCTTTCTCCAGAGTGTGCTCCGTTTACTATTACCCTTTGCTTCCTGTTGTCTAGCCAGTTTGTTACCCAGGCTACCACCCTGAGACCCACTCCCAGGCTGGCTAACTTGTTTATTTATCTTTTGTGTGATACTGTGTCAAATGCCTTGCTAAAGTCTAAGTAGACCATGTCCACAGCCCCTCCCTGGTCTACTACTTTGGTCACCCAGTCAAAGAAATCTATTCGGTTCATCTGACATGACCTTCCTGCTGTGAATCCGTGCTGTCTTGATTCCTGTGTCCCGCTGGCCTCTAGGTAGTTGACAATTCTTTCTTTCAGAAGTGATTCCATCATTTTCCCTACCACTGAGGTCAGACTAACAGGTCTGTAGTCTCGTGCCTCTGCCTTGCTCCCACTTTTGTGAAGAGGGATCACATCCACCTTCCTCCAGTCCTCAGGTACCACACCATCCTCCCATGATTTGTTAAAAAAGGGTAGTCAGTGGTGTCACTAGGTCTCCCCTTAGTACTTTTAGAATTCTGGGGTGAATCCCATCCGGCCCCATTGCTTTGTCCACCTTGAGTTTTAAGAGTTCTTTCAGGACCCTTTCTTCTGTGAATGGACTGGTATTGACACCCCTGCCCAAAGTGCTTCTGTTGCTTGGTTTAGGTACCTCCCCCTCTTCTTCTTTTGTGAATACTGAGCAGAAGTATTCATTCAGTAGCTCTGCCTTTTCACCATCACTCTCTGCCTGCCTCCCCTCCATTAAATCTCACTATCCCTCGCTTGGTCTTTCTTCACTCCTTAATGTATCTATAAAAGGTTTTGTCCCCCTTCTTAACTAAGCTGGCTATCTTTTCCTCAGTTTGGGCCTTTGCTATCCTGACTGCCTTCCCCAGTTCCCTCTGCTTTGTTAGAAAATTCTGTAAAATGGCATTTCTGGTTGTACTGTACAAAGGGCACTGATGAATAATGTGATATATTGTCTCTTGGAACCCTCTATTGTATAGGCAGATCCTTTCTTTCTTTATTTGCTTTTGTTAACCAGGTAAGCACACTAGACAACAAGTGCCTATTTTCAGGTGCGACCCAGGAGGTTACAGAGTACATAAAAAACATAATACAGTACAGAGTCAAGGTAACATACTGGCCCACGAACAAGTGGGTGGGACAGCAAACGGTACAAATGGCTATACAAAGGTAAAGTTGGCAGTATGTCAACGGGATACATAACAGCATTGAGAGGAAGAATAACAACAGGTAACATCATGGCAGAGAGTTGACAGTATGTGAGCAAGATAGTTAACAGTATTGAGAGGTAGGATAACAGGTAACATCATGGCAAAGAATACATCAAAATAAAAGAAAGTATGGGCATGTATTTGCATGCCATGAGGGCCTATCATGAGATAGAGTGAGCATCAAATTAGTGCAGCTAGAAGCGGGTACTGAATGACAGGAGCACCTGTCCAACAGAAGGGCGGAAAGTGCCTTATGCTTATCTAGGTACTTATTAAAAGACATGTACCTAGAAGTAATTAAATCAAAACGTGTCCAGGTTATCCATCTCCTGTGTAAGGGGATCAAAGGCAATAATAAGTAATCTTCGATCCCATGGTTTATTTTATTGCCTCTGTACCAAGAGGCCTGTTTCTGAGATTTAACTATGGCCATATCCAGTTTCTGCGCCAATTTAAATATCTTCCTTTTCATAATAGACTTATATTGTACTGAGATGACAGTGTTTCTAAGATAGTCCCTCCATAGGTGGGTAAGATGAATCTTTTCCAAAATTGTCAGTAAAGTTTTTAACCAAGAGGAGGCAATATCCCTATTATGCCATTTTATCTTTTCTTGTAAACAGGTTAATTAGTGTTAGAGGGATTCCTTATAATCTTTAGCCAATGTGACACTAGTCTAAGTTCGACCAGAGAAGCAATAGAAAATTCTACCTAGTTCTGCATGTATTATGGCAGAAGATGTTGATGTAG
The DNA here is from genome assembly GCA_016271365.2 of Neoceratodus forsteri. Classification (NCBI taxonomy): domain Eukaryota; kingdom Metazoa; phylum Chordata; order Ceratodontiformes; family Ceratodontidae; genus Neoceratodus; species Neoceratodus forsteri. Next base: position 608,773,061 of record CM057449.1, on the reverse strand, counting down.
GAACTTTTTTTGTAAAATCTTTCTATTGGTGGTAACACAACAGTAACAATAAAATAATTTGTATGGGGTATAAATACATGATACGTTCACATCTTGGTTACATACCTATACATATACAAACATCAGGTTAGTGAGTACCATAAGTTGAAGTTTTCAAACAACATGAAGTCTTGCTGTATTCTGACATATGCAGTGATGTCCAACCTTTGAACTGCCCCGGAGATGAAAGAGTTAACTTTCCATGCCAGGCATGGAACACTGAGCTCGAGCTCAGTTGAGACTCTGTCTGTTGCTGTTTGAACTCAAACCATCAGATTCTTTTCTCCGCCTCACTAAACAGTCGCTCCGGAGATTTCTCCTTTGCTCGGTTCAATTTAGTCGGTTAAAGTGCCGTTTTTCCTCGGTTTTCGACCAAATTTAATCCGTTAACCTGTCGATTCAGTCTCTGTCTGTGGTATCGTGAGTACTAGATAGGTTTATTTTCTTGTTCTTCTGTGTGGAACTTGTAAACGTGGGATCGGTTCGGTTTGAATCAGTCAGGTTTGTTTAAAAAAGTTTATTCTACTTTTAGAGTGTGGTAACCGGTCCTTATCGGTTCTAAAAAAAACGGATTTCATTATGGTTTTTTCCACGACCCATGACACGGTCAGGAACTGATAAGGGTGTCTTGCCTGGCGGATTGCCGGAAAAAGGTTAAGTTTTGTTAGGACTGGCCATGTCTGAGAAACCCAAAAGAAGAACCGGGCCCACTGGGTTTCAACACTGTAGTGTGTGTGGGGAAGCCTTTGCTAAGGCTGACCCCCACACCACTTGTGTTTATTGTCTGGGGTTTGACCACCTCGATTCAGACTGCCAGATTTGCAAGAATTTTCCTGCAGCTACCCTGGAAAAGAAAGTTGGTAGGCTTAGGGAAAGGGAGGCCAAGAAGTCCGCTGACCGAGATGGCCAGCCCGGTTCGGTTCCAACCGAACCAGAAGGAGTGGCCCTCTGACCAGGGCGATACTGGTAAGGAGAACTGACTCTGAGGAGTCGGTTCCGTTAAAGAAAAGAAGGGATAAATCAGCTGTCTGCAGATCCACAGCTTCTTTTCTCCGACCGCTGATGAAATAGCCAGCGATAAGGATTGTTCAGTCGCTATCCTCGTTCCGACCGAACCGCACCATCGGGTAGGGGCTCTGCTTGGTCGGTTCCCTGGTTCCAGATTATAATTTAGAAGATTTTTATGAACCAGAGGAGGAGGAAGGAGAGTATGAGGATAGTGATGGTGATTACGAAAGTCTGGATGTGCCATTGACCGGACATCTCCCCAGACAGACCTTCAGGGGTTTCTCCTCCTAGGCTTTCTGAGTCCCCTTCCCATTCTATATTCTACAAAAAAGTGGCTGAAACTCTTCAGCTTCCTATGGAAGAAGCTGTAGACGATCAGGAGGAGCCTGACTATGTTGAGATGATGGATATCCCAGAGTCCAGGAAGCTGTCTGTTCCCCCTCATAAGTCCTTTGGGAAACAGACAATAAAAATTTTGAAGACTCCTAATTCTGTACCTCCTGTGAACAAGAGAATGGACAAGAGGTATACTGTCTCAGGCTCAGATACGGAGTTCCTTACCCAGCAATGCAGCCATGTTGGGGTAGTGCAGGCTGCTGCCTGTGATAAGGCAAATATACCCTTGGCTTCACACCCCCCAGATAAGGACTCCAGGAGGATTGATGCCATGGCAAAGAAACCGTACATGGCAGCATCCTTGGGACTCAGGCAGGCTAATTATATGGCCTATACAGCTAGATATCAGAAATCTAGATGGGACACTGTAATGGCTCTGGCTAAACAGGTCCCTGGCCAGCTTGCCAAGGAGCTGGAGCAGGTGGCTGCGGATGGTGTTGAAGCATCCAAGGTGCAGTTCCATGCTGCAGTGAACTCCAATGATGTTTCATCTAGAGTCATGGCTACATCTGTGGCTTGGCTCAGATGTACTAGCCTGTCTCAGGATACCCAGACTAAGGCCATGGATTTTCCTGTTGTGGGTAATTCTCTGTTTGGGGAGCAAACAGAGAACTACATGAAGAAAATGGATGAATACAGGACCACCTATAGGAGTGCTCAGGCCAAGGAAAGGCAAGCCACTCCCCAGAGGCAGCATTCCAGGGGCAGGGGCAGGCCTTTTCATAGGCCTTACTACCAAGCCCAGGCCTCCTTTTCTGCTTATGCTCATAGGGGGTTCTTCAGAGGGAGAGGCAGATGGGGCACGAGCAGGCCTGCTTCCACCCCTCAGCCTAAGGCTCCTGCCAAACAGGCACCCTGATGGGTTTGCCAGGGCCGATTCTCCACCACCTGTAGGGGGCAGGCTGGCTTACTTTGTCCAGGACTTGATGTCTTTAACATCAGACAAATGGGTCCTAGAAGTAGTAAGCCAGGGACTGGTTCTCAGCTTCAAAAAATTTCCCAAGATGAGAACCAGATCCTTTCCACCTGCAAGTCCTTCAGAGGCACTTGCCCTAGAGGCAGAGGTCTCTTCCCTCTTGGCTCTGAGAGCCATAGAAAGGGTTCCACCCCTACACAAGGAAAAAGGATTGTACTCCAGGTACTTTCTAACCCTCAAAAAGACTGGAGAATGGCAGCCCATCCTGGATCTCAGATATTTAAATAAGCACCTTTTAAAGCCAAAGTTCAAAATGGTGACTCTGGGAATAATTCTATCCTCTCTAAGGCCAGGGGACTGGCTAGTTTCCCTGGACCTCAAGGATGCCTATTTCCATGTTCTCATCAGAAGCTCCCACCGAAAGTACCTCAGGTTCGAGCTGCCCTCAGGCCATTACCAATTCAGAGCAATGCCCTTCGGAATAACTTCTGCTCCAAGGGTGTTCACAAAATGCCTGGCAGTAGTGGTTGCTTTCCTGAGGAGAAAAGAGATCTCCATCTTTCCATACCTGGACGACTGACTCATAGTAGGCCAGTCTCCAGACCAAGTCAAGTTACACCTACAGATAACTCAGCAACTGCTCACTTCTCTAGGTTTCCTTCTGAATCTTTCAAAGTCAGTTCTAGAGCCTGTGCAGCTCCTCACCTTCATAGAGGCAGAGCTGGATACAGCAAAGGCAAGAGCCTTCCTTCCCCTGGACAGGGCAAGGACCCTTATCTCACTGGCCTCTTCATTCACCCTCCAGGTGTCTCGACCAGCAAGGCATTTTCTGCAGCTCCTGGGACACATGGCTGCCTCTAAAGCAGTGGTTCAGGAAGCAAGATTTCAGATGAGGGACATTCAGTTCCACTTGAGAGCCTTCTGGTCTCAGAAAAAGGATCCTCTGACCAAACTAATCCCAGTGACTCGAACCCTGATCCAGGCGTTGCAGTGGTGGCAGGATAAGGAGAATCTAAGACACAGAGTTCCCTTTGTCACTCAGTCTCATTCTCTAATCCTTACTACAGATGCCTCCCTCTTGGGGTGGGGAGCCCACTTGGGGGACCTGGCCACCCAAGGGTTGTGGTCTCCTCAGGATCTCTGCTTCACATCAATCTATTAGAACTCAGAGCAGTGCTTCTAGCACTTCAAGCTTTTTCCAAGTCTGTTCAGAACAAAGTAGTTCAGATCAGGACAGACTATACCACCACAATGTGGTATATCAACAAGTAAGGGGGCACTCGGTCTACGGCCTTGTGCACAGAGGCAATGAAGTTGTGGTCTCTGTCCTAGTCCCTGAACGCCTCTCTTACAGCAGTGCACCTGCCAGGGAAGGACAATGTCCTGGCAGATGCTCTCAGCAGGATATCTCAGGGCCATCACCAATGATCCCTGGATCCCCTGATTTTGAAGGTGATCTTCTCCAGATGGGGTACCCCACAGATAGATCTTTTTGCAGCCCCAGACAATCACCAACTTCCTCTCTTTTGCTGCAGGCCCCCAGTGTTGGTCTCAGTCCCTCTGGATGCCCTAGCTCTCAATTGGGAAGGGAAGTTCCTGTATGCTTTTCCCCCTTTCCCTCTCCTGGTCAAGGTGCTAGTCAAAATCAGGTCTTAACCCTGCAAGGTGATTCTGATTGCTCCAGACTGGGCCAGACAGCCCTGGTACCCTCTCTTGTTGTCCTTAGCAGTCCACCTTCCCCTGTCTCTTCCCAGGAATTGCAACCTGTTAACATGTGCCCAGGGGAGAGTTTGGTATCCGAATCTCAAATCTCTCAATCTCAAGGCCTGGCTTTTGAAGAGTTAGAGTTTGCTGATTTGCATCTCTCTCAAGCTGTTCTGGATATTTTAAAGGCTTCTCGAAAGCCTTCCATCAGAAACGCTTACAATTCCAAGTGGAAAAGATTTACTATATGGTGCTCTGGGAAGCATATTTCTCCAGAGTCTACTGGCCTGCCCACAGTCCTCGACTATATGGTTCATCTCAATAGCTTGGGACTCAGACCAGCTACACTAAGAGTGCATCTGGCAGCTGTCTCTGCCTTCCTCTCAGCAGGCGAGCATTCTTCCCTTTCAGCTCATCCTGTATTTTGTAAATTTTTCAAGGGATTGCTGCATACCAATCCTCCCTTCAGGGACCCTGCCCCTGCTTGGGACCTTAATGTTTGCATTGCTCAGCTTATGCAACCTCCTTTTGAGCCTTTGTCCTCAGCAGAGCTTAAGTACTTGACTTGGAAAACTGTTTTCTTGGTGGCCATCACTTCTGCCAGACGCATTAGTGAGTTACAGACCCTGTCAGTGGTGCCTGATTTTATCTCTTTCCATAGAGATAAGGTGGTCCTCAGGACTAATAGGAAGTTTTTGCCTAAGGTGGTTTCAGATTTCCACCTTAACCAGTCTATGTCTCTTCCTGTTTTCTTCACTGACCATTCCTCCTCTGGGGAGAGGAGGCTGCACAGTTTGGATGTGAAAAGGGCCCTTAGCTACTACATAGAGCGCACCAAGGGTCACAGGTTTGACTCCCTCCAACTGTTCCTCACTTATGGTGAGGTTGGTAAGGGAAAACCTGCCACTAAGAGATCTATTGCCAGGTGGATTGTCTCTTGCATTCAATTTTGCTATGAAAATTAGGTAGGATCCCACCCTCAGGCCAGAGGGCTCACTCTACCAGAGGTACAGCTGCTTCCCTGGCTGCTGCCAGGATATTCTATCTTAGAGATTTGTGAGCAAACCACCTGGAAAACAGTACATACTTTTACCAAGCATTACTCTCTGGATATCAGGCTGGGAGTGATGCTCGGTTTGGCACAGCAGTGCTTCAGAGCCTACTTCCGAAGTAGGTTCTGTCCCTCCTCCATGGAGGTACTGCTTGGTAGTCTGCCTATGTCAGAATACAGCAAGACTTCATGTTGTTTGAAGAAAAAATTACTCACCTTAGTAATGTTGTTTCTTCTAATGGAGTCTTACTGTATTCTGACCTCCCGCCTGCCTCCCCTCTCAGAACCTGGGTTTTTGGGAAGTGGGTGGGCAGCAGCAGTGTTGGCACTCGGGAGGTGCCCCCACCGCTTCTTTTCTCACCCCTTTAATTTGTGTGGGTGGGTGTTGTGTTTTGTTTGATTTTTTGGGGTTTCTTGACTTGAGTCTTTGCTTTGGAACCAAAAAATCTTTTATTATTTTTAGTAGCCAGTTGGCTAGTATAAGTTTACAGTTTCCACACAGGACACCCAGTGAGTATAGCTCATAAAGATCTGACTGTTTGGGTTCAAACAGCAACAGACAGAGTCACAACCGAGCTCGAGCTCAGCGATCCATGCCTGGCATGGAAAGTTAACTCTTTCACCTCAGGGGCATTTCAAAGGTTGGACATCACTGCATATGTCAGAATACAACAAGACTCCATTAGAAGAAACAACATTACTAAGGTGAGTAATTTTTTTCTTCTTGGAGGTCACTAATGTTCTTATCCTAAGCATCTTTTATGTGTTAGGAGCTTCAGTTCTAGGGACATGGGTATGTTGTTCAATCCACACTTATTGGCAGGTTCCTTGCCGCTTTAATTGTTGCCGGAAGGTCTTCAATCTGGCTCCTCCCACCCACCCGGGTGGTAAAACTCTCGGCTCCGCCCCATGACGTCAGATCTTCCTTACCGCTTGGAAGGTCAGGTTCTCTCCTTAGCGCTCTGCGGTTTAGACTGCATCCTAACTCTTCGGTTCATCCGAAACTGGTTTTGAAGTTTTCTAAACTTCGGTCTTCATCTTCCCTCGAGGCTGCAATGGACAAATCTATTCCCGGCTTTCGGAGGTGCCCTTGCAGGCAGAAAATGTCCAGGATGGATCCGTACTCCACATGCGTCTACTGCCTAGGCCTAGATCACGACCCGCAGGCCTGCGAGTTGTACCGCTCTTTCTCGGCCAGCATCCTGGATGATCGTGCTGCCCGATTGAGGCTCGGGCGCCCCGGGAAGCGTTTCCCGCCAGTAAAATCAAAAGAGGCTTATTGGGCGGTGTCCGCAGTGACTGGCTTGGCTGAGCAGCTTGAGCAGATGATCGTACTCGAGGAGGAGGTGGCCCAGGCCGCATCTTCCTCCTCCTTGGCCGCGGCATTTATCCCGCTCTCCCTGAGTTCCTCGTACTCCGCTTCATTCAAGGAGCTTTGTCAGTCCCTTTCCACGAAAGGAGAGGAGCCATCGGGACATTCTTCTCGGCCCAAGAAGGAGGAGTCAAAGGGTAAGTCCCACCGTCGGCATTCGTGGGAGCGGGAGAGGTCTCCTTCCCCAGACAGCCGACCATCGACTTCGGTCGAAGTTGCGGCTCAGGCCACTGGCTTCACGGTGTCCTCATCAGGCCAGCCTGCCGAGACTCCCGTCGACGCAGTCAAGATTTTTCTCGACCCGTCGGACGGGCTGTCGACTGGTGAAGCCGACAACCCACCTTCACCGTTCCCCGGTGGAGACCGAGGATCTGCTTCGTGCCTTCGGGCCGCAGTCCTTGGATAAAGTGCGAGCCGAGGGGAAGGCGGGTGTCCCCCACCTTCCCAGACCAGTCTCGTCTCGGACTTCATCTCGGTCAAGCTGTTCCGCCCGAGCATCATGTCTCGTACCGTAAGCGGTGACACTGTTCCTCCTCGTCCTCTTCCTGGATGAGGGAGGCTTCACGTAAGTTACGTTGATGTTACGAGAGCTTGGTGGCAGCAGTTACTGTTGTCCGGACTAAACCGACCGATTCAGCCCTGGCCATCAAGTGGCTGTTACCGGCGTACGAGCAACTGCTTGCCCCAGTCGAGATGTCCATTCCAGGGCCAGTTGTTCGGCCGAAACCGGCTGCTCCACCGATTGTGGAGGAACCTCCGCCTCCACAACCGAAGTCTGGGGCACCGACCAAGGATTCTCAGTCGGGTCACGGCCTGCCCCACAGGTTGTCGGTCACCCTCACTCCCGACCGTCCTCGGCAGGTAGAGGGTGGTTCAGGGCCGAGGCAGCTCTTCGCAGACTCTTCGGAATCCGAACGACGACTCCTCCCTGTTCTCCAGGCAGGTCGACCTGGAGTCCTCCGGGGGCCAGTCATTGGATGATAGCCCATCGTCTTTTTTGGGTCTGCTTCGACTCATCTCGGAGTCTACCGGGATGCAACTCGAGCCCGTGTCCAAACGGGCCAAGTATCCTCTGACGGAGATACTGGACCGAGGGGTTCCCCCACGGAGGCCTTTCCGGTGGCTGAGGCCATTGTCGGCCCAGCCTTGGAGCTCTGGCAGTAGTCTGCTTCCTGTCCTGCTCCCTCGGCCAGGAAGTATGCAGTCCCTACCGGCTCTTTGCCCTGTTTTTCGGAGCACCGCTCTGCCAAGGGGTTAGTCACCGACAGCGTCTTCCGACTTTCCGGTAATGCTCGGGATGTGGATAAGCCCCCTGACAAAGAGTCCAAAAAGCTGGACTTTGCTGGGCGCAAGGTGTACGCTGAGTCCTCCCTCGGCCTCCGACAGGCCAGCTCGGCCATGCTGATGGCACACTTCTCCCACGCCATCATAGGCTCCCTGGATGAGGTTGTTCCTCATCTCCCGGCTGACCTGCAAACCACGGTCCATCAGGTGCGGGATCAGGGTAGGGCGGTGGTGAAGCAGCAGCTTCAGACTGCTCTGGACATAGGTGATTCCTGTGCCAGGTCAGTAGCAGCCACGGTGGCCATGCGCCACAGGGCGTGGCTGAGGATATCCACTTTCACGGCAGATACCCAGCACAAGTTGGCGGACATCCCCTTCTTGGGGACTGACCTCTTCGGCCCTGGAGTGGAGGGACACCTCCAGCGGATCGAAAAGTCCAATGCCACTCTGGACTCTGTCACCTCCGCCCAGAGGGAAAAAGGCCGCCGTCAGCAACAGCATAAGTCCTTTCGTCCTTCACCCCCTGCAGCTCGACCAGCCCAACAGCACCAGCAACAAGGTCAGCAGGCTTGCGCTTGGCATCCCAAACCCAAGCCGGCGGCTTCCTCCAACAGGAAGCAAGGAGGTAAAGGCCCAGGAGGTCCCTCGGCCAGTTCCTCCTCCAAGCCTGCCCAGTGACAGGTTGAGGGGTGCCGCCCCCAGCCTCATCACTCCCCCCTGGGTTCCCCCCATGGGGGGACAGCTCCGCCACTTCCTTTCCGCCTGGTCCGCTGTCACCACGGACCGCTGGATGTTGGAGGTGGTAGGAAAAGGCCTGCCTCTGGAGTTCGAGCAGGCTCCTCCCTTTTGAGCTGTCACCCCTCGGGGGGCCACGGGGTCCGCAGCCTCGCTGTCAGCCCACCGAGCCGATATTGCCCTGCTCCTCGAAAAAGAGGTGATCAGGAATGTGGCGGATCCTCCTCCAGACCTGGGGTTTGTGTCCAGATATTTTCTGGTCCCCAAACGGACGGGGGGGGCTGGCACCCCATCCTCGACCTGCATGACCTGAACAGGTTCCTAAGGTCTTGGACCTTCAGGATGGTCTCTTTGGCTCAGATAATCCCATCCTTGGAACGAGGCATGTGGTTCTCAACCCTGGACCTCCAGGATGCATTCTTTCACGTCCCAATCCGTCCGTCTCTTTACGAGTTCCAGGCCATGCCGTTCGGCCTCTCTCTAGCTCCCAGGGTTTTCACCAAATGCATGGCAGTGGTGACAGCATTCCTGCGGTGCCAAAGGGTCCAGCTGTACCCCACCTGGATGACTGGCTGATTGCAGCCCCCTCCAGAGCGGAGGTGGAGCGGTCCAGAGATCTGGCCCTCCAGGTTTGCTCTCAGATTGGCCTCCTCATCAACGAGGCCAAGTCGGAACTCGTGCTGAAGCAGGTGATACTCTTCATCGGGGCAGAGCTCGACTCTCTTCGTGCCACAGCATGGCTCCTGGTGGACAGGGCCGAGGTTCTTTCCTCCTTTGCCCAATCATTTCTGGTTGGGCAATCACGTCCTTCCCGGGACTTCCTGGGCCTCATGGCGGCCTGCACCAGCGTGGTCCGTTGGGCCCATTGGTACATACATCCCCTTCAATGGGGACTGGCCAGCCAGTGGCCACAGTGCTGCGATCCGTTGGACCAGCCTGTGACAGTGACCCAGGAGATGTGGAACGCTGTCCAATGGTGGACCGTTCCGGCACATCTGCAGGAGGGCATCCAGTTTGTCTGCCCCGAGCTGACGGTCTCTCTATCGACCGATGCATCTCTGATGGGATGGGGTGCCCATCTGGGGGAGCACAGAGCGCATGGTCTCTGGTCCCTCGGGAGTCCCGATGCCATATCAACCTGCTGGAGGTCCGGGCGATCCGCCTAGCTCTCACCGCCTTTGCTCCATTTCTACGGGGTCAAGTGGTTCAGGTCCAGACGAACAGTACCACGACCATGTACTGTCTGAACCGCCAGGGCGGGACGTGCTCCATGCTGTTATGCAAGGAAGCTCTCCGCATTTGGTCCCTCGTGCGCAGCCTGGAGGCGGATCTCCTAGCCATTCACGTGGCAGGAGCCTCCAACACCCTGGCCGATGCCCTAAGCTGGATAGGGCTGCGCCTCACGAGTGGTCTCTCCTGCCGGAGGTAGTACAAGATCTGTTCTCCCACTGGGGCATGCCTCAGGTGGACCTGTTTGCCTCCAGGGAGATTGCGTGGCTGAGTCTGTTCCATGCCCACCCCCCCTCAGCAGGGCTCGCTGCAGGGGGATGCCTTCTCGAGGCCGTGGACCCCGGGCCTCTTCTACGCCTTTCCCCCATTTCCCTTGATCCTCAAGGTGCTTCTCAAGGTGAGGAGTGACAAGGCGCAGGTGATTCTGGTAGCCCCAGACTGGCCCCGCCAGTTCTGGTATCCAGATCTCCTCAGCCTCAGCTCCAGGCTCCCGAGGCGGCTTCCAGCCCGCCCTGACCTGATCTCAGTCAACCAGGGGAAGGTATTCCATCCGGACCTTCAATCCCTGCACCTGACGGCCTGGTTCCTGAGCGGCTAGAGTTCCAGGCCTTGGGTCTTTCCGACGAGGTCCTCAACGTCGTTGAGGCGTCCCATAACGGGTCGACCAGGAAATGCTATGCCTTCAAATGGAAGAGATTCTCCATTTGGTGTCAGGGGAAGGGCTTGGACCCTTCTGCCTGTCCCTTGGCAAGCATTCTGGACTATCTGTGGTCCCTTTCTTAGCAAGGGCTTCGGTCGACGACCCTTAAGGTGCACCTGGCAGCCATCTCTTCTTACCGGGCGCGGGATGGGAAGCAGTCGGTGGCGCTGGAGAAGGTGGTCGGGCGCTTTTTCAAAGGCCTTGACCACATTTCTCCTCCGGTGCGAGAACCTCCACCTCCGTGGGATCTACTGCTGGTATTGGCCAAGCTCATGGGCAAGCCATTCCAACCGATGCACAGGTGTGATATTTTCCACCTGTCGTGGAAGACCACCTTCTTGGTGGCTATCACGTTAGCCAGAAGGATGGGAGAGCTCCAGGCGCTTTCCATCGAGTTTCCTTATCTGGTCTTCCACAGGGACAAGGTTGTCCTGCGCCCCCACCCCGAAATTCCTTCCGAAGGTGGTGTCGGAGTTTCACCTTAACCAGGTGTTGACTCTGCCAGTGTTCTACCCCAATCACACCTCGGAGGCTGAATATAGGCTCCATACTTTGGACCCTAGACAAGCGCTCGCTTATTATAAGGAGCGGATGGCTGAAGTTCGGGGAGAGGTTCGCCAGCTGTTTGTCACCTATGCTGAAGCTGCGCCTGGCAGACCTGCAGCTAAGTGGACGATAAGCAGGTGGGTCACCTCCCGCATAGAGCTCTGCTATAGGTTGGCAGGCATGGAGCCTCCCAGAGGGATAAGATCTCATTCTACCCGCCATACCGCTGCATCGGTAGCTGCTTCCAGGGACGTCCCTATCCAGGATATCTGCAGGATATCTACCTGGAAGTCGGCACATGCCTTCATTACCCACTACCACATCGAACTTGAGTCACACCGGGATGCTGGTTTTGGGGCCTCGGTTCTCCAGTCCTTATATCCCAAGTAAGTATCAGGGGTGTGCGCCTTGCCTCCCTCCTCCCGGAGAACTGCTAGGAGTCTGCCAATAAGTGTGGATTGAACAACATATCCATGTCCCTAGAAATACAGGTTACTCACCTGTAACAGGAGTTCTAGGAATGGTATATGTTGTTCATCCACACGACCCACCTGACCTCCCCGACTTCGACGCACAACCTGGCTTCCAGCGGGCTAGATCTGGCGTCATGGGGCGGAGACGAGAGTTTTACCACCCGGGTGGGTGGGAGGAGCCAGCTTGAAGACCTTCCGGCAACAATTAAAGCGGCAAGGAACCTGCCAATAAGTGTGGATGAACAACATATACTATTCCTAGAACTCCTGTTACAGGTGAGTAACCTGTATTTATAGTTCATGCATTTCAGAAAATGAAATCAAATATTTTCCATATACTGTAGCGAGGACCTGTTCATTCCATAATAACAGTTGGGAAATCTTCCATAGACTACCCGCACACTTTCAAAGGTAAGGCTATGGCTTGGCACCATCCCTTCCTACCTCTACTCCGTGCTCTCAGCTGCCCTCTCCCCTGCTCATTATCTTATATCCTGCGACTGCCGCCAACTATCAATCCCTATGCAGAAGACTACTGCCAGGCAAGCCGCCTTCTCACACCAGTTACCCAAGCTGTGGAGTGATCTCCCACCTCAAATTTGTCATTCCTCTTCTGCCCACTCTCTTTCTACCGTCCTAGCTAACTTCCTCACCACTAATTGCTCCTGTACCTGATTCGGCCATGCGTCAATTGCTCCCTTCCCCACTGCCCGACCAGTGGCCTTAGCTTTGCTATAAATGCTGGCATATAGCCCCAACCTATGCACTTTTGTCCTGTACCTTTTTGTCCTGCACCATCATGTGTTCTATGTCTCCTGTTGCTTATACCTGCATATTACTGTGTGCTAAATTTTCCCTTGTATTGCTGCTATATGTCAGGTAATTGTTATATGTTCCATATAATATCCAGTGTACTCCATGCGTTGTTGCTTGTAGTTTAATGCAATTGTATCCATATGCTGCTATTTGCCTCTGTTATTTGCTCAGTTGATAACCTGCGTGTTATCAACCTCCTTGCACCCCCTCCTCCCAGTCGCACCAGGAGACAAGCATCTTGTTGCTCAGTGTGCCTTTCCTGGTGAAACTATTTCAATAAATAAATAAGGTATTAGGGTGAGATTTAGGTTTGGGCTGACATCTAATTTATAACTTCCTCTAGGGTCCCTATATAGGAAAACCACCATCTGTAATTGTTTTCAAGAGTGGGTTCCAAAGAGTTATACATTTCTCACTATCCCCATTTACCATGAACTGGATCTTCTCTAGCTTTAGGCAGTGCGTCTGTTATTAGCCCACTGTTGTATCGATGGGGCATTAACTGAGAGCCATAACTGTGCTATTGCTTTTTTGGTGTTTACCAGGGCTAGGGAACAAAGCTGTTTGCTTTGGCCACTCTGTGTGGAGCTTGGGTCAACTCTAAGCATCAGTTCCAATGGGGACCTTGACAGCCCACCATCCAACACTCCACTCATTATTCTTTGTATCTTGTGCCAGAATGGGGTCACCGTAGGGCAGGTCAGTGCTATGTGGACAAAGTCTGCATAATCTCCGGCACATTTAGGGCACTGCCCAGAATTGACTGGGTCCATGTTATGAAGTCTCCTTGTGGTTAGCTAGGTTCTATACCAAAAGTTCAGGTGCACCTATCTGAGTTTATTACTCCTAGAGCAGGAGCCAAAGTGTCTGATGTCCATGTTGCCGGGTCCAGCACCACCCCCCAGATCCCGCTCCCATTTGGCCTTGATACCCTTCTCTGGGTCCTCATTGACCCCCTAAAGGGTTTGATAAAATGTGGCTTGGAACATGGTTGAAGCCTGTATAGTTCCTCCTCTACTGGTGATGGCGCTGCCCATCCATTTGTTGCCTCCAGTGACTCTCCCAGCCTTTGCCTAATTATCAGATAAACAAAGTAATCTTCTGGGGTAATTTGCCAGTTTGTTTTTAGACCTGGGAATTTCAGTTTCTAGGGACATGGATATGTTGTTCATCCACACTCATTGGCAGTATCCTTGCCGCTTTAAATCTTGCCGGAAGGTCTTCAAGCTTGCTCCTCCCACCCACCCGGGTGGTATAACCTCGGCTCCGCCCCATGGCGTAGATCTTCCTTACGGCTTGGAAGCTCAGGTTCCCTCCTAACGCTCTGCGTTTGCGACTGTTCCCTATTTCTCCGTTTGCGGATTTAAAATAAAAATTTCGCAAAAGACTCTTGTCTTCGATCCCTCGCGCCGCGATGGACAAATCGACTCCTCGATTTCGGAGATGCCCATGGGCAGAAGATGTCTCGGACGGATCCACACTCCACGTGGTCTCACTGCTAGGCCTTGAGCACGACCCGCAGGCTTGCGACCTGTGTTCATCTTTCTCGGCCCTCGTCCTCGGAAGACCGTGCTGCCCGATTGCAGCTGGCCGTCCGAAGCGTTTCCCTCGGTGAAGTCAAGGAGGCCCGTTGGCGGCTGTCGGCGGGCTCGGCGGATCAGCTCGAGCGGATGGTCGCCTCGAAGAGGAGGCGGCGCGGTACGACTTCCTCGGCCGCGTAGCATTTATCCCGCCTCTCTGGGTTCTTCCTACACGGCTTCTTTAAGGAGCTTTGTCTGTCCCTCTCCACTAAAGGAGAAGGGCCTGCGTCTGCTGGACCTTATTCTCGGTCAAAAGAGGACAAGGTAGAATCCCTCGTCGGCGCTCTTGGGAGGCGGGAAGGTCCCTCTCCCGGGCCGTCGTCCGCCGGCTTCCGATGGGCGACTGGCTTGCCGCCACTGGCCTCACGGTGTCCCCGCCAGGTCAGTTGACCGAGACTCCCACTGATGAAGTCGAGATTTTCTCGACCCATTGACGGGCTGTCGCCTTTAGCAGCCGAGATTCCTCTCTGGTTCCCGGGAGGAGTTGAGGATCGTGGGCTCGCCTGTGCCTCCGGTTCCGAGCCTTGGATGGACCTTCCGAGCTGAATGGAGTATGGTTCCGCCGACACTCCTCCTGCACCGCCCCTGAAATTCGGGACTCTCGGTCTCGGTCTCGGGACCTCTTCGGTGTCCAGCTGTCTCACCGGCCATAGGCGTTCCCGTCTTCGGCATCATGTGTAAGCGGGCGTCGCTGCCCCTCGCCCCCTCCTCCTCGGATGAGGGAGGCTTCATGAATTACGCCGACGGTAACGAGGACCTTATGTTGCAACAGCTCCTCCTGGCCGAATAAGCCACCCGCGCCTCTCCCGCCATTAAGTGGCTGTCACCGAGACGGCCACAACCCCTCACTTGTCCGAGAGCCTATACCCAGGCCGGTTGTTCGGCCAAACCAGCTGCTCCACCGATTCCGTGGAACCTCCGCCTCACAGCCACCATGGGGCTCCACCAAGGATTCTCGGTCGGCTCAGGTGCTCACCCCATCGCTGTCAGTTACCCTCACTCCCGACCGACCTCGGCAGGTGAAGGGTGGCTCAGGCCAGAGGCAGTTTTCGAGGACTCTTCCGAGTCCGAAGATGATTCCTCCTTCTTCTCCAAGCGACTGGACTTGGAGTTCAGGAGGTCAGTCAATGGACGATAGCCCGCCGTCCTTCCTAGGACTGCTTCCGCTCATCTCGGAGTCTACCGGGATGGAGCTCGAACCCGCTCCAAACGGGCTAGGCATCCCTCACGGAGATTCTGGACCGAGGATTCTCCGACGGAGGCCTTCCGGTGGCCGAGGCCATAGTGGGTCCGGCACTGGAACTTTGGTAGCGCTCTGCTTCCTGCCCTGCGCCTCGCCAGGATGGCAGGAAGTATGCGGTCCCTACCGTTCCTTGTCCGGTTTTGAACACCCTCTGCTGAGGGGTTGTTACCGACAGCGTTTTCAGCCACGCAACGCCAGGGATGTGGACAAACCTCCTGACAAGGAGTCCAAGAAATTGGACTATGTCGGGCGAAAGTCTACGCTGCGTCCTCTCTCGCCTTCCAGGCCAGTTCGGCCGCCCTCATGGCACATTTTTCTCATGCCCTGTTGGGCTCCTGGATGAGGTCATCCTCATCTTCCCGCCCGATCTGCAGACTACGTGTTAAGCAGGTGGCGACCAGGGCAGGGTAGTGGCCAAACAGCAGCTCCAGACTGCTTTGGATATAGGGGACTCATGTGCTAGATCGGTGGCGGCCGCAGTGGCTATAAGGCCGTGGGGGCTTGGCTGAGGATATCCACCTTTACTGGATACCCAGCACAAGTTGGCGGATGTTCCTTTGGGGACTGACCTCTTCGGCCCTGGGTGGAAGGTCACCTGCAGAGGATCGAGAGTCCAATGCCACCTTGGACTCGGTCTCTTCCGCTCAGAAGGACAAAGGCCGCAAACCACAGCCTAAGCCCTTTTCGTCCTTCTGTGCCCCGCGCGCCCGCCCAGCGTAACGCTGGGGGCCAGCAGGCTCGGCCTGGCATCCCAAACCCAAGCCGCCGGGCTTCCTCTAACAGGAGGCAGGAGGAAGGGCCCAGGAGGTCCTCGGCCGGTCCCTCCTCCAAGCCTGCCCAGTGACGGGCTGAGGGGTGTCGCCCCATCCCTCACCTCCTCACTCCCTGGGTCCCCTTGGGGACGGCCCGCATTCCGTTCCACCTGGTCCGCTGTTACCACGGACAGGTGGGTCTTGGAGGTGGTGGGAAGAGGCCTGCCTCTGGAATCGAGCAGGCACCACCCTTCAGAGCCGTGCCCGCTCGGGGCTTCGATCCCCAGCCTCACTGGCGGCTCCGCCGAGCCGATATCGCCTCCTCCTCCAGAAGGAGGTGAAGAGAGGTGGTGGACCCTCCTTCAGACCCAGGGTTTGTGTCCAGGTACTTCCTGGTTCCGAAACGGACGGGGGGCTGGCGCCCCATTCTCGACCTACACGACCTAAACAAGTTCCTAAGGTCTCGAACCTTCAGGATGGTCACTCTGGCTCAGATAATACCATCCTTGGAACGCGGCGTGTGGTTCTGCTCTCTGGACTTGCAGGACGCGTTTTTTCACGTCCCTATCCGTCCGTCTCACCAGAGATTCCTTCGCTTCCGAGCGGAAGGATCTCTCTTCGAGTTCCAAGCCATGCCCTTCGGCTTGTCTCCAGCTCCCAGGGTCTTCACCAAATGCATGGCAGTGGTGACAGCATTCCTGCGGCGCCGAGGGGTCCGGGTGCACTTACCTGGACGACTGGCTGATAGCAGCTCCCTCCAGGAAGGAGGCGGAGTGGTCCAGAGATCTGGCCTCCAGGTCTGTTCTCAACTGGGCCTCCTTATCAACGAGGCCAAGTCGGAACTCGAGTCAAGCAGGTGATTCTATTCATCGGGCGCAGCTCGACTTTCTTCGAGCCAGGGCGGCTCCCGCGGGACAGGGCCGAGGGTTCTCCTCCTTTGCCCGATCATTTCTGGGTTGGGCAATTGCGCCTGCCGGGACTTCCTGCGCCTCCTGGGTCTCATGGCGGCCTGTACCAGCGTGGTCCGTTGGGCCTGCTGGAACATGCGTCCCCTTCAGTGGGGACTGGCCAGCCAGTGGTCACAACGCAGCGATCCCTTGACCAGCTAGTCGGTGACACAGGGGATGTGGGAACGCTCTCCAGTGGTGGACCGTTCCAGATCATTTGCAGGAGGGCATCCTGTCGTCCGCCCGAGCCGACGGTCTCTCTGTCGACCGATGCCTCTCTGATGGGTTGGGTGCCCATCTGGGAACACACGGGCTCATGGCCTCTGGTCCTCAAGGGAGTCCCATGCCACATCAACCTGCTGGAGCTCCGAGCGGTCCGCCTAGCTCTCACCGCCTTTGCTCCGTTCCTCCGGGGTCAAGTGGTCCGAGTCCAGACGGACAATACCACGACCATGTACTATCTAAACCGCCAGGGGCGGGGCCGCTCCATGCTTCTATGCAAGGAAGCTCTCCGCATTTGGTCACTCGTGTGCAGCCTGGGCGGATCTCCTAGCCATTCACGTGGCAGGAGCCTCCAACACCTGGCCGATGCCCTGAGCCGGATAGGGGCTGCATCCCACGAGTGGTCTCTCTCCTGCGAGGTAGTACAGCATCTGTTCTCCCTTGGGCACACCTCAGGTGGACCTGTTTGCCTCCATGGAGAACGCGGGTTGAGTCTGTTCCATGCCTGCCCCTCAGCAGGGCTCGCTGCAGGGGATGCCTTCTGAGGCAATGGACCCCGGGCCTCTTTACGCTTTCCCCATTTCCCTTGATCCACAGGTGCTTCTCAAGGCGAGGAGGACAAGGCGCAGGTGATTCTGATAGCCCCAGACTGGCCTCGCCAGTTCTGGTACCCAGATCTCCTCAGTCTCAGCTCCAGGACTCACGGCAGCTTCCAGCTCGCCCGACCTGCTCTCAGTCAATCAGGGAAGGTGTTCCATCCGGACCTTCAATCCCTGCACCTTGACGCCTGGTTCCTGAGCGGCTAGAGTTTCAGGCCTTGGGTCTTTCCGACGAGGTCCTCAATGTAGTTGAGGCGTCCCGTGAGAGTCGACCAGAAAATGTATGCCTTCAAATGGAAAGGTTTTTCCATTTGGTGTCAGAACAAGGGCTTGGACCCTTCCTCCTGTTCCTTGGCAAGCATCTTGGACTATTTATGGTCCTTTCTAGTCAAGGGCTTAGGTCGTGACCCTAAGGGTGCACCTGGCAGCCATCTCTGCTTACAGGCGCGGGCGGGAAGCAGTCGATGGCAGGAGAAGGTGGTCTGGCTTTCCAAAGGCCTTGATCACATTTCCTCCAGTACGGGGAACCCCCACCTCCGTGGGATCTACTGCTGGTATTGGCAAAGCTCATGGGCAAGCCATTCAACTTATGCACAGGTGTGCTCTCTCTCACCTGTCGTGGAAGACCGCCTTCTTGGTGGCTATCCGTCAGCCAGAAGGATGGGAGAGCTCCAGGCGCTTTCCATCGAGTCTCCTTACCTGGTCTTCCACAGGGACAAGGTTGTCCTCTTCCCACCGAAATTCCTTCGAAGGTGGTGCTGGAGTTTCACCTTAACCAGATGTTGACTCTGCGGTGTTCTACCCCAATCACACCTCGGAGGCCGAATATAGGCTCCATACTCTGGACCCTAGAGGCTCGCTTATTATAAGGGCGCCGGCTGAAATCGGGGAGAGGTTGCCAGCTGTTTGTCACCTACGCTGGAAGCGCGATCTGGCAGACCTGCAGCCAAGCGGGACGATAAGCAGGTGGGTAACCTCCTGCATAGATCTCTGCTATAAGTTGGCGGGCATGGAGCCTCCCAGAGGGATAAGAGCTCATTCTACCCGCCATACTGCTGCAACGTGGCTGCTTCCAGGGGCGTCCCTATCCAGGAAATCTGCAGGGCTGCTACCTGGAAGTCAGCAAACACCTTCATTACCCACTACCACATCGACCTTGAGTCACGCCGGATGCTGGTTTTGGGGCCTCGTTCTCCAGTCTCTATTTCCCAAGTAAGTATAGGGGGTGTGCTCCTTGCCTCCCTCCTCCCGGAGAACTGCTAGGAGTCTGCCAATAAGTGTGGATGAACAACATATCCATGTCCCTAGAAATACAGGTTACTCACCTGTAACAGGAGTTCTAGGAATGGTATATGTTGTTCATCCACACGACCCACCCGACCTCCCCGGCTTGGAGCACAACCTGAGCTTCCAGCGGGCCAGATCTGGCGTCATGGGGCGGAGCCGAGAGTTATACCACCCGGGTGGGTGGAGGAGCAAGCTTGAAGACCTTCCGGCAAGATTTAAAGCGGCAAGGATACTGCCAATGAGTGTGGATGAACAACATATACCATTCCTAGAACTCCTGTTACAGGTGAGTAACCTGTATATCCTACCCCCCCTTCATTTAGTTTGGCTGTGTATGATAACCCCAGTTTCATCCACTGCAAAAGGCACTGGTGTACCTGGACTGGGTAGGCTCCTCTCTGTCAAATGCTTGTGATTAAGTCAGTGTATGGGGAGTTGGAAGGAAAGTGGCCAAGTTTTCTGTGTGCTGCCAGACAGATTTTAATGGTAGTCTGTGTACACGGATTGGTCACTCTGCTTGTCCAGCTCTCCTCTAGTACCCCAGATAGATATTGCCCGCGGAGAGGGTCTTTCAGTTCTTCTTCTAGTGCAAGCCATGCCAGCTGGCTTTCAAGCACCCCACCTGGGAGGTATGCCAGCTGCAGTGTCCAATAGCTGCATTGGAAATGTGGGAGTCCCAGTCCACCCCTGGGGATAGATAGCTGGATTATATTGCGCTTAATTCGAGCCGCCCCTTCCCTCCAGAGGAACCTGTGTATTATAGAGTTAATTTGTTTGAAGTGTTGTAGGGGAAGTGTAATTGGCAGGGATTGATACAGGTATAAACACCTAGGCAGGATCATCATCTTGATGGTTTTTACTCTGCCTATCAGGGACAGTGGGAGGTTTTGTCAGCGCTTGCAGTCCTCTGCTACCCTCTGCACCAGTGACCCATAGTTAATGGCATACAGAGTCCCGAGTTTGGCCATCAGCAAGATTCCCAGGTATTTTAGAGAGGTCAGCATAACCAGGCCTCCCAGCATGTAGGATAGCACTGGGCTGTTCTTCAGGCCAATAGGGAGGAGCTCACTCTTAGACCAATTCACCTTATGGCTGGACAAGGTGGTATACTCCTGCAACAGGGAATGCACTGCAGGAAAATCCCTTGCAGGATCCTGCAGGTAGAGAGGCAGTTAATCCACATACAGGGCTACCTTGTGACTCCTTCCTCCACCCAGAAAACCCTTAGTGCCTAGGTGTTGCCTAATAGCTGCTACTAGAGGCTCCAGAGATGTTACATTTAGAAGAGGGGATAGTGGAAAACCCTGTCTGGTCCCCCTGGTCAAGGCGAATGGCTGTGTTAGCTCCCCATTGATAACTAGTTGCGCTGTTGGCTGTGAATATAGCGTCCTTACCCAACTCAAAAGCCATGGGCCCACCATCAACCGCCCCAGGATCTCAAACATATACCCCTACTCCACACGGTCGAACACCTTCTCTGCATGCAATGCCAGTACAGCGGCACATCATTTTTAGCAGTTCTTCCCCAGTTATGAATCACATTCAAAGTTCTCCTGATATCATGTTTGCCTATCTGCCCTTTACAAATCCAATAGGGGTAGTGTGGATCAGGGAGGGGAGCAGGGGCTGTAGCCGAGTGGCCACCACCTTTGCCAGGATCTTATAATCCGCGGTTAGCAGGGCTATCGGGCGATATAACGCACATAACATAGGGTCCATACCTGATTTAGGTAGCACAGTTACAGCAGCAGACCGTGTGTGTGTGGGGGGGGGGTACATCCCTATCTATGCTGTCCTTTAGCATGAGAAGTAAAGGCTGCAACAACAAGGGGGTAAATCTTTTAAAGAAATCTATAGGGAGTCTGTCCAGTCCAGGGGCCTTCCCTTCCTTCAGTGCTGTTACTGCATTTTGAACTTCCCCTTCTAATGGGGGGGAATCTAGAGTCTGAGTTTCCTCAGTTGCCGATGTGAGCAGGAAGATTTTACTAAAAAAGCTGTCTTAACTGCTGAGCGTTGGGGTTCACCTCTGAGGTGTAGAGGATCCTGTAAAATGCATTAAACTCTGCTCAAATCTGCAGGGTTAACAAAGTTAGGGCCCCCTTCCGTAACTTAATCTGGCTAATCGTTCTCTCCCCTTCCCTCTTATTTAACTGCCATGCCAGATACTTCCCTCCCCTGTCCCTGTAAAAGTAGGCTCCTGTATGGGACAGTAAGATGGCACCCTCGATTGCTGCAGTACACAAAAGGTTGTAGTCCCACTTCAGATTTTACACTACGCGATACAAGGCAGGGGTCAGTCTGTTCATATGGGCCTCTTCGCATACCCCTATCTTATGTCTGAGTTTCTCAGTCTTCTGTGGAAGTTTTCCTTTTGTGTGCCACATATGTGACTACCTGCCCTCGAATATAAGCTTTCAGCACTTACCATCTCGTGCTGCGTGTAGTGTCCCCCTTCTTATTATAATGTAGGAACTCTAGAATGGTCTCTGACATTTTATTTATTTTTATTCATTTAGTTTTTGTTGATCAGGAAAGTGCACTAGACAAATCCTGCCTATTTTCAGGCATGACCCGGGGGAGGGGGATACAGATGAATGCCAACTGATCTTGAACCAGATTAAGCTGTTGGTGGTATTTTTTTTTAGGGAAACTCGGTGAACTTCCCATCCTTCAACAGCATCAGGTCAAGGCACCATGGTCTCACCATCTGTACTCCTCCTCGGCCAATGATCGGTGTCACAAGGTATGCATGGTCCGACAGAAGGGATGAACTAACCAGCAGCCTGTCTAATCTAGTGTATGAATGATTGGCATGAGAGAAAAAACTGTACTCCCGGCTTGTCAGGTGTTGATGTCGCCAAACATCCACCAAGTGGAATGTGTCCTCTGTCTTGCCCAATGCTTTTGCATTCCTTCATTTTTGGACCAGGACAGGGTTGGACCTATCCAGTATGGTGTCCCGCACACAATTGTAGTCCCTTCCCAAGAGCCATGGACCAAGCAAAGACGCCATGTCTAGGGCCAATTTCTAAAACTGAGGTCTTCTTTGTTGGTGGTGTATACTGAGCCCACCAAAAGTGGTTCCACTCACTCAGTGGATAAGTGGACAAGAGAATATCTTCCCCCATCATCCCGGACTTCCCTTTGAGTCTGCTCTTGTGCCACCTGGTAGCCAAATGGCCACCCCTCTAGCCTTAGTAGAAAAGCTTGAAGTGATCCACTCCCCTCCCCCCCAGGCTTCCCTCAGTCTTGATTGCCTCTTCATGCGACATATGTGTCTCCTGTAATAGCACCTGTTGTAATTTAGCCCTTTTAACCTCAGAAAGCACTTTTTTCCTCTTAATATAAAGAATACTGGATAGGCAACTATGCACAACATAGAGGATTGTGTATGAGCAGTCATACACAACAAAGATATTCTTGTATCGAGAGGTTTCCCTGGTAACAGATGACCTTGAGAGCACAGCTCAAAAGGTGCTCTATTAACAAGGGAACCTCGAGATACAAGAATATCCTTGTTTGTGTTTGACTGCTCATACACAATCTTTTATGGTGTATGGGCAGTCACAGCATAGAAAATCACACAAAGCCAGCTAATGAAGACAACGGAGAATTGAAATCTTAACATTTTCTTTTTTTAACTGACACGGTGTGCTGCAGATGTTTCTGTAAGTTCAAATTTAAAAAAAAAAAAAAAAAAAACTTCAAGCTTAACTGGACAGAGAAAAGCAACTATGTAGCAGCATTCCAGGTTGTTCTGCTGCAGTAGTAACATCACTACTGCAGCAGAACAAAATAATGTTACTACTGCAGCTGAACAAGCATATTACAGGCATGGAATTCCATGCATAACAGCATTCCACTATACATTATAACAGATTTTAGCCCATTTACATTCCAAGTAGCAACATTAACTGGATTACCCATTATCACAGTTGTAGTAAGGCATTTCATAATCAAATATTGTTCTAGAAAACCTGATTTTTCCAATGGTACACCATTATACAGTGATCTTCCAGGACATAAAGTCTCCACCACTCATTCACACTTATGGAACTGTGCCGGAGGCGCTAGGACCCAGCGGGAGCAAACTTTTTGCAGAGGGTCAGCGCCAGGGGCTGGAGCCCTTGAAGGCCTTTTCAAACATCAGCTGGTGTAGTAATAACTGTCTCGGCGCGACCCTCAACCGCCTCAGTTCCTTTTCACACGTCAAGTGCACTTCAGTGACAACGTCGCTTGCCCGCTTGAGAGTCATACTTCAAACTAGCAGCATAGTTTTTCAGTTTTATTGTTTTGTAATAATATCTCGAATAAGTACCGCTTAGTTTATTTATTCTTATTAAAGAAAAGAAGTCTCAGCCTACATTGGAGGTCGACCATGAGCAGGTCAGGTAGCGGTGAGGAGACTTATGTATAAGCTGTTCAGTCAGCCAGGCTGGGTCTGGTCCGCCGCCCTCTCTGGAGGGGGGGGATCTGACAATGGACAGTCCAATGCCCGAGGGGATGGGAGGGCCCCTCGGAAGCATAAAAGTAAACGGTTGCACTCTCAGCACCGTTTGGCCTCAAACTCTTCTTCGGCCCACAGGTCAAAAAAGAGAAGGCATCACTCGAGGTCGCCCCCTGGTATGTGTCTGCGTAAATGGTCAGTTATTGGGGCTAGTTGCCGGTCTCCTCTTTAGGAGTCGCTGGTTTCTGTTTCCGGTCGCCGACCTCTTCGACATCGGAGCCCTACCCCGCCCTCCGTTAGGTCTTCAGATGAGCAGTTTCATCAGTGGTCTGCTCTTACGGAGCAATGGGCTTGGAGGTTGGTCCAGCTGCCTGGCCCGGTCACTCCAGAGCCTTTGGGCTTTTCCGGGGATCGGGTAGGGCAGGTGGGCCTCCCTAGTTGTGCGGCGCCATCTTCGGTGCCATCGACTCCACGCTTAGGTGTTCCCCCCCCACACACACACATGGCTGTGGCGCAGGGGGCCACACCTATGCCTCTATCTCTGGTATTCATCCTCCTTTCTCCTCAGATCCTATTTTTCAGAGCCTTGCGATGTTTTTGGCATCAGTGGCTTGTTCGTCGCTGTCCTCAGCGTCGATGCAACTGTCTGCGCCATCCTCTTCGCCGTTGGGGTTGTCGGCGCCGCATGCCTCATCGGTGCCATCTTCAGCGCCTCATTGGCTCTATCTTCAGTGCCGTGCAGCTTTTCGGCGCAGTCTTCGGCGCCGAGGCCTGTTAGGGCGTCATCCAGTCTTCAGGGCTTCTCTTCTCTGAATCCTTTTCCTTCCGATTTTCACTCCTTTCCTGTCCATGCAGTCCCTCCTGGGTTGTCAGGAAATGACATTGAGCCTGACCCAGACCTTCGCCTGGGTGATGATGTGGAAGGATCTCATCCTGTAGCAGAGCCTCTGGTCGAAGACCTGTCTTTCAAGTCTATGCTGAAAAATTTGAATTCCACTGTTTCTCTCTAGACTGCAGATATTGATCCTGGGAAGCTGTTGAGACTCCAATACCTCCATGTTCCGGAGATCCCTATGGATTTGACTCCTCCGGTACAGCCCTCCTTTGAAACGCTTTCTCAAATGGTGTGGAATAATCTCACTCATTCCTTCTGTGGCTAAGTCCATAGATAGAAAGTATGCTGCTCCCAAGGATCGACCCGTCTTGGCCTCCCAGGCCTTTGTGGACCCTATTGTAGTCCTGGCGGAGAATGATAAGGCCGTCCTCCGTCAGGCATCTTCAGCCCGGCCTAAAAACAAAGAATCTCACAAGATAGACACCATAGGTAAGAGAGTCTTTGCTGCCTCTACCCTTGGTATGCATATTGCCAGCTACCAGGGCTATTTTTCTCAATAGGAGTATGTTCTTTGGCATTCACTCAAACAAGTGGTAGAACCTCCTGGCTGTGCACTTCAGGTTTCACGAATGATGCCCAGCAACAGGTTATGGTGTTACCCTTTGGTATGTATCTCTTTGGTCTTCAAGTAGAGCAAGCTCTGGAGGCCACTCAAAAGACTAGGTCTGCCATTAAATTGGCTCAGCCTGCTCCCACCCCTTTTTGTGGGGGTGTTAATAAGCGTCAATTTCACAACTGTCAGTCCTTTCGAGGCAAAGGCAGGGGAGGTTTTAATAAAAACCAAGCCCCCCAGCCTCAAAAGAAAATGCAACAGAAAGCACAAGGACCCAAAGTGCCCAGTGCTACCTTCTGACTCTCTGGCCCACGTCCCTCCTCAGCTGCCAGAGGGGGACATTCTCTCAGCGGTGGGGGGTCGTCTGACTCAGTTCTACAGCCGTTGGAAGACCATAATATCAGACAAATGGGTCCTCCGGATAATCCGTGAGGGATGTTCCCTCAATCTTTGAGACCCCTCCAGATCTCACCCCCCAAACGACAGCCCAGACTGTTGACAGTTCAGTCAGAACTTGTCACCTCCGAGATACAGGGCCTTCTGAACAACAGGGCAGTAGAAATAGTTCCATTGGATCAACGGAACACAGGGTTCTACTCCCACTACTTTCTTGTTCCAAAGAAAACTGGGGGCATGCGCCCCATTTTGGACCTCAGAAAACTGAACAGATTTCTTCCCAAGGAAAAGTTAAAAATGATGTCACTGGGAACCCTGTTGCCCTTGTTTCGTCAACACGATTGGTTAGCTTCCCTGGATATGCAGGATGCTTACCAACATATTCCTTTTCACCCAAAACATCACAAATACCTAAGGTTTGTGGCTTTGGGCCAACATTGTCCGTTCAGAGTCCTGCCCTTTGGGCTATCCTCAGCGCCGCAAGTTTTTACAAAGTGTTGTGCAGTTCTCGCAGTGCACCTCAGAAAGATCGGAATACAAGTGTTCCCATATCTGGATGACTGGCTTCTAGCAAGCCCTTCCAGGCAAAGAACTCTCAATGCTGTAGCCATGGCCTCAGACTTCCTCACTTCCATGGGAGTCCTGCTAAATCTCAAGAAATCGCAGTTGCAGCCCTCCCAGGAGCTCCTTTTCATAGGAACTCTTCCGGACACCTCCTGTGCGAGAGGACAGTAGGAGCGATATCCTACAGATGGCCTGATACATCAGAGAGAACAGCTCGGTTTGAGCTATCTCAGTGCAACGGATGCTGAGTCTCATGGCATCCTCGGTGTTCGCTGTACCCCTAGAACACCTCCACATGAGAACCTCTCAATGGATGCTCAGTACTCAGTGGTCCCCGACTACTCATCCTCAGTCCTTTCTCATCAAGGTGACAACCTCTCAGGAGGTCGCTCACCTGGTGGTCGCAAGAGGACAATCTTCTGGAAGGATAGCCCTTTACTCCTCTGGATCATCAGATTTCTATCACCATAGATGCGCCCCTGTCGGGATGGGGAGCTCACTGTCAGGATCTCTACACTCAGGGTACTTGGACTCAGGTCGAAGCCCAGCTTCACATAAATGTCCTGGAAATGAGAGCCGTTCTCTATGCAGTCCGGGCCTTGAAGGACATTCTTTGTCACAAGAACATTCTCCTTCAGACGGACAACAAGGCTGTAATGTGTTACATCAACAAGCAGGGCAGCGCACACTCTTACCTCTTGTGCAGGGAAGCAATGAGAGTGTGAGAATGGTGCCTAGATCACAAGGCTCTTATTCAGGCAGTCTACCTGCTGGGAATTATTTATTTATTACATTTTGGTAACCAGGTAGGCCCACTGAGCCCTGAAGGTCC
This sequence comes from Neoceratodus forsteri, assembly GCA_016271365.2. NCBI lineage: Eukaryota > Metazoa > Chordata > Ceratodontiformes > Ceratodontidae > Neoceratodus > Neoceratodus forsteri. Next base: position 608,746,474 of record CM057449.1, on the reverse strand, counting down.
CTTTTTCAGGGGGCGACCCGGGATAACAATACAAGTTATAAAAATGAACAAGGACATAAGGAACATTTGAGGCATTGTGAGTTTCATCATGAGGTGGTGACAGTAAAGAAAAATAGTGGATACAGGCATGGTAAAAGAAAAGCAGTGGATACAGGAATGGAATACAGAACGAACTGGCAGACCCTCTCAACAGAACGGAGGCAGACCCTCACGAGTGGTCTCTCAACTTAACCGTAGTTCAGTCGCTATTCGCAGATTGGGGAGCTCCAGATCTGGACCTTTTTGCATCCCCACCCAACACAGTACTGCCTCTTTTCTGTTCCAGAAATCCAGGGCCTGGCATTTTCTGTCAGGATGCATTCAAGCTACAGTGGACAAAACGCTTTCTATATGCCTTCCCTCCTCTTCCCCTAATCCAGAGGGTACTCCTCAAATTCGAGTCTCTGGGACACAAGATGATGCTCATTGCTCCCTTCTGGCCTCGACAGATATGGTTTCCATTACTCAACAGTATGGCGGAAGCCCCTCCGAAGGCGCTTCCCCTTCAGATGAACCTTCTAACCCAGGGTCCTCTGGTCCATCCCAATCTGAGGTCGCTGAGTCTTCATGCTTGGCTCCTGAGGAGGTAGAGGTGAATAAGTTCAATGCCTCTCGTAGAGTTTCTGATATTCTTTTGGCTGCGCGAAAGCCAGCAACCAGAAAGACTTACACTGCAAAATGGAAGCATTTTTCCCTCTGGTGTGCAGGATCCTCTTTCAATCCTTTTTCTTGCCCACCCAACAAAGTTTTAGAGTACCTCTTAGACCTCTCAAATTCAGGTCTTCAATACTCTAGAATCAAAGTTCACCTTTGTGCCATTTCAGCATATCATGAGCTATTACTTTCCTTATCTCTGGCTCAGTTACCGGTAGTTCAGAGGTTTCTTAAGGGTATTCTGCATACCAGACCTCCTGTCAGATGTCCAGTTGACGTCCAGTTGCAGCCTGGGACATTAATCTCGTGCTGGACATGCTCATTAGAAAACCTTTTGAGCCACTAGTTACCTGCGAATTGAAATTCCTCACTTGGAAAACGGCCTTCCTGGTGGCCATCACTTCGGCCCACAGGGTTTCTGAAATACATGCTCTGGTAACAGACCCTCCATGTACTGTATTTCACAAGGATAAAGTAGTTCTTAGGACCCATCCTAAGTTCCTCCGTAAGGTTGTCTTAGAATTCCATTTAAACCAACCTTTGGTCCTACCTACCTACTTTGCCGATTTCCAGAATGAAGGAGAACGTACCCTTCATTCCTTAGATGTTAAAAGAGCTTTGTGCTTCTATTTAGATAGAACAAAGGAAATTCACAAAGCTCAACAACTGTTTGTCTCCTTCAGCAGGACCCGGCTGGGTCAGCCTGTCGCTATCCGATGCATTTGAGCATGGCTGGTGGCATGCCTTCGCCACTGTTATTCCATGGCACGGGTCAAGCTGGAGGGCAGAGTGTATGCTCACTCTACTAGAGCAGTCGTAGCATCTCTGGTGAAAATCCGCAACATGCCCATTGCGGACATTTGCAATGCGGCTACTTGGAGCTCAGTGCATACTTTTTTTAAGCACTGTACACTGGACGTCCATGCCAGATGAAACCTTTCATTTGGCAGGACTATCCTTAACGGACTTCTGTCCTGAATTCATGTGCTGTTGGTTTTCCTGCCGCCCTCTTGGGGGATTTTTAGCTCGGTACTCTCCCATAAGTGTGAACGAGTGGTGGAGACTTTATGTCCAGGAAGATATGGAAATTACGTACCCACCGTAATTCTTGATCTTCTTGGACGAAGTCTCCACCACTCATTCACACGCCCACCCTCCATCCCCCGAGCTCACCTCTCTGTTTTGGTCTTCACCCTCTCAATGTTTACGCTGTGAAGACTTCTTTGTTGACCCTTCTTATTCGGGTCATTCAGACTATCTTGTGTCCAATTTGTGTTAGACTAGTCTTTCTAGGTTAGTTGCGCTGCACCTCCTTGGGGAAAAAAAGGTACTGAGGCGGTTGGAGGGTCGACGCCGAGATAGTCATTACCGCATGAGCTGATGCTCGCAGCGCCGCTGCTCGCAGCTCCATCTCTGCAGCCAACCCTCTGCAAAAGTTTGCTCCCGCTGGGTCCTAGCGCCTCCGGTGTAGTCCTATAAGTGTGAATGAGTGGTGGAGACTTCGTCCAAGAAGATCAAGAATTATGGTAGGTATGTAATTTCCATTTATCGATATGTCCCCCATTTTTAATGAACCATTAACTTTTTTCCCAAAGTTAAAACAAACTCCCTTCCCCCTCCTCCATTCCCAACAGTATAATTACCCCCACGCCCTTCCCCAGCGTGGGGAGCCTTTTTCGTGGACCCATCCTCTCATTCCCTTAAGACTGGGCACCCAATTGCCCAGTCAGCTCTCCCTTCAAATTGATGGCAGTTGGCTTGATATTTTCTAATCTTGGGCATCATGTTTTAATAAACTTCCTGGACACAATTGCGCCCCTTCTGTCGATGCTGTTTGCATATTCTTCAATCTGTTCCAGTTTGTCCAGCACCTTCTATCAGTGCACTAATTGTAACCCTAGTGACAGTATTCCCCCCCTTCCCACTCTGTGGCATGCCCTCGACTGCAGCTTAATCACCTTGTGAGAGAAGGTGACCTACCTGAGTTCCAGTGTCCCATGCTGCATGAGTGACTCCATCATGTCACCCCACTGGACAAGTGCATCATCACCATGTCACCTTCTTCTTCTCGACAGGATGGGTGTATGTCAAGGCATCATCCACCCTGCAAAATGAGTCCGAGCACAGCACAATGCATCAATTTTAAACTGAGAGCACTTTAGATACCCCCCCCCCCCAAATGCTTCATCAAATTCTCCCTAGTCCCTCCAGCAGGTTGCAGTGAGGTATACCTTGGCCATTGCCAGCCATCCTACCTGATGACACCAATTAATGGTTGGGGTATCCACCAGTCACCCCAAGAACTTCTATATGTGCAGTTTCATATCTTCGACATTATTCCTTCAGGCCCCCCCCGCCACATTCAATTAACCTAAACTAACTTACAAATATAACTTATTGAATTCCATAACTGATCATTAGGCAGACCCTATATACAATTAAACTTTCTAAGGCCCCGCTCTTATAATGCTCTCCCTTGTTTCAATGCATCCAATAAAGGTCCATACCTGTTGGGTTCCTCCAACTGCCATCTCCGGGGAGACCCCCCGGTGAACCTCACCACCCATCAGTACCCATGCCCCTTGGCATGGTCAGGCTATTTAGGAGGCATCACAACAGGCAGAAAAGTTCCTCCAGAGTGCGGGGATCTGCTGGGCCTGTGTGTGAAAGATCCATAGTCTACAAGGCATTCTGGCAAGTCACCAACTCGCATTTTGTGCAAGTCTCACTAGATGACTCCGAGTAAAGTCCCGGGTCCAGCTCTACTGCCCCAAGGCACTGCAGAAAATCCAAGAGTGTCAACAGACACACAACAGTTGAGCCCCCAGCTCCCCCTGCAGTCTGGTGCAAGGCCACTTGTGCCACGAGGTGTGATGCAGCAGCTCCCTTGCCCACAGATTGCATGGAGAACACATTCACTTTATGCTTCTCTCCTCCGGCAACAAAGGGCTTTACTTAAAACTGGGTCAATTAAAGTTGAACAAGTTCTGCTCAAACCAATACTTATCTGGCAGCTGTTGGACTAGCCCTAGAGGGAGACTTTCCATCCAATCATTTCATTTCATCGGCCACCCATTTCTCCACTTCTGGGTAGTTGATGAAGAATTATGGTGGGTTCACAAGGCGGTCAATCTGGAGTTTAGCTGGATAAAAGTATGAAGAGGACCATCCCATGTTGTGCAGCTTAGATTTGACTGCGTTGAACTTTTGCCTGCATAGTTGTAAGTCATGACTGTAGTCCTGATATATGGAGACTCCCCTTGTCCATCTGGATGGCTCTCTGCTTCTTTGCTGTGGCCAGGACTGTCTCCTTGTCGTTAAAGCTGAGGTATTTTATTAAGCAATGTCTCGGGTGATCCCCCAACTTCGGAGGGGGACCCACTGTGCACCCTCTCAATCTTTAACTTTTCTGCAACAGGAGGCAGACCAAGATGTTTTACCAGCCACGCTTGTAATCCTACAGCAGGTCTCTTACCTTCGGTCCCCTCTGGTAAGCCCACATTTCGTAAATTGAATCTTCTAGAGCGATTTTCCTGGTTGTCTACCCTCTCTTACAATTCGATGACAGTCTCTTTAAATTGACTAGGCTTTCTTGAGATCATGTGGACTGTATCCTACAGGTTGCTTACCTGCTGCTGTAATTCAGCGATATTAGTTTCATGTGACGCCGTGGTTTCCGTTAGGTGGGTTACTACCGACTGGAGATGGACTATCTGGGCCATGATATTTGTAAAGCCAGCCCGCATCTCAGTTTGCATGGTAGCAAGCGTGCCAGAAACTCCAGCGAGAGAACGTTCTAGTGCGGCCATGCTGCTTTCCTCCTCTGTAGCCACAAGGGCCTGTTGGCACATATGAGGCTCCGGTCCCACCCGTTGCTCGTTTTGGCCATGCAGGACATTGAAAGGTAATTTGAGTTGCTGATTTTTTTGGTTTTGCGGTTGCCATCGGTATAGATCCCAAACAATCTATTTTTTTTTTTTAAAGATCTTCCAGTGCTCAATCTGCAGACTTGCACACTTTTAAAGATGATGCCCAGAGAAACGAGCTAAACCCTGACCTCCATCATGCCAGCACAAGCCACGCCCCCTCGATGTAGGAACTTGTAGCAGAGATTTATAGTAGTAAAACAAGGGTGCTTAGCTGGCCCGGTGGCACTGAGGATTGAGGCAGTGGACGCCACACCTCGCCTCGCCCGGCTGACAGGTTCGGGAGCGACCAGGGTCATCGTGGGTCGGCAGGAGGGTGAAGGATGGGCGTCCGATGGACTGCTCTCCTTCCCGAGGGATAGAGGATTGCTGTCAGCGGTACTCTGGTGGCCTCTAGGAGTGACTGGGGGCGATGCTAGCACAGGCACTTTCGGGGGAGACATGCTGGGGCAGACACCGAGAAGTGTGCGTACGGCAGTGTGTGCACCTGTCCCTTGGCATCATTGCATGCCTTACACGGCTGTGGGGAGAAAACAGGAAAACTGTCACTGGTTGTGGCGGCATGATGGCTCAGTCCCTGACAGGGAGCAATGGCTCCGAGGGTGCGCGACGACACACTGGATCGTCTCGGCGGAAGGGTGTGGGGCCCTCCGCTGCCTCGCCATTGGGGGTACTAGCTGGGACCCACATGGGAGCTGGAATCCCTCAAGACGGCGGCCGTGAAACCTGAAGGGGGTTGTCAGGATGTGATAGAGGTAGGCAGGCCAGGGCCAGAGGGAGAAAAATGACTAAGAAAAAAAAAAAAGGGTACCTCCAAGTTAACAGAAAATTTTGATCCCCAGACTTCTGCCCCATACAAAAGGATGGGGTTTAAGTTCACCTTCCCAGCAGTAAGGATTGGTGCTACAGAATTTCCACTGTATTTGAAGTTAAACCACAGTAATGCTTTTGTTGTAAGTTTTGTTTTGTTGCAGTGTTCTCTGAGATGTTTAGTCCATTTACAGGTGGAAGTTAGTTGGATACCCAAGTGTGTGTATATATATGTATGTGTGTGTGTATATGTATATATATATATATGCTGAAACAATTTCTATGAGATCCCTGTCTAGATAGAATCTATGTGAGGGGAAATTTTTGCCAAACATCATGACTTTAGTTTTCCTAAGCTTTATATTTAAATGAAGAGCATTGCCCTTGCTTTTTAAAATGTTATTTTTTTGTGGTAAACCTTACTTTTATAAGGGGAACACTACCAGGTCGTCTGTGTAAATTAAGATGTGACTGGGGGACCTTATTTATTTTTGGTGAGTCTAGAGGAAGATCATCTGGGAATGAAAGGAGGTGGTCTATATAGAGACTAAATAGAAGAGGGGCCAATAGGCAACCCTGTTTGACACCACTGTTTGTGTTAAAAAAAATTCTAAGAGGTTACCCTGATTGTCAAATCTGATAGCTTTGGTTTTGTTAGTGTGAAGTAAATAGATTGGAAGAAGTTGTTCTAGGGGAAGCCCTCTATCAAAGAGCACGTCTCACAGTCTCTGTTTGCAGAGTCGAAGTCAGCAGAAACGTCTATGAAAAGATCAAATAACTTAGATTTTCCTATGTTAATATATGTGTCTAACAGATGAGTAATAACATATACATTGTCATTTGTAGAATGATTTGCTCTGAAGCCTGCTTCATACATGGATAAGGGGCTTGTATGATCTACTCAAGTTTGCAATTTTGTCATTACAATCCTGGCAAAGATTGTGGAGCTGAAGTCCAGCAAACTAATTGGTTTAAAGTTGTTAGGGTCATAAAAAGATCCTTTTTTTGTGAATGGGGACAATAATATTTCTTTCCCACAAGATAGATATAAACTTTTGAGACAAACAAATGTTAAAAAAAAAAAAAAAAACAGGAAAAGTAAGGGGGACCAAAAATCGTTGAAGTCTTTATAAATATCTGAAGGAATGGCATCAGGACCCTTATTCCTTGCCAAATTTGTTATGGCTTTGTCCACCACTTCTCTTGTGATTATCATAGGAGAATAGGGTTTCTGATTTAACCAGGTAGAGATCTTGTCAGAAATCCCTTTTAAATGTTCCTTATAAAACATTTTCTTAAAATGATCAACCCAAATGTCCTTTGGTATGTGAACAGTAAGAGATAATTGGAATTTGTTAGCCCTAGTGGCCACTAAATTCGGAAAGGTTTTAGTGTCATTTTTTGAATGACCTGGAACATGTACTCCCACTGTTTTTTTGGGAGTATTCTGGGTTTTTTTTTTTTTTTTTGTGCTTTAGAAACTTTTTATATTGTTTTCTGGCTTGTTTTAGGTGTCTTACTTTAAATCTAGTTAGATTTTTCCTAGTTTCTTTAATAACTTTCCCAAGATTCCCTTTTGCTTTTTGACATGTAGTATCAAACCATGTTTTTGTCCTTTGAAAAATACATTTTTTGTCATATGTTTTCATTTAAAGCTTCAGTGTGTACTTGCAGTTCTTGAGCCAACAACTGCATAAGACAGTTTTCATCACAAGAAAATTGAAAGTTGTCTAGTATTTCCAGTAACATATTCCAAGTTCTTTCGGTGATTTGGATTCTGTTTTTTACTCTCCTAGTCAACAAGGCCAAGGAGTTCTGTGGTGCTACAATGGAATCTTGTTGAATTTGAGAGCAAGTATGTAAACATAGTGGAGTGTGATCACTTTCTGGTCTCATGTCAATGCTGAGTTTTTTAAATATCTCATAGTATGTCTCTGGGGTACACAGAATATAGTCAATGAGACACTGACCCATTCTGAAAAAAAGGTGGGGTTCCCTGGAGAATCCCCACCTATCCTACCATTCAGTACAAGATAGCTCTCAACAAAATTCTGAAACTTGGTCCCTTGATCATTTTTATGCTTTTTCCAAACTATTTCTCTTAGGAAGGTCACCCAGGTAGATATATGTTTCTGCAAATTATTCAGGTTATCATAATTGGCAATTGTGGGATTAGATTCCCCTGTAATCCAACTAATACTAGAGGGGAATTTTAAGTAAACTATTCCAAATCCAAAGAAAGATTGTCCAGTATGTTAGGGTAATAATTGTTGACTAACAAAACTGGTGATATGTACACGTTTGGCAGGATAAATAAGGTATTGCCCCATTTAACTACTGAGATTATGTTATCTATTTTGGATACCCCTGCCAAATTTCTTAGACTTGACTGCTGGGGAAAAATTAGCTCATAGTCATTAATATTGATCATATCCAGGGACCAAGTTTATTGAAAGCATATGACTTCAAATTGGTCTATAAATAGGCACCATTCAGGGTCCGAAAATTTTCACTGCTATCCAACAATATTCCACACCAACAGATTCTCATTAAGTTGAGTATGGATGGAGAGTTGTGTGGCTGAACCCTCATTACCAGAGGAATCTAGTCATAAATCTCTTCCTGGGCTGACAGCATTAAATTCACCATTAATCAGGTCATACATGTCTACTATCAGAATATTCCCTTTATCCAATTTATGTGCATTGTTCAATATCTGTTGATACTTCCCAGGAGATTTTATGTACATATTTATTTGGGATTCTTCTTCAGTAAATAAGCCCTTTCTATGTATGGTATATCCTGTACTGATATGTCTAAGTTCAAATTACCCATCAACATCATTAACACTAAAGAACGAAGTGTATGTTCTTTTTCATCCAACAGGTGGGGGAGTCCAAAAAAGGAAAGCACTTTACAGGATTCCTGATGGAATGGGGGGATCAATCTTATCAAAATTCCATTTCAAGTCCTTCAAAATAGTTATTTGTTCTCCTCGCTGCAACGTGTCTTAGATTGTGTTAGGGGGTAGACACAGCCCATATTGTGCCCCAAGTTACTGGGGGAGGAATTTCTAGAGCAAGCTTTGCTAATCATTGTTATTTAAACCATACCTTTTCAGCAAAATATGTCAGAGACCATAGCATAAACAAGAAGCAGGGGATCAAATGTATCCCTGCCTATAAATATAACATTTTCTCTAGCATTTGGGATTTCCAGTTCAGCACTGAATAAGTGAACAACCAAATCAGTCAGGGTTTCCACAGTCTCTTGTGGTCTTAGAAACATTCCCAATATTCTTAGAACCATTTTATTTCCCATAGGTTTTATTACAGTTTGGTTTTCTCTCAGATTTCTACTTGAAATAAGTTGCTCCGTTATTCCCTGAAGTGTTTGTCTTTCACTCAACAATTTTGGCAGTCCTTCCAGTCATTATGTGACTAGTCATACAGCTTGAAGGTAGTCCCCCTGTTTACTCTAACTGCTTATTTTCTTTTAGCTTGTGCTCATAGATTCCATCTGCCTTAAGTGGCATTTTGTTCAGCTTTTGTATTAAAATTACAGGAGGTAGGCAAGTTTTGGGGGATGTCGATTTGCTAGTAGTATGTTTTACTGTACCCTTGCCTTTAGATTTTCTATTCTTTCTTGATTTGTTCTTTTTTAATTTATGTTTTCTCTCTTGGTCGTTCTGCCCTTTTTTATTTTTGCACTGTGGTGAATCAAGTATAATTAGTGTGAAGAAAGATAGTTTCCTTGCCTCTCTTTCCTGCTGTAGGTGATTATTATTTGTTAGCTTTTCAATGGTAGCTGTTTGATCTTGAACTAGTTTATAAGCCCTTCAGTTCTATTTTTTAGATCGTTGAAGGCTTCCAGTAAGACAATATTGGCCATAATGGGATGGGCCAATGCCTTAATGGTGTGTTTTGATAACATGTCTGGATATTGTTCTAAAAAGTGGGGATCAAGTTCAATTTTTATTTTTTTCAGCTTCTTCATCCAATTTCTTGAAGACGGCATTAGGTGAGCCAGCTAAAATGGAGCAGTCTAAGTCCTGTTTGGGGGAATTCATGATGTCAGGTGTTATATTTGAAGGACTAAAACATTCTAACTTGGTGAAGTGGGTGTCCTGTTCTGCTCTAACATGTATTTCATTTAGAATGGTCTTTTTCGCGTTTTCACTGTGCCTTAAAGGTATATCCTTGTCCTTAGTTATCTTCATATTTTCCAAGTCAGCTTGATGAGTTACTGGGAGAAAGTAATCTGTGATCATTTCTTTCTTGTTGGAATCTGGATCCTCACACTTTTTACTGTTGTTAGATTTTTTTTTCCTTTTCTTGCCCTCTGTTTGTTAAGTTTAGAGCCATGGTCTCTAGTTTCTAAATCTGCCATAACCCTAGCTTTAGAGAGTTCAGAAGAGGGAGGTGTGTGTGTGTGTGTGGGGGGGGGGTGCAATGTTCTTTTCAAGCCTTCTTTTTGATTCACCTGGGCAGAATTTGTCGCCCATATTTGAAGTGTTTTGTGTTGTTTATTTACCCTTACTAATGCCCTCCAATTTCACAGCATCTGCATAAGTAAAAGGTTTATCCACCTCAACAGGCGTTGAGGTTGACAAAACCAAATCCTCTATAAAAATGCTATAGTTTTTCTTTGGACCTTGTTAATGACAGCCTTACCTCTTCTAGTATACATATTAAAATTCTGAAATAAAATCCTAAAAGGAAAAAAAAGGAATCGGAAATATTGAACAGTAAAGATGAATTAGGCAAGGCAAATTTTATTTAAAAGACGCCCAATCCCTGAGGCTTTGGGTGCCGTACACAGATCAGTAAACAATAACAGTTCATTAACAATATAATTAAAACTAATTTAGATTACACACATATAGAATTTAAAAATAAGTCCAAAAAACAAAACTAGATACATAACTAAATAGGTGGCCTTGGACAAAGCTGGAAAAACAAAAGTCAGACCAATGCAGAATTATAAGACAGCATTTGGGAAAGCTTGATTATACAGGACGGCCTTGAGGCAGGCCTTGAATACCTCTACTGAAGGGGCCTCCCTTTCAGCTGGAGGTAGCGAATTCCACAGGATGGGGCTGGCGACACTTAACGCTCAGTCTCCAGCCATTTTTAACCTCATCCTGAGAATCAGAAGGAGGCCCCTAGAGGAGTAGGCGCAGAGGGAGCAGACTGAGACAGCAGGTGTAAGAAGGTCTGCCAAGTAACCAGGGCCCAGGCCATATAGAGCCTTAAAGGTGAGCTGTTAGAATCCATTCCTTTTAAAGTGTTCAGAACCTATTTAATCAGTCACTTCCTGGGTGAATGCAAAAATAGGAAATGAAAAGTGACGTCTGAGTAGACCGTGGAAGTCCGAGATAAAATCCAAGAAAATCCACAGGAGTAGGTAAAATGGAAATCGGAGTTCGCAATACTGTATATATTCCCTATAGTTTAATATTCCCAGTTCTCAGGTGTCAGATTGCAGCTGTCACTTCTACCAGAAGCCCTTGAGTAAAAGTCTAAGGCAGTGAAGTACAGGAAACTGAATTAAAGTACCTAGTCCTGCAAAAATGTTTGGTTCCTGTGGAAGTGAGGGTGAAAGATGAAATGGCACCAGGAGTCCACGGTCAAAGCGATTCTCGAGGCCAGCTGGGGATCTTTGATGTTGTTAGCCTAAAGGAGCGCACTTTGAAGCAACGCACACCTCTTCACTCAGTTCAATACAGAGCGGGGGTGGGGGGGCAAATCTGTATACTTAACCAGGTCCTTACTGAGAAAAAAGAAAATGAAATTAAGAAGTGTAAATGGAAAAACAATCAGGATGTTCTAATGAAAGCTGAATTTTATGTATATTGGTTGGATATATTCCAATTAAATAATAGAAGTGTTCCTATTGTACACTCCAATATTAATAATCTGTTTACCACTAGACGGCCATTGCTAACTGTATTAGAAACTAGAGCTAGAAAGTAGAATTATTTGGCTATAGTTAGGGCAGTAATTCTGTGCAATAAGTTAAATACAGGTTCTAGGGACATGGATATGTTGTTCATCCACACTTATTGGCAGGTTCCTTGCCGCTTTAAATCTTGCCGGAAGGTCTTCATGCTGGCTCCTCCCACCCACCCGGGTGGTAAAACTCTCGCCTCACTCTATGAAGCCAGATCTTCTTACCGCTTGGAAGCTCAGGTTCCTCCTTAACGCCTCCACGATAAGACTGGTTCCTAACTCTTCGGTTTTCCAAATTAAACTTTGTTGTTTTCTAGACTTCGTCAACTATTTCCTCGCGCTGCGATGGACAAATCGACTCCCGGTTTCGGAGATGCCCATGCGGGCAGAAGATGTCTCAGACGGATCCGCACTCCACGCAGCTCACTGCTTGGGCCTTGAGCACGCACCCGCAGGCTTGGCACCTGTGCTCTTCTTTCTCGGCCTACGCCTGGCAGAAGACCGCGCCGGCTGCGGCTTGGCTGACCTACACCGGTGCTTACCTCCGTAAAGTCTAAAGAGGCCCGGTTGGTGGTTCCTGTGGCGCGGCGGGCTTACGGAACAGCTAGAGCAGATGATCGCCTCAAGAGGAGGCGCACGGCCACATCTTCTCGCCACGCATTTATCCCGCTGTCCCTGGGATCTCATATTCTGCTTCCTTTATGAGCTTTGTGTGTCTCTCTCCACTAAGGGAGAGGGACCAACATCTGCTGGACCTTCTCTCGTCCAAAAGAAGAAGGACAAGGGTAAGTCCTCCATCGACGCTCTTTGGGAGCGGGAGAGGTCCTCCCGAAAGTGGTCGCACCATCGACTTCGGCCGATCCTTTGGCTTCGCCACTGGCTTCATGGTGTCCCCGCCAGGTCAGTTGACCGAGACTCTCCAACGCAGTCGAGATCTTTCTCGACCTGTGATGGGTTGTTGACCGGCGGCCAAAATCCTTCCCCTGTTCCCCGGTGGTGGTTGAGGATCCCGTGGGCTTGCCAGTGCCTCTGGTTCCGGAGCCCTTGGGTGTTCCTCTGAGCCGAGGGAGGGCGGTTTCCGCCCTTCCCCGCACCTCCTCGGAAAAGCAGAGGTTCATGTCTCGTCTCGGACTTTTAGCAGTCCAGCCGATCCCGCCACCATAGGTGGTCTCGGTCTCGGCACTGCGCAAGTGGCACCGCCGGCCTCTTCCTTGACGAGGGGAGGCTTCACAGTTGGCGTGACGACACGAGGACCTCATTGGCAACAGCTTCTGTTGGCTGGGAGCAAGCCGAGCCGCCTCCCCGGCCATTAAGTGGCTGTCACCGGAGCAGCCGAAGCAACCCCTTGCTTTAGCCGAGGTGCCTGTTTCCAGGCCTGTTGCTCAGCCAAAATCAGCTCCTCCACCGATTATAGTGGAACCTCCGCCTCCACAGCCATTGTTTGGGGCTCCGACCAAGAACTCTTGGTCGGCTCAGGGTCTACCCCATAGGCTGTCTGTCACCCTCACTCCCGATCGCCCTCGGCAGGTGGAGGGTGGTTCAGGCCCGAGGCAGCTCTTTGCAGACTCTTCTGAGTCTGACAACGATTCCTCCCTTTTCTCCAGGTGAGTGGACTTGGAGTCCTCTGGAGGTCAGTCGCTGGATGATAGCCCTTCATCCTTCCTGGGTTTACTTTAGGCTCATCTCGAGTCCACCGGGATGGCCCGAGCTCAGATCCAAGCGGGCCAAGTATCCCGGCCACGGAGATATTGGACCGAGGGATTCCTCACGAGGCCTTTCCTGTGGCTGAGGCCATTGTGGGCCCGGCCTTGGAGCTCTGGCAGCGCCCTGCTTCCTGCCCTGCACCTTCGGCCAGGATGGCCAGGAAGTATGCGGTCCCTACCGGTTCCCTATCTGGTTTCTCGGAACATCCCTCAGCCGAGGGGTTTGTTACCGACAGCGTTTTCCGGCGTGCCGGAAACGCTAGGGACGTGGACAAACCTCCCGACAAGGAGTCCAAGAAATTGAACTATGCCGCTGAAAAGTCTATGCTGCGCCCTCCCTGGCTTCTCAGGCCAGCTCGGCCGCAAGTGATGGCACATTTCTCCCATGCCCTGTTGGGCTCCTGACGAGGTAGTCCTCATCTCCTGCTGACCTGCAGACCACGGTTAGGCAGGTGCGGACCAGGGCAGGGCAGTGGCCAAGCAGCAACTTCAGACTGCTCTGAACATTGGAGACTCATCCAGGTCAGTCCCGCCGCAGTGGCTATGCGCCATCGGGCATGGCTGAGGATATCCACCTTCACAGCGGATACCCAGCACAAATTGGCTGGATGTCCCTCTCCTGGGGACCGACCTCTTCAGCCCTGGGGTGAGGGCCACCCCAGAGGATCAGAAAGTCCAATGCCACTTTGGACTCTGTCTCATCCGCCCAAAGGGACAAGGGCCGAGACCGCAACCTGCCTCTGCCTGTGCCCACGCACATCCGGTCCAGCAGCATCAGGCCAGCAGGCTCGCATTTGGCGCCCCAAACCCAAGCCCGGCTTCCTCCTCCAGGAAGCAGGGAGGTAAAGGCCCAGGAGGTCCCTCGGCCGGTCCGTCCTCCAAGCCTGCACAATGACGGGTTGAAGGGTGTTGCCCCCAACCTCGTCACCTCACCCCAGGTTCCCCCCGTGGGGGGACGGCTCCGCTACTTCCTTACTGCCTGGTCTGCTATTACCACAGACCCGTGGGTGTTGGAAGTGGTAGGGAAAGGGCCTGCCTCTGGAGTTCGAGCAGGCCCCCTCCCAGAGCCCGGCCACCCCAAGGGGGTTTCTAATCAAGAGCTCCGCTTGTCGGCTCAGCTGAGCCGACATCGCCTGCTCTTCGAGAAAGAGGTGATCAGAGAGGTGGCGGACTCTCCCTCAGACCCGGGGTTTGTGTCCAGGTACTTCCTGATCCCAAAACGGATGAGGGTCTGGCACCCCATTCTCGACCTACACAACCTAAACAAGTTCCTAAGGTCTCGAACCTTCAGGATGGTCACTCTGGCTCAGATAATACCATCCTTGGAATGCGGCATGTAGTTCTGCTCTCTGGACCTGCAGGACGCGTTTTTTCATGTCCCTATCCGTCCGTCTCACCAACAATTCCTTCGCTTTCGAGCGGAAGGATCCCTTTTCGAGTTCCGAGCCATGCCCTTCGGCCTGTCTCCTGCACCCAGGGTCTTCACCAAATGCATGGCAGTGGTGACAGCATTCCTGCGGCGACGAGGGGTCCGAGTGTACCCTTACCTGGACGATTGGCTGATAGCAGCCCCCTCCAGACAGGAGGTGGAGCGGTCCAGAGATCTGGCCCTCCAGGTTTGCTCTCAGGTCGGCCTCCTCATCAACGAGGCCAAGTCAGAACCACCTCTTTCTGCCGACACATTCTGTTTCACAAACAGGGATGAAATAAGCATGCTGTGCAAACACTCACCAGTTTATAGGGATTTCCTACCTACTCCACTAGGGAGGCAGTATAGCACTGTGGTTTAGGGCACTGATCTGCAAACTTGGAGACCGGGGTTCAAATCCCATAGCACCCACTTTTGCATACTGTGTAACACTGAGCAAGTCACTTAACTTCTTGTGCTCCCAGGTCGTACCTGGAAACAAGTTTCGGCTTAATGTGCATTTCCTGGTTAAGCAGTTCCCCCTTTACTCCCCCTCCTCTATAACCCAGGGTACTCTGTGATTCTCTAGATAAACAAAAATCTGGAAAAGTAGTGGCAGGAGCTGCTGCACTCCCCAAATAAAGAGTATATGTTTATGTTGTCTTACCACAGTATTTACAGTACCTGATACTCCATACATTTTTTCCTGGATAGAAATTAGCCCGTGC
The DNA here is from genome assembly GCA_016271365.2 of Neoceratodus forsteri. Lineage (NCBI taxonomy): Eukaryota > Metazoa > Chordata > Ceratodontiformes > Ceratodontidae > Neoceratodus > Neoceratodus forsteri. Next base: position 608,731,255 of record CM057449.1, on the reverse strand, counting down.
TTACCTTAAAAGTATGTAGTTTGTTCATGTCTACTGTCTCTCCTGGTAGGCTTTTCTATAAGTGTGCCACCCTCTGGGAGAAAGAAATGCCTCCTAACATTACCCCTGACTTTACTGCCTCCTAACATTATAGTTCTGCTTTCTAGACCCTTGGATCTTACTTCGAGAGGGTTCCTGCAGTAGATCTTCACATATAGGACTGCGCCCCCTGGCATCAGGTCTGCACGGCAAACTTATAGATAGCAATCATCAGCGAGGACCACCCCCGACGGCGGGGCGTCGTGATGTCAGCCCACTCACCAGTTCTTTCCCGCCATCGCCTCAGTCACGTTTGGCTCGTGTCAGAACACCTAACGTCCGCATTGTATTTCTCCGCCTCTTGTAAAATTCTTACAAACATTTTTCTTCAAATTGATGTCTTCTAGACAGAAGAAAAAGTGCTCTAAGTGCGGTGCTCAAATCCCGCACGGGGACGACCATTCCCGCTGCCTCCTCTGCCTCGGTTCGAAGCACGGTGTCCAGGAGTGTTCCATCTACCAGACCTTCAACCAGGCAACCAGAACCAGGCGCAAGAGGTCCCTTGAGGCCCATCTATTGACCCGATGCTTGGCGTCTTTGGAAAGGGAGCTTCAAAAACTTCAGGAAAGGTAGTCATCGCCAGCCCCTAAGAAAAAGAAAAGGAAGGAGAAGCGCTGGGACAGGAGTCCATCGCCATCTGGGAGGCCAGCAACCATGAGTACTTTTTCCGGTGCCCCGTCCGCTTCTTTGGGCTGGGCACCTTCTCACTCTCCTGCCGAGGTGAGCGGGCAGCCGGGGGTTGCCTCTTTGGAGGTGGTAATTCTGTCGACTGATCCTGCTGGTAAGTCACCCCTCACCTCTGGCAAAGGGCTCACAGCCTCTGTCGATCAGACTAGTGGGCGCCTCCCAATTGTCTCTAGTCTGGCCGGATCTGTTCCATCGGACACCGGCTCCTCCGATGCCCGTGTAGATCCGCCCACTCTCCCGTCGGGCTCCAGTTTGGCCCCCAACGTCGGACAGAGTGAGGGACCAGTCGACCCGTCGTCTCCCAGGGTCCTCCACCCTAGAGATTCGCCACCTGACCCTTTGCTGTTTGCCTTAGCAAAGTTGCGATCAGACCTGCCATCGGAGGCCCCTCGTGTCTCCTCCCCCGGTCAGGGCCTCTCTCCGTCCGAGTTCATTCCGCTGCCGACAGAGGACCCGAGAGTCTCCACCCCAGTACTGTGCACCCAGGTCCCAGTGCCCTCCGGCTCCACGGTACTCCCCTGCAGGCCCCTTCATCTGGGTTCATTCCACAGGAACCTCCTTCCCCGCTACGCGGCACCCTCCGCCGGTTATTCAATATCCGACGCTGAGTCAGGTGCCCCGACGCTGGCTTTCCGACATCATCATTCCCGATGACGAGTTATCCTAGTCCAGGACATCCCACGCCGGGCTACCCAGGGTACCCGTAATATCCATCCTGGCACTATCCGCAGTACCAGAGTTATCAGAGTTATCAACCACCACCTCCTCCGGTGCCAGAACTTGAGTCCGTCCCTCGTTGGTGGAAAGAGGATAGAGCGCAGCTTGTGTTGGAGTTGCGACAGCCGGTGAGGGAGCCACCCTTGGTTACGGTGACCTCTCCACTGCCTCCTATCTCCGGAATCCCTACCTCTATTTCGGTAGGCGTTACTGAACCAGACGCTTCTGTTCCTTCTGGCTCTGATTCGTATGACACTAGTTCCGACTCGGACAGGTCGGACCCCAGATCTCCCATGGAGGTTCCTCCAAAAGACTCACCAAAGTCACCTCCAGAGGATCCTTCCTTCGGAGACTTGCTACGTTCAATTCAAGCGGCTGGTGGTTGGCCGTCCAGAGAGGTTGATCTCCAACTCAGTTGTCTTGCGGAGCACCTGGGTCTGGCCACCTCGGACCCTGTTCCCATTCCACAATGGATGGGACCTCATGAGGACCTAGTTACCACAGTCTGGCAACAACCGTACTCCATTCCCGTGGTCTCCCGCAAAGCTGACCGCACCTGTTATCCCCCGGAAGGGAATTTTCACCTGAACTCCCATCCCAAGGCTGACTCTATGGTCATCACGGCAGCTCACGTCCAGCTCAGCCTAAACATCTGAGTTCTTCGCCTCGACAAGGACTCGCGTAACTCTGACCAGTTTGGGCTTAAAAATTTATTTGCCGCTCTTGTGCCACTGCGCTCCTCATTACGCCTCACACATGGTTGCCTTTAAAAAGCTCTTTGACCTTGAAAGGGACTCCAGGATGTTCAAGATGAAACCCCGAGGAAGAAGCTCTTTGATAAAGTAAGGATGAGGAAATCTTTAGCCGCCATGCCCTTTGGGCTACTTACAACTCGGTGGACTCAGTGACGAGAGTAGCTGCATGGGATTCAAGTCCGACGCCTCCTGGTTTCTGAGAGCGGGATCAAGTAGGGACTTGCAGTCCTCTCTGTTGGATGCCCCTTTCAGGACATCTGTCCTCTTTGGCAGCGACGCTAAAGACATCATTACCGGGCTGCAGGAGAGCAGATGCTTCTTGAGGGATGTCCGTTCCTTACACAAGACGGGACAGAAAAAGCAGCCCTTTCGCCACCAAAGAAGGCGGAACAAATCCCAGGCTAAGCGCCAAGCAAAGAAACGAGCACTTGGATCAGGAGCTCAAACCCCATAGTCCAAATTTCAAAAACAGGCCTCTGGGGCTAAAGCTCCCCTCTCCTCAGTGTCCTGACTCCTTTTCCCTCCTTCTGCTACCTCCGGTACATCAGGAGGAACCGGTCGGAGGAAGGTTCAGCCTCCACCTGGAAGGTTGGAGGTCAGTCACAGCAGAAAACTGGATGCTTCAGCTCATCCAGCGAGGTCACTCTATAGAATTCAGCAAAATCCCAACCCCCTCAACCTCCAGGATGGTCCTTCTATCCTTGGCATGAGGTCCCCATAGTCTCTCAAGAGATCCAGGCATTTCTCCTAAAGAGAGTCATAGAACCTGTCCTGTTAAGCCAACTAGGACGGGGATTTTACTCCCACTTCTTCCTGGTACCAAAGAAAACGAGTGACCTGAGACCGATCCTGGACCTCAGCACGCTAAATATCTTCGTTGAACACAAGAAGTTTCGTATGTTGACCCTTCAGGGGCTCCTTCCCCTGCTCCATCAAAACTCTTGGCTGTGCTCCCTGGACATGCAGGATGCTTATCTGCATACTCCTATCCTCCCAGCCCACCACCGCTTTCTCCGCTTTGTTTTCTGGGAGAAACATTTTCAGTTTCGAGCACTCCCATTTGGCCTTTCTTCAGCTCCCCGAGTGTTCGCCAAATGTCTTGCGGTGGTGGCAGCCTTTCTGCGCTGTTGGACATTTATGTCTTCCCGTACCTGGACGACTGGCTCCTCTTAGCACCCTCTCCTACCAGCCTGAAAGAGGCTCTCTCTATCACCCTGAGCTTGTTTGCTTTACTGGGCATAACGGTCAATTTTCCCAAGTCCCAACTAGTACCCTCACAGAGACTCCAGTGTACTGGAGCTGTACTAGACACAGTTCAGGGCACGGCTTTCCTACCATCAGATCGGACTGAGACTCTTGCTTTTCAGGCCACACTGGTGGCACAGGCCCGCTGGATCCCTGCACACTTGGTGCTTCGCTTATTGGGTCTGATGGCTGAAGCTATTTCGACAGTCCCAATGGCCAGGCTTCACATGAGGGTCACCCAATGGTCTCTTCGAGTCCATTGGAACCAGAGGACGGACGACATGAGCCAAAAAGCCATGATCTCCAACAGCCTCCAGAGAGATCTACGCTGGTGGCAGGATCTCTCGAATTTGTCGAAAGGGGGTCCCTTTCCTTCCCACAGTTCCAACTCAGATTCTCACTACGGACGCCTCAGATCTGGGCTGGGGTGCTCATCTGAGTCTCACAAGACACAGGGGTCTTGGTCCGATCAGGAGCTGATGCTCCACATCAATGTTCTGGAGACCAGGGCGGTTCTTTACGCACTCCAGGCATTCCAGTCGCTGCTGGTTCTGGGATCTGTCCTGGTACAAACGGACAACATGTCCACTGTCTGGTACATAAACAAGTGGGGGGGGGACCAGATCCTACCCTCTTTGCCGAGAAGCCGTGAGTGTGTGGTACTGGGCAATTCAGCACAGTCTTTATCTGACAGCAGTTCACGTTCCGGGCATCACCAACATCCTGGCCAACAGTCTCAGTCGATCAGTGGCCCGGTCCCACAAATGGGAGCTCAAGTCAGAGGTAGTCGAAGACCTCTTTCTTCGATGGGGTCGACCAGAGATGGATCTGTTCGCCTTCCCATAGAACGCAAAACTACCCGTCTTCTGCTCGCTCGTTCCCAGGCATAGTGCTTTTTGGCAAGACACGCTGTCTCTTTCGTAGACAGGGAGGTTTCTGTACGTCTTTCCTCTAATTCAGAAGGTCCTGGTGAAACTTCAACAAGAGTGGGCCCACGCAATCCTGATTGCTTCTCTTTGGCCGCACCAAATTTGGTTCCCTCTTCTGCAACACTTGGCACTGGAGCCTCCGGTTCCTCTGGCCATTTCTCATGACCTTCTGACTCAGGAGCAGAGCCTTCAGTCTCTCCACCTTCATGCATGGCACCTGTGGACATAGCGATTTCTCACTATGGGGTCTCTTCGCAGGTTGTGCACATTCTAGTGGAGGCCAGAAAACCCTCCACTAGATCTGCTTACACTATGAAGTGGAAGAGATTCACGATATGGGCACAAGCAAGGAGCTGGGATCCATTTTTGTGCTCGGCATCCCAGGTTCTAGAGTACCTCACACATCTGTCTGAGGTGGGCCTTAGCTATTCCTACATTAAGGTCCACCTCTCTGTGGTGTCAGCCTACCACCTCCCAGTGGAGGGCAAAACCTTGGCTCAGATGGAGGTTGCCAAAACCTTTTTAAAAGGCATCTTTCATTTGAAACCTCCGATCTGGAATCCTTGTCCACTCTGGGACCTGAATTTCATGCTCGAGAAGTAACCTTACCACCGCTTGAACCAGCTTCTTCTTGTGACTTTGTGCCTTCCTTGAAAGACTTTGTTTTTGGTCGCTGTCACTCGTCCAGAAGGGTTTCTGAACCATAGAGCTCGTATGTAAAGAACCTTATTTGATTTTTTCATAAGGACCGAGTAGTTCTTTGGACTAACCCTTCTTTTCTGCCCAAAGTTGTTTCAGAAACCACTTTGAACCAGAGCGTGGAATTACTGTCCACAGTATTCCAACAGGGGGAACACCTGCTGCACATGCTTGATGTGCACCAGATCCTGAGGTACTACACGAACAGGACTAAAGAGTTTAGGAAATCTAACCAACTGTTCATAGCCTTTACCCCTCAGTGCCAAGGCAAGGCTATTTCCATGTAGACCATCTCCCGAGGGCTAGCTAACTGCATCCATTTTTCGTACACGAAATATGGGAAGTCCCTTCCGGGGAGCTGTCAAAGGCCACTCCACCTGTAGCGTGGCTACCTCTACTGCCTTTTTTTCAGAAATGTGTCCACGGCAGAAATCTGTGCTGCAACCACCTGGTCCTCTGTTCACACCTTCACTAAGCATTACAGTCTGGACATTGCCTCTAGACGCAGAACTGGCTTTGGACTTGCGGTCCTGCAAGGCCTTCTGTCGTAATTACACTTGGTGACTTCTTCTCCTCCTGGATGCACCTATGCCTTATTTTTCTTTGGGACTGCTTGGTATTCAGTCCTATATGTGAAGGCCTACTGCAGGAACCCTCTCGAAGTAAGATATAGCAGTTCTAGGGACATGGATATGTTGTTCATCCACACTGTCTGGCAGGTATCCTTGCCGCTTTAAATCTTGCCGGAAGGTCTTCAAGTTGGTTCCTCCCACCCACCCGGTGGTAAACCTCGGCCCGCCCATGACGCCAGATCTTCCTTACGCTGGAAGCTCAGGTTCCTCTCTCAACGCCTACGATAAGACTGGTTCCTAATTCTTCGATTTTTCAATTTAAAGTTTTTGCTTAAAAGACCTGTCTTCTCCTCAAGGCCGCGATGGACAATCGACCTGGTTTCTGGAGATGCCCTTGCGGGCAGAAGATGCCTCGACGGATCCGCACTCCACGCATGCTCACTGTCTAGGCCTGGAGCACCCACCCGCAGGCCTGTGACTTGTGCTCTTCCTTTCGCCCACGCCCTCGAAGACCGTACTGTCTGCTTACAACTGGGGCGCCCGAGAGCTTCCGGTGAAGTCAAAGAGGCCCGGTCGGTTGTTTCGCTGGCGGTGCTCCAGCGGATCAGCTCAGGCAGATGTCGCCCTCAAGAGAGGAGGCGCGGCGCTGGCCGCCTACCTCGGGTTGGGCATTTGTCCCGCTCTCTTCGGTGCCTCTTATTCAGCTTCTTTTAAGGTTTGTCTGACCTCTCTACTAAAGGTGAGGGACCAACTTCTGCTGGACCGCTTTTCAGTCCAAAGAGAGAAGGTAAGTCCCATCGGACGCTCTTGGGAGCGGGAAAGATCCTCTCCGAAGTTGTCGGGCCGCCGACTTCGGTCGACTGCTCGGCTGGCCACTGGTCCCACGGTGTCCCCTGCCAGACCAGTTGGATCGAGACTCCCGACGCTGCGTCGAGATTTTTCTCACCCGTTGGACGGGTTGTCGGCAGAGAAGCCGAGAACTCCTCTCCCCGTTCCCTCGGTGGGAGTTGAGGACCCCGCTGGCTTGTCTGTGCTCCGTTCCGGAGCTCGGTTGAACCTCCTCCAACCGAGGGAGTGCCGTTCCCCATGACACCTCCCTGCACCGTCCTCGGGAAAGCCGAGGTTCTCGGTCTCGGACTTCTTCGCGGTCCAGCCGATCCCGCTGTCATAGGCGGTCTCGGCACCACGGCAAGCGACGCCGCCTGCCCTTCCCTCCTCCTCAGATGAGGGGAGTTTCGACGCAGTTGGCGTCACCCATATGAGCATCCTCGTGTGGCAACAGCCCTTCTGACCGGAACAAGCAGACGCTGGCCGCTTCCCGGCCATTAAGTGGTTGTCACGGAGCGTCAAAACAATCCTTGTTTTATCCGAGGAGCCTGTTCCCAGGGCCGTTGTTCGCCAAACCAGCTGCCCCACCGATTCCGTGGAACCTCCGCCTCCACAGCCGTTATTTGGGGCTCCGACAAGAATTTCGGTCAGCTCTAGGACTGCCCCATAGGCTGTCTGTCACCCTAACTCCCGATCGACCTCGGCAGGTGGAGGGTGGCTCAGGCCCGAGGTAGTTTTGGAGGACTCTTCCCGAGTCGAAGACGATTCCTCCCTTTCTCCAACGAATGGACTTGGAGTCCTCAGGGAAGACAGTCGGTGGACGTATAGCCTTCGTCCTTCCTGGATTGCTTCGCTCATCTCAGAGTCCACCGGGATGAAGCTCGACCCATTTCTAAGCAGGCCAGGTATCCCCTCACGGAGATTCTGGACCGAGGGATTCCCCTACGGAGGCCTTTCCGGTGGCCGAGGCCATAGTGGGCCCGGCCTGGAGCTCTGGCAGCACCCTGCTTCCTGCCCTGCGCCTTCCAGCCAGGATGGCCAGGAAATATCGGTCCTCACCGGTTCGTTGTCCGTTTTGAACACCCTGCGGCCGAGGGGTTAGATACCGACAGCATTTTCTGATTATGCGAACGCTTAGGGATGTGGACAAACCTCCCAACAAGGAGTCCAAGAAATTGACTATGCGGGCGGTGAACTTGACGCTATGGCCTCCTGCCTCTGGTGCTGCCCGCCGCCCCTATGGCACATTTCTCTCACGCCCTGTTGGGCCCTGACGTAGGTCGTCCCTCGCCTTCCCACGGATCTGCAGACCATGGTTAGGCAGGTGCGGACCAGGTAGGGCATCACAAACAGCAGCTTCAGACTGCTTTGGACATTGGGACTCATGCCAGGTCTGTGGCGCTGTCAGAAAGTACAGGCGTTGTCGGGCTGGCTGAGGATATCCACCTCACTTCGGATACCCAGTTAAGTTGGCTGGATGTCCCTCTTGGGGACCAACCTCTTCGCCCTGGGGTGGAAGGTCACCTGCAGAGGATCGAGAGTCCAATGCTACCTTGGACTCGTGTCATCCGTCCAGAAGGACAAAGGCCGCAAACCACAGCCTAAGTCCTTCGTCTCTCTCTGCTCATGCTGCACGCTCCCGCCCAGTAACGATAGGGGCTAGCAGGCAGGAGCTTGGCATCCATGCCGCGCCAGCTTCCTCCAACAGGAAGCAGGGAGGAAGGCCCAGGAGGTCCCCGCCGGTCCCTCCTCCAAGCCTGCCCAGTGACTGGTTGAGGGTGTCGCCCAACCCCGCCACCTCACTCCCAGGTTCCCCTGGGGACGGCTCCATCACTCTTTTTCCGCCTCCATTATTACCACGGACAGGTGGGTGTTGGTGGTGGGAAAAGGCCTGCCCTTGAATTCAAGCAGGCCCCGCCTCTTCAGAGCCGTCGCACCTCGGGGCATCGGGATCCACAGCCTCACTGTCAGCTCGCCGCACCGACATCGCTCTCCTCCTCCAAAAGGAGGTGATCAGGGAGGTGGCGGACCCTTCCTCAGACCTGGGGTTTGTGTCCAGGTACTTCCTGGTTCCGGAACGGACAGGGGGCTGGTGCCCCATTCTTGACCTACACGACCTAAACAAGTTCCTAAGGTCTCGAACCTTCAGGATGGTCACTCTGGCTCAGATAATACCATCCCTGGAACCCGCGGTGGTTCTGCTCTCTGGACCTGCAGGACGCGTTCTTTCACGTCCCTATCCGTCTGTCACATCAGAGATTCCTTCGCTTTCGAGCGGAGGGATCCCTTTTCGAGTTCCGAGCCATGCCCTTCGGCCTGTCTCCAGCTCCCAGGGTCTTCACCAAATGCATAGCAGTGGTGACAGCTTTCCTGCGGCACCGAGGGGTTCGGGTGTACCCTTACCTGGACGATTGGCTGATAGCAGCCCCCTCCAGACAGGAGGTGGGCGTTCAGAGATCTGGCCCTCCAGGTTTGCTCTCAAATCGGCCTTCTCATGAGGCGAAGTCGGAACTCGGGCAAGCAGCTGATTCTTTTCATCTGGGCAGAGTCGACCTCTTCAAGCCAGAGCACGGCTCCCGCGGACAGGGCCGAGGTTCTTTCTTCCTTTGCCCAATCATTTCTGGTTGGGCAATCGCGCCCTGCCCGGGACTTCCTGCGCCTCCTGGGTCTCATGGCGGCCTGCACCAGCGTGGTCCATTGGGCATGCTGGCACATGCGCCCTCTTCAGTGGGGACTGGCCAGCCAGTGGTCACAACACTGCGATCCATGGGACCAGCTAGTGACGGTGACCCAAGGGATGTGGAACGCTCTCCGGTGGTGGACGGTTCCAGTTCATCTGCAGGAGGGCATCCTGTTTGTCCGCCCCGAGCCGACGGTCTCTCTATCGACTGATGCCTCTCTGATGGGTTGGGGTGTCCATCTGGGGGAACACCGAGCTGACGACCTCTGGTCCCTCGGGAGTCCCGATGCCACATCAACCTGCTGGAGCTCCAGTGGTCCGCCTAGCTCTCACCGCCTTTGCTCCGCTTTCTCCGGGGTCAAGTGGTCCGAGTCCAGACGGACAATACCACGACCATGTACTATCTAAACCGCCAGGGCGGGACGCGCTCCATGCTTCTATGCAAGGAAGCTCTCCGCATTTGGTCACTCGTGCGCAGACTGGAGGCGGATCTCCTAGCCATTCATGTGGCAGGAGCCTCCAGCACCCTGGCCGATGCCCTAAGCCGGATAGGGGCCGCATCCCACGAGTGGTCTCTCCTGCCGGAGGTAGTACAAGATCTGTTCTCCCATTGGGGCACACCGCAGGTGGACCTGTTTGCCTCCAGGGAGAACGCGAAGCTGAGGCTGGTCCATGCCCGCCTCAGCAGGGCTCGCTGCAAGGATGCCTTCTCGAGGCCGTGGACCTCGGCCTTTCTACGCCTTTCCATTTCCCTTGATACACAAGGTGCTTCTCAAAGCAAGGAGGGACAAGGCGAGGTGATTCTGATAGCCCAGACTGCCCCGCAGTTTTGGTACCCAGATCTCCTCAGCCTCAGCTGCAGGCTCCCGAGGCAGCTTCCAGCTCACCCGGACCTGCTCTCAGTCAATCAGGGAAGGTGTTCCATCCGGACCTTCAATCCCTGCACCTGGACGGCCTGGTTCCTGGCGGCTAGAGTTCCAGGCCTTGGGTCTTTCGACGAGGTCCTCAATGTAGTTGAGGCGTCCCGTGAGAGTCGACCAGAAATACTATGCCTTCAAATGGAAGAGGTTTTCCATTTGGTGTCAGAACAGGCGCTGGACCCTTCCTCCTGTTCCTGGCAAGCATCTTGGACTATTTATGGCCTTTCTCGTCCAAGGGCTTAGGTCGACGACCTATAAGTGCACCTGGCAGCCAGCTCTGCTTACCAGGCTGGCCGGGGCAGTCGGTGGTGCAGGAGAAGGTGGTCTGGCACTTTTTCAAAGGCCTTGATCACATTTCCTCTCGGTCTCGAGAACCTCCACCTCCGTGGGATTTACTGCTGGTACTGGCAAAGCTCATGGGCAAGCCATTCAACCAATGCACAGGTGTGAAGACTCTCTTGCCTGTCGTGGAAGACCGCCTTCTTGGTGGCTATCACGCAGCCAGAAGGATGGGAGAGCTCCAGGCGCTCTGCATCGAGTCTCCTTACCTGGTCTTCCACAGGGACAAGGTTGTCCTGCGTCCCCACCCGAAATTCCTTCCGAAGGTGGTGTCGGAGTTTCACCTTAACCAGGTGTTGACTCTACTGGTGTTCTACCCCAATCACACCTCGGAGGCTGAATACAGGCTCCATACTTTGGACCCTAGAAGGGCGTTCGCTTATTATAAGGAGTGCACGGCTGAAATTCGGGGAGAGGTTCGCCAGCTGTTTGTCACTACGCTGAAGCCGCACCTGGCAGACCTGCAGCCAAGCGGGATCTATAAGCAGGTGGGTCACCTCCTGCATAGATCTCTGCTAAGTTGGCGGGCATGGAGCCTCCCAGAGGGATAAGAGCTCATTCTACCCGCCATACCGCTGCATCGGTGGCTGCTTTCAGGGACGTCCCTATCCAGGATATCTGCAGGGCTGCTACCTGGAAGTCAGCACACACCTTCATCACCCATTACCACATCGACCTTGAGTCACGCCGGGATGCTGGTTTTGGGGCCTCGGTTCTCCAGTCTTTATTCCCTAAGTAGGGGGTGTGCGCCTTGCCTCCCTTCTCCCGGAGAACTGCTAGGAGTCTGCAAGACAGTGTGGATGAACAACATATCCATGTCCCTAGAAATACAGGTTACTCACCTGTAACAGGAGTTCTAGGAATGGTATATGTTGTTCATCCACACGACCCACCCAACCTCCTCCCCGGCTTCGACGCACAACCTGAGCTTCCAGCGGTCCAGATCTGGTGTCATGGGGCGGAGCCGAGAGTTTTACCACCCGGGTGGGTGGGAGGAGCCAGCTTGAAGACCTTCCGGCAAGATTTAAAGCGGCAAGGATACCTGCCAGACAGTGTGGATGAACAACATATACCATTCCTAGAACTCCTGTTACAGGTGAGTAACCTGTAGTTATGTAAGAACTTACCATAACAGTAGATCTTCGAGAGAGGTTCCTGCAATAGGTCTAGTTTCCCTCCCTCCTTCCCCCGGTTTTTGGTTGCTTTACTTTCCATTCTATGTAGTCTGGCTGGACTAGAGTGGAAGCAGGGTCTTTGGAGTTCACTCTGGTTTTCTCCTTACCTATCCTTAGGTCTCCGTTGGAAAACTGTCATTGGAAAACGTTGGGAACTGTCCCGACTCAAACCACTGCAAAGAGGAGTACCCCAAGGTTCCATCCTCGGTCCAATCCTCTTTGCCATCTACATCAACAGTATCGACAATAACCTTACCAAAGCCACTGTACACCTTTTTGCCGATGATACGGTGTTGTATATCAGTAACCCTTCTCCTGAGACAGCCTGCAGAGCTCTACAAACATAATTCAACCTACTCCAACACCAACTACTGAAAAAAAACTTCTGTTCAATGCAAAGAAAACAAAGGCAATGTTTTTCTCTCCCCACACACATGCAGGATATTCTACCCCAAGCACTCTCCCGTACATATCCACTGTCCTTGGTGAAAACCTTGAATTTGTCACAAAATTCAAATACCTGGGTGTCTGGCTAGATAGTAGAGACTCCTTCATAGTACATTTGGAAGAACTACTGAAAAAACTTCAACAAAGACTTGGACTTTACTACAGAATGAAACGCTTTCTCACAAGCGAGGCTAGAAAAAAGCTGGTCCAGGCTTCTCTTCTTTCGGTAATCGACCATGCTGATTTCTTATATAGTCGTTGCCCCATATCATACCTGGAAAAAACTGGGTACACTCTACCTTAAGGCCCTGAGGTTCATCACAGAACTCCCTTTCAACACCCACCATTGCTCCCTCTATGCCGCAGTTGCATGGACCTCGCTCCACTTTAGAAGGGACAGAAACACTACACTATGGATCTACAGAGCCATATCAAAGAACTTACCAAAATATGTTTCAGACTGCTTCATACAAGCCACCTCAAGTAAATATACCCTAAGAAGCTACAATTTTATCATGCTTAAAGTGCCCAAACTCAATTCTCGCTTTGGAAGATCTGCCATTAGTTTTGTGCTATCCTCCCTATGGAACAATATGTAGAAAATACTGAAAGTGAGCAAACCTATATCCATTATATCCTTCAAATCCCTGTACTCTAGGCTTGTCAAGAAAAAATGTAACTGTTTTCAACAGTAGTAGAATAATCCTTTCCTTCTCCTTCATCTCGTAGTATGTCCCATCCTCCGAGGCTCTCCGCTACTCCCCAGATTCTGCATTCATACTTTCCACTCACTTTTCTTTCTTCTTTCTTCTTTTACTATGCCTCTGTATAGTATCACACTATTTCCCCGTCACGTTCCTCACTTCCCCATCACCGGCCTCTGTCTTCCTTCACTGCCTACTTGCACCCCTCCCCTATTTCTTTATCTATCAGTCCTGCCAACAGTCGCTGCTAAAGCCACCAATACCGCTTATCTCCTTTGCCACCCAGCCCTCCTTGTAATAACCCTCCGACTCACCTTTCCCTGCGAAAACCACCACCTCCCCGGCCAGACCGCACACCATCCATTCCTACACCTCTGACAAACCCCCCTTATACCTTATACTTCATACCTCAATCTCCACATGTTCTCACTCTCCGACCGAATTTATGCACTGCCTATTCCTTCTTCATGTAAATATGTAATTTGTTGTTAATAGATCCTGCACAATTGTATATATCTATGTATTGGTATACTTGATGCTATTATATCCTGTATAATATGTTTCCTCATTGTGTTGTGTTCATTGAATTGTACTATATTACTTATGTAACTGAACCTTGACCTTACCAGGTCCATCTTGCAAATGAGCTTTGCTCAATGATGTTCGCCTGGATAAATAAAGATTTGATTGACTGATTGAAAAGAAATGGAGCGCAGGCGCGGGACCGCCCCTTTTATAGTCGGGCTGATGTCACGATGCCCCGATGTCGGGAATGGTCCCCGCTGATGATTGCTATCCACAAGTTTGCCGTGCAGACCTGACGCCAGGGGGTGCAGTCCTATATGTGAAGACCTACTGCAGGAACCTCTCTCGGAGATCTACTGTTACGGTAAGTTCTTACGTAACTACTATTTCTGCAGCGTTGATTGTGAAGATGGCTATTACATTCATTTGCTGTCAACTTGTACTCTACTAATTTTACTTTCAATACATTTTTTTATTCTTGTCCAGAAAAATGTTTCGATTGATTATCTTTATTGTTTATCAAGTTTTGATATTGATCTGATGATTTTAGTACTGAAAAATACCTGTTTGCTGCTGTTTTCACTGACTTCTGACCAGCTGCAGCCTGAAATCGTATGGACTGTTTGAAATAATCAGGAATAACCTAATTGCTGATTTTTATGTGTGGAGCGTGATTGGAGGCTTTGTGTACCCATGATGTTCCTGCAGGCTTAAGTTTGCTCTTTCAAGGACTTGCTTTATTGGACCTCTTTGTCTGCAGTTTTTACTGAGTTTTGTTGGCATTTTTCATCTTTGTTTTGATGATCATGATCCAGTACTTGCTATAACTTGGATCTGTTTTTCCTGCTGCCATCCAATTGGAGAGCATAACTTTCTGTAAGTCCATTTTTGTTTGATTTCTGCTTTATATTTGTTCAGATTGCCCAGGGGGATAACCTCAAGGAGCCGAGAGGTGCTCCTTCCGCTGTATAATTGCTTGGTTAGGCCACAACTTGAATACTGCGTGCAGTTTTGGCGTCCTTCCTTAAAAAGGGATATTACTCTTCTGGAGAGGGTCAGAGGAGGGCAACCAGGGTAATACAGAATCTAGGGGAAAAGTCCTATGAGGAGCGGCTAGAGGAGCTCAACCTGTACTCGCTGGAGGAGAGGAGGAACAGAGGCAATATGATAGAGGTCTTCAGGTTCATCAAGGGAGTAAGCAGGGTCAACCTTGAGGGGGTTCAGCAGCTGAGGGAGGTAGGGGCCACCAGGGGGCACTCGAGGCTGGTCGTTGGGAGACTAAGGGGGGAGACAAGGAGGCACTACTTCACAGAGAGGGTTGTGGAGCCCTAGAATGTGCTGCCTGTGGAACTGGTGGCTGTTGCAACTGTGGAGGGGTTCAGAAGGTTGAAAGGGCTGCTGCTACTACATGATGCCATCGCTTGCATTTGTGGCTCCGTAATATGTTTTCTGCATCCTTCAGTGTATGATTCCTCACTAACAGTGCTCTCCTTCTGCACAGATCGCGTATCGGAGGGTGAGGCGGGCATTGGTTCCCTGCTGGTGCCCACTTCGTTGTGTGGTGCTGTCTTCCACCAGATTGAAATCGACACTGAACTATTTCAGAAAAAGAGACGTACAAGAACAAGGGGACACAATTTAAAGATAGAGGGGGGGCGGTTCGGGGGCATTGTGAGGAAGTATTTTTTCACAGAGAGGGTAGTGGATGCATGGAACAGCCTTCCTGAGGAGGTTGTGGAGTCTAAAACTGTGGGAGAATTCAAGAATGCATGGGACAGACATAAGGCAATTCTTGTAGGGGTAGGAAGAAATAGGCTGTTGGTTAACTAGGATCTGCGGCCTATCCTGTAGGTAGGGAAATGGGCAGACTAGATGAGCCAAGCGGTCCTTATCTGCCATCAAAGTCTATGTTTCTATGTTTAAAAGAGGCTGGGATAGGTACAGGGGGAGGGTTCATCCCAGAGCCTCACCGGGGATTGGGAGGGACCTTGTGGGGAGGGAGGGCTATAACAGTGCACTGGGTGGGCACTGATCCACAAGCAGACTCAATAGACCATCTGGCCTAATCTGCTGGCTTTTTAGTATGTTAGTAAATTTTAAAACCAAGAACAACTTCTGTGTTGTAAAGAACATCATGATTGTAATCTTATGACAACAGCCCATGGCAAGTAGTTGTTCACAGTGAAATAAGAGAAGTGAGACAGAATATGAAATCTTCTGAGAAGATGGGTATTTCTAAACTTGTCATCTATTATATTTTTTTGGAGATTGTTTTTGTGTAATTACTATAAAGCAATTTGTTTATAAAGCAGATCAGCAAATCAAAACGAAAGAAAAAAACACTATGATTCTCAAAAGAGGTGGCACGGAAGGTTAGGGAGAAAAAGATAGCATTCAGGAAGCATAAGGAAACACAGAAGGAGCAGGACAGAGAAGTGTAACAGTTAAAGCAGAAGGAAGCGGGGAAGGCAGTCAGAATAGCAAAGGCCCAAACTGAGGAAAAGATAGCCAGTTCGGTTAAGAAAGGGGATAAAACCTTTTATAGGTACATTAGGGAGCGATGAAAGACAAATGGAGGGATAGTGAGGCTGAATAAAGGGGAGGGTGCGTGGGCAGAGAGGAACAGTGAAAAAACAAGGATACTGAATGAATACTTCTGCTCAGTATTCACAAAAGAAGAGGAGGGGGAGGTACCTAATCCGGTCAATAGAAGCACTCTGGATATGGGTGTCGATACCAGTTCTTTCACAGAAGAAAGGGTTCTGAAAGAACTCCTAAAACTGAAAGTGGACAAAGCAATGGGTCCTGATGGGATTCACCCCAGAATTCTAAAATAACTAAGGGGAGAACCAGTGACACCACTGACTACCCTTTTTTAAGCAAATCATGGGAGGACGGTGTGGTACCTGAGTACTGGAGGAGGGCAGACCTGATTCCCCTTCACAAAAGTAAGAGAAAGAGGCAGGAAACTACAGACCTGTCAGTTTGACCTCAGTGGTAGGTAAAATTATGGAATCACTTCTGAAGAAAAAGAATTGTTGAGTACCTAGAGGCCAGTGGTTCACAGGACCCAAGGTAGCATGGATTCACAACGGGAAGGTCATGTCAGACAAATATAATCGATTTCTTTGATTGGGTGACCAAAGTAGTAGACCAGGAAGGGGCTGTGGACATGGCCTACCTAGATGTTAGCAAGGCATTTGACACAGTCCCACACACAACATTAATAAATAAATTAGCCAGCCTGGGAGTGGGTCCCAGGGTGGTAGCCTGGGTAAAACATTGGCTGGACAACAGGACACAGAAGGTAATAGTAATGGAGTCCACTCTGAAGAAAGGGGGTTTACTAGTGGGGTACCACAGGGTTCAGTACTGGGTCCAGTCCTTTTTAATGTCTTTATAAGTGACATTGCAGTGGGACTGGAAAGGAAAAGTATGCCTCTTTGCAGACGACACAAAGATCTGCAACAGGGTTGATACACAAGGGGAGGTGGGAAGGATGAGATGGTACATGGCAAGGTTGGAGGAATGGTCAAAAGTATGGCAGCTTAGATTCAATGCAAAGTGGTGCAAAGTAATGCACCTGGGAAACAAAAACTCAGGGGCAGAGTACACTATGGGGGGTAGTAACAACATCAAAAATGGAAAGGGACCTGGGGATAGTCATATCAGATGACCTAAAGGTTGGCAAGAAATGTGAGAAGGCAGTAAGGATGGCTGGGGGATACTGGGTTGTATAGGGAGAGGCATCACCAGTAGAAAACAAGAAGTTGTTATCCCTCTGTACAGACAGTTGGTGAAACCCCATCTGGAGTACTGCGTGCAGTTCTCTAGACCCCATCTCCGCAAGGACATGGACAATATGGAGGCAGTCTGGAAGAGGGCAACTAAAATGGTGCAGGGTCTGCAACAGAAGCCATATGAAGAGAGGCTAAAGGAGCTTAATATCTATACCCTTGAGGAAAGGAGGGAGAGGGGGGACATGATAGAAACTTTTAAGCACCTCAAAGGAATCAACAAAGTCCAGAAGGTAGCATCTTTCAGAAAAAGAGATGTGCAAGAACAAGGGGACACAATTGGAAGATAGAGGGGAGACGACTTGGGAGCAGTCTGAGGAAGTATTTTTTCACAGAGAGCATAGTGGACGCATGGAACAGCCTTCCTGAGGAGGTCATGGGGTCAAAAACAGTGGGGGAATTCAAGAATACATGGGACAGACATAAGGCAGTTCTTGTGGGGGGATATGAATACATATGCTATTGGTTAACTAGGATCTGCAGCTTATACAGTAATTAGGGAAATGGGCAGACTAGGTGGGCCAAGCAGTCCTTATCTGCCGTCAAGGTCTGTCATCCTATTCTTTTTTCCTTTGTCATAGGAATCGGTGTAAGAGGCTGCAGCGCATGAAGACCTCTTAACCTAGTATCACATACTACTCGGTAACTTAACCTTAGGCATGTTGCAAAGGCAGTTGACTGGAATGGAGCATTGGGTGAGTGGAAAGGTAGTTAGTGGAGGGGTCTGCGAGACACTCGTCTCTAAGGTTATGTTTTGGAGACTGGGACACTGCTGTATTTGCAGGATGTTCAGGGAACTCCATGCTCAGTTAACAGCAGCTAGAAAGGAAATATTCCAGCTGTGACTCCATCTGAGCTTGAGTGCAACCCTGCACCCCGACTTCCTTAGAGACCCACTGGCCTAGGGGGGTGGAGAGGGATGGGAAGGAGGAGGAAGAGATTGGGTGGCAGGAACGATGTCACAACAGTCAGCTCTTCCCATGAGGTATCAGTGTTGAACTGCTTTGTGTGACTGGAAGAGTCATAGGTGCCTGACATAGGCAGGGGTGATCATGGAGCATTTGGTGCTAACAGGAAGGGATAAGTGGTGACAACCAGGAGCAAGGGGGGACAGCAGTTAGTAAAGAGGATTCTAGTGATGGGGCACTTTATTTTTAGAGGGGTGGAGAGGGTGGTAGGTAAGGGGGGGGTGCTCAGATGCCTGCCTGGAGCATCAGGCTTCCAAGATTGGGATAGGATAGGGAGGAGAGCGGAGAAAGGGGGAGCAGGGACTCTGAGTGTTAGTACACCTTAGTACTACTGATTTGGCCTGTAGAGTTGGTGAAGAGGGACTTCCAGAGGCTGCTGGGGCACAGACTGAAGAAGCACTAAGTTTCCTTAGCCTTTTCTGAGGTCCTTCCTGCCTGAGGTGTGGTGAATTGGAAGAACAGAGTAAGGGAGGTAGAGATCTAGGAATTCAATGGGTGGTTGAAGGGGTGGTGTCAGAAACAGGAGCACCACTTTATTGGGGATTGGAGGGGCTTCTGGGACAGAAGGTTTTTCAAAGGTGATAGCCTTCACCGGACAAGAGAGGGGACTAGTACATTAGGGCAGAAATATGACATCTATATTGGCAAAGAAACATAAAATCTGCTGGCAGAAAAGGACCTCTTAGCACATCCAGTCTGCCCGGGTGTTCCCTGTCTGTTCTACATCCACAGACCCTATCTGGTCTCCAGCAACCCTTTCTCCTCCCTGCTCTAATATACCTCCATGTTTATCCCACACATGCTTGAAGCCCACCACCATTTTAGCAACCACCACTTCGGATGGCAGACCGTTGCAGGTATCTACCACTCTATCACTGAAGAATCTCTACTGAAGTTTCCTCCCTCCAGTTTCATCACATGCACCCTGGTCCCGCTGCTCATCCTCATTTTGAAGAGGCTCCCTTCCTGCACCGTTCACCCCGTGAGGTACTTGTAGGTCTTGATTAAGTCTCCTCTTTTCCAGGGTGTGTATGTTGAGATCCCTCAGTATCTCCTTATATAGCTTCCCCTTGCAAACCTTGCACCATTTTAGTGGACCTCCTCTGGACTGCCTCCACCCTGTCTGTGTCCTTCAATATTCCATCTACAAAACTGGACACACTACTGTAGGTTGGGGACATACCAGGAAGTGATACAGTAGCAGCACCACCTTCCTCCTGCTGGAGATACCCCTCCCTGTGCACCCATCTATCCCTACCCATGGCCTGGTCACACTGTAGTTCTTAAATACAATAGCCAAGGTCCCTTTCCTGTCTAGTAGTGACTGTCAGTACCTCCCCCCATCCTGTACTCAGCACCCAGGTTCCTATACCCTATGTGCATGTTTTTGCCCTTTTTGGCATTGAACCCCAGCTGCCATGCCTTTGGCCACTCCAAGTGTCCTTAGATCCCTACACATTTTCTCCACCTCTTCCCAAGTATCCACCCTATTGCAGATCTTGGTGTCATCCACAAAAAGGCATACCTTCTCCTCCAGTTCTTCAGTATCCCCTATTAAGACATTGAAAACAACTGGTCCCAGTACCAAATCTTGTGGTGCACTGCTGGTCCCTCCTACCCTTAATGAGTGTCATTAACAACCACCACCCCTCAGACTCCTGTCCACGAACCAGTGTTGAACCCGATTTACCAGTTTGGGCCTCACTCCTAAGTTGGCCAGCTTCCTTACCCTCCTGTGTAGCAGCATTGAAGGCCTTTCTGGAGTCTAAATAAGCTACATCCACTGTCCTCCCTGATCACTCAAAGAAATCAGATTTATTTGGAATGACCTCCCCTGTGAATCTGTGCAAGCTGTCGTCCTACAGCCCATTGGATTCTAAATGCTAAACCGCCTTTCCTTCAATAAGGTTTCCATTAATTTCCCCACCACTGAAGTTACTGACTGGTCTATAATTGCTAGCCTACTCCCTGCCGCTCTTATGTAGAAGGACTACATCAGCCCTTCTGTAGTCCTCTGGAACCACACTCTTTTCCAGTGAGCTGTGAACAAGGCCATCAGTGGGACAGCTAGCACTTTCGAGCTTTTTCAGTACCCTTATGACTATGGGTCATCCTTTTGGAGCCCCTGCTTTAATTTCTGATATAACAAGAATCGAACAAATTCAGCGTAGGGCAACAAAACTCATACCATATTTTGCACATCTAGACTATGAAGAAAGACTCCAACTTACTGGGTTGTACTCACTTAAATTAAGAAGGTTAAGAGGTGACCTCCTCCAACTTTTTAAGATAATTCAAACCCCCAATACAATGGAATTATGTGGTATTACATTCTCCACTAGGAGAATAGTGGCAAGATGCCACAATAAACAGCCTTTGGTAAATAGAACAAAAACAAATAAAAGACAAAACTTTTTCACAGTGCGAGCACCCAGGATATGGAATATTCTGCCGCAAGAAATTATGGACTGTGCTAATATTGATACATTCAAAAATAAACTGGATAAATGGCTACTAAACTAAAATATAATCAGAGACATGAACCAAATTAACTATGTAAATAACCAAAGGCTTAAATGTTCCACGTGTGGAGGACAATCTCGATGGGCCATGGCCCCCTTTTGTCCACATCACCAAGTAACCTTGGGTGTATCCCATCCAGTCCCATCATCTTATTCAATTTCAGGGCTGTGAGATCTTTCAAGGCTCTTTACTATGAAAATGAACATATGTCCACCCCCAACCCTTATTCTTGTTTCTCCCTGGTGGCCCTCCCCTCCTCCCTCTACTTTGAAGACTGAGCAGAAGTACTTTGTCCTGTTAAACTAGCTGCGGTGGAGTCTGGGACTGGGGATTCCACTGTGGAGGAAGAAACAGTGAGCCGCCTAGAGAGAGCTCCCCCAGGGATTGGGGGTACGGTGTTCTGAGAATAATATTTGTGAGGAAAGAATCCAGCAGACAGGGTAGCATATACAGAATAAATATAAAAGGAAGAAGAAATGGAAGATACCAGGTTTATTGGAAAAAGGTGACGGGGAGCTCAAGTGAGAGTCAGAATCTGTAAAGGTGCGGGTGCATGTTGGAGGGTGGCATGCCGCAATGTCAGGAGTCTGGATAATAAAGATTAGCAAGCTCCAGGCTTTGGTGGCGGACTCTGGACTGGATCCTAGTGGCCATTACAGAAACTTGGGCCAGTGTAAACAATGACTGGAACATAATGACCTCAGGGTACACCTTATATAGGTATGATAGAGGGATGAGTAAAGCTGGAGGAGTAGCCATCTACATCACAGAAGTGACTGAGGCAGTAGAGGATGCTGCCATTGGGGGAAAGGGAGTTAGAATCACTGTGAGTTCAGCTCACAGAGTTGTCTGGTAGAAAGACTTGCACGGGGTGATTTACCAGACACCAGGGCAGGGAGAAGACACAGAGAAAAGGAACTGGGTGCTGAAGTAGAGAGTGGGGCAGGAGTTGGGGGAGGTTCTGATAGTGGGAGATCTCAGCCTGCCAGTCATCAGCTGGAACATCCCAGTGGCCAGGAGCGCCAGAAGCCAGGCCCTGCTTGATGTCTTGCAGGACTGCATGTTGGTGCAGCAGGTCAAGGATCCCATTATACAGGCAGCCATTCTTCATTTGGTACACACTAACTGGGAAAGAGTAGGCAGACTACAGGTTGAGACACCACTTGGGTCCAGCAACCACAATACTATATAGTTAGAGGTGGCCCATGGCACCTGTAAGCCCTCGTCTAAGGCTGAAATGTTAGACTTCAGGAGGTTGGAGTTCAACCATATGAGGGTTGTTGTGCTAGACAGGTTAGCTGGGATAGACAGCATTAGAGCAGTGGAGGAAAGATTGGGGGGGGGGGTTATAAAATGGGCCATTCTCGAGGCAACAAAAACATGCACGAGAGAATTATCAAGAGAAACAAGTATAAGAGACCGATCTGGTTCTCTGAAAAGGTCAGAGAGGCAGTGAGGACCAAAAAGAGTGCCATTATAAAGTACAAAGAAAGGCAGAGTGGTGAAGAATGGGACTAGTACCAGGAGAAAACTAGAGAGGCCAAGATTGCAGTCAGGTAAAAGCTAAAAGGGTAGCACTCAGAAGGTATAAGGAGACGCAGAGGGAGAAGAATAGGGAGGTGCATTGGGGAAAACAGAGGGAAGCAGGGAAAGCCGTAAGAAGCACAAAGGCACAAACTGAAGAGAGAATAGCCCAGGAAGTAATGAAAGGGGACAAGACATTTTTTAAGTATGTAAGTGAAAAGAGGAAGACATGGGGTGGGATTGTATAGTTAAAATTGGAAGGGGGGACTGTGCAGAGAGGGATCCAGGATAAGGCAGACATCCTGATCAAATACATTTGTTCACTGTTCACAGAGGAAGGAGAAGGGGAGGGGCCACAAAAAGTAACAAAAGATCTTACTTTAAGAGGGCTCTTGCAGTAGGTAATTACATATAGGACTGGCCGTGTTGGTAGCAGGACCTGGAAAAATTTCTAGCTAGCAGTCCCTGGCGAGGGACCGCCCCCACGTCAGGAGACATCGGTATAAAGGGGCAGTCCCTGACGCCCGCCTTCCAGTTCTTTCCCACTGTTAGCTCATGCAGCGCCTCGCAGAAAAGTTTGTTGCTTCGTCAGCCTCCCTTCGTCGGTTTTTAACGAATAATTTTGCCTTTTTTCGACATTCGTCAGTTCATCGTCGGTGTATGTCATCCCCTTCACCCTCCGAGCACAAAAATAAGTGCGACTCGTGCGGCGCCCAACTCCCGCTCAAGGACGGCCATTCTCTGTGCCTGTCTAGGCCCCGATCACCCGGTCGAGAAGTGCCAGCACTGCCTCAGCTTCAACGCGGCTACCTGGAAAAGGTGGCAGCAATCCCTGGAAGCCCACATCTTGAAGAAAAAGATGAGTTCGATGGAGAAGGAGCTCAATAAACTGAGGCAGGCGTCCACTTCCCCCGAAAGCCATCAAAAGAAGAAAGACAGGGAGAGGCACCGGGACAAGGTCTCCTCCCACCGCCTCCCTCGGGAGTCGCCGGGACTCGGGTAACGTCCCTCCGAGGACCGCCTCGACGGCCGCCTCGGGAGGCTTCCGAGGGCGTCCAGCCCGCCCGTCTGGCTCGTGCTCGGGCCTTTCAGGCGCTCCAGGCAATTGGAGGCCTCCACCCCAGTTCGGCCGTACTGCGGCCTACTGGCGCGGGACTCCGGTAGCGGACACGGCTCCTCCGGCGTCCGCAGGGAAAGCCGTAAGGCCATGACCCTTCGGGCGGCGCGCCGTTCCTCTCCCGCCAGACCAGGCCGATCCTTCTTCCCGGTCTGCCTCCGGCAAGGGGTCCCATAAGTCGGACGCTGGCTCCTCCGGCGCCCGCTGGGATCTCGCTGTAAAACCACACGTCGGCTCATCCGACGTCCGGTTGGCAAAAGAACCGACAACGGACCCCCCCCCCACGTCCGTCGTTCCCGGTTCTCCACAGACTTCGCTGCCCTCCGGGGACCCTGAGTCCTCCCAGCCTGACCCCAGGGATTTTTCCCCTCCATCCCCGGGCGACGCTGGGGTTCCTCCTCCGTCAGACCATCCTCCTTTAGGTGCGCCAGATCTGACGTCAGTTCCTCGGACGCCGGCTCCGACACCGGGGCCTCCGATGCCAGTTTCACCGACTCCGGCCGACATCCCGCTCCCGGATGTCACCCCGACGCCAGGCCCTCCACCCTCTGGGCCCTCCAATCCGGACCTGCCCGTGAGGCTGCCAGCCGGGCCGTCTGCTCCAGCAGCTTTCTGGCTCCTGGATACCCTCTGTCCTATCCGACGCTGTCGTATCTGGGACCACAGTACTCGGTGCCACAGTACCCGACGCCACAATACCCCGATGCCTGGTTTTCCACCGCCAGGTTTCGGATACTCCCCGTATGGATATAATCCATACCCTTATCCCCCTCCTCCTCCTCTACCGCGCCCACAGCCGCCGGTGGATTTGTAGGAGACTCTGGCCTCCTGATGGGCTGAGGCCTAGGCTCAGTTCACCAGGGAGGTGGAGAGCTGCCTACTGATGACGGTGCCATCCTAGGTTCCCGTACGTCCACAGCGGCACACTCCCTCACCACCTCTGGACACCAGGGCTCTCCCCTCTGGGTCAAGAAAGGGGCAGGATACGCTTCCTCTGGTGCTTCCCAAGGGGTCCGTTCCTTCCCCGGGTCGGGAAAGGGAGTCTTTTTCCTTTTCTTCTTCCTCTTCCCCCTCGGACTCCTCGGATTCCTCCGACAGTTGCTCTGAAAGGGACGACGAGCCATGCTCTCCGACGAAGCCCAGGCTAAGGACTCCTCCGAAGTCTCCTCCGGAAGATCCTTCCTGTATGGAGTTGCTATGCAAAATCCAGGAGGTTCATCAATGGCACTCTTTTGAACCAGACCCTCAGCGATTGAAATACGCCGAGCATCTGGATCTGCCCATGACAGCTCCCACTTTGGTGCCACCCTGGATAGAACCTCATGCTGACCTCGTTACCACCATCTGGAAGCAGCCGTCGGCTCTAGCCCCACTTCTGCAGAAGTCTTATTGGCTATACCAGGCTCCTGAGGGTGTTGATTTTTTAGATTCTCACCCTCGTGCTGACTCGGTAGAGATTAGCGCCGCTCACGGCCGGTTGGCTAACCCAAAACATCTTAGCTCATTGCCACCTGACAAAGAATCCCGCCTACTGGACCAGTATGGTAAGAAGATCTTCGCTTCTTCCATGCTGGGGATTAGGGCCCTGAACAATGTCGGTCATATGGGGGATTACCAGAAGGCCATTCTTACTCAGGTGGAAACCAAACTAGACTCCCTGCCGGACTCTCAGGTCAAGCAGGAGTTGGCTGATCTTGTCCGCTCTGCACGTTCAGCCGGTCGACACATGTTTTGTGCGAACTACGATGCAGTGGACACTGCTGGACGGAGCTCAGCTTTCGCCATAGGCTTATGTCGTCAAGCTTGGCTCCGTGTGTCAGGGTTGGTCCGGGAAGTGCAGTCCGCTATCCAGGAAGCGCCCTTCCGGGGGTCGGTGCTTTTCGCTGGCGATGTCAAGGACATCATCACAGATTTGCAGGAGAAGGGGATGACACTAAAGTCCATTGAATCCATGTACCAGCCGCAGTGCCGTCCCTTTCACAGACTGAATCGGCCCAAAGGCAAAACTCCAGGGAAGCGGGCCATGAAACGTCTGGCCCCCACAGCTGCTAAGCCCCCCCTGCCAAAAAAGCAGCAGGTGCTTCAGCTGTGGTGCTGCCCCAGACCACCTGACTCCTCTCCTCTCCTCTCCCACAACTTCCGGAGGAACTGGTAAGAGGGAGGTTTTCCCTCCACCTTCCGGGCTGGGAGAGGATAACATCAGATTCTTGGGTGCTCCAGCTGATCGCAGAAGGACACTCAATAGAGTTTCTACAGAAACCGCTTCGCCACCCCCCCCCAAAAAAGTCGTCATATTCACAGGAACATCTTCTCTTGGTCCAGGAAGAGATTTCAGCTCTGCTACTGAAAGAAGCAATAGAACCCGTCCCTCTTCATCTTCAAGGGACGGGTTACTATTCCCACTTCTTCCTGGTCCCAAAGAAGACAGGAGATCTAAGACCCATTCTAGATCTCAGTTCCCTGAATCGTTATGTGGAATACAAAAGGTTCAGAATGCTCTCTTTGCAGAGCCTTCTACCCCTCCTTCGGTCGAGAAAATGGCTGTGTGCTCTGGTTATGCAGGATGCTTACCTGCACATTTCCATTCACCCATCTCATTGCAAATATCTTTGTTTTGAGTTCCAGGGGGACCACTACCAGTTCAAGGCACTTCCGTTTGGCCTATCCCCGGCTCCCCGAGTGTTTACCAAATGACTAGCGGTGGTGGCGGCCTACCTGCGTACTCGGGGGGGGGGGGGGCAAGTTTTCCCGTACCTTGACGATTGGCTCCTGGTGGCCTCGTCCAGGGAGGAACTCCTGCGCTGCCTCGCCCTTACCCAGCAGGTTTTTGCCTGCCTGGGTATTACCATCAACCATTCCAAGTCTCACTTGATTCCATCTCAGCGACTACAGTTTATAGGAACAATTCTAGACATGACCATTGGCAGGGCCTTCCTGCCACCGGACCGGGCATCCACCCTCCAGACTCAAATAAGTCTGTTGTCCAGCCGCAGGCGAGTCAGTGCAAGGTCGGTCCTTCGCCTTCTCAGACTCATGGCAGCTGTTATCCCGACAGTCCCTCGCGCTCAGCTTCACATGAGAGTTTCTCAGTGGACTCTCCGCTCCCAATGAGATCAGTTAGTGGACGACTTGGATCACCCAGTTCTAGTCTCCTCGCCGACGCTCCAAGACTTGCAGTGGTGGATGGTTCGAGAGAACCTGCTTCCGGGAGTTCCTTTCTTTGGTCCTTCCCCCTTCCAGACTCTAACCACAGACGCCTTAGGTGAAGGTTGGGGAGCCCATCTAGGTCACCATCAGACCCAGGGCTCTTGGTCCAAGCTCGAACAGACACTCCACATCAATGTGCTCGAGCTTCTGGCAGTGTTGTACGCTCTCCAAGCCCTTCACCCATACGTCCTTCCCGGCCACCTAGCCGTTCAGATGGACAATATGTGCGTGGTTTGGTACATCAACAAACGGGGGGGACTCGGTCCTACCCTCTTTTCAGGGAAGCTATGAGGGTTTGGGATTGGGCAACACAACATGACCTTCACCTCATGGCAATTCATGTTCTGGGAGTCGACAACACCTTGGCAGACAAGCTAAGTCACTCGTCCGCTCTGGCTCACAAGTGGGAACTGGACCAGGGGGTCCTAGAAGGTATCTTCCGACACTGGGGAACACCACAGGTCGACCTGTTTGCATCTCCTCTAAACGTAAAGCTTCCCATTTTCTGCTCACTCATTCCAGAGCGAGGTGTTTTCTGGAGAGACGCTCTGTCTCTAGACTGGAAGGACATATTCATCTATGCCTTTACCCCAATTCCACTTATCCCACGAGTCTTACAGAAACCAGCTTCAGAAGGAGCACGAATGATTCTGATTGCTCCTTTCTGGCCCAGGCAAGTTTGGTTCTCTCTTCTACAACAATATTCAGAGGATCATCCTCTTCCTCTATCACGAGGTTTACTGACCCAGGATCAGGTGACCCTGGTCCATCCAGGCCTCAAGTCTCTTCAGCTGCATGCATGACTCCTGCAGACTTAGCTCAATCCCACTTTGGGGTTTCTCCCCCAAGTGGCGGAGATTTTGGTGGAGGCTAGAAAACCCTCTACTAGATCTACTTACGCCATGAAGTGGAAAAGGTTCACCTGGGTCTTAGTCATTCTTCTCTGAAAGTCCACATGGCGGCCATCTCGGCCTATCATGTCCCCTTTTTAGACAAGACATTTGCTCAACTGTAGGTCTCTAAGACTTTCCTTAGAGGGGTCCTCCATCTGAGACCTCCCATACGTACTCCTGCTCCCCCTTGGGATTTGAACTTTGTTCTCGAGAAACTTACTCTGCTTCCTTTTGAACCGGCAGCTTCCACAGACTTGAAGTTCCTTTCATGGGAGACTCTCTTCCTGGGGGCCATTACTTCCGCTCGGAGAACTTCCGAGCTCCAGGCCCTGATGTGTAAAATTCCATACTTGATTTTTCACAAGGAACATGTGGCTCTGCGCACTAACCCTAAGTTTCTTCCTAAGGTAGTAGCAGTCTCTACTCTGAACCAGTCCATAGAGTTACCCACCTTTTTTATGCAGTACTCCAATCAAGGGGAGTATTTACTCCATACTATGGACGTTCACCGGATTCTGAGATACTACATTAACAGGACAAAAGATCTCAAGAAGACCGATCAATTGTTTGTCTCTTTTGCACCCAAAAGAGAAGTCAGTGCCATTTCTAAACAATGCCTATCCAAATGGTTGGCTCATTGCATTACTTTCTGTTATGACAAGTACAACAAGACCCTGCCGGGTCAAGTAAGAAGCCACTCCACCAGGGGAGCTGCTGCCTCAGCGGCTTGTTTCAAGAATGTGTCATCAGCAGACATCTGTGCTGCTGCCACCTGGACCTCCGTCCATACCTTTACAAAACACTACAGTTTGGATATTGCCTCTCGCCGTAGAGCAGGCTTCAGGTTGGCTGTCCTGCAAGGCCTCCTATCTTAAGGCTTGCACAGCTAGAGGTTCTACTTGGAGTAGATTTCTTCCTCCCCGGTGCTTCTCCTTGTTCCAGACTGCTTGAGACTCAGTCCTATATGTAATTACCTACTGCAAGAGCCCTCTCGAAGTAAGTTAGTACAGTTACGTAAGAACTTACCATAACAGTAGATCTTTGAGAGAGGCTCTTGCAGTAGGTAATACCCTCCTGCCCTCCATCCCCCTAAGCTTTTTTCAGCTCCTTTTCCGTTGAGGGGAAATATCTGCTCCTCTCTCGTCCGGCCTCTTTTGGCCTGTGGCGAGAAAGAACTGGAAGGCGGGCGTCAGGGACCGCCCCTTTAAACCGACATCTCCTGACGCCGGTCACCTGACGTGGGGGCGGTCCCTCGCCAGGGTCTGCCAGCTAGAAATGTTTCCGTGGGGTCCTGCCACCTGCCAATGTCAGTCCTATATGTAATTACCTACTGCAAGAGCCTCTCTCGAAGATCTACTGTTACAGTAAGTTCTTATGTAACTGTACTCTTTTGAGGGAGGAAGGTGGACACTAGTCCTTTTTTGGAGACACGAGTCATGAAGGGGACTTGTTAATCTGATGGTGGACAAAGCAGTGGGGCCAGATGAGGTGCATCCAGGGGTATTGAGGGAGCTCAGAAAAATAATGGCTGCACAACTGACAGTTCTATTTAACAGCTTACTAGAAACAGGAGTGGTTCCAGAGGACTGGAAGAGGGCAGTTGTAGTCCCACTACACACACAAAGAGGCTGGCAGTTATAGGCTAGTCAGCCTGACATTCATGGTGAGAAAGCTAATGGAATCTCTGCTGAAGGAAAGGATTGTGGAATGTCCTTTTTTTGTTTGTTTGTATTTTTATTATCTTTTCACATAGGCACATACATAATTGCAAGGTATTCAGACAGCGGTTCAAATAGGCAAATCTTTACATGAAATAACAGGGGAGAACTAAAGTTTCAGCCCCTTTTTAAAACTCATCTTTCATAGTACAATTTATACACGAGAATGCTAAATTAGCTAAATTATAGTTAATCTACTAA
The DNA here is from genome assembly GCA_016271365.2 of Neoceratodus forsteri. Taxonomy (NCBI): domain Eukaryota; kingdom Metazoa; phylum Chordata; order Ceratodontiformes; family Ceratodontidae; genus Neoceratodus; species Neoceratodus forsteri. The sequence goes on along the minus strand of CM057449.1, from coordinate 608,702,007 downwards.
CAATGAAGGAAATAACCCAAATGTGGAAGATGCCCTATTATATTCTACCTCCGGCCGAAACATCCCTTAAATTATTATACTAGCATCAAGTTGTTTCTTAAATGGTGGTGGTGTTGCCATTTACCTCTCCTCTACCATTCAGTTCTCCTGTTCTGTTTCCTCCCCCTCCACATATGAACTACTGCTCCTCAAACTCACTCTCTCCCTATCTTTGTAGCTAGTGTTTATTGCTGCCTTGGCCTGTCCTCTTCAGTTGTTGAGCTCCTTACCTCTGTCTTCACTCATGTCTCAGCTGATAGATAGATTTCTTATCCCCATTGTTTATTACTGAGGAAATTTGCATGAATACATGATCTTTATCCCTTAGAGTATGTTTGCCTCTGTAGCTTACTCCCTACCTCAAGTCAATAATCCTCTGTTGTGACATCACAGTCTGTTGCCATGGGAATAACTGTGATGTTACAAGAGATGCATTATTACCTCAGGTAGGGAGAAAGCAGCAAGAACAAATGAAATCTTCAAGAGCAAAGATCCTGTTTTCATACAAATGACTTTAGTAATAAATAAAGGAGAGGAGGAATATTGAATTAATGTGAAATGCATGCTGAACTTTGTCTACATATTATATTTTGTTGAAGTTCTCCTGAAGGCATCGGCTGCTCTTTAATATTAATTAGCTCTCCCCCCTCAAACTAATTTCTGTGAAAACATTCGGTCCCTTAATCTAACCCAATTGATCTCCGACCCTACCCATCACAAATCACTCAATCATTCCCTACTGGACTGGGTCCTTACCTCTCACCCCCACTGGATCCATAGATGCTGGCACCCTCCCTGATGTCATCAGTGACCACCATATGATGTATTGTGTGTGCAAAATACACCGCCCCAAAGCCCCTTCCAAACTCTTCCAGATCCAGTCCTTCTCGTCTGTGGACTTGGCCACCCTCCATGATGACTTGGTAACTACCGACTTGTCATCCATCTCCTCTCCCAGTACGGTCAGTTCTGCCCTCAACCAGTTCAGTTCCAAATTCCTGTCCATCTAGGATCAGCATGCCCCTGTTGTTGAGGCACAGGTCAGGAAGCATAGGAAAACCAGGAGCAGTTGCAACATTTGCAATGAGCATATAATTAATAGGTCTTCCTTTTTACCATCGGAAAACTGTGGCGTTATTTGCTGTAATAAAGGAGTGTTTCTTATGGCAAACATGTGCACGGTTTTCCCTAGGTCTGCACATGCGCCCACTGCAGGTCTTCCTCCCGGACTGTCAACCACTTGGTCGCTACCACGGAACCGCCACTCAGTCTCGACAGTAAGTGACGACTACAAAGAAAACCAGCAAATAACTAAACTTTCACCTGCTGGCAGAAAAAAATTGAAAACATAAAAACGACCACAGACCAGCGCTGGAACCAGAATGGACCAGGGCTGCTCAGGATTCAAGAACATCTTTTTTTATTATTTTATATAATTGCTGTGGCCAAAAGAAAAAACAACAATTATATAAAATATAGTATAGTATGTGTAACTCAAAGTTTACACACTTAGGGTTGATGCTTTCATAAACCCCTGAGCTTCTGCCTCAGGGTTTGTGTAGCATCTAACCCCTCGGGTGTGTGTAAACTTCTCGATACACACAGCACCCCATACTTTATTCTATATTTTATTAACAGCAAATAAAAGTTGTTCAGAATTACTATTTACAAAGGCAGTTCAAACAGAAAAAACAGTCCTCCTTCTGAGTGTTTCTTCTCAGTTTTAAATCTGTCTCTCTTTCTTCCAGCAAAATATATTGCTGCTCTTTTTATAAGTCTTTGCAAGGAGCTCGTTAAGGAGACCTTGTTTTTCACAGAATGTTCTTGTCAGATTACAGAATGTTTTTGTCAGTTTTGATGCAGGTGTAGCAAAAAGAACATAGTGACCCAGAACTGACCTCTTGTTTACAGCTCTGCAAAAGGCTTAAAAACTGCATCTCAGGTTAACCCCTTGAGTTGTAAATAGCGCTTTGCAATCATTTCAACAGTATAACTATATACAGTTTTAAACAAAGGATCACACTATCACACACAGATTTACACAGAGATTCACATATATTTTTTAACTGCGGATATGCAAGGGTGAAGAAAAGACAGAACAGCAAGGGAACTCAGAGAGATAGCTAGGGGTGGAGAATAGTGAAACCATCGGAGTGATCAGTTCCTAGGTCTCACAAGAAAATTTGCTTGCACAACCAGACAGACAAGAGACAGAAAAGAAGGGAATAGAACAGTCTCTTGCATTAAACTCTTTCTGCGTAACAAATGGGGCAGGGCCTTATTCAACCCTATCACAGCCCCTCTTAGGACAACCAGGGTCCTTGGCTTCCACCTCCCTTGAATCTCTGTGGGATTACTGGCCTGCCTACAAGCATGAGATCTCACCTGGAAGACTCATAATATCTCTGGCTCACCTGCTGACTTACTTGAGTACCGGGCCCTTTGTAATGCCTGCACCAGAGCTACCAGGCTTGCCAAGGCTGAGTACTTTGCCTTCACCTTCCAGAACAACTCCCGCAACCCAGTCCTTCTCCCTGGTCCTTAAAGTGGGTGACACCCCCATTTCTGACTCCCTTTCTGTTGCCTCCAAGTTAAACTCATTCTTTATCTTCTGTGCCTCCTCCCTTCTCTCCACCCACTCCCCTATTTCTCCCCCTCCACCATCCTACCATTCTGTGTCTCCCCTTCTCCTCCTCTCCTATCACCACTGCTGATGCCCTCAAGGCTTTCCTGGCCTTTAAACCTCTCAAGGGCAAGAGCTCTTATGGATTTGACCCTAAACTCCTCCATCTCACTGCCCCTGCCATTGCTCTACTAATCACCTCACTTCTCAACCTCTCTTTCTCCCTTGCTTCTGACCCCTGAAAACAGGCCACTGTCATACCCCTTCCCAAATTAGGTGACTCCTCCTGTCCTGGCAACTACCACTCTATCTCCCTGCTCCCCACCTTAGCTAAACTTCAGGAACACCTTGTGCTGGCTCAGCTCTCCCCCTTCCTTGACTTCTCCTCTTTTTTCACCCCTTCCAGTCTGGTTTGCATAAATCCCACTCCACCTCCTTCTCCCTTCTCCGGCTTATTGACTCCATTCTCTCTAGTGTGGGTCAGGACCTTATCACCTCCTCCATCTTTGTCGACTTGGTTAAAGCCTTAGACACCATAGCCCACCCCCTACTCATTAACAAACTTAATGCAGCAGGACTGTCCAACTCCTTAACTAATAGGTTCCAATCCTAACTTGAGGGTAGGACTCGATCCATTGAAATTAGTGACTCTCTGTGCCCCCACTCCCCATCAGAACTGGTGTCTCCAAGGATCTGTCCTTGGCCCTATACTATTTTCAGCCTTCCTGAATGACCTCCTTGCTGCCTGCTTCTCTGTGGCCATCCACATGTATGCATATGACACAGTACTATTTACTTCTGGTTCCTCCCCTCTGATCTGATAGCCAGGCTTCAGCTGGACTTTAGCAGCAATCAGCACTGGTTCCAGTCAAATCGGCTATTCTTCAATGCCAAGGAAACTGTCTCCATGACCTTTGGTTCTAGGCAGAAGCTCACTAAGTTTACCGCCCTTCCCTCCTTCCACACCTTAGATGGGGCCACAGTTGATTATGTTCCCTCATTTAAGTACCTCAGGATCTGGTTTGACCAGCACCTGGAGTTGTCAGAGCATGTAGATGGCATCCACAAAAAACTTCATCCTAAACTCACTATGTTGCACAGAAACAGAGGTTGTGTTCCTCTTCCTGCTCACTGAGCTGTTGTCCTGAGGATGATTCTCCCTTTCTTTAACTTTGGAGATATTGTCTATAGTACTTCTCCAGAGTCCACCCTTATCAGACTGGGTCCCCTCTTTCACTCCTTATGTCTCTTTGCCTTGGACTGTTCACCTCGCACCCACAATTGCTCCCTTTACTCCTCCCTCTCCCTTCCCTCTCTTAAAGTCAGATGCCTCGCTCACTGTACCTTCCTTATTTCTAAATACTGACTAGGCTGTCTCCCCAACACCTTACCTATCTTCTGTCCCCACCACAACCACCACTTCCCTCCTCCTCCTCCTCCTTTCGCAGCTTCGGCTACCATTCCCTTGCACTCCCCTCAAGGAAGTCCCTAGCTGGCCAGGCTGCTTTCTCCTACCATGTCCACAAACTATGGAATTCTCTCCTCCTAAACATCCATTCTGCCTCATCCCAACGTTCACTCTCCTCTCTTCTATATGACTTCACTTTGCATACCTGCAATTGCACCTGATACCTGTCCCTGCTTCACTACTCACTACCTGTTTCCCCATTTTCTCTCCTTGTCTACACTTGACCACCCCCCCTTTTTTCCTTCCCCAATAGCAACAAATCCATATTTATTTAGTTTTTGATTACCAGGTAAGTGCTCTAGACAAAGAAATTGCCTGTTTTCAAGTCACAACCCAGGAAAGTTATAGACATAGGTAAAAGCACATCACATCACAGTGGTTACTGATACATAATACAGACTTGGGTCAAGCACATTATATTATAAACAGGCACGGGGATACCTACTGTACAAGAGAAATTAGAAATTACACTAGGCTATCCATAGATACAGGGGAATACACAATACAGTTTCAAGGAGATAGACCATACGATATAAGTAAATAGAGAAACTATTCCAGACAGACTCACGATGGGATACTTCACAGCCTGTCCTTGCCTGCTGTTTAAAAGTGGGCAAGAGTGATAAGTGCCTAAATATGTACTGAAGGGACATGCAAAGGAAGCCTAACTAGGTGTCCTCCCCAAGGGCTGAGTCACAAGTGCACCTGTCAGGGGCCAGGAGGCAGGCACGGAGCTCATTTTTAAAGATCAGGTGTGTAGTGGAGTGCCTCACAGTTGAAGGCGCAGGGAGTTCCATAGATTTGGGGCAAACACTGCAAATGCCTGTTCACCCATCCTAGTTGTGCATTTGGGTGTATTAAGGAGCAACTTTTCAGTAGATCTCAGCGGGTAAGTCTGATGGGCCGGGTTCATGAAGCATGTAAGGGACATTGGTGTTCCAGTGTGGATGATACTGTCAATTGTGCATTCTATTGTATAGACTCAGTAAAAGGTGGGAGAGAGCCAGCCCAGACTGGAGTAAAGTACGCAGTGGTGGGTGCGCCTAGGTGCTGATAGTGCGAAGTGACAGATGCTGTTATAACAAGTGTCCCACTTCTGCAATAGTCACTTGTTCACGTCTTTATAGGAAGTGATTCCATAAGTCGGGCTGGGTCGTAGTACCTCCTGCACAATCACTAATTTTGCATTAGAGTTTAAGGATGCTCTGACTTTGTAGGCCAGCCCCAGCTTGATATTGACCACCTTGTAAGTGTAAGTGATATGGAGGCTGTAGTCCAACAAAGGGTCGAGGGTTATACCCAGGTATCAAACGAGTCCACCAAATCCAGGAGTGAGCTGTCCGAGCCACGTATGGCCAGTGTTGCAGAGCTGGCTTTAACCCTTGGTGCTGATCCAAACAGCATTGCCACCATTTTTTCAGTATTCAGAAGAAGTTTGTTTTGAACTAGCCACTTACGAAGGCAGGCAAAGTCCAACTCAAGTGTGGTATTAATGGAGGCAATGTCCTTGTCGCTGGTGTATAACACCATATCATCCACTTATAAGATGGTAGAGGTAGTGCTCGACATTTGAGGCAGCCTGTTCACAAACAGTGAGAAAAGTAGTGGTCCGAGAATTGAGCCTTGTGGTACACTGATGCTGGTAGGAGAGAAATCAGATTTGCAGTTGTCAATCTGAAAAAACTGTGTCCACCCAGATAGGTAAATGCTGAACCATGTCGAGGAGCCTTGGGAGAATCCAAGTGTGGCCAGTGTATCTAGTAGCAACGTCTGATTCACCAGGTCAAATGCTTTAGTTAAATCCACAAACTCGCTCTAGTGTATAGCCCTTTATCCATTGACAGCTTGATGTCATTAGTGAGTTTGATGAGCGCCATGGCCGTACTGTGCCCGTTCCTGAAGCCATGTTGGACAGTGGTGAGAAGATAGTTTTGTTGAATGTAGTCCATGACCTGGTTGGCTATTAGTTTTTCAAGAATTTTGTTGAGTGCTGATAATATTGCAATTGGGTGATAGTTGTTCATCTCCTACTAATATCCCCCACTTCCTCTGCTCCTTAAATTATACATCCTTAATCTTCCCTGAAACCTCCTCCCTGAATATTTCAATTTTTCAATTTATTTATTTTACCAGGAAAAGGCTGCATTGAGTAAGCTCATTTACAAAGGAGGTCCTGGGAAGGACAGTAGTAGAGATAAAAAAACAAAATACAGTGAACAGGAATAAGATAACATACAGTTAAATAATACATGAGTTAAATCCACAATAGAAGTACAGTGGAGAATACACAATAGTATATGATCCACAATAGTTCAGTATGAAAGTTAAGTACGGCAATCTCCCGTGGGGTCAGCAATATTTTTTATTTTATTTATTTAAAAGTTGGTGACCGTGAAAAGCACACTGAGCCAGAGCTCGTTTCCAGGTGCGACCCAGGGATAGGGGAACAATACATTGTAATAGAGAATACACCATAGTATATGATCCACAGTAGTTCAGTACGAAAATTAAGTATGGCAATCTCCCGTGAGGTCAGCAATATTTTTTATTTTATTTTATTTATTTAAAAGTTGGTGATTGGGAAAAGCACACTGAGCCGGGGCTCATTTTCAGGTGCAACCCGGGGGTAGGGATACAATACATTGTAGACAGCATTCATAAACAGTACATTAAGAACAAATTAACAGAGAGAAAAATAATGTGACTACATAACAAGCAAAGTATAAATACAGTAGCAGCAAAGGAAAGAATTATGCACAAACACGTTTCAAATAAAATGTACAACATATGAAAATTATATACGGAGGCAGCATATTAGGTCTGAGAATGCATAAATTCAGTGCAAGGGGGGGGAGTATGAGAGAGAGCACAAGACGGGATGTACAGAAAGAAATTAGGGACAGAGGAGGGGAAAATAGTGGAAGAGGGTTGACTGGAAATTCAAGATGGATGTTTAAGAAGGCCTTTGCTGGTGAAGGGAAAGTATATGGCTTTGTGAGGAAAAGACTGCCAGTTTGTGAAGGGAGTAGATGTGGTCTGGGGTGGGAGCATCTAATGATGGAGAGAGCTTGGAGCCGAGATTTAAGGGCAGAGAATGTGGGGGAGTGGTGAGTGTCCCAAGGGAGTTGATTCCAGAGGTGTGGGAGACGGTAAGAGAAGGCGGCCTTGCCAGAGGAAGTGCGTTGATGGGGGAGGGAGAATGTACGAGTATCCCTTGATCAGAGGGTGTATGAGGAGGAGGAGCTGACTGGTGACAAGCAGAAGTTGAGGTAAGGGGGGATGGTCCCAAACCAGAATTTGGAAATGAATGTGAGGCTGTGGATACGGCGCTTATCAGGTAGAGGCATTAAAGAGAGGGAGGGAGGAATAGAGGGTGCAATGGTGAATGAGTGAGGGGGAGGAAGTGGCAAAATGGCAAAAAGAGTTTAGTAGGGTGTTGAATCTAGCAAGGGACGTAGCGGGTGGAGAGCAGTAAACAATGTCAGCATAGTTGATAACCGGTAAAATGATTCTGATGACTAGATCACGGTGGGTGGACAAGGGGAGGCAGTCCTTGTGGTGGTAGAGGGCTCCTAGTTTAGGTCAAGGTTTGGAGCAGATGGTGTCAATATGGGCAGAGAAGTCAAGGTTGCTGTCAAGCCAGACCACAAGGTATTTGAAAGCATTGACTGCATCTAGTTTGGAGCCGTCCAGGGTGGCAAATGTTGGTGTGTAATGGGATTTGGATAATCTTTGCCTCGACCTGAAGAGCATGGAGACTGTTTTTTTTGGAGTTAAGCTTGAGCTGATTTTGTCTGAACCGGGACTGCACTTTGTCAAAGTCATGCTGCAGGGGGGTAGTTACATCAGGGGCATTTGGACCAGAAATGTAAATCACGGTGTCGTCCATGTACATGTGGATTTTGGAGGGCGAACCAATGGATGGGAGGTAATTTATAAAAAGTGAAAATAGGCCAAGTATGGAACCCTGGGGAACGCCAGTGTGAATAGGGAGGAGGGGGAGAGGGCATTATCTACCTGGATAGATTGCTATCTGTTTTGGAGGTCAGATTTGAACCAGTCTGCGGCGGATGGGGCAAGACCGAAGTAAAGAAGTTATTGGATCAGGAGTGGGTGAGAGACAGTCAAAGGCCTTTGTCCATGGCTGATTGGATATTTTCAGTGAGTCGAAATAGGGAGGAGACAGTGGAATGCTGCTTCCTGAAGCCTGATTGGAATGGAGAGAGACAGTTTGTAGAAGCTAGATGTTCCAGGGACCTCTAGTAGACAAGGAACTCCTAAAGTTTAGCAAAAACAGGCAGGAAATAGATGGGTCTGTAGTTTCCATGTGAGGTAGGATTACCACCTTTATGGAAGGGGAGCACCATGGCCATTTTCCAGGCCTGAGGGATGGTGCTGTGGTGAGGGAGAGGTTAAGGATATAAGCGATGGAGGAGGAAATTGCAGGTGCGGATAAGCGAACAACTTTGGAGTGTAGGCTGTCAGGACTGAATTTAGAGGGGTTAAGTGACATTAAGGCCTTGCAGACTTCTTGGGAGGAAATGGGGGGGGGAGATGAAGCTGTGGTCAGAGAAGTAAACTAAACGTGGTGACTAGGAACTCAACTAGGTAACATTGCATGTGGGATACAGAGGGAGAATATGGTTGAATCAGTATATCGAATCCCGCATACTGCACTTTGCACTTTATTTGTACATCCTTGATACTCTGTTATGATATCTTTTCGTTATCCTTGCTGAATTGCACAATTATAAATGTGCTTATTGTTAGTAGCTTGTATATGATACTTAATTTTTGTTACCTGTTATATATTTATTTATTTGTTCTAATTGTTACTCTTTACACCCCTTCCCCCCAGAAAGCATCTGGAAATTAGCTGTTATTTCAGCTCAGTACGTCTTTCCTGGTGAAACTTTTGAAATGAATAAATAAATGGTTCCCAGATCATCTCAAATTTTGCGTCTTGATTTTTGTAGTAGTAATGAATTCTTTCTAATTTATATAACTCAGCCATAAAATTATACCAGGTCTTAATAGAAGGAGGGTTATTAGCCTTCCAAGTCATTAAAATATATATTGTTTGCAATTAAAATATCCAGAAATAAGAATGTTCTTTCTTCCTCTTTATAGTTGTACCCTCCAGGATTTGAGTCTAAAAGTATAGGTAGGGGAATCAAGAGACAATGTAATTTTAGTTGCCTTCCCTAAGATCTGAAAAATATTGGTTCAGAATTTAGTGAGTCTTTTACATGTCACAAACATATGAATAAGAGAGCCTGGATTAGTGAGACATCTGGTACAATTTTTCACTCAAATTGGGATTGAATTTACAGTATGTAGTCTTGAAGGTGTGAGGTAGACCCTATGCAGTATATTGAACTGAATTTATTACAGTTTCAAAGAATAGAATTGCTGAACGAAATAAGCCAAAATTGCTGTCTCGTTATTGTTCAAATGGGTTCCAAGGTGTTGCTCCTGTCTAGCTTTAAGTTGACAGAGATTTGATATAGTGTGTTTCTGAATTAAAGAATAAAGGGCAGAAAGTGGTTTAATATTAAGGTCTGGTATAGTTAGTATATCTACAGCTGGAGAGGGAACATAGGGCATATTCAAAGGGATGATATAGTCCCTAAGATGCAAGTATGTAAAAAAGTTATGGTTAGGAATATTACATTTATTGTGAATTTGTTTGAATGGCATCAGAGTCTTATTAGTAATATATCCAAAAGTCTCCATATGCCAGCTAGCTTCCAAATTTGGAAGCCCTGATCTTTCACCAATGTGTGAAAATCAAAATTCCGGTAGATTGGGGTGTCCCTGAAATAACGTTTCCATCCAATTAAACCATGTGTAATGTGCTAGCACTGACGGGTTGTAGAAGTAGCAGTAAGCAGAGGACGATTCCGTATATTTCCAGAATAGTATCTTGAGCGCAAGACAAGCTTAGGGTCAGGATATTTATGAAATTCATGTTCAGTATTCCTACTGCTGGTAAACTCTCCTGAAAATCAGTCTCGAATCTGAGAAATTTGGGCCGTGAAGTAATAGCTTTTAAAACCTACTAGTCCTCGTGAGAGCAAGCGACTGTAAGTGGTCTGCCCTCAGATCATCTCCCTCCTCAGGCCTGTGGAATGATTATCGGCAACTACGCAGTCAGTGCAAACACGTGACTAGATCTCTGAAATGGAACTACCATCTCAACTGCCAGGAGGAGAGCCTCGGTAACCCCAGAAAATTCTGGAATGCCATTAGCTCTCTTCTCAACCCTCGCCCACACAGTAATGCCATTCAGCTAGTTTGGGGCAGCTAACTGAGCCCGCCAAGGTTGCCCAGGTATTCAACAAGACATTTGCTGATCTGTCTGTCCTCTTTAGTAAGCTAACTGCAAATGTAGCAACCTACTCAGGGGCTAGTATCACATCCCCACTCTCTTCCTGCTCTCCTAGCACCGGCCCCTCACCTTGTACTTCAAAGCTATTTCCTAAAAGGAAACCTCCAAGCTCCTAAGGAGACTCCCTTCCCGTGGTAGCCCTGACTCGGACGGCCTCTCCCCTGTCAGGTTAAAACTAATCTCCCCTGCAACCTCCAAACAGCTCACATTTATCTTTAACCTGGCCCTTTTCATGTCCTCTATGCCTGACACCTAGAAAACATCTAACGTGGTACCCATCTTTAAAGCTGGTAACCCCCTCCCCATTGACAACTATCGACCCATGTCAATTCTCTCTCACCTTAGCAAGCTTCTCGAGAAGGTCATCCATCACCAATTGTCTGAACATCTTGGGAAATACAACCTGCTGTGCAACCAACAGCATGGTTTTCGCAAAAACCACAGCCCTTGATCTATTCACTGGCCATGTCCTTTGTAACATGTATTGCGGTAACACCACTGGTGCTGGTTTTGTTGGTCTTTCCAAAGCATTTGATATGGTAAACCATGGCCTTCTGTCCGAATTACCCCAGAGACCAAAACTTGGTTTCGGAGCTGCCTCTCTGACCACCCCTAAACTGTTCGCATTAGCCCCATTATATCCCCTGCCCTACCAGTTACTACAGGTGTTCCCAAGGGCTCCATTCTTGGACACTTCTCTTTTCCATATTTATAAATACCCTCCCCTCTGATAGCCTTACCTGCAACTCCCTTCTCTATGTGGATGATCTTGTCCTGTTTCTTAGTGAAAAGTCCCTCCCTCATATGTCCTCCGTCCTCACACATAATTATTGCTCTGTCAACAGGTGATTCACGTCCAACTTGCTCTCAGTGAACGGAAAAAAAACAAAGGTAGTGCTGTTTGGGTCCAAACCATACCTTGCCAAAGACCACAAGGCCAACTCCTCTTTCCATGTTTACTCTCCTGATGACCTTGCCCTCGAGGATGTCCCCTCCTTTAAATACTTGGGGGGTGACCCTGGACCGTTTCGTCTCCTTTGCTGAATATATTAACCTTGTTGCTCGCACAGTGAATTAGAAATTTGGGGCTGCCTATCGTATCAAACACTACTTGTCTATGGAGGCCCACCTAGTTATCGCAGCAGGAAATCTCCTTCCCATCTTAGATTACTGCACTTCTCTATACTCACCCGAATCCACTGCCCTTCAAGCTCGACTCGCATCTGTCTACAACAACATCTGCCAGTTTGCCCTACTTGCCCTGTTCTCTACCCATCACTGTGACCTTTACTGGTCCGTCGGCTGGCTAACACTCAAAGGTCGCTTTGACTTTGGCTGTATCATCGACTGCACCCTCAGGACTGGGGATGTGTTCCCTCTCTCCTCCATCCTCAAGATTAGACATTCTTCCAGGACCCTTCATTCCTCGATTGCCCCCGAAGCTCCTAGAGCTGCAACTTGTATGGGAAGTAAAGCTTTATTATCAGTCGAAGCCCCCACCCTGTGGAACAACCAACCCCATCCCTCAGATCAGCCTCCTCTCCCTCACCTCTCAGAACCTGGCTACTGGATTTTCGCTGTAACTACTCGCCCATGTAGCCCCTCCCTCACCCCCGTGGGGTATACCCCTCCTTTCCTCCTTTTTCTGCTGCAACTGTGCCTTTACTCTCTCCTGTGTCTATGCTTCAGTGTTTACCTGGCCAGGGCGGTGCTCAAACTGCAGTCTTGATGGTAACCGCATACTGCTACCTAATTTTCACTACCTATGCCTTCAACTGTTGGCTAGTTGGTTTTCTGTTTTTATGAACCTGTCCACTCTTAAATTACACTTGTAGAGTTGCTAGTTCTCTCATTTCAACCAGTATTTCATTGTACTGCACCAACTGTATTCGGTGAAAATTATAGATTACTTTTTGTATAGTAGAAAATTATCATGTATGTTGTATGCATTATATGTTTGTGTTACTTGTCAGCTCATTTTAAGCAGCATTTTGTAAAGTTGCTTATTACTTGCTTCTACCAGTATCTCACGTCCTGTTCTGCCTGTACTCATCGTATATAATTATCATGTCCTGTACAGCCTGTACTCATAAATAATTATCATGTATTGAATAGTAGCTCTTTATCATGTATGTATGTATGTATTTCCTAGTCATTACTCTGCCACTCCTGTGGCCCGGGTCGTGCCTGAAAACGGTCCTTTGAATCAGTGTACCTACCCGGTAACCAGAATCAAAAATAAATAAAATTTGGTAGTGCTAGGCCTCCCAGAGTAGTAGGTAATCTTAATTTATCTAAACTCTGTCAGGATTTTTTTGTTGTTTCCAAATGAAGCCAGAGACAATTTTGTCTAAATCCTTGAAAAAGGATTCTGGGATCATTATGGGTAATGACTGGAGCAAAAATAAGAGTTGTGGAAGAATATGATTCATTTTTATCACATTACATCTGCCAGTCTAAATAAGAATGAGTTTAAGCCATTTATTAAGATTCTCCCAAATTGATTTAAAAAGTGGGATAAAATTATTCTCTTAAAGGAGCAATAGGTCTTTGGTAATATGGACCTCTAAATATTTAAATGTGTCTGATATTGCTGTTTGGATTTCCACTCGGAGAAGTGACTTTATCAGATAAATTTAAATGGATTGCCTACATTTTAGCGACATTATTTTTGTATTCTGAGGCTTGATCAAAAGTATCTGTTAGTGTCAGGCATGTCTTGGCCAAGGTTACAGTGTCTGAAAGATAAATCGAGGTATCATCCGCATATAGACTCATTTTATGTGTCAGATCCCCTAATTGTATACCTTAAATGGAGTTAGTCCCAAAAAGCCACTGCCAAGGGTTCAATAGCCAAAGCAAACAGTAGTGGGGATAAGGACCACCCCATCCATTTTGATCGGGTTGAATGAAACCATGTACTATTTTTTCCAGCCGGAAGGTTAAACGTTTTGCTACAATTTTCATATCCATAATTAAGAAATGGGATGGTAGGAAGTAATTCAGGGTTTTAACCTTTTTCTTTTACAAAGGCCACAATTTTTGCTTCATAAAAGGAGGGGGGGCAGAGTTCCAGAAGGGAATCATTAAATGCATCCATAAGTGGTTTTGCAACAGCAGTAGCATAGTATTTGAAATGTACGTGGGAAGACCATCCATTCCCAGAAGTCATGGTTTTTATTACACTCAGAACCTCTCCTCTTCCAATGAGAAAGGAGCATTCAACTGAGTTTTTTGATGGCAGTTTAACTTTGGAAGATTACCTTCTGCAAAGAATGTGTTTACTACCTCTGGATACTTATCTCAGTCTGACTGGTATGGGGTTCTATAATAGTTATAGAATATCATATTAATGTCTAAGGGGTCTTTTATAATATTCTTTTGTTCATTTTGGATAGCATACTTGTAGATAGATTTTTATTTTGTCTTTCTTTTTGGAGTCGAAGGGCAATAACTTTGTCAGGCTTATCGCCTAGTACATAGTATTTAACCCTAATAAAAAGAATATATCTTTCTGCATTCATAGAAGTTAGCTTGTTATCCTGCTTCTTTACAAGTAAACGTTGTTGAAAAATCTCAGGGTCATGTGAGAACATGTGAAGGTTTTGTAATTGTGTTAATTCTTTTTCCAAATTGTCAAGTTCTTATCTTTTTTTCCATTTATAAGAGGCATAATTAATTATATTACTTCTGATTGTCACCTTGAATATTTCCCAGTGTATTCCTGGGGACGTGTCCTCAGATTTATTGAATGAAAAAAAAAAAACACCTCAGTTATAGAATTCTCTGTGTCTTATAACAGAACAGATTTGACTTTGAGAAGAGAAGCGTCCAAGTACAACGACTTGTATGTACAGAGGTGATTAGTGTTTATAAGTAGCTCTAATGGAGCATGGTCAGAAATGCATTTATTATGATAATTTATGTATAAAGGGTATACAATACTGAAGAGACTGAGAAACAAAAAAATAATCGATTTATGTGTAACTTTTATTTACAGCAGTGAACAATATGTGTTATCAAATTAAAGACGCACCATAAGTCTTTAAGTTTTAAATCTGCCATAAACGTCACATTTCCCTACTTTTGTGGTGTTAAGTTACCCTAACTGGTGCACTAATGGTTTTTTGAAAAGTATATACACTATATATGTGTGTGTGTGTGTATGTATACATGCACTTTATTTTTCCTGCTCTCTCAGGTAAAAAAAAAAAAAATCAGCTTTGTAAAGCTATGACTTGCCTTCTCCCTCCTGCGCCTTCACTTACATGGCCATCTCCTAAGCTATAGTGCTCTAACACTGCCACCATGTAGTGGCGTCAGTATTGTGGAATATCCTGAATCCAGTGGGTTACAAGACCCGAGGCTGTTTGGTTTCACAAGGGGGAGGTCATGTGAAATAAATGTGATAGATTTCTTTGACTGGGTAACCAAGGAATTAGATCATGGTGGAATGGTAGACGTGGCCTACCCAGATTTCAGTAAGGCTTTTGACACTGTTCCACATAGGAGACTAGTAAGCAAGCAGGGTAGGTTAAGACTGGGTCCAAGGGGATAGGTAACAGAGGGTGGAGGTAAATGGTGTTCACTCCAAGGAAGGGAGTGTGACCAGCAGGGTGCCTCAGGGATCAGTGCTGGGACCGTTCCTCTTGTTTTTGTAGGTGGCATTGTAGAGGAGCTGGAAGGGAAGGTCTGCCTCTTTGCAGATGGCACCAAAATCTGCAGTAGGGTGGATAGTCTTGGGGGGGGGGGGGATGAGCAGAGACCCAAGAAAACTGGAGGAGTGGTCAAGAGTATGCCAGCTGGGTTTCAATGCAAAAAAGTGCAGAATAATGCACTTGAGACAAAACTCGGGGGCAGAGTACAGAATGGGTGGAGTGGTATTGATGACCACTAAGCAGGAAAGGAACTGGGAGTAATCATATTGGATGACCTAAAAGTGGCCTGGCAGTGCAACAAGGCAGTAGGAAGAGCACATGGGATGCTAGGGTACATAGGGAAGGGGTATTACCAGCAGAAAGAGAGAAGTGGTTTTGCCTCTGCATAGATCGTTGGTAAGACACCACCTAGAGTATTGTGTCCAGTGCTAGAAACCACATCTCTGGAAGGACATAGAGTGGAGGCATTCCAGAGGAGAACAACTAAAATGGTGCAAGGTCTGCATCAAAAGCCCTTCAAAAAGAGACTAAAGGACTTTAATATACCTTGGAAAAAGGGGGGGATATGATAGACACCTATAAATACCTCACAGGAATAAATAATGTAGAGATGGGGAGTATTTTTCAGAAGAAAAGGCAGTCAGGAGCAAGGGGATAAGCTATGAAGCTGGAGGGGGCTAAATTCAGGAGAGATATGAGGAAGTACTTCTTAACAGAAAGAGTGGTGGATTCCTGGAACAGCCTTCCAGCAGAGGTGCTGGGGGTGAAAGCAATGGTAGCGTTCAAGAATGCATTGGGATAAGCACAAGGAAATCATAGTGGAAAGGAAGGGGGATGAGGGAGAAAGAGCTGCAGATGGGTCACGGCCTGCTGTATTAGTGTAGGTAGGGAGAAATGGGCAAACTTAATGGGCCAAGCAGTCCTTATCTGCTGTCAAATTCTATGTTTCTATGTTAGGAACACAAAGGGAGGCACTTTAGATATATTGGGTAAAGAAAGATGGAAGAGGGAATTATCAGGATAATAGGGGAGGATGGTCAGAAAGTAACTGTGCTAATCTACTACTTCTGCTCAATATTCACTAGGGAGAATAAAGGCCCTGGGGTCGGTTGGGATGCATCTGCGGGTGCTAAGGGAACTGGCATCAATGTTAAACCCCTGGTTGGTCTGTTCAGTAGCTCTGTGCAGTAAGGGGTAGTTCCCAAGGACTGGAGGATGGCCGATGTGGTTTCACTGTACAAGGGAGAGGGCAAGGGGCAGCCATGAAACTATAGACCCGTCAACCTTACCTGAGTGGTAGGAAAACTGGAAACCAACCAATAGTATTCTTTGACTGGGTAACCAATGTAGTTAAGAGCCGTGCTATAGATTCTCTACTTCAGCTTCAGCAAGGCATTCGACTTAGTGCCACATCGAAGGCTACTGAAGAAGATGGGGAATCTGGGAATAGCTAAGGAAATATTAAGGTGACTAGGGTGATTGTTGGAAGAGAAGCAGCAGAGAGTTGTGGTGAAGGGGGTCAGATTAGAGATAAGAGAGGTCAGTAGTGGAGTACCACAGGTATCTGTTCTGGGCACAGTCCTCTTTAATAATCGTAAGGGATGACAGATCCCCCCCCCCTCCATGCTTCACCACAACAATAAAGTAAATACTTGATGCAGATATTATGGCTAATATTTTCAACAAGGCATTTACAGATTACAGTGCCATCCTTCCCCCAAAACCGGCCACGTACCCAGATGGAACAGCAACCTCTGACCACTCGCCCTCTTCCTCCAATACCACGACCTCCCCAGCCTTTTACTTCAGCAGGGTAGCCATCAATGAAACAAAATAATACCTTACCGGAGTCCTTGGCAAAACTAGGATGGGTGGTGATGGTATAGACATGAAACTGATCTCTGTAGCCTTCCCGAGGTCATCGAACCCATCAACAAGCTATTCAACCTGTCACTCCAACTGGCTACCTTCCCTTTCACATGGAAAGCCTCCCTGGTCACAGCTGTGCACAAAGGGGGTGACCAGTCGCTAGTCTCGAATTATAGGCCCATCTCAATTCTCTCGCCACTCTCAAAGGCTCTAGAGAGAATCATAGCTGACCAACTCATGGTCCATCTGCACAAATATGACCTCCTCTCCCACGAACAGCATGGCTTTTGCAGACTGCACAGCACTAATACCGTCCTTATTAATTTCACTGGATACGTACATGAGGGTAGCATGTCAATTCGCCGCAAACAACTCAGCGCATCATTTTCAGCTAATCCTAACACATTGCAGTAATAATTTCATCGTAGAGAAATTTCATCGAATCAAACCTGTAAACATTTTATCTTAGCTGCCGAACCCAAATAAGAACAAGCAGGAGCGATGCCGAACCCAAATAAGAACAAGCAGATCCCAAATAAGAACAAGCAGGAGAGCTAATCAGCACAAATTTCGATGTAAGGAGAAAGGCTAGGCTTAATTAGAATTAAACGAATGAACTTTACATACCAATTGTACAGATTTTGTTCTTGTTCCATTTACTGTCGCTTCCTGATGATGTCATACATCAGTGCAGCATCCATAGGAGAGTTCATCGTAGACCCAGGTTAATTTAATACGTAACTTTTGTTTATTTTATTAAAAGAAGATTCCACAACTCAAAGCGATTAAAAGTTATGCTGCCTCAAGCTTTGTAGTCCTTTTTAGTCCTTCAATCGATCTAAACCTGTAACTGGAAGTTATGAGCAACCCCCCTAGGTAGTCTGCACGATTGGTTGTTCCATAGGAATCCACCACCAATATCCCTGTATTTCTTTCGTGGAGCAGATGGGGCTATGCCTGACAGGTACTGTTCCGTTTTCACTTCCTTCATTCTCTGTTCGCATTTTATGGCAATTATCAGTTTCCAAATGGTGGGGTGGCTAGCTCCGAGAAGACTATTGAAGCCTCTATGCCACCCCTCTACAGAGTTATTAGTGCGCTGCAGACCTTCCTTAACAGCAATGTAGCAGTTCCAAAACTTAATGTCAAAACGTGGTCTACGACGACCAACTGGCCTTGCTATCCAGGTATCTTCAAAGTAGTCAACGACAGGGGCCAGTTGGTCGTCATGAGTTCTGTAGAATTCAGTCTCTCTCAGCATTTCAAACACATTGATTACATCATCTGGTGGAATATATGCTAATGCTGGCAGCATTTGTATGTTAAGTGCAAAATCAGAGTCTACTGTGTAGTTCTTTACAATGTCATGATTTTCCTGTACCTTGTGCCACACTGACTGACACAGGTGGAAAAAGCAGCCCCTTGTTACTGCGGTGGGGAACACAGTTTGAAATGCTTTAGAGGCTGCTAGTTCAAAGTCCAGCATGATAGTCTGTGGATTAAGTCCAGGGCATACATTTTTTAATTCAGATAGGACGCATACATAACTTACATGTGTTTTGTTTACCATCAGAATAAAAACCGAGGGTATAACAGATGAATGTTGCACACCATGTATGGTGTACAACTGTAAAAACAATGGTGGTGTAGCCTTGAATGTACCGTCCGCATACCAGTGTGTTGATTTGGTCATATAATTAAGATTCTGCTTAGTCGAAAATATTATGAATCTTTCTGTGTCATCACAGCCTGAATCGTACAACATACATTTATCCCCACTGTCAGTTTCACAATATTCTGGTGGAATTTTAAGTTCAGTAAGTGAAACTGGCTGGCAGCTGCTGTTTGTCGTGCCCTTTGTGCACTTCTTTTTAAACTTGATATGGATGGAAGTTTAGCACAGGCAGATTGACTTATTCCTGAAATGACAGTGGCTACTATCTGCTGTGTGGTTTCCTGTGAGCTGCAGGCATGGTACTTTAAATCATTCACCAATTTTCTCACCTCAGCATCAGCTGGGTTAGGAACATGATTGTGTTCCTTAATGTATTTCACTATGGCATCATTTGCTGTGTGAATCCTAGCAGGACACTTAAATGTGTCATACTGCTGACATTTCCAGTAGTCTTTCTCCCCATTCGTTCTCCCCTTTCAGTATATGTAACCGTCCTGGGTCAGGAGAGGCTGTCCTCTGCTACTAAGCACAAATTCAAGTGGCATCTCTAAACTGGGATGGGAGCAGCTATGACAGTGATATATTTAAGCTGTCAATCAGGCTACACTTCTAACAATCATTGGCTGACACATTGGAAACCATTAGCTAACTGCATTGAGACATTAATAACCGCGATGTAAAAGGGAGAGCTCACTACATTGCGATGTAAATGACCGCGATGTAAAAGGGATGCAATGTTAATGCGAATGCTGAAATTTTTTGGGCGCAATTGACGTGGAACCGTACATGAGGCACTCGACCAGGGTCAGCTGGTGGGACAATCTTTATAGACCTAACCAAAGACTTTGACCTCATGGACCACCAGCTGCTGCTTCACAGATTAAGAGGCCTAGGGCTGTCCCCTGGCTCAGTCCAGTGGTTCTCCAGCTATTTATCCGGGCGATCTGAAAAAGTCTGAATTAACAGTGCTACCTCCAACACCTGTGAGGTGTCAGTAGGTGTACCCGAGTGGTCTATACTGGGCCCTCTCCTCTTCAGTACCTTTGTGAACCACCTCCCTGATGCCTGCCCCACGTTTGAGATCCTGCTAAATGCAAACAACACAGTGCTATTCTCACGAAACTCCTGCCAGGAAGCACTGACTTTAACCTACTACAGGAATGGTTCAAGGACAGCATGCTGGTGCTCAATATTTAAAAAACAAGGCAATGCTCTTTGCCAGATGACAAAAGAAGAGGTCCACCGCACCTCTTTCAATTATCTTCAGCTCTCACGCCACCCTGGAGCAGGTAACTTCTTTCTGGTATCTTGGTCTTACCATAGATGAGTCCCTATCGTTCAGTGAACATGTACGCAATGTTACCACGGCGGTCAATAGGAAACTAGGGGCTCTGTACAGGCACTGGTTCTGTCTTATTCCTGAGGCCAGGACGCAGGCAGTCAGAGGTACAATCCTGGACTATGGAAATGTAGTTTATGGGGCCGCCACTGAAACTAGCCTGCTCAAAGTGCACGCCTCCTTAAATAAAGCCTGTAGGTTTGCATTAGCGGCAGATCGCCTATTGCGTACATGTGAACTGTACATACAGACTGAATGGCTCCCACTTTTGGACCGCATTAAGCTCCATGCCTGCATCTTGGGACAGAAGGCCCTACTCGGACTTGCACCTCCCTCTATACAAGCCTTATTCCATCCTACTCCAGCTGAACATGCCACAAGAAGTGTTACCAAACATGCATTAGCTGTTCCATTCAGAAGGACTGCCTTGGGGAGACGAGCCTTTGCTGTTGGGGCCCCTGCATGGATAAATGAGCTACCAACTGCCACCACAAGCCTTACCCAACTTAGGCCTTTCAAGTCCGAGCTAAGGAAGTCTATCTACCCTCCTGTGTGTTGCTATTGCCAATCTTAACCAACGAGCCAGCACACCTCTGTTCCCCAAAACCATGCTCCTAAAGACCATCTCCCCTCCTGTATGCTGCTACAGCCACTCTTAGCCTTGCAGGTACCAGAACCCTAGGCTTGCCAAGGTTCTTCTTTCACTCTACAGTCTGACGCAAAACTCCCTGCTCACCACCTGCTCATGTCTGCCCACCTGTCTGCTCACCTTTCTCCTCTCACACTCTCCCTGACAAACTTTCACCCGCTGATGACCTTACACCACCCACCTTTGAGCCTACCGTCATTCCCCCTCTTCCGATTCCTCTTCTCCTACCTAATCCTGATTGATTCTCTCTACCCTTTCTGACTACTATGCCTAGGCTAACTCCTCTGGATATAGCCTAGTAACCTTTAGGCATCAGTTTTGATGAACAGCTCCATCTCCTGTTTCCTCCCAATACAAGATCCTGCCTAGCTTCCACCTCTGATTTTTTTTCTCAAACTACCACCTAACTCTGACTTAAGCACTTAATTGTATGGCATGACCTGTGAACCCAACCCCATTGACTATGTATCCTTGTTTTGGTAATGTGCCTAAGTTTTCCTACATTGTTATGCTGTTGCCAGTGTTTACTGATTTCTCCTGTTCACATTTTTCTTACTATTAGATGTACTTGACAATGGCTATTAAGCTGCTACTGACTCCAAACTTATGTAACCTCCCCTACCCTTGTTACGATGATCCTTTGTAAATCAGCTTTTACCTGAAAGGTTGTAATTCTGATTACTAAATAAATAAATAAGTAAATATTAAAAAAAATATATGTTCATCAGTGACATGGGAAAGGGAATACAGGGCAAGTTGAGTCTATTCGCAAATGACACTAAACTCTGAGGTAGGTTTGACGACGTGAAGAGGATAAGGGAGTTGCAGGGAGACTTACAAAGGCCCCATGAGGATCAGCTAAAGGCATTGAACATATATTCACTCAAAACCAGAAGAGAAAGGAGGGATATACTAGAGACCTTCAAGTTCCTGAAATTAAATAAGATGGACTGTGAGGAACTTTTTATCAGCAATAGAGAAGATGGCACAAGGGGCCACGAGTGGAGGTTAATGAGGGGAAGGTTTAAAAAGGATGCAAGGAAGTATTTTACAGAAAGAGTGTGAGACATGGAATGGTCTTCCAGTCGAGGTAGCATGTGCCAAAACCATAACTGGCTTCAAACACAGCTGGGGTAGAATCAGGGGGATATTAGCTACTCAGCGGGAAGTGGGGGAAAAAACACAGATATCAAAAGGGGGAACAGTGCAAGCGAACACTCCACAGAGAACATAGATCATCTTTGGGGGTATCTTAGTCATCAGGTAACACCATAGGAACCATCGCCGTCGGTGAACAGGAATCCACATGGAAGATTTTCAGCAGTACAACCTGGGCTGCCCACACCGTTGATGTCAGCCGACATCAGCAACCCTCTACAGGCGTAGGTGGCCCCGCTCCCACCACAGTTATTTCCCACCATCGACTTGCTTGCACAGTCTCCAGGAAAGCTTTTTTGCAGTGTTAAAGCCTTTTTGGCATACAGACATTTTTTCCTCTAACCCTTACCAAAATCTCTTTTAAGAGATTTATTCTTTTTGTTTATGTTAAGAGTCAATCCTCCTGCTCCTCCTCCTACTTCTCTTTTCCATCACTGCAGAAAGAAGATTGCTTCTACAGATGAACACTCTTGTTTGTGTCTGCTTTCTTGGGCCTGATCACGATATTTCCAACTGTGAGCACCAGAAGTTTAACTAAATAACCCTCAGGTGACGCTAGAAGGCTCTCAAAAAGTTCCTAGAACAACAGGTAGCTGGCTCTGGGTAGGGGCCCTCTGGGGCCCCAGTCGCCTACCAGATCTTTGAGCTCCAAAGCCCTTGACAAGTACTTGGGTAAGAGTCACAAAAAAGACCGGGATCACGACTGCTTCCCCCCCACCCCTGGTGGCGATCCTGCTACGTGCCAGCCTCTCCTTTGGGGGGCTGTTTAGCAGCGGCTGCTGTGATGAAGAGGCCAGCTGTCCAGGTCTGTGTTCCTACCAAACTCATACTGACAGCTCCTCTGCCCGACACACAGGATGCCCGGCCATTGACCTCTGGGTCATCGGCCCCTCCACCGTCGATGACGGGCGTGTCATCTGTGACAGTCCTGTCAAGGCCTGCCCATTCTTTTTCCAGAGCTACATTCTCGTTGAGCTCACAGGACACAGACGGAGGGTTGTTGGCTCCCATGCCGTCGAACCTCCCCCATTGATGTCCACTCTTGATCTGAACAAAATTTTGGTCAAATGTACTCATTCAGCAGCTAGGTGCCTTCAACAGGCCCTCGTCGCCAAAGCCGTTGATGACAGCTTCATTGTTGACACCTGTTTGTTGACCCTGGGAGACTCCCCGTAAGCCGCTGGCAGCAAATCCAAAGCTAGACCCAGATGAGGATGTCGACGTTGAGGAATATCATCTTGATCTCATCCTCCCTGATGATATAGAGAATGAAGAGGAAAAAGAAGAGATACTGATCTCAGATAAGACTGCCTCCTCAGCCAGTGAGGACTCTGTCAAGCATACCCCAAGGTCTCCTCCTGAGGAAGCTACATTTTTTAACGTGATGAAGCAGTTGTCTGCCACCATGGGCTTCCAGACTGAGGAAGAGGATGTCACCAGGAAAGACCTGATGGACTTCCTGGGGATTCCCGAATCTCCTCCTAAGATCATTTCTCCAGTGCTCCCAGCATGGAAGAATGCCACTACGGCAGCCTGGCACAGGCCAGACATGGTGCCTGCTATGCCATGCAGGGTGGACAAGCTTTATAATGCCCCTCAAGGTTTCTTATTCACTGCCCAGGCTGAAACTGACTCTGTTGTCATCAAAGCATCTCATCACAGACCTAAGGTGCTTAAGGACCTTAGCTCCCTTCCCTCAGACAAGGAATTCCACAGGATTGACCTCAGGAGCAAAAAGGTTTGTGCCTCCTCCTCTTTGAGTCTGAGGAGTACAAATAATCTGTCGCATATGGATAAATACCAAAATGCCAACTTGAGAAAGGGCAAAGCTGCCGCTCAGGCCCTTCCCGATGGCTCCCAGAAGCAGGAACTGCTTCAGTGTTTCCAGACTGCTGCATATGTTAGCAAACACCTCCTCAGGGCCCTATATGATATGGCTGATACAGTGGCCAGAGCAGCTTCCACTGGCAGATGCCTTCGTAAGCACTCCTGGCTTAGGGTCTCAGGTTTTACAGCTGATGTGCAGAACAGGGTGCTTAACTCTCCTTTCAGTGGCACCAGACTCTTCGGCCCTGATGTTCAGGACCCTATTAATGATCTGCAGGCCTCTGGCACAGCCATTAAATCTGTCCATTCTCTCTACCACATTCAGCCACGAGGGTGGTCTACTTTTTTTAGATAGGTCAGTAGGCCAGGATCTGCTCCCTGTGCCCAGGATAAATGTAGAGCCCAAGCTCCCTTTCCCACCCCTTCCAATTCTGGAGTGGCGGTCAGGCGGCCCAGAAATCATGGACCAGCCTCTGCAGTGACTCCTTTCCAGACTCTCCTCCTCTGGTTCAGACCCAGGATGCGGTGGTCGGAGGTTGGTTCTCACTCCATCTGAATCAATGGAGAATCATAACTTCAGATGCATGGATTCTGCGATCATAGAGAAGGATCACACCTTGAAGCTTATCCAGCAGCCTTCAGACACCCTTCCACCACCCTTCAACTATCCCCCAGCTCACTTGTCTGTTCTCAGGGAGGAAGTACAGTCTCTACTGCGCAAGCAGGCCATCAAGTTAGTGCCAAGGCACCAGAGAAACCAGGGGTTTTATTCCAGGTTTTTCCTGATACCCAAAAAGATAGGAGATCTGAGGCCCATTTTAGATCTAAAGGAACTCAATCTCTTTGTCCAGTACAAAGAGTTCCAGATAGTAACTTTGCCAGGCCTCAGGCCACTCCTTAAGACTGGGGACTGGCTCTGTTCACTGGGCATGCAGGATGCTTACCTGCACATCTCAGTCTTTCCTCCTCACAGGAGGTTTCTTCATTTTGCCTTTCAGAGTGAGCATCATCAGTTCAAGGTGCTGGTCTTTGGCTTATCCTCTGTTCTGCAAGTCTTTACCAAGTGCTTGGCAACGGTCGCAGCAGCTTTCAGAAGAGAGGGACTGTATGTCTTCCCTTACCTGGATGACTGGCTTCTCAAGGCCCTGTTCAGGGAACAGCTTTTGCTAACTCTGGAGCACACTCTCCAGCTCTTCAATTCCCTGGGCATTACTGTCAGCCTACCCAAGTCAATTCTAATAGCATCCCAAAGACTGCAGTATATAGGGACGGTTCTGGATTCCAAGCAGGGGATGGCCTTCCTGCCTCAAATTAGGGCGGAATGCCACATGGCACAAGCTCAGGAAGTTGCTCAGAGTTTGTATATTCCTGCCAGGATGTACCTCAGATTGTTGGGTCTAATGGCAGCAGCCATTCCCACTGTTCCACTGGCCAGGCTTCATATGCGCTCCCTTTAGTGGACCCTCAGGGAACATTGGGACCAGCACACAGACGAGTTGGACGAACCAGTCCTGGTCTCCTCCCCAGTACACAGGATACTAGAGTGGTGGCTTGATCCTTTGAATCTACTTAAAGGGGTTTCTTTCCAGATCTCCTCTCCACATCAGAGCTTAACGGCAGATGCTTCGGGTCTGGGCTTGGGGAGCACACTTGGGTCCCTTCCAAAGCCAGGGCTCCTGGTTCCAGTGGGAGACTGCCCTGCATATCAATGTCCTGGAGGTGAGGGTGGTGCTATATGCCATGCAAGCATTTCAGGAGCACCTGGCATGGACAGCTGCTGGTGCAGTCGGATAACTTGAGTGTCGTCTACTACATTGTCGTCGAAGCATAGGTCAGGAAGCATAGGGAAAACCAGGAGCAGTTGTAGAATTCACCAAAAATGTTTATTTACAGTAGCCATAACATAAAAAATAAACTTGTTCAGTGTAACTATTTACAAAGGAGAAGTAAAATAAAATCCTCCTTCAGTCTCTGTGTGCCCCTTTTTCTTCTAATCTGCAGTTACAGCTAAGCTCTTTTATAAGTCATTTCAACCACCGCTCTTAATTCAAGCATCCTGTTTCTTGCAAAGTGTTCTGTTCTCGTAAGTATCAGGCAGGATGAACACAGTAGAACATAGTGTGCTTGCTGAGGCCCAGTTTCCACAGCTTTTGCAAAAAGGCCTAAAATTTGAACTCTGGTAACTTCTAGTTTACAGTAGCTTTCTGCAATCATCTCAAAGTATAAATATATACATTTCAGCAGTAATACTATATATTTTACAAACACAAGGGATCCCAACATCAGTTATATTTCCATATATTTTTATATTAGCAGCTATGCAAGGGAGAACAAACGGACAGCAACAGAGGGCTAAGAGACAGTGAGGGAAAGAACTGCGAGCCTGTTGGGTTGATCAAATCCGAAGTCTTACAGGAAAATTTGGTTGCACAACCAGACAGAGAAGAGACAGAAAAGGAAAGAACAGATCCTTGCATTTAAACACTTTCTCCATAACAACTGGGACAGAGTCCTATTTTGCCCTGTCACATACATCAGCAAGCAGGGCAGGGTAAGACTCACTCATACCCCCTTTGCAGGGAGGCCATGAGAGTGTTGTATTGAGCTCTGGAACACAATCTGACACTCTGCAGTACATGTGCCAGACATCCTAAACACCCTGGCGGACAGTCTCAGCAGGACTCAGTCCAGCCTGCACGAATTGGAGCTTCTCTCGTCTTTAGCAGAAGATCTGTTCAACAGGTAGGGTCATCCAGAGTTAGACCTTTTTATGTCCCCACTCAACCCCAAACTGCCCAGTTTCTGCTCACTAAATCCAGGGCCTGAAGTTTTCTGGTGAGACGCGTTGTCCCTGTCTTGGAGTGGGAGGTTTCTGTATGAATTCCTTCTGTTTCCCCTAATACAGAGGGTGCTGATCATGCCACAAATGGAAGGGGCCAGCATGATTCTGACGGTTCCATTCTGGCCTCACCAGATATGATTCCCTCTGCTTCAGCAGCTGGCAGAGGAACCCCTAGGTTGCTCTGCCCCTTTGCAGAAATCTCGCTGACCCAGGATCAGGGGATCCTGGTCCATTCCAACCTCCGGTCCCTCCATCTACATGCCTGGCTCCTGAGAACGTAGCCATTGCCAGGTTCGTGGTCTCTAACAGGATGGAGGATGTCCTGTAGCCACTTGCAAGCTTTCCACCTGTGCCACATATGCCATAAAATGGAAGAGGTTTGCCATCTGGGCTACCAAACATTTCCTAGACCCTTTCATTTGTTCGGGGAATCATATCCTGGACTACCTGATTTCTTTGTCTGACTCAGGCCTCCAGTATTCCTCCGTCAAGGTCCACCTTTCAGCTATTTCTGCCTTTCATGAGCTCATGTGTGACCGCAGGATTGCTCAGTTGGATGTCTCCCATAATTCAGAGGCATCCTGCACCTGAAACCCCTAATCCAGTCCTCTGTCTTGGCTTTGGACTTGAATTTTATTTTGGAAAAGTTGACCCTGTCGCCTTTCGAGCCAGTCATGACTTGTAATTTGCGTCTTCTCACCTGAAAAGTGCTGTTTTTAGTTGCAGTTACTTCTGCTCGAAGAATTTCAGAGGTTCAGGCCCTCAGGTGCGAGGAGCCTTATTTGATTTTCACAAAGACAGGGATATCTTTGCACACAAACCCTAAGTTTCTGCCTAAAGTGGTTTCTGGGCTCACACTGAATCAGGCCAGCCACCTTCCTGTTTATTTTCTTGAGCGTGCCAATCCAGGGGAAGCACTGTTTCATACATTAGATGTCCGCAGAACTTTGAAGTATTATCTGCTTCGGACAAAAGAGTCCAGGAAGTCTAGGCGGTTGTTTGTTTCTTTTGCCCCAGGTAGAGAGGGTGCTTTGGTTTCTAAGCAATGTTTATCCAAATGATTGGCAAACTGCATTGTGTTCTGTTACAATAAGTATGGCAAAGAACTGCCTGGTGCCCGTCAAAGCTCACTCCACCAGAGGCATGGCTGCCTCAGTGGCTTGTTTCAAAAGGGTCTCAGATGCTGACATTTGTGTGCCTGCCACCTGAAGTACTGTCTACACTTTCACCAAGCAGTACAGTCTGGACATTGCCTCAAGAGCCCGTGCAGGATTTGGCAGGGCTGTGTTACAAGGACTCCTATCTTAAGTTTATGGAGCTCCAACTTCCCAGACTGTGTGTTTACACTTGGTACTCATTCTTACGGTGTTACCTTGTGACTGAGATACCTCTGAAGAAGATAGAACTGTTACGTAAGATCTTACCATAACAATAGATCTTCGAGGGGATCTCAGTCATCCGGTATGATTTCCCTCCCACCAACCCTCTTCTGGGGGGCTCCTGTCTAGGACCTGGCTATCTGCTGATTCTTATCTTTTACTTAGAGCTGGGTCTCTCTTTCTCTCTTCGGTTCTCCAGGGTGTGAGCCTTGCTCCCTTCATCTCCAAAGTGAAAGAACCGAGGAGGGAGCTGGGCCACCTATACCTATATAGATTTGCTGATGTCGACGGCATGGGTGACCCAGTTGTACTGCTGAAAATCTTCTGTGTGGTTTCCCCTTCACTGGCAGCAAAGGCTCCTATGGTGTTACCTGATGACTGAGATCCGCTTGAAGATCTATTGTTATGGTAAGTTCTTACATAACTGTTCTATCCTGGGGTATGATAGGGTAATGTGGGCAGACTGGATGGATCATCAGTCTTTTCTGCTGTTATCGTCTGTGTTTCTCGTGGTGAATTGTTCACTTGGCCTGCTTCCTAGTCAGCTTAAATTCGCCCCGTTTTGTGTGAAGTATTTAGTCAGCTGCTGAGTGTCAGTTAGGAACTGGAAGCGTCGAGTCGATATACCTGTATAGTGTACAGTAGAGTATGCATGTGCCAACATTGCCATGATTCTTATAATGCCGGGTGGGGGTTCCTAGAGGCTGGTGGCACACAACCAAAGAGTGCAGCTCCTAGAAGAAGATGCTCTCGAAGATCAACAGTTACAATTAAGTAACTTCTTTCTTTTTTCTATATCTGCTTTTGGTAGTCTCCCTTCAAAGCAACTTAGGGTCGACCTTGTGTGTTTTTTTTATTTTGTTGTTGTTTTTTTCTCTATCTATCCATCTCATATTTTCAGATTGGTCTGCATTGCCTCTTTTTGCATTATAAACGACATACCATCCTGAAAAATATTCAGTAAGTATCCCATAGAAAAAGTAAAAAATAAACTATAGAAGCTCTGCAATATTATGTATTTTTTTTATTTTTCATACTTCTCAAGTTATGTTCTTCATATACATGACATGCACAGAGAACACTTCAGAAGAAACTGACAGCACCTAAAATAACTTTTTCTGTGCTGGTGATAAATCTTGTACCACCTGAACAGTGAATGGTATAGGAAATAAGTTAAACAGATTGATAGTTTCTATATTCTAGAGGTCTTATTCTATGTTCTGTTTATACAGAGGATTTCTAAAGGAAACTGACAACACTTGAGAGATTTTTTTTGTCAGTGATATAATACTCCTTCAGTTTATCAGTTTAGCAGATCCCTAGTCCCACAGGAATTGCTCACCCTGTACGGTATCTGAATGAAAAAGAATGACAGAAAAGAGGACAGTGTGATCTGAATATTTGCAGTATTAACTGCTGGCTGACTGCTTTTTCATTTCCTCACATCCACAGCGTCC
Organism: Neoceratodus forsteri; assembly: GCA_016271365.2. Lineage (NCBI taxonomy): Eukaryota > Metazoa > Chordata > Ceratodontiformes > Ceratodontidae > Neoceratodus > Neoceratodus forsteri. The sequence goes on along the minus strand of CM057449.1, from coordinate 608,672,633 downwards.
AGTTCTAAAAGAGATGCAGCTACATCTCCTGCAATGGCACCTGGCAGAAAGGAGCTTGTGACCACAGCAGTATCACCCATTCTGCTTGACACTTCACGTTAGGCTGCTGGATAATTTCTAATTCAAATATAGCTATCTAATCCTTATGTTAACAAAGAAGTGGTTGTGCTCCTACAGCTTTACCTGCTACCATTGCTCAGTTTAAAAGCTTAAAGTGCTCTGCTCGTTCAAACTAAAAGGGAAAAAAATTAAATTATGTAGTAAAGCACCAAATTGAAATGTGCTTCAGTTAACGTCATTTAAAAAAAGTTAAAAAAAGAGAGAAAAATATAGCATGTACAATTGGGTTCATTAACACTTACTACATATCTGTTGTCAGCAAGGATAATGCTTTAAAGTGATTGAAAGTTAGAAATAACTTATAAGTAGCCATGGCTTTTCTAGCCAAGTTAACTACTAACATTCCCACCAAGAAAAACTCTACTTCTAGACCAATGTCATTACCAGAAAGTACCCTAAGAAAACTGATAGGATGAAAGTTTTCTTTTGGACAGAAGTTTCCCTGAAAAGAGCAAATGACCAGAGAAGTCCAATCCACTTCCACGTGGTAGTGATAAAACTAGACTTCCTTAAATTAATCTTTCTTATTCACAGTCTGGGTCGTTAATTGTTCTCACTGCTGGCTGTCGATATAATGTGAATTTTTATATTCAATTCAAGATAGGGAAAGTTGTGGCTGAAAATGTTAACATTTGCATTTTTATTTGTTGATTTATTTAAAGGACAGCCTCGCTAACAGCAATCCATCACTCACTGACACCCCAAATATGAATAATGTATTGTAGACTTGCGGTTACAATATGTAATAAGTGCTGGAGACAGCGACTGAATGTTAACTACATTGCAAATGTAATATTTATCGACTCATAAAGTTTATTGCTTTCGAGGTTCAATAATACTGACCATGAGATATTAATATCACTTATGCTGATTTTAGTTGGACATTTCTATATGTAGAAATAACCCATCTATTTAATGCTTGCAGAATGAATGTGCAATTTGCAACACTTGTGAGCAGTGCATTGTGGTTTTCAAGTCTTAAGGATACAGATCCCCTACAACTACAGAAACTACATACTGCATTTGAACCTGTAACAAATTTAAAATATGTAATGCCTAACTTCTTCCATTTATTAACTGTTATATTGAGCTGGAACACAGTTTAAATAGTCATTCAAAATGGCAAAATATTTCCCAGAATGTTTTAGGAAGCCTACCAAACAGCAATAACACTGATGTACTTCTGTGCTGAAAACAAGTAGTGCTTCAGTAAACTGCTCTTGTGAGGAATGTGGGTCTAAACAGAAGCTCTGGAGAGGAATACCAGGGCGTAACAAGACTAATCAACAGTTTGGGGAGAAAAACATTTATCTGGAGTAGGACATGTAAGCCCCCTCCCTGGTCTAGGAGATTTCTGGTTATGCTAGCTGGCTTCCTAACACCATGGGTCTGAAAGTAGGGGGACTCAGTGAACACTGTGCTGTGGCTAGGTCTTCCTTCTTAGATCTGTCATTCCTCCACTTCGATTCCTTCTCCTCCAGGTGACTGTTCTTCCCTGTGCCCAGCTGCAGGTAGCTTAAGGGCAGAGCTGCACCAGACTTGAGATGTTGTCCTGACCTGCGGAAAAACTGGTTACCCTCTCCAGGCAATGGTTAGTTCCATATCAAAATAATTTAAGCCAGATGCACACTGCTGGGTGCTTTGATGCTCCCTTTCTGTGCCTGAACCAGCAGACAGTGAACTTGGGTGTGTGCAGTATCTGGAATTACACACAGTTCTCTTCAGTTCCCAAAGACCCCAACAACATTTCGAAGACAGTTCTCTTCTTTGGCCTGAAAGCAGGGAAACCCTTCAGATCCGAAATCAGGGGAATAGTTATCCCATACTAAACATCTGTTCAGGGATGCCTATACCTACTTTTGTCAGTGTGAACAATCCACTTAATAAACTCTTCCCCACAGGGTACTCAGCTTCTCCATGCCTCTCTCCCCCACTTGGCCCTTCCATGAGGGAATAAAGGCCATACTGGTGTACTGTTTTTTTTGGCTGGGTCCCAGAGAAACCTTCTCCATATTCTCCACCTGCATGGGATATACTTGCCACAATCCCCCTTTGTTCTTATTATTTTACCCATGCTCCCCCAAGTTTCACACTGATTACTTTTTGGGTTCTGGGTATTATGCTTAGCAGTGCATTAAAATTCTGGGTTGCCAAGTTGGGATAACCAGTATTTTTTTCTACCGGTGCACAAGGGTGGTACTAGACATAACTGAGACTGCCTGTTTCTCCCTCCTTTGCCATTCAAGGTATTCTTAGTGTGTTGAAATTCTACACATAAAAGTAATGACTGTCTTACATCTTTGTATGCATAGGGATGGATGTTTTGCTGTTATATTTTAACTCAAAATATAAATATATATATATTTTTTTTTTCTTTTGTGTTTATTGTCTTAGCTTAGCATTACTTTTATTTTCCTTGTCAGGAAACTTTGTTTTGTGCAGTATCTAGCAAAGCTCTCAATTTGTTCCTCCTTTTTTACAATCACCTCCATAGGAAAACAAGATACAGCTGCTCAGAGCTTTTATGAGTGCCGTAGTCTGCCATGGTCAAGATGGCAGCACCAACAGAACTGCACATGCGTGATACGTGCGCATGCGCAGTTTGTCAGTGGCCATCGTGGCACAGCACCGGTCACTTCCGCAGTTGTGGAAGAAAAACTGGTGCCCCATGAAGGAGAGGTTTATGCAGCCCACAGAGGGGAAGGGTCACATAAACAGAACAAGTGGATATTAGCCAGAGTACTGTGGAAGCACACCAGACAGCGGTCCGGTCACGTGCTTCCACAGTGCTCTTTTAAAGATGATGGCATATTGTCTGCAGAGCTACGCCCTTGCAGCCATAAAAAGAAAGTGAGATTGTCAGACTGTTGGGAGAGCATGTGGCTAAAGTATACTATCTTGGGAGCTGACTTGCTGTGTCTATAAAGGTTCCAGTATTGCAGTCAAGTTCTGAAGAAGCTGCATGTCAGTTGCTTGCTAAAAACATTATATCTGTCAACTATTTTGTCACTAGATGCTCATGGGCAGCCAACTGTTTCTTCAGAAACTGTTCTTGATTGTTTTGCTGTTTATGCTCCACTCCCAGCACCTGAAGTTACTCTTCGGCCCACCTCTCCTAGCCCCATCCGGACCTTCTCTTGGATTTAAAAGTGCCTCACATCTCCCATGGATTGCCTACCATAGTTTGTCAGGGGTGGAATGAGCTCCCTCCGAAGAATTCAGTAGAGAGCCTAGTCAGTGCAGCAGGGTCCAAGACTGAGCTTCACCTTTTTAGGTGCCAGTATTCTCTCCTGTTCGTTCTCCTCCCTTGGGATAGTGGTGTAAGCGCACTCTACCTGTGCATGAAACTGGCATGTATGGAGCAGTCTGCACATCCCTACCTCCATCAGGCATACCCTGCCCTTGTTTTCCCAATTTGGAGAAACTAGGTGGCAGTAGTGCAGTGGGCTATATGGACAGCCACCCTGAAGGAGGCAGTCATCCACTGGGGACACTCAGTCCTGCTCCTCCCACCAGCTCTGTGGCATCTCAGGCTCATTCCCAAACCCAGGTTGCCATCCTCACAAGCAGCAGTGCTACTGCTGTGCCGTTGTGATGGCTGTTACAGCAGCTGTTATAACATGAAAAGAAGGCTTCACAAAGTTCACCAAAAACTATTAAATAAGCATCTGCATTAACCTGCATTTGTTTGTGACTGTATCAGTAAATTGCAATGCACCATATGGAGAAAAGTAGAAAAAAAAAGTTGGGCGTGGAAAACAACACCAGCAATTGATAGGAGTGTTAATGGGTCAGTAAGTAGCATACTCGACTCGGGATGGGAAGGTCCTGGCTTCTAGTCCCACAGCTGGTACTTGGGGTAATAACCCATAACTGACACTGTAGTGCAGTATAAGGGAGGTGCTGCACTGTTGAGGTGCCATCCTTCAGATAAGACATTAAACTGAGGTCCCTTCTGCCCATTTCTGATCACTGTTCAGATCGCAGTAAAAGATCTCATGACTTATCGATGAAGAGTAGGCAATTTTTTATTAAAATAATTCAATAGAATCTATTACTTGACAATGTCAACTTCAAAATCAAAAAGAAACTACATCATAACACAAAAGAAGAAAACCCGAAAGTTAAAGTAATAATTCCATAAAGAAAAGATAAACACAGCAGGGTCCCTGAAGCCAAGGCTAAACAAGGAATTGCTCAAGTCTGCTCTTTATATCCAGGTTACATTCTTCCAAAGTGAAAGGGCTCTATCTCTAGTGAAAGTGTTGTATTCTTTTTTCATATACACACAGAATTTCTCTGACTTTCATCTGAAAGATAGCTTAGATTGTATTATTGTAACCCCCCTGCAAATGGGGGTTCCCAAAAGACTTCCAGGAGCTTGCTTGAATGCTCCAAGCCTGAATGGTGTTTGGCGTTTAAGCCATTTATCAGTGAGTGTTTTTAGAACCTCTGGTACTGTCTCTTTAAGAGCTGTCTGCTTGCAGACATAATTAGTTTGTATGGGGGACTGTGTGTTTCTTTGATTGAGTACCACTCAAGCTGCTGCCAATTCACTCCATTTTGCAGTCACTAGGAGTCAAAGGAACCTATCTGAAAGATGTAACTGTTTGCCAGAAATCATTTACAGTAATAATGAAATTAGTTTGTCTAACCTGCTTTCTTTGCAGTCAGAACTGTGTCTGCCTAGTTCCCCATTCTGGTTTTGAACTGCTGAACTGGACCAATCAGTGTGGGGTAAGCTAGCTCTAAAATGGTGCCTTGGACGAATCAGAACTTGGACTCATAATCTGAGCCAGCCACAAGAGGATTGTATAGGCAGTGACTCTGGGAGATGTAGTTTAGACTTCGGCGCCTTTTTGGACCAACAGCAGCAGTCTATTGTGAGTGACAGCCAATCCAGTCAAGAACTGGGAGGAACTCAAAGAAGTGCCGGTTTTGTCTGTTGGGAGTTTCAGTTTAGATCTGGCAGTGAAGGGAAAGAAACCCTGTGCTCCTTCAGTGCATAGTTTCAGTCAAAAACGTGTGTAAGGCCCAGAGTTCCGGTCTGCAGCTTGTGTAACTGCTTGTTAGGACTGAATCCGTCCTGTGAAAAGAATCAAGGATCTCTGAAGAGTAGAAACCAGGCTCACCCTGTAGAAGACTGAAGAAATTGTTGAATTGCACTCGGTCTGTCAGGAACTGAATCTGCTGTGTGTTCTCCCGGGTATTGTGCAGTAATTGCGATCGGGATAGAGAAGCAGCCTGCCTGGTATAGTACTTTTTTTTTTTTACCATATAAATGTGTGAAGAGTCTCGTGGAGCTCAAAAGTAGCCCTGCTGACGTTGAAGGACCCTATCTTGTTTGGAGGTCGTGAGTACTAATTCAGGGTCGCTCCCTGTTGAATTGCCACATTAAATCCAAATGGAATCACTGTACTGCTGACTGTTTAAGCTAATTTTTCTTTTCACTGTGTGAAAGGGCCCTACCAGCTGCCCACGGTTTGGACTAGCCACTGGGGCTTGGGTACCCAGGGACAGTAACTGGTAGGGATAGGCCTGTGCACAGAGCCATGAGTAGATAGTAAAGTGATAAGCTAATTAACCTGATTTCCTGTCCTTGTTATATCCCCTAAATAAATCAGAGCTGCTTGTTTCAGCAAAGTTATACTGCCTGAGGTATTTGTCTATGTTAAAGTACTGTACTGTGATTGTTGCACTGTATCTTATTTCACAGGAGGTCCCAGTGCCGGAACCAGACCTGGGGTAAGTGTATACTGTGAAGGTAATTCTGATATATTGTGTGGGCCACTAGTGGGAAGAAAGGGGGGTTGCAGTGTCCCAGAGGGCTGTGACCAAGTTAGTTTAACTATTGCAAACCCTGACCTCTGGGTGGAGGCACCCGCCATTGGATCCAGGCCCCTCAACCTGTTAGTGGCAAATCAGGCAAGGGTAGTAGCCCCTGGGATAACGCCATCTAGGGGTTACATTATCATTCTGTTGAAGTGCAAACTGGCATTGGGTTTGTCACAGACACCATTTAATACCTGTAAATATTACATTCAGTTAACTCATTTTTCATCTTGACCAGGCATGGTTTGTGTTGCCCAGAACTAGAGTGTTGTTTGTAATTCAGATCTCTAAAGGTAGTATTCCATTCATTAGAAATGTCTGTCCAAAACTCTTGTGTAAAACAAGTGAAAAAAAGATGCTTTTGTGTCTTTTCTTGAGAAACAACCCCTTGGCGGATGCATAAGTGCTCCTGTACTTTCGTGTTTGTGGTTTGCTTTAACATAGAGCTTCCAGTGGGCACTTAGTCATGTGATATCCCACATCTATAGGAGGATCAGTAGGTCCACCATTTGTCAAGTTGTGACTGAAACAGGGACTTCCCTAGTGGGGTCAAAAAACAGGTCTGATTTAAAGGGACACTGTCAACCCCCTTAGGCCTCAAAGTGTCCCTTGTTTAAAAAACACATTTTATGATTGCTAACATTCTGTGAAGACAGCTGATGTAGCTAGTAGTTTGATTCTGATTCTTTTTTTGTTTTAAAAAGTGACAAACGGACTGCCCACCATACTGGTGTTACCACACAAAAACAGGTTTGTTTACATTCCTTGATCAACTCCCACTGCATCTTTCCTGGACTTGAGAACACCTCCAACATAGTCTAGCCACTCATGATGCAGTGGGAGTTTAGGTGGCTACTGCATCATGAGTGACTGCACTGTTTGGGGGTGCTTCTAAGGTTTAGGAAGTATACAAGAAGAATAGATTCAAGATTTGAAACAAAACAGTTGTTTATTAATATACATTACCATGCATTTCAGTTCTACTAAACAAGGAGATAGACAAAACAATCAGCAACATTAATGTATTTTAGAGAAGGTAAGCAATCATAAAATGTGGGTTTTTAACTAGAAAGAATATGATGAAAAACAGGTTGACAGTGTCCCTTTAAAGGCAGAATCAACAACTGTCCCGTGTAACTCTTTCCTAGTATGTTACAACATTTTGAGAAATCAAACCCATTGTCTTTTATTTTATTTTTTTTAAACATTCATGTATGTATAAAATAGGATATTTAACATCCCCCAATTTATTCTGGTCCCATGGCTTCAAAAAAGCTTGCAAAAGGGGATTCATAGTATCTACCCATTGGGCTATGGATTTTACCAATATTGCTCGTATATTATAAAAAAGAAGAATACTATTTTAAAAACTGTGGGCTTAATCATAGCCAAGCCACCTTCTTTAATAGGTCTATGAGTGAGAACCCTTTTAATAGGGTTCAAGTAGCTCCCCCAAAGGAGGAAAAGGAAGACTTCAAGAAATCTAGCTTCTAATGACACCGGGTGTGGGAATATAAATCTTTTCCCATTTTCACCTGGTGGCAATTTTGTATCAGGTTAAGCAGTGTTGATGGTTTGGACTTCAAACTGGGCTAGACAACAAAAATGTAGAACTATCCTTTCTAAGTGCATGGATATATGGTACACTATCCACACTGGCAGTTTTGATGGAAGGCAGTGATAGGCCGGACATCTTTAAGCTAAGCTCCCCCCACCCAAGCAGATATATCCCCCAACTCCACCTCATAATGTCAGATCTTTCCTTCCACTAGAAAAGCAGGTCACCTCCTTTGCTCTGCCTCATAGGCGAACCATATTTCGAAGTTTTTGGAAGTTGGTTTGCGGGTTCCTCAACTCAGTTAATGGCTACAATGGATCACAAGAAGCCCAGATTCATGTTCTGTGTTCAGTGCCACCAGAAAATGTTGGTCAGTGATCTGCATGACATACATATGTACTGCCTGGGCGGGCAACAGGACATGTCTGGTGCAGCCTGTACCTCTCCATGCTCCCTGAATCCCTTGGAGAAGGAGCTCCGGCTCACTAAGGGCCAGCCTTCAAAACAGGATCTGAAGGCCTACTCAGAGGGTGGAAGAAAGGTCTCAGTGACTACTGGGTCTGCAGCACAGCGTGACACCAACAAAGCGGAGGCCGTGGCCATGATGGGTACCTTGTCGGCTTCTACACTGCTACCAACTGGGCCAGCATTGGAGAGACCTTCACAGGTAAGTTACATGAACTGGGGGAGAGCCTTGTCTTCCATAGCTCTGGATCAAAGACCAATGTGAAAAAGAAATCTTTGCACCACTGCCACCAGTCCTTCTGGTCCATTATCTCGCCTGACCACTCAGTGGAAGTTAAGCACACCTTGAGTGACAGATCGGGTAGGTCAAAGTTTTTTGACATTGTTGACAAGCCAGTCAGCCTCAACCCCAGTCAACCAGCCAGCCGATATATTCCTCAACCCAGCACGGCCGGTCTCTCTGGCCAACCCGGTTTGGGACAAGCCTCCTTCTGAGGTCTGGTTCTCCACACCCATATTGATGCACATGAGCAGGCACATGGTCTATGGCTGGCCCCAGGTTGAGCCTACCCACTGTCAACCAATTGATCAACAGTCAAGGTCACGGTCGAGGCATTCATGCTCTCGATCCCGCTCAAGCGGGAGGCACTGCGAACAGTGCTTGTCATCCTCCTCTTCCTCGAGAGAGGAGAAGCACTGCTGCAAAGTGCATCAGTGCTAAGAGGAGTTCCTCTGGCAGCAGTGGGCAATTGTGAGGCAGGATTGGGCTCTGCCCCAAGGTCCCATGCTTCCCTGGCAGCTTCCAGTGGTTCCCCCACTGGTCCACACCCCACAGGTGCAGCCAACACCCATCTCTCTAGCTGGCCATTGGCACAGAGGGTTGAGGCACTGGAAGCCACACCTCGCGCCATGACGGCAACTCGGGTTTGGGAGCGAGCTCGGGTTGGCAGGGGTCTGCACGGGCAGGAGAGGATTGAGCATCCAGAGGACCACTCTCCTCTCCTGGGGGTGGGTGGGTGCACTCGCCGCGGTACTAGCAGCCTCCGGTGGAGACCAAGGGCAGCACAACTTGTGGCACGCTCTTCTGGGGATAGGGGTGTCAGCGGACACCTTATGCACCGGTGTGGGAGCACGCCCATTGCGTGCAGGGTGTCATTGCACGTCCACATCCCTGGGAGAAACCGAAAAGTGGAGAACATCCTGGCACCCGGACAGATGATGGTCGGCCCAGTGGACTGCTCCCATGCCCATTACCAGATCCATCCTGGCTGGTCTCTGTCTCTCTCCTCCACTCCCTGGCTGCCCTTCTAGATTATAGATAGAGCGACGGAGGAATATGGCGGCCTCACCCCAAGGGTTGGGGTAGTTGGAGAAGCTGGAGGGGATTTCCCATGAAGCAGCAAACCAGACCCAGGAGGACCTCAGGCAGGGCGGGATAAGGCAGCTACAAGTGACCTCATCGGAGAGAGGTCTAAGGGGCCAGAGTAGGAGGGTAAAGAAAATTAAAAAAACAAACAAAAAAAAACACTTATCTACTTATCCGGGTGGAGCCACCACCCAACAGCCTCAGACTGACACTCCCTCCAAGGAGGTTGGCTGTCGGTGAGGAGTCCCGGGAGGTCCGTGGCGACTTACAGCCAAAGGCCATCTTCGAGGAGTCTTCACTCGACTTGGACAAGGAGGACCAGAAAAAAAGCCCAAGAAACCCCCCTTCTAATACCAGACTTTTCAGCCACCTTCTCCTTGGCAACAGGACCAGCAGGCACAGTTCCAGAGCTGGTGCCCCAAGAAATCTGGAGGCCAGGGTCCAATTGGGGGGGGCATCAGAGGTAGTGGTGCTTCTCTGGCAGCAGTCGCTGGTGCCCCTTCATCCCTCCACCTGGCCTGTCCCTGACCACTCTTCCCATCGGAGGCAGGCTGCATCTCTCTCTTCTGCGATGGTCCACTGTCACAGCGGACAAATGGGTGATGGAAGTAGTGGGCAGAGATCTGTCTCTCAGTTTTGAGACTCTTCTGCCCTACTCCCTCCATGCGCTTAGAAAGTCTGTAGCGTTTTGGGACATGCTGCTGCCCTTTGAGAGGACATTGCTCAGCTCCTGGCAAAAGGAGCCCTAGCCCGTGTCCGGGACACCCTGGCCATTCTGGAGTTCATTTCCTGGTATTTTCTAATCTCAAAATGGATGAGTGGGGGCTGGCACCCCATAATGGATCTTCAGTCTCAACCAGTATGTACGGAAATGCAAGTTCCAGATGGTCACTCTGAACCAGATTATCCCATCTCTAGAACAAGGCATGTGGTTCAAACAACATGAAGTCTTGCTGTATTCTGACTGTTACAGTTAGCCCCAGCCTTTAAACTGCCCCGGAGAACAAAGGGTTAACTTTCTATGCAGAGCATAGAATGCTGAGTTTGAGTTCGGTTGAGGTCTCTGTCTGGAGCCCTTTGAAATCCAACAGTCAGATTCTTTACTCTGCCTCACTGAACAGTTGCTCCGGAGATTTCTCCTTCAGCTCGGTTCAAAAGTCGGTTCAAGTCTCGGTTAAATTGTTGGTTTTAAACCGAATTTATTTCCACACATTCGGTTCTGTCTCTGTCTGTGGTATTGTGAGTAATAGATAGGTTTTGTTCTGATTTTCTGTGTGGAAATTGTAAAGTGTTAGATCAGTTCGGCTGAACCGATTACTTGTAGTGAATCCTTGTGTTTTACTTTAGAGTGTGGTTACCGGTCCTTATCGATTCTAAAAAAAAAAATGTGTTTTGAACACTTTTTTTTGCAATACCTGTGACACGGTTAGGAACCAATAAGGGAGTGTTGCCTGGCGGTTGCCATAAAAAGGGTAAGTTTGGTTAGGTTGGCCATGTCTGAGAAACCCAAGAAAAAAAACGGGCCAACTGGGTTTCAACACTGCAGTGAGTGTAGGGAGGGCTTTGCTAAGGCCGATACCCACACCACCTGTGTTTATTGGCTGGGGTTTAAACATCTAGATACAGACTGCCAAATTTGTAAAACTTTTCCTAAATCTACCCTTGAAAAGAGATTAGGTAGACTGAAGGAAAAGGAGGCCAAGAAGTCCGCTGACCCGGATGGCCAACCCGGTTCGGTTCTGACCAAACCAGAAGGAGTGCCCTCTGACCAGGGTGATACTTCTTCGGGCAAGAAGAAACCCGATCTTGAGGGTCGGTTCCTAAAAGGAAACGCAAAGAAAAATCGACTGGTTCGGATCCAGAGTTTCATGTTCCGACTGCCGAGGAGATGGCCAGAGTGATTCGGATTGTGGAATCGCCTCGCCCGGTTCCGACCGATCCGGCACCTTTTGGCAGGGGTTCGGTTCGATCAGTTCTCCCGGTTCAAGATTATACCCCTGAAGATTTTTATGAACCGGAGTTTGAGTAGGAGGGGGAGTTTGAAGATGATGGTGAAAGTCTGTATGTGCCTGTGGAACCGGACATCTCCTCAGACAGACCTTCTGGTGTTTCCCCTCCTAGGCTTTCTGAGTCCCCTTCCCATTTTCTATTTTACAGAAAAGTGGCTGAAACCCTCCAGCTCCCTATGGAGGAGGCAATGGAGGATCAAGAGGAGCCTGATTATGTGCAAACGATGGACATCCCAGAGTCCAGGAGACTGTCTATTCCCCTTCACGAATCCTTTGGGAAGCAGACACAAAAAATCCTGAAGTCTCCCAATTCTGTACCTCCTGTTGACAGTAGGGTGGACAAGAGATACACACTATCAGGCTCAGATACAGTGTTTTTATACCAGCAATGCAGCCATGTTGGGGTAGTGCAGGCTGCTGCCTGTGACAAGGCAAACATTCCCTTGGCTTCACACCCCCCAGGACAAAGACTCCAGGAAGATTGATGCCATGGCAAAAAAACAGTACGTGGCATCTTCCTTGGGACTCGGGTAGGCGAATTATATGACCTATACAGCCAGGTACCAGAAGTCCAGGTGGGACACTGTACTAGCACTGGCTAAACAGGTCTCCCCCGAGCTAGCCAAGGAGCTGGAGGATGTGGCTGCAGATAAGATTGAGGCATCAAAAGTACAGTTTCATGCTGCTGTGGACTCCAGTGATGTGTCATCAAGAGTCATGGCTACATCTGTGGCTCTTCGGAGAATGGCTTGGCTCAGAGGTACTTGCCTCTCACAAGGCACCCAGGCTAAGGCCATGAATTTTCCTGCAGTGGGTAATTCTCTGTTTGGGGAGCAGACGGAGAATTACATGAAGAAAATGGACGAGTACAGGACCACTTATAGGAGTGCTCAGGCCAAGGAGAGGCAGGCAACTCCTCAAAGGCAGCAGTCTAGGGGCAGACCTTTTCATAGGCCTTTTTACCAAGCACAGGCCTCTTCTCCCTTTTCACAGAGGGGGTTCTTCAGAGGGAGAAGCAGAAGTGGGATGAGCAGGGCCGCATCCACTCCTCAGTCTAAGACCCCTGCCAAGCAGACACCTTGATGGGTCTGCCCGGGTCAGCTCTCCTATTCCAGTAGGGGGCATGCTGGCTTACTTTGTCCAGGACTGGATGTCTATTAAATCAGACAAGTGGGTCCTGGAAGTAGTAAGCCAGAGACTGGTTGTCCGCTTGAAAAAATTTCCGAAGATGAGAGCCAGATCTTTTCCACCTGCAGGTCTCTCAGAAACCTTTGCCCTAGAGGCAGAGATTTCATCTCTTCTGGCCTTAAGAGCCATATAGAGAGTTCCTACCCTACACAGGGCAAAGGTCTGTACTGCAGGTACTTCCTTACCCCAAAAAAGACAGGAGAGTGGCAACCCATCCTAGACCTAAGATACCTTAACAAACATCTTTTAAAACCAAAGTTCAAGATGGTAACTCTGGGAATAATTCTTCCCTCTCTAAGGCCAGGGGACTGGCTAGCCTCCCTGGACCTCAAAGATGCCTATTTTCACATTCCCATCAGGTGCTCCCACAGAATATACCTCAGTTTTGAGTTGCCCTCAGGCCGCTATCTGTTCAAACAATGCCCTTTGGTCTAACATCAGCCCCAAGGGTTTTCACAAAGTGCCTGGCAATAGTCGTTGCCTTTCTAAGAAGGCAAAAGATTTCCATTTTTCCATATCTGGACGACTGGCTCATAGTGGGCCAGTCTCCAGACCAAGTCAAGTCAGACCTGCAAGTGACCCAGCAAGTGCTCACTTCTCTAGGATTTCTTCTCAACTTTCCCAAGTCAGTTCTCAAGCTAGTGCAGCTCCTTACCTTTATAGGGGCAGAGCTGGATACTGTCAAAGCAAGAGCCTTTCTTCCCCTGGAAAGGGCAAGAGTTCTTATAGAACTGGCTTCGTCCTTCTTTCTTCAGCCTTCAGGTGTCTCGACCAGCAAGGCATTTCCTCCAGCTCTTGGGCCACATGGCAGCTTCTACAGCAGTGGTCCAAGGGGCAAGATTCCAAATGAGGGACATTCAGTTCCATCTGAGGGCCTTTTGGTCCCAAAGGAAGGATTCCCTTACCAAACTGATTCCAGTGACTCGGACCCTGATCCAAGCCCTTCAATGGTGGCAGGATCAGGACAGTTTAAGGCAAGAGGTCCCATTTGCCACTCAGTCTCATTCAGTGGTCCTTACCACGGATGCTTCCCTTCTGGGCTGGGGAGACCATCTGGGGGCCCTCACTGCCCAGGTACTGTGGTCCCCTCAGGAATCCCTTCTCCATATCAATCTCCTAGAACTCAGGGCAGTTTTTCCTGGCCCCGCAAGCTTTCTTTCAGTTAGTGCAGAACAAGGTGGTTCAAGTCAGAACAGACAACACCACCACCATGTGGTACATCAACAAGCAGGAAGGCACTCAATCTATGGCCTTGTGCACAGAAGACATGAAGTTGTGGTCCCTGGCTTATTCCCTGCAAACCTCTCTGATAGCAGTCCATCTTCCAGGGAAGGACAATATGCTAGCAGATGCACTGAGCAGGATCTCACAGGGCCATCACGAATGGTCCCTGGACCCTCTAGTCTTGAAGGTGATTTTTTTCAAGGGTGGGGCACTCCAGAGATGGATCTTTTTGTAGCCCCAGACAATCACCAACTTCCTCTCTTTTGTTGCAGACCCCCAGTCTTGGGCTCAGTCCCTCTGGATGCTCTGATTCTGAACTGGGAAGGGAAATTTATGTATGCTTTCCCTCCCTTTCCTCTACTGTTCAAAGTTTTAGTCAAGATAAGGTCACAACCTTGCAAAGTGATTCTGATTGCTCCAAATTGGGCCAGGCAGCCTTGGAACCCCTTATTGCTGTCCCTAGCAGTCCATCTTCCCATCTCTTCCCAGGAATTACAACCTGTTAACCTCCTCTCAAGGGAAGATTTGGTACCCCAATCTTCAGTCTCTCAATCTCATGGCATGGCTCTTGAAGAGTTAGAGTATGCAGATTTGCATCTGTCTCAGGGGAGTTCTGGATATTCTCAAAGCCTCTCAAAAGCCCGCCACTAGAAAATCCTATAACTCCAAATGGAAGAGATTCAGCATTTGATGTTCCAAGAAACATGTTTCCCCAGACACTGCTGAATTGCCTACAGTTCTGGATTATATGGTCCATCTGAATGGCTTAGGCCTCAGATCAGCTACTCTCAAGGTGCACTTGTCAGCTGTTTCTGCTTTTCTGTCAGTGGGGAAGTCTTCCTCACTATCACCTCCTCCTGTGTTCTGTAAATTTTTTAAAGGATTGCTTCATACCAATCCTCCCTTTAGAGACCCTGTCCCTGCCTGGGATTTAAATGTTTACATTGCTCAACTTATGCAACCTCCCTTTGAACCTGTGTCATCAGCAGAGCTTAAGTACTTGACTTGGAAAATTGTATTTTTAGTAGCCATTATCTCTGCCAGACATATCAGTGAATTGCAAGCCCTATCAGTGGAACCTGATTTTTATCTCCTTTCATAGGGATAAAGTGGTCCTTAGAACCAGTAGAAGGTTCTTGCCCAAAGTGGTTTCAGATTTCCACTTGAATCAGTCTGTCTCTCTCCCTGTTTTCTTCACCGATCATTCTTCTTCAGGAGTGAGGAGGCTACACAGTTTAGATGTTAAAAGGGCCCTTAGCTACTATATAGAGTGTACCAAGGGTCACAGGTTTGATTCCCTTCAGTTGTTCCTCACTTATGGAGAAGTGGGAAAGGGCAAACCTGCCACCAAGAGAACTGTTGCCAGGTGGATTGTGTCTTGATTTACAATTCTGCTGTGAGAAACTAGGAAAAATTCCACCCTCAGGCCTGAGGGCTCACTCCACCAGAGGTACAGCTGCTTCCCTGGCTGCTGCCAGGGATGTTCCTTTCTTAGAAATTTGTCAAGAAGCCACCTGGAAAACAGTCCATACCTTTACCAAGCATTACTCTCTGGATAGCCAGGCTAGGAGTGATACTCTGTTTGGCACAGCAGTACTTCAGAGCCTGTTCCCAAAGTAGGTTCTGTCCCTCCTCCATGGAGGTACTGCTTGGCAGTCTGCAATAGTCAGAATACAGCAAGACTTCATGTTGTTTGAAGAAAAAATTACTCACCTTAGTAATTATGTTTCTTCTAATGGAGTCTTGCTGTGTTCTGACCTCCCTCCCTGCCTCCCCTCTCAGAACCTGTTTTTGGGAAGTGGGTGGGCAGGTGCAGTGTTGCACCTCAGGGGTGCTCCTTTTACACCCTCTTCTTTTCGTTTGGGTGTTTGTTTTATTATTATTCTTATTTAAGTTGGTTTTTGGTTTTGGGTTTCCTGACTTAAGTCTTCCTTTGGGAATCCAAAACTTTTTGTTGCCAGTTGGCTAGTAAAAATTTTACAATTTCCATATCGGATAGTTAGTGAGTTTTTGCTCGTAAGAATCTGACGGTTACATTTCAAAGGGCTCCAGACAGAGACCTCAACTGAGCTCGAGCTCGGCATTCTATGCTCTGCATAGAAAGTTAACCTTTGTTCTCCGGGGCAGTTTAAAGGCTGGGGCTAACTGCAATAGTCAGAATACAGCAAGACTCCATTAGAAGAAACATAATTACTAAGGTGAGTAATTTTTTCTTGGTGTCCGGCTGAAACCCCTCCCCACCTCACGTCTCTGTCAGAGTACCACACGCAGAGCAAAGTGCACAGGAATACTGAGGCAGCAAGGAAGCCACTCGCTGAGCCTTGAGGGTTTTAATCAGTGCTGTAACCCGGAAGTGCTGTAGAGGTTGCTGGTTGAGGAGCTACAGTACCTAGGATAGCCCAAAAATCCCAATAAAAACACGCTAGGAAGCCTTACAGTGTTAAAATAGGCTCCCAGCAGTCAGGAAGTAAAAACAAATAAGGTGTTCCCACCGAGTAGTTCTCTTGCATCTAAGAACTACCCTCCTCAAGGACCTTCCTGGTGTCTGGCTGAAACCTCTCCCCCACATTCTTTCACATTCATGGTACAGGGGAAAGTGGTGCAACTCAGAACAGACAATGCCACTACCATGTACTACATCAACAAGCAAGTGGGAACAAGGTCCAGCCCCCTGTGCACAGAAGCAATGAAACTTTGGACTCTGGCCCTATTCACTGCAGGCTTCACCGGTGGCAGTTCATTTGCCAGGAAAGGACAATACATTGGCAGGTGCCCTCAGAAGAATCAACCAAAACCACCACCACCAAAACTCTAAACAGATACGTTTTGGAGGTGGTGTTCCACAGTAGTGGCACTCCAGAGATGGATCGGTTTGCCTCACAGGACAACCACCTGTTGCCAAAATTCTGCTGCAGGCCTACAACTAAAGGGACAGTGCTCCTGGATGCCCTAGTGCTGGATTGGTCGGGGAGGAAGCCATATACATTTCCTCCATTCCCCCTAATTTTCAGGGTCCTCATCAAGCTCAGGTCCCAGCCAGCTACAATGATCCTAATAGCTCCAGATTGGGCCAGACAACCATGGTACTCACTACTGTTGTCACTGTCAGTGTCCCCTCCCATACACCGCCCTCGGAAACCCGACCTCCTCCCACAGGAGGATCCTGTACCCAAACCTCAGGTCACTCAGGCTCAAGGTGTCACTCTTGAAGACCTAGAATATGCTGGTCTACAGCTTTCTGAGAGTGTCCTCAACGTCTTGAGGGGATCCAGAAAACCTTCAACCAGGAAAACTTGCTCCTCCAAGTGGAAGAGGTTTTCTGTATGGTGTAACAATCAAAGTATAGTACCTGCTCAAGCAGAATTGCCAGCTCTACTGGATTATCTCACACATTTACATTCACTGGGCCCACAGTCCACTACCCTTTAAAGTCCATTTAGCCTCAGTTTCAGCCTATATCTCGACTGGTAAATGTGCTTATATGGCATCAAATCCCATTTTCAAGAAATTCTTTAAGGGATTGGCACACTTGCACCCCCCACATAGGGAAACCAGTGCCAGCATGGGATCTTAATGTCTATATTGCCAAGCTCATGAAGCCCCTGTTTGAGCCTATGGCTACAACACATCTGAAATATGTGACTTGGGAAGACTCTTTTTCTGGTGGCCATGACCTCAGCCAGATGCATTACTGAGCTTCCAGGCATTATGTACAGAGCTAAACTATATCTCATTTCACAGGGATAAGGTGGTGTTGAGAAAAAATAGAAAGTTTTTACCAAAGGTGGTCTCTGACTTCCATCTGAACCAGTCAATCACTTTACCAGTTTTCTTCACTGAACATTCTAGTTCAGGGGAGCGTAGGCTCCCTAGCCTGGATGTAAAAAGAGCATTGAGCTATTACATTACTCATACCAAGCCCCATAGGCAGGACAGACAGCAACTGTTCTTCACTTATGGTGATGTAGGAAAAGGAAGGCCAGCAACTAAAAGAACTATTTCATGCTGGATAGTGCGATGTATTCAGTTGTGTTACAGTAAAGCCAATAGGGAGCCCCCAGTAGGCTGAGGGCCCACTCCACAAAGGGCACAGCTGCAATAATTTCAGCTGCTAGGGACGTTCCCTTACTGGAAATATGTAAAGCAGCTACCTGGAGGATGGTGCACACTTTCACAAAGCACTATTGCCTGGATACTCAGTCCAGAAGTAATGCCAGGTTTTGCACAGCTGTTCTGCAGTGCCTGTTTCCAAAATAGGTTCTGTGACCACCTCCAAAGGTACTGATTCATAGTCTGCAAGAGTTAAGAATATTGAAGAATTCCTGGGGTTAGAAGAAAAAAATTACCTTAGTAATCTTGTTTCTTCCAAGGTATTCTTCAGTATTCTTACCTCACTCTCCCTACTTCCCCTTCCAGAACCAGTGGCCTCTGCATAACAGTTGAGTGTCTTGAGTTTAATGGGTTCATACCATGTTGTGTTATAAAAGCTTTTTGAATCTAGATAGGTTTTGTTTCCCTCTTTGGTCCTGTCTGACTGTTAGGGACTTTGTTATGGGGGATTTTGTTAGTTAAAATTTAGAATACAAACATAGACTTTGACAGCACATAAGGACCACTTGGCCCACCTAGTCTGCCCATTTCCCTACCTGATGGATAAGCTACAGATTCTAGTTAATCAATAGCTTACTTCCTCCTACCCCCAACTAGAATTGCTTTATGTCTGTCCCATGCATTCTTGAATTCTTCCACTGTTCCCAACTCCACAACCTCCTCAGGAAGGCTGTTCCATGCAACCACAACCCTCTGTGTGAAAAAATACTTTCTAACTTTACCTCTGAGCCATCGACCCTCTATATTCATATTATGCCCCCTTGTTCTTGCACATCTCTCTTTCTGAAATATGCTGCCGTCTTGTACTTTAGTTCCCTTGCGATACTTAAAAGTTTCTATCATGTCTCTCTCTCCCCCCCCTCCTTTCCTCAAGGGTATTCATATTTAGCTGCATTAGTCTCTCCTCGTATGTCTTCTGGTGCAGACCCTGCACCATTTTGGTTTCCCTCCTCTGAACTGCCTACACTCTGTCTATGTCTTTGTGAAGATAGGGTCTCCAGAATTGTACGCAGTACTCCAGATGGAATCTCACCAACTGTCTGTACAGAGGGATAACAACTTTCTGTTTTCTACTGTTGATGCCTCTCCCTATGCATCCCAGTATCCCCCCAGCCCTCCTTACTGCCTTCTCACATTGCTTGCCCACCTTTAGGTCATCTGATATAATTACGCCCAAGTCTCTCTTGATTTTTTTTTTATCTCTCCCCCATGGTGTACTCTTTCCCTTGGTTTTTGTTTCCCAGGTGCATTACCTTGCACTTCTTTGCATTGAATCTGAGCTGCCATATATTTGACCATTTCTCCAACCTTGCCAAGTCCCTGTTCATCCTTTTTACCCCACCTTGTGTATCTGCCTTGTTGCAGATCTTTGTGTCTTCTGCAAAAAGAGACATACTTTTCCTTCCAAATGCTCTCCAATGTCACTTATAAAGATACTAAAGAGGACCAGTCCCAGTTCCGAACCCTGCGGTACCCCACTAGTTACCCTCCTTTCTTCACTGTGTACTCAGTTTACTATTACCCTTTGCATCCTGTTGTCCAGCCAGTTTTTTATCCAGGCTACCACTTTGGGACCCACTCCAAGGCTGGCTAACTTGTATATTAATCTTTTGTGTGAGACTGTGTCAAATGCCTTGCTAAAATCTAGGTAGGCCATATCCACAGCCCTCCCTGGTCTACTACTTTGGTCATCCAGTCAAAATAATCTATTAGGTTCATCTGACATGACCTTCCTGCTGTGAAACCATGCTGTCTTGGGTCCTGTGCCCCACTGGCCTCTAGGTACTCGACAATTCTTTCCTTCAGAAGTGATTCCATCATTTTCCCTACCACTGAGGTCAAACTAACTGGTCTGTAGTTTCCTGCCTCTGCCCTGCTCCCACTTTTGTGAAGTAGAATCACATCTGCCCTCCTCCAGTCCTCAGGTACCATCCCATCCTCCCATGATTTGCTAAAGAGAGTAGTCAGTGGTGTTACTAGTTCTATCCTTAGTTCTTTTAGAATTCTTGGGTGAATCCCATCAGGCCCTATTGCTTTGTCCACCCTCAGTTTCTAGAGTTCTTTCAGAACCCTTTCTTCTGTGAATGAACTGGTATCGACCCCCCTGTCCAGAGTGTTTCTCTTGTTTGGTTTAGGTACCTCCCCCTCCTCTTCCATTGTGAATACAGAGCAGAAATATTCATTCAGTATCCCTGCTTTTTCACTGCCACCCTCTCCCCACGTTCCCTTCCCTTTATTAAGTCTCTGTATCCCTTCCTTGGTCTTTCTTCGCTCCCTAATGTACCTATAAAAGGTTTTATCCCTCTTCTTAACAGAGTTGGCTGTGTTTTAGATAGCTTAATTAGGGAGTCTTACCCCACAGGCTGTCATGAAATCTGAGCATTATAGAATGCAGCAGTTGGTAAGGACAGTAGTTTGAATGGTGGCATGAGCCAATGTGTGTTCCATCGTTTGCATATGTTCCATTCTCCGGGCAGTTCAGTACTGTAGGCTGACTGCAAGAGTTAAAAATATTGAAGAATACCTTGGAAGAAACAAGATTACTAAGCTGAGTAATTTTTTCTTACTACTACCCGCAGTTACTCACTCAGAGTGCCAGGTTTTCCTGTATTGTAAGAGGATCGATGCTGGCTTTTGCAACTGGAACTCAGATGCCAGCTTAGTGTACCTCCCCCAGACTTGTAGAACCCCCTGATGAGGACTCCGGTAAGCACTGGGGTAGTGAGTGTTTGTTGCTGTTTTCCACATTTTAGAAAGACTTTTATGTTACTGCCTGAAGTTACTAGCTCAGAGTGCCAGGTTTTCATATGGATACGATGTTCCGGTGGGTCCAGTACTGTATTGTAGGTGGGAGGAGGATCGATGCTGGCTTTTGCAGCCGGCATTCAGACGCTGACTCCAGGTACCTCCCCATAACTTTGCATGGCAGCAGTAGAAACAGATACTTGGACCAGCATGGACTTCCCTTGAATTCCCTGGACTGGCTTCAGAAGGTACACATTGGGGGTCTGGGATCCAGTCCTTATCAGTCTGTGTCCTACCAGCATTGTTCAAGGCTCTTCTGACGATGAGGGCTCAGTTATTTTAATGAGACTTGCTGGCTATTTGAATTTTCTTTCAGTCTCAAGTGTTAAGGTGGTTATCAGCCTTAATCCGCCTTTTGAATGTGCTGATTGCCACCTGTTAACACCTTCTTCCTGCATACAATAGACAGCAGTGTGTGAATGACTGCAAGTACTACAGTATACGGGGGACATGACTGAGTTTCAGATAACTGAGGTTTTTGGTTATCCAGGGTTTGGTGAAACGAGGTTTTACTGTAATGTGTCAGGAGGAGGAGACTAGGAGGTCATCAGGTGGCTGAGGTTGAGAGACTAGGTTGAGGGACTGGGGAAGAGGCTGCACAGGAGCAAAGGGGGAATGGAGTGTGTAGAAGCAGATGCTTTAGGGCTGGAAGTGAGGGTGACTGGCGAGTGCTTGGGGAGAGCTGATTCCAGATGGAGGGGAGTCTGTAGGAGTAAGCTGACAGACCAGAAGTTGACCAGGAGTGAGGCAGGGAGAAAGAGTGGGAGTCCTTGGAGTGCAGCAGGTAGGAGGAGGGGGCCACTGGGGAAAGGAGGGAGGAGAGATAGGAGGGGAGGGTCTCAAACCAGTATTTGGTTATGAAAGCCAAGCAGTGGGTCAGGCGATGATGGGAAAGAAGTGACTAGTGAGAAAGGAGTATAGAGAGCAGTAATGCATGTCTGGGGGGGGGAGTTGGAAGCAATGCAGCAGAAGTTCAGGAGAGTATCAAGCCAGGATAAGGACGCGGTGGGGGCAGTATCGTAGACTGTGTCACCAGAGTCAATCATTTTCTTGACTAGCTCATGACGGATAGGGAGGAGAAGGCTGTCTTTGTTTCAGTACAATATGCCTAATTTAGGTTGGAGTTTATATTTGCAATATATATCAACAACATAGACCATAACATTAGCTCTACCAGTGTTTATCTATTTGCGGATGATACTGTGCTTTATGCTGCCCTTCCATCTCCTGAATCTGCGTGTGCCATTCTTCAACAAGAATTCAACACATTACAGCAAAATCTGTTTCATAAGAAACTGCTCCTCAACGCTAAGAAAACCAAAATAATGCTCATCTCACCTTCGTCAAAGACTACCTCAGTTTCAGCTCCTACTGCCCACCTTGGAATTACAGCTATGCTGGGTGAACCCCTGAATATAGTGGCAAAATTTAAGTACTTAGGTTTCTGGTTGGATTGCAGTCTCCCGTTCATCCCGCATGTGGATGAGCTTCCAAAAAAACTAAAACAAAGACTTGGATTATTTTTCTGCATTAAGCGGTTGCTCAGCGATCACGCAGAATTAAGGCTAGTACAATCTATGTTCCTACCCCTCTTAGATTATGCTGATTTCTTTTATAGCAACTGTCCTAAAACCACACTTGCTAGACTGGATGTACTGTACCATAGGGCCTTAAAATTCATGACCGACTCACCGTATAAAACTCACCACTGTTCTCTCTACACCAACTTAGGCTGGACCTTGTTAGCTACCAGAAGGTGGCACAGTGCTTCTATCTGGACCTTCAAAGCCCTTACTAAGAATCTCCCTCAGTACATCTCCGATATCTTTAAATTTCCACCATGTGTGTAACCCCTCACAAAATATGCATTTATACTGCTTGATGTACCACGGATTAGAACCTGGTTTGGCTCCTCCTCCTCCATCAGCCATTCCCTACCCACCCTGTGGAACTCTCTCCAAAGGATCTTAAAGTTGATTCACCTTGCCAGACTATCCTCCTTCATATTGCTGTTAAAACCCCTGCTAAAGGAGAATTGCCAGTGCTACTCCTAACCCCTCCCGCTTTGAGGTCCGGCATAGCACTTATACCTTCTTAGTTTGCCTCTGAGCTCTCTGTCACCCTTCTCATTACTTATCCCCTTTCCATTCCGACAATCCGTGGCCCTCTCTACACCCTCTGGCCCTCGATCACCCACCTGACATTCTCTAGTCCTTGAGAACCTTCCCTCTCTCTGTAATAGTACCCCTCTGTCATAATACTCAAGTTCCCGCTTTCCATACTTTCCCCCTACAATTAAATGTTGCCATCTCCCCTACCTTCTCATCCACTAGCTAAATTGCTCAGGCAGTAATATGTGTACTCCTGCCATGGCCTGTTATACTGTGCATCTGTTATGCCAGCTTTGATCTTGTATTCATGTGAATTGTGTTCCATTATTGTACTTTGTGATGTCCATCCCAGACCACCTTACAAATGAGTATCTCAATGGTGTCTTTTCCTGATTAAAAAAAAATAATAATTGAATTGAATATTCAATTCAATTTTATTGGCAGCAGTGTGGGAGTAAAAAGCAATAATGGTGTCCAACCAGACCCCAAGGTATTTAAATGCAGTGACTGCTTCAAGGTTGGAGCTGTCAGGGGTGGAGAACACCAGGGAAGGTCTGGCGCTTATCCAGCTTTTGCCTCGTCCCAAATGTCATAGAGATGATTTTCTTAATATTGACTCTGAGATGATTAGCATGGAACCAGCTGAGGACATTGTAGAAATCATGCTGAAGGAGGTCCAGGATGTTAGCGGTGGTAGGTCCCGAGGAGTGTAGGATGGTATCGTCTGCATACATTTGGATGAGAGAGTTAGTGCAGACATAGGGGAGGTCATAGATGAAGAGAGAGAAAAGGATGGAGCCAAGGATGGACCCTTGGGGGACACCTGCAAGGATGGGGAGAGGAGGTGACAAGACGGAGCTCACCAGCACAACTTGTTACCTGTCGGTGAGATAGGATCTGAATCAGTTGATGAGGACAGCCAGACCGACTGAGAGAAGCTTGTTCAGGAGCAGAGAGTGAGGGACCGAATCAAATGCTTTGGCCAGGTCAGTGAAGATCGCAGTGGTGATGTGACCTGCAGAAGGGAGGAGATGGTTGAGTGGTGTTCATGGAATCCTGACTGATAAGGAGAGATAAAGTTAAAAGAAACTAGAAATTCAGTGATTCTGGAAAGGACTAAGCACGCTTTGAGCTTGGCAAGGGAAGGGAGTAGGGATATGGGCTGATAATTGCCAGGGGCTGAGGGGCTGCCACTTTGTGAAGGGGAAGGACTTTAGCAACTTTCCAGGCTGACGGGATGGTGCAGGAGGAGAAAGAGAGGTTCAGTAGGTGAGCAAGGGGGGCGACGATAGCGGGAGCAGAGATGCAAAGCAACCTGGGATGAAGACCATCCGGACTGGATTTGGCAGGGTTAAGGGAAAGTAATGCATGAAGTACTTCTTGTGGTGAGATCAGAGAGAAACTGTAGCTACTGGACGGGGCTTGAGGGGTATGATCAGGAAGCACACATGTAGTAAAGAATTTGTTAAAGATAGTGACAATGGAGGAGGGGTCCGAGACTGGGGAGCCATTTACGATGAGGGTTGGGGGGGTTGACTTATGTCTGTGTCCATGGAGGTTCCCTTGGAACCAGTCCAGAAAAGGGTTAAGTATCCCTTCACAGAGATACTGGACTGAGACAAATCCCCTGGCATTGCCTTCCCAATGGCCAGAGCCATCTTGGGAAGGCACTGAGCTCTGGCAACATCCAGCTTCCTGCCCAGCATCCTCTGCTTATATAGTCCGCAAACATGCAGTCCCTACCAGCACCTTATCAGGATCTTTGGATCACTCCTCGGTCGAGGATCTAGTTGTCGATACGGTCTTCTGAAAATCTGGAAACACCAGGGACATGGACAAACCTCCCGATAAGGAGTGCAAAAGGCTTGACCATGCAGCTAAAAAAATCTACGCTGCATCCTCCCTTGGTCTCTGTCAGGTGAGTTACATTCTAATGATGGCTCACTCCCTGCTGGGAGTTCTAGACACTCCTCCCTTAGTTCCCTGCCAACAAGCAGCTGGTGATAAGAATGGTCCGAGACCAGGGTCAACCACTGGCTAAACATCAGATTCAGATGGCTTTGAATGTGGGCGATGCCTGTGCCATGGCTGCAGCCATTGTGATGCATCTGTAAATTAATACATTTTTCCAAGTATGTGCCTTGTTGGTGAATTTTGAAGCCATAAAGAGACAGCACAGACTTGGCATATAATGCATTTATTACAGTTATGCCAAATTACAGGGAAAAGCACAATGCATACTAACCAAGGCACAACACAGGCAGCTCCCTAATCTTAACATGAGCTCTTTTACACAACACCCTGAAACTGATCCTGTATTTGTAGTTTCAAACCGCATGAAGTCTTGCTGTATTCTGACTATATGCAGTTAGCCCCAGCACTTGAACTGCTCCGTAGAGGAAATAATTAACTCTATGCAAAAGCATAAAATGTTGTGCTCAAGCTCGGTTTACAAATCTCTGTCCCTGGTACATTCTAATGTTAACAGTCAGATTCTTTACTCCGTCTAACTGTGAAGATGCTCCGGAGGTTTTCTCCTCGCTGCTTCGGTTCGGTTACAGTAAAATCGATCGGTTTTTCAACCATTTCATTATTTTTTCTGTCATCAAATCTCTGTCTACGGTACAGGTAGTGTAATTTGGGTAGATAGTGGTAGAAATTGTTTTTCTTTGGTTCTTCACTGGTTGGTCCGGTTGGGAACTGAAACATTCGGTGTTTTTGTTTGAAATCTTTAAAATTGTTCTGGTAAAGTGTGGGCTGGTAACTTTTCAGTGTCAAAGAAATGACAATTTATTCCATTTTTTTTTAAATATCCCATGATATGGTTGGAACCAAAAAAGTTTTGTATTACCTAGCGTGAAAGCTGTAAAGGGTAATTTCGTAGTAAAGGCCAGGTCTGAGAAACCCAAAAGGAAAACCAGTCCCACTGGGTTTCAACACTGTTCTGAGTGTGGGGAGGCTTTTGCTAAAGCTGATCCCCACACCATTTGTGATTATTGTCTGAGGTTTGACCACCTCAAATGAGACTGCCAAATATGTGCAAATTTTCCTAAAGCCACTTTAGAAAAAAGATTAGCTAGGCTAAAGGAAAAGCTGGCCAAAAAATCCGCTGATCTGGATGGCCAGCCCGGTTCAGTTCCCACCGAACCTGAGGATGTACTTGCTGACTCGAGCAATATCTCTTTGGGCAAAAGGAAATCAGATTCAGAGGGATCAGTTCCGGCAAAAAGGAAAAAGAAATCGGCCGGTTCAGATCTTTCTTCTCAGATCCCAACCGCAGAAGAGATTGCGAGCTCGATAAACATAGTGCAGTCGCTCTGCCCGGTTCTGACCGAACCTACACCGCCTGGCAGACCATCGATTTGGTCGGTTCCAGCTCCTTCAGACTATGAACTGGAGGAGTATTATGAGTTGGATTGGGAGGGGGATCCTGACTATAAAGGTGATCGTGACGATGATTATGAAGGCCTAGATGAGCCAGTAGAGCCTGACATCTCCCCAGACAGGCCTACCAGTGTTTCTCATCCCAGACTTTGAGTCCTCTTAACACTTTTATTTTATAAAAAGGTAGCAGAAACTCTGCAGCTACCAGCAGTGGAAGCTGTGGAGGAGGCGGAAGAACCTGACTTTGTGGAGATGATGGATGTCCCAGAGTCAGAGGCTGTCTATTCCCCTACATAAATCTTTGGGGACACAGACTAAAAAATTGCTACAGATGCCATTCTCCATACCGCCTGTGGATAAGAAAATGGACAGGAGGTATATGTTGTCAGGTTCTGGGCAGAATTTCTATATTCTCATTGCAGCCATGGTGGGGTAGTGCAGGCTGCAGCCTGTGACACTGCTAACATTCCCTTGGCTTCACACACCCCAGATAAGGATTCCAGGAAGGTAGATGCCATGACAAAGAAACAGTACTTGGCATCTTCCTTGGAACTCAGACAGGCCTCTTATATGGCTTATGCTGCTAGGTACCAGAACTCTAGGTGGGATACCATTCTGGAGCTAGCTAAAAATGCTTCCCACACTAAGCTAACCAAGGAGCTGGAGGAGGTGGCTGCAGATGGCATAGAGGCATCTAAAGTACAGTTTCATGCTGATGTGGACTCCAGTGATGTGGCATCAAGAGTCATGGCTACATCTGTCTCCTTGTGGAGGTTTGCTTGGCTCAGATGTACTAGCCTATCACAGGATACCCAGGCTAAGGCCATGGATTTCCTGTTACAGATCATTCTCTGTTTGGGAAGCAAACAGAGTCTTATATAAAGAAGATGGATGAATACAGAACCACCTACAGGACTGCAGTGGCCAAGGAGAAGCAGGCCACTCCTCAAAAGCAGCAGTCTAGGGCTGGCAGGGGCAGGTCTTTTCAGAGGTCTTTTTACCAAGCCCAGGCTTCCTCTTCTTTTCAGCAGAGGGGGTTTTTCAGAGGGAGAGGCAGAAGTGGAATGAGCAGGGCTACATTCTCTTCTCAGCCTAGGGCTCTTGCCAAACAGACACCCTGATGTGTCAGACCAGGTCGACACCTCTCTTCCAGTGGTGGACAGGCTGGCTTATTTCTTCCAGGCTTGAAAGTCTATCACTTCGAACAAGTGGGTTCTGGAAGTAATAAGCCAGGGACTTGCTCTTAGTTTCAAAAGATTTCCCAAAATTAGAGCAAGGTCTTCCAAACCTGCCTCCCCATTGGAAACAATTGCTCTAGAGGCAGAGGTGTCTCGGTTGCTGCTCCTAAAGGCTGTGGAGCAGGTACCTCTGCCTCACAGAGGGAAAGGCTTGTATTCAAGATACTTCCTTACCCCAAAAAAGATAGGGGAGTTGCGACCCATCCTAGACCTAAGATATCTAAACAAACATATCATAAAACTAAAATTCAAAATGGTGACTCAGGGAATCATTCTTCCCTCTCTTGAGGCCAGGAGACTGGCTAGCTTCCCTGGACCTCAAGGATGCCTGTTTTCACATCCCCATCAGGTACACCCACAGAAAGTACCTCAAGTTCTAGTTGCCCTCAGGTCACTACCAGTTCAAAGTAATGCCCTTTGGCCTGACATCTGCACCCAAGGTGTTCACAAAATGTCTGGCAGTAGTGGTAGCTTTCCTCAGAAGGCAGGACATTTCAGTGTTTCCTTACCTAGATGACTGGCTCATTGTAGGCCAGTCATCAGACCAAGTCAAGTCAGCTCTAGCTGTTACCCAGATGCTTCTGGGTTCTTTAGATTTCTTTAGTCTGGCCAGATCAGTTCTGGAAGCTGTTCAGCCTCTCACCTTTATAGGGGTAGAGCTGGATACCATTCAGCCAAGGGCCCTTCTACCTCCCTCGAGGGTAAAGGCTCTCACAGATCTGACTTCTTCCTTAAAATCTTTGGTTTCTCGTCCAGCCAGGCACTTTCTTCAACTTCTAGGCCAGATGAGGGACATTCAGTTTCACCTCGGGTCCTTCTGGTCTCAGAGGAAGGATCCTCTCACCTAGTTAGTTTCAGTGTCTCAGACCCTTGTCCAGGCTCTCCAATGGTGGTTGGAGGAGGACAGTCTCAGGCAGGGTATCCCCTTTCTGCATCAGATACCCTCAGTTGTTCTCACCACAGATGCTTCTCTCCTAGGTTGGGGAGCCTATCTGGGAGACTTCACTGCACAGGGCACTTGGTCTTAACAGGAGTCTCTTCTTCATATCAGTCTTCTGGAGCTCAGAGCTGTGTTCCTAGCTCTTCAAGCATTTTCAGAGACAACACCACCACCATGTGATACGTAAACAAGCAAGGGGGCACTTGGTCCACGGCCTTGTGCACGGAAGCCATGAAGGTTTGGTCGTTGGCCTACTCCCTTCGGACTTCCCTGGTAGCAGTGCATCTTCCAGGGAAGGACAATGTGCTGGCAGACACCCTGAGCAGGATTTCTCAGGGTCACTACGAATGGGCTCTGAATCAGCATGTTCTTCAGATCATTTTCAGGAGGTGGTGTACTCCAGATATAGATCTCTGTGCAATCCCAGACAATCATCAGCTTCCTCTGTTCTGTTGCAGGCCCCCAGTCCTGGGGTCAGTGCCTCTAGATGCTGTCCTGTTAAACTGGACATGCAGGTTCCTTTATGCCTTTCCTCTCATTTTCAGAGTACTGATCAAAATCAGGTCTCATCCCTGTACAGTGATTCTGGTGGCCCCGGACTGGGCCAGACAACCATGGTATCCACTACTGTTGTCTCTTTCAGTATCACTTCCTCTGTTTCTTCCCAGGAGGCACAACCTCTTGACCTCCTCTCAGGGACGATTTGGCACCCCAATCTTCAGTCTCTCAGACTCAAAGCTTGGCTCTTGAAGAGTTAGAATATGCAGACTTACACCTTTCTCAAGGTGTTCTGGATATTCTGAGAGTTTCCAGAAAGCCTTCCACGAGAAGGACTTATAACTCCAAATGGAAAAGATCTACTATTTGGTGTTCTCAGAATGATATTCAACCAGATATAGCTGGTATTGCTACAACCTTGGACTATCTGCTTCATTTAAATAGCTTAGGCCTCAGGCCTGCTACCCTTAAAGTTCATTTGGCAGCTGTGTCTGCTTTTCTCTCAGCAGGGAAGGTGCCTTCCCTGGCTTCTCATCCTGTGTTCAGTAAATTCTTCAAGGGTCTAGTTCATATCAACCCTACTTTCAGGGAGCCTACACCAGCCTGGGATCTGAATATCTGTATTGCATAGCTTATGCAGGCCCCTTTCAAACTCTTATCTTCAGCTAAGCTAAAGTACTTGACTTGGAAGACTGTCTTCCTAGTAGCCATTACATTTGCCAGGAGGATTAGTGAATTGCAGGCCTTGTCAGTGGAATCTGACTTTATTTCCTTTTACAAGTATAAGGCGGTCCTTAGAACAAATGGAAAATTTCTCCCTAAAGTGGTTTCAGATATTCATCTCAACCAGTCTGACTGCCTGTGTTTTTCACTGATCATTCTTCTTCAGGTGAGCGAAGATTGCACAGTCTGGATGTGAAAAGGGCACTTAGCTATTACATAGAGCCTACTAAGCAGGGCTGGCGTCATCACCCAGGCCACCTGGGCAAATTCCTGGTGCTCTGTCATTAGTGGGGGGCCTGACCCACCAGTGGCTCATTTTTTTTTCTGCCTGCTTGGGCTCTGCTTTGCCTCCTTCCACGTCTGCAGCTGGTACAATTTAAATCAGTGGTACAAACAATGAAGTCTAAGTCTACTGATACCGAGTGTCCTGGTAGAAATTATATCCTGACCACAAGACTTCCCCGGGCCCCGAAAAAAAATGGTGGTGTTCCCATCGAGGACCCGGTTCCGGACCCCCATAAGTCACCAGTCCCGCTGGTGTCTCCGGAGCGACTGAGTCAGCCTGCCTGATCTCAGTTGAGGTCTAGAACCTCCTCGACCGAAAGGCCGAGAAAGAGCCATAAGCGCTCTAAGAAGAGGAGACACCATCGGTCGTCCTCGTCCTCCTCGCGTGAGGAGAGGCTCCGGCAGAAACTCTGGCGCTATGAGGACCTCGTGGCAACAACTGATCTTGTCCGGGCACAAGCCTACTCCGGCTCCTTCCCCGGCCGTTACTTGGCTTTCCCTCCTAGGCCAAAGCCGACCCCTCTGGAGCCCAAATCTTCAGTTTCCCCGCCCGCAGAGCCAGCAAATCCACCTCTTTGGCCTAAACCGGTCTCTCCACCCATTGTGGTGGAACTGTCGACCTAAGCAGCTTGTGGGAGGGGCTCCTTCAAAAGAAGACAGACCGGACACCAGGTTTCCCCGGCGGTTATCGGTCACGGTCACCCCGGACCGCCCTTGGCGTGTCGAGGGTGATTTGGGTGGCAGGCCGCTGTATCCCAACTCCTCGTATTGGGATGTCACCGGGTTTCACTCTCATCCTGGGGATGATGACTCGTCCGTTGACCTAGGGATGGAGGAATGTCCTTCCTCCTTCCCAAGGATTCTTCACCTCGTCTCTGAGTCCACAGGGATGCCTCTGGAACCCATCCAGAAAAAGGCAGAATACCCTATTGTGGACATCATTAAAAGAGGGGATACCCCGACGGATGCTTTTCCTGTGGCCGAGGCCATTGTTGGTCCGACAGTTGAACTCTGGCAGCGTCCTGCCTCTTGTCCAGCCCTGTCTGCCCGCATGGCCCGCAAGTACACGGTACCCATGGGGTCCCTTGCGGGGTTCACAGATCCCCCTTCGGCTGAGAGCCTGGTGACTGCCTCTGTGTTCAGGCATACTGGCAGTTCTGCCGACACGGACCGACCTCCCAACAGAGAGTCCAAGCTCTTGGACTATTTAACGAGGAAGGTCCATGCGGCTTCCTCCTTGGGCCTATGTCAGGCAAGTTCAACCGTCATCATGGCACACTTCTCTCATGCCCTTCTATGGTCGTTAGACGAAGTCCTCCCAAATCTCCCCATGGAGATCCAGACCACGGTCAAACAGGTCTAAGACCAGGGCCGAGCTGTTGCCAAACAGCAGCTCCAGACGGCCCTGGACATTGGGGTCTCTTGTGCCCACTTGATGGCTGCCACAGTTGCCTCTCACCACAGTGCTTGGCTGAGGCTTTCCTCCTTCCCGACAGATACACAGCACAAATTAGCTGACATACCCTTCCTCAGGACAGACTTGTTCAGCTCAGAAGTGGCCAATCACCTTCAGCGCATAGAACAGTAACGTGCTACCGTGGACACCACTTCTGCCAAGGGTTCCTCGGGCAAGAACCAGAAGAAGAAGCCCTTTCAGCACTCTTCTTCTGTGGCTCAGCAGTCATCCTTCCAAGGCGGACAGCAGCACCAGCATCATCAGCAGCAGCAGGCTCAAGCTTGGTGCCCTTGGCCCAGCCTGGACCCCAACAGGCCTGCAAAGGAGGCTGAGGCTCAGGTCCTGGAGCCACCTCCTCCTCCAAGCCTGCTCAGTGATGTGGTGGGGGCTGCCACCCCTACTCCCGTCACTCCAGTTCTGGGTCCTCCTGTGGGGGGGCCATCTCTGTCACTTCCTTTCCGCCTGGCCCAATGTTACCTCGGACAAGTGGGTTCTCAAAGTGGTCGGTCTGGGACTGCCTCTAGAGTTCAAGCAGTACCCTCCCAGCTGAGCCTGCGCCCCTCGAGAGGAACGCATATGCACTCACACCCAGTCGGCTCTTTGAGACGACGTTGCTCAGCTCCTCCTCAAGGAGACAATAGCTCCCATGGCGGATCCTCCAGCAGACCCAGGCTTTGTCTCCAGGTACTTCCTGGTGCCCAAGCGGACGGGGGGCTGGCGCCCCATTCTAGATCTCCATGACCTGAACCAGTATCTCAGGCCTCGCACCTTTCGGATGGTCACTCTGTCACAGATCATTCCATCCTTTGAGCGAAACATGTGGTTTTGTTCACTGGATCTACAGGACGCGTTCTTTCATGTGCCAATCCGTCCATCTCATTAGCGGTCCTCCGCTTCAGGGTCGAAGGGACCCTGTACGAGTTCCGAGCCATGCCATTCGGCCTGTCATTGGCCCCATGAGTCTTCACCAAATGCATTGCAGTGGTAGCGGCCCATCTACGGTGTCGGGGGATCAGAATTTATCCCTACCTTGATGATTGGCTTTTGGCAGGTCATTCCCTACAAAAGGTTGAGAGGTCCAGGGATCTGGCCCTCCAGACCTGCTCCCAACTCAGCCTCCTAATCAACGAGGCTAAGTTGGAACTCGTGCCTTTTCAGGTGATGGGCTTCATCGGGCAGAGCTCGACTCTTGTCAAACCAGAGCTTGTTCCTGGCAGACAGGGCGAAGGTTCTTTCCTCCTTTGCCCAGTCATTTCTGGTTGGGCAGTTGCACCCTGTCTGAGACTTTCTGTGCCTTATGGGTTACATGGCAGCATGCACCTCGGTGGTCTGTTGGGCCCGGTGGCACATGCGCCCCCTCCAGTGGCAGCTGGCCACCCAGTGCACTCGGCGCCATGGTCAATTCGACTAGCTGATCATTGTAACCCAGAAGATGTGGGACGCTCTCCAATGGTGGACCACATGCAGACCGGTTGCAGGAAGGGATCCCGTTTGTCCGCCGCGAGCCAACAGTCGTTCTCACGACCGATGACTCTCTCATGGGCTGGGGAGCCCACATGGGGGACAAAAGGGCCCATGGGCTCTGGATCTCTGACGAGTCCCGATGCCACATCAACCTGTTGGAGCTCAGAGCAGTCAGACTGGCACTGTCAGCTTTCACTCCTCAGCTTCGGGGTGAAGTGGTTCAAGTCCAGACGGACAATACCACCACCATGTACTACCTCAACAAACAGGGCGGTACGCACTCCAGTCTGCTGTGCAAGGAGGCACTCCGCATCTGGACCCTCGTGGGCCAATTGGAGGCAGATCTTCTAGCCATCCATGTGGCAGGAGCCTCGAACCATCTGGCGGATGCTCTCAGCCATCTAGGCCAGACTTCCTATGAGTGGTCTCTTCATCCAGAGGTAGCTTACAGCCTGTTCTCCTGTTGGGGAAAACCGATAGTGGACTTGTTTGCCTCCAGGGAAAACACCAAGCTGAGGCTGTTTCATGCCCACCGCCTCAGCAGGGCTCGCTGCAGGGGGATGCCTTCTTGAGGCCGTGGACCCCAGGCCACCTCTACACCTTCCCTCCTTTTTCCTTGATCCACAAGGTGCTCCTCAAGGGGAGGAGGGACAAGGCGAAGGTGATCCTGGTAACCCCAGACTGGCCACGCCAGTTCTGGTATCCAGATCTCCTCAGCCTCAGCTGCAGGCCCCCGGAGCAGCTTTGTACATGCCCGTACCTGATCTCTCTCAGACAGGGGAAGGTATTCTATCCGGACCTTCAATCCCTGCACCTCACAGCCTGGTACCTCTGCGGCTTGAGTTCCAGGCTTTGGGTCTTTCCGATGATATCTACACCGTGGTGGAGGCATCTAGAAAGGAATCGACCAGGAAATGTTATGCCTTCGAATGGAAAAGGTTTTCCATTTGGTGTCAGGGCAAGGGCCTGGACCCTTCGTCCTGTCCAGCGGCTAACATTCTCGACTACCTTTGGCATCTTTCCAAAAGGGGATCTACGGTCATCGACCCTTAGGGTACACCTGGCAGCTATCTCTGCTTACCGTGCGCGGGCCAGTCAGCCGACGTTGGCGCAGAAGACAGTGGTAAGGCGCTTTTTCAAAGGCCTTGATCACATATCTACTCCGGTGCGTGAACCTCCACCTCTGTGGTATTTACTGCTGGTACTGACAAAGCTCATGGGCAAGCCATTCGAACCCGTGCACAAGTGTGAGTTGTCACACTTGTCGTGGAAGATAGCCTGCCTGGTGGCTATCACTTCAGCCAGGAGAACAGGGGAGCTCCAGGTGCTTTCGGTGGACTCCCCTTATCTGGTGTTCCACAGGAACAAAGTTGTCCTGTGGCCCCCCCCCCAGAATTCCTTCCAAAGGTGGTTTCAGAGTTTCACCTTAACCAGGTGTTAACTCTGCTGGTTTACTACCCAACTTACACCTCGGAGTCCGAGTACAAGCTCCATACCTTGGACTTGAGATGTGCTCTCTCCTACTATAAGGAGAGGATGGCAGAAATTGGGGAGAGGTTCGCCAGCTGATTGTCACCTGCGCTGAAGACTCTTCTGGCAGACCTGCAGTGAAGTGGACCATTGCTAGATGGATTACATCGTGCATAGGTCTATGCTATGAGTTGGTGGGCAAGGAGCCACCCAGAGGCATAAGAGCTCATTCTGCCCACCATACTGCTGCATCGGTGGCTGCTTCCAGGGACATCCCTATCCAGGAAATCTACTGAGCTGCTACCTGGAAGTCAGCAAACACCTTCATCATCCACTACCACATCGACTTTGAGTCATGCCAAGATGCTGGTTTGGGGGCCTCAGTTCTCTGATCTCTGTTTCCTAAGTAGGGGGTGTGTGCCCTGCCTCCCTCCTCCCGGAGAACTGCTAGAAGTCTGCCAGAAAGTGTGGATGAACAACATATCCACGATCCTAGAAGAACAGGTTACTCACCTGTAACAGTAGATCTTCCACAGAATGGCCTCTTGCAGTAAGTCATTACTTCTGGGATTTCCCGATAGGTGGCGCTCCAGCACGGAAGTCTCTTCCAGCAGTCTCTATAACAGGGACTACCCACAATACCTCACTTCCTAGGCTATACCTGTAAAAGTGGGTGGCCCCTGGTAAGCTCCATTCATTTTCCTGCCGGCTTCAGCTTGGCAGCAACTCTCCTAGTAGCAGTCTATGACGTGGATTGAACCCATAGCCTGGGTGCCTGGGCTTCATACAGACACCATATACCTACAATGGATGATTCCCTGTCTCACACACAGGGTGCTCAACCAAAAGGCTCAGAAAACTTAAGAGTCCTCTTCAAGAGATAATTCTGGGAAGGAAACCCCTTCACCTAAACTCCTGCCTGACCGCCTTTCAACAGTCATGCCTCCAAAACCTGGATCATCAAGAAGATATTCGTCGACGGGCAGTTCACCCCCGTCAATGGCAGGCTCCACTCCATCAAAAAAGGAATGTTCATCGTCGACAGGGACGTCATTCATCAGCTCCCCCGTTGACCAGGACTCCTGCACCGTCAACAACAGAGGTCTTGCTGCCTTCCCCGTCAATGGGAGGTCTTTACAAGACAGCATCATCAATGAGAATGCCTCCTCCATTGATGGAGTACATGCTTCTTCGTAGACTGGGCTGCCTCCCCCGTCGATGGGACATGCTTCATAGAAACATAACATAGACGTTGACAGCAGATAAGGACCGAAAGGCCCATCCAGTCTGCCCATATGCTTCCTATGCTTCCCTGTCGACGAGAGGCCTGCCACCGCTGTCAGGCCAAGCATCCGCTCTCCCATCTTCGATGACAGCATCTCCATCATTGACAGAGCATGTCTTCACTCCCCCATCATCGACGATGGCACTCCCATTGTCGACAGAGCATGCATTCACTATCCTATCGTCAACAGAGCATATCCCACTGTCTACAACACATGCCCTGCCTTCCTCAACATCAATGGAGTATATTCCCCCATCAATGGAGCATGCTGTTACTGACCCTTCACTTGTAAGACACAGTACATCATTGATAAGGCATGCTTCTCTGCCTCTCCCATTGACGGGACTGATGCCTCCATCGTCAAGACGATCACTGCTGCATAGACCACCCCCCTTGCCTGCATATGTAGTACAGCTATGGATGATCCTTATGGAAGGTCAACCGTGAAAAGCCAAAAATATGGATCGAAATATGGATATGGAGTTGCATTTCTACAAAATAAACAGCTATATGCTTCAGAACGTAGAGGCCCTCCAGCCTCATTGTCGTTCTTATGTGGGGCTCACAACCCCATTGGAAATGAACGAAGACGCCAAAGAAACCCCAGATCACTCTACCAGGAGGCGCAAATTGATCTCCCGTCCCCACATACGCTGGATTCAGAACCTGCTTGCATGACAATTCCATCGTCACAAGTTCCAAATATTGAAGAAATAGTAAACAGAGTACTGGATTCTATGGGTTTTGACCATAGTCTCACTCCAGAACATAACCCTCAAACATAAATGATATCGCCACCTCCATCAAAACAGGCACGCACAGAGCTCCCCGGTCCTGCCTCCTCCCGAATATTCAGACAAATATTTCTCAGATTATCACATGAATCCAAACCTCCATAGGACCTATGATGGTTCCCCTGACACAAGAGGATATGAATCCTCTTTGGAGGTGCCGTCCTACTGGGACGAAGGGCTGTTACAACCATGAAAGGTCATTTCTCCACCAGATGACCCCTCATTCCCCGAAATTGTGCTACAAATACAAAAAACAATGGAGTTTACTACAGTGGAACAGGACAGATTAAGTAAAGATATGGCTGAGTATCTGAGCCTACCGGAAGACCCTGTCCGGGCGATCCCTCCTTTTATACCTATGTTCAGAAATGCTATTACTGAAGCTTGGAGTCAACCCATAGCAGCGTAGGAGTTACCTAGAAAGGCCCACGGGCTGTATCTGGCTCCTCCAGATTATCAATATTTAACGAATACACTAGCGGCGGATTCTGTGGTTACTGCGGCTGCCCACAACCGCACCAACAAGCCTAAACATACAAGCACAATACCTCCAGAGAGAGACTAAACATTTTGACCATATGGGAAAGAGAGTGTTTGCTCTAAACACACTAAATATCAGAATACTTAACTATATGGGGCACATGCTGCTATACCTACGTACAGTAAGCACTTCTGCTGGAGAAGTTGTAAACAGAATACCTGCATCCCCTGAAAGAGAGCAACTTACATCTTTAAAAAATCGTTATTTCACTGTCTCGACATCTATTAAGATCAGGATATGATCTTGCCGATGTTTCAGCTCGAGCCTCTGCAGTTGGTATTCTTATACGCTGCCAGGCATGGCTCTGACTTTCAGGGCTAGCACCTGTATTCAACACAAAGTGTCTAACACCCCCTTTTCAGGTGACCATCTTTTTGGGCCAGGAGCTCAAACAATACTGGAGAACCTACGAGCCTCAGACAGACAACTGAAAACAGTACAATACATGTACCAGAAACCATGCTGTCAGTATAATTATTCATACAAAACTGGAACTAATTATACCCCATGTGACACCTTTAAGGGCAGAGAACAAGTAACAAGGACCCCGGCGCAGTCGGCCCGTAGCTGCCCCTCTGGCCGCCCTGGGGCTTCTGCCCTCATTAAAGACTTCTAGACTCCGCCTGTCCCTTTTCTTGGCCTCAGGACCTTTCGGGGCCACAAAAAAGACAGGACTTTTTTTCACATCGGCTCGATACATCTAGCCAATTTCTCAGGTATCACTGTTTATAGACCATCACGACCATTCCATTGAGATGCCTTTTTAACCTGTGGTGTGCCGGACGTCCTGTCCCTTCCTCGACCAGGTCCATCCACTATTAACTCATGTGCTGAGACACAATCAATCCCACTATGGACTATATCCTTCTCTCCTCTACTGCTATTCACAGCTTTCCCTTGATCATGAACAAAGATCATATCAAAAAGGGTGAGTACATATACTGAGATTTATGTTTTTAACTACTGCTTCGTTTTGTTTGGTCACAGATGCATTGTTTCATTTGCTACATTATCTGTTACTTTCATATCCTATTTTTTTGTCAAATGGATACATTCATTACTGGCTAGACAGTCTTGGAAAAAAGAAAAGTGAGAGAGAGAGAGAGCGCAGTGTCTTCACCTGCTACTTTGTAGCCACCTGTAAAGAATAACGTTGTATTACTCGAGCTACTGTTACAATTCGTAACAAAGTTGCTTTTACCTCAGATTGTGCTTTCATTGTTAATCACTGACGCCCCATAATTGCTCAGTGCTCTTAACATATTCCATCTAGTTTTTTAAAACAATGCTTCACAGTGAATCGTGTATCCCTTTATCCCACTGCTATGCAATTTTAACATTCATTGGTCCCATGACCACATTTTACCTACAGCAGAATGCCATCTGTGGCCACCCACTGCCATATAACTGCTTGAGAGTCTCCCAGAAGTAAGGACTTACTGCAAGAGACCATTCCGTGGAAGATAGTGCAGTTACACAAAGACTTTTGCTGTAACGGTAGATCTTCTAGGAATGTCTCTTGCAGTAAGTAGTTTCCCTCCCTCCATCCCCCTGCCTTATGTAATTGGAAAAACGATGTAAGGGTGTCAAGCTTTGGTACTTCAGTTCCCCTCGGTCCCTCGCTTCCGTGCTGAAACCGGCGGGGATCGGAGCTTACCAGGGACCACCCACTTTTATAGGTACAGCCCAGGAAGTGAGGTAGCGTGGGTGGTCCCTGGTATACAGACTGCTGGAAGAGACTTGGGTGCTGGAGCACCACCTATCGGGAACTCCCAGAAGTAATAACTTACTGCAAGAGACATTCCTAGAAGATCTACTATTACAGCAAAAGTCTTTGTGTAACTGCACTTTCTAGGAGTGGTATATGTTGTTCATCCACACTGACCCACCCGACCTTCCCGGCTGCGGATGCACAATGCCTGGCTTCCAGCGGACTAAGATCTGGCATCATGGGGTGGAGCCAAGGTATATATCACCCGGGTGGGTGGGAGGAGCCAGCTTGAAGACTTCCAGTAGAGCCTTAAAGGGAAAGGGAACATGACAGAGTGTGGATGAACAACCTATACCAGTCCTAGAACTACTGTTACAGGTGAGTAACTTGCTTGTCCTGCACAGTGTAACAGAAAAAATCTTTGGCAGTATGGGAACCATCTCTGGACTGGCTGGCTGGGCAAGCCACTCCAGCTGTTGGTTCATTTTTGATGAGTAGCCTGAGCACCTGTACATTGGGTGGGACATTCACCTTTTCTAGTAAAACTGCATGCCACATTGTTCTGTAGGGAGCCTATGGCCTAAATTGCAATCCAGGTATGAGACAGTGATGACAGCTTGGGGTTGGGGTTGGGGGAGGCTGCCTGCATCTCTCTGCCAAGCCAGTGCTGGGGCTGATTTGATTGTAGTGTGCTGTTTTTTTGTTTTGTTTGTTTTTTGTTTACAACATGGACAAATCTGAGGAGGGCTCACTGGAGGTGCATTGCCCATGGCCCACAAAAACCTGGTGCCGGCCCTGATACTAAGGCTCACAGGAAGGACTGTACCCAGTTATTTCTCACTTTTGGTGAAATGGGAAAAGGTAGACCTGCCACTAAAAGATCTATTGCCAGGTGGATTGTTTCTTGTATTCAGTTTTGTTACACAGAACTGGGGAAGGAGCCTCCCTCAGGCCTGAGGGCACACTTGATCAGGGGTACAGCTGCCTCCTTGGCAGATGCTAGGGATATTCCTCTGTCGGAAATCTGTAAGGCAGCCACATGGAAAACAGTAAACACATTCACCAAGCATTACTCATTGGACACTCAGTCTAGAAGTGATGCTAGGTTTGGCACAGCAGAGCCTATTCCCAAAGTAGGTTCTGTATCCTCTCCTCCAGTGGGGAACTGCTTGGTAGTTTGCATGTAGTCAGAATACAGCAGGACTTCATGTTGTTTGAAGAAAAAAATTACTCATCATAGTAGTGTTTCTTCCAATAGAGTCATGCTGTATTCTGACCTCCCTCCCTGCCTCCCCTCTCAGAACCTCTGTGTTTTTTGGGATGTGGGTTGGCAGGTACAGTGTTGCACCCCACGGATGCATCTCTCTTAACCCTCCTGTCCAGGCTGGGTATTTTCGAAGTGTCGTTAATTGTCTTAATATTATCACTATCTACATATGGTTCTTTTTGGCTTTTCGACTTGAGTCTTCTGGACCCAAAGTTTTTTGTTGCCTACGGCTAAAATTCAAAACAATTTCTATAGCTGTCAGTTAGTATAGTGCTCGTAAGAATCTGACTGTTGCATTAGAATGTACTAGGGACAGAGGTTTGAAAACCGCGCTTGAGCTCAACGTTCTATGCTTTTGCATAGTTAACTCTTTCCTCTCCGGAGCAGTTCAAGTGCTGGGGCTAATTGCATATAGTCAGAATACAGCAAGACTCTATTAGAAGAAACAACATTACTATGGTGAGTCATTTTTTTATTTTCTCTCTTAGCTAACAATTTATCTATTTGCAAAAGCATGACCATACATAGTGAGACTCTGGATGCTCACCCAGCATTTCTGTAGTTTGTGACATGTTGTTAGTTGCTAGGCTAGGCTCCTCTAAGTCTCCATGTGCAGCTGGTTTATCAGATCTTCATCGAGGGTATCTCTTGCATCAGGCCACACCTATGGAGCTACAGCTGTCAGGCACTAGGACCACATGGAAACCTTTCTAGCTAGCAGTCTACAAGGGGCAACCCATGACGATGTCAGACGGAGGCGACATCCCTCCCATATAAACATGGACGGCCCCCTACCCTCATCAGTTCTTTTCCCACCATCAATCTTCACACATCAGACTCCACTGAGACATCTCTGCTTCAGTATACCACCAAATTTTCATTTATAATCTTCATTTTCCTTTCCTAAATCATGTCACTGTTTTTTGTGATTTTCGTCCAACTGTTCAGTCAGTGTGTTCAACAACCACAGTCCACCACCTCCTTTGTTTCTTGCGGGAGTGGTGGATCCCTCCAGGCCCATGACAGTTAAGGCCCACAGTTTTTGACCTGGATGTTCAGTCTAGCCTCCCGGTGTCTTCCACAGCTCGCCCTGCCTTCAGTACCACTTCTGGTCCTCCGTCGGTGCAGCTAGACTACAAGGAAGAGCTCCACCATGTCGCCAGTGCTTTCCTAGGGCTCTCCAATGTTCGAGGATCATTGGACAGCTTCGGGCCATTTCTCTCCTGGTGGGGGATTGTCCACCCCCCCAGGCTCCCCTCGGTCGCCACTCCTACTGGCTCCAAACAAGGCTGCATCATCATTCGCTTTGGCAATGATGCTTCCTGCCATCCATCACCTTTTTTCCCCCCCACAAGATACGGCTCGGGCAGCACTTTCCGCTGGACCTTCTACGGCTGGTGTGGGCCTTTTGTCATCTGCGCTGAGGTCCATCCATGTGGCAGGCCTGGTAAGGCTTACTGCTGGTCCTTTTTTGGCCAGCAAGAGTCCCTCAGTGTCTCAACTCATACCTCATAACCCACAGGTCAACTTCTGCAGTGACTTTCACTGGTCCTCCAAGGCCGAGGATGGCCTATCGACACCGGGACTTTTACCCCCCCCAATCTTCTCGGGGTGGTGCCCTGCTATGCAGGTCACCATAGCTTCTTTCAGCTGCCCGCATCCCCCTGTTCTATCAGGGTTGGCTGTCACGGCTTTAACGGACAGCTCTGGACCGTCTGCATCAGGACTTCAGTTACCCCGTTCACATTGCATTGCATCCCCTGCTTGCTGGCCGCCATTCACGCTCAGTGCCACGCAACCTTCTTCTCACATAAGGTCTGCAGTAACAGTGAGTTCCGCCAGAGCTTACCTCAGCGAGTACTGGCCCATTGACGTCACAGTTCCAGCCATCCCCATTGATGCAGCACTTTGTTCCAGCCATGTGGATCACCACCACCTCAAGCAGCTTAGGCCTCAGACCTTGTACTGGCTGACCCTGGCCTTGTGTTCTGCTGCGACATACTGTACCTGGTGGTAGCCCGTTGCCATTGGGGCTTTAGCCACCCCCGTCGACACTGCAAAGCGTTTTCCCTATGCAGTCCGTTATCAACACTCTGATGGTCTCTCCCTTTGAGGGGATAATGCAGCGCCTCATGCTTCCTCTTCCTACCCAGCCCCAGCGGCAGTGGCACCTCTGAGGTCAACTTCTGCTTTGTTGCCTACTCCCTTGGCACACAGGATGTCACCACCTTCGCTTTCTTCCTTCGAGGATCAGGTGTGCTACCCTGACCACCTATTAGAAGAAGAAAGAATGGAGGAGGAAGGTATAGATGGGAGCCCCTCTGCAGGTTTGGCTTCACCCTTTCTTATTGGAGTGTGGCCCTGCTTTGTGTATCCAGGGGCCCCCTCCCATGGCCCCTCCTTCTTCTCTCTGATACAAGGAGATGGGGTGGATGCTGAGGTGCTGGACCTTGGGGGAAACCTGGCTTGTGCCTCTGCTACCGTGTCCTTCAAGGCTGTGAAGTATATTACCCATATGATCAAATTCCAGAACACTCCAGAGAGAGCCAAAGCTGAAGTCCAGGCCCTTCCAGGGGGTCCCCAGAGGCAGGAACTGCTTAATGCCCTCCAGGCTGGGGCAGATGTGGGCAAGCATGTTTTGAGATCTTCCAATGATGCCGATGTTGCCTCGCTAGAGCCTCTGCAGTGGGCTTCTGCCCAGGATAACATCCTTGGCT
Organism: Neoceratodus forsteri; assembly: GCA_016271365.2. Lineage (NCBI taxonomy): Eukaryota > Metazoa > Chordata > Ceratodontiformes > Ceratodontidae > Neoceratodus > Neoceratodus forsteri. The sequence continues at coordinate 608,630,072 of CM057449.1, read as the reverse complement.
CACGGATTCTGGATTGGCTACTGATGTACAACAGTCCATCCTGAATGTCCCCTTCAGAGGCCACAGGCTCTTTGGGGTGGATGTGCAGGCTGTACTGTCTGTCCTCCCGACCTCAGGCAGGGCTCTGCAGTCTTTCCACTCCCTATACCACACCCAGCCACATGGTGGCCAGAAAGAGCCCTTTCATTATGCCTGTGCAAGGCTCCAGGCCCCAGTGTAAGCACCGGACAGCAACAGCCCTGCCTGCCCCTACTTCCTCCACTGGGAAGCCCCCCAGAGCAGGTGGTGTGTCCCCAGCCACTAGTGGTACCTTAGCCTGACTCCTTCCAGACCTCCACCCTCCAGCGCTACAGTAGGCAGTTGTAGGAGGTTGTTTCTCCCTCCACCTGGACAGGTGGGGGGGAGATGGTGCCATACGATATCAACGAAGCAAGAGCGCCATGAAAATCAGCAAGTGCACATCTCCGAAAACAGAAATGGTGACATGCACTGCAGCGGACCCAAAAACAGCGATAGTCCACAACACATTCTCCAGGGACAATATGTACTAAGCTTTTCCCTCCACACCCCCCATTATTATTATAATCAACTCCATGGGGCCTGACACTGGGGTGCAGGGGACAACTTGGGAGGGAGCTATTCAGGGGGAGAATCAAGTCATCAGAACATTGGGGAGGTAATGTGCCGACAGGGGGACCACATTCAGGAGGGCGGGGGAGCATGGAGCACAAATTTGGGAGATCGGGGAACCTGAAGAAAAAACAAACACTTAAGTACCCAAATAACAGAAAAGTAATATTCACACCAACCTAGCTAGTGCCGAACCAGGGTTCTCCTGCACCACAGGCAGTGACTGATACTACAATACCAAATGGCCAGCTGGGAACTGCCTGGCCAAACAACCAACTATATCCTCTTTCACTGTAGTTCCCTATCAGTCACTGTATTCTTCCCGTCACAGATTTTGTACCCTCACACTCACTGTTACCGCCCCTCACTATCCTTTCATACTCACTGATATCACAGGTGCTCAAATTGAATCACTCAGTTTGACTCATCCATATCACAGGATACCAGAGGAGAACACTACAGATGCTTGGGTCCTGCAGCCCATAGACCAAGGTCACACTCTAGGACTTTTGGGGTCACCTCCAGTACATTCAAACTACCCTCCAGACCACATTCTAGTGTTACTGTGGGCAAGTCACACATTGCTGCCGAAAAGGGGCCATAGAACCTGTCCCTTAGGATCTGAGGAACGGGGGTTCCTCTACACATTCCCTCCCTTTTTTCTGATTCAGAAGGTGCTAATCAAGATCCAGATGGAAGGGGCTACTCTGATCCAGTACCAGTACCCGTTAGACTCCACAGTATGCCTGTGTACTTACTTAGAATTCACCAAAACAAGTTGCAGCAAGGTGTGAAATACATTTACCTTCCCTTAGCTTTACAAACTGTCTTGGATGTAATGAGGTTTTTTTCCTTTAAATTGCACTCAGTCTGTGTGTTTCTGGAGAGTTTTTTTCAGGTTATGTGTACTTTCAGCATAGATACATGGTGTAAATGGGTGCTGTGGCAGCATGTTCTCATATGCTAATACAGCTCTCTGGGACAATGAGATTTCAACAACCAGAAAATGGAGATGCCCTATGCTAGTTACAGTGGCTGGTGTAAACAATGAAAACAAACTAAAGCAAACACATATATCCCCAATAGATACACGAAAAGAGTTATTTGTTAACAAGAAAACAAATAACATTTACAAGATGTGAGGGTGTAGTACTCCTTTAAGTTGAGGTTCAAGTTTATTGCAGAAAAACTCCATTGAGCAAGCTTATTCACAAGGAAGTCCTGAGGCAAGTATACAGACAAATACACAATACATATAAAGAATAACATGACAGTACTTTAAGTGCAATTTAGGTCCATATGGTACTTAGTACTCATAGTAAAAAGTAACAATGTAGATATAAAGAGCGTGAACCAAGGTAGAGATGTTGGAAACAGAAAGAGTAGGGAATGCAGTAAATAGGAGGAGGGGTTGGGAGATGGTGAATTAGGGACTACAGTAAATAAGAGGGAGGGTTGGGAGTTGGGGGAGGGGAGCAAAAATAGGGTAGGGGTGAGAAAGATGACGTATAGGGACAAAGTAGGATCAAGGGTCACCAACAGGAGGAAGGAAGTTAGGGCAGGGAATGAAGAAGAAAATAAGGGTGAGTAAGGTATGGGGAGGTGAAATAAGGGCAAAATAAAAGGTCATGGGAGCAGCTGCAGACAGTATTTTTGGTAGGCAGCCATAGTCTAGTTGAACCAGAAGGCAGATGATAACACTGGGTGGAATGCAAATGGGCTAGAGCTGTGTCCAGTAGGAGGGGATAGTGGGCGGGGGGATTATGAAGGAAAAGGAGTTTAAAAACAGCTACAAGTGTCTTTTAATTTATCAGTAATTAACCTTTTAAAGAAGTTGACAGGGTCAATATTGGATAGCTTCAGCAAAGGTTGTAGCCGATTCCAAGTGGTTGGAAAGGAACATGAGATGGCATGTTTGCCAAAGGAGGTACGAGTCCTAGGCACATCAAGAAGGATAAAATCCAACTTTCTGAGTGAATAAGCACTGCAGGAGATGTGGACAAGAGAAGTTACATAGCTCGGAAGTTTGTTCAAAAGAAGGTTAGGGTCCAGATTCCAGCGTGGAGCGTATGTCTAATGGTAAGTGATAAAAGATAAATTGATTTAAGACTAGATGTGGTCTTCAGCCAGACCTCAGGAAAGAACCTGACAAAGTTTGGATACATTTTGTGAAAGACAGGAGATAAACTTACAAGAAGAGGATGCAAAGTTTAAACTGCCAGGAAAAGACGCCTTATAGAAACATAGACTTTGACGGTAGATAAGGACCACTTGGCCCACCCAGTCTGCCCATTTCCCTACCTACTGGATAAGCTGCAGATTCTAGTTAACCAACAGCCTGTTTCCTGCAACCCCCCACTATAATTGCTTTGTGTCTGTCCCATGCATGTTTGAAGTCCCCCACTGTTTTAGACCCAACAACCTCCTCAGGAAGGCTGTTCCATGTATCCACCACTCTCTCTGTGAAAAAGAATTTCCTCACATTACCCCTGAGCCGTCCCCCCTCTATCTTTAAACTGTGCCCCCTTGTTCTTACACATCTATTTTTCTGAAAGATGCTACCCTCCTGGACTTTGTTGATTCCCTTGAGGTACTTGAACGTTTCAATCATGTCCCCCCGTCCCTCCTTTCATCAAGGGTATACATATTAAACTCTCTCAGTCTCTCCTCATATGGTTTCTGATGTAGACCCTGCACCATTTTAGTTGCCCTCCTCAGGACTGCTTCCATTCTGTCTATGTCCTTGCGTAGATGAGGTCTCCAAAACTGCACACAGTACTCCAGATGGGGTCTCACCAACTGTCTGTACAGAGGGATAACCACTTCCCTTTTTCTACTTGTGATGCCCTTCCTATGCATCCCAGTATCCCCTGGCTCTCCTTACCGACTTTTCACATTGCTTACCCTTAGGTCATCTGATATGACTACCCCAGGTCCCTTTCCATTTTTGTTGTTGTTAGTACCTCCCTGCTAATGTGTACTCTTCTCCTGGGTTTTTGTTTCCAGGTGCATTATTCACTTCTTTGCATTGAATCTAAGTTGCCATATGTCTGACCATTCCTCCAACCTTGCCAAGTCCCTTCTCATCTTTTCTACCCCTCTTGTGTATCAACTCTGTTACAGATCTTTGTGTCATCTGCAAAGAGGCATACCTTTCCCTCCAGACCCTCTGCAATGTCACTTATAAAGATGTTAAAGAGGATTGGACCCAGTACTGAGCCTTGAGGTACTCCACTAGTAACCCCCTTTCTTCAGAATGTGTTCCATTCACTATTACCTTCTGTGTCCTGTTGTGCAGCCAGTTCGCTACACCAGGCTACCACCCTGGGACCTCCCAGGCGGCTAACTTGATTGTTAATCTTTTGTGTGGGACTGTGTCAAATGCCTTGCTAAAGTCTAGGTAGGCCATATCCACAGCCCCTCCCTGGTCTATTACTTTGGTCACCCAGTCAAAGAAATCAATTAGATTAGTCTGACATGACCTTCCTGCTGTAAATCCATGCTGCTTTGGGTCCTGTGCCCCGCTGGCCTCTAGGTACTCAACAATTCTTTCTTTCAGAAGTGATTCCATCATTTTCCCTACCACTGAGGTCAAACTTACAGGTCTGTAGTTTCCTGCTTCTGCCTTGCTTCCACTTTTGTAAAGAGAATCACATCTGCCCTCCTCCAGTCCTCAGGTACCACCCATCCTGCCATGATTTGTTAAAAAGTGTGGTCAGTGGTGTCACTAAGTCCCCTTAGTTCTTTTAGGATTCTGGGGTGAATCGTCAGGCCCCATTGCTTTGTCCACCTTGAGTTTTAGGAGTTCTTTCAGTACTCTTTCTTCTGTGAATGGACTGGTGTCAACACCCTACACAGAGTGCTTCTATTGTCTGGTTTAGGTAACTGCTCCTCATCTTCTTTGGTGAATACTGAGCACAAGTATTCATTCAGTATCTCCTTTCACTGTCTCCTCTCCGACCTCCCTCTCCTTTATTAATCTTGCTATCCCTCCTTAACCTTTCTATGCTCCCTAATGTACTTATAAAAGGTTTTATCCCCCTTTTTGACCGAGTTGGCTATTTTTTCCTCGGTTTGTGCCTTTGCTATTCTGACTGCTTTTCCTACTTCTTTCTGCTTTAATTGATACAGTTCTCTGTCGTGCTCCTTCTGTGATTCCTTATACTTTTTGAATGCAGCCTTTTTCTCCTTAACCTTCCCTGCCACCTCTTTTGAGAACCATAGTGGTTTTTTCCTCTGCTTTGTTTTCTTTGTTTTACACAAAGACTTGTTGCCTCTATGATGGCAGTTTTGATTTTTCTCCATTGTTCTTCCACCCCTCCTATTTGGCCATTTGCTAGTGCATTCTTCGGTGTTCACCCATTTTGCCAAAGTCAGCTCTTCTAAAGTCCAGTATCCTAGTTTTTGTTGGCTTATCTTCATGGTTGTGCTCATTGTGAAGCACACTGTGCAGTGGTCGCTTCCCAGATATCGACTTCTAAATTTGTGATCCTCTCTCCATTTTGAGAGTACCAGGTCTAGTATTGCTCCCTCCCGAGTGGGTTTCCAGCACTAGCTGTCAAGGTCTGCCCCTGCAGGACATCGAGAATGACCCTGCTCTTGGATGTGGCTGCAGTACATGTCCTCCAGTTAACATCTGGCATATTCAGGTCCCCATCAACAGTATCTCCCTTTTAAGAATGTCCTCTATCATTCTCTTGTCCATTTCCTCCCCTTGAGACAGGGGTCTGTATATAACCCCTGTGCGGATTGTGATGCCATTCCCCATCTCCAAGGTGACCCAAAGTGCCTCTTGTCCTCCCCCTTTACTTTTTAGTTCTGTAGCTTTGATCCCTTCCCTTATGTATAGAGCTACTCCACCTCCTCTTTTGCCTTTCCTGTCCCTTGTGTAGATTGTGTATCCTGGTATGTTGACATCCCAGTCATGGTTCTCAGTGTACCATGTTTCTGTGACTGCCACAATATCCAATTGTTCATCTTCCATCAAAGCTACTAGCTCAGAAAGCTTGTTTCCTAGACTACGGGCATTGGTAGTCATTGCCCTCCATTTAATGTTGGATTTATACTTTTTTCCCCCCATCCCTGCTCTTATTGCTCTTATCTATTTTACCATTTACCCCCATCCTGCCCTGTGTTGAGCTCTGTACCTCAGTGTTTACCCTACTACCTGCCATGTTTTGTGGGGGGAGGCTTGACTTTTCCTGCCTTTTATCAGTACCTCCCCTTACATAGAGAGAGCAGTGTTTTGTTCAGAACAACAGACTTGAGATTTTAAAGACAGACTCTTTGATGTAGGATTTTTTTGTTTGTATTGCCTTTAAGAAGTGCTACCCTGCACAACTTTAATTATTCTATTTTATTGTTATAATAAAATGCTACTTGTGAATTTTAGAACTGCATATGCTTCCTGACCTATGGAAGGGATTAGCAAGGATATCAAGACCAGGGAGTAACTGATTGCAGCTTTTTTATTGACTTTAACAGTTGTGCCCATTTCTTGATGATACAAACCCCAGCTCCCATCCATAGTCTTCTAGTTGCTGCTCTACAACGTTTAGCGGTGCCTCTTCTCCTACCACCTGACGCATTTCCTGCTGCCCCTGTTTCAGCATACTCTGTGATGGGGTGCAGGATTGCCAAGCAATGAACACAGCCGAGGGCCTGCTCTTACGTGTGCCTTGAGGATGTGGGTGGAGACTGGTCCTTTCTTCATTCTGCCTCAGATGGTACTTGTTTTCCACTGATTTCTTTTCCCACTCTCCTCCCTCTTAAACATGTTTTTGTTTCTTCAAAGTATGTCCAGTGAATCTATATTGTCAACTGCCATGATTCCCAAGCATCTCACCATGCTGATGGTATTTGATTCTGAGGCCACCCCCTCCCCCCCCCAAAAAAAAATCAATATATCTTTTGTAACTTTTTTCCATAATGTGATGTGGAGCAACCTACCAGCCTTCATGATTTGGAGAGGATTTCAGTGTCATCTGGGCAGCTACCTAAGGTAATGAGAGCAAGGTCTGTGACGGTCACTGTCCTTCTGTCTACCACAGTTATTCAAACAACATGAAGTCTTGCTGTATTCTGACATATGCAGTTAGGTCCTGCCTTTCAACTGCCCCAGAGAATAAAGAGTTAAACTTTCCATGGCCAGCATGGAATGTTCACCACGAGCTCGGTTGAAGCCCCTGTCTGCTGCTGTTTAAACTGCAACCGTCAGATTCTTTACTCCGCCTCACTGAACAGTCGCTCTGGAGATTTATCCTTTGCTCGGTTCAAAAAAGTCGGTTGAAGTGTCATTTTTTTCGGTCGGTTTCTACCGAATTGCTGTTACCGTTCAGTCGGTTCAAGTCTCTGTCTGTGGTACCGTTAGTACTAGATAGGTTTTCTGTGTAGTTTCTGTGTGGAACTTGTAAATTGTGGATCGGTTTGGTTGAACCGATCAGTTTGAGGTAAAAAAAGTTTGTAATTAATTTAGAGTGTGGTAACCGGTCCGTATCAGTTCTAAAAAAACTTGATTTTATTATGTTTTTTTTCCAAGACCCGTGACATGGTCAGGAACCGATAGGGAGTCTTGCCTGGCGGATTGCCGGAAAAAGGGTAAGTTTTGGATAGGATTGGCTCTGTCTGAGAAACCCAAGAAAAAAACCGGGCCCACTGGGTTTCAACACTGCAGTGTGTGTGGGGAAGTCTTTCCCAAGGCTGATCCCCACACCACCTGTGTTTGTTGTCTGGGGTTTGACCACCTCGATTCAGACTGCCAAATTTGTAAGAATTTTCCCAAATCTACCCTGGAAAAGAGATTAGGTAGACTGAGGGAAATTTCTATGCTCCCCCTTTCCCTCTCCTGTTCAAAGTGTTAGTCAAGATAAGGTCACAACCATGCAAAGTGATTCTGATTGCTCCAGACTGGGTCAGACAGCCCTGGTATCCCTGTTGCTGTCCCTAGCAGTCCACCTTCGCCTGTCTCTCCCCAGGAATTACAACCTGTTGACATCCTCTCAGGGGAGGATTTGGTACCCGAATCTTCGGTCTCTCAATCTCAAGGCATGGCTCTTGAAGAGTTAGAGTTTGCAGATCTGCATCTTTCTCAGGGGGTTCTGGATATCCTGGTGTTCTAAGCAGAATATTTCTCCAGACTCTGCTGAGTTGCCTACGGTTGTGGACTATATGGTCCATCTTAATGGCCTAGGCCTCAGACCAGCTACCCTTAAAGTACACTTGGCAGCTGTTTCTGCTTTCTTGTCAGTAGGCAAGCCTTCCTCTCTATCATCCCATCCTGTGTTTTGTAAGTTTTTCAAGGGATTGCTTCACACCAATCCCCCCTTTAGGGATCTTGCTCCTGCTTGGGACCTTCATGATTGCATTGCTCAGCTTATGCAGCCCGCCTTTGAGCCTTTGTCCTCTGCAGAGCTTAAGTACTTGACTTGGAAAACTGTGTTTTTGGTAGCCATTACTTCTTCCAGGCGTATCAGTGAATTGCAAGCCCTGTCAGTGGAGTCTGATTTCATCTCTTTCCATAGAGATAAAGTGGTCCTAAGAACTAACGGAACGTTTTTGCCTAAAGTGGTTTCAGATTTCCACCTCAACCAGTCTATATCTCTCCCTGTTTTCTTCACTGACCATTCCTCCTCTGGAGAGAGGAGGCTACATAGCTTGGATGTTAAAAGAACCCTTAGCTATTACATAGAGCGTACCAAGAGTCACAGGTTTGAATCCCTCCAGTTGTTCCTCACATATGGAGAAGTTGGTAAGGGCAAACCTGCCACTAAGAGATCTATTGCCAGATGGATTGTTTCTTGTATACAATTCTGCTATGAAAAACTGGGTAGAACTCCACCCTCAGGCCTGAGGGCTCATTCCACTAGAGGTACAGCTGCTTCCTTGGCTGCTGCCAGGGATATTCCTGTCTTAGAAATTTGTCAAGCAGCCCCCTGGAAAACAGTCCATACATTCACCAAGCATTACTCTCTGGATATCCAGGCTAGGAGTGATGCTTGGTTTGGCACAGCAGTACTTCAGAGCCTGTTTCCAAAGTAGACTCTGTCCCTCCTCCATAGAGGTACTGCTTGGTAGTCTGCATATGTCAGAACACAGCAAGACTTCATGTTGTTTGAAGAAAAAATTACTCACCTTAGTAATGTTGTTTCTTCTAATGGAGTCTTGCTGTATTCTGACCTTCCCCCCTCCTCCCCTCTCAGAACCTAGTTTTTTGGATATGGGTGGGCAGAAGCAGTGTTGGCACCCTAAGGGTGTCCTTTTTTCACCCTCTTTTAGTTTGGGTGAGTGGTTGTGTTTTGGATGTGTTTTGTTTTTGGGTTTCCTGACTTGAGTCTTCCTTTTGAAACCAAAAACTCTTTTATATAGATATAGTTGCCAGTTGGCTAGTATTAGTTTTACAGTTTCCACACACAACTTCTAGTGAGTATTGCTCGTAAAGATCTGATGGTTGCAGTTTAAACAGCAGCAGACAGGGGCTTCAACCAAGCTCATGGTGAACATTCCATGCTGCCCATGGAAAGTTTAACTCTTTGTTCTCCGGGGCAGTTGAAAGGCAGGACCTAACTGCATATGTCAGAATACAGCAAGACTCCATTAGAAGAAACAACATTACTAAGGTGAGTAATTTTTTTCTTGTATCCTTTTATTTGGTGGTATTGGGGTAAGTGGATTAGGTGTTGAGAGGGTGAGGGAGGAGATGTGTCATTGTCTTTTTTGACTCAGACTAGCTGAGTGAGGTGGGATTTGGTGTTGCTGAACAGGTGAGGGAAGGGATGTTTTACTGATTATTTTTCTGGGGGGTTGGGGAATGGGATTGGGTGCTGCTGAGTGGGTGGAGGGAGTAGAGTCATCATGACTACCAGTTGGTGCTGGGGGAAGAGGATGGGATAGGTTGCTATGAGAGGGCAGTGTATGGAACTTTTTTAAGACTTTCTAAAAAACAATTAATTCACACTGTGAATTGTTGGTAAATTACTCATGTAGCACAAAGTCTGGCACTTTGCTAACAATTTGCCAGCAAATTAATACTTTGCAACTCTCCTAGCAGCAAGTCTATCCCCCTATTTGACTGTTTGTTTTTCTTGCTCTCCAGACTAGATGTGTGCAGAACCTGCTCTGTTTAATTGAGCCACCCAGAACTTGGGCTGTTCTGCAGGAATCAAGTTTGAAACAAACTTCCCTGTTACTTGGTTTGTTTGGACAATAGAAGACCCCCATCGGGATCATCCCCCATTATGACGTGGGTCATTATTCCCAGATATTTTATTTATTTATTTATTTAAACATCAGTTTAATAACCTTTGAGCCAGAGGCTCATTTACAAAGAACTAAAAGTGGTTTCAGATTTCCACCTCAACCTGGTTAACTGCAAGCCAGTTAGCCAAGCCTTTTGTAAATGAACAGAAAGTGTCATGGTCTATGAGCTCTTGGAGTAACTGATTCCAAATTCTAGGAGCCCTTACTGTGAAAAAGTTAAGTCTTTTGTTTGTATTAGCCCTTGCATACTTCCAGTTATTTGTTATGCAATCTCAGCACCATCTTACGTGTAGTATAAGTCAGTCCACACTGCTGCATTGGGTAAGAAGATTTTAATATTTTAAACAGAAACTAAAGATATCCCCTACATCTTCTTTGTTGTAGAGACTGTAAGCCGGTTGTTTGGAGTCTGTCAGTGTAGGTTTTATCAGAGAGATAGGGGACCAGCATTGTAGCATATTTTTGTATTCGTTCTGTTGTTTCCATATCTTTGCTAAGATAAGGGTTCCAAGGGGAAAACCATAATCTGAATATGGTCTGACGAGCCCTGTATAAAGGAATTGTGCATTCCTCTGTTTGGGAAATGAAGGTACGTTTGAGTAAACTGTTCAACTCAGAACTTGTTTTTTTTCTCATTTAAAAAAAGTTTATTTTAACCCTCCTCCCCCAACCACCTACCTGCGCTGTATCTTTTGGGGCAAAAGCCTCTGAAGCATCTTGCACCCCCTCCCCCGCCTCCAAGTGGCTGTAGTTAATTGGAGAGCTGATAGGAAGCAAGTTCAGAAATCCTTTACTTTTTGCTGTGCTACCTCAGTAGCCCCCCTTTCCCCTGCATCACCAGCATGTTAGTAGCTGAACAGAGGATTGAGAAATTCTTCACTTACACGAGTTTTTGTAGACAGTAATAAGCAATAGGAGTTTATATGTACCGTGCATCACACAGGGCAGCCTTAAAAAACTAGATAACCTTACAGCAGTTATGTATTACCACGTTGCCCTGTGATCGTATTTCCATCCCTCAACCAGTTCTTCGGCCCCCACTAATGTTTGATACTTAACCACACACACACACACACACATGTTCCAGTATCATTTTAGATTCAATATCTAATATGTTTATGTTGGACGAGCACCTGTAGTCTCCTATTTATTGATAAACATGCACTGCAGCCACTCATTCAGTATAAAGCCCCTCAAATATACTTTGGTCTCTTTTCCACTATGTGGTAATATTGAGAGGAATCCTGACTGTAATCTACCCTCTCAAACCCCCTTTATGTTGTCCCCATCTGGCTCTACCATACCTTCTACATGCAAAAGTCTAAAGCTGTTCCATGTTAGCATCAGGAGTCTATTACCTAAACTGGATGAGATGAGAGCCTGAGTCCCTGTTCACAAGCCCAGTATCATTGCATTGTCTGGAATGTGGCTTAATTCAAGAGGCCCAGAGTCATACACAAGGATGCTCAGCATATAGACAAGATAGAAACAAGCAGTCCAGCAGCAACTTGGCAGTCTGAGGCACTGGTCGCCTTACTGCAGCAGCACTGATGACCAGGGTATGGAAATGGACCAGGGTCGCTCAGTGGCTGGCCAGGAGAGGGAGGAATGAGTGTCTCAATTACAGCAGTCCTCCCTCAGGGAAAGGAGATCAGGTGTCCCGCTTCTTGACTGCCACCAGTCCGAGGCCGGGTGTCAGTAACAGCAGACAAAGGGTGGGCATCTGCGGATATAGCATGCAAGTGCCCCACCGTGCACGTGAATGCATACGCACCATTGCACACAGATGACCCAGCAAGAAAATGGCAAGAAAAAAAAATTCCCTGGACCACTTGGCACCCTTCACAAGCACTGCATTAAATAGAAACATAGAAGTTGATGGCAGATAAGGACCGCAAGGCCCATCCAGTCTGCCCATTTCTTTTCTACCTTATGAATGTGCCATCGGCCTTTGCCCTGTCAATGGCCTATCTATTCATACTCCTCTGTATTGCTCCCTTATGCCTATCCCATGCCTGTTTGAAGCCCTGCACTGTATTCATAGCCACCACTTCCTGAAGTAGGCTGTTCCATGCATCCACCACCCTTTCTGTGAAAAAGAACTTCCTCACATTACCCCTTAATCAGTCTCCCTCTAATCTCGTGCTGTGTCTTCTTGTCCTGCTATTTTCCTTATATTGAAACATGTTAGACTCTTTCACCTTGTTAATGCCCTTAAGGTGTTCGAATGCCTTGATCATATCACCTCTCTCCCTCCCTCCTTTGCTCAAAGGTATACATATTGAGATCTGTTAATCTGTCCTCATATGTCTTCTGATGCAGTCCCTGCACCATTTTGGTTGCCCTTCTCTGGCTGCCTCAATTTGGTTAATGTCCTTGTGAAGGTGTGGCCTCCAGTACTGCATGCAGTACTCCAGATGGGGCCTAACCAGTGTCTTGTGAAGAGGGATTATTACCTCCCACTTCCGACTTGTGATGCCCCTACTAATACACCCCAACATCCCTCTAGCCTTACCTACTGCTTCAGTGGTCTGCTTGGATGATTTCAGGTAATCAGTGATGATGACGCCCAAGTCTCTTTCTTCCCTTGTGACTGCCAGCAACTCCCCTCCCAGCCTATAGGTGGCTTCAGGGTTTCTCTTCCCTATGTGCATGATCTTGCACTTCTTTGCGTTAAACCCCAGTTGCCACCCTTCTGACCATTTTGCTAGTTTTTTCAGATCTTTTCTCATTCTGTCTACCCCATCTGGATCATCTACTCTGTTGCAGATCTTGGTGTCATCTGCAAACAAACAAACCTTACCCTCTAGTCCATCTGCAATGTCACTGATGAAGATATTGAAGAGGACTGGCCCCAGGATTGATCCTTGAGGTACCCCACTTGTGATTTGCTTCTCTTCTGACTGTATACCGTTTACCACCACTCTCTGTTTTCTGCCCGTCAACCAGTTTGCTACCCAGTTGACCCACCCCAAGCCTACCCAGCTTATTAATCAATCTTCTATGTGAAACAGTATCGAAAGCTTTGCTGAAGTCAAGGTAGGCGACTTTAATTGTCCCCTCTTGGTCGACCACTCTGGTTACCCAGTCAAAGAAATCTATGAGATTAGTTTGGCAGGACCTTGCTTTTGTAAACCCATGCTGTCTTGGATCCTCTGCTCCTATGGATTCCAGGTGTTGCACTATCCTTTCCTTAAGGAGTACCACCACAGTCTTGCCCACTACTGAGGTAAGACTGACTGGTCTGTAGTTCCCTGCCTCCTCCCTGCTACCACTCTTGTGGAGGGGATCACATGAGCCCTTCTCCAGTCTTCTGGGACCTCTCCTGTGCTCAGAGACTCACTAAACAATTCTGATAATGGCTCTGCTAGTTCCACCCTTAGCTCCTTTAATACCCTGGGATGTATGCCATCAGGTCCCACTGCCTTGTCCACCCTGAGCTTATCGAACTCTTGTAGGACCCTTTCTTTTGTGAAGGGACTAGTGCACACCTCCCTCCCCCACCCCCAACCCCCATGTCCATGGTGCTGAGCTGTGGGCCCTTACCTACCTTCTCTTCAGTAAATACTGCAGAAGTATCTATTTAGGATAGATGCTTTTACATGGTCCTCCTCCTCACATGCCCCCTTATCCCCTTTGATCTTAGCAATACCCCCTCTGGACTTTCTCCTTTCACTAATGTATCTATAGAAAGTCTTGTCCCCTTCTTTTACTGTTGTGCTAGTGTTTCCCCAATTTGAGCCTTTGCCTGCCTTTCCTGCTTCCCTTAGGGAAGTCTGGTATGCCTCTCTATCTTCATCCTGCTGTGTTCCCTTATATTTCCTGAAGGCCAGCCTTTTGGCTCTGACCTTTTCTGCTACTGTTTTTGACAACCAAAGTGGTTTTCTTCTTCTTTTGAACTTTCTTTTCTCTCTAACACGATGGGATGTTGCTTCAAGTATTACATCTTTAATGCTTGCCCACTTTGCCTGTACCCCCTCACCTGTATTTCTTTTTGCCAGGGCTAGCATAACTCTGTTGGCCATCTTATCAAAATCGACTCCTCTGAAGTCCCATATTTTTGCCTTGGTATGGGATGATTTAGTTCTAGTGGCCAAATTGAACCAATACTATGTGATGGTCACTGGCCCCCAGGTGACCTTCTACCTGGAGATCTGTCATCCTTTCCCTGTTAGTCAGTACTAGACTTAGGATAGCCCTGTCTCTTGTGGGTTGTTGTACCAGGTGTTTGAGGCCCTCCCCCTCTAGGGAATCCACCATGTGTCTAGTTCTGGCAGATGTTCCTGCTGGTATTGACCAATCTGTATCTGGCATGTTGATGTCGCCCATTATCGGAACCTCCCCTTTAGCTGTCATGTTTTGTATATCTTCTACCAGTAATGTGTCTATTTCCTCCCCTGGTCTGGAGGCCTGTACACAACCCCAGTTTGTATGGCTGTCCCATTTCCTGTTTCCATTCTGATTCTCCAACCACACAGGTTCCTGCGCTTCTGCTTTCAGGGACGCCACTGTCAGTTCAGGGCCTTGCTCTTCGGACTGTCTTCAGCACCAAGAGTGTTTACCAAGTGCCTGGTTGTAGTAGCAGCAAGTCTCAGGAGGCAGGGGCATTCTGTCTTCCCCTACCTCAACGATTGGCTTCTCACCGCTCCATCTTGAGACTGTCTTGTAGAAACCCTTCGAGGCATGTTTGCTCTGTTTTGGGACCTTGAGATTATGTTGAACACATACCTCTGGCCAAATCAGTGACTACATTATAAAGCAGAAATCCTGGACACAGAACAGGGCAAAGTCTTCCTCTCCCCTTCCCTCAAAGGACAGAGCAGAACGCGTTTAGTCACATGTTCGGCAGCTACAGTACTTTCAGCTCGCCAAACTCCAGCCAGGACAGTCCCCCGTTTGTTAGGCCATATGGCGGCAGCCATTGCCATGGTTCTTATGGCCCATCTGTACAGTACATGAGGGTGATCCAGTGGAACCTTCAGGTCCAGTGGGATCAGAGGTCAGATGACCTGGACCAGCCGGTCTTGGTATCCAGCCCAGTCAGTCAGTCTCTGGCATGGTGGCTGCATACTCTGTCTTTCCAGAGGGTTTTTCTTCAGGAAGGAATCACCCACCCAGATCCTGACCATGGATGCTTCTGGCCAGGGTTGGGGAGCTCATCTGGGCACTCGCCAAGCTCAAGGATCCTGGACTCCGCAAGAGCTTCGTCTCCACATCAGTATTCTGGAGATTAGGGCAGTATTTAGGCCCTCCAAGCCTTCCAGACTGTCCTTCTGGCTGGCCCCCTGCTAGTACAGACCGACAGCATGTCAGTGATATTCTATATCAACAAGTAAGGGGGGACACACTCTTATCCTCTTTGCAGAGAGGCCATGCGAGTGTGGACTTGGGGGGGGGGGTAGATCAACAATTGCAACTCTTGGCAGTCCACATTCCAGGTGGTCACTACCCTCTGGTCGACAGCTTCAGTCGGATTCGGTCCAGAGCCCACGAGTGGGAACTGCTCCCCTCAGTGGCAGAAGATCTTTTCACCAGATGGGGTTACCCAGAAATAGATCTATTTGCATCCCCATCCAATGCAAAACTGCCCAGTTTTTGCTTGCTACATCCAGGGCCTGGTGCTTTTTGACAAGAGGCATTGTCCCTCTGCTGGGTGGTGAGGTTTCTTTATGCATTCCCTCCCTTTCCCCTGCTGCAACGAGTACTCATCAAATTGCAGTCGGAGGGGGCAGAAGTGATCCTGGTGGCTCCATTCTGGCCTCATCAGATCTGGTTCCCCCTTTTGCAGCAGGTGGCAGTGGAACCTCCAGTGCCTCTGCCCCTCAGTTTAGACTTGTTCTCCCAGGAGCAGGACTCCCTGGTCCATCCAGATCTCAGATCTGTGCATCTTCATGCGTGGCTCCTGCAGACTTGGCTGTTTCCAGATTTGGAGTTTCACCAAGGGTAGCAGATGTCCTAGTGGCAGAGAGGAAATCCTCCACTAGGGCAACCTACGCTATGAAGTGGAAACGATGCTGCATTTGGGCCACTGCTTAGAGCTTAGACTCCTTCATTTGCCCAGTGAACTCAGTTCTGGAGTACCTCACTCTGTCTTTCAGATGCAGGACTCTGCTACTCTTCCCTGAAGGTACATTTGTCTGCCGCTTCCACATACCATGTGCCTGTCAAGGGTAAATCTATTGCCCAGCTGGACCTCTCCCCACACCTTTTTGTGGAGCATGCTTCATTTGAAGCCTCCTATCTGGGACCCTGTCCCAGCTTGGGACCTTTTGTTTCTCTTAGAGAAACTAACTCTGCCTCCCTTTGAACCAGCCACAGACTGTGAGCTACGCTTTCTGTCATGGAAAGCGTTATTTTTGGCTGTTATTACCTGTGCTCGAAGAATTTCCGCTCTTCAGGCCCTGATGTGTAAGGAGCCTTATTTAGATCTTCCTGGACATAAATTCTCCACCACTCATTCATACTAATGGGAGTACCCCGGAGGTGCTAGGACCCAGCGGGGAGTAAATATTTTCAGGAGGGCCAGCGCCTGAGATGGAGCTGCAAGGAAGTGGCACCACAAGGCATGTACGGTAATGACTATCTCAGCATCAACCCTCCAACCGCCTCAGTTCCTTTTTTCCCCCCGCCATCGAGTGTGCTTCAGTGATGACGATGCTCGCCCACTGGGAGTAAAACTTCAAACTAGCAGCTTAGTTTTCAGTTTCTTGTTTTGTATTTTATCTTCACTAAGTACCGATTATATTTAATAAGTTCTACTTATGCAAGAGAGAAGTTTTCAGCCCTCCATTGACGGAATCAACCATGAGTGGGCAGGTGAAAGTAGGGAGACTTCATATGAAAGCTGTTCAGTCAGCGGGGCCAGGTCTGGTCCGCCACCCTCCCCGGGGAGGGAGGTCTGACAATGATGGTCCAATGCTCAGGGAGATGGGCGGTCTCCCCGAAAGCATAGAAAGAAATGGCTCTATTCTTGGTACCATTCAGCCTTGACTTCTTCTTTGGCACACAGGTCGAAGAAAAAAACAGCATCACTTGAGGTTGACCTCTGGTACATCTGTACGTAGACGATCGGTTATTAGGAGCAGGTACCGGTCTCCACCTCTGTCGGAGTTGCCGGTTTCTGTTTCTGATGGCCGACCTCTTTGACACCGGAGCCCCCTCCACCTATTGGAGGAGCTTCCGATGAGCAGTTTCACCAGTGGGTTGCTCTTATGGAGCAGTGGGCTCGGAGGTTGGCCCAATTGCCAAACCGGCCAGTCTGACACCGGGGCCTTCGGGCCCTTCGGTTCCAGAACGGCAGGCGGGGTGGTTAGGTTTTCATAGTCACATGGCGCCTTCTTCGGTGCCATCAACTCCATGCTCTGGTGTATTTCCCCCTCACACGGCTGCGGCGCAGGGGATGAAAAATGGCAGGTGATAAGGGCATCAGTGTGATGCCCTTATCACCTGCCATTTTTCATCCTGTAACTTCAAATCACAGTTCTCAGACTTCTGTAACATTGCCATCATCTGCGGTGCCAACTTCTGTGGCGCCGGGGTCCCTTGCAGCACCCGAGTCCTGTCAGCGCCATCCTCGGCATCAGGGCTGACCCCGGCGTTGCGCTATCCATCAGTGCCGGGGGTGGGATCGGGTGCAGTGTCGTTCTCTCTGTCAGCACCGTGTGCAATGCTGTTTTCTGTGGCAGCTCCTTCTTTGTTCTCGGTGCTGTTTTCTTCAGTGCCAGGGGTGGCATTGGATGCGGTGTCGTGCTCTTTGTCAGCGTCGTGTGCAACGCCATTTTCTGTGGTGGCTCCTCCTTTGTTCTCAACGCCGTTTTCTTCAGCGCCAGGGATGGGTGTGGCGCTGTCTGGTTTTCAGAGGTTTTTGACTCCAATTCTTTCTGCTTCTCTTCTTCCTCCTGGTTTTCACTCCATTCCTGTCTATGCAGTCCCCCCTGGACTGTCAGGAGATGATTTTGAGCCCGATCCAGATCTTAGACTGGGTGATTATGTTGATGCTGACACTGCCCTGGGGGCTGGGATCAATCCTCCTGCAGAGCCTATTATTGAGGACCTTTCCTTTAAGTCTCTGCTCAAGAATTTAAATTCTACCCTTTCTCTCCAGACCACAGAAATTAATCCTGGGAAGCTTATATGTCTCCAATATCTTCATGTCCCGGAAATCCCTATGGATTTTACCCCTCCAGTACAGCCCTCTTTCAAGACCCTTTCACAGATGGCATTGAAGAATCCGGCTCTTATTCCTTCTGTGGCCAAGTCCATAGACAGGAAATATGCCCCTCCCACAGATCATCCCATCTTGGCTTCACAAGCCTTTGCTGATGCCATAGTGGTCCTGGCAGAGAATAAGGCTGTCCTTCCTCAGGAATCTACAGCCCATCCTATAAACAAAGAATCTCACAAGATAGACACCTTATGTAAGAGAGTCTTTGCTGCCTCCACCCTGGGCATGCGCATTGCCAGCTACCAGGGCTATTTTTCTCAGGATGAATATGTTCTTTGGCATTCACTCAAAGCAATGGTAGAAGCTCTGCCTGAATCGGAGGTTAACTCAGAGCTACTTCAAACCATAACTAGGGGAATCGAGTCCAATAACCAACAGGTTAAAGCTGCAATGGACGCCTTCGATATCGCTTCCCGTGCGACGGCTGGCATCTGCACCCATCGCCACTCTTGACTGCATACTTCGGGCTTCACGAATGACGCCCAGCAGCAAGTCATGGCCTTCCTTTCTATGGTATGTATCTGTTCGGACATCAGGTGGAGCAAGCACTAGAGGCCACCCAGAAGACTAGGTCTGCCATTAAGACAGCCAGACCTACACCTGCCCCATCTCGAGGGGGAAGGGAACAAGTGCCAATTTCACAGCTGTCAGTCCTTTCAGGGCACAGGCAGAGGAGCTTTTAACAGAAACCAGAACCCTCAGCCGCAAAAGAAAGTGCAGCAGAAGGCACAAGGACCAAAAACGCCCAGTGCCACCTTCTGAGTTTCTGGCCCAGGTCCCACCTCAGCTGCCCGAGGGGGACTCCTCCTCAGCAGTGGGAGGACGTCTGACTCAGTTCTACAGCCAGCGGAAATCTATAACATCAGACAAATGGGTCCTCAGGATAATCCACGAGGGGTACTCTCTCAATCTTTCGGAAACCCCTCCGGATCATCCTCCCAAACGACAGCCCAGGCTGTCGGCGGCTCAGTCAGACCTTCTTGCTTCCAAGGTACAAGGCCTTCTGAAGAACAAGGCAGTAGAAGTAGTTCCGCTGGATCAACGAAAAACAGGTTTCTACGCCCATTACTTTCTGGTCCCAAAGAAAACTGGCGGCATGCGCCCCATTCTGGATCTCAGAAAGTTTAACAAATTCCTTCACAAGGAGAAGTTCAAGATGATATCACTCGGCACCCTGCTACCTTTGATTCATTGGCACGATTGGCTAGCCTCCCTTGGCATGCAGGATGCCTACCAGCACATTCTCATACACCCAAAGCACCACAAATATCTAAGATTCGTGGCATTGGGTCAACATGATCATTTCAGAGTCCTGCTCTTTGGGCTATCCTCGGCACCTCAAGTTTTTACAAAGTCTTGTGCAATTCTTGCAGCGTACCTCAGGAAAATTGGAATACAAGTGTTCCCATATCTGGACAATTGGCTTCTAGCATGTCCCTCCAGGCAGGAGACTCTGGAAGCTGTGGCCACAGCCTCAGACTTCCTCATGTCCATGGGAGTCCTGCTGAACCTCAACAAGTCACAATTGCAGCCCTCCTAGAAGCTCCTCTTCATAGAAACTCTTCTGGACTCCTCCTGTGTGAAGGCTTTTCTTCCAGAGGACAGAAGGAGCGATATCTTACAGATGGCCCGATACATCAGAGAACACAGCTCGGTTTGAGCTATCTCGATGCAACGGATGCTGGGCCTCATGGCATCCTAAGTGTTCACTGTACCCTTGGCTCATCTTCACATGAGAACCTCTCAGTGGATGCTCAGTGGTCCCCAACCACTCACCCTCAGTCCTTTCTCATCAAGGTAACAGAACCTCTGAAGAGGTCACTCACCTGGTGGTCTCAGGAGGACAACCTTCTAGAAGGATATCCCATCACCCCTTTGGATCATCAGATCTCCATTACCCTGGATGCATCTCTGAAGGGTTGTGATGCTAACTGCCATGATCCAAAATCCTCTTGGAATCCTTTTTCTTGCCCACCAAATAAAGTCTTGGGAGTATCTCTTAGACGTCTCAAACACAGGTCTGCAGTACTCCACAGTCAAAGTTCATCTTTGTGCCATTTCGGCATATCATGAGCCGGTACTTTCCATGTCACTGGCCCAGTTGCCAGTAGTTAAGAGGTTTCTTAGGGGTATTCTGCATACTAGACCTCCTATTAGACGTCCAGTTGCAGCCTGGGACATTAATATTGTGCTAGACATGCTTACTCATAAATCTTTCGAGCCCCTAGCTACTTGTGAGTTGAAGTTCCTCGCTTGGAAAACGGCCTTCCTGGTGGCTATTACTTTAGCCCATAAAGTTTCTGAAATACCCACACTGGTCACAGACCCCCTACACTGTATTTCACAAGGACAAAAAGTTTCTCCCTAAGGTTGTCTCAGAATTCCATCTAAACCAACCTTTAGTCCTTCCTCCCTACTTTGCGAATTTCCAGAATGAAGGGGGAGTGTACCCTTCATTTGCTGAATGTTAGGAGAGCTATCTAGATGGAACGAAGGAAATTTGCAAGGCTCAACAACTGAGTTTCCTTCAGCGATACCTGGCTGGGTCAACCTGTTGCTGTCAGGTACATTTCAGCATGGCTAGTGGCATGCCTTCACCACTGCTATTCTATGGCACAGGTCAAGCTGGAAGGCAGAATGTACGCTCGGTTTATGTTTTGTAAGTATTCATTGATTTTAGAAAAAATTGCTTTATTATAATTTTTAATACAGTATAACTTCCTTTGTGTAGTTTTAAACTGTTGAATTTCAAAAAGAATAGATGAATGATCACTGGTCCCAAGTAGATCCCAAATTTGTAAATTGCTAATTTGTTGCACTATGTTAGTAAATAATAGATCCAAAATATTAGGACCTTGAGTGGGTTCAGTAACAAGTTGTTGTAATCCAGTACTAACTACCACATCTATTAGTCCTTTCTCGGCATAGGACTGTCCTGAGAATGAGTCCCAGTTAATATGAGGGAGGTTAAAGTCACCAAATATTACCGTATCTTGAGATTCTGAAAAATGTGTAATTTCTTTAAACATATCAGTTGTGTAATCTGAATTTGCAGATGGAGGTCGATAGATGTTACCAATAGTTATATAGGACTGCTTCTTCAATAAGATTTTAACCCATATACTTTCCTAAGGAAAGGGAGAACACACTTCAAAAGAAGGAATATAATTTTGTATGTACATACAAACTCCACCACCTTGCTTATCTAATCTGTTTTTATGATATAACTTATAACCTGGAATTTCTCTGGACCAAATTGAGGATGCGTCCCACCAAGTTTCAGTTACTCGCGCCACACCTATATTTAAAATTTTACATTTGGCTTTGAGTTCTGCTAATTTGAGTTGGTTTAAAGATCTTGCATTCAAAGCTAGGAATTTACATTTAGCTGTAATAATATTTTGGTAAGTATTCAGAGACTTGGGAATAGACCCATTCTCCCCCATTGTTTTTAGTTTAAACAATGATTTATGATTTTAGTGATACTTTTCCCCATAAGTGTACTACCCCTATGACTGACATGTAAACCGTTCCAGCAAAACAAGGAAGAATGATCTGAAAATGATTCCCAGTGGGTAATACAGGGTATATCCTGCTTAAAACACCATTTTCTCAGCCATTCATTTAGGGCTTTGATTTTCTGTGCCATGGTAGATGTTGCTCTCGGGACAGGTAGAATTTCAGATATACACACACAGCATCCCCTATCAAGTAAAAGGTTATATAACGCCACATAGTCCTTTAAATGGGGTGTTGTTTATATCATTAACACCGGCATGTATGATAACCAGTGGATTTTCCCTCGCATTTTGTAAAATTTTAGGCACCATGGAGGTAATGTCAGATACCCTGGCCCCACGGAAGCTAGAACAAGTGTGGTTGCTCTTGTCACTATTGCATACCGCCCCTGTCAATGTGCTTAATGATTGAATCTCCCAGGACTAACACTTGTTTTGAGACAGTAGGGGTACAAGAAACAGAAACAGGTGATTGTTTAACACACTCTGGAATGATTAACTTAATATGTATTGATTTGGTAGCTTGAGACTTACTAGGAAAAATATTCATGGGCATTAACTCCTGATTGAAAAGTGTTTTTAAACCATTATTATCAACAGAGGGTGATGCACAGGATAAATCATGTAGCACTTCACTATTTGATACAGTCAATTGCTCAAACCTATCACGAGTTTCAATAGGGGCACTATTGTGTATTTGACCGCCCCTCCTTTTTTAAGAGGATTTGTGACAATGGTCCAGTCATCATTATCATGAGAAGAGGGTGGATAATCATCCACCTTATAAGAGGGGGCAGAGGCAACAGGTATACTAGTACTAGTCGTTACAATTGTCTTATCATCAGGAGGCATAGAAATGTTACTTAATTGTGAAGGAAATTGTTCATTAGAATGAAGTTGTTCATCCATAAGATCAATGTAACTTTCTAATTCCCTAATATTAGTAGAAACTGGTTTAATATTAAGCAGAAACGCTATCTCTGCTTCAAGAGTAGTAATCAGATGGCAATTAGCACATACATACTCGCTCCCATACTTTCCTTCACTGTACATCAAACATTGCATACACTTACTAAGTTCTTTTTCCATTATTAAAGGTGTGCATTTACTAAGTAGAGGATATGCTAAAATTATCTTATCCAAGTTTGTCTAATGCCAACAGTTTCAACGTGCCCAGCGGACACAGCAGACACGTGCAAACGCTGCGCTCAGGCAAGCAGCCGCTTCCGCTCGCTAGAGGGCAGGTTTTGTCAAAAACCGGAAGTAAGCATCCGTTCACTTCTGGTTTCGGCGCAAAGTAAAAATAATATTTACTTAAATTCAGCAAGATTCTGTGAGTTGAAGGTTTACAAGCCCTTAAAAGGGCAAGAGAACCACCAGGCAACAGTGCTTTTAACAAAGAGATGTTGTTTTGGAGTAGGAGGTATACTAGCCTATTGCTAGTCCTCCAGGTTCCCACAATGCTCTGCTATTCACTGAAGAGTCAGTTACAAGCAAATGGTACCACACAATACAGCAACAGTTAAAACAAACATATTAATGGTATATCAAAGTATATTGGTGCACTGCACTATCTCCACCTCTCACCAGAGGTTCGCTGTATCAGTAGCAATGCCACTATTAAACGCCCGGCCATAGAGGGCAGGTTTTGAAGTCGTAAAACGAAGTAAGCGCCCGTCACTTCCGGCTCGCGCCAAGTAAAATAACAATATTTACTTAAATTCAGCAAGATTCCATGAGTTGAAGGTTTACAAGCCCTTAAAAGGGCAAGAGAACCACCAGACAACAGTGCTTTTAACAGAGAGATGTTGTTTTGGGGTAGGAGGTATACTAGCCTATTGCTAGTCCTCCAGGTTCCCACAGTGCTCTGCTATTCACTGGAGTCAGTTACAAGCAAATGGTACCATACAGGGTTGACAAAAAAAATGTTTCTCTATGATCCTTCCCTTCCTACTGCCAAACAGGAAGTTCCTGTTGACAATCAAATCCAGTGGCTATAAAAGTAGAACTGGCTTAGGATGGGTGGATGGAGGGCAATTAGTAAGAAAAAATGCTAGCAACAATAAGTTGTAATTTGAGTCACCTGCTTTTGTAGTGTCTAAGCCACACCCCCAATTAAGCTCTCTCTCCTCCTACTGGTTTAGCAAAGTAAGCTGATACAGTACCCTTCACAGCACAGAACACACACTGACTTTCTTTTTCTTCTTTCTTTTTTTAACCCTAAATAAGACCTCTTCTACTTCTAATAAAGTATCTGTCTGCTTAATCTCAACAGACCCTGACTCCTGCTGAGATGTAAGTGTTAAATTAATAAGAAAATGTAGCTTCTTTTAGTTAGCTGCTTTCTGCTCTACAAGCAAGGCTTGTGCATCTCGCCTCTCCCTCCTGATTGGACCCAAAAGGCAGTCCTGGTCCAAAATGGACGGGCGAGACACACAAAGTCCCAGCTGCAAGGGAAAACAGGTTAGATAAACTACATTTTTCAATACTCCATCAACATATAGTACATCAACAATACAGCCCAATAAGGTGCCCGCTTTGCCTGCCTAGCGATGGCAAAGACATAGAATTTGATGGCAGATAAGGACCGCTTGGCCCACCCAGTCTGCCCATTTCCCTACCTAATCGATAAGCTGCAGATCCTAGTTAACCAGCAGCCTACTTCTTCCTACCCCCAACCCCTAGAATTGCCTTATGACTGTCCCATGCATGCTTGAATTCCACCAGTTTTTGACCCCACAACCTCCTCCGGAAGGCCGTCCCATGCATCCACAACCCTCTATGTGAAAAAATACTTCCTTAAATTACCTCTGAGCCACCCCTCTATCTTCAAATTGTGCCTCCTTGTTCTTGCACACCTCTTTTTTTGAAAGATGCTACCCTCTTGGACTTTGTTGATTTGCTTGAGGTACTTGAAAGTTTCTATCATGTCCCCCCTCTACCTCCTTTCCTCGAGGCTATATATATATTAAGCTCCTTAAGTCTCTCTTCATATGTCTGCCGGTGCAGACCCTGCACCATTTTAGTTGCCCTCCTCTGGACAGCTTCCATCCTGTCTATGTCTTTGCGGAGATTAGGTCTCCAGAACTGCACGCAGTACTCCAGATGGGGTCTCACCAGCTGTCTGTACAG
Organism: Neoceratodus forsteri; assembly: GCA_016271365.2. Lineage (NCBI taxonomy): Eukaryota > Metazoa > Chordata > Ceratodontiformes > Ceratodontidae > Neoceratodus > Neoceratodus forsteri. The sequence goes on along the minus strand of CM057449.1, from coordinate 608,605,313 downwards.
AGGGATAATACTGTAACTTCCTGTTTTCTACTGGTGATGCCTCTCCCTATGCATCCCAGTATCCCCCCCAGCCCTCCTTGCTGCCCTCTCACACTGCTTGCCCGCCTTTAGGTCACTTCGCTCCCTGATGTACCTATAAAAGGTTTTATCCCCCTTCTTAACTGAGTTGGCTATCTTTTCCTCGGTTTGGGCCTTTGCGGTTCTGACTGCCTTCCTAGCTTCCTTTTGCTTTAACTGATATAGTTCTCTGTCCTGCTTCTTCTGTGATTCCTTGTACTTCCTGAATGCTTTCTTTTTCTCTTGAACCTTCACTGCCACTTCCTTTGAGAACCATAGTGGTTTCTTACATCGTTTTGTTTTGTTTATTTGCTTCACACAAAGGCTGGTTACCTCTGTGATGGCAGTTTTTATTATTTCCCATTGTTCTTCCACCCCTTCTTCCTGCCCATTTGCTAGTGCATTCCTTAGGCACTCACCCATTTTGGCAAAGTCAGCCCTCCTAAAGTCCAGTACTTTTGCCTTTGTATGGCTTGACTCTATTGCTGTGTTTATTGTGAACCATACTGTTCGATGGTCACTAGTTCCCAGATGGCTACCCACTTCTACATCTGTGATCCTCTCTTCATCTCCATTTGAGAGAACCAGGTCTAAGATTGCTCCCTCTCAGTGGGCTCCAGTACTAGTTGTCTAAGGCATGCCCCTGTAGGGTATCTAGAATAATCCCACTCTTCGAAGTGGCTGCTGCAACTGCACTCCAATTAACATCTGGCATATTCAGATCACCCATCAGCAATATCTCCCCTTTTTCTGCCATTCTAAGTATACTTTCTATCATTTCCTTGTCCATTTCCTCCCCCTGAGAAGGGGGTAGGCATACAACCCCTGTGCGGATTGTGGTGCCATTGCCGGTCTCCAAATTTACCCACAGTGCTTCTTCTCCTCCCTGTTTACCCTTTTGTTCTGTTGCTTTGATTCCTTCCCTTATGTAAAGAGCAACTCCTCCTTCTCTTTTACCCTTACTGTCCCTCCTGTAGATAGTGTATCCTGGTATGTTTACGTCCCAGTCATGGTTTTGTGTGTACCATGTTTCTGTGACTGCCACGATATCCAGATGTTCCTCCTCCATCAAGGCCACTAATTCAGGAAGCTTGTTACTCAGACTACGGGCATTGGTACTCATTGCTCTCCATTTTTTGATGGCTTTACCTTCTGTTGCAGCATCCCCCACTGACCTTTCTACCTCGGTCTTTTTCTCATTTAGTACCCTGTTTTGTAGGGAGAAGCTGGGATTTTTCTGCTGCTTATCAGTGCCTCCCCCCTTGACTAGTTTAAAAGCTTGCCAATTAAACCGATTGCTCAAAAGACTTGTTCCCTTCCTGGACAGATGCAGACCATCCTGCCAGTATAGGCTGGTGTCCCTTCAGGTGGAACCCCAGTCCCCAATGAAGCCAAACCCCTGTGCTCCACACCATTTTCAACCATTCATTAAACTGCATGGTGCAAAGTACCTCGCCTCACTCATGCCATTGACAGGCAGCACCTATGAGAAGGATACTGTGTGTGCTACTCTGTCTTTGGCCCTCCCCAATTCTACAAAGTCCTTCTGCACTGCTCTAATCTCATGATGAGCCAAGTCATTTGTCCCTAGGTGGACAATTACGTCCAGCTCAGACTCCCATGCAGCTGTTCTCGTGATCCTGAGGATGCGCTTCCTGTCCCTTCAAGCCATGGCACCAGGCAGGTACCTTACTTCAGTTTTCCCTGCTCCCCCCAGTTCTGTCCCCTTAATAATTGAGTCCCCCACCAGGAGCTGCTTCCTTTCCTTGTGGTGTCCTCTGACTCCTTCCTGTGGGCGACAGGGCGCATAACCAGTGGCTCGAGTGGGACTTGAGTAGGAGAACCCACAGTCCCCTTCCCTTTTAGCAAACTGAATGGGTCAGCACATTGGCAGCTCTTAAAGAGACAGACTAGAGCCGTTTTAGTAAACCCCCATTTGTAAGGGGGTTACACATGGCCTATACAGCCAGGTACCAGAAGTCCAGGTGGGACTCTGTACTGGCACTGGCTAAACAGGCCTCCCCCCAGCTAGCCAAGGAGCTGGAGGCAGTGGCTGCAGATGGGATTGAGGCATCTAAATTTCAGTTTCATGCTGCTGTGGACTCTAATGTTGTGTCATGGCTATATCTGTGGCTCTTCGGAGGATGGCTTGGCTCAGATGTACTAGCCTCTCGCAGGACATCCAGGCTAATGCCATGGATTTTGCTGTAGTGGGTAATTCTCTGGGGAGCAGAGAGAGAACTACATGAAGAAAATGAATGAGTACAGGACCACTTACAGGAGTGCTCAGGCCAAGGAGAGGCAGGCAACTCCTCAAAGGCAGCAGTCTAGGGGCAGGGGCAGGCCTTTTCACCAAGCACAGGCCTCTTCTTCCTTTTCTCAGAGGCAGTTCTTCAGAGGGAGAGGCAGAAGGGGGATGAGCAGGGCTGCATCCACTCCTCAGCCTAAAGCCCCTGCCAAACAGACACCCTGATTGGCCTGCCCGGGTCGACTCTCCTATTCCAGTAGGGGGCAGGCTGGCTTACTTTGTCCAGGACTGGATGTCTATTACATCAGACAAGTGGGTCCTGGAAGTAGTAAACCAGGGACTGGTTCTCAGCTTCAGAAAATTTCCAAAGATGAGAGCCAGATCTTTTCCACCTGCAAATCTCTCAGAAACCTTTGCCTTAGAGGCAGAGGTTTCTTTTCTTCTAGCCTTAAGAGCCATATAGAGAGTACCTACCCTACACTGGGGCAAAGGACTGTACTCCAGGTACTTTCTGACCCCAAAAAAGACAGGGGAGTGGCGACCCATCCTAGACCTCAGATATCTAAACAAACATCTTTTAAATCCAAAGTTCAGGATGGTAACTCTGGGAATAATCCTTCCCACTCTAAGGCCAGGGAACTGGCTAGCCTCCCTGGACCTCAAAGATGCCTACTTTCACATTCCTATCAGGTGCTCCCACAGAAAGTACCTCAGGTTCAAGTTGCCCTTAGGCCACTATCAGTTAAGAGTATTGCCCTTTGGCCTAACCTCAGCCCCAAGGGTTTTCACAAAGTGCCTGGCAGTAGTAGTTGCCTTTCTAAGAAGGCAAAAGATTTCCATTTTAACAATTTGGACGATTGGCTAATAGTGGGTCGGTCTCCAGACCAAGTCAAGTCTCACCTGCAAGTGACCCAGCAAGTGTTCACTTCTCTAGGATTTCTTCTCAACCTTCCCAAGTCGATTCTCAAAAGACCAGTCCAGCTTCTTACCTTTGTAGGGACAGAACTGGGCACACTCAGAGCAAGAGCCTTTCTTCCTTTAGACAGGGCAAGGGTTCTTATGAAACTAGCCTCTTCCTTCAGCCTTCGGGTATCTCGACCAGCAAGGCATTTCCTCCAGCTCTTGGGCCACATGGCAGCTTCAACAGCAGTGGTCCAAGGGGCAAGATTCCAGATGAGGGATATTCAGTTCCACCTGAGAGCATTTTGGTCTCAGAGGAAGGATTTCCTTACCAAACTGATCCCAGTGACTCTAACTTTGATCCAAGCCCTCCAATGGTGGCAGGATCAGGGCAATTTAAGACAAGATGTTCCTTTTGCTACTCAGCCTTGTTCAGTGGTCCTTACCACGGACACTTCTCTTCTGGGCTGGGGAGCTCATCTGGGGTCCCTCACTGCCCAGGGACTGTGGTCCCTCCCACCAAGAATCCCTTCTCCATACCAGTCTCCTAGAGTTCAGGGCAGTTTTTCTGGTGCTAAAAGCTTTCTCTCAGTCAATACAGATCAAGGTGCTTCAGGTCAGAACGGACACCACCACCATGTGGTACATCAACAAGCAGGGAGGCACTCGCTCCACAGCCTTGTGCACAGAAGCCATGAAGTTGTGGTCCCTGGCTTATTCCCTGCAAACCTCTCTGGTAGCAGTTCACCTTCCAGGGAAGGACAGTGTGCTAGCAGATGCACTGAGCAGGATCTCTCAGGGCCATCACAAATGGTCCCTGGACCCTCAGGTGTTGAAAGTTATTTTTTCAAGGTGGGGCACTCCAGAGATAGATCTCTTTGCAGCCCCAGACAATCACCAACTCCCTCTCTTTTGTTGCAGACCTCCAGTCTTGGGCTCAGTCCCCATGGAGGCCTGATTCTGAATGGGAAGGGAAGATCTTACTTGAGAGGGCTCTTGCAGTAGGTAATTACATATGATCTGACACAGGCGGTGACAGGACCCATGGAAAACTTCTGGTAGCAGTCCCTGCGAGGACCGCCCCCATGTCAGGTGACCGGCGTCATGCGATGTCGGTATAAAGGGGTGGTCCCAGATGCCCGCCTTCCAGTTCTTTCCCGCCGTTAGCTCATGCAGCACCTCGCAGTAAAGTTTGTGCTTAGTCAGCCCTGTTCTTTCGTCGGTTTTACCGAGATTTATAAGTATTTTTTCTTCCTATCAGGTCATTGTCTGTGTATGTTGTCCCCTACACCCTCCGAGCACAAAAACAAGTGCGACTCATGCGGCGCCCAACTGCCACACAAGGGCGGCCATTCGCTCTGCCTCTTCTGCCTAGGCCCCGACCACCCGGTCGACAAGTGCCCGCATTGCCTTCACTTCAACGCTGCTACCCGCAGACGACGCCAACAGTCCCTGGAAGCCCATCTTCTAAAGAAAAAGATGTCTTTGATGGAAAAAGAATTGAAGAAGCTCAGGCAGGCGTCGACTTCTCCAGAAGGGCATCGTAAAAAGTGGGACAAGGAGAGGCACCGGGAAAAGGCCTCCTGTCCCGCGACTCCGGCTGGGGTCGCGGCTCAGGTAACATCTCCTCTGGGGGACCATCCGATGGCAGCCTCCAAGGCTTTGGAGCAGGCATCGGCCCGCCCGTCTGGCTCGCACTCTGGCCTTGCGGGCGCCTCCGGGCAAAAGGAGGCCTCCGCCCCCAGTTCTGCTGCAGGCTCACGGCCTACTGGTGCGGGTGACTCCCAGAAGCCGGACATCGGCTCCTCCGATGTCCACCGGGAGAAGGTCGATAAGATGCCCGACCCTTGATGGCGGTGCACCACTCGTCCCCTCGGACCGGGCACTCCTCCTCCTCGGCCCCCTCTGGCAGAGACCTAGCCCTAATGCACATCAGCTCCCAGCGTGCGCCGGGCAGCCGGAACCTACGGCCGGACCCTCCAGCCCGTCATTGCCCAGTTCCCTTGCGCTGGCTCACCCCAGCCTGACCCTGGGATTCCCCCCCGTCCCAGGCGATGCGGGATGTTCCGCCTCTGTCAGACCCTCCTCCTAGGGAACAGGATCTGACGCCGGCTCCACCGACGCCGGCGGGGGATTTTCCCCTTCCCCCGGGCCTCTCACTGTTGATCCGCCCGTGGGGTCACCTTCTGGGCCGTCTGCTCCGGCAGCTCCTCCGGCGCCGGGTACAAGACGCCGTCATACCCGGGACCGCAGTATCCAGCGCCGCAGTACCCGACGCCGGTCCCTCCGACACACGCAGTACCGGCGCCTCAATACCCAACACCAGTTTTCCCAGGCGGTGCGCACTTACGGATACAACCCGTATTCTTTTCCCCTCCTCCTCCACCTCCACGCCCCTCGGCCGCGGTGGATCTGCAGGATACTCTGGCTTCCTGGTGGGCTGAGGCCAACGCTCAGCTCACTAAGGAAGTAGAGAGCCGCCTGCTGACAGTACGCGCCCCAGCCCCGTCGCCCGGGGCAGCACACTCCCTCACCGCCCTCACGGACTCCAGAGCCCTTCCTCTGGATCCGAGGAGGGAGCAGGACCGTGTCAGGATCCCCCAAGGAACCCGTTTCTCCCCCTAGCCGTGTTAGGGAATCTTATTCTGCTTCTGATTCTTCTTCTTCCCTCTCGGATTCCTCCGACGGATGCTCCGAGAGAGATGACGAGCCTCGATCTCCGTCCAAGCCCCGGCCGAGGACCCCTCCGAAGTCTCCTCTGGAGGACCCCTCCTTCACGGAGTTGCTCAGAAAAATCCAGGAAGTACATCAGTGGCGCTCCTTGGAACCAGATCCTCAGCAGGTCAATCTCGCCGAACATCTGGACGTGCCCCTGACAGCTCCAATGTTAGTGCCACCCTGGATTGAGCCTCATGCCCACCTTGTTTCCACCATTTGGAAACAACCGGTGGCTTTAGCCCTGCTTCCTAGGAAGTCCAACAGGCTATACCAGGCTCCTGAGGGTGTAGATTTTTTGGACTCTCACCCTCGTGCCGATTCGGTCGTAATTAGCGCCGCTCACGGCCGGTCAGCGCATTCCAAACATCTAAGCTCGTCTCCTCCGGACAAGGTATCTCGCCTGCTGGACCAGTAGGGAAGAAAAATCTATGCCTCTTCCACACTGGGAATTCGGGCCCTGAATTATGTTGCACATATGGGGGATTACCAGAAGGCCATCCTTACCCAGGCGGAATCTAAGATTGACTCCTTACCTGACTCTCAAGTCAAGCGGGAGTTAGCTGATTTAGTCTGTTCTGTTCATTCGGCCAGTCGTCACATTCTGCGGACGACATACGATGCAGTGGACACTGCTGGGCGGAGCTCCGCTTTTGCCGTAAGTCTTCGGCGTCATGCCTGGCTCCGCGTGTCAGGTTTGGTCCCGGAGTTGCAGTCAGCGATCCAGGAAGCACTTTCAGGGGTTCAGTGCTTTTCGGCGGTGATGTCAAGGACATCATCACTGACTTGCAGGAGAAGGGGCGGCTCTGAAATCAGTGATTCAAGTGCGTCCCACATCACCGCAGCCTGTCCCGCACATGAGCGCGATCGCCACAAGTGAAACCCCAAGGCGGGCCTAGCGCCAGACCCCGCTGCCAGGCCCCGCAAAGCAGCGGGTGCCCCAACCACGGCTCTGCCCGCACCATCGACTCCCCCTCCCACGCCTCAGAACCCAGAGAACCAGTAGAGGAGGTTCTCCTCCACCTTCGGGTTGGGAGAGATAACACAGAGTCATGGGTACTTCAGATGAGGGAAAGGCACTCTATAGGTTTCTACAGAAACCTGCCACCCCTGAAGTCGTCTATACAGGGACCATCTTCCTTTGGTCCGAAGAAATCTCACCCCTTCTGGTAAGCAAACCATGAACCCGTCCCCTCACCTTCAGGGGCGGTTACTATTCTTTCTTCCTGGTCCAAAAAGATGGGAATCTCGAACACATTCAGATCTAAACTCTTTGAACTTCATGGAATACAAAGTTCGGATGCTCTCCCAGACTTCTGCCTCACGGCCCGTCAATGTCTGTGCGCTGGATATACAGGATGCATATCTGCACATCCCATCGCCCTGTCATGGCAAGTACCCGGTTTGCTTTCCAGGGGACCATTACCAATTCGGGCACTCCCGTTTTGTCTTGCCTCGGCACGGTTTTACCATATGCAGCTGTGGTAGTAGCACCACGTAGTTCAGGTGTTCCTTACCAGACGACTGTCCTGGCGGCCTCGTCAGGGAGAGCTCCTGCATTTCTCCCACACAGCAGGTTTCACGCTAGGCAACACCATCAACCATTCCAGTCTCATCTGCATCCCTGGGCTAAGGTTATCAGGCTATCCTTGACAGGATGAGCAAGCCTTCCTCCCTCAGACAGGCGGCCTCTCTTAATCTGAATTCCCTGCTATCAGGCAGAATGTTCGGCAGTGGGTTCTCCGTCCACCCAGGCTTATGGCGGCGCTATCACGACAGTTCCCCACTTTTCGGCTCCACGAGGATCTCAGTGGACTTTGCTCCCAGTGGGATCAACATGGCGACCTAGATCTGGTTCTGATCTCCTCGCCAATGGCCAGAGACTTGCAATGGTGGATGGTTCACGAAGAACCTATTTGGGGTCCCCTTCTGTCTCTTCTACCCCCCCGAACAAAGCCACAGATGCATCCGAGGTTGGGGGCCATCTGGACCTCACCGAACCAGGGTTTATGGTCAGGTGAACTAACTCCCACATTAATGTGCTCGAGCCCGAGCAGTCTCTCTCAACCCATGCAGTACATTCTTCCTGGTCACTAGCGTCAAGGGACAACATGTGCATGGTGTGGTACATCAGCAAGCAGGAGGACTGATCTCCCTCGAGGGAGCCATGAGGGTTCAGACTGAAACTCAACACAACCCTACCTCACTGCGATTCATGTTCAGGCGAAATACCCAGCAGACAAGCTAAGCCATCCTCTGCCCTGCCACCACAGTGGGAATTGGACCAAAAGGTGCTAGATGACATTTTTCAACTTTGGGGACTCCACAGGCAGACCACCGCCTCTTCCCAAACTACCTTTTGCTCGCTCGTTTCAGAAAGGCTTTCTGAACAACGCTCTGTCTCCAAACTGGAGAGCAGATTAGTCTAGCCTTTTCCCTCAATTCCTCTGGTCCCTCGTGTATTCAGAAACTAACAACAGAGGTAGAATGATTCTGATACGCCTTTCTGGCCAAACAATCTGTTCTCTCTTCTACAACAATTCTCAAGTTCCGCCACCCTCTTCCTTTATGGGTTTGCTGACCCGGATCAGGGGCCTGGTCCATCCAGGACTCAATCCTACAACCACGCATGGCTCCTGCAATACCCAATCACGCCAGTGTCTCTCCAAAAGTGGCTGAATTCTGGTGGAGTTGAAAACCCTCACTACGTCCATAGCCATGAGGAAGAGATTTTATGAGCCGCCTCTACAAGCGTGGAGCCTTTCTCTCTGTCAGTGTCATTCTGCTTGAATATTTACGTCATCTCTTCAACCTGGGTCTCAGTCATTTCCTCATGAAATGCATGGCCATTTCAGCGTACCATATTCCCTTCGCTAATAAAACTTTCCCAATTGAGGTCTCTAGATTTTCTTGGGGTCAATCATCTGAGTCCCCATCCAGACTCCTGCTCCCCCTTGGGACTTGACATTTCTCGAAACTTACCTTCCTCCTTGAACTCTGACATCCAGATCCAAAGATTTCTTTCATGGAAGATCTCTTCTTGATGGCCATTACTTCCATCAAATTCTGGCTCCAAGCCATATATGTAAATCCCTATTTGATTTTCACAAAGAATGATGACTCTTCACACGAACCTAAGTTTCTACCTAAAGTGGTAAGAGTCTATAAATCAATCTATAGAGTTACCTCTTTTTCAAGTAGTACTCAACCAAGGAGAATATTTACTCCATGGTGTTCACAGTTCTGAGGACTACACCAATAGGACAAAGGATCTGAAGACCGATCAGTTATTCGTCTACTTGCTCACAAAGGGAAGACAATATGACTCAAAAGCGCCTATTAAAGTGGTTAGCTCATTGCATCACTTTTGTTATGACAAATACAACAAGACCCTTCCAGTTCAAGTCAGAGGTCACTCCACTCGTGGAGTAGCGGCCTCTGCGGCTTATTTCAAGAATGTGTCTGCGGCAGACATCTGTGCTGCCGCCACCTGGACTTCCGTCCATACCTTTACGAAACACTACAGTTTGGACATTGCCTTTCGCCCTAGAGCAGGCTTCGGGCTAGCTGTTTTGCAAGGCTTCCTGTCCTGAGGCCTGCAAGGCTACTGCTACTTTCAGGAGTAGTTCCTCCTCCCGGTGTCTTTTATTTGTTCCAGACTGCTTGGGATTCAGTCCTATATGTAATTACCTACTGCAAGAGCCCTCTCGAAGTAAGATAGTACAGTTACATAAGAACGTACCGTAACAGTTGATCTTCGAGAGAGGCTTTTGCAGTAGGTAATACCTTCCCGCCCTCCATCCCCCTAGGCTTCTTCAGCTCTTTTTCCAGGAATGGAAACATCTGCTTCTCTCTCGTCCGGGCCTTCCGGGCCTGTGGCGGGAAAGAACTGGAAGGCTGGCGTCTGGGACCGCCCGTTTATACCGACGTCGCATGACGCCAGTCACCTGACGTGGGGGCGGTCTCTCGCCAGGGACTGCTAGCTAGAAATTTTTCCGTGGGGTCCTGCCGCCAGCCGGCGTCAGTCCTATATGTAATTACCTACTGCAAGAGCCTCTCTCGAAGATCTACTGTTACAGTAAGTTCTTACGTAACTGTACTTTTCTGTATGCCTCCCCCCCCCCCACTCCTTTTCAAAGTTTTAGTCAAAATAAGGTCTCAGCCTTGCAAAGTGATTCTGATTGCAACAGGTTGGGCCAGACAGCCCTGGTACCCCCTGTTGCTGTCCCTAGCAATCCATCTTCCCCCGTCTCTTCCCAGGAATTATAACCTGTTAACATCCTCTCAGGGAAGGATTTGGTACCCCAATCTTCAGTCTCTCAATCTCAAGACATGGCTGTTGAAGAGTTAGAGTTTGCAGATCTGCATCTTTCCCAAGGAGTCCTGGATATCCTCAAGGCTTCTCGAAAGCCCTCCACCAGAAAGACTTATGACTCCAAATGGAAGAGATTCAGCATTTGGTGTTCTAAGAAGCATATTTCTCCAGATACTGCTGGATTGCCTACGGTTCTGGATTATATGGTCCATCTTAATGGCCTAGGCCTCAGACCAGATACTCTCAAGGTACACTTGTCAGCTGTTTCTGCGTTTTTGTCTGTGGGGAAGTCTTCCTCACTATCTTTTCATCCTGTGTTTTGTAAATTTTTTAAAGGATTGCTTCACACCAATCCTCCTTTTAGAGACCCTGCCCCTGCCTGGGATTTGAATGTTTGCATTGCTCAACTTATGCAACCCCCTTTTGATCCTATGTCTTCAGCAGAGCTTAAGTACTTGACTTGGAAAACTGAGTTCTTGGTAGCCATTACCTCTGCCAGGCGTATCAGTGAATTGCAAGCCCAGTCAGTGGAACCTGATTTTATCTCATTTCACAGGGATAAAAAGTGGTCCTTAGAACCAATAGAAGGTTCTTGCCCAAAGTGGTTTCAGACTTCCATTTAAACCAGTCTGTGTCTCTTCCTGTTTTCTTCACTGATCATTCTTCCTCAGGAGAGAGGAGGCTACACAGTTTAGATGTTAAAAGAGCCCTTAGTTACTACCTAGAGCGTACCAAGGGTCACAGGTTTGACTCCCTCCAGTTATTCCTCACTTATGGAGAAGTGGGAAAGGGCAAACCTGCCACCAAGAGATCTCTTGCCAGGTGGATTGTGTCTTGTTTACAATTCTGCTATGAAAAACTGGGAAAAAACTCCACCCTCAGGCCTGAGGGCTCATTCCACAAGAGGTACAGTTGCTTCCCTGGCTGCTGCCAGGGATATCCCTCTCTTAGAAATTTGTCAAGCAGCCACCTGGAAAACATAGAAACATAGAAGTTGATGGCAGATAAGGACCGCAAGGCCCATCCAGTCTGCCCTTTTCTTTTTCTACCTTATAAATGTGCCATCGGCCTTTTGCTCTGTCAGTGGCCTATCTATTATAGTCATTTGTATTGCTCCCTTATGCCTATCCCATGCCTGTTTGAAGCCCTGCACTGTATTCATAGCCACCACTTCTTGTGGTATGCCATTCCATGCATCCACCACCCTTTCTGTGAAAAAGAATTTCCTCACATTCCCCCTTAATCGGCCCCTCTAATCTCATGCTGTGTCCTCTTGTCCTGCTTTTTTCTTATATTTAAACATGGTAGACTCTTTCACCTTGTTAATGCCCTTAAGGTGTTTGAATGCCTCGATCATATCACCTCTCTCCTCCTTTGCTCAAGGGTATACATATTGAGCTCTGTTAATCTGTCCTCATATGTCTTCTGATGCAGTCCTGCACCATTTTGGTTGCCCTTCTCTGGACTGCCTCCAATTTGAGTTAATGTCCTTGTGAAGGTGTGGCCTCCAATACTGCCTTGGTACTCCAGATGGGGCCTAACCAGTGTCTTGTAAAGAGGGATTATTACCTCCCTCTTACGACTTGTGATACCCTACTAATGCACCCTAACACCCCCGTAGCCTTACCTGCTGCTTAGGGTCTGCTTGGGTGATTTCAGGTCATCAGTGATGATGATGCCCAAGTCTCTTTCTTCCTTTGTGACTGCTACGCTCCCTCCCAGCCTATAGGTGGCTTCAGGTTTCTCTTCCCTATGTGCATGATTTTGCACTTCTTTGCATTAAATCCCAGTTGCCACTCTTTTGACCATTTTGCTAGTTTATCCAGATCTCTTCTCATTCTGCCCCCATCTGGATCATCTGCTCTGCTGCAGATCTTGGTGTCATCTGCAAACAGACAAGCCTTACCCTCTAGTCCATCTGCAAGGTCACTAATGAAGATGTTGAAGGACTGGCCCCAGGACTGACCCTGAGGTACCCACTTGTGACTTGCATCTCTTCTGACTGTATACCATTTACCACCACTCTCTGTTTTCTGCCCATCAACCAGTTTGCCACCCAGTTGACCAACTTCTGACCCACCCTGAGCCTACCCAGCTTATTTATCAATCTTCTATGTGGAACAGTGTCAAAAGCTTTGCTGAAGTCAAGGTAGCGACATCAACTGCTCCCCTTGGTCCACCACTCTGGTTACCAGTCAAAGAAATCTATGAGATTAGTTTGACAGGATCTTCCCTTTGTAAACCCATGCTGTCTTGGATTCTGTGCCCTATGGTTCAAGTGTTGCACTATCCTTTCCTTAAGGAGTGCCTCCATAATCTGCCCACTACCAGGGTAAAGACTGACTGGTCTGTAGTTTCCCGCCTCCTCCCTGCTACCACTCTTGTGGAGGCGGGATCACATGACCTCCTCTCCAGTCTTCTGGGACCTCTCCTGTGCTCAGAGACTCACTAAACAGTTCTGCTAATGGCTCTGCTAGTTCCACCTTTAGCTCCTTAAGTACCCTGGGATGTATGCCATCAGGTCCCATTGCCTTATCCACCCTGGAGCTTAGCAAGCTCTTGTAGGACCCTTTCTTTTGTGAAGGGAGTAGTGCTCACCTCCCTTCCCCCCTGTGTCCATGATGCTGGAGCTGTGGGCCCTGCCCTACCTTCTCTTCAGTAAATACTGAGCAAAAGTATCTATTTAGGATAGATGCCTTTACAGGGTCCTCCTCCTCACATGCTCCCTTTTCTCCATTAAGCTTAGCATACCCACTCTGGCTTTCTCCTTTCACTAATGTATCTATAGAAAGTCTTGTCACCTTCTTTTACTGTTAGTGGCTAGTGTTTCCTCAGTTTGGGACTTTGCCTGCCTTACTGCCTTCCCTGCTTCCCTTAGGGCAGTTTGGTATGCCTCCCTATCTTCATCCCGCTGTGTTCCCTTATATTTCCTGAAGGCCAGCCTTTTGGCTCTGACCTTTTCTGCTACTGTATTTGAGACGAAGCTTTCCTTCTTCTTTTGCACTTCCTTTCTGTCTAACACAATGGGATGTTGCTTCAAGTATTGCATCCTTAATGCTTGCCCACTTTGCCTGTAGCCCCTCACCTGTGTTTCTTTTTGCCAGGGCTAGCTTAACTCTGTTGGCCATCTTATCAAAGTCAGCTCCTCTGAAGTCCTATATTTTTGCCTTGGAATGGGATGATTTAGATGTAGTAGCCAAATTGAACCATACCATGTGATGGTCACTGGCCCCCAGGTGACCTTCTACCTGGAGATCTGTGATCCCTTCCCTGTTAGTCAGTACTAGATCTAGGATAGCCCTGTCTCTTGTGGGTTGCTGTACCAGTTGTTTGAGGCCCTCCCCCTGCAGGGAATCCACTATGTGTCTAGTTCTGGCAGATGTTCCTGCTGGTATTGACCAATCTGTATCTGGCATGTTGAAGTCTCCCATTATCAGAACCTCCCCTTTAGCTGTCATGTTTTGTATATCTTCTAACAGTAATGTATCTATGTCCTCCCCCTGGTCTGGGGGCCTGTAGACAACCCCAGTTCTTATGGCTGTTCCATTTCCTGTTTCCAGGGTGACCCACAGTTCTTCTGGCTCCTTATGTGTATTCTGAATTTCTGTAGCTTTGATATTTTCATTGACATACAGGGCCCTCCCCTTTTTGCACCTCGGTCTCTTCTGAACAATACATAGCCAGGTACTGAAGTCTCCCAAGTGTGGTTACTGGTAAGCCACATCTCACTAGTGCTACTATGTCCAGTTTAGCCTCTGACATTATTGCCTGCAGGTCTGGGATCTTATTTCCCAGGCTGTGAGCATTGTGTACATGATTTTCCGTTGGCCAGATTTTGGTGTGTTAGTTGTTGGGTGAGGTTTGGCATTACCTCATGCGTCGTATGGGGAGACAAACCTTTTTCTTACCTGGTGATGCAAATGAACTGCAAACATGCTGAATCTCTGTTTGACCACTAGCTGAGGGGGGAAGGGTGTTCTTCCCATTCGACGTATGGGGTGCTGCACCCCTCTCCCCATTTGCTAGTTTAAATATTCTGCAAAGACATCAAACTTCTGCCCCAATGCACTGACTCCCTCCTTAGTCAGATGCAGTCCATCAAATTTAAAGAACTTTCGCTCCCAGAACTGTTGCCAGTTCCCTACAAATCTGTGTCCTTTTTCCTGGCACCAGCCCTTAAGCCACGTGTTTAGCTCCCCTATCTCCCCTTCTCTGACCTTCCGTCCATCTGCTCCCCTCTCCCAGACTGTCAGGATCTCAGAGAAAGAGATGCCGGACGAAATAGATGATAGTTTGTCACCCAGCCTGGTCAGGTGCTCCTTGGTCTCCACAACTGACCGGCTGGTGAGCTCATTAGTCCCTATGTGTACTAGAACATCAATGTTTTCTCCTGCTTTGTGAACAATTTTAGCAATGCGGTCAGTGTCTCTAAATGCTGATGTACCTGGGAGACATCTGACCATTACCCCTGGCTGGAGATGGGTATCAACTCCCCGAATCATGGAGTCTCCTATGATCAGAAGTTTTTTTGGATTTCCTTTTTTTTTTTTTTATTGTTTTGGTTCCTGATTTGGGTGAGTTTTGTTGTGCTAGCTCATGTGCTGCAGTGTCCTGCTCTGCAGTGTCTTCTGCCTCTTTGTTTGATTTCAGAGGTAGAGGCAGATACCTGTTTGTAGTGTTTATATGGTTTTTGGAGGTAATATGTTGGAGAGCACAGAGTGATGGGGCGCCCGATTTGCCCCTCCTAACCACCTGCCAACCTCCTGGACCAACTACCCTCTGCGGTCGAGGTTTTTCTGTTGGATGCTGGGGAAATGGAGGTTGGTTCTTATAATGTATTTCCTCTTGAATATGAAATTTGAGGCGTGCAATCTCTGCCCATGCTGCCCGGAGCTGAGCCCTAAGATCTCCAAAGGCCCAGCATGTAGGACAGTGTCCTAAATCCTGTAAGTCTGTCCTTCTGAAAAGTGTTCCACAGTACCTGCAGTTAATGATATCCATTCCAGATAAGTTGCCGGGTTTATAACCTAGTCAGAGTAATTAGAAGGAAAAAAAGGAAAAAATAATGCAAGTAATGGTTTGATTGTGTTTTGTTTAACTTGTTATAACAAGTTAAATTACTAGTGCTCTGTAAATGAGCTCACCTTGTGGAAGCCCACTGATCCACCCTTCCTACTCTGCCACAGGAAATGTCACAACTGTGGTACCCTATAAAAGGAGTGTAGTGTGGGGTGGTTGGGGATGGGGTGGGTGGCTGGGCCCTTCCCCGCCAAAAAGAACAACCACGATCGAAAAGAACAAGGAGGTAAGAGCAGAAACAATCAGTCAACAACAAATGCAGTAACCCTGAAAGCTTATCCTAATGTTAGATAAAACTGTAAAACCTGTAAAGCACCACCTGTAATAATTTCAGAGAAGATATCGCTGTAAGAAACACTTTGCTACAGAGAAAAATAAAACAATGAAATGTTAGCAACAAACAGTAGCAATTCCTGTGAGCAAAAAATTAAAACAACACCACACAGTAAATCTGCTTAGCCAAAATAAGTCTTAATCCTTTTTCCTTGCTCTGGTAAGTTTCTCTACTCTGCCTTTCAAGCAGTCTTAGAAGGAAAGAGCTCAGGGGATGCTAGGTGCCTTGGCCAGCAAACCAAGTCTTCTACCTCCAAGATATCAACTAACCTGACTTTTTAACCCGTCTTTCTGTTGGAAATTACTGACAGTTTGCCAGCTCCGCCCCCCACATACACACCTAATCCTTTGGAAGAGCTGTGGGAGGAAAGCAATTAGCTCCTTCAATGTGAGAAGGAGACTGAAACACCTCTGAGACAATAAACCTTTTCAACAAACAAAAAAAAACAAGAATAAAATAAAACACAGTGTCAAACAGTAATTTTGCTTAGCCCAATGATAAAAAAGTCACCAAAATGTAAGCTCCACCTGTAATAATTTCAGAGAAGATATACCCTGTAAGAAACACTTTGCTACAGAGAAAAATAAAGCAGTAACAGAAGATATACCTTGCAAAAGACAATTTGAATCAGAAGATTACACCAGTAATCTGTTAGCACACACCTGTAGGCACACCTTGTAATAATGCAGAAGAAGGTATACTAGCAACAACAATTTGAATCAGAGCAAAATAAAGCAATGAAATGTTAGCAACAAACAGTAGCAATCCCTGTGAGTAAAAAATAAAAACAACACCACACAGTAAATCTGCTTAGCCAAAATAAGTCTTGATCCTTTTCCCTTGCTCTGGTAAGTTTCTCTACTCTGCCTTTCAAGCAGTCTTAGAAGGAAAGAGCTCAGGTGAAGCTAGGTGCCTTGGCCAGCAAACCAAGTCTTCTACCTCCATACCTTTACCAAGCATTACTCTCTGGATATCCAGGCTAGGAGTGATGCTCGGTTTGGCACAGCAGTGCTTCAGAGCCTATTCCCAAAGTAGGTTCTGTCCCTCCACCATGGAGGTACTGCTTGGTAGTCTGCAATATGTCAGAATACAGCAAGACTTCATGTTGTGTGAAGAAAAAATTACTCACCTTAGTAATTATGTTTCTTCTAATGGATTTTTGCTGTATTCTGACCTCCCTCCCTGCCTCCCCTCTTAGAACCTGTTTTTGGGAAGTGGGTGGGCAGGTGCAGTGTTGCACCACAGGGGTGCTCTTTGTTTACACCTTCCTCCTTTTTGTTTGGGTGTTGATTTATTACTGTTATTTGTATTAGGTTGGTTTTTGGTTTTTGGGTTTCCTGACTTGAGTCTTCCTTCGGAATCCAAAACTTTTTTCTGCCAGTTGGCTAGTAGGAAATTTTACAATTTCCACATAGAATTTTTAGTTAGTTGGGCTCGAAGAGAATCTGACTGTTTGAATTTGAAACACTCCAGACAGAGACTCCAACCGAGCTCGAGCTCAGCATTCTATGCCCTGCATAGAAAGTTAACTCTTTGTTCTCCGGGGCAGTTTAAAGGTTGGGGATCACTGCAATATGTCGGAGTACAGCAAGACTCCATTAGAAGAAACATAATTACTAAGGTGAATAATTTTTTCTTCTCCGTTACAGATCGGCATTATGATTGTCTTCAGTGTCTGGGGCCCTACCATGATATGGACCACTGTGATGCCTGTTTCTCCATGGACCACCGCGTCTTGGAAATCCACGCATTTAAAGTCGACAAGGCCCCGCCGACTTTCGGAGGACGACATCGCCCACTGGCCTCCCAGGCCAGAACTTTAGACCCATCTTCCGGGTCTATACGGCCCTACAAGGAGGAGGCCTCCTCCACTTTCAACCTTGCCAAGAAGGAGGCTTCTTCTGAGGCACTGGAGGAGCATCATGATTCCTCTTGGAGATGCAGGCTCCTCCGGTGTCATGGCCTACGGTTGCTAGGCCGAGCACTGGTGGACCCTTGGTGCCACCGAGTGGTACTATTCTGGATCCTGGTGCCGTTCACGGTGCTGGTGATTGGGACGGTGCCACGGGTGATGCCGCACCAGGTCTCGGTATCGTTCGTAGCGCCGGTGACTTGGGCAGTGCCGTCGGTGAGGCCACTCTGTGTTCCAGAGCCATTTGCAGTGCCAGTGACTCGGGCAGTGCCATTGGTGGTGCCGCTTTGGTTTCCGGGGCCATTCGTGGTGCCGTGTCCTGTAGCGGTACCATTCACAGTGCCATTGACAGGAGCTCTCCTGGGGTCGCTAGCCTGGAGATCCTTCTGGTCGCCTCCTTTTTGGAGGGGGATGACTCGGAGTTGGACCCAGACTGGTGGCCTGACTCTTCAGAGTCGGTGGACTCGGTGGGATGCGGCGTCAAGCAACCCAGTGTCCCTATCCCTGAGTCCCCAGAGTATGTTGCCAGCGAAGATCCTTTGGCTGGGAGTGACCTTGGATTCCTTGGGGGCGATGACTCAGACTCGGGATGGGATGTCCCCTTCTACGGAGGCCACGGCAGCTGCCATTTTTGGTGCTGCTATTGCCTCTTGGGAGGAGGTGGGGATGCCTGCTTCTGTGGCCTCCCTTGGGGTGTCTGCAGGACTGGGGACTCCTACACTGTTCTCGAGGAAGAGGGCTGCCTCGGGGGTTGAGAGGCCGGGGCAAGGGGCTGCGACAGTCTCTCACCACCCTGCAGGGGTGGGTGGGAAGGAGTCGCAGCTCTGAGCCCCACCTTTCCCTTGAGGACTTGGGTGTACCCTTGGGTGGCAGCACAGAGGGTTGCCCTTCTGGATTCATGCAACCTCAGATGCTTCTCAGGGGAGACTTCCCTTCTGAGCTGATCCGGAGTTTGCCTTCTCAGATTTCTTCCTTGCAGCCCGGTACGATCTCAGGGCGCCCCGTCACGGTGGCATCGTCCCCTGGATCTCAGAGCCCTAGCAGAGGCCAGGCCCTTTCTCTTAGGTGCCCATCCCTCTGCAGGCACCCCCCCTTTCCCTGCCCATGTGGGTCCTACGGGGCCCTTAACTTGGGAAACGTTCAAGGCCACTGCGGCAGCCTTCCCTTCCTACGTTAGGGTCATGGATGAACAGGTCTTTCGCCTGTTCCCCCTCGCCGCCGGAGTCCTCTGAACATTCGAGCTCCACCTCCTCCTCATCTCCCTCTTCTGAGGAAGAGGAATTTTCTGTCCTCCGGCGCTGATTTCACTGAATATCAGCGGTTCCTTTCAAGGCTGTTATGGAGCTCTATTTCTTTTGTTCACAGGGACAATATAGAGTGGAAGACACGTGTTTTCCTCTGTGAATTCAGTGCTCACCGCCTTGTCGTGCCTTCCTGGCCTATCCCTTTCCAGGAAGCATCTATCTGCAACTGGCAGTCTCCAGCCACCTCTTCTCCAGCCCCAGCAGACTGTAGGAGATGGTATTGTGCCCCCCAGGAGTCTCTAGGTTCCATACCTCACCCACCTTCGAGCCTGTCATCCCTAGACACTCGCAACGGGCCTCGGTGCCTGGCACATGACCGACCTCCGGATCAGGTTTCTGTTCAATTCGACTGGTGGGAGCGAAGAGTTTTCTCTTCGGCTCGTGCGTTAATGTGCATATGTTCGCATCAGGCACACCATGCTGCCTATAACAGGCATCTGTGGTCGATGCTATCCCAGGCCCTAGCATCGCTGCCTGACACTGAGCAATCTAGACAAGCCATTGCCCTCTCTGCTCCAGGTCTGGAATTGGCAATGCACTAAGCCAGGGCCTCTGATGCCAGTGAGGTGGCTTCCAGACTACCGGGGACAGCGATCTGCATTAGGTGGACGTCGTGGCTTTGTCTATCCAGATTGTCACTCGTTGCCCGGCATAGGGTGACCTCCTCCGCCTTCCGGGAGATCCGTCTATTTTCCCGTAGGGCAAGGAGGCTTCTTCAGGGGCGCCCTCCGTCCCCCCCATCCACGCGGGACACATTCTCGCTTTCCACAGCCTTAGACTTGCTTAGTCTAGTATGACTAGGGTCTCCCCCTCCTGCTTCTCACCAGTAGGAGGCTAAGTGATTTGTTCCTTCAGGGCTGTACTGGGTCCTCATCAGGAGGCTTGGTACTCACCCAGCAGTAATGAATGGTGAAGATTGACAAGGAAAGATATGAAAATTACGTACCTACCATAATTCTTGATCTTCTCTTGTATCTTCACCATTCATTATTGATTCCTGCCTACCTTCCCCTCATGGGCCTCAATTCTTGGGCATTTCCTCCACCCTGCTCACCCTCCCCCTCCTCAAGGCCAGTTGGGGGCTAAGTCCCCCTGGTACCTCAGAGCTCTCTGTTCCTTCTCTAAAGTCACAGAGCATTCACTCTGGAGGACGGCGAGTAGGGTCTTCGCCTTGAACCCTCTGAGGGAACTTCCTCTGATTCTAACCCCTGGAATTACTCATTATGATTAAACTAAATGCAGTCAGCCTCCTGTGTTGGACTGCCCGGAAAGATGGAATTATATGCAAATTATGGAACTCTCATGTGGCTCATGCTACTTTCAAACTGCTGCCTTAGCAACTGCTGCACTCTGAGTGCTTCAGATTCTTTACTCCGCCTGCCTAGTAAGGACGTCCCGGAGAGCTCTCCTTGAACTGTCTTCAGAATTCATTATCTATGTGGGTAAGTACTCATTTTGAGTTTTATTTCAGATTGCTGCCTTAGAAGTTTAGTTTTTAATAATTGCAGTGTAGTTTTATTTTTTTAGCTGTTCCCTGGAACCGAGGGTTCCGCGCCCTCTGTCTAGATTTTCATTAGGTTTTTTGTTTTAACTTCCTATTTATGGTCGGTTCCTTTGACCGCTTTATTTTATTTAACGTTTAAGTATTTTCGGTTCCATTTTTCTTAAGGAACCGAATAGCGCTCAGTTCCAGGAACTGTTAGCGTTAGTTTATATTTAAAAACCCCGGTTCCTATATATATATAATATTGTCCTGAGATTGGTAATTGTTCGGCTTACTCAGTGTCAGAAACCCACTTAGATAAGCCTAAGAAATGCACAGGACCCACTGGGTTTAAATATTGTGAGTCTTGTGGTCTGATTATAGCAAAGGCAGATAGACGTTCTCTGTATTTCCTGTTTGGGCACCAGTCATATTTTTGCTAATTGTGAGATTTGCAAATCTTTCTGTCCAAAAACGTTGAGAGGGCAAAAAAGCTAGAGAAAATGGCTTCTGCTGCTGATATTAATGCATCTACCTCAATCCCTAAAAAGGATGGAGGCAAGGCTAAGGATGCAGACAAAAGTTCAGAGAAACCTGACCAAGGTAAGACAAAGAGGACTGTGGAGACAGTGGCTGAGGCTGTCCCTCTTAAGGAAAAGTGCAAAGAGAAGCATGTCGCTGCGCTGCCAGCCGAGAAGGCTAAGGAGCTCCCAGCAGGCAAACATAATATGCACTCGGCTGAGGACACTGCTAAAGCATTACAGGTCCTACAAGCCCTGCAGGCTGCAGCCCCGGTCCCTATACCGGCTACATTGGTTCCTCCTTTAGTTCCTGTTTCACAGGAACCTCAGGATACTTATGGTGAGGAGGATGAGGAGGATTTTGAAGGGGAACCAATATGCCCTGAAGTTTCCCCTGAGCAGAAGTTCGAGTCCCCTCCTAGGGGCCCAGAAGAGTATTCCTCCAATTATGCTTTTGTAAAAAGCATGGTGGAGACCCTTAATCTCCCTCTTCAGGAGACTGAAGAGGATGTGGAGGAAGCAGAGTTCCTTAATTTGATGGGTTTAACTCCAACAAAATGACTTCTTTTGCCAATGCATGCGTCCTTAAAAAAGGCAGCATCGCAGATACTGCAGACCCCAGCTTCTATCCCTGGGGTAGATAAAAAAGCTGACAAAAAGTATCAGCTAGAGAGAGATCGACTGCTGATTTTTTGTTTCACCATCCAGACCCAGAAGGGGTGGTTCAGCTGCTGCCTGTGACAAAGCCAGAATACCACTGGCTACCCACCCTCTGGATAAAGACTCACGAGAAATGGATGCCATGGGGGAAAAAGGGCTACATGGCTGCTTCCTTGTTAATCAGGCAAGCCAACTACATAGCATATGGGGTACAGTACCAAAAGGCACTCTGGAACACAGTTTTAGCCCTTGCCGACAAGGTTCCAAGTGAAGTAGCAGTGGATCTGCAAGAAACAGCAAGGGCTGCACTTGATGCCGCTAAATATCAATTCCATATGGCAGTGGACGCCAATGACACAGCTGCCAGGCTAATGGCATTAGCTGTCTCCCTTAGGAGATTTGCATGGCTCAGGGCAACCAACCTTACCGCAGATGCACAGGCCAAGGCAATGGATTTCCCTATGGAGGACAAATCATTGTTTGGTGATAAAAGTGAAGCATACATGAAAAAAGTAGAGGAATACAAGTCTACTTTTCATAGCAGCTCGAAGGACAGACCTTCTACTTTCTATAGATCCCAGAACAGGGGAGGCAGGGGTAGGGGTTTTTATCCCAAACCCTCTTTCCAGACACAGGCCTCTCAGCCACAACAGCAAGCGAGAGGCTATTTCAGAGGAAGGGGCAGGAGAGCAATGAGAAGAGCTTCTCCCTCTCCTCAGCCTCAGACACAACCCTCACAGAACACCTGATGGGCTCCTTCAGGTCGCATCTCCCCTTTGTGGAACCAACAGTGGGTGGCAGATTGGCTCACTACCTCCAAGGGTGGCATATTATCACCACAGATGGGCTTCACTCAACTTCATCTCATTTCATTTCCCAAGTTGGGAACAAGAGCTTTCACACCAGTCACCCCCTGCAGACCGGATTTTACTGGACTCGGAGGTCAAACACCTTTGTTCAATCAAAACAGTGGAACAGTGCCCCTAAACCAAAAGGGCAGAGGGTTATATCCACGTATTTCTTCATAAGAAAGAAACCTATTTTGGATCTCAGAATGTTAAAAGACACATTTTCGAAGCCAAAAAACTTCAGAATGCCACTCTGGCATTAATCATTCCCACAGGATGGCCTCAGGTCAGTATCAATTGGCGACACTTTTATTCGGCCTAATCTCTGCTTCAAGGCCTTCAAAAAAATATATATTTTTGTTTCCCCTACCTGGACAACAAGTTGATAGTAACATGCAGAGCACTTCCTGGCTCTAACAAAATCCCTGTTTTCTCATAAACAACCAGAAGTCCCAGCAAAAACAACAGTACAAGTACTGGAGTTTATTGGAGCACAACTGAATAACACCATAGGCCACAGGACACAGTAAATAATATCCTGCAAATGGCAAACTTGTTGTACCCGAAAAACCCAAATCAGCCAGAGAATTCCTCAGGCTACTGGGCACAAGGTAGCTGCCCCCACAGTGGCTCTGGGTGCCAGATTTCATGGGAGGAAACATCCAGGTCTACCTAGGACAGTGCTAGTCACAAAGAACAGATTCTGTCCAGGATGGCTCCAGTCACCCACATCCTCATACAGGTACTGCAGCGGCAGCTGGACAAACAAAACCTTAGAATAAGTGTGTGTTTTTTTTTCACAAGGGAACATTTTTTTTCCTTAATTCTCACATCAGATGCTTCACTTTTAGATGGGAAGCACACAGGTTTGATCATGCAGCAAGTGACACATGATCTCCCCAAGAGTTCCTATTACACATAAACCCCTTAGAGCGCAGGACAGTCTACCTAGCTCTTCAGGCATTTGCCCCACATCTTCAAAATAGGTTGGTGCAAGTCAGAATGGGCAGCACCACAATTATGTACTACATAAACAAACAGGTAGTGACCAGGTCAGCCCCACTGTGCACAGGAGCAATGGGGCTGTGATCCATGACATACTCTATTAAAGTATCCTAAGCAGCCATGCACCTGCAGCAAAAGACAATGTTTTGTCAGCTTCCCTCAGCAGGATAAGTCAGGACCACCACTAGTGGTGCCTGAACACTCAGATGCTCAGTACAATCTTCAGGGGATGGGGCACCCCAGAGGTGGATATTTTTGCCTTGGTGGAAAACCACCAGTGATCAATGTACTGTTGCAGGCCTCTTCTCAGGGTCAGACTCCTCCTGGAGGCGTGGGCCCTTGATTGGACAAGGGAGTTTTCTATATGCCTTCCCTTCTTTTCCCATTGATATTCAGGACCCTGCTGAAATTGAGATACCAACCAGCAACAATGATATTAGTTTCACCGAATTGGCCGAGACAGCATGGGTACTTGCTTCTCTTAACTCTGTCAGTAGTTCCTCCAAGTCACTTGCCTAGGAGGCACAATTTGCTGACCTCCTCTCAAAGCAGGATCCTGTATTCCAACGTCGAATCACTGAGGCTCAAAGCCTGGCTAATGAGGAATTAGAAGTTGCTAACCTTAGACTGCCAGAGCTGGTATTGCCAGTGCTTAAGGGTTCCAGGAAACTTTTTTCACCAATAAACATATTCTTCTAAGTGGAAGGGGTTTCTTATACAGTATATATATATATATGGGTTGCCGGTAAGGGTATTGACCCCTTCAAGGCTGGCTTTTTTGTTTTTAGCCTAGACTGCCTGACACACTTACTGTCTCTGCTTACTGTTCTGCTGGTAAAGAGAGAGCCATGGCCTCTCATCTGGTCTTCAGAAAATATTTAAAGGCCTTCAGCCTTTGTCACCCTCTACTGAGGGAACCAGTTCCGGCCTGGAATCTGAATATCTGTACTGCCAAGCTCATGAACACACCATTCGAGCCTATGGAAACTATAGATTTGAAATATGTCACTGGGAAATCTCTGTTTCTGCTGGCTATTACTATACCCAGAAGAATCAGTGACTTACAGGTCCTGTACACAGATGAACACTACATCTTGTTCCACAGGTATAAGATGGTCCTCAGGAACAGTAGAAAATTCCTTCCTAAAGTGGTATCTAATTTTTTCCATTTAAAATCAGTCTATCACCCTACCTTTTTCTTTTCAGAGAACTCAGTTCTCCAGAAATAAAGCTTCACTCACTGGAGGTCAAAAGGGCACTTAGCCATTATATTGACAGAACCAAGTCTTGCAGATCGTCAGTCACAACTCTTCCTTACCTATAGTGAAGCAGGTAGAGGTAGGCCTGCCACAAAATGTACAGTTGCTCACTGGAGAATGGCATGTATACAACTTTGCTACACTAAGGTGGATAAACAGGCACCCCTGGGCTTGAGGGTACATTCCACCAGGGCCACGGCTATGTCAATAGCAGTTTCAAGAGAAATTCCACTACTGGAAATCTGCAAAGCAGCTACATGGAAAACAGTACACACCTTCACAAACCATTACAGCCTGTACATTGAACCCAGAAGTGATGCTCGATTTGGTACAGCAGTGCTGCAGAACCTGCTGTTAAGATAGGTTCTTGGCCCAACCTCCAAAGGTACTGCTTGGTAGTCTGCATTTAATTTAATCATAATGAGTGATTCCTGGGGTTAGAAGAAAAAATTACTCACCATAGTAATCTTGTTTCTTCAAAGGGATCACTTATTATGATTAAAGCTCCCTCCCTGCCTCCCCTACTGGAACCTATAAAGTTTATTCTGCTTCCCTGCTGTAGGAAATTTTTGCCTTTAGGGCTTAAGTTAGAGACTCACTTTTGTGTTTAACCAGTTGGTTTCCTTGTGGTCTCAAGTTTCTTAGATTTGTTTGTATGGGGCATTTTTGACCTGAGAGGGCAAAAAACTTTATTTTATTTTATTAGAATGTTAGTTGTCAATTAGTGGGTCTTATACCCAGTTAGGCTACGTAAGAATCTGAAGCACTCAGAGTGCAGCAGTTGCTAAGGCAGCAGTTTGAAAGTGGCATGAGCCACATGAGAGTTCCATAATTTGCATATCATTCCATCTCTCCAGACAGTTCAACACAGGAGGCTGACTGCATTTAGTTTAATCATAATGAGTGATCCCTTTGAAGAAACAAGATTACTATGGTGAGTAATATTTTCTTCTCTTACTTCTAGGGTGTCCTTCGTTGAGGGTTGAATCACCCTCTGGCTTGTCACCCTATAACTGTAATTTCTTCAATGCAGTACTAGGCGAGTCCGTGGGAGTTTCCTCCCTCTCCTTTTTCCTTTCCTGGTTGTCCCGTGCTTCTCTTCTCTGAAGTGGGGACTTTGTCAGTACTCCGTCTGAGTACTGTACCAGATTTTTCCCTACACCTAAGTCAGGACTGACTCCTCTTCTGAGCAGAACTGCTTCCCCCCCAAGGGGCAGTTCGTGAGACCTACACTCTAGGTTACATACGTTTCCGGATAAATGGGTGGGAAGAGAAGTCTGCTATCCCCAAGCTGGTCAAGGCCTATAGTTCAACCTTGAATGCTTAACCCTTAACTGGCAGGGTCATTGCTCCCTTGTCTTCAGACCCTGTTGGGAATTTGAAGATTTCTAGCCAGTGGTCTTCCAATTTACCTTGGCAGATGGTCCTTCCTTCCCTCCCCTTTATCCCTTTTCTGCTTCTTCCTGTCTTTCTTTTCCTATTCCTTACCTTCTTCTTTCCCTTTAACCACCCGAGGATTGAGGCCCTGTGGCCACTTAGGGTAGGGTTATCTCTTTTCTGTCTCCTATTCGGCTTATTCATTTTTCAGTTTATTTCCTTTCCTCTGTCTATCCCTTGGCTCCCTTGCCTCTCTCTCTTTCTATAATCTATTTCTGCCTCTCGGCTACACTGAACTGGGATGGAGGAGGAGTCACAATAGCTAACGGCAGCCCTTTTCACACCACGCATGATGCATCACATACATGGGTGTGGCCGACTCCTCCTCAAAAAAAAAAAAGCTTCCTTGGTGGGTGCGAGCATCCAGCTTACACCCATCAGTAATGAATGGTGAAGATGCAAGAGAAGATCAAGAATTATGGTAGGTATGTAATTTTCATTTCTGTCTGAAGTTTAACCCAAACTCTGTACAGTAACCCATTACATTTTTTAAACATGGGTCCACCCTGTTTTGTTTTCACCCCCAGCTGCTTAAAATAACCCTGGAGAGAAACATTGTTGGCTTGTTCTGAAAGAAAATCAACAATCAGTTATCAATTTAGTTTTAGCATTTTCACATTTTAACTGTTTATGTCTATCAGTCATTTATTACCACAGTTTCTTCAGGCATTGTCTTTCTTTCTTGGATTACGGATCTAGGAGCTGTGTTCAAACAAGTCCAAATCAAAATCTTTGAAAGGAAAAGTGTCTCCACTGTCTGAAATTTTCTTTGCCTGAGCTCTTGTTACCGCTGCTGCAGAAACATCAGGATTTACTCCCTCCTTGATTAGCTCAGTAAATCCTGAAAAGTCATTACCAATAATCACAGGTACAGGTAACTTAGGTACTACCCCCATTTTCATTTGGTGCGACACACCCTTAATGGTCAGAGTCACTTGGGTGGTGGGATAGTATCAAGTGTCCCCATGGATGCAGATGACACCAGTATCTGGTTCCTTTGCACAGTGTTTTCCCAGCACTTTAACATGCACTAGGGTCTGTCTGCTTCCCAAATCAATGAGTCCCTTCACAATCTTATCCCCCACCTTCACATCTGTTAAGTACTTGCCCAAGACAAATCTGCTCCAGTGCCACTCTCCTTACTACGGCAGTTTCTTACAAAATGGCCTGGCTTATTACAGTTATAGCAGATTACGTCTTTGGGCCCAGATTTGTTACCCCCACTAGAGTTCTTATCAGGCTTGGAGTTTAAATGGGAAAAAGAGTGTCTTACTGGTGCTTGGCTGTTACCTCGCTGTTGTGGTGTCTGTCTCACCATTTGATAGTCCTCGGCCAAAGAAACAGCCTTTTCCCCACTCTGTGGTCAGTGTTCTTTTACCCACAGCTGCACATCTGTAGGCAAGATGTTGATGAATTGCACCAAGGCAAATGTGTCGATGATCTGTGGGACTGTTTTGCTGTCTGGTTGGATCCATTTTATCAGGAGTTCTCTGAGTTGGGTGAAGGCTTCTCGAGGATTGTCAACCAAGTTGTACCTCAGAGATCGAATTCTTTGCCTGTAGGTCTCTCCAGAGATGTCATACCTTTTCAGGATTTCACTTTTAACCAGGTCACTTAGTTTTCTGACTGTGCAGTGTCCATACTGCTGTAGGCAAGTTGGGCTTTCCCTGTAGATAGGGTACCCGTCTGATTGTCCATTGCTGCTTTGGTCATTGGCAGGCTGTGGCAACCCTTTCAGAAGCTGTCCGGTATGCCTCACTATCATCTGAGGGGCACAACTTTGTAAGTTTAATGGCTTTTAATTTGCTTGCATTTTGTTGCTCATCTGGGTCTCTGCCGAATTCTCTTCCTTAGATAGCTTGCAAGGCATCCAACCATCGCTGCTTCTGTCACTGCACCTGTTATGTCATCTGCTGCTCCTGTCGCTGCATCTCTTCTCTCCTCTACTGCTCGTGTTGCTGCATCTCTTCTCATCTCTGTGCTTCTAAATGTTGAAAATCTTTCTCTCTGTTTCTCCATCTCTTTTTGTTGTATAGCACACCATTTGAAAAAGTCCATCAGGCTTTCAGGTTCTGTCACTACCTGTTCTTTTTCCATAACTTGTGCTGGCTGTACAATCTCAGACTGGACTTCTGTTTCTGCTAGTTTGGCTGCCATTCTCCGGGTAACCACTCCTGGACTTACTGCTATAGAATCCATACCTTCCTCTGTGCTTCCCTGATACTAGGTCCAGTACCCACGCACAAAACTCCTGTTTTAGGGCATGCACATCGTAAATCCCACTTAGGCTGACACCATCTGTTGTTGAGGCACAGGTCAGGAAGCATAGGAAAACCAAGAGCAGTTGTAGAATTCACCAAAAATTAATTATTTACACTGGCAGTATCATAAAATAAACTTGTTCAGTATAACTATTTACAAAGACAAAATAAAAAATATAGAATAATGTATGGGCAACCATACACAACAAGGCTGTGTTTCCATCGAGGGGTTGAGATGACATCATATGAACCTCTAGAGCGCAGCTCGAGAGGTCCCAATGTCATCTCAACCCTGAGATGGAAACATAGTCTTTGTTGTGTATGTTTGCCCTTATATTATTTTATATAGTATATGGTTCAAACAAGTATACATAACTGTTTGCCAGCTCATCTCCCACACCCGCCCGCCTCTCACTGCCCACCTGCTCATTCGTCTTTCAAGCTGTCAGCGTGTCTCTCCCACATGCCTGTTTGTCTCCAATGCCTGCTCACTTATTTGTTCATCATGTCTCCAAGCCAACTCCTCCAACTACAAGTAAGTGGAATATAATTAAAACAATTATTTCTTACATAAAACAAAGTGTGTTTTTTTCCAGAAAGCTACGGTGCGGCTTTCATCAGCACCTCCCAACTTCCACAAATGAATGCTGCCAGCATCGTTGCGCTGAAATGAGCTCACGCTAAAAAAAAAAATAAATACTGTATTTAACCTCTGCTCTGGGCAGTAATGGTCACAAGCTGGAAGACGGTGGTGCTGTTAACATCATTTCTGCACCTCATAGCCATCTCCCACACACTAAACAAGGAAGGGGCAGTTCAAAGGTCACAAAAAGTTGTAGTACTGTTGTGACGTCACAACGATACTACAACAACTTTCTGTGACCTTTGAACTGTCCTACAACAGCTTTTATAGAACCTTTGAATTTCATACGCAGTAAGCCCTAACCATGTACTATATATAGAATAGTGGATGGGTGAACATCCACAACAAGTCTGTGTTTCCATCGAGGGAGTTGATGACATCACAGAGACCTCGAGAGCGAAGCTCGAGAGGTCTCGTTGATGTCATCAACTGCCCGAGATGGGGACGCAGACTTAGTTGTGGATGTCCACCCATACACTGTTTTTTATAGTATATGTTTTTTTTTTGTTTTGTTTTACATTTTTTTTTTCGTTACTTGCCGTAGGCGCTGCTCCCGTTTCCCTTCTGGTGCTTCTGCTTGTGCCCGTTCCCGCTTATGCTCTGTCCTGCTCCTCAGCGCATCATTTTTTTTTTTAAATCGGTGAGAAAAATAAAGAAATGGTTTTAGAAAGAGAGCCATGTATGGCTCTCCGTGTCCCATTCCACGACTTCTCAGTCTGTGGCTCGCTGCTTTCCTTCATCAGCGCCGCCATGTTTTCGTTTTTTTTTTTTTCTATAGAGCATCGTCTGAGCCAATCAGGCAGCAGGTCAAGGGTAAAAAGTTGTTGTACTATCGCTCTGACATCACATCGATAGTACAACAACTTTTTTGACCTTTGAACTGTACTACAACAAGATTTCAGCAGTTGCTGAAATCCATTGACAATAGGCAGCACCCATATACTATAAAGTTTTCTTTCAGTCTCTGTGTCCTTTGTTCTCCTAATCTTTCTTGCAGTTGCAGCTTAGCTCTTATAAGTCCTTTCAACCCCCACTCTTGACAAACATCCTCTTCTTGTAAGTTTCAGGCAGGGTCTGCTAGAACACATTGTGCTTGAGCTGAGAGGCCCCCTTTTGCAGCTTTTGCAAAAGGCTGGAAGATTTGCACTCAAGTAACCTCTAGAGTTTACAATAGCTTTCTGCAATCATCTCAAAATATAATTATATATATTTCAACAGTAACACTATATATTTTCTAAACAAAAGTGATCCCATTATCAGTTACATTTTCATACAATAATTTGCTCATATTTTTATATCAGCAGATGTGCACTGGAGGAAAAATAAACAGCAAGGGAAAACTGAGACAGCGAGAGGCAAAGAATTGTGAGATTGTCGAGGTGGTCAAATCCAAAGTCTCACATGATGATTTAGTTGTGCAACCAGACAGAGAAGAAACAGAAAAGGGGAGAATAGAACAGAACCTTGCATTTAAACACTTTCTCCATAACAAATGGGACAGGGTCCTATTCCACCCTGTCACACAATACTCCCCCCAAGGACGCACCTGGAAACAAGCTATATTAGCTTGAGTGCCTTTACAAGTAAATAAAGCAAAAAATAAATAATAATCTTAACTGGCTAAATCCCTCAATCAGGCATGACTACCACAGTCTGTCTTTGTTGTACAAGCCCCTGTTTATCTCCTAGCCCACCTGACATATTCAGAAATGCCTACTCACTCTGTTCATCAGCAGAACATATCTTCTCAGTTTCCAAAATTGAACATGAATTTGGTAGAAGGGCCTTTGCATTTGCTGTACTCCTGGGACAAACTCAAGCTGAGGAATGCTTCTAGCTAGCAAGTATTCAAGTCCAGTCTTTCCAGCCACCTTAGAACTCTGTGTAGTTGTTGATGTCCAGAATCCGCCTGACCATGATCATGTTGCATAACCATGCTCATGTGCTTTGTTTGCTGTGAACCCACTTTTTTAGCTTGGTTTCATTACTGTTTGGATATGCTTATCTTTACATTTCATTTTTTTTTCCTGTTTATGTTTTCTTCTGTATATAACTATATCTGCTGGACTATGTTAGCCTGTTGTCTGCTGCTATCCACCCTGGTACCCCCATAAAAGCGAGATACCCTTGAGGAAAGGAAGGAGAGGGGGGACTTGATGGAAGCTTTCAAGTACCTCAAGGGAATCCACAAAGTCCAAGAGGGTAGCATCTTTCTGAAAAAGATATGTGCAAGAACAAGGGAACGCAATTTGAAGATAGAGGGTGGACGACTCGGGGCAACATGAGGAAATATTTTTTTTACAGAGAGAGTGGTGGGCACATGGAACCACCTACCTGAGGAGGCTGTGGGATCAAAAACAGTGGGGGAATTCAATAATGCATGGGACAGCCACAAGGCAAATCTAGTGGGGGTAGGAGGAACTAGGCTGTTGGTTAACTAGAATCTGCAGCTTATCCAATAGGTAGAGAAATGGGCAGACTGGGTGGGCTTAGCAGTCCTTGTCTGCCATCAAAGTCTATGCTTCTGTGTTGCATCTCATAAAGTTATTCCAGTTAGAGTAATTTCAAATAAATATAGCTCATCATCAGTGCAATCCTGTTGCTGATTACTATCTTTGAGAACTTATATGTACAGTGTGGAACTCCTCAATGAATCGCTCAGCTGCTGCAAAAGAAGGGGGAAGGCAACTGAGCTAGCCCATAAAACAAAATAATAATAATAAACTTCCTCTGAGCTTTCTGTCCATCAGGCTGTCCCACAGTCAACTAGTAATGATCAAGGAGATTGGGGGTGCTACAGGGGCTCTAAAAGTGTGTCAGGAGGGAGACTGGCAGGAAACCATCTATTCATATTGTTTGGGGAAGGGGTACCCAGTAAAGGCAGATTGGCAAGGAGGTTGCTTTGTAAAGGGGATTTGGTCTAGTGGTTAGAATGGACCCGTGAACTCAGAGACCCAGATTTAAATCGCACCGCTGCAACTTACTGTGAGAGACTGAGGAACTCGCATAACTGTCCTTTGCTTAACCTCTCTAATCAACTGTTTCAGTCTTGTTCACCTAATGGCAGCAACATTCTCTCCCCTCCTTCAGGATTGTAAAGCATTTTGGGACAGAGGGTTTGTATGCAATGCACTGTATAATACAAAATGATATTCTATTCACTGGTCTTTGCCCTACCAGTAGCCTACGTAATGTGTTGTATAAAAAAAACTTTGAGATATAGTGTATATGAAAAATGCTGTAAAACCAGTAACATAGAAACATAGACTTTGACGGCAGATAAGGACCACTTGGCCCACCCAGTCTG
The DNA here is from genome assembly GCA_016271365.2 of Neoceratodus forsteri. Classification (NCBI taxonomy): domain Eukaryota; kingdom Metazoa; phylum Chordata; order Ceratodontiformes; family Ceratodontidae; genus Neoceratodus; species Neoceratodus forsteri. The sequence continues at coordinate 608,573,025 of CM057449.1, read as the reverse complement.
CCCATTTCCCTACCTACTGGATAAGCTGCAGATTCTAGTTAACCAACAGCCTACTTTCTGCAACCCCCCACTATAATTGCCTTATGTCTGTCCCATGCATGTTTGAATTCCCCCACTGTTTTAGACCCAGTGACCTCCTCAAGAAGGAGTATCCACCACTCTGTCCATGAAAATAAAAATTCCTCACATTACCCGAGACGTCCCCCCTCTATCTTTAAATTGTGCCCCCTTGTTCTTACACATCTCTTTTTCTGAGTTTTAGGAGTTCTTTCAGGACTCTTTCTTCTGTGAATGGACTGGTGTCAACCCCCCTACCCAGAGTGCTTCTATTGTCTGGTTTAGGTAACTCCTCCTCATCTTCTTTTGTGAATACTGAGCAAAAATGTTCATTCAGTATCTCTTCCTTTTCACTGTCTCCCTCTGCCCACCTCCCCTCTCCTTTATTAATCTTCACGATCTTTCCCTTAACCTTTCTATGCTCCCTAATGTACCTGTAAAAGGTTTTATCCCCCTTCTTAACTGAGTTGGCTATTTTTTCCTCGGTTTGGGCCTTTGCTATTCTGACTGCCTTCCCCACTTCTTTCTGCTTTAATTGATACAGTTCCCTGTCATGCTCCTTCTGTGATTCCTTATACTTTTTGAATGCAGCCTGTTTCTCCTTAACCTTCCTTGCCACCTCTTTTGAGAACCATAGTGTTTTTTTACTCCGCTTTGTTTTCTTTATTTGTTTCACACAAAGGCTTGTTGCCTCTATGATGGCAGTTTTGATTTTTCTCCATTGTTCTTCCACCCCTCCTTTTTGGCCATTTGCAAGTGCATTCTTCAGGTATTCACCCATTTTGCTAAAGTCAGCCCTTCTAAAATCCAGTATCCTTGTTTTTGTATGGCTTATCTCCATGGTTGTGCTCATGGTGAAGCACACTGTGCAGTGGTCGCTTGTTCCCAGATGTCTACTGACTTCTAAATGTGTGATCCTCTCTCCATTTGAGAGTACCATGTCTAGTATTGCTCCCTCCCAAGTGGGTTCCAACACTAGCTGTCTAAGGCCTGCCCCCTGCAGGGCATCGAGAATGACCATGCTCTTGGATGTGGCTGCAGTACATGTCATCCAGTTAACACCTGGCATATTCAGGTCCCCCATCAACATCAACAATCAATAACTTTACTTTTTGTTTAGTGGTGGGGTTAAGGGGGCTGTTACTAAATGTGTCAGGTGGGATGGGAGGGAAGGAGACTGACAGGATGCCAGATATGCTGTGGGAGAATAGAGGAAAAAATTTGACTTGCAACTTTTTTCCCATAATGAAAGGTTTGGCTACTGTTAGTGGGGAGAGAATATTAACAAGCATTTGTCAATGCCTAATGTTGTCTTGCTGGCATTGGCATTGGTAGTGAAGGAGTTGGAGAGATGCATAATAGGAATGGCACTGAAGTATTGAACTGATGCCAACCCCACCCTGCAGAGACGGACGGGCATTGGGGTGTGCTTTTGGGTCGTCGAACATAAAGCTCACACTATTTCACCTCACCCTACCCTGCAGAAATTGACAAGTGTCACAGTGTGCCTTCGGGTCTTCGGGTCTTTTGCTCACCCCATTCCATAAGGAAATATGCTGAGATGCATGCAGTATAGGAGAATGGGGTGAAGTCTGGGGCCGAAGACTCCAAGGCATACCTCAATGCCTATCTGTGGCTGCAGGGTGGGGGTGGGAGTGGAATGGCGTGAGCATTACAGCCGACGATCCCAAGTCACACCCCTGATGCCTGTCAGTCTCTACAGGGTGGGGTGTTACGGTTGGAAACCCTAACGCCCCAGGTGTTTGTTGGTATTTTCACTCCAAATTTTCAGCATGGGCTTTTATGATCTCACCTCATGAACAATGGCACTAGCAGTTTGTTAGACAAAATGTGATTTTGCACAGACACATTTTGGGCAGAATGTGAAAAATAACAGCTGTACTGTTCATGAGGAGGTGTAAAAAAATGGCAGTGTTGAAAATCTGGAGTGAAAATATGAAACATTGGTGAAGTCACAAGCGTGCATCCTGCGCAGCGCACATTCGTAACACAATTGTTTTTGAGATTTTTTTATATCCAGATTTTCAACATAGGCATTTTGGGACCTCCACACATGAACAGTGGCACTGTGATTTTGTTAATCTGTCCAGAAAGTTGATTTCACACAGCGATCGTGCCATTGTGCAAAAACACATTTTGTCCAGGATGTGAAAAATTTGCAGCTGTTCTGTTCATAAGGAGGTGTGAAAAAATGGCAATGTTGAAAATCTGGAGTGAAAATATTAAAAATTGTCTAAGTTACGAGCGTGCATGGAAACTGCGCTGTGCACACTCGTAACAGTCATTTTTTTGGATTTTTTCCACAAAATTTGCAACATAGGCTTTTTGGGACTCCTCTTCATGAACAGTGGCACTGTCATTTTGTTAATCGGTCCCAAAAGGTGATTCCGTGCAGTGACTTCTAAATCACCTTTTGGGACCAAGTAACGAGATGACCGAGCATGTGTTTATGAGGTGGGGTCCCAAGAACCTCATGTTGAAAATTTGGAGGCAAAATTCAATAAAATGGCTGGATATCCACCCAAGTTGAGCTCCCTATTGATGCCATTATGTAGCTTACCGGCATTTCTTCATTTTGCAGTTCGGCTTTGAAGAGTCCAGACGCGTTCTGCTCCACAGATGATCGCATCGCCGGACCTCCAGAGGTAAGTATGGAGTGAGGTGGGGTGCACAGAGGGTGGATGCGGGTTGGGGGAAGGGGAGCGCTGGGGACTACGAGGGACCGTTTTCCTTTTTACAGGGAAAAACAAAAAATGGACATCGAGGGATGATTTTCTTTCTTTACAGGTGAACTAAAAAAATGTTGGGCACCCTGGGATGGGCTCCCAGTGTGCCCCATGACTATCGAGGAGGGGGATGTTGGGCACACTGGAGTGGGCTCCCAGTGTGCCCCATGAGTTTGGGGGTGGTGGCTGATGCCGACGGGGATTGGGCCCGTCGGCAAAGAATGTGGGGGGCTGATGCTGAGGGGATTGGGCCCCGTCGGGAAAGAAAGTGCATGGGGTGGGGGAACATGCCGACACGGGGAATTGGTCATGCCTGATATCGGTATGGGGACTGTGTGTGGCGGACAGCAGGAGCCACCATGTTTATTGAAAAGTTTCACCAGGGGAGATCACGTGATGCCGCTGCGAGATTAGCTGCTCTGGAGACCTGCTCCCGCTTCGTTCCTCCTACAAACATCTAAAATACGTGATACTGAGCATTGGTGTTAATTTAAAAAGGGGCTTCATCGCGACTTACCTTGTACAGTATATTCGGGGCTGGGAATCTCTTTGCCTACTTGTAAGCAAGCGCCGAGGCTAAAGAAATTGGGGGCCTAGCTGAGGCATGGAAGCTGAAATGTGCCCACGCCCCCAGAACACCGGAGAAAGGATCAAAAGATCCAAAGGCCAGACCGGAGGCTCTACTAAAGCCCTCATTCCCACGGCACCTCAATCTGCTACGACCCGCTTATCGGAACAGAAATTCCTCAAGGAAATGCAGCCTTCAAGTCTGCTTTGCAGGACATAACTAGAGAAATCAAATCACCAGAAGTGATTTAGCTGATAATAAATGAGTTATTTCAGATCTCTCAGCTCGTACAGCTTCACTGAGAATTGGAAAACATGATGGATCCAGAGGTGGTTTCCTTAAGGCAAAGACTGCTGAAGGCTGAATCCAAGTTAGAAGACTTGGAGGGCCGTAGTAGGAGGAACAACATTGTTATTTTTGGTCTTGCTGAGGAAGCAGAAGGAACAGCTCCCATTTTATTTTGTCAGAAGCTGCTGGCTAAGATTGCTGGTCCCTCCCGAACAACCCCTCATACATAATAGAAGGCTCACCGTCGTCGACTATTACGCCAACTGGAAAACCTCCGAGACCAGTTATCATCAAGCTACTAAATTACCTGGATAAATCTCATATTCTGAACAGGCTAGGAAACTGCAGCAGATTACCTGGGAGGGCCAACAGCTTCGCTTGACTCAAGATATTCCTGCCACAGTGAGACAACGCCGAAGCGGTACCACCCATAGTGTCCAAGTTAATTGCTGCAAGTATTAAATATAAAGTTGAATACCCTTCCAGACTGATGGTTATGCATGCAGATTCGTGGCACCCTTTGACAATGCGCAACTAGCACTTACCGCACTACATCGGATGTACCTGATCTGTTCCCTTCACGCTGAAGGGCCATGAGGCTATTTACTAATTCACTCGCCTTCAAGTGATGATGTGCTTTAACAAGGCTGACCAATGTGGGGTCCTGTATTTTAAGCGGATGCCTGTGGAACTGTCACTTAATAAATCACTACATTATGAGTGACAAATTGATAAGAAACCTCTGACCTCCTGGTATTATTTAAAGCGCCACACGAGGGCAGTAGAACTCCACGTGTAAGAATGAGAGCATCTGCAGCTACTTCAATTGGACCTTCTTCATTCCTGTCATGCTGGAAACCGAAGCCCCCCTTTTTTTTTTCCATCTTATGTTGCTATTCTGGAAGTTCCTGTTGAACTGATCGGAAGACGCTTTACATATGAGCATGTGCTGAGTACCGTGATTACCGTGTGACCTGAAGATGTCTTACATATGGACACATGTTCAATTCATGTGACTATGATGGTGCAGAAGTATGGTCCTCCCCCTTTTTTTTTTTTTTTTTAGAAGCTTCTGTTGAAATGATTTGAGGACGTTTATATATGGACTTGTATGAATACTCATGCATTAACGCGTGCAGATGGGCTTATATCCTCTTTTTTTTTTTTTTTTCTCTCTTGATGTTTATCTAGAAGGATGTAAATAGTACTATATTCATGTCTCTGAATTGGAGGGTCAAGGGAAGTGGGAATCTCTGGATAGATTGGCAGTCTACCCAGTGCCTCACGATCTGGCACAGGGTGGGATCTTTACCCACTGGGTTGTTGGGAATAAGAAATTGTAGTTTATCACGGATAATACTTCTTGTTTTCAAAGAGCAGACAATGTTGGCCTATAATCTTGTTTCTTGTATTTGGCATAATGCCTACCCCGAGATGGTAGAGGATTGGGGGGACAGTATAGGGAAAAGAATATATTAGTTTATTAAGGACGGTATGGAATGGGTTGTAATTCTTTACTCCAACCTCCTACATTTGCCAGTCTTCATAGGATGGAGCACAGGCGTAAGGTGTGGGGTTGAGAGTGAATAAATGAGGGTAGGGTGGTTGGGAAGGGGGATTTGTGAATAAATGGGGTGTTGTTGGGAGGGGAGAAGGGTCTGGGGTTCGCCACTAAGTCAGTATGGAATAGTGCACTGAAACGACTCCTTCTTGAGGAAGAGTCAGATGATATTGGGCTCTTATTGATTACTGTTAAGTCATGACAAGTGTTAAAGTTTTGCTCTTGGAATGTTAAAGTGTCAATCCCTACCAAAAGGGCCAAGATATTGTTGCATCTTCACAAACTTAACATAGATGTAGCATTTATTCAGGAGACGCATCTACCCGCTCACAAATCAATAATTTAAGGAGAACATGGTGGGACATGTGCTTGGCACTAGGTTAGACTCTTTAAGAAATGGGTGCGGTATTAATTGCTGGGTATACCCTTTCACCTGTGTTGCAATCGAAAGGTGACTCACAAGGTAGATATATACTTTTGAGAGCAATATTAGGCCATACTGAAATGGTAATAGGATCCGTTTACGGACCACTTGGTGATGATCCCCAATTCTTTTCAAGTCTCATGTCCAATCTGGCATCATGGTCTAAGCTCCCCATCTTACTCGGTGGAGACTGGAACTTGGTTCTCAGTAACAGCCTTGATAGGTCAAAAATAAGGCATACCCCATACACCCCAGCTCAGTTGGCTCTCAAAGATCTTATGAATACTCTGGGTCTTGTGGATCCATGGAGGACTCTTTTTCCTTCCTCTCGAGATTACTCATTTCACTCCCTCCCCCATAACACATTCTCAAGAATTGACTTCTTTTGTTGGGGATTGAGCACCTTAAGAGGGTTCAGAGTTGTGCTTATCTTTCCAAAGTGATCTCTCCACCACCCAACCACCTTGCAATGGTCTATACCTCCCTGCTAACCAATTTAAGGTCTGAGATTTAATCCCCAATTACTTAGATCCCAGAAGATAGTCGATCTTTACAAAGGTACATTACAAACTTCCAGGAGTCTAACACTGGGTCCATGCCGGGTTAGATGTGCTCTGGGGCCTAGGAAAAGCCTCGCTGAGAGGCTAGATTATCCGTTGGCCTCCATTAGGAAAAAGAAAATTTCATCAGAATCCTCCTCACTCTTACAACAGATTAGAGTTCTGGAGCAAACCTTATCTCCCCAGTCATACCCATGGAATTGAAAAGCTGGAAAGCCTTGATTCCAATACAATACTCTTCTCGCGATAAAGTGGAATATCTCCATTTTAAAACAAAAGCCACTTATTTCGATCAGGGGACAAGCAGGGAAACTACTACCCTAAGGCTTAGATCTAGGTGATTGGATAGGATGGTAGTTACCATACAGGAACCGATGGGCAGGTACCATACTACTCCTGAAGGGATAGTTTCATGCTTCAAAACATATTATCAATCTTTATATTCCTGCCCCCTCAATCCTCTAAGAATACCACACTGGACTGTTTTCTAGAGGATATAGACCTTCCAAGTTTATCCAGCACCAAATAGCCCTTTTGCAAGCTCCTCAGTATAAGCGAAGTACTCGAGGCTATTGAGGCTCTCCAGCTGATAAAGCCCGGCCCGGATGGCTACACATCCAACTTTTATAAAGCATTCAAATCTCAGCTGAGTACTGTCCTGCTTGATACATATAACTATATGTTCCATCACAGTCTCTCAGATCTCAGCCTCACGAAGCCACTATTGTTGTGCTTCCCAAGCCTGATAAAGATCCCACTTTAGTATCGAGCTATCGTCCAATTTCATTAATAAATGTGGATATGAAGATTCTTGCCAAAATCCTGGCTAATAGGTTGGCCAAGGTCTGGCTTTCCTTAATAAGTCCAGCAGGTTGGTTTTGTGGCAGGGCGTCTCTCATCGGATCATTTACGTTAAAATCTCCCATCTTATCTCGGCAACAAGGGGACTCTCATACTCCGGCAGCTCTAGTTTCTTGATGCGAAAAGCTTTGACCGTGTCTTGTGGGACTACTTGTTTGAATTATTACCCAGATATAGAATCCTTGCAGTTTATAAAGTGGATCAAAATCCTTTACTCCTATCCCACTGCTAAGGTACTATGTAATGGGTAATATCACAATCCTTCCTCCTTCAACAGGAACGAGGCAAGGCTGCCCCTGTCTCCTTACTTGTTTAATTTATTTTAGAGCCACTCATTGGAGGATTAATCATTCCGCATCAATATCTGGTATTCGATCCAGCGATTTCAATATAAATTATCGGTATATGCCGATGACATCATGCTTCATGTCACAAATCCACTACGTCTATACCAGCTACCCTCAGCATTATCAAAAATTTGAGAACTCTCCAACTATAAATTAAATGTAGCCAAAAGCAGAGTAATGCCTCTAAACAGCGGACTTTAAGGGCAGACTTGGAGCACCTTGGGTTCACTTGGGTAAGGGATAAAATAAAATATCTGGGCATATTTCTGTCACAATCCGTAAGCAAAATGCAACAATATAATTTGGACAAGTTACTTATACGCATTAAAATGGACCTTAATCGTTGGGTATTGCTTCCCATCTCTCTCTGGGGGACGTATCAGTATTATAAAAATGAACGTCTTGCCTCGCTTATTGTACCCCCTTCAGATGCTGAATTTATTCCTTCCCCATTCGTGGTTTCTCAGGTATAGCATTATTTCGAAATTTATTTGAGAAATAAATCGCCTCGGAGAGCAATTACTAAATTGCAGAGGGCCAAAGAGCATGGTGGATTGCAAGTCCCTAATATTTATCTCTATTACTTGGCCATTAATTGTACCACAGTCTCGATGGTTAAAACCCACTAAGGACCCCCCACTATGGTTACAAATAGAGCAGTCAATATGCAGTGCTGCAGGAATTGATATTAAGAGCCTCCCTTACATTACCGCTAATAAAGTTCCCAAATTGTGTGAATCCACACCAATCACGATCTCGGTACGGATACATGATCAGTTGAACAAAACCTTCGGGCTTTCACCATCGAAGGACGTGTCCCAACCTCTTTTCAAAAACCCCAATTTTAAAATAGGGGGTAAGTTTATCACTGCATCATTTTGGCCGTCGGAATGCGAAATCACAGTGGCTGACCTAACCGAAAATGGTAAATTACTTGCCTTCTCAGCTTTTAGCACAAAATATAAATTACCTGCTTCCTTTTGTTTTAAATACCTTCAAATATCCCACGTCCTAATACAGCATTTCGGTAGCGGCCTATGGAGTCAGTCTATGACCGGTCCTATACTTAGCTCACTTACCAGGAGACCTTCGTCTCACCTTGTCACCTTCTACTATAAGGCACTTCAAATAAGTAGTAGTGAACAAGAAGGTGTACATTACACGTGGGATAGGTCCCTCCCCTCTGCCTCCCAAGTACCTCGTCAATGGCAACAAATGTGGAAAAGGCTGTATAAGGATATCAGGTGGGATCGATATAGGCTGCTTCAATTTTATGTGCTGCATGACCTATATTACACCCCTGTAAAACTTAGTAAGATGGGGCATCATACATCAGAACTTTGCACCAGATGTGGTTCACAAAGAGGTACACTCCTTCATATCCTCTGGGAATGTAACAGTTACTCCATTTTGGGCTGCCATCAGATCTAAATTGGATCCTATACTTGGGCTCCAAAATGCCTTCAGTCCGGAAATCTGCATCTTGGGTGATTCAGGCGAAACTCTAGTAGGTAATCAAAAGAAACATATGACACTGACATCTCTCTGCGCTAAGAAAATCATATTGCGCCACTGGTTAGACCAGCAAACCCCTTGTATGTAGAATGGCATAAAGAAATACTATTTGCTTTAAGCGGAATATTTTATTGCCAATATGTCCAAGCACAGTAAAAGATATCAGAGAATATGGGCACCTCTACACTCTGTTATCCACTTAGGAGAGCCTTGTTTTGGACCTGGTCTTGATACAGCCTGGAGATGGTTAATGACTTAGTCCTCTAACTCTTCCTTATTGGGTAGTGTGACTATTCCCTACATTGTCTAGGAAAGGAATCTTTCCTTTTATATATTGTAGTGGCGAAGTGGGTGGGTGGGGGGAGGGTACATAAGGTTTTACTAGTTCTGCGGTCATACTCTACCATGCTATTGGAGTCAGATACTCTTGATAGGTAAATATAAGTTTATTGAAATTACTCGGTCTTGGTTACAAAAGTGAGCAAATGTTACAATCCACAGTCTGTGTATTAATGTAGATGTACAATATCTTGACACATATCACTGGCTGTTTGTTTAACTATCTGAACAAGAGATCTGTGTTGTACAAAAAATCTACAGTATTTTGGAATACTACAATAAAGCAAATTAACTTTAAAAAAAAAAAAAAAAAAAGAAAAGTTTCACCAGGAAAGGCACACTGGGGAGGCGTGTCATCTGCCGCTGCATGATGAGCTTGTCTCTGATTGCAGCGGCAGATTTCTTTCAAGTCAGTGGCACTTGCCGTAATTTCTATGTGAGCGCTAGCATGCTCGCTAATTGGGGGATGAGGGACGCACCTACTAAAGCGTGCCCTACCTTCGCCAACACTGACACACCCCTCATTGTGGTACTACCGCAAGATGTTGCTTGCGCCTGCACGTAAGACAACATAAAACTGATATCAAAACTAAAGGAGACTGACTTGAATTGAAAACCTAAACTCAAACCTTCCTGGTTTTGCCCACTTCTACTCCAGACTAAATAGTTCAGTTAGAAAAAACGTAGAAACTCGTAAGGGAGTTCATTTAATCACTTGAAAAAAATCATTGGCATGACTTAACCAGCTCTGATGTGGTCTTATTTACAGTATTTAAGACAAACCACCATTCTGCACTTGTGGCTTTTAAAAAACAGAATTTAACCTCTACATTCCATTAAAAGCTTATGTTGAGATAATAAACCATGAGAGCAAAGCACAGCATGACTGTTTAGTTGTGTAAGGTCAGTCACTGTTTGAGATTGTAACAGATTAATGAATTTGTTGTCCTCTGTCAGTAAATGTTATGAGAGTCAATCCCCATTGTTTATCTCAGAATGCTGAGGGTAGGAGCAATAAAACTCATGGGGAAAATCATTTAAGGGGTGACAAATAAGGGCTATTTAGGCAATAAGGTTGTCTGGACAATCAGATGTGTCCAGAGTAATACGAGACCACAGTTAGTCACAGTGTAGAAAAAATGAGCATAATTCTGGCAGAAGTAGTTATTTGATCAGCAGTATGCCATTCGTTACAAGCAGATAAAGCTACAGTTCCCCGAATCATGTTTTCTGCAAATAGTTCCTTAGCTTCCTGCTGTGCAATGCTATATATTCCTGCTCGTTCTATGATTTTACATTACAGTTGCACACTGGTCACCTCCTGCTGAGTTGTTATCCATAGAAGGGTGTAGTAAAGCAATAAACCACGTCAGAGTATGGGTTATGCTGGGATTTACCCACGGCTGGCATGTTTTGGCCACGAGGCTGCAGGCCGAGTAGTCAAACCAGGTCAGCCATGGGTAAATCCCAGCATAACCCACACCCTGGAATGGTTTGTTGTGATAAAACAATGTCCCATTTTTTTGTAACAAAAAAAAAAAATCCAGAAAACATTTTATTCCCCCTTCATGATTTTTAGTGACTTTGTTGCTATGGCAGAAAAAAGTGCTCTTTTGCTAGGGTGTTGCTAAGGGGTAGTATAGCCTAGAGGTTAGAGTAACAACCTGTGCATGAGGTTCATCCTATTCTTTTTCTCATTGAATTGTTTTGTGAGGCAGTGTTTTTCGTTTGTCATGGTGACGTGTGATTGTGCACATTCAGGGGTATGAAGGTTAGTGGGTGAGACAGATGCACAGACTCGGGTAAAAGGTTTAAAACGCACTTTGTGGTATTTATTTTCAAAAATAAAATAGTAAACATACAGAAAGGAAATAGGTGATTAGTCCTTCTATTCTGCAAAAACAGTGCACAATTCCCTCAGTGTACAACTTCCAGGCTTTATTCCAGCTAAATAGATTCCTAGCACATGAAAACTTGCACGTACTATGAGCTGCTTCCTCCACAACAGTGCATTTCAGGAGGTAGGCTTTTATCCCTGCCTACCGATGATGTCAGCACCATGTGAGATGTCTGACTCACAATTCTCTAAGTAAACACAGGCAGGCTGACTCATCCTGAATACACATATTTCTCTTAAGTAAACACATGTAGACTGACTCATCCTAAATAAAAACAGACAGACTGACTCATCTGACCTTTACACACACCTGCTTCACCTAAATGTTTTGTTTTTGGCTTCTTGCAAACCCAAACCAGTTAACACAGAATAAAACAGAGTGCAAGGCTCTGTGTTTCAATTCTTTTTCATTACTTACATTCCCTCTGTGTCTGCTTGCAGTACAGCACAGGAGAAGGCAAGCAACTTATTGCCTCTTGTCTTTCTTATATGTTCTTTATACAGTACTTGAAAGAAGGGGGGGAGAGACTACAAGACTGAAAGTGGCCAGATTTCAGCCTGTAGCTAGAACAGTAAACTTACAAGAACAGGACAGGGTAAAAGAAAATGCAGCACAAATTCAGACAAGGGCTCTGGCTCTGTTACCAAGGGGCTGTGGTGAGATCGGGGGTTTACTGGTGGTTCAGAGTTTTCAATTTTGGTCTGAAGTGTATTTTGTTCTCATGGGCGACCACAACTGAGTTGTGAGGTGGGTACGAGGTACTAAAAAAAAGTTCATTTTTGCAGGCTGGTTCTTTTCAGGGAGCGGTTTCCCCTTCTCAACATTTGAAACTCCCACTTTACCACGATGGGTTCCAGCTGCTGCAGTTCCTTAGCATCGCCGCATGATTCGAGGTGGAGGGAGCGCTTACAACACCATCTCTACACAAGTAGCCACAGCTGAGGGGGAAGGGAGCCATTTATAACAGTCGCTATTTAGGCTTTACCAATTTTTTTTTTTTTTTTTTTCAAATTGAGTTCTCACTGCAAGGATTCATTTGATAGTTGGGTGGCAGCAGAGTCAAAGGTGACTGAAACAACAAAAAATGTTTGACAAGTGAGCACAAGGGAGACCATTGCAGTGTGCAGGAGGCAGGATTCAGTGAGTTTTTTTTTTTTTTTAACATAACTCTGTTACAGGGGAAGCAGAAACCTCAGTTTAATAGTGAAGTGTCTCTCACTCCGAGCAAGCTGTTCGGTGGTTGTAGTGGGAGTTGCCCTTTATGACAATGTAAGATGGCGGCCTTTCTTTTGATTTCGGGGGCTGCATTGATTTTGGTCCAGATTCGGCTGACTGGCACCTTTACCGGTTGGTATATTGGAGGATTTACCACTGGTAAAAGATGGCAGTCAGCCAATCCAGTTGTAAGATTTTTAAGACCCATTGTATAATATAGAGTAATCTGCCTGTTCCTGTTTTGGCTACACCCACCAGTCTGCTAACAAGAATTTTGCTTTTAGCATCGTTAAGCAGCTGTAAAAAAATAACTAATGTGTTCAGTGCAGTTCTTTACCTGACTAGATTTCTGGCTTGTTACAGCCTCTTTTCTTTTTTCTGTTTCAGTACATTTAAACAGTTCACACCATGATAGCCTTATTTACTGTAGTTTACAAGAGGGTTTCAGAAGCTGCATGGAAGGTTGAAATTATATTCAGTTTGACTCCATAAACAGAAACACACAAAGTAAACAGTATTCATCTAAATTAGGAATGAGAGACTGAGAACAACTTTGAGTGTAGATATTAATAAACTATACCATTAACCAAGGTTATTTTGCTTTACAGAGGATTTTTATTTTAAATGCTTACTGTCCTAGCTAAAATAATCTTTTTTGTGTTGAAGGTATGAAGCCTCCCTTGTTGACCTTGTAGAAGCAATAAGCCCAATTTCTGCTCGAAGTCACCATCGTATGCATCCCAGGGATCATTTCAGCCAGCCACAGCACAGACAAACACCTAGAACTGCGAGCCACATTAAAAACTCAAGACAACTGCTCACGGATATTACAGGAGGAGACATTGAGGAAGTAGAAGAAAGCAAAATCTTGGAAGAAATCTTCTTTATTTGCTGATTAATAGTCCAGTGTCTTTATATGATTTGACATTTTCACAGATACGTAACTGTTTCTTAATTTTTCACACTCATACAGTATAACTGTTTCATAAGAAAGCAAGTAACATTATCATACCAGAGGGATAGGGTTTTTCTCTTTCCCAAGAATAAACATGTTGCTTACATGTATCTCAGTTTAACTTATTAACATTTTCTGCATCATAAATACTTCATAACCACCATTTTTAGGGCCCTGGTTCAAAAACACAGCACGCAAAGCTGTTTTTAATCCATGCAGCCCTTCTTGTGATGTGTTAGTGTATGTGAGGGAATTGCAGAGATAAAAAGAACATCCTTTCTAAAAAAATAAAACATAATAAATTGCGTACAAATGGTGCTTACAAAAGGCTGTCAGTTTTGTGGTTACACAGTCTTGATTTCTTCAGCAGGTTGTCATGGCATCCTAGTGCCTGCACTCTGTCAGTTTGCATCAGTTCACTGAAACACAAACTACAAACTTCATGACACTTTCATTAAAAAAAGACATGAATCCCAGTCCAATAATACGTTTGTCATTCCTGGAATTACTTTTTAAAAGTCTAAGTACTAGCTTAGTAATGGGAAATGAAAATACAGTAAAGCATATCTTCTCTTGGTTATACATTATAAACTCGTTTATTAAACCTCATACTAAGTTACATTTTAGACCTTTACTTTTTGAAGGTTTCTTCCTTGATACACACTTTTCACATAAAGACTTATGAAGAGCAATGATCCAATCCGACAGTTCAGTATCAGCTGAAATTTACTAATCTCTCTATTTAACAGGACTGTAGACCACAGCAGAAATGTTCGGTTTATGCACTCTTCATTGATCACATTCCATTAAAACAAGAGCAAGAGCCACATGTTTCTATAAATTATTGAGCACATTTGGAGGAATTAGCTTACCATATACAGATAACCACAAGGCAGATGATTGTTCAGCTACTTGGGGTGAAGCAGGATTAAGGTGATGCACCGGCATATTTAATTTGCTGCTATATCTTCATTTCCACAATGAGTCAAAATAAAAGCAAGCAATAAAAGCCAGAAATTAAGCTTGAGGCTTGCAGCGATCTTTGCTTTTTGTACCTTTCACTTAGTCAATGAGGTTCAGATTCCCTGTATCAGAAAAATGGTTTATATGCATTTTGGAAGTCAATACAGCCTAGTGGTTAGAGCATAGAGCTGTGAACCCAGCGACCCAGTTAGTCCAGTTTTGAATACCACAAACACCGTTTACTTCTGAGGTAGTTAACCTCCATGTGCTTAATTCATTCTTTGCACCTATCCCACCTCATTCTTTAACCTTTTTCTGTGTGCCTAACGGCTGCTGCCAACTCTGTGGATTGTAAAGTTTTTTGGGATACAGTGTTTATTGAAAGACACTATATAAAACCAAATTCATTTCCTCTTTGTGTGCAGATTTCTTGAAGCCTTTCTACATGACAAGGATTAGGCTAGAAGGTCTAGTTAGTACTGATTCAGGGTTTTATTTAACTCTAAAATTTGATTAGCGTTTTCCTCATAAAAGTTCTAAAACATTGTGAAAATGCATAGCACTTGCCTCACTGTGTTTAACAAACATAACACTTCTAGAAAACCTATACAAATGTTTTCTGTACAGTTAGTATTGTCCCAAGAAAAAAACTGCTAAATCAATTATTTAAAACCCTCTGATTTGATTATTCTGTGGGTGTGCTGTTGGTCGCAGCTGTTCTCCTACCACCATTAGATATTTTATAACAGGACTCCCAGCTAATTTTTTTCAGCTATTGGTCACTGGCAACATACTGAAACAAGAAGTCTGCAAGGCTGCGCCCACTGCAGCCCTAAAAATGTAGTTACCTGGTCTGATTTTTAAGAACCGCATGAAACTTTTCAAACATGAAGTCTTGCTGTATTCTGACTAGATGCAGTTAGCCCCAGCACTTGCACTGCTCCGGTTAGGAAAGGGTTAACTCTATGCCAGGCCATAGAATGTTGAGCTGAAGCTCGGTTTTCAAACTTCTGTCTCAGGTACTCCTCAGTGTAACTGTCAGATTCTTTACTCTGCCTAACTGAGAAGTCACTCCGGAGATCCTCTCCTTCACTTCGGTTCGGTTCAAGTAAAAATCGTTCGGTTTTATCCACTGTTTAATTATTTTTCAGTATTATGATCTCTCTCCTTGGTATAGTAAGTCTACTTAGTATGTAGTTTAAAGTTTTGTTGGTAGAAATTGTTTTTTTGTTTAGTTTCTTTCCGGTTGGTCCGGTTGGGAACCAAAGCAATTTTGTTTTGTTTTTTTCTGGTAATCTTTTATATCTTTTGTATTGTGGTTCCCAGTACCTATTGGATCCTAAAATAAATTTTATTTTCTTCGTTTTTTTTTTTAACCGACCCATGACGTGGTTGGAACCGATAGGTTTGTAGTTGCCTGGCTTAAACACTGGTACGGGTAACTTATTGTTTTTAGGCATGTCTGAGAAACCCAAAAAGAAAACCGGTCCCACTGGGTTTCAGCACTGCCCCAAGTGTGGGGAGGCCTTTGCTAAGGCTGATCCCCGCCTCATCTGTGTTTATTGTCTGGGGCTTGACCACCTCAAAGAAGACTGCCAAATTTGCAAAAACTTTCCCAAAGCCACTTTAGATAAACATTTAAGTAGGCTGAAGGAAAGGGAGGCCGAGAAATCCGCTGACCCGGATGGCCAGCACGGTTCGGTTCCGACCAAACCTGAGGGGGTCCCCACTGACCTAGGCGATACTTCCTCGGGCAAAAGGAGAGATGATTCTGTGGAATCGGTTCCATCTAAGAGAAATTGCAAGTCAGCCAGTTTGGATCCCGGTTCTCATGTTCCGACCGTTGATGAAATAGCTAAAGCGATTGCTATTGTACAATCACTTTGTCCGGTTCCGACTAAACAGACACCAATCCAAAAACGGTCGGTTCGGTCGGACATTTCTGCTTCTGAATATGACCATGAAGCATTTTATGAGGGCGATTGGGAAGGAGAAGAAGATTATGAAGTCCTAGATGAGCCAGTAGAGCTTGACATCTCCCCAGACAGGTCTTCTCATGTGTCTCCTCCCAGACTTTGAGTCCCCCTCCCATTTCTTGTTCTACAAGAAAGTGGCTGATACCCTCCAGCTTCCAGTAGAAAAGGCTGAACAGGATCAGGGGGAACCTGACTGTGTTGAGATGATGGATGTCCCAGAGTCCAAAATTGCGTCTATCCCTCTGCATACATCCCTGGGGAAACGGACACAAAAAATTCTTCAGTTTCCAACATCCATACCCCCTGAGGATAAAAAGATGGACAGGAGATATACCTTGTCAGATCCTGGGACGGAATTCCTTACGAATCATTGCAGCCATGTTGGGGTAGTGCAAACTGCAGCCTGTGACAATGCTAATATTTCACTGGCATCTCACCCTCCCAGAGAAGGATTCCAGGAAAGTGAATACCACGGCAAAGACACAGTACTTGGCATCCTCTTTGGGGCTCAGGCAAGCTAATTACATGGCATATGCAGCTAGATACCAGAAATCTATGTGGGATACGGTTCTGGAGCTGGCTAAGAATGCTCCTCCCCAGCTGGACAAGGAGCTGGAGCAGGTGACTGTGAATGGTATTGAGGCATCAAATGTCCAGTTTCATGCTGCTGCTGTTGACTCGAATTATGTACATTCTAGGGTTATGGCTACATCTGTCTCCCTGAGGAGGTTTGCTTGACTCAGGCGTACCAGTTTAACACAGGATACCCAGACCAAGGCCATGGATTTTCCTGTCACGGGTAATTCTCTGTTTGGAGAGCAGACAGAGGCTTACATGGAAAAGATGGATGAATACAGGACCACCTACAGGAGTGCTGCAGCCAAGGAAAAGCAGATCACTCCTCAGAGGAAGCAGTCTAAGGCTGGCAGAGGCAGGCCTTTTCAAAGGCCTTTTTACCAAGCCCTGACCTCCTCTTACTTCCAGCAGAGGGGGTTCTTTAGGGGAAGAGGCAGGAGGGGGATGACCAGGACTCCATCCTCCACTCAGTCTAAGCCCCCTGCCAGACAGACACCCTGATGTGTCAGTCCGGGGTCACCTCCTCAGTTCCATTAGGGGGCAGGCTGGCTCACTACTTCGAGGCCTGGAAGTCTGTTACCTCAGACAATTGGGTCCTGGAAGTAGTGAGCTAGGGACTTGATGTCAGTTTCAAAAGGTTCCCAAAAATGAGAGCAGTCTTTCAGTCCTCCCTCTCCCTTGGAGACAAAGGCCTTAGAGGCAGAAGTCTCTTCTATACTACTTATACAAGCAGTAGAGAAGGTACCTCTCTATCACAGGGGAAAAGGACTGTTTTCCATATACTTCCTTACCCCAAAAAAGGCAGGGGAGGTGTGACCCATCCTAGATCTAAGATACCTAAACATATACGGAAGCCAAAAGTTCAAAGTGGTGACTCTGAGAATAATTCTTCCCTTTCTGAGACCAGAAGACTGGCTACCCTCCCTGGATCTCAAGGATGCCTATTTCCACATACCTATCAGACATTCCCACAGAAGGTACCTCAGGTTCGAGTTGCCCTCAGGCCACTACCAGTTCAGAGCAATGCCTTTCGGCCTAACATTTGCTCCGAGGGTGTTCACCAAGTGTCTGGCAGTAGTGGTGGTCTTTCTCAGAGGACAAGGCATCTTACTGTTCCCTTACCTGGACAACTGGCTCATACTGGGCCAGTCCTCAGACCAAGACCAAGTCAAGTCAGCTCTAGAGGTCACTCAGAAGCTTCTGGACTCGTTAGGATTCATCCTAAATCTAGAAAAGTCTGTTCTGGAACCAGCCCAGCTTCTCACATTTATAGGAGTGGAGCTGGACACTGTCCAGGCCAAGGCCTTTCTTCCTCTTTCAAGGGTTCAGTCCCTCATCACCCTGGCTTCCTCTTTTTGTCCACTAGTGTCTCGGCCAGCCAGGCACTTCTTACAGTTGCTAGGCCACATGGCACCTTGCACTGCAGTAGTGCAGAGGGTAAGGTTTCAAATGAGAGAGATTCAAGTTCATCTAAAATCTTTTTGGTCTCAGAAAAAAGACCCTCTCTCCAAGTTAGTTCCAGTGTCTCAAACTCTGGTTTGGACTCTCCAGTGGTGGCTGGAGGAGGACAATCTAAGGCAAGGTGTCCCCTTCCTCAGTCAGGCTCCAACAGTGATTCTCAACACGGATGCTTCCCTACTGGGATGGGGAGCCCATCTAGACCGGCATGCTGCTCAAGGAACATGGTCTCATCAGGAGTCTCTCCTGCACATAAATCTTCTCGAACTCAGGACTGTCTTTCTAGTACTTCAGACATTCTTGAACACAATCCAGGGGAAAGTGGTGCAGATCAGGACAGACAACACCACAACCATGTGGTACATCAGCAAGCAGGGGGGCACTCGGTCCTCGGCCTTGTGCACCGAAGCCATGAAATTATGGTCACTAGCTTATTCCATGATAGCTGTGCATCTCCCAGGGAAGGACAATGTACTAGCAGATGCTCTCAGCAGGAGTTCTTAAGGTCACCATGAATGGGCCCTGAATCCTCTCATTCTTCAGATCAGTTTCAAGAGGTAGGGCACTCCAGAGATAGACCTCTTTGCAGCCCTGGAGAATCATCAGCTTCCCCTATTCTGCTGTAGACCCCCTCTTTTGAGGTCTGTTCCTCAAGATGCTCTCCTGTTGGATTGGTCAGGCAGGTTTTTGTATGCTTTTTCCTCTGATATTCAGAGTTCTGGTCAAGATCAGATCTCAGCCTTACACTGATTCTAGTGGCTCCAGACTGGGCCATGCAGCCTTCGTTCCCCCTTCTATTGTCAATGTCAGTGACAATTCCAGTTTGTCTTCCCAGACAGTACAATCTTCTCACCTCTTCGCAGGGGAGAATACTGTGTCCCAACCTTCAGACTCTCCGACTCTAAGCTTTGCTCTTGAGGAGCTAGAATATGCAAGCCTGCATCTTTCCCAGTCAGTCTTGGACATTCTTAAGGTTAGTAGGAAGCCTTCTGCTAGAAAAACGTACAATTCCAAATGGAAGAGATTTGGTTTCTGGTGTTCTCAGAGGCATATTCAGCCTGATTCAGCTGACACTGCCACTGCTTTGGACTATTTGATGCATCTTAACAGTTTAGACCTCAGGCCTACCACTCTCAAAGTGCATTTGGCCGCTATTTCTGCCTTCCTTTCAGCTGGGAAGGTCTCTTCCCTAGCCTCCCATCCAGTTTTCAAGACATTTTTTCAAAGGTCTGATTCTTTAGGGACCCTATTCCTGTTTGGGATCTGAATATCTGTATTGCACGGCTTATGCAGCCCCCCTTTGAACCATTATCTTCAATTGAGCTGAAATACTTGACTTGGAAAACTGTGTTTCTGATAGCCATTACCTCAGCTAGGAGAATCATTGAATTATAGGCCTTATTAGTGGAGCCTGATTTCATTTCATTTCACAGGGATAAGATGGTCCTTCGAACAAACAGAAAGTTCCTGCCCAAGGTGGTATCAGACTTTCGTTTGAACCAGTCTGTCATTGACTATTCTTACTCTGGGGAGAGAAGACTGCACAGTTTTGATATAAAGAGGGCCCCTTGGTTATTATATAGAATATACTAACGCTCAGAAATGACTGTTCACAGCTATTTCTCACTTATGGAGAAGTGGGAAAAAGGTAAACCTACCACTAAAAGAACTATTGCCAGGTGGATTGTGTCCTGTATCCAGTTCTGCTACTTTTTGGTGAAAGAGCCACCCTCAAACCTGAGGGCTAACTCCACCAGAGGTACAGCTGCTTCAGTCACAGCAGCAGCTAGACACATACACTTAGCGGAAATATGTAAAGCAGCCACCTGGTAAACTGTTCACACATTTACTAAGCATTATTCTCTTGACATTCAGTCAAGAAGTGATGCTAGGTTTGGCACAGCAGTGCTGTAGAGCCTGTTCCCAAAATAGCTTCTGTAACTCCCTCCTCCAAGTGGATACTGCTTGGTAGTCTGCATATAGTCAGAATACAGCAAGACTTCATGTTGTTTTGAAGAAAAGATTACTCACCATAGTAATGTTGTTTCTTCTAATGGAGTCTTGCTGTATTCTGACCTCCCTCCCTGCCTCTCCTCCTAGAACCTAGCTGTTTTGGGATGTGGGTTGGCAGGCACAGTGCTGCACCCCAGAGGTGTACCTGGGTCACCTCTTCTTTTAGAATGCATTTTTTTATTATAATTTTAACTATATATTGTTAAGTTTACTACCTGCTTGGATTCTTTTTGGGGTTCTTGACTTGAGTCTTTTAGACCCCAACAATCTGTTTATTGCCTTTTGGCACAACATTTCTAAAACAATTTCTATATAGAGTATGGTAGAACATTGTATTCCCTTAAAAATTATAATTTACTAGTCTTGTACCATCGATGTGACGTCACGATGTTGTACCATCGTGAGTACGTCACATTGATGGTACAAGAGGATGTAATGTCTTCTTGCGTTAGCGTTAGCTGAGAATCGGCCGCGGCGGTGAGTGCTCGCATCGAACTGAACAGCGCAGGGCAGTGTTACAAAAGTAAGACCCCTTTTTTTAAAATGTCGCCTTATACAAAGCGTCGCCTGCTGTTGTTTTTTCATAAAAAACAGAAAATATACTCAGAGAGAGCGTGGCCGAGGATCAGTTCCTTGCGGGCGGCAGGGTGAAGTCTGAAAGCGCGGTACCAACCAGAAACACACAAGAAGTGCTCAGCTTTTAAATTACTGTTGCCCATACACTATAAAAGATAATGGTTAGGCAACAGTAAACAACAACGCTGAGCTCACTTCTCGAGGTTTACAAGGTTGTCATGACAACCTCTCGAAGTGAGCACAGCGTTGTTGTTCACTGTTGCCCATCCATTATCCTCCATTTCATAGTTTGTTAGAATAGTGCTTGTAAGAATCATCTGACAGTTACACTGAGGAGTACCTGGGACAGAGGTTTGAAAACCGAGCTCTAGCCCTGTCATGCCTGTTCTATGCCCTGTCATAGAGTTAACCCTTTCCACTCCGGAGCAGTTCAAGTGCTGGAGCTAACTGCATATAATCAGAATACATCAAGATTCTATTAGAAGAAATATTACTATGGTGAGTAATTTTTACTTTTGGTCACAACTGTACGATATGGAAATCTGGTAGCTAAGTGAACTAACTGGTTGTCAACAGTGGCAGTCAAATTTCTTAGTTTTTTTCCCCAGTTTCCTTTCATCTTTTTTATCTTGTTGCTCTTATCTCTTTCTTTCTCCTGGTTAGTTTCTCTTCAGTCTTTTTTCTCCCCTTAACATCTTGTGTCTGTCTAGAATTATCTAATCTTATCTGTGTCAATCTTCACCATTCATCACAGGCAGATGGGTATGTGGCCTCAGGCCATTACCAGGACTTTTTGGTGGGCGACGACGCACCCATGGCGCCGCCCTCAAGGCCAACGCATTGCATGGCGCTCGTGGGGTTGGCCGTTAGCTGTCTTCAGCCCTGCCCGTTCTTCATCTCCTGCCGTAGAGGTTGCACCTTGTCTGGAGCTCCTGTAGAAGAAGACTGCATCAGAGCTGTGGCCTAGTTCGCGTTCGGCCTGTTTCATCGAAAAAGTGCCGTCGGTTCTGTTTCACCACCTACTCAACGCTGCTGACTGGTAAGACTGTTCTTTTTCTTATTTTCAGTGACGTCAGGTCAGTTTTTTGCTCGTTTTACCGTTGATCATGTCTGGTATGGGGGGCAAAAAGTCATCGAAAAAGGAGGGCGGCCTCCTATGCGTTGGTGCGCCTGCGGTCGTCGTCATTCCATTACCAACCAGCATGATCATTGCTCACCTGTCTTGGCCCACTTCACGGCATGGATTTGTGTGATGCCTGCTTTTCCATGGACCGTCACGTTGTCGAGCTTCATGCGTGGAAAGTCGGACAGCGCTGCCGACTTTCAGGGAGGTAGGTCCACACACGTAAGGCCAGGACATGGTCTCTTGACACTTCCTCTGGGTCCGCTTCCACCTCTTTGAGCCTTGCCGCAGCAGGGGCCCCTTCCGCGGTGCAAGAGGCCCAGTCCGTTCCTTCCAGGGGGGTGGGAGGCACCGCTTCGGCAGTCGTATCCCTGGTGTCGTGGCCTGGGACCCGCTGGCCCTGGCCTCAGTGCCATCCGCCAGTGCTGTTTTGGGTATCAGCGTTGCAGCGCCGAGGGGGCCTGTGCAGTGCCATGGTCGGTGCCAGTCCATTGCTTGGCACCATTTCTGCGGTTGCCGATAGTGGGAGCAGGCCATAGGAAGTTTTACTGTGTCTTCTGTGACTGTTTGGATTGGAGATGGCGCAGTTTCCAGGTCCAGCGCCGTGGTGGGTGATGGCGTCGTGGGTGGTGCCATTCTTGCCTTTGGTGCCATTCACGGCATCGTCTCTGACTCTGGTGCCATTCACAGCGCTGTGTGAAGGGACGGCGCCATGTCTGGCACCGATTCCGACCTCGGAGCCATGGTTGGAGCCGTCTCTTTCCACGGCGCCATTCACGGTGCCGGGGAGGGAGTCGGGCAGACCATGGTGCCAGGCCTCAAGTTGGCACATCTATTGGTCCAGGAAGGGGAAGGGGTCAGTGGGTGGTCTGGCATCGGGCCTCATTCTCCACCTCTTTGGAGGAGGATTCCGGGTCTGATCCAGACCATCTCCCAGACTTCTCGGAGTCTGCTGACCCCTTTGTAGTTTCTTCACTGGTCCAGAAACAGCCTCCCTCTGAGGAGTGGGCAGTGGTCCCCGATTCTGGGGTCAGTGGCACTGACCAGCAGGCAACGGTCCAGGTGGCTGTTGCTGTGCAGCCTGAAGTCAGTGGATCATCTGAGCCCCTCAGTTGGGGTACCCCCTCCTGTAGTGTGCCTGGATCGCCCAACTTTAGGGCCAACCAGGGCACCCACAGAAGGGGAGGGTGCTACATCTTGGGTGGTCTCTTCAGGGGACTGCTCAGAGTTGCCAGCTGCCTAGGCTGGTGTTTTCGAGGTGGAGGGCTCTTTCGGAGGTCTAGGGGTCTGGGTTCAGTGTGGTGGCCCTTCTTGGGGACCCACCCGGTCTCGGGGAGGAGTCGCAGTGCAGACCCTTGTCTTTCCTCCTCTGTCTCCTTGAGAGGACCCTCCTCTTTGGAGGCCAGGGACCATCCTTCTGGACTCACATGGTCCCAGTCGCCTCACAGGGAGGACTTTTCAGGGCACGGTCTAGGCAGTTCCATTGTGGTTGTCCAGCTGTAGGCTGTTAGTCTCTCTGGAGCTCCTCCTCCCTTGGGAGCATCCGGTGGGCTCTCTTGCCCAGGCAGAGGACATTCCTCATCTTCTGTGGATCTGGCCCCCATTCCTCTGTTGCCGTCTCCCTCTCTCCCTGGTATTTCTGGCCCTAGGGGGCCTGTGACCTGGTAGCAGTTCAGGGGTGCGGCTGCTCATTTTCCTACTTATGTCAGGGCGATGGATGAGCAGGTTTTCCACCCACCCCCTGAGCAGCCACCCCCTGAATCTCTGAAGTCTTCTGCTTTCTCATCACCCTCTTCTGAGGGAGAGGAACCATCCATCCACATCTCCCTTGACGCTGATCTTGCTGCATATCAGCACTTCCTCACGAGGATGATGGAAGATCTTCGCATCACCCCTACCTCTCAAGACAATCCTGAGCATGTGGCGTGCGCCTTTCTGGGCGATTTCAGTGCGGCCACCCTTGTGGTGCCCACCTGGCCTTCTCTCTTCCAGGAGGCGTCACTGCTCTTCTGGCAACGTCCCTTCTCCAGTGTCCCAGCCCCTAGGAAACTGAGCCAGAGGTATTGTGCTCCCCCGGAGTCTCCAGGTCGTATGCCTCACCAGGTCGTATGCCTCACCCTCTGTCTGGGTTGATGCCACTGGACACTCCTGACGGGCTTTGCACCCTTCACTGTGATTGGCCCCCAGATCAAGACTCTTCAGATTTTGACTTCTGGGGGTAGGAAGACTTTCTACTCAGCACGGATTTTACTGTCCATTGCTGCACATCAGGCCCACTATGCTTCCTATGATAGGTTCTTGTGGTCCACACTAGATCAATTCCTAGCCTACTTGCCTGATAAGGAGGTAACCAAAAAAGTCATCGCACTCTCTGCTCAGGGCCTGGAGCTAGCAAAGCACCAAGCGAGGGCATCCTACAATGCCAGCGAGGTAGCTTCCAGAGTCGTAGGGACAACGATCTGCATCAGGCGGACAGCATAGCTGTCTTTTTCCTGGTTGTCACCCTTGGCCCGGCGTAGGGTGATTTCCTCCGCTTAGCAGAGGAACCATCTTTTCTCCCATCGAGAGGGGTGGCAATTGGGGCAACTTCCTTCCCCCTCCGGAGGGGTCCCCGTCTCACTCCCCACAGTCTCTGACCTAGCCAGGCCCATGAAGGTTCTCCCTCCCAGTGTCTCCCCCACTGGGAGCTAAGGGCTTAGTCCCTTAGGGTCTCGGGCCCTCTTGGGTGGGGCCTGCATTACCTATTTGTGTGATAAATGGTGAAGACTGACAGATAAGATAAAATTACGTACCTACTGTAATTTCTAATCTTTCTGTGTATCTTCACCATTCATCACAAATCCCACCTACCATCCCCCTGGGGCCTCAATCTCTGGGTCCCCCTCCCTCTGTGTGCCCTTTCTTCCCCCCCCTTTCTGTTGGGTCAGGAGTGGGGAGACCCTTGGGCATGCAGGGGTTATGTTCCTGCAGCCTTTCGCTCGGGGGGGGGCTGTTTTCTTCATTGCCTTTGGCTTCCACCCCTTTTAGTGGAGGGATGTTGGTGACTGCCCCCTCTCTCCTCCCTTTAACCCTTGTCCTTCAGGACTAATCCTTTTACTTCTTTTAGAGGTGGGGTTTTTCTCCTCTCCTTTTATTTTTGTTGGATAGGGGAGAGGACATCCCTTGGTTCCTGGTCTCCTCCTCTTTTTATTCCATGACTCTAGGAAGTCGTTCTTCCCAGAGTACCTCTTGATCAAAATTCTGTGCCTTGAATCTTGCCAGCCTTGCCAGGCTCCTAGCTACTCCTGGGCAGTAATCCATCTAAAAGCCAGGGGACCAGATCGCGAGCCCTGGATTTGTCCTCACCCCTCCCACTTAATTCTCCTTCCCTTTCCCTCTCTTTCCTTTTTCCTCTTCCAGAGTTTGGGACCCCTCCCAATCCCCTTTAGCTTCTGCTTTCTTCCTCGTCTGTCCTTTTGGTCGTTTATTTCTCCTTTTATTTATCATATCTTTTCCTTTATCTGTCCCTTGGACTCTCTTGTCCCACCCTCCCAACCCTGTTTTTCTTACTCTCGGTGACTCAGAACTAGCGGGAGGGCAGAGCTGACAGGTAACGGCCAACCTGCGAACACCACACAATGTGTCTGCCTCGAGGGCTACATTGGCTCCGCCCAAAAAAAAGGTCCCGCGGGTCATGACCTCTGGCCACATACCCACCTGCCTGTCATGAATGGTGAAGATACACTGAAAGATCAGAATTACAGTAGGTACATAATTTTCATTTGTATCTCATTCTCATCTTTTTAGTCTTCACTCCTTTTATCTGTACTCTGTGCTCTTCTTCCTTCATCTCTGCTCCTGCCCCTAAACTTTTTTTCAGTGGTTAAGGCCTCTTATGCAACCTCCACCTTGCAGAACTTGTAGCCCCTAATTTTGCTTCCTGATATGAGCTGCAGTATAGCATGCTATAAGGACACTGTCCTATACTTCACTGCCAATAGGAAACTGAAGCAGATTACACATTATTATCTTCCGATGCTTTCACAACAGAAGGCTGCAAAAGTGAGGAAGAACTGGAACTGCTGGTGAGGAGAGTGAAATGTTAGCCACATGATTTAAGATATAAGATGACTGTTTATTGGTACTATACTTATGCAGATAACCAATGACGTTATGGTGACTAATACCAGTATTCAGAAAAAGTACAAAAAATATCTATATTTTTTTAAACCGGCATAAAATTCTCCATGTTGATATTAAAAAAATATATTGCTATACTTTATCATTATCCAAAAAGTAGATTGATGACCTTTATTTTATAAATAAATCAGTCCTATCATGATGTAAATATGTATGTCGATACAGCTAGAGTAAATTGCCTGTTTTTATATCAATAACATAATTACTACTGTTACATAATAAATAGAATAATAGGTTCCAGTGAATTTCAAGGCTGTAATTCCATCGAGAGGTTCTGGGGACATAGGTAACCTCGAGAGCGAAGCTCGAGAGGTTCCTATGTCCCCAGTACCTCGAGACGAAATTACAGCCGAGTGATTCACTGGAACCTAACTGTTATTTTTTGTAATATATGGATGCGAGATGCTGACGAGGTCTTACTTCTGAATTCCTTGTGGGACGGTTCCGTGCTGCTTGTTCTCGCTCCTCACTCATATCCCACTTTCCCACGTGCAGTCCTGCTTCTCTCTCTCAGAAATAAAAAGAAAAGAAACAAAAAAAACTATGCTTTGGACATTAGACAAGTTGGTGATCCCAACGATAGTATTACGAGGACCGGAAGTATAGTATTATTGGACCGGGAGTATAGTATTACGAGGACCGGAAGTATAGTATTACGGCAGTGACTAAGGTAGTACAAGGGTTTTTTTATATGCTTTTTGGGGGTATTTTTAAAATCCGTATATTACAATGCGATTATTTCTTAACAGCTGGACTCCAAGCTTTCATTTAGAAAACAATTAAGTTTCTAGCCCCAACAGTTCCAGAGCTAGACCTTTCAAAAGCTATTGGACCTCGTTCACAAAGGGCGCGACAGCGCTTGCATCAAGTGTCAAGCACTGTGGTCGGTGCAACTGTGCCGCCTGATTCAAGAAGATCAGGTGTATTTATGATCATTTTCTTGATTTACAGCAGCTTGTGCCAGATATTTGGCTCAGCCTTGTAAAAAGGGTACCCTAGATTGCCACAGGCTAGATCAGAAAAAGATGGTCTAACTTGTGGCAATGAGCGCACAAGATCGAGAATTCCAGTCGCTGGCTGGAGAATGCTGCAAGCCGCGTGTGCCATATGTTTGGCAAACCCGGGGCTTACAGCATTCTCGGTCCTTTTATGAATCTGGCCCATTGTCTTTAAAATGTGTTCACTTTGGAACCATTAGGGCTAGAGACTTAATTTTTTTTATGAAAGCTAGGAGTGGTTGGAAGATCCTAGTGGTTGTTCTGTCTAAGAATAAACATATTATTTTCTAGTTTGGTATTAATCCAAATATCACACAGTCTATTAGTTTAAGTTCCCTACTGGTATTTAAGGATAGTAAAACATTGTTGTGGCTCTGTACTGCTGCAGACAATAAGAAGAAAAGTTGTTTCAAGCCCCATGAATCCCTCACTGTGCTTAACAACTGCAGTCATTCCACGGGAATGAGCCGCCCCAAAGCCTAGAATGTTATGCTAATTATGGAATCATAGAATGAAATTTAGAACTCCTCTGTGGTCACAGTCACAACCACTCTCCAGCATCAGAATTATTTCTCCACCAAAGGAAGAAGTCACCCCAAAGTAGTCTCCAGTACTTCAGCGCTGTTTAATGGTTTCTTTCTTCTTTCAGATGTCAGGTTGTCTGAACAGAGGAGCCCTGACTCCAGTCAGAGTAAGAGAGCTTTTGAGCAGACACCGGAGATGGTCCCTGCTAAGAAAAAACAGAAAGAAAAGCATGTTGCTGCCCCTCCTCATGAAGAAGGAAAGGAGACGTCTGGTCAGAAATGAGATGCCCTCGATGGAGGACATGGCTAAGGCATAGCAGTTCCTCCAGGCTTCCATGCCTGTTCCAGTGCCTGTAGAGGAGGAGGCTGAATTTTATTTTTGATGAGGAGGTGGAAGAAGGGCAATCCATAGAACCTGATAGCTCCCCTGAGCAGGAGTTTGGTTCCCCTCCTTGTGCACCTGACTGTTTTACCTCACACTGCTCTTTTGTGAGGCAAATGGTCAGTGCCCTCAACCTCTCTATGCAGGAGACTGCTGAGGATGAGAACGAGGTAGACTTCATAGACATGATGGGCTTAGCTCCCACTAAGAGGTTATTGCTGCCCATTCACAAATCCCTTTAAAAAGCTATCTGCAAAGTTTTGATAGCACCCCCTTCAGATGCTTGGATTGATAAGAAAACAGAAAAGTATCAAGTGGACAAGCAGGGTGCAGAGTACCTATATTCCCACCCTGACCATGAGGGAGTTGTCCAGACTGCAGCCTATGAAAGGCCAAAGTCCCACTCTCTTACCAGCTCTGAGAGAAGGACTCCAGGAAGCTTGACAGTATGGGCAAGAAGGTCTATATGTCAACCTCCCAGCTTTTAAGGCAGGCAGCTTACATGGCTTACACTGCTGGGTACCAAAAGGCCCTTTGGAACTCTGTTTTTGCTGTAAGTGAAAAGGCCTCGGGTGACTTGGCTCAGGACCTGGCAGACACAGCAAAGACTACCATGGATTGCCACCAAGTACCAGTTCCACATAACAATGGATGCTAATGACAATGCTTCAAGGGTCATGGCACATGCAGTATCCCTGAGAAGGTTTGCATAGGTACGTACCATGAACCTATCTCAGGACAGACAGACAAAGGCTATGGAGTTCCCTTGTGAGGGAAATTCCCTCTTTGGTGACAAAAGGAGGCTTAGATGAAGAAGGTGGACAAATGCGAGGCCACCTACAAGAGCAACACTGAGAAAAAGGCCTCCACTTCTATTAGGACTTCTGGAAGGGGACGTAGAGGTAGGGTATATTTTCCACATGCCTTCTTTGCCCTTGACTATTCCCAATGGAGGGGATTATTCAGAGGCAGAAGGGGTCTTGGGCATGTGGACTGTGATCCTGCACCCAAGGACCAAGTGACACAGAACCCCTGACAAGTTTGTTCGGGTCGCCCAACCATTACCAGTGTGAAGAAGGCTGGTCCACTATTTCCAGTAGTGGAAAAAAATTACAACAGACAGGTACAGTAGGTAGGTTCTGGAAACTGTAAATCAGGGTTTGACTCTGCAGTTCAAAAGATTCCCAAAGCTGCAGTCTCAGAATCTTCACTCCTTCTGCACCAACAGAATCTTCACTCCTTCTGCATGGACAGACAAGCTCCTGTTGGAGTTAGAGGTAAAAAACTTGGTGCATGCAAATGTGGTGGAGAAAGTCCCTGGGGAAATTGGGGAAAGCGTCTTTACTCCAGATATTTCCTGACATACAAGAAAAATAGGGGAGTGGTGACCCGTTTTAGATTTGAGATATCTGAACAAATGCAAAAGGAAAAGTTCAGGATGGTAACATTAGGATCAGTGATTCCACCATTGCAGCAGGGGGATTGGCTGGGGTCACTGGATCTGAAAGATGCCTACTTTCGCACACCATTCAGGTCCACTCACAGAAAGTACCTCAGATTCAGGGTAGGGAGCTGCTACTGCCAGGTCGCAGCCCTACCCTTCGGCCTTTTCTCAGTTCCCAGAGTGTTCACAAAGTGCTGGCAATAGTGGCATCACATCTAAGGAGACAAGGGGTGGTGTTTTTTTCCTTACCTGGACAACTGTTTTCAGGAAAATCGCACCAGGAGGCCAAGTCCTTCCTCCTCCTTACCCAGCACACTGTGCAGGGCTTGAGGTTTCTGATAAACTCCCACACAGAACCTGTGCAGGTGCAGAACTGGATGTCTCTCAGGGGCATTCCTCCCTCAGGAAAGAGTGGCAAACCTGAATTTGGTTACAGAGTCTTTCAAGGTGGGGCAACCCAGGCCTTCAAGAGACTTCCTTCAGCTGTTGGGACACAAGTCCTTATCCACAGCAGTAGACACAATGGCAAGGCTCCAAATGAGAGGCATCCAGTACCACTTGGGGTCATGCTGGTCCCAGAGGCGGGATCCGCTGTCAAAACTGGTGCCCATCACAAAGCCCCTATTAAGGGCAGTAGAGTGGTGGAAGAAAAAAAGCAATCTCAGAGTGGGGGTTCCCTTCCTCCAGCAACCACCCACTGTGGTGCTTACCACAAATACCTTCCTTCTGGGCTGAGGTTCCCATCTGGAGGATTTAAATGTAAGCAAGGTGTGAACCTCTCTGGAGTCTCGGGAGTACATAAACCTCCTAGAACTTAGAGACGTTTATCCCACAATGCAGGCCTTTTCTTCCCACATCAGAAGTCAGTCCATTCAGATCAGAACAGATAACACTACTACAACATATTACATCAGCAAACAAGGAGGAACAAGATCTTCAAAGCTATGCACAGAAGCAGTGAAGATTTGGAGTCTGGCCTGTTCCGTAGGGGTTCAGCTGTCAGCAGTTCACCTGCCAGGGAAAGACAGTGTGTTGGTAGACTCCCTGAGTTAAAACAGCCAGGGGCATCATGAATGGACCCTGACCAAGCAGGTGCTGGCCTCAGTGTTCAGAAGGTGGGGTACTCCAGAGATTGATCTATTCACATCATGGGAGAACCACCAGCTTCCCCTGTTCTGCTACAGACCTTCCTTGGTAGGGACAGACCCAGTGGATGCCCTCATCCTCATCTGGACTGGGAATTTTCTTTATGCCTTCCTTCCATTTCCACTTTTACTAAGGGTGTTGCTGAAACTAAGGGGAGAGTCTGCAACCATGATTCTTATAGTGCCAGACTGGGTCAGGCATATTTGGAACTCGCTGCTTCTGTCCCTCTCCACCAAGCACCCTATCAGTCTTCTCCTGAGGTAAAGCCTGCTGACCTTGTCTCAGGGCAAGATAACATTCTGAGATCTGTCATCTTAGGGCATGGAGCTTGAAGAGCTTAGAGTACTCTAGGCTGAATATTTTTAAAAAGTTTTTGAGGGGCTTAAGATGTCCAGGAAACTAGCAACAAGGAAAACCTATGCCTTTAAGTGGAAAAGGTTTTCACTGTGGTTTTCTTCTAGGCAGCTAAGCCTACTCCAGGAAGACTTTCCTGTGATTCTGGATTATCTTATCCATCTTCAGTCCCTAGACCTCAGGTCCTCAACTCTGAAGGTGCATCAGGCAACAGTGTCAGTTTATGCCTCAGCTGGTAAGGACAAGTCACTGGCCGCCCAGTCCATTTGGAAACAATTCTTTAAGGACCGTAACCATCTGTATCCCACAGTCAGAGATCCAGTTCCACCATGGAATCTGAATCTGCACATTGCCCAGCTCATGGAGCCTCCTTTTGAACCCATGGAGTCTGCTGATTTGAAATATGTCACCTGGAAAACAGTTTTCCTGGTAGCTGTGCCTTCTGCCAGGAGGGTGAGCTCTCTGCACATATCCCAGCTATCTCATTTCCAGAGTGACAAAATAGTCTCGAACTAACAGAAAATTCCTACCAAAGGTGGTGTCTGAATTTCACCTGAACAAGTCAGTTGCGCTGCCAGCATTCCTTACAGCACAATCCAGCGCAGGTGAGCAGAAACTCCATAGTTTGGATGCTAAGAGGACACTGAGCTACTACCTGGACCATGCAAAGGAGGTACGATCCATCAATACTCAGTTGTTTGTCACCTGTGGTGAAGTGGGTAAATGTAAGCCAGCATCCAAGAGATCAATCTCTCATTGGATAATCTTTTGCATACAGTTATGCTACAGCAAGGCTGGCAAGCTAGCTCCACAGGGTTTCAGGGTGCATTCAGTGTGTGGCACTTTTGCCTCAGTAGCAGCCTCTAGAAGTTTTCCCTTGCAGGAAATCTGTAAAGCAGCTACATGGAAAACAGTACACACCCTTAGAAAGCATTATTTTATAAACATACAGTCCAGGAGGGATTCCAGTTTTGGCACTGCTGTCTTGCAGAACCTTTTCCACAAGTAGGTTCTGTACCCAGCCTCTGCAGGTGGTACTTTGTAGTCTGCAGTTGTTGAGCACAGTGAGGGGATTCCTGGGGCTTGAAGAAAAAATTACTCACCGCAGTAATGTTTCTTCCAAGGGATCCTTCACTATGCTTAACAATACCATCTCTACCTCCCCTTCCAGAACCTGGAGAAAGTTCGCACAAGAATCAGTTCCTTTTTTTTGCTTGAGCATTTCTTGTTACAGGGCCTTACAGTTTATATATACTGATCTGGCGTTTTACATTTCAGTTTGTTCTGCCAATCTGAGAGTCTCACCAGACCTTTTTGTCTTAATAATTTTGGGTTTTGGTAGTCATTTTGCTAGTTTTAGTGGCCACTGCTCACCCTAGCTTCAGAAATAAATCTGACTTTGGAGAGTGGGCATGCGCATGACCACAGAGCAGAGTTTTGAATTTAATTCTAAGATTCCATAATTAGTATACAATTCTAGGCTTCAGGGAGGCTCATTCCCATGGAATGATTGCAGTTGTTAAGCATAGTGAAGGATCCCTTGGAAGAAACAATATTACTGCAGTGAGCAATTTTTTTCTTCTGGCAACTGAGATCATTCAGTCACAAATCTGGACTTTAAGCCATGTTTGTGACCCAAATATTCTTCAGGTGGATTCTTGTATACCTCAGAAGCATCATTTCCTCTCTAGTTTGTTCTGCATATGGTTTACTTTCTGTTTTCCCCTCCCTTCTAAGTGGGTCAGGCTCTTGTCAGCCCATTCTCAAGCCCTTGATCCCATGCCTACTGGAATAGTGATAACTGACACCTAGATACCCTCTTCCTGTCCACACGTATACTGACTTGGATCTGCCTCTCCAAGTTTGGCACCAACTGAGCAGTGAGAGTGTGGTCACATCATCTGTCTCAGTGCCACCACTGTTTCCAGCTGTTTTCTTACCCACTGTCTTACAGCCATCCCTAATGCTACCGGGGTGCAGTCATATACTGAAGACCTTTCTGGCCACTCAGTTGCGGGTTGTGACCCGACCAGCCCACAACACTCAGACTGGCCCTCACTGCTGAAGGACTGGACAGTCAATGTCCCCATGTCATATCTGTTTACTTCATCATGCCAGTGGCAGTATATCACCTCTGTCTGAGCATGTATTCCTGCCCACTCATCTGCCTCCCATTGTTCCACCAAGGGAAAATTAAGGAATGATAGGAGCCACCACCACCCACCCACCCCCTTCTTCGAGGCAAAAGGTATCTGAGATGCATGCTCATCACTGCCTCTGGCACCCAGTATGATACAACCCGGGCCCAGGACACAAACTCGAAGTCATCCATATTTCCATTCTTAACTCATTCAGTTTACAGTGATGATTCTGAATTAGGTTGAGCATAAGATGTTTTGATTCCTATATACACTCCAGGAGAGAATTAATTTTAATTAAAAACACATGCTTCTTTTTTTTATATACTTTTTTTTTAATTTCAGAGAGAAAAAGGGAATGTACGCCAAACAAAAAACAAATCGTATATAATTTCTTCTCAAACCGTTTTACCCTATACAATTCTCACAAAAAATATGATTTTCTTTTAATTTTAGGAGGGATAAAAAGAAATTAGAACAGAAAGTGCCACAATCACCTCCCTACAGTCCCAAGCTTTAATCCATCCCGTTAGGGAGAAAAAAAAAAAATAAGAATTTCTCTTAAGGTGTAGTCCCATAAGCAAATTTCCTATGGCGTATCTTCCAGCTGAGTTTTAACTGTGATTTCATTCAGCTGTCATGGTGATATATAGGGTATTATCTCCCAGATCTTCCTGTTCTTGATCCAAGTCTGATTCTAATTCCGTTGGCAAAGAAACATTCTTGTCGTAAAAATCCTTGGTTTTATCAACACCAAAAAAGAAATAATCCTTATTCTGAAAAGTGACATTGAGTTTGGCAGGGGCTTGAAGGACTGCACGAACTCCTGCCTGGATAAACTCATTTCTCAAGGTTAAAAAATGTTTCCTATGACGTTGCGTTGTTGAGCAGGAATCAGGATAGAGATGCATTCGAACCCCTTCATAGAAAACACCCTTTTTAACTGTCGCTAGATGGAATAACTTGTCCCTTAAAGATATTGTAGGAAAATTACCGATCACGTACATCGCACCTATTTCTGAAGCAGTTCCTGCTTGCAATTTAGGGTGAAAAACTGAATCCAGCAATACTGGTTGGTCAGGGGAGAGATGGAGAGTTAGAATATTTTTTGTCTCTGGCTTTAAATCCGTTTCTGGTACAACTGCGGAAAGTCCAGTCAAATGAAGATTTTTCAAAAGCAAAGTATTCTCAATCTTCTCCAGTTTACCAATAGTACCTATTTGTTCATGAAGGGAAACATTAACTGCTCCCTCCACCATTAAAACTCTGGTAGCAAGCTTCCCCATTTCACTCTCAGAAACAGTCACCCATTCCTCAATCGCTATCATCTTCGCCTCTATGTTCTCACATCTAGCAACAATTCCGGATAGTGTGGTTTTAATATCTGAAAGTATACTCCTGGTGTCAGTGTGAAAGTCCATTAGGAATGATTGGAGTGAAGCCAATGTAATTTTTTGTGGGTGTTTTACCTTCACTCTCATATCCAAACACGTTACTGCAGGGGAGGCCATTCTTCCCAGCGGGAACTGCACACTGTCAGTCCTGCGTTGAAAAGATTGCTTCCCTGTAGACATTTTTGGGGAAAAATACTTCTTGATTTGCTCTGTACTGTTTCTGCTCCTTCCTTAGCTTTGGCTAATCGATACATCATTAAAATTCTAAAATAAGAGCAGGAGAGTCAAAACAGCGGAGCTATGCAGAGATGTATATGGCCATCTTGGACTCATTGGAGCCCCCACAAAAACACAGGCTTCTTAATGCTGCATGCCTAAGTACAGTCTTTGACTGACCTGGGCATATTTGACACATGGAAATGTCTTTGGATATACATACATATCAGTATTGAATCCTAAATTCTTTCCTTTAAAAGTCATTCATTATGATGGATTCTCATATATTTGTGCTGCACATGTTCAGTTTTACATTGGCTGTGGATTGCTAGATTGCCATGGGTCTAGCAAGAAGCCCAAATACAGTATGCTTTGAAGACTTGTCTTCCTTACCTATTTTATTAATCAAATACCAAAATCATAATCATTTGATAACTTACTATGAAGTTAGATACATAACATTAGTTGTAACCAAATATATACAGTAGGTTCACTTTTCAGTAACATAGTTGTTTTCTATATGTTCAGCACAACACATATGTTACCATGGCGCGCACATGGGACAGATAAATAGGAATTACAGGTCTGTATATAAAATGTAAAATAACTGGACCTATGCAGGACAGATTATAATAAACTGCTGCTTAATACAGTTAGATGTGAGGTTTTCCAAAAACTGATTCAACCCCTATTGCATCATTTTGTGGGTACAGTTTATATTCAAGAACTGGATAGTTGTAGTTTTACTCCAAAGGTCCATGTAAAAGCTTTAGTGGCTTCTAGTGTAACCTTAAACATGTTATGCTGATGTGTTATTTCTCAAGAGACTGTTAAGTTCTGTGGTTACATCATTGCACCAGCAAATGGATTTTTTGCCCCCTTGGAGTGATCTCATTTTATACAATGTATATAAAGTGATTTTTCATGTAGTAGATTTTGTATTTGATCAAGAAACATGATATTGTCTTTACACAAAAGCTGACAAGACAGAACGATGAAAAATACAGTATTTTTAAGTAGTGCCTTGGGTTACATAAGGTGCCTTGATATAAGCATCATGCTAGCACCCCAGATTGTCTGCCTCTTTAATCATTTGGCATTCCTTTGGATAAAATAACATTTTCAATGCCAGCTTTGTGTGCTATGTGCAGAACCTCCTTGTTGATGGCAGCTTGTGAACTGATGTTTCAAAGTATTTCTGAGCTCTGTTTGTCATCATTAATGTTCAGTATTTTGGTTTGAAAACAGTCTGTCTTAGATGTCTTTCTTGGATTTGTTGCCTCCACTCTGTTTGATAAAGGATCTTCTGACAGTATCAGGGTGTATGTGATTTTGTTTCCCCATGTGGTTTGAACCTACAGTATTTTTATGTGTGAGGATACATGATTTATATATATATATTTACAAAAATAGTTTTAAAAGAATAGAAATCAATTATTTTTTGTTCCCCTGTAATCATTTTGATTCCTGTAGGCAGTCACTCTTATAACTGAGTACCAGTAAATGTTTTCTGTTGACAAAAATGTAGTCAGTTTTGCTTTTGCTTTTTTTGGTTGTTCTGAATGTTAAGTGTGGAAGAAAACTTTGCTTAATTTAATAGTATAGTACTGATTTAGAAACTTTAATAATTGATTTATTTCTTTACAGTGTTTTAAAATAGACTTAGGACTCAAGTGTTTTCACACCTTCAAAATTATGCATCATATCAATAAAATCCACTTTTGTAAAATCAGAGTCTCCGTTACAGTATTTGCATGACAGTGTAGTTCTTATTTGAGTCTTCATCCTCTTTGGGGTGCATCTGGATTTGCACCACCATGCCTTACTTCCATAGGAACTCGTTGGTACCCAAGTCTCAGCTTTTTATTAAAGCGATGAACATGAATAACAGGAAGAATTGTAAAACTGAAATAATCTCTTTAAGGGGGACTGTTGGGCTGCCTGTTGGCCGTGCATTAGTGCTTTGCACTACCTTGCAAGTGACCTGGGTTTGTAAGCAAGCACAGGAAGCCAGTGCATGGATGGCCATGGTCAGGGAACAGTGCCAGAAGCAGGGCTTCTCTGAACAGGGAGGGCTTTGTGCTGTTCTGGCAGCTGCAGTAACCCTCTGTCATGTGCCAAATAGTTTGTTTCCTCCCCAAAGTAGCTGTGGCCAGTGAGGCTGTATCTGCACTGCACTACACAGCACCACTGGTTGATGGGAAAGAAAAACAGCATGGTTGCCAACGCTTTCGGCCCTGTGCCACAGGGACATAGCTTGGTAGTAGTTGTCAAGGCTGGGAGGTCATCAGAAGAGTGGCCTATGGACAATGGAGGACATCATTAGGGATAAACATCTGGATTAAAAAAGGAACTCTGGAATGGCAAACTTTCAAGACCATATATAGGCAAACATCAAGGATTGTTTTCTCTGTTGCACTAGAGGTTGATACAACATGAGCACTTTGTACCCACTCCACTGAGTCGTCTCTAGAAATTTCTGTGCACTACTGGGGTCCCTTGCAAGTGTAGAGCAATACAAAGTGCTGATCCAGATGTTATCATGGTGTGATTACTCACAGACACTACTCTGGTGCTGAGGACCAACTCCTGCAATTTTTCAAGCCCCCCCCTCCCCCCGCAATTTCCCAAGCACTCTGTCATGTCTAGTGATCCCCAATCACCCAAGACAATCCCCATTATCTGATCCAGCTCTCCTTGTACCAAAGCAATCCCCTCATTCACCATTGCAGTCACTCCCAGTTACCATTGGAGACAGACACTGAGAGTTACAGATGCAGATACCCAGTAACTGAAGCAGAGACTTTTGGTGTGCTGTGATGGACTGCACATCCTCAACCCTGCCAGTAGCCCTCTTACACGACATAGACCTCCACCTTAGTTTGCCCCATTCTATCCTGTGCTAACACATACCTCTTTGTAAATCTGGCATGCCCCAGGCACTGGGGCATATGAGCCCAGTGACAGTATACGAGGATTAAAACAAGGCTGCCTGCTCGAACCTCGGACGGAGTGCAATCTTGTTTATCTTATCGATTCCCAGTATTAGGAAGGGTTACCTAACTCTGATTAGCTATGATACTGTGTCTCTTGAATAGGATGTATACCTCGGAGATCTGCAAGAATATCCTTTTCACAATGCACCCCCAGTCACTTATATCTTAATAAATTATGTTTATTTAAAATACCCGGTTTATACAATATATGGTAGTGTTTTTTTTATTTAAAAATGCTGTCCATAGCAGAGAACACCAAGTAACTAGATACATTTTTTTATTTTGACTGTAGGGAATGTCATAAAATTTTTCAAGCTACTTGGGTTTGTCGCAACAGACTTTTCATTCAAACCCCAGGAATCCCTCATTATCTTTACTAGTGCAATCAGCCCGAAGGGTTGCACTGCCCTGGAGACAGTGGAATGTATGTAAATTATGGATCTCAGAATGCATTTTCAAATCTTTGCTGCAAGATGGCGTTCTACTGTGCTCTCCAACATCAGATTTATTTCTCTGCCTGAGGAAGCAAGTTGTCCCAAAGAGCTCTCTTCACTTGACTCAAGTTTTCTGACTTTATTTTCTGTTTAAGTATTTTTGTTTTAGTCTTTTCTTCTTAGATCAAAGTTAGATGGTGGAAGCACCACTGGAAGGGAGGTGGACACCAGTCCATATAAGGAGGAGAGAGTTAAGGAACTCACTGATCTGAAAGTAGACAAGGCAGTGGGGCTGGACGGCATACATCTCAGAGTACTAAGAAAACTCTGAGGTGCTGGCGGCATCACTGACAGCCCTGTTCAACAGTTTGCTGGAAACAGGTGTGGTACCAAAGGACTGGAACAGGGAGAATGTAGTCCCTCTCCAAAAAAGTGGGAGCAGGGAGGAGGCTGGCAATTACAGGCCAGTCAGCCTGACCTCAGAGGAGGGGAAACTAATGGAATCACTACTAAAATAAATATTTTTTTATGTATCTCAAATCCAACAGAGCACAGGATCTGAGGTAGCATGGATTCACAGAGGGAAGGTCTTGTCAAACAAATCTGATGAATTACTTTGACTGGATAACTAGGGAAGTGGATCAGGGAGGGACAGTGGATGTGGCTTACCTGGATTTCAGCAAGGCTTTCGACACTGTCTCACATAGGAGGCTAGTAAACAAGATGGGCAGCCTGGGAGTGGGTCACAGTGTGGTAAACTGGGTCAGAAATTGGCTGAGCAATAGGACACGGGGGGGGGGGGTGAACAGAGTTCAATCCGAAGAGAGGTGGGTGACTACTGCTTGGACCAGTCCTCTTTAATGTCTTTATAAGCAACATTGCAGAGGGGCTTGAAGGAAAGGTATGTCTCTTTGCAGACATGAATATCTGCAACAGGGTTGGCACTCCAGGAGGGGTAGAGAAAGTCAGAAGTGACCTAAGCAAGCTTGAGGAGTAGTCATGGGTGTGGCAGCTAAGATGCAATACAAAGAAGTGCAAAATCATACACTTGGGGCACAGAAATGTGGTGGAGGAGTACATGATGGAGAGGGAGGTACTGACAGACACCAAATAGGAAAGAGACCTGGAAGTAATCATATCTGATAATCTAAAGGTTACCAAACAATGTGAGAAGGTTGTGAGGAGAGCCAGCGGAATACTGGTATGCATAGGAAGAGTTATCTCCAGCAGAAGGAAGGAGCTGGTGATGCCATTGTATAGAACATTGGTGAGACCTCATCTAGAGTCCTGTGTCTAATTCTGGGGGCCGCATCTCCAGGAGGACATAGAGTAGAAGTGGTTCAGAGAACGGCAACAAAAATGGTGCAGGTGCTGCACCGAATGTCATATGAGGGGAGACTGGAGGATCTCAATATATATTCCCTGGATGAAAGGAGAGCGAGGGGGGATATGACAGAGACATTCAGATACCTCAACGGTGTAAATAAGGTACAAGAGGGTAGCATCTTAAAAAAAATATATATATATATGTTTAAGAACAAGGGGCCATGATATGAAAATAGAGGGGGGTAATGTGAGAAAGCATTTTTTAATGGAAAGGGTGGTGGATCCATGGAACAGCCTCCCGGCAGAAGTTGTAGGGACAAAAACAATGGGGAAATTGAAAAACGCGTGGGACAGGCTTAAAAAAATTCTGGCGATAGGAAAGAGAGGGTAAGCTGCAGATCATTTAGGATCTGTGGTATATGAAACAGGGAAGATGGGCAAATTAGGTGAGCCAAGCGGTCCTTATCTACAGTCAAATTCTATGTTACTTCTGTTTTAGTTAGATTAGCATAGTTTAGCTATTTCCTTTGCTTTTAGTGGCTTTCTCTGGTTCCTCAGCACTTTCCAAGAACTGGAGAAAAAACACTTTTTTTTATATAGCAGTTTTCTTTTTAACTGCACTTGTTTCATTTGCTTTCCCTCTTATTTTTACATTTGATTTCATTTTGAACTGTTAACGCTTCAGTTCCTGAATTTTCAGGAACTGACGCACGTTTCTTGTGTTTTGCTGTTTTTTTTCTGAGGGACGGTTTCTATTATAGTTAAACAAAAAAAAAAAAAAAAAGGTTTAAAACTTTTTGTTTGCAGTTCGCCCTTTTTAGGGAATTGGACCGCAAATCGTAAATTTCCTTATTGGGAACCATTTTCTTAGAGGGTCTTTCTAAACTGGCATGTCAGACAGACCCAAAAAGAAAACGGGACCTTCAGGCTTCAAAAATTGTGCTAAGTGCTACAACCTCTTGGTGAAGGCAGACTGCCACGAGTTGTGTTTAAGGTGCCTAGGTCCCAGTCATTCCCTAACTGACTGTGAACGTTGCAGTAGGGTTTGCCCTAAAACTGTCAAAAAGGGCCGAAAAGTTACAAATTATTATGGTTTCTCAGTCTGCCTCTACATCAACTAAGCACACTGATAAGTGTCCTTCCTCCCATGATAAACAGAAGGAAGGTCTGTTAAAGACGTCTGATTCTAGGGTTCCTGAAAACAGGAACTCTGAGGTAGCCAAGCATGAAAGACCCTCTTGGCAGGATCTAGAGTTGGTTACTGCAAAAAAAGAAACACATCTCTGCCATTCCTCCTGAAGAAGGAACAGAGCCATCAATGGACAGAGGAAAAATAGCCTCTGTGGAGGACATTACTAAGGCTTGGCAGTTTTTTCAGGCTTTCCAAGTCATGAACTCATTAAAGGGCATGTCATTTCCTCCTCCAGTCCCTGCCCCGCTCCCAGTTCCTGAGGACCAGGGAGCTGAATTTTATTACGAGGAAGAGGAAGGGGGGGACCCATTGAACCCGATGGTTCTCCTCCTCAGGGTCAGGAGGATTTTTCCTCCCACTATGCCTTTGTTAGACAAGTGTAAATACCCTTGACCTATCCATCCAGGAGACTGTGGAGGATGAGAAAGAGGTGGAATTTTTGGATATGATAGGGTTAACTCCAACCAAGAGGTAGCTTCTGCCTGTGCACAAACCCCTCAAGAAAGCAACGGGCAAGTTATTGCAGACCTCTACTTCCACTATGGGAATGGACAAAAAGATTGAGAAATACCACCAGCTGCACGGTCGTGATGCTGAGTACCTCTACTCACACCCAGATCATGAAGGGGGTGGTCCAAGGCAGCTGCCTGCGACAAGGCTGCTTCTCCTTTCTACTCACCCTCCAGACAAAGATTCCAGGAAGCTGGACAGTATGAGGAAAAGGTTTATACCTCTGCCTCCCTGCTACTGAGGCAGGCTGCCTATATGGGCTATACTGCCCAGTACCAGAAAGCCCTCTGGAGCTCTGTACTGGCCATGCGTGATAAGGCCTTGGGAGACCTGGCACAAGATTTGTCAGAAACAGCCAAATCTGCCCTCGATGCAACCAAGTACCAGTTCCGTATGGCAGTGGATACCATTGACACTGCTTCCAGGTTCATGGCCCATGCCATATCTTTAAGGAGGTTTGCCTGGCTCAGGACCACTAACTTGCCCCAAGACATCCATGCAAAAGCCCATAGATTTCCCGTGTGAGAATAATTATTTGGTGGTAAAACAGAGGCATACATGAAAAAGGTGGAAGAGTACAAAGCTACCTACAAAAGCAACACTGAGAATGAAAAGGCCCTCACTTCCTATAGGCCTTATGGAAGAGGAGGTAGGGGTAGGGGTTATTTTCCCTGTTCCTTCCTGCCCTATGATTTCTCTCAGATGAGAAGTTCTTCAGGGGCAGAAGAGGCTCTGGACAGGCTGATCCAACTCCAGCACAAAAGTCTCAGCCCAAGCAGAACCCCTGATCAGTTGGTCCAGGTTGCCCATCCATTGCCAGTGGGAAGAAGACTGGTTCATTTCTTCCAGAATTGGAAAAACATCACTACAGACAAGTGGGTCTGGAAATGGTGAGCCAGGGGCTCACACTGCAGTTCAGAATATTTCCAAGGCTGCAGGTTCATGGAAACTTCAAACCTCCCACTCCAACAGAAAGAATTCTGGTGGATTTGGAAGTCAAAAGTCAAAAAGTTGCTGCAGGCAAAAGCAGCAGAAAGAGTTCTTCCTCCCAGTGAGGAAAGGGCCTTTACTCAAGGTACTTTCTCACCCACAAGAAAAATGGGTAGTGGTGACCCATTTTGGATCTTGTTTCTGAACAAACACCTGACAAAGGACAAGTTCAAAATGGTAACCCTGGCTACAGTAATATCTTTTCAGCAGGGGGACTGAATGGGGATCCTTGGACCTAAAGGATGTGTATTTTCACATTCCTGTCAGGCCCAGCCATAAGAAATACGAAAGGTGCAGGCTGCCTCTGGCCATTACAAGTTCACAGCCCTTCCCTCAGTCTGTCCTCAGCTCCCAGGGTATTCAAAAAGTGGTTAGCCTTGGTGGCAGTACATCTCAGAAGACAGGGGGTGCTGTTTTTTCCCTACCTGTACGACTGACTGGTGGCAGAAAAGTCACATCAGCAGCCCAAGGCCTCTCTTCTATTGACACACAGCACCTTGGAGAATCTGGGATTTCTCATAAATGCTCATAAGTTCCAAACAGAACCAGTCCAGGTCCTGGAGTTCATAGGAGCAGAATTGGATGCCCTCCAGGGGAGAGCATTACTGCCTCAGGACAGGATGGAAACCCTAGTAAGCCTGGCAAAGTTTTTCATCCTGGGCCAGCCCAGACCAGCAAGGCACTTCCTTCAGCTCTTGGGTCATATGGCTTCCACCACAGCTTTGGTGGCAGGGGCCAGATTTCAAACGAGAGACATCCAGTACCACTTAATGACCCATTGGTCCCAAATGCCAGTAGACCACACTTGGAGTATGCTTCTCAGTTATGGCGCCCATTTAAAAAGGGTGAATGTAACATTCTAGAAAAAGTGCAGTGAAGATTCACTAAGCACATTTATGGTCTACACAATAACGACTGTGAAACTAGATTATCTAATTTAAACCTAACGTCCCTAGAAACTCGTAGACTTAGAGGCGATCCACTTTTCTTATATGGTATAATGCAGGACCCCTACCTAATGTCTGAACTGCAGCTAGTATTTAAAGATAGCACCTACAACACTCAAGGGCACCCACTACAACTTGTGGGTAAAAGATTTAATTATATTTGGAGGAAGTTCTTTTTCACATTAAGGGTTATTGGCCCCTGGAATTGCTTACCTTTGGACATTGTCATCAGTGAGACCAAATCTTTATTTAAAAGACAACTTGATACCCTGCTGCTATGTGGGCATAGGTTACAATATTACTTGATGTCTTCATAATGCATAAAGGTGCAGCTATGGGCTAAACCAGACCCCTTGCTCCTAAAAATCCTTAGTATGATCCTCAGTATGAAATGCGAGCCCCACTTTCAAGACTGGTGCCTGTGACAAAACCCTTCTTGAAAGCTTTGGACTGGTGGAAGGAAAAAGACAACCTCAGGGAGGGAATGCCTTTTCAACAGCAGTTTCCCACAATCATTTTAACAACAGATGCCTCCCTTCTAGGCTGGTGAGCATACCTTGGTGACCAAACAGTAAGCGGAGTGTGGTCCCCTCAAGAATCCAGAGAGCATATGAACCTCCTGGAGCTAAGGGCAGTCTTCCTAGCCCTTCAGTCATTTGCTTCCCACATAAAGGGCCAGTCAGTTCAGATCAGGACAGACATCACCACCACCATGTAGTACATTAACAAACAGGGAGGCACAGTATCCTCAAAGGTGTGAACATATGCTATGAAGATCTGAAATATGACTTACTCCATGAAAGTGCAACTGTTAGCAGTCCACCGTCTAGGGAAGGACAATGTCTTGGCAGATTCCCTCAGCAGGATCAGCCAGGGACACCACGAATAGTCTTTGAACAAGCAGGTGCTGGCCACAATCTTCAGGAGATGGGACACACCAGAGAGATCTGTTTGCCTCCAAAGAGAATCACCAGGTGGTCCTCTTTTGTTGCAGGCCTCCAGCAGTGGGCTTGGTCCCCATGTATACCCTTACCTTGGACTGGTCAGGGAGATTCCTGTATGCCTTCCTTCCATTCCCTCATCTGCTAAGAGTACTGCTGAAGCTAAGAAGCCAGTCTGCCACTATATTAGTGGCTCCAGACTGGGTCAGGCAGGCCTGGTATTCCCTTCTCCTGGCCCTCTCCATCTTACAGCCCATTTGTCTCCCTCAGAGACACAACTTACTGACCATGTCTCAGGGCAGAATTGC
This sequence comes from Neoceratodus forsteri, assembly GCA_016271365.2. Taxonomy (NCBI): domain Eukaryota; kingdom Metazoa; phylum Chordata; order Ceratodontiformes; family Ceratodontidae; genus Neoceratodus; species Neoceratodus forsteri. The sequence continues at coordinate 608,528,586 of CM057449.1, read as the reverse complement.
CTTTCCGAACCTCAAATCACTGTGCCTCAAGGCCTGGTTCTTGAGGAGTTAGAATACGCTGACTTTCACCTTTCAGAAGAGGTCCTCAAGGTTCTCAGGAGGCCTACTACTAGGAAAACATATGCTTCCAAATGTAATAGATTTTCTCTGTGGTGTACTCCTAAGCAACTCGGTCCTTTACAGGCAGACCAGCCCATACATTTGGACTACTGGGTTCAACTGCAGTCTTTTGGCATCAATTTCTCAACCCTTGAAGTGCACCTGGCTGCTGTTTCTGCGTATGTTTCAGCAGGCAATGAGAAAACAGTGGCTTCACATCCTATTTTTAAGAAATTCTTTAAGGGACTCCTACAGCAGTATCTCCTTATTAGGGAACCAGTCCCTCCCCGGGACCTGAACATTTGTATAACCAAGCTCATGGAACTTCCTTTTGAGCCTATGGCTACTGCAGACTTGAAGTATGTCACCTGGAAGTCAGTTTCTTGGTGGCCAAAACTTCTGCCAGGAAGGCGTGTGGGCTGCAGGCCCACCGAAGAAATCCAAACTGCATTATCTTCCACAGAGACAAAATAGTCCTTAGGATTAGCAGGAAATTCCTCCCTAAGGTGGTGTCTGAGTTTCATTTAAACCAGCCCATCACCCTTCCAATGTTTTTCATGACAAAGTCCAGATCTTACTTCGAGAGGGCTCTTGCAGTAGGTATTTACATATAGGACTGACCCGCCATGTGTATCAGGATGCGAACATTCCTAGCTACACTCTGGCGGGGACCGCCCTCATGTAAGGCGACCGACATCATGCGACGTCAGTATAAAGGGGCAGTCCCCCGCACACGCCTTCCAGTTCTTTCCCGCCGTTGACTTGTGAAAGTTACTAGCGGTAGAGTTCAACACTCGTCAGTCATTAGTCGGTTCAGTTTTCGAACTTTTTGACCGTTTTTTCTGATATCTTTATTATATCTTTATACGCTGTGTATGTCATCCCCGACGCCTTCCGAATCGCGTAAACACAAGTGCGAATCATGCGGTTCCCAGCTGCCGCATAAGGATGGCCATTCCCTGTGCCTCTTCTGCCTAGACCCGGATCACCCTGTGGAGAAGTGCCAGCAATTTAATTTGGCTACCCGAAAACAGAGGCAGCAGTCCCTGGAGGCCCATACTTTAAAGAAAAAAATGGCATCCATGGAGAAGGAGTTCAAAAAGTTGAGGCAGGCGTCTACTTTCCCCGAAGGCCATAAAAAGAAGAAGAAGCACCGGGAGCGGGATTTGACCTCCATGGCCTCCATGATTCCGGCTGAAGTCATGGTTCTGAAGGTAACGTTCCCTCCAGGGGACCACTCCATGACGACCATCTTGGCGGTGTCCAAGAAGGTGTTGCCCCTCCTGTCGGGTTCACGCTCGAGCCCCTCGGGTACATCCAGGGTAAAGGAGGCTTCTGCTCCTGGGAAGGCCGCTGCCACGCAGCCCTCAGTTTCGAGCAGGTGTGCTAAGTCGGACGCCGGTGCCTCCGACGTCCGCCAGGACAAGGCTGGTAAGCCTCTCACTCCTTCAGGAGGGCGCACAGTTGCTCTTTCACCTGACAAGGCTGCATCCCCAAGGGATCTGATAAGTCGGATTTTGGCTCCTCCAACGCCCACCCAGATCCGACTGATAAGCCGGACGTCTGCCTCTCCGATGCCCGCCCGGCCAAGGAGCCTGTGTCGGACCCCTCGACCAGTCCAACGCTCCAGGCTCCCTGCAATGCTTGGTGTTGCCCTCTGAGGTCCCTGAGTCTCCTCTACTGACCTCATGGGATTCCAACCCTCCCTCCCCGGTCATCACGGAGGACTTGGACACACTGCCATCAGGGCCCCCTCCTTCCGGACCAGACACCCTGATGCTGGACCTTCAGACGTTGGCTGACGTCCCCTTCCAGACGGTGCTCCCATGCTGGGCCCGACACCCACGGGGCCAGCATTTCCTTTGCCTGGCCGCCAGCTTGGCCTCTGCCAGGTCCCTCTGCTCCATCAGAGCCCCTGGCCCCTGGGTATCCAACACCTCAATACCCAGTGCTGTCTTACCCAGCGCCACAGTATCTGATGCCACAGTACCCGACACTGCTTTACCCAACACCGTAGTACCCTGCGCCTCAATACCCGACGCTGCGCTTCCTGCCATCAGGCTATGGATACTCAATGTATGGTTATCCTCAGTATCCATATCCCCCTCCTCCGCCACCCACTCCCCAGCTGCCGGCGGATTTGAAGGCAACTCTAGCCTCCTGGTGGGCTGAGACCAAGGCTCAACTCATCAGAGAGGAAGAGAGTCATCTACTGACGCCAGACCCTTCGCAGGATCCCCTGCGTCGGAGATGGGAGACTCCCTCCCCCTTACCTGACACCAGAGGTGAACCCTCAGGCACCAGGGGTGGGGAGGATACGCATCCCAGAGAGCTTCCCAAAGAAACCGTCCCTCCCCCACCTAGGGAGTAGTCTTCCTCTACTTCATCGGAGACCTCTGACTCGGACTCAGGGAGATGCTCTGACCCAGACGACGAGCCTCGTACTCCAGACTGACCTAGGCCAAGCACCCCTACGAAGTGTCCTCCGGAGGATCCTTCTTTTCTGGAGCTATTGAGAAAGATCCAGGAAGTTCATCAGTGGCAATCTCTGGAGCCAGATCCACAGTGTAAAAAGCTCGCTGCCCACTTGGATCTGCCTGAGACCGCTCCTATATTGATTCCACCCTGGATAGAGCCTCACGCGGATCTTGTTTCCACTATTTGGAAACAACCTTCCGAGTTGGCCCCCCCTTCCAAGGAAGGCAGATCAGCTATATCAGGCTCCCGAGGGAGTAGATTTCCTGAACCTACACCCTAAAGCGGACTCGGTCGTGATTAGCACCGCTCACAGCCGCTCCGCTAATCCTAAACATCTCAGCTCATCTCCGCCTGACAAGGAGTCTCAGCTTCTGGACCAATATGGAAAGAAGATCTACACATCTTCTACCCTGGGTATTAGGGCCCTGAATTGTGTAGCACATAGGTGGAATTACCAGAAGTCCATCCTTAGCCAGGTGGAATCGAAGTTAAACTCCCTTCCTGAGTCCCAGACAAAACAGGAAGTGGAGGATCTTGTCCATTCTGCTCGTTCAGCCAGTCGGCACATGCTTCGTGCCACTTATGATGCAGTGGACACAGCTGGATGGAGCTCGGCTATCACCATAGGCCTTCGGCGTCATGCCTGTCTCCGTGTGTCAGGTTTGGTCCCTGAAGTGCAATCCGCTATTCAGGATGCTCCCTTCAGGGGTTCGGTGCTGTTCGGTGGTGATGTCAAGGACATCCTTACTGACCTGCAAGAGAAGGGCACTGCACTCAAGTCTGTGGACTCTTTGTACAGACCCCCCTCAAGGGCAGCGGCGTCTCTTTCATAGACGTAACCGACAAAAACCAAAACCACGGGGCAAACAGGCCAACAAGCATTGGGTCACTCCAGCCACTAAGACTCCCCCTACCAAAAAAGCTGCGGGAGACTCTGCTGCTGCACTGCCTCAGCCTCCTGGCTTTTCACTTCTCCCACTGCCTCTGGAGGTCCCAGAGGAACCGGTTGGAGGGAGATTCTCCTTCCATCTACCAGGCTGGGAGAGGATAACGTCGGATGCTTGGGTGCTCCTGTTGATTGCAGCAGGACACTCAGTAGAGTTTCTACAGAAACCACCCCGACTCACCGGAACATCTTCCTCTGGTCCTAGAAGAAATTACCTCCCTTCTCTCAAAGGCAGCGATAGAACCAGTTCCCAACCACCTTTGGGGGACGGGTTACTATTCCCATTTCTTTCTAGTTCCAAAGACGACAGGAGACGTGAGGCCTATTTTAGATCTCAGTTCCCTGAACATGTTTGTGGAGTATAAATGCTTCAGAATGCTGTCCCTGCAGGGCCTTCTGCCTCTTCTTCGGCAGGGATTGTGGCTGTGCACTTTGGACATGCAGGATGCTTACCTACATAGCCCCATATGCCCTTCCCACTGCAAATTCCTTCAATTTTGCTTTCAGAGGGACCACTACCAATTCAAGGCTCTCCCATTTGTTCTTTCCTTGGCCCCCTGAGTATTTACCAAATGCCTGTCTGTAGTGGTGGCCCACCTGCATACCCAGGGAGTTCAGGTACTCCCGTACCTGGACGATTGGTTCCTGATGGCCCCATCCAGGGAGGAACTCCTACACTCTCTGTCCCTTACCCAACAGGTTTTCACCAGCCTGGGTATTGCCATCAACCAGGCAAAGTCCCATTTGGTCCCTTGTCAACGCCTCCAATTCATAGGGGCGATTCTAGACACGACCATCGGTAAAACCTTTTTGCTGCAGAACAGGGCGGACACCCTTCAGACTCGGGCACGCCTCCTGTCCAGTCGCAGAAGGGTCGGAGCCAGGTCAGTCCTCTGCCTCCTTGGGCTAATGACGGCTGCCATTCCAACAGTCCCACGTGCTCGGCTTCATATGAGGATTTCTCAATGAACGCTTTGGTTTCAATGGGACCAAACACTGGACGACCCAGACCAAGAGGTACTAGTTTCCGATCCCATGATCAGGGACTTGCAATGGTGGATGGTACAAGAGAACCTTTGCCGGGGAGTTCACTTCAACATCGAACCCCGCCTCCCAGACGTTGATGACAGATGCCTCAGGAGAGGGCTGGAGAGCCCATCTCGGGTCTCACAGGACTCAAGGCAGCTGGTCCCAGTTTGAACAAAATCTGCACATAAATGTGCTCGAACTCAGAGCAGTCATTTATGCCCTTCAGGCCCTGCACTCCTCCATCATTCCCGGTCATCTCTTCATACAGACTGACAACATGTGTGTAGTCTGGTATCTCAGCAAGCAGGGAGGAACATGTTACTACCCTCTATGCAGGGAAGCAATGAGAGTGTGGGTCTGGGCTACCCAGCACAACCTTCACCTGATGGCCATTCACGTTCCAGGAGTGGAAAACACACTGGCAGACCACCTCAGTTGGTCCTCAGCCAGGGCCCATGAATGGGAACTGGATCAAGAGGTCGTAGATGACATTTTTCTGCAATGGGGAACCCCTCAGGTAGACCTGTTCGCATCTCCTCAAAACGCAAAACTTCCCGCCTTCTGCTCGCTCACTCCAGGGTGAGGCATTTTTTGGTGGGACGCTCTGTCTCTCAATTGGAGGGACAGATTCTTCTATGCCATCCCTCCTATTCCCTTAATTCTGAGGGTCCTGAACAAGCTCAGATCAGAGGGGCACGAATGATCCTCATCGCTCCATTCTGGCCCAGGCAAGTTTGGTTCTCTCTTCTGCAACAATTTTCAGAGGAACTTCCGCTTCCTGTTCCTCTCTCGCAACACTTGTTGACCCAGGATCAGGGGACCCTTGTTCATCCAGGTCTCAAATTCCTTCATTTGCATGCATGGCTCCTGCAAACGTAGCTAAAGCCTGCTTCGGGGTTTCCCCACTTGTAGGAGACATTTTGGTAGAGGCCAGAAAGCCTTCCACCAGATCCACCTACACCATGAAGTGGAAACGGTTTTCTATTTGGGCCACATCAAAGGACTTCAGACCTTTCTCTTGCCCAGCCAACAGAGTCCTGGACTACATGCATCATCTCTTCAATCTGGGTCTCAGCCTTTCCTCTTTAAAGGTCCACATGGCAGCAATTTCAGCCTACCATGTCCCCTTCGGAGACTGGACTTTTGCTCAGCTGGAAGTCTCTAAGACATTCCTCAGAGGGGTCCTCCATTTGAGACCCCCCCATCCACATTCCTGCTCCTCCTTGGGACTTTAATTTTATTCTTGAGAAACTTACTCTGCCTCCCTTTGATCCGGCAACCTTAGCAGATTTAAAGTTCCTGTCTTGGAAGACTCTCTTTCTAGTGGCCATTACTTCAGCTCGAGAAATTTCCGAACTTCAGGCCGTGATGTGTAAAATCCTGTATTTGATTTTTCACAAGGAATGTGTGGCTCTACGCACCAACCCTAAGTTTCTCCCTAAGGTGGTGGCCGAATCTACGCAGAATCAATCCATTGAGCTACCCGCTTTCTTTACGCAACACTCCAATCAAAGGGAGTACCTCTTGCATACTTTGGATGTTCACAGAATACTGAGATACTACACCACTCGGAGTAAGGATCTCTGGAAATCTGATCAGCTTTTTGTCTCTTTTACTCACAAAAGAGAAGGCAGTGCTGTTTCTAAGTGATGCCTATCTAAATGGTTGGCTCATTGTATTACTTTCTGTTACAAGTACAAGACCCTGCCTGGTCAAGTCAGAGGTCATTCCACCAGAGGAGTAGCTGCCTCTGCGGCTTGTTTCAAGAATGTGTCAGCAGCAGACATCTGCGCAGCCGCAACTTGGACTTCTGTCCATACCTTTATGAAACACTACAGTTTGGACATTGCCTCTCGCCGTAGAGCAGGCTTCGGGTTGGCTGTGCTTCAAGGTCTTCTTTAATAAGACCTGTTCAGCCGGAGATTCCATACCATGAATAGTTTTCCTCCTCCCGAGTGCTTTTCCTTGTTCTAGACTGCTTGGGACTCAGTCCTGTATATAAATATCTACTGCAAGAGCCCTCTAGAAGTAAGATAGTACAGTTATGTAAGAACTTACCGTAACAGTAGATCTTCGAGAGAGGCTCTTGCAGTAGGTATTGCCATCCCACCCTCCATCCCCCTAAGCATTTTTGGCTCCTGTTCTATGAGGGGAAATATCCTCTTCAAACAACATGAAGTCTTGCTGTATTCTGACATATGCAGTTAGGTCCTGCCTTTCAACTGCCCCGGAGAACGAAGAGTTAAACTTTCCATGGCCAGCATGGAATGTTCACCGCGAACTCGGTTGAAGTCCCTGTCTGCTGTTGTTTAAACTCCAACCGTCAGATTCTTTACTCTGCCTCACTGAACAGTCGCTCTGGAGATTTCTCCTTTGCTCGGTTCAAAACAGTCGGTTGAAGTGTCGTTTTTTCACTCGGTTTCTCCTGAATTGCTGTTACCGATCAGTCGGTTCAAGTCTCTGTCTGTGGTACCGTGAGTACTAGATAGGTTTTCTGTGTAGTTTCTGTGTGGAACTTGTAAATTGTGGATCGGTTCGGCTGAACCGATCAGTTTTCAGGTAAAAAAGTTTGTGATTTACTTAGAGTGTGGTAACCGGTCCGTATCGGTTCTAAAAAAAACTGATTTTTTTTACGTTTTTTTCCAAGACCCGTGACACGGTCAGGGGAGTCTTGCCTGGCGGCTTGCCGAAAAAAGGGTAAGTTTTGGTTAGGATTAGCCATGTCTGGAAACCAAAAAAACCAGGCCCACTGGGTTTCAACACTGCAGTGTGTGTGGGAAGTCTTTGCCAAGGCTGATCCCCACACCATCTGTGTTTATTGTCTGGGGTTTGACCACCTCAATTCAGACTGCCAAATTTGTAAGAATTTTCACAAATCTACCCTGGAAAAGAGATTAGGTAGACTGAGAGAAAGGGAGGCCGAGAAGTCCGCTGACCCGGATGGCCAGCCCGGTTCGGTTCCGACTGAACCAGAAAGAGTGCCCTCTGACCAGGGCAATACTTCTTCGGGCAAAAGGAGAGCCAATTCTGAGGAGTCAGTTCTGGTAAAAAGAAAAAGAAAAGATAAATCGTCTGGTTCGGACCCAGAAATTCATACTCCGACTGCCGATGAGATAGCCAAGGCGATAAGGATAGTGCAATCGCTTACTCCGGTTCCGACCGAACCGGCACCATCTGGCAGGGGTTCGGTCCGGTCAATTCCCCCGGTTCTGGATTACACTTTGGAAGAATTTTAGGAACCGGAGGAGGAGGAAGGAGAGTATGAGGATGATGATGGTGATTATGAAAGTCTGGATGTGCCTATTGACCCGGACATCTTCCCAGACAGACCTTCAGGTGTTTCTCCTCTTGGGCTTTCTGAGTCCCCTTCTCACTTTATGTTTTACAAAAAAGTGGCTGAGACCCTCCAGCTTCCTGTGGAGGAAGCAGTAGAGGATCAGGAGGAGCCTGATTTTGTTGAGATGATGGACATCCCAGAGTCCAGGAGACTGTCTGTTCCCCTCCACAAATCCTTTGGGAAACAGACACATAAAATTCTTAAGACTCCTAATTCCATACCTCCTGTGGACAGACGAATGGACAAGAGGTATACTCTTTCAGGCTCAGACACGGAGTTCCTTTCCCAGCAATGCAGCCATGTTGGGGTAGTGCAGGCTGCTGCCTGTGATAAGGCAAATATCTCCTTGGCATCACACCCCCCAGACAGGGACTCCAGGAAGATTGATGCCATGGCAAAGAAACAGTACATGGCAGCATCTTTGGGACTCAGGCAGGCTATTTGGCCTACACAGCTAGATACCAGAAGTCCAGGTGGGACACTGTGCTGGCTCTGGCTAAACAGGCCCCTGACCAGCTTGCCAAGGAGCTGGAGCAGGTGGCTGCAGATGGGATTGAGGCATCCAAAGTACAATTTCATGCTGCTGTGGACTCCAATGATGTTTCATCAAGGGTCATGGCTACATCTGTGGCTCTTCGGAGGATGGCTTGGCTCAGATGTACTAGCCTATCACAGGATACCCAGGCTAAGGCCATGGATTTCACTGTTATTGGTAATTCTCTGTTTGGGGAGCAGACAGAGAACTACATGAAAAAGATGGATGAGTATGGGACCACTTACAGGAGTGTTCAGGCCAAAGAAAGGCAAGCTACTCCTCAAAGGCAGCAGTCCAGGGACAGGGGCAGGCCTTTCCAAAGGCCTTTTTACAAAGCTCAGGCCTCCTCTTCTTACTCTCAGAGGGGGTTCTTTAGAGGGAGAGGCAGAAGGGGGGATGAGCAGGCCTGCATTCACCCCTCAGCCTAAAGCCCCTGCCAAGCAGACACCCTGATGGGTCTGCCCGGGCCGATTCTCCCATACCAGTAGGGGGCAGGCTGGCTTACTTTGTCCAGGACTGGAAGTCTCTAACATCAGACAAGTGGGTCCTGGAAGTAGTAAGCCAGGGACTGGTTCTCAGCTTCAAAAAATTTCTCAAGATGAGAACCAGATCCTTTCCACCTGCAAATCCATCAGAGACCCTTGCCTTAGAGGCAGAGGTTTCTTCCCTCCTAGCTCTCAGAGCTGTGAGAGGTTCCACCCTACACAAGGGCAAAGGATTGTACTCAGGTATTTCTAACCCCAAAAAGACAGGAGAATGGCGGCCCATCCTGGACCTAAGATATCTGAACAAACACCTTTTAAAACCAAAGTTCAAAATGGTGACTCTGGGAATAATCCTTCCCTCTCTAAGGCCAGGGGACTGGCTAGCCTCCCTGGACCTCAAAGATGCCTATTTCACATTCCCATCAGGTGCTCCCACAGAAAGTACCTCAGGTTCGAGTTGCCCTCAGGCCACTATCAATTCAGAGCAATGCCCTTTGGCCTAACATCAGCCCCAAGGGTTTTCACAAAGTGCCTGGCAGTAGTGGTTGCTTTCCTAAGGAGAAAAAAGATCTCCATCTTCCCACCCTTGGATGACTGGCTCATAGTAGGTCAGTCTCCAGACCAAGTCAAGTCACATTTGCAAATGACTCAGCAAGTGCTCACTTCCTTAGGATTCCTTCTCAACCTTCAGTGTGGCTCAGTTGGTAGCACATCCGCTTCTGGACCAGAAGGTCGTGGGTTCTCGTCCCACACCGGGATTGGACTTGCACCTAAAAATCGCTGGCATCCGAGTGCAGTATTGGGGGGTGCTGTACTGCTGGGGTGTGCCGTCCTTCGGATGAGACGTTAAACCGAGGTTCCTTCTGCCCATCCTGGTGTTGTCCTGGTGGAAGTAAAAGAACCCAGGGCACTCTTCGCAAAGAGTAGGGAACATTCCCGGTGTCCTGGCCAACATTCCCCTTCCCATAAACTGGTTCATGCAATTATCCAGGCTGTGTGTGGGTGATGATGTGCGATATGGCCACCACCACACATTCAGTCACTTCACTACCAGTCTAGCATTGCTTGTAAAGCGCTTTGGATGTATGAAAAGCGCTATATAAATGCTGATTCTTCTTCTTCTTCCAAAGTCAGTTCTCGAACCAGTACAGCTCCTCACCTTCATAGGGGCAGAGCTGGATACAATAAAGGCAAGAGCCTTCCTTACCCTGGAAAGGGCAAGGACCCTGATGGAACTGGCCTCTTCATTCACCCTTCAGGTGTCTCGACCAGCAAGGCATTTCCTTCAGCTTCTGGGCCACATGGCAGCTTCCACAGCAGTGGTCCAAGGAGCAAGATTCCAGATGAGGGACATTCAGTTCCAAGAGCCTTCTGGTCCCAAAGAAAGGATTCCCTTACCAAACTAGTCCCAGTGACTCGAACCCTGATCCAGGCCTTGCAATGGTGGCAGGATCAGGACAATTTGAGACAAGGGGTTCCTTTTGTCACTCAGTCTTATTCAGTGATACTCACCACAGATGCTTCCCTGCTGGGCTGGGGAGCCCATCAGGGGGATCTTACCACCCAAGGACTGTGGTCACCTCAGGAATCTCTGCTTCACATCAATCTCTTGGAACTCAGAGCAGTGTTTTGGCACTGCAAGCTTTTCCAAATCTGTGCAGAACAAGGTGGTCCAGGTCAGAACAGACACCACCACCACCACCATGGGGTACATCAACAAGCAGGGAGGCACTTGGTCTATGGCCTTGTGCACAGAAGCAATGAAGTTGTGGTCCCTGACCTATTCCCTGCAAACCTCTCTGATAGCAGTTCACCTCCCAGGGAAGGACAATGTCCTAGCAGATGCTCTGAGCAGAATATCCCAGGGCCATCATGAATGGACCCTAGATCCTCTAGTTTTGAAAGTGATTTTATCGAGATGGGGCACTCCAGAGATAGATCTTTTTGCAGCCCCAGACAATCACCAACTTCCTATCTTTTGTTGCAGACCCCCAGTCTTGGGCTCAGTCCCCCTGGATGCTCTGATCCTGAATTGGGAAGGGAAATTTCTGTATGCTTTTCCCCCCTTCCCTCTCCTGTTCAAAGTGTTAGTCAAGATAAGGTCACAACCATGCAAAGTGATTCTGATTGCTCCAGACTGGGCCAGACAGCCCTGTTATCCCCTGTTGCTGTCCCTAGCAGTCCACCTTCCCCTGTCTCTTCCCAGGAATTACAACCTGTTGACATCCTTTCAGGGGAGGATTTGGTACCTGAATCTTCGGTCTGTCAATCTCAAGGCATGGCTCTTGAAGAGTTAGAGTTTGCTGATCTGCATCTTTCCCAAGGGGTTCTGGATATCCTTAAGGCTTCTCGAAAGCCTTCCTCCAGAAAGACTTACAACTCCAAATGGAAAAGATTCAGCATTTGGTGTTCTAAGAAAATATTTCTCCAGATTCTGCTGAGTTGCCTATGGTTCTGGACTATATGGTCCATCTTAATGGCCTAAGCCTTAGGCCAGCTACCCTTAAAGTACATTTGGCAGCTGTTTCTGCTTTCCTGTCAGTAGGCAAGCCATCCCCTCTGTCAGCCCATCTTGTGTTTTGTAAGTTCTTCAAGGGATTGCGTCACACCAATCCCCCCTTTAGGGATCCTGCTCCTGCTTGGGACCTTAATGTTTGCATTGCTCAGCTTATGCAACCCGCTTTGAGCCTTTGTCCTCTGCAGAGCTTAAGTACTTGACTTGGAAAACTGTGTTTTTGGTGGCCATTACCTCTGCCAGGCGTATCAGTGAATTGCAAGCCCTGTCAGTGGAACCTGATTTCATCTCTTTCCATAGAGATAAAGTGGTCCTAAGAACTAACAGAAAGTTTTTGCTGAAAGTGGTTTCAGATTTCCACCTCAACCAGTCTATGTCTCTCCCTGTTTTCTTCACTGACCATTCCTCCTCTGGAGAGAGGGAGGCTACACAAATTAGATGTTAAAAGGGCTCTGAGCTACTACATAGAGCGCACCAAGGGTCACAGGTTTGAATCCCTCCAGTTGTTCCTCACGTATGGAGAGGTTGGTAAGGGCAAACCTGCCACTAAGAGATCTATTGCCAGGTGGATTGTTTCTTATATATAGGGTTTCCGGTTTTAGGTTTTTACCGATAAACACCGATAAAACACCACCGTGGTGAAAATCAGGAAATCAGTTATAACCGAAAAACACCCGAATTTCATTGTGTCCCCACTCTTCCAGCTGACCAACTGTGAGCTAGATATGTGGGTGGATCGTGTTTTTTTTTGTATTACACCTTTCACTTGTATGGTGGAACAGAGCTCTAATACTGTGCTGCTCCTAGCTCACCATCACCATCTACATATTTATATATGTATAGTTCTAGTTATGGTGCACTGTTTTGTAAAACTAATGCAATATTAATATGGTGCAATATCTATGGTACTAACATGCAATAATCATGATACACAGTTTGAAAAAGTGTAATACCTGTTTTTTAACTTGGGTGAATAAACACTGATTTATAAAGATTTTTGTTGTCCGAGAAATTGATTACATCTAAAATAACAGATTTTTGGTACTTCTGAAAGGGGGAGAAAAATGCTGAAAATAAACACCTTTTTTTACGAAAAATAAACACCTAAAACCGGAAACCCTACTTATATACAATTCTGCTATGAGAAACTAGGTAGAACTCCACCCTCAGGCCTGAGGGCTTATTCCACTAGAGGTACAGCTGCTTCCCTGGCTGCTGCCAGGGACATTTCTCTCTTAGAAATTTGTCATGCAGCCACCTGGAAAACAGTCCATACATTCACCAAGCATTACTCTCTGGATATCCAGGCTAGGAGTGATGCTCGGTTTGGCACAGCAGTACTTCAGAGCTTGTTTCCAAAGTAGGTTCTGTCCCTCCTCCATGGAGGTACTACTTGGTAGTCTGCATATATCAGAATACAGCAAGACTTCATGTTGTTTGAAGAAAAAATTACTCACCTTAGTAATGTTGTTTCTTCTAATGGAGTCTTGCTGTATTCTGACCTCCCCCCTGCCTCCCCTCTCAGAACCTAGTTTTTGGGATGTAGGTGGGCAGGAGCATTGTTGGCACCCTAGGGGTGTCCTTTTTTCACCCTCTTTTATTTTCGGTGAGTGATTTAGTTTTGGGATGTGTTTTGTTTTTTGGGTTTCCTGACTTGAGTCTTCTTTTTGAAGCCAAAAAACCCTTTTATATAGATATAGTTGCCAGTTGGCTAGTTTTGAGTTTTACAGTTTCCACACAGAACTTCTAGTGAGTATTGCTCGTTAAGATCTGACGGTTGGAGTTTAAACAACAGCAGACAGGGGCTTCAACCGAGCTTGCGGTGAACATTCCATGCTGGCCATGGGAAGTTTAACTCTTTGTTCTCTGGGACAGTTGAAAGGCAGGACCTAACTGCATACATCAGAATACAGCAAGACTCCATTAGAAGAAACAACATTACTAAGGTGAGTAATTTTCTCTTTAATTATTCAGTAGCAAGAAAAATTTCCTGGGCTCTGATTGGTCGGTGCCTTCCTTCAACAGTGATGTTATCACTGTATGAAGTCCAAGCACACAGGTGACCGCAGAACAGTGAAAGAAATTTCTAAATTCTAAAATTACCTAATGATTTGAAATCTATTAAATCAACTGTCATTTTTGAAAAGGCTTTAAAGAGACATCTACATCACAATTGTAATTGATTTTTTGTATGATTTTTTACGCTGAATATGGAATTGTTATTAAAATGTGTGAGTACTGTATGTGTAATTAGTTGTATGTTTTAAGATAATGTATGTTTATTCTTTCCTTTTGTACTTGAATGTTGTGCAATACCTAACAGGACTTTGTTGAAAATAGGAGTAAAATCCTAGCAATCTATCCTGTATAAAAATGAAATTTCATCAATCAGATTTTATCAGTCAGTCAAATCCCTCCCTTCCCCATGCAAGTCACCGAAAAGCTAACACTGCCCTGCCACACAGAGCCCAAACATTACCGAACACTGATGTCGTAACAACATCAGCCCCCCTCCCCCCAACAGTAATGCCCTCCCTCGCCCTGCCACCCAGGGCTAATACAGAATGTAATATCTTCCTGGACATAAAGTCTCCACCACTCATTCACACTGATGGGACTACGCCGGAGGTGCTAGGACCCAGCAGGAGCCAAAATTTTTCAGGAGAGCTGGCGCCGAGGTAGGGCCGCGAGGAAGCGGCACTGCAAGCCAGGCTCGTGCCGTATAGACTACCTCAGCGTCAACCCTCCAACTGCCTCAGTTCCTTTTTTCCTGCCATCGAATGCGCTTTAGTGATGACATCGCTCACCCTCCGGGATTCAAAACTTCACAACAGCAGCTTCAGTTTTATTAGCAATATTAGTTTTATTATTTTCTAGAGAAAATAAGTACCGATTAAATTTCTTAAATTTTATTATTTTGTCAGAAGAAGTCTTCAGCCATCCATTGACTGAATTGACCATGAGTGGGGTAGGTGACGGTAGGGAGACTTCGCATGAAAGCTGTTCAGTCAGCTGGGCTGGGTCTGGTCCTGCCGCCCTCTATGGAGGGTCTGACTACAGAGCGGTCCGATGCTCGGGGGATAGACGGTCTCCCAAAGCACAAAAGAAGCAGTCCATTTCGGTGCCACTCGACCTCAAAGCTCTTCTTGAGCCTCCCAGTTGAAAGAAGTGGCATCAGCCGAGGTCGCGTAGATCGTCGGTTGCTGGGGGCATGGGCCAGTCTCCTCCTCTTCCAGAATCCCCTCTGGTTTCTGCCCCTGGTGACCGGCATCCTCGACTCCAGAGTCCTTCCCCGCCTGTTGGGAGGGTCCTCCGGTGAGCAGTTTCACCATTGGACCGCTCTTATGGAGCAATGGGTGCGGCAGTTGTCATGGCTGCCTGAGCTGGCTAGTCCATCACCATGGCCTTCGGGCCTCTCAGTTTCAGACCTGCAGGCTGGGCAGTTTAGACTTACGAGTCGTGCAGTGCCCTCTCAGGTGCCGTTGACTCCATGCCCTGGTGTCTATCCCCCTAACATGGCTGTGGCACAGGGGTCCACACTGGTGCCTTTATCTCCTGCTGAATTTCTTCCTTTTTCTTCCTCTAATCGGAGTTTACGGACTTCTGCTGTGGCGCCGCAATCTGTGGTGTCAGCCTCGCTGGCGCTGTGCTCGGTGCTGGCTTCCCTGGCACTGTGTTCGTCATCACGTGCTGTGTCAGTGCTGCGCTCGGTGCCGCAATTCTTGCTGGCGCCACGTTCGGTGGCGCTTCCTGTGCCGGCGCTGCTTCCTATAATGGCGCCAGGGGCTCTGGCGGTGCCGCACAGGTATCAGAGGTTTTCGATGACAATTCTTTCCACTCCTCTTCCTTACTTTTCTTTTCATCCTTTTCCTATCTATACAGTCCCTTCTGGACTGGCAGCAGATGACATTGAACCTGATCCTTCTCTTCGATTGGGAGATGACTTTGATTATGATTCTGCCTTAGGAGCAGGGAACAAACCTTCTACAGTGCCTTTGGTCGAGGACCTTAATTTTAACTCTCTGCTCAGGAATTTAAATTCCACTCTCTCTCTCTCCCCAGACCTCGGATATTGATCCTGGAAAGCTGTTGCTTTTGCAGTATCTGCACATTCCGGATATCCCTACGGATTTAACCCCTCTGGTGCAGCCCTCTTTTGAGACTTTATCCCAGATGGTGTGGGATAACCAGCTCTTATTCCTTCTGTGGCTAAGTCCATAGATAGGAAATATGCCCCTCCCAAGGATCGTCCCATTCTTACCCCAGAAGTCCTTTAGCATCAGTAACTTTTTTGCACTTAGCAGGCTTGGTGCAACTGCCCCGAAGGTGTGCCTTTAAGAGATATTTAAATGAGCATAGGGCCAAGCCAATCAAAAGACAGGAGGGGGTGTGAGCTGAGTTAGAGCTGTTGAATACTTAAGAATTTTTTCTCTGCCGGACTGAGCAATATTGCTTCTGAGGTGTCTCCCAACTTTCCTTGTTGACTGCCTCCTAGTGCTTATCTGGGTAAAGTTTTCGTCATAAATTATTTTCTTTAGTGTGCTGAGTGAAAGTTTTACTTTTTCATTAGCGCTGCGCACATTTTTCATTTTTAGCATGATGGCGCTATTTTGACTTTATCTTTACCGCGATTATTTAGTTTAAAGCCTAATTTTATTATGAGTGCTTATTTTCCTTCATTTTGGGGGCAAATTCTTGTGGGAACTGTCAAATTAGGGACAGTTGCCTTGTTTTTTACCTCAGACCTCGCGGAGTTTACTGCGAGGCACCTGCAGTATATTTC
Organism: Neoceratodus forsteri; assembly: GCA_016271365.2. Classification (NCBI taxonomy): domain Eukaryota; kingdom Metazoa; phylum Chordata; order Ceratodontiformes; family Ceratodontidae; genus Neoceratodus; species Neoceratodus forsteri. Next base: position 608,512,379 of record CM057449.1, on the reverse strand, counting down.
AAATTTAAACAGTGCCTGGGGGTTTTCTCTCTAGACTGGCAATTACAAGGAAACCTTTTTTGTTATATTACTGGACCTTGGTATCATCTGTGTCAGGACTGTCCATAAGGGTCCAGCAGCCACCTGTGCGCAGTTGAGTATTACTGGGTTTCTATTAAGATTGGCACTGGTATAGAACCCAGTTTTACAACCAAAAAAAAAAAAAAAAGGCACTAGTAATAGACAGAGTTTATTTACTGGGGCAGGACTGGCCAGTGGCATTTTCACAGAAACCTGCACTCAGTTCGTAGGGCCAGAGCTGGTTTGCTTTGCTAAAATTGGCAAACATAGCAGATAAACCTTTGATTGTTATGGCTGAGGATAAATCAACGGCTTCCGACGAGGGGCCATTCAAAAGTACTAATACCAAAAGCAGAGGTGTTGAGGAACCCTCCAGATCCCAGCCAATATATAAAGCTTCCAAAGTTGAAGTTCCTCACAAATTGAAAAATATTAAGAGTGATGAAAAAAGGAAGCTTGATCAAGCCTGTGATGAAGTGGCTGAAAAGAAACTCTGTCAGGACAGATATGCTCCCATTGCTCCTGGGAAAGCCAATAGCGAGACAACAGGCAGCTTAAAGTATACAGGAAAAAACACTTAAAACTGCGCAGGTTCTTCCGTCAGTGCAAGATATTGAAAAAGCATGACAACTGTTTCAGACCCTTCAAAAGGTGGGTCCTCGATTTACTGGGGCTGGCAAGCACTCTTCCACAGTTCTCTCTTCTGTAGACTGTGAGGGTGACGCAGATGATCAATTTTAGGATGCCCCTGACATGGATTTTGAGGGCCTTGAGCCTCAGGAGTCCATGGACCCTCACCTTGGGATCCCCCAGTGACCATGAGGATCTTTCCTCTATGTTTACATTTATAAAAAATATGCTGGATACCCTAGCCCTCCCTACACAGGAGCCCAACCAGGATGTTGATGAAGATGAAGGGTCTTTCATCTTCAAAGACTCTGGTCGTTCCTATCTATAAGGCATTTTAAAAAAATACCATGAAGGTGCTTCAACACCCCACTTCAGTATCAGGGGTTGATAAGTGGCTTGAGAGAAAATACAAATTGTCTAAAAATGGTACCGAGTCCCTGTCTGCACACCCTAGCCTCGAAAGTATAGTGCAGCAGGCAGCTTGTGAGAAAGTTGGAGTCTCCTTGTCACCCTCTCCCCCTGACAAGGATTCCAAGAAAATTGACTTTATAGCAAAGAAAGTGTATGCCACAGCTTCCTTGCTTCTCAGGCTTTCTTCTTACATGGCATTCACAGCCAAATATCAGAAAGCCCTTTGGAAATCTGTCCAGGCTATCGCCCACAACGGATCAGATTCTATGGTGCAGGAGCTGGTGGATACGTCAAAAACTGCCCAGGAAGCTACTATGTACCAATTTCACATTGCAGATGACAACAGTGATGCAGCCTCTAGGGCAATGGCCCATGCCATCTCTCTCAGATGCTTCGCCTGGCTTAGAACAACCAGTCTGACCACAGACACTCAGAACAAGGCCATGGATTTTCCCTGTGATCAAAATATGTTGTTTGATTACAGAACCACTGACTACATGAAAAAAGTTGATGAGTATAAGGCCTCCTGGCAAAGCCACTCATCCAAGCCTAAACCCGCCACCCCTCAGAGATCAGGTCCCGGGGCGGTAGGGGCAGAAGTTTTGTTCCCAAGCCTTACAATCCCTATCCCCAATCTGACTTTAGCCAGTACAAGGGGTCTTTCAGAGGCAGGGGCAAAAGGGGCCAAAAAAAGAGCCACCTCTACCCAGCCATCTGCCTCTGTCTAAGTCCTGATGTGAGTGTCCAGGTCACCTCCCCATTTCCGGTTGGAGGCAGACTCTCTCACTATCTTCAGCACTGGTACCTCATCACGTCAGACAAGTGGGTGCTGGAGATAGTGTAGAAGGGTCTGCCATTACAATTCAAGTAGCTGCTAGATCTCAAACATACCCAGGTGTCAAGGCCTCTGTCCCCAACACAGATACCGCTGTTGGAAATGGAGGTCCAAAACCTTCTGGCTTTACAAGCAGTGGAGAGGGTCCCCACCCATGAGAACAGCAAGGGCCTCTGCTCCAGGTATTTTCTGACACAAAAGAAAACTAGGGAGTGGCAACCTATCTTAGATCTCAGATATTTAAACAAACATCTGAAAAAAAACAAATTCAAAGTGGTCACTCTGTCACTGGTCATACAGTCTTTACAGCAGGGAGACTAGCTAGCCTCCCTTGACTTAAAGAACGCTTACTTCCACATACCCATAAGGAGATCTCACAGGAAGTTTCTCAGGTTCAAACTTCCTTTGGGTCACTATCAGTTCACCACAATGCCCTTCGGCCTGTCCTCGGCCCCAAGAGTCTTTACCAAGTGTCTCGTAGTGGTAGCAGCACATCTCAGGAGACTGGGTGTCACTCTTTACCCCTATCTGGATGACTGGCTCATAGTAGCAAAGTCTCCTTGCCAGGTCAAGGAATCTCTTTCTCTCACAGAATGCACTCTGGAGTCTCTGGGTTTCCTGGTAAATCTAAAGAAATCTCACCCGGAACCCACCCAGCTGCTCACCTTCATAGGGGCTCAGCTGGACACTTAGAAGAGATATGCTTTCCTCTGGCAGGAAAGAATTCAGAGTTTCCTTTCAGTGGCAGATTTTTGCCCAGGGACAGCCAAGACCAACCAGACATTTCCTCAAACTTCTGGGACATATGGCCTCTATGACTGCAGTAGTCCCAGGGGCCCAGTGGTCAGGTACAGGATGAGACTCCTGCAAGCCTACCTCAGAGCTCGCTGGTCTCAGAGAAGGAACACATTTTCAAAGTTGATACCTGTGTTGGAGCAGTTCCTCCAAAACTTGCTGTGGTGGAAGAACTCTGCAAATTTGCAGGCAGGGGTTCCCTTTCAAGCTCCTCTTCCCACAGAGATGATCACCACAGATGCCTTCCTTTTGGGCTGGGAGCTCATTTAGACAGTGCCTCAGTAAGCAGCAGCTGGACTCCTGAAGAGTCACAGTTGCACATAAATCTTTTGGCACTCCAAGCAGTCTTACTAGCTCTCAAAGCTTTCACCCCCAGCATAGAAGGCTGGTGGTTCAAATTTGAACGGACAACACCACTGCAATGTTCTACATAAACAAGCAGGGTGGTACCAGATCAGGAATACTCTGTTTGGAAGCTCTGAAGCTCTGGTCTGTAGCATTCTCCCTGGGAGTCAGCCTGTCAGCTATTCACCTCCCAGGCAAACTCAATACTCTGGCGGATGCTCTAAGCCGCATCAGTCAAGGTCAGAGCGAATGAACACTGAACAACCAAGTACTAGCCACAGTGTTCAGGCGGTGGGGCACACCAGACGTGGATCTGTTTGCCTCTCCTCTAAATTTTCAGCTTCCTCAGTATTGTTGCAGGCTCCCAGTTCCAAGAACACTTCATCTGGATGCCCTGATCCTGGACTGGTCAGGGATGTTCCTATACGCATTTCCTTCCTTTCCCTTAATGTTCAAGGTTTTGCTGAAACTCAGATAGCAGCCTGCATCAATGATCCTAGTGGCTCCAGACTGGCACAGGCAAGCCTGGTACCCTCTCCTTCTCTCAATGTCCTGCAACAGGCCCATTCTCCTGCCTCCGACTCGCTCCCTGCTGACCCTTCCTCAGACGGGAGTGCAGTACCCAGACATATACTCTCTTCACCTCAAAGCCTGTTTCTTGAGGAGTTAGTTTCCATCCTCACAGTACTCTGAACAGGTCCTTAAGATACTGAGGATGGCTAAAAAAATGAACACTAGGAAGACTTATACAACCAAATGGAAAAGGTTTTCCCTCTGGTGCAAGAGCGAAAAGGTCAAACCCCTATCAGCTTCAGACTCTCAGCTGCTAGACTACCTGGTACACCTACAGGCGTTAGGCTTGAAATCATCTTTACTCAAGCTACTGTACACCTGGTGGCAATTTCAGCCTACCTTTTGGTGGGAAAGGAATCATTTTTTTCCACAACATTTTTAAACAGTTTTTCAAAGGCCTCTTGCACCTCCAGCCTCCAACCAGGGAGCCTGTTCCTCCTTGGAGCCTGAACCTTTGCATAGATGGGCTCATGAATCCACCTTTCGAGCCTATGTCCACGGCCCACATCAAGTTTGTAACTTGGAAGACCATCTTCCTGGTAGCCATTACATCTGCCAGGGGGATTTCAGAGCTACAGGCCCTGTGCACTGAGTCGAATTACATCATCCCTCACAACGATAAAGTTGAGCTCAGGACAAATAGGACATTTCTGCCAAAGGTGATTTCAGAGTTTCACTTGAACCAGTCCATTACTCTACCTGTCTTCTTTACTGAGCCATCCACTCATGGTGAGCAAAAGCTCCACAGCTTGGATGTCAAAAGAGCCCCCTTTCACTACCTAGAGCATACTAGACAGTCCAGAGGCTCTTCCATTCAGTTGTTCCTCACCTACGGAGATGTAGGCAGAGGAAGACCAGCTACCAAGAGAACTATTTCTCATTGGTTGGTCTCTTGTATTAGATTCTGCTATGAGAAAGTTGATCAACAACCTCCAGTGGGGCTCAGGGCCCACTCCACCAGGGGCACTGCAGCCTCACTTGCAGCAGCAAGGGACATTCCCCTACTGGATGTCTGCAAAGCAGCTTCCTGGAAATCTGTGCACACCTTTGTGAAACACTACAGTTTGGATGTGCAGACCAGATCTGATGCTAAATTTGGCAGTGCGGTTCTGCAGAGCCTCTTTCCTAAGTAGGTTCTCGGCCCACCTCCCACTTGGTACTGCTGGGTAGTCTGCAAAAAAGTTGCTGATGCTAAAGGACTCCTGGGGTAATAAGAAAATATTACTCACTGCAACAGTCTTCTTTCTTCCAAGGGGTCCTTTAGCATCAGTAAGCTCCCACCCTTCCTCCCTGGTTCACCTGTCAGAGAAGGGTTCTTGTGTCACCTTTTACCAAATTTGGAGTTTCTTATTGATGAGTTTTTAGCTTGTGTTGCTGCTGTTTCTATTTCCACTTTTGTGGACATTTGCATGTTTTTTGAATCCTGTTAATTCTTTTTTGGGCATTTGCCCTCGTTTTTCCTTGAAAAAATTCTGAAGCATTCAGCAGCTCTCACCCAGTTCACACCCCCTCCTGTCTTTTGATTGGCTTGGCCCTATGCTTATCTAAATATCTCTTAAAGGTACACCTCCAGGGCAGTTGCACCTAGCCAGCTAAGTGCAAAAAAGTTACTAATGCTAAAAGACCCCTTGGAAGAAAGAATATTACTGCAGTGAGTAATTTTTTCTTCTAACCTCTCAAGCTTTTGCAGATGCCGTCGTGGTTCTGGCAGAGAATGACAAGGCTGTTTTTCCACAGGAAGCTACAGCACATCCAATAAACAAAGAATCTCACAAGATCGACACCTTGGGTAAGCGAGTCTTTGCTGCTTCAACCTTGGGCATGCGCATTGCTAGCTATTGGGGTTATTTTGCTCAGTACAAGTATACACTCTGGCATTCACTCAAAACTATGGTAGAAGCTCTTCCTGATTCGGAGGTTAATGCAGAGCTCCTACAGACCATTACCAGAGGCATTGAGTCCAATAATCAACAGCTTAAAGCTGCCATGGATGCTTTCGACACTACCTCCAGAGCGGCGGCAGCTGGTATTTGCACCCGTCGCCACTCTTGGTTGCATACCTCAGGCTTCACTAATGATGCCCAGCAAAAGGTTATGGCCTTACCTTTCGATGGTATATAGCTGTTTGGGCCTCAGGTAAAGCAGGTGCTGGAGGCCACTCAGAAAACTAGGTCAGCCATCAAGACGGCTAGACCCCCCTTTCCACAGCCCCTCAAAGGGGCAGGAACAGGCATCAGTTTCATAACCGGCAGTCCTTTCGTGGTAAGAGCAGAGGAGGTTTTAACAGAAACCAAACTCCTCAGCCACAAAAAAAGGCGCAGCAGAAGGCACAGGGCCCCAAAACGCTCAGTGCCACCCTCTGAGATTCTGGCCCAGGTCCCACCTTAACTGTCCGAGGGGGACTCTTCCTCGGCAGTAGGAGGACATCTGATTCAGTTTTACAACAGGTGGAAGTCGATAACATCAGATAAATGGGTCCTCAGGATAATCCGAGAGGGGCACTCTCTCAGTCTGTCGGAAACCCCCTCCGGATCATCCACCCAAGTGACAGCCCAGGCTGTCTGCTGCTCAGTCAGACCTTCTTGCATCCGCGATTCAAGGCCTTCTGAACAACAGGACAGTAAAGGTAGTTCCACTGGACCATCGAACACAGGTTTCTACTCCCATTACTTTCTAGTTCCAAAGAAGACAGGCGGTATGCGCCCTATTCTCGACCTCAGAAAGTTAAGTTTCTTTTCAAGGAGAAATTCAAGATCTCTCTCGGGTCCCTTCTACTTCTGATTCATCAACACGATTGGCTAGCCGTCCTGGACATGCAGGATGCCTACCGACACATTCTTATACACCCAAAGCACCACAAGTACCTAAGGTTTGTGGCATTGGGTCAGCACTACCAATTCAGGATCCTGCCCTTTGGGCTATCCTTGGCACCTCAAGTTTTTACAAAGTGCTGTGCAGTTTTTGCAGCGCATCTGAGGAAAATCAGAATCAAAGTGTTCCCATATTTGGACAACTGGCTCCTCATGAGCCCCTCCAGACAAGAGACTCTAAAGGCTGTGGCTATGGCCTTAAACTTCCTCACATCCATGGGAGTTCTGCTAAACTTGAAAAGTCACAGTTATAGCCCTCCCAGAGGCTCCTGTTCATAGGAGCCCTTCTGGAAACTTGCGCGAAAGCCTTCCTTCCAGAGGACAGAAGGAGCGATATTCTCCAGATGGCCTGCTTCATCAGAGAAAGCAGCTTAGTCCGAGCTCATCTCGATGCAGCGAATGCTGGGTCTCATGGCATCCTCAGTGTTCACTGTGCCTCTGGCTCGTCTTCACATGAGAACTTCTCAGTGGATTCTCAGCACTCAGTGACTGCCAACTACACATCCTCAGTCCTTTCACATCAAGGTGACAAAACCGCTGAGGCAGTCACTCACCTGGTGGTCTCAGCAGGACAACCTTCAGGAGGGTTATCTCTTCACCCCTCTGGACCTTCAGGTTTCCATCACCATGGATGCATCCCTGCTGGGATGGGGAGCTCACTGCCAGGATCTCCACACCCAGGGCAAATAGAGTCAAGACGAGTCCCAACTTCACATAAGTGTTCTTGAAATGAGAGCCATCCTTTACACAGTCCGGACCTTGAAGGACATTCTCTGTCACAAGACCATTCTCCTTCAAATGGACAACAAGGCAGTGATGTACTACATCAACAAGCAAGGTGGGGCACACTCTTACCCCTTTTGTAGGGAAGTGATGAGAGTGTGGGAATGGTGCCTAGTGCACAAAGCTCTAATTCAGGCGGTCTACCTGCTGGGAGTACAGAATGACCTGGTGGACCATCTCAGCAGAACAGAGACAGATCCCCATGAGTGGTCTCTCGACGCACCTGTCGTGCAATCACTGTTTGACGAATGGAGAACTCCGGACCTGGACCTTTTTCCATCCCCACTCAACGCACAACTGCCTCTCTTCTGCTCCAGAAATTCAGGACCTGGCATTTTTTGTCAGGATGCATTCAGACTGCAGTGGACAAAATGCTTTCTGTATGCATTTCCTCCCCTTCCCTTAGTTCAGAGAGTGCTGCTCAAACTCCAGGCACAGGGGGGCAGAATGATTCTCATCGCCCCATTCTGGCCTCGTCAGATTTGGTTTCCATTGATCAACAGATTATCAGAAACATCCTTGAAACCGCTTCCACTTCAGATGAACCTACTGACCCAGGGCCTGTAGTCCATCACAACCTGAGGTCCCTTCACCTCCACGCTTGGCTCCTGAAGAGACAGAGGTGAACAGGTTTAACATTTCACATAGAGTTTCAGATATTCTTTTAGCTGCATGCAAACCAGCTACTCGAAAGACTTACACAGCTAAGTGGAAGCGTTTTTCTATCTGGTGTGCAAAATCCTCCTGGAACCCATTTTCCTGCCCACCAAGAAAGTCCTAGAGTATCTTCTAGACCACTGTAACACAGGTCTACAATACTTCACTGTCAAAGTTCACCTTTGCGCACTCTCTGCGTACCATGAGCCTGTACTCTCCATGTCTTTGGCTCAGTTACCTGTGGTTAAGAGGTTTCTTAAGGGCATTCTGCATACCAGACCGCCAGTTAGATGTCTGGTAGCAGCCTGGGACAGTAACCTTGTGCTAGACATGCTCACCTGTAAACCTTTCGAGCCTCTAGCTACTTGTGACTTGAAATTTCTGACTTGGAAGATGGCCTTCCTGGTGGCCATCACTTCCACCCACAGAGTATCGGCAATACATGCTTTGGTCACAGACCCCCCCCCCCCCGTATACTGTATTTCACAAAGACAAGGTAATTCTTAGGACTCACCCAAGTTTCTTCCTAAGGTTGTCTCAGAATTCCATCTGAACCAGCCCTTGATCCTTCCTACCTACTTCACAAACTTCCAGAATGAAGGAGAGCGTACCCTTCATTCCCTGGATGTGAAGAGAGCCTTGCGGTTCTAATTAGACAGGACAAAGCAAATCCACAAGTCTAAACAACTGTTTGTCTCCTTCAGCATGGCCCGTCTGAGTCAACCTGTTGCTATCAGGTGTATTTCAGCGTGGTTAGTAGCATGCCTCCGCCACTGCTATTCCATGGCACAGGTCAAGCTAGAAGGCAGAGTGTACGCTCATTCTACCAGAGCAGTCGCGGCATCTCTGGCTGAAATCCGCAATGTGCCCATTGAGGACATCTGCAATGTGGCCACTTGGAGCTCCGTGCATACTTTTTTGAAGCACTACACCTTGGAAGTCCATGTCAAACAACATCAGTCCTTTGGTAGGACAATCCTTAATGAACTCTTGTCCTAGGTGAGCTCCCCTCTTCTCCTGCCACCCATCTCGGGGGGGGGGGGATTATTTTAGCTCGGTACTCTACCATCAGTGTGAATGAGTGGTGGAGACTTTATGTTCAGGAAGATGCGGAAATTATGTACCTACTGTAATTCTTGATCTTCTTGGACGAAGTCTCCACCACTCATTCACATGCCCACCCGCCATCCCCCAAGCTCATTTCTCTGTTTGTGGTCTTCACTCCCTCAATAGCTGGGCTGTGAAGACTCTGTTTTGTTGACCCTTCTTACACAGATCATTCGGACTATCTTATGTCCGATATTAGGTTAGTCTTTCACTAGGTTAGTTATGCTGCACCTCCTCGGGGGAAAAAAAGGTAATGAGGCAGTTGGAGGGTCGACGCCAAGGTAGTCTATATGGTGCGAGCCTGGCTCATGGTGCCACTTCCTCGCAGCCCTATTTCAGCACTGGCCCTCCTAAAAAATGTTGGCTCCCACTGGGTCCCAGCGCCTCTGGCGTAGTCCCATCAGTGTGAATGAGTGGTGGAGACTTCGTCCAAGAAGATCAAGAATTATGGTAGGTACGTAATTTCCATCATCTGGAAAAAAATGCAGCTTTCTTTCCCCCGAACTGAGAGCTTGAGTGAAACACACAGACTGTAACTGCCGGCCGCGCGGTTCACTGAAGCCACTTGGTTCGGGGACAAAATGTTTCATTCGCTATTGAGGTTTCCCAGTCCGCTCAACATAAAAATAAAAGCTTAGTTTAAAGTCCTCTGTTGCGAGCACCACTGACATCTCCTACCTGTGTGACATGTACTAAATATCAACCCCCAGAACTCCTCCATCAGCAACAGTACTGGCCATTAACATCACAAAGCAGGCTTCTTTTTTTCTTGGTCCCAGGGTAGGCAGCAGGACCAGGATGATTTCTCTCACAAACACTCAGGCCAGAGGGATGTAGAGAGCTGGCGGGGGCAGGGGCAGACGACGACCTACCAAGGAAGACGGCTAAAGAGGGAACCTAGTGCTACACAACAGCAGCACCTAGTGGACAAAGAAAAAACAGGACTTTTTTAAACAAGTATGCTTCCACAGTCCAAAAATACAGTAAAACAGCCTTAAATTTCTTTTTTTAATCTTTTCAGTATTTTTTTCCACAGTGAGCCAATGTATAATAATAATACACTCCAGGGTGTGTGTCGTGCTGGGATAACGTCATTTCTCAGATATTGGACGCATATGACTTGCAGCCTCGTGCCCAACCACCCAAGGCGTGACATTATCCCAGCATGACACACACCCTGTCATGCATTATTGATTAAATGGTAAATGCAAGTACAAATATCTACACAGATTCAAGCTTATCTTAGCGATATAAATGTTATATTATCCAAATTGGAAGTAGGTACCAAGCTCATTCATAGCTCATTGACCTCTAGGCTATACTGCCAGCCTCAATTGTAATATGCAGTGGAATAGTCTCCACATTACCTTAATAGTTCCACAGTGTATGCACTTCCTTATCTGCTTTCTTTAAACATTTTTTCCAAAAATCAGTGTGCATAAACATATATTAAATTATGCTCCTAAATATCAGTATGTACACTGCAAAAATCACTAAAACATGCTATTAAAACTTGTTATTGGCCATACAATTGTCTACAAAATGAGTTCATTTTTAAATGCTATATCAAAACCTTCACCAGGCACAAATACAAATGATTACCTGACCCAAGTCTGCTTGGAATTTACTATGTTACTATGCTGTGTGCTATCACAAAAGAAAAGCATGTAGTTCATTATACCACTCTTTAAACATAAAAAAAAAGTTTTCAATGCAGACAGTTAACCTAATTCACTTCACTCCCTAAATTCTGTGACCATATTAACTTCTACCACCCTCTCTGGTAGGCTATTCCAAGCGTCCACCACCTTCTCCATGAAAAAATACTTTCTCACGTTTCCCCTGAGCCTTCCCCTCCCCCAACTTTATTTTGTGTCCCCTTGACTTGAAGCATTTCTTACTTTGAAAGATGTTTCCTTCCTGTACTCAGTTTATACTGGTGATATATTTGTATGTCTCAGTCTTGTGTCTCCTCCCCCCCCCCTTCCTCCAGGGAATACATATTTAACTCCTTTAGTCTTTCAGCGTAGGTCTTATTCTGCAGGCCCTGCACCATTTTACCTGCCCTCTACTGCACCACCTGCACTCTATGTTCTTTCTCAGATTGGGCCTCCAGAACTGAACGCAGTTTCAGGTGCAGTCTCTCACAAGTGTCTTATATAGGGGCAAGATGACCTCACTCTTTATACTCTTGATACTCCTTCCTATGCATCTAAGCATCTGACTAGACTTTCCAGCCACCTTATCACACTGGCTAGTTTCTCTTAGGTCCTCAGCGATGATAACTCCCAGGTACCTTTCCTGCTTTGTGACTGTCCGTACCTCCCCACCTAGTTCGTCCTTTGCCCCTGGGATCTTCCCTTGTCAGTCTTCACCATTCATTACTGCTGGGTGTAAGCCAGAAGCTACAGGAGGTTTTTTTTTTTGAGGGAGGAGTTGGCGCTGATGGCGCTGCCCACAAGAGCGACACACCATGTGGTGCGTGAGGGGTGGCCTTTAGGCACCGCAGACTCCTCGTCCATCCCAGTTCTGTTTCTCCCACCGTCGAGGCTGCACCTGTCGCATGAGTTACAGTGTGTTTTTGCGATTATGCCATTAGGCCTACCTCTCTTCAATGCCGTCTTTTCAACGACTTCTCATCCCGGTTCTCCATCCTGACGCCGTTAGTGGCCGGTAAGTCCATTCCATTTATTTATTTAATGCCACCAGTATCTTTTGCTGTGTTTTGTTTAATTACTCATCATGTCTGGTTCAGGAGGCAAGCGTGAATTGAAAGCAGACGTGCCCCTATGCGTCGGTGCTTGTGTGGCCAGCATTTTTCTGTGACGGACCGGCATGATGTTTGCCTCTGGTGCCTGGGACCTAACCATGATATGGATAGATGCGATGCGTGTTTTTCCATGGATCGCCGTGTTCTGGAAATCCACACATTTAACTTTGGCAGGGCTCCGCCGACTTTCAGAGGACGACGTCACTCTCAGGCCTCCCATGCCAGGTCTTTAGACCCTTCTTCCAGGTCCCCTTCCAGATCTATATGGTCTGGAGAAAAGGAGGCCTCCTCATCTTCAAGCCTTGCCAGGGAGGAGGCCTCTTTTGCTGCGTCGTAGGAGCGGTGCAGCCTCTCCCGGGGTCATGTTGTTGACACCACTTCGGCAGTCATCTCTCCTGAGGTGCAGGCTCCCCAAGTGTCGTGGCCCACGGTTGCTGGGTCCGGCACTGGCAGTCCCTTGATGCTGCCTCTTAGCACCATTTTGGATCCTGGTGCTGTTTGTGGCACCGTCTCGGGTTCTAGCACTGTGCGTGGTGCCGGTGGCCAGGCCGGGGCCGTGAATGGGTCTGTGTTGGTTTCTGGGGCCATGGGCGGTGCGGTGGGAATGGCTGATGCTACTGGAGATGCCGGCACCATTCGTGGTGGGTGTTCTCGGGGTTGCCAGTATTGAGGTCCTGCTGGTCGACTCCTCTTCAGAGAGTGTCGACTCAGATGTGGACCCGGACTGGCTGCCCAATTCCTTTGGAATCAGAAATCTCTGTGGGACATGGTGTCAGGCAGCCCAGCGCCCCCATCCCTGAATCTCTGGAGCAGTCTGCCTCTGAAGATTCCTAGGCCGAGGGTGGCCTGGGGTCCATTGGGTAGGAAAGCTCAGGGGTTGGGGAGGGAGTTGTCTCCTCTGGTGGGGTCCACGGCAGCTGCCATTCTTGGTGCTGCTGTGCCCTCCTAGAGGGGATTGGAAGCCCTGGCTTTGGCGGCCTCCCTCAGGAGGCCTCTGGATCAGAGGACTCCTTCACTGGGGTTGAGGTGGAGGGCATCCTCGGAATCTGAGGGATCGGGCGAGGAGTGGTGGCGCTCCTCTGCCACCCCACGGGGCACAAGGAGGAGCCGAGCGCCGAGTCTCCACCTTCTCATTTGGCCTGGGGTCCTCCATTGGCATCGCCGAGGGTTGCCCTTCTGAATCATGCAACCCCGGGTGCATCACAGGGGCGATTTCCCTGTCTGGGCTCTTCCGGAGTTCACATTCCCACGGTTCCGCCATGCGAACCGGTCTGATCTCAGGGATCCCTGTAGCTCGGGCACCATTTCCTGGATTCCAGAGCCCTGGCAGATGACAGCCACCTCCTTGCAGGTGCCCTTCTCCCATCCCTCTGCAGCCACCTCCCTCTCTCCCAGACCACGTGGGTCCTACGGGGCCTTTATCCTGGGTGACGTTCAGAGGCGCTGCAGCGGCCTTCCCGTCATACGTTAGGTACATGCATGAACGGGTCTTTCGCCTGTCCCCACTGCCACAGGAGTCTTCTGGACATTCAAGTTTACCATCCTCCTCGACTACCTCCTCGGAGGGAGAGGAACCTACCATTCACCTCTCTTCCGACGCTGATTTCACTAAATAGCACTTCCTATCGAGGATGGTTCGGGATCTCCATATTTCTTTTGTCAGACAGGACAATACCAAGTGAGAAACACGTGAATTCCTCAGTGAATTCAGTGCCTAATATCTGGTGGTGCCATCCTGGCCTATTCCTTTCCAAGAAGCCTCTCTCCGCACCTGGCAGTCTCCAGCCAACCCTTTCCCAGCCCTGGCAAACTTCAGGAGGAGGTATTGTGCTACATTGGAGTCTCTAGGTTCTCTCCCTAACCCTCTCTTGGGCTTGGGATTCCTAGAAACCCCTTCTGGGTGTCGGCGCCTGGCGCACGACCGACCACCGAACTCGGATTCCTTTCAATTCAACCGGTTGGGGCGAAGAGTTTTCTCTTCTTCTCGTGCAATGTTGTGCATTGCATCACATCAGGCACACCATGCTGCCTATAACAGGAACTTGTGGTCAATGCTGGCTCAGGTGCTAGCATCGATGCTTGATTCGGAGCAACCTCAACAAGCCATTGCTCTCTCCACCATAGGCCTGGAACTGGCAAGGCACCAAGCAAGGGCATCTTATGACGCCAGTGAGGTGGCTTCCAGGCTTGCGGGGACAGCAATCTGCATTAGGCGGACAGCGTGGCTTCGTCTGTCGAGGTTGTTACCCCTGGCCCGGCATAGGGTGATTCGCTCCACCTTCCGAGGGACCTGCGTTTTTTCTACCAGGGCTAGGAGGTTTCTGCAGGGGCTTCCTCTGTCCCCTTGTCTTCAGGGGACACCTTTTAGCTCTCCTCGGCCTTAGGCTTTCAGTCTAGTACGACCAGGATCTCTTCATCCTGTTTCCCACCAGCAGGAAGCTGAGGGTCCTGTTCCCTCAGGGCTGTGCTAGACCCCATTCAGGGGGTTTGGTACTCACCCAGCAGTAATGAATGGTGAAGACTGACAAGGGAAGATATGAAAATTACATACCTACCATAATTCTTGATCTTCTCTTGTATCTTCACCATTCATTACTGAATCCCACCCACCTTTCCCTCATGGGCCTCATTTCATGGGCGTTTCCCCCACCCTGCTCACCCTCTTCCCCCTTCCCCTCTCGTGGCCATTGGGGCCTAAATCCCCTGGTCCTCGGGACCTTCCATTCTTCTCTTCAGAGGAGCAGCAAAGGATTTGGAAGGGGAGGAGAGAAAGTGGAGCTTCGTCTTTTCCTTCTGAGGGAACTCTTTCTGATTTTCCTTGAAAGTGTCTCTTCGGGCGCCTTTCCTTCAGGCCAGGTTAGTCCAATCACCAGCCAACAGAGCTAGTTTCTTTAGACAGTCCTCTTCCTTCGGTCTTCAGACCTCGCTGGTGTCCCTGAATCTTGCCTTGTGTATGTCAGTCCATGGCTAGCTAACGTCTGTTCTAGACCGATTCGAAAATTGCCTTCTTGAACTGGTGGTTTGGTTTCTCTTGGCCCCTGCCTCCTCCAGGGAGTCAGAACGGGTTTTCTCATCTGTCTCTATCCACCTTACCAAGAGGTTGCCCTCTCTTAGGGCTTCCCCCCCCCCCGTACTAACACATGGCTGTGTTCTAGTGGGGTCTTTTTCCCTTTACCTAGTTGGGGGCTCTTCTTCCCCAGAACAGGTTCCTTGCCTTGGCAATCTGTGAGCTCTCAACTTGAGTGATGGGTAATGGGATAGTGGGATGTGTAGGAAAATCTGCCTCTCTTGTACCAAACTGTGCAGAAGGTTCGGTCGAACCATCAAGACCAGTTTTGTTTGAAGGGATCCTTGCTCCCTTGCTTTAAGTTGCGAGCTGATAAGCCTTAAAGTCAATTTAACTCACAACTCGTGGCAAAATTTTTCCCTCCTCCCAATATTCCCTTCTCTTCTTCCTCTTCCTTCCTCTCCCTTATCTGTTCCTCCCTCAGAGCCGCCCTAGGAGTGAGGTCCTGTGGTCCCTTAGGGTAGGGTTCTCTTCTTTCCTGTCCTCTATCGACTTATTCCTTTTTCAGTTTGTTTCCTTTCCTTTGTCTATCCCTTGGCTCTCTTGCCTCGCTCTTTTTCTCCTAATTCTTTTATTTCGCCTCTCTGGCTTACAGAACTGGGATGGAGGAGAAGTCTGT
Organism: Neoceratodus forsteri; assembly: GCA_016271365.2. Lineage (NCBI taxonomy): Eukaryota > Metazoa > Chordata > Ceratodontiformes > Ceratodontidae > Neoceratodus > Neoceratodus forsteri. The sequence continues at coordinate 608,496,857 of CM057449.1, read as the reverse complement.
GGCACCTAGCGGCCGCCCCATGTGCACCACGTGGTGTGTCGCTCTCGTGGGCGGTGCCATCAGCGCCAACTCCTCCCTCCAAAAAAAAAAAACCTCCCGTAGTGAGTGCGTGCTTCTGGCTTACACCCAGCAGTAATGAATGGTGAAGATACAAGAGAAGATCAAGAATTACAGTAGGTACGTAGTTTTCATTTCTTGTGACCTATGCGCATGATCCTGCACGTCTTTTCGTTGAATCCCAGCTGCCATTCTTCAGACCATTTCCCCAGTTTTTTAAGATCTTCCCTATTTCTTTCAACACTCCCTTTTGTGTCCACCCTATTTCATACCTTTCTATCATCTGTGAAAAGGCATACCTTCCCCTCCAGTCCCTCTGCAATGTCCACAGTAAAGACATTGAAGAGGACAGACCCCTTAAGCAACCTGCTCATCACTTCTCCCTCTCCAGAGTACTCTTAGTTTACCACAACCCCCTGACTCCTGCCATTCAGCCAGTTCTCCACCTACAGAACTATTTTAGGATCCAGCCCTAGGCTGCACAGTTTGTTAATCAGCCTTCTAAGGGAGACGGTGTCACAGGCCTTTCTGAAGTCCAGATAGGCCGTTTTAACCGCACTTCCATGGTCCACTACCTTAGTTACCCAGTCATGCCATAGATTAGTACAGTTAGTTAATGCAAAACACAGTGCTTATCCTAAATACAGTAAAAGTTAGGGTCAGATGTATAAGTAAATAAATGCCATATAAGGCAGTGTATGTGTGTTAATGCATGTGGTGAGCCGACTATGCAGCAAAACCCTTACATCGATGGTAATGGGGGCACTGCAACCCGATTGACAGTCATTACGGTGATCGGGATTTTGCAGCGCTCACCATCATTGCTGACCCAGGGATGTTTTGCTCTTTCCCCTCTACACCTCAGACCTGGAGGTGATTATATTATTTTCTGGGGGGGGTTACAGGGAGCAAAGCCTCCTGCAAACAGCCAGGATATGCCCCTGTGCTTTGGCAGCAGCAGCAGTCAGGCGGCACAACACAAGAGGCAGTATAGTGCTGTGGTTTAAGGCTCTGAGCTGCAAATCTGGAGACCTGGGTTTAAATCCCACAGCCCCCACTTGCATACTGTGTGACCCTGAGCAAGTCACTCAACTTTCTTGTGCTCCCAGGTTGCACCTGTAAGCAAGCTTTTAGCTTAGTGTGTCTCTCCTGGTAAAAAAAAATGCTGGGCAATCAACATCGGCATTTCCGTGTCGCTGTGGTGTTGGTCAGTGAGATGGATGTCGAACCATGTGTGTGTGGCAATGCTTTATGTGTGTAGACAGTGCACTGCTATGTTATACTGCAATGTATATGCGTATTTGTATTAGTCGGTGTGTGTGTGTATCACAATAATTAGAAAGTGCAGTTAGGTGGCTCAGTGGTAGTGCAAAACTTGCTAATCTACATTCTCCCGCTATCTAGATCAGTTTCAGCCTTATGCATGTCATTGCTTATTTAAATGAGGTGTCTAGCGGCAACCCCACACCCTCCAATGTCCCTCAGAGCCTGAAAAGAAGAAAACAGCCCCTTGATGTCTTTTTTTTAATCTGTATAAATGTGTGTAGACAGCCCACTGCTATATTACACTGGAATATATATGCACATATGTGTATATGTATTAGTGTGTGTGTATCATAACAATTAGAAGGTGCAGTTAGGTGGCTCAGTGGTTCATACAAAAATTACTAGTTTACACATTTCTCACTGCCCACGATACCATTATTTTGCAGCCGTGTTGGCTATTGCTAGAATTTGTTTTAGAGATCAGAAGGGGTCCCTGTCTCTCAAGAATTGACTGTTCAAAGTTCTCTTATGTTAGTGACCCATGGTGTCAGCTCGTGCCTTGCCTCTAGTTCCACTGATAGGGCCCCCCACGGAGGCCGGATGCCCTGTTTGTCAGGTGATGCCTCTGGTGCCTGGCAAAAACTCAGTCACCTCCAAGATACACAGACTGCAGGCCATTTGGCCTTCAATAAGAAGTCACACTTTGAGACCATTCCGCTGTATGGCCAATACTTCAGCAGTTGAATAAACATATGGTTGTACCTTTTTTTTTTAATAAAAATTATACACAGACATGTATGCATATTGAAGTAGGCATACACCAACAGTTATCAATACTGATTCTAACAGCAGGAGGCTAATAGTGATGTCATATACATCTGCAGTCATCTTGTGCCTGTGTGTTTGCTCCTGAGATGGAGTTTAGAACATTTAGATTCAAACTTTGCACTGTGGCCACGTTACATCTACCATTCTAATGACAGATTTGTTTTCTGCACAGAAACATTCAGACACCCCAGAGTCCTGCTCAGTCCCTGTGACTGTTTTTTTTTTCCAGTTTGTTTAAAATAAAAAAAAAGTTATTTAATTTAGTAAAAGTTAGTTTACTGATATTCTGCGTTAGATAGGGTACTTTTTACAATTTTAGTACAAAACGTGCAAAATTCAGTGGTTCCTGGAACTGGAGAAAACATAGTGGGTTGCAGTTCCTGTCTAGGGATCAGGAACTTCAAACTGATTTTAAGTATTATAAAAATACTTAATTTGGGCTAAAATCTTCAGCTGTTTACCACATTTAACACCAGTTAACCACACATAGTAAAATTGGGGTTTTCTGTCGATTTGGCATGACTGACAAACTCAAGAAAAAAATGGGGCCTACAGGAATTAAAAATTCTACATTGCGCTTAGCCCCTTCACTGCCATGGAAATATTGCTAGACATGCTTCTTTAAAGCAGCAGTACTAGATAAAAAAAATTAGATCTTTTGCAACAGTTTGTTCCCTGTGTTCTATTGAGCAATTACCTGGTAGTCTTTCTTGATCTTACCCTTGTCAGTCTTCACCATTCATTACTGCTGGGTATAAGCTGGAGGTGCACACCTGCTTGGGAGATTTTTTTTGGGGGGTGGAGTCGGCACTGACGGCACCGCCCACGAGGCCGACTCACTGCATGGCGCGCGAGGGTTGGCCGTTAGGCGCTGCTGACTCCTCCTCCACCCCAGTTCTGTTTTCTCCTGCCATCAAGGTAGCACCTGTTGCGCAAGTTACCAGAAAGTTACTGCGTCAGAAGGCCTCCTTCTTTTTTGACACCATGTTTGACCTGCTGTTGTCGTGTTTTTTCTCTATCCCGGTTCTGAAGTGCTCACCTGATACCATTGGATCCCAGTAAGACCGTTCCTTTTATTCTTAAAATTCTTACCAGCGGCGCCAAGTCTGTTGCTTAGTTTTTCTCATTTGTTTCGGCATCATGTCTGGTTCGGGAGCTAGGAAGAAATCCAAAGTGGGCCATGCCCCCATGTGTCAGTGCACCTGTGGCCGGCACTATTCCATTATGGACCAGCATGACGTCTGCCTTAGTCGCCTGGGTCCCAGCCAGGATATGGATAATTGCGACGCCTGCTTCTCCATGGACCACCGCATTCTTGAGTTCCACACGTTTAAAGTCAGCAGGGCCTGCTGACTTTTGGAGGGTGACATCGTTCTAGGGATGCCATGGTGAGAGCTCTTGACTTTGCTTTCGGGTCCCCTCCTGGGTCTATACAGCCTGGTAAGGAGAAAACCTCCTCTTCAAACAACATGAAGTCTTGCTGTATTCTGATTATCTGCAGTTAGCCTCAGCACTTGAACTGCCCTAGAGAGGAAAGGGTAACTCTATGCCAAAGCATAAAACGTTGAGCTCGAGCTCGGTTTTCAAACCTCTGTCCCTGGTACACTTCAGTGTAACCATCAGATTCTTTACTCCGCCCTACTGTGAAGACGCTCCAGAGAGTTTCTCCTTGCTGCTTCGGTTTGGTACAGTAAATCGTTCGATAAATCTCATCCGATTTATTTCTTTTCAGTCATGAGTTCTCTGTCCACGGTACAGTATAGTGTTTAGTGGTAGATAGTGGTATTTTTTTGTAGAAAAGAAATTGTTGTTTCCTCGGCTTCGTTCCGGTCAGTCCGGTTCAGAACCGACTTGATCCTTGATTATTGTTTATTTTTCGCTTTGCTGTAGTGTCCGATATCTTTCAGCCTAAAAAAAATGAAGTTTTTATTCTGCTTTTTTTTTTCCCCATGACCATTGAACCGGTTGGTGGCTGAAAGTTTTAGTTGTTGCCTGGCTTGAATGCTCTTAAGGGTAACTTAATAGTTGTGGCTATGTCTGAGAAACCTAGAAAGAAAACCAGTCCCACTGGGTTTCAGCATTGCAGTGAGTGTGGGGAGGCTTTTGCTAAAGCTAATCCCCACTTCGTCTGTGTTTATTGTCTGGGGTTTGACCACCTCGATACAGACTGCCAAATATGTAAGAATTTTCTGAAGTCCACGCTAGAAAAGAGACTAGCTAGACTTAAGGAAAGGGAGGCCGAAAAATCCGCTGAACCAGATGGCCAGCCCGGTTCGGTTCCAGCCGAACCTGAGGAAGTGCCTGCAGATGCAGACGATACTTCCTCGTCCGATTCGGAGAAATCAGGTTCTGCAAAGCGTAAGAAGAAGTCGGCCGGTTCGGATCCAAACCCACAGATCCCAACCACTGAGGAGATTGCGAGAGCGATTAGTATAGTTCAATCGCTTAGCCCTACTCCGACCGAACCGACCGGTTTTAAAAGACGGTCAGTTCCGTAGGTTCCAGCCCTGTCAGAATATGATCTGGAGGCTTTTTATGAGGTTGATTGGGAAGGAGATCCAGTGTATGAAGGTGATGATGACGAAGACTTTTGTGGCCTAGTTGAGCCAGTAGAGCCTGACATCTCCCCAGACGGGCCTATCAATATTTCTCCTACCAGATTGTCTGAATCCCCCTCACGCGTTTTATTTTGGCAGAAACTCTCCAGCTCCCAACGGTGGTAGCCTTGGATGTGGATGACTTTGTGGAGATGATGGATGTCCCAGAGACTGTCCATTCCCCTTCATAAGTCTTTGGGGAAGCAGACTCAAAAATTTTACAGGCCCCCACTTCCATACCTCCTGTGGCTAAAAAGATGGACAGAAGGTATATGCTGTCATGCTCAGGGACATAATTCTCCTATAACCATTGCAGCCATTTTGGGGTAGTGCAGGCTGCAATCTGTGACAAGGCTAACATACCCTCGGCTTCACACACCCTCAAATAAGGATTCTAGGAAAGTGGATGCCGTGTCTAAAAAACAGTACTTGGCATCCGCTTTGAGACTCAGGCAGGCCTCTTATATGGCCTATGTGGCTAGGTACCAGAAGTCAAGGTGGGATACAATTCTGAAGTTAGCCAAGAATGCCCCTCCCCTGCTAGCCAAGGAGCTGCTACAGATGGCATTGAAGCATCTAAAGTTCAGTTCCATGCTGCTGTAGACTTGAATGATGTGTCTTCAAGAGTCATGGCCACATCTGTCTCCCTAAGGAGGTTCGCCTGGCTCAGATGTACTAGCCTCTCACAGGATACCCAGGCTAAGGCTATGGATTTTCCTGTAACTTAGAACTCTCTGTTTGGGGAGCAAACAGAGGAGTACATGAAGAAAATGGACGAGTATAGGACCACGTACAGCAGTGGCCAAGGAAAGGCAGGCCACTCCTCAAAAGTAGCAGTCTAGGGCTGGCAGGGGCAGGCCTTTTCACAGGCCTTTCTACCAGGTTCAGGCTTCCTCTACTTTTCAGCAGAGGAGGTTCTTTAGAGGGACAGGGAGAAGGGTGATGAGCTGGGCTGCATCTACCTCTCAAGCTAGGACCCCTGCCAAACAGATACCCTGATGTGTCAGACCGGGTCGCCTCCTTAGTTCCAGTGGGGGGTAGGCTGGCTTACTTCTTGCAGGAGTGGAAGTCTGTAACAACAGACAAATGGGTCTTGGAGGTGGTAAGCCAAGGACTTGCTCTCAGTTTCAAGAAATTCCCCAAAGTAAGTGCAAGGTCCTTCAAGCCTTCCTCACCACTGGAAACAGCTGCTCTAGAGGCATAGGTTTCAGCCTTGCTGCTCCTAAGAGCAGTGGAGCATGTGCCTCTAGTATACAGGGGCAAAGGATTGTACTCAAGGTACTTCCTTACCCCAAAAAGGACTGGGGAAGGGTGACCCATCCTAGACCTAAGATATCTGAACAAACATCCTTTAAAACCAAAGTTCAAGATGGTGACACTGGGAATCATTCTTCCCTCTCTGAGACCAGGACACTGCCTAGCTTCTCTGGATCTCAAAGATGCCTATTTTCACATCCCTATCAGATGCTCCCACAGAAAGTATCTCAGGTTCAAGTTGCCCTCAGGTCATTATCAGTTCAGAGAAATGCCCTTTGGCCTGTCTTTAGCTTCCAGAGTCTTACAAAGTGCCTAGCAATAGTAGTGGCTTTTCTCAGAAGACAAGGCATTTCTGTATTTCCCTATCTGGACAATTGGCTCATTGTAGGCCAGTCCTCAGACCAAGTCAAGTCAGCTCTGGCTGTTACCCAGAGGCTTCTGGGTTCTCTAGGGTTTATCCTCAATCTTTCCAAGTCAGTGCTGGAACCAGTTCAGCTACTGACCTTCATAGGGGTATAGCTGGATACCATTCAGGCAAAAGCCTTCCTACCTCTTTCAAGCGTGAAGGCTCTCACAGACCTGGCAGCCTCTTTCAAACCTTGATTGTCTCAGCCAGCCAGGCATTTTCTTCAGCTTCTAGGCCACATGGCAGCTTCCACTTCAGTGGTCCAGGGAGCCAGGTTCCAAATGAGGGACATTCAGTTTCACCTCAGGTCCTTTTGGTCCCAAAGAAGGGATCCACTCACCAAATTGATTCCAGTGACTCAGACTCTTGCCCAGGCTCTCCAGTGGTGGTTGGACAAGGAAAACCTCAGACAGGGAGTTCCCTTCCTTTCCCAGGTCCCTTCAGTTGTTCTCACAACAGATGCATCCCTCCTGGGGTGGGGAGCTCATTTGGGGACCCTCACTGCACAGTGCACTTGGTCTCAGCAGGAGTCTCTTCTCCACATCAGTCTCCTGGAACTCAGGGCTGTGCTTCTGGCCCTTCCAGCATTCTCAGCCTCAGTTCAGGGGAAAGTGCTGCGGTCTGGATGGACAACACCACTACCATGTGGTACATAAACAAGCAGGGAGGCACTCGATCCATGGCATTATGCACAGAAGCCATGAAGATATGGTCATTGGCTTACTCCCTTCAGACCTTCCTGGTAGCAGTGCATCTGCCGGGGAAGGACAATCTGCTAGCAGATGCCCTCAGCAGGATCTTTCAGGGTCATCACGAGTGGACCCTGAACTGTCAGATCCTGCTGATCATTTTTCAGAGATGGGGCACTCCAGAGATAGATCTCTTTCCAGCCCCAGACAATCATCAGCTTCCTCTGTTCTGTTGCAGACCCCAAATCCTGGGGTCTGTTCCTCGGGATGCTTTCCTGTTGGATTGTACAAACAGGTTTCTTTATGCCTTCTCTCCTTTCCCTCTGATATTCAGAGTACTGATCAAGATCAGGTCTTACCCCTGCACAGTAATCCTGGTGGCTCCAGATTGGGCCAGGCAACCATGGTGCCCTCTGTTGCTGTCATTGGCAGTGACAGTTCCTCTTTGTCTTCCCAGGAGGCACAACCTCCTGTCTTCCTCCCAGGGGAGGATTTGGTATCCCAATCTCCAGTCTCTCAGACTCAAAGCTTGGCTCTTGAAGAGTTAGAGTATGTAGGATTGCACCTTTCACAAGGTGTTTTGGATATTCTAAAGATTTCTAGGAAACCTTCTACCAGAAAAACTTATAACTCTAAGTGGAAGAGGTTTAGCATTTGGTGCTCTCACAGGGACGTACAGCCAGATTCTGCTGGCATTTCCACACATTGGACTATTTAGTCCATTTGAACTCTTTAGGCCTCAGGCCTGCTACTCTTAATGTTCACCTAGCAGCTGTCTCTGCTTTTCATTCAGCAGGGAAGGGATCTTCCCTTGCTTCTCACCCTGTGTTCAGTAAGTTTTTCAAAGGTCTGGTTCATCTCAATCCTCCTTTTAGGGAACCATCTCTGGATTGGGACCTAAATATCTGTATTGCACAGCTTATGCAGCCCCCCTTTGAGCCTTTGTCTTCAGCTGAGCTAAAGTACTTGACTCGGAAGACTGTATTCCTGGTAGCCATTGCTTCCACCAGGAGGATCAGTGAGTTACAGGCTTTGTCAGTGGAACCTGACTTTATTTCCTTCCACATAGATAAGGTGGTCCTCAGGACAAATAGAAAATTTCTCCCTAAAGTGGTGTCAGATTTCCATCTTAACCAGTCCATGTCTCTGCCTGTGTTTTTCATTGACCACTCTTCTTCAGATGAGCGAAGGTTGCACAGTCTGGATGTAAAAAGGGCACTGAGTTATTATATTGACCATACCAAGGTCCATAGGGGTGGCTGTTCTCAGTTGTTTCTCACTTATGGTGAGGTGGGCAAGGATAAACTTGTCACTAAGAGAACTATTGCTAGATGGATTGTTTCTTGTATCCAGTTCTGTTATACTAAATTAGCAAAGAGCCTCTCTCAGGCCTGAGGGCACACACTACCAGGGGTACAGCCGCCTTCTTGGCAGCAGCTAGGGATATTCCCCTCCTGGAAATCTGTAAAGCAGCCACCTGGAAAACTGTTCACACATTCACCAAGCATTATTGTCTGGATACCCAAGCCAGAAGTGATGCTAGGTTTGGCACTGCAGTGCTGCAGAGCCTCTTTCCTAAGTCGGTTCTGTAGTTCGCTCCTCCATGAAGGTACTGCTTGGTAGTCTGCAGATTGTCAGAATACAGCAAGACTTCATGTTGTTTGAAGAAAAAAATTACTCACCATATTAATATTGTTTCTTCTAATTGAGTCTTGCTATATTCTGACCTCCCACCCTGCCTCCCCTCTCAGAACCTCTGTGTTTTGGGTTGTGGGTTGGCAAGTGCAGTGTTGCACCCCAGATGTGTACCTTTTGGATCTCATTCTGCTTAGATTTGGCTCTCTTGTTCTATTACATTGTTTGATTATTTTCAATATCTATATAAGGTTTTCTTTTTGGGGGTTCTCGACCTGAGTCTTTCGGACCCCATTTGCTATTGCCTTTGGCTTTTAAAAGTTTTTATGGAAACAATTTCTATTCTACAAGTTAGTATTAGTGCTCGTAAGAATATGACGGTTACACTGAAGTGTACCAGGGACAGAGGTTTGAAAACCGAACTCGAACTCAGAGTTCTATGCTTTGGCATAAAGTTAGCCCTTTCCTCTCCGGGGCAGTTCAAGTGCTGAGGCTAACTGCAGATTGTCAGAATATAGCAAGACTCCATTAGAAGAAACAACATTACTATGGTGAGTAATTTTGTCTTCTGATTTAAGCCTTGCCATAGAGGAGGTTTCTCTGTGGTGCTGGAGGAATGGCTCTGTTCCCTCTGGAGCCGAGTTGGGAGCACTGCCATGGCAGTCACCTCCTTGAAGGTGCAGGCTCCCCCGGTGTTGTGGCCCATGGCTGCTGGGCCTGGCACCGGCACACCCTCGGTGCTCGAATCCCAGCACCATTGACAGTGCCGGTGATCGGAGTGGTGCCACAGGTGGTGTTATGTCCTGTGGCAGTGCCATTCACAGCACCATTGGCAGGGGGCTCCCGGGGTCACTAGTCTGGGGGTGTGCATGGTTTCCTCCTCTTTGGAGGGGGATGACTTGCTGGCCAATCCAGATTGGAGTCCCGACTCCTCAGAGTCAGGGAGCCCACCTGGACATGACACCAGGTGCTCCAGTGCTCATCCCTTGGTGACTCCGGATGCTGCGTTCTCCACGGCCACCCACGTTGATGCTGGTGTCAGGGGCCCAGTGGCAGATAGTAGTTCTTGTGCTACTGAGGTGATGGTCCCAACTTCAGGAGCCGGGGCAGCTGCCACTCCTGGTGCTGCCCTGGCTACTGTGATTGGGACAGGGACCTCATCTGTGGCCAGCTTCGGGAGGACTGTGGGTTTAGGGGAGCACTGAGCTCAAGGAAGAGGGTGGCCTCAGAGTCCGAGGGGTTGAGAGGCTGGGGCGGAACACGGGAGCCCTCTTCCACTACCCTGCGGGGAGTGGGGAGGAGCCGCAGTGCCAAACCCCAATTCTCCTCCTCTGAGACTGCAGGGGCACCCTTAGTGGGTGGCGCTGGGGTTTGCCCTTCTGGAACCATGCAACCCCAGTCCCACCACAGGTGAGAATCTCCCTCAGGGCTCAGCCAGTGTTTTTTTTTTGGCCCCGGCTTCCCCTAACCCCACAAGCGGGGTTCGCCCTGCCCCAGCCACCAACCCCACATGCTTGGGACTGATCCCTCCTGAATGGGGCTGCCGTAGCAGAATTTAGGTGGCCAGAGGGTCAGCGTACTGGAGCCGGCTCATTAGTGGGGAGCCGAGGAATTTTTCTGTTGTTTTTCCCTGGGGGTTGGGACGTGCAATGACGGCCAGCGTCTGCCCCGCCCGCCTTCCAGCAGGCGCCAGAGTGCTTGTGGTACCTCCAGCCTCCGCTGGAGGTTCACGTCGCGCTGAGCACTCAACCCCCCTCCCCCCGGAGCAGGAGAGCAGTCCTTCGGACGTTCAATCCTGCTCCCCTGGCCAGCCCTCCGACACCCGGATCCATTCCCGAACCCGGGTCATCAGCGCCGCAGACGGCCACCATGCCTCTGCACCAGCGGGCTGGCAGGATTTGTTTTTAAGTCTACAGCGTCTGCTGACTGGGTCGACAACCAGATCCCCCCATGCAGGGGATCTACTGTGAGGTCTCAGAGGCTGGGCACTTTCTGTCAGATGCCCTTCCCCAATCCTTCTGCAGACACCTCCTCTCCCTGGCCATGTGGGTCCTAAGGGGCCCTTGACCTAGGAGATGTTCAGAGCTACTGCAGTGGCCTTCCCTAGGTATGTCAGGGCTATGGACGAGCAGGTCTTCCACCTGTCCCCACCACCGCAGGAGGACTCTGAACATCCAAGCTCCTCTACTTCAAACAACATGAAGTCTTGCTGTATTGTGACATATGCAGTGAGTCCCAACCTTCGAACTGCTCCAGAGGTGAAAGAGTTAACTTTCCATGCCAGGCATGGAACTTTGAGCACGAACTCGGTTGAAAACTCTGTCTGCTGTTCTTCAAACTCAAACTGTCAGATTCTTTACTCCGCCTCACTGAACAGTCGCTCCGGAGATTTCTCCTTCAGCTCAGTTCATTTTGTCGGTTAAAGTATTAATTTCTTGGTGTTTTAACCGAATTTAAACCGCAACTGGTTGGTTCAAGCTCGGTATTATCGGTTCGGTTTGAACCGATCAGGTTGTTTTAAATACATTAAATCTGTCTTTTAGAGTGCAGTTCCCGGTTCTTATCGGTTCTAAAAAAAACGGATTTCATTACGTTTTTTTCCATGACCCGTGACACGGTTGGGAACTGATAAGAGAGTCTTGCTTGGCGGATTGCCATAAACGGGCAAGTTTTGGTTAGGCTGGCACTATGTCTGAGAAACCCAAAAGGAAAACTGGGCCCACTGGGTTTCAACACTGCAATGTTTGTGGGGAAGCCTTTGCCAAGGCTGACCCCACACCACCTGTGTTTATTGTCTGGGTTTGACCACCTCAATGCAGACTGCCAGATTTGCAAAATTTTCCTGCAGCTACCCTGGATAAGAGAGTTGGTAGGCACAGGGAAAGAGAGGCCAAGAAGTCCGCTGACCCGGATGGCCAGCCCGGTTCGGTTGTAACCGAACTGGAGGGAGTGCCCTCTGACCAGGGCGAGACTTCCTCGGGCAAAATAGAGCCGACTCGGAGGAGTCGGTTCCAGCAAAAAGGACTAGAAAATCAGCAGGTGTGGAGCCAAAATTTCCATCTCCAACCGCTGAAGAAATAGCCAAAGCGATTAAAATTGTCCAGTCGCTTTCCCCAGTTCCGACCGAACCGGCACCATCAGGTAAGTGTACGGTTCGGTCGGTTCCACGGTTCAAGAATATGATTTAGAGGAATTTTATGAACTGGAGGAGGGGGAAGAGGAGCATGAGGAGAGTGAATGTGGATTTGAAAGTCTGGATGTGCCCATTGAACCGGACATCTCCCCAGACAGACCTTCAGGGTGTCTCCCCCTAGGCTTTCTGAGTCCCCTTCTCATTTTATGTTTTATAAAAAAGTGGCTGAAACCCTCCAGCTCCGTATGGAGGAAGCTGTGGATGATCAAGAGGAGCCTGACTATGTAGAAATGATGGATATCCCAGAGTCTAGGAGACTGTCTATTCCTTTGCATAAATCTTTTGGGAAACAGACAGTAAAAATTTTAAAAACTCTTCACACTGTACCTCCTGTGGATAAAAGAATGGACAAGAGGTACACATTGTCAGGCTCCGATACGGAGTTCCTTACACAACAATGCAGCCATGTTGGGGTAGTGCAGGCTGCAGCCTGTGACAAGGCACATATTCCCTTGGCTTTACACCCCCCTGACAAGGACTCCAGGAGGATTGATGCCATGGCAAAGAAACAGTACATGGCAGCATCTTTGGGACTCAGACAGGCAAATTATATGGCTAATGTTGCTAGATATCAGAAATCCAGATGGGATACTGTTATGGCTCTAGCAAAACAGGTCCCTGGCCAGCTTGCCAAGGAGCTGGAGCAGGTGGCCGCTGATGGTATTGAGGCATCCAAGGTGCAATTCCATGCTGCAGTGGACTCTAATAATGTGTCATCAAGAGTCATGGCTACATCTGTGGCACTTCGCAGAATGGCTTGGCTCAGATGTACTAGCCTGTCACAGGATACCCAGACTAAGGCCATGGATTTTCCTGTTGTGGGTAAGTCTCTGTTTGGGGAGCAGACAGAGAATTACATGAAGAAAATGGATGAGTATAGGACGACCTATAGGAGTGCACAGGCCAAGGAAAGGCAGGCCACTCCTCAAAGGCACCTTCCAGGGCAGACCTTTCACAGGCCTTTTACCAAGCCCAGGCCTCCTCTTCAGCTTATGCCCAGAGGGGTTCTTTAGAGGAGAGGCAGACGGTGCAAGCAGACCTGCTTCCACCCCTCAGCCTAAAGCCCCTGCCAAGCAGGCACCCTGATGGGGTGGCCAGGGCCGATTCTCCACTACCTGGGGGGCAGGCTGGCTTACTTTGTCCAGGACTGGAAGTCTTTAACATCAGACAAGTGGGTCCTGGAAGTAGTAAGCCAGGGACTGGTTCTCAGCTTCAAAAAATTTCCAAAGATGAGAACCAGGTCCTTTCCACCTGCAAATCCATCAGAGGCACTTGACCTAGAAACAGAAGTTTCTACCCTCCTGGCTCTCAGAGCTGTGGAAAGGGTTGTACTCCAGGTACTTTCTTACCCCAAAAAAGACAGGAGAATGGCGGCCCATCCTGGATCTCAGATACCTAATCAAGCACCTTTTAAAACCAAAATTCAAAATGGTGACTCTGGGAATTATTTTACTCTCTCTAAGGCCAGGGGACTGGCTAGCATCCCTGGACCTCAAGGATGCCTACTTCCATGTTCTTATCAGAAGCTCCCATCGAAAGTACCTCAGATTCGAACTGCCCTCAGGCCATTACCAGTTCAGAGCAATGCCCTTCAGTCGCACCTCTGCCCCGAGGGTATTCACAAAATGCCTGGCAGTAGCAGTTGCCCTTCCTTCTCAATCTTCCAAAGTCAGTTCTAGAGCCTCTCCAGCTTCTCACCTTCATAGGTGCAGAACTGAACACAAAAGAGGCCAGAGCCTTCCTTCCTCTGGAAAGAGCAAGGACCCTGGTCTCTCTGGCCTCCTCTTTCACCCTGCAGGTCTCTCGACCAGCAAGGCATTTTCTGCAGCTCCAGGGGCACATGGCTGCTTCTACAGCAGTAGTGCAGGGAGCAAGATTTCAGATGAGGGACATCCAGTTCCATTTGAGAGCCTTTTGGTCTCAAAGGAGAGATCCTCTAACTAAATTGATCCCAGTGACTCAAACCCTGATCCAAGCCCTTCAGTGGTGGCAGGACCAGAGCAATCTGAGACAAGGGGTCCCCTTTACCCCTCAGTCTCACTCCTTAATCCTTACTACAGATGCATCCCTCTTGGGGTGGGGAGCTCACATGGGCGAACTCACTACCCAGGGATTGTGGTCCCCTCAGGAATCTCTGCTCCACATCAATCTGTTGGAACTCAGAGCAGTTTTTCTAGCACTTCAAGTTTTTTCCACCTCTGTTCAGAACAAAGTTGTACAGGTCAGCACAGACAACACCTCTACAATGTGGTACATCAACAAGCAAGGAGGCACTCGGTCTACGGCCTTGTGCACCAAAGCAATGAAGTTATGGTCTCTGGCTTATTCCCTGAACACCTCCCTTATGGCATTTCACCTCCCAGGCAAGGAAAATGTCCTGGCAGATGCTCTCAGCAGGATTTCCCAGGGTCATCACGAATGGTCACTGGATCCCCTAGTATTGGAGGTTGTATTTGCCAGATGGGGCACCCCACAGATAGATCTTTTTGCAGCTCCAGACAATCACCAACTTCCCCTTTTTTGCTGCAGGCCCCCAGTGTTGGGCTCAGTCCCTCTGGATGCCTTCCTTCTCAGTTGGCAAGGGAAGTTTCTCTACGCTTTTCCCCCCTTCCCCCTTCTGTTCAAGGTGCTAGTCAAAATCAGATCTCAACCCTGCAAGATGATCCTGATTGCTCCAGACTGGGCCAGACAGCCCTAGTATCCACTCCTACTGTCCTTAGCAGTCCATCTTCCCCTGTGTCTTCCCAGGAATTACAACCTGTTAACCTGTGCTCAGGAGAGGGTTTGGTACCCGAATCTCAAATCTCTCAATCTCAAGGCCTGGCTCTTGAAGAGTTAGAGTTTGCTGACCTACACCTCTCCCAAGGTGTATTGGATATCTTGAAGGCTTCTAGGAAGCCTTCCACCAGGGCTACTTATAATTCCAAATGGAAGAGATTTTCCATTTGGTGCTCTGGCAAGCATATTTCCCCAGAATCTGCTGACTTACCCACAGTCCTGGATTATATGGTGCATTTGAATACTTTGGGGCTGAGACCAGCTACCCTAAAAGTGCACCTGGCAGCCGTGTCTGCTTTCTTATCAGCAGGTAAACCCTCTTCTCTTTCAGCTCATCCTGTATTCTCAAGTTTTCAAGGGGTTGCTTCACACCAACCCTCCATTCAGGGACCCTGCCCTGCCTGGGATCTTAATATTTGCATTGCTCAGCTTATGCAACCCCTTTGAGCCCTTGTCTTCAGCAGAGCTTAAGTACTTGATTTGGAAACTGTGTTTTGGTAGCCATCACTTCTGCCAGGCGCATAAGTGAATTACAAGCATTGTCAGTGGAGCCTGATTTTATCTCCTTTCATAGAGATAAGGTGGTCCTCAGGACTAACAGAAAGTTCTTGCCTAAGGTGGTTTCAGACTTCCACCTTAATCAATCTATGTCTCTCCCTGTGTACTTCACTGACCATTCCTCCTCTGGCGAGAGGAGACTGCACAGTTTAGATGTCAAAAGAGCCCTTAGTTGCTACATAGAACGTACCAAGGGTCACAGGTTTGACTCCCTCCAACTGTTCCTCACTTATGGTGAGGTTGGTAAAGGGAAAACTGCCACTAAAAGATCCATTGCCAGGTGGATTGTCTCTTGTATCCAATTTTGCTATGAAAAACTGGGTAAGGTTCCTCCCTCAGCCTGAGGGCTCACTCTACCAGAGCTACAGCTGCATCTCTGGCTGCTGCCAGGGACATCCCTATCTTAGAGATATGTCAAGCAGCTATCTGGAAAACAGTTCACACTTTTACCAAGCATTACTCCCTGGACATCCAGGCTAGGAGTGATGCTTGGTTTGGCACAGCTGTGCTTCAGAGCCTATTCCCTAAGTAGGTTCTGTCCCTCCTCCAAGGAGGTACTGCTGTGTAGTCTGCATATGTCATAATATAGCAAGACTTCATGTTGTTTGAAGAAAAAACTACTCACCTTAGTAATGTTGTTTCTTCTAATGGAGTCTTGCTATATTATGACCTCCTCCCCTGCCTGCCCCTCTCAGAACCTCTGCTTTTGGGATGTGGGTGGGCAGTGCAGTGTTGGCACTTAGTAGATGCCCACCTTATTTTTCACCCCTCCTTTTTGGGGTGTTTGGGTGTTATGTTTTTCATTTTTTGGATCCCCTGACTTGAGTCTTTGTTTTGGGACCAGAAAATGTGTTCTTATATTTAGTAGCCAGTTGGCTAGTGTAGGTTTACGGCTTCCACACAGAACCTTAGTGAGTTTTGCTCATAAAGATCTGACAGTTTGAGTTTGAGTAACAACAGAGTTTTCAACCGAGCTTGTGCTCAAAGTTCCATGTCTGGCATGGAAAGTTAACTCTTTCACCTCCAGAGCAGTTCGAAGGTTGGGACTCACTGCATATGTCATAATATAGCAAGACTCCATTAGAAGAAACAACATTACTAAGGTGAGTAATTTTTTCTTCCTCGACTTCCTCCTCTGAGGAAGAGGAACATTCTGTCCACCTCTCCTCCAATGTTGATTTTATGGAATGTCAGCAATTCCTTTCAAGGCTGGTTCAGGAGTTCCATATTGCCCATGTGGTAAGGTGCAATACTGAGCAGGAGACATGCTACTTCTTGAGTGAATTCAGTGTGAACCACCTTGTGGTCCTTTCCTGGCCTGTTCCTTTCCAGGAAGCATTGATCCACACCTGGTAGTCTCCAGCAGCCTCATCCCCAGCAGACTGCAGGAGGCGGTATTGTGCACCCTAGGAGTCTCTAGGTTCTCTGCCTCACCCACCCTCTGTGCTGATGGCTCTAGACACTCCTTCCAGGCTACATCACATGGTGCATGACCAACCACCAGATCCGGACTCTGCTGAATTCAAATGGTGGGGAAGAAGAGTTTTCTCTTCATCTTATGTGCTTCTTTGCATCACAGCACATCATGCTCACTACTCTGCCTAAACAGGCATCTGTGGTCAATGCTGCCACAGCTGTTAGTATCATTGCCTGATTTGGAAGGATCTCGGCAGGCCATTGCCTCTCTGCACAGGGTCTGGAGCTTGCAAGGCACCAGGCATGGGCATCGTATGATGCCAGTGAGGTGGCTTCCAGACTGGTAGGGGCAGCAGTCTGTATTAGGCGGACAGCATGGCTTCACCTATCAAGATTGTCACCCGTGACTCCCTGAATTGGAATTATTTATACCAAGTATTATCCCATTTCTTTATTACTAACAATTTTTGTGCAAGGATCCAGTTATTGTATACTTCACCTTCTGACTGAGTCCTTACCAATTCTGTTTTGTCCCCTTCCTTTCAGTTGGCAAGGGGTACCAGACAAGGTTGCCCCTTATCGCCCTCATTGTTTATCCTTTCCATGGAAACTTTATCCGCATCCCTTCATCAATCTCATATTATCAAATGCGTCCCTTTCGGTAACTCTCGCTAAACCTCACTTTCTTATGTGGATGATCTTCTCATCTTGCTAGAAGATGTCGAAGAATCAGGACAACCACTGGTTAAATTACTTAACGATTTCACCGCTCTCTCTGGACTAGATTTAAATCTAAATAAATCTGAAATGCTACCATTGAATAACCTCTGCAAACCCTTTATGAATATTCCTTTAGGCTTTCGCTGGAAACCCCAAGGTCTCTCATATCTTGGCATCCGTATCACTCCTAAACTAGATAAATTGTGAGATACTAACCTTTCCCCTCTGTTAAATACTATTAAGTCCACACTTGATAGATGGAAACTCCTTAATCTCTCTTTTAATGGGAAAATATCCACCATCAAAATGTCAATAGCTCCTAAAATATTACATCTATTTGCTAATATTCCTTTAATTCTCCCATCTAGTTTTTTCGTCAAAATCGACAAAATTGTTGGAAATTTTATATGGGAAGGTAAAATCCCCAGTTTTAGTCGCAACAAACTTCACTCACATTGGTCAAGAGACGGTTTTGGGCTTCCTTGGTTTCAGGCCTGTTTTTGGGCCTTCCGTACAGCTCAAACTATCAAATGGTTTAGTAAGCTCAATATTATATCTCCGTTATGGGTTACTATGGAAGCCTTCCTATGTCCCGGTAACATTGCTACTTCCTTTATTTACAATCTTCTCCTCCTAACCTAAAATCTCACCCTGCCATTGCATCCTCTTCTTTCTATTGGAAAATAACTCACAAATATCTCAAATCAAATCCAACTCCTCTTTCCTATTCTCCTGTCTGGGGAAACTGTGGTATCTCTCTTGATAACCACCCAATTTTTTGCCATACCTGGAAAAATAAGGGTATTCTCTTCTTGTGGGATATACTTGAATCCCATGATCTAAAACTTAAATCCTTCTCTGAATTACACACTTTATGGAAGCTTCCCCATCACGATTTTTGGAAATATTTACAGCTTCGTACTGCATATAGCTCCTATTTTTTACCTTTATCCAAACAATCCCGACACGGTCAATATATCTCTAAATGGATTAAGACAACATCTAATCTAAATAGTATTATCTACAAGGACATTAGAGATACACTTCCAGATCAGTCCATCAAATCAAAAAACAAATGGAGTACACTTCTAAAATACAATATAACCAAGGTACAGTGGCACAGGTGTTGGCTTTTATGCCACAAAACTTTTAAGGATAACTGTAGTTCTCTAATTCACACTAAAATTCTCCATGTGTGGTACAGAACTCCAACGGTGCTGCAAAAACTGGGGCTAATGAATAATAACAATTGTTGGCGCTGTAACTCTCCCAATGGAGACCTCTTACATATTTTATGGAATTGTCCCCCCATACATAATCTTTGGCGTCATGTTCCTCTCTTTGCAACAAAAGTAATTGGTCTTCCCTTTGCATTAGATTCTAAGCATTGCATACTTGGCATCTTTAATTTTCGCTCCCACAAAATTTCCTGTGCTCAGAATAGATGGTTGACCATACTGTTCCTTCAAGTTAAGCACTTTATACTTCTGCTTTGGAAATCTAACATAATCTCTAAATTCTCTGACATTCTCAAACAATTATCTTATTGTGCTTCCCTTGACTGTATGACACATATTTCTTCTGGTAGACTCAGCGTATATAATGAATGTTGGCAGGACTATTTTAAATACTTGGATTCATCAAATACTATTGCCAATTAGTGTATGGATTATCATGCATTGCATTCTTCTGTTATTACCCCTTATATGTCTTTCCCGTTGTGGTCTCGCTCCTTGTTCTTCTTCCCTCTTAATCGTACCTCCCTTTCCCCAATTTATTCCTCTTTCCTCTTCTCTCCTGTTAACTTCTATACCTTACTATTGCTAGAATGTCTTCCTTCTTAACATATACTCTTCTGCATTGCAGTAATTTTATATCATAACAATTTACAGCCATGATTATCTACATTGCATTTTTCATTTACTTCTCGCACTCTATTCCTTGATTGCATAATGTTAAACTTTCTCCAGTTTCATGGTTCGTAATACTTAGCCCACACTTTATAGTACATGTTTTTCATATCAATTATCGTGTACTGTTTCAGCTACTATACTGCTCTTTTTCCTTTTTCCTCTTGTTCATATGGAGTCATGTATTGAAGGATGACTTTTACCTTTATGAATACCTTAATAAAACGTTTAACTGTAAAAAAAAAAGATTGTCACCCATTGCCCGGCATAGGGTGATTTCCTCCACTTTCTGTGGGAACCCATCTTTTTTCCCGCAGGGCGAGAACTTTTCAGGGGCGTCTTCTGTCCCTCCAGCCATGGGGGACACCTCCTTGGCCTGAACAGCTTTATACCATGTATGGCCTAGTATGGCAAAAGGATATCCCCTTTCTGTGTCTCCTTCACAGGAGGCTGAGGGAAACTGTTCCCTCAGGGCAGTGCCAGGTCCCCTTTGAGGGGCTTGGTACTCACCAGCAGTAATGAATGGTGAAGACTGACAAAGGTAACATATGTAAATTATGTACCTATCATAATTCTTGATCTTCCTTTGTATCTTCATTCATTACTGATTTCTGCCCACCTTTCACTCTTGGGCCTCAGCTTCTGGGCATCGCCTCCACCCTGCTCGCCCTCCCCCTCTCGAAGTCAGTTGGGGGCAGAATACCCCTGGTATCTCAGGGCCTTCTGTTTCCTTCTCTAAAGTCTTAGAGTGCCCATCCTAAGGAGGGCGGCAAGTAGGGTCTTTGCCCTGGCCTTGGAGGGAACTCCATGGGGTTCTTAGTGGGGCACACTGTGGGTCCCTTCGGTGACTTGGCATGGATCTGTCTGGTTCGTTGCCAACTCATTAAAGGGTGGGGACTTAGTCAGTGCATCCTGTAGGGGGACCCATAGGGACTCCCTCCCCTTTTTTTCTCCCTTTCTTGCTGTCCCCCTTATTGTAGGGGTTGTTTCTGGACAGGGTCCTCTTCCTTTTAAGGGTCCCCACCCCTTGGCCAAGCCATCAGTTGGTAAGCTTGAGAGGACCACGCTCCAGGACTTTCATCCTGAATGCGGGTTTAGGGGTGGGGAGAGTCAGACTCCGCCATGCTTTATTCTCCCCAAGACCATCTCAATTTTTCCTGTTCTGGACCTATGTTCCAGTAGTCCTTGAAGCCTGACAGGATCCTTGCACACATGTCTTCATACCTCCCAGGTTCTTGAAAATAAGGATAAGCCAATAGTCTCCAGCTAAACATGGTGGAGGGCCTCTCCTTCCTTCTCCCACTAAATCTTCTATCTTTCTCTTCTCATTCATTTCACTCTCTTTCTCTCTCACCTGTGCTGCTGCCCAGGCGCTGGGGCCCTAATGTCCAGTTAGCAAAGTCCTACTTTCCCGCTGTCCTCTGGCTGGCTTATTCCTTTGTCAGTTTATATCCTTTCCTTTTTCCTATCCTTTGGCTCTCTTGTCTCATCTTGAATTTTCTTTATCCCCCTTTGTTCCTTCTTTCTGGCAGAACTGAACTGGGGTGGAGGAGGACTTAGCAGTGCCTAACAGCCAACCCTCGAGCGCCACACAGTGCGTCGGCCTCGTGTGCCTTTTGTCCCTCCCCAAAAAAAATCTTCGAGCAGGTGCAAGCCTCCGGCCTACACCCAAGAGTAATGAATGGTGATGATACAAGGGAAGATCAACAATTACGGTAGGTACGTAATTTACATTTTGCGTTGTACTATTACCCCATAATTTGCTCCATTTTTCTTTGTTTTTGTTTACATTTCTCCCACCCGCCATGTTGAACTGGAACTCTCTGCTGTCAACCATGCATGCGCATAACTCGCAGTACTACACAGGGACAGCAGGAATGCACAGCACAGGGTCCCACAGAACTGAACAAAAGATGTGGTGTGACATAAGGGAGGAGCTCAGCTGCAATACTGCTGTATTTGTTGTGGATTCACAACAATGAAAATAAATTTTAAATATCTAAAAAGCTAAAGATTGCTAGAAAAAATATTTCAGATCTGCAAATTGGAACTATGGCTGTATGCTTCCAACCAAAAAGCAGAATTTTGATAATCAGTTAAAAAAGGTACCAGTTAGGGGGTGCTAATGAGCACTGAACTGAAAGGACACAAACCTCTGAAGCTCCGCTCTGCAAATTTAAAAGTTATAATTTTTAACAGAGTAATTGGGGTTTCGACTATATTAGAAGGCGTAGGAAAACCTGGTTAACATGGATGATACAGTATCTTCGGCCAAAACTACGCAAAACACAGGAAAAGCATCTAACAAGAAGTTGAATATTGCAGACTCAGCAAGTGGCATGGATTCGGGGCCTATCTCTCTGTTGGCCGTGGAGATAGCACTAATTAGCCGCATGGCGACAGAACAAGTCCTTCAGGGATTGAGCCCATGATTAGACAACTTGAGGGGAAAATAGCATCCCTCACCTCATAACTGGGGTAGCACAAACTGCAGATCACAGAGCACAAGCAGCGTGAGTCTGCCATGGAGGATGCCACGAAGCAGGTCCCGAGCAAAGTCGAGATGCTCACGTGGGAACTCAAGGCCCTAAAAGACAAGGTGGACTACCAGGAAAATTACAACTGCAGAAGTAACCTGCAACTGTGAGGTCTCCCGGAGGGAAAAGAAGGCAAGAGCGCTCTAGAATTTTATGTCAGTACGCTACCTAAAGTGCTCAGTATGATTCTGAGCCAAAGAAAATTAAAGATCGAAAGGGTTCATAGGGCACTGGGCCCCAGGCTGAATGAAGACCAACCTTCGATGCAGATTACATTCCATCTTCACCACTTTGGGGACAGACAGAACATCATGGCTGCATATTGGTCTAAGAAGGAGGTAACCTATGAGGGAGCTCGACTGACTCTACACCAAGATCTGCCGCAGAGGGTGCAGAAAAAGAGGCAGCTTTTTAACCCAGCAATGAACATGCTCTGTGAAAGAGGGTTAGAATTTTTCATGGCATACCCCACATTAGTGAAGGTGAAGTTTGAGGGAGCCAGCTACACCATTTGGGAACCGGATAAATTAAAGTAAATGTGTGATTTTTGAAAGAGAACATTTTGGGCTTCACAGCCCACTACCCAGGTGCAGCGATGGCCCCTCTGTGAAAAATCATATTTTTTCATTCACTGTGTAACATTTGGGAAGGGATCATAATACTTACCGAACTGGGAGCCAGATGATCCCTTCTCACTTCCTAGTCTGCCTGCTCCACCCCCATGCTCCACCGTTTTGTGAGGTTTAACCAGGGAGAGCGTGTGGATGCACCCCATTCAAGTCTATGGGGCTAATTTTTAAAACGATTTTACAAAACTTTAAACTAACATTTGATAAAAATTAAAGCCACCGCTCAACTAATAGGGTCCCTATTCGTTGAGCGGTGACTTTCATTTTTATCAAATGTTAGTTTAAAGTTTCGTAAAATCATTTTAAAAATTAGCCCCATAGACTTGAATGGGGCGCGTCCTCGTGCTCTTCCTCGTTAAATGTCACAAAACGCGGGAGCGCGGGAGTGGAGCAGACAGACTAGAAAGTGGGAAGGGATTGGCTGGCTCCAAGTTTGGCAAGTATTATGATCCCTTCCCAAATGTTACACAGTTAGTAAAAAATTATAATTTTTCTACAGAGGGACTATTGCCGCCCCAGGGTAGCGGGCCGTGAAGCCCAGAATGTTAGGTCACACACAATTTCTTTAAAGAACTTTATCCATGAGTTGGGCAAAAAGCATGGGAGCAAAATTGTGGAAGGCTGAAGTTTTTCAGCAAAGGGACATTTATAGAGCTGGTATGTAGGGATGTACTCATGGTCTGCACCCTGCCGTTCGGGGCCTATACTGGACTCTCTGTGGACTGCTGCCGGCTTGCTAAGGAAAATATCCCCACCAGAGGACAATAAACTGTTATGGGACTTCCTTTTTGGCCTGCACAAAGTGTCTGCACTAAACTGAAAGTATGGGCACAAGTGAAACTGTGACACCCTCTGGACACATGGATTTCTCCTGGCTGGTACATGACAGCCCTGCATTGACTGTATACTGGTGGGACTGAGCCATAAATTAACTGGCTATGATATGGATGGCAACAAGATGGAAGTCCTGTACTAGTAATGGCAAAAGACAACCCAAAAGCAACAAGTCACAGGTCAGTGTAGGGGGAGGACTGACGTTTGGTGTTTAAGTGTACGGGTCTCCTCCCCTTCCTTTGAGCCCAGGCCATAACTGGACACTTGAGGGATCATTAGGCTGAAGGGGGATGGGGACCAGAGGAATAGTTGGGGGGAATCAGTGGAGGTGGTATGATGGGAGGCTGGTTCTAGGGTCCAGAGAGGAGAAGAAGGAGGTTAACTATTGGAAATAAGGAAATAAACTCAGTAACATTGGGGCAAAATAAGAAGGAGAAGTCAAAGATGAGAATAAGCAATGGAAGGAGTTGAAGGCTTAAAGGAACACAGCCGATGGGATGGTGGCTGTCAGCGGGAGAGGGGGTGGGCCTAGGGGAGACCTAATGTATGGAGCGAGTAGCTCCAACAACCATGAGGTGCATCGATATATACAGGATTACAAGAAAACTGAAACTCTGAAATAACCATCTATTGGGGGAACTTTTTTCCTTTTGGTAAAATAAAACTGTTAAATGAAGATGTTGAAATGCAGGGTGGAGGAGAGGGCGGCGTACATGGGTTCTATGGGGAGGAACTGTGTGGAAGTAACCCCCTGTTCCTATTCAAAATTGGTTGCACGTCCTGTCAAGAGTGGAAGCATGCAATTAAGTCAACATGGGTGGGGGGGGTATGGGAATACAGTTAAGTTTGAAAGTTTGGATTGTTACAAGTTATTGTGAGTTTTGCTTTTTTCTTTATACTAGCATTCTGTATTGTAAATCTGCAAGGCATACTAAAGGCTGGGGTATCAGATGAACAGATAACACTGAAGTGCTCACGAAGGGGGCTATGATGAACCTAAACTGTACATTATGTTGAGGAACAACAGCACTGAGATTCTCATTTCATGGAATCTGAAGGAGATAGGTTCCCCAATCAAGAGATCTAAAATATCAACAGCTTTTAAGCGGCGTAACGTCCAGGTTGCAATGCTACAGGAAACCCACTTAAATAAAAAGGAACACGATAAACTTTTGGGGGGGGTGGGTTGGTGCCTGCTACTCTGCATCCTACTCGTTACATAAGAGAGGAGTGGGCATACTTGTAAATAAGAACTTCCTATTCGAAGTAAATAGAGTGGTAAAGGACACCCAAGAGGGTAGATACGTATTTGTGGTGGGAAAGGTGAGGGACCAGGAAATCACACTGGTGAGCATATATGCACCTTCTACATATGCTCCGAGCTTTTATCAATCTATATTAGAGGTGATACACAAAGAACAATTCGCAGCACAAAGCACATCTTCTTGACCTGGAAGGACACTACTTCTTTATTCAGCTGTGAGCTGTGTGGGAAATTCTATATTGCACTTGATATCTGCAACAACGTGCACTTTTGCTCAATTCTGTGGGAGGTGAAACTAACTACCTTTGGTAATTGCTTTTTATTTACATATTTATTTAGTGTTTAACCAAGAAGGGACTTGCAAACTCTGTTTATCTTGTGAGTAACTTCAGAAGGATTTAAATACTGCATTTGTGTAGACCCTTGGAGGTAGCTAGATTGTCTACTTGGATTTTCTGACAGTTAAACTATTTTTAAATAAATTACAGGTGGCTGAGGAGTGAATAAGGAGCTTGCAAACTCTGCTTATCTTGGAAGTAACTTCACAAGGGTTTGAATACTGCATTTTGGTTGTCCCTTGGGGGTAGCTGGATTGACTACTAAGATTTTGGGACAGAAACTATTTTTAAATAATTTACTGGTGCATAGGATTTTGTGATAGTTAAACTATTTTAAATAAGTTACTAGAGGTTAGTTGAATTACTATAAAGGGCAGTACTCGGCAGGGTGCTGGAGCAGTGGTGTATTTGATTGTTTATAACAGTCACCTGTGGTTGTGGACTACCCTCCCCTTCCCCCACCCCCCAGGCATGGTATTTCATTTATAACCAAAGTTCTGACATCACTTCCTCAACAGGTCTTGGGGCAGAACTGTCATATTCTTAATAACCCATCACAGTGCATAAAGGGTAAGTACACACCACCAAAAAAAAAAAAAAATTATATATATATTACATATTGTATATTATAATGGAGAGACACATGTGGGAGTTGGTGCAATGCACTGGCTGTGGGGCAGCAGTTTTCAAGGAGACATTCTGGAAATTGCATTGCTGTCCTATTTGTAGGCAGCTGTCAGCTCTGAAGGAGGAGATTGCCCACTTCCAGGCTGAACTGGCAAGGACTAAGGAGGCCTCCCCCACCCAAAGAGCACCACTGCCACAACCACTGCCTCAGAGGTTGCCAAGTATGAAGAGCAGTTGGACCACAGTGGGTTCTGGGAGGGTGCAGGTGGTGGAACAGAGGCAAAGACCCCTAGTTGTACCTCTACACAAATCATACGCCAGTCTGGCAGAGCAAGGTTCCTCTGTGATGGCACCCTCGGTGGAGACCAAGAAGAATACTGAGGACATCCACAAGGGAGACCCACAAAAGGGTGGCAAGGGACACCACAGGGGAAGGAAACAGCTTCTGATAGGGGACTCAATTGTTAGGGAGTAGAACTGGGAAAGGGAGAGGAGAGGGAAGTAAGGTGCCTGCCTGGTGCTATGGCTTGGAGGGACAAGAAGCGAATCCTCACGATTGCAGAAGCAGCATCACAGGAGAGGGAACTAGTTATCATTGTCCACCTTGGGACAAATGACCTAGCTAGGCATGGAATCAGTGCAGTGCAGGATGAATTTGTGGAGTTGGGGAGGGGCCTCAGACAGTTGCAAGCACAGTTACCTTCTCAGAGGTGCTGCCAGTCCATGGCAGGGGTGAGGCTAGGGTACTGCACACCATGCAGTTTAATGAATGGTTGCAAAACTGGTGCAGAGCACAGGGCTTTGGCTTCATTGGGGACTGGGGATACACCTGGAGAGATGAAGGTCTGTACTGGCACGATGGTCTGCATCTGTCCATGAAGGGAACCAAACTCCTAAGTGACAGGTTTAAATGCTTCCTTGGCAAGCTTTAAAACTAGCCAAGGGGGGAGGTGCTGATAAGAGGCAGGACATTTCAAGCCTCCCCCCACAAAACATGGCAGGTAGTAAGGTAAACACTGAGGTACAGAGCTCAACAGAGGGTAGGACAGGGGTAAATGGAAAAATAGACAAGGGCAATAAGAGCAGGGATGGGGGAAAAAGGATAAAGCCAACATTAAATGGAGGGCAATGAGTACCAATGCCCGTAGTCTGGGAAACAAGCTTCCTGAGCTAGTAGTCCTGATGGAAGATGAAAAATTGGATATTGTGGCAGTCACAGAAACATGGTACACAGAGGACCATGACTGGGATGTCAACATACCAGGGTACATAGTCTACATAAGGGACAGGGAGGGTAAAAGAGGAGGTGGAGTAGCTCTATACATAAGGGAAGGGATGAAAGCTACAGAACTAAAAGGTAAAGGGGGAGGACAAGAGGCACTCTGGGTCATGTTGGAGACAGGGAATGGCATCACAATCCGCACAGGGGTTATACAACCCCCCGTCTCAAGGGGAGGAAACAGACAAGAAAATGATAGAGGACATTCTCAAAATGGCTGAAAAAGGGGAGATACTGTTGATGGGGGACCTGAATATGCCAGATGTTAACTGGATGACATGTACTGTGGCCACATCCAAGAGCAGGTCATTCTTGATGCCCTGCAGGGGGCAGGCCTTAGACAGCTAGTGTTGGAACCCACTCGGGAGGGAGCAATACTAGACCTGGTACTCTCCAATGGAGAGAGGATCACAAATTTAGAAGTCAGTAGACATCTGGGAACAAGTGACCACTGCACAGTGTGCTTCACAATAAGCACAACCATGGAGACAAGCCATACAAAAACAAGGATACTGGACTTTAGAAGGGCTGACTTTGGCAAAATGGGTGAATACCTGAGGAATGCACTAGCAAATGGCCAAAAAGGAGGGGTGGAAGAACAATGGAGAAATCAAAACTACTATCATAGAGGCAACAAGCCTTTGTGTGAAACAAATAAAGAAAACAAAGCGGAGTAAAAAACCACTATGGTTCTCAAAAGAGGCAGGGAAGGTTAAGGAGAAAAAGGCTGCATTCAAAAAGTATAAGGAGTCACAGAAGGAGCACGACAGGGAACTGTATCAATTAAAGCAGAAAGAAGTGGTTAAGGCAGTCAGAATAGCAAAGGCCCAAACCGAGGAAAAAATAGCCAACTCAGTTCAGAAGGGGGATAAAACCTTTTATAGGTACATTAGGGAGCATAGAAAGGTTAAGGGAGGAATAGTGAAGATTAAAAAAGGAGAGAGGTGGGCAGAGGGAGACAGTGAAAGGCAGGGATACTGAATGAATACTTTTGCTCAGTATTTACAAAAGAAGATGAGGAGGAGTTACCTAAACCAAACAATAGAAGCACTTCTGGTAGGGGTTGACACCAGTCCATTTACAGAAGAAAGAGTCCTGAAAGAACTCCTAAAACTCAAGGTGGACAAAGCAATGGGGCCTGACAGGATTCACCCCAGAATCCTAAAAGAACTAAGGGAGGACCTAGTGACACCACTGACCACACTTTTTAACAAATCCTGGGAGGATGGGGTGGTACCTGAGGACTGGAGGAGGGCAGATGTGATTCCCCTTCACAAAAGTGGGAGCAAGGCAAAAGCAGGAAACTACAGACCTGTACGTTTGACCTCAGTGGTAGGGAAAATGATGGAATCACTTCTGAAAGAAAGAATTGTTGAGTACCTAGAGGCCAGCGGGGCACAGGACCCAAAGCAGCATGGATTTACAGCAGGAAGGTCATGTCAGATGAATCTAATTGATTTCTTTGACTGGGTGACCAAAGTAATATACCAAGGAGGAGCTGTGGATATGGCCTACCTAGACTTTAGCAAGGCATTTGACACAGTCCCCTCATAAAAGACTAATAATCAAGTTAGCCAGCCTGGGAGTGGGTTCCAGGGTGGTACCCTGGGTAGCAAACTGGCTGCACAACAGGACACAGAAGGTAATAGTGAATGGAACACATTCCGAAGAAAGGGGGGTTACTAGTGGAGTACCTGAGGGCTCAGTACTGGGTCCAGTCCTCTTTAATGTCTTTATAGGTGACATTGTGGAGGGTCTGGACGGAAAGGTATGCCTCTTTGCAGATGACACAAAGATCTGTAACAGAGTTGATACACAAGGGGCGGTAGAAAGGATGAGAAGGGACTTGTCAAGGTTGGAGGAATAGTCAGACATATGGCAACATAGATTCAATGCAAAGAAGTGCAAAGTAATGCACCTGGGAAACAAAAACCCAGGAGAAGAGTACACAATAGCAGGGGAGGTACTGACAACAACAAAAATGGAAACGGACTTGGAGGTAGTCATATCAAATGACTTAAAGGTGGGTAAGCAATGTGAGAAATCAGTAAGGAGAGCCAGGGGGATACTGGGATGCATAGGAAGGGGCATCACCAGTGAAAAAGGGAAGTGGTTATCCTCTGTACAGACAGTTGGTGAGACCCCATCTGAATACTGTGTGCAGTTTTGGAGACCCATCTACGCAAGGACATAGACAGGATGGAAGCAGTCCAGAGGAGGGCAACTAAAATGGTGCAGGGTCTGCATCAGAAACTATATGAAGAGAGACTGAGAGAGCATAATATGTATACCCTTGATGAAAGGAGGGATGGGGAACATGATAGAAACTTTCAAGTACCTCAAGGAATCAACAAAGTCCAGGAGGGTAGCATCTTTCAGAAAAAGAGATGTGTAAGAACAAGGGAGCACAATTTAAAGATAGAGGGGGGACATCTCAGGGGTAATGTGAGGAAATTTTTTTTCATGGAGAGAGTAGTGGATGCATGGAACCGCCTTCCTGGGAGGTTGTGGGGTCTAAAACAGTGGGGGAATTCAAACATGCATGGGACAGACATAAGGCAATTGTAGTGGGGGGTTGCAGGAAGTAGGCTGGTGGTTAACTAGAATCTGCAGCTTATCCAGTAGGAAGGGAAATGGGCAGACTGGGTGGGCCAAGTGGTCCTTATCTGCCGTCAAAGTCTATGTTTCTATGTTTTAGGTCTGATTATGGGAGGTGCCTTTAACTGTACCACGGACTGGCAAATGGATTACTCAGAGTCAGGGCACAGAACAAACAAGGTCACAGAAGGTTGGGCCCGATGGTTAGCTGAACTGAAATTGGTGGCTAGCTGGAGGACGTTAAATCCGGGGGCCAAGGCATTCACATTCTATTCAAACCCTTACAAATCTTGGTCCAGATTAGACTACATTTTTGTACCAAGGGGGATGTATAACAAAGTCGAAGGGGTTTTTCATAGTCCAATTGTTATATCAAACCACTTCATGGTGCAGTTGAGTATGAGACTGGGGCTGGAAGGGAGGGGGCAAGGACAATGGCGTTTCCCCACTTACCTACTGTGTAAAGAGGAATTCAGGACATATTTAAAAAATCAATGGGATATTTATTGGGAAACTAATAAAGGTTCTGTAGGTTTGCAGGGGGTATTATGGGAGGCAGGAAAACCTTTCATGAAGGGGGTAATAGCTATACAGCGAAACTATGTAAAGAAAACAGGGAGCGAATTACTAAGCTAGAAGATGAGATTAAAGAGCTAGAGCATTTGGTATTGCTAAGAGGGAAGGAGGAGGATAGGAGAAAATTGACAGTCCTCAGGGATTCCCTGGATGAATGTCTCACAGGAGAGGCAAAGAATAAGCTGTTCTTTGTGAGACAGAAGATATACAAATGGGGTAATAAACCAGGACCACTCCTTGTTAAGTTAATGGAGGGGGAGAGTAACACCCAGGGTAATTGCCATAAAGAAAAAGGAAGGACAGCTCTCCCATGAAGAGAAAGGGATTAGAGAGGTATTCAAGGAATACTATGAGACATTATATATGCAGTGTCAGTGGCTCAGTAGGTAGCAAACTTGCCTCTGAGGCCGGGAGATCAGAGGGCTGTGGGTTCAGTTCCCACATCTGGCACTTGGGTTAATATCCCAGTACTGACACCGTAGTGCAGCATGAGAGGGGTGCTGCACTTCTGAGGTGCCATCTTTCAGATGAGACATTAAACCGAGATCCCATCTGCCTGGATTGGTAGTAGTTCAGGTGGATGTTAAAGATCCCATGGCACTTATCGAAAAGAGTAGGGGAATTTCCCCGGTGTCCTGGCCAAATTTCCCTTATTCACTAAAAATACCACCAACAGCTTAATCTGGTTCAAGGTCAAGCTGGCATTCATCTGTATCCCCTCCCCCGGGTCGTGCCTGAAAATAGGCAGGATTTGTCTAGTGCACTTACCCGGTCAACAAAAACTAAATAAATAAGTAAACAAAAATATAGGGAGGACTGTCCGGGGAAGGAATGGGAGGCCAGGAGTTTCTTAGACAGGATATGCTTCCTACTTTAGCTGAAGAGCAAACCAAGAGCTTAGGAGTGCCAATAACGGTTATGGAAGTACAAAAACTATTTTGAGCCTGAAATCTGGGAAGGCAGGAGGCCAAGATGGCTTTGTAGCCAAATACTATAATATGCTAAAAGGGAAAGTGGCTGGTCCTCTAAGGGATTTGATGGAAGAAGTGGTGGGGGCAGACAAAAGCATGCACTGAGGCCAATATCTGTGTTCTTCTGAAACCAGGTAAGGGTAGCGTAGAATGTTCATCATATAGGCCCATCTCCCTGCTTAATTATGATTGTAAACTTATGGCTAAAGTCCTGGCCACACGGTTGGAATGGGTGCAGCCCCAGGTGATATACCCAGACCCGACTGGATTTGTAAAAGGAAGACTGTCCTATCATAACATGAGAAGGCTATTGAATGTAATATGGTGGGGATCTTGGTGTCCTGGGCAAGCTTGTATGATGTCCATGGATGCCAAGAAAGTATTCAATAGGCTAGAATGGGCTTATTTATTTGACACAATGCATCGATTTGGAGTGGGAGGTGGGTTCTTAGATCTGGTAAAAATGCTCTACAGAGAACCCAGGGCAAGTGTGCTTGTGAATGGCATCCCATCTGAGGACCTAAGGCTATTCAGGGGCATGAGACAGGGCTGCCCCCTCTCCCCTCTGCTGTTTGCTATGACCATCGAGCCTCTGGCGATAAGGATAAGGGAGAGCCGGTTAGTAAGGGGTATCCCGGGAGGGGGAGGGGGACAGCATAATATTACTTTATAGGTACTCTTGTACCTGACAAAGCCTAGAGAATCTGTACCAGCATTGTTAGAGATCATAAAAGACTACTTTTTTTCTGGATATAAATTCAATTTGCAAAAATCAGAAATGTTATTTCTCAATGGAAGAGACCAGGGGAGGCCGGAAGACACATGAGGTTTAAAATGGGTTGCTGATCACTGCCTACCTAGGAATTAAGGTTAGTGGAGATCTCAAGAAAATGAAAGCTTTGAATTATACCCCATTGTTTAAAACTGTCTTGGCGGAATTGAACCGCTGCAGGGCACTTCCCATTTCATGGATTGGTAGGATTAACCTATTAAAGATGAACGTCCTCCCAAGGAATCCATACCCAATGCAAATGATACCAGTGGGCCTGACTGTTAAAGACATTAAACAGCTTGAGAAAGGTTTTAGTGAATAAATAAATGGATGCTGAGGTCTGCACCTGGGTCCTGTGCTCAGCTCCCCAACACATAGAAATGAAAAATACTATTGCCAGCACCAGTAAATCCAGTGTTTTTCTTAAACCATAACGGAACTTATGCATCCAAGAAATGTGCTATCATAGGAATTCCTATGATTAAGCGCTAGGTGGTGCGAAACGCGTTAGGAAACTCATCTTGTATTGTTGGAGGAGGGGGCAGCATACACAAATGTGGAAGCCCTGTGTTTTGTGCATAAATAAATTTTCGGTTTAATAGCACACATGATGGTCTTTGGCTTCCCGTTTGCACATTGATAGCACATTTCTTGGATGCATAAGTTCTGTTTTGGTGCTTTAAGAAAAATGCTGGATTTACTGGTGCTGGCAATAATAAAGATTTTAGTGACTTCATATGGGGAGGAATGAAACCAAGGATGTTGTTAAGTAGGCTTAAAGCATCCAGAGAAAGGAGGGGCTAGACTTCTCGGATATAAGAGGGTATTATTTAGCTGTACAATACCACTAGGTTTTAAATAGGGGAGGCTGACCACCTGGGTAGAGCTAGAGCAGGAAAGTAGTTTGGGAGGTTAACCTCATATCTTGCAAAGGGGAGGGTATATAAGCAGCTCCTAGAGCCAAACCCCTTGGTTGTAGCAGTACTAGAAGCATGGATGAGAATTAAAAAAATTACGGGAGCAGCTAACGAAAATACGTTCATCATCCCAATAGCCAGAAATCCAGAATTTCTACCGGGATTCAAGGACCCAGGGTTTGCAACATGGGAGACCAGAGTGGTGAGATGCTTAGGGGTTCTATATAAGGGGGAAGGAATGCTTCCATTTGAAACGATCCAATGAAGCTTAAGACTGCCATGGTCACACTTATTCAGATTTTTACAAGTCAGACATTTTGGGGAGAGTTTGCAAAGAGAGCCAGGGTGAGATCACTCATTGATCAGAGTAGAACGGGAGATAATGGGGCTAGCTAAATATCATGAAAAAGGATTAATAGGGAGGGCAGAAAGATTGGATAGGGAGACTTTTCAGGATGGAACTGGGAAGGTGAGGACCAAATGGGAAGAGGACTTGGGAATCCACATATCAAATGATAACTGGGAGGAGATAGTCAGGTCCCACATGGGGCTGCTGTTATGTAACAGATTTATAGAAGCTCACTATACATTTGTCCATCGATTATTCTACCCATCAAGTGTAGAACACAAATTCCACCCAAGTATTTCCCCAATGTGCACCACATGCTTAATAAAGAGGGGAACATATTTTCACTGCTTCTGGGGGTATGAGGTTATTAAGAAATACTGGGCTGAAGTGGTAAATGAAATCAAAAATACATGGGGAATAGATACAGGGACTACCCCGCTGTCTCTTTTGCTTAGAATAGAGCAGGGAGGAGAGGGAGAATGGTGCCTCTATCCAAGATGGACATGGGTAATTCTGGTGATGGCTAGACAAGTTATCTTAAATATTTGGGTTTATTGTATAAAGCCCACAGTATCTATGTGGAAAAATCTTATGATTGCAAATATGGCTGCGGAAAGACTATCCTATACTCTGAAGGGTAGGGAGGAGAAGTTTCTGAGAGACTAGGATAAGTTCTTGGCCTCTCTTTCTGCCCTTGAAGCAGAAGCTATTAGAGTGGGAATACTCCTGTAGAAAACAAAGGAGTGAAAAGAGGGGAAGCGGAAAGGGTTCCAAGTGCCTGATATCGCAAAGGAGATTGAAATTAAATTAATGAAATATCAAAAAAAAAGTATGTTTTTTTTCTTTTTATGCGGTCAGGTCACAGAATGCTTTCTTTATTTGTTTTTTCCTTTCTTATTTATCTTTTTATTTTCTTGTTCTTGTATTGATTAAGGGAGAGTTCTGTACTTTAGTGTTTATAAGGAGGGATGTACAGGCATTGCATGGATGAATGAAGGGGGAGAACAGGGCATATATCTGTGTTAGAGGAAATTGAGAGTTGTACAGGGGGAATAAGTACATTATAAGTCATGTATACTACTGGAATGCTCTCCCCTGGAGGACTATGTAATGTTTATGAAATGATGTGGAGAGATGAAAGTGCATTTTGTATTGTCAATATAAAATCTTAATAAAAATATAATACAAAAAAAAAAAGGTACCAATTGATCAAGCTGGGCTCAATAACTGTACATCCGCCCTGACCATGAAGGTGTGCTACATGCTGCTGCATGCAAAGAGGTTGAGGTCCCCTGGCAGCCTTCCCACTTGATAAGGATTTTCAAAAACTGGATCACATAGCAAGGAAAGCTTGTACAACCACTACCTTGCAGCTCTGACAAGCAGCTTATGGATTATAACACAAAGAACCCCATCACAAAAGCACTGAGGTGAGGCTTAGCCATAAAGTGCACCAGATTTTGTATTATATGGCTTATAGTGCACAGTACCAGCAGCCTCTGTGGAACACAGGTAAAACAAGAGTATGAGTGCACTCAAAAGCAGTGCAGCATAGATTATACCACACTTCACGCAAGCATGTATCTTTAGTAAATCTATTGCAGCCTCATTAAATTACAAAAACGCACTTACTGAGTCACATGAAGGATATACAAAGAAAGCTCCCAAACAGCTTCAAGCTACTCTGGCTCTTCATCAGGGGGCAGAGCTAGCTTCCCTCCTCCACCACCACCACCACTTGCCTTTTATGCCACACTTTTGAAGCAGCAACAACATTTTTCAAAATCAGTCCTGGTTACCTTTTAAAAAAATACTTTTGAATTTCAGCTTCTTACATCGGAATATTTTACAAATGACTGTAACACTTTCTGGTGGCAAAAAGCAGCAGTGTTTATATTCAGTGCTCCCAAGACAGTAGTACCAGCATCAGTATCAAAACAAGAGCTGGGCAAACCTCAAAAGGTTCAGAGGTTCTAAAAGGTTCTGATAAGGATCAAAAGGATCGGATGGTTGTCTGATCCTTATCCAAATCTTTTAAGACTTCTTATGCTGCAGCATTAGGGAAACTTTGTAGTTGTCCCTGAGCACCCTCATTATTTAAAAATAATATAAACTTTGCCCGGTGTGTAGTGGCCCCCGTCCCTGATTCCCTGTCATAAAAGAAAGTGTCCTCAATATTCCCTGGTATCTAGAGAACCCCCGCTATCCCCACTTGATCCCTGTAGTTAAAAAAAAGCATATTCTTCAATAAACTTCCCTGGTGTCTAGCAGACCCCCCTTCCTATCCCCACCGATCCTGTCCCCATATTCCCTGGTGTCTAGTGGACCTCCCCAACCCCAGTGCAGAGCGGGCAACCGGAACAGCCCTCCTCTCTCCACCACAGCCAGCTGCCCATCTGACTAAGCAATGAATGAGCGTGTGCTATTACAAGCACACGCTCATTCACTGCCAGCTCCCATTCATTCCCTGAGTTCTTTGGGTGCAGAAATAAGTGGAGGTCTGTTTCGATCACTGGCGAAGGGGGTGGGATGGGGGATGGCATTGTTGACCCACCATTTCCTCCCATCCTGCCCCCTCCGCTGGTGACTGACAGACCTCCACTCATCTCTGCTCCACCAAAAGACCTCAGAGAATGAGTGGGAGCTGGCAATGAATGAGCGCAAGCTTGTACTAGTATGTGCTCATTCATTGCTCAGTCAGATGGGCAGCTGGCCGTGGTGGAGAGAGGGGGGCTGTGCCAGTTGCCCATGCTGCATCAGGGTGGAGGGGGCACTAGACACCAGGGAATATGTGGACACTTTTTTTTATGACGGGGATCAGAGGGGATAGGGAGGAGGTCCACTACACACCAGGGAAATTTATTGAAGGATATGCTTTTTTTTAATTATTATTATTGCAGGGGATCAATCAGTGATAGGGAGAGGGGGTCCACCAGACACAAAGGAAAACTGGGGGTGGTGGGCCACTAAACACCAGGGTAAATGAAAACCAGGGGTTTCTGAACTGATCTGAACTGCAGAAAAAGTTCTGATATGGTTCAACTTATTAAAATATTGGCGGTTCAGGTTTTTCTCAAACCGGTTCGCCCATCTCTAATCAACACAAGTATCAAAAGATTTTATTTTATTAATTTTTTATTTTAGTCTTTGGTAACCAGGTAAGGCCCACTAGGCACAAGTGCCTGTTTTCAGGGGCAACCTGGGAGCACTGGGTGGTTAAGTGACTTGCTCAGAGTCACACAGTATGCAAGTGGAGGTTGTGAGAATCAAACCCAGGTCTGACCTGCTGGATACACCAAGCTTGTTCATAGCTCATTACTTCTGGGACATTCCAACATTCAGTGAAATTTATAAACCCATGTAATGTGTATTATAAAACTGAAAATGGAGAAGATGTGCAGGGGACAAGACAATCTTGCTTATAATACACACAGCATTTGAAGGATCGTCCTGTTTGGTGACAAAACAGAAGCATACATTAAAAAAAGTAAATGAGAAAAAAATCCACTTTTAAAACCCTGACAGAAAAAGAAGGTCAACTGGCCCAGTTTTGTGGAGGACTGAGATGCTGTTGCCTCACCTACCGCCATACCGACAACCTGGGTTTGGGAATGGACCAGGGTCACTCGGGGGCTGGACAGGCAAAAGAGGATTGAGCATCCCATGGACAGCTCTCCTCCTTTAGGGGTTTGGGTGGCTAGTGCACCTCTCTGCACCAACACCACATAGTAGAGGCTGGGTGGTGCAAAAGATGAGTGCCACAGGACCCAGCGCAGAGGCCTGTAACATACACATGCATCATTGCGCATGACTCTTACTCAGGGGGAAACCAGAAGAAGAAAAGTGGAGAAACCTGTATGTATACCAGCTGCGAAGGATGACAGCGCTGGTGCCCCTTGGTCCCACCCCATCTGGATCCCCATCGGTATGATGGCAGGGAGAATGACAAATGTAACTGGGGGTGTTGAGCAAAGCCTAAAGCTGGCAGAGGCAGTGGCTGGGAGCCAAACAGCTACAGTATATAAAAAAAAGTCCTCCACCTCTTACAGGCCTTATGGAAGGGGAGGTAGGAGGAGGGTCTACCACAGCAGGCCCTACATCCACTACCAGTACCCAGGTCAGTATAGTACAGTGCAGAGAGGTACTGGAAGAGGCAAAAGAGGGGAAAGGCAGAGGCCTCCACCAGTCCCTCAACTACATGGAAAGCTAAACCCCAGACTAAATCACCATGCACTCATTGCCAGTTGGAAGGCGCTTGGCCCACTGTCTCAAGGAGTGGCAAGAAATTACCACAGACAGTGGGACCAGGAGACAGTGGGCCAGGGTTTATCCCTTCAATTTGTCCCATGTTTAACAGGCCAAGTGTCTTTCCAGCACATAGCCAGGACTAAAACAGTTCTCCTGGAGCTGGAATCAAAAATTTATTTAGTTAACGGCAGTGAAAAAGTCCCTGCCCCTCAAATGGAGAAAGATCCATTTTCCAGATAGTTTTTCACATAAAAGAAAAATGGGGAATGGTGACCTATTCTGGACCCAAGATTCCTGAACAGGCACCTGAAACAAGGAAAAATTCAGATTCTAGGGACGTGGATATGGTGTGCTTATCCGCACTTCTGTCAGGATTCCATTCCCTTTAAGAACTGACTGGAAGGTCTTCAAGCTGGCTCCTCCCATCCACCTGGGTGGTAGCTCCATCAGCACCGCCCCATGATGTCAGATCTTCCTTTCCACTGGAAGAAGAAGGTTCCCTTCTTTATCGCTTTGCCTTGAGTAGGCCATTTGCTTTCAAAGACAATAAAAACTACTGTCTTCAAGTTGGTGTTTTGAATTTGTTTGAAACTCTCGTCAGAATGGATGACCCGAAGTCAGTATCACGAGCCCCTGGCCCCCAGACCCCAAGCAGCCGAGTAGGACCTTCTGTTTGCAGAGAGAATCTCCCTTTTCAGGAACTCATGAGCAGGATAACATGGTCTGAGGTCAACTGACAAATCACTAATAAGAGTACCCCGGTGTCACACCACCAAAAGCACCAGGGCTTTCGGGTATGCTGCCCCCCAGATGTGGAACATGCTGCCACTGGACCTTAGGCAATCCTCATCTCACTACCACTTTAAACGTGGGCTACGACATTACCTAGCTACTACTGATCAGTGTACCTGTTTTGACCCTACCTGACCGTGCCCATGAAACCCTGCCCCACACCTATCCCCTCCCTACAAACCAATTTCTCCTGCTACCACACCCCTTCCTCCCCTCCCTCTAGCATCTCCCTATACTCACCTACTTACTTACTTATTACCTTCTCTCTCCTGCTTGTTTGTACTTTATGTCTACCTTTAGATCATGGAATAACCCTGCTTCTGAAACTGTAACTACTTTGCTTGTTATATACTGTACTGAACAATGCTGTATTTCTGTACTGACCAGTGCTGTCTTACTTAGATCCGTGCCCTCACTGCTATCTTAGCCACATTGCCTCATGTCATGTACCTGGCTCTACTGTCTAAACACTTTACTGCCTTACAAACTGTATTGTCTATGTAAACACCCACAGTATGTATTGTCTTGTACTCTCCCGGGTCGTGCCTGAAAATAGTCACCTACTGGCTAGTGCACTTACCCAGTTAACAAAAACTAAATAAATAAATAAGGTTTCCGGAAGACTTATCAACTTTCCTTTTCCTAGTGGGAGTGTGGAAACTGTAGTTTCGAGTTCCCTTGACTCTGCACTACTTTCAGTATTTGAATCCCACCCTGGCCACTGGCTACATCTTGCATAAGTAGTTTTGGTACGCTAGCTGAGCAGTACTATCTGTCGAGGCACACAGTCTTTTCAAAACTCTTCTGTTAAAATGTTAAATTACACAATCAGACCCCCAGGCAGAGCTGATAAGAAAAATCATAAAAGTCTACTTAAAATAAAAGCAGTACAGAAAAGTCTACAGTTTGGAAGAACTTTGAAATGCAGACAATAATAAAAGTAAAACTGGATGGTTTACAGAAAACACAAGATACTGTTATTCTAAAACTATACCTTGTTTTGATGTTAGAGTCCAGACAAGATTTTAAATGTCCTTGCAGAGATGAGTCCTTAAGCAACAGTTCTGTAGCAAGTGTTAATTCCAAGTCAGTTCCTCTGAATGTCCTTAAAAAGCTTCTGGTGCTTTCCTTGGTGCAAAGTGTTAGTTTCCAAAATTCTGTCTTAAAATCAGACTTTTCTGTTCAGTATGTGACAAGTCAAACTTTCCACACACTCAGGTCTGGTTTTAGAGATTTTTCCAGGCCTACACATATACTCCTGGTCTTCAAGTACATGCCAGTTGGACAGGCGATCTGACCCCCATCCATAGTGTGATGGGGTGCAACAGTTTACCTTTCCCTGTAGGTGTCACTGTGGTTCCATGTCAACCCCAGTGACATCTGGTCCATGCATTTGGCTTAACCCATGACTCTTAGGTCATCCCCCTGACCTCTTCCTGTCATGAAACGCTAGATACCCAGTTTTTTCTAAGAGTTATGATTTCCTGGGTCCATAAAACTGTCTCTCTTATCTGGATACGTACCAGATTCACCCTAGTCATAAGAACAACTAAGGCTATTTTGGTAAGTTCATTCCTAAAAGCCTTTTAAAGAGACAGTGTCTTAATTCTAAAGTATATTATAGCATATACAGTATGAACCCACATAAATGGATATAGGCCTATCATGTGACAGTCGGCACCCGATTTCAAGCAATGCAACTGTGGGCAGAAGATGTCCCGGATGGACCAGCACACCACATGCGTCTACTGCCTAGGCCACGAACACGATCCCCGGGCATGTGGCCTTTGTCACACCCTGCATCCTACTACTTTGGAGGACCGGCACGCTTGACTCCTTCTCGGGCACTCAGATGAATGGGACCCTCCCATTCACTCGAAAGATGCCCAATGGGTGGTCTCTGTGGCTACAGTGTCCACTGAACAACTTGCAGCCTTCAAGGAGGCAGTGGCTCAGGCTGAGGAGCATGACTCTTCAGCTTCGGCTTTTGTGCCACTTTCCTTTGGCGCCACCTTTACGGGGGTGTTTCAGGATTTGTACCAGTCCCTTCCCACTCTTGGACAGGGTCCCTCTAAGGGCACCAAATCCTCTAAGTCATCAAAAAAGTAGACTAAGAAATAGTCGCGTTGACAATCATGGGATTGCGAGTGCTCCTGGGCCTCGGATTCCCATGCTTCCTTGGAGTTTTCAACTTTCGGTCGGTACTTCGGTCCAAGCCACTGGCTCCATGATCTCCCCATAGGGCCCATTTACTGAGATGCACATCAACCAACCTGTCAAGATTTTTCTTGAGCCGGTCTACACATTGTCACAGGGCAAGGTTGATACCTCACTCTCTAGGACTCCAGTAATGCCCATCACCTCTCAGGGAGGGTCAGACCAGCCTGCTGATCTGCTCCCTAACCCTCAGGATCCTGTTACCTTGGAGGTCCCTTGGCTTTCACCAGTTTCCTCACCTTCTCACTGTCATGTTCCCTGACAGTTGAGGTTAAGATCTCGTAGGCCAAAGT
Organism: Neoceratodus forsteri; assembly: GCA_016271365.2. Lineage (NCBI taxonomy): Eukaryota > Metazoa > Chordata > Ceratodontiformes > Ceratodontidae > Neoceratodus > Neoceratodus forsteri. The sequence goes on along the minus strand of CM057449.1, from coordinate 608,456,306 downwards.
CGAGCAGCACTCGGGCAAGCGGCACCGCCGCTATTCCTCCTTGGGCGAGGAGAGGCTCTGATGCAAGAAGCATTGGTGCTATGAAGAGTTAATGTGGCAGCAGCTCATGCTCTCTGGGGTTAAGCTGAATCCAGCCCCCACCCGTGGCTCCTGTCACCGAGACCCCAGCCTGCCCCGGCTCAGCCAGTTCCAGTTTGGCCTATTCCAGCCTCTCCGCCCATCAGGGTGGAGCTGCCTCCTGAGCAGCCAAAGGATGGTCCCCTTGCTAAGGATGGCTGTACTGCTCTCAGGCTTCCTTGTTAGCTGTCGGTCACCGTTACTCCCAATAGGCCCCGCAGAGTCAGTGGGGATTCAGGAGGGCGACTGCTTTTCAGTGAATGCTCAAAGTCCGAGGGCTCCTCCCTGCATTCTTGTCTGGTGAACATCGAATTGGGGACAGATTTATCTATAGAGCATGGTCCTACTTCTTTTAGGGAATTTTTCCATTTAATTTTGGAGTCTACCTGGATCCAGATAGAGCCGACCATAAAACGGGCCAAGTATCCCTTTAACGAAATTCTCATCCGAGGTGACTCCCGGGGGTTGCCTTCCCAGTTACCAAGACCATTCTTGGCCCTGCTCTGGAACTTTGGCAGCACCCTGCCTCCTGCCCTGCACCATTGGCTCATATGGCACAAAAGTATGTGGTCCCTATGGGTTCCCTGTCAGGTTTTAACAAACACCCCTCGACTGAGGGTCTGATGGCTGACTCGGTCTTTTGGCATACCAGCAATGTCAGGGACATGGACAAACCTCCCAACAAAGAATCCAAGAAATTGGATCACATGGCCAAACAGGTCGATGCGGCCTCTTCTCTTGACCTTTGGCAGGCGAGTTTGGCCCTTTTGACGGCCCATTTCACTCACACCTTACTTGGCACTCTTGATGAAGTGCTTCCTCAGCTCCTGGCTGACTTATAAACCACGGTCAAGCAAGTCCAGGACCAGAGCCGAGCAGTGGCCAAACAACAGCTCCAGATGGCCATTGACATTAACGATTCCTGTACCCAGTTTGTGGCTGCCATGGTGGCCATGAGCCACAGGGCTTGACTGCAGATTTCTACCTTTACGGCAGACACATAGCACAAATTGGCAGATGTCCCCTTCTTGGGCACTGACTTGTTCGGGCCTGGGCCTGGGGTGGACAGACACCTCACTTGGACTGAGAAGTCCAATGCCACCCTGGACTCTGTCACCTCTGCCCAGAGGGATTCCAAGAGCTCCAAACTTCAGAAGAAGAAGAAGCCCTTTAGGCCCCTCTCTGCCCTTGTGGCCAAGTCGTCCCATCCCCTAGTTTGGCAGCAGGCCCAGGCTTGGCATCCTTCACCGGAGCCAATTTCTTCGGTCGTCTGAAAACCAGGTGGTCGAGGTCCCACTGCTTCCTCAGCCAATCCCTTCTCCACGTCTTCCCAATGACGGGCTGCAGGGTGTCTCCCCCATGCCTGTCCTGTCTCCCCTGGGTCCTCCCATGGGGGGGGCTGGCTCCACCACTTTTTTCCCACCTGGTCCACTGTCACTACGGGCAGGTGGGTCTTTGAAGTGGTCAGTCAGGGTCTGCCTCTAGAGTTTGAGGCTTACCCGTCATGCCTAGCCCATGACCCATGGGAGGACATGGTGTCCGCCAACATGCTGTCAGTCCTTCAGGAAGACAATGCCCAGATCCTCCTGTAGGAGGTAGTGGCTCCTGTCTCAGACCCTCCAGTAAGCCCAAGGTTTGTCTCCAGGTACTTCCAGGTGTCAGCGTGGCTCAGTTGGTAGCACATCCGCCTCTGGACCAGAAGGTTGTGGGTTCTCGTCCCACACCGGGATTGGAGTTGCACCTAAAAATTGCTGGCATCTGAGTGCAGTATTGGGGGGTGCTGTACTGCTGGGTAAAGCTGCCCTTCGATGAGAGATGTTAAACCGAGGTCCTTCTGCCCATCCTGGTGTTGTTCTGAGTGGGTGTCCAGGTGGAAGTAAAGAACCCAGGGCACTCTTCGCAAAGAGTAGGAAACATTCCCGGTGTTCTGGCCAACATTCCCCTTCCCATAAACTGGTTCATGCAATTATCCAGGCTGTGTGTGGGTGATGATGTGCGATATGGCCGCCACCACACAGTCAGTCACTTCACTACCAGTCTAGCATTGCTTGTAAAGTGCTTTGGATGTATGAAAAGCGCTATATAAATACTGATTCTTCTTCTTCTTCTTCTTCTTCCTAGTCCCAAACGGACTGGGGGAGGAGAGCTGGTGCTCCATCTTAGATCAACACTACCTCAACATGTTCCTCCAGTTGCACATCTTCAGGATGGTCACTCTATCTCAGATCATTCCATCCCTGGAGCAGAACATGTGGTTCTGATCTCTAGATCTTCGTTATGCATTCTTTCCCATCGGTCCATCCCACCACCAGTTCCTTTGGTTCCCAGCAGAGGGGAATCTCTACAAGTTCCAGGCCATGCCCTTCAGCCTCTCCTCAGCTCCCAGGGTCTTCATTAAGTGCATTGCAGTGGTGGCAGCCTACCTGAGATGTTGAGGGGTCCAGGTGTACCCCTACCTGGACAACTGACTGATAGCAGGTCCCTCCAGGGAGGAGGTGGAGCAGTCCAGGGACCTAGCTCTCCACACCTGTTTGTCCCTTGGCCTCCTAGTGAACAAGGCCAAATCAGTGCTCATACCTTTGCAGGTGATGCACTTCATCAGGGCAAAGCTCGACTCTTACAGAGCCAGAGCTCGACTCCCAACGGACCAGGTGGAGGTTCTCTCCTCCTTTGCCTGTTCATTTCAGGTTGGGCAGTTGCTTCCTGCTTGGGATTTCCTGCATCTACTCAGATTCACGGTGTCATGCACCAGCATGGTCCATTGAGCCCTGTGGAGAATGCACTCTCTGCTGTGGGAGCTAGCCCATCAATAGTCTCAGTGCAAGAGCTACTTTGACCAGCCGGTGACTGTGACCCAGTTGATGTGGGATGCCCTGCAGTGATGGCTAGTCCTGGAACATCTGCATGAAGGCATTCCATTTGTCCACCCAGAGTCAATGGTCACTGTCATGACCAGTGCCTCCCTGATGGGCTGGGGTGCCCACCTGGGGGAGCACAGAGTCCACAGATTCTGGATCCCTGAGGAGTCCCAATGCCATATCAACCTGCTGAAGCTTTAGGCAGTTTGGCTGGCACTGACAGCCTTTGCTCCATACATTCAGGGTCAGGTCGTTCAGGTCCAGACGGACAACACCACGACCATGTACTACCTCAGCAAACAGGGTGGGATGCACTCCCTTCCTCTGAGCAGGGAGACTCTCCGCATCTGGACCCTCATGCTCAGCCTGAACGCCAATCTCCTGGCCATCCATGTGACCAGTGCATCCAGTCAACTGGCGGATACCCTCAGCTGGGTGGCTGAAGCATCTCATGAGTGGTATCTCCATCAGGAGATATTGTACGGTCTGTTCTCCCTATGGGGCACCCCTCTGGTGGACCTGTTTGCCTCCAGGGAGAACACAAAGCTGAGGCTGTATTGTGCCCACCCCCCTCAGCAGGGAACACTATGGGATGCCTTCTCGAGGTCCTGGACCCCAGTCCTCATGTATGCCTTCCCTCTTTTTCTACTGATCCACAAAGTGCTGCTCAAAGCCAGGAGGGACAAGACACGGATGATCCTGATGGCTCCAGACTGGCCCTGCCAGTTCTGGTGCCCCAATCTCCTCAGCCTCAGCTTCAGGCTCCCATGGCATCTTCCTCTATGCCTGGACCTGCTCTCATGCATAGGGGAAGATATTCCATCCAGACCTTCAGTCCCTGTGCTAGACAGTCTGGTTCCTAAGAGGCTGGAGTTCCAGGCTTTGGGAATCTCTGAAGATGTTCTCACTGTGGTTAAGGCTTCTCAGAAGGAGTTGACCCGAAAATGCTGTGTTTTCAAATGGAAAAGGTTCTCCATTTTGTGCCAGGGCAAGGGGCTTGACACTTTATCTTGTCCAGTGGCTAGCATTCTCGACTACCTTTGGTCCCTCTCTTGGCTGGGCCTTCAGTCGATGACCCTTAATGTGCACCTGGCAGCCATCTCTGCATACTAGGCGCAGGCTGGTATGCCATCAGTGGTGCAGGAGAAGGTGGTCTGGTGCCTTTGTAAAGGTCTTGACCACATTTCCCCTCCAGTGTGTGAACCACTACCACCTTGGGACTTGTTGCTCGTGTTGGCAAAGCTCATAGGCAAGCCATTTGAACTAATACACAGGTGTGAAATGTAACACCTGTTATGGAACACCACCTTCTTGGTGGCTATCACATCCGCCAGAATGATCAGTGAGCTCCAGGCACTCTTGGTGGAGTCTCCTTATTTGGTCTTCCACAGGGGCAAGGTTGTCCTTCGCCCTAACCTGAAAATCTTACTCCAAGAGTGTTCCTGCAGTAGGTCTTCACATATAGGACTGCACCACCTGGCATCAGGACCGCACGGCAAACTTGTAGCTAGCAATCATCAGCGGGGACCACCCCCAGCGTCAGGTGATGGTCCTCAGCATGACTATAAAAGGGGTGTTCCCCCACCTGCACTCCAGTTCTTTCCCGCCATTGATCTGTACCGTCCAACGTAATGTGGTAGAACAGCTTCAGTCACCCACCATTTTTCAAGTGTATTTCCTGCATCTTTTTTCAATAAATATAGCGGTGTATGTCATCTCGTCAGCCCAAAAAGAAGTGCTCCAAGTGTGGTGTGCAGATCCCGCATGGGGACGACCATTCCCAGTGTGTCCTCTGCCTGGGGCCTAAACACAGAGTGTTCCCTCTGTCAGGGCTTTAACCAGGCCATGCATCCCATTGCAAGAGGACCCTTGATGCCCATTTGTTGACCCAGAGACTGGGATCAATGGAAAGAGAGCTTCAGGAGCTGATGGAAAGATCATCGACGTTGACCGCAGAGAAAAGGAAGAAAAATAAAAATAAGGAGAGACACCGGGAGCAGAGCCACTCTCCTCAGGGAAAATCCAGCCAGACAGCCAACACCACCTCTGGTGGGCCCTCCACCCCCGTGAGTACCCCACCTCTAGGGCCTTCTTCTGCTCTGACAGACCGGACACCCTCCCCCCCTGCCCTGAGGTCAGTGGACAGTCGGAGGGTATCCTCTTCAGAGAATCCTTCTCAGGTACCTACTTTGAGCCCTGCCGCTAAGTCACCCTCCGGCTCCACCGCTGGGTGACCGGCACAGGCTAATCAGTGTCCCAGCTTCTGTCAGCCTGGCTGCAGCCAGTAAGTCGGTCGACAGCTCCTCCATTGCTCACCTGACCATTAACTCTAAGTTGGACGCCAGACCACCCGGTGCCCGTATGGTGTCTCTCCCTCGAGGGATTCGCTTTCCTTCTCTGACCTTTTTGGGCCTGACCACTAGGACCCTCTTCCGTCGGATACCATTTAAGACCTGTCGACAGGGGCTCTTCCTGAACTCCCCCATTCTCCGGGCTCTCTTCTGCTGATGAATCCTCATCTGACACCTGATCCCTCGACGGACACTTTGGGAGGAGGTATGAACCCTACTCCTTCAGGACCTTGGGGATCCCCCCTCCTACACCGCCATTGGATCTGCCACCTAGCGGCCCTTCTGCGCTACCTCCAGTGGGGCCCTATATTCCACCATCAGGCCCGATGGGGTACTATCTGGGATATACTCCACAATATCCGCAGTATCTGATGCTGGGGGGTCCGTCACTGGGATACCCTTCTCCGATTCCGGGTTACCTAACGCCAGGCCAAACCATCCACTACTAGAGTTACAAGTACTCTTACTGGTACCAGGCACCTAGCTACCCTACCTATCCTGCAGGATACCCAGGCTAAACTCCAACCACACCTCCGCCACCACCACAGCTGGAACAGGAGGCCATCCCTGCATGGTGGAAGGATGCTAAGACCCAACTACTCCAAGAGTTGGGCCAACCTCAAATAGTGGTCAGGGCCACCCCAACTCACAGAGTGTTACCAGGTAGCCCCACACTTCAAGCCAAGTCTTGGACAGAGACTTGGGTGTTCTGCCTTCTGGCATCACTGAACACAAGCTCCCGGTCTCAGTACCAGAGGCATCTTTGCCCAGCAGACCGGAATCGTATGAATCAAATGAGGATTCTGATGTGGGGAACCAATCAGAGCTTCACTCCCCAGTTGAGCCTCAGCCAAAAGAATCTCCAAAATCTTCTCCAAAGGACTCTTCCTTCGAGGAACTCCTCCGTATAATCCAGAAATCCTGTGGATGGGCCTCCCAAGAACTGGACCCCAAACACAGGAGTTTGGCAGAGCACCTGGACCTGGTCAATGTGGACCCCTTCCCTATTCCTCCTTGGATGGGGCCACATGTAGAACTGATGTCCACCATCTGGCAGCAACCATCGTCCATGCTGGCTGTTTCCAAAAAGGCCGATAGGACCTACCACCCCCCAGAAGGGGTCTCCCACCTTGCTGCCCAGCCCAAGGCTGATTCTCTTGTGAAAATGGCTGCTCATGATAGATCGGCCCAACCCAAACATCTGAGTGCCTCCTCCCCAGATAAGAAGTCAAAGCTGATGGACCAGTACGGTCGTAAGATCTACGCTTCTTCCACTTACGCTATCTGCTTCTTAAACTACACAGCCCATATAGTGGCTTTCCAGAAATCTGCCTTGTCAGATCTGGAAAAAGATCTACAGGAGATTCCTGATGTGCAGCTCAGGAATAAACTCCTAGATAAGATTCAGAGGAACAAGTCATCCTGCTGCCATGCCCTCCATGCCACCTATGACTCTGTGGACTCTGTGGCACAAGGTGCCACTACTGGCATCTGCCTTAGATGCCTAGCTTGGCTTCACCTGGCTGGGTTGGCACAAGATGTGCAAAGTTCGCTGCTGGACGCTCCATTCAGGGCTCCAGTTCTGTTCGGTGGCAATGCCAAAGACATTATAACTGAGCTGCAGGAGAGTGGCAAATCCTTGAAGGATGTCCGGTCCATGTAACATTCAGGACAAAAACAATGGCAGCAGCCATTTCACTTCCAGCAGAAATGGAACAAGCAAAACCAGGGCAGACGGCAGACCAAGCGTCGCTCCCTGGGTTCCGGCGCCAACCCCCCCCCCAGGCCAAGTTTCCCAAAACTGCCTCTGGGGGAAAAGCGCCCCTCCCCTCCATGTCCTGACTCCCTACCTCCCTCCCGCTCCCTCCTATTCCCATGGAGGAACCGGTGGGGGGGGAGATTCAGCCTCCACCTGGATGGGTGGAAGGTCGTCACCACAAATGCATGGGGTATGGGGTCTTCAACTCATAGAAAGAGGTCATTCGATAGAGTTCCTGGGGAGACCTCCCTCCAACCCTCTGGGAAGGTCGTACTACCCGTCAGGCCAACAACATCTGGTCTTTCAAGAAATTCAAGCTCTACTGCAAAAAGCAGCCATACAGTGAGTTCCTCAGGAACAAACAGGAAGGGAATTTTACTCCCACTTCTTCCTAGTTCCCAAAAAGACGGGGGAGCTAAGGCCTATTCTAGATCTCAGCATGCTCAGTCTCTTTGTAGAGTACAAGAGGTTTCACATGCTGACCCTCCAGGTACTGTTACCCCTGCTCCTGCCCAACACTTTGCTGTGCTCTCTGGATATGCAGGATGCTTACCTCTATATTCCCATTCTACCAGCCCACTGCCGCTTTCTGAGGTTCTCTTTTCTGGAGAATCATTTCCAGTTCAGAGCCCTCCCTTTGGCATCTCCTCAGCACCTCAGGTATTCACCAAGTGCCTAGTGGTGGTTGTGTTCCTATGCCACAGGGGCATTTATGTGTTCCCATACCTGGATGACTGGCTTTTTCCAGCCCCTTCTCCGGACAGTCTGAAGGAATCCCTTTCCTTCACTCTGGACCTCTTCTCCAGCCTGGATCATTTCAGTCAACTTCCCCAAGTCCCAGCAGTTACCCTCCCAGCATCTTCAATTTATTGGAGCAGTGCTGGATATGGTCCAGAGCAAGGCCTTTCTTCTGACTGTCCAAGCAGAGACTTTAATCTCTCAAGCAACGCTCATGACTTCCTCCTGGTGGACCACGATGCTTCGGTCCTATGACTGCTGGGGTTGATGGGGCAACATACCCACAGTCCCTCTGGCCAGACTGCATGTGAGGGTCACCCATTGGTCTCTTCGAGTCCAGTGGGACCAGAGCCTGGATGACATGGACCAGAGAGTCCTAGTTTCCAGCAGCCTGCAAAAGGATCTCCTTTGGTGGCAGGACCCAGCCCACCTTTCAGTGGGGGTTCCCTTCCACCCTCTATCTCCTTCCATAATTCTCACCTCAGATGCCTAGAACTTGGGATGGGGAGCGCATCTGGGAGACCACTGGACCCAAGGCTCTTGGTCTCCCATGGAGGAGAACCTTCACATCAACATTCTGGAGATGAGCGTGGTGTTCTATGCTCTCCAGGCTCTTCAGTCACTTTGGACTCTGGGAACACTTCTTATCCAGACAGACAATATGGCAACTGTTTGGTACTTAAACAAACAGGGAGGAACCTGGTCGTACCCGCTATGCAGGGAGGCGATGTGGGTGTGCTACTGGGCGGTAGAGCATGGCCTATTCTTGACAGCGGTCCACATGCCAGGTGTTCACAACATTGTGGCAGACAGTCTCAGCCGAAAAGTCACCAGGGCTCATTAGTAGGAACTAAAGCAGGCAGTAGTAGGAGATCTGTTTCTTCAATAGGGTCAACCAGACTTAGATCTCTTCACCTCCCCATCCAACGCAAAACTACCCAGCTTTTGTTTGCTTGTTCCCAGGCGTAATGCTTTTTGGCGAGACACACTGTCTCTTTCCTGGACAGGAAGATTTCTATACACTTTCCCCTCCCTTTCCCATTCTTCAGAGGGTTTTGCTGAAGCTTCAGGCAGAGCGGGTACACTTGATTCTAATTGCCCCCTCTGGCCTCGGCAGATTTGATTCCCGTTGCTACAGCAGTTGGCACTGGAACCCCCAATACCGCTTCCTCTCTCTGATGACCTTCTGTCCCAGGAGCATGGCACCCTGGTACATCCGAGCCTCAAGTCTCTTCATCTTCATGCGTGGCACCTGTGAACTTAGTCATCTCTCACTATGGCGTCTCTTCGGGAGTCGCTCAGGTCTTAATGGAGGCCAGAAAACCCTCCACCAGATCCACTTACGCTATGAAGTGGAAGAGATTTTCCATCTGGACTTCTGCTAAAAGCCTAGATCCCTTTTCCTGCTCAGCCTCCCATATTTTAGAGTACCTCTTGCATCTATCAGAGTTGGGCCTCAGTTATTTCTCCCTGAAGGTCCATCTCTCTGCAGTGTCAGCCTACCACCTGCCGATGGAGGGTAAAACCCTAGCACAGCTAGAGGTTTCCAGAACTTTCATGAAGGGGATCCTTTACATTAAACGTCCAGTCCAGGATCCTGTTCTCCCCGGGATCTTAACTTTATGTCAGAGAAGCTTACTTCACCCCCGTTTGAACCAGCAGCAAGCTGTGATATGCGTTTTTTTAATGTGGAAAATGCTCTTTTTAGTTGCTATCACTTCAACTCAAAGAGTTTCAGAGCTTCAGGCTCTAGTTTGTAGAGAGCCTTATTTAATTTTCTATAGAGACTGGGTGATTCTGCAGACTAACCCTTCCTTTCTTCTGAAAGTGGTTTCGGAATTGACCCTTAACCAGACAGTTGAACTGCCAGTATTCTTCTCAGAGCATTCCAACAGGGGGAAGTGTCTTCTGCACACCCTTGATGTGCACAGGATTTTGAAGTATTACACCTCAAGGACTAAGGAGGTTCATAAGTCAAACCAGCACTTTGTAGCCTTTTCCCCTCAGTGCCAGGGCAAGGCTAGCATGAAACAAACTTTGTCTAGGTGGCTGGCAAATTATATCCACTACATTTACCAGAAGTATGAGAAGCCCCTTCTTGGTATGGTTAGGGGCCACTCCACTAGGAGTGTGGCCACTTCCACTGGCTTTTTCAGGAATGTGTCCACTGAGGACATCTGTGCAGCGCCACTTGGTCCTCCATTTTTATTTTTTTATTTATTGAAATTGTTTCACCAGGAAAAGCACACTGAGCAAGAAGATGCTTGTCTCCCAGTGCGACCGGGGTGGGGGGGGGTACAGAGGATATAGGATACATGATACTACAGTGACCTTGTTAGAGAGAATATAAAATACACTTGTGGGTTCACAGAATTTTTGCAGTTACAGGCATCGACTGTCAACAAACAGGACTCAAGAGCAGAGAAGGCAAAAACGTAGACAATTTCAAGGACAAATAAGTGCCTAAGGGGCAAGTGCATGTGCTTAGCTAGGAGTAGCACTTTCATTAAGCACTACAGTCTGGGCATTGCCTCTAGGCGTAGGGCTGGTTTCGGTCTTCCAGTCCTGCAAGGCCTTTAGTCTTGAATAGACATTCAGTTGACAGACATTTTCCTCCTCCTGGAACCTCGTCTCTGACTCCTTCTTTTTCGTTAAACTGCTTGGTATTCAGTCATATATGTGAAGACCTACTGCAGGAACCCTCTCGAAGTAAGATATAGCAGTTACATAAGAACTTACCGTAACAGTTGATCTTCGAGAGAGGTTCCTGCAGTAGGTCTAGATTTTCCACCCACCTTTCCCCCAGCTCCTGTGTTTTTCCTTTTATTCCCTTCCCAGGATGCTGTCTCATCCAGGGCACAGGGTATCAGGAGTCTTTCACACCCTTTTTTCTGCTTCCTCTCTAGAGGTCTCCAGTGGAAGAACTGGAAGGCGGGTGGGCAGGTGGCGGACTGCCTTTTATAGTCATGCTGACGTCCGTCACCTGACGCTGGGGGGCAGTCCCCACTGATGATTGCTAGCTACAAGTTTGCTGTGCGGTCCTGATGCTAGGGGGTGCAGTCCTATATGTGAAGACCTACTGCAGGAACCCCTCTCTTGAAGATCTACTGTTACGGTAAGTTCTTACGTAGCTGCTATTTCCTCCCAAAGGTTGTGTCTGAGTTTCACCTTAACCAGGTGATGAATCTCCCAGTGTTCTTCACCAACTACACCTCAGAGGCTGAGCACATGCTCCAAACTCTCAACCTGAGGTGAGCACTTGCCTGCTATATGGAGCGCATGGCTGGAGTTCGGGGACAGGTTTACCAGCAGCTATTTGTCACCTACACTGAAGTCGCACATAGCAGACTGGCAGCTAAGCAGACAATTGGCAAGTGGACTGTATCCTGCATTGACCTCTGCTATAAGTTAGCAGGGAAGGAACCTCCCATAGGGCTTAGGGCTCATTCCACCTGCCATACTGCTGCCTTGATGGCTGCTTCCAGGGATATCCTTATCTAGGACATATGCATTGCTGCTACCTGGAAGTCAGCACACACCTTCATTTCCCACTACCACATCGACCTTGAGTCATGCCGGGATGCTGGTTTTGTGTCCTCGGTTCTCCAATCTCTCTTCCCTAAATAGGGTGTGTGCAACTTGCCACCTCCTCCCGGAGAACTGCTAAAAGTCTGCTAGAAGTGTGGATAAATACACCATATCTTCATCCCTAGAAAAACAGGTTACTCACCTATAATGGTAGTTCTAGGAGTGGTATATGGTGTACATCCACACAACCCACCTGACCTCTCCCTGGCAAGTGGCACACTGTATCTTGCTTCCAGTGAGTATGATCTGATGTCATGGAGTGGTGCCAAGGGAGTTACAACCTAGGTGAGTGGGAGGAGCCAGTTTGAAGACCTTCCGGACAGTTCTTAAAGTGAAAGTAATCCTGCCAGAAGTGTGGATGTACACCATATAGCACTCTTAGAACTACTGTTACAGGTTAGTAACTTGTTTATTTTGACCCTGTTAACAGTGATCCTATCTCTGCAAACAGAAGGTGGCTAGGGTGTTTGGATCTGAAGGATGCCTACTTTCATATTCCAGTAAGATCCAGTCACAGAAAATATTTGAGGTTCAGGTTGGCCAGGGCCAGTACCACTCTGCAAAACAAAAAGAATCGCACTTAGTGTGTGGTGCTCACAGCCAACATATACAATCATTCATCATCAAAACATCGGGGCACATACCACGCCACAATAAAAACTAAGAACTGTATGCTATTAACTGAGTTCAGTTGAGAAAATGTTTATCTAGCAAAGAGACAGACACATGGAGCAGAGGGCAAACCTAACATTTTATGCAGTGCCTCTGTGCTTAGTCAAGGTGTCTGCCTTCTGCTGGTGAATCAAATTTATACACCCTTGGTGAGGTCAAAATTCATAATAAAAGGTTAAAGTGCAAGGTTATTATTAGAAGGCAAGCCACATATTTAGAACTTGCATAATCTATGTGTGTGCAAAAAAAATTTGAAAAAAAAAAACATGCAAGACAATATCAAATCCACCTATTAGACATAAGGATCGCCACATACGATATGGACGGTGAGGGAGGAACAAGATACACAAAGTGGAATATATTATTACAGTGTTATAATTAAGCAATAATGCACAACAGGGTGTGGTATATCATGGGACATTGTCATGCCTTGGGTGGTTGGGCAAGAGGCCGCAGACCAAGTGCATCCAGTGGCCCGAGAAGTGACGATATCCCATGATATACCACACCCTCGAGTGCATTATTGCTATTATGAAGTGGTTTAAATATTTTTTAAAATAAAAAGGAAAAAATAGAAACATTTTGAAAATGTGTTTTGGGGGTGTTGGAGGAATACCTTTAAATAAAATAGTTCCTGGAGGGCTCTGGGCAGCAGGTGGTGCTGTTGGCCATGGTAGAGGAAGTGGAGCTCTTGTGACTGGGTGACCCACTCCTTACCTTTGCAGTTTTCTTATTTCAAAGTGTTCTCCATTCACAATTAACTTTATTTTTATTATTTTTGTTCTGGGATTGGATGCTGAGGACTGGTAAGCTGAGAAAGAAGTTGGAAAGCCGAGCCAATGATGAACGAATGAGAAAAGGGTAGAGTCTTGGTGCGATTCATTCAGGACTGTTATTGTAAGAGCTACTATTAGAATGGTTAGGAATGTCTGGGACAAGACTGGCAGTTTTTTCTATGTGGCTGGGATGTAGCTTTCTTTTTGTGGGGAGATGCGGTTTGTGTGAGAATGACTACGGTGTGCGGGTCTGTCGTTTTTCCTTTTCAGAGAAAAAAAAAATATTCGTCTGTTGCTGCCACTCGCATGCTGCTGGATATGTTGCTTTTGGAAGTATTGCTCCCAACGGCTTCCGTTGTGCTGAATTCTGTTGTGTGTGCAGCTGGTGGGAGTTCGTTTTTTTTTTTTAAATAGCGCCCGACTGGAAGTCTGATTCGCTGCGGACTGCTGGAGATGAAGAAGACTGCGCGGTCAGTGAGGAGGCTGGTGGCTGGAGGTTTTCTGAAGCCGTGATGATGTAGCCCGATATCATCAAGGCTTCAAAAACCTCTCGGCCAATCAGCTTCCCGTATTTACGATCCCCAGTTCATAATTAAGCAATAAGGCACAACAGGGTGTGGTATAGTATGGGATATCATCACACCTCAGGTGGTTGGGCATAAGGCCGCAGGCCAAGTGCATCCAACTGCCCAAGAAGTGACGATATCCTATGATATACCACATCGTGGAGTGCATTATTGCTATTATGAACTCATTTAATAGTTCTGCCAAGAAAAAATAATTAAAAAAGAAACTTTTGAAATGTTTTAATGCCTTTTTGAAAGTGTTGGAGGAGCATCTTTAAAAAAAATAGTTCCTAGAGGGCTTTGGGCAGCAGGTTGCTCTGTTGCAAGTGGAGTTCATGCATGAATGCAGCTGTGGACTCAGTCTCACTCTCCCAGCACTGCTGCTGGACTGCAGATGTGTTTTCTCTGCATTTGACCCGGTCTTGCTGCCTGTTATGGGACTGGGAGAAGATCAGTGTGAATTTTATTTCTGAAAGCCCAATATGTTGACAGGGACAGCGATCATTGTAGTCTGTGATCTGCCCCCCCCCCCGATGTTGTGATTGTGGCAACCCTGTTGTAGAGAGGAAAACTGTCACGCTTCATTTTCAAGGAAGAAGGTGAGGTTAGCAAAGAAGTTTTCTGTAATGGGGAGGGGCCGTTGTGATACCGGGGATGTTTTCTCCTCGCGAGCAGCCGTTAATGTCTGTTGAGCAGCATGGTGGTGTTCCGGTATTTCTTTGTTGGGAGCAGATGCTTTTGCGAATGCTATAGTCGGCAGCAGTTTTATTTATGTCAGCGGTAGGAATAGTTTTGAGGAGTGCCTGTTGTGTTGTTTTGGTTGGGGGGGTTGTGCTTTGTTTTAAAAAAAAAATTCTTGCCTGTTGCTGACACTCCCACGGGCTGTTGTTCAAAACTACGAGTGAGAGCGAGTGAGGAACTGCTCATAGTGACCACAATTTCAGTGGGTTGTGTAACTGCCACTTGCCCTCAGATAGCTTTGTTGTGGGTGAGGAGGCTAGTGGCCAGAGGCTTTTTGAAGCCGTGATGATGTAGCTAGATATCATCACGGCTTCAAAGAGCTGTCGGCCGATCAGCTTCCTACATTTTCAGTAATCAGTTCATAATCAAGATTATACAATGAGCATCCACAGCCTGTAATTTTGATTGGCTGTCTGGCACTTTTAGCCATCGGTAACTCTCATGACAGCACACACAAAGGTGCCAGTCAGTCACATCTGCCAAAAGATCAATCTGACCCCCGGAAATCAAAACAGTAAAGCCGCCATATTGATAGAAACATAGAGACATAGACTTTGATGGCAGATAAGGACCGCTTGGCCCACTTAATCTGCCCATTTCCCTACCTACAGGATAAGCTGTAGATTCTGTTTAACCAACAGCCTATTTCTTCCTACCAACGACAAAAATTGCCTTATGTCTGTCCCATGCGTTCTTGAATTCTCCCACAGTTTTAAACCCCACAACCTCCTCAGGAAGGCTGTTCCATGCATTCACCATCCTCTCTGTGAAAAAATACTTCCTCACATTGCCCCTGAGTCGCCTCCCCTTTATCTTCAAATTGTGTCCCATTGTTCTCGCACAACTCTTTTTCTGAAAGATGCTACCCTCTTGGACTTTGTTGATTCCACTGAGGTACTTAAAAGTTTCTATCATGACCCCCCTCTCTCTCCTTTCCTCAATGGTATACATATTAAGCTCCTTTAGTCTCTCCTCGTATGGCTTCTCTTGCAGACCCTGCACCATTTTAGTTGCCCTCCTCTGGACTGCCTCCATCCTGTCTATGTCCTTGCAGAAATGGGGTCTCCAGAACTGGACGCAGTACTCCAGATGGGGTCTCACCAACTGTCTGTACAGAGGGATAACAGCTTCCTGTTTTCTACTGGTGATGCCTCTCCCTGTACATCCCAGTATCCCCCCTGCCCTCCCTACTGCCTTCTCACATTGTTTGCTTATCTTAAGGTCATCTGATATGATTACCCCCAGGTCCCTTTCCATTTTTGTTGTTGTTACTACCTCCCCCCCCATTGTGTAATCTACCCTTGGGTTTTTGTTTCCCAGGTGCATTATTTTGCACTTCTTTGCATTGAATCCAAGCTGCCATACTTCTGACCATTTCTCCAACCTTGCCAAGTCCCTTCTCATCCTTTCTATGCCTCCTTGTGTATCTACCCTATTGCAGATCTTTGTGTCATCTGCAAAGAGGCAGAATTTTCCTTCTAGTCCCTCGCAATGTCACTTATAAAGACATTAAAAAGGACTTGACCCAGTACTGAACCCTGCAGTACCCCACTAGTAACCCCTCTTGCTTCAGAAAGGACTCCATTTACAATTACCTTATGTGTCCTGTTGTCCAGCCAATGTTTTACCCAGGCTACCACCCTGGGACCCACTCCCATGCTGGTTAATTTGACTATTAATCTTTTGTGTGGGACTGTGTCAAATGCCTTGATAAAGTCTAGGTAGGCCATGTCCACAGCCCCTCCCTGGTCCACTACTTTGGTCACCCAGTCAAAGAAATCAATTAGATTTGTCTGACATGACCTTCCTGCTGTGAGCCCATGCTGCCTTGGGTCCTGTGCCCCACTGGCCTCTAGGTACTCAACAATTCTTTCCTTCAGAAGTGATTCCATCACTTTCCCTACCACAGAGGTTAAACTAACAGGTCTGTAGTTTCCTGCCTCTGTCTTGCTCCCACTTTTGTGAAGGGGTATCACATCCGCCTTCCTCCAGTCCTCAGGTACCATGCCATCCTCCCATGATTTGTTAAAAAGGGTAATCAGTTGTGTCACTAGTTCTATCCTTAGTTCTTTTAGAATTCTGGGGTGAATTCCATCGAGCCACATTGCTTTGTCCACCCTCAGTTTCAAGAGTTCTTTCAAAACCCTTTCTTCTGTGAATGGACTGGTATCGACCCCCCTATCCAGAGTGTTTCTCTTGTTTGGTTTAGGTACCTCCCCCTCCTCTTCCGTTGTGAATACTGAGCAAAAATATTCGTTCAGTATCCCTGCTTTTTCACTGCCACCCTCTGCCCACATTTCCTCCCCTTTATTAAGTCTCTGTATCCCTTCCTTGGTCTTTCTTCGCTCCCTAATGTACCTATAAAAGGTTTTATCCCTTTTCTTAACAGAGTTGGCTGTGTTTTAGATAGCTTAGTTAGGGGGGTCTTACCCCATAGGCTGTCATGAAATCTGAGCATGATAGAATGCAGCAGTTGGTTAGGACAGCAGTTTGAATGGTGGCACGAGCCAATGTGTATTCCATCGTTTGCATATGTTCCATTCAGAACCCTTTCTGCTGTGAAAGGACTGGATCAACCGCCCCCATCCAGAGTGCTTCTGTTAATGGGATTAGGCACCTCCCCCTCCTCCTCTTTTGTGAATACTGTGCAGAAGTATTCGTTCAGTATCCCTGCTTTTTCACTGTCCCTCTCTGCCCTGATCACCTGCTAAACCATGACGCAAAAGCAGGACTTTCAAACAAAGCTTATAGAAACAAACCCCAAATCAACTTTCTGTAACATAAACGCATGTTTTTCAATTTTTTTAGTGCCTCATATAATTTTAACATGACTGCTCTGCACTGACACCCAGCTCACCTCTCGGTTGCTGTCCATTATAGCCCTGCTGTCTGTCTCTCTCTCCCCCATGCAAAATTTGCTAGTTGACACCCAGAGTTCACCACCTAAACCAGGAACACAGAAGACCCTTTTACTTACAAAGTTCCAGTCCCGATTATCGTTTGTGTCCATAAAGTTTCTCTGGCAAGTATTACTTCCCCATACATGGAACTTGCTTACGCCATGCTTATGTCACTTACAGCGGTCCCCAATGGCAACCACTAGCACCAAACATTCTGTCAGGCTATTACAGGAGCCGCTCACATCACACCAGTCTCAGTCAGAAAAAAAAAGACTTAAAATGCAAATACACTAATGTTTTCTGTGTGTTGGATGCAGGAGAAGCTCCTATTCTACCTACCAGTGGTGGACTATTTAATGAACAGAGAAAGGACAACATACTAAAAAAACAATAAAAAGATGTTGGAAAAACAAAAAACAAATGTAACCTATTTTAAAAACTTTTTTTGAATCCTTTACTTCCAATCCAATGTATAATCGTAATAAAAAAACTCCTGGGTGTGGGCTGTGGTGGGATTTACCCACTTCTGGTGTGGTTTACTCACTCAGCCTGTGGCCTTGTGACCGAACCATACCAGGCATGGCTAAATCCCAGCATAACCCACAACCACTCATGGTTTATTCCTTAATTATACTGTTCACATAGCATCCACAGTCACATGGTATCCACAGCAGCTGTTGTGCCATGGGGTTGGCTACAAATAAGACATGTCTACCACCACTTAAGAAAGAACTGGAACCAGACAATTGCTTCTCTGGACTTGCCTGCCCTTGTCACTGAAAAAATAGCTCAGGCTCTGGCATGGTGGCAAGATATGGACAACCTCAAAGAGGATATTCCCCTCCTGCAAGAGTCTCCAACAGAGGTCCTCACAACAGATGCCTCACTACTGGGTTGGAGAGGACATCAGGAGGAGAAAACAATAAGTGGAGCATGTGGAGCACATGAATCGTTGAACTCCAAGCAGCGCTCCTGTCAATGCAGGCTTTCTTCTCCCTTTTAAAAGGACAAACAATCCAAATCAAGAGTGACAATACAATAACGATGTATTTCTTAAACAGGGAGATACCAGATCCACAAAGCTCTGTACAGAAGCAATGAGGATATGGAACCTAGCACACTCCTTAAAGGCCAAAACATCAGCAGTTTATGTACCAGGAAAAGACAATTTAATAGCAAACTCCTGAAGCAGAATGAGTTAGGAGAACTGCAAATGGTTACTCGATCAGCAAGTGCTGAACACACTGTTCACAAGGTTGGATGTAAAAATGGATATTTACCTCATGGGAGAACAGAACATTAACCAAGTTTTGTAGCAGATCACTCTCCAAGGGAGCAGTCCCAGAGGTTGCATTGACCCTAATCTGGAAGGGAAAGTTTCTGTATGCTTGCCCTTTAATCCCACTAATACACCACTTATACAGAGTGTATTGTTGAAACTGAGAAGGGAGTCATCAACATTGATTCTGATAACATCAAATTGGACCAGGCAGACCTGGTATAAACTTGTGCTGTCTCTGTCACACTGAAACCCAATTTCACTGCTCCTGAGACACCATCTGCTCACACTGTCACAGGGCAGAGGGACACATCCAGATTTCAGAACACTGCACCTGAAGGCTTGGTTCTTGAAGAGCTTGAGTATTCCATTTTTTTTTTTTTTTTTTTTTTATATTTTCTTTGTATGCCCCCTCTCTCACCACCACACTCCTGCTCCTTCAGGAGTCTCCATTGGCCTGGTTCATCCCCACTCCTACTAGCCGACATCCAGTGCAGTCCATCCACCCCACATGACTTAGTTTTTTCGTCGGGGGATGCTGGTACTGGCGTCGGTAGGGGCATTGGGGATCGTGGCCAGGAGCTCCGTCTACCAGGAGTCTGGTGGGGTATTTCCTGGTTTTCTTCCCTGCCCTCAGGACATCGCACGCTCGGGGACCCTAGGGGCAGAGCACGTCGTGACGTGCCTGATGCTCCGGCTCCCGGCAGACGTCCTTCCCTCCCTGCTATGTGCAGTCTCGCTGCACCTCCACCTGTGGTCACCCAGGTGGCGGTGTTGCAGCAGGACTTGCATCCCCACCCACCCCCCTGGAGGAGGAGAGCAGCCGTTGGGCGCTCAATCCTCCTCCCCCAGCCGACCCTCCAGCTACCCGAGTCCGTTCCCGAACCCGGGTCGCTGGCGTCGCAAGCTGAAATCCAACCGCTGCGCTGGCGGGCCAGCTGAGTATTCCATTTTAAATCTCAGCTCAGGTTTTGACAGGTTTAAAGGTTTCCAGAAACTCAGCACCAAGGAAAAATGTATTCCTCAAAATGGAAAATATTTCTGCTCTGGTGTGCCTCACATAAAGTCTCTCCACTAAAAGCAGGCTTGTCCGTGGCTCTGGTTGACTTGATCTGCTTGCAATCACTCAGACCCAGGTCCCCACCTCTGAAGGTGCATTTAGTGGCTATGTTAGTCTATAAGTCTGCAGGCAAGCAAGAATCATTTGAATCACAGCATTTTCAAAATAATTTTCAAAGACCTGAATAATTTATATTCCCCATTAAGGGAACCTGTGCCCCCCAATGTGATTTGAACCTATGCCTTACACAGTTAGTGGATCCTCTCTTTGACTCAATGGCCTCAGCAAATCACAAGTATGTAACATGGGCCTAAAAAGGGTAAACTTCCCCCAGGGAAGGGGTGTAAGAAGACAGGAGTGGGGACAAGGCAGAGGACAAGGGGGATATAAATCAGGGAAGCAAGAAGGAATTAGCAAATTAGACAGGTAGTGGAGATGGTAATAATGGAAGAGATGCTGCAGGGGAAGCATCAGAAAACAGATTAGATAGGGGGAGCAGGCAGGGAGGGAGTAAGGTATGGTGAGCCATGTGCGCCAATGCAAGGAGTCTGTAAAAATGAAATTCCGGACATAGAGGCCATCATGGCTGATGCTAGCCTGGATTGGGTGGCCATAATGGAGTTTTGATGAACTGATAGCCACAACAGAGAGACAGAGAGGGGAGGAAGGGTTGTACTATATGTAAAGAAAGGAATCAGGGGCACCTGGAGATAAAAGAAGGGGTGGAGATACTGTGGGTCATCCTTGAGACAAACAGTCCGTACAGAGGTGGTATACAGACCTCCAATACAGGGAGAGGAGTTGGATAAGGTGCATGGGGAAGCCATCATTGGGATTGCAAGCAAGAGGGAGGTGCTGGTAATTGGTGACTTTAGTCTGCCAGATGCGGATTCAAACCTTTCAACTGTAGCTTTGGCAGGGAATAGGGCCATCCTTGACTGCCTATAAGGGGCATTCTCAGGCAGCTAGTCAATAAACCCACTAGGGACAGGGCAGTGCTGGACTTGATGCTTACAAACAGAGACGACATTGCAGACATCACAGTGGGCAGTCCCCTAAGTGACAGTTATCATCATACAGTGTGGTTTAACACTAAGATGGGAGCAGAGGCAAACCACATGAGGATGAGGGTCCTGGACTTTAGGAGGGTGGATTTTAAAGAAAGACTGAGGAGACTGCCTCAGAAACTGCCTTGTGGGGGGAGTGCCAGGGAGGGGTGGAGGTGCAGTTGGGAAAGATAAGGGAGGGTATAAGTAAGGCAACCAGCCTCTTTGTGAAGGAAGTGAGTAAAACCAGAAGGAAAAACAGGCTGTTATGGTTCTTTAGGGAAGTAGCCAAGGTGGTGAAGGAAAAAAGGTAGTGTTCAGGAGGTGTAAGGCAATGCAGAGGAAAGAAGACAGGAAGGTGTACCAAGTAAAACAGAGGAAAGCAGGAAAGGCAGTGAGGGGAGCAAAGGCGCAGAGGGAAGGATAGCCAGGGGGGTGGCTAAAGTAGATAAGGCTTTCTTTAGGTACATAAGTGAGAAGAGGAAGGCAAGGGGAGGGATAGTGAGGATAAGGAGGACAGCCTTGGGGTGGGTGCTGCGCAGAAGAGGATCCAGGAAAAGCAGACATCCTGCACAGGTAATTCTGCTCAGTCTTCACAGTGGAAGGAGGGGAGGACAGATGACCAGCAAGTATCAGGAACAAAGGGGCGGGGTGGAGGGGGCCCCAAGTCTATTTTCAGAGGAAAGAGTCCTGAAGGGACTTGCAGCTCTGAAAGTGGACTAGGCTATGGGACTGGATGGGATACACCTAAGGGTACTAGAGGAACTGTAGGAGGTGCAAGCTGCCCCACTGATGGCCTTATTAATTGAACAACTCTCTGAAAACATGTGTGGTTCTGGAGGACAGGAGGAGACTGGAAGTGGTCCCTCTACATAAGAGTAGCAGCTGGGAAGAGGCTGGCAACTATAGGCTGGTCAGTCTCACCTCAGTGGAGGGAAAGATAATGGAAACCCTGTTAAAGGAAATGCTGATAGAATATCTTAAATTTAAATTTCCACTGACGTCACAGAGGCAAATGGACACCTAGTCCTCATGCTCTCCTCCAGCACCACCAAGAGTACCCCCTTAAAACTTGTCTTTCTGAAAAATATCACTTGCAAAATCAAGAAGGAGGGGAAAAGAGCTGACCATAAAGTCCATTATGAGAAAAAATGCACTGTGGACAGAGGATAGAGTGGGATTGCCACCCGAGCTCTCTGAGTTGGAACTTTTGCAGGCCTCCAGCCCAACATCCTACGAGGCTGATTCCCTAACCAAACCGAAGAAAACTCCTTGGAATTATGTCAAGTTCAGAACAATTTTTAATGAAGTACAATCGTTTTGAGCAGAACGATTTTTAATGAAGTACAGTTGTTCTGAGCAGAAGTTTATTCTTCTTTCTCCATGTCATGCAGCTGCTCCTAATCACCCCTCTCCCAACTATATTTTAACCTCCCACTTACCTCCCACAGCCTTCCTTCGCTCCACATCTTACCCTCTACTTTTGGCTTCCTCCAGTCCCAACTGCTGTTCCCACTCACTCTGCCCTGCCCACTTCTCTAATTCTTACCTCAACCCAATCTTCTTGCACTTAGTTTGTACCTTGTTGCATTGCCTCTTGTCTCTCTGTCTACCTAGACCACTGTATAAACTGACTGTTCAGCTTGTACTTATACTAGAACCTATTCTTTAGTTGCCAGGCTCTCTATCAAATTGCACTTAATATGGTACAATACTGTGTAAGCCCCCCTTCCCACATCTAGAGGTAAGATGGTAAAAGTCCAACAAACGAGGGAGCACTATTCAGCAGAAGAGTCACATACCTGTTTGGCTTGTTTACCAGACCTGATGAAACCGGGGTGCCTTTGGACCTCTGGGTGCTGAGCTGCCTGGCCTTGTCAACTTTGCCTCTGAGGCCTTTGTAGACAGTTTTCACCAGGCAGACCTCTCGCCGTCTTCTTCGATGGTCTTGTTCTTCAGTCTAGGGACAGTACTGGTGTGGTCCCCTAGACCCCTCCGTGCACACCCTGGACATACTCATGGCAGCTGGGTTGTGGAGGCAAAATCCTGTTAGCAGCAAACTGTCCATCAAAAACAAATGAGGCCAACACTCAAACTGCAGGAACATAGGATCCCATTTAATGAACAGATAATTGCAACACAGGAACAGTCACTCCATGGAACAGCTAAATACAGAACAGGATGCTCTGGACTGTGGGGTCACAGCAGAAGCTAAGAAAGTACTCTGGACCATGGAGGTCACAGACCAAGCATTAAGTCCAGTCAGCTACTTGTGCCTAGGTAGCCCATGCAGCTTAGGTTTGAAGCTGAATCAGGCCTTTAAATAACAGGCAGCAACAGTCCTTTCTTCCAGGCAAGCAACGTCATCCCAGGCAGCAAAGGTGAAAGTCTCCATCCCTAGTGCTAAACCCAGAAACTAGGCAGTCTCAAACTCACTGTCAACTGGGAACAGGGGCTGCTCCAGATCCCACAAGGACCCCTATCTCACAATTTCTTGATGCCCTACGTATATTAAGCAGTCCTGGGACCATGGGCTGTGCTAGGCCCCCCTGATCCCTCACCTCACAGGTGCCATTCTTCCTGCTCTGTCCTCCTATACTCTCCAAGGCTGAAATCTTCTCCTTCTTCTGTTCCAATGGTTTTCCAGTCTCTTTCTTGGGTGTCCCACTCAACAGCAGTCCTCAGGGCTAATGACACACAGCCCACCCCCATGCAGCAGGTCTCAGCAGCAGTCTCTTCTTGTTCCCTTATTTTGGCTAGGCACAAAGCCAGCCCCAAACAGGGACTCCAGAAGACCGCCACCATCATGTACTCTAGCCCTGGAGAACTGACAGACACCTAAAATTAAGACATAGTCAATCGTGGTGACCAAGTGGGAAATCAGCTCCACTTGTTCCTCTCACTACTGAACTCTCCTCTTCCTGATCTCCCGTACAGCTGGCCCTTTTATCTCCCCCCAAACAGGCACCAGAAACACCCTTCCAACCAAAGGTCCAATCTGGACAAACTCCCTGGGTGCCAAATAGCTCCGTGCTCCCAAAGATCTATGGGACTTGCATTCCAGTATTAAACTATTTACAATTTGCTCCATTGTTGGCACCAGCAGTAGGTAAGTAACACTTTATTTCTATTTTGGTGCCCAGTCTCGAAGGATCTGGGAACCATTACAGTTAAAGGCAAGTTCAGATAGCACAGACAAAATTCACATAGTTATTAAAACCAGATACACAGTATATAAAATCATTTATCAGTTCTCGTAAAATACCTTCTTAAAAAGATAGGTCTTCAGGCCCCCTTTAAATGCTTCCACCATTGGGGCCTCCCTTAAAGATCTTGGCAGTGAATTCCAGAGGGCTGGGACAGCCACCTCGAAGGAACAATCCCCCGAGGTTTTCAGCCTGGCCCTTGGAATCACCAGAAGACCCTCGGTGGAGGAGTGGAAGGAATGTACCGGAACAGATGGAGTTAGGAGGTAAGAGAGGTAACCAGGGCCCAGGCTGTATAGGGCCTTGTAGGTGAGCAAGCCCACCTTGAAGATGATTCTCCACCTGACAGGCAGCCAGTGCAGGTCCCGCAGGACCAAGGTCACATGGCAGAACTTTGGCAGGCCCACCAGCAGCCTGTCCACCACTTTCTGCATTAGCTGCAGTTGGCGGAGGATCCCTCCATTGACCCCAAAGTGCAGAGCATTACAGTAGTCCAGCCTGGAAGTCACAAAAGCATGTACCAGTGATGGCAGGTCTTCGGGCAGAATCAGGGGTTTAATTCAGGCAATATTCCTTAAGTGTTAAAACCCACTTTTGATGACAGATGACACATAGGCTTCCAGAGTCAGTCTGTCATCAATGATAATGTCCAAATTTTTCACCCTGGAGGAGGCCATCAACAGGGTGGATCCCAGGACCAAACCTGTTACCGCCCTGGAAGCCTTCCCATCACGCCATTGACCAGGCTCAATCATTAGCCAGTTTGAGGACATTCAATCCTGAATCTCAGCCAGGCATTTATTTAGCACTTCGACTGCATTTCCAGTTCTAGAGGCAAATGACAAATACAGTTGGGTGTCATCTGCATAGCAGTGAAACCCCAGACTGTATTGTCTAATGAGCTCTCCCAGGGGCAGCATGTACACCGTGAACAACATCAGCAAAAAGATCGAACCTTGAGGCACTCCACACAACAGACGTTTCGAGGAGGAGAAATTCCCCATCACCACTCTTTGTCTCCTGTCAGTGAGATGAAGAAGAAGAAGAAGAATCAGCATTTATATAGCGCTTTTCATGCTCAGTATCCCAAAGCACTTTACAAGCAATGCTAGACTGGTAGAGAAGTGACTGAATGTGTGGTGGTGGTCATATCGCACATCATCACTCACACACAGCCTGGATAATTGCATGAACCAGTTTATGGGAAGGGGTATGTTGGCCAGGACACTGGGAATGTTCCCTGCTCTTTTGCGAAGAGTGCCCTGGGTTCTTTTATTTCCACCTGGACACCCACTAGGACAACACCAGGATGGGCAGAAGGGACCTCGGTTTAACATCTCATCTGAAGGACAGCACACCCCAGCAGTACAGCACCCTCAATACTGCACTTGGATGCCAGCGATTTTTAGGTGCAAGTCCAATCCCAGTATGGGACGAGAACCCACGACCTTCTGGTCCAGAGGCGGATGTGCTACCAACTGAGCCATGCTGACACCTCAGATAGGACTTAAACCATTTGATGACTGTTCCAGTAAGTCCACAGTACACTCTAAGATGATCCAATAGCACAATGTGCCCCATGGATTCAAATGCTGAGGATAGATTAGGAAAATGAGAACTGACCATTCTCTTCTACCCCAATTCGGTAGGTACCGAACTACCTCCTGCAAATGGAGCAGGCGCTCCTTTAAATTTTATCCATTGGTGGCTATGCATGAGCTGTAGCGCAGGCCACCATAATTATTTACACTATTTATTTTTTCTGGACCCAATCAGCCCCCAAGCCCCCCTGAAAATGTGCCCGTAGGCGTGGAACCTGGCAACCTGACACTTGACCCGCCATCAAAGACCAAGCACTATGTTTCAATGGCCAAAACCCAGAAAGAAAGAAAGAACATGAGTCTAAATCCTGCTGGGACCACTGACTGGTGCTGCAGGGGAGCAAAAAGCTGCAGCTCTAAAACAGGTAAGTCCATTTGGGGGGCTTACACACTCCCTCTACTAAATGCTCACCCGGTGAGCCAAAATCCACCATAAACTATTTACACACCTTTTACACTAAACCTAAACTGACACTTCTTACACTAACACTAACCTGTCTCTCTAAACTGCCTGGGACCAAATTCTACCCGTGGCCACCCACCGCCAGAACCTAATCTAACATAACCTGCTTTCAGCCTGAACGATGGCATCCCCAGTCCATTAACCAGTCCCTACCTGGCCACCCACTGCTAGACCTACAGTACAGATGGATTGCTCTCAGCCTAAAACCACGGCGGCATCCCAGGTTCCCATACTCTAACTCAAACTTACCTCTAACCCCCTTTAAATTTGCCATCTGCCTGCACTGGACTGCCTAGAAATCCAAGTAGAAGACATGACTTAGCAGATGTAGAAATTTAAGCCATGGTTAACAACTATACAATGAAAGTATACCCTCAATATTTTCTTACATTTGGCTATCCAGCATAAAAATATTAAAGCTATGAAACAGTTATTGCTATCCACAAACAGTGTTAACATAAGAACATTTTTTCTTCTGCTTCCCCCAAGTAAACATCCCCCCCTTAAACATTATGTATGGGCACCCAAAGTGCAATCTGTTCAAAGACAAAGCACATTAAATGCAACATGTAACAGTTAATATGCAAAATATAATGCATAGCATAGACATTTATTAATATGACTGATGAAAAATGTCAAATAACATGTAAGTATGCAAGCTAAACTACAGCGAGAACAACAAACAATATTTAGCCATAGCAGATAAGCCAATGTTACAGTAGATACAAAACAATTTAGGCTTTAAAACACTATTACTGATAAACTCTCAAGTAATTTGCCAACAAAGTGCAGTGAGGGATCAGACATAGAAGGGGTAAACCTAGGTCATCTCCCAAGGGTGGGGGGCCAAAAGTATACCACAGGGAAGTGGTGAAGGTTGGGACCAGTTACAGAGGATATCAGGAGCTATTTCCTCATGGCACATTTAAAGGATTATAGAGTGTGTGAATTTCATACTGAAATGGGGTGAGGGTTCCATGGCTTAGGAGCAAATGAGAAGTTCTGATCACCCATTCTAGTAGCACATTTGGGGATTGTAAGGGAGGTAGCATCAACATATCCAAGTGAATAGGGTGGCTCAGATTTTGTATCAGAGTGATGGGGTGGCAGGGAAGGCTGACCTGAGTAATTTGAAGATAAAACACCCCAATGTATAGCAACAAGAGGCAGAGGAGGACAGCCAACACAAGGAGGAATAGTGTGCAGTGATAAGTTGGGGGGCCGGCACAGTGCAAACCAGCACAGGCAACATCCCATTTGTGGAGGTATATTTAGGGGGAATTTGAGTAAACTAGTGAACTGTAATGAAGACGGGAGAACTTCAACTTGGGATATGGTTAGCCATGCTGTGGGAGTGAGGAAGTTGCAGAAAGTAGGACAGGACTAGCCTGTAATTAACAGATTCCTTGATGTTGGAGATGTGAGTGGAAAAGTCAAGGGGGATGCCAAGGTATTTGAACTGCACTAGGGAGAGGAGAGAGTCATCAGAGCACTGAATGGACAGAAGGTAAGAGCTTGCATGTCCCTGTGCATTTGACCCAAAGAGCATGGCCTGAGTATTGGAGGCATTGAAAAGTAGTTTGTTGTTTACAAGCCAGGTCTCAATGTAGGAGAAGGCTGACTTTGGCACTTGGGGGGGTGTAGGTGGAGCTGTGGTATAGGGCAATATCATCAGCATAATGATTGAGCAGGATGTGGAGACTGATGGAAGGTTGTTGGTGAAATGGAGAAGTGATGCAAGGATAGAGCCCTTGGGAACCCTACAATTGATTGGGACTAGACTGGAAGAAGCAGCACTAAATTTAATGAATTACTGTCTGTCCATTAGATAACTAGTGAGCAAAGCAGAGGCATATGGGGAGAGGCTAGCTTCAGTTAGTTTTTGGAGGAGAAGGATGGGATCAACAAGGTCAAACACTTTGGACAGATTGCTGAAAACTGCTCCAGTGAGTGAGCCTTTTGTCCATGGCAGTCTGGATGTCGTTAGTCAACTGAGCTAGGGCAGTGGTAATGCTGTGTCCTTTGTGAAAGCCATGTTGGCAGGGGGTAATGAGGTTGTACTTCTGTAGATATTCGGTTAGCTTGATGACTACTATCTTTTCAAGAGGCTTGCTGAAGGCATGAAGAAGGGTGATAGGGTGATACTGAGAGTTTTAGGTTTCCCTTTTTTGGTACCAGGACTATTTTGGCAACTTTCTATGAATGCTACATTTGCATCATGTGTATAATTATATAGCTCATTTCCTGGATATTCCTCCTTCTTGGAAAGGAAATATAATATTTCCAATCCACAAAAACAGAATGTTAAATGATTCAGTAATGTATCGCCCAATAAGTTTGATAGACTCTTTTCAGAAACTGTCCTTGCATATATTGCTGAACAGGTTACGAGCTTGGACAGATGATAACCAAATATTAGCAGAGTTTCAAAACAAATTCCAGAAAAACATATCAACAGCAACACAGTATGGCATTATCACATTTAATACATAAGTATGTAAAAATATTGAAAGGTAAACTCTTCTGCTGTTTTATCGATTTAAAGATGGTATGTGACAGTATTAGCCAAAGAATACTATGGGTTACATTACACACATTAGGAATAGAAGAAAATCTATCAAATGGCATAATAAAATTGCACAAAGATACCTGGTCTAAGGTCCAAATTAATATCTTCGGGGATTAACTACAAAAATTAAAACAAACTTAGAAGTCTGTCACGGCTGTACAACGGTCCCATTATTAATTAATTTTATATCTTAATGATGATATTTCACAGTTTAATGATGCAGAATTTCATTCAACTAATGTTAAATCTGAGGTAGTACCTTTACTTTTCTATGAGGATGATGTAGTACTTATTTCGACATCCCTATTAAGCCTACAGAGAAAAATAGATAAATATGCACACCTTTGCAATGGAAAGTTTCTTGTTATAAATACATCTAAAATGTAGCCCTTCTTATTTGGAAAAGACCAATAAAGATAGATATAAACTTTGCATTAAGGGTTCCAAACTTCAAACAGTAACCAGTTATGACTATCTTGGAATTAGATTTGCAAGTAATGTAAGTTGATGCAGACATCTAGCATATCTAAAAACTAAAATCACGAAGTCTGTAAGCAACATACATTCATTAGAAATTATGGAGGCCACTTAGTCAAAGGCTCTTTGATGGTAATAAACTCCAAAATTAAGCTAGCTATATTATATGGAGCAGAAATATGAGGCTTTGCAAAAGCAGATATGGTTGATGTAGTCCTCAATAAATTATACAGATTTCTTCTGGGCATACCATCATTTTTCCCTGTCTGTATCTTATGAGCAAAATTAGGACAATTTTCAATTGAAATTATGATTACAGAAAAAATACTTATTTTCATATGGATTTACAGATTATGTAGGAGTACAGCATCCAAGAGCTTGTTTTAAAGAGCAGATTTCTTATTTGGATAAAGGTTTTGAATATCCATATTTACAAAACATTAAAAGGAAAGTATTCCCATTACAACTGGGACATATGCAGATTGAAATTTACAAGGTTCTAAGAATAGAAACAATTGAATAATTATACAATGGGGTCCAAGAATTCTCAAACCTGATTGACTGACTGACACCTTTCAGCTGTGATAATACCTGACATTACCCACAGAAAAGGTGCCAGTGAGCAGCATCTAGAATGCCCCAACTGTAAAATCACTCTGACCCCCCAAAACACAAACATGAAATCCACCGTGCTGGATCCCTGATAAACTGCAGTCTCCTAACTGCCGCTCTGTAAGTGTCGCAATACTGACAACACTTGATACAAATGCAGTGGTGTTCCCAAAACAGCCGGGCAACAAACTTAAGGGCCAAAAGACTGTAACAACTACTTCCCCATAATCACCCAGCTTGCACCCACCTCACCTATCTCTTGGTCTCCACTGCATTCCTGCTCTCTGTCTGCTCCATTCCTGGTCTCTCTCTCTCTCATAGGTGCAGTTCCACTATTGCTCTCTGTCTCCCATCACTTGCAGCAAACAAAAAAACCCCCACAAATTAACAAAAAAAAAAATACCATCGTAAAAAGAAATCCGCCCCCCCAAGTGACAGCATTACTTTGTCTTAACTGCGAAGTTGAACCTGGAAGCACGCTGTCTGGTGGCAACCCATTAGTGCTCACACTACATAGTGACAGTTGTAATGCAGTGGTGCCAGTAATTGTTTTTCTCTTCTCTGTAAGAACAAATAAATAACTGGCCCACAACTTGCAGGCCTTCTCTTTAAGGAAAAAAAAATGCATGACATACAGTATAACCCTCTATATATGGAGCTGCATTAGGATGCATGGGCAGCAACACCGCAGCCATAGCGACAGCCCTAGCAACTGAGGACTGTTATTTCAGTTGGAATAGCAAATGCAATAATAATACATTTAAATGCCAAATAAAACTTTTATTTATTTATTTTCTATCTCAAAAAAGAGGGGGTTATTGTATAATCGCAATAAACCACTCCAGGGTGTGGGTTATCTGAATTTATCCACTTATAGGTGGTTTGGCTCACCAGCCTGCGGCCTTGTGACCGAGCCACACCAGGTGTGGGTAAATCTCAACATAATCCACACCCTGGAGTGATTTATTGCTTAAATAAAATATAGATGCAGGGGGTTTTCACCCAATCAAGACATGTTGAAAATTCATGAATCCAAACTGTATATAAGCATAATAAAATCTCTTTCGATAGAGAAGGCTATCTTGCATTACTATTCAATAAGAAAGCGAAGATTTGCTTCACAAAGTTCAGACCAGAGGTCATCAATAGTAATTTTCTTCATTATAAGCAGCACAGAGTAGATGTATTTCTCTCCCTTTCACAAGTGTGGTAAAAAAAAAGTTGATGATGTAGAGCATGAGATATTTGTTTGTCCTTTCCATAGGAAACAAAGAGAAAATTCTTTACGGAAAATGCTAAATAAGATTTATGTCACCCCCCCAAAAAAATGTAGTATCTATAATGCTTTTTTTCTAATAATTTGCATATTTATTTATTTATTTGAAAATTGATAACCAGGAGAGGCACACTGAGTTGAAACTTGTTTCCAGATTAGGGCTGCATGAACCTCTAAAAAGTTCTACCTTTTGAACTTTCTGAGTAGAACCTAAAAAAGTTCTACCTGGTTCTACCAGGTAGAACCCAGTAGAATCGGGTTCTACCAGGTAGAACTGGGTTCTACCATCTATAACCAAGTTCTACCAAGTAAAACCAGGTTCTACCAAATAAAACTAGTTCTACTATGTAAAAAACAAATTCTACTAAGTAAAACCAGGTTCTACATGGTATAACAAAGTTCTATATTATATAACGCAAAAAAAAATGTACATGGTTATACTTAATTAAGAAATCCACAGAAGTATTGTTTTTTGTTT
Organism: Neoceratodus forsteri; assembly: GCA_016271365.2. NCBI lineage: Eukaryota > Metazoa > Chordata > Ceratodontiformes > Ceratodontidae > Neoceratodus > Neoceratodus forsteri. Next base: position 608,425,173 of record CM057449.1, on the reverse strand, counting down.
GGGAAAGTACATGTAGTACTAAGAATGGTATATACAGTTAAATATTGCAAAACTTTGGTGCATAGGATTCTGTCTAGGTGCTTGAAAGCTTTGCAAAACTCACCATTCTTAAAGTTAGAATCTTAGTATTACATGTATATTCCCAAACATGCAAAATAAAATATGTGGATTTTTTTTATAGTTAAGTAGAACCAGGTGGAATGTGCTTACAGTATATATTATAGAACCACCTGGTTACCCAGCAGATGCTGTAAAATACTAGTGTTGAAACAGATTTAGCAAGTGGTAAGGATCAGGGATGACATATGACTCGTATATTATCCCTGACAACTTTAGCTTTTTAAATCTGGTTACAGGCAGCCCAAAGGGTTAACCCCCTGAGCTACACCCTGTTATAATTATTTTAAATCTTCCCCCACTGTTAGACTCAGGTACTAATAGAGCCCAGTTCAAAATGACTGGTGCCCGTGTTACCTATAGCCTCAGCTGCTTTAGTATCAAATAAGTACATGGACAGAAGTTTACAGTACAAAACGTATTTAATCCACTCAATGTGATAAAGCAAAATGCCACACTGCCCCAGTGCTTCTGTATCTTACTTTCCTCAGTGCCCCCCCCCCGAGGATGGCATGGTGCCGAAACACTGGTGCAGTGTGGCATTTTGCTTTACCACATTGTGTGTATTAAATTATTTTTCTACTTTAAACTTTTGTCTGCATAGTTATTTGTTTGGGGCTTTCTGTTATTCTGAGTAACTGTCAATGTTAGTAATACATTACCCACCACCGTTTTCTCCTTTCCCTCTAGCACACTCTCCTGCCCTTATCCCTATACCTCCCATAGGTAACTATGTCAATATTACTTCATTTGTCCCACCCTCCCAAACATTTGCACCTTCCTCATCTTTACTCAGAATAATTGAAAAACCCATAACAGTATGCCATCTGCAAACTGTGTTTATCAAGCCAGGTCAGTGCATGGTTTGGTGTCTAACGATGGAGGACGAATTGTATTTGCAAGAGGGAGTGTCCCAGGGGGTTTGGAGGACTTAGAATTTCAGACAGGGGCTAGGGTAAGAGCAGGGATTATTTTTTATTGCCATGATAGTCAATTAGTGCAGTATGTGGGAACAGCATTTTGTAAAATCTATTTTTTTTATTTTCATTTTACAGGTTATAATGAAAACAGTTTCTAGCTGGTGAATGGTTCCTTCAGATTAAAACATTGGATGTCACTGGGTGCAACACTGAAATTGGGAATGTACTGTAAAGTTAACATTTTACAGCAAAAAAAAAAAAACATTTTTTAAATTAAATTCCTATCTGGAATTGAACCAGAACAGTTATTTATTATTTATTTATTTTATTAATGGTTTTGTTTGTTAACAGCCAGTAATAAGTATTCATTGTTGTGTGTATTTTGTAATAAAAATCCAATAAAACAAATGGATGAAGAGCTGTGTGACAATGTATAGTCATTTCTGGTTATTTTAGTTGAACTACCATGTGCAGTGGTCCTTCAGTTTCTGGCGCTAGTCAGATTGGGCCTTAGAGGCACATGAGAACCAGCAGTGGATGTTTGTTTCTGAAATTAATGGAACTTGAGGATGAGGAGGAGACAGGGGGGCCCTCCAGTGAAGGAAAGACAGCTGGAAAGGCTAGTGGCCACTAGTGGCAATAGAATTCTTCACCATCATCATCGTCATCATCAGTGTGGCATGATGCCATCTGTGTGCTGTCAACCTGCATAAATTTGGGACAGTATATGTTTCTGAATTGCAGCAGGTTCATTTTTAAAAAAGTGAGCCTCTCTATATTCTTTGTGGAAAGACATGTTCTTTTGTCATTCACTATTGCCCCAGCAGCACTAAAAATTGTCTCTGAATATGTGCTGGCAGGTGGGCAACTGAAGTATTCAATTGCAATCTCAGTTAAAGAAAGTCAGATCAATTTTTCTGTTGCCAATAAAGCAATGGTTCATCACCTGCAGTGAGATGTACAGTCTCCTCCATATAATCCTTAACCATTTTTGCAGCAGGGACTTCTGGTACCACTATAGCTGGCTGAGCCTTCCCAGCTGTCTTTATTAGACCAAAGTCTGACAGCATGTCCCACAGTGGTTTGTCCTCTTGTGGTGTAGCAACAGTTCTGATTTGTGTTTGATGACCCAAAACATTAATAGTGGTGGCACCAGCTATAGCAGCAGCAGCAACAGCAGATTGTGCTCCCTCCCTCCCTCCCTCTCCACCAGATTTTGTTCAGAATTTGAAGTTGCCAAAAGGGCACTGATGATGTATTACTTTTCTCAACTATATGTGCTGACACTTTCTCAATTAACAGTTCACGATAGTGTTCCAGGTCTTTAAAGTCATGTGGCTTGAAGAATGTCTCAATTGTATCTGTAAACTGAGGGTCCAGAAGTCTGGCCAAAATGTAATGTTCTGCTTTGCACATATTTACAATGCACTCATCAGTCAGGAAGGTTTGTATCATTTTTCCAACAAGTGATGCAGCAATGATGTCATCATTGTCAAAGAACTGTGACTCGAGATGCTGCAGTCTCATCCTAATGAATGAAATTAAGGGTAGGATCTGACTTAGTCTGGCACCATCAGAGCTCACCACTAGGGTAGCCTCTTCAAAGGGTTTAAGGATACAACAAAGATTCTCCATCAGACGCCACTGATTAGGGCTGATATTCACATCTCCTTTCCCAATGCCATGTTGGACTGCATATTGATGGATGGCTTTCGGTTGTTGAAGCATTCTCTGCATCATATAGTAAGTGGAATTCCACTGGGTTGGAACTTCCTGTATCATCTGGTGGAGAGGGAGGCTGTTTTCAATCTGAATCTGCCGCAATACCTTTCCGGCTTTCACAGAATGACTAAAGTGGGTACACATAGTGCGGGCAGCTGCAATCAAGTTCTGCACATTTCGGTCCTCACTGATAAAGTCTTTTACCACCAAGTTAATAGTGTGTGAAAAGCAAGGTACATGTGTAAACTTACCAAGTCTTACTGCTTTCACAATATTTGAAGCATTGTCAGACACTATAAACCCTGGTTGCAAGGACTTTGAAGTCAGTCACTCAGCAAACTTTTCTTCAAGGCCCTCCAGAAGATGTTCCGCTTTGTGGTCTTTTTCAAAACCATAAATACATAAAGCTGCCTGCCTTCGAACAGTGAAAGTCCCTTGCTTCTTGCTGCTGCTGCTGCTGTCACCGCCAGTGCCACTACATGATGATAATGAGGAAGAGGAGGAGGAAAAAAGTTTACCCAATGGCCAATCACAGCCATGTAGTCAGTCGTCTGACCACTGGTCCACATATCTGTCATGACATGAACCTTTTTCCCACTGAACCTTTCAGAGCATCAGACACACTTTTCCGAACAGCGTCATACAAGTCTGGAATGGCAACACTGGAGAAATAGGTCTGGCTGGGGACCTGATTCTTTGGCACAGCGATTTCCACGAGTGCTTTAAAACCTGGGTTAGCCACTAATAAGAATGGGAGCAAGTCAGTATCTATCATCTCCCCAGTTGCCTTTGTCAATCGCCTTGCCTCAGGCCTGTTGGGCTTATATTTCTGCGACTGCTCAAAGCAGTCTTTCAAAGAAATTTGATGCTCGCTATGCTTGCTGCTATCACCTGATTTTCTGGGCTGCTTCCCTTGACCTTTACCTCCATGAGGGGTGGATGTTGTGGCCATGGATGGTATATGACTCCAGTTGGGCTGTGGTGGTGGACTCAGAGGGGTAAAGAAATGAGAAATTGAGGATGCTGTGCTTTGACTGGAAGGAAGACTTTCATCATCCTCCGCCTCCACATCAGTTACTTCATTGCCTTGGTTAACATCCATTACCTCATCCTCCTCAGCTGAGTGCAGAAGTGCAACAACGTTTGTGTGCTCCTTTTGTGCTTTTTGATACTGATAAATGTGAGACTTGTTCATATGTCTTATCATTGTTGATGTCCCCAGTCCAGTACCCACTGTACCACTACTTAATTTAGTTTTGCATAATTTGCAAACCACATGGCTGCCAGGTGATTTATCTTGTGTGAAAAAATATCACACAATGAATTTCACAGATTTTGTTGCACTACTGCTTATGGGGAGGATAGGTTCATTATTACCACTGCCACCACCATAGCCACTACTACTTCCCCTATCTCTTTGAGGTCTTTCCGTGCCCATCTGCATGTAATTTTGAAGATGCACATTAACCTCTCTGACTGGTTGAACTGCATCTCTTTCTTCCCCTCGTGAAGCCTGTCCATCTTCTGTCCTCTGTTGTTCCTCTGCATGTGTGGGTGTCTGACTCTCCAAGTTATGCCCCACTATCATTAATGTTTTTTTAGCACCACAACCATCCTTCCAAGAACTCTTTTTTGTTCTTTTTCTGCCCCTGTATCCCTCCTCTTCATCCCACTCCCCAGAGCTACTGCTACTTGACATGCTGACTGCTACCTTATCTACTACAAACTCAGGATCTGTTCCACTGATTTCCCCCTCACTCTCATTGGTCTTCTCCTCCTCCTCCTCATCATCATCTTCCATCACTCTGCTTACTAAAACTGGCTGCTGCACTACTATGGCCCTTGTGCTCATCCTCTGAGTACCACGACAGGTTGCTCCTGAACGTCCTGAATGTTCTGTACTATTGTTACTGTTGCCTGGATTGCCTGAGAAGTGCTGCTGTATTTTCTAACACTCATGGCTGCGTCGAGTCAAGTACTTTTAAGTAAGACACAGGGATATTTTCTTCCTAACAGATAAATACAGCACTGCTTGCTGTGTGAAGTAATTTAAGTGGTAAGACATAGGGATATTTTCTCCCTAACAGGTAAATACAGCACTGCTTGCTGCATCGAGTCAAGTACTTTAAGTAGTAAGACGTAACGATATTTCTCCCTAACGGGTAAATAACAGCACTGCTTTCTGCGTCGAGTCAAGTACTTTAAGTGATAAGACACAGGGATATTTTCTCCCTAACAGGTAAATACAGCACTGCTTGCTGTGTCGAGTCAAGTACTCTTTAGTAAGACACAGGGATATTTTCTCCCTAACAGGAAAATACAGCATTGCTGGCTGTGTTGAGTCAAGTACTTTAAGTAGTAAGACAGGGATATTTTCTCCCTAACCAGTAGATAACATCACTGCTGACTGTGTTGAGTCAAATACTTTAAGTAGTAAGACACAGGGATATTTTCTTCCAAACAGGAAAATACAGCACTGCTGGATGCGTCGAATCAAGTACTTTAAGTAGTAAGACACAGGGATAGTTTTTCCCTAACCGGTAAATAACAGCACTGCTGGCTGTGTCGAGTCAAGTCAGGTACTTTAAGCAATATTCACAGGAATATTTTCTCCCAAATAGGTAAATACAGCACTGCTGGCTTCGTCAAATCAAGTACTTAGATAGTAAGACACAGTGATATTTTCCCTCTAACTGGTAAATAACAACACTGCTGGCTGCGTCAAGTACTTTAAGTAGCAGGACACAGGGATATTTTCTCCCAAATAGGTAAATACAGCACTGCTGGCTGCGTTGAGTCAAGTACTTTAAGTAGTAAGACACAGGGAGATTATTTCCCAAACAGGTAAAGGCAGCACTTTAGGCTGTGTCGAGTCAGGTACTTTAAGCAGTAAACACACAAGGAATATAGTACAGCACTGCTGTCAGTGTCTACATGGAGTCAGTTAAGTTAGTAGTAGTACTGAAAAAAATACAGGGAGCTGGACTTGATATTATTAATTCCAAAACAGGTCACTGTCACTGACTAGACTAAACTACTAGTCCCCCAGATCATGCCATGCACAAACAGAATCAGCAGCAGAGCTAATGAGTTACACAAAAACTCTGTCTCTGACATTGCCTTTTTGTGTACTTTTTTAGTTTACAGCTTTAAATTTCTCCTTCCCTGTGGTTTGTAATTCTTCAGTCAACTGAAAAATAAATTGCTAGCCCAGATTGGATTTAAAACTACAACTGTGAACTGATTTGATTTTGAACCAATCCCCCAAGTTGAGAGCAGCACAGCAAATTGCTCTCCTTAACTCATGGCACTGGTGTAGTAAAGGTAATTTTTGAACTCTTTCTTTCCCCCTGCCTTATATTATAGTTATTATGACTTTTGAGTCAGCACGAGGATCAGAAGTACCCCGGGTTCCTGACCAGTGTATCCTCCTATTCCTTTTCTCTCCACCCCATGTCACAGTAACAAAAAGAGAGAAAATACAAATTTAAACAAACTTTTTTTTTGGGGGGGGGGCCTGCAGCTTGAAGTCAAGGCAAAAAAAAAAATCAGTGAAACAACGTCATCTGTAGAGATGCAGCGAATTATAAATCCGTCCGTGAAGTGGACGCGAAGTGACCACTTCGCGTCCACGGAGTACAATGTGAAGTGGACCTCATAAAGTGCTCACTTTGCCTTATCATTACCATGCCACTTCATGTTCCCATTATGCCTTAACGCAAAGTAAGGTGAAGTGAGAAGAAAATAGGTACATCACATGGTCTGCAGTACTGTAAGTCACACGCTTTAGCCAGGCAGCAGGAAGGAAGTGAGTCAGCGAAGTACTTTCACTTTCTCCTTTGCATTTGTACAGGGAGAAAGCAGAATTGTGAGAGGAGAGTAGTTTGCTTTTATCTCAGAGTCATTTCTTGTTACTGCTATTTCAAACAGCTTTTTTAAAAGCTATTTTATTTAGTGTTTGTATTGTGTTAGTGTTTTTTTGGTTAATGAATTTTTTTGTATAAGTTTTGTTTTTGTTTTGTGTGTGTGTGTGTGTGTGTGTGGGGTCCCGTGGACCCAGGAGGATGGAGGGTCAGGTTGGAGTCGGGGAAGGCGAGTCACTGGCATGTGGGAGCATTAGGAGGGGAGGACTGCAGACCCGTGGGGGGCCGGGCGGTCATGTTATGTTGGACCACTCCTGATTCCTGGCCAGTGTTGCTTCCCCCGCCGAAGCAACAGGAGCAGCAGCAGCACCAATGCCACCGGTGGCTGTTTCTTGTCCACCTTCTCCACCACCATCACTAGTAGAAACTGTTGGGGCTCCAGAAGCACCCCCTCCACCACCCCCACAGCCACAGAAGGTGGCCCTGGCAATAATGGGTGGTGGTGGGACTTGTGCCCGCCAAGTGCGTACTGTGTCTGGCCCCCCCACAGCTCCCCAGGGTGGGAGTTTTTTATTTGTGTGGGGGGAGACAGCACAGTAGTGCAGTGCCATGTGTGTGGTGTGCTGGTGTGCCGTGGTCCCCCTGGGACACATTTAGGGACTGGCGACCAGTGCACCCACATGATAAATCACCACAGGGCAGAGTGGCAGGCTGCCACAGAAAGGGCCATGCATCCACCTGCCGGCCCTTTCATGGCAGTGGGCGAGGGTGCTGCTGGGGTGGGAGATATGCCTAGCAGCAGTCACCACCGCAGCAGGAGGAGGAGGGCTACATCAGGTGCTCCACCACCACCACCACAGCCACCAGCAGCACCCAGTCCACCACCTGCCCCACTACCTGGATTACCCACTGCAGTGGACCCCGACACAGTCCCTGTTAGCCAGTCTGACCGCCTCCTGGTGTGGGCAGCACTGGAGGAAAATAACGAGCATTTAATTAATTTGGAGCAGCAGGTTACCAGAGTGGAAGGACATCAGCAGCAAATACTTTCAGTGCTGCACCTGCTGCTGGACCACCATGGCATCCCACAGTCATAGTAAGTCCAGGTATTGTTTTCTGCACCCACCCCCCACCCCTGACCCCACCCCACTACTGTGTTGTACTTTTGTTGTGTGTTTGTTTGTTTGTTATTATTAAATCATACACATTTTCCCTTCCAGGGGAATCTTTCTTGCACCACATAGTGCAATAATTTTTTTTTGAAAACGATGTGTAAATGCATTACAGTGAGTCATGTGACAGAGGCATTCCCATTCTGAAAATCTGCCCACATTCTGCCTCCCTTCTCAGAAACGTTAGTACATGATGGCAGGGACAGCACGTGTGTGTGTTCTGCTCCTTACAGTGAATATCGGAATGTGCAGGTTTGCGAATGTTTTTTTATGTTAATGGTCAGTTTGTTGTGAAATGTATGGCCACGTTTCCAGTAAGAAGAGCCTTGATAGTGGAAACATCCACAAAGTGAACCTTATAACATTAGGAAACATTGCTTGGGATAGCTGCTGGACATTCAGTATAGTGGGGCATGCACCTGCACTCCCCCTGCCATCACATCTTAACGTTGCTGAGGAAGTGTGGCACAAATGTGGGTTGCTTTTCAGATTAATTCCTCCATCATGTGACTCACTGTAGTGAAATTATGGTTGGTTTTCACAGACATATATTGCACTCTGTGGAGCAAGAAATATTCCAGTGGTAGTAATGCCCCCACATATTAGTTTATGTGCATCACCATAACTATGTAATTTGGTGACTGTCTGTAAAGCAGCACCGCAACAATCTGTTGATAACTCTGACCTATATTTTTTAATGCTATGTTACAACTTCCTTTACTTACATCCTGACTGACTGGAATGATACAATAATTTGCAGTAGTTGAGTGTGCTGTACTACCTTTTGTCATGTGTGAAATAATGAAAGGAGTATTCCTTTTAAATTGGTGCTGCCGACAGTGAGTGTGGCCAGGTCGTTGTTATTTTTTTCCTCTGCTTTTCTCCATCACATCAAGTAGTTGTCATATATAACTTCTGTTGTTAACTAACAGTTATGCATCAGTCAGTGTTTTATATGACACCACGGACCCCGGTTATTGAAAAGCAGCTGCAAATAAATACAAGCTGGTTGGAACAATATTAGAAGATGTGCTCATTTTGTTTTCATACATGAAAAAAAGTAGGAGTAAGAGAAGCAGACATAAATTGTGAGAAGAATCGTATCATTCAAGTCACTGATGACTCGAACGTAAATAGTGGTTGCTGTGGCAATTTAAAGTAGCATAAAAAAGTACAGTTTAGAACTGTGAGGACATTCTTGCAATGCTGCTTTAACTGTAGAAATGTCACTATGACATCATGACTATGAGCTCACAGCAACAATCACAGAACACACAAAAGTGGCAAGGCGTCCCCAGATTTTTTCTGCAGGCCCACAATGCATCCTCCTTGTGTGCAGAAAATTGACAAGTGGTAACGAAGAGAAAAGAGACTGTTTCAGCACATACAAAGTCCCCCAGAATTAATGGCGCACGCAGTCATGTGCGCAGTGGTGGCACAGAGTCCCCAGATTTTTTCTGCAGGCCCACGATGCGTCCTCCTTGTGTGCAGAAAATTGACAAGTGGTAACAAAGTGAAATGAGACTGTTTCAGCACATAGAAAGTCCCCAGAATTAATGGCGCCCTCAGTCATGCGCGCAGTGTTGGCACAGAGTCCCCAGATTTTCTCTGCAGGCCCACAATGCATCCTACTTGTGTGCAGAAAATTGACAAGTGGTAACGAAGTGAAATGAGACTGTTTCAGCACATACAAAATCCCCAGAATTAATGGTGCACTCAGTCATGCGCGCAGTAGTGGCACAGAGTCCCCAGATTTTTTCTGCAGGCCCACAATGCGTCCTCCTTGTGTGCAGAAAATTAACAAGTGGTAATGAAGTGAAAAGAGACTGTTTCAGCACATACAAAGTCCCCTTACACCACGGCGCCTCAGTCATGCGCGCAGTGGTGACACAGAGTCCCCAGATTTTTTCTGCAGGCCCACAATGCGTCCTCCTTGTGTGCAGAAAATTGACAAGTGATCATCTCAACTGCACTGAAAGGTGCCCTTTGGATGTACAGTAGTAGTAGCCTTGGTGAGTAGTCTCTCTATATATATATATATATATATATATATGTAGATATATGGTTGTGTATTTTGTAGGTGATGATGAGGGGGGTTGAACTTAACATGGACATGTACTCATGCTATTGTTCTGCATCACACAGGTGACTCCGAACTGTTGCTGTGCTCCTTCCAGTGCTCAATGAGAATTTTTTGCACTTAAATGGAAATGGATAACTCTCAAGCACATGAAGGTAAGTATTTATTTTTTTTTGGGGGGGATCATATTTTCAGTTTTGTCTGTAATGGTTTCTTATTTTTTTACTTCTTCGCAGATTTCATCAGCATCCTTCTGGAGTTCGGTTGTTAATGATGGTCATGGTCATTGAATGAAACGACTTCTGCGTGTTGCATGTGTGCCCAAGCTCGGGTCGGGGGAGGGGTGTGCCTGATGTTGACCAACTCTTTTGGATAATGCCACTTTGACAGAACAACAAAGTATCGCAAATTTTCCTAAAAAAAGAAATGAATGACTTCTTAAAAGTTACAACTTCATTGTTATGTGTCCCTCCCTGGTTCTCAAATCTCAATCCCTATTGTCAAGTTACATTTCAGAGACACATCTTGTCAACTACTAAGACAACCTGTTGTGTGCAATATTTGCAGCAGTCTTTACAAAGCAATGAAATGGATGAAATAAAATCTTCATACTTACCAGAATGGATTTCACATGGACATTACATCGGTTCCTCTCTGTACGGTATAGCTACAGCATCTTTCCCAACGAGTAATAGCGCTGGAGCCTGTTTTTGTTCTCCTGTAAAAGAAACAAAAGAAGTGTACTGTATGTCTTTTGCCACCGCGGCTCTGAAAAGATACAGAAAACAAAACAGACAACTTAAGGAAGTGAGGCTGCATATCAAACATGAGTGCACATACTCACTTTATGGTTTAAATATTAAGAAGCAGGTGATGGTGGTGGACTGGTGGTCCGTGGGGGGCAGACAGACTTATGGTGGCAGCAGTCTTGGATAACATCAGTCCTGGTGGTGGTGGTGGTGGTCCGTGGGGGACAGACAGACTCATGGTGGCAGCAGACTTGGATAACATCAGTAATGGTGGTGGTCCGTGGGGGGCAGACAGACTCATGGTGGCAGCAGACTTGGATACATCAGTCCTGGAGGTGGTGGTCTGGGGCAGGCAGACAGACTCATGGTGGCAGCAGAGTTGGATAACATCATTCCTGGTGGTGGTCCGTGGGGGGCAGACAGACTCATGGTGGCAGCAGACTTGGATACATCAGTCCTGGAGGTGGTGGTCTGGGGCGGGCAGACAGACTCATGGTGGCAGCAGAGTTGGATAACATCAGTCCTGGTGGTGGTGGTGGTCCGTGGGAGGCAGACAGACTCATGGTGGCAGCAGAGTTGGATAACATCAGTCCCGGTGGTGGTGGTCCAGGGTGGGCAGACAGACTCATGGTGGAAGCAGAGTTGGATAACATCAGTCCCAGTGGTGGTGGTGGTGGTCCGTGGGGGGCAAACAGACTCATGGTGGCAGCAGAGTTGGATAACATCAATCCCGGTGGTGGTGGTGGTCCGGGGTGGGCAGACAGACTCATGGTGGCAGCAGACTTGGATAACATCAGTCCTGGTGGTGGTGGTGGTCCGTGGGGGCAGACAGACTCATGGTGGCAGCAGACTTGGATAACACCAGTCCCGGTGGTGGTGGTGGTCCGTGGGGGGCAGACAGACTCATGGTGGCAGCGGACTTGGCTAGCATCAGTCCTGTTGGTGGTAGTCCGTGGGGGGCAGACAGACTCATGGTGGTAGCAGAGTTGGATAACATCAGTCCCGGTGGTGGCAGTGGTCCGTGGGGGGCAGACAGACTCATAGTGGCAGCAGAGTTGGATAACATCAGTCCTGGTGGTGGTGGTCTGTGGGGGGCAGACAGACTCATGGTGGCAGCAGACTTGGATAACATCAGCCCTGGTGGTAGTGGTCCGGGGTGGCAGGGGCACACCGCCTTTTAAATACTGCAGTTAAAACCTGCCAATATTAACCACATCATCATCCTCATAAAGACAGTCATCGATGTCTGAAGTCTCCATTGTGTCATCATCTACATCAGTGGTGGGCCGTTTCAGGCAGCTGCTGCCACTGCCACCAGGATGCTCCATTTCCACATCAGCAAGACCACCATGACTAGGCCAGGGTACGAATACCATGGTTGCAGTCTGTGCTGGTATTTACAGGAGCAAATTTGTCCGACGATCCCTGACTATTGCACCTGCTGAGCTGAATACTCTCTCAACACTTACACTGTAGGGTGGGCATGTGAGGTACTTCAGTGCCACTGCAGTCAGCTCTGGCCATTCACTGACCTTTCCACTCCAGTATAAAAGAGGATCTTCACTTATTGTCATATGCCTGTTTTCAGACAAATATGACTTAACCATTCTCTGTGCTGCACTAAGTCCGATTGTTGATGCATCAGCCTGTTCTCCGGAATCACTGTCACAAATACCCACTTGGGACAAAGCCTCCCAAAGCGGGTTGACACCAGTCACTTTGGATGACAGACCACCAGGAACTACAGTCCCCTTACCCTTGCATGATATGCTGGCTGGTTCTCCAGCTACACCTTCAGCTGGATTATGCTACTGAGGTTTGCAAATCTTGGCACGTGACTTCTGTGCCCCATGAACCAAGCGAACCAGTTGACCACTGATATTTTTTACCTGTTCAGGCCCTCCCTCCAGTACTGATGCAATTCCATGTTTGTAACGTGGGTCCAGCATTGTTGCCATGGCAAAGCTGTCACTACGCTGAATGCTCACAATGTGATGATTGTGGTCGATTACTGTCAGCATGTGTTGAAGCAACATACTGCTACTACCGTCTCTGGCAACATCAAGGCTATGCTGTACATTCACCAATGTCTGCCTCAGCACCCGCAGCAGTGGAATTGATTGGCTAATGGAGGCAGACTTGCCACTCACTGCCTGTGTGGCATGTTCAAAAGGCCACAAAATTATTATTACAGAGTCCATGAGTCACCACTGTTTAGTCGTCATAGACATGGAGGCCCCAGAACTGTCACGGCTAATGTGTATAACAAGATATTCTGTGATGGCTTTGTATTGTTCATACAACCTCTCTGCCATGTATAATGTGGAGTTCCATCGGGTGACAACTTCCAGCTTCAAGCGGTGCTGAGGCAGGCTGTTTTGTATCTGCAACTGCCGCAGTTGGTCACGGGCCTTTCCAGATCTTGAAAAGTGAGAGCAGATACGTCGTGCAATGGTCAGCATTTCCTTTATGTCAGGGTGCTGCAGAAACTCCTGAACCACAAGATTTAAACAGTGGGCCATGCATGGAACACGAAAAAAAACACCATTCGTGATGCATTCACCACATTTGACCCTTTGTCACTTGCTATGAACCCAGCTCTCAGGGTGCAGTTTGCACGAAACCGGTCGGGAGTTTGCCTTGCTATGCTACCTGTTACTTTTTGGCTTAGTCTGGCATTTATTTCATTAAAATTTTGCTTGCTTTATACGCCAATTTCTGAGTGCTGAGTCTTGTTTATGGTGGATTGTAGTGAGGACTCGAGCACCTGATTCCACGGAGGAGCTATTTTTGCTGCTATTTCATTGTATTATATTTGATGCATGCAACACTGCACACACAACACAGAACACTTTGTGTACAATGCTGAACGAGGAATGCGATGCAAATGCACATGTCCAGTGTACTGAGTGCCACATAATGTAAATTTGTAATTTAAACAACCTGACCTTATGAAATGCTGCACCACATTCACACAACAAGCAGCAAGAACATTTGTACTATTACTGACAATTTTCCTATGTGTACAGTAACACAGTCAGTTATATAACAAAAATATTACCAAAACACAAAGAAATCACTAGTTCTCCAACTTAAATCTACCTACACACAGATATGCCCCTTCCCCACACAGCACACTTCACTGTCTTTCACCACACACACTCAGTGTTGTAAATTTACATTCAAAATCCACACACAAACAAAAACGCTCTGATGTGAGCACAGGAGGGTTTCCTACAATCGATGAACTACAGTTGGATCCCCCCCAAAAAAGGCAAAAATGCTTTTTGAATAGCTTTTAAAAGATTCCTACAGACAGCTATCAGAGCACACTGTCTCCTACTCCCTCCTACTCATACTACCTCAAACTGAGGCTGTGCAGATCAATATAGAGCCCATGTGACCTGAACTCCCATGAATCACTGCAAAATCCACCTTCGGAGCTCAAAAACAAGGTGAAGTGAGGTGAAGTGAACTGCCACCAATGTATTTCACCTTAAAAATTGAAAGAGAAGTGACCAATGGAGGTGGAGTAACACAAAGTTGCTGTTTTCAATGCACTTCGCGTTCCTCATTATAATGCGAAGTACTCCACTTCGCGTTTTGGAGCACTCCGCGAATCCGCCTTTGCTCCACGAATCACTTCACGGAGCGGATTGAGCCCACTTCGCCCACCACTAGTCATCTGTTACAATGATTCAGTAAGGAAGATATTTTTTTTCACTAAGCAAGCACTGTCTCAGTGCTCTCTTCGCCACCTCTCACTCTCACACACTGATGAAACTGCGTGGTGCAGTTAGTTTAACATCCCCATCCACGTGTTTTCTGACATGCTCCACCAATTGCTACTGCTGTTGCTCCCAATTCTGCAAGGGAGAGGTGGAGACTCCGGAGAGATTGAATATGGACAAATCATTAAAGTCCTTATTGGCTGACTGACATGCAAGGACTCAGTCTCCTGACTTTCTGTGTCCTGCACCACATGATGTTACTGGGGGCTGCCACAACTGAGAATGTGTGACTGAAAGGTATGGGGGGAAAAAAACTTGACTGGGGTGAACTGGCGAACCAAAGTTCACGTTTTTCTATACAATGTTCGCAACGTGCGGACAAGCGCGAACGCCGGGGGTTCGACATTTTTTAGTGCATGAGCAAACCGAACTTGCTGCCCTATTCCAGATGTGACCTGGGGAGGGGAAGAGAGGGAAAACAACAGCACAACACATGAATGTAAAAACGGTGAAACAACATTAGATAAAAATTTGTACAAAGTTTGAATAAATACAAAGGCAGTAAAGCTCAGAAAGAACACCTAACAAGAGTACTTTTAGAAGTGACACCAGTACTCATAAACAACACAGAAGACAACAGGTGACTGACCTGAAGGGTGGGTTGATGTCTGACATCGTACTGGAGGGAGGATAGTGAAGTGGTATGACAGTAAAACAAGGCAGGAGTAGGGACCCAACTGGCTGCTTAGCGGGATGGTTAAGGCTTGGCCCAGAGGGTTTCAGGAGGAAGGATAACTGGAACAGGTAGGTAGGGGTTATAGTTTTTAACTGGTGTCTAAAAGAGCCAGGGGATGGGGAGAGTCAGATAGAGGAGGGTAGCTGATTCTAGAGTGAAGGAAGTCAATTGGAGAAGGCAGATTGCCCAGCAGAGAAGCAAGGGTGAGAATTGGCAACAGTGTGATGGTCTCTTGAACGAAGGGAACAGGAAGCAGGGGGCAGTTGGGAGAGGTAAGAAGGAAGAGAACCAAACCACTATTTGGATATGAAGGAGGTACAGTGAGCCTGGTGACATGAGAGCAGAGGGACAGTGGATAGGAATGAATACAGTGAACAATGGCGTGTGTGTGTGTGGGGGGGCAGTTTGCAGCAAAGTGGCAGAAGGAATTGCAGAGAGTGTCCATTCTGGTGAGGGAAGTGGAAGGGGTGGTGCCATAGACCACATCCAAGTAGTCAAAGACAGGGAACACAGTTTTGGTAACAAGCTCCCTGCGGACATGTGGAGATGAGCAGTCTTTGTTTTGGTACAGTGCACCAAGCTTGGGATGGAGTTTTGCATGCATGATAAATATGGTGGCCCTTTCCTTTTATCTCTAAATATATGGTAAATGACTATTGAAATATTGCCTGGTGGCTCTATTAGGGCCCTTTTTGGATGTTAGATCACTGAAAGAATATTGAAGTGATGTATAGCTAGACATGAATTCGCTAGGAGAATCACAATTTTACTAGCTCTGTAATGATATACCAGTTCATCTAGCTCATTGAATATGTAGCTTATATTAAATGTTACTAAGTATATTTGTATTTTCAACTACAGGTAAATAACTCTTGAAAACTTACGTTTATGCTCACTTTATTTGATTGTCTCTGCATATCAAATATTGTTAATGTATAAAAATGTCAATTTTTTATGATACTATTAGTAGAGAGAGAGAACACAAGTAAAAACTTTTTTAAGTCTAATATTCAACTATAATTCCTATTGGAAATGTCACTGCAGGCTGTAATACAACATGTGAGAGTGCAGGTAACCAGACCCAAACCCACTGGTGTTCTGTTTAAATTCTGGCAAACTGCTGAATTAGCTAAGGTTGTGTTCCTTGAATTCTTGCTCCAGTAGAAATGTATATGTTTTAATATGTGATGTGTAATATGTACTGTATTAAAATTTTCTATGCAAATTTTCTAAAAATGATTTACCTGTTGTAAAGACCATGAAAATCGATCAATAAAACTGAACTAAACTGAATATGAAATGGGAATAGTACCAGAGATGAGAACAAGAGAGCAATAGAGGCACGTAGTTGAAGAATTCAAGGTTCAGTACCATCTGGGTAAAGACTGGTATCAAGGGATTGTGTTAAGCAGGTTATAAACCTCCCTTCTGATAACAATGTTCAGTAAAAGTTGTGGGAGGGGGGGAGAAGTGGGAGGAGTTAGTGGGAGATCATAGGGAGAGGCCTGGGCAATGGGGAAGTTGGATGAGTAGGCAGAGAGGTTGGAAAACTGGGTATCAAAGGCATCAGTGATGGTTACTTGGTTGTTGCAGTGAAGCCTTCAATTCCAGTAGCTCACTTTAAAGAATTTTTCATGGGCATTCAGGCTGTGCAGGTCATTGGGCATGAATGTTCCCCTTTAATAGAAAACTCTGCAAGCCCAGCATCCTGTGGCTTGTTTTCACTGTGGTGTAAATGCTTTTTTGGTTTTCCATGTGACATAGGCTGGTCTCGGGTAGTATCTAAGGTTGTTATATAAAATATTATGAATAACATAAGCTTGGTGAGGGAGATTTACTCTGATACATTGTTTTCTTTTCCCTTGTGACAAAATATTTAAGATATAGCTGTCACAAAATAATCTTTTTAATAAAAGTAATGTGTGAATGTACTTAAAAGGCAAAGGATTTGTGTCACATAAACAGAGATAAAGGGCTAAAGGCTTGTATTGTTTTGTACTGCAAATGGATGGATTTTGCTTTCATTTCTGAGCACTGGGGACTGATATCTTGGGCATCCAGTTGCTGCCTTCTGATTGTCAAACTAACCTACTTGGGAGTGCGTTTTTTTCTTCTCCAGGACAGCAGCTGCCTCAAGTTCTTTCTCTCTCTCTCTCTCTCTCTCTCAAAGGTCAGGGGTTCGGAGACTGAGTAGAGGTGGGTGACGTAGCAGCCTGATCACCAGTCAGGGGGCCAGTACAGCAACCAGGAAGCTGGGGGGGGTAAATTTCTTGCAACTGAACCAGGCCATGCACTCCATGGCTACTCAGCACTAGATCTAACAGCCTGCAGCTGATGGAACTGGAAGTAGAGATGTTTGTTTGGCATGAAACTGGTGGGTAAGCATCATATAGAAAAGCCATCAGGCTGGGTGAGAGCTAAAGTGGGTGGGGTTTGCAAAAGGAGAAAACAATTAAATGGCAAGGGATCTGTGTCACATAAACAGAGATACAGGGCTAAAGACTAGTATTGTTTTGTACTATACTGCAAATGGGTGTTTTGTGCTTTAATTTCTGAGCACTGAAACTGATATCTCACACATGCATTTGCTGCCTTCTGATTGTGAAACTAACCTGCTTGGAAGTGTTGTTCTTTTCTGTCCAGGACAGCAGATGCCTCTCGCGCTGTGTCTCTCCCTCTCTGTCTCTCTCACTCTCCCTCAAAGGTTGAGGGGTCAGGGACTGAGCAAAAGGGGGGGTGAAATGGCAAGCTGACCACCAGTCAAGAGCATGGTAGATCAGACAGGAAGTCTTGCCTGGAGGAGGTGGCGGGGCCCAGAGGGTGGGGGAAGGTCTCCCTCCTAATGTGTCCCACACACATTCATGTCCCAGCATATCAGTGGAACAGCACAGGAGTGGAACAGATGTAAAACCGTCATTTTAGGCACTGGCAGGCATCCACAGGAGGAAGCAGGGATGCCAGTCAGCTAAGGTAAGGCACCTGTTCACTCCTGTTGTTGTATTCACTGCAGGGATGGGTGGAAGTTAAAGAGTAGGCTAAAACTGGAAATATGTACTATACCCTTAACCAAGTCAGCAATACAAAAGGATTTAGGGGGAGTTTGGGGAAAATTACAAACACCCTATCAAGCGTCTGGCCACAAAGAAGAAAAGCTAGTGAAAGTCTAGTTAAACATTTAAGATGGAAGCAAAATAGTACCTAACTTAGGTATAGTAACAGGGTATAATCAAGACAAGACAAGAAAAGGGAAATAAAGAAAAACCCTATCTGGGATAAAGGTGTACATTCATTTTCAAATAATAAGGGGAGCAGATCTGGGAATGATGGGAGTGGTGCAGTGTAGTGTCTATGAAGTGGCAGTCTTCAGGGAGACCTTCTGGAGATTGAGGGTGTTGCCCCATTTGCGTGCACCTCTTTGGGTTGAGGGGAAAGATCTCCAGACTTGGAACTGAGGTGGCTAGGATTTGGCTGACTTCTTCCCCGACACAGGGGTCACAAAGTCAACCACCGATGCCTCAGAGGGTGTCATGGGACTGTGCCTTGTCACATTGCCTCGCCACCTTGAGGTCATCCAATATGATTTCTACGAGGTCCCTTTCCTTTTCAGTGACTGTCAGTACTGCTTTCCTTATTTTATACTCTTCATCTGGATTTCTGTGCCCCAGGTACATGGTTTTGCACTTTTTTGCATTGAAACCCAGATGCCATACCCTTGACTACTCTTTGAATTTTCTCAGGTCATGAACACATTTTCTTCACCCCCTCTTGAGTGTCTAATTTATTGTAGATTTATGTGTTATCTGCAAAGAGGCATACCTTCCCTTCCAGTTTTTCTGCAACTGGTCCAGGTTTTGAGCCCTGAGGTACCCTGCTGGTCACTCTCCCCTTCCCTGTGTCTGTGCCATTTACCACTACCCCCTGTCACCTGTCCATAAACCAAATTCATATGCAGTATACCACATTAGCATCGGTTACAAGGAAAAGAACCGCAAATAGCCCCGGTTGGGAGGGGTGCAGGTAAAGGCTGCCGGCCCTTTGTAACACAATATCCAAAACCAGAATGCAGTGATATGGTCTCTGTGCACACTCCTTTAATCTGTTTAATAAAGCATCTTGAATGTCACTGGACTGTGAGTGTTTCCCTTTTTCTACCAGGTTTGTTGGAGTGCAGGTGTTTCTGGATATTGTACCATTTTAGGATCCACCCCCAAACTGCCCAGTTTTTTCATGAGCCTCATATGTGGTACGGTGTAAAAAGCCTTGCTGAAGTCTAAGTAGGCCGCATCCCCCATCTGACCCTAATTTATTTGCCTGGTCACCCAGTCAAAAAAATCAGTCAGGTTCATCTGATGTTACCTATCCCTCTGTGAATCTCTGCTGCCTTGGGTCTTGTAACCTGGTGGATCCAAGATACTCCACAAGCCTTTCCCTTAAATGTGTATCCATTAACTTCCCTTCCACTGACATCAGACTGACTGGCCTACAATTGCCAGCCTCCTCCCTGCTGCTGCTTTTATGAAGCAGGACTACATCTGCCCTCCTCCAGTCCTCTGGATCACTCCTGTTTTCAATGAGCTGTTGAACTGAGCTGTTGGGTGCAGTCAGTACCTCCCTGAGCTCCCTCAGCACCCTTGGGTGTACCCCATCTGGCCCAATAATTTTATCCAGTTTCAGTTTTTACAGTCCTTTCAGAACTCTTTCCTCTGTAAATGGACTTGTGTCTACTTCCCTTCCCCAGTGTTTCTGCTGCTTTTATGTGGTCCTCCACTGTCTCTGTTCACTATAAAGACTGAACAAAACTGTCTGCCTAGGGTACCTGCTTTTTTCTGATCCTGCTCTGCACTGTCTCCCACTGCCATTCTTAATCTCAAGACCTCTCCCCATGTCTTCCACTTTTCATTTACAGTATGTACCTAAAAAATGTCTTTTCCCTCTCAATAACCCCTTTGGCTATCCTTTTCTCAATTTGCACTTTTGCGCCCCTCACTGCCTTCCCTGTTTCCCTCTGCTTGTCCTGGTGCATCTCCCTGTCCTGTTCCCTCGGTGTCTGTTCGTACCTCTCAAATGATACTGTTTTAACCTTAACCTTTGCAGCCACTTCCCTTGAGAACCTTAGTGATCTCTTTTTTTCTCCTGTTTTTGATCACTTGTTTTGAAGTTTTTGGCACTGAATTTCAACTTGGACACCTCTTTCACTTATGCAGGTCCCTCTGCAGTTCCCTTATCCCCTCTACGCTGTCCACCTTGACACATAGCTTATTGTCATCTGCAAAGGGACACATCTTGCCCTGTGTTTCTTCTTCCATGTTGCTGATGAACATATTAAAAGGACTGGACACAGGACTGACCCCCATGATACCCCACATGTGATCTTCCTTTACCTTGATTTCATCCTGTGTACCACCATCCTCTGCTGTCTCTTCACCAACTAACTTCCTATGCATCGGACTAGGTTCTTTGCTGCTCCCAGATCCTCTAATTTGTTCAACAACCTTCTGCATGACACTGAGAAAAATGCCTTGCTGAAATCAAAGTACAGTAAATCTACTGCTTGTCTGTTATCCACTTGTCTTGTTAACCAGTCAAAGAACACTATCAGGCTGGTTTGTCAAGATCTTTCTGCCACAAACCCATTCTGCTTTCTTTCCTGGGGCCCATTTCTCTCTCTCCAGGTAGATAAATTAGATAGATAGAAAGATAGATAGATAGAGAGAGAGATAGATAGATAGACAGACAGACAGACAGATAGATAGATAGATAGATAGATAGAGGATAATGTATGGTGTTTGGTTAATAACCATGCTGTAAACACTTCAAGAGGTTGCCATGACATCATTGTAAACCTTGAGAGTGCAGCTCGAGAGGTTTTCAGATGTCATGGCAACCTTCGAGAAGTGTTTACAGTGTGGTTGTTAACCAAAGACCATATATTATATTTTATAGTGTATGTGCTACCAAGATTGTGTAATCATGGATTGAATTACTTTACTGAATTACTTTTACAGAACATTGATTGTTGTGAGCATTCCATTTTGTTATACCATTGATTTGACATACTCAAGAAGGGTTATCCACCGAGTGATGTCATAATGATGGTATAACATAGAGGATAATGTATGGCCAACAATGAACAACCACGCTATGCTTGCTTCGAGTGGTTACATGGCAACCAAGGTAAACCTCTAGAGCGCAGCTCGAGAGGTTTACCAAAGTCACCATTGAAGCCATGAGAAGTAAGCATAGTGTGGTTCATCGTTGGCCATACATTGTCTTTTATTGTCTATGGTGATCGATGAAGGCAGCGTAATTAAAAAAAAAAAAACAGTCTGTTTCCACACACCACACTATGCCATTTGCGTCCGACTCCCCACACAGCTTAGATGGTATTAGTGGAGAATGCCAGCAGCTTACCTTGCAGTGTAGAAAATGTGCCATTGAATCTTTTTAAAACTAGCTTTTTTATTTGGGAACACCGCTAACTAAAAAACAATACAAGCACGATTCTGTTCGCGTTTTTAAGCTGAAAAGGAATTAACTCTATGAGTCTATTAAACAAGTAACACAAAGTCATTTGTTTGTGATCACATGTTTGACTAGACCAATTGGAGCTGCAAGTTTGATTTGCGAGGTGTTTAAACAAATTTTTTCTAGTCAGTGCACTCGGGTTTTGAAAAAATAAATGCTTGGTTGGGTCTTACTGTACTACGCTTTTTGCCTTTGTTCGTGTGTGGGCTGTAAGGTAACTATGGTTTAATGCTTACTTATTCAAAATGTGCATGCTCTGCTGACCATGCTGTCATGGTGACAGCAGTTTGTGGGGATAATAGCTCAGGAAACAGACATACTCAGATAATTTCTTGTTGTTATACCATCAATGTGATGTACCATCGATGAGTTAACAACATAGTTACATCACATTGATGGTATAACAACTTTGGGAAAAGATGATTATCTGATAATAACAACGTTCTACCATACATTATAAGGTTGTCATCTGCTTGATTTCAGTTAACAATAAGGGCTCCCCATACATTATAGATATTTTATTTCTATAGCGCTCCTTCCTAGAGGCTCAAAGCAATTCATAATTCATAAAAACATAAAATAGAAATCACATATAAGAACAACAGCAATCCACTTGCAGAAAAAATGAAATTAATAAAATCAAAACAAACAAAATTAGATAGCTCTAAAATCAGAAAACATATAACATCCATCTATCATATCAGGACATCAGAAAACATAATTATATTCACTAATCATACAGCTCAGATGCTTGGCCAGATAAGAATGTTTTCAGTTCCCTTTTGAAGGTTTCCACTGAGGGTGTCTCCCTTAGATGGCTAGGCACTGGGTTCCTCAAGGCTGGTGCAGCAACTGAAAAGGCCCAATCACCTGACTGCCACAACCTAGCCCTGGGAACCACTAGGAGGCAGCCCTCAGAGGAACGGAGAGAGCAGGTCAGGCAGTGAGGAACCCGGAGGTCTTGCAGGTAGTCTGGTCCCTGGCCTTGTAGGGCTTTACAGGTCAATAATCCGACCTTGAAGGCAATCCTCCACCTTATCAGCAGCCAGTGTAGTCTGCGGAGAACAGGTGTAATATGATCTGATCTTTCTGCACCAGTCATCAGCCTGGCTGCTGCATTCTACACCAGCTGCAGATGGCTGACATTGCCTTCAGATAGCCCTAGTTACAGAGTGTTGCAGTAGTCCAACCTAGACGTGACAAAGGCATGCACTAACAGGGCTCAGATCTGGGCAATGTTCCTCAGATGGTAGATGCCTCTTTGGATGATGAACGACACATGAGCATCAAGTTAGATCCTGTTTGACTGTCTCCATTGGTTTACCTACAATGGAGGTTAGACTGATGGGCCTGAAATTTCCCAGTTCCTCTGAATCACCCTCGCTTTTGGAGTGGCACCATGTCCACTATCCTCCAGTCTCTTGAATTCACCCCAACTGTAGCAAGCTACTGAATAGCCCTGCCAGAGGTTTTAGCCAGTTCTCATGCCAATTCCCTGAGCACCTATGGGTGCATCCAGTTCAGATCGGAGCTCTGTGTATTTTTTGGGCTACAAGCCCTTTTCTAACCCCTTTTTCCTGTAATTATCAACTGCCACATTTCTTGGATCTCCCTTGCAGCAGCTTTTATGTCACGGCCTGACAGAAGCCTGCTATCCTTTACTATGAATACTGAGCAAAAGTAGTCATTTAGAATGGTAGCCTTCTGCTCATCCTCCTCTACTAAACTGCTCCCTCAGTCAGCCTAACAATTCCCCCTCTCATCTTCCTTTTTTCACTGATGTACCTCAAGAACTGTTTTTTTTCCTCTCCCCTGAGGCCTTCCACAATACACAGCTCTGTGTCTGCTTATGTGTCCCTGACTGCCTTTTTGGCTTATTTCAACTTTACCTGGTATTTGCTCCATTCCTTATCCCCATTTCTCCTTGAAGCTAATGATGGCCCCTTTTTGGCCACCACTGCCTCCCTGACCTTAGAGAATCAGATTGGTCCCTTGTGCTTATTACCCTTGATAACCCTTCTTGAGCATTGTTTATTTACTTTGTGAGCAGCCCATTAATTTCTACCTACATCTCCTCCACTCCTCTGATTTTGTCCACTCCAACCAACCTACTCTTGACTAATTCTTGTATCTAATCAATGTCTGTTCGTCTGAAATTCAGAACTAATTTTGGATGAGGGTATACTGGTACCCTGGGGCAGTTCAATCATATGGTGTTATCGTCATTGGAGCCCTGTAGTTCCACAACTTACAATCCTCCTACCGTTTTGAGTTACTGAATACCATGTTGAGAATGTCAGCCTTTCATGTGGGTTCCATGACTTGCTACACCAGCAGGCAGTCCTGCAATATAGCTATCAGGGACTGACTTCTGGCACTTTTAGCTGCTGAAAAGTCCCAATGTAAAAATGGTAGATTAAGACCCCCCACATTGACTACCTCCCCCTGTGTGACCCCCTTCTCAGTTTCTACCCCATATTCCCTATCCCCTTATCTTTTTGTCACAGTGGTCTATAGACCATCTTCAGGCAAACGTTCTTCCCAATTCTGTTTGGAGCTGTGACCACAGTGATTCTGTCTCCCCATTTCCTCCCATGATGGACCCATCTTCTACCACCTCTGTGCCTTTCTTGACATAGAGAGTTACCCCACCTTCTTTTTCCCTTACCCCTGATCTTCCTATACATGATAAACCTTGGTATATCCAGATCCCGGTCATTATTCCTGATGGCTTATGTTTCTGTAATGGCTGTGAGGTTTAATCTTGCATCCATCACCATCATCTGGAGCTCACCATTTTTGTTTTCTAGACTCCTGGCATTTAGGCAGACTGCCATCCAGCTTGTGCCTGTACCATTCCTACTCTTGAATGCACCTCTCCCCAGGGGTCCAGATAAGATTTTTTGGGATGAGTACTGTACTCCTCATTTTGAATGTGATGTGAATAAAATCAAATTCTGCTGCATACAAATGTCTGGACGGAGTGGAGTAAGGAGTACATTTTTAAGAAAAATTTGCTTTTTTCTCTAGATAAGAATCGATCAGGTGCCAACAATTCTCCAGATAATGTTGGCAGGTAGGAATATTTTACTTATCTGTTGTAAAATATAGTGAGCAAAACAAAACTGGGATGTGTATGAGTGCTGTAAATCTGGAAAAAATGCTCCTTTTTAATCACCAGTTGTTAAGAAGCACTATTTTATGGAGTATGGAGCATTAACAAATGTCGGGTGAGTAGTAGTACTGGTACTCACTAAAAAAAAATTCTGAAGAGTATTTCCACAAATGAGGTGAGTAAAATAGGTTGGTAGTCCCCTTATCTGGAACCCTGCCTCTTCCTTTGCCCTCCCCTCCATCCTTAATCTTCCAAACTTTTCTACTCCATACTGGCTTTGTGAACCCCCCTTCCCTAGCATCACTTAATTTTTTTGGACCCCTGCTTTGCTGCTTTCATCTCCACTGTTCCTAGCCCCTGTTTCTGGGGAAAATCTTAGTTAGGTTCCCCTTTGTTCTCTGTACCCTGTAGTCTGAGCTTGGCATTTTCCAGGTATCAACAGTATAGAACTTCAAACCTTGCTGAAAGTGTATCACTATTATCAGCCATAACATCTAATAATTTCTCTCATACTACATAAATTGTAATGAGAAAAATGCAATTGTTCCATACTGTAGCTAGAACACAGGATTGTGTAGGACTGGAAACCTATGCCAGGACCTAAAAGCTCTATCACTGACATCATCAATGATATCATACAGCCAAATCACTCACACTGAATGTACCTTTGAACTTGACTAAATGCAGAAGAGTACACATGACCACAATAGGTGCTCACAGCTACAGCATTCACACAGAGAGCAGGATGTCACACACCACTCCATCAACAGCAAAAAGAAAAGAAAACAAGACCCTTAAAAGAACTGACATTATGATTTATACCTAAGATAAGGAATGTTCTTGATATTTAAGATTGTGAAAACTAAGGAGCGGATCAAGAGATTGGTTCTGAACTTGATACAGTCAAAGCACTGAGGAAGGAGTTTTTCTGAAACGTTTGCATTTAATATGCTGTATCATGTGTATCAGATGTACTCTTTACTGAAAATATTCTTTATGAGTAAAAATAAACTTTTTATACAACATTATTGACTGGATGAGTGGGCGCATTTCATACCAATCTGTCTGTAAGTGTTTATATGCTGTGATTGATACTGGCTCCTCCCCAATTAATCTTTTTCCCTTGCACCGAGGTTGGCTGGACTGGATACCACATTTATAAACTAATTTAATCTGGACTAAAGACAGTATCTACAGATGCATTTGGGTGCATTCAAAGAAAAATGAGCAGCTCTGTCTTATAAACCATCTCTTGTTAGAAAAAGTTGTACACTACAGTTGCACAGGAAAGAACATAGATATATAGATTCATAGATACATAGACACTGATGGCAGAAAAAGACTTTTGGCCCATCCAGTCTGTCCACTCTACCTAACTATTCTACTATGCTCTACTTGCAATTCTCTCCTCCCCCTTCTAACTAAACTCACCTGTCTGTCTCATCTCTGCTTGAAACTGTGATTAGCTTGGCCTGTACCACTTTGTCTCGTATCTTATTCCAGTTATCCACCACTCTACTCCCTAAGGAAATCTGACCTTATCCTACTAGATGTTCCCAGGACACATACCACAGCTGGCCAAAGAGCTGTCTCATACGCCCTCCCAAACATTTGGAACCAACTACAAGCCATGCTGAAGCTAACCAGCATCGTATCAATTAACTCCTACAAAACACTAGCTATCTCTAAATTAAAAGACATATGTAGGTGCTATTAGGCCCCCAACGCCAAGTCAACTTCCTAGGTACCAACTGGCCCTCTACTTATTAAGCTGAAATGTGTTGCATAATTTAGGGCAAGGTTAAAGCTGGAATGTACAGCATATATAGCATAAGGACTTCTATTGTGTATACCTCTTGTATTATATATTTTTTTTTCCTTTGTTGTTCTACATTTTATATCTCCTGTCTATGTAATTGCGAACTGTATGTGTATGTGCCTCAGGACCTCCTTGTGAATGAGCTTGCTCAACGGAGTCTTTCCTGCAATAAACTTGAACTTGAACCACCACCTTTTCTGTGACTAAGTGGAACATTATGAGGTAGATCATTCAGTGCACTTACTGTGCAGTATGTTTGTGCAGAATTTTTATTTATTTATTTAGATTTTGTTGACCAGGTAAGCCCCCTGAGACCAAAGATTCCTTTTTCAGGGGCGACCCGGGGTTGAGTACACCAACCACTTTACATCAGGTTACAGTAAGACATTTTCAAGATACATACACAGTCAGTACATGAGGCAAGGATATAATAAGACAGTGTCGGAGTACATACAGTAAGACAGTGTCAGAGTACATACATTGTCAGTGGGGTACATTTGGATAGGGATAGGAGAGTACAGTTACATTGTTGCAGGCCTACAGTGATATTAGCATTAGAGGTTAGCTAGTCCGGGGGGGTGAGATTTTAGTCAGTTGTCAATTTAGAGGGGTAAGATTGAGTGCATTATCTAGCAGTTGCAGCCATAGAGGCTCAGTTCAATAAGGTAGGCTTTAAGACCGGCTTTGAACGAGGAGAGGGAGGGTTTGTCAAGCAAGTTAGCAGGGAGCGAGTTCCAGAAGTGAGGGGCAGTGTACTGGAAGGAGCGCTTTCCTTGGTTGGTCTGGATGCGGGGGATGTTCAGGAGCCAACTGGTAGTAGACCGAAGGTTTCGAATGGAGACTTTAGGGGTGAGCAGGTCACTAAGGTGCGGCGGGTGGCGAATGGAGGAGAATTTGTAGGTAAGGCAGGCAGAGGCGTAGGATAATTTATGCTTTAGTGTCGGCCAGTGGAGGTCTTTAAGAGCCTCGCAGCGATGTCTCCTTGGGGTGGAGTAGGTTCCGAAATGAGCAATGCGGTGGTAGAGAGTGGTGAGCTTGTTTAGCTCAGACTCTCTGAGGGACTGAAGTGGTGGGGAGCCATATAGCAATGAGGGAAGGAGGTTGCAGTTTGCAATGACCCATCGTGCTTCTCCAGAGAGGGAGTTTCTCAAGCAGTATAGAAGGCCCAGCCTCTGGTGGATGGATCTTGCTAAGGCATCTATATGGGGTTTGTAGGTTAGCTCTTGGTCAAGGACAACCCCAAGATACCTAAACTGGTCGGTGACCTCGACACACTTTCCTTGGGCTGACGAGAGTTGGAGTAGCCCGCTATGGTCATAGTCCAGCTGTTGGCTCCTGAAGAGGACTGCTTTTGTTTTATCTTCATTTAGTTTTAGGTGGTTGGCAGTAAACCATGCTTCAAGCTTTGCAAGGCTAGCTTGGAGTCTGGCTGAGATGACCGAGGGTTGGGGGTCACTGAAGTAGATTACAGTGTCATTCGCATAGAGGATAAGATTGCAGGGTGCACAATCCTCTTCAAGGTCATTCAGAAATAGTGATAATAGTAGGGGACCCAGGATGGAGCCCTGGGGAACCCCAGAAGTCACAAGCCTAGGATTTGATTGGACTCCCTGCCAGCGGACTTTTTGCGATCGGTTAGTCAGGTAGCTCATGGTCCAGAAGAGTGAGAGCTGATCCATGCCAAGCCGATGAAGCTTAGTTAGGAGAAGCTTATGATTAACCAAGTCAAAGGCCTTGGATAGGTCAATGAATAGTGCGCCTGTTGGGGTGCCTTGGTCCATGGCATTTAGTATGTCCGATGTTAGCCTGATAAGAGCGGTGTCGGTGCCGGGGCCTTTCTGAAAGCTGTGCTGGACTTTGGAGAGGAGTAGGTGTTGTTCCAGGTAGTCTTGAAGTTGATCATAGACTAGTCTTTCCTGAATTTTTCCCAGGGGGCAGAGAAGAGAGATGGGCCTGTAGTTCTCCACCCTGTCCCGAGTTCCTTTTTTGTGGACTGAGACTATGGTGGCAACTTTTCATTTACTGGGGACCATCCCTTCTTGGAGGGATCTGTTGATAAGTAGGGTAACGGGGTAGGTGATGGCCAGTGCTGCAGCCCTCAGCAGACGGGGTTCTAGCCAGTCGTTCCCAGAGGACGAGTCGGGATTTATTTTGCACAGGAGTGGCAGTACTGTGCTGGGATCAACTAGTTTCAGGTGGAATAAGGGGCGAGGAAGCACTGTGTCTGGGCGGGTGAGTAGGGGGGTTCCTGGCACTGCTGGGAGGCTGACAGTGGGGTTTGTAAAGGATATGCAGAATGCTTCAGCTGCTTTGGTGGGGTCGTTGGTAAATGAGTTACAACCACAAAAGCTTGTATACTGTGACATTTTTATGCAATATATTTGTTTTTTTCCAGTTATGTATTTATTTGTAATTTGGAAGAGGAGAGACATCCTAAGGGTGGGATATATGGGCCAGTTTATTTACAGGGGGAATGCTGGCCAGGACACCGAGGAATATCCACTACTCATAATAAATGCTATAGGATCTTTACTCTCCTTGAGGAGAGCCACTATAGATGTACAGAAGGACCTCATTTTAATATCAGTTCTGAAGAACAGCCCTTCAATAGTGCAGCACAGTGTCAGTATTGTGTACTGTATTATCCCACATTCCTGGTGTGAGAAGGATCACATTCTGCAATGGCCCCAGAAAAATAGAAACCTTAAAAATGTACTTCAACTTCTTTACCAATGTATCATACTCAATGATACCCATGAAAGTTATTGTTTATCCCTACTCAGTGGTACCCATGAAAGTGATTGTTTATCCCACTCAGTGGTACCCATGAAAGTTATCATTTATTCCTACTCAATGATACCCATGAAAGTTATTGTTTATCTCTACTCAGTGGTACCCATGAAAATTACTGTTTATACAACAATAAATGTACCTTGCCTCTGTTGGAGTCTCTTTTTTGTTGCATGCTGTTGGAAAGTTTTTAAAGAGCTAGTGCACTGCCTAAAACCAATATTAGTTTTTAAAAGTAGTCAACCATTACCTTTTATATCTGAAGTATTTTTCTTTTCCCTTTGGTTAAATATCAAATTGTTTACCTGATGTTAGTAGAGGTGATGTGTGGAACAATACTCTGCCTGGTAGATGACATATCTAGCTCTATTCCCTCTCACTACATCATCAGCACTGTGATCTCACTGACTCTGACATCATTGCTGCTGCGGAAAAGCCATTCAGTAGCTGCCAGATCAGTCACCTGTGATATCACAGTCAGTGAGATCACAATGCTGGTGATGTAGTGGGGGGTATAAAGATAGATATGTCTGCTGCCAGGCTGAGAGCTATTCCACACATTTAGCACAATATTATCACATAGAAAACTTTCTAATGAGCAAAAGGAAAAAGAAAACTACTTCAGAAAAAAAAAGTTACAACTTACTACTTGATAAAATTTGCATCTTTTTCTTGTCTGCCAGTTTTAGTTCCACTAGCTCTTTAAAGAGTCTTGACTGTAGATACAGTGTAGTCATTCTATTAAGTATCTCACTGAAAAACTACCTTTGATATGAACACTTCAGAGGAAATGCAGGTCTTCCCTATAAACAATATATGCTTCTGAACTGGAGTGCATCATGCAACAGGCACAGGACTTTGTAAAGTTAGTCTTAGCTATGTGTATGTTAATTTATCACTAACCAGTACAGTATAATCCCAATAATTGGAATCTTTTCCACAGGGCACTAAAAGCCCAAGGCTAGCAATGGACATTGCCTGATTTATGCCAGTTTGAATCTAGGTTGTACAATATGCTGTAGTTCCAGTGAGATTTCCCTAGGTGATTTAGGACTGCTGTTTGTTTTGTCAGGCTTTCCTGCACAGCGAGCTATCTGTTCTCATTAAACCACTGTGCTAAGGGCGCTAACTGTCCCTGGCATCAGTTCTTTAATCTATTTCACATTGGTCTGCCTTTAATAGGACATATATAGCCGTAGGTGAAAGAAAAAGTTGCCCATGTTCACTTGTACATTAAATTCAAATGCAATTTGGTATGCTGTTTGTAATAATCTTACATAATCCTGTGTTGACTTTGTCCTGCTGGGTTTATATAACATTGCAAATCTTAAACTTCCTTACCATGCTGTGTTTCAAAGTGAATGTTCTTTAATACCCTAAATCACTAATCAGTTTAAAAGATTGTGAAGTATTTGTTTTCTACATGGCACATTCTTAAATAAACAAATAGATGGATGATTCCTTTCCCAAAGGCTGAGCATGGAATTTTTGTTAATGACATACTTTTGAGGGGTTTGAACAGTCACTTAAAGGGAAGGCTCTTATGACTGGTTTCTTTATGCAGTATTACAGTTTCTCACACACAAAGAAGCCAGCTTCCCAGGAGCATACCATAGAAACATCAAATGGAGACAGAAAACAACTAGGGTTCTCCGTGTCGCACGTTCCCTCCACCATCTTGGCATATGCACCCTTCATGAGAATTGCTGTAGCTGTAAAGTGCCATTAATGTTTATTTTCATAAAATATTAAAACCTGACCTGTTCCAAGGGAAGCTCAGGCAAAATCAATAATGTACCAATTACTAAAAATGTATTTCAGTGTTTGTTTTTTGTGGAGAGAAGCAGTACACATAAGCCCATTTACTGTCCAAGGAAGAAAAGCAAACTCAAGTACCAAGTGATGGAGTTCTATTTTCATTCTTTAACCATGTAAGAAGAGAAATCATTCAGATCAAATTCTCATTTGTGAAGATGACCTAGCCAAGATGCTACAGTAGAGGATTAATAAATTTCAGGGACTAATGCTAATATAATAATGATTCAGAGTAACATACATTACATTTACTTATTATGGACAGATAGATAGACAGACAGAGAGATAGATAGATAGATAGGTAGGTAGGTAGATAGATAGCTAGATAGATAGATAGATAGATAGAAAGAATAAACCTTTGCATTTATATAATGTTTTTCATACACATTGTATCCCAAAGTACTTTGCAAGAAACAAGAGACTAATAGTAAAGTGACTAAATGTGTAGTTGCAGCCATTTGGGACATCAGCACCTACACATGCCTTGCAGAATTTCCTGAACCTGTTTTATGGGAAGGGGAATGTTGGCCAGGACACTGGGGAAAATCCCCATCTCATGCAAAAAGTGCCTTGTGTTCTTTGACTTTCACCTAAAGCCCACTAGGACAACACCAGAAAGAAGCAGAAGGCAAGGCAAGTACATTTTATTTGTGGAGTGCCCTATCCCGCAGACTCGGAGTGCTTTACATACATGCATCAATAAGCACTTCAAATAATTTAAACAATAAAACTCAAGAAATACAGTCAAAGATATATATACAGCCAGAGGTACATATAAGGAGGTGCTAAGTAGTCAGCACCATATGCTTGGCCGAACAGGTAACTTTTCAGGCTCCTTTTAAAAAAACTCCTCCGAGGAGGAACTCCTCAGATGGAAGAACAAGCAGCTCCATACTGTCAGGCAGCCACTGAGAAGACTGTCAGAGAGAAGGGACCTTGGTTAAATGTCCCCTCCAAACAACAGCACAACTCAACACTACAGCATCCCCCTAGTACTGTACTCAGGCACCACCATTGTTTTAATACAATGTGAGCCCAAGGCAGGGTGTGGGACTACAGGACAGTGTGACAGTCAGAGCA
The DNA here is from genome assembly GCA_016271365.2 of Neoceratodus forsteri. Taxonomy (NCBI): domain Eukaryota; kingdom Metazoa; phylum Chordata; order Ceratodontiformes; family Ceratodontidae; genus Neoceratodus; species Neoceratodus forsteri. Next base: position 608,392,939 of record CM057449.1, on the reverse strand, counting down.
CACTGCTGTCAACAGTGGGCCTCTTTCTCTCGGGCATTGCCATCACACCATCTACATCAGTCACAGTGTTCCCACCAGCAAGGTTCCCTCTTTAACAAGAGTGCAGACCTTGGTGCTCTGATAACCTTAGAAGAGAACTGTGCTGAACCTATATATCATTTTCCCCAGTAGAAGCTGTTTTTTAAATACTGGTGGCAGTTATGTTCAGGTCACATCTATTCAGGCTTTTTAGTTATCTTAGTGAATCTTTTTGATTTACACTTTACTAGTAAGTACCATTGTAGAATGGTATGATGTAGTTTATGTCCTTTGCTCAACTCTTCAATTGTTGACACAATGTATCCATGTTCTACTATAGAACTATGTGACTGAAAGGGACATTAACTACATCATACAGTTCTAAGATGGCACTTAACACCAGAGTGTAAATCAGAAACACCAACCAAGAGAACTCATGGGCCAGTAAAGATGGAACAGTAAAAGAACTGGAACCAATATTTAAGAAACTGCTTCTACCGAAAACAAACTGTGGACAGAGCCAATAGGGCTGCAAACTGATGTTGGATGGGCTGAGAAAGATGAACGAAATACCTGAGAAAAAGTAATGGACAAAGAAATGCCCAGAGAACTGTGTACCCACTTGCCGCTAAATAATAAAATACCACTATGCTTAGTCCCAGCTCTGGTATGGACAAACTAGTTTATGTGTGAGATCTTTTGTTATGGTGCCCCAGGGTGTGGTGTTATGGTACTACTGATTCCCATTGCCCCTGACCTGTGATGCAAAGGTGACTGGTATTGGTGCAGTACTGGTCATCATGGTGTAAGATGGGCATTCTCTCAGATGAGATACCCTGCAATACCCCTAGATACAAGAGGGTGGCCAGGCTCTTACATACCATTTCAGTTAAATGTATATTTTATACATTTAATGGACAGACAAACTCTGATTGTAATGATGCGGATTCTAGTACAGCCCTGAGGCTAGAACAATGAGCTGTGTATGAACCTGGGGCACTCAGCAAACATGAGCCTGAACCCTGCAAACTCCACCTGCATAATGTGCAACCCTGCACAAGTTATTGAACCACCACAGCACCCCCAGGTCACCCCCAGAAACAGGCACCTGTGTCTAGTGGGCCTTGCCCAGTTACCAAAGAATAAAATAAAAATAAAATAAATGAGCCAGTCTCCATCCAGCAAGGTCAGAATTAAAAACATTTTCATTGCCCATAACTAAAATTATGTAAGCTGCCCCTAGCTGTTTGCCACATGGATGCATATATGGACAGGATGCACCTTCTAAAATGTAATTATACTGATATAATAACTGTTATGCTTTACTAACATACAGTAAGTATGGTTGCCTTGGGACCACATTTTCTCCAGATCCTGCCCCAGGTTGCAGCTCAGGTAGTGAAATATTGGCAGGTGTGCAAACAACTGGTAATACCTAAGGGGTTTAGGAAACAGCTACTCAGCACTGCACACAGTATTCCACTTGTGGGACAGCGAGGAAGGGGTTGAAATGGACCAAGCAAAGGTTGATACAAAACTTCTATTGGCCTGTTGTCTATAAAGATGTGGCTGAGTACTGTCACACTTGTGACACATCAGAGAGTGGGAAAGCAATAGCACGAAGGCTTTTTTCCATTAAAAAGTTTATCGATTTTTTAAAGAAAAGGAAAGGAAAGAATACAATATAATTAAGAACATAATACTGTAACACCTAGCTAATACATATTCATTAAAAGTATCAATCCTGTTCTTATACTTGTTTGACCTTCATGGACCACTCAGAGGTTGATACAAAACTTCCATGACTATAATAATGTGTCTGAGCCAGCAGACAACCAGGGAATATAGGGAACATAAACTAGAGAACATCAGGGAGAGAGGGAGGTGATTTTATACTTGTACTTGCTGCCAATTGAATTGTGTGCATTTACTTGCTGGGCAATGTTTTCTTTTTAATGCAGCTGTTTGGTCCCCGTCACCTCCTCCCACCAACTGGTGATGGGGACACACAGGTATTTTACAAGTTTCTCCCATTGCCCCTCAAGGCCCTGGCAGATGGCCGTGCGAGCATGTGGCAGCACGCACACACTCCATGGTGCCAGCTCAGCCCCTTCCGCCTCGAGATACTTTTTGCTGCCCCCTCTGTGCCTACGCTACCCACTGGACCTCCATCCAGTGGCAGCAGAAATACAGGGTGGTGCCAACCCACCCTCACCACTCGGAGGAGGAGAGCTGCCCATCAGCATGCTTGATCCTGCTCCGCCCCCCCCCATGCCAGCACCTCGATGTCCTGAGGTCATTCCCAAACCCGGGTCATTGACATAGTGCAAGGTAAGACATCCAGTGCCTCAGCCCTCAGTGCCACCAGGTCGGAGAACTGGGCAATGTTGTGGGACAACAGGCTTGTGGGGAATTTGTGAGGTTTGAGGGGACCGGGTGGTGGGTGAACACCGAGTGAGGGAGGCTGAGGGAGGGACTACAGTTTGGGCCTAGGATGCCACATGACTTAGATGGCTAATAGGGAGGCTGCAGTTGGGCTCTTATAGGTGCCATTGTAGTAGCCTGTCAACAAAAGGAGCTGGCAGATGATCAGAGAACATCCAGGAGAGAGGGAGGTAATTTTATACTTGTACTTGCTGCCAACTGAATTGTGTGCATTTACTTGCCGGGCAAAGTTGTGGGAACAGTGATTTGTTGGGGGAATTTGTGAGGGTTTGAGGGGACCAGGTGGCAGGTGTACACTGAATGAGGAAGGCTGAGGGAGAGACTACCGTTTGAGCCTAGGATGCCACATGACTCAACCGGCCAGTAGGGAGGCTGCAGTCCATATTTATCTTCCAGAGGGCCAAGTGATACCTTGCATGAGTGACCCCAAAGCATGAGTGCCACAAAGCAGGAGTGTGGCATGTGACTAAGTGCATGGCATCTGCAGGATATCTGCAGGCCATGCTGAGCAGAGCATCAGGGAGTAGGAGGTAACAGGAGACAGGTGCATAGGTAGTGAATTATGAGTGGAGGAGGCTACAGTATATATAGTACGCAGTGGAGGTGACCATATCATAAACAGGGGACAGAGGGAAACACAGCTGGAATCTGCACTGATGTGTGCAGGTATTGGGGGAGATTAGAGCAGGATGAACTAGATAGGGATACCAGGTATGATGGAGGGACCTAGGAACTGGAGTAGGCAGCAGTCACGGGGAGAGGCATGCAGCTGGAGGTTGTCTGGTGGCAGCAGTACAAGAGGGGGTGTAGGGAGGGTGGTAAACTGCAATGATTGTGGGACATCCATCTTCTTAGGGATTGTGTGGAGAGCAGGGATTGTATGGTGTGTAGGCAGCTTGGGCAACTTAGGGAGGAGGTTGCATGACTGTATGATTGTATGGCTAAGAAGGGAGCTGAATAGAGGTGGTGGGAGGAGTTGGGGGAGCATCTTGGGCCAAGGGGCCAGAGGAGGGCTCCCCTGGACATCACAGCTGGTGGACTGAAAAATATTTAGGGAGGCTAAAGAGGCCAGAAACAGCAACTCCTCTGGTGCTGATGGGAACAGGGTCAGAAAAGTGGAGGGTGATTAAGAACAGAAGGGAAAACAGGAATAGTGATGGCATGGAAAGAAGTCACAGCATGGGGCATCAGGGGAAGCTTGGGACAAGGGGAGGGAGTCTAGGAACAGGTTCTCAGTGCTGGCTAGTTTGAAGGAATGGGAGATTGTCACAGAGAAGGTGAGTGAAAGGGGTAGTAACAGCATGGGGGCAAGCAGGGAGGCAGGAAGCAAATACAGTGCACTGGAGGGTAGCATAGAAACATAGAAGCTGATGGCAGATAAGGACCGCAAGGCCCATCCAGTCTGCCCATTTGTTTTTCTACCTTGTAAATGTGCCATCGGCCTTTGCTCTGTCAATGGCCTATCTATTCTTACTCATCTGTATTGCTCCCTTATGCATGTCCCATGCCGGTTTGAAGCCCTGCACTGTATTCATATCCACCACTTCCTGAGGTAGGCCGTTCCATGCATCCACCACCCTTTCTGTGAAAAAGAACTTCCTCCCATTACCCCTTAATCGGCCTCCCTCTAATCTCATGCTGTGTCCACTTGTCCTGCTATTTTTCTTATATTGAAACATGTTAGACTCTTTCACCTTGTTAATGCCCTTAAGATGTTTGAATGTTTCGATCATATCACCTCTCTCCCTCCTTTGCTCAAGGGTATACATATTGAGCTCCGTTTAATCTGTCCTCATATGTCTTCTGATGCAGTCCCTGCACCATTTTGGTTGCCCTTCTCTGGACTGCCTCAATTTGGTTAATGTCCTTGTGAAGGTGTGGCCTCCAGTACTACACGCAGTACTCCAGATGGGGCCTAAGCAGTGTCTCGTAAAGAGGGATTATTACCTCCTTCTTCCGACTTGTGATACCCCTACTAATACACCCTAACATCCCCCTAGCCTTACCTACTGCTTTAGTGGTCTGTTTGAATGATTTCAGGTCATCGGTAATGATGATGCCCAAGTCTCTTTCTTCCCTTGTGACTGCCAGCAACTCCCCTCCCAGCATATAGGTGGCTTCAGGGCTTCTCTTCCCTATGTGCATGATCTTGCACTTCTTTGCATTAAACCCCAGTTGCCACTCTTCCGACCATTTTGCTAGTTTATCCAGACCTCTTCTCATTCTGCCCACCCCATCTGTGTCATCTACTCTGTTGCAGATCTTGGTGTCATCTGCAAACAGACAAACCTTACCCTCCAGTCCATCTGCAATGTCACTGATGAAGATATTGAAAAGGACTGGCCCCAGGACTGATCCCTGAGGTACCCCATTTGTGACGTGCATCTCTTCTGACTGTATACCGTTTACTACCACTCTCTGTTTTCTGCCTGTCAACCAGTTTTTCACCCAGTTGACCAACTTCTGACCCACCCCCAAGCCTACCCAGCTTATTAATCAATCTTCTATGTGGAATAGTATCGAAAGCTTTGCTGAAGTCAAGGTAGGCGACATCAGCTGCTCCCATTTGGTCCACCTCTCTGGTTACCCAGTCAAAGAAATCTATGAGATTAGTTTGACAGGATCTTCCTTTTGTGAACCCATGCTGTCTTGGATCCGGTGCTCCTATGGATTCCAGGTGTTGCACTATTCTTTCCTTAAGGAGTGCCTCCATAATCTTGCCTATTACTGAGGTAAGACTGACTGGTCTGTAGTCCCCTGCCTCCTCCCTGCTACCACTCTTGTGGAGCAGGATCACATGAGCCCTTCTCCAGTCTTCTGGGACCTCTCCTGTGTTCAGAGACTCACCAAACAGTTCTGATAATGGCTGTGCTAGTTCCATCCTTAGCTCCTTTAGTACCCTGGGATGTATGCCATCAGGTCCCATTGCCTTGTCCACCCTGAGCATATCGAGCTCTTGTAGGACCCTTTCTTTTGTGAAGGGACTAGTGCTCACCTCCTTCCCCCCTGTGTCCATGGTGCTGAGCTGTGGACCCTGGCCTACCTTCTCTTCAGTAAATACTGAGCAGAAGTATCTATTTATGATAGATGCTTTTACATGGTCCTCCTCCTCACACACCCTCTTATCTCCTTTGATCTTAGCAATACTCCTTCTGGACTTTCTCCTTTCACTAATGTATCTATAGAAGGTCTTGTCACCTTCTTTTATTGTCTGTGCTAGTGTTTCCTCAGTTTGGGCCTTTGTCTGCCTTACTGCTTTCTCTGCTTCCCTTAGGGACGTTTGGTATGCCTCCCTATCTTCATCCTGCTGCGTTCCCATATATTTCCTGAAGGCCAGCCTTTTGGCTCTGACCTTTTCTGCTACTGTTTTTGAGAAGCAAAGTGGTTTCCTTCTTCTTTTCACTTCCTTTTATGTCTAACACAATGGGATATTGCTTCAAGTACTGCATCCTTAATGCTTGCCCACTTTGCCTGTACCCCCTCACCTGTATTTCTTTTTGCAAGGACTAGCTTAACTCTGTTGGCCATCTTATCAAAGTCAGCTCCTCTGAAGTCCCATATTTTTGCCTTGGAATGGAATGATTTAGTTGTAGTGGCCAAACTGAACCATACCATGTGATGGTCACTGGCCCTTAGGTGACCTTCTACCTGGAGATCTGTGTTCCTTTCCCAGTTAGTCAGTACTAGATCTAAGATAGCCCTGTCTCTTGTGGATTGTTGTTCCACTTGTTTGAGGCCCTCCCCCTGCAGGGAATCCACCATGTGTCTAGTTCTGACAGATGTTCCTGCTGGTATTGACCAATCTGTATCTGGCATGTTGAAGTCTCCCATTATCAGAATATCCCCTTTAGCTGTCATGTTTTGTATATCTTCTAACAGTAATGTGTCTATGTCCTCCCCCTGGTCTGGGGGCCTGTAGACAACCCAAGTTCTTATGGCTGTCCCATTTTCTGTTTCCAGGGTGACCCACAGTTCTTCTGGCTCCTTATGTGTATTCTGAATTTCTGTAGCTTTGATATTTTCATTGACATACAGGGCCACTCCGCCCCCCCACTTTGCACCTCGGTCTCTTCTGAACAGTACATAGCCAGGTACTGAAGTCTCTTAAGTGTGTTACTGGTAAACCACATCTCGCTAATTGCTGCTATGTCCAGTTTAGCCTCTGTCATTATTGCCTGCAGGTCTCTGATCTTGTTTCCCAGACTGCGAGCATTTACGTACATCATTTTCCGTTGGCCATATTTCAGTGTGTTAGTTGTTGGTTGAGGTCTAGCATTTCCCCTGTGCATTGTATGGGGAGCTGGACCTTTTTCCTTACCTGGTGATGTAAATGAACTGCAAACATGCTGAACTCCTGTTTGACCACTAGCTGAGGGGGAAGAGGTGTTCTTCCCATTCGACATATGGAGTGCTGCACCCCTCTCCCCATTTGCTAGTTTAAATATTCTGCAAAGATGTCAACCTTCTGCCCCAATGCACTGACTCCCTCCTTAGTCAGATGCAGTCCATCAAGTTTAAAGAACTTTCGCTACCAAAACTGTTGCCAGTTCCTACAAATGTGTGTTCTTTTTCCTGGCACCAACCCTTGAGCCAAATGTTTAGCTCCCCTATCTCCCCTTTTCTGACCTTCCGTCTATCTGCCCCCCTCTTCCAGACTGGCAGGATCTCAGAGAAGGAGATGCCAGATGAAATGGATGATAGTTTGTCACCACTCCTGGTCAGGTGTTCCTTGGTCTCCACAACTGACTGGCTGGCGAGATCATTAATCCCTATGTGTACCAGGATGTCAGTGCTTTCCCCTGCTTCCTGAACAACTTTAGCAATGTGGTCAGTGTCTCTCCATGCTGATGTACCGGGGAGACATCTGACCATTACCCCTAGCTGGAGATAGGTATCAACTCCCTGAATCATGGAGTCTCCTATTATCAGAAGTTTTTTTGATTTCCTTTTTGCTTTTTTCGTTTTGGTTCCTGTTTTGGTGAGGTTTGTTGTGCTAGCTTCTGTGCAGCAGTGTCCTGCTCTGCAGTGTTCTCTGCCCCTTTGTTTGATTTTGGAGATAGAGGCAGATACCTGTTTGTAGTTTTGATATGGTTTGTGGAGGTAATATGTTGGAGAGCACCGAGTGATGGGGCATCCAATTTGCCCCTTCTAACCATGTGCCAACCTCCTGGACCAACCACAGTGGTAGCCAGAGACATTGCTAGCTATTTCCAGATATTTCATGAAATTTCTGTAGAGTTTCTCTCTGCTGTGTAAATGCAGAAAGCAGGAGATATTTCTGAAAATATCACAGAAATTTTGAGAAATATCTGGCAGTGTCTGTGGCTGCTACTGTACCCTCTGTGGTCGAGGTGCTTCTGTTGGATGTTGGAGAAATGACAGGTGGTTCTTATAATATATTTCCTCTTGAATATGAAATTTGAGGTACACAATCTCTGACCATGCTGCCTGGAGCTGAGCCCTAAGATCTGTAATGGCCCAGCATGTATGACAGTGTCCTAAATCCTGTGAAACTGCCCTTCTTAAAAGTGTTCTGCAGTACCTGTAGTTAATGATATCCATTCCAGATAATTTGTTGGGTTTACAACCTGGTCAGAGTAATTAGAAGGAAGAAAATGCAAGCAAAGTTTGATTTTGTGTTTTGTTTGTTCGTTTATGTATAACTTGTTATAACAAGTTAAATTACTAGTGCCCCTGTAAATGAGGTCACCATGTGGATACCCCACTGATCCACCCCTTTCTGTTTTGCCACAGGAAATGTCATGACTGTGCTACCCTATAAAAGGAGTGTAGTGTGATGTGGTAGGGGATGGGTGGGTGGATGGGCCCCTCCCCTGCCAAAAAAGAAGAACCACGTTCCTAGCCTGTTGCTAGCTTTTGGAAGACAGAAATCTTGCTTCTAGAGCAGAAAGCAGCTAACTAAAAGAAGCTACCATTTTCTTACTAATTTAACACTTCTGTCTCAGCAGGAGTCAGTGTCTGTTGAGATTAAGCAGACAGATACTTTCTTATAAGTAGAAGGGGTCTTATTTAGGGTTAAAAAGAAAAGAAAAGTCAGTGTGTGTTCTGTGCTGGGAAGAGTACTGTATCAACTTACTTTGCTAAATCAGTAGGAGGAGAGAGAGCTTAAATGAGGTGTGGCATAGACAATATAAAAGCAGGTGACTCCCAATTACAACTTCCTGTTGTTAGCCTTTGGAAGACAGGAATCTTGCTTGTAGAGCAGAAAGCAGTTAACTAAAAGAAGCTACCATTTTCTTACTAATTTAACATTTCTATCGCAGCAGGAGTCAGTGTCTGTTGAGATTAAGCAGACAAATACTTTATTTGAAGTAGAAGGGGTCTTATTTAGGGTTAAAAAGAAAGGTTAATGTGTGTTCTGTGCTGGGAAGGGTACTGAATCAACTTACTTTGCTAAATCAGTAGGAGGAGATAGAGAGAGAGCTTAATTGGGAGTGTGGCTTAGACAATATAAAGCAGGTGACTCCAAATTACAACCTCCTTTGGAAGACAGAAATCTTGCTTGTAGAGCAGAAAGCAGCTAACTAAAAGAAGCTACCATTTTCTTACAAATTTAACACTTCTATCTCAGCAGGAGTCAGTACCTGTTGAGAATAAGCAGATACATTATTTGAAGTAGAAGGGGTCTTATTTAGGGTTAAAAAAAAAAAGTCAGTGTGTGTTCTGTGCAGGGAAGGGTACTGTATCAACTTACTTTGCTAAATCAGTAGGAGGAGAAACAGCTATATTGGGGTGTGGCTTGGACAATATAAAAGCAGGTGACTCCAATTACAACTTCCTGTTGCTAGCTTTTGGAAAACTGAAATCTTGTTAGTACAGCAGAAAGCACCTAACTAAAAGAAGCTACCATTTTCTTACTAATTTAACACTTCTATCTTAGGAGTCAGTGTCTTTTGATATTAAGCAGACATATACTTTATTAGAAGTAGAAAGGGTCTTATTTAGGGTTAAAAAAGAAAAGAAAAGTCAGTGTGTGTTCTGTGTTGGGAAGGGTACTGTATCAACTTACTTTGCTAAATCAGTAGGAGGAGAGAGAGCTTAAATGGGGTGTGGCTTAGACAATATAAAAGCAGGTGAGTCCAATTACAAATTCCTGTTGCTTGCCTTTGGAAGACAGAAATCTTGCTTGTAGAGCAGAAAGCAGCTAAGTAAAAGAAGCTACCATTTTCTTACTAGTTTAACACTTCTATCTCAGCAGGAGTGAGTGCATGTTGAGATTAATCAGACAGCTACTTTATTAGAAGTTGAAGGGGTCTTCTTTAGGATTAAAAAATGAAAAGAAAAGCCAGTGTGTGTTCTGTCCTTGGAAGTGTACTGTATCAACTTACTTTGCTAAAGCAGTTCAAGGAGAGAGAGCTTAACTGGGGGTGTGGCTTAGACAATATAAAAGCAGGTGATGCCAATTACAACTACTTGTTGCTAGCCTTTGGAAGACAGAAATCTTACTTGTAGAGCAGAAAGCAGCTAACTAAGAGAAGTTACCATTTTCTTACTAATTTAACACTTCTATCTCAGCAGGACTCAAGGGCCCAGATATTCAAACTGCGCTCAAAAGTAGCACAACAGCAGGAGCAAGCACAAGCCAGTTGCGCAAATGCGCAACAGGTGCGATATTCAAACATGGAGCAGAGCAAATTGCGCAAGCAACCGTCTGAATATCGCACATACTGCGCCATCGCGCAACCAGGAAGGAGAAGCTGAGCTAAAATGTTGCGCTATGGAGCAACCAGAGAAGCTCAGCTGAGCATTCCAGAGCTGCCATAGCGCAAGCACAGCCCCCCAGAGCAATGGAACTGCACATCCAGGGAGGCAGGCTGGGGCCCACCGCCGCCATGCCACACATGGGCACAGAAACACACTGCAGAACCCACACCACACCTGCACACCCCAAGCACAGCATCACTGGGGGTGGGACGGATGATCCACGTGCCCATGGGGACAAGCCAACAAAGCATAGCAGAGCCATGACACCCCAGCACAACCACTGGCAGGCGGAGAGTGCCACACACAGGGGGTTGACAACCACAGTGAACATCAGTCCCCCATACGCACAGCACACCCTGCACTGTGACCCCAAGACACCACCCATGTTCAGTGACCGGCACTGCAGGAAACCATGCAGTCCCCCCAGCACTCGTCAGCCCCGTCCAACACAGAAGCCTACAAGCCAGACACACCCTGTGCACCCAGCAGTGGGTGGCAGCAGATGGTAAGACCAACCGAAAGTCACTGCCATGCTGGAGATACCTCCCCATGCACACACACACACACACACACATACCCAGGACCATACCAGCCCAGATGGCATGTACACACCTGCAACTGAGCACCCATAGCCAGCTGCAAATCAGAGACCGACACAGTATTCATATATCAAAATAGAAATGTATATTGAACATATTATAACAACAACAATAGAAACTATTTACAAGGGGGGACGGGTACAAGGAAGGGTGTTCAAGGGAGGATTAAAAACTTGAGAGGGAAGGCAGGGTGGTAGGGATGGGAGAAGTGGGAAGGGTAATGTCGGCTATGGCCCAGCCGGCTCCTGGTCCTCCTCTGCTGGTGCACCGTCCTGTGCCGCCCCTGCTGATGTCCATGTCGCCGGATGGCTTGCAGGATCTCCTGGTTCTCAATGCTGACTTGTGTGAGGCGCCTGACATCACGCGCCACCCTCCTGAGAACCTCGAGGCCTAGGGAAATGGGAACACAATCAATGGCTGTGACTGACCACAACCCTGAACACCACCCAACCTGCAAGCCATATAGCCCAATGTCCCGCACCTGTGATGGCATACACCCACCCACAGTGAACATGCACATGGCCATCACAAACAGGCGGCACCAGCTATGCAGCACCACCCGCCCCCACACACTGCCCACATCAATCACAGTACAAACTAGGCTGGCAAGTGACGGGCAACGGTGCGATGCCAGTTACACAGCTATGTGCCCAGTGCATGCCTGGACCACCAGTGACGATACACAGATGTGCTGTGATACTGCACAGTGATGCATGTCACCTGTGTCATGCCTACATACATGGATACATAGACAGTGTCGGCAGATAAGGGCCTATGGCCCACCCAGTCTGCCCATTTGAGCTTGTAAGTTCACTCTGTTTTCCTATAAGTCTGTTGCCCTTACCCTGACCTCCAGAATTCCTTTATGTCTATCCTGCATTCTTAAATCCCTGACCAAGTCATCCCCACCACTTCCTCTGGCAGGGTGTTCCACTTGTCCACCACCGTTCTGTGAAGAAATTCTTTCTCATGTTTCCTCTGAATCGTCCCGCTCCAACTTCATCCCATGCCCTCTAGTCCTGGAACATCTTTTACGTTTAAAAATAGTGTTTTCCTGCACTCTGTTCCCCCTGTAAGATACTTGTATGTCCCCATCATATCCCCTCTCTCCTCTCCTCCAGGGAGTACATGTTCAGTTCCTTCAACCTGTCGTCATAGGGACTTGTGATGCAATCCATGCACCATCCGTGTTGCCCTCCTCTGAACCCTCTCCACCAGTCCATGTCCATACGTAGGTATGGTCTCCAGAACTGTACACTGTACTCCAGGTGGGGCCTCACCAGTGTCTTGTATAGTGGAAGTATGACCTCCCTTTCCTGCATGGTTGTGTTGTGCATGGCTGGTGGTCTTGCCCCCACCCAGCATGCAATAGCATCCATGAAGTAATGATACTCACACTCCTCCAGCAGCTGGTCTCTGCTGCTGCTGCTGCTGCTGGGGCACAACACCCCCCGGCACCGGGGCCCTGGCACGGCCCATGTCACCGTCACCCTGCGTCCTCAGATTCCGGCCTGTGGGAGACATATCTTGAGACAAACATCAGTGTGACTCAAAAGCAGAGTGCCACCTGCCCCAGTGAGAGTGCCTGCCCACACAGCCATAACCATCCATCGCACAGCTGCACACACTGACACAGCCAACCATGTCCGAACCGGCACCTATGCACAGCCACCCAAGCACACACACACCCCTACAGAGAATATAGGTGCATAGATGGTACACTCACCTGGCCTAGGCACTACGCCCCGCCTGGCACGCGACCGCAGCCGCGACAAAAGTTCTGGCTCCCTCCGGCGGAGGTCACTGTACCGGTGCCGGCACTGCTCAGCAGACCGGCCCCGTCCAGTGATCTCCACCAGGTCAGTGGCCACTTGCTGCCACAGCTGAGTCCTGGCACTGGTGAGGGGCGCCTCACCATACAGGCCATCATAGTGTGGCTCAACTAGGGCCACCAGGTTGGCCACTTCAATCTGGCTCCAGGACACCGCCCTCCTCCTAGCCATGGCACCAACTTTACAACAGGCAATATGGCGCCCCGCTGCGCCGTAACCCCATGTGGAGTTGTTGCGCAATAGACCACCACAGGCTCCAATCGCGCTGTTTGAACAGTGCCATCACTTCACATTGCGCTGTCACCAGACAGCGCAATAGGGACGTACACATGGCATGCCAACAGCGCCAGGGGTCAGAGGGCATACACAAGGTCACGGCAATGATGCAAGGCTACGCACAGCGCCATCGGATGTATAGGCATCCTGCGCGACTGCCAAGCTGTGCACCAGTGCCACAGTGGACTATCGCGCAGTAGTGCCACAGCGCCATATAGTGCCCAGTGCTGTAGCGCCACTGGCACAATGGTGGCCATGGTCTGAATCGCCTATCATGCTCAGCAGGTCTGCAGCATGATAGACGCATGCGTACGCTGTCTGGGCATGCGCAATGCAGTGTGGCACACAGCCACAAGCCTGCACCATTGGCTCAACCCGGACCTTCCGTGCGCCAGGGTGCAACATCGCCGATATTCGCCAGACGCATATACCGTCATGCGATCAGCCATTCAAAGGTGCAGTGGCGCGATTAGCATGTCATTAAAGTTGTGGCACACCTCATTTGCATGTGTTGCACTATAAAATGCGACAGTGGGTTGTGCTGGCCAGATTTGGTTACTGCAGGTGAGAGGTGAGTTACATGCTGTGTGATGCTCAGGACAATGCTCATGGGCGGAGGATGATAAAGGCTGAGGGGCTGAGCATGAAAAGGGCACTTAGAAAGGGACAAAGGGCACCCTTTCTATCAGTATCTGCCATGCGGAGAGGAAACGTGGGGGGCTTCCGCCCCCGGGCCGGCAGCTATGCTCATGGGGAAATGCTGTCGACTGCACAGTGACAGGTGTCCACTTCCACCCATACAGATCACCATGACTGACCAGAGCCAAGCTGAGGGTGTGGATGGCCTGTGTAGGAGGAGGCTGAACTTCACCGTGGCAGAGACGGAGGCCATCTTCCAGGCCTACCTGGAGGATGAGCCACTAGTGAGTGGATGGAGGGGCACCCCTCAGGAATGTGCAGCTGCATGGGAGGGGGTAGCTCGGGCCGTCAACCTGCATGGAAGCTACCAGCGCTCCATGCAGGAATGCAAGAAGAAGATGGGGACTGACCGCAGGAGGCTGAAGGAGAAGGTGGCAGCCTTCAAGGCGGCATGTGCTGGCACTGGTGGGGGCCCACCAGTGGTGTTGCAGCTGACCCCTACAGAGGAGACACTGGTCACGGCCATGCAGCCGAAGTGCCATTGCGGGCGTACCAGTTGGAGGATTCAGACAGGTGGAAGCCCATCACTGCACGGTATGACATGGTGGTGTTGTTGGGGGGGGCTGTTGTTCACATGCACTCACATGTACTTTCTTTCTGTTACAGATCCTGTTCGCCTTCAGGAGACGGTGGTGGTGGTGGGTCCAGACAGTGATGCAGACCTGCTGGACGTGGAGGAGGGACCATCCACCTCCGCCACCAGCCTGCAGGCACTGCAGCAGCATGCACGCTGGGCCAACAACTCCGGTGTCAGTGATACGGGTGCAGGGGGTGCACAGCCTGTGTCACAGCAGTCTGGCATGCAGGTATGCCAGCATGCTGTGCCTATGGCAGTGGCACGCACCTGCACCATTGATGATAGCAGGCCTGCAATGGGCAGTGATAGGTGTGTGTCCCATGACGGACACATGGCAGGCCAGCACGTGCCCCTGGCCTTCCTGGTTCACACCTGTGTACCAGCATGCTGGCACAGTCCCAGGCTGTGCCTGTCAGCACCGTGGGGCAGCACTGGTGGCTGTGCAGGTGTCTGGCACTGTTGTCAGCATGGAGGTGGAACAGGTGGACCTGGGGGCTCAGCAGTTGGAAGGGCGGCAGCAGCAGTCGCACACCAGGTCTGGGGGTACAGTGTCAAGCAGTGGCACATGTCCACCACCCTTTGATCTGCCCATACCTGGTCCTGGTGAACAGCGCCCACCCTCAAGGGGTGCTGTGCACCAGGACCGTCCACACCCTGGGGGTCACAATGCCATTGGGGCACAGTACTCATTGGACGCGCACACCCGCCTGCTGCAGGACTCGGTACAGCTGCAGGGGCAGGTTGCAAGGTCTGTGGAGGCACTGTCTGTGTCCGTGGAGTGGCATAGCAGGGAGTGTGCTCGGGACCGAGCCGAGCTGGTCCTTATGTGGACGGATGTGACCGCTGCCATTGACAGGCTGACCCAGGCAGTGGCCTCTGTCGCGGATGCATTGGCCACACTGTCAGGTGCCCCTGTACCTCACACCCCTCACAGTGCGCTCTCCACTCCCCGTTCCCTGCATCATGTGACTCCAGGCCTGTCGACGCCGGTTTCTGCTGTGGGCATCCCGAGCACCCCTGGTGCAAGTTTTTTTGGCAGGATGCAGACCCCTTTGCGGGCAAGGTTGCGTTCACGCAGTGGGACCCCTGGTGATGCACCAGCACCACCAGATGTGGCCCCTGCTCAACCTGCCAGTGCTGCTGGGCCACAGCGGGGCCGCCCACGCATCCGTGGTGGCCGTGGGACAGTGCTACCTGACTGAGCTGTCTCCAGTGCAGGCCCTGTCTGGTGCTGCCCTGTGTGCAATGTGTGTCATGGTGGGCAGTGCACTGCTGGGTGCTCTCCACGCTGACACACGACCACCTGCACACTCTCCCAACTGCTGTCCACAGGTGTGCTGCATGATGATGCCTGCATTGCACTGTACACCAAGGTGCAGTGGTGCCCAGGTCCTGACACACGACGTGGACAGTCCAGGTGGTGGGGGTGGTTGGTGGTGCTGTGTGTTGGCAATGTCGTTTCTGCAGTGCTGTGCTGCTGCCCATGTACGCCTGGCCTGGTGTGTGTGTCCATATGAGTGCTCACCCCTCTCTGATGGTGTGTTGGTATGCCTGGAACCTTCAACTCCCTGACCTTCATGCACGGTGTGTTCCCCTGTGCCTGTGGTTTGCGCATGGACAGTGTTGCCTGCACATGTCCCCTGACTTACCTGTGTTGGGCATAGTGCTCTTCTGCAATGGTGTCCCGGTGCAGCTGGGCCTGCCGGGTCAGTCGGGGGTCCCTCCGTCCTAGGGGGGGCTGCTCATCACTAACATCACCGGCGCCACTGGCGTCCCCATTGCTGTCCCCCTTTTGGACCTGTACGGCTATCCCATGGTCTTTGGACATGTTGTGCAGGATGCAACAGGCCAGGAATATCCCACAAACCTTTTGGGGGCTGTACTGTAGGGCTCCGCCGGATGTGTCCAGGCATCGGAAGCATGCCTTGAGCATCCCAAACACACGCTCTATGATGTTACGTGTTGCGGCATGTGCCTTATTGAAGCATTAGCTGCGCTTGGTCATGGGGCACCGTACGGTGTGAGCAGCCAGGGACGGAGGGTATCCGCAGTCACCTGTGTGGAGAATAGTGGAGATCAGTGTCATGTCAGGTCCATATTGCCCATATCCTTGTGTGCCACTACCATGGCACCTGTGTCATTCCCACCCTTGCCCAGAGTTTGCATTCCATACATGTGTACTCACCCACTAGATGACCCGTGGGGATGTCTCCACTCTCGAATCGATGGCACAGTGCAGACTGGTGCCATATGAAGGCATCATGTGCTCCGCCAAGGTGTGTGGCACAGACATTGATAATGTGCCCAGTGGCATCACACACCACCTGGCAGTTGACACTGGAAAACCCCTTTTGGTTCTGATATGCCTGGCCGTCGGGGCCAGGTGGTGCGAATGGCCACATGGGTGCAGTCTATGGCCCCTAGCATGCCAGGCATACGTGCTACCCTGTGGAACTCCTGCATGTTTGTTGTACGCCTGCCACGGTGCTGGGAAATGGATGTACTCTGCAGCATGAGGCAGCAGGCGCTGAGGAATTGGGTGAGGATGCATGATGTGGCTGACTGTGTAATGCCTGTGTGTCCCCTGTTGGCCTCTGGAAGGTGCCCGTGGTGAGCAGGCACATGCAGGCTGTCACCTTGGTCTCCACGGACAGAGCGGACTCCGCCGTGAGGGTGCCTGCATCACATCACTGCACAGCTTGCAGAGCCGCTCAGTATTGCCCTGTTCAGGCGGTGACCGCCCACAATCTCGACGCCTGTGTACAGCTCGGCGCGATGCGCGGGCACGATACCGCCTGTCGGGGGTATACCGCCGACAGGCCCCTCCGCCACGGCCCCTGCAGCATGGTGTCTCACCTCATTACAGCTCCATGTGAAGCTGGCACTGTCCATCTCCCTGGCTTCTGCCCCGGCTGCTGTTCCTGTGTTACCCCGCTGCCCCCACTGCTGCTTCCACTCCAGCACCGGCACCCCCACTGGCCTCTCTGTCCTCCTGGACCCACAGTCCTCTCTGCCCTTCCAGCTCCTGCTCTCTCTCTCTCTCTCTCCCCAGTTTGCAGCCTGCTTAGGTTCTTGCACCGCTTCCTTGAGCCTTTTTATTTTGGCTCAATTCTGCTACTGCGCAACTTCGGCTGGACTACTCTTAGCATTCTCGATGTTTAGTCTCACATTACGCACTTTATGCATGGACCCTTGGTTCTTTGTGCCTTGTTTCCATTGCGCTGTTGCTCAGCATGTTTTTGGTGGCGCAACTGGCCCCTTCTGAATATCACAGAATGGCGCATTTTTGGAGTTGGGCATGCGCAACCCTTTTGAATATCTGGGCCTATGTCTGTTGAGATTAAGCAGACAGATACTTGATTAGAAGTAGAAGGGGTCTTGTTTAGGATTAAAAAATAAAAGAAAAGTCAGTGTGTGTTCTGTGCTTGGAAGGGTACTGTATCAACTTACTTTGCTAAATCAGTAGGAGAGAGAGCTTAATTGGGGATGTGGCTTAGACAATATAAAAGCAGGTGACTCCAATTACAACCTCCTTTGGAAGACAGCAATCTTGCTTGTAGAGCAGAAAGCAGCTAACTAAATTAAGCTATCATTTTCTTACTAATTTAACACTTCTATCTCAGCAGGAGTCAGTGTCTGTTTAGATTAAGCAGACAGATACCGGATTTGAAGGAGAAGGGGTCTTATTTAGGGTTAAAAAAGAGAAAGTCAGTGTGTGTTCTGTGCAGGGAAGGGTACTGTATCAACTTTGTTAAATCAGTAGGAGGAGAAAGAGCTTTATTGGGGGTGTGGCTTAGACAATATAAAAGCAGGTGACTCCAATTACAACTTCCTGTTGCTAGTCTTTGGAAAACAGAAATCTTGTTTGTAGAGCAGAAAACAGCTAAGTAAAAGAAGCTACCATTTTCTTACTAATTTATCACTTCTATCTCAGCAGGAGTCAGTGTCTGTTGAGATTAAGCAGACAGATACTTTATTAAAAGTAGAAGGGGTCTTAATTAGGGTTAAAAAAGAAAAGAAAAGTCAGTGTGATCCTCCCCCATAAAGTGGACTTAGTTGGCTATCAGGCCTTTAGAAAGGACAGAGCGGGGAAAAAGGGAGGAGGGGTTCTTATCTACCTCAGCACTGATTTGCATGCCTCGGAGACTGATCACCCCACTCTTTTTGGACCCCTAAGTGAGATTCTATTTGAGAAAGTGCTCCTTGGAGACACCAAGCCCCTCTACATAGGGTGTGCCTACCTCCCGCCCCAGTCCACTGCCTCCTTCTTAGAATCCCTAACCAACACCCTTGAGGAGTGCTCCATGGGGGAGATCATTCTCCTTGGGGATTTCAGTCTCAATTGGCCAGCCCTTGGGACCTCCTCTACCAAGAATGTAATACTTGACTCCTCACTTACCCAAATCATTGATCTGCCTACTAGGCATAATGCTAAGTCAGGTAATCATTCCTTACTCACCTGGGCACTAGTCTCCTGCCCTGACTGCATACTGGCTGCTGGGATCATGTCAGACTCTCTGAGTGACCACTCACCTATTTTTTCTGCCTGGTCCAGAAGCCCCCTAAAATTGCCACTAGAGTCATAGAAGCCAAGAACTTCAGCAGGTTTGTACCAGCTGACCTCTGCACTGACCTGGGGACTATAGACTGGGACCCCATCGTTTACCTCCCCTCACTCGATGAGGCACTTGACTACTTCACCAATTCATTATTGTCAATGGCTAACCTGCATGCCCCGAGAAAGAAGCTCAGGGTACAGGGAAAGTGCCATAAATGGCTGAGCCCAAGCCTCAAGCATGCCATGCTACTCTGAGACAGGGCTTGGGGAATCTACAAATCCTCTGGCAGTACATCTGACTGGGAGAAGTACAGGGAATTGAGGAATCAATGTAAAAAAACTTCCAAACAGGCCAAGTCCAATTACCTAAGAGACCTACAAACAAGTCACCTACACGACCCTAAGAAATTCTGGGGCCACATTAACACCCTCCTCAAGGGTACCACAAATACACAAGTAGACTCAGTCCTGGTTGGGGATACTTTGACCAATGACCCCTCCATAGTTACCGAAGCCTTCTTTGCCTCTTTCTCCAACCCTAATGGTCCCACCACCCCATCCCTCCTGGGACTCCCCTTTACACCAGATTGGACTGGGCACCTCCTCGGCCCCAATTCCACCTGAAACTGGTTGAACCGTCTGCTGTACTTCCTCTCCTACTCAAAATAAACCCTAACTCTTCCCTGGGACATGACCAGCTAGAACCCCAGCTGCTGTGGCCGCTGCCCTGGCTGTAGCCTTCCCTGTCACCCTGCTCATCAACAGGTCCCTCCTTGAAGGAACGGTCCCAAGTAAGTGGAAAGTGTCGACCATCGTCCCCATCCACAAAAAAGGACCCTGGGACAAAGTGGGAAACTACAGGCCTGTTTCCCTACTCAGCCCTTTAGGAACAGTGCAGGAGAGACTTGTATACAATCAACTGCAGGACTACCTAGAGCAGCACCTACTCCTTGCTGATGTTCAACATGGCTTCAGGAAAGTTCACGGCACGGGCACGGCCCTCATCCAGCTTACATCCGACATCCTCAAGGCCATGGACCAAGCTCCCCTACATGCACTCTGTTCATCGACCTGTCCAAGGCCTTCGACCTGGTCAGCCACAAACTCCTCCTTACCAAACACCACCAACTTGGTGTGGTTGAACACTCGCTCTCCTGGTTTGAGAGCTGCCTGGTCAACCAAACCCAAAACATCCGCTTGAGAGGAACACAATCTGGCACAAGACCCATGGTCTCCGGGGTACCCCAGGGCTCAATCCTGGGCCCCCTGCTATTCTCACTTTTCTTCAATGACATCGAGGATGATGGAGTGCTCAGCAACCTCATCCTATATGTGGATGACACTGTCGTCTACTGCTGTGACCCACAATCCAGTGTCATCTCCGCCAAACTGCATGCCTGTCTATCATCTCTCGAGATCTGGTTCACTTCTAATTCCCTAAAGCTGAATGAAGACAAAACTAAGGCTGTCCTGTTTGGGACTAGACACCTGGGCACTGACAGAAGCGAGGTACCCCAGCTCAACACAGCCCAAGGGAAGAGAGTAGAGGTCATTGACAAGTTCAAATACCTCGGAGTCCTCCTTGACCAGGAGCTGACCTACAAACTACACATAGACTCCTTAACTCAGTCCATCCATCAAAGGCTTGGTCTCCTTTACCACCTGGGCAATTCCCTCTCTGGCAAGGCACGACAAGCCATCGCCAATTGCAACCTCCTCCCCTCCATCCTGTACGGTGCCCCCCTGCTACAGCTCCTCCGAGAGATGGAACTCAACAAAGTCTCTTTGCTCTATAACAGAGTGGCTCACTTTGCAATTAACTCCTCCCCTAGGAGGCACCACTGTGAGGCCCTCATGGACCTAAACTGGCCCGCCCTATGGCACAAACTGGCATACCCTGCTGCCTGCCTGGCCTTTAAATTCTCTTCCTTTGGCCCCCCTCCACACCTTTGTGGGCTCCTCACTCCAAAAGTCCAGTGCCGAACCCTGCGATCCTCTGCAAGTCACCCCGGGTGTGCACCAACCAAGGTAAATGCTCCTTCCAATATGCTACCCCCTACCTAAGGAATACCCTCTCAGCAAGTCTGGTTGACAAGCCTACTCTCCCTGTGTTTAAGTTTGGCCTCAAAGTGTATCTTTTGGAACTCAGCCTCTGCAGTTTCAATCGCTAGCCCCCAGACCAGGCCTTCTCCCTTGCTACCACTAGCCTAACCACGCCTACTCCCTCCAAGAATTGTTTATGAAACAATGTTATATGTGTTGTGTACCTGTCTTAATACCTGAGAACCATTGAGAAACCTGATGACTCTGTGCCAAACATTTTAATTCCTATCATGTATCTGCTGTTACTACTGTATATTGATACCTACGTATATATTCTCTGTAAACTAACCCCGGGTCACCCCTGAAAAAGGGACCGTTGGTCTCAGTGGGTTTACCTGGTCACCTAAACCTAAATAAATAAATAAATAAAGTGTGTGTTCTGCATTAGGAAGGGTACTGTATCAACTTACTTTGCGAAATCAGTAGAAGGAGAGAGAGCGTAATTGGGGGAGTGGCTTAGACAATATAAAAGCAAGTGATGCCAATTGCAACTTCCTATTGCTAGCCTTTGGAAGACAGAAATCTTGCTCGTAGAGCAGAAAGCAGCTAACTAAAAGAAGTTACCATTTTCTTACTAATTTAACACTTCTATCTCCGAAGGACTCAGTGTCTGTTGAGATTAAGCAGACAGATACTTTATGAGAAGTAGAATGGGTTTTATTTAGGCTTAAGAAAATAAAAGTCAGTGTGTGTGTTCTGTGCTGGGAAGGGTAGTGTATCATCTTACTTTGCTAAATCAGAAGGAGGAGAGTGAGCTTAATTGGGGGTGTGGCTTAGACAATATAAAAGCAGGTGACTCCAATTATAACCTCCTTTGGAAGACAGAAATCTTGCTTGTAGAGCAGAAAGCAGCTAACTAAAAGAAGTTATCGTTTTCTTACTAATTTAACACTTCTATCTCCGAAGGACTCAGTGTCTGTTGAGATTAAGCAGACAGATACTTTATTAGAAGTAGAAGGGGTTTTATTTAGGCTTAAAAAAAGAAAAGAAAAGTCAATGTGTGTGTTCTGTGCTGGGAAGGGTAGTGTATCATCTTACTTTGCTAAATCAGAAGGAGGAGAGTGAGCTTAATTGGGGGTGTGGCTTAGACAATATAAAAGCAGATGACTCCAATTATAACCTCCTTGGAAGACAGAAATCTTGCTTGTAGAGCAGAAAGCACCTAACTAAAATAAGCTACCATTTTCCTACTAATTTAACACTTCTATCTCAGCAGGAGTCAAGGTCTGTTGCGATTAAGCAGACAGATACTTTATTAGAAGTAGAAGGAGTCTTATTTAGGGTAAAACTAAGAAGAAAAGTCAGAGTGTGTTCTGTGCTGGAAAGGGTACTGTATCAACTTACTTTGCTAAATCAGTAGGAGGAGAGAGAGCATAATTGGGGGGTGTCTTAGGCAATATAAAAGCAGATGACTCCAATTACAACCTCCATTGGAAGACATAAGTCTTGCTTGTAGAGCAGAAAGCAGCTAACTAAAATAAGCTACCATTTTCTTACTAATTTAACACTTCTATCTCAGCAGGAGTCGGTGTCTATTGAGATGAAGCCAACAGATACTTTATTTGAAGTAGAAGGGGTCTTATTTAGGGTTAAAAAGTAGAAAAGTCAGTGTGTGTTCTGTGCTGGGAAGGGTACCGTATCAACTTACTTTGCTAAACCAGTAGGATTAGAGAGAGCTTAATTGGGGTGAGGCTTAGACAATATAAAAGTAGGTGACTCCAATTACAATTTCCTGTTAGTAGCTTTTGGAAGACAGAAATCTTGCTTGTAGAGCAGAAAGCAGCTAACTAAAATAAGCTACCATTTTCATACTAATTTAAAACTTCTATCTCAGCAGAAGTCAGTGTCTGTTGAGATTAAGCAGACAGATACTTTATTAGAAGTAGAAGGGGTCTTATTTAAGGTTAAGAAAATAATTGAAAAGTCAGTGTGTGTTCTGTGCTTGGAAGGGTACTGTATCAACTTACTTTGCTAAATCAGTAGGAGGAGAGAAAGCATAATTGGGGGTGTGTCTTAGGCAATATAAAAGCAGGTGACTCCAATTACAACCTCCATTGGAAGACATAAGTCTTGCTTGTAGAGCAGAAAGCAGCTAACTAAAATAAGCTACCATTTTCTTACTAATTTAACACTTCTATCTCAGCAGGAGTCAGTGTCTATTGAGATGAAGCCGACAGATACTTTATTTGAAGTAGAAGGGGTCTTATTTAGGGTTAAAAAAAGAAAAGTCAGTGTGTGTTCTGTGCAGGGAAGGGTACTGTATCAACTTTGCTAAATCAGTAGTAGGAGAAAGAGCTTTATTGGGGGTGTGGCTTAGACTATATAAAAGCAGGTGAATCCAATTACAACTTCCTGTTTAGCCTTTGGAAGACAGAAATCTTGTTTGTAGAGCAGCAAGCATCTAAGTAAAATAAGCTACCATTTTCTTACTAATTTAACACTTCTATCTCAGCAGGAGTCAGTGTCTCTTGACATTAATCAGACAGATACATTATTAGAAGTAAATGGGGTCTTATTTAGGGTAAAAAATAGAATAAAAGTCAGTGTGTGTTCTGTGGTGGGAAAGGTACTGCATCAACTTACTTTGCTAAATCTGTAGGAGGAGAGAGAGCTTAATTGGGGGGTGCCTTAGACAATTTAAAAGTGGATGACTCTAATTACGACTTCCTGTTGCTAGCTTTAGGAAGACATAAATTTTGCTTGTAGAGCAATAAGCAGCTAACTAAAAGAAACTACAATTTTCTTACTAATTAAAACCTTCTTTCTTAGCAGGAGTCAGTGTCTGTTGAGATTAAGCAGACAGGTACTTTATTAGAAGTAGATGGGGTTTTATTTAGGGTTAAAAAAGGAAGAAAAGTCAGTGTGTGTTCTGTGCTGGGAAGGGTACTGTATTAACATACTTTGCTAAATCAGTAGGCGGAGAGGGAGCTTAAATGGGATGTGGCTTAGACAACATAAAAGCAGGTGACTCCAATTACAACTTCCTGTTGCTAGCCTTTGGAAGACAGAAATCTTGTCTGTAGAGCAGAAAGCAGCTAAGTTAATGAAGCTACCATTTTGTTACTAATTTAACACTTCTAGCTCAGCAGTAGTCAGTGTCTGTTGAGATTAAGCAGACAGATACTTTATTAGAAGTAGAAGGGGTCCTTTTAGGGTTAAAAAAGAAAAGAAAACTCAGTGGCCCAGATATTCAAACTGCGCCCAAAAAGTACACAACAGCAGGAGCAAGCGCAAGTCCACTGCACCCATGCGCAAGAAGCGTGATATTCAAAAACTGCGCATGCCAAGATGCGCCTATGGCAGATGACTGAATATCGCACAACCTGCGCCATAGCGCAACCTGGGATGTGAAGCTGAGCATATCTGATGTGCCATAGCACAACAAGGGATGCTCAGTGGAGCAGTCCAGATGCGCCATAGCGCAACCAGGGATGCCCCCTGCAGCAGGGCAGCAATGCAACAGCACAACCAGGGATGCAGGGGCCCACCAGCCATGCCACAGATGGGCAGAGGAGCACACAGCAGAACAGACATCGTCCCCCACACCCCATGCACTGCAGAACTGGGGGAGATCTGGAATAACCACCGGCCCATGGATACCAGCAACCAACCCACAGCCGGGCCATGGTGCCCCAGCAAACCCCCTGGCAAGCTGTGACCGGCACACAAGGAGGGCCGACCACCCCATGGCACACCATCCCACCAATGCAGAGCACACCCTGCACCACAATCACCATACACCCTTCCCAGGAGTAGCGCCCAACAGTGCAGGACACCCTGTGCATGCCACCACCCCCACTGTGACAATGCAACCCTGTGCACCATGGAGCCATGCAAGGCATCCCCACCATGTGCACCCTGCTGTGGGTGGCAGCAGACAGCAATGCAACAACAGCATACACAGTGCCACCCTGCATGTCCTCCCCCGAGGTACAGCTGCGAGACCAACCATGCGTTGCCACACGAGGTACCCCACATGCGACAGGGCATGTCCCGGACCCCACCTCCAGTGGTACAGCACCCTGCACACCCTCCCAAGGACACATCCCATCCCAGCACCGGCCACAACAGCCAGCACAGACACGCACAGTGTAGCATGGAAGCATGCACCACACAGAATGTAACACTGTGCATGGACAAACACCCACCCATACCTAAGGGCACACCGACACAGTAGCGGGTCAACCAAGCCACTGGCGTGTGGCCACGGCTGATGTGTACACATGGCCAGCACCCCTACATTGCACAGGTGTGCCAGCCACCCTGCAGAGGCACCATGAAGTTGTATGCCACTAGCATGCCACCGGAGCACAGGTGACAGACACTGGAGCACATCCCCTGCAACAGACACAAGTGACAGCATGGAGGGGGGGACAACAACAGCGGAGGTCACAGTGCCACTGGAGGCAGACTTGCACCATACTGGTGATGGAAGTCAACCTGGCATTGTGCCAGGTACAGTTGTTATCCAGCATGGACAGCCACCACTGACACGCCAGCAGACCGTGCATATCACAGACATGCAAGGGTGTCAGTGGCACAGACCATGGACGGTCTGACAGGGGTGCCATGCACACAGTGCAGGCCCCATGGACCACTGCACACAGGCATCCAGTGCACAGAGTACAACACACAAACCACAGACAGTGACTGATCCCCCCTGCCCACACCATAGGCAGTTCACCTCTGCACACACACACACACACACGCCCATGTGTGCACCCCTCTGACGCCATGCACACCACTGCAGCTGAGCACCTGTAGCCCGCTGCAAATCAGAGACCACCACAGTTGTCATAACAAAATGAAAATATTTAAAGGAAGTAACAAAAAAATATTTACAACTATTTACAAGAGGGGGGAAGGGCCACATAACAGGTGGGGGCGGGTAAGAAGCAGGGGTGAGCATATGGGAGAGGGAAGAAGGGGTGTGTGGGTGGGTCAAGGGGGGGAAGGTGTCAGTAGGGGCATGGAGTCTTCAATGTGTGCCCCGGTCCTCCTCCATATGGTGCCTACGTCTTCTCCTCCACCTCCTTGTGGTAATATCTGTTTTATAGGGGCATCCATATTTTTTTTCTCTAACCCCCCTTTTTCTATATTTTTTTTTGCCTTATTTTATTTTGTTTTATATGTTAGATCAGTCTGTTGCAACAGCATGTCTCTTATTTTATTTTAAGACATTGGCCCAGATATTCAAACTGCGCCATTCAAAGGCCCAAGTCCTTGCGCTGCACAAAATAGATGCGCAGGGGTGTGTCCCGTGTGATATTCAAAGGAGTTGTGCTATTGAGCAACTCCTTTGAATATCGCTCCCCAGCCATAGCCACTGTGCATGGCGCAGTGGAACTTGCGCTAGCGCAAGTTGACAGAGTGGAGCAGTCAACTTGCGGTGGCGCAAGTACCATTGCGCCATGCGCCAAAATCACGATATTCAAAAGGTGACATGCAAATGGGGCCATAATACATGCAAGGCAAGGGGGGCCATTTGCATGTCATTATAGCCCCATTTGCATGCCATTAGCATGTAGGTGCGCCGATCCCCGAGGACTTGCGCCTGGCGACCTGCCAGGCAGCAGCCGTCGGGGACCGACGCACCCTGCAGCCCGATCTCGGGCAGCAATGTAGTTCTCCACCTCCTCCCGTACATCTCCCTGGTGGTCAGTGGACGAGAATGCCCGGTCAGCGGGCAGAAAGTATAAAGGAACCCCCATCCCATGCCCGATCGCGGGCAGAAATACTCTGAACCCCCACATCCCGCTATTGCGATCGTGGGCAGAAGAGTATACAGAACCCCCACATCCCATGTGTTGATCGCGGGCAGAAAGTATACAGACCCCACATCCCATGTACCCGATCGTGGGCAGTAAATAAATTACCCCCAAAACATCTCCCTGGTGTCTAGTGTGGCCCCACCCACCCACCCACAAGCCCCACCACCCGCTCCCCGGCAGCGGCGGGGTGGCAGCATCCCCACCCACCTGCGCCCGCGCCGCGCCGCCGACTGACTGGCGGTGGGGCTGCATGCCCGATTGGTGCAGAGCTAGAGCCAATGGAGCTAATGGGCGTGTAGTTTATATTGTATATGACAGTTCAGATTTGTGAATGAAGTCATTCACAAATCTGGACTGTCAGGACGGGTATGGGCTGCATGCCCATTGACTCTAGCTCTGCACCAATGGGCGGCAGCCCTACGCCAGTCAGTCGGCAGGGCGGGCGGGCGCAGGTGGTGGATGCTGCCTCGCAGGCCGCCGGGGAGCGGGTGGTGGGGCTTCGTGGATGGGTGGGTTGGGGTCATACTAGACACCAGGGAGATGTTTTGGGGGCAGTTTACTTACTGCCCACGATCGGGCACATGGGATGTGGGGGTCTGTATTCTTCTGCCTGCGATCGGGCACATGGGATGTGGGGGTCTGTATTCTTTCTGCCCACGATCGGGCACATGGGATGTGGGGGTTCTAGTACATTTCTGCCCGCTGATCGGGCATTTCAGTCCACTGACCACCAGGGATGTGGAATGGGAGGGGAGACATTGATGCCCGCGACGGGCTGGGGGGCATAGGGATTGGGTTAGGCCAGCCACAGGTGGCAGCTGCTGTGTTGCGCCCCTGCATGCAGCAGCTCACCTGTGGGTGGCCCTCAACTTAAGCCTTTTTTTTTTGGCTCAAAGTTGTGCAGGTGCAGGTTGGGGGTTGTGCCTGCACAACTCTGCACAGCCCGACTGAATATTGGGCTGTGTAGTTTATGCATGGTTCCTCCCCCTCCTGTTGAGCATGTATTCATTTGCATTGCGCTGTTGCTCAGCCTGTTTTCTGTGGCACAACTGCCTCCTGCTGAATATTGCAGAATGGAGCAAGTTTGGACTTGAGCATGCGCAACCCTGTTGCGCATGGCGCAACCCTTTTGAATATCCGGGCCTTTATGTATTTAGGTACACTGCCCCTTTAAGGTATATGTGTAGACTGGCCATCTATGCATATATCGGTGTAATGTACTAAAGTACATAAAGTTTATGTGTTGCCCTGATAAAATTCATTTATTTCCACCTTTCTTGCTCTCCAGCCTCTTTGGGAACTGTTTAAAATATAAAGTAGAAACAGTGTTCATTTTGTTTTGTAACCCCCACAGTGAGAAGGATTACCTTGGTTTGCTATGGTTGAAGTGAGCAGCTAGAGATTTCTTCTGGAAACATTATTCCTGCTGGAGAGAACTCCAGATACTTATGTTTTCTTTCTTCCTTTCCACAGAAGGAAGCTGTAATTACTTGCATTCAAGTAGTGAAAACCCTAAATAAAAACTGTTTAAAATCTTAAGTAAAAACTGTTGAAAGCACTAAATTACAGAAGGAGGATTTATTCATTTTGTTTGAAAGCTGTAATGCTAGATTACAGAAGTATAACAGTGTTATATGCTCTATCTAGTAAAGCTGAATCTTAAAGCTATACAACTAAAGGGTCTGAAAACACAGACATATATATATTCTACAGTTATGTTTATTTCTTCTGCTTTCTGTTTGGTGTGTTTCTTCATTAAAAGAAAGGCATTCTTGATAACATTAAGTTAAATTAAGTTTTAAGAGAAAAGCTAAGTTTAAAAGTGCTCACCAAACCCAGGGTGTAGCTCTAGGGGAAGCCATGTTTGTTTTGCCTTTCTTCCTATAGAGACAGCCAGCCTTTCTGTTTCATTATTTATAGTTTGTAAATAAGGGGGCGGGTCTAGATAGTTATGTAATGTTACTTTATAACTCTAGGCAGGATTTTATTTTGTGTGGTTATCAATATGATATTTTAATTAAGCCTAAAAAGGGGATTTATGTTGTAAAAAATAAATACAATGTTTATGTAGCTGTGTTTAAGAGTTAGCTTCTAGAAAAGGGATGGAGCTTTCAAATATCACATGACTTGTATGTATAAAAGGAGTCATTTCTCATTCTGTGATCAGATCTCGACGGGACTAGTGCTCTGCTATCCCATTGATGGAATTACACTAGCTGTTTTCTAGTGTGTTGTTATTTTATCATTTAGAATTATTTTATTTTTATTCTGTTATTTTTTTTTTTGGTCATTCAGTTCGCTTCCTATTTTTGTAAATAAAGACTTATTGCTGGACTTATTCTAGACTCCAGTGTCATCCTTATACCCACACCTTCATATATGGTGTCAGAAGTGGGATAAGGTTTGATAATTCAGACAGAGATACTGACAAGTATCAGTGAAGGATTGGATGCTGGAAGGAGAGCTGACTAGTGGTGTTTACACTAGAACCATGGCAGCAAAGTCTGGCGCAACCTTGTTACCTGGATTGGGGGATGTGAGGCACAAAACGACCAAGACGGAGGAGGAGGAGGAAGGTGCCATTGGAGGAGAGATGGCAGAAGACATCGTACAGGAAGAAGAGAAAATGGTGAGTCCACCTGTGGGTGACTCTCAGGAACTGTTACAATGGCTATGTATGCAGCAGATAGCTTTAGAAAAACAAAGAGAGAGGGACAATCAGTGCAATGAGGCTAGGTGGGCGGACACCTTAACAGCCATCCAGGCCTTAGGAACAGGTCATCCTCCTGCACCAGTGGATGGCCCTAAGGATATTAAATTGACAAAACTTACAGAAACTGATGACATAGAAACAATCATGACTACTTTTGAATGCATCGCCCGTGCATGTAATTGGCCCAGAGAACAATGGGTCATTAGATTTGCCCCATATTTGACCGGAAGAGCTCAGTTGGCTTATGGACATATAGACAGTGGCATGAGCGACAACTATGACGCTGTAAAGGAGGCCATATTGAAACATTATGATATATGCCTGGAAACCTACAGACAGCGATTCAGAGCTTTAAAATTCCTGACTACTGACACCCCACAGGAGGCATATACGCGATTGAAGGACTTGTGTACCAAATGGCTGTGCCCAGGGACTAATACTAAGGAACAGATGCTTGAGGCTATCGTTATTAGAACAATTTGTGAGGATTCTACCGCAAGATGTGCAAGTATGGGTCAGAGAACATCGACCTGAGACTGCTGCAAAAGCTGTAAGTCTGGCAGAAGATTACTTGGCAGCAAGACCCCATAGACAAAAAGGACACTTTTCCACCAACACACCAGCTCCTACGGTAAGGACTTTTTCTTCTACATCAAATAATACAGTTGGGGGTGTAAGACCAGTAAGACCTGAGAGACCATATAATGCTGATATAGTATGCCACATCTGTCAAGCAAAAGGGCATATTGCCAGATTTTGTCCTAAGAAAAAGACTGCACCTATACATTTAGCTTTGGCCAACTGGGGACAGTATTTAACATCAGTCACTGTAAACGGCCAAACAGTAGCTGGTCTTCTAGACTCTGGCAGTCGACAAACTTTGATAAAGGCTAATTTAGTACCCTGCACCACAGAACCTGAGGACGTAACTGGAGTCACTTGTATTCATGGGGATGCCCATTTTTACCCAGTGAAAACCTTACTTCTTGAAATACAGGGAACTCTCCAGCAAATGCCAGTCGGGCTAGTACCCCATTTGCCTGTGCCAGTCATTATCGGACATGACCATCCTAGTTTTGATACCTTGTTGTCTGAGGCCACACAGTTGGGAGCCTTTACCACCAGGTCACAGACTAAGCAAACTGTGGAGTTAAATGATATCTTTCCATTCGAAGATGAACTGTGTACAGAGCCAGGAAAGTCTCGTAAGTCCAGAAGAGAATGAAGACTGGATAAGAATAGATGGACACTTATACAAAAGGAACTTAAAAATGATGATACCAAAAGGATGAATAGTGATAGTGGAAAATATATATCTTTAAACTCTTTTAGAACTGAGCAAATGCATGACCTAACTCTGAAACCATTTTTTCTACAGGTGGGGAAAGATGCTGGGGAAGGACCAAAAATGGTATTACTAAAGGGTTACTATATAGGGAATGTGTTAACCCTAAGACCGGGGAGATAGTTTCCCAGTTAATGGTCCCAGAGAGCTACAGACAACATTTACTATACATGGCACATGATATACCATTAGCAGGACATCAGGGGACAGAAAGGACTTTGAATAGACCATTATATCATTTTTTCTGGCTAGGTATCCATAAGCAGGTGAAGGAGTACTATAAATCTTGTGAATACTGCCAAAAAGTGTGTCCTATTACCAGAAAGGATAAGGTACCCCTACAACCTCTGCCTTTAGTTACTGAATCTTTTCAGCATGTAGCTATGGATAGTAGGCCCATTACCAAAACAACAAAGGGGAATCATTTTATTCTGTAATCTCAGATTACAGTACTAAATATCCAGAAGCTATACCAATGCGCACTCATAACTGCACAAAAATATCAGATGAACTGGTAAAAATGTTTTCCAGGGTAGGCATTCCTAAGGAAATTCTTACCGATCAGGGAAGTAATTTCTGTTCTCAAGTATTAAAATGCCCATACCAAGCATTAGGAATTCATGCTATACGCACATCACCATATCATCCACAAACCGATGGTTTGGTGGAAAGATTCAACCAGACTTTAAAACATATGTTAAAGAAGTTTACGCAAGAGGAAGGAAAGTACTGGGATCAATATCTGCCAAATCTAATGTTTGCATATAGAGAGGTACTACAGGCCTCTACTGGATTTTCCCCTTTTGAGATGTTATATGGAAAAAAACCCAGAGATATGTTAGATATAGTGAGGGAGGCATGGGAGGATGAATATCTAGAGGCAAAAATCTTAACAGTGGTACAGTACATCACTAACCTTAGAAGCAAACTGTTTAGATATGTGAATACAGCACATCAACAGGCATTAAAACACCAACACTACCAAAAAGAGAAGTACGACCAGGGAGTAGGTAATAAATCCTTTCAACCCGGGAAAGGGTTTTGCTCTTTATTAATTCTGTCTGACAACAAGTTATTGATGAAATGGCAAGGACCATATACCATAATAAAACCTGTGGAAACGTTAATTATGAGATAGCATTACCAGATAAAAGACACACAAAAAGAAAATATATCATGTTAACTTATTGAAAATGGTATGATAGAAGTCAGCCTAGTATATATATCCTACCTGAAAGTGAGGAGAATGAAATGGAGTTGGCCTATGAAAAACTAGATGGTAAAGGGTCATTTAAGGACATTAACATAAATCCTACACTACATCCTGATCAAAGAGAAGAGATAGATACAGTACTCAGAGTTTTTCAGCCTTACTTTTCAGTCACTCCTGGCGGGGTAAAAGAGATAAAACACCATATTGAAGTAACACAGGTAAATCCCATCCTACAAAAACCATACCATTTGCCTGAGAGTGTAAGAGAGAAGGTGATACAAGAAATAATAAAAAATGCAACAAATGGGATTATAAACCATCTAAAAGCCCTTGAGTTTCCCATGGTGGTAGTAACTAAGAAAGAAGGAGAACACGGTCTGTCTTGATTTCCCGAAATTAAATGCCATATCCGTCTTTGATGGATATCCGATGCCTCGCATCGATGACATCATTGACAGACTGGGTCAGCACAATATATAAGCACCGTGGATCTGTCAAAAAGATATTGGCAAATACCTTTAGATGAGGAATCACAAGAAAAAAACGTCATCTCACTACTCCTCTTGGACTATTCTCAGTTTATTACCATGCCTTTTGGCCTTCATGGGGCCCCGGCAACATTCCAACGATGCATGGATCAGATTTTATGGCCCCATACTTCCTATGCTGCAGCCTGCCTAGATGACGTTATGATATTCAGTCCATCTTGGGATGCCCATCTAACACATTTACAACAAGTGCTTACAGCTATAACTAAAGCAGGTCTGACTATCAATCCTGTCAAGTGTTCTTTAGCGATGCAAGAAACAAGATATTTAGGATTCATTATAGGTAATGGGATGGTAAAGCCTGAATCATCTAAAATATCAGCTATTCTACATAGCGAAAGACCCCAAACGAAGAAGCATGTCAGGGCCTTCTTAGGACTTGTAGGATATTATAGGAGATTTGTCCCAAATTTCTCGGAAATTGCTAGTCCACTAACAGAACTAACCCGTAAGGTAAAATCCGACAAAGTACACTGGACAGCAGAATGTGAGGAAACCTTTTGTACCTTAAAAGTGAAACTCTGTTCGTATCCAGTACTGCACAGTCCTGATTTTTCTCGTCCTTTTATTGTACAAACGGATGCTTCCAACAATGGTATCGGTGCTGTCCTTTCTCAAATTGATGGTGATGAAGAACATCCTGTTATATATATCAGTCGCAAATTGCATGAACAGGAGTCCAAATATTCGACTATAGAGAAAGAGTGTCTGGCTATTCACTGGGCAATAGAAGCTTTAAAATTTTATTTATGGGGGAGAAACTTTAAAATTATAATAGATCATAACCCCCTTTGTTGGATTAATGTGATGAAGGACAAGAACTCCCGCATAATGCGATGGTACCTTGCACTTCAGCCTTATCGTTTCTCTGTAGAACATCGTTCTGGTAAGAAACATCTGAATGCAGATTTCATGTCCCGTTTTGGACATGATTCATCAACCTACACAGACCCCGGGGTGAAGAATGTATAGGAGTGGAGATCGATAGAGTCTCTACTTGAGTTAAGTAAATTTTTGTAGTTTATGTACAGGGACCCGGGGTGGAGCTTTGGGAGGGATGGGCTGAGCTCTATCCTCAAAGTAGAGGATCTGTGTAGCATAGAGAAAACAGTAATTCTGTGAAAACAGTTTTCTTCTTAGGCAGGGAGGAGTGTGGTAATATCTGTTTTATAGGGGCATCCATATTTTTTTTTTCTAACCCCCCTTTTTCTATATTTTTTTGCCTTATTTTATTTTTTTATATGTTAGATCAGTCTGTTGCAACAGTATGTCTCTTATTTTATTTTAAGACATTATGGCCCAGATATTCAAACTGCTCCCAAAATGTGCGCAACAGCAGGAGCAAGCACAATTCAATTGCGCATATGCGCAACAGACGTGATATTCAAACATGGAGCAAAACAAATTGCGCAAGTAGCCAACGTCTGAATATCGCACAAACTGCGCCATAGTGCAACCAGGAAGGGGAAGCTAAGCAGAAAGGTTGCGCCATGGCTCAACAAGGCTAGCCCAGCTGAGCAGTCCAGAGGTGCCATAGCGCAAGCAGAGCCCCCCCCAACCCCAGCAGAGCAATGGAACTGCACAACCAGGGAGGCAGGCTGGGGCCCACCACCAGCCATGCCACACATGGGCACAGGAACACACTGCAGAACCAACAAGACACCTGCACACCCCAAGCACAGCATCACTGGGGGTGGGACGGATGATCCACTGGCCATGGGGACAAGCCAAAAAAGCACAGCAGGGCCATGACGCCCCAGCACAACCACTGGCAGGCTGAGACTGCCACACACAGGGGGTTGACAACCACAGTGCACATCAGCCCCCCGTATGCACAGCACACCCTGCACCGTGACCCCAAGACACCACCCATGTGCAGTGACTGGCACTGCAGGAAACACCATGCATCCCCCCCGGCACACGTCAACCTCGTGTAGCAGAGAACCATACAAGCCAGACCCACCCTGTGCACCCAGCAGTGGGTGGCAGCAAATGGCAAGACCAACAGAAAGTCACTGCCACACTGGAGACACCTCCCCATGCACGCACACACACACACACACACACACACACACACATACCCAGGACCATACCACCCCAGATGGCATGCACACCACTGCAACTGAGCAACCATAGCCAGCTGCAAATCAGAGACCACCACAGTATTCATATCAAAATAGATATATATTAAAAAAATGGAAAGTACAACAAGAACAACAACAAAACTATTTACAAGAGGGGGGATAGGGGTACAAGGTAGGGGTGGGCAAGGGGTAGGGATGAACAACTTGGAGAGGGAAGGCAGGGTGAGGGATGGGTGAGAGTGGAAGGGAAGCCTGGCCTAAGGCCTAGCAGGCTGGTCCTCCGCTGCCTGGTGCCATCTCACTTGGCTGTGCCTCCTCCGTAGCCCATGCGCTGGATATCTTGGAGGATGTTCCGTTCTCCAGGGACACCCGGGTCAGCTGGTGCAGTGCCCGCTCAATCCTGTGGAGCACGATGAGGCCTAGGAAAAGGGAACACAGTCAATGGCTGTGACTGACCACAACCCTGAACACCACCTAACCTGCAAGGCATATAGCCCAATGTCCCACACCTGTGATGGTATGCACCCACCCACAGTGACCATGCACATGACAAGCCCAACCAGGCAGCACCAGCTATGTGCACCACTGCACACACACACTGCCCATGTCCATCACAGCACAAACAAGGCTGTCAAGTGATGTGGCAATGTGGTGGGATGCCAGTTCCACAGCCATGTGCTCAGTGCATGCATGGACTACCAGTGACGCACACACAGACGTGCAGTGACACTGGACAGTGATGAATGTCGCCTGTGTCATGCATGGTTGTGTTGTCCATGGCTGGTGGTCATGCCTCACCCTCCAGCATGCAATAGCATCCATGATGTAATGATACTCACTCCTGTCAAGCAGCTGTGGCTGCTGCTGCTGCTGTGGCCCACCCCCCCAGCACCACCGCCCGCCACCGGGCCCTGCCACGGCCCTCCTCATCCCGTGCCTGCATCCTCTCTGCCCAGCCTGTGGGAGACAAATGTTGAGAAAAACATCAGTGTGACTCAAAGCAGACTGCCCCTGCCCCAGTGAGTGTGCCTGCCCACACAGCCAGACCCATGCATCTCTACACCTGCACACACTGACACAGCCAACCATGGCAGAATCCACCATGCACAGCCACCAAAACACACTCACACCCCTCACGGAGAATACAAGTGCATAGATGGTACACCCACTGGCCTAGGCACAGCTCCTCCTGGCACGTGACGGTAGTCTGTCTAGCAAATCCGGCTCCCTCCTGCAGAGGTCACTGTAGCACTGTGCCGGCACTGCTCAGCAGCCGGGCGCCACCCTTGACCCCACCAGGTCATTGGGCCACCTGCAGCCAGCACCTGGGTTCGAGCCACGGTGAGGGGCTCCCTCCCGCTGCAGTGCCCCATAGGGGCTCTACCAGGGGCCACCAGGTTGGCCACCACTGGGCCCATTGGTGCCCTCCCGCGCGCTATGGTTGGAGTACAGCAGGCAATATGGCGCTGCACCGCGGCGCAACCCCAGGTGGAAATGTTGCGCAATAGGCCACCATGGGTTCCAATCGCAGCTGTCGGTACAGCCGCCATCGCGGTTCACATAGCGCTGTCACCAGACAGCGCAATAGGGCCGCATACATGGCAGCCTAACAGCGCCAGGGAAAGGTCAGACCCAGGTCGGGGGTCTATAGCGCAAGGCCACGCACAGCACCATCTGACATCACGCATCCCTGGTGACCGACCACCTGCGTGCCAGTGCCACAGTGGACTGTGCAGGTAGTGCCACAGCGCCATATAGTGCCCAGTGCTGTAGCGCCACTGGCACAATGGTAGGCCATAGCCTGAATTGCGCATCGCGCACAGCACGTCATCAACCGCGGCAGACGCCTGCGTGAATTACCTGGGCATGCGCAATGCAGTGTACCACACAGTCACAGATCTGCACCATTGGCTCAGCCGGCTCAACACGTGTTGTGAAAGCACAATGGCGATATTCAACCCGACATTCAAATCATCTGATCAGCCATTCAAAGGCGCGGTAGGTGCAGTTGCATCTCATTACAGTTGTTCCACTCTAATTTGCATGCATTGCGCTATAAATGTGAGACATTGGGCTCGCTGGCCAGATTCGGTTACTGCAGGTGAGAGGTGGGTTGCATGCTGTGGGATGTTCTGGACAATGGGCATGGGATAACGCTGTAGACTGCACAGTGACAGGTGTCCACTTCCACCCATACAGATCGCCATGACCGAGCAGAGCCAAGGTGAGGGTGAGGATGGTGGGCGAAGGAGGAGGAGGCCCAACTTCACCATGGCGAGACTGAGGCCCTCTTCCAGGCCTGCCTGGAGGAGGAGTCACTACACTGAGTGGATGGGGCACCCCTCAGGCCCGTGCGGCTGCAGGGGAGGGGGTAGCCCGGGCAGTGAACCTGCACGGAAGCCACCAGCGTTACGTGTCTGTGCAGGAATGCAAAAAGAAGATTGGGACAGACCACAGGAGGGTGAAGGAGAAGGTGGCAGCCCTCAGGGCGGCAAGTGCTGGCACTGGCAGGGGCTAGCCAGTGGTGGTGGAGCTGACCCTGGCTGAGGACCGACTGGCTGCATCAATGCTGTGCAGTGCTATTGAGGACGTACCAGGAGGTGGATTCCAGACAGGTGGAAGCCCATCACTGCACGGTATGACATGGTGGTTGTGTTGGGGGGGGGAAGGTTGTTCACGCACCACATGTCCTCTCTTTCTGTTACAGATCCTGTTCGTCTTCAGGGGACGGTGGTGGTGGGTCCAGGCAGTGAGGATGACCTGCTGGACATGGAGGAGGTCCATCCATCTCTGTCACCAGCCAGCATACTGCACCAGCATGCACGCTGGGCTGCCAACTCTGGTGTCGGTGAGTCGGGTGTGGGGGTGCACAGCCTGTGTCTCAGCAGTCTGGCATGCAAGCATGCCAGCTGCGCTGTGACTGTGGCTGTAGCCGTACCCTGAACCATTGATGATGCAAGGACTGCAATAGGCAGTGACATGTGTGTCCCATGACGGACACACAGCAGGCCAGCACATGCCCCTGGGCCTTGCCTGTTCCAACTTGTGTGCCAGCATGTCGGCACAGTCCCAGGCTGTGCCTGTCAGTACTGGTGGGGCAGCACCAGTGGCTGTGCAGGTGTCTGGCACTGTTGCGGCCACAGCAGTGGAACGATTGGTCCCTGGGGCACAGCGGTTGGAGGGGCAGCAGCAGCAGTCACCCACCAGGTCTGGGGGTCAGTGTCCAGTGGTGGCACATGCCCGCCGCCCTTTGATATGCCCATTCCTGGTCCTGGTGAACAGCGCCCACCTCAAGGGGTGTTGAGCATCAGGACCTTCCACACCCTGGGGGACAGGATGCTGTTGTGGCAGAGTACCCATTTGACGAGCACACCCGCCTGCTGCGGGAATCAGTACAGCAGCAAAGGTGGGTTGCAATGTCTGTGGAGGCACTGTGTGCGGCTGTGGAGTGGCACAGCAGGGACTGTGCTCTGGACCGTGCAGAGATGGTCCATATGCGGATGGATGTGACCGCCACCATTGACAGGCAGACCCAGGCATTGGTCGCTGTCGTGGCTGCATTGGGCACACATGGTGTGCTCCTGTACCGCCGACCCACACAGCACGCCTCCACCCCATTCCCGGCATCGTGCGACACCAGGCCTGTCGACGCGGTTCTGCTGTGGGCATCCCAAGCACCCCTGGTGCAGGTATGTTTGGCATCCTACAGACCCCACTGCGGACAAGGTCGCTATCGCGCAGTGGGACCCCTGGTGGTCCATCGGTGCCACCCCATGTGGCCCCTGCTCAGCCTGCCAGTGCTGTTGGGTCACGGCGGGGCCACCCATGCATCCACAGTGGCTGTGGAACGGTGCAACATGACTGCCCTGTCTCCCAGTGTGGGCCCTGTCTGCTGCTGCCCTGTGTGCACTGTGCGTCATGGTGGGCAGTGCACTGGTGGGTGCCCTGCCCATCACGCCGACATATGGACCACCTGCACACCATCCCGACTGCTGTCCACAGGTGCGTGTGCATGATGATGCCTGCATTGTACTGTACACCAAGGTGCAAGGGTGCCCAGCATCTGACACACGTGCTTGGACAGTACAGGTGGTGGGTGTAGTCTGTGGATCTGTGTGTTTGCCATGTCTGTTCCTGCTCTGCTGTGCACCTGCTCATGTACGCTTTGTGCCTGGTGTGTTTGTTGTGTGTGTGTGTGTCCATATGACTGTTCGCCCCTCCCTGATGGTGTGTTTGTGTGCCTGGTCCCTTCCACCCCTTGCCGTCATGCACCCCTGGTGTGTTACTCTGTGTGCCTGTGGGTTGCGCCAGGACAGTGTTGTTTGCACATGGCCCCTTGGCTTACCTGTGTTGTGCATAATGCTCCTCCGTGATGGTGTCCCGGTGCAGCTGGGCCTGCTGGATCAGTTGGGGTCCCGCCATCCAGCGGGGCTGCTCATCACCATCAACACTGGGCGCAGCTGGCGCCCCATAGCTGTTCCCTCTTCAACCTGTACGGCTATCCCACAGTCATTGGCCATGTTGTGCAGGATACAACAGGCCAGGAATATCCCACAAGCCTTTGAGGGGCTGTACTGTAGGGCACCGCCGGAGGTGTCTAGGCATC
This sequence comes from Neoceratodus forsteri, assembly GCA_016271365.2. Lineage (NCBI taxonomy): Eukaryota > Metazoa > Chordata > Ceratodontiformes > Ceratodontidae > Neoceratodus > Neoceratodus forsteri. Next base: position 608,353,827 of record CM057449.1, on the reverse strand, counting down.
GTAGGCGTGCCTTGAGCATCCCAAACACCCGCTCAATGATGTTGCGTGTGGCGGCATGTGCCTCATTATAGCATTGCTGCGATGGGGTCATGGGGCGCCGGGTACGGTGTGAGCAGCCAGGGATGGAGTGGGTATCCGCTGTCACCTGTGTGGAGATAGTGGAGATCAGTCTCATGTTCAGGTCCATATTGCCCATATCCCTGTGTGCCACTACCATGGCACCTGTGGCATTCCCACCCTTGCCCCGAGTTTGAATTTCCTACATGCGTACTCACCCACTAGATGGCCTGTGGGGATGTCCCCACTCTCGAATCGATGGCACAGTGTGGACTGATGCCATATAAAGGCATCATGTGCTCCGCCAGGGTGTGTGGCATAGACATTGATTATACACCCAGTGGCATCACACAACACCTGGCAGTTGACACTGGAGAAGCCCTTTCTATTCCTATTTGCGGCCCCCGTGAGTCAGGTGGCGTGCGAATGGCCACATGGGTGCAGTCTATGGCACCTAGCATGCCAGGCATATGTGCTACCCTGTGGAATGCCTGCATGTTTGCTGTACGCTCTGATGCAGTGCTGGGGAAATGGATGTGCTCCGCAGCATGTGGCAGCAGTGCGCTGAGGAATTGGGTGAGGATGTGTGACGTGGCCGACTGTGTGATGCCTGTGGTGTCCCTGTTGGCCTCTGGAAGGTGCCGTGGTGAGCAGGCACATGCAGGCTGTCACCTTGGTCTCCACTGACAGAGCATGACTCCGTCGTGAGGGTGCCTGCATCACATCACTGCACGGCTCACAGAGCCGCTCAGTATTGCCCTGTTCAGGCGGTGCCGGCCCACGATCTCATACATCTGTGTACAACTCAAAGCTGATGTGGGCACGGGACTGCCTGTTAGGGCGCACTGACGGGCCCATCCACCAGCACATCCCCGACCTTGCACTAACCTCTCATTATGGCCCATGTGGAAGCTGCCACTGTCCATCTCCCTGGCTTGTGCCCCCGCCGATGTTGCTCTGTTACCCCCGCTGTCCTGACTGCTACTTCCACTGCACCGGCACCCCCCTGGCCTCTGCAGCCTATGGCCCACACTGCTTCCTTGCCTGCCCTGACCTGTCACTGTCTGTCTTTCTCTCTCTCTCTTCCCCACTTGGCATCCCTGTGGCGTTTTTGCGCCTCTTCCTTGAGCCTTTTTATTTTGGCTCATTTCCGCTGGGGCGCTACTTCCGGCTTATCCGCTGTTGCGCATTGCGCAACTCTTTAGATATCGTATTGCGCTCTTTATGCATGGATCCACCCCCTTCGGTTGCGCATGCCATCATTTGCATTGCACTGTTGCTCAGCATGTTTTCGGTGGCGCAACTGCCTCCTGCTGAATATCGCAGAATGGTGCACTTTTGGACTTGTGCAGGCGCAACCTTTGAATATCCCACCCTATGTATTTAGGTACACTGCCCCTTTAAGGTATATGTGTAGACTGGCCATCTATGCATATATCGTGGTAATGTACTAAAATACATAAAGTTTATGTGTTGCCCTGATAAAATTCATTTATTTCCACCTTTCTTGCTCTCCAGCCTCTTTGGGAACTGTTTAAAATATAAAGTAGAAACAGTGTTCATTTTGTTTTGTAACCCCCACAGTGAGAAGGATTACCTTGGTTTATGTGGAGCTGCTGAAGTGAGCAGCTAGAGATTTCTTCTGAAACATTTATTCCTGCTGGAGAGAACTCCAGATACTTATGTTTTCTTTCTTCCCTTTCCACAGAAGGAAGCTGTAATTACTTGCATTCAAGTAGTGAAAACCCTAAATAAAAACTGTTTAAAACCTTAAGTAAAAACTGTTGAAAGCACTAAATCACAGAAGGAGGATTTATTCATTTTGTTTGAAAGCTGTAATGCTAGATTACAGAAGTATAACAGTGTTATAAGCTTTTATCTAAAGCTGAATTTTAAAGCTGATACAACTAAAGGGTCTAAAAACACAGACATATATATTCTACAGTTATGTTTATTTCTTCTGCTTTCTTTTGGTGTGTTTCTTCATTAAAAGAAAGGCATTCTTGATAACATTAAGTTAAATTAAGTTTTAAGAGAAAAGCTAAGTTTAAAAGTGCTCACCAAACCCAGGGTGTAGCTCTAGGGGAAGCCATGTTTGTTTTGCCTTTCTTCCTATAGAGACAGCCAGCCTTTCTGTTTCATTATTTATAGTTTGTAAATAAGGGGGCGGGTCTAGATAGTTATGTAATGTTACTTTATAACTCTAGGCAGGATTTTATTTTGTGTGGTTACCAATATGATATTTTAATTAAGCCTAAAAGGGGATTTATGTTGTAAAAAACAAATACAATCTTTTATGTATCTGTGTTTAAGAGTTAGCTTCTAGAAAAGGGGTGGAGCTTCCAAATATCACATGACTTGTATGTATAAAAGGAGTCATTTCTCATTCTGTGATCAGATCTCGACGGGACTAATGCTCTGCTATCCCACTGATGGAATTACACTAGCTGTTTTCTAGTGTGTTGTTATTTTGTCATTTAGAATTATTTTATTTTTATTCTGTTATTTTTTTTTTTGGTCATTCAGTTCGCTTCCTATTTTTGTAAATAAAGACTTATTGCTGGACTTATTCTAGACTCCAGTGTCATCCTTATACCCACACCTTCACACTCCTCACCCCGTGGCGGTCGATTCACTGCAAGAGCTCCAGGGTCACCCTTGCCACCTGGAGCAGCTCCTGCACACTCTCTCCAGTGCCTGGAGTCACCGTCCACCCTAGGGACGAGGGAGCAGAGTCAATAAGTGTGACTGTCCAGCCCCCTGCAGGCCACCCATTGTGCATGGCATACACCCATGTGCCACGCCCCTGTGATGGTGTGTGACCACCCACAGTGACCGTGTCCACAAGACCTGCCTACCCAGGTAGCCACAGCCATGTGGACCACTGCACACACCCAACGCCCATGTCCTGCACAGCACCACCATGGCCATACAGTGACTTGGCTATGCGGTGTGAAGGCAGTGCCACAGCCATGTACCCGGTGCACGCATGGACCACCATTGATGCACTCCAAGACATGCAGTGCCACTGGACAGTGCTAACTATAACAAGTTGTGTGCATGACAATGGTGTCAATGGATGGTGGCCATGCCCTGCTGCCAGCCCAGTTATACAGCATGCAATAGTAATCATGCATGTAAGGCACTCACCATCATCAGGCTGGTCCACGTGCCACTGAACACCTTCAGGCCTCCTGCCCTGCTGCTCCTCCGCTCCCTCGCCTGTCTGTGTTCTTCGGGCCCTAAGGTGCAAACATGGAGAGAGGAACATCAGTACAATCTGGTACCAAAGTCCCCCCGCCCCCATGTGTGTGCAATCCCACACAGCCATACCCATCCACCCACACCCCGATACCACCACCACGGCCAACACTGGATGTGCCGGACACATGCAACAGTGATACCCGTATGGACGGTAATAGTGTATGGATGTGGCACCTACCTGGCCATGGCACCGTGTCCCTCCTGGCATGTGCCCGCAGGTGGGCAAGCAGGTCCAGGTCCCTGCACCTCAGGTCCCTCGTAACGGTGGCAACACTGCTTCACTGTGCACCCCATACTGGTGGCCTCCTGAGGGCGCCGGCCACCTCTGCCACACTGCACTTCTGGCCCTGTCCAGAGGTGCATCTCCAACAAAGCCCCAGAATGGGCCTCACGATTGCCACCAGGTTGGCAAGCTCCACCTGACTCCACATGACTGCTTGTCTCTGCACCATCTCATCAATGTGGTGGATTCAAAATGGCACTCGCTAAGCGCAGTCCCGCCATGTGCAGATGCTACGTGGTACAGAGCTGCCATTCCCTATTGCAGTGTCACTGAACAGCGCGATAGTGGTACACCCATGCTGACACATGGTGCCTGGGGCAAAGGTTGGACACAGGGTCAAGGGTCTTTAGGCGCGGGACAGCCACAGTGCGATTAGGCAATGCATGTAGCACGATTGGGTGATTGTGTACCACCTCCTGTAGCGGCCTACAGCACTGTTGCCCCAGTGCGCCTACAACACCAGTGCTACAGCGCCATATATGTGAACAGCGCTGTAGCGCCACTGGCACAATGGTGGCCGGGCCCTGCATTGCCTCCCATGCACAGCACGTCAGCAGCGCGGCAGGTGCCTATGTCATCAACCCGGACATGCGCAGTTAGGTGTGTACTGTGCATGTCACAGAACTGCGCCCTTGGCTGAGCACGTTCAACACAATTGTGCAAAGTGCAACAGCGTGATATTCAGCCGGCATATGCAAATCACCTAATCAGCCATTCAATGGTGCAGTCACTGCATTTGCATCCACTTAAACATGCACCTCACCTCATTTGCATGGGTTGCGCTATAAAAATGCGACATTGGGCTGCACTAGCCATAGTCGGTTACTGCAGTCTATTGCGGTGAGTTGCATGCTGTTTGGGAGAGTGGACTGTGGTGTTTGGGATATGCATGGACTGCACAGTCACAGGTAACACCTGTCATTCTCACAGGAGGAATCATGACCGATCATGAGGTGGAGGAAGAGGAACAGAGGCGTGTGAGGAAGAGGAGGCCAAACTTCAAACAGAGACAGAGATGCCCTGTTTGCGGCCTACCCTGACCAGAAGCCGCTGCTCAGTGGATGCCAGGAACACCACAGGCCCTTGCTGCTGCATGGAGGAGGTGGCGTGTGCTGTCAACCTGCATGGCAGCCACCAGCACTCTGTGCAGGAGTGCAAAAAGAAGATGGGCACAGACGGGCAGAGAATTAAAGAGAAGGTGGCTGCCATCAGGGCAGCATGGTCTGTGACTGGTGGGGGACAGCCGGAGGTGCAGTGCCTGACCCCACAGGAAGAGCTGGTTGCTGGCAGCATGCAGCGTTGCACCATCAAGGGTGTTCCAGGTGGTGGATTCCAGACAGGTGGTAGCCCATCACTGCATGGTAGGTCCTGGTCTGTCAATGGGGGGGACAGGGTAGGTCACATACATTAATGCTACTGGTTTTCCCTTACAGCTCCTGAGCATCTACATGGGTCAGTGGTGGTGGGCTTCACTGAGGGCAGTAGCATGGAGATGGAGGAGGGCCCATCCACCTCCACAGGCATACGGGGGTCAGGGCAACTGTTGGCCCACCTGGATGTCCAGACTGATGTTGGTGGAGCAGGTGTGGAGGAGGCCCTGCCCATGTCCCAGTGTGCCCACGTCCATGGATGCCAGCATGCTGAGACTTGGGTTGGTGCCGGATCCATCACCGATGATGATAGAGCTAATGTCATGGGCAGTGAGACAAGTGGGCCACAGGATGGCCACACAGCAGGTGACATCATGGCCATGGCTGTGGGTGATGCCACCGTGGAGGCCTGCGTGACATCACAGTCCCAGCCTGTACCTGTCTGCATCAGTGGGGCAGCACTGGTGTGTGTCTAGGACAGTGGGACTGTTGCAGCCACTGCGGTGGCACTGTTGAGCCCTGGAGAGCAGCAGCCAGAGGGGCAGTATCAGCAGTCGGCCAATGGCCATGGGGGTACAGTGTCAGGGCGTAGCATCAGTGCACCACCTGTGGACATGCCCAGGCCTGGCCCTGGTATGCAGTGCCCACCCTCAAGGGGTGATGACCATCAGGGCCGCAAACACCATGAGGGACAGCATGCTGATCAGGCAGATGACCTCTTAGATGAGCACACCCTCATACTGCAAGCATCAGTCAATCAGCAGATGTGGCTTGTGACGGCGGTGGATGCACTGAGTGCGGCTCTGCACCAGGCAGAGGAGTGATGCAGCAGAGACACTGCTCTGTTCCTGGCAAGGATGGACTGGTTGTGGGAGGATGTGACCGCTGCCATTGACAGGCAGACACAGGCATTCACAGCTGTCATGGCCACAATGGGCACACAGTTATTTGCCCATGCATCGCAGACACCGTGCAGTGCAATGTCCATCCCCCATTCCCGGCATCGTGCGACACCCTCCTTGTCGACATTGGGTTCAGCTGTGGGCATCCCGAGCACGCCTGGTGCAGGCATGTTTGGCGTGCTGCAGACACCTGCACGAGCACGGTCGTGATCACACAGTGGAACCCCTGGGGGACTGTCAGAGCCACCCCATGAGGCCATTGGTCAGCCTGTCACTGCTGGTGGGTCTCAGCATGGCCGCCCACACATCCGTGGTGGCCGTGGCACTGTGGTGCATGACTGACCTGTCTCCCAGCATAGCTACTGTCTGATGCTGCCCTGTGTGCATTGTGTCATTCAGTGTGCAATGCACGGGTAGGGTACACAGGCCTGCATGCACACACACGTTCCATCTGCACATCCTCCCGGCTGCTGTCCACTGTGGCGTGTGCATGATGATGCCTGCATTGCACTGTACACCACTGTGCAATGGTGCCCAGTGTCTGACACACACACAATGACAGGTAGTGGGCATGGTGGTCTGTGGACGTGTGTGTGGCTAGGGGTGGCGGTCTGGGTCGGTGTGCCTCCTACCCTTTGTGCATGTCTTGTGAGGGTGTGTGTGTGTGTGTGTGTATGACCATGTGCCATGTTAGACCTTGGCCATCCCTGGCGGTGTGTGCGGTTCCATGCTTGGCCACTTCCCTTGACAGCATGCACCCCTGGTGTTTGTCCATGCATGTTTGTGGGTTGTGTCTTTCCCACTGGTGGTTGCACATGGCCCCATGACTTACCTGGGTTGGCTGAAGTGCTCCTCTGTGATGGTGTCCCGGTGCAGCTGTGCCAGCCAGATCAGTCAGGGGTCCCGTCGCCCAAGAGGGGGCTGCCCATCACCATCTTCACCAGCGTCCTCATCGTCCCCATCGCTGTCACCCTATTTGACCTGTACAGCTATCCCACAGTCATTGGCCATGTTGTGCAGGATGCAACAGGCCAGGAATAGCCCACAGGCCTTTGAGGGGCTGTACTGTAGGGCACTGCCAGACATGTCCAGGCAATGGAAACGTGCCTTCAGCATCCTGAACACCCACTCAAAGATATTGCATGTGGTGTCATGTGCCTTATTGTAGCGTTGCTGTGATGGGGTCACGGGCCACTGGTATGGTGTGAGCAGCCAGGGACAGAGTGAGTATCCACTGTCACCTGTGTGTAGAGTGTGGAGGTTAGTTTGGTGATCAGCGTCGCCCTACCTTGGGCCATCTAGACCAATACCCATGTCACCTCTGACCATGCCCCTCCCAGGCTCTATGTTTTTCTGTGAGGTTTGCATACTCACCCACTAAGTGGCCAGTGGGATATCCCCACTCTCAAATCTTTGGCACAGTGCTGACTGGTGCCAGATGAAGGCATCATGTGCTCCTCCAGGGTGCGTGGCACAGACATTGATTATGCGCCCTCTGGCATCGCACACCACCTGGCAGTTGATGCTTGCATAGCCCTTCCAATTGATATATGCAGCACCTTCGGGGCCAGGTGGTGTGTGGATGGCCACATGGGTGCAGTCTATTGCCCTGAGCACGCCAGGCATACGTGCTACCCTGTGGAACTCCTGTATGTTTGCTGTGCGCTCCGCCAGTGTGCTGGGGAAATGGATGTACTCCACAGCATGTGGCAGCAGTGCGCTGAGGAATTGGGTGAGGTGGCATGACTCGGATGACTGGGATATGCCTGTGGCATCCCCTGTTGGTCTCTGGAAGGTACCTGTGGTAAACAGGCACATGCACGCTGTCACTTTTGTCTCCACTGACAGAGCATGGCTCCGTCATGTGGGTGCCTGCATCACATCACTGCACAGCTCACAGAGCCACCTCAGAATTGCCTGATTCAGGTGGTACCTGCCCACGATCTTGGTATCGGTGTACAGCTTGAAGCTGGTGTGGGCTCGGTACTGCCTGTTGGGGGCATACCACCGACAGGCCCTTCCACGGCTGTGCCCCCCTGCTGCCTGCCTTCTCACCCCCCTCATTACTGCCTCCACCTGGATGGTTGCACTGGCCATGTCCCTGGCTTGTGTTCCCCCTGGCAGCTATTTCTGTGCTCCCCCCACTGTCCTGGCTGCTACTTCCTGCACTGGGAACACCTTCCTCTGGAGGCCTCAGTGCTGTGGCACTTCCCCTTCTGCACTGTGGTTTGGCTGTGGCTCCCACACTCTCCCTGTGCCTGTGGGTTCAGGGAGCTCTTTCATTGTCCTGCCCTGTGTTCCTGTCCTGCCCTGTGTGTCTGACTATAGTTCAGCCATGTGCCTTCCTGTAATGTTCTTGAGCCTCTCCCTTGTTCCTTTTTATTTTGGCTCATTTCCGCTCTCGCGCAACTTCTGATTGCTCCCTAATATGCGATGGCTGCATGTTGTTGAATATTGCACTGCACCATTTATGCATGGTTCTACCCTTCAGTTGTGCATACATTCATTATCATTGCGCTCTTGCTCAGTGTGATTTGGGGGCATCTGCCTCCGCTGAATATCGCAGAATGGCACATTTTCTGACTTGCGCTGCAGCAACCCTATTGCGCATGGCGTAACCCTTTTGAATATCTGGGCCAGTGTGTGTGTCCTGGGCTTGTAAGTGCACTTTTTCCACTTACTTTGCTAAATCAGTAGGAGGAAAGAGAGGATAATTGAGGGTGTGGCATAGACAATTTAAAAGAAGATGACTCCAATTACAACCTCCTTTGGAAGACAGAAATCTTGCTTATAAAGCAGAAAGCTGCTAACTAAAATAAGCTACCATTTTCTTACTAATTTAACACTTCTATCTCAGGAGGAGTCAGTGTCTATTGAGATTAAGCAGACAGATACTTCATTAGAAGTAGAAAGGGTCTAAAATAAGATACATTTTCTTACTAATTTAACACTTCTATCTCAGCAGGAGTCAGTGTCTGTTGAAATTAAGCAGACAGATACTTTATTAGAAGTAGAAGGAGTCTAACTTAGGGTTAAAAAAGAAAAGAAAAGTCAGTGTGTGTTCTGTTCTTGGAAGGGTACTGTGTCAACTTACTTTGCTAAATCAGTAGGAGGAGAGTGAGCTTAATTGGGGTGTGGCTTAGAAAATATAAAAGCAGGTGACTCAATTATAACCTCCTTTGAAGACAGAAATCTTGCTTGTAGAGTGGAAAGCACCTAACTAAAATAAGCTACAATTTTCCTACTAATTTAACACTTCTATCTCAGCAGGAGTCAGGGTCTGTTGAGATTAAGAAGACAGATACTTCATTAGAAGTAGAAGGGCCTCATTTAGGGTTAAAAAGAAGAGAAAAGTCAGTGTGTATTCTGTGCTGCAACGGGTACTGTATCAACTTACTTTGTTAAATCAGTAGGAGGAGAGAGGTTAAATGGGGTGTGGCTTAGACTATGAAAGCAAGTAACTGCCACTTCCTGTTAGTAGCCTTTGGAAGAGAGAAATTGCTTGTAGAGAAGAAAGCACCTTAACTAAAATAAGCTATCATTTTCCTACTAATTTAACACATCTATCTCAGCAGGAGTCAGGGTCTGTTGAGATTAAGCAGACAGATACTTTATTAGAAGTAGAAATCGGTCTTATTTAGGGTTAAAAAAGAAAAGAAAAGTCAGTGTGTGTTCTGTGCTTGGAAGGGTAATGTATCAACTTACTTTGCTAAATCAGAAGGAGGAAAGAGAGCTTAATTAGGGGTATGTCTTAAGCAATATAAAAGCAGGTGACTCCAATTACAACCTCCTTTGGAAGACAGAAATCTTGCTTGTAGAGCAGAAAGCAGCAAACTAAAATAAGCTACTATTTTGTTACTTATTTAACACTTCTTTCTCAGCAGGAGTCAGTGTCTGCTGAGATGAAGCTGACAGATACTTTATTTGAAGTAGAAGGGGTCTTATTTATTGTTAAAAAAAGAAAAGTCAGTGTCTGTTCTATGCAGGGAAGGGTACTGTATCAACTTACTTTGCTAAATCAATAATAGGAGAAAGAGCTGTATTGGGGGTGTATCTTAGAAAATATAAAAGCAGGTGAATCCAATTACAACTTCCTGTTGCTAGCCCTTGGAAGACATAAATCTTGTTTGTAGAGCAGAACGCAGCTAACTAAAAGAAGCTACCATTTTCTTACTAATTTAACACTTCTATGTCAGCAGGAGGGAGTGTATGTTGAGATTAAGCAGAAAGATACTTTTTCAGAAGTAGAAGGGGTCTTATTTAGGGTTAAAAAAGGAAGAAAAGTCAGTGTGTGTTCTGTGCTGGAAAGGGTGCTGTATCAACTTAATTTGCTAAACCAGTAGGAGGAGATAGAGCTTAATTGGGGTTGGGCTTAGACAGTATAAAAGCAGGTGACTCCAATTAACTTCCTGTTAGTAGCCTTTGGAAGACAGAAATCTTGTTTGTAGAGCAGAAAGCAGCTAAGTAAAAGAAGCTACCATTTTCTTACTAACTGAACACTTTATCTCAGTAGGAGTCAGTATCTGTTGACATTACAGACAGATACTTTATTAGAAGGAGAAGGGGTCTTAATTAAGGTTAAAAATGAAAAGAAGAGTCAGTGTGTGTTCCATGTTGGGAAGGGTACTGTATCAACTTACTTTGCTAAATCAGTACGAGGAGAAAGAGCTTAAATGGGGTGTGGCTTAGACAATATAAAAGCAGGTGACTCCAATTACAAATTCTTGTTGCCAGTCTTTGGAAGACAGAAATCTTGCTTGTCGAGCAGAAAGCATCTAACTAAAAGAAGCTACCATTTTCTTACTAATTTAACACTTCAATCTCAGCAGGAGGGAGTGTATGTTGAGATTAAGCAGACAGATACTTTATTAGAAGTAGAAGAGGTCTTATTTAGGGTTAAAAAAGGAAAGAAAAGTCAGTGTGTGTTCTGTGTTGGGAAGAGTAATGTATTAACTTAGTTTGCTAAATCAGTAGGAGGAGAGAGAGAGCTTAATTGGGAGTGTGGCTTAGACAGTATAAAAGCAGGTGAGTCCAATGACAACCTCCTTTGGAAGACAGACACCTTGTTTGTAGAGCAGAAAGCAGCTAAGCAAAAGAAGCTACCATTTTCTTACTAATTTAACACTTCTGTCTAAGAAGGAGTCACTGTCTGTTAAGATTAAGAAGACAGATACTTCATTAGAAGTAGAAAGGGTCTTATTTCAGGTTAAGTAAAGAAGAAAATTCAGTGTGTGTTCTGTGCTGGGAAGGGTACTGTATCAAGCTAGTTTGCTAAATCTGTAGGAGGAGAGAGAACTAAATTGGGGGTGTGGCTTAGACACTATAGAAGCAGGTGACTCCAATTATAACTTCTTTTTGCTTGTCTTTGGAAGACAGAAATATTGCTTGTAGAGCAGAAAGCAGCTAACTAAATGAAGCTACAATTTTCTTACTAATTTAACACTTCTAGCTCAGCAGGAGTCAGTGTCTGTTGAGCTTAAGCTGACAGATACTTTATTAGAAGAAGAAAGGGTCTTATTTGGGGTTAAAAAAAGAAAAATCAGTGTGTGTTCTGTGCTCGGAAGGCTACTGTATTAAATTAATTTTCTGAATCAGTAGGAGTAGAGAGAGCTTAATTGGGATATGTCTTAGACAATATAAAAATAGGTGACTCCAATTACAACTTCCTGTTGCTAGCTTTTGGAAAACAGAAATCTTGCTTGAAGAGCAGAAAGCACCAAACTAAAAGAAGCTATCATTTTCTAACTAATTTAACACTTCTATCTCAGCAGGAGTCAGTGGCTGTTGAGATTAAGCAGACAGATACTTTATTAGACATAGAAGGGGTCTTATGTAGGGTAAAAAAAAAGAAAAGAGAAATCAGCATGTGTTCTGTCCTGGGAAGGGTGCTGTATCAACTTACTTTGCCAAAACAGTAGGAGGAGAGAGAGTTTAATTGGTGGTATGGCATAGACAGTATAAAAGCAGGTGAGTCCAGTTACATCGTCCTCTGGAAGACAGAAATCTTGCTTGTAAAGTAGAAAGCAGCTAACTATAAGAAGCTACTATTTTCTTACTAATTTAACACTTCTGTCTCAGCAGGTGTCAATGTCTGTTGAGATTAAGCAGACAGGTGCTTTACTAGAAGTAGAAGGGGTCTTATTTAGGGTTAAAAAAGAAGAAAAGTCAGTGTGTGTTCTGTGCTGGGAAGGGTACTGTATTAACTTAACCAGCTAAATCTGTATTAAAAGAGAGAGCTTAATTGGGGATGTGGCTTAGACAATATAAAAGCAGGTGACTCCAATTACAACTTTCTGTGGCTAGGCTTTGGAAGATGTGAATCTTGCTTGTAGAACAGAAAGCGGCTAACTAAAAGAAGCTACCATTTTCTTACTAATTTAACATTTCTATCTCAGCAGGAGTCAGTGTCTGTTGAGATTAAGCAGACAGATACTTTACTAGAAGTAGAAGGGGTAATTTTTAGCATTAAAAATGGAAAATAAAACTCAGTGTGTGTTCTGTGCTTGGAAGAGCACTGTCTCAACCTTGCTAAATCAGTAGGAGGAGAGAGAGAGGTTAATTGGGGGAGTGGCTTAGACAATATAAAAACAGGTGACTCCAGCTACAACCTTCTTTGGAAGACAGAAATCTTGCTTGTAAAGCAGAAAGCTGCTAATTAAAATATGGTACAATTTTCTTACTAATTTAACACTTTTATGTCAGCAGGAGTAAGTGTCTATTGAGATTAAGCAGACACTTTATTAGAAGAAGAAGGGGTCCTTTTAAGGTTAAAAAAGAAAAGTCAGTGTGCGTTCTGTACTTGGAAGGGTACTGTGTCAACTTACTTTGCTAAATCAGAAGGAGGAGAGAAGCTTAAATGGGGGTGTGGCTTAGACAATACAAATGCAGGAGACTCCAATTACAACTTTCTGGTGCTAGCCTTTGGAAAACAGAAGTCTTGTTTGAAGAGCAGAAAGCAGCAAAGTAAATGAAGCTACAATTTTCTTGTTAATTTAACACTTCTATCTCATCAGGAATCAGTGTCTGTTGAGATTAAGCAGACAGATACTTTACTAGAAATTGGTGGGACCTTAATTAGGGTTAAAAAAAGAAAGGAAAATTCAGTGTGTGTTCTGTGCTGGGAAAGGTACTGTATCAACTTACTTTGCTAACTCAGTAGGAGGAGAGAAGCTTAAATGCAGGTGTGGCTTAGACAATATAAATGCAGGTGACTCCAGTTACAAATTCCTGTTGCTAGCCTTTGGAAGACAGAAATTTTGCATGTAGATCAGAAAGCAGTTAGCTAAAAGAAGCTACCATTTTCTTACTAATTTAACACCTCTAGCGCAGCAGAACTGAGTGTACATAGAGATTAAGCAGGTAGCTACTTTATTAGAAATAGAAGGGGTCTTATTTAGGGTTAAAAAAGAAGAAAAGTCAGTGTGTGTGTTCTGTGCTGGGAAGGGTACTGTATCAACTTACATAGCTAAATCAGTAGGAGGAGACAGAGCCTAATGTGGGGGTGGCTTAGACAAAATAAAAGCAGGTGAATCCAATTGCAACTTCCTGTTAGTAGCCTTTTGGAAGAGGGAAATCTTGCTAGTAGAGTAGAAAGCAGCTAAATAAAATAAGCTACCATTTTCTTACTAATTTAACACTTCTATCTCAGCACGAGTCAGTGTCTGTTGAGATTAAGCAGACAGATACTTTATTAGAAGTAGAAAGAGTCTTATTTTGGGCTAAGAAAAGTCAGTGTGTGTTCTGTTTTTGGAAGGGTACTGTATCAGCTTACTTTGCTAAATCGGTAGGAGGAGAGTGAGCTTAATTGGGGTGTGGCTTAGAAAACGTAAAAGCAGGTGACTCCAATTATAACTTCCTTTGGAAGACAGATATCTTGCTTGTAGAGTGGAGAGCACTTAACTAAAATAAGGTACCATTTTCCTTCTAATTTAACACTTCAATCTCAGCAGGAGTCAGGGTATTTTGAGATTAAGCAGACAGATACCTTATTAGAAGTAGAAGGAGTCTTATTTAGGGTAAAATAAAGAAGAAAAGTCAATGTGTGTTCTGTGCTGGAAAGGGTACTGTATCAACTTACTTTTCTAAACCAGAAGGATGAGATGGAGCTTAATTGGGGAGGGGCTTAGACAGTATAAAAGCAGATGACTCCAATACCAACTTCCTGTTAGTAGCCTTTGGAAGAAAGAAATCTTGCTTGTAGAGCAGAATGCAGCTAACTAAAATAAGCTACCAATTTCTTACTAATTTAACATTTCTGTCTCAGCAAGAGTCAGTGACTGTTGAGATGAAGCCGATAGTTACTTTATTTGAAGTAGAAGGGGTCTTATTTATTGTTAAAAAAAGAAAAGTCGGTGTGAGTTCTGTGCAGGGAAGGGTACTATATCAACTTACTTTGCTAGATCATTAGTAGGAGAAAAAGCTTTATTGGTGGTGTATCTTCGAAAATCTAAAAGCAGGTGAATCCAATTGCAACTTCCTGTTGCTAGCCTTGGGAAGACAGAAATCCTGTTTGTAGAACAGAAAGCAGCTAAATAAAAGATGCTACCATTTTCTTACTAATTTAACACTTCTGTCTCAGCAGGAGTCAGTGTCTGTTGACATTAACCAGAGAGATACTTTATTAGAGGCAGAAGGGGTCTTAATTAGGGCTAGAAAATGAAAAGAAGAGTCAGTGTGTGTTCTATGCTGGGAAGGGTACTGTATCAACTTACTTTGCTAAATCAGCAGGAGTAGAAAGAGCTTAAATGGGGATGTGGCTTAGACAATATAAAAGCAGGTGACTCCAATTACAAATTCCTGTTGCTAGCCTTTGGAAGACAGAGATCTTGCTTGTAGAGCAGAAAGCATCTAACTGAAAGAAGCTACTATTTTCTTACTAATGTAATGCTTGTATCTCAGCAGGAGTCACTGTCTGTTGAGATGATGCAGGCACATACTTTATTACAAGTAGAAGGGGTCTTATTTAGGGAAAAAAAAGAAAAGTCAGTGTATGTTCTGTGCTCGGAACGGTACTGTATCAATTTACTTTGCTAAAGCAGTGGGAGGAGAGAGCTTAATTGGGTGTGCGGCTTAGACAGTATAAAAGCAATTGACTCCAATTACATCTTCCTGTTGCTAGCCTTTGGAAGACAGACATCATTTTCTTACTAAGTTAACACTTCTATCTCAGCAGGAGTCAGTGTCTATTGAGATTAAGCAGACAGATACTTTACTAGAAGTAGATGGGGCCTTAATTAGGGTTAAAAAAAGAAGAAAAGTCAGTGTGTGTTCTGTGCTGTGAAGGGTACTGTATCAACTTACTTAGCTAAATCAGTAGGAGGAGACACAGCCTAATGGGGGGTGGCTTAGACAATTCAAAAGTAGGTGACTCCAATGACAACTTCCTGTTGCTAGCCTTTGGAAGACATAAAACTTGCTTTTAGAGCTAAAAGCATCTAACTAAAAGAAGCTACCATTTTCTTACCAATTTAACACTTCCATCTCAGTAGGAATCAGTGTTTTTTGAGACTAAGTGGACAGATACTTTATTAGAAGTAGAAGGGGTCTTATTTAGGGTAAAACAAGAAGAAAGGTCAGTGTGTGTTCTGTACTGGGAAATGTACTTTATTAACTTACTTTGCTAAATCAGTAGGAGGAGAGAGAGCTTAATTGGGGTGTGGCTTAGACAATATAAAATCAGGTGACTCCAATTGCAACTTCCCGTTATGAGCCTTTGGAAGGGATAAATCTTGCATGTAGAGCAGAAAGCAGCAAACTAAAATAAGCTACCATTTTCTTAATAATTTAACACTTCTATCGAAGCTGGAGTCAGTGTCTGTTGAGATTAAGCAGACAGATACTTTATTAGAAGTAGAAGGAGTCTTATTTAGGGTTAAAAAAGAAAAGAAAAGTCAGTGTGTGTTCTGTGTTTGGAAGGGTACTGTATCAACTTACTTTACTAAATCAGTAGGAGGAGAGTGAGCTTAATTGGGGGTGTGGGTTAGAAAACATAAAAGCAGGTGACTCCAATTCTAACCTCCTTTGGAAGACCGAAATATTGCTTGTAGAGCGGAAAGCACCTAACTAAAATAAGCTACCATTTTCCTACTAATTTAACACTTTTATCTCAGCAGGAGTCAAGGTCTGTTGAGATTAAGCAGACGGATACTTTATGAGAAGTAGAAGGAGTCTTATTTAGGGTAAAATAAGGAATAAAAGTCAGTGTGTGTTCTGTGCTGGAAAGGGTACTGTATCAACTTACTTTGCTAAATCAGTAGGAGGAGATGGAGCTTAATTGGGGTGCGGCTTAGTATAAAAGCAAGTGACTCCAATTACAACTTCCTGTTAGTAGCCTTTGGAAGACAGAAATCTTGCTTGAAGAGCAGAACGCAGCTAACTAAAATAAACTACCAATTTCTTACTAATTTAACACTTCTGCCTCAGCAGGAGTCAGTGTCTGTTGAGATGAAGCCAACAGATACTTTATTTGAAGTAGAAGGGGTCTTATTTATTGTTAAAAAAAGAAAAGTCAGTGTGTGTTCTGTGCATGAAAGGGTACTGTATCAACTTACTCTGCTAGATCATTAGTAGGAGAAAGACCTTTATTGGTGGTGTATCTTAGAAAATATAAAAGCAGGTGAATCCAATTGTAACTTCCTGTCGCTTGCCTTTGGAAGACAGAAATCTTACTTCTGGAGCAGAAAGCAGCTAAGTAAAAGAAGCTACTATTTTCTTACTAATTTAACAGTTCTATCTCAGCAGGAGTCAGTGTCTGCTGACATTAAGCAGACTGATACTTTATTAGAAGCAGAAGGGGTTTTAATTAGTGTTAAAAAATGAAAAGAAAAGTCAGTGTGGTTTCTATCCTGGGAAGAGTACTGTATCAACTTACTTTGCTAAATAAGTAGGAGTAGACAGAGCTTAAATGGGGATGTGGCTCAGACAATGTAAAAGCTGGTGACTCCAATTACAAACTCCTGTTGCTAGCCTTTGGAAGAAAGAAATCTTGGTTGTATAGCGGAAAGCATCTAAGTAAAAGAAGCAACTATTTTCTTATTAATTTAGTACTTCATCTCAGAAGGAGTTAGTATCTGTTAAGATAAAGAAGACAGATACTATTAGAAGTAGAATGGGTCTTATTTAGGTTAAAAGGAAAGAAAAGTCAGTGTGTGTTATGTGTTGGGAAGAGTAATGTATTAACTTAGTTTGCTAAGTCAGTACTGAGGACAGAGAGAGCTTAATTGGGGGTGGCTTAGACAATATAAAAGCAGGTGAGCTCCAATGACAGTCTTCTAGAAGACAGAAACCTGATTGAAGAGCAGAAGACAGCTAAGCAAAAGAAGCTACCATTTTCTTACTATTTTAACACTTCTATCTCAGAAGGAGTGAGTATCTGTTAAGATAAAGAAGACAGATACTTCATTAGAAGTAGAAAGGGTCTTATTTAGGGTTAAAAAAGAAAAGAAATGTCAGTGCGTGTTCTGTGCTGGGAAGGGTGCTGTAGCAAATTACTTTGCTAAATCAGTAGGAGTAGAAAGAGCTTTATCAGGGGTGTGGCTTAGGCAATATAAAAGCAAGAGACTCCAATTACAATTTTCTGTTGCTAGCTGTTGGAAAACAGAAGTCTTGTTTGAAGAGCAGAAAGCAGCTAAGTAAAGGAAGCTACCATTTTTTTACTAATTTAACACTTCTATCTCAGCAGGAGTCAGTGTCTGTTGAGATTAAGCAGACAGACACGTTATTAGAAGTAGATGGGGCCTTAATTAGGGTTAAAAAAAGAAGAAAAGTCAGTGTGTGTTCTGTGCTGGGAAGGGTACTGTATCAACTTACTTAGCTAAATCAGTAGGACGAGACACAGCCTAATGGGGGGTGGCTTAGACAATTCAAAAGTAGGTGACTCCAATGACAACTTCCTGTTGCTAGCCTTTGAAAGACATAAAACTTGCTTTTAGAGCTAAAAGCATCTAACTAAAAGAAGCTACCATTTTCTTACCAATTTAACACTTCCATCTCAGTAGGAATCAGTGTTTTTTGAGACTAAGTGGACTGATACTTTATTAGAAGTAGAAGTGGTCTTATTTAGGGTAAAAAAAAGAAAGGTCAGTGTGTGTTCTGTTCTGGGAATGGTACTTTATCAACTTATTTTGCTAAATCAGTAGGAGGAGATAGAGAGCTTAATTGGGTGTGTCTTAGACAATATAAAAGCAGATGACTCTAATTGCAACTTCCTGTTAGTAGCCTTTGGAAGAGAGAAATCTTGCTTGTAGAGCAGAAAGCAGCTAACTAAAATAAACTACTATTTTCTTACTAATTTAAGACTTCTATCTCAGCAGGAGTCAGTGTCTGTTGATATTAAGCAGACGGATACTTTATTAGAAGTAGAAGGAGTCTTATTTAGGGTTAAAAAAGAAGAAAATTCTGTGTGTGTTCTGTGCTGGGAAGGGTACTGTAACAACTTATTTATCTAAATCAGTAGGAGGAGACAGAGCCTAATGGGGGGTGACTTAGACAATATAAAAGTAGGTGACTCCAATTACAACTTCCTGTTGCTATCCTTTGGTAGACATAAAACTTGCTTGTAGAGCAAAAAGCAGCTAACTAAAAGAAACTACCATTTTCTTACCAATTTAACACTTCTGTCTCAGCAGGAATCAGTGCCTTTTCAGACTAAGCAGACAGATATTTTATTAGAAGTAGAAAGGGTCTTATTTAGGGAAAAAAGGAAGAAAGGTCAGTGTGTGTTCTGTACTGGGAAATGTACTTTATCAACTTACTTTGCTAAATCAGTAGGAGGAGAGAGTGCTTAATTGGGGTGTGGCTTAGACAATATAAAATCAGGTGACTCCAATTGCAACTTCCTGTTATGAGCCTTTGGAAGGGAGAAATCTTGCTTGTAGAGCAGAAAGCAGCAAACTAAAATAAGCTACCATTTTCTTAATAATTTAACACTTCTATCTCAGCCAGAGCCAGTGTCTGTTGAGATTAAGCAGAGAGATACTTTATTAGAAGTAGAAGGAGTCTTATTTAGGGTTAAAAAAGAAAAGAAAAGTCAGTGTGTGTTCTGTGTTTGGAAGGGTACTGTATCAACTTACTTTACTAAATCAGTAGGAGGAGAGTGAGCTTAATTGGGGTGTGGGTTAGAAAACATAAAAGCAGGTGACTCCAATTCTAACTTCCTTTGGAAGATCGAAATGTTGCTTGTAGAGCGTAAAGCACCTAACTAAAATAAGCTACCATTTTCCTACTAATTTAACACTTTTATCTCAGCAGGAGTCAAGGTCTGTTGAGATTAAGCAGACAGATACTTTATGAGAAGTAGAAGGAGTCTTATTTAGGATAAAATAAAGAAGAAAAGTCAGTGTGTGTTCTGTGCTGGAAAGGGTACTGTATCAACTTACTTTGCTAAATCAGTAGGAGGAGATGGTGCTTAATTGGGGTGTGGCTTAGACAGTATAAAAGCAGGTGACTCCAATTACAACTTCCTGTTAGTAGCCTTTGGAAGACAGAAATCTTGCTTGAAGAGCAGAACACAGCTAACTAAAATAAGCTTCCAATTTCTTATTAATTTAACACTTCTGCCTCAGCAGTAGTCAGTGTTTGTTGAGATGAAGCCAACAGATACTTTATTTGAAGTAGAAGGGGTCTTATTTATTGTTAAAAAAAAAAAGTCGGTGTGTGTTCTGTGCACGAAAGCGTACTGTATCAACTTACTCTGCTAGATCATTAGTAGGAGAAAGACCTTTATTAGTGGTGTATCTTAGAAAATATGAAAGTAGGTGAATCCAATTGCAACTTCCTGTTGCTTTCCTTTGGAAGACAGAAATCTTGCTTGTAGAGCAGAAAGCAGCTAAGTAAAAGAAGCTACCATTTTCTTACTAATTTAACTGTTCTATCTCAGCAGGAGTCAGTGTCTGCTGACATAAAGCAGACAGATACTTTATTAGAAGCAGGAGGGGTCTTAATCAGTTTTAAAAAATGGAAAGAAAAGTCAGTGTGGTTTCTATCCTGGGAAGAGTACTGTATCAACTTACTTTGCTAAATCAGTAGGAGTAGACAGAGCGTAAATGGGGGTGTGGCTCAGACAATGTAAAAGCAGGTGACTCCAATTACAAACTCCTGTTGCTAGCCTTTGGAAGAAAGAAATCTTGGTTGTATAGCAGAAAACATCTAACTAAAAGAAGCAACTATTTTCTTACTTATTTAACACTTCTATCTCAGAAGGAGTCAGTATCTGTTAAGATAAAGAAGACAGATACTTCATTAGAAGTAGAAGGGGTCTTATTTAGGGTTAGAAAGGAAATAAAAGTCAGTGTGTGTTATGTGTTGGGAAGAGTACTGTATTAACTTAGTTTGCTACGTCAGTATGAGGAGAGAGAGCTTAATTAGGGTTGTGGCTTAGACAATATAAAAGCAGGTGAGTCCAATGACAGTCTCCTTTGGAAGACAGAAACCTTGATTGAAGAGCAGAAAACAGCAAAGCAAAAGAAGCTACCATTTTTTTTACTAATTTAGCACTTCTATCTCAGAAGGAGTCAGTATCTGTTAAGATAAAGAAGACAGATACTTCATTAGAAGTAGATTGAGTCTTATTTAGGTTTAAAAAAAGAAAAGAAAAGTCAGTTTGTGTTCTGTGCTGGGAAGGGTGCTGTATCAACTTACTTTGCTAAATCAGTAGGAGGAGAGAGAGGTTAAATGGGGTGTGGCTTAGCAGTGTCAGTGGCTCATTAGGTAGCACAGTCGCATCTGAGGCCGGGAGATCAAAGGGCTGTGGGTTCAGTTCACACATCTGGCACTTTTGTTAATATCTCAGTACTGACACTGTAGTGCAGCATGAGAGGGGTGCTGCACTTCTGAAGTGCTGTCTTTCAGATGAGACATTAAACCGAGGTTCCATCTGCCAGGATTGGTGGTAGTTCAGGTGGATGTTAAAGATCTCATGGCAGTTATCGAAAAGAGTAGGGGAATTTCCCCGGTGTCCTGGCCAAATTTCCCTCATTCACTAAAAATACCACCAACAGCATAATCTGGTTCAAGGTCAGTTGGCATTCATCTGTATTCCCCTCCCCCGGGTCGAGCCTGAAAATATGCAGGATTTGTCTAGTGCACTTACTCGGTCAATAAAAGCGAAAATAAAAAAAAATAAATAAAAAATATAAAAGCAAGTAACTCCAATTGCAACTTCCTATTAGTAGCATTTGGAAGAGAGAAATCTTGCTTGTAGAGCAGAAAGCAGCTAAGTAAAAGAAGTTACCATTTTCTTACTAATTTAACTGTTCTATCTCAGCAGGAGTTAGTGTCTGCTGACATTAAGCAGACAGATACTTTATTAGAAGCAGGAGGGGTCTTAATTAGTGTTAAAAAATGGAAAGAAAAGTCAGTGTGGTTTCTATCCTGGGAAGAGTACTGTATCAACTTAGTTTGCTAAATCAGTAGGAGTAGACAGAGCGTAAATGGGGGTGTGGCTCAGACAATGTAAAAGCAGGTGACTCCAATTACAAATTCCTGTTGCTAGCCTTTGGAAGAAAGAAATCTTGGTTGTATAGCAGAAAACATCTAACTAAAAGAAGAAACTATTTTCTTACTAATTTAACACTTCTATCTCAGAAGGAGTCAGTATCTGTTAAGATAAAGAAGACAGATACTTCATTAGAAGCAGAAGGGGTCTTATTTAGGGTTAAAAAGGAAAGAAAAGTCAGTGTGTGTTATGTGTTGGGAAGAGTAATGTATTAACTTAGTCTGCTAAGTAAGTATGAGGAGAGAGAGCTTAATTGAGGGTGTGGCTTAGACAATATAAAAGCAGGTGAGTCCAGTGACAGTCTCCTTTGGAAGACAGAAACCTTAATTGAAGAGCAGAAAACAGCAAAGCAAAAGAAGCTACCATTTTCTTACTAATTTAACACTTCTATCTCAGAAGGAGTCAGTATCTGTTAAGATAAAGAAGACAGATACTTCATTAAAAGTAGATTGAGTCTTATTTAGGGTTAAAAAGAAAAGAAAAGTCAGTTTGTGTTCTGTGCTGGGAAGGGTGCTGTATCAACTTACTTTGCTAAATCAGTAGGAGGAGAGAGAGGTTAAATGGGGTGTGGCTTAGCAGTGTCAGTGGCTCAGTAGGTAGCACAGTCGCATCTGAGGCCGGGAGATCAAAGGGCTGTGGGTTCAGTTCACATATCTGGCACTTTTGTTAATATCTCAGTACTGACACTGTAGTGCAGCATGAGAGGGGTGCTGCACTTCTGAGGTGCTGTCTTTCAGATGAGACGTTAAACCGAGGTCCCATCTGCCTGGATTGGTGGTAGTTCAGGTGGATGTTAAAGATCTCATGGCAGTTATCGAAAAGAGTAGGGGAATTTCCCCGGTGTCCTGGCCAAATTTCCCTCATTCACTAAAAATACCACCAATAGCTTAATCTGGTTCAAGGTCAGTTGGCATTCATCTGTATCCCTCTCCCCCGGGTCATGCCTGAAAATATGCAGGATTTGTCTAGTGCACTTACCCGGTCAATAAAAGTGAAAATAAAAAAAATAAATAAAAAAATATAAAAGCTAGTAACTCCAATTGCAACTTCCTATTAGTAGCCTTTGGGAGAGAGAAATCTTGCTTGTAGAGCAGAAAGCACCTAACTAAAATAAGCTACCATTTTCCTACTAATTTAACACATCTATCTCAGCAGGAGTCTGGGTCTGTTGAGATTAAGCAGACAGATACTTAATTAGAAGTAGAAGGAGTCTTATTTAGGGTAAAACAAAGAAGAGAAGTCAGTGTGTGTTCTGTGCTGGAAAGGGTACTGTATCAACTTACTTTGCTAAATCAGTAGGAGGAGATAGAGCATAACTGGGGTGGGGCTTAGACAGTATAAAAGCAGGTGACTCCAATTACAACTTCCTGTTAGAAGCCTTTGGAAGACAGAAATCTTGCTTGTAGAGTAGAAAGCAGCTAACTAAAATAAGCTACCATTTTCTTACTATTTTAACACTTCTGTCTCAGCAGGAGTCTGTGTCTATTGAGATTAAGCTGACAGATACTTTATTTGAAGTAGAAAGGGTCCTTTTTATGGTTAAAAAAGAAAAGCAAATGTGAGTTCTTTGCAGGGAAGGGTACTGTATCAACTTACTTTGCTAAATTAGTAGGAGTAGAAAGAGCTTTATCAGGGCTGTGGCTTAGGCAATATAAATGCAGGAGACTCCAATTACAACTTTCTATTGCTAGCCTTTGGACAACTGAAGTCTAGTTTGAAGAGCAGAAAGCAGCTAAATAAAGGAAGCAACAATTTTCTTACTAATTTAACATTTCTGTCTCAGTAGGAGTCAATGTCTGTTGAGATTAAGCATACAGATACTTTACTAGAATTAGATGGGCCTTAATTAGGGTTAAAAAAGAAAGGAAATTTCAGTGTGTTCTGTGCTGGGAAAGGTACTGTATCAACTTACTTTGCTAACTCAGTAGGAGGAGAGAAGCTTAAATGGGGGTGTGGCTTAGACAATATAAAAGCAGGTGACTCCAATTACAGATTCCTGTTAGTAGCCTTTCGAAGAGAGAAATCTTGCTTGTAGAGCAGAAAGCAGCTACCTAAAATAAGCTACCATTTTCTTGCTA
The DNA here is from genome assembly GCA_016271365.2 of Neoceratodus forsteri. Lineage (NCBI taxonomy): Eukaryota > Metazoa > Chordata > Ceratodontiformes > Ceratodontidae > Neoceratodus > Neoceratodus forsteri. The sequence continues at coordinate 608,330,380 of CM057449.1, read as the reverse complement.
ATTTAACACTTCTATCTCAGCAGGAGTCAGTGTCTATTGAGATTAAGCAGACAGATACTTTATTAGAAGTAGAAGGATTCTTATTTAGGGTTAAAAAGAAAAGTCAGTGGGTGTTCTGTTCTTGGAAGGGTACTGTATCAACTTACTTTGCTAAATCAGTAGGAGGAGAGTGAGCTTAATTGGGGGTGTGGCTTAGAAAATATAAAAGCAATTGACTCCAGTTATAATCTCCTTTGGAAGACAGAAATCTTGCTTGTAGAGCAGAAACCAGCTAACTAAAATAAGCTACCTTTTTCTCTTTAATTTAACACTTCTGTCTCAGCAGGAGTCAGTGTCTGTTGAGATGAAGCTGACAGATACTTTATTTGAAGTAGAAAAGGTCTTATTTATTGTTAAAAAAGGAAATGTCAGTGTGTGTTCTGTGCAAGGAAGGGTACTGTATCAACTTACTTTGATAACTCATTAGTAGGAGAAAGAGCGTTATTGGGGGTGTATCTTAGAAAATATAAAAGCAGGTGAATACAATTACAATGTCCTGTTGCTAGCTTTTGGAAGACTGACATCTTGTTTGTAGAGCAGAAAGTAGCTAAGTAAAAGAAGTTAACATTTTCTTACTAATTTAGCACTTCTATCTCTGCAGGAGTCAGTGTCTGTTGAGATTAAGCAGACAGATACTTTATTAGAAGTAGATGGGGTCAATTTCGGGTTGAAAAAATAAAACTCAGTGTGTGTGTTCTGCGCTTGGAAGTGCACTGTGTCAACTTACTTTGCTAAATCAGTAGGAGGAGAGAGAGAGGTTAAATGGGGGTGTGGCTTAGTCAATATAAAAGCAGTTGACTCCAATTACAACCTTCTTTGGAAGACAGAAATCTTGCTCGTAAAGCAGGAAGCTGCTAACTAAAATAAGGTACCATTTTCTCACTAATTTAACACTTTTATGTCAGCAGTAGTAAGTGTCTATTGAGATTAAGCAGACAAATACTTTATTAGGAGTAGAAGGAGTCCTTTTTACGGTTAAAAAAGAAAAGTCTGTGTGTGTTCTGCGCTTGGAAGGGTACTGTATCAACTTACTTTGCTAAATCAGTAGGAGTAGAAAGGGCTTTTTCAGGGGTATGGCTTAGCCAATATAAAAGCAGGAGACTCCAATTACAACTTTCTGTTGCTAGCTTTTGGAAAACAGAAGTCTTGTTTGAAGAGCAGAAAGCATCTAAGTAAAGGAAGCTTCCATTTTCTTTCTAGTTTAAAACTTATATCTCAGCAGGAGTCAGTGTCTGTTGAGATTAAGCAGACAGATACTTTACTACAAGTAGATGGTGCCTTAATTAGGGTTAAAAAAAGAAAGGAAAATTCAGTGTGTTCTGTGGTGGGAAATGTACTGTATCAACTTACTTTGCTAACTCAATAGGAGGAGAGAAGCTTAAATGGGGGTGTGGCTTAGACAATATAAAAGCAGGTGACTCCAATTACAGATTCCTGTTGTTAGCCTTTGGAAGACAGAAATTGTGCTTGTAGAGTAGAATGCAGTTAGCTAAAAGAAGCTACCATTTTCTTAATTATTTAACACCTCTGTCTCAGCAGAAGTGAGTGTATGTTGAGATTAAGCAGGTAGGTTTTTTATTATAAATAGAAGGTTTCTTATTTAGGGTTAAAAAAAAGAAAAAGTCAGTGTGTGTTCTGTGCTGGGAAGGATACTGTATCAACTTACTTAGCTAAATCAGTAGGAGGAGATAGAGCCTAATGGGTGGTGGCTTAGACAATATAAAAGTAGGTGACTCCAATTACAACTTCCTGTTGCTAGCCTTTGGAAGACATAAAACTTGCTTGTATGGCAAAATGCAGCTAACTAAAATAAGCTATCATTTTTTACCAATTTAACACTTCTATCTCAGCAGGAATCAGTGTCTGTTGAAACTAAGTGGACGGATACTTTATTAGAAGTAGGAGCAGTCTTATTCAGGGTAAAACAAGAAGAAAGGACAGTGTATGTTCTGTGCTGGGTAGGGTACTTTATCAACTTACTTTGCTAAATCAGTAGGAGGAGAGAGATCTTAATGGGGGTGTGGCTTAGACAATAGAAAAGCAGGTGACTCCAATTGCAACTTTCTGTTAGTAGCCTTTGGAAGAGAGAAATCTTGCTTGTAGAGCAGAAAGCAGCAAACTAAAATAAGCTACCATTTTCTTACTAATTTAACACTTCTATCTCAGCAGGAGTCAGTGTCTGTTGAGATTAAGCAGACAGATACTTTACTAGAAGTAGAAGGAGTCTTATTTAGGGTTAAAAAAGAAAATCCAGTGTGTGTTCTGTGTTTGGAAGGGTACTGTATCAACTAACTTTGCTAAATCTATATGAGGAGAGTGAACTTAATTGGGGGTGTTTGTTAGAAAACTTTAAATCAGGTGACTCCAATTATAACCTCCTTTGTAAGACCGGAATTTTGCTTGTAGAGTGGAAAGCACCTACCTAAAATAAACTACCATTTTCCTACTAATTTAACACTTCTATCTCAGCAGGAGTCCGGGTCTGTTGAGTTTAAGCAGACAGATACTTTATTGGAAGTAGAAGGAGTCTTGTTTAGGGTAAAATAAAGAAGAAAAGTCAGTGTGTGTTCTGTGCTGGAAAGGGTACTGTATCAACTTACTTTGCTAAACCAGTAGAAGGAAATGGAGCTTAATTGGGGTGTGGCTTAGATAGTATAAAAGCAGGTGACTCCAATTGCAACATCCTGTTAGTAGCCTTTGGAAGATAGAAATCTTGCTTGTACAGAAGAAAGCAGCTAACTGAAATAAGCTATCAATTTCTTACTAATTTAACACTTCTGTCTCAGCAGGAGTCAGTGTCTGTTGAGATGAAGCTGACAGATACTTTATTTGAAGTAGAAGGGGTCTTATTTATTGTTAAAAAAGGAAAAGTCAGTGTGTGTTCTGTGCAGGGAAGGGTACTGTATCAACTTAATTTGCTGGATCATTAGTAGGAGAAAGAGCATTATCAGGGATGTATCTTAGAAAATATAAAAGCAGGTGAATCCATTTGCAACTTCCTGTTGCTAGCCTTTGGAAGACAGAAATCTTGCTTGAAGAGCAGAAAGCAGCTAAGTAAAAGAAGCTACCATTTTCTTACTAATTTAACAGTTCTATCTCAGCAGGAGTCAGTGTCTGTTGACATTAAGCAGACAGATACTTTATTAGAAGCAGAAGGGGTCTTAGTTAGGGTTAAAAAATGAAAAGAAGACTCAGTGTATGTTCTATGCTGGGAAGGGTACTGTTTCAACTTAGTTTGCTAAATCAGTAGGTGTAGAAAGAGCTTAAATGGGTGTGTGGCTCAGACAATATAAAAGCAGGTGACTCCAATTACAAATTCCTGTTGCTAGCCTTTGGAAGACAGAAATCTTGGTTGTATAGCGGAAAGCATCTAACTAAAAGAAGCTACTATTTTCTTACTAATTTAACACTTCTATCTCAGAAGGAGTCAGTATCTGTTAAGATAAAGAAGGCACATTCTTCATTAGAAGTAGAAGGAGTCTTATTTAGGTTAAAAAAGGAAAGAAAAGTCAGTGTGTGTTCTGTGTTGGAAAGAGTAATTTATTAACTTAGTTTGCTAAGTCAGTAGGAGGAGAGAGAGCTTAATTGGGTGTGTGGCTTAGACAATATAAAAGCAAGTGAGTCCAATGACAGTCTCCTGCGGAAGACAGACATCTTGCTTGAAGAGCAGAAAACATCAAAGCAAAAGAAGCTACAATTTTCTTACTAATTTAGCACTTCTATCTCAGAAGGAGTCAGTATCTGTTAAGATAAAGAAGACAGGTACTTCATTAGAAGTAAAAGGGGTCTTATTTAAGGTTAAAAAAGAAAAGAAAAGTCAGTGTGTGTTCTGTGCTGGGAAGTGTACTTTATCAACTAAGTTTGCTAAATCAGTAGGAGGAGAGAGAGAGAGCTTATTTGGGGATGTGGCTTAGATAATAGAAAAGTAGGTGACTCCAATTGCAATTTCCTGTTAGTAGCCTTTTGAAGAAGAAATCTTGCTTGTAGAGCAGAAAGCAGCTACCTAAAATAAGCTACCATTTTCTTGCTAATTTAACACTTCTATCTCAGCAGGAGTCAGTGTCTATTGAGATTAAGCAGACAGATACTTTATTAGAAGTAGAAGGAGTCTTATTTAGGGTTAAAAAAGAAAAGTCAGTGGGTGTTCTGTTCTTGTAAGGGTACTGTATCAACTTACTTTGCTAAATCAGTAGGAGAAGAGTGAGCTTAATTGGGGGTGTGGCTTAGAAAATATAAAAGCAATTGACTCCAGTTATAATCTCCTTTGGAAGACAGAAATCTTGCTTGTAGAGCAGAAACCAGCTAACTAAAATAAGCTACGTGTTTCTCTTTAATTTAACACTTCTGTCTCAGCAGGAGTCAATGTCTGTTGAGATGAAGCCGACAGATAGTTTATTAGAAGTAGAAAAGGTCTTATTTATTGTTAAAAAAGGAAATGTCAGTGTGTGTTCTGTGCAAGGAAGGGTACTGTATCAACTTACTTTGGTAACTCATTAGTAGGAGAAAGAGCTTTATTGGGGGTGTATCTTAGAAAATATAAAAGCAGGTGAATACAATTACAATGTCCTGTTGCTAGCTTTTGGAAGACTGACATCTTGTTTGTAGAGCAGAAAGTAGCTAAGTAAAAGAAGTTAACATTTTCTTACTAATTTAACACTTCTATCTCAGCAGGAGTCAGTGACTGTTGAGATTAAGCAGACAGATACTTTATTAGAAGTAGATGGGGTCAATTTAGGGTTGAAAAAATAAAACACAGTTTGTGTGTTCTGCGCTTGGAAGTGCACTGTGTCAACTTACTTTGCTAAATCAGTAGGAGGAGAGAGAGAGGTTAAATGGGGGTGTGGCTTAGTCAATATAAAAGCAGTTGACTCCAATTACAACCTTCTTTGGAAGACAGAAATCTTGCTTGTAAAGCAGAAAGCTGCTAACTAAAATAAGGTACCATTTTCTCACTAATTTAACACTTTTATGTCAGCAGTAGTAAGTGTCTATTGAGATTAAGCAGACAAATACTTTATTAGAAGTAGAAGGAGTCCTTTTTATGGTTAAAAAAGAAAAGTCAGTGTGTGTTCTGTGCTTGGAAGGGTACTGTATCAACTTACTTTGTTAAATCAGTAGGAGTAGAAAGGGCTTTTTCAGGGGTATGGCTTAGCCAATATAAAAGCAGGAGACTGCAATTACAACTTTCTGTTGCTAGCTTTTGGAAAACAGAAGTCTTGTTTGAAGAGCAGAAAGCATCTAAGTAAAGGAAGCTTCCATTTTCTTTCTAGTTTAAAACTTATATCTCAGCAGGAGTCAGTGTCTATTGAGATTAAGCAGACAGATACTTTACTACAAGTAGATGGTGCCTTAATTAGGGTTAAAAAAGAAAGGAAAATTCAGTGTGTTCTGTGCTGGGAAAGGTACTGTATCAACTTACTTTGCTAACTCAGTAGGAGGAGAGAAGCTTAAATGGGGTGTGGCTTAGACAATATAAAAGCAGGTGACTCCAATTACAAATTCCTGTTGCTAGCATTTAGAAGGCTGAAATTTTGCTTGTAGAGCAGAAAGCATTTAGCTAAAAGAAGCTACCATTTTCTTACTAATTTCACACCTCTATCTCAGCAGAAGTGAGTGTATGTTGAGATTAAGCAGGTAGCTATTTCATTAGACATAGAAGGGGTCTTATTTAGGGTAAAAAAAGAAAAGTCAGGGTGTGTTCTGTGGTGGGAAGAGTACTGTATCAACTTACTTAGCTAAATCAGTAGGAGGAGACAAAGCCCAATGGGGGGTGGCTTAGACAATATAAAAGTAGGTGACTCCAATTAAAACTTCCTGTTGCTAGGCTTTGAAGACATAAAACTTGCTTGAAGAGCAAAAAGCAGCTAACTAAAAGAAACTACCATTTTCTTACCAATTTAACACTTCTATCTAAGCAGGAATCAGTGTCTGTTGAGACTAAGTGGACAGATACTTTAATAGAAGTAGAAGGGTCTTATTTAGGGTAAAAAATGAAGAAAGGTCAGTGTGTGTTCTGTGCTGGGAAGGATACTTTATCAACTTACTTGGCTAAATCAGTAGGAGGAGAGAGAGCTTGATTGGGGTGTGGGTTAGACAATATAAAAGCAGGTGGCTCCAATTACAACTTCCTGTTAGTAGCCTTAGGAAGAGAGAAATCTTGCTTGTAGAGCAGAAAGCAGCTAACTAAAATAAGCTACCATTTTCTTAAAAATTTAACACTTGCATGTCAGCAGGAGTCAGTGTCTGTTGAGATTAAGCGGACAGATACTTTATAAGAAGTAGATGGAGTCTTATTTATGGTTAAAAAAAGAAGAAAAGTCAGTGTGTGTTCTGTGCTGGGAAGGGTACTGTATCAACTTACTTTGCTAGATCATTAGTAGGAGAAAGAGCTTTATTGGGGGTGTATCTTAGAAAATATAAAAGCAGGTGAATCCAATTGTAACTTCCTGTTGCTAGCCTTTGAAAGACATAAATCTTGTTTGTAGAGCAGAAAGTAGCTAAGTAAAAGAAGCTACCATTTTCTTACTAATTTAACACTTCTATCTTAGCAGGAGTCAGTGTCTGTTGACATTAAGCAGACAGATACTTTATTAGAAGCAGAAGGGGTCTTAATTAGGGTTAAAAAATGAAAAGAAGAGTCAGTGTGTGTTCTATGCTGGGAAGGGTACTTTATCAACTTACTTTGCTTAATCAGTAGGAGTAGAAAGAGCTTAAATGGGAGTGTGGCTTAGACAATATAAAAGCAGGTGACTCCAATTACAAATTCCTGTTGCTAGCCTTTGGAAGACAGATATCTTGCTTTTAGAGAAGAAAGCATCTAACTGAAAGAAGCTACTATTTTCTTACTAATGTAATGCTTGTATCTCTGCAGGAGTCACTGTCTGTTGAGATGATGCAGGCACATACTTTATTACAAGTAGAAGGGATCTTATTTAGGGATAAAAAAGAAAAGTCAGTGTATGTTCTGTGCTCGGAATGGTACTGTATCAATTTACTTTACTAAAGCAGTGGGAGGAGAGAGCTTAATTGGGTGTGCGGCTTAGACATTATAAAAGGCTGTGACTCCAATTACATCTTCCTGTTGCTAGCCTTTGGAAGACAGACATCTTACTTGTACAGCAGAAAGCAGCTAACCAAAAGAAGCTACCATTTACTTTCCAATTTAACACTTCTATCACAGGAGTAGTCAGTGTCTGTTGGGATTAAGCAGAGACGTACTTTATTAGAAGCAGATGGGGTCTTATTTAGGGTTAAAAAAGGAAAGAAAAGTCAGTGTGTGTTCTGTGTTGGGAAGAGTAATGTATTAACTTAGTTTGCTAAATCAGTAGGAGGAGAGAGAGCTTAATTGGGAGTGTGGCTTAGACAGTATAAAAGCAGGTGAGTCCAATGACAGTCTCCTTTGGAAGACAGCAATCTTGCTTGTAGAGCAGAAAACAGCTAAGCAAAAGAAGCTACTATTTTCTTTCTAATTTAGCACTTCTATCTCAGAACGAGTCTGTATCTGTTAAGGTAAAGAAGACAGATACTTCAATATAAGTAGAAGGGGTCTTATTTAGGGTTAAAAAAGAAAAGAAAAGTCAGTGTGTGTTCTGTGCTGGGAAGGGTGCTGTATAAAACTTACTTTGCTAAATCAGTAGGAGGAGAGAGCTTAATTGGGGTGTGGCTTAGAGAGTATAAAAGCAGATGACTCCAATTACAACTTCCTGTTAGTAGCCTTTGGAAGAGAGAAATCTTGCTTGTAGAGCAGAAAGCAGCTAACTAAAATAAGCTACCAATTTCTTACTAATTTAACACTTCTGTCTGAGCAGGAGTCAGTGACAGTTGAGATGAAGCCGACAGATACTTTATTTGAAGTAGAAGGGGTCTTATTTATTGTTAAAAAAAGAAAAGTCGGTGTGTGTTCTGTGCAGGAAAGGGTACTGTATCAACTTACTCTGCTAGATCATTAGTAGGAGAAAGAGCTTTATTGTTGGTGTATCTTAGAAAATATAAAAGCAGGTGAATCCAATTGCAACTTCCTGTTGCTAGCCTTTGGAAGACAGAAATCTTGCTTGAAGAGCAGAAAGCAGCGAAGTAAAAGAAGCTACCATTTTCTTACTAATTTAACACTTCTATCTCAGCAGGAGTCAGTTTCTGTTGACATTAAGCAGACATATACTTTATTAGAAGCAGAAGGGGTCTTAATTAGTATTAAAAAATTACAAGAAGAGTCAGTGTGTGTTCTATGCTGGGAAGGGTATTGTATCAACTTACTTTGCTAAATCAGAAGGAGTAGAAAGAGCTTAAATGGGGGTGTGGCTCAGAAAATATAAAAGCAGGTGACTCCAATTACAAATTCCTATTGCTAGCCTTTGGAAGACAGAAATCTTGGTTGTATAGCGGAAAACATCTAACTAAAAGAATCTACTATTTTCTTACTAATTTAACACTTCTATCTCAGAAGGAGTCAGTATCTGTTAAGATGAAGAAGACAGATACTTCATTAGAAGTAGAAGGGGTCTTATTTAGCGTTAAAAAGGAAAGAAAAGTCAGTGTGTGTTCTGTGTTGGGAAGAGTAATGTATTAATTTAGTTTGCTAAGTCAGTACGAGGAGAGAGAGCTTAATTGGGGGTGTGGCTTAGACAATATAAAAGCAGGTGAGTCCAATGACAGTCTCCTTTGGAAGACAGAAATCTTGATTGAAGAGCAGAAAACAGCTAAGCAAAAGAAGCTACCATTTTCTTACTATTTTAACACTTCTATCTCAGAAGGAGTCAGTATCTGTTAAGATAAAGTAGACAGATACTTCATTAGAAGTAGAAGGGGTCTTATTTAGGGTTAAAAAGAAAAGAAACGTCAGTGTGTGTTTTGTGCTGGGAAGGGTGCTGTATCAACTTACTTTGCTAAATCAGTAGGAGGAGAGAGAGGTTAAATGGGGTGTGGCTTAGACAATATAAAAGCAAGTAACTCCAATTGCAACTTCCTATTAGTAGCCTTTGGAAGAGAGAAATCGTGCTTGTAGAGCAGAAAGAACCTAACTAATATAAATGACCATTTTCCTACTAATTTAACACATCTATCTCAGCAGGAGTCAGGGTCTGTTGAAATTAAGCAGACCGATAATTAGAGGTAGAAGGAGTCTTAGGGTAAAACAAAGAAGAAAAGTCAGTGTGTGTTCTGGGCTGGAAAGGGTACTGTATCAACTTACTTTGCTAAACCAGTAGGAGGAGATAGAGCATAATTGGGGTGGGGCTTAATATAAAAGCAGGTGACTCCAATTACAACTACCTGTTACTAGCCTTTGGAAGACAGAAATCTTGCTTGTAGAGCAGAAAGCAGCTAACTAAATTAAGCTACCATTTTCTTACTAAGTTAACACTTCTGTCTCAGCAGGAGTCAATGTCCATTGAGATTAAGCAGACAGATACCTTATTAGATGTAGAAGGGGCCTTATTTAGAGTTAAAAAAAGAAAAGAAAAGTCAGTGTGTGTTCTGTGCTTGGAAGGGTACTGTATCAACTTACTTTGCTAAAACAGTAGGAGGAGAGAGAGCTTAATGGGGTGTCTCTTAAGCAATACAAAAGCAGGTGTCTCCATTTATAACCTCCTTTTGAAGACAGAAATCTTGCTTGTAGAGCAGAATGCAGCTAACTAAAATAAGCTACCATTTTCTTACTAATTTAACACTTCTGTCTCAGCAGGAGTCTGTGTCTATTGAAATTAAGCCGACAGATGCTTTATTTGAAGTAGAAGGTAGCTACTTTATTAGAAATATAAGGGGTCTTATTTAGGTTTTAAAAAAGAAGAGAAGTCATTGTGTGTTTGGTGCTGGGAAGGGTAATGTATCAACTTACTTAGCTAAGTCAGTAAGGGGAGACAGAGCCTAATTGGTGGTGGCTTAGACAAAATAAAAGTAGGTGACTCCAATTACAACTTCCTGTTGCTAGCCTTTGGAAGACATAAAACTTGCTTGTAGAGCAAAAAGCAGCTAACTAAAAGAAGCTACCATTTTCTTACCAATTTAACACTTCTATCTCAGCAGGAATCAGTGTCTGTTGAGACTATGAGGACAGATACTTTATTAGAAGTAGAAGGGGTCTTATTTAGGGTAAAAAAAGAATATAAGTCAGTGTGTGTTCTGTTCTTGGAAGGGTACTGTATCAACTTACTTTGCTAAAGCAGTAGTAGAAGATTGAGCTTAATTGAGGGTGTGTCTTAAGCAATACAAAAGTAGCTGTCTCCAATTACAACCTGCTTTGGAAGACATAAATCTTGCTTGTAGTGCAGAAAGCAGCTAACTAATATAAGCTACCATTTTCTTACTAATTTAACACTTCTGTCTCAGCAGGAGTCAGTGTCTGTTGAGATGAAGCTGACTGATACTTTATATGAAGTAGAAAAGGTCTTATTTATTGTTAAAAAAAGAAATGTTAGTGTGTGTTCTGTGCAGGGAAGGGTACTGTAACAACTTACTTTGCTAAATCATTAGTACGAGAAAGAGCTTTATTGGGGGTGTATCTTAGAAAATATAAAAGCAGGTGAATACAATTACAACTTCCTGTTGCTTGCCTTTGGAAGACTGAAATCTTGTTTGTAGAGCAAAAAGCAGCTAAGTAAAAGAAGTTACCATTTTCTTACTAATTTAACTCTTCTATCTCAGCAGGAGTCAGTGTCTGTTGAGATTAAGCAGACAGACACTATATTAGAAATAGAAGGGGTCATTTTTAGGATTAAAAAAGAAAACAAAACTCAGTGTGTGTGTTCTGTGCTTGGAAGTGCACTGTATCAACTTACTTTGTTAAATCAGTATGAGGAAAGAGAGGTTAATTGGGGGTGTTTCTTAGACTATATAAAAGCAAGTGACGCCAATTACAACCTTGTTTGGAAGACTAAAATCTTGCTTGTAAGGCTGAAATCTGCTAACTAAAATAAGGTACAATTTCCTTACTAATTTAACACTTTGATGTCAGCAGGAGTAAGCGTCTATTGAGATTAAGCAGACAGATACTTTATTAGAAGTAAAAGGGGTCCTTTTTATGGTTAAAGAAGAAAAGTCAGTGTGTGTTCTGTGCTTGAAAGGGTACTGTATCAACTTACTTTGCTAAATCAGTAGGAGCAGAAAGAGCTTTACCAGGGGAGTGGCTTAGGCAATATAAAAGCAGGAGACTCAAATTACAACTTTCTGTTGCTAGCCTTTGGAAAACAGAAGTCTTATTTGAAGAGCAGAAAGCAGCTAAGTAAAGAAAGGTACAATTTTCTTACTAATTTAAGACTTCTATCTCCGCAGGAGTCATTGTCTGTTGAGATTAAGCGGACAGATACTTTACTAGAAGTAGATGGGGCCTTAATTAGGGTTAAAAAAGATAAGAAAATTCAGTGTGTGTTCTGTGCTGGGAAAGGTACTTTATCAACGTACTTTGCTAACTTAATAGGAGGACAGACACTTAAATGGGTGTGTGGCTTAGACAATATAAAAGCAGATGACTCCAATTACAAATTCCTGTTGCTAGCCTTTGGAAGACTGAAATTTTGCTTGTAGAGCAGAAAGCATTTAGCTAAAAGAAGCTACCATTTTCTTACTAATTTAACACCTCTATCTCAGCAGAAGTGAGTGTATGTTGAGATTAAGCAGGTAGCTGCTTTATTAGAAATAGGAGGGGTCTTATTTAGGGTTAAAAAAGAAGAAAAGTCAGTGTGTGTTCTGTGCTGGTAAGGGTACTGTATCAACTTACTTAGCTAAATCAGTAGGAGGAGACAGAGCCTAATGGTGGGTGGTTTAGACAAAATAAAAGCAGGTGTCTCCAATTACAACCTTCGTTGGAAGACAGAAATCTTGCTTGTAGAGCAGAAAGCAACTACCTAAAATAAGCTACCATTTTCCTACTAATTTGGCGCTTCTATCTCAGCAAGAGTCAGGGTCTGTTGAGATTAAGCAGGCAGATACTTTATTAGAAGTAGAAGGAGTCTTACTTAGGGTAAAATAAAGAAGAAAAGTCAGTGTGTGTTCTGTGCTGGAAAGGGTACTGTATCAACTTACTTTGCTAAGCCAGTAGGAGGAGGTGGAGCTTAATTGGGGTGTGGCTTAGACAGTATAAAAGTAGGTGACTCCAATTACAACTTCCTGTTAGTAGCCTTTGGAAGACAGAAATCTTGCTTGTAGAGCAGAAAGTAGCAAACTAAAATAAGCTACCATTTTCTTTCTAATTTAACACTTCTATCTCAGCAGGAGTCAGTGTCTTGAGATTAAGCAGACAGATACTTTATTAGAAGTAGAAGGGGTCTTGTTTAGGGTTTAAAAAAGAAAAGAAAAGTCAGTGTGTGTTCTGTTCTTGGAAGTGTACTGTATCAAATTACTTTGCTAAATCTGTAGGAGGAGAGAGAGCTTATTTAGGGGTGTGTCTTTAGCAATATAAAAGCAGGTGACTCCTATTACAGCCTCCTTTGGAAGACAGAAATCTTGCTTGTAGAACAGAAAGCAGATAACTAAAATAAACTACCAATTTCTTACTAATTTAACACTTCTATCTCAGCAGGAGTCAGTGTCTGATGAGATAAAGCCGACAGGTACTTTATTTGAAGTAGAAGGGGTCTTATTTATTGTTAAAAAATGAAAAGTCAGTGTGTGTTCTGTACAGGGAAGGGTACTGTATCAACTTACTTTGCTAGATCATCAGTAGGAGAAAGAGCTTTATTGGGGGTGTACTTTAGAGAATATAAAAGCAGGTGACTCCAATTATAACCTCCTTTGGAAGACAGGAATCTTGCTTGTAGATCTGAAAGCAGCTAACTAAAAGAAGCTACCTTTTTCTTACTAATTTAACACTTCTGTCTCTGCAGGGGTTAGTGTCTGTTGAGATTAAGCTGACAGATACTTTATTTGAATTAGAAGGAGTCTTATTTAGGGTGAAAAAAGAATGTGTTCTGTGCTGGGAAGGGTACTGTATCAACTTACTTTGCTAAATCTGTATGAGGAGAGAGATCTTAATTGGAGGTGTGGCTTAGACATTATAAAATCAGGTGACTCCAATTACAACTTTCTGTTGCTAGCCTTTGAAAGACAGAAATCTTGCTTGTTGAGCAGAAGGCAGCAAACTTAAAGACGGTCCCATTGTCTTACTAATTTAAACACTTCTGTCTCAGGAGGAGTCAGTGTCTGTTGAGATTAAGCAGACAGATACTTTATTTGAAGTATAAGGTGTCTTATTTAGGGTTAAAAAAAAAAAGAAAAGTCAGTGTGTGTTCTGTACAGGGAAGGGTACTGTATCAATTTACTTTGCTAAATCAGTAGGAGGAGAAAGAGCTTTATTGGGAGTGTGGCTTAGACAATATAAAAACAGGTGACTCCAATTACAACTTCCTGTTGCTAGTCTTTGGAAGATAGAAATCGTGTTTGTACAGCAGAAAGCAGCTAAGTAAAAGAAGCTACCATTTTCTTACTAATTTAGCACTACTATCTCAGCAGGAGTCAGTGTCTGTTGAGATTAAACAGAACATGGTTTATTAGAAGTAGAAGGGGTCTTATTTAAGGTTAAAAAAGAAGAAAAGTCAATGTGTTTTCTGTGCTGGGAAGGGTACTGTATCAACTTACTTTGCTAATTCAGTAGGAGGAGAGAGAGCTTAATTGGTGGTGTGGCTTAGACAATATAAAAGCAGGTGACTCCAATTACAACTTCCTGTTGCTAGCCTTTGGCAGACAGAAAATCTTGCTTGTAGAGCTGAATGCAGCTAAGTAAAATAAGCTTCCATTTTCTTACTAATTTAACACTTCTATCTCAGCAGAAGTCAGCATCTGCTGAGATTAAGAAGACAGATACTTTATTAGAAGTAGAAGGGGTCTTATTTAGGGTTAAAAAAAAGAAAAGAAAAGTCAGTTTATGTTCTGAGCTTGGAAAGGTACTGTATCAACTTACTTTCCTAAATCAGGATGAGAGAGAGCTTAATTGGGGGTGTGGCTTAGACAATATAAAAGAAGGTGACTCCAATTACAACCTCCTTTGGAAGACAGAAATCTTGAAATCTTGCTTGTAGAGCAGAGAGCAGCTAACTAAAAGAAGCTACCAATTTCTTACTAATTTAACACTTCTATCTCAGGAGGAGTCAGTGTCTGTTGAGACTAAGCAGACAGATGCTTTATTAGAAGTAGAAGGAGTCTTTTTTAGGGTTAAAAAAAGAAAAGTCAGTGGCCCAGATATTCAAACTGCGCTCAAAACTGATGCAACAGCAGGACAAGTGCAAACCAGATTCTTGTAAAATCTTGTAGCAGATGCGATATTCAAACATGGAGCAGAGCAAGTGCAAGCAACCAACATCTGAATATAGCACATGACTGCCATCCTAGTCATAACCAGGAAGGAGAAGTGAGCTAAAATGTTGGCGCTTACGTGAACCAGGAAGCTCAGCTGAGCAGTCCAGAGCTGCCATAGCGCAAGCACAGCCCCCCAGAGCAATGGAACTGCACATCCAGGGAGGCAGGCTGGGGCCCACCGCCAGCCATGCCACACATGAGCACAGGGAACACACTTCAGAACCCACACCACACCACACCGGCACACCCCAAGCACAGCATCACTGGGGGTGGGATGGATGATCCACATGCCCATGGGGACAAGCCAACAAAGCATAGCAGGGCCCTGACACCCCAGCACAACCACTGGCAGGCAGAGGGTGCCACACAGGGGTTGACAACCACAGTGCACATCAGCCCCTGTATGCACAGCACACCTGCACTGTGACCCCAAGACACCACCCATGTGCAGTGACTGGCACTGCAGGAACCCAGTAGTCCCCAAGCACATGTCAGCCCGTGCAACACAGAAGCCTACAAGCCAGATACACCTGTGCACCCAGCACTGGGTGGCAGCAGATGGCAAGACCAACCGAAGTCACTGCCATGCTGGAGATACCTCCTATGCACACACACATACCAGGACCATACCAGCCCAGATGGTATGTACACACCTGCAACTGAGCATCCATAGCCAGCTGCAAATCAGAGACCGGTACAGTATTCATATATCAAAATAGAAATGTATATTAAACATATTTCAACAAGAACAATAAAACTATTTACAAGGGGGCGGGATGTACAAGGAAGGGGTGTTCAAGAGGGAGGGATTAAAACTTGGAGAGGAAGGCAGGTAGTAGGGATGGGAGAAGTGGGAAGAGGTAGTAGCAGGCTCTGTTGAGCGGCTCCTGTCCTCCCCTGCTGGGCGCCCCATTCCATCCCGGCCCTGATGGCGTCCATTCCCTCCGGATGGCTTGCAGGATCTGTGGTTTCAATGCTGACCTCTGTGGGGTGACGGACATCCTGTTGCATCCCCCATGAGAACCCCGAGGCCTAGGAAAATGGGAACACAGTCAATGGCTGTGACTGACCACAACCCTGGAACACCACCCAACCTGCAAGCCATAGCCCAATGTCCCACACTGTGATGGCATACACCCCCACAGTGAACATGTACATGGCCATCACAAACCAGGCGGCTCAGCCTCTGACCACCGCCCACACACACACTGCCCACGTCAATCACATTACAAACTAGGCTGGCAAGTGATGTGGCATGGTACATATGCCAGTTACACAGCTATGTGCCCAGTGCATGCCTGGACCACCAGTGATGCATCACAGACGTGCTGTGATACTGCACTGTGATGCATGTCACCTGTAGTCGTGCCTACATACATGGATACACAGACAGTGTACGGCAGATGAGTGCCTATGGGCCACCCAGTCTGGCCATTTGACCCTGTAAGTTCACTCTGCTTTCCTATAAGTCTGTTGCTCTACC
Organism: Neoceratodus forsteri; assembly: GCA_016271365.2. Classification (NCBI taxonomy): domain Eukaryota; kingdom Metazoa; phylum Chordata; order Ceratodontiformes; family Ceratodontidae; genus Neoceratodus; species Neoceratodus forsteri. The sequence continues at coordinate 608,314,575 of CM057449.1, read as the reverse complement.
CCTGACCTCCAGAATTCCTTTATGGCTATCCCATGCATTCTTAAATCCTGTGACCAAGTCAGCCCCCACCACTTCCTCTGGCAGGGTGTTCCACTTGTCCACCACCCGTTCTGTGAAGAAATTCTTTCTCATGTTTCCTCTGAATCATCCCCACTCCAACTTCATCCCATGCCCTCTAGTCCTGGAACATCTTTTACGCTTAAAAATAGTGTTTTCCTGCACTCTGTTCCCCCCTGTAAGATACTTGTATGTCCCCATCATATCCCCCTCTCCCTCCCTCCTCCAGGGAGTACATGTTCAGTTCCTTCAACCTGTCTTCATTGGACTTGTGATGCAATCCATGCACCATCCGTGTTGCCCTCCTCTGAACCCTCTCTACCCAGTCCATGTCCATCACGTGGGTATGGTCTCCAGAACTGTACATTGTACTCCAGTGTGGGGCCTCACTAGTGTCTTGCTGTGGTGGAATTATGACCTCCCTTTGGTTTGTGTTGTGTTGTGCATGGCTGGTGGTCTTGCCCCCCCAGCATGCACTAGCATCCATGAAGTAATGATATCTCACTTCTCCAGCAGCTTGGCCCGCCGCTACTGCTGATGCTGCTGCTGCTGCGGGTTGGGGCACAACACCCCGGCACTGGGCCCTGGCACGGCCCACCTTACCGCCCGCGCCCCAAAATCTGGCCTGTGGAGACATATGTTGAGACAAACATCAGTGTTACTCAAAAAGCAGTGCCCCCTGCCCCAGTGAGAGTGCCTGCCCACACCGCCATAACCATCCATCGCACAGCTGCACACTGACACAGCCAACCGTGTCCGAGCCCGGCACTATGCACAGCCACCAAAGCACACACACACCCCTACAGAGAATATGGGGTGCATAGATGGTACACTCACCTGGCCTAGGCACCACGCCCGCCTGTACTTGTGAGCGCAGCAGCGTCAAAGTTCCGGCTCCCTCCGGAGAGGTCACTGTACCGGTGCCGGCACTGCTCAGCAGACCGGCCCCAGCCAGTGACCTCCACCAGGTCAGTGGCCACTTGCTGCTACAGCTGAGTCCTGGCACTGGTGAGGGTGCCTCACCATACAGGCCATCATAGTGTGGCTCAACTAGGGCCGCGGTTGCTACTTCAATCTGGCTCCAGGACACGCCCTCCTCCTAGCCATGGCACTGGCTTTACAGCAGGCAACCCATGGCACCCGAGCTGCACCGCGCTTGAAGTGGAGTTGTTGCGCACTGACCCACCATAGGCTTCAATCGCTGTTCGAACAGCCGCCATCATTCATGGTGCTGTCCGCAGACAGCGCAATGAGGATTTGTCCACATGGCATGCTAATAACTGGCGCCAGAAGTCAGAGGGCATACACAAGGTCATGGCAATGGCGCTTAAAGGCTACTGCACAGCGCCATTTAAGGCGTATGAGGCATCCCTGCGTGACTACCAAGCTGCGCACCTGTGCCACAGTGGACTATCGCGCAGTAGTGCCATAGCGCCATATAGTGCCCAGTGCTGTAGCGCCACTGGCACAATGGTGGCCATGGTCTGAATCACCTATCGCACTCAGCAGGTCTGCAGCACGATAGATGCATGTGTAAGCTGTCTGGGCATGTGCAATGCAGTGTGGCACACAGCCACAAACCTGCGCCATTGGCTCAGCCGGACCTTCTGTGTGCTGCGCAAAGCGCTTGGTTGTTATATTTGGCTGACATATGCAAATCATGCGATCAGCCATTCAAGCGCACAGTGGGCGCAATTGGCATGTCATTAAGTTGCGCCACATCTCATTTGCATGTGTTGGCGCTATCAAAATGCGACGATGGGTTGTGCTGGCCAGATTTGGTTACTGCAGGTGAGAGTGAGTTACATGCTGTGTGATGCTCAGGACAATGCTCGTGGGCGGAGGATGATAAAGGCTGAGGGGCTGAGCATGAAAAGGCACTTTGAAAGGGACAAAGGCACCCTTTCTATTGTCAGTATCTGCCATGCGGAGTGAAGCTTGGGGGCTTCCGCCCCAGACCGGCAGCTATGCTCATGGGGAAATGCTGTCGACTGCACAGTGACAGGTGTCCACTTCACCCTTACAGATCACCATGACTGACCAGAGCCAAGTTGGGGTGTGGACGGGATGGGGGAGGAGGCCGAACTTCACCGTGGCAGAGGTGGAGGCCCTCTTCAGGCCTACCTGGAGGATGAGCCACTGGTGAGTGGATGGAGGCACCCTGGGAATGTGCAACTGCATGGGAGGGTAGCTCTGGTCGTCAACCTGCACGGAAGCCATGAGCTCCGTGCAGGAATGAAAGAAGATGGGACTGACGGAGGAGGCTGAAGGAGAAGTTGGCAGGCTTCAGGGCGGCAGTGTGCTGGCACTGGTGGGGCCCACCAGTGGTGTTGCAGCTGACCCCTGCAGAGAGACACTGGTCCCAGCCATGCAGCTGATGCCATTGCAGGCATACCAGGCGGAGGATTCCATGACAGGTGGAAGCCCATCACTGCACGGTATGACATGGGGTGGTGTTGCTGGGGGGCTGTTGTTCATGCACTCACATGTACTCTCTTTCTGTTACAGATCCTGTTGTCTTCCAGGAGGCGGTGGTTGTGGTGGGTCCAGACAGTGATGCAGACCTGCTGGATGTGGAGGAGGGACCATCCACCTCCGCTTCACCAGCCTGCAGGCACTGCAGCAACATGCACGCTTGGGCCAACAACTCTGGTGTCAGTGATACGGGTGCAGGGGTTGCACAGCCTGTGTCACAGCAGTCTGGCATGCAGGTATGTGGCATGCTGTGCCTATGGCAGTGGTGTACGACCTGCACCATTGATGTTGCAGGCCTGCAATGGGCAGTGATAGGTGTGTGTCCCATGGCGGACACATGGCAGGCTGTCACGTACCTCTGGGCCTTCCTGGTTTCACACCTGTACCAGCATACTGGCACAGTCCCAGGCTGTGCCTGTCAGCACCGGTGGGGCAGCACCGGTCGCTGTGCAGGTGTCTGGCACTGTTGTCAGCGGAGGTGGAACAGGTGGACCTGGGGGCTCAGCAGTTGGAGGGGCGGCAGCAGCAGTCGCACACCAGGTCTGGGGGTACAGTGTCAAGCAGTGGCACATGTCCACCGTTCGTTGATCCACCATATCTGGTCCTGGCAGACAGCGCCCCACTCCACAAGGGTGCTGTGCACTGTGACCGTCCACACCCTGGGGTTCACGATGCCATTGGGGCACAGTACCCATTGACCGCACACCCGCCTGCTGCAGGACTCGGGTACAGCTGCAGTGGTGGGTTGCAAGGTCTGTGGAGGCACTGTCTGTGTCCGTGGAGTGGCATAGCAGGGAGTGTGCTCGGGACAAGCTGAGCTGGTCCTATGTGGACGGATTAGTTGCCTGCCATTGACAGGCTGGCCCAGGCAGTGGTCTCTGTCGCGGACGCATTGGCCACACTGTCAGGTGCCTGTGCCACACCCACACAGTGCGCTCTCCACTCCCGTTCCCGGCATCATGCGACACCAGGCCTGTCAGCGCCGGGTTCTGCTGTGGGTATCCGAGCACCCCTTGTGCAAGTTTGTTTGGCAGGATGCGAACCCCTGTGTAGGCAAGGTCACGTTCGCCACAGTGGGACCCCTGGTGGTGCACCAGTGCCACCCGATGTAGCCCTGCTCAGCCTGCCAGTGCTGCTGGGCCGCAGGCGGGGCCGCCCACACACATCCGTGGTGGCCGTGGGACAGTGCTACCTGACTGAGCTGTCTCCCAGTGCAGGCCCTGTCTGGTGCTGCCCTGTGTGCAATGTGTGTCATGGTGGGCAGTGCACTGCTGGGTGCTCTGCTCACCACGCTGACACACAGACCACCTGCACACTCTCCCAACTGCTGTCCACAGGTGCGTGTGCATGATGATGCCTGCATTGCACTGTACACCAAGGTGCAAGGGTGCCCAGGTCCTGACATACATACGTGGACAGTCCAGGTGGTGGGGATGGCTGGTGGTGCTGTGTGTTGGCAATGTCATTTCTGCAGTGCTGTTCTGCTGCCCATGTACGCTGCCTGGTGTGTGTGTGTGTCCATATGAGTGCTCACCCCTCTCTGATGGTGTGTTGGTATGCCTGGAACCTTCAACTCCCCTGACCTTCATGCACGGTGTGTTCCCCTGTGTGCCTGTGGTTTGCGCATGGACAGTGTTGCCTGCACATGTCCCCTTGACTTACCTGTGTTGGGCGTAGTGTTCTTCTGCAATGGTGTCCCAGTGCAGCTGGGCCTGCCGGGTCAGTCGGGGGTCCCTCCATCCTAGGGGGGGCTGCTCATCACTAACATCACCGGCGCCACTGGTGTCCCCATCGCTGTCCCCCTCTTGGTCCTGTATGGCTATCCCATGGTCTTTGGCCATGTTGTGCAGGATGCAACAGGCCAGGAATATCCCACAGGCCTTTTGGGGGGCTGTACTGTAGGGCTCCGCCGGAGGTGTCCAGGCATCAGAAGCGTGCCTTGAGCATCCCAAACACCAGCTCTACGATGTTACATGTTGCAGCATGTGCCTCATTGAAGCATAGCTGCGCTGGGGTCATGGGGCACCGGTACGGTATGAGCAGCCAGGGACAGATTGGGTATCCGCAGTCACCTGTGTGGAGATAGTGGAGATCAGTGTCATGTCAGGTCCATATTGCCCATATCCTTGTGTGCCACTACCATGGCACCTGGGTCATTCCCAACCTTGCCCAGAGTTTGCATTCCATACATGTGTACTCACCCACTAGATGACCCGTGGGGCTGTCCCCACTCTCGAATCGATTGCACAGTGCAGACTGGTGCCATATGAAGGCATCATGTGCTCCACCAGGGTGTGTGGCACAGACATTGATAATGCCCAGTGGCATCACACACCACCTGGCAGTTGACACTGGAAAACCCCTTTCGGTTCCGATATGCCTGGCCGTCGGGGCCAGGTGGCGTGCGAATGGCCACATGGGTGCAGTCTATGGCCCCTAGCACGCCAGGCATACGTGCTACCCTGTGGAACTCCTGCATGTTTGTTGTACGCTCTGCTGCGGTGCTGGGGAAATGGATGTATTCTGCAGCATGAGGCAGCAGTGCACTGAGGAATTGGGTGAGGATGCTTGACGTGGCCGACTGTGTAATGCCTGTGGTGTCCCCTGTTGGCCTCTGGAAGGTGCCCGTGGCGAGCAGGCACATGCAGGCTGTCACCTTGGTCTCCACGGACAGAGCGTGACTCCGTCGTGAGGTGCCTGCATCACATCACTGCACAGCTTGCAGAGCCGTCTCAGTATTGCCCTGTTCAGGCGGTGGCGCCCACAGTCTCGGCGTCTGTGTACAGCTCAGCTGATCGGGCATGATACCGCCTGTCAGGGTGACCGCCAGCGGCGGCTCCTCCGTGGCCATGTCCCCCTGCAGCATGGTGTCTCACCCCTCATTACAGCTTCCATGTGAGCTGGCACTGTCCATCTCCTGGCTTCTGCCCCCGGCTGCTGTTCCTGTGTGCCCACTGCCCCCACTGCTGCTTCCACTGCCAGGCACCCCCCACTGGCCTCTCTGTCCTCCCTGGACCCACTGTCCCTCTGCCCTTCCAGCTCCTGTCTCTCTCTCTCTCTCCCCAGTTGCGGCCTGCTAGGTTCTTGCACGCTTCCTTGAGCCTTTTTATTTGGCTCAATTCTGCTACTCACGCAACTTCCGGCTGAGCCACTCTTGCGCATTGCGCAGTTGTTCGATTATCGCATTGCGCACTTTATGCATGGACCCGCCCCCTTTGGTTTCGCATGCCTTCATTTCCATTGCGCTGTTGCTCAGCATGTTTTTGGTGGCGTAACTGGCCCCTTCTGAATATCGCAGAATGGCGCATTTTTGGAGTTGCGCATGCGCAACCCTTTTGAATATCTGGGCCAGTGTGTGTTCTGTGCTGGGAAGGGTACTGTGTCAAATTAGTTTGCTAAATCAATAGGAGGAGTGCGAGCTGAAATGGGGGTGTGGCTTAGTCAATATAAAAGCAGGTGACTCCAATTACAACTTCCTTTTGGTAGCCTTTGGAAGGCAGAAATCTTGTTTGTAGAGCAGAAAGCAGCTAAGTAAAAGAAGCTACTATTTTCTTCCTAATGTAACACTTCTATCTCAGCAGGAGTCAGTGTTTTGAGATTAAGTAGACAGATACTTTATTAGAAGTAGAAGGGGTCTTAATTAGGATTAAAAAAGAAAAGAAAAGTCAGTGTGTGTTCTGTGCTCGGAAGGGTACTGTATCAACTTACTTTGCTAAATCAGTAGGAGGACAGAGAGAGCTTAAATGGGGGTGTGGCTTAGACAATATAAAAGCAGGTGACTCCAATTACAAATTCCTTTTGCTAGCTTTTGGAAAACAGAAATCTTGCTTGTAGAGCAGAAAGTACCTAACTAAAAGAAGCTACCATTTTCTTACTAATTTAACACTTCTATCTCAGCAGGAGTCAGTGTCTGTTAAGATTAAGAGCCCACCCCAGTGTATCAAAAATGCACCTGGAAAAGTAAAAAACCGACCCGCATTGTCTGTATTTTTTTTAAACCTGTAAACCAAGGAAACGGTCCCTCCTACACTCCAGTGCCCCACCCCAGCCCACCCACCAGCTCGTATCCCACCTCCCGACTTCCCCTCACCTCATACTTACCTGTAGAGTCTGGTGCGATGATCTTCGGTGAACCGGGAACATGTCTGCACTCTTCAAATCCGACCATGAACTGAAGAAATGCCGGTAACTTGTATAATGGCTTAAATAGGGGTTTTTCAACTTTGGTGCATATCTTTGGCATTTTACGGAATTTTGGCACCAAATTTTCAACATGGGGTTATTGGGACCCCTCCTCATGAATTCAGTCACTGTCATGGCATTATTCAGTCCTGAAAGGTGATTTTGCTGTCACTGCATAGAATCACCTTTTGGGATTGATTAATGAAACGATAGTGCCACTGTTCACGAGGTGGGCTCTCAAAAAGCCTATGTTGCAAATGTGATGAAAAAAAATCCAAAAAATTACTGTTTTACAAGCGTGAGTTGTGCAGTTTCCATGTACGCTCGTAACTTTGCGAATTTGTAATATTTTCACTCCAGATTTTCAACATTGGTATATTTCCACACCTCCTTATGAAAAGTACAGCTGTCATTTTACACATCCTGGCTGAAATGTGTTTTCACACTTCTGGTGCAGAATAGCACAGTCGCTGTGGGAAATCAGTGTTTGGGACAGTTTAACAGTGAGCGAGTGAGAGAGGGGGAGTGAGCGAGCTCAACTGAGCTCTGTTGGGACTGTTGCAGATTTCTTTGTGGACAGAAAAAGGCACCAATGCAGGTAGGGGCCCAGTACAAAAGGGCAGCCTGCAGCACCAGGAGAAACAGAATGAGCGAGTGAGAGAGGGGGAGTTGGGGAGTGAGGGAGCTCAGAGGAGTTCTGTTGGGACTGCTGCAGATTTCTTTGTGGGCAGAAAAGACACCAATGCATGCAGGAGCCCAGTACAAAAGGGCAGCTTGCAGTGCCGGGAGAAACAGAATGAGCGAGTAAGAGAGGGGAAGTGAGCAAGCCCAACGGAGTTCTGTCAGGACTGCTGCAGATTTCTTTGTGGGCAGAAAAAGGCACCAACACAGGCAGGGGCCCAGTACAAAAGGGCAGCCTGCAGCACTGGGAGAAACAGAATGAGTGAGTGAGAGAGGGGGAGTGAGCGAGCTCAGCGGAGCTCTGTTGGGACTGCTGTGGATTTCTTTGTGGGCAGAAAAAGGCACCAATGCAAGCAGGAGCCCAGTACAAAAAGGCAGCCTGCAGCACCGGGAGAAACAGAACAAGCGAGTGAGAGCAGGGGAGTGAGTGAGCTCAATGGAGCTCTTCCGGGACTTTAGAGTTGCCCACCCTGCCACCCAGTGTCCTCTGTGTTCCTATGTTACAGCAGGGACTTTGAGGTGGAGACAAAGCAATGATTGGATACTTTTAGGATTGCTGTAATAATACAGACTTAGTTGTTCTGTTTATTTCTCTAAATGAGCTAAGTACTGAGCTATACTGTTAAGATTGCTGTAATAATACATATTTATTTGTTCTGTTTATTTCTGTAACTGAGCTGAGTAATACTTGGGAGTGCAATAGGATTTTTAACTGGGCTAAGTTAAACTATATGAGAGCTGTGAACAAAAAGTACTGCATGGTAGCTGAGGGGTGAAAAAAGGAAAAGGAGGCTTTAGGATTGCTACAGTAATACAGTATCTGACAGACGAGATTTGAGACTGAATTAACCCGGTTGGCAAGGGGGCAGTAGGGGGACTAGTGTGGAGGGGGGGATCAGGAATTTGAGTAAATGGGAGCCTAACAGTTGTAGTAGGGTACAGAAACTGGATGTAAGAGCCCATAACATAAGATGGGGACAAAATGGGGCAGGTGCCACATGTCAATAGGGCAGGCATATTTGGAAGGGTGGTGGAGTGTACAGGGTGTGGGGTCACCATGATCCTGGACTTGGCTTGGAGGATGGGGGCATGTATGGTCTGTAGACGACTGGCTAGTTTGAGTGAGGAACTGTGCAGGTTAGGGAAGAGTCTAAGTGGCAGGGCAGATGAGTATGGTAGGCATCCTGGCTGGGGGGGAAATAGGGATGGCAAGGGGATGGAGGAAGAACAACTAGGGACTGGAAGCCGACCCCAGTATCAGACTTGCAGAAAAGAGAGAAGAAGGGAGGGGTGCCCGAGGTGAGGGGGGCCTCCTTATGGGGGAGGAAGAGACCATGAGGAGTACCAGGAGAGAGAGCAGATGGCTACGGGAAGGAGGGACCAGGGGTGGCATGGATGGGAACAAGTAGGAGGGGGGAACTGAATAGGGGAAGAGATGTAGGAAGGGTATCGACTAGAAATAGATTTGAGCCTCTGCTATGGGGGAGAGAGAGGGGGAGCAGGAACATACTGAAGGGGGGGAGGACAAGCAGGGCATGAGAGGGATGGCAACAGGTAGGAGAAGAGACAGCGAGGATGAAAGGGTAGAAGTGGGCTAGTAAGGAAGGAGGGGGTGATGACTGGAGGAGAGAAGGCCACAGGAAGGGGGAGGATGGGAGGGGCATCACTATCAGGGTAGAAGGGAATGGGGGCTCTAAATCGACAACAGTGGGGATAGGAGAGAGGTAGGAAATCCACAGGGGAGGAGGGGAGGTCGACATGGGAAGCCCAGTAGGAAGTAGTCAGGCTGGGAAGGGGTTTAAGGGGGATGGGAGGAATAAGGCAGAGAAAAGGGGTGAGGCGGAAGTAGGAGTACTGTTACAGAAGTCACAGAGGGTGCAGCTGGTGGGGGTAAGGGGCAGGGAAGAATGAATACTGGGATGGGCGAAGGGGCATTAGAAGGGAAAGGGGGTAAGGGACGGGGGTACTCATCCTGGAGGATTCTATACTGAAAGGGGTGAGATGGGGGGAAGGGGGGAAGGCACAGTCATATTTTGGTTGAAACTATCAATAGGTTGACTGCACCAGGGACAGGGCAGGCACTGCTCAAGTGTGCAGCGAGGAGGAGGAAGAAACCTCATTTAGTGTTGCATGTGGGTACAAATGACTTGGTGGGGGAGATTGTGGAAGTAGTGAGGGGGAGGTTTGAGTAGTTGGGCAGGCAGTGTGAGGGGGTGCTGGAGTCAGTGGCATTCTCGCAGGTACTCCCGCTACCATGTGCAAGCATGGGGAGGAAGGGTAGGATTGAGGAGTTCAATGAGTGGTTGAAAGATTGGTGCCACACCAAAAATGATGGGTTAGTGACTAACTAGGGTAGGGTCTGGGGGAATAGTGACTTGTACATGGGGGACAGGCTACACAGGAAGGGGAGGGGAGTATTAAAGGCAGAATTAGAGGGGTATATCTCTACTAAGATGGATTTAAACTAGTGGGGGGGGTGGCCAAAAGACTGAGGTTGGTAGAAAGTTCTGGACAGGGGAGTCTAATGAGCTCACCCCCTAGATATAGGTAAAGGCGGAGGTGTAGTAGCCCTGGCAGGGGGGGGTGGACAGAGTGGTCTGAGTGTAATACAGAAGGGACCACCACTCGGTAAGAATAAGGAGGAGAAAGGGTGTGGACTACTGGGAGGAGGGACACAGGCCAAGGAGAAGACTGAGTAATAGGAGGGGTACGGTTGGAAGGCAGTCTCACTCAACGCAAGAAGCCTGGGGGACAGAATTGCAGAGCATCAGGCACACCTTTCAGAGGGGAAGGTGGACATTGCTGCAGTGACAGAGACTTGGGCCACAGAGTACCATGACTGGGACTTGGCAATCTCAGAATACAGGATATACAGGAGGGATCAGGGGGTTGGAAGAGGGGTGGGTTGCACTCTATGTGAGGGAAGGGATTAAATGCATAATGGATGAGGGAGAAGAGGAGAGGACAGAGGTGCTTTGGGTGCAGCTCCTGGACTCCAAGGGCAGAAAGCTGGGGCTAGGAGTGGTGTACAGATCACCAGCCCAATCCGGGGAACTGGATGGGGAGTTGGCAGAGCAGATAAGGAGGTTGTGTAGAAGGGGGAGAGTGGTGATAGTGGGGGATTTTAACCTACCACAGGTTGACTGGAGCACCCCGGCCACTAGCAGTACCAGGGAACAAGTGCTCCTTGATGCATTCCAGGACAGCCTTCTGACGCAATTGGTAAGTGGGCCTACAAGGCTTGGTAGCACTCTGGAGCTAGTACTGGCAAATGGGGAGGCGGTGAGGGAGGTCAGGGTGGAGGACCCACTAGTAGGTAGCGACCACCAAACAGTGTGGCTTGTTGTCATGCTGGGCAGGGAGACAGGAGGCACGGGCACTAAAGGGATGAACTTTATTAGGGTGGACTTTGAGGGGGATGGGAGCAATACTGCAAGGGAGACTCCAGGATATAAGGCCGGGGATGGATGCAGAACAAAAGTGGGGAGTCATAAAGACTGGGCTAACAGAGGCCAAAGTAGCCTGCACCAGGGCCAGGAGTAAGAAGAGCAGAGCCAAGAAACTATGCTGGCTGCACAAGGAAGTGCTGCAAGGGGTGAGGGCAAAGACTGCTGCATACTGGAAGTACAGGAGAAACAGGGAAGGGAGAGGATAAGGAGGCTTTTGGGAGTTGGTCAAGGGAGGTGGCCAGGAGGGTGAAAAAAGCTAAGGCCTCCAGGCAATTAAGGCCTGCACGGGGGATAAAAGGAGGGGAAAATAACTTTTTTAGGTATGTCAGGGAAAAGAGGAAGTGCAAGAAACATATTGTGAGGATAAAGCAGGGAAGGGATTGGTTCGAAAAGGGGGAGGAGCAAGTGGACATTCTAAATGAATACTTCTGCTCCATCTTCACTAAGGAGAGGGATGGTCTACTAGCAGAATGGGCTGGGGCCGGGAGTGGGGAAAGGGGGGAGGAGGTGACGGACAAAGTGATCACAGGGAGTAGGGTGCTAGAGGGGCTGAGGGCAGTAAGGGCGGACAAGGCACCAAGTCCTGATGGCATCCACCCCAGGGTGCTGAGGGAGATGGCGTAGCTGTTGGCTGAGCTGCTGGCAGATCTGTTCAACACCTCCCTGGAAATGGGGTATGTGCCCCAGGACTGGAGGGTGACCCATGTGGTGCCTATACACAAGAGTGGGCCTAGGGAGGAGCCAGGAAATTATTGGCCGGTAAGTTTCACGTCCATAGCGGGTAAGCTTATGGAGGCGACACTGAAGGAGAGGCTGCTGGTACTCCTAGAGAGTAGTGGCCTCCAAAATGGGCGGCAACATGGGTTCATCTCAGTGAGGTCTTGTCAAACCAGCCTAATAGAGTATTATGACTGGGTGACAAGGGAGTTGGACAGGGGCCTTGCGGTACATGTCCTGTACTTGGACTTCAATAAAGCCTTTGATACAGTGCCTCATGGGAGACTGGGGGGGAAGCTGAAGGCAGTGGGGATGGGAAAAAAGCTGACTAAATGGATAGAGAACTGGTTACAGGGGAGGGTGCAGAGGGTAGTGGTGGTGTGGGAGCTCTTGGCACCCAGAGCAGTGACAAGCGGGGTGCTGCAGGGGTCAGTGCTGGACCCGGTGCTATTTGGCTCTTTATCTCTGATATAACACACGGAGTAGGGAGCAGGGTTAATCTGTTCACAAATTATACCAAATCGGGGGTGGTGGTGGACGAAGAGAATGGATAGAAAAAACTGCAGGGGGACCTAACCAAACTAGAGATATGGTCGGTGGAGTGGCAGCTAGGATTTAACGCAAAGAAGTGTAAGATGATGCACTTTGGGGCTAAGAACCAGAAGATGGACTATTGGTTGGGGATCACAGAGGAGAAGAACCTAGGCATGTTCGTAACTGGGAGAATGAATAACTCGGCCCAGTGCAGGAGAGCAGCAGCAAAGGCAAACAGGATGCTGGGGTGCATCTCAAGGGGGTTCTCATCCAGACACAGGGATGTGATCCTACCTGTCTACAGATCAGTGGTCAGACTGAGCCTAGAGTACTGTGTGCAATACTAGAGGCCATACCTGAGGAGAGATACAAAGTTACTGGAGAGAGTACAAAAGACGGCAACAAAAATGTTAAAGGGGATGGAAGGAAAAGAATATGAAGTTAGGCTGAAGGAGCTGAACACGTACACACTGAAGGACAGGAGGTATATGGGGGATATGATTGAAGCATTTAAATACCTGAGGGGGTTAATAAACCTAGCACCTAGGGGGTGTTTAAACAGAGGAGTGGAAGAGAGATGAGGGGGCACAGACTAAGGTTGGAAGGGGGATGTTTCAAGAGGGAAATGAGGATGCACTACTTCACTGAGAGGGCGGTGTCTAGTTGGACGGCACTACCAGAAGGGGTGGTAACATGTAGGACAGTCAATAGCTTTAAGAAGGAGTGGGATAAAGCAAGAGGAAGAGTCGGGGGGCAAGGGCTGGGACAAGCGGGGGAGGAACTGAGGGCAGCTGCAATCTAGGGTGCTAGCTGCACACTTGTGCAGACTTACATAGACCGATTGGTGTGTACTGCTGGTAGATTTGTAAGTTCATATGTTCGTATGTATGTTCATATGTAAAATCACAGTGACTGTTCATGAGCAGAGGTCCTAAAATCCTATGTTGAAAATTTGGTGACAAATGTTCATAAAATGACTGTGTTACAAGTGCACATTGTGCAGTTTCCACGCACCCTCATAACTTTGCAAATTTGTAGTATTTTCACTCCAGATTTTCAGCATTGGCATTTTTTCAGACCTTCTTATGAACAGTACAGCTGTCATTTTTCACATCCTGCCCAAAATATGTGTTTACACATCTGGTGCAGAATAGCATGGTTGCTATGGGAAATCAATGTTCGGGACAGATTAAGAAAATCATGGTGACAGTGTTCGTGAGCAGAGGTCACAAAATGCCTATGTTGAAAATTTGGTGAAATAATTCCACTAAATGACTGTGTTATGCGCATGCGTTGCGCAGTTTCCATGTACACTCGGAAGTTTGAGCATTTTTAATATTTTCACTACAGATTTTCAACATTACCATCTCTTCACACCTCCCTATGAATAGTACAGCTGTCATTCTTCACATCCAGCCTGATCTGTGTTTTCATACATCTGGTGCACAATGGCATGGTCACTGTGGAAACTCAAAGTCTGAGACACATTGACAATATCACAGTACCACTGTTCATGAGAAAAGGTCCCAAATGCTTTCATGAGGTGGGGGTCACAAAATGGCCATGTTGAAAATTTGTAGTGCAAATATCAACAAATGTCCAGGGTGTTAGGGTTTCTAACCATAACTTCCCACCCTGTACAGACTGACAGGCATCGGTGTGTGCCTTTGGATTGCTGACTGTAATGCTCATGCTACTCCACCTCCACCCTGCAGCCAGTGACAGGCATCGAGGTGTGCCTTGGACTCTTTGGCCCCAGAGTTCACGCCATTCTCCTATATTGCACCCATTTCAGTGTATGTCCTTATGGAGTGGGGTGACTGTAAAGCCGAACACCCCAAGGCACACCTCAACACTTGTCAGTGTCTGCAGGATAGGGTGAGATGAAATGGCATGAACATTATGTGTGATAACCCAAATGCATACCCCAATGCCTGTCTCTCTCTGTAGGGTGGAGGTGGGGTTGGCGTGAAGTTCAATACTTCACTGCCATTCCTACTCTGCATCTGTCTAACTCCTGCATTTCCAATGCTAATTCCAGCAAGCAAGCATTCCGCATTGACAAATGCTTGTTGTTAGTAGAACCTGAGCCTGCTTCTGCTAATTGAGTTGTTAATCTGTCACACAAAATTTGTCTCTATACTATGTCCAAGTTCTTACAGCACTAAGTGCCCAAGAGTATTTGTATGTATCCTGTATTTAATAATACGGACCTTTTGCACACTTTTTTTGCAATGAAACTCCATTGTATGTACTGTATTTGTAATTTACTTATACACTGAATGTACAGTAATTAGTATCTGTAAGCATACTGTCTTTGTATTCCATGTAATTAATTCCAGGTCACTCCTGGAAAAGGGACAACTTGTTTCAGTGAGCCTACCGATTACCAAAATCCAATAAATAAATAAATAAAAATAAATCATATCAGAATATTGGATAAACAGTAAATGGACAACAGGAGGACATTGAAAGGTATAAAAAACTGTTTCCTGTCACCTTTGAGGTTCCAAGCCTCTTCTTCGGGGGTGTGGCCAAGCCACAATTAAATACATCTCTTTTGTTTAAAGTGTTGGGGCAAGCAACTCTGAATTTGATTAGCTACAAATAAAGGGGTAGGAGTTGTACTTGCAGTGATCCTCCACCAACCATGATATTTACTTACTAAGGGCAGGCAACCTCTAGTAGGATACCGTGGTCTAGTATACTCTTAGTGAGCAACCCAGATTTAGTGCAAGCATGCATGGGACTTTTGCTGCTTTGCCTTTTCTGGCTAGTGACAACCCAGCCCCAATGTCACTTACGTGCCTCTCCATGTTCCTACAATAGCATGTCCCCCTCCCCCCGAGACTCACTTCTGGTTTGGAGGAGGTGGCTTGTGGCATGGGGGGTTCAAGTTTAGTGGGCCATGATCCTAACAACATAATTGGGATTTTAGCCCCACATTTCCCCTTCCTAATCCCACCCACTTCTCCAGGCACTGCACTGTGTGCCTCAAGTGCTGCAACAGATACATTATGACATCACAATACCGCCGCATGATGGAACAGGTTCTCCCAGCCTCACGTGAGAGGTTGTTTTGACACCAGGCTGTGGAGCCTGGGCTGCTGTGTGCTGCCTCAGGTAGTATTCTTTCTAGCCATGGTAGCTTTGCAGTAGGCTCTTGAGCTCACTCTCAAACTGGGTTCTCTGCACAGAAGCTCAGTCTGTTTCCTCTTGGTCGCCTGGCCACCCAAAAATCAATTTATATAATTTAAATATATATATATATATATATATTTTTGTTTTTATCCATTCATAATGTGTGTGTGCTGTTCATGGTTTCTTTGGTTCCTCACCATTGCCACATGTGGCCATTTGTGCCCTGTCCATGTACCATAAAACTGGCATGTGTGTGCTCACTGTGTGCTTTATGGCTCACCACTACAGTATATCACCACTGTGAGTGAACATCTGGCTGTTTGTCTCTCCTGACTCATGTAAAGTCTATGGTACATTGACAAATGTGTGTCTGTTTGCATTTATGCCCCCAATGTGCTTTCTTCCTCATCATGATACAACATATGTAAGTGGTTATGTGCTCCAATTACACAGTGTGCTTGAAAGCAATATTGTTGCTGAAATTAAATGTACTATAAAAGTATTCCTGTGGAAAACTGACCTTTTTTTTAACATTTTTTTCTTTCACAAGAATTGATTTGGTAGAGTATAAACATTTAGTAAAGCCGGCTGAAATTCCCTAGTCCTTCCTTGCAAGATCACCTACTGTAGCTCTCTTATATATCTGTTTGTTTCTTCTCCAGATCAATGAGAAATAAGTATCCAGCATTGCGGTCCTCCTTTCTCCACTTGAATTGTGGGAGGAGTAACTCTTGAACATCCTCCTTTGAACTTTAAGGCACATTTACACACGACTTTACCTGCACCGCTGCCGTCCACATCACTGCAGTCACTCAATCTGCACCACCACTGACTCGTGCTCACACGGTAATGCTCTGTACCGTTACAAAGCCATGTTCTAGCTTCCTGCTTTGTAGCTGCCTTTCCGGCTGGGTGCAGGGGGACACATTGAGAGCATTCCAGAAGGTAGGTAGGTAAAATTTTATTTTTATACAGGTAATACATGTCATTTGGACATAATCCAGTTTACAAGACAGACCTGTGTAGAATCCTATCTAATTTCATACAAATAAATTCCATATTGAATGTATAAAATACAAACACCACAAATATACAAACAACACGAATGCCTAGAAAACTTACAATAAATAGATTATAAAAATCACAAAGTCCAAGAAAATTTTGGATAGACCAGTTAACACACACAAATGTGAGTATATAACTCCTTTATGGTTTGAGTAAACAAAGAGTAATTTGGAATTTCTCTGATCTCATCAGGAAGGGAATTCCAAAAACCAGCAGCCTGATATAGCAAAGACCTATCCCAGAATTTATTGTAATATTTACCTACAGCTATCTTGTTTAAATGAACTGATCTTGTCAATGACCGTTTTTGACAGTTTTTCACTGTAAATACTATTAAAGAAATTGGATGATTGACAGATAAATATTTCATTTTATGAATTAAAGATAACCAATGACACTTATAATTAATATCTAGAGGTGACCAATTTACTTTCTCCAACAAGAAACAATGGTGAATCCGATAATTTCCTTGTAGCACATATCTTGCTATATGATAATGAGTTCTATCTAATCTAGACAATACTACTTTGTTTGCATTTCTATATTTTAATTCTCCATATCTTAGAACTGGGATAATCAGTTGATCTGCCAATTTTTTTCTATCTAGAAAAGATAAACAATCAGTACTTCTTCTTAACGCCCCTACCATTCTATTTACTTTTTTTTATCAGTGCAAGAATATGATTTGAAAAAGACAATTGTTCATCAAATATGATCCCTAGATAACTATATTCTTTAACTTGTTCTAGTTTGGTTTGATATCCTGTATAAATAGATAAATCATAAACAGATTCACCATTTTTATTTAGTGGAAAGTGCATACACTTCGTTTTTTTTGTATTATTATCAACCCTGACTTGACGAACCACCCCTCAATTTTTTGAAAATCAGACTGCAAATTAGATTGAAAAATCTCTTTTGTTTTTCCAGACGCAGTTATAACTGTGTCATCGGCGTAAAGTTGAATCTCTGATTTTTCTACAGTTGATGGCAAATTATTTATAAATATTAGGAACAGAAAGGGTCCTAAAATTGATCCCTGAGGGACACCCTCTACTAATTCTCCTCTTTCTTGATAAACACCCCTGGACCTCGACTTTTTGGGAACGATCATCCAAATAAGATTTTAACCAATTTAAGGGATCGTCCCGCATGCCTATCTCATAAAGTCTGTCTATTAGTAAGAGGTGGTTCACCAGGTCAAAGGCCTTTGAGAGATCTACAAAAACAACAGCTGTCTTCCTATTTAACCCCAAAGACCCATTTATTTGATCATAGAATTCCAAAAGGGCTGTGGTAGTAGAATAGTTTTTTCGAAAACCAGATTGTTTAGTTGTCAACAGACTGTATCTGTCCAGATATTCCATTATCTGGTTAGAGACAAGTTTTTCAAAACATTTTGACAAAAGAGGTAACAAGGCTATAGGCCTATAATTATTAACTTCTACTATATTCCCCCCCCCCTTAAAAATAGGTTTCACTCTACTCTCTTTCCAAAGTGAGGAAAATATCCAATTTGAAGACTCCAATTAAATAAATAAGTGATAATTGGTGCTATATGGAAAGCAGCTAATTTTAGGAATTTGCCTTCAGGCCATCACTTCAAAGCTTTATTAACATTTGTATTTTGAAGACTTTTATATACTTTAGTAACTGTCAATATTTTAAATCTAAATGGAGGAAATTTATTATGGGTAGACTCTATATTGTTTTGTTCTAAATCTAAATTACAAAGAATGTCACAGTTTGGGAGATCAACAAAAAAATCATTTAGAACATTACAGATTTCTTCTGGATTTTCAATGATAATACCACCATTTTTTAGTCTTAATATCTCCTCTGAGGAGTCATATCCTGGTTTGGTTAATGTCTTAACTACTCTCCAGAACTGTCTTGAATCTATACTTGAATCAATTTTATTTCTATAGAATGAAATTTTCGAGGCCTTAATTAACCTTTTACATTTATTTCTAACTACCTTAAAAGAAATCCAATCCTTTTCTAGTTTTCCTTTTAATGCTTTTTTCCAAATTCTATTTTTGATTCGTATTTATTTCAAAAGCCTATCTTTTATCCATGGTAATTTATTTAATTTATTTTTAGCTTTAATTCTTGGTGCATGAAGATCACATACTTCTTCAAAAGTTTGAGTAAAGTATTTAATTGAAGTATCAATGTCTGGAATTAGTTTACATCTATCCCAATTTATTTTACTAATACTGTCCAAAGACTTAGATTCTGAGAATCTTCTAAGGTCTCTGTTCCAGTTTTTATTATCGTGTGCCCGATTTTGATTAAACTGAGACTTGGGCAGATTAGCCCAAATCAGATTATGATCTCCAAGATGTGGGGATAAAACACCCACTGCTCCAATTTCAATATGGGTAGATACCAAAATCAAATCTAATATAGATCCATTTGTCATATTTGATGTATGCCTAGTAGGTTTTTTTATAAGTTGTTTTAGTCCAAGGTTAGTTACTATATCTTTTAATTGTCTCCCTCTTATATTTTTCCAATCACAATTTATATCTCCCATCAAGATTAGTGGTCTACTTCCTGCTTTATCTACTATCTTAGAATTATCTCCAAATCAGACATTTTTACCTTTGGGGGTGAATAAATGATCGAAATCACTAGTCCTAAGTGACCCAAATGTACAGCTAAAAACTCAATATTATTTTCACTACCCTGAATTATAATTTCTGAGATACCTAGTGTTCTTTTTAATAAAAGCATCACACCCCCCCCCCAGTTTTCCTATCCGCTCTCCATACTTTGTAATCCTGAGTACCAAATTCTTCATCTTGGTGTTTATTAGAAAGCCACATTTCACTTAACCCTAGGATACATGGATCTTTATCTTCTAATAAAGTTGCTAAAAGATCAGATTTAGAACTAATGCTACGTGCATTATCATGAAAAATTTTAAGATCTAAATTAGAAGGCCCTGGATTTACCTCAATATCTCCCCCCAGGATTAATAAGAAACAACTAGCCCCAGATAAGTTAGATATAACACTGTTAGGCCTGAAAGGATTTAAAGGCCTATAACATCCTGCCAGGGTTTGATTTCTTAATATTCTCTGAAAAGTGTTCCTTCTTGGTTTATTACAATTGTTTTTTTGTGATTGATTTAAAAATAACCAATTTACCAAATGTTTTTCATTTGTAGATTTCTTTGCTGAAATGAATTCTTTCTGAGTTACAACACTCAGCAAACAGCAAAGAAATAAACAACCTAAGAAATTAAACATCAACATCTTAAAAGAAAATTCCACAGAAAAAAATACATCTAAAAAATAATTTCTAAAAATAAAACCCCTATTCTTATATACAAAAAATGTCACATAAACAAGTTGGATGCTTCTAACCAAACAAATTTAAAACAAACACATTTTCAAAGAATACCAAATTAAAAAATCTCCAAGAAAGAGTTAATAATGCAAATTTTAATAGAAAAATGGCTTTAGTGTTAAATGAGTGCTTTTCAGTGCAAAGCACGACATGGCTTCAGCTTAAAAACTCAGGACACTGATACCACTGACTCCAGCTCTGACTCATACCTCCCACTGGTGCTTACTTGGCAGAACTGTTTAAAGTTCTCTGGAGTGCTTTGCATTTTTTTTAGTGTGTTTCTGATTATTTTGACTTCTGAAGTGACCTTTATTTCTGGCAAAGTGATTTTCTCTGTTGCTTTACTCATTTAGGCAGGCAGTATATGGGGGGGGGTATGGCGTGGTGCAGTACCATTGCAGGCAGAGTGGTGTGTTTACATGCCAGCAAAAAACACCTGCAATGGTACATGATCCCACAAATACTGGGATTGTCTTGCACCACAGTGGAGCAGTCTGTAGTGCTTCCCTTGCTGTTCACACTGCCTGACCTGCACTGTTGCAGCTCATTTGCACCTCTTGTAGTGGTGCAGATCAAGTAGTTAAACAAGCCTTTAGAATGCTTTATCTAAATTTGGTGCATGCTTGAATTCTCCTGTAAAAGGTATTTCTTCATGGTAGTTCTTTATATGGTTTCCATATGGTATTTTGGCTATGCTGCAAATAAAAAAAATATGTAAGTTATGGGAAAAAAATCCTCCTTTGAGGTGGTTGTCTTTTGAAATACAGAAACATAGAAACAGAATTTGCTGGTAGAGAAGGACCACTTGGCTAACCTAGTCTGTCCATTTCCCCCTTCATGTAGTATCACCGCATATCATACTTGATCTCCGGCCCATTCTCCCCCTTCTTTTCCGATAAGATTCCCTTATGCCTATCTGATGCATTCTTGAATCCCACCACTGTTTTCACCCCTACCACCTCTGCTGGAAGATTTTTCCTGGAATCCACCACTTTATCTGTGAAGAAGTACTTCCTCACTTCTCTCTTGAATCTACCCCTTCCAGCTTCTTATCATGTCTCCTTGTCCTTGAGCACCTTTTTTTCCTAAAAAGTACTCCCCTACTGTACCTTATTTACCTCTGTGAGGCATTTAAAGGTCTCTATCATACCCCCTCTCCCTCCCCTTCCAGGGTGTATATATTTATATCAGGAATCTGCAAAGAATCATAGATTCTCATAGAAACCTGCCGGCAGAAAAGGACCATACAGCTCATTGAGTCTGCCCGAAAAATGATAGCTCACCTCCCCTCCCTTTTACCCCCTACCCTGCCCTCTCTCTCTCTCTCCACCCCTGCTTATTCCATGTGGGTATCCCATGCTTTTTTGAATTTCTCCACTGTATCCACCTCCACTACCCATTTCAGCAACCTATTCCGTGGCCCTACCACCCTTTGTGAGAAGTAACTCCCCCTTACATCTCCCTGATATCTTCCCCTCTCCAGCTTGAGTGCATGACCCCTGGTGGTTTTGTTATCACTCAGTTTGAAGATGCTAGTCCCTTTGATGTTATTTATTCCATTCATGTATTTGAAAATCTCCACCATGTCCCCCCTATGCCTTCTCATCTCCAGTGTATATAGACCAAGCTCTGCCAGCCTCTCCCAATATGGTCTCCCATTTAGCCCCTGGATCATTTTATTCTCCCTTCTCTGTACCCTCTCTAGCCTATCCTTGTCTCCTTGTAAATGGGGCCTCCAGAACTGTACTCCATACTCCAGCTGTGGTCTAACCATTGTCTTATACAGTGGCATAATTACCGCCCTTCTCCTACCTGTGAACCCCCTCCCAATGCACGCCAACATTTTTGTTGCCTTACCTGCTGCCCTTTTACACTGGTTTCTAACCTTTAATGTGTCAGTTATCCAAATACCCAGGTCCTTCTCTTGCTCCGTGAGTCACTCCCAGGCAGTAATTTGCTCTTGGATTATTTCACCCTATGTGCATTATTTTGCACTTCTTCACATTGAATTCCAATTGCCACCTTTCTGCCCACTCCTCCAGCCTGGCCAGATCTTGTCTCATTTTCTCCCCCCCCCCCCCGGCCTGTCTATCTTGTTATAGACCTTCGTGTCATCTGTGAACAGGCATGCTTTTCCATTTAGACCATCCGCTAAATCTCCCATATACACATTGAACAATACTGGACCCAGCACTGATCCCTGTGATCCTTGAATCTTTCCTCATAGGGCTTCTGATGCAGACCCTGCACCAGTTTTGTTGCCACCTTCTGGACAGCCTCCACTCTGTCTGTGTCCTTCTGAAGAGTGTGGCCTCCAGAACTGGACACAGTACTCTAGGTGGGATCTTACTAGTGAACTATCCAGAGGCAATACCACCTCCCTCATTCTGCTGGTGATACCCCTGCATATGGACCCCAGCATCCCACTAGTCCTCCCTTCTGCCTTGTTGCACTGCCTGGCCACCTTTACATCATCCAATATGATCAGCATTCTTCTTTTTTAATCTATATTTATTTATTTTATGGTAAATTGGTAAAATACAAGCATTCCTTACAAGGAACGGCCATGGTTACACAAACCATGTATAGCAATAGGTTGCTATTATACAGAGTGGTAGTATCCCTTGTTAAATTCACTATTAGAGAGGCTACCAGAAGAAGTGAAAATCTACAATACGTTATCTAATGCTCTAGAACTGTAGCTCCAGAGCTCATGGCCAACTCACTAAAACAAGAAAAAGCCGGAAATGCATCCAAATAATCTAACGCCCTAACAGGCAATGGATGCCATTAATATAGCAACATGAAAATATAAATTCTAAAAGGTGATGAACAGTCACAGCTAGTTAACTCCTACTCTGTAGATTAAAATATGTAAGGATATGTGTGCAGGTACAGTTACACCTGAAACCCACTTAACTAAACATCAGAGTGACAAAACAAATGCAATTAACCTGCAGGTAGTCATAAACATTTTAAAAATAAAAAAAGGAGTATCCTCCAAAAGAATATTAAAATCAATAGACTCCCACGGTTTCCCAAAAAGAAAAATCAATTAAGTTGAGAGCAGTACTTACCACTCTGACATAGGAGGGATATACTACTATTTCCCGAAACTCGTTTTCCTGACCAAAATCTGGAGACACAAAATCCTGACAGTGGGATTTTGCATGTTTTTCATGTTTCAGGGGGCTTTGCCCTGCACCGGCCTTACTTAATATAACAAACTCTAGGGGTGGGGGGCAAAATTCCACTGTCGGGATTTTGTGTGCCAGGCTTCCGGTGTTGGGCTTCAGAGTGTCGGGAAAATGAGTTTTGGACTATAGTATCAGCTGGAAGAAACAATATTATGACAAAGCAATCTCATGGAAAGAAAGTCCCAAAGCATTTAGGAAAGACAAAGCCGCCTAGATGGCAAAGAGACTGACCAGTCCCTCAAGTCTCTGTTTCAGCCTCAAGGTCTGCAATACGTGTGGCCTTCGTGGCAGCAGCCATCATTGAGGCCCATTTAACTGCATCAGTGAGGTCAGTAATTGAAACCTCGCTGTCATGTATTATTGCAGTGTCAGTGGCTCAGTAGGTAGCACACTCGCCTCTGAGACCGGGAGATCAGAGGGCTGTGGGTTCAGTTCCCACATCTGGCACTTGGGTTAATATCCCAGTACTAACACTGTAGTGCAGCATGAAAGGGGTGCTGCACTTCTGAGGTGCCATCTTTCAGATGAGATGTTAAACCAAGGTCCCATCTGCCTGGATTGGTGGTAGTTCAGGTGGATGTTAAAGATCCCATGTCACTTATTGAAAAAGAGTAGGGGAATTTCCCCGGTGTCCAGGCCAAATTTCCCTCATTCACTAAAAATACCACCAACAGCTTAATCTGATTCAAGATCAGTTGGCATTCATCTGTATCCCCCTCCCCCCCGGGTCGTGCCTGAAAATAGGCCGGATTTGTTTAGTGCACTTACCAGGTCAACAAAAACTAAATAAATATGCAACCTAGCAGGAAACTGAATACTGTGAGGGATATTAAGATCATTCAAAGTAATACGGACCCCCTCAAACTTCTTATGGTTGCATAGGAAATATCTGGAAAAATATGCACAGTGGCCCCCTCCACACTCAAGGGCCCAAAGCACTTCGCTAAATTCAATATTTTAGCTCTAGTCCCAACGCTGTCCAGAATCACCATCAGGACTCTCGGGAGTGCCCCCTGTGGCTTTGTTCTTTGGGGAATTTGGTATGCCTTCACCATCAGGAAGTCCAGATCTGGGACATGAGTCCAAAATTGTTCTTTCAGTGAGTCTCACAAAAATAACAGCGCATTGTCCCCATCTGAGCCCTTTGGCAAGCCCACCAACTGAACATTATGACTGCAGATTTCAGTTTCTAAAATTTCTAAACAATTGTTGATGTGCTACTGATCCTTGGCTCGCCGAACCATGGTGCTTTTACAGGCATCTGAGTGCCATTTGATATCCTCCATCTCCCCTTGCACTGTTGCAACAGCAGTTTCTACCATAGCATTTTGATTGAGGTGACAGTGAGCTGACTGGCATGGGAGCCACCGAGTGGCTGTTCCTAAGCAACAGTGATGTGTCAGTGAGGTCACAATGCTGATGATGTGGTTGGGGGGCAATAGAGATAAATATGTCAGCTGCCAGGCTAAGAACTGTTCCACACATCACACCTAACATCAGGTAAATATCTTGACACTGTGTTGTGCTGTTTACCTTCAGACACATGTGGAAGAACCATCCTAATACATCTATAGTATGAATCTAGCATGTGCATTCAACAACAACACCAGGGGAAGAGATTTTTAAAAATGGTGAATGGCGGCCATCTTTAATGACGTGAGTCATTATTTACAAAATAAGCTGTAAAAATGTTTATAACATTTTAACAATATCTGAAAAAACAAAAAAATACGCTGAACATGAATCCTAGGTTGTCAGAAGTACATTTTTGCTACAACAATGAATTTTTTCACCAGCTAACAAAAACTGCTGCTGTAAACACTCCATGTCCCACACTCTACACTCATCTTTTTTTTTCCCCCCACGTGTTCCCCGCTCAGCCACCAGTCACCTCACCTCTAGCCAGGATCAGAGTGTGACACAGAGCACTTGCCCTTCCTCCATCTGCACACTCGGTACCCCTCCTGTCAATAATCTTCAGTAACAGTGCCCAGTGTAACTAGATGAACATTAATGTAATACCATAGTTTTTGTGTGAAAAAAATCACATGTAAATGAGTAGACATTATCATAAATATTGGAAGTTTTGCCATTCATGTCAAATTGCTTTTTTTCAGTAAAAATACTTATTAGGTTTCTAGTGAACATAGTAATATTGCATGAAACCCAGGCTATTTAATTGAAAGTAATGAATTTCACATAATACATTTTCCTCAACAAATGGGCAAGATAATTTGCTCTTTCTCAGTTTAGCAGACCTTAGAAGCAACAGTTTCCATATTACAGTTATACCATGACCTGTTAACAGCATGCAAACATGCACTCATATGTATCAAGATTTCATCCACCAGCCCACCACAGTCACCTCCCCTCCAGCCAGGGTGACACCGACTCCTCATTTTTTTTTCTCAACTGTACTCTCTTGCATCTCCTGTAATTCTTCATTAGAGAGTAGCATAACTGTTGTAATTCAAAAGGAATGATCCTTAAATAAATTACCCTGTAGAGCACAGAAGGCAGACTGCAGGTCTACCCTAACCTCAGCAACGGAAGGCCTACTAAAATAAACAATAGTATGATGGCACACATTCACCCAGGAAAGGTTAGAATCCATGTTACTATCCCAAGCTGAAAATAACAAGGAGCTGAGCGCTTTACTTTTTTATTTCTTTTATGTGTTTCAGGTCCTGTGTGCCCAGCCTGACCCATCTGCTGGCATCCTCCAGCACCATCCCTGGGACTTACCATACCACTTTGATAGGAACCACGTCTGGGTGGGTGACACACGTGCTGTGTGTGATCCCACTGTACTGCTCCCCAGCTCCTACTGGGTTTCAGACAGCAGCAGGATACCATGTCCCCTCTTCCTGATGGAGGAGTTCTGTCCAAGGAATGCTCAATCCTTGCTCTCTGACCAGCCCCTGAGTGACCCGAGTCTGGCATCAAACCCAGGTCGCGACTGAAGTGCAATACTAAGACAGCTTGGCACACATTTCTTTAATGGAGTAGTCAGTAATTAAGTTATTTATACATGCTTTTTGAAAATGGCTAAATAATAATTCTTAAATGACGTGATTGTTCTTGATCTTATACCCATAGACAAAGTGTTAGAAATCACAGATTAGGACTGACAATATTAAACACTTTGCTGAAGTCCAGAAACAAAGCCCCATGGAATACATTTTATCGGAGGCAGACATTACATCATTCACCACTTTGGTGCTTGCAGCAACCATACTGCGATTAGAACAAAATCCTGACTGATGTGCACTGAGCAATGCATTACCTTCAAGCTGAACTTTCATTTGATCAGTTATCAGCTTTTAGAAATGTTTTTTTCTTAAAAAGAAAGGTTAGAAATATGTGGAGGTGTGTTGAGTGGAAAAGTCTGCAGTCAGAATTCTGTCAGAATTGCATTCAGCTACTGAAATGTTTCACTGGATTTTTTGAAACTTCTACCAAGAGGCAAACTGTAGTTTTGTTTCCACGTGCACCTCCCTTTTTCGTCGGTCTGCAGCGATCACTACTAGAGTCTTGGTGAAGACCCTGGGGGCCGATGCCAACCCGAACGGAGGACATCTGAATTGGAAATGCATTCCATTGATCTGGAACCTGAGAAACTGTTGGTGACAAGGGTGAATTGGAATGTGTAGATAAGCATCTTTAAAGTCTGTTGAGGCCATAAAATCCCCTGGTTGAATCGCTGCCAAAGTTGACTGGATAGTCTCCATTTTGAACTTTTTGTAGACCACAAACTTGTTGAGGAATTTCAGGTCAAGGACCGGGTGAAGCCCCCCTGATTTCTTGGGGACCATAAAGAACATCGAGTATATGCCTTTGCTTCTCTCCTGTGGTGGTACAGGAGCAATGGCCCTGTTCATGGCTAGGTTGTCCAGTGCCTGCTTTTGTCACCCTTAGCTTGGAAGGATCCCATGATGCTAGAGAAATTGCCAGTCTGTGTGGCAGTGTCTTTTGAGTAAATCCTAATGCGTAGCCTTGTGACACTATGTCTCTGACCCACTGGTCTGTGGTAGTTTTGGCCCACTGGTTGGCAAACAGTAGAAGGCGGCCTTCCAGTGAAGGATTGTCCACTGGGGCCTCCTGATTTCATTGATTCTTACCAGATGTGCTACCTCTGGACTTATTACTATGAAATCCTCCACATTTTCTGGAATTGCCTTTGTACCTGGACTGTGAGCATTTTGGTTGGAAGTGGGACTTTGTAAATCCGGTTCTCTGGTTTTGACCTGAGGTTGATTTCACCTGGCCTCTATTGCCCCAAAATCTGGGTTGAAAAGGATGCCCTGATGGTAGATACAGAACTTTCTTTTTTACCATCTGCTTCTCTCCTGTCCGATCCCTGAGGAAAAGGGTCAGAGCATCCCTGAACAACTGGCCACCCTTACAGGGTAACTTCATCAGTGTTGCCTTGGACTTGGCATCTGCCTGCCACAACTTAAGCCATAGGGCTTGTCTGGCTCGGTTGGCCAGAATTGTGGCCCTGGCTCCAAACCTCATGATATCCAAGGAGGCATCCACTATATAATGGGCAGCTTGAACAGCACAGTCTGCTTGGCCCACCGGGGGGGAGTTTCTCTGTTTTTATGGGGCTTAGCTGCCCCTTCTTGCTCCTGTGTGCCTGCCTGGTCTATTATTGATACATGGCCAAAAATGGCCATTCCGGAGACCCGCCCCCGAGTCTCGCAAGATCCGCCATGTTGATGGCCAGCACAAGACTCTTGGGCAGTATGGTGGCCACCTCCGGAATGTGTCGGGGGGAGTCTTCTGCTTCTTTCCCCCGTGGCACCATATGGCTTGCTGAGCGTGAGTGCCCTCTCCCCGGGAGATGGCCCCATCATCGGTAGCGGCCGGTGATGTCCAGCACACTACAGAGCTTCCAGACCCCTGTCCTCCACTGCAGCTCCCAGGACCCACTCAGCCAGGCACCCAGATAACTGGGAGGTGGGTGGGATGGGTTGGTGGGCAAGCGAGAGAAACCAGTAAAACTGCTGATGTTCTTTTGTTTTGTGCCTTTTCGGGCACCTATGCAGCTGCATTTTTTGTTTGTTTGCCGCATGTGCAAGAAACATAGTGCCATCATCAGATTTGGAGGTGTCACCTCCTCCTCCAATTCAGGCAGCGAGCTGGCAGGCGAGCCCCTGTAAGTAATGCATTTTGGAGCTGTCTATGACACGCTCCAAAATGCAGTGGCATACAGTTGAAAGGGGGAGCTACGCTGAGTAAGCAGCGATGAAGCTGCTCGTGCAGCTCCCAGCCACTGAAGCGTCGTCGCCCCATCACGCAGCGTTAACTAGCCGACGGGTGCCCAATCCCGTCGGCTGCGCTGCATCGTCTCCTCCCCCTTCCCAGTATTTGGTGCCACGTGAGCCCACCCAGCGTGGCAATCAATAATTTGCCCGGCGGGGTGCCCAATCCCCCATCGACTGAATTCCCTCCCAAAGTCCTTGTGCCACGCTGGAGCCCACCCCAGCGTGGCAAGCGTCCCAATAGGTTTTTTGCCGACGGGTGCCTAATCCCCTGTCGGCTGAACGCCCAAAGTGGTTGTGCCGACGCTGGGAGCCCACCCCAGCGTGGCAAGCAATCCACGATGTCTTTTTTTTTTTACCTAAACAAAAACTGTCCCACGGCGCATCTCCGAGCCCCCTCCACATCCGCACCCACCACTGCACACCAGCCTCCCACCCCCCACCCCATACACCTCCGGACTCCGTGCGACGATCTTCAGTGGACCGGGAACACGTCTGCACTCTTCAAAGGCGACCGCTAACTGAGGAAATGCCGGTAAGCTGTATAATGGGCTAGATAGGAGGGGTTCAACTTTATTGCATATCTCAGGCATTTTTGGGAATTTTTGCACCAAATTTTCAACATGGGGTTTTTGGGACCCCTTCTCATGAATGTTGTCACTGTCATGGCGTTATTTGGGCTCGAAGGGCGATTTCACGCAGTGACTGTGAAATCACCCTTCGGGACAGACACTGCCATGACGGTGACATCGTTCATGAGAAGGGGCCAAAACCCCATGTTGAAAATTTGGTGTCAAAATTCAAAAATGACTGTTGATATACATGTTCGCCAGTTCCCTCACAAGCTCGTGAAGTTCGTGAATTTTCAATATTTTCACTCCAGATTTTCAACATTGCCATTTCACCACACCATCTTATGAGTAGTACAGCTTTCATTTTTCACATCTCACCCAAAATGTGTTTCCGCTCTTGTAGCGCAGAATGGCGCAGTCGGTGTGCGAAATCAATGTACAGGACAAATTAAGAAAATCACAGTGACACTGTTCCTGAGCAGAGGTCTTGAAATGGCTATGTTGAAAATTTGGTGAAAAAATTCCTAAAAATGACTGTTTTACGAGCGTGCGTTGCGCAGTTCCTACGCACGCTCATAGGTTTGCGAATTTTCAATATTTCCACTCCAGATTTTCAACATTGCCATTTTTCCACACCTTCTTATGAGTAGTACAGCTGTCATTTTTCAATCTCACCCAAAACGTGTTTCCGCCCATGTAGCGCACTATTGCGATGACGCAGTCGTATAACTCAGTGTATGGGACAAATTAAGGAAATCACAGTGTCACTGTTCATGAGCAGAGATCTTAAAATGACAATGTTGAAAATTTGGTGACAGAATTCCTAAAATGACTGTTTACGGTGTAGTTGCACAGTTCCCACCTGCCTTCGTGGGTTTCTGAATTTCAATATTTCCACTCAGATTTCAAACATTGCCATTTTCCACACCTCCTTATGAGCAGTACAGCTGTCATTTTTCACATCCTGCCCAAAACGTGTTTCCACCCATGTAGCGCACAATGGCGCAGCGGTGTGCAAGCTCAATGTATGGGACACATTAACAAAACCACAGTGACACTGTTCATGAGCAGAGGTCTTAAAATGGCTATGTTGAAAACTTGGTGGAAAATGCCTAGAAATGACTTTTTACGGATGTCGTTGCACAGTTCCTATGCATGCTTCGTAAGTTTGCAAATTTAATATTTTCACTCTAGATTTTCAACATGTCCATTTTATTAAACTTCCTTATGAACAGTACAGCTGCAATTTTTCATATGTCACCCAAAATGTGTTATCGCGACATGTAGCGCACAATGGTGCTGTTGGTGCTGAAAGCAATGTTTAGGACAGATTAAGAAAATCACAGTTACACTGTTCATGAGCAGAGGTCTTAAAATGGCTATGTTGAAAATTTGGTGACACAAGTCCATAAAGTGACTGTGTTACAAGTGAGCATTGTGCAGTTTCCACGCATCCTCGTTAGTTCATGACTTTGTAATATTTTCAGTCCAGATTTTCACTAGTGGCATTTTTCAACACTTCCTTATGAACAGTACAGCTGACATTTTTCACAACATGGCCGAAGTGTGTTTTCACACTTTCAGTGCAGAGATCGTGGTCGCTGTCGGAAATCATTGTTCGGCACAGATAAAGAAAATCACAGTGACACTGTTCATGATCGGAGGCACCAAAATGCCTGAGTTGACAATCTGCTATAAAATATCCCCAACCTACTTATATAACGGGTGTGCGTTGCACAGTTTCTATGTACGCTCGAGACTTCACCATTTTTTTGAAATATTTTTACTACACATTTGCAACATAGCCATTTTTACACCTCCCATGACAGAGTACAGCTGTCATTTTTTACAGCCTGTTCGGAATATTTTTGCACCTGTGGTGCTAAATCCCGTAGTCACTGTGCATAAGCAGCTTTCGGCTACCAAACTGATATTCCCCTGTTCATGAGGTGGGTCACAAAACAAACATGTTGAAAATTTGGAGTTAAAATACCAATGAATGCCTGAGGTATTAGGCTTTTCAACTCGCCCAACCCTATAGAGAATCACAGGAATCAGGGGTGTGACTTGGGATTCTTGCCTGTGATGCTCATACCATTCCACCCCTGCAGTCACTGAGAGGCATCGAGGTATGCCTTGGATTCTTGACCCCAAACTTCACCCCATTCTCCTATATTGCACCCATCTCACGTATTTCTAATGAAATGGGGGCGATAAGGGCCAAAGACCCCAAGGAACATGTGACACTTGTCAGTCTCTGCAGAGTGGGGTGGGGTGTGGTGAAATGGCGTGGCCGTTATGCCTGACGACCCAAATGCACACCCCAATGCTTGTCACTCTCTGCAGGGTGGTGGTGGGGTTGGCTTCAGTTCAATACTTCACTGCCATTCCTATTACACAGCTCTGTAACTTCTACACTACCACTGCCAATGCCAGTAAGCAAACATTCGGCATTGACAAATGCTTGTTACTACTGTGGTGAAGCCGGTGCTACGGGAGGGCCAGCTCCCCATCACTGGGTGAGGTTGAGGATGCTACATGGGGGTCCCTAACTGGGGCAGGGGACATAACAGATGCTGCATGAGGGTCTGTGCTGCCTATTTCCCTGTCCCCCCAGCAGGTGTTTTTCTCCCTTCCCAGGACCTGCAAGAGCACTGGTTAATATAGTTCACATTTTTTTTCTTTTGTAAAAGACCCAGAGAAAGCCTTAGCTAAGAGCTCATGTTCATTCAATGACATGCCCTAATCTGGATTGGGAATCTGGAAAAAGAAAGGATATGTACCAAAAACATAAAATTACCTTGGAGATTGGGAACAGGTTGAAACATGACCGACCTCCAGGCATGCATAAAGGAAACTGGAGTGTCTGGACTTTGCTGGGGAATTGGTCTCTGGCAATCCAAAAAGATTTATGTCCATGCATTGACCAACAGGATGGATGAAGGAGAACCCACATGTGAGGAATTACTGAGCATTCTAAAGGTCGCAGGTATAATCACCTTTACCAGGTGAGTAAATACCATTTTGTATCCCCATAGAGCTGTTTCTTCTTTCTGGCTGGTGTGGGCAGGCTCTCAGCCCTGTCCCTGCCTCCTCTCACCTGGCACCCACCACACCAGCTCCCCTGACCTTACTTGTCTCCTGCTGCCTGGCTCTCGGGTACTGTACCGTGTCCGTCCATACTCGATTGGATCGATGATGGTCCTCCTCCTCAGCAGCTCCTCATCAGATAGTCACACACAACAAGACATGGATGCAGTCGCACACACCCTACAGCCACTCACAGCCTACTGACTGTGTTATACACTTCCCGCTGCTCGTCTCCCTCACCCTGTCTCACTCCCTTGGCCTCGAGTCTCACTGGCTCACTCCCTTTACGACTGTCACTATCTGGGCCACCTACTGCAATGCCACCTATGATGTTCTCTTCTCGGCCACGATGCTACCTGTCGATGATCACTCACTCACTTACTCTTTCTGAACAACAACCACTCACTCTGTCGCGGTGTCGTGGTGTCACCTCATTGCCCGCCTCAAGTCCTTGCTGCTGCCCAGTCAGATTCCCTGCTCTTTTGCATGCGTATGAATTGAAGTAGCTTCAGAAAATTGTGTCATATTCAAAAAACGCCACCAGTGTGTGTGTGGGGGCGCATCACAGCAAGTCACAAAGGGTGTGCACGCATGCTGATCCAGGTCAGACAAAAAGTGCAAAAAAAAAAGCCAACATGTGGTAAAACTTATTGCTGGGGCTGGGACTGGGACTGCTGTATGGAATATAGCTGGAGCCCATGTCCCATGGGCCCATACAACCCAGTGCCAATCACCCTACCTGCTTCTCATATATTTAGCTAATGGCAGCTGAGACATCACTTGGTTTCTACCCTGGTGAAAATTTTGAAACTCAGTGGCCCCTTCCACTTTAGCTCAGTCTCTAGAACACAATAACTTGGAAAAGGGCATCATCTCTAGACTATATGCCACTTTACTCACCACACACTCCATAACATTGAACGTTTGAGACTGAAATTGTCCTCATCTGTGGGGCATGACTATGAGGTGCACACATTGTCTGAGGTCTTGGAATCGTCTATGAGACTCCCCATTTACAGTAATATAAAATGGACAGTTTTTTATGCATCTAACAAACCTATTACATGCCAGCAAGGCTGGCCAAATTTCAGTCTGGCGCAATAGGGCATTGTCCATGGTGTCATTCCCTGGAAGCAGGTATGTTCTATGTGTTTTGGCACTGCCCTCTGATATGGAACTATTGGATGGAAGTGGGTTGTACCAATGGCAACATAGTCCAGGTGGATATTATGCTGTTAGAACCATTGGTATTAATTGGAGATGTTTCCCACCTAGATTACCTTCAGACTGGAGATATAAGATATATCTATTTTGCCATTATTATGGCAAAACAAAATACTGTATTTTGTCCAGTTGGAGATCCTTCAAACTCTTAACCTTTCATTCGTGGATGGCCAGATCCATGGATGAAAGGGTGGAAAGCTGTAACTTACTAAGGGTTTCTTGTTTTCTTACTGGAATAACCAGATCAGAAGTTGGGAACCATTGGTGGTCATCTTGAGGATGACTGAACGGCAGTGCACCTGGTGACTCACATGACTTCCATCAGCCAATCAGGGATAAACAGGAAGTAGGAAGGAATGGGGTACTCAGTGCTCAGTAGGTGGAGGGAAAGCTGACTAGCAGCATGGCCATATGCCTAGTAAGAGGCTTAAAAAAAGTTGTAACTCACTACTTTGGTGTTTTGTTTCCAGGTTAGAGGTCAGGAACCGCGGCGGCCATCTTGAGAATGGGCAAACAGGAGTGTGAATGTCGAGTCACATGATCTCCATCAGTCAATTGGGGATAAAGAGGAAGCAGGAAGGAGGTGACAAAAAGTAAGGAATGGGAATACTTGGCGCTCAGTAGGTAGAGGGGAGAGACTGCTACTAGTGTGGCTGTTAGCCTGGTTAGAGGCTTAAAAAAAGCTGTAAGTCAGTACTTTGGTGTTTTGTTTGCTTGTTTTGTAAGCAGGTCAGTGGCTGGGAACCAGTGGAAGCTGTCTTGAGAATGGCTGCATTGGAGTGTGCACAGTGAGTCACATGACCGTCATCAGCCAATCAGGGATAAAGAGGAAGAAGTAAGGGGAGAGAAAAAGATCTACACCCAGTGTGTCCCATCATGCTCCTGTCCAATGGGACAGAGCAGGAGTGGAACAGTCATCTACCAGAAATGTATTAGCGGGCATCTGCAGATACTCCAAAGTCCTCAGGAAACTCTGCAGGAGGAACACCAGGCCTAGGTAGGAGATAACACACTCCTGTGTTCTCGTATACTGAAACAGCTAGCTTCAGGGTAGGTAGATACAGTGTTTGTACTATGTTAAATTGTACTCTGCTTATACTTTATATTGCACCAATCATTAATACTATCTAGGGTAGGGTGACAAATAAGGTTCAGGCAAGTGGGTAAGGATTAGTAGACACCCAGAGCAAATTAGGCACAGGTAGGTGGGTTAAAACAAAGGAAAACTAGTGACACTCTTATCAAAAACAGGGCGCCAAAAAAATTTCAGATAAGTAAAGGGAGAGGTATGAATTGAATGAGCATAGAAATGAGGCAGTAAGGTACAGGGAAGTTTCAACAGATACTAAAGTAAAAGAAGGAAAGAGCATTGGAATGGAGCAGTGCAGTGGGTGTGGAACTGCAGTCTTTCATGACACCTTCTGAAGACTGAGGTGCTTCCCCATTTGTACGCATCTCTCTGGATTAAGGGCAGAGGTTGCTGGACCCAGGGCTGAATTGGCAAGGGTGCAAAGAGCCCTATGCCCCACCCAGAGGCCAACAAATCTGCCACCGCTCCCCCAGAGGATGCCTAGGCAGAGTGGTTGGATGTTGGTGGGTTCTGGAAGGGTGGGGTGGTGGGAAGGGTACACATTCCTCAACCTGTACCACTGCAAAACTCCTTCACTATAATGGTGGTATGGGGCCGCCAGGAGTAGACACCTGTAGCATACCTGTCAACCTTTCTTCACCCAAATGTGTAACAAAATGTGTGTCAACAGGACAAAATGTATGACAAATCATCAAACATGACACTGCAAGCTCAAGACACTGTGGAAATAAGTGTACTAATGTTTATAATGCTTGCTAATAATGTAGCATCATATATTGTTATACATTTCTGCTTAAAAGTCCTGGTTGTCAATGGTTGATGTCACCTTCTCAGTGTGGGACACAGGGTTTCTGAGAGATAAAATGAGTGACATACCTTGTAATGTGTGACAATTGAGAGGTGTGCCCGTAGCAGTGGGAAGGGAGGAAGTGAGAGTCTTCAGAAGGGGAGGACCCAAGAAGGGAGAAAGAGGCCCCCTGCTGAGAAGGAAGCAGCTGCTGGTGGAGGACTCTGTTGTTATGAGGATAGACTTAGGAGTGACAGGAAGAAGGGAGAGGGAGGGAGGTGAAGTGACAGAGGTCCTTCGGCTTGCTGGGATAGAGAGTGGAGCCAGAGTATTGCTAGGACAGCAGCAAATGTGAAGGAGCTAGATGTCATTTTCCACCTGGGGAGAAATGTGCTGGTAAGGAACAGGGTAGGAATGATGCAAGGAAAGTTCATGGAGCTGGGGAGGGTTCTCAAGCAAGTGGCATGTATGGTGGTTTTGCTGAGGTGTCACCTGTATACAGCCAGGGTGAGAAAACACTCCGCACCAGAGCTTTTAACAAATGGTTGAAGGTATGATGCATGGAAGTGGGCTTCATTGGGAATTGGGGGCCAACCTGAGAGGATATATGCCTCCATAGGGGAGACAGACTGTATCATTTCTGGATCCTTAGTGTGAGGTTTAAATGCTACTTGGATGAGCATTTAAACTAGCTGGGAGGTGAGGCAGGCTGTAGAATTAAGACAGGCAACAATTGCCTTCCCCAGATGATGAAGTGGGGGGGGGAGTGCTGAGGGCAGTAATCTCCCCAGGAGCAGAGACACAAGAAGACAGGTAGGGACAATGTAGAGGACAAGGGGGACATAAATCAGGGAAGCAAGAAGAAAGGAGAAAAGGATACAGGTAATGGAGAAGGTACTAGGGGAAGAGGTTGGTCAGATGGAGCATCAAGGAACAGCACAGGCAGGGGGGACGCAAGGAAGCAGTCAGAGAGGGAGGGAGTAAGGTATGGAGAACCATGCATGCCTGTGCAAGGAGTCTGGGAAATAAAAACTGCAGACCTGGAGGCCATCATGGTGGAGGATAGCCTGGATTTGTTGGCCATAGCAGAGTCATGGTGCACTGACAGCCATTACTGGGACATGGCCATACCAGGCTACTTTCTGCTTTGTAGAGCCAGGGAAGGGATGAGGGAGGAGGGGGTTATACTATTCCTGTATAATCAGGCCTTCCTGGACTGCATTTTATAACCCTTACCTGGTCCAGAATTTTATTTATTTATTTTTTTTGTATACTCTATTTACCTCCCCTCACACTCCAGCGTCCACCTCTCCTTTGGGCCACCTAGTGCTTCCATGCCTTGGCTGTCCTCTTCTAGAGCTCCTGCCACACACATATTGCAGCCGACCCCCGATTTGTCCCAATGTATCCCATCGTCGGGCGGGTCCCCCTCCTCCAAGGGGGAAGGCACTGGGTGGCAGGGGAACCCGGCACACTATTTTTTCTACTGTCCAGAGGCGCTGCTGTGGTGAAGGATGCTCCCGGAGGTTCCGAGAGGCATGAAGCACGGAGGCCGTCATATGGTGGTGCCAAAGCTGTTTTTCTGGCTTTCTGGTTGTCCTGCCTGCGCCACTGCATGTAGTACCCCTGGTCTCCACTGGGGGTCACTACTAGAGCAGGGCTTCCCACCCACCCTCCCCAGGAGAGGAGAGCAGTCCTCCGGATGCTCAATCTTCTCCTTCCCCAGCCAGCCTCCCGACGACCTGAGTCCATTTCTGAACCCGGGTCACCAGTGTGGTTCAAGGTGTGGCATCCAGCGCCTCAACCCTCTGTGCCACCGGGCCGGCTGGTCCAGAATTTTAGATTTAAATTAACCCTTGGCTCTTATGAGTCACGTTGATGTTGATGAGGGTAGCATTTATAAAATCTTGTTTTAATTGTTGGAATATTGTATTTTATGCTTATAGTATGCTGTTTATGTATCTATTATGATTTGTAGGATGAAATTTTAGTATGTTTGGTGCCCAGAGCCTCTGGGATGGGTGTCTCTTAAATAAAATTTGCCTTGCCTTGTCTATATTTAAGAGAGGGAATCAAGGTCACAGAAGTCCTGGGGCACCCAGAGGAACTGGAAGGACTTAAGGTGCCATGGATCAACATTGAGACAGGCTCTGGGGCTGCTATCCATACAGAGGTGGTATACAAACGTCCAATACAGGGAGAGGGGTTGTAAAAGGCACTTGAGGAAACCATCATCAGGATGTAAGGTAAGGGGGAGGTGATGCTAGTTGGTGACATCAGTCTGCCAGATATGGATTTGAGCCTTCTAACTGCAACTTCAGGAAGGAGCATGGCCATCCTTAACTCCCAAGAAGGAACTTTTCTCAAGCAGCTAGTCAGTAAACCCACTAAGGATGGAACAGTGCTGGACTTGGTGCTTATGAACAGGGACAGCATTATAGACATCACAGTGTCAGTCCTCTAGGTACTAGTGATCACTGTACAGTGTAGTTTAACATTAAGGTGGGAGCAAAGGTAAACCATGCAAGGATGAAGATCTTGGACTTCAGGAGGGTGAATTTTAAAGAAATGGGAGACTACCTGAGAAACTGCCCCATAGTGGGGCTTGCCAGGGAAGAGAGGAGGTACACTGGGAAAAAATAATAATTAAGGCAACCAGACTCTGTGTGATGATGCGAGCAAAAGCAGAAGGAGAAAAGGACCGTCATGTTTCTCTAGGGAAGTAGCCAAGGTGGTGAAGGAAAAAAGGGTGGCATTCAGGTGGTGTAAGAAAATGCAGAGGGAGGAATACAGGGAGGTGTACAAAGTAAAAACAGAGGGAAGCAGGAAAGACGGTGAGGGGAGCAAAGGCACAGACATAGAAAAGGATAGCCAAGGGGGTAGCAAAGATTTTCTTCAGGTACATAAGTGAGAAGAGGAAAGTAAGGGGAGGGACAGTAAGGATAAGGAAGGTGGTGGTGTGTGGTGGTGGGGGGAACTGTGCAGAAAAAGAACAAGAAAAAGCAGACATCCTGAACAGGTACTTCTGCTCAGTCTTCACAAAGGAGGGGAAGGGGTGGACCACCAAGGAATAGCAGGAACAAAAGGGTGGGGGGAAGGCTATGGGACTGAACGGCATACACCCAGGGGTGCTAAAAAAGCTGAGGGAGATACTCGTTGTCTGACTGATAGCCTTATTCAACAGCTGTCTGGAAACAGGTGTGGTTCTGGAGGACTGGAGGAGATCAGATTGGTCCCCCTGCATTGGAGTGGCAGCAAGGGGGAAGCTAGCAACTACAGACCTGTCAGTCTCACCTCAGTGGTGGGGAGATCAATGGAAGCCCTATTAAAGGAATGGTTGGCAGAGTGTCTTGAATCCAATGGGCTTCAAGACAACAGGGAGCATGGATTCACAGTGTGTGTGTGTGGGGGGGGGTGCATGCCAGATGAATCTGATTGACTATTTTGACTGGGTAACAAAGGAAATAGATTGGGAAGGGTAGTGGACATGGTCTATTTGAACTTTAGCAAGGCCTTTGACACTCGGCTGCACAGCAGATTGATAAAGAAATTGAGCAGCCTAGGGGTTGGATCCAAAATGCTGAACTGGGTAAGAAACTGGTTAACAGATAGGACACAGTGGGTGGTGGTTAACGACACTTACTTTAATAATGGGAGAGTGGCCAACAGGGTACTGCAGGGCTCAGTACTGAGACCGGTCCTCTTTAATGCCCTCATAAGTGACAATATGGAAGAGCTGGAAGAGAAGGTATGCTTTTTTTGCAGATGACACCAACATCTGTAGTAGGGTGGACACTTATGAGGGGGTGGAGAGAATGTGTAGGGATCTTGGGAAACTCGAGAATTGGTCAAGAGATTGGCAGTTGGGGTTCCGTGCCAAAACGCACCTAGGGCATAGAAACCTATGAGTGTAATATAGAATTGCAGGAGGTACTTTTAGTCACTAAGCAGGAAAGAGACCTAGGGATCATCATATCTGATGACCTGAAAGTGGCAGGATAGTGTGACAGTGCAGTGGGTAGGGCCAAGGGGATGCTGGGATGCATAGGTAGAGGTATTTCCAACAGGAGAAGGGAGGTGGTTTTGCTGATCTGACACTCACCAGTGAGACCACACCTGGAGTACTGTTCCCAGTTCCGGAGACTGTACCTCAGAAAGGTTATGGATTGTGTGGAGGCAGTACACTGAAGACCAACTTAAATGGTACAGGGGTTGCACCAAAAGCCATATGAGGAGAGACTGAGGGATCTTATCATAGACACCCTGAAAGATAGGAGAGCGAGAGAGGACATGATCCAGACCTACAAATAACCTCACAGGGGTGAACAGAGTGCAGGAGGGGAGTCTCATTCAAATGAGAACTAGCACCAGGACCAGAGGGTATGCAGTGAAGTGGGAGGGGGGAGGGATTTAAGAGGGATGTGAGGAAGTACTACTTCATTGAAAGAGTTGCAGATGTCTGTAACAGACTGCCAGCAGAAGTGGTGGAGGAAAAAACAGTAGGGGGCTTCCGAGCATGCATGGGATACACATATGGAAATATTAGTAAATAGGCAGTGAGGAAGGAGGGTTGCTGGAGACCATTAAGGGTCCACAGAGACAGATTAGGCAGGGCCATCTGGGCAGACTGGATGGGCCAAGTGATCCTTTTCTGCAGACACATTTTTTTTCCTCAAGCTATTTAATAGTTATTAAGACTAAATCATCAGAGTTGGTGGCTTCATGAGGCTATGCTTATTTGAAATTCATAGACTTTATCCTGGCCAGCCCAAGGGAAACATTTTCATATGTTGAGCCATATTTATCTTTTTTCAATAATCACAAAGATACAGTGGAAGACTATTTGTACCTTATAGATAGGTTTTTCAAACAATGGTCTTTAAGATAAGACACAACAAGAAAAATGCAATAGTACAGACCCAAAATAGGAGAATGGCAAATTTGAAAGTGTCCATAAAGATAATAATGTACATCTATTAATCCTTTGTCCTTGGTGTGACCAATCAAGAGCACGGTGGTTAGCCACTTATCTTAATAATATGAACTTAACGCCTGTAGACTGTACTACCAGTTTAATGAACCCTTTTAATGATACTATCACAAGAGAGGTACTTACAGTACTTGCATTAAAAATGTAGAAATTATTCGCAGAAAGAAGTGGCTAAATTGTGACATAGGAGGCCTTTTTAAATTATGATTGCATTAATGAAAATGAACTTATTAAGGATTGGGAGATAGTGTAATGGTATTAAGCATTATACATGAATATGTTTTAGAACTAACTTGGTGCTAAGAAGGATATGGTGACATTTTGTTATGTGTTTATATTTGTATGTGGTTTGAAATCTGATAATTGTAATGGCTTTATTACACTAATCAATAAAGAACTTTGAACCTAGAACCTACATGGGCAGTTGTACTGACTGATATCTTTACTACCTTTACTATTTATTTTACCCTACCTTGATAACATTAAGTAAAATACAACCAACAGTTTAACTTGGTTCAATTTTAGTTGGTTTGCATCTGTGTACCTCCCCCCCCCCCCCACAGGCTGAAAATAGGCAATATTATCTTGCTCTCCTTTCCCCGGCAACAAAAAAACTAACTATCCAACTTACCCTAAACTAACTGACTAACTCACTAATAAACAAATATTTTGTTTAATTTGCCCATAG
The DNA here is from genome assembly GCA_016271365.2 of Neoceratodus forsteri. Lineage (NCBI taxonomy): Eukaryota > Metazoa > Chordata > Ceratodontiformes > Ceratodontidae > Neoceratodus > Neoceratodus forsteri. Next base: position 608,274,012 of record CM057449.1, on the reverse strand, counting down.
GAATGGTAGTTTACTGGAGATTACTGATTGTTCCAAAATGCTGCTTGTGACCTCTGTAATACACAGAAACATAAACTTATATATATATATATAATATTCAAGGCAGTACATGATGAGTGGTTGATGGAAAGCATTAGTGTTAGCAGGAGCCAGGAACCAAACAAAAGAACAAGGTCCCATGGACTTAGACTTAGAGGTGGAAACAACACAACAAAGAAACAATGTGATTTTTTCATGCACAGAATAATTCAAAGTTGGAACACACTTCCATCACATATTGTTGAGAGTAGTAACATCAAGATATTTGAAAATAGATTGGACCAGCATATGGGGCATAAAAGATACATGTTCCACCTATAAGACTAACTGGTGGCGAGTTCACAAAGGACACATTGTCCAAAGAACTCATAATAAACTATGAAAACTATGAAATAGGTATTTGTATCTAAAAATGTACAACACATGGCTGACCAGTGGCATGGAGGGCTAAGGCATTGTGCCTTACCTCCTGCCACACCGGCGACCTGTACCCGGTGGCGAATGCAGGTTGCTGGGGGTCGGCCGGGGAGGGAGAGGATTGAGCATCTGGAGAACAGCTCTCCTCTCTCTGGTAGGGTGACTTGGCAGTCCTGCTGAATGACTGCCCCCAGATGAGGGTAGAATGGGTCGGGGACGCCAACGACGAGAGGTGCTATGGGACTCTGCAGTGTGTGCACACTTTCACATGCTGACATGTGCACCCCAGCAACGAGTGAAAGGGAAAAAGACAGAAATTGGGGATGCTGGCAGGATGCAGGAAGCCCCGACCGTGTTCCCAACTCATGGCTGTACCTGCCATCTGGATGTGTGTGCAGTATGGATGGAGGGATTCCATGGGGGATTCGCTGGGAGCCAGGGCCGACACTGGGAGAGAGCACGCATTTCAAGGTGGATGGAACCCTCTCGAGGAGAGAGTCAAAAACCCGCCTGCCAGCCGCCCCAAATGAAGAAAAAGATAAAAAAAATGTACAATACATAAAGAGATATACAAGTCACATATGAATGCATTCTTTATACACTAGAAACTATACAAATAAAACATATCAAACAATAGGAATGTATTAACAGAAAAAATTAACTGAATTCTAGATTGCCTCACCACACAATCTTTTGAAAAGGTAACTTCTCACACAGATACGACTGGTGCCTGAACACCTTGGAAGATTCCTACCTTTTCTAAAAAAGATCACAAAGCAGTTGTGGGGTGCCTTATGGATCAGTGCTGGGACCGGTCATCTTTAATGTCTTTATAAGTGACATTGCAGAGGAACTGGAATGGAAGGTCTGCCTCTTTGTGGATTGTTGTATCCTGAAAAACCAAGCGATCTACGCAGGCAATTTCTTTAGGAACTGCAGAGCTTTATTACATGCTTCTAACAAGGCTGCCACCATCTGAATACAGAGAGAGAGAGAGAGAGAGAGAGATTCTGGATCTTTCTAACAACAACACTACTATTGCTCAAGATCTATATTCTCTTAGAGTTTGTAAAGTCCATGCCGCTCTCTAGCGGTGCCTCATAATACTACACTATAAAGACAAAGAACCTCTGTGCATAAACACTGAGGCCAGGGTTACCCCAAAGGGCATTTGGCTGGGAAGCCAAGTTTCAAGATATACTACACTATAGTTGCATGCAGTATATATCATTCCCCCCCCCCTTAAAGAGGCTGCTACTTTTTTTATTATGATTATTATTATTTAATGTTCATAGTCCTTCAAATATGAGGGAGGTCTTCTGTTCCTTGAAAGGCGACTAAGCTCTAAATCTGGTACTGAACTATCTACAGGTGAGGAATTTCCAAACACAGTTGACAAAGTCACTTCTTTAATTTTCAGTGCAAACGATATAGGTGTCACGTCAGTGACAGATGTCTCTGGCTTACTTGGGACTTCCGTAGTAAGTGGTAACTCTTCTGATTTCTCATGAATCTCTAAGGAATTGGGTTGGTTGTGGAAAATGGCCCCTTTCACAGAGTTCTCAACCTCTTATGTCCACAGCTCTGTCTAGTTCACTGTACCTCCTGTGGATTTGATCCACATGACGGTACACTACTCTGCCATCTCCCAGCAACACTTTGTAGGACAGAGGTCCTGTCACTTCATGAATAATTGCAGGTATCCATCTCTTTCCTTGACCAAAGCTGCAGCTGTATACTGAATCTCCTGTTACAAATCGTTGTGCTTTTACGTGCTTATCATACTTTTCCTTGGTTTTTAACTGTTTCTGTATCACTTTTCCTTTAAAATCAGGGTGTAACAAATCCAAGGCTGACCTCAATTTCCAACCCATTAACATCTCGGCTGGTGACACTCCTGTTGTTGACTGTGGTGTTATTCTGTAGCTGAACAATACGTGAGCTACTTTTGTTTCTAATGTACCTCCAGACGTTTTCTTTAAACACTTCTTGAATGTTCATACTGCTCTTTCTGCTAACCCATTTGACGAAGGGTGATATAGATCAGAAGTTATGAGGGTAATTCCATTCCTTTCCATAAACTCTTTAAATTCCATGCTAACAAAAGGAGTTCCATTGTCAGATACTACCATCTCAGGTATGCCATGGTTACTGAAGCTCATTTGGAGTTTCTCTACAGTAGCTGCTGACATCGATGAAGTCATTGGATAAACATCTATCCACTTGGAATGTGCATCCACAATAAACAGGAGAATTCTTCCTAGGAATGGACCAGCATAATCAAGATGTGATCATCTTCAGGGTTTCTCAGGCCACTCCTGGTGGAGTGGAGCAGTGGCTGGAGCTTTCCTATGTTCCTGGCATGTGTCACAACTTTGAACCTTACTTTCAATTTCTTCATCCATCTTGGACCACCACATATGACTTCTAACCAGTCCTTTAATTCATGTCATTCCAGGGTGGCACTGGTGCAACTGCTCAAGGACAAGTTTACAACCTTGGAGCGGCACTACAGCATGAGCCCCCCATAAGACACATCCATCCTGCACACTGAGCTCAGTTTTTCTGGAGAAGTATAGTGTGAACTGAGTTTCTGGGACTGCTTTGGGCCATCCTCACAAGATGCACTTCTGGACCTTTGCCAGCATAGGGTCTTTTCCAGTCCAGAACCTGATCTGAGCAGCTGTCACTGGTGAGGCATCCATGTGGTCCATTAACAACACTCACTCTTCACAAGGAGCTTTGGTTGGGCCCTCCAATAGGGGAAGATGACTCAAGGCATCAGCATTACCATGGTCCTTACCTGCCTTGTACACTAGATATTCTCATAAGCTTGAAATGTGACAGCCCACCTCTGGATCCCTGGTGAGGCCATCTGGGGTACAGCCTTCATCTCTTTGAAGAGAGAAATTAAGGGCTTGTGATCTGTGCAGATGACAAAATGTCACCCATAAATATACTTGTGAAATCTCTGCGCCTCAAACATCACAGTCAATCCCTCCTTGTCTAGTTGTGAGTAATTTTTTTCAGCAGCTGTTAAAGTCCTTGACACAAATCCAATGGGTTTGTTGGTTCCATCAAAGCATGTGGTGCGACAAAACCGCACCAACACCATATGGTGAAGCATCACAGGAGAAAATGAGGTCTTTGTCTCCGTCATAGTGAACTAACACATCTGATGATTGGAGTAACTTTTTTGGAAGCCTCAAAAGTTTTCTCTTGCACAGCTCCCCTATGCCATTTCACTCCTTTCCTCAAGAGCTGATACAAGGGCATCAAAAGGGTTGATAGGTTTGGTAAGAACTTATAATAATTCAACAGTCCCAGACACGCTTTCAACTCAGACGCATTATTGGGTGTGGGGGCCTTTTGAATTGCCTGTACTTTTTCTTTTACAGGCCACAGTCCTGTTGCATCTATTTTATGTCCCAAGAACACCACTTCTTTACCTAGAAAAGTGCACTTGCTCTGTTTTAACTGAAGTCCTGCTTTTTCCAGTCTGTTTAAGACTTCTTCCAAGTTTTGCAGTTGCTCCCCTCCTGTCCGGCCTGTTACTAAAATATCATTTAGGTACACTGCCACATGGGGCACTCCTTGCAACAATCCATCCATGGTTCATTGGAAAATAGCAGGAGCAGATGAAACACCTAATGGTAAATGGTTATATTTAAATGGACCCTTGTTCTAGCCATATGTTATTCACAGTAACATATGGCTAGAAGTCTTCATCCAGCACAATCTGTTGGTACGCATTACTCATGTCTAGCTTTGTGAACCATTTTCCTCCTGCAAGGACTGCAAACAAATCATCAATTTTTGGAATTGGGTACTGTTCCAAGCATAACACCCTATTAACAGTCAGTTTTTTTGTTTTGTCAATTCTTTTTCCCTCTGGTCATGGCCCTGAGGTCCTCTCTTGAGCATCCAGTCCTTTTTCCTGCCTCATCTGGGGTCCCGAACTGTGCCTCCTCTCTTCCCCCCCTCAGGTGCTAGCACCCCCCAGCTAACCCTATCCTGGGTGGGTCGCCCTCCTCCTACCTGGGTGCCTCTCATCAAGTCAGGCTCCAGCATCGGACGGGGAGTGGCTATGGAGATCAGAGGCCAGTCAAGGAGAGCCTGATATTGGGCATGGGGGACTGGTGCTGTAGCCTGATCCTCGGTGCTTGGTATTTCCTTGTTCTGGTACCCCCCCGACATAAGGCGTGCAATGTCCTCAGCCCATGATGTAGGTGCTCCCACCTATGTCCGAAGGCGGCTGCCCGATGTTGTCCCCACTTGTACACGCCTGAGAGCAATGCAGTGCCATTGGTCTCCACCGAGGGTCACTGTTGCACTAGGCTACCCTGGATCCCACCCCCGAGAGAGGAGAGCAGTGCGTCGGATGCTTAATCCTCTCTCTCCCCTGCCGACCCCTGGCGGCCCGGGCTCGTTCCCGAACCTGGGTTGCCGGCGTGGCACGAAGTGTGGCGTCCAGCTCCTCAACCTTCAGCGCCACCGGGCTGGCCCCAAACAGTCAGTTTATAATCTCCACATATTCTCACAGAGCCATTGGGCTTCTGCACAGGAACAATAGGTGCTTCCCAGCTTGAAAACTGGACTGGTTCTATGATCTTCTCTCTCAGAAGACGATCAAGTTCAGCCTCAAGCTTGGGTTTCATTGCGTATGGTACAGATCTCGGTTTAAAGAAATGTGGAGTTGCATCACTGTCCACATATATTTTGCTGTGGTACCCTGTAAAGTTCCCAGATCTTCCTTGAATACTGCTTCATGTTTTGCAAGCACCTCCTGCAGTGTTCACTGCTGTAACGGTGTCACCTGATTGACTGTTCTCCAGTCTATGGCCAGTTCAGCAATCCAGCCTCGGGCCAACACATTTGGGCCTGTCCTCATCACCACTACCAATGGCAATTCTTTAACTGTCTCTTTGTACGTCACTATTACTCTTGCTGACCCCAGTATCTCTACAGGTTCCCCTGTATAAATTTTCAATTTAATTGTACACTTTTCCAGTTCTGGGACTTCCTTCCTATTCCACAACTCAGAGTATTCTGCTTGATTCATGATGGTGACACTACATCCGGTGTCCACCTCAAATTGTACAGTTTTGCCTTAATGTCCAACATCTGAATGATCGGTGCTACTTTAGGAATATCTGCCTCCTTCATACTGTGCATAGCATAAGCCTGCTGTTCCTCTGTGTCCTCACTTTCTTCCTCCCCCCACAAGGGGAGGGTATGCTGGAAGCTTTTGGGACTGCTCTTACTCTGTTTTCCTGTCTTTCTTGGTGTGTGTGCTTCCCTCTTCTCTTTAATCTTATTTCTACAGGCTTTAGTGATGTGGCCTTTCATTCCACATATGTGGCATCTTTCATCTTTATAGCGACACTCCCACTGGAAATGCTGGCACCCACAACGGCAGCAATTTTTAGTTATGTTCATATTTAGCTACTCTTTGTTCCTAAACTGCTTGCAGGAGTGGTTACTACAGAACAGGCTCCTAATGAATGCAAAGAAAACTGTAACTATGCTTTTTGGCCACCCGTCAAGAATCAGATCTCTTACTCCAGACTTATTGATACATTCTCTAGATGACTCCCCTCTTGAATTCGTTACCTCCTTCAGGTATCTAGGAGTCACTCTCAACCCATCTCTTGACTTTAACCTCCACATTGCGGCTACATGTAAGACAGTTTACTCAAAACTTGGTCTTGCCTTTAAAATTAGGTCCTCCTTAATGATGCTGCCCGGCTTGCTATTGCACAAGGATTTCTCCTCCCTGCTCTAACATATTGCTCTCAGGTTTACCTTAAAGCTAGCAAAGGAGCACTCCAGAAATGGAGCACCTGCTATAACAGTATATGCAGATTTGCTCTCTCCGCTCACAGACTTACCCATCATTGCCTGCTCTACTCAAAACTAAATTGGCTCTCCCCAGACTCCTCAGACACTATTCTGCAGGCTGTACAATTGATAATATGATCAGAACGGGGTCCCCTAAATACCTTGCCGAACTATTAACTCAGCCTTCCCAAGCATACCTCCTCAGGGCATCTGCTCAAACCCAACTTGAAATTCCCAGATATCTCACACAAAAAGGAGAACGATCCTTTGCCATATCTGCCCCCCGCTTCTGGAACTCCATTCCCTCCCACATCAAACTCTCCAAATCCCACAAGGCCTTTAAACTGAGTCTTCGGGCACACCTATTAGAATCTGACAGCTGCTCTTGTGCTGTAACTTGAGCTTCTCTCTAGCATTTTCTCTCCCTATGGCACTTACTGATTTCCTACTGGTCTCCAAAATCTGAAAGTTTCCACATCCAGCAGAAATCCTATTGTTATAATGCTACTCATTTAAGTTTTGTTTGCTGTTTGTCGTTTCAATTTAGTCATTGATGTATCATGAGATGAAAATAATTAATGTAATGTTATCTGTTTCTCTTTGTCATTACTGATAATGACTGTACCTGGCTGTATACTGTTCAAATGTTTGTTCTCACCTCATGCTGCGTCATGAAATACTCTTTAATGTTGACTCTGGTCTCCCCTGTCTGTACTCTCCCGGGTCGTGCCTGAATATAGGCAACATTGTTGTCTAGTGTACTTACCCGGTAAACAAAAACCAAATAAATAAATAAACATTTTGTTTACAGAGTCCTGTGGCTTTTGTGAACTACAACTAGGCCCAGACATTTCTCTTGATTGCAGCTGTAAATCTTTTACATTTTGACTAGCAGATTCCACAGCTTGTGCCAACTTCAATGCTGTTTCAAACATTAAATCTGTTTCTGACAATAACCTTCTTTGAATTCTTTCATCATTTATCTCACAAAGCAGTCTATCTCTCAGCATTTGCTCTAAAGTTTCTCCATAATTACAGTCCTGAACCATTTTTCTCAACGCTGCCACATATGCTCCCACAGCCTCTCCAGCTTGTCTATTTCTAGAATAAAAAATTGAACCTTTGTACAATTTCACTCAGTTTTGAGTTAAAGTGATTTTTCAACAATTTGACTAAGTCTTCATACGATTTGATATCAGGCTTTTCAGGGCTCAACAAATTTCTCATTAAGCTGTAGGTTTGTGCACCCACTCCACTTAGTAAAATGGCTCTTTTTTGTACTAGCCTCTGTGATATCATTTGCAATAAATGTGACAAGATTTCACAGTATTCCTCCCAGGTCTGAATTCGAGGATTAAAAGAAGCCACAGTTCCTACCGTGCCAGCCATTTCCTCTTTGAATGTAGACAGGCACTTACTGTATGTGTAGCTCCCACTACTTTCTTTACTTTCACTCTCTGTATAATTTTCTTTTTCTCACTCTGGGGAAAATTGTCCTCTTTTATCCTTGTCACCAAATAATATGTTGTATCCTGAAAAACCAAGAGAGCTACACAGGGAACTTCTTTAGGAACTGCAGAGCTTTATTACATGCTTCTAACAAGGTAGCCACCTTCTGAATACAGAGAGAGAGAGAGGGAGGGAGGGAGAGAGAGAGAGGGAGAGAGGGAGAGAGAGAGATTCTGGATCTTTCTAACAACAACAACACTTCTATTGCTCAAAATCTACATTATCTTAGAGTTTGTAAAGTCCATGCTGCCCTCTAGTGGTGCCTCATAATACTACACTACAGTTGCATACAGTATATATCATGGATGACACCAGAATCTGCAATAGGGTGGATACTCTGGGGTGTGTGTGGAAAGGATGAGCAGAGATCTGAGAAAACTAGAGGAGTGGTCAAAGGTATGGTAGCAGGTTTTAATGCGAAAAAGTGCAAAATAATGTATTTAGGGCACAGAAATCCAGGAGTGGAGTATAAAATGGGTGGAGTAGTATTGATGACCACCAAGCAGGAAAGAGACCTGGGGGTATTCATATCAGATGACATCCTACAAGCAAAGGAATTGTTGTGCCCTTTTGGGCTACTCCTGTCAAGCAAACTGCATCTGCAGTTTGAAAACCTGCCTAAGGCAAAGCCTCCCGAAGCTCCCCCTACAAGCAAGGGGATTGCTGTGCCCTTTCCGGCTACTCCTCTCAAGCAAACTACATCTGTCTGTCTCTTTGGGAGTGCTGCAGGGCTCCATCTTGGGGCCACTCCTGTTCTCTGTCTTCCTAAATGACCTGCCCTCTGCCTGCCCACACACCTCCATTCACATGTATGCAGATGACACAATGCTGTATTCATCTGGCCCATCCGCTATTGATGTGGCAAATGCACTGCAGCAGGACTTCAACAGAGTCCAGCTCTGGCTTTGCTCCAGTCAGCTTCACCTTAATGCCAAGAAGACAGTCTCCATGACCTTCAGCACAAGGCAGAGACCCTCACGGCTCTCCACCTCCCCTACCTTCCACATCCTAGATGGCCACTGGAGGCATGCTCCTCCTTCAGATACCTCAGGGTCTGGCTTGGCCAGCACCTTGACTTTTCTGTACACATCGATGACCTCCACAAAAAACTCCACCCTAGACTGGTTGCACTTTACCAAAATCATGGTAACATCCCATTGCCGATCTGCTGGGCAATTGTACAGAAAATTATTCTGCCAATTTTTGACTGCGCAGATGTAGTCTACAGCGCCACCCCCAAGTCCCCCCTGTCCAGACTGGACTTCCTCTTTCTGTTGTTTCATCCTTGACTGTCCCTACTCCACAAATCACTGACCCTTTCTCAGTCCCTGGGCCTGCCCTCCCTGCAGGATTGCAGATCGGTGCACTGCTCTCACCTTGCTGCCAAGTTCTGGATCAGTCCTTGCCCCCATACCTCGCTTCAGCCCTGTCCGCCCAATAACCCCTGCCTGTGAGCTCAGGCAAAATGACACTTGTCTTCTACATAGTCCCCTTAGGTCCACCTCAAAAGGCCAGGCTGCTTTCAGCTACAGAATGCCTAAGCTATGGAGCTCCCTCCCCCCAGACATTCAGTACACCTCACCTTCCCAGCACCTCAACATTCTTCTCTCAGCGTATTTCATCGCCACCTGCTCATGTGCCTAACACTTCTATCTGCTCTTAGGCCAACTACCCCTCCTGTGTTTGCTCTGTAGCCATACGTCTATTAAACCTATTGTTGTCAATGCGCTTGTTATCATGCTGCACCTTCTATCTGTTTACGTTCATCGCTGTAATGACTGCACTGTCCTGTTTATAGTACTATGCCCATGCCCTTATTTCACTGCTGTATCCTTATTTCACTGCTGCACCATTTCATGATGCACCGTGTTTTTTCACCACTGCTGTATTATGGCTGTATTCTTCTGTATATTGTTTCTGTCCCCGGGACACACCTGGAATCCAGCAGTACTCTGCTCAGCATGCCTTCCTGGTTAAACTCATGAATATAAATAAATAAACCTCATTTGCTCCTGTCCGCCAGCAGAGTATTCCCTTTGTACTAAGTGCAGCAAGCCAGAGATCATCTAGGAAATGATGCCAAGAAATTGATGCTAGGGCTGCTTTCTCTGCTTGAATTTTATGGTTTTCTCACATTAAGCTATTTTATGTCTGATGTAGTGACTTGTTAGAGTTGATTTAAGTTTGATAGAGAGAGTTGTTTTAAGCTAGTGTGATGCAATCTGCCCTGAGCTCTGTGCCCCTGCTTTCAGAGCTGTTGTAAGTCTCTGACCTGCATTTTAAGCTCTGTGTCCCTGCTTTCAGAGCTGTTGTAAGACTCTGGCTTGCATTTTAAGCTCTGCGCCCCTGCTTTCAGAGCTGTTGTAAGTCTCTGGCTTGTGTTTTAAGCTCTGTGCCCCTGCTTTCAGAGCTGTTGTAAGTCTCTGGCCTGCATTTTAAGTTCTGTGCCCCTGCTTAATAGGAGCTGCTTCCACAACTCTTGTAGAGGCTACTGCTCTGCAGGGCGCCCCCAACTAGCTACAGGACCTCCCTGCTTGTTCTCCTTTTGTTTAATTTTCATCCCCTCTCATCCAGTTCATTCTCCCTTTTGTTTTACTGATTCCCCTCCCTTCCAAGCCTGTTATTTAATTTTGTCCTGTCCCCATCTTTCCTCAGGGGATTGCTGTGCGCTTTCGGGCTACCCTTCTCAAGCAAACTGCATCTGCAATTTGAAAACCTGCCTAAGGTGAAGCCACCCGAAGCTCCCCCTACAGGCAAGGTACGTGTTGGAACTTTTTGAATTTTGTCACCTACCACAGGAAAAATGTCACTTGCTCCTGTCCGCCAGCAGGGTATTCCCTTTGCTCTAAGTACAGCAAGCCAGAGATCATCTAGGAAATGATGCCAAGAAATTGATGCCAGGACTGCTCTCTCTGCTTGAATTTTTGTTTTTTTGGTCCAGTTTCCCATTAGCAGATTATACAGATCCGCCACTAGAGGAACCTTGTTCTTTCATTTAAAGGAAGTCTGCCCTCTTAAAGTCATAGCAACTTTACTAACTACCAGCTACTTACCCTCCCTGTACTGCTGTAGTTACTGCTTTGTGCTGGTCTATTACTCCAGATGCACCTCCGAGGAAAACTACACACCTTTGATTACAAAGTAAGCTGTAGCTTGCTTACTATCTTTCACCCATGTTAAACAACTCCTTAGTCTAGTCTGCCAGCATGGCAGGGAGTTCAACAATTACCAGGGCGCTACTCTGCACCCTTCTTCCGCTCATTGGCAGCGCTTTATCCTTTCAGTATACTTTGATAGAGGACTAAACACTGTTTCCCCTTCTCTCAGAGGGCTGCAAGTTGGATCCATCTCCTATACACCTTGCTAAATGCCCTTCAGTCCACCTACCCCTTATGTGACCCTGTTTGTGATCAGTAGTAGCACCATCATCCTGGCCTAGCTGTCTGCTCCAACCATAAGAAATAAAGGACCCTCCTTGCACCCCAAAATCTACTGCAGAAGGTGTAAATACACACTGGCCCTACTTCATGCAGCCTGGTACATAATACTCTTGTTGCTCCTACTCTCTGGTGACGTGCACCCCAACCCAGGTCCCTGATTAATTGGACATGGGGTGGGAACAAGGTCTGTGGTCTAAAAATAGCCGCTATGAACATCTGCAGTCTGCTTCCAAAATTCACCCAGCTATAAGCTTGGATGCAGCTACACAGCCCTGATGTTCTATGTCTTACAGAGACCTGGCTTACTCCTAACATCAAGGATAACCTGATAGCCCTCACAGGGCACTACACCTTCAGAATGGACAGAACCGGGAAAAGAGAGGGGGGATGTCTCATATGTGTTAAAGAATTGATCCAGGGAAGTGTGCTGCCTACCACTGGTACTACTGGTGACTACAAGCTGCTTGCGGTGAAACTACTTATTTTCAGGCATAGCAAGCCACTTATCATCGCGTCTGTATACCTTCCCCCTGCTAAGACCAAACAGGGGTTCGTCCTGGTCCTGGAAGCCATCTCCAACATTGAGAAGAAAACTGAAGTCATCATTATCAGTGATTTCAACATTAACTGGCTCTCCAAGGACTCTGACCCTATTAAGGATCAGGTCGCCAGCATGTACCTCACACAAATGATCTCCGAGCATGCAAGAATGAACTACAAATCTGGCAAGGGCACCCTACTAGACTGGATCCTGTCAAGTTGCCCTACTAGAATCAAGAATGTTGATGTGTTCTCTGACTGTCTCAGCAATCATTCTCTGGTTATATGTACTTGGGTGAATCAGGAGGAAAAAGTCCCCCCACTTAGCATCCTGAGCAGGGTATTAGAGAGGGGGAAATAAGGCATGTTTAAAGAAGATTTGTTTTTAGTTGATTGATCTCCCATTGACAAAGCTAAGGATATAGACAGCGTCCTTAATTACTTCTCAGCTAGGTTCATTGCAATCTATGCACCACTGCGGAAAAGAAAGGTCAGGGGAACCTTAAATGGGTGGATCACTAGGGATCTTGCAGATGAAATGAGGGCCAGGGATAACCTGTGGAGTAGGGCAAAAAGTTCTGGTAATCTGGTAGACTTTCAGAAGTACATGGCAGTACGCAATGAGTATACAAATCTAGCAAGACTCGCTAAAGCTAAATATTATAAAGAACAGATGGACAGGAACTGGGGTAATGGAAAAAGATTTTGGGAGAATATAAAGGACCTTCTTGGTAAAGATAATAAGAGGCCCACTACAATGCTCAACTTGAATGGTACACTAACTTTGGATCCTCTCACCATAGCTGAAGCTTTCAATTAATGCATTCATTGATCTGAGCTCCGTAATCCCACCTGACTACTTTAATTCCACTGAACAAACCCCATTAACATCATAATGGCAATCCCCGCCATTCCAACTTCTACTTCAAATGTGTCACTTCCAGTGAGGCCAGAAAATAGTTCAGAAGGTACTGGGCAAAACCAGGCTTGGCAGTGACAATATCGACATGTAGCTGGTGACTATGGCTCTTAACAAAGTAATAGCTCCTATAACCAAAATCTTCAATAAATCACTTGCCTTGGTTGAATTCCCATCTGTATGGAAACATGCCCAAGTGACCCCCGTTCATAAATGATTGACTTTGTTGTGATTATTTTATGTTTTGTAAATGTCTGTATTTATAGTATATATTTATGGCTATGTTTTGAAGATTTGTAACATCTTTGGCTTTAGCTCCGGGTCGTATATGAAAAAGGGCTTCGGCTCATATACTTACCTGGAAAATAAAAGTTTAAATAAAATAAAAGCGGGGATCACTCATGCACTACAAGCTACAGGCCTAGTTATATTCTCTCCCCTCTCTCAAAAGCATTGGAGAGAATAATTGCTGATAAGCTCACCGGGTACCTCCAGAAGTATGGTCTGCAATGTCCCCAGTAGCATGGCTTTCGGAAGTGCCACAGCACGGCCACTGCTTTAGTAGAATTCTCTGATTGTGCACAAGGCTATGGATGGTGGCAAGTTAGTGGGATCTATTTTCATAGATCTCACTAAAGCCTTTGACACTGTCAATCATCCTAGCCTGCTTCAGAAACTGCTGTCCTTGGGGGCGGCCCCAGAAGCAGTCATATGGTTCAAGACCTACCTGTCGTGCAGGTCCCAGAGTGTTAAAATAGGCTCCACCATCTCAACTGCAAGGAATGTCTCTCTTGGGGTCCCTCAAGGCTCCATATTTGGGCCTCTACCATTTAGCTTGTTCCTAAATAACCTTCCAGATGCCTGCAGGAGTAAAATAATTTTATACACTGATGATGCAGTCATCCTTGGTGGTAGCAGCCAGCCCAATCAACTCCACAGGAAACTACTGTCTACCTTCTACCATCTAGAAGAGTGGTTCAGCACTCAGAAACTGCTCCTTAATTATAAGAAGACTAAAATTATGCTTATCTCCAGTCACCAGCTCAAGAAAAAGCACCCTGCTCTGACCATCCTCAATAACAAGGCTGACCCTCTTGAATAGGTAAACTCTTTCAGATACCTAGGGCTAACTATTGATAACACACTCTGCTTCACTCAGCATATTGACCAGGTTGTAAAAGCTGTCAACATTAAGTTGGGAATCCTTCATAGACACAAAAAATCCCTTACACTGTCTGCCCTCTGCCTGTCAGTATCTAGCTCTGTTCTGACACTCATTGATTACAACTTGATAGTTTACGATGCAGCTACTGACACTGCTCTTAACCATGTAGAGACTGCCCTTAACAAAGCATGCAGACTCAGCCTAGATGTGGATAACCTGGCACACACTTGCTCACTCTATGAGCTGACAAATTGGCCAAACTTCAGGAATAGCTTAAAGTATCTGACGTGCCCCACTTGGTAAGAATGCTTTGCTTGGCAAAGCTCCTCCCTGCATAGGAGACTTACAGCAGGTTAACCTCTTTAGTTATCAGACCAGGGTCATGGTCTGTAGTCCTCTCTCTCTTCCCTTCATGAAAACCTTGTTGGGACAATGGTCCTTTGCGTATAGGGCCCCATTTTGGTTAAATGAAGTCCCCACATCTTTACTAAACATAGATAGTCTTCACTCTTTCAAAACTTACCTCAAACACTTCCTCGCTGAAACTGGATCTTGTGAGTGCAGGATTTCACCTGTCAATTCTGGCCATTCTAGGCCTCGACTTCCCCCCTCCTTCCCATAGTTTGAATCATATGCCCAGTATAAGCCGACTCCATTGACCTGGTGCCTAGCCCTTCTCAGTGTCCTGGTGCACTTAATAAATTTCTCCTCTCCTCCTATGCCCTGAGCTCTTGCTACTACCAGTCTTCCCACCCTTACCCTTTTCACATCTGCCTATCCTCCTTCCCATTCTACCTTTCCTCCCTTTTAATGCAAAGCCCCCACTTATATTACTTTTCTATCCTCCAACCCCCCACTCCCTCTTGCCTAAATTTGATCTCTACCACTAGTCTCCCTCTAGTCTTCTCCTCCTCCTCCTCCTTGTCTAAGCCCTCCACCTCCTGGACTGAGCCTACCCTCTAGGCTGCCACCCCCTCGACGGAGCCTATCCACCAGGCTGCCTTGCACCTGTTTTTCAAACCTGAATGATGTGTTTTACTATATCAGTTGAACAATAAAGTGAACATCTGTTAACTTTACTCATTGTGTCAGGTGTACTCTGAACTTGGGCATCTGCTATAAGTCAACGAATTCATTGCCTGAACATTGCCAAGGTTGAATTATCCCTTACTTGCTATATCATTAGTCATTAGTGACTGTACATGGTGTTGCCTGAATTATTCCCTTACCATTGTAAAATGTACTCCCTTCTATTTTTTGTGTGAACTGAAGTTCTTATAATGTATGTATGTATGTATATATGTATTGCATTGTTTAATACTGATGTGAAACCTTTGAAAATGACCACCTTGCTCAAAGGTTATTTTTGAACTATGAAATAAATAAAAAATAAGACCTAAAGGTGGCCTGGCAATGTGACAAGCCAGTAGGGAGGGCAAGTGGGATGCTGGGGTGCGGAGGGAGGGGTGTCACCAGCAGAAAGAGGGAGATGGTGTTGCCTCTGTATAGATCGCTGGTAAGACACCACCTAGAGTATTATGTCCAGTTCTGGAGACCACATCTCTGGAAGGACATAGAGTGGAGATGGTCCAGAGGAGGGCAACTAAAATGGTGCAGGGTCTGCAATAAAAGCCCTATAAGGAGATACTAATGGACCTCAATATGCATACCTTGGAACAGAGGAGGGAGAGTGGAGATATGATAGAGACCTTTAAATACCTCACAGGGGTAAATAAGGAACAGGAGGATAGTATTTTTCAGAACAAAAGGTGCTCAAGAACAAGGGGACATGCTATGAAGCTGGAGGGGGGGTAGATTCAGGAAAGATGTGAGGTGGCTGGCAGTATAGTCTAGAGGTTAGAGTAATGAGCTGTGAATGAGCTTGGTTCAGCAGACCTGGGTTTGATTCCCCCATCCTCCACTTGCATACTGTGTGACTCTGAGCAAGTCACTTAACCAGCCTAAAGCTCCCGGGTTGCCCCTGTAAACAGGCAATTGTGCCTAGTGGGCCTTACCCCGGTTAACAAAGAATAAAACAGCTTAATCTGGTTCAAGGTCAGTTGGCATTTATCTGCATCCCCCTCCCCTAGGTCATGCCTGAAAATAGGCAGAATTTGTCTAGTGCACTTACCCGGTCAACAGAAAATAAATAAATAAATAAAAAAAAGATCTTCACAGAAAGAGTGGTGGATTCCTGGAACAGCCTTCCAGCGGAAGTGGTGGGGGCAAAAATAGTGGTGAGGTTCAAGAATGCATGAGACAAGCACAAAAGAATCATAGTGGAAGGGAAGGTAGAAGGGAGAAAGAGCTGTAGATCGGGCACAGTCTGATGTAATAGTGTAGGTAGGGAGAAATGGGGGAGACTGGATATGCCAACTGGTCCTTATCTGCAATCAAATTCTATGTTTCTACTGCATGTTTCCATGAGGATGCAGGACTTTTATGTCACACAGTTCTCTGCTGCTTTTATGAGCTGGTAGGAGTAAGAGAGAATATCTCAGTGCTACACTTCAGGTTATACTGAAAATTGAGTTTCCCAACATTTTAAGGCTTGGATTTTACTTTCCCCTGTGCTACCCCTTTACCAGTAGTAGTAACAATAGTAGAGTTTTGTGATAATGATAGGAGTGATTACCTGAGGTTCATATTCTAAACAGGAGGCTGCTCTGTCTAGTTGTTCTTTTCCAATGTCCGAGGAGGCTGGAGCCCCTTCCCCACAACCCATTAAATAGTTCTTTGAAGAGATCAGTTTATATTCAAGGATTTCTCCCTTCTACCATATCGGGAACACTGTGATAACAGTGAGTTAACTGAACGACTTTCCTTTGTCAAGCACTCTCAGGGCCATTTCCTTGATACTTGCGTAAGCAATAAAGCACAACAGGGTGTGGGTAATTATTTGATAAATTCAAGCCCAGGTGCATTGCAAGGCATGAGTCATTTACACTGAGTACTTTCAGCACCTGGAAGTGCATTTATCACATAACTACCCACACATTGACGTGTCTTATTTTATAACATGGGGATCTGAGATATCTCCAAAAACAAAAATGCCAACTTTATGTATTTTTTTTTTATAAAAGTTACTAGTAAAAAGTAATCCATCCCCATATGCCTATCATCTGTCTTTTTACACATTCAGTAGATGGAAAGTTTATCATGGAATGGAGGGATTCAAACTTCTGCAGAAATCTACTGGCAGAATTTTTGCCTCACCCCAGAGAAACACGCACACCAGAAGGCCTCAGTGAAGCTAGGGATTTAGTTTTGTCTGGGCAGCAAAGATTTCCCTGGTAAGCAGGTAAGGATAGAAAGGGATTTTTTGATAGTCAGGAAAGAAGCTCAAAAATAATGCTATAGAGTAGTACTTAATTTTTATGTTGGCGCTTAGCGGCAGCATCTTAATAGTGAGCTTTGGAGGGCGGT
Source organism: Neoceratodus forsteri (assembly GCA_016271365.2). Taxonomy (NCBI): domain Eukaryota; kingdom Metazoa; phylum Chordata; order Ceratodontiformes; family Ceratodontidae; genus Neoceratodus; species Neoceratodus forsteri. The sequence goes on along the minus strand of CM057449.1, from coordinate 608,256,716 downwards.
CGCTGTTGGGCGAATGCAGGGCATGCACCAGTAGGTGCGTCCCTCATTCCCAAATCAGTCTGCATGCCGGTGCCACACCCCCCTGGGTGAGCACATGTAAGTAAAGGTCCGCTGCAATGCGAGCAAAGCTCGTCACATGCAGTAGACCTTCCTTCATGCTTGCCCAGCATCAAACATGGTGGCACAGTGGCCGCTAAACTGCTGACTTCGGGGGTGCCCAATCCCCCAGTTGGCTTACCCTGCCCCTCTTGTATGTGCTGATGGGGGAGCCCACTCCCCGTCGGCATAATGTGTCTCCCCTCTCCTTTTTTGGTTGCCAAGGAGGTGCCCAATCCCCCTCGGCTCATGTGCTTCTCCGCTTTCGTTGTTTGCTGACAGGGGTGCCCAATCCCCATCGGCATCTGTCCCCCACTCCCTATGTGCCGACGGGGGGGCCCAATCCTCCGTCGGCTACTGTACCCACTCCAAAAAAAAACACCTGTAAAAGAAGAAAACAATCTGCAATGTTTTTTTATAACACCTGTAAACAGAAAATGGTCCCTTGTAGTCTCCCTACCACCTGCACCCAACCACTGCGCCCCCTGCCTCCCCACACCTCCCCACCCCATTCTTACCTCCGGAGTCTGGCGCGATGATCTTTGGTGGACCGGGAACACGTCTGCACTCTTCAAAGCCGACCGCGAACTGAGGAAATGCTGGTCAGCTGTATGATGGAATAAATCGTTTTTTTTCAACTTTGATGCATATCTCGGGCATTTTTTGGAATTTTTGCACCAAATTTTCAACATGGGGTTTTGGGATCCCTCCTCATGAATTCTGTCACTGTTATGACGTTAATCGGTCCCGAAAGGTGATTTTGCAGTCACTGTGTGGAATCACCTTTTGGGACTGATTAATGCAAGGACAGTGGCAGTGTTCATGAAGTGAGCTCCCAAAAACTATGTTGTAAATCTGTGGAAGAAATCAAACAATGGCTGTTTCTGATGTGCATTGCGCGGTTGCTATGCACGCTCTTAACCGTGAATTCACAATATTTTCATGCCAGATTTTCAACATTGTCATTTTCTACACCTCCTTGTGAACAGTACAGCTGTCATTTTCACATCCTGGATGAAATGTGTTTCCGCACTTCCGGCGCACAATAGCGTGGTCGCTGTGGGAAATCAGTGTTCAGGGCAGATTACAAAAATGACAATGACACTGTTCATGAGCAGAGGTCCTAAAATGCCTATGTTGAAAATTTGGTGACGATGCTTCATAAAATGACTGTGTTACGAGCATGCGTTGTGCAGTTTGCACGCATGCTCGTAATGTGCATTTGTAATATTTTCACTCTGGATTTTCACCATTGGCATTTTTCCACACTTCTTGATAAACAGTACAGCTGTCATTTTACATATCCTGCCCAAAATGTGTTTTCACACGTCCGGCGCAGAATAGCGCGGTCTCTGTGTGAAATCACTTTTAGGACAGTTTAACGAAAATGACAGTCACACTATACAGTAGCAGAGGTGCTAAAATGCCTGTGTTGAAAATTGGTGCCAAAGTCTATAAAATGACTGTTACAAGCGTGCATTGTGCATTTCCCACACCCTTGTAAGCCGCAAATTTGCAATATTTACATGCCACATTTTCAACACTGCCATTTTTTTACACCTCCTTATGAACAGTATAGCTGTCATTTTTCACATCCTGCCCAAAATGTGTTTCCACACTGCACTACCAAAGCCAATGCCAGTGCGACAACATTCGGCATTGACAAATGCTTGTTTTAAATTGATATATGTGTGTAAAAAGGGGATTTTAAAGGGAAAGAACATTACAGATAGAATAATAGATTGAAAAGTATCTATTACAAGGCAGTAAGACCATCGAGAGGTTTTGGGGACTTGGAACCTCGAGAGCGAAGATCGAGAGGTTCCCAAAGTTCCCGAAACCTCGATCAGACTTACTACCGTGGACTCAAATACTTTTCTATTTTAATTTTTGTAATATATGGATGTAGCTTTTTGTTTACAGTCTGTGAGCTGTGAAGCCAGTCGCAGCACTGAAGACATGCTTGCAGTGACTGACCATCACACTGGAGACAGCGTCACTTGCCCACATCCCCGCTCCTAACCACCACTCTGTCGGTGTCTGTTTGTATTTTGTGAAGTCCTACCTTTTCGTTTCTGATCCTTCGGGTAATGCAGGATCAACCAGATAATCCAATTACAGAAAAAAAAACAAAGAAATGAAGTGGACACATTTGGCTAGCTAAGCGAGAGTAACGAGCCGCCATGTTTTCAGAATGAGTGTGCCCGCCTACCGAGGAACAGTGACCAATTAGAATGCACGGCATGACTTTGGACGTGCAGGAAGGGACGTGGCTCCATGGCAACTGGGTTTCTTGCCAGGCAGAGTTGCACATGCGCTGTGGCATTTTGGTGATAATACTATCGTTTCTTGCAACGATAGTATTATTGGCAGTGAAGTGTGGTATTATTGGGAGTGGAGTGTTCTGTGCTATGAATTACAAGGATTTTTTTGAATAGTTTTTAGTACTATTATTTTGATTATTCATATATTACATTATTGTTATTATTTTTTTTTTAATATTTTGAGGGAGTTTCATTGTTAGGGCCTCGCTGACTATTTTAGTGGGCGTAAAACTGGAAACCATGCTTGTAATGGAAGTCAGGATTTTTTTTTAACAAAAGATATTGATATGTTAGTGTGCTGATTGCTGGCACTTTTTTAGTCAGTGGTAGTACTCTGACGTTGCACAGCTGCTGACCAATCAGGACACAGTAATTTTCTACCCATTTTATAAAGCAGTCTGTCCCACAGACAGTTACAGAGACCTGTGGAATTTTCCTTAAAACCTCATTCTGAATATAACACACCCCAAAGAAACCAATACTCAATAAAAGAAGCTGATTAACCTTCTCAGCAACTTAAGAAGGCCTTTCCCTTTAAATGGCATTCCATTAAAATTAAATACCTGGGCCTTCATATAACTAAGGACCCAGCTGTCATGGAAATGATAATTATGAACCCATCTCATTACCGATCCAGTTGGATCTGGATAGGTGGACTTCTGGTATATTTTCTTTCTATCAGCGATTTGAAATTATTTGTATAAATATTCTTCCTCGTCTCCTGTACTTGATCCAAAATGTCCCCTTCTTTCCGTCGACTTTTTTACTTTAAGTCATGGAATAGAATGATGGCAGGTTTTATATGGGGTAAGGGATGCCCAAGAATAAGGTTATCCATCCTTAAGTTATCATTGGCCCAGGGATGTTTTAATTTGCCAGACTTTAACTTATACGCAAGGGCAGCATTTCTAAGAATTTTGATACTGTGGCTGGCGGGATCTTATGTCTTGCCTTGGAAAACTATCGAATTTCACTTAAATGATCTGTTTGATATTAATGGAATATTATTTTCCTCTGATGAGAGATCGGTGTCAGCCTCAGCCCTCACGAAGGTTGCCTCTCTGGGTTTTAGACTGTGGAGGTGTATTGAGAAGGTCCCAACCAATTCATGCCATTTATGAGTACTGCAAGTTAATTTCCCAGGATGAAACTTTTGCTCCTATTCATATGGATAACGCCTTTTCCACTTGGAGACAGATGGCATTATCCCATGTCTTCCAGTTTCTTTCTCCCCAAAGGATTCTTCCCTTTGAAAAACTACAATCTCAATATAGCCTTCGGGACTCAGATTTATTTAGATACTTCCGAGTCCGTAACCATATACTGCGAAACAGAGGCCTTCAGGTTAAAATGCCCTTCCCTCTTCCTGATTTATTAAAAGTTTTTATTGAAGCTATCAGAGGAAATTTGGGGACTCACATTATAGGACAACTTTACAGGGGTTTGAGGAGTGAGCAGTTAGAATCCATGGCTTCAATCTTACAAGAATGAAATAGAGATTTGTCTCTAGAGGTTTCTCTTGAGGCATGGCTGGGATCGGCACTACAAGCTATAAAGATTACATCATCTCCTCATTGGAGGGAATTTGCTTGGAAGTGCCATTCCCGATTTTGGAGGGCTCCAGTGATTCTTCTAAAGTTTCTACCAGAAAAATATGGGAGATGCTGGAGAGAGTGCGGGTGTCCTAGGGCCTCATTGGGTCATTTGTTTTGGCTTTGCCCTTTGTTGATGCCCTTTTGGCTCTCTCTTCAGATGGAACTTTCTAGGATATTCAATGAGCCGGTGGAGTTAACGGCTGAACAAATTATACTAGGGATCTTTTTGGACCACACTCCCCCATGGTACAAGACACTCCTTCCGGTCTGCCTTTTGGCAGCTAAAAAAGCTATGACTCGTAGTTGGATGTCAACTCTGATTCCTACGGTCCAAGAATGGAGAATTATCATGTCTGATATATACTGTTCTGAAAGTTTCAATGCTAAAATACAAAATAAGGGTCCATCTTACCTGTTGAAATGGCAGCGGTGGGTTCTTCACCAATCAACGGTGGACCCCACCTTCTGCCCATAATTCTCCCCTTATTGTGGGTTGTTATACCTGAGTTTCTCACCTAGCAGGTAATGGGGTAGGAGGGGGAGTTAGAGAAGGGTCAAATTTACTTGGATTTCCTCTTACACTTCACCTATATTATAAGGGGAAGGAAATCACAAATACACTTCTTTATACCTTGGTGATTATTTGGATACCTTTTAAAACTATAGGATTAATCCCCTTTCCTTGACATTATTAATTAGGGTGCAACATGGAGATGGACTACTTATTATATATCACTACCTGGTGTACTGATCTCATAGGACAAAGTTTTTTACCCTCAGAGATTAATGATTCTGCTGCAAAAATAATGCTACCGTTGTAAACATTTATAAATTAAATGTAACCCTTTTCTTACTTGCAATGTTTGTAATGAAAACTTTTAATAGGAAGAAATTAAAAAAAAATTAAAGAAGCTGATTTATATTTACATCTGCAGACGTGAATGTACCATACATTCCTGTTCAAAACAAATGATATGCAGTAGTATCCTCTTGGTGCTCTCAAAAGATATTTTTCACCACCCTCTGCCTTTCCATAATCTACAGTATGTCTCAGCACTTTTTTACAGAGCGGCAAGCTCCTGCACTCATGCTGCATGCCTGAAGAGACCATCTCTGTTGTCCTTCCTTTAAAATCTTACTCCATATCCTGTCCCCCCCCAGACCCAATAAGTTGATTACTTCACGGGGAGCCTGGTGAGCACCAGTTTTTTTCTCCTTTATGACTCAGGTGGTTTCTTGCCAGCACCCCAAGGATTTGTGCTGCATGTTCATTTTTAAATTTGTTTAGCTGCCTTAATGTGATCTGCTTTCCTATGCCCACTTAGTATTTGACCATTATGTTATACCTCAGTGTTCCCATGAACATGCAGCATTTCATCCATCATGGCTGCTTGTGCAGGTGTTAGCTGCTTAGAGAGGGTGATAGCATCAACAGAGGTCCTCCCTGACTTCTCCAATGAGCTCTTCTAATGGAACTACATTGTTCTCCTTCGAATAGCTACACACAAGTAGGACCATTTCTTCCCTTTTGTGGTAAGGTTTCATCATGTTCACATGACGTGCCTGCTGCCAGATTTTGGGTAATTTTACAATAAAATTAATCTGATTCACTTTTCTTACCACATACTGTAGTGTGGACCCTCCCTGGCTGCCTCTCCAATTATTTAACCAGGAAAGACACACTAAGCTGAAAGCTTGTTTACAGGTGTGACCTGGGAACACAGGGAAGTTAAGTGACTTGCTCAGGGTTACACAGTATGCAAGGGGGGGCTGTGGAATTCAAACCCAGGTCTCCAGATTTGCAGCTCAGAGCCTTAAACCACTGCGCTACTGCCTCCACCTATATTTCACCTGTATTTTATTCTGTCAGACAGGGACAAATTCCATCTCACAGTGTCCAGTCTTCTACCCCTGGGTTCTTGTTCCATGACTGTACCAGGTTTTCTATAACCATTGTGCTGAGAATAGGTGATCCTGGGTGAGTCCCATGAACTCCTTGAACCATGGCCTGATGTTTAGGACATAATCCACAATGGACTCTATTTAGGAAGCAGATTCATCCTCCCACTTATCTCCCACTACATCTAGGGATCCCTACACCCTGTGACAAAACAAGAGCTTGAAGGGTGATAGCCCTGTGGACTTCTGTAGGACCTCTGTATAGAAGATGTGATAAATACTTGTCCCAATCTGTCTGGGAAGTGTTGGAATTGCTGACAGAGATAAAGGTAAGCCGCTTTAACCCAGGTGTACATATATACACACACACACACATATATATATATATATATATATATATATATATATATATATATATTATAGTGGGGCGGTAGTGCCACTATAGTTAGGGTTGAGTAGGCACTTTAATGCAAAACCTCAAATTTTGCACCTTAATAACTTTGCCAAGGTATGACGAATTTGCCTGAAATCTTGCATGTGTGGTCTGGCACCATCGATCTCTGGATCTGGGAAGTTGCGTTATGGTAGGATGTACAGTTGCAGACTTTTTGCGCGTTTCATTGCTCGCATCCACAGCCCACATGATTTGTCTGTTCAGTCCAAAAGCTTCAGGGAAGATGCAGCCTTTGTCACCGATGTGCCTTTTGAAGATTTGGTGAAAAAATATTAAACTGTTCAAAAGTTATTTAAAAAAAACAAATTTCCCATTATAGTCAATTGGAAAAGTTAACAAAAATCACAAAACTTTTGTGAGAGGCTGTTTTTACCATCGCAAATGGCCCATTTACTTTTGTGAGTTGGCCATCTTGTTTACAATTAGTGACACAGAAAAATGCCTGGCATTTAATATTGGGACCCTCTAGGTAAGCACCGATTGTTGTGTTTACCTAGTCAGTTCCTGAGGATGCTAGCCATATCTTTTTTGGTGGGTTAAACCCCCCCCCAAAAATATGTTTTTAAACTTTTTCTGAAGAATACTTTCGCAAATGCAAAAGTTTTGTGATTTTTTTTACGAAACTTTCGTGTTTTCTGAAAGTATTTTGCAAAGTATGCTCAAAATAACTGCAAATCTTTGCCAGCCTCCTGCAACAAAACGGTTTGGTCTTTTTGGCTGAAATTTGCAGGGTGGCAAGCCTTTGTCTCACAGATGTGCCTTTTGGTGGTTTGGTTCCAAATCATTACAGGGGCCCAAAGTTACAGCATTCTGAAGTTCAGCAATTTTCCCATAGGATAACATTGTGGCATCCGTGACACCTTTTGGGGCCTGTATCTCGAAAACGGTTCAAGAAACAGACTTTTCATCACAGAAATTCTTAAGTTCAGAAACAGATTGGAGGGTCCTGAAACCCATGAAATGTGAATTTTTTTCTACCTTGTACGGTTCCTGAGATATTTGCGATTTACTGTTCCAGTTGCTCATTTTCATGTCCGAGGACCACTATTACTCCCACAGACTTCGTATTCACAGTGCTTTTTGCTGCCCCTTTCTCAGACACAATGCACAATATGGATTCAGTTGACTTAATTTTGGGGGGACTAGTCACACTTATGATTGCAACCACACTTCAATTTTTATACTAGCTGCTTCGGTTCCCCAGATATGGGCAAATTAATGTTACAAGGCTTCCTTGCCCTACAGGGCTGCTGTATGACTCCATGCTTATATGTAAGTGGGAGCGCAGAGCCCAGAGGGTCTGTGCTCCTACAAACACATATCATTACACAGAAATGGGCAGCTTGGTGGAAGCGTAGGGCCCGAAGGGCCCTGCTCTCCAACTGACACATACCATTTACTATTTATATTACACTTTGTCAAAAAGAAGGGAAATTCATTGCAAAAAACTCCATTAATGCATCAGTTAGGATTGGTTCCACAGTGACGAAAGTGTGGAAATGCGACGTTAGGATTACCACCCTACCACCCCAACCCAATGCCCCCATCCTCAAACCCCTAACTCCGCATTTCCCCCCACCCCACCCCCCACACACACATGGAAGACACATGCAAGATTGTAAGACACTATACCAGTCAATCACATCTGTAAGCACAATAATCACGACATTGTACTACTTTCACATAACACTATGTTATGAAACACAAATACAGTATGATCGACTCTATAGTACAAGACCTGTATGATGACACATTATAGCTAGCATATCTTTCTCATAAAGTGAAACTCAGTCTGCACAAACTTTCTAAATACTGACTTTTATGTGTCAAAATTCAATGATTGGCTCACTGCAGGTATCGCTGCTACCACATAGGCATGTGGTAGCAGGACAGGCACAGCTGACAGATACATAGTACTTTTCAGATACTGCTCAGGTATGAAACTAGCACCATCACATGTTGTAATACTGCTGTGTTTCCTGGAAATACTCAATAGCATCATGTTATAGTTAGCTTTTAATGTTACAACTGTTGCTGTCACATGTTGCTTGTAAAGTATACTACAAAACATTACTTTTATTATTATTACCATTTCTTACTAGGACTGACTCACTCTATCAGAAAAACATATGCAGACACCCACTACCTGTTGCTAGGGTTATCCAAACTCTTCTTTCCAGTACAGCTGTCTATACATAACATACTGTATGTTTCATTATTTCTTAGCAATTAAAATACAGGCATCTGCTAAAATCTTGTTATTGATGTTTGTAACAAAAAAATGCTTACTGAGGGCCATCTCCCATGCTTGCCCAGCATTTGTGTGTACCCACAAGGCACTATGATAACAGCAGGACTCATACAGTTGCTGGACCATGATGATGGATGTGTGTTGTACTGCTTGCATGTGTGTGTCGAGGGGACAGGTAGGGGTTGGGGGAATGAGGAGTTAGGGGTTTGAAGATGGGGACGTGGGGGTGGGGTGGCAACCCTAACATTGCATTTCTACAATTTTTGTTGCTGTGGAAACAATCCTAACTGCTGCATTAATGGAGTTTTTTTGCAATGAATATATATATATATATATATATATATATATATATATATATTTGTCTCTCCATATTAAAAGTAGCAGTATAAATGTGTAGGTGGAGAAGAGAGATTTGTAGTCAAAGTCTGGGGCACATTGAGACTTGTCTTTACATTCATGACAGGTAGTGTGGGGAACCTAGTTCAGGAAATTAATCTGGGGGGTGGGTGAGTAGATTAATAAAGCTCTGTGAATCAGGTATGTGATTGTGGGTGGAGCTGCCAGAGGCTTAGTGCCTTCTAACAAGAGCACTATAAAAAACTCCCTTGCCCAGTGTTTTCCATCATGCTTATGTCCCATCATGTGAGTGGAACAGCACAGGAGTGGAGCATCTGCCTTAGTTATCCGCAAGCATCTGCAGATAGTCTGCAGTTCAAAAGAGTGTCTGCAGGAAGAACAACAAGGCCAAGGTAAGTGATAACATAGTTTCTTGGGCTAGATACTATGCTTCGGGGTGGTCTATAGACCTCTGGGGCAAGCGGAAAAAAAGGGACAAGGAGCTTGCAGAAGAACTTGAAGGGGGGGTAGCAAAGGGGGAAGCAGTGATAGTGGGTGATAGTGGGTGATCTTTTGAACCTGCCAGACATCGATTGGGATGTTCTGGTGGCCAGAAGCACAAGAAGTCAGGTCTTGCTGGATGTACTTCAGGACTGTCTCCTGGCACAGCTAGTTAAGGAACCTACCATGCAGTCTGCCGTTCTCGATATGGTGCTTACTTGCTCATAGGTGGTAGGAGCAGGGAGAGAAGGAGATCCACTAGAGAAAAGTGACCATAACTCCATTTGGTTCGAACTGGCCCTAGGTACTGGAAAGTCCCAATCAAGAACTGAAGTCCTTGATTTTAGGAGGGCGGACTTCAGAAAACTGAGGGAACTGGTCAGGGAAAAGTTAGCTGGGGTGGACATTTTGGGTGAGGTAGAAGAAAGATGGAGGGTAATAAAGGGGGCCATTCTCAAGGCATCTAAGATATGCATGGGAATGGTAACCAAAAGGAATATGTTCAAGTGACCATTATGGCTGGCAGTATAGCCTAGAGGTTAGAGTAACGAGCTGTGAATGAACTTGGTACATTCAGCAGACTGGGGTTTGATTCTCACAGCCTCTACTTGCATACTTCGTGACTCTGAACAAGTCACTTAGCCTCTCGAGTGTTCCCAGGTTGCCCCTGAAAACAGGCACTTGTGCCTAATGAGCCTTATCCGGTTACCAAAGAATAAAATACGATAAAAAAATGTATGATTCTCTGCAAATGTCAGGGAAGCAGTGGGGGCTAAGAAAAATGCCTGCTACATGTACAAAGAAAACCAGGGGAGGAAGAATAGGGAGAACATGTACTGAGAAATCAGGAGACAAAGAGGGCACTTAGGGAGGCAAAACCAGAGAGAGAGCTACATATTGCAGAAGGGGTCAGGGGTGCAGAAAAACATTTCTTTTGATATATTAGGGAAAAAAATTGGTGGATTCGTTAGGCTATCAGAGGGGGTTAGGATGACAGAAGAGGTTGGGCAAAAGGCTGCTGTCCTTAATGATTATTTTTGCTCAGTTTTCACCAGGGAGTAAAGTGTGCCCTTGCCTGAGAGTGGCATCAAAGCAGCCACTAGAGGAGTTCCAGAGATGAGGTAGCCAATGTTTACAAAGGACAGGGTCCAGAAAGGGCTGGCAACCCTAAAGATAGATAAGGTCCCAGGACCAGATGGACTGCATCTGAGGACACTCAAGGAACTGGTGGCAGAACTGGCTGAGCTCTGGTAGGACTATGCAACAGCTCACTGCATATGTGGGTAGTTCCAAAAGATTGGAGAGTGGTGACATCATTCCACTCCAATGGGGGGGGGGGCAGGAATAAGTAGGGAACTGCAGAGCTGTGAGTGTGACCTCCATCATAGGGAAGCCGAGGGAGTCACTGATCAAGGAAGACCTTGTGGACTATGTGGAGCACAATGGTCTCCAGGATAGTAAGCAATATGGGTTTGTGGCAGGGAGATCCTGTCAGATGGACCTGATAGTTTTCTTTGATTGGGTGATGAGAGAATTGGCTAGTGCTATGCCATGGATTTGCTCTATTTTGACTTCAGCAAGGCTTTCGAGTTGGTGCCCCACCATACCTCTCAACCTTTTGTCACTGAAATAGGCACATGGACATTTTTTGACTCCCAAAATGAGGGACTATGAGGGACACAGACCCTCAGAATGAGGGACACATCTTCAAACATGGAGATACAAGCTCAGAATGCTGTGAAAACCATAGTGTTTACTTATACAAAGTTTATTTTGGATTTAGTATATTAGAATATTAAGAGTTTCTGCTTTAAAGTCTGAATTTACAGCAGCACCTTTGTGTGGGCAGCACCTTTTCCATGAGGGACAGATGAGGGACAGAGCAATTTTAAGGGGCAAAATGAGGGATGACCCTCGTAATGAGGGGCACTTGAGAGGTATGTGCCCCACAGATGCTTGCTGAAGAAGATGGAAGATCTGGGTGTGGCTAAGGACATAGTTAACTGGGTAGGAAACTGGCTAAAGGGTATGCAGCAGAGGGTTATGGTCAATGGTGTCAAATCAGAAGAGAGAGAGGTCATGAGTGGGCAGCCACAGGGATTGGTCCTGGGCCTGGTCCTCTTCAATATGTTCATGAGCAACATTGGAGAAGATATCCGAGGCAGGTTGTGTCTCTTTGCAGATGGCACTAAGCTCTGTAGTAGAGCTGATAAAGACAAGGGAATCAGGGAAATGCAGAATGACTTGCAAAAGGTCTAAGGTGTAGCATTTGAAATTCATCTGTAAGGTAATGCACCTAGGGAATAAGAACCCCAGGACAGATTACTTGATGAGCGGGGTGAGACTCAGCACTACAGTTGAGGAATGTGACCTAGGAGTTATCATTAGTGACACCCTCAAGCAATCAAGGCAGTGTAACAAAGCCTATGGTAAGGCAAGTAGGATGCAGATGTGCATAAGGAGGGGTTCTGATAGCAGGAGGAAGGAAGTACTGTAATACTACCCCTCTATAGATCTTTAGTGAGGCCTCACCTGTAGCACAGCACCCAGTTCTGGAGCACTCACCTCAGGAGGGATAGGGACAGACTGGTACAGTGCAGAGTAACACAAATGATTTAGGGACAACAGTGCAGGTCTTATGAGGAGCACCTCAAGGCACTGAACATGTACTTGCTTGAGACCTGAAGGAAGAGGGGAGATATGATAGAGACCTTCAATTTCCTAAAAGGAATAAACAAAGTGAACAGCAGGGAACTATTTAGCTTGAATGCTATTTTGAGGTCATGAGGTCACTAATAGGAGGGATGTTCAGGAGGGACATGAAAAGGTATTATTTTACAGAAAGGGTGGTGGAGCAGTAGAACAGTCTACCAGCTGAAGTAGTGGGTGCTAAAATGGTTGATGGTTTCAAGCACGATTGGGACAGAGTGACTGGTATAATAGTCACACGGGATGACAGAACTGGGAGTGGGAAATAGGGGAGGGCTAGGACACTGGATGGACCATAGGTCACAGGGTAGATGGGGAACTCAGGCAGACTGGATGGACCATTGGTGTTTTTCTGCAATCATCACCTATGCTTTCATGTTTCTGTAACACAGTATTGTGTATGGATATACAGTATAACATAGTACTGTGTATGGATATACTGAAATAGATAACTTAAGGTTAAGTAGCTGCAGTCAGTGGGGCAACGATTAAGAGGTAAGAGGTAGTGAACATCAGGAAAAGGTAGTTACTGGTAGGGTTGAAAAGACAAATCTGGAGACACCCTATCTAGGATAGGGTAACAAATGCATTTTAGGCAAGTAAATGAAGAGGTTGAAAGCCAACGAACATAGAAAGGAGGTGGGAAGGTTCAACAGACAAAAAGGTTAAGGAAGGAAACTGTGGGAGTGGTGCAGTCTTTTGGGACACATTCTGGAGACTGAGGTGCTGCCCCATTTGACTCACCTCTCTGCGTAGGGCAGAAGTCACTGGACTTCGGGTCAAACTGGCAAGGGTACAGAGAACATTGTGCCCCACCCAGGGGCCACCAAGTCTTCCGCTGCACCCCCAGAAGATACCTAGGTGGAAGCAGAGCAGTTGTAACTTGATGGGCTCTGTGAGGGTGGAGATGGTGGGATGGGTATACACTCCTTAGCCTGTATCACTGCACAATTCATTTGCCATACTGGTGGGACAAGACAGGTGGGAGAAGGTACCCACAGCAATGAGAAGGGAGTATGTGGGAGTTCTTAGGAGGGGAGGCCCAAGGAGGGAAAAGAGGCCCCCAAATGAGGGGGAAGTAGCTGCTGGTGGGGGACTCTATTGTCAAGGGGATAGAATTGGGAGCAGGGATGAACAGGAGAGGGAGGTGAAGTGCCTCCCTGGGTCTTCAGCTTTAGAGGGATAGAGAACAGATCCGGAGGATTGCAAGGGTGGCAGGAAATGGGAGGGAGCTGGATGTCATTGTCCACCTGGGACAAATTACCTGACAAGGGATAGGGCAGGGGTGGTGCAGGATAATTTCAGGGGGCTGAGGAGGGGCCTTAAACAGATAGTGGTTACACTTTAAGTGTCAGTTTCAATGTAACTAATCATTAATCATATGCAATGGGGTAATTACACTGTAGTAACATGTTTGTTGCATGTAACTGCATTATTGCAGTTGCAGTGTAGTTACGCTGTAACTGCATTGTAGTTAAATGACACCTCAAGTGTAACCTAGACAGCATGTACAGTGACATTTGCCGAAATGTTACCAGGGTACAGCCAAGGAGAGGAAACGGCACTCTATACTAGTGCATTTAACAGTTGGTTAAAGGCATGATGGATTGAGAAGGCCTTTGGCTACATTGGGCATTGGGGGCCAGCCTGGGATGATATGGGCCTCTTTAGGGGAGTTAGCCTGCATCCTTCCAGGAGGGAGACCACAGTCCTTAGTAAGAGGTTTAAATGCTGCTTGGATGTGCATTTAAATGAGCTGGTGTGGGGCTTTAATACCAAGGTAGGCAAAAATTGCCCCCCCAATGATAAACCAACAAGGAAGGAGGGCCAAAGGGGAGGAAGCTATCCCAGGAGAGGGGTGCAAGAAGACAGTGGTTGGGTCAAGGCATAGGACAAGGGGGTATAAATCAGGAAAGCAAGAACAGAGGAGTGAAGGGGACGGGTAATGAAAAGGGTAACAAGGGAAGATGGTTGTCAGGGGGAGCTTCAAGGAACAATGCAGGCAGGAAGGGAGAAGCAGGGGGGCAGACAGGGAGGGTGTAATGTATGGAAAGCCATGTGTGCCATTGCAAAGAGTCTGTATAATAAAATGTTGGACCTGGAGGCTGTAATGGAGGAAACTAGCCTGGATTTGGTGGCCATAAAGGAGTCATAGTACACTGATAACCAGGACTGGAATGTGGCCATACCAGGCTACTCTCTGTTCAGGAGAGACAGGGAAGGGAGGAGAGGTGGTGCTATATATGAGGGAAAAAAGCAAGGCTACAGAAGTACAGGGGCATCCAGAGGACAAGGAAGGAATGGAGATGCAGTGGGTCATCCTTGAGACATGAGGTGGGGCTGCTATCCATACATTGGTGGTGTGACAGGGTAGCGAACTGGGCAGATTCTGGGGAACACTCTCAAAGAGAACGCTCCAGACACAAGTTTAAATTAAATGAAATCTGCTTTACTTTCATGAACAATAAAAAGAAACAAACAACTTGTATTCAGCTTAACAAAAACGTTTTGCAGTTCAGTCTCTTGCTGACTCCTGTTGCATCTCACTGCAACAGAAACCTCCTTCTGCTTGTTTACACTTCTCTCTTTATTGGGCTCAGGTGTTGCTTGTTATTTATCTCCCTCCCCTTGAGAGATAACCAACAGGTTGAACATCCAGTGCAATGAGGCCTTAAAGGACCGCATTTAAAACAAAAGAGGTTTGGTACAGATCCCACCACAGCTCCTGTCAGAACCTGTGTTGTAGGTTTGTGAAGCGGTTTATGGGTGAAAGAAGCATGATGGACATACACTCCATCATAGGTGGTGTACAGAGCCCCAGCACAGGGGTAGGCGTTGGATAAAGCATTTGGAGAAGACATTATCAGGATAGCAGAAAAGGGGAGGAGCTGCTAGTTGGTGACTTCAATCTGCCAGATGTGGATCGGAGCCTTCCAGTTGCAACTTTGGCAAGGAGCAGGGTCATCCTTGACTCCCTACAAGGAGCTTTTCTCAGGCTGCTAGTCATCAAACCCACTAGGGTTGGGGTAGTGCTGGACCTGGTGCTTGCAAACAGGGACAGCATTGCAGACATCACAATGGGCAGTCCCCTAGGTACAAGCAATCACCATTCAGTGTGGTTTAACATTAAATGGGAGCAGAGACAAACCGCACAAGGACGAGGATCCTGAACTTTAGGAGGGTAGTCTAGATTTTTAAAGAAGTAGGTGACTGCCTCAGAAACTGCCTAGTACAGGGGATTGCCATGAAGGGGTAGATGAACAGTGGAGGAAAAATAAGGGAGGGCATATTTAAGGCAACCAGCCTCTGTGTGAAGGAAGTAAGTTAAAGCAAAAGGAAAAAGAGACTGTTGTGGTACTCTAGGGAAGAGGCCATGGTAGTGAAGGAAAAAAGAGTGGCATTCAGGAGGTATAAGGAAACACAGAGGAAGGAAGATAGGGAGGTTTGCCAGATAAAACAGAGGGAGGAAGGTAAGGCAGTGAAGGGGAGGTAAAGGGGCAGGCAGGGAAAAGGATAGCCAAGGGGGGTACCTAAAGATGATAAGACTTTGTTCAATTACTGTACATAAGTGAGAAGAGGAAAGCAAAGGGAGGTATTGTGAGGATAAGGAGGGTAAAAGAGGGATACTGCACAAAATGGGAACAAGAAAAAGCAGACATCTTCAAGAGGTAGTTCTGCTCAGTCTTCACAGTGGGGGTGGGGGGTGGGGACAGACCACCAGAAAGCAGCAGGAACAAAGTGGGTGAGGCATACTCAAGTCCATTTTCAGAGGGAAAAGTCTTGAAGGGGCTTGCAGCTCTGAAAGTAGACTAGGTGATGAGACTGGCTAGGATACATCTAAGGGTACAAAAAAACCTCAAGAAGGTGCTGGCTGCTCCTCTGATGGCCTTATTCAATGGCTCACTGAAATGGGGTGTGGTTCCAGAGGACTGGAGGAGAGCAGATGTGATCCCTTTATGTAAAACCAGCAGCAGGCAAGAGCCTAGCAACTATAGGCCAATGAGTCTTACCTCAGTGATAGGGAAATTAATAGAAACACTGATAAAGGAAAGGTTGGCAGAGTATTTTTGAATCATTTGAATCATACAGGCTGCAAATCCAAAGACAGCATAGATTCGGGGAGGGCATGCCAGACAACCTGATCAATTTCTTTGACTGGGTGACCAGGGAAATAGATTTTGGTGGGGGCAGTGGACATGGCCTACCTGGACATTAACAAGGCCTTTAACACGTGCCACACAGGAGACTGATTAAGACCGAGCAGCCTACAGGTGGGCTCCAAAGTGATGAATTAGGTCAGAAACTGGTTAACTGATAGGCAACAGAGGGTGGTGGTTAAAGGTACTCACTCTAATGATAGAAGAGTGCTCAGCAGGGTGCCGCTGGACTCAGTACTGGTACTGGTCCTCTTTAGCATCTTCATAGGTGACAGTGGAGATGAACTGGAAGGGAAAATATGCCTTTTTGCACAAGATACCAAAATCTGTAATAGGGAGGACAATCAGAAAGGAGTGCAAAGAATGTATAAGGATCTTGGGAAACTTAAGCACATGGTTAAAACATGGCAGTTGGGGTTCAGTGCCAAAAAGTGCAAAATTATACAGCTAGTGCATAGGAACCCAGGAACCGAGTGTAGGATGGGGGGAAGGTACTGTTAGTCACTAA
Source organism: Neoceratodus forsteri (assembly GCA_016271365.2). Lineage (NCBI taxonomy): Eukaryota > Metazoa > Chordata > Ceratodontiformes > Ceratodontidae > Neoceratodus > Neoceratodus forsteri. The sequence goes on along the minus strand of CM057449.1, from coordinate 608,239,886 downwards.
GCAGGAACTGGACCTTGGGGTTATTATATCTGATGACCTCAAAGTGGTGGAGCAGTGTGTCAAAGCAGTGGGTAGGGCCAGTGCAAAGTTCAATGCTGCAAGCAACTACAGACTGGTAGGCCTCACCTCAATTGTGGGCAATATAATGGAAACCCTTCTAATGGAGAGGATTGTATCCTTTCTCAAAGAAAACAGCAAATTAGACACAAAACAGCATAAATTTACCACAGGTAGATCATGCCAAACTAATCTATTAGACTTTTTCAACTGGATAACCAAAATAGCGGATCAGGGCAGTGAAGCAGACTTCAGCAAAGACTTTGACTAGGTCCCACATAGAAGGCTACTAAGTAAGTTAGCATGGGGGTAGGGCAATAAGTGGTGAACTGGATACAGAGCTGGCTTAGCAGAAGGATCCAGAGGGTACTAGTAAACGACTTCCTATCAGAAGAAAGGGGGGTAGATAGTGGAGTTCCACAGGCGTTGGTGCTAGGTCTGATGATCTTTAATATTTTTATTAGCAATATATCTGAAGGCCTGAAAGGTAAGGTGAGTTTGTTTGCAGACGATACGAAAATGGGCAACAAGGTAGACATTCCAGGAGGGGTGGAAAAGATGAAGGCTGACCTTAGGGCTCTGGAACTATGGTCAAAAACATGGCAACTAAACTTCAATGCAAAAAAATGCAAGATCATGCACCTTGGAAGAGGAAACCCAGAAGAAGAATACTACCTAGGAGGAGTAAAACTGGAATCCACTAAGCAAGAACGAGATCTTGGAATAATTATAACAGATGGCCTGAAAATGTTCAAGCAATAAGAAAAAGCAGCACTAAGGACAAATGGCATGCTGGGCTGAATAGGAAGGAGGATTACCAGCAGAAAAAGAGAGGTCATCCTGCCACTGTATAGATCACTGTTGAGGTCACACCTGGAGTACAGCATCCAGTTATGCACAGACTGGAAACAGTGCAAGAGAGAGCAACAAAAATGATACAGGGAATGTACAGCAAAATATATGATGAACGGCTGTGGGACCTAAACATGTATTCCCTGTAACAGCAAAGGGAGAGGAGAGACATGATAGAGACCTTCAAGTTCTTAAATGGAATAAACAAGGTACAGGTTCAGGACCTGTTTCAGATCAAGAATCACACCAGAACCAGAAGGCATGATATGAGGCTGGAGGGGGTCAAATTCAGGGGCAACACATTCAAGTTCTTCTTCACAGAGAGGGCGGTAGATGCATGGAACAGCCTTCCACAGGGAGTAGTGCAGGCGCAAATGCATGGGATAGGTATAAGGGCACAATAACACTGAATAGAAGTTAATGGAGGGGAGTAGAAACAAGGGCAGACTAGATGGCCCATATGGTCCCCTTCTGCTGTCACTTTCTATGATTTTATACTGGGATGCATTGGGAGAGGCACCACAAGCAGGAGGAGGGAGGTGGTGCTGCCACTGTATTACTCACTTGTGAGACACCACCTGGAGCATTGTGTCCAGTTTTGGAGTCCACACCTCAGAAAGGACATAGACAGGGTGGAGCCAGTCCAAAGGAGGGCAACTAAAAAGGTGCAGGGATTGCATCAAAAGCCCTATGAGGAGAGACTGAGGGATCTCAACATGTACACTCTGGAGGAGAGGAGAGCAGGGGGAACATGACAGACCTAAACCTAAAAGTTACTCACCATGGTTAACAGGATGCGGGGGGGGGGAGTCTCTTTTGAATGAAGAAAAACACCCAAACTAGAGGGCGTGCAATGAAGCTGGGGGGAGCGGGACTTTAGGAGGGATGGGAGGAAGTGCTGCTTCACTGAAAGAGTGGTAGACACCTGGAATCGACTGCCAGTGGAAGTGGTGGAGGTGAAAACACTAGGGCACTTCAAGCATGCATGGGATAGACAGAGGGGAATATTAGTAAATAGGCAGGGAGGAGGGAAGGTTGCTGGAGACTAGTAAGGGTCTGCATAGACAGACTAGGTAGGGACCATCAGGGCAGACTGGGTGGGCCAAGTGGTCTGTTTCTGCCGACAAATTCTATGTTTCTATGTTCCATGTTGATCATCAAATGTTCTATTCTGTTTTCAGGCTGTCAGGGAACTATTTGAGCAACACATTTGTTCCTGAATGGTATAGCATGGCCTTAAATTATCACACTATCCCATGCATGCTTGAAGTGCCCATCTAAGGAAAATCGATCAGAACCAAAACAGGGCATGGCAAGCACCACGTGCATCACAACTCCACACGGGCATTCCACACATGATAAGGATGATCAAAACATTCAGGACACAAACCACAAGCAGAGAAATCATGCAGCAAGCAGAGCAAACCAAGACTGGAAGGCACTGTGTGTCAATGCCCGTAGCCTTCCAAACAAAATCATAGATCTCACAGCAATGATGGCCAAGGCCAGCCTCGACTGGGTTGCTGTCACAGAGGCTTGGTTCACAGAGAACCATACCTGGGATGTCGCCATCCCTGGGTACACTCTCTTCAGGAGAGACCACAAAGGTAAGGGGGAGGGTGTTGCTATTTTTATCAGGGAAGGGATAAATGCTGCTGAGAACCAGGGAACACAAGGTGAGACAGAGACCCTATGGATCACTCTAGGAGCTGGAAACAGGAACCCTAACAGGGCTGAAGTTATCAATAGACCCCCCAAACCAGGAGACTGAAAAGGATAAGGTTCTTCTGGAAGACATAATGAGGATGGCTGATAAAGGCGGGCTATTGCTAGTCAGGGACTTCAATCTACCAGATGTAGAATGGTCCACCTTCACAACCTCCTCAGAGAGGAGTAGAGACTTCCTCATGGCTTTGAAAGGGGCAGGACTGAATCAAATGGTGGTTTCTCCCACCAAAGAATCAGCTATACTGGACCTGGTACTCACTAACAGTGCCAGGGTGTCAGATGTACAAGTGGGGATTGATTCGGGTACCAGTGACCACAGGTCAATCTTGTTCTCCATTAGCAAGACTGAGGACCCTTGCCACTCCAGCATCAGGGTGCTCGATTTCAGGAAAGCAGATTTCCCAAAAATGGAAAGGATCAAGCCCCTGCTGGCAACAGATACCGCATGGAATATGGAGGACAAATGGACAAAGCTGAAAGATACTATAGCGTCAGTCACAGCGCTATGCGCTAAACAAATCAGCAAGTCCTAAAGGGCAGGGAACCCCCTCTGGTCCTCCAAAGAGATAGCTACTATAGTTAAGGAAAAGAGAAAAGCTTTTTGGAAGTACAAGGAGACCAAATCTGAAAAGGATAGAGAAGCCTACAGAGAGAAACTCAAGGAAGCTGGGAAAGATATAAGGGTGGCATGGGCCCAGACCAAAGAAAAACTGGCTCAAGAAGTGAAAAGGGGGGACAAAACATTTTATCAATACATTCGAGAAAAAAGAAAGAGCAAAGGAGGAATAACACAGCTGGCAAACAAGGAAGGACACCTGGTGGAAAACGACAAATACAATGCAGAAGTTCTCAACGAATTCTTCTGCTCGGTCTTCACACAGGAAGACATTGGTAATGGTCCATCACCAGCCAGGACACTTCCTCATATCAGGGGAGCTGACATATCCCCCTTTACGAAAGAAAGGGTCCTTGAGGAGTTGTCTAAAATAAGGGTGGACAAGACAATGGGCCCTGACAGAATACACGTAAGAGTTCTAAAAAAACTTAGAGATGAACTTAGCGTCCCACTTGCTGAACTGTTTAACAGTTCACTGCAACAGGGGATAGTACCACATGACTGGAAAAGGGCCATGGTTGTGCCATTGCACAAGAGTGGTAGCAGGAAGGTAGCAGGAAGCTACCGCCCAGTAAGTCTGACCTCAGTGATGGTAAAATAATGGAGATATTGCTTAAGAAAAGGGTAATGAACTACCTGAAAGCAAGAGGGCAACTTGACCCAAAGCAGTATGGCTTCACATAAGGATGCTCATGCCAAACAAATTTGATAGAATTTTTCAACTGGGTTACAAGAGAAATAGACTGGGGGCAGCAGTGGATGTGGTGTATCTGGACTTTAGTAAAGCCTTTGATACAGTCCCACACAGAAGGCTAGCCAACAAACTGGAGCAAGCTGGCATTGGTCACAAAGTAGTTAAATGGATCACAAGCTGGCTGCAAGGCAGGGTACAGAGGGTTATGGTAAATGGTACCGTGTCCCCAAGAGGGGAAGGTGTCAAGTAACGTGCCACAGGGGTCATTACTAGGCCCCATCCTTTTCAACATAGTCATCAGCGACATTGCTGAAGAACTGAAAGAGAAAGTCTGCCTCTTTGCAGACAATACGAAGCTCTGTAACAGGGTGGACACACATGAAGGGATCGCAGAAATGGAAGCAGATCTCAGGATGCTGGAGGAATGGTCCAGGAACTGGTGGTTGAGATTCAATGCCAAAAAATGTAAAGTCATGCAATTGAGTAGAAGGAACCCATGCATGAAGTATGTCCTGGAGGAGCAGCTACTAGAAGAAACAAAGCTGGAACAGGATCTTGGTGTCATGATCACAAACGATTGAAAGGTAGAGAAGCAATGTGAAAAAGCGGCACTAAAGGCAAGCACCATCCTTGGATGTATTGGCAGGGATATTACCAGTAGGAAGCATGATGAAATCCTCCTACTGTACAGGTCCTTGATGAGACCTCACTTGGAGTACTGTGTGCGGTTCTGGAGACCTCACCTTAAAAAGGACATAGACCGTCTGGAAACTGTGTAGACATGCCACCAAAATGGTGCATGGTCTGCACCACGAAACATATGAAGCTAGGCTCAGCCAGCTAAATTTATTCTCCCTCGAGAAGAGGAGGAACAGAGGAGACATGATTGAGACATTTGAATTTGTTAAAGGGATCAACACAGTATAAACCAGGAACCACTTCCGGGAAAACAGGGCTAGAGGACACAACATGCGTCTGGTGGGAAGTAAATTCCAAACAAATGTTAGGAAGTACTTTTTCACAGAGAGGGTGATGGACCCTTGCAACAGCCTGCCACCAGAGGTAGTGGTAGCCAAAATGGTCAGTGAATTCAAACAGGCATGGGATAGACAGTATAGTCACCTTAGCAAGACAAATTGATAATGGGGGGTAGAAAACCTGGGCAGACTAGATGGACCGCACGGTCTCCTGCTGGCAAATTCTTATGTTCTTATGTTATCACATTAGCTTGTAATAAGTTTGGCTAAAGTTTACTTGCTTGTTAGTCAAGAGTCCTCTGGGGGAATGCTAGTCAGCTGAATCTCCAGAGAAGTTCAGCTATCACTTTCCTCATCTCTGTGGAGGACATGACAACTATCTCTGGGTACCTGGTTGAATTGCTCTCGACTACCAGTATGTAAATCTTGCCTGTGTGACTTGGGGTGCTCAATGGCCCCTCAGTGTCTACAGCTACTTGCTGGAAGAGTTTCTCAGTTATAGGCAAGGGAACCAAAGCCACTTTAGTCTTGTCCCCAGTCGTTCATGCCTTTTGGCACTGAGGTTATTTCTGGCAGTAGTCTGCAATGTCTGTATTTATTTATTTATTTAGCTTTTGTTGACCTGGTAAGCACACTAGACAAAACATACATATTTTCAGGTGCGACCCAGAAGATTACAAGGAATATACAGACAGGGCAAGGTTTAAAAGGTTTAACAAGATTGCAAAAGATATACAGACAATGCAGTGTTCAACAGTGAGGCAAGCTTAACAACACATAATAAAGTAGACAGTTTAACAGTTATTTTAAGGCTGTACTCAAACTGAGCTCCAAAAGAGACCAGACAGAACAATAAAGTGCCAGCATTAATAAGATGAGAGGCACTAATGCTTAGGTGCAGTTACAGGCCAAGGTGAACATTAGATGGTCCCATAAGAAGTTTCTAAAGCTGTTGTGAGAGGTGGCACAGCGAACATGTGCAGGAAGGGAGTTCCATAACCAAGGAGCACAGACAGCGAAGGCCCTATAACCCATGAGTGTTTGGCTTTAAGGGACAAGGAAGACAGATGAATCATTGGACCTCAGTAGATATGTTGAGTTAGCAGGCTTAAATAGCTCCACCAGGACTGGAGGGGTAGCTGTTCTAACTGCTTTGTCAGTGAAGCAACCCATGCAAACGTTTGATGATTCCCAGGAGAGACCCATTCAAGTCTGTTATATGGCCCACAATGATGAGTGAGTCAGGGGACAGATAGGGCAAAGCAGCATATGCTATTATAGGCAACATCCCATTTTGATGGACTGGTTTTGGTGGCATGGGTGAAGGTTATGAGCCAATAACAAAGCTTGGGGGGTTTTCCTTTTGCCAAGGCAAGACGCACAGCTAATCTGAGACAACGTTTTGCTCTATAAGCCAAGGCCAGCTTATTATCTGCTGCCTTACATTTTGAATATGCACACACAGAAATCAAGCTGAGGATCAAGGGTGATTCCCAGGTATTTAAGGAAGTAAGTGATCCTCAAGAGGGACCCATCTGTACTATCCACTGGGCCAGAAAGTTACTCATAAGCTACTATTTTGTTCTGTTGACTCCCAGGTGTTCTGAGAAAGAAGTGTCATACTGTAGTACAGTGCCAGCAGCTGCTTCCTGTATTCCCAAGGGACCACTAAATGCCAGTACACTTCTTTTATGTCTCATCCTTTATCACCAACTCATTAGAGAGTAATCCATTCTCCAGGTATACCTCCTTTTACTTTTTTAGGAATCTGAGGTGAGGAAGGTCACCAGTGGGGTACTGCAGGGATCAGTTCTAGGACCTGTCCTTCCCTGTACAATGTGTTAATAAGTGGTACAGAAGAATGTACCACATGCGGATGAGGCTTGCCTCGTCCGCATGTGGTTCTGCTATGTATGCTTATGTATGCACTCTTTGTAATAGTATGTTGTTTATTTTGTTGACCTTTTGTTAGCTATATGTACTGTCTGTATACTTTCTTCTGTAACTGTGTTTAACCCTCAACTGTTTGTGTTATTTTACCTGATGCTATGTGTCTCTCTGTATGAACATGTCTTTGTACTCTCCTGGGCCACACCTGAAAATAGGCATCTGTTTTGTCTAGCGTGCTTATCTGGTTAACAAAAACAAAATAAATAAATAAATAAAGTGAAGATGTGTCTCTTTGCAGAACACACAAGACTGTGTGGCAGGGTGGGTAATAAAAAGGGGGTCAGAGCATTGTGCTAGGATTTGGAGAAATGATCAAAGATCTGGCAGCGGGGTTTCAATGCTGATAAATACAAGGTGATGCAGACTGGCAGGAAGAACCCACACAGGGAATACTGATTGGGGGGCTGAAGTTAGCCATAACAGGGGAAGAGGGGGACTGGGGGTTATTATTAATGCAAGCCTGAAAGTCTTTACACAGTGCAATAGGGCTTACAGTAAACAGGATGTTCGGGTATACTGGCAGAGCCTTTGACTGTAGAAGGTGGGCAGTGATCGTGCTACTGTGCAGGTCTCTGTTGAGGCCACTTCTCAAGTACTGCACCCAGTTCTGGAACCAGAACCAGAAGAATGATAGGTACAGGCTAGCAATGATGCAGAGAAAGACCATCAAGATGATCCGGGGACAGTAGGGATGGACAAATGAAGAACATCTTGTAAACCTCAGTATGTACATGCTAGAGGACAGGAATGAGACAGATGGCATGATAGAAATATACAAGTTTCTGAGGGGTGTGAATAAGGTGGATAGTAGGACCTGCTCTCTTGAAATGCAACTGCGGTTACAAGAGGGCAGAACTGGAAACTGGGGGTGGAAGGTTTAAGTGGGACGCCAGGTAGTTTTTCTTACCTGAGAAGGCAGAGTATGCTGCCCAAGAGGGTTGTGGAAGCAGGGATGATCAATGAGTTCAAGGCTGGGTGGGACAGATTCAGATTCAGAGAAATGGTGAGGATAAAAGGGGTAGCGACTGGGGGAAGGGGCAGCTAGTCCTGTAATGGTGATAGATCTATGGGACATCACATATAACTATATTATAATTATACATTATGTCAGCACACATCTGGAAATGAGCTGCTACAAGCTCAGTATGTCTTTCCTGGTGAAACTTTTGAGATAGATAGATAGCTAGATAGATAGATCGATTTCAGGGCACCAGAAAGTGAGGAGGCTTCCAACACGGCTCAGGACTGGTGCCACAGCAGATAACAAATGTGAAGGTATCTTCAAAGCAGCTTGGCTACTGCAGTCTCCACAACCAAAAACTAACACCCGCACTGTGTTCAGGCTAACATATTTTATTATTAAAAATCCAGCGTAAGGATACTAGATGCACCCTCTTGTAACAGCAAAATGTTTTTGCGCTCTTCATTACTTTGTCACAGAATTGGTATTTACTTTTGGTTGTGGAGACTGCAGTTTTCAGGGCAGACTGGATCCACCATCACTTCTATGTAGCTATGTATCAATGAATAATCACAGGAGTTATTGACCCAAGCCCCATAACCTTATTTGTGCTCATAAAGCAGGGGTAGAGTACTGTCTTCTGTCGCAACCCTGTAATACAATACCTTCCTCTAGGAGACACAGATTGACCAGTAAAATAAATTGCCTTTACCTTCTTAAAACATGCCCAGTTGCAGATGGATTAAACATATTAAATATAAAGGGCAGTATATTTGATGAATTAGCCCCAAGCTAATGCGGCTTGTACAACACAAACTGGGCTTTGCACACTTCGTAGACAGTTAGTGCTTGACTTGCCATACTGTAAGCCACAGTTTATGTGGAAAAAAATGGTTAGCGTGTGAGTGCTAAACCAGGGCAGGAGTGCATGCAGGTAAGCAGCAGAGTGAATCATGCATACGAACACACTGCCATACAGTATTGGCGGTTTTGTGAAAATGCAAAGAACTGTTTTGCACAGTAATAATTACTACCTGTGAAAAGAATGTTTACCAGTGCACAAATAACATGGAGCATAGAAACACCACACCGGCAGCCCGTAACAGCAAGGCCAGCTGTAGTGGAGACCATCGTGAACAACTCGATCATGTCATAGTGCTTCTTGCAGCAGCAGGCACAGAGAGGCTTGGTACTCCAGAGTGACTGTTGAGAAGTTCAGAGAAAGAAATGTGATGGTGGACATCTGTGGGGGTCCATGACTGTCCATGGACAACAGTTCTGCTGTCCAATCTGATGACATTATACTGTTGGTTTATATGGCCTACTGTATGTGTTCTTAGTCCTCCCCATTCCCCCTTTACACATAGATGCCTAGAATGCTACTTTTTACCTCACAGCCCCCAACCCCCATCCAATATGAGGAGAAAACCTGCATAATGACATGTTTATAGCAGATAATGACATGACAGATAGGTGTTAGTACCTTGCATGAAAAGTACTAGTTATTAGCATATTCCCTTTGAATAATGCACATAAGCACTTGAGTGCTAACAGCTTAGTACCTCACAAACTGCTCAGCCTCCCTGCAGTAGCAAGCCAGGGTATATGGTTTGTGTGAGTGGCCCTGAGAGTGTTTTACACTCTGCAAGAGATTGAGTAGGAATGCATATTGGAAAATGTTTAGGGCTGCCCAGCACTGTAGCACTCAGTGTTGAATGTACCTCTCTTACTGTCTCACACAAAGTAACCTGAGCACACTGCCCTTTGTGTGCCAGGTTGCCAGTGGTTAAAATATGCTATGCTACCACAGGTACTTAATTATATCTATAAAATGTGCAAGAAAAATGAATCATGTATGAGGATGTTCTTTACAGAGTAGTGTAACAGTCCCTTGGGCCCTTGGGTCTCACCTGGACACGCCTCCAAGGGGGCCGGGCTGGGTTCACTAGTGGACAGAAGAAGAAATGGTGTGGTGCCTCCACCAAGTGTAGTGATTTGGGACACCTGTGGGATAAATTCCAGGTTGACAACCCCCAGGAAAATACGATAATTGTCTCCAGAGTACCCTTCTCACCCAGCAAATGCACACAGCTTACAATAACCAGCAATACTAAATTGTACCATAAACCATCTTCTTGTTTTTTTAAAGGGAGGGAATGAACAGGGGAGAAAATAGCACAACAATAATGATGGCAACAATAGACTGTACCCCACACTGTCTCCCACACCTCCCAACTGTAGGTGTACACGGCTTCCCCCCAAGCGGCCACTGTAACCAGTTAGTGTGTTCCAGGGGTACCACTCCGGGCTGCTGGTGGCCTACCAGTGAATGCAGAGTTATGCTCCAAGATGATAGGATGCTGCGAGGGTAACAGTCTTTAGTGTGAATAGAATACTTTAGTTGGGGCCCAAATAACATTTAAACACAGCAACTTTTGACTTCACTGCCTTTGCTGAGCTTGAAACTTGGTGCAGTCCAGCCCAGGATGTGACCCCCTTTTTCTGACTAGCTAGCTAGCAAAGATAAGAACTCCTCTGAGCCACAGCCCAGAGGTACTGTACTTACAGTTTTGAAGCAGTTTTGGAGTTTCAACAAGTTTGGTTAAATTTAAAACGGTACCATTCTGGTATCAGGAGTTGACGGTGGCACACCACAATAGCAGGTTGCAGATGAACAACAGCTGGTCTTCACCTGTCAGGCCTTTCAAATCTTCGCTTTTGAGACTTTTGTATACGGTGTTTACCTGACAGGCCTCTCGATGTCTTCTTCTCCAGTGGTTTCCTCGGTGGTCTAGGGGACTGGGCAGGCTGGGTGTCCACTAGACTTTCTGCTTGCACATAGCTTCTTTGGAACAACAACTGTGGCTGGGTTTTGGCACAGTCTCTAGCTTCAGCACACATATGCACCTTTCTCTTCAGCTGGAAGCAGCTAGGCAGCCCTGACTACACTGGTCCCTCTGTGGGGAAACCTGGTTTGCTTAGTCTTTAGGCTCTTTATTCTCTACTGCAAATTTACAGTCTCTAGGCTCAGTCTCTGTCTTCTGGCTGCAATTTCTCAGCTGTGCAGGCTACTAGTCATGACTTGCAACTTACCAACAGCAGGTTCAAATCGGATGACAGGGAAATCAATCAGTACTTAAGTTCTCTCCCTGATACCACTTGCTTTTCTCAGGCACTCTGCCTCCATTTAAACTAGAGCCAGTAAGGCCATTGGGCAACAGGCAAGCCTTTTGGGCTAGCAAGCCCACAGCAGTCTCTCCTGTCTTGCTCTCTGTCTCTGGATCCTCTGGAATCTTTCTCTCTGGTAGGTTTTTCTCTGGTATTTATAGTTTTTGTAAAGTCCCACTTCCACCTGAATGGCTTTCTTATTCCTGGGCATTTTTGGTGCTTTCTGACACTTTCCCAGCGGCCCCTGCTGCCTGCAAACCCATGGTTACTACCCTGCCCAATACATGCAATCCCTTTAATGTTTACTGCATACCCACTCTATGGGCAGAGAACCACTGTCCCCATTCCTGGAGGCATTTTCTTCTAGATCCCCAGCTCCACTGCCTGCCCTGGAGCGGTTGTAATTTTAAACAGTGGCTGCTATTAAAATGCATTATTGGAGCGGTGGCTCCTTTAGCTTGGGTGGTCACGCATGCACAAATGGTGCAGTGTGGCCATTTTCTTTGTGTACATTTGGTGGTCCATCTTTGCTGCATTACTGGACTGCCAAAACTACTTCCCCAATGCTGGATGTGCAGAAACTGCTCAAGCCATCAGCCCCCTATCTCCGTTGGGGCTGAGGAAATGAAGGCTGTAGCTGCAAAGCTAACGGTGGTGCCAGGCCCGAATCTCCCCCAGAGCCACTGATAATAAGCCCTCCAGTCCCAAGTCTACAGCCAAGGGGACTGGAGGTGAAGCAAGGACTCTGCAGAGCAGTGATGGGGCCATAGGTAGGCCCTAAATTGGGGGGGGGGCTTACAGTACAAAAATAAAAGGCAGTAAACAATAGGAATTCTTAAACAGATAAAAAACTAAATTTATGTCTTGAGTATCATACCACACAGCCTTTTGGAAAGATAATATCTCACACAAATAAGGTTTTTCACTACTTGATGAGCACAGAATGATTCTTCTCATCTGTCAAAAAGATCTCTAAGCAGTTAGAGATTAGAGGACTTTGAGACTGCATGACTCTCTGCTTCTTCTCTGATAGGATAAGAGTGCAGTTTTTAGTTTTGCCCCCCAAGTTATGAAATATCAGGAGTGATGCACTTGGAGGGCAAAACAAGACACTATCTGAATAGGTGGCGTGGTAGCTAGGTCAGCCTATCTAGTTTACTGTGTGACCACTTGGGGCACTACTGAGAGGAACTTCCTCTGAATAAAGCAGTTGCTATCTTACCTTCAACCTGCATGGTTCTTGACAGCACACATGACATGGTGTCAGAAGTGAACAGAATCAACCCCTTTTTGCAATCTAGAGCCCCCTGTGGAGCAGTTTGCCACTGGGGAGTCTATTGGTGCATGTGGTGAGCATATTGCAGTGGTATTTATTCTTTTTGAAAAGGAAAAAAATAAGCCCAGAGTCTGTATACATGGTTAGCATGTGATCAAGAGCCAGAAGTGAGCCGTCTACTGAGAGGTTGAGTGAGAGACAGCACACCAGCCTGCTGCCATGACCAGAAGCAACACAGCAGCAAAAGCAGCACTGAAGCAAAAAGAATTAACAGAGAGACGTACTGCCAGAGTGAGAGAGGAGCATGTTCAGTGAGTCTATGCAGCCCAAAGAAAGGTTCAGAGCCAGGACCCACATTGAATGACAAAAAGTGTGAGTTTAGGAAAACCAGAATTCAGCTCCTGGGACATATCTTCTCAGATAAAGAAGTACAGCCTGACCCAGACATGTTGGCAGCCATACAGAAGATATCAATTCCAATAAATGTGTCTGAAGTTCGAAGTTTCCTGGAAATGGTCAATCAACTGGGGAAATTCATACCCACCTTAGCAGAGAAAGCAGAAGCCCTATGAAAGCTTTTGTGACAGGTGAGCCAGTGGGTTTGGGATCCCAGTCAGGAGCAAGGTTTTACAGCTCTCAAAGCAGAACTTATGGCACCATCTACTACATCCTTGTTCAATCCCAACAAAGAGGCCAAAGTTGCAGCAGATGCATCATCCTTTAGACTAGGAGGGCTCTTGAGGCAGAAGCACAGCAGCCACTGGAAGCCTGTAGGGTATGCCTCAAGTGCACTGATGCCATCAGAACAGCGTGATGCACAAATTGAAAAAGAGACACTCACCCAAATGTGGGCATGCAAATGCTTCCTTGGTTAATCTGAGGCACACTTCTTTCTAGAGACAGACCACAAAACTCTGATACGTCTGTTGGGCATCAGGGGCCCGATATTAAAAAGATTGCCTAGGCGCAAATATGAGTTTGCCTGTGCAAAACAGGTTTTACGTGGATGTGTAATATTGAAAAGTTTGGTTAGCACGGACAAACAGGATTTGTGCTCAGGCAACATTCAGAGGGGGGGACAATGTACATGAAGGGGTGGGGACCTGAATATTGACACAGTCAAATATTCTGGGTATGTGCACTGCGCAAGGACATTTTGCTCAATCCCCTTGCTCAGCGCGCATACTGCCAGTCAAAACCTCAACTTACTCCCTTGCAACCCTAGTAGTTGACAGAGGAAGGACAGTGGGGCCCCCATGACCCCCAACACAGTAGTCCCTGGTATCTAGTGTCCCCCCTCTGCCGATCACTGGCCTGATGCACATATTAAGGTTTCCCTGGTGTCTAGTATCCCCCCTTCCCTGCTAATCGCCGGCCCGATGTTAAAGTAAATTATTCCCTGGACTGTCCAGTGGTTCCATTCCCCACCCACACTCATGCCCAAGGTGTTAACAGGTAGTCCCTGGTGTCCAGTGGTCCCCCCAACCAATCATCTGCCCGGCACACAGACACCATTTCCCGGTATCCAGTCTATCTCCGCCTCATCATGATCCCCTGTACCAGACACATAACCCATTCCCTTGTGTCTAGCAAACCCCCTTCCTATTCCAAATCCCCAGTAGGTTTACATAATGCCATTCCCTGGTGTCTAGTGGACCCCCCACCCCAGCAGGTAGTGCCCCACCACCCCACTCTCCTATTCATTGACAGCTCAGTCAGTGGCCAGCCATGGTAGAGAGTGGAGGCTGTGCCGGCTCGGGGTCAGGATGGGGGGGAGAGCGGGGTGGTGGGGCACTACCTGCTGGGGTAGGGGATCTGCTAGACACCAGGTAATGGTAGTACTGTGGTATACAGCCTGGCAAGAAAAATTAATGAGCCATCCACTGATGAGGACATAAAGTGAAAGGCTGAAGAAAGCCAAGTGGAGTGCCTCCGACAGGTATAGCAAGCGGGATGGCTGACGACTCACGACTGTCCTGGGCTGCTGCTTCCAATGTGTTTTTTGGAATGGCTGCTCTGTTCCTCTGCTGTAAACTAGGGAACTAATCACCCTGACCCTACCCCGGTTGAAATAAGCCTCATTGCCTTCAGCCCGTGATGGCATTCCTGACCTTTACCTGACTGTCCCTACCTGGGTCTTCCAGTCCCCAATGCTACATATTGATGATGTCTTCCTTGCTGATTGATGCCTAGGGGTGTTATTACACCCTCTGTCCCCTTCCAGTGCACTGCTGCTGATCCCCACTCAGTCTGCCCCCTCACCCCAATCTACATCACCTCTCCTCAGATTGTGGACAAGGAGAGCACTCTGTGGTACAGCGGTTGAACTGAATAAAGGGGACAGGGATGACAGATGGTGGGTCAGGATGGTGGCATAGCAGTTCAAGGAGGAGAAGGAAGGAGCTGGGACCCTGAAGGGCCCCAGTGGAGGTTGGGGCTGGGTGGTCATGCTTGCCACACATCGCTATTAAAGAGCAGCAGATGCCTTCAGGAGAACTTTAACAAAACATAATATTTAGATTGTTCGGCTTGTATTTCACATTAGTTCTGTATTCTGTATTCCTCCTTCCCATTATTTATTACTGGTGTAATCTGAAAACAGGATCTATGCTCCTGAAGAGTTCATCTGTTCCTCTTGCTTTTTCCTTACCTTACTTGTGACATCAGAGTTACTCCCATGACAATAGAGTGTGATGTCACAACAGAGGATTATGACTTGCAGTTGGGAGTAAGCTGTAGAGGCAGATGAACTCTAAGGGATAAATATCATGTATTCATGCAAATTTCCTCAGTAATAAATAATGGGGAGGAGAAATCTATAGAATATATATGGAATGCAAGCTGAATTGTACCTAAATATCATGTTTTTCAAAGTTTTCTTTGAGGCATCAGCAACTCTTTAAATAAGTATATCAGTTAGGATTATCACACTGTTTCATGCTGGTTTGCCCTCCGATCCCATAGGAAAAAGATGGATTCCTTTTCCTATTATTTATTAGATAAATGCAGTGTTCTTTCTTACTTGATTCCACTTGCATACACCCAAGTAACCTCCTGTGGTAACATTCACACCTGCTTATAACCTATTTTAATTTGACCATTTTATCTCATTGGTTTCTGATATCCATTCAGTCGTTGATAGATATTTATTATGCACACGAACAATAGTAGAACTGTTACTATAAGAAAGCATGTTCTTATGATTATTTATTTACTTATTTATTATTTATTTGAACATTTTTGACCAGGAAAAAGGCACACTGAACCAGGGGTATCTTCGTGTGACCCAGGGGAAGGGAGCAGGGGAAACCAAGGCATTGTGGTGCATGGATCAGTGTTTGACAAGCAGCCAGTTTGCGTTTGGTTGGCATCATGTTCTTCATGGCTTGCTGACCATATTGGGTTTGGGCCAGAGGATCACCTGAGAGCGTGTGACTGTTGTGACCAGTTTCCTGATTTGGGACAGAAGGATCATGGGATCGCTGAATGTATGTGAGTGACCAGTTTTGGGCTAGATTCAGGGATCACCCAGCACCCACCTAACAGTGCTATTGCTATGCTCCACTTGCCTGCCTGGTTCAGTTTTGTGAAAGGCACCTCACAGGCAATCATATATATTCCCCCTTACACCCTCTAGTCACACAGGGGCTGCCATCAGATCAGAGTGATCGCTGATGCTGATCTGATGAGTCCGATATTTACACAGAGTAGACTAGATACAGCAAGGTACAAAAAAAGTGCTTATATTGCAGTACAGCAGGATACACAAATGCAAGCTGTTGATACACTACAGGACAAACCAAACTAAATAGTCATCTACACTGTGATCCTAATGGCATTTAAGCTGTGACGCCCCCCTCAGACACACACACACACACACCACCACCACCACCATCACTGCTGATCCAGAAGGCTCTGCTCATGTTTGTACTGAACCCCCTTGGTGAACCTCTACTGCATGCTCTGGTTCTTGGACTGCAGCCCCGCTGTGATGTTTTTGCTGTCCTGGATGGGCCCTAGCTTGAAGCCCACCAGTTTCTTCAAAGTGGACAAGATATTTAAAGCACTTAACCAATGAAATCCTTCAGCTTTCAACTTTATTGTTTTTTTCCTCTCCTTTCCTACAACAGCCCTGCGCACATCCAGACTGGGATCCACAGTGTTATACAGTATACTGAAAGGATTGAGAAGTCTCAGCACAGTCTGTCACATTATTGGGAAGGCCCTGTGGTGCCACCCCCCCTCCCTGGCAACAGAACTGTCTGGTATGGGCCCCGGCATCAAGCATTGCCTGGGGCCCCCATGGGGCAAACGCCACCACTGTATACAGGGGATTGGTGATAGGGAGGGGGGCCTGCCAGACACCTGGGAATGGTATATCTTTCAAATACAGAGGATCAAGATGGAGGGACCACTGGACCCCAGGGCACATTATGTTTATACATCGAGTGGGTGTTGGATGGGGGGAGGGACCACTGGATATCAGGGAAAGTTATTTGTGTGGTCAGATGGGGATCAGGTGGGGAGGAACCACTGTACACCAGGGAAAGTTATTTGTACAATCGGGCAGACATCCAGTGGGACGAGGGACCACTGGACACCAGGGAATGCTGTATTATAACACCGGGCTGGTGATCAGTGAGGGGGACCATTAGACAACGGGGACTGCTATTTCATAACATCAGACCAGATATCAGCAAGGAGGGCCACTAGACACAGGGAACATTTATTACGGTATTTACATCATGCCTGCGATCAGTGGGGGGAGGCACTAGCACCAGGGATAGCTCTCTGGGCAAGTGGGGGGCAGCGCCATGCTAAATTGCCAGACCACCCATGCAAGTGAGCCCATAATGGGCATGCAAATGGCCCCTTAGTGCTTAGCATGCCTAATGAGCTAATTTGCATGGGTCCCTTTGAACACAGGAAATTTAGCATGGGTGCAAGCCATTGTGACACCATATTTGGCGAGCCATGTCGGCCCAGTGCTATGTGGCTTAACGCTTAGCAGCTGTGGCCTTATATTCAGTCAAATAATGCCGGTGCACTATTCCACTGAATATAGCATTTTTGGACTCCCAGATAACCGCAAGACGCATACTGATATTTGCACTGTGCTTTGCACCTTTTTGAATATTGGGCCACAGAAGCCTAGATGACCTTCCTCCGAGGATACAGAGGTTCTGTGTGTATTTAATGAGATTCACCTACACTGTTGCTCTAACCCCAAGAATCCCTCACTGATGCTTTACACACACATGTTCCTCCCATCAGAGTGTGATGCCCAGAAGATAGAACTTTATGCTAATCATGTAACTTAGAATACAAGTTCAAACTCTGTAGTGTGGTCATGCGACCCCAACTTCGTAATGTCAGATTTGTTTCTTTGCTGATGAGAGTAGTCACCCTGAAGTACAGATCCAGTATTCTGGGCTTTAGAAGTGCTTATCTGTGTAATGTTTCAGTATTGTGCCTAAGCATAGTTTCTGATAACTGCATTAGTTTAGGGTTTTGGTATAATTTTTATGTTTAAGTTTGTTATTGGCAATTCTCCAGTTCCCGAGGAGCAGGAGAAAGCAGCAGCGTAGTGTGGTTCCTGCCTTTAGGGAACCACTAATATTACCTTATATTTTTAGTAAAATATCTTTATATTTGGGTTTTTGAGTATCGTCATACATTTTAAAGTGGATTTCTCTTTCTTCAGGCCCAATTCCCATATTTAGAGAACTGGACTGATTACAATAAAGCCATTTTTTTTTCTGAGTAAACTGCTTGTTATAAAGCATTTCTTATTTCTCTACTTGTGGTTCCTGGTGAAAGGAAATGCATTGCTAGCAACTGTTTCCTCAGAATGGCTAGTTTCCTCCAGGTTTTGGGGATATTTGTTCACTGTGTTTTTCCAGTACCAACAGCATTTTCTATGGGTCTTCAGTATTTGAAATGACTAATAGACCTAAGAAAGAGAAAACAGGAGCCACAGCCTTTAAAAATTGTAAAAACTGGCCCTGGTGGTGCAAAGGACTGAGGCACTGGATGCCTTACCTCATGTCATGCTGGCAGCCTGGGTTCAGGATCTACCTTGGGTCATGAGAGAGTCGACACTTGGGGTGGAGGGAGAGAGCAGGACTGAGCAGCCGGAAGGCAGCTCTTCTCTCTGGGGGAGGTTGTCACCCCCACATTGTTCTGTTCCATTGGGTGGAAGTCCTCTGGGTAGCATAGGTGGGAGGGGGTGGCAAGTAGTGGGAGGGTGCTTCAAGGCATGGCGTGCACGTGCCTCCACCAGTGCTTACACAACTGAGGTATGCAGACAGGTGAAAACAGGTTAAAAAACATAGGAAAAATCTATATGGAAAAAAAATTATAAAAATTGTTATCAGCTTCTGGCAAGGGCAGAGTGCCATGAGCTCTGCTTAAGTGCCTGGGTCCATATCACAATTTTAATAATTGTGAGCTCTGTAAAAAAATTTTTCCTGTAACCAAAAAGAAAAGGACTACAACAAGAGAAGAGTTTATGGCTTCTCAGTCTGGCTCAATGTCACCAAAACACAATAAAGGCTCTGAGGGAGTTCCTAATTTAGGTATGGGCAAACCAGTTCAGAGAAAATCTGCCCCCCCCCGAACCAGCAGCACAAGTGGCAATCAAGCCACTTCCAAACAGTTTTAACCATTTGGTTTGGTTCAGATCGCGACCCCAGTCATTACCTTTTTCTCCCACCACGCTGTGCCTGTGAAGCAAAATGTCTTGGTGGGAAGGATGAGATGAAGCATCTTGGCCAAGGTGGTGTGGGAAGAAGGAGCCTTATCAGTACAAAGCAAGGAGCCATCAGTGTGAGCAGTTTGGGAGGGACTGGGAGGAGAGGAGGGAACAGAAACCAGGGTGTCTCAACCTGGGTGATTGGTGGTTGTTGATCTGCGCACTGCAAGAGGGGACCCAATTGGTCTTGTCACAGGAGAACCCATGTGGTTCCCTCAATGCAAAAAATCTCCTTGCTGCATCAGTGTGTATGCGGCGGACATTTCAGGGAAAGGAATGCAGAAATCAACAGCCCAGGCAGCTCAATTTGATTGACTGGGCTAAACACATTTTGAGACCTCCTCACTCCTTCTTGTTCCTTTGCTCATCAGCAAAAAATATTTGGTAGTGGAAAACGCTACAAAAAATTAAAAAAAAGAATTTAAAGTTTTTCTAAGGCAAATAAAACAGATGGTGGAGGAGGGGAGAGGAAAGGAGTGAGGAGCTTGTTGGTGGGTGGCAAGCAGGCTGAGCTTGAAATAGCCTGCAGGTGTTATAGTTCTTAAGTTAGTCACAGACTGAGTAAATTAACATAACAATAGTATGAATACTACTAAAGTGGGCCCACACCAAGACAAAGTCTAACCCAAGGCTGCTCTACTGAACCCCACCAGGGCCCACTATCCTGTCTCTGTTCTCTTGTTATTCTGCTTAGCCATCTCTGTGTATAAGCCTACATCACTGCACTGCAAAGGATGTATGTAACCGATAAGACAATACTCTGTATAGGTTCACACCAATGTATTGTAATGCCTGCACTACTGCACTGCAAAGGATGTCTGTAACTGCTTAGCACTGCAAAGGATGTATGTGACTGCTTAGCTAATACTCTGTATAGGTACTCATCAATGTATTATAATGCTTAATAATGTTTTGTACATCTACCGTCCAACTAGTTATGTAACGTTGTCTTTACTGTATTACTGTCATGTTTATATTTATGTCATCTGATGAGGAGCCTTTGGAAATGAGGATTGTAATTCCGATACTCTAATAAAATAAAATAAAATAAAATAAAATAAAATGAGTACTAGTAAATTTATATTTTAAAGCAGTTAGTGCATAACAGTCCTCCTCCTGGCTCAGTCTGAGCATAATTAAAGTTGCATTATGAATCTTTTTTCTAGGCAAGGGAGGAAGAAAAAAATGAAATGGTGTGGGAAGAGAGGGTTATTCTAATATATATAAGGGTGCTAAAAGGTTGGGAAAAGATTTGGATAAGTACTGTATCTGAACCTTTTGTTGTTTATCCAAACCTTTTAGAACCTGAGAAACTTTTGAGGTTCTCCCACTTCTATCCTAATTATGGTGGAAAACACACATCACAGGGTTCATCTTCTCATATACAGTACAGCAGCAGTCTCTGTCAAAGGGGACAGAGAAAAGAGATAAAGCTGCTCAGCCATCAGATACACTTGGTAAAGATGGTATAGGTACCAGGGTGTCAGAAAGGGGGAATCCTGAATCAATCTGTGGCAAAAATATGAATAAAACAGCCTCAGAGCAGGCACTGGAAAGAGTATCTGCCAAGAAAAAGCAAAAATAAAATAATGTTCTTACCACTCCTCCTGAAAAAAGAAAGGAACAGGCATTGGACCCAAGACAAATACCCCTCAACAGAAGACATGGCAGAAATGTGACTGTTTTCCCAGGCCTTCCAGGTCATGGGAAATTTTATGAACATGCCTTTCCCACCCTCCCCAGGCCCAGACTCCAGTCTACCTGCCTGCAGCGGAGGAGAAAATGTACTATGACTAGGAGAAGGGCGGTGAACCCATTGAACCAGATGGTTCAGGTGAGCAGGAGTTTGGCTCCCCTCTAAGGCCTCCAGAGGATTACTCCTCATATTTCTCTTTCATTAGGCAGATGTTGAGCACCCACAACATCCACCCTCAGGAAACAGAGGAGGATGAGGAGGAAGCAGAATTCATGGATATGATGGGGTTAGCTCCTGCAAGGAGGCTGCTGGTCCCCGTGTACAAATCTCTAAAAAAAAAGCCACTACAAAAATCATGTCTGCACCTACGTTATCTGCAGGCATAGATAAAAAGACTGAGGGAGAGTATTAGGTGTGCAGATGGGGCGTGGACTACCTGTACTCCCACCCTGATTGTCAAGGTGTAGTCCAGACAGCTGCATGTGAGAGGTCTAAGATCCCCTTCTCTGCACAGTTTCATAATAAATACTCCAGAAAATTGGTTACCATGGCCAAAATGGTTTATACAACAGCTTCTCTGCTCGTTAGACAGGCAGCTTACTCAGCACATTCAGCCCAGTACCACAAAGCACTGTGGAATGCAGTACGGATACTGGCACTGGCTGATATGGCTGACGGTGAGGTGGCACAGGATCTGGCTGCAACAGCAATGTCAGCCCTGGACACCACCAAATATCAGTTTCACATGGCCGTGGACACTAATGAGTCTGCTTCAAGTGTCTTAGCCTATAGTGTCATTGAAGAGATTCTCCCGACTAAGGGCAACCATCCTTTCCCATGACACTCAGATCAAGGCCATGGATTTTCAGTTCAAAGGAAATCCACTTTTTGATGGAAAAACAGAGGCATACATGAAAAAGTGGATGAGTACAAAACCACATATAAAAAAATCACTGATAAAGAAAAGGCCTCCACTTCCTATAGGCCTTCTGGTAGGGGAGGCAGTGGTAGGGGCTACTACCCCAGACCCTATACCTCCTGTGAGCATCAACCACAAAGAGGATACTACAGGGACAGAGGCAGAAGGGGCTCCAAGCATGCAGTAGCAGCACCTGTTCTCAAGCATCAGCCAAAACAAAGCCCCCGACAATGCTGCCTAGGTCACACAACTATCGCCAGTGGGGTGAAGACTGGCCCACTACTTCTAGGAATGGGTAAACATTGCCACAGGCAAGTGGATCCTGGAGGTAGTGAGCCAGGGATTGTCCCTGCAGTTCAAGAAATTCCTCAAACTGCAGAAACGCAAAAATATTCCAGTCCATTCTCCCACAGAAAGAATTCTGCTGGAACTGGAAGTAAACTAGGGCATGCTAGAAGACTAGGAAATAAGATTCCAGATGTAGAGGCCAGCCTGGATATAATGACATAACCAAGTCATGGTCCAATGAAAACCATTACTGGGACATGGCCATACCAGGCTACACTCTGTTCTGGAAGGACAGGGTGGGAAAGAAAGGAGAGGGGTATGGTGCCTTTATGCTAAAGAAGGCATAAAAGTGACAGAGATACAGGGAACTTAGGGTGGAGCAGAGGTGGTGGGGACAAAATGGTGGGGGTCAAGAATGCATGGGATAGGCACAAAGGAATTGTAGTGGAAAGGAAGGGGGAGGGAGAGAGAGCAGTAAAATAGGGGCTATGGTGAGAATGTAGGTAGGGAAAAATGGGCAGACTGGGTGGGCCAAACGGCCCTTATTTGTCATCAGTTTCTATGTTTCTGTGTAAACAAATTGCTACAAGCAGAAGCAGTGGAAAAGGTTACTGCCTCACAGTGGAGCAAGTGTGTTTTTTTAAGATAGTTCCTAAGATACCTGAACAAGTGTATCAAAAAAGAAAGGTTCAGCATGGTCACGTGGCACAGTAATACCATCTTTACAAATGGGACTGACAGGGCTAACTGTATCTGAAAAATGGCTATTTTCACATTCCCATCAGACCCATCCACAGAAAATACCTCAGGTTCATACTAGGAAACTGCCAGTACCAGTTTGTGGTCCTCCCTGTTGGCCTCACCTTAGAATCCAGGGTCTTCACGAAGTGCTTGGCTGTAGTGGTAGCACATCTAAAAAAAATGTGTGGTGGTTTTTCCTACCAGAATGACTGGCTAGTCACAGGGGAAACAGAATAAGAAGCAAAGTGCTCTATCCAGAAGGTAAGAAGCACCTAGGAAAGCCTGGGGTTCCTGATAAACCTTCAGAAGTCCTGCACAGAACCTGTTCAGGTAGTGAACTTTGTAGCTGCAAAACTGGATACTCTGCAGGGGAAAACCTTCCTCCCTCAGCGAAGAGTAGTAAATTTGAATGCCACAGCAAAATCCTTCACAGAGGGTTAGCCGAGGAATGCAAGGGACTTTCTACAGCTACAGGGCCACATGGCTTCATCCACAGCAGTGGTGCCATGGGCCAGATTTCAGACAGGGGGCATTCAGTACCACTTAGACCACTGGTCTTAAAGAGGGTATCTCTCTCCAGACTAGTGGCAGTCACAAAAGCATTGGTATAGGCACCAGAATGGTGGAAAGGTGAAAGCATCTTCAGAGAGAGCATTCCTTTCCTAGGCAACCTTAGAAGTGCGCACTGGGGTGTGGTGCTCAAGAAACTCACCATGCAGTCAAAAAAATTCCCTTCCTCCAGCAATCCCCAACAAGAATTCTCACAGAAGATGCTTCACTCCCAGGGTGGGTGCTTACCTGAAGGACTTCACACTAATTCATATCTGGAGCCCACAGGAGACCCCAGAGCACATCAGTCTCCTGGAACTCAGGGCAGTATTACTGCCAATGCAGTCCTTCTCCTCCCAGCTGCAAGGTCATTCTATCTAGATCTGAACAGACAACACCACAACAATGTATTACATTAACAAGCAGGGTGCTGCAAGATCTTCAAGACTCTGCACAGATGCAATGAGGATCTGGGATCTGGCTTACTATCCAGATGCAAAGATCTGGAGAGTACACCTGCCAGAAAAGGACAATATCATGGCAGACTCCCTAAGTGAAATCAGCCAAGGAATGCACAAATGGACCCCAAACCACCAGGTTCTGTCCATGGTTTTCAAAAGATGGGGTACTACAGAAATAGATCTGTTTGCCTCTTGGGAGAACAATCAGCTTCCAAAGTTCTTGCTGCAGGCCACAGCAAAGGGCACAGTCCCAGAGGACCTGAACTGGACAGGGAGGTTTCTGTATGCCTTTCAACCATTCCCACTCATACAGAGAGTTCTCCTAAAGCTCAGGAGAGAGAGTCAGCAACAATGATCCTAATAGCCCCAGACTGGGCTAGGCAGTCCAGGCACTCAGTGCTCCTGCCCTGTCCAGCAAGAGTCCGATCAGCCTCCACTGAGGTACAACCTACTGAGCCATTCTCAGGGCAGGATAACATTTTCAGCCCCAAGGGCATTATGCCTGAGGGCATGGTTCTTGAAGAGCTAGAGTTTTCTGGTTTGAATCTATCAGAGGAGGTCCCACGGGTACTTAAGGTTTCCAGAAAACCAGCAACCAGGAAAGCATACTCCTGTAAGGGAAATAGATTCTCATACTGGTGTGCCCCCAGGAGCTAATTTAAAATACATCACATGGAAAACCATTTTTCTGATTGCCATGACATCTACTAGGAGGGTAAATGAGTTACAATCCCTCTGCACAGAGCCAAACTACATAATCTTCCACATGGATAAGGTAGTCTTTAGGACCAATAGGAAGTTCCTACCTAAGGTGGTATCAGAGTTTCATCTGAACCAGTTAGTTGCCCTTCCTGTGCTCTGCCCAGAGCATTCCAGTCCAGGTGAGCAGAAATTGAGCTGTCTATATCTGAAGTGAGCACTTGGTCACTACCTGGACTCGACAAAGGATATCACGGATCAGGGCAATCAGCTTTTTGTTACCTATGGTGAGGTAGGGAAAGGTAAACCAGCTAGCAAGAGAACTGCCTGCCACTAGATAGTGTCATGCATACAGTGTGCTATTAAAAAGCTGGGAAAATTGCACCCAGAGACCTAAGGGCACATTCCACAAGGGGTACTTCTGCCTCTGTGGCATCAATAGAAGACATCCCACTATTGGACATTTGCAAAGCAGCTACCTGTAAAACAGTGCACACCTTCAAAAAAACACTATTGTCTGAACATACAGTCCAGAAGGGATGCCAGCTTTGGAAGTGCTGGCTTGCAGAATCTTTTCCTAAATAGGTTCTAGACCCAGCTTCCCAATGTACTGCTGAAGAGTCTCCTTGCATCAGAAGAAAAAAAATTACCCACTGTAGTAATGCTGTTTCTTTTCAGGGATCCCTCACTATGATTTACACTCTTTGACCCTACTTCCCTTTCAAGAACCTAAAAATAGGTTCACACAAAAAGCAAGTCTTTTCATTACGATTGCTTAAGCATTGCTATTGCATTTCCTTGACAATTGTAACATGTGGTCAGTTAAATATTTTTTCACATGATGTTTGTCTTAAATTTGTTTGCTGTTTTCTTCCCCAAAATTAAATTTCAAATTTAAGAATTGTTTGGTACAAAACTTCTAAGTCCCTCCACACAAAACTTCTAAGTCCCTCCACACAAACCAGCCGTGCACCACAGGTAAGTTCACAAAACGTTTCTTCTTTTATCATATTACTCCATCTAGAATTTATTTATTTTTTTATTTATTTGCTTTTGTTTACCAGGTAAGCACACTAGACACCAAGTGCCTATTTTCAGGTGTGAACGGGGAGATAACAAAGGTACATTCAAGAACATCAGGTAAAAACAAGTACAAGGTATAATCAAGAGCAACAGACAAGGCAAGGTCAATACAATAACATCAAAGGGATTTACATTGCAAGTGGGAGGACTACAACAGCATGATAAAGGCAGTAAACAACATACTAGGGCAACAACATCCTAAAGGTAGAACAGTAGCATATACACGATTAGTGATCAGTCGGGCCAGTGAAAGCCCAACGTTTCACCCATGTCGGATTTCTTTAGGGGAGAGGGTTTTCTGATCAATAAACATAACATATATATTAGTAAATATATTTATAGTGGTTTCAATCAAATTATGTATCACTTTGTAGTAATTTAAATCAAATTATATGTCACCCTTCAGTGCTTCAGTAACTTATTATACAAATTCTTCTTCCTTGCCAAACTTTATACACCTTATTCACATTTTATGTGGATTCTATGGCACAAACAGTATCCCACTATCTCCTCATATGGAGTCATGCTTTTCAAACCACTGCTTACTATTACACTTCCTTTCAGATTATCATATTTGTTTATGTACAGCATGAGATGACAGTCCATGCAGAACTAATGCTATCAGTCATAGTTAAATTACATTTTTATTGTTCATATTTTTATGTAACAAGGTATCTGTACAAAAGACATAAAACCTTTTCTTGTAAAGCAGATAAAAACTATGCACTTGTATTTATTGATATTTAAGCTGATTTAAATTTTTTTTATTTGGCCAGGAGTCAAACCCAAGTCCACTACTTGAAAGGCAGCTATGACAACCACTATACCACCTTAAGAACTGACGTTTTAGTATAAGTCAGCTTACTTGATTCAATATTTGGTTTGTTTTTGTCCCTTTATTTCATTAGGCTGAGCAATTCATTTCTTCGCACAGGAGAAACAGTTGTTTAATTTACTATGTTAAGAATCCACAAGGGGGTACTAAGAGTATAACAGTTACATTGTTGTTTTATTCTGTAGCTTTACCTTATAATTTATTTTGCAGGTATATTGTTCAAAAGGAGTTGCATCTCATAGTTTCCTGTCTGTAGTTAGATCAAAGAGCAGCCTTTTAACATCTAAATTTTTAATTTGTTATTTTAAAATAGTAATAAGTGCCTCATATAATGTGTATCATTTCTTTAACATTTTTCTCATACCTTTCATAAGGCACTGTGACTTTCATTCCAGGGTATAATTTATTTAGTCAGTGTCAACAGTTCCCTAATGGACAAAAAAAATCAATAATTTACTGTTCTTCAGATAGTAATGTATTTTTATGCCATAATACATTATACCCGTGTGTTCTTCTCGAGCACTGTTCTGACTGGTAGTGTTTCCTTCTACACTGCATTATCTGTTGCATGGAGTCTACCATTTATAGTCCTGGTCAGAGGGAAGCTTGGGATCAATTTTTGGTAGCCACTCAACTAGATTTAGTGATCAGAGTTTGCTAGATTTAGAAACAAATCTGATGTTAGGAAGCTATGGTACATGTGACCACACTATAGAGTTTGAACTTATATTCTAAGTTTAATTATTAGCATAAAGTTCTATCTCCATGGCATCACACTCTGGCTGTAGGCTGATGCTTGTGTAAATCACAGTGAAGGATCCCTGAGAAGAAACAACATTATTTCAGTGAGTAATGTTTTCTTTATGTTCCAGGCAAATCATTCCTCATTGCTAATGCACTGTCAAGAATGCCTCTCAAAAGACAGCTTACAGAAGGAGATGCAAACCTCGTGGAAGAAGCAAATATGTTATCTTGCCCAAGTATGAGACACTGTTCCAGCATCAGACAGACATTTGCAAGGCAAATGAGAAGCCAAAGGAGCAGTACAAATAGAAAGGAGACTTCACAAGAAAGATAACAATCAGTTTAATGTTTTACTCGCCTACCTAACTTAGCCTCTTTCTAATGGATACAGTCCAGCAGCTCTGCTGATGTGCCAAAAACTGAGAACAACAGTACCTATTTTGCCATCTCTTTTTAATCAAAAACTTCCAGACCAATGAAAAACTCAAGGCAACAAGCAGTTTTCAGTTTCAAATGCAAACAAGCAAAAGATTCAAAACATAGAGCTTACACTTTCAACAGCTTCAGCCAACTGAACGAGTTTGGATTCTGGACATGAAGATTTCGACACAGGTCACAGACCAGCTGTTGCCTCATTCCAATATTCTGCAGTGTCTGCAGTGACAGTTGAGACACAATAGTCACTATTTCATTCACCTTCACTCCAGAGAGGGAGAAGGTCAAGGAATGGACAAAGATGGACAGTCACTGCTTTGAGGGATCCACCAGATGACCCATCAACAGATCCATCTGTAGAGGTACAGCCCGTACCATCAGAAAACCCTGTACAATCACTGAGACCATAGCAGAGGTTGCTGAAGGAAAGACTGGTTGCAGAACATGCAACCATGAAACTCAGTGTTGTGATCCAGTCAGGACAGGTGTCAGTCCAACCACAAAGACTGGACTTGTAAATAAAGGGACTGAATGCGTTAAAATAATATCAAGGCTAGTGACCTGGAGGCAGAATAATCCTCCCAGTTAGCTGGAAGCGTTTAGCCAATCTTAAAACATGACCTTCATTGATAGCCAATATTATCAATAACAAACAGTTTTAAAATAGTTCAAAAAGTTAAAATATTATAACAATCTGTCATATAGATGTGACTGCTTAAACTCATGTAGAACTGTGCATCTGTCCTGGAATGAGAGATGTGATGATAGGTGGTTCTGTAACTAAATGCAGCAAAAAAGAGGTTCGCCAAACACAACCAGTGTGCAGTAAAAATACAATGGCTACTACGTGCCACAAAAAAAAATGTTAATTTATTAATACGTACAAGTACACATCTGGCAGATGGCTGGTAAGAAAAAAGCCTCAACAGCTTCATGCAGGATGGTTTCTCAAGAGGACCAAGGAGGAATGGCTACAAGCCCCACTTTTAAATACTCCTAGTGGTCCATTAAAAACAATTAATGTTCTGTTGTGCAAAATGTGCATTTCCACAGTAACTCCTTCCAACATCATTATTAGTGAATCCACCAATACATAATACCTTAATACAAAGAATAAAAATAAGTGGAATAGTCCCGCATGAATATTTCATAATGCAGGTCTCTTTCACATCAAAAAGCCAGCAGGGGATATCTTTTTTCTCGTACTTCCAGTTTCTCATAATAAAAGGTGACATGACATCCTTCCGTGCTTGGACACAGAACAGTGCTATCCACAAAAAGAGCTCATTCATATTAACATAACTATAACTATATGATAGAAAAAGAAAATAAAAAAACAGACATATATTACAGCATTCCATTATATTTAACAATACATTTGCTCCCTTAATTCATTGATACTTAAGAAAAGGCTCCAGATTGAACCTTTCATTCAAACCCTCCCCTCTTGCAGCACCCAATGAGTACATCCAGTAACCTTCTTGTCTCAGTAATTTATTATTATTCCTAGTGTAGTTTGTGTTCACATGTGCATTGATTAAAACATCTTTGTTTTTTTTCCAGCATACAAACTCCACAATTAGACCCCGTGACACAAAAGGCTGAGGCACTATACGCTGTACCTCTTACTATGCCGCCGACCCGCGTTCAGGAGCGAGGTCATGTAGCCAGGGCTTGGCCAAGGAGAGAGAGAGAATTGGGTATCCAGAGGACAGGTCTCCTCTCCTGGGGGTGGGGGCCTTGTCGACTTGGCACTTGGCTGCCCCTGGGTGGAGGCCCAGAGGGTAGTGTCAGCAGCTTGAGCGACATGAAGGAGAGGCTGCAGTCATAGCATGTGTATGCTTCCACGTACACACATTTATGTTGTGGCAGGGACAGATAGAAGAAAACTGGAAAATGGCGGTTGCAGGCTCTATGAAGCCTTGCCTGCCTGTCCTTGCCCCATGCTGTCCCTGGTTCACTGACCCACAAATTTGGATGCAGGATCTCTGGATGAGGGAAGGATGGCCATTCCCATCCTGGTCCCACCTACAGGGGGCAATGTGTAGGGGATATAGGGCTTGGTGGACTGGGGAGGCAGTTACTGGGTGAAGGAGACAGGGACAGGGCTGAGAAGCTGCCTGTGGCACGCCTAGGAATATAAAATATACAGTATATGGAAAAAACCTCCACAATTACATTTCACCAAACAGATAAGCCCCTCTATCTCACAATTAATAAAATCCCTTGCAAAGTGTGTTTTTCAGTAACACGACTTATGAATTTATTCAGTTTTTGTTATTACTTTATAGACACACTTACCACAAAGGAAAGTGCATTTAGGTGGCTCAGGCATCCACTCTGGACTAATCTGAGATTTTTTAAGTGGCTGGAAGCTAGACACAACTACATATTTAATGTTTTGTCCCCTTTTGTAAACCATCCATGGTTTTTCCTCTTACAAATGGAGCCAAACTCACCTCTGCAGTTAGTACATGTCAATGTTTGTTAATAATATTTCTCACAGCACCTGATCCTAACGAATATGTAGTATGAAATTAATTCTGATTTCTAGGTTCGAGTCCCTTTTCTTCTGACCACGTTCTTGTATTAATGTCTATCCCTATTAGCTGCAAAATCTCTCTCTTTTCTAATGCTCATATCACTATTGCCCTTGTTTTTAAACTGCGTATCCAAAATATCAGCCTGTTTCAAATAACCCACTTTGCAACAATTTCATTTATTAAGAATATATTTGCACTTTAGTACATTTTCAACAGTATGGGCCTGATTCATGAAGTATTTTGGATTGGTGCAAGGGACTTGTGGCAGAGTGTTTGATGCAAGGGGTGACTTGCGTCAAACTTTGTGGCAAGTGCAATTCAGGAACTATGCCTGCCACAAACCCCTGCCGCAAGTCTCTTGTGCCGAACGCAACAACTTAGACCAGCTCACCCTGGTCTAACCTTACGCCATTGGGGGACCCATATTACGGGGCTTGCTTCAAAGGTTTGGTGCAAGCTGCTGTAAAGTGAGAGAACTATTACAACTGCGCCAGCCCTTTGTGAATCGGGCTGCATTGCATCAAAGGCCTTTGGCCCAGCTGCACCAAACACTGCAGATGGTGCAGGGCTTGGCGTAAGTCCTGCATCAACCTTCCTGAACCGGGTCCTATGTCTTGAATGGCAGCTTGCATACTCTAGAAAAGCACTCTGATCTGTCAACTTCCTATATGAATTAGTAAAGACCCTCCCATTTTCATTCTTTATAATCCTAATATCCAAAAAGCTTACCTCTTTAAGGCCCTAGGTAATATACATTAGCAAAATTGGAGGTAGATGATGTCCCCATAGCAGTTTCCTGGATTTGATGATAATATGTACCTAAAAATGAGTCTGTGTTGCACTTTAAATTCTTTTTCAGGCATACTCATAACAAATTCCAAGTTATCCCCCAGTGTAACATTTTTTTTTTTAATCAAAGTAGCCCTTAATGCACTTAACCCTCTGTTATCGGGATATTTGTATATAGAGAAGTAACATTAAGAGTTACTAACAACCAGTCATGCCCCACAACAATGTCATTCAAAACCTGTAATATATGGGCTGTATCACTTATACATGACCCAAACGGTGCCACTTACATCTTTCAAATGGGCATCCAGATATTTTACTAGAGGTTCTGTAATTGACCCAACACTAGCCACTATAGGTCAACCTGGTAGAAACATTGGATGATTATGGACCTTAGGAAGTGAATGCATTTGTTTGCTATAAAACTTTTTCTCCTGTATTTGACACAGGCGGGCTACTCAGTCCTGTCCCCACCTCCCCCCAGCATCTACTTCCCTCAGACTCACCATGCCCATTGTTCCCCAATGGATTGCCCCCTGTTGCTGGGCCAGAAAGGGGAGGGCCATCCTCCCTCCACTCAGTTTCTGTCATCCAGAATCAGAGTTGGTGGTCCAGGTAGCGATGCGCAGCTGGGGGTAGGTAGGCAGGGCTTCATTAAGCTAACACCAGACCTTTTAAGTTTTCTCCCTATTTCCCTCCCCCCGGCCTCCACCAGGTGGCAGCCAAGGACTGAAAAAGCATGCCTTCCCACCCTGGTAGAGGAGGGCCGTGCAACGGATGTGTGATTCTCTCCCCTCCAGCTGACCCATGGCAACCCAAGCTTGCTCCCAAAAGCGCCTCAGCTCTCCACACCACTGGGCCTGCTAGGTCCTGAGTATATTGTAGGTCTTATAGTGAACTCAACACTTAAAAACTTCCATTCATTTTTTGTAATAACCTCACTCTCTAAGGCCAGTTGTAAGGTGGTGTCTGTTTCCCTTTTAAATATCATGGTCAGATCTCTATCTAATCTTTTGTAAAAATTGCTGTCCTTCAGTTATTGCTTCATTTCATATTCATACCAAGAGGTATGCATAATGACAACTGAACTGTCTTTATCAGCCGGTTTTAGCATAATGTTAACATTTGATCTAAGGTTTTCTAAAACTTGCCTTTACTCATTAGAATAGTTTACAAATGTCAGTGTAACCCTCTCTGCAGACATTTTGTTGACTCTCACACTGTTAATAAAATAATGCTACTGCAGTATTCACAGGGGGTATAAAAGCTGATCTACCACAAAAAGATTTTACCACACCATCATGACTCTGGGATAAATCGTCTTCTCTCATATGTTCTTCTTCCTTCAATGGAATTTTTTCATCTATCTTAGAGAAAAAATGTTTAAATTTAAGGAATAAATGATTTTCCTAACCCTCTACCATTGTTTCAAACTTGTTAAGTGTCCTGGGGCCAGATATCCAAAAAAGGGCACAAGTGGGGTGCAAAAGTTTGCACTGCACCTGTGCCTGACCCAGAGGCTGCAATAATCAGTCAGATAGCAGACCCATGCTGTCTGACTGAATATCGACCCATGCTGGTGCAGCACTAAGTCAAACTGTGTTGCCCTGACATGGTCCTGGGCTGTATCCAGCCCACAAGGAATTGTGCCCTGGGTTGGGATAGCACCGGGAGCCATGGCATGCTATTCAGCTTCACCATGCAAATGAGCCCATTGGGCATGCAAAATGCTAAGGAGCCATCTGCTTGCCCATTATGGGCTCATTTGCACAGTGAGTGGTGGCCATTTTGTGCCCATCCTGTGGGCACCTGCCACATCTTCCCTGGTGGCTATCGACACCCCCCCCCCAATCACCCTTACAGCATATTGAATACTGCTCCCTGGTGGCTAGCAGCACCCCCAGCCCTGATCACCCTTGCTGCATATTGAATACCACTCCTTGGTTGCTAGTGGCACCCACATCCCCTGACCACCCATTCCATATATAGATTATTGCTCCCTTTTGTCAAGTAGCACCCTCTATTACCCCTGAGCACCCATCCCAGTGTCCTTAGCTCCCTGGTGTCTAGAGGCACTCCCTACCCCCTGGTCACCTGTCACGGTTATTATAATGGTTTCCCTGGTGTCTAGTGGCAACCCCACTCCCTGAACACCCATCTCGATGTCCTGAGACAGTTCCCCGGTATCTAGTGGCACCCCCAGTCACCCATCCCAGTTATTATAAACTATTCCCTGGTGTCTAGTGGCAACACTCACCATCTGATCATATGGTCCATATAAACTATAGTATTCCTGGTGTCCAGTAGTACCCCCACCCCCACACTCTGAATGCTACTCGACACACAGATCAGTGAACAGTGGTGGTCTAGTGGTTCCCCACCCGCACCATGAACACCACCCATCCAACCCACTCCCCTCATCAGCATCACTGGGGACATGCATTACATCCTGATATGGTGACTGGCATAGCCCTCCTTTTACCTCCTCAGCCAGCCACCGTATGAGCTGCAGTGAACACATGTACAGTATATTACTGTATGCACACTCACTGCAGCTCATATAGTGACCAGCCAAGGGGGTGAGAGGAGGGCTGTGCTGTTGCCATATCAGGATGCAGCGCACATCCCTAACCATGCTGGTAAGATGGGGGTTGAATGGGTGGTGTTCAGGATATGGGTTGGGAGCCGCTGGACCACCACGGTTCAGTGGTCTGAGTATCGACCAGCATTTGGGGGGGTGGAGGCAGGGGTAATACTGATGATCAGGGATAATATAGGGTACATGGACCAGGTGAATGGAGAGTAGGAGGTGCCACTAGACACCAGGGAAAGGTGTATAGAAACCAGGATGGGTGATTGGGTGGTGGGAGGGTGCCACTGAGCACCAGTTAAAAGCATATATTAACTTAGACAGGTGATCAGATAGTGGGGGGAGGGGTGCCACTACACACAATGAAAATGTTCATACTAACTGGGACAGGTGATCAAGGGTGGGGGGTGCCACTGGACACCAGGACCTACAGCTTCGTTGGTGTGCCAGTGATGAGGAGTGGACAGTTGCAGTACAGCTGTCCCACCTTTGGTGGGGTTGTGGGCTTAAGGCTTGGTTAAGACTGGGTTTTGGGAGGCAGTAAGTAGCGCCGTGTTTGGGTGCAATTTACGTCATCACAACCCATTGAAATTCCCACTGTGACTATATACAGGAGGATACCCCATCATTTGCATGGGCACAGCATTGTTAGTGCCTGGTTGCTAATGGTTTTAGCCCATGCTACGGGGGCCTTTGAATACAGAGTAGACCCCACCACAAACAAAGGCACAAACCTAGATAGCACAGGCAAAAATACATTAGCACTGGTGCTAACTTTTGAATATCTAGTCCCTGGTCAGGATAAAGTTCAGGTTTTTCTGTGACACTTGATCACTACTGTTGTTGGCATATAATTTAAAATATTAATAATATTCATTGATGGTACTTTGCTGTCACCCTGCAGCCTACATCTCTTCTGTCGATTGCCCCCCTTCCCTTCCTGCCCCTGCTGGCCTCTTAAACATTTTTCTCTCTCCTGGTGTGACTTCTTCTTCTTGAGAATTAGCCAACCTTGGGCTGCATCTTGGGGTTAGAATCTGTTGTTTTCTCTCTGGCAGCTGGATCTGCTTCTGCTGTCCCAGGGGGGTGAGGGGGTGGGCACATGGGAGTTTTACGTCTTCCTCCTCTAAAAAAGAGTCAGTATCAACATTGGACTCACTCACAGCTGATATATCAGTGTGCTGATTATTTATTTTCTTAAGTATAGACTTTGGCTGCTATTCTACCTTTCTGCCCTGTACTAAAATGTGATCTTTTTTAAAATCATTAGCATCATGCTCAAACTTTCATTTTTTTTTGTTCACTAAATCTCTGGTATTGCTCCTAACAATCCTCTTTAATTCTTTAGAATAATCATCATATTCAGGGCAGTTTTTGAAATTACTCCCAGGATTTTCTCTTTCTTTCATTTTGGCTTGAACCTCTGCCTCCAATTCTCCCACATCTTTAAGAATCAAATGGATCAGGGCAGCTGACACCTCCAGCAATGATATTTGCCATGTCTTCATAAGCTTTGTCTGTTCTCTTGATGCAGGAAACTTAGATATCCACAAACCCAGTGGCACCCTTTTCACTTCTAAATGTCTCCAATGAGACTCTTTGCCAATATAGGTGGCATGCTCGTAGAGCAGTCTGTTCCATAGAAATAAGTGCCTGCGTAATCGTTATTGGACCCCCAGCTGTAGGGCCATCAGTCTCGGATGCATTTAAATCAAGATTTGGTGCTAACAGGGGATTCTCATCCAGCTGATTAGAGAATAGTGAATCAAAAAAACTAACATTGGTGTCCATAGTAGATTCTATAGCTAAACCCTTTGCACCCAGCTGCCTTTTAGTAGCTCAGAACTGCACTGTGTAGCCCTGTCCCCCCAAAACACCCTCAATGTAAAAATGCAAAAGCAGCAAAAAAGAGGTACTAAATTAAGGAGTGCTGTGTGTGCGTTAATAAAAAATAAACAGCCAGCCAACAAATAACAAGACATGCAACTAGAGTAAAGTAAAAATACAATGGCTACTTTGTGCCATAAACATTTTTCATTTATTAATACATACAAGCATACTTCTGACGGATTGATGGTAAGAAAAAAGCCTCAACAGTTTCATGCAGAACACTTTCTCAAGAGAACTATGGGGAAGGTTACAAGCCCCAGTTTTTAAGCACTGCTATTGTTCAATTAAAAACAATTAACATTCTCTCTTGCAAAATGGGCATTTCCATAGTGACCCCTTTCAACAACATTATTAACGAAGCCCCCAATACATAATACATTAATACAAATATTAAAAACAATTGGAATAGTCCAGCATGAATATTCCAGAATTCCAGTCTGCTTCACATCAAAAAGCAAAGCTGGGGACCTCTTTTTTTCTTGTCCTTCTAGTTTCTCATAATAAAAGACAATGTGATATATTTCCGTGCTTGGACACTGAACAGTGATATCTACAAACAGAGCTGATTCATATTAACATCACTACAACTGTAAGATAGAAAAAGGAAAAAAAAAAACAGACAATATTACAGCATTCCAGTATATTTAATACAATACATTTACTCCCATGATTCACTGATATTTTAAAAAAGGCTCCAGACTGAGCTTTTCATTCAAACCCTCCCCTGTTGCAGCACCCGATGACAATGAGTACATCCAATAACCTTCTTGTCTCAGTAATTTATGACTGAGATCTCCTCCTCTAGGGCCCTTACATACCCTTTCTAGGCCCATAAACTTGAATACATGGTTCTCTCCCTTGTCCATAATGTAGGCAGCTAGAGTATTATTAACATCTTTATTCCCAATGCAGTTTAAGTGCTCACATGTGCATTGCTTAAAACTTCTTTTGAGTTTTCCAACATAAAAAAAACTCTGCATTTACATTCCAAAAAATACATTAGCCCCTGCATTTCTCAGTTAATAAAAATCCCTTACAAAGCATATTTTTCCAGTAACTATTTATAAATGTGTTCTGTTTTTTTTTTATTTCTTTATAGACACACTTACAACAAGGCAAAATGTCTTTACGTGGATCAGGCATCCACTCTGGTCTAATCTGTACTTTTGTTCACTGGCTGGAAGCTAGACACAACCATATATTTAATGTTTTGTCCCCTTTTGTAAACCAGCTGTGTTTTTTCCCTTCATAAATGGGGCCAAACTCTCCTCTGCAGTTAGTACATGCCAGTGTCTGTTCATAATGTTACTCACAGCAGCTGATTCTAATGAACATGTGGCAATGAAATTCATTCTAATCCCTAGCTTTGAGTCCCTTCTCTCCTGACCGCGTTCTTGTAGTAATGCACATCCATCCTTATTAGCTACAAAGACTCTCTCTCTCTCTCTCTCTCTCTCTCTTCTAATGCTCACATCACTATAGCCTCTGTTTTTAAACTGAATACCCCAACTATCAGCCTGTTTCAAATAATCCACTTCTGTGCTACAGTTTCGTTTAATACAGATATATTGACTTTTTGGTACATTTTCAGTAGTATGTCTTAAATGGCAACTTGCATACTGGAGAATAAAGTTCCTATCAGTCCATTTCCCAAGCAAATCAGTACCCCCCCAATTTCATCCGTTATAATTCTAATATCCCAAAAGCTTATCTCTGTAGGGTACTAGGTAATAGTAAACTTAAAATTAGAGTTTGGTCCCTCCAAATAAGATACAAAATTCTATAGATCACTCACTGTTCTCTTCCAGACTATGAATATGTCATCCCAAAAAATGGGATACAAAGCAACGTTACTGAAAAATGTTTTTTTAGGATCTCTAACAAACTCATTTTCCCATATGCCATGCATGTAATTGGGGGTGATTAATGCCCTAGTAGCAGTTCCCTGGATTTGATGATAATACATACCCAAAACGAGAATGTATTGCACTTCAAACATTTTTCAGGCATATTCATGTTAAATTTCAAACAGTCCCCCTGCATAAAATTTTTCTGTATCAAAGAAGCCCTTAATGTACTTAAACCCCTGCCATGAGGTATGTGAGCAATAATACCCTCCATGGTGGGTGGTATTTGGCAGTGCCGGACTGCTTAATGTATTTAACCCCCCATCATGAGATATGTGAGCAATAATACCCTCCATGGTGGGTGGTATTTGGCAATGCTGGACTGCTTAATGTACTTAAACCCCCATCATGAGATATGTAAGCAATAATACTCAGTAGGGTGGGCAGTATTGGGCTGTACTGGATCACCAAGGGGCATAATGAGGCCTAGCACTGCAGGCAGTGGGCCTTATAGCCCCTGGAAGGTCTGATATAGCCCAATACCATCCACCATGGAGGATATTATTTCACTTAGAAGCAACAATACTCAACAAGCTGGGTGGTATTGGATGATACCAGACTGCCCAGGGGCGTAATGAGGTCTGACATCACAGGTGGATGACCTTATAGTCACTTGAAGGTCTGGTGTAGTCCAATACTGCCTACTCTGGTTGGTATTACTGCACTTAAAAATGGGTACTGTAAAAAAACATGTTTTTATTTTATTTAGTTTTTGTTGACCAGGTAAGTACACTAGACAAATATATGCCTATTTTCAGGTATGACCTGGAAGATTACAAAGAATATACAGACCATGCAAAAGTTTAACAATGAGAAGGCAGAAGTACAATAACAAGGTAACAAGGGATAAGAACATAACAAAGTTAGCAACATAATACAGTTAAGTTATAACTTTACTCAAACAGAGCTCTAGACAGAGTCCAGACTGAACAATAAAGTGCACCATTTGTAAGGGGAAGGACACCAGAAATTAAGTACAGTTGTTGGCAGAGTTCAATTTCAGGTAATCCCAGAGGGACCTTCTAAAACTGTGGTGAGAGGTGGCATAACAAGCATACACTGGGACAGAGAGTTCCATAGCCTAGGTGCACAGACTGGAAAGGCCCTGTCACCCATCAATTTACAGGTTTTAGGAACAAGGAACACAGATGAGTCATTGGACATAAGTAGGTATGTTGGGTTGACAGGCAGTTCTGACTACTTTATCAACGAAGAAGCCCAACGCAAAAGTATGATAATTTCCTGGAGATAGCCAGTCAAGTTTATTATATAACTCACAATGATGAATGAGTCAAGGGGCAGAGAGGGCCAAATTACATATGTTGTTGTAGGCTACATCCCATTTGAATAGAATGGACTTGATGGTGGGTAAAAGTTATGAGCCTGTAACAAAGCATTGGGAGAAGTACTCCTTTAGCCAGGGCAAGGTGTGCAGCTGGCGTGAGAATGCACTTGGCTCTATAGGCCAGGTTCAACTTACTGCTAGTTGCTTTACTCATATAACCCCCCACCACTGGCTCCCTTGGTTTAACTAGCAAGGCTGCTCCTCTTGCCACTTAGTGTCTAGGGGCAAAAAAGAGGGGTAGAGTTTATAGAACATTTTATTTACACATCTTTCTCTGAGCCTTCTGTCATAGACAGGCAACCCAAGTGTGGCAACTACCTGGCACACACCTGGTGGGACCATTTATCATGGTCAGCAACCCAGGTCCCTGGGAGAAAATGTTTGCTCCTAATTGTGCTAGGTTTGCACTTCAGGACAGGGGCACCCAAGTAAATCCAGACACAGTGGAAGCAATAACAGTACTGTCCAAACCAGGTTGGGATTCTAGAGTGTGGCTTTTATTCACATGTACAGAGAATAATCACAAAGTGAAGATGGACCCTCACAGGGTTACTCATACTGGTAATGCAGATTACTGAGGTGCAGACATTCCTGAACTTCCCATTTATCATAGGCATACTGAACACACACAGTGAACTCTCAGGTTCTGAAATGGAGATTGGCGCACACAGCCAGTTACTGGTACATTTTCTCTCAGCTAGGCACAAATGGCCAGTACTAGGACACTTTCCCATCAACTAGGCATGCACAGCCAGTACTAGGACACTTTCCCATATTTCATGAGGAATACTGGTGGCACCCACGACCACCAAAGAGCACATACAGGCTCACAGAGAATCAAAAATCCATGTCTGAGTAACCATTTCCATCAGGCACTGCCCAGATGCACCGACTGAAAATTGAACTGGTGCCAAACTGAACCTGGAGAGGTAAACTGGTTGCTCCATATGGGGGGGGGTCTCCCACCTTTTGCTTCCAAGTTTATACTTGGCCATTCATTTGGTTAATAGAACCCTCACAGAAAACTTTTAGATGCTATCTTGATATGTTTTTCATACTTAACATACTACATGACTAGAAGTTCTGTACTTGGACAATCTCTCTCTCTAAACTCCAATGTAGGCAGACACTTTTAAAAACAGAAACAGTCTAGGTGACAGGGTCCCTTTGTCAGAGAATATTCATCAAAAGGAATGCAGATGCTCCTCCTGGACTGACACAAAAGTACTCACAGTTTCAAAGTTGTCACAGGCAGCTTCCCTAGACAGACTGGGTAAGGGGATTGCCCCTGAACCCTGAAGATCACTCCCATCCCTCTTGGGATGGGGCAAAGGAAAACCCACTTGGCAAGATTTCCACCACTTCAATCACTGTCTTCTATGTTCTTCTTCTAGGGTGAGAACAAACTACCCAAAACACAGTGGTAGCTCTCTCTCAGAGCAATCTGAGGAGCTGCACAGCAAGCTGCAGCCTCCTCCTGGAACTCCTACTCAGGACTGTCTGAACATTCTAAAGCTATTTCCCCAGACTAACACAAGTGTGGCTTATGCTGCTGCGAGAGTTCTAAGATTATATCACCCCTTAGCTCAGCTGAGAATTACACTAGAGCTTGAGAGTGTGAAATCCATTTAACTAGCATTTCACTAGCTGCCTTTCCCTACCTGCCACTGGTTCTAACTGTGATTCTAGTAACCCCTGGGAACAAGAAGGTTATACTCACCCTTAGCCAGGAAAATAACTGTCCCCAGTCATTGCCTACCCAGCACCAGGCCATCCTACTGTATGTATTGACTATGAGGAAGAAGTGCTACCTTCTCCCCAACCATGTGCCAGGCACAGGCGGGCAACACTAAGGCCCCAGAGGCCAATGGCTGATGCATCAGCCCCTACACTATGCTCTTACTATGGGAACCAGTGGCCCTGGAAAAACTGTCCTGAGCATAGCCCTAATAGACCAGCACTGTGGACCCTACTGTAGATCAGGACCACCATCTGTCTATCCCCCTAGCCCTCTAGGGAAAACCTATCTAGCCAAAACAAACCAGCCAAAAACAGGGGAACCTCCCCCCATCACTGGACACCTGAAAACCAAACACAGAGCTAACACTATACACAAGCATTGCACTACCACACTCCCCCACAAATACACCAGTGGAAGGAAAAAGGTTAACCCATGTTAAGAACTATACAGCATTTTAAAAAACACTTTAAAGCACAGAGGAACTCTGATGAGTCCCTCCAATCTTCTTCTTGTCGTCGCTTCTTTCTTCACCAGGATCCACCTGAAAAAGAAAAGACAAAATACACCAAACCTGCAAAACACACAGTACAACAATAACCCATACCATCAGACACTGGAGAATCCCAAAAAATATTAAAAAAAAAATAAAAGTACAAAACAGTAGAAAATATCAACATTATGTACAGTACACTTTTTGGGGATGGAAGACCCTAAATGTCCCAGTTTGTGACAAACAGTGCCTGAAGGCAGGATCCATGAAAGTGTCTCTCCTGGGCCAGAGCCCAGTAAAGCACAGTTCCTGAAGTACTGTAATCCCAAAGGGGAGAGTCTTTGTGGACAGTTCAACAGTCTGTAGTCTGCCAGGTGTAGGATGTGTAGTGCAATGTCAATAAGGTAAGAAAAGCCTGAATTTACCAGTCCCTTGAAGAACAAAAAAATGGAGAGCACCTGCATCTCCAGCTGAAGACTCTCTCTGGCAGCATTTTTTTTGGATACAGCTGGGAAGAAATCTTCTGGAAAACAGGATGGATGTCTAGAAACTGCTGGGTTGATGTCATCTCTGGCTGATGTCATCTAGGAGATGGAACCTTGGAACAGGAAAGGAACAGCTGGGTTGATGTCATCTGAAATCCCAGGTGATGAATCAGAAAAACAGCTGGGTGATGTCATCTTGGATGATGTCATCTGGAAGGCCAGGCGATGAAATTGGAAGGGGCACTGCAAGGCTGACAAAACTGGAGACACCTCATGTCCTGGAATACCAGACTGGTGGAACAACATGGGTACGGCAATGGCTGGATAGCGGACACTGGCTACCACTGCTCTGCTTCCTTGAAGGTAGGCATTGGCACATTCAAAGGACGGTGGTAACATTTCATTTCAGTTCATTTCATTTATTCTTTGATAACTGGATAAGGGGCACTGAGCCAAAGGTCCATTTTCAGGCCTGACCCGTAAAAAAAACATTACTATACAAACTTTACAAAAAACAATTATACAGACATTCAAAATAAAAATTCACATACTACAATTACAAACATATTGTTGTAACAGATATTGCTTCAATCTAACTTTAAAAATTGGAAGAGAGGGAGCAAGTCTAACTAATTTTGGTAGTGTATTCCAATGAACAGGTGCTGCTATAGAGAAGGCCCTAGTAGTGGCATGTAAATGATACCTGGGGACAAGATATAGAGGACCATCAGCTGCCCTTAAACTAGAGAGTAGTTCTCTCCTAAAAACTACTTTTGAAAGGGGAAAAGTAGAACCAAAGTGAAAACATTTGTACATCAGACAGCCTATTCCACGCGACAACTAGGGGAGAACCAACCGAGACTAGAATAGAGACAACAATGATGGGTTCGGCTAGGAACTTCCAAAACAAATCTACCTATATTATTATAAACGACAGACAGAGCTTGCCATTCTTTTGCATCACTACTATGATAAATGCAAGATACTGTATATAACTATAGTGAGGGAGAAGAGAACCAGTGGCTATAGCTAACCTAGTATCTTGAGAAAAATAAGACTTAAATTTGTACAACACCCCAATTTTTTGATTAACTTTTTTTACCATCACAGATACCTGTAAGGAAAAAGTCTAGCATGGATCCAGAAGTATACCAAGATACTTAAACTGAGATACCTGCTCCAAAATATCTCCATGAGAATCAGATATCACCAATTGTGGAGAGTTCTCCAACATGGGCTGTGTACCAAAAAGCATAACTTTAGTTTTGGTGGTGTTCAATACCATGGCATTATTTGTTAACCAACAACAGACCTTTCCAAAATCCTTTTCCAGGGAATAGCGAAGTTCAGACACCGAGTCTGACTGGGCATATATTATTAAATAATCTGCGTATAGCAGTGATTTCCCCATTTCACAAACTCATGGTAATTGATTAACAAAAATTGAAAATAACAGGGGTCCCAAAATGGACCCCTGGGGCACGCCAAAACCAATAGGCATCACTTCAGAAGCAACAGGCCCAACTTGTACAAACTGACTTCGATTACTTAGGTAATCATGAAACCAAATAATAACAGTAGTCGAAAAACCTAGGTTGTACAACTTTGCACATGTCAAATCATGATCTATCAAATTGAAAGCCTTGGTTAGGTCCATGAACACCGCCCCCATCATCCAACCTCTATCAAAACCTCGCAAGACAGTGTCCGTGAACCCAACCAAGGCTGTCCCCGTTCTGTGATACTTCCAGAAACCATGTTGCTGTTCAGACATCAAGCCATGTGTCACTAAGTAGCCTTCAATCTGCTCAGCCACCACTTTCTCCAGTAATTTACTAAACAGATTCAAAATTGAAATTGGTCTAAAATCATCCAAGGAAATAGCAATACTCTTTTTAGGAACAGGAATAACCCTTGCTTTCTTCCACAATGATGGAAAACTACTCGAAGTCAAAAACATATAAAATATGTAACAGAACAAATAATAAAGGGAATAGCCAACTTAATAAATTGACCATCCACCCCCCCCCCACAATCATTTCATTTATCAGGTAAAGTTTGTAGAAGCTAAGCTACTTCGCTAGGTGTCCCTTCCCTGAACTGAAACGTCGGACTATTCACTGCAGGGTCAACCAAAGGAGGTTCAGTAGAATCAGGTGAAAACAAAAAAGATCAACATTTTGATAAATCAGAGAACTTGCTATTTAACAACCTAGCAATTTCAGATAGATCATTGATTTCAGAATCGTCAGCTTGAATACTATGTATACCTGCATCAGATTTAGGAGACAGTAAAGAATTAACATTATTCCAAAACCTCTTAGGATTGGCCCAACTACCCTCAAATCATTCCCTAAAATAAACTTTTTTTTAGCTTTTCTTACGGTAGAGGAAACAAGATTGAGAAATTTATGGTAGAGATTCATTGTTGCAGCACTATGGGATAATTTAAATCTAATCTGAGCAAGATCCCTCTATTTTATCAATTTCTTAATACCAGAACTAAACCATTCATTTGGAGAACCTCTGCAGTGAATAGTCCACTGTGGAAAGAAATAATCCTGGATAGGAAAAAGTTGGTTACAGAAAAAAATAAAGTGCCACACCAGTGTGAGGAACACATTATAAAAAAGACCAATCAATTGAACCCAGAGAAGAATACAACCACGAATAATTAATCGGTTTAAAAGATCTAGTTTGAACCATACGGGTGGGTGGCTTAACATGGCGAAAATTCAGGACACAAAAAGTAGCCATATGATTGCTCATTGAATCCGCCAAAACACCTGAAGAAACAATTTTACCTGCAGTATTTGTTAACACCCAATCTAACAAAGAGTGGTTCATTGAAACTGAATTTAAATGAGTGGGCTCATTTACACATTGAGTTAGACCATAAGAAAGAAGAAAAGACTCAAGCCCCAGAATATCAAGGTTCAAACAATTCAAGTTCATATACCCAACTATCACAGTATCATACTGCTTTGTATAAGAATCACAGCTATCCAGGATATGCTTCAACCCTTCTAAGCCACTTAGGGGAGGTTTATATAAATAACCAATAATACATTTATTCCTCCCACCTAATACAAATTACAACAGCAACCAATCAGATTCTGACCCCAAATCCTCACAGGACTCCAAAGTGTTAACTTGTAAATGATCACTGTGGTAAACCAAAACT
Organism: Neoceratodus forsteri; assembly: GCA_016271365.2. Taxonomy (NCBI): domain Eukaryota; kingdom Metazoa; phylum Chordata; order Ceratodontiformes; family Ceratodontidae; genus Neoceratodus; species Neoceratodus forsteri. The sequence continues at coordinate 608,195,439 of CM057449.1, read as the reverse complement.
CCACCACCTCTTGTTTACCTTTATGATCTACCCTGAGAGACTTATATCCAGCAGTAGAACAAACACTATCAGGTACCACAGGTTTCAACTACATTTCAGATAACGCAACAACATCCGGTTGATGAGTGGCAATTAACTGTTCAACCTCGGCTAACTTTGGAACTATGCTGCAGACATTCAGATGAATCAGTTTGAAATCATGAGAAACTTTAAATGAGATAATAGGGGAAGGAACCTGTAAGGGAAAAATAGTTGTTGTGGAACAGGGCCCCGGATTTGACTCCACATCACCAGACACTAATAGTGAGTGGACAAACGAAACAGTGTACCCTAAGATATAACAAGAAGGCCTACCAAAATACAAAGAGCTAAAATAACCCTTCAGCCCACATTGTCACGATGACTCGAGACTTTTTAACAGTAGTTGCCAAGATTCAACAATAATATTAATAACTAAACAATTTGAAAATTTAAAATTATGCAGCTGATACATATCAATATGACACTTATCTGCCCCAGAAATAACACAATTTTCAATACAATGCATACCACCCCCAAGGATACACAGCCACAAATACATATACCTTCCACACCCCATTTCTATGCAATTTTACACTTACACAAGACCCTTCTTGAGGGTAGTACCACAGTGGGTCAGGTGCAAGAATTATGATCCCATCTGGGCACTCATAATTCACATTATGGAAAGTCACATTTCCTTTATCGTCCCCAGATCATACAGTGTCTATGAACAATGTCCTGCCCAACTTTCAGAACTTCAGTTTGTCTCTGACATAACAATTTGTACCTGGATGCAGGTATTTGGTTGCATCTTCCACGAGCCAGGCTCTCCTGTTTTTCTCAATCTCCTCCCAGACTGTCCGAGGAAAGGTAGGAAAGGACATTCCATAGATTTTGTTTGCCTTCCTACAAACCCGGTCTTTCCTGCTTACTACTCTTCATTAGTCTGCGACCCCCGGGCTGGCTTGGGGGTGGCCAGTCCTGGTTCTGCCAGAGTCGCATACTCAAAACTTTGTAGAACTTGTCCCTGACCCCTTCTGAGGGCAGTGCTGTGGAGTCACCAACTTCTCCTTCTGGTTCCTCTGAGGCAAGAGCTTGAGGCCACATACTGGGACCCTCAACAGAGAAATACATTTCTTCCTCCTCCTCTTCCTCACTTAGGATCTGGGCCCAGGAGTGAATCGTCCTCACTCCCGAGACAGTCCACTCTTCACTGGGCATTGAGGTGGACACCTCCCAATCTAAGGTTTCTCGAACCTCATCTTCTCCCACGAGGCTAGGACTAAGACCCTCTCTCCATGGATCCACTGATTCTCCCTCCACACTGTCCTTCTGTGACACAGGTATAGAGACATCTCAAGGAATCTGCTCTGGCAGTAAATCTACACCCTCTTCCTTTGTGCCACACTCTGCTGGGCCTCCCGCAACAGGCTCAACCTGGTGCTGTGTGCTGCTACTTGCAGGATCTTGTAGCTTTGTCCAAGTGGGAACCAAATGAATTTTAGGTGCTCTGGACAGACCTTGCTTCTGTAAGCACCCTGAAAAGTGAGGAATCATGAATATGTCCCTTCCAGCCTTGAGGCACATTATGCATACTCTCACAGGGTATATGGGAATCACAACATGAGGAGCAAACTTCCACAGTAGAAGCATTTTTCTATTTCTTTAAGTTTGGTAACTTCTTCAGCTATCATAGCCCAGGCGTGATCCAGGTAGCGGGATGATCCCGAAGCCATGACCGTAGATAAACACACAAAGGTTCACTGTTATTACTGAGTTCACTTTACTTGGAACAGTCTCACAAAATGGGTCCCTGCTGCTGTGTTTACTTTACTGCCCCACCCTGTAATGGCGGCCGCAGCAGTCCTGGTGCACCAACAATCTGCATTGGACTCAAACCACTGCGCATTTGATTTACTGCAAACTGATTAATTTTGCTCAGACTGTACTGACTGCACTGCTTTTCTTCATCAGCACATCTATATGGTTTTCTAGGACTTTACCATTAGCTTTCAATCAGTTTTACTTGCTTAAAGTCACTAAAGCCACAGTATTTCTTGAACAGGATTGCCTGCTTGTTGCAGCCTCTCATACAACTTACAGTCTGTCTGGTTGCTCAGAAAATGATACTGTTGCTGAATCCATAATACATGTTCACAGTCTATTGCTCAGAATTCTTGCTGGGTTTTGATTACTTTACAGTCCTTCTTTGCAAAAACAATCACACTGTTTACACACAGATCCAGCTGGCTTTTGAAAATCACAATGCAGTTTGAGCTCAGTTTGCTGAATGGTACTCACTGAATCAGTAGCTGGCTTTTCGATGGAAAATCTCGGCCTAAAGGCAATTCTGGAAGGCCTCTGGGTCAAAGCTGGCTGGTGATACTGCCGATTGTCCCTACGAACACCACGCTTTCTCCCCAGTCGATCGGATTACGGGTTGAGCCCAATTTAGCACAGAAAACAGTCTGTCTTTACCAAAATTGAATGTTTACAGTCACCACAGCGATTCTCCTGCTACCAGCTTGCACACCACTTGCTCTCTCCCTCTTGAACACTGGTCAGCACTCTGAAGCTGGCTAGGGGGTGGAACTGATTGCAGTCTCACCAATCACTCAGCATGATGCAAATGAACCTCTCTGTCTCTTCTCGTGCTCTTCTCCTTCATGGCGATCATCGAGCAGGCAAAATTTAAACTGCAAAACAACTTTTTTTCTTTCAGCTGTAACTTCATAGTGGGAGCACCATTTTGAACCATTTTTCATGGCTATTTCTCTAGCGACTCCCCCAGTTCACATAGCAAGCATCTGAAACTTTCAAGGCACAATTGTCTCTTTGTTTCCCACAGTTCACAATACTTTTTCCTGTCACAACTTGAAAATTAAAGCTGGCAAATGTTCTTTTTGATGCAGGACAAGGGGCACACACAATCTGGCTTTACAGTTCCTTGATAAATGTTGGCACAATCACAGCAGCACATGAACAGCAGGCACACAGCGGCACATATGGATGACACTACTCTGGGCAAATCCCTTATGTGCAAAGCTTCAGATTTTAGGCTACCAACTGCCAGACAGACAAAACACTAGTCACAACCTGTGCAAACATCTCTTGTTTTCTCCCCAAATTCAAAACACATCCTCAGATGAGCCCCCATTTTTGTAACCCCCCCACCGGCCCCCCCTTGTTTAACTAGCAGGGCTGCTCCTCTCACCACTTAGGGTCTAGGGGCAAAAGAGAGGGGTGGGGGTTCATAGAACATTTTGTTTACACATCTTTCTCTGAGCCTACTATCACAGACAGGCAACCCAAGTGTGGCAACTACCTGGCACACACATGGTGGGACCGTTTACCATGGCCAGCAACCCAGGCCCCTGGGAGAAAATGTTTGCTCCTAATTGTGCTAGCTTTGTACTTCTGGACAGGGGCACTCAAGTAAATCCAGACACAGTGGAAGCAATAACAGTACTGTCCAAACCAGGTTGGGATTCTAGAGTGTGGCTTTTATTCACATACATAGAGAATAATCACAAAGTGAAGATGGACCCCCACATGGTTACTCATACTGGTAATGCAGATTACTGAGGTGCAGACATTCCTGAACTTCCCATTTAACATAAGCATACTAAACACACACAGCGAGCTCTCAGGTTCTGAAATGGAGATTGGCACACACAGCCAGTTACTGGTATATCTCCTCTCAACTAGGCACACACGGCCATTACTAGGACACTTTCCCATCAACTAGGCACACACGGTCAGTACTAGGACACGTTCCCATATTCCATGAGGAATACTGGTGGCACCCATGACCACCAAAGAGCAAATACAGGCTCACAGAGAATCCATAACCCATGTCTGGGTAACTATTTCCATCAGGCACTGGCCAAATGCACTGACTGAAAACTGAACTGGTGCCCAAACTGAACCCGGAGAAGTAAACTGGTTACTCCAGATTGGGGGAAGGGGTCTCCCACCTTTTGCTTCCAAGTTTATACTTGGACATTCATCTGGTTAATAACACCCTCACAGAAAATTTGTGGATGCTATCTTGAAATGTTTTTCACACTTAACATACTACATGACTAAATGTTCTGTACTTGGACAGTCTCTCTCTAGACTCTAAGGTAGGCAGACACTTTTAAAAACCGAAACAGCCTAGGTGACAGGGTCCCATTGTCAGAGAAATTTACCAAAAGAAATGCAGGTGCCCCTCTTGGGCTGACACAAAAGTACTCACAGTTTTGAAGTTGTCACAGGCAGCTTCACTAGACAGACTGGGTGAGGGGATTGCCCCTGAACCATGAAGATTGCCCCCATCCCTCCTGAGATGGGGCAAAGGAAAACCCACTTGGCAAGGTCTCGACCACTTCAATCACTGTCTTCTATGTTCTTCTTCTAGGGTGAGAACAAACTACCCAAAACACAGTGGTAGCTCTCTCTCAGAGCAATCTGAGGAGCTGCACAGCAAGCTGCAGCCTCCTCCTGGAACTCCTACTCAGGACTGTCTGAACATTCTAAAGCTATTTCCCCAGATTAGCACAAGTGTGGCTTATGCAACTGCGAGATTTCTAAGATTACATCATCCTCTAGCTCAGCTGAGACTGACACTAGAACTTGACAGTGTGAAAGCCATTTAACTGGCATTTCACTAGCTGCCTTTCCCTGCCTCCCACTGGTTCTAACTGGGATTCTAGTAACCCCTGGGAACAAGGGGGTTACACTCACATTGAGATTATGCAGGGAAAAGTCTAGCTGAGAATCAAGGGTGACTCCAAAGTATTTGAAGGAGTCAACAACTCTCACAAGGGACCCATCAGCACTCGTGACTTTCAGGAGCTCAGGACTCATTTTGATTTTGGCCAGAGAACCAAAAAGCACAGCCTGCATTTTCCTAAGATTAAGGACTAACTTGTTGGACAGGAGCCAAAACTGTACATTGCAAAAGTCAGTTTTTAGGTGAGAATTAATCACGTGGATGTCCTGTGAGGTAATTAGGAGCACCAGGTCATCAGCATATAAAGTGGCACTACTATAGACTGGTACCTAAGGCAGGTTATTGTCAAATGGGGAGAATTGGATGGGTCCCAGAATAGACCTCTGTGGGACCCCAGTTTTGACAAGAGTGGGCTCAGAGAACATCCTGTTAAACTTAACAACTTGCTGCCTTCCCTGTAACTAGTTTGTAAACCATGCTAGTGCAGGGGCTGACAATCAAAAAGTACGAAACTTGGAGCACAGAATGTATGGTCTACCAGATCAAAAGCCTTAGAGAAATCTACAAAGATCACTCCAGTCAACTTGCTTTGATCCATAGCAACCATAATCTCTGATATGACCTTAGCAAGGGCAGTGGAGGTGCTATTCCTTACAGAAACCATGCTGCTCCAAGGATAGTAGTTGATATTTCTGGATGTAGTCCATCAGTTGGAACACTACCACTTTCTCTAGTAATTTGCTAATAGCAGATAGGATAGCTATGGGTCTGTAATTTTCAAGACTTTTTGGATCACCTTGTTTAAATACTGGTACAACCCTGGCAACCTTCCATAGATGAGGGATAGACCCAGTAATAAGGGATGTGTTAAAGATATGGGTTATTGGCAGGGTGAGGAGAGGGGTGCCTAGACAGAGAAGTATAGGCTCCATATTGTCATGCCCAGTGCTAGTAGAGGGGGAAAGGTTGGCCAGGAGTCTAAGAGTCTCACAGACACAGCTCTGAGGTAAAAAGGAGGGTGAGATGCAAATGGAAACAGGGAGTCATCTGGTGGATCCTGAGCATTGGCGGCAGTAAACGAGGATGTGAAAGCCAAGGTCAGAAAACTGGGTATTGAAAGCATTAGCAATTGTTGATGCATTATTACAGTTTATACAGTATTTCCAATAAGCATGTCAACAGCGTAACACTTAGTAGCCCCACTAACTACATTTTTAATGTTATGCCAGAAATGCCTAGGGTCTCTAGCAGAGGTCAGCAGAGCAGATTTAAAGAATTCAGTCTTGGCTACACATATGGCTTTTTACAGGCATTTCAGATATATCAATATTCACAATAGTCAGACAGATCTTGGGTTGTCTTAAACCTCGCCCAACATTTATCCCTAGACTTCATAAGCGAAAACAGACCACCGTGCATCCATTTTGTGACACTCCCCTTACTCTCCTCTTTATAAGTGGGGCATGTTTATCTTGTAGGGAGGAGAAGAAGTTAAGGAGTTATTTAAGACAATAGAAACATTAGCAGCAGATAGTACAGAGAACCAGTTTGTGAGTGCAAGGTCTTCATGAAAGGATTATAGACTAAAATTGGAGAAATCTCTCATATGGATGACCTTATGGGGTATTTTAGGGGAATAGACTTTCCAGATACAGTATTTATGGACATGATCAGAAATCGAGTCGAGGAAGGTCCCAGATTCTGTGATCCTCTCAGACCTGTTTGTAAAGACCCAATCAAGGAGACAATTTTGACCCCCTGATGTAGAGAGCCTAATTGGTTCATTTATAAGCTGATTAAGGCCAAGACCAGCTAGCAAAGTTCATATTGTTTGACATTACTCCCAGTCCAGTTTAGGTTAAAGTCACCAAATAATAATACCTAATTTGAGCACACCGTGTGACTAATGCTGTCAAGAAAATAAATTAACCCTTGTATACTGCCTTTAGGAGAGTTGTAGACACAGAATTGGTGAATATTTTTAAAATTACCCAGTAGGAGTAATGCATGAAGGAATTCACAGACAGGTGAGGATCAATGTCTATAGGGTATAAGAGATACATTTAGGTGGCTTTTATAGTATAACAACAGACCACTGCCACATCTGTTTGGTCAGCATGATCAAGTCTAATAAGACTGAATCATGGAAGGGCACATGCAGAGTCAGGAATAGAGGGTTTAAGCCAGGTTTCTGTAATGTCCACAATGTCAGGATTGCAAAGAGTTACCCAAGCAATAAGATCTGTATGGTTAGGCAGGAGGCTACGGACATTTAGATGAGCTCGTTTAAGGCCTTCGGTTGATCGTCAAGTACGGGAGCCAGTAAACTGAGGGGTAGCTGGTCGTAGGTTAGGTTCACTATCACCAGCAAGGACAATAAGCAGGAAAGAGAGCCACAAAATGCAAGGCAGAGCAGCTTGTTTCATGGAAGTTTTAGGGTGGCAGAGGTGACGCTTAACCAGGCGGGCAGTAAATAAGACAGATTTATATTTCAGACACTAGACAGGGCAAAGACATAACTGTTTAGTGGTAATTTGGTTGGAGAAAGTATAGTCAGTCTGAGGGAGATTAGAGTGTGACCCTATGGGAACAACAGACTGGAGAAGATAAACCGAGGTGAGTTGCATCACCATTAGTGTGAGAATGATACAGACTATCAGATACATGGCAGCAGCCCTACAGACACAGCAGTTCAGATACTGCAGTAGACAGCAAGGCAGCAGCTAATAATTACTAGGCAGCAAGTTAATAAAGCTTACTCTGAAACTGGAGATGGCTAAGCAACCATAGTACAAACAAACACTGACCCAGAATCTAATACATACTTTTCCCTGCAAAAGAGCACAGCTGTCAGCACAGTAGTTTTGTTTAGTTCTGTATTCATTCACAACACACTAAAGGTATTATTAATTAATAAATCTTTGGAGTACTATAGGACGCTAAGCAATAATGGAAAACTCCATACTGAAAACATATAGCAACGTTAACCCAGTTACTACCTAGTACAGACTTAATTTAATGAGGTCACCACAAGGGGCTTTTCCCGTTTCCCACTCCCAATGTATTACCTAGTGTGTAGTTACTGTTATAGCATATTTACTTATGTACAATATCCCATGCTACACAACGTGACACACTACTAAGTCCTATTTTAGATGCACTTTATCACAATCAAAGATTTCCTTTTTACCCTAGTTCTCTGCCTCCCCCACCACTCCCCCCATGGTTCTTTTGCCTGCCCTCCCTGATACACTCCCCTGGCTTGCTCTCCATACCTCTCTCTCATCTGTACTCCTTATGTCCTCCCTGCCCCCTACCCCTGGTTTTTCCTCCCCCGTTCACCTCCTTTGACCATGACCTTCTCCTCCATCTCACCTCTCCCTGACAAAGTCTTCCTAGACTACTTCTCCTTCCTCTAGTGCCTTGCCCCCTTCATTGATTTAGTGTTACCCCTATTACCCAGCCTACTTGCTAACTGGCTGACCATGTTCCCTATGTGTTCTCAACCCTAATGGTTTAGGTTGTTTTTGCTTCTCCATTTACTGTATACCAGTATTGTTAACTTCTACAATTTTGTACTTTAAAATTGTTCTTGCATGTATATTCCTTATCATATTGTTCCTGTTAGCTTCTAATTTTCTATGACATATAGCCTTTTTAAAAGAACTCTTGGTTCAAAGGTATTTGTAATCCTAGTTATCAATAGATAAATAAATAAAAATAAATACATTTCCTGGGTGACACTTGGGGCAGCATGGCTGGCTGAAGGCTGACTCCCACAGATGACACCCACAGTGTGACACCTTAGCTGCTCTGGCCCCTAATGCTCTGGACCACTAGTGTGGAGGACCACTTGGACAGGTGCAGTATATAAAGTTAGCGGAGTGCTGATATTGCCTGCTGGGGGGGGTTGTGGCTCCAGGGTTCCATCAGAATTGGGCAGTTTCCTGGGGACCTGGAGAGTCAGTTGGAGCTCAAACTCACCAACCTTAGCTTGCTTTAAGCCCAGGCTCAGAAACTTCCTGCTTACCTCACGCAAATGCAACTGCCGCTAACCTATAATTAAAAAAAAAAAATACACTGCTGACAATGCTCACTGAGCGGCTTCCCCCCACCCCCCCTTCCTTCCCTACTAATCCTCCTCCCCTGTCACTCTACCCTTCTACCTCTACCTGCACACCCCCAACCCCGAGTTTTTGCACCCTATGCTGTTTTGTTCATGGGTATTGAATTCTACTGTAACAAAATTGTAACTGAATTGTAACTTTTGTCTCTGTAATTACTTTGTCCCTTGTACTATCGTTCTTACGTCCTCTTTGTGACAAGGTACCTTTGTAAATGAGCCTCTGGCTCAAAGGTTTCAAAACTGATGTTTAACTAAATAAATAAAAATAAATAAGTGGAGGGGAGAGGGGTCCCAACTGCAGGACAAAGCCTTCTCTTCCCCTCTTGCAGATGCAGTCCTGTACTAAATGTAGAAAGCACTCAGCCATGCTTTTAAATTCCTGTTGGGATTCAAAAACGGGTGCCAACACAGCTCCTATGCTGTGACTGGCTGCCATCGGGGGGTCTGCAGCTCCAGGGTCCCATTGGAGTTGGGCGGTTTGCTGGAGGACCTAGAAAGTCAATCAGAGCTCAGTGGCAGGAAGAGGGGCTCCCAACTGTAGGACAAAGCCTTCTCTTCCCTATTACAGATGCAGTCCTGTACTAAGTGTAAATAGCACTCAGCTGCACTTTCAAATCCCCATTGGGATTCAAAAATTGGCACCAGCACAGCTCCTGTGCTATGATTGGCTGCCGTCGGGGTATCTGCAGTTCCGGGGTCCCATCAGAGTTGAGTGTGTTGCTGGGGACCAGAAGAGTCAATTGGAGCTTGGTGGAGGAGAAAGAGGGTCCTAACTGCAGGACAAAGCCTCCTCTTCTCCTCTTGCAGATGCAGTCCTGTACTAAATGTAGTAAGTGGTCAGTGGTGCTATTAAATCCCTGTTGGGATTCAAAAACTGGTGCCAACACAGCTCCTGTGCTGTGATCGGCTGTTGTTGGGGTGTCTGCAGTTCTGCGGTCCCGTTGAAGCTGGGCAGTTTGCTGGGGACCTGGAGAGTCAATTGGGCTCGGTGGAGGGGGGAGGGCATCTCAACTGCATGGCAAAGTCTCCTTTTCCCCTCTTGCAGATGTAGCCCTATACTAAATGTGGAAAATGCTGAGCCACACTTTTAAATCCCAATAGGGATTTAAAAACTGGTGCCAACAAAGCTCCTGTGCTGTGATTGGCTGCTGTCGGGGTGTTTGTGACTCCAGAGTCCCATCAGAGTTGGGTGGTCTGCTGGGGACCTGGAGAGTCAATTGGAGTTTGGTGGAAGGGAGAAGGGGTCCGAACTCCAGGACAAAGCCTCCTCTTCCCTTCTTGCAGATGTAGTCCTGTACATATAAAAATGTTAATAAAAAATTAATTTATAATAAGTTTTGTAATAAAATAGTTAGAATGATGTTGTTTTTTTTTTGAGCAAACGTCTTTTTCCTACTCTAGACTACAGTTTAAAAAAAAAAGTAGAATCATTATTTTTATCCCTAACATTTGGTAATGTAAAAAACTTAATAATCAGTTGTATTTACCTCCCCTTAAAGATGTCACCAATATATTACCTTCCCTTATGTCATCCATATCCGATCCTCCCCCTCATGATTTAATACTCTGTGGGGACTTTAATAATGACTGACATTCCCCAAATAAAAACAAGGCATATGCAATCTTGTCAGACAATAACTTTACTCAACACATAACCAGCCCCACTCGGCTAAACCCCAAGACTGGCATGTCAGTGTCCTTAGACTGGATAGAGTGAAATCGCTTCCATAGGATCAAAACAGCTGGCGTACTCACCCACTGTATCAGTGACCACTCTCCTGTCTATTGCATATGGTGCAACAATTTTGAAACATCCCCTCCCAAAATACTGGAATCCAGAAATATGATACATTTTAACAAAAATGAGTTTCTGTTCTCAATTAATAATACAGACTGGGGCCCACTTACCAACCTGCCCACCACTGATCAGGCCCTAGACTATTTTATTGTGACCTTTACCAACATTATCAACAAGCATGCACTCCTAACCAAATGCAGGTAAAAAGGCATCAAAGCGCCCTGTCTTTCAAACGAAATAAGGTCCCTTATGAAAAGCCGGGATGCTGCATGGAACACCTACAAGTTTAGTAATCTTCTTTCTGACTGGTTAATCTTTCAGCAATTGAGAAACTCATGTAAAACCAAGCTGCGTGGAACCAAAAGATCCTACTACCACTTATTCCAAACAGAAAGCCTTATCAAACCTAAGAAATTTTGGAAACAGATTAACTCCTTAATCAAAGGTAAATCAACACAGTGTCTTAGCTCTGTTCTTTTGGTAGCAACCTCCTACAACACCTCCCTTCTATCGCAGAGGATATAAATCAGTTCTTCATGGACCTAGATAGATACACATCACATCTTTCACCAGCCTCCTACTTCTCCATCCCTGCACATTCCCATGCAGGTCTAGGCTCACGCCCTGCATTCTACCTTCAAACCACAACCAAAAAATTAGTTATCAGATTATTATTAAACTTCAAAAAAGAGAGTTTCCCAGGTCATGATACCATTGAACCTAAGTTCCTTAAGTTTGGGGCACCCACACATGCTGCACTTATCTGTAACCTTATTAACAGATTCTTCATCTCCCGTTCCATTCTGAACAAACGGAAAGTGGCTGTGGTAGTCCCCATCCACAAGGGTGGCTCCCTCGCCATTGAAAATTACAGACCCATTTCAATTCTCTTCCCCCTAGCCAAAATCCAGGAGAGACTACTCTACAATCAATCACAGTTCTACTTAGAGACATGCCACCTGCTCACCAACTGCCATCATGGCTTTACAGAGAACTATAGTACAACTATGGCCCTTGTAAAAGTCTCTGCCAATATTCTCAATACGAGTGATAAAGGCCTTGTTAAAGGAGCAGTGTTTGTTGATCTGAAAAAGGCATTTGACCTTGTCAACCACCACCTCCTACTAAGAAAACTCAACATCCTAGGTCTCGACTGTTTAGCACTTACCTGGCTAAAGAGCTATCTCATTGGGAGATCCCAAAGGGTGAAGCGGTCCAGAGCTCTGTCTTCCCTTAGGCCTATAACTCATGGTGTTCCCCATGGATCTATCCTGGGTCCATTGCTTTTCTTGCTTTTCATTAACAAGCTTCTCAGCTTCTGCGGTGGTGCATCAGTACAACTTTATGCTGGTGATGCCATTCTATTTCATTCCTCCAATGACATGAATTAGCTTAATCAGAGTCTTAACTCAGATTTCAACACACTTGAGCAATGGTTCACAGATAACCATCTTATTCTCAGTATCAAAAAAATTAAAGCCATGGTATTCTACAATCCCTCCCCTAAAACCACTAACACTGCTTCACAACGCCCTCTCAAAATCTGCCCACTCTCCAGGGACTCCATAGAAGTAGTTCAAATTTTTAAATATTTAGGTCTGCACCTTGACTCAGCCTTCTCTTAGAGGCCCATGTCTCCTTGCTAACTAAAACCATCAAGCAGAAGTTAGGTCTGCTATATTGTTTCTGCCCCCTCTTATCTGCCACCTCCTGCCAAAAGATTGCCTCCACATCCCTCCTCCCTATACTTTACTATGGTGCACCACTACTATCTCTGTGCTCAACCTTCAACCATTGCCCAGCTCTTACAACTCTATTTTAGGACTGGACATTTTGCCTTAGGAGCTGATCCTAGAAAACACTAATGCAATATCTTGGCTACCCTACACTGGCTGGATTATGACTCACAGCTAAAGTACCTCACTCTATGCTTTGTTTATAAACTACTAAATCTCTTCAATCCCCCTTGTCTTAGAGCATTGAGTGTCTCAAAGAAGCTGCTCGTCCATTCAGGTCATCCATCTCATCTATGTAAGCAACCCCGAATCCTCGCTATCTCACTGGGAGGCTCTTTTTTGCCTTCTCTGTCTCAACTGCATGGAACATGCTACCTCCTCATCTCCTTTCTTGCCCTTCCCTATCACTTTTCAAGAAATCCCTTGCTGCACACCTGCTCAGTCCTCCAACCTGCATTTGTTTTTGATAATATCAGTATCCTAACTACTCCCAAATTAATATAACGCAGGAGCAATTTTCATTTTTCTAATTATGCTTACCCTTTGTACTTATAAGTACATCCTCATACGGGAGAAACTCACTTGACTCTGCTACATTGAACTTTTGTAAAAATGTATATTTTATCTGATGATTTTGATGTATATCACTGTATATTATATTGTAATTAATTTATTGCATGTACTCACTGTTGCTACTTATGATACCCTAGAACCCCCTAACTTTAGAGTATACTCATTGCTGTCTAGCAGTCCTCATAGATTGTTCGCTGTTTGAAATTTTAACCTGTTTATTAATATACTCCTGTTCTTTGTATTTATTTATTTATTTGAAATATCAGATTTACAGACCTTTGAGTCAAAGGCTCGTTTACTAAGGCACCTTGTCATAATGAACAAAGACAGACAATATTACATGGATCAAATACACAGCAATAGTTACAGACACATTACACTGATCATTACACAGCAATAGTTACAGGTTTCGAACAATAGTTACAAGGTTAAACAGATGTTACAGGAGACTACGCCTTGGTAATACAATGGTTGTAACAGCTGGCAGAGTGAAATACTGAGCAAGCACAATGAGGTGCCAGGAGTCAACAGAGGATATGGGATGAAAACAAAAGAGCCCAGTGGGGGACAGTAGTACCTGTGGCAGTTTGGGGGGTGGACTTGAGTAGAGGCTGGTGGAGTGGCTTTGGTGAAGGTAAAAGCAGCCCAAGGGACGTTGTCAGGATCCAAGGTGGTATGGCCATTAGGCATGGCAGATTAGGCCCCACAGGAAGGGTCCAGAGTGGAGAGGAGCCTGAAGCTAGGTACACTTACAGCAGCAGGTGGCAAACAGGTGGTTCCTGAGGGCCGCCTTAAAGGGACCAATTTTAGTGATGTTGGTAACAATGGCTAGGAGAGAGTTGAACCAGGAGGGTGCTCTGTAGCAGAAGAATCTCTGGGCTAGAGACATCCTGGTTCTGGATACTAGTAGAGTGGTCTTACAGGTACTATGGGTGGAGACCATGGAGGTGGTCTGGTGGAGGAAGCGGTTACCCCGGGGGGGGGGGAGAGCCCAAGGAGAGTTTTTTGCTAGCAGGCAGGTCTGGTAGCAGAGACGCTCCTCAAGGTTGAGCAGGTTGACAGTGAAGTACAGCAGACAGGTGAGCGTGCACTTGGGGGCTCCGGTCAGGAGCCTGCAGGCCTTGTTAATGGAGAGCTGAATTTTGGCAACAGCAGTGTTGTCAACAGCTCCTTAGATAGGCAGGCTGTAGTCCACTAGGGACAGGACAGATAAGGTGATGGCCAGCCGGAGTGCATCTGGGGGAAGGCAGTCCCTGTGGTGGTATAGAAGCCTGATCCTTGAGTTGGTGATGGCAGAGAGGGCACTGGAAGAGGAAGGTGAGGGCAGAGTCAAAGGTGATATCCAGGTATTTATAGGTGGACACTTGTTTGAGGGGGCTCAGAGTGCTGGGTAGTATCAGAAGGGGGGCATTTCTGGTCTTGCTTTGGCGGTGCATGAAGAGCATTGCCATAGTCTTTTTTAGGTTCATGACCAACCTATGATTAGTGAACCACTGTTCTGCTTGGTGAAAGGCAAGCTGGAGGGACACCTGAAGTGAGGCAGGGATAGGGTGGAATGAGAATAGCACTGTCATCTGCACAGAGGAGAATTTTACTAGTACAGGCTGTGGGAAGTGTGTTAAGATAGAGGCTGAAGATAAGGGGTCCAGGATGGATCCCTGGGGTACTCTGGAGCAGACTGGCCAGGAGTCAGACAAGGCACTATTGATTTTTACACACTGGGCTCTTGATGACAGATAGCTGGTGAACTGTGAGAGAGGGCCAGTGGAGAAACCGATGTGAAGGAGGGAGTCAAGCAAGAGGTGGTGGCAGACCATGTCAAAGGCCTTGGAGAGGACAATGAACATGGCTCCAGCGAGGTCGCCAGAATCTAGGGCAGAATGCAGGAAGCTGGAGAACTCCATGAGAGCAGTAGTGGTGCTATGACCTGAGCAGAAGCCGTGCTGCTCAGGGCACATAATATCATACTTGGTCAAGTACTCTGTGAGTTGGTCTGCCACCACCTTTTCAAGAGCTTTAGAGAGTGGGGGGAGGCTAGAGATCAGCCAGTAGTTACTAGGGGAGGACCAATCCCCACTCTTGTGTATTGGAGTGATGACGGCTATTTTCCAGGCACTGGGGAACTGTCCCAGACAGATTGAGTGGTTTAGTAGGTCTGTAAGGGGGACCAGAATAACATCGAAGACCTAATGTAGGATCCTAGTGTCCACGGGGTCATTACTGGGGCTATTGCTGTTGATGGCTTTTTGTAGGTAAGGCCTGGCTTCAAGAGGGGATATTGTGTGAAGGTAGAATGGTGGGTGAGGGAGGGTGGGGGGCAGAGAGGCCAGGACAGTGTCAAAGAAGTTGGTGGGGAGGACGAAGCTAAGGTCAGAGAATGCAGTATTAAGGCAATCCACAGTGCCAAGGGGATCTGCGCAGACAGTGCTGTTAATGGAGAGTTGGGAAGGGGGGGGACCGAATCTTCCCATTCAGTTCTTTCATATTATTCCAGAAGTTCCTGGCTGACACCCAGGAGGAGACAAGGGTGGTGTGGTAGAGCTCAGCCTTAGCCTGTCGAATGGCCCAAGTACACTTATTGCGCTCAGTACTATAAATTTGCCTGTCTGCTGGCTTGATGATTCCATAGCGATGTGGGATGCGGTGACCCATGGTGCATTTTGTTTTTTGGTGCTGGTCCTGGCAAATGGAGTGAAGAAGTCACAGGCCTTGTTAAAGGAGTGCATGAAGAGATCGAGGGCTAGGTCGATGGTTGGAGCGTGGCTGATGGGTGACCAGTCTATCTGGATGAGATATTGTTTGAGTTTTCTAAGGCTACCTGGGCAGAGGCGTCGGTGTAGAATTGTTCTTGGTTCTGGCTTATTGGTGGTAGAGGACCATGAGAACAAGACTGGGGAGTGGTCGCTTAGCGAATTGGAGAGTATATTGATATCCAGGATTTTGTGGGGGTGGTTGGTTATAATAACGTCCAAGAGAGTGCTGCTTCCAGTAGAGGGGTTGTATCTGGTGGGCTGGGAGACTAACTGGGTCATATTGAGGGTGGCGAAGGTGTCTCTTGTTTGGAACACAGAGCTGGCTAGCCAATTGATGTTGAGGTTCCCAGTAACTACTTGCTCTGCTTTGTGAGGTAGGTTAGCAAGGTAGTCAGTGAAGGATAGCATAGTAGGGTTCTGGTCCCTTGGGGGAATGTAGATGACTGAGGAAGAACGGGCCTCTGGCAGGGTCTGATGTGATTTTTAGAGTGAGAGCTTGCATTTCATTATCAAGCTTGGGTGCTGGCAGTGCGTGGCCTAGGAGGGTGTCACGCTTGTAGACAGCACAACCACCCCACACTTGCTCACTCTGTCTTCCCTAAACAGGGTGTACCCTGGGAGAGAGATGAAGGGTCGGGGTGGCTTTGGAGAGCCAGGTCTCTACTAGGGCAATAATGTCCAGTTAGTGTTGTATGACCCAGCACTGGAGTGCAGCAAACTTTTTCAGGAGGCTGCAAATGTTCAGGGAGGCAATCCGGAGACCTGGTGTAGTAGGAGGCTTGTTTTGGCTGGTGGACAGTGGGCCTGGGTTTGGGTGAACATTCCCAGAAAGTAACAGTAGCAGTGTGATTATTCTGACCAGTGGACATTAATATTTGGCACAACATGTAGTGCGCCTGGATGAGGGTCTGGTCACCGGAGTGCAGGGGATGGGTAAAGCATGGAGGGTGGGAAAGGCAAGGAAGACAGGGTCCCAGGGGGGTGGGATGGGATAGGTGGTGTGAGTGAGGGCAGGACGGGGTGTGAGGCAGGGCTGAGGGTGTGTCTAGGGTGGGGTGGTTGGGGTACCATAGTGCAGATAAGTGGTGTGACACTGGGTGTGAGGGGTATAGGATCTGGGTGTGGCATGGCTGGTATCAGGAAGATCAGTATTGCTAGGCTTAGTAAGCCATTGCACCTGCTGTTGTATGGTACGATATGGGTAAGAACTATATCTAACCTTTCTTAAGCAAGACTGACACAGTGGCGTAGTGGTAGAGCTGCAGACTTTGGAACCAAAGGTACCAGGTTCAAACCGTGTGGGGGGGATGTCCTAAAAGCCTGGTGAGAAGTAGCTCCAGCGGCAGCTGGAGGTCTGCATGGTGATAAGTCCAGAGGGAAAAGGATGGGTACAGTAGCGACTCCTAGTGGCCACACAGGGAGTGTGCAGTAATAAGAGTTGAGATGGGCAGGAAGGAGGCTAGCAGGCAGGAGATGGGAAATCTAGGCAGCTGAGAAGTGGATTAGGAGCAAGTGTCTACAGGGGTGTAGAGTGCAGTGAGGAGATTAGAAAGCCAAGCCCAGCACAGTGTCTAGGTAGGCAAACTCCCTCTGATGAGTACATGACAGGGAGGGGCTATAAATTAAGGGTCAGGCTTGGGTGGCTGGGTCAGTCAGGGCAGTTGATGAGAAGTGTCGATGGACTAACGCCCCCAGCAAACAAGCTGGGAAAAGGGAGGCAGAATTACCTCTTGCAGCCCTGTGGAAGTTCCTTTCCCTGGGGAATGTGATGCTGTGGACAGATTGTATGTATTAGACTTGTATGTATGTATTGTACTGTTTCCCCGGGTTGCCCCTGAAAAAGGGATTGCATGGTCTCAGTGGGCTCACCGAGTTACCAAAATTCAAATAAATAAATGTACAATAACGGTGCATAAGGAGACAATAACAGAGCATTACAGGAAAGTACTGTACTGTATGCACAATAACAGAGCAAATACAGAACAGTATTTGCATAACAGTTTTAATAAAAGCAAAAGGAGTAGGGCCAACCAACATAGCATATATGCAGTAAGAGGCGGTCAGCAATGGGAGCTTACTAGACTTGAGGCTGGAGATGCTGGAAGTGTATACAAAGCACTGTCCAGGAGGAGTGAAACAGTGGTAGAGTTATGGAGGAGAAGAAAGGGGACGTAGAAACGGGTGGGAGTAGGAGTGTAGTGGAGCAGGTATGAACACAGGTAAAGTTGCAGGAGAGAACAGTGAAATTGTGGAGAAGAGAGGAGAGGGAGTTATGGAAGTGGCAGAGTGGATGGAAAGGGGATGGGAATTCTAGAGCTTAGGGAGTCGGAAGGAGAAAGCAGCCTGGCCAGAAGAAGACGACCTAGGTGGGTGTGCAAGGAAGCAATAGCCAGATCTACGGAGGGAGTAACAGGAAGGAGGAGGGGGTGAGAGTAGAGAGGAGAGGAGAGGTAAGGGGGAGAGAGCTTAGCTGGCACTTGACAATAAAGAAGGAGCAATTTACAAGTCATCTGGCTTCAAGGTAGGGGAGAGAGTGAGGTGTATAGGGAGCAGTGGTGAGACTGGGACGAGAAACTGGGATGATCAAGAACAAACTGACAGAAGGAGTGAAAGAGAGGGTCCAGTCTGGCCAGGGTGATCTTTGGAGCACCACTCCAAGATTAGGGAGTGCTGTATGTGCTTTAGTAAGAAATGAATCACCAGTTGTGAAATACTTAGTACCACACAACTGGAGTGCAGTAAAAATACAACGGCTGCTATGTGCCATAAAAAAAATTTAATTTATTAATACTTACAAATATACATCTGATAGATAGATGGTAATAAAAAAGGCCTCAACAGTTTCATATAGAATGCTTTCTTAAGAGGATCGTGGAGGAATGGTTACAAGCCCTACTTTTAAATACCCCTTGCGGTGAAAAAAAATAATTAACATTCTCTCATGCAAAACATGCATTTCCATAGCAATTCCCTCTAACAACATTATAAATACACCAATATGTAACATCCCTCTCCACAAACATTATTAATTAATCCACCAATATGTTACACATTAATACAAATATTAAAAACAATTGTAGTAGTCCAGCATGAATATTTCATAATTCAGATCTCCACATCAAAAAGCCAGCTGGAGACATCTTTTTTGTCATTCTTCCAGTTTCTCATAATAAAAGGTGATGTCACGTCCTTCTGTGCTTGGATACAGAACAGAGCTATCCACGAACAGAGTTCATTCCTATTAATATCACTATAATTGTAAGATAGAAAAAGGAAAAAACAGACATGTATTAGAGCATTCCCTTATATTTAAAGATTCATTTGCTTAAAACACCTATGGTTTTTTTCCAGCTTAAAAACTCTACAGTTACATTTTGCCAAATAGATTAGCCCTTACATCTCTCAGTTAATAAAATCCCATACAAAGCATGTTTTTTCCAGTAACATTACATGTGAATTTATTCTATTTTTTTATTACTTTACAATTGACAGACTTACCACAGAGGGAAGTGCCTTTAGGTGGATCAGGCATCCAGTCTGGTCTAATTTGGGCTTTTTGGATCTCCCCAAGGAAGCACATAGAGTGAAGTGCTAGAGCAGTGGACCAGGGTCCTACTTGCAAGGCCATATTGTGTATTTGCACTATTGTCAGTTGCATTTGCCTGTGCTGTCCTTGGTTATTACTGGTGATTTCACAATGTAGGGACAGTGTCGCTGACATCAAGCTAGGAGTCCACCTCTGGAAAAGCAATCATCATACAGTATTGTTCAATATAAGGATAACTGTGGAATTGAGCCACAAAATGGTGAGGGTCCTGGACTTCAGGAGGGCAGATTTTTCAAAGATGGGTGAATGCGTCAGGGATGACCTGGTGGGGGGAATGACCTGAGTGGTGTGGAGGAACAGTGGGCGAAGGCGATATAGAAGGCAACAAACCTCTTCCTCAAGCAAGTGAGCAAAAGCTAGAGGAAAAAGAGACTGCTATGGCTCTCAAAAGAGGTAGTGGAAAAGGTAAAGGGTAGCATTCAGAAAGTATAAGGAGATACAGAGGGAGGAGGATAGGGAGGTGTATTGGGGAAACAAAGGGAAGCATGGAGAGCAGTAAGGAGTGTGAAGGCACAAACTGAAGAGAGAATAGCAGAAGGTGATGAAGGAGGACAAGACAATTTTTAGGTATGTAAGCTAAAGGAGGAAAACCAGGGTAGGAATTGTAAGGTTAAAAAGGGATGGGGGCACTTTGCAGAGGGGGACTGGGAAAAGGCAGACATACTGAACTCATACTTTTATTTAGTATTCACAGAGGAAGGAGAAGGGCCACAAAAAAGTAACAGGAGCATTGAAGGTAGGTAGGTGTACACCAGTCCATTTTAGAGGGGAGATTCCTGAAGCAGCTTGCTAATCTAAAAGAGGACAAAGCAACGGGGCCAGATGGAGTGCATCCAAGTGTGTTGAGGGAGCTCAGGGAGGTACAGGCTGCACCTCGGATAGTCCCATTTAACAGCTCATTGGAAGCAGGAGTGGTTCTGGAGGAGGGCAGATGTAGTCCCACTTCACAAAGGTGGTAGCAAAGAAGAGGCTGGCAATTATAGGTCAGTCAGCCTGACAGCAGTAGTGGGAAACTTAATGGAGTTACTGCTGAAGGAAAGGATTTTGGAATATCTTGACTCCAATAGATTATATTACAAGACTCAAGGCAGCTGGCCAGCCAGTGACGGTAATGCTACTGACTGTGGTGCGGATGACCTGGGAGTCTGAGGGCCGGCCGGGGGGAGGTTGGTAGAGCATCAAACAGACTGCTCTCCACCTCCATGGAGGGGCTCCACAGTGGTCTGCTGCTTGAGTGTCACCCAGGCCTTGCCTGGACCACTGGGAGAAAAGTGCTCAGGCCGGCAGAAGACATCTGCAATGCATGTTTAGGTGCACACGCATGCTGCATTGACATCATTGCATGTCTGCGGCCTATTGGACAGGACATGGGCTGAAAATGGAAGGAGTTGGTCAGATGATGCGAGCGCCACCCTGTGTGCCCGGTCATGGTGAGATCCCTCTCCTGCCCCATAGATGGATCCTGTGTGTGGTTGTGCGGCTGTGGCCTCACCACCCCCACTAGGGTGGGACATTCCTGGGGGCACTGACAGCAGGGAAGGGTGTCCCACAGGGGTGGCTGGCACCTGTGTAAGAGGGGGGCAGGGATGATGAAGTGTAGCTGGTTCACCTCTCCCAAAAATAGAGCTAGTAAAGAAAAGAAAAAAGACTCAAGACAGCATGGATTCATGGAAGGGTGGGGGTGGGGCACATCAATTGAATTTGATAATTTCTTTGACTGGGTGACAAAGATAGATCAGGGTGATGTGGTGCATGTAGCCTACCTGGATTTCAGTAAGGCTTTTGACACTGTTCCACATAAAGGGGCAAGTAAGCAAGCTGGGTAGCTTAAGAATGGGTGCAAAGGTGGCAAACTGGGTCCAAAATTGGTTAGGGGATTGTTGGCAGAGGGAGGCTGTAAACAGAGTTCACTCCGAGGAAGGGACGGCGACCAGTGGGGTACGTCAGGGATCACTGCTGGGACCAGTCCTCTTTAATGTCTTTATGAGTGACGTTGCAGAGGAACTGGAATAGAAGTTCTGCCTCCTTGTGGATGACACCAGCATCAGCAATAGGGTAGATACTGGGGGGGGGGGGTGGAAAGGATGAGCCGAAACCTGAGAAAACTTGACAAATAGTCAAGGCCATGGCAGCTGGGTTTCAACAAGGAAAAAGTGCAAAGTAATGCACTTGGGGCACAAAACCCCAGAGGCAGAGTACAAAATAGAAGTGGTACTGATGACCACCAAGCAGGAAAGAGAACCTGAGGTTAATTATACTGGATGATCTGAAGGTGGCCAGGCAGTGCAACAAGGCAGTTGGAGGGTTAGAGGAATAGTGTGGTGCATGGGGAGGGATACTACCAACAGAAAGAGGGAGGTAGTATTGCCTCTGTATTGATCACTAGTAAGACCCCCCCCAAGAGTCCTGTGTCCAATTCTGGAGACCACCTCTCCAGAAGGACATAGACAGAGTGGAGGCGATCCAGAGGAGGTCAACTAAAATGGTGCAGGGTCTGCATCAGAAGCCCTATAAGGACAGACTTCAATATGTACACCCTGGAACAGAGGAGCGAAAGGGGAGATATGATAGAGACCTTTAAATACCTCACTGGGGTAAATAAGGTACAGAAGGGAAGTACTTTTCAGAAAATAAAAGGTGTTCAATGACAAGGGGGCATGATAAGAAGCTGGAGGAGGTAGATTCAGGAAAGATGTGAGGAAGCACTTCTTTGCATAAAGAGTGGTGGATTCCTGGAACAGTCTTCCAGTGGAGGTGGTGAGGGCATAAATAGTGTTGGGATTCAAGAATACATGGGATAGGCATAAGGGCATCTTAGGGAAAGGCAAGTGGGTGTGCGTGAACATTTCAGAGATCAAGTAAGATCTGTGGTGATACTATAGGCAGGGGAAAAATGGGCAGACTATGTGGGCCAAGCAGTCCTTATCTGCCAGCAAATTTTATGTTTCTATGTAATAAATTCCTATTTGTCCAGTCCAGGGTTACACGAGCCCATCCACACCACTGTTGTCTGGACCTGCTGCCTGGGGAGGTGTGGGAGACCTATTTCCGCGGGTCCCCCCCCCCCGCACACACAAACTTTCCAGGGCACTTTGTTGGGGTTGAGGCGCTGGCTAGAAGCTTGTGCTGGGCAGAACTCCCCCGACGCGAGGAATTCCTGGAGGACGATCGGGGAGTTTTTGTGACCGTGGGGATGACTTTGAGCTGTTGCTGAGGGGGGCTTTCTTCGGTGCCACATTTGAATTCCTGGCAGCTGTCAGTGATTGGTCCCTCCAGCTGTGACGCTCAGTGGTGGCCCGGCTCTGCAGGGCAACACGAGCCCATCCGCACCACTGTTGTCTGGACCTGCTGCCTGGGGAGATGTGGGAGACCTATTTCTACGGGTTCCCCCCCTTGCACACACAAACTTTTTGGGGCACTTTGTCAGGGTTGAGGCGCTGGCGAGAAGCTTGTGCCGGGCATACCTCCCCCAACGCGAGGAATTCCTGGAGGATGATCGGGGAGCAGTTTTTGCACCCTCCCACCCACCTTGTTCCCTCTTCCCATTAAATGCCCGCTCATCCCGCCCACTTGCTCACCAGGCTCCTCCCTAGCTGCCCACTTGTTCCACCTATCAAAGTCCGTGCAGCCTGAAATTGTCGCTTACTCAGAACTCTGGTGTACCCTGTACAAAAATTGTCTCCTGCAGTCTGGTACCTCTGTAAGATACTTTTCTCCTGCCGTCTGGTACCCCGATAATTTGTAGCCTAACTTCCCTTTGTACAGCTGTTATACCAAATCAAATTCCTGTCCTAAAAGAGGCTGTAAGTTCTGCTTGTTTTGTTGGCCTGATGCTTTTGTATAACTAGCCCTCTGACTACCTTGTATTTTATAGTACCGCCTGTGCTATTTAAGGTCTTGTAACCCATTGCTGTTTTGTGCATGACCACAACTGTAGCTCTTGCCATCTAAGGCTAAAACACAGTGTTGCACAGCCTTGGGATAGCTACCTAGACTGCTGTACCACACTGCCTGTCTAGCTTCCCGGGAGCCATCTAACCTCTCTGCCTTCTTAGGTATCTATCCCTGTCATTTTTGCCTTTCTACCTCCCCTGCCCCATTGTAAGTGGACTACCCTGTCACTGTGGACCTAGCTGTGGCCTGCACTGTCACTTAACCTCCGGCCTCACAAACCAGTACAGCTCCCCTTGGGACGGCTTACTGCAGCTACTGGCTTTTCCGGATGCAGCCCCACAGTGGATGCTCGGCTCTCCCTGGCCCAGTCGGGGGCTTCTCCCTCGCCCAAGTTCCTCGGGCCACCCGTCCCTTGCTTGTGACCTGGCAATCTGCCAAAGGCATAAAAATGGCGCACATGAACGTGTGCAGTCTCTTACCCAGCGTCGCTGAGTTAACCGCCTGGGTGGACCTCTACAAACCCGATGTACTGGGGATTACAGAATCCTGGCTGAAGCCTCACATCCCAGATTCCATGTGTGCCCTCCCAGGATTCAACCTACTCAGGTGTGACCAGGAGGGTAACAGGTGGGGAGTTGGTGTGCTCCTCTACTACAAGGGGCACCTAAATGTGTCTGTCATCAGACACCCTCTGCTTCCTCCCTCTGTCTGTGAGTTTTTGCGCACCCTCCTTCTCCTAGGTAACACAAAAAAGGTTCACCTGGTTTGCACCTACAACCCTCCTAAGGGAGGTACACTTGGGCTCTCCTCCCTACTCGACTGTCTCAGAGACAAAGTTGGCTCAAATGAGTTGCTTGTCCTGGGTGAACTCAACCTAAATTGGCTAGGGGGGAAATGCTAAGCCTTATGAGACTCTTCTATCTGGTCTCGCCCTCAGCCAGCTCATTGCTGAGCCTACGAGGCCTTCCTCTCATGGAGTGAAGGGATCCCTCATTGACTGGGTTCTGAGTAACAGACCTGGCAACATAGTCTCCTCAGGAACCCTCCCCGATGCCATCTCGGACCACTCCCCTACCTATTGCGTATGGGGCCTCTCCTCTCCTAAAATACCCAGCAAAGTGATCCAGATGTGGGACTATTCCTATTTCAACATTGACAACTATCTTGCTGACCTGCGTCTAGTGGACTGGTCCTAGGTCACTGCCTTAAATGATCCCTCAATGGCCCTTGACAACTTCCTTGCTGTCTTTGGGCCCCTGCAAAATAAACACGCCCCACTTACCAAGAGAAGGGTGAGGGGCACGGTCACAAAGTGGCTCCATGTGGGCCTCCTATCCCTAATGAAGCAGAGAGACAAGTGTTGGGCCCAATTCAAGTCCTCCAACTCCAGTGCCGACCACCTTGAATATCATCGGATGAGAAACTTTTGTAAAAGAGCCATCCACGCAGCCAAGAGCAATTTCTGCCAGTCTGCCTTGCTTTCCATGGCCAGAAACCTGAAGAGTTTCTGGCAAAACGTAAAAAGCCTAGTTGGCGGGTCTGCCAGAACCCAGGTCTCAGGCCTCCTCATTGAAGGGGCGAGTTGCAATACCTCACTTACTATCGCCAATGCTTTCAACCGACAGTTCTCCGACCTGACTGTCCTGACCTCTCAACCCTCTGCTCCTCCTTCCCAACCCCCTGTCCCCATGGCCAATAGCCCCCCCCCAGTGTGACCCCCAGCCATTCTCCCTTCTACCTAAAAGCAGTTACTATCCAGGAGACCCAGAGGCTTCTTGCGGGTCTTTCTCCTCACGTGGGTGCTGGGCACGATGGTGTCGAGCCCAAACTGCTCTGCTTTGGGGCTTCCCTCCTTGCCTGGCCTATCTCCCACATCTTCAGTGCCTCCCTAATCTCTGGCTCCATCCCAGATGTTTGGAAGGTGGCCAAGGTCGTCCCGGTACTCAAACGGGGGACCCAAAACATCGTAACAATTATCATCCCATTGCGATCCTGTCTACTATCAGCAAGGTACTAGAGAAGTTGGTAGCCTCCCAGCTCACCCACCACCTCCAGAGCTATGAGCTTCTCTCCCCAGCCCAACATGGGTTCAGAAAAGGGCACAGCACTTCCACTGCCCTTGCGGTGGTTACCTCTGCTATCTGGCTTGCCACTGACCAAGGCAAACTTACTGGAGCCATCTTTGTAGACCTCTCCAAAGCCTTTGACTGAGTCGACCATTCGCTCCTGCGATCCACCCTTGGGACCTTGGGCTTCTCCCCCCCCCGCCCTCACCTGGTTCACAAACTATCTTTTGGGTTGGCAGCAGTATACAAACTTTAACAATGCCCTGTTGGACCCCGCTCCAGTGACTTGTGGTGTCCCCCAGGGCTCTGTCCTCGGGCCCATCTTGTTTTCCCTCTTTATAAATGAGTTACCCTCGGCCTCTGCCTATGGGATCTCCACCCTGTACACAGACGACCTCATCATCCTGGCAAGCTCTCGGGACCAAAAGACCATAAATACCTGGTTAACCTCTGACTTTAACCGGGTCCAGCTCTGGCTTGAGGACCACAAGCTTTCCATTAACCTCAAGAAGACCCAGGTCATGCTGTTTGGCTTCTCTGCCAAGTTAAAAGCCTGCCCTGCCCCTCCAACAATCCTAGAAGCTGAGGGATCCCCACTGCCTGTTACTAAAGTGGCTGAGGGTTACCCTTGACCCTCAGCTGGATCTCACCCTGCACATCCGTAACACCTGCAAAACTACAAATTGCAAGCTGGGCCTGGCCTATAGAGCAAAATCCTACCTTACTCCAGCGGCTCGACTGGCCCTAGCCGGGGGGGTCCTCCTACCCACGTTCTGTTATGGTCTTGTATCCTTTGCACCACTCCCAAAATCCAGTCTCTCAAAATGGGACACAGCATATAACAATGGCCGCTTTGCTCTCGCTGTTCCCCCGCCTCATCGATGTGATCTTTACTTCCCAGCTGGAGGGCTCCACTGGAGTCCCACTGCACCTTCACCCTTGGCAACTTCTTAGACAACATCATCCGTACTGCCACCCCTTCTGCACTTGCACTGTCCCTCACTCCCGCCGCTCCACCCTACCACCTAAGATCCAGTGACTCTCAGGTCCTCCTGGTTCCTAAAACCCGCACTTATATGGGTGACCAGGCCTTCCCTGCCTTTGCACCAAAGCTGTGGAACTCCCTGCCAGCCTGCACTCGCACTTCCCCATCACACTCCCACTTCAGAACCTCCCTATGGGGCTTCCTGAAATCAGCCGCCAAGTGTCTCTGTGCAGAAAGTTGCTTCTCCTGGTACCTACCTTCCATGTGGCCTGTCTGTGGCAAAAACCAGCACTTTGCCTGGCTGGACTCGGGTGCTCTATTACCTTGTAGTGACTGGTCCTGGATGGTAATCTACCTGATTCTCCTCTTACCCCATTTCTGACTTATCCTGCTGCCGTGTGCCTTGGTATTCTTCAAGATCGTTGGGAGTCCACTGTCACCTATTTTTTTTTTTTCCTGGACTCGACTGGATGCCAATTCACGTAGTTATCCATGCTACCCCCACAGTTGATTTCCACTAATTGTGCTCAAATGTGATCTCTGTACCTCAACCATTGTACCTTACTCGAATATCTCTAAAGTACTTTAATCTATGTACCCTATTCGTATGATTTATCATGTTGCCTGAACCCAATGTATATTAACCTTGTTTATACCTGTATGCCTGATGTTCATGTATTGTTCCAGTGTAACCCTCCTGGGTCGCACCTGAAAATAGGCACTTGGCTGTCTAGTGTGCTTACCTGGTAAACAAAAGCAAATAAATAAATGGTAGCTTATACTGTTTTGTGTTCCTGAGAGTGCAGATTGCTATAGACTTTTAAGTACTACAAAACAACATCCCATTCTCTGTGTCTAGATTCAGACAGATTGATATTAAACCAGATTAGTGTGTTGGTAGTTAGCAAATGAGGAAAATTTAGGCATGGCAATGAAAAATGTCTGTACTCTTTTCGAGAAGTGCCATAAGATCAGTAAAGTCCACCTGAACAACTACCAGAACAGGCAGATGGGACACTGGTTTAGCATCTCATTCAAAGGATGGCACTGGGATGGTTTCTTGTGACACATGGGAGCATACCCCTGTGACAGCCCCTAAGAGCCACCAGCTCTACTTCCTGCAGCACTTGGTATATACTGGCAGTCTCCAATCTGACTGCAGACTAGGTATGGCCCTGCTGAGCTTCTGTGAGCTGATGGTATGAGGCTTCAAGGTGGTAACGATGCAGACTCATACAGTGTTACTCAACTTGCTTGGGACAAACTATTGAGTTCTTTAGTGCCATTTGAGAGGAGTGCCTCTCTCATCCAGTTTCTTCAAATTTCACTCCCTTACCTACAGTACCTGTAGCTGCTATTTCTTTACTTTGGGGTCTTCCTTGCAGATAGACCCTACAATGGAGACTACTAACCATCATAATCATTTATTGTTTTTGTATTTGCATTTAACAAATCGCAAATAGATGAATTTATTAAATCCTACAGTATCCATCTACAGTACTTGAAAGCTTTTGTAATAAACCACTTAATTTTAAAAGTTACTCCTAAATTTCTGTCTCCATTGTATGATGTGGAAAGGAAAGGATTGCACCTTGCCATCAGCAATAGTATGCATTCTGGGAAGAAAGAGCTGGAGCATGATAATATGAGCAGAATTAACCGTATAAAAAGTGCTGCTACAATAATTGAAATCTTGGATGCAGCAGTTCTATAGAAGGCTCCAAGGTAATAAATAACTAATAAAGGTAAGAGCTGTGATATAAAGAACAGGGATGGAGGAGTTCTTCTCTTTAATCCAATATTTAAGTGATAATGACATTGCGCCATGGGTGTACAAGCTATTTCTCCATATAAGCAGGATAATGGCCTATTTTGCTGATCTCTTTTAAAGAAATACTGTTTGAGAAAAATTTCATGAGAACTCCTACTCCTTACAGAACATAATAATACCTTAAACCCAAGAGGACACTGCATGAGAGCTCTGTTGAAACCTTAGATTTCTTCTGGATTGGAAATTATTTGACTCAATTATTATTTGCTTGTATACTGCCACCCCCTCCCCCGGCATCCCACTCCTTTGGGCACCCCAAGCATCCTCCTGTTCCTCAGAGTCACACCTATCACTGATAGATGTCTTCTGTCCCTACAAGTGCTCCACCAGCAAAGTGAGTAGTAACTTGTTGGGACCCCTTACCTGATTCAAGGGCATTTTGTTGCTTTTGTCAGTGGCTGAAAAACCATCTATTTGAACTTGTATTTGGCAACTCCTGATAAGTTTTAATCTGTGCGTTAGAATGTATTATTGAATGTTTAATTCTGAATATGCTGTTTTATTATTTTATTGTTTTTGTGGTATGTTAAGTGCCCTGAGCCTTAGGGATATGGCACTGTACAAAGAAAATTGCCTTGTCTTGGGAGGGCAGTCATGATGTGTTAGAAGGCTGATTACCACCTATAGCCCACATCCTGGCAGAGGGGTGCTGATTGTGTCTGGTCACACTTGCCATTACAGGCCCCTCTGCCATGCCGTGGATAGGAGCCATCACTAAAGGGATGCAGTGCTCAACCCTCTCGAGGGGAGGCCATTCACCTGAATACTCTTTGTCCCTTCTAGTGTCCCTGACTGGTGTCCTTTGCTCAGGATGCAAACCCAGGTCACCAACTTGCAGGGGACCTGATGAAGACCTAGAGGTGGTCAAAGCACTGGGGGCATTTTTTCAACATCCTCCATGTGTTTTAGTGCTAACAGGACACCATAAAATAATATTTGGACTTTGTATCTGGTGTCGAGTCTGATATGTAGCTAGACAGGGAACTCCTCATTGTGTGCAAATCCTACTGCCCCCTGTCTGGATCAAGTAAATATCCTTGAAGGACAAGTATTAGAAAAAGGGAGCTGATTTCATTGTAAAGTATTAGGGGGAGGTATAAATTCAGCCACTGTCCTGGTTGGATAAGTCTTAAAAGTTCGGATTTGAACAGCTTTGTCATGTAGTAGCTTCTTCAGTTATTTGTTTTCCCTGGAGGAAAGGAGAGAGAGGAGGGACATGATAGAGACCTTCAAGTATCTGAAGGGGATCAGTAGAGTACCAGAAGGGATCATCTTTCACATGAAGGGAAAGAGCAGGACAAGGTGGCACAGCATGAGACTAAAAGGGGGAAAACTTAGGGGGAACTTGAGGAAATTCTACTTCACTGAAAGGGTGGTGGAGAGATGGAACAGTCTCCCCAGGAAGTGGTGGTGGTGGTGGCCACGGTTCAGGGATTCAAGAATGTATGGGATAGGCATATGGAAATTATCAAGCTAGGGTGAAAGGGGGGGAACTTGTCATAGCATCTAGGGTACCTTAAGCATTAGAAAGAGGGATAGGGCAGACTGGATGGGCCACAAGGCCCTTATCTGCTGACAACATCTATATATCTATTTTTATTTATCTTTGTTCTGCCCTGTCCAGTCGGCCTTTTTCTGCTGTCCTGGCAACAAAGCATAGTAAGTAACAAAAAAATTAAACAAAAAAATGATAGCTTTTTTCTGACAGTCACCCCAGCCCTGTCATCCTGGCATCCTCCAGGACTTACCTTTCCTCATCTTCTCCTACAGCTTACCCCCCCCCCAGTGGGGTCAGCAGGGTTTCTCAACCCTGATGTTAAACAGGATCCAGTGCATTGGACAGGGCCTGTATAGCCAGGTGCAGGGCCTGTGGATGACCGGTGTCATCCTGACAGCTGGGAGATTCCTTGTTTCCTCCCCTGGAGGTGTAGACATGTAATACTGCCATGATGCCTGGCTTAATAAACATTTTGATTTAGAGGTCTGAGTGATTGATTGATGCACATTGTGTGCTTCTGGACAATATGTGTCGATGGCCGCCATGCCTCTGTGCACTTCTGGTGCCCCTGGACCACCCCTCTCTCTACCCTCTGCCAGGGTTCAGGCACATGCGGGGCTCTGTGTCCTCCCACAGAGGAGGACAGCAGTCTCGTGGATGCTTGATCCTTGCCCCTGTAGCTGACCCTCTGATACACCAAAAATGCACTTCTGAACCTGGGTTGTCAGTGCCACAAGCGGTAGCACTACTGCTGCACTGGCAATCCAGCCCCTTTAATTTGATTTTTGACTTAAAAATTACCCTTGATGGAAATATTGTGTTTATATAAAAGAAAACAGCAATAAACTTTGTTTTGCAATAAATTCTAAACTGAAAGCACAGGAAAGCAGCATTTTACAAAATCTATGTGTCTCGGCTGAACTATGCAGCAGTCCCCTGGGGCCAGGTGGTAGAGCAGGGATGCGAGGGAGGGTGTGTGTGCTGGGCAGTGGACTTGGCTTATGTTGGTCTCTCTGGACTGGTAGCTTGGCAGTGCCCAGAATCTGTTGACATTTTTTGTGTAATTAAAGAAAAACTAAAAGGAGATGCTTGATGGCTCAATGTGCAGTGTGTGATATGCTCCGCTGCCAGTGACCCAGGTTAGGGAGCAGCTTCAGAAAGATGAGTTGGTCAAATAAATAGCTGGGGTGCCACTATGATGCAGATGTGCACCCAGCCAGTGAGGGACAACACAGTGGTTTTGCCACTGCTGCGACTCCCTGGGTGGTCTTCTCCACAGGTGCTTCACTGCATGCACATGAGGTCTGATGGGGCACTGCCCAGTGTGTGTGGGAGGGATCATAGAATGGGACCTAAAACACACACACAAAAGAACATATCTCCCTGGCTGCCTTTATGATGGCTGATGGTACTCTCAGGCCCACTGGCTTGGATGGTGGGAGAGGAGTGTCTAATGGGGCTGTGAAGTTGGTGGGCATTGGTCAGAAGTCAAGCAGAGTGCAGACAGCTACATAACAAAAACAAAGCATTAAACTAACAACCTTTTTGCTGCAGGAGGATTTGCTGATTGTTCTGTGTTTCAGGCTGAGTAATGCAGACCCATGAGGTCTGGGGGCTAAAGTGAGGAATAGGACTGGGGGCTGGAGCAGTGGGCAACAAGCAGATTTGGTGTCCACTGGTATCTTGGCAATACTCTGTGCCTGTTAACATTTTTTTATGTAATAAAAAACTGCTGCAGGAGGATTTTCTCTTTTTCATGCTGAGCTGTGCAGAAACCTCCTGAGACCTGGGGGTAGAGTGAGCATGGGCAGTGGGTAAAAAGTATGTGCCAGTTCGCAGCCTGTCATTGCCCACTATTGGTTGGTACATTTCTTTGCAAAAACACAATACAAATACATATTTTTTTAATTTCACAATCAATGTTTTCTTTAGGTTCTCTAGAAGTGCACTAATTGCATCAGACATAGTTGTGCCTGCCCTGTGCAGTATAGGGATGGACTGGGAGCCTGTACAGTAGACAGTAGTTTGGCAACCTTCCAGAGCCTGCTACTAGCTGGCACTTTTCCTTTGCAGACACAAATAAATATATTTTTGTTTTCTAAATAACCTTTTCTTCAAGTTGACGACAAGTAGAGCATTTGTGTGTGCCAGGATCAGTTGTGCATGCCACGTAGAGTATTAGGAGGGACTGGGAGCCTGGGAAATGAGTAGCAGTCAGCATATTGGTGCTGATTGGCATCCTGCCAGTGTCCACTGCTAGTTAATATCTTTTCTTTGCAGAGACAAAATAAAATAAATATCCTTTTTCACGAATCAGGTTTTCTCAAGTTCATGAGAGGTACGGAATGTGTGTGTGTGTTAGACTCAATGAACTGCACTAGCACTGTTGGCGAGTGTAATTAAAAAAGGAAATCGCTCAATCACAACCTTTTTGTGTGCACTTTTTCAAAACATTTTGTCTGATGTTCACAGTACATCAGTAGTAGTACCAAGAACACAGAGTATTACCTGCCCTCTTTAAAAGTCTTTCGAGTCTTAGCTGTGCCTGTGCTGTAGAATATGGGGAGAGACTGGAAGCCTGGGTAGCACACAGAAGCCAGCATGTGGTTGTTGATCTACAGACTTCCAGTGCCTGCCATTAGCTGATATTCTTTCTTTGCAGAAACCAAATAAACAAAACAAAAAACAAACAAAACAAAAAAAATCATTAAAAGTATGTTTTTTCAAATGTTCATGAGAAGTACAGAACATGTATATCAGACTCTGTTGTGCCATTTATTTATTTTAAAAAAAGAGAGAGAACAGTGCAAATAAAAAGTACTATGGCCAAAAATGAAATAATATGGAAATAAGTATAACAAAATAAGTGATTATAGGCAATGCTTCTGAACAGGAATTTTTACAATATAATATTTGACAGCAAGAAGAGCAATAAGCAGTAAACAACCTGCAACCATGCAACACTATGAGGGGTAGGAGTAGTGACTGCAAACTTGGGGTCAGGGATCTGTACTGGTGTCAGTGCAGGGTGGAGGGCAGCAGATAGAAGTCCAATCCAGTATCAGGAGCAACTGCAGGAGTAAGTAGTGAAATAATTGAAGAAAGATTTCAGAGCACTAAAAGGAAAGAGTGGAGTTGGGGGGGTGAATTTGCTTGCAGAAAGAGAAGGTAGCTTGTCCAGCAGTGGATTTCACAGAGAGAGGGGAGGAGAGGGAGAAAGAGAGACAGAGAGAGAGAGAGAGAGAGGAGGGAGGGAGGGAGAAGAAGAGAGGGAGAGGGGAGGGAGGGATAGGGAGAGGGAGAGAGGAGGAGGGAGAAGAAGAGAGGGGGAGGGAGAGGGAGAATATGAGAATGAACATTATGAAGGGAGTAAGAGGTAGGGAAGCATGAAAGGAGAGAAGCAAAATACAAAAGGGGGAGCCAACCCATAATATGGAGGCAAAGGAGGCAAAGTGGGTAACGTGCCTAGCATCAAGAGAGGAGAGGGAGATGGATGTGTAGAAAGAACAGTTGAAAGTAGGCAGAGGTTTATCTATGGCAAGTAAACAGAAGGAGTGAAAGACTGGGTCCAGTCTGGCTAAGCTGGACTTGGGAGCAGCACTGAAAATGATGTCACCATAATTGAAAATGGGTAGAACCATCTTCCAGAGGCTGTCTCTCTGGCAGGAAGTGGAATGCTTCTCTTACTCCTGTAAAGCACACATCTAGTTTGGGGTGGTGCTTCTGGTGGATTGCATCCATGAGCAGAGGAGTCAAGGCAGCAGTCCAGTCAGACTCCAAGGTACTTGAAAGAGGAGATACCTTTAATCTCTGCACCATCAAGGGTATGGGAGGAGGGAAGAGGGGTTAGTCTAGCAAGCTTCTGCCTGGAGCCAAAAGTAATAGAGATAATTTTCTTGTCATTGAGGGGCAACTGGTTTTCATGTGATCAGTGCTGGACATTGTTAAAGTCAGGTTGAGCTGGGATGTGAGGTAAAGGGCAGAGGAGTCAGATATAAAGAATACTGTATTATCTGCATATATGTGAATGGACATAGAGGAACAGGCAGTGGGAAGGTTGACTAGAAAACTGGAGAAAATAATTTGGTCAAAGACAGAACCATGTGGATGTGCGAGCAGATTGGTGGTGGTGGGGGGAGAGGAAGCCTTTGAGCCTGGTCAATTGGCAGCAACATGCTTGTGTGCAGACAATCTACTGTGGTGAAAGAACAATAAAGTCCCAACAAAGGAGAATTGATGGGGGCATGAAATCACCCAGAAGCAGCAAAGGAAAGACAAAGCAGAGTGTGGACACTGAATGAATAATCCATAAGGTATCACACATTATAGGTACCATTTACAGTGGCACTACACAAAGTGGGACTTAGGCAATAATAACTGGAAAAAAAGCAAAGAAAAAAAGGGCAGTGGGCACAAGCAGTGGAAGTGGAGCAGGAGGAGGAAAATAGTGGTACAATCAGAAGTGTCCTGTAGGTTTTTGTAAAGGCATGCTGTATACTGCATGTGCCCCCAGATAAGTAAACCAGTTCTGCCTTGGGACCTTAATTTTGATTTGGAAAAATTGACATGGGCTCTATCTGAGCCTGCTGCTACCTGCAACATGTGTTCCATATCCTGGAAAACTTTATTTGTTGTTGCTATTAGTTTTACTTGAAGAATTTCTGAGCTGCAGGCTCTGGTTTCTGATCCTCACCAGGATTTTTCAACAGGATAGAGTTTCTTTAGAAACCAATCCTTGGTTCTTTCCTAAGGTGGTTTGTGACTGTATGCTAATTAAGACTGCAGCACATGTATCAAAGAACTCCACCATCACACTTCTCATGATTCTGTTTGTGAACTATGCAACCTGAGAGTCTGATTTTTCTATTGCTGACTCCAGAGAAGAAACAGGTTTCTGAAATGATCAGGACATCAGGACTGCAGTATACAGCCTGCAGCCTTAGCTGGTGGGCTCCTGAAGTTTATATGATGAACACTAAGAGCTGGGGGTAGTAAAGAGTGGGGCCAGGGTTTAGCTCTACATCACCTAACTGCAGTTCCAAAAGGGAGAAGCATAAGGGTGTTAGCTTGTGCCTTCAGACAGGTATGGGGGGGGGGCAGGGGGTTAAAAGGAAACATCACAGGAGAGCATCAGTATTGAGAGAAGGGAAGGAGACTAGGATGAATGAGGAAAGGGAAGGAGAATGGTAGGTTGGGAGAGAAAGGAAAGAGAGGATAGTGGGGGGATGGAGATTAAGATAGAGGGAATGTTGAGGGGTGGGAGAAAAGGAGTAGAAAGGACATAAGGGGCAAAATGAATAGGAAGAGAAAAAGTGAAGCATAGTCAAGGCCACTAAAATTCTTCAATTCCACAATTTTCATCATGCTGCAGAATATATATTGCCACAGAATTCATTATTAGTGAATTTTCATTCAAATATACAGTTTTGCCATAGTTCCTGGCTCCCTTCCCCATCTTGTGAATCCTTGCAGCCCCTCTGCCATGTTCAGCTATATTTTAGTCAATGGAAAGACTGCATTCTGCCACAGAATTTTTTTTTATTTATTTTAATTTAGTTTTTGTTGACCGGGTAAGTGCACTAGACACATCCTGCCTATTTTCAGGCACAACCTGGGGGAAGGGGATACAGATGAATGCCAACTGACCTTGAACCAGGTTAAGCTGTTGGTGGTATTTTGAGTGAATGAGGGAAATTTGGCCAGGACACCGAGGAAATTCCCCTACTCTTTTCGAGAAGTGCCATGGGATCTTTAACATCCACCTGAACTACTACCAATCCAGGCAGCTGGGACCTCGGTTTAACATCTCATCCGAAAGACGGCACCTCAGAAGTGCAGCACCCCTCTCATGCTGCATTACAGTGTCAGTACTGGGATATTAACCCAAGTGCCAGATGTGGGAACTGAACCCACAGCCCTCTGATCTCCCAGCCTCAGAGGCGAGTGTGCTACCTACTGAGCCACTGAGCCACTGACACTGTTGAATAAATCATGCCTCAAAAATCAGAAAATGCTACTGCAGAATCCTAGGAGCCCTGCTGCACAAATCTGGACAAACAGTTGCAGAGCACTAGGGGTACGGAGCACAGCCAAATAAAAGCAGGTCAGGACTAGTGGAGGGCAGAAGTCATAGCAGCTAGATGACAGCGGTGGCAGGGGACCCTGTCACATGGGTTTAGTAAACACAGGCAATATTGATTTAAATGCAGATACTAGCAGCAGGTTTGGCTACAAAAACAAAAAAAACCAAAAACAAATTACTGTAGCAGATGTGATCGCACATTCAGCCAGTACAAACAATTATAATAACACAAACACATAAGCAGTGTTTATCCGGTGCTAGTTATTTTAACTATTACCTAAATATGGGTACAGGTGTGAGATACTGTCATACTGAAGAATTTTACATGAATGTATAAGCTATACTGCTGGTGGTTAATAGAATTTTTTACTGTTACAATCCATATCAGTTCCTGTCTGTTAAATGGTCCAGACCGTGCACTGGTTATAAAGTATCAAAACTGAGTAGTGATTGGCATCGCTACTTTCAAGGAGTCTCCTCACAAAACGAGGGCAATGTTAAATAATACACCATAACACTTAGTAATATACTATATGAAGTACTAGTTTGTACACTTGGAATTTTACGGTCTCATGAGCTGTATATAATAAAAATAACCTCAATAAACACAAAATAAAAAATTTATCAAAAGTCCCAGAACTCACAAGTAACAAGCAAGTCAAAAACATTTTCAGGCCTTTTTCTATTAACATACAGTAACTGCTCTAGTAACCAGGTCACGGAGAAGGCTTCCTAAAGATACCAGATGTTGCAGCTCCCTGGGAAGCTCCAACCTTTTCAGTTAACAAGGCTCTTTGGAAATCTTTCCTGAAGGTCTGACACAAACTGTCATCTTCCTTGTTGCATTCTCCACAGTGGAGAGTGATAGAACCTCAGGTATTGCCTCCAGACATTCAACACAAAGGTGTTTTCTTGCAGTATGCTTCTCTGCCATGGTTAAGAAAATTAAACCTCTGGGAATACAGGACTTGGTTAGTAAGCACAGTACAAATGTGTGCCGTTAATGATCAAGCATGCATTACAAATTATCCCCTTTGGCCTAAAGTTATAGACCTAATAAACAATCCCTCACAATGAGTTCAGGATATAGTATTGCAAAAGTCATTAGGGGTTAAAACTATGAAAGGTATGACCTCAAGCTGCTTATCATACAGTACAATCTTGCGCTAGAACAGCTGCATCATCAATAGTTCTTGGATTCAAACTTCTAGTAGGTCACCACATATATAAATTAAATTATAAGACTTCACAAGGTAATAAGTCTTCACACCTGAGTGGAAGGACACAGAAAAATCACAATAATTTCACAATTATTTTGCATCTTTTTCTATGAGGATAAATAAAAATATGATTCCCTTAGTGCACTTACTATAACAGTTTACAGTCTAATAGTTTCTTAACTGGTTAATCACATCCCTAATGCTCCAAACGTCCTTGCCAAGTCAAACCTTAAAACTTCAACAACTGATGCACAGTATATGGCAGTTCACATGCATCATATGCAGAATAATAATAAACTGCTGTATATTCTGTAGGAGAGCAAATAACTTAAGTTGGATATTCTTTGGGGTATTTCTGTTTGGAGAACCCGTTATCCAGGCATAATTTATTCATGCAAAATAGTTTAAAAAAGGCCTTAAAAGCCTTTCTCACATCCAAAGGAGGCCCAGCCTAGTCCAATGGCCACCCCTTCCCCTTCAATGAACTCCTCCTACACCTAATCCCTACCTGTCCTGCCATACAATCAGTATATTACGCCTTAATTGTATGTGTCTTTTCAAAGATGTCCTCCCTCCCTAGCCTAAATTTCCAACCCCAAAGAGCTATTTCCGTACAGCTGCTCCCCTGACTCCTGATACATGATTAGGGGCAATAGTAGGAAAAATATATAATCTAGTTAGCTGGTGGTCTGCATGTCATTGAGTGCAGCTATGGCAGAGGGATTGTTCAGTCTACTATAGCGTCACTGAATGATGTGTAGATTGCACCCCCCCAACCTGACCAAACTGCATGCATCCATCTCTCTCTCTCTCTCTCTCTCTCTCTTTCTCTCTCAGTATAGCTGAAACAGCAAGACACAACATAAATTTAGAAGTAAACAGCATTGCAGAACTAGTAATAAATGATACTGTGCTCATCATATTGCACATGCATGGTATTAAACCAGTATACATAAAAGAACAGATACAACAGAAATCATTTCATAATTTTTTTGACTAGGATATAACAAAAAACCAAAAAACAGTTCACAATATTTTCATACAACTCTATATTTCTGAACTACTATCATATACGTATGTTAACCAGTCTTTCATAGTTGCCTTTAAAGCACAGCCAATAACAAAGTAGCACTGCCAGTCACAGAAAATCACCATACATTATGTAGTACTGTTGCTATGAAAAGAAAACATGCTCATTAATTCGACATTTCTATCACATAAAACACACTTAAGTTGCCTAGAAATCAGTTCTATGAGCTAATTATGCACATAGTGTGGAACAAGTAGCAGACTATGGGCCAGATATTCAAAGGGTAGCAACGGGCACAAATCTGTTGTGCTGGACTAGCACCGAATTTGCGCCCGAGTGCAATATTCAAAAGGACATTTGGCATTGGTGCTAGGTGTTAGCACTGACACTAAATTATAATGTATGCAGGGGAGGGACTGAGGGGAAGGGACCTGAATGCTGGCGCAAGGCATATACAAAGGTATAGCCGCTACAGGACATTAGAGCAACCTGTAGCTCGCACACCACGCCAAAAAAAGCTGGTGACAATGCACAGTGCACCCCCAAGATGAATCCCAACCCTGTTAAACATAACATAAAGACTGTATCCCTGGTAGTCTAGGTCACCCCACCCCAAGCACCTATCTGACCCCAGTTTGACATAACTCATTTTCATGGTAGTCTAGTGATCCCCACCCCAGTGCATGGCTCCTGACCCCATTTAAAATAAACATAGATTCATTTCCCTGGTAGTCTAGTGGTCCCCTCCCCATAGCACAGCTCCCGCCAGTTTAAAATCAGAATATCTTATTTTCCTGGTAGTCTAGTGATCCCCCCCCCAAGCACGGCTCCTGACCCCCATTTGAAATAAACCTAACTCCCTTTCCCTGGTAGTCTAGTGCCTCCCCTGCCCGCAGTGACAACCCGCCCATCCAAGTAGATTTCCAGAATGGAGCCCATGACCATTTCAGCCCTCCTCTCACCACCATGGCCGGCAGCTGACTGAGGTGAGAAGAAGCGCTCCTTCCTACCTCAGTTGGCAGCTGGCCGTGGTGGTGAGAGCAGGGCTGAGCTGGTCAATGGCTCTGTTCTGGGAATCTACTTGGATGGTTGGGTTGTCACCTGCGGGGGGGCACCTAGACTACCAGGGAAACTGATCTATTTTTATTTCAAACGGGGCTTGGATATGTGCTGGGGGTTGTGGGGACTTCTACTAGACTACCAGGAAACACCTTCATTTTATTTCAAATGGGGTTCGGGATACATGCTGGGGTGGGGGGGCACTAGACTACCAGGGAAACTGACTTTTTTATTTCAAATGGGGGTCAGATGCGTGATGGGTGGTGGTGGGGGGTCCACTAGACTACAAAGGAAATTAACCATATTTTAAGAGCAAACAGGTCAGGAATCATGCAGGGGGGTGGGGAGACCACTAGACTACCGGGGAGTGGAACCTACACACGTGGGAACAGGAACCATGACAGCTGAGAAGGGCTGCCTGGTCCAGCCTATCTGCCCAGGTCCCTATATACTGGATGGCTACACTGCACAGCCCAGTGACCCTACAGCTGACATCCTCCCACCCCTAGCAGGTTTGCCTTACGCCTGCCCCATTCATTGTGTCCCCCCTCTGTGTTTCACCCACTACTGCAGTGGGGTACCTGTGTTGTTGGGGGAGACATCCTCCAGAGCATGTATGGCCATGGGCAGTGTGTCTGTTTAGCTATCGATCTATATGTATACATATATTTTGGTAGCACGGTAGTGCTACCATAGTTAGGGTTGAGGAGCCATTTCTATGTTAAACCCCAAATTTTGCACCTTAATAACTTTGCAACTGTTTGACAGATTTGGCTGAAATTTGGAATACATGACCAAGAACCATATGCCTTGGGATTTGCCAAGTTTTGTACCAGTCGGATACACAGCTGCGGAGTTATTAAGTGTGATCTGCATGCGCGTTTACGCTTTTTTCTGGAATTCTACGGTCGTGTGTACAGGTCGCACAGTTTGCGCGACCAGATCAAAATCTTCAGAGAACATGTGGCCAGGGTCCCCAATGTGCCTTTCGAAAATTTGGTGAAAAAATATTAAACGGTTCAAAAGTTATTCAAAAAACAATTTCCCATTATAAGTCAATGGGAAAAGTTAACAAAAAGTTCGACAGTGTCGCAAATGCATTTTTACTTTCGCAAATGGCCCTGTTACTTTCGCAAATCCGCCATTTTGTTTTCAGTTAGTGATCAGAAAAATGCTTGGCATTTAAATTTGGAACCCTCTAGCAACCTAATTATTTTTGTATTCACCTAGTTGGACCCTGAGGATGCTAGCCGTGTCTTTATTTTAGGGTAAAACACCCCAGAAATATGTTTTTCAAATTTCTAGAAAAAGTACTTTCGAAAAGTACTTTCGTGCTCACGAAAGTGTCGCAAATTTTTGTGAAAGCTTTCGCAAATTGCGACAGTAGTTTTCTAGTCTGTGGGAAAATGACAGCAATTCTTTGGCACTGCGCTGCAAAAGAACGGTTGGGAGTTTTGGGCTGAAATTTGGAGAGAATGCAGCCGGCATCTCACAGATGTGCCTTTCAGTGTTGAAAAAATATTACATGGCAGCAAAGTTACAGCACTCCAAAGTTCACAGTTTTTCCCATAGGAAAACATTACGGCGCCCGACGCATTACAGGAATCCTTTGGCAGCCTGCTGCAAAATAACGGTTTGGTCTTTTTTCCTGAAATTTGGAAGGAAGACAGCCAACAGCCCACAGATGTGCCTTTCAGTGGCTTGATGAAAAAATATTACAGGGAGGCAAAGTTATGGCACCGAACTTCTTTTTTCCTCGAGGATAACATTACGGGGTCAGCGCTCCTTTCAGGGCCGTATCTCAGAAACGGTGCGAGATACGGACTTTTTGTTGGAAAAATACTTGGGGGCTAAGTACAAAATTAGCCAGGACAGACATAAATCATATGACTTTTAAATTTGTTTTCTACGTCGTACGGCTCTTGAGATATAACCTATTTAGTATTCCAAGTCCTCATTTCCTGCTCCGATGCCCATTATTATGCATACATTCTTTGTACTCACTGTCTTTCTCTATGCAGGTTTTGGGGAAAACCAGCCTGTACGCTTACATTACTGTTACCATTGCCCTTTCCGCTTGCGGTTCCGTACCCATTTCACTTACCTTTGACGCTCACGCCCACTATGTGCGTTATCCTTTGCGTTTTCATTTGTGCTTGCGTTTCTGTTATTTTTTGCCATTTGTGTCTACAGTACTGTTTCTCGATCTGTTTCACTTTGTGTCACCATGCCCATTGACATTTCTGTTTGCAGGCACCATGTTACTATGTGACAACACATCATGTGGCAGACCGTTCCCGTCTACGCCACCGTGTGCGTTACCCTTTCTGTTCTCATTCACACTTGCATTACCATGTGCGCCACTGTTATCTCTTCTGTTTCATGCTGTTGTTCCTATTACTATGCCACACGACATCACGTGGCTTTGGGTCGTAAGGCCGCTCCCGCCGCTGCATTGCATTCACTATTTCTCGTTATCATTCTCAAAAGAAGGAAATTAGAGGCAAAACACTCTGTTTACATTGTTGTTTTATTAGCACAGTGAGGGATTGAAATACAGCTTGTTTTTCAGCCATTTTCAATCGGCAGCGACAGATCATCGGTCCTAACTCTCACCCTATTCTCCTATACTCTGCTGTTTTACACATGTGATGGGGGTGAGAGTTAGGCTGACAACCCAATGCGCACCCCAACACCGGTTGGGGGTGGGCAGGAGGTCCAAGGGGGTTTTCAACCCAACACCGAATTTCCTCACTTTTGTCGCTGTGGAACAACCCTAACTAATGCATTAAACAGAGTTTTTGCCTCTAATATATATATATATATATATATATATATACACACATACATATATACAGGTCCTGCTTGCACAGATAAATGGGTGTGTTGTATGTACTGACTGTGCCTGCCAGCACACAGTTCCTGCTGCTTCCAGCTTGTACTTCCATTCTGACCAACAGGGGATGCTGTGTGCATGCCTTGGCCTGCAGCATCCAGCCTGTACTTCCATTCCGACCAAAAGGGGGAGCTTTTTGCTCCATGCAGTAGCACTGGGCAAACTGCATGGTACTGTATGCTAAACAGCACTTAATGAGATGCAAATGTACTTGTTTGCCCACGGATTACCTAAGTAGGCTCATTTGCATGGGAGCTTTGAATATAGCTCCCGTTTGCCCAGGGCTAACCAGTTTGCACCGGGCTAATGTGTTAGCACTGTGCAATCAGGTTAGCCCCAGGCAAACCTCACTTCAGCATAGCACACTAAGCATAGTTCTGCAGTGTGTGGCTTACATTGTTGTTTGCAGTCATACCTCTCAACTGTCCCTGATTTTCTGGGACGTCCCTGAATTTACCTCAAACTTTTACTCTGTCCCTCCTACAAATTGAGTTTCCATGATCAAACAGTGGGGGTTGTAGGCATAACATAATGTCAGACATTAATGTTACAGATGTGTTCTTCCTTAAACAATGCATTTTACACTATGCCACTTATTCTACCAGCTTTCTGAGTGGCTGTCACAAATTTTTAAGGTGCGTCTCTGATTTTAAACCTTTGTCCCTGATTGTTTTAAGCCTTGTCCCTGATTTATGAGGCAGGAGGTTGGGAGGTGTGTTTGCAGTAGGCGTGAGACATCTCTGTGCAATCACACACAATGTTCTCCATCTGTAACACTGGCTTGCTACAGAGTCTATTGAGCTGCAGTTTGCACTTCCCTGTTGCTATATTCAGTGCTGTCTTATTCCTGGGCTATTTTTGTCCTGCACTCCCAGACCAGTTTGCCTGGCTTCCTTGAACTGCTATATTCAGCAGGATTAGCACTGGGCTATTTCCTTTTGAATATAGCTTGCTTTGTGCTCTGGGCTAAGTTTGCCCACTGGACAGTGCTAATTTAGCCCTGGGGCAAAGTTTTGAATATCTGGCCCTATGTTTATTGCTGCATGAATGAAGTGTGAAACTACAACATGTGACAAAGTATGCCATTCAAAGTGATTACATGCACAGTTTGTGCC
This sequence comes from Neoceratodus forsteri, assembly GCA_016271365.2. Classification (NCBI taxonomy): domain Eukaryota; kingdom Metazoa; phylum Chordata; order Ceratodontiformes; family Ceratodontidae; genus Neoceratodus; species Neoceratodus forsteri. Next base: position 608,152,432 of record CM057449.1, on the reverse strand, counting down.
GTTGTCCGGGCCCACTTGAACTATGCTTACTATAGTAAATCACAACAACACATATGTCATAACATGTTGGAAAATGAAAAACTACTTACTGAAATTAAAAATATTGTTTTTCTGTTACTTTAGCACAAAACACATAGCAGAAATGCTGCCAAGAAATTACTTCAGTTTGAAAGACATTTTAATAGGACACAGCTAAGAGCCTGTTTTGTCAACTAATCCTCTGAGCCTTGTAGTGCAATATAATTCTTTAAAACCAAAACATATGCATCCTTCAGATACTTTGGTAACCTCTGTCTTAAGGTGCATATTGAGTCGCTGTATTCCACCCAACCAGTGCTGTACCCGAGTCAAGTGACAATGTCTAGAATGCACAGATACTCCATGGTGAAAACTGACAGCATGTGTATCAAAATTGGTCTGACCAAACACAACTCTACCTGCAACAAAGTTTGTGATTGGTAGGCCTGTACTTGGGGTTGGGGTTCGAATCGACCCCACCATGCAAGACAACTCAAGTTCCACTTTTTTTTTTTTTTGTTTGTTTACTATAGGGCACTTTCATCAGGGCACTATGGAGCAGGAAGTCACAGGGCACTCCATGGCAGATAGTGGTACGGACCAGCCTGTGTGAGGCACGCATGCTCCTAGATTGAAGATGCAGACTCAGTGTGGGCTGCTTCATGCCATAGCTGTTTGCTACCACTATGTTGAACTTGCTGCTGCTGGCCCACTCAGAAAAGCATCGCCTGCCAGTCCCATCGTGATTTATGGTCTGTCCGGTGGTCTCCCAGCTTACAGTCTGTGACCTGGTGCAGAATTTAAAGTAAGGGTGCCTAAAACTGAAAAATAAAATGACGACCCCATTCTCAGCCTATTAGTGACACCTTTAGAAGCAGAGTTGCTTTTTTAGCTTTGTTGGCTCTAGAATTTGTTTTAATCTTTGTCCTGTATATAATTATTTCTTATTTGTTTAATTAAATCTATTTTGCTACAGAACAAGTCTACTGAGCTTTATTCTTGTATGGTCTCCTCTCTGGCTCAGTGGGACTGACTAGTGCACAATTTGCAGCTGCCAGAAGAGCTTGCTGAATTTAAATAAGTTTCCAAGAAGTGCTTGCGTTCTACATTAGCTCAGTAAAATGCAAAGCCAGGGCAGTTACGCCAACAGGTGGGTAGCCAAAGTAGAAATAGTGCTATACCGTAGTAGCATGAGAATGTTATTATAAGTGTAGTTTTCTTGTGTTCAGACAAAGCAGCAGGGATTGGAGAAGTAACAGAATTCACAAGAATGAGTAAGTTTGTTAGACATAGTTCTGGTGCTCAGAGGGTTTCAGATTCAAAGTCAATCAGACTTTTCAGATGTTATTGAGGCATCATCTCATCAGAATTGTGAATCTGGCAGGCAGGAATGAAGTGTCCAAGAAAAGAGGTGCTTCTACTCTTAGCTCAGTAAAATTAAAATTATCATAAGAATTTTGCTTGAATGGTGAACACTTAAGTACCCAAAGTTACTAAGAAGTGTTCTGCTGCAGTTCATGCAAAATTAATGTGAATGTTGTGGAGCTGGGCTGCTGCTTGAATGTCTGTTTGGTTGTGGGACTTGGAGTCGCTATTGCCTGCAGTTCCACCTTCACCAAAAAAGCACCCCCCACTGTTTTCTTACCACCGTACAGGCCTGATTGGTGCTACTGCTCTCATACTTTTTGAGTCAGAGCACTGTAGGACAAGGATAAGGTGCTAGAAAGAACATGTAAGTCTTATAGACGGTGTGCATTCTCTACCACATTGTCTGCACCCTCAGCCAGACTGTGCATGACTTAACAGCTGTCTGAATTTCACTGACCATGCATGAGGAACATAGAGAGAAGTCCACAGCATGTTCTGAGTAATTTCTCTCTCTGAATGACCACATGAAATGCAAGTGTATACAGAAACATAATTTACAATGAAGATTTTTTTTTAAACTTTCTTTATTCAGGACTTTGTTCAGGTTCAATAATACATACAGCTACAGTTATTCTGCATCCAATGATACAGTTTTATGAAAAAATATCAACTTATATACATATAAAGTGGAATTATAGATCAACGTGCAGTCGTTTGTCGTCATCACCTTCTATCTCTTGCAGAAAACCTTTCCCACAAACAAAATCAATGAATAAATGAAAATATGGGAGAGGAGCTCCTGCTGCAGGCCTGGAATCCCTTTCATTGTTATGTGCCCAATCAGGCATTTATCTTGGGTACTCATAAAGTACCATTCCTCCCTGTATTGGTTGGGTTCAGGCTAAGACCCTCTAGTTCTACTCCTGTGTTCAGCGAGACATATATGCCTGTAGTCTATCTTATACAGAAAATGTGAGCTGTTCCATATCTGCAATCTGGTCTACTGTTTCAGACCAGTCAGAGCTTTGTGGGGGAGAACTCTGAAGCCATTTTTGGGTTATGGTCTTGGATGCCGCTACCACACAGATATCCCAGAGGTATAATACTGCTTTACTTTTCAAGTCTGTGGGAGGGAGTCCCAATTCCAGGTGCTGGAATAACAGTGGTTCTGTATTAATAAAAAGGTGGGTCATCCAAGTGGATACATCTGCCCAAAAGGGTGCTAGCCTGGACAATCCCAAAATATATGGTAGTGGATTGCATGAGATTCCCCATGTTTCCGCCAACATCCTGCACTTTTATGGATGTCCCATTTAGATTGTATCACTGGGGTTAAGAAATAGCTGGTTCTGACTTTCCATGCATATTCCTTCCATTGTGGGATGAGGAAGTCTTATACGTTCTACACCATATGTTTTCCCAATCTTTTTGTGGGAGTTGGATTTGGGCTTCCAATTCCCATTTATTAATTATATATTGAACTTATGTCTTCTTCACTTGAAGAAGTCAATACAATTGAGTAATTCTGCAGGAATGTGCAAAGTAGAACACCCAGTGTGATTTCCTTCTGTAAGGATTCCCTATTCTCCTCTCCCCCACTCACTCGAGTTTGGGTTAGAATATAATTTCAGATTTGAAAGTATGGAAAAGTCTGATATAGCCCATCAAAATTTTGTCTGACATGCCTCAAAGGTAATAACTGTTGTTTCCTTAAGAATCTGATCTGGATATTGTAGCCCCCCTGTTGCCTATCTCTTGTACCAGGGGTCCAAAGTTGATGGGGCAAAGGACACATCCCACCCTAACCAATGAAATTGCCACAACTCTGGGCTTACATGTGGGCTTTTACAAAATTGCTCCTATGCCCCCCAAGTGACCTGTAATGTTCTATAACCTTTCTGTGTAGGAGTTTTGGGTAGTTTACAATCAAACAGTTTGGCAGATAGTGGGACATGTTCAATAGTGTCTATTCTTATTATCTTCCAGTGACCTGATACTGAAAATCTATTCACAGCAAGGCATTTTTTTCCCTGAGCCACCTTCTAGTATGTCTCTAGATCTGGGAGTGCCCAACACCTCCACTTCTTTCTTGCCAATAATATCACACTCTTCACTTTAGGTTGGGTATTTGCCCGCACAAACTTATATATATTTTTTTCGGCATCTGGACAAACCATGCTCTACTCAACTGGACCGGGGCACACTGGAACAAACAGAGGTATCTTGGTAGTATGTTCTTTTTTATTATTTGCATCCTACTGTGGAGGGGGAGCGAGAGCAGGGACCATCTCCTAAAGTCTATTTGCAAGTTTTTCATCAGGGGGATAAAGTTATCTTCATAAAGATGGGTAGTTTGTGCCCTAAGATAGATTCCTAAGTATTTTAATGTAGGGAGTCCCCAAAGAATGGGGAATTGTTTTTGAAATGTCAATGCTGGGACAAATGAAAGGGACAAAACTTAAGTTTTTCCCATATTCAATGTATATCCCAATATTTTTGAGAAGTGTTGTATGATATGCATTAGTCTAGCCAGTAGGCAGTAAAAAAAAAAAAAGGCAGTAATGTAGTTGGATCAGTAAGACAGACAAGAACATTGTGTGCATAAAGACTTAATGCATGCTTATTGTAGGCTAGCTGGACTTCTTTTAGCTCTGGATCTCTCCTTATCATTTGTGCAAGGGGTTCTATATATAGCACAAAATGTTCTATGATGTGAAGTGCCCTGCTGATGTTGTCCTGGGCCTGTTGTCCCGAGACAAAGCCAGTCTGGTCTAACCCCACTTTAGAAACATAGACTTTGATGGCAGATAGGGACCACCTGATCCACCCATTCTGCCCATTTACCTACCTATTGGATAAGCTGTATATCCTAGTTAACCAACAGCCTGCTTCCTCCTATCCCCCACTATGATTGTCTTATGTCTGTCCCATGCATTCTTGAATTCCTCCACTGTTTTTAACCTGACGACCTCCTCAGGAAGGCTGTTCCATGTGTCCACCTCCCTCTCTGTGAAAAAAAACTTCCTCATGTTGCCCCGAGCCGTACCCCTCTATCTTCTAACTGTGATCCCTTGTTCTTGCACATCTCTTTTTCTGAAAGATGCTACCCTCCTGGACTTTGTTGATTCCCTTGAGGTACTTGAAAGTTTCTATCATGTTCCCCCCCTTTCCTCGAGGGTACACATATTAAGCTTCTTTTGTCTCTCTCTTCATATGGTTTCTGTGCAGGCCCTGCACCATTTTAGTTGCCCTCTTCTGGACTGCCTCCATCCTGTCTATGTCTTTGCAGAGATGGGGTCTCCAGAACTGCACGCAGTACTCCAGATGGGGTCTCACCAACTGTCTGCACAGAGGGATGACAACTTCCTATTTTCTACTGGTGATGCCTCTCTCTATGCATCCCAGTATCCCGCCAGCCCTCTTTACTGCCTTCTCACATTGTGTGCCTACCTTTAGGTCATCTGGTCTGACTACTCCCAGGTCCCTTTCCATTTTTGCTGTTGTTAGTACCTCCCCCCCATTGTGTACTCTTCCACTGAATTTTTGTTTCCCAGATGCATTACTTCGCACTTCTTTGCATTGAATCTAAACTGCCATACTTTTGACCATTCCTCCAACCTTGCCCAGTCTCTTCTCATCTTTCCATCACCTCTGTGTATCAACCCTGTTGCAGATCTTTGTGTCATCTGCAAAGAGGCATACTTTTCCTTCCAGTCCCTCTGCAATGTCACTCATAAAGACATTAAAGAGGACCAGCCCCAATACTGAACCCTGCGGAACCCCGCTAGTAACACCCCTTTCTTCGGAGTGTACTCCGTTTACTATTACCCTCTGCATCCTGTTGTCCAGCCAATTTTTTACCCAGGCTACCACCCTGGGACCCACTCCCAGGCTGGCTAACTTATTTATGAATCTTTTGGGTGCAACTGTGTCAAATGCCTTACTAAATATACCTGAGATAATATTCTCTAACTTCCTGACTAATATAGATGTAAAATATTTATAGTCCACATTTAAGATATAAATAGGTCAGTAGGAGGGGCAGAGTGTTGGATCTTTTCCAGGCTTGGGGATCATGGATATAATGACATAGTTCCATGATGGTGCCAACTTGCCATGATCAGACATGGCATCTTCATATGCCCGCTATAATGACTGCAAAAGGCTAGGGGCAAAATGTTTATAAAATTCTGCCAGGAAACCATCCGTACCTGGACACTTCCCCATTTTACTTCCTTGTATCTCTCTCAGAATCTCTCCTTGTGTTATTGGTGTAGTCAATGATGCGTTTTGTGCCTGAGTGTTGCATATACAGGCCTCCAGCTGCTCGGGGGATGCCCTGGATAGGGAGTTGGCCAAGCAGATTAGAAGAGTCTGTAGAAAAGGGGACACTATAATGGTGGGGGACTTCAACCTCCTTGGGGTGGACTGGAACACCCCAAACACCATGTGTGCAAAGGAGCAGAGATTACTAGATGCATTTCAGGACTGCTTTCTGGTGCAATTGGTCTGCGAGCTGACTAGGGAGGGTAGGACTCTGGACCTGGTATTAATAAATGGGGAGGCTATAAGGGATCTGGGAGTGGAGGACCTCCTGGCTGGGAACGACCATCATACGGTGTGGTTCACACTCAATATGGGAAGGGTAACAGGAGGAACAGGTACCAGGGTGATCAATTTTAAGGGAGTGGACTTTAAAAGAAAGGGGGACATTTTGGTTGAGCATCTGGTGGGAATTCAGACATGCATGAGTGCCAGCCAAAAATGGAATATCATTAAGAAAGGGCTACTGAGACCTGCACCAGGACACGGAGCAAGAAGAGGAGAGCAAAGAAGCTGAGCTGGCTGACTCGGGAGGTAATGGAAGGGGTGACGGCCAAGACAAAAGCATTCCAGAGGCTTAGGAAACTGGGAGGGCAAGGGGACAAAGATAAGTACACGAAGAAGTCCAGGGAGGTTACCAGGCTAGTCAGAGTGGCCAAGGCTTCCAGACAGCTAAGACTGGCACAGGGAATCAAGGATGGGGAAAAGGAGTTCTTGAGATATATTGGTGAGAGAAGAAGAAACAAAGACCAGATTGTGAGGATTAAGAAAGATGGGGGGTGGGTGGAGAGGGGGGAGGACCAGGCAGAGTCACTGAATGAGAACTTCTGCCCTGTGTTCACAAAGGAAAGAGGGAGGCAGATACCCAATGGTAAGAGTAGAGTGGGAAGGGGGGTGGGGTGACTATTATCAGAATTACAGAGGACAGGGTACTGGAGGGACTAAGGGCACTGAAGGTGGACAAGGCACTGGGGCCAGATGGCATTCACCCTAGGGTACATAGGGAGCTAGTGGAGATCCAGGTGAGACCACTAGCAGACCTGTTCAGTACATCACTGGATGCAGGATGGGTGCCTCTGGACTGGAGGATGGCCCATGTGGTGCCCATTCATAAAAGTGGCCTGAAGGATGATCCAGGCAACTACAGACCGGTGAGTCTCACTTCAATCATGGGGAAGCTCATGGAGTCAATCCTAAAAGAGGGCTAGTGACCTTGCTGGAAGACAATGGGCTCCAATACTATGACTGGATTACCAGGGAACTGGACAGTAATCATACAGTGGACATCCTATATCTGGACTTTAGCAAGGCTTTTGACTTGGCGCCGCATGGGAGGCTGGAGGGGAAAACTGGAATACATTGGTGTGGGGACAAAAATGATCAATTGGATCACCAACTGGCTGAGTGGTAGGTGGTGGTAGGGGGACTCTCATCACCAAGAGACGTTACGAGTGAGGTGTCCCAGGGTTCAGTACTGGAACTAATGCTCTTTGGGATACTAATTGCTGATATCTCAAAAGGAATCCAGAGTAGGATCAGTCTGTTCACAGATGATACTAAGAGCAGTGCAGTGGTAGATGACATAGAGGGTGTGCAGAGGGCTGCAGGAAGACCTAACCAAAATACAAGAATGGTTGGAGACATGGCAGTTGGTGTTCAGTGCCAAAAAGTGCAAGGTACTGCACTTCAGAGCAAGGAACCAAGCTAGGAAATATCAGTTGGAAGGGGTACAGTTGGAAAGCACAGTGGAAGAAAAGGATCTAGGGGTACTAATAGTGAGGAGTATGAACTACTCAGCTCAATGCAGGAAGGCAGCTGCAAAGGCAAACAAGATCCTGGGGTGCATAGCGAGGGAAATCTCCTCCAGGCACAGAGAAGTGATCCTACCCCTGTACAGGTCTCCGGTCAGGCTGTACCTGGAATACTGTGTGCAGTACTGGTGGCCATTCCTGAAGAGGGACATCAGATTGCTGGAGGGAGTACAGTGTAGGGCAATGAGGATGATACAGGGACTTGAGGGAAAATCCTATGGGGAGAGGCTGGGAGAGCTGCAAATGTATTCCCTGGAAGAGAAGAGGGATAGGGGGGATATGATTGAAACCTTTAAGTACCTAAAGGGTATTAACAGGATTAATACAGAAGGGATTCTTCAGATCAGAAGGGGGAGGGACACGAGATGGATCGACTGAGATTGCAGGAGTGGAGATTCAGGATGGAAATCAGAGACACTTTTTCATGGAAAGGGTGGCATATAAGTGGAACACTCTGCCTGAAAAGGTGGTATTGTGTAGAACGGTGGAAGGATTTAAGAGAAGGTGGGACAGAGTGAGGGGGTGGTTATGAGGAGGGAAGGGGAGGGTGGGGCAGCTGCAAGTTGAGGGGCTAGCTGCACAAGTGAGCAGACTCAATAGACCTTGAGGCCTGTTTCTGCTTCTGGCATTTCATATTTTTGCATGTGTTACCTAACGGAGCTCTAGGGAGTTTAGAAGGGCATCAATGGTGTCAGCATGGTGAGGGGGCTTAGGAGAGTACAGTGAGCTATAATAATTCTTGAATGCTTCTGGGATTTCAGTTGTCTTTATTACTCTTTGGACTCTTTCTGGGTGTAAAATGTTACTAATATGAGCTCTGCTTCTCTGAGCTTTTATCCGGCAAGCTAATAATCTTAGTGCCTGGTGTCCTCCCTCATAGTATCTTTGTTGACAGATATTTTAAATTTAGTTCTACTTTGTAATCCATGATTTTTTTAAATTCTTTTTTTAACTTTTTTAATTCCACACCCCTTTACTTAGCTAGTCTACGTTGTTGCTGTAATTCCAAAATTTTTTATTTGTGTTTCCAGTTCTTGTTGCTTCCTTTGTTGCTCTTTTTTATGTCCTGCAGCTATAGCAATCAATTTACTTCGTATCATAGCTTTAACTGTATCCCATAGAATGCTTGGACTAACCTCAGGGGTATTATTATCTTGTATCTTGTATGGTGTTGGAGCCATGGAATGCACTGCCCAGGGGGTTGGTGGAGGCAGAGACGGTGGAGGGGTTCACGAGGGGGTGGGACAGGTACAGGAGAAAAGTTCTGGAAGCAAAGTCCAGTGCAGCGGGAATATTCGGGACTGGGAAGGGAGAAGCCAGAGAGAGAGAGGGGGGCAGCAAGGTCAGCGGTGGGGGCTGACCAAATGAGCAGACACGAAAGACCGTTAGGCCTATTCTGCTGCCATTTTAGTATGTTAGTATACTCTGTCCTATATATTCCTGTATTTGTTTTTTTGTCTCTTTATCTTGTATTAAGGAAATATTAAGTCTCCATAAAGTATTTTTTGAAATCTTTTGTAATCAGTAAGTCAGTGTCACCGGAGAGTGGTCTGAGATACCTAATGTTCCAGTAGTGCACTCACACAGATTATCAGACCACTTTTGGGAGACCAAGAATAGGTATAGGTGAGAACACATTTTATGGGGTGCCGAGTAATATGTATAGCCCCTTGTTGAGCCCTACAGATGTCTCCAGGAGTCCACCATCCCCAGTTCCATGAGCAGATCCCTAACTTTCTTTGCTACTCCATGCCCCTTCTTGGAATGTTAGAAGTAGTGTTCATCTGAGGAGACACAGACAGATTCAGGTACCCCCACATATTGTTTGTCCCTCAACCTTTTCCAGTAAAAATGAGAAAGCTCTTCTGTAAAAACCAAAATCTGAGCCAGGCAGGGCATATACTAAGGCCAGAGTGATGGTGTGACCCTCATAGTCCCCAGTTAAGAGTATACATCTGCCCTCCTTGTCCTTATGAACATCATACTGAAGTACTGACATACTCCAATGTCCTCCTGCTCAAATGTATTAATGATCACCGTCATGAACTCTGTTACATCTTGTTGGATGTTCTGTGCAAATGTTGCATGTTCAGGATAAGCTCCTAGAGCATGTAAAGGAGTCAGACAGTGACTATTGCTTTTCAGTAGCTCTGACTATTTGCTTCAGTGACTTAGACAAAACAGTGTGGTGTGAAGCACATATAGAATGAACAAAATGTGGCATAAGGAGGAACACCTGCATTCTTGAGTTTGCATAGCAGTTCACCCAATGCTATTGTCAAACGTTGGCATAATAGTCAGACCAATAGATTTCTTACCTGGAAGTGACTTTGTCAGATCAGATCCAGTATACACTTTCTCCCCTCTTTTCAAAGGAAATTAATCTCTGCCTGTTTTTTACCTCTTTTGTGTCTCACATGGCTGCACAGATATTTCCTGCATATCAGCATTAGCAGGTAGTAGAATAAGAGGCATTTCTGGCTGATACAGAGTCCGTAAGTGATTGTACTCTATAATACATTTTCTGTCAGCCCGAAGTTTTTGTGTTGCAATATTTATGAGCTACAATCCAGCTAGACTCTTAACATGTGATAATGCAACATACTGTAGCTCATGCCATCTTTGAAGATGCCATTATCTATGTCAATCATTGCTGTACCAGACTTAAGCCTTGAGACTTACGGCTAGATACAGCATATGCAGCACAGAAATAAAACTGTTTTCTGGTCATATATGTCTTTCAGCAAACTTGACAGAACATCTGTCAATGGGCTGTGGTTCTTCAATATTATCAAACTTCACAAGAAGAGCCTCTACAAAAGTTCTTTGAGCATTATACCAAAATTAAAAAATGTGCCCCATGGCAGCATTGATGAGACCATGATCCACGTCAATGTTTCATCACAGTATGACATGTGCATTCTTACAGACACTCAAAACAGCCTCTAGACCAGCTGTGTGTGACACATCAGATTTAAGCTCATTGAGACACTTGGTAACTTTGGCTACCATTGTGTGACTTAAGCAGCTGCCATCTACAGAGTTAACGAATGCAGTATAAGGATTTCTTGACCTTCTCTCTGCAATGTGATTTCATTGAACTTAGCACATTGCTTAAGACGAGGCATCAGACATACAATGCGTGTTGGTTTTGAGCAGATGTCCAGAGGTTCAGAAGAGACTGAGGTGCAAAAAGTGGGGAAGGGGTGGAGTGGCCCTTTATGTCAATGAAAATATCAAAGCTACAGAAATTCAGAATACACTTAAGAAGCCAGAAGAACTGTGGGTCACCCTGGAAACAGGAAATGAGACAGCCAATATGAACTGGGGTTGTGTACAGGCCTCCAGACCAGGGGAAGGACATAGACACGTTACTGTTAGAAGATATACAAAACATGACAGCTAAAGGGGAGGTTCTGATAATGAGAGACTTCAACATGCCAGATACAGATTGGTCAATACCCGCAGGGACATCTGCCAGAACTAGACACATGGTGGATTCTTTGCAGAGGGAGGGCCTCAAACAAATGGTACAACAACCCACAAGAGACAGGGCTATCCAAGATCTAGTACTGTCTAACAGGGAAAGGATCACAGATCTCCAGGTAGAAGGTCACCTGGGTGCCAGTGACCATCACATGGTATGGTTCAATTTGGCCACTAGAACAAAATCATCCCATTACAAAGCAAAAATATGGGACTTCAGATGAGCTGACTTTGATAAGATGGCCAACAGAGTTAAGCTAGCCTTGGCAAAAAGAAATGCAGGTGAGGAGGTACAGGCAAAATGGGCAAGCATTAAAGATGCAATACTTGAAGCAACATCCCATTGTTTTAGTGAGAAAAGGAAGTGCAAAAGAAGAATGAAACCACTTTGGTTCTCAAACACAGTAGCAGAAAATGTCCGAGCCAAAAGGCTGGCCTTCAGGAAATATAAGGGAACGCAGCAGGATGAAGATAGGGAGGCATACCAAATTTCCCTAAGGGAAGTAGGGAAGGCAGTAAGGCAGGCAAAGGATCAAACTGAGGAAACACTAGCATGAACAGTAAAAGAAGGTGACAAGACTTTCTATAGATACATTAGTGAAAGGAGAAAGTTGAGAGGGAGTATTGCTAAGATCAAAGGGGATAAGGGTGTGTGTGAGGAGGACCATGTAAAAGCATCTATCCTAAATAGATACTTCTGCTCAGTATTTACTGAAGAAAAGGTAGGGCAAGGCCAACAGCTCAGCACCATGAACACGGTGGGGAGGTGTGCACTAATCCCTTCACAAAAGAAAGGGGTCCTACAAGAGCCCATGTTCAGGTATGGCACTGACCTGATACATGCATCCTAGGGTACTAAAGGAGCTAAGGGTAGAACTAGCAGAGCCATTATCAGAACTGTTTAGTGAGTCTGAGCACAGGAGAGGTCCCAGAAGACTGGAGAAGGGCTCACGTGATCTCGCTCCACAGGAGTGGTAGCAGGGAGGAGGCAGGGAACTACAGACCAGTCAGTCTTACCTCAGTAGTGGGCAAGATTATGGAGCCACTCCTTAAGGAAAGGATAGTGCAACACCTGGAATCCACAGGAGCACAGGATCCAAGAAAGCATGGGTTTACAAAAGGAAGGTCCTGTCAAACTAATCTCATAGATTTCTTTGACTGGGTAACCAGAGTGGTGGACCAAGGGGCAGCAGTAGACGTCGCCTACCTTGACTTCAGCAAAGCTTTCGACACTGTTCCACATAGAAGATTGATAAATAAGCTGGGTAGGCTTGGGGTGGCTCAGAAGTTGGTCAACTGGGTGGCAAACTGGTTGGCGGGCAGAAAACAGAGAGTGGTGGTAAATGGTATACAGTCAGAAGAGATGCAAGTCACAAGTGGGGTACCTCAGGGATCAGTCCTGGGGCCAGTCCTCTTCAATATCTTCATCACTAACATTGCAGATGGACTGGAGGGTAAGATCTGTCTGTTTGCAGATGACACCAAGATCTGCAACAGAGTAGATGATCCAGATGGGGTAGGCAGAATGGGAAGAGACCTGGAGAAACTATCAAAATGGTCAGAAGAGTGGCAACTGGGGTTTAATGCAAAGAATTGTAAGATCATGCACATAGGGACAAGAAACCCTGAAGCCACCTGTAGGCTGGGAGGGGAGTTGCTGGCTGTCACAAGGGAAGAAAGAGACTTGGGCGTCATCATCACCGATGACCTGAAATCATCCAAGCAGACCACTAAAGCAGTAGGTAAGGCTAGAGGAATGTTAGGGTGTATTAGTAAGGGTATCACAAATCAGAAGAGGGAGGTAATAATCCCTCTTTACAAGACACTGGTTAGTCCCATCTGGAGTACTGCGTGCAGTACTGGAGGCCACACCTTCACAATGACATTAACCAAACTGAGGTAGTCCAGAGAAGGCAACCAAAATGGTGCAGGAGCTGCATCAGAAAACATATGAGGACAGATTAACGGAGCTCAATATGTATACCCTAGAGCAAAGGAGGGAGAGAGGTGATATGATTGAAACATTCAAACACCTTAAAGGCATTAACAATGTGAAAGAGTCTAACATGTTTCAATATAACAACAATAGCAGGACAAGAGGACACAGCATGAGATTTGAGGGAGGCCGATTTAGGGGTAATGTGATGAAGTTCTTTTTCACAGAAAGGGTGGTGGATGCATGGAACGGCCTACCTCAGGAAGTGGTGGATATGAATACAGTGCAGGGCTTCAAACAGGCATGGGATAGGCATAAGGGTGCAATACAGATCAGTGTGAATAGATAGGCCATTGACAGAACAAAGGCCAATGGCACATATTCATAAGGTAGAAAAAGAAATGGGCAGACTGGATGGGCCTTGCAGTCTTTATCTGCTGTCAACTTCTGTGTTTCTATGTTTCTGTGTTGCAGAGCAAATCACATACAGCAGACATGGAACTTCCATCTGTGCTAATTATATAGAAACATATAAAAAAACATAGACAAAAATGGCAGAAAAAGACCAGAGGTCCATGTAGTCTACCCAAGTTCCCTATAATCTCTGGAACCTACTGTTCCTCCAAGGTAGTAAACCTCTCCGTCATCTCACTATTCTTCTCCCCTGGTCCTATTATTCCTGGTAACCACTATTCCCTTCGTTATATCCCAGCCCTACTTGAATCCTCTGACCGTTTTCACACACACCACCACAGCCGACAGACTGTTCCAAGGTTGCAACACCCTTTCCATAAAGTAATGTTCCCTCACATCCCTCCTAAACCTACCTCCTGTTAATTTCCATTCGTGTCCACGTAACTGCGAGTTGGTATTCAGGATAAATAGTTCCCTGCAGTTCACTTTCTTAATTCCTTTAAGGAACTTGTAGGTCTCTATCATATCTCCCCTCTACCTTCTGGTCTCCAGTGAGTACATATCTAGTGCCCTGCTGGCTCTGAATCATTTCTGAATTATCTGAGTGTTTAATAGACAAGCAATAGAAAATGTCAAATTGCCAATATGAGCCTCATCGAGTAGCACTTTATAGGCAAGATCACTGCTCTGTCACATGTTTTCAAACAATTCGACATAGGTGAAGAAGTGCCATAAACTGATACCACCAATGCATCCAATGTTTTTTTTTCGCTTGTTGTACAGATAATGTAAATAATACATGTTCTTCACTCATGGGAGAAAGTTAAAGCAAATCTCTAAAGACAACAATGCTCTTTCCTCCCAAGGGAATGCTATCATCTGTTCCCAGAATTTCTTAAAGGGGAAGGTGTATGTAAATAAGCATCACATTTGACACCATACTGATTTCCTCATTAATAAGAAGATCCATTTTCTGAAACACGCTGCACAGTATGCCAGGTATCTCATAGGACAATTTTCTGTACTCACCTGTTGCACTGTGCTCCACTGGCAGCATAAAAAAAAAACGGTGCAGAGTGACACCACCAATGTTGTATGCAGCAAGTCCAGATGGAGCAGTAGCAGCAAAAGATATAGTTTCCCAAGTCTGTTTCTAATATCTGCTGTTACAACTTCAGTCAGAAAACTCTTGCCAGTACCAGTAGAACCACTGACAAACATCAGCAGTAGTTTGTAGCTAGCACAACTACACTGTTTATGTTCATGAAGTACAGTATGCCATGCTTCACAGCCTCAGTGACACCAGTATAAACCACATTCTGCTGTGAGTTTAGCTGCTTTCTCATTTCAGATGGATCAACACCACAGTGGAACTCATGCTCCCTAGCACTTCATACCACATCCATCAGTACTTCAGGATCGTTCAATACAAGCGGTAATCCAAGAGCTCCATCTCCTTCTGGATCACAGGCTCCTGAGAATTCTCAGGAGTGTTCTGAAGTTGCTGTCTAGCCTTCTCCATTTGTTCTTTTTCCAACTCTAAGTGCTGAATTCATGCATCACATGCCTTTGTTCTGAAGGTCTCATAACTCAAGTTGAACTGCTCTTGGTATGTATTGCAATTACCTTTTAATGAGCATTCTTCTCTTCATGGCTGAAAAAGTAGAGTAAAATAATAATGTTCTCTTTTTTCAGCTTTTGTGAGACTCAGCTTACAATGGTCGATCAACCATGGCTTCCTCCTCTTCAAAAGACTACCTTCCAAACCTATGACTTAAAAAATATTTTTCAAACAACATGAAGTCTTGCTATATTATAGACTTTAGCAGTTTGTTCCAGCTCTAGAACTGCCCCGGAGTGAAATGGTTAAAACCATTCCAAAATAGAATTTTGGCACGAGAGCAGCTCTATCTGTGTCATTTCAAACTTGAACTGTCAGATTCTTTACTCCGCCTCAGTGAACAGTCGCTCCGGAGATTTCTCCTTCTGCTCGGTTCATTTCTCGGTTTAAAAGTGTTTTCTCGGTTGGATTTAACTGAGAATAGTTTTATTTTAATACCCATAAAAACCGTTTCGGTTCAAGCTCTATCTGTGGTAACCGTAGGTAAATGAAGGTTTTGTCTGTGTGGAACTTGTAAGTTATCGGTTCGGTTTTGAACCCGATCAATTGGGTTAAAACTCATTTTAAAACTAAAAGTTACTATTTTTAGAGTCGCGGTTCTCGGTTCTTATCGGTTCTGAAAAAAAATGGATTTATTACGTTTTTTTCCAATACCCGTGACACGGTTAGGAACCGTTAAAAGGGCAAGTTTTTGGTTCGGCTGGCATTATGTCTGAGAAACCCAAAAGAAAAACCGGGCCCACTGGGTTTCAACACTGTGATGTTTGTGGGGAAGTCTTTGCCAAGGCTGACCCACACACCACATGTGTTTATTGTCTGGGGTTTGACCACCTCCAGTCAGACTGCCAGGTATGTAAGAATTTCCTGCAGCCACCCTGGAAAAAGATTGGGCAGGCTCAGGGAATGAGAGGCTAAAAGTCCGGCTGACCCAGATGGCCAGCCCGCTTAGTGCCAACCAACCAGAGGGAGTGCCCTCTGACCAGGGCCAGACTTCTCGGGCAAAGAAAAGCTGGTTCTGAGGAACCAATTCCAGTAAAGAAAACAGAAAATTAGCAGGTCTGAGTCCAAAATCTTTCTCCAACTGCTGCAGAAATAGCAAAAGCCATACAAATTGTCCAGTCACTGTCTCAGGGTCCGTCCGAACCACCACTATCTGGTAAAGGTCAGTTCGTCCGATCCCAGTGGTTCAGGATTATGATATTGAGGAATTTTATGAACCAGAGGAGGGGGAAGAGGATTATGAACAGTATGAATGTGGCTGGGAAGGTCTGGGTGTGCCCATTGAACCGGACATCTCCCCAGACAGACCTTTAGAATCTCCCCCTATGATGTCTGAGTCCCCATCTCATTTTATGTTTTATAAAAAAGTTGCTGAAACCCTCCAGCTTCCTTTAGAAGAGGCTGTGGATGAGCAAGAGGAGCCTGATTTTGTAGAAATGATGGATATTCCAGAGTCTAGGAGATTGTCTATTCCTTTACATAAGTCTTTTAGGAAACAAACAATTAAAATTTTAAAAGCTCCTAATTCTGTGCCTCCTATAGATAAAGAGATGGACAGAAGGTATACATTGTCAGGCCCTGATACAAAATTCCTTTCTCAGCAATGCAGTCATGTTGGGGTAGTTCAGGCTGCTGCCTGTGATAAGGCTAATATTCCCTTGGCTTCACATCCTCCTGACAAGGATTCCAGGAAGATTGATGCCATGGCAAAAAAATAGTATATGGCAGCCTCTCTGGGACTCAGGCAAGCAAATTATATGGCTTATGTAGCTAGGTATCAGAAATCTAGATGGGATACTGTTATGCAATTGGCCAAGCAGGCCCATGGCCAGCTGGCTAGTGAACTAGAACAGGTGGCTGCTGATGGCATTGAAGCCTCTAAGGTTCAGTTTCATGCTGCTGTGGATGTTAATGATGTTTCCTCTAGGGTCATGGCCACATCTGTAGCTTTCGTAGGCTGGCCTGGCTCAGGTGTACTAGTTTGTCACAGGATACCAGACTAAGGCTATGGATTTTCCTTAGGGAAATTCTCTGTTTGGAGAGCAGACAGAGAATTACATGAAGAAGATGGATGAATATAGGACTACTTACAAGAGTGCCCAGGCTAAGAAGCGGCAAGCCACCTCAAAGGCATGCCCCCGGGTAGGGGTGGGCCTTTCACAGGCCTTTCTACCAGACTCAGGCCCTCTGCCTATGCTCAGAGGGGCTTCTTCAGAGGCAGGGGCAGGCGAGGGGTGGGCAGACCTGCTCCACCTCCCAGCCCTAAAGCTCCTGCGAAACAGGCACCTGATGGGTGCCCAGGCCGATTCTCCTGTACCAGTGGGGGAAGGCTGGCTTACTTCATTCAGAATTGGGCTTCTTTTACCTCAGACAAGTGGGTTCTGGAAGTAGTAGCCAGGGTCTGGTTATCAGCTTCAAAAGTTTCCCAAGTTAAGAAGCAGACTTTTCTTACTTGCAAGTGCTTCAGAGACCTCGCTCTGGAAACAGAGATCTCATCCCTGTTAGCTCTCAGAGCAGTAAGAGTGTCCTCCCTGCATCAGGGCAGGGGTCTGTATTCCAGATACTTCCTTACCCCAAAAAGACAGGAGAATGGCAGCCCATTTTAGATCTCAGATATCTGAACAAGCATCTTTTGAAACCAAAGTTCAAAATGGTAACTCTGGCAATGATTTTACCTTCCCTAAGGCCAGGGGACTGGCTAGCCTCCCTGGACCTCAAGGATGCCTATTTCCATGTCCTAATCAGAAGATCCCACCGAAAATCCTCAGATTCGAACTGCCTCAGGTCATTACCAGTTCAGAGCAATGCCTCTCGGCCTTACCTCTGCTCCAAGGGTATTCACAAGTGTCTAGCAGTGGCAGTGGCCCACTTAAGGAGGCAGAGGATTGCTGTTTTTCCTATCTAGATGACTGGCTCATTGTAGGCCAGTCCGCAGAACAGGTAAAATCTCACCTGCAGGTCACCCAGCAGCTTCTCACCTCCCTGGGTTTTCTGCTAAACCTACCAAAGTTGGTTCTGGAACCAGTCCAGGTACTCACCTTTATAGGGCAGAATTGGACAAAGCTAACCAGAGCCTTCTTCCCCAGAAAGGGTAAGGAATTTAGTGGCTCTGGCCTCTTCCTTCACTCTGCAGGTCTCGACCAGCAAGACACTTTCTGCAGCTCCTGGGGCACATGGCTGCATCCACAGCTGTTGTGCAGGGAGCCAGATTTCAGATGAGAGACATTCAGTTTCACTTGAGAACCTTTTGGTCTCAGAGAAGAGACCCCTTTCCAAGTTGGTCCCAGTGACTCGAACCTTGATCCTAGCTCTCCAGTGGTGGCAGGATCAGAGCAATTTAAGAGCGGGGGTCCCCTTCATTTCCCCTTCTCACGACTTGACTCTCACTACAGATGCTTCCTTTCTGGGTTGGGGAGCCCACATGGGCGACCTTTCCACTCAGGGAGTTTGGTCCCCCCAGGAATCTGTGCTCCACATCAATTTGATGGAACTCAGAGCTGTCTTTTTAGCTCTTCAAGCTTTTTCTGCATCTGTCCATGACAAGGTGATGCAAGTCAGAACAGACAACACCACAACAATGTGATACATCAACAAACAGGGGGGCACTCGGTCTTCGGCCTTGTGCACCAAGGCAATGAAGTTGTGGTCTCTGGCCTATTCCCTGAACACTTCCCTCATAGCAGTTCATCTTCCAGGGAAGGACAATGTCCTAGCAGATGCCCTCAGCAGGATTTTCCAGGGCCATCACTAATGGTCCCTGGATCCTCAAGTGCTGGGGATAGTTTTTGCCAGGTGGGGCATCCTCAGATAGATCTTTTGCAGCCCCAGACAATCACAAACTTCCTCTGTTCTGTTGCAGACCTCCAGTGCTGGGCTCAGTTCCCTGGATGCCCTTCTTCTGGATTGGGAGGGAAGTTCTTCTATGCTTTCCCCTTTCCTCTCCTATTCAAAGTACTAGTCAAAATCAGATCTCAGCCTTGCAGGGTGATTCCGATTGCCCTGGATTGGGCCAGGCAGCCCTGGTACCCACTTCTTCTGTCTCTGACAGTCCATCTTCCCTGTGCCTCCCCAGGAATCACAATCTGTTGACTTGTGCCCAGGGAAGGGTTTGTATCCGGACCTCAATCCTCAACCTCAAGGCCTGGCTCTTGAGGAGTTAGAGTTTGCTGATTTACACCTCTCTCAGGGTGTTCTTGAGATCCTAAAGGCTTCCAGAAAGCCTTCCACTAGGCTACTTATAGTTCTAAATGGAAAAGGTTTTCCATTTGGTGTGCTGGGAAAATATTTCCAGAATCTGCTGAATTGCCCATTTTGTTAGATTACATGGTACATCTTAATTCCTTGGGTCTCAGACCAGCTACCCTGAGAGTTCATTTGGCAGCTGTGTCTGCTTTTGTGTCAGCAGGAAAGTCATCCCCTCTTCCTCTCATCCTGTGTTTTCCAAGTTTTTTAAGGGATTACTCCATACTAATCCTCCCTTTCGGGAACCGGCCCCTGCTTGGGACCTTAATGTTTGCATTGCCCAGTTAATGCAACCCCCTTTTGAACCTCTGTCTTCTGCAGAGCTTAAGTACCTAACTTGGAAAGCTGTTTTTCTAGTGGCTATCACTTCTGCCAGACGCATAAGTGAATTGCAAGCCTTGTCAGTGGAGACTGACTTTATTTCTTTCCACAGGGATAAGGTAGTCCTTAGGACTAATAGGAAGTTTTTGCCTAAGGTGGTTTCAGATTCCATCTTAATCAATCTATCTCCTTCCAGTATTTTCACTGATCACCCTCTTGGGTGAGAGAAGGTTGCACAGCCTGGATGTTAAGAGAGCTCTTAGTTATTATATAGAGCGTACCAAAGGTCTGAGGTTCGAATCCTCCAACTTTTCCTTACCTATGGTGAAGTTGGGAAAGGCAACCTGCCACTAAGAGATCAATAGCCAGGTGGATTGCCTCTTGTATCCAATTTGTTATCAGAAAGTGGGCAGAGCCCCCGGTTTGAGGGCTCATTCTACCAGGGGTACAGCTGCGCTCTAGCTGCTGCCAGAGATATCCCTTTATTAGAGATTTGCTAGGCTGCTACTTGGAAAACGGTATACACTTTACTAAGCATACTCCCTGGATGTCCAGGCCAGGAGAGATGCTCGCTTTGGCACACTGTTCTTCAGAGCCTATTCCCTAAGTAGGTTCTGCCTCTCCATGGAGGTACTGCTGTGTATTCTGTTAATGTCCATAATATAGCAAGACTTCATGTTGTTTGAAGAAAAATTACTCACCTTAGTAATGTTGTTTCTTCTAATGGAGTCTTGCATATTATAGACCTCCCCAACCTACCCCTCTCAGAACCTCTACTTGGTGGGGTGTGGGCAACTTAGTGTGGCACCACTTATGTCCTGTTAGCATTTTGTCCCTTTGGGACTTTGGGGTTGTGTGTGTACGCTGTGTGTGTTTTATTATACTTATGTTCCATTTTTCATATTATTAGAATGGTGTTAGTATTTCTGGTCCCCTGACTTGAGTCTTGGGTGTTGGGACCATCAATGGTTGTTATTATTTAGGTAGCCATTTGGCTAGTGTAGGTTACAGCTTCCACACAGACCTTAGTGAGTTTGGCTCGTAAAGATCTGACAGTTCAAGTTTGAAATGACACAGATAGAGCTGCTCGTGCCAAAATTCTATTTTGGAATGGTTTTAACCATTTCACTCCGGGGCAGTTCTAGAGCTGGAACAAACTGCTAATGTCTATAATATAGCAAGACTCCATTAGAAGAAACAACATTACTAAGGTGAGTAATTTTTTCTTCTACGGGTTAGATGGAACACCATGGAATCATACCATTTTGCTACTTCAAAGAGGCACATCTCCTCCATGGCACTGTGTTGCTGGCAGTAGTATGTATCAATTAGGTTGCACTTTACAGAGTTAGTTGAAGATGGTCTGGTAGATGCTAACTCTTCAATCTGTTCAAGTGACCTTAGGACACACCTTCAGTTCTGCTTATAGTTAACATTCAGGAACTGTATTGGGCCAGATTTTCTGTACAAAGAAAGTTCCAATCAGGCAATCACTTGCCTCATATGCACCACATTCTCTGTGTGACGTTTTCAAACCCAGCAACCATAGGTGTGTTGTAATGGATTTGTTGGCATTTGACAGTTCCTCCCAAAGGTCATGTAAGCAGACTTGCTCATGTTTGGTGATGTACAACGTAACATAGCGTATCAGGGCCATGGAGTTGTCAGCCACAAACTGAACATCTATATAGGCCTGCCACATTAACAGAAGAACTTGACTGTAATCATTAATGAATACTTCATTCTTTTTTCTGGGTAGCTCATATACCCTTTTTGTGAACTTTGCTTTCAGATGATGTCGCATCACAGAGAATACATCATTCATACACCCCTGGTTCACACACACACACACACACACACACACACACATCTTGGAAATCCAAAGCGATACCTGGTGTACCACTGAGCATGACTTTTCACAGTGTGTTAACAGTACTTACAACACAGATGGTGCTGGAACTTCTGTACCAGTTTCCATAGCGTAGGTCTCTCATACTTGTCAGGCATCTGCCAAGTAACATACTTCATAATGAAGTTCAGAATGTCTGCATCTTCACTGTCAACAATGTGTGGGACATCCTTAACCTACGGCAACACGTGACTATGAGAAACTCCACGTGCACTCTCCAAAAATGGTGTTCAACCAGTCCAAGAGGTGGATTATCCTTTGGGAGAATGAACCTCAACAGTTCATGGAAACTATGGTGAAAATGTTGGGACATAGATACTGGGTCAATAGAACACATCTTTCCAAGTGTCACTGATGAAACGCCATTGACATCTGCATTTGCCCACTTCAATAGGTCTGCTAACTCATCTCAGCTATTTTCAGCACAGCTCAGAGTTACAAACCAAGTGGATGCACCATACTCTCGAAGCATGTATATAACTTTTGAGTGTCTTTGGTACCAGTACTCCTTAGTACCCCTCATACTGGACAGAATGGAACTCATGTTAACCTGCACAGTTTCATCCTTCTCTTTCAGTTTCTGTATGAATTCTCCAGCTGTCATGCCATGTAGAGATGTTATCAGCCATAGAGTATCTGCTATGGATGCAGAGGATATACTCAGCTCACTCTCCCACAGCAGGTGGAACAAGTATTACATATTCCTCCAGAACTTTCCATCTGAATGGAGTACTCTAGGTGCTCGATACTCAGCACCAGGGACTTGCACCTCTTGTGCATCTAAGTGCCCTCCTGTGCCATGTGGAACGAGATCAGGAAAGCAACATGCTTCCAGTGTGTTCTCCCAGATATGGACTGGATTTCCTTCAGCCTGTTTCATCTGGTACAAATCAGTATTGTCGATGACTGGATTTCTGCCATGGAGAGGATGAATTGTGTACTGTTCATAAACATTTTGATCTGTACTCATGTTGACCTTCTCAATCATTGCCTGTCTTGGTTCAAGAAGCTGAAACTGAGTATGTATGTCAGAAAGATCAGTATTGAGATCCTTATAGAAAGGATTTTTGTTCTTGAGATATCGCAAAACTTTTCTCACCTGTTCAACATTGACAACATGCTGCAAAATCACATTCGACTTTGTGGAACACCATTAACCAAAATAACTAGGCTTTTTTATGGGAAATGGTGTCAACATTTTCCTGTACTGGGAGTGATAGGTACGTTATAGTACCTTTAAGTGATTTCACAAGTTTTTCCTGTGGCATGTTTCTCATTTTTGTGTTGAGTTGTAAAATTGTTTGAGATGTTTTCATTGTTTGTATCAGAATCCATTCAAACAAATTTAGTATAGAAATCTCTGGGGGTGTGACATCTAGCTCCATGTTATTTAAGACAGATCTGGGAGGCAGCACATTAGCTTTACTCTTATTACAGCGGTATTGACACAAAATAACCTTTCGGTCTACACCACTGACTACCCTCTTTAACAAATCATGGGAGGATGAGGTGGTACCTGAGAACTGGAGGAGGGCAAATGTGATTCCACTTCACAAAAGTGGGAGCAGGGCAGAGGCAAGAAACTACAGACCGATTAGTTTGACCTCAGTGGTAGGGAAAATGATGGACTCTTTTCTGAAGGAAAGAATTGTTGAGTACCTAGCGGCCAGTGGGTCACAGGACCCAATGCAGCATGGTTTCACAGCAGGAAGGTCATGCAGGATGAACCTAATAGATTTCTTTGACTGGATGACCAAAGTAGTAGACCAGGGAGGGGCTGTGGATATGGCCTACCTAGATTTTAGCAAGGCATTTGACACAGTCTCAAACAAAAGATTAATATACAAATTAGTCAGCCTTGGAGTGGGTCCCAAGGTGGTAGCCTGGATAAAAAACTGGCTGGACAACAGGACACAAAGAGTAATAGTAAATGGAGTCCACAGTGAAGAAAGGAGGGTAACTAGTGGGGCACCGCAGAGTTCGGTACTGGGACCGGTCCTCTTTAATGTCTTTATAAGTGACATTGGAGAGCACCTGGAAGGAAAGGTATGTCTCTTTGCAGATGACACAAAGATCTGCAACAGGGTTGGTACACAAGGTGAGGTGGAAAAGATGAAAAGGGACTTGGCAAGGTTGGAGGAATGGTCAAATATGTGGCAGCTCAGAATCAATGCAAAGAAGTGCAAGGTGATGCATCTGGGAAACAAAAACCCAGGGGAAGAGTACACAATGGGGGGTGAGTTAATAACAACAACAAAAATCAAAAAAGACCTAGGAGTAATTATATCAGATGACCTAAAGGTGGGCAAGCAATGTAAGAAGTCAGTAAGAAGGGCTGGGGGATACTGTGATGCATAGGGAGAGGCATCAACAGTAGAAAACAGGAAGTTGTTATCCCTCTCTACAGACAGTTGGTGAGACCCCATCTGGAGTACTGCATGCAATTCTGGAGACCCCATCTCCAAAAAAGACATAGACAGAGTGGAGTGTTCAGAGGAGGGCAACCAAAATGGTGCTGGGTCTGCACCAGAAGACATACAAAGAGAGACTAAAGCAGCTTAATATGTATACCCTTGAGGAAAGGAGGGAGAGGGGGACATGATAGAAACTTTCAAGTATCTCAAGGGAATTAACAAAGTATAAGAGAGGAGCATCTTTCAGAAGAAGAGATGTACAAGAACAAGGGGGCACAATTTGAAGATTGAAGGGGGACGGCTCAGAGGTAATGTTAGAAAGTATTTTTTCACAGAGAGAGTTGTGGATACATGGAACAGCATTTCTGAAGAGGTTGTGGAGTCAGGAACAGTGGGAGAATTCAAGAATGCATGGGACAGGCATAAGGCAATTCTAGTGTGGGGTAGGAGGAAGTAAGCTGTTGATTAACTAGAATCTGCAGTTTATCCATCAGGTAGGGAAATTGGCAGACTAGGTGGGCCAAGCGGTACTTATCTGCCCTCAAATTCTATGTTTCTAAGTCAAAGTCACACTTCAGCAGCAGATGAGCTACCAAATGACCCCACATGAGATTGAATGATTTAATTGTCTCCAGACCAACATTCACAGTCTTTTCTTTGTAGAGCAGATGTTGGCAAGAGACACAGATATATTCAAATTTCTGTCTCTTAGCCAGCTCAGACCTTGCAGTTTCATTCCCAAACTTTCTGATGAGCTCAGTTTCATTCACAGAAACAGAGGCAGGTGCTGTGTCTGTATCTACCTGTGATACTCCATGAGAAGTTGCTTTTTCTTGACTTTGTTTTATAAATTCAGCAGCACCTTCCATGTCACCTTTAGTCAGCAAGCGATTAAGTTTGGTAATTGTACCAACAGCAGGCCTGACTTGATAGATTCTGGCAACACATTTATGCATTGCTACATTGTGCACAGCAATCATATGCATATGATAAAAAAAAACTGTCATAGACACCACTGTGCAAGCAGGCAGGAGAATGACCCATTAATCCTGTATAGAGATGGATTTCATAGCGGTCAATGTTTTGAAACAATTCATACCTCTTCGAGTTTTTTCTTATGAAAAAAAGGTTAATACATTTCTTAACCTCATCAAATGATGTTTTTCTTGTATTACAAGACTCATCACATGGCCATGCAATACATCTGTCTGCATTCCTCGACTAAAAAACCACTATCTTCTTCTGAATATTACACACTATTCTGCATGTAGTAGTGTCAAAAGATTACAAGCTTTACCACTCACAACTGAAACCAGATTTTGTGTGTTAAGTGGATGATACATTTCTTCCCAGAAGTATGCCTCTGTATACTGTGTATGTAGCCAATGACCATTGAAAATGAAGCAGAAGTTACCTCTATTGAGATTTTCAACTTCCCGCAATTTCATTTCAATATCATAAACAATTGTTTTGGATGACTCAATTTGAGACATCATCTGTCTCCACAAGTAAGCTCTAACATGTACAGCCATTGAAACAAACTGTTCAACTTGGAGGTGAAGTTTCAGCAATGCAACTTTCCTATTTACTTTCTTTCTGACTCATCTTACTATTGCAGATAAAATGTGTTCACTACTAGCTTTAGAAGCTAAGGTATGAAGATATGCAACTTTTGACATACGGCTACTAACTACAGCCGCACATTTTTTTCTTCATTTCTGTTTTGTTCTTTTTGACTGTTTTGTGTCTCTAATTTTTTTGCCAGGTTGCCTGCAATCACTCATAAAATTTGTGTTTTTCAGTGACAAAGACACCCGTTGAGTACGTGACTGTGTCTGCTGTATCACTTTCTTTTGAAGTGTGACATGGACAGTTCTGTATTTCATATTATTTGGTGGTGTACTAGTTCAAATTTTGTGCAACAGACAACCTTTAATATACTTATCCCTTCTTCTGATACTGGTAATTCTATTTTTACTAGGCATTGCCATGTGTCTTCAAGCAGTGTATTCATATCTAAGTTACAATATCAGACACTTGTAAAAGAGAAATACAGAAAAAGAGAAATAAGATTCAAAATACTCAACTTAGATACATATATCAATTTCTGGTAATTCTTCATTATTGTGCATATACTGTGTCTTTCATTTTTCTGAATACCAATACAAAACAGAAGTTACTTTTTGCCTATCAACAACACATTGAAATGTAACACATACAAGCCACAAAAAGAACCACCTAATATATCTTTACTCTATATATTGTTGTGTGTGACTTCAGTTCCTACTGAAGTCACTCAACTTAGGGAACATCCATAAGTTACAACACAAACAGTGTGTAGTAAAAAACTTCACTGCATGTCACAGCTTAGTAGGCACCAATAGAATAACAGCCATGCCAATGTGTTGTATTGCAGGGAAGGGGCAGAGGGAGGGAGGGGAAAGTGGCAGAATACCCTAAGCAGTGCCACACATGAATAAATACCAGGAAGAAGAATTCACTATGCTGTGTGTGTGTATGGGGATCTCTCAAACCTTTGAATCAGAAATCAGGTACAATGCTTTAAAAAAAATAGGGGCAACCACTCCAAATCAGAGAAAAAGCTTAACAAATGCAGTAGTGACTCAGCAACTTAAAACACTGTGGGCATTTGCATTCCATGCATTTTCTAAAGAAGTCTGTAACTTAAATGTTAGAATTTATTGTGACCTTTTAGTCTGCAGTATACTGTCACAAAAACATAAATTTAATCAGGCACAGAGGTAAACATACAGAGAAAATAAGACATGTTAGTGAAAATCAGACAGACTTCTGAAGTATCTGGGAGTGGTATAAATAGTCAAATAAAATGTCATATGTGGTACTAGATGTACATTAAAACACTACTCAAAAATACACTCAAACATCCAAAAATGTTATTTGCTATGAGACAACAAATAAGAATGCATTGAATTTCAGCAGAAAAAAATGATCCCTTTTCATGTAACCTAATGCATTTTTGCATTACATTTGCGAAAAGGAAACAGCAATGTATTCAATTTGAGCAGAAAATGATTTCTTCTCATGCTACCTAATCCATTTTCGCATTTCATTTGCGAAAAGGGATTTTTCAAAAATGGATTCTTTTTCGAACCTCCATTCTGTTGCACAAGAGTACATTTTTTTCCCAGCAATCATTCTGTATTGGAAGAATACATCTCCATTATAACGTCACACAATCCTTTCTTACTTTCACTCGTAAAAAACATGTTACATGTTTCCTTGTAATGCCATGTTGTTTTGTACGTTTCTAGTGAAACACAATAGCGATACTCAAAACATGAATATATTTCGCGAAAATAATTTTTTTAGCGTTACTCAGAACATGAACATATTTCACAAAAATAATGTTTTTTTCCAAAAACAATTCCACCATTTAAAAAGCATATGGAACCAAGACAGGAAATTTGAGAATTCAGGCAATCACTGGTCATCCTGTCTTCACAACACACAGGAAGACTGCCATCTTGTGAACCAGAAGTGAGCAGAGTACGAGAAATCAGCATAAGTAAACATTTGTTTACAAAACTTTCAGAATTTGATTGCATTAGACAAAAAATATACTTGGGTCCCTTTCCATTGCACATGTTCCATTTCACAGTCCATTTGCAAAAAGACATGCTTCTTTGAGTCCTACAGTCAGTCAATTAATCTATCTATCTATCTATCTATCTCAATATATATATGTGTGTGTATATATATATATATATATATATATATATATATAATGTTATAGTTGCACGGTCATGACCCTATAGTTAGGGCTGAGTAGCATGTTTAATGTTAAACCTTAAAGTTTGCACTTTAATAACTTTGCAACCGTTCAACAGATTTGCACAAAATTTGATATGCGCTGTCCTGTTGGACACTTGATGTGGTAAATTTTGTTCAGGTTGGATGTATGGATTCGAAGATATGGACAGTGTGAAAAGTCATAGAGCCAGGGCTTTTTTTGCATGTTTTTCCTCATCACCCTGTGCCCAGATGGTGTGGAATTATGGTGTAATTTTTTATGGTAGAACCAGCTTGGGTAACAGAATGGGCATGCCAAGTGTTGTGAAAAAACTATTAATCTGTTGCAAAGTTATAACAATTTTTAATTTCCCATTGTTTTCCATGGGAAGAGTACTTTTTAGGCTAGAAGGAGAAAAATTGTTGAAGAAATTTTCTGTTGCGAAAAAAAAAAGATTTGTTCTCTCAAGAGTGTTTTCTTTTTCAAGATAACAAAATCCCTTTTCATGAGCAGCCATCTTGTTTTCTGTTTAAAAAAAATTTTTGAAAAGCACCCGAAATGAAAGTATCTAGAAACACCAACACGTGTGTCTTGTTCATCGGGACTAAATTAGGTGGACTGTGAAGTTATTTGGTGGAAAAAACAACCTTGCAATGTCTTTTTTTTAAGCAGTTTAATTCTTTTTTTGTGACATGCTTAGATCCTTTTTTGTGAGCCAATTCCTGGTTCACGAGCTAATTCTTTTTTCATGAGCTATTGGAAAAGGATTTTACAGGCTACTCAGCTGTTTTTTTGAGATTTTGACCTCAAATTTTCATCATGGCCTTTTTGGGACCCCACCTCATTAACAATATGACTGTTGTTAGGCAACTCCCATTGGAAAGGTGACTTAGTGGTTGGTTTGTGAAATAGAATTTGATGGCAGATAAGGACCGATTGGCTGACCCAGTCTGCCCATTTCCCTACCTGATGGATAAGCTGCAGATTCTAGTTAATCAACAGCTTACTTCCTCCTGCCCTCCACTAGAATTGCCTTATGCCTGTCCCATGCATTCTGGAATTCTCCCACTGTTTCTGACTCTACAACCTCCTCAGGAAGGCTGTTCCATGCATCCACAACTCTCTCTGTGAAAAATACTTTCTAACATTACCTCTGAGCCGTCCCCCCTCTATCTTCAAATTGTGCCCCCTTGTTCTTGCACATCTCTTCTTCTAAAAATATACTACCCTCTTATACCTTGTTAATTCCCTTGAGATACTTGAAAGTTTCTATCATGTCCCCCCTCTCCCTCCTTTCCTCAAGGGTATACATTTTAAGCTGCTTTAGTCTCTCCTTGTATGGTACAGACCCTGCACCATTTTGGTTGCCCTCCTCTGAACAGCCTCCACTCTGTCTATGTCTTTGCAGAGATGTGGTCTCCAGAATTGCACACAGTTCTCCAGATGGGGTCTCACTAACTGTCTGTAGAGAGGGATAACAACTTCCTGTTTTCTACTGTTGATCCCTCTCCCTATGCATTCCAGTATCCCCCCCAGCCCTCCTTACTGCCTTCTCACATTGCTTGCCCACCTTTAGGTCATCTGATATAATTACTCCTAGGTCTCTTTCGATTTTTGTTGTTGTTATTAACTCACCCCCCATTGTGTACTCTTCCCCTGGGTTTTCATTTCCCAGATGCATTATCTTGCACTTCTTTGCATTGAATCTGAGCTGCCACATATTTGACCATTCCTCCAAACTTGCCAAGTCCCTTTTCATTCTTTCCACCCCACCTTGTGTATCAACCCTGTTACAGATCTTTGTGTCATCTGCAAAGAGGCATACCTTTCCTTCCAGGTGCACTCCATTGTCACTTATAAAGATATTAAACAGGACCGGTCCCAGTACCGAACCCTGTGGTACCCCGCTAGTTACCCTCCTTTCTTCACTGTGGACTCCATTTACTATTACACTTTGCGTCCTGTTGTCAAGACAGTTTTTCTGTAGGATTTGTGTAAATGACAGTCATTTTGTTCATGAGGTGGGGTCATAAGAAGGCTATGTTGAAAATTTGGGGTCAAAATTTCACAAAATGGCTGCATTATGACCATTCTTTGAAATTTCGCTATGCACTCTCGTAACATTGGACATTTTCAATATTTTCACCCCATATTTTCAACATAACCTTCTTATTACACCATATCATGTATGCCACAGCTGTCATTTTTCAAATCTTGGCCAAAATGTGTTTTTGCACCTGTGGCACAGAATGGCATTGCAGTTGTGTAGAACTGCATTTTGGCAGGAATTTGAAAATTTCCTGTGATGGGTACATGTGGCAAGGTCATACGAAGGCTATGTTCAAAATGTGGGTGAAAATGATTACAAATGGCAGAGTTAGGAGTATTTGTCACTATTTTGCTATGCCTGCTTGCAATACTTTCTCAATGAGGGGATACTGTCTGAATGAAGGGATGGGAGCACCAGGTCCAAAGGACCCTGCACTCCCATCATACAGTAAGGATACTGTTATACTATCTGAATGGAGGGATTTTAGCACAGGGTCCAAAGGACCCTATGTTCCCACCATAAAATAAGGATACTGTTATACTATCTGAATGAAGGGATGGGAGTGCACTCCCACTGTACAGTAAGGATACTGTTATACTATCTGAATGGAGGGATGGGAGTGCAGGGTCCAAAGGACCCTATGCTTCCACTATAAAATAAGGATACTATTATTCTATCTTAAAAAAATAAGGAAATAAGTTGCAAAAAACTTTGTTAATGCATCAGTTAGGGTTAAAGCAACAAAAGTAGGGAAATGTAGCATTAAGGTTTCCAACCTTGACACCCCACCCCCACCTTGCACAGATGAAAAGGAAACAGGGGTGGCATTGGGGTTGTCAGCCCTAATGGTCACCCCATTCTCTTATGCTGTGCCCACCCAGCTTATTTTCTAATGGAATGGGGCGAATGTTAAGGCTGGTGACCCTAATGCCACCCCGTTCCCTCTTTGTCTGTTTAAGGTGGAGGTGGGGTGTTAGGGTTGGAAACCATAATGCCACATTTCCCTACTTTTGTCATTTTAACCCTACTGATGCATTAGTGAAGTTTTTTGCAACACATGTGTGTGTGTGTGTATATATATATATATATACACACACACTGTATATATTAATTATATCTGCCCAGTAGGGCAGGTATAGTTAGGGTTGCACAGCCACTTCTATGTTAAACCCCGAATTTTGCACTTTAATAACTTTGCAACCATTTTTTGATCTGCCTGAAATTTTGTATTCACAGTGTGGTACCATAGATCTTTGGATCTGGACATTTTTGTTAAGGTCAGATTTTTGGTTTGGCTGTGGAGTGTTGAAAAGTGTAAAAAATCCACAACTTTTTTGAATTCTTTGCTCACTCTACAGCCTGAACGGTTTGTCTGACTGTTCTGAAATTTTCATGGTATATGGGGATGGGGTCACAGAAGTGCCTTTTGAAGAACTGGTGAAAAAATTATTAATCTGTTCAAAGGTTATTAAACTTTAAAGTTTCCTGTTAAAACCTGTGATAAAAAATATATGTGTACTGTGAAAGCTTTTAAAAGCTTTCACGAAAGCGAAATTTGATTTCGAGCCATGCCAATTTGTTTTCAGGCTGCCACCAGCTTGTTTTCATTTAGAAATGGACAAAAATGGCTGTAATTCAAATGTTGCTGGTCCTTGGAAAACACTGACAGTTGTGTTTACCTAGTTGGGCCTGAGCCACACAGCACAACTGCACAACGTTTTTTGGGGTGGCTAACCCCCCCAGAAATGCCTTTTCTGAAGTCAGCCCCCATAGTGTTGCAAATTGTGACAGAATGGATATGATACTTTCTCAAATCACGACAGTGTCATGCCCATTCTTTTGCAATTTTTTGCAAACGTGTCGCAATTTGCAACACTGTAACATCCAGAAAAGAGCAATTCTTTGTCACTCATCTGCATCTAAATGGTTGTGGCTTTTGGGCTGAAATTTTCAGGGTGCCATGCCCTAGACCCACAGATGTACCTTTTGTTGGTTTGGTCCCAGACCATTTAATGTTCCCTTAGTTACAGCGTTCCAAAGTTGAGAAATTTCCGAT
Source organism: Neoceratodus forsteri (assembly GCA_016271365.2). NCBI lineage: Eukaryota > Metazoa > Chordata > Ceratodontiformes > Ceratodontidae > Neoceratodus > Neoceratodus forsteri. Next base: position 608,120,691 of record CM057449.1, on the reverse strand, counting down.
AGACTGATACTGCAGCGTCTGCGTCGCATTTCAGTGCCTGTATCTCGAAAATGATTCAAGATATGGATTTTTCACTCTGGGCAGCTTGAACTACGCATGTGTAGAGATTTCAAAGTCATGATTACAACTACAGTGGGATTTTTCCAATAGTTGCTATGGTTACCGAGATATTGCCAAATAAGTGTTACAAGGGTTTCTTTTCAGTACTATGGGGCTGCTGTATGTCTCCGTACTTAGTGTAAGTGGGAGCATAGGGCCCAGTGGGCATGTGCTTCCACAAACGCATATTGTATAGCAAAAATGGGCAGTGTGAAGGGAGCCCAGGGCTTGGAGAGCCCACTCTCCCACAGCCACATACCAGATACATTACACTTTTTCAAAAATAAGGGAAATTCATTGCAAAAAAATCTGTTAATGCATCAGTTAGGGTTGATGCCAATCCCACAAAACTTTGAAAATTTGATGTTAGGGTTACCACCCCAGCACCACCAAGGCTCCTTTACCTGCACACACCAACAAGTGTTTGCCCCATTATAGGCTGTGGGGAAAAAATGTGTACGGCACAGAGGTTTCTGAAAAATCACTGGGCATTTCCACAAAAATACCATTGGTTTACATGGGGGAAACATTTGCTAAAGTACTGTATACTTTCTCTAAAGTCCCCGATGTTAGCCAGTGGTACAGTAGTTTCGTGAAAGTACTTTGTACTTTTGCGAAGTACAATTAGTTTACATGGGAGTACTTTTGGGAAAGTACTTGGCAATTTTGTGAAAGTTCCACATGTCAATCAATGGTACTTTCGTGAAAGAACTGTGTGCTTTTGTGAAAGTACTATTGGTTGATATGGGGGACTTTAGTGAAAGTACCTAGTGCTTTTGTAGTAGTCCCCCCATGTAAACCAGTGGTATTCTGCAAAAGTACAGAGTACTTTTGTGAAAGTAGGGTGGCACACAGGCACAATATAACAGTTTCTTGCCCACCTTACAGCCAAAAAACAGTAAGGAATTTTGGGCAGAAATTTACAGGGTGGCAAGCCCTTCCCCCTCAGAAGTGCATTTTGATGCTTTGGTGAAAAATCTTTTCACTGGTTATGTATAAGTGGGAGCACAGGGCCCAGAAGCCCCATGCTCACACATACGCATACTATTATGCAAAAATGGACAGCATGAAGGGAGGTAGGGCTCGCATTGCCACAACCACATACCACTTCCATTACACTTTCTCAAAAAGAAGGGAAATTCTTTGCAAAAAACTGTTAATGCATCAGTTAGGGTTGATAGCACAATGACAAAAGTTTGGAAATTCGATGACAGGGTTACCACCCCTACCACCCCAACCAACCCCCACCCTCCACAAACCAACAGACATCAGGGTACGATGGGGTCATCAGGCCCTAACTCTCATTCAGCTTATCCTTATTTAGTTGTGGGAGAGCAGGGTCCTTTGGGCCCTGCACTCCCATCAGTTCATAATGTGTTGTGGGAGCACAGGGCCCTCCGGGCTCTGTGATCCCATGCATGCATATTGTAATTGACCCTGGTTTTCATGTGGAAGCACAGGGACCTCTGGGCCCTGCGCTCCTATCTAACCATAAGTGTAGAGGTGCCCTCCCATCTATCCATAAGTGTAGAGACATTGTAATTAACCCTCATCTCCCTGTCGGAGTGGGCCCTGTGCTCCCATTACTACATAATGGAGGGGCCCTGTGCTCCCATTACTGCATAATGGTATCCATATGTGGGAGCACTCCCATCTACCCATACGTGTAGAGACAGTGTGCAGGCCTAGAGTCATTCCAAGTAACTCTTGTGTTGCAAATGGCACAATATCACAGTAACCATAGGAACATTGGAAAAAATTCCACCGCAGTTGTAATTACTGCCTGGCAACTAGTGATGGATGAAGTGGGCTCAATCCGCTCCACGAAGTGATTCACGGAGCAAAGGCAGATTTATGGTGTGCTCCACAATGTGAAGCGGAGTACTTCGCGTTATAATGAGGAACGTGAAGTGCATTGAAAACAACTACTTCGTGTTACTCCACCTCCACTGGTCACTTCTCTTTCAATTTTTAAGGTGAAGTGCATTGGTGGCATTTCACTTCACCTCACTTCACCTTGTTTTTGAGCTCTGAAGGAGGATTTTGCAGTGATTCATGGGAGTTCAGGACACATGGGCTCTATATTGATCTGCACAGCCTCAGTTCGAGGTAGTATGAGTAGGAAGGAGTAGGAGACAGTGTGCTCTGATAGCTGTCTGTAGGAATCTTTTAAAAGCTGTTCAAAAAGCATTTTTGCTTTTTTGGGGGGGATCCAACCGTAGTTCATCGATTGTAGAAAACCCTCCTGTGCTCACATCATCGAGTGTTTTTGTTTGTGTGTGGATTTTGAATGTAAATTTGCAACATTGAGTGTGTGTGATGAAAGACAGTGAAGTGTGCTGTGTGGGGGAAGGGCGTATCTGTGTGTAGGTAGATTTAAGTTGAAGAACTAGTGATTTCTTTGTGTTTTGGTAATATTTTTGTTATATAACTGACTGTGTTACTGTACACATAGTAAAATTGTCAGTGATAGTACAAATTTTCTTGCTCCTTGTTGTGTGAATGTGGTGCAGCATTTCATAAGGGCAGGTTGTTTAAATTATAAATTTATACTACGTGGCACTGAGTCCACTGAACTTTTGCATTTGCATCACATTCCTCATTCAACATTGTACACAAAGTGTTCTGTGTTGTGTGTGCAGTGCTGTGTGCATCAAATATAATACACCTTTTAAAATTTGTGACACAGATCAGTGTAAGTGCAACTAAGTGCAGCAGTGTGAACCTGCTATCCACTGCAGCTGCCTGATTTTGTACTGTGATCATGTTCTCTGTTCTTAGTGTTGCTGCTTGTAGTGCCGAAAAAATCAGCACTGTCTGTATTCAGTGCCCCCCCACGTTGAAAAGGTATTTTTTACCAGACTGGATTGTTTTTGTGACCCCATCAGCACCACTGGTTACTGAAGTTGTTTTAATTCCGTGACAGTGTCACAACACAGTAGTCCCTTATCTGTTGCTGAAGCCACAGTTGTTTATTTTGCTTCACATCCAGCTAGCGAGTAGCGACCCTCCAGTCAGAAAGTGAACGTATCAAAATCTAAATTTGGTAATCTTTGTGGTTGATCCCCCAAAATGCCTACAAAGAGATGTGCAAGTAAAGCTGTTTCTGGCCATGGCAATGTTGGCAGTAAGAGGGTCTGTGGGTGTGGTAGTAGTACACAGATGGAGAAGTGCATTGCTAATGTGAGGAAAGGTATTTCTCCTGCAATGTTTTTTTACAGCCCAATCAGTAGCTTCACTGATAGTTGGAGGAGATGATGTTTTCCCAGATGGTGGTGTTAGTGTTACTGGTGTTAGTGGTGGTGGAGGTAGTATTAGCATTGTTGCATCATGTTCTAATTCTGACCAGTGTACCGTATCCAAACATACTGAGTGTGAAGCAGTGCAAGTGAGTGACAGCGTAGATGATGTCATACTTCCCAGTAACATCCCATTAACTGAACCTGATTCTGATGATCATGTCAACGACAGCATACAATGTGATATTCCATCCAATGTGGCACTTCACGTCACTCATTTTCCATGCAACAGTGATTCACGGTGTGGTAAAAAAATATCAGGTGATGGTGGTGTAGATGCTGATGATGAATGTGATGATGCTGATGATGATGATGTTACTGTTGCTGCAACATGCAATCCACATGTTAGCATCCAAGCAGGAGATGTGGATGTGTGTGACAGTAACGTTGATGAATATGATGATGATTTAATTGACCCCAGTTGGGAACCGGAGAAAAAGAAATTAAAAGTGGCTGTGTCTGAATCTGTTTGCAGGAATCCCCCCTGTAAAAACTTGTGATTTACCGGTTTTAGTGGATGATGATGATGATGACGACCCAGTACTCAATATGATAGGTAGTCATGATGGTCAGTTGCAGTCCAGGTGTGCAGTGCCAGAAACATCACGTGCCCCCCCCCACTTCAGTGCTTAAAATAACAGACTTAAATAAGCCACATCATCATGGACATGTTAAAAGTAGAGCATCACAGTCCCTTGTTTGGGATTTTTGTTCAAGATGCAAATGATGATTCAGTTGCAATCTGCCAGGTTGCCATGTGCGTGTGAGTCAAGGTAAAAAGGGGAGCCATCTTGGGACAGGAGGACAGCATACGCATCTTAAGAATAGGCACTTGGCTCTGTGGACCCAGCACAAGCTGGCAGCTAATACCAGACTTGGGCATTCACCCGTATCACCGGCAACCATAGCCAGCATGTTATCCCCTTCCATGACTGTTAAGCCCAGTAGAAAAATAAACGTGTGAAGTAGTGCGGTAATAAGAGCAGAGGATTACTTCAGGCATGATGAGGTGGAGGACCATAATGACTTTGAAACGTTGTCCAGTGCTGGTGAGAGTAGCAGTTTTTGTGGTTGTGGTGGTGGTGGTGGTGAATGCAGTATGTCTAGTGCAAGTGGTACATCAACCCCGGTTGGCAAATCCGGAAAAATAACATAATTTCTGGGTTTGTCATCATCACCTGCGCAACCGTCTTCATCAAATGTCCACACTCCACCCCCTGCCAATACCATTCATCACAGAGTACAACCATTTGTGACCAACAAAACACACTGTGTAAAACGTTTAAGTCAGCCCACGTTACAGAGTGTTTTTGCGCATAAGCTAAAGTACCCCCCCAATCATACAGTGTCACGTGAACTTAATGCTGCTGTAGCAGAAATGCTGGCAATCAATCTTTTGCCCTTCTCCTTTGTGGAGAATTCTGGGTTCCGGTGGTTTGCTGCCCATGTCTGTCCAAAATGGAAAGTCCCATCCAGGACATACTTTTCTACCCGTGCTGTTCCTGAGTTGTTCTGCACTGTCTCAGACTCAGTAAGACATGCCCTTCAGCATTCCTCCTCTCCATTCATCCATTAAAGTATGGATATGTAGACAAGTGGCAAAACAGCGGGGAGTTCATATCTGTGTTTAACTGCACACTGGGTGCAGGTGCCGGGGGTTGTTTGTGATGCTGGTAGTGTGAATAATCAGTGCAGGAAGGTGGATTGTCGCTGTAGCAATTTTCCTGGAATTCGTCAGCATGCAACAATTGCTATGCACAGTGTGTCCTGTTCACACACTGGTGAGAACATGTTGGACATGGTACTAACTGAAATTGACAGATGGCTAAACCCTCTGTCCCTGACAGCTGGGTTCATAGCAAGTGACAATGGGTCAAATGTGGTGAAATGCATCACAAATGGTGTTTTTTTTCGTGTTCCATGCATGGCCCACAGTTTAAATCTTGTGGTTCAGGAGTTTCTGCAGCACCCTGACATAAAGGAAATGCTGACCATTGCACGATGCATCTGCTCTCACTTTTCAAGATCTGGAAAGGCCCGTGACCAACTGCGGCAGTTGCAGATACAAAACAGCCTGCCTCAGCACCGCTTGAAGCTGGAAGTTGTCACCCAATGGAACTCCACGCTAAACATGGAAGAGAGGTTGTATGAACCATACAAAGCCATCACAGAATATCTTGTTGTGCACACTAGCCGTGACAGTTCTGGGGCCTCCATGTCTATGATGACTGAACAGTGGCACCTCATGGACTCTGTAATAACAATTTTGTGGCCTTTTGAACATGCCACACAGGCAGTGAGTGGCGAGTCTGCCTCCATTAGCCAATCAGTTCCACTGCTGCGGGTGCTGAGGCAGACATTGGTGAATGTACAGCTTAGCCTTGATGTTGCCAGAGACAGTGGTAGCAGTATGTTGCTGCAACACATGCTGACAGTATTTGAACAGAATCGTCACATTGTGAGCATTCATTGTAGTGACAACTTTGCCATGGCAACAATGCTGGACCCACAATACAAACGTGGAATTGCATCAGTACTGGAGGGAGGGCTGAACAGGTAAAAAATATCAGTGGTCAACTGGTTCGCTTGGTTCATGGGGAACAGAAGTCACTTGCCAAGGTTTGCAAATCTCAGCAGCATAATTCAGCTGAAGGTGTAGCTGGAGGACCAGCAGGCATATCATGTAAGAGTAAGGGGACTGTAGTTCCTGGTGGTCTGTCATCCAAAGTAGTTGGTGTCAACCCGCTTTGGGAGACTTTGTCCCAAGTGGGTATTTGTGACATCAATGGTTCTCGGGAACAGGCTGATGCATCAACAATCGGACTTAGTACAGCACAGAGAATGGTTGAGTCATATCTGTCTGAAAACAGGCATCTGACAATAAGTGAAGATCTTCTTTTGTACTGGAGTGGAAAGGTCAGTGAATGGCCAGAACTGACTGCAGTGGCACTGAAGTACCTCACATGCCCACCCTCCAGTGTAAGTGTTGAGAGGGTGTTCAGTTCAGCAGGTGCAATAGTCAGGGATCGTCAGTCAAACCTGTTTCCTGCGAATGTTAGTTTGCTAACATTCATTAAAATGAATGAGAGGCTCATACCAGCACAGACTGCAACCTCGGTATTCATACTCCGGCCTAGTCATGGTTATTTTGCTGATGTGGAAATGGAGCATCCTGGTGGCACTGGCAGTGGCTGCCTGAAATGGCCCACCACTGTCGTAGATGATGGCACAATGGAGAAAGAATTTCCCAGTTGTCAGACTTCAGACATCGATGACTGTGAGGGCAGTTTTCTTTATGAGGATGATGATGTGGTTAATGTTGGCAGGTTTTAACTGCAGTATTTAAAAGGCGGTGTGCCCCCCCACCCTGGACCACCACCACCAGGACTGATGTTTTCCAAGTCTGCTGTCACCATGAGTCTGTCTGCCCACCCTGGACCACCACCACCAGGACTGATGTTATCCAAGTCTGCTGCCACCATGAATCTGTCTGTCCCCCATGGACCACCACCACCACTGGGACTATTGTTATCCAAGTCTGCTGCCACCATGAGTCTGTCTGCCCCCCATGGACCACCACCACCACCGGGACTGATGTTATCCAAGTCTGCTGCCACCATGAGTCTGTCTACCCACCATGGACCAACAGTCTACCAATGCACCACCGCCACCACCAGCTTCTTAATATTTAAACCATAAAGTGAGTATGTGCACTCATGTTTGTTATGCTGCCTCACTTCCTTAAGTTGTCTGTTTTGTTTTCTGTAGCTTTTCAGAGCCGCAGTGGCAAAACACATACAGTACACTTATTTTGTTTCTTTTACAGGAGAACAAAAGCAGGCTCCATCGCTAATATTACTCATTGGGAAAGATGCTGTAGCTATACCGTACAGAGTGGAAGCGATGTAATGTCCATGTGAAATCCATTCTGGTAAGTATGAAGATTTTATTTCATCCATTTCATTGCTTTGTAAAGACTGCTGCAAATATCGCAAACAACAGGTGGTCTTAATAGTTGACAAAATGTGTCTCTGAAATGTAACTTAGTTGACAATAGAGACTGAGATTTGAGAACCAGGGAGGGACATATAACAATGAAGTTGTAACTTTTAAGAAGTCATTCATTTCTTTTTTTAGGAATATTCGTGATACTTTGTTGTTCAGTCAAAGTGGCCTTATCCAAAAAAGTTCGTCAACATGATCAGGCACACCCCTTCCTGACCCGAGCTCGGGCACACATGCAACACGAAGAAGTCGTTTCATTCGATGACCATAGATACATACATAGATACATAGACAGTGTTGGCAGATAAGGGCCTATGGCCCACCCAGTCTCCCCATTTGAGCTTGTAAGTTCAGTTTATGTTTTCCAAGAAGTCTGTTGCCCCTTACCCCTGACCTCCAGAATTCCTTTATGTCTATCCCATGCATTCTTAAAACCCGTGATTGTTTCAGCCCCCACCACTTCCTCTGGCAGGGTGTTCCACTTGTCCACCACCCGTTCTGTGAAGAAATTCTTCCTCATGTTTCCTCTGAATTGTCCTCCCTCCAACTTCATCCCATGCCCTCTAGTCCTGGAACATCTTTTTCGCTTAAAAATAGTGTATTCCTCGCCCTGTTCCTCCCTGTAAGATACTTGTATGTCTCTCTCTCATGTCCCCTCTCTCCCTCCTCTCCTCCAGGGAGTACATGTTCAGTTCCTTCAACCTGTCCTCACAGGACTTGTGATGCAATCCATGCACCATCTTTGTTGCCCTCCTCTGAACCTTCTCTACCCTGTCTATGCCTTACGTAGGTAAGTTCTCCAGAACTGTACAGTGTACTCCAGGTGGGGCCTCACTAGTGTCTTGTATAGTGGAATTATGACCTCCCTTTTCCTGCTGGTGATGCCCCTGCCTATGCATCCCAGCATCCTATTTGCTTTACCTGCTGCCTTGTCACACTGTTTCCCTGCCTTGAGGTCATCAGAGATGATAACCCCTAGATCCCTTTCCTGCTTGGTGCATGCTATATCCTCACCCACCAACTGATATATTGTGCCAGGGTTTTTGTGCCCCATATGCATTATCTTGCACTTCCTTGCATTGAATTTCAACTGCCAAACCCCTGACCATTCTGCAGGTCCCTTCTCATTCTGTCTACACCCTCTGGTGTGTCTACTCTGTTACAGAGCTTTGTGTCATCAGCGAACAGTGAAATTCTGCCTTCTAGGTCCTGCGCAATGTCACTGATGAAGATATTGAATAGGACCGGTCCCAACACTGATCCCTGTGGTACCCCACTGGTCACTCTTCCCTTTATGGAGTGACAGCCATTTACCACCACCCTCTGTGTCCTGCTGCCCAGCCAGTTACCTACCCACCACACTACTGTCCTGCCCACACCCATATTCCTCAGTTTGTGCAATAGTCTTCTATGTGGCACAGTGTTAAATGCCTTGCTGAAGTCCAGATAGACCATGTCCACTGCCCTCCCCTGATCCACCTCCCTAGTCACCCAGTCAAAAAATTCAATGAGGTTGGTCTGACATGACCTCCCCCTGGTGAAACCATGCTGCCTTGGGTCCTGTAGTCCATTGACAACCAGATGTTCCACCAACCTCTCCTTCGGTAGTGCTCCCATGATCTTCCCCACTACCGAGGTGAGGCTGACTGGTCTGTAGTTCCCAGCTTCCTCTTTGTTCCCACTTTTGTATAAGGGGACTACATCTGCTATCCTCCAGTCTTTGGGTACCTCCCCTGTTTCCAGTGATTGGCTGACCATGACCATCATTAAGAACCGGACTCCAGAAGGATGCTGATGAAATCTGTGAAGAAGTAAAAAAAGAAGAAACCATTACAGACAAAACTGAAAATATGACCACCCAAAAAAAGAAATACTTACCTTCATGTGCTTGAGAGTTATCCATTTCCATTTAAGTGCAAAAAATTCTCATTGAGCACTGGATGGTGCACAGCAACAGTTTGGAGATGGAGTCACCTGTGTGTGATGCAGAACAATAGCATGAGTACATGTCCATGTCAAGTTCAACCCCCGTCATCATCACCTACATACTATACACAACCATACATCTATATATATATGTATATATATATCTACTTACTAAGGCTACTATTACTGTACATCCAAAGGGCCCCTTTCAATCCAGTTGAGATGATCACTTTTCTGCACACATGGAGGATGCATTCTGAGCCTGCAGAAAAAATCTGGGGACTCTGTGCCACTTTTGTGCACATGACTGAGTGCGCCATTAATTCTGGGGGACTTTGTATGTGCTGAAATACTCTCAATTCACTGTGTTACCATGTGTCAGTTTTCTGGACACAAGACAGATGCCTTTTGCAGATGCAGAAAAATGAGGCACCAAAACAGCGCACACACACAAAACACACAGACACTTAACAGAAGGAAGGGGCCCCAGAATACAAAGTGTAATGCATACTGAAGACAACAAAAAAGGGCATAATTACATACAAGGGTCAGGGATGGTGGAGGAATACATTTTATGACACAGTAAGGAAGGTGGGGGGGACACGGTGTGAGGAAACAAAACTAATGTGGGATCCTATGGTGATCCAGCAGCAGTTCCAGTATGGACATAATTTGAAGCTGATGTCCCTTTATGTCATCCAGCCGCTGCTCCACAGTACTCATCCTCTCGCTGTTCTCCTCAACAGCACTCAAGAGAACTGCCAAGTCAGACAGCATTACACGCACTTCTCTGGTATCCACTCTTTCGACAGGCTGACTTGCTGGTGGTGGGGGTGCTGGTGGAGCAACAGGTGCTGCTGTGGCCCTCTTCTTCTTAGGGATGCTGCTATGCACAGCGGCACCCTCTGCCATGGAACGGCCAGCAGGTGCAGACATGGTCTGTTCTGTGGCACCCTGCCACTCCAACTGGTGGTGATTAAGCATATGGGTGCGCTGGCCCCCAGTCCCCAGGTGACTCCCCCGGGGGCCACGGCGCACCTCCACTGCACATAGGTGACACTTCACCACACTGCTGTCCCCCCCGACACAGTCAAAAAACTGCCAAACAATGGAGGTGCGGGGAGGACCAGGCACAGGCAGGGGAGGGCCAGATGAACTGGCAGTAGGCTACTCACACTGCTCAACAGTACTGATGGGATTCACACCTGGGTCTGGGGGAACAGGCACATCTTGCTCCAAAGGACCTTGTGCTGGACTTGGTGGTGGTGGTGGTAGTGCTAGTGGTTGAACTGTCTCAGAGTCAGGAGGTGGTGCTGGTCCTGTTTCCGGGGGTTGGACACTCACAGGTTTAGAGCAGTCCAACACAGATGGGCGCCCATGCCCCCCTCGCATGCGCACGTATGACGACGTGTACTACCACGCTCTCCCAGAGCTGCCCCCACCCCAGACATTCCCTCACCCTGCTCCATCTCACGACACAAGCACAACACACACACAGTCACACACACACAGACAAACAACTAAGTAAGTAGGTAAGAAAAATAAAATTTACAGAAAGAACAAATTAAGTAAAAAACAGTACAGAAAAGACAAAAAAATGTAGCTTTTAAAAAAGCTGTTGGGTTAACTATCAAATTTTAACTCTCCTCTGCAATCAAAACAGTCCACTCTCTAGTATACACTCCTCTCTCTTAGTCTGCACAGGAGAAAGTGAAGCTGTCTGTCTGACTCACTTCCTCCCTGCCTGGCTAGAGAGCATGTGACTTACAGTACTGTATGCCATGTGATCCATGGGGGGCTGCCAAGTCTAAAACACCAAGTGGATCACTTAGAATCATAATGAGGAATGTGAAGTACATTTAAATCAATGACTTTGCCTTACTCCGCGTTATCATTCAGCCCAACGTGAAGTGGTAATGACAAGGCGAAGTGAGCACTTTGCATTGCCTACTCCGCGTAGCGGAGTGGCAACGTGAAGTGCCCACTTCGCGTGCACTTCGCCAGCGGATTTTAAATTCGCTGCATCTCTACTGGCAACCTGCATGGTTGCTTAGTGTACTATGCTGCATTTAACAAAAAATCCATATCTTGAAGTGTTTGTGAGATATAGCTGCCAAAAGATACCAAAACCGCCATAATGTTTTCCTATGAGAAATTACAAAACTTTGGAATGTTATAACTATGGAAGTGATGCAAATTGTAATACCAAACCAGCAAAAGGCTCATCTGTGGTGTAAGCCCTTTCTACCTTGCACATTTCAGCCCCAAAGTCCTAACCACTTATATGCACTGAAGTGGCAAAGAAACAGCAAGTTTTCGAAAGTAGTGTTGCAAATTTGTGAAAGTTTCGCAAATTTTGCAATACTACTTTTGCAAAAGTGTGGCAAATTTGCGACACTTTCACAAAAGTAGTGTCGCAAATTTGTGAAAGTATCAATGGCCAAATAAAATAGACATATTTCAGGACAATATTTAAAAAAAACTAATGGCAGGATCGTGTTCCTCAAGTCCCGATTAGGTAAACACAAAAGTTGATGTTTACCAAGGGGCAGTATGTTTAGAACTACAATGTTTCTCCCCCATCGCTAACTGAAAACAACATGGCAACAGCAGCACAACACTACTGAATCCCTTTGTGACAGTAAAAAGTGCTTTTGTGAAAGCAAAAAGTGCTTTCACATCAGACATCTAATTCCTCCCATAGGCTATAATGGGAAACTTTAAACTTAAATATCTATAGAATGGATTAATATTTTTTCACCAAACCTTCAAAAGGCACATCAGTGACCCAGACTCCATATACCCTAATCATTTCAAAGCAGACCCCCAAACTGCTTCAGACTTACGGATGAGCAAAGAATTTATGCCTAAATGGTAATTTTGACATTTTTTGACACTCCACAACTCTGCAACTGCACATCCGACCAGAACAAAACTTCCCACTTCAAATGACCTATGGTACCCGATGCCCCTAATGCTCACCCCATTCTCCTATTCTGTACCCATGTTAGCTTATTTAGTTATGGAATGGGGTGAGCAGTGTCTGCTGGTTGGGGGTGGAATGGTATGTGCATTATGGCTGATGACCATAAGGCACACCCCATGCCTGTTAGCCTCTGCAGGATGGGGTTGGGAAGGGACATTAGAGTTGGAAACCCTAACATCTCATTTCCCTCCATTTGTCACTATAGTACTCTCCCTAACCGATGCATTAACAAAGTTTTTTGCAAATAAATTTCCTTACTTTGTGAGAGTAATAGTATCACCATTTTATTGTGGGAGCGCAGGGTCCTTCGGACTCTGTGCTCCAATCCTGCCATAGAGGTGCATATGTACAGTGACCAAATTGTAAACATAGCCAGTAACTTGGGCATTTGTTGGTATTTGTACTCCAAATTTTCCACTTGGGCTTTTTGGGACCTCCACCTCATAAACAGTAGTTCTATAATTGTATTAGTCAATCTGGAAAGGTGATTTCATGCAACAACTGCACCATTCTGAGCCACAGGTATGGAAATATGTTTTGGGAATGATCTGAGAAATGACAGCTGTACTGTTTATGAGGTGGTGTGGAGATATGGCTGTGCTGAAAATTAGGAGTGAAAATATGGAAAATGACCAATGTTATGTGCGTGCATAGGAAAATTCCAAGGAACCTGCATAACACAGCCAGTTTTAGGACATTTCCACCAAATTTTAAACATGGTCTTTTTGTTACCCCACCTCATGAAGACTGCCACTGTTGTTTCTTTAATCAGTCCTGAAAGGTGATTTCACACAGCAACTGTGCAATTCTGTGCCAGAGGTGCAAAAACATGTTTCAGGCATGATGTGAAAAATGACAGCTGGTACTGTTCATGAGGTGGTGTGAAAAAATGGCAATGTTGAAAATTTGGAGTGGAAATATTAAAAATATCCGAAGTTACAAGTGTGTGTAGAAAATTTCAATGACTGCATATAACTTGGGTGTTTTTTGTAATTTATGCACCAAACTTTCAACAGGGGCTTTTTGGGACCCCACCTTATGAACACAGGTACTGTCATTTCATTAATTGGTCCTGAAAGGTGATTCTGTGCAGTGACTGTGAAATCACCTTATGGGTCCGATTAACAAAACAACCGTGACAGTGTTCATGAGGTGGGATACCAAGAACTACATGTTGAAAATTTGGTGCACAAATTCCTAAAAATGGCTGAGATATCAACATAAGATCAAATCGTCATTGACAGCCTTTATATGGCACTTACCTTGATTCCTCAGTTTATGGTTCGGCTTTGAAGAGTACAGATACATCCCACTCCACAGAAGATGACAGTTGACCACCTGTGGAGGTAAGTATAGGGTGAGGGAGGTGTGGGGAGTTGGATGCTTGATGGGGGGATGGGGGAAGGAGATGACCGGAAAGACGAGGGACAGTTTTCTTTTTTATAGGGGAAAACTAGTCTTTGGGGGATGGTTTTCTTTATTACAGGAACTTACAAAATAATAAATCTTTTGGGACACTGGAAGTGGGCTTCCCAGTGTCCCATGATGAGTGACCATTTTTTAAAAATATGATGTTGGTGTCTGGTTTAGGGATACTGCGAGTGGGCTCCCCAGTGTCCCCCACTGGTGTGGGTGTAGGGGTTAATAAATGTATATGGGGACACTGGTAATGGGCTCCCCAGTGTCCCACATTGGTTGTGGGGGGGAAGGATCGGGACACTGGGAGTGGGGTCCCCAGTGTCCCATGATGAGGGACTGTTTTCTTTTTTTTTTAGATAAGATGTTGAGGGAATGATTTCAGGACACTGGGAGTGGGCTTCCCAGTGTCCCACAGTGGTGGTGGGGGGCAGTTGTAGTGCAGACACAGGGATTGGGCACCCCAATGTGGGCTTCAAAAATAAATCAATATTTTGGGACACTGGGAGTGGGCTCCCCAGTGTCCCACACTGCTGGGGGGAGGGGATACATGGGGTAGTGCCACTAGACACCAGGGATAAAGGAAAAGGAGCTTGGGGGTGCCACTAGACACCAGGGAAAAGGGGCAGATGAGGCATGGCTCTGCAGCTTGCAGCACGAGTTCCAGCTGTGGCTGCAGAGGTCAAGAAAACCCCAGTGTTCTCATACAGGGAATGGGGTCAGTAGTGGTCCTCTCGCTAAACTTGTAATGGTGGACACAATAGAGCTCTGCAAAAGTTAAGCAGGCTCTGTGTGCCCCTACAAGTGAAAAGACAATATTTTCTCTCAAAAGAAATGGGTGAATGTGACCCTCCACACGGTAAAAAGTACCACACAAAAAGTATCGCACGGGACATCTTTTTCCCATAGAAAATAATGGAAAAAAGAAATGTAAATAACTTTTGAACAGATTAATATTTTTGGACCAAACCTTCAGAAGACACTTCTGTGGCACTATGGCAGTCTACCCTGAATGCTTCTAAGCAATCCATAATCCATGAAGCTGTTTGTCAGATACCCGTGACAAAAAAACAAAACAAAATAAAACAGCAAAAAGTTGAGAATTTTCATTTTTTTAATGTTTAATAACTTTTCACCTGTTCAATAGAGTGACATGAAATTTGGCACTTCAGAAGACCTACACCAGGCACTTTTTAATGCAAAATTTGATGCAAATCGGTTGAAAGATTCAACAGTTATTAATGTTCAAATGTTTGGAATTAACATTAAACTGCCCTCTCACCCTAACCGTACTGGTGCTACTGTGCCATTAGCACTCATAAAACACACAGTCAGCAGCTGGCCATGGAGGTGAGAGGTGGGCTGTGCCAGTCGCCGGCTGGGAAAGGGTGGGGTGGTGCTTGGAGGGCTGGCCCAGCTGGGTGGGGGGGTGGAGGCCACTAGACTACCAGGACATTTAAAATGCAAGTGTATTTTATTAAGATGTGGGGGACCGCTAGACTACCAGGGATGTTAATAATAATAACAACAATGAAGTACAGATCAGGGAGGGGGTCACTAGACTACCAGGGATATTTGTAAAATATATAAATAAATACAAATGGGGCAGACCACTAGACTACCAGGGATAGAAAATAAACATATTGATAAGATACTCATTGGGGAGGCCACTAGACTACCAGGGATAGAAGCATGGTTATGTACATTACCATGATGGGGAAGGGGCCACTAGACTACCAGGGATAATGAAAATAACTATTTCTGTATTCAGATGGGGGAAAGCTTAGCCCCCTGAGCAAAACCTACCTTTAAATAAGGTAATAGGAGACCCCTGGGCTACAAAAATTGAATTTTAAATCTGGCCATCTCGTCCCTCGCTTGCAATGCATGATCGTGATCAAAGATTCTCGCGATCAAAGAATTTGCAGACTTGCGATCAAAGATCTTAACGAGCCATGAACGAAGATTTGAAAAGCTGAAAAGTCTATTTTTAGACCGATTTGGATGGAACCAAAGCCATGGCTCAATAGATCGGGGTTCCCTGAGTAAAACCCATCCAAGTGTTACCTCAGAGGTGACCCCTGAGCCGAGATATTTGTGTTTTTCTGATTGGAAAACTGAAAACAAGATGACGGACCTTGCAATCAAAGAATTTGAAAAAATCCTCAGGGACAAAGATTCTTGAACCGCGAGGCTGCAAATTCTTTGATCGCCAGGTGGGACGAGATGGCTAAAACCCCATTCTTTGTTCGCAAAATATACAGTACATATAAATTTTCCCATTGACTTATAATGGGAACTTAAAAGTTCCATAACTTTTGAATGTCTTAATATTTTTTCACCAAACAAACAGCGGCATGTTTGGCCACCAAAGCTCTTTCAAACGAGCCATCTCACATAGTGGCATGCCACACGATGGCCGTGCAGGACCACATTTAGAATGCTAAAAGGTGCCTCCAAAAATGGATAATTTTGCATTTTTCAGTGATTTTGTGCACAAAGACTGGCACTCCGACCGAAACGCAATTTGGCAAATCAAGAGATCTATCATGTCCCAATGCGCATACCAAATTTCAGGCAGATCCATTGAACGGGTTCAAAGTTATTAACACCCAAACTTTTGACTTTAGTATGTAAATGACTGCTGAACCCTAACTGTAGTGGTGAGACCACGCCACTATTATATATATATAGATATACACATTCATTGCAAAAAACTCCATTAATACATCAGTTAGGGCTGCTATTACTACAACAAAAATCTGGAAAATCTGTGTCAGGGTTCCCAACTCAACCACTCCACCCCACCCACCCTCCACACACAAACAGGCATCAGGGTATGCCTTGGGGTCATTTTCCCTAACTCCCACCCATTCTATGTCTAAGGAAGTGGTTCTGCATCATAACAGCACTCAATTGCAGTCGCCATGTTCACTGGATACCTAAGGAAACTGAGATGGTACAGTATAGGAGAATGGGGTGAGAGCTTAGGCCCGACAACCCCATGGCACACACCGATGCCTGTCGGTGTGTGGATGGTGGGGGGGTGGGGGTAGGGTGGTAGTGTTGGGAATCCTAACACTGAATTTCCAGACTTTTGTCACTGTAATATCAACCCTGATTCATTAATGGAGTATTTTTGCAATTAATTTTCTTACTTTTTGAGATAGTATAATAGTAGCCTTATTTTACTGTGGGAGTGCAGAGTCCTTTGGACCCTGCACTCCAGTTCCTCCGTAGATGCGTATATTTATGTAGGTGTGGAATGTGTCGAAACAGTGAGGAAATTGTCAGCATAGCCATCTTATTACTCCACCTCGTGTACCCTGGTACAGTGAATTGTGAAAATGCAAGGCAAAACTTAATTATGCACATCTGCAACACCATTCTGTGCCACAGGTACAAAAACAAATTTTGGGCAGGATGTGAAACATGACAGCTATACTGTTCATGAGGTGGTGTGAAAAAATGGCTATGCTGAAAATTTGAAGTCAAAAGATTGAAAAATTCCAGAGTTAAGTGTGTGCACAGAATAAATTCAATGGACACTCATAACTCGGGCATTTTTAGGAATTTTTTCACCAAGTTTTCAACATGGTCTTTTGGGGATCCAACTTCATGAACACTGGCACTGTCATTTCATTAATCAGTCCTGAAAGTTGATATCACACAGCAAATGTGCCATTCTGTGCCACAGGAGCAAAAACATATTTTGGGCAGGATATGAAAAATGACAGCTATACTGACAATGTTAAAAATCTGGAGTAAAATATTAAAAATTGCCGGAGTTATGAGCATGCATAGAAAAATTCAATGACCGCACGTAACTCGGGTGTTTTTTGGTATTTTTGTACCAGATTTTTAACATGGGCTTTTTGGGATCCCTCCTCATGAACACTAGCACTGTCATTTCATTACTCAGTTCCAACAGGTGATTTCGCACATTGACCATGAAATCACCTTACAGGTCAAATTAATGAAACAACAGTGACAGTATTCATGAGTTGGGGTCCCAAGAAGCCCAAGTTGAAAATTTGATAAGTTCAAAACGCTGTTGGCAGCCATTATATGGCACTTACCTTGATTCTTCAGTTCATGGTTCAACTTTGAAGAGTGCAGATGTGTCCTGGTCCACAGAAAATGACAGAAGATAATCAGTGGTGGTAAGTATAGGGTAAGAGGTGGTGTGGGGTGGTGGGTTACTCAGTGGGAGAGTTGGGATTGGGGAGGGGGATGGGGAGATGACAAGGGACCATTTTCTTTTTTACAGGGAAAAAAATAAAAAAAGGGGACTTTGTTTTTACAGGGTGAAACTCTTTTTTATGGACACTGGGATTGGCCTCCCTAGTGTCCCACAGTGCTTGGGGGGAGTAAATTCTGACATGGGGATTGGGCACCCCGATGTCAGCCAACATACAGTTTAAATTAAAAAAATAAATTAAAGAAATACCATGTAGGTGGCATACAAGTTTATGATGGATTTGGGGGGGCATCCGACACCAGGGGTGGGCATCCTGGTGTCAGAAATAAACAGTTAAACAGTTAGGTATATTGGGACACAGGGGGTGGACTCCCTGGTGTCCCACTGCTGGGGGGGAAGTAAATGCCAACATGGGGATTGGGCACTCTGATGTTGGCAAAACATTTGTAAGCTGAGAAACATTTTTTATTATTAAAACTCGCCTCGACCCCTTGGAGGCAGTAAAAGGAGAAAACCTCCTTTTAGTAGGTAAACACCAATAGGTGTTTACCTAAACGGGGCTGAGAAACACAATTCTATAGTTATTTGGTCCAAAAAGTGGCCAAGAAAGGTTTTAGTTATTGTATAGGGGCTGATGCTTTTTAGGTGTTGTTATGGAGGCAGTATAGCGTAGTGGTTAGGGGCACTGAACTGTAAACCTGGAAACCTGGGTTTGAATCCCACAGCCTACACTTGCATACTGTGTAATCCTGAGCAAGTCACTTAACTTCCTTGTGCTCCCAGGTCACACCTGGAAACAAGCTCCGGCTTAGTGTGCCTTTCCTGGTTAAACAATTTCCCCTTTCCCCTTGGTGGTAGTAATGCCACAAATTGTGGCAGTGTTCTGGAAACCATGGGGCAATTTGCAGAAATTTTCATGCAACAATGCCATTAGTTACCAGAAAACTGCTGCAATTTCCGGCATTTTCACAAAAATAGTGCTGCAAATTACAGCACTTCCAAAGTCATAATAAGTTTACAGATTTCCAAGCATTATTTTCCAAATCTAAAACCAGGATCATGTTCCTTGGGCCCCTATTAGGTAAACACAACTGTTGGTGTTTACCAAGGGGCAGTATTTTTTGAATTACAGCATTTTTTCTCCACTGCTAACTGAAAACAAGATGGTGGCAGCATGACACTACTGATACCATTTGAGGCAGCAAAACGTACTTTTGCGGCAGCAGAAACTACTTTCACACCAGACATCTAATTGTTCCCATAGACTATAATGGGAAACTTTAAAGTTTAATAACTTTTGAATGGATTAATATTTTTTCACTAAACCTTCAAAAGGCACACCAGTGAACCAGACCCCATAAGCACTAACAATTTCAGACCAGACCCGAAAACTGTTTTGACTTAAGGGCGAGCAAATAATTTGCACCTAAATGGTAAAGTTCACATTTTTGGGCCCTCCACAGCTCTGCAACTGCAACTCTGAATGGAACAAAACTTGCCACATCCAGAGATCTATGGACCAGATGGTGCATGAAAAATTTTGGCCACATTGGTCAGATGGTTGCCAAGTTATTAAATTGCAAAATTTTGGGTTTAACATGGAAGTGGCCAGGCAACCCTAAATATACTGGCACAACCATGCCAGTATAACATATGAATAAATATATATATATAATGTGTGTGTGTGTGTATATGCATATATACATATATATATATATATATATATATATATATATATATATACACACACACACATATTGCAACACACTTCATTAATGCATCAGTTAGGGTTGAAGCAACAAAAGCAGGTAAATGAGGTATTAGGGTTGAGACCCTAACACCTCCCCTACTCAACCCTACCAACACACACCACCCCCACAGACCAACAGGTGTTGGGGTGTGCCTTGAGTCACTGGCCCTAATTCTCACCCCATTCCATGTGTAAGACTGAAATGGTACAGTACAGGAGAATGGGGTGGGAGTTAAACCCCATGACTCAAGGCACACCTAACACCTGTTGTCTAGAGAAAGGTGATGGTGGCTTGTAGAGTTGATGGGGAGGTGTTAGATCTCAATCTTAATACCTCATTTCCCTATTTTTGTTGCTTCAACCCTAACTGATGCATAAAAAAGTTTTTTGTAATGAATTTACTCACTTTTTGAGAAAGTGTAATCGTACCCTTACATATTTATGGGCATGCAGGGCCTTCTGAGCCCTGCACTCCCATCAGTTTATAGTGTGTAGTGGTTGTAAAGGGCCCTTTATCATGTGGAAGTGCAGGGCCCTCTGGATCCTGCGCTCCTATGTAATCATAAGTGTATACACATTGTAATCAACCCTTATCTCCCTGTGGGAATGCAGAGCCATCTGGGCCCTGCACTCTGATTATGCTTCTATAACTCCATAATGGTATCCATTTGTGGTAGTGCAGGGCCGTATGGGCACTGCACTCCCATTTTTCCATAAGTGTTTAGACATTGCCATGAACAGTAATCTCCCTGTGGGAGGGCAGGGCCTGGAGTACTTCATAAAGGAGGGCCCTGCATGCCCACTACTGCATAATCGTACCCATATATGACAGCACAGGGCCCTCTAGGTCCTGCACTCCCATCTACCCATAGTTGTAGAGACACAGCGCAGGTCGAGAAACATTCCAAGTAACCCTTGTGATGCAAATGGTGCAATATCTCAGTAACTGTAGGAACATGGGGAAAAATTCCACCACAGTTGTAATCATGGCCTGTCATCCTGCACACATGCTTAGTACACCTAAAGGTGTACTAAGCTTTGTTTAGTGAAAAATCCCTATCTCAAACTGTTCTCGAGATATTGGCACCGAAAAGTACTGCATCCGCCACAATGTTATCCTATGGGAAATTTCCAAACCTTGAAATGTTATAACTATGGAAGTAATTCAAATGTTATCACCAAACCAGCAAAAGTCACATCTGTGGGGCAAGCCCTTTCTACCCTGACAATTGCAGCCTTTAATTCCAAACCGTTTTTTTGCAGTGAAGTGGAAAAGAAACAGTAAAGTTTAAAAATCTCTCTTCGTGAGCTGTCAAAATCCCTTTTCACAAGTTGAATCCCTTTTAGTGAGCTGTCACAATCCCTTTTCATGAGCGAATCCTTTTTTGCGAGGTAGGACCACCTGGTCGTCATATCCCAAAAAGGGATTTTGACAGCTTGCAAAAATGAATTGGCTTGTGAAGAGGGAATTTGACAGATCATAAAGATGGATTTTGACAACTCTCAAAAAGGGATTATAAAAAGTAATCCCTTTTAGCGAGGTGTCAAAATCCCTCTTCAAGAGTCAATCCTTTTCATGAACTGTCAAAATCCCTTTTCGTGAGCCAATCCCTGTTTGTAAGTTAGGGCCATCTAATCATCATCTGAATGGACTCTTGATTTGAATCATTTAATGACTCCTCAAAAATGGCCCTCAGAAGTAATTTGCCACAGGTCTCCTGGGATTCATCACTCAGGGTGATCCTCACTGACAACCAGCCTGGCAAGCTGGGAGTCAAGCAGCTGACCTCCTTAGCTGGAGTGCTGACTGGCATTTTGACAGCTTGTGAAAAGGGATCGAAAGCAAATCGCGAAAAGGGATATTTAAATTTAGAAATTAGCATTTTTTTGAGCAAAGTAATGTAAACCAAAGCCACAGACGTGTACAGGACATCCCCATGAACAAAACTTATACTTGGATGTCTACAGAAGACACCCCTGGGGCAAGTTACAATGTTTTGTTTGTGCTCAAAAATTGAAAACAAAATGGTGGCTCTTGAAGAGGGATGTTTTTCTCGTGAAGAGGGTTCTTCGTGATCTATCACAATCCCTTTCTGAGTCCAAATACCTCTTTGAACATGTGCAGCTATCCAAAAGACTGAACTGAGCATGCTCAGAACCCGAAATTTCAAAATTGAATAACTTTGAAACAGATTAATATTTTTTTCACCAAACCAATGCTGACTTGTTCTTTGGGGTAAACTTTGTCAGACCAAAATTCCAAATGGTTTGGCCATAGCATAATGAGGGGGAAAAAAAGTGACTTTTACACTTTTTTCATTATGCACAGCATGAACCTGCACATCTGATCAAAACAAAACTTGGTATATCAGGAGATCTACCCCACAGGAATGCACATATCAGATTGTGTGCAAATCTGTTAAACAGTGCAAAAAAGTACAAAATGTGAGGTTTAACATTAAACTACTTGCTCAACCCAAACCATAGTGGCGCTATAATATATATATATATATATAAAACATATATATATATATATATATTTATAAAATGGGCTAGAAAAACTTCAATGGCAGCAATGGCATTGGACAAACATCATCAGGTGACTCTGTGCATATCTGGCGTGACTGCACACCTGCATTTTACCCACCTCAAAACTATTTTGCAATTTTATAAGATAGATAACCCACTCTAGGGTGTGCGGTCCACGCTCTGATATTTACACACCTTGGGTGGTTGATGCACAGCCGTAACAACGCACACCAAGGCGTGCATATGTCAGAGCGCGACTGCACACCTTAGAATGGGTTATATATATATATATATATATACACACACACATATCTTTATACAATGGGCTAGGAAAAAAACATCAATGGCAGCAATGGCATTGGACAAACACCATCAGGTGACCATGCATATATCAGAGTGCGACTGCACACCTGCACTTTTAACCCCCTCCAAAACAATTTTGCCATTATGTAAGATAGATAACCCAGTCTAGGGTTTGCAGTCACGCTCTGATATACGCACATCTTGGGTGGTTGATGCACCCAGCCAGTGGGTATAAATGTAATGAAAAGTCACTGTGTCATCACACGTCATCATAGATTTATTCCACTGAAGTGACAATACAGAGATATATTGGTTGTAGTTTTACCTCACCCCTATTGTATATATGTATGTATGTGTGTGTATATATATATATATATATATATATATATATACAGTATATATAATATATATTTACATACATATATGCAATAGGTGTGGTGCCAAAATCCATCACATAAGTCCATTTATCTCCACATATGTGGGATAAATCTAAGCACCCAAAATGTATTCCATATATGTGGGATACATGCAAGCTGTCAATCCAAATCCCCCCACTGGAACTACTTCTCTTTGAACAGATTCACTATTACAGTAACCACAGCCCCCACAAAACTACCCTAAACTCCAACTTCCCTATTCACAGTGTCCTGCCGACCATACAAATATACACAAAAAAGGAAACTTTTTTCTCCTTAAGCAAGAAATATAGTCAATTGAAACACCCCCCCAAAAAAAACTGCAAGCAGATCCCACTCCTCTGCCTCAAAAAAATGCCTTCAGCAATTCTAACTCCCACTCAACACGAACTCCATGGAAACAATAGTGTACCCTTTATTCGCTTTTACTACTTCTGGGAGTTTACATCTGTAAGCGAAATCACCACAGAGACATGACTCTCATATCACAACTCTAAATTATTTTCATGCTCAACACTCACGACAGCCACCTGACCACCCGCTCTCTCACACTGCTGCACTGAATGTTTTCTGACAAGCGCTGACTTGCTCTTTCTTATCAAACCTCTATCAACTTTTATTTTTCCAATGGGCTGCAAAAAAGAAATATGGAAACAAATATTCTTTCTTAAACTACTAAACTGCACACCATGACCAACTTTGATTTTTCAGTCCCCAACTGATGTGCGCTGATGCTCACTCATATTACTACCAATAAAAAATAAATACTTAAAAAAATGCAGGCACAATCATCAAAATACATAAATTAAATCAATAAAAAAGGACATGCTAAAACTAAACGGGTGACCAAACTGACAACCTATAGCTATTGATTGATTGATTGATTAAAAATGTATTTTTTCACAGGAAATAACATTTGTTGGGACAAAATCCTGTTTACAACAAAGTCCTGCATGTAACATCTAATACAATTAACAGTTATCAAAACTAATACAAATACAAACACAAAATAAAATCACACAATACATCCACACTTATTAAAAACACATACATAAAGACTTCAAACTGCCAAACCATATATATGCACCTCCTTCCTCTTGCACTTGGACTCTGAACTTTAAACCTTCAAACTACCACAGCAGCACCTCTCTTACACACGCCGGACAAAACCATCACAAAAAAAAAAAAGAAATGGGGAAACTGCACCTTTTTTTACATTGGCCTCCTTTTTGCGCACAGTACAAAACCCACTCACTAACACGCAATGCCATTTTTTTCCTACAAATGTAGAAATCTGACCCTGACCACCAATTAAAACACACCTCAATTACGTTCCCTACATCATTACACTTCGGCATCCTAGCAACCACTACACAAAGTGGACTAATACTATTCACTACCACTGCAACCAGATGCAAATCTACTATTTTAAAAATAAGCCCCTAATAAATAAAAATAACAAAACAAATAACAAAACAAATAAAACCAACTGTCACACCACATCCTCTCCTGTTGCATAAGTCAAATATGTGGAGAGTCAGTGTGCGATAATGAATTTATTTAGTACAGTTGCCAGTGACCTTTTGTAACTTTCACTCATGCCTTTGGCACTCATGAGGTTACTTGAGGTCACTGGCAACTGTACTAAATAAATCAATTATCACACACTGACCCCTCGCATATCCCTATTTATATATGTACATACATACACACACATCCATCCATCCATCTATCTATCTATCTATCTATCTATCTATCTATCTATCTATCTATCTATCTATCTATCTATCTATCTTTCCCTAATCACCGGTGAATTTCCTATGTGTTGGAAGATAGCTAAAATATTGCCTATCTATAAGGGTGGATCACAGAATGATAATAACTATCATCCCATTTCTCTATTGTCAATAGTTTCTAAAATATTTGAGAGATTGGTGGCCACTCAGTTAAAACATTTTTTGGAGGAAAATAGGTTAACAAATTCCTACCAATCAGAGTTTAGATCCCTTCACAATACACAAATGGCTTTGGCAAAAGTAGTGGGTGATTTTCAGGGCAGTCTGGACAGGAGAATGCCCATGGGTGCTTTGTTTGTAGATTTATTTAAGGCACTTGACACCTTGCACCATGGCATTCTCCTGTCCAGACTCCACGATATCAGGGTGCGGGAGAATGAGTTCAAATGGTTTACAACATATCTTATAGATAGAGAACAGTTAGTAGAAGTAGGCCCCTTTAGATCAGAAAGGGTTAAAATGAAAACAGGAGTCCCCCAAGGGTCAATATTGGGTCCTCTTCTTTTCAATACTTATATTAATAATTTAGAATTTAATGATCAGGGAATACATTATCATACATACACAGATGATACAGTTATATACATTGAGGGGAAGGATCCCAAAGCTATACAAACAACGCTTCAGGCAGCCTTCAATAGTTTGCAAGTCAGTGGCATGTTTGTCTCTTTGTTTTTTATGCAGGTTATATAACCGTTACAGATATTCCCAAGGGTTCCCTTTTATGTATCCATCAGCTGTATTTTCCGGGGCTAGGTGATTTTTTTCCCCTTTTCTCCTTTGTGAATCAGTTACAATGCCAGCACTTCTCTCAGTGACAGATCCACAGCTGAGATCATCGGATTCATTCCATCATACTATAGCGAGGCGACGATCATTGCTCCTGGCTTCCTGGGCTGCCTCCTTCCCAGTGAGGCAGAAAACCAAAAGCTGTCAGCAAGCGCTGAGCAGGTTCTTGACATGCATATGCCTGAAAGGTCCTCTCCGTTCCATGGCCTTGTCTTGATCCCAGTATTTAAAGAAAGTTGCAAAATGACCAACCTGTGTGAAAAATAATAATAATAAAAACATGGCTCCCACAATTATTTTATTTAATGCGGAGGCTACATTTATTAGGATTGACCACCTACTCCATTCTCTTTGCTTGCAGTCCATTTCAAAAATATATGTGCTTATACAAGCAGTAAGTAATATGGTACCCTTTGAGAAAAAAAAGTTATTGCCCCCCTTCATTAATTTTTTCCTAAACATTTTCAACTATCCTACGTTTGCTTCTTTGCTCCATGCCCATTGGAAGCAAGTCATTTAAACTTAACAATCAAAAAATGTTTTGTTACAGTCTTAGACATATATGTGTGAATACCGAGATAGGGCAGCTTGTTAAAATAATATTATGCAACTGTTTCTAGCCTTGATAAATAACTAAAATGATCATTCTATGTCCCCTCCATAGCTCCCCACCACCAGTCCTTTTTGGCATTTTACTTTTGTACGTTTTTCAGTTTGCATGCCTTGTTTTCTCACCCCTCATCTCCTGTTATTAATCACTTCTCAGTATTTCCAAAAACATGCCATTTACAAGATGCGGGATCCCATGGGAGATAAAAAATTTATCAATTCAGGGATTGCTGAGTTTAATCCCAAAAGTGAGCTGATTTTATCTGCATTACCACACAAAATAAAACAAAAGTTGTACACACACACACACACACACACACACACACACACACACTCTAATACAGTGACAGAGGTTTTTTTTAACATTTGCTTTACATTTGTTGTTGAACATTGTACATGTCTGGAGGACACTGGTTGCATTTCGAACCCCAGCCCTCAAAAACTGATCTTTATTTAACAAGGGAAGCAGGTTTGTTAAAATGACTTTGTTGTTTTGTTAATGGGCATCAAGAGTCTTTATTTAGCATCCACATCAGCATTTCTTGCATTCAGCCACTGATATTCTATCAAAATACACATTTTTGCTCATCCCCCCTCCGGAAAAAAGTGAACATGTTTTTATACAGTGTACTCTTCTCTAGTGGTTCTATTACCTATTGATTTTATGGCAGCAGAAGGTAAAGGCTTTACCCATTGGCTCCACACCGTTAACTATTGAAACATTTTAGATCGGTCGAGTTTACATTTTGTATGTGTTCTTTGGTGGCATGGTGGTGGGTGGGGGTCGTCTTGTGCACTGTTATAACCCTTTTGTTAATATAACAAGTTATGCATAGAGTGGTTGATGAAAGGTTCCTCTCAAAATAAAAACTGTGTGCAGGTGTGTGTGTGTGTGTGTGTGTGGGGGGGTGATTACAGCAAGGCATGATATGCTGCTTATTCAAGTAAGTACATGTAGATTTTTTTACAACCAATTCATCACCTCAGCAATGAAGCTCAGTGTCTAATTAACACCTTTTTACTGGCAGGAAAGAGCAACAATTTATTGCACCACATTGTATGGTTGCTGTCACCAGGGGAGCAAAAAATTGTTTCTCCCTTTCAGAACAGGGTGATTCCTACAGGTGTCAACTCAAAACCACACAGCCGTGGGGATCCCACTCTCTCCAGACTGTCCCAATTCAAACCCAACCCCAACTCCCTAAACACAGATACACCAGTTAATGACAAATGACAACAGCACTCGCTGTGCCATGCATACTTAATTGGGGAAATCTTCACAAACCAGTAATTACTCTCACATAAGCTATTGCATTATTTTAGAATGCACTTCAGGTTACATCAGCTTGCATGCACGCACCCTTGGATTGATGCAATACTTTAAACCATCATAACACACGCACACACATATGCAACATATAGACACACAGACAGACAGATGGACACAACAGAAATATACAGAGACAAACACAAATACTGTCGGTTACAAACACACAGGGAAAAGTACAACATACAGTCATAATACAAAAATGAGATATATACACATGCATGCACGCACACACGCACACCGATTTTATATCAAGCACAGAACCACATACACCGAGAGAAATACACATTCATAACACACACACCTAAGAAAATACTAATTTTTTTTTTGCAAAAGTTTATTACTCTCTTATTTTGCGTTTTATATATATTTTTCAAGATCTAACCTGTTATGAAAAACAGTTGGTTGCTTTTTAATGTGCAGACTAGCAGGGGAACAAGACAGTCTGAAAATGATATGTCTGCCAATGAAACTGAGTTATTTTTTTTTCTTTTAAATGTTTACTATATGGGAAACAAATAGCTTTAGTCCCATGCGGAGGTATTTAGAAAAATGAAATTAGAATAAGGAAGTCTGGTAAACACTTCCAATGGAAACATATAGTAGTAGGTGCACATAAATCATAATGTAGCATGGGGCATGCACACTAAAGTTATTCCTTATTATCTTAAATCCAGCAGATGTTTTGGCTCTGGCCAGAACTTGTTATTTGTGCGGTCATTCTGGTTCCTTGAGTAGGCCTATCTTTTCAACCTACGGTTTATCTGGGGGATGAAATGGCATAAAATGAGGATTCCTGATGTGAAGAGCCTGTTTTCAAAACAGTTTCTGCTTGAGAATTTTACAATTGTCTTTATTCAGGAAAGAAAAGGTGTATATACTTGTCCCAGAGGTATTTTTTGAAAAGTGCAAGGTGAATATTAGAGATCAACTCTTTTCCCTTTGTGGGGTAGTGTTAAGTTTGACTTGCTGTTCTAATTGATTGTCTATTATAAAAACTTTCCTAAACTGTTACTCTCTTCGTTACGTCCTTCCTGAACTCTGATCGATCCAAGGTATGCTTTGAACAAGTGACTATATCAGGGGAATTACAATTATAATTTAAAAACATCTAGATTTAAAAAGGTTAACCAAAAAAGAGGCAACTTATGAAAGTTGGATGGGTCACAGAATACAGCAAATATGGAGCATTACTTGACTTCCCTTAATATTGGATTACCTCTATTGCATAAATATGTGAGTTTTGAGACAACTAAGATAGCCTAGGAATTTACTTGGCTGAGTTTTGGAGTAATATGTATGCATATCAAAATTTGACAGTGTACATTCAAGTGTAGTACCGAATATGATGCTAGAGTGTTTATTGCCAGTATCTAATTGCTCTGATATTTGTATCTATGTATTTAATTCATTTTCAATGTGGAATAATTATTAAGTTATTGTGATACTGAATGGGATTTATTAAATGTTACAAGAATAGATAGATGTGTTTGTTTTTGAGTGTAGTCCTAGAATTTTACTTTTAGGAACATCAACTCGTCAGGATCTTTAGATAGTAGGTATACTAGGAATGTTGAAATTAATGTATGTATAGGGCAACATTGGTGAGGTGCAGTCTGATGCAATATTGGGGTGGACTGAAGGATGACCTGCAGGTGTGAGGAGCAGTGCTGCTACAGGATCCCACCGACAGCAACTAGCAAGGACCATGATGGTGTGCAGAGTGGGAAGCGGTTGGCTCAGCCAGTTTGTTGCTATTGGATTCCAGTCTAAAGGATAAAATGACCCATATTAAGTGGGCTTGCCTCAGGCATGGAGTCTTAACATGTGGCTCAAGAATAACCGACAGGAGTGGCTGGATCAGTGTGGTGGTGATGGGGGGGGTATAGAGCAGCATGAGCTGCAAGGTACCTCTGTTAGACTTGCCTCAAAATCAGCATTTCTGACGGGTTACTGGGAGGACACAGATAGGACATGGTGTTATCAAGTAGGGTAATATTTTCTTGGTACAGAGTATTCCAGGATGGGGTCATATGGGCATTTTTTGGTTTGGCACCCATTTACTTAACAGAGCACACCGACTGTTGGTTCTGGACTAGTTTGCAGTTTGGGGTGTGGAGTGGCTAGGCTGTGCTCTCTGCATACTGGGGGAATCTTAACTGGCAGCCCATGTGCTGGAATGAGTCATTTCACCTTGGACCCATTTGGATAATGAAGAATTCATGTATTCAGCCATGGCTTAAGCACGTTAAGAGAATTGAGGAATTTCAGCCATATTAATGTTACTAGGAATTTGCCTCTGTGGCATGATCCTGGGCTGGGGTTATCTGGACTCAGGTAATAATTTTCTATATTATATCAAAATTAATTACTTGGAGCAGGCTAAGATTGGTCTGAATGTACTTTAGGATTTAATGAGATGATTACTGCTAGACATAAATCTGGGATCTAACTAATTGGAGATGTATATTTTCATTAACTAATGGATGCTGTTTGATATTCTGTTAACATACTTGTGGTCTACTGTTTTACCTGTTTTAATTTGCCTTGTATTATACACTTTGTTCTCTTTTGTTATTGTAAAATTGTAATGACCTTAAGGTCAAACAATAAATTCTAACTAACTACTATGTCTACATTCATGCCTTCTGTATGGGTGCAGATTAAACCTGAGTCAAGGTAAAAACAGTCTACTCACATATCTGAACTGTGTTTGCCTTCTTGATAATGTAAGTGACATGAGGAATGAATTGTCATTGCCCTCTATGTTGTTTTATAGGCACTCAGCATTTGAATGCCATTGCTTCCACAGTGTTCTTTGTAGGGAAGTAGATTAGGATATACAAGGTGACGTTTCAGTGTGCAGTTTGTTCCTAATAAAAATAATAAAAAAAAATGAAACATCTTCATTTTTTCATATTTTTTTTCTTATTACCACATTTTAGTATGAACTTTGAATAAAAAAAACAAACAAACAAATATATGCTCATCTCATGCATGTTGTTGAGTGCAGACAGCTATGAGATGCATGAGATGGCAGGCAGATGACTGACCAATGAAAACAATAAACAGAAGTCAGTGGCACACAGGTTCGGATGGTTCAACGGAGGCTCCCAATGACCCTCACAGTCTAGAAGAAGAAACAGCAAAAGCCATCCATCCATTGCCGACCCTTGCCCTCCCCTAGGCTGAGTCCCCTCCTTAGAGTCCTTACCACCTAAAAAAAGTCCTCCTGTTAACTTTTGTCTACTATGACTCAGATACACCTGAGCAGCATGAAGCAATACCAGCAAATTCAGCAGTTATAAGGTGCGGCAGCCAGGATGCAGCAGTAGGAAGGTTTTCGGGGTCAGCAGCAGCAGGAATGGAAGATTTATTTTTTCTGCTCAGTCCTCTGTCTCCTCTCCTCTCCCTGCTGGACAGCTGATAATCAGATTCCTGCTGCTGCCTAAGAGTCCCCATTACCACATTGCCTGCCAGCCTGAGCAACAATAGTTAATATTGGGGGACCAGGCGGGGGGGGGTGACAGAGAGAGTCAGACTCTGAGAGAGTAGCTCAGACTGCCATCACAACCCAAGATGGAAGGTGTCAGATGGCCTAATATGGACACAGGACACACAAGCACACACTGCTGCCCTGGTGGTGATGGGTGATGATGGGTCCCGTCGAGTCAAACAAGACGGGGAGAACATGTTAACAGCTGCTGAGCCAGCCTGTTGCTGCTGCATATTGATACCAAGCGTATCCTAACCCTATCCCTAATACCAGGGGGCTGGGGGGGGTTGGGCAGGCACAGCAGTGGGAGCAGCAAATTCTGCAAACTAATAATACTACACCCGATCTGACTCCAATTTTGCTAGCTCCCGTATATGGCTACATTATTAACTTGTTTTTGTGAAACATGTGGTGGCTTAATCTTTGGTAGTGAAGATGAATCAAATGACGATTGGCACAGGACATGAGAACAGGCCCCCTTGAGACTCTGGGCCCTTGACAGTTGCCCTGTCTGTCCCCCCAGCACCCCAGCTATCTCCCAGACAAACACACACACATTAGTGAGGCAGGCACCCACTGGGAGCAGCTCTGTAAAAGATAATGATTTTGCTATACTGTTCCTGATTTTGCAGTTTAGTTGGGATGGTTGTGGAAATTATTTTTTAACAACTTCTGTTTAGTAGCAGTAAATGCCCTCTGTGTCATAGGAGAAGTAAACTGCTCTTGAATGGCTTCTTTTAGATATGCACAGAGCTTAGCTGCAAAGGCAGAGTTTACAAAAAATACAGTCAAATACCAGCTTTGTAAATCAGTGCACACAGTGGCTACTTATGTGGAATGTGCATTCTCTGCATACTGTACTTAGAGGTGACTGTCATCCACATACTGGAGAGGTTTTCCATTTGTACCCATTCCTGTTATGCATGCTCAGCCTGCCAAAGAATAGATATACTTTTGTTTGCACTTCACCTAAGTCTTTGTTCAGAAACTCACTGATATGAATTATAATGAGCTGATATCCCATTAAACTAATATCGTATTTCTTCAATTAGAAGCCACCCTGTATTACAAACTACATGAAAAAAACAGACTTGCAATATAAGCTGCTTTCATTATAAGCTGGGGCTAGTAATCAGCAGTACTCCTTGTCACAAACCCATTCAGCAGGTCAGACCTCTACTCCCAAAGTGCCAACCTCTGAGCGCAGTCTTGTGAACAGTTAACAGAAACAGGGTAACCTTCCTGTCTGTTTTATGGGTTTGGATCAACCTTTGGTCTCAGTTCTGGAGGGATTAAACTGTGAACCTCTTGCTAGCATACCCAATGCACAGGCTTAGATAAATCTGTCTTTGGGGGGCCAGATATCTTTGCCTAAGGGCACCTAACCAGGTGTACAGAAATGAACCCTTAAAAACTTTAATAAAGATCTCAGATTAAAACGTTTACCTTTTTCCAGTTTGGTATCACCATTCAAGCTTATGTACAGTGTCTGCCTTAACCATATATGCTCCCCTTGTAAAAGAAAAGAAATCAAAGACAGACCAAGTAGGCTCTAAAAATACAGTTTTACTAAAATAGATAAAAAATATGTAAAACATAAAATACAGAACCATATATCACAAGAACATACAAATCTTTTAAAAGAACAAGGTTTTAACAGTGCAATTCCTACTACAGTACTTAGATTTTGTCTCTCTCTCTAAGTACCTGCTTAATGTGCTCAAAGATGTTTCTTTGTCAGAATGTAGATAAAAGCCTCTGAAGGAAAACAGAATTCTGTTTAAAAGCTGGCTTTGCCCACCTCTTTGCATGAGGTCACCTAGCTCCTCCTCTGTTTATGAAAAATCATATATCCAGGATATTTTATCATATTAGAAGGTAAGATAATTAAGGTTACATCAGCAGAAACACCTTTCATCTATAAGCAGTATCCTCTCTCACACAGACATCAAAGCACTTATGCCTTTCTGCCAGATCTCACGGAGGTGCAACATGTTTTATATCACCATGTGAAAATGTAACTGTGTTTCTTCTGAACGTCATAAACGTTTATGATTTCCCTCTTAGCAACTATAGCTATAATTAAATCAGACAAACAGGAGATCTTTGATTAAGGCCTGGTCTACTCTGTAATTAGCTTCTGGTCTTCCAGGTAACACCTTGCATCTAAAATCTGTGTGTGTGTGTGTGTGTGTGTGTGTGTGTGTGTGTGTGATCTCACATGCTGTTTCAGCATTTCTCATGAGAGACAGTCCATAACCCATTTTTATATTACAAAAAATGATACACTGATCAGAACCAGCTGTCCAAGTGTCACACTCCTCTGGTCTTAAGAGTAACCTGCCATCAGCCCTCTCTGCCAGACTTCCCTAGACACCCACCCCAAGCCCACACGACTACAACCATCCTTCTTAGCAGTAAACAGTAAAACATGAATCAATTAATAAATAAAAATAAGAAAAACAGGCAGTGCAGCATTTCCTAAGCTAGCGATGGGATTAACATCCTGGATGCTGTCAGTTTCTGACAGCTTCATGTGAAAGTGTCATACTGTGCGCGAGTCATATGGTTGTCATGGAATGCATGAATGGCAACGTCAGCATTAAGCTGGCTCGCACACAACAGGCGTTTGGAAACAAAGAACGAGAATCGAGCAGCAGCAGTAGCAGCCATGTTTATATTTTGAGTGAGGTGATACAACAAAAAAATTAAAACACTATCTTTCAATGGAAATAACACAACAAGCAGCTAGCCTTTATTAGAAATAAAAGCAAACCTGGAAACGTAGGTTGTAATTATTTACTTAATTTTCTGTCCTCTTTAATGTTGTTTGTCACAAAGGAGATAGGAAATGATTTATAATAATTTTTTGTTGTTAAATAAATTATAAAAACCATCAATGACCTCTGGGTGTGCATTTTTCATTTTAGTAAATGTTTAAGATGCATATTTACATTCTGCCCTGTTACTGTTAAATCTGCCGTTGGTTTGACTGATTTTTTTAAATCGGGAGTCAGTGCGTGCCATGCTGTGAAGTGTCATGTCACTGACTCCGATTTTAGACTGCTTGAACTGTGGGGGCTGGACAAGCAATCATTTAAACTGCAGCTTCCAGAAATCACTCTCCTACTCGGCTATGTACAATAAATAATAATAGACTAAATCAACTTTTTTTTTTTTTTAGAAGCTCAAACAGTATGCAAGTGGTTTCCTCCCACATAGCCACTCACTCACCTGCTTCAAGGATTTTGCCACTCCTTTCCCTTTACATCCCGCACAGTGAACCTAAAATAAGAACATCAAAAAATACCTTTTTTTAAATAAAATTAACTTTTTCCTCCAAAACCACCAACAGTTCTCTGTTGCTATTTCCTGCAGGCTGGACCGCTTGCTCTTTGAGGCTGCATGCTGCTTAGCTCCTCTATGATTTCTGCTCCCCCTACCAAAATAAAAATAAATCCTGAACTGCAGGTCACCAATGGCATGTCCCCAGCCCACCCCAACACACAAATTTTATTGTTCTTACAAAAAAAGGAACAGTCATGATATTACTAAAACATTTTGTTTTCCTAACTTCTGTATGTGCACTTACATACACATTATCATCTTGCTGTGCCGTATCATTTCCTGCCCAGTCAGGAGTTCAGCTTACCCTCTTTGCCTATGTCCAAGAAGCTGCACACTGTCTCTGCAACGTAATCATTAATTTAGCAGCTGGCAACCGGTGCCATATTCACTCCCACTTGTCTACTTTTCAATGGAGTCTGGACTGGGGAAACATAGGCAAAGTCATCGGGACTTCAGGCTTTTGGAGGAGTGCAGTACCATTTCAGATATGGTGGGCAAACTGCTCTCAAGAACCCCCCCCCCCCAAAACTCTGTAAAATGCAGCCGGGAAATGCAGTCACATGCCATGCTTCTTGAGTCTGAAAAAGCCACATGTTTTTCATGCTTCCTTTCCTCCTCTAATGACTGAGTCAATCCAGTGCCAGCATGGGCAGGAATATTTACCATTAATTTTGGCACATCTCATCTGGATGGATATACTGGCCGAAGAGTGAAGTTACATAACTTTTTTCCTCTCCCAATGACTTTGCCTGTGTTTCCCCAGTCCAGACTCCATTCAAAAGTGGGCAAGTGAGAGCGAATATGACGCCAGTTGTCAGCCACTAAATTAATTCTTTTTATTTTTACATAATATTTTTATTCAGTTTTTCAAAATACCACACAATCCATTGCAACATCAGATCATCATTAGATCACTAAGGACACACAGGAGTGTAACACATTTGCTTGCACCCAGTATTGAAAGCACTTAAAGTCCATCTTTTCACACTATATCGGGTGCTTCAGTTACATTATGACCTGTACCACACATTTAAACATGGGTATGTATCTACTGCCCTTAACACCCTCCACTCCCACCCCTCACCCCCTATCCCCACATAAGACATTCAAAACAGTAAATAAAAGCAATACTAAAATAAAAAGAAAAAAGGAAAAACAATCAAATAAATTATAACTGCATTTTACATATGCTAATTTAGTCCATCTGTTCCTATACTGGGCACTTAACTCAGTACCTCCAATAGCTCCATATGAAGTCTGGACTATCCATTGTTTACCTGACACAAAATGGCCACCCAGGAGGTAATGAGTTAACCATGTTCCTCTCCAAAGTGCTACCCCTGCAATCCCTTCGTTAGTACTTCTGCCTCCCCTGGTGACAATGATGACAGATACGGTTCCCAGGTGGCCGAAAGTGCTCTTCCCTGTTTTTGGTCACATATTTTAACCTCTCTAGGCCCAGCACCTGCAGACACATTCTTTTCCACTGCTGGACAGTGGGTGGCACATTAGAGATCCAGGTATTCAAAATGCAGTGCCTAGCCAGAACTATTAAAACCCTCACCAACCTGGGAAAGGGTCTCCAGTCTTCCTCCTCTGAATCATCAACCCCAAACAATAGGGTAACTGGTTTCCTTTCTATTTGCTTGCCCCAAATTCTTCCAACTTCTCGGGTAACTCCTCCCAGAGGTATCTGAGTGCAGAGCACTTCCAGAAACAGTGAATGTATGTTCCTGTCCCCAACTGGCACCTCCCTCAGAGTAGAGAAATCTCTGGGTGAAAGCGATGCACCACACTAGGGGGACAGTAGAGCCGATGTATAAATCTGTAATACGATTGTTGATATTTATTACACACTAACAGCCCCTTATGCAGCTGCAGCAGTAGGTTCCACCCCTGATCCGGGATCACCCGGCCTAGCTCCTTGTTCCATAGCCTTCTAGTTTTACTTGTATAATCAGGGAAGTATTGTCTCCCCGACCTCGTTGCACTGCCAATTAGACCCCCGGTGCACAAATGGGTGCCAAGGACCAGATGCTCAACCTGCTCCAGAGGGGAATCCTCTCTCTGACTTCTACTTATTTTCTTAGCAAAATTGCTAGCTTGAAGGGCTCAAAACATACCCAAACCTATGTGCTCTCCAAGCTCCTCTCCTGAGAGTAACTGCCCTCTCCTCCACAGGTCCCTTATACACCTCACACGTTTGTTCTCCCAGGTCAGAAATCCCTTGTCCTCCAATCCTATCACAAATCCCGGGTTCCCTCTCAAGGGAAGTAATAAAGTCTCCTCCTCCTGTCCCATTCCAAACCACCTCAGGAGTTGGCCCCATCCTTCCAATACATATGCCACCAGAAATTAATTATTAAGTTGCTGAGACAGTGTGGCTGGAGGGTGGCTTACATTACCTTTCTGTAATGTATGCCACTGCAGGAATATTGTAAACTGCACCATACCTGTGGAGTGGAATTTTTCCCATAGGTTGAATGGTTCATGAGATATATATATATATATATATATATATATATATATATATATATATATATATATAATTTTCATATTTATTCTATTTTTCCTGGTGCACTGCAATTAACACCCATTCTGGTCACCTTACCTCATTCTCCTGTGGCTGCCATGTGCCATCTACCGATACTCACCGGCTTACCCCCCCCGGGGTGGGGCTCCAACACTACTGCCTGCCCATCAATGATCTAAGAAGAAGGTGTCAGCATCACTGACATTGCAACCCTGGCTTACCATCCCAGGGTGGGGTTCAGGGCCTGTGGTGGCGCTGTGGACTGTAATTCAGTCTTTGGAGAGGAACAGCAATGGAGAGTCATAGAGGCAGGTGCCAGGGTGGCGTCATCCTGAACTGCTGGTGCATTTCTCACTTTGAGAGGGTGGGGATGTGCAGTGATGTTCAGCATCCACCCTGCCCCCAGAATGACTGGACAACCTGGTAACTACACTACTCCCAGGGTCCTCCAAGGATCCGTTGAGTGCAGGCTGTGCTCCCATCCCTCCCCCTCAGAGCAGGAGAGCAGTCCACATGATGCACCATCCTTCACCCCCTGTCTGGCCTCCAGTGACTCAGCTATGCATATGGGCAACTTGGAGGGAGCGCGGTGCCCAAAGGGCCCCATGCTCCCACCAATATATGCTGTATAGCTATGCATGTTTTTTGGTAGTTATGATACCCTTTCTCACAAAGTAAGTACATTCTTTGCAAAAAAATATGCTTAATGCATCATTTAGGGTCAAAGCAGAAAAAGTCAGGAAATTAGAACATTAGGGTTGCACTCTAGCTCCCCCTCCGCCATCCTCCACAGACTGACACATGATGGGGTGTATCATTGGGGTTGTGAGGCCTAAATCTTACCCCATTCTCCTTTACTGTAGCATGTCCACCTGCTTACACATGGAATGGGGCGAAATTTGGGCCTCACAACCCCAATGACACACCCCATCATCTGTCAGTCTGTGGAGGATGGTGGGTGAGGGGGTTAGAGGGCAACCCTAACGTTCTCATTTCCTGACTTTTTCTGTTTAACCCTAAAATGATGCATTAAAAGTAGTTTTTTGTAAAGAAGACATATATATATATATATATATATATATATATATATATGTATGTACATACATATATCAAAAAAACCTCCATTTAAATGCAGCAGTTAGGGTTTCTTTTACAACTACAAAAGTCTGGAAATTCAATGTTAGGTTTAATATCCCTACCACCCCCAGACCCTGCCCCCACAACTCAAACACCAACTCACGTTGCAGTGTGCCTTGGGGTCATTGGACCTAACTTTCACCCCATTCAATCTATAAAGAAGCCGAGATGAGTATCAAATAGTAGAATGGAGTGAGAGTTGATCCAGTGACCAAAAACTACCTGAATGCTGGTTGGTGTTTGGGTATCGATGAAAGTCTGGGAGGTGATAGGGGTATTAACACTAACATCGAATTTCCAGACTTTTGTAGCTGTAATAGAAACCCTAATGGCTGCATAAAAACTGAGATTTTTTTTTGCCATAAATTTCCCATCTTTTTGGAAAAGTGTAATGTAACTGGTATGTGGTTGTGGGAGAGCAGGGCCTCATGCTGCCATGAATATGTAATACTATCCATTTGTTGTAGGGCCCTGCACTACCATATATCCATAAGTGTAGAGAGATTGTAATGAACCCTCATCTCCCAGTGGGAGCACGTGGCCCATTGGGCCCTGTGCTCCCAGCACTGCATAATGGCATGCCCCCCCACTCCCAGTTTTGCATAATAGTATGCATACATGGCTCCCACCTACACATAATTGCGGAGACATTTATTTTATTTTTTATTTAGTTTTTATTAACCAGGTAGGTGCACTAGCCATGAAATGACTATTTTCAGGCTCGACCCGGGGGAGTACAACAATCAAAGACAGGTACATAGCATGAGTACAATGAAATTACAATAGCATAGGCTAAACAGTTAGTAGCAATGAATACATGCAGCCAGAACAATAACAATCAATACAATTCACATAGCATTTTAGGCAGAGAAAACCTACATAGTCTAGGAAGAAATACCACAACATAGCAGCAAGAAATATTGTTCAAGCACAGGCCTAGAGACATTCCAAGTAACCCTTGTAACACTAATCTTGCAATATCTCAGTAACCTTAGCAACTTCAGAAAAAATTACATTGCAGTTGTAATCATGACTTGGCATCCTGCACACAAGCTTAGTTTGCTTAGACAAAATCCGTGTCCTGAACCGTTTTTGAGATACAGGCGCCTGAAAGGCACCGTGGGTGCTGCAATGTTATCCTATGGGAAGTTTCTCAACTTTGGAATGCCATAACTATGCAACCGATGTAAATTGTAAAGCAAAACCAGCAAAAGACACATATGTGGTGCAAACCCATTCTACCTTGTAAATTTCGGCTCAAATGTCCAAACCACTTAGTTGCAGTGAAGTGCCAAAGAAACATGTTTTTTGGGGCCAGTACTGTCGCAAATTGCAACAGCTGTTGTGAAAGGATGTCATGATTTGTGAAAGTATGCTGTGACACTGATACCAAAATCACTACAATGTTGTGCTGTACTGTGGCAAATTGTAACAGTACAGATGGAAGAAATGTGAAAAACACATTTTTGGTAATTATTTTTAGAACCTGATGCCACGATCGTGTTCCTAGGGCCCTGTGTAGGTAAACACAACAGTTGGTGTTTACCAAGGGGCATGCTATTTTGAATTAAAATGTTTTTTCTCCACTGCTAACTGAAAACAAGTTGGCCACCACATGACAGTACAGAGGGCATTTGCAACAGTGAAATGTACTGTTGAGACAGTGCAATGTGCTTTCGCACCGCTCATATATATTTTCCCATAGGTTATAATGGGAAATTTGTTTTCTTAATACCCTTTGAATGGATTAATATTTTTTCACCAAATCTTCAAAAGGCTCATCAGTGACCCAGACCACATATTCCCTGACAATTTCAGACCAGATGGATGAACCATTTGAGCTGTAGCACCGAGCAAAGAAATAGCTCAAAAAGTGTTTTTTGCATGTTTTTTGGCACTCTGCAGCTCTGCAACCGCACACCTGACCAGAACACAACTTGCCAGATCCAGAGACCTGACATGCCAGACTGTGCATACAAAATTACAGGAAAATAGGTTAAATGTTTGTAAAGTTATTAACATGCAATATTTTGGGTTTAACATTGAAGTGGCCGGGCAACCTTTTTTTTTTACCAGGAGAGACACACTAAGCTGAAAGCTTATTTACAGGTGTGACCTCGGAGCACAAGAAAGTTAAGTGACTTGCTCAGGGTCACACAATATGAAACTGGGGGCTGTGGGATTCAAATCCAGATGTCCAGGTTTGCAGCTCAGAACCTTAAACCACTGCGCTATACTATCTAACTATAGTTGTAGTACTGTGCAGTTATAATGTACCAGATGGATAAACCATTTGGGCTGTAAAGACGAGCAAAGAATTTACCAAAAATGACCCAAAAAGTGTTGGTTTGCACTATTTTTGGCACTCCTCAGCTCCAGACCAGAATGCAACTTGCCAAATCCAGAACGCTATGGCAGAAGACAGTGCATGCAAAATTTTAGGCAAAATGGACAAATGGTTGCAAAGTTATGAAAGTGGAAAACCTGAGGCTTTAACATTAAAGTGCCTACTCAACTCTAGCTATAATTATATAAGTATATCTATCTATCTATCTACAAGTCATGGCCAAAAATATTGGCGTCCTTGCACTTTTTCAAATAACTCACAATTTCCCTAAACATAAGTTGAAATTAACAGTACAGTATTTGGTCTCCACAATTCTTTATTTCTCTATTAATATTACAGAACCTTTGTTTTTGATTCAGAATTTAATATATCCCTTTAAATCAGAAAATGAAAAGAAATGGCATTGACAAAATTATTAACACCCTAGACTTAATATTTGGTAGCACAGCCTTTGGCCAAAATAACTGCAATCAACCGCTTCCTATAGCCATGGATGAGCTTCCTGCACCTCTCTACTGGCAGTTTAGCCCACTCTTCTTGTGCAAACTGCTTCAGTTCTCCCAGATTTGAAGGGTGCCTTCTCCCAACTGTTGTTTTCAGATCTCTCCACAGGTTATCAATGGGATTTAGATCTGAACTCATTGCTGGCCACTTCAGAACAGTCCAGCGTCTTGTCTTGAACCATTCCTGGGTGCTTTTTGAAGTGTGTTTGGGGTCATTGTCCTGCTGGAAGACCCATGACCAAGGCCACTGATTTACGGTGATTAAAACAATTAAATTCCATTTTCAAGACTTAAGATTCCAGAATTTCACCGGTGATTGTTACTCTAATTTCTGGATTTTAACAGGATTCTGTTATCATTCTTTTAGTATGTGCATAAATAATCAGAATTAAAGAAGGCTTAATATACAGAGCATTAAATAAAGCAAACTGAAAATAGTACAGGAAGGAATTAAAAGAAAAACACACTTTTTTATAGATTTACTGATCTGATAGAAAATGCCAGATTCCATGAAATCTTCATTTTTAACGGTTTTCAGGCAGCCCTAATTCCGGAATTTTACCGGATTTTCCGGTAAAAACCGAAAAACAGTGGCCTTGCCCATGACCTTCGACGGAGACCCAGCATTCTGACACTGGGTTTAACATTGTGCTCCAAAATGGCCTGGTAATCTCCAGATTTCATGATGCCATGCACACGTTCAAGGCACCCAGTGCCAGAGGCAGCACAGCAACCCCAAAACATCACTGACCCTCCTCCATGTTTGACTGTAGGGAAGGTGTTCTTTTCTTTGAAGGCTTCATTTTGTTTTCTGTAAACATAGAGATGATGTGCTTTACCAAAAAGCTCTAATTTGGTCTCATCTGTCCACAGGACATTCTCCCAGAAGGATTTTAGCTTGTTCAGGTGTGTTTTGGCCAACCCCAGTCAGGCTTTCTTATGTCTCTCTCTCAGCAGTGGGGTCCTCCTGGGCCTCCTGCCATATAACCCCCTTTCATTGAGTTGGCAACGGATGGTGCGAGTTGAAACTGTCGTACCTTGTGTCTGAAGGTCAGCTTGAATCTGTTTGGCAGTTGATCGAGGTGCTTTCTCCACCATTCGAACAATTCTGCTCTGCAATCTTCGATCAAGTTTTCTCTTGCGGCCACGTCCAGGGAGGTTGGCTACAGTGCTATGGGCCTTAAACATCCTGATAGCATTATGTACGGTGGAAACAGGAACATCAAGGTCTCTGGAGATTGATTTGTAGCCTTGAGATTGTCCATGTTTGGCTACAATCTTCTGTCAGACCTCCTCAGCCAATTCTCTGGCTGTCTTTCTTTTCTCCATGCTCATTGTGGTACACACAGTGACACAAAACAGGAGAATGAGTCCTTTTCTCTATTCAGACTGGTTGAATGAGTGATTTTTATATTGCAGGCACCTGCAACTCACCACAGGTGAGTTCAATTCCAAAGTGAAGGAGAATCACCTGCTTGAAATCTAATTATTTCTAACTACTTCTAAAAGGTGCCAATAATTTTGTCCAGGCCATTTAAGGATTTCTGTGTGCAATAAGCTAAGACAAACCAAAGAAATACATATGTGGATACCAAAATATTTTTTAATTTCAACATTTTTCTGGAAGGAATGGTGCATTATTAGAAAAAACTGCAAGGGCGCCAATATTTTTGGCCACAACACTATATAAATATGTATGTATTTATTAGGCAATATAAGAAAAAGAGCAGGACAAGAGGACATAACGTGAGATTAGAGGGAGGCCAATTAAGGGGGAAAGTGAGGAAGTTCTTCTTTGCAGAAAGGGTGGTGGATGCATGGAACGGCCTACCTCAGGAAGTGGTGGATATGAATACAGTACAGGGCTTCAAACAGGCATGGGATAGGCATAAGGGGAGCAATAAAGATGAGTATGAATAGATAGGCCATTAACAGAGTACAGGCCTATTGCACATTTATAAGGAAGAAAAAATGAGCAGACTGGATGAGCCTTGCGGTCCTTATCTGCCGTCGACTTCTATGTTTCTATACTGGCACGGTTGTGCCAGTAAAGTTAGGGTGAAATGGCACTTCTATGTTAAAGTCCAAGCTTTGAGCCCTTCAATGGATTTGCATGAAATCTGGCATGCATAATCTCTAGGGGCTGGTCACTTGAACTGCCAAATGTCATGGGAATCCGTCAAGTGGTTTCGGAGCTACAAAGTGTTGAAAAGGCAGAAAAATCAGTTTTTTTTGCTCACTTGTATCTCAGGAATGCCTTTATGTTGCAGTCTGAAATTTTCAGGATAGAAAGTCTGTGGGTTGCATATGTGCTTTTTGAAGGTTTGGTGAAAAAATATTAATCTGCTCAAAAGTTATGGCATTTTAAATTTTCCATTTGTTTCCTATGGGAAAATGTATGTTAGGCATGAAAGATATATTTTTCGCACAATGGTCCCTATGCACTAATGGGCAGAGTGGAAATGTGCCACGTAACTCGGGCGTGTAACTGCCCTACACCAGTTGTGCCCCCTGCACAGGACACACCAAGGGGGGCACACAGCACATATGTGTCCAATTCCCTGGCTGCATGAAGAGCAATGTGTCGGAGGTAGGCAAAGAGTGGGCTGGCACTAAGTGCTATGCACTGTGGCACATAGTGCTGGGTGCGAGGGTGCAGATGGGGGGTGCAGTTTATGCCAGGGAGAACCCTGCTGTAAACCTCCTACATGCCCTGTGCACATCCCGGGACATGCCGCAGGACAGGGCATACAGCCCACCGACCATCCAGAGCCACAGCAAATGGCTGCCCGGTGCCGCCCACCCACCCCAGCACATGGCAGTGTGTGCAGCACCCACCCCACAAACCCAAACCCCTCACAGGGGCACCAGCACATGGATGCTGTCCCCAGCAATGGCACTGCATGTCCACCCCCCCACTACTGGTGGTACTATCTCCACCACCCAACATATCCCGCCATCCCTCTGCACCACTTCGGTGCCATTGGAGGGCCAGCAGCATTGCCCTCCTTCCACCCACCACAGCTTCAGGCCTCAGACATCCATGAGACACACTGCCAATGTGTGCCTCACCACATAAGGGATCCACTGTTGGACCCATGCCCGGCATCCAATTCCACCACACCCGCCCTACGTGGACCTGTGCACTGGGAGGGGGCAGGGCCTAGGACAGGTGTCTGGCAGTGGTGAATGCTGCTGGTGCACATCTGTCTGCAGGTGCAGAGATCCATGGGTGGGATGCACGCCTGAGGTGTGTACTTCCCACCCCATGTGCATAGGGACCATTAGGAGTATTGTGCGAAAAATAGTTTATTTTCGAACAATAGGACTACTGTGTGAAAAATATCAGCTTCTTTTCACAAAGATCGATTGAGTTGTGTTGCTGCCGCCATCTTGTTTTGCCGCTTAGCAAGGATGTTGAAGAACAGAACATTTTTTTTTTACTATTTCTTTATCCTCCTCCTACTACTGCCACTGATCCCTCTCTCAGAGCTCCCCTCACTGATCCCAATTTACAGCCCCAAGGAGTCTGCCCCTAGAGTGCTAACTCTGCCCATATACCTTCAGGGCCTCGGATTACCCTCCAGGCAGAGTGGCGGAGATCCCCTCATCTCCCCCTGAGCATATGCTGGGAGCATGCACAATGGAGTCTGCTTCTCAATTGCTGCCTGAAACCACCGCTGAGGCCCGTTGCCTAG
Source organism: Neoceratodus forsteri (assembly GCA_016271365.2). NCBI lineage: Eukaryota > Metazoa > Chordata > Ceratodontiformes > Ceratodontidae > Neoceratodus > Neoceratodus forsteri. The sequence continues at coordinate 608,076,178 of CM057449.1, read as the reverse complement.
ATCAGGGCAGGTTTTTTTCCGGTGTTATGATGGATCCCCTGACGTTGGCGTGCAATGAGGAACAAGGCTGCTGGTGTGCGTAGAGATGCACGTCAAAGTTGGTCCTCTCCCGACGTCTACCCTTGTGCTAGAATGCCCCTCAGCTGCACCGACCACCCTGAGGTTCCCCCAACAGGTGGCGATATCGCAGTGCAGAGTGTGGCCCCCCCTTCCCTAGAGAAGGAGAGCAGCCATTGGGCGCTAGGTCCTTCTCCCTCTCGGCCGACCCCCGTCGACCCGAGTTTGCTCCCGAACCCAGGTCACCAGTGCAGTATGAGGTGTGGCGTCCAGCACCTCAACCCTCAGCGCCACCGGGCTGGCTTCGCCAGTGTGGTATGAGGTGTGGCGTCCAGTGCCTCAACCTTCAACGCCACCGGGCCGGCTTGAACCAAACATTTTAAACACACAAAAAAAAAAAAAAACAGAAAATATTTAAAGATAACCCCTTTAGGTGTATTCTGATGTTTTTATTTGTGTTTTAAGCAGGACCCAAAGCACCTTTTTTCTCGAGTGTCTGCTTTTACAGACAACGGCTTGGAGGCCATTCTCTGTATGAGAAAAGTGATATTTTCTTGACTTCTGCAGCTGCAGCTGCAGCTGGAACTCATGCTGCCAGCTGCAGAGTCAAGGAAGACCCACTTTGTGGACACAATAAAGAGTGCATTTACTGGGCTCACTGGGAGCCCACCCCAGTGTGCCCAAATATATTATTTGGTTAAAAACCTGCAAAAAGAAGAAAACCATCCCCCGAGGTCTTTCCTTTGATGCAGAAGAAAATTGTTCATCGTCGTCTCCCCGTCTCCCTCCCCATCCCCATCCTCCTTCTGTGCACCCACCTCCCCACACCCCTCCTCACCCATGCTTACTCTCTGGAGGTTGGGAGCCATGATCTTCTGTGGACTGGAACATGTCTGCACTCTTCTAAGCCGAATTGCGAACTGAGGAATAGGTAAGCACTGTATAACGTGACTTAATGGGGGGGGGGGTTCAACTTAGGTTGATATCTCAGCCATTTTTGGAATTTTGGTCCCAAATTTTCACATGGGGTTCCCAGGACCCCACGTTATAAACACAGTCACTGTCATTTCATTTCTTGGCCCCAAAAGGTGATTTTGTGGTTGCTGCACGGAATCACTTTTTCGGACCAATTCACAAAATGACAGTACCACTGTTCATGAGGTGGAGTCCCAAAAAGCCCATGTTCCAAATTTGGTGAAAAAATTCCCCAAAATGACTGCATTATGAGTGTGCATTGTGCAGTTTCTATGCACACTTGTAACTTCACCAATTTTTAATATCTACACTTCAGATTTTCAACATTGCTATTTTTTCACACCACCATATGAACAGTATAGCTGTCATTTTGTACATCCCGCCTGGAATGTGATTTTGCACATGTCACTGTGCAAAATCAATTTTTGGGATGGATTAACAAAATCACAGTTGCATTGTTCATGAGGAGAGGTCCCATAATGCCTAACATTGAAGATGTTGCCAAACATTTGGTGAAAAAATTCCAGAAAATGAGCATGTTACGAGCTCACCCCATTCTCCTATGCTGTGTCCATCTTACCTTACTTACTTATGGAATGGGGTGAGCATTAGGGTTTACAACCCCAAAACACACCCCTCATGCCTGTTCCTGCATGCATATTGGGGATGGGGTCTTAGGCTTTGGGAGCCCTAAGGTTGCATTTCCCTACTTTTGATGCTTCAACCCTAATGGTGCATCAACAAAGTTTTTTTTGCAATGAAAAAAAATATATATATATATCTGTACGTGTGCATGTACAGTAAAGCCCGCCAGGATGAAGTGCAGTGTCACAGATTTCCTGCATGACAAAATGGATTAACTCCCATTGAAATTGCATTGTTTTTTGGAGGAACTGTACTGCAGAATTCTGCAGAGTTGGGCGTCATCCTGGTGGGCTTCACTATAGTATATATATATATGCTCTCACCCCATTTCATGCGTAAACAAGCTGAGGTGGTGCAGTATAGGAGAATGGGGTGAGAGTTAGACCCAATGACCCCAATGCACACCCCGATGCCTGTTGGTGTGTGGTGGGTGGGTGGGCAGGTGGTAGGAGTGTAACCTCTAGCACCACATTTCCAAACTTTTGTTGCTATGCTATAAACCCTAAATGATGGATTAACAGAGTTTTTTTGCAATGAATTTCCCTTCTTTTTGATAAAGTGTAATGTAACTGGTAACTGGTATGTGTTAGTGAAAGTGCGGGTCCTCTGGACCCTGTGCTCCCTTCACATTGCCCATTTTTGGGGGGAACTTAAGTCAGCTTTATTCAAGTTTTCAAATTACAGCACAAATACATACAGTACAGAAAAGAAAAGAAAACAGAAAAATCTCCTAGTCTGGTACCAATACCTCTCTATCCCTTCCTCTCCTCCCCCAACCCCCTTCACTCTCCCCCCATCATCGGTTGGCATCCATCGAACTCAGACAGCTAGGAAAGCATAGGCTTTGATTCAGCAGGTTACATACCAAACAGGGTATACAGCTTTTCCTAAAGCCTAGAGAATTTGGCAGGCGATTGTGCAGGCTGGCAATCATACGCTCAGTTCTTAGATTAACTAGAAACTCTTGTAACCATTCTGTATACAAAATCATGTTTGTAGCCTGCCAATATTGCAGGACAAATTTTTTCAATGATAGGGCAATCATGACCCTGTAGTATCTATGCTGGGTTACAGTCACACCCGCAAAATTGCCCAACAAACATATTTCTGGGGTGAATAAATCATTTATGTCCAATAGCGGATCTGCTCTCGCTTGATTGTTTCCCACAACTATACTATGCTGGGGCATTCCCAAAAAATGTGGAAGAGGTTGCCTTCTGCCTGATTGAACCTGGTGCAGGTTGGGGAGGGCAGTCTTACCACTTTATGAAGCTTGACTGGAGTCATATACGTATTGTTTAAAATCTGAAATTGTATGACCCTCAGTCTGTCTTGTGTAATGTATCTATGGCAACTCTTCCACAACTTACCCCAGTCTAGTTCCTGGTGAGGAAACTGAGATGCCCAATAGCCTGAAGCTCCATCTAAAGAAGAGAAAGCCAAGGCAAAGAGACTGGACTATAACCAGGAAACCGCGTGGGGGGGTAGCTAAAGTGGTGAGAGAGTTAATTGACAGCCCTTTCCAAGTTTTCACTATATCCCTTTAGTTACCATCAAGTGATGAATTTGATACATTTTAAAGATCTGGCCTTGCTCAATTCTGAAGTTCCTCATAATTTCTTCTGAGGTAAGGCAACTGCCACCCCCATAAAAAAGTCTTTGGGACTCACCTCCGCTAACTGTGGGAGCCATTGTTCCTGTGACATCTTGATCCCTATTTTGAAATTTGGGTTCCTCATGAGTGGCTGGTAGGGGTCCGCAGAGTGACTGTATTTCAAAAAAGAGCAAAGTTGGTTGTGAGCCCTTACTGATACCAAGATCAGAGAGCTATGTAAACTTTTAGGGAGATCTTTTGGCTTTATATGTAGAAGGGCAGCTGGAGAAATACCTGAGGCTTGTATAAGCTCCTTCTCAATTGTTAGCCAAATGGGGACATATGGAAATGTATGAGACTCTGCGGGCCTCACCAGCCACCGAAGGAAACTTGCTTGGCTGACTGGCCCAGTAATACAACCCAAAATGTGTCAATGTCAAACCCCCTTAGTCTTAGGAGCTGCCATCTTATGGTATGCTCTTCTCAGAGGCTTGCTCCGCCAGACAAACTCCATTATAATCGAGTGAATTTTTTTAGGCCAGCTAAGGGGTAACACATAAGTTAAGTAAATTTAGCAGGTAAAAAATCCTTGGCAAGATATTCATTTTAATCAAGTTTACCCTACCCCATAAAGATAAAGGCAGATCTTTCCAACGGGCCAGATCTTGTTGGACCATCTGCAGTAGGGAGTCTAAGTTAAGCAGTTTCTTCTTAAGATCGCTTCTAGCCAGTTTGACCCTTAAGTACTGAAGATGTTTCGGAGACCATTGTAGGACACTAACAATAACTTCACTTTTTAGGGTTCTGGCCTTTAAGGGGAAGACCTGGGTTTTATCCAAATTTATTTTGTAATTAGATTGGAGGTTATATTCTCTGATTGTCTCTAGTACCACCAGAATAGAGGATTTGGGGTTAGAGAGATGTAGCAGAATATATTGTCTGCATATGCAGATAGCTTTACTACCTGGGACCCCACCCGTATACCTCTTATCCTGGGGTTCCCCTTAAGTTTAAGAAGAAGGGGCTCTAAGTATAAGTTAAATAATAACAGGGACAGGGGATATCCTTGCCTTGTACCAGAATGTAAAGAGAAAGTGGAGGAGAAGACCCCATTGCAATATATACAGGTGCAAGGGCCCTTGCACAAAGAATGAATCCATTGGATGTACTGAGAGGGAAGTCCGAACTTCTGTAATGTCCTGAATAGGAAATGCCATTCAGCTCTATCGAAGGCTTTCTCTGCATCCAGGGACACCAAAGCAGCAGAAGTAGTGGAGTTCCTGGACACGGAGAAAACATGAGCCAGTTTACATAGGTGATCTGATGAGGACTTCCCTGCCATAAAGCCGACCTGTTTCTCCCCTGTTAGCGAAGTACCCTCTCCAATCTATTGGCCAGCAGCTTAGCTAGAATTTTAATTTCATAATTCAATAACGAAATCGATCTATAACAAGGTACCTTGTCCTCCGCTTTCCCTGGTTTGTGTAAAACAACTATCAGGGCTTCCAGCAAATGCTGGTCAGTGAAGTCTGAAGATATTATACAAGAGAATAGCCTATTTAACCAGGTTATTAACGGTTTAGCAAATATCTTATAAAAATTAGGGGAAAAGCCATCTGGGTCTGGGACCTTGTTTAGGGGAAGATTGATAATCACCTTCCGAATCTCTTCCTCTGTAATAGGAGTAATCAGGCTTTCTTTCTCCATATCATCCAGTAATGGTAAAGGTATAGACTCCAAATAGGCATCTATCTCTGGTGTGTTTGGGAAGCCAGGTATTGGGCTGTATAAATTGAGGTAATAATGCTCAAACTCAGACACTATTTCCTTAGGGGTGACTTTTATGGACCCATCTACTAAGGTTCTGATAGATTTAACTATTCTGGAAGCTTCCTGTTGTCTGAGCCGCAGAGCTAGTAAACGCCCTGCTTTCTCACCCTGATCTATATACGTTGATTGTGTTTTTAGAATGGCAAATTCAGCTTTTTCTCTCAAAATCTCACCATAACTATCCCTTAACTTAACAAGTTTAAGTTTGTCTTCCTCACTGGTGGTGTGTGAGAGATTAAGTTCCAATTGCCTTATCTGAGCTAAAGTCTCCGAGGCTTTCTTCTCCCTTGTACGCATCCTGTTAGCTGCCAAATGTATTAATTCGCCTCTTATGTGACATTTTAGACCCCCCCATTCCGTATCAAATTTACCGGTGGAGATCAAATTGCTCTACGGCATTGTTCCACCTGCTACAGCCCTCTAGATCTTTGGTTTTCACTTTAAGACATGCCAGACAGTATTTTGTGGCTACCGGCTCAGGGTCCAGACACTCGAGTTTCTTTTCTATGGAAATAATGCATACTTCATTATCCCCAGTGCACTTGGATATCTCTTCCACAGCTCCTGCCATTGACTTGAATTCCAAAGTGAGTGTTCTTAGCTTTTCCAAGAATGGTTTAAATTCCTCCAAAAACTGCTCCACTGTCAGTAGATTTTGATCCGATGTGGTGGTTGCTGAGCATCCGCTCGTCGTGGGCTGAGGCCTAGACTTTTTAGGAGTTTTCTCCAGCGTTGGTGGTGGTGTATGTTTGGGCAGCACCATGCACATTTCTGCCTCCATTTAGGTAGCTCTAGTACAGAATTTGTGGACTCAGCAGCTTTAGACAGTCTTATAAGCCTGAAGGTGCTAATGAGAATTGTAGAAAGTTGAGAAAGTAATATATTTAATTGAGGGTAGCGGGAAAGACTTGGAGAAGCAGCTATCCATGAGGTTGCATCATATGACTCCCCACATTGTCCATTTTTTGCATAATGGTATGCATATATGGTAGCACGGGACCTCCGGGCCCTGTACTCCCACTTACACATAACAACGGAGCCATACAGCAGCCCTATAGGGCAAGAAACCCTTGTAATACAAATGTGCCAATATCTCAGCAATTGTAGCAGCTATGAAAAAAATTCAAGTGTTATTGTAATCATGAAAGTGAGACCTCCACGCCAGGTATATTGATGGACTCTGTATCTCACATCGTTTCCAAGATACAGTCCCAAAAAACACTGTGGGTGCCGCAGTGTTATCCTGTGGGAAAAATCTCAACTTTGTAATGGCATGCCTATGGAACCGATTATATTTTTTACACCTAAGCAGCATAAGTCACATCTCCCCTTTATACCCTGCAAATTTCAAGGCAAAAGAAAAAAACATTAATTTACAGTGTAATGTACCTGGTAACTGTTATGTGATGGTGGGAGCCCTGGCCCTTCGGACCCCACGCTCCAACCAAACCGCCCATTTATGTATAATGATATGGTCTGTGGGAGCATGGGCCCTCCAGGTCCTGTGCTCCCACTTACATATAACGAAGAAGCCATACAGTAACCCAATAGGCCTCAAAAGGAACACTTGTAACACTAAATTGCCAATATCTCAGTGACCATACTACCTAGGAAAAAATTCCACTGCAAGGGTGATCTGTGATTTCCAAATGTGTTTTTGTGGCTGTGATCTGAACCATGAGTGGCAAAAAATCCATATCTCGCTTCGTTTTTGAGATATGGGCTCTGAATGTTGCTATGGGCACAGCAGTGTTATCCTATGGGAAAAAAATCAAAACTTCATGATAGCATATCTATTACACTGATTAACCTTTCAACAGCTAAATAGCATAATGCACATCTCTGGGGCATCCCCTTAATACCTTGAAAATTTCTAGTCAAAAGACCAAACCGTTAATTTACAATGCAGTGGGAAAGCTTTTGCAAGTTTAAAAATTCCTAGTTCGTGAGGAAGCAAAATCCCTGACCGAGAGGTGGATCCCCACTCGCCAGCTGTCAGAATCGCAGTCTGTGAAAAATCCTTGACCGTCAGATTTTGGCCATCTGGTCACAAAGTGACTGTCAAGGATTTTGCTACCTCACAAAAGGGGATTGCAGGCATATGGGGATTTTATCAGCTTATGGACTGGGATTTTGTCAGCTCATGAAAGAGGATTCAAAACCCAATCCCCTTTTGTGAGCTGACAAATCCCAGTTCATGTTAGCTTCATCCTCGTAGAGCAAAATCCTGACCATCAGTTAACCTCAGCTGGTGAGAAGGGTCATCTGGTCACAAAGTGATGGTCAAGGATTTTGCTACCTCACAAAAGGGGATCGGATGGCAAACTTGGATTTTGTCAGCTCGTGAAAGGGCATCGAAAGCGAGTCGCAGATGAAGAATTTCAAAATTTGAAATGGCCATTTTTTGGACAAAACAAAGCAAACCAAAGGTATAGGTTTGTAAAGGGTATCACGCTGAACAAAATCCATGCCTTATTACAACAAGAAGTTACCCGTGGTGGAAGCTACAACATTTTGTTTGGGCAAAAAAATGAAAACAAGATGGTGGCTCGTGGATGAGGAATTTTTTCTGATGGACTGGGATTTTTTTAAATCCCCTTTCATGAACTGACAAAATCTTTGACTGTGAACCCAATCCCCTTTCGCAAAACATACATATAAATCTTGGAGTGAACTGAGCATGCTCAGAACCCCCAAATTAAAAATGAAATAACTTTGGAATGGATTAATATATTTTTACCAACCCAACCCTGGATTGTTATTTGACCAAAACTCTTTCTATGTTCCACATTTCAGACCAAAACACCAAACGGTGTGGTCACAGCGCGATAGGCAAAAAATGTGTCAAAAGTGGTGAAAAATACGATTTTCAGTGCTTCGCTGAGCAAAAATCATAGGTCTGACTAAAATGTAACTTGGAAAATCAAGAACTCTACCATATGAGACAGTGCATTCCAAATTTTGTGCAAATCCATTAAACGGTTGCAAAGTTATTAACATGCACAATTTGGCATTTAACATTAAAGTGCCTACTCAACCCTAACTATAGTGGCGCTACTGCGACACTATGATATATATATATATATATATTCATTGAAAAAAACTTTGCCACTATAATATATATATATATATATATATATATATATATATATATATATATACATATATATATACATGGTTGTGTGGTCCAACTCTCACCCCCATTCCATGTGTAAACAGGTTGACATGTTACAGTAAAGGAGAATGGGGGGACAGTTAGGCCTCATGACCCCATGACATACCCCGGTGCCTGTAAGTCTATGGAGGAGGGGAGTGGGGTGTTTGGGGAGTTAGGGGCTCAACCCTAACATCCCATTTCCTCACTTTTGTTGCTTTAACCCTGATGCATTAAATGCAGTTTTTTTGCCATGAATTTCCTTACTTTTTGAAAAAGTGTAATATAACTAGTAAATAATGTGTTGGTGGGCCCTGTGCTCCCACCAAGCTGCCCATTTGTGCATAACGATATGCATGTGTGAGAGAGTGGGCCCTAAGGGCTCTGTGCTCCCACGTACACATAGGTGCAGAGCCATGCAGCAGCCCTATAGGACAAGGAACCCTTGTAAGACTAATTTGCCAATATCTCAGGAACCGTGGCAGCTAGAAAAAGAAATCAAGTGTCGTTGTAAGCGTGACAATGAGCACTGCTTGGAACATAAATTGACCAAATCCGTATCTTGCATTATACAATGGCAAGAAAAAATCCTGGACTCTAATTGGTCAGTCTTGGGCTGGACCCGTGATGTTATCCCAGCACAACATCATGGGTTTAGTCTCAGCCTCACTGTGAACCTCTAGATGAGCTTGATATGCTTGAGCACCTCCTGGATTGTTTCCTCTTCTCTTAAAAAAACTAAAATATTTTTCCACACAAAAACATCTTTAAAATGATTTTTTATTCTGTATAACAACAAGTCATTGTATAATAGCAATAATGCCCTCCAGGGTGTGTGTTGTTTGGGATAACGACACGCCTCAGTTGTTGGATGCACTCAGCCTGCGGCCTCGTGCCCAACCACCTGAGGTGTGACGTTATCCCAGCACGACACACACCCCTGTCGGGCATTATTGCTTAATTGTTTATGAGCTACGGGCACTGAAAAGCGTACTGGATGCTATAATGTTGTCCTATGGGGAACATCTCAACTTCATGATGGCATATCAATGGAACCACATCATTCCCCAACACCTAAACAGCATAATTCACACCTGTAGTGTTGAAAGTGGCCAGAGGCCAAAGTTTGGTGACCAGTGGCCAAGGTTTTAGTGACCAGTGACCAAACTTTTATCAGCAATATGTAATTGGCTAACCAAAAGGTTAAGGAGATAGAAAGGGGTAGAATGGCAAATGTAGAGGCTGCAAAGGGCTAGTAAAAGGTGAAGATGGCTAGTAGATGACTAAATAATGCCAACATGTGAATTGGTATATCTAGTAGCAAAAGGCTGCAAGTGGCTAAATACCACCATGTCACTTAATATGTATGTGTGTGTAAGACTTTAAAAGGGTTAATTGTTAAGATTCTATAAAATGAAGAAAAATAGCTGAAAGCATAAGGCGAGGTTGTGGCTGAGATATGCGCACAGCTGTTGTTAACTGTGTTTAGCCTTGACTGTTAAAAGTTTTTCATCATATAATTATCTTGTGTTAAAAATATGTTTAACAGAAAACTGATAAGAAATAATGAGATACCTCATTTGGTTGCTGGTACAAGGTTACTTTGACATTTGTAGCAAGCTAGTCACATCTCTCATATGATTTCTGGTTCCTAAGACTAAAGTTATTTATGATAAATATACAATTCCCTCACCACTTGTTTTCCCCTCCAAGGATGAGAATAATAACTCTCTTGTCTTGCAAAGTGTCAAATGTATCTCATGACCGAGGTATCTCATGGCCATTGTACTTTTAAAATCTTGTCTCGTGATGTTATTAAATGACGTGATGTCTAGGCTAAAATTTGCTGTAACAGTTGGGAATTTCTACTATGCATTTTTTTTTGTGTATAAATGCAGGACCTAAATTTCCTGTCGAGGGTGTTCCAGAAGACTAGCCCTTCGGGCTGCTATGGATGCTGGACACCCAGAAAGAGAGAGCCAGTCTGCTTTACTTTTTCTGTACCTGTAGCCCTGATGGTAAAAAGCCATCAGCTGTTTAGATTTGATCATGTTAGGGGTAAAATTGTTAGGGCTTATTTGGTATTAATAAATTGCAACTGGTTTAAAACAACATTTGGTGTCAGGTGGCTTTATTGGATTACCAGGGACCACTAGCCAAGAACCTTGTACTTTTACAGTAGGGCATCCCCTCAATACCCTGAAAGTTTCAAGTAAAAAAGACCAAACCGTCATTAGCAATGCGATGGCAAAGTTTTTTTAAATCCTAGTCTGTGATGTAGCAAAATCCTTTACTGCGAGCTCACAGACTAGGATTTTGACAGCTCGCGAACTAGGATCGTTAGTGAGTCATGGTCAAAGAATGTTTACATTTTAAAAAGCTATTTTTTTGACCAAAATGAGCCAAACCAAAGGCATGGCTTTGAAGAGGGGGGTCACCCTGAACAAAAGCCATGCCTCATTGGCCCAAAAGTCACCAGTGGAGAGAGCTACATTTTGTTTTAGGGAAAAACTGAAAAACAAGATGGCGGCTCATGGACAAGGAATTTTCTGGTGGACCAGGATCCTAGTCCCTGAGCTACAAAATCCTTGACCGTGAGCCCAATCTTCGTCTGAAAAAAAACCATATAAATCTTGGAGTGAACGAGGTGTGCTCAGAACCTGAAAATTAAAAATGTTATAACTTTGGAACTGATTAATATTTTATTACCAAACCAATGCTGAATTGTTCCTTGACCCATCCTCTTTCTATGTTCCATATTTTAGACCAAAAAACCACATGGTGTGATTGCAAAGTGTCAAAACTGGTGAAAAAATGCAATTTTTAGTGTTTTGCTGCACAGAAACTGTAAATTCGACCGAAATGCAACTTGGTAAATCAAGAGATCTACCATACCAAACTACACATTCCAAATTTCGTGCAAATCCATTGAACAGATGCAAAGTTATTAACGCACAAAAACTGAGGTTTAACATTAAAGTTCCTACTCAACCCTAACTATAGGGGTATGACCTCGCCTCATTATATATATATATATATATATATATATATGCCATTCCTGTGAGTATATTTTAAGGCAGATAGCAGTGATATTTTAAGGCAGAGTTCAGTGATATTTTTGCTTCCTGGGCTCCTACAGTGAAAATATTTAAAAAATAGTATCACTCTAGGTCCAAATATTACTATAGTAGGTCCTGATTGGCTCATTCAGAATGCATGTGAATGTTTGGCCTCAGTAGTAGTAGTAGTACAAACTGTCTTCAAATGTGAGCAACTTTAAAACGAAAAATGATAGCATGGTACTGTGAGTCTGAAAGTTGTTCAGCACAAAAATATCTACAAAATGAGTGATGTTTTATTTATAACTACCTTTTATTTTTTTATAATTAGAAAAAAGCAGAAAATGCGATTTATTTCACGTTTTCGACAAACAAATGTGAATAACTTTAGAATTAAAAATGATAGCATGGTACTTGTGAGCACGAAATGTGTTCAGCACAAAAATATCTACAAAATAAGTGGTAATTCATTTACAGATACCATTTAGTTTTTTTTAATTAGCAAGAAAATAGCAGAAAATTAAATTTTTTTCACTTTTTGCAACAAACAAATGTGAATAACTTTAAAAATGAAAAATGATAGCACAGTACTGTGAGCACGGAATTTGTTTAGCACAAAAATATCTATAAAATGAGTGGTGTATGATTTATAGATACCTTTTATTTTTTTCATGATTAGCAAAAAAATCAGCAGAAAATTCAAATTGTTTTCACTTTTTGCAACAAACAAATGCAAATAACTTTAAAATGAAAAATGATTCCATGGTACTTTTTACATTTTTTTTTACTTGTCCCCTTGGCTTTGGGCACTTGGGGCACCTTCACCTTCCCCTAGTGTTCTTCAGCTGGGTCCCAGCATTCCTGGATCCCGGCATCATGTTGCGTGATGCCAGAGGAGTTTTTATACATTTTTCTCCCCATAGTACAGTCCCAACCCCCTGAAGGCACTGGTGTGAAGGACATATGTCCAGACTGACAATGTGCTGACACACATCATAGTCAAGTACTCGACAGCACCCTTCCCGACCCACCTTGTAAGACATGTTCGTCCTGCCATCCATGCTTCCACCAGCGGAAGGACTGTGGGGGCTAACGCTGCCCAGAGTGTCATAGAAACATAGAATCTGTTGGCAGATAAGGACCATACAGTCCACCTGGTCTTCCCATTTACCTACTCACTGCTGCAGCTCCAGATCCTATTTGATCTGCGACTCTCCTGCTCTGCACATCTCCAGGGTATCCTTAGGTCTATCCCATGCACTCTTGAACCCTGTATTGTTTTTGCCCCAGCACTTCTTCTGTAAGGCTGTTCCACGGCTTCACCACCCTTTCAGTAAAAAAAGTACTTCCTAACATTACCCATGAGTCTTGCACCCTTAGACCTCATATCATGACCCCTTGTTCTTGTGCAGAGTTTTCTCCAAAATATGCTTTCAACCTGTACCCTGTTTATTCCTCTAAGACACTTGAAAGTCTCTGTCATATCTCTCCTCTCCCTTCTTTCCTTCAGTGAATAGACATCAAGGTCCTTCAGTCTTTTCTCATAGGGCTTCTGGTGCAGTCCATGTACCCTCTTCATTGCCCTTCTCTGGGCTGCCTCTATTTTGTCAATGGCCTTCTGGAGATGAGTTCTTTAGAACTGGACACAGTACTCCCGCTGAGACCTCACCAGTGATCTGTACAGTGACATCAACACCTCTTTCCTCCTGCTTGTTATGTCCTTCCCTATGCACCCCAACATTCTGTTTGCTCTCCTCACTGCCTTTTCACACTGTTTGGTCACCTTCAGTTTATCAGATATGATAAACCCAAGGTATCTCTCCTGACTTGTGGTGGCCAGAATTTCCCCACCCATTCTGTACTCCTCCCTTGGATTCCTGTGACTCAGGTGCATGATCTTGCACTTTTTAGCATTGAAACTCAACTGTGAGACACCCAAACACTCCTTTAATAGGCTTAGGTTCTCCCTTCCATGGGAGGTGGAGAGCATCTGTTGGGATGCTCAATCCTTGTCTCCCCCTGCCGACCCCCGACAGCCTGGGCCCATTCCAAACCCATTCACTGGTGTGACACAAGGTGTGGCATCCAGAACCTCAGGATTCCATTGTACTTTGAGCACAAAAGTTGATCAGGACAAAAATATATGCAAAATGAGTGATGTTTCATTTAGAGATACCGTTTAGATTTTTTACAATCAGCAAAAAATGACAAGAAAATACTTTTTTTTCCACTTTTTTTGGAGGTATGGCATAAATGAAATACGCAACCCCCTACTCAATATTTTTTGTTCTCATGCTGATTGACCCGATGACATCAGTCGTGGCTTTGCTGCTCATGATGTTATTTGGTCAGTTGGCACTTGAACAAAAAATATCTACAATATTTCCAGTAGCGGGTTTTTATATATATATGTATACTTGTATATGTGTGTGTGTGTGTGTATATATATATATAGATATAGATATAGATACACACATACATCTATATATAAAAATATATATATATATACACATACACACACATATATATCTATGTCTATATCTATATATATATATATATATATATATATACATACAATGGTGGGGAAGCTCCACAGTGACATTAAAACATGTTATTTCCACTGGAGTGAGATATCTGAAGCTGACATCAGTGGACTTAAAATATCTACCATTTATACATATCCATCTGATGTCAGCCTCACTGCCACCTGCACTCCAAATAACATCCACTCATAATCCACCTCTCTAAATTACAGCATTTCTTACTCAGTCTACATATTTGCATAGCAAAAAGCACTCACCTGAAAACTATCCAGCTAACAATAAAACCCCCGGTCTCCCTTGTGTAAGTCTGCACAAACTGAGAAGAAGCTGAATGAAAACTCTCTACTATGCTGTCTGACCTGCGAATAGAAAAAAACCTTTAAAAGCAGCTTTTAGCAATTCTGTTATGCACACCAAGCAAAAACACTGTGGCTTCATCAGAAACCTGAAACCGGATAAACAAACTCACTCTAAAGCGAAGTGCCAAATCTGCAGACATACAAGAAGAAATAATTGACCTGTGCACCCAGTTTGAAAGAGACAAAGAACCGTTACCAGACCCAATCATGACGGAAGACACATTTTCGATTCCTGAAACACAAGAATGCAGCAGACCTGCTAAAAATAAATATTTCTTAGACCCTGAATACATTCAAAAATACATTGTCAGCTCCAAACACAATAATACAAGACACAAGACTAACGCTGATGTTAACCACCTACAAAATTTTCTATTGGACGATCTAGAACTAAAAACACCCATAAAAAATATTCAACCTGAAGAACTTGACAGCTTGCTCTGCCACTACTTTATTATGGCTGTAAAAAGAAGACAGCTCTGAATATTAACCTTTAACACTCAGATCTAGATTTCAGAGCATAGAATGACACCTCCATGAACACAGCTATGCTGAACCTCTTTCAACATCTTTAAATGTGAACATACCAGACAAGTCATAATATTAAAACAAAAACATTTAAAACAAATGGGTTTAGGGCACGAACCCAAGGTGGCAGATGACATAACAGACACCATGTTAGATGAATGGTATGATTTGAATTGCCTAGGACCCAGTAACCCACATTCCCTAATTAATTCTATGTGGGTAATTGTAAACATGTATTTTGGAGTAAGAGGCAATACTGAGGCTCAAAACCTCAAATGGGGAGACATCTGTTTAAAAACTGACACTGACAACACACAATACCTGAAGCTGTGCAAAGAAAGACAAATCAAAACATGCTGTGGGTCTAATCCCAAAGATATGCAGACCATAAAACCAAGAGCCTACCAGTAGAGCCAGAGTTCTTCTGAGAACCGAACCTGAACTGAACCAGAATTATTATATTTTTGCCTGATTCAAACCAAACTAGAACCCTAAAATTTTAAAAACAGACAAACCCGAACCAAACCTGAACCCAGACCATATGAGATGAGGAGAACCAACATGGAGGCAGTAGTCCATACGTGCTATTCTACACTTCACCAGCTATGTGAAGTATTGCCTACATATTCTGAAATTATTACTTCATTGAAGTCAGTAATGACTGTCAATTTCAAAGGAAAATCCAATGATGATGGGCCACCAGCAAAAAGGCCAAAAACTGATGTCAAGGACATGTTATCCAATCTAGGTGGTCCTTCTTCAACAGCAACTAGATCATTGTCATCCAATGAACACAAAACATATTTAGAACATGACAGTTATACTGACAACTGCCTTGAATTCTGGAATCAGACAGGAAGACACCTGTTCCCCAAACTAGCAAAGCTTGCACAGAAGTACTTATGCTTGCCAGCTAGTAGCAGTAGCAGTGAGAATGTTCTCATTATGCAAGCAAGTTCTAGATGACTGAAGATCTCACCTATCAGTTAACACACTTGTTTGTTCTGTATTTGTTAAATTCTTGAACATTTATACTTTACAATTGAACTTGTACTTGCCTGTTTTTTAGTTTCTTGTACTCAGAGTAATGTTAATTTGAATAAAGTTACCAATGTGAAATCAGTTGTCTTGTCTCCATGTTTTATATTATCTATCTATCTATCTATCTATCTATCTAGAACTAAAAACACCCATAAAAGATATTCAGCCTGAAGAACTTGACAGCTCTATCTATCTATCTATTCTATCTATCTATCTATCTATCATTATCTATCTATCTATCTATTTGGCAGTATAAAGTGAATTTAGAAACACTTAACTCGATCCACAGCTAGAACCAAACCAGAACTAGAACATAAACCAAAAGCCTAGAACTGAACTGAACCAGAACCCAGGCATGTTATTTTTAAGCAGAACTGAACTGAACCAGAACCCCCCACTGTAGAACCAGAACCAAACTAGAACCCCAAAAATCTGGAGAACCCTGGCTCTACCCACCAGTCAAGAGACCCCAAACGATGTCCAGTCCACAATTACATAATTTACAAAGACAAAAGACCACATAAATGCAGTCACCCCGAATCACCATTTTTTTTGGCAGTCACCTATCCAATAAAATAATAAGCCACTATCTGGTTCAAAAATCAATTGCTGGTCATTAATACCAAACAGAACAGGTGATATGCCTACCATGGGGAATGGAACAAGTAATCATCATATATGTTCCTTCTTTAATTGGGACCAATTAATATCAACTGGACTCCTCAGGACTGAGATGAAGGAACCAACAAATTCAAACATGCTTTTTAGAAATCTTTTTTTGTCTTTATTCCATATGCCCTGATGTTTCACACCTTATGGTGCTTTTTCAAAGGGCTTCCTACAATTTAAATAAAGTATACATTATTTCAATATTCATTTAAGTGATATTTTCATACTATCAAGATAATAAAATGTGGTTACTGCACCATTTTAAAGACAATTTGTCTGTTCTTGACCTTTACTGCTGTGTTTTTCATATTTTTTATGTTTCTACAAATGACAAATAATCACTGTTGTAACACTGTTTATCATATAGTCAGTATAACACTATAACACTCCATTTACTTCCCAAACCATTCTGCGACTGTATTTTTTTCTCTGCGCAACGCTCTACCACTCCTATATTACAGGCCTGAAATACCACACATTCTGGCATGCTCCTATGTCGTTGAATTAACTGACCTTATCAAAAATACCGGTCTTGCTTCAGTTCTATCAAACCCTTTTCAATGGAAGAAACTGTACTTATGAATACTGTGAACAAAAAGAAAGAGAAAAAGGATAGTGCCACTGCCTGAAACTAATTCCCATATACAACGTATTCACAAAGTGAGTGCACACTGCGAGCAACTGTGTCTTCAAACTGTCACAGCACAGCTCTGGCTCGCTTGCATCACATAAAACAATTCAGAACCATCTAAAACATATCTGTACCTCTATTTATGTTCTTCTCAGCAGTGAGTGGGTGGCCGTAACAGAGCAGCAGGGGGTGGCAATCTAATTCATAAAGAATTGAAGCATCATTATCTACTTAGTTGAACATAAAAAAACCAAAACAAATTAAAAGCCCCAAATCATTTAATAAACACCAAGGCAACATTGCAATAAGGGTAATTTATGAAGACTGGCAGCAGTGACAAAGATTGCTATCTGTACTGCAGAGCCTCACCAAAAACAGAGCAGCTCCACCTATTGGCTGAAACAAGAAATATGCACTATTTTTTAAATAAGTAATGCTATCCATTCCAAAAATGACAAAAAAAAACTACTTTTAAAGTATTTTTCTATCTTTTTTTCTTTCTTTTACAAATGAGCCATAGTATAATAGGAATAATGCACTCCAAGGTGTTTATCATGCTGGGATAACACCACACATGGGGCATTGGATGCACTCGGCCTGCGGCCTCGTACCAAACCACCCCATGCATGGCATTATCCCAGCATGACACACATCCTGTCATGCATTATTCCTTTATTTTACTTGGGCTTATCAACATTATCTTGTTTTTTGCAATCATACATTACAAAACCAGTTCATAATATTTCTTTCTGAAATACCACTTCTTTTCTTTTTTCAAACAGGAACATGCCAAATGTCTGGCTGACCACGAGCTGGCACCCCTTGTAGAGGCTACCAAAAATATAGTGACCCACACATTGTCATGAGAGCCACATATCAGCCAGTGACAGAAATGTGGCAGTCAGTCACCTCCTTCCTCAAAGATGAAAAACAAATAGAGGAGTATGTGGCATATAAGAAAAAAATGGAAACAAATATGCCATAAATGTTAGAAACTACAGGCAACTGGGCACATACCAAAGCAACACAGAGTCTCGTTCGAGATGGTGGAAGATATGTTGCAGAAAGCTGGAAAGCCCAAACCTTGAGACCACTATTATGGCCGTAAGTCACTCAGTACAGTGTGTCATCAATCACTAATAATCAGTTGTGTTACAATATTGATGTGAAGAAGAATATATAGATACACAAGTTCATACAACCTTTTTCCAAGTCAGCATCTATTGGTAATGGGCTCCATTTCATTGTATAGCCTAGAATGAGTCCACTTGCCTGTTGAACAAAGGCAAAGGGCACAACTTGAACCACTACAGCAACAAGAAGAGGACAAGAAAACTGAAGACCCTAATGACAATACGAATACAGTATTACCACTTCTGCTAGTAAGTCACAGATAACCTCAAAAAAAGTCATTCTCTTTACAATAACTAAACAGTGTGTTGATATCTACAGTATCTGTTGCAAATGATCAACTAGACTCAGAAAACACCACTACTACCAACCCAACAAATTCTGCAGCTATTGACAACACTGCACTCCAACAGGATATCACACCAAAAAACAGATCAGAAGAACCTCAGCTAGTTACTGTTGCCTCTTCTGCACAAGAGCATATAGAAAAGTTACAGTGTGGTTCATTAACACCTGTAGAAACAGAGGCACATTTTCCAGTGAATGGTAAGTAGATACCAGAACAGCAAAATAACACATTGTATAACATAACTAAGTACTGGCATAGAAAGTAGCATAATTCATCATATAACTTCTACTAATAGGTCAACACAACTACAAACCTGAAAGACACTCAATTTTGATAAAACAATGATGACTTTGATGAACATTGGCATGTACAATTGAAATGGTTTGCCATAGCCTCTTGTAACTTCCCAAACTGACATACCAGAAACAAAATCCATATTTCTATAACAGTAATTGTTTCTTATAACATCTTGTAACCTACCAAAATCATAGCACATATTACTGTAACCAGACTTAAAATGCATATGGTACACAGAGCACCATCTTGTTGTGGGGAATGGGTGAGTAGATGCCAGGGAATGTGTAGAGACTCTGTTAAAACAGCAGATATACCATATGAAAACACTGGGTGATCCTAGCTGTTGTATACACTAGTAAGACCAGGCAGACTAATAAGAATGAGGGATGATTGCAAGAAATTGGATGAACTGTCAAGGTGTTTGTTTTTCCAGATTCATCCATGGCAATTGTACAGGAGCTACAGCACCTTGCTGAAATAATGAAAGAAGGATTTGATTCTGCCACCAAGTGCCTCACTGGTGTTGAACATAACTTACACATTTATTTATTTAGTTTTTGTAGATCAGGAAAGGAGGACTAGACAATTCAGTCTACTTTCAACCGCATCCCGGGGGAGAGGGATACAGATGGATGCCAACTGACATTGAACCAGATTAAACTGTTGGTGGTATTTTTAGTGAATGGGGGAAATTTGGCCAGAACACTGGGAAATTCCCCTACTCTTTTTGAGAAGTGCCATGAGATCTTTAACATTCACCTGAACTACCACCAAAACTGGCAGATGGGACCTCGATTTAATGTCTCATCCAAAAGATGGAATCCTAATGCAAACTGAGAACACGTGTCATACTTGAGCGGCAGAATCAATTCCTTCTCCATGAGATAGCAGCCCAACTCCAAGACATCAAAAATATATTAGGGCATCATGAAGACAAGGCCCTGTCTATTGAAGTTCATCAGGCTGAACATGAACATGCAGTACAAGCCAGTACTCAAGAAAAAAGGGAAGCTCATGGAATTTAAAGCTAAATCCCAAAACAGCTACTCCTCTAGTTTTTTTCTTTACTCATTTAAAGTTTTTTCTCATACTTTCTATTTTGAAAAACAGAATATGTTGAAAAAAATGTTTTTGACTAAAATAAATATATTTTCAACTTAAAATGCTATACTTCCAGAACTGTTTTGTTTTACTACTAACACTTGAGAGAATCAGACCACATTCCTTAATGTAACTAACCATGTAGTAATACTGTCACCTGCTTTTCAAGCATCACACTACTTCAAAACAGTGAGAAAAACTATATGGTATGCAGTATGCAGTCACCAAGCAACAAACATAAAGGACAGGAGTTGACAAGGTGGAGAGGGGCTTCCCTAGGCTACCAGGAAATGTATTCCTTGATTACTATTTTATATACAGACACATCAGGAATAGTGAGAGCGATCCATTAGACTACCAAGCATTGAATTATTTTAGTACTTTATATAAAGGCACAGTGGGGATAGGCAGGGGAAGTCCACTAGACCATCAGCAAATGAATTCATTTTTTAGTATTTCAAATAGAAACACACCAGGAATAGACATAAGAAGGGAGGTCCACTACACTACCAGGGAATTACTACTTTACTACACAGAGGTTCAAGGCCATGGGGGTTGCTGGGGTGGTTGGAGGGGGTGGTTTGGTGAAAAAATATTAATCTGTTCTAAAGTTATTGAATTTTAAAGTTCACATTATTTTATAAACACCCCTCTTGAAGAAAGCTACCTTAGACCCTGACCATCTCAAAAACTACAGACCTATCTCTAACCTTCCTTTTATTGGGAAGGTGATTGAGAAAGTAGTGGCTGCACAACTGGAGGACCACTTGACCATCCATGACGTCTATGAACTCCTCCAGTCCGGATTTCGTAAAAGACATAGTACCGAGACAGCACTGGTTCGGGTGTTCAATGATCTCTTGATGGCTAGAGATCGGAAGAGCCGTTCCATCTTAGTTCTCCTCGACCTTTCTTCAGTGTTTGACACCGTAGATCACATGGTGCTGATAGAATGCCTGAGGCTGCTTTGTGGAATATCTGGAACTGTCTTAAGATGGTTCACATCATTCCTCACTGGGAGATCACAAAGAGTTGTGTCTGAGGTTTTTTCCTCAGATTCAATGGCTTTGTCATGTGGGTTGCCTCAGGGTTCAGTATTGTTACCCATTTTATTTGCGGTGTATTTGCTACCCATCGGAGACATTGTAAGGAAGTATGGACTGAGGTTTCACTGTTATGCAGATGATACCCAGCTCTATCTTTCTTTTGGCCCCCAACCAGGAGGGAGCTCTCTCAGTTTTTAATAGCTGTCTAAGAGAAATCCAGGAGTGGATGAATTCTAGCTAGCTGAGGTTGAACTCTATTAAGAGTGGGTTACTGATTGTGGATCAAGGCCGACAGATAGGGTGGTCTGGTGATGTTGCATCTTCTGGAATTTTTCTTGGGGG
Organism: Neoceratodus forsteri; assembly: GCA_016271365.2. Classification (NCBI taxonomy): domain Eukaryota; kingdom Metazoa; phylum Chordata; order Ceratodontiformes; family Ceratodontidae; genus Neoceratodus; species Neoceratodus forsteri. The sequence continues at coordinate 608,054,827 of CM057449.1, read as the reverse complement.
TGTTTCTCTCCCGACCTCTGAACAGGTGCAGAACCTGGGGGTAGTTCTTGACGATAGGCTGACACTGCATTCGCAGGTGTCAGCAGTCATCAAGACTTCCTTTTATCATCTTAGGAACATCACCAGGATTCAGCATCTTGTTCCGTCTGCTGACCTGCCAACTTTAGTCCATGCCTTTGTGTCCTCGTGCCTGGATTATTGCAACTCCCATTATCTAGGGCTTTCTGGGGTTGAAATCCATCACCTGAAGCTAGTGCAGAGCGCTGCAGCCCAGTTGTTGATGGGTTCCAGTAGATCCCGTCACATTACTCCAGTGCTGCGCGAACTGCACTGGCTGCCAATTCGGTGGCGGATCACCTTTAAAGTCAATTTGCTGAGTTTCAAAGCCCAACATGATCTGGGCCCAGTCTATCTGAAAGAACTCCTGATTCCCTATCACCCTGATTGATCTCTTTGCTCAGCCGATGAGGGGTTGCTAGAGGTTCCCAGGGTGTATTTGAAATCTTCTGGTGCTCGGGCTTTTTCGTATGTTGCCCCCACCCTTTGGAACTCTCTACCCCATCGGTTGCATGAGTGCACCTCTGTGGAGGACTTTAAGAGAGGTTTGAAGAACTTTTTGTGGGATGTTGCATTTCCAGATACTGATTATTTAATGTTTTGGTCTGGCTGAATTCTTTTGAATGTTTTAACTGTTATTTATGTATGGTGCCTTGATAACTGAAAGGCACCTTATAAATAAAAATTATAATTATTATTAAAAAATGGGAAATTTTATACTCAGTTAGATTTTCCACTTGAAAAAAGATTATTTTTTGCAAATGTGTAAGCCTTTTTTGCAAATGGGTCATCCTGTGTCACAAATAGGAAACTGTTTTTCATGTGACCATTTTCTTTTTCTACTTTGTGAGGGAAACAATGTAACATAACTAAGATTTTCTCACCCAACCACCAACAGTCACGCTAATGAGGTGACCCTGCTGAAGGAGGGTGTTGAGTTCTGCTAAACACACCATGTTTTCCAGATATATAATTTTATGTCTCTCACTGAGTGAAAAAACAAAATGGTGGTGGCACAAAAAAGATTACCCATTTGCGAAAAAGGATTACACGTCTGTCCTCCATTGGAGCCTGGATCTTCACAATGGCATCAGTTTAGGTAGGTGAGGGTGTTTGAGGAGGTCTGAGGGGTGCGTGGTGGTTTGTGCACAGTGGTAGGTCAGGTAGGGGTGCAGCTGCAATCACTGGTGGACTTTTATTTACAGGTTGAACAAATAAAATACAAGACATTGAGGGACCATTTTGTTATGTTCAGGATACGATGGACATGGGAGGGTGGGGCGGTACCACTGGATACCAATGAAAATATAAAAAAAAAAGTCTATGGAAATTGGAGGTTGGGGGGCATGCCAGTAGACACCAGGGATATTAACTACCAATTAATGGGGACTGGAGAACAATTAGAGAGTGGGGGATAGTGATTGGAAGGTAGGGGGAGGTTCCACTAGACACCAGGGACATGTATTAAACTAAATGGGGATGACAATCAGATGGTCTGGGAGTGCCACTAGACACCAGGAAAATTAATCAAATTAATTGGCTGGGGATCAGAGAGTGGTGGATGCCACTAGACACCAGGGATATTAGTAAAATATGGGCTCAGTGATCAGAGGGTGGTGTGTGCTACTAGACACCAGGGATACACAATTCCAATTCATTTCTGTAAAAAGCAACACCAGAATTGGGTGAAACATCCCCAGATTATCAGAACACATATATTGGTTTCAAGCAAAGATGTTGTTTTTTTCAGTTAATGTATTTTGTTTCCCTTGCTAACTGACAAATAAAATGGCGGCAGCATGAAAAAAGATTTCTCATTTGCGACACAAGATGACCCGTCTGTGAAGTTTATTTATTTATTTGAATCTAGGATTACAAGTACCTTTGAACTAAGGCTCTTTTACAAAGGTTCCATGTTGGATGAGGTACAATTTAAACAAGACATTGAATAACAGTATAACAGTGGGTTACAGGCAGTTTCATACAGTTTTATACAGTCAATACAGTGACAAAAATGCCAGAAGGAGGTCTGGTAACAGAGTTAACACAGTATGGAAGACAGACACACTAGAGGGGTGTGGCCATAGGCACTTGACAAATATCAATTAAAGTGCTACAGGGGGGTAGGGAAGGTGGGTGGGAGGAGGGGAGGATGTTTGGGTGTATGGGAGCGGGAGTTGAGGGGGCGAGGGTTAAGTGCTAGGTGGAAAGAGCAAAGAGGAGAGGGGAGAACAATTAGGAAGGAGAGTCACAGGAGCTAGATGCAGACAGGACGTGACAGAGACTGGGTTTTAATGGACCAAGCTTTGGCACTGAGGCGATGTCAATGTTGAGACCATTGAACCAGCTGGGAGCTCTGTGCGCAAAGGATCTTTGCCCTTGTGCAGTGCAGAAATGCGGGATATGCAGCGGTTGGGATTCAGAGCCCCTCGTGATGTGAGTAGTCCACGCTGGGCAGAAGAGAACTTGGACACCTGGGGGAGCAAGGCCTAGTGTTATTTTCTTTGCCATAAGGCAGGTTTGGTACTTGATCCAGTTTGAAAGTTGAAGCCACCCAGTCAGTGCATAGAGATCACACGTGTGGGTGAGGTGATGGGCACCAGTTATGAGACAGCAAGCTTTGTTTAGTGCAGTGGATGTGTGCCTAAGGGCAGTGGCAGAGGCAGAGCCGTAGATGATCAAGCCATAGTCGATTATTAAGATTACTGAGCTCTGTACTGCAATCCTTAAGGCATCTGAGGTAAGGCATTGCCTGTGCCTGAAGAGTAGGCCAATGCAAGTGTTGGCAGCCTTGGCAATGGGTGAAGGCAAACTGTAGATTCTTTTGAAGGTGGCCCAGATCCTTGTGAGTGGAGGGGATGACGGTGACATCAGCATAAAGGAGGATTTGTGCAGGACAAGATTGTGGAAGATCATTCAGAAAAAGTCTAAAAAGAAGAGGCCCAAGAATGGAGCCTTGAGGAACCCCTGAGTGACCAGGACGTGCATCTGAGAGAACATCAGCTATTTTCACTCTTTGGAAGTGATTCTCCAAGAAGCTTTTGAACCAGGTCGTGGACTCAAGTGAGTGCCCAGCAGAACGTAGCTGTGTGATTAATAGTTTATGATGTACAGTGTCAAAAGCCTTGGTCAGGTCTATGAAGACTGACCCGGTTAGGAGGCTGTTGTCCAACAAGCTGTGGATAGCACTGGTGAAATCAAGGAGGGCTGATGTAGTACTGTGACCTGTATGGAAGCCATGTTGTTGGGGGTAGAGGATATTGTGTTTATCCAGGTATTCCGTTAGCTGGTCAGATACCATACATTCAATGGCCTTAGAGAAGGGGGGGGAAGTATGGAGATAGGCCGGTAGTTCACATGCAGGTCCTTGTCCCCACTTTTATGGACCAGGGTAACTGTGGCTGATTTCCATCTGTCGGAGAACTGGTTGAGGGTGAGGGAGAGGTTGAACATTTTTGTTAGTGGAAGTAGCACTTCATCAAGGGTGAGGGACACCAGCTTGAGGTCGAGTGAGTTCCCACTAGTTCTGGATTTGGCGATTGCATTAGAGACATATTTACGGACCTCATGCACCCTGACTTCCTTAAAGTAGAATGGTGGGCAGGTGTAGGGAGGGTGTTGAGGGCTGGGGGTGGGAGAAGAAGGGTGGTCATCATTGAAGAAATCTGAAGGGAGAACACTACTGAGGTCAGAGAACACAGTACTGAAAGTATTTGCAATTGTGGTAGGGTTGAGAGTTATGCCACCATCAATGACCAACATAGTAGGTGAGGTCTTTGGCTGCTTCCCAGTTACTTCTTTAAGATTGTCCCAGAAGGATTTCCCTTTTCCCCAGGTGTTCGTGAAGGTATCTCTGTAGTATGCATTTTTCTTCTGGCAAATTGATTTAGTGCAGTCGTTTCACGCCTTTTGTAGTTCTGAATAGCGGCTTGATTTCCAGTGGCCCATGCCCGAAGCTAGAGGAGTTCCCTTGCTTTCAGATCAGTAAGTAGTTCAACAGAGGGCCAAGGATTGCAAAGGCCTTTGATTTTATGCCTTTTGAAAGGGGCATAGGTGTCACAGGCAGCACTGAAGAAGTTGATGAAGAAATCCAAGGCCGAGTTGACATCAGAAGTGTTGAATATAGGAGACCAGTTGAGCTGTTGGAGGTGGGATTTGAGGTGTTTCAACTGACCACGTGGGAGGACTCTACTGTTGATTAATTTAGGGGGGCTTGCAGAATTTATTTGACCATTCGCAGATGACTAGGGAATGGCCAGTTAGTGTATCTGGAAGGACAGAAACATCCAAGATGCAGGAGGGACGGCTGGTCAGTATCAAGTCCAGGAGAGTGCTTGCACCAGTTTTATAATTATGTCTGGTGGGGGAGACTACCAGCTGTGCAGGTTGGCTGCTGAGATGGCATCCTTGAGGCCCCCGGTGTCAGCAGCTAGGCAATTGATGTTAAAATCACCCATTAGGATCGACTCCAAGTCAGGGGGTTTGTGCATGGATGATGTCCAAGACTAAGTTGAGGCCTTTACCTTGTCCTTTTGGAGGAATGTAAAAAGCAGCAACAGTCAGTGCTTTGTTATGAGCCCCCAACAGAATTTTAATAGGTAGGATCTGCATAGAAGAAACCGAGAGGGGGAAGGTAAGCGGTGACCCAGGAGGGTGTCTTTGAGATATATAGCACAACCTCCCCCTCTTTTCGTACTCCTGTCAAGTCTGAAGACATTGTACGCTGGCATGGCAATAGCCATGTCTGGAATTTTGGGTGATAGCCAGGTTTCAACGATTGCAAGGATATCAGAGTTGTGTTGGTTAGTGAATATTTTCAGGACATCAAGTTTAGGCAGGAGGCTGCAGATGTTGAGAGATGCAAGGGTGAGAGTCCCAGGGTGCCTCGATTGATGGCTGGAGCAAGGAAGTTTAGGCCCAGGATTTGGGTGAACATTCCCAGATAGCAGCAGCAGGAGAAGCGGAAGCTTCAGAATGCACCATCTTAATTGTTTTAAGGCAGATTTGTTTACCCGTTTCATGCACAGTCTATTGCAATGATTCTGTCTTAGGTCCCAAAGTGATGTAATATGAGCCAGTGCTGAGAATGGCAAAAGGTGAACATACACCACCCTATCATGGTTCTTCAGGTGTTGCCAGCCATCCCCAGAGAAGAATGGGAGAGTATAGACAAGCTCAGTTGGAAGGGTACCAGAGTGGGTGTAGATAAGGTCAATCCTGTAGCCTAGAGGAAGAGAGAGGTATCTAGCTCCAGGCAGGAAAAAAAACAGCGGTAGCAGGGAGCAAAAGAGAATGAGATGAAGAGACAGAAGGGGCAGAGACATAATGCTTAGAGGATGTGTAGAGATAACCGAGAGGGTCTATATGGCAAGAGCCCCCCATGGAGGTGAAGCAAGGAGGGGGAGAGTAAGCGGCGAGGGGAGGAGATCCCAAGTAAGTGAGCCCAATAAGGTTCAAGCAGGGTGGATTCCAACGTCGAGTGGGTGGGGCCAAAGCCTATTTAATAAAGGTAGGAGGTGGAAGCGGGGGGTGGACGCAAATTTTTGGCAAAAGTCAATGCAAAGCAGTGGGCGCCGAAACCAAGAGACTGAAAATCCAATAGGAGAAAAAGACAGGACCAATCAGTAGCTGAGTGGAATGCAGTGGTCCAATTAGAAGAGGGTGGCAGCAGGCGGTGGTCTATCAGAGTCACGCAGTGCTTCCTCGGAGCAGCCGGGACACTTACCTGGCTTTGAAGGTGTCCTGGTTGGCTGGAGGATGGAGGTACGGGTGGCTGGTAGGATTAGCTGCGGCCGCTCGCTGGAAGTCCGATCAGAGGCAGTGGATCTGACTTTTAATGTGTCCTGGTCGGCTGAAGGATGGAGAAGTGGGCAGCTAGCAGGATTAGCAGCAGCCGCTCGCTGGAAGCCCCATCAGGGGCAGTGGATCTAGTTTAAGATATAAAATGTAGGTTAAAATAGGGTGTTTTAGCTGGGGCAGGGGGATACCAAGGCAACTAGAAGATTATTGGGGCTATTTAGAGGGTAGCAAGGGAGGAAGCTCAGGTATGGAACTGTAGAGTAGATAGCAGAACAGGTGCTAAACAAAGCTGATAGATAAGCAGATGGCAAAAATAGGAAGATGTCTTTAAAGGGAGGGCAGAACAAGTGTTAGGCCTAATAACTGCACTCTGTATCTTTAAGTGGAGTTGCAATATTAGTGAGAGGGGAGGATGAAGACTGCCTAGGGGCGGTGCAGAGGTGGAGGGGGAGTATTTAATAAACTTATCACTGGTGCTCCCAGACTCACTCACACATGTGAGCTGTACACCCTGGCTACCCTACTCAACCTGGAAGAGCGACTCATGTATCAGACATGCCAGCTCACCTTTAAAGTCCTGCGTGGCCTATCCCCCATAGGCCTATCCAACTCCATTCGCCGTACTGCACCGACCCTGATCACGCACAGCTCAAGAGCTACCCTAGTTATTCCGAGAGCCAGACCTCTCAAGGTCAGAGGGCATTCTCACTGCAGCGCCCACTGGTATAACTCCTCTGCCAGTGTCTCAAACTCACTAACCTTAGCTTGCTTTAAGCCCAGGCTCAGAAAACTTCCTCATTAGCTCTCGCAAATGCAACTGCCGCTAGCCTAGTGTAAAAAAAATATATATATATATATATACTCTGTTTGACAATGCTCACTGAGCGTCTCCCTTCCTTTCCCTACTAATTCCTCCTCCCTATCTCCCTCCCTTCTACTCCCACCAGCTCTCCCCAACTACTAAGTTTTGCACCTTTTGTTATCTTTGTTTTGAGATTGTATTCTATTGAAACAAAATTGTAATTGAACTGTAACTTTTGTTTGTAAGTACTGTGTCCCTTGTACTACTGTTCTGATGTCCTCTTTGTGACGAGGTACCTTTGTAAATGAGCCTCTGGCTCAAAGGTTTCTAAACTGATGTTTAACTAAATAAATAAATAAATAAAGGCTGGAGGTGGGGGATGGGGGGCTGGGTGCAAACTTTCAAGCAGGAAGGAGACAGAAGGAGACAAAGTAAAACAGAAATTGGATTTTTTGTAAGGCAGAGCTTACAACAGTGACCCAAATGAAATCTGATCTAAACAGAAAAAAATGTATCACTTTAAGCTTAGTTTCTGATCCAGGGTAGATTACCACTGGACCTTAAAACAAAGAGAGCTATAATACTTTAAAATCTACATACCTGCAGCCTAAAAGAACATGCACTTCAAACTCCCTTGGAGTGCAAATTGCTACAGACAGGCATAGGTTCACGTTTAAATTAGGATACACAGGACAATTTGGAGAGACTTAACCAGTACCACAATCAATATGTAACATTAGCTTAAAGTCGAAAAAGAACAGGAGTAACAAAGCAAAGAAGTAGTCTAGGTAACAAGCTCCCTGAACTGGGGCCTTGATGGAAGAGGGATGCCTGGATATCGTGGCAGTCACAGAAACATGGTACACAGAGAACCATGACACAGATGTCAACATACCAGGTAACACAATCTATAGGAGGGACAGGGAGGGCAGAAGAGGAGGAGGAGTAGCTATCTATGTAAGGGAAGGAATCAAAGCAGTGGAACAAAAGGGTAAACAGAGAGGAGAGGAGGCACTGTGGGTCACCCTGGAGACTGGAAATGGCACCACAATCCGCACAGGTTTTGCATACAGACCCCCATCTCAGGGGGAGGAAATGGACAAGAAAATGATAGAAGGCATCCTTAGGATGGCAGAGAAAAGGGAGATATTGTTGATTGGGGACCCGAATATGCCAGATGTTAACTGGAGCACTTTTGCTGCAGCCACATCCAAGAGCAGGGCCATTACTGATGCCCTACGGGGGGCATGCCTCAGGCAGGTAGTGCTGGAATCCACTTGGGAGGGAGCAGTCTTAGACCTGGTACTCTCAAACAGGGATGGAGAGAGGATCTCAGATCTAGAAGTAGGTGGCCATCTGGGAACAAGTGACCATCAAACAGTATGGTTCACCATAAACTCAGCTGCAGACACAAGCCAGACAAAAGGGAGGATACTGGACTTCAGGAGGACTGACTTTGTCAAAATGGAAGAGTGCCTCAGAAAAGCACTAGCAAACAGGCAAAAAGGAGGGGTGGAGCAACAATGGGGAAACATCAAAACTGCCATCACAGAGGCAACAGGCCTTTGTGTGAAGCAAATAAACAAATCAAAATGAAAGAAAAAAACACTATAGCTCTCAAAAGAGGTGGCAGGGAAGGTTAGAGAGAAAAAGATAGCATTCAGGAAATATAAGAAAACACAGAAGGAGCAGGACAGAGAATTGTACCAGTTAAAGCAGAAGGCAGTCAGAATGGCAAAGGCCCAAACCGAGGAAAAGATAGCCAACTCAGTTAAGAAGGGGGATAAAACCTTTTATAGGTACATTAGGGAGTGAAGAAAGACAAAGGGAGTGATACTGAGGCTTAATAAAAGGGAGGGTGGGTGGGCAGAGAGGGACAGTGAACTAGCAGGGATACTGAATGAATACTTCTGCTCAGTATTCACAAAAGAAGAGGAGGGGGAGGTACCTAATCCAATCAATATACACACTCTGGATAGGGAGACCTGTCCTTTCACAGTAGAAAGAGTTCTGAAAGAACTCCTAAAACTGAAGGAGGATAAAGCAATGGGGCCTGACGGAATTTACCCCAGAATTCTAAAAGAACTAAGGGGAGAACTAGTGACACCTCTGACTACTCTTTTTAACAAATCATAGGAGGATGGTGTGTTATCTGAGGACTGGAGGAGGGCGTATGTGATTCCCCTTCACAAAAGTGGGAGCCAGACAGCGACGGGAAACTATAGACCTGTCAGTTTGACCTCAGTGATAGGGAAAATTATGGAATCACTTCTGAAGGAAAGAATTGTTGAGTACCTAGAGGTCAGTGGGGCACAGGACCCAAGACAGCATGGATTCTCAGTGGGAAGGTCATGTCAGATGAATCTAATCAATTTCTTTGACTAGGTGACCAAAGTAGTAGACCAGGGAGGGGCAGTCCCACATAAAAGATTAATAAACAAATTAGCCAGCCTGGGAGTGGGTCCCAGGGTGGTAGCCTGAGTAAAACATTGGCTGGATAACAGGACACAGAGGGTAATAGTAAATGGAGTCCACTCTAAAGAAAGGGGGGCTACTAGTGGGGTACCGCAGGATTCAGTATTAGGACCGGTTCTCTTCAATGTCTTTATAAGCGACATTGCAGAGAGACTGGAAGGAAAAGTGTGCATCTTTGCAGAAGACACAAAGATCTGCAACAGGGTTGATACACAAGGGGGGTGGAAAGAATGAGGAGGGACTTGGCAAGGTTGGAGGAATGGTCAGAAGTATGGCATCTTAGATTCAATGCAAAAAAATGCAAAGTAATGCACCTGGGAAACAAAAACCCAGGGGAAGAGTACACAATGGGGGTGGGGGGAGATAGTAACAACAACAAAAATGGAAAGGGACCTGGGATTAGTCATCTCAGATGACCTAAAGGTTAGCAAGCAATGTGAGAAGGCAGTAGAGATGGCTGGGGGGATACTGGGATGTATAGGGAGAGGCATCACCAGTAGAAAACAGGAAGTTGTCATCCCTCTGTACAGACAGTTGGTGAGACCCCATCTGGAGTACTGCATGCAGTTCTGGAGACCCCATCTCCGCAAGGACATAGACAGAATAGAGGCAGTACAGAGGAAGGCAACTAAAATGGTGCAGGGTCTGCAACAGGAAGCCATATGAAGAGAGACTAAAGGAGCTTAATATGTATACCCTTGAGGAAAGAAGGGACATGATAGAAACTTTTAAGTACTTTAAAGGAAATAAACAAAGTTCAAGAGGGTAGCATCTTTCAGAAAAAGAGATGCACAAGAACAAGGGGACACAATTTGAAAATAGAGGGGGGACGGCTCAGGGGCAATGTAAGGAAGTATTTTTTCACTGAGAGGGTGGTAGATGCATGGAATGGCCTTTCTGAGGAGGTCATGGGGTTAAAAACAGTGGGGGAATTCAAGAATGCATGGGACAGACATAAGGAAATTATTGTGGGGAGGTAGGAAGAAATAGGCTTTTGGTTAACTAGGATCTGCAGCTTATCCAATAGGTAGGGGAAATGGGCAGACTAGGTGGGCCAAGTGGTCCTTATCTGCCATCAGAGTCTATGTTTCTATGAAAAAGGATTACCCAGCTACAACAAAGGATAATTTTTCGAGCAGGACATCTGTCTTGTCGCAGGCACTAGAGAGCTTACTAGAATTAAGACTTGAACCCTTTTATATTCAGAACTCCTGAGGGTGATTGTATGCCCTTTTGAGGGCTTTGAAACACTCTGACAGGGGATTTTAATTGAATATTTGGAGTTTTTACTGTAGCGCTTGAAGGAGCGGTTACGTGACCTGGAAGACTTTTCCGGTTTGTGTACTACATATTTGAATGCCCAGCATGAGCGGGAATCCTCTAGTTGTCCACATACTGTGAGGCTAGGTTTAGTCTGGTGAGACAGGTCTGGCAACAAGCTCCAGCTCGTGAAGTCTGTGCTGTCAGTAGTAATCTCTCTTCAAGGTGCTTATTTGGAGGCAGAAGGAGATATCAAAAAAGGGAATTGGGATTTGAGTCCTGTGTGCTGATATTGTGGACTACAGCTTCCTGTCTCAGGCACTAGGGCACTTACTAGAATTAAAACTTGAACCCTTTTACATTCAGAGCTCATGTGGGTGATTGTATGCCCTTTTAAGGGCTTGGAAACACTCTGACAGGGGGGATTTTAATTGAATATTTGGAGTTTTTACTGTAGCACTCACAGGAGAGGTCACGTGACCTGGAAGACTTTTCCAGTTCGCATACTACATACTTGAATGCCCAGTGCGAGCGAGAATCCTCTTGTTGTCCACATACTGTGAAACCAGGTTTAGTCTGGTGAGACAGGTCTGGCAACAAGATCCCACTCATGAAGTCTCTGCTGTCAGTAGTAATCTCTCTGCAAGGTGCTTATTTGGAGGCAGAAGGAGATATCAAAAAAGGGAATTGGGATTTGAGTCCTGTGTGCTGATATTGTGGACTACAGCTTACTGTCTCAGGCACTAGGGCACTTACTAGAATTAAAACTTGAGCTCTTTTACATTCAGAGCTCCTGTGGGTGATTGTATGCACTTTTAAGGGCTTAGAAACACTCTGATTGGGGATTTTAAATGAATATTTGGAGTTTTTGCTGTAGCACTTGCAGGAGAGGTCACGTGACTGGAAGACTTTTCCAGTTCATGTACTACATATTTGAATGCCCAGTGCGAGCAGGCAGAGTGCCGGAGTGTGGCACGTGGTTGCCGTGCGCCAAGACATGTGCATTCAGCGCTTGTCAGGCGTGTCCGGCGAGAACGACAGAACAAGGATAGGAAACCTTACTTAGAAGTAAGTTATTCAATCAATCAATCAATCAATCAACCCCCATCTTCAATTATATCATGGATAGTAATACAATTAAGTTAGCAAGTGCAGAGATTGGAATAAAATGTTCCATATGTAACCTATTCAGAACAGTCTCTAATACAGGATTTGAAGTGCTTATCTGCAACAGATGCACCAAAGTAGCTGAACTCAGGGCCTTACTAGGCACAAAAGATAAAGAAATTGAGGCACTTAAATCAAAACTAGAAACATATAGAGACACTATAAATAAAATGGTTGTAAGTAAAGGGGCTAGTGTAAAGAGAAATAGAGTACATAGTGATAGCGAGGAAGAGGTACAAGATGATTGGATATTGATTAAAAGTAATTCAAAGTTAAAGAAACACAGACATAGAGCTTTAGGATCTATACCAGTAGAAGAAAATCATTTTGTACCATTATTAAATTTAATGGACAGCATTGAGGTACAATCAAATGAAATATTGGACAACATTGATGCACTTGAAGGAGCAAGTGAGGACAATTCAGGGCCCACGATAGTTGCACTAGCTCCTATTGAGGAAAGGGGAAATCCAATAACCACAATTTACCAAAGGAGGAATTTTATATCTTGGGAGACTCCATGATCAAATACACTGATAGGTATTCAATGAAGTGAAAAGAAGAGAATGTTGCAAGCTGCTGCTATAGGGGGGCAAAACTTCAGAACATTGCTACTATGATACTGACTAGTCTTAAAGGTACAGAGACAACAAAAACAGTGATCCTGCATGTAGGCCCTAATAATGTCGGGAACAGCACTGTGGACGACATTATAAAAGAAACAAAGAACCTGTATGAAGCCATTAGTGCAAGTAACTCTAAAATAATTTTTTCAGAGGTACTCCTGGTACCAAGAGCAGGTTTTATAAGGACAAAGAAAATTAAAGCCTATAATAATTGGCTCCACAGGTGGTGTTTGGAGACAGGTATCAAATGTATCACCACGTATGAAGAATTTACTGATAATTGGGGATTATACAGTTATGACTGACTTCATCTGAATAAGAAAGGAACAAGAAAATTAGGACTGAAATTTTATGATGTAATTAATCACACTGTAACAGACAAAAAACTAAATTACAGGGGGCATAGGGATACAAGAACTAGAACTCCTTCAAGAAATAAATACTGCCTAAGCAATGACATTCGGGGCAAAAAACATCTTACGTTGGTACTAGCGAATGCCAGGAGCTTAAATACAATCAAAAGACATGAGCTAGACTTCATTATGATGCAACAGGACGTTGATGTTGTAGCCATTATGGAAACTTGGTAGAAAGATGACATCCTATATAATAATATTAATGTGTACACATTATACTATAAAAATAGAGAGGCAAAAAACGGAGGTAGTGTTGCACTTTATATCAAAACTGGTATAATCTGTAGGGAAACCAAAGAAGACACCAACACAGCTGCAGCAGATGATAGCCTGTGGATTGAACTTATGCTACACGGCAGGAAAAAAAACTACTAATAGATGTTTTATACAGACCACCAGATATAAATGTTAGGGATCATATGATGTTATTAGACAGAGTGAATGACATCATATCAAACAATGATGTTATTTTAATGGGAGACTTAATCTCCCTGTAATCAATTGGAGTCTGCTTACTGCATCAAATAACCAGGAGAGATTGTTTTTGGAGTTCTGCATAACAAACGGTTTGAATCAATTGGTCAAAGAACCAATGACAAATGATAATATGCTGGACTTGATTCTAATAAACAGAGCTGAGGATTTGAGTAAACCCAAAATACAGGAACCCCTTCTAGGTTGTGACCATAATGTAATGTTTATGAACACCACTTCGAGCCTATAATAATTTGTGGCATAACAATTACAAAAAACTATGGTAATATGGATTTTGCAGAACATTGCATGAATGGAATTGGTTTGACACTGAAGTAACTGTGGGGGAATTATGGTCTAAGATAAAGGCTAAACTACTAGAACTAGAAGCCCTATATGTACCAGATAAAATTAATTTCAACAAGAAGGGTAAAATACCACTTTCATATACCAATAAAGTCAGGATGCAAATAGCAAGAAAGAACAAGCATACCGGTTTATGAAAAGGGATAACACTTACTACAATTTATATAAATATAGGCAAGAATTAAGGAATACCAAAACAGTAATAAGAATGGCCAAAACAATATGGAATTTAGAATGGCACACCAAAAAAGTGGGGGGAAATCTTTTTATGTTTACATTAATTATAAAATCTATCGATAGACATGTGGGCCCAATAGTGGATAACAGTATGGATGTTTCAGACCCAATGAACATGGCAGAAGCTTCTAATAAATATTTTTGTTATGTTTACTCTGATAAAATTGAGCCACCTAGTATTGATATACCTAATAATACTAATTCCACAGAAATTATAAGTCAGGAACAAATATTAAATAAATTAGAGTGGATAGACACCTCAAAATTGGGTGGCCCAGATTATTTACATCCCAGACTTCTTTACTAGGTCAGATCTTGGTTGGTTGAACCACTTTATCTGTTATATAATCTATCATTTACAACTGGGAAAGTACCCCATGACTGGAAAACAGCAGTGCTTGTGCCTATATATAAAAAGGGTTGTAAGTCTGACATGGGTAATTATAGACTCATACATCTGACTTCGATTCTGGGAAAAATATTCAAGGCTTTTATGAAAGATATTCTAGAAAAAGAACTAAAGGATAAAACTATCCTAGATAATGCACAACACAGCTTTAGGAAACACAGGTTATGCCTTACCAATATGCTGTCATTTTATAACAGAATTTAGTAAAACTCTGGACAATAACAAACTAATGGTTAATGTCGTCTTTCTTGATTACTGAAAAGCATTTGACTAGGTACCTCTTAATATCTTGATTCAAGAGATGGTACAATTACAAATAAATCTAAAAGTAACAAACTGGGTTAAAAACTAACTAACTCTAAGGACCCACATAGTTAGAATTAGGGGACACCAGTCCAATGAGAGTAGGCTGACAGGCAGTGTCCCACAGGGTTCAATGTTGGGACCATCCCTATTTTCCTTATTTATTTCACATATGTGTGCCACAGTCATGGCACACTGTATTAAGTTTGCAGACAATTCTAAAATTAGCACTGAGGTCTCAAATGAACAACAGGGAAAGATACTACAAGCCAATTTACATAAAGTACAAGACTGGGCAGTTAGCAGTGGTATGAGTTTAATTTAAGCAAATGTGCTGTTATGCACCTTGGTACTAACAATTTAGGATTTGAGTATACATTATATGGGGTAAAATTGAAGACAGTGACCAATGAGAGAGATTTGGGTATCCTAATAAGTAATGATTTATCTTTTAGTAGTCACTGTAAAGCAACGGTAAACAAAGCAAACAGTATCTTAGCAGCAATTAGAAGATCATCCAGATCTAGACACAAGGCATATATACTTCCCCTCTATAGGACATTTGTGAGGCCACATCTGCACTATTGAAGTCCACTATGGAGTCTATTCCTTAGGAGATATGTGGATCTCTTGGAAAGGGTACAGAGGAGATGCACCAAGATGATCTCTGGATTAGAAAATCTGAGTTATGAAGAAAGACTTTCAAGATTAGGCCTGTACAAATTAGAGCAAAGGAGAATCAGGGGTGATCTTCTTCTTATGTATAGGATATTCAAGGATGAAGACCCAAGGGAAAGTTTGGATTTAACACTTGCTAACAGAGATCTAAATCTTAGATCTCATAATAAACAGTTGAAGCTGACTTACCCTAAAAAAAAACAATAGAAGATACTTCTTCACTGAAAGGATTATTCCCTTATGGAATATGCTTCCTTCTGATATTGTCAATTCAAATAGTTTTGGGATTTTCAAAAACAGACTTGATAAATTCCTTCTACACTTCTAATAGTACCATAAGCCCCTTTTGGGGAAACGGGAAACAAGTTCTTATAGGTACACGCCTTCTGCCTGTCTGATAGACTGATTATAGCACTGAGTATCTATAACTTATCATTGAAAATCATGGGAACTTTAAAATTTAATAACGTTGGAATGGATTAATATTTTTTCACCAAACCAGAAAAAGGCACATCTGTGAGGCAAGTCCTTTCTACCCTAAACATTTCAGACCACAATTTCAAATCATTTGGGAGACACAGGTGGACAAAGAAACATCAAAAAACAGGTACATTACACAATTTGTGGTGGTCTGCACCTCCATAACCATACAACCGGCTGGAACAAAGCTTGCCATATCAAGAGACCTCAGGTCTCTGACAGCATGTGCAAAACTTCATATAAATCTGTTGTACAGTTGCAAAGTTATTAAGGTGCAAACATTGGAGTTTATCAGTAAAGTGCCTACTCAACCTTAATTATACTGGCACTACCACACCAGTATAATATCAGTAGATAATATAGGTGTGGACACAAAAGGCTGCTGATAAATCTGTTTATCACAGCAATTTTATGTATAAATCGGAGACCACTGGTTTATACATATATTAAGTGCATCATCAGGGATTTCAACATATAGTTAGTTCATCATAGCCTTATTGCCTCCCTTCTGCTCGCCCACCGGCTGGCTGGCTCTACTTACAAAGATTTTTGGTTTCCTCCAACCACACACTCCTTTCTGTCTCACCATCTCTCTTTACACTAAATGCTTTTCTCTGATCCGTAAATCCTTTTTACAGTTATGCTTTATTTTAAAAACTCTGTCTACATTCTTTTGCAGTACCCTTTTTTTTCTCAGTTTTCTGTTTCTTCTAGCAACAACATTTCCACTAACTTCTCCTGCTCTTGCTTGCTCAAAAAAACATACTGCAATACTAAGGATCTTCAGCTGCCCTCTGTGGTGAGTTGGCCACTGCTGTCATAATTCTGTTATATTTTTCAGTGATTTTGGTTATGTTCAAATTCTCCAAAAAGGGCCTGGAGATAAGGTTTGACAGAAGGAAGCACAGTTTTACTGAAAAGGTCACATAGAAGAGAGAATGTATATTGTGAATGTCTGACATTCCTCTTTGCCTGGGAAAGGCTTACTTAACAGGAAACTAAAATTCCATTTCAAAGGGGGGGGGGGGGAATCGATATCCTGTGACTCGATAAACTAATCAAGGGAGACAAATCCATTAGGACAGGAGATGGGAGGAACTCTCCCATTGTAATAAACTTTACACTTCAAGAGAAAACTACTTTAAGTTCCAGGGACTGTCATGGTATATTTACATTTTATTAGGTGGCAACAAGGACAGGGATATCAAAGGCACAGCCAGGAAGTGGTTTGGGGAATATCTACTCTGGAAGTCTATTGTGAATTCACTTCAAGGATCATATTCATCTCCAATTAAAGTGGCAGAAGGAAAACTTTTTTTTTTTGTGGTTCACTTAACATTTGGGAAAGAGCAAGAGAGATCCCTTCTGGCCCAAAAAGATAAGGCCACAGACTGCAGAAATCAGGGTATATAAGACCCTCAACACAGCATTTTGATGCACACTTTTTCATGAGATACCATTCCTGACACACCAGAGAGGCCAAACTGTCTGACTCACACTGAAGGCTAAGGCTACAGAAGAACTGAAAAGTTTTGCAGAAACTCATTTATTTTCTGGAATTTTGATTCTCCACAGACAAGGTATAAATTAGACAGTTAAATTTTGACGTGTTTTTTATGTATATGTCCAACTTTTGTTTTGTTATCTTGTAACCAAATTTCTGAATCTTTTGTTTGTAACTCTTGTATGATAATTATTTAAGCTTAAAAAGCTCTTGCTTTTAAAAACTGCCTGGGAGAGATTTTATTGTGTGTGTGAATGTGAGAATGTTTATTAAATCTATGATGGCCTATTTAATTGCTAAGGTGCCACCATTGCTACCAAAGACTAGGATCCTGGAAGGGAAAACTGCGGGCCAAATAGGGGAAATATGGTATCCAGTGATGATAGCGACTGAAAATGAGTGACTACAAAAATAGCAGCTAATTTTCAGCACTATCATTCTAGGCTACCCTGCAAGGGTAGCGGCCATAGGGAAGGGTGACCAGAAATAGGGGGTTATAGTCAGGGGAAGGGGTTTTAGGGGACTGGTGTGCCTGCAGACACTGAGCTAGCAGTGTGGTGTGTCTAGCTCTGGTATAGCATGTACTGGGTTGGGGATTGGGGATCAGGGGTGAATTTTGCACTGCTTGCAGCTGCGGGACTTAATTTTTTAACCAGATTGTGCCTCCACGACATGTCGCCTGGAGTTGAGAATCTAAATTCAGGGGAGTGCAGGGGCAAAACCCCCATCCCCCCCACAAAAACACTTTTTGATGTTCCAGATGTTGGGTTGCTGGGAAGTGTATATTGCCAATTTGTTTTTTGGCGATATGCACTCACCATAATAGCGATCGCTATTTTGTGATCACTATTATGACATGGAACTAGAAGATATGTAGGTCTCTAGAGGGGTCTGAAAGGGGGAACAAGGTCACTACACCACCCATGGGAGAAGACATAGTCTGAGTTACGAGGACAGCCCCAAAGAGCTTGTAACACCTGGGTCTTCCCCCAGTACAGCAATCAAGGATAGTTCTCGCCTGGCTACAGACTCGAGACTGTATTTTACCCTTACCCAGTTGAGAGAGGAAGCCCTGGGACCTCAAGGCGCGTGTTCAATTATGAACTCAGTGAACACTCTATAATAATAATAATAATTCTTTATTTTTACCGTGCCTTTCTAAAACCAAGGTGCCTTAACAGCAACCTTCACATAAAAACAATAAAATGAACACAAATGCAATAAATACTGAATTCATAAAATACAATAAAATATCATCATCAAGGATATGCCATCAACCACAAATGGGTCTTTAATGCCTGTTTAAATTTCTCCACGGATGCACACTCCTGAAGCGGGCCGGGTAGAAAATTCCAAATGGTTGGAGCCACATACATAAAAGCACAGGCCTCCGAAGATTTTAAAGAAACCCTCAGAATCTGCAGCAACCCCTCGTTCACTGAGTGGAGTGATTGCCTAAGGCAGTAGGGTACCAGGAGCTCTTTCAAGTAGTCTGGGCCCAGTCCGAGTAGGGCTCTACAAGTCAGAAGACTGACTTTAAAGGTGATCTGCCACTGTATTGGCAGCCAGTGCAGTTCATGCAGCACTGGTGAAATATGACAGGTACGGGAAGTACCCGACAATAACTGGGCTGCAGCATCCTGGTAGCCCTAGATACAGGGATTTGCAATAATCAAGGTGCAAGGTCACAAAGGCATGGACCAATGTAGGCAGATCGCCGGATGGAACTAGGTGCTTAATCCTGGAGATCTTCCTCAGATGGTAAAAGAATGATTTGATGACTGCCAACACCCATGATCGCAGTGTCAGCCCATCATCAAAAATCACCCCCAGGTTCTGCACCTGTTCGGAGGTAGGGAGCTGGGAGCCACCCAGAAAAAGACCTGAGGGCAAACCAGCTCCCATCCCCTCTATCCAGTGACACGGGTCCACAACCATCACCTCCATCTTCTCTGAGTTCAACCTCAAACAGCTCGAATTCATCCAGTTCTGGATTTCAGTGAGGCAGTTGTTAAATACCGAGAGAGCTCTATCCTGGTCGGGTACAAGAGATAGGTAGAGCTGGGTATCATCAGCATAGCAGTGAAACATCAGCCCATACCTTCTTACAATGTCTCTGAGGGGAACTCCGAAAAACATGGGGATCAACAACGAACCCTGAGGAACCCCACATGACAGAGAGACTGGGCCAGAAGAATGAATCCCTGACACATCCCTCTGAGTTCTGCCCATGAGGAAAGATCTAAACCACCCAAGGACTGTACTAGACAGGCTACAGATGAACCTCAGGCATTCAAGAAGTACCCCATGGTCCACAGTGTCAAATGCTGAAGAGAGATTGAGAAGGACCAAGATGGAACAGCTCTTTTGATCTCTTGCCATCAAGAGATCATTGAGCACCTGAACCAGTGCAGTCTCTGTACTGTGCCTCTTTTGGAAACCAGACTGGAGTGGTTCATAAATGTCATGGATGGTCAAGTGGTTCTCCAATTGTATGGCCACTAATTTCTCAATTACCTTCCCCACAAAGGGAAGGTTAGAGATTGGTCTGTAGTTGGCATGGCAGTCTGGGTCCAGAAAAGATTTCTTCAGGAGGGGCATCACCACTGCCTCCTTCAGGGAGCTAGGAAACTCGCCCATCTCCAAGGAGCACCAAACTATCCATGCTAGGACCAGGCTGATAGTGTCACAACAACCCTTTATCAGGGAAGTTGGGCCTGGATCCAAACTACAGCATGTAGGGTGCATACCCTGGACAATTCGCATGACATCAATGAACTCTGCATGGTCAAAAGAACTCCAGGAGAGCCTAGGGACAGTGACTGGGTGCTGATCTACAGCTTCTCCCATAGATGATGCAGGTTGGCATGCCGCCCTGTTGTCAGCCACTTTAGCCACAAAGACGCGAGCAAACTCTTTACACTCTACTTGTGAAAAGGCTCTTTGGACCTGCAGGCAGGCTGGGTTGCACAGTCTGTCTACAGTTCAAAAGAGCTGAGCTGGTCAGGTCTGAGCAGTCTCAATCTCCCTGGACAGGAACTCTGCCTTCTTACGGGAGATTGTGGAATGATAGACTTGATAATGTTCCATCAGTCTAGGATGGTCGGCATCAAGGGTGGATCTCTGCCAGCAATGCTCTAATCTTCATCCTTGTCACCGCATCTCCCTCAAAGTAACATCAAACTATGGGGACCAAGGGTGAAGGGGGAGAGGATGAACATGGACAGGAGCAATGATATCCAGAGCCAAGGAGATGGCTTTATTATAGGCCAAGACCAAGGCATCTGAGTCATTGCTCACTCCTGAAAGCTCCAATAGGTCAAGCACTGCCACCAAGCCCTCAGAGCTTGCGTCTCACAAAGGGCAGTACCTGATCATCTCCACAGGGGAAGGCCTATGAACCCTACGGTGTAGTGATTGGACCATCTGACAGATTCTACCTCTAAATCGAAGGCTTCGATCCCAAGGAGGAAGACTAAGTCAAGGGAGTGACCACCTTTATGAGTGGCAGAAGAAACAACTTGTGTAAGGCCCAAAGATGTCATCAACTGGAGGAAGTATTGTCCAAACTGAGAGAGTTCATCATCGACCCAGGCATTGAAGTCAACCAGAACCATCAGCTTGGGTGACTCAAACACTATGTTGATCACAAAGTCTGCTACTTCCTGCAGGAACTGCTTCTTATCACCTGGTGGACGGTAGATGAGGGCGATCCTATAACCCACACTTGCCACTACAGTACACTCAAATGACTCAGCCTCCTCAACTGGTACACTCATGAGGCCCAGTTCGGTCTTGAAGGACACAAGGAGGGTATTCCTGTTCCCACCCCATCACGGATTGCACTTAGGGGCGGGAGCTGTGAGCTCAGTGGACCCGGCCCCCAGGAGTGGGTTCATGACACCCTCTAGGCTCGATGGATTAGAGCACTGTTTCTTTTCAAAAAACAGTGACTCACCAATAATACCCAGAGCCAGTTGCTACTCTAATTTGTCTTTTCATTTCTTAAAATTCTTACCTCACCAACTGCTGTACTTGCTCTCCATCTGGGACCACCACTCACTTCTCACTCCTCTGCTAAATCTCAAATCTGACTGGATGCTTGCTCACTCCAGATGATCCATCACAAAAAAAGTTTAAAATAAAAAAGTGCCCAATGAAATAAATATACTGCACTGTGGCTGCAGCATCAACAAACCGAAGCCACTGTCAGACTGCCTCCCCCCTTTTGCTAAAAGGCTCCTACCATGTTTTCCAGAAAATTTTCAAGAGCCACACAGAATCAGTCAATAGAAGTGCATGTCAGTGCATCAAATATATAAAAATGTCAGAGCATCCTTAGCAACCCCTACCAACCACTGCAGAATATGTAGCAACACAGAGGCACAGCACCAAAAAAGCCACTATATTATCAGTATTAAAATAAACATTTACAAAAGAATCTAACACCGTTTTATCATCTATTCCTTATTGCACAAATGAAATATGCAATGTGAACACCAGTGTGGTAACCTTTTTATCTGCGCTTCAGCAGACTGATCTTGGGCACATCACTCGTGGCTCACGCCACTCATGAGATTACCCAAGGTCAAACTGCTCTTGTACAGATAAAAAGGTTAATATATATGTGTGTGTGTATATATATATATATATATAGGCACAGTTGTGCCCCTATAGTTAGGATTGAGTAGCCCATTTAATGTTGAACCTCAAAGTTTGCACTTTAATAACTTTGTAACTGATCAATGGATTTGCACAAAATTTGGTATGCGTTGTCTTATGGGATAGTTCCCTTGACATGACAAGTTTCGTTCCAGTTGGATTTGCTGATTTTGAGATCCAGATAGTGCAAAAACCTTAAGAGTTGCCACTTTTTTGAAGCTTTTTTCTTGATTGCCTTGTGCCCAGATGGTGTGGAATTTTGGTGTGATTTCTTTTTATGGTAGAAAGAACTTGGGTAACAGAACTGCCATGCTTTGTTTGGTGTAAAATTATTAATCTGCAGTTATTCAGTTTTTAAGTTCCCATTATATCCTAT
Organism: Neoceratodus forsteri; assembly: GCA_016271365.2. Lineage (NCBI taxonomy): Eukaryota > Metazoa > Chordata > Ceratodontiformes > Ceratodontidae > Neoceratodus > Neoceratodus forsteri. Next base: position 608,032,736 of record CM057449.1, on the reverse strand, counting down.
GGGAAGATCAATTTTCAGAATAGAGGTAAAAAGTTTGACAAAATATTTCATCTCGCGAAAAGGGATTCATTCTTATGAGATCCATTCCTTTATCATGAAGAAAAAATCCTTTCTTGTGAGCCACCATCTTGTTTTTTTTTTCACCAGGAACTAAAAAGTGTTGAACATACATTAAAATATTGTCATTGTACAACTCAGACACCAGAACCTAGTTAAATGGGCCCCATTTAGCTAGATTCTGACATTTGTTTTTCAAAATTAGGGCCAGAAATACTATGTCTGGGCACCCAAGATCCTGGGTGCCTAGCTTAGTGAGAGGAACCTTCCCTCACATTCTCTGTATGAGAACAACTGATTTTCTTGACTTCTGCAGCAGCAGCTGAACTCCTGCTGCTGGCTGCAGTGTGAGCTGTAAGCTGCCTGCCGTTTCCCTGGTGTTTGGTGGTGTAATCCCCCCACACACTGTCTCCATAAATAAAATCTTCTCTGGTGTCTAGTGGCATCCCCACCCACCAATCACCATCCCAATTGTTTTTTTAATGAGCCCTGGTGTCTAGTGGCACCCCCCCAATTGCCGTCCCCATGATTTTTATAATAATCCCTGGTGTTTAGTGGCACCCCCCACCCTCTGATTGCAGTTCCCATAATTCTAGTTTAACATTTATATGATCCGACACTGGGATGTCTCCCTGCAGCCTGTTATTTTATTAACTGTGGCTGACATCAGGGGGTTCAATCCCCATGTTGGCATTTACAGAACCCTCAGCAGTGTGGGACATAGAGGAGCCCATCCCCAGTGTCCCAAGATGGTTATTGATATCTGCAATAGGAAAAGCATCCCTAGCATCTTTTGTTTTTAACCTGAAACAAAAAAAAACAGTATCTCATTGTCGCCGCTGACCACCTCCCCATCCTGACCCTCCCACAGAGCACCCACCTCCCCACAGTCCCCCCTTACCCTATACTTACTAGTCAATGTCAAATTCTGTTATCTTCCATGGACTGAGACATGCCTGCACTCTTCAAAGCTGAACAACAAACTCAGGAATAAAGGTACTTTAAGTGCCGTATAATGTATTTCAATGGTGTTTTTAACTTATGTTCGTAACTTTGCCATTTTTAGGAATTTTTTCACCAAATTTTCAACATGGCTTTTTTGGGACCCCACCTCATGAACACTGGCACTGTCTTTTCATTGATCAGGCCCAGAAGGTGATTTTGTGGTCACTGCATGAAATCACCTATTGGGACTGAATAACAACATTTCACCACCAGTGTTCATGAGGTGAGGTCCTAAAAAGGCCATGTTGAAAATCTGGTTAAAACATTCCTCAAAATGGCTGAGTTACAGTATGGGCATTTATGGAAATTTTTCTATGCATGTGCATCACTTTGGTAATGTTCAACATTTTAACTCCAAATTTTCAACATAGCCATTTTTTCCACACCACCTCATGAACAGTACAGCTGTCATTTTTCACATTGTGTCTGAAATGTGTTTTCACACCTGTGGAACAGAATGGTGTTTTGGCATGGATTTGAAAATTTTCACCTACAGGGTTTATGAAGTGGAGTCAAAAGAAAACTATCTTGAATATTTGGGGTCAAAATATAAAAAAATGCCAAAGTTATGACCATCCATTTTAATTTTGCTGTGCACAATCTTAACTGGAAATTTTAAATATTCTGACCCCAGGTTTTCCACATAGCCTTCTCATTACCCTACCTCATGTATTGGTATTGCAGTTGTGCAGAATTATGTTTTGGCGAGAATGCAAAACTTTTCTGTACCAGGTATATGAGGTGGGGTAATAAGGTGGCTATGCTGACAATTTGGTCACTATTATCCTATAAATGGAAGTGCAGTGCTTCCACAGTTACATATATATCTATATCTATATCTATATCTATATCTATATCTATACACCTACGATGGGAGCGCAGGGTCTGGACACAGTTAAATAAATATACTATTATACCATCTCAAAAAGTAAGGAAATAAGTTGCAAAAAATGTTGCTAATGTTTCAGTTAGCATCAAGCTGACAAAAGCTGGGACATGAGGCATTAGGGTTTCCAACCCTAACACCCCACCCTCCCAAACCAAGCAGAAGAGCAGGTGTGGGGTGTGCCTTTGGCTTCTCAAGCCTAATGCTCATCTCATTCTCATAAAGTCTACTAATATGACCTTATTTACAGATGGAATGCGGTGAGTGTTATGCTTGAGATGCCAAAGGCGCACCTCACACCTGCTCTGCCTGGTTTGGGAAGGTGGGGTGTTAACAGTTGAAACCCTATCATATTTTCTCACTTTGACCCAAACCAAAGAATTAACAACGTTTTTTTATAATATATATATATATATATATATATAATCAATATACCTGTATATAGTTTGCAAAAAGTATGTTAATTCAGATATGTTAATGCAGACATTATGGCTGAAGAATGTAAAGCACACAAAGTACAGAAATGAAAACATTAGAGTTTGGAATGTTGGAAGTCTTGGCAAAAGTGGTGTGGTGTTCCTTGGAGATTTCATCCCTAATACCCACCTGCTCCCCCAGCCCCTAACATCATGATCCAAGCACAAGCAACAGGTCCAAGCTTGTGCCTCATGGGCCTAGTTCTTGGAGCTATGGCTCTACACATGTAGCCCACATAATTAGTCATACATTTTTTTTCCATATCTATTTTTATCCTCTTCTGAGTTGCCATCCCCTTTCTTCCTTTGGTAACCCACCCCAGTGAACCACCATTTCAGGGACTCACAAGTGATAGAAATCCCCTATGGATATTCCCTACCCCCATGGTGGAGTCAGCAGAGGTAGGGCTATTCTGTCCAAAAAGTACAATCCAGAGATCCCCAGGACCCTATATATGGCAGCCAAGGATATATACCACAGCAGCAACTTCCTTTTCCCCGTTTACTGCCTGCCCACCTCCCCTGATGCAACATGCTTTACAGCCTTAAGGCTGGCCTCACATACACAATGCACCATGGGAGAGAAAGTTTCTTGCTTGCCACAAGGTGCTGCCCATGTGGTAAAACACTGCACCCTCTCTCACCAAGCTAGGAACACTGCTGCATGGCATTGACAACCATCAGCCCTGGACCACCGGGTCAACTTTCTGAGCCTACCTCTGAACTTAGGTCACCCGCACAGGAGTGCAATGTGCTACCAGTTGTGCCATCAGATGGCCCCAGTTATAACTTTCTTTACACAGGGCCCTAAAGGAGGAGGTCATGTATAATTTTTTTCACACAAGGCCCTGTGGGCTCTGCAAGATACATGGAATCAAGGTCACTCATAAGTTTCTTTGCACAGGGCCCTGAAGGCTCTGTGCAAAGCATGTGTTCATGTATAACTTTCTTTGCTTAGAGGAGGTGAGAATTAGGGTTACGAACCTCATGGACCATGAATGACCAACTGGAAAAGGAACAGTTGGTATGGCCTATGAGCAAAAATAGAAAGAACTACAGGTTTAGCCACCAGCTAGCTTAATCATCAAAAGCTGTACTAGAAAGATCCATGGCAAGTGCAGATGTGGAGGCATTAAAGCTGCAGTTAGAGCTAGCAAAGGTTTAAGCTGGGAAGGCATGAATACAGAGGCAGTTTGAGGTAGAGAGAAGATGCAGCATGAGATGAAAGAGAAACAGAAAAAGCATCAGCATAAGGCAGAGGCAAGCAAGACAGGCAGCATCAGTTTAAGGCAGAGAAGAATTGTGAGGTGGAGGGGACAGTGAGAGAGAGAGAGAGAGAGAGAGAGACAGCACGAACTGGAACATGCCCAGAACCAGGTAAGCATGTGGTGTAGTTACAGTCCTGCTCTTGGGGGCATTCCATGGGCAGTGGCAAACATTAAGTATGTTCAATGACTGAAGCTGGCAGATAAGCAGAATATTGACCCATTTCTTAGAACCTTTGTAAAGTTCTGTACTTTCCATGTTATAGAAGAAAATATGGGGGTAGTCTTGTCTCCTCTCTTCACAGATGGGGCAAAAAGAGGAACAGTACAACCTCGATTATCTACCCTGATTATCCAGATCTCCCTATTATCTGAACTCTGACATTGTCCCCCAACTCTCATATGCCTAATATAATGTATGGCGGGCCCTTATTACTAACTGAAATCATCCAGATTACAGCCTTGTTATGCCATCGTTATGACATCACTCTGTTGTTAACCCTTCTTGAGTATGTCATATCAATGGTATAACAAAATGGACTGCTCACAACATTCAATATTCTGCTTTGAGAAAAATGTTTAAAATGTTGGTATTAAATTAATTGAGTTGTGCCAGGCTGTACTGATGAACAGTGTTGCGAAGAACACACAATAAACATTGCTGAGGGATCTTCCTGCATGATTTATGACTACTTAATGTAAGAATTACTCAGAAAAAGTAATTCAATCTGTGATTACACAATCTTGGTAGCCCATACACTATAAAATATAATGTATGGTCGTTGGTTAATAACCATGCTGAAAACACTTCTCGAGGTTGCCATGACATCTGAAAACCTCTCAAAATATGCTCTTGAGGTTTACAAAGATGTCATGGCAACCTCTCAAAATGTTCACAGCGTGGTTATTAACCAAAGATGATACATTATCATCTATGTTATGGGCTCCTGATTATCTGAACTCTTGATTATCCAAACAAATCTGATGTCTCCCAGAGCATTTGGATAATCGAGGTTCTACTATATATGGTATATAGATTGATGCCAGGAAATGAATCTAAGAGCTATAACATACAATATTAATGCCAGCCCTTCTTAAAAGATTTTAAAAAATAACTTAGCTGTCATATGAAGCTGAGGAGAAATCAGGAAACATTGCACTGCTAAACAGGCTTTTTTTGGTGTGGAGGTTTTTGTCCCCAGCCAGTAACTTGTCTTACAGATATACTCTGTTCACAGGAATATACCCTGATCAGGCCAAACCTGGGCATTATTCAGATGGTTACTGGGATTTTCTCCCTAGTTTATTCCCCTACCACCTCTCCTGATGACAGAAGAGTCTCTGTTGGCCTCGCACAGCCACAGCTTCTGCTGCAACAGGAGTTGGAAACATAGAAACATAGACTTTGACAGCAGATAAGGACCACTTGGCCCACCTAGTCTGCCCATTTCCCTACCTACAGGATAGGCCGCAGATCCTAGTTAACCAACAGCCTATTTCTTCCTACCCCCCAACAAGAATTGCCTTATGTCTGTCCCATGCATTCTTGAATTCTCCCACAGTTTTAGACCCCACAACCTCCTCAGGAAGGCTGTTCCATGCGTCCACCACCCTCTCTGTGAAAAAATACCTCCTCACATTACCCCTGAACTGCCCCCCCCATCTTTAAATTGTGTCCCCTTGTTCTTGTACGTCTCTTTTTCTGAAAGATGCTACCCTCTTGGACTTTGTTGATTCCACTGAGGTACTTAAAAGTTTCTATCATGTCCCCCTTCTCCCTTCCTTCCTCAAGGGTGCACATATTAAGCTCCTTAGGTCTCTCAACGTACAGCTTCCCTTGCAAACCCTGCACCATTTTAGTTGCCCTCCTCTGGACTGCCTCTATCCTGTCTATGTTCTTGCGGAGATTGGGTCTCCAGAACTGAACACAGTACTCCAGATGCGGTCTCACCAACTGTCTGTACAGCAGGATAACAACTTCCTGTGTTCTGCTGTTAATGCCTCTTCCTTTGCATCCCAGTATACCCCCAGCCCTCCCTACTGCCTTCTCACATTGCTTGCTAACCATAATGTCATCTGATATGATTACCCCCAGGTCCCTTTCCTTTTTTGTTGTTGTTGTTACTACCTCCCCCCCAATATGTATTCTTCCCCTGGGTTCTTGTTTCCCAGGTGCATTATTTTGCACTTCTTTGCATTGAATCCTAGCTGCCATACTTCTGACCATTCCTCCAACCTTGCCAAGTCCCTTCTTGTCCTTTCCATGCCTCCTTATGTATCAACCCTGTTGCAGATCTTTGTGTCATCTGCAAAGAGGCATACTTTTCCTTCCAGTCCTCTGCAATGTCACTTATAAAGACATTAAAAGGACGGACCCTGCCTGAAGCCTACAGTACCCCTGTCTAACCCCTCTTTCTGCAGAGTGGACTCCATTTACAATTACATTCTGTGTCCTGTTGTCCAGCCAATGCTTTGCAGGCTACCACCCTGGGACCCACTCCGAGGCTGAGTTAATTTGACTATTAATCTTTGTGTGGGACTGTGTCAAATGCCTTGCTAAAGTCTAGGTAGGCCATGTCCACAGCCCTCCCTGGTCTACTACTTTGGTCACCCAGTCAAAGAAATCTATTAGATCTGTCTGACATGACCTTCCCTGCTGAACCCATGCTGCCTTGGGTCCTCGCCCCACTGGCCTCTAGGTACTCAACAATTCTTTCCTTCAGAAGTGACTCCATCATTTTCCCTACCACAGAGGTCAAACTGACAGGTCTGTAGTTTCCTGCCTCTGTCTTGGTCCCACTTTGTGAAGAGAATCACATCCACCTTCCTCCAGTCCTCAGCGTGCCACACCATCCTCCCATGATTTATTAAAAGAGTAGCCAGTGGTTTCACTGGTTCCCCCTTAATTATTTTAGAATTCTGGGGTGAATTCCATCAGGCCCCATTGCTTTGTCCACCTTCAGTTTTAGGAGTTCTTGCAGAACCCTTTCTTCTGTGAAAGGACTGGGATCAACCGCCTTATCAAGAGTGCTTCTGTTAATTGGATTAGGCACTTCCCCTCCTCTTTTGTGAATACTGAGCAGAAATATTCATTCAGTATCCCTGCTTTTCACTGTCCCCTCTGCCCACCACCGTTCATTCTATTCAGCCTCACTATCCCTCCTTTTGTCTTTCTTTCTCGCTGATGTACCTATAAAGGTTTATCCCTTCTTAACTGAGTTGGCTATCTTTTCCTTAGTTTGGGCCTTTGCTATTCTGACTTCCTCCCTGCTTTCTTCTGCCTTAACTGGTACAGCTCTCTGTCCTGCTCCTTCTATGTTTCCTTATACTTCCAGAATGCTTTTCTCCCTGACTTTCCCAGCCACCTCTTTGAGAACCATAGTGGCTTTTTCTTTCATTTTGATTTGTTTATTTGCTTCACACAAAGGCTTGTTGCCTCTGTGATGTCAGTTCTGATGATTCCCCATTGTTGCTCCACCCTCCTTCTAGCCTGTTTGCTAGTGCTTTTCTGAGGCACTCTCCCATCTTGCCAAAGTCAGCCCTCCTGAAGTCCAGTACCCTCACTTTTGTATGGCTTGACTCTGTAGCTGAGTTTAACATGAACCACACTGTTTGATGGTCACTTGTTCCCAGATGGCAACCCACTTCTAGATCTGAGATCCTCTCACTGCCCCCATTTGAGAGTATGATGTCCAAGATTGCTCCGTCATGAGTGGGTTCCGAAACTAGCTGTCTGAGGCCTACCATCTGTAGGGCATCAAGAATGGCCCTGGTCTTGGATGTGGCTGCAGCAAATGTGCTCCAGTTAACATTTGGCATATTCAGGTCTCCCATCAACAGTATTTCCCCTTTCTCTGCCATCCTAAGAATGCCTTCTATCATATCCTTGTCCATTCCCTCCCCCTGACATGGGGGTCTGTACACAACCCCGTGTAGATTGTGGTGCCCTTTCCAGTCTCCAGGGTGACCCACAGTGCTTCCTCTCCTCCCTGTTTTACTTTTGTTCAGTTGCTTTTATCCCTTCCTTTACATAGAACTACTCCTCCTCCTCTTCTCCCCTGCCTGTCTCTCCTGTAGTTTATGTACCCTGGTATGTTAACATCCCAATCATGGTTCTCTGTGTACCATGTTTCTGTGACTGCTACGATATCCAGGCATCCCTCTTCCATCAAGGCCACCAGCTCAGGGAGCTTGTTGCCCAGACTACGGGCATTGGTACTCATTACCCTCCATTTCCTGATGGCCTTACTCCTTTTTGCCCCATCCCTGTACTTCTTGCTTTTGTCACTTTCCCCATTTACCCCTGCTCTTCTCCCTATCGACACCTCTATGTTGGTGTTTACTACACTTACTACCATGAATTTTTTTGGGGGGGCTAGGATTTCCCTGCTCCTTTCCAGTGCCTCCCCCCTTGGCTAGTTTAAATGGTTGCTAATGAAGCATTTAAACCTATCACCTAGGATCCTGGTTCCCCTCCTGGACAGATGCAGCCCATCATGCTCCCTGGCCCAGCTGCAGGGTTCACTGTGCTGGCATAACCTATTGCCATCCCTTCTTGGCTGAGACACACTACCAAGCGGCAGCTGTCTTGGCCTTGGCCTACCCCCCTGATGTGACTTCCTGGGCTTGATTCTGAACCCAGGTCATCTGTACGGCAGTGTAATGTGCTGGGACTGGACCATCTAGGCAACCTCTACATGAATGTCTAAAAGCTGAGGCAGTCAGCTAAAGACATGGGGAAAACATCAAACAGAGCAGGCCCAAGTGATTTGGAGGTTACGGTCATATTTATGCATTGGACAAAGAAGAATATACTGTATATTAATCTATTAAACTTTTAAGTGTTTAGTTTGACAGATTCAGACAAAGGCTTCAGACCATCCAGTAAAAGGTCAAGTCCAAGCATAGAGGTTGCACAGACAGTGAGTGTTGCAGGCAAGGCACACTTTGTTTCAGAGGGTCTGGTCAAAGATCCTGCTGTGCTGAAGTCAAGGTTAGAACATGCTGAAAATGTATTGTGTGAACAGAATGTACCCAATAATGGCTTGCCTGAATGATCTGAGGGATGACATGGCTGTTACTGTCATGGCTTGGTTAGAGGAGGCACTAGGGTTTATCAACAGCAAGAATCTTTAACCATTCTCTAGTGCTATAGAATCATCCTGGGGAAGGCCAGTGATGTGACACCCTGGACTCCTTTACTAAAAAAAATGAGTTTACTGCTTCAGGGATCCTAATCCGGAAAGCCACAAGACATAGATACATAGATATACATAGATACATAGACAGTGTCGGCAGATAAGGGCCTATGGCCCACCTAGTCTGCCCATTTGAGCTTGTAAGTTCAGTTTGTTTTCCTAGAAGTCTATTTCCCCTTACCCCTGACCTCTAGAATTCCTTTATGTCTATCCCATGCGTCTTAAATCCGTGATTGTTTCAGCCCCACCACTTCCTCTGGCAGGGTGTTCCACTTGTCCACCACCCGTTCTGTGAAGAAATTCTTTCTCATGTTTCCTCTGAATCGTCCTCCCTCCAACTTCATCCCATGCCTCTAGTCCTGAAACATCTTTTCGCTTAAAATAGTGTTTTCCTGCACCCTGTTCCTCCCTGTAAGATACTTGTATGTCTCTATCATATCCTCTCTCCCTCCTCTCCTCCAGGAGTACATGTTCAGTTCCTTCAACCTGTCTTCATAGGACTTTGTGATGCAACCCATGCACCATCTTTGTTGCCTCCTCTGAACCTTCTCTACCCTGTCTATGTCCTTACGTAGGTATGGTCTCCAGAACTGTACACTGTGCTCCAGGTGGGGCCTCACTAGTGTCTTGTATAGTGGAATTATGACCTCCCTTTTCCTGCTGGTGATGCCCCTGCCTATACATCCCAGCATCCTATTTGCTTTACCTGCCTTGTCACACTGTTTCCCTACCTTGAGGTCATCAGAGATGACAACCCCACGATCCCTTTCCTGCTTGGTGCATGCTATATCCTCACCCCCCAACTGATATATTGTGCCAGGGTTTTTGTGCCCCATATGCATTATCTTGCACTTCTTTGCATTGAATTTCAACTGCCAAACCCTTGACCATTCTTCAAGTTTCTGCAGGTCCTTCTCATTCTGTCTACACCCTCTGGTGTGTCTACTCTGTTACAGAGCTTTGTGTCATCAGCGAACAGTGAAATTTCTGCCTTCTAGATCCTGTGCAATGTCACTGATGAAGATGTTGAATAGGACCCGGTCCCAGCACTGATCCCTGTGGTACCCCACTGGTCACTCTTCCCTCTGTGGGTGACAGCATTTACCACCACCCTCTGTGTCCTGCCACCCAGCCAGTTACCTACCCACCACACTACTGTCCTGCCCACACCATATTCCTCAGTTTGTGTAATAGTCTTCTATGTGGCACAGTGTCAAAGGCCTTGCTGAAGTCCAGATAGGCCATGTCCACTGCCTCCCCTGATCCACCTCCCGTGTCACCCAGTCAAAAATTCAATGAGGTTTGTTCTGACATGACCTCCCCTGGTGAAACCATGCTGCCTTGGTCCTGTAGTCCATTGACAACCAGATGTTCCACCAATCTCTCCTTCAGTAGTGCTTCCATGATCTTCCCACTACCGAGGTGAGGCTGACTGGTCTGTAGTTCCCTGCTTCCTCTTTGTTCCCACTTTTGTATAAGGGGACTACATCTGCTGTCCTCCAGTCTTTGGGTACCTCCTGTTTCCAGTGATTGGCTGAACAGGATAGCCAGAGTTTCAGCCACCACCTCTCTTAGTTCTTAAGGACCCTGGGGTGCCCATTTAAGCGGCATGCTTTATCAGCTCTTATTTCCAGTTCCTTCAGGACCCTTTCTCGTGGTAAAGGTACTTGTGTCCATTTCGCACCATTCTCACCCCTTGTACTCCCTTCAGACCCATTACCCCCCTCTTCCTTAGTAAAGACTGAGCAGAAATACCTGTTCAATATGTCAGCTTTACTGTTGTCATCCTCCACGCGGCTCCCATCCTCCGCCTTCAGTCTCACTATCCCTCCCTTTGTCTTTCTTTTTTCACTTATGTACCTGTAAAAGGTTTTGTCCCCTTTACCCACTGATTTTGCAATGTGTTCTTCTGTCTGAGCTTTGGCTTCCCTTACTGACTTCCCTGCCTCCCTTTGTTTCTCCTGGTACTTCTCCCTATCCCCTTCTGCCTGTGTCTTTTTGTATTGCCTGAATGCAATCTTTTTGGCTTTCACTTTCTTTGCTACCTCTTTAGAAAACCATAATGGTCTCCTCTTCCTTTTCCTCTTGCTAACCTGCTTAATGCATAATTCTGTTGTTCTTATAATCCCCATTTTAAATACTGCCCACTGTTCCTCAACCCCTGATTCCTGTCCCATTCCCCTTAATGCCTCTTTCAAGTATCTCCCCATTTTCCCAAAGTCTGCCCCCCTAAAATCCAGGATCGTGTTTTGTGTGGTTTTGTTCTGCTCTTTCTGTGATTTCAAACCATAATGACTGGTGGTCACTGTTACCCAGGTGCTCCCCCACTGTTACCCCCATCACACTGTCCCTGTTTGTGAGCACAAGGTCCAGTATTGCCTTCTGCCGAGTTGGTTCCATGACCAGTTGCTTGAGGAAGGCACCCTGAAGGGAGTCCAGGATAAATCTGCCCCTAGTTGATGCTGCTGCTGGGATGCTCCAGTCCAGACAGTTAAAAAATGTTGACTTGTATGGGATGAGGATACAGTTCTACCCTATTCTTAACTTTACATAATTCCAGCATCAGAAGAGTTTTGATCGTGGTATGATTAAATTAAAAGAGCTGAATCTCCATGTCTCTCAGGTTAGTATTTCTAGGGAGACAAGGAAGTACACATCTTTTTACATCCAAGGAACTTGACCAAGTTTCTTGAGAAAGCCCAACAAAACATGAAGAGTCATGACTTTGAAGATGCTGATTTGTAGGCTGCTACCTGAACAGTGTGGCAATGTACTTTGCGCTCCAGTGGACAGTACACTGTGACATACAGTTTGCAGTTTTCTATTGCCAAGGCCTTTTTTCTTTAATGCATCAGGGGGATTTCTGTAATGGTCTTGGAAGGGGGCAGGTTGGGGAACTAGGGAGCTATTAAAGTGTGAAATAAGGAGGTACATAGATACATAGATACATAGATACATAGACAGTGTCAGCAGATAAGGGCCTATGGCCCACCCAGTCTGCCCATTTGAGCTTGTAAGTTCAGTTTATGTTTTCCTAGAAGTCTGTAGCCCCTTACCCCTGACCTCAAGAATTCCTTTATGTCTATCCCATGCATTCTTAAATCCCGTGGTTGTTTCAGCCCCCACCACTTCCTCTGGCAGGGTGTTCCACTTGTCCACCACCCGTTCTGTGAAGAAATTCTTCCTCATGTTTCCTCTGAATCGTCCTCCCTCCAACTTCATCCCATGCCCTCTAGTCCTGGAACATCTTTTCACTTAAAACAGTGTATTCCTGCACCTGTTCCTCCCTGTAAGATACTTGTATGTCTCTATCTATCCCCTCTCCTCCTCTTCTCCAGGTACATGTTCAGTTCCTTCAACCTGTCTTCATAGGACTTGTGATGCAATCCATGCACCATCTTTGCTGCCTCCTGAACTTTCTCTACCTGTCTATGTCCTTACGTGGAGTGGTCTCAGAACTGTACACTGTACTCCAGGTGGGGCCTCACTGGTGTCTTGTATAGCGGAATTATGACCTCCCTTTTCCTGCTGGTGATGCCTCTTTCTATACATCCCAGCATCCTATTTGCTTTACCTGCTGCCTTTCCTGTTTCCCTACCTTGGGGTCATCAGAGATGATAACCCCAAGATCCCTTTCTACTTGGTGCATGCTATATCCTCACCCCCAACTGATATATTGTACTAGGGGTTTTGTACTTATATGCATTATCTTGCACTTCTTTGCATTGAATTTCAACTGCAAACCCCAGACCATTCTTCAAGTTTCTGCAGGTCCCTTCTCATTCTGTCTGCACCCTCTGGTGTGTCTACTCTGTTACCGAGCTTTGTGTCATCAGCGGAGCAGTGAAATTCTGCCTTCTAGGTCCTCGCAATGTCACTGATGAAGATGTTGAATAGAACCGGTCCCAGCACTGATCCCTGTGGTACCCCACTGGTCACCTTCCCTCTGTGGAGTGACAGCCATTTACCACCACCCTCTGTGTCCTGCCACCCAGCCAATTACCTACCCACCACACTACTGTCTGCCACCCATATTCCCAGTTTGTGTAGTCTTCTATGTGGCACAGTGACAAAGGCCTTGCTGAAGTCCAGATAGGCCATGTCCACTGCCCTCCCCTGATCCACCTCCCTAGTCACCCAGTCAAAAAATTCAACGAGGTTGGTCTGACATGACCTCCCCCTGGTGAAACCATGCTGCCTTGGGTCCTGTAGTCCATTGACAACCAGGTGTTCCACCAATCTCTCCTTCAGTAGTGCTTCTGGTTGAAGTGATGTTAAAACTATGCATGTGTGTTTGAGACTGTCATAGTGGCTCTACATGGGCTGAATACCTTTTAGCAAGTAATTCACTTTCCACCAGTTTGTTATGACAGTCTCCTATGCCAAGTTACAGCGCCTTGCCTGTTCTCCTCACCAAATAATATATTTAAGGTATAAACATAGAAACATATTTGTTGGCAGATAAGGACTACTTGGCTCACTCAGTTGGCCCCAGATGGTCCCTGCCTAGTCTGTCTCTAAAGACCCTACCTGGTCTCTGGTGGCAATATCTCTTCCCTGCTAATTTACAAACATTCCCCTATGTCTGTCCTATGCATGCTTTTAGTCTACCACAGTTTTCACCCTCACCACTTCTGCTGGCAGTCTGTTCCAGGTGTCTACCACTCTCTCAGTGAAGAGGTACTTCCTCACATACCTCCTGAACCACCTGTCCTCCAGCTTCATCACATGCCCTCTGGTCATGGTGCTCTTTATCATTTGAAAGAGATTCCCCTCCTGCACCTTGTTCACCCCTGTGAGGTACTTTTAGGTCTCTATCATGTATCCTCTTGCTCACCTCTCTTCTAGGGTGTACATGTTGAGATCCCTCAGTCTCTCCTCGTAGGGATTTTGATGCAACCCCTGCACCATTTTAGTTGCCCTCCCCTGTCTGTGTTCTTTCTGAGTGCAACCTCCAGAACTGAATGCAATACTTCAGGTGAGGTCTCACTAGTGACCGATACAGTGGTAACACCACCTCACTCCGGCTGGTGATACAACTCCCTATGATTCCCAGTATCTCACTGGCCCTACCCATTGCTTTGTCACACTGCCCTGCCACATCAAAGTTATCAGATACGATTACCCCAAGGTTCCTTTCCTGCATAGTAACTGTCAGTACCTTCATTACATTCCTATACTCGTCCCCTGGGTTTTTATGCCTTATGTGCATGATTTTGCACTTTTTGGCATTGAACTCCATTTGACATGCCCCTGATCACTCCATGAGTTTCCCAAGGTCCCTATGCATTATCTCCACTCCTGAGTATCCATCCTATTACAGATTTTGGCATCATCTGCAAAAAGGCATATCTTCCCTTCCAGTTCTTCTGCAATGTCACTTATGAAGACATTGAAGAGGACCAGACCCAATATGAAGTCCTGTGGCACTCAACTGGTTACTCTCCTCTCCTTACAGTGAGTGCCATTCACCACCACTCTCTGCCATCTATCCATTAACCAGTTACTTAGCCAGTCTACCACTTTCGATTCCACCCCTAGACTGTACAATTTCTTTATCAGTCTCCTATGTGGCATGGTGATGAAGGCCTTGCTGAAATCCAAATAGGGCATGTTCACTGCCCTCTCCTTATCTACTTCCCTGGTTACCCAGTCTAAGAAATCAGATTCATATGGCATGACCTCCTTCCAGTGAATCCATACTGCCTTTTGTCTTGTAGCCCAATAGATACTCTTTTGATCTCTCCTTTAACAGGGATTCCATTAGTTTCCCCAGCATTGATTTGAGACTGACTGGCCAGCAGTTCTTTGCCTCTTTCCTACTGCAGCTTTTATGGAGCTGGACCATGTCTAATCTCCTCCAGTCTTCCGGAACCATACCTGTTTCCAGCAACTTGCTGAATAAGGCCTAATGCCATCAGAGGTGCAGCAAGTACCTCCCTGAGTTCCCTTTTTGCCTTGTGTGTATCCCATCCAGTATCATTAGTCCAGCAGCATAGCTCAGTTTTTGGGGTGAATTGTGTACTTTTCGATACCAGCGTGACACTTGGCATATTTGAAAAGGCTCATAAGACAATCATTTTCTGATATAGTGCCAAGCTGTAAATCAATATGTTACCATGGAAATCAGTTTTTAATCGGAACCTTATATTACCTACAGCACCCATTGCTGTCATGAGTCTATTATGCAATCACAGTGATCCAAATATTCACTATACATCTTTTTCTTTTCAAGTATTCATGAAAATATCACTTTATGTTAGAGAAATCTACTTTATTGATATCTTAATGATTTAAAAATACTTGTTTTATATGGACAGCTTTGTTTTAAAGGAAATAATTATCAAAGCCAATACTGTCGTCCATAAATTTGAAATCAACTTGAATATTAGAGCAGGAGTCAGGTGCATTTATCTATGTGTGTGGGTCCAAAAGGTTTGATGACTGTTTCTCATGTAAAAAAGTGTGTAGAATTCAGATTTACAACTCTTATTCATCCATAATTGTACGTTTTCTTGGAAAATGCACTTTCTTAAGAGTAACTAAAAGTTTTAGATTTATGTAATAGAATCGGTTTACTTATTTATTTAATTTATCTAATGTATTTAATAGACTCGGTTTACTTGGTTATTAATGTAATTTATCTAATTTTTTTAGATATGGCTAGCAAGACTTCTCACAAACTGCAGAGGCAATGCATCCTACACACTGATCCAGGAGTTAGCACAGACCATGGGGACCCGCTACCTTTTGATGATGCTCATTGGGAGAAAGTAGTTCATGCAAAGGAAAGGTGTTCTAGTCAGACACTGTCAAAGTACAACATGGTGTGTCTCGAATTGCTTGAACATTACTGCAGCAGCTGTGGGTACCATTATATCTGTTACAAGAACTTCACTGCATATAAGAGTTCCAGTAAACTTGTAGCTGATGAAATTTTAAAAAAATACTTCGTAAAGAGTTATCCTCACTGGTGGACCTAGAGAATACAGCTGAGTTCAAGACATTCATAGAAGCATATGAAACATTCTCAGATTCCACACACTGTGGTGAGCATGGCCCAACTTTGGCTGCAGCACTGCAGTTTAGCAGAGTTGTACCAACTCTTCTGCTGTTCCATCAGGACAAATGACTTGCCTCTCTTTGAATATATCTTGGAGAAGATGATACCTCTTTACTTCACAACTGAGCACCACAGCTATGCCAAGTGGATCCTTTTACCTTATGAATTTGCTAAACATGGATGAGACCCATCCTGGACTAAGGAAAAAAATTGAGAATGGAGCATTGACCATTACAAGATCAAAGAGGGGGTTTAGCAGAAATGACATAGACTTGACCTTGGTACAGACAATTAATGCAGATGCTGCATCAAGACTAACCAGGATTTCTTCTTTGACACAGAATATCAATGCAAGGAGGAGGTGAAACATTCTGTGGTTAGTTCAAAGTAAAATTGTTGGACGTCTTATGGAAAAAGTTGGTCTTGTCAACTATGAAGAAGCCAGCCAAAAGCTGAAGCGTTTTAGAGTTCAACAAGAATCAAAAGATCTAAACAAGCTGTTGAACACAATAGACTCCTCCATGAATCAGTTCTGGGATGCATTTGAGGACAGCAATCTTTATTCAATAGGTAGTGGAAAAGCAGTATTAGAAGAGATAGCAAACGAAGTGTTACAGGTTACTGAGATAGGTACTCGGATGAATCATGTGTATAGAGACAAATGCATTACCAAAGTCAGTAGGTTTGAGGAATCCATCAAAAGATATAAGTTGAAGAACTTTGCACATGATGCAATGAAGGTGAAGATTAAGAACAAGGACAAGGAAATGGTAGAGTTGAAAGGAACTTGAGACCTCTTTGGACACTTGCTATATCTATCTGTGACTTCAACAGTTGAACTTATAATGGTGTTTGCCTACCCACTAACCCCGGTACCCCTTTCCTTAGGAAACATTGATGAATCAATGAACACAACAATGAAGTCAACACTGCTGAAGAAACTTGAAACCAGAGTCCAAAGTAGCCACCCTGATGCTGTAAATGCCACTGTGATTAATGCCATGTTCTTGATCAGAAGTCTTACAAACCTGCCACCAACATTCCACAGTGTGGCAAAAACCATCCTCTCTCTTTTTTGCTGTACTTCTGCAAATGAAGTCCATCTTGTCAGTGACTGTTACAAGTCACCATCGATCAAAGGTCTTGAACAAGAGAAGAGAGGAAAGCATAGCATCACTCCACTCTCCCATCTCATAACTGGTCCTGACCAAAGCCTACCAAGAGACTTTTCTGGATCCCTGCCTTCATCTTCATTCAAGATGGCACTCCTAGGTTTTCTAGCTACAGCATGGAATTATGATGTGTACTGTGAAGTTCTAGGTGATAAAAAGCTCATGTATGCAGTAGGAGAAATGTGTTATTCATACAAAGTGGAAGCTGGACATATGCTCAGACTAGAGTGCAAGGCCCAAAAAAGCAAACACATAGAAGCAGACACAAGAATCTTGCAACACATATACTATATTTGCAGTCAAAATGAGGGTGAAGATGTGCATGTAGTGGTCAGGGCAGATGATACTGATATTCTGGTCATTCTGCTGTATCATGCAAGCATAAACAATAATATCAAACTGCACATGGACGTTGGCCATTCAGTGAATAACACAAGAAGATTCATAGATGTATCCCTCTTGTCACCAGAGTTAGGTAGGCCTGTGTGTGCAGCTCTACCGTGTCTATGAACTGACAAGGTGCAACTATTCACCAGCATTCAAAGGCAAGGGGAAGGTGTGACCTCTAACAATTATGGAAAAGAATACAGAGTACACACAGGCATTTGGAAAACTGGGATGTCCACACTTGACTAAGGAAACTGAGGATACAATTGAGAGCTTTGCATATACCTTGAATGGACAGAAAGCAAATAGTGTCAACACAGTCCACTACAGTATGTTCAACATCAAGTATCGACCAAGTGACACAGACACACTCTTAGAAAAGATCAAAGGAGCAGACGCAAGCTCACTGCTACCATGTAAATCAACTCAGACACAACACATCTGCCATGCAAATAACATTTTGTTGTTATGGAAAAATGCAGACAAACCAGAAGTACACTACTGAAGCCAGAGGACAATGGCTGGACCTATGAGGATGGCAAATACAAGCCAACATGGTTCACATGTGAAGTTGTACCACCAGCCTTAAGTGAACAACTGAACGAACATGACAACAATCTAAATGAAGTAGATGACGACAGTGACTGTGATGTTGATTTTGATGAGACAGATTTGCTTAACATGTCAGATAATGAAGACAGTGAGCAAGAATACTGATTGTTGTACTTAGGTTCATAAAACATCATAAAAAGTTGATTGTTTCAAGTTAAATATAGAATAAAATAAATAATAATGTTAATATTAAGTCTTTGATACATATATTGCTTTTTGTTACAAAGTCTGTGGCATTTCAATAAAAGCTTATAGAATTTAAATCAACCCTTGCTATGCTGCGGACTGATGTATCAGTCCAAAATTCCTATACATTGTAATTCTGTTGGCAGCCTAAGGGTTAAAGAAGGAACCATTAATTAAAATATATACAATTTTCACTGAAAGTTCATTTTTTCATTGAAGAAGTGCATTTTCCAAGAAAATGTTCAACTTTGAATGAATAAGAGTTGTAAATCTGGATTCTACACACTTTTTTACATAAGAAACAGTCATCAAACCTTTCAGACCTAGACACATAGATAAATGCACCTGGCTTCTGGACTATATAATCTACATACAACTGGTGCCATTCAACATTAGAGGTTATGTTTGGTTTAAAGTCATATCCAAATCCTGGGTTTATTGTCTTAACAGACATTCCAGAATAACATAATTCCGTGTGAAGAAGCAAAATAATAAGCAACAAAGAATACTTGAGGCTAGAGCATTCATGCAATCTGATTGTTTACATAACTGGTCCAGCCATTCATCATTCTAGTCTCTTGCACATTGGCCATCACACATACAAAGTGGTGTACAAGGTAAATGTGCGATTACACACTTGCATCGAGATGCACAGCCCTTTTTACAACCACAGTTTACAAGTTCGTAACATGTTTTGGCAGTCTCTGGCAGAGTAGTCCATTTAGGCTGAAGTTCCCCATCAACAAGGATCCACCCCCAGTCAGTAGGGTTTTGAAGCACTGGCATCACCACTGTGGATTGTCCCCATATGTGCCTCCCTTGGTAGGTTGCCCCAAAGATGTGCTACACTAGTGCAGCCTGAGTTGGTGATATTCCTTCTAGACCTCGGCACTGGTGGCACATTTGTATAAGCTGAAGGCAGTGGATACACACACTTTGTAGAGGATAACTTCTTTAACATCTCTTTGCCCATGTCAGTGCCCTCTCCTGTAAAGGTAGGATGCTGTATGAGTGAGATTCCAGTTCCATGAAAAGAACCTGTTGCAGTGGTTGAGGATGGATTGTGGTTTGTGGTTGATGTTATCCACTGCAGCTGTTGTGAATACACCACTATGAAGATGAGGAGGACAAATAACCTGGTTTTCTTCATAATATTCACAGACAGAATCTGCAAGGTCTACTGACAGATGTAACACTCTGTCATACGATACAAAATGCCAGGTTCATAAAGTCTGTCTACCAGCTCTCCTTTTCTGGTTTCAGCATGCAACATTGCTATGAAATATAGTGGTAATGGTATTTCTAGGTTTCTGGTATGCTTTAAAGAACTCATTCCTTGCTGTTTGTGCTTTACACTTTTAAACTTCAGCAGCTGAGCTACAGACAACGCTGCCTGATTTGTTGGTTTGGCTGATTGATTTTTGATGTTTGGTCCTTCAAGAATCACATTAACTAATGCCAGAATTGATGGTGAGACTGACTTTTCTTGGCAATCTGGGATGGGGTGGGGGAATATCCCATTGAAAAGTGTGTTCTCTTCAAAGAGTTCCCTTTGAACTATCTGTGCTACACATACCATACACATTGCATCACAATCACTATCCTTCTGAAAAGCATCCGAAAGTACCTGCCCTGTGTCACTGTCAAATGCTAGGAATTCTTCTCTTCCTTTGGTGAGTGCTCTGAGACCTGGGATATGGGCCAAAAGTTTGTTCTACACTCTGGTTGTGTGGAGTCTTTATATTTGTTTCACACCCAATTGTTCAAGCCTTATGCAATAATTGTTTTCTAAGTCTGTAAGTTTGAAGATGGATATATTTGATTTGTCTAATTGAGCATCTTCTATGTAAGAAATCAGTTGAGCAAGAACAATGCTGTGAGTCATCGCTTCACTGCCTAGTTGGAACAACTCTTTCTTAGCCTTATCCCTTGCATGATTATAGAGTGCAGCAAGGCATTTCTTGTGATATTTTGCTTCAATGGCAGTTAGGTCTCCAGCACTTAACTTGGAAAGAAGCTTGGTATCTTCCCAATAAAGAGCCACTGACCAAATGAGTGAGTTTAAACCAAAAGTATATGTTTGTGTTAGATCATCCACAGAGGACACCTGGTCACAGAAGAAGCATGCTGCTTGAGCTGAATCTTTTTGTTGGATATTGGAAGCTGAGTGAGTGCGTTTGGGGATTCCTGTTGATGCCTTCTCTTGGTCAGCATCCAATGACTTTGTTTTCACCACTTGACTTAATTTGGTTTTGTTATATGTACAAGAAAGGTTTCTCAGCACTGAGGTATACTTGAGTATACTGAGGCAGAATGAGGCAGGATCACATTACAGTCAATGCAAATTGCCTCAGTGGTACCTTGAGATAGGAAACTTTTAGATAACTACCACTGCATCTCTGCATGACTTATGCCACAAGGCAATACGCTTGAGTGGAGTTTCTACAGTTCCACCACCTTCATCTAAGTAGGCTTAGTTCAAAGTTGTGGGCAACCCATGAACCTCAGCAAAGCCCTGCAGATTCTCTTTGATTGTTCTGTAACCTGCACCAGAGTCCTTTCTCTTGGACTTTGTGGGACACTGGAGACTTACTTCTGTGACCTTTTGACATATAATACAAACTGACCTGTCAATGGCAGTCATTGAAGGCCCTGGAAAAGAACTGTATCTTTTCAGCTGATATTCCTCAGGATGTTTTTCCATTTTTCTTAAGTGCCAAATAATGACTACATTATACTGCTTCATTCTATATTTACCCTGCAAAATGAGAAAGAAAACACAAGGAACTAAGAGTTAGTCATTTAAAATTGGCAGCTCCAGAAAATTGCAAACACAAAGTTCAAGCTAAAAGCATTTGTATAGGCACCCAACTGTGATACAAACTCTGAACAATGAACGTATTATGCTAATATCAAGAGACAACTAAGTTACACATAATGCATGATTATACAAAGAGGCATCAGAGATAGTACATTCACCAAATGCTGAAACTATCTTTATCAGTTCCAGGTCTATATATTTTGTCTGTCTTAGCCAGTTAGGAGCAGCAATTTAAATGTACTCTTAATTTACCATACACGTCTTATGGCAGACAATCAAAGAGAGATACTGACTAACCCATGGGCAGAAATGAAGGTAAATGATCATATGCATATTGCAAAATACCTCCTTATATCAAACTGAGGGTAGTTTATTAAGCATGATGAATTTAGAAGCCCATCTGGCTTCATGTTTGAGCACATACTGAAAACACACGGTAAATACATAGATTTACATAGCATTTTTATAATAAAATGGTCCTGTAGCTTAATTGGAAATGGCACTATATCAGAAATTAGTCAGCTTGGCCATGCCTATCACCCTGCAAAGTATGATACTGGTATCAAAATGTGCACAATTTTTCAGCTATGCTGCTGGACTACATGGCCTTGCCCACTTTCAAACCTGCAAGCCCCATTTAGGATGCTTTCCTTTGAAAATGGACTCATGTCTACCTCCCCATATTTTTTCTGCTCCTCCCTGGCTGTGTTCCTTCCTTCTGCTGTGAAGACTGAGCAGAAGTACCTGTTCAGTATGACTACTTTTTCCAGAATCTCTTCTGCACAGTTTCACTCAGCTGTTCTCCTAATCCTTACTATCCCTCCTTATGTTTTCCTCTTCTTGCTTACATACCTGAAGAAAGTCTTAGCCCCTTTTGCTGCTCCTTTGGGTATCCTTTCCTCTGTCTGCACCTTTACTCTTCTCACTGCCTTACCTGGTTCCCTCTGTTTTACTTGATACACCTCTCTGTCTTCCACCCTCTGTGTTTCTTTGTACCTCCTGGATGCCACTCTTTGTTGCCTTCACCTCCATGGCCACTTCCTTTGAGTATTATAACGTTCTTTTCTTCCTTTTGATTTTTCTCACTTCCTTCACGCAGAGAGGCGGGTCACCTTAATTATTTCCTACCTTAATTTTCCACACTGTTTCTCTACCTCTCCCTGGTAATCCTCCCCTACTAGGCAGCTTCTGAGGCAGTCCCCCATTTCTTTAAAATCTGCCCTCCTAAAGTCTGGGACCCTCATCTTCATGTGGTTTACCTCAGCACCCATCTTAATATTGAACCCCATTTTACGATGACTGCTAGGACTTGATTATCAAAGAGCCCATAGATTGCTGCAATTTGCAGCAATCTAGGGCTGTGGTGAACTCCGGGTGCACCAAAGACTCTGCACCAGCTTTAACAGAAAGCAGGGTCCCGGCGCCGAAGTCCCCGGGTTTGCTGCAAGCTGACAGCTGCAGCAAAGACTTGGTGCAACTGATGGGAATGCGGCTAGCCACAGGATGGGCTTGCAGCACCTGTGACAGTGATGGTGAGCTGCCAGCAAGTCACCCTGGTGGCTGGCGGGCTTTTTAGGCATGTCCAGGCTCCAGTGGGATGGGTCAGACCGGGGGGAGGTGGTGACAACTGCCACTGACTGGACAACAGGGGGACATTGTGGACAGATGGGGAGAACACCAACACCACCATGGGGGGGGTGTTTGGAGTGCAACTTGCCATGGACCACTCCAGTGGTGGTCTGACAGGTGTCAGGGGATGTATGGGTGCCTTCCCCAGGGGGGCTACAGGATCACACCTCACCCACCCTAGGCTGCAGCATTGGTGCATGGCAGGTTAGACCAGCTCCGGGCTGGTCTAATGGTTGGTTCCATGCACCCATGGGGGGCTTCCAGAATCCCATATTAAGCAATATGGCAGCCCCACCATAGTGCAAACCCCTAGTGCCATGGTACACTCCCATGTTAGATGCAAGCCTGGTGCAGAGTCAGTTCGGCACAAGGGTTAGTGTTGGATGCAGCCCACATTAGAAAATTGGGCTTGGTGCAATTTTTGACAAGGAGCCACTTGCTTCAATTCTGTTTGATGCAGGCTCCTTGCATACCATTTAGGCTTTGAAAATTGAGCCCCTGGTCTCTAGGAGACTGCCCACCATGAGGTCTGCACTGCTGTCCCTGTTAGTAAGCACAAGGTCCAGCACAGTCCCATCCCTAGTGAGTTCACTGTTTAGCTGTCTGAAACATTCCCTCAGTAGGAAGTAAAGGATGTACAGTTCCAAGCAGGCAAGAGCCTGTGCTTACAACAGTGCTACAGCACTCCTTGAAAGATTCACATAGAACACACTTGAGGCTTTGTACTAAAAAGTAACTTACTTACTTCATTAATTGACGCTAGAAAATGTGAACAGCCAAACAAAAGGCTAACTGCCCTGGTGCTTCAGATAGATGAGTTTCATCAGGGGACATGTCTAACCCACGTTCTAGGCCAGTTAAATACACATGACAATGTTACGTCCTTGGCAATGAAAGTACAGGGCCATTCAAAGTATGCTTACTAACATTTTTCTCTAACTGGTGATTGCATCATGACCCTCATGGGTAAACAAATAAACTAAAAGCTTAATAAAACATTTTTCAACACACTTGTTAAAATTTCATTTGTAGATACTGTTAGATGCACTGCACTTTTGGACCTTGGTGGTATTAAAACCCACAGTTACTACACTGCCGTTTAAATCTTTTAGTGCATACATGCCATGAAATTTTTGATTTCCTTTACTTATTTAAACTGAGAAAATTAACCAGCTGCACTCAGGAATACAGTTATAGATAATTCAGGTGAAGGGTCCCAGCAGCACATAGATTCAAAGTCCATATTCGGTCATGTGCAATATCAGCAAGATGGCACTTTGGTGAATGTAATTACTAAGAGAACTTCATCGTGCGTGAAAGCCATAATACACCACAATAAAAAAGATAGAATACTGTTCTTTTCACCACCCCTGCACAGCATAATTTTACAGCTGCGATCAGCCAATTACATTGTGCCATCTGGCATCCTGCTGTCAGGGATCAGTGCAGCTGGTCAGGCCTCAAAGTGTAGGCAGGTTTTTCACCTAGAGAGAATAAGAGAAGAGAGAAGAAAAAATATCTGTGTTAATAGTGTACATATTTTAGACATTGTAGTACTAACAAGACACTTATTTGTAATTTAATATACTTCAAATTTCCTTTTACTCATCTTCAGAGGCTTTAAATGTACAAATGGGGAGTTGAAATGTTATGGGAAGAGTCGGGGGGGAGGGGGTATATAGATGGGAGAAAAAGGGTAGGCCAAAACCTAATTTTATATTACATATACAATTTTTTGGCAAATAGAAATGGACTAATAAAGGGCTTCAGATCACACTCATTGTTCAGTCCCTTTGGCTTAAGACACTCTAGCTGAAAAATCCATGATTTTTCTTTTTGCTATAATTTTTTCAGATGATCTCCTCCCCTTCTTGGAGGTGGTATCCTTTCCAGCCCTATGAATTTGAGGTTGTTGTGGTCTCAACTCTGAGATTGTTTAAAGTGTGCACTTACTAGTGTAGACTCATTGTCCTTTACAATACTACCTACAGATTGCCGTACCCTTTTCTTTAGGGGACATATTATCCTCCCTATGTAGATTTTTGTACAGTTACACCAAGGTACATACACAAGAAATGATGTTCTGCATTTCAAGAACTCCTTGATTTCAACCTTTCCCTTCTGTGGTTACAAATTCTTTCCCTTGCTGCCAAAATTTACAGACATTGCAGTGCCCGCAGTTGTGCATTCCCTTAGGTTGTCTCTGAAGTCAAGTATTCCACTTGGTGGTTTTCTTTGCTGCCATAAATTCACTATGCACCAGTTTGTTTCTCACATTTTTCCCTTTTCCGAATGTAATTTTTGGTGTCACAGTTAAGGTGGCAGCCAGAACTTCATCCCCTGGGAGTATAAGCCAGTTCCTTCTTGCTATAGCTCCTATTTGGCCTGGTAATGGACTGTAGTTAGTCACAAATGTCACCACCTTATTTTCATTCATTTTTTATCTACGTTTTGTAACCAGGAGAGCATCTCAGTGCTGTTTTTTTAGCCTTCTCATATGCTTATTTTAAAATGTTTTCATCATATCCCATTTCTTTCAGCCTAGGTGTTAATTCTACATGTTGTGTCTCAGAATCAGACATTAGTGAACAATTTCTTCTGATTCTTAAATATTGTCCATAGTGGATTGAATGAATGAGAGATTTTGGGTGGGCACTATCGGCTCTTAAAATTGTGTTACCTGACGTTTCTTTCGTGTAGCCTTTTGTAATCATCTCCTTTTTGTTTTTTCCTTCTAGTGTGAGATCTAGAAAGTTAAGTTTGTTGCTACTCATTGTGCAGGTGACTTTCAGATTACGGTTGTTGGCATTCAGCCATTGTACAAATTGTTCTCCCTCATCCTGTGTGCCACCCCATACGAACACCACATCATCAATAAAGTGGTACCATGTTTTGATGTAGTGTGAATATGGGTTAGTGAGACTGTTGTAGATGCAATCAATTTCCTAGCAGTCTAAAAACAAATTTGCAAAGGACAGGCCCATGGGTGATCCCATTGCTGTTCCAAGTATTTGGTGGTAAAATGCCTCATCAAATTCGAAATAGTTGTGCTGTAGTACAAATAAAATGGATTCTAGCAGGACATTTACTAGAAACTTTCACTTTTGGGATTTCTCTTGAGGAAGTATTCACTTGATATAACACTGTCATAATGTTTACTAGACATATAAAGAGAATCAACATCTATTCCAAACCACAAGATCCCATCCTGCATTCAGAATCTTTAAATTTGTTCAGTGCATCCAATGTGTCTCTTAGAAATGATTTAAACCTCCTAGGCAATCTTTCAAAAAAAAAATCCAGAAACTGTGACAAATGATATGTCAGTGAATCTATGTCAGACACAATGGGACAATCAGGTGGGTAGAATGCCCCCCGTGTTCTGTTATGTGGGGTCATATATAATTTAGAATTGATTAAAAAACTTGTTGACAGAAGATGTCTCATTTAATCTCAGACAGTGTGTACACCTTTATCCACTTACAGTATATCCATGCCCTAAATAAAACATACAAACATACAACAAAGCCAGCAGAATAAAGCCATTAGGTCTATCTAGTCTGTTCATGTGCAGGGTCCTCAGCGTAAGCTACTGACCCTGTCCCTCCAGTCCTCCCTTCCCCTTCATCTGCCCCTCCCTTGACTCTTATTTTCCCCTTAACTCTATCTCAGCCGCTCTAGAAGTTGCCCACCATCTTCAAAAAAGTCACCTTTTCTGGAAGCTCATTCCAACCTGACACCAACCTCTCCTTGGAGAAGTGCTCACTAGCCTCTCTCCTAAACCTCCCCCCTCCAACTTGAAACTGTGTCTCCTCTTGATTCAATTCCCACTAAGCCTGAAGAGACCCTCCTTAGCCACCTTATTTATTCCATTCAAATACTTGAAGGTGTTCATCATGTCCCTTTTCTCTCTCTCTCTCCTCCAGGGAGTACATGTTCAGGGCCCCTAACCTCTCCTTGTATGTCCCACCCTGCTGGCCCATGATGATCTTCGTTACCCTCCTTTGGACCGTCTTCAGCAGGTTCATGTCCTTTTTCTGGTAAGGGCACCAGTATTGTATACTGTACTCCAGATGTAGCCTCACTACTGACCTATACAAAGGCAGCATTACCTCCTCCCACCTGCTGCTGATCCCTCTGGCAGTGCAGCCCAACAAACATTTTATTTGCATTCACTGCTGCTTTCCTGCATTGCATGGAGTGTTTCAGGTTACTAGTTATTATCACCCCTAGGTCCTTCTCCTCTTGTGCAGATACTGGGACCCCTCCCAGGCTATACTCCATCCTCAGGTTCTTGGCTCCAGTGTGCATAACTTTGCATTTCTTTGCACTGAAGCCTAGATGCCAAATCCTGGATTTCCTCTCTAGTTTTTCTAGATCCTCCTTTAGGTCTTGTATCCCTTCTGCTGTGTCCACCCTTCCACAGAGCTTGGTGTTGTCTGTGAATAAGTAAATTTTGCCCTTAATGCCTTCCTCAGTATCACAGATGAAGACACTGAACAACACTAGTCCAAGTACTGAGGCCTGTGGGATCCCACTGGAGACCTCCATGGTGCTAGATAGCTCACCCCTACCACCATGCTCTAGGCCCTACCCCTTAGCCAGTTTTCTACCTATGTAGTCAACTTCTCTCCAATCATGAGATCCATCAACTTCCTGATCAACCTCTTGTGGGGTACAGAGGCAAAGGTTTTGCTGAAGTCCAGGTAAAGGATGTCCACCATTTGGCCCATGTCCACTGTTTTAGTGACCAAGTCAAAGAAGTCAGTCAGATTAGTTTGATATGACTTCCCTCCTGTAAACCCACATTGCCTCTCATCCTGGAGACCGTGCTCAATGAGATACTGTACTAACCTTTCCTTAAGTATGATCTCTATGAGCTTGCATATGATTGAGGTCAGACTGACAGGTTTGTAAGTCTCTTGGTTGTCCCTGGGACTGCTCTTGTGGAGGGGCACTACAAATGCCATCTTCCAGTCCTGCGGTACCATGCCCGACTTCAGTGAACTATTGAACAGGCCAGTCAATGGATCTGCAAGTTTCTCTTCCAGTCACCTCAGCCCACTTGGGTATATGCCATCTGGCCTGGGGATTAATCTATCCTTAATGCTAGCAGCCCTGTCCTCACTCTATCTACCTCTATCAAAGAATCTGTGTCCCAGGTCCCCTTCTCCTCTCCTTCCCCTAGTGGCACCAGATTGTCTCTCTCGCTGGTAAAGATGGAACAGAAATACTCATTTAGTGCCTCTGCTTTGCCCCCATTCTACTCTACCCACTCATCCCCTTTACTGCGCCCAACAATTCCATCTTTATTGTCCTTTTTCTTGTTAATATAGTGAAAAAAAGGCATTTTCTCCCTTCTTTATTCCCTCAGCTAACTGCAGTTCCTTATGAGATTTAGCTTGCTGGACTACTTTACTTGCTACACTAGACATCTTTAGATAACATTCCCAGTCTTCTTCCCTCTGGGTCCTCCTGAATTTCTTGTAGGCTGATCTCCTATCCCTTACTGCCAGGGCAGCCTCAGCACTAAACTAGCTGGGTGCTTTGGCTCTTGATTTTTTGGTTTTGAGCCTAATGCACTCCTCTGTGGCAAGCATTATTCTGTACTTGATGATGGACCATCTTTGGTCCATCTCCATATCCACTTGGATGCTTGCCAGGTGACTCCTTAACAGTTCACCCATCTTTCTGAAGTCCACTTTGGTAAAAATCAGGATTTTAGTCTTCGTGCGGTCTTTTTACCTGCCCATGTACAACTGGAATCACACTATGTTATAGCCACTCCCACTCAGGGGCTCCTCTACCTTTATATCTTGGATGTGGTCCCCATTCGTCAGCACAAGTTCAAGAACTACCCCCTCTCTAGTGAATTTTATAATGCCCTGAGTCAGGAACCCATGTGCAGTGCATCTAGAATCACCTGACTTCTGATGCATGTCATGGCCAATACCCTCCAATCCACCTTGGGCAGGTTGAAGTCTTCCACTATGACTACCTCTCCCTTCCCTGCAGTAGTCAATATTTGCAAGTTCAAACCCCTTTCTCTTACCTCCTCCTGGTTAGGTGGCCTGTAAATCACCCTCAAACACCCCCCCATTAGACAGTAACTGTATCCACATTGCTTCTACCCTCCCCTCTTCCAACTCCTCCCTCGTACACACTATACCTTCTCTGATATAAACTACCACTCCTACCCCTTTTCCTACCTCCATGCCCCTCCTGTATAATTTATACCCAGGGATCAAGAGGTCCCAGTCATGGTTAGGTATGTCCCATGTCTAAGTGACCACCGTGATGTCCACTCCTATCTCTGCGAACTATGCCTACAGGTCATTCATCTTGTTTCTAAGATTTCGTGCATTCAGGGACACCACCTTCCACCTTGAGTCTGAGCCTCCTTCCCTTCCCTCCCATCTGCCTTTCTCATTTCTCCCTGTTGCTTGTGCTCCATAACTCATGCTGCTAACCCCTTTGCTCCCCCTCCACCTTCACCCTCCTGTCTCCCTCTACTGGTATGGGGGAGGTCCGCTGACCTCCTCTTCCCAGAGTCTTGGGGCCTACAGGCCCACTCCCTCATTTTAGGCTTATGTATCCCCCAGTTTTACCCTGAGGACCCTTGCCCCCCCCCACTACTGAGGTACAGTCTGTCTGGTACAAAAACTGTGCTATGTATCCAGGTCTCCCCCTAGCCCTCGATACAGTTGTACCCTTCCTCCTTGCACATCTCCCTCAGTCAGTCATTGAACTCCTCTACCCTTTTCTTCCTGACTGTGCTGACTCTTTGTACTGGCAACACCTCTGAGAATACCAGCTATCTGGCTATCCCCTGCATGTCCTCTCTACTACCCTGAATTTTTCCTGTACTACACTCACCTCCTCCCTGTCTAGGTCATTGGTACCAATGTATATAATTACAGTTGTTTTCTCCCCAGCTCCCTTCACTAACTCCCCAGTTTTTGGGCACACCTTCCCCACTGTCATCCTGGCATGCAGACCACTCTCCTATCTGTATTTACTTCTTACACCAGTGATTACTCTTAACTATGGAGTCCCCTAGGACTACCACCATTCCACTCCCTCCATCCTTCCCTTCTTTAACTGCCATGCAAGAGTCTCCCCACCTACCTGCTCCTCCTCCATCCTGGTTACCACCCCACCCTTAATCTCCCCAATCCCTGCTTGCTGACACCACCACAGCTTCTATTCACCCTTCCATCTGTTTTCCTGCTCCCCCCATATGCTGCCTTTCTCATACCTTCTACTCATACCATCTCCTTCCCTTCCTGTCCAATCACTCTACGTCTTCTTTCCCTCACCCCCTACTCCACTCTCCATGTTCCTCTTCCCCGCCCACCTTGACTACTTTGTACTGTCTTATCCCTTCCTATCCTAATCTCCTCAACCCCATTGTCTTTTTCTTTTTTTTTTTTGCTCCCCTCCAGACTGGCCACCAACAGCACTATCTCGCACCCTGCCCTATCACCATCTCTCTGGGACTTACCTCTTCCTGTTGTTCCTCTCTGGATTGTGCCCCAGGGTGGGGCCTTCGGGAGTAGGGGGATGCAACCCCTGGTGGATGTTAAGTTCAGTTTCTGGGGAGTACCATGGTTTGAAGGTGTGAACCTGCAGTGCATGGCAGGTGGCATCTTGCAACGGTCTGTTGTTTTTCCCTGTTTTTGTTCCCTGGGAAGTGTGCCATGTGCTGACATCAAGGGGCATGTTCTGATGTTTGTCATAGCTCCCTAATTTCTGAGCTCAGGCTGCCACTCCACCCATCGAGCACCAGGCTCATCCCCACCCTTCCCCAGGAGGAGGAGAGCAGTCCTCTTCCTCCTGGCTGGCCCTCAGCTGACCCCATTGTCTTAACCTGACCTCTCTCCCCCACCTTTCCCCCATATCCTCATCCCCCTCCTCACTTCCAGACAGTGGATGAAATCTACTCCTTAAAGGCACCCCCTTGAATGCTCACACTTCTGTTGCAACTCTCACAGTCCAACCCCTTTCCCTTGCCACTTGCCACTTGCCATTCTCCCTCCCTGGGTTGCCCTGCCCTCTGTGGTAGGGGTACCCCTTGAGCTTGGGTCATCCTCTCTACCCCTTTTTTCTGCTTGCTGATCTCACTCCCCTGGGCATCCCCCTTCTGTCCTTCTCTCCTCTGCCCATCCCCTAGCTCCCATCTGAGCTGCCTTACTTCTGCCCTTAGTTGTTCCAGGCTCCTGCACACTGGACAGCCCCTGTTACCCACATTGTCTCCAGGAATACTGCTACCCTCAACCATTTCAGCACACCACCCTGTTCCCACTATCCTGTTGCTTGTATGTGTTCCTATTCTCCCACATCAATCAATCAATCATTCAATCAATCAATCAAAATCTTTAACCAGGCGGACACTGTTGAACAAGTTCATTTCCTTCTGACCACTGGCCCACTTACCCTCCAGATAGGCACCTCCATAAATAATCCAGTTGGGGATGTCTACAAAAGCCCCCCCAATCCTTTTACTCTATCTACTCCTTACCTTTTCCTGATCCTTAATACAAATGTAATCTGACACTAGATAGGGACCAGCGGTATGCCCTTGCCTGCGATACCCTTGTGTGCTAGTCCCAGATAGAAACCAGCTATCCTTTGTAGCATTCCCCTAATCTATTATATATTTATATGCTGACCTTATATAGCGACCAGCTGCAATCCCCTACCAACACCGTACAATGTAGTTTCTGCCCTCCCTTTACACTTATCTACCTTCTACTGACCAGCATTCCCTTTGGCCTGCAGTTCTAACTGTGGACAAGCTACCAATGTCCCCAGACACCACTGAGTTAGATTCCGCATTCCTGCTTTGTGTCAGTTGTGCTTCAGGGTCACCCACTCTTCAGGGTCATAGGGACTCTGGAAATTTATATGGGACTGCAGCCGCGTGATTGGCCAGCCTCAGTCACATGACCAGCACCCCCCCCACAACAATGGCACTGAGTTTGGCAGCCAACCTGCACACCCCCTCTCCTCCCACAATGCTTTCCTCCCTTCTCTCCCCTCTTA
Organism: Neoceratodus forsteri; assembly: GCA_016271365.2. Classification (NCBI taxonomy): domain Eukaryota; kingdom Metazoa; phylum Chordata; order Ceratodontiformes; family Ceratodontidae; genus Neoceratodus; species Neoceratodus forsteri. The sequence goes on along the minus strand of CM057449.1, from coordinate 608,000,934 downwards.
TTACACCACACAGCCATTCCTGCAGCAGTACTTAACATGTACAAAGTTATCTATCCCAGAAACAGCCTTCTCTCTGGTGATCACTGCAGCTCGGTGTCTGCTTCACTCTGCACCTTCTGAATAGCAAAAACAAAACCCTCTGGTTTCAACTTTTAGAAACATAGAAACATAGACTCTGACGGCAGATAAGGGCCGCTTGACACACCTAGTCTGCCCATTTCCCTACCTACAGGATAAGCTGCAGGCCTAGTTAAACAACAGCCTATTTCTTCCTACCCCCACAAAAATTACCTTATGTCTGTCCCATGCATTCTTGAATTCTGTCACAGTTTTAGACCCCACAACCTCCTCAGGAAGGCTGTTCCATACATCCAGCACCCTCTTTGTGAAAAAATACTTCCTCACCTTGCCCCTGAGCCATCCCTCCTCTATCTTCAAATTGTATCCTCTTGTTCTTGCACATCTCTTTTTCTGAAAGATGCTGCCTTCTTAGACTTTGTTGATTCTACTGAGGTACTTAAAAGTTTCTATCATGTGCCCCCTCTCCCTCCTTTCCTGAAGGGTATACATATTAAGCTCCTTTAGTCTGTTCTTGTATGGCTTCTCTTGCAGGCCCTGCACCATTTTTAGTTGCCCTCCTCTGGACTGCCTCCATCCTGTTTATGTGCTTGCAGAGATATGGTTTCCAGAACTGCATGCAGTACTCCAGAAGGGGTCTCACCAACTGTCCGTACAGAGGGATAACAACTTCCTGTTTTCTGCTGGTGATGCCTTTCCCTATACATCCCAGTATCCTCCCAGCCCTCCCTACTGCCTTCTCACATTGCTTGCCAATCTTAAGGTCATCTGATATGATTACCCCCAGGTCCCTTTCCATTTTTGTTGTTGCCGTTATGTCCCCCCATTGTGTAATCTTCCCCTGGGTTTTTGTTTCCCAGGTGCATTATGTTGCACTGCTTTTTGTCTCCCCATCCAGCAGAAAAAAAATACCCAATTTTTGCTTGGTTGTTCCTGGGCATGGTGTTTTCTGGTGAGACACACTGTCTCTTTGCTGGAAAGGGAGGTTCTTATATGCCTTTCCTCCCTTTCCAGCACTTCAGAGGGTTCTCCTGAAGCTATAGGTCGAAGGGCTCGCATGATTGTAATAGCCCCTCTTTGTCCTCATCAGATTTGGTTCCCTCTGCTTCATCAGCTTTTGCTGGAACCCCCATTACCTCTGCCTCTCTGCCATGATCTTCTGACTCAGGAACAGGGCAGTCTGGTGCATCTAGGCCTCAAATCCTCCACCTGGCACCTGTGGACATATGTGGAATAACTCCCATTGTTATTATTTTTTTTACAAAAATTGTCTACTGAGCAGATGCATTTGAAAAAAATGAATTATAGTAGTGAGACTTTTTGAAATGTTATTTGACTTACCATACTCATGCTTGTCTACCCACTTACTCAGTCTCCTACTTGTTTCTGTCCTTGTACTAATTCCTGTGGCTTCATATCAAGGAGTTTTTGATTTTCATATTGTGTATGCCTGGGGTGGAGCAGCAATAAAAGATACATTATGCAATACCCACAATAACACACCCTCTCCAGTTTACTTTTACCTAACACCCATTTTTAGGCCTTGTACAGTAAGATCTTCCTTCAAGAGAACAACTTGTAATGAAATGTGTAAGATTTGCATTGACATTTGGGTATATGCACTTTCATATTATACTAATTATATATGTGTGTACTGCATAGCAATCTCCAAAAAAATCAATTAAACACATCAAATGTCTTCCTAAACATGTCTCAACATTGTGTTTATCTTCCACCTTGTCACAACATATAGTTGTGTCAGCAATGTTTGCAATTAAGGTACAGTACCTTCATGTATATGATGGCCTGGTTCTGTTAAGTTGATTGCTATAACAGTGCACAGAATAAAATGTGAAACATATAGGCAACTGTAATACAGACGGTGGCATTATTTTTTATCTGCCTTTTCTCAATGCATCATACAATCTTATGACCCCTCATCAGAGTTCATCCTTCAAACCCACCATGAGCCTTATCTTCGGCTTATCTTGTTCAGATTCTGTAGTGAAAGCCATGAAATTGTGCCAGAAGAGTGCTGTTCGGAAGAGACTACTGAGAAGTTTGAGCCTGCAGGGCATTGCTGCATACTGAAGCTGCTGGGTTGTACAGAGACTTGCATTCTACTCAGGTTGCTTTGGAGCCAAGTAATGGACCTGCTAGCCTTTATCTGGTGGGGTGGGTCAGGGAAGAGGGAACCACAGGGCACGTGCCTTGATTATGTGGGTACTCTCGATTCGGAGGGGAGTCAGACTGTGGGGTTCATTCCTGGGTCTGGGCTCCTTTGAAACTCTGAAACCACTGCTTTGTGCTCCTGTGACTGAGAGCTGAGCCAGAAGGGCTGTTTCTTGAGAGGAGTTAGCCAGAAGGGCTGTGCTGCTGCAGAATGTCTGAGGGAATATGAGGTGCATCATCTCCAGGCCCCAAGGCCCGGTTCCTGACTGCTGCTCACCCTGCTACTGTATGCTGTACCCTGCCTCAATTGAACTGCTGCATGGGGTCACATGACTACTGGCATTGCTGGCTGGGATCTTTTGTCTTTTTTAAGTTTTGGATTACCATTACTGCATTTGGATTACAAGTTGGTTTTCAAGCTACTTCTCAATGGATTTCAAGTTCTTTAAATTGTGCTAGCACACTATGGCTTATTGGGGGTTAAATTGCAAGCTTGCTAATCTTCATCAAGTGCACCACCAACAGAACCCAGGCAATGTAGCTACTAGGCCTGCACTGGGACTCCTGTGTAATTCCTGGGTCCTTTGAGCACTACACCCCATGCTCACGATATGAACGGGGCAAGCAACTTCCAGCAAAAACACAGCAAACATGATCAATGTGGCACTCCACAGAAAATAATCAAGTAAGCACAAATCAGTAAAATCCAATGACGCCTGCTGACGAAGTCTCACATCTAAGAAGTGAAGCCCTGGGGTTTACTGCCATGTTCTCCTTAATGAAATATTGGATTTTACTGATCTGTGCTTATTTTATTATTTTCTGCTGAGTGCTGCCTTGATCGTGTTTGCTATAATTCCTGGGTCCCCAGAGTCATTGGTTATTGTGTCATACTTGAAATTGTACTTTTACTACTGGTAATGGCTGTAGAGTTACCACACCCTGTGCAGTGTAATTCCTCTTTTTGTGCCCCTTGATTGGGTGGGTGCTTCATAGACTGTAGGATCTGAGAGGGTGATAGTGACCTGCAGTACAGCTGCTCTCTGGAGGCATTGTTATAGGGTGGGAGTGTTTAAGGTGACTTGCAATTGTCTAACCTCCTCTTTTCTTCCAGTTTCCAGGCCTGAGTTCTTAAATAAAAGCACCATCAATTAATTTAATTTTACTTCTGTGTGTGCACCCAGTTTATTTAACTTGATTGAAGTGTTTATTGGTGAAGGTAGCAAATGTCTTATTGGTCCCTAGGGGGTAGTCCACTCCAGTGTAGGGAGGTACTGCATTTCAGGATTGGTGCTGCACACAACATCTGGCCTGCTTATTCTGTCTGGGTAGAGGTACTACATGATTTCTTATTTGTTCTGGGACAAACCCTCTTACCACAGGAGAAAGAACAAACCCAAACCTCTCAACCAGGTGGCCCCCGTACAGTCACCAGGTATGGGTGTGAATCTGGGCATGGTGACTCAGGGATCACAAACAGCATAGTTATGGTATGATTTGATGCTTGTAGAAACTAGGAAATATCTCTCTCTCAGCCTTCCTATATAATCAAAAATCCAACTTAATTCCAGTCAATTCGAGTAGCTTGAGCATGGACTGGGAAAACAATGGGGGAGTGGGGATAAGTTACTGTAGCAAGAGGCAGTTAGGGTGAGGATATTTGCAAAACAACACCTAGCCAACATAACTTTCATACACACTGGGCCTGATTCACAAAGCTGCGGTAGAGTGGTGCAAGGCATACCACTGGCATCTTGTGCTGCTTGCCAGTGCACCATGGATCCTGTGCCCAATTCTCTATTGGGTAGGGTCCCAGCAGCATAGTCCCACAGCTTGTGCCAACTGTGGCCATGGGCCGAAAAGATGGTGCATCTGCGAGGTGTGCCGCAAGCTGCAGGGAGGTTGGGCGGCACACTTGAAGGGTAGAAACTTATTCTATTATCGTCCACATGTGTACTGGCTACACTTGTGTACCACCTGAATCAGCTCAGGAGGTGTACATCCAGGGGCAGTCGGCACACCGTCCATAGCAGTCATGTCACACTTACAATGCACATATCTTTACATAGTAGTATAAACAAGATAGGAATATATTATAGGGGCAAGGCAGTGCCCCTATAGTTAGGGTAGAGTAGCCTGTTTAATGTTAAACCTCAGATTTTGTACTTTCATAACTTTTCAACTGATAATGGATTTGCATGAAATTTGGTAGGCACTGTCCTGTGGGCTAGATCTCTTGACATGGCAAGTTTTGTTCTAGTTGGTTGTGTGGATTCTGAGATCTGGAAGGTGTAGAAAAGTAAAAAGTTACCACTTTTAGTAATTTTTTCCTCATCGCCTTGCACCCAGACAGTGTTGAATTTTGGTGTGATTTTTTTTTATGGTAGAAAGAACTTGGGTAACCGAACTGCCAGTATTTACATATATATATATATATATATATATATATATATATATATATATATATATATACATATATATATTAATATGAACCTGTTGCAAAGTTATTCAGTTTTTAATTTCCCAGCATTTCCTATGGGAAGTTCATTTTTCAGGATACAGGTAAAAAGTTTGACAAAGGATCTGATCTTGCAAAAAAGGATTCAGTCTTGTGAGATCTGTTCCTTTTTTGTGAGAATAAAGTCCTTTCTTGTGAGGAGCCATCTTGTTTTTTTTTCTTCCACCAACTACAAAAGGTGGAAAATACATAAAACTGCTGAGATTTTTAAAAACTAACATCATAACCTAGCTAAAAGGGACCCGCCGATTGCTGTCCCTGTTCTCTAGTGACAGGTCCCCACCATCCAGTCACTGTCCCTGGTGTCTTGTAGCACCCCCACTCACATATCATTATCCCTGGTGTCTAGTGGAACTCCCCACCCTCCAATCGCCATTCCCTAAATGTTGTTTTAGTCCCCCCCACATTGCTGGAATCTACTCAGACAGATTTTTCTTGTACAAGCAGCTTGCTTAATTTAATTTTTGTTTTGTTTTTTGGCTGTCAAGCTATGAATATGTGCTTCTTCATTTTTTTAAATTTAAAGTCAGGTAACTGTGCTTTGTTTGACCCGCTGCCGATTTTGGTGTCTTTTTGATGGTTCTAAAGATATGCGACCAAAATGGAGATTTCTGTGGCAAATGAGAACTGGTGACAAGAAACGTAGAAAGTTAAGGAAGGAGAGAGTAACTGGAGGGAGAGAGGAAAATGAAATCTGAAGTCTGATCCACTCCACAAAGATGGAAGAAAATACCCCTTGGAAAAAGCACATTATGCGCTGACATGCACTATATTCAGCTACTACAGAAACCCATCAACAAGATGAGTAGGGAATCCAATACTGTAGCCCACAGCCTGCTGCAGTGAGATGGGTCTTGCTTCAGTTCAGACCTGAGACGGGGCCTAGAAGTTGTGGAAAACCCCACTTTCATCTGTTTTTGCAAGATGTAGATAAAAGTTACAAGTAGTGCCAATCTGCAGGTATACCTTTCTTCTTAACTTATGGCCTCGCTGAAGAGATACATTTATAGAAAGTATACCACGGCTCAGAGATTTAATGTGCATTTTGAAACTTCTCTAAGCTCTGGTGAGTCCAAACATTCCCAGTGCTGTGGGGAATGAATTGAAAATATAGAGCTTGATCTCTCAATTGATTCTACTGAGCTCACATTAGTTTGCGAGCTCTAGCAGTGTTTCACAATACGGCCAATAAATTGCTTTATTTATAGTGCCGACATTGGAGGGCCCATTCCCCATGTCAGCATTACAACCCCCCCATCAGTGTGGGACACTGGGGAGCCCACCCCCAGGGTTCTGAAAACATTTTTTTTTCCTTGCACCTGCAAAAAAGGAAGCAGTCCCCCGACGTCTTATTTTTTGGAAAATCTGAAACAAAGAAAACGGTCCTTCGTTGTCGCCACTGACCCTCTCCCTCATCCTGACCCCCACCACCCTTACCTTTTACTTCTACAACCAGAGGTTGTAGGCTGTCATCTTCTGCGACCGAGACATGTCTGCATTCTTCAAAGCCGAACCATGAACTGAGGAATAAAGGTATAGTGCCATATAATATATTTCTTTTTTTTTTTTTTTTTTTTATTTAGTTGTTTAACCAGGTATAGCACACTAAGCTGGAAGCTTTTTTACAGGAGTGACCTGGGAGCACAAGGAGGTTAAGTGACTTGCTCAGGGTCACACAGTATGCAAGTAGAAGCTGTGAGATTCAAACCCAGGTCTGGTCTGCTGGATATCACCAGATTTGCAACTCAGAGCCTTAGACCACTGCACTATACTGCCTCCTAAATTTCAATAGTGTTTTGAACTTGTGTTCATAACTTTGCCATTTCTTTGGAATTTTTTCACCAAATTTTCAACATGGCCTTTTTGAGACCCCACCTTATGCACACTGCAACTGTCATTTCATTAATGGGGCCTGGAAGGGGGTTTCACAGTTGCTGCATAAAATCACCTTTTGGGCCTGAATAATGAAATTTCACTGCCAGTGTTCATGAGGTGGGGTCCCAAAAAGGTCATGTTGAAAATTTGGAGAAAAAATTCAAAAAAATGCCTGAGTTATGTGCGTTTGTTGAAATCTTTCTATGCATGCACATAACTTTGGTAATTTTCAATATTTTGCCTCCAGATTTTCAGCATTGCCATTTCTTAACACCACCTCATGAACAGTACAGCTGTCATTTTTCACATCCTGTCTGAAACATACTTTTGCACCTGTGTCGCAGAATGGCGTTTTGGCACAGATTTGAAAATTTTCACCTTTGGAGTTTATGAGGTGGGGTCATAAGAAGACTATGTTAAAAATTTGGGGTCAAAATATGAGAAAATGACAAAGTTATGACAATTCATTACAATTTCGCTTTGCACACTCGTAACTTCAGAAATGTTAAATATTTTTACTCTCATATTTTCAACATAGCCTTCTTATTATCCCACCTCATGTGAGTCACAGCTGTCATTTTTACAAATCCTAGCCAAAATGTATTTTTGGACCTGTGGCATGGAATGGTGCTGCAGTTGCACAGAATTACATTTTGGTGGGGATTTGAAAATTTTCTGCACCAGGTACATGAGGTTGGGTAATGAGATGGCTATGCTGACAATTTAGTCACTGTTTTCCTATAAATGGAAGCGCAGGTCCTGGAGGGCCCTTTGCTTCCACATTTATATAAATATACGCATCTACGGAGGGATGGGAGCGCAGGGTCCAAAGGACCGTGCACTCCCACAGTAAAATAAGGATACTATTATACTATCTCAAAAAGTAAGGAAATAACCTGCAAAAAACTTTGTTAATGCTCCAGTTAGGGCCAAAGTGACAAAAGTTGGGAAATGAGATATTAGTTGTCTTAATACACCCTCCAAACTAGGGAGGAGAGCAGGTGTGGGTGTGCTTTGAAGCTTGGTAAGCCTACATGCTCACCCCATTCTCATAAAGTCTACACATCTGACCTCATTTACAGATGGAATGGAGTGAATGTTAGGCTTAAGAAGTGCAAGGCACACCCCACAACTGCCCCTCTGCCTGTTTTGGTAGGGTGGGGTGTTAGGGAAACATAGAAAACATAGAAACATAGAAGTTGACAGCAGATAAGGACCGCAAGGCCCATCCAGTCTGCCCATTTCTTTTTCTACCTTATAAATGTGCCATCGGCCTTTGTTCTGTCAGTGGCCTATCTATTCATAGTCATTTGTATTGCCCCTTATGCCTATCCCATGCCTGTTTGAAGCCCTGCACTGTATTCATAGCCACCACTTCTTGTGGTAAGCCATTCCATGCATCCACCACCCTTTCTGTGAAAAGAATTTCCTCACATTCCCCTTAATCTGCCCCTCTAATCTCATGCTGTGTCCTCTTGTCCTGCTATTTTTCTTATATTTAAACATGTTAGACTCTTTCACCTTGTTAATGCCCTTAAGGTGTTTGAATGCCTCTATCATATCACCTCTCTCCCCCTTTGCTCAAGGGTATACATATTGAGCTCTGTTAATCTGTCCTCATATGTCTTCTGATGCAGTCCCTGCACCATTTTGGTTGCCCTTCTCTGGACTGCCTCAATTTGGTTAATGTCCTTGTGAAGGTGTGGCCTCCAGTACTGCACGCAGTACTCCAGATGGGGCCTAACCAGTGTCTTGTAAAGAGGAATTATTACCTCCCTCTTATGACTTGTGATACCCCTACTAATACACCCTAACACCCCCTAGCCTTACCTACTGCTTTAGAGGTCTGCTTGGATGATTTCAGGTCATCAGTGATGATGATGCCCAAGTCTCTTTCTTCCTTTGTGACTGCTAGCAACTCCCCTCCCAGCCTATAGGTGGCTTCAGGGTTTCTCTTCCCTATATGCATGATTTTGCACTTCTTTGCATTAAATCCCAGTTGTCACTCTTCTGACCATTTTGCTAGTTTATCCAGATCTCTTCTCATTCTGCCCACCCCATCTGGATCATCTACTCTGTTGCAGATCTTGGTGTCATCTGCAAACAGACAAGCCTTACCCTCTAGTCCATCTGCAAGGTCACTAATGAAGATGTTGAAGAGGACTGGCCCCAGGACTGATCCCTGAGGCACCCCACTTGTGACTTGCATCTCTTCTGACTGTATACCATTTACCACCACTCTCTGTTTTCTGCCCACAACCAGTTTGCCACCCAGTTGACTAACTTCTGACCCACCCCGAGCCTACCCAGCTTATTTATCAATCTTCTATGTGGAACAGTGTCAAAAGCTTTGCTGAAGTCAAGGTAAGCAACATCAACTGCTCCCCCTTGGTCCACCACTCTGGTTACCCAATCAAAGAAATCTATGAGATTAGTTTGACAGGACCTTCCTTTTGTAAACCCATGCTGTCTTGGATCCTGTGCCCCTATGGATTCCAGGTGTTGCACTATCCTTTCCTTAAGGAGTGCCTCCATAATCTTGCCCACTACTGAGGTAAGACTGACTGGTCTGTAGTTCCCGCCTCCTCCCTGCTACCACTCTTGTGGAGCGGGATCACATGAGCCCTTCTCCAGTGTTCTGGGACCTCTCCTGTGCTCAGAGACTCACTAAACAGTTCTGCTAATGGCTCTGCTAGTTCCACCTTTAGCTCCTTAAGTACCCTGGGATGTATGCCATCAGGTCCCATTGCCTTATCCACCCTGAGCTTAGCAAGCTCTTGTAGGACCCTTTCTTTTGTGAAGGGAATAGTGCTCACCTCCCTCCCCCCTGTGTCCATGATGCTGAGCTGTGGGCCCTGCCCTACCTTCTCTTCAGTAAACACTGAGCAAAAGTATCTATTTAGGATAGATGCCTTTGCAGGGTCCTCCCTCACATGCTCCCTTTCTCCATTAAGCTTAGCAATACCCTCTGGACTTTCTCCTTTCACTAATGTATCTATAGAAAGTCTTGTCACCTTCTTTTACTGTTCGTGCTAGTGTTTCCTCAGTTTGGGACTTTGCCTGCCTTACTGCCTTCCCTGCTTCCCTTAGGGCAGTTTGGTATGCCTCCCTATCTTCATCCCGCTGTGTTCCCTTATATTTCCTGAAGGCCACCTTTTGGCTCTGACCTTTTCTGCTACTGTATTTGAGAACCAAAGTGGTTTCCTTCTTCTTTTGCACTTCCTTTTCTGTCTAACACAATGGGATGTTGCTTCAAGTATTGCATCCTTAATGCTTGCCCACATTGCTTGTACCCCCTCACCTGTGTTTCTTTTTGCCAGGGCTAGCTTAACTCTGTTGGCCATCTTATCAAAGTCAGCTCCTCCGAAGTCCCATATTTTTGCCTTGGAATAGGATGATTTAGATGTAGTAGCCAAATTGAACCATGCCATGTGATGGTCACTGGCCCCCAGGTGACCTTCTACCTGGAGATCTGTGATCCCTTCCTTGTTAGTCAGTACTAGATCTAGGATAGCCCTGTCTCTTGTGGGTTGCTGTACCAGTTGTTTGAGGCCCTCCCCCTGCAGGGAATCCACTATGTGTCTAGTTCTGGCAGATGTTCCTGCTGGTATTGACCAGTCTGTATCCGGCATGTTGAAGTCTCCCATTATCCTAACCCTAACACCTCATTTCCCAACTTTTGTCACTTTGACCCAAACTGGAGCATTAATGAAGTTTTTTGCAGCTTATTATGTTTTATATATATATATATATATATATATGTATATAACAAGCCATACACAATTTCTGCATGGTTTCACAGGACAGAGATACCCCTCTCATAATACATCTGTAATGTAAAATAATAGTAACACGAACACAGCATTAAATACATATAAATACATGTAGTATATGTGTAATGACAAAATAATCTAGATATATATATATATATATATATATATATATATATACCTGTGCAACACCCCTGTAGTCAGACATGTGCACACACCATAATGTACCCTCCCACCCAGAGAGGGCTCTGCGGGTAGCGCACAAATGATTAGACCAGCCCTAGCTGGTCTAATGGGTGCTTGTATCTGTCAACACCATATACTTTAGTGAATTTTAGAAAAGGAGATGTTGCAGCATTGCCCTGGTGCACAGCTCCTTGCACCATGCTACACCCTTTTTTTTTCCGCAAGGATGGCGCAAGATCCTCTTGACACACGCAGCCTGCGATTGCCACAGGCCGTAGTTGAGAATTACTCATGGCACAATTCCTAAAACAAGGATTATATTAAAGCTTCCTGTCTTCCACAGATGGCAGGAGTCTCAATAGTTGATCTGTGGAATAATGGGTGGTTTCTGACTTCAAGGGATATTATTAAACATCACAACTTAGGGACCCACTCGGGTTTCAAAGTATTACAACTCATGCACATGTTGGCCAACTCACAGTTAAAACAAGAAGCAGTGGAAGAGCAAAGGTTCCTGCAGCCACGTACGCTAGTAGCCAGAGAGCCTCATGCTGTCTCAGGCATCTATGTTAAGCTGCTTGAGAGGGCCAACCCACAACTGGATGGATCTTCCACTTACTGGAATGCTCAATTACCGGACAAGATATTCAATTGGGTTAAGATCTAGAAAGATACTCATAGGTTCATATCTCAGGATAGGCTGAGATTGATGCAATTTCAGATTATTAACAGTATGTACTATACTCCAGTTAAGATGGCTAAGATGAGTAGGTCCCCCTACCCTGACCTGCAAATGTTACATGCAGGAAGTAAGTTCTTTATTTCATATTTTTGGGAATGGCCAAAAGTCGCCCCACTCCGGTCCCTTATCAGACCGAAGGCAGCTCCCTTGTTGGGGATAGCCGATTACATTGAGCTTGATGCCTGCCTTGTTGGGGATTATTCCTTCATGCCTGTCAATGAGAGGAAGTACCACTTAGCCTTGATTGCAATGTCGGTCAAGAAGTTAGTACTCTGACACTGGTTGAATAGCGAGACCATTACCTACTCAGAGTGGCTGCAGGAGTTTTTGCTTAATCTTTCAGTGGAAAAGGTCATTGCTAGTGTCCATAATCATTTGCCTAGGTTTGACAAGACCTGGAGTAAGACACAGACCTTGTAGTCTATATAACTGGCTTCATCTATTCTGGATCGGGGCACCATTTGTACAAAGAAATGCTGATACCATGGTGGGGGTGGGGTGGGGGTTTGTTGAATGTGTGTCTGTCTTGTTGTGTAACAAATTGTACTGTGTCTTGTTGTGTGGTAAAGTGGCCACTTGTGGCTGTGTTGAAAATAAATAAAGCATTTGGAATTTCAAAAAAAAAAATCCTGAAACAAGCTGTTCCTTGCATCATTCTTTTTGATGCAATCTCCTTGTGTCATTCTGGAATGGTGGTCCACTCGAGAGTGACACCACGACAGCGAAACCTGAAAACAGACCATTACAGTGACAGTTGCTGTAATGGTCTATTTTCACCAACGCAGCTTCTACTGGTGTTCTGCCCCCTCCCTAGCACAACTCCAACCTGGAGTTGATTATATTGAAATGTGGGGAGTACAGGGGGAAGAGCCCCCCTGCATGGGGGGGTGCATGGAGCATAGCACTTCACAAAAAAACAATCTCTTTTGTGATGGCACAATAGCGGTGTCAGTATTGTGCCATCACTGTGTGGGAGGTCAGCAAAGTTCTTGTCGACCGCAAGTGGTGCTTCTGTTCTGGAAGCTTTGAGAATCAGGCCCACTGCATCCCAAAGTGTTTTACAAGACATAGGAGCTACATATTGGTAACTAGGGAATGTAACATAGAACAGAATTTCCATGTCCAATCCAGTATGACAGTGAATAAAATAAAATCTGACCCTCTCTTCCAACCACCTGATGGGTGTGGTGAGCAGCTCGGCCAGTCAGAGAATAAAAAAAAATCTGTATCCCTTCCCCAACTACCTGACAGATCCAGTGCCCAACCCAACCCAATCCATTAAGGAATAAAACAAATCTGTCCCCTTTCCCCAACAACTATACAAATCCAGTGCCCTACATGACCCATCAAGGAATAAAAAACATTCTGGCCCTCTCCCCAATCCAACAACCTGACTGATTTGATCCTCAACCCAGGCCATCAGGGAATAAAACAAAAAAACATGCCCCCCTCTCCCAAACTACCTGATGGGTCCAGTATGCAGCACTTCCTGTCAGAGAATAAAAGAACTATGTCCCCTACCCACCCAACAACTTATTGAATCCAGAGCCCAATATGTCCCATCAAGGAAAAAAAAATCTGTGCCCCTCTCCACAAACTGCCTGACAGGATCAGTGTCCAACCCAGCTAATAAGGGAATAAAGAAACCTGCCCCCCTCCCCAACAACCTGACAGGTGCGGTGTTGAACCTGGCCCATAGGGGAATGAAAAAATGTGACCAACAACCTAACAGGTCCAGTGCCCAAGCCTGCCTTTTAAAAAATCTGGCCACCCCCCCCCAACTATCTTAGCAGTCCAAAATGCTTAAGCTGGCCCTTCAGGGAATACAAAAAAATCTGCCCCAATACATTCAACGACCCGATGGGCCTGTGCTCATCCTAGCCCATATATTAAACCACCAGAAATAAGAAGGAGTAGCTGCAAAGCAGTGAACAGGAGGTGGAACAGGAGTAGTAGTGAAACTTTGGTCTCCCATGCCCATCCACCCCTGTCACATTGAGGGTCTCAAACACTGCAAAGGAAGCTTAGGGCTGCTACTGCACTGCTGCTACTAGCCTCTTTGGGCAGCTCTGCTTCTTCTGGCACACAGTGCACTAGTGTGGTAGACTGGACACAAGGGGGCTGATGGCACACACTTCCAAAGCTATAACCCAAAGTGTTAGTGATCCCGGCTCCACCACCCGACTCTTCCTCTCTCACTCTTTCCTTCTCTTGGTGCTCAGTCTCAGCTCTGCTCTACTGTCTTACCAACATGCAAATAGGGATCACACTGCCATGCATGCTATAGCCCAGCATGTTGTGCAGCAGAACATCCAGTGGCCAGCCTGGCTCATCAGGGAATAAAAAAAATTGGTCCATCTCCTGCAAACTACCTGATGGATCCAGTGCCCAACTATGCCCATCAGGGAATAAAACAAATCTGTCCCCCCCCTCTCCAACTACCTAACAGCCCAGTGCCCAGCATTATCGGTTACAGAATAAAAAAAAACTCCCCCTTCTCCTCCACCCAATTACCTGAAGAGTCCAGGGCCAAACCTGGGCTGTCGGGGAATTAAAAAAAAAAAAATAATCTGTCCTCCTCCCCGTAACAACCTGTCGAATCCTAAGCGCAACCCTGTCTGTCAGAAAATAAAGACAAGCCTTGTCTTGGAACCCTCCCATCGGGCTAGCTATGCTGAACCTACTCAGAACCAGCACAGCAGTTTTTTTTTCAATTAATATACTTTATTGGATTTTGTTTTTCATTTTCTTGCATACATAACAATACGTCACAGCACATTACCGTAAACTCAAGATACAACACAGAACATATCCCCACCCTCCCGGCTGTAAAGAATCATCATGATAGTTCATTCCAAAAGCATGCTTACATGGAAAATGTGTTATTTGTGATTTTATGTACAGCAGGTTTTCTCGGGAAACAGGAGCGGAGTAATAAATATTGAGCATACTGTTGGAGACATGCAGTACAATACCGAATGGTAATAATGCACAATAACTCCTTACTCATCGAGAGAATAATCTTCAGAAAGAAAAAGAGAGAGGAAGAGAGAGAGAGAGAGAGAGAGGCCAGGTCAGGGAAGCCAGGTGTACAACCAGCAGAGCTGAGGCAAAGGAAATGACAGCTCTGCTCCGCACGTTATTCTCAAAAAGAAGCAATGGCTTAGTATACAGTACTAACACGCAGTTGCTTGGTAGAAGAAAATGGTTGCCAGTCTGCAGTAAAAAATAATGCAACTATATTTGTTATAATTCTATTTAGGCCTCTGTGTGGGTAAATAAGGGCTTGGGTGTGTGTGGCATGGTGGGTGCTGAGTGGGAGAGTTGTGGGGGGCACTAGTGGTGCAACAGACATTGACGGACAGTTTTGTATTTTACAGGATTTTTTTGGATTAAAAAAACGACAAAAGACAATTTTCTTTATTTCAGGTGGAGACACTGGGGATTGGGCACCCACAGTGTCAGTGTTATGTTTGTGGGAGGGGGTGATGGGTGCTGAGAGGGAGGGTCTGTTGGGGGGACAGTTATGGGGTCGCCAACAATAGACATTGATGGATGATTTTCTTTGTTACAGGTGTAATTACTCAGCAGGTTGACCTTGATAGATTAGCTGAGCTTGCTAGGTGGCGTAGATCAAAGGAAAGAGAAGACCTATGTTTAGGTTAAAAGATAAATAACCTTAGTACGTAAGCACTGAGGCAAGGGTTACCCCAAAGGGCATTGGCCAGGAAGCCAAGTTTCAAACAAATACAAAATCACACATACCCCCATAATGCAAAGCATCATGGGCTGTATATGCAAATCACCACAAAATGTTATGCTGGTTCAACTTTAAGCAGAAATGCATGGTGCTGAGAGGCCTCTCACATGGTCTGGAAAGAGTGCCAACTGAAGGCACAGGCATATGTTTCATCCCAACAGGACTCATCAGTGTGCCTTGTCTATATGACACCACAGTGGAATGAACCAGCTACCCTAAGTTGGTCTATTGGGTATGGGTTGTGGTGAGCCCAATAAAAAGGAAAAAACAAGCTAAAAGACACTGTGGGTGCCCAATCCCCCAGTGTCACCACCTGGAATAAAGAAAATCGTCCCTTGTTGGTTCTTTGTCTTTTAGCTTGTTCTTTGTCTTTTAGTTTGTTTTTTAATTTTATTGGGCTGACCACAACCCAAACCCGATAGACCAGCTTAGGGTAGCTGGTTCATTCCAATGGGGCTTCAAACAGATGAAACACACTGATGAGTCCTGGTAGGACAAAACGTATCTGTGTCTTCTGTTGGCACCCTTTGCAGACTGTGTGAGAGGCCTTTCGACACCGTGCATTTCTGCTTAAAGTTGAACCAGCATAACATTTTGTGGTGATTTGCATACACAGCCCATGATGCTTTGCATTATGGGGGTATGTATGATTTTGTATTTTTTTATGATTACGTTCACTCTTTCCTTTGAAATACATGATATTTCCACCCAGCAAGCCAGAATACTGTCATGATCAGCCTGGCTGATGATTGGTGTGACACTGACGAGCGCCTTGCAGACCACAGCGCATGGGGCTGACAGTGTCATACCTCTCAAAAGTCACTCTCATAGCAAGATGTTCACAGCGTGTACATGCATGGCAAACATAACAAGACCAGCCTTGCTGGCACCAGTCAAATCTTGCTTTAATTCATTTACCTTCTTTCCAATTCTGTCTTGAACTGCGGTCAAATAAACAGACAACAGCAATCAATAGGATAAGATTAAAAACATTTCATGTGAATTAAGTAATAGCTACATGAGCTGGCAACATTACTAGTACTAGTTTATCATTTAACAAAACTGTTCACGTACAGTGTTTTCAGCATTGCTGTTATATTTATTATGAGGAATCTGCAATGTAGGTAAGCATGATGAATCTTAACAGAGATGGGATTCCATGCTGTCGTATCACAATAATGACATAAGAAGAGGAGGGAGAGGTACCTAATCCAGTCAATAGAAGCACTCTGGATGAGGGAGGGGGTGATATCAGTCCTTTCACAGAAGAAAGGGTTCTGAAAGAACTTCTACAACTGAAGGTGGACAGAGCAATGGGGCCTGATGGGATTCACCCTAGAATTGTAAAAGAACTAAGGGGAGAAGTTAGTAACACCACTGACTACCTTTTTTAACAAATCATGGGAGGATGCTGTGGTACCCGAGGCCTGGAGGAGGGCGGATGTGATTCCCTTTCACAAAAGTGAGAGCAAGACAGAGGCAGGAAACTACAGACCTGTCAGTTTGACCTCAGTGGTAGGAAAAATGATGGAATCACTTCTGAAGGAAAGAATTGTTGAGTACCTAGAGGCCAGTGGAGCACAGGACCCAAGGCAGCATGGATTGAAAGCAGGAATGTCATGTCAGATGAATCTAATCAATTTCTTTGACTGGGTGACCAAAGTTGTAGACCAATGAGGAGCTGTGGGCATGGTCTACCTAGACTTTAGCAAGGCATTTGACACAGTCCCACACAAAAGATTAATAAATAAATTAGCCAGCCTGGGAGTGGGTCCCAGGGTGGTAACCTGGGTAAAACATTGGCTGGACAACAGGACGCAGAGGGTAATAGTAAATGGAGTCCATGCCGAAGAAAGGCGTTACTAGGACAAGAGGGTTCAGTAGTGGGTCCAGTCCTTAATGTCTTTATAAGTGACATTGCAGAGGGACTGAAGGAAAATTATGTCTCTTTGCAGATGACACAAAGATTTGCAGCACGGTTGATACGCAAGGTGGGGTGGAAAGGATGAGAAGGGACTTGGCAAGGTTTGAGGAATGGTCAAATGTATCATTCAGTGCAAATTAATGCAACTGGGTAACAAAAACTCAGGGGAAGAGTACACAATGGATGGTGAGATATTGACAACAACAAAAATGGAAAAGGACCTTGGGGTAGTTATATCAGATGACCTAAAGGTGGGCAAGTAATATGAAAAGGCAGTAAGGAGAGCTGGGGGGATACTGGGATGCATAGGAAGAGACATCACGAGTAGAAAACAGGAAGTTGTTATCCCTCTGTACAGACAGCTGGTGAGACCCCCATCTGGAGTACTGTGTGCAGTTCTGGAGACCCCAGCTCCGCAAAGACATAGTCAGGGTGGAGGCTGTCCAGAGGAGGGCACCAAAATGGTGCAGGGTCTGCACCAGAAGACATATGAAGAGAGATTAAAGGAGCTTAATATGTATACCCTCGAGGAAAGGAGGGAGAGGGGGAACATGAAAAAATGTTCAAGTACCTCAAAGGAATCAACAAAGTCCAAGAGGGTAGCATCTTTCAAAAAAGAGATTTATTTATTTATTACTAGGATTATAAATATGATATGATGGAGACATACAAGCATCTTACAGGGAAGAATAGGGTGCAAGAATACACTATTTCTAAGCAAAAAAGATGTTCCAGGATTAGAGGGCATGGGATGAAGTTGGAGGGAGGATGATTCAGAGGAAACATGAGGAAGAATTTCTTCACAGAACGGGTGGTGGACAAGTGGAACACCCTGCCTGAGGAAGTGTTGTGGGCTGAAACAATCATAGGATTTAAGAATGCATGGGATAGACATAAAGGAATTTTGGAGGTCAGGGGTAAGGGGCAACAGACTTCTAGAAAAACATAAAGTGAACTTACAGGCTCAAATGGCCTGATTGGGTGGGCTGTAGGCCCTTATCTGCCGACACTGTCTATGTATCTATCTATCTAAATACCTTTGAACCAAGGGTTCTTTTACAAAGGTTCTGTGTCAGCAATGGGTGCAAGCAAAACAGTGGTAAGATACAATACAGGTTAGGAGGTTAACTTAGTAGCAAAAGACAGTACATGTGCATAGACTAGCACAGTAAAACAGTCAGTGGCAAAGAACAATGCACAATTAAAAATACGGGTGTATATATAGCAAGACACAGACACAAATGAGAACCATCCTAGGGGTGACATAAGTGGAGCAAGGGGTGAGGGATAAGAGGGGGAAGGGTGGGGAAAAGGCAGGTAGGCAGTCAATGATTTGACATTGTTGTAAGTGCAAGAACAGGAAGATAAGTGCTAGGTAGTCTGGGGTGGAGCAACAAGAGATAGGGTGATAGGGAGGTGGAAACAGGAGGAGAAGAACGGGAGAGGGGTGGAATGGTAGATGGGAGGTGAGAGAGGGTAGAATGGTAGGTGGGGATGGGAGAGAGACAGGGAGTAGCAGGGGATGGAGGGGCAGAGAGATGTGGGAAGGGTAGCAAGGGAGCAGAGAAGAAGAGGGAGAGGTGAACAAAGCCGCAAGCCTAGGCAGAGCAGTCACAGCTGCAGAGGTCAGTGAGGTGTTGGCGGAGTTTACATTTGAATGGGCCAAGCTTGTTTTTAGCTGCAATTTCAGGGGGAAGGTTGTTTAGTAGCAGGGGGGCCCTGGTGTGGAAAGCACATTGAGCTAGGTTGGTAAGGCAGAATGGAACAATAAATGTTGGTTTGAGGGAAATGTGCATAAAATGTGCAGTGACTGTGGGCAACATTAAGGCATGAGTTGCAGGAGGTGTGAGGTTAAGACAAATTTTCTTAGCCAGTAGGCAGGTCTGGTAGGCAAGTCTTCTATTTAGATTGAGCCAGTTGGATTGCTTGTGGAGATCACAGGTATGTGTATGCTTCCCTGCACCAGTGAGAAGTCTACAGCATTTGTTAAGGGCTGTCTTGACCCATTTTAGGGTGGTATCAATGGCAGCCCCATAGAAGACAAGCCCATAATCAGTTACGGGTAGGACTGAGGCAGTTATGGCTGTGCGCCTAGCTTTTTTGGTAAGACAGCGATGGTGGCAGTAGAGGACCCCTGTTCTTGAGTTGACTGATTTTGAGATGTGTTGAACATGCAAGCTGAAAGACATTGTGCAATCAAGGGTAATACCAAGGTATTTAAACTCCTGCACTTGCTCAAGTGGCTGTTCAAGTTCATTATGTATGGTGAAGTTTATGGATCTGTATTTGCTGTGAGAGTTATGGAATGGCATAGACTTTGTTTTTTTGTAATTCATCAACAGCTTGTGTTGAAGAAGCCAGGTTTCAACTAGGCTGAAGTTCATCTGTAGCACCTTGGAGAGCGAGATGGGGTCAGTATGGGAGGAAAAGAGGACTGCATCATCGGCATAGAGTATTAAGTCATTATTGCAAGCTGCATGAAGAGTATTGATGAAAAGGTTGAAAAGTAGAGGGCCAAGGATGGAACCCTGGGGTACACCAGAGCGGACAGGAAGGGCACTTGAGACAGAGTCAATGATTTTGACTTTTTGGCTCCTTGCAGAGAGATAGCTTTCAAACCATTTAGTTACATCATTAGATAGTACAAGGGAGGAGAGTGAGTGAAGCAGGAGCTTGTGGTTCACAGTGTCAAATGTCTTGGTCAAATCAATGAACACTGCACCCAGTAGGTAGCCAGTGTCAATCGCCTTATGAATATGGCTGGTGAAGTCAAGCAGGGCGGTGGTAGTACTATGGGCTTTTATAAAGCCATGTTGCAGGCAGAGTAAGTTATATTTGTTGAGATGTTCAGACAACTGGTCAGCTACAATTCGTTCCAATGTCTTGGAGAGTGGTGGGAGGATAGAGATAGGGCAGTAGTTACAGAGAAGAGACCTATCACCACTTTTATGAATGGGTGTGACCACTGCTGATTTCCAGAGCTGGGGGAATTATTTATGAGAGACTGAAAGATTCAGAAATTTAGTAAGAGCTTGTAGGACAACATCAAGGGAGGGAGAGAGAGAGGAGTTTGAGGTCAAGGGTATCACTGTTGAAACTGGTTTTGCTTAGCACTTTGTTAAGAAATCTTTTAGCTTCAGACATGGATACCCTCTTAAAGTAGAATGGGGGGGGGTATTACTGCGGAGATTGATTTTATTATTGAGGCAGTGCCAGACCGAGTTGTCAAAGAAGTTGGGGGGAAGGACACTGCTAAGAACAGTGAATGCGAGATTAAAGGAGTCCGCTATTTCTTTGGGATCCTGTAAAGTGGAGCCATTCACTTCAATCATAGTGGGGGAGGATATGCTTGGTTTTCCTGTGAGGCTCTTGATGTTCTCCCAGAAGGGTTTGCTCTTTCTCCACGAGTTAGTAAGTTCCTGGTTGTAGAAGACTTGCTTGGCTCTGCGTATAGCCATTGTGCACTGGTTCCTAGCTGCCTTATAGAGCTGCATATTGTGTGATTTCCCTGAGTCCATGGCTCGATGACAGAGGTTATCTTGGTTTCGCATCATGGAGATGAGTTCGGAGTTAATCCAGTGATTGGTGGTAGATTGACTTCTGCATTTACATAGGGGGGCAAAACTGTTACAAACTTTGTTAAACTGGGCAATGAAGAAGTTAAGCGCTTGGCCAACATTGCTCAAGGAGTCAAGGGGTGTCCAGTCAACTGTGAACAGGGCAGCAAGGAATTGTGGAAGCTTTCCTTTAAATGTGCAATGAGCAAGAACAAAGGGACACAATTTGAAGGTAGAGGGGGTGGCTCAGAAGTAATGTGAGGAAGTATTTTTTTACGGAGAGGATTGTGGATGCATGGAACAGACTTTCTGAGGAGGTTGTGGAGTCAAAAACAGTGGGGGAATTCAAGAATGCATGGGACAGACATACCCGTAAGGCAATTCTAGTGGGGGTAGGAGGACGTAGGCTGTTGGTTAACTAGGCTCTGCAGCTTATCCATTAGGTAGAGAAATGGGCAGACTAGGTGGGCTAAGCAGTCCTTATCTGCCATCAAATTCTGTGTTTCTATGTTTCTATAGTTACTATGGTACAACAGTATTCTGACATCACTGATGTGGTACAGTGGCATTTGGAAAATGGGCAGCAGCAAAACTGGCCCCTGATTGGTTAAAAGTGCCAATCAGCCAGTCTGGTATGAAACAACAGAGACCAGTAAATAACTAGTCCCAGTCTGTGTTGCCTCATTTAGTTCTGATACCACTGGGTCAGTAGAACATTGAAAAAGGCAACTGCTGCCATATTGGTTGCCTCGCTAATGGAGCCCTGAACTGTCGGACAATCTCCCTCTGACCCCCCTTGCAAGAGCTTCTGTGGAACATAATTTATATCCAAACTGTAGAAGCACAGACAATTTAGTTTGTAAAATCCTACAATGAGCTGAGTGGCAGCGATAGTGATAGCTCCGGAATGACAATACACGGACATGGACGCACAATCCTGCCCACAAGTCCACTGCCAGACTTCATTTATAAAAAAATGCAAACTATTTGATTTAAAACTGGCAAACTTCTTTTTCTTCGACCCCAGGCTGCCCTCCATTTTTGGCAACCATGTCCCTTCTACCACCCTCTCTTTCCTACTGTTTTGTTCCAGTCACACTCATAACTGGAGTTTAAAAAAAAACTGTGTTTAATGGCATTCATCTGCCACAAATGGCTTTTTCTCCTTGTTAGCAGTATCTTATTGCTGTAAGCTGTTCATCAGAAGACCATTATCTGCCATGCCGTCAACTTCAACTTCATCAGACAACTTGCTCGCCTGATCATGATTCAACACAATGTGTGTGTGTGTGTGTGTTGTGTGTGTGGGGGAATTGACTGAAGACAGAGTAAAAACAAACAAACAAAAATCTGGATTACAGCCTTTATGCTTTTTGTCTGTGTGTGTGTGCGTGTGTGTGGGGGGGGGGGGACAGTTGACTTTCTTATATGAAGTAGTGTTCATTTTTCTGATGAAGAATTCTATGTAATCTGAAAGTTCAAGCACCTATTATCTTTTGTAACATCTATGATGGTCCAATAAAATGTATCAAATCAGCTCTTTTATTCTGGATCATGTGAAGTAAGTCAAGAGTCACAATGTGTGCCTGTGGAGGGTAACCATGACAACCAGCTCCAAGTCATAACAATGGATGCTCTTCTAGGACAAAAGTCCCTAGCTCAAAAAAAAAAAAAAACATACAGGTGGAGGAACTATTTTATTACAAAACTTATTTTAAACTATTTCTTACTAACATTTTTTCATTAAACACATTTTTTTACAGTGCTCATTTTCTAAACACATTAATACCCCAGGTGCTTGATGATAGGCTATACCAGACCCTTGTAGGGGCTATAAGGCCTCCTCCTGCAGTGTTGGGCCTCATTACACCCCTAGGTGGTCTGGTCTGGTATTATTGCTTACCTGGCAGTGGATGGATTTCCATACAAAACAGTGAACCATGTACTATGATGAATCTGCAGATGCAAACACACTGTTAAATCCCGGTTTCATAGTGCGCTGAAAAAATGTAGCTCTCAAACTGCAACAGCAGGTTAGTGAGTGGTGTGTGAATCAGCCGTATCCAGCTTCGAACTGTTTTTCCCAGAATTTTAAACTTTTTTAAATTTTAAACTTGTACTCAAAACAGATGTACTGTTGCCACCCCCATTATGTAAACATAAACCAAAATATGCACTGACACACCAACAATAGCCCCCCCTTTTGCCATGTCTGAGTTCAAGTAGTCAGTTTCTTCCTGTAATCCTCCTTCCTTTGTTTTTCTGCCTGCCTGGTAAGTTGTTCTTGCTTGTGTATTTGGCTGGTTGCATCAGTACCTCATAGCGAACAACAAAGGCAAAAGAGCTCAGCATGACACGGACACAATGTGGCTCACAATGTCCTTGCTTTCCTTTTTTCGTTGCCCCTGCCTAATTTTTTTTTTTACTGTACTCTGCTGAGTACAGTGCGTATGCCTGCCGACAACCTGCATGCACAGACTTTGCATTTTCTTTTGTTTATAACTTTTGAAACACAGAATCTGTAATCAGAAAGTGATCGATGGTCCATCATGTCTGCCTGTACTGTATTACCTTGCCCACCAGCCTATGCTCCCCACCAATCTCCACTTGTGCCCTCTTGTGACTGTGTCCCTGTTTCTAACATACAAGTCCTCACTAGTCACCTTGCTCATACACACACACACACACACACACACACACACACACACACACACACACACACACACACACACACACACACACACACATATATATTTCTATCATGTCCTCCTTTCATATCTGGCCTCTAGTGAGTACACATCTAGGGTCACCAGCCATTCATCAATGGATCTGCCTTGCTCGCCTTGTATCATCTTAGGGCTCCTTCTCTGCACCAACTCCAGTCTGTCTGTGCCATGTCTCATGTGAGGACCAGAACTGAGTACAGTATTCCAGATGAGGCCTTACCAGAGATCTGTATAGGGGCAGTATCTCTTCACTTTTGCTCAGCACAGCTTCAGACCTGGTCATAATAGGTTCCACCATGCCGCAGTGTCACGGATTGCGATGATCGTCAGAACGGTGATGGCACAACACCACCAGTTGGTATTGTGCTTCGCCCCCTACAACCCCATGTAGGGGGCTCTGCCCCCGACACCTCCAGCACTTAAGATAACCAACTCTGAGTCGGAGATGGATTGGAGAGGGGGCGAACATCCCAGAGGCAGCAGCATCAGGAACCCAGCAGATCATCATCACAGTGAACTATAACAAATGTTGCTGTGATGATCTTCGCTGTTTTCCCATCGCTGTTGTGACATGATACCATCACAGTACCACCACAGTCTTGGTGAGGTTCACGAGCACAGTCCAGTTGGCCATGGATAAGGGTCTTTTTACTGGGGTTGTGTTCATGGACCTCACCAAGACCTTTGACCTAGTTGATCATGGCCTCTTATTATCTTCATTAGATGAACTGAGCCCATCTAGTGATGTAGTAGAGTGGTTTAGGAATTATTTGAGTCAACGTACACAGGTAACAAAGATTGATGGCCATTTTTCTTAATCTGCTACAATTTCACTGGGTGTTCTACAGGGGTCGATTCTGGGTCCTCTTTTGTTTATTTTTTTTTTTTTTTAAACACTCTTCCCTCAGTCTGCAGTTATTCTCAGATTTTACTTTGTGCTGATGGTGTGGCGATCCTCACGAATGAATCAAACCTTAACATTGTCCGGAAAAATTGGGCATGTGATTTCCAGGCAGCTCATAATTGGTTTATTAATAACAGATTGATACTAAATGAAAAACCAAACCAAACAGGTCCATGGTTTTCGTGAAATCCAGAAGGAGATCAGGGAAGGATACTGTGTTAACACTACAGACAGTGCAGGGAGAAAATATTGAACAAATACAACAATTCAAATATTTGTGACTTCTAATTGATGAGGGCTTGACGTTTGAACTGCACATTACCAATATGATCAAAGTTACTCATCAAAGATTAGGAGCCTTATATAGACTTAAATCACTTCTAGTACCATCTACTACAAAAATGCTTGCTCAAAATGTTCTTAATCCTATCATTGACAATGGCTTGTTGTTTTGCTTCACTGCTGGAGAGGGACTATTAAATAAAGTCAAAATTCTTCTGAGTCATACTGCTAGATTTTCGACACAGCTATAAGCGACTACACATAGAAACATAGACTTTGACAGCAGATAAGGACTGCTTGACCCATCTAGTCTGCCCATTTCCCTACCTACAGGATAGGCCGCAGATCCTAGTTAACCAACAGCCTATTTCTTCCTACCCCCCACAAGAATTGCCTTATGTCTGTCCCATGCATTCTTGAATTCTCCCACAGTTTTAGACCCCACAACCTCCTCAGGAAGGCTGTTCCATGCATCCACTACCCTCTCTGTGAAATAATACTTCCTCACATTGCCCCTGAACCACCCTCCTTCTATCTTTAAATTGTGTCCCCTTGTTCTTGCAAGTCTCTTTTTATGAAATATGCTACCCTCTTGAACTTTCTTGATTCCACTGAGGTACTTAAAAGTTTCTGTCATGTCCCCCCCTCCCTTCTTTCCTCAAGGGTATACATATAAAGCTCCTTTAGTATCTCCTCATATGGCTTCTCTTACAGACCCTGCACCATTTTAGTTGCCCTCCTCTGGACTACCTCTATCCTGTCTATGTCCTTGCGGAGATGGGGTCTCCAGAACTGGACACACAGTACTAGATGAGGGTCTCACCAACTGTCTGTACAGAGGGATAACAACTTCCTGTTTTCTGCTGCTGATGCCTCTCCCTATACATCCCAGTATACCCCCAGCCCTCCCTACTGCCTTCTCACATTGCTTGCTAACCTTAAGGTCATCTGATACGATTACCCCCAGGTCCCTTTCCTTTTTTGTTGTTGTTACTACCTCCCCACCCATTGTGTATTCATCTCCTGGGTTCTTGTTTCCCAGGTGCATTATTTTGTACTTCTTTGCACTGAATCCTAGCTGCCATACTTCTGACCATTCCTCCAACCTTGCCAAGTCCCTTTTCATCCTCTCCATGCCTCCTTGTGTATCAACCCTGTTGCAGATCTTTGTGTTATCTGCAAAAAGACATACTTTTCCTTCCAGCCCCTCTGCAATGTCACTGATGACATTAAAAAGGACTGGACCCAATACTGAACCCTGTGGTACCCCACTAGTAACCCCTCTTTCTTCAGAGTGGACTCCATTTACAATTATCTTCTGTGTCCTGTTGTGCAGCCAATGTTTTACCCAGGCTACTACCCTGGGACCCACTCCCAGGCTGGTTAATTTGACTATTAATCTTTTGTGTGGGACTGTGTCAAATGCCTTGCTAAAGTCTAGTTAGGCCATGTCCATAGCCCCTCCCTGGTCAACTACTTTGGTCACCCAGTCAAAGAAATCTATTAGATTAGTCTGACATGACCTTCCCGCTGTGAACCCATGCTGCCTTGGGTCCTGTGCTCCACTGGCCTCTAGGTACTCAACTATTCTTTCTGAAGTGACTCCATCACTTTCCCACCACAGAGGTCAGACTGACAGGTCTGTAGTTTCCTGCCTCTGTCTTGGTCCCACTTTTGTGAAGGGGAATCATATCCGCCTTCCTCCAGTCCTCGGGTACCACACCACCCTCCCATGATTTATTAAAAAGAGTAGCCAGTGGTTTCACTAGTTCCTCCCTTAATTCTTTTAGAATTCTGGGGTGAATTCCATCAGGACCCATTGCTTTGTCCATCTTCAGTTTTAGGAGTTCTTGCAGAACCCTTTCTTCTGAGAAAGGACTGGGATCGACCCCCCCTATCAAGAGTGCTTCTGTTAATTGGATTAGGCACTTCCTCCTCCTCTTTTGTGAATACCGAGCAGAAATATTCATTCAGTATCCCTGCTTTTTCACATAACTGTATATTATTACAGGTGGCAGGTTTTCTGCCCTTAGATATACAGTTTAAATTTCAAGCTGGTTCACTGGCCAAGAAAGTGACTTTAAATAGGATACCAGAGGTATCTGACACAGTATTGAAGAGGCATATTAGCTCTGCTTGTACAAGGTCTGCTGATAAAACATTCTTTACTATACCTAGGATGAAAACCACTGTGGGGCAAAAATCACTATTATATATACTTCCCTGTCATTTTAATTCTCTGCTATCTATTTTTGATTGCTTGCATGGATCGTTGATGTCCTTTAGGAAGAAACTTAAAGATTACTTTATGCTAGAAAGTGAATGCAAGTGTTTTACTTGAAATGCTATGTTACTATGTTTGTTATTGTTTATATGATAAAATATGTCTCTTGTGCTGTTGTATGCTTTTTTATGCACACTGGTTGACCATGAAAATGGGTCTGTGGCCCATGGACTTTCCAGTATAAATGAATAAAACAAAAACAAAACAAACAAGTTAAAACAAACTTTTCCTACTGCCAAAAGCCCTCCTGATATTCCTAAGCATCCTTGATGCCTTACTGTATGCTTCGTTGCATTGGCCGGTTTGCTTGAGGGAGTCGCTGATGATGACCCCCAGATCCCTCTCCTCTGTTGTAGTTGCCAGTCTTACCCCTCCCATCCAGTATTCTGTGTCTGGTTTCTGTTTCCCCTATGTGCATCTCCTTGCACTTCTTGGCATTAAATCTCAACTGCCAGATCTTAGACAACTGCTCCAGATTTTCAAGGTCCTTGTGGAGTTCTCTTACCCATTTCTTGCTGTCTACTCTGCTGCATAGCTTTGTGTCATTAGCAAAGAGACATATTTTGCACTACAAACCTTCCCTTATGTCACTAATAAACATATTGAATAGGACTGATCCCAGCACTGATCTTTGTGGCTCCCTGCTCATAACCCCTGTCCCTATATTTGACCCCATTCACTACTACCCTATGTTGCTTCCCCACTGCTGGTTCCCTACTTACTTGGCTAGACTCAGCTCTACTCCCAAGTCATCCAGCATTTTCAGCAGCCTCCTGTGTGGTACTAAATTGAAGGCTTTGCTGAAGTGTTGTGCTCCGTGATGGTCTGAAGCAGTGCTCTGTGTGGTACTCTGATCTAAAGGTGGGAAAAGAGATGAGTGAGGCACCAAGGTCTGAATTATTGTGGATAAGATAACCGTTACCTAGACAAGGAGAGGCAGGAGTCGTTCTAGAGATTCAGTGCCCGCAGGGCATTTATTTTGTACCAGAGGGTAGGGAGACACAGTCACAAGAGAAAGGAGAAGTCACCAAAACAATAGGGCAGTAAACAAGACAGACACTTTCTCTATGACTGCTAAAATTATTACAAGAACAGACTAGAGGCCTACTGCCACTCTTATTCTATTATTATTCTACATTCTTATTCTTATCAATAAGCTTAGGTGAGGATCAGATGACGTACACTACTCAGAACAGTATTTGGTTAAACTATCACTACACACTTCTACCAAAGTCCAGATGTTACATGAGTCCAGAGGTCTGGCGTCTTTGTGTACACCATCAGTCTGTGATGGTAGCTATGAAGGGGAAGCAAATGGAACAATAGATGCTAACGTAATTCTCAGTAGGGACCTTGTCAAGGCCACTGGGTGGTGAGAGGTTTGTTAAACAGACCATATGATTCTTCGGCAAAACCCACTCTCTCTGAGGCTGCCAGAATAAAAAACCAGAGCAACTGGTTCCTGAAATAACCCACTGATGGGCTGTTGGATTCCCAAATGAAAACAAAGGGTTCCTCAGCCAAAACCCACTTCCAGGGTTGCCAAGGATGAAGAGAAATCAGGACCTACGTGGCGATGAATCCAATGGAGGACTACCACGACCTGAAGGATGCTGCAGCACTCCAAGTGCCAGCTAAACTCTGAAGGATCTTCGACAGGACCAGGAACCAGAAGAATCTGTAGAGATGATGGTTGATTCTGCAATCTTGTCATCAGAAACTAGAACAAAACAAAGAAACGGCGGACACGTCCCATACTGGGGTTTTGACGGACTCGACTTTCGGCGAATAACCAGGGGCACAGACCAGGTTCTCCAGGATGAGCACACTCTCCTGAGGAGGGCGACCAACTTCAGGACATCTGGAACAGGAACCATACGAAACGACACTAGCATGGCTGTCGTGATGCGCTTCGGCGGACGTACCTTCAAGCTGTGAAAACAAGAAACGGTGGATACAACTTGTACGACTGGCGATGGACTCGACTTCGGTGGATGACACAGTCAGAGGAGATGGGCTGATGGACAATCCCACTTGAGTGAAGAATGCTGAGAAGACATCCACTTCTGGGTAGAGACTGATTCTGAGTACAGTGGAGTACAGACCACACTATGGGACTGCATTGTGGTAGAAGATTGAGACTTCCCCCCATACACTAGTAACAATATAGCTGAAAGATGCACCTTCCTGCAATGCCAAGGGGACTGCAGAATGTTCCGATGATTTGCCGAGGAAAGGCAAATTATACATTTCTGGGTAATTGCTACAGGTGGGGCAATTGTTTCAGGTGTTTAGAGCAATAGTTTGGATGCTTCGGGCAATAGTTCAGATGTTCCGGGCAATAGTTCGGATGCTTGGGTCAATAGTTCGGGTACTTAGAGCAATAGTTCAGATGCTTGGGGCAATAGTTCGGATACTTAGGGAAATAGTTCAGATAACCAGGGGTAAATAACCACAATCCATATACAATACAGTCTTGGTGCTTCTTAGCAAGTTCACAATATTTCGAGTACTTCAGCAATCACAGTTGTATGCACAATACAGTCATTACAGTAGCTTCACAGTATTTGTGAACTGAGCACCCTTGGATGGACCCCTTTTCCTAAATGTATGGTCTTCCTGAATAGGATCTGGCTACCTCTGAATGTTTTGCTAAGGATGCCCTATCCTCTATACTGTGGGTACCACTTGCCCTAGGTTGATTGCCTAGAACACTAAAGGCCTAAATGCCTTATTTACAATGGGGCCTATATGCCTCATTTACTGTCGCTAGGCTGGATTGCCCTAATCCACTAGGCCAGGGCTACCCTTAGTACCACTAGGCTGGTTTTGCCCTAATCCCCTAGGCCGGGGCTACCCTTAGTACCACTAGTCTGGCTTTGCCCTAATCCACTAGGCTGGGGCTACCCTTAGCACCACTAGACTGGCTTTGCCCTAATCCGCTAGGCCGGGGCTACCCTTAGTACCCTACTTTACCTTGGGTCTAGTGCCCTCCATTTACCTCAGACCTGATGCCCTACAATAACCTCGGGCCTGATGCCCTACAATTAACTGGGCCTGATGCCCTAAGTGCAGTGGGCCTGGAGCCCTCTTTGTTGTGGGCCTGGAAGCCCTCCCAATATCACGGGCCTTGTGCCCTTTCAGAACTGGGCCTGATGCCCTAAATGCAGTGGGCCTGGAGCCCTCTTTATTGTGGGCCTGGAAGCCCCTTTAAATAATTATTAGGCCCAAAAGTGGCTGGACTCCTTTAAATATAAAAGGCTCTCTGAGCCTGCTGCCACTCATTCGGGAGGTCGCCTCCCCTAAACCCACACCTCACTGAATATTTATAGGCCTAAGCTTGGCCTTCGTATCCTGGCCCCTCCCTGTAGGCATTGCTATCCGCCCTCCTGAATATTAATACAGGGTCCTAATGACCCGATTCCCATGCGGTGCTTAGCCGCTTGCCTTTGCGCTTGAAGCGCTAAAAAAAAAAAAAAAACAGTTTTGCTGGAAGAGGCATTCAGCACGAATCTGCATGCTGCTGCCGACTCACCGCACACCAGTCTGGAGCGAGAAGAAGACCGGGAGGCAGCCGGGGAGATGGGTGGTCTTGCTGGCAGTGGAAGGGAGTAGACAGAGCTGCAGACGAAGTGAGAGACAGCCGGGGGGGCCTCCGACGGCTGACAGGAACTTGGGGGCGATGCGACTCTTCTTTGCCGCCGATGGGAGACCGAATTTTAACTTTAAACTACTGGGGGGGGGGTTAAACAATAAAATGATGGGGCTATTAAGCCCAACTTGTGGTAAATGGACGTTTACTACTTCGTGGTGCCCCGATGGTACCACCGTCCACAGAACAAGGCAGAGCGAGGAGTCTTCAAGCAGGGGAGGCAGCACAGGACCACAGCAAGCCCAGAGGGACGGCTTCAATGCAAGGTAAGCCCTTAACTGTCCCTTGACTTCTGTGTCCTGTCTCCTCAACCACTGCCCAGGATCAACTGACTAACTGAACAAATATTTTTTAAACTTGAACCTACCAGGGTTCTAGAGTGGCTGGAGTGGAATGCTGTGCAGCATTCCATCCAGGCCATTGTTGCTGAAGCTACCTGAATTCTACTTTTTTTCCAGGTTTGAGTGCACAGGGCACTTTCTTTATTAATTACAGTATTTTATACAGTATAGGGAGGGGAAACAACTACTGAGGGGCCCCTTTTTACCTAAATACCCTGCAGTCTATACCTAAGGCAGGCACCCTGGGCACCTGCAAACCCCCCTAATCTTTTTATTGAGTTTATATTTCTGGGATGCCCCAACTTTGGGACATTACAGAAGTTAAAGCAGAGCAAGTCTACTGTCTGCCATCTGTGGTACCTATTGCCCTAACAACCCAGTCAAAAAACAGTAACAGTTTGGTTTGGCATTATATTCTTCACACCAACTCATGATGTTTGCTGTTATGCAGCCCAATGTTCTCTATGTAGGCCACCAGACTTTCCTTAACTATGGTCTTCATCAAGTTCCCTACAATGGAGGCAGCAGGATAGACTTGACTGTAGTTGCCTGGGTCCTTCCTGTGCCCCCCCCCACCTTGTGAACAGGTACTACGTCCACAGACTTCCAATCCCCTGGCACCATTCTGGACTCCAGCGAGTCATTAAATTGCTGAGTCAAGGGTTTTGCCAATTCTGCAGCCAGTTCCCTAAGTACCTTTTGGTGCAGGCCATCTGGGCCCAGTGCTTTATCCACGCTAAGCACTTCCATTCCCTTTCTCACCTGATCATTATCACTGTCTTCCCTATTTCATTTATCCCCCCCTCCAATGCGGTAGACTTGATCCTGCTCTCTGGTAGAAGTATTCGTCTACCGTGAATACTGAGCAGCAGTATTTGTTCAGAACACTTGTCTTCTACTTGTTGTCTTCAACTGTCCTCCCCCTCTCCTTCCTCTAGCTTGACTTTAAATTTTGATTTACATTTTTTTGTATTTTCAAAACCCTTGGGATAAGATCTAGTGAACCTGCAAGTTTCATGTTTTAAATCTGTGACTTTTTATAAGTATTGATGAGAAAATGTAAGCTATTTTCTAATAATTCTAATGTATTTTGTCACATCGTAGCACAAAAACACTAAGCTAAAATTCTCCAAACTGGCAAATCTTGAGATCCTGACCCAGAATGAGGGCCTTCAAAAGTTCTTGTCCACACGTCAAGAGATAGGTGGCCAAGTTATAAGTGGCCAGCAATGATGGTTTTGTATGGCTATACCTTCTAAACCTTAACTTTAGTCGCGCTACTATGCATAATATAGTTTTCAGTGTTACTGGGTTCTGTATAATGATCGTTATCCTTTTTTGATGTTTGCTTTGTACTTGCAGTACCCAGGTCATGCCTGAAAAAAGGTGCCTTGTGCCAGTGTACCTAACCAGTCAAAAAGAATAAATACTCTATAATTAGCAGCATTATAGTGAGCAGGTGAATACATAATTAGTGAAAAAAGTGACTGGAAAGTAATCAAATCAGCTACAACTAGTATTACCCAGTCATCTCTCTCAACCAATCACGTACCTTTGTTCATTTGTCACTATGCATCTTATTATTATTATTATTATTACCAGTCAAATAGAAATGCATTCAGTTCCTGTCTCTAAATGGCAGTAAAACCATAACTGTTGACTGACTGTTTTATGTACAATGATTACAAATGCAAGTTATGTTTTTGTCTTTACTGTACTTGTGTGCTTTACTAGGAAGTGCCTAAAACAGGAAAAGTTGCCCAACCCACGTTTTCAGGTAATCAAAAATAAATACATAAATACATGTATACATGCTGTACATACAAGCATACACAACAAGTACACAGTTACTAGTTGGTAAAACTGAGGTTATCCTCTGGAGCTGCTAGACAGGCTAGGCAAGGCCTTTGTTAGACTACATTTAATTCATTCAGTTCAGGCCACAGCAGTACAGATAAGGTATTGAAGAGGCACAAAGGGTCCAGCAATCTAGCAAGCTAACTAGTGGCTTAGGGCACAAGAGATATGAGAAGATATTGGACAAATGCAAATAATTCAGCCCAGAGAAGTGGCTGCTACATCTGACAGGGGGTGCAGTTATGAAGGATTATTTATATATTTACTGAATTTTGTTAACCAGGTAAACCCACTGAGACAATGGAGTCCCTTTTTCAGGTGTGACCTGGGTTAGTTACAAGGCAAAGGTACACTCAGATTCTATAC
This sequence comes from Neoceratodus forsteri, assembly GCA_016271365.2. Lineage (NCBI taxonomy): Eukaryota > Metazoa > Chordata > Ceratodontiformes > Ceratodontidae > Neoceratodus > Neoceratodus forsteri. Next base: position 607,967,940 of record CM057449.1, on the reverse strand, counting down.
AGTAGAGGATTATGCATGGCTCAGGTGGGTGTTAGGCACGAGATGTAATGGAGTGCTGCAGTTACCTGAGAAGTGCATTATCCCCATGTGACAGCACTCCCTGGAGTGTGTTATCCCACTTATAAAATGGAATTTTATTGGCTTAAAAATGCAGCTCATGTGAGCTGTGTGATTGTCAGAAAATAATCAATGGTTGTGACATGTTTGAACCAATTCATTTCCAGGATTTTAATGGCTTATTTATAATAATGAGTAAAGCCAGGGTAGAATATACATAGATAAATGAGACGGTGAGTACAATCAGAACTAGAAACCAGACCTTTAACAGGGGATGGGGGCAGGATAAAGGGAAACATTAGAAATATTGTCACTGTTACCAAGACATGGTACATGGGAACCATGAATGGGATATAGCCATACCAGGTTACACTCTATTTAGAAAAGATAGGGTGGAGGGGTGGCTATCTATGTCAGGGAGGTAATTAAAGCAACTGCAGTTCAGGGAATGCAGGAGGGGGCAGAAGTACTGTGGGTCACTCTGGAGACAGGAAATGGCACCTCCATTTGCACTGGCATGATCTACAGACCTACACCACAAGGGGGAGGAGATGGACAGGGTACTAGTGGAAGCCATCCACAAAATGGCAGCCAAAGGTGAAGTGCTGCTGGTGGGAGACTTCAGTTTGCCTGATGTGGATTGGAGCACCCAGGCTGCATCCACAGCCAGGAGCAGAGGCATCCTAGATGCCCTGCAGGGGCATTCCTCAAACAGCTTGTGGCAGAACCCATCTGAGAAGAAGCAGCATTGGACCTGGTACTCACTACTGGGGACAGAGTATCCAATTTAATGGTGGGTAACCACCTGGGATTCAGTGATCATCATACGGTGTGGTTCAATGTGAGAACAGGGGAGGAGTCAAACCACACACAAGCAAGGATCCTGGATTTCAGATGGTTCAACTTTGCAAAAATGGGGGAATGTCTCAAGGAAGCCCTGGCAGTGGAAGAAGAAGGGGGGTGTAGAGAAACGATGGGCTATCCTTAAGGGAGTCATAGCCGAGGCAACAAGCCTTAGTATTAGGCAACTAAGCAAAACAAAGAGAAAGAAAAAAACATTATGGTTCTCATAGGACATGGCCGGGAAGATAGAAGAGAAAAGGCTAGCTTTCAAGAGGTTCAAGGAAACACAAAGGAGGGAAGACAAGGAACTGTATATTGAAAACAGAGGGAGGCAGGGAAAGCAGTCAGGCATGCAAAGGAGCAAATACAGACAAAATAGCACAGGCAATTAAGAAAGGAGACAAGATCTTTTTCAGGTACATTAGTGAAAGAAAGAAACCAGGGGTGGGATTGTGAGGTTAAAAAGGGAGTGTGTGTGTGTGTGTGTGTGTGTGTGTGTGTGTGTGTGTGTGTGTGTGTGTGTGTGTGTGTGTGTATAGAGGGGGACCTAGAAAAAGCAACAATCCTGAACAAAAATTTTTGTTCAGTATTCACAGAAGAAGGAGAAGGAGAAGGAGAAGGACCACTAGTGGGCATTAGGAGCACCAATGGGAGTGAGGTGAACACCAAACCGTTTACAGAGGAAAGAGTACTAAATGAACTCAAGAATCTGAAAGGGACAAGGCTATGTGGCCGGATGGGATACATCCCAGAATAGTAAAAGAACTTAGAGAGGTGCTGGCAGCACCACTAACAGCCCTATTGAACAAATTGATAGAGACAGGGTTGGTTCCAGGGGACTGGAGGAGGGCAAATGTAGTCCCTCTCCACAAAACTGGGAATAGGGAGGAGGCTGGCAACTACAAACCAGTCAACCTGACCTCAGTGGAGTCACTGCTAAAGGAAAGGATTGTGATATTTCTTGAATCCAGCAGAGTACAGGAACCGAGGCAGCATGGATTCACAGTGTGAAGGTCTTGTCAAACAAATCTGATGGATTTCTTTGACTGACTGACCAGTGAGGTAGATCAGGGAGAGGAGGTGGATACGGCCTACCTAGATTTCAGCAAGGCCTTTGACACCATCCCACATAGGAGGTTGGAAAATATGTTGGGCAGCCTGGCACTGGGCCCCAAAGTGGTAAACTGGATCAGAAACTACTTGAGTGACAGGACACAGAAGGTGGTGGTAAATGGCATTCAATATGAGGAGAGGGGGTGACCAGGGGGGAGCCACAGGGATCCGTGCTGGGGCCAGTCCTCTTTAATGTCTTCATAAGCAACATTGCAGCAGGGCTGCAGGGAAGGTATGCCTCTTTGCAGATGACACTAAGATCTGCAACAGGGTTGACACTCCGGGGGGTGGGGGGGTGGAAAAAATGTGAAGAGACCTAAACATGCTTGAGGAGTGGTCGAGGGTGTGGCAGCTAAGATTCAATTCAAAGAAGTGCAAAATCATGCATTTGGGGCACATAAATCCAAGGGAGGAGTACAAGATGGGAGGGAGAGGTACTGACGGTCACCAATCAAGAAAGGGACCAGGGGGTAATCATATCTGATTACTTAAAAGAAACCAAACAACGTGAGAAGGCTATGGGGAGGGCCAGTGGAATGTTAGGGTGTATAGGGAGAGGTATCACCAGCAGAAAAAAGGAGATGCTTATGCCACTGTACAGATCACTAGTGAGACCTCATCTGGAGTACTGTGTCCAGTTCTGGAGGCTACATCTCCGGAAAGGAATAGACAAAATAGAGGCAGTCCAGAGAAGGGCAGCAGAAATGGTGCAAGGACTGCACCACAAGTCATATGAAGAACGACTAGAGGATCTCAATGTGTATTCCCTGGGTGAGAGGAGAGAGGGGGGATATGGTAGAGACATTCAAGCACCTCAGGGGTATAAACAAGGTACAGGAGGGTAGTATCTTTCAGATTAGAAGGTGTACAAGAACAAGGCAACATTATATGAGGCTAAAGGGGAGTAGGTTCAGGGTCAACGTGAGGAAGTACTTTTTCACAGAAAGAGTAGTGGATGCTTGGAACAGCCTCCCTGCGGAGGTGGTGGGGGCATAAAAGGTAGGAGAATTCAGAAATGCATGGAATAAACATAAGAGTAATCTCTCAATAGTGAAGAGAGGGTAAGCCACAGATCAACTAGGGTCTCCTGTACTGCATTAGGTAGGGTAAAAGGGGCAGACTAGGTGGGCCACACAGTCCTTATCTGCCATTACCTTCTATGTTTCTATGTAAAGTATCACTTCACACAAAGAGTGGTTAACATATGGTTCTTTGAGGGTTACACTGTATGAGTAGGGGTAGCAGTCTGGCTTATAAGCTTGGATGTTTATCCAAATTCAGAATGGGTCTAGACACTGCTGTGCAGCAGGAGAGACAAATCTAATGGGCCATAGTTATCATATCACCAAAATAATATGTTGCTGCTGTATGTTACTATATCTTTGCTCTATTACTAGACATACAGTAAAGTAAGATGCAAGTTAAATGTATGTTAAGTAAATGGCTGACTGGCTGGCAGAAGTGTTCCTTTACTAAATATTTAGCAATAAGATACAACGGGGTGTGAATAGAACAGATATTACCGCACACCCAGGGGTGTAATAAGCCATGAGGCTGCATGCCACAGGCTGAGTGCCTTCATCCCCTTGAGGTATCTTATTGCGCTTATAAAATGGTTTTTTTTTTTTTTTTTTATGTTAACCTGTCTTTATATGTTTAAAAAATGGCTATTTTTGATACACTTTGGGATAAAATGGTCCTTCTGCCAAGAACAAAATCACATCTTGTAATCGGTGATGTCTCAACTGTGTTCTTCTGGGTCCAATTAACCATATCCATTGAGTTAATAATAATAATAATTTTTTTATTTATATAGCGCAATTCCAATGTCAAAGTACTTCACATAAAAACATCAACAAATCATTCATTAAAATCACATAAAACAGATTCAATCAAAATGCACAGAAAATCTAACAGTTCAAATATTGAACGCCTGTTTAAATAAATAAGTCTTCAAACTGGTCTTAAAGCCCTCCACAGTCCTGCACTCTCTAATCTGATGAGGTACAGAGTTCCACAGGGATGGTGCCATGAACATAAAAGCCCTGGCACCAGATGTCTTTAACCGCACCCTGGGAACCTCTAACAACCTCCCGTCAGATGACTGGAGGGGTTGGCCTGGGCTGTAAGGAACCAGGAGCTCTTGCAGGTAACTCGGTCCCAATCCATGTAGGGCTTTATAGGTCTAGAGACCGACCTTGAAGGTGGACTGCCACTGTATAGGCAGCCAGTGCAGATCACGTAGCATGGGAGTAATATGACTGGTGCGAGAAGCTCCAGTCAATAACCATGCCGCAGCGTTCTGCACCAGCTGCAAGCAGCGGACATCAACCCCCAGAAGCCCTAGGTATAGGGAGTTGCAGTAGTCCAGGCACGAGGTCACAAAAGCATGGATCAACATGGGCAAATCATTGGACGGAACAAGGTGCCTAATTCTGGTGATATTCCTAAGATGGTAAAAAGAAGATCTGATGACTGCTGACACCTGCACCTGCAGTGTCAGCCCATCATCAAATATCATACACAGATTATGCACCCATTCAGAGGTGGGCAGCTGTACACCATTGAGCCAAAGCCCAGAAGGTAACCCCACCACTGGCCTCTCTATCTGGCACCCCAGATCCACAACTAACACCTCAATCTTTCCAGAATTCAATTTCGGCCAACTGGATTTCATCCAGTCATGGATTTCTGCCAGACAGTTGTTGTCAAACATCAAGACCGCACTATCCTGGTCAGGTGCAAAAGACAGATAGATGTGTATCATCTGCATAGCAGTGGAAACTCAGCCCATATCATCTTACAATGTCTCAGAGGGGCAGCAAATACACTGTGAACAACATGTGGGACAGCACTGAGCTCTGAGGTACCCCACATGGTGAGCTCTGAGGTACCCCACATGGCAGACAGAATAGTTCAGAGGAAAAAATTCCTGAAACCACCCTCTGAGATATGCAGGCTAGGAAAGAATGAAACCATCCAAGAACTGGACCAGCCAGTCCACAGATGAACCCCAGGCACTCAAGCAGAACCCCATGGTCCACAGTGTCTAACGCTGAAGAGAGATCCAAAAGCACCAAGATGGAATGGCACTTCTGGTCTCTTGCCATCAGGAGATCATTGAGCACCCGAACCACAGCAGTCTTGGTACTATGTCTCTTTCGGAAACCTGACTGGAGAGGATCGAAGACGTCATGGATGGTAAGATGGTTCTCCAGTTGCAGCACAAACACTTAATCACCTTTCCAACAAAGGGAAGGTTAGAGCTAGGTCTGTAGTTTGCACAGATGTCTGGGTCCAAAGAAGCTTTCTTAAGAAGTGGTGTCACCACCGCCTCTTTCAGAGAGCTAGAGAATTCTCCCGAATCTAAGCAGCACCAGACAATCTCCGTGAGGACCGGGCCAATGATCTCCAAACACCCTAATACTAGGCGTGTAAGCAGAGTTGCTGTAAACATAATCGTACTTAATGTGTCATTAACAATAATTGTAAACTGTCGAGTGTTGTAATTCAATGTACCTTTGTATGTGACTGTAAACTACTGTCTCTCATCTGTAAAAGTTTTACTCTGTATATGTTGTATTATCTGTGATTAATTCTGGGTCGCCCCTGAAAAAGGGACCATAACCAGGCTCAGTGGGCCTACCCAGTTACCAAAATTAAAATAAATAAATAAAATTTTGCTGAACATGATGTCATTTTGCTTCTGAACTGTACTAAGGTGTCAAATTGTTCTGAGGCAGGAGGTCCCACTGTCCCTCACCATGCCCCCTGTCCCAAGTACTGACCTGGAGGAAATGCCTGTATTTATTGTCAGCATGACAGTGAGGAGCTGCTCCATGTGAGAGACCGTTAGTTTAAAGGAACTTTATTATTTTTAAATTAAACCTACGACTGCTAGCTGGCCCAGTGGCACTGAGGGCTGAGGCACTGGTCGCCTTACCTCACACAGCGCCGGCGACCCGTATTTGGAAACAAGCACACACCGCTGAGAGTCAGCAGGGGCAGGGAAGGATTGAGTGTCCGATTGACTGCTCTTCTTCTCGGGGGGACTTCAGCTGTCGGTGCCTGGTTGCCCCCAGTGGAGGCTGGGGGACACAGCTGCCACGCTGCAGACAAGGGAGGAGTTGGGGCAGATGCTTGGAGGGGAGCGCATGCGGATGCATGTGCGCTCCACTCCGCAGGCATCATTGCATGACCCAACCCCTAGGGGAATGAAAAATAGGAAAAACACTAGCCCCAGCAGTGTGATGGAAGGCGCCTTGCACTGGCCCCTTGAATCCAGTCACCATTGGGGTGTAGGGGAACCCCTCTGGCCAGGTCAGTGCCAGATGGTGGACATCAGGAGACAGGGCTGGGGGCGCCCTCTGGATGTAGGCCGGCAGCAAAAATTAATAGCTGCAAAAAAAAAAAAAAAAAATCGACTGCTGCAAGGGAGATGTACAGAAGATAGCGGCACTGCTATGGTAATTATTGTGTCCCCCAGACCATGTTTTGACTAGCAGTTAGCCTGTCAGCATCAAAATTGTAAAAAACAAAAAAAAAAACACACAACCAGTTTATGGGGATTTTAGATTAAGAGCATGGTGGGGTGGGAGCGCAATTGACAGCAGAGACAGTGGCACCGCGATTGCTACATGATTCATCAGGAACACTTGGTAACTTTTTTAATCAGTTATATGCGTGGGGTAATTTAAATGATGCCTGCTGCCTTTAATGTCCAGAGGACTTATTGAAATTAACAGCCCTACTGAAGCAACCTGCCGTACTTCAACCCTGTTCCCACCCCCCACAAAAGCCAGTGATCATACCGGAGTGAGCACATGCATGGACTCCCCAACCTGCAAGTACAAGTCAAGCTTGGAAAGTAACAAGAGGTATTGGGATGGGAGAAGAATGAGAGAGCCTGCAAACTTGGTGTAAATAGTATATATAAAAAAAAAATACAAGTAACGGTAATGGCTGGTGTAGAAGTACAATCAGCAGTGCAGATCACAGGGGGACGTGAACTCGGTAGGCAGAAGACACAGGAAGTAAGAAAAATACATTTTACAAGTCGTTTTTCTTTTTTTACTTTTTGAGTAGATTTTCCACATGGCAGGAATGAACAATTGTGTGTGTGTGTGTTTTAATTGAATCATGGACCAATGGCAGCATGGCAGGAGCGGGAGGGAATCTGGATAAGCAACAGTGCAATGTCATGCTGATTGAGCTGTATTGTAGTGCGATGTAAGTAGTTATTAGGAAGTGACAGAAGAGGAGCAGTTACTACCTTACATTTAAATTTATTATCTAAATGTTTGTGTATGTCATTGTACTTTATTGAAAAAAAAAAATAGTTACTGGTGGCTGTTTAGCAGATTGTGTCTCTTGCTAGTATACGAGAATAAAAAATGGCGGCATTCAAATGTCAGTGTTCTACCGGCACACTGATTTTATGTTTCTTACTGCGGCCCTGGTTTTGAGATCTTGCTTTCACCTGTGCACCAAATGGATTTGATGCACAGGTAAAAACCAATCAGATCTGAGGAATTAGCCTGCCCATTTTATAACATTAAATTAGTGTTTAAATCCATCCCAAAAAATTATTAAACACTGTGCACAAGACTGAAGAATCCATTCTGCCAGGAGATAACTTACTGTAGTTTATCCGGCAACCATTCTGATGGGAGATTATGTATTGTAGGTTTTTGGCTACACCTTCTGAGGGGAGATAACTTTCTGTAACTTTCTTGAGATACTTGTATGTTTATTGAAAATGGATACTAATAGTTTAGACTTCTGGGTTCTAGAAGTAGAAACTAACTTGGAGGGGATTGGATGCATGCAGAAAAACTTGCTCAAGTCAGAGGTTTACTTTGAACTACTGTGAGTTGGATTTCCAAAAACAAGTGTACAGTATGATTAAAGAGATAATGTAAAGCTATATGTAAAGGAACATTATCATAGGATAGCATACATTCAGACAGTACTCGTACAGTAAATCTTCACTATAACGCTATTTAAGTACTCAGGTATTTTCATGTCATAGTGAAGGTAATAATAAACATTATGGGCCTGATTTCATACTAACATACTAACATACTATTTGCCAGCAGATTAGGCCTTATGGTCTATCAAGTCTGCTCGAACCTAGATCCTTAGTTGGGTGCCGAGACCCTCCCATCCCTTGTGCTCCAGAAACCCCTATCATCCATCCCCACCCCCCCGGGATAGGCCATCATCTGATACATCCACTTTCTGTGTCTGTCCCACCCTCTCTTAAAGCTCTCCACTGTGGATCTCTGAACCAGCTCACCAGGCAGAGCATTCCAAGGGTCCACCACCCTCTCAGTGAAAAACCTCCTCCTCTTTCCCCCCCTCACCCTTCCACCTTCCAACTTCAAACCATGCCCTCTGGTGATGCCTCCCTGCTTTAGTCTAAAGATCCCCTCCATGTTTACCCTATTTATTCCCTTGAGGTACTTGAAGACCTCAATCATGTCCCCCTGTCTCCCCTCTCCTCCAATGAAAATAGGCAGAGCTCCTCCAAGTCTGTCCTCGAAGTCAAATCCCCTAACCCTCGTGATCATCTTTGTTGCCCTCCTCTGTACCCTCTCCAGGAGCTGTATGTCCCTCTTCAAGTGTGGTCTCCAGTACTGTACACAGTACTCAAGGTGTGGTCTAACCAGTCCATTGTACAGTGGCAGAATCACTTCTTGCTCAGAGGTGATCCCCTTGCGATGCATCCCAACATCCTGTTTGCCTTGCTAGCTGCTCTCCTGCACTGCTCAGTGTTATTCATACATGTATCCACCATGACCCCTAGGTCTTTTTCCCCTGTTGAGGCTTCCAGCACCTCCCTCCCAGGGTGTACCTGTGTTTAGGGTTTCCGACCAAGATGCAACACCTTGCACTTGGTGATATTGAAATTAATTTCCATGTGAGCCCAGCTTTCCAGGGTGTCCAGGTCCCTTGCAGGCCAACCTCCCCTCTTCTCCTCAACTACTGCTCCCATCTTGGAGTCATCCGCGAAGAGACTCATTCACACCCTATACCATCCCTGATGTCTGATATGTATGCATTAAACAGGATTGGACCCGGGACCGAGCCTGGTACCCCACTACCAACTCTGTAGGGTTCGAGAGCTCCCCACAGACCACTACTCTCTGAGTGCGTCCAGCTATCCAGTTTTCAATCCATCTGACCATCAAAGGGCCTACTCCTAACCCCATCAGTTTCTCCACCAGACCATTGTGGGGGACAGAGTCAAACGCCTTGCTGAAGTCCAAGAATAATACATCCACAGGCTTACCCCTATCCAGTTCTGATGTTACCCATTCATAGAACTCCACAAGGTTGGTTTGACATGATCTACCTGGCACAAACCCATGCTGCCGACTATCCAGACCTCCCACCTCCTCCAAGTAAACCCCCAATCGTTCCTTTAGTATACTCTCCATTAATTTTCCCACCACCGAGGTTAAACTGATGGGTCTATAGTTTCCTGGTACTTCCTTCGACCCCCCTTTATGGATTGGTACCACATGTGCCTCTCGCCAATCCCTAGGTACCCTCCCTGTCTCAAGTGACCTGTTGAATAGCTCCGCCAGGGGTGCAGCCAGTATGTCCGCCAATTCCCATAGTACTCTCGGATGAATGCCATCCGACCCAGGAGATTTGTCTTTCTTTAGGGCCTTGAGGACAAACCACACCCTTTTGGTGGGGATGGCATCATCCGTCCCCTCCACCTTACTGGTCTTTTTATCCTTATCTAGATGTGACACCCCTGGGGTACCTTTCCCTCCCTTTTGCTCCATTTCTGCTGCTCCCCTGATCCCACTCCCTGCCGCTTCTATCCCCTTTGTGCCTTGCTTTGTAGATATCCCATCCCCCTCCCTAGTGAACACAGAGGCAAAGTACTCGTTAAATACCTCTGCCTGGTCCCTCGCCTCTTCCACCCACCCTCCTTCTGATCTCAATCTGCTGAGATGGCCCTTAGTTTTCTCCCGCTCCCCAATGTGCCGGAAGACCCTTTCCCTCCATGTATCCCTGAGCCAGCCGATGCCTTTACTGGACTTGCCCCTCACCATACGGGTGACTTTTCTAGATGCAAGCTGGTACATTTCCTTATCCATATCCCTCTTGTTGTTTTATATTTTTGTAAGCCTTCTTTTCTCTCGACTGCTACCTGGACCTCACTGGACCACCAGCATGGTTTATGTGACCTGCTCTCTTACGTTTCAACTTAGCGCAGATCCTGACTGCCTCTTGAAGTCCCCGTTTATGACCTCCCATCTCCTTTCCACACTTGTTGTTGAGGTAATCCCTTCAAGTGATCCTTGAGAATATTTCCATGCCCATAAAGTCTGCCCCTGAAGTCCACTGCCAGTGTCCTAGATCTCACCCCACTCCCCCAATGCTTATTTGAAACCAGACAGTATTGTGGTCACTCCCAGTCAGGGGTCCTGTACAACCATGTCCCTTACCAGATCCCCATCTGCCAGAACCACATCCAGGACATGCCCCTCCCTTGTGGGCTCCATCACATGCTGTGTTAAGAACACATCCTGGAAGCCATCCAGCAGCCTCTGCTCCTTGGCCACCTTAGAGGACATGGTTCCCCAGTTAGTACCTGGCATATTAAGGTCCCCATCAACACCACTCCTTCCCCTTTTGGACCACACTGGGCAATGATGTTGTCCAGCAAACCATCCTCTAGAACATCACTCATCCCGGGGGGCCTATATGCTACACCCAGCTTGACCTTATCTCCTGCTGGGGATCGTAAGGTGACCCATAAGGCCTCCACGTTTCCCTCTGCCTCTTCTACCATAGCAATTTCTATGTCATCTCTAATGAACATAGCCACTCCACCCCCTCTGCCCTCCTTTCTATCCTTCCTAAGCATAGTGTACCCCGTACATTTGGGTCCCAGTCATGGTTTTGTTGTACGTCTCGTTGACTGCGCACATCCACCCCCTCGAACAGCATGGCCTGGAACTCTGGCAACTTGTTTCCCAAACTCCTGGCATTTACTAACACTAACCCCCACCCCTTATCCCTGATCCTTTTTGTCGAACCCCACCCAGATTCCTTATACTTCCATCCTCCCCCTGCTCCTCCTGAAACCTCCACCTCCAGTCTGTTTCCTCCCTCCCCCTGGGCTTGAAGGCTACTCCTCATCTGGAGGAGGCTTGGTCAGCCCCTCCTTATCCCTTCCCCCTTACAAGTTTAAACCCCACCTTTCTTGTATGTAGTCAGCCATCCCTGTTTAAGGACTTCCTTCCCTAATGGGGCAAGATGAAACCTGTCCTTGGCATATAGTCCCTTATCCTCCCAAACTCCATTCCAGTTCCCCTAACACCCCAACCCATTCTCTTCACCCCACTTCTGAGCCATTCATTAACCTCTGTGAGCTTCATTTTTCTCCACTGAGGCCTTTGGTACTGGCAATATCTCCGAAAAGGAAATGTTGCATCCATTATCCGACAGACTCTGGCAAGTTCTTGGAACCTTGCTTGATTTCCATAATGCTATTTCCTCTAGATCATTAGTTCCCAAATGCACCAGAAATCGGTTCCCTCCACAATCCCTAACCATTTCATACACCATGAACTTTGCTCTGTGCACTGTCAATCCCAGAGATACTCACTACCTTCACCTGGCTATGGCATCCACCCCTGTCCCTCCCAATGGATACCCTTAATCATTGAGTCTCCCAGTAACAGAACCTTAACACCGCCATCATCCTTATGGTTACCTCCACTATGCCCTCTCAGCCCCCCTCCCCACTTTATTCATGATCACAATTTCATGGAGTCTTCCTGCCTTATTAGAGACCCCTTGTCACCCTCCCCTTTCTGCCTCCTTGCTATTTTGCCCACTTAACTCAAACCCCTCTGAATAGGTGTCCCCTTTAACCTCTCTTATCTGAACCATTTATCCTGGCCCTGATGGTTTCCCTTCCCCCACCCTCATCCCCCCCCTTGTAATAGTACCCCTGTCTCCAGAGGCTCTCTGTGGGTCCCCTTTAGCTAGGGCCCCATCCTTGGTACTGACCTTCCTGCTGAAGGGGGGCTCCTCTCCCACCTCCTTGTCTCCCAGTTCCTCTCCAATCATGCTCTCCTCCCTCATGTCTGGAATATGTTGCATCTCCCCCATTTGCTTAACATATATGTTTCCCCTTCTCCCTCTGGGACTATGTCTATCCTTTCCATAGCTGTTCTGTGATGCCCTATGGGTATCTGACTCCCTCCCCCCGACCTCTGTATAAGTTTCTCATTTCCACCAACCCTTCCTCCCCTCTAGGATGCTTAGTATCTCAAATTTGTTGTGACACTCTATGTCAGCCTCCATCATGTAACCCGAGTTTCCCCTGACTGCATCTCTAAACTGACCCTCTTCTTCCTCTCTTGCACTGTTCACCTTAGGAGCTCCCTTCCCACAGTCTGCTGTTTTAGGCTTCCGCACAACAGCCCCTCCTGACTTTTCCCCTCCAGTCTCCTTGAATTCAGAATTTTCACCCTGTACGCTTTCCCCTTAGCATCAACTTCCCTATCTAAGGGTCCTCTGTCCCTAATATCCCCCCTTCTGCTTGCTGTAGCATAATGTCCTGTAATTTCAGAGCGTTGCCCCAGCCTCCCCTCAGCCCCACCCTTCTGCTGCCCATATCCACACCCCTTATCCTTGGACACCCCCCCAGCTCCCACAGCTTACTCCTTAACCAATATACCTCACTCCTAATACAAGATAGCTGTCTACAGAGTGGGCAGCCTCCCCTCTCCAGGCCCACTTAGAATTATTGCCATCCCACAGCCCAGCAGCCTACAACCTTCCGAAGATGCCTGCCATGGTGGAATATGGCCACCCTGATTATCCCCTCTGTTTATATTAGCACCCCCTTTTCTCAGTCCCTTTCCCTGAGTGCAGTTTCTCTCTATACTGACTGTAGTTATTTACAAACCCAATTTCAACCCCACCAACAAAGTTCCCAAGTCTCACAAACACATACAGTCCAGTATGTGTTCAGTCCCACTAACAGTGTGTGTAAGCAGACTCCAGGTACCGTATGATGTCACAGGCCCACCAACTCCTGTTGCTTCAAAATTTCAGTCCCAAACAGAAATACTCAGCCCAAATATTTCAGTTTAAAACAAAATATAACTCCTGGCCTCTTTTCTACCAACCTGTTGCTTAAGCTCCCAAGTGAACAATGAAAGCCACAGTAATTCCTGTTTAAAGACAAGTTAATTGCAGCTAATGTCCCCTCCTCCAAACACCAGGCAAACACATTTAAATTACCTTCTAATTTTCCCTGCCAAACATCTAGCCCCAAACCTACAATATCACAGCCCAAGTATCAGTTCAAATTCATAATAATTTTTAACACAGAACTAATTTCACTAACAAACTAATCAAATATTTCAGTTTAAAACAAAATATAACTCCTGGCCTCTTTTCTACCAACCTGTTGCTTAAGCTCCCAAGTGAACAATGAAAGCCACAGTAATTCTGTTTAAAGACAAGTTAATTGCAGCTAATGTCCCTCCTCCAAACACCAGGCAAACACATTTAAATTACCTTCTAATTTCCTGCCAAACATCTAGCTCCCAAACCTACAATATCACAGCCCAAGTATCAGTTCAAATTCAAGGTAATAATTTTAACACACAGAACTAATTTCACTAACAAACTAATCAAATATTTCAGTTTAAAACAAAATATAACTCCTGGCCTCTTTTCTACCAACCTGTTGCTTAAGCTCCCAAGTGAACAATGAAAGCCACAGTAATTCCTGTTTAAAGACAAGTTAATTGCAGCTAATGTCCCTCCTCCAAACACCAGGCAAACACATTTAAATTACCTTCTAATTTTCCTGCCAAACATCTATCCCCAAACCTACAATATCACAGCCCAAGTATCAGTTCAAATTCAAGGTAATAATTTTAACACACAGAACTAATTTCACTAACAAACTAATCAAATATTTCAGTTTAAAACAAAATATAACTCCTGGCCTCTTTTCTACCAACCTGTTGCTTAAGCTCCCAAGTGAACAATGAAAGCCACAGTAATTCCTGTTTAAAGACAAGTTAATTGCAGCTAATGTCCCTCCTCCAAACACCAGGCAAACATTTAAATTACCTTCTAATTTTCCTGCCAAACATCTATCCCTAAACCTACAATATCACAGCCCAAGTATCAGTTCAAATTCAAGGTAATAATTTTTAACACACAGAACTAATTTCACTAACAAACTAATCAAATATTTCAGTTTAAAACAAAATATAACTCCTGGCCTCTTTTCTACCAACCTGTTGTTAAGCTCCCAAGTGAACAATGAAAGCCACAGTAATTCCTGTTTAAAGACAAGTTAATTGCAGCTAATGTCCCTCCTCAAACACCAGGCAAACACATTTAAATTACCTTCTAATTTTCCTCCAAACATCTATCCCAAACCTACAATATCACAGCCCAAGTATCAGTTCAAATTCAAGGTAATAATTTTAACACACAGAACTAATTTCACTAACAAACTAATCAAATATTTCAGTTTAAAACAAAATATAACTCCTGGCCTCTTTTCTACCAACCTGTTGCTTAAGCTCCCAAGTGAACAATGAAAGCCACAGTAATTCCTGTTTAAAGACAAGTTAATTGCAGCTAATGTCCCCTCCTCCAAACACCAGGCAAACACATTTAAATTACCTTCTAATTTTCCCTGCCAAACATCTAGCCCCAAACCTACAATATCACAGCCCAAGTATCAGTTCAAATTCAAGGTAATAATTTTTAACACACAGAACTAATTTCACTAACAAACTAATCAAATATTTCAGTTTAAAACAAAATATAACTCCTGGCCTCTTTTCTACCAACCTGTTGCTAAGCTCCCAAGTGAACAATGAAAGCCACAGTAATTCCTGTTTAAAGACAAGTTAATTGCAGCTAATGTCCCTCCTCCAAACACCAGGCAAACACATTTAAATTACCTTCTAATTTTCCCTGCCAAACATCTAGCCCCAAACCTACAATATCACAGCCCAAGTATCAGTTCAAATTCAAGGTAATAATTTTAACACACAGAACTAATTTCACTAACAAACTAATCAAATATTTCAGTTTAAAACAAAATATAACTCCTGGCCTCTTTTCTACCAACCTGTTGCTTAAGCTCCCAAGTGAACAATGAAAGCCACAGTAATTCCTGTTTAAAGACAAGTTAATTGCAGCTAATGTCCCTCCTCCAAACACCAGGCAAACACATTTAAATTACCTTCTAATTTTCCTGCCAAACATCTATCCCCAAACCTACAATATCACAGCCCAAGTATCAGTTCAAATTCAAGGTAATAATTTTTAACACACAGAACTAATTTCACTAACAAACTAATCAAATATTTCAGTTTAAAACAAAATATAACTCCTGGCCTCTTTTCTACCAACCTGTTGCTTAAGCTCCCAAGTGAACAATGAAAGCCACAGTAATTCCTGTTTAAAGACAAGTTAATTGCAGCTAATGTCCCTCCTCCAAACACCAGGCAAACACATTTAAATTACCTTCTAATTTTCCTGCCAAACATCTAGCCCCAAACCTACAATATCACAGCCCAAGTATCAGTTCAAATTCAAGGTAATAATTTTTAACACACAGAACTAATTTCACTAACAAACTAATCAAATATTTCAGTTTAAAACAAAATATAACTCCTGGCCTCTTTTCTACCAACCTGTTGCTTAAGCTCCCAAGTGAACAATGAAAGCCACAGTAATTCCTGTTTAAAGACAAGTTAATTGCAGCTAATGTCCCTCCTCCAAACACCAGGCAAACACATTTAAATTACCTTCTAATTTTCCTGCCAAACATCTAGCCCCAAACCTACAATATCACAGCCCAAGTATCAGTTCAAATTCAAGGTAATAATTTTAACACACAGAACTAATTTCACTAACAAACTAATCAAATATTTCAGTTTAAAACAAAATATAACTCCTGGCCTCTTTTCTACCAACCTGTTGCTTAAGCTCCCAAGTGAACAATGAAAGCCACAGTAATTCCTGTTTAAAGACAAGTTAATTGCAGCTAATGTCCCTCCTCCAAACACCAGCAAACACATTTAAATTACCTTCTAATTTTCCTGCCAAACATCTAGCCCCAAACCTACAATATCACAGCCCAAGTATCAGTTCAAATTCAAGGTAATAATTTTTAACACACAGAACTAATTTCACTAACAAACTAATCAAATATTTCAGTTTAAAACAAAATATAACTCCTGGCCTCTTTTCTACCAACCTGTTGCTTAAGCTCCCAAGTGAACAATGAAAGCCACAGTAATTCCTGTTTAAAGACAAGTTAATTGCAGCTAATGTCCCCTCCTCCAAACACCAGGCAAACACATTTAAATTACCTTCTAATTTTCCCTGCCAAACATCTAGCCCCAAACCTACAATATCACAGCCCAAGTATCAGTTCAAATTCAAGGTAATAATTTTTAACACACAGAACTAATTTCACTAACAAACTAATCAAATATTTCAGTTTAAAACAAAATATAACTCCTGGCCTCTTTTCTACCAACCTGTTGCTTAAGCTCCCAAGTGAACAATGAAAGCCACAGTAATTCCTGTTTAAAGACAAGTTAATTGCAGCTAATGTCCCTCCTCCAAACACCAGGCAAACACATTTAAATTACCTTCTAATTTTCCTGCCAAACATCTAGCCCCAAACCTACAATATCACAGCCCAAGTATCAGTTCAAATTCAAGGTAATAATTTTTAACACACAGAACTAATTTCACTAACAAACTAATCAAATATTTCAGTTTAAAACAAAATATAACTCCTGGCCTCTTTTCTACCAACCTGTTGCTTAAGCTCCCAAGTGAACAATGAAAGCCACAGTAATTCCTGTTTTAAAGACAAGTTAATTGCAGCTAATGTCCCTCCTCCAAACACCAGGCAAACACATTTAAATTACCTTCTAATTTTCCCTGCCAAACATCTAGCCCCAAACCTACAATATCACAGCCCAAGTATCAGTTCAAATTCAAGGTAATAATTTTTAACACACAGAACTAATTTCACTAACAAACTAATCAAATATTTCAGTTTAAAACAAAATATAACTCCTGGCCTCTTTTCTACCAACCTGTTGCTTAAGCTCCCAAGTGAACAATCGAAACAATCGAACAATTTCGAAAGCAAGAATGACGCAAGTAGCATGCATCAATGGTATATGACACAAATGGTGATTTGTGTCATTAATTACATCAAATGCAATTCCAAAAGGCAGCCTATGACAATGTCCAATGTGACTGTGCCACACAGCCTTGTGACCAACATGCATCCAAAACTGCGGTGCACCAAAGCACACTGTGACTTATGTCATAAAAAAGCCACAGTATCCTCTTCTTTGTGATTCCAGAAAGTGGAGACCTGCACATTGTGCCAATCTAAACAAGTACCTAATAGACCAGGATAGGGCTGATCTAACCAGACTTAGAGCATATAAAGAGGTCCCTGCAGAGAGACACAGCTGAGCCACTCTGGAGGTAGCAGTGTGCAAACATACACAGCAGCCACACAGCGACAAAGATGTCTGCACCACTAGCCCTACTGGGCATACTGATGGCAGCATGAAGGCAATGGAGGCATGTGAAGCATCAGGATGGCAGGATCCAGGGGAACAATGTTCCACAGGTGCAGGGAACAGTGATTAAAACAATTGTTCCAAGTGTTGTCTGCAGAAGAATATCCTTTGAGGAACTCATGGAGGAGCCGTGCATTGTACAGTATCACCTGAACAAGGCTGCCACAAGGGAGCTATGCCAGGAGTTGTGGGACGACCTGCATAGTGCAACCTGGAGGGGGCATGACATACCTGTGGAGGTCAAGGTGAGTGCAGCGCTCTGCTTCCTTGCCACTGGGAGCTTCCAGACCCCCACTGGTGATAGAATGGGCATATTCCAGTCCTCCCCATGTGCTAGGAACTATTGACTACACACACATGGCTATCAGAGCACCATCAGCAGATGGGGGTGCATACGTGAACCGCACGGGGTATCATTCAGTTAATATGCAGGTGGTATCTGACAGCAACTGCTGCATACTGGATGTGGTTGGCCAGTACCTTGTATCCTGCCATGATGCCTACATCTTCCACCACAGTGGCCAGCATGAGGCCTTTGAAAGAAGGGACATTGCAGGCAGATGGCTGATAGGTAGGTGGCACTGGCACACAAAGCTGAAATAGGTATCCTGGTGTGCACATGTGCAAGGGACATGCACATGCAGAGTGCCCAGGGGTGAGTGAAAAGTGGTGAACAACAATACTACGGGATGTGCAGATGTCGTGGCCTAACCCGAGGGATTTAGGTACATGACAGCGGAACATGTCTGGTGGGTCAGTATGGTGGGAAAAGATTGTTGGGCCAGTTATAATGGGATGTGAACAGCTGGAACTGTAGAAGTCATGGCCTGGGGGTGGAGGTGCTGTGCCAGCAGCACCAGCAGCAGAGGGCAGTAAGAGTGTCAAATTGCGTGTGTGTCCCCAAGCATCAGAGGGGTGGTGAATGGCATAACATAAAGGGTCAGTAACACACAACATGTTACCCCCCTTCAAACAGGTGACAGTGGATATCTGCAACTGCCCTGGCTGATGAGTGATGATGACCACTGTGTGAACATAGTGAGACAGAGGGGAGGTACAATGAGGCCCTGGCAATCACAAGGTCCATTATTGAGAGGACATCTGGAATCCCGAAGGTGCGCTTCAGATGCCTCAACCAGCCTGGGGGGCATTGCAGTACAGCCTGGAGATGGCCTGCAAGATATTCATGGCCTGCTGTAGTTTACATAATCTTATCCTCACACAGCCAGTGCCAATGCCAGACATGGATGCCGTACAGGTGGAGGAGGATGTACAGGAAGGGAACATTGAGCCATACATCAGGCCACCACATGCACGAGCTGGAAATGGTGCCATGGGACAACGCGTGAAACAGGACCTCATCCAACAACATGTCCCCTAATGGACACTATCACCCTGAATGTGGCACCGGCAGCAGTAAGCAATGTCCATGATGGAGTGCAATACAAGACCAGTGTGATTCCAGTGGCACTGTGACCATGCCAACACAAGAAAGACGACTGTCTGCCTGGTGCCAAACAGCAGAAATGGCACCACTGTGTGACAACCAGTGACCATAACTATTTGAGTGGCATCTGGTGGACATAGCACCCAGCAGTGAATGGACAACTAAGATGCAAAAGAGTGTGCACAAGGTTGTGATACTCATGAGTAAAACAAGATGCAAATGGTAAAAACCCAGGCACTCACCACCACATATGATGCTGCCACTGTGTATAGGAGTAAAAATAAAATTTATTTACATGAAGTGGTGAAAAGCACCCACCTGATACATTTCAGGTCCCTCCTGGCCCCTTTCTCCCGGACTGTAAGCATCATATGCGGTGGTGAGTGCCTGGGTTTTTACCATTAATGGACAACAACTTATGGAGTGCCGCCACAAGAGATGCACTGAATGGGGATTGCTTCAATTGGAAAAGGGGTAGATGAGGGCACTGCACCTACACGAGGGTAACGCTGGCATTGGTAACATGTTACACATGCTAGACACTAAATGTGATGTACTGGGGAAGTGTATTGGGGTGAATGGATACATGTAGTCCTGGAAGATACTGCTGCAAGTCACACTGCATGAGACTAAAACTGGTGGACAATGTACCATGTCTAACATAACCCGAATGACTGGCATCACCCTGTGTCAGACATGTGAAGGCCCACCAGGGGTGGTCAATAAGGGCATGTGAACCAAAGCGGCACCCGGTGTACAAGTGTGTACATGAATGTGCAGCAGCCTGGGTGGTGGTCATGAACCATGCCAAGGCATACAGGAGGGACAAGAGGTTGTTGTGTGGCCATGCCTTGTGGCGGTCGTTATGTTGCCAACATGTGGACATGTGTCCCATGTGCCTAATTGTACTACTGACAGTACAAAATAGGTCAGTGCATGGAGTCAAAGCCAGGTGTATTGGTCACGATGGCATAAATGACAATGGAAGGGGAAAGGCAATGCACCAGAGCGTCAGTGAAGGTGACCAATGTTGGCTGCAGGGACAACTGGAATGCTGAGAAGGACCCCAAAACAAGGACTCCTGATGAACATAGGCAGCATAGCAGTGGTAGGATGGGGTGTAATACAAAGGATGGTGTCCTATTATGGAACTGGGTCAGGGGATAGGTACCCCATATGGAGCATGCAGCCAACAACACACAAGGGTAACACATCTGCAAGTGGAATGTCTGGTGAGGTCAATATACCAGCCATCAGGGACATGCAGATGTCGGTGACAGCTGTATGAGTGGGCCACAGTGGCTGTCTCAGGCATGGGGTGGTAGGTGCAAAGAAAGTGTCATTGAGGCCCCTGTACTGGAACTGTGGGACATCATAGTAAATGTGCTGCAATGGCAGCTGACAATTAATGCAAGTTGTAGATGTTCCTCTATGGTAATAGATGTGCAGAACAGAAGGCGGGGCACACCAGCAGCATGTGCGGAACACACATAATGCATATGCCTTTTGCGGGTGACTTGCTGCAAAAACTGGCACAAATCGCACCTGGGGGCCACAAAATGATGCAAATGCATCATGCATGATTACGCTGCATGAAAATGCGTGCTTACATTGCGTGTAACGCGGAAGTGTTGCTCCACACATTTGGTTGTTCCCCTACACACCACACATGATGCAAGCCTGCTCTGGAAGGCCTCTAGCCATGAAAGGTGTGGCAGGTAATTGTGCCTGACCCACATAACAAAGGCAATGGCAACACTGAGTGGAAGAGGCCCAAGTTTCACACCTGAAGAGACTGCACAGCTCATCAGTCTTGTGCAACAGTGGGGAGAGTCCTGTTGCACCCAGGGTCAATACTCCCCGAGTGAACGGGATAGGGTGTGGTGCCAAATTGGGGCCCGCCTGCATAAAACCAGTGGTGTCCACAGAACACCACACCAGTTCAAGCATCGCTGGCAGGACATGGTCATATATGATCCCAGGCCTCCTCAGCAGGCTGAGACACATGTCATAGGAGGCAGATGTAGCTATGCAGACTGGCCAGCCTTTGCCTGATGGTAAGTGTCACTGTATCAACATAAGGAGGCCAGCATGAGAATAGCTTATAGGTTTGTAGCAGGCTGCACATGAACACAGAGTGACACGTCCTACATTTTGTACCCACAGGACAGCAAGTCAGAGAATATTCCGCGGCTGCCAGGGAAGGTGATGGACAGGTAGCAGATGCAACAAACCAGGCAGCACTGGCAACACACACTGGGCAGGGTGAGTGACAGCTCTCATCTTGACAACATTGGTGTAACCAGCAGTAGTCAGGGACCTCTGCCAACATGTCAGGCAATTTGTAGGTACATGGTGGTGTTGTGGGTCGCAGGACTACCACTGTGTATTGGCATGCCAATGGTACCAACCATGCCTGTGTGGAGGGCAAATGGTCTTTACCAAAGAGAAATGAATGTACCATGCATTGTACAGGGGTCTGCACAAGAGCAGCACATGGATGGTAGTCACTGCTGGGCACACCGAGTGTAAGGCATGTGTGGTGTACCATCATGGGGGGGGCCTTGGGTATATGGCCAACATGTATGTGAGGGTCATAGCATGCCAAGGACACCATTTAGCAAGTGAACTAGGGACCCCTGTGCATGTGACTGTGTTTCACAGGCCCGACTCCCTCATCAGATACTGCACCAGTCTGTGTTAGTGGGTTAACATGCCTTGTGACATTTTGGAGGTGGTGTACCATTACGGGGACCGTGTACACAGCATAAATCAGTGTGGATGAAAAGAGGGTTGTTAATAGGGTGTACTGTTGTCCCTCATAATGCCAGGTAAGTGGGGGTGGTGGCCTCAACCCATATCCAACCATGAATGTGGTACCAAGCCTGTGACATGTTGATAGGGGATGATGTTCAATGTTGTCTGGTGCATCAGCTGTACGCAGGGCAGCAGGTGGCATGAACATAGGGTCATGATGTGTGTGCAATGTCCAGCATGATACAGGGGGTGACTGCATGGTTCTGATCCTCCAGGGTCTGTGTGCAGGAGGTGTGTATGTGGACATATACCCACATGTGGATGTCTATGGGTACGGCCACTGGAGTTTTTGTGGTCCCAATGTGCATGGATATGTGTGCCATAATGCAGCAATCAACAAATGTATATGTGCAGTGCTTGCTGATGTTGAGCCACAGCTTTCTGTCACTGCTGCATGGCATATCACAGTGCAGAAATATCTAGGGCCCATGACTGGCACACCAATGTGTGTACAGACCTATGGTTGACAGTGATGTGCATGGACTTGCATGCCCTGGGCACATGTGGCCATGATCTCTATCTGTTCTGCGGACAGGTGTGGCCATTGACTTGTGTGTAGTGTCTCCTGTAACAACATGCTGGGTGTGTGCAGCATGCGATGTGGTCCTGTATCGATATGATGGCTTGTGTGTGGTGTTAATCTGGCTCATGTGAGGCCCATAGGTGTAACACACTGACAAAACCAATGTCAGGTGGCTGTGGCAACTGTCAAAGTCAGCCAAGGGTGATGGTTGGACATATGTGGATGCTGCAGCATCAGAGGCCACAAACATGTCCAGGGGGCTACACAATGATGGGTGCGCACATTGGGCACAGGGTGGGCCATAAGTATTGTTCTGCGCAGTGTTAAGAACTACATTGGCAAAGCATGGGTAACACATCATGTATGGCATACCAGCCATACCTGTGGCATGCCACTCACTGCAGTGGTCGCCATTGCTGGAGACATGTCTGTAACACCCAGGAACACCATAATACACACAAACAACAGGCAAACAGGATAAAAACACTGCCATGCATGCTGTGTATTGTGATGCTCATGTGTCCCACATCCAAGGCATGTGGTACTGACCAAATTGTGTTGGTCCCCTATGGGGAACGGTTGGGGAGGTGTCCAGTGGGGATTGAAAGCACACAGATGGGCCACAAGCATGGTCTGGTGGGACCTGTCTCACTACTATCATGACCACGGATGCTGGGGGGGGGCCCTGGAATAACACACCAGATCACACAGAACCCTGGCATCATCCATATGCAATATGTTACAGGATTGGCAATAGCACTGCAAACTGAATCCACACCATGTGTCAATGTGAGGCATAAGAACATCACCATGAAATGTGCACTGTACAGGTACGTGCAGTGTGCTGTATTGTGCGTCAATTGTGGTAGGATCCATGTGGAATGGCTACAGGGGCTTGACACCCATGACATGCATATCATGTCCCAAGTGCCCAGATGTCACCTATTCATAGTTTCACAGCTGGAGTACTGTGTTGCATGAACTATACTGTGAGTGGTGGGGGGGAGTTGACCACCATGTCCAAGCAGCAGGACTGCACCCCTCCCACATGTTGACACTGCACACAACACCATAACCAGTGGGACAGACTGCCACAATGGCACATGTCCTGGGGTGCTACAGCAGTGGTGTGCATTAGAAGCCATCCATGCTGTTCTGCACTGACATGCCTGAAAATGTGTCCAGTCCAAACTGAAGGCAGGACAGTACCCCTACATTCCTACTGTAGTGTTGTCATGACATGTGTGTCCTGGACACACGGCATCCCATGTACTCCGAGTGTTGAACTTAAGGGACTGGCAGAGTGTCATATCCACAACAGGATTCATGTGTCACACCTGACCCCACCAACCAGTATGAATGTGAACGACCGTCCTGTTCACACCACATTGGTTACTGATGTGGTCATATGGCTGCCGCATTGACATTTGAGATGTGTCCTGCCTTGCTCATATGGCATGTGTGCTGGGTGCAAAACACAGTCAAGCCCCTGAATGGAGTACCATCTGCTCATCTGTTGTTGTGCCCCTCGTGGGTTTTGACAGACACCAAACCCCTTGGCATTTTGCATGTACATCCCCCCTCCAGGCATGGAGCAACCACTAATGCCATTGTCCACACACCCAATTGTAGCTATTTTTTTATTTATTTTATTTTAACTTTTGTTTATCAGGTAAACATATGGTCAAGAGGCCGTTTTTCATATGCGACCCGAGACCGTTTCTTTTACAGTCAAGATAGTAAGTATGCACAATTAAATTCAAACATGTTACAAAATATTATAACAGGTTTAGGATAGATTGACAAACATGTTACAATATAAATAAAACATAGCATAGCAATGTATAAACATATATCAGCTAAGATGACAAGAACATGGTAACTGATTGAAAAGATAGCATTTCAGATTAGTTTTGAACAGAACATGACTTATACCTGTTTTTAAGTCAGAAGGAAGGGCATTCCAATGTTCGGGGGCCTGGATGAAAAATTCTTGGTCACCCATCTTAGTCTTTGTTTTGTTTATTATTAAGCCATCGGTTTATTTTAAGTCTCAGTTTATTGTTCTAATTTTTAGCAGTGGAAAAAGTGGTGATTTTTCATTTTGCCATAAAATATTATCAGTTAGACTACATGGAAAGTAAATAATACTCAGGTTTGGTGGGAGCAATCGGGTTATTCAATAAAGTTTACAGTGATGAGTACTGTAGGATAATTTATAAATAAATCTGCAGATACTGTGAGGAGTTGTTAAGTTCAGCATTGCTTGTTTTGATATTGCTGTAAACATGATGGAATTATAGTTCAATTGAAATAGCAATCTACTTTGAGCAATTACTTTTCTGGCTTGTAGGGTCAGAGAATTCTGTAATTTGAATAACACCCCCAGTTTTTGATTTATTTTTCTAGTTAATGTTCCTATGTGATGTGAAAATGTCAGTTGAGTGTCCAGATATGCTCCCAAATATTTGATTTGTTTCACTTTATTTATTTGTTTTATTTAAATTTTGATGACTGGGTAGGCCCTCTGAGACAGTCAAGTCCCTTTTTCAGGGGTGACCCTGGGAACCAAATGTTCCAAGCATAAGAAAACAGTACAGATACAGATATTATGTACAAATATCATTGGACAGTTACATACATTCATGGACTAGACTAGCCATCCCATTCATTGGGAGACAGTACAAATTACAGATGTCAATTGCAACATAGGTGAACAAACAGTAAGGTTGATATAAGCATTCAATATAATCGTAGTAGTGTCAATTAGTGCATAAGTGCAGAGTACAGACGATTGGCTGTGTACAGACTCATAGCCCTAGACATTGATCATACACACCAGGAGAGTATTGGCAGCAGGTGGAGAAGTTTAGAGATTAGGTACAGTTCCCATTACTGACAGGAGGCTTGTAAAATATTTCCCTATATTGTCTTTTGAAGAGAGTAATGGTCTTGAATGAGAGTAACTGAGTGTGGGAAGTCATTCTACTTTTGTGGTGCTGCGAAGGAGAAGGATCTTCTTCCAACAGCTAGGCAAGTCTTGGGCAGACCCAACATCGGGAGGTGTGAGGACCTGAGTGTTCGTGGGAAGGGTTTCAGGGTTAATAGCTTAGATATACTCTTGTTCCAAGTTTGTACCTTTACTGTCACTCATTATATGTTTCCCAGACTTTTCTAATCTTTGTTTTGACCCAAATAACATGCTTTTTGTTTTAGTACTGTTTAATGATAATTTGGACTTAATTAACCAGTTTTCTAATTTCATAAAATCACTAATTTTTGAGCAATATTATCAACTAAGCTAGAACTTGTGTATAGGATGATATTGACTGCATAAAGTTGTTTGTGGGTGTTTGTCAAAATTTGAGGGATGTTATCAATATAAATTGGAAAAAAGAAGGGACCCCAATATCAACCCCTGTGGGACTCCTTGTGTTAATATCATGGTATTAGACATGGTACTACCATCGTACACCTGCAGATCTCTGTCAGGTAAATAACTTTTAACCCAGTCCAGGGGGAGAGTGAATAAACCTCTTTTACCTGGCATGTAGTGCACCTGTCATGGTGCACAGTGTCCAGAGGCGTACAACTTACGCAACACTGTGCAATGTTGGACCCCTGTCAACATAAAGCATGGTACATGGTGTGTGGGCTCCACAGCATGTGCCAGGATACTGTTGCCACCCACAGCAATACCAAGGCAATGTGCAGCCACTGTTTGAGTAAAACATGTCCCATTGCTGTATGCCACATGTGTAACCTGTGGCACTCCTATGTCTGCCATGGGGCTGCAGAGTGATACTACAGCCTGTAGCTGTCTGCATGATGGCACCATCATTGTTTGTATTGTGTTCTTGATTGGTACTTGTGTTTGCCTGTCAGTGCCTCTGTATATGCACAGATCCAGTCGTGGCAGATCTCAGCAAATGTGCATCTATCTATGACACAAGAGGATGCTAAAAAGTGTATATGTTTTTTTGTTGCAGATCACCAGTAGTGAGGAGGAGTGATGGCCTATAGTGACAGTCCCTGGGCTGGGGCCCTGATATGTGCCATGCAGGATCAGAAGTGGCAGGATGCCTGGGCATATGCTGAGCAGAAACGCTGCCAGCATTGCCACATACTATGGATCTCATCTACTAAGGAAGAAGAGGAGGAATAGGAGAAGATGCAACAGGGTGCCAATGCCCCAGCTGAAAGGGACAATGGTCAGCAGGAGAATGACAACATTGTGGACAACGGGGCGGGCCACGGCAGTACAGATGGTGGTCAAGGGGATGGGGATGGGCAACAGAAGGTGGACACTATGGAGTATGTGGCCCCCTGTGGCATTTGAGGACATGGAACCAGATGCTGAGACCTCTGGGTCAGGGAAGCACACAACACAGGCCACTGTGGCTGCAGGACATGGTACCCCCACTCAGGCCAGCAACAACAGGGAGGCCGTACCAGTAGGCATGCCCTCTAGGGAACAGATCTAATGCATTGTGAGGTTAGGCAGGGCATTGCAGTTGGATTCTGGGTGCATGCAGGTATCACTGCAGGCATTTATTGGGGCATTGTGGGAGTTACAGGAGATGTAGGCCACATAGATATGCCCAGCATGATGGTGTTGTGGCAGTGCATGTTGTATATAATTGTTAATATTTGCTGTTAATTTATAGGGTTGCATGTTATTACCATTATTTTATTTATTTATATATTTTTATCAGAAAGGGGATACCGTCATCCATGCCAAGTAGGATTTTTCATTTTTGTTTGACTGATTATCAGGTATGCAGTGCCCTTCATCATCTCAAAATTAAAATAGCCTTTATTTTATTTTTATTTTAAAAGGAGTCTTCTAGAGCTGCAGATGCGCATCCAGTTGATTTCAGCTTACTCAGGGATCAACTTATTTAAGAAAAGGGAGCCATAGTTGTTCAAATCTATCTTCAGATTGCTCTGATTTATAATACATTCTTTCAAGCTTTGCTGTATCAATCATCATAACTTTCTATTTATTAAATACCGGAGGGTTTTCGTTCTTCCATTTTTGCAAAATTAATTTCTTAGCTAGCATGGTAGCAACTTGCATAAAAGCAAACTGATTACAATCCAATGAATATTTTAACCCAACAGCTAGCCACCTGGATCAAAAGGAATTTCAATTCCTAAAGCAAGCTCAATACAGTTAGTACTGTATAGAAGGTAATATTAGCGTTCCTTTTAATTTAGCGATATTAGCTGAAACGGAAATACCGCTAATATATTTGGATCGCTAATATTATCTACTATATATGTAGTTACTGTACATTTCTACTATGCAGCTGTTCGTAATCCCACCGTATGAAAAAGTGGCAGTAAATACCGTATGATCCGAAGTAAACACGAGACAACTTTCTAAATGTTTCTGATAGATTAAAAAAAAAGTTTATTGTACACCATAAACAAAAAAAAATGTAAATCAAATCAAAGAGCATATTGCTACTTGTATCTTCCCCTCTGCTTCCCTCGGTTTCATTTTATTTCAGTTTCTCTTCTGCTTCATGCTTCAGTAATGCCAGCATATTGTATCTGTGAAGCAGAGAGAAATTAAAATGAATTTAGGTTCTCGAAAACAAGAAAACAGCACATTGCATTGCAACACAGAAGCAATTCAACTTGTACTTACGATCTCGTTGTAGTTTAAACAATGGTCATGAGCATTCAGTATCCCTGCCTGCTCGAATCCACGTACAATGTCCTCAGTCTGAAGTTTAAGGCTGTTGAAGCTACTCTCAAGCCATCGAGAGTGATGTTCCTTTAAGTTCAGTAGTCGTAGATCCGCAGTGAGGTATTCTGTACCACCGGCAGCCAGTCTGTTTGATACAATTCCAGCATACCATGATGTGAACTCCTTTTTTAGGTAATCTTTGAACAATTTGTTTACGGTTATGTCCAGGGGTTGTAGGACGTCCATACATGATGCAGGCACATAAACGGGGATAATTTGATTCTCCTCCAGATGAAGCAAGACTGCCTCAGTTGTGTGTTCCCGGTATAGATCAAGAACCAGCAGTGCTTTCTGCTCCTTGGGCAGACTAAGGGCTGTAATTTGAAACTTCATGTATGGAACAATAATGTTATCAATGAACTGGAGAGTTGTCTCCACATTTGCCCAGTGGTTCTCGGAATTAGTGATGTCCCAGTCACTAGGGAATTTCTGTTTAGGGTGGCACGCTGCAATTCGGCCCTTATAGATCACTTGTGGGGGCAACAACACGCCTGACATGGCGCAGGCAAGTACAACAGAAATCTGTCTTTTATCTCCCAAACCAGTCACGGAGACCTGCTTCGCTCCTGTTGTCTCCATAGTCCACTCTGAAAAGGGAATCATATTGACCCCCATTTCATCCAAGTTTACAATCAGTTGAGGGGGTATTAGCTCCTGGGCACTAGCTCTTGATATTCTGCCCAAAAAAGCAGCTTTAAGGGAATGGAAATCGCTGGGTGTCTTACGGCCAGCTTTCATCCCCTTTCTCTTGCTGTAACCGATCCGGTTAGGGAAACCCCAAGCCCACTTACAGCTAAGTGTTAGGTGCCCTCCATTCTCAGTGAGCAGCTGTGGTGACTTTGCTTTAACAATACCCACTGCAATTGCCTGAAGCACTCCAGCATTGACAACTGCCCCCTCCATGCGGAGAGTCTGAACTATACTTTTCAGCTGGCTCTCCAAGTTGTCCACTAAATGAGTTGGGCGACCTCACGGTTTTGTAGGGAGAACAGGGGTCATAGTTGTAGGGTCTGGAGTTGTTTTTAGCCTTGCTAAGTAGTCCATCTTGAAATTATGGACTGAGCTTTCGTTAACAGTTTTGCCCATTGTACTGAGGTAGTGATGGACAGTAGCCATTATGCCATGCTTGACTGCATACCTCCCCAGCTGGAATCGTATCTCTGGTGGATAGGTAGCATAGGAGCTGCGGCGTCCTCGCTCAGCTGGTGGTGGGGATGCAGCAAGCTCCTTAGCAACGGTGTTTGTCACTTCCAACTCAACACCTGAGCTGTCTGCCAAATATAAACCAGATATTTCTGAGGTGTCCATGGGATATTTCCTCTTAACCTGCGATGTCTGTAACCACTTCAAGAGGGACATTATGGAGACAGGAGAAAACAGCCACACTATACTGTAATACAGAACAGATCCACAGTCTGTGTCTGATCTGTAAGTGAGCTATTTGAGTCTGTTTGTAACACCCGTTTCTGTCACACCCATTTCAGTTATGTACTGTAATTGCGGGTGAACCATCCGCTAATTTAAACGGGCGCTAATACGTACCGCATATCAGACGCGCTAAATTAAACGGACGCCAATATAACCTGCTATACAGTAATTTTTGCCCCAAATCCTTTCAAACTAGGACAATCCATAAACATATGTTTAATGGAGCCTATGCCATTTTGACACCTAGGACACTGTTCTGAAATAAGAGGGCTAAATCTATTTAATTTAATGGGGGTGTAATACAATCTGTGCAGAATATTGAACTGGATTTGTTGAAATCTTATTGACTTTGAGACTATTGCTGAATTCTTTAATACATCAGTCCATTATTCTGTTGTTATATTTAAATGTAATTATTTTTCCCATGCAGTTTTTAATTTCTGTATATCTAAAGACAAGTATTCTTTCAATAAACTGTAGAGTTTACTTATTATTTTTTGAAGATTATCTTGTTCTTGAAAAAACAGTTCCATTGGGGTATTTCTAAATTCAAATTCCAGAGTTTCTTAATCTTAACTATAAATAAGGCAGCATATAATGGTTTCTACTAATATCTAATTTCTTAACTAAACTATCAAAACTGGCTAGTTTACTGTTCACATATAGATCTCCTATAGTATGTATGCCTTTAGAGGCCCAGTCTTTCCAAATCATGTTAGCATGAAATCTAGTTAAGTACGGATTATTCCGTAAAGGCATTGATCTAGTGATTTTCATTTTGTGCCCAACTTTCTCATTAATTTCTTGCCAAGCAGAGACTGAGTTTAAGAGAAATCTAGATATTTGTTTTTTGTACAGCAAATCTTTAACTGGAATTGCTACTATTTCATTTAAAGATTGGTATATAAAAGAACTTAATTCAAGCTGCTGCCACTGAACCATGTTAACTTGTTCCTGAAATATATTCTGTAGGCCCTCTACCTGTGTAACCAAGTAGTACCATTCAAGATTAGGGAGATCAAGATTCCCTTTTTCCTTGGGGTATGCATTTTATCAATTTTAAGCCTGACCTTTTTATTTAACTATAAAACGTTTTTAATTATTTTCTCCCATTCTTGGAAGAATTCTTTTGGTAAAATAATAGAGGGAGTTTGAAATAAGAATAATATTCTTGGTAAGATATTCATTTTTAGAATATTTGCCCACCCTGTAAGTGTTAGGGGAAGATGCATCCATCTACACATATCTTTTGTGATCTCTGCAGCTAATGGGGGGTAGGTTGCCTTATACAGTTTATTTAAGTTTTTGGTAAGACAAACTCCAAAGTATTTAAAGGAATTCTGTGGTGTAAAGATTAAATCTTCATTTGTTAGGTCAGTGTCTCCTAAAAGCATCATTTTGGTTTTGGAGATATTTAGCTTATAACCAGAGACCTTAGCAAATTTCCTTATTAAGTCTAATAACTTTTTTATTGTTTCTTTAATATTCGAAAGATAAACTAAGACATTGTCTGCATAAAGTCAAATAGTATAAGTTTCACCAACAATGTCTATTCCAGTTATATTTTTCTCTTACATACTGAGCAAAAGGCTCAATATATAGGGGCAAACGACAGCGGAGAGAGGGGGCAGCCCTGTCTCATCCCTCTTTGTAATGAGAAAGAGTCTGACAGTTTTGCATTTGAATAAATTCTAATATCTGGTTGAAAATAAATAGCTTCAATCCAATTAAGCATTTTGGAACCGAGTCCTGCCCTCAACAGGGTGGACATTGAAAAGTTACAGTCCACCCTGTCAAAGGCTTTCTCAGCATTCAATGCTGTTAAAGCCGTGACTCTTTCCTTAGATAATTCCATAATGTTCAATGTTTTCCTTACTGCCTGAGGCAACTTTCTTTTTTGAATGAAACCCACTTGGTCTGGCGTAATCAGAATGTGCATTATTCTGTTGAGACAATTAACTAATATTCTGGTAAATATTTTATAATTACCGTTTAATAGTGAGATAGGTCTATATGATGATGGTTCTTCAAGATTTTTATTAAGCTTAGGAATCAAGACTATATGGGCATTATTAAATGAATCCGGCATACCCCTTTCCCTTACTATTAAATTATAGTTTAAGCTTAGGAGCCAGTATAGTTTAGATCTTTTTATAAAAATGTATTGTAACTCTGTCTGTCCCAGATGAGGAGCTCCCTGGTAGGCTTCTAATAGCATCTAAGATTTCCTGCTCAGTGATATCCTGGTCTAGTTCAGGGGACTGATCTAGTGCAAGTTTTGAGAGCTTAATACCCTCCAAAAAGGAGTCTATATCCTGTTTCTCTACCACCCTCTCTACACTATACAAATCCTGATAAAATTCTTTTAGCATTTTAATAATATTTTCCTGATCCATAAATATTCCCTTTTTATCTTTTATTTTAACAACAAATTTACTGGCTTCTTCAGGTTTTAATTGCCAGGCGAGAAGTTTACTAGGTGTTTCTCCCATATAATAATATTTAGATTTTGACCTATGTAAAGCAGCCCAAGCTTTTTTTTCAAATATTGTATTGTAAGTATTTCTGGTAACTTATATTTTATGCAAATCTAGTTCCGATTCGGACTGTGTGTAAGTTTGTTCTACCTCTTTTAGCTTAATTTCAAGGTTTTGCAATTGTTCCTTATAATATGAGATTTTATTGCTAATGTCATTGTGTCCCATATATTAAATATTGATGAATCGTCTTCTTTATTCACTGTGAAATAATGAATGAGAGTATCCTTAATCCTTGCCCAAACCTCCTGATCTTCTATAATCAGTCGGGCAAATCTCCAAATCTTTTCTACATGGAAACTCCCGGAAAGTTATAATTCCCTGGTCATTAAGGCATGATCGGATAGAGTTAATGTTGCATAATCTGTATTTTTTTATATGCTGTGTAAATGTAGTTGAACACAACATAAAGTCAATACGCAAATATACCTTGAGCATCAGAGAGAAGTAAAAGTAGACTTCCCTTGTCAGGTCAGTAATTCTGCAAGGATCAACCAACTTTAGATCTCTCATAAAGTCTGCTATAACCTTTTTTTTTGGTGGGGGGCTTTTCTTTAGTTCTTGACCCCCAGGCATTCTATCTATTTTGTTTAATGTAAGATTATAACCTCCTACCATAATGTATGGAGCTGGAAATTGAGATAATATCAGAAAAAGTTCCAAAAAGAAGCATGGAGCATCCTCATTTGGAGCATATAGTCCTAAAACTGTGAATTCTTGGTCACTAAATTGTAAGTGTAATACAACAAATCATCCGTTTGTATCAGTTTTTGCCTTTTTACAAGTAATTGGGGAGACTTTCTTAATAAGGATAACTACTCCACTAACTGAAATATCATACATAGCATAATAGCCACAGGCCTTCATTGCATTTGTTCAATACTTTGCATCCTGTGAATCAAAATGAGTCTCCTGTAATATTAACACATCTATTTTTTTGTCCTTACAAATTTTAACCACATTTCTCATTTTCACTTTATTTCATTCCAGGATGCACATCTGCAGCGGTAGGACTCCCTTGCTTTAACCAAATTAGCCATATTGATTTTTATCAAGATTAGAACAGACGGGGCACTTTTCTGTTTCCATTTCAATATATAAATGCAATATATAAGTATTTTTTCCTATTCCAACTTGTTGTGGACTAAAACAATTTTTAACAATTTTAGCAATCTTATTTCTTGATTGTTTCCCCACTCCCCCATTACCTATCCTGCTAAACTCCCAATGGAGATTCTCACTGTACCTAACCTTCAAGATGGAGAAATGGGCATTACTCATGCACACTGAATGAGAATCTGAAAGCAGAATTAATCTGTCCATTGCCTGGGTCTTACGACAAACTAAAGGCATGTCTGTTAAACTTCTCTCAACTACGTTTTTTTCCTTACAGCAATTAAATAATTGATTCTTTCTCAAATATTCACTTCCCTGTGGTTGGGCCTGAAGACCTTTAATTCTGCCATTTTTTCATATACTTTACATTAATTAAACTACAGTTTCAGACCCTAACCCTATCATTCCCAACTTCTAATACAAGTCTTTCCTTTCACCTCCTCATACCCTCTACTATGTACCTTGCCTTCTCCCTTTAACTAATATTCCTTTCTTCCTCTATAGCCCCCCCATCTATCTGTCTTAATTACTCAATCCTTAGATCCCTCTATAATGCTACATTCTTAAGAGATAGGTGAGGGTCTTCTCCACCATTTTTAATTCCATCATTTATAATTTCTACTGGGCTCACTGTTTGTGACCTCCCCTTGGCTGAAAAGTCATCTTTCTGAGAGATCACGTGATGTCTGCAGCACCATAGCAGCTCATCTTTGGAGCTCCCTCTACATCACTCATCTATCTGCTAAGATACTGAATCCTTGTGGTTTGGTAACACTCCAAAGCTGCTCTGACCTATTCTCTTCTACCTGCTGAATCCATCTAACTGCTTTTTCTGCTTCATAACTGGCATTTTCTGCCATGATGGACATGGATACCAGACAGGCCCTGCTGAGACATACCCCTCCAACTACTCCAGAGAAGACCACAAAAAAGAACAAGTCTCAGCCTTCGCCACAGACCAAAACACCAGTCTCCTTAGTGACTCTGATATCCCTGACTGAGGATAGATTTCTCCAGCAGCTGGCACCTTTCAGGGAAACTCTCTCTGAAATCTCTACTGAATTCAGTTCTCTATGAGCTGATTTGGGAGACCAGGGCTACAGAGTTGGGGACACCGCAGCTCGTACCACATCCCTCAAAGGATGGAATGATCGTACAGAGCCTGAAATTATTAAACTCAGACAACTTGCACAGAAGCTCCAACTCAAGACAGAAGACTTAGAGGGCTGCTCTCACCAAAACAATAACCTGATATTTGGCCTACAAGAGGGGGATGAGGGCACCTCTATAATTTCATTCCTACAGAAATTGCTGATTAAAATAGTGGGCCCTATCCCCCCACAACCCGACATCAGCTTGAGCGAGCTCACCGCTCACTGCACTCTTGCCCCACAAATTCTGCCCCGCCCAGACCCATCATCACCAGGTTCCTCAACTACCTTGAGAAGCAACACGTCCTGGTTAAGATCAAAGAGCTACAGTCAATCCTCTGGGAGGGGAAATGGCTTTGCATCACTCAAGACCTTCCATTTGAGATCAGGCAAAAGAGGGCCTCCTTTCACCCAACTGTAAATAAGCTCATTGCTGCAGGCTTTAAGTTTAAAATGGCCTACCTTGCTTGACTCCAGCCCTTCACTGTGGGATCCTGGCTGTCCTTTGACACCCCTGCCCAGACCTCTAAGGAATTAGCTGTTTGTCTCCTGGACCTGTTCAAAGACCCATGGTGTATTTAAGGCATTGCTCATCTGCTTTCTGTAGACATACCTGTTTGCTGGTTGCTGGTTGATACATCTTGACTTGTCCCCGTGGACCTCTGGCTATATCCCAAATGGACTTTCCTGACACTTCCCCTCAGCCTGATGTTTCTCTTTGCAACTTTAAGCCTCTGATTGTCTGCCTGACTTTGTGTTGGAATCAGTTCTGGAATAATCCTTCCTCATTTGCCACCTGCTACAATCTGCAAGGTACTCTGGACTCTAGTTCTGATTTCCCTGGGCAGTGAGTTTCTCTGGGACTGAGTCCGGATGTATTTTGGTTCCTACCTGACCCAGTTGGGTCTTCACCATCTAGGACTTCAGCAAGGGGGAGTTTAGTTTAATTTTGGGACCTGTTTTTAATTTAATCTTGGGATTCAAGTTGCCAGTTTTATTCCCCTTGCTTCATCTGTCTTTTCTCTGATTGAGACTAGTGTGTTTTAGCCATGTCTGCCTGGTGAAGTCTTTCCCCCGTGATATGTTGCGTTGCTCTCTACTCCCTTTTTACCCTCAAGCTATTCCTCTTTTTAGTTGAGTGACCCTCAAAAGCTCAATATAACCCTCTCATCCCTGATGTCTTTATTACTCTCTTTGTCCTGTTTTTTTAGCCACCCAGTCTGCCCTTTCCTCTCCATCCCTTTTCATTCTTGATTTCTCCTGTATACAACTATCATTTGAATTGAACACCAATCTAGGGGAGCACCAGATTTGGTATATACTGAGAGCTTCCCAGGCTGTCACAACCAGGTAGGCCAAGTGGCCTTAGTGCAATTTCATGATTTAATTTCTCAGTTGTTCATAGCTAATTGTGAGGTTATACTGTAGATGGATGGATGAGTGGGTTGATGGGGCGGCTTTGGGTGAGGATTATATTGTGGGCTGTTTTTCATCATGTCCTGGATTATAGGGGTCTGGGCCCTGTATACCACCATATATGCCCTCATTCTGGCAACACCTAGTAGACTCATTATCTGCCCTGTGCTGGGGTCTGCGGGGTTCCCTTTCTTGTTTCAGAGGTGGGTGTTATCTTTCTCCTCTCCTAACCCTATTACCCTCACAGTGATTTGCTCATGCTGGTTTTTGTTGGGTACTAGTGTTACCAGGGCCGCAGGGATATGGCCCTCCTCTTTTCAGAGCTATATAAAGTTATTAAATACCTGGCTTTTTGGGGGCCTTTGTACATAGTTCTAACTGGGTGGGAGGAGGAGGGACTCAAATTGGGGAGGGAGGGAGGAGGGAGTGTGAAGGGATCTCGGTAAATGGTTCTATATCCTATTTGTCATACAGTGCCTGTTCTGCTGAGTGGGTAGGAGAAAGTGTTACAGTCTCAGTGTTTCCAGCTACAAGCACTGTTCATCTATCTGGTTGCTGTTGGGGGGAAGGGTGGTGGGTTCCTCACCGACCCCCTATAGGTTGTGTTCTGATGGGAAACATTTTTCTGAGCTATATATGTTTTTCTGTACTGCAAGTTGCTCATGCTTGAGACACATACAAATTGATTATTCTGACCAGTCGACAAGTCACATGTTTAAGTATAATATTAACCTGATTGATTGTGGTGAATATAACTAATAACCTAATTAAGTTTGTAACTTGGAATGTACGGGGACTCAGAGATCAGCTCAAGAGGCATCAAGTATTAAAACATCTCTCTATACTTTTTGCCCAGATAGGGTTTCGTCAGGAAACCCACCTCCTCCCTCATGAAGCAGTTAAACTCCATAGACAGGGAATTGGCCAGGTATTTGCCTCTGGGGTGTCGGCCTCCAGTAAAGGTGTAGCCATCTTAGTAGGCCATACTGTCTCCTTTCAAACAGACCATATTATCTCAGACCCTCAGGATCGATACGTATTTGTTACAGGTCTGCTGGATCGCCATGAGCTGGTTTTAGGTAGTGTATATGGGCTGGTGGGTGGTGACCCAGGTTTCTTTATGGAACTAGCCGATAAACTGACCCCCTTCCTTACCCTTCCCTTTGTCTTGGGTGGGCATTGGAATATCCCTCCCACCCAAGACCTCAACCATTCAACCTGTTCCCTTAGACCTCCCTCAGCTACACAACAAGCCTTAAGGGAGTTCAGGGAGTTATTGGGACTGTGTGACCCCTGGTGAACTCTCAATCCATTCTCTCAAAGCTACTCTTTTTATTCAGTGGTACATCATACCTCTTCCAGACTTGATTATGTACTTACTAGTTTCTTCCTACTCCCTGGTCTTTGTAATGCTGGTCTTGAACCTATTGTGATCTCTGAACAAGCGGTGGCCTGGTTGCTACTTACCCCAAATTTCAACCAACAGTGTGATACCTCATCTTAACACCCAGCTCCTCAAGGATGACCAGGTGGCCTCTGGAATTTCTAATCTCATTCAGTCCTTTATCACTACTAGCCTGAACACTGTTAAGAGACAAGACCATGAGTGGTGTGCCTTAAAATGTTTCTTGAGGGGTGAATTCATCTGTCTGGCCTCTACCCAGAAGAGTCACAGAGAAGCTGAGGCATTATTGACTCTTGCCCAAATACGCACCCTGGAACAATCCCTTTCTCCCACATCCTCTCTGGATTCTTTAAGGGCCTTACTATCCCTTAGGGACAAGTATGCCAATCTCCTTCAAGAGAAAGCAGAATATTCTATTCTCAAGACTAAATCCAAATATATTGACTAGGGAGAAAAGGCAGGGTGTTTGCTTGCTCTCTGACTCTGGAAGCTGGAGACCTCTTGGATTATCCCTTCAATCTATGCCCTAGATGGTTCCTTAAAAACACTTCCCAGGGAGGTAGCGGCTGTCTTTCAAAACTTCTACTCCACTCTGTATGACAGACGCCCTTCCCCACTGACCATTACAGAAATGTTGTCCTACCTGGACTCCGCCCTATTACCTTGCCTCATGGACCATCATCATGCTCTTCTCTCTGCTCCTATCTCCCTAGAAGAAGTGGAAGCCACAATAAATAGCTTAGCTCTAGATAAAACTCCTAATCCTAATGGGTTTCCTTTGAATTTTTACAAACTCTTTATCAAAGAAATGTCTCCTCTCTTACTTCAACTCTACCAATATATGTTTTCTGCAGAAGAATTGGACCCCTCACTTCTGGAAGCCACTATAGTTCTTTTTAAACCAGACAAGCTCTATTTTAATCCAATGAGTTATTGGCCTATTTCCTAACTAAATTGTGACATTAAAATCTTAACCAAACTCTTTGCAACCCGAATCAGGAAAGTATGGTCTGGGCTATTAAGTCCAGAACAGGTGGGTTTTGTTCCTGTGAGATCCTCTGCTGATCACCTGTGTAAGATTAGTCATTTATTTCAGGTAGCCCAAGCCTCCCCTATCTCAATGGCCTTAATTTCTCTTGATGCAGAGAAGACATTTAATAGGGTGGACTGGTCTTTCCTGTGGCTTACCTTACAGAAGATGGACTTTCCTGCCCCATTTCTTCAATGGCTTAAAATGATCTAGTCCTCTCCTTCAGCAAAGATTTACTGCAACAGTGTCTTCTCCTCCGCTTTCTCCCTATACACTGGCACACGTCAGGGTTGCTCCCTATTGCCTTTCCTCTTTAATCTGTATCTTGAGCTGCTTATTTGATGCCTCAAGTCTTCCCCTAACATAAGGGGCATTCCCATAGATAATCTAGCCCCTCTATTTCGGTATATGTGGATGACATCCTACTGCATCTCTCTGATCTGGTCCCCTCTCTTTCTGAGGCCTTAAATGTGATTGATCAGTTTAGTCACTATTCTAACTCTAATCTCAGTAAAACCAAAATTTACCCCACAACCATTTTATCTGCAATCTAGATTTTGTCTCTTTTTGAATGCGATGGTCCCCTTGCTCTATTAAATACCTGGGCATCTCTCTTACTTCTGATCCTTCTCGGTGAAACTGAACCTTGAAGATCTCCTGGTGGTGATCTGGCAGGATATAACAAGATGGAAGGACCTTTCTATTTCACTTTAGGGTAGGATTACTATAATTAAAATGAATATTCTCCCTAGGCTATTTTACCCGTTAAACGTGCTTAATATCATACTCCCTCTCTCCTCCTTTAAACATATTCATCCCCTGATTACCTCCTTTACTTAGTTGGATAAGTCACCCAGATGATTCTATTTTAAGCTGGGCCTCCCTAAAGATGTTGGTGGACTCAGACTTCCTAATGTTTTATTCTACTATTGGGCCAGTCACCTTTACAAATGTGGGAAATGGTTCTCTAATCTACATCTTGCTCCTGAATCTGAATACATCCCTGTCTGGCTACAGATAGAATCTCGTCTCTTTACTGTCCACAACCTTTCACCCGCTACAATTCTTTTCACCCCACAGAAATCTCTACTGGACCCAGTAATCGCCTATCCAATCGGTATCTCTATTAAAGCCTTCTCTCAGATTTGTGCCTATCTGAAAATTTCCCTTTCTAAAGACATCACACAACCTATCTTCTCTAACCTAAACAATAAGATTGGAGAACACCCATTAACTCCTGTTTGGCTTCCCTTACCACAGAACATTCATGTTTCTGATTTCTACTCTCAAACCTCTCTTCTGACATCACCAGAATTAATGGGAAAATTCCAATTGGGCCCAGCATGTATCTTCAAACTTTACCAGATCCAGCACCTAATATTACAACAATTTGGTCCTGCCCTGAAACCTTCTGGTCTTAGGGATCTCCTCCTCCTCCAGGTTCAAGACTGGGCTCTTAAACCCCACAGTACATCAGGATTACACTTGTGGTTGTTTATTGCTCACCCCTTTCTTTCCCCGGCTGGCTCCAAAGTGTGGGAATCCTTGCTCACAGATGTCAGTCTTCACTGGCCAAAGCTTTGGAAAGACCTTTATACTTATCTAACTCAAGACCGGTTAAGACTCACACAGTACCATATCCTAAACAACATATATTACACTCTGGTCAGGCTAGCCATGATGGGTCGTCTTCCCTCTCCCACTTGCATTAGATGTGGAAAAGCAGATGGCACCCTGTTACATATTTTCTGGTCCTGTGAGAAAGTATCTTCCTTGTGGGTGCAAATTGAAGAATGGAGTGACCCCCTCCTGGGATTAACTGGCCTTTTCTCCCTGAAATATGTGTTATCGGTGACTACTCCCAGATCCTGGTCAAGGAGAGGAGAGGAGATACCACATGGCCCTCATCTCTTTGATGGTTAAAAAAATAGTCCTTAGGCACTGGCTGTATCAGATACATATTTCATATTCTGAGTGGCTGCAAGAACTCTCCTTTTCCCTTTGGACTGAGCATATGATTGCCAGCCTTCATTGCCATCTACCGATATTTAACAAAAAATGGGCAAACTTCATGCCCTTTAATTAACCCAAATTCCTCTGGGCGACCTCTGGTTACCCCACTCAGATGTCTGTAATATATTTGATTAATTGTATCAGTTTTAAGGTTTGTTTCTAAATGGGTTATCTGGCATACTCCGTGTGTGTGTGTGTGTGCGGGGGGAGGGTTGGTGGGCGGGGAGGGGGGCTTGGGGGAGCTTGTTGTTTTTTTATTTGTTTTGATGTTTCCTGATCAATGTACATTCTCATTACTCTGCAGTTGGTTCTGTGTATGTTTCCTTCTTAAAAATTTATAAAGTTGATTACATTTCAAAAAAGAAATGTCATCTTTCTGTGGGTAAGGGGGGACCATCTCCTCAAAATTAGAGCTTGCATCTACCCAGTCCTCATTCTTGGTAGGTCTTATGTCTCCATTTTTCCTACTTAGAGGGCCACTCACAATTTTTGTAGATCATGCTGGGGGGTTATCCAGGTCTAATAGCATTCTTTTAACTGCCATTTCAGCTTCATGTGGGGATATGAAAATCCAAGGTTTTCCTTGTAAAGTGACTTTCAGCCTTGCCGGAGGCAACATACTGAACCTTATATTGTTTTTCCATAGAAGTTCCTTAACAGATTTAAATTCCATTTGTTTCTGGAGTACTTGAAGTAGTAAATCTGGAAACACCTGAAGCTTCAGGTCTCTAACTTGGATTCCTCTATTCACTCTTGCTTTTCTTAAAAGTTCCTCTCTATCCTGATAGTGTACAGGCTTGACAAAAACAAATCTCAGAGCGTTGCCTTTATAATTAACATTTTTAAAGGCTCGATGTGCGGTGGAAAATCCAAGATGGCGATCATACTGGCTGAGTGAGAGGAAGCTTGTCTACCCATCTGCACAACCGGGTCATATCTCCTCCGCAACTGACTCTCAATAGTATGTTAAAGTTCTGTTGAATTTTCTATACACCACCATCATTCTTTATCCAACTTTTACTTTGGTGAAAGCTTTAACTATGGTCTGTAATGCTTTCACCATCGCTTTTGATTTGGTTTTGGGCCTTCTCCCTTATTGAAGTTATTTCCCTTGGACTTGCATGGGGGTCAGTGGCTCGCTGCTTGCCACTTCGGCAGAAGAGGTTTAAAAAAAAAAAATAATTATCAGTGGGCCATGTGTGTGGAACTCTTGCTGTAGCATCTGGTCTCTCTCCCCTTGCCTTCTTGATCCAGAGCAATAATATAGACCTGGGTACCTGGATTCATGAAGAAGGAACATGCTGAGCACTGAATAGATGCAAAGGATAAGGACTGGACTCAACCCTGCTGGCCGATATTGGCCTTACGGATAAGTAGAGCAGATACCACAAAAAGCTGGGTTAAGCAGATATACAGTACTTCAATTACATAAACCCCCACTTTTCTTTTTATTTTTCCTCTCTCGTAGAACTGAATTAACTAAGGAGGAATGAAGCGTTTTGAATGATTATCCTCTGTCAAAATAACTGGTTTCACCAACTTTTTAGCTGAGTATATTTTTCTTGGCAGTTGTTGTGTTCTTTCCTTCCTTTTGTGTCTCCTGGAAGATGGAGAAACTAGCAGAGCAAAGCAGAATACCAACATCAGAACTGCACTTTATTCAAACATTGGTCTCCCTCTTCTAATATGAATATAAGAAGATAAGAGGAAATGTTAATACTTAAGAGCTCTTTAAAAATAATATCTTGAGAAACACGGGGGGGGGGACACAAAGGATAGGAAAAAGAGAGGAAGGGGAAAAACAAGAACGTGAACAACAACACATAGAATATACATTAGCAAGCAGAATATACATTAGTTTGCACACAGTCTGCATACATATAGGTAAGTGGAACGTCTCTTCATTATTAACACCTAGAACATCCATGTTTAAATAAGAATGTTTTAGGT
Source organism: Neoceratodus forsteri (assembly GCA_016271365.2). NCBI lineage: Eukaryota > Metazoa > Chordata > Ceratodontiformes > Ceratodontidae > Neoceratodus > Neoceratodus forsteri. The sequence goes on along the minus strand of CM057449.1, from coordinate 607,925,701 downwards.
TTTTTTAATTTTTGAAAGGAAAAAAGATCTGAAAGAGAATTTAAAAGGGGGAAGAAAAGGGGAAAAAAATAATATAAAAAAAGGGTGGCACGTTAAAGGACTTTCGATCTGTGAATCAGCTGAGAGCCTGAAGAGCATGGAAAAATAACATGGGACTTATTACCGACAGAAGTCCTTGAGTACTGGCTAGTAACATAATAAGGGAACCTCAACAGATATGACGAATGCAGCTCCAAGCAAGGGTACAAACAAGAAAAGGCAGTAACCAAAAGGATCTAAAGCTGGCAAATAAAATAACTAATTATATTTTTAGGCAACAGCCTGCAGTTTTAAACCAGCCTGCACAAGAATCCTCTAGCGCTGCTTTGAACATAATGGATAATAGGGGAGATAAAGGAAAAACAACTTAAAAGACAATTAAAAAAGGAAAGCAGATAAAGTAATTACTGCCACCCTGAACGAATGTGATAATGAGTATATAGAGAACAAAGATGATTAAAATGCAGCTTTATTTCAGGAAATGAGAACAGGTTTTGATTCAATAAAAAACAAGCATTTGTCAATGCCGAATGTTTGCTTGCTGGCATTGGCACTGGTAGTGTAGGAGTTACAGAGCTGCATAATAGGAATGGCAGTGAAGTATTGAACTGAAGCCAACCCCATCACTACCCTGCAGATAGTGACAGGCATTGGATGTGCCTTTGGGTCATCAGGCATAACGGCCACGCCATTTCACCACACCCTACTGTGCAGACACCGACAGGTGTCACGGTGTGCCTTGGGGTCTTTGGCCCTTATGCGCACCCCATTCCATCAGGAAATATTGTGAGATGGGTGCGGTATAGGAGAATGGAGTGAACTTTGGGGCCGAAGAGTCCAAGGCACACCTTGATGCCTCTCACTGGCTGCAGGGTGTGGGTGGAATGGTATAAGCATTGCAGGTGACAACCCCAAGTCACAGCCCTGATGCCTGTCATTCTCTACAGGGTGGGGTGTTATGGTCGGAAACCCTAATGCCTCAGGCATTCATGGGTATTTCCACTCCAAATTTTCAACATTGTTTTTTTGTGACCCCCACCTCGTGAACAGTGGTAATATCAGTTTGTTAGCCGAAAGCTGCTTTTGCACAGCGACTATGGCATTTGTCACCACAGGTGCAAAAACACATTCTGAACAGGATGTGAAAAATGACAGCTGTACTGTTCATGGGGAGGTGTAAAAAATGGCAATGTTGAAAATCTGCAATGAAAATATTAAAAAAACTGGTGAAGTCACAAGTGTGCGTAGAAACTGTGTAATGTGCATACGTAATGTAATTAGTTTGGGAATTGTTTACAGCAGATTGTCAACACAGGCATTTTGGGACCTCTGGTCATGAACAGTGTCACTGTGATTTTCTTTATCTGTCCCGAACAATGATTTCCCACAACGACCATGCATTTCTGTGCTGAAAGTGTGAAAACACATTTCGGCCATGTTGTGAAAAACGACAGTGGTACTGTTCATAAGGAAGTGTGGAAAAATGCCACTGGTGAAAATCTGGACTGAAAATATTACAAATTCATGAATTTACGAGGGTGCGTGGAAACTGTGCAATGCTCACTCGTAACACAGTAAATTTTAGGAATTTTTTCACCAAATTTTCAAAATAGCCATTTAAGACCTCTGCTCATGAACAGTGTGTCACTGTGATTTTCTTAATGTGTCTTATACATTGATTTACGCTTTACTGACTAACGCCTTATGCGCTACATAAATGAGGAAACATGTTTTAGTAGAGATATGAAAAATTACAAGCTGTACTGCTCATAAGGAGGTGTGGTAAAATGACAATGTTGAAAATCTGGAGTGAAAATATTGAAAATTTGCAAACATAAGCGTGCATAGGATCAGCGCAACAAACACTGTAAAACAGTCATTTTGGAATTTTTCACCAAATTTTAACATAGCCATTTTAACACTTCTGCTCATGAACAGTGTGACTGTGATTTTCTTAATGTGTCCCATACATTGAGTTTGCACACTGACTGCACCATTTATGCCACATAGAAACACATTTTGGTGAGAAGTGAGAAATGACAGCTGTACTTCTCATAAGGAGGTGTGGTAAAATGGCAATGTTTAAAATCTGGAGTAAAAATATTGAAAATTTGCAAAATTCTGGCGTCGCATTAGGAACAGTTACAGCATGCTCGTAAAACAGTAATTTTTGGAATTTTTCACCAATTTTAAAAAGCCATTTAACACCTCTGCTCATGAATGGTGTCACTGTGATTTTCTTAATGTGTCCCGAGCATTGATTTCGCACACCAACTGCACCATTGTGCGCTACATGCGCGGAAACACATTTTGGGTGAGATATGAAAAATGACAGCTGTACTACTCATAAGGAAGTGTGGTCAAATGGCAATGTTGAAAATCCAGAGTGAAAATATTGAAAATTTGTGAACCTACGAGCGTTTGTAGGAACAGTGCAACGCATGCTTGTGAAACATTCATTTTTAGGAATTTTTTCACCAAATTTCAACATATGCTTTTTGATAGCCCACCTTATGAACACTGGAACTGTCATTTTGTTAATCAGTCCCAAAAGGTGATTTCGCACAGTGACCTTGAAATCACCCTTCGGGCCAGACTAACGCCATGACAGTGACAGAATTCATGAGAAGGGTCCCAAAAACCCCATGTTGAAAATTTGGTGCCAAAATTCCAAAAAATGCCTGAGATATGCAGCAACATTGAAAAAAACCCTATTCATTACATTATACAGCTTACCGGCATTTCCTCAGTTCGTGGCCGACTTTGAAGAGTGCAGACATGTTCCTGGTCCAACGAAGATCGTTGAGCCAAGCTCCGGAGGTAAGTATGGGGTGAGGTGGGGGTGTGGGGAGGCAGGGTGTGCAGTGGGTGGGCGCAGGTGGGAGAGGGGGGTGAACACAGCAGCGAGGGAAGGTTTTTTCTTTCAGGTTTTTTATTTGGATTACGGGGCGTTTGCCACGCTGGGGTGGGCTCCCCAGCATGGCAGCTGGAAAGCTGTTGGGGGGCAGTGGAGCGATGGGGTTGGGCACCCGTCGGCCACAGAACCTGTTGCCACGCTGGGGCTAGGCTCCCAGCATTGCACCCGATAATCTGGGGGGGAACAGTAGAGCTGCCGAAGTTGGGCACCCGTCAGCCCTTCAGACTGTGGGGGGCAGTAGAGCTGATGGATTGGGCACCGCCAGCCATACAGTGTGTGCACTGGGGAGATAGGAGCGATGAGCACGCAATATGCATGCGCATGTGTGTGTGTGTGGTGGGGAGGGGCACTGCTCACTCAAGCGGTGCTCTCCCTTTCAACTGTACGGCACTGCATTTTGGATCATCACACTATGTTTCTTGCACATGCATGCAAGCAAACATAAAAATGTTAGGAGAATTTTCAAGCTAGGTATCAGATGTGGCAAAGCAGCTGGAGTCACTCAATTTGAGAACAAATGTTTTAGAAAAAAGAATTTCTAATCTTAAGGACAAGGCTAAACCTGTATTTCAAAAAAATACAAGATTATGTTATTACCATTGTTAATTGTTTAGCCATAGTTATGTGTATTTTGGATTTGTATTACTGTGCATTTAACATATTACTGTTTACTGTTTCCTGTTTTAAAGTTCCCCCGTATACACCTCCTCCCCCATTATTTAAATAACTATTACTGTGTTATTTGCATATCATGTTGTCATTATGCATTTCTGGTTAGTGGTTCCTCTGGTATTTCCACAGTGATTGTCACATTAGACACTTGTGCATGTAGTGTGCTGTTCCCATTATCAGACACAGTGACAACACACCCCTGCTGTCTGCATATTGGTCACCAGCAGCATTGCATGACACTGTGGCCATGGGGGTGGCTACAGTATGCAGGACTGTGTGTTGACTGCCACACTGCATGCCACACCCTGTTGGGGGGTGCCAGGTCAGCAACCACAGTGTGCAGCTAGTGATCAATGCATGCAACCACCGTGAACAAACCTTTTCAAAGGAGTCCTGTGCATGACATCATGTTGGGTCCCCACATACAACTGTTGTTTCATGCATCCATCGGACAGACCTTCATCCTTTCCACTCACCCAGCTGCACATCCCCTGCCACACCCTATGTGTATGCACAGTGCTGCATTCTGCTATGCAGTCACAGGGACACAGTGACAGGGGTTGTGTTGTACAACACTGTTGCACCTTGCGCCCTACCATGTATGTAGTTGTGCATTGTGCTCGTGCCACTCATCAATGGTAGTGCTGGACTGGCATGGACATATTGTGCTGCTCCAGTGGTGGAATGCTATGTCTGCAGTACAGTGGTACAGGCAACAGGCAGATGTCGGTGTACCTCATTTGTGGATTGTGTAGGGTCCTGCCCATGTGCTATGTGACCTAACAGGCAACCCCCATCATGCCATGTACAACATAATCCAGGGCTTTTGCCCCTGTCTGTGGAAGGACGACTGACACACATGTCTTGTGTTAGAAGGCTTTATTACACAGCATTATCTGTGATACACAATATGTACTACCACCAAGTGTAACACCAGTGTTCTCAGTTTCCCATATCCATCACACAGTCACCCCCACCCCACACCCATGTCACCTCTCCAGCTGTAGTACCCATGAGTCTGTCTGAGGAGTGCATGTATTTTGCTGGTTATTATCCCTCCCTCCCCTATGATGCACATGTCAGTGTACTGTATCCTGGTATAACCAGTTTGTCACTTTGGGGTGTCTCTCCTGCTTTGGCTCTTGCCTATACAATGGCAGGCTGACACAGGCTGCTTTTGTTGACTTGATTCACTTCTGGGTCTGGTTTCCCGCCTACCCTCAGTCATGCTGACATTGCTTGCCTCATCTGTAGTGGGGTCCTGCATCCTGCTGTTGCGTGGCTTTCGCCAATGTTTCTTGGGGGATGGGGAATGGGCCTGGGCCACCTGTGGCTGTACTGTGGCTTAATTACCCTATAAGTGAGGTCCCTTGACATGCTGTTAGGCTGCTGTCAGGTTGCTGGCCACCATGTGTACAGAGCTCTTGTGTCTGCACTGGGCTGCCTGTTGGGCCCATGGTAGAGGTGGTGTTCTTGTTGATTGCTGTAAGGGCAGTCCACAGGACATTGCCACTGGTACTAGGAACATTGTTCGACATATCAGGGACCTGTGTGGCACTGCCTGGTGGGGACATCATGGATGGCTGCAAGGGAATGACTGATGCATTGGCCTGCAGTGTTGCAGCATGGGGGAGATGCAGGATTGGCACGGCAGTAGGTGGATGCTCAGTAAATGGCATGTGTGTTGCGAACATTATTAAAAGAAATTGACATATAGCCTTACAGGATGCAGGATTAAGGAATCTTCCAAAAGATGGTTCTGGATGGTATATAGAAGAGGGAACACTATGAAAGATACATTGGTACATTCAGTGGAACCAATGACACTGAGACCACAGATGTGGCTACCAAGGAGGGAGAGTGGTAGCCATAGGTGCATTCATTGTAAATGTTGTTGTTATATAAAGAACACCAAAACATTCCTGCACCCATTACTGGAGAGAGAATTCCCAGTGAAGGGGTTTATCACATGTGCCACTGCTGGCTTGGTTTATTTGGCAAGGTGTAACTGTGGTGCCTTTTATGTAGGAAAAACCATAAGAGCTTTTAAGACCCAGATTGGAGAACACTTGAGGGCAATTGATAATTGCAATATAAAAATGCCCTTGCAGGACATGTTGTTGGAAGTAGGGATGGTGAAAAACATGATTTTAAATTTCAGGGTGTAGAAAAGCCTGTGCTGTCACAGAGAGGGGGAGACTATGATAATCTCCTCCTCAGACATGGACAGTATTGGATTTTTTCATTTAAGGGCATGGAAGATAAAGGAGTAAATGGAAGGTTAGAAATAAAACCCTTTCTAAAATATAAATAACTCTGCCTGTGTTTGAACCCTTTTTATAACACATTTGGCTAGGTTGATTAAGATGTTATCAATGGTTTTTAGGAAATTGTGGGTGTCTCTATACGCATGTTCTGCTTTAATGTTCGTTACTATATTTAGGCTGTAATTATTCTTTTTTCTTTATAGATTATGTGCCCAGGATGCTTTATCGGATGCACTAAATGAAGATGATCAATTTTTAAGAATAAGGAGGACTTTTTGTTCCCTTTGTATAAAAATGTAACAGCAGTCCTGCAATGTAGTAGTGGGACTTGAACATGCTTTTTGTACCACAGTGTCTAAATGGAACTAAAAGCTTTTATTATTGTCATTGTTCTTATTACACTGTGTGGGATTTAACATGATGAACTGTATATGTCCATATGTGGGACGTAAATGGTAAATTTTATATTTGTATTGCAATGTCTCTTTAATGCTGCTGTGTATTTAAGGGGTCTAATTAGGATAGCTCATCACCTGTGAGAAAGCTCATTTTGAGCGAAACATGTCAGGTGCTGTAGCGTGGTAATTTACTTGTGAAGCGTGAGGAACGGGCTGGGGCTGCTTTTACTCACCTTTTTCGGTTTTTACTTCTGTGGATTTACAAATAAAAATAAACTTTTGATATTGCCACTGGTGGAGTGTTTCCAATTTCTACAAGAAGAGAACCTTTACCCTTCATGTGTGGTGAGTGTTTATTAACACTACTTACATGAGTTCTGCCCTGAGCATCAGCATATGCTGGTTTTGGTCTTAGTGTGGTGCCGTTTTCCTCGTTGGTTTCAATGATTTGCTCTGTGACTAATTTGATTTAACCTGGCACACCTATCCCCTGCTGCAACAGTTCTTCTACTTTGAACTTTACCCAGTCAAAGAAATCTATGAGATTAGTTTGACAGGACCTTCCTGTTGTAAACCCATGCTGTCTTGGATCCTGTGCTCCTGTGGATTCCCGGTTTTGCACTATCCTTTCCTTAAGGACTGCCTCCATAATCTTGCCCACTACTGAGGTAAGACCGACTGGTCTGTAGTTCCATGCCTCCTCCATGCTACCACTCTTGTGAAGCAGCATCACATGAGCACTTCTCCAGTTTTCTGGGACCCCTCCTGTGCTCAGAGACTCACTAAACAGTTCTAGTAATGGCTCTGCTAGTTCCACCCTTAGCTTATTTAGTACCCTGGGATGTATGCCATCAGGTCCCATTGCCTTGTCCACCCTGAGCTTACTGAGCTCTTGTAGGATCCTTTCTTTTGTGAAGGGACTTGTGCACACCTCCCCCCCCCCCGTGTCCATGGTGCTAAGCTATGGGCCCTGCCCTACCATCTCCTCAGTAAATACTGGGAACGTGACAATTTGCTCCCGACAATCTGAACAGCGTCAACTCACTCCCAACATTTCACCCCAGCAGTAATTCGCTCCTCCGACACTCACTGCCCTATGATAATTTGCTCCCAGTTAGTGCAAATCAATGTATCTGTAGATGTAATAAAGAAAATGATGGATCATATCAGCTGAGCCCCCTGGGCTTTTAATTTGTAACCCTTTCTTTCTAACTCCCATCAGCAGCTGCTTCTCTTCCGTAACACAGTTAGCAGGTCTGATATCTCATTGTTTCCCTTCCTCAACTGTTTAAAACTCCCAGTCACAGTTTCTCATATACTCCCTCAAAACTCCCCAAAAAAGGAAAGGAAATTCTTATAAAGTTATTTCTTGTACTTCCTTGCAACACTATGAGTCAACAACAATTTCAGCAATTGTTTCCCAACCTTACTACTTTTCACTATTTGATGCACCTAGCTACTTTATCTATACTAATTCATTGTGGTAACATGTTGCTATGTAATTTCATTTCATGTCTTATTTACTCAGGATAGCACAGATAAAATGGAACATTTCATCACCAGTGGGGTACTGCATTTTACCCATTCCCTCAGTTGAATAGACGGCAGCACTAGGAGGCTAAGTGACTTGCTCAAGGTCATTCAGCAAATATTTGACTCTGGTGAGATACAAACATATTGTGGCTTTTTAAAGTGTGGGCCAAGCGGTCCTTATCTGCCGTCAAATTCTATATGTTTCTATGACAGTTGGGAGCGAGTGGTGTACCAGCAGTTAAGTATTGGCAACATTTTTTTACATAGTAGAACAGCAGTTAACTGTGCTGAAAAACAACATTTTAAAATTTGACAGAGGGAGCGAGTTGACATACTGTAGCTAGAATTGACGTAGGAGCGAGATGACGGCGGAGTGTACTGTCGGGAGCGATTAGTTGCCGTATGAAATGTCGGGAGCGAGTTGTCATGTACCCATAAATACTGAGCAGAAGTACCTATTTAGGATAGATGCTTTTCCTTGGTCCTCTTCCACACACTCCCCCTTATCCCCTTTGATCTTAGCAATACCCCCTCTGGACTTTCTCCTTTGATTAATGTATCTATAGAAAGTCTTGTCCCCTTCTTTTACTGTTCATGCTAGTGTTTCCTTGGTTTGGGCCTTTGCCTGCCTTACTGCCTTCTCTGCTTCCCTTAGGGAAGTTTGATATGCCTCCCTATCTTTGTCCCGCTGCATTCCTTTATGTTTGCTGAAGGTCAACCTTTTGGCTCTGACCTTTTCTGCTACTGTTTTTGAGAATCAAAGTGGTTTTCTCCTTCTTTTGCTCTTGCTTTTCTCCCTAACACAATGGGATATTGCTTCAAGTATTGCATCCTTAATGCTTGCCCACTTTGTCTGTACCCCTTCACCAATATTTCTTTTTGCCAGGGCTAGCTTAACTCTGTTGGCCATCTTAATCAAAGTCAGTTCCTCTGAAGTTCCATATTTTTGCTTTGGAATGGGATGATTTAGTTCTAGTGGCCAAACTGAACCATACAATGTGATAATCACTAGCCCCCAAATGACCTTCTACCTGGAGATCTGTGATCCTTTCCCTGTCAGTCAGTACTAGATCCAGGATAGCCCTGTCTCTTGTGGGTTGCGGTACCAATTGTCTGAGGCCATCCCCCTGCAGGGAATCTACTATGTGCCTAGTTCTGGCAGATGTTCCTGCTGGTATTGACCAATCTGTATCCGGCATGTTGAAGTCTCTCATTATCAGAACCTCCCCTTTTGCTGTCATGTTTTGTATATCTTCTAACAGTAATGTATCTATGTCCTCCCCCTGGTCTGGAAGCCTGTAGACAACCCCAGTTTGTATGGTAGTCCCATTTCCTGTTTCCAGAGTGACCCACAGTTCTTCTGGCTCCTCATGTGTATTCTAAATTTCTATAGCTTTGATATTTTCATTGACGTAAAAGGCCACTCCCACCCCCTTTTTTTCACCTCGGTCTCTTCTGAACAGTATGTAGCTGGGTACAGTCTCCCAAGTGTGGTTACTGGTGAACCATGTCTCACTAATGGCTACTATGTCCAGTTTAGCCTCTGTCATTATTGCCTCCAGGTCTGTGATCTTGTTTCCCAGACTGCGGGCATTTGTGTAAATGATTTTCCATTGGCCAGATTTTGGTGCATTAGTTGTGGGACAAGGTCTGGCTTTTCCCCTGCACATCATATGGGGAGCCAAACCTTTTTCCTCACCTGGTAATGCAAATGAACTACAAACATGCTGAACTCCTGTTTGATCACAAGCTGAGGGGGGAGGGGTGCTGTTCACGTTTGATGTATCGAGTGCTGCACTCCTCTTCCCATTTGCTAGTTTAAATATTCTGCAAAGACATCAAATGTCTGCCCCAAGGCACTGGCTCCCTCCTTAGTCAGATGCAGTCCATCGAATTTAAAGAACTTTTGCTTCCAAAACTGTTGCCAGTTACCTACAAATGTGTGTCCTTTTTCCTGGCACCAGCCCTTGAGCCACATGTTTAGTTCCCCTATCTCCCCTTCTCTGACCTTCTACCCATCTGCTCCCCTCTCCCAGACTGGCAGGATCTCAGAGAAGGAGATGCCAGATGAAATGGATGATAGTTTGTCTCCCAGCCTGGACAGGTGTTCCTTGGTCTCCACAACTGACTGACTGGGGAGATCATTGGTACCTATGTGTACCAGGACATCGATGTTTTCTCCTGCTTTCTGCACAATTTTAGCTGTACGATCAGTGTCTCTTCATGCTGATGTACCTGGGAGACATCTGACCATTACCTCCGGCTGAAGGTAGGTATCAACTCCCAGAATCATGGAGTCTCCTATGATCAGAAGTGTTTTGGATTTCCTTTTTACCTTTTTTGTTTTGGTTCCTGTTTGGTTGAGTTTTGTTGTGCTAGCTCCTGTGCTGCAGTGTCCTGCTCTGCAGCATCCTCTGCCCCTTTGTTTGATTTCAGAGATACAGAGGCAGATCACTGTTTGTAGTTTTTATATGGTTTACGGAGGTGATACACTGGTGAGCATTGAGGGATGGTGCACTCAATTTGCCCCTCCTAACCACCTGCCAACCTCCCAGACCAACTACCCTCTGCGGTTGAGGTACTTCAGTTGGATGTTGAGGAAATGGCGGGCAGTTCTTGTAATACATTTCCTCCTGAATATGAGATTGGAAGTGTGCAATCTCTGCCCATGGTGCCCTAAGCTGAGCCCTTAGATCTCCAATGGTCCGGCATCTAGGATATTGACATTGTCCTAAATACTGTATAACTGCCCTTTTGAAAAGTGTCCCTCAGCACCTGCAGTTAATAATATCTATTCCAGTCGAGTTGCCTAGTTTGTAACCTGGTCCGAGTAATTAGAAGGAAATGAAAGAAAAAGTTAAATTTTTTTATATATTTGTTTGTTTGTTTTGTTTGTTGTTGTATAACTTTTTATAACAAGTTAAATTAACGGTGCCCCTTTAAGTGAAGTCAATGTGTGGATACCCCTCCTATCCTCCACTTCCTGCTTTGCTACAGGAAATGCCATAACTGTGCTACATTATAAAAGGAGTGTAGCATGGGGTGGTTGAGGATGGAGGTGAGTGGGTGGGCCCTGTCCCAGACAAAAAAGAAGGACCACAGATGAAAAAAACAAGGCGGTAAGAGCAGAAACAATCAACCAACAACAAATGCAGACACTATCCCTCAGTCTGTATCTCCTATGTGCTCCTGTAATTAGCCCTGAAAGCTTAGCCTAATGATAGACAAAGCTGTAAAACCTGTAAGCACAAAAAGTAACAAAACCTGTAAGTGCCACTTGTAACAATTTAACAGACGATACACCCTGCAAAAAAACTTTGCTACAGAGAAAAATAAAGCAGTAATCTATAAGCACAAAAAGTAACAACCTGTAAGCACAACCTGCACAACAATCTAACAGGAAATACACCTTGCCAAAAACATTGAAACAGAAAAAAAAAATAAAACAGTAATCTGTAATCACAACACAGTACCAACCTGCAAGCACACCCTGTAATTATTTAGCAGAAAACATACCCTGCAAAAAAACAATTTCAATCAGAGAAAAAATAAAGCAGTAAACTGTAACACCTGTAGGCACAATACAGTAACAAAAACCTGTAGGCACAACCTTGAACAATTCCACAGAAAATATACCCTGCAAAGAAAATTTTAATCTGAGAAAATAAAGCAGTAATCTGTAAACACAAAACAGTAACAAACCTGTAGGCATGCCCTGTAACAGTGTAGCAGAAAGTATACCCGGAAGAAGCAATTTAAATCGGAGAACATTAAAGCAGTAATATGTAAGCAAAAAAAAACAGTAACCAAACCAGTAAGTACAAAAGAAAAAAGTGACACACAGTAAATCTGCCTAGCTAAAAGAAGCCTCCATTTTACTCCTTGCTCTGATAATGTTGTTCCTTGCTCTGTCCTTACAAACAAACCTAGAAGAAAAGAGCTCAGGTGAAGCTAGGTGCCTTTGCCAGCAAACCTAGTCTTCCACCTCAAAAACACCAACTAATGTGACCTTTTCACTCTTCCCTCTGTTGGAAGTTACTAAGACTCTGTCAGCTCCACCCCCAGTTACACTCCTGATCCCCTGGAAGAGCTATGGGAGGAAAGCAATTAGCTCCTTCAATGTGAGAAAAAGACTGCAACACCTCGGAGCCTAAAACAAAAATATGTAAGCACAAAATAAAATAGTATCAAATGGTAATTTTGCTTAGACTAATGACAGATAAAACTGTAAAGCATGTACCACAAAAAGTAACAAAACCTGTAAGCGCCACCTGTAACAATTTAACAGAAGATATACCCTGCAAAAAAAACACTTTGTTACAGAGAAAAATAAAGCAGTAATCTGTAAGAACAAAACCTGTGAGCACAACCTGCAGAACAGTTTAACAGAAAATATACCTTGCAAAAAAACTTGAAAAAGAAAAAAATATTTGCAAGCACAGCATAGTATCAACCTGGAAGCACACCTGTAATTATTTAGTAGAAAATATACCCTGCAAAAAAAATTAAATCAGAGAAAAAATAAAGCAGTAAACTGTAACACCTGTAGGTACAACACAGTAACAAAAACCTGTAGGCACAATCTTGAACAAGTCCACAGAAAATATACCCTGCAAAGAAAATTTTAATCTGAGAAAATAAAGCAGTAATCTGTAAACACAAAACAGTAACAAACCTGTAGGCATGCCCTGTAACAGTGTAGCAGAAAGTATACCCTGAAAAAGCAATTTAAATCGGAGAAAATTAAAGCAGTAATATGTAAGCAAAAAAAAAACAGTAACCAAACCAGTAAGTACAAAAGAAAAAAGTGACACACAGTAAATCTGCCTAGCTAAAAGAAGCCTCCATTTTACTCCTTGCTCTGATAATGTTGTTCCTTGCTCTGTCCTTACAAACAAACCTAGAAGAAAGAGCTCAGGTGAAGCTAGGTGCCTTTGCCAGCAAACCTAGTCTTCCACCTCAAAACACCAACTAAATGACCTTTTCACTCTTCCCTCTGTTGGAAGTTACTAAGACTCTGTCAGTTCCACCCCCAGTTACACTCCTAATCCCCTGGAAGAGCTATGGGAGGAAAGCAATTAGCTCCTTCAATGTGAGAAAAAGACTGCAACACCTTGGAGCCTAAAACAAAAATATGTAAGCACAAAATAAAATAGTATCAAATGGTAATTTTGCTTAGACTAATGACAGATAAAACTGTAAAACATGTACCACAAAAAGTAACAAAACCTGTAAGCACCACCTGTAACAATTTAACAGAAGATATACCCTGCAAAAAAAAACAACACTTTGTTACAGAGAAAAATAAAGCAGTAATCTGTAAGAACAAAACCTGTGAGCACAACCTGCAGAACAGTTTAACAGAAAATATACCTTGCAAAAAAACTTGAAAAAAGAAAAAATATATTTGTAAGCACAACACAGTATCAACCTGGAAGCACACCTGTAATTATTTAGCAGAAAATATGCCCTGCAAAAAAATTAAATCTGAGAAAAAATGAAGCAGTAAACTGTAACACCTGTAGGTACAACACAGTAACAAAAACCTGTAGGCACAATCTTGAACAATTCCACAGAAAATATACTCTGCAAAGAAACAATTTGAATCCAAGAAAATAAAGCAGTAATCTGTAAACACAAAACAGTAACGAACCTCTAGGCACACCCTGTAACAATGTAGCAGAAAGTATACCCTGCAAAAGCAATTTGAATCAGAGAACATTAAAGCAGTAATATGTAAGCAAAAAACAGTAACCAAACCTGTAAGCACAAAAGAAAAAAGTGACACACAGTAAATCTGCCTAGCCAAAAGAAGCCTTAATTTTACTCATTGCTCTGATAATGTTGTTCCTTGCTCTGTCCTTACAAGCAAACCTAGAAGAAAAGAGCTCAGGTGAAGCTAGGTGCCTTTGCCAGCAAACCTAGTCTTCCATGCAGCACTGACGGGTGGTTTGGTGCAGCATTGTGTGACCTGGTATTGTTGGTATATATGGCCAATGCTGACATACACCCTTCATATCCATAGTTGTCTGGATAACACAGAGTTACTCCTTCAAGACTCATAGCCTACATGTGGCATTCCCTCCCTCACCTCCCCCACTGGTGTCTAGACACTGCTTATGACTCTCTATCTGTGGGTCAATGGTATATGCAGCATATACTTTCTGGCCATCACCATCCTTTGGGGCCTGTGGCAGCAGTGCCACCTGGTTGCCTGACCACACTGTCCACAGTCCAGTCACTTGGTCAGCCATGTGGTGTGCCACTGTGGGTGTGTTGTGTGTGCCCTGTATGCCCTGTACAGTATTGTTTTACCTTGCTTTTGTTTGGCATGCAATGTGCCAGCATTCCACTCTGCAGCACGGCCTGTGCCTCACATGGTGGTGACTATACAGCTGCTACAGCAGTCTCTGACAGACATCTCCAAGCCCCGGACACATCATGGGCATTGTACATTTAAGCAATAAGGCACACCAAGGTGTTGCTGGTACTAGGTGTCCCCCATGGTCAGGTGCATACTGAGGCATGTGGTGAGGCCAACTGCCTTAAGCACTCTGACCATGGGGGACACCTAGTACCACCCACATCCCCGGAGTGACTCATTGTTTATGTACAATGGTTCCACAGGCAACTGGTATGGGACAGACACCATAAAATGTTTTCAAAGGCACATGATATATATTGAAATGTTGCTCAGTACTGTGTCATAGTGCCTCCACAGATGTTTTCACCTGTCAGTCATCTGTCTTTCTGCATATTCAATACATTGTGTGACTGTTTACCAGAGAACGGTGGACATCAAGCTTTGCATTTGTCCAGTATTCGAATGCCCCCCCACCCCCACAGAATGGTACCATGGCATACATGATTTACAGATCTGTCTGAGTTCCACTGGCATACACACAGAGATGCACAGGCCTCAAGTGGAGCCAGAACATGATTGTTATCAGTTGCCAGGTACGTGGCAGAGTGTTCTGTGGCATACTTGTAGGGATGTAGGTGGGATATTTCATAGACATCAATGCAACACCGACAATGAAAACTTGGATTGGTACTCTATTGTTTCGTTTCCTGTATGTGTGTCTGGAGTGCCTCTTGAGTGTCACTAACTGTACATTATTTACTTACTTTATGTTAGTTACTGGACATTCATTCTTGGGGCCTAGTTGTGGTTTTGTATATGTGTGTAAAGGTCGCAGCCATGTTTGTGCTTGGCATTGTGATGTCAGTGGCGTTTGACCTCTGTGGGTTGCCCTGGTTAGCAGGGTGTTTAATGTAGCCATTGGTGATGCTGTCTTACTGCCACGGCAAGGACCTAGTCTCAGCCAATTGGGATAAAGGGATTTCCTTGATCATTTTATATATACACATACCACACGCATCTCCCACACCGCACTGCACATGGATGTCTCCTGCACAAGTACATTCACCCTGTCCTGTACTGCGCATGTCACCACGCCTATGGTGCAAGACCCAGTATCTCTGCTACACACTGCATGCACTGATCTGCATGCCTCACTGCACTGTTGCTTTCTATGCCAATGCTCCACTACTGTGGCATGTGTACATATATTCCCATGTCTCTTTACTACCTGTGGGGACTTTACACATCTGTGTGCGGTGCCTGTGTTGGCCACCTTGGGGATCCCCTCTGTTCCTTTGCCACATGTGCTGACACCTCAGCCCTGGCATGGCTGACACTGCCTGCCATGCCTACCCCTTTGCATGTGCTCCATGTGCACACATCACTTTGATGTTCAGGGATGTCACAACAGACTCCACACCCATGTCTGCATCCACATGCACTCATATGCCTGCACCACGGTAACAACTGACTGTGTGCCCCACACCATTGGCCTGTGCTACACTGCATGGTGCTGTGATGCATACCATACAGTCATGGTCAATACACATTGACAGACGTGTTACATGCTGTCACAGTCTCCTGTCTCATCAATGTGCAAGCACTGCACCCCCCCAATGCATACACTGCGCACCACTCACACATTGGCAGGGACATATTCTGCACATGCCTGGGTGGGAATTCACTTATAGTATTGCATGGCAGCTTGTGCTGTTCATTGTACACCGTGGCCTTGTGTGGACCTTGCGCCACATTCCCTCCACCCAGGCCAGCTGTTGGCATTGTGGTCTACTCATTCTCTATTTGGCATGCACTCACACATGTACAACAGTGTGGATACAGTGCAACCCCTCAGTACTGTTGCATGTTGTGGCCTCTCTCCCCTCACCCTGTATTGCTGTATTGATCTCTGGCTTAGTTGTTGTGCTCAGCTGCCAAAACCTGTCCAGGTCTGTGTCTCCCTGTATGGTGTAACTGCTGATGTGGACTGCTCTTCTCTCCTCCTGGCTTGTTAGCAGTTGTTCTTGGCTGCCGCCCCCTCCAGTGGCCATTGTACACCTGTGGTTGTGTGCCAGTTTGTTTTTGCATCTATGCTTGAGGTCATGATATGTTTTTGCAGCTCCCTGATCGAGCACCTAGCTTGTGCCACAGCATTTACCCTGGTGGCCACCTTTCATGACTGCTGTGCTGTTCTTTGTCACTATCTTTTGACAAGAGTAGCTCTGCCTGGGCCTCCACTTCATCAGTGAGGATGTCTGTCTCCTCTTGGGTAAAGTTTTTTTCCTCCTATGCTTCCCTGAGGAGTCCTGCGACATCTCTTGCACATTCTCTGCCTCCATCTCCTGCGCTTGACTCTACACTTGTGATCTGCATCTTTTCTGCAGTTTGCATCCACTTTATATGATGATTTTTGCGACATGCGCAGTTGTGGGGTATTCTGGCAAAAGTCACAATTTTTCTGCTATGGGGCACATGATGGAAGATTTTTTGGTGTAATTTGTTACATGTTACAAACTGCACCGATCTAAGGAACCTTTGAGAATTGGTTCCCATGTGTATTGTAAGTGGAAGCCAAAGATATAATAAGTTTAAAAAACAGCCTTAAAAAAAGAAATCCACAGAATGAATGTTTGTTTTACTTTGTAGTACCAACTAAAGCAGGGCTGTTTCATTTCACTTTACAGGAACACTTCTGGGCTTTAATCAGAATACTACAACCAAAAACCTTCAAAATGCTTCATTCTGAATATATTAACATGTTCACTACAGAATGTTTTACAACTCCATACAATACTTTCACACAGGACATTCTGTGAAAAGCTTTTTGAGGGTCAGTGCAATCTAGAAATACAGGATATGATTGATTAAGTATGGTAGATGGGAAGGATACTTTCATTTCATGTCCCCAGTCACAAAAGAGGAGGAAATAAGATTTTCAATCAGGAGGGAAATATTTTTCATTCCAAGTACTTGGTTTTGGACTTTTGACAGCCCCAAGGGTACTTACCAAATATATGCCTGTAGTAGCAGCAGCAGCAACAGCACACTTAAAGCTGCAAGGACAAGCTAACAGATGCGGAGGTGGCTAGCATTACACGTCATGAGAGTAGGGGATTTTAAGAATCATATAGCAAGTTTCAGGTACAATATGTTCAACTGTAAGAGCTAAGTAAATGACACAAAATCACAACAACCTATAGTAGATCCAAATTCTAAGTGGACTATTTTCCAATAATGCATAACTACAGCATTTTCTTTTTGCCAGCAATTATGCTTTACACAAGAAGGTGGCTATCAAAACATTTCAATGACATATGACTTTGTGTCATCGAATCTCTGCACTAGTTGCCAGCAATACATGTAAAACCATGGTAATTTAAATTTGTAATGTATGGAGGCCACTTTTTAGGTGTACTTGCCAAAGGCTAAGCAAACGTATAAAATGGTGTCTAGTCAGTTCTGACTCCCCACTGGTCAGGACCCTGTCATATGGTACTGCGTTAACCTAGCGTATAGTCTTGCTCAGAAGATGTGATAAGGTACATTAATTGAGAGCCCAGTCAGTCAGGGTCAGAATGGTCAGTACAGAAATTACATATTCTCAAGGCCAAAAATGATCACCATGCAAATCAAACAACAAAGCAACATTAAAAAGAAATAATGCAAATCAAAATAAACAAGCCTTTATCAATGCCGAATGTTTGCTTGCTGATATTGGTATTGGTAGTGCAGGAGTTAGAGAGATGCATAATAAGAATGGCAGTGAAATATTGAAGTAATGCCGCCCCCCACCCCCACCCTGCAGAGGCTGACAAGCGTTAGGGGTGTGCCTTTGGGTTGTCGGCCATAACACTCATGCCATTCCATTCCACCTCATCCCACCCTGCAGACACTGACAGGTGTCACAGTGTGCCTTGAGATTTTTGGCCCTTACACTTACCCCATTCCATAAGAAAATAAGCTGAGATGGGTGCAGTATAGGAGAATGGGGTGAACATTAGGGCTGAAGACCCCAAGGCACACCTTGATGCCTAACAGTGGCTGCAGGGTGGGGGTTGGGGTGGAATGGCATGAGCATTATGGCCGATGACTGCAAGTCACACCCCCAACGCCTGTCAGTCTGTACAGGGTGGGCATTACGGTTGGAATCCCTAATGCCCAGGGCGTTTGTTGGTATTTTTGCTCCAGATTTTCAACATGGAGTTTTTGGCAGCCCACCTTATGAACAGTGGCACTATCATTTCGTTACTCAATCCCAAAAGGTGATTTTACACAGCAAGTGTGCCATTCAGCACCACAGGTGCAAAAACAAATTTCAGGCAGGATGTGAAAAATGACAGGTGTACTGTTCATGTGGAGGTGTGAAAAAATGGCAATGTTGAACATCTGGAGTGAAAATATGAAAAAGCTGTAAAGTTGCGAGTGTGCATGGAAACTGCAATGCACACTCATAACACAGTCATTTTTTGGAATGTTTTCACCAAATTTTCAACATGGCCTTTGTGGAACCTCCCCTCATGAACAGTGACACTGTGATTATGTTACTCTGTCCTAAAAGTCGATTTCGCACAGCGACCAAGCCATTCTGCTCCACAGGTGCAAAAACACATTTCAGGAAGGATGCAAAAAATGTTCAAAAGGAGGTGTGAAAAAATGGCAATGTTGGAAATTTGGAGTAAAAATATAAAAAAATTGATGAAGTTATGAACATGCGTAGAAACTGCACAACCAATGCTCGTAACGCAGTCATTGTTTGGAATTTTTTCACCAAATTTACAACAAGGGCCTTTTGGGACCTTACCTCATGAACAGTGGCACTGTCATTTTGTTAACTGGTCCTGAAAGCTGATTTTGTACAGCGACCGTGAAACAAAATTACAGCACTAGGGTTCACGAGGTGGGGTCCCAAGAACCCCATGTTGAAAATATGGGACCAAAACTCCCAAGATTGGCTGAGATATCAACCTAAATTGAAAACCCCCATTCACTTCCATTGTAGGGCTTACTGTCATTTCTTCAGTTCCTGGTTGGTCTTTGAAGAGTGCAGATGTGTTCCTGGTCCACAGAAGATCACTGCTCCCAATCTCCAGAGGAGAGTATGGGAGAGGTGTGGGAGGTGGGGGTGCAGAAGGAGGGTGTGGGTTGGGGGAAGGGGTTGGTGGGAATGACGAGGGACCATTTTCTTTTTTTTCAGGTTTTAAAAAAATACATCATGGGACTGTTTTCCTTTTTACAGGTGAAATATTACAAGATGGATTTCAGCACACTGAGGTGGGCTCCCAGTGTGCCAGAGTGTCAGTGGCTCAGTAGGTAGCACACTCATCTCTGAGGCTGGGAGATCAGAGGGCTGTGGGTTCAGTTACCATATCTGGCACTTGGGTTAATATCCCATTACTGACACTGTAGTGCAGCATGAGAGGGGTGCTGCACTTCCGAGGTGCCGTCTTTCGGATGAGACGTTAAACCGAGGTCCCATCTGCCTACATTGGTGGTAGTTCAGGTGGATGTTAAAAATTCCATGGCACTTATCGAAAAGAGTAGGGGAATTTCCCCAGTGTCCTGGCCAAATTTCCCTCATTCACTAAAAATACCACCAACAGCTTAATCTGGTTCAAGGTCAGCTGGCATTCATCTGTGTCCCCCTCCCCCCAGGTCATGCCTGAAAATAGGCAGGATTTGTCTAGTGCACTTACCCGGTCAAAAAAATCTAAATAAATAAAAATAAAGAGTACTGGAGGGGGAATCAATGCTGACCTGGGATTGGGCACCCCGAGGTCGGCTGAGAACATAGGGGCAGAGGGGCCCGCATCCGACACTGGGAGTGGGCATCTTGGTGTTGGAAAAGCAAAGAAGTATTTTATGGCACACTGGGGTGGGCTCCAAGTGTGTCACATTAATGGGGGGAAGGGGATACATGCTGACATGGAGATTGAGCACCCTGTCAGCAGGGGACAGAGAATGGAGGGTGCGGGGCAGGCAGCAGCAGTGGGTGGGAGCTAATTTGTTGTCCTGCTGTGTGACTGATTGGGAGGGGGGGGACTGCCACTGCAATGACAAAACTGCCCCTGATTGCGGTGGCAGATTTCTTTCAAGTGTGGCACTCGCTCTGAAACTGCTGTCATCGGCAGCTTCAGCATTGATTGGTGGCCGACGGACATGCCCATTAAAGCAGCCACTGGATTGGCCACACACTGCCACACCTCTGCAATGCTGTACTACCTCAATATGTTTCTTGTGTGCTGCACGTGCAAGCAAACATAAAAATGACAGCACCCTCCAAAAACGACCTTGCTCAAGAATCACAAACTGTAAATAAAAAATACATCCAACAACTTTGAAAAAATGTATAGTACTTACTACTCACAAATCCAAACTCAGACAGTCTCAGTGTTGCTCACGCGAGAAAAACCTTTTAAACACCTAATAAAAATACAAAATGTATTTCAAAACTGTGGTCATACACAGCAACAGAAGCATTCATACACACAACACTAAAAAATGCAGCCGGTAGAGGAGTTTGCACTGGGATGGTGGTTCTCCTGACAAAAATGAACAATATGTAGTTTCAAAGTCAGGCACTCACCACCTCAAATAGAAGGGCATCAGCCTCCATGTCTTTTTGAAACATTTTATTAAAACCAAAAACACAGGCTGTGCCCGCCTGATGTGTTTTGGATGAGTACATTCTTTATCAAAGGCTGAGGCATTGATGAAACATACAGCCATTATAAATACTTAGTCATGTGACATCATAATGACATGACATAACACAAACTAAA
Organism: Neoceratodus forsteri; assembly: GCA_016271365.2. Lineage (NCBI taxonomy): Eukaryota > Metazoa > Chordata > Ceratodontiformes > Ceratodontidae > Neoceratodus > Neoceratodus forsteri. Next base: position 607,904,732 of record CM057449.1, on the reverse strand, counting down.
ATCTCATTGGTTAAAATTATTTTTTTAATTACAGTCACCCTTATTAGTCATGGACCATCCTGAAATTCACGAGTGAGTCACTGGCAGTAAAACAAGGTACAATATTTACAACAGTGAAAAACAGTAGATTGTAAGACATGCATAAACATCCAGAAGCTGTAAAATCATGGTGGGGGGTGGGGGAAGATAGGGAAAAGTTGATTGTAAGGTTAAAAAACGTCCTTAAACACTAAACCATCAGCAAAACTCCTAGAAACATTACTGTAAAGCTAATAAAATATTTATGCACCTAGAAACAAAGGACAACTCAGACTTTCTGCTTGCATCTGAACTGCCCAGCAGTGCACCTGAATGAAGTCACATGATGTCTAATCAATTTCCTAGGCTACCAGGTCTGACTCAGAGCACATACAAGAAACAGACAGCATTGCCCAAGCTTTCAACTTGGCTTCACTGATCACGTGGGAAGTACTGGAAGCTTAAAGTCAGGAATACCTATTTCAAGCAAGAAAATAATTTACTCCCTTGCAGTGCAACTGCACCCAACCAGTACAGCACACCAGCTGCAACCTAACCCCTGCCACATATCTAGTTATGCTACTGCAGTAAATGCAGTCATTTAAAGATACAGCACCAAATTACAACACTACTACACTGATAAAATTAACATTACTAAACATTTTGTAAGTGGAATAAGGCAATTCCATGGGGGGGGGATTATACTGTGTTAACATACCTTATGTTGGTTGAAGTCTGTCACCTTTCAGGCTCAGGACTGCAGCCCACCACATGGTATATTAACATAGCATAATCCCCTCTCTGTCATGCCTTAGTCCTTACATATTGCTATCACTGTGGAACTCTGTTTTGGTGAGCTTGGCCGGGCTCAGCTACTAACAAAGCTACAAAATGCAATCTCTGTCTTCTTTTTCAGCACTGCCCATTTGGCATGTAGCTATTAAGCTGTTGTCCACCACATGTTCTCCTTCTCTCTCTCTCTGCCCCTCCCTCCCCTTTCCTCTCCCTCTCCCTCTGCCAAAAAACAAAAAAGAAAATCATTCCTGCCAATACAGGCAGCCTTTCAACTAACTTTCCACCTCCTGCCTGAATAACAAAACAAACAAAAAAAGGTTGTACCAGAATAGCCGCTCTTCAGTTGCCTGGCATGGCTGTGTGGGGTAGGGCTCATGAGGAGCAGGGTACCCAAGCACATCTTCCGTGCCTATGTGCCTAAATATCAAACCCATTCTGAAACTGAACTACTGTGGAGTGGATGGACCATATATTCTACATGTCAAATGCAGGCTTCCTCATGGACAGGCACAGACGAAATTCTATAACAAACTGATTTCTTAATTTTAAAAATTAAACATCAAGACCACAGATTTCCACTCATAAAAATGTGTTGTAGGATCCTGGGTAGCATGACTTTACATTTTTAAAATATCAAGACAAAAAGAGTATGCCTTAGGTATGGTGGAGCTCTAATGTAAAAGCAAAAATCCCACACAGAAAACTCTTGATAAAGCACCAGATGGTGCAAAACTGTGCTGAGTGATTGTTGGCGGTGGGGAGCCTTTCCATATTATGCACCATCAACTGTATTATGCACCATGTCCCTGTGTTATGAGTAGTAAAATACATATTTTTGCCTCACAATCTACAGATCTATCTTAGATACATGGTGCAGGTGGAGAGTTGTGTGCCTAATTTTAATATATCCCTACTGGAAACTGAAGCACATTTTTTTGAAGAAGTCATCCCCTACACAGAAACACAGAATTTGATGGTAGATAAGGACTGCTTGGCCCACCTAATCTGCCCATATCCCTACCTAACGGATAAGCTGCTCCTAGTTAACCAACAGCCTACTTCCTCCTACCTCCACAAGAATTGCCTTATGTCTGTCCCAAGCTTTCTTGAAATCCCCCACTGTTTTTGACTCTACGACCTCCTCAGGAAGGTTGTTCCCTGTATCCACAACCTTCTCTGTGAAGAAATATTTCCTCACATTACCTCTGAGCCATCCTCCCTCTATCTTCAAATTGTGCCCCCTTGTTTTTGCACATCTCTTTTTTTGAAAGATGCTACCCTCTTGGACTTTGTTGATTCCCTTGAAGTATTTGAAAGTTTCTATCATGTCCTCCCTCTCCTGCCTTTCCTCGAGGCTATACATCTTTAGTTCCTTTAGTCTTTCTTCATATGTCTTCTGATGCAGACCCTGCATCATTTTGGTTGCCCTCCTCTGGACAGCCTCTACCCTGTCTATGTCTTTGCGGAGATGGGGTCTCCAGAACTGTACACAGAACTCCAGATGTGGTCTTACCAACTGTCTGTACAGGGCGCCAACAACTTCCTGTTTTCTACTGGTGATGCCTCTACCTATGCATCCGAGTATCCCCCCAGCCCTCCTTATTGCCTTCTCACATTGCTGGCCCACCTTTAGGTCGTCTGATATGACTACTCCAGGTCCCTTTAGATTTTTGTTGTTGTCAGTGTCTCACCCCCCATTGTGTACTCTTCCCCTGGGTTTTTGTTTCCCAGGTGCATTATTTTGCACTTCTTTGCATTGAATCTAAGCTGCCATACATTTGACCGTTCCTCCAATCTTGCCAAGTTCCTTTCCATCCTTTCCACCCCACCTTGTGTATCAATCCTGTTGCAGATCTTTGTGTCATCTGCAAAGAGACATACTCTACCTTCCAGTCCCTCTGCAATGTCACTTATAAAGATATTAAAAAGGACCGGCTCCAGTACTGAACCCTGTGGTACCCCACTAGTAGCCCTCCTTTCTTCACTGTGAACTCCATTTACTATTACCCACTGTGTCCTGTTGTCCAACCAGTGTTTTACCCAAGCTACCATCCTGGGACCCACTCCCAGGCTGGATAATTTGTTTAGTAATCTTTTGTGTGGGACTGTGTCAAATGCCTTGCTAAAGTCTAGGTAGGCCATGTCCATAGCCCCTTCCTGGTCTACTGCTTTGGTCACCCAGTCGAAGAAATCTATTAGATTTGTCTGACGTGACCTTCCCACTGTGAATCCATGCTGCCTTGGGTCCTGTGCCCCACTTGCCTCTAGGTACTCAACAATTCTTTCCCTCAGAAGTGATTCCATCATTTTCCTACCACTGAGGTCAAACTGACAGGTCTGTAGTTTCCTGTCTGTCTTGGTCCCACTTTTGTGAAGGGGAATCACATCTGCCCTCTTCCAGTCCTCAGGTACCACACCATCCTCCCATGATTTATTAAAAAGGGTAGTCAGTGGTGTTACTAGTTCTTCCCTTAGTTCTTTAGAATTCTGGGTGAATCCATCAGGCCCCATTGCTTTATCCACCTTCAGTTTTAAGAGTTCTTCAGAACCCTTTCTTCTGTGAAAGGACTAATATCAACCCCCATCCAGAGTGCTTCATTGACCGGATTAGGTATTTCACTTTTCCATTGTGAATACTGAGCAGAAGTATTCATTCAGTATGCCTGCTTTTTCACTGTCGCTCTCTGCCCAACCACCTTCCTCTTTGTTCAGCCTCGGTATTCCTGCCTTAGTCTTTCTTTGCTCCCTAATGTACCTATAAAAGGTTTTATCCCCCCTTTTTAACCTAGTTGGCTATTTTTTCCTCGGTTTGGGCCTTTGCTATTCTGATTGCCTTACCCGCTTCCTTCTGCTTTAACTGGTACAGTTCTCTGTCCTGCTCCTTCTGTGTTTTCTTATACTTCCTGAATTCTATCTTTTTCTCCCTTACCTTCCCTGACACTTCTTTGGAAAACCGTAGTGGTTTTTTCTTTCATTTTGATTTGTTTATTTGCTTCACACAAAGGCTTGTTGCCTCTGTGATGGCGGTTTTGATGTTTCACCATTGTTGCTCCACCCTGCCTTCTTGTTTGTTTGCTAGTGCTTTTCTGAGGCACTCTCTCATTTCGACAAAATCAGTCCTCCTGAAGTCCAGTACCTTCACTTTTGTGTGGCTTGACTCTACAGCTAAGTTTATCGTGAACCACACTGCTTGGTGGTCGCTTGTTCCCAGATGGTTACCCACTTCAAGATCAGAGATCCTCTCTCCATCCCCATTTGAGAGTACCAGGTCTAAGATTGCTCTCTCCTGAGTGGGTTCCAAAACTAGCTGTCTGAGGCATGCCCCCTGTAGGGCATCGAGAATGGCCCTACTCTTGGATGTGGCTGCAGCAAAGGTGCTCCAGTCAACATCTGGCATATTCAGGTCCCCCATCAGTAGGGATGTAAGTTTGTCATGGCAGTCATACACGTCACTGATTCCATGATGTTTGATCTTAATTCAGGACTTCCATGACTTTCACTAGTGTCATAAGAATGTAGCAATGATGACAGTGCCACAACATTTACTACTGTTTAATAATGATTTCATGAACAAACAATGAGTCATTAAAATCTCATCCATGACAAACTTACATCCCTACCCATCAGCAATATCTCCCCTTTCTCTGCCATCCCAAGGATGCCTTCTATCATTTCCTTGTCCATTTCCTCCCCCTGAGATGGAGGTCTGTATACAACCCCTGAGCGGACTGTGGAACCATTTCCAGTCTCGAGGGTGACCCACAGTGCCTCCTCTCCTCCCTGTTTACCCTTTAGTTCTGTTGCTTTTATCTCTTCCCTTACATAGAGGGCTACTCCTCCTCCTCCTCCTCCTCTTCTTCCCTCCCTGTCCCTCCTGTGGATTGTGTATCCTGGTATGTTGACATCCCAGTCATGGTTCTCTGTGTACCATGTTTCTGTGACTGCCACAATATCCAGGCATCATTCTTCCATTATGGCCACCATTTCAGGAAGCTTTTTACCTAGACTATGGGCATTGTTACTCATTACCCTCCATTTTTTATGGCTTTATTTCTTTTTGCCCCATCCCTGTCCCTACTGCCTTTGTCTTTTTCTTCATTTACCCCTGCCCTTCTCCCTATTGACTTCTCTATTTTGGTGTTTACCTCACTAATTACCCTGATTTTTTTTGGGGGGGGGCTAGGATTTCCCTTCTCCTCTTCAGTGCCTTCCCCCTTGGCTAGTTTAAATGCTTGCCACTGAAGCATTTAAACCTATCACCTAGGATCCTGGTTCCACTTCAGGATAGATGCAGACCATCATGCCTGTATAGGACTGCATCCCTCCAGGTGGAGCCCCAGTCCACAATGAAGCCAAATCCCTGAGCTCTGCACCAGCTTTTCAACCAGTCATTGAATCCCATGGTGCAGAGTGCCCTAGCCTCATCCATGCCATAGACAGGTAGCACTTCTGAGAAAGTTACCATGTGTGCAACTTGTTTAAGGCCCCTTCCCAACTCCACAAACTCCTGTTCCACTGCTCTGATCCCATTCTCAGCCATGTCATTCATCCCTAGGTGGATAATGACATCCACCTCCCTTCCCCTTGCTACTGCTCCCATGATTCTGAGGATTCGTTTTCTGTCCCTCCAAGTCATGGCGCCTGGCAGGCACCTTACCTCCCTTTCCCCTCCCTCCCCCAGTTCTACCCCCTAACAATTGAGTCCCCCACCAGGAGTTGTATCCTTCCCCTGTGGGGTCCTGGGCCACCCTCCTGTAGGTCTCCATTGTGAAGGTTCCCAGCATCCTCCTTGGTCTCCACCGCAGGTGCCTCCACAGAGGAACATGCTTCACCAGAGTGATGAATGAATTGTGGAGAGGCACAATTGGAGGGATGTGCCTCTGTTCCACCACCCTCACCCTCCCTGAGCCCACCATGGTCCAACCACTCCTCTTTCTTGGCAACCTCTGAGGTAGAGGTAGTGGCAGTGGCCTAGGTGGTCCCTGGGTGGGGGAGCAGGTTTTCTGAATCCATGCCAGGTCAGCATGGAGACAAACAAACTCCTCCCTCAGACCAGAGAGGTGCCTGCAAATAGGGCAGCAACGCAGTTTCCAGAATGTCTCCTGGAAGGCTGCTGCTCCACAGCCAGTGCATTGCACCACTACCAACATGTCTGTGTCCCTTCCAGTTACAGATGCTTGTTTGTTTTTTGTTCTTGTTTTAGTGTGTGCAAGCTTGTGAGTGTCTCTATCCCCTATTCAGTGTGCTGTGCCTTTAAGGATATGAACAGATGTATGTTCATAAGTTCATAAGTTGTAACACAGCATAGAAGACCTATTTGGTCCATACTGCTTGCTGTAGATTAATTAGTATCCCAAAACATTGTTTTTTTAACAAATATTTATCTAATTTTGTTTTGAAATCCTGCATAGTACAACTGGATACTACTTCCTTGGGCAGTTTGTTTCACACCGGTACCACTCTGACACTGAACCAATGCTTTCTTCTTGTAGTTCTAAACTTTTCCATTTTCAATTGTAGAAGATGTGCTCTAGTCTGATATAATTTTTCTCTTAAATTTAACCCCAAAGATTCCCTCAGACTAATATCAGAGAGTGCTTTATAAACCAAACACGACTCCGCACAACCTCCTGTACTCCAAAGTGTACAGTCCATACTTTCGTAAATGTGTTGGATAGTCACAACCTTGATTCCCATCAATCAGTCATGTGGCCCTTTTTTGGACCCTTTCCAATGCTACAATCTGTTTCCTGTAGCCTGGAGACCAAAACTGAGCACAATACTCCAAGTGTGGTTGTACCAAAGAACCATAAAGTGGCAATAACACTTCACTCCTCCTAGACTTGATATTTCTACTAATGCAGCTCAGTATATTCCCTGACTTTTTCACCACCTGGCTGCAATGTTGGTCAAACTTTAGGTCATTTTGAACCCTCACTCCCAAATCTCTCTCATCAATTACTTCCCTAAGAATTTTACTATTTAACCTATACGTGGCCCTTTTATTGTTTCTGCCAAAATGCATGACTGTACATTTATCTACATTAAAGGTTAAACTTGAAGTATGTGCCCAGTCTTGGAGTCTGATCAAGGTATCCTCTAATTTCTCAGAATCTAAACTGTTTTCCACTATGGTGCCAATCATTGTGTCATCAGCGAATTTGACTACCCAAATATCTTTTTCAATTGTCATAGAATGTATATATAAGTTAAAGAGACAGGGTCCCAGGACTGATCCCTGCAGAACACCACTGGTCACCTGTACCCAACCTGATTTATTTCCTTTTATTGTCACTTTCTGTTTTCTATCAGTAAGCCAGGAACTAATCCATCAAGTTATCTTATGGTGGATGCCATGTTCTATTAGAGAATCCACTAGCTCTCCATGGGGGACTTTATCAAATGCCTTTGAGAAATCCAAAAACATGGCCTCCACTGGATGTCCCTCATCAAGTGCTTTACTAACATTCTTGTAAAAACCCAAGAGATTTGTCTGGCAAGATCTTCCATGCCTGAAACCATGCTGTGATACGTCAATGACTCCGCTATTTTGCAAATCTGCTTCTATATATTCTTTTACAATCCCCTCTAACACCTTCCCTAGTATAGCGGTCAGGCTTATAGGTCGATAATTACCTACCTCATGTTTAGTGCCTTTTTTAAAAATGAGGGTAACATTTGTCTCTCTCCATGCCTCTATAACTTCTCCCTGATCTAAAGAGGCCTGGAATAAATGGGTCAGTGGTTCAGCCAATAAATGTGCCAATTCCTTGATCAATCTGGGATGTATCTCATCTGGACCCATAGATTTGCTGGAGTTTGAACTAAGCAATTTATCTTTAATAACTTCTTTATCTAATATTAACTGACTTGTTGATTTCTGGTGTTGCTTGGTAACACTGGTACTTGGATTATAAACTGATGAAAAATATCCATTAAACTCCTTTGCCATTTGTACATTTTCCTGGATCAAGGTACCATCATCTTTTTTTAGTGGGCCAATCCCTTTTTGTCCTCCCTTTATACTTCCTATATAACTATAAAATGTTTTATAATTATCTTTTACTCTGCTTGCCAATTTATTTTCATAATTTCTTTTGGCTCTTGAGATGAATTTCTTAGTCCTTTTTCGTAGCTGTTTATATTTCCTGTAATTAATCTCATGGCCATTTTTTTGGGCTGTATCATATGCATTTTTTTCCTGTTTATCAGTTGTTTTGTTGTTAGCAGTTTTGGGGAAGTGATGACAGAGCCCCTGCTATAAAGGAAGTTATGTGCTTGGGTGGGTGGGGTGAGGGAAGGGTGGTGGAGTAAACCTCTGCTGTCCAGAAACAATCACCTACAATTCTTACTCTCCTCCCCAGGGAGTGCCTTCCTTCCTTTCCGACACCTATTTCACAAAGGCTAAATAACAGGTCTAGTCACAACTGACTGCAAATATATCCCAGCTACAGTTCCTCCCAGGCAAATTAAAGTTAAAACTAAGAAAAGTCCACTCCAAAAACAGAATCAATACTAGTTACTTACACAGGTCCAAAAAGTAATAATTCAGTTCAGTGTAGTCTAGAAAATAACCTCCTTGATTCAAGGAAGCTGTGGCTGCTTTCTCACTCTCTCTGTCTTCAATGTGAAAAGGAGACTGCAACACCTCTGAGAGAAAAAAAAAACTTTTTCAGCAAAAAAGAAATAAATAAAATAGGTGCAAACAGTAATTTTGCATTGCCTAAAGATAAAAAGTCACAAAAATGTAAGCACCACCTGTAATAATTTCACAGAAGATATACCCGGTAAGAAACACTTTGCTACACAGAAATATAAAGCAGTAACAGAAGATATACCTTGCAAAAGACAATTTGAATCAGAAGATTACAGCAGTAATCTGTTAGCACACACCTGTAGGCACACCATGTAATAATGCAGCAGAAGGTATACCCAGCAACAGCAGTGTGAATCAGAGAAAAATAAAGCAATAACATTTTAGCAACAAACAGTAACAATCCCTGTGAGTACAAAATAAAAACAACACACAGCAAATCTGCATAGCAAAAAGTCTTCATCCTTTCCCTTACTATGGTAAGGTTCTTAGTTCTGTCCTTTCAAGCAAGCTAGAAGCAAGAGCAGCCCAGGATAGCAGGAGTAAGGAGGTCTGACAAGTAGCCAGGGCCCGATCTGTATAGGGTCTTAAAGGTGAGCAAGCCAACCTTGAAGAGAATCCTCCACCTGACCAGCAGTCAGTGCAGACCCTGCAGGACCAAGGTCACATGAATGGACCTTGATCTTGAACAAACATTGAGAAAGCTCGCAACATGGCTTGGCAATGCAAAGTGATTTGATTTATTGTAACTGTTTACAAAACAGCTTGATGCTGATTAATGTTAAAGATGAAAGAAACAATGTCAGTGCATTGCATATGTTAAGTGAGAGGCTTACTGATCCTGTGCTGAATTATTATAGTACTGAAGTAGAAAAAATAATGCTTTATGGACACAAAATATTGTCAGTGTCAGTGGCTCAGCAGGTTGCACACTTGTCTTAGAGGATGGAATATCAGAAGGTTATGGGTTTTAGCCCCACATCAGGAACTTGTGGTAAAATCCTAATACTGACACTGTAGTACAGCATGGGGGGGGGGCTGCACTCCTGATGTGCCACCTTTTGGATGAGATGTTAAACCAAGGTTCCATCTACCTGTTCTGGTGGTTGTTCAGATGGATGTTAAAGATCCCATGACACTTCTTCAAAAGAGTACAGAAACTTTTTTTTTTAAATACAGAAAAAAAAAATGATACACAACAAATCAGCATTATACAATACATATATCCAAAATCCCCCAGAAAAGATGAAAGAAACACACACCAAATAAGGGATTGCTCAGAAACTTTCCAAATTTTCAGTTTACGTGAACTGAGTAGTGCATATGTTGGAATCTGCAAGGAAGCAAGCAGTTCTGTAGATTCTAATTCCCATGGAGCTAAGTAAGAGTCCAAAGAACACTGCAGCCAGCCCTGCCATGGCTGTGTGTAATATCACCTAAGCCAGCTGTTATAGTAAAATGAAAAAAGATTGTATGAAAAAAAATATTGGCTCTGCCATATTCAGACCTCTTTGCTTTGTTGAAAGATATGTAAAATCCTGCATGACTGAAGTCAGTCAACTATCCCATTACATCTGGAAGAAAATACTACATACCTGGGTATCCAAAATTCATTGGGGCTGGGGGGGGGGTGGACAAAACATAATATGTAAAGAGGGGCAGTAACATTTTTTTAATAATTTGCACATGCTTCAATTTGGAAAATTTCCAGGCTTTCCAAGACATAGTTTATCTACACAGTTCTATATTTTCCATCCAGTTAATGGCCAAAAAATCCGCAGGGCCAAAGTATGTACCCAAAATTTTAATTGGGTTTTAATCACTATAACCACTGATACTGAAGAGCTCTAAACCAAAGTCCCTCACTTTTACCTGTTATAACCTTCGATCTGGAAATCTTGAAAGAAGTATCTACAACTTGCATAGCTGCTTCTCCAAACAACTCATCTTTTATAAAGAAGCAAATGTCATCTGCATATGCAAGATTTTTAACTGGGATGCTGCTCCATGAGGGGATACACCCACACTATCCCTGTTCCATAAAATGTGTCAGATTAAGGGATCAAGGACAAAAATACAATATATAAAAGTGGGGTTTGGGGACAGCCCTGATGAACCCCTATTGCAACCGGAGAAATTAACTCAAATTGTCTATTCAAATAAGGAATAACCTTAATGCCTCCATATAGCTTTCTTATGTAGCAGCACAATATTGGAGGAATACAGTATCTGTTTGAACTCTCAAATAAGAAATTATGCAACATTTTTTTTGACAGACATTTTTTGCTCTAATGACAAGTGCAACCACTGAACTTATTTCTGCACCCCAGCTCAATAACATCCCTCAAAATATATAACTTATGTGGCTATTTCTATCTGGGATCAAGCAATTCTGTGCAGGCTCAACCAATACCTTTGCAATCTCCTACAGATGGGCAAAAAGAAGTTTAGAAAGTATTTTAAAATCAGAAATTAAAAGGCTAATAGGCCTCCAGTTCTTCAAATTGTTTTTTTCCTCTTTTTATAGCCAAAAATTTGAATGGCTTTGCCAGAAGATGGTATCAGTTTCAAAGTAATCAAAATATAATCAAAGACAGGCAACAAAATGTCACCCAAAGAGTCAGTAAAAGATTTATAGAATGTATTGGTATACCATCAATACTAGGGGAAGCATCTCTATTTACAGTAAGTTTGAAATTATAGCACTGATATCTTCTTTTGTATATCCTTTAGTCATGACTGCAATCTATGCTTCTGTCAAAGTCAGAACAGAAGCAGTCAATAATACTTTCTACTGACTGTCCGGCTTAAACTCAGTACCAAAGGAGGCAGTATAGCACAGTGGTTTAAGGCTCTGAGCTGCAAACCTGGAGACCTGGGTTTGAATCCCACAGCCTCCACTTGTGTACTGTGTGACCCTGAGCAAGTCACTTAACTTCCTTGTGCTCTCAGGTAGCACCTGTAAACAAGCTTTCAGCTTAGTGTGTCTCTCCTGGTAAAATAAAAAAAAAAAAAAAAAAATGTCTGTTTCACAAAACTATGTATCACCCGAAAAATTGCCTTATTATCTGTCACTACAAACTCTTCATCATTCTCCACAGCATGCACAATCATTTGCTTTGTTTTACTTTGCACATGGCAAAGGAGTCACTAAAAGGTTTTTTTTTTGCATCCTGAACCTAAACTCCTCCTCCAAAGAAGATGCTCTGTGATACTGCAACCTAAACAATTAATTTTTTAATTTATCAGTCTGGGACTCATAGGTCTCTAATCTTGCTATGAACTTGGAAAGAACTTTATAGAATTGATCTCTATAACCCAAATACTGTAAATACTCAGTCTACCACTTCTGCTTCCCATATCTGGAGAACAGTTCCTTTACACCTACAGTATTTTAATGTTATTTTAGTGGGTCATCGTAAGTACAAAATACTGACTTTCTAGTCATCAACAACTGTTGCACTTCTGTACATATCTCTGGTAAGTCTAACACATATGTGTTTATCTTCCTTCTGCTACTAGGCTGTGAGGATAGGGATGGGATATCATCAGTGTGAAAGGTACAGTCCAGAAGTAAATGATCAGACAACTCCAAAGGTGCTAACACAAACTTAACAAGGGTCAGTCATGGGGAAATAAAAAAATAGTTAATTTTAGTGGAAAATTAATTCCTATAGTAGGTTCTTCCCTCTTCCATATGCAAGGCCCAACAGGTATCTGTTAAATCTGCACCAGCAGTAATATTTTTCAGAGCACTTGTATCACAGCGTGTTTTCTTTTGTATCAGTCCATGTATTCAGACTTCCACCCCACAATTAAAATCCCACCCCCAAAATCACACGTCAGGCAGTATTTAGATAAGGTCTAATGCTTTCAAAGAGTCTTATTCTCCCAACTTTAGTCCGAGGGGCATTATTATTTATTAAACAATATTTTTTATTTATTTATTTAGTTTTTGATGACCGGGTTGGTGTGCTAGACACATGCTGTGACTATTTTCAGACACGACTGGGGAATTTTACAGAATTATACACAAAATCAAATAATGGTGCCATTCCCAGACTGATGCCGACTGCTATAATTACAGAAAAATTAGTCCTGTGGAACAAAATACTCAAACCTTCTGCCTTATCCTCCCCAAAAGTCCACAAAGAGGGTCCCCAAACCCAGCTTCTTTTAACCTGCGCAGCCTCAAAGAGGTCAGCCAGTCCAGTTTCTTGTAATGAAACAATGTCAAAGCTGGTATTCTGAAAAAAAGATAATTCAGCCATTCTTTTCTTATAGTTCCTAATACTGCAAATGTTGAGAGATGCCATGTTGAATTTATGCATGGGAGGTTAGGTAGTGAAAGTATCTCAACAAACAGTATATGATCAGATAACCCTTCCTTGCGAAGAGGAAGTAGATTTCTTCATTCTGGGCTTCCATTTTGGTCTTCCTCCCTCATCCTCAGTTTCTGAAGGAGTCCATGACTTTGTACAAGATACATTTGAGTCCATATCAGAGTCTCTCCATTCCTTCTGATCCTGTAGAGTCTAATATTTATTTTGTGGAGATATCGGGGGTACCACAGTTGCTTCATTACTGATCCAGTTTCTTCTATGAACCATTGTGAACCCCTCAGGAGGGGTAGGGATACTGGTGAATCAGACACCATGGTTGTTTCCAGAGTGGTTTCCAGAACACCAGCAGTTGTCTCTTGTAGAGCACTTCCATCAAGAAGCTGCTCAGTTTCCGGTCTTGCAGCCCTGTCTCACATAGGTGGTACAAATTGGGGGGTTCAGTTATTGTGTCATCTTTAGAAGTGGAGGGTACAGGCTCTATTGTCACTCATTTCCTGAAAGTATTTCCACTGGAGGAGGCTGGTCCATGTCTTTCCTTTTACCAGATGAGGTCTGAGTATTTTTTTTTTAGCTTTGTATTTATGCACCCAACTACCTCCTCTCTCCACTCTCTCAGACATCCTCTGACTGCGCTCCCTGGTCTTGTCACAGTCTGCCCGTAGAGTACCTATGGTTTCACTAGCCTAGGTACCCGGATAATCCCCCGGATATGGTGAGGGGGGACTCCTGTGCTTACCTCCCCAGAACCAGCATACTGTGTCGTGGATCCTGTACAGCGGGGTCTGCCACTATGAGCCCGAGACGCAGGAGATATCATTTAGAGAGACTAATGGTTTTTCCTTGTTCCCTCTAGGGGAGAACAAGGGAAAAACCATTTGGTCTCTCCTAGGCATCATGTCAGCATGCAATAAGGGCCAATGAGCTGGGAGGTGTGCTGAGACACGCCTCCTGCTCTGCCCCCTGTCGACATCTGCCCAATGCCCTTGCTACTACTCCAACTATCGCACCTTCCATCCGGGCTCCCCCAGATGGCAATATTGCAGCAGAAGTGTGCAGAAGACCCCCATGGAGAAGGAGAGCAGCTGTTGGGCACTACATTCTTCTCCTCCCCAGCCGACCCCTGGCACCCCAGGCTCATTCTCGAAGCCGGGTCACCGGCATGGTATGAGGTAAAGCAGCCAGAGCCTCAGCCCTCAGTGCCACCAGGCCGGCTGATGAGGTCTGAATATTGACCTTACTAGATGTCTATACTTTATATATAAGGTGTTCCTTTTTCCACATGTATCTGGCTGAGGGAGCATAATTTGTGCAGGAGCTGGTTTCTCTGCAGTGCTTACAGTAACCAGAGTAGTCTCTGTGATTTGTCCCATTCTATGTAAATCATTTGGGAGCTCCATTACATGCTGGGCAGCTACAGGAAGATCAGCTCCACTATCAACTTTACCCTCATTTGGCTCTTCCTGTGAAATGGGTGCAGTGTCCTCAGGATTGGCATTGTGCAAAGTGGGGCTGTCTGTAGTAGAAGTCACTATTGTGTTAGATGCTGTAGCAGTACTTGCAAAGAAACATCATTAAATCTGTAGCAATGTTTGGTGTGGAAACTATGTATTTTCCCAAAAGAGAAACATGGCATACAGCTTCTTTTCCTTTATAATTAAGAATTTTATTGATTTTCCACAAAGCATACATGACATATTTGTTATACATTTGTACTGTGTCATATGAACAAGCACCAATTTACTAATCTCACATACATCTTAGTTTCATAACATTATCAATCACATTTTGATTCCTAGCCAGGTTTCCCCTTGGATTACAGACTAAAACAAATAAATCATCAAACAAACAAACCAAACAAAACAACCAGTTCAGTTCAGTTAAAGCTAGATTATAACATGGCATACAGTTTCAACAGTCTGTGCAGTACTCATGGCAGCTAGTGTCATCTGGGTCACACTCTCACTGTTCTCTGATTCTGTTACTATTCCCAAGGGCTCTACTGGCCACTTTTCCTCCATCAGACATGGTGAGTGTTGACAGAGAATGGCCATCAGGGCTTCAGTCTCTGTCTCGAGTGCTACTGGAGAAATTCATGCAGTGTGACCATGCATCGGGATGTCCAAAAGAACCTTCTCTTTCCTCTAATATGGGCTGAGGCTGGTAAACTAGAGCTGGAGACTGGCATATTCTGTGAATCCCAGGAAGTGCTAATATCCCACTCTGGATCAGGAACTCACTTTCTTTCAGAATCCTGCATCCACCCAGTCCCTCTCAAAGCCTTCTCCAGTGACCATGGGGCAACATCCAGTGATGGACTCAGGAGCTAGAAGTTTCACAAACCAACATACGGCTGTCAGCCTGCTGCATTAATCTTTCAACCAACTGTCAGAGCTAGACCGTCTTTCAGATGGGACGTTAAACCGAGGTCCCATCTGCCTCTTCTGGTGGTAGTTCAGGTGGATGTTAAAGATCCCATGGCACTTCTCGAAAAGAGTAGGGGAAATTTCCCTGGTGCCCTGGCCAAATTCCCCTTCCCAGTCACTAAAATACCACCAACAGCTTAATCTGGTTCAAAATCAGTTGGCATTCATCTGTATCCCCCTCCCACGGGTCGTGCCTGAAAATAGGCAGAATTTGTCTAGTGCACTTACCCGGTCAACAAAAACTAAATAAATAAATAAAAACCCAGCAGTACACAGGTGATTGTCAGGACATAAAACACAATGTCTTTCTCAAAAGGAGCGCCTCCAGTAGTGGACAGCTTTTAAGCTAGTTCAACATTTTGGGTGACCCTGTACCACATAACCTCTCAGATTAACCAATCACCCTGTTTTGCAATTAGCAGGTGATACCACCTCTCCACTGTGGATCACTGTGCACAGCGCTGACATCTCTCTGGGGCTTAATAGAATAGGGTTACAGTCGCCCACTAGGCTCCTGTTATGAGTTGACCTCTTAGTGCACCTCTGTCATGCCACCACAATTCCCTTTCTCCACCGTATGTGCAGGCTCTCACCCAGCCCGGGATTTAAACCCGGGGCTGCTGAGGTTGGCCTCACTTGTAAGATGGCAGCTCTCTTCACTGAGCCACACTGTCATAACTTTAGTTGGAGGCAGGATATATTTGGATTCAAGCTCTACTCCTCCATGTTCTGTAGAGTTTGAGACAGAGTGTTAACAGGGACATCTGCTGGAGGGAGTATGAACTACAGTGGTTAAACAGCTGTTATTATTATTTGGGGAAGGGTCTGAGTTATAGGGCGTTGGGTCCTGGGATGAGTAGCACTTTTTGCTATTGTTACTTTAGGGACAGGGTGTAGCATTTGGAGACTGTAGGTGCTTGGAGGTAGTAAAAGAGGGGAGGGGGAATAGGAGGAACAGTCAGAGACTCCATAGAAGAAGAAAAAAAGGGTGGAATGGGCCAGCAGAGATGTTAAGGGGAAGGGCAGGGTTATGGAGGGGTGGGGCTGGGGCAGGTACAGCTCCAACGAGGATAGTAAGATTGTAAGGTTGTGGTGCAGCGATAAACAGGGACATCCTCTGGAGGACAGGGCATGCCCTATTTATGAGAGAGTCCTGCATCTGGAAAAAGAAATCTGGAAGCTGAGGAGGGAGATGGAGAGAGTGGTCAGGGGGACAAGTCATGGTGGGGGACACGGCCTTGGTTCTACATACCATAGGAGGGATGAAAGGTCAGGGCGGGCATGGGGGGAAGGGGATGGATACAGCCAGGCTGGTATGAAGCTCAATGGAGGGCAGGAGGAGTGGAGGAGGAGGAAAGGGGGAAAAGGGGGGATGGCAGGAGGTGGTAATGAACAGAAGGGGGAAGTACACAGAAATGCTGTTATAAAGGGAAAAACAGCTGTCAGAAATGGTGGGGCCCAGACTGGAAAGGAGATTGAAACTATTAACATAGATTTAATAACAAATAGGTATACACCACTACAAATTGATAGAGACTCAGTAGGCCAGGGGCAGACTGCGTTAACAGTTGAGGGGGGGGACTGCAAAGGGAGGACCAGCAATGATCCAAGTGGGAAGGTAGAGAATGGGAGGGATGGGTGGGAAGTGGGGAAGGTGGAGGGAGTCTAACAAGATCCTGAGGGGTTTAATGGGGAAGGGGGCTAGTAGAGTATAGTAATATGGGAGAAGGAAGTAAGAATATAGAAAGGGAAAGGGATCTTGTGAGGGGTGAGACTAATGCGGACAGGAAGAGTTATAATGGAGGGAATGGGGAGAGGTGGATATATGAGGAGATGGGGATCCCAGGAGGGGGGATGGAAGGGGTAGCAAGAGGGTGGGGCTAAGTAACCAGGCAAGGAGATGGGGGATGGGGCATGGGTAGGCAATGGGCTAATGAGTGCTGTGGGGAGAATGGACATGGGTGGGGGGAGGGGCAAAGTTGTCATGCAGGGAGGAGGCAGTCGGTGAATGTATACAAGTCATTGGAACAAGGGGAAAGAGGGTTCTAGTATTGGGGGACTCCATAGTCAGGGGAATTAAATGGGGAGGGGGAACTAGTGAGGCCAAAGGGAGCACTATTAGGATGGAATGTTGCCCCTACATGCACATGTGTCTAGACAGTTCTCAGCATATCGAGTGAAATGACTGTGTTGTCAGCACTTAGTACTGCATATAACCAGTGCCTGTAACTACTGTTTGTCTCGCTTCACTTTGTCTTTACCTAGACTGATTGTTAGTGTCCCCCATATGAAAGTACTTGTTTTATGCTGTCAACCTGTTATCTATGCTACTGTTTTAACATCTCACTACGTCTAGTTACCAGAACCAAATGTTAGTGAATCCCCACTATGTATGTTACTTGATTCTTGCTGTCTTCAACTGTTGTCTATGTTCCCCCTTCCCCAGGACACATCTGGAATTGAGCATTAGCCTGCTCAGTATGCCCTCCTGGTTAAAGATTTAAATAAATAAATAAATAAATGTATGCTGGGAATGACTGTGCACAGGGTAGGGCACCTAGTGTATTCTTTAGCAAGGAAGAATGGGGGGGTACCCCACATTGTGGTACACATTGGCACTAATTTTTTTTTTACCTTTGTTTTTACCAGGAGAGACACACTAAGCTGAAAGCTTGTTTACAGGTGCAACCTGGGAGCACAGGGAAGTTAAGTAACTTACTCAGGGTCATACAGTATGCAAGTGGGGGCTGTGGGATTCAAATCCAGGGCTCCAGGTTTGCAGCTCAGAGCATTAAATCACTGCACTACACTGCCTCCAGTTTGGTCGATTTGGCAGAGAATAGTGTGCAGGAAGTGCAAGTCAGGTACAGAGAGTTGGCAAGACTATGTGTAGCAGAAGTGAGCGCATTCTCGTTCTTGGAAATCCTGTCCATGCCAAAGGGCACTTTGGAAAGAAAGCCAAAAAATCTGTGAATTCAACAATTGGTTGCAGGAATGGTGTCCGGCTATGGGATACGGTTTGGTGGATGAATGGGGATGCTCATGGGACAATGAAGATCTCTTTGCTAGGGATAGACAACATTTGAGTAAGGAGGGGAAGGAGGTCCTTAAGAACAAGCTAGGGGATTATATAAGTGCTTGGTGGGATTTAAACTAGACGAGGGGGGAGGTCTTGATAGTAACAGGCTAATGCACAGCACAGGAGAGTGTAGGCTCTTCCCTCAGTCTGGAGGCATTGCGGAACTGAAGGTTGACTCAAACTGGCCTAGAGGAAAGGGGGTAGGGAGGATAGGGGAAAATTGTGGGAAGGGCTGGAAAGTGGTTCTGATTAATGCACGAAGTCTGGGGAACAAGATGCTGGAGTTGCAGGCATTGTTGGTGGAAGAAGTGAGGGTGGATGTGGCAGCAGTCACAGAGGCTTGGGCCACCAAGTACCATGGCAGGGACATGAAGATACCTGGGTACACTGTACTTAGGAGGGATAGGACAGCAGGAAGGTGTGGAGGGGTGGCATTGTTCATTAGAGAAGGCATAGTGTGCAGCAGGGACGAGGAGGGGGAAAGGAACATGGAGGTGGTTTAGGCCACATTACAGGATATCAAGGGGAGGTGGGTCAGTCTAGGGGTCGTCTACAGGCCCCCATGCAATTGGAGCACATGGACAGTGAACTGATTGACAATTTGAGAAAGCACTGTAGTAGTGGTAGGGGTGGGAATGTAATATTGAGTGATTTTAACATGCCGGGAGCAGACTGGAATACCATGGCATCTATATCTGCTAGGGAGCAAAGGGTGCTCGACGCTCTCCAGGATGAATTTCTGACTCAGCTGGTAGGGGAACCAACTAAAGAGGGAAACATCTTGGACTTGGTACTAGCAGATGGAGACCAGGTTAAGAACCTAGTGGTGGATGACCCTTTATCTGGAAGTGACCACTCCATGGTATGTTTCACCTTAGACCTGGGGAAGGAGTGAAATCAAATAAAGTCCACAGTAGTGGACTTTAGGAGGGCAAACCTCAGGGAGATGGCCGACATCCTCAGTGAACATATAGGGAAAATCAGACCAGGAATGTGCACCGAGAGTCAAAGGGAAATTATGAAGCTGGGCATCCTGGATGCCATGAAAATCTGCATAAGATCCTACCATAAGATGGCTAGGCTAGGAAACCTTGCTGGTGGACAAGGGAAGTGCAGGAGTGAGTGAGAAATAAAAGGATGGCATATAGAAGGTACAAGTGCTCCTGTAGTAAAGCAGACAGAGAAATAGAACAGGATTTCCAGGGAAGTCAGTAGGAGGGTAAGAGCTGCCAAGGTTGAAAAAGAGCTTAGGTTAGCACAAGGAATCAGAGAAGGGGAGAAGGAATTCTATAGATATATTAGGGAGTGAAGGAAGGGTGGGTGGCAGATAAGCAAGCTGAGGAAGGAGGGGATGGGTAGGGGTGGCAGAGCAGGCTGAAGTGCTAAATAATTATTTCAGCTCAGTCTTTACTAGGGAAAGGGATGGGCCGCTGTCATGGGGGGCAGGGTAGGGGTCACGGGGTGGGGCGGCACTCACAGATGGTGAGATCCAGGTGGGGAGAGTGAGAAGCTCTCAAGTCCTTGAGGATGGATAAAGTCCCAGGCCCAGAAGGCATCCACCCCAGAGTTCTGAAGGAACTGGGGAATGTCCTAGTGTCTCCAATGACAGATCTATTCAGTGCTTTGACAAAGCCCTACTGGGTGAAACGTCAGTCTGTCTTGGGTGTCCTCATGCTGAGGAGCTCAGTTTTTCTTGCACTGAATAAACTGCACGTATTTTACACTTTATAGTGTAGTTAGCAGTTTTATTCATTTCATGCTGGGTGAGTTCTGTGACTTTTTTTCTGTAGATCTATCACTTCCTCCCTCCAATCAGGATGAGTTCCTCTGGACTGGAGGATGGCACGTGTCTTGCCTCTCCACAAGAGTGGACCTTGGGATGAACCAGGGAATAACAGACCGGTCAGCCTGATATCCATAGTGGGGAAGATGATGGAGGCCATCTTAAAAGAACGGATGGTGGGGTTCCTGGAGACAAATGGTTTTCAAGATGAAAAACAGCATGGGATTGTGTCAAACCAACCTAGTCGAATTCTTCAATTAGGTGACAAGATCCCTGGATGGGGGCAAGCCTCTTGATGTTCTGTACCTGGACTTCAGCAAGGATTTTGATTCAGTCCTGCATGGAAGGCTGATTTGGAAATTGAGAAACCTGGGGGTGGAAGAAACATTGGTTGGGTGGATTGCAAACTGGCTTAACAACAGACAGCAGAGGGTGGTGGAAGGTGGTGAAGCCTCGACTCACAGAAGGGTCATCAGTGGGGTCCCTCAAGGTTTAGTGTTGGGCCCTATCTTTTTCAATGTGTTCATCATGGATATCGGGGTTGGAGTTAGGAGTAGAATGAGCCTGTTCACTGATAATTCCAAACTGGGAGATGAAGTGGACAGGGAGGAGGGAAGGAGGGCACACCAGGAAGACTTGGTGAGGCTAGAAAACGGCACACACGTGGCAGTTAGGGTTTAACACACATAAGTGTAGTGTTCTGCATCTGGGTGTTAGGAACCCTGGGTATTACTACCATTTGGGTGGAGTACAGCTAACTAGCTCCATGATGGAAAGGATCTGGTGGTGATGATAGATGCCAAATTGAATAACTTGGAGCAGTGTAGGAGAGCAGCTGCAAAAGCGAATAAAATGCTTGGTTGTATAGCTAGGGGGATAATGTCCCGGAGCAGGGGGGTTATACTTCCCCTGTACAATTCGCTGGTGAGGCCGCACCTGGAATGTTGTGTGCAGTTCTGGCATCCCCACTTAAAGAAGGACATCACTCTGCTAGAGAGAGTCCAGAGAAGAGTGACAAAGATGATCAATGGCCTGGGGGAAATGTCATATGAATACAGACTTAGAGAGCTGAACATGTACTCCCTTGGGGACAGAAGGGATAGGGGAGCTATAATAAAGACCTTCAAATATCTGAAGGGGATCAACAGGGTAAAAATGGAGGGACTGATCAAATTGAAGGAGGAGGGGACTATGAGAGGCTATAGTCTAAAACTGGTAGGGGGGCAGTACAGAGGGGAGGTGAGGGGACATTATTTCATGGAGAGGATGGTGGCACCCTGGAACACATTTCCAGATGAACTGATAAAAATGGAAACTGTAGGAGGCTTCAACAGGGGTTGGGACAGATACAGGGGCATGGTACAGGTTGGAAGAAAGAAGAACAGCAGGGGTATGCGGGGGGGAGTGTGAAAGTGATAGGTTAAAAAAGGGAGGTACAGCAGCTACTTTACCTTATCAGTGAGCTGTGTTCGGGCAGACATGATAGACCATTAGGTCTAATCTGCTTGCAACTATGTATGTATGTAACATTTGTTTGCAAAGTCTGTATTACAGGGAAGCATTCATTTTATTGAATCTTTCCTTATCTTTAGCCACCATCCTTAATAAATGTCTCATGTTCTTGCAGCTGTTTCTAGGTTAAGTTCTGCAGACATTGGCCTAGATATTCAAACTGCGCCAGGCTGTGGTGCAAGCCTGGGCGCAGCTCAACTTTGTTGCACAGGGGTGTGGCCTGGGCGATATTCAACGGAGCTGCGCTAAGGCGCAGCAGCTTTGAATATCACACCCTAGCCACCCCCACTGTGAAGGCGCAGTGGCACTGTGCCAGCGCAGGTGGCCAGAGCGGAGCATGGAGATGTGCTAGCGCAAGTGCCATTACGCCATGCACAGCACCTGTGATATTCAAAAGGGGACATGCAAATAGGGCCATAATTTATGCAAGGCGTACAGGGGGCCATTTGCATCTCATTATGGCCCTATTTGCATGCCATTAGCATGCAGGTGCGCCGATCCCCGATGACTTGCGCCTTTCGCCCTGCCAGGCAGCAGCCATCAGGGACCGACTTCCTGCAGCCCGATCGCGGGTTCGAGTAAAGAAACCCCCCATCCAATATCCCTGGTGGTCCAGTGGACCTCATGTGCCCGATCGCGGGCATCGGTGTAGTAGTCCCCCACGTCCAATATCCCTGGTGGTCCAGTGGACCGATCGCTGCCCGATCGAAGGCATCTGTAACATAAAAATACCCCTACTACCCTGGTGGTCTAGTGTACCCTCCGCACCCACCCACTGAGCCCAACTGCCCCGCCTCCCCTCAGCCGGCGGTGGCAGCACCCCACCTGCCTGCCGCCCGCCCTGCTGTTCCATCGACTGACTTGCTCGTGAGCTGCACGCCCATTGGCTCATGCTGGAACCACGGGCATACAGCCTACCGAGCTGTCAGTCGACGGGCGGCGGGTGGCAGGTGGTGGGTGCTGCCACCGCCGCTGATGGGGGAGGGGTGGGTGGGGAGGGGTACAAAAGACCACCAGGGTAGTAGGGTATTTTATGTGTTACAGATGCCCGTGATCAGGCAGCGATCGGTCCACTGGACCACCAGGGATATTGGACGGGGGTATTACACACGATGCCCGCGATCGGGCACATAGAGGTCCACTGGACCACCAGGGATATAGGAGGGGCTTATTCTTCACAAATGCCCACGATCAAGCATTAGAGGTCCACTGGACCACCAGGGATATTGGACGGGGGGATTTCACTACAGGGATGCCCGTGATGGGGCATGGGGGGGCGCCGCCAGGTGTGGCAGGAACTCGGGTGGCCACCCACTGGTGGCAGCCGCTGTGTTGCACCCTGCAATGTGGCAGCTCACCTGTGGGGGCCATCACTTGTTCCTTTTTTTTTTGGCTTAACTTAGTGCAGGTGCAGGTAGGGGTTGCACATGCATGACTCTGCACATCCCAGGCTGAATATCGGGCTGTGCAGGTTATGCATGGGCACGCCCCCCCTACCTGTGCCTACATTCATTACTGATGCACTCCGGCGCATCGGGATTTGTGCGGCGCACTTTTCCCTTTTGAATATCGCGCCGGGGTGCATCAGTGGGTTGTGCATGGCGCAACACTGTTGCACCATGCGCAACTCTTTTGAATATCTGGACCCTTATGTCATTTGTATCTGTAGACATCAAGTGCAAATCCATCTATACCTTCAGTATCTGAAGTCTGAGAAACTAGTTTGTCCTCTAGTGGAAAACAGACTGGGGATGAGTACATAGCTCCAGCCTGCAGAGAAACACCTTCTCTCTCTAACTCACCAGGATCCTCCATCTTGGTCTGTGAGCCAACTGCATCCCCTGCCATAAGTAAAGGAGGTTACCCAGTCTCTTGGCCAAATTCCTCCATTCACTAAAAATGCCCCAATAGTGTAATTTGTTTCAGTTTCAGTTGGTTTCCATCTGTATCCCCCCTCTCCTGGGATGAGGCTGAAAATAGGGAACATTATCTAGTCCTCCTTTCCTGGTCAACATAAACTTAAAAAAGAACAAAGAAATATTTAAAAAGATTTAATTGGTAAATTTATTTTACATTTTAGTCCTAATAATCATGAAGAAACTTTGAGCTAACAGCAAAATATTGATGTAGGTAGAACCTGAAACTTTTTGTGAAGCCATGTTTTATATAAAAAAAGTTTTGAAATGCATAAACAGATGTGGGTGATTGCATCAGTACCCTAGAATGTTTGGGGTTTAAGGAAATCCGAACCAGCTCTATCAAGTGAGAGGCTAACCAGATGCTAGCTGCACATGTGCAGAGCTGCACCCATTGTTTCTTATAAGTACCTTTCCAGGAGCACTCAAGATGACTCACTCCAGCAGACATTGATGATGTGAGGAGGTATCTACAAGAAATTCTGTCTGCAAGAGTAGTCAGGGTATTGAGAAATCATTATGCTTACCAATTGGGGTTATACACAAAAAGAATGGTTCATTACAGATGTTTATAGTACTTTTGAACATTTTACGAATGTTTTAAGTGTAATAATCCACTCCAGGTATGCATCAATGTTGCAGTAACCACACTTCCTGGGTGGTTGAAGGCTCTCAGCTGTACGTTGGGCATTGCAAGTCACCAAGGTTGCGCAGTCATCACAATATTGCTGCACACCCAATTGTGGAGTATTCCTTACGCGTTGACTACCGAATCTTTAACAAATGTACCATCCCAGATCAATGTACAATGCCTGGCATCCAGGATACTTTGGGATTCTTAAACAGAAGTTGCTGGTTTTATGTCCTTGATCTACAGAGCGGTTATTACCAGATTCTTATGGTTCCTGAAGACCGTGAAATACAGCACTTATCTGCCCCTTGGGGAGCTTACAAATTTCTTTGAATGTCTCAAAGCATTAATGGAGCACCCATCACTTTCCAATGGCCACTGGAAGGAGCAGTTAGTGAAGTAAACTTGCTTGAATGTCTTGTCTATGTGGATGACATACCTGTATTTGGTAGAGCCAACAAAGTGCAAAAGAAATGCATATTCAAACTGCTTGATTGCTTGGAATAATTTGGATTGAAACTATTGAGTGACAAATGGCAATTCTTTCAAAGCTCGGACAGATATGTGGGCCATATAGCATCAGTGGATGGCCTCTGGACAGACATAGCTTAATGAAAGCTTTGACCACCTGACCTAAACCTCAGACATTGAAAAACTTGCAGAGACTGCTTGGATTTTGTGAATTCTACAGATGCTTCATTAAAGACTACACCAAATAGTGAGACCACTACTGAATATGAGACAAAAGTATCCATCAGGTCAGACGAGGAAGAAAATTACCTCATGTGATGGTGCTCCCAAGCAATACTACCATATTTGAGAACCTTTTGGAACATGATGGATGAAGCAGTTTGAAGTGGCATTCTATTAATTTATTTGACAGCTCACCAGTGCTCCAGTACTGGTCTATGCAGGTCTTGACAAGCCTTACCCCCTATGTGCTGATGCCAGCCTTAGCATGCTTGAGCAGTACTCTACCAACTTTACCCCAAAGTATTACTACCCAAGGCATTTACCAGCAGAAACCTATCTCCATCCAAGAAATGATATTGTGCTCCCAAACTTGAGTTTCTGGTGCTCAAATGGGCTGTGGTGGTCTAATTTCATGAATATCTGTTTTTTTTATATTACAATTTTTTCTCCTGTTGCTGGTGGTGGCTCAGTGGTGGCTATGCCGATTATCCGGTGCTCCATCCCCCCTTCCGGGGATCATGCAGCATGGAAGCAGGGGCTGGATTTTCCTTTTAGTTGCCATCATGGTCCCCTGAAACCCCACCACCTGAGGATGCTGGCATGAGGACTGAAGTCCAGACTGTGGACATGTGGATGCATATCCCAGTCAAGTGCCTAATGGTGTCCTCCCCTCTCCACACTGGGAGCCCGATGTCACCTGGTGCAATAGACCACCCCCCATGAAAGAGGAGAGCATTCTATGGGATGCTCAAACCTCCTCCTCCCAGCTTGCCCCCGATGACCCAGGCCCATTCCAAAACCTGGGTCACTAACATTGGAGGTTGGTTGTGCTACCACCGCACTGATGGACTAGCATGAAATGAATAGCTGCTTGAAGCCCAAGTGATCATCAAAACTTATAACAACCCATTAACAACTGCCAAACCTGATGCTGTAGCACATCAATGGCTGTCTGCATTAGCCACTTATGATTATTGTGTCAAATATCACCCAGGGATGAAACATGTTAATACAGATGTTTTTAAGGTTACCTCCCATAGTGAGGGATTCTGAGACTGCTGCAAGTGATGAAAGAGTACATATTCCAGCAAGTGCTGCTTGAGCTTTATGTAGAAAGTACGATACTAATGAGAGAGCATCTCTGGTTAGTCTCCTTCAATAAGTAAATAGTTGATGTGCCTCAGAGGAGTGTCTTCCTGTTGCAACCTGGCATCACTGTATCATTCAATCATTGCCTCATTTGATCTGGTGCGGATCTGCAGTAAGAGCAACGGACTGACTTGTGTTTCCAAGACATCTACCAAACAATAATAGCCAAGGGAAATACCTCCCAAGTAACTGTGATACACCAGGCACCCTACTAGTTTTGCAAGAGAGGCTCAAGTTCAGAGGTCAAGACCAAACAATTTTTCGGGTTGCTGAAGGGCCCAACTACTGTGTGCAGAAACAGATGCTGTTGCCTGGCAAATTTCAATGCATGGTAATGAGGTCTTTGCACCATAACACTGGACTCTTGTAAAGTGAGAGGATTCTGGGACTCTGGAACTGATAAATCAAGATTGTACTGGCCACATATGGGAATGGGTAGAGTGCTATTGTAAGACTTGTTGTGTTTGTACAGGGAACGATGTTGTCAAAGAGCTCCTCACCCCTGTTAACATATCTTACCAGCTTTACTTTAAAAGTCATATGCATTGCTTTTTTGAGCCTACAGCCAGTATTCTGGTAGCAACAGATCATTTCACATGATATGCTCACCCATTCCCCACAAAAGACCAAAAGGCATCAACATGGCCAAGGTGTTAATGAAAAAATTTATCATAACCTATGGAGCCACTGAATAAGTCCATTCAGACCAAGGCCCAGACTTCAAAAGACACTTAGTCGAGGAGCTGGAATTGCTCTGGGATAAAAAAATCTGAACCACTACCTTTCACCCTCTGGGAGCTCTTCAGCACAAGAGATTTTATAGAACTGACCTTAACATGCTCAGTACATTGGACCTGAAGCAAAAGGCCCACTGAGTCAGCAAGTTAGCGCTCTTGTCCATGCCTGTAATTGTACAAAGAGTGATGCTTCCAGTTTCTTGCCATACTATCTCATGTTTGGTTGGGAGGATCAACTGCCTATTGATTTATATTCAAAGTATCTGCTGATGGAGCAAAGATGGAAATTTATTTACAAAATGCCTTAATGTTCAACTGAACGATGATTACCAGTTGGCCAAAAGAACTGCCACCAAGAGAGAGAAAACTATCAAAGCTTGATACAACAGCAAGGTAAGTATGCAGAACTTACAGTTCAGAGACCTAGTATTGGTATGGAACCTAGGACTTCCCAGAAAACACAAGGTTGCTGACAGCTGGGGTGACCAGCCAAAATGGAACAGTTATTCAATATGTCAGCATACTGCATACAACCTGATGGTGAGAATGGTGGAGACTGCACTTAGCACCAAAATTCATGTACTACCTAGGAACCAAGCTCAACCAAGGCTGCTCTGAAGCAACCTCCTCCCATAGAAACCCCATCTGTCACATGATGGAAAAGGAGAAAGAGGTTCCCAAAGAACAGATGAGTAATCAAGCAAGACCAGCCAGAAACAACCCAGGGTATCATGACTCCAGGGTCATCAGATGACAGACTTAAGCTGGTAGCTACTACTCTAAGGTGCAAATTCCCACCTAGATAGGGGAAACCAAGCCTACTGCAAAGCTAGTCTTGAACACAGAGGCAGGATCATTTGTGCCTATGGACACTTGGATAGTAAAAGGAGATAATGCTGAGCCAGAGAAGGATACCCAACTACAAGAGGACGAAGTGTTGGACTTACTGTCAACTAAGGATATGTAGTCGGTGCATGATGAGGAAGGGGTCACCTATCCGCAACCCAAGAAAGAGAGTACAGGTATTACTGTGATGTTCTGAAAGATCTTTAAAGAGCCACCGATGCCTCAAGAAGAACTTTGAAGAACATAATACTTGAACACAAAGCAGCTTATATTTCACATTAGCTCTGTATTTTTTACCTCCATTATTTATTACTGAGGTCAGATGCATGAAAACAGAAGAGTTATTCCCTGAGGGTTCATCAGCTCATATTACATTTTCCCAACCTGATGTCATAATACTTTGCTTGTGACATCATAGTTATTCCCATAGCAACAGACTGAGATGTCACAACATAGCTTTATGATGTCAAGTAGGGAGTGAGTTACAGAGGCAGATGAGCTCTAAGGGATAAGGATCCTGTTTTTGTGGGAATTTCTTCAGTAACAAGTAATGAAGAGGAGAAATCTATAGAATATATGTGAAATATACATTAAGCTGAAATGTGTCCAACTATTACGTTTTCCAAAGTTTTTTCAGAGGTATCAGCTGCTTTTTAAATCATGTACTGAAACTTACTTACAGTGCCCCAGATGCCTATACTGATTTACCCATGTATACTATCTACAGAAGCATACATGTCACCCCTATGTCTATGCTCCTCATAGTGTTCTCTGGCATCTCAGACTAATTTCAAGGTGATGGTGTAGGAAATCATTATCAATGTGATGTGTTGTTTTAATCAGGACTCAGTTTTCTAGGTAGATCTACTGTTATGCCATAATACCAGATAGGATCCATTTGTTAGACTAGGAATGTCAGAACTTTCTATGTTACAGGACTTGATGTGGATGCCAGTTTGTCAGCATGGAGAAAGTGTAACCTCATCGAGCAGCTTACAAGCATACCCTCTTGATTGGGACCATCAAGTTACAATTGCTATAGACAAAGGCGTATGCATGCTTTCTCAGGTCGTGCATTTGTCTGAGTGGTGTGTGGATACTTGATCAACTATGTGGTACATTTGGAGAGAATTACTATGATGTATGCTCCAGCACTGTGAGTAAATAAATTACTGATGGTGGATGGTGCCGTGCTTTTCGGAAGTTTGAATTACATGTTTTCACTGGCACATCGGTTCTGGAGCTGCCCTGATTGCTTTTTCCTTCAGTTAGTCCCACAAAGAAAGCACTTATTATAAGTCTATTTAATTATTCATAGGCTAAAGTAGCTCATTGATTGGCTGCTGTGCTGGTCTGAAATTTCTTAGAAATGCCTGGCAAAGATGCTCAGCTGATCGATTACGCTACTCTGCTTAAAACCTTAAAGAGCTGCTGACACCTTTAAGAAAACTTTGGAAAACATAGGGTCCAATTCCAGAACAGGTGTCCATCTGCCACAAGATGCAGCAGGGCACTCACCTGCGGCAGACGCAACTGCGTCATATGTGATGCGCGCTATTCCTGAAGGCCTACAGCATACGTCATGTGTCCTGGAATAGCCGCAGAAATAGTGGGTCTGTCCCATGGCAAGATGAAATTGCGTGTGGTGATGCAGAGCTGTGATGCAAACAGGAACCATGCCACAGGGTGCAGATCTGGAACGCCGTTTCAAACACAAGAAGAAACACAAGAAAAGAAAAACACCCCGGAAGAAGAACTTTACCAGCAATGAGACAGATGTTCTAGTGGAGGAGATCAGTGCCAGACATGCCCTTCTGTTCAGCAGGGGAGGGAACACGGCACAGAGGAACAAGAGAAAGGCTGTCTGGGAGGAGGTGGCCAGGTGTGTGAACGCTGTGAGCAACAGCAGGAAGACTGTCCGGGAGATCCAAAAGCATTGGAACAATCTCAAACGCAGTGGGAAGGACAAGCTGTCCCACAATTGAAGGAGCAGCCTGGCAACAGGAGATGGCCAGAGGACGCATAGCCACTCACCAGCCATGAGGAGAGGGTAGTCAGCGGCCTCAGTGGCAGGAATGTGGAAGGCGATAGCAACCTTAACGTTTTCCGGCTGAGACACACAGGAAGTAGGCATGCCATGATGGCAGCAAATATGTGCCATGTGTATGTAGACTGTGTGGGTGGGTCACACGCAAAAAATAGGTGGTAACACACTGTGGACAGCATATACAACCTGCAGGTGGGCATATTGTAACCCCCCCATGCACAGCCACACCGACACCTTCTGCCGCAGTGTCAGGCCCACAGAACAGTGTCACCCTGAAGCCAGCAGCAGCACCTAGGGGAACAATGAATGAAACACCTGCATGCGCACATGCTGGCATGACTGGCATGTGTGCAGACAGGGACAACCGTCATGGTGTACATGACACAGATGGCACCACAGCTAAGACAGATGGTGTGGGCCATGGACACTGGAACACGCACAGAGGTTGGCCACCACGGATCACAGTGCCCCACACAATAATCCAACAGACAACAGTCAGGTGGCCCCCATAGAACAACCACAGCACATATTACAGAGGCCATGGGCCAATGTCCACACCAGCATGCACAGTGGGCCATGGATGGTCCAATTCGCACATGTCAACCCTGGCTATGCATGCATATCTGGAACAGTCAGGTGTGCAATGACACAATGGTGTGGGCAAGACATGGGCCACACTGAGTAATGATGCCCCACAGTTCCTATTGCACTTGGGATGGGAAAGGGCATGTGAGGGGTGGGACACATGGACATGCCAGCTGCCATAAAGGAAACAAAGTGGGGGCAGACCTATGCACCCATGCCATCCAGGGTGTGCACTCCCATGGTGGCTGTGAATGTGACGCAGGCAATGGCACAGATGTGCCATGGCACCGCCACAGTGGCACAGTAAGTCTGCCACTCAACAGTGTCACTGTGCCGCTGTGCATAAAGTGTCATGTGGGGTACCACAACCTGACCACAAACCCCTGTGCTGCAGTGGTTAGCACATAGATACAGCACCTATATGCCATTGCAAGGCAGGCTGATAGACATTGTGTGGGTGGACAAGACAGCTGAACCGAAAAAGGAACAAAACACGATGGGTAGGTGGCTGCCACAGACCAACAGCCCGTGACACACCGATCAGCATGTTATGCTGGCTGAATAGTGTGGCCTGGATGTGCATTACTGTGACACAGTGACACACAGAACACATGTGACATGCATTGCCTAGTGGATGGTGGTACCATGGACATGTATGTGGTATGTGAGATAAATGGCTGTGGCACAGGGTGTGGGGTGATTAGTTGCGCAACACCAGGCCAACGTGTGTCCAACAACCCTGACTGTCCATGAGTGCCATATCATGTGTCTGTGGTGTGGACCACTGAACACTAGCACACAGCCTAGAGGCAACCATACCAGCACTGTGTGGACATGAAGACTGGCAATGGGACAGCATGATGGTGGTGTCCAAGGGGTGCGAGGGACACCCAGCTGAGGCAGGGACCAGTGACTGGAGGGGAGGCATGTTGTGTCATGATCCCTGATATGGTGACAGGTACACACACAATGCCACTTGACAGACCTGTCCCCAATGTATGGCACATGTGCACTGTAACACCACACAATGTAATGGGGCTGCCCATGTGCACATGTCACCTGCAGGGTGACCGCAGACGGAATGCCACTACACAACACAACTGCCATGCTCGATACATGCAGTGGGTCTGCATGTGTGTACCGCATATGCACCCCCCAGACACAACAGCTGGCAACAGCTGTATAATGCCTGACAACACCAGTGGCAGGGCATAAGGTCCAATGCGGCATGGCGCAGACATGACACATGTGCAATGGACACGGGTGCCGTGATATGCAGCAGCAAGGTCATGGACATGCCATGTGGCACTGTAGACACTACAGTATCTCTGCAGATATGCTGCCAAAGGTGATGCATACAACTGATGACACAACCTCTGTCTTCCAGGTACAGGCCACAGCCAGGATCAAGGCCCATCCGGAGAACAGTGTAGGTGACGTGACATGGATCAGGAGAGTGACACCAGATCAGATGACACCACCAGCAGCTCAGAAGACAATGACACAGCACAGTCTGATGTCCACACAACAGACGAAGACAGCCCAGGGGAGGAGGTGGGGGAGGAGGGGGTGGCAGAAAAGGCAGGGAATGATGACACAGATCCAGCAACCACGGTACCAAGCAACACTGTTGACATGATGCATGGTGGCTGAGAAACACAAAAGGATGCCAGTGGTACAACTGATGTTGACAGTATTCAGGACAATGTCATGGATGAATTGTTCCCTGAGACAGTACCAGATGGTCTGGAAGGGCCAGGAGGCAGGGAACGCTTGGCTGACACTGAAACACCAATGCAGATGGATGATGTTGACAACCTATGCCACAGCATGCTTGCATCAGAGGTGGAGGTGAGCAGGGAACTGACAGCCAGAAGAACAGCATTACAGGACATACATAGGGCAATGGTCCATCACCAGACCCGTATGGAGGGGGAGGTGTCACAGTTGTCTGAGGCCATCAATAGGGCTCTGCAGCACATACCCACCAATGAGACCCAGCACACAGCGGCTATAGAGGCCCTTGCAGCTGTATCACAGCAGCAGGCAGCAATATTAGCTGCACTGACAACATTGCTGCACCGTAACATTGGGGGGCAGGACATTGGGGTGCAGGTGGACATAACGAGTGGTGGGGGGGCACACTGGTGGACATAACAGTGGAATCCCATGTGGCAGCAACATGGAGGTTCTGCGGGAGGCAGGCAACATGTCACATGGCCAGCAGTGTGCAGAGACAATGGTACATGGTGCAGCCATGCACATGGGCGATGCACAAAGGGCTGGTGCATGGGGGGGGTCACAGTCCATCACAGAGATGGGGACATGACACAGATGGTGCAGGTGCCACACCAGATACAGGACACCACAGGTGGAATGGATGTATACAATGCTGTGGGACATGATCTCGGCCAGCAAACAGCCAGCCAAAGCCATGCAACATGGGCACAGAGACATACCTGGGAAGCAACAGGCACAGACCTACAGAACATGCCGCACACAATGGCCAGAGACAACATGCCAGTCACAGGTGGGAGGTCAGCTCACTACATGCCACACACCACTGACACTAGTGCTGCACAACACACTGACCTGCACAGTGTTGCACACTGTATGGTTGTGGGTGCTGGTGTCCCTGTGGGCATTGCCATGGTCAATGCACAAACACGTGCCATAGTGGGCTGGGATATAACTCAGGGCATACAGGGTGGACACGTCATGAACATGGGGGTAGCAGGCAGCACCTTCCCCACTGCACCTGCAACATCAAGTGGGGCAACGTACCAGACAGTGCCAGGTGCTGCAACACAGGACAACACACTGGGGACATGCAGCGGCACTGTGGGTTGGAGCATGGCAGCCACAGGGCCCACACAAATGCAGCTGCCATGGGGTGAGCACACAGCACCACCCACACACAGACAGCCAATGGAGGTCAGGGGGACAGAGGCCAGCGTTTCTGCAATAGCTGTACATGCCAACACAGCCCCTCAGAATGGAACAGGAGGAACGCCTGTGTCAGTCAATGGTGACAGTGCCATGGCGACAGTGATGCCCACTGGAGCACGTGGCTGGACAACCCAGAGGTTGCAGGGGTGCATGTGGTTCACACCAAATTAATTCCAGAGGTGGGACCACTGGGGGGGTCCAGAACCACGCAGGTCCCAACGGTAGGCCGCATGGCAATCAGGGGTCGACTAGGAAGAGCTGACTTGGCATGGTGACAGTGGGACAGGGGCCAGGACAGTGGTGATAAGGAACAGGTCACACATGCGAACACATGAATGGTCAAAGGATGGGTTGGGAGGGAGCATATAGTGGGTGCACACACTGGGACACACAGGCTAGGGGCAACATCGCAGTGTAATGTGTTACACAGCACTGTTGTGGCAGCCATGTACAACATTGGACATCAGAACAATGAAGCACGCATCTCTGCGTGTGTGTGGGATACATGGCCATCGTTGTGGGGCAATGTTAAGGGGTGGGAATGCACATGGATATGAGGTGTGTGTGGTACACATGTGGAAGGTGCACATATCCAAATAAACCATGCAGAAGCAATGCAAGGTGTGGTATGTTTGTGTCCATGGCCTGCTGGGTATACATATAGCGTATGATAGCACAGATACACACATAATGCACTGTATCATGGCCTGCACATGCATATGCCTCATTATATCTGTGTTCCGCAGCTGTGCATGGGTTCCACAGTGGTGTCATTAACCATAGCAGTTGAGGGTACCCACTATTTCCTAGGGGAAGGGGAGATTATATGGTTAGTCCATTGCCCCTGCCATCACCTGATACATGTACACGTTTGCTATGTTGCCTGCTCTGGCCCCACAGCCCTCCAGTTTCTGGCTCTGCCGTGGCAGACCTGATCATGTCACACATGTGACAGTACACTGGTGCCACAGTGGTACTTGTGCACATGTGGCCTGTACCATTTCAGACATGTGCATGATGGCATGTACTCACATGATACTCTGTGATGTACATGTTTTCAGGGGGCAAGGGGCACCTAGAAATGCAGGTGTGCCATGTCAGCCTTGCATTTCCATTTACCTACCTATCAGCCAGCTGCCCTGCAGATATCTGCTGGCAAAGGCCTCATGGATCCCACTCTGTCGGAATATGAAGGAGTCATGTGATGACCTGGGATATCTTGCCACTACTTCCAGGATCCTGCATTGGCTGTCACAAATGATCGGGACATTCAGGGAATTATAACCCCTGCTGTTCACATACACCTCAGCATCAGCAGATGGTGCACGTATTGCAACATGCGTGCAGTCCACAGTCCCCAGGACATGGGGGAACTGCATAGTGCTATACAATCCCTGCCACACTGCATTCTGCCCCTGTTCAACCATTGGGAACTGGATGTACTGGTGCATCTTATGGAGCAGGGCATCTATGAACCACTTCAGGCATTTTGACACTGCAGACTAGGAGATGCCAACAGTGTCCCCAGTGGAGGTGTGGAACGTTTCCGTTGCCAGGAAGCATAGTGCTGCTGTCACCTTCACTTCCACTGGTATCGGCTGCCTCCTACTGGTTCTGGTATGCAGTTCTGGCCTGAGCTCATTGCAGAGCTCCTGTATGGCCTTGTATGGCAGGCGGTATCGTGCTAGGCACTGCTCCTCTGAGAGGTCCAGGAATGATGTTCTCCACCTGTGCACCCTTCCATGGTGCTGTCTCCTACATACCTGGCCTCCCCCTCTCTGGGGTGGTTGGGCTGCACACAGAGCCTGTTGTTGTGCTAGCCAGTGTCATCTCCGTAGTGTCAGTCTGAAGGCAATGAATAGCGGTAGTCCAGGCATATCTTCAACAATGTGCTGCTTCTGCCTCATGACAGTCTTCACAGATATCTGTGTGTTGCCCTGCCTGTGTCTTTTATAGTGTGGGATTAGACCACCCTTTCATTGGTCTTGCAGGTGTGTCTAATGTGTGATGCATGTCTGCGCACTCGGCCTTTTGGAATACCATTTGTGGGGGTTTGGCCAGCTTGCATGTCGCAAGTGGGTGTTTGCGTCTTGATGCAGCTGTGTCATGGCGCAAGTAGTGCTGCAAGGCTCTTTGGCACAGTTGCTGGGTGCATTGGTGCAGGTGTCCTTCTTGTAATGCTGCTGGGCACAATTGTTGCCACATCTCTGTGTCTGGCATGCATGGTGCATCTCCCTTGCGTCTGTGACATGCTTTTTGGAATCCGGCCCATAATATTTAGAAACAATTCTACTTTTATTTCATATATCTTCTGTAGATTTCTCCTCTCCATTATTTATTACTTTAGCAATTCACACAAAAATAAGATCTTTATTCATTAGCATTCATCCGCCACTTTAGTTTATTCCCTATTTGAAATTATAATGCTTTGTTGTGACATCACAGTCTGTTGCCATGGGAATAACATTGATGACACAAGCAGAGCATTATGAAATCAGGTTGTGAAGAAGCAATAAGAGCTGATGAACCTATCAAAGAACAACTCTCATTTTTTCATGTGTATTACCTCAGTGATAAATAATGGGTATAAAAAATACAGTGCTAATGACAGATATAAGCTTCTCTGTGAAAAAAATTATGTTTTTCAAAGTTCATCTCAAGGCATTGGTGGCTTAAAAAATAAACAGTAAAAAAGAAAACTGTTATTGCAATTAGACTTATAATCACAATAACAACCTCGAAGCCAGACATTTCCTTGGGTTAACAACCGGATGGAGGGAGGTGGCCCTTGGCTGCGCCTCAGGACACCCATTCCCAAACCAGTTATTATTCCCTTGGAAATGACTGGCATCTCAATCATTATTACTTAATTCATTAATGAGATTTGTCAGTCTCTGGGACAACTTTTTTTTTTAATTTAGTGGGCTTTTTTTCCTAGTTGCCAATCGGCCTCTTATTGGTCCTACCCACTCACCCAACCCCATCACCCTTCTTCTTCGGGACTTAGCTCTCTTCCTGAGTACACCCTGACTTGTCCCCTAGGGTGGAGCCATTGAGAGAGGAGGGTGCTATCCCTGACTGGAGACTTGGTAATTGATAAGGAAGAGAGCACCATGGTCGATGGTGTGGGGCCTGTGGTGAGGGGTAGACCTTCTCCTGCTGCGGTTGGTGGTTTTCTACTTTTCTCCCCTGGAGAATGCGCCCAATGTTGGTGCATGGGGTTGTATACACTCTTATCAGAGCACATCAGGGTCCTCTCTCCTGGCTCATCTTGTGCTCAACCTTATTCAAAATGGCCACTGCGAACTGAATGAGTTAAAAGAGCTCCTGCTATCTCAGGTCACATTTTTTAACAGTCTTCTTGTACTCAGTTGAGGTTATATTTCATATTTTTTCTTTTGTATTTAGCGTCCCTGTTTTCATTCTAGCTACATCAGCAATCTCTACATGATGTGACCAATCATAACATGAATTTTTTAAACTAAAGACACTTTGAGACCTAAGGGGGTTGACAGTGTCTCTTTAATGTGCATAGCTATAAGCCATGCAAATTAAAGAGACACTGTCAAACCCCAAGGCCTCAAAGTGTCTTTAGTTTAAAAAACTAAAAAAGCATGTTATGATTGGTTACATCATGTAGAGATTGCTGTTGCAGCAGTAGTTTCATTCTGATTCCTTTTTTGCTTTTTTAAAGTGAAAACCAAGTGCTCACCATTCTGGTGTTACCACAGAAAAACATGTTTGTTTACAGTCCTTGATCAACTCCCACTGCATGTTTCCTGGACTTGGGAACACCCCCAACAAAGCATAGTCACTCATGAAGCAATGGAAGGAGACGAGTCTACTGCATCATGAGTGGCTGCACTGTTTGGGGGTGTCCCTAATATTCAGGAAGTATGCAATAAAAGTAGAACAAAGATTTGAAACAAAACAAGGCTGGATATAACACCATTAGCATGCTTTTAGTTTTACTAGGAAAGGAGGAGGACAAAATAACCAGCAACATAAACACATTTTGAGAAGGTGAGCAATCATAGAATGTGGGTTTTCAACTAGAAATAATATGATTCAAAAAGGGTTTACTCTAGTGTCCCTTTAAGATAAACAATTTGGATCACTGTCTATCAAACTTCATCTGCTTGAGCAGGACGCATAACCTCCAAGTTCCCCAGTCTACCCAGTTGTAAAACTGAGTAGAAACTGGACCCCACTGCAGATGAGATGATTAAGCAATAAGGCATGACGGGGGATGTGTTATGGTGGGATAACGGCCCCCTCAGGTGGGTTGAAGCATGAGCCATTAGTTTTAGTAAATTTAATGGCTTTTTTAAACATATTACTTTTAGCTGGGCCATTGTGCTGGGATAACGGCCCAGCTGAAAGCTGCTCTTGGCCAATCAGGAGCCAGCATTCTTTCTACCCATTTCATAATGCTGATTACCCCAGTGTACGGAGAACACAGTGGTCCCAGGAGGGGAGGGGGAAGTTAACAGACTCCACCAAGGTATTATGTCACAGAGGAAACAAGGGCAGAAAGAAATAAGACATTTCAGGGTTGAAGGTTCAAAATCTAAGGGAGGGAGGAAGAATGAGTGGCAATGTATCTAACCAAATGCCAGCAACCAAGGCTGAACAACCAAGAGTATTAGGTAGGGAAAATGACTTTAACAAGAGAGACCATGTGTAATACTGTAGGCACAGTATGATCAAAACCTAGTAGGAGAGAACATATTCAGCTGGACCAGGAAGCCAAGGACCCTGCAACAGAAATGATCCAATGGCTGCAGGGTTAGGTCCTTTTTCTGTCTTTATTCAAAGCTGTTTGTATGTTTTTGCTTAGGAATGGAAGGAAAGTCAATGGGGTGTGGGTGGTTGGGAGGTGGGGGTTGCAAGTACAGTGCAGTCCATCAGGGTCAAGTGCTCTGTGTGAGATTTCACAATTTACTTTATGTCAGACTGGTTCTATGTTATAAAAGCAACTTCAAAATCGCGACTTCAATGTTGGTGACTACATATTAGCGACCACAGTAAAGGCAATAGTACATAACAGCGAGAGTTAAAACCGCACATACAAGTGTGCTCCTGCGCTCCCTGACACAATTAACTACTGAACAAACCAAAAAAGCCGAGCTACAATTGAAATCTAACCTGATTAAAGAAATTCAAATTAAGCAGCTAATTTCTGTAATGGAGAACAAGGATCAGTATTCTCAGAAACGTCAAAACAGTGACCTTCACAATTTAAAAAAAAAAACAGCAAAGCCAGGAGAAACTTTTTTATTTCTTTCAAATCTTCACAGCACTTCACTGCACTCATTCTGCAATCTCATTTCTGTCTTCCAGACTTCTTCGGTCTGCAATCTGCAATCAGCTTTCTTTCTTCTTCACTGCTTGAACTGGAAATGCACGTTATCTGATTTTTCCTTATCTCTGCAATAAAGGTAGTTCCCATAGAGTGCCAGTGGCTTACCTTTTTGGCTGGTGACAAACTCAGCTGCCATATCCACTAGTTTGTTTCGCTACCTCTACTACTGGGGGTGGGGTGGGGGTTTTATCAATGCTGTACAACAGGAAATGGAAACTAAGGGATTTGGGGTTTTTCTTCTTGGGCTGATTTTGATTCTTGGGCTGATTTTGATTCTTGGCTGATTTAGATTCTTGGGCTGATTTTACACAGGTAAGAAACAGGCGCTATTAGTCGCTATTATTGCAAATGTAGTCACTATTAAAGCTGAGTTGGTCTTATTTCATGGTTGCTTAATTGTATTTTGCTATTCTGCGGTCGCGATTTTTGAGTCACTATAATCGGGTCACTATTATCACAGGATACCATCAGACTTGAGCAACTGTCTTTGGATTACATTGGTTCCTGCAGTATCCTGTGAGGTATCACAGCAGAAACAGGTAAGAGCACTTGACCCTGGCAGACAACACTACAAACACCTAATCTGACATAACAGACTGATAATCTAGGAATGCCAGTGGCAGAATCACTATGGTAACACATTTCAGTGGGAACGAAACCTAGAGCTATAAAGGCATCAGTTACTGACGTTGACATCAGAAGGAGGACATAGACACCAGTCTGCTTGAAGTATTGTAATTAGAAATACACTTAGTAAGTTGCACACACACTCATGGATTTCTTCTATTCCCCTGAAGGAGGGTCAAAAGTCAGTTCAGCATTAATGGATACCATCAGTGACCATTTGCTAACACAGCATATGAGGAAGGAAACCAGACAAGGGGCAGTGCTTGACCAGGTATTATCTAACAGGGGAGATATCATAACAAGAACCACAATAGAGGAACAGGTGTTCATAATTTATGGTCCAAGGAATTCAGGGGCAGGAAGTGGAGGGGAAATGGAAATCAGTCAATACAGCAGATCTCAATTTAGAGAGGATATAATGTATCACATGTGATGAAGTGTGTTTGCAAAACATAGTGTCGAAGGCATTTAACAGGAAAAAGGCATTTTAGGACTTAAAAGCTTCAATAGCTGAGCACAGTACAGTATATGCAGAATTACTGAGAGCAGTGCAAGACATGTAAAAATATGCTAACATAGAAACATAGAATTTGACGGCAGATAAGGACCGCTTGGCCCACCCAGTCTGCCCATTTCCCTACCTACTGGATAAGCTGCAGATCCTAGTTAACCAGCAGCCTACTTCTTCCTACCCCCAACCCCCAGAATTGCCTTATGACTATCCCATGCATGCTTGAATTCCACCACTGATTTTGACTCACAACCTCCTCCGGAAGGCCATTCCATGCATCCACAACCCTCTCTGTGAAAAATACTTCCTAAATTACCTCTGAGCCGCCTCTATCTTCAAATTGTGCCCTCTGTTCTTGCACACCTCTTTTGAAAGATGCTACCTCTTGGACTTTGTTGATTCCCTTGAGGTACTTAGAGTTTCTATCATGTCCCCTCCTCCCTTCCTCGAGGCTATACATATTAAGCTCCTTAAGTCTCTCTTCATATGTCCTGTGGTGCAGACCCTGCACCATTTTAGTTGCCCTCCTCTGGACAGCTTCCATCCTGTCTATGTCTTTGCGGAGATTGGGTCTCCAGAACTGCACACAGTACTCCAGATGGGGTCTCACCAGCTGTCTGTACAGAGGGATAATAACTTCCTGTTTTCTACTGGTGATGCCTCTCCTATGCATCCCAGTATCCCCCCAGCCCTCCTTGCTGCCTTCTCACACATTGCTTGCCCACCTTTAGGTCATCTGATATGACAACCCCAGGTCCTTTCCATTTTTGTTGTTGTTAGTATCTCACCCCCATTGTGTACTCTTCCCCTGGGTTTTTGTTTCCCAGGTGCATTACCTTGCACTTCTTAGCATTGAATCTAAGCTGCCATACATTTGACCATTCCTCTAACCTTGCCAAGTCCCTTCTCATCCTTTCCACCCCATCCTGTGCATCAACTCTGTTGCAGATCTTAGTGTCATCTGCAAAGAGACATACTTTTCCTTCCAGTCCTTCTGCAATGTCGCTTATAAAGACATTGAAGAGGATTGGTCCTAATACTGAACCCTGCGGTACCCCGCTAGTAACCCTCCTTTCTTCTGAGTTTCTATGGTATTGAAAACTATGAAATGGGGTTATTATAGCTGAGGCAGCCAAGACAAGTCACACATGTTCTCAGTGCAAATAAAGGACAGAAAGAGGGTACAAAAGAGGGCGGTTCTGCTTAGCAACCTCGGACAATGGGGGAAATTCTAACTACCAAGACTAATTTGGATGTTTTCAATTCAATTCAATTTTTATTTAACCAGGCAGAACATCGTTGAGCAAGTTCATTTACAAGATGGTCCTGGGAGGACACAATAGACAATACATCACTTAGCAAAGAGTTTCAAATGAACTTACATTGGTAGCACATACATAGTGCATGGCAATAAACATAAGAAGTGGCACATGAGAACAATAAGTTTTACAGAGGATTACATAGGGGTACAAGTACTTTTCTACAAGAAATGAACATGATGCCTAGGTGTGTCCACTATCATAAGTTACATCACGTCCCTTCACAGGATACACTAGGAGGGAGGGAGGTAAGGCAGATAAGATAAGGGTACTTAAGTGCTATGGGATGTGACTAGACAGGATGGTATATGGGTATGAGCGGTACATTGGGGTAAGGAGGTTGAGGAGAGTATAAGGAAGGGATGACAATTAGGAGGTGGGCATGGGGACATGGGGATTAAAAAATAAGGGTAATGGGATGGGAAAGGGGGAAGAGTGATGAAAAGAAGAAGGGCAATAAGTTAGGGTTGGTGACAGGGAAGGGAAAGGGGAGGGTGGGAAAGTAGGTGAACTAGAATGGGAGGCACTGAAGGTATCAGAAAAGGGGGGAAGAGAGAGTGCTAGATACTGGGGTATATAGGCAGACTTGAATCAAATTGAATTTGGAAGTTATCCTGAATTATTAATTTTTCTTCCCTATCCAACAAAGAAAGTGAATTTACACAAAAGGAACAAGTGAACAGGTGCATTAGTGACCCGTGTTCCATACTTGTTATTGGGGACATGGATGCAAAGCTACAGTACTATACACACTGGCTGTCTGTATGAGACCTGGTGGTCAATTCAGGATGTACCCTAGAGCTCTTGAAGAGCCCCCTGGCATCGGAGGGGAAGGACTGGAAAAACAATGTTAAGGCAATTTCAGCTTATAATTCACATCCTGGCCTTCCTCTTTTTCATAGTTACCATCAAAATCACCATGAAAACAGGATCACCATCCCTGAGACTTCATCAACTTGGACAGCCTTTCTACACCTGACATCATAATGCCCTGGATGTGACATCATAATCATTTCCACTGCTATAGATTGTGATGCCATAAGCAGAGGACTGATATACCAGGTGTAGATAAACAGCTGGAGTGAATGAAGCCAAATAGAGATCCTGATTTCATGTTAATAAGCAAAGGTTTAGTGAAGAAAGAGACACTGAACACCAAAAACATATCAGTAATGTTAGGACTGAAACACACAAAACATAACAAGCATTTGTCAAGCCAAGTGTTGCTTGCTTAAATGTGCTGTTAAGGTATTTGGAAGTGATAATACCATGCCTAAGAACTGTCTTGTGCCCCACCCCAAGACATCCACTGTGTCTTTCTGTTCAGTATTCACAGAACAGGGGGAAGGGCAAGGGCCACAACAGTACAGCAGTTGCAAAGGCGTGAAGAGGTGGTCAATAGTCCATTCACAGGCAAAAGAATCTTGCAGGAGGTGACTAAATTGAAGGTGGGCAAAGCGATAGGACCAGATGGCATAC
The DNA here is from genome assembly GCA_016271365.2 of Neoceratodus forsteri. Taxonomy (NCBI): domain Eukaryota; kingdom Metazoa; phylum Chordata; order Ceratodontiformes; family Ceratodontidae; genus Neoceratodus; species Neoceratodus forsteri. The sequence continues at coordinate 607,862,331 of CM057449.1, read as the reverse complement.
ACCCAAGGATATTGAGAATTGTGAAGGGAGATAGCAGTACCTCTGGCAGCCATGTTCACTGAGTCATTCAACACAGGGGTGGTACCAGAGAATTGGAGAAGGGCACATGTGGTCCCTCTACACAAATCCAGCAGTAGGGAGGAGGTGGGGAATTATAGGCCGGTCAACCTCACCTCAGTAGTGGGGAAGATCATGGAGACATTGCTTAATGAAAAGGATAGTGAGGCATCTAGAAGCCGTCGGAGCCCAGGACCATAGGCAACATGGATTCACAGTGGGGAGGTTCATGTCAGGCAAGTCTGGTTGATCTCTTTGACTGGGTGACAAAGGAAGTAAATCGGGGTTGGGCAGTGGACAACGCTTACCTTGAATTCAGCAAAGCCTTTGACACCGTCCCACATAGGAGGCTGATAAACTAGCTGGGTAGGCTGGGCATGGGGGAAAGGGTGGTAAACTGGGTTAGAAACTGGCTAACAGACAGGAGGCAGAGAGTGGTGGTAAATGGGGTGCAGTCTGGGGAGAGGGGGTGACCAGTGGGGTGTCACAGGGATTGGTGGGGTCAGTCCTGTTCAATGTCTTCATTAGTGACATTGCAGAACAGCTGAAGGGAAAGGTCTGCCTGTTTGCAGATGACACCAAGATCTGTAACACAGTGGATACCCCAGAGGGGGTGAATAAAATGAGGAGGGACCTGGGGGAGCTTGGGAAACAGTCTGAGGACTGGCAGCTGAAGTTTAATTCAAAAAAGTACAAAATTATACAACTGGGACACAGAAACCCTGGGGAAAGCTACAGGATGGGGAGGAGGGAGTTGCTGACAGTCACAAAGGAGGAAAGGGATCTGAGGGTTCTTATTTCAGATTAGCTGAAAATGTCAAAGTGGTAAGCAGCTGGGAGGGCCAGTGACATGCTGGGGTGCATAGGCGGGGGTATCACCAGCATAAGGAGGGAGGTAGTGATGCCATTATATAAAACCATAAAACCATAGTCAGGCCTCACATGGAGTACTGTGTGCAGTTCTGGAGGTCACATCTTCATAAGGGTATTAACAGATTGGAGATGGTCCAGAGAAGGGTGAATGAGATGGTACAGAGCTTGCAACACAAGACTTATGAGGAGAAATCAAAGGACCTCAATATGTACTCACTGGAAGAGAGGAGGGAAAAAGAGGATATGATGGAAACACTCAAGTACCACAAGGGTATAAATATAACTACTGAGAAGCAGGAGGCAGCTGCTATAGGCACATGTGCCAGCTTCTGTGTGATATTCTTTTGTTCCTATAAATCTGTAATCTCCAGTATTTCTGTAACCACATGACCACACTGCCTTCTTTAGGCAATTTTATGCTGGCTGATGCCTGGTGTCAGACAGCAAACAGACGGCTCACCAGATTGTGTTGCCATTTAAAAAACTTCATAGAGTGTTCTTTTACTGGTAAGCATTTTGGAAAGCTGGTGAAGGTCTCACAAATTTTTATTATGAGTTTTTCTCCTTATGTCTTTCCTCTTTGGTCCCCCCAACCCCACACCCCAACAGTCATTGGTGGCCACAGCTGCAGCCTTCTTCTTGCCGAGATGGTGGGTGAGTAGCTGCCTTTCACAGTCTATGAAGTCTGATGTCATTCAGTCCCACTTATTGGTCATCTTCCAACATAGGCGAGGTGCTGCCAGACGAAAACTAACTCAGGACAAGCAGCTTTCAAAGTGGGGAAGAAATGGAGTGAGCAAGAATCAAGTACTCATTCAGATGTGGCATCAATTTTAAGATCATCATACTGGTGTGGACACTGCAAATAGAACCCCAGCTCTTTAAGCAGCATTATGAAAGTAAAGGCTTCTCGAAGCACTGGGGTTCTGCTTATTGTACTGTAAGTGGGCTGCATCTAATTAAGTAATTTACTGTACCTTACATCTGGATGTATGGTAGGCCCAACTTTAAATAAACACTGCACCTGAATGAACATATGCTGCCATAGAAACATAGAATTTGTCAGCAGAAAAGGACAGCTCAGTCCACCCAGTCTGCCCAAGTGTTCTCTACCTAGTTGTCACTCCTGCCTGTATATGTTACTGTATGTCTTATTCTGACTGCGTCTATCAGGACCTCCTTGTGAATGAGCTTGCTCAATGGATTTTTCCTGCAATGAACTTGAACCAACTCCACCTCCATAGCTCTATTGATCTCCGTTGACCCCATCCTTCCCCTTTTTCTAACATACCCCTATGTTTATCCCATGCATGCTTCATGCCCCCTATCATTTTAGCCTCCACCACTTCCTGGCAGTCTGTTCAAGGCATCTACCACCTTTTCAGTAAAGAAATATTTCTTCACATCTATCCTGAACTCCCCCCCCCCCCCAGCTTCATTGTATGCCCCTTGGTTTGGATGCTCATCCTCATTTGAAGGAAACTCCCCAACCGTACCCTGTTTACCCCTGTGAGGGTAGGTCTTGATCATGTCACCTCTTGCTCTCCTCTCTTCCAGAGTGTACATGTTGAGATTTTTCAGCCTTTCCTTGTAGGGATTCCTGTGAAAATCCTGAACCAATTTAGTTGCCCTCTTCTGGAAAACCTCCACCTTATGTACTTTATGAAGTGTGGACTCTAAAACTGGACACAGTACTCCAGCTGGGGATATACCAGGGAGTGATACAATGGCAGCACAACATCCCTCCTCCTCCTACTGGAGATTCCACTCCTTATGCACCCCAGAATCAAATTTGCCCTACCCATAGCCTTGTCACACTGTACTGCCACCTTGAGGTCCTCTGATATAATAACATCAAGGACCCTTTCATATCTAGTGAGTATCCATACCTCCCCCCCATCCTATACGCAGCATTGGGGTTCCTATGCCCAGGTGCATGATTTTACACTTGCTGGCATTGAACCCCAACTAAGTAAGAAAATGGAATTGATCTGAATGAATTTCAGGCTTTTATGCAGCTTTTCCGGGAGTGTGTATATGTGTGTGTGTGTGTGGGGGGGGGGGGGCTCTGCTACTATAACTATTTGCTTTTGCTTTTGGCCTCAAATCAGGTGCACTCCAGTAAACAGATAAAACATATTTAAGAAAGACTCATAAGAAATGTGATAAAGTCTTTGTACATCAGGCAGGGCTGAGCTTGCAGACAGGAGAGATGCAGCCTTTTCCTAATTAATGAGCTTCCCACTGGTCACCTGTGAGCCTCTTATGGGCCAGAGCTTACTACATAAGAATTTGTCAATGCCGAATGGTTGCTTGCTGTCATTAGCAGTGGAAGTGCAGGAGTTAGACAGATGGGGCCCGATTCTCAAAGCCCTACATCAGACGCACAGTGCGTGCACCGAACAGATATGGTGCAAGGTGCATCTTGTGTTTATGACCGCCCTCCGTGCAATTCACAAAGGTGGCCTGCATCAACCATAGCCCACCTGCCCCAAACAGGGCTTGCACCTGAAATGCACTGCAGCACGGTGGTACGGGGACTGTGGCTGACACAAGCTGCATCCTGTGATTCATAGACATCACCCAGCGGGAGAAATTCTAAGTGTCCTTAGACCAGCCAGGGCAGGCATAAGGGGACTTAAACATTCTCCCCTGGGTGACACGCCTGTGTGCGGCACATCATGGGTGACTGTCCCCCCACCATACACCCCTGAGTGTGGCCCCGTATGTGTGATCCCAGTCCTAGTGGTCCAATGACACCCCTCACAGCTCCCAGATGCCACCTAGGTACCATGTTGGTACCCCCGTCCTGCTGCTGCCCATACTGGCAGTGGCTCCCCCGATCCCCATTGCCCACCCCATTGGTGCTACCGCAGCACCAATGTATGGTGGTACAGTGTCCACCCATGCCTCAGCAGGTGGTGCCCAAATCCACCCGTACACCAGTCCCAACTGCACCCTAGCACCTGGCACATCCCACCACTTAACTCCGTGGCCAGGCACCAATTGCACTGAACATGGTGGGGGGACACCGGCCCACCAGGTTGGGTCCACATGCCCATTACCTAGTGGGACGGGGGTCCTGTGTTAGTCTGTGGTGGCCTATGATGGACCTGTGCGGTGTGTCAGGGGTTTGCCACAGGGTTCCAGTCAGCACAAGCATGGGGACTTAGCTTCTGAGACCCCTCCTGTACCTGAATCAGGTGCAGGGTCCATGGCACACCAGGCATTGGTGCAAGCTGCTGTTTGCTGCAGCTTGCGCCAGATACAGGCCCCTATGAGAATTGGGCCCATGCAGTATAGGAATGGCAGTAAAGTATTGAACTGATGCCAACCCCACCCCCACCCTGCAGAGATGGACTGGCATTGGGGTGTGCCTTTGGGTCATCACCCATAACGGTCGTGAGATTTCACCTCACCCTACCCTGCAGACACAGACAAGTGTTGAGGTGTGCCTTGGGTGTTCGGGCTTTACTCACCTCATTCCATAAGGAAATATGCTGAAATGGGTGCAGTATAGGAGAATGGGGTGAACTCTGGGGCCTAAAAGTCCAAGGCGCACCTCAATGCCTGCCACTGGCTGCAGGGTGTGGGTGGGGGTGGAATGGCATGAGCATTACTGTCGACAATCCCAAGTCACATCCCTAATGCCTGTCAATCCCTACAGGGTAGGGTGTTATGGTTGAAAACCCTAACACCCTGGGTGTTTCTTGGTATTTTTACTCCAAATTTTCAACATGGGCTTTTTGTGATCCCACCGCATGAACAGTGACACTATCAGTTCGTTAGCCGAAAGGTGATTTTGCACAGCGACTGAGCCATTTGGCGCCACGGTGTGAAAACACATTTCAAACAGGATGCGAAAACTGACAGCTGTACTGTTCATGAGGCGGAGTAAAAAATGGCAATGTTGAAAATCTGGAATGAAAACATGAAAAAAATGGTGAAGTCATGAGTGTGCATAGAAACTATGCAACGCACACCCATAATGTAATTAGCTTTAGGATTTTTTACAGCAGTTTTTCAACACAGGCATTTTGGGCCCTCCGCTTATGAACTATGTCACTGTGATTTTCTTAGTCTATCCCGAACACTGATTTCCCACAGCGACCATGCTATTCTGCATTGGAAGTGCGAAAACACATTTCAGCCACCTGTGTGAAAAATGACAGCTGTACTGTTCATAAGGAGGTGTTGAAAAATGCCAATATTTAAAATCTGGACTGAAAAGATTATGAATTTGTGAACTTACGAGGGTGCGTGGAAATTGCACAATGCACACTCGTAACACTGTCATTTTATGGACTTTTATCACCAAATTTTCAACATAGCCAGTTTAAGACCTCTGCTCATGAACAGTGTCACTGTGATTTTCTTAATCTGTCCCTAACATTGATTTCGCACACCGACCACGCCGCTGTACACTACATGTCCGAAAACACATTTTGGGTGATATGTGAAAAATGACAGTTGTACTGTTCATAAGGAGGTATGGTAAAATGGCAATGCTGAAAATCTGGAGTGAAAATATTAAAAATTCTTGAAGTTACGAGAGTGTGTAGGAACTGTGCAACGCACACTCCTAAAACAGTCATTTGGGGGAAATTTTTCACCAAATTTTCAACATAGGGTTTTTGGGGACCTACCTCTTTAACAGTGTCAGTGTGATATTCTTAATCTGTCCTGAACATTGTTTCACACACCGACCACGCCATTGTGTGCTACATGTGCAAAAACACATTTCAGGTGAGATGTGAAAAATGACAGCTGTACTGTTCATAAGAAGGTGTGGTAAAATGACAATGTTGAAAATCTGGAGTGAAAATATAAAAAATGCTCAAACTTACTAACGTGCCTAGGAACTGCCCAACGACGCCAGAAACAGTATCTTTGAATTACTAATTTTCAACATAGGGTTTTTGGGGCCTACCATGAACTGTGACACTTCCATTTCATTAATCAGTCCCAAAAGGTTGTTCCATGCAGTGACAGTGAAATCACCTTTTGGGACCGAATAACAGAATGACAGTGACTGAGTTCATGAGGTGGGGTCCCAAGAACTCCATGTTGAAAATTTAGTGAAAAAAATTCCAAAAATGGCTGAGATATGCACCAAAGTTAAAAAAAAAAAACATTTATGCCATTATACAGCTTACCGACATTTCTTCAGTTCGCAGTCGGCTTTGAAGAGTGCAGACGTGTTCCCGGACCATTGAAGGTCATTGCGCTGGGCCCGGAGGTGAGTATGGGGTGGGAGGGGTGGGAGGTGGGATATGCAGAGAGGTGCGGGTTGGGGAGGGACCACCGAATCAATGAGAGACGCTTAGTTTACAGGTTTATTTACAAAAAAAAAAACGCTATGGAAGGTTTTTGTTTTTTCGGGAGATTTAATTTTGCATACTGGGTGGCCCCAGCATGCCACTTGAGTGTTTGGGAGGACTGAAGCCAGTGGGGATTGGGCACCCTGCTGGCACATGCCACCGAGTGCTGGGGGGACAAGAGATGAGGGGATCACAGCCCCCACATAAGAAATTGGGGAAGCATTATTCGATGGGGAGTGGGCTCCCCCATTGGTAGAATTACCAGGCAGGTGGCATACTGACAGGGGAATTGGCACTCCTCTCAGCACATATAAGTGTGGGGGGGGTGGCAAGATTAGGCACTCCTGGTCGGCTTTCTTTTGTTATTTATTGAAATGTTTCACCAGGAAGGCACACTGAAGGGCAGGCAGTGGCTTTCCATCGGCTTTGTGGAGACTGTGAGAGGCCAATGGAGAAGCCATAGCCATAGGAACACAGCAAAATGGAGCTGTGTAATTGGCTGCTGCAGTCAGGGAGGCCCTTCCGTAAAAACAGCTTATTGTGTAGTGACAAGGCGCTCCCTGATTGCAGCGGCTCAGTTTCTTTGATGTAGTGGCCTGCTCATTAACTGCCATTGATCGACAGCAGGCTCCACTATTGGCCGAGGCAGAGACCAGCCCCTGAATGGGCTGCTGCCATTCGGCACAACACTGCTGCACCTCCACAACCTGCTTGTGAAGAAAACCTGATGCAATATGTTTCTTGCACATGATTGCAAGCAACACAAAAAGTAGGGACATGAAAAGTAAGGGCACAAAGTCCCTGGAGCCCTGGAGTATCTGTGGCATGGTGTTAGTCAGGGTTTGCATGATCACACAATACAGCACTGGCATTAATCTAAATCTGGCACTGTCTGATCAGACAAAGTAATATACTGACACCACTTGGATAGAGGGTACCAAAGTTAGGGTAACACTAAGGTTACACACCATGATTGTTAACTTCAGACCTTAAAGAACACCACACTACAGATTAATGAAAGTTCCAGGGACTTAATCTCCTAACTTTTCATTTCCTTAGTTTTCATGTTTTGTGCTTAACCCTAACTGTTGCATTAATGCAGTTTGTGCGTGAATATATGGCATAGAGGATAATGTATGGACATCAGTGAACAACCACTGTATGCTCGCTTCAAGTGGTTTCCATGATAATTAAGGTAAACCTCGAGAGTGCAGCTCAAGAGGTTTATCCAAGTTGTCATGGAAGCCACGAGAAGTGAGCTTACAGTGATTGTTCATTGATACCCATATATTGTCTTTTATAGTGTATGGGCATCAGTGAAAGCGATCCTTTTTTCAAAATTTTAAACGTGACACTTTGCCATGTGACAACTGTCTTACCTTATGATGCAGACCATAAGCTGGTGGATGTTTTTTAAAATTAATTTTCAGTTGGGCCATTATTTATTTATTCAACAGCACTAAAAACGCAACAGAAACTAATGGAGCAATAAGCTTTAGGAAATATTAAAGTAAAATTCTTCGAGAATTCAAAATATAACTGTAGTCTTTGGTGTCGATCACATGAATTGCTTGCCCAATCGGAACTGCCACAAACTGTATACAGGATTGGGCCTTGGAGCATTGATCGTGTAGTAAAAGTCTGCTAATATACAGCACATCTATAATAAAATGGAATAAGAAATAACCAGCTTTAAAACACAAGGATTTGTAAATAATGACAGGTAAGAGAGGGTGAGTGGGGACTGGTATGGGGGGTAATTTTTTTACTGTGTGTCTTAAAAACTGTCACTTGGCTCAGAGCTATTTGAATTAGAGGAGCGTGTGCTTAGTCATACTGCCAAGGAGATTGCAGTGCGTGGGAGTTCTATGTTGTTGTACTATCGATGTGACGTACCCAATATGGTATAACAACATCGTGATGTCACATTGATGGTATAACAACTCTGTAAAAAGATAGATATTAAGGGATAACAACATTCTACCCTACATTATATAAGCTTTACTGTGTCTTTACAGTAAGATTTTTGAGGCTCCTTAAGGAACTGGAAATATAATATTTGCACTACCAACAACATGAAACTTTAAGGATTCTGTTACTGGCAGGAATGTACCAGGGAAGGTAAAGATAACAAACTTAATTTCTATATTTAAAAAAAAGGAGTTAGGGCAGATCCTGGTAATTACAAACTGAGGAGTCTGACTTCCATCATGGGCATGGTATTGTAAACACATCAAGAACTTCCTTGTGGAGTATCTTGAGGAAAAAGCATCAGAATAGGATGCGCAGCATGGATTTACATCAGGCAGACAAAGACATTCAAAATAGTATAGCACTGTGGTAATGGAAGTGACTGAAAGTCCATGTTGTCTGTTCCTCCTGCTACACAGCAGTGACTAAACCAAATCTGATGATGGACACACAGCCAAACCTATAAGCTGTAATGCTACTCCTGCTTGTGATGCATAATCCTTAACACCATTCACCTTCAGGAATCTGTATTGTCCTGCTCTGAAAGCCTGAACAGTGCTAACTCCCACAGCTTCACTAGGCAAGCTACATCACATGATAACCACCCCCTGTGTGATGAAATGCTTCAACATTTCTCCATATCTTGTTCCATCTCAGTTTGAGTACAAGTCCTTTAGTTCTTCTTGCATTCACCAATGCAGACATCTGTATGCGCTTTATCCTGTCCATTCCCTTTGATATTTGGAACACCATGATTTAATTTCACTTAGTTTATTTATTTTACAAGGTACTGTTTGGACTGTGCCAAGCCCATTTACAGTCATGCCTGAGACCTGAACAAGAAATAGACAGTGCAAATACAATTACACCTAACAAACACTAGGGCCCGGATATTCAGACTGCGCCAGGCTGTGGCGCAAGCTTGGGTGCAGCACAACTTGGCTGCGCAGGGGCGTTGACAGGGTGATATTCAACGGAGCTGCGACATGGCACAGCATCGTTAAATATTGCACCCTGGCCACCCGGAGTGCACATAGTGCAGTGGCACTGTGCTAGCGCAAGTGGCCAGAGTGGATCAGGGGGATGCGCTAGTGCAAGTTCCGTTGCGCTATGCACAACAACCGCGATATTCAAAAGTGCACATGCAAATGGGGCCATAATGTATGCAAGGTGCAAATGGGGCCATTTGCATGTCATTATGGCCCCATTTACATGCAGGTGGGCCAATCCCTGGTGACTTGCTTCGGCTTCTGCCAGGCAGCAGCCGCCGGGATCGACGCCCCCTGTACAGTGCAGCAATGTGCCCCACTGCCCGATCGCAGGCATATGTAGATTTGAATAATCGTCCAATATCTCTGGTGGTCCAGTGGACCGCTTGCAGCCCGATCGTGGGCATATGTTAAAATAAAAGCGTCCAATAACCGCGGTGGTCCAGTGGACCGCTGCATGCCTGATCATGGGCTTAAGTATAATAATCAATCATCCTATATCCCTGGTGGTCCAGTGGCCTGCTCGCAGCCCGATCATGGTATAGGTAATAAAAGGAGAGATTCATATCCCTGGTGGTCAGTGGTACCCCCCACCGCCCACAGGCCCCACCACCCCTTCTCCCAGGCAGCGGCGGGCGGCAACATCACTCACCTGCCGCCCCTCTGCCCGGCGACTGACACCCGTGTGGTAGGGCTGTCGCCCATTGATCCACAGCGTGAGCCAATGGTGCAGCTCCTTATTATACAGTCCAGATATGTGAATGGATCCATTCATATCTGACTGTATAGTGCCAGTATAGGCTGCAGGCCCATTGGCTCACACTGTGGAGCAATGGGCGACAGCCCTACTGTACGGTGTCAGTTGGTGGGCAACATGCTGGTGGGGTGCTGCCGCCCGCTGCTGACCGAGGGGGGGAGTGGGGTGGTAGGACTCAGTGGGTGGGTGGGGAGAGGGGTACCGCTGGACCACCAGGGATATTGGATGATTTATTTTCATACTGAAGCCCGCGATCAGGCTGCAAGCAGTCCACTGGACCACCAGGAATATTGGACAATTATATTCTTCACATATGCCCGTGATTGGGCATGGGGGCACTGCCACAAAGGTGCAGCCGAGGGTGGCCACCATGGTGGCAGCGCCGTGGTTGCGCCTCTGCACACGGGCAGCTCACATGTGGGTGGCCAGCCATTGTTCCTTTTTGCTCACCTGTGTGCAGCGAGGTAGGGGTTGCACATGCTTGGGCTCAGCACATCTTGGGCTGAATATCGGGATGTCCGGAGTATGTATGGGCATGCCCCCCCACCTGCGCCGCAAACATTACTGGTGTGCTCTGGCACATTGGGATTTGTGCCAGGCTCAATCCCCATTCGAATATCACACTGGGGCACATCAGTGGGTTGTGCATGGTGCAACACTGTTGTGCCATGTGCAACCCTTCTGAATATCCGGGCCTGTATGTACAGGCAATGCTATAAATATGTTCATGTCCCCTTTTACCCTTCTTTTTTGTAGTCTACATAATTTTAATATATCCAGCCTCTCTCTATAGTTCTTGCCACCAATTCTTTAATCAGTCTGGCAGCCCTGTGCTGAACCATCTCAGTCCTTCAATGTCCTTTCTGTCTAGTGTTGACCAAATGGGTGCAGGTGCAATCCAGCCAAGACCTCATAAAGGAAATGGATCACCTCTCTTGACCTGCCCCTTCACTTCCTTAATGCATCTCAACTTTGGGTTTGTTTTCTTGACTGTTGCAGCACATTGCCTACATACTGTAGCTTCAGTTTCTGTAACCTCCGCAAAGGAATCTGTCTGAGTTCATCTGCCTGGGTATTAAAATCATTCAAACTTGAGCAGTTGCTTCTAAGCCAAACCATCTGGCAATCCTTGATCTGGTGTTGACAAACAAGGACCAGGAAATCAAAGTCGAGGAGCCTCTGGTAAGGAGTGACTATCACACGGTGTGGTTATAGTTGTACATGGGCAGGGAAAAGGCTCCCACTTAGCCTAAAATCCTGGAGTTTAGAAAGGTGGACTTCAGAAAGATGGGCAAGTTGTTAAGGGGATATGTGGCAGTCATCAGAGTTAATATGGGTGTGGACCAAAAGTAGTTCACCATCAAGGCGGTAATAATGGTAGCCACAAGGGAGTGCATTAGGCTCAAAGGGAAACACTCAAGGGCCATAGAACTCAGATGGTTTAGCACAGTGGTCACCTAGGCAGTAAGGGATAAAAGGTCATTCTACAAGAACTGCAGGAGGACTCAGAGGGAGGAAGACTGGGGACAGTACCTGAAGACAACTAGTATAGCTGGTAGCACAGTCTGGTGGGCTAAATCTCAGAAAGAACTGCAGCTAGCTGAGGGAATTCAAAAAGGAGAAAAGGCCTTTTCTGGTATATTCATGAGAAAAGGGACAAAAAGACGTGATAGTTAAGCTCAGTCTCCACTAGGGAAAGAAACAGACCAGTGCCACAAGGGAGAAGGAGCGGGGGGGGGTGCACACAGATGATTTCATAGAGGTGGCTAGTGTGAGGAAGGGGTACTTTAGATAGCTTTAAGGGTGAATAAATCCCCAGGCCAGATGGTATACATCCAAGGGTGCTGAGGGAGCTGGTGGAGGAGCTTGCAGGTCCCTTGTCTGACCTGTTCAACAGTTCACTGGAGTTGGGTGAGGTAATGCAGAACTGGATAATGGCACATGTAGTGTCCCTCCATAAGAGCAGTCCTAAAGACGACCCAGGGAATGACAGACCCATCAGTCTGACCTCAATTATGTGCAGGCTCTTGGAGGCCATACTTAAGGAATGGTTAGTAGAGTACCTGGAAAAGAACAACCTCCAGAATGAATGGCAGCATGGGTTTATGGGAGGGAGAGTGTGTCAAATAAATCTGATTAATCTCTTTGTCTTGGTCATTAAAACAGTGAAGAAGGGCTAAGCGGTGGAAACACTAGCACGAACAGCAAAAGAAGGAGACAAGATTTTCTATAGATACATTAGTGAAAGGAAAATGTCCAGAGGGGGTATTGATAAGATCAAAGGTGATAAGGGGGTGCATGGAGGAGGACCAAGGAAAAGCATCTATCCTAAATAGATACTTCTGTTCATTATTTACTGAGGAGAAGGTAGGGCAGGGCCCACAGCTCAGCACCATGGACACAGGGGCGAGGGAGATGTGCACAAGTCCCTTCACAAAAGAAAGGGTCCTACAAGAGCTCACTAAGCTCAGGGTGGACAAGGCAATGGGACCTGATGGCATACATCCTGGGGTACTAAAAGGGCTAAGGGTGGAACTAGCAGAGCCATTAGCAGAACTGTTTATTGAGTCTCTGAGCACAGGAGAGGTCCCAGTAGGCTGGAGAAGGGCTCATGTGATCCTGCTACACAAGAGTGGCAGCAGGGAAGAGGCAGGGAACTACAGACCAGTCAGTCTTACCTCAAGTAGTGGACATGATTATAAAGGCACTCCTTAATGGAAAGGATAGTACAACACCTGGATTCCATAGGAGCACAGGATCCAAGACAGCATGAGTTTACAACATGAAGGTCCTGTCAAATGAAACTCATATATTGCTTTGACTGGGTAACCAGAGTGCTGGACCAAGGGAGTGCAGTTGATGTTGCCTACCTTGATTTCAGCAAAGTTTTCAATTTTGTCTCACATAGATGATTGATTAATAAGCTGAGTAGGCTCAGGGTGGGTCAGATGTTGGGCAACTGGGTGGCAAGCTGGTTGACGGGCAGAAAACAGAGAGTGGTGGTAAATGGTATACAGTCAGGAGAGATGCAAGTCACAAGTGGGGTACCACAGGGATCAGTTCTGGGGCCAGTCCTCTTCAATATCTTCATCAGTGACATTGCAGATGGACTGGAGGGTAATGTTAGCCTGTTTGCAGATGACACCAAGATCTGCAACAGAGTAGATGATCCAGATGGGGTGGGCAGAATGAGAAGAGACCTGGAAAAACTGGCAAAATGGTCTGAAGAGTGGCAACTGGGGTTTAACACAAAGAAGTGCAAGATCATGCACATAGGGAAGAGAAACCCTGAAGCTACCTATAGGTTGGGAGAGGAGTTGCTGGCAATCACAAGAGAAGAAAGAGACTTGGGTATCATCATCATCACAGATGACCTGAAATCATCCAAACAGACCACTAAAGCAGTAGGTAAGGCTAGAGGGATGTTGGGATGCATTTGTAGGGGTATCACAAGTCGTAAGAGGGAGGTAATAATCTCTTTTTACAAGACACTGGGTTAGGACCCCATCTGGAGTACTGTGTGCAGTACTGGAGGCCGCACCTGCACAAGGACATTAACTAAATGGAGGCAGTCCAGAGAAGGGCAACCAAAATGGTGCAGGGACTGCATCAGAAAACATGAGGACAAATTAACGGATCTCAATATATATATACCTTAGAGCAAAGGAGGGAGAGAGGTGATATGATCGAAACATTCAAATATCTTAAGGGCATTAACAAGATGAAGGAGTCTAACATGTTTCCATATAAGAAAAATAGCAGGACAAGAGGACACAACATGAGATTAGAGGGAGGCCGATTAAGGGGTAATGCAAGGAAGTTCTGTTTCACAGAAAGGGTGGTGGATGCATGGAATGGCCTAACTCAGGAAGTGGTGGATATGAATACAGTGTAGGGCTTCAAACAGGCATGGGATAGGCATAAGGAGACAATACAGATGAGTATGAATACACAGGCCATTGACAGAGTAAAGTCCTATGGCACATTTATAAAGTAGAAAAAATGGGCAGACTGAATGGGCCTGGCAGTCCTTATCTGCCGTCAACGTCTATGTTTCTATGTTTCTATCCTTTAGCTAGACTTCAGGAAGGCCTTTGATTCTGTGCCCCACAAGAGGTTGATCAGGAAGTTGGCGGATCTGGGGGTTGGTGAGATGCTGACTGAGTGGGTAGCTAACTGCCTGAGAGGCAGGATCCAGAACATGGTGATGGGATGTGAGCTTTTAGGCACTAGGGAGGTCTCCAGTGGGGTCCCACAGGGATCAGTGCTTGAGCTGGTGATTTTTATTGTACTCATCCGTTATATTGGGGATGGCATTAATGGCAAAATTTGCTTATTCACAGATGACACCAAGCTCTGTGAGAGGGTGCACACAGCAGAAGGGATACAGGACCTAAGGGGTAATCTGAAAAAGCTAGAGAGGTGACCCAGGATTAGGCAACTTGGCTTCAGTGCAAACAAGTGTAAGGTTATGCACACTGGAATTAAGAACCTGAGGAATGAGTACAGCCTGGGTTGGGTCTGGGTATCTGCATCCGAGGAGGAGAAGAACCTGGGGTGATGATCATTAATGACCTGAAGCATTCCATGCAATGTAGGAAAGCAGCAGCAAGGCAAACAAAATGTTGAGCTTTATTTCTAAGGGGATCAGCAGTAGGCAGCAGGAGATAATGTTGCTTTTGTACAGGTCACTGGTGAGGCTGCGCCTGGAGTAAAACATACAGTACTGGTGTCCATGTCTTAAAAAAGGACATAAACCTGATGGAGATGGTCCAAAGGAGGGCAGCAAAGATGATTATGGGCAGGCAGGGTAGGACTTATGAGGAGAGATTGGAAGCCCTGAACATGTACTTCCTGGAGGGGAGGAGAGCGACAGAGAGGGGGGGGACATGACTGAGACCTTCATGTATGTGAAAGGAATAAATAAGGTGGAAATGGAAAGTCTCTTCAGGCTCAATGGGAATTAAATGATGAGGGGGCACAGTCTTAAGCTGGAAGGGGGGGGAGGTTCAGGAGAGATCAGGAGGCACGTTTTCATGGAGAAGATGGTGGCATTTTGGAATGGGCTTCCTGAGGAAGTGGTTTTGCTGGAAACGGTAGGCAACTTCAAGAGAGGCTGGGACAGAGTTAAGGGGGAAACTAAGGGTCATGACTGGGGTGGACAGAGGGGAAGGGCTGGTTTGGGGGAGGGGGGCCAAGGTCATGAGCTGGGGCTGAAGACATGCAATACAAGCAGACTTGATAGACCTAATGGCCTTATCCTGCTGGCTTTGTCATATCTTTGTATTTTCATATGTAACACTGCAACCCATAACTTCCATTCATGGCCCTGTTCAACTCTTCTTTTCATCCCCTAATATGACAGACTCTAAAAGATGGACCCCTCAATTCCTTTATTTCATTAAAGCTTTGTTGTTGTCCTTTGTAACAAAATATGGCATTTGTGGAACATATTGTACATTATTCCATGGCTAAAAAGGGTCCCACAAGTAACTGTGGTGAATGCTAAAACTTTTCTATTTAACTGACTAAAATTTTTAGAGTTAGGTTCCCCTGGCACTTAGGTGATTTGAAACTTTGTCAAAGTGAGTTACATTTGAAGTAGCCTCACTTTTAAGACATGCATCTGCGACTGCAACCAAAATCTTTACTCTGAGCCCTGTCCCATGCTTCTTTGAGTCTCCCATCCCCCATGGAAATAAATGATGGACTCCTTAATCCATTTATTTATTCAGTGACTACTAGTTCCCCATTCTAACAATGAGTACTAAGTGACATCCCTGTATAATCAGTGCTGAAGCCACTGCTCTTCAACATCTTAAGCAGCATTATGGAAGCTGGGGTCTGCAAAAAGCTGCTTAAGTTTGTGGATGACAGCAAGATTTTCAGAGTGGTGGAATCCCTTGATGATAGAGGCAAATTTCAGGGAGACCTGAACAAGCTGGGTAACTGATCTAATTCCTGGAGCCATAGCCTTAACATAGCCAAATGTATAATACTACACTTGGCAAGGAGGAACAGAGGTGGGAACTGTGCACTATGCGGGGGCTTTTCTTGCTGCAGTCCAGAAGGAAAAGGACCTGGGACCATAAGAGAAAACGGGCTTTGTTTTATCCAGCAGTACTTTTAGAAGTCCAAATATGCCTTTGCTTAAGCTTGATACAAAATGGCTGCCTCAGAGAGTTTTAGTTAAGCAGGGCAAGATATGCATAGCTGCTGGCCAGAGGGCCAGCAGAATGCTGCTGTGTATCATTAAGGGTGGGGGTGAGGGGTTATCAGCAGAGCAATGGAAGTAATCCTGCCACTTTAAAAGACCCTGGTCAAGCCCCACCTGGAGTACTGCATGCCGTTTTGGTCTCCTTGGTACAAAAAGGACATTGAAGCAGTCATTATGGCATAACACAGGGTCACCAAATTGATCAGTTGTATGGGGGACAGAAGCTACTGTATGAGGAGAGTCCGGAGACCCTTAACATGTTCATCTTGGAGAAATGTAGGTTGAGAGGGGTCACAATCCAAGTCTTTCGCATATTCAAAAGTTTGACAGGTTTGAACAGTCTGAGATGTTTGTTTGGCATCCTGCAGCAAGATGCAGGAACACACCCTGATGATCAGGGGAAGTAAATTCAGGCAAAACATTAGGAGGCACTTTTTTCTGTAGAAGGCAGTGAACCTATGAAGTGGCTTATCAGCAGAGACAGTGGACATGAAGACTGTGCAGGCCATTAAGATATGCCTGGACACACTTCTTTTTATTGTGGGAATCACTGGGAATCCTAGCAGAGTGCTAACAGAGTATGAAGTCAAAGTACTTAGAACATAGGATAATGAAGAATGGCATACTATGAAATAGCAGTACACACAAGCAGCAACAAAAATAGTTCATTCGACCAAAATAAGGGTATTTACATTCAGCCAAAAGATAGCCTTTTTAGTTAAGGGAATTTTGTTTTTCAGGCACCCTTTCTCTGGGGCTCAGGGTGCCGTACAAAGAAACAAAACAATAACCAAAATAAATACAGAAAACAAAGCAGACAGGATAATAATAAATAATTAACTACATAAATAAATAAATAGGTAGCTTGGAAGAGCAGAACAATCTGGCTAGCAGCAGTTCAATAATTTAGGTTAATAAAATTAATGAGATTAACTCAGGCAGTAGGCTAACTCAAAAAGGTGGGATATCATGGCCTTTTTGAAGGTCACCACTGTGCTGGCAAATTGGATGCTGATAGACAGATAGTTCCACAACATGGGAGCAGCCTCCATGAATATTATGTCTGCAGAAACCTTGTTATAAAGGCTGAGAAAGATGAGGTTTGCCTTAAATCCATTGGGTCTTAGTTTCAGGTTTTAGCAGCATGGCACACTCTAAACAAGCATTTGTCAATTCTGAATGTTGTCTTACTGGCATTGGCATTGGTAGTGCAGGAGTTACAGAGATGCATAATAGGAATAGCAGTGAAGTATGGAACTGACACTAACCCCACCTGCAGAGACTGACAGGCATTAAGATGTGCCTGTTGGTAGTTGGCCAAAATGCTCACGCCATTTCACCTCACCCCACCCTGCAGACACCGACAAGTGTTGCGGTGTGCCTTGGGGTCTTCAGGCCTTAAGCTTAGCCCATTCCATAAAGAAATATGCTGAAATGGGTGCTGTATAGGAGAATGGGGTGAACTTTGGAGCTGAAGAGCCCAAGGCACACCTCGATGCCTGTCACCGGCTGCAGGGTAGGATGGGGTGGAAAAGCGTGAGCATTACAGCCGACAGTCCCAATCACACCCCTGACACCTGTCGGTCTCTACAGGGTGGGGCATTATGGTTGGAAATCCTAATACCCTAAGTGTTTGTTAGTATCTGCACTCCAAATGTTTAACATGGAATTTTCGTGATCTCACCTCATTAACTTTGGCACTGTTAGTTTGTTAGCCAAAAGATGGTTTTGCACAGTGACTGCACCATTTGGCACCACAGGTGCAAAAACACATTTCAGGTAGGATGTGAAAAATGACAACTGTACTGTTCATGAGGAGGTGTAAACAATGGCAATGTTAAAAAATTTGGAATGAAAATTTGAAAAATTGGTGAAGTCACGAGCGAGCGTAGAAACTGTGCAATGCATGTCCATAATGCAATTATTTTGGGGAATTTTTTAACCAGATTTTTAACATAGGCATTTTGGGACCTCCCTTCATGAACAGTGTCACTGTGATTTTGTCAATGTGTCCCGAACATTGATTTCCCACAGTGACCACATTATTGTGTGCCACATGTGTGAAAATGCATCTTTGGCAGAATGTGAAAAATGACAGCTGTACTGTTCACAAGGAGGTGTAAAAAAATGGCAGTATTGAAAATCTGGAGTGAAAATATGAAAAATTGGTGAAGTCATAAGCATGCATAGAAACTGCGCAACGCACGCTCGTAACACAGTCATTTTTTGGAATTTATTTCACCAAATTTGCAGCATGAGCTTTTTGAGATCCCACCTCATGAACAGTGGCACTGTCATTTCATTAAACAGTCCCAAAAGGTGAATCCGCACAGTGACTGCGAAATGACCTTTTGGGACCGAATAATGAAATGACAGTGGCTGTGTTCATGAGGTGGGGTTCCAAGAACCCTGTGTTGACAATATGGGACCAAAACTCCCCAGAATGGCTGAGATATCCACGTAAATTGAAACCCCCTCATTGATTGCCATTAGAGGACTTACCGTCATTTCTTCCGTTTGCACTCAGTGTTTGAAGAGTGCAGACGTGTTCCCGTTCCACTGAAGATCACTGCTCCCAACTTCTGCAGGTAGGTATGGGTGAGGGGGTACAGGGAGGTGGGGTGCACAGAGGCAGGGTGCGGGTTGGGGGAGGGAGCCGGAGGCAACGACGAGGGACTTTTTTTTTGTTTTTCAGGTTAAATTAAAAGAAAAAAGACGTTGTGGCTCAGTTTTTTTTCACAGGGAAACCTGGATGTCGGCTGTTGGGGTGGGATCCCAGTGCCCCACACTAATGGAGGGATCAATGCCGACCAGGGATTGGGCACCCCGAGGTCATAAGATATGTGTGTGTGTGGGGGGGGGGTCGTATCCGACACTGGGAGTGAGCATTCCGGTGTTGGAATCACAACAATAGGATTTGGCACATTGGGTGGGCTCCCAGTGTGCCACATTAAAGGATATTTGGGGGGTCATTAAGCACCCTGGTGTCACCAGGCAGGGGGTCCACAAGCGCAATCAGGATCGCACTTACAGTACAAGTGCCTTCGGGCATTTAATACTCCCAGCCCATACAGAGCTTAGGCTGTGGCCTGCTCCACACAGCTGGGAGAAACTACAGCCCAGACACAGTGGGATGTGGAGGAGGCAGGCAAGGAAAGCGCCTCCTCCCACCATTCAGGCAGGAGCAAGGTGAAGAGGTTACAAGGTTTGCTTTCCTGCCACCACCGCCATGTTGATTCAAATGTTTCACCAAGAAAAGCATGTAAGGGAGGTGTGTCATTTATACCGCTGCATGATGAGCTTGTCTCTAATTGCAGTGGCAAGTTTTTTTCAAGTTGGTGGCACTGCATAAAACTTGTGTCACGGCTAGCATGCTCGCTAATTGGAGAATGAGGGACACACCTTCTAAAGCATGCCCTGCATTTGCCAAAACTGACACACCTCTGCATTTCTCCTTCTACTTTCTCCTACTGCCACAAAATGTTGCTTGTGCACGTGCAAGACAACATAAAAAGGACATGTTAAAATACTAACACAGTAAGTGAGTAAAACATGGGTTAATACAGGATGTGTACAATTAGCACATAAAAGCATGACATTAAAGAAATTGTTATGATACTTGCATGCATTTGACCATGTTATTAGTTAACTAACCACAGTGCAATTGTTGCTACTGGGGTCCTATTAAAGGAGTAGTACACACTCATAAATAACTGTAAACTGCTGGCCCAGTGGCGCTGAGGGCTGAGGCGCTGGACTCCTTACCTCACATCACGCCGGCGACCAGTGTTCAGGAATGGACATGGGGCGCCGGGGTTGGCAGGGAGGAGAAGGATTGAGTGTCCCCAGGACTGCTCTCCTTCTCCAGGGAGGGGGGATCGCAGTGCTCAGCAATTGCCTGCCACCTAGCAGAGGCTGGGAGGTGGCACGCCAACACTGAATCTGTGGGCGAGAGTCTGCGGCAGGCGCTTGGCAAGGATGTGCATGGGAGCGTGCGTGACACCGCCACTGATGCCATTGCACGCCAAGACCTCGGGGGAAGGAAAGAGGAAAAATGGGGAGTCCTCTGCGAGGTTGACGATGGTCCCCTCTGCGACAGCCCGGGAAGGTACCTCCCTGAACACTAAATCTGGTCCAGTGGGTCGAGTTGCTCCCTGCCCCCTGCCACGAAGGGTAAGTTGTGGGGTCTAGTGGAGGAGGTCTCATAACCGGTGCAGGGTGCGGGGGAGATGTCAGAAGGGACGCAGAGGACTCCAGGAGAGAAAAATAGATAACTGCAAAAAAAATAAATAAATACCTGCAAACTGTACCACATTGTGATTACATTATTTCTCAAAATTGCTCTGTCCCAGTTATTCACTGTAGTACAGTAAACTGAATGTTAAATCAGAAATACATTTTGGAGTGGCTTACACATATTTTTTGCACATGGAATATTTAACATGCAACCCATACCCTGGCCAAAAGCAGTGACTTGACCAGGACTCCCCTAAAACTTGCACCCAGACAAGGCAACAAACCACAAGTTGGCATAAAATAGGCATCACCCCTGGCACTGGGGAGAATACACGGCTCGGCATCCAGAAGTCGGGGGGTTAGGGCATATAATAACATTTATATTTATTCTGAGTTCTGGGAGAGAGGTGCTAGGGCTATGCTAGGTCTGTCTTCTGAGGGGGCCCATAAACAAGTTCACAATGGAAGCATAGATCAATTGTCCACCAATAGAACTGGGGTTGGACAGTATGGCTTTATTCTGACACAAGTTGGAAAGACAGAATGGGGTGTTCGCCCAGCTTGGAAACTGTCATTATAGGCCTCACACTAATACTTTTCTTTTTCATAACAACACAGATGGGCATATAGAACATTTCTCTCACACAAACATCAAACTATCAAACTATCCACCCATCTGGATTAGGGACCTCTAGACATCTATCTTTCCATAAGTGTACATCTTGTGGGGGGTCCCACATACTTTAATTCAACATTTCTCTTTTCTTTCTCTAAGATTCTATTACATGGGGTTGCCACACACTTTAAAAACATTTTAAATTCTTTCCTCCTGACGCGATGAACTTTAATATGCCCAGGCTAACCTGCTGCCACTTCCATGAACCAGTTAGTCCTGGCTGAAGTTTCAGATGGGGGGGGGTCTGCCCACCCTGGCCCCAAGCAGTCTCTGCCATTCCTTTGGGGTCACACCAAATGAGCCTTTAAATCCCTCAAATTGCTAAAGGACTCTCAACTTTAAAACTTCACATTCAGTACATTTTTGTGGTGATACAGGAGCCATGACAGGTGTATTCTAGCCTTATGTCTGGGCACATATATCTCAGACAACCCCCTAAGAAACAGTCCTATGTAACTACTCATGGTTTTGTTTTGTTCCTTTGATACAGACATGGATGCTGGAAGATACACCTCTTTCCTTTACAGGTAACTTGTCATAGCTTCACTCAGAATACTCTTTCTGGGCTGCGGACACCCTTTAGGACCTTACGGGGATTGCCCCTTAGCTCCACAGAAACTGAAGTCCAAACCCATTCTCTGTGGAATGATCCACTGGGGTCCTGCTGGCAACGGTCTCCACAACTTCCTTTGGCACTGCTGGATCTCTCTCACTTGGGTGAGAAAACTACAAGAGGTCCTTCACCCAGTCTCAGAACAGTCTGGCAGGCGCCTCCACACTCTGAGCACTGCTGTTCACTTAGAGCTCCACACTGAACTACTACTGACTACTCTAATCTGAACATTCTAAACTGCCCCAGAGCAGCTGATTCCAAAGTGGCTTATGCTGCTGTGAGAATTCTAAATGACATAATCCATTCTCTCCTCAGGCTAGCTGAGTAAATAATTATATCATGTTGTAAAGAGCTTTTAACAACTCCTTACAGGCTGCCCAGAAACCTTCTTAGTCTAACACTGATGGGATTCTACTAACCCCACGGGACTGGGTGGTTACAAACATAAGTCCTGTGTGTCATACATTTCAGATACAAATAGTTGGGCATGCTCTCCCCATGTTTGACTTACTCTATTTTTTGTTTGTTTTGTTTAGGCTCCCCCTATCTACTGCTGTCTTGTGTTATTTGTTGTTGCTGTGAAGATGTTGCTTTGTAGTCAGGGTTCTCTCCATCAGCCTCTCCTTCCATAGTATCTGCTGCTGCAGTGCAGATTGTTGTTTTCTTTGATCTTACTGGTCCATCAGAGTTGTAGTTTTCAAAACATAAAAACAAAAACAACAAAAAAAAACTGCACACATTTCATTACCAGTGACTTTTCCTCCCCGTCCCTTCCCCTATGAAACCCTTATCCTCATTGGTGGAGAAGGCCATGGTCTTCAGGGACTCCATTATGAAGGGGATACATTGGATCAGGAGGGGGGGCTACCTACAAGAGGTGGTCAGTCTTTTGAGAACCAGGAGGCTGGGCGGGCGCTGCAAAAAATCAGGGAATGTTCAAGGGTGGTGGTGGGGGAAACCACACCTAGTCAGTCATTTGGAGACAAATGACCTGTCAAGCAATGAAGTGGGGGAGGTTCTGAGACAGTTTAGGGTGCTGGCAAGAGGATGCATGGAGGAGGCGAGATCCTTTGCATTCTCAGAAGTGTTGCCAGTCCCCTGTGCCTGCACTGCCAGGCAATTGAAAGGTTATTCCTGTAGTTCAATGGCTGAGCAACCAGCCACTCCCCCTTCCTGAGCTATATAACCAGTTCCTCCCAGCCTCCCTCTGAAGCACTTTTTTTTTGAAATTCTCTTTTTATTAATTTTCAACTGTACATACATCAGTTTAAACAGTAACAACTGAACGTAATACAGACATTCAATACATTCCAGAGTTGGATATACTATATTACCGGACAAAGAAAGAAGAGTAGAATAAAGGTACCAAAAGGAATCAGAAAACAGTAACTGGATAACCTAAATCAACTGTCCCCTCCCCCAATGAGGGCGCCACCACTGAGGAGAGAGATATAGTAAACTAACTAAACTAACTCTAGTAGCTAGGTGTCCCCAGAATTCTCAAATCTAAAACAGCGACTCGGGAACTTAGTATCTGCGAAATCCAGGGTGAGAGGTTATAAGATTATTACAAGAGGGAAAGAAGGAGAGCTAGGGAACTCCAGATCTTGAGGAATGTGTTTCCTCACTCAGATTCATTATATGTCGAGGAATCCCTGTCAGTGAAGATACAGAGCATATAGTTTGCCCCATTTCTTCTGAAAGGCCATTGGAGAGGATCTGAAATTAGCAATCAGTTTCTCAACTTTGAAACACTGAGACATTTCTTCCACCCAATCCAGATAGGAAATCTCAAGATTGTCTGTCCAGTGTCGGAGGACCAGCCTCTTAACCGCCATAGAAATGAGTGCTATATGGTACTTCCTTTCCCTGATCCTGATACCTATGTAGTCTCCTATGATACAGATCTCTAGTGTGAAAAGGTTTTCTAGACCTAATATGGGATCTAAGTTATCCTCAATTGTCTTCCAGAGAGGAGCCACTTTAGGACAATGCCAGAAAATATAAGGAAGGTCTCCCTGCTCTTCTCCGCATCTGAAACATTTTGAGGGAGCAGAGGGGCCAAATTTTGATTTCCGCATTGGTGTGAAATACATGTTGTTAATTATGAAATACTGAATCATCCTATTCCTATCCAGAGTACTGTAGATATACAGATCTTTCCAGATTTGACCCCATGAAAACGGGGAACCTGAGGGGGATAATGCCCAGGCTTTGGAACCAGTTAGAGGAATGGGATGGGCAAGTTTCAGGAGATAGGTGTACAACCTAGACACCCCGTGGGGTTTAACCTCACAGCCCTTAACCTCCTCTAGTAGTGGTTTAATAGTTGAGGGAGGTACTGTTATTCCGAACTCTTTGTCTACCAGGTGTTTTAATTGATATATTTTAAACAGGGCATTAGTGGGAATATTCAAGACAAGTAGAAGATCCGTTATTGGGCCCTGCCTGCCTTGCACATAAAAATCTTCCACTGAGAGCCCCTGAATTGGGGGTAGCTATTTAGGAACTAACATTTTGTCCCCTATCCTGATATTAGGGTTACCCATCAGTGGTTGATCAGGGTCCTTAATATATCGGATTCTGGTGGAGGAAAAAAGTTGGTTAAGCACTTTAACTGTGACACCCACCGGGAGTCTTGGATCGCCTGGGGAGATGCGAAACCACAATAAAAAGGCTGAGGGATTTATATTATGGCGGTGATAAGGTCAAGATCCATATTCAGCCATGTAGGAGGTAAGCATCTTTCAAGTCCCCTAGCCATTTCCCTGCTTTGATAAGGTGACTTGACCAGTAGTAGAGTTCGAAATTCGAAAATCTGAGACCCCCCATTTCTTTGGGGAGACACAGTTTGTCGAAGGCCCGCCTCGGAGATTTATGATTCCAAATAAAATCAGTTAAGGTCGAATGAATTTTTTTGGAAAAGGACCTGGGTAGCTAGATGTCTAGGAGATTTAGGGGGTAAAAGAGCCGGGGAAGAATGTTCATTTTGATAATGCTGATCCGGGCCCCCACTGGTAATGGCAGTTTCCCCCATCTTTGCAAATCAGACTTAACTCTTTCCAATAAATCCTCTAGGTTGAGCTTCCTGATTAGGGAAGGGTCTTGTGCCAGGTAAACACCAAGATATTTCAAATGAGATGGGGTCCACTTCATGCCCAGATGAGATACGGAAGCCCGGGTAAGGTGTACATTAAGTGGGAAGATATCGGTCTTTGCTAGATTAAGTTTATAGTTGGATAATTCTCCAAATTGTGTGATTATCTCCATTACCACTCGCAGGGAGTCAGCCGGGTTAGCTAACTGTAGCAGAATATCGTCCACATACACTGAAATCTTAGAGGTTTGGCTGAGGACAGGGCATCCTTGGATCCCTGGGGCCGCTTTGAGGCTGATCAGTAATGGTTCCAAATAGAGGTTAAATAGGAACGGGATGGGGGCAGCCTTGTCGGGTCCCAGAGTGGAGCTGTATGGAGGGTGAGAGGATCCCATTGCAATAAATTGCCGTCAGGGGGCCCTATATAGAGCTCTGATCCACCCTATGAACTCCCTCAGAAAGTCAACTGGACATGGTATACCATAGGAACTCCCAATTAACTCGGATCAAACGCTTTCTCTGCATCCAGGGCCGCCAATGCCATAGGAATCAGAGAAGTTTGAGCTACCCTAAACACGTGAGACAGCGACCTAATATGATCCATCACTGACCTCCCTTGTACAAATCCTACTTGCTCAGTACTCAATAATGGGGTCCACACTTGTTTGATACGGGAAGCTAGAATCTTGGCCAGGATTTTAATATCACAGTTAAGGAGCGAGATCGGTCTGTAATTGGCTGGGTTCTGGGAGGGTTCAGCCATCTTAGGGATCAGTATAATAATGGCCTCCAGAAGGGAAGGATCCAGGGTATCTGCTGACAGCAAATAGTTGTATAGGTCCAGAAGCAGGGGAGCCAAATCCTGGCGGAAGGCCTTGTAGAAATTGGCTGGAAACCCATCCGGGCCAGGGGCTTTATCTGACGGTAGACTGCGAATAGCTTGTTCCACCTCCTCCTGGGAGAGAGGTGAGAGGAGAGAAAGGCCACTTGGTCCTCCAAGAGACGAGGGAGTGTCAGTGACTGAAAAAAACCCTCCAGTCCTGAGTGGAGGGAAGGGGGTGCTTTAGTGCTGTATAGATTTTGGTAATAATCTTTAAAGATTGCTGCTATATCTTTGGGCTCTGTTTTGATGGATCCTTCTTGGTCTTCTAGAGCGGAATCAGCCTAGAATTCTCCACTTCTTTCAGTTTCAGTGCTAGGAGTCTACTCTGTTTTTCCCTGATCCAGATATCTAGCCTTAGTTCTCAAAAAGCAAACTCCGTCTTCTCCTGGATCAATCCTTCATATTATTTTTAAGTTTGTGGAGATGTTCTAAGCTATTCAACGAGCTAGAAGTGACCAATATATTCTCTGCTGTTTTAATCTGATTTGAGAGGCGGATGAGATTCTGAGACCTGATTTTTTTCTCCTAGAGGAAATTTTGATAAGTTCTCTCAAGAAGCATTTTAAAGAGCACCAGAGAATATCCATCCTGGTCACTGAGCCCGATTGGTTTCCAGATAGTTTTTAATAAGGGATCTAATCTGAGTGAGAGAGTATTCTTCTTTAATAGCTGGGTATTGAGTTTCCAGACCGTGTCATGGGAAGTTGAGGACTGAGGAGAGAATTTAAACCAGACTAGCGCGTGGTCCGAAATTACTATGGGCTCAATACCTGCCAAGAAGACCTTAGTCATGAGAGAGGTGGATATTAGGAAATAGTCTAGTCGCGACCAGGAATTATGGAGGGGAGAGAAAAAGGTATAGCTTTTATTGAGAGGGTAGAGGGTTCTCCAGGGGTCCACCAGGCCTAGCATATTACCCATGAAGCACTTTTTCTTTGCAGCTGGAGGCTCTGTCAGTCTGTTGTCTCCTTTGTGGCCTGCTGGGGCTTACCCTCCCAGTCTTGCTGTGTTTTGGCCTCTGTTTGGTTTATGCTGGACTTCTGTTTTTATGTTCTCCTGCATTTGGTTTGTATTACTTGCCTCCAGCTGTGTGCTTCTTTGTGTTGCTTGTTTCCTGTTCTTCGGTGTTTATGTGTTTTTGTTTTGCAATCTTTCTTTGGGATGCTTCTGTTTCTAGAATCCTTTATCTTTGCTCATATTTTACTAATCCTGAGCTTGTATTATTTTGCTCCCATTTACTCTCAAGTGCAACTGCAATTGTCATCCATGTGCTTCAGCTCAAATGCTGCTTCCCTGCTTCTGCTGTCCTATGCTATACTCCTTAATTGTTTATACCTGGTTTAGGCTCACTCTGCAACCTGCAAACATTGCTGCTGTTTTCAGTGCATTTCCTCTCCCTACAGTTTCTATGTTCATTCAGATTGCTACCCCTACAAACTATAGTTCATTGTTGCAGGATGCTGCTCAATTTCTTTTGTACACTGCTTTATTATACTCTGGAGTTCAGCTCAGCTACTGCTGTTTGCTGTAAACTAGTTTTTAAATCTGCATGTGGGTTATAGCACTTTCCCATTGCTTCCTTGTTTTTCCTACGGCGGGGGACTGGAGGGGTTTGTTGGAAGAGCCATGGCCCTGTGTGGCCTAATTATCTAATGTTTGAATCCTGCCTTGACCGCTAAAATCCTCCGAGTATTTATGTCACCTTTAATTGGCTTCTTTAATGGGACTGGTTGGCTTGCCCCTGCTAATCCTGTATTTGCTGACCCTCTGACCTACGTGCAAGTCTGATAATTGCTTACACTGTCTTACAGACCTATGTGCAGGTCCAATCATTGCTTATGTGCAGGTTTAGTTTGCTTTGTGCTTGCTATAAACATGTCTTGACCTGCGTGAGGGACTGTAGCACTCATTGCTTCATTCAGCTCTCCTTCTCATTTTTAATTTTCTGGGGCATGCCAACCATGACCATTAATTACCATGGCACAGGGCCTTCCTGCAGCCAACAGTCTGCTCTGCACCCCATGAAGTCTGCATCTTGAGTGTGCGAAACTTATGGTGGGTTTTTTCTCATCTGGCCCATAGTGGGAATGTCCTCACTCTGAGCAGAGCTTTAGCATGCAGACATATTGGTAGCATCTCTTGATGTAAAATTTAAGATTTCAGCTGTGAAGGGTGGGGTCTCTAAACCCAAAGGGGCTCCTTTGGTTAGCCAAATGGGTTCGGTGGCACCTTCTAAGCTATTTCCCTATGGCTGTCTCTGGTTCATCTGGTTTGTTTTTAGATTGGTAGACCAAGTGAGTGCCTCAGCAATCATTGCTGTCTTCCTCCCACCTTGGAGGAGGCTTGTTGCAGACCAAACTGGCTCACAACCCTCCATGGCATTCCTGTTAGAGGGATAGAGGAGAGCTTACCTCCAAATTGGAATATTTTCCACCCCCTTTAATTGGGTTTCCCAATTTCTGCAGCAGAGCCATCACAAAACAAAATATCCCAAGCCTGGAGGGAAGGTGACCTAGGCCTTGGATCCCCAGAGCTTTCCTCCTCAAAGGTTTTTTTTCTCTTGTCCATGACTCAGGTCATAAAAGCTAGTTAGCCTTAATCAGTATTCCTTAGTTCAATTAGGTAGGTTCCACTGTTGTATGGAGGTGGATGGTCTCCCTCTTGCCATTCCCTCTCTCCTTAAGAGGCCCCCCTCAGTCACCAATGCAATCCATTGTACTCATGCTATTCTGCTAATCTGCAGATCTCATTTATGTTTTATCAAGCTGCCTGTTGCTGGCATTCTGCTTCTCTGCCTCATAGCCACCTATCTCTCATGTTCTTTGGTGCTGCTACAGTTTCTTTGGGGATTCTTTCTAAGATACCTTTAGCCAAGGGAAACTTCCCATGGCACCTCTAGGGGTGGAACCCTCTTCAAGGGTTCTTTGCCTTTGGTACCCCTACAGGGTGGTAATTCCTCCTGGGATAGAGTGTGAACAGCCAAAGAAATATAACACAGTTGCACAAGCATAATACTACTGGTTGCATAGGCCATTGGATTAAAAGGTCATGACTGTAGTTCAATGGCTGAGCAACCAGCCACTCCCCCTTCCTGAGCTATATAAGCAGTTCCCCCCAGCCTCCCTCTGAAGTACTTTTTCTTTGCCCCTCCATCCTCCCCTCCTCTTCCGGCGGCACGCCTCTGTCCTTCAGAGGATTCTTACTAAGGTACCTTTAGCCAAGGAAAACCCCTCTTTGAGGGATCCTTGCCTTTGGTACCCCTACAGGGAAATAATTCCTCCTGGAATAGAGAGTGTGAATGGCCAACGTAACGTAACACAGTTGCACAAGTATAACACTACTGGTAGCATAAGCCATTGAACAAAGAATTAGGGAGTTCAATGAATGGCTCAGGGAATAGTGCCAGAAACAAGGGTTCACCCCTAAAGGTGAGTGGGGGGACACATGGGAGGATGAGGACTTATATTGGAAGGACAGGCTACATCTAAGTGAGAGGGGGGCAAGAGTGTTGATGGGAAGTATACAGGGTTATATAGATAAGGTATTAAGGCAGGTTAAACTGGTTAAAGGGGGAGTATAAGGCTAGTAAGGGGAGGGATTTACAGGTAAAGAGAATGGACTAGCTAGCACTTCCCTGCATAAGGGAGCAGGTAGGGTAGGGAGAGATGGCAGTGAGAAGGGGGGTATATGGTGAAAAGATTATCTGCCAATGCCAGGAGTTTGGGAAACAAAATGGTGGACTTAGAGGCCATAATGGAGGATGGGAGCTTGGACATTGTAACCATAATGGAGATCTGGTGGTCTGAGCAGCAGACATGAGAAGTAGGTATCCCGGGGTACAGGATTTTTAGGAGGGACAGGGCTGTCAGAAAGGGGGGGTTGTATTATACATCAGAGATGACATAAAGGTGACAGAAGGGCAAGAAGAACAGGGGAAGGCAGAGATCTTCTGGGTCATGCTGGAAAAATGGCCTGATGCATCATTAAGACTAGGTGTGATGTACAGATCTCCTGCACGGGGGAGGAAGTGAATAGGCAGCTGTTGCAAGAAGTTCTATGGATGGCACTCAGGGGGAACTTCTGCTGGTGGGGGACCTCAACATCCCAGATGTTGACTGGGATATCCCATCAGCTGCATCAGCCAGAAGCAGAGAGATCCTCCAATCTCTCCAGGGAGCTTTCCTGGAACAGTTGGTTAGGGAACCCACTAGGGGTGGAAACATGCTAGACGTGGTCCTCACAAATGGGGATAGTGTGGAAGAAATTGTAGTGGGGGACAGCCTAGGTGCAAGCGGCCAAAATACAGTGAATTTCAAGGTAAGGATGGGGAAGGAAACAAGCTGGACCATCACGAAGGTTCTGGACTTCAGAAAGGTGAACTTCATCAGAATGAGGGAGATATTCAGGGATGAAATGGAGGAGAAGGAGACAATAGGGGACGTGGAGGAATTTTGGAAATCAGTCATGGGGGGTTACTGAAAGCCACTGAACTCTGCATAAAGAAGGTAGGGAAGAACAGAAAAAGAAAGAGACTGCTCTGGTTCACCAGGGAGATGAGTGGGGCAATTGGGGGAAAGAAAAGGGTATTCAGAATTTATAAGAGGACCCAGAGGGAAGAGGACAGGGAGATTTACAGGGAGAAGGTGAGGGTGGTGGGGAAGAGGATTAAGAAGGCAAAAGCAGAAACAGAGGAGAGAATTGCTAGGCATGCCAAATGGGGAGATAAAACATTTTTTAGGTACATAGGGCAGAAGCGGAAGGCAAGGCAGGGGATAGTAAGAATGAAGGGGTTGGGCGGAGTACAAGAGGAGGGGGACTTTGAGAAGGCAGAGGTGCTGAATAGGTGCTTCTTCTTGGTTTTCATGGTGGAAGGGGAAGAAAGGGGACCGGAGTTAGGGGAGAGGGGAAGGACATAAGGGTAGAGCCTAGCATGTTCAGTGAGGACAGGGTAAGAATGGAATTAGGAAGGTTGAGGGTGAACAAAGCTATGTGACCAGATGCCCTACATCTTAGGGTACTCCGGGAACTAATGGAGGAGCTGGCAGCACCTCTGGTGAGGCTATTCTATTTATTTATTTATTTCATGTTTAGGTTTCAATACCTTTGAGCACAAGGCTCATTTACAAAGGCTCCGAGTCAGACAAGTAACAAGGACACATCAATAGCAATACACAACAGGAACTAACTGATGGCAATACAACAGAATAACATATGTTACATAAAGCAAATATTTGTTGTTATTTACAAGAAGCCAAGAACAGAGATTTCAACAACATTACAGGAGTGTGGTAAACACTTTTATAATCATAACTAACTTGGGGTCAGCGTGGATCCCAGGCTCAAATCATTTGTGGTAGAGACTGTAGCAACCAGAGGTGGATTTGTCAAGTGTAAAGAAAAGGGAAGTGGGAGTGTTATTGCTTTAACCGTAAGTATGCATTAATGAAGATCTTTGTCATGAATTTCCTTACTTTTTGAGATAGTACACCATAATGGTGTCCTCATTTGCCTTTGGGATTGCAAAACCCTCTGGACTCTATGCTGCCATCAATCAATCCATAATTTTTTAGATAGTGTAATCATATCCTTATTTGCCTGTGGGAGTGCAGAGCCCTGTGGGCCCTGCACTCCCATCCCATTTAATAACTCTGGAACAGATTAATATTTTTTCACTAAACCAGCAAAAGGCACATCTGTATGTTAGCCCCTGTGGATATTTTCAGATGGTGAGGGCAGTAATAAAAAATGTGTGTGTGTTTGGGGTGTGGGGGTGTGCTCCTGAATGACAATGTTATCCCCTAGGTTCGGGTCTTGATCTCAGTATGGGGGTGATTTGAAGTGTCTTACTTCTTAGGCCAATGCAGTGCAGTAGGGAAGCATTTGTTCTGGCAGAAGGGTTTACCTTGTGCTTCTAAAAACACACTTCATAGCATTGGGTTCAGGAACGAGACTTGAAATCTTTTTTCAGAAGAGCTGCTTGCCCCTTGACCTTAATAACAGAGGACTGATGCTGCCAGCTACGTGTGTAACAGCATAAAAGCAAGAGACAACAAAAGGTGGTGGTTTGGGTTAGGGAACATTAATAAAACAGGAGAAATGTCAGTATAGTTAATTTGGTAGCACTCCTACCCAAAGGTCAGGAGTCTGCTGTGGGCTGAAGTTTCACATTTGGGCTTCATTTCATACCCAGTGCAATAATGAGGTTGGCGACTGCATGTTGGGAGGAGCTGTGCTTCAGGATGAGAATTTTTAAAAAGAGCAGCAGATGAGAACATCTGTGTCATAGAGAGCATTCTCTGTCTCAGTGAAGCATGTTGTAATGAAGTTGTTAATAAAAGTGTCTTAGGAATATTGATGAATGCATATAATAGCTGTCTATATGCAGTCACAGCACTACCAGTATCTCATTGCTTTGGGAAAGCACTTTGAGCTAGTTTGTCTAAGAAAGGTGCTGCGTATGAAATATATTTTATTTTGTAATGCCTTTCTCCTATCTTTGTATACTCATTAAGTTTTGGGGGAGAGGGCACTCTATGGACTGCTGGTCTTTTTTCCTCTCTTTATACATCTGGGCCCAGATATTCAGACTACACGGGGCAGTGGCGCAAGCCTGGGTGCAGTGCAACTGGGATGCGCAAGGGCCAGGACCAGCTGATATTCAATGGTGATGCGCCAATGCACAGCACTGTTGAATATGGCAAGGTTGGCATACATACTGCACATGGCGCAGTGGCACTGCGCTGGCACAAGCCACAGATAGCACCGGGATGCACCAGCGCAAATGCAGTTGCGCTAGGCACATCACCCGCGATATTCAGCCGGGGGCATGCAAATGAGACCATAATATATGCAAGGTGCAAATGGGGTCATTGCTTGTCATTATGGTCCCATTTGCATGCCTTGCACAGGGCAGCCTGGTGACTTGCACCTGGTGCCCTGCACAGCATGACATGGGCAGTGGGGATCCTGGGGCATTCCCCACTCTGTAGCTGCGATTCCACAGTATATGTTGAAAGATATATCCCAGGTAATCTAGTGGCCCCCCTGAGTCCCCGATATATAAAAGACATGACCATCTCTGGTGGTCTAGTGGTTCCCCCTTCCACCCGAGTCCCAAATTCCCCGATCTATGTCATAATGACCATCTCTGGTGGTCTAGTGGACCCCCCGCCAGTTGCTGCAATTGCGGTAAAACCCCGTAATGAAATGACCTGGTGATCCAGTGGCACCCCCACCCCTCCACCCACACAGAACCCTTGCCCACCCCCTGTCATCCAGCGGGCGGCAGCATCCCACACATACTGCCCAGCCACCCGCCGAATGAAAGGTACAGTATGGGCTGTAAGTCTATTAGTTCCCAATGCGGACCAATGGGTTTGTAGGGCATACTGTACTAGACAGTCCCAAATATGTCTTTCACAGATTTGGGACTGGCATCTGGCTGCTATGTCCTGCAAGCCATTGATCCACATTAGGGACCACGAGCTTATAGCCCATACTGTACTCTGTTATTCGGCGGCAGCTGGGCGGTATATGGATGCTGCTACCCGCCATGATGGGGAGCGTAGATGGGCAAGGGGTTCTGTGGGTGGAAGTGCCACCGGATCACCAGGGCATTTCATTACGGGTTTTACCATGATCACAGCAACTGGCGGGGGGGTTCCACTAGACCACCAAGGACGGTCATCATGACAGAGATCGGGGAATCAGGGACTCAGTGGGAGGGGGGACCACTAGACCACCAGGGATGGTCATGTCTTTTCTTTGTCGGGGACTTGGGGGGCACTAGATTACCAGGGATATATCTTTCAACATATGCCGTGCGGTCACGGCTAAGGGCGGGGGGGTTCCACTTGACCACCAGGGATCAGTTTGTGCTTGCGAACGGTGTTCTGGGCATGTGTGTGGCCACCCACAGCTGGGCTGCTGTGTTTCACTCTGCAATACTGCAGCCCACTTCTGGGTGGCCAGTAGATGTTCCTACTCTGCATGGGCTCAACTTTGAGTCCTCTTATGTGGTGCAGTGCAGGGCTGTGCCAGCATATGCGCCGCACATCCCGGACTAAATATCGGGATGTGCCGCACATGCATGAGCATACCCCCTGCATCTGTGCTGCATAGGATTACATTGTGCCCCAGTGCATCGGGATTTGCGTTGCGCCGGGCAGCCCTTTCAATATCCCACTGGGGTGCAATGTGGGGTTGCGCCAGGTGCAACCCCTTTGAATATCCGGGCCCTGATGTCAAGTGAGTTACAGACATGATTTCTTAAAGGTTTGGACTTCTGTTAAAAATACTGGTGCTGCTAGGTACTGTACCTTGAGACTGGGTGCAATCAGAACACTTTGCTCTGTCAGTCTGCATATTCATTTGTTGCATTCTTGTTGAATCATATTACTGTAAACCTTGTTTTTTTTTCTGTTTTGTTACTTTTACACACTCCAAACCACATTGTATGGCGTACTATGGGGAGAATAAAAAAGGGACTTTGATATCTCATTTATAGATTATATATATATATATATATATATATATATATATATATATATATATATATATATGGTAGCACGCTAGTGCTACCATAGTTAGGTTGAGGAGCCATTTCCTGTTAAACCCAAAATTTTGCACCTTAATAACTTTGCAACCATTTGATGGATTTGCCTGAAATTTGAATGTATGATCAAGACCCATAGGCCTTGGGATCTGCCAAGTTTTGTACTGATCGGATATACGGTTGTGGAGTTATTATGGTGATCTGTGCTGCACGCTTTTCTGAATTCTATGGTCTCACAGACAGGTTGTACGGTTTATGACCGCTCAAAATCTTCAGGGAATGGCATGGGTCCCTGATGTGCCTTTTGAAGATTTGGTAAAAATATTAAATGGTTCAAAAGTTATTCAAAACAGTTTCCCATTATAAGTCAATGGAAAAGTTAACAAAAGTTCGACAGTGTTGTAATGCATTTTACTTTCGCAATGGGCCTGTTACTTTCGAATCCGCCATTTTGTTTTCAGTTGTGATCAGAAAAATGGTTGGCATTTAAATTTGAGACCTCTAGCAACGTATTCTTTTTGTATTTCGCTATTCGTGCCCTGAGGATGCTTGCCATGTCTTTATTTTGTGGTAAAACACCCCAGAAATATGTTTTTAAATTTCTGGAAAAAGTATCATAAATTACTTTCGTGTTCACGAAGATCGAACTTTGCTAAAGCTTTCGTAAATTGTGACAGTAATTTTCTAGTCTGTGGGAAAATGACAGCAATTCTTTGGCACTGCACTGCAAAATAACCGTTGGGAGTTTTGGGCTGAAATTTGGAGGGAACGCAGCCGACATCTCACAGATGTGCCTTTCAGTGTTGTATTGAAAAAATATTACATGGCGGCAAAGTTATGGCACTCCAAAGTTGACAGTTTTTCCCATAGGATAACATTACAGCGCCCGAAGCATTACAGGAATCCTTTGGCACCCTGCTGCAAAATAACGGTTTGGTCTTTTTTCCTGAAATTTGGAGGGAAGACAGCCAACAGTACACAGATGTGCCTTTCAGTAGTTTGGTGAAAAAATATCACATGGCGGCAAAGTTACGGCACTCCAAAATTGACAGTTTTTCCCATAGGATAACATTACGGCGCCCGACACTTAACAGAAATCATTTGGAGCCCTGCTGCAAAATAACGGTTTGGTCTTTTTTCCTGAAATTTGGAAGGAAGACAGCCAACAGCCCACAGATGTGCCTTTCAGTAATTTGGTGAAAAATATTACAGGAGGCAAAGAGATTATGGCGCTCCAGACTTTTCTTTTTCCCATAGGATAACATTACGAGTTACGCTCGCGCTTGCTGGGCCCGTATCTCGGAAACGGTGCGAGATACGGACTTTTCGTCGGAAAAATTCTTAGCCCCCCAATGGGGCCTAAACTTAAATTAGCCAGGACAGTTGTAAATAATATGACTTTTAAATTTTTTTTCTACATCGTACGGTTCCTGAGATATAATGTATTTAGTATTCCAAGATCTCATTTTCCTCGCCGATACTCATTATTTTGCATACATTATTTGTACTCACTGTCTTTCTCAATGCAGGTTTTGGGAAAACCAGCCTGTGCGCTTACATTACTGTTACTGTTGCCCTTTCCGCTATGGATCCGTACCATTTCACTTACCATTGACGCTCAGCCCACCATGTGCATTATCCTTATGCTTTCATTTGCGCTTGCATTTCTGTTATTTTTGCCATTTCTGTCTACAGTACTGTTTATCTTACTGTTTCACTTTACATCACCATGCCCATTGACATTTCTGTTTGCAGGCACCATGTTACTATGTGACAACACATCACGTGGCAGACCATTCCTGTCTACGCCACCATGTGCGTTACCCTTTCTGTTCTCATTCGTGCTTGTGTTACCATGTGCACCACTGTTAGCATTTCTGTTTGCGTTGCTGTCCCTGTTAGTAACGCATTATGCAGCGGGAGCGCCCCGCGCTCCCGCCGCTGAATTACATTCACTATTTCTCGTTATCATTCTCAAAAAGAAGGGAAATTAGAGGCAAAAAACTCCATTTAATGCATTAGTTAGGGTTGTTCCACAGCGACAAAAGTGAGGAAATTCGCTGTTAGGGTTGAAAACCCCCCTTGGACCCCCCCCCCAACCGGCATTGGGATCGTGGGTCCCAACTCTCACCCCATTCTCCTATACTTCTGCTGCTTTACATGTCATGGGGTGAGAGTTAGGGCTGACTTATCCCAATGCACACCCTAATGCCGGTTGGGGGTCCAAGGGGGTTTCAACCCTAACAGCGAATTTCCTCACTTTTGTAGCTGTGGAACAACCCTAACTAATGCATTAAACTGAGTTTTTTGCCTCTAATATATATATATATATATATAGATATATAGATATATCTATAGATATAAGTATAATGCAAAACTATATATATATATATATATATATATATATTTGTTTTTTGTTTTGATTACCGGGTAAGTGCTCTAGACAATGGAATTGCCTATTTTCAGTCACGACCTGGGAGAGTTAGACATAGGTAAAAGCACATCACAAAGGTACAATGGTGACAGGTACATAATGCAGACCAGGGTCAAACACATTACTGTACATTACAGTAGAGACAGGCATAGTGATACCTACATTTGGGAGAAATTAGTCTACACAAGGCATTTCATCGATCCAGGGTAATAAAATGCAGATTCCATATAGGAGAAATTAGTGTACACTAGGCATTTCATTGATAGAAATTAGTCTACACTAGGCAATACAATGATACAGGGTAACCCAAAAAACAGATTCCATGCCAGAGAAATTAGTCTGCACTAGGCATTTCATTGATAGAAATTAGTCTACACTAGACATTTCATCGATACAGGATATTACAAAATGCAGATTCAAGGAGATAGACTGGACATTACAAAGTAAAAGATGAACTATACCAGACAGTCTCTCTGTGTGAGACCTTACAGATTGTCCTTGCCATCTATTAAATTAAGCCACCTACCGGAAGACATATGAGGGGTGCCTAAATTAGGTGATGCAATGACATGCTAAGGAAGCCTGGCGAGGTGTCCTCCCCAGGGGTATGGCCACATGTGCATCTGTCAGAGGCCAGAAGGTAGGAGCGAAGCTCCTTCTTAAAGGTCAGATGTGCCATGGAGTGTCTAACATTTAAAGGCAGGGAGTTCCATAGCTTTGGGATGGATATCGCAAAAGCTTGTTCACCCATCCTAGTGGCACATTTGGGTGCATTAATATGCTAACATACTAGACGCCAGCAGAGTAGGTCTATTGGTCTATCAAGTCTGCTCATGCTTCAGCACCCTGACAGGGTACTGTAGCCCTCTATCTGTCTCCTTCCACTGTTACTCCATCCCCCAGTCCTGCCCCGCTGGGCAAACCAACCTCTGCTTCAACCCTTACCTATACCTGTCCCACCTTCTCTTGAATCCCTCCACCGTAACTGCCTGTACCAGCTCCCTAGGCAGTGCATTCCATGGTTCCACCACTCTCTCGGTGAAGCACCTCCTCCTCTTTTCCCCCTAATCCTACCACCCTCAATCTTCCAACTGTGTCCTCTGGTGATTCCACCCTCCTTCAGTGGAAAGATCATATCTTGGCTTATCTTATTTACTCCCCTTAGGTACTTGAAGACCTCAATCATGTCCCCCTGGTCCCTCCTCTCCTCCAGTGAGAACAGGTTGATCTCCCCTAGTCGTTCCTCATATGTCATATCCACCAGGCCCTGGATCATTTTGGTTGCTGTCCTCTGAATCCTCTCCAGAAGTTGGATGTCCCTCCTTAGATGCAGCCTCGAGAACTGCACACAGTACTCAAGATGTGGTCTAACCAGGCTGTTGTACAGTGGCAAAATCACCTGCCTGTTCCTTGAGGTAATCCCCCTAGAGATGCATCCCAGCATCCTATTTGCCCTGACTGCGGCCCTCTTGCACTGCTCTGAATTATTCATGTTAACATCCACCAAGACTCCTAGGTCTCCTTCCCCTGCCATGGCCTGCAACTCATACCCCCAGGGTGTACACGTAGTTGGGGTTTTCTGGCCCTAGGTGTAGCACCTTGCACTTGGAGGAGTTAAATTTAAATTTACAGGTGCAGGACCACCTATCCAGAGTATCCAGGTCCTCTTGCAGGGCCAGTCTCCCCTCCTCCTCCACCACCACCACCACCCCTAGCTTAGAGTCATCCACAAAGAGACTCATTTCACACCCAATACCTTCCCTGATATTGGAGATGTAGGCATTAAACAGGAGTGGCCCCAGGACTGATCCCTGTGAGTCCCCACTTATGACCTCCTTAGGAGACGAGACCTCCCCTCCGAACAATACCCGCTGAGTGCGACCTGAAAGCCTATTTCCAAACCACCTAACCATCAATGGGTCTACCCCCATGCCCCCCAGCTCCTTCCTTAGGCCAGTGTAAGGGACCGAATCAAATGCCTTGCTGAATGTCACAGAGTCACTCTGTGAAGTGTTAAGTTCCCTAAAACGTCTTGTAATTGTCACTGCATTTAAAGCTTTCTGTGGTAGGAAAGCCCCAAGATGTAAAAAAAAAAATAGAAAACAGTGTTGGGATCCTGATTTAAATAGTGCAGTACAGCAAGTGGCAAAGCTTGAGGGGAAGGGGGGGGGCTGAAGCTGTAGTGGTTTCCCTATCTTCGTTCCCTGCAGGTAGTTGTAGGTTCCTTGCTGGCTGTCCTATGAAGCTGTGAGTGTGCGCATTGTTGCACAGAAAAGGCGCTTTATAGTTCAGTCATTTTTGTGCTTTTAAATGTGCATTCGTGAATGTGCTTTAAAACCGTGCTTTGTCTCCAGGTTTATTTCTTTATTTTAAAAGTCACAGTCCTGGTATTAGGAAGTGATAGTAAAGGAGTTAAAAAGGAAATAAGAAAGGCATTTGTAAAAATGCCTGTATTAGTGCAGTCCTGCTATTATGAGGTGCCTTTTAACTGAAAGGGAGATGTAGTGAATAGGAGATTTATAAAATGGTTAATTCCCCGGGATGTGAGTAGCAGAAAAGCTGGTTTATCGAGGATACTCCTGAGATAGAAAAAGATGTTAGCAGCTGAACATTAAGGTTGCTCCTTTCAGCTGCTATGTTTAAATGTTCTGTGTGAGAGAGAGAGAGAGTTAAATCATTTGTTTAGAAGCAATTAGTGTATGTTCTGATAAAAGCCTGCAGGTTATTTTGGAGTCAAGGACTAGGCAGAGTTTAGTGAGAGGAGCAGGAAACAGAAGCTAAATGTAGCCACATGAAAAACTAAAGAGAAGCAACACTTTAATGTGGTTGCTCTGTATCAGTTTCTGTACTTTTGCTGTGCCCTTGCGGTTTCATTCCCTTAAGTACACTTAGAAAATGGGTTGGGGAAATCCCTAAAGCTGATTGGCTTAGGTCACCAGCTACCCCATCCGGTATCAGGCAGCAGAGACTGGAAAATAATGAGACCCAGACTCTGCTGTCTGATTACATTCCAAATGCTTATGCCAATAGAACTTTCAATTTCAAAATACCGCCATCTTTTAAATCTCGGTTAGTGAGAGAAAGCTCCCTCTGCCTCCAGAGAGCGCATCTATCCAGACCGCACAGTGATTTAGAAGAGTAAAAAGAATAAGTCAAGCTTGCTGTTGCAGTCAAACATGGAGCTTTTTGTGTGCAGGGTTTTAAGAAAAAGGAGCACATGTAGGAAGTAAAAAAAAAGCTCAAAGTGAGGTCCTGTGGCAAGGTACTCCCGCTCAATTTAACCTGCTTAGTGTGACCAGTGGAATCAACGTCTTTCCTGTTACTTGATTGCTCCCACTTGACTAAACCCCCCCCCTTGCCACTAGGAAAAAAACAAAAATAAAATAAGGACTTTATTTTATAGAAAAAATTTTTAGGTTTTCCAGCCGCTCGTTTAAACCGCGTGGGTCCACAGG
The DNA here is from genome assembly GCA_016271365.2 of Neoceratodus forsteri. Classification (NCBI taxonomy): domain Eukaryota; kingdom Metazoa; phylum Chordata; order Ceratodontiformes; family Ceratodontidae; genus Neoceratodus; species Neoceratodus forsteri. The sequence goes on along the minus strand of CM057449.1, from coordinate 607,822,198 downwards.
CTTAAATTTAATCTGCATCCCTCAACTCCACTACCTGATTAATTCCCAGATCCTACTGTGACAAGAGTAAACTCCCCACAAAAAGTAAAGTATCTGCTAACCCACTTTATCACTGCGGTAACTAGAAAAAACAAGCATTTGTCAATGCTGAATGTTGTCGCACTGGCATTGGCTTTGATAGTGCAGTGTGGAAACACATTTTGGGCAGGATGTGAAAAATGACAGCTGTACAGTTCATAAGGAGGTGTAAAAAATGGCAGTGTTGAAAATGTGGCATGTAAATATTGCAAATTTGCGAAGTTACCAGGGCGCGTGGGAAATGCGCAATGCACGCTTGTAACACAGTCATTTTATGGACTTTCAGCACCAAATTTTCAACATAGGCATTTTAGCACCTCTACTCATGTACAGTGTCACTGTCATTTCCTCAAACTGTCCCAAAAAGTGATTTTGCACAGCAACCACGCTATTCTGCGCCGCATGTGCGAAAACATATTTCGTGTAGGATATGTAAAATGACAACTGTATTGTTCATCAAGAGGTGTGGAAAAATGCCAATGGTGAAAATCCAGAGTGAAAATATTACAAATGCACGTTACAAGCGTGCATGCAAATTGCGCAACGCACGTTCGTAACACAATCATTTTATGGAGTATCATCACCAAATTTTCAACATAGGCATTTTAGGACCTCTGCTCATGAACAGTGTCACTGTCATTTTCGTAATCTGCCTCAAACACTGATTTCCCACAGCGACCATGCTATCGTGTGCCTGAAGTGTGGAAACACATTTTGTCCAGGATGTGAAAAATGACAGCTGTACTGTTCACAAGGAGGTGTAGAAAAATGAAAATGTTGAAAATATGGCATGAAAATATTGCAAATTCACAAAGTTATGAGCATGCGTAGCAACTGCGCAATGCACGGTCATAAAACAGACATTTTTTGGATTTCTTCCACCAGATTTGCAACATAGGCTTTTTGAGAGCCCACCTCATGAACACTGCCACTGTCCTTGCGTTAATCGGTCCTGAAAGGTGATTTCATGCAGCAACTGTGAAATCACCTTTCAGGACCAATTAACTTCATAACAGTGACAGAATTCATGAGGAGGGGTCCCAAAAACCCCATGTTAAAAATTTGGTGCAAATATTCCAAAAAATGCCCGAGATATGCATCAAAGTTGAAAAAATCCTATTTATTCCATTATACAGCTTACTGGCATTTCCTCAGTTCGCGGTCAGCTTTGAAGAGTGCAGACATTTTCCCAGTACACTGAAGATCATCATGCGGACTCCGGAGGTAAGTATGGGGTGGGGGTGTGTGGGGAGGCAGGGTGCGCAGTGGGTGGGTGCGGGTGGTAGGGAGACTACGAGGGACCATTTTCTGTTTATAGGCATGTTAAAAAAAACATTGCAGACGGTTTTCTTTTTCTACAGGTGTTTTTTTTTGGGGGGAGGTACAGTAGCCAACGGGGGATTGGGCACCCCTGTTGGCACATAGGGAGTGGGGGACAGATGCTGATGGGGATTGGGCACCCCCATCGGCAAACAACGAAAGCAGGGGGGTGCGCATGAGCCAAGGGGATTGGGCACCCCCTCGGCAACCAAAAAGGGAGATGGGGGACACTTTATGCCGACTGGGAGTGGTATCCCCTATCAGCACATACCAAAGGGGTAGGGTAAGCTGACTGGGGGATTGGGCACCCCCAAAGTCAGCAGTTTAGTGGCCACTATGCCACCATGTTTGATGCTGAGGAAGCACGTAGGAAGGTCTGCTGAGTGTGATGAGCTTTGCTCGCATTGCAGCGGACCTTTCCTTAGATGTGCTAGCGTGAGTGGTGTGGCGCCGGCATGCAGGCTGATTGGGGAATGAGGGACGCACCTACTGGTGCGTGTCCTGCATTCGCCCAACAGCGACCGCGCCTCCAAATCTCCACTGCCACAAGATATTGGCTGTGCAAGTGCACCAACATAAAAAAGGTTTTCTTTTAAAATAGCGCCACATAGTCACATGCTCAGCACTGTTATACCACTTCCCATAACTTTCTCCCAGACATGCCCTACCTCCTCCACGCTCGCTGCAGAAAAAAAGTAAAAAAACTGCCCAACAGCACATATTATGCCCCTGATTGATCGCTCTCATAAAAGCCCATAAAAAAAAAAAAATAGCACAACAGTTTTTGTTAATTTAAATTGTACCTTTTCAGAGAGCGGGACTCCCCGACTGACACACAGATAAGCCGGCTCAGCTCCCAATGCTGGCAAAGAGCTGCTGAGTTAAAAATAAAAAAAATTAAAAATAATAACCATAATGGAGGCATAATGTGCATGCACAGCCACCTTCCAAATTCAATCTCGGGATGAGCATCCCATAGAAACAGACGGGGAGGTAATGGAGCGATCTCAGCATCAAATAAACAGAGTGTAAGAGAAAATGGTAAGTGTCTGTGTGAATGGGGGTAACCTTGACAACCAGCTGCAACCATCTACAGAGGCCCTTGTGTGACAAACGTCCCTATGTAAAAAAAAACAGTATTTAATGCAGGCAGAGGAACTATTTGATCACAAGATAAATCAAACAGTTAAGAATTTTAACATGTAATCATAAAGTTTACTTGACTTCAAGCATATAAATACATTGGCCCATTTTCTAAGTGCAATAATACCTTCCAGGGTGGGCAGTATGGGCAATACCGGACCCTCCAGGGGCTATAAAGCCCTCTGCCTGTGGCGTTGGGCCTCATTACACCCCTGGGAGGTCTGGTATTGCACAATACCTCCTCATCCTGTCGGGTATTATTGCTTGCTTGATTGTTTGGGGTAATGGTTTCAGGCTTTGTGTAGCTGGCTGTAAAAATGATTTTAAAAGGTAGATTGTTTTGAACTACTTCCTACTTGAAGTCAGTTAAAACATACAGTAGATTAAAACTGCTCAAGTAATAATAAAACACAGAGAGGCATGTTTGAAATTACCTGTTTTTGTGTGTAAGTAGGTTCGGAAAGAGCTGTTGCTTCATGTCTCTTCCATGCCTCAGTGCCCTATAGTGCTGTCCGGCCATAACTTAACCCCTTATATATTGTTACAGTGATTGATGGGTGGTGCTTCAGGGGATGTTTAATATAAAAAAAAATGTTTAAAAGTTGTTTAAAATAAATGTGTTAGACTGTATAGTTATTATTATGTGTTAGAGAATGAATACAGTGATCTTAGTAAGTTTAAAACCATTCTAAATGATATAAGAAGTTAAATGTTAATGGGTGGAGTTAGCTCATCACATGATTGGTTTCTTCTGTATAAAAGCACTGTTCTTTGGGTTGTGAATTCAGATAGGTTTTGGGTCTGGGAGGCAGACTCCGGGGAGCTTTGCAAATTGCTCCAAGATGTTGGATTAAACTATGATTAATCTTTGATTTCTACTGTTGTTTCAGTTCACTGTAACATATGTGTCCTGAATTGAGTTAACATTTGAAGAAGAAAAATAAATTTGAAAACTTAAAGACTGCTCGAGTGTCGGACTACCAGTATTGTCCACTTGTTCACCTGCGCCCTACAACATATGGTGTCAGTGGTGGGATGGCGTTGGATAGCGCTAGGTCTCGTTAAGACCTGGTGGACAGTGACTGTTGCACGACAATACAGCGGAGGTACTATAACATCAAATGGGAGCAGTTTTTCCATGGTTGTGGTGAGAAGACATCTCCGGGTGATGGAACCAGCTGAGCAGAGGCTGTGTAGTGACAGTGAGGCCTGATCTGACCAGGATCAGATGAAAATGTGTAGCCATGGTGGAACTGTGTCTGCCCAGAGGTTTGACCAGATGGATGTCTTACGATAGATGTTTGATCGGTGGATGGAGGTGGAGAGTCATTTGGGAGAAGCCAAGCAGAAGTACCAGGAGGTGTGTATTCAGTTGATGGAACTCAAGAACTGTTCTACTTTGGAAGGGCCTGGGAAGTTGGAAGAAGAGACTGCTTGTGTTGAGAGTCCAGAGGTTGCGATTCCTGTTACCCGTGTTTGATGGGATGTGCTGGTTTGGAGACGAGGGAATGGAGATGACGGATAAGTCCCCAGGTGAGACTGTCAGAGACTATGGGGTGAAGTCTACTAGCAAGACTGAGCAAGCAATGGATGCTGAAGGGACTTGTATTGTACCATCTAAACCATGTGAAAATAAAAATATTAATGATTTATTTGCTGTTAGCTGGAAAGAAATACAGGCTGGGGATCCTGAGATAGTCCAACTAACCAAATATGTGGTTCAGAATAAGGGAGGTGCAGACACAGTTGGGGGAGAACCAATGAAGTTAAGGTGGTATGAAATAAAGGAGGGTGTTTTATACCATATGAGGCCAAATCCACAGACTAAGCAGATAGATGAAAGGGTGGTAGTGCCCAGAACCAGAATAATGGAATTGTTAAATATGTATGTTAATTAAGCCAGGTGATCATGGGGAAGTTTTGGGACAACTTATTCCCATATTACGATTGGCCGGGGATCTATCTCCAGGTGGTGGTATATTTAATGGAGCAGACAGTTAGCCAGAAAAGAAAATGTAGGAAGTATGTAGGAGGCGTGGGTCAGAGGGGTGAAGTCCACAATAGGTGGTTCCCTTGGTGAAAAGGGAGGTTTCCACATAGGGATATGGGCTGTAGATTAGCTTTGGAGTTTGCATTCTTCTCCTTTTTGTGCTTTCTGTGGGATGATATTTCAAACCTGCCTTTACTGAAAGCAGTTTTTTTTTAATGGGGGGGGGGGAATGTATTGTGTAGATTGCAGACTCTAGTGTAATATTTTGTGCTCTTTTCCCTGTCCACCGATTAAGCAGCTATAACTAACCCCTGCCCTTTCTTTCTCTCCCCTTACAGATCGCCCCCTGACTGGTCACTTGATCTGCTGCTACTCGCGGCCCAGCTACGAATTCAGTTGGCCACACCACCTCTCCTGCCCAACCACAGAAGCTTGCTCCCCAGGTAGGAGTACAGCCTTGCTTGGGAAGGAATTCAGGACAGCCAAATTGGTTGCATCCTTCTGTTCCAGTCCCCTATTGGCTGGAACTGCTTCGGCTTGACTCCTGATTGGTTCCACAGGAATTTTAACTTTCTCCGTCTCTTTTAGCTTCGGAGTTCGCTTTCTTCTCCTTTTTGCGCTTTCTGGGGTGTGATATTTCAAACTCTCCTTTACTGAAAAATGTTTTTTTTAGTGGGGGGGAAATGTACTGTGTAGATTGCGGAATCTAGTATTGGGGAATGTGATTACTGCTAGCTTTGTTATAAATTGCCAGTGTACTGAACTTGTGTTAAACCACCTTTTTCCCTTATTTTCTGCTGCCTGTCCTCATTCTGTCCCCTCCTCCATTGTTGTTCCTTCTTGGTTGCTGTTATTCATTCAATGGTGCCAGTCCAATGCCCCCCACTAGCCCCCCAACACCTAATGTTTTGTGCTCTTTTCCCTGTCCACCAATTAAGTGGTTTGCTATTCCTTTGTGCAAGGTCTGATCCCTGACTATAACTAACCCCTGCCCTTTCTGCCTCTCCCCTTACAAGTCACACCCCGACCGGACACTCGATCTGCTGCTGCTCGTGGCTCAGCTACCAATTCAGTCGGCTGTGCCACCTCTCCTGCCTGACCACAGAAGCCTGCTCCTCAGGTAGGAGTACAGCCTTGCCCGGGAAGGAATTCAGGACAGCCGATTGGCTGCTGCCTTCTGTTCCAGCCCTCTAGTGACTGGACCTGCTTCAGCTTGACTCCTGATTGGCTCCACAGGACTTTCCACTTTCTCTGGCTCTTTTAGATTCAGAGTTTGCTTTCTTCTTCTTTTTGCTCTTCCTGGGGCATGATATTTCAAACCTGCCTTTACTAAAAACTGTTTTTTTTTGTCCCACTGCCCCTTCCCTACCCCAGAGCTCTTTTAATAAGCCATCTTCCTGCCCAGTTGTGGTGCTCCCATCTCATTGGTTTACTTTGTTTGTCAATATCCTGTAAGTATCAGATTGCCCCTCAGTTGCCTGCCGCCACTCGTTCTAGTGCTAGGCTGGTGCTTAGTTGTTCCTGGCATAAGTTGAGCATAATTGTTCTCCACTCCTGTTCGTATCTTGCCACATCCCATGTGTAGTTGTGGTATATCTCCTCTGCCTGATAGTCTCAAGAAACTTCCTTTTATTCCACACTGCTGTGTAAGTGTGCCTTACCTCCTGAGACCCCCTATACCTTCTCCATCCCTGGAGCTAAAAATGAAATTTTTGCTTCTAATACTGTGTTGTACAGCAAGTCTGCTTCCATGTACCCTTGATCCGCACTCTGTACATCAAGAGGTGGTCACTGTTGACACTTTCTGCATAAATGTCTTATTTACTCACCTCGAGATGTTCCCTGGGATTCCACATTGTTGTCCTGGTACTCGGTTTATCCAGGAATTGTGGATCTCCTCCTTCCCTAGACAACTCCTGTTTCCTCAGCCCTCCCACATGTTCGCGATCCGGGTGATTTTATTTGCTTCCTTCTGGCCGTTTGGACCTAGGTTTAATTACTCCCACTCTCTCCTCTGGGCTCTAGCAAAAGGGAATGAACCTGACTCATTAGGATGCTCTTAAGCGCCTTAAAAAGCTACTTTTTTACTTACTTGTTTGTTCTGGCAATGTTGAGCCCAGTTACTCCTATTTCCACCCCCTCAGAGCTGACACACCTTAAAGGGCTGAGTCTTCTACACATAAATGCATGTACAGTAGTTTGCTAAGGAAATCTGACTCCCTCCAATCTTGGATGTGTCACACAAAGCCAGATATACTAATGGTCATTGAAACCTGGCTCAGTCCTTTCACCCCAGACCATGCAATAAACATCCCATCCTACAATGTCTACAGGGCAGACAGACATTCCAGAGGAGATGGGGTAGCTATTTACATTCAGGACAAATTTACAGTGTCCATCTTAGATTCCACTATGTCACCTAAAGAATTTGAATGTTTGTCATTAACGGTTCAAATGTCCAGTTCTGTGACACTCTGTATTATAGGCTGTTACAGACCTGCTTTGGCAGGACTCAGGGTTTTGAACTACCTGAGTAATGCCCTTGAAATGACAGCTTCTGAGGTTATTATTATGGGCGATCTCAACCTCGACTGATCTACAGATTGCTCCATACCTCTGAAAAATATATGTGATTCTTTTGGGCTCTCACAACTCATCACAGAAGCCACCCACCCCATTAAGAAAAATCTAACCAATAGCAGTCTGATTGATCTTATACATGGGGAAAAAAAAAACATCTCTTTACCCATTCGGGTGTCTTTTTTAACATCAGTGACCACTGTGCCATTGTATGTGTCAGATCTGCAGCTAAACCAGCTTCCTCCTCCAGATATGTTTTTAAAAGAAACAAATTCAACGTTGACTACCATTGTTTCTTAACCGACCTCCAGTACTCAAAATGGTAGGAATTTTACCTGGCCCCTACCATAAATGAGGCCTATGAAATCGTCAACCTCGTTGTCCTTCACACCATTGATCAGCATGCCCCCTTAGCAGAGGTTTGAACAAAGAAAAAATCAAACCCATGGTTTACAGCTAGTCTGTAGACCTCCCTCCTTAACAGGGATGCTCTTTGGGAAAAAGCCTGTAAGACCAACCTCCCCTGTGACTGGTTAGCATTTAGGGTAGCTAGGAATCACTGCACAAATCTCATCAGGACAAAGCCAGGCACTGTCATACTGAATTAGACTCCTCCACCAAGTGTCCTGTCAAATTTTGGAAGATGTTAAGGAATATTGAAGGCTACTCCGCAGCCAACTCTCTCCCCACAAAAATCTCTTCTGCTGCTACCTCCACTACTGACAAACAGACTATAATTGACCTTCTCAATAACCATTTTGCTACTGCAGGGCTTGCCTTTGACTCCTCTCCTGCCAATAGCCTTCGTATCCAGCACTGCACCCAAGAACCTGCTGGTTCAGTAGCAGATGTCACTGTGCCTCATGCGTCCTTAACCTTCAGACCTGTCTCCTTGAAGCAAGTAGAGGACTTACTTCTTGAACTGGATGTTAAGAAGAGCGCAGGTGCCGATCTTATTGAACCTCATTTCCTGAAAATCAGTTACCACACTTTAACTTTGCCGATTACGCAGCTTTTTAATCTTTCTCTGACCAGGGTGATCTTCCTACAATTTGGAAAACCACCCATGTTATTCCCTTACTAAAATCAGATGATTCTAGTGACCTTAATAATTACAAGCCAATTTCTCTGCTCCCTGTCTTCTTGGAAATGCTGGAGAAACTAGTCTACTCCCAGCTTTGGAAATATCTGGAGACTTTCGAGCTCTTAAACCCAGTTCAGTCAGGTTTCAAACCTTGTCACAGCACCATTTCCACACTCACTAAGGTCACAAATGACTGGCAGAATGCATTAGATGCCAAAAATTATGTATGTGCCTTATTTCTCGACTTCAGTAAGGCATTCGGCATATTGGACCATGACTTGCTCTTGGTTGCCCTTAGGAAATTTAGATTGGACTCATTAGCTTTAAAATGGTTCTCCAACTATCTTACTGGTTGCCATGAGCAGGTCAAAGCAGATGGTGACTTATCCCCCCTAAAGCCTCTCAAGACAGGGTACCACAGGGATCCATTTTGGGGCTCTTCTTTTTAACCTCTATATTAACAATAACAATGCAGGCATTAAAGATGCTAGCATATATCTTTTTGCAGATGACATGGTCCTATATATTGACAGACCTACCCCTGATCTGGCCAGCAAGGACCTTCAAATAGAGTTCAGTCACTTGCAGTTAAACCTTCTAAGCCAAAAGCTCTTACTAAACACCCAAAAAAACTGAAGGCTATGTTCTTCTCTCCAAATGTTAAGATGCCCAGTCCTTTGACACTTGGTTTAGCCCCTCCTATTACCACACTCCTGGGTGAATCCTTAGACTTTGTGGAGAAATTCAAATACCTGGGTTTTTAGATAGAACACAAACTATCTTTCGTGGAGCACATTGAAGAGCTCTCAAAAAAAGTAAAGCAGAGATTTGGTTTAGTCTATTGCATTAAACACCTACTCACCCAGGAAGCTAAAACTAGGCTTGTCCAAAGTACCTTTATTCCTCTCTTGAACTACAGCGACTTCCTTTATGATCATGGCCCCAGTTCCCTGCTTGCTAAACTCGACACTCTTTACCACCGGGTGTTAAGACTCATCACCGGAGTGCCATACTCTACTCATCATTGCTTCCTGTATTTCCTGGTAGGATAGTCATCTCTTACTTACAGAAGAAAAAAAAATTCGGCCTTCTGGACCTTTAGAGCACTTACTAGGAAACTTCCTCATTACATTTCAGCATGTCTGCCCCTGTGTACTGCATGTAGTTATTCACTGAGGAGCCATGCATATACCGCTCTAACTACCACTAGTGTCAACTCACGCTATGGTCAATCATCTTTTAGTTATGAGTTCATCTCAATGGTGTTTCGCCTGGTTAAATAAAGATTGATTGATTGATTGATTGTAGGCCAAACCCAGCTTAATACTGACTGCCTTACAAGTGTTTGTGATATGGAGGCTGAAATCCAATGAGGGGTCGAGAGTTATACCCAGGTATTTGAACGAGTCCACCATATCCAGGAGTGAGCCATCCGCGGCATAGATGGCCAGGGTAGCAGAACTGACTTTGACCCTAGGTGCTAATCCAAACAGCATTGCCACCATTTTTTTGGAATTCAGTAGAAGTTGGTTTTGAACTAGTCAGTCATGTAGACAGGCAAAGTCTGACTCAAGAGTGGAATTTATGGTGGAGATGTCCCTGGCACTGGTGTATAACACCATATCATCCACGTATAAGATGGAAGAGGTTGGTCTAAACATATGAGGCAACCCATTCACAAACAGTGAGAAAAGCAGTGGTCCAAGAATTGAGCCTTGTGGTATACCGGTGCTGGTAGGAGATAACTGATTTGAATTTGTCAATTTGAACAAAATGCACCCGTCCAGAAAGGTAATTGCTGAACCATGAAGAGGACCCTTCAGAGAACTCGAGTGTGGCCAATGTATTTAGTAGCAATGTGTGATTCACCAGGTTGAATGTTTTAGTTAAATCCGCAAAAATCACTCCTCTGCATAGATCTTTATCCATCAATAGTTTGATGTCATTTGTGAGTTTGATAAGTGCTATGGTTGTATTGTGCCCCTTCCTGAAGCCATGTTGGACAGAGGTGAGTAGGTTGTTTTGCTGTATGTAGTCTGTGCCCTGGTCGGCTACTAGTTTTTCAAAAATGTTATTTAGTGCTGGTAAGACTGCAATTGGGTGATAGTTGTTCATGTCTTTTGTGTCCCCTTTCTAATGGATGGGGACAACTCGTTCTATCTTCCAGAGAGATGATATTACCCATGTACTAAGTGAGAGGTTGTATATCTTGTCCACTGGTGCCGCTATAACAAGGACTGCTAGTTTGAGGAACCTTAGTAGTAGGCCATCTGATCCCACAGATCCATGTTTGGGTAATTTCTTCAAAAGTCTCAGTACCTCAAGTGTAACGGCCTGCTTAAAGCTAAGTGAGGTGGTGGCCAGGGTCAAGGAAGCAGGAGTCAAGATAGAGTACTGGCTGGTCAGCCTCTCATAGTCTGAGAGATCAGAGAAGTGGAAGTTTAGGGCATTTGCAATGGTATTGGTGTTATTGCAGTTTGCCCTGTTAACATTTATATCAGTAATCGTCGAGCATCCTCCCTGTCTCAAGAAAATCTTAATATGGTTCCAGAAACCACGAGCGTCGTTCACTGATTTCTTTAGTAGCTTAAGAGAGTAGGCGCTTTTCACTGCGCAAACTTCCCTTTTGCATGTATTCCTGTCTGCTATACTCATCACAATTAGCTTGTTTGCCATTTTTCTTTGCAGCAACCAAGGTCTTGTCTCTATTTCTCATGCTGGCAAGGAGCTCACTATTCACCCATCTCGTGGCTGTACCTTGGACCCTTCTTCTTTTCATGGGAAGATGCCTCTCTTGAGATTCCTAAAAGGTGCTTATGAGGTACGTTAGAGCAGGTGTTATCCAAAATTTTCAATAAAAATAAATAAATAAATAAGATTCGACATGATCAACCTGGTAAATTGGGGACCAGTCAGTGTGACGGAGGTCCACATGTAGCTCGCTGATGCTAATTTTGGAAAAATCACAAAACTATTTCTTTGGGGGGAGACTTTGGGATATGTACTTTCCATATGCAATAAACTGGGGTATGGTCACTGACTGCATAGGGGAGAATACCTGCACCTTGAATATGGTCTGCTCTATTATAATATCAGAGGTAAACTTAATTCTGTGTGTGTGCTGTACATGAGAACAAAAAATCCCATGTTATCCTATTGGGGAAAAAACATTCTTTTTGCATTTCTTATCACTTTATATCTCCAAAACCGTAAAAGCTGCCATCATTAAACTTTTCACATCTTGTGCCACTGACAACATGACAGCACATACCAATTTTTGGGTTATTTGGTTGTAAAGTGACAAAGTTATTAAGGTGCAAAAATTAAGATTTAACATTAAAAGGCTGTACCAACCCTAACTATAAGGGCTCTATTGAGCCCTTATAATGCATATTTGTTTTCCAATTGTTTAACCAGGTGAGAGACGCTAAGCTGAAAGCTTGTTTACAGGTGCAACCTGGGAGCACAGGGAAGTTAAGTGACTTGTTCAGGGTCACACAGTATGCAAGTGGAGGCTGTGAGATTCAAACCCAGATCTCCAGATTTGCAGCTCAGAGCCTTAAACCACTGCACTCTACTGCCTCCCATACATATATACACATTATATAAGTATGTATATGTGTATATATATATATCTACATAGCTATACACGATATTTGTATATATGTGTGTGAGTGTAAATATATAGATATATATTTATGTGTGTATATATATATATATCTGTACGCTTTTAACATTGATACATACTTATGCCTGCACCAATAATTATTATTAAATAGTAGCTGCTTATATGTGTTTTTATTTCCAGCTTTTCCCCTCTCTTTCTTTAGCTTGTTGATTGTGTGGGGGTGGGGGGCCAGTAGCAAAAGAATCTGCAGCAGACTTGTAGTGACAGTCAAACCAGGCATGCTCCAGCTCATCATCCCACCCACCTGCCACGTCCTGCAGAGGTTTTTTTGATTAGAGAGTTGTTAGTTCTCTCTGTTCTGTTTGGTTCAGCTGCTCCAATCAGTAATTGGTATCAGTGCTGAATAAGAGAGGACATTGCTTGCATGGACCAGCATTGCTGTTAGTGATGAATGAGCTAGGAGGGAGTGTGATTACCCTCCTTACTCATTCATCACTAACAGCAAAGCTGGTCCGTGTGAGTAATGTCTGCTGTTATTCAGCAGTGATACCAATTACTGACTGGAGCAGCTGAATTGAAGAGAACAGAACTAAGAATTGTGTAACTAACAAACCTTTGTGGGTATGGTAGACAGGAACATGACTGATCCGACTGACACTACTATTGTACTGCAGATTGTTTTGCCGCTAGCCCCTCCCCCCAACATACAATCATCAAGCACAGGAATCAAGAGCGGGAAGGGAAAAAAAATAAAAAACAAGTTATGCCACTAAGTTCAAAACACCATTGAAATACATTAAACCACATACCTGTTTCTTCAGTTCACGGTTCAGCTTTGAAGAGTGAAGACATGTTAGTGCTCCAAAGAGGATAATGGTTTTGGACCCCAGATGGGTAAGTAAGGGCTTGGGGAGTGCAGGGTGGTAGGTACTGAATGGGAGGGTCGGGTGGGGGGACGGTAATGCACAAAAGACATCAATGGACATTTTTTCTTTTTACAGGTTAAAAAAAAAAAGGACCAAGGAATCGTCATCGTGTCACTGGGGTACTGGGCACCCCCAGTGTCACTGTTATGTTTCTGGGAGTGCGTGGGGTGGTGGGTGCTGAGAGGGAGGGTCAGGCGGGGGAATAAAAAATATATATTATAAAAAGGCACAGAACATGATTGCAACACTGGAGGACTGGACACCCTAGTGTCATTGTTATGTTTCTGGTGGGGGTGGGGGTGGTGGGTGCAGAGAGGGAGGGTTGGGTGGGATAAAAATATGTATTTATTTAAAAGGGTCACTGTACATGATTGCAACACTGGGGATTAGGCACCCCAGTGTCGTTGTTATGTTTGGGGGGTGTTGGGTGGTGGGTGCTGAGGAGGGGAGGTTGGGTGGGGATACATCATTAAAAAAGAAATCAACAGTCACAGCAGAATAGAGCACACTCCGCTGTGACCAAGAAGGCTGCTGCACTACACTGCACAAGCGTTAGTGGTCACGTATGCGCAGTAGAGTGCAGTGGCCATCTTGGACACAGTGGAGTGTACAGTGTTCAGCCATGAAACATAGAAACATAGAAAGTTAGACTTTGATGGCAGATAAGGACTGCTTGGCCCACTCAGCCTGCCCATTTCCCTACCTAATGGATAAGCTGCAGATTCTAGTTAACCAACAGCCTACTTCCTCCTACTCCACACTATAATTGCCTAATTTCTGTCTTATGCATTCTTGAATTCCCCCACTGTTTTTTACCCCACAACCTCCTCAGGAAGGCAGTTCCATGTGTCCACCATTCTCTCCATGAAAAAATATTTCCTCACGCTGCCCCTGAGCCATCACCCTCTATCTTTAAATTGTGCCCCCTTGTTCTTGCACATCTCTTTTTCTGAAAGATGCTCCTGTCTTGGACTTTGTTGATTCCCTTGAGGTACTTGAACATTTCTATCATGTCCCCCCCTCTCTCTTCTTTCCTCAAGGCTATACATATTAAGCTCTCTTAGTCTCTCTTCATATGGCTTCTGTTGCAGACCCTGCACTATTTTAGTTGCCCTCCTCTGGACCGCCTCCATCCTGTCTATGTCCTTGCTGAGATGGGGTCTCCAGAACTGCACGTAGTGCTCTAGATGGGTTCTTGCCAACTGTCTGTACAGAGGGATAGCAACTTCCTGTTTTCTACTGGTGATGCTGCTCCCTATGCATCTCAGTATCCCCACAGCTGTCCTTACTGCCTTCTCACATTGCTTGCCTACCTTAAGGTCGTCTGATATGACTACCTCCAGGCCCCTTTCCATTTTTGCTGTTAGTACCTCCCCCCCATTGTGTACTCTTCACCTGGATTTTTGTTTCCCAGGTGCATTACGTTGCATTTCTTTGCATTGAATCTAAGCTGCCATACTTTTGACCATTCCTCCAACCTTGCCATATCCCTTCTCATCCTTTCCACCCCCCCTCGTGTATCCATTCTGTTGCAGATCTTTGTGTCATCTGCAAAGAGGCATACTTTTCCTTCCAGACCCTCTGCAATGTCTCCTATGAAGACATTAAAAAGAACTGGTCCCAGTACTGAACCCTGCGGTACCCCACTAGTAACCCCCCTTTCTTCACTGTGGACTTCATTTACTATTACCCTCTGCATCCAGTTGTGCAGCCAATTTGTTACCCAGGCTACCACCCTAGGACCCACTCCCAGGCTGGCTAACTTGTTTATTAATCTTTTGTGTGGGACTGTGTCAAATGCCTCGCTAAAGTCCAGGTAGACCACATCCATAGCCCTTCCCTGGCCTGATGGAATTCATCCCAGAATTCTAAAAGAACTAAGGGTAGAACTAGTGACACCACTGACTACCCTCTTTAACAAATCATAGGAGGATGGGGTGGTACCTGAGGACTAGAGGAGGGCAGATGTGATTCCCCTTCACAAAAGTGGGAGCTGGGCAGAAGCAGGACACTACAGACCTGTTAGTTTAACCTCAGTGATAGGGAAAATGATGGAATCACTTCTGAAGGAAAGAATTGCTGAGTACCTAGAGGCCAGAGGAGCACAGGACCCAAGGCAGCATGGATTCACAGTGGGAAGGTCATGCCAGACGAATCTAATAGATTTCTTTGACTGGGTGACCAAAGTAGTAGATCAGGGAGGGGCTGTGGACATGGCCTGACCTAGACTTTAGCAAGGCATTTGACTCAGTCCCACACAAAAGATTAATATACAAGTTAGCCAGCCTGGGAGTGGGTCCCAAGATGACAGCCTGGGTAGGAATTGGCTGGAGAATAGGACACAGAGGGTAATAGTAAATGGAGTCCACTCTGAAGAAAGGGGGGTTACTAGTGGGGTGCTGCAGGGTTCAGTATTTGGACCGGTCCTCTTCAATGTCTTTATAAGTGACATTGCAGAGGGACTGGAAGGAAAAGTATGTCTCTTTGCAGATGACACAAAGATCTGCAACAGAGTTGATGCACAAGGTGGAGTGGAAAGGATGAGAAGGGATGTGGCAAGGTTAGAGGAATGGTCAAATGTATGGCAGCTTAGATTTAATGCTAAGAATTGCAAGGTAATGCACCAGGGAAACAAAAAACCCAGGGGAAGAGTTCACAATGGGGGGTGAGATACTAACAACAATAAAAATGGAAAGGCACCTGGGGGTAGTCATATCAGATGACTTAAAGGTGGGCAAGCAATGTGAGAGGGCAGTAAGGAGGGCTGGGGGATACTGGGATGCATAGGGAGAGGCATCACCATAGAAAACAGGAAGTTGTTATCCCTCTGTACAAACAGCTGATGAGACCCCATCTGGAGTACTGTGTGCAGTTCTGGAGACCCAATCTTCGCAAGGACATAGACATGATGGAAGCTGTTCAGAGGAGGGCAACTAATATGGTGCAGGGTCTGCACCGGAAGACATATGAAGAGAGACTAAAGGAGCTTAATATGTATAGCCTCGAGGAAAGGAGGGAGAGGGGGGTCATGATAGAAACTTTCAACTACCTCAAGGGAATCAACAAAGTCCAAGAGAGTAGCATCTTTCAAAAAAAGAGGTGTGCAAGAACAAGGGGGCACAATTTGAAGATGGGGGTGGCTCAGAGGTAATGTAAGGAAGTATTTTTTCACAGAGAGGGTTGTGGATGCATGGAACGGTCTTCTGGAGGAGGTTGTGGAGTCAAAACCAGTGGTTGAATTCAAGCATGCATGGGACAGCCATAAGGCAATTCTAGGGGGTGGGGGTAGAAAGAAGTAGGCTGCTGGTTAACTAGGATCTGCAGCTTATCCATTAGGGAAAACGGGCAGACTGGGTGGGCCAAGCGGTCCTTATCTGCCGTCAAATTCTATGTTTCTATGTTTCTATATGTTACTACTTTGGTCACCCAGTCACAGAAATCGATTAGATTTGTCTGACATGAACTTCCCACTGTGAATCCATGCTGCCTTGGGTCCTGTGCCCCTCTGGCCTCTAGATACTCAACAGTTCTTTATTTCAGAGAAGTAATTCCATCATTTTCCCTAGCACTGAGGTCAAACTAACAGGTCTGTAGTTTCCTGCCTCTGCTTTGCGACCACTTTTGTGAAGGGGAATGACTGTTTTTTTTTTAATTAGAGATATCCACCTCCATCCGACCGTCCCTCTCAGTACCTCCCCAGAAACTGAGTGACACTGGGGGTGCCCAATCCCCCAGTGTCCCAATCAGTACTGCCAATTTGTTTTTTCCAAGTAAAAAATAGTGCAGTGTGAGTGGAGTGCTCCTTGGATATGGAGGCAACTGTGGTCAGAAAGACTGCAAGAAATGCAGAGATCTTTTTTTGAAAGCAAGAGGACTGCAGGGCTCTGCCCACTGCAGCCCTAAAAAATATAAAAGAAAGGCCGGCTCACTGGCACAGTGGTTGGATTTCTGTTTGCGATGCCAATGATCTGGGTTCGGGAATGGACCCGGGAGTTGGAGGGCTGGCAGGGGGAGAATGATCGAGCACCCCAGGAACTGCTCTCCTTCTCTGGGGAGAGGGAGAGGAAGAGTGTCCGGCACCTTATGGACCCCTGGCAGAGGCTGGGGGTACCGCTGCCACTGGCGCTGTTGCATTGAAGGTCCAGGCAGACACTGGATGTCATTGCATGTCCCTGCCTCCAAGGGGAACAAAGCAGCAAAAACAGCCAGCCCCCTGGCATGATGACCCACTCTGCCCACAACCTGCTGACTCCGACATCTGCTGGGGGGGATCCCGCTCCCATGGCCCCACCCCAGAGGCAAGCTTGGGCTTGCCAACAGTGTCCATTGGGGAGACTCCTGGTGGCCCAACCCAGGGGTGCAAGCCTTGATATGGGGTTTGCGGGGCAGAGCGGGTCCTGGCACAAAACAAAAGTACATATATAAAAGAAAGAGGAGAATCAGGTGGTGGTGGTGGTACTGCGTTTGCATGAGAAAAAGATGCTGTCAGGTCCTGGCACTGACACTGCCAGGAACTGAAAACTCAAAAAGTTAGCTATGCCACTGTGTCTCTCTGGGGCTCCTCGAAAGGGAGAGGTGGGTGTGGAGGAAACCATTTGAAATGTTTTTTTCTGTACGTGGACCAAATACTGAATACCACCAGAGGCATTTTTTTGCACTGCTGTTTTAAATTGCCTCCAGTGTGGAACACATTGCTAGCAGCTCAGACAGGGTGCTGGTACACACATAAGACGTGCATGCACAATTTCATAAATGGAGCTCTGGGCTACCATAAACTGGTGACTTTTTTGTAAAGAAACACACCGCATAACGTACAAGATGATTTATATGAATTAAATAAAAACAAGGGCCAGACCAGGGCTTCAGATATTATTTTTTGGGTGAAAGTCGAATACTTCCATGGCTTGAAATTTGGAAGTCATTTCAGTTTTACTGGAGTCAAAATACTCCAGGGCCCCGATATTCAGAACTGCATCTGGCAAAGGCGTAAGTGGTGGTGCACCACAACTGAGTTGTGCTGGAGCAACAAAGGGATATATTCAAAACAGATGTGCCATGGTGCAGCTCTTCTGAATATAGCAAATAATGCGCATGGCACAAATACAGTGTGCCGGCGCATCCCCCAGACAGGTCTGAATACCAGGAATGGGAATGCTCCAGCACAACTGTGGCTGCACTGGGCTCAATTCCCAGATATTCAGACCTGGATATGCAAATGGAGCCATTATGCATGCAAGGTATAAATGAGTCCATTGTTTGCATTTCATTATGGCCCCAATTGCATGTGTTGTGCAGGGCTGGTCAGTGAAATGCACGTAGCGCCCTGCACAGCATGTGGTCCCTGTACCAGGAACCGCAGTAGTAACCCCCCATCCCGTATCATTAATCGCTGTAATATATGTATTTTAATCACACTGGTGGTCTAGTGGTATCCCCTTCCCCTCCTGTACTCCGATCACTGTAATATTTGTAATTTCATATCCTGGTAGTCTAGTGGTGCTTCCTCCGCCGGGTAACCCCAATCTCAATCAACTTGTTCCATAACTTCCCTGGTGGTTCAGTAGCACTCCTCATTTTCACTCATTATTACAGGAAACTCCCAGCCCACCGAAGCCTTCCTCCTGGCTCCTCAGTAGGCAGCAAAACCTAATCACAGACACTTTCTGGGAAAATTACTAAATGAGGTTAGTAAAGTTTTACAGTATCAGCTGCAGCCCATTGGTCCACACTAGGGACTATCGGGGTTGCAGTGCATACTGTAATAGTCATTCACATTCACACCATTGTGAATTAAGTCATTCATTCACAATGCTGTGAATGACTATTACAGTATGCACTGCAAGTTCATTGGTCCACAGTGTGGACCAATGGGCTTGTAGCTGATACTGTACGTTGTCATTTGGCGGGTAGCCACGGAGATATGCATGTGGGTTTGTTGCCCACCGATGACGGGTGGGGGGGGCTAGGTGGGCCAGGGGTCCTGTGTGGGTGGGGGTGCCACTGGACCACCAAGGAAGTTGTTTAACTAACTTGACAGGCAACCGGGGTTACCGGCAGGGAGCAGGACCACTAGACTACCAGGGAGATGAAATTATGAATAATACGGCGATTGGAGGTACGGGAGGGGAGGGGGTACCACTAAACTACCAGGGATCATTACGTCATTTCATTATGGTAATCGGTGGTATGGGATGGGGAAGGGGGAACCACTACACCACCAGGGAAATATTTGGGTGCTTGTGAATGGTGTTCTGGGGGTAGCCACCCATGGCTGGTGTCTGCTGTGTTGCGCATTGCACTACAGTAGCACCCCTGTGGGTGGCTAGCAGTTGAGCCATTTTTTATGGGCTCAACTTTATGCCTAGGTATGTAGCACATCTCTGGGTTGTGCTGGCAGATGTGCCGCACATCCTGAGCTGCATATTGGGATGTGCCGCATATGCATGGGCATGCCTCCTGGAGATGTGCCGCATACATTATCTTTGTGCCCTGGCACATCGGGAATTGCACTGCGCAGTTCCCCCTTTTGAATATTGCCCCAGGGCACATTTCTGGGGTTGCACTGGGGCAACTCAGTTGCGCCAGGTTCAACCCCTTTGAATGTCTCGGCCAAGATGTCAATTTTTTGAAAGTCAAAATAATTCCATTCGACAAATTTTGGCAGTCAAAATACTTCCAGTCCTATACTTTTAGAAGTCAACTCAGTGGCCTTCTGAATACCTCACTGCACAAGCTACTATGCAGTGACACAGCAGGACGACATAATGTGGGTTGTGCCTGGGGCTGGGGGCAGGGAAGGTAAGGCTGTGAAACACTATATAGATACTGGCAGCAAGATAGCAACCAGCAGGGCAGTGCAGGCTGATCTTAAAGAGGCAGACTGACCCCAAACTATCACTAAGTTGCTTCACTCTGTGATGCTGAGGAGTAGAAGAGTCAGGTCACCTTAATATGTATCGCTCAAGTGCATTTTGATAAGGAGCAGACAACCACCACATTGGTGTTTTAAGTGTACATTTTCATATTGTGCCTTCTTTCCCTTTTAATTAATTAATTTTTTAATTAATGCTCTTACCTTCAGATAAAAATTAAAAAAATAAACATTTATAAAATTAAGTACAATAAAAATGAACAGATATCTTGAGGATTCACTTTATGATTTAGCAATTTATCAGTACTCAGACTGATATGATGATTTATTTGCTGCTCTTTGTGATATATATTGGAAGTCAATCTATTATGCAGAGGTCAAAGGCATTAAAGGCTCTGATATGATGCACTGCATTTTTGAGAACTGAGGCCTCAATAGCCCTTCAGAGCATTTGAAACAAACATTGCAGGGCTGACCCAGTGGCTTGGAGGCAGCATGTCTTGTGGCTACCTAGGTGTTTAAAGTTGACATACAAGCTGTGGATTCTCACTCCAAGGCTGGCTGGGAGCTGAGTGCCTTGCATTGCTGAGGTGCTCAGATTTGTGGGTTGAGGGCCACACGACAATGGCTACCTGCTTGCTGGATGATCAAGAAGCAACATTTGGCATCTGGGCTGAGAAGACAGCTGCTTATCTGCCCTCCCCATCAAAAAAAGTGTCACTTGGGCAATCCCACCATTAGGTGGGAGGGGGGTGGAATCAAAAAGAAAAGGGGAAAATATGTTAAAAAATGAACTAAATAGGTGCTTTGTGGGCTTACTTTGGGCAATCCTTCTGCCATCTCCCTCTCACTTGTAAATGTTAAACCTACTAAGTCTGTAGCCTATTGCTCTGAGGAAAGCTTTTTGCCAAACCAGCGTCACCACCTTGTGAGAATGATCTGTGTGCTCACACATCCTCTGGCTCTGCTTGTAGCAGCAGACTGTTTGGAGAGCACTAAATTTGTATCTTAGTTGTACTCTGTGAGGTACACTTGTCTTGTCTCTAGTAGCAGCCTGCATTAGGTTTTATATTTTAGCTAGAGACCTGAAAAGCAAATATACTGTGATAATGTCACACAGTAAGATAATTAGATGGTCTGTTTGGGTCTGTGATCACTTAGTTAGTAGTACAGTACTACTAGTAAATGAAATGAATAAAATAGTTACCTGATGCACTGAACTGGGCTGGGCACTGAGACAAAGCCAACGCTGACCTAAACCTGGTCGCAGTCCTCTCTCAGGCTGGCTCCTCAACTATTCACCACCCCTTCCGGCTGCTGGCTTCCTCCAGATACTTGCTGCTCTGGAATGGCTCCTCCATGTGACCATGGACCCCCTCAGGCTCCCAGTCTCCTCTTCCTAATTTAATTCCAGGCTCCCTCCTGAGTCACTCACACCCGGCCAGCATTATCTGTTCTGTTCCGTGGCTGCTCCTCCACTGGCACCTACTATGACCGATTGCACCATGGGCCGAGGGCGGCCCGCACTGTCCCCACACACGTGTGTGATCCGGGCCCTTTGCTGCCTCCAGATCCTTCTTTTCAGTACTAGTTCAGGCGGGTCAGGTACTTATTCCCAACAATGATTTTCCTGACATTTATAATCCTGGCACTGGTAGCCAGACTTTGCACTCACCCGACATGAAAATTTACCGACAAGTGAAATCCGGACTGAGTAATCATTAAACAGTTATCAAAGCAGCAGCAATTACATCTTACTATAACTGGATCATCTTACATCAGAGCACATTTACTAAACCCAGCATGTATAAAACTGAGCAGCATTTTTATAATTTAATCCATCCTACATCGAAGCAATGGACAGCACATTTAGTAAGCTCAGCATTTCCAAACAGAGCAACATTTGCATCTGTAAAATTCAGAAATACACCTCTAAAACAGATTCCAGTTATGTACACTATCATATTACAAATACCAAAGCATGGGAATTTTTACTATTCATTCAACCTGTTTTTTTCAATTTGACATTATGTTTTTGGACAGAGCAGTGACAATTTAATTTTAAGAACTACCTGCACAGCGAATGAACCAGGTCTGCTCATAATTAATCTGAAAACTAAACCTGCATCGAAGCAGCACAGGTGGCATCACAGCACATTATTCGAAGCAGTACTGGCGGCATCACAGCACTTTATTGGAAACAGCATTTTTATACATTTACTTGCATATACAGCAGGCTCATCATTAAACATTAATTGAAGTAGTTCTCATAGCAATGACATTTTAATATTAAGCACTACCTCAGATTTACTGCAAACTAAACCTGAATCGATGTTGGGATTTTAATAGTTGGTAATTTAGCGTGCCGGGAAAATGAGATGTCAGGCAACCGGCAATGGGATTTTCTGTGTCAGGATTATATACATTGGGATTACGTACGGATCCCGTTCAGGCAAGGTTCATTCACTAGGCTGCTGCAGCGCATGAAAAAAAAAATGTTTTTTTTAAGTTAGTTGGATAGTGCCTTGGCTTCCCACACTCGCAGCGCCACTGCTCCCTCTAACCACCTCATGATGACTAAAGCCTTTGGTGCCAAATGGACTGTCTGTGCTTGCCCATGCACATGCACAAATGATACGCGGGGGGAAAACTCCCATGGCAACTGCTGGCTTGGCAACCCTCACAGACTAAAAAAAAACTTGACGTCTACACCATGAAAGCTGGATGTCAGCATTAAACAACAGAAATATTACACTACGTCATTGACTCCAGATAGCACAGTTTTAGATGTTTTGAGCTGATTTATGGATGTAAAATACATCCAAAATAGAGTAATCTGAAGGGCTTGGCTAGACAGAATTGCGCTATTTTGTGGACACTAGGTGATGGCAAAAAACAGCAACAAAACACTGTTAAGCCGACAATTTTCGTATCATGGAATATGAAAAACTTGGAAGTGAGTCATGAAAAAGGATTTAAGAAACAAACAAAAAACACCTTTGTGGGTCCCTTTTCCAACAGTTAACTGCAGAATCCACCTAACGGGGTCAAGATGACCAGCATACATATGTTGGTCTCCTTCTACAATGCCATTTTTGTACCTTTTCAATTTTTTTTGAAAGAAAATGAAAAACAAGATGACGGCAAATGAAAAAAAGATGCAAAAAGGATTGCCCATACAATCACTTCATACAGCTTTTTTGAAACGCTGCCTGAGCATGCTCAGAACCCAAAATTTAGAAATGTAATAATTTTGGAAAGGATGAATATTTTTCCACCAAACCAGCAAAGAAAATCCTTCTGAGCCAAGCCCTTTCTACCCTGAAAGTTTCAGTTCAAAATTCCAAACCATCTGGGTGCTACGCGATGACAGAAATACCCAGCAAAAACCTGTGATTGTTTTTTAACATTTTTTTGCTATCTGCATCTCGGAATCTGCACATCTGTCCAGAACAAAACTTGGCATTTCAAGGGATCTACCACAGGACACTACACATACAAAATGTTGTGCAAATCTGTTGAACGGTTGTGAAGACATTAAAGTGTAATATTTGGGTTTCGACATTAAAGTGCCTACTCAACCCATAATATAAATAAAGCTATAGATACATTGAATGCAGTACATCTCCATACATGTCAAAATGTTGCATAGCAGCACATGCTTCCCGCAGTCCCAGTCTCTCAGTGCTGATGTGTATGCTCAGTCAGTGTCACAGCCCAACTTTCAAAAGAAGAATTTAGCTTTGATACACCTCTTCTTTCTATGAAGGTGTTACTTTGATAAGTTCAGTTCTTTGTGCAGTTGTAGAAAAGTTATTTATCTTACCATGTTTGGAATTTGTTAAACTCGATTTCACTGGAGCTTTGGAGCCTTGCTTACATGTGAACATGTATCAGCATTAGGTGAATGGGAAGTAGAGCTGTCTGCTTCAATTATCAGTTACTATTACAAACTACTGACAATGTTGGTTTTATTGCATAATA
The DNA here is from genome assembly GCA_016271365.2 of Neoceratodus forsteri. Classification (NCBI taxonomy): domain Eukaryota; kingdom Metazoa; phylum Chordata; order Ceratodontiformes; family Ceratodontidae; genus Neoceratodus; species Neoceratodus forsteri. The sequence goes on along the minus strand of CM057449.1, from coordinate 607,798,594 downwards.
TGGCATTCTGTGACAATAAATGCACTAACTGGGCACAAAGACAGCTAAAGGCACCAATCTGAAAATGGGATACAAAAGTCAGTCAAAAGCTGAGAGTGTCCCATCTTTTTAGACCTGTTATGTAGTTGGAGAGGTGAGGGTCCAGCTGTGTAGCATCTGTAGGGAAATACCTCCTATGGTGTCTGTGCTGGCTGTGCTGTCTGCATAGCAGACAGCTGTGGTAGTCTACAAGCATTCTTAACATGGTGCTCTGTGGTGTTGGACTTATAAAAAAGTTGGTGATCCCTGTTAAAATCTAATGTCCAAAGTAAGGGTGTGTATAACTGGTGCATTGTACCTGTAGGATGTCAAGACATAATAATGCACTTGCCCTGAAAAAGGTGCTGTGCTTGCCTGGTTCCCTGTTCAGTTTGTTGGTGTATGTGTATGCCTTTTCTTTTGATAAATCTTAAAGCTAGCTTTGTTTGAATTCCACAGTGGGGGGGGGGGGCAATGGTATTGTACTTCTGTTCATCTGGTAGCTCACTTTTCAGTGTGTTACAATGAGCAGTGCAATCAGTCAAATTATCAGAAGGCACTTATATTACATTGCAGAATTATGACTGAAAGTGCCCTTTATTTAAGCTTAATTTCCTGTCATAATTTTACTGTTAATGTCAATTTAAATGTTCCTAATGTTAAACTTATAGGCCCCCATTTTCAGACAGTTAAGTTGATACTAATTATGTTACCGATGCACTTACCAGGCCATTGAGTGCTGGTGGCATATAAGTAATACTATACTTATAGTGCATGTTCTGAATATATCAGTGCACTACAAATGAGGGATCCCGCCTGCATACAGTGTGGAGTGGTATATATAGTAGTTTTGGAAACAGCTGGCTGGCCTGGTGGCATGGAGGATTGAGGTCCTGGACACCACACCTTGCGCTACACCAGCGACCCAGGTTCAAGAACGAGCCTGGGTCATCGGTGGTTGGCTGGGGGGAGCAGAGGAGCTGGATTGAGCAGCCACAAGGCAGCATTCCTGTCCCAGAGAGGGATCTCACTGCTTCCACGGTATGGCTACCCTCAGGTGGAGGCTTGAGGGTAGCGCAGGTCGAGAGTGACACAAGGAAGGGTGAGTGTTGTGGGACCGCAGTATGTGTGCCTCCACACATGCACATGCAGTCACAGCAGGGGTTGGGAGAAAAATGAAGCTATCAGACTCCTTGATGATCATGGTGGCCGGCTGGGACCAGATGTGACCCCCGAGGAAGGGGGTGGAGCCGCCTGCCAGCTCCCCATACAAAAGCCGGGAACAAAATCTAAATAAAAAAAAAATAAGAAAACAGCTGAAGTCACTGCAGTGTTTAGTGCTTCCAAAACCTTGACCTTTATAGAGTACATAGCAGTCTGCATTAATCCCTCCACTGAGCACCATTCCAATCCCCCTTGTGCATGTATAACAATGACCTATGGTGCCTAGTGGCCCTCCCAAACCTGATCATCAGTCTCATGTCACATAGTCATTTTTTTAATGATACCTGCTGTTCAGTTGTCCCCCCACTCCGTCATTGCCACTCTGAACCCCCCATTGTGGTCCCCCACTCATCCCAGCTGGCAGCTGACCTCCCATTCATGGCAGAGCCCCTCATCTTGCTACCTCGGTGATAGATGGCTGTGGTGGTATATCAAATGCCTTTTTGAATTCTATTCTGTTTTTGGCTTCCACATATATGTTTAGGAAGTATATTCCATAATTGAGTAGATCGGATTGTGAAGTAGTGTCTACATTTGTTTATTGAGGCTCTAGGTATATAAATCTGTCTATTATGGGACCTTAAATTAGCTTTTTATCTACTTGAACTAAATTGCATCCCTTCATTAATTCTTGATCATTAAGGTTATTAAACAGTAAGAGAAGGTTCCCTCTATCTCTCCTCTTCTGGAGATCATATAGCCCCAAGGCTCTTACTCTATCTTGATATGTTAAATGTGCAACCCTAGGAATGAGCTTGGTTGCTTTTCTCTGTAAGCATTCTAGAACTTGTTTATTCTTACTGAGATATGGAGCCCATAAGGATACCGCAGTGCACCGTCAGTGTGTGGTCTAATATATGCTCTATAAAGTGGCATTATGCAGATTTCACTTCTACATGTAAATCTCCTTCTAATTGCTGTTATAATGCGATTTCCTATCAGAGCAACTCTCCTGCACTGATCACTTGCTGTAAGTTGATTGTTTATAATGATTTCCAGGTCTTTTTCTGTGATTACTACTTTGATTATTTTTCCAGACAGATGGTATGTAGTATTTGAATTTTTTGATCCCAGAGGCATGTAGAAACATTTTTCTGTATTAAACGCCATGTTATTGTTATTTGCCAAGTTTTCTATTAATAACAAATCATGTTTAAATAATATTTGGTCTTCTGTGTCCACTTCAGATGAAATCTTTGTATCGTCAGGAAATTCACTGATTGGATTTGTAACCACAAGATGAAGGTCACTTATAAATATATCAAACAGGACTGGACCCAAGACTGATCCCTGTGGGACTCCACTTGTGACCTCGAAAGTATTGGATATTGTGTCACTTATCCTAACACTTTGGGACCTGTCTTTTAACCAATTTGCAATCCATTGTACTGTGAAGCCATTGAACCCTAATCTAATCATTTTAAGGATGAGTAAATAATGTGAGACTAGGCTGAAGGCTTTTTTAAAGTCTAAATAGATTATGTTATTTGATGTATTTTTATCCATACCACTATTGATGTTTTCATAAAAATTAACTAGATTAGTAGTGCATGAATGGCCAGCATGGAACCCATGTTGCTTGTTATCCTTAATACCTAAAGTCTCAGTCTTATATTCAGTCCCACATTTTAATGATTTTTCCATAATTTTCCATACAACAGATATGAGACTTATAGGATGGTAATTTTTTCTATTAATTTTGTTCTCTTTTTTGTATATGGGTACAACCATTGCTTTCCACCAGTCTTCTGGAATATCTCCCGTGCTTTATGACTTATTAAATATTATAACTAGTGGATATACTACCTGGTTTGTAGTTTCTTTGGTAAAAAATTTATTTATGTTATCTGGGTGAGGTGCAGAACTGTCTTTTAGTGCCTGTATTGACTTTTTTATTTCCTCATACTTTATATCATAATAGACGTTTGTATTAGTAATAATAGGTACCTTATGATTTTTGTTGGAAAACACAGATCCAAAATACTCGTTGAAGGAATTAGAAATCCCTACACTATCATTAACTTCTGTCCTGTTAGTAATGATTGATGTTATAGTATTGTCCTTGTTTTTATTTCAATTAACATAGGCATAGAATGCTTTTAAACATAGAAACATAGAAGATGATGGCAGATAAGGACCGCAAGGCCCATCCAGTCTGCCCATTTCTTTTTCTACCTTATGGATGTGCCATCAGTCTTTGCTCTGTCAATGGCCTATCTATTCATACTCATCTGTATTGCTCCCTTATGCCTATCCCATGCCTGTTTGAAGCCCACACTGTATCCACCACTTCCTGAGGTAGACTGTTCCATGCATCCACCACACTTTCTGTGAAAAAGAACTTCCTCACATTACTCCTTAATCGGCCTCCCTCTAATCTCATGCTGTGTCCTCTTGTCCTGCTATTTTTCCTTATATTGAAACATAGAAACATAGAATTTGATGGCAGATAAGGACTGCTTGGCCCACCCAGTCTGCCCATTTCCCCACCTACTGGATAAGCTGCAGATCCTAGTTAACCACCAGCCTACTTCTTCCTACCCCCACCCCCTAGAATTGCCTTATGACTGTCCCATGCATGCTTGAATTCCACCACTGTTTTTGACTCCACAACCTCCTCCGGAAGGCCTTTCCATGCATCCACAACCCTCTCTGTGAAATAAATGTTAGGCTCTTTCACCTTGTTAATGCCCTTAAGGTGTTTGAATGTTTTGATCATATCACCTCTGTCCCTCCTTTACTCTAGGGTATACATACTGAGCTCCGTTAATCTGTCCTCATATGTTTTCTGATGCAGTCCCTACACCATTTTGGTTGCCCTTCTCTGGATTGCCTCAATTTGGTTAATGTCCTTGTGAAGGTGTGTCCTCCAGTACTGCATGCAGTACTCCAGATGGGGCCTAACCAGTGTCTTGTAAAGCCCTACATGGATTGGGACCCCACTACCTGGAAGAACTCCTGACTTCTTACCGCCCCTCCCGCTCCCTCCGATCCTCTGGCGAGGGATTGCTAGAGATTCCAAGGGTAACTTTAAAAACATCTGGTGGAAGAACATTTGCCTTTATGGCTCCTACCCTGTGGAATTCTCTACATTGCCAGATACATAATAGCCTGACTGTGGAGGGCTTTAAAAAAGCCCTAAAAAACTTCCTTTTTAATGAAGCATTTCATTAATGTAAATTATATTGAAGTTGCTATATACAAAATGTTATTTATTATTGTGGTTTTAATGCTGCTTATGTAATTGTGTAAAGGCACCCTGAGCTTGGGAAGGGTGCCTTATATAAATAAATGTTTACTTACTTACTTACTTGTAAAGAGGGATTATTACCTCCCTCTTCCGACTTGTGATACCCCTACTAATACATCCCAACATCCCCCTAGCCTTACCTACTGCTTTAGTGGTCTGCTTGGATGATTTCAGGTCATCGGTGCTGATGATGCCCAAGTCTCTTTCTTCCCTTTTGTCTGTCTGCAACTCCCCTCCCAACCTATAGGTGGCTTCAAGGTTTCTCTTCCCTATGTGCATCATCTTGCACTTCTTTGCATTAAACCCCAGTTGCCACTCTTCCAACCATTTTGCTAGGTTATCCAGATCTCTTCTCATTCTGCCCACCCCATCTGGATCATCTACTCTGTTGCAGATCTTGGTGTCATCTGCAAACAGACAAACCTTACCCTCCAGTCCATCTGCAATGTCACTGATGAAGATATTGAAGAGGACTGGCCCAGGACTGATCCCTGAGGTACTCCACTTGTGACTTACATCTCTTCTGACTGTATACCATTTACCACCACTCTCTGTTTTCTGCCTGTCAACCAGTTTGCCACCCAGTTGACCAACTTCTGACCCACCCCGAGCCTACCCATCTTATTAATCAATCTTCTATGTGGAACAGTATCGAAAGCTTTGATGAAGTCAAGGTAGGTGACATTAACTGCTCCTCCTTGGTCCACCACTCTGGTTACCCAAGTCAAAGAAATCTAAGAGATTAGTTTGACAGGACCTTCCTTTTGTAAACCCATGCTGTCTTGGATCCTGTGCCCCATGGATTCCAGGTGTTGCACTATCCTTTCCTTAAGGAGTTCTTCCATAATCTCACCCACTACTGAGGTAAGACTGACTGGTCTGTAGTTCCCTGCCTCCTCCCTGCTGTCACTCTTGTGGAGCGGGATCACATGAGCCCTTCTCCAGTCTTCTGGGACCTCTCCTGTGCTCAGAGACTCACTAAACAGTTCTGATAATGGCTCTGCTAGTTCCACCCTTAGCTCCTTTAGTACCCTGGGATGTATGCCATCAGGTCCCATTCCTTTGTCCACCCAGAGCTTATCGAGCTCATGTAGGACCCTTTCTTTTGTGAAGGGACTAGTGCACACCTCTCTCCCCCCCCTCGTGCCCATGGTGCTGAGCTGTGGGCTCTGTCCTACCTTCTCTTCAGTAAATACTGAGCAGAAGTATCTATTTAGGATAGATACTTTTACATGGTCCTCCTCCTCACATGTCCCCTTATCCCCTTTGATCTTAGCAATACTCCCTCTGGACTTTCTCCTTTCACTAATGTATCTATAGAAAGTCTTGTCACCTTCTTTTATTGTTTGTGCTAGTGTTTCCTCAGTTTGGGCATTTGCCTGCCTTACTGCCTTCCCTACTTCCCTTAGGGAAGTTTGGTATTCTCCTTGATGACTGAGAGTTTGAATTCAAGGTTTCGTCTTTCTTTCTTTATTAGTTGTTTAGTTTTTTTTAACTCAAGCTTATATAGAACCATGTTTTCTTCAGTTCCAGACTGCTTACATTTCTTAAAGGCTTTTTCTTTCTTTTTTATTTGTTTTCTTATTCTGTTTATTAGCCATAATGGTGTTTTACCCTTATTATTCCTTGATTTTAGTTTTGGAATGTATAAGTGCTCTAATTCCTGTATTATGTTTTTAAACACTGTCCAGCAGTCTTCTTATCTGGAGAACACCAAGCATTGCAGCCCAGTCATACATACTTAATGCTGTTCTAAGTTTGTCATAGTTACCTTTTCTGTAATTATACCTGACTGAGCTTTTGTTTGTACTTGTTTCCTCCTATTTATGCCGAAAGATACCATATTGTGGTCACTACTGCCTGTTGGGTCTATTGAGCTGCTGCCATGCAAACTGCCCCTTCGGGCTTTGCATGCCATACTTATGAACATACAAAATTGCTAGCAGATACAGGCCATTCGGTCTATCTAGTCTGCTCGAGTGTGCAGCACTTCAGTTCATTAGCATGCCATAGGCAGAAAATGACTTACAGAGACAAAGACACTCCCTTTTTGAATGCACTATCTCCCTTTGCTTCTGTGAGTCATGGTGCTGCAGGAGATGACTGGCAGCATGCAACATTTTTAGCATGATGCCTGTACTAGGCTGGCCAAATGCTATCATGCACAGCTCAAGGGGGAAGTGTTGCTAACAGCTTGCTCTGAAAATGGTGGCCATATAAATTTCGCACACACTGTGGTGATGAGTGTGTGTCAAATGTTGTTTGACAAACTAAGTATTTTTTTTTTGAGGCTGGCCACTTCTGCAGTTAGCCAACATAAATACAGGTGTGGATCTCAACATTAATTAACTGACTTGGGGCATGGCGCCTACTGCCTCAGGCTATCACAAATCCCCCCCCCCCGACTTCCCTGTTTATGCTAATGCAATAAAAGGTATCCTCCCATCACCCTACTCAGCCAGGTCTCCTTAGTCAACAATTCGCCCACAAACCATGATTGCAGCATGCTACCAGTCCTAACAGTCTCACTGCTATCTGGTCCAAAATGCTGTCAGTTTCTCTCTCATGGGATATTGCAGTGCATTACTGGAAGAGATTGCCAGTATTCATGTTCTGTTGGCAACAAGACTAACAAAAGGAGGCATAGTACTTCTACTTTTACACTACTACTTAGTGTGTACTTGCGGATGAGTTGGTGACTATGGGGACATGGCCAGGTGGAGGTGGTAGAGGGCTGAGAAAGGTGGGGAGGAGTGTATGAATTAGTTTATAAGACACTGTAAGCATGTTTTATTTGTGGTTTTGAAGTTTTTCTTCAGAGTGTTGAGTCAAGGGGAATCCATTGTTCTTAACAGTTCAGAATGTGAATACAAAGTTTCATGGCCAGATCAATCAGATTTGTACTCTGAGCGCAAGCTGAGCTACCCCGTCTCAACAGTCAAATGAGGTATCATCACGCGCCAATTCAAAATCGGCACTTACAAATATGGTGTAGTAAAACATGCCTATATTGTACTATGCAAAATAACAAAACCAGTCTGGGTTAAGAATGAGCTGATTCTCAACACCTCTCTTAAATCAGTGGCATCAGAAGGCAGTAGCAGTCACGCAGCTGATGTCATCAATGTAACTCTGTGTTGAGAATCTGGTCATTTGTAACCCAAAGGGGTTATTTATTCAACACAACTTTGCATTATTTTCAGTAACTTCATTTATCTTGGACTACCCATGGAGGTAAGTGGAGGGTTTGTGCTAGCTGCCTTTGGAACCATGGTGGTGGATTTGGGGTGCTCTGGGGGTGCTGCGTGTCACTGGATAGTAAAGATACCTTATGGGGATGGGGAGAGGGAAATGTGATACAGGGCAACAGAGAAAAAAGAAGTGACTGTGGAGCATGCAACTATAGGCATCACAACACCAGCTGTCATTGCCCCTCCACAGCTGACCACTATCTGAGGGTCAGAAAGCAATTGCTTGCTGCTGTACTTTCTACTGTAAACATGTGATCACTCCCTGCCATTCAGATGGTGGCCACCCAAGGTGGTGAGAGGAGGAGCTTGGTGATCATTGTCCAAAATGCCATATAGTGGTATGCTTTTACAGAGTGTCAATCAAGGTGAGTGTGTGGTGAATGGGGTCCTGAAGGGGCTGGATGGGATGTGTTGTTGCTAGCATTGTTTTTGGGGGTGGTGCTTCAGTGATCGGGGGCTTTCACTACCTGCCAGTGGAGCACTTTGTAGTCTTCAGCCCAGCTTGAACAGTGAACACCAGGATGGCAAGCAAGGGTGAGATGCTGCTAGTTAGGGACTTCAATCTTCCAGATGTGCATTGGAGACTTTCAACTGCAGCTTGAGCAAATAGCATGGCCATCCTTGACTCCCTAGAATTTGTTTTTTTTCATCAGGCAACTAATCAAGAAACCCACTATGAATAGGGCAGTGCTGCACAGCATTGCAAACATCTTAGTGTGCAGCCTACTAAAGTACCAGTGATCATTGTACAGTGTGGTTTAACATTGAGATGGGAACAGATGCAAGCCACATGAGGACGATGGTCCTGGACTTCAACAGTTCACTGGAAACAGGCATGGTTCTGGTGCACTGGAGGTGAACAGATGTCCCTTTCCACAAGAGCAGTAACAGGTAAGAGCCTAGCAGCTACAAGTCTATCCAGTATCACATCATAGGTGAGGAAGTTAATGGAAAGCCTGTTAAAGCAAATGTTGTTGGGATATCTTGAATCCAATGGTATACAAGACCAAAGGCAGCATGGATTTCTGGGGGTGGTGGGGGGGAGGTAATGCCAGACGAAACCGGTTGATTTCTTCAACTGAGTGACCAGAGAAATAGACCTGGGGAGAGCAGCTGATGTAGACGTTTGTGGGAAGGGATTTGAAGGGATGTGAGGAAGTGTTTTCTGAAAGAATTGTGGATGCCTGGAACAGACTGCCAGTAGAGGTATTGGCATGAAAAAGAGTATGATGCTTTAAGCAAGTGTGTCATAGACATAGGGGAATTTTAGTGGATAGTCAGAGAAGAGGGCTCATCAACAGAGAACAGTTAGGATATGCAGCAACAGGCAAGGGAGGAACATTTTTGTAGACTGGGTGTGGCAAGCAGTCTTTTTTCTGCTGGCCAAGTCTATGTTTCTATTTTTTCCTAGTGGATTTGTGGTGGCAATGTGGTCTGTGATTGAGCCATGCTGTCAGTCCACTGTCTGGTACTACTGCATTTCATGGGCTGTCATGGTCCCTGCCAGTGGCAAAAACAACCCTCTTGATTGCCACTGGCAGAAATACCCATTGCCATTTATAAAAATCTCCCTGACCGTATAGTGCCCCACTCCACTTGCAAGTCTGAATCATTTCCCCATCACGTCCACTCCGGACCTTCCACCATCCCTTGGTGGCACGTCATTGACTGCCACTGGCAGGACCTCACACTGGCCCCCCAACACTCCAGTTTATATTGTAAGATATATTTTTCAGACAATGGAGCTTCCACGAAGTATTGTTCTGGCAACTGTGTTTCTGGACTGTAAAGAAGTAAGCAAGAAAACATAGTGTTGGAACAGTGAAAGAACTGATAGCAAATGTTACTATCGGGTTAAATGGCTGTCCAAGTCTTGAAAAAAATCCAGTAATATGATCTGGATTTCTCAGAATATGTTGATTCAGATGCTGACAGCAATGATATTGTAGTATATAAAAAGAGGTTTTATTTGTACTTCAACCAACAGAATGTGAACATGAACCAGCAGGAAATGACACTTCAACTCTTCCCTATATAAGACAATGATTCAAGGCCAGCCCATGAGCACAGCGGTAGCACTATTGCTTGTGATGCTGATGACCTGGGTTTGGAAGTGAGCCTGGGCATTGGAAGGCCAGCCATGGGGAGGAGGATCGAGCATCTTATAGACTGCTCTCCTCTGGGGGTGGGGAAGCTGATGGCACCTGTATGACCCCTAGTGAGGACTGGGGGTCTGGCAAACTTGAGCTCACTGTGTCTGAGAGGCATGACAGATGCATGGCATTCTTACACCTCAGCATCATTTCATGTTATGCCTCCCACACTATAAACATTACAAAATGCCAGACATGCACAATGCCTCCTGCCTCACCCTGACTCCGCACAAGCTGACTATGGTCCATCCCCAGACACTGGACAAGATATCCAAGGAATAAGTGGGGAGGCCCCTGAGGCCCCACCCTGAGAGGTAAGCCAAGAAGGTACACTGGGGAGGGTCAGCCCAGGAGACTGACGGAGTATTGGTGGGGGTAGGACTGAAGGGAAAAACCATTCCTCCCCCCCAAAAAAGACACAAATTCCTGGTTGTCTTCCATAGTGAGTATTAGCTTGTGATACTTTTATTGTGATTAAAATCCTTGTTACGTTAAAAAACTCCTATTAATTTTGCATTTTTTAACATTTTTGTTACTAGTCCTTTCAGGTTACTGTGAACACTATGCCTGAATGTGAATCACTCAGGAACTCCATTATGAAGAAGGCATTTGACATTATGTCTGAATACAAGAAAGATAACTCTTTGTATGAGGCATCAAGAAGAAAACTCATTAAATTAGCTGTATTGGAACTGGTCAAGAATTATGGATTGTAAGTTAACATGTTTATGTACATTTGGACTGTTTTTGAGAGCATATAATTTATTCTGAATTTTGAAAAGCCATACATAAACCCACCTCCATCACAGCATCCCTCATTGATTTCCCTACTAATTGTACCTTCCTATTTCCACCCTTGTAGCTACCCTCACCCCTTGATATGATTCTCTTTAGTTCCTGCCTGTTGGGCATGATAGTCACACCTCTTATGAGGGTCAATTGGCATTCCTCCATACAAAATATGGTGAACATATTGCTAGCGCACAGCCATGGTTCTGCAGGCTTGGCTTCTCATCTGCCTCCTCCACCACAACTGTCTTGCTTCCTCTGACTTTTGTGGGAACTTGGTGTTGGCTATGACAGTGGTGCCCCATGGTGCCCAGCAAATATAATCCTCAAACCACATATTTCAGCCCTTTTAGCTTCCAGCTCTGCCCTCATGACCTGAAACCTTATACAGTGGAGACAGAGTCCAAACTTGTGTTCCTTTCTTCCCCTCCTGATGCTGTTTGACTTTTCATTTCCTCACAGTGGCAGATAGAGATGACTGCCTAAATTCCACCTCAAAAGTAACACCATCTTAAACGTTTCTACATCATTTATGAGTTATATATCAATCAGCAGACTGAGCCAGATGAAGAGTGACAGTGGCATTCACATTCATATTAACTTAACTCATTCATTCTGCAGAAGTTATTTTGAATAAAGTTGAGTAGAGGTTTTGATGCTGATACAAGCTGAAGGAGGAAACAAGTTGAATGCTCTTATCATAATACCCTTTCAGTATCTCATGATGGCAATTGGACCCCCCTTGCCCAAAAAAGTCCATTTGGTGACCATGATTCACATGATCGTCAGCAAGATTATTGATTATTTTTCATTTCATGTAGTTTAGCACAGCTTAAAGTAGCATCAGTTCCTTATATTTTTTTTAATTTCTTGTTTATGCTCCCACTATATACTTTGGCCTCCTTCCTCTGGGTCATACTAAGCTCCATCTCGTCCCTGTCTCTTACCTGCTTCTCATTTCAACCCTGCAGGTTTACCCACCCACCATGGCTTGGTGGTTGACTAAGAACCACCCCCCACCTCCTCTTGAGTATGGTTCCAGGAGTTCCCTGTGTGGATGAGCATTGGACAGTGTTGATGGTCAAGCCCCAGTGTGCCAGGGTCATCCTGCATAGAAGAGGGTTCTTTCCTTAGTTCTGTTGCCCGGCCTTTAGGACACAGGCATATGGATCCATGCATCAGCATGCAAAGTGTGAAGAGCTGAGCTACACTGGCATCCCCCCTCCCACTACATTGCTGCTGTCTGACACCCCTGGTCTTCCAGGTGCCAGTGTTGCAGCAACAATTGCCCTCCTCGAGGAAGACAGCATCTCATGGGGTGCTGAATCTTCCTCGCCCATGAGCAGCCCATGATGATTCTAGCTTGTTCCTGAACTTAGGTCTCCAACAGTAAGAGTGGTAATGGTACTGCTGTGCCAATGGTCCAGCAAAGATGTTTCCTTTATGCATAGTCTGTATATGGTTGGGACAGGAGAGCTTCCACTTGCACAGTTCCAAAAAGCATAAAAACTGCAATTGATTCAATACCAAAATGTTATTTACTTGCATCCTGTTGTGTTGCATCGATTTGAGTTGTATGCTTTTTGTGCATTTGTGAGTGTGAGGCTCTCGTGTCTTCCTTGTTTCTAGTACTGATCTTCCACACCCCACTTGTCCATGGTGAACCCTCTCACTGTTTGTTTACTTGGGTATAGTTGTCCACATAAATGTATATTAAAAGAAGCACAATTATAAACTTCAGATTTTGTTATTATTTGTTAACAGCTACCATACTTCAGATGAGAAGACAAAGCTGGCTATGGAGATTATAGAGTCATTCCCTAAATTAAAGTTGGTAGTTCCAACAGATGAACTTAAAGGCTGTGTAAGTATAAAAGTGTTCACCATTAAAATATAATGGTACTTGATTATTGTTTCCAAACAACACTAAGAATGAAAGTGTCAGTAAACTGAAACTGGCATAAGACAGTGATGATTCATTGGAGCACTGAGCCTTAACAGGATACTTGAATTTTACCCTTTGTTGTGGTTGTCTCTGTAATGAAACTGTCGATGGACCCTTACATGCCAGGTCTACTGTCCAGTTGCAGCACTGCATGTGAGAACGAACAAGGGAAGTGACCTGGTTTAATGCCATACTCCATGTCATGCATGAACTCATGGAGTCCTTCCAGTTGGAGGGTGGTGCAGGTTACAACCTTGGTCATCCTGTGGTAGCCATTATGCGCTCTCTTCATTTGGTGGCTGGTGACCCTGCTTGTCAGGCAGCCACCCCTATGCTGCAGCACCCCATCCCTGATATGCTGCAAGGGTGGTAACATAATCCAGACTGTTACATTATTGCTTAATAATAGAATTATGTTTTTATTTTTAATTTACAATTTATACTGTATTCTCTGCAGAGCCAACAGGTGGCTCTGACCCTCCCTCAGAGGGCTCTTCCTCTGGCTCTGGTCATTTTCCATTCTGCTGACCCCTGCAATTCCCTCGTGGATTGCCCCCATGGCATGGCCAGGGTGAGGAGTGCCAGCTTACTCCTCCCCCCTTGAGCACAAATCCAGAAGTCAAGGGTGGCATTGAGGAGGGACGCACTGGTCCATCATGGGTGATGTCAGCTCCTGGCTCTTCCTCAGATTTCCCCCCCAAGCCCACATACTTGCAATGGGTGGCGTGATTGTCTCTGCCTCCATGGAGGCAGCCTAGCACCCAGGACATGGGTTCACCACGTGTGTGACTGTGCACCTGTGCTGACACCCAGCCACCACTGGGTGTCAGTCTACAACACATACCACTAGACCCCCCTCCCTGAGGAAGGAGACCTGTCTGCAGATGCTCAATCCTTCTTCACCTCGGCTGACCCCTGAGCAACCTGAATCTGTTCCCAAACCCGGGTCACCACATGGCACGAGGTGTGGCATCCAGTGCCTCAACCCTCAGTGCCACTGGGCAAATTATGTATTTTTTAATGTCTGAGGGTAGTTAAATACAGTATATGAAATCATAGCTCAGTTTTCCTTATTTTTTCAGGAATACTTTTTTGACCCTGAGTCAAGGACAGGATACATTGAAATGCAATTAAGAAACTTGAGAAGAAGTTTGGAAAGGGATACAAGAAAATATGTTTTGAAGAGAAAGAGTGACCAGATAACTTTTGAATGTCCTGAAAGTGAAGGACTCTCTAGTGAAGAAACAAAAGAGTGGGTTACAATGTTAAAAAATATGCTCAAGCACCAAAAATATGACAATACACAATGCCATAGAAAGGACTTTTCCTACTTGCTGAAAATAGATAATAAATGACAGCCCATCAGTGGATGAAATAATGTCCAAGTATCTATGATTTGTGGATGTCCCATTCACTGTAAGTGCAATGTTACCGTTATGGGGCAGGATCTTCACATCTTAGTCATAGCTCCGCCATTTGTGAGTTGTATTCCTGCTCCATCAGTCATTAATTAATTTTTTTTGTGGGCACACTAATATACAACTTTAACTTACAATGCCCGGTTCATAGCTTTATACTTTATGAGACAAGTGGAAAAGAGTTCTGCAGTCCCACTCCTCGACTTTTTTTAAATGAAAAGCATGGAAAGGGGATGCAGATGTTTAATATTTTATTGTATTGAAAGTATCAGAATTACAACCCTTTGAGTCAGAGACTCCTTTACAAAGGCTCCACATCATTAACAAGTGAAAGAATACAGTAAACAGGAAAACAGTATACAGTAAATAGTAAAATGCAAATGTACAGTCAAGCAATGATAACAGTAAAGTGCATGTATGAGAACAGGCCAAAATTAGGCAACTAGGGAAATAATTCATGCCTGGCAAACATGCAGACACAGACCACACAGGGTCAGGAAGACCTTACTGATACAGAGCCTCAACTGGGGCAAGGCAGTCCAAGACAGACCTTGTCAAGAGTGGGAGGACACAAAACACTCAGGGTCAGGCAGATCTTACTGATGCAGAGCTCCGTTGGGGCAGTAGGCAGTCCAAAACAGACCTTGTCAAGGGTGGGGAGGAGGGACAGATGGTGAGGAAATAATTTGGGTACAGTTGCACCTGCCAAGAGAGAGGGGGTGTTCCCTTAGGGAACATTTTGTAGGGGCCCAGGTAGGCACAGCAGGAAATCTCAGATGGAAGGGAATTTAGCCAAAGGGGGGCCGGTAAAGGAAGGCCCTTTGGCATTGGGAGGTTTTGCAGTAAGGTATAGAGTAAGTAGGCTTGCTGTAGCTCCTAATGGTCCGGGGGTGCTGAGGGGGGTAACGAGGTGTAGGAGGCCAGGGTGAGTGAGTCCAGCAATGATCTTCTTGGCTAGGAGACAGGTGTGATATTTTAGTCTGCCCTCAAAATTCAGCCAGTTGGAGAGACGGTTCAGGTCACAGGTATGGGTGAACCTGTCACAGCTAGTCACCAGACGACAGGCTTTATTAAGGGACACCTTTAGTCTGAGGAGTACGGTACCAGATGATAAACCATAGATGACTATGCCATAGTCGATTAGGGATAGAACAGAACTGGTAACCACCAAATGGAGGGCTTCAGGGGGAAGGCATTGGCAGAGCTGGTATAGGAGGCCAGTTCTGCTATTCACAGCCATGCAGACTAGGCTGATATGAGACTGAAAGGAGAAGGAGGGGTCTAGGGTGATACCTAGATATTTGAAGCTGGGGACTTGGTCAAGGGCACAGAGACAGTTGTCGATGATGGTGAGGGGGGTATCCCTCGATTTATTTTGTGGGTGAGAGAAAACCATGACTTTAGTTTTCTTGTAGTTTAAAATTAGCTTGTGCGCGACAAACCACTACTCAGATAACAAGAACAGATGCTGAAGGTCCTGTTGGAGTGGATTAGGCTCAGGGTGGCTACCGAAAATTACTGCATCATCTGCATCCAGTAGCATGTGACCTGGGTAGGCCTGAGTTTAGAAAAAGGGAAAAGAGGAGAGGCCCCCAGATGGACCCCTGGGCCACACCCAACTGGACTGGGAAGCAAGGGGAGAGAGTGGTGCCAATTTTTACCTGTTGCTGCCTTGCCAAGAGATAGTGGGAAAACCAGGCAGTGGATTCCAAGGACAGGCCTAGAGAGGGGAGGGTCTGAGCGAGGAGGGCATGATTAACCATGTCGACTGCCTTGGTAAGGTCAATGTAGATGGCACCTACCGGGTGATGTCAGTCCAAGGCTTTGTGAATATAGTTGATGAAGTCCAGAAGGACTGTGGTTGTGCAGTGGCCCTTCTAGAATCTGAGTTGTTCAGGACAAAACAGATTATATTTATCAAGGTAGTTGGAGAACTGGTCAGACATGATTCTTTCCAAAGTTTTAGAAAGGGGCAGGAGAATGGAAATGGGGCGGTAGTTACTGAGCAGGGAGTGGTCACCATTCTTGAGAATAGGAGTGACTACTGCAGTCTTCCACAGGAACTGCCCAAATCTGAAGGAGAGGTTGAAGATTTTAGTTAGAGGGGAGAGGACTACATCAAGCACAAGGTTTAGGATCTTTAGATCGAGCGAGTCACTACTGAAGTGAGTTTTTCCCAGTATCCGGCTGAGACAGGTTTTGGCTTCTCTGGGCGTGATCACTTTAAAGTGAAAAGGAGGAATACCTAATTGAGGACATGACGGGGGAATGAAAGACAGTGGGGAAAAAAGTCCAGGGGGAGGACACCACTGGCGTCAATAAAGGTGGTATTAAAAATTTCTGGGATTGTGGAGGGGTCCTAAATGAGGGAGCCATTGACATTTAACATGGAGGGTGGAGGGGATGGTGATTTACCGTTAAGCTCCTTTACGTTGTCCCAAAATCTGGGGCCAGAGCCTCAGGTGGATGCAAGCTTGTCTTGGTAGTAGGAGGCCTTGGCCCTATGGATATCTCTAGTGCATTGATTTCTGGCTTCACGTTGCCACTGTCTGTCAGCAGGTAGGCCGGATGCTATGGCCTGATGCCAGAGGTTATCACATACACGCATCTGGTCAAGGAGGGTCTGGCTGACCCAGGGGGTGCACCTTTGACATTTTTCTTAGTGAGAGGTGCAAAGCGGTCACAGGCTGGTGCTTTAGAGAGGGTCATACCTTTCTTGAACACGGGGCCAAATTCAAGGACCCAATGTTATAGGCACAGGATGGACTTCATCTAAACAGAAGGGGGAAACGAATTTTTGCCCACCACCTTAGACATACTTTAGAAGTAAATTTAAACTTGGTGTGGGGGGGGAGGGTAGGCCAATTGCTTCCCTTCTAAATAAAGATACATATGATTGTACCCCATATAATTTCCTTTCTTTAAATGCCAGGAGCTTAAATAATAAAATGGACGAATTAAAATTAACCCTTGAACGATTAAACATAAGATTATGTGCTGTGACTGAGACCTGGTAGAGCCCAAATGATTCATGGGATAAACAAATAAATGGTTTTAATTTGTACCATAAGGATAGGAAGGACAAAAAAGGTGGGGGAGTGGCCTTATTCATTTCTGACAAAATAAATTCCGAAGAAATTGATACATCTAAATTGGACAAAATAGAAGTTCTGTGGGTCAAAATATCTCCCGCTACTCACATGTCATTAACCTTGGAGTAATATATAGAGCCCCATCCGTAACAACAGGTCAAGAGGAACAACTTCTGGATTTTCTGGATAAAATAGGTAGAACAAAGAATAATGTGGTAGTTGGAGATTTCAACCTACCAGGTATAAACTGGACAACCCTACAGACAAGTAATACCATAGAATCATGATATTTGGAATCATGTTTACTATCAGGGATGAACCAACGGGTTAACTCTAATACCAGAAACAACCACATATTAGACCTAGTATTAAGTAATTTAGAGGGTATTATATCATCCTGTAAAGTTATAGCTCCTCTTGGATCCAGTGACCATTCCATGGTTTATTTTTCCCTTGACATACTATCTGATAATAATAAAAGTAGGACTAGCAAATTTAACTATAACAAAGCTGACTTTATTAGCATGAGATTATTTCTTAAAAATTGGAATTGGGTAAAGGACTTCCAGAACAAAACACTTGAGTCCATGTGGGATCTTCTTGTGGGTAAAATAACCTTTGCCTCTCAAACCTTCACCCCCCTAATAAAGAAAATGGATGTTACCAAAAAAAGTAAACCCAAATGGATGTCCAAATCAATATGGCTTTTGATAAAGAAAAAAAATAGAGCTTTTTACAAGGCCAAAAAATCAGGAAGTTACATATGGTGGAATACTTACAAAGCCCTACTAAAAAAGTCCAAAAAATGTATTAAAGAAGCTAAATCAAAATTTGAATTAAAACTAGCAACAAAAGTCCAGGATAATTACAAATCATTTTATGCATATATTAGTAATAAAAAGGGAACTTGTAGATCTATTGGTCCATTACACACAAATGATGGTAAAACAATTACAGACCAGTCCCACACAGTCCAGTTGTACAATGACTTCTTTATATCAGTCTTCAATAACAAATCCTCCCCTAAACTTGAACATTTGCCAACTATATTAGAAATAGAATCACTGATAACTAGTGAAGATATACTCAAAAGGCTACTTAAAATCGATCAGAATAAATCCCAAGGTCCGGATGGAATTCATCTGAGAATAATTAAAGAACTGGCAGACCTTTTGGCAGGACCCCTGACAGTAATCTTTCAAACTTCATTGAGAAAAGGGATGGTTTTGGAGGCATGGAGACAAGCGAGTGTGGTTCCCATATATAAGAAGGGGAATAAACATGATGTATCCAACTACAGACCCATTAGCCTGACATCAGTCCTGGTAAAAATATTTGAAGGTATCCTAAAAGAGTATATTATGGAACACATCAAGGAGGTAGACTTGGTAGACCCTGTCCAACATGGTTTTACCACTGGAAGGTCCTGCCAGACCAACCTCCTGGAATTCTATGGAAGGGTCAGCAGGGCACTGAGAGAGGGGCAGCCTGTGGATGTGGTGTATCTTGACTTCTCAAAAGCCTTTGATAAGGTCCCCCATGGTGAGCTCATTGACGCATTAATATTGCATGGCCTGCCAGGAACAATAACAAAATGGGTAGACGCATGGCTTACCTCCAGGAAACAATCAGTAAACATAAACGGGACCAACTCAGCATGGGCCGAAGTGACAAGCGGGATTCCCCAGGGATCTGTCCTGGGGCCTTGCTTATTCAATACATACATTGCCTCACTGAAGGTCAATAATGGGGTCTGGGTTTCCAAGTTTGCTGATGACACCAGGGTTGGATTTCCAATTAATAACCAAAATGACGCTATAGCACTACAAGAAGCATTAGATACACTGGAACTTTGGGCAGTAGAGAAAAAACTAACATTTAATGTGGACAAGTGTTGTGTTATGCATTTTGGGAAGGCAAACAAGCAGATACCCTATACACTTGGAGGTAAAATATTAAGTATCATCGAACATCAGAGTGATTTGGGAATTATGACTACGAATGACCTATCATTTAAAACACACTGTAATGCAATTATTAAAAAATCGAGCAGTATTCTACACTGTATCAATAAGCATATTACATCAAGAAGTAGGGATGTTCTCCTGCCCCTTTATACGTCCCTGGTGAGGCCTCACCTGGATTACTGTGCGCAGTTCTGGTCACCCATGGGTAAGACTGAAATAGTGGCACTCGAGAGAGTCCAAAGGAGAGCCACCAGATACATACAAGAGGTCAAAGGCTTAGAGTATACAAAAAGGTTAAACACTTTGGGTCTGTATTCTTTGGAATATAGACGATTAAGGGGAGTTATGTGTTTAATATATAAATCAACTATCGATCCAGATCTATGGGAACTACTTGGCTTGAAATACAGGGAACCTATGTATAATACCAGATCTCACCCACTACAACTATTTGTCGAATGTCCAAAAACGAACAAAAGGAAATCCTGGCTCATGCTGAGGGCCACCAATATTTGGAATAAACTACCCTTAGAAGTAGTAGCTAGCGATACTGTGAATACATTTAAAAACAGATTAGATAGCTTTCTATTTAAACATAATATTCAGGGTTACTAATTAAATGGCGAGCAAAAGGACTAACGTCTATATGGCTCTGTATTTACCTATGAGATCTATGAGGCTGCATTAAAGGTGGTGATAAAATGGACAAGGGCAGAGTCAGTGTCCAGGGCTTGATAGATAGAGGAACAGTCACTGTTTGAGAGGAAGTCCCTAAGGCAGCTAAGGGCATCTTTCTTTAGTATTCACAGGGTGATGACCTTTGGGGGGGATTTTGAGCTGTTAGACCAGTGACATTGAATAGGGAAGTGGTCGTTGAGTACATCTGGGAGCACCTGGACGTCAGTGAGGTGACCATGGTGAGTGGTGAAGATAAGGTCAATCATACTGGCCCTGCCAGTTTTGGGGTTAAGTCATGTAGGGGACATAGCCTGAGTGAGGTCATGAGCAGCAGCGGTGCCTGTAAAGTAGGCAGCAGTAGGGGACTGCCAGTTTATATTAAAGTCACCTAGTGTGATGACTTCCGACTTATGAGGGAGGTGAGAAATGCAATCCAGGATGGAATTGAAGGCCAATTTATGATTGCAGGGAGGAATACAGATGGCCATAATCACAATGGATTTGTCTGAATGGCCTATTATCAGTTTGACTGTGAGTTCTTGGGCGTCAGAGTCAGTGGTGCAGGCTTAAAAAACATGGCAATTGAGAGAGTCTCTGAAATACAGGGCACACCCACTGCCTCTTTTCCCTTCTCTGTCTAAGTGGAAGATGGAATGACCCGGTAGTGCCACAGATGAGTCCTTTGTTTTGAGAGACAGCCAGGTCTCTACTACAGCGAGGACATCTGGCTTGTGGAGAGCTAGCCAGCCTTGTAGTAGATTGTGTTTTTTTGAGAAGGCTGCATACGTTAATAGAAGCCAGAAGAAGTCCACCTGTCTCCTTGGTGATAGAGTTAGGCATAGTTGGGTTAGGCATAGTCAGTGGGCCAGGGTTGGGGTGGACTTTGCCAGAGAGGAGCAGTATGAGCAGGAGTATTCTATATAGAGAGCATTTGAGAGGCTTGGGCATGTGGGGTTAATAAGAGCCAGATAGCTTGGATGCCCTTGTTGGGATGGGGAGGCCGGTAACATGGGAAAGAAGAAGGTAGGAGAGGTGTAGGGAGTTAAGATGAGGGGAGTGAGTCTTGAGATCGGGGGGAGCTAGGTGGGGCCTAAGGTGGGAGGTTGTGGTGATAGCAGCTCCCGAGAGGCTAATGGACCAAAACAGAGATGTGGGGGGGGGGGTTGTGGTAAGTCTTGAAGGGGGCTAGGAGAGCAAGGAGTATCAGGCTAGCTAGGAGCAATGAGGGAGGGGTAGTGTGACCCATGACTCAGGGAACAGCAGTGCATAGTACACTTGGGGGTAAGGGAGAGGTGATGTAAGTTAAGAGAGAGACAAACAGAGGGGCAAACAGAGGGCTGATGTGTGACGTGTTGCCACCTTATATAAAGAAGGTGCAGGGTTCAAGGCCCAGGACCGAAGCTTGGGGGGGGGATGATGGAGAGTGAGGGTAAAGAAGATGAGTGAAGCAGGGGTCAGGAGGGGAGAGGGGAGTCAAGAGAGTAGGAAAGAATGTATGGTGCTTGGGGAAAAGTGGCTACTCAGGACTGACCCCAAGTGGTCATTGAGTATAGGCAGCAATAGGAAAAACATGGACTTTGGAAAAATCTTGAGGGTCATGTGACCAGTAAAGCCACTACATTTAGGGCTGGCCTTGGGTTGGAGGGTGACTGGGGTGTGTGGGCCAGTCGATGTGAAGCATCGACGGGCAAACACCCCAGTAGATTCTGTTGCTCTGTTTACCTGTGCGGCCGAGTCCTGCAGTCTGCTCCTCAGCAAGCAGATGTGTGGGAGGGGGTTCCAGCAGGGCCTGTGCAGCCGAGTCCTGCCATCTGCTCCATTTCTCGGCGAGCAATATGCGTGGGACTAGAGGGAAGCTGGTTGTCTAAAGATACTTTCACTAATGTTGCTAGCAGTTCAACATGTATTTTGTTTTATCATGTATTGAATTATAGTGAAACACATGTACAACAGCCACTAAAGTTTGTACAGCCCCCTTCCTCCCATATATTAAACACAGGCATCCCCATTCACTTCTTTTGCAATCAAAGTGCTGATTTTAGGTGTGGGACTGTAGAGTTCTTTGTCCACTCATCTTTGATACAGAAGCTACGAGCTGGGGAATTTAAAAAAATCACGGTGAGATGCTAGATAAGTTATTGCAGTCTCACAGTGTGAGAGGTCATATGCACAGGGAGTAAAGTTTAGCATGTTGGTAATCGATCTTGAATTAGAAAGCATATTTCCTGGAAAGGGAGAGAACTTCTTAATAAAATTGGAAACCTCAGCAATATTCAAAATCATGAAAATTGCCAAGAAAAAACATAATAAATTGAAAAGTTGCTAGAACAAGCATCCGCTGAAAATGAAGGTAATTCATGGCAATCGGTCTCTATAAAAGCATAAGTCTTCCAAAATACTGTTCACACATGAATATGATTGTTACCAAAAGAACCAGGGTTGATCAGGGAGGCAGAGGATACAGCATGTGAAGGACTGCTATCCCCTCCTGGGGACAGAGGGTTATGGTGCCTGGTGTTACCTTGGCTCCTAGCATTGGCTGGGAGCACAGTAACCAAGGAACCCTGGCATACTGAATTGTGGAGGAGTGGCAGTTGTTGACATCCTCCATGGGAGCATGCCCAGGGCTGTCTTTGCTGGCAGTGCACACTGCTTCTCTGTGTGGTGGGAGGAAATTGTGAAAAAATAACTAAAGGCATCTAGATTAAGTGTAGACACACCCAGAACATGCACTCAGTGAACAAACTGACAATGCTGCAGATGTGTGATCTTAAGTTCTGTCATAACATTGAGGTGACGTGGCAAGGGTCGCTGGCAAGATGCTAGGGAAAAAAGGATTAATGTGATTGTATAACTTTCTGAGATTCATTTAGTACACACATTATGTCAGCTTATGTTGGCAAAAAGTCCATTCCTTCCATTTTTACAATTTTATTTGCAGCCTGTATTTTGATGGAATGGATAATAGTTTGGCCCTGACAAGGTGGCCAGCCAATCTCTTCCACTTCCTGATTCACCTCTCACACCCTACACTCAGGCGCATAATGATGTGGAGCAAGGGAAAGCACAGTGGCATGCCCCAACGAAGTCATCAGGAATTAAATTTGATTACTATTTATACATAATGATGGTCAGTTAGAGGTTAATTATGGCCACTGCTCATCTACAAATGGCCTTATTGGTCAACGGTGGCCTTTGTTAATCTCCAGCTGGCCATCATTATGTATTAAATAGTAATCAAATTAAAATTCCTTTGACTACAGTCACCTGCCACCGCATGCTCTCTTGCTCTACATCATTGCATGCCTGCACACAGGAGAGATTGTCTGTCCACCTTGTCAAGGTCAAACTATGATCTCTTCCATCAATATAGGCTGCAAAAAAAAACAAATTTTTAAATGGCAGGAATGGACTTTTGCTGGCCTAAGCTAACATATAATATGAGTACTACCCGAATCTCAGACAATCACTTTATCTGAAAATTAATCACTTTTTGTTGACATTGGTCTCTATCTTATAACTTTTGATTGGAAGGGATAATTGCAATGTTTATTTGTTTTTGGTTCCCTTAACATTATGACTTGATTTTTTCCAGACTGCTTGCCACTAACTCTACTAAAAGTACCTACTCACCTCCTGCTACCTACAAACAGTGGTTGAGCTAAAGATCCTACCAGATGCAGTACAAAATATGTCATCACCTACCTCATAGATAATGTTCCAGTAAGTAGCATTCAGGGCTAATAATTATGTAATTTTATGTAATTGTGTGCTAAGTTAATAGTGCCTCATTGGAGCAACCATGATAGCCAGTTGGTATGGCAGTGAGCTGTTATGTAGATAACAGGGGTTCAGGAGCAAGACAAAGTCACACATTCATGTGGCAGGCAAGGCAGTGTGCCTTTTGGGGATGGTTGATGGAGAGTTCTGGCACCACAGTGACCCCTGCAGCTCAGCCACTGAACTTCTTCCTACCACTGGGGATATGCTACCTGCATGAGAGACCACTTTGCAGACTACACTCACATTAGGCAGGTGGAAGTGACAAGGAAAAACCTAACAGCACTCAAAATGACTTTCTGGGCTGTTGTGTTCCCCTGTGTCCTACTACCTAACAGTAATGTCTCCTACTAACTTGCTGGGCAGGGAGTCTCTCATCATACAACACACCAGGCCAAGTTCATAAAAGTAATCACTTTTTTTTTTAATCTGGTAAGACCTTGGGCCAAAGGCCCATTTACAAGGGCAACCAGAACATAAAACAAAATTCAAAACATACATACATATAACAAATGACAGTGCCATTTAGCAAGGAGATAATGCTTTAAAGCATGTTTAAAACTCAAATGAGTGTTGCAAACACAAGCTAAAGATGCAGGTAAGAAATTATAAAACAGTGGTAGTTTAAAAAAAATTTTTTTTGACCAGCTGAGGTTCTCATCCTGAGGACAGCAAACTGATAGTGGAAAGATGATCTAGTTGAAACACTACTAAGGTGCTTTTTGAAAATAGAGTAGAATGTGGTAGAAACAAGGTCAAGAGTGACTTTTTTCATGAGAATGCCCACGTGCAGAAGGGACCTTTGTTCTAGTGGCTGCCACCCCACATGGTTATACAATTCACAATTGTGAGCATGTTAGGGCAGTTGTGTAGCAAATCTGGACACCCGATTATAAAGTGTCCTCCTAACCCGGGACAGTAATCCTTCTCCAGTTGTGTGATAGATAAATATACATAACCAATAACCGGTAAAAGAAAGCTCTGTGCCAGGAACATCCTTGTAGTGGGAGTAAGTAATTAGTTTAGCTGATACAATGCACCTAGTCTTTGATGGATTACTTTTGTTATGGAATTTATGTATGGTTCAAAGGGGAGCGGGTTCTATCCAGCGTGAGGCCCAGATATCATTTGAGTTAGCAAGAGTTATTTCTTTACTGTGATAAGTGTAATGTTGGTGATTACAGGTGACTGTTGTAAGGACTATTATGCTGGCATCCAGTGCTGAAGTTGTTAAGAACACCTGTCCTCATACCACCCCCAACCCAAAACCAACCAATTGGGCTTGGAAGCCCCCAAAATAATTTTTTCTTTACCTCACTGTCTTAATATTAGTTCTGATGCAACAGTGGCAATGTAAAGAACCCTGGAGCAGCATGGCACCATTTAGCATGCTTAGTGCATCTCCACAATGCTCCATATCACATACAGTGGAATGGTGCTGCGTTGAGCATGTGAAATGGAGATGCACTGCTCCCAGTTGTTTATAGTACCACTGATACATGGGCACACATAATAAGACACTGAGGTAATATTTTGATGGCATAAAAGCCAAATTGGGGGACGGGTGGTTGAGGAATGGGGTGGTGGGATTGCAGGTAGTCTATTTTAACTGATTAATGTATTTGTTAATTCAGATCAAACTGGATGACAGGACTTCTTTATTTAAAGATTGCCTTAATGCTTATGTGTCGGACCAAGGCACTGTTCTGCATTCTTTCAATCATTAGCTTTGCATCCAAAGTGTTTCATGTATGATATTTTACTCCACTTCTGTGTGAGTATATTTTCTTTAAGTGAATTCACAGAGCTTTCAAAGTTCAATGATGTGTCATTAAAGGTGCATAGTATATTGTTATAGAGAAAATGCATCTTTGCTTTGATGCACTTGCCATGATAACAATGTTGGATCAAACTTTATAATGAACTGTTCACTTATAGAAATGTTCTATTCTGATTGGAACAAATATATCCACGTTATGTCAAGAACAAGAAACATCATGCAAGCAAATCAGTCATACACAAGCAAATCAGTTGTACACAACCATATGATGTGAATATTAGACAGCTGTCTGACCCAAACAAGCAATTTGTTATCCTTGTACCAAAAGACAAGATTGTAATACCTATTCCAGAGGACAGTTTGGCTTCCGCAGCTGATAAACTATTGAAGTTTCTGTGGATTCGTATCCTAGCCTATTCAATGCCACTTTGCAAGTCTCTATGCATTCCTTGAGTACATACAGTATTTGATTTTGTCAAATCAGCAACTCCAGACAATAACATGAAAGCTAAAGAACTGTAACTTGTATAAACAAGCATTTGTCAATGCCGAATGTTTGCTTGCTGGTATTGGCATTGGTACTGCATGAGTTAGAGAGATGCATAATAGGAATGGCAGTGAAGTATTGAACTAATGCCAACCCTCACCCCACCCTGCAGAGACTGACAGGCATTGGGGTGTGCCTTTGGGTCATTGGCCATAACATTCATGCTATTCCATCTCACCCCACCCTGCAGACACTGACAGGTGTCATGGTGTGCCTTGGGGTCTTTGGCCTTTATGCTCACCCTATTCCATAAGGAAGTAAGCTAAGATGGGTGAGGTATAGGCGAATGAGGTGAACGTTAGGGCCAAAGACCCCAAGGCACACCTCGATGCCTGTCAGTGGATGCAGGGTGGGGGTGGGGGGTGGAATGACATGAGCATTATGGCTGATGACCCCAAGTCAAATCCTCAACACCTGTCAGTCTGTACAGGGTTGGTTAACTAGGATCTGCAGCCTATGCATTAGGTAGGGAAATGGATAGACGAGGTGGGCCAAGCGGTCCTTATCTGCTGTCAAATTCTATGTTTCTATGTTTCTATGTTAAGGTGGGGTGTTACGGTTGGAAACCCTATCACCCTGGGCATTTGTTGGTATTTTCACTCCAAATTTTCAACATAGGCTTTTTTTTTTTACTTTCTCCTGGCCCCTGCCCCAAGGAATTAATTCCTCAGGTCTTTTCAGCTGGGGTCCTGACATAGCATGGACCCCAGCATCATTTTGCATGGGACTGGGAGATTTTTTGCCTTTGTTTTTTCTCCTGGTCTCTGAACCCCTGTGGACGCCAGCATGCAGGATTTTGTCCAGACAGACGGCGTGCTGATGCACACCATCATCAAATGCCCCAATCAGCGTCCTCCCCAACCTGACTCCAAAGAGCCACCTTTGCGCCGGATGCCCATGCAACCACCGGCATCGGTGCATTGGGACACTCGATACTAACTGACCCCCCAGCAGTCCAAGTTTATTCCCAAACCTGGGTCACTGGCATAGCATGAGGTGTGGCGTCCAGTGCCTCAATACTCAGCACCACTGGGCCAGCCTAACATGGGCCTTTTGGCACCTCCCCTCGTAATCAGTGGCACTGTGATTTCATTAATCTGTCCCAAAAGTTGGTTTGGCACAGTGACTGCACCATTCTGTGCCACAGGTACAAAAACATTTTTCAGGCAGGATGCAAAAAATGGCAGCTGTACTGTTCATAAGGAAGTGTGAAAAAATGTAAATGTTGGAAATTTGGAGTGAAAATATTAAAAATTGCTGAAGTTACGAGAGTGCGTATAAACTGCACAACTCACACACATAACACAGTCATTTTTTGGATTTTTTTCGCCAAACGTGCAACATAGGCTTTTTGGGACCCCACCTCATGAACAGTGGCACTATTGTTTCATTAATCAGTCCTGAAAGGCGATTCCACACAGCGACCGTGAAATCACCTTTCAGGACTGAGAAAAAAAATGACAGCATCAGTGGTCATGGGGTGGGGTCCCAGATACCCCATGTTGAAAATTTGGGGCCAAAACTCCCAAAAATGGCTGAGATAGCAACCTAAGTAGAAACCTCCCATTGATTGCCATTATAGGGCTTACCGTGATTTTCTTCAGTTTGCGGTCGGCTTTTAAAGAGTGCAGATGTGTTCCTGGTCCACAGAAGATCACTGCTCCTGACCTCTGGAGGTAAGTATGAGTGAGGGGGGTGCGGGGAGGTGGGGTGAGCAGAGGGAGGGTGTGGATTGGGGCAGGGGGATGGTGGGAACGACAAGGGACCTTTTTTTCTCAGGTTAAAATAATACATTGTGGGACAGTTTTCTTTTTTACAGGTGAAAACAAAATGGATTTTGGCACACTGGGGTGAGCTCCCAGTGTGCCAGACTAGTGGAGGGGGGATCAATGCTGACCCAGGGATTGGGCACCCTGAGGTAGGCAGGCAAAAAGGGGGCATGGGGGCACATCTGACACCAGGAGTGGGCATCCCAGTGTTGGAAAAACATATTGCTTTGGTACACTGGCGTGGGTTCCCAGTGTGCCACAATAGTGGGGGGGCATGCTGACACAGGGATTGGGCACCCCATTGTCAGCAAAATATATGTTCAGGCTTGGGGGGATGCTGACACGGTGATTGGGCACCCAATATCAGCTTTGGGAGGAGGGTGTAGTGGGTGACAGGAGCCGCCAATTATGCGTGCAAGGCTCATTTATTTATTTCACCAGGAAAGACACACTGAGCAAACGAGTTGCTCATAAGTCCAGCCATGCACATTACTGTACACTGTAATGTGCATGGCTGGATTTTGCCTGGTTGGGGGGGGGGAGAGATCTGCTGCTGCAGTGATGAAACTGTCTATGATTGGAACTGCAGATTTCTTTCAAGTCTGGTGCTTGCTCTGAAACTGCCATCATCAGCAGCTTCCCTGTTGATTGGTGGCTGAGGGACAAGCCCCTGAAAGCATTGACTGGATTGGCCAAACACTGCCACACCTCTGCAATACTCTACTCTCCTCAAAATGTTTCTTGTGCGCTGTGCACACAAGCAAACATAAAAATGAATTCTTATTGGAGTAACAAACACCAAAAATGTACACTTGTCCCAAATACACATGTTTCCAAAGTGATGGCACTAGAGAACCTTTCTGACATATGCATAAAGTGCATGCACTGTATGATTCCTTTAATTTGAAAATAATTTACTCACAAGAAGGTTGCCAATTAAATTTTTTTAAGTGTAACTTATATGCAAAGCATCTGAAACAAAAACATTGTATTGCTCTTCTTCCTTCTGAAATGAGTAATGGTGATGCTTATCATGACGTTATACAAAATCATGACTGTACAGCTGAAATTGATGGTAAGAATAACAGTTGTGTGGAGCTAAATGAAGATTTACATACAAGTGTGACAAAATATGCTTCCATTTTTGCAGCCAAATGCTTGCCTCATCCAACTTGACATACTCGAATGTACATTGTCCTTTGACTGCATCAAATAATTGATTGACCATGTAGTTAATGGTCTGAAAAGTAATGTTTGTAATGTAGTTCAACAATCTGGCCTATCAGATAAAAAAATTGTGGAAGAGCTGATGCAAGACTTTGACTACTGCTCAAACATATTTTCAAGTACTGACACCCCTTACAAACTGAATAAATACTTCTTAGAGAACTTCAGTGGTATTCTCCCTAAAGAAATGATACAGAGGATGTACAATGGCCTGTGTTCAAATATGCCATTTATTTCCATGAGTGAGGGGGCAGGATCATAACCCATGAGTGGCAAAGCCATGAGTGAATTATGAAAATCCCGCCACCTCACAAATTAATGGCATATTTGAACACAGTCCATTGTATATTCTGTGCATACAATGTCTGTGTTCTATGTGACAGCTAAGGGCAAATTCATTGTGGGATTGTCAGAATGGCCTGTCAATCAAGTTGACTGTGATGTAAGCAAGTGAACAATAAACAATGTTATTTACCCATCAGGTGAATAACATTGTCTATGTTTCAATTGGGTCAGAGTGTTGGGAAAATACTGCATTTATTTAAGTAGTGGAGTCCCTACATACATTGTATACACTAGGTTATACAGCAGACACTCATCATAGCCAAACAACTGATTTTCACTCTCAAGTATTAGCTTGTGATACTTTCCAATATATTTCCATTCATGAGACCGTAAAAATGTTATTCCAAAACAAAAGTTTTCAACAACTGTACTTTGTAAAAAATTATTGATGATGGAAACATTCATGATTGCTATGATGGGCAACATTTTAAATATCATTAATTATTTAAAAGACACCTAGATGCTTTGCAGATTCAGTTAATACTGTGATGATGTAAAAACACTAACCCTCTTGGATCAAAGACTAAATACATTAGCTGTGAGTAGTTTATTTTATCATTCGAAATATCCCATCTTGTTATAATTCAGTGCTTTGTAATATACATTTATGCCTAATGATTAACTTAGTAGACAGAGAAAACTATGGTTATGAAAAATTATTAGAACCATAAATTAATGACTTACTAATTCTGGAAACTGTTGGCATTCACATTGTGGATGAACATAGAACATTTACCCTTCATGATAGG
Organism: Neoceratodus forsteri; assembly: GCA_016271365.2. NCBI lineage: Eukaryota > Metazoa > Chordata > Ceratodontiformes > Ceratodontidae > Neoceratodus > Neoceratodus forsteri. Next base: position 607,768,612 of record CM057449.1, on the reverse strand, counting down.
ATATGTTTCCTCAGTGGTGATAACTTAGGCATTCATAGCCTGAAATTTCATGCTGATTTTCATATACAGACCATGATGCTTTACATTATGAGGGTATGTGTGATTTTGTATTTCTTTGAAACTTGGCTTTATGGTCAATGCCCTTTGGGGTAACCCTTGCCTCAGTTCTTTTGCACTGAGGTTCTTTGTCTTTTAGATTGCTTTTTGGGGGCTCACCATGACTGAAACCTGTAAGACCAACTTAGGACAACTGATTCATTTCTCCTGGGGTGTCATACAGACAAGGCACATTGATGAGTCCTGGGTAGGATGAAACACATGTCTGTGTCTGTTGTTTGCACTCTTTGCAGATTATATGAGAGGCCCTTTGGCACCATGCATTTTTGCTTAAAGCTGAACCAGCCTAAAATGTCATGGTGATTTGCATATATAGCCCATGATGCTTTACATTATGTAGGTATGTGTGATTTTGTATTTCTTTGAAACTTGGCTTTATGACCAATGCCCTTTGGGGTAACTCTTACCTCAGTGCTTTTGCATGGAGGTTCCTTGTCTTTTAGCTTATTTTTTGTTTTTTGGGGGCTCACCATGTCCCAAACCCTTAAGACCAAGTTAGGGTAGCTGGTTCATTTCCCCTGGGTTGTCATACAGACAAGGCACACTGACGAGTCCTGGGTAGGATGCAAAACGTGTCTGTGTCTTCTGTTTGCACCTTTTGCTGATTGTGTGGGAGGCCCTTTGGCATAATGCATTCCTGTTTAAAGCTGAATTAGCCTAACATGTCATGGTGATTTGCATATACAGCCCATGATGCTTTGCATTATGGGGGTATGTGTGATTTTGTATTTATTAATAGCATGTGTGGCTTCCTTGAAATCTTCAGTGCAAAAAAATGTTGTCATTTCTGTTTTATTGATAAATATGACTACCAGTCTCAGTTTGATGAAAATTAAACCATTAAACAAGCAATAGAAAGTCACAGCCAACATGCAAGAGACCTGAATCCAAGTGAAATTGGTGTAGAAAAAAGACTCAAATTTAAATTCATTACAGTACTTTCACGTCATAACTAATGTTGTCATTGATATTATGCATGATGTCCTAGAGGGTGTTGGTCCATATTAGGTGATTATGTTGAAAGAGTTCACTTAGCACAAATATCTCACAGTGGAGATTTTAAACAAATGAATTGGTAGGTTTTATGATGGATATTCATAAAGTGCCATTGTGAATTTATATGCCTGTGATAACAGTTTAAAGCAAAGAGCTTCTCAGATGTGATGTTTGTTAAGAAAACTTCAATTTCTAAGTGGTGATTTAATACTCACTGGTATTTATATTGTTTTCTCCTTGAAAGTTGTAGAATTATTGTTGCATCAGTTGTAACACCAGATTTAACAATGTACTTAAAACAGCTTATGGATCATCGCAAGCTATTCAAGGAGCTATATCCTAATGACAATTTACTTCCAAAGCATCATTTCATGATACATTACCCATTCATTATGTTGCTATTTGTCCAACTTGTCAGACTATGGCGAATGCACTTTGAAACAAAGCACACTCCATTTAAAAGACCATCACATACTGAATGTAACTTCAAAAAGATTTTTTTATTTAAAAATGTGTTAAATGGGTAAGCCCCAAGAGCATCACATGCCCATTTTCAAGGAGGGCCTGTACAATTAAAATTTACAAAGACTTAACAAGACACACAATACAGATAATATTAAGTGTGGTTACAAGTACATTGTGAGAAAATCAGACAATGCTTCTTTAGATGAGTCTTGAATAAATTAAAAGTCCTAGGTGTTACCAATGAAGCAGAGAGTCCGTTCCTCAATTTAGTAGTTTGATACAAAAATGACCTCAGCCCCGGAGTTGTTTTACAGAAAAGAAGTTGAATGGATGGAGAGTGTGCAGATCTTGTGTTACATAGATTTGAAAACTCATTGCAATCAGACATAAAAGAAAACAGAACAGGTGAAATGAAAAATCTTTCAAAAGAATGCTGTTCAAAAGTTATACAACCCAATTTACTATACATAACACAATGATGAGCTTGAAGGTGTGCAGAACTAGTAAAATGACAGAGTGGTAAAGGATTGTAACATGCTGCAATGCAATCAGTGCTGATGAAGCTTATGAGGAAAAGCCATAGTCATTGGAAAACAAAAACAAAGATGGGGCCAGGATTTTGTGAGAATTTAAGGATAGACAGTTTTTAAGTTGGTATAAATGTCCCAGGCATATATGGACTGATTTAACTACATAATCTATATGGCCCCGATATGTAAGGGATTGGTTTACAGTAAATCCTAAGTATCAAAAATTATTAATCTGTTCAGTTTCTCTACTATTCCAAATCTTGTAGTGGTTTTAGATGCTTTAGCTCTTTTAACTTTTGCTGTAACCCATACAGTAAAAATTTGTTTTTTGCAGTACCGTATTTAACAACATGCCATTCTCAAGCAACCAGCGCTGTACTTGATCAAAGTAAGTTTGTAAATGACATCCAATATAAACATAATTGGGACCAGAGCTTAACAAGACAATATCATGTCCATACCCTGGATGATTGAAGGTTGAGAATTCAAGAATATGTTAAAAAAAATGGTGCCCAGGATTGAACCCTGTGGAACACCCATTTTTATGTCAATCATTGGGGAGACTGTAGTATTAAATAAAACTGATTGCTTCCTTTTTTTTTTAAGTAATGCTGAAACCAGGGAACAGAAGCAGGGAGTAAACCAATATCTGAGAGTCTTGCAAGAAGGTGACCATAATGAATGAGATTGAATGCCTTAGCTAAATACCAAAACACTGCCAAGGCCATATCCTCTCTTTCCAAGGTCCCATGTAGAGCACAAGTGACCTCCAGCACAGCCGTGAAGGTACTATGATTCTCCCTAAAGCTATGCTGGAAAGGAGTAAGGAAACTCCTAGGGCCTGATTTTCAAGGATCTCTTAGAGTGATGCAAGTTGCATCACTCCAGGGCTGCAGTAAACTCTGGGTGAGCCAGGGACCCTACGCCCGATTTTATAAAAAGCAGGGTCCCAGCACCAAACTCCCTGAGTTTGCCACAAGCCATCATCTGCACCAAACAGGTGGCACACCTGTGGAAACTGATGCAGGAATTCGGCCCCCACTGCTGGTGCAACACCAGAGGGGCTGGGATGGTGGGGGGTGGTGAAGCTGCTGGACAGGAGGGGGCCGAGTGCAGAAGAAACATAGAAACACAGACTTTGATGGCAGATAAGGACCACTTGGCCCACCCAGTCTGCCCATTTCCCTACCTACTGGATAAGCTGCAGATTCTAGTTAACCAACAACCTACTTCCTGCAACCCCCCACTATAATTGCCTTATGTCTGTCACATGCATGTTTGAGTTCCCCCACTGTTTTAGACCCAACGACCTCCCCAGGAAGGCGGTTCCATGTATCCACCACTCTCTCCATGAAAAAAAAATTCCTCACATTAGCCCTGAGCCATCCCCCCTCTATCTTTAAATTGTGCCCCCTTGTTCTTACACATCTATTTTTCTGAAAGATGCTACCCTCCTGGACTTTGTTGATTCCCTTGAGGTACTTGAAAGTTTCTATCATGTGCCCCCGTCCCTCCTTTCATCAAGGGTATACATATTAAGCTCTATCAGTCTCTCTTCATATGATTTCTGATGCAGACCCTGCACCATTTTAGTTGCCCTCCTCTGGACTGCTTCCATCCTGTCTATGACCTTGCATAGATGAGGTCTCCAAAACTGCACATAGTACTCCAGATGGGGTCTCACCAACTGTCTGTATAGAGGGATAACCACTTCCCTTTTTCTACTTGTGATGCCTCTTCCTATGCATCCCAGTATCCCCCTGGCTCTCCTTACCGACTTCTCACATCGCTTACCCACCTTTAGGTCATCTGCTATGACTACCCCCAGGTCCTTTCCATTTGTTTACCACAGTGCGTGGCACTGAAGTAGGTCCACTTAGACCACCTCATGGCTGGTGTAAGTGGAGCCCCTTGCTGCAACCCAAAAAAGGAGATGTTGCAGCCCCACCATGGTACAAGCACCCTTGTGACCGGGCTTAACTGGTTGTTCACAAGAAACATGGGAGCTGGCATAGGGGGAGTCGGGGTGATGTCTGACCATGTAAGGGAGTGAGGTGGCACCAGGAGGGGTGCATTTGCATTTGTATATATGTTGGTATTGCCCATCAATTCATCTAGTATTGTACTACAAAATACTTTACCTATGAATGGTACCTGATCTCTGATCTCCCCAAAAACATTTATGTAACATTTCCTGGTGGTCTAGTGGACCTCCACCTCCCCACCCTGGCAGTCAGTGCCCCACCATCCCCCCCATCTCTGCCATGGGAGTTCAGGGATTGGGGTGGTCTACTAGACTATCAGGGAAGATATTACAATATTTCTGGTTAAATATTTCTAGGGGAGATTGGGGATTGGGGGATCTGCTAGGCTACTTGGGAGGATATTTATTTCTGGGGGACACTGGTTAGATTGGTTTATATGTCTTTACAGTACATTCATAGGTACAGTATTTTGTAGTACAATACTAGATAAATTGATGGACAATGCCAGCATATATATAAAAGTAAATGCAACCCACCCGGTGCCACCTCACTCCCTTACATGACCAGATGTCACCCCGACTCTCCCTCTGCCACCCCATGCCCCTTCTTCCTCTGGCAGCACTATTTGAGACCCCCATTCCCTTTCACCACAGTGTGCGGCACTGACGTAAGTCCACTTAGACCACCTCATGGCTGGTGTAAGTGGAACCCCGTGCTGCATCCCAAAAAAGGAGATGTTGCAGCCCCATCATGGTGCAAGCACCCTTGTGACCTGGCTCACCTGGTTGTTTGATGCAACCATGACACAAGGGGGCCTTGGCCCAGCTGTATCAGGATTTGAAGCAGCTGTGTTACAAAATCCCAACTGATGCAAATTGTGATGCAAGTCACTTCTCACATCAAAACTTTTGACGCAAGTCCCTTACGTAGATCTAAGTCTTTTGAAAATTGGGTACCTAGAGTCCAAATATTCTTTTAGTTGATCAAAGACTATTTTCTCTAGGATATTGGACTGGGAGGGAGATAAGGCAGTAGTTTTTTTGTTAAAGTAAGATCTTTAGATTTAAAAATAGGAACAACAGTCCTGATTCCAAGACCTAGAGATCTTGGAGGGGTTGATTCTCACAGCACCCAGGACAGCACAATGGGCTTGCACCACAAAGAATGGTGCAAAGTGTCCCTTGCACCAAACAATGCACTGGGAACAATTCTCAATGGCAGCCTGCATCAGCTGCAGGCTGCCTGCCCCAAAAAGGGATTGTGCCACCCATGCACCCCCAAATTGGGCTGCAACATGGTGCTAGGGGGCATGTGGCAGACTCAAGCTGCCCCATCTCCAAAAAAGGGACTATCAGAACTATCCCAGAGGGAGAAATTCTTAGTACCCTTAGATCAGCCAGGGTTGGTCTAAGGGTACTTAGAAAATTCTCCTCTGAGAGAGTTGACCTGTTTGCTGCAATATGCCGTGGTCCCCCCTTCCCAGTCACAATGTCACCCATAGTTTTAAGAAGTAAAATAACCCTTCCTGGTGGTCTAGTGTCCCCCAATCCCCGATGTCACCCCAATTCATAAGTAGTAAAATAACCCTTAATGGTGGTCAAGTGGCCCCTCCCAGCCCTGATTCCGCTCCATAATATAACTATATACATACCCCTGTACTGGTGGTCTAGTGCCCCTCAATCCCTGAAGTTGCCCCAGTTTATATGTAGTAAAATAACCCTTTCTGGTGGTCTAGCAGCCCTCCTCCATGATCGCCGATGTGGCCGTAGTCAAATAAAATCATAGAAAAAAACCTACCTTGTGGTCTAGTGGACCCCATCCCCAGCATTGATTCCACTCCGTAATGTAAGTATATACATACCCCTGTCCCGGTGGTCTAGTGGACCCCCCTTCCCAACACGTATTGTCCACCACTCCACTCCCCCATCTTGAAACAGAGCTGGTGACTGGAACAACCCACCTTTCATCTCTATGGCTTGCCACTGACTGAACTGTCATGAACATGTCAATTCAGTCAGCAGCCAGCCGCGAAGGTTAGAAGCAGGCTGTGCTGGGCACCGGCTCTGTTTTGGGATGGGGGAATGGGGTGGTGGGCAATACCTGCTGGGTGGGGATTGGGAGTCCACTAGACCACCAGGAAAGAGATATGTATATATTTATATTACAGAGCAGAATCTGGGCTGGGGAGGGGGCCACTAGACCAGGTAGGGTATTTTTATTATTATATATGATTATGGCCACATTGGGGATCAGGGAGGGGGTCACTAGATCACCAGGAAGGATTATTTTACTATATATGAATTGGGGCAGCTTCAGGGATCAGGGGGCACTAGACCACTAGGACAGGGGTATGTATATACTTATATTATGGAGTGGAATTGGGGCTGGGGAGGGGAGCCACTAGACCACCAAGAAAGAATTTAATAAACAGTTATAAATATGGGCATGTTGAGATGGGACTGCTAGAACACCAGGGTCTAGAGTGGCACATGGCCAACCTGCAGCTTGCAGCAAACCCTACCAGTGGGCCCTCTGTTTGGTGCACAGCCACAGTTGCTGCAGGCTGCTAGACTTTGCCACTGGGACCCTGCCCAATTAAGAATCCGGCACAGCGTCCCTGATGCACCGGGCTTTGATGCAAGCTGCCTTTGGTGGCAGCTTGCATCAATCAAAGGGCACTTTGAGAATCAAGTCCAGAATATATAAGAGAATGATTAAACAAAATATTCAAAGAAAAAGCCATTCTATCTAGTACTAAATCAAAAAGATGTAAGTCAATCTGATCAGATCCCATCCGAGACTTCAGGTTCATTCTATTTAAATACTCCAAGGTCTGGTCCATGGTTAGCATTCTGAACTCAGATTTGGGAGGTACGTTCTCATCACATAGGATTGTGGGATCAGAGGCTAAAAGGGTGACTGGGGGAGCTAAGTTTGCAACATATGAAAAGACCAGATTAACATCAGAAGCAATAGCCAATTGATAAACTATGTCCCCAGCGTCAATTGTTGGTAATGGGACTTGAGTAATATTAGTTTTGCCTAGAAACTTATTTAAGATTGTCCGGCTCTCCTGCTACCTCTTAGAAAGTATTCAGATTTGGTTTGCCTCTCAAGTTTTACAAGTGTTCCTAAGTTGTTTATATTGGAGTAAATTAGAAGGGTTATGTTGTCTGAGGTACTGACACTACGCTTGATTCTAGTCTTGTATCTTTACAATTTCTTCTAGTGTAATCCATTTTTGGCAATCATTTTTTATGTGTAAGGTTCTAAGAGGGGCACATTTATCATACACTTTAAACAAATTCAGTTGCGATTAGATCCAAAATAAGATCTGCACTAGGAATGTAATGCAAAAAAGACCAGTTAATACTAACTACTGCTCTGCAAAACTCAATTACATTTAAATTTTTCATGGACAATGAGGTGGTGCAAATGGGTAGAATATTTGGCTTGCATGCACTCCAAAAACAAATTACTGGGCAGTGATCACTCAGACTGTCAGCAATAGGGTATGCACATAAAATTCTGTCAGGCTTGGTAGTTAATATCCAGTCAATCTGAGCTTCTGAACCTGAATTATAGTTATACCTGGTAGATGAATTGATTACTTGATATAAATTAAAATTAATTAAATGATCTTTTATTTAAAAATTTGATCTATCCAATCAATTAATGTTTGCATCACCCAATAAAATTATTTCTTTAGAACTATGCCTTCCACTATATGTCTGGGAGGAAAGTTAAAGGTAGCCAAGTGGAGTTGTTTAACATTCCCCAAGTACATTTTTAAGGGGAGAAAATCAAAGGTCACATAGTTGAGAACAAATTTATCCAGGGCAACTGATAAAATGAGATCTACAATAAATTAAGACCCCCCATTCATGGGATCTATCCCTTTGGAATAAGTTATAGCCATCAAGACTAACAGCACCATTGGATCAGAGGCATGTTGGCATGCCCAGGGTAAGGCTCTGAATCAGATCTGCGAAGGAGGAAAGCACCCTGAGAACAATGACGGTCTGGTAGAAGTCACTGTGGGAGCCAACCTGTGGATCTGAGGTCTGAGCTGCAGGATGAACAATGTTATTTGTAGCTCTGACATTGGAGGGCCATTTTTGGTCACAAGTGAGCCAGTGGGAAACACTGCCAGTGCGGTACCTTGTGGGAAAGAAGTTGTTAGATGGCAGGAAATGCTGCCGCTGGAGCAGATGATGCCATAGTAGCAGTTGGCGCTATGAGGAGCGACAACCTGGGAGAGTCCCTGGAGGGGGTCTCCCCCACCTGGGGAGAGAAGGCTTAAAGCTGCCTGACAGGCCCTGAGCTCCAGGGAAGCCCAAAGAGAGACCCGGTGACAAGGAGGAGCTTGTCCTATGAGGTTCACTCTGCCACAGGATGATCTGCCAGCCTGGGTCTGCAGAAAGCAGGGCTGGAGGAAGAAGGCGCCAGGAAGCTGGACAGGTGAACAGGTGGAGATGGTGGGCCTAATGGTTGGAGGCCCAGGATATCCACCGCTGACAAAGAAACATTAGCTTAGGTCGACAAAACACAACAACCAAAAGCGCATAAAACAGAAACACAAAGAATTCATGAGAGATCATTTGAAAGGAAAATAAAGAAGGTAAACAAAAATTTGGCAGTTGACTGAAACATAGTGATGTCTCTGTGGAGTCCAATTCACGATGGTTGATGGTAGAAAAAGAACTGAAGAGGACTCGGGGCCATCCATGAGTATATAGGGAGGATGTCAACATAATGATGTCACTGTGGACAGCCTCAGATAGACTGCTAGCTAGAAAAGTTTCTGTGTGTGTAAGTAAAATTTTATTTTTATTGTGGTGCCCAATCCTGGAGGCTCTGGGCACCATTGCAATTCTAGCAGGGCAAGACAATGTAAAAATAAACATCAGTTATCAGCATGCACATTCTCCAGTAAAACATAATTAAAATCAAGATTTTAACAATAGATTAACTTAAAAACTGTCCTGGAAAGCTTGTTTAAACAGAAACGTCTTTTGACCCATCTTAAATGCCTCCACTGTAGTGGCCTCCCGTAAAGATCTTGGCAGCGAATTCCAAAGGGCCAGGCCATCAACCTCAAAGGGATGATCCTCTGAGATCTTTAGCTTGACCATCAGAATCACCAGGAGGCCCTCGGTAGAGGAGTGGAGGGAATGCACCGGGATGGCTGGAGTTAGAAAATCAGACAGGTAACCAGGGCCCAGTCAATATAGAGCCTTATAGGTGAGAAAGCCCACCTTGAAGAGGATCTTCTACCTGACCAGCAGCCATTGCAGATGTCGCAGTAGTGAGGTCACATGACAGGTTTTTGGCAGACATGCCAGCAGCCTGGCCACCGCGATCTGCACTAACTACAGCTGGCGGAGGGTCCCTCCATTGATCCCCGAGGTATAGGGCATTACAGTTGTCCAACCTAGAGGTCATAAAGATATGTACTAGTGGAGGCAGGTCCTCAGGCAGAATCAGGGGGTTAATTTGGGTGACATTCCTTAGATGGTAAAAGCCACTCTTGACAACAGATGACACCTGGATTTCCAGAGTCAATCTGTTGTCAAGGATGACACCCAAATTCTGCGCCCTGGGGAAGGCCATCAATGCGGTAGGACCCAGGACCAAGCCTGTCACCACTTCGGAGAACACCCCATCATACCAATGACCAGGCTCAATCACCAGCACTTCTATCTTATCATGGTTTAGTCTCAGCCAGTTCAAGGACATCCAGCTCTGAATCTCAACTGGGCATTTATTCAGCACTTCAACGGCATTTCCAGTTCCAGGGGCAAACAACATATAAAGCTGGGTGTCATCTGCATACCAGTGAAAACCCAGACTGTATTGTCTAATGAGCTCCCCCGGGGCAGCATGTACACTGCGATCAACATCGGCGAGAGGATCGAACCCTGAGGTACTCCACATGACAGTGGCATTGAAGAGGAGGTACTGGCATGGTACTGGCAACTGGCGGCTATAGTTCCTAAGGTGCGACCTGCTGCAAGAGATATCCTCAAAGAAGATCTATAGCTCTTTCTCCCCCCCGATCTTTCCACTATGATTCCCTTATGCCTATCCCATTCATGCTTGAACCACACCACTGTTTTTACCCCACCACCTCTGTTGGAAGGCTATTCCAGGAATCCACTACTCTGTGAAGAAGTACTTCCTCACATATCTCCTGAATCTAATCCCCTCCAGCTTCACAGCATGACCTTTTGTTCCTGAGCACCTTTTTTTTCTGAAAAAAATACTTTCCTCCTGTACCTTATTTACCTCCTTGAAGTATTTAAAGGTCTCTACCATATCTCCACTCTCCCTCCTCTGTTCCAGGTTGTACATATTGAGGTCCATTAGTATCTCCTCATAGGGCTTTTGATGCAGACCCTGCACCATATTAGTTGCCCTCCTCTGGACTGCTTCCACTTTTCCTAAGTGCTTCTGGAGACATGGGGCTCGATTTTCAAAGAGCCCTAAGATCACCTCAATTTGCGGAAATCTAGGACTGCGGTGTATTCAGGGTGCATCAGGGACAATGTGCCTGATTCTGTAAAATTGGGGGACCCTGCGCCGAAGACCTAGGAGTTGCTGCAACTGCTGGGCTGCACCAAATAGTGGGCACACCTGCAAAGTTTTATGGAGGGATCTGTCATACCCCCCACACAGGCAAACAGGACCCCTAGAGGTGGGGAAGGGGGAGAACCCCTGGCTGGAAGGTGGGGAACAGGGGCCACTGGGGCACTGAGGGTGCCATAGGCATGAGGGGCATGGTGGTAGGGGAGAGAGGCACCTGGCAGAGGTGCCATAGGGCATATCAATACACCCTATGGCACCTCTGCCAGGTACCTCCTCCACTCCCTATACCTGCAGCCATGCCCCCATGCCCCATGGAACCCTCGATGCTCCAGCAGCCCCCATTCCCCACCTTCCTGATCCTGTAGCTCACTCCCTGCCTTGCCAATCAGTGATGCAGGGCTGTTAGACCACCTCCTGGCTGGTCTAACTTGAGCCCCCTGTTGCGGCCACAATGGGACTTGCAGAATCCCAAACAAGGGGATGGTGCAGCCCCGCAGTGATGCAATCCCCCTTGCAAGCTGGCACAGGGGTGCATTTGCCACAAGGGTTGTGCAGGGGGCTTTGCTGTAGCCGTTCTGATTTCGCCACAACTGGCATTTGAAAATTTGGATTCATAGCAAACTATGATGCAAGATGCATCTTGTGTCATACACTTTTGGTGCAGGCACCTTGCGCCATAGATTTTCTTTTGAAAATTGAGACCATGGTCTGCAGAACTGAACACAGTAATCTAGGTGTGATCTCACCGGTAATCTATACAGAGGCAACACCACCTCCCTCTTTCTGCTGGTGATACCACTCCTTATGCACCCCATCATCCCACTAGCCCTCCCGACTGCCTTGTTGCACTGCCTGGTCACCTTTAGGTCATCTGTTGTGATTACCCCCAGGTCTCTTTCTTGCTTGGTAGTTGTCAATACCACTCTACCCATTTTGTACTCCACCTCAGGTTTCTGTGCCCTAAGCGCCTTATTATGCACTTTTTCGCATTAAAACCCAGCTGCCATACCCCTGAACATGCCTCTAGTTATCTCAGGTCTCTACTCATCCTTTTCACACCCCCACAACAGTGTCCTCCCTATTGCAGATTTAGGTGTCATCTGCAAAGAGTCAGGTCTTCTTTTCCAGCTCCTCTGCTATGTCATTTATAAAAACATTAACGAGGACCGATCTCAGCACTGACCTCTGAGGTACCCCATTAGCCATCCTCTCTTCCTTGGTGTGAACTCCATTTACCGTCACCTTCTGTTGCTTATCCCCTAACCAATTTCATATCCAGTTTACCAACTTTGGAACCACCCCTAAGCTACACAGCTTGCTTAGTAGTCTCTTCTGTGGAATAGTGTTGAAAGCCTTACTGAAATCTAGGTAGGCCATGTCCACTGCTCCACCCTGATCTAATTGCTTTGTCTCCCAGTCAAAGAAATCTATCAGATTTGTTCGACATGACCACCCCCTTGTGAACTCATGCTGCCTTGGGTCTCATAACCTATTGGATTCAAGGTATTCCACAGTCCTTTCCTTCAGCAGTGATTCCATTAACTTTCTCACCACCAATGTCTGGCTGAATGGATTATGATTACTTGCCTCCTCCCTGCTACCACATTGTATAATGGGACTACATCCACCCTCTTCCAATCCTCTGGAACCACTCCTGTTGCCAGTGAACTGTTAAATAGGACTGTCAGAGGTGCAGCCAGTACCTTCCTGAGTTCCCTAAATACCCTTGGATGCACCCCGTCTGGCCTCATGGCTTTGTCCACCCTCAGATTAGCGAGTCCTTTGAGGACTCTCTTCCAAAAAAAGACTAGCAACCACCTCCCTTCAAAGCTTTTGTTACTTTTTTGTGGCTCCTCCCTTTCTTCTTCTCTGTGAACACCAAACAAAAGTATTTGTTCAGGATGTCTGCCTTGTCCTTGTCCCCCATTGCACAGTCCCTCCCTTCCCTTTTTAACCTTACAATCCCACCCATGTTCTTCCTCTTTTCACTTACATACCTAAAAATGTCCCCTTTCATTACCTCCTGGGCTATTCTCTATTCAGTTTGCACCTTTGTGCTCCTTACTGCTTTCCCTGCTTCCTTCCATTTCCCTTGAAACACCTTCCTATCCTCTTTCCTCTGCATCTCCTTATACCTTCTGAATGGTACTCTTTTAGCCTTTACTTTTTCAGTCACTTCTTTTGAGAACCCTAGTGGTCTCTTTTCATCCTGCTTTTGTTCACTTGTTTGATGCAGACGTTTGTTGCCTTTACTATGCGCTCTTTTAGCTTTGCCCACTGTTCATCCAGCCCACCCAGGCCATCCCCCACTGTCAGATCATCCCTGAGGCGTTCACCCATCTTTATAAAATCTGCCCTTATGAAGACCAGGACCCTCACCCTTCTGTGGTTCGATTCCATGTCTGTCCTTATATTGAACCACAACATATGGTGATCATGGGTCCCCAGTGGCTTCCCACCTTACAGTCTGCAACGCTGGCCCTGCTAGTGAGTGCCAGGTCAAGTATTGCTCCACCACGAGTAGGATCTCTGACTAGTTGCCTGAGGAATGCCCCCTGCAGAGAGTACAAGATGTCCCTGTTTGTAGTAGAAGCTACTGCTGGGAGTCTCCAATCTGCACCTGGCAGGTTGAAGATCCTCACCAGCATCACCTTCCCCTTTTCAGTCATCTTGCCAGTGGCTTCCACCAGTACCTTATCCAATTCCTCCCTCTGTGCTGGAGGTCTGTAGATCACAACAGAGTGAATAGTGGCTCCATTCCCTATCTCCAGGGTGATACACAGTACCTCTAGCTCCACCTGTATTCCCTGTATCTCAATCACTTTCATGCTTTCCCTGACATAAAGCATAACACTCCCTCCATTCCTTCCCATCCAGCCCTTCCTGAACAGTATTTATAAAATGTGCAGAGAAAATCCTTCATTATGATTGGTTATTACCTGTGCTTCAAATGTGTTTGATGCACTGGTACTAACAAGTGCACAAAAGCAGAACCGCATTGCTATTAAAATCAGGGTACCTTTGGAACGTTCATTTATAAATGCTACTATTTTCTTATTCCTCGCTAATGGGACTTGTGGTCGAATAATAAAAATGTGGTATGGCAGAGCTCATTGACAGCGTTTTTTTCTTCTTTCAGCAGAAAAAAAATACATGAGAAGCCAGCCCTGATCTAATGTAATCAGCCCTACAGTACAAATATATTCTTAAATGAAGATAAAACTGAAATGGTTTCTCCTGTCACACCACTGCCACTTCTCCGATACCCCACCCGCAACTATTGCAGTCTCCACCCACTCCATGTCATTAAATGTAACTAAAAAATAATCTCTCTAGAACAAAGGCAGAAACAGTTTCTGTTTCCCCTCCGCCACTTTTCCAAGTCCTCACCACATCTGCTGAAGTCCCCCGCCCGCTGGTGCCACTCGTTTCATTATTTTTTCTCTTTACCCAAGAAACAGTTAGTTCTGCGTCAGTGCAAGTGGGGGAGTAAACTTCTGGCCAGCAGCATTTTGAGGCAGCGAGTGTAAGCAGTGAGGGAGTGAATGTCCTGCCCTCAGCGTTCCGAGGCAGAGACTATAAGATGTTAAAAACAAAGAAAATCATATAAATAGTTTTATTTTTCTCACTGAACTGTAACTGCAGTACTTTCCCTAATCTGTGAAACTGAGTTTTTTTTGCTGAAACACTGCTAAATGAAGCACGGGACATGGCACCATAACAGGAGAGGATGTGGGTGGGGACTTGAAGAAATGGCAGCGCACTGTCAGCTGCAGTGGTTTTTGTTTGTTTACAGTATTAAAATATTTTGTTAATCACTGCAAAACAAACCACTGCATGCCATAAGCTCCCACATGTCCCCGCCTGTGTCCCTTCCTGCTGTGTTGCTGTGTCCTGTGCTCCAGTTAGTGGTTAAATTAAAAAAAAATCAGTTTCACAGAATACAGTCACTCTCTCTCTCTGTGCTATAGTCAGTATGTCTCTCTCCCCTACAATAAACAGTGCTCATCCATCACACTGGCAACAAAATAAAACTAGCACTACTGCTGCCAGTAATGGACAAACTTTGAGACGGACATACATAATGACGACATTGTTTACCATGCGGAAGGACTATTTAATTATAAATTATCATAATCAAATCTGTCTTTTGAAAATATAAACATTTTTTCTTAATAGTTAAAAGTGTTTTTTTTTTAATTTAGCCCATTTTATAAGCGCAATAAGTCACTCTGGGGTGTGCATTGAACAGATATTACTGCACACCCAGGGGCTGAAGGTACTCGGCATGTGACCTCGTGCCTTAATACACCCCTGGGCATGCAGTAATATCTATTCAACACACACCCTGTTGTGTCTTATTGCTTACATAGCCAGGTATGGTCATGCCGAGTCATGGTTTTCAGTGCACCATGACTCAACAATGCCCACAATATCCAGGTTGGCCTCTGCCATGATGGGCTCTGGGTCCAGCATCTTATTTCCTAGACTCCTAGCATTCACACACTTGGCTTCCAGATTTTGTTTCTGCTCTGATTTTTGCCCCCTTTTTTTCATTTTTGCCGTCCCTCCTCCCCTCCTCTCTTTTAATGCTCCCGTTCCCTTCTCCTCTTATCTGTACTACCTTGCTTCTTTTATTCATTTGCACCCTAGGGGATCCTCTCCCCTTGTGTTTTCCTTACTGTCTACTTCAGCTTGTAGTTGGGGGCAATTTCTGCCTTCCTGATTCCTTCTGACACCCCCCCAGCTAGTTTAAATGTTAATTGAAGTAAGATTTAAGTTGTCCACTGAGGACTGTGGTTCCCCTCCAGGATGGATGCAGGCCATCACCCTGCATAGGCCCTTATCCTCTCAGGTGGGTTCCCAGTCCCCACAGCTCCTGAATCCTTCCTCTCTGCCCCATTCCTTCTGCCGTGAGTTGAAGCTTCTGGTGCAG
Source organism: Neoceratodus forsteri (assembly GCA_016271365.2). Taxonomy (NCBI): domain Eukaryota; kingdom Metazoa; phylum Chordata; order Ceratodontiformes; family Ceratodontidae; genus Neoceratodus; species Neoceratodus forsteri. The sequence continues at coordinate 607,752,995 of CM057449.1, read as the reverse complement.
AGATCCATCTCCTTCCCTGTCATAGACAGGCAGCACCGCAGTGAAAGCCACAGGGCGAGTTACCTGTCTTGGACTGTTCCCCAGCTCCCTAAGCTCCCCCTGCACTATCCCAGCCCCATCCCTAACCAGCTCATTAGTCCCAGGCAGACAATGACATCCTTCTCTCCCTCCTGTCCTGCTGCCCTAGCCACCTCAGAATTCGCTTCCCATCCCTCTAGGCCATTGTGCTGTGTAGGCTCCTAAACTGCCTCTCCTCTACTTTTCTATTCCCAAACTATCCCCCCCAAAACTGAGTCCCCCACCAGAAGTTGCTTCAACCTCCCCTGGGGTCCTCTACCACTGATCTTGTGGTCTCCAGTATGGGGAGCTTGCACATCCTCCAAGATCACTACTGTGGGTGCCTCCACCCAGCAGTTCTTCCCACCAGAGCAGTGTAGGAATTACATACTGGTACTGGTTGAGGAATGTGCCTCTGTCCCACCACCTCCACTCTTCTAGAGCCCACCATAGTACAGGTGTTCCTCCTCCCGAGCATCTTATGAGATAATGGTGGCAGATTTGGTGGCCACTGAGTGGGGTAGGAGGTCCCCCAAATCCTAGCCAACTTGGTATGGAGTCTAGTGACCTCCCTCAATCCAGAGAGGTGTGTGCAGATGGGGCAGCACCACAGTCTCCAGAAGGTATCTCTGAAAACTTTCACCCCACAGTGACTTCATTACACCACTTCCAGCATGTTTAACTTATATTCTCCCTGTGTTACCTGGAAATACTTTTGTACCCTTACCCTGACAGGATTTTTCTAGTTTTCCCCTTTTTTGTTTGTTTCTATTTGTGTTTCTGTGTCTTGTTTAAATTGGATATACTATGGTATCCCTAAACTCAGTAAACTGAGTCTCAGGATACCGACCCCACTGACCCAAAACCCAGCCTACTGAATCAATCAGATGCCCGGAATTTGATTTCAGGCATCTGATTGAATAATCGATAGGCATAATGGGGACTTCACACAACCCCGAGCTCTGCCCCCACACCCCATAACTAAAATATTTAACTCTGAGGACAGCGGACCTTGGAGTTACAAAATAAAAAGTAGTTACAGGGGTAGGACCACTAAAATATATGCAGCCTGCAGCGCGTATAGAACCCGCGCCTACACAGCATGCTGGCCAAGCCACCATGGTGTAGTCCACAACGCCAGTGGGGCAGCTCGTCCAGCCTTCTGATTTTTCCTCACTTTGAATGCTAGGGACAGGAGTAAGATAGCAAGCCATCACATCCGCTACCTTGCCCCTGTCAGCTTCCCTCGGGATCCATCATGCCAGGATGCTCACTGTCCAGATACTGAACCTGTTGGACAATACTGCCTGGGCAGGTCAGTGTCGGGATAGTGAGCCTCGGTATTTCACAAGGGTACCGTTTAAATCTCTTTATACTCCTGTCCAATATAGGGTGTTGCTCCTAATCCCAGTTTTGGCCTACCTTTGACCTTCTGCTCTTCCCAGCAGTGATTGTTACACAGTATGCAACAGGTGCCTTGCCTCAGTCGACTGGCAGAATCTCCTTCTTCTCCAGTTGCTTCTGCTGATGCCTAAGACACCAGTTATCTGCTCCACTCCTTTGCTATTCCACTCACTCACTGGGATATGAATGTACTTGACACATTAGAGTGAAACATTTATAGTGCTCTTGTAGGAAGGCACTAAGCTTCTGTCAGCTCCACCTCCCAATTGCACACCTGATTCACAGGTCTTCCTGAATCTACTCAACCCCAAATTATTCTCCTGAGCTAGTTTGTCCCACACCACCTGCTACAGTTTAAAGCCTATCTTTTGAAGTGCCCCAGATAATGCCTACAAATCTCTTTTTGTCTGCCCACTTACCCTGCTGCTTTCAGTATGAAGAGAATATAAACAAATATAAATATACCTTTAAGGTAAACTAAGTGCTTTCACTCCTCTCTGTCAAGCAAAAATTAAAAATTATTCTGAGTGAGTATTTTCAGCGTAAAGTACTGATTCTGAAACTTATAACTATGGTTGTTTATGTTTAAAATAATGTTGGTCATGTTTCCCTTACTGTTTGGAAAATAGACAGATGTGTATTGATAAAAAAAAATGTGCACAAAATCATTACAGTGCAACCAGACAGTGGTTAGCATGTGCTGTGGAAAAGGTCTCTTAAAGTCACAATGCCAGTATGACAAACATGGTATTCATGCCACAGAGAAATGATGTGCAAAACTGGGGAAATAAAATAATTTCTACAGTAGTTCTGATATAGTAGTAGTACACCACTAACTGACCTGCAGGAAATGTTAAAATAGTGCTGTTACCATGGGTATTTATTTATTTATTGAAATGTTTCACCAGAAGGGCACACTGAACAACAAGTTGCTCATCTCATGGTGCGACCTGGGGGAAGGAGTTACTTAGGGTTGTGAAGGATGATCAGTTACAATAGTATGTGGGTAGTACAAACAATACAACATTGTAAGATTGTGCAACAGTAGAAACAAAAGGTGTTGTACAATAAACAGTAGTGGAACATTAGGTAAATTACGATACATGTCAAAAATCATACAAAAGAACATATGAACGTACAAAACCTATAGAACCATTTATAGTGCATGAGTGTACCAGGAGCAGGCTCGAGGTAGTACACAAGTGCTGTTGGAGTAAAAAGGATGGGGTTAGGTTGTGCTCACTGGTGACCCAGAAAGGCAGGTGAAGAAGAGAAGGGCGGGAGAGGCAATAACTGAATATTGGAGAACGGCTAGCCATTTCTTGATTTTCCCTTCAGGATGTTGAGAACCCTGCCGGGGAGGTCATGGTAGGAAGGCAGAAACTGGGGACAGGTATTAAGGTGGGTTATTAAGGTGGGTATATAACAGTGGTGATATTTATTATGGTTGAGTGTGCAAAACCAGAGATCCAGTGCTTTGGGGTGCCCTGCACCTTCTTCAGGGAGCCTATGGAAATATGCTGTAGACTCCCCGAAGAAGGGGTAGGGCACCACGAAGTGCCAAAGCTCTAGTTTTGCACACCGAGCCTTAATACAAGGAACACTAAACTAGCGATATTTTTGCCATCTTGTAATTTGCTCTGGTTCATATTAAAGAGTTGCCTGCCCAAGGGACTAACTTCTGACACTTTGAAAACTTTCTATAAAGTATTAAAAGCAGGATTTACATTTGTATGCTCTGCTGTTTATTGCCTGATATGAACCAAGCAGCTGCCGAGTGCTGCACAACTGTCATAAAAATGGCAGTTTGATGATATGATGTAGGGAACTGGGCTGCAAACACACTAAACATGTAGAACAATGACATAGGGGGAGGGCTGCACTTTAAACACACATACAGTAATATTCCCTCAATTTAGACATGTGTGGAGCTGTAATATTACATAATTATGTAATACATAATAGCTTGCAAAGGTGCTCCCCATATAAGTCTATGGGACTATTTTAAAAGGCTTATCTCTATATGTTACTGCAACTTTACATACCTGTATATAATAACACCACCACACAATTTGGATGATATTATAAATGCAAAGTTGCAGTAACATATACAACTAAGCCTTTAAAATAGCCCCATAGACATACAAGGGGTGCACTCCTGCACTCTCCTTGATTAGATCTCACAAATGGCTAAGTGTAGGGGCGGGGCTTGCAGACAAGGAATTGGAAGGGATTAGCTACCTGCTTGCTCAGGTCAATTTACAATCATTTTCCTCTCAAAGAGGGCTAGAAATAAATTATAATAACTGGTGAGTGTTTTTCCCCCATTGCAAAACCCAGTTATAATTTGCTGTTATAACCATCTGGTTATAATGGTGAACATGCACCAGGTTTCCCTTGCTCCATGCATGCGCCAGCTGTCATCTTCCCTTTGTCATGCCAGACACTTGACCTCTCACACTCGGATTCTACTGTAAGTAAATATTTAAAAAATCAGCTTAACTTTTTCAACTACACTTGGGAGGAGCTGCTTTACATACAAAAAAATTAGAATGAAAAAGAAAGAAAATATTACAACAGTCACTTGACCAGGCCACGGATCACATTTGAACGTGACCCTGGCTGCAAAGTGATGTGTTCCTATTTTATATAATTGCAGTGGTGAAAAAACACTCCCCAGCAATTATATAAAATAAAACATGGGGTGGTGTGTAAAACTCGAATTTTACACACACCCTCAGTGCTGGATGCATAAATAAACCCCTTTAGCTTCACTCCCAGGGTTTATGTAGCATCCAACATCTCAGGTGTGTGTGTAAAATTCTCATTAAACACACCACCTTATTTATTATTCTATATTTAATTTGCTACCTAAAACAAGGAACGCTAGGTTAAGGTAAGTAGACATGGCTTTCACAACCCCTAGTCTTTTTTTTAAACAAATTATCTTGCAACATTCTTTTAAGTATAGTTGATCTTCAGAACAATCCACTTAAAATACCAGACTGCAATTACCACTTACGATCCCTCCACTGTGAAACTTTACAACTTTAAAATTCTGTAAACAGGACAACTGGACAGTTTTCTTCAGTCAGAAAAGTTTCAAGTGTGGTCTGGGGAATTTTTATGGTTGCAGGGGACGGAGCCCTACAGATATCTTGCTATCACTTGGGGAAAAAAAGGCACTTAAGACTCCCACCGAAGCACAATTTTGGAGTTGAAACATGATCCTTCCACTACTGAAATCACTCTGCTGAGGTGGGGGGGGGGTGGGAGAGAGAAAGAGAAAGAGTTCCTTTCCTACATGCAGCATTCTTAGCTCAGCTCAAATGGCAATCAGTGGATACGCTTAGTGTAAACAGCACAGCCAGCTTGGTTTAGTCTTAAAGGACACCTAAACCCTCCTTTGACACATTCTTATCTAAACAATGCCCTCTTGGCAGGGGTTTAGTACTCCAATACTTCTTAAAGTCTTCAATGATGTTTTTTTTTTATGCAGGTCTCTAAGAAGCAGTCTTAAATCAGCTGTAAGGGAACTTGATTTTATTGCTTCTCTGTTGAAATCCTTCACCGACTTTATTGGAGCACAAGGTGATTTGAAATCAGGTTTCTGCTTGTGGCAGTGGGGTCGCTGGGCTGGGACAGGCAGACATTATGATGATCCTCCAATTGAGTAAAACAGGCAGTCTCATTTTTTTAATAAATCTGTTTGTTTGCTAAGTTAAAGTTACTTTCCCTACTAAGGTAAGAAAAGATCATGTAACCCTCTGTCCAGTTTTTGTATTGACAATCCTGTGGAAACATTCGGGTGGTTACACTTTATTTTCATTTCTATGGAGTTTATTTGGAAATACGGCTTGATTGATAATAAAGTGATAATTTTATTGGTGCATGTTTCTAATGGCTATCTTCCCTCTGGGACTTGCAAGGTACTGTTGGTGCTTATGTCTAATGGCTATCTTCTCTCTGAACTTGCAAGGTACTGTAAGCTCCAATGGTGCTGATGGGTGAGGGGTTGAGAAGGGGGGAAGGGGTTAGGCTTCAGTTCAGTTTTCTTCTTTTAGCCAGAGTTTCTTCTGTTTAGTGCTATAATAAGGAGATATGAGGGGGAACTGGGTGACCGGATTTGAGTTGTGGGGATGAGGAGATGCCCTGAGGTGAAATGGAGACTGGAGAGGGGTACTCCTGTTTGGTCTCCATACCCAAGGGTTCCACTTTGTGTGGGCAGGTGGCTCAGTCAGCTTCGGAGTCTCATCCAACCCGGTGGTGTTATGCAATGCCAGACCCATTAAAAACAAGATGGCTGTAATTGCCGATCTTGTTGGTTCATCGAATCTGGCATGCATCACAGAGACTTGGCTGGACGATAATGCTGTCCCTATTTTGGAGTCAGCTGTGTCAGCTACATTTTTGGTGATACACCACCTGAGGTTGAATTGTATGGGCGGGGGTGTAGCCATCTGTTTCAGAACAGAATTGGGTCTAACTGATGTGCCAGTTGGGGAGACCAGATCCTTTGAAAGTATCGTGGTGCAGGTGCGGGGTGCAAAATTCTTTGCGTCTACCATCCACCTGGGGATGGGAAGCAATTTGTGTAGGAAGTCATGGACTTCATTGTTGATACAGTGTTGGGATCCCCCAGAGTAATGGTGCTGGGTGACTTCAATGCCTGGGTCAATGACGAACTCTCACCTTTTTGGTCTGGACTTCCTCCAACTTATGATATCATTGGGCTTCACACAGGTGGTTACCTCTGCGACCCATAAATTATGCCATTCTTTGGATCTGGTCTTCTTACTGGGAATGGAGACCTCCGATGTAGTGGTGGAATCTGTTGTTTGGTCTGACCATTGCACTGTCAGCTTCAATTTCCGGGCTCCCTCTTATAGGCCTGCCCCTGTAGAGTTGCTCCGGTACTACCCTTTGAATGATGTGACCCCAGAAGGCCTAACAGCAGTACTAGATCTCTCGGGGCATCTGAATGTGAGCAGGGCTCCAGATGCCCTAGTACAAGCCTATAATAAGGCAGTGGTAGAGGCACTGGACTCTATTGCTCCTGTCCGTGTTTGCCCTCTCAACCATTGCCCTTGGCCCCCATGGTTTGATGGGACTTTGAGGGAGATAAGGAGAGAGGGGCAAAGGATGGAACATTGCTGGCAGAAATCTGGCCTTGATGCTGACAGCCTTAGATTGATGGCCCATTATTCGGACTATCAATCAGTTATCCCCTGTAAGAAGGCAGAATTCCTGTCTGGAGAGATTACTGCTGCACAGAACCGACCAGCTCAACTCTTTCGAACTGTGGACAGGCTGTGCAATCCAGCCTGTCTGCAGGTCTGAAGAGCCTTGTCACAAGATAAATGTGATGAGTTTGCTCGCTTCTTTGCAGATAAGGTTGACGACATCAGAGCAGAGATCCACGCAGCACATTCCAATGGGCACTGCAGTAATTGGTGGGAGGTCACCGAGCCTCGATTTGACTGGTTGATTTTTGAACACCCGGCAATTGTGGATGTCATGAAGATCATTCAGAGTATTTATTTATTTATTTATTGATTGATTGAAATCTAGGATTACAAATACCTTTGAGCCAAGGCTCTTTTACAAAGGTTCCACATCAAGAGAGTACAAACATTTTAGGCTAAGCTACATTGGTCTATATATAGGCAAAAGAAAACAACATTAAAAACAGAGATTAAATAACAACACTCATTGGTTCAGGTGTTGCATCGCAGGAATAAAGTAAGGAAACACATAGGTTCGGATAAGTTCAGAGATCTATAAAGGAGTTGGGAAGGAGGGGTTGGGGGGGTGGCAGCCGAAGAGGAGCTAGAGCAGATTCCCAGCATTGTCCAAGAACAAAGGAGAGGGGAGGTGGGCCACAGGGGAAGAAGGAAGTTAGGAGAGGCAGTCACAGGAACTGGAGGCTGTGAGATGAAGATGTAGTCTTGATTTGAAAATGCCCAGTGAAGAGGTGGAAGTGATATGAGTGCTGAGGGCATTCATCCAGATGGGGGCACGGTGTGCAAAGGATCTTTGACCCAGTGATGTGCGGCATCAAGGAACTTGTAGGAGCTGTTGTTCAGACCCTCTAGTGTTATGTAGATTAGAGATTGGGCTCAGGAGAACTTGGACACTAGGTGGGGTATTGCCCAAGATAGATTTTTTTCACCATCAGACAGGTTAGGCACTTAATTTGATTTGCGTGTTGAAGCCATCCTGATTGGGCATAGAGTTCACATGTATGTGTGAGTCAGTGGGCTCCAGTGAGCAGTCAGCAGGCATTGTTTAAGGAGGTCATTATGCGCCTAAGGGCGGTAGTAGTGGCAGAGCCATAGACTATGAGGCCATAGTCTACAATGGAGACAACAGAGCTCTGGATGGCCATCTTTAATGCTGCCTGGGTGAGGTGTTGCTTGTTGCGGTACAAAATTCCAGTGCATGCTTTTACAACTCTGGCAATGTTATCAATGTGGGTACCATATGACAGACAATGGTCGAGAGTGATTCCAAGGTATTTAAAAGATAACACTTGTTCAAGGGTATGACCAGCACTTGTTTTGATATCAAAGGGGTATCGCCTGTGTTAGTTTTGCGAGCTGCAGAAGAGCATTGATTTAGTCTTTTTGTGGTTTGGAACCAATTTATGTGAAGTGAACCAGTTTTCAACGGAGGAGAATGCAAGTTGAAGGTTGTGAATTAATGGTTCTGGGTCTTTATGTGGGGTGAAAAGCACAGCAGCATCGGCATAGAGGATAATTTGTTCTGGGCAGGTTGTGGGAGAGAGTTTAGCAAAAGACTGAAAAGTAGGGGGCCCAGTACTGAGCCCTGGGGGACACCAGAATGGACTGGCTTGGAGTCAGAGAGTTGACCTGAGATTTTTATTCTTTGTGAGCACTGGTGTAGGTAACTATTGAACCATGCAGTAGATTCCAGGGAGAGACCGGCATTCAGTAGCTATCTGGAAAGTAGGCCGTGGTGGACAGTGTCGAATGCCTTGGTCAAGTCAATGAATACGGCTTCAGTCAGATGATCTTTGTCCATAGAGTTGTGAAGGGCTCCAGCGAACTCCAGGAGGGCTGTTGAGATGCTGTGCCTTTGCCTGAAACTGTGTTGCTGAGGACATAGGATGTTGTATTTGTCCAAGGAGTGGCAGTATAGAGATTAGCGGGTAGTTTCCCAGGATTGACTTGTCGCCACTTTTGAAGACTGGAGTGACAATAGCAGGTTTCAATTTGCTTGGGAATTGACTGAGGTTGAGTGAGAGGTTGAAGATTCTGGTAAGCAGTTGTAGCACTTCTTCTATGGTGAGGGATAGCAGTTTAAGGTCCAGTGACTCTACACTGGCTCTGGACTTGGAGGTAGCCCTTTTTACATATTTGCGGACTTCATCTGCTTTGTCTTTTTTAAAGTGGAAAGGTGGATGGCTTGAGAGGGTAGTGAGGGAAATTGTTTCAGGGGAGTCAGTTTCCGAGAAAAAATCTGGGAGGAGGACACTACAGAGGTCCGTGAAGGCTGCATTGAAGGCGTTTGCTATGACCAGTGGGTCATGGGTGGTAGTACCATCAATAATCAGTAAGGTCGGGGAGGATTTGGACTGTTTCCCTGTAATCTCCCTTATATTGTCCCAAAAAGCTCTCCCATTATCCCAAGTGTTGGTGAGGGCTTCTATGCAGTAGGTGCTCTTTGCCATTCGTATTTGCTTAGTGCAGCTGTTGCGAGATTGTAGGCTTGAATGTCCGGTTCGGCGTCTTTGGCCCTGGCGATTGCCCAGAGGCGGTCCCTTGCTTTTAGTTGGGTCAGTAACCCAGTAGTAAGCCAGGGATTGGATAGAGCCTTGACTTTGCGCTTTTTTACTGGGGCATGTGAGTCACAGGTGGCATTGAATGAGATGATGAAATGATCAAGGGCAGAGTCTACTTCCTGTGCATTGCATATGGGAGACCAACCTTGTCGACTAAGACAGGATTTTAGGTGGGTCAGTTTGCCATGGGGTGGGACTCTGCTGGAGACAGTTTAAGGAGGAGGCTTGCGAAACTTATTAGATCAGTTGCAGATGACAGGAGAGTGGTCGCTGAGGGAGTCAGAGAGGACAGTGATGTTGTTGATGTGGATTGGGTGACTGGTAAGGACCCAGTCCAGGGGAGTGTTGGAACCTGACTTGTAGTTCTTCCTCGTTGGGGAGTCGACCATCTGCGTGAGGTTAGCTGAGGAGATAGCATCCTTGTAGGTTCCAATATCTGGTGCAAGCCAGTTGATGTTGAAATCACCAAGAAGGAGGACCTTGGAGCCAGAAGGTTGGGAACTAACAAAGTCCAAGACAGCTCGGAGACCAGACCCTTGGTTATTAGGTGGGATGTAGACAGGGACCACAGTGAGCACTTTATTTTGGGCACCAATGAGAAGTTTGACGGGCAGGAATTGCACAGGAGAGTTGGAGGGGTTAGTGGTGACAGGGTGCGCAGTGATGTTGTCTTTGACGTAAAGTGCACATCCCCCACTCTTTTGGTCATCCTATCAAGCCTGTGGATATTATAGCCATGTCGAGAAATAGCATGGTCAGGAGTATTGGGAGTTAGCCAGGTTTTAACAACAGAAATGAGGTCAGGGTTATGCAGTTCAGCAAAAGTTTGAAGGGCAGCGAGCTTAGGTAGTAGGCTGCAGATGTTGAGGGTGGAGATGGTGAGACCCCCTACTGATTTCCTGGTACTGACTGGGTTGGAGCTAACTGGGCCAGGGATCGGGTGAACACTCCCAGACATCAACAGAAGGAGGAGCAGGAGTTTAAGAGCAATCTGCTGTTGGTTGTAGTATGTGAGGTTTCGCCTCCTTATTTTGCAGGGCTGGATCCAGAGCAAGTGCCGTAGATCCCAGTATAGTGCAATAGATAGCAGCAAGGGTTGGTTTGCCCAGGTTCCAGATTTGTGTTTGTCAGCGAAAGGCCAGCCCTAGGTGGGGGGGGGAGCCCTGAGGGAGGGCAAGGTAAGTGGGCCAGAGTGCCATATTGATGGTAGGAGATGATTAGGTAGTAGGTATAGTAAGGAGAGGGGTGGCAAGCACCAGGAAAATAGCTGAGGGGTAGAAGAAAAAAGAGAGAGAGAACAGAAGCAGCAGCAGGTGATTTTGGAAAGGCATGGTCAGGGGGAGTAATTAGGGAGGGAGGCAGGATGTAGGCAAGAGATAATGGGGCTGTTAGCGCAAAGAGGCTAACGGGGGTGAGACCGGTGGGTGTTGCAGTCAAGTGTGCACTAGGCAGGGACATATTGCCTAATGGATCCCAAGAACGTGGGTGGAGCAGGAGGGTGAAAGTAGAAGATAGAAGCTGAGATAGGTAGGGGAGGGACAAGAAGGCAGGTGGGCGGAGCAGGGTCTATTTAGTTAAGGGTGGGGGGTGGGCGCATATTTCGGCAGTCTGCAGTGCTATTGAATGGGCGCAGGGCCCAGATAACAGCAACAGGGAGTTGTCCAACAAGGAGGCAATGGCCTTAGCTGGAGACCAATCGGGTGAAGGAGCGGCGAGCAGTTGGCTAATAGCAGCCGATCACTGCTTCCACGGCCCAGGCTCTTTCCTTACCCGACTTGCTGCTGATATGCGGCCGGTATGTGGCCGACCTGCTGTAGTTTGGACTCGGGCCCAACCCACCTTCTTATGGTGTGCATTGAGGTCATTGGCCCGGTCCTTGCAGAGATAGTCCAGTGCTTGTTAAAGACTGGTGAGTTCCCTGACTCCTTGAAGGAGGCGGCGGTGATTCCCTTACTTAAGAAATCTTCACTCAGCCTGGACTGTCTCGCTAACTACAGACTGGCCTGTAACCTGCCCCTTGTGGGTAAGGTTATTGAAAAGGTGGTCACACTGTAGCTGGAGGATCACCTTACCATCCATGACATCCATGTTCCTCTCCAGTCAGGATTCAGGAAGAGGTATAGCACTGAGACCACCCTTGTTCCGGGTGTTCAGTGATCTCCTGATAGTGAGAGATTGGAGGTCTCATTCCATTTTAGTCCTCCTTGATCTCTCTGTGGCATTTGACACCATGGATCATGGCATATTGCTTGCGCACCAGCGGGTGATATGTGGACTGTCAGGGACAGTCCTCAGATGGTTTCATTCATTTCTCACTGTCAGGTTTCAGAGAGTAGCATCGGGAATTTATTCCTCTGATACTTTCTCCCAGCCATATGGGGTTCCCCATGGCTCTGTATTGTCACCTATGCTATTCGCAGTGTATATGCTGCCATTGGGAGACATTGTAAGGTGGTATGGAGTTTTCTCTGCTATGCAGATAATACTCAACTATACATGTCCTTTACACCAGATCAGGATGATGCGGTCTCTGTGCTTAATGACTGCCTCTCCGAGATCTAGGAATGGATGAGTGCCAGCTGGTGGAAGCTGAATCCTGGCAAGACTGAGGTTTTGGTGGTAGACCCAGGCTGTCGGTTAGAGGGGGTCTTTAGCTGGATGGGCCACCGGGCTTTTGCTTGGTGGTTGCCAGCTGGTGACCTCTGAATGAGTGCGAAGTCTGGGCATTATTCTTGATGAGGGATTGACTCTGAAATCTCAGGTGTCCTCTGTCGTCAAGACCTCATTTTTACCATCTGAGAAATATTGCCCAGATCAAGCATCTGGTTTCGCCCAGCGACCTTCCGATCTTGGTCCACAACTTTGTGACCTCTTGCCTTGATTATTCCAATGTCCTGTATCTAGGGCTATTGGGGTAGATATTCGCGCCGCTTGCAGCTGGTGTAGAATGCTGCAGCCAGGTTGTTGACTGGGCTGTTTAGATCTAGCCATATCACACCTGTGTTGCGTGAACTGCACTGGCTGCCAGTTCAGTGGTGAATCACCTTCAAGGTCGGCTTGTTGACATACTGTATAAAGCCCTACATGGACAGGGACCATGCTACCTACAAGATCTCCTTTGTCCCTCATGCCCCCTCCGGCGACTCTGCTCCACCAATGAGGGATTGCTGGAGATTCCCGGGGTGTGTTTGAAGACCTCTGGGGCTCAAACTTTTGCTTTCATGGCCCCTACCCTGTGGAATTCTCTACCTCATCGGGTTAGAGAGTGTCTGACTGTGGAGAGCTTTAAAGCAACTCTAAAAACATATTTATTTTCGCTGGTCTTCTTAGCTGATTAATATTTGACTGTATTTTAAACTGAGGAGTTTTATTGCTGAATTATATTTGGTTTTAATCTTTGTAAAAGTGCTTTGATACTTGTTGAATTGCACTTACTATAAAAAAGATATATTATTATAACTATTATTATCAAATATGTAAACAGTAAGATAGAGTAACTATGACATTAAACTGGGATTACACTTAGCTGATACCTGCCCTATGCTGGTGCCTAATTATGCACTTGTGATAGCATGATCCCTGGCGTTGAATGCACTGATCAGCTTTGACTTGTCATATTGTCACCTATATATTTACTCGTGTAATATTTTTCTGTTTGTATTAAATGAAGCATTTGGCTGACATGGTAATGCAATGCATGTTTTTCTGCCCAAACAAACATGCATAAGTCAGTGCCAAACATGTTTGCTTTCATGCTGTTACAAGTTAGAACGACAATATCTTGAGGCTATAGGCAGGCCATTCTTACCCCATGAGCCATTGTTTTATGGAGTTCAGGTTCCACTGGGCTAAGGAGTACAGGCCCCCATATTCAGAGCTGGCCATGTGCGGTCTGTGGCAGTTTGCCTTGGGGGGGCAATATTCAGACAATTAGCTCACTGCAACTGGAGAGTGCAAACTGTCTAAATATGGGGCCATGTTGGTTCAGTACATATTGACTATGCACTCTGCTGACACAGGCCCAGACTGAATATGGCTGACAGGAGCGCAGTCAAGATAGTGTGAATCTAATGGGATAGCAGCAGGGCTCCTCGGGGCCATATTTAGCTCTAACATGCTAATGACCTCTTTGGGCATGGAAGGCACTATGGCCCATTTGCACGCCCATTATGGGCCCATTAACATGTGTGTATGGTCCCCCCCATTCTGTAGCTGTCTTACATACACCCTGTGGTTCAGTGGTTCCCCCACACCCTATTCACCTGTCTTGTAGCTGTCTCAAATATTCCTGGTAGTGCAGTGGTTCCTGCACCCCTAATTGACTTTCCAGTAGCTGTCTTGAATATTCTTGGTAGTCTAATGGTCTCCCCCCACCCCATAATGGCATGTGATCCTCTGTCAACCCACCTACTCAGGACCCTCCTCCCCAGGCACGGAGTCATTATGTCACAAGACATAATGCCGCATGGCACTATCATGCTGTGCAATTAATGCCATGAGGCATCACATCTTTGTTCTGTGGGGGGCTCTGCCCCCACACTGCTGTTATGGGGATCTGCACCCCTCGGACCCCCAATAAAGATGTTCAACTCTGGGGGTCCAACTGGGAGCACACAGGTCCGGTTTGGCATAATGCACGCTTATTACACGACGTATATTATGACCTGGTACGCCCTCCCACAACCCCACCAGCAATAGTTATAGCGAGCTGCACAGCCCTCTGCTCACCATCTTGGCCGGCCACCGTCTGATTGCCAGTGAGTGATCATAAGCAGGGCCCCTACTTTTCTGCGGTACAGTGGGACCAAGTTCTGCGGCAAGATACCATTTGCCGCGAGAACTGGCATGGTTTGTAATTTCTGGCGAAGTTCTAGAGACTAACAAACTACCACATCACAGTGGCAGCTTGTCATCCTAACTTCACTTTCATGGCAGTGGTTATAGCAATCAGGATGGTGGAAAGCACAGTAACACTAGTTTAAAAAATAACAGACTTATAAAAATTATTTTATGCCTAAAAAGGCAAAACAAATGTCTCTCTCTTAAGGTCCTAGCCTGTTGCAAAAATGACATACGCAGAGGGGATCTTATGTGATAAATAAGGTATTTCTATATGCATGCTATCTATCCCACTAATGAGGTTTCCACTGTCTATTACTTATATATTTGTATGTGCTTTCTACACCACTCATGAGGTTACCACTGTGTATCACTTATATATTTATATGCAATCTGTAACATACATACAAATGTGTGTGTGTGTGTGTGTGTGTGTGTGGTGAGAGAGACAGAGATACTGTATGTGTGTGTGTGTGTGTGTGTGTGTGTATATATATATATATATATATATATATATATAGATATATAGATATATATATATTTTAAAATTTCCATGAACTTGCATCTTCATTCATACAGGTCCCATTGGCAATGGAATAGAGGAGTTATTGCAAAACTCATTCTTCATGTCACCTGCTTACCCTGACACACTGCGTAACACCATCAGGCCATGACATGCATGTGAACCAGTTGTGAAATAGAGCTCTGCAGCCCATCACAATGTATCCACCATGTGACAGAACACTGAACCATATCTTCCCAGGCTCTGAGCAGTGATGTGTTCCACCAATCCTTGTGCTGTCCAGCCAGCTCCCAGAGCTAATCTCTGAACCTGAGTTGCCAGCACGGAAACACAGCATGCTACCCTCTAGCCCAACAGCTGTCCCTGCACACAACATTTCTCCATAACTTTTAGGTGATTCTATCAACCAATGACAATATGTAATCAATAACCCTAGCAAAAATGCTTATAGTGCAGTTATTTATTTAACAGGTCTATTCTTTCAACAGGTCTACACATTATTATATTCCACTTTTCTGGGCATAATTACTTTATTTTTCTTAAATATGACAGTTAAATTCATTTTACCAGTTATTCATTTCAGATGGCATCTCTATACCTTAAAGGCACAAATATGTTTGTACAAAGTGAGGTATGGACTTAACAAGTCTGTGCTATTGACGAGGTTTTGTTTAAGTTGGCCCTAGCGCAATACTGTAAGACTGAAAATTGTATTAGGCTGTAGTGCAGGTTGAGCAAATATTACCATGCATGATGTGCTGTGCCACCATCTCTGGCAGTGGGAGCTGTGGTAGATAAGTGACTGTTCATTTCTGTTGCAGAATGCAGCCATTTCGTTAGCTAATGTATGATGTTATAGCAATGATAACATCACATTCTGAGCATATAGGGGGTTTTGGATATAAAAAGAGGGGAAGGGAACCAGATTCTATGGATAAACAAAATATTAATAAAAATCACCAAGAAGAGTGAATTCTCATGGACATACAGAAGTTCTGGTAGATTGCAAATTCTGCACAAACTTCTGAGGCCACAGAATTCTAGGGGCCTTGATCATAAGCAAAGTAGACACAGATGTTTATACAATACTTGCGATTGCTCAGAGACTGTCAGAAAGAAACCAGTTGAGGTGGTGAGCAGAGGGCTGTGCCAGTCATCACTATTGCTGTAGTTTGCATTATGTGACTAGGCTGGGCGGAGGAGGTGCCTGAGAGGGTGAGTTGGAAGGGGCTCAGATGCCCTTATAGGGTAGACCACTACACCACCAGGAATATTCCAGACAGCTACAAGACAGGTGATCTGGATGCTTGCACAATGTATTTTTCCAGGACAGATCAGCTTACATGCAACATCTGCTTTTCAGTGGGGGTTCTGCTGTAGGGTTCTGCTTTTACAGTTTTATAATATATTTACACAGGATAGCCCAGCTGAGTTGTGATATCTTATTTGCAGTGTGGTTCTGTTTGACCCAGTTTTTACACTATTTACCCTGGATAGTACAGCAGATGTGCAAGATCTTTTTTTTCTGTAGGGTCCTCCTTTTACCCATTCTTATAATGCATTTACCCAGGATAGCCCAAGTGAGAGGCAATTTCTTATTTTCAGAGGGGTCCAGCTTTAACTACGTATTTTTCCAGGATAGAACAGTATAGTAGACTTATTTATTTAATTAACTTATTTAATGTGTTAAAGCAGTAGTACATGTTTAACTGTCTTCTCCGTGAAGGATTAGTAATTTAATAACAGGGCCCCGTGTTTACTGCAACAAAGTGGACCTACATTCTGTGGCAAGACCTCATATTTTCTGCTTCAGAACAACTGTTGATTCTGCTGCCATTATGTGGCAGATAAATTGTGGCTAAACAGCATACCTCAAAGGGATCAAGTCTTTGTTAACCCGTTAACTGCCTTTGTGCAACCACTCTGCTACACTGAAAGTGGAACAGCAGGCCATTTAACAGTATGTAGTCTTCTTATCACAAATATTAAACTGCAATAACCCAAACCTGGTGCAGTCATGGGCATCAGTATTCTCTTTTAATGAATTTTCCCTCCCACCTCGAATTTAAAGGCTCATTTAGAAATTGGTGGCCTTTGCTGTTCTTCTAGGTTATAATCAGAGGAGGACATGCACACGTAGCTAAAACTACACAGAAGGAAAACCAAGCTTGGATTTGTTCTGGTTTATATTTACAATTAGCAGATATAAAGAGAGACTCTAACTTGAAAGCTATTTTTTTCTGATTTTGATCAACATTCTTTTAGATAATAATTTTAAACTCTGAATACTTTAACTGCCTTGCAACAAACTTGTTGAGTGCAGTGTGCAAATCTATGTGTTGTGGGGGGAATTGTCTTCCTATAATAGTGAAGGAGGGTGTAACTTGGAGTATCTGTAGGATTTGTTGACTCCTGATTTTTCTTTTGGGGAACACACTAAAAAATGCAAACAAGACTTTCTTATTAAGCTGGAGTAACCGTGGTTAGCATGTTCTCTTCTCCTTGGTGTTCTTCAGGCAGTGACCCTCATCTTACTTGTGTATAGCAGCAATCAAACTCTCCATTCTGATTTTTTTCCATACTTGCTTGCTCCAGTTCTAGTATACCCTGGTCCCCACCTCTGCTACAGCTGGGCAACTTGACCCTCCTTAAGAATTGAGCTTGATGCCACCACTTAGGCTGCAGGTTCAAATCTGCCAAGAAATTACTCTCGCACTTACAGGTACAAAACTGTGATCGATGCCCACCAGTGGGGACTGAGTCCCTTGCTCAGTTTGCCACCAGCCCTATGTTTCTGCAGTCAGCTCCTCCTCCAAAACTTGTCACCACACCGAGATTGATTCCACCTCCACAAGCACCACTAAATCTTCTCACTGCTTGACTACAGCTCGTCCTCCAGTTCTTCCTTCCAAAGTCATCTTCCAAGGATTTAGCATGCACCATGAGCTGCCTCACAATGAAAAATTAACATGGCTGAGCTACCCACACCTACACAGCAGCAAATCATAACTGCTGTGGACCTAATCAAGCTCTTCTACTTTTACGTCAGTTCCGTCCCCCCCCCCACAATACTGGCTGGATGAAGTTATGTAACGAGAGCCAGCACAAGTCAAGATGCCATGCTGCCACTAGCTTTTTGGCATTATAGTGGATGGCATCAGTTTGCTGCCCCTTCTAATGAGCATGTATGCCATGGCATACTTAACATATAAGTAGCTGTGTCCTTGTCTTGTGTGATTGCATAGCATAGCTAATATTTCTGCACCTGTGTGGCTGGTTTTCCTGATTTCTGCGGCAAGCACTGATTTCTGCAGCCAGCCCTGATTTCTGCAGCCACTGCTGCAACCGCAGAATCGCAGAAAACACGGGGCCCTGCTTAATAACCTGGCAGTGATAACTTTGTTCTTGTCTTGAAGTTGGTACGTTTTGTTCTTGAGAAAGATGGATCTGCAATTTGGGGAATGTCCTGCAGAAATCCTCTAACCCAGCAAGTGGCTAGCTGTACCTGTGTGACTGCAGGTGCTGCTGGTACTGTGTGGATTGCGAGTGGGGAGCAGCCAACTAGTCACGCCATGTGAGCCTGTGAGGGATTAATTCTCACAAGTCGGGAGTAAGGACTTGGCCGGGACTGAGTGAGTTAGATGGTCTTTGCCAACAAAACAATATGAATTAATAATCAGCCTGGCTTTGTCATAAAAGGAGCAGTGAGGCAAGTGTACTGTTTTGTATTAATAATTTTGTTTACTTTGAATGGCCTTATCTGAAGATCAGGGGCTGGGCTGCATCCAGCAACTTGAGTGAATTTTGTTTCCCCCCAGCTTACCCCTTGCCAGAAGTCTCCCATCTCCCCGCTGCACGAGCATGGAACCCATGAAGTGAAGTCCACATGCATCTGATGGTGGATGTCAATTCTTTAGCATTAATGCCTGTGCTGAATTTGGATGGCTTTATGATGCTGGTTCAACAACACTTTCGACAACCGGCATCACAGTGACAGGATTTATGTCAACCGCAAGTTGCGGTTGACATAAATCCTGATTGTCTCCTGGTCCGTATTTTCATTGGGGGTCAGAGTTGAATCGTGGAGGGGGTGCAGGACTGGGAGATAGTGTGCCCCTGTCTCAGGAGAACCAACACATTGACCTGTCAGTGAACTGCCGATTTTGTCCACAGGGGTGTAGACTGCTGTGTTGGTGTCACTGACTGTGGCACACACCTGCAACCCCCAACCCCTGCCTTTTTGGAAATGACAGGTGGTATGCTGTTTAAATCTGACAGCAGTACCAGGTGGGGACTGGGTTCGGGGAGGAATAGGTTACTCGGTACAAGGGCTAGGTTTGGCTACTCTGCACAGGGGCACCCAAGTAATTCCAAACGCAAGAAGCAATAACTGTAATGTCCAATACCAGGAATGGGATTCTAAAGTGTGGCTTTTATTCACATCCAAGCAGAACAAACAAAGCATAGACGGACCCCCACGGGGCTACACTTCTGGTAATGCAGATAAAAAGAATCAGGAACACTTCTTCAACACTTTAGCCCTCAGGCTCTGAACCCACTTGGCACACAGCCCGGAATTGCACACTGCTTTGGGTACACAGCCCGAACTTGTACACTGTCTGGGATTCCCAGGCTCGGCTCCCTTGCCGGCCACTCAGACACCTTCCATATGTCATGGAAACATTTTCTGGTGGCTCCCTAAACCACCTAAGTGCACCTCAGCTCTATCAGGGAGTTCTCCTTTTAATCCCATGTCTGGGTACTTTCCTCAGGCACTGGCCAAGTACCTGACAGAAAGTAAAGGTGCAACAGAGCAAATTCGGAGAGGTGAATTTGGTTACTACTGATGGGGGGTCTCCCACCTCTCGCTTCCACAATTCTACCTGGCCATTTGTCTGGACATTAAACATCTCATTCTGTAAAGCTTGGCAATGTAGATAAAGGCTAAATGTATGTCACATTTCCTCTACTTGTCTTGCTTTCCCATTGTGCTGGACTTGGACATACTTTTACTTGGCTTAGCCCATTGCTCTAGGCCTCCCACTGATTAAGCAGTCCAATCCCCACTTTACTTTACTCTTTGTGCTGGACTTGAACCTACTTGAATTAGCCAGGACTGTCTATTATACTAGACCTGCTACAAATTAAGTAGTCCAATCCCCACATTCCAACAGTTCAGGTGAAAACATAGGCCCTCTGTCAGAGCGAACGCACCCTTTGGTTGCAGGTGTCCCACAGACGATTCCTCACAGGAATTTCTCTCCCACAGCTTCTGGTGCTGCAGCACAACTTGAAATAAGGCAGCTTCTTCCTTAGCCGGAACCAGGAGGGTTGCCCCTGGAAGACAGGCAAACCTTTCCACCCCATCCCCTCAGGGATGGGGCACATGGACCAGTAACAGCGGTCTCCACCACTTCACAATCAGCTTACTGTGTTCCTCTTTTGGTGGAAACACACACCTCCCTTACATTAGCTCTAAAACAGAGCTTAAGGCTCTGAGAACCTGTACACAGACTGCTGTGCTGCTCCTCTCTCCAAGACTGCACATAGACTCTGTTCAAAAAATCCCCAACATTCTATCCTAACTTCCAACTGCAGCATTCCAGTGTGGCTCATGCAGCTGCGAGAGTTCTATGGTAATGTCATCCCTCAGTCTCAGCTGAGACTGCGAACAGAGTGAGACAGTGTGAAATCCATTTAACTGGAGTTTCACAAGCTGCCTTCCCTGCCTACCACTAGGTCTTACTGGGATTCTCATAACCCCGGGTAACAAGGGGGTTACACTCACCCTGGGCCAGGAAAATGACTGTCTGCAGTCATTATTTACCAGGCTTAGGCCATCTCACCCCATGTGTTGACTACGGGCAGGTAGCGCTACCTTCTCTCCTACCATATGCCAGCACAGGCAGACAACACTAAGGGCCTAGAGGCCATTGGCTGACGCATCAGACTCTACTCTACCCACTGATTATGGGTACCTAGTGGCACTGGTAGAACTGCCCAGAGTATAGCCCTAATAGATCAGCACTGCAACCCCTACTGCAGGTCAGGGTCACAGCCTGTCTATCCCCCCTAGCCCTCTAGGGAAAACCTATCTGCCATTAACTCAAACCCCAAAACAAACAGGGGACCTCCCTGACCTTGGGCACCATGCAACCACACACCAGGAGCTAATACCATACCATTACATTACTCCCTCACTCCCCCACAACCATACCTGTGGAATAAAAGGGTTACTACACAGTAACAACAACAACAACAACAACAGTACTTTACATACTACACACTAAAGTACTAGGAGGAACTCCGATGAGTCCCTCCTCCTCTTCTTGTCTTCTCTTCTAGCTTCTTCAGGAACACCTGCAAGAAAAAGAAAGACAACACACACACTCATAATCTGCATACACAGTCTATCTAAACCCCTACCATCAAAACACTGGAGAATCCCAAAAAGATTTTGTATTTTTTTTTAGAAACGGTAGAAAAACAGTGTAAACATTAGAAAACAGTAGAAAAACAATGACATTATTTACAATACACATTTGGGGGACGGAGTGCCCTAAAAGTTCCATCTAGTGACCACAGTGCCTGAAGGCTAGTCCACTAAAGAGTCTCTCCTGGGCCAGAGCCCAGTGAAGCACAGTTCTAGCAGGCCAAAGTCCTGAAGGGGAGAGTCTTTGAGGACAGTTCACACATCTGGAGTCTGCTAGTGTAGGGTGTGTACTGCAATGTCATAAGAATAGAAAAGTTTGGACTTACCAGTCCCTTGTAGAACGAACAAAACACGGACCTGGTCCTCGGCCGAAGACTCTCCCTGGCAGCACTCTTCCGATACAGCTGGGCGGACATCTTCTGGGAATGACAGGAGGGCACATCTGGAAACTGCTGGGCTGATGTCATCTCTGGAGATGGAACCTTGGAACAGGAACAAAAAGGAAAACAGCTGGTCTGACATCATCCGGTTACCAGGCGATGAATCAGAATACAGCTAGGCTGGTGTCCTCTCTGGATCTGAAGTCATCTGGTGGGCCAATCGATGGATTCTGGAAAGTCAGTACACTGTAGAACTGATGAATGTGGGGCACCTGAGTCCTGGACGTCCATACTGGTGGAACAACAAGGCACTGCAATGGCTGGAGTGGCAGCACTGGCTACCACTACTCTACTTTCCAGCTGGTAGGCATGGGCACATTTGCAGGGAGGTCTTTGTATTGAGGCCAATAGTACAACGGGTCAGGAGCTTGAATTATTACCCCATCTGGGTGCACATAAATCACACTGTGAAAGTTTCACGTCCCTCTCCATCCACTATTCGAACAGTGTCCATTAACAGTGTCCTGCCTTTTTTCCACTGGCTGTATTTTTCATGAAACATTCTGTTCCTGACATGATTGTTTGCACCAGGATGCACACATTTCATTGCTTTGGCCCAAATCCAGGATTTTCTGTTGTTCTCAATCTCCTCCCAGACTCTCCGAGGAAAGGTAGGAAAGGACATCCCATAGATTTCATTCGCCTTCCTACAAACCAGTCTCTCCTCTTTACTAGCTTTGGTCAACCTGAGACCGCTGGCCTGGCTTGGGGGTGGCCAGTCCTGGTTCTGCCAGCTGTGCATTCTCAAAGAGACAAAGAATGGATCCCTGACTTCTTCTTGCACAGCCAGGGCAGTGGAATCACCACTCTCTTCCATTCATTCCTCTGAGGCAAGAGCTTGAGGCTGTGTACCCGTTCCTTTTTCACAAGGCCACATAGGTTCCCCCTCTTCTTCTTCCTCACTGAGAATCTGTGCCCAGGAGTGAGCAGTTGTCCTTACTCCTGAGACTATCCACTCTTCGCTGGGCGCAGAGGTCGAAACCTCCCATTCAAAGGCCTCCCTCATCTCATCTTCTCCTATGAGACTTGGGCTAGGCCCCTCTCTCCAAGGGTCTACTGATGCTCTGCCTGAATTGTCTCTCTGCGATCCAGCATCTGAAACATCAGCATATTGTTCTGTCTGCAAATCTGCACCCTCTAGCTTTGTGCCACACTCCCCCGAGGGGCCTTCTCCAACAGGCTCCGCCTGGTGCTGTGTGCTGCCAACTGCAGATTCTTGAACTTTTGTCCATGTGGGAGCCAAATGAATCTTGGGCGCTTTAAACAAGCCGTATTCCTCTAAGCACCCTGAACAGTGAGGTACCATGAAGACATCCCTTCCAGCATTTAAGCAGATTAAGCACACTTGCACTGGGTATCCAGGAATCGCCACATGAGGAGGCAGTTGTCCTCCATAGTAACACCACTCAATGTCCCTTAACTTGTTTACTTCTGCTGCTACCACAGCCCGGGCATGATCCGGGTAGTGGGCTGGTCCTGAGGCCATGACTGCAGAGAAAAACAAACAAACGCTCACTGTTAGTGAAAGTCCCACATCACTGAAAACTTTCTTTCACTTTCAAAATGGCTCCTGCGCTGCTGTGTTTACATTATTACCCCACCCTGTAATGGTGGTGGCAGCACTCCTATGCATCAACATTCTGAAATTGGGTCAAGCCACTGCACATCCGATTTACACACTCTACTGATAACTTTGCTCAAACTGCACAAACTTGCACTGTTCTTTTTCCTAGCACGTTTATATGATTTACCACAGACTTTTCACTTGCTGAAAACATTGATCTAGCTCACAGTCCCTTAAAGCCTCAGTATTTCAAGCACAGGATTGCCTGTAACTCTTGCTGCATATCTTGATACAACTCACAGTCTCTCTCATGGCTTTGAAACTTACACTGACGCTGAACCCATAACTATGCTCACAGTCGATGGCTTAACAAGCTTGCTTTTGCTGGTGAAAACGTAACACAGTCTTTGCAACATGATTACACTGCTGCACACAGATTCAACTGGCTTTTGGCAAAAAATCACTGGTTTGAGCAATTATTTCTGTTGGTACACACTGTTATCAGTAGCTGTTTACTGCAATGGAAAATGGCCTGCAGCCAGTCTTGGAGGCCTCTGGACAGAAGCGGGTTGGCAGTCCTGCTGATCGTCCCTCTGAACACCACACACACAGTCCAGTCGATCGAGATGTGGGTTGAGCCCAATTTTAGATAGAAAAGTCATTTTTTTAAACTTTTACAGTGCTTTCAGTCACCGCAACGCTCCTCCGATAAGCCAGTACACGCACTCCACTCACAATCCCTCTAGAATGCTGGGCAGTCGCTGTAGAGCTGGCTTGGGTGTGGGACTGATTGCAGTCTCACCAATCACACGTCGCCATGCAAATGAGCCTCTTTCCTTCGCGAGTGCTCTTCTCCTCGCGGCGATTGTCGAGCAGGCAAATTTAAACTGCAAAACCACTTTTTTTTTTCTAACTGACTCCACTGCGGGGGCCCATTTCAACCATTTGTCATGGCCATTAACACAGCAAGTCTCTCCATTCACTAGAAAGCATTTCCAATGTCCAGGGCACAATTTTCCTGTTGCTACCCCTAGTCTTCCACACTTTTCTTTGACACACAGTTTTTTAGAAGCTGGCAAAATGCTGTAAATTTTTGATGCAGGACAAGGGCATACTCTCTCAGGCTTTACTGCTCCTTGGTAAACAGTTGGCATTTAACAGCAGCACATGGACAACAGCACACAGCGACGCATCAGTTAACCTTGCTTCAACTTTTTTGGGCTACCCACTGCCAGATAACCAAAATGCTAGCCCTTTGCCCGAGCACCTTTCCTCCCTAAATTTCAAATCCAAAGTGGTGCCTCCATTTTGCAACCCCCACCCCCGTGCCTTTTTCCAAATGACAGGTGGTATGCTGTTTAAATCTGACAGCAGTACCAGGTGGGGACTGGGTTAGGGGAGGAATAGGTTACTCGGCACAAGGGCTAGGTTTGGCTATTCTGCACAGGGGCACCCAAGTAATTCCGAACACAGGAAGCAATAACTGCAATGTCCAATACCAGGAATAGGATTCTAAAGTGTGGCTTTTATTCACATCCAAGCAGAACAAACAAAGCATAGACAGACCCCCACGGGGCTACAGTTCTGGTAATGCAGATAAAAAGAATCAGGAACACTTCTTCAACACTTTAGCCCTCAGACTCTGAACTCACTGGACACAAAGCCCGGACTTGCACGCTGCCTTGGGTACACAGCCCAAACTTGTACACTATCTGGGATTCCCAGGCTCGGCTCCCTTGTCGGCCACTCAGACACCTTCCATATGTCATGGAAACATTTTCTGGTGGCTCCCTAAACCACCTAAGTGCACCTCAGCTCTATCAGGGAGTTCTCCTTTTAATCCCATGTCTGGGTACTTTCCTCAGGCACTGGCCAAGTACCTGAGAGAAAGTAAAGGTGCCACAGAGCAAATCTGTAGAGGTGAATTTGGTTACTACTGATGGGGGGTCTCCCACCTCTCGCTTCCACAATTCATACCCGGCCATTTGTCTGGACATTAAACATCTCATTCTGTAAAGCTTGGCAATGTAGATAAAGGCTAAATGTATGTCACATTTCCTCTGCTTGTCTTGCTTTCCCATTGTGCTGGACTTGAACATACTTTTACTTGGCTTAGCCCATTGCTCTAGGCCTCCCACTGTTTAAGCAGTCCAATCCCCACTTTACTTTACTCTTCGTGCTGGACTTGAACCTACTTGAATTAACGGGACTGTCTATTACACTAGACCTGCTAAAAATTAAGTAGTCCAATCCCCACATTCCAACAGCTCAGGTGAAAACACAGGCCCTCTGTCAGAGCGAACTCATCCTTTGGTTGCAGGTGCCCCACAGGTGATTCCTCACAGGAATTTCTCTCCCACAGCTTCTGGTGCTGCAGCACAACTTGAAATAAGGCAGCTTCTTCCTTAGCCAGAACCAGGAGGGTTGCCCCTGGAAGACAGACAAACCTATCCACCCCATCTCCTCAGGGATGGGGCACATGGACCAGTAACAGCGGTTTCCACTGCTTCACAATCAGCTTACTGTGTTCCTCTTTCAGTGGAAACACACACACCTCCCTTACAGTAGCTCTAAAACAGAGCTTAAGGCTCTGAGAACCTGTACACAGACTGCTGTGCTGCTTCTCTCTCCAAGACTGCACACAGACTCTGTTCAAAAAATCCCAAACATTCTATCCTAACTTCCAACTGCAGCATTCCAGTGTGGCACATGCAGCTGCGAGAGTTCTATGGTGATGTCATCCCTCAGTCTCAGCTGAGACTGAGAACAGAGTGAGACAGTGTGAAATCCATTTAACTGGAGTTTCACAAGCTGCCTTCCCTGCCTACCACTAGGTCTTACTGGGATTCTCGTAACCCTGGGTAACAAGGGGGTTACACACCCATTTGGATGAGGCCTTAGGTCATTTGTGTTTTTTGGCTTTGGTGTCTGAGATGACTTCTGAGTGGGCGTTTAGGGTGGGATGAGCCTACCACTGGCATTGCCCCTGCCGTTGCAATGTGACTGGGCTGTGTACATGCCATGAACATGCTTGGCATTAGGTCGTCATCTGTTACAATGGGCTGTGCACCCCTGCAGGTTGGCTGTCATGTGTGGGTTGTGCTGGAGTGCTTGACGGTGTTGTGGTTCTGGTGTATGACATATGGGGATAAGGTTGTTGGCTGCCTTGTACTGGATATGAATGGGAAGCATCATCCTGCTGTAGAGCAATGATAATTATGGTCATGCCATTGTCCCAGGTGGTCTCACACAGGTTGCAGAACCCTTGCTGCATGTGAAGTCTGTGGGCTGTGATGTCACTGTGTATGCCCTATATTTCATGTAGTTGTCCCTGCTGAGCCTTACTCTCCCTTCTCCAACTGTCTCAGTTCAGGGTACATGCAGATAAAGCATTAATGACCTGGCATACATCCTGTGTCAATGTTGGACCTTGAGGGACCCTCCAGTGGGTCCTGTGTATCAATTCCATTCTCTGGCATGGATGGAGGGAAGCAGTATAGCACAGTGGTTTAAGGCTCTGAGCTGCAAATCTGGAGACTTGGGTTTGAATCCCACAGCCCCCACTTGCATACTTTGTTACCCTGAGCAAGTCACTTAACTTCCCTGTGCTCCCAGGTCGTACCTGTAAACAAGCATTCAGCTTAGTGTGCCACAAAGAATTGGAAAAAAAATTGTATGTGTAAGTGTCTGCTGTGTGACAGACATATGCACCTCCAGGCTGCTGTTTTTGTGTGCCCTTCTCCCTGCCTTGTATGTCTGACTGTGTGGTGCACTGTTGGGGGAGGCAGTCTTCTTTTCAGATTGCAAGGTAATGAATGCAATTCCTGCTGCAGTGATAGCTGACTGCACTCAAGAAAGGTGATATGTAGTCAGGTGTTTGAAGGGTGGCTGAGTGGGAATTTTTTGTTTTAGTTTTGACAATTTTTTTTAAGAAAACAATAAGCAGTTATTTTGATAGTGATATTGGTTGTTTGTAACAAGTCAAAGAAGGCTTTAAAAGCAGCCAAATAGTGTCAAAATGACCCTCAGAATGTTCTAGGATACATCTAAAACCTGATAGCTTCTGGGGGTGTAAGGCGGCCCCCCCAGACCCCCAGCCTGTGGGGAGTTGGGGACATTGTAGTTCATGGAGACCCCACACTTCTAAATTTAGCATTACACCATTGCCTGTTTTTCAAAACTGAGTTTGTAATAAGACTGCATTGGTCCACCAGAGATTGAAATTACCCTTCTCTCTCTCTGTCTCCCAATTGTGTGTGTGTGTGTGTGTGTGGCAGTGTACAATGGTTTACTGCTGTCTGTAGGGTTTGTTAACCCTTTCAT
Organism: Neoceratodus forsteri; assembly: GCA_016271365.2. Classification (NCBI taxonomy): domain Eukaryota; kingdom Metazoa; phylum Chordata; order Ceratodontiformes; family Ceratodontidae; genus Neoceratodus; species Neoceratodus forsteri. The sequence goes on along the minus strand of CM057449.1, from coordinate 607,725,608 downwards.
GATTGATCTAAGACTGAATGATAAACAGAGCTCCATCATTCCCCCGACACCTAAACCCTTTTTTACACATTTTTGTCTAAACAATGCCCTGTTGGTCAAAACTGAGTTTGTAATGAGACTGCATTGTTGCAGCAGAGATTCAAATTACACTTCTCTCTCTCTCACTCTCTCTCTCTCCCAACTGTGTGTGTGTGTGTGCGCGTGCGTGTGTGTGTGGCAGTGTACAATGATTCACTGACGTCTTTAGGGTTTGTTAACCCTTTCAGGACCAATCTAAGACTGAATGATAAACAGAGCTCCACCATTCCTCCTCCTCACTCTCTCTCTCTCTCTCTCTCTCTCTTCTTTCTCTTTCTCTAGGAACCAGATTTATACAGGGAAATGCTGAAAAGTGAAGCTGACCAAACATGACAAGTTACTTGACTTTTTTGTCAACTTAAACTTTTAATTATTTCCCAGCCTTTTACAAATAAAGCTTACTATGTAAACTGAATGTAGGCTGATGGCTGGGATAAAAAAATTATGTATTTCTGAAATCACTGACTGTAACCTGCAGAATATATATGTAATGTTCATCACTACTGGGCTTGATGGAGTGCACAGTACTATATGGCGCAGGTATTTCATTCAGTTTGTTTTTAGTTTGATTTGATCCTCGAGCCCGCATCTCCTTACCCCTTCCCCCAACTACCACCACAAACATTTTTATCTAAACTTGCTTTATAAACCAACAGTGCTGGTGCAAAACTGTACCAGCTGTGTGCCTTATCCATTGGACTCACATAATCTGCCATACGTAGAAATGTAGCCCTCACTCCCCCTGTCTTGGGGTATGGATGGAATATGTCCATGAGGAGGGAGCACCCACAGCAGCAGAAACACTTCCAGTAGGCACATTACCCAGGCCCAGATGTCACACACAGGGTCCCTTTTCCTCATTGGTGCTGGATGAAAACAATAGGTTAATGCATATTAAACAGTTCCTTTCAATAACGGACTGTCCATGCAGAACTTGAAGAAACAACAGGGATCCCAAATTCATTAAACATATTCACACGTAGCTCTGGGGAGCATCAGTTAATTCATGGGGAACACATTCAGCTTGCACATCGCCAGTATGGCCATAATAGCTGCTTTTACCTTGACCAAGGAGGTAGCACAGTCTTTAGGGCATCATTAATCTGGGACCGCTATGGTTACAAAAGTTTGAAGGAAGCACAAGTCCCAAAACACTTCACAGTGCATAACAGCCCATTATTCTTCAAAGGCACCCAAACTCTCAATGATCCCCATCTATCTCTCTCTCTCCTCACACTGGCTCAGTGAGTCCCCCTTGGAACATGAAATCCTCGTGGCTTGGAGATTTATGGGTTCCCTCATGATGCTTGCATCCTTTCCCAGAACTGGCAGCAACTGTCCTCGAATTGAGAAGGAGGAAACGTCCCATGGACTCACTCTCACTCCCTCACCATTCACTCCTCCGACCAGAACTCCCCCCTCCTGCCTAAACTGCTGGGATTTATTCTCCCATGCACCCGTGGTGACCTCCTTACCTGCAGGAGGCTCCACCTGAGTGCTGAGAAGAGTTAACCATTTTCCCTACTAGGCCGAATTAGGCCACAAAAACCCAGGGAGGGGCAAATAGACTAGTAATCTCCCAAAGGGGTGGTTACGTAAACATAGTCACTGACAGCAGATAATGACTTCTGGGCCCATCTAGTCTGCTCATTTTGAATTATGATCACTTTTGCTGCAGACCCAACTTGCCCTTCAGCACTGTTTCTTATACCCCCTTCTTTCCTCCTAGGATTCCTTTGTGCCAGTCCCAGGCATTTTTGAAACTCACCACTGGTTTCACCCCCAGTGCCTCCATTTGAAGGCTGTTCCTGGAATCCACCACTCTTTCTGTGAAGAAGTACTTCCTCACATCTCACCTAAATCTACCTCCTTCCAGCTTCATATCATGATCCCTTGTTCTACAGCACCTTTGTCTCTGAAACTTTTCTCCCTCCTGTACCTTATTAACCCCTAAGAGGTATTTAAAGGTCATAATTTCACCACTCTCCCTCCTCTCTTCCAGGATGTTCATATTGAACTCTTTCAGTGTCTCCTCATAGGGCTTCCAATGCAGACTTTGTACCATTTTGACAACCCTTACCTCTCTTCTTGCCACTTTCTCCTTTTTCAAATTGTTCCCCATCACACCTTTCTCCTTTGACTGCTTCTTTTCCCCTTTTCTTCCTTTGCTGACCCCCTACTTCTTAAATAACTTGCATCCTGGTGGGATTCTCTCCCCTTGGGATCTCTCTACTTTGTATCTCAGCTTGTGGAGGCCCACTTTCTGCCTCCCCTATTTCTACTGTCACCTCCCCCAGCTACTTTAAATGTCCATTGAAGTAACATTTGAATTATCCACTAAGGACTGTGGTTACCTCCTGGCTGAAAGCAGCCATCACCTCCGTATAGGTTCTTATCCTTCCAGGTTGGCCCTGAGTCCCCAATGTAGACATACCTCTCCTCCCTGCACCATTACTTCACCATTACTCATTTGAAAAGGAACAGGGTTGTTAATCTTTAACATTGCTGGAACTGGGGCAGTAAAATTGCAGTCAGGTGTCAGACTGAGAGAAGTTAAGATCAACTGGGTAGGTGCTTTCTGGAAGATGTAAGAAATAATAAACAATTTATTCAAATATCACATCTATAGCTTGATGCTGTTTACAACATATCAACTTAGCAATTTGCAATTCATAAGGTATGGCTCTCAAGTTTTATACAACTGCATATAGATTACTTTTTTTTTAATTACTATACATAACCTTTTTATGCTGCGCTGTTTTATACATGACATATATCTAGTCTCATGGATTGTGATGTCACCAGCATCTGTAGATGGAACTACAGCCTTGTTTCCAATGAGTTCCTATCTATTATTGTAAATCACTAATGTGATTTCAGATGTTCAGGATGTATGGCCACTCTACATCTTAGCCTGTGTGCAGTGTGCTCTCGTGTGGGAGTGTTGGGGACAGCACACCATGTAAGCACTGGGAAGAGGACAGCATAACTTCTTTAATAAAAGTCACCTATTATAAATCACTGAAGCTAAACTTTAGACACCACTCAGAGGCCCTAGTAACTTGTATTGTATTTGTAATTTTACTGACAAAAAAAAATTGCATAGTTCATTGTCAGCCAATAATTCAACACATCACAGTGTCATAAGTACACATTTGTAGCATAAATCCATTTAGTTTATGTATAATTCATGACACATTGGTGTGTACAGAATTAACTCACTGTCTATAGTATGTGTTCATGAACTGTGTTATATAATGACACACTACTATGGTGTTGATTAGCAGACAAGTTAAGCTAATGGAACACAACAAATATTGGTGTTAATTCAACACATTATATACGTGTTAATGTACTAAGATGAAACTTTATTGTGTTAAAATTTCAACACACAACGTGATGAGGAGATGTAAAAGTAATACAGTACACAAGTGTGCAATGAACTTAGCACACTAAAGTGTTAAAACATGCCACATAAGGGTGCAATTATTACACACAAATGTGTTAAATCAGCATGTTTTGAGTGTGAATCTGTCACATAAGGGTACTATATTTAAAATCGCAACATTTAATGGTAAAAACCTGGTGGAAACAACATTTCAGTTGTTATTCAGTAAAGACACCACTGTGTTGCCTTACATTTAACACAATCTACAGTATGTGCTCTTTTTAGCACACAGTGTTTTCCCTTACCACACTAACTGGTGTTAAAATAATTAACTAGATTTCAGTAATTTTAAACACATGCTTTCTTAAGAGTGCAGCAAAGGGATTTGGGCCCATTTTGATTGTGACAAAGGGGAGTAGCTAAATATTCCTTGTTGGTGGATTGAGCATTAAAAATAATTTGCTACAGCCTTAATAAGTGTCAGACAATGCTGTGCATTTGGTGAAAAAAAACATATTTAATAAAACCAATATGGATTTCTGTACTGTAGACAACCAATTAGGTTTCAGGAACATTTTACCGTGATGCATTCCATGTTCTGCATCTAAGAAAAATCTCCTTATTCTGTTATATAGCAAATATTTCCAATTCAAAATGGTTGCTGATGAGCAGTTATAAATAATAGATACATAATTGAGCACATTATCAAATATTTATGTGCAATAGATAATGTACAGTACTGTTAGTTAGGCAGCTTTCCATGCTATAAAACTGTCCAAAATACAGTACATTTCTGATTCAGGGGATTTGTTTGAACCTCTATATGCTTGCTAACAGATAGCTGTGTATCTAACTGAACACCCATATATCTGAAGTTATCTACTACTGTACTTCCAGAATTGTAACGCCTGTCACTGGAACAAGAAATTAATTTCAGTGATGGTTTATCTTTGCCTTGGATCCAAACAGCAAAACATTAACATTCGATTTACTCAGCACCAGATTATTAGATACAATGAAATCAGCAGAGTGTTTATGTCAGTAATTAAATTAGAGTGACAGTTAGTATATATATATATATATATATATATATATATATATATATATTGCTCTCGATTGCTCACATACTGTACTGTAATCAAAATACATCAATACCATAAACACCTTCCCAAAAACCTTCCTTCTGACCTTGACTCTTTGTCTAACTACTGTCCCAATTTCATTATCTCTTATTATTAGAAACATCCTTGAGAAAATTACTGTTGTGTATTTTTTTACAACCTTACCTCTATAAACCTTCTTGATCCATTTCAACCTGTCCTTTGCCCAAGTCATAGCACAAAAACTGCACCCAATATGATCAACAATGCTTATCTTTTATTGAAATGTAAATATTATATTCTGTAAAATTATAAAATAAAAATTAAAACCAGTAGTGACGTTTCTACTGGTTAGCAATGCAAATAAATCCAGTGCAATAAAAGTCCATATTTCAGTGCATTTAAAGTCTCCCAGTAGCTACGAGAACTCCAAGAAGTGTTCAAAAATAAAAATACAGTTGAATAGTGAGGACCACTCCAGTGACTCATGAACAGTACCAAAACAAGGGGCTGAAGCTCATGGACAATTATTTTTCTTTTTCTGTGACTGTTTGCACCAGTGCTCATGTGGGATTAACAGTAAACCAGTTTACAAAGTGCCCTGGGGTGATATGATATGACTGGCACTGCAGTCAAAGCAGTGTAAGCATCAGCTACTCCGAAAATCCATGGTTTGAAGTGCTGAATCCCCATGTAGGGTACATTTAGTGTTACTCACGTGCTTCATTAAAACACACACACACACTTTATATGCAAAGAGAGAACAAATAATTAAATAATGGGCTACCAAACTCCATGTGATGAGTTTATCTGTATCATGCAGTCTTGGGATATACCAGGACCTGGTCCGATCAGCATTTATCTCAGAGTAAATTTTGATGTAATTTTCCAGTAAAGGGCAATTTAGTACAATGGTATTAAAATCTTATTGGACAAATGTCACATTTTTTCATTCAAGTAAGAAATGTAAACTTTATTCAATGCCACCAACTCAGCAGACCCGCCAAACCAGATGCCCATATACTACACCTGCGCAAAGGGGTGTTACCTCTGCTCGGGATTTGACCCATTAAAGTCTGCCTCAGAGAAATGCATCAAACTCCACATTTCAGTTCATTTAAAGTCACCCAGTAGCAAAGAGAAATCCAGGAAATATTCACAAATCAATACAGCGCATTGTGTACAGTCACTGAATAGTGAGGACCACTCCAATGATTCATGAACAGAGTCAAATAATTTTAATAAGCCAGAGAAAATTAAAAATGGCCATTACACATTCATATTAAGGCTCCTACTAAGGATCTTGGTGCAGTACTTGCCATGTGTTACTCATTGTGGTTGCCTGTGCTTCTCAATGGCAAAGTTTGTCATGTTGCCTCCCTCTGGGTGGTTATACACTGCCTTTTTAAAAGCATTTTTTAGTAGTTTAGCTCAACTATACAATTTGGTAAGTTGTTCTATGTGCCCACCACTAACTGTGTATAACAGTTCATCCTTTTGTTTGTTTTGAATATTTGTACATTAAAGAGGAACTCCATAGGACATACCTGTATAAGTGGCAAACTATGCACAACGCTCGCATACATGCAGCACCCAGAAATATAAATCCAATGTAAAACAAAGCAAGTGTGTAAAGTACAGTCAGATAAAAACAAAAACGTATTTGTTGAAGCGGTATTTATTGCATTATGCTCTAAAATAGCGATGAGACACCCCAGCACTTTGGAACAAAGAACTTGCACTAGGTTCAAAGTGCTGGGGTGTCTGTATCGGTTGTGTTTTTGGAACACTTGCAGCACAATAAATGCATACCGAGCAAAGGAGCTTTTTGTTTCTATCTGACTGTTCCTTCCGCACATGCTTCGTTTAACATACCTGTATAAGTGCCTGTTGTAGATGATACCTGCAATAGCCAAAACCCATATTTTTTAAAAGTTTTAAATCCATGGATGAATAAATAAATTGATTTAAAGAATTGACAAACCAGGAAGTAACCACGCTGTGCATCAATCATGTCAGTGACCACACAGCGTGGGATGTGATGTATGCTCCTGATCCTGTATTGAAATGCCTGCACACAGTAGTCCTCTTAAGTAATGAAGTATTCCCTTGTGTCTAGTGGCATTCCCCCACCCTATCCTCTGATCACTATCCCTAATATAAGGTAATGATTCCCTGGTATTATGTGCCCCTGTTCTCCAATCACCATACCTGTAATACTGTAATGTGATGATTCCCTTGTGTCTAGTGGCACCCCCCCATCCTCCGATAACTGTTCCCATAAAAAAGTATTGATTCTCTGGTGTCTAGTGGCCCTCCCCTCCTCTGAGTACCATCCCAGTAATACTGTAATGTAATTATTCCGAGGTGTTTAGTGAGACTACCCCTGTCCTCCAATCATCATCCCCATAAAAATGTATTGATTCCCTGATGTCTAGTGGCTCCCTGTCCTCTGATCACCATCCCCATAACAAAGTACTGATTCTCTGGTGTCTAGTGCCCCCCCAATCACTGTCCCCATAATCAAGTAAAGATTCCCTGGTGTCTAGTGGCACTCCTCCCCATCCTCTGATCATTGTCCCCCTAATAAACTAATGCTGCCCTGGTGTCTAGAGGCACCCCCCACCCTCTGATCACTCCCCGCTATAATGTAAGGAGTCCCTGGTGTCCAGTGGAATCCCTCCCCACACCAAGGACCCATCCCATAAGAGAGCTGGCACCTTGCCACTCCTTTACACCTCAGTTGCTGGTGCTGGGGGAGACAATGCAGTGGCCCTCCTTTTACCACCTCAGCCAGCTGCCATATGCAAGGACAGGAAACATGCGTACTGTCTAGTAAGAATGCTCCCTGAGCTTGCATAGGCATCTGGATGAGGTGATGAAAGGCAGGCGGCACCAGTCGCTGTACCGTATCCCCCTGGCACTTATGTCTGAGGTATGGGGTGTGGCAGAGTAGTATGTCCGGTGCTGAGGGAGCCACTAGACACCAGGGAATGCTGGCTCTCTTGTGGGATGGGTCCTCAGGGGTGGGGAGTTCCACTGGACAGCAGGGACTCCTTACACTATAGCAGTGAGTGATTGGAGGGTGACGGATGCTACTAGACACCAGGGAAGCATTAGTTTATTATGGGGACTATGATCAGAGGATGAGGGGGGTATCACTAGACATCAGGGAATCATTGCAGTATTATGGGGACAGTGATCAGTGGATGGGGGGCCACTAAACACCAGGGAATCATTACTGCAATGTATGTGACACTTGAAGTTCCCACTGACAGCTAATGACATGCGGAGAGCTGTCAGTGGGGGATTCAGGAGCCAACATCACTTCTGGTTGGCTGTGCTACTGATAAGGTGTGTTTCAATTATTGTTACTTTCTTCCTTTTTTTTATTATTTCTTTTAATGAGCGAGTGTACAGCTATGGCAAGCCAGGGAAGAAGTTCAAGCTGTGTGTCTGACTAGTGCTGTTCACACAACTGTACTAAAACTACGAATTAAAAAAAAAAAGAAAAGCTGTTTTGTTTGGCAGTGAGGGGGAAGCAAGTGGCAGTATGTAACAAATTGAAAAGCACTTTCAAAAAGGGGTATAGTGTGTGTTACATATTTTAGTGTAGATAGGGGACTGTATGTCTCGCTAGATGAGAGAACAGCATGGCAGCAGTTTTAAATTGAAAATCCCATAGGGCACATTCAAACACAGGGATTCAAACATAATCAGGCAGCCAGAAAGTGGGACTCATTATTTTCTGGTCTCTGTTACCTAATACCAGACCAGCTGGTTGATGGCCTTAGCCAATTGGAATCAAGAATTCTCCCTAACCATTTTCTAAAAGGGTTTCCTTTGCTTTCCTTTCCTTTCCTTCCTCCCTCCCTCCCTTTTTGATAACTAACTGGGGCCATCAGGGGTGATCCAGAGTTAATTATATCCACTGTACACACAGTAGGAGATATTGCACATTGATTACATAGTGTGTACATTCAGTGGTAAATATTGTACATGAGTCACTGCTAAAAGAACAAGATCTAGCCATAGGCAATAGGTCTCTGAAGGGCTACCAAATGACCGAAGTTATTTTCTTATTGGTGCCATACAGTGCTGTTTAGTCACAATCATCAGAAACTGCCATGCTGTTAAATCAGTCCTCTTGAATTTATTTAGTCAGAGTAAATGCTGCTGCTGCTGCTCTGTGTGTGTGTGCTTGCCTGCAACCTGTCCTGCCCTAGGAATGAGACAGCTAACAGGCTGCAGTTGCACTGTCTGTAATCAGACATTGTAGTCTGACTTTCAGTTTAAGTAAATGTCAGGCAACATATAATGAGTTAACCCCTAGATTGCTGAAAAAAATAGAATGAATCTATTAGGCTGAGCTGGACAGATGATAGAAACAGCAGTTTAAAAAGTTGTTTTTGTTAATATCCCGAGAAGTTATGAGGTACAATACAGTAACATCCCCCCTCCCTTCAGATGCCTTTAGCACAGTGCAGCAAGTAGCAAAAATCAGAGGGGGAGTGCACTATTTTGCAGCTGTGAAGGAGGACTTTCAAAAGTCCAAAAAGGGAGTTCCACCATCATCCATTTTAGAGCTACAATCTGATCGATTCCAAATGGGCTGTAGGCTCCACTCACAGCCCTAAAAAGACACAGTGTCACAAGTCAATTACACATACTTGGTTTGGACTTGTGCAAACAGAAACACATTACATTAGATTCAAACATAACACTGGTCCAACCTAACAGATTTCATACAAATGTTATATAGGTATTACAAGAATAGTGACCGCAGTGAGTATAGGCTTCATGAGTCAAAAATATTGCACGTAGCTAGCAGAGAAACAGGCTCCACCAGCAGAGACATCACTTTGAATGTATGGAAATTCATACACAACAATGGTTTACCATATACTATTAGATATTTGCAGATATTTAAGAGTTAGAGTATATTTAATGCAGTATGGAGTTTTGTTAATGAATGGAAAACATAGAGGAAGATATAGTAGAAATGGTGAAAAAAGAGGTAAGACAAAAGTGAAGTAGCAGAGACAGAAAGTAATATCTTCATCAGATTCACTCATCAGTCTCCACAACTTCCATCTCTTACAGATCAGAATCATAATTTTAACAAGCTTGACTTTTTTTAACATTAAAGAGTTTTTAAGCTGCTCTGGGTCATAGAACAGTCTTTTGCTTTCTCCAAATGTAACCAAGACAATGTGGAGGAAAGGGGGGTCAAGAATGTGTCTCTTAACTGTAGGATTTCATAACAATATGCTAAAAATCTCTTCTATTTTGAGTGGCAGTAAAAACATCCAGGAGCATATGGAAAAGTTCTCTACATGCTAACAAGTTTCACTAGCATATATCTCTATCAGAATCAAATGACAGAGAACAAATCAGGGTATTTCATACATTCTGACTGAGAGTTTATGCTTTTTGATTTGGGACAAGGTAACATAGTATCATAATAAAAGCCAGCAGAATAGGCCCCATGGTCTATTGTGTCTGTTCAGAAGCTAGCCCCCCTACTGGAAACTCACTCCTCCACCTCCCCAGCCCCAGAGGTGGTCCTCCCTGGCCTCAGCTTCCCCCTGTACCTGTCCCAACCCTTCTTGAATCCTTCCACTGTGGTCTCTTCCATGCTTCCACCACCCTCTCTGTGAAGAAGTGTCTCCTGTGTTCCCCCCTGTACTTCCCCCCTTCCAACTTCCACTCGTGCCCCCTGGTAGTTCCCCCCTTCTTAAGCCTGATCACTTCCCTGGCTCCACCCTTATTTATCCCCTTGACATACTTGAAAGTCTCTATCATGTCCCTCTGTCCCTCTTCTTCTCCAATGCGTACTGATTGAGTTCATTCAGTCTCTCCTCATAGGTCCTACCCTCTATGCTCTGAATCATCCTGGTTGCCCTCCTCTGGACCCTCTCCAGAAGCGCTATGTCCCTCTTAAGATGAGGTCTCCAGAACTGTACACAGTACTCAAGATGCGGCCTAACCAGGGCATTATACAGAGGGAGGATCACCTCCCTCCTCCTGGAGGTAATCCCCCTGGTTATGCAGCCCAATATCCTGTTTGCTTTTGCTGCAGCTCTTTGACAATTCTCTGTGTTATTCATTTTGCTGTCCACCACTATCCCTAAGTCCCTCTTGCCTGATGTGACTTGCAGTGTGGTCCCCCCCAGGGTGTATGCATGTCCCGGGTTTCTGACCCCCAGATGTAGCACCCTGCATTTCCCTGCATTAAATTTCAACCCCCACTTCCTTGCCCACCCCCAGGGTATCTGAAGGTATGGACAGTAACTCAATAAAAGTAGGGTGCAGCAGCCTCAACAGAAGGGCAGAAGACAGGGGCATCAGGATGACATGTAGTATTTCTAGTTATACACATACATGATGTATTTTCACACAGAAACCCTCAAAGAACTGAAATTTGTGAGTCTGTACAGTACATGTGCCTGAAATACCAGAGTGTGGCAGACACCTGTTTGTCAATCTGACATGACAAAATAAGGTTCTCACATGAACCTATTTATGGAGGCTACATCAAAGACAAACTACTTCTATGAATTAACAACTTTTAGATTTCTTAAATATCCATTAAACAACCCTGTGTTATATAGCCAGAAAACAATGCAGAGTTTTGATTAGAAAGAACAGACAGGTGTGATACAGACAAGCTGTTTTCTCAGTCAATCTTAATTGTTGAAGCAACAGGCTGGACCAAAATGATAGGGATAGAAACAGCTTCACTGTTTTAAGTTACTGCAGAGCACATTAACAAATGCTGTTTTAAAGAAAACCACAAAACCAAACAGCATGAAATTTTCGAGAAACACTAATGACACAGGGACATGGATTCAAGCTTTTATTAAAAATGTGAAAAAAATAATGCATTTGATCTTTAAAGGTGGTCCATTGCGAGAGATCTATTGGTTAAATTTTTGATTGCCTGTCTTTAGTTCCAGAGCATCCCATTCTGTCTTGTCAGTCTTTTTTTATACTGGTTTTATTAAAGCTGGGAAAATTGTTTATGACTGCAAAAAAATCACACAAAAACCCATTTTCACACAATTGACTTCTTCACAAAATGTGCTAAAATTAGCATTTTTGCACAAACATGAAAGTTGTGCAGTAACTGACTGTATGACTTTTGTATGCAGAGCAAGAGAGATAGCCATTTTGCAGTAGAGAACATTGATTTGTTGTCTCTTTTGCAGTTACAAATCATTTCAGTCACTGTTCTTTACTCCGATTACAGTTTGTGTTGCACTTGCACTGCACTTTGCAATATTTTTCTCACTGTAATGAATTTATCACATTATGACTGAAAATTCAAGGAAGCATGTCTCAAGATATGTGACTCGATAACGAGGTTCTGGTGCTAGTTAGCCAGAAAGCACTTCACCTGTTCAGAGGAGGGTACAATAGATCAACACTGCCTTGCTGGGTGGCCAGTTTGGCCAAAGTCGAAAAATATTTTACAGAAATATTGAGGTTTCATGCACAGTAAAACAGATCCAGCACAGTTGGAAGGATATGGACCCACATGAGAAAACATCATTAGATAACATCCCACAGCAACTGCGAGAATAGCAGGCCAGAAAGAGACATCATAAGCAATTGGTGCTGGTCAAGAAAAACAGAATATTAAAGATCAACTTACCTAAGACTTGTTTGATTTTTTGGATGCCAGTCTTTAGTTAAAGAACATCTAGTTTTTGTGTCGGTGAGACTTAAAGAAGTGTTCCTTATGTTTAAGTGCATTGACTTCTGCACCAATAAGGAGATTGTTGAGATGGTTGTGATAGTTAGCTGGAAGGCACAACACCTGCTTGTTGAGAGGTGGGTCTGCTGTGGTGCCACTACAATGCTATAAGGCTATTTGGCCCAAAATAGAAAAAAAAAACTTTATACTTGGGTTTCAAATCCTGCAGCAGCTGAAAGAATGGCAGGCCCATATTTAATCAACTGTGCAGTGTTCTTTAAAGTGTGCTACAAATTGTGTCAAACAATGCCTTAAGTAAAGCTAAGTCAAAAGAAAAATAATGTACTTGCATATTAGGGCCTGCCAGGGGCTATATGCAGTTTGAACTTTCTATCTCTAAAACAAATCTGGTGCAGAACAGAGACTGGAAAGGTCAATGTCAGCACTTTCTTTTAATAATTTGGAAAAACCTGGGTTTGAAACCCACAACTGCCACTTGGGTTCTGTGTGAGCCTGAGCATGTCACAACCTCCCTCTGTTCCCTGGTCACACCTAGAAATGAGCTTCTGTTCAGTGTGTCTTTCCTGGCTAAACATTCTAAAAAGAATATTTTGGGTCCCTAGCTTGTGAAGCATACATTTTAATACATTTGAATTTCTTTTTATTTATTGGAAAAATATTTTTATTTTGCATTTAAAAACAGTTATTACAATAAAATGGTATCCAGTAAACATTTTTGCAATATGTCTGACAATATTTATATTTCATTAAGCCATATCTAATTCATTCAACTAACTCTTCTAGTTATACAAATATCTAAATATGGTTGTATATGCATTACAACTCTTAACCGTAACATTTCTTTAAATTCACATTTCTTTTTCTCTTTTACAAGTGATCTTGCATCAAGTGCAAGGTAATGCACCTGGGAAACAAAAACCCAGGGGAAGAGTACACAATGGGGGATGAGATACTAACAACAACAAAAATGGAAAGGGACCTGGGGGTAGTCATATCAGATGACTTAAAGGTGGGCAAGCAATGTGAGAGGGCAGTAAGGAGGGCTAGGGGAATACTGGGATGCATAGGGAGAGGCATCACCAATAGAAAATAAAAGTTGTTATCCTTCTGTACAGACAGCTGGTGAGACCCCATCTGGAGTGTTGCGGTAGTTCTGGAGACCCAATCTCCACAAGGACATAGACAGGATGGAAGCTGTCCAGAGGAGGGCACTAAAATGGTGCAGGGTCTGCACCGGAAGACATAGAAGAGAGACTGAAGGAGCTTAATATGTATAGCCTCGAGGAAAGAAGGGAGAGGGGGACATGATAGAAACTTTCAAGTACCTCAAGGGAATCAAAAGTCCAAGAGGGTAGCATCTTTCAAAAAGAGGTGTCAAGAACAAGGGGCACAATTTCAAGATGGGGGGGCAGCTCAGAGGTAATTTAAGGAAGTATTTTTTCACAGAGAGGGTTGTGGATGCATGGAACGGCTTTCCGGAGGAGGTTGTGGAGTCAAAAACAGTGGTTGAATTCATGCATGCATGGGACAGTCACAAGGCAATTCTAGGGGTTGGGAGTAGAAAGAAGTAGGCTGCTGGTGAACTAGGATCTGCAGCTTATCCATTAGGTAGGGAAATGGGCAGACTGGGTGGGCCAAGCGGGCCTTATCTGCCATCAAATTCTATGTTTCTATGTTGATCTAATCCTTTTTACCAGTTCCTTTATGCCAATTTTATTATATCCTTTAATGTAATTTACCCTCATCTATTGCCCTTTGGATTGGTTCCCATGTGTTCCAGTATTGCTTTATTTGATCATTATAATAGCATCCTTTTTCTAATTTCATAGTTTCTAAAAAAATAATTTTTCCCAAGCTGAATAGGTGGTACTTCTGTATCTTTCCACATCCGAGTGATACATCTTTTAGCATTCATAAGTGCTAAAACTACCACTTGTTTTATTGAATTCAGGATATATTGTATAGTTTTTTTGTCAACTTTCTTTATCTGCTGATCTCTGGTCCCTTAGACCTCTCTCAAGTGGGACACTCAGACTGACCATATCCCACCCAGCCTGAGGTCCTCCTGACTGGTTCTCCATAGCCAGCACTCTCTCCCGGCTCTGCCAACCACCCTGCCCCCTGGCTCTGAGCCCCCTGGGGTGGGACTACCTTTAACTCCTCTGGCGCTCTATCTAGAATCTAGAAGGGCCATTGGGAGGTGGTGGAGAGTCAGAGACCAGCCAGGTCAGACCCAGCAAAGGGCATGGGGGTCATTCACTGACCCCACCTTTGCCTGTCAGGGTGCCGGGGTGTTTCCTTTGTTCCGGTCCAGGAGTTGTGGATATGCAATGACATCCAGCGTGTAGTGGGTGCATTCCTGTACCTGCCTACAGGACATTGGCCATTGCCTCCATACCCCTGTGCGTGGCTCCCACAAGTGGTGATCTCTCTAGTCTCCAGTGGGAGTCATGGAACAGCAGGAAGGCCACCCCCCCAAGGAGTGGAGAGCAGTCCTCCAGATGCTCAATCCTCTCCTACCCCTGCTGACCCCAATGAGTTGAGCTTGTTCCTGAACTGGGTTGCCAGCATGGCACGAGGTGTGGCGTCCAGTGCCTCAACCCTCAGTGCCACCAGGCTGGCTGATATATTGTATAGTTGAGGTGTGTAACAAATATAATTCTGATTTATAGACCAATTTTAACCCCAGAGTTTTATTTAATATCTCAAAAATGTCCACCCAAAAAGATTTAATAAAAGGGCGATCAACTATCACATGGGTTGCAGTAGCTATAGTATCACATTTCCTATTACATTAAGGTGAAATAGCACAGTTAAACTTATTCAATAAATATGGTAATATAGCCTGTGTAAGATGTAGAACTGTATTTGATTCATCCTATTATTTAAACAACTATTCCAAGATGTGCAAATCTCATCCCATTTCTTTACTGAAATATTAATATTTAAATCTTCTCCCATTTTTGTTTTAAATAGTAGGTTTCATTCTTTTCTTTTTTCCTACTAATTTCTAGATTTAGTTTTGAAATTAGTTTCTTCCTATCATTTGCTTTTATTAACAGATCCATGATTTCATTTTCCATTCTTAATTTTAGTTTTCTGCTGTAATTCTGTCATAGCAGATCTGATCTGCAGGTAGCTAAAAACATATTCTTATGTATTCCATATTGAGTTTGTAGCTCCTGAAAAGATTTCATGACATGATTATTATACATATATCTTTTACAGTTTTAGCATTATAGCCCATATTTTTAATTGTACAACTAATATTACTAATACCAATTAAATCCCCAATCCCCTCATTCCTTTCAGAATGCTCCATTGAAGATATTCCCTCTATGCGATCCTCTTCAGTACCCTCTTGAATCTAAAATATTCCTACAAAATTATTTTTGACCTCCCACCAGCTGGGGAATCACCATCCTCCCCTTCTCTCCAAGAAAAAACTATTTGTTCATAACACCTCCCTCCTTTTTCTTTTAATCACTGACTTTTCATGTATTATTTTCATTTATCTTCTCCTGACTTGTAGAATTTTGTTCATTTTCAATTCACTGCTCTTTGTCTTCTTCTTCTTCTTGCAGATGTATTCCTGATTTTTTTATGTTTCTTTTGGAGATATTTCTTCTTCTGGATTGTCTTTACTATTGCCATCTTCTTGGTTTTTATCATCCTTTGGGTCTTCTTTTTTTTCCAGTGACTTTTTATGTCCATTTTGTTGAAACTTTCTTCTTATTGAAATCACAAATGCTTCTTTCATAAAAGCATCTGCTTCCTCAATTGTCTCAAAGCTATTATAATACATTTGTATCTTAAAGGGGAACAGTCAGCACTAAGACCTTCAACGGAACACACCCACTTGTGGGGCTGATCCCAATTTTCAGTTTTTTCTTTACTTCGTACTGCAGTATAGTAGATTGTATCAGGAGGATTCTGCTGACTCTCAAGCTGACATTTGTTTCAACCAGAAATCTCAGAATGATCTGCAGCAGAGCTGGGCTGCAGCAGTGGTTGAAAAATAGCTCGCAGTGCATGTTAGAGCTTTTATAAACTCTTACCATTTATTTGCCAGTCTCGCTGTCCTCCCAGGGCTAGGTACAGTCACAGAGCACTGTACTTAGCCTCATTAGAACAGCAGGACCATTAAAAATCTGATCTGAGCTTATAAAAGCTCTAACATGCACTGCAGGCTGTTGAACCTCTCACTGCTGCAGTATAGCTCAGACATCAACTGCAGAGCATTTTGGAAGTTCTGGTTATGACAAATATCAGATTGGGAGTCAGTAGAATCAGACTAATACAATTTGCTATACTGCAGTAAACAGTGAGTATTTTATATAGTTGGGTGTAGGGCTGTTACTGCTGACAGTTCTCCTTTAAGTTACTGCATTCTTTCATGAGTTTTTTTTTTAGGTGAAGGTGAAAAAAGATTCATATGCCAGCCCAATGGAACAGCGGTAAGGTTACTGCCTGCGGCACTGATGACCAGAGATCGGGAGTGACTCCTGGCATTGGAGGGTCAGCCAGGGGGAAGGAGGATTGAGCATCTTATGGACTGTTCTCCTTCTCTGGTGAGGGTGGGGACCAGTGGTTGGGATTAGCCTGGCCCCTAGTGGAGGCTGGGGGCTAGCATACTGAAGCTGCCATTGAAGGGGGAAGTGGCGGGGCAGATGCCTGGCGTGCTGCGCACAGAAGCATGTGCAGTATCGCCATTAGAATTATTGCATGCCACCTCCTCTTCACCTGGAAGGGGAAGAAAAAGGGAAAAAGGTGGCTGACCAACACGAGGATGCGTTTGGTCCCTTGTGGGCCCCAAACACAGCTAGCTGGGCAGCTCCAGAGCACCAGATTCTGTTTTGGTGGTGCTGAGGGGGACCCCACTAACCCCACTGGGTGGGCAAGCCCTGGAGGAACATCAAGAGGCAGGTAAGTCCCAGTTGATGCTGGAGTGTCGGACTGGGGGGTGGATGGAGACCAGTCAGTGCATGGGAGGATAAATAAATAAACATAAAAAAACAAATAAAAAAAAGAAAAAAAGATTCACTGTGGCCACCACAAAGACAGATCCTGATGATATGGCTAAGGCATAGTTGCAGAAAGATAACAGGTCTCCTGAAAATTTTTGTAAAGTAAAAGAGAATAAGATTAGAGAGCCTGGGGGTGAAACAGGTGATTATGATATCAATGAAATATGAGATCAATACAGTACTTCTCTGTTTCTCCTTAGATTATTCTGAGGCGGAGGAGGACTGAGCAGCTGCAGGGACTGGAAGGTGAGGCACTGCCATCGCCATTCCTAAGGAAACCCCAAGCAGAGCCAGCAGGCATACTGTATGCTGTTGTGACAAAATAACATATCTTGCCATGGCCTCTGAACAGAAAAAAAAAATCTCATATTTAACCAAGTTAGCTAGGACAGAGTAAAGCTGTAATACCTTTTGGATTGATAATTATAGGTTATGAAATTCTGGGGGAGAGACCATGAAGCAATGAAAGCTATGTTACATATACTGTATGTGGACTCTAAAAGTAATAGATTACACAGTACACTTTTCATAAACTGATGGCAATGACAATATGGGGGGCAGAGATTAGATTTTTATCAACTCAAAGACATTAGTAAAAGAGCAACTGATGCCTCTGGGAGAACTTCAAAAGCATAATATTTTGACATACTGTAATTCAATTCATATTGTGCACTGGTTCTGTTTTTCTCCTCCACATTATTTATTACTGAGGTCATTTGTATGAAAACAAGAACTAATCCTTTAGAGTTCATCTTTTCCAGTTGCATATTCCTCCCCTGAGGTCATAATACTCATCTTGTGACATCATGGTCCTTCCCAAGACAACAGATTGTGATGTCACAACAATGAGGTTATGACTTCAAGCACGGAATAAGCTGTTAGGACAAATAAACTCTAAGGATAAAAATCATGATTTGTGCAGATTTTTTCATTAATATATAATGTGTGGAGAAATCTATAGGAGATATACTAATAACAAGCTAAGCTGTTTATATGCCATTGGTTTTTAAGTGTTCCCAGAGTAGTCAGCAGCACTTAGAAATCTATAGAAGACATACTAAAAACAAACTAAGCTGTTTATACATCATGGGTTTCCAAGTGTTCCCAGAGTAGTCAGCAGCTTTTTAAAGTCAGTCCTGTATTTGTAGTCTCATGAGTGGAGAGTATTTGCTGAGCTGTTGAAAATTTAACGTATTCTATATTTTGTAACCACAGCGGATACCTCTCATGCAAGCGAAACAAGGAGTTTTGTAAATATGCCAGGCATAAACAAATTGAACACATTTTTGTAAGAAAAGAACTGAGTTCTTATTTTTTTTTGTCTCCATAAAGTAGAGGTTTCATACACCTTTGGAATGCACCAAATTCCACAAATACAGGATCCTCTTTTGGTCAATGTTCCTTTCTTGTAGATGCTGTTAATTCTTGGAATTCCCTTCCCACCAACATTATTAATTGCTGGTCTTTTTATACTTTTAAAACTCATTTATCATCTTATCTAGAGAATAAATTATGTTGCTGCTGTAAATAAGTCTGAGTTTGAATTGCACATTTGTGTCTTGCTTCTATGACTGACTTGGTCACCTTTGAACAAGGGCAGTTTTGCTCAGAGGTCTTCCTAATAAACAAAACTTTGTAACTAAACTAATGAAACACACAGAGCCATTCAGGGGCAGTGTTAATCTGCAAGGTAAAGGTGTACCAAGTTGTAAGTTATTAGCCACAGTTGCACAGAGTGAGTGCTGGTGGCAGCCAATAGCCAGGTACTGACATGCTTGTTAAACTGGTGAATACATAAAGAGGCCCTCTTAATTGAGGCTATGTGACCAAAGGATAAACATGCTACAGTGGGACAGAAAAAGGGGATAACATGAGTCATTGTCCAATCCCAACAGGAGAGAGGGACATTAGCAAAGAAAAAAACAAGATGTATTCCCTCAGAAGAAGCCAGCCACAGAAACATCACTGGCCCAAGTGGACCAGGTGTTACATAGTAAAATTATAACACATATAGTAA
Organism: Neoceratodus forsteri; assembly: GCA_016271365.2. Lineage (NCBI taxonomy): Eukaryota > Metazoa > Chordata > Ceratodontiformes > Ceratodontidae > Neoceratodus > Neoceratodus forsteri. The sequence continues at coordinate 607,706,278 of CM057449.1, read as the reverse complement.
TTTAAGGTTGAAAGGGACAGTAGGTCTATTATGTCCACCTTCTGCTTCTTAAGCAAGAATAAGTGTGTTGTACAAATATGTACTAACACAGAGTGGTTTCTTACCCTCTCTACTACCCAGGGTATGCAGTGATTTTACTTGGTAAACAGAAATGTTTCCATGCTTATCTTGAAGCTCTGTATTGAGTTTATGTCTATAGTCTCTGCTGTTAGTGTGTTCCGTAGAATCACCTCCCACTAGGAGAGTAAGTGCCTCCTAACATTACCCCTGTGTAAGTCCTCCCTACCCTTCTGGGGCTTATCTAAGCTGATGACTCCAGCATCCTGGACTCCACCTTCTTCACCTTCTGATCCTCCCAGGACTGAGGAGGTGGGTCTTGTGTGGATATCCAGGAACCCGGGTGGGATTAATACCAGGGCTCCATATCAAGGTTATCCTGCCCATTGCCGTACAGCCCCCTCTGTGCTTGGGTCCCTCAGTTTTGTTTGGGGCCCAGGCAGTGGGCAAGAACATAGTGGAGCTGCAAATTGCCTGTTCCCTGTGCCCAGAAGAGTCAGCGGGCCCAGGAACAGAAAAAGAAAAGAGTGCATGTTGGGCTGCTGCACATGTGCAGATACGCACCTTGGAGCAGTAGCTTCATTTTAGTTAACAGGCCATACACCTGCTCACAGTGAGGATCCCAGCTCCAGGACAAGAACTGGATCAAAGCCAAAACACACCATCTGGTGCATACTAAAGATATTTTCTAGTTCCAGAGTAGACAGTTTTATTTATTTAGATTTTGTTGACCGGGTAAGTGCACTAGACAAATTCTGCCTATTTTCAGGCATGACCCAGGGGAAGGGGATACAGATAAATGCCAACTGACCTTGAACCAGATTAAGCTTGTGGGAATGGGAAGGAGGACTGAACTTTAAGCACATGCGTACCAACAGAGAGAACTGCTCAGATGACTGCCTCCCGCAAAAAGGTCTCTGACACTAAGACAAGGCATATGCCCAACTAACAATGCACATCCCCAGCCCCATGACAACCAGCGGGGCCAGAACATGCTCACAACTACATGAAGGGACTGTAATTAAAGCAGCAGCAAGCTGACAAAGTGGGGCACAAATGTAAACAAATATGGCAGCCCCATGACTGACCAGCCTGCATAACATCATGGCAAAGGGATTGTAGTAGGTCAGAGCATCTTTGGCCATGAATTTCAGCCAATCAGGAGCCAGCTCATGCCAGAGACAGTTTGCCTGGGAACAAGACCAACCAACCAGGTGCTGAGTTTCAGCTCAGTTAAAAGGGTCTGTTTCTAGAGATCATGGCCAGTTCAGTCACACAGCCAAAAGAGTGACTGTGTGTCCAGGTCTGGGCCTGTGTGCCACTGTTTGTCCAGGCACTGTAGACTTGGCAGACTGAAAATATTTGGGATCCCAAGTAAAGTGCCTGTGTGAAGCAGTGAAGAAGTCCTCAAAACTACAGTTTTAAAGGCAAGTTGGTGCTGGCATTTTCCAGAACCTAGACTTTTCCGCTCTGGAGGATGAGCTCCCACAGTGTCTCCAGTCCACAAAGGCACCTGTTTTGTCCCACGTCCCAGACCTCAGCAAGACACCAAGGGAGAGAGGGGAATGCAGCAGAGAGAAGTCACCAGCATGCATGGGGAAGCCTGCATTCCACCCAAGAGACACCTCATCCAGTCCACCTGTTCTAGGCAACCTGTACCAGAAGTATCAATTGAGGCATCAAAACAGTGAGTAAATTCCAGGGTTTGACCCTGCAACTGCCTGCAACTGGGGAGAAAATCATTGTGCCAAGAACTGAGGGAGAAGTCTTTAGTAGGACTGTGCCAGTGTGGGAGGCCCAGACAGAAGACCTGTGGAGGCCAGCCACCACACATCTCAGTGGATTACAGATATGAGCCCCTTTTTACTTGTTTTACCAGTTTAAAGTCTGTGTTCAGCAACTGTTGTGTTTTGAACAGTATTTGGACTGTAACAGTTTAAGCATGCCAACAGACTACACCCTGCTAGCAGCATCAGGGTTCCCAATGTTGTACATGCTGCAACTTAAAAGAGAGCTCTCACTCATGCAATTTGGGATGGAATTAAACCAGGAGCACCTGCATTGGGGTTTGAGGACTGCTGGGGGGCAGATTCCGTGGGGCAAAGTGTTGATCTGTGTATTGCTTACAGTGTTTGCATTTTTGTCTGCTTAGAGTTTAGTGGTACTGCTATCCCCAGCGTTCCCATTTTACCATACAGCCCCCTTGTTTTTTTCTGTACCCTCCCTTTTAAGTAAATGATTTTGTTTGAATTATATTTTGTGGTTTGGGGATCATCGTTGCTTACTGTGTAACTTTGATTTGGGGGCAGGACTCTGTGGGCAGTTCATGCCCTGTTTCCTGGGAGGTGATAGTCTAATGCATCAGCATCCATGTATTCCATATTGCCACCTCTAATTGGAGGCACCAAGCCACATCATGCCAGTCTTCTCAGTGTAGCACATCTTTAGGTAACCCAAGCTGGCCTCCTAGGGAGTTGTGGACAGGAAAACCCTTAGGGCCCCGGTACGGCAGCTGCTACTCCTGAATTTATCACCGGTGAGCTTGAGCATGTGTCCCCGTGTCCTGCTGGAGGACACCACAGCAAACATCTCTGTCAAATCTTGTTGATACCCTTCAGTAGGCAGAAGAATAAGATCATGACCCTCTCAGACTCTTCCTTCAAATCCCATCACTTAAAACTCACATGAATTTCTTACCCTATAGGTATTTTTAGGACTGCAGTGGGCATAGTCCTGAAGATCTCTTGCTATCAGACAAGAACTTAGCACATTCCTTCCGACTGAACAACCTGTTGGAGTTGCAAGACAGTCACCTCCATGTCCGTGAAGCACTCTGCTCGTTGTCTCTGGTGGAAGTCGCACTGCACTATTTTTTATTGTCAGTGGTCATGGCGGAGCATGGCACACTCTGCTATGTCCAGAATGGCTGCCAAACTGTACTGCACATGTGTGACTACTAGCGCATATGCAGTAGAGCGGTGGCCATCTTGGACATGGCATAGTGTGCCCTGCTCCGCCATGACTGCTGATTTTTTTTTTTTATTATGGATACCCCCACCCAACCCTCCTCTCAGCACCCATCACCTCATCCCCCAGAAACATAATGATGACATTGGGTGCCCAATCTCCCAGTGTCAGCGATCCTGTTCCTCCATGACCTTTTTTTTAAATATATATTTTTTCTCCCCCACCTAACCCTCCCTCTCAGCACCCCCGAAACAAAACATTGACAGTAGGAGTGCCCTTTCCTGCAGTGTCACAAGCAGGAATCCTTGGTCCATTTTTTTCTTAAACTTGAAAAAAGAAAACCGTCCATTGATATCTTTCATGGCCATTAGTGATCCCATAAAACCCTCCCACTCTGCACCCATGACCCCCCTACCCACCCAAGCTCTTACTTACCCACCGGGGGTCCAGCACTGTAATCTTCTGTGGACTGCAGACATGTCTTCACTCTTCAAAGTTGGACTGTGAACTGAGGAAACAGGTATGCAGTTCAATGTATTTCAATGGGGTTTTGAACTTAGTGCCATAACTTGGCCAGATTTTCATATTTTTGCCCCACATTTTCAACATGCCTTTTTTGGGACCCCACCTGATGAACAATTGCACTATCATTAGGTAGATTTGTCCTGAAAGGTGATTTTGCAGTCCCTACATGAAATCACCTTTTGGGCTAGAGTTGAAAATTTTCTCTGCTCTTGTTCATGAGGTTGGGACATAAGAAGGCTATGGTGAAAATTTTATGTAAAAATAATAACAAACAATAAAGTTATGAGCCATTTTGCAAACACTGGCTCGTAACTTTAATTTTAAATATTTTTACCCCAAATTTACAACATAGCGACAGCACCTCATGAATGTGATAGCTGTCATTTTTCAAATACTGGCCAAAATGTTTTTACATCCTGAAAAGTGATTTTGCAGTCCCTCCAAGAAATCACCTTTTGGATGGGAGTTAAACATTTTCTCTGACCTTATTCATGAGGTGGGGTCATAAGAAGGCTATGATTTAAATTTGGTATAACAATATTTAAAAAAAAAAATTATGAGGCTATGTTGAATTTTGCAAATGCAGGCTCATAACTGGTAATATTCAATAATCTTATCCCAATTTTCAACATAGCCATTTCTTTACAGCACCTCATGAATGTGACAGCTGTCATTTTTCAACTTCTGCCCAAAATGTGTTTTTGCATCCTGAAAACTGATTTTGCAGTGCCTGCACAAAATCACTTTTAGGCCAGAAGTTGAACATTTTCTCTAGCCTTCTTCATGAGACAGGGTCATAGCAAGGCTATGTTGAAAATGTGGTGTCAAAATATTAAAACACACATTTTTAATATTTTTATGCCAAATTCCTCGGCTGCAACCCTATCGGCACTGGCCAGAATTTGTTTTAAATCATAGTATGTTTTAATCTTTACCTCAGTGCTGACCAATCCTGCTGAATTGACTGGGCCCCCACATGTCTAATCATGGCCAATGTGTCCCACCAGATGCCTCCAATCCCAGACCTCTGATGCTCCAGCAAAGCCCTGGAGCTTACCCTCTCTGGTGGGTACTGGACTGGGAAGTGGCATTGTGGTAAAATGTGTCCACTTCATATACTGGGTTGAGGGTATATTGTGGAAGCCCAGGGAGGGGCTGACTGCACCTCTGACAGTCCTGTTGAACCTCCTACTGGAGATGGGAGTGGTTCCAGGGGACTAGAGGAGGGCAGATGTGGTCCCACTTCAAAAAAGTGGCAGTTGGGAGGAGGCTGGCAACTACAGACCAGTCTGCCTGACTTTGGTGGTGGGGAAATTAATGGAATCACTACTGAAGGAAAGGATTGTAGAATACCTTGAACCCAGTGGCTTACTGGATCCAAGACAGCAAGAATTCACAAGAAGGATGTCTTTTAACAAATTTGATAGATTTCTTCAACTGGATGAGCATGGAATTGGATCAAGGGGGAGTGGTGGATGTGGTCTACCTAGATTTCAGCAACTCCTTTGATACCTTTCCACATAGGAGACTTGTAAGCAAGCTGGCAGCCTAGGAGTGGGTCCAAAGGTGGTACACTGGATAAGAAATACATTAGAGGATTGAAGACCGAGGGTGATATAACACGGAGTTCATTCTGAGGAAGGGAGGGTGACCAGTGGGGTGCCACAGGGACCAGTACTGGGATCAGTCCTCTTTAATGTCTGTATTAGCGACATTGCAGTGGAACTGGATGGGAAGGTGTGCTTTTTCGGGGATGACACTAAAATCTGTAATAGGGTACACACTCCAGGAGGGGTGGAAAAATGAGTGGGTATCTTAGAAAACTAGAGGAATGGTCAAGGGTGTAACAGCTGGATTTCGATGCAAAAAAGTTCAAAATCATGCACTTGAGGCACAGAAACCCAGGGACGAAGTTCAAAATGGGGGGAATGGTATTGATGACCACCTAACAGGAAAGAGTCATGGGCGTAATCATATCTGATGATCTAAAGGTGGCCAAGTACCTATGTCTTAATTTTACTGTTATACTTATGTGTTGTACTGCTATACTGTGTATTTTGGTTTGTCTTACTGTGACAAGGTACCTTTGTAAATGAGCCTATGGCTCAAAGGTTTTCCAAACTGCTGTTTAAATAAAATAAATAAAAATAAAAAAATAAGTAGTATGACAATGCAGTTGGGAGAGCTAGCAGGGTGCTGGGGTACATAGGGAGGGGTATCACCAGCAGAAAGAGGGAGGTGGTGTTACCCCTGTAGACAATTGGTGAGACATCATCTTGTGTACTGTGTCCAGTTCTGGAGACTTCTCCCCTGGAAAGTCGTAGAAAGAGTGGAAGTGGCCCAGAGGAGGGCAACCACAATGGCTTGGCAGAAGACACCAGGAGAAAGGACTGCTGTGTGACTGAACTTCTCTGCTGGGACTATATTGCCCTCCCCTCCACCCAAAGCTAGTTCTATTTTTATAGGCACAGGATTTGACTGACAACAGGAACTTCCTGTTTAGGGGCAGGAAGTGAGTGATCACAGAACCACCAAGGACCCACCATCCTAGAAGGGCAAGAGTAGCTCTCCAGCCCCCTCTAGCTGCTGGAGGTCTGCCTCTGAACAAGTAAGTGGTCTACTGAGAAATATAGGACATTCTTGTCTCAGAACAGGACAATCAGGAGCTTAAAGGGCACACAGGCAGAAAGTAAGGAGAGAGAGAAAAACAGAGGCAAGAGTAAGGATTGCAAACAGTTAAGGGGCCAGAAATAAGACATGATTGGAGTGGTGCAGTGCAGTGGCTGTGGGAGCAGCAGTCTTCCGGGAGATGTTCTGGAGGATGCGGTGTTGTCCCATCTGCAGGCACCTCTGGGCTGAGGGAGGAGGTTGCTCATCTCCAGGCTGAGTTGGCCAGGATTGTGGGACCTTCTCTTCCATCCAGGGACCACCAGTGCCACTGCCGCTGCCTCAGAGGTTGCCAAGAAAGAGGAGCGGTTGGACCACAGTGGCCTCAGGGAGGGTGAGGTGGTGGAACAGAGGTGCATCCCTCCAGTTGAACCTCTCCACAATCCCTATGCCATTCTGGCAAAGTGTTTTTCCTCTATGGAGGCACCCACAGTGGAGACCAAGGAGGATGCTGGGAACCTCCACAAAGGAGACCCACAGGAGGGTGGCAGGGGATCCTGCAGGGGAAGGAAACAACTCCTGGTGGGGGACTTCATTGTTAGGAAGGTAGAACTGGGCAAGGAAGGGGAGAGGGAGGTAAGGTGCCTGCCTGGCGACATGGCTTGGAGGGACAGGGAGTGAATCCTCAGGATTGCCGAGCAGCTGCACAGGGGAGGGAGCTGGATGTCATTGTCCACCTAGGGACAAATGACCTGGCTAAGAAAGGGATTAGAGAAGTGCAGGAAGAGTTTGTGGAATTGGGGAGGGGCCTTAGTCAAGTAGCACGCACGGTAACCTTCTCGGAGGTGCTACCCATCTATGGCATAGGAGAGGCTAGGGTGTTCCGTACCATGGGATTCAATCAGTGGTTGAAAAACTGGTGTGGAGCTCAGGGATTTGGCTTCATTGGGGACTGGGGGTCCACCTGGAGTGATGCAAGCCTATACTGGCATGATGGGCTGCATCTGTCTGGGAGGGGAACCAGGATCCTAGGTGATAGGTTTAATGCTTCATTGGCAAGCTTTTAAACTAGCCAAGGGGAGGCACTGAAAGGAGCAGGACAATCCTAGCCCCCAAACAATCACGGTAGTAAGTGTGGCAACACCAACATGGAGGTGTCGATAGGAGAAGGGCAGGGTAAATGGAGAAAGTGACAAAGGCAAGAAGGACAGGGATAGGGCAAAGGGGTAAGGCCATCAGGAAATGGAGGGTAATGAGTACCAATGCCCGTAGTCTGGGCAACAAGCTCCCTGAGCTGGTGGCCTTAATGGAAGAGGGATGCCTGGATATCGTAGCAGTCACAGAAACATGGTACACAGAGAACCATGACTGGGATGTTAACATACCAGGGTACATAACCTACAGGAGAGACAGGCAGGGGAGAAGAGGGGGAGGAGTAGCTCTCTATGTAAAGGAAGGGATAAAAGCAACTGAACAAAAGAGTAAACAGGAGGAGAGGAGGCATTGTGGGTCACCTTGGAGACTGGAAAGGGCACTACAATCCGCATTGAAGGGTTGTGTATAGACCCCATGTCAGGGGAAGGAATGGACAAGGATATGATGGAAGGCATTCTTAGAATGGCAGAGAAAGGGGAGATACTGTTGATGGGAGACCTGAATATGCCAGATGTTAACTGGAGCACATTTGCTGCAGCCACATCCAAGAGCAGGGCCATTCTTGATGCTCTACAGGTGGCAGGCATTAGACAGCTAGTTTCGGAACCCACTCGTGAGGGAGCAATCTTAGACCTCGTACTCTCAAACGGGGGCAGTGAGAGGATCTCAGATCTAGAAGTGGGTTGCCATCTGGGGACAAGTGACCATCAAACAGTGTGGTTCACGTTAAACTCAGCTACAGAGTCAAGCTCATACAAAAGTGAGGGTACTGGACTTTAGGAGGGTTGACTTTGGCAAGATGGAGAGTGCCTCAGAAAAGCACTAGCAAACAGGCCGAAGGAGGTGTGGAGCAACAATGGGGAATTATCAAACTGCCATCACAGAGGCAACAAGCCTTTGTGTGAAGCAAATAAACAAATCAAATGAAAGAAAAGCCACTATGATTCTCAAGAGAGGTGGCTGTGAAAGTCAGGAAGAAAAGATAGCATTCGGAAGTATAAGGAAACACAGAAGGAGCAGGACAGAGAGCTGTACCAGTTAAGGCAGAAAGAAGCAGGGAGGGAAGTCAGAATAGCAAAGGCCCAAACTGAGGAAAAGATAGCCAACTCAGTTAAGAAGGGGATAAAACCTTTATAGGTACATCAGCGAGCATAGAAAGACAAAGGGAGGATAGTGAGGCTGAATAGAATGAACGGTGGGTGGGCAGAGGGGACAGTGAAAAGCAGGAATACTGAACAATATTTCTGCTCAGTATTCACAAAGAGGAGGGGAAGTGCCTAATCCAATTAACAGAAGCACTTTGATAGGGGGTCGATCCCAGTCCTTTCACAGAAGAAAGGGTTCTGCAAGAACTCCTAAAACTGAAGGTGGACAAAGCAATGGGTCCTGATGGAATTCACCCCAGAATTCTAAAAGAATTAAGGAAGGAACTAGTGAAACCACTGGCTACTCTTTTAATAAATCATGGAGGATGATGTGGTACCCGAGGACTGGAGGAAGGGATGTGATTCCCTTCACAAAAGTGGGTCCAAGACAGAGGCAGGAAACTACAGACCTGTCAGTCTGACCTCTGTGGTAGGGAAAGTGATGGAGTCACTTCTGAAGGAAAGAATAGTTGAGTACCTAGAGGTCAGTGGAGCACAGGATCCAAGGCAGCATGGGTTCACAGAGGGAAGGTCATGTCAGATGAATCTTAATAGATTTCTTTGACTGGGTGACCAAAGTAGTAGACCAGGGAGGGGCTGTGGACATGGTCTACCTAGACTTTAGCAAGGCATTTGACACAGTCCCACACAAAAGATTATTAGTCAAATTAACCAGCCTGGGAGTGGGTCCCAGGGTGGTAGCCTGGGTAAAACATTGGCTGGACAACAGGACACAGAAGGTAATTGTAAATGGAGTCCACTCTGAAGAAAGGGCGGTTACTAGTGTGGTACCGCAAGGTTCAATATTGGGTCCAGTCCTTTTTAATGTCTTCATCAGTGACATTGCAGAGGGACTGGAAGGAAAAGTATGCCTTTTTGCAGATGACACAAAGATCTGCAACAGGGTTGATACACAAGGAGGCGTGGAAAGGATGAAAAGGGACTTGGCAAGGTTGGAGGACTGGTCAGACGTATGGCAGCTAGGATTCAATGTAAAAAGTGCAATAATGCACCTGGGAAACAAGAACCCAGGGAAGGATACACAGTGGGTGGGAGGTAGTAACAACAACAAAACAGGAAAGGGACCTGGGGGTAATCATATCAGATGACCTTAAGGTTATCAAGCAATGTGAGAAGGCAGTAGGAGGGCCGGGGTATACTGGGATGCATAGGGAGAGGCATCAGCAGCAGAAAACAGGAAGTTGTTATCCCTCTGTACAGACAGTTGGTGAGACCCCATCTGGAATACTGTGTCCAGTTCTGGAGACCCCATCTCCGCAAGGACATAGACAGGAAAGAGGCAGTCCAGAGGAGGGCAACTAAAATGGTGCAGGGTCTGCAAGAGAAGCCATATGAGGAGAGACTAAAGGAGCTTAATATGTATACCCTTGAGGAAAGATGGGAGAGGGGGGACATGATAGAAACTTTCAAGCACCTCAAGGGAATCAACAAAGTCCAAGAGGGTAGCATCTTTCAGAAAAAGAGACTTGCAAGAACAAGGGGACACAATTTAAAGACAGAAGAAGCGCGGTTCAGGGGCAATGTGAGGAAGTATTATTTCACAGAGAGGGTAGTGGATGCATGGAACAGCCTTCCTGAGGAAGTTGTGGGGTCTAAAACTGTGGGAGAATTCAAGAATTCATGGGACAGACATAAGGCAATTCTTGTGGGGGGCAGGAAGATATAGGCTGTTGGTTAACTAGGATCTGTGGCCTATCCTGTAGGTAGGGAAATGGGCAGACTAGATGGGCCTAGCGGTCCTTATCTGCCGTCAAAGTCTATGTTTCTATGTTTCTATGGTGTCAGCTCTGCATCAAACACCTCATGAGGAAAGACTGAAGGATCTCAGTATATACACCCAGGAGGAAAGGAGGAGAGAGGTGATATAATAGAGACTTTCAGATATCTCACAGGTATAAATAAAGTACAAGAGGGAAGCATTTTTTAGAAAAAAGATGCTCAGGGACAAGGGGTCATGCTATGATGCTGGAGGGGGTAGACTCAGGGGAGATGTGAGGAAGTACTTCTTCATGGAGAGGGTGGTGAATGCCTGGAACATCCTTCCAGTGGTGGTGTGGGGGGGAACTGTAATGGGATTTAAGAATGCATGAGATAGGGATAATGGAACCTTAGTGATAAAGCAAGTGGGGGATAAGCCAGAGATCAAGTAGGGTCTGCGGTGATACAGTAGGTAGGGAAAAATGGGTAGACTAGGTGGGCCAAGTGGTCCTTATCTTCTGTAAATTCTATGTTTTTATGTGAGGTGGGGATGCCAGCAGGGACATGCTTTACAATGTGCCTGTCAGAATTCAATACATCACAGATTCCTGCATGACAAAAGGGATTAACTGCCATTGAGAGTGCCTTGTTTTCTGCTGTAACTCTGCTGCAGAATTCTGCAGTATTGTGTTGCATCCTGGCAGGCACCACTATATACTGTGGGGAAGGGGCCAGCTGTTATTGGTAGCCTGGGCAATTTTTTTCACAGCTTAACCCCTCTCTCAACCCCTGACTCTCTGCATCAAGTCTGTGTTGCACACCCAGCCTGCAGAGGTAGGGGAGTACTGATGTCACGTGGTCATCAACAATGTCAAGACCATCTCAGGGCCTGTAAGAGGCAATAGTGAAGTGGGGAACATTTCCCTCCCCATCTGGCATCACAGAATTCCTTGGCTCCACTGTCCTGAGGTGGGTTGGTCACCAACATGGGAACATGATGTCTTCTGCCAGTGCCAGCAGATCGACAAAGATTATTTTCTTATTAGCATCGTTATGTCTTCCTGGTTAGTCCTGCCCTTAGGCTGCCATGGGTGACCTCCCATCCCCAACACAGCTTACCACCTCCACAGCCTGTCATCATGGAGGGCACCTTGAGATGGGGCATAACCCCTTTGTAAGGTCCACATTTTGTGGCTGGTGGCTTGTTGCATGGGGACTGAGTGTGCCAGGACACTCCATCATCCTTTCATCAATTGTAGGATTTATTCCACTGTATTGTCACAGTCTGAAGGATTAATGTGTAAGTGCTGATCCCCTTTCATTCACTTGCCTCTGCATAGCACCACACTAGTCTCACTGAGGCCTCATGTGCACACAGTGCATCACGTGGTATGGAGCTAGATCCCTGGTACATCACACGGGGTCACTACAGTGGTGGACTGCAGCACTACTCCACCATGGCCTGGGACATGCTGCCATTGGCAGTGTTCTTCCTTGCACTGGCTACTTACATAAGCATCAAAGTCCACTTCCAAACCCAGGTCCTCCACATGGAAACATGTTGCACTACCACTGGGTCACCACATGAAAGCCTGTAATTCCTGATCCCCTCTATCCCTAACCTGGCACCATTGTATCCTGCATATCAGTCTTCCTTCATTTGTATGGCTTGCATTAATCTTGTAGCTATTGTAGTGCCTGTAGCTGAAATGATTTTTTTTCACAGCTGTACTGTACATACCATATAATAACTTAATGTCCTGAAAATCTGCTACTGCCACCTCTGCAGCATTACACCCATTCACCACCTAAACTCTCTTGTCAGCTGAAACCCTCATTCATGCCTTCATCACCTCCTGATCTGACTACTGCAACACCCTTCTGTATGGTAATTTTAAGTCCCTAAATCAAGAAGCTCCTATCTGTTCAAAATTCTGCTGCTCCATCTACTCACCCACTTTCAGAGACTGGATCACATTACTCCTATCCTCAGAAGCCTTTACTGGATTCCTATACAGTTTTGCATACCATACAGAACAGCTCTATTGGTTTTCAAAATTTGCCTTGGTCTGGCACTCCCTGTCTCTATTACCTCATCAGCCACTAGTCTCATTTCACACTCTTTGTTCCTCTAACTATGGACTTTTCTCTGCACATAATATTAGTCTCCCTACAATTTGGGTGATGTCTTTTGGCTTTGCTGCCCTTTAGCCAGCAAAAGTATTCTTGCTTTTCTATGCTTCAAGCATCTTTCAAATCCCACTTTAAAACCCACCTGCATTCCCTATTTTTTGACCTCTGACCCTCCAGTGCCACCCTAGCACGAGCGAAGACTTGTTGACTGAATGTATGTATTGCCCCCTACACCACCACCATGTTGTTTCATTGCTTTTAACACAGCTGTACAATACTTGTATTTTTATGTTGTTTTTACTCTGCTTTACTTTGAATTACTGTTTGTCAATCAGTTTGTGATACACTGTATGAAAATTGCAGTATATTGTATGTACCATAATAACGTACATTCAGTACATGAATGCATATTTGGGGATGGAAAGGAAAGCAGTCATCCACTAAGTTCCTCCCTCCCACTAGCTAAGAGGGAATACCCTGTCATCTCATTTTCCGCTCCTCATTTTCTTCAGATTATTTGTCTAGTCTGAGCTTGGAAGTTTTTGCAGTAGTAATTGATACCACATGCTCTGGTAGTCTATTCCAAGTGTTCACCACTCATTCTGCAAAGTATTTCTGACATTTTCCTTGAATGTTTATTCCTTCAGTGATTTTGAGTGTTCCTTTGTCCTTTCATTCTAATGCGTCTTGGAGAGCTGCTCTCTGACTGATGGTGTTATTCCTTTTAGATACTTGAATACTGTAATCAGGTCTCCCCTGAGTCGTCTCATTTCCATGGAAAACTGACCCAGTTCTGCCGATCAGTCCTCATAACCAGTATTCTCCAGTCAATCAGCTGTGGTGGTACACAGTAAAGACATGATCAAGTTTAAAAGTAGACTACATATATATATATATATACTATAAAGAAAGAAATGTATTAGTCTATAACCATTGAAAATGGCAAGCCATTATAGGCAAATTGCCTTCCTGGCTTGAATATCTCCTATGAATCCTATGAACCAACTTGGCTTCTCTACGCTGTACCCTCTACATCATGTCAATGTCCTTCCTCAGATCTGGAGACCAAAACTGCCCACTGTATTCAAGATTGGGCTGGACCAAGGATCTATATGTAACCCCCCCACCGGCCCCCCTTTTTTAACTAGCAGGGCTTCTTCTCTCACCACAACATCTGGGGGATAAAGAGAGAGGTGGGGGGTCACATTGTAAAATCTATCTACACACATGCACTCTATGCAGCTACAATGGCCACCATATACAAGGTGGACTAATCTGTTATACAATACAGACAACCAAGTGTGGCAACTACCTGGCACACACCTGGTAGGGACCAATTGCCATGGCCAACAACCCGGGTCCCTAGGAGAAAACGTTTGCTTAGGACTATGCTAGGTTTGCACTTCTGGACAGGGGCACCCAAGTAACTCCACACACCAGGAAGCAATAACATTACTGTTCAAACCTGGTTGGGATTCTAGAGTGTGTCTTTTATTCATGTAACAGAGTAGGAATAATCACAAAGTGAAGATGGACCCCCATAGGGCTACACATACTGGTAATGCAGATTTCTGAGGTACAAACATTCCTGAAATCCCATTTAGCATAGGATGAAAAAAACACACATTGGTGAACACACTGGTTCCTACTAGAAATTAGCACATTTGGCCAGATACTGGTACTGTTCCCATATTTCACAGGAGTATAGGTGGTACACATGACCACCAAGGAGCACATACAGTCTCAGAACTTTCAGAACCCACTATACAGGGGTAAACTGAAAGAAAACAACCCACATCCAGGATTAAGCACTCTTCTCAGGCATTGGCGAGTTGCACTGAAGAAAAAATAAAAGGTGCCCTTCAGAACCCGTAGAGGTAAACTGGTTACTCCAGATGGGGGGTCTCCCACCTTTTGCTTCCAGGCTTATACTAGGCCATTCATCCAGTTAATAACACCACACAGCTGTAGAAAACTGTAGCTGTTGTCTTAAATGTTTATCACATTTAACATACTACACACACCTTGGGGTGTCAGAATTAAACGTTCTGTACTTGGACAGTCACATACAGGACCCCAACATAGGCAGAAAGCTTTTAACCCAAAGTCTAGGTGACAGGGTCCCTTTGTCAGAGAAAATCACCTCACAGGCATTGCAGATACTCCTGGGTTTTACTCAGAAAACAAACAAGGTACTCACAGAGCAGTTGTGACAAGGTAGCTTCGAGTCCAAAAAGGACCAGGGGATTGCCCCTGCATTCTGAAGTTCACCCCATCTTTCCTGGAATGGGGCAGTGGGAAAACCATAGGACAAGGTCTCCACCACTTCCAGAACTGGTACAGTTGTCAACCACTAGGGTGAGAACTATAAAAAACACAAACTGGTAGCTCTCTGACAGAGCTGAATGAAGAGCTGCCTAACACTGCAGTCTCCTCCACTGAACTCCAACTATAGACTCACGAACATTCTAAAGCTAGCTCCCTAGCAGCTGGCCAGTGGGGCTCATGCTGCTGCGACAGTTCTATATGACATCATCCCTCCAGAGCTCAGCAGAGACTGAGAACAGAGAGAGACAGAGTGAAACCCATTTGACTGGCATTTCACTAGCTGCCTTCCCTGCCTACCACTGATTCTAACTGGGATTCTAGTAAACCCTGGGAACAAGGGGGTTACATATATAAGGGCATTACTGTTTGAGGTATTCTCTTTTATGATTTAATTTGTGTGGGTAAATCCTTTTTTATTGTATTGACCATCCTGTTGGCATTCCCAATTTCTGTTACTTCATAACCCTCTATTCTCATCCCACAGTCTCCACTCTTCCAACTTCCTAGCAGAATTCCATGATTCCAAAAAGACAGCACCATCACACTTTTCTGAATCCTAGATGTTACAAGGCCAGTGGTCAAGCAGTTTTCTCCTTGAGACTGCCCAGTCTTTGGAACAATCTCCTTGCTATTGTGCATACTACCTGTATGTAAATGTCCCTTGAGAGCCTTCACAAACTTGTCAAACCCAAATGCTACTATCTTTAGTCTGCCTTATTATCCTACTGCATTTATTTCTGCACTGATTCTTACTGTGCTACACTTGTCTATACCACAGGCATGTGTTTTGTTCCATTGATAGTCACAGCTAGTTTTCCTCTGTACACCTCTTCCCACAGTATGCATCTGGAATGAGCTGGTTTCCAGCTCAGCATGCATTTTCCAGGTCCCAAACATTTGAATAAATAAATACATTTGAATATTACTGCTTACAAAAACAGTGACCATCTATATATATATATATATATATATATATATATATATATCAGGTTCTTTCAGAAACTCATGTACTTGTGCACAGTGATGCTCTCCTTAATGGTCCTTCTTAACAGTTTATTGTGTATGTTTAATGTTAAAGTAGTTTGGCCTAAACTCTGTATTTATTTATTGTTTGTTTGTTCACTAGGTAAGTACACTTGTCTCAGGAACTCTTTTCATGCATGACCCAAGCCGGAAGATGGCACACAACAGTACAGTAGGAATACAGTACATACAGGGCAAGGCATTAACAAAGTTAAAAAGGTTAAAGCCGGCCCGGTGACACTGAGGGTGGAGGTGCTGGAAGCCACACCTCGCGCCATGCTGGTGACCTGGGTTCAGGAACGGACTTGGGTCATTCGGGGCTTGGCATGGGGAGGAAGGATAAAGCATCCAGGGGACTGCTGTCCTTCCTCAGGGTGAGGGGATTTGCACTGCGTGCTGTTGACTGACACCCAGTGGTTGCTGGGGGTTGGCACAGGCGTACAAACACATAGTAGGGTTGGCCCATGTCCAGGGTGATTGGCTGCCTCAGTGGAGGTGGAGATTTCCTTCCCACCCATTACACAGATGTGGGTGTAGGAGAAAAAATTGTTCTATGTGATAAAGGCGAGTCTGAAAGACTGCCTATCACATAGAGTGAGCAAACTTGAGCCCATAGTCAAAAGGGCGATGGATATTGTAGCAACCATTGCAAATAGTGATGGTCGCTACAATACTTAACTAAACCACACAGAAATTTTTTTTTATGCGGGGGGGCTGTGACCCCCCTCCTGTACCTCCCCCTTGCATGAACTTAAATAACCAACTCTGAGGGGGGTGTGGACCACGGGGCAAGATACTGGATTCTGAAGAAAAATAAATGTTTCTGTCTGTAGCCAGACCCTAACCTGAGTCTGCTTGCATCACAAGCGGTGGTGTACACCACTACACTATGCAAGCAGCTCGGCAGGAACTGACCACAAAGCATACTATATCCTCCAGTAGTGAGTACAGCTCCTTGCTGTACTCGCTATGCAGGATATAGTGCTGTATTGCACCACTTGCTCTTTTGTAGAGTGCTGTTATTGAGTTGCTCTCTGCTCTCCAACACATTACCTCCAAAAACCATATAAACACTACAAACAGGTATCTGCCTCTATCTCTGAAATCAAATAAAGAGGCAGAAGACACTGCAGAGCAGGACACTGTGGCACAGGAGCTAGCACAACAAAACTCACCCAAATCAGGAACCAAAACAAAACAAGCACAAAGGAAATCAAAAAACTTCTGATTATAGGAGACTCCATGATTAGGGAGTTGATACCCATCTCCACCAGGGGTGATGGTCAGATGTCTCCCAGGTACATCAGCATGGAGACACACTGACCGCATTGCTAAAATTGTTCACAAAGCAGGAGAAAACATTGATGTCCTAGTACACATAGGGACTAATGATTCCGCCAGCCGGTCAGTTGTGGAGACCAAGGAACACCTGACTAGGCTGGGTGACAAACTATCATCTATTTCGTCCGCATCTCCTTCTCTGAGATCCTGACAGTCTGGGAGAGGGAGCAGATGGACGGAAGGTCAGAGAAGGGAGATAGGGAGCTAAACACGTGGCTCAAGGGCTGGTGCCAGGAAAGGACACAGATTTGTAGGAACTGGCAACAGTTCTGGGAGGCGAAAGTTCTTTAAATTTGATGGACTGCATCTGACTAAAGAGGAGTCAGTGCATTGGGGCAGAAGTTTGACGATTTGCAGAATATTTAAACTAGCAAATGGGGAGAGGGTGCAGCACCCCATGCGTCGAATGGGAAGAACACCCCTCCCCCCTCAGCTAGTGGTCAAACAGGAATTGAGCATGTTTGCCGTTCATTTGCATCACCAGGTAAGAAAAAAGATTTGTCTCCCCATACGACGCACAGGGGTAATGCCAAACTTCACCCAACAACTAACACACCAAAATCTGGCCAATGGAAAATCATGTACACAATGCTCACAGCCTGGGAAATAAGATCCCAGACCTGCAGGCAATAATGTCAGAGGCTAAACTGGACATAGTAGCAATTAGTGAGGCGTGGTTTACCAGTAACCACACTTAGGAGACTTCAGTACCTGGCTATGTATTGTTCAGAAGAGACCGAGTGCAAAAGGTGGGGGGAGGAGTGGCCCTGTATGTCAATGAAAATATCAAAGCTACAGAAATTCAGAATACATATAAGGAGCCAGAAGAACTGTGGGTCACCCTGGAAACAGGAAATGGGACAGCTATAAGAACTGGGGTTGTCTACAGGCCCCAGACCAGAGGGAAGACATAGACACATTACTGTTAGAAGATATACAAAACATGACAGCTAAAGGGAGGTTCTGATAATGGGAGACTTCAACATGCCGGATACAGATTGGTCAATACCAGCAGGAACATCTGCCAGAACTAGACACATAGTAGATTCCCTGCAGGGGGGGAGGACCTCAAACAACTGGTACAGCAACCCACAAGAGACAGGGCTATCCTAGATCTAGTACTGACTAACAGGGAAGGGATCACAGATCTCCAGGTAGAAGGTCACCTGGGGCCAGTGACCATCACATGGTATGGTTCAATTTGGCTACTACATCTAAATCATCCCATTCCAAGGCAAAATATGGGACTTCAGAGGAGCTGACTTTGATAAGATGGCCAACAGAGTTAAGCTAGCCCTGGCAAAAAGAAACACAGGTGAGGGGGTACAGGCAAAGTGGGCAAGCATTAAGGATGCAATACTTGAAGCAACATCCCATTGTGTTGGACAGAAAAGGAAGTGCAAAAGAAGAAGGAAACCACTTTGGTTCTCAAATACAGTAGCAGAAAAGGTCAGAGCCAAAAGGCTGGCCTTCAGGAAATATAAGGGAACACAGCGGGATGAAGATAGGGAGGCATACCAAACTGCCCTAAGGGAAGCAGGGAAGGCAGTAAGGCAAGCAAAGTCCCAAACTGAGGAAACACTAGCACGAACAGTAAAAGAAGGTGACAAGACTTTCTATAGATACATTAGTGAAAGGAGAAAGTCCAGAGGGGGTATTGCTAAGCTTAATGGAGAAAAGGGAGCATGTGAGGAGGAGGACCCTGTAAAGGCATCTATCCTAAATAGATACTTTTGCTCAGTATTTACTGAAGAGAAGGTAGGGCAGGCCCACAGCTCAGCATCATGGACACAGGGAGAAGGAGGTGAGCACTACTCCCTTCTACAAAAGAAAGGGTCCTACAAGGCTTGCTAAGCTCAGGGTGGATAAGGCAATGGGACCTGATGGCATACATCCCAGGGTACTTAAGGAGCTAAAGGAGGAACTAGCAGAGCCATTAGCAGAATTGTTTAGTGAGTCTCTGAGCACAGGAGAGGTCCCAGAAGACTGGAGAAGGGTTCATGTGATCCCGCCCACAAGAGTGGTAGCAGGAAAGAGGCAGAGAACTACAGACCAGTCAGTCTTACCTCAGTAGTGGGCAAGATTATGGAGGCACTCTTAAGGAAAGGATAGTGCAACACCTGGAATCCATAGGGGCACAGGATCCAAGACAGCATGGGTTTACAAAAGGAAGGTCCTTCAAACTAATCTCTAGATTTCTTTGACTGGGTAACCAGAGTGGTGGACCAAGGGGAGCAGTTGATGTCACCTACCTTGACTTCAGCAAAGCTTTTGACACTGTTCCACATAGAAGATTGATAAATAAGCTGGGTAGGCTCGGGTGGGTCAGAAGTTGGTCAACTGGGTGGCAAACTGGTTGACGGGCAGAAAACAGAGAGTGGTGGTAAATGGTATACAGTCAGAAGAGATGCAAGTCAGAAGTGGGGTACCTCAGGGATCAGTCCTGGGGCCAGTCCTCTTCAACATCTTCATTAGTGACCTTGCAGATGGACTAGAGGGTAAGGCTTGTCTGTTTGCAGATGACACCAAGATCTGCAACAGAGTAGATGATCCAGATGGGGTGGGCAGAATGAGAAGAGATCTGGATAAACTAGCAGAATGGTCAGAAGAGTGGCAACTGGGATTTAATGCAAGGAAGTGCAAAATCATGCACATAGGGAAGAGAAACCCTGAAGCCACCTATAGGCTGGGAGGGGAGTTGCTAGCAGTCACAAAGGAAGAAAGAGACTTGGGCATCATCATCACTGATGACCTGAAATCATCCAAGCAGACCTCTAAAGCAGTAGGTAAGGCTAGGGGTGTTAGGAGTGTATTAGTAGGGTATCACAAGTCGTAAGAGGGAGGTAATAATCCTCTGTACAAGACACTGGTTAGGCCCCATCTGGAGTACTGCATGCAGTATTGGAGGCCACACCTTCACAAGGACATTAATCAAATTGAGGCAGTCCAGAGAAGGGCAACAAATGGTGCAGGGACTGCATCAGAAGACATATGAGGACAGATTAACGGAGCTCAATATGTATACCCTTGAGCAAAGGAGGGAGAGAGGTGATATGATCGAGGCATTCAAACACCTTAAGGGCATAAACAAGGTGAAAGAGTCTAACATTTAAATATAAGAAAAATAGCAGGACAAGAGGACACAGCATGAGATTAGAGGGAGGCTGATTAAGGGGGAATGTGAGGAAATTCTTTTTCACAGAAAGGGTGGTGGATGCATGGAATGGCTTACCACAAGAAGTGATGGCTATGAATACAGTGCAGGGCTTCAAACAGGCATGGGATAGGCATAAGGGAGCAATACAAATGACTATGAATAGATAGGCCACTGACAGAGCAAAGGCCGATGGCACATTTATAAGGTAGAAAAAGAAATGGGCAGACTGGATGGGCCTTGTGGTCCTTATCTGCTGTCAACTTCTATGTTTCTATGTTTCTATGTAAAAGTGCAGCACTCAATAATCAGCGCTCTACATGGGTGCTACCGAAAAAATGGTGGAAAATCTGGGACCTGACAGGACCTGTGATGGCCCGATTACCTGGTAAGCCCAACCCAATTCTAGATATGATGTACTGGAGGGGGAGCATGCTGGCACTCCTCGTCCTGGCCCTTCTGCAGAGGGGGAATCCATGGGGGAATTCCGGGGATGGACGGACAGGGTGATCATATGGGCTGTCAGATCTGTGGCAGCAGAAAAGTACATAGGTGAAAAAAGCTAAACATAGTAAACAAAAAGGACATCTGTACATAATCAGCCAAAGGACAGATTGGCAGAATAACAACTACATGATCTTCATTTTAAATGGTGTAAGGGAGATACAATGGAAATGCTATTGTCAGGGGAAGCAGTCACAGATGGAGTTATCCAGTACAACAGCTCTATAGAGCATTTGGAAGTGGAAGTTCGATGACAGGGAATGTAGACTGCTTTGCAGGCCATTTAAATGGGTTGGGGCAGCAATTATAAAGGCCTTTTGCCCCATACAACAGAAGGAGTCTCCAGAAGTAGGAGAGATGATGACCTGCAGCTACAGTGGCACAATTTAGGTCTCAGAATATTGGCAACATAGGAAAGCTCATTGTTTCTCACAGACCTGTCTATCAAACAACCTAGAAGGCACTTACAGTGGGCCTATGGTCCAAGCCAGCCAAAGGATTGGTATAAGGAGCAGTGATAAGTACCAAAGGGGGCCAGTAATGCAGATTAGCAGACATTATTGTACATTATGTTCAGTCTTGCCAAATTATTAAAGAAGGATTGAGAGAACATAGGGAGTGGTAGTTAAGAAAGGGGAGCAATGTGCCCCTCATGATAGCAAGCCTCACTGCAGGAGTCATTAGATTTTTCAGTCTGCAATTGATGCCCAGTTTCTGGTTAATACACCTGATGGTGTGCACAATGTGTTTGGAAAAGATAAGGGAAGGGTCAAGGGCAACACCCAGATTTATTTATTTATTTATGTGAATTTTGATGGCCGGGTTGGCCCACTGAGACAAAGAAGTCCGTTTTTCAGGGACGACCCAGATTAGTTACATACAGCAGAAGAGTAAAATGTTCATCATTCACAGAAAGCATATCAATTAATATACATACAAGGTATGATGATGTTAGTTACATACATTACGTAAATTAAAATGTCACAGTATTTACAGAGAAATAAACAGATAAAGCAGCATGTAATTACAAATAAGGTATACCAAGGACCTAGAGGTCATGGAGTACATCTATAATAAATAGCTTACTATTTGCTTAATATTTACAGAGAGGTAGACAAATAGAGAAGCAAGTAATCCTTCATAAAAGGTACACCAAGTGAGCAATAGGTCAGCAATGCTTAAAGGAGGATACAAGCTCCATGGATGTACCATCAAATGCCAGGACTTTGATCAAGGAATCCAATCCAGCCAACTTGCCTAGTTTGGATTTAGACCCAAACAACATTACTTTTGTTTTCTTGGTATTAAGTAGTAGCCTATTATTAAGAAATCACGATTGAGCTCAGTCAAATTCTTCAATGAGGGTAGAGGAGATGACAGCCAGGTGGCTCAGTGGATTGATAGAGGTTAAGGAGCTTTTTGCCTCTAGGAGGGAGGTCAGGATTGGGAGAAGGTGGGATGGTAGGCAGCAGGGTGTTGGGGATATAGCGGGAGTGAGCCTTACCAGGACAATTAGGATCAGGAAGTACCCTGGGGCAAAATGGGGCCTTGAGAGAGGTCAGACATGTTTGGTACCCATTTCCAGGTTCCAACCAGACAGAGTGGGTAGGTAGCCACTGGGTCAGCAACCTCCACTAGTCACATTCAGGTGGTGCTATACAATGCTAGATTGATTAGGGACAAGACTACAATGATTGTGGACTTGATTTCTTCAGTCGATCTGGCTTGCATTATGGAGACCTGGTTGGGGGATGTCGTATGTCCAGTGTTGAAAGTATCAGTCCCAGCTGGATTTTCCGTAGTGCGCTGCCTGAGGAGGGAATGCAGGGGTGGGGGTGTGGCCATCTGTTTTGGATCTGACTTGAACATTTCTTTGCACCCAGTTGGTTCCACTGCGCCATTTTAATGCGTGGCCATTTATGGGTGTCCAGGTGCAGGTTGCAGGATCCTCCTCATGTACCGACCTCCGGGGCGCAAGGGGGAATTTCTGCAGGAAGTTGCAGACTTCTTCTCTGACAGGGTGTTGGAGTCACCCAAATGGTTAATTTTGGGGGACTTCAATGTCTGGATGGACAATGAACTCTCGCATTTTGGTTATGACTTCCTCCAGATGATGACTTCACTGGGTCTTACATAAGCTGTTGCTTCTGCGACCCATAGCCACAGCCACACCTTGGACTTAATGTTCTTACTGGGGCTTGAAATTACCAACCTCAAGATAGATCTGGTCATTTGGTCTGATCATTGCATGGTGGAGTTCTCATTCCCCACCCCCATTAGTCCCTCTCCTGTCGAGATTGTCCACTACCACCCTTTAAAGGGGTTGACCCCAGAGGGACTGATGGCAATAATGGACTTTGCTGGTGTGAGTAGTCCTTGTGTGATGAGTGTGGGTGAGGCTGTGACAGCCTATAATAGAGCTGTCTCCAAGGCACTTGACTCCATTGCACTGATCCGTATATGATCCAGGTCTTCTTGCTTGAGACTCCCGTGGTTTGATGGTGCTCTCAAGGAGATGAAGACCAGGGATCAGAGGTTGGAGCATTGTTGGCAGATAACTCAGACTGAGGAGGACAAACTGGCTTTGGGAAATCACTGTGGTAAATATCAATGGGTAATTAACCATAAGAAGGCAGTTTTCCTGTCCAGGGAGGTTGCTGCAGGGAGGAACAGACAGCTTTGCTTTTTTGGACTGTAGATAGGCTACTTCATCCTGCCTGTTTGCATCCAAAAAAAGCAGTTTCAGTCACTCAGTTTGAGGAGTTGGATCTGTTTTTCTCTGACAGGATATGCTCCATTAGGGCTGGGATCTCTTCAATGTGACAGACACAGCGCCACAGTGGTGAGCCATGCATCTTCAGAAGCATTCCTATTATCTGGGGTGAGTTTAGACCAGTGGGGGTGATGGAGGTTGTTGAGGTGATCTCAAAGCTGCTGCCGACATATTGTGAACTAGACCCGGCCTGACTCATCTCTTAATGGGATGGACTGAGTCCGTTGGTCCAGTGTTCACTGAGATCATCTGTTGTTCACTTTTGGAGGGACTTTTTCCTGGCACCTTGAAAGAGGAGCTGGTGAAGTCCCTCCTAAAGAAACCATCTCATGACCCTGACATCTTGGTGAATTACAGACTAATCTCTAACCTCCCATTTCTGGGTAAGGTTGTTGAGAAAATGGTGGCTCTGAAGCTCGAGGCACACTTTGCAGCTTATGACATCTCCAAGTTGTTCCAGTCTGGATTTACTGTAGGTCTAGGCATAGTACCAAATGGTGTTAGTCTGGGTGCAGAAGGATCTTCTCAGGGTGAGAGACAGAGGGTACCAGTCAATACTCGTTCTCCTTGATCTCTCTTTAGCCTTTGACACTGTGGACCACAAAGTGCTGCTGGATCACCTAATGGAGCTTCGTGGACTCACCAGTACTGTCATCAACTGGTTTCAGTCCTTTCTCACAGGCAGGACACAGAAGGTAGTGATGAGGAATTTCTCCTCCTGCCTGAAACTCCTGCCTTGTAGAGTTTCCCAGGGCTTGATCCTGTCACCTATTTTGCAGTGTACATGCTTGCCCGGATGAGATCATTAGATGATACAACTTGAGTTTCCGATGTTATGCAGATAATACCCAGCTGTATATGTCTTTTGCCTGGGGATGAGTGATGCTGTGGAGATGCTTAATAAATGTCTGGCTGAGATCCAAGACTGGATATCCTCTAGCTGGCTGGGATGCAACCCCGACAAGACAGAGGTACTAGTGATTAAGCCTGGTCACTGGCATGGTGTGGGTGCTACTGGGGTGGGAACAGGGCTATTCCTGTGCTCTACCCCATTGACAACTTCTGCTAAGGTGAGGACTCTGGTGTCATCCTGGATGATGGATTGACACTTGAGGCTCAGGTGTCATCCATCGTCCGGAGTGGTTTTTACCACTTAAGGAATGTTGCCCAGATGAAAGCCTTAATTCTGCCTGGTGACCTGTCCTTGCTGGTTCATGCTTTTGTAACTTCTAGGCTCAACTACTGTGATGCTTATATCTTGGGGTGGCACGGGGTCATAATGTCGCAAGACATTTTGCAGCAACAATATACCGCACTGCCAATACAACGCAATATATTGCCAGCTGCGCCCCCTGAACTCCCCCTAACTAAAATAACTAACTCCGGGTGGGGGGAGGGTTAACATTTAAATTCACACAAAGTGTGAAAAATATAAAAATTCTATGCATCTGGGACTGGGGATTGAAACCCGGTCCACAGACGCACTGCCTCCCTTGCTGCCTGTGGCTCTAGAGCAGGAGCCAGGTGCACTTATCTATGTGTCTGGGTCCGAAAGGTTTGACTGTTTCTCATGTTAAAAAGTGTGTAGAATTCAGATTTACAACTCTTATTCGTCCATAGTTGTACATTGTCTTGGAAAATGCACTTTCTTAAGAGTGACTAAAAGTTTTACATTTATGTAATAGACTTGGTTTACTTAGTTATTTATTTAATTTACCTAATTTATTTAATAGACTTGGTTTACTTGGTTAATAATGTAATTTATTTAATGTTTCCAATATGGCTAGCATGACTTCTCACGAACTGCAGAGGCGATGCATCCTACACACTAATCCAGGAGTTAGTACAGACCATGGAGAACCGCTACCTTTTGATGATGCTCATTGAGAGAAAGTAGTTGATGCAAAGGAAAGGCGTTCTAGTCAAACACTGTTAAAGTACAACATGGTGTGTCTTGAATTGCCTGAACGTTACTCCAGCAGCCATGGATATCATTATATCTGCTACAAGAACTTCACTACATATAAGAGTTCCGGCAAACTTGCAGCTGATGAAACTTTAAAAAAAGACATTGTAAAGAGTTATCCAGCAAAATTGCTTTGCTCCCAAGTTCATAGTGCTCTATCTGAATCTGCAGCATCTCCATCAGGCATATTCTCAAATGAATGTATATTTTGCAAATCATACAAGAAAAGGAATCCTAAGGGGTCAAAGGAGACTTTTGAAAATCCTGCAGCATGTGTAACTTATGGGGCAACAGATAGCATAAAAAATGCAGCAAAAGAAATGGATGATCGACAAATGGATATGATGGTAGGCAGTATTGATCTCATAGCCAAAGAAGTGAAGTCCCACAACAGCTATAAGAACAAGTATGTAAAAAAGGCAGAATGAATAAAGGGCACAGGTACAAAATGTGAATACAGTCAGCTGAGGGACAGTCACCAGGTTGCTTTTTCCAGACTTAAGTATGTGCAGTGCATCATTGTTAATGGAATGCAAGAAGAATCATTGCTATCTCTACACAAAAGGTACACGGACATTCTTATGGAGTGTAGTGGGCATGAAACAAATTATGACCCACAGAGCTTACAGTCAAAACTAACGTATCACTTCAAAGATGGTATCATATTTGATACCAAAAGTAGAAAAGTGGGTACAGTCATCAGATCTGCTAAGAAACAGGCTGACTGGAGGGAAGCACAAGCAGCACAAGCAGCTCAACATGTAAGGGAACAGTTGTTGGAACTCCTAAAGGTACAACCTCATAATAAAACCAAAGTTAAAGTTGAAGACTTAATAGAAGAAAATGTTAAACTGCCACCCATTCTTCAGACATTCCCAAGTACTGTACTCACAGGTTCATCAGAAGTGAGCAGTGAATGACAGGAGAGGGTAGTTCAATCTATTGCAGATTACATAGTGTTTGCAGTGTCAAGAGGAATAATCAAACCACAAAAACATCTCTTGTTGGTCATGGGTATTAAATCCATGACAGGCAGTAAGAAAGTTTTAACTATTTGGAACAGGTTTGGTCACTGTGTCAGCTACCATGTTGTGGAGAAACTCAAAACTGCAGTCACAACCAATATAATGAAGAAGAATATGGCTACACCAGATGGATTGCTCACACAGCCAGGTTTAGCCACTACTTTGGCTTTCAACAATTATGATGCGATGACAGAGACACTTGACAGTCATGACACTTTGCATGACACCGTGGGTATAGCATACCAAAACATACCATCCAGTATTGAGGAGACAGCTGTACCCAACGAAAGGTCTGAAGAAGCTATGACAAGAACACACACGGGTGATCAAGCACCAGCAAGAAATGAAACTCACACAATAGAAACAAATACAAAAAGGCAAAGATCAGAAGTTGATGCCCATAACCAGGCAGGGCCATCTTTAACATCAAAGAGCAAACAATGCAGAACATCAAAGACAAAGGCTGAAGATTCTGATGAAAACAATTTGCCAAGTGTAAAGAAGCAGATATTGCAGCCAATGGCATGACAGGAGCAAGACACTGTACCCAGGAACATTCAAATGTCTCAGAGGAAAAGAGCTCTAGATACTGGTGAGAAAGACATTTGACCATATACATCTGGAAAACCAAAAATAAATCAGCATCAATATAAAGTGACAGAAAGCTCTGAACCACAAAACCTCATGCAAGCTAAGAGAAGGGACGTTGCATGAATGATATCTTGTGTAAGTGTAGATGCTACTCCAATGTGACATGGATGGAATGCTCTTGTTTCTGTAGATGATCTGCCACAGCAAATCATATCATAGATGGACCCTATAAGAAAGCTTCCTACAAGACTTGATGAAGTGCAAGATACCATGAGCACTGCTATCAAGGTCATGGATGAATGCCAGGAGGACTATATGTTTATTACTTATGACTTGGCAACAGCAAAACCTGCACTACAAATTCAGTCCACAAAGTCCCCGGAATATGACAGAACTTTCATGTTTTGGACGATTCCATATAAAATTTAACATATTTGAAAGGTCTTGGATACTTCCTGAATGGTTCTGGGGGAGACCACATTCTTGTTGAAAGTGGTATACTGGCATTGGGATCCCTGAATGGACTTCTTCAAGGAACATTTTTCAATCAGACAAAGAGGCTTCACCCGATGCTCTCAGCGGCATTCAGAATTAAACATTTGCAGTGCTTTATACAATATAAAGGTTTGTCAGACTTTCCAATTTCAAAGCATCTGCAGCAGCTACTTAATGACCCATCGCCTTCCTCAATGGTGGACCTACAGAATACAACTGAGTTCAAGATATTCATGGAAGCATATGAAACATTCTCAGTTTCCACACACTGCGGTGAGCATGGCGTAACTGCTCAATTTAGGCTGCAGTACTGCAGTTTGGTAGAGTTGTATCAACTCTTCTGCTGTTCCATCAGGACAAATGACTTACCTCTCTTTGTATATAGCTTGAAGAAGATGATACCTCTTTACTTCACAACTGGGCACCTCAACTATGCCAAGTAGATGACCCTGTACCTTCTGAATTTGCTAAACATGGATGAGACCCACTCTGGACTAAGGAAGAAATCTGAGAATGGAGCATTAACCATTGCAAGATCAAAGAGAGGGCTTAGCAGAAATGACATAGACTTGACTTTGGAACAGACAATTAATGCCGATGCTGCATCAAGACTAACCAGGATTTCTTCTTTGACACAGAACATCAACGCAAGGTGGAGGTGGAACATTCTGCAGTCAGCTCAAAGTAAAATTGTTGAAAGTCTTATGGAAAAAGTTGATCATGTCAGCCATGGAGAAGCCAGACAAGAGCTGAAGAGTTTTAGAGTTAAACGAGATTCGAGGGATCTAAACATGCTGTTGAACACAATAGACTCCTCAATTAATCCATTCTGAGATGCGTTTGAGGACAGCAATCTTTATTTAATAGGTAGTGGAAAAGCAGTATCACAAGAGATAGCATATGAAGTGTTACAGGTTACTGAGATAGGTACTTGGATGCATCATGTGTTTAGAGATGAATGCATATGAAACACAGTAGGTTCGAGGAACCCATCAAAAGATACAAGTTGAAGAACTTTGCACATGATGCAATGAAGATGAAGATTAAGAACAAGGACAAGAAAATCATCAAGTTGAAAGGAACTCGAGACCTCCTGGGATGCTTGCTATATCTACCTGCAACTTCAACAGTTGAACTTATGATGGTGTTTGTCTACTCGCTAACCTCAGTAACCCTCTCCTTAGGAAACATTGATGTATCAATGTACACAACAATGAAGTCAACACTGCTGAAGAAACTTGAGACCAGAGTCCAAAGTAGCCTCCCCGGTACTGTAAATGTCACTGTGGCTGATGCCATGTTCTTGATCAGAAGTCTTACAGACCTGCCACCAAAATTCCACGGTGTGGCAAAAGCCATCCTGTCTCTTGTTTGCTGTACTTCCGCAAATGAAGTCCACCTTGTCAGTGACTGTTACAAGTCAACATCGATCAAAGGTCTTGAATAAGAGAAGAGAGGAAAGGATAGCATCGCTCCACTCTCCTTTCTTATAACTGGTCCTGACCAAAGCCTACTAAGAGATTTTGCTGGATCCTAGTCTACATCTTCATTCAAGATGGCACTTCTAGGTTTTCTAGATACAGCATGGAATTCTGATGTGTACTGTGAAGTTCTAGGTGATAAAAAGCTCATGCATGCAATAGCAGAAACTTGTTACTCATACAAAGTGGAAGCTGGACATGTGGTCAGACTAGAGTGCAAGGCCCAAAAAAGCAAACACATAGAAGCAGACACAAGAATCATGCAACACATACACTACATTTGCAGTCAAAATGAGGGTGAAGATGTGCATGTAGTGGTCAGGGTGGATGATATTGATATTCTGGTCATTCTGCTGTATCGTGCAAGTCTAAACGATATTCTCAAACTGCACATGGACGTTGGCCATTCAGGGAATAACACAAGAAGATTCATAGATGTATCCCGCTTGTCAGCGGTTAGGCAGACCTGTGTGTGCAGCTCTACCAGATCTCCATGCACTGAAAGGGTGCAACTATTCACCAACGTTCAAAGGCAAGGGGACGGTGTGATCTCTAACAATTATGGAAAAGAATACAGAGTACACACAGGCATTTGGAAAACTGGGATGTCCAAGCTTGTCTAAAGAAACTGAGGATACAATTGAGGGCTTTGTGTGTACCTGGTATGGATAGAAAGTAAAGCGTGTCAACACAGCCTGCTACAGTATGTTCAATGTCAAGTATTGACCGATTGACAAAGACGCACCCTTAGAAAAGATCAAAGGAGCAGACACAAGTTCGCTGCCACCATGCAAATCAACTGTGACACAACACATCTGCTGTGCAAATTACATTTCGTTGTTATGGAAAAATGCTGACAAATGACACTACTGAAGCCAGAGGACAATGGCTGGACCTGTGAGGATGGCAAATACAAGCCAACGTGGTTCACATGTGAAGTTGTACCACCAGCCTTAAGTGAACAATTGAATGAACACGACAACAATTCAAATGAAGAAGATGAGAGTGACTGTGATGTCGATATTGATGAGACAGATTTGCTTAACATGTCAAATAATGAAGACAGTGAACAAGAATACTGAAAGTTGTACTTAGGTTCATAAAATGTCATAAAAAGTTGATTGTTTCAAGTTAAATATAGAATAAAATAAATAACATCAATATTAAACCTTTGATACATATGTTACTGTTTGTTACAATGTCTGTAGTATTTCAATAAAAGCTTATAGAATTGAAATGAAAGAAGGAATCATTAATTAAAATATACACAGTTTTCACAGACAGTTCATTTTTTCATTGAAGAAGTGCATTTTCCAAGAAAACATTCAACTTTGAGTGAACAAGAGTTGTAAATCTGGATTCTACACACTTTTTTACATAAGAAACAGTCATCAAACCTTTCAGGCCTAGACATAGATAAATGCACCTGGCTCCTGGATTACTCATCCCATCGAGCCTCAGCAGTTGCTCGGTGGTCACTTGTTACAGCAGGATTCTTATCCTGTACTGGGAAGAGTGAGAGGGTGCACTACCATGCATACATCCTTTTGAGATTTTGCACCCTCTCGCTTTTCCCTACCACACTGTTCCTGTTACGCGGTTATGTCATGCGCTGTAAAGCATTCAATATATTGACCTGGTAGGCCTCGGGGTCAGTGGAGAGATTCTCAATTGCCTATAGCTAGTGCAGAATACTGTGGCCAGGTTGCTAACAGACCTTCTGAGGTCTTACCATGTGACCCTTGTCCTGCGTGACCTGCACTGGTTGCCGATAACATGGAGAATCACCTTCAAGGTGGGCTTGCTCACCTATGAGGCCCTATATGGATCGAATTCTGGCTCTCTGTGACCTCCTGACTAGTGTCCACCTGGGCGCTGGCTCCACTCCTCCACTGAGGGCGTCCTAGCAGTTCCAAGGACCTAGCTGAAGACCTCTAGAGAGCGTTCATTTGAGGTGGCCAGCCCAGCCCTGTGGAACTTATTTCCAAGATCTTTGAGGGAGACCCTGTCTGTAGAGGCATTTAAGCGGGGTCTGAGGGTGCATCTGTGGAGGGGTTATGGGATAACAGATGGACCAGACACTGAACTTCAAGTTCAACACACAATCTCTGTGTAATGTTTATTCAAAATACAGGAGATAACCTTGAGAAATGGCATATCCCTTCTTCAGTACATCAGTTTGCAGCAACAGACTATGTATGCCCTTTCTCTGCACTTAGCCAGCACCTACTGACACTGATCTCTGATCTAACTCAGCAGTTGAGATTCAACCTCCATCACATGCAGGCCTTGTTCGCTTGGGTGGTGGTGGCTCAAATAAAAAAAAACAAAAAAAAACAAGCTAAAGACAAAGAAGCTCAATGCAGAAGCACTGAAACATGGGTTACCCCAAAGGGCATTGACAAATAGCCAAGTTTCAAAGAAACACATCACACATACTTCCATAATGCAAAGCATCATGGGATATATGCAAATCACCATGCACTTTCAGACTTGTTCAGTTTACAGCAATTTGCATGCATTTTAAATAGTACAACTAACTTAATTTTTATAATAGTCACCTAGTACTTTTTACCATTATTAAGAACACCGAGTGCCATGGTATTTTCAACATTTACATGTTTCATAAACATAAGGTATATACATAAAGGTACTTTATGACATAGTGCTATTACATACTAAATCCAACAATGATAAACACAACCTGTTTTACATACGCTTGGAGGTCACCAAAATAACATCCCTGTATGAGGACATGAGAGGGAAAAGAAAAATTAAAGATGACACTATAGCATAGTCAAAAAATGGAAGGGGGTGCCCATAGGTGGCCAACCTTATGGACTAGAAATTGTAAAGGATAGATTAGGCTAAGAAATAGAAGAACTGTTTCAACAGATTTAAGAAAAGTTCAGTCCTCAAGAGTGGCAGGAGCTCCCTGTCACAGCATCTTTTTAGGGAAGCATTTAAGAACCAGTTATGTTAGTTCTAGATATAATTTGACCGCTGAATTGCTATTTTACTGATATTTTACTTTATAATTTTCCTGTCTGAGATCTGTCATTAGCATTTGTTTTATTGTTGTTTGTTATTCATTTCTCTGTCGCTTATTTGTACATTGCCCAGAGCCTCCGGGATTGGGCACTTAAGAAATAAAGTTTTACTTACTTACTTACTAGGTCATAGATTCAAATCCAGCACATGATGGTAGTGGTCAAAAGCCATTATCACTTGAGGGCCGTTCAGTGGCCTATGGGAAATGAATTGTAGTAGTCTCAGTCCAGTTCTCACTGGGCAGTTGTCCACATCACAAAACCACCAACACAATTGACACTATTTGGCACCTTTGTTGGCAGTCTCACGTGGGAGGCCTTGGATTGAATGGGCATGGGCAGTACCCTTACATCTACGCGGTGGTCCTGCCATGGCAGTGTTGAAGCTTATTAGTGGGGAAGTGTGAGGAAACTTGTGCTGTGATCACCCATGGTGTACTGTACTTGTCATGTGGATATAGGACTTATAGGTTCCAGTGCTCTCAATCCAACACCTTTCACAAGCTCCAGATTCGCACACAAAAAAACAAAACAAAACAAAAATCTAAAAAAAAAAGATGATGGTGGGAGATTTTTTACTATGGTACAATATCTGGTTGCCTGCATAGAAGAGAGTTTGACATTTTTGACACATCTTGGGGAAGGGATCAATGAAACATTGCAACACATATACAAAATGTTAGCTTATGCCTTCTTTCTTAAATGTTTTTCTCTATGGAAAGTTCATATATCATATGTTCATATATCAATGGGCCCCAAGGGGTTAAGAATCATTCATTGTAACAACTGCAGCCTCCCCCCCCCCCAAAAAAAAAAAACTTGATCAGCTAAGTCTGATGTCCTAAACCTTTAGCCAGATCTTCTGGTCATCTCAGATCTTGGCTGTCCTCCAAGATCAGTGATTTGGTCATAGTCATCCCTGGATACTCGGTGGCAAGGCAGAACTGATGCAAGAGGGGCAGAGGAATTGCAATGCATATGTCCACCATCCTTAAGTGTGAGGCTATACACTTTTTCTCTGCTCCTTCCTCTCATGAGTTGCTGCTTCCCCTTTTGCTGTCCCTGTTTTCATTGCTGGGATTTATTGTTGACTTGGTTCCAATCCAGACTCTGTCATTGACTTACTCTCTTCAGACTCCTCCTTGGCCTCTTCTGAGGAACACACCATTTTGGGCAACTACACTTATATGTGGCTATCTCTTTTCACTAAAAATATAATCAAAAACCTAAACTCACTTCAACTCAGTCAACTTGTGTCTGAGACTATAAGGCTTATCCCGACACTCACAAATGATTCTTTCATTGACTGGGTTCTTTCCCCCACTCCCATCATATTGAGGAAGCTGGTATACTCCCCAGTGCTCTCAGTGACCACCACATGGTCTACTGTGTGTAGAAGATCCTTTGCCCTAAAGCCCCTCCTAAAATAATCCACATTTGGTCATTCCAGTCATTTGGTCTTTGTGCCCTGTGAGCTAACCTCTTAATATTGACTGGTCTTTCATCTCATCATCCACTGATTTATATTTTGTCATGACTTTTAAATGATTTATAGTTTTGTTATCTATTATATTCTTCATTTTACTTGCTTTATTTATTGTTAGGCACCTAGAACCTCTTGAATTGGGTGCCATATAAATAAAATTGCCTTGCCTTGCTTAGATGAGGCCCTAATGGGTTTTTTCATTGATGGCCACCTATGATGGGTACACCCCTCTAAGAAGTACCAGGGCCAAATGCTCACACCTTTCTTGGATCTCTGCTGAATTACTAGCCTGTCTTAAAACAAGGGGCTCAGATTGGAACTCTCATAAGACCTCTGGCTCACCAGAAGACCTTGCTAGGTTTAAGTCATTGTGTAATTTATTTATTTCAAAAGATTTACCAGGAAAAACATACTGAACTGATAACAGCTTGCTTCCAGATGCATCTTGGGGAGGAGAGGTGTGGGAAAGTAGACAAAATAAGTTGTAATAAGTACAGTAAACTAACAGTTGTGCAAACAAACCTGTACCAAACATACTACTTGGCTCACTAATACTGAGCTTTTTGCACCCACCCTTCAGAATGATATTATCCATCCCTTAAAGTTCAGGAAGGCCATGCATGCCCTCTTTTATTTCATATGTTTATTTATTTCATTTGTTTACCGGGTAACACACTGAGCCAAAGGCCCATTTTCAGGAGTGTCACGGTGCCATTGGCAGGAAATATGAAGGTACATAGAAACATATAAATATAGACTTTGATGGCAGGTAAGGACCGCTTGGTCCACCTAGTCTGCCCACTTCCCTACCTGCAGGATAAGCTGCAGATCCTAGTTAACCAACATCCTATTTCACCCTAACCCCTACAAGAGTTGCCTTATGTCTGTCCCATGCATTCTTGAATTCCCCCACTGTTTTTGACCCCACAACCTCCTCAGGAAGGCCATTCTATGCGTTCATCACCCTCTCTGTGAAAAAATACTTCCTCACATTACCCCTGAGCCATTCCCCCATTATCTTCAAATTGTGTCTCCTTGTTCTTGCACATCTCTTTTTCTGAAAGATGCTACCCGTTTGGACTTTGTTGATTCCCTTGAGGTACTTAAAAGTTTCTATCATGTCCCCCCCTACCTCCTTTCCTCAAGGGTATACATATTAAACTCCTTTAGTCTCTCTTCGTATGGCTTCTGTTGTAGACCCTGCACCATTTTAGTTGCCCTCATCTGGACTGTCTCCATCCTGTCTATATCCTTGTGGAGATGGGGTCTCCAGAACTACACGCAGTATTCCAGATGGGGTCTCACCAACTGTCTGTACAGAGGGATGACAACTTCCTGTTTTTTACTGGTGATACCTCTCCCTAGAATAATAATAATAATAATAAATTTTATTTTTAAAGCGCCTTTCAAATTTCCAAGACTCTGTACAAAACACATAATAAAAGTCAGACATTATAATACAAAATAAAACATTAGTAAAAAACTACAGTTTCATCAACAAAAAAAAATCTATGCATCCCAGTATTCCCCCAGCCTTCTGCTCCCTACTGCCTTCTCACATTGCTTGCTAACCTTTAGGTCATCTGATACGATTACCTCCAGGTCCCTTTCCATTTTTGTTGTTGTTACTACCCCCTATTGTGTACTCTTCCCCTGGGTTTTTGTTTCCCAGGTGCATTACTTTGCACTTCTTTGCATTGAATCCAAGCTGCCATACTTTTGACCATTCCTCCAACCTTGCCAAGTCCCTTCTCATTCTTTCCACCCCCCCTTGTGTATCAAACCTGTTGCAGATCTTTGTGTCATCTGCAAAGAGGCATACTTTTCCTTCCAGTCCCTCTGCAATGTCACCTATAAAGACATTAAAAAGGACCAGACCTAGTACTGAACCCTGCAGTACCCCACTAGTAACCCCCCTTTCTTCAGAGTGGACTTCATTTACTACTACCTTCTGTGTCCTGTTGTCCAGCCAATGTTTTACCCAGGCTACCACCCTAGGACCCACTCCCTGGCTGGCTAATTTGTTTATTAATCTTTTGTGTGGGACTGTGTCAAATGCCTTGCTAAAGTCTAGGTAGGCCATGTCCACAGCCCCTCCCTGGTCTATTACTTTGGTCACCGTGTGAAAGAAATTGATTAGATTCATCTGACATGACCATCCCACTGTGAATCCATGCTGCCTTGGGTCCTGTGCCCTGCTGGCCTCTAGGTACTCAACAATTCTTTCCTTCAGAAGTGATTCCATCATTTTCCCTACCACTGAGGTCAAACTGACAGGTCTGTAGTTTCTTGCCTCTGTCTTGCTCCCACTTTTGTGAAGGGGAATCACATCTGCCCTCCTCCAATCCTCAGGTACCACACCATCCTCCCATGATTTGTTAACAAGGCTAGTCAGTGGTGTCATTAGTTCTCCCCTTAATTATTTTAGAATTCTGGGGTGAATCCTGTCAGGCCCCATTGCTTTGTCCACCTTCAGTTTTAGGAGTTCTTTCAGAACCCTTTCTTCTGTGAAAGGACTGGGATCTACCCCCACTATCCAGAGTGCTTTTATTGATTGGATTAGATACCTCCCCCTCCTCTTCTTTTGTGAATACTGAGCAGAAGTATTCATTCAGTTTCCCTGCTTTTTCACTGTCTCTCTCTGCGCACCCACTGTCCCCTTTATTCAGCCTCATTATACCTCCCTTTGTCTTTCTACGTTCCCTAATGTACCTATAAAAGGTTTTATCCCCCTTCTTAACTGAGTTGGCTATCTTTTTCTCAGTTTGGGCCTTTGCTATTCTGATTGCCTTCCCCACTTCCTTCTGCTTTAACTGGTACAGCTCTCTATCCTGCTCCTTCTGTGCTTCCTTATACTTCCTAAATGCTATCTTTTTCTACCTAACTTTCCACACCACCTCTTTTGAGAACCATAGTGTTTTTTTCTTTTGTTTTGAGTTGTTTATGTGCTTCACACAAAGACTTGTTGCCTCTGTGATGGCAGTTTTTGATGTTTCCCCATTGTTGCTCCACCCCTCCTTCTTGCCTGTTTGCTAGTGCTTTTCTAAGGCATTCTCCCATTTTGACAAAGTCAGCCCTCCTGAAGTCCGGTACCCTGACTTTTGTATGGCTTGACTCTGCAGCTAAGTTTATCGTGTACCACACTGTTTGCTGGCCACTTGTTCCCAGATGGCTACCCACTTCTACATCTGAAATTCTCTCTCTGTCCCCATTTGAGAGTACCAGGTCTAAGATTGCTCCCTCCCAAGTGGGTTCCAACACTAGCTGCCTGAGGCATGCCCCTTGTAGGGCTCTGAGAATGGCCCAGCTCTTGGATGTGACTGTAGCAAATATGTTCCAGTTAACATCTGGCTTATTCAGGTCCCCCCATCAACAATATCTCCCCTTTCTCTGCCATCTTAAGGATGTCTGCTATCATTTCCTTGTCCATTTCCTCCCCCAGAGATGGAGGTCTGTATACAACCCCTGTGCGGATTGTGGTGCCATTTCCAGTTTCCAGGGTGACCCACAGTGCCTCCTCTCCTCCTTATTTACGATTTTGTTCCATTGCTTTGATCCTCTCCCTTACATAAAGAGCTACTCCTCTTCCTCTTCTACCCTCCCTGTCTCCCCTGTAGATTGTGTACTCTGGTATCTTGACATCCCAGTCATGGTTCTCTGTGTACCATGTTTCTGTGACTGGCACAATATCCAGGCATCCCTCTTCTATCAAAGCCACCAGTTCAGGGAGCTTGTTATCTAGACTACTGGCATTGGTACTCATTACCCTCCATTTTTTGATGGCCTTTCCCCTTTTTGCCCCATCCCTGTCCTTACTGCCTTTGTCTTTTTCTCCATTTACACCTGCCCCTCTCCCTATCAACATCTCTACCTCGGTGTTTACCTCACTAACTACCCTGTTTTTTGGGGGGCTAGGATTTCCCTGCTCCTTTTCAGTGCCTCCCTCCTTGGCTAGTTTAAATGCTTGCCAATGAAGCATTTAAACCTATCACGTAGGATCCTGGTTCCCCTCCTGGACAGATGCAGACCATCACACCAGAATAGGCCTGGATCCCTCCAGGTGGACCCCCAGTCCCCAGTGAAGCCAAAATCCTGAGCTCTGCACCAAATTTTCAACCATTGATTGAATCCCATGGTGCGGAGTACCCTAGCCTCACCCATGCCATAGACAGGCAGCACCTCCAAGAAGGTTACTGGGTGTGCTACTTTTCTAAGGCCCCTCCCCAACTTCACAAACTCCTCCTCCACTGTTCTGATCCCTTTCCCAGCCAGGTCATTTGTCCCTAAGTGGACAATGACATCCAGCTCCCTCCCTGTTGCAGCTGTTCCCATGATCCTAAGGATTCACTCCCTGTCCCTCCAAGCCGTGGCGCAAGGCAGGCACCTTATCTGCCTCTCCTCTCTCTCCCCCAGTTCTAGCCTCCTACCCTCCTAACAATGGAGTCCCCCACCAGGAGTTGTTTTTCTTCCCCTGTGGTGCCCCATGCCAGCCTCCTGTGGGTCTCCTTTGTGGAGGTTCCCAGCATCCTCCTTGATCTCCACTGCAGGTGCCTCTATAGAGGAACCACACTCTGCTAGAATGGCATATGAATTGTGGGGAGGTACAACTGGAGGGATGCACCTCTGTTCCATAACCCTCACCCTCCCTGAGCTCACTGTGATCCAACTGCTCCTCTTTCTTGGCAACCTCTGAGGCAATGGCAGTGGCCCTGGTGGTCCCTAGGTGGGAGAGGAGGTCCCCCGAATCCTGGCCAACTCAGTCTGGAGATGAGCAACCTCCTCCCTCAGTTCAGAGAGGTGCCTGTAGATGGGACAACACTGCATTCTCCAGAACATCTCCCAGAAGACTGCTGCTCCATAGCCACTGCACTGCACCACTCCCATCATGTCTTATTTGTTGTCCCTTAACTGTTATTTTGTATATTTACGCTTTCCTTTCTGTTTATTATTTTTTTTTATATATATATAATTTTTTTTCTCCCTACTTTCCTACTGTCTCTGTGCCCTTAAAGCTCCTGATCTTCCTTGTTCTGGGACAGGACGTTCCTATATTCCTCAGTAGTCTCCTTCTTACTTGCTCAGAGTCAGACCTCCAGCAGCTAGAGGGGGATGGAGAGCTACTCTTTTTCTTCTAGGATGGTGAGTCTTTTGTACCTCTGCGATCACTTCCTTCCTGCTCCCAAACAGGAAGTTCTTGTTGTCAATCAAATCCTGTGCCTATAAAAGTAGAACTGGCTAAGGGTGGGGGAGGGCAGGGAAGAAGGGCAATATAGTTCCAGTAGAGTAGTACAGTTGTAACAGCACCTTCTTCCTCTTGCTGTTCTCTACCACAAGCTAGCTAGGGAAGTTTTTAAATCCAAAACACCTAGCTTCCTTCTGCCTAATATTACTTCATTCAATGCTTCCAGGGGAAATTCTGCATAAGCCACTCCCCCTAATTCACAGTTTCCTTCTACACCTAGCTAACTGCACCAATGACAATTCACAGTTTCCTTCTACACTTAGTTAACTGCACAGATACAAATTCAGTTTCCTTCTACACCTAGCTAACTGCACAGATAACAATTCACAGTTTCTTTCTACACCTAGCTAACTGCACAGATAACAATTTACGTCATCCAACTCAGACAAACACACTTTTTGTTTTACCCTAAATTGAAGGTCCGAGTAGTAGAGTTCTAGTTCTTTAGTCCCAGTAGAGTAGTATAGTTATATCAGCACCTCCTTCCTCTTGCTGTTCTCTTGCTGTTCTCTACAATATCATATACTGTATAAGAAAATATAATCAAAATATTATGGCATTATGATGATGTTATCTTTAAGCCTATTTCCAGTCCAAAGGCCCACTCCTCAAACTAGGGAGTATGTCTATCACTGACCTGGCTGACAGACTCTCCTTCTTCAATAATTTCTTTACCCCTTATGCACTCTCACTTCTTCTCTTCTTTTCTTCCCCTCTGCTTCTAGTTTCTATCCTCTCCCCTTCCTGCTTTCTAGCACACCTCTCCTGTAGCTACCTAAACAGACCTTTTTTAAATTTTTGTTTTCGTTTTTGTTGACCGGGAAAGGAGGACTAGACAATTCTGCTTGTTTTCAGCATTTGTCCTGGGCAGAGGGATACAGATGGACCCAAGTCTTTTGACCTAAATCTTCACAAAAGTCACAGCCCTGATGGGTTAGGTCCTGAGCTCCTTAATCTGTCATCTCCTAATGTGGTGTTACCTATCTCTGATCTCCTAAATATCTCCTTCCACTTCGGCAAATTCCCTGATGCTTGGAAGATGGCTACATTTATTTCCCCAACTAAAGGTGGTGACCCCTCAGTCCCAGGCAGCTACTACCCTCTATCACTGCTGCTATCTTTGGCCAGACTTAAAGAAGACCTGGTTCTCTCTCAGCTGTCCTGATTTCTGGACTTTCCTTGGTTTTATATGATAATGGTGATTCAAGAAGAGCGCCGACAAAAACAGTGAAGAACACTTCACCGAAAGTAAAAAGCGCAGTGAGCATTACAGTGGCCACTGCAAACAGTGATGGATGCTTACTTTCTTTGCAGGGGTGATGTCTACAAACTTTTTATGTGGGGGGCTGCGCCCTCCATGCCCCCCCAAATTAATATAACTAACTCTGGGTGGGGGCGAGATGTATTTTGGGGAGAAACTCAAGGGGCATGCAACTCAGGGAGGGGGACAAAAGTCAGGAGGGGGAGAACACTGTGGGGGGCAACCTGTGGGCTGGGGAAGGAACAAGGTGGGGAGAGTGGGCTCAATGGGAATTAAAAAAAATTAAAATACAGCAACACATACAAAATAAATTCTCCCCACTATCAGTCCTGAACCTGGTCCACCAGCCACAGAGGAAGTGACTCAAACCACTACACTAAGCAGTCAGCTGGAAATTGCCTGGCTGAACAAATCCTTATAACCTTGTGCAGCCGATAAACAGTAGCTCACTATAATACTCTCTATACACTGCTGCTCACTACTGTTACACACTCACTATTCCAACAGGCAATCAAATTGAGTCGCTCAATTTGAGTCACCCATATTATGGGATACTCTTTTCTCCTTTCTTACCCATTTTCATTCTGGCTTCAGGAAGTGCTCACAGATGTTTCCATATTTCTCACACTCACTGACACCAACCTAAAGGAGAACTGATCAGGGCCTGATTACTGCTGCCATCTTTTTCGACCTGGCCAAAGCCTTTGACACTGTCACAAACCACATTCTCCTGGACAAACGTATATGTACTGGAGTTGTTGACCTAGTGGTCAAATGTTTGGGCTCATACCTAGAGGGCAGATCACAAGTAGTTCACATAGAATAATCCCTCTCCCCTCCACTTTCTAGCAGATCAGATGCCCCCAAAACATTGTTCTTGGTCGATCCTGTTGTCAGGTTTTTAAATTACCTCCCCAAAGCATGCATATTCCCAACTATACACATATATGCAGATGACATAGTGCTTTTTGTCTTGGGTCCATCTACCTTTGATTTGGCTGTTCACTTACAGAGGAATTTTACCAATACCCAGCTCTGGTCCTTCTCTAATCAGCTTATCCTCAATGCCCCCCAAAAATGGTCTCAATGACCTTTGGCTCCAAACAGTGCTGGCCAAATTTCTGTCCACAGCTGTCTTCACAACCCTTGAAGATGCACCACTGGAGAAGGTCACATCGTTTAAGTACATCAGGATTTGGTTGGACCACCACCTCAACTTCTCCTGTCATGCAGCTGCTATACACAGGACACTCCCCTCCAAACTGGGGGTGCTATACAGGTGCAAAGCCTGTATCCCACTCCCTACCAGATGTGAGAAAACTGTTAAGATAATCCTCCTGGTTTTTGATTATGGGGAGGTAGTATATAATACTGCACCAAAGTTCATCCTCGCTAGACTGGATCCCCTTTTTCACTCCTTCTGTCACTTTGCCCTTAACTGCCTCTCTCTACACACTTTCCACTATTCTATTTACACCATGCTCTTTCTCCCATCTCTTAAGGGCAGCCAGCTTGCCTGTTGTTTTCATGTATCTCTAAGTTCTGATTTAAAACTATCCCCTCCTGTCTCTGTTCCTTACACACCTGTACACCTGCCTTTTCACACTCCCTCTGTAAATCAGACATTCTCTCTCTCTCTCCCTCTCCATATTATAGGGGCGCGGTAGCACCCATATAGTTAAGGTTGAGCTGTGGTTTCTATATTAAACTTCAAATTTTGCAGTTTAATAACTTTGCAACTGTTCAACAGATTTCCACCAAATTTTGCATGCTCAGTGTTGTGTGGTAGATCTCTTGACTTGCCAAGTTTTATTTCAATTAGATTTGCAGATTTTGAGCTGCTCACAGTGCTATAACATTAAAAGTGACCTTTTTTTGCACTGTTTTTGTCATCATGCTGCCCCCATACGGTTTAGAGTTTTGGTCTGAAATTGTCAGGGTACAAAGGGCTTGCCCCACAGAAGTGCTCTTCACTGGTTTGGGGAAAAATATTATTCCCTTCCAAAGTTATTAAATTCTAAAGTTACGGGTTCTGAGCATGCTCAGTATAGTCTTTTGGATAGGTTCCTGGAATGAAAAAGGAATTTGGTCCTATGAAACATGACTCTTTTTCACCGGGGGCTGCTAATCCTTTTTCATGAAAAAAAAATTCCTTTTTCATGAGCCACCATCTTGTTTTCCATATTTTCAAATAAAAAAAGGCCAAACCCAGAAAAATGAAGTTATGTAGAGACAACAATATATGTATTTTGCTCATCAGGAATCTGTTAACTGCATTCTGCAATTGTCTGGCAGAGATACTATACTGAAACAGATTATTTTTAATCTTTTAAATCCCTTTTCGCGACTCGCTAACTTTCTTTTCTGCAAATCTTTTGCTGTTCTTGCGAAAATGAATTTCTGAAAAAACAAAGTCTGAAATCCTTTTTCACAAGATGGGATCCTTTATCACAACCATGAAAAAGGATTGAATCTTGTAAAAAAGGATTTAAAGAAAACTAAGTCTGAAATTCTTTCTTTGTGAGATGGGATCCTTTACTGCAACCACGAAAAAGGATTCGTGAACAAGGATTTCATCTTGTGAAAAAGGATTACAAAAAAAAACGAAGTCTGAAATCCTTTTTCACAAGATGGGACCCTTTTTTATGACCAAAATCCATTTTTGCGAGATGGGATCCTTTTCCGTGACCATGAAAAAGGATTTGCGAAAAAGGGTTCCTTCCTGAGAAAAAGGATTGAATAAAATCAAGTCCGAAATCCTTTTGAATGAGAATAGATCCTTTTTTGAGCAAACAAAAAAAAATGATGAAAAAGGATTTACTGTCACGCAAAAGGATTCTTCTATCCCCCGCAGTATATTTTTGCGAGTTTTATTGGTGCACAATGGTAATCCCCCACCCTCCAATTGTGCACCTTTAACGAATAGCTCCAATTGTATATCTCTGTTGTCTAGTGGAACCCCCAACTTCTGATCCCCATATCAATTCTATTTTATATCCCCATTGGTGTTCAGTGGCACTCCTCAACCTCCAATGTCCCTGTCAACCTGCAAATAAGAAAATGGTCCCTCAATGTTGTTTTTTTTCCCAAATCGGTAATTAATAAAAAGTCCACCATTGATCACACCTGCACCACCCACCTGACCTCCCACAGTGCACTCACCATTCTGCACCCCCCTTGATTCCCCACACACCCTCACTCACCTAAACTGGCTGCACAGTGAACAGCCACTCTCCAATCGAAGCCATGTCTTGCTGTTGGAACCAACTGCTATATGACAAATAAGGTAACTGTGGTTCAATGTATTTTCCGACTGCAATTACCTTACTTGTCAGGCAGCAGTAGCCAGTTCCAACAGCAAGACCAGTCTTTGATCAGAGAGTGGATCTTCACTATGTGGCAAGTTCAGGTGAGTGAGGGTGTGTGGGGTGGACAAGGGGAGTGTGAGGAGGTGGGTGCACAGTGGGAGGTCAGGTGGATGGTGCGGGTGTGATTGGTGGTAAATGATTTTTGTTTTTTAGGTAAAATAACATGTCATTGAGGGACCATTTTCTTGCAGGTTGAGGGCTGAGAGGGACATGGGAGGGTTGGGGTGCCACTGGTCACCAATGGGGATATAAAATAGAATTAATATGGGGATCAGAGGGTGGAGGCTGCCACTAGACACCAGGGATACAGAATTTAAGCTCATCATGAAAGGGCCACAATTGGATGGTAGAGGGTACCACTGGACACCAATGAATATGTAAAAAAATATATATACAACTGGGATGGTGGGGGTTGCCACTAGACACCAGAGCTATACTGTTAAAACTAATGTGGAATGGACCACAGTTGGAGGGTGGGAGCTACTACTGAATACCAATGAAAATAGAATAAAACATATATGGAAATTGGAGGGTGGGGGTGCCACTAGACACCAGGGCTATTAACTTACAATTAATGGAGATTTTGCACAATTGTGTGTGTGTGTGTGTGTGGGGGGGGGTTCCAGTGCATATCAGGGAACAAACAAAAATGTAAAAAAATTATGTATGCATGGGAGCATAGGGTCCAAAGGACCCTGTGTTCCCACAGCAAAATAAGGATACAATTATACTATCTCAAAAAGTAAGGAAATAAATTGCAAAAAATTTTGTTAATGCACCAGTTAGGGTCAAAGTGACAAAAGCTGGGAAATGTGGCACTAGGGTTTACAACTCTAACACCCCCGCTCCAGGTAGCACATTAGTGTGGGGGTGTGCCTTGGGGTGCTCAAGCCTAAAACTCACCCCATTCTCCTACACTGTACACATCTGACCTTATTTATGGATGGAATGGGGTGAGTGTTGGGCTTGGGTACTCAAGGCACACTCCAATAAATGTGGGGTTGTGAACCCTAATGCTCACCCCATTCTCCTATACTGGATGGAATGGGGTGAGTACCCAAGGCACACCCCAATAAATGTGGGGTTGTGAACCCTAATGCTCACCCCATTCTCCTATACTGTATCCATCTCAACTTACTCACTCAGAGAATGGGGTGAGCATTATGGTTCACAACCCCAAGGCACACCCCCCATGCTTGTTCCTGCTTGCAGGGTGGGGGTGGGGTATTAGGGTTGGAAACTGAGGGTGGGGTTGGGGGTCTTAAGGTTGGAAACCCTAAGACTGCATTTCCCAATTTTTGTTGCTGGAACCCTAATGGTGCATTAACAAAGTTTTTTGAAGAGAATTTTATATATATTGGGGCTGAAGCATGAATGCCTACCCGCTATGTAAGAGCAGCATGTAGGCATTCCTACATCTGAATGACATGCAATGATGATCTGTGCATCCCCAGTGGCATTCACCATGGGCACACTAGTGTCATGTGCACTGGA
Organism: Neoceratodus forsteri; assembly: GCA_016271365.2. Classification (NCBI taxonomy): domain Eukaryota; kingdom Metazoa; phylum Chordata; order Ceratodontiformes; family Ceratodontidae; genus Neoceratodus; species Neoceratodus forsteri. The sequence goes on along the minus strand of CM057449.1, from coordinate 607,661,388 downwards.
TCCCCCAGCTGGCCATGTGGTGCTGTGCCTGGGGCAGGCAGGGGGCATGCCAGAGGTCATAAGTCATTCTGCGCTCATTCATGAAGGTGCACAGAGTCTGCAGGGGCTATGCTGGGGGGACCCTGCTGTAACTGTCCTGTGTGTTTATACACCTTCCCCATCTGACAACTGCTGGAAGCACCGGCATCGGGACCAGTACTGTACCATTACCCCAGTCCACTGTGCTGCCTGGGTGGGTTGGGGGTGACTGTTTGGGTGAACACCCGGTGTTTAAACTCTGTGGGTACATGCCATCACTGTATTCCCCACTATGCATGGAAGGAATCCACTATGGGACTCAGGATGGGTATCCAATTAGATGCCCACCTATGTCCCATGCTCTGCCCCACACTGCCATGCTCCTCCACTATGCACCTGCATACCAGGGGGGATAGGGCACAGTCCAGTGGCCAGCGATCATGCATGTCAGCAAATGTACACCTGCCCACAGGTGGGAAGCTATGTGGGTGATTTACATGTATTTCACATGTAGTTATTGCATAGGGCCCATTATTTGTATATATAATCCTGCTCTGCATGTGTACAATCATATGTTTATCCCATTGCTGTCATGTTTCTTTGCACTCATTTGATATGTACTGTTGTATTGATTGCACAGCTTGACTTGTACTGCTGCTCTCATGTTACTTTTGTTACCATATTACAAATGTATTGTACTGCATTATTGTGTTGCACTGTTCCCCTTCCCCCTCCTCCAGGATGCATCTAGAAACAAGTTGTTGCTCAGTGTGCCTTTCCTGGTAAAATGTTTAAAATAAATACATTTATACCATGGGAGGTATGAGTACCTCTGCTTTGTTCTGCCACTCACTGCTAGGCAACATTGTTGGTACCATTCCAGAGTGAATAAAAAGTGTGTAGTATATGGTTAAGGCTTGTTGAGCATAGAAAATGATGCCTTTCAGAATCTTGTTGTAGATAGTTCAAAGGTCACTGAAAGTTGTCATAGTATCGTTCTGACATCACAGTGATACTACAACAACTACAAACAGAGAAGAGAAAGAAATAAGTGCCTCAGCTGGAACTACAACAACTTCTCCCCCTTGAACTGTTTCCTGATTGGCTGAAACACAGCTCTTTACAAAAATATACACAGCAACATGGTGGCGCGGCTTAGAGAGTGATTGGAGAGCGCTTCAAAGATAGTTTGGACTCGGACTGCCATAGCTGACTCCATGTTTCCAAACTACCAATTTGTCAGTTTTCTTTTTCTTTTTTTAAATCACTGCCCCTATTAATCTTCAAGGTCGGGAGCAGAGCGAGGTGACAGTGAGAATTGGGATCTTCAGAGCTGGGAACAGAGTGGGACTGCAGTGAGGACTGGGAGCAAACAGCAGCATGAACACAGGGTATGAAACCTTGTGAAATTAGACTGTCAAAATCATTGGGGAACCATATGCTATATAAAACAGTGTATTAGTGACCATACACAACAAGGCTACATTTCCATCTCAGGGATCTGATGCTGTTGATGTTTCGCTCGAGAGGTCTGTATGATGTCATCACATCCCCTTGATAGAAACATAGCCTTGTTTCACCCATACACTATTCCATATATTTCTACATGCTCTATGGAATATCCCTGATATATACCACACCAGTATGAATATATTTGGCAACTAAATTATGTTATACTAGGATAAATAATTTTCACTTAGAACCTGTATTATTTCACTTAGAATACATGCTAGTACACTTACAACATTTCATTTCCTCTGGGACTAGAACACAGAGAACAAGGGATCAGCTATAGTGGGTCACCATACGCACTGACAAAACTGCTTTCCAAGTCCACTTGTATAGAACCACCACCAGTCAAAGGTCCTTCAAATCTAGAGCCCCTTTATGGATGAACTCCATCCCCTGCTCCCTCCTATCCATACCCAGGTTGGGCCCTTTCAAAAAAGAACTGTGGGACCACATCCTGGTTTCATCAAACTGTGACTGCCCGTAACAATGTTGCAAGCCTCCAACTATTTCCTCTCCTGCACTTAGCCCCATGACAACACCAATTGGGCGGCTTTCTGGTCTCTACTATATTTCTTGCTCTACTTTGGTCCACTTCCTGTGCCTGTTTCTCACTTTTTCCTCCATAGCTCCATTGCTCCTGTCTCCAATATTTATTTTTTCTCCTCAGATTTATTTCAACAATTTTGTTTACTCCCATGTCAATTGACAATGCTTATTGTATTGCATCCTTATTAGATAACTCCCTATTGTATAATTCTCTCTCTGTATATAATTACTGTCATTGTTCATGATGTCTGTAACACTTGCCTACCACACTTTGCACTGACATGGAGCCTTTGTAATAGCTTCTATTATATACTTTTCTCTTTGTGTGCCATTACTGTCATTGTTCATGATGACTGTAATACTTGCCTGCCACACTTTGTAATGACGTGGAGCCTTTGAAAAAGAGTCCCTGACTCAAAGGGTTGTAATTCCTAGACTTCAACAAATAAAGAAAAAAAAAAGTTTACTATGAAAACAAACTCCGTCCAGACCTGATAGGGCTGCATGAGAGGACTTTGGAGTAACAATATTGAAAATGACCAAAGTTACAAACCTGAATTAGGAAAATGTAACATAGGCTCATAAATTTGTTGTTCTGTAATATTTGTACACCAAGTTTTCAACATAGTCTTGTTATGACCCTGCTTCATGAAGAAGGGCAGAGGAAATGTTCAACTCCTGCTCAAAAGATGATTTTGTGTAGGTACTGTGAAATGAACTTTCAGGATACAAAAACGCATTTTGGGCTAGAGTTAAAAAATGACAGTTGTCACATTCATGAGGTGCTATAAAGAAATGACTATGTTGTAAATTTGGGGTCAAAATATTGAAAATTACCAAAGTTACGAGCCTGCATTCACAAACTTCAATGTAGGTTTATGCTGTAGCTTTGTTGTTTTTTAAGATTTTTAAACCAAATATTCAACATAACATTCTTATGACACCACCTCATGAACAGGTGTAGAGAAAATTTTCAACTCCTGCCCAAAAGGTGATTTCACACAGGGTCCATGAAATCACCTTTTGGGATGTAAAAAAACATTTTTGCCAGTATTTGAAAAATGCCAGCTGTCATATTCATGAGGAGCTGTAAAGATATGGCTGTGTTGTAAATTTGGGGTAAAAATATTGAAAAGTACCAAAGTTACGAGCCTGCATTCACAAAATTCAACAAAGGCTCATAACTTCATTGTATTTTAATATTTTTATACAAGGGCCCGGATATTCAAACTGCACCAGGCTGTGGCGCAAGCCTGGGTGCAGCTCAACTTTGTTGCACACAGGTGTGGCCAGGGCGATATTCAACGGAGCTGCGCTATGGCGCAACTGCTTTGAATATCGCACCCTGCCACCCATGCATGGCGCAGTGGCACTGCACCAATGCAGTGGTCAGAGTGGAGCATTGAGATGCGGTGCCAAGTGCCATTGCTCCATGCACAGCACCTGCGATATTCAAAGGGGGACATGCAAATGGGGCCATAATTTATGCAAGGTGCACAGGGGGCCATTTGCATCTGATTACTGCCCCATTTGCATGCCATTAGCATGCAGGTGCGCCGATCCCTGATGACTTGTGCCTGGCGCCCTGCCAGGCAGCAGCCGTCGGGAACCGACACCCCCTGCAGCCCGATTGCGGGACGTCCCGTAAGGGACAAAGAACGTACGTTATCTCTGGTGGTCCAGTGAACCGCACGGAGCCCGATCGTGGGCATCAGTCATCCCCCCCCAAGTCCGCTATCCCTGGTGGTCCAGTGGACCATGATTAGCCCGATCGTGGGCATCACTGTATTCCCCCCCAAGTCCAATATCCCTGGTGGTCCAGTGGACCGCGATGAGCCCGATTGTGGGCATCACTGTATCTGTCCCCAAGTCCAATATCCCTGGTGGTCCAGTGGACCGCACAGAGCCCGATCACGGGCAGCATTCATCATCCCCCCAAGTCCGATATCCCTGGTGATCTGGTGGACCCCACCCACCACCCACTGAGCCCCACCACCCCACTCCCCATCAGCCGGCTGGGCAGCCCCCACCCGCCTGCCGCCTGCCGCCTGCCGACTGGCAGCTTGGTGCGCTGCGCCCATGGTTCAGGCATGAGCCAATGGGCGGCAGTCATTCGTCATTAGTCAGTCCAGATATGTGAATGAATTCATTCACATCTGGACTGACTAGTACAGTATGGGCTGCACACCCATTGGCTCATGCTCTGAACCAATGGGCGTGCAGCCCTACCGAACTGTCAGTCGGCGGGCGGGGGGCCGGCAGGCGGATGAGGTGCTGCCACCCGCCGGCTGACGCGGAGTGGTGGGGCTCAGTGGACGGGTGGGGTTGGGGGTCCACTAAATCACCCGGGATATTGGACTTGGGGGATGAATGCTGCCCATGATCAGGCTCCGTGCGGTCCACTGGACCACCAGGGATATTGGACTTGGGGGGGATGACTGATGCCCGCGATCGTGCTCCATGCAGTCCACTGGACCACCAGGGATAGCGGACTTGGGGGGATTAATGATGCCCGCAATCAGGGCATGGGGGGTGCCACCAGGTGCGGCAGGAACAGGTGATGGCCACCCACAGGTGGCAGCTGCTGTGTTGCGCCCTGCAGTGCGGCAGCTCACCTGTGGGTGGCCATCACTTGTTCCTTTTTTTTTAGGCGTAACTGTGCAGATGCAGGTAGGGGTTGCACATGCATAACTCTGCACGGTCCGGGCTGAATATCGGGCTGTGCAGGTTATGCCATGGGCACACCCCCACCTGTGCCTGCATACATTACTGATGCGCCCGGCACATCAGGATTTGTGTGGAGCACTTTTCCCTTTTAAATATCGCACCGGGGTGCATCAGTGGGTTGTGCATGGCGCAACACCGTTGCGCCATGTGCAACCCTTTTGAATATCTGAGCCGAGATTTTCAAGATAGCCTTCATAAGACTGCACCACGTGAACAAGGACAGGGAAAATGTTCAACTCCTGCCTGAAAGATGATTTCACGCAGGGACTGAAACATCACCTTTTGGGACAGATTTGCCTTATGACAGCTCAATTGTTCATGAGGTGGGGTCCCAAGAAAGGCATGTTAAAAATGTGGGCCAGAAATATGAAAAAATTGTCAAGTTATGCCAGTAAGTTCAAAACACCATTTAAATACATTGAATCGCATACCTGTCTGTTCAATACGTGGTACAGCTTTGAAGAGTGAAGATGTGTCCGTGGTCCAGAGAGGATTACAACATTGGACCCCTGATGGGTAAGTAAGGGCTTGGGGTGGTGGGTGCTGAGTGGGAGGGTTGGGTGGGGACTGCAATGGCTGCAAAAGCCATTGATGGACATTTTATTTTACAAGATAAAAAAAAAAAGAGAAGGAATTCCTACATTGGGGGATTGGGCACCCCCAGTGCCACTGTTATATTTTGGGGGGGTGGAGTGGGGTGGTGGTTGCTGAGAGAGAGGATCGGGTGGAGGGAGGAAAGTTAAAAAAAAATAATAATAACATGGCCAAGTTATGCTAGTAAGTTCAAAACACCATTGAAATACATTGAATTGCATACCTGTTCAGTTCGCGGACCGGCTTTGAAGATTTAAAAAGAAACCAGAGGATTCTTGCACTGAAGAACTGGGCACCCCCCAGTGCCACTTTTACATTTCTGGTGGGGTAGGGGTGCTGAGAAGGAGGGAGGGTCAGGTGGGGGGAGGAAAGTTAAAAAAAAATAATAAAAAGACATGGCCAAGTTATGCCAGTAAGTTCAAAACACCACTGAAATACACTGAATCGCATACCTGTGTGTTCGGTTTGTGGTCTGGCTTTGAAAAGTGAAGATGTGTCTGCGGTCCAGAGAGGATTACGGCATTGGACCCTCAATGGATAAATAAGGGCTTGGGGAGGGAGTGTGGGTGATGGGTGCTGAGTGGAAGGGCCAGGTAGGAGGAGTGCAATGGCCGCAAAAGGCATCCATGGATGTTTTTTTTTACAGGATTAAAAACAGAGGATTCCTGCATTGGGATTGGGCACCCCAGTGCCACTGTTACGTTCTGGAGGGGGAGTGAGGTGGTGGGTTCAGAGAGGAGGTTGGGTGGGTGTAGGAAAGTGAAAACAAAACAAAACAAATAACCACACATGAGCGGTGGTGGACAAGGGGAATGTGGCAGTGAGAGGAGCTGTGATTGAGACACTGGGGATTGGGCACTCCCAGTGTCACTATTATGTTTCTGGGGGTGTGTGGGGTGGGGTGTGCTCAGAGGGAGGGTCGGTGGGGGCTTATGTATTTCAGTGGTCGTGAACAGCCGAAAAGGAAAAAAAATAGAGTGAGTGCGGAGTGTTCTACAGATGTGGAGGTGACTTTTTTTGTCACTCCAACATGTTGTCCATTTGCAAGGAATGTAGGAGTCCTTTTCTCAAAGCAAGAGGTCTGCAGCCCTAAAAAGAGGCAGTTTAAGCTGAAGCAAGGTAAAACAGAAATAACATTAACAATAATGTGGTATATATCAAATACATAATGGATAGTAGTGGAGGTATCCCGTGATTTCAACGAGTAAAAAATCTAGAGTAAACAATAACGAATCAAGAATCACAAAATGAATATTAGCGAGTGTATTTATTTAGCACCTGTAAACATCAGCGACTTCAGCTAGTTTTACACAACCAAATATAGCGCCAGTACATTTCAACGAATAACAGTGATTCCCTGGCTGGTTATTGCTGTATATGTACCTTGTTGTAAATTGCAAGGATGGTCCTGTGTCTATTCCTGCAGCGATTTCTGGCCAGCATTTCCTGAGCTGTACTGAAAGCAATGTTCTCATAAATAAAACGTTCCTCTCCCTTTCAGGTGTCTCCATTATGGGATGTTACTAATAAAGTGTCAACAGTGAGGTGGGTGAGAGACCTAGTTCAAATAGCAAGGGAAGAGAGGACAACAGTGGTAGCTGCCCTAACAATAAATTACATGCATTCTGTGATTAAATGATTAGAGACTAGCACCAAAGTTCAGTAAATAAAATGCAGGCTGTAAATTAAGGCTGTGTCAGAAACACTTTTAAATTTAACTTAAAGAAGAACTTCAAACTGAAGAAAATTCACTGGATCTTCTCAGGCAAGCTGAATCAGAGCCACGGTAACGTACATTAATGGAGAGTGAAACTGCAGAACCAGGCATAGCAGAGGAGGCAGGGTGTGATCCTAGGGCAGCAAGAAAGGTGCCAAGTTTAAAAATCCCACAAAGATGTCTGGCGCTGCAGGGTTCGTACCTTCAGGGGGATCATCAGCAGGTATGGAACAGCTCCGTAGTGGTGGGATGCCCAATCTAAATACTTGTCATACTTGGAGATTTTAACATGAAATGGAATTGTGGTACTGAGGAAAGTTTTGAGAGAAGAGCTAGGGATCTGCAGACAGGATTTTTGGAGAGGGGGGTATAACTCTGGAACAGTGAGTGAAGCTGGAGATTTTGCTAATGCATAAAATAGGACTTACTATTTGGGGACAATCCAAGTGAGAGAAATGGGACTAGTACAGGTGAGGTGATCATAAATGTCTCGCTATTATTATTACTACGCTGCAAATATGTGAGGCGCCATAAAATACAGGAGCTATAGATGATGGTACTATATTGCATTCACCAATTTGCTGATCGCTATTAAATTTTCACGATAATCACGTGGAACCATAGTGGAATAAAGTACAGTTATGTAAGAACTTACCATGATAGTAGATCTTTGAGAGAATCTCTTGCAGCAAGCCACACCTTTGGAACTATAGCCATCAGGCGTTAGAATGACACAGAAGCTTTCTAGCTAGCAGTTAGTTAACTTCGCTCCTCCTATATATACGTGGGTGGCCTCACGCCCTCCTCAGTTCCCCCACCAGAGACCATCTACAGAAGATGTGCACTGAGGTAACCAAGGGAAGGCAGAAGTTCCCACCACTGTAGGATGCAAAACAGAAAGTTAAGCATTCTGGAGAAAGAGACAGACATAGAAAGCAAAGGGAGAAGAAGGGAGGGATGGCATGGCTTGCTGCAAGAGATTCTATCAAAGATCTACTGTTACGGTAAGTTCTTATGTAATTGTACTATCTTCATCGGGGATATCTATTACAGCAAGCCACACCTTTGGAACGAGTTTCAAGCAGTTCTGACAGTGGAACAATTAGGGTAGTTGGAAGCAACAAGCTCAAGAAAGGAGGCCTTGGAGCACAGCTAGGCCAAAACCTTCCCTTCTTCTGGAAGCAATGTCCAGATTGTAGCGTCTAGTGAAAGTGTAGATTGTAGGCCAGGAAGCAGCTGTGCAAATCTCAGCAGCTGAAACATTCCTGAAACAGGCAGTAGAAGTGGCCACACCTTGAGTTGAGTGGCCAGGCACAGTACCAGGAAGTTCCTTACCGTACTTCCTATAACAAAAAGTAATGCAATTGGCCAACCATTTGAACAAGCACTGCTTAGAAACTGGAATGCCCTCATTCCCAGGGGCAAAAGAAACAAGCAACTGCAAGGACTTCTTAACATCCTTCATACAGTGGACATCATTCCTGAGAATTCTATGCACATCTAAAGTATGGAGCAATGCTTCCCTTGAATTGCCATGCTCTGGAAAATAAACAGGCAGGTGGATGGATTGATTTAAAGTAAACTCAGACACCACCTTAGGTAGGAACTTAGGACTTGTACTCAACGACACCCTGTCTTTGTGAAAATTCAAGTAAGGAGGCTCACACCTGAGAGCCTGAAACTTGGAAATCCTCCATGGAGAAGTAATGGCAACTAAAAATAATGCTTTCCATGACAGAAAATGTAGCTTGCAAGTTGCAGTGGGCTCAAATGGAGCCATAGTAAGCTTCTCTAACACAAAATTCAGATCTCAAGGTGGGACTGGATTGCAAATATGTGGTTTCAAATAAAAAATGCCCCTCAAGAATGTATGGGACACATTCAGCTGTGCCACTATATGGCCATCAACAGGCACGTGAAAGGCCGAAATGGCCATCAGGTGCACATTAATGGAAGAGTACTGCAACCTGGCATTGAAGAGGGAGTGCAGGTACTCCAGAATCTGATTCACTGGACAGGTGAAGGGCTCCAGATTATGAGAGGCAGCCCACAGAGCAAAGCACTTCTACTTCATGGCATAAGTGGCCCTGCTAGAGGGTTTCTAGTGGCCACCAGAACATCAGCCTCCTTCTGAGAAACTCCAAACTTCGCAATGGCTACAACTTCAGAAGCCATGAATGAAGGCGAAGAGATTTGAGGTCCAGATGGACTAGAGTGCCCTGCTCCTGTGATAGCAAGCCAGGGCACAGGGGCAGATGTACAGGGGTTTCCACTGCCAACTGCTGTAGTAAGGAGAATCAGATGTGATGAGGCCAGAAGGAAGCCACGAGGATCAAAGTGACTCCTTCCATCTGAAGCTTGATTAGAACCCTCTGAATTACAGGAAAGGGAGGGAAGGAATAGAGAAACCTCCCTTTCCAAGAGACGGACAATGCGACTCACCAGAAAACCCTAGGTCCTGGAGTGAATGAGCAGAACTGTGGCAGTTTTGTCTTGAGCAGGGATTCAAAAAGGTCCAACTCTGGATGACCACACCTGTCAAACAGGTCTTCTATGACTGAGGTCAGGAGCTACCACTCATGCATCTGAGACTGGGAGCGACTGAGCCTGTCCACCAGGACATTTTGGATGCCTGGAACATGGATGGCCAACAGTTCTAGCCCATGGTTCTACAGCCCAATACCAGACCCTCATCGCTTCTCGACACAGAGGATACAAGTGGGTCCCTCCTTGTTTATTGATGTAGTAAACCACACTGATGTTGTCTATCTGCACCAGCAGATGGCCCAGGGACAGATGGGTCTAGAAGGCTTGGCGAGCATACAGAATGGACCTCATCTCCAGGATGTTGATGTGGAGGGTATCCTCCACTGCAGACCATGTCCCTTGAGTCTGATGGGGCCCCAGATGAGCTCCCCAGCCTAATGCTGAGGCATCTGTGGTAAGAATCTGTGGAAGGGAGAGAATGAGAAAGAGAACCCCTCTCAACAGGTTGCTGGATTCCATCCACCATAGCAGCACCTTCTTGACTGTAGAGGAGATTAGAACCTGCTGTTCCAGCTTGTCAGTGCATTGGTCCAGTGGGCCCAGGAGCCTCAAGAAGGATCTAGTCAAGACATATCTGCTGTTGTAAAGCTGCTGGCCCTAAGCAGTCAGGTGGTCTGCCCTGTCCTGGGGTAAGAATGCCAGCCCAGAGCCATGTCCAGTACTGCTCTGATGTGCTGGAGGCAGCAGCAAGTGGCCAAGATTGACATGGGCAGATTGTACCTAGATTCTCAGGGCATGGAACAACCACCTGGAATGTTCTAGGGTCTGGAGCAGTTGCTTCTTGGACTGTGCTTTACACAACCAGTCATCCAGGTAAGGGAAGATGTACAGCACCTCTTTCCGGGGGGCTGCTGCTACCCCTGCCAAGCATTTGGTAAAGACCTATGGTGCAGAGGTACAAGCCAAAGGGCAAGACACAGAATTAGCAGTGTTTCCCCTGGAACTGGAACCTGAGGTACTGCTGGTGGGGAGCACACACTGTGATATGCAGGTATGCATCCTGCATGTTGAGGGAGCATATCTAGTCTTCCTGGTGCAGCTGTGGCAGCAGGCCATGTAGGTGTGTCACCATCCTGAATTTCTTATACTGGATGTAGAAATGCAAGTTGCTCAGATCTAGGATGGACCATAAATCCCCTGTGGATTTAGGGACTAGAAAGAAGTGATAAGAAAACCCCATTCCTCTGATCCTTGGGGACATGCTGTATGGCCCTTTTCTGCAGCAGCATGCGAAGCTCCCCCCACAGTACTGGAATGTGGTCTGGAGGGTAGTGTGAGTGAACTGAAGGTAGATCTGAAGGCCCTCCATGAGGCCGAGAGTGTGGCCTGGTGCTATAAAGCTGCTAGACCCACACAGTTGTAGAGACCCCACTCCACCTGCCCAGGTGGAGGGAAAAATGACCCCCTACCACTGCCTCCCTTAGTACTGGAGGGTGGGGGTCTGACAAGGAATCATACTGACATAGCACCTGCTGCCAGAGCTGCACCACCTTCTCTGGGGACCTTTTCCAGAGGTTGAGGTAGGAAAGGCAGGGCTGTTGCTGCCTGAAGCTTGTTCTGAGGCCTGGTGCCCAGCTTAGGCTTGTGGTAGTCCCTGCAAAAGGCCACCTCCTTGCCGCTTTATGGCTGGGTTTGGAATAGAGAGTGGACTGACTGCAAAGTCCTTCCTGGGGCCTGCAGGTCAGAATGTAGGTCCTGCACACCCACCCCAAAGAGCTTGTAGCCTTGAAGGGGGCATTCAGGATGAACTGTTGTACATCAGTGGCAAATCCAGACACCCCGAGCCAAGCCCAGGGGGGCCTGTGGGAATAGAGGGGTCCCTCTGAGGGGCCTGGTATCACATGACCACTTTTCTATGTCATGTCAAGGAACAGGCTTGATCACTGCTGGGTGGCCAGGGTGCAACCCCTAGAGGAGGGAGGGAGGGGAAAAGGCAGAGAAACAGGGAGACCTAGGAACCCCTCCCAGGGTCTCCCAGGAATGCCTTGCTCCGAAGCATCAAATCTCCCTGTAGTTTGTAGCTGCATCCCCTTAGAGTTGAAGGAGAGGATCTCTAGAGGGGGGCCCTTGGGTACCCAAGGGGGGTCCCCACTCCTGGAAGAAAAGGGTGCTGGATGGCCTAATAGAAAGCTCCCAACCCCAATCAAATCCCCCTCTTCTGTCTGTGATAAAAGGAAGGATACTCCTGACCCCCATTGATGAGCTCTGCAGACCGCACATAGGGGAACTAAGATGGTGATGCCCTGGAGGTTGAAGGGCATGGCAACGGAAGAGCTGACGATGTGGGGTGCAGACTAAGAGGCTCTGATATCAGTGCACCTAGGGAGTAAGGAGCTGGATTGGCTCCACAAAGAAGGAGAGCACACTGTGCCTAGGAACAGCACCGTGCAGCATTGGCGGGTGTGACTAGAGCCTCTACATCGATAGACTGCCATCAGCCAGGATAAGGCTAACACAATGCCTGGCTGGGCTGATCTGCTACAGGTTCTGAGGGTAGAAGGTGATGTCAGTAACCAGTAAGGGTGGGCAATGTCATGATGTCAATGGGAAAGTAAGGGGCCCCTATTTCAATTGGCCTGGTGGGGGTTTCCCACTAACCCTGACTCAGTGTGGGATGAAATCTGAGCAGCAGGAGGTGTGGAGGGAAGCCTGCATGGCAGTGTGGCACTGTGTGGTGATGTTGAGGGGGGGAGAACTAGAGCCACAGCGTCGACAAGACTAGGCTGTTGTAAGAAATCAGCAGAGCTGAGAGCCCACAGTGATCCTGCAGCGAGGGAGAGCCTGAGGGAGGGAGTGGCAGCAGTGGCCTGCATGTACAGGAGGTGCCACACAGCATCAACATGGAGACTGGAGCCCTGATATCAAAGGACCAATGCCAGGTGTGAGGGCTAGCGGAGCATGCAACTCAGAGCCGATCTTGCAGGACAGAGGTCAGGGCTGCAGGAGGCTGGCAATGGTGGCCTGCATGGCAGGACACCTTGCGATGTCGCTGGTGGAACCTGAGCCCTTGTGTCAACAGGGAGGCACTGGCCAAGAGAGGACCAGCAAAAGTCACTGTGGGAGCCAACCTGTGGGTCTGAGGTCAGAGCTGCAGAACTAGCGATGTTGTTTGTAGCCCCCAACGTCAGAGGGCCATCGCCGGTCACACGCAAGCCAGTGGGCAACACTGCCAGAGCCATACCATGTGGGGAAGAAAGTGTTGGATGGCAGGAAGCATCGCAGATGGGACGGTGAACACCACAGTTGCAATCAGTGCCACAAAGAGTGATGATTGGGGAGAGTCCCAGGGGGTGGTTCTCCACCCAGGGAGAGAAGGCCTGAAGCCAGTTGATGGGCCCTGAAGTCCAGGGGAACCTGAGGAGAGAACCGATGACATAGAAGTTTGATTCCTCGATGTTCGCTCTGCCGTAGGATAACCCACTAGCCTGGGCTCTGAAGAAAGCAGGGCTGGGCATAGAAGTCAACAGAAAGCATGACAGAAGATTAGACAGAGATGACAGGCCTAGTGGTCATAGGCCTGGGGAATCCACCACTGTCGAAGAAACAGAAGCTAAGATCAATGAGACACAATGACCAAAAGCAAAAGCAAACAAAAATCATGAAGAAAACAACTAAGTGATGTGAGAAAGGAAAACAGAGAAAGTAGATGAAAATTTGGTAGTTGACTGAAGCAAAGCAATGTCTCCATGGAGTCTGATGCATGATGGTTGACGGTGGGAAAAGAACTGAGGAGGGCGCAGGGCCGCCCTTTATATATTTATATATAGGAGGAGTGACATCGGCTGACATTGTTGTGGGTGGCTCCAGTAGACTGCTAGCTAGGAAAGTTCCCTTGTGGTCCTAGCACCTGATGGCTATAGTTCCAAAGGTGTGGCTTGCTGCAAGAGATATCCTTGATGAAGATCTTATTTATCTCCATAGGTGAGAAGTAAGATCTTAAGAATTAACTTGTGACTTTGCTACTTGTGAGTTACAGATTGTACTGTTTACTGGGCTGGGCCGACTGTTCCACCCAAGGTCCGAATCCCCAGATCATACCCATAATCCTCGGACCTGGATAAATACAGATTTAATTGCAGAAGTCTGGTTCTGGGTCTGTGGACTGCCATTTAGTTTATTGTTGCCATGGAGATGCCGTTGGCATGCTTGCTCCATGTACAGACAGCTGGTGGCATCCGGTCAGGCAACAGACTGTCACATGACACACTCATGGTATATAAGCATGTTGAGTGTGCAACGTGGGCCCAGTCAAGTTGGAGGATGGTTGGAGGAGCTTGTACTTCTGCAGCAGAGCCACCAGAAGTTGCACACTGCAGGAAAAAAACCTAAATAAAATATAAAAAAATATTTCTTTTTGAAGCAGAGTAGAGGAAAGAAAAAGAGGAGAGAGAAAGGAGACTCAATGGGATGAGAGAAAGTTATCATTGGGGGAGGGGGAGGAGTCAGGACCGGAGAGGAATCCAGATGGACTGGGAGAGAGAGATAGTGGTGGCCTGGGTGGCTGCAGGGGAGAGGCAAGGCAAATAAAAGGCAGGCAGTGTGGCACTGTGTATACTACAGTGCAAGGGCAGGCTGGCAAAATAAAATCTTTGACTTGTGCCATCCAGAAATTGAATCCAGAGAAGATCCTCCAAACAAGAAAGAGAGTGGGAGACTCCTGGGGGTCCTAGAGAAAATTTATAGTTACAGAAAATCCCAAATAAAAGTTTTTTTTTCTTTTCTTGGCCTCAGACAGTGTGGCTGTGTGTGTACACAAGCAAGGACAGGCTGGCAAAATCTTTGACATGTGCCATTCCAGATCCAGAGGAGAGAGGGAGAGACTACTGGGGGCCCAAGATAAATTTTACAGTGCCAGAAATCCATAAAAGTTCTTTTTTTTTTCTTTTCTTGGCTTCAATGTGGCTGTGTAGTACAGGGCATGGGCAGGCTGGCAAAATACATTTTTGACTTGTGCCATCCAGATCCAGAGGAGAAAGCGACTACAGGGAGGGGGGCCCATGAGAAATTTAACAGTCCCAGAAATCACAAATAAAAGTTTTTTTCCTGGCTTAAGTGTGGCTACGTAATAGGCAGGGCAGGCTGGCAAAATACATTTTGACTTGTGCCATCCAGAGGGAGAAAGACAGAGAGAGAGAGAGAGAGAGAGAGACTACGGGGGAATGAGAAATTTAGCAGTCCCAGAAACCCCAAATAAAAGTTTTTCCCTGGCTTTAATGTGGCTGTGAGTGAGGGCAAGGGCAGGCTGGCAAAATAAATATTTGACTTGTGCCATCCAGATTGAGATGAGACACACAGAGAGAGAGAGAGAGAGAGAGAGACTACTGGGGGGGGATGAGAAATTTAGCAGTCCCAGAAATCCCAAATAAAAGTTTTTTTTCCTGGCTTCAGTATGGCTGTGTGTACAGAGCAAGGGCAGGCTGACAAAATAAATATTTGACTTGTGCCATCCAGATCCAGAAGAGAGAGAGAGAAGGGGGAGAGAGAGAGAGAGGGAGAGAGAGAGAGAGAGAGAGACACTTGGGGGGAGGGCATAAGAAAGTTTACAGTCCCAGAAATCCAAAATAAATGTTTTTTTCCTGGCATCAGTGTGGCTATGTGTACAGAGCATGTACAGGCTTGCAAAATAAATCTTTGACTTGCGCCATCCAGATCCAGAGGAGAGAGTGAGAGAGAGACTATGGGGGGACAAGAATTTAACAGTTCCAAAAATCCCAAATAAAAGTTTTTTTCCTGGCTTCAGTGTGGCTGTGTGTAGAGGGCAAGGGCAGGCTGACAAAATAAATCTTTGACTTGTGCCATCCAATCATGATCACTTTTTAATGTTCATTCACGATTTCATGTGTTAAAAAAGAAAATACTGTTTGGACAAACAACATACACATTGATGCACCTGTGCTGCTGGCTGTGGGTGGCACAGGGGATAATCTGACTTTGTGACTCATTGCAGGTAAGGGCAGACTGGCAAAATAAATCTTTGATTTGTGCCATCTAGATCCAGAGGAGAAAGAGAGAGACTGGGGGGGCATGAGAAATGTAATGGTCCCATAAATCCCAAATAAAAGCTCTTTTCCTGGCTTCAGTGTGGCTGTGTGTACAGAGCAAGGGCAGGCTGGCAAAATAAATCCAATGACAATCCCTTGTTAATGTTCATTCATGATTTCATGTATTTAAAATAAAAAATACTGTTTGGACAAACAACATACAAGTTGATGCACCTGTGCTGCTGGCTGAGTGTGGCCCATGGGATAATCTGATGTTGTGACTCATAGCAGGCTGTTTACACTACAACACAAGTAAAGTTCACACAAGCAATGGGCCTAGACGAAAGCCACCCTAGAATTCTGAAGGAGCTGGCACAAGAAATTGCAGGCCCACTGGCAGAATTATTCACACAGTCGCTAGAGAGCAGGGAAATACCTCAGGACTGGAGAAGGGCCACAGTGGTACCCTTGCACAAAAGTGGAAGCAGGGAGGAGGCCGGAAACTACCAGCCAGTGAACTTGACCTTGGTAGTGGAGAAGCTTATAGAGTCCCGACTTAAGGAAAGAATAGTGAAGTTCCTTACAGAAACAGGGCAACTAGATACTAAACAGCATGGATTTATAGCAGGATGGTCATGTCAAATGAATATGATTGAATTCTTTGACTGGGTCTCCAAAATAGTGGACCAGGGATGGGCAGCAGACATAGTCTATCTAGATTTCAGCAAGACGTTTGACTCTGTCCCCTGTAAAAGATTGGTCAATAAACTAGAGCACTCTGGGTTAGGGCACAAAATAGTCAAGTGGGTTCAAAATTGGCTCCACAATAGAACACAGAGGGTCATAGTCAATGGAACACTGTCTAGCGAGGGATAGGTGATCAGTGATGTGCCTCAAGTATCTGTCCTTGGTCCAAACCTCTTCAATATATTCATCAGCAACATTGCTGATGGCTTGCAGGGTAAGGTATGCCTTTTCACAGAT
Organism: Neoceratodus forsteri; assembly: GCA_016271365.2. Classification (NCBI taxonomy): domain Eukaryota; kingdom Metazoa; phylum Chordata; order Ceratodontiformes; family Ceratodontidae; genus Neoceratodus; species Neoceratodus forsteri. The sequence goes on along the minus strand of CM057449.1, from coordinate 607,644,762 downwards.
GATACAAAGCTCTGCAACAGGGTAGATACAATTGAAGGAATGGAAGCAATGGAAGCAGATCTAAAGAGCCTAAAAGCATGGTTTAGGGACTGGTAGCTGAAATTTAACACCAAAAAGTGTAAGGTCATGCACCTAGGTAAAGGAAACCCAAGGAAAATGTACACACTCGATGGTGAGCAATTATTAGAAACAAAACTTGAACAGGACCTCGGAGTGCTTATTTCTGAAGATTTAAAAGTGGGTAGACAATGTGAAAAGGCGGCGCGGAAAGCTAATAGCATCCTTGCATGTATTGGCAGGGGCATTACAAGTAGGAAGCGAGAGGTCATACTCCCTCTGTACAGGTCCTTGGTGATGCCACATCTCGAGTACTGCGTAGTTCTGGAGGCCACACCTAAAAAAGGACATAGACCGCTTGGAGGCTGTACAGAGGAGAGCTACTAAAATGGCACAGGAACTGCACCAGGAGCAATATGAATCTAGACTACAGCAACTGCAAATGTACTCCCTCGAGCAAAGGAGAAACAGGGGGGATATGACAGAAACCTTCAAATACATAAAGGGCATAAAAAAGGTACAAGCAGAAAACCTCTTTCACAAAAATGAGACCACGCGAATGAAGGGGTACAGTTTGAGACTAACAGGTGGTAAATTTTTTATTTATTTATTTTTATTTAGTTTTTGTTGACTGGGTAAGTGCACTAGACAAATCCTGTCTATTTTCAGGCACGGCCCGGGGGAGGGGTTACAGATGAATGCCAACTGACCTTGAACCAGATGAAACTGTTAGTGGTATTTTTAGTGAATGAGGGAAATTTGGCCAGGACACCGGGGAAATTCCCCTACTGTTTGCCAGTAGGAGGACCCTTTGAGCCATCGAAGGATGGCTGCCTCAGTTAATGTGCTGCAGTCGGGCAGGAAGGATGTGTTATTATCTGCAGAACAGGTCTCCTCTTCAGCTTTATCATTACCTAGCATGGGTGTTTCTTTGCACTCTGAGATACCTGGAAAATTTCAGTCTTCGGTCGCTTCTCCTGTTTTGCCTGCTTTGCCTTGCAATGACGCTATGGAAGTGCCTGGTTCGGATTCTACAGAATTGGATGCTGTTTCTACTTCTCCAGAATTGAATTGCCTCTTGCACTTGGAGGAACAACGGTTTTTGGGCATCAAAAGGGATCTTGTTCGACGGTTTCATTCTCCGGATGCTACTACCCTTGCTCCTGTTTCAGAGCGCTCTGTTGTGGCATCGCGGTTGGTTGCCGAGGAAACCTCTCACTGTGAAATGCCGACTACAAGTGACGTTGTTTTTCACCGTGCTGGTCAGGATCAAGCGACTGCTACGGTGTTTTCTTTCTCAGCAGACAAGGATTCTGTTCATTCGGATCGTGTTGTCAAAAGAGGGAGCCCTAGTAAAGTGCGTTGGGCAGGCACCCCAGTACCTGCTGGAGATGCTTGGACTGTCGAAAACTCGCTCCAAGCGGCTGGTTGGGTGCGCTCCCCAGAAACTTGTTCCTGGATCTCTAGCCTCTCCCCGATCAAGATCCCTGGCGTTCACCTTGTTTCAGCCTCTCCCCCTTTGGTACAGCCTGTAAGTACTGATTCTCAACCCCTCCAAACTGATTCTTTTCAGCCTGACCTTGATTCTGCTGTCCTTCACCCTGATTCCCCTCTCCCTCTTCCTGGTTCTGCTCCCATTACTGTGGCTCCTGGTTCTACTCCCATTACTGTGGATCCTGCTTCTCCTCTCCCTGGTACTGCTACTCAACGTTCTCCACTCCACCTCTCCTCAGACTTTGATTTTTCGACTAATCCTTATTTTCAACTGGGAGGGAATATGGATTCTTGTACTCAGCCTGGTGATGAAGAAACTGCTGCCCTTAGTGATGATTCTGTGTTTTCAGATATTCCAAAATCTATTCCCCCAGAGCTACAGAATGCTCCTAGAGGCTCCCCTAAAGAGGCCCTCCAGCCCCCTTTGGTCGCCCCTTCCAAATCTTATGCTTCTTTTTTTTCTACCCCGTCTCCTCTGCTAAATGCCATAATGCAGTTCGTATTATCTACAAAGGGGGATTAGATGTTTTTCCGGATCGGGTTTATGTGGGTCGTCAGTTATTGAAACATAATTTGCATTTCCAGGTTTCAGAATTGTATGCTCTCATTCATGTATCTGGTGAATCCATATTTGATGTCAGTTTTAAATTGCATAGTGGTCTTGAAAAGTTTTGGGCTCGTTATCAACAGGTTAAGACTACCCCCTTGTGGGCCCCTTTTGAGGTCATTCCACTTACCAAACCTTCCCATAAAACCATTACGGTACTGTTCCGCAATGAAGGGGTTAGTGTTACTGACTTGATATATTGGTTGAAACAAAGATGCACTGTGTCCAGTCATCCTGAAGCAATCTTTGATTCCGAGGGGATTTGGACTGGTGGTTGGAAAATCCATGTTCTACTACATACTACGGATGGGTCCCCTTGTCATCTCCCCGATAGTTTTTTTCTGGGTAGAGACAGGGGGGTTTTGTTTTACCTGGGGCAACCTCGGACCTGTTATAAATGTGGCCTTTCTGGGCACATTAGTAGCGCTTGTGATCAACTAAAGTGTTCCCTGTGTCAAATGACTGGTCATCTTAGTAAACAATGTCCAAACCTGGTTAGATGTAATCTCTGTGGGGTGGAAGGCCATGTTTATATGTCTTGTTCTAAAGCTGCTCTTCGGACATCCCTTTCGCTGACAGGGACGAGCAGCGCCTTTTGATTTCACTGGCCCAAAGGAAGGTGGCTAACCCGCTGAATTCACAGCCAGTATTGAATATTTCTCCTGTAAATTTAACAATCGCCCCAATTCCTGACCCTCTCCCCCCGCCCTGAGGTTGGTGATGTAGGTCCTGGGGCTGAGCCTCTTTCCCCCTCTTCTTCTCTCTTAGATGTCCTTCCTATTCTTCCTCCTGATTCTTCCACTGTCTCTTTAGCGGTGCCTGATCTTGCAACTCAGTCTGTCTCCATGCCCCCCCCTTCTTCTCTGGAAGACCCTCCTGTCCTGAGATCCTCTACTCGGAAGAGGTCTCTGGGACCTTTACCCACCCCCAAAATGTCCAAAACCTCTTTTCCTGATGTTTCCAACAGATTTTCGGTTCTCTTAACTACTGAACAGTCTGACACTGATTCAGTTTGTTCTTCTGCTGATTCTATTATGCAGAAGGACACTGCTGAGTCTCTCTTGACTGATGACGGGGATGGTTTTACACAACCCTCCCGTCGCAAAGGAAAGTCTCGGAAAAAAAAGCGTTGAGCTTCTTTTTTCTCCCTCTGACTTCTCATGACTCTTTCCCTTCCCTTTCTTCTTTTGACTACCAGTGTTAATAGCATTAAGAATAACCTGAGATGGAATATAGTGTTCTCCTTTTTACAGTCCTTTTCTCCAGGTATATTCTTATTACAAGATACTAGACTGCACTCTATCCCTGAAATTTCGCTTTCCACTAAGGAATGGACTACAGGACTTTCCTATTGGTCTGTAGGCCCTGAACGTTGTACAGGGGTGGGTATCCTCTTTCATCTTATTAAACCATCAATAGTCAGAGTGTTGGATTTTGTCCCGGGTCGGGTTCTACTTGTAGACTTTCTCGTGAATACTGTTTTTTTTAGATTTATTAATATTTATGCTCCTCAGGCTAAAGCTGACCGCACGCTTCTTTTTCAGCAAATTAGTCCCTTTATACATATAGCTTATTTTGTGATGGGGGGGGGGATTTTAATTGCGGTTTAAGTTTGGCTGATAGAGGTTCTGCCTCCAAAATGACGAAACATTTTAGGGACATGGTGGCCCTGAAGAAAGTTGTAAACGAGGCACATCTTAAAGATGCTGTTTTGTTTCATACTGGAATACGGGAACGTACATTTTTTAAGGGTTCTTTATCCACATGTACTGATTTTTTCTTTTTGTCTTCTGCTTTGCCTCTTCACTCTGTCTCTGTTGATCCGACTCCTTACTCTGACCATCGCCTAATACAGATTTCTTTAGGTCCCGCTGCCCCCTCAAAGGTCCGGGATATTGGAAATTAAATTCTAAACTTTTTCAGGATTCGTACCTCCTGCAGTTAGTTTCTGTTTTTTTGTCTTGTAGGAAGTCGTTATTTCCTTTATATGAGGACCCCATTGTTTGGTGGTTGGACACAAAATCTGAACTTCGCTCCTTACTCATTTCTCGGGGTAGGCGTTTTCGGGAAAATGCTTACGTTTCTTATTTAAATGACCATAAACAACTTCAACATTTATTTTCCCTTTCGCAACTTACTTCACATGATTTCTCGTCTCAGATTACCCATTTTCAGGAGAAAATGAAACAATATCACCTAACGCAATTTTCGGATGTAGAGTCCCGGCAGCACCATGCAATTCACGGCCTTTTTTTTCACACTTGACCCATACTGAATTGTCAAAGAGTGATTGGGTCTAAGACCATTTCGGCTCTTTATGATGGTCAGGATAAAGTTCATGAAGATCAACAGAACATTATCCGTATTGCCTCGGCTTTTGCGGCCTCCTTGTTTTCAGAGCCCTTGGTACAACAATCTGATTTCTCTTCTTTTTTCATAAAATTCAGGTTCTCCAGGCCCCACAATCACATCTTCTAGGCCTAGTAGCTCCCCTTTCCATGCAGAAAGTTGCTACTGCTATCCAATCCCTGTCTAAAGGTAAAGCCCCGGGTTTAGATGGGCTTTCTTCTGATTTGCATCATTTTTTGAAAGGGGAACTGTTGGAGGAACTCACTGAGGTTTATATGGACTAAATCAGTCCCTTTTGAAATGTCTACTGGGGCTCTTGTTTTTCCTTTTAAAGATAAAGGTGACAGGTTAGATATATCTAATTGGCGCCCTATTAGTCTATTGAATACAGATTTTAAGATCCTTTCCAAATTATTGAATGCAAGGTTGTTATCAGTAGCTAAATTCTTGATTTCCCTTGCTCAATCTTGCACTGTACCAGGTAATTCAATCACTGACCAATTGATCTTATTACGTGATATTTTCTCTCATGATGCTATTTCCCCTGCTGCTGGTTTTGTTCTTTCTTTGGACCAGTGTCAAGCATTTGATAAGGTAGCCCATGTTTTTTTATGGAATGTACTGCAGCATTATGGTATCCCCGTTACATTTATCTCTTGACTCCAAGCTCTCTATCATACTGCAACAGTACGTCCCTGTATTAATGGGTTCTTGGGCCCTCATGTTCCCATTAAGACAGGGGTGTGGCAAGGGTGTCCAATTATCCCCCTATTATATATTTTTAGTATCGATCCTTTATTGAGACTTCTTCAGTCCTCTTCTCACATTGACCCCATTCAGTTGACTCCTTTTACCGTTCCCTATAGAGCGTTGGCCTATGCAGATGATTTAGTCCTGTTAGTGGGGAATGTTTCTTCTGCTGTTGAGGCCCTATCTATTTGTACAAATTATGGTTCCATCTCAGGGACTAGTCAAAATTTGCTGAAATGTGTTGGTAAACCTTTGAAGGGCCAAATGGCCCCTCAGGGTCAAGTCGCTGGTCTTCCATGTACTTTGGGTCCTCTGAAAATTTCGGGTATTGAATTTGGGTCCCCTCACATGGATGTGGACAATTGGGATAAAAAAATTGTCGATTGGCTCTAGTATGGTTCAGACTTGGAACCGGACAAAAATGAGCTATGGTAAAAGAGTTTACGTGATCCGAACCTATTTGGTGCCACTTTTTTTATTCCTTAGCTCAGTATTTTCCCTCCCTAAATCAAGGGAAGTTAAAATGTATTGTTTATTTTTTCAGTCCTTTTGGGGTAGCTGCCTAAATCCTATTAAAAGAAATGTATTATATTTACCTCGTAAACAAGGAGGACAGCATATGATTAATCCTGTTTTGTTTTTTTCCAGTCAATTTTTGTATGCTAATTTTAGACCTTTGTTTTATTCACCTGAAAAATATTGGTGTGATCTTTTTTGTTTCCTCCATTTCTCCTTGGTTTGCAGCATGGAATTTAGGTACTTTGCATCATATCAGGAAGGGGGTTCAATCTCCTAAGTATTTACGTGATGTATTTGTAAAACTTAAGGCTTGGGGGATCACCAGTCATCATGTGATTTCTCTCTCGAAAAAACAGTTATATGCTTTTGTTTTGGAGAAGCAATTTGGTGTTTTGGAGGTATTTCCCAAATGCCTGGCTCTACACCATGATGCCTTGCTTCTCTTTTTAACTGAACCTCGTATCCCTTATTAATTTAGAGATCATCATTGGTTAAATTGTCATGAGAGACTGAATGTAAAGGCTAATCAAAAACATAAGAGGGTGGAAGAACGTATTTGTTCTAGACCAGGATGCATTGTTCAATCTGAAACTCTGCTGCATTTATATTTTCCTTGTTCCTACATCTGTGATTTTTGGAAATTTCTTTATGATAAGTCTCGCCTACCCTTTTTTTGCAGCTCACCTATCCAGCTCATATATATGGTGTTTATCCCAATAATTGGTCTACCTAGGATAGAAGTTCACTGTTTGTTATTTTTTCTATCGTTAAATGGTTTATTTGGCATTCTCGCTGTCTGTTTACTCTACAACAGAAGGAACTTTCGTACCATGAACTTTATAATAACATTTTTAAGTCCATACAAGCAGTTTATTTTTCAGAATCTAGGACTCTTACACGGATTCATCTGTTGGCCATCTGGCGGAACTTACCTTGGATAACTGACAATGATTTTCCAATTACTTAATGTAAATATTGGTGTGTGTTCTATTGGTTTCTTTGTTTACTTTTATGTTCAATTTATGTTCTCTTGCAATTGTTCAATATTTCTGTTTCGCCATGTGTGATTTCCTTAATAAAAATTCCCCTTCTCTTTGTGATAAGTGCCATGGGATCTTTAACATCCACCTGAACTACCACCAATCCAGGCAGATGGGACCTCGGTTTAACATCTCATCTGAAAGACGGCACCTCAGAAGTGCAGCACCCCTCTCATGCTGCACTACAGTGTCAGTAGTGAAATATTAACCCAAGTGCCAGATGTGGGAACTGAACCAACATTCGTAAGTTCTATTTCACAGAGAGGGTGGTGGACCCTTGGAATAGCTTAGCACTAGAGGTTGTGGAGGCCAAAACAGTCACTGCTTTTAAGCTAGCATGGGGCAAGTATTGCGGTAATCTCAGACGAAGAACAGAATGGGGGGGTAGGTGATCTGGGGAGACTAGATGGATCATACGGTTCCCTTCTGCCGACATGTTCTTATGTTCTTATGTCATCGTCATCATCATTCATTCCCCATTATTCCTCCTTATTATTAGTTTTATTATAGTATATTGTGCTACATTATGTATAAGCATTAACCAACCCCAGTGTGGGACTGTGCTGCATGTGACTAATGCACCAGATGTATCTGTATCTCCAATCCAAACACTTGCTGAATTTGCTCACTTAACAGTAACTGTAGGAGTCATAGAAACATAGAAGTTGACAGCAGATAAGGACCGCAAGGCCCATCCAGTCAGCCCATTTCTTTTTCTACCTTACAAATGTGCCATTGGCCTTTGCTCTGTCAGGTAATCTTGGAAGGAAGTGGTGGTGGACTGCTATGCAGTCAGTGTGCTGTGTACAGTCACGAATCATGACAGTAAATTTGTCCCTGGCCAGTGGGTGTGGGTAGGAGTCATCAGAAGGACATCACGTTAGTTAGAGGATCTTAGTGTTTTTATTGGTTAGAATACTAAGAAAAAATGGATCAAAGTTTTGATGAGGTGCACTCTATTTCTCACTTAGGCAGTGACACTGCAAAAGAAAACAATCAGCCTGAAAAGGAAAAACAAAATCAAACCCCAAAAAGTGAGTTTCACGTCTAAGGTTTCGTCTTCCAAGCGAATGCTTGAATCCAAAAAAGGTGATTGTCTCAGACCATCATCAGTCAAAAGTAAAATAAAAGTTACGTAGTTAAAGAAACCAAAGGCTTGGTGCTTACCACCCTCAGAGGCACCCAAAGGTATGGCACAATTGCATATTATGCTACTGCCAGTCCCTCATCTGATTCTTTTGAGGTTGAACCTGAGGGTAATAATAAAGATGAAGAGAATGATCAGGCAGCACAAGGTTTACTGGAAGGGATGGCAGTTGCAGATGAGGAAGAAACAGACAGAAATGTTTTGGTTTGGGGGGGCAGTAGGAATAAACCACAAGAAAAACAGACCCAAGAAAAATCCGGGGGAGGGGGGGAGACCCTGAAAAGGTGACCAAGGTGCCATGTCTCCCTGGGAAAAAAACTAAAAAAAATATCATCTTTTGTTTGATCATACTTTTTCACTAGTGCTTCCAATGAGTCGGTGGCAACATGCGCTATTTGTAAATGGCCAATCAGCAGGGGTTAAAAGAAAGGAGCATTCGGAACTTCAGCACTGAAAAGGCACCTAGACAGATGTCATAACATTACTGAGAGCTCCAGTTGTGAGTCTTGAAGAGAAAGTGACAGAGATAGCTCACTACACTCAGGGGTAACTCCCATAGATGAAAGCAGTGTCATCCTCTGCAGCACTACTGAAACACCTCCACCACCACTTCTTCCCATTGTAAGACTCCTCCTACTGTTACTGAAAGTGACTATGTGTTCAAAAGCCCTCCTCTTTCAAGGAGACAGCGTACCATCTCAGAAACATATGAGCGTAAAGCCTAATATGCCCAACTTACTCTGTTGCTGTTACAATAACCAAATAAATTTCAGAAATGATAACTGTTCATTTGCTACCATATAACGTGGTTGAACATATAGGATTCAGGCGGCTGCATGAGTATCTCAAACCTCGGTATGTCATTGCAGAAATGCTTCTCGACAACAGGGATTCCAGATCTTTACGATGTCATATGTGAAAAAATAAGACACATCTTGTGCAGTGCTGTTGGGAGGGTGATGCATCTCACAACAGATATCTGGACAAGCTATCAGCCAGAACCCCTCATGTCTGTCATGGCACATTGGGCATGTTTCGATAATTCATGTGGGACTGGGGACAGTGAGGCATCTCAGTTTGCTGTTCTAAGAATGTTTTATTTTCCTTCTGAAGCTCTCATACAACATCAATGAAGAGCTCCAAAAACCAATACAGCAATGGCTCACTTTACAGGAACTGTCAGTTGGCTTTATAGTTGCATATAATGGATCCAACATAAGGAAGACCTTGGAGGATGGGGGCTTTGTTCACATCCACTGCTTTGTGCATTGCTTAAATTTAATAGTTCATGGTTTTCTCAATGACGACAGCGAGATTAAGGCTCTCGTAAGCACTGCTAAAAGAATATGCACTCATTTCAATCACTCATGCAAAGCCCATCACTTGTTTGGAAAAATACAGCTGGAGCACAGTTTACCTTTGCACAGACAGATGCAAGACATTTCTACTTGATAGAATTTGACCTTTTATATGTTCCAAAGGCTGGTGGAACAAAAGAAAGCTGTCAAGCAATACACCTTGGAAAATAAAACTGGTGATGCAGATGTCTGTATTACTGCACCACAGTAGGACATGCTGGAATTTTTCATTGTACTGCTCCAGTCATTTGAGGAAACCACCAGGGAGGTTAGTGCAAACACATCAACTCTCAGCAAGGTGATACCCCTAATAAAAATTTTAAAATTCAGATGGAATCTGATTAGGGAAAGGTTATAAAAGCAAGACAGTTCCATGATCACATAGACTGCCAGTGGTTCAGCTGACTCATGCAGGTAGCCCCCAGAATACAACAAGATCAAACGAGACATATGAGCAAAAAAGTTTAAGGAGATGACAAACTATGTAAAATGCTTCGTTCTGAGTACTACATTAAAGTAACAATCTTGGACCCACAATACAATTCGAAGGAACTATTGAGTGATGATGATGACACTTGTTTCTAGATAAACAAGAAATAATTGATGAGGTGTGTGCTGTCATGGAACAGAGCACAATAGCAGCACCACATTCAGAATCTTCTTCATGACACAGCACAGTATCAGGTGGCCCATACTCTACTGTTGCGGCATTTTCTCCCTCTTCCTTCTCAGCCAATGCAGCTGAATCTTCATCTTCACCACCAGCCAAACATAGCACTGTCCCACAGTCATTTGGTTCAGCTTCATGTCTCTAGAATCACTTAGAAGATGTTAGTGTAACATCTTCATCTACCTCTTGTAACACAGCTTCAGCACAGACTATTGTTGAAATGTACCTGGCAGAGCCCAATATATACTGGAATGCCGATCCTTTGAAATACTGGAAATCCAAACAAAATACATGGCCTGCTTTAGAAAACATTACCTCCGACTAGTGTCTGTTCAGAACGATTGTTTAGTTCAGCTGGTAACGTCATTACTGACACATGATCCTGTTTGACATCAGAAAATGCTGAGCACCTCACATTTCTCAAAGTCAGCATTCCTCAATTTAATTTCAAATATGATACCTGAATAAAACATACACTGACTGCTCTGAGCAGGCCCTATCCACAAAGCACTTTCAAGAATTCATGCCTGTGGTGAAAATCTTTTGTGAATAGGGTCTACTACATGAGGTAGCAATTAATTGCAACAAGTCAGGTCAGAATGGACTAGGCCAGGCCACTATTACTTGAATGATCATATGAGCAGCACAAAATAGAAAAAAAAAACCAAAACATAAGTGGCTTCAGAGTCCAAATGCAGCAAGCAACTGCATTTCATGTCACAAACTTACTTGTGGTACCTCGTACCACTGTCTGATCTGGAAGGTAGGGTTCTGCTGTCTACTACTACTACTAGTACTATCACTTTTTGTGCTCATGAGTCACAACTACTACTTATCACTTTTTGTCCTTACTCCAGTCACTACTACTACTACTATTTGTCACTTTTTTGCCCTCAGCAACTGATCCTGACTGTACTGTTTTAATTTACATACAGTGCATGGCTTAGCACAGGGGTGGCTAAAACGGGAGGGGCTGGCTGGGCCATGGCCCCCCCACTTGTATTTCACGGGAGGCTACATAGTTATTTTGGCCTCCTCACATTTTATGGATTTTATTTTTTTAAATAGAGTACCTTTCAACACCCAGTTAAATGTCGGACACAGAATACAGTCCATCAAAATGCAGGTAAAAATGTAAACTATTGAATGCACAATTATATTAAGGAGATTAAAGCTCTAAAGGTATTCTGTGTTTAACTGCAGTGCTTTCACACAAAGTTTCAGCTGCAGCCTGCTCTAAAGTTGCCTGGAATCTGAGTCACAGAATCTGATATCTCCAATATTAAGGTGTCTCTAGTTTGGACCTGGAGGCCAAAAAAATTCTAATTCTGAAAAGTATCCAGATCTGGAATCTGATAGTGCATCTTAACGGTTGGGAATCTGTGAGCTGTAGTCGTAATTTGTCTAAAGATGACAAATACCCGCACACAGCAAACAAGAACACTCGACTCCAGGCACAGCTTGATAAATAACGCCTCCCTCACCAGAACACCTCTTCCCTGGCCCTGTAATTTATTGTATCTCCTGGTGGCTCATGATAATCGAATTCAGTCCTGTACTAGCAGATAAGATAGGTTGGACTCGGAGGGCTGCACTCAGTGCTGGGCTGACTGTTGGTACTGCTGCCAATGAGCATCCGTCTTCTGTCATCTTGAAGTCCCCTCCCATCCTTCAATCGCACACCACTGACTGCCTAGTTCTACTGCCCTCTGCACTAAAGACTGCTGCCCCTAGTGCTCATGCCAGCTTCTGATTCATCTGACTTCATTCTGTGAGTTCACATGACTCCGAATTAAATATGAGTCCCAAGATACTTTCTTGAGGGAGGTGATTGTGATGCCGCGTATCACAAATTCTCGATCAGCACTCTGGAAATGCTCACTGACAGCACCTAACCAAGGCGGTGGACCAGGGTTTGTGAGGATAGGCCCCTCTCCCACTTACCCCTGTCACTTCAGGCTCGATGTTCGGACTCTAGGAGGAAGTCAGTTGGATAGTGAGCATGGACACGGGGGGGCAAACATTTTGGTAGGAGCAGTGCTTGGTTGGCATTGTCGGGCAACCAATGGCATGAGATGGATGAACATGAGGGGGACGGAATATATTTAGTGCTTCTGGTCCTGGCACAGCAGTAAGAGCCAGCCCAGCAGTGAGTGCACCAACCCAAAACAAGAAAACAGTAACGCATCAAATTTGAGACTAACCCACACTTGTTCTAGCTTCTGTGGGGCCAGGGTATCTGACATTACCTCCATGATATCTAAAATTTTACAAATTGCGGGGGAAATCCACTGGTTATCATACAGCTGGTGTTAATGATATAAACAACACCCCATTTAGTCAGTTACAACAGGACTATGTGGCGTTATGTAACCTGTTACTTGATAGGGGATGCTGTGTATGTATATCTGAAATTCTACCTGTCCCGAGAGCAACATCTACCATGATGCAGAAAATCAAAGCCCTAAATGAATGGCTGAGAAAGTGGTGTTTTAAGCAGGATATACCCTGTATTACCCACTGGGAATCATTTTCAGATCGTTCTTCCTTGTTTTGCTGGGACGGTTTACATCTCAGTCGTAGGGGTAGTACACTTATGGAGAAAAGTATCACTAAAATCATAAATCATTGTTTAAACTAAAAACAATGGGGGAGAATGGGTCTATTCCCAAGGTTCTGAATACTTACCAAATATTATTACAACTAAATGTAAATTCCTAGCTTTGAATGCAAGATCTTTAAACCAACTCAAATTAGCAGAACTCAAAGCCAAATGTAAAACTTTAAATATAGGTGTGGTGGGACTAACTGAAACTTGGTGGGACGCATCCTCAATTTGGTCTAGAGAAATTCCAGGTTATAAGTTATATCATAAAAACAGATTAGATAAGCAAGGCGGTGGAGTTTGTATGTACATACAAAATGACATTCCTTCTTTGAAGTGTGTTCTCCCTTTCCTTTGGAAAGTATATGGGTTAAATCTTATTGAAGGAGCAGTCTATATAACTATTGGTAACATCTATCGATCTCCATCTGCAAATTCAGATTAAACAACTGATATGTTTAAAGAAATTACACATTTTTCAGAATCTCAAGATACTGTAATATTTGGTGACTTTAACCTCTCATATTAACTGGGACTCATTCTCAGGACAGTCCTATGCCGAGAAAGGACTAATAGATGTGGTAGTTAGTACTGGATTACAACAACTTGTTACTGAACCCACTCGAGGTCCTAATATTTTGGATCTATTATTTACTAACATAGAGCAACAAATTAACAATTTACAAATTTGGGATCCACTTGGGACCAGTGATCATTCATTTATTCTTTTGGAAATTAAACAGTTTAAAACTACACAAAGGAAGTTATACTATACAAAAAATTATAACAAAACACATTTTTCTAAAATCAATGAATACTTACAAAACATAAACTGGGAATCTAATCTTCTTAATTGTACAAATCAACAAGCTTGGGACTTTTTTAAAAACATTGTACATTATTTGGAAAATACCTTTATTCCATCTAAGAGGAAATGTAATAATAAAGGAAAAATTCCCCCTTGGTTCAACAAGACAATTAAAAATCAGATTAAAATAAAAATTAAACTTTTTAGGAAACTTAAGAATAGTTCTATTCCATTTAAAACTACTCTATTACTTAAATACAGACTATCTGTGAAAAACTTAAAAAAATCTATTAAATTGGCAAAAAATAAGCTAGAATTTAAACTAGCTCACACAAAAGACTGTTACAAATTTCTTTTCTCCTATATAAATAGTAAAAAAGGTGTATCAAGGACCATTGGTCCCATTATAACCAATGGCTCTTCTCTATCTGATATAGAAACCTTGAATCTCTTTAATAAGTACTTTTGTTCTGTCTTCTCTCAAAAATCACCTATTAGTACATTTAAAGTTCTCCCCGTAGATTATCATAGGTTCTATCCAACTGACATTATACAGGCTATCAAAAAACTAAAAAAAATACTAGTCTGGGCCCAGATGGTATACATCCATGATTTCTGATCAAAACCTCTATAAATATTTCTATACCTTTGTCAATTATTTTCAATAAATCCTTACAAGAAAGCATTGTACCAAATGATTGGTGTTCAGCAATAGTTACTTCCATATTTAAAAAAGGCAATAGAGGTTCTGTGCAAAATTATTGTCCAATTAGCCTGACCTCAGTGGCTGGTAAATTAATGGTACGAGTAATGAAGTCTCTAATAGATCAAGATTGTAAAAAATTAGGAATTTATGATTCAAATCAGCATGGGTTTACTCCCAAGTATTCCTGCACCACCAATCTGATATCTTTTTACAATAACATAAGTACTTTACTAGATGTGGGTATCCCTACTGATGTAATTCTTGGACTTTAGTAGAGCTTTGATAAAGTCTCACATGAAAACTCATTACTAAAATGCACAATCTAGGTTTGTCACCTGATATTGTCAACGGACTTTAAACTGGTTGACAAATCATTCTCAGAGAGTCAGAATTAATGATATCTTGTCTGATTCGGGTAGTGTGACAAGTGTTGTACCACAGGGGTCGGTCTTAGGACCAACATTGTTTAACCTCTTTATCAGTGATTTACAAACAGGGCCAAATAACTTCATGGTTAAATTTGCAGACGATACTAAATTGGGAGGCAAGGTTAATAATCAAGAAAATATTTCTGCATTAAAGAAGGATTTGGAAAAATTAGCACTTTGGGCAAATGAAAATCATATGCAGTTTAATCAAGACAAATGTTTAGTAGTGCATTTTGGTGTAAATAATCCAAAAACGATATATCATATAAACAGACTACCACTTCACTCATCAAATTGTGAAAAGATTTAGGGATATATGTTAATAATAAACTTACATCAAATGATCTGTGTTAGAACTGCTTGCATGACCAACAGACTTTGAGGCAAATAAAATGCACTTTTGTTAATTGCACTGAACAATGCCTTATTCCATTGTATAGGGCATACATTAGACCAGATCCAGACTATGGCTCCCTTTCTGGAATCCAAACCAAAAAAGACATAGCAATTCTTGAACAGGTTCAAAGGAGAGTAACTAGAATGATTCCAAGATTAACAAACTTGGATTATCAGAACAGATTAAAAGCTACTGGTCTCTTCTCTCTTCAAACTAGAAGATTAAGAGGTGTTATGCTTATGGTTTTTAATTTAATAAATTCATCAGATCTAATGGAAAAATGTGGTCTAACCCTCTCCAAAAGGAGATATGTTCCGAGACTGCATAATAAACAGCTTGAAGTAAAAACTTATAAAACCAGCAAAAGGGGAAACTTTTTTCTAATAAGAGCATCTATTGTATGGAACACCTTGCCACAAGAATTGGTAGAGGCAACTAGTGCCACTGTCTTTAAAAACAAATTAGATGTTTGGTTGAGGGCTAATAGATAAATAATGTCCCACATAGAGTGGGGAACAGTCTCAATGGGCTCTGGCCTTCTTCTGTTCTTTCATACCAAGTAATACCAAGTAATTTTAGTAATAATGGGGATCAGGAATGAATTTGGGTTGAGTAAATTTTATAACACAATATATAAAACTTAAAATAATTTCTTACTAATTTTTTCTAATTGTTAGCTTTTCCTTGCCTTTATTAGAAAAGTACAATGACCTTTTTTTGTAATCAGCATATGTTTCTTTGGCACTTGATTATGTATTTGTGTTTTAATAATCATTTTTTGCACTCTTGCAATTTAGGCTCTTATAACCCTGTGTACAAATTCTACTTGGACCACCAAAAAGTCAGTTTGGGTAACATCTTTTGGACTCTCCAACTCAACTGGAATTTCATTAGTGAGCATTGATTGTTTGTACTATAAAGGGCTGTCTTACAGCAGGTACCCACACTCTGATGAAGTGCCACCTGGGCAAAGTGTCAGGTCGCCTGCCATGTGATGGGAATGTTTCAGCATTAGAGCACTTGTCACCATGCCTGTACTTTAAATAAATTAATACAGGTGAACATTTTGAACAAGTATTTTTCCATTACTGGTGTCAGTGCTTCTCCAAACTTGATATGCTGCTGTTTTCTTGTTTTGGTATAATCATGTCTGATGAGTGCTTCTCTCCTAACTCCTTACTGATTTTTTCCCCCATAAAAGTATCAAAAGCTATAAAAAATGCCACAAAATCACTGCAAAAATTGTCAAATTTTATGGGGGCTTAGGCGACCCCAGACCTTTGTTTCTGAATTTTGTTGGCCTCCCCACATTAAAACTACTTGAACCGCCCCTGGCTTAGCAGATGCCTGAAACCCAGAAACTAAATACTCTTAGTATATTTCTGACATCTCCCATATTTGGCTGTGATTACATCACAGAAAAAAATGTTACTAAATTCATATAATTTCTTTATTGTTTGTGTGTGCGTGGTATGCTAGCCTGGTTACATTTCACTTACAGTAACTGGGCTGAGATTATTATATTACTGTATTTTATTTTTGATACTTAAATTACTTGGCAGCAGCTGGCAGCAATTGTGGAACTAGGAAGGATGCACTTGTGTTGTGTGTCATCAGGTCTTCAGGTGGCAGTGGCAAACTTTTTTATGACTGAACTGCACTTGATCGATGCGATGTGTGACTGACTGCCTCCCTTAGTGGTGGTGATCACTATGTCTTTCATTTTTCTTCTTTAAGGATTCAGCATGTTAAACAGATTCAGTAGAAGTAGTTGTAGTACTAGAAAACATTACCACCTCTTGGACCAGGTAGTGTACCATATACCACACTACACTGGCATGCAAAGCAGTTGAATCATTCACATGGGTAGGGTGGGTGGGCTCTCTTAGTGCTGCTCATTTGATCATTCATATCCATTTCTTTGGCCTATTTGGCTCTGACTGGAACATCCATCAAAATAATACCCACACAGCATCAATAAAAAAATCTTAGCTGCCTGGCAGTGCCTGCAGTGCTTGGTGGTGCTATGGTATAGGTATTTGCATCTGTCTCTCTCGTTCTCTCTGTCTCTCCCACACACTCATGTCATGGACCCAAGCAGGATATGCCACCATTATAGGCCAGCCATGTAGGAGCTAGTAGTGAATAATTTTTTTTTTATTTAGCAGTTTTATATGAATTTTTATACAAATAATCCATTAAATTATTTCCTTTGGGCCTCTGTGTCAAATGTGACTGACTTTGGCCACTTTTACACATTTTTTCAAATATTAGTCAAAAATTAGAACTATTCAGAACCAATCAGAACTTCGCCATGTTCCGGTTCTTATTTATTAAGGTTCAGAACTTCACCAAGTTCTCCCAGCCCTACTGCTTACTAGGGGAGATCAATGTATTGCTCCACTGCATCCTGTTATGTATTCCCCATGAATTACATGACACTAAATCAATACATTTTTCTATACTGTATGTAGGGTGTCTGAGTCTGTCATGGTTATGCTTGTTTTATTTGGGTTTTCTGGATGAGAGAACAGTAAAGTGAATCTCAGTCATTCTGGCACCCAAAGGCCTTACTAGAAGGCACTCTTATACTATAATATACAGTAGAGGGAAGGTCAAAAAGATCTGTCTGAGAATCTCATGCCTTTTTCATATGTCCAAGCTGGTATACCATCTATTATATTGTCAGTAGATGGATGTAGATCGGCTATTAGATGGTCTGTATCCATCTGCAGTGTTGATGCTGTTGCATCCAAAACAGGGGAATTTGCATCAACAAGTGATACATGCATCATTATTTATTTTATTTTTGTTTCTCTGTTTCTCCTCCATCTGGTCGGCCCTCATTCAGAAGGGCACCCCAGTCCCATCCCCCAGTGTCCACTGGAACTTACGCCAGCTGTCTTCCCCAGGGCCCTTAGCCCTAGTCGAGGAGGCAGACTCCTGTGGTGCCACCCATCCAGCTGCCAGCAATTTCCATTTTCTGATCCTCTTGAGTGTGGTGTGTAGGACGTCCAGGTGTATGTGGCACCCTGCCACATGATGTGCCGACATCTGCCCCATCTCCCTGATCTGTAGGCCTGAGCTGCCTCTCCCCAGCTTCAGCCAGGAGACCAACTAGTAATGGGCTCTACCCACTCTTCCCCCGAGGAGGAGAGCAGTCCATTGGATGCTCGATCCTCCTCCACCCAGCCAACCCCTGATGCCCCGAGGTTGCTCCTGATCCCAGGTCACCAGTGTGGTGGCAGGTGAGGCTTGATGCCTCAGCCCTTTGCACCACTAGGCCAGCTCACATGCATCATTATTTTGACACATATTGTCACAAGTCAGAATTTTCATTGCAAACATATGGTACACAGCTTTTCAAAATAGTAGGAGGGCTGCTCAGACACAATTTGTCAAATACAGGTGCAGTAGTAGTAGTTGCTTTATTTATAAGGCACACTACTATGAAGGTTCAGGGTGCGTACAGAAATGAGGCAATAAATTAATGAAAACAATCCTAGATAAATAATACTCTAAAAACATAAATACAGTAACTGGTAAATGGAAGATGATTTTCTTTTTAATTCTTTCAATCCCCAAAAGCCTGGCTAAACAAATAAGTTTTTTAATCCCCCTTTTAAAAACCTCCACTGATTGGGCTTCCCTTAGTCCCTGTGGCAAAGCATTCCACAGAAGAGGGCTGGCTGCCACAAATGTACAATCTTCTCTTAACTTTAGCTGGACTCTCGAGACTGAAAGGAGGCCTTCCTCTGAGTAACCAGTGGGGGGCAAGGACTGGACAGGGTGTAGTTGTGCTGCCAGGTAGTCAGGGCCCAAATAATGTAGCGTTTTATAGATTAGAAGAGCAGCCCTGGAGGTAACTTACCACTTCACCAGCAGCCAGTGCAGATCCCACAGTACCAGGGTCACATGACTAGACCACGAAAAGCCAGTCAGCAACCTGGCAGCTGCATTCTACACCAGCTGCAAGCATTGTAGGGTACCTCCATTCACCCACAAGGTAGAGAGTGTTACAGTAGTTGAGCCTAGACATCACGAACACAGGCACTAGGGTCAGCAGGTCTTCAGGAGCATAAGGGACTTAATCTGGTTGATATTCCTCAGATGGTAAAAGTCACTCCTGAGTACAGCTGATACCTGATCCTCCAATGTCAACCATTCATCAAGAATGACTCCCAGATTTTTCACCTTAGCAGAAGCCAACAGACTGGATGACCTGAGCTGAAGCATGACTACCTCTGCTCCCCTCTTCTCACCCAGCTCAGTCACCAGGACCTAAGTCTTATTCAGGTTTAGCCTCGGTCAACTAGATTCCGTCCATCTCTGGATTTCAGGTAGGCACAAATTAAGCACCTTGATAGCGTCAGGTGTCCTGGGTGCAAAGGACAAATACAACAGAGTATCGTCTGCATTGCAGTGGAAACCCAGCTTGTATGGTCAAATGATCCCTCCTTGGACAGCATGTACACTGTGAACAGCATAGGTAAGAAATTACTAAACCTCGGGGCATGCCACAGGCAGGAGTATCAGGAACCATGAGAAAGTACTCATCATTACCCTCTGTGTCCTATCCCTGATCTAGGACTCAAACCAGCAGATAACAGTGCATGTGAGTCCAATGTACTCCCGCATATGATCTAACAACAACCCATGGTCCACAGTGTCAAATGTTAAAGAGATAGCAAGAAGAACGACAATTTACCATTCACCCCTGTCTGTTGCCTTAAGAAGGTCATTATACACTCTGACTAATGCCATCTCAGTGCTATGCCCAGATCAAAAACCACAAAGTCAAGCAGCCTGCACTCAAACAAAACACCAGCACAAAGATTCTTTCTTTGTTTTTGAATGCTTTAATGCAAAATAATAGTGGAATTTAAGTGCACAGACAGATCTACTGTCCACTCTTGGCCTCAGCACTTTGGATAGTGAAACCCTGAGTCAGATGACTCCAAAGACTCCACATAGCTCACTAGTAGATGTGTGGGACCTGGGTCTAGTTCACAATAGGTGGGCCGCAGCTCCAAAATCACCTCACAGATCTCGTCCATCGAGACTGGCCAAAACTCCACCCAGGACAACTGAGTGCATCCCTGAGAACCCAGCCTGACCTTGCCAGGCTATAACAGCCTGTCTGGAGACATCCCGGCCCAAATAGAGGACACTGTGTCTGGGAAGAATCAAGCAAACTCTTTGCACTTAGCTGCTGGCACTGCTCTCACTGACTGGAGACAGACTGGATTTAATTATCTGACCAGTATGGAAGTCAAATCAAGTCAAGTCACTTTATTTTTACAGCGCCCAGTCCCGGGGGCTCTGGGCACTTTACAAACATATATACATGAAAAATACATACGTTATAGGTCAGGGTCTAATCAAGATTAAAACATCATAAGATCATAAATACAATGCTTAAAAATTCTTATCCCTTTCAGTATAACATTCAGTGCCCATTAAAAGTCTGATTAAAAAGATGTGTCTTCAGCCCTTGTTCAAAGCTATCAATGGAGGGGGCTTCCCCTTAATACCTGAGGGAGAGAGTACAGTGCTTGCAACTTCGAAAGCATCATCTCCTGAAGTTTTCAGTCATGCTCTTGGGACCACCAAAAAACCCTTTCTTGATGACTGTAGGGAGCACACTGGGTATACAAGTGTCAGGAGATCAGACAGGTAGCTCGGACCTGATCCATATAGGGCCTTATAGGTGAGCAAACCCACCTTGAAGGCAATTCTCCACCTGACTGGCAGCCAGTGCAGCTTGCACAGAACTGGGTTTATATGATCATACCTAGAAAGGCCCGTCCACAACTTTGCTGCAGTGTTCTGCACCAGCTGGAGCCTTTGGAGATTGCCCCCACTGACCCAAAAGTATAGAGCATTACAGTAATCAAGCCTGGAGGTGAAAAAAGCATGCACCAGTGATGGCAGATTTTCTGGTGGGATCTAGGGTTTAATCCGGGCAACATTTCTGAAGTGGTAAAAATCACTCCGGACAACGGCAGACACCTGAGCTTCAAGTGTCAAAGCTTTGTCAGGGATGATACCCAGATTTCACACCTTTGTAGCCACCACTAATGCTGTTGACCCCAGGAACAGTCCTGTTGCAGCTTCAGTGGTGGCCTCATCCTGCCGCCGAACAGGCTCGATCACCAGTACCTCTGTCTTATCCAGGTTAAGCCTCAGCCAGTTACAGGACATCCAGTCTTGGATTTCGGGCAAGCAGCTGTTAAGCACATCCACAGAACCGATGTTCCGGGGGCAATGGACATATACAGCTGGGTATCATCTGCATAGCAGTGAAAACCCTAACTGTAACACCTAGTGATGTCACCCAGGAACAGCATGTACACCGCAAACAACATGGGTGACAAGACCGACCCTTCGGGAACTCCACAGGACAGAAGCCTCAGACACGATGAGAAACTTCCCATCACAACCCGCTGCATCCTGCTTGTCAAAAAGGATTCAAACCAGTTGATGACCTTGCTGGTGAGTCCACAGAGCCCCCTTAGGCAATTAAGTAGCATCACATGATCTACAGTGTCAAAAGCTGAAGAGAGATCGAGGAGAACGATATTTGAGCATTCCCCTCTATCTCTAGCCCTGAGGAGATCATTCTGCACCCTAACTAGTGCTGTTTCCATGCTATGCTTCTTCCTAAATCTGGAGTGGAGGGGCTCGTAAATGTCAAAAGCCACTAAGTGTGCCTCAAATTGTGATGCCACAATTTTCTCAACAACCTTTCCCAAAAATAGGAGATTGGAGACTGGAGACTGATCTATAATTCATTAAGACATCAGAACTGAATTGAAAGAACTGAGCTGGTACATTCCTCCCAGTTGCAGTCTCCCAGGACAGAAATGCTGTCTTCTTATGGGAGACTGCCCTTTGATATTCATCATGACAAATCTTCAAAGGCAGTTTGTCCTCCTCAGTCCCAGATCTTCACCAACAGTGCTCTAACCTCTGACTCCTAATCTTCAACTCCCTAAGTTCCCCATCAAACCATGGGGACTCTAAGAGTGAGACCCGGGGTTGTACATAGATAGGTGCAATGGAATTGAAGGTCTCATCAAAATAACCCTATTACAGGTTAAAACTGCATTCTCCAATCCTGTCTCACAAGCTGCCACCATTACCTAACTAAGTCTTCGTGATGCAAGCCAGATCAACTGAAGAGCCTGAAACTGGATCTGCCATAATAACAGTCTTGTTCCTCATTGTCTTCATATTGCATACCACCACCTGATGGGGACGGAGTGAGGCAGCTGGCCCACCGACTACCTGCGCACTCGGTCTGGTGGAATCCCTGGGTACAAGAACCAAACATGTTTTGCTTCTCTCTCTCTCTAGGTCCCAATTTGCCCCGGGGTGTATCTCGGTCCTGATTGTCCTAATAATGCCTCCCCCATTAGTACTCCTCACTCTCCATTACTGACCACCTCATCTCCTTTCAGTCCCCACCTCCTTGTACTGATGACAGGTAACTCTAGGCAGGGAGGGAGTCCTGAAAGGCTGTAGATCAAGCAGCGGGGCTGAGGAATGACTAAGCCTAGGGAGATCATAACCAGGCCTAAGACACATTACTACAGCCCCTGACAAATCAAAATCCCCACAAAAAATATCACACACACACACACACACACCATCTCCATTATTTAAAAAATTAACCTCTCTCTTCTGCCTATATACAGTCTGTGCCTAAGATTAAAAGTGAAGTTCTTCGAGCCAGCAGGCTCTCTCACCACCAGCTGCAACATGCATTTGCGTTCACTTCTGACCTTTTTCAAAATCCCCCTCTCCATAGTATCCATAAATGCAAATATCTTACAATCATAGTAAATGCTTTTCAGTGGAGTTTTAGTTAGAATCTTGGGCCCAGAGTGACAAAAGGTGACACAGGGCTTACAAGTCCTATGTCAAACACAGTGGTCGGCACAGCTACACCAAAATCTTTCCCGTAAACTGCGCCCAATGCAAGAAGATCGGGTGCATTTGTGACACTTTTCCCGCTTTATGGCAGCTTGCACCACATGTTTGGTACAAACCCCGTAAAAAGGGTGCCCGAGATTGCTGCAAGCTAGACCAGAAAAAGTTGTTCTAACTTGCAGCAATCGGTGCACAGGATCGAGAATCCTGATCACCGGCCTGGGAATGCCACAAGCCCCATGCGCCAAATATTTGGTGCACCCAGGTCTTGCAGCATTCTCAAACATTTTGTGAATCAGGGGCCACAGTGTTTTGTTTCACAGAAAAAGAAAATAAACACAGGCACACTCCTGGTGAGGAATACAGAGTATTTCAACTGAACTTACTAAGATGCTTCAGAATTTTGAACCTACTAGCCTGAGAGATACTCTTAGCAAACAAAGATATTCTGGAATGTTTAGAAATATATCCTCTTGACTGGCTACAAATGATTTTATGATTTATAATGCAGGACACTATACAGCAGAGAACACAAAGTTGTCATTTGTTACAGACAATGGCTGTGGAATCCTAAAAACACGTTTATCTTCATCACTAGTTAATACTGGTACTGACATTTACATGGTAGCAAAAGTGATGTCAATTGAAAAGCACTTTAGATTACCATAGCGAGTATTAAACAAAGTTATCATTATACTATATGCCAGTGCGGTGAAAATAAGTATTTATTATGTGTTTACATGCTGCAGACTACTGGTAAAAGCACTGGGCACTATTTATTTTAATAAATCGCAAAGAACTTCAACATTTTATAATAAAGTATATAACCTGCTTTACAATTTTCTTCAGACTCCATTAGGCTGGGGTGGTGGAGCGTGAAATGTATAAGTTGTGATTAGGAATGAAACATTTAGTTCTAATCACCCCAGTTTAGGATGAAATCTGTTTACATAAGTGAAGGTTGCACCAATAATCAGACAATGTATGGAAAATTACAAAATGCATTCTTTTAAAACATTATTCTTTATCCCCTATCACTGATGCTACCCTCCTCAGCTCAGTCACCTCCTTGCCCCATGCTACACATCTCTGTCACTTACCCACCTTCCACTGGGTCTACGGAGCAGTCACACTCTGTGGTGGATTCCTGTGGAGGTTAAAGGTGGGTTCCCCAAAGAGCCATCTAATATCCAGGAAGGTAGTGGATTGTCGAGTTGGCAGGCCCAAGAGTGTCAGCTTCATGCTATGGGATCTGGGACTTTTCCACCTTAGTTTCAGCCCTGACAGGATGTAGACATTAAGGATTGTATAGAGGTAATGTGCACGCAGTGTGTGCCTGTGTTCCACAGTCACTCAGTGCTCTAACTCTTTCCTACTAGCACATACTTCCTAGTAGAGCGAGACTGTGAAATGTGATTTTGGGGAAATTAGACTAGAAAGGTGGAGAGGAATTCTGCCAATGTCACAGACATTTGATTGACATAAGCCCATACTTGACTCCTTCATGCTCAACCCTGTGTAAGTCTGTGCATCCTCCTGCCAATGTGGATGCTTGCTGGTTTGTTTTATTCTACTTCAATACATTTATAAAGTTTGATTTAGTGGTGTTTGGTGCCAGTTTTTGTTCCTGGTATCAACCTGTGTCAGACAGCATTCTGAATCCTTTGTATACGCACATTAGTGCCCCAGTTTAAGTCAATTTTGTTTATAGCCATTAGTCTTTGTTGTTCTTGTCTGATTCCGAAGCAAAATCATTTGTCTTCTCTGTCTGAGGCTGGCTATCTCAACCATCACGTGGAACATTCCCCTGTTTATAAAGAACTGCCAAGTATGATCAAAAGGATTTGCAGTTACCTGCTATACAGTAAGTAACAATCAAATCCGTTTTACAATCCTTTGTACTGTACACAGAAGCTAAGTACTGTATGCCACAGCTGAATATCCCCTGGGAACCTTGCCTACAGTGAGTAAGGGAACAATGGGAAAGGGGGACTTGCTTAACCAGGAAAGGCACACTAAGTCAAAGTTTGTTTTTAGGTGCGACCTGGAAGCACAAGGAAGTTAAATGACTTGCTCAGTGTCACACAGTATGCAAGTGGGGGCTGATGGAATTCAAACCCAGGTCTCTAAGGTTTGCATAGAGCCTTAAACCACAGCGCACTACTGCCTCCTCTAAAAAACTAAACATCGTATCTACTCTTAGTTACATACAGTAACTCCCCAAATTCGTGCTTAATATATTGACAATAGACATTTCTGGCACAATAGAAGTGCTTTCAAAAATATATGCAAACTATGGACACTGTGATACTGGATTCTGGATGTTGCAGTCGCCCTTCATCATAGGGCTCTTTTAGTCCCACATGAACAGCCACCAGTGATGGGCAGAAGGGACCTCAGTGTAACATCTCATATTAGCGATGTTACTCTGCTGGGTATAATTTACTTTTTTTAATTATTTACTCCAGATATCCTGAGGTGGAAGTGTAACCAGTGAGCCCCAAGGTGACAATGACCGCAGCAACATTCTGGGAGAACTCTTTTGAAGATGCTCAGACACTTCCAAGGGCATAGCGGTATCCAGTGATATGGGCGAGGCAAATTGTTTGACTCAATTTGCTCGCCTGCAATGTGAGCAAAAATGGAAGTATAGTGAGGAACATGGATAGGGAGGTCAGAATAGAGAGTGTTGAGGGGATTAGTGAGTGTAGAGGGGGGAGGTTAGGTAGTGGGTGAGAGCGCTGGCTGCCTGGCATGGTGGTTATGGCCACTGCCCATGGTGTGCATGGTTCTGCGTTCAGGACTACATGCCAGCATGTAGTAATTTTGGTTTTTGGGCTTGCCAGGTACTTTATTTTTTTTTTACATAGCTCCAGTTCCCCCCAGGTTGTTCCCCCACCCACCGGTTGTCCCTCCCGCAACCATTGCCCCTCATGTGTTTTCTTCCCTCCCCTAGTGTCCGCACACCCTGGAGTTGAGAATCCTTTGTTTGGGGGGTGCGGGGTTATACATAAAATGCTGGTCATTTTGTTCTTTGGAGTATTGCCGATGTTGTATTTGGCATAGTGCTGATCACTGCTTTTGTTTTCGGCGATTAGCACTTGCTCATGCGTCAGTCGCTATTGAATCTTCGCTGTTATGACATGGAACCGGCATAACTAACCTTTTTGACATGTGGGGCAAAGACTGATAAAAGTTCTCATTTTATAGTAAATATCAGATCAGTAGACTGGGGGTCTGTGGACTGCGTTGGCCCCCAGAAGCTATCAGGTTTTAGATGCATTCTGGTGCATTTTGAGAGTCATTTTGACACTTTTTGGCTGCTTTTAAAACTTTCTTCGACTTGTCACAAACAACAAATACCACTATCGAAATAAACAGCTTTTTATTTTCTTTAAAAAAATTGCCAAAAGTAAAGCAACTTCTTGATCAATACCAAGGAGAAAAAAACGCATACGTCTCTGATCTAGAAAATTCAGCCCTAAAAGTTTTACATAAGTAACCATTTTCACATACTGTAGGGTTTAAATCTACAGTTTATGCATGGTGTTGAACTAAAATACAGGATAAGGGGGCTGGATCATTTTGGATATTAGATAGTCTGTCACCATTTATTAATGTTTCTGTCTGTCAAGGTCTGTTTTGTCTCAAGGAAAACAATGGCTACTGGCTAGCCAGAGTAAGACAGAGCCTTATGCAGCAGTAATCAAAACAGTCACTAAACAGTGGCCACAGCTGCCTGGTTGAAAAAACAAATCTTGCAGTATAAATATATAGTCATAATGAAGGCTAGAGGCCACACTAGGTAAAGGCTATGGTTGATCTCTGGCCATTATTATGATTATGTATTTGTTATTGTGTCACCTAGAGCTGACTGATACAGAAACTGCAACACAAGTGCCCAGTCTAGCCCATGCCATC
Organism: Neoceratodus forsteri; assembly: GCA_016271365.2. NCBI lineage: Eukaryota > Metazoa > Chordata > Ceratodontiformes > Ceratodontidae > Neoceratodus > Neoceratodus forsteri. Next base: position 607,617,971 of record CM057449.1, on the reverse strand, counting down.
CCAAACCCATTCAAAAATAAATGATATTATCGCCGACAAAAAATAGTAGTGGTAGCACTTACCAGGTTGGTTTTCAGCCTCACTGTGTGTGATCAGCATGCCTGCTCGCTCCAGTCCTGCAGCTCTGGTCCAGTTCCCACTACAAAAGGTCTCTAGCCTCTAGTCTACTCTAACAGTAAGTCTATTCCCCCCTCGCTCTCACGTGTCTTTCCATGCTGAGGAGGGAAGACGGCAGCAAAGAGACAAAGTTTGGAGTCAGAAGCTAACTGTCTACCAGCCAAAATGAAAACCACTCCATCTCCAGAAGCCACACGCAGTACATGCAGCACTGAGTCACCACTCTCAGAGGCACTTGTCTGACTCCTCTCATTACAGCTGCCAGGTTGCCCCATCTAATAAGCACAATACAGTAGCTCTTGCTTGCATCAAGTTGATCCAACCATTTTCCTTGCCTTTAAATAAAATGTAACCCATCCCCCACCCTCTAAGTGACACCCTAATCCCCCCCAGAGAAGCACCGACATTTCATCATTTTTTTAAAGTTATACAGTACAGTGGGCAACTGGCACAATCCACCTACCTCCATGACTGGCTGCTGTCTAAACAATGAAAGTGCTCTCGTGCTTGCTTGCTCTAATAATAAAATGCTGCATTTACTATTAAAGCTAGCAAGTGCAGGAGCACTTTCATTCTTCAGATGGCGGCTGGCCCAGTAGGCAGGTGGCTATGCCAGTTGTCCACTGTAGAACCTTAAAAAAGGATGAAATGTGAGTGTTTGGGGGAGGAGGGTGGGATAATGGTGCTACTTAGAGGGCGGGGGGGTTACATTTTATTTACAAGTCAGGTCAGGATCAGAGGGACTGGCAACACATTTATGTGGCAATAAAAAAAAACAGCTGTAGTGCCTGTGATGAAAAAAGTCCCTGTTTTTTCTTGGAATGAAGTCCACGGGGGCAGTCTGCCTCCCTCTTCCCTCCTTCAGCTATGCCACTGGACACTTCCCCCATATCATAGTTTTTTTTTTTCTTTTATTCTTTGGTAACCAGGTAAGGCCCAATATGCACACTACCTATTTTCAGGTGTGATCTGGGAGCACTGGGGAGATTAAATGACTCATTCAGGGTCACACAGAATGCAAGTGGAGGTTGTGGGAATCTGACCCAGGTCTGCTGGGTGTACCAAGCTCATCCAAAGCTCATTACTCTAACCTCTAGGCAATACTGCCAGCCCTGTGGTAAAATTCCTGACTTTGCTAAAAAACAACAGTAAATCCCAAGAAATAAATAGTTCAGCAGCTAACATTCTTTTTCTTCAATAAACATTCTATTAAGAGTGACAGGAAATATTTTGCAAATAAGATTTGTGGACTCAGTATACCTTCGAGCTTGGGCAATGTCCCAGACTGCTAGACTTGCGATTTTAAATGCTTTTGGTTCACACTTGCTTTAATAAAGTAAGTCTCTCCCTCAAACCACGGTGGAGCTTGACCAGTGCTAGTGCTCACTGGCTTGAGTTCAGGGTAGACTGACCACATAAGTACTGCTACTGCTGTCACACAGTTGTGCATATGGTTGTGATTTTAATGTGTTTAACAGTGGTAAAAGCTGCCTGTGTGGTGCACAGTGGTGAGGCATCTGCTGGGCATGATGGTAAGCCAGGTTTGTACCCATGCCCAGATATGATTGGACCAGAGACTAGCAGATAGGGCAGGGAGCATCCATGTGGATTCACTGTTCCCTGGGTGCGAGATCATGGTGCATACTACTCCTAGAGTGGGCTCCTGGTGGTGACCCAGTGGTGGCATACATGACAGTGAAGGTGGCCATGAACTACTATGCATCCCTCCAGGATGTCACAATGTGTGCATCCTTGTGGGGTGGGGGGAGGAGAGGGAGGGAGCAAATGGAAGGAGCCTACCTGGATGTGCTGAATGATGGTTCTCTGCATCCCCCACACCTCAACTGATCACATGCTACACTCTGCCCTGGGGCCATTTATCCAGCTCCTGGCAGTGCTCCCTCTTTGGTGAGAGCAGAGGAGTCCCAGGCAGGGATATGCCAGACTTTATGAGGGATAAACACTCCCTGGTGGTGTCTGGATGGTGACAGAGGTGTGTGTGGCAAACAGGTGAGTGCAGTCTGGGGGACCTGAAGGTGTTGGGTGACAGGGAGCATGAGAAGGAGCAAAATAAAAGCAGTGGTAAGAAATGTTTACAGTAAGACTTACTATAACTTTGAAATATCATCTTCACCCAAGATCAGCAAATTCAAGCTCAAGCACCACCAGTATCTTGTATCCAACAGCTCCTGCGATTGCCATGCCCAATGACAAACTGCTGCTGCTACCCCATCTGAATCCTAGAGTATTCTCTAGACTCCTCTTTCCTGCCCTCCTTTTGCAGGGGCACATCTAATCCCATATCTTATATGGTTGTTACGTTACTCTGTACATAATGTTTATATATATTATTTGCCTACCCTTGCTTTGTGTTAGATGTCTTGTAGCTCCGACTGTATATTTAGCTGCTGTCCTGTTTTTGAACTATGTATAATGCTGTCTGTGATAATTGTTTTACCCCCAGTTCGACCCTGAAAAAGGGACTGTACTTGTCTCAGTGGACTTACCTGATCACCAAAACTCAAATAACTATCTCCCTCCCTCCTCCCCCTTTCACATACTAGCTATTACCCATGACATAACTACCCCATCCTCCTTGTTTCTGATGGCTCCAGCATCCACTCCTTCTTTTTTTTTTTTAACCAGGAGAGACACACTAAGCTGAAGCTTGTTTACAGGTGCAATCTGGGAGCACATGGAAGTTAAGTGACTTGCTCAGGGTCACACAGTGTGCAAGTGGGGGCTGTGGGATTCAAACCCAGGTCTCCAGATTTGCAGCTCAGAGCCTTAAACCACTGTGCTATACTGACTCTATAAAAACTTTTACCTTCCTTTTACCCTCTCCCTGTGCACCTCCTCTAACTTAGCTCACCCATCTTTCTCTCCTCCCCCAACCTAGTTCACTGATCCTTCTCACCCAGTAGCCAAGTATGACAAGGCCGTTGGCTGCTTCTCTCACCTTCTAGCTGTCTCTATTCTCCCTCCTATCCCTATTTGCCCTCCTATCTCTCACCTGTTTTTTTATCTTGATGTTTAATTGAAATGTTCTAGTTTACAAGTGATTGTTTAGCCATGATACTAGTGCCACAAACTGTTTTTTTGCTCTTTGTCTTACTAGTTAACCAATGTTAGTCTTCCTCTGTTTGTATGTAACCCTCCCCACTGACGTGGAACCTTTGTAAATTAGCTGCTTTGTGCTCAAAGGTATAATAATCCTAGACTGAAATAAATAATAAAAAAAGAAAACTTTTAGACATCAAATCCTTAAAGCTGTGATTTATATTATTTTAAGTATTGTATCAGTATCATTAAAATGACAATGAAAGACTTGAAAAATGGCTACAACAGGGGTATTTACAGAGTGTCATCATTCTGCTCTAAATTCATGTGTGTGTGTTTGCTACCACTCATCAAGCACCTTGCTCACTTCCTGGTTTCACTGAGAATTACGTTGGTAACTGAAAGGAGAAAAATGGCATTTAAAATTATTATAATATGGCAGTTTGGAAAGCTCTGTCATTATAAGGCATATTGTATCAACACACATCTTATAGAAACCATTGCATGTCGTATTTAAGTTAAAAATATTTTATATTTTAGTCTGGACAGGTGCACCACATAAAATAACTCAAAGCACTTGAAAAAGAATGAAGCAACAGCAGAATTTACTGCTTGGCTACTGACGATTCTCTTCAGTTTGAAAAGTTAAACTGCTAGTCTGAGCTGGTAAGTATGGCAAACACATACACCATTTGCTTTTCATTCTACATAAAATGCTAAGACATTTACCAGTATTTCTAGGAAGCACACTATGCTTCCATGGCCTCGTGAAGTCATGCAGGCTCTTTTGTGCATATATTAATGATTTATGTTATGTTTCATGCGTGTGAGTCAGCTGTGATGAGGTCTGAGTAGTGAGATGGCAAGCAGAACGTAGTACCAGTTTAAATTTTTCCTTATCAGCTTATCCATGACACACATGGATTTTTATACATATGAAACTTTGTGCTGGGTTTGAAGATTTTGATTGCATGTATGTGTTCAGTAATCACACAAATTAGAAAGTATCTACTGTATCTTCTTGTATTATTTATGGATCCTGCATATTATTGTTCTTCTTCTTACTGATCAGCATTTAAATTACTTCACCTCTTTCAACTCACTACAACAATACAAAGACTACAATGATATATATGCTGCCAGAAAACACAGGCAGCAGTAGTTGACCATCCTTACACCTGAAGCTGACTCTGGAATCCTAGGTGTTGGCTGTAGTAGGAGTTGCTTTTATGATTGCCAGATCCTATCCCTTTCTTGAGGCTGAAGATGTAAAACAGTGGTATAGCACACTGCTGTCTTAAATTATGTAGTGTACTCATCCAGATCAGATACCAACAGCTGGTGCAAAATGCTGCAGTGTGTCTTCTTACTCAGGCACTCTGCATCTTATTCTTGTGGATTTTAATAGGAAAACTTTTCAGACATTTGCTAGTCATCTTATCCCCCTTCCCAACACACACATTTGTGTACTTATTTAGCTTTTGAGGCTTTTCATTGTTTGTGTATGGACAGAAACCACAAAAAATGGAAAGTATCTACCTTCTCTCTTATTTTGGAGATTTTAAAGATTATTGGGGCCTATTCACAATGGTGTGGGTTTTACGCTTGAAATTCAGGTATAATGCCCACGTAGCTATACGGCCCTGGACAGGTGGAGGGTGCGTTGTATTCACAACTGTGAGTACCCATATGGCACCTGTCCTTGGCACCATCCCCCCTGGTGCTCAGCTGTGCGGGAACAGATCACGGGACTTGGGCGGGCATTCAGTGGGATGCCCGTACTGCGTCCCATAATGGATCCAAGTGAGCAGGGGATTCTGAGCAGGTGCAGGTCCCGGGAAGTTTGAATGTATGGGCGAGTGCCTGAATGGTTGTTCCCAGCCCTACCATGCAGCTAGATGGGCTGGGCAGCCCGGTGGGGGGAATTCCATATCCTGCTGCAGCCAGCAGGTGTCATCGGTGGGGGTACATAATATTTACAGTAGGGTGTCCTCTCATGTAACTTGTGTCCCCCTCACCCAGCACTCTGCACCTTAGTGAATGGCATGAAGTGCAGGAACACCACTGACACATCCCTGGACCGCCCATGGAGCATAGCAGTGGGATGGGCTGGGGGGCTGTGTGCAGAAGGGGCTTGTGCACCTGCTGTGAACACCACTGGGGGTCTGTTGAACCTTGGCTGCATGGTATTCTTACTTAAGGTTGCCTACGTACTTCAGGTACATGGCACGTAGACAAACTGTACTTTTGTGGATAGGCTCCCATTGTTAAATTTATTTATTTATTTTTTATTTATTTATTACACACAAGATCCTTTAGGCAGAACCTATTTTCAAAGGGTCTAGAGCCAAATACAAACAACTTAGTTTCAATAAAGTACATTACATAAGGTATAAATATTAATTTACAATATATACATATTTACAGTTGGGTTTTGCAGAGGTATAGCTTATGAATACAATATGCAATATTTTCGTTACACTGGGATGAGTTTTGAAGGAAAGTGATTAAAGTCAGGGTAATATGATACAAGTGAGAAGCAACAGGATGAGAGGGGAAGAAGAAGAAAAAAGCAGAGGAATAAAGGGAGGTTCTGGGAAGTAGTAGGCTGGTCAGCAATAGCAGCCACATGGGTTTGGGGGAGTAAGAGAGGCTAGGAGCTGGGTCTTAAAATTGTTTAAGGAGCCACTGACTGAGTGATGAAGCAAGGGAGTTCCATAGTTTTGGGAAACTAAAAGAGAAACACGCCTGACCCAGAGAGTTTTTTCTATGCGGGAGCACCAAGGAGTTGTGAGTCACACCTCTAGTTTAGCACCTGGAGGCCACTGGGGCTAGCAGAGACAGGACACCTGGTGACAATAATCCCAACAGGGTTTTTTTACCAGTGACAAGAGTAATATATTGCATTCGGAAGTCGAGGTTAAGCCAGCCTAGGTTGTTATACAGGGTGCACCTGTGAGAGCCCCATCTTATGTTCAGCGCATATCGACAGGCCCTATTCATCAAGCCTCTGACCCTGTCAAGCACTCTATTACAGGCAGCACCATAAACTACCATGCCATAGTCAATGAAGCTAAGGATGTATGATCTGACAAGTTGTTGTTTGACTTCAGGGAACAAGGCAATTCTGTTTCTATATAGCAAGCCGAGTCTGGAGTTGGCTGCTTTGGTTAGTGCACCCATGTGATCCAAGTCGGTTAATCCTGTTCTCAAGGATTACACCCAGGTACTTGAATGTAGTAACTTGTTCGATTAGGGTACCTGAGGCAGAGGTTATGACTAAAGTGGGGGGGGTTTATGTCTGAGTAGAAGAGCACGGATTTGGTTTTCTTTGTCATTAGAATAAGGAGGTTGTTTGAGAACCAGTCACAGATAGCAGAGAAGTCAGTTTGGAGTCTGTGATATATCTATTCTGGGTTGCTATGTGTAGCAGTGATGACTGCATCATCAGCTTATAGGAGGAGTTTAATGGATTTGCAGGTATTTGAGAGTTCATTGACAAAAAGACTGAACAGAAGGGGACTGAGGATTGACCCTTGGGGGGACTCCTACTGTCTCAAGTCTGTAGTCAGAGAGGGATGCTTGGCATTTTACTGCTTGGATCCATTGGATAATTTTTTAGCCAGATGATGGCTTTCACTGAGAGGCCTAGATTAGTTAATTTGTGGCAGAGCAGAGCATTATCAATGAGACTGAACACCTTGGTGAGGTCAATGAAGATGGAGCCAGCAGGTTCCCCTCTATGCATGGCACAGTGAAGTTGGTCGGTGTACTCAAGCAGGGCAGTTAGGGTACTGTGGTTCTTGCAGAAGCCATGCTGTTTACAGGATTGTATAGTGATGCTGGCTCAGGTATTGGGTGATCTGATCATTAACAATTTTTTCAAGTGTTTTGGGGGGGGGGATTGTAATGGGACAATAGTTAGTGGGTAGGTCCCGGGTGCCACCCTTGTGGACAGGGGTAACATGCCATTTTCCACATTTTGGGCACTTCCCCAATTGAGAGAGATGAGTTAAAAATGAGTTGGAGGGGGCGAGTAACCTCATGTATGGCTGATTTGAGGAGTTTCATGTCGATGTTGTCCAGCCCTATATGAGTTGCTATTTTTGAGCAAACAAGATATTTGTATGTCTCTGACCATGTTACTATCCTTAGGTAGAACTTGGGGTGAGAGCTATCCGTAGGGGTGGTATGGTCTTCCGTAGAATGACAGTGGGGTGTTGGAGTGTAGGCGGAGAGGTCACTAAATGTTTTATTAAAGGTATTGGCTATATTGACATCACCATTGACTAAGGACTCCCCACTTAGGACAGAGTGAGGAAGAGGTTTATGTGAGTTACCTAGAATGTCATTAATTCCCTGCCAGAGGGATTTAGGCTTGTTGAGGGTGGCATACTGCTTGTCTTTGTGGTAGTTAGCTTTAAGTGTTCTGACTTGATTTTTGACCCTGTTTCTAAGCTCTTTGTATTTTTGAAGGAGAGAATTGTGACCGAGCTCATGGTACTGTGACCAGACCCTGTCCCATTCTTTTATTTAAGCCATGAGGGCAGGGGTGAACCATGGCTGGTATGTACCTGTTTTGGTTAATGTTTTGTAGGGGACAACTAGGTTGCACACTATGTTGAAGTGCAGACTAAAGCAGTCCAGAGCAGCATCAACATTCTGAGTCTACTGTAGGAAAGTCCAATCAGTCATCGGAAGTAATACTTGAAGCTGCAGGATCTTTTGTGTGTGAAACATTCATGCCCTAGTATGAGAAGGCACAGCTGGGGGTGTTTTTGTGGACCACTGACATACAACTGGGGAGTGGTCACTTAGGAAGTCAGGCAGGACTTGGGAGGAGAGGATCTTGTCAGGGTGGCTGACCAGCACCCAGTCTATAAGTGATGCAGATCCAGTTTTGTAATTGATCCTGGTACTGTAGGTGTGGGTACGACCTAAGTTAGGTATAGGTTGGCAATTCTATACTGGTGGCATTTACTGTTGCTTGCGAGTCAGCTGCAGTTGAAATCAGAGAGTATGATTTTTTCGTGATGGGGGTTTAAGCTTGTGATGGTGTGGAAGCAGTCAAGCCCCTGGGAGACACTATTTGGAGGAATATAGGCTACATCGATGTTGAAGTTTTTTTTCACTGTTAGTACCTAGGGCAAGGTTGATAGCTAAGTATTCCAAGTCAGTGGTTACAGGGGCGGTAGATAGCCTAGTGGCTTTTAAGTGAGTCTTTATGAACACCAGACAGCCACCACCTCTTTTGTGTGTTCTGTCTTTTCAGAATATAGTGTACAAGTCAAGGTTTACTTCATTATCTGTGATTTTGGGAATGAGCAGGATTCTGTCACAGCTATAATATCATTGTTGGAGTTGGATACCCATAGCCTGAACTCATTAAGCTTTGACAGAAGTCCACCGATACCGACATGTGCTACTTCCACATAACCCTTACATGTATCAGAGGAGTAGGCAGGACCGGGGTTTGGGTGTATATTGCCAGAAAGGAGTAGGAACAGAATGACTTGACGTATCAGTAGGTGATAAGTAGAGATTTTATGGGTGGGTGCACCTAGTTTACCTTTTTTGTGTCTGAGCAGTCAACCCAAGTCTACAGTGAGAGAAAAAAGAATTTGGGGAGGGGGCAGGGTGAAACCAGGTGGTGTAGTGAATCTGAGGAGAGGAGCAGGCTGCCATGGTAGCTAATATGAGTGCAGGTGCCTATGGGCGATGGCCTAAAAGTGTTAATGCAGGTAGCTGTTTAGGGTAGTGAGGCAGAAAATAGTTGTCAATATCAAGAAGGCTAATTAGGCACAAGCCAACAAGTGCCATCTTGGGTAGGCTTGGAGAGATCATAGCTGCAGGATATCTTAGAGGAGGGTTAACTCAGAAGTAAACACAACCAAACTACAGTCAAGAAACCTCCTATGGATAATCCAGAAATTTGAGCTTGATGTGTGCAATGAAGGGTAGTATACTGGTCTGATGGAAACCAGTAGAAGTAGATGTTTATGGGGGTGAGGGTGTAGAGGGGGCAAGACTAAAATCAGAGGTAGGGCATGTAACTTAATGGGTTAGTGCATGTGAGTCAGCTGCAGTGAGGTCTGAGTAGTAACATGTCAAAATAAAAAGTGAAACCAGGTGAAACATATCTTTGTCTGCTTACCCTCCCACTCACACACATGGATTTGCAGACTTATGATGCTTTTTGCTGGGTTAGAAACTTTTGATTGCATGTTTGTTTATAGAAACCACACACAATAGAAAGTGTCTGCCTTCTTTATAATTTCTGCAACCTACATATTGCTTGTCTTCTTTCTGATCAGCATTTAAATTACTTCACCTCTTTCCACTTACTAGAATAATGAAACAACTTCCATAATTAATGTGCTGCTAGAAAGCTCAAGCAACTGTAGCTACCTATCTTTACGGGAATCAGCTTACTATGAAATCTAAAAGTGATGGGTTTAGTTAGGGTTTGCTCATACCATTATCAGACTTCATCCCTTTCTTGAAGATGAAGATGTGAAAAGAGAAGTCTATCCCTATGATGTCTCAAACGTGTAGAGGGGTTTGCAAATCCAAATGCCCCAAGCCAGCTGAGAAACTCAGTTGGAGAGGACCTTTGATGTGCTGCCCCAGCTCATGGACAAGTAAAAAATTGGCATTATTACTTTTGATTTAACTTGCTACAGTACTTCCTTATTTTTTCCAATCTGTATATAGAAGTGGGGAAGCAGACATGACCGAGCAGCAGGGGTTGACTACATAGGAGTTACTATAGAATCTTGTCATCCGATTAGCTGTAGAGCATGCCACAAATCCAAGGCTCTACTTCCATTGGTTTGGGGTGTAGTGGGAAGACTGCAGACTTTTGTTCAAACTCTCTGTGTTAACAGAGACCTCGGCTCACAGAGATGGCACTGAAGACAGTAGAGAAAACAACAGTGGAGACCTCGGCTCATGGAGTTGATAGTAGAGACAACAAAGAGATGGCTGTGGAGACCTCAGCAAGCAGAGGTGGCAGCAGACTTTGGCTCATGAAGACACAATGAAATCATCCATAATGCCACGCTCTGTGATAAGCATGCCACATTTGCCTGCATGGCAATTTGGAGTAATTTACATTGGATTACATTGTGCTTCTGTAGTATTCTGCGCATGTCACTGGCAGAAACTGTGCTAAGAGTGCTGCATCCTGACTAGCTCCACTGTCGTTGCAAAGATGGCACAGAGATGGCCTCAGAGATATAGAAGAGCTGGTAGTAGAGACAGCAGCAGAGATATCATGGAGTGATGGAGATTGGGGTGGAGGTGGCAGCAGAGACCTCAAGGAGATGACAGCAAAAAGGAAACAGAGTAGAGGCAGAACAGAAACGTCTACAGTAGGTAGCTAGCATCCAGATTCAGTGAGCAACTAACATGGAGCAGCCCATCTAGAACCTTATAATATCCTGTCCTCAAGGTTACAGTTAAGAAATTGGATGATTTGAAAACAACAGTGTAGCATTTTTGTCATGTGTTTTTGTTAGCCTGCAATAGTAGCTCATTCTTTTCCCTAGTAAATACTGAACAAAAGTATCTGTTCAGTAGTTCTGCTTTCCCTCTGTCCCTCTCCTCTCATCCTTCCCCTCTCTTCAGTCTCACTGTACCTCCTACAAGAAGGCACATGCTTTCCAGATTGTGTGGTTTATTTAAACACACATGCAATCAGAAGCCTCAAACCCAACACAACACATCATGGGAATACAAATCCATGTGTGTGGTAGGTAAGCTGACTAGGAAATGTTTCAAGCTGTTACTACATTCTGTTTGACTTGTCACTACCCAGACATCACCATGTCTGACTCACACACACTGAACATGACAATAGTCTTTACAATCTGAAAAATAGAGAAGGCAGACATTTTTAAATGTGTGTGGTTTCTGTGAACACACATACAATACAAGTAAAGGCTCAAAAGCACAATTTGTATGCAAATCTATGTGTGTTGGGGGGGGGAGCTGATTAGCAAATATCTCAACATTTTTCCTACTAAAATCCACAATAATAAGATGCTGAATGCCCATGTAAAAGGACAAGCTGCAGCATTCTGCACCACCTTCAGGTGTCTGATCTAGCCAAGTACATTAAATAATCATGGGCGTTCATATCAATTTTTTGTGGTCTAAAAACTACAGTATTAAAAGATGAAGAGAGGAGGGCAAGTGGTCAAGCAGCATGGGCAAAGTAATGAGTATAAGTGTGCTAGAAAAGTTCAAAGGGCTGAAAGCAGATTCATCTATGGACCTGACAACTTACAGTACACCCAAGGATGCTTAAGGAGGCAGGTGAGGTGATAGCATTGCCACTTGCAGACATATTTAACCATTTGCTGGCCAGAAGGTGGTCCCTAGGGACTTGAGGACAGTGGATGTGATCCATCTAAGGAAGGATAAGCCAGGAAACTATAGATCACTTAGCTTAATGCCTGTAGTGAGAAAAATTATGGATTCTTTACTAAGGGAGGAACTATTAGACTTCCTGGAAGGAAATGGGCTTCTGGTCCCCACACAACATGGGTTATAAGGGGGACGTCTTGCCAGATGAATGTGATCTTCGACTGGGTGACCAGGGCAGCACATAGGGAACAGGCAGTCAATGATATATACTTGGATTTCAGCAAGACCTTTAATTCAGTCCCCATAGGAGGCTGGTCAAGAAGTTAAAGGACCTAAGGGTGGAGGAAAAATTGGTGACTGGGGTGGAAAAGGGGCTGAGGGGAAGAACAGAAAGGGGGGTGGTTAATGGAGTTTTCAGAAATAAGGGAAGTAACAAGTGGGATATCACAGGGATTGTTGCTGGGCTCAGTCCTTTTCAATGTGCTCATTTGTGACATAGGGGAAGGGATCAAGGGCAAGATATGCCTCTTTTGCAGATTACACAAAGATATGTGCAAGGGTGGACATGCAGGAAGGCATAAAGGAACTCAGGATCTGGGCAGGTTTTTATTTATTTAAGAATTTGGTTACCAGAAAAGGCACACTGAGCTCATGCTCGTTTCCAGGTGCGACCTGGGAGATGGGGAACAAAGGAAGACAACAAGGAACAGAACATGATAAAATACAAGATACAAATACTAAAAATAAAATACAAGATACAGTTCTCCATAGTGTATAAAACTGGATGATAACAGGCAACCTGCAGGTTCAGTTATAAAGTGATCAGAAGCAAAGTATGCAATAACAGTAACAGATGGTTGTCGTACGGATAACAGTAGGCTACCACCCTATCCCTGAGTACTGTGTTGAAGGAGAGTGGGATATGGAGGAACATGAGTGGGGGGGGGTGTAAGTGCTGTTTGAGGGAGAAGTAGGAGGGAAGGTTCCTAAGCGGGGTTGGCCAGAGGTTCCATAATGCTGGGAGTCTGTAGGAGAAGGCAGCTTTACATGCTGACGATGATGGACTGAGAATGAAGAATGTGTGGGTGTCCCTAGTAGAGGTGGCAGTGATGAGTTCTTGGGGGAGAGTTAGAGGCAAAGCAGCAGCAGGAATTTAGCAGGGTGTCTAGATGAGCAAGCAAGAAGGCAGGGGCTGGCCATATATGACATCGGCATAATCAAAGACTGGGGATATTGTCTTAGAGACTAACTCACGACGGGTGGAGAGAGGGAGGGAGTCTTTATTGCGATACAGAATGCCAAGCTTAGGGCATAGCTTAGAGGTTATGGTGTCTATATGCTTAGAGAAATTTAAGTGAGGATCAAACTAGACCATCTAGGTATTTGTAGACCATGACATAGTCTAGGGAGGAATCATCCAAGGTAGTAAAAGCTGGTAGGGAAGGTAATCTCGCCAGTTTTTTTGGAAGAACCAAAGATCATTGAAACTGTCTTGGAGGTGTTTATTTTCAACTGTTTTTTGAGGAACCAGGGTTGAATTGTTTGTAGATCTTGTTGTAGTGGGGTATGGACATCTGAGATGGTTGGGTCAGAGACAAAAAGAATGGTGTTGTCTGTGTATATATGTATCATTGAGCTGGTACATATCAAAGGAAGATCATTTATAAAGGCTGAGAACAGGATGGAGCGAAGTATAGACCCTTGTTGTACCCCTGCTAGTATGGGGAGGAGGGGAGAAGTTTCCCACCCTAACTAACTGCTGCCTATTTTTGAGGTAAGACATGAACCAAGATACTGAGAGAGGGGCTAGGCCAGCTGTGCCTAACTTGAAGAGGAGGAGGGGGTGGGAGGCCATGTCGATTGCCTTGGCCAAGTCCACGAAGATGGCAGGTGTCAAGTGGCCATGATCATTGGCTGCATGGATGTGTTCTGTGATTCGAGGTAGGGATGAGACACTAGAGTGGTGCTTGTGAAAGCTGGATTGGAAAGGAGATAGGAAGCAGGTGGAGGTAAGGTACTCTGATAGTCTATAGCATACTAGGGATTCTTGCAGTTTGGCTAGGGCTGGGAGGAGGGAGATTGGACAGTAATTATTGGGGACTGTGAGGTCCCCTCCTTTGAGGAGAGGAATCACCAAGCAGTTTTCCTGATCTGGGGACTGTTCCAGAGGAGAAAGAGAGATGTAGTATGTGGACTAAAGGGGTGGCAATTACTGGGGCTGACGTGCAAGAGTTTGGGGTGAATACTGTCTGGGCTGGTTTTGTTAATGTTTAGTGATAAGAGAGCATGTAGAACTTTTTGAGGAGAGATGGGTGAGAAATGGAAGTTATTTGTGTGGGGAGGGGGCATGATGGGGGGGTGGGTGGTCTAGGAGGGCACAGGTTGTAAAGAAATTATTAAGAATGTCTGCAACAGTGTGAGGGTCTGAGATAGATTGGCCATTGTGTTTTAGGACTGGGACTGTTGCTTGAGTTGGGGGTGACAATCAGGGCATGGATCTTCTTCCAGAAGGAAGCCATGTTAGTGTTCTGTAAGTGCTTTTTGAAGTATTCTGCCATGCAATGATGGATTGCCTTGGTGCAATTATTCCAGAGTGATTTGTAGTGTTGTCTTACATGAGGGGACAGGGAGGACTTGTAGAGTGACCAGGCCTTATCATGAGCCTTGCATTGGTCAATTAGTGATGCAGAGATCCAGAGGCGGTGTGGTTTCCTAACTCTCATCTTGATCGGGGGCGTGGTAGTCCCAGATCTGGGTAAGAGTGCATAGGAAGCTGGCGAGTGCAGAGTCCACGTCGGGTGCAGAGTAGCAAGGGGTCCAATCTGCTGTGCTCAGGTCATGTAGGAGGGTGTCAGAGTTTATTGAGCATAAAGGCTGTATATTTAGATATTTGGGGGCTGAGTGTGTGAAATGGATTTTCCTGACACAGTAAGTGACACAATGATTGCTTAGGGCGTTGGGCAGTGCACCAGCAGAGGAGATTCTGTAGGGGTGGGAAGAGAGAATCCAATCTATGAGCGAATAGTTTTGAGAATGGAGGTTATAACAAGTGGATTCCTTGATCATTTGGGTTAGGTTAAGGGCCTCAATTCTGGAGAGGGGGATTTTGGAGGAAGGGGAGAGCCAACCCAAGTTGTAGAGCCCTAATAGAATTAGCTCACCATATTCCAATTGGGGGAGAAGAGATGACAGGCAGGAAATTAATGAATCAGGGATGAGCCAAGGGGAAGCGTAAATGACACCAGCATAAATGGGTAAAGTAGATGGGAGGGAGAGTTGGGCGAGGATTAGTTTGTAGGAAGTGGGGCAGGAATTATGTGTGATGATGGAGCATGACAGCGAGAGGCAGGTATAAAGAGTGACACCTCCTCCCCACTTGCCACAGTCTTAGTGGAAAAAAGAGAATCCATGGATCAATAGGGAGGTGTCAGGGGTCTTAGATGAGAGCCAGTTTTCAGTAATACATAGTACTTATACAAAGTGTTGTTTATCCCAGCATAAAACAAGGTCCAGTTTTGGTAGGAGGCTTCTGACATTCATGTGACACATCGTAAGTCCCTTTTGGGAGTTGGCAGGTTGAGAGGGCATGGGGGGGCCTAGGTTCAACTCAATGTTGCCTGCTAGAAGGAGGGTGAAGAGTAGGAGAGAGAAAGTAGCTGAGTATTTTCATCATCTGAGGCTTAGTGAGGCATTAGGAGAGGAATGGGAGCACCAGAGATGTATAACCTTACCGGACAAATGGCGGGGATATGGCACTGGTGTGGGTAAAAGGGAGTGGGGCAAATGGGGGAGGGTTGGGCGTGGGGGGATATGAACAGGATGGGGGGAGTGGAAGGGGTTGGGCGAGTGGGGGTGAAGGAGCAGGGAATGCACAACTGGTAGGAGAGAGAGGGGTAGTGTCTTGAGCTGCCTCTTTCTTCTTGCCAGTTTAAACTTAGACACTCTCCAGCTGTCGACAGTTGTCCCGATCATGTTCACACTCAGTCAGCTCTCACTCATGATGCAAAGGTTAACAAAGAAAAAAAAGCTATCATTACTCTGAGATGAGAATAGTTTTTTAGTATTGTACAAACACTATCTATCTAACTGGGTGGGAAAGGGGAAGGACAATAACCAGGGAACAAAGTGGCTCTCAAAACCATCAGCACCCTCTACTGGCAAGTCTACCATTAGAGGAACTACTTTATAAGAACCTCTAGTAAAAGGATTTTCTAACCTTTTTTTGAACTTTCAGCAATTTTTATTTACTTCTGAAAAAATACATGTGCTCATGGCATCGGGCCTCATTAAGTCTATTGGCTGTCCGCCATAGGCAAAAACTGCCCACCCTGTGAGATATTATTGCTTACGGTGAGTCCCTCATTTGGCTGGCTCAGCTCCTCTCTAAAGGCAGGCCTCTGAAGTGACATATGAAATGACTTTATGCAGGCTCCATCAGGCCTCTGTTCCTCTTTGCATGCAGTAGATGATCTCAGAAATCACTGGCGCAAACTTCAGCTTGTGGAACCCAACTACAGTATGTCAGACCAGTACACAATGTCTGCCGACACAGTGGCAAGGGAGGGCTGAGGTGCCAAGCCTCACTTGCCGCTATGCCAGCGACCCAGGTTTGGGAGCAATCTCAGGGCATTGGGATCAGCCAGGGTGAGGAGGACTGAGCATTCAGAAGGCAACTCTCCTTCTCTGGGGAGGGAGGGGGACACCAGCCCCGGCATTCACCTGACCACTAGTGGTGACTGGGGATACAGGCAGCTGGGGAATGCAATGTGGGGGACAGATGAGTGTTGGCCATCACTGTCCTATGTACGTTAGTGCATGTAGGCACCTGGGGTAAGGATAAAACCAGGACCCTGCGTCATTTTGAGCAGACAAGATAGACCATGTGGTCTCCTTCTGTTGGCTGCTTTTGTATGTTCATATGTTCATAATCCTTCAATGGGGAGAAAAAGGTAGAAAATGGCTGACATGGGGCAGAATGTAACCAACCCTTTGCAGGCTCCTCACCCAAGCTTCAGGGCCCTCTCCTGGAAACCAGCTCCATTCTGTCGGCAGGTGGGAGCCACCAACCCCCGCCATGTGGGGCAAGCTGTATGGGAAGACTGTGATGGAGGTAAATCCCTGGAACGCCTGGTGATCGGGCTGCACGGGGTCAGTGTAAGGAGCAGCCTGCCACTGGGAGAGGAGAAAAAGAGAAAGGGAAAAAAAAGACCAGTATACAATGTCCTAGCATCCAACCCCTATGAATGTGTACTGTGACAACCAATACCAGGCAGTGGTGCTGACTGGGTGGCTTCTCAAACACAGAGCTGCTCTCTGTCAGGGATGCCCCCAAACCTTTAAAAATAATAATATGCAATGAGCCAGCCTGGTGGTACAGAGGACTGAGGCACTGAAAAGCACTTTCCCTCAGGCCATTCTGGCAACTCATGTTTGGGAATGAGCACTGTTTGCCAGGGGCTGGCAGAGGGGGAGAACTGGGAGAGGACTGAGCGGCTGCCAGGCAGCTCTCTTACCTGGCATGGTGGTGTGCTTTCCTGGCTCTTGGCTGCCAGTAGGGGGAGGTCTGGAAGCAGCACCAATTTCCGGGGGACAGACAGATATCAGGAAAGGTGGACAGAGGCCACAGTTCTGGAGCATGTGTGTGCCTCTGTGTGCATATGCTTCTGTGCCACCCCACGGCTATGGGCTGAGAGGGAGAAAAATCAGGTGGAAAAGAGGGGTTCAGGACTCCATGAAGCCTCACCTGAGGCACCACGACCTCCCATGCATTCCAGTTGTAGGGTTTCTGAACGCCCTCCTGGCCATGCCACTGGTGGCAATCTGCAGGGGAACCCCTCAAAAAAAAAAAAAAAGGAGAGAAGCAAGGTACAGTTGATGGTACCCGGGGATGAGGCTGAAAAGACACCTGATCAGTCCTGAAGATATAAAAACATACACAAAAATTGTTTTTCAGTTTGTTGCCTGGCTGTATGCCATCTGGTGGGCCAGCCTTTAATTTCAACAAATGCTTTGAAAGATTTAGGGTACACTGGTTGCACACCTGAGTATGGCTGGGGGCAGCCTTACTCTCTGTCATTGAATTAATGCTGCTGTGCAGCAACATCTCTCCAAGTACCTGAAGAGTAACTGTAGGCAGCTTACCCTTGCAAATACTTCTACTGACTTCTTGCTTTAAGTCTCTCATGTCTGCACTGTGCAAGACCATGATTACTTCCGCCTTTTCTTTGCAGGAATTCTGCTTTGCTCTGGCAGATGTCTCATCTGTCTCCTTCAGCAATCTGCTGCAGTTCACCACAAGCTACCCCTACAGCAGCCACATGCAAATTGAAAAATTTCTGAAACAGCCTCTGCTGTTCAGCTGGGAAATCCAGCTCTTGGTTGGTCTACAGAGCTGTCACTCACTCTCAGCAGTGCTTGAAGTCTCTCACTCGATTTATGATTGGCTGCAAATCTCTTGCATCCATTAATTAAGTCTTTCTTGGTCCCATGAGACCTTCTGACTCACTTTGCAGCTTTTAGATCCTGATTGACTGTGTTGTGATTTCTTACCTTAACTGCAGTGGTGGAAGAAGGTCAGTGGCGAAGAAGATGATGGCGCCCCTCTGTCCTTGGGTCACTGCTCCCCCAAAGTTCCAGGTTGTACAAGGGTTCCAGCCCTTAAACAATTTATGTGCCCTCAAACATTGTTCTGCAAGGTTGCACCACTGTCTGGTTTGGTCAGGGTGTTTGGCAGGGGATCCTCGCTTTTATCATGAATGTTTTGTTTTTTTAACGTTCTTTACTCCAGGCACCAGACTTCAGGGCCCCTTCAGGTGACTCCCACATGACCGGTGCTACCGCTCTGCCTGAATCCCACCTGGTGAGGAATCTGGGACAGAGTCCTCCCCACCAGCCTTGAGAGAGGGGAGGACCCGAGAGAGTCAGCCGGGCAGGGACTGGAGGTAGACATGTGCACCGTCCCCTGGGGGTTGTCTTCTGTCTCCTGGAGTTTTGGGTTTTTCCACCATGATTTCCCCCGAGGTGGCAGACATGCAGTGACAGCGCATGGAGGGAACGTGCCTGCCCATCCTGCAGACATTTGCCAATGCCTCCCCCTATCCTTTCCCCACTTGGGTATAGTGCTCCCTGTCCCACCAGGAGCCACTACATGGTGGGGAAACCCAAAGATCCCACCCCAAGAGAGGAGAGCAGTCCTCCGGATGCTTGACCCTCTCCTTCTCCTGCTGAGCTCCAGTGACCCAAGTCTGCTCCAGAACCCATGTCACCTGCATGGCATGAGGTGTGACATCCAACGCCTCAACTCTCAGTGCCACTGGGCCGGCCATGGTCATGAATGTTGACTGCTCATTCCACTGGGGACAGTGGAGCTGCCTGTGATTTGCAGCATGGAACCACTGTTCATGCTGGGGCAGGAGGTGTTGAGGATTTAACTTGCCCTCACTCCCTGTACGGTCTCCATTGCAACAGTTCAGAATGGGGGATCTGTGGGAGCAACAGTGCTGGTAATGGTGATGCGGAGCAGGATCTGTGGGGCCATACAGGTAAGCCCCACACTTTGGGAGGGGGGTATCTAGCCTCCTTTTCAGATCCCATTCACTACTCTTCCTGCAAACTGCCTGTTTTGTATGCTGCTAACTCCAAGTGTACTAACTAATCAACATTGAAAGACAAGCTATAGGAAACGAAAATCGAGGACAGTGAAGCTGCTTTGTTTTTGACAAGTGCACACATCTCAGCCATTACATACCTCACCATTGCCTCTGTTCCTGATGTTTTGTCCATCTAATTCTTATCAGCTTCTTGACTGAAATCAGAGGGTAGTTTGTCTCTGAGACGCATGACATGTTGCTCAGCTTGTCCTTTGCTGTCAAGGAGGAAAACTATTTGTTCACCTTCAGAAGTCTTGGAAACATGTCAGAACAGCAGTAACTTGAATCATAAACAGAGACCATTTTCAAAATTACGTTAGGTAGGGCTTCAAAATATGTTATGAAGGGCTCAGTATTAAAGATCAGAAACATAGACACAAAATATTAGAGTAGTGAATTAAGTACATACTGAAGGCACAGCCAGGGACTGGGTTATGTAAACAATAAGACATGACAGGGTGTGCATTATGGTGACAAAACCACACACCTCAGATGTGTTATTAGGCACAAGGCACAGCCAAGTGCTGTTAAACACACTTGAGAAGTGTGATTGTATCTCCGTAGCAGCATACTGTGGAGTATCTTAATGGGGGCTATGCATCAATGGGCACAGGGTTCACACATTAGTCATGTACCCGGCCCATGTAGTTCTGTCCCATGAACAGGTACACGGTGGCTGGCATTCAAAGTCTCTTGCAACCACACACTGCCTGTCCACAGGCCCACAGACCTAGCACGCTGGTGTGTGGGGGACAGAGCGGTGGACACAAGTCGGCATCCAATCGGATGCCTGTCTTGTCCTGTAGTGGATCCCCTGCAACTCATGGAGCAGAGGACTGAAGGATAGCATGGGTCCCAAAATTCAAAATGATCAGGTTGGTGCCTGAATGGCTACCCCCAGTCCTTCCTGCCTGAACCAAGGGCTGGGGCAGCGTGGAAAGTGGGTTGAGCCACAGCTGGAAGAGGTACTCTTTGGGGGGCATGCAACAGATAGTGCACAGTCCCTGCTGCCATAGCTTGCATGCCTGTCATCCCTCATATTGAGCTTTCGTGAATGGTGTGGAGTGTGGCCACTCCCCCTGACACTCCCCTGGACTGTTCACTCACATTGTTGCATGACTGACTGGGGACTGAGTGCAGAAGATGTGCATGTCCTTTCCATGAATGCCATTGGGATCCAAGGGACCCCTGGTGTGTTGCTTGCAATTATGGGGCTGCCTATGTGTCGCAGATATGTGGCACGTAGTCAGATACATTTTTCATGCATAGCCCCCATTGTGTTGATAAAATGGTTTTTCAGTATGTCAAAGCTGACATGATCGAGATACAGTTCAAGTACCTTACAAGGGTGAACAGTATGCAGGGGAAAGTCTCTTTCAAATGAGAAAATGCAACAGGGCCAGGGGCATGTGATGAAACCGGGGGGGGGGGTTCAAGAAAGATGTGAGGAAATATTTCTTTACTGAAAAGGTTGTGGATGCCTGTAACACACTGCTGGCAGAAGTGATGGAGGCTAAAATAGTGGCGGGGGGGCCACAAACATGCATGAAATAGATATGGGGGTATATTAGGTGAGAGGCAGGGAGGCAGGAGGATCACTGGAGATCAGACAGGGTCAGCAGAGGCAGATTAGGCAGGAGTCATCTGGGCAGAGAGGATGGGCCATGTGGTCGTATTCTGTGAATAAAAGCAGCAGCCATGTTTGTTATGGCAGGTCAGTTTTAGATGTAGGGGGACTGATTTGCTAATTGTGTGGTGTGGTCACCAACAGCTCCTAGTCCTACAGTGTGCAATTACGTATGTCAGTACTACCAGTGAAACCCTTCTTACATAAGAGTAAGAGTGGTCTCACATGTATTCTTGGGGTATGAGAACCGTGAAATGAAGGTGAGCGATTCTGATAATCTAAGAATGTACAGGAAGTGAGATCACACAACTGTAAGAGTGGTCTCAGTGGTGGTATCAATATAAAATTGATCAAGCTTGATCAAAATTTATTTATTTTTTAAAATCCTTACCCAATTGTTCCCATTTCCAGGGCAGCTGCATGTCAGACACTCTTCACAGAATGAGTGTGTCACGTGCAGAGGAAAGAAGCCCTCCGATTGGTCAGGAGTATTCCCTTGATCTATAATAGTTAACAATTGACCGTCTTGGAAAACCTGTTAGCTAATCAGGTGGCTTAAAACTTAAAATGTTCTCTGACGCCCACTGCAGCAATCCATAGTCCATGGAAGTCATGAAGGGCATAAACTAACAGACAGCAGCACAAAAGACTACATTGCTTTGTGTGTGTGTGGGGGGGGGAGTTTATGAGGATTGCATTCAGCAATTCATTATGAAAATAAACAGCAAATAGGAATATTATTAAGTGCTAAGCATGGCTGAAACTGGAGAAGAAAGAAAATGCTATTCAATAGATACTGCTTACATAGCTGTCATACAAACATAAGATCTGGGAGATACAGATATTTCAAACTGGTATAAGAGTCCAAGGCAAATGGTAAGGTTTTAACTAAATGGGTAGTAACACACAACATGGTGTATGTTCTTTGGGAAATATAGGCTCGCCTCTATTACATGTTAAGGCATCAGGCCACTGGTCAGTGTTGCTCATCACACACACTGGAGTACGTGCAGTATATCTCTGAATGAATGCAACACACTGGAGTGTGTTTTTCACCTGTAAAATTGTCTGGCATTAGTAATTTTCACATAGAAATTTCCATACCTTGTATATGTGAGTACACACAGGCATCCCAAGTCACCTGGTTCATTCAGTCAGAGAGCAGTATTTCTAGTGGCTATCATGACCAATTC
Source organism: Neoceratodus forsteri (assembly GCA_016271365.2). Lineage (NCBI taxonomy): Eukaryota > Metazoa > Chordata > Ceratodontiformes > Ceratodontidae > Neoceratodus > Neoceratodus forsteri. Next base: position 607,595,955 of record CM057449.1, on the reverse strand, counting down.
ATATTTTATGCTGGTTGGGAGGCGCAGCGATGGTGGCCGTCCTTACTGGTGATGGTGATGCACTCCATGGGGTGGCAGAATAAACAGCCTTACTGCCAGTCACAACACCGAATAACTAACTCTGGAGGTCTGCAATAAATAAAAAAGGAGGAACCCTATGACTGCAGACTTGTGATATTTATAGGATATGGGAGTGGTTGTTAATGCACTAATGGAAGGCAAGAGCACTTTTCCATCTGAAGTAGAAATGGGTGACTGGACTGTTACCTGCTGATGTTGTGTTTATTTATTTATTTATTGAACTGTTTCACCAGGAAGGCACACTGAGCAATAAATGCTCGTCTCCTGGTGTGACCTGAGGTGAGGGATACAGAGGAGCGGATAATGTGGGTTCTATGTGATTATGGCGAGCGCTGAATGGCGACCCGCATTATCGTGAAGTCAGGGCAGCGAAACCAAGTTCGCCACTCTGACAACCTCGGCGCACGGAGGAATGGCCCTGGAGACTCAATACATTTGCTTTCTGTAGGGGGGGCTGTGCTCCCCCACAACCCCGTGGGTGTCTACCCATGCACTTCTACTTAAGGATTCTCAACTCCAGGGGGGTGCATGTCAGAAAGCAAAAAAAAAACCCACAAGTTTTAAGCCAGGTACAAAAAAAAGCAGTAGTGTCAGGACCCAAACTTGAACCCGGAACTCCACACACCGTAAACAGAGGCCAACCTCTGATGCCACGGCGCAGCTCGGCAGCCGACCGCAGCCCCACCCCCTACATCCCCTCCGCTGCCACTCTCGCTGTGCTCACTCCCCCCCGTGTGCGTGTACATACAGTGACATCCTGTCACTAGGGTCGCCCACCCCACCACATCTGGTCACCCTTCCTGCCCCCTCACCATTTGGGCTTTCACCCACATTGCATCGCAGTTTTGGATGGTGCCTTGATTCAGGCACCCATGTCACAGGCTACCGATAATGCGCAGGTTATCAGGTGACATTCATTTAACAAGTTTATTCAGATAATAAGCAGGATATCCAGGGAGCATACATTTAACAAGTTATAAAGTAGCAAATGGTTACATTTGGTCAGGATACTGATAACAGGATTACAACATAGGAAACATTAGGTAGAATAGTACAGCGATACGAAACAGGGCCAGTTCAAACATTAAAGCAGTGCAGTAGTAAGGCTCATTTAAAGGACAGGAGCCAATAAGTGCAGTAGTTGGGCTAACAAGCCAGCATTTGAAGCATGAACTAGGTGCTGCTGGTCAGGCAATCATGGTTGGATTGGGGAAACTAGGGGCATGTACTTGAGGTATCAAGTGCAGGAGCAATTTATTGAATAATAATTTGCCAAGGTGGTAGAGAGTGGGTAGAGGAGGAGTGGGGAATTTGTGGAGGGAGTGTATTCCAGAGATGGGGGAATCAGTGAGAGAAGGCCGCTTGTCCAACGGAGGTCCTCCACCTAGGAATTACTAATTTGTGGGAGTTAAGAGATCTAAGGGCATGAGTAGGGGAGGGGGCTGACAGTAGTATGGAGGTAAGGTACGACAGGAGGGTGCTAAGCCAAAATTTAGAGGTAAATTTAAAGCAATGCTGTAGGTGGCGATTTTCGAGGGACGAAAAGGCAAGTGAGAGGTAGAGGTGGCAGCGGTGGGTGTGGGCTTGTTATTCAGTCTACTCTTTTCATGCATTTGGTAGCAGCATTTTCCCCATAGTATATGGCAAGAATAGAAATAGAAAAAAAGCTATTTTCATATTCTGGCCCATGTTGTTGAAGCCAGCTGCTTATGTACAGTATCTTAAACATGATGCTACAGTGATAGGTATGGCAACTGTACAGCCAAAATTCAAAGGACAAAGTTGTGAATCTGGGGACCCCGGTTTGACACCCACCTCTAAAACTCACTCTGTGACCTTGAGCAAATCAACTACCCTTCCCATGCTTACCGCCTGTATCTTTCTCAGTACATAACCCCAGAACATTTCCTTAACTTCCCTTATTCTATCCTTGTGTTTAACCTACTTTCTCTTTCTTTCTTTCTTTCTTTCTCTGTTTAAACTCCCCAAGCTTTCCTGGTCCCCCTTCAATCTCATTTAACCTCTCTGTGCACTCTTAATGACTGTTACCAGCTGTTCATGAATTGTAAACTACTTGGGGATACAGTGTGTGTGAAAGGCACCACAGAAAATCAAATTCCTTTCCATTTCTTTTGTAGGTTTGAGAACGGGGTTGTTGAAATCTATGTCAGATGAGTATTATGAGAATGTTAAAGAATATATTCACAAACACTGGATTCAGATATGTCATTACAATATGTTAGTGTGATGTTGTAATTACGTTCTGTGATTGCTGTGAAAATCAGACAGGATTTTTTTCAGCAAGACTAGCCTGACCAAATAAAATAAATAAAGAGCAAAAAAGGGATGTACAGCTCCTCTACCTCTGCTTTTGGATTCTCACCATTATTTCATACAAGTACTGCACCTTGTGGAGTTCTCAAATTGCTAAACACAGATTTGTCTACTTCATTGTTTCAGTTACGAATGACCCAAATCATTTGTCCAGGTTGACAGTATCTCTTTAAAATGTAGCAAGACTCACACTTAAAATGAATGGCTTTAACCTGTTATTGATTACAATGAGACTCTTAAAGAGGAAGGAAACCTTACCCCACATCTGGACAGTGGACAGGAGTGGCATTTGGGGTATCTAGGGGTTGCAGTTGAGAGCCCTGTGATTTATTTTCTATTGCAACCCCTGGAAGCCCTCAAAACAAGATTTCCCTAGCATGTTTTAATACAAAATAGGACAGGCGGAGGAGCTTTGCAGTCCCTATAATTCTGATGAAATTTGGCTTTGCAACCCTTTTAATTCTGGTAAGATGACACTACTGACAGTGGTACTGGTTGGTTCTGATAGATAAGTCACAGACAGAAATCATTTTTCCTTACTTTGTCTAATTTCTAATATTTCGTCTGGTTGATTCCTGGCATCCCATGTTCCAACTGTTCAAGACACCCCCAGGGCTGACAACAGTGCGGTGCTCAGTGACTGGGCCGCACCTGCTATGCATAAGGAGTGTTGACAAGCAGGGGGTATATGACAGTGCTGAACACTACTGACAGTACTGGTACCATTCTCCCCTCCTCGAACCTCTGTACCAGCACTGATGTCAGCATTCAGCACTGCTGTATTCCCCTGCCCTGTTAAAACTCTACACACAGCTGATGTCCCTCAAGTCTGAGCTCCCAGCTGATGCCAGCTTTTGAGGCAATTGGAATAACAGGATGGTGGGAGGGTCACAGCACCAATCAGATAAAATGTTAGAAATTAGACAAAGTACTGTAAGTAAGGAAAAAATAATTTGTGCCAGCAATTTTTCTAATCGGGTTGTACCAGTTCCACTGTATGGCTGTGGGGTAAGATTTCCTTGCCTTTTAGCAAAACATTATGAAAGTACACAAAAAGGGGTGGCTGTACATATGAACTGTATTTCAATGCAGATCAGGATTCACCGGTTTTATTAAATGTCAATGAATCATCAAGGACAAGTACAGTATATCAAACAGAAGTCCATATAAATATCAAAACCACTTAGCAAGTCATACAAATCACGAGTAAGTACAGGATAGCTCTATTCATTGACTCTCCCTCATCCTCAGGGAGATGACAGATTTTCCTGCCAACAGTGACCACGACACAGCACTCTAAAAGCTGTTTGCTGATATGGGAAATGGAAAGCCTAGATGGAAATACTGTATAGACAATTCATGAAACAAATATTAAGATTAATAAAAAATCAGGGCATTTCATCATTAGTCAGGACTAGAATACAAATGCGTAACCTTGAGAAATTCTAATGCGTTCTGATCCTTAACCCTTTTAGAAGGCAAAAAAAAAAGGTAAAATAATAAAAAAAGTTTTTCTTAAACACGTTTTGGCAGATTAACAGTCCTTCAAGTGATTCTTTGAATAGGAAGAGGATCTGAGGTCAGTGGAAAGAGATCCAACTTGGTGGTAATGAGACAGCATAATAATAAAAAAAGCAGCAACAACCAAAAAAAACGTTTTCAGTGTAATTGAGGAAAACATGTATTTTATTTGATTGGTCTGTCCCTCCACTGTCAAAGTCAGGCTGAAAAGGGCAATGACTAATCTCTCAGAGCTTTTCTGGGGGAATGGGGAGTGAGTGGGTGGTAGAACTGCCTGTTTCTGACTCTCTGTCATTACTAATAATCAGGTCTCCTTGCCAGCCACTGACTCATAGTGTGCCTGCATCAAGTCTCTTGGCTTCCCTTTATGCCTGTTCTCTCCCAGTTATAAACATAGATACAAGCAGTACGCCACTGTAAATGAGATATTGCATCTCAGCTGAGCTAGCCTGGGTAACATAACTTGTCAAATAAATTTGAGCTTAACTAGTTACTGTGTAATCCTGGGCAAGTCATTTAACCTCCCACTGCTTCAGTCCCTCCAGTCCTAATCAGGTAGAAGCTGTTAACATGATGGCAAGACAATTCCAGCTGGAGTGTCCTAATACATTTTAAATGACTAAAAAAGTGTTTGAGTTTTTTCTGAAAAACTTTGTAGGATATTCTTGTAGTGGGAAATGAGAAAATAGAATGACAGATAGGAAACCATCAGTAACAAGGTTATATACATGATCAGCCTATTTCTGCAGTGTTTTCACAACCCAATAATCTACTGCTTAGAATATTCAGAAAAATAACTCATGGTTTTAAACATGAATTATTTCTCCGAACAGCTGCCCTAATCTGGATTGCACTCCAACTAACTGGATGCACAGCCTGGAGAGCAAGCTGACCAGACCAGATGGAGTCCAATGATCCTTCACAAGTGTTCATTTCAAAACTGCACAGTGGGTAACTCATATCTTAATATTTTTCAAACACTATGTTCAGAAACAGTCTTCAGATATTATATAATAACACCCACCATTAACTCCACACCTCGTGAGGGTGGTGACTTCATGAGGGCACTCTAGCTTCTCTCTTGTGCCCATGATGCCACCACCCTCATGAGGTGTGAGGTTATTGGCTTGTTCTTCGTGGAGGTGGTTTAGTTATTCTCTGTGTATTTCACCGAGGTATTCTAGTGACATTATAAACCACTAAAGTGACACTTGCATTGTTTGTGATGTCACCAGAATTCCAAGATGGAATGACAAACCCTAGTTACTGATGGTCTATAGGGCCATCGGGCTCTTAAGAGTAGGTTTAAGATCGATTCAAGAAGAAGTAGTATGTAATGCTTCTGCAACTGTGCACTTTGGCTTTTGCTCTCTCTGTCCCTACTGCAGGGGCTATCATCAATTTGGGGTGTCATAAGGGCACAGGAACACTGATGAAAGGGTTCAGACTCCTCAAGGTGTCACAGGGATGAGGTCTTGGGACCATAGGCACCTTAGGAAAGGAGGCCTGACCACAAAAAGAGAGAGGTACCACAGGAGGAGGAGAAGGAGACGGTGTCAAACAAAAATTCCTGAGCATTCATGGGATGCTTGGACATGTGTGGTTTTGTACCTTATTAAAGGGGGTGTGTGTCACCCATTTCCCCTCCAGGAAGAGCATTTTAATTCATAGGGTCATTGTAGTTTTAGGATTGATTAAACACTGAGTAGTATGTAGTGCTTATGCAGTTAGACACCTTGGCTCACGCTCTGTCTGTCCCTGCTACATGGGCTACCATCCTGCCTGGGTGTCATAAGGACACAGGAACCCTGATGAAAGGGTTCCAACACCTCAAGATGTCTCAGGGATGAAGTCTCAGGACCACCTTGTGTAGCCTTTGGGAGAATAGCTTTTGAAGGTACTGCCAACATGGTCTGTACATGTAAAGGAGCCCCTGAGGACTTAGAAGCCCTATCCTCTGGTTGCTGAAGTTATAAATGCTTCATCAAAGAGTGCTGGTGAGTTGATGTGCATGCTGAAGTTTCCTCCTGAGCATAGGACATTCTCACTCAAAGGGCAGAAAGACAACGACCCAGCCGAGTTGAGGGATCCACCCTCAAGATGTGGGACTTCAAGGGAGTAGAGTGAGACTGTAATCTTACAGGGACTGGTCCCCAGCCATAAGCCATGGAAATTATCATGGCTGGCATGCATCTGGAGAAGGAGTGTAGAGGAAGGCTGATGGTGAAGCCTGATGGCCATTGGAGTCAAAACACAGTAGGACTGAAAAAAAGCAAGGATACTGACTGAATGTGACAGAGGCTGAAAGGTATGGAATAACAAACAATGGCGGATGCATGCTAGCCAATCACAGAAAGGAAGGTGTTAGCTAGGCTGGCAACAAAACAGAGGACTGAACTGTAGGAGAACATGGAAGATTACTGTTAATCAATGGAATACGAAGGCAGCAATCCTGTTGATTACCTGGCTTAAAATGGAGATTGAAGAGCAGAATGCAAATGTTAAGGCATGAGATATTGAAGTAATAGAATCCTGCAGACTATAAGGAGCATGAAGGGAATGTGGAGCAATAACATTTGTCAGACAAACTGCATGGTTGGGAAAGCCAGGCACTAGGACCCAACAGCAGCGAGGCAAAAGAGTTGATGCAGCCACTGTGGAATGAGGTAATGAGGACCCCAGAGAAGCAATGGCGAAAAACAAGCTGCTGGAGTGTTTCAATCCAGTTGATAACAAACAGCTATGGTGAGAATGCCAGCTTGAGAATGGTGTATGAGCTGAAGCAATGAGCAGAACAGAGCTGCAAGAACTAACAAAAGTGGCAACAGCCAAGCCATGCCAGAGCCCAGGAAACCAGCAGAGGCAGGCAGGAGCGACTGGAGGTCAAGAATGTAGAAGGCAAAGAGATGCCTGGAGGAAGCCGTGCAGCATCATTGTATGGGGGTGGGAGGGACAAGCCACCCCATAGCAGGGAGCCAAGCAAAAAGTCTGAGCATCCAAGTGGTGCCTGGATATGAGTGGTTTTGCAATGCGCAGAGGGTTCATGGCATGTGTCGCCCACTGCCTTCCAAACCACAGGCAAGGCCTTTTAGTTTTCTGTCATTTATTATTTGTAATATTTGGAACTCTCTGGACATTCCGTCTCATAATACCATCAATCTGATGCAGTTGTAGAGCAAGGGAGTGCTTCTGATCAACTGGAGTGCTTTTTTCCCCTGCATGTGAAAAACTCTAAAAAGAGTGTCTCACATGCAGATGCCCTGGAAATGGTTTCATTTGAAGTAAGGATTTAAAATGTGTAATACAGAACTATAAAAACAGAGGCAGAAGGAAGAAGTACTAGCTAGGTCCCCTACCACATCCACCGTACTGGAGGAGCCCTAGTCTACCCCTTCTTAGTTTAAACACCTGTCAATGAAGGCATCAAACTTTTGCCCCAGTGCACTTGCCCCTCCACTGTCAGATGTAAGTTGTCACACTTAAAAACCCTCCCATCCCAAAAGTTATATGGATCCCCAGTGTATCTGAAGCCTCCCTCAGCATCACCCCTTCAGCCATGAATTGAAGTCTCAATATTTTTGAATGTCTCTCACATCCCTGTTTCACACCAGTAGGCTCCCAGAAAAGGTCACTGACACAGATGTTGCTCCCAGCATCCCCCCAGCTTGCAGAAGCTATCCTGCATTACATTTATTTTCAGGTTTGTCAGATCATTTGCCCCTAAGTGGACAATCACATCTATATTCTCTCCCATGTGCCTGACTATCCTCTTAGTCCTATCGGTGTACCTCTAGCTGAGGCTCCCTGAAGACATCTCATTACCCTGCTTCATTTTCCCAGTCCACCCCCACACATTACATTCTCCATCCCCCTGACAAAGGAGTTGCTGACCCACCAGTGTTACCCTTCCTGTACTCTTGTGCCTCTTACCCCTTGCTCTCCTAGGTGTTGCCTTGATCGTGTTCCAGTAGGCTGGTTGGTGACTGCCATGTTGCCCTCTTAGAGAGATGATGGCTGATCAGCTTTAGCCAAGGACTTAAAATGTTTGCCATCATCAGTCCCGGACTCATGCCTGCAGTCTCGGACTTTGGCATGGTTCCATGCCCCTTGCCTACTACCCTCCAGTCACCCGGGCTGGCTGGCCTCTGTGGCAATAGGTCTAGTGTATATCCCCAGTCCCCAATCCAATCTGTAGTGTAACTGGTGAATTTTGTCTCATGGCACAGCAACTTCCACATTGAGCATAGCTAGTCTCCTACACAGGAAAACATGCACTGGTCCTCCAAAGCACAGCTTGAAGGATGGCAGTTGTGCAGCCACTACAGCTAACAATGTTCCTCCCTATTCCCTTCCATACTGTACTCCCCCTCCAACTCTCACCAACCTGCATACCTCTGCCTCTGTCCCCGCTATACTGTATTCCTCCTCACCAAACCCTTTTTTTTTCAGCCCTGTCCCAGGGCAGGGGGTGATCTAGATAGAAACCAACTGACACTGAATCAGATTAAGCTGTTGGTGGTATTTTTAATGAATGGGGGAAATTTGGCCAGGATACTGGGCAATTCCCCTACTCTTTCGAGAAGTGCCATGGGATCTTTAATGTCCACCTGAACAACACTAGAATAGGCAGATGAGACCTTGGCTTAAAATCTCATCCAAAAGATGGCACCTCAGGACTCCAGCACCCTCCTTAGGCTGCACTACAATGTCAGTACCAGGATGCATCTGGAAATGAGCATTCTGCTCAACATGCCTTCCTGGTAAAACTTCAGTAAATAAATTTAACCAAAGTGCCTGGTGTGGGGATGGAACTCACAGCCTTCTGATCTTCTGGCCTCAGAGGAGAATGTGCAACTTGCTGAGCCACTGAAACTGCTAGATACTAATACCTTCTGCATCAAGCTTTGCTTGCAAAACTTTCTGTCTACTCTCTGTGGTCCTGAAGCTGTGGACTTTCTCCTATGAAAGAAAGTAGACAAGGATTCATCATAGGCCCCTTTCCACAATCACCATTCTTTGTTTAGTGAAGCAGCCCAATGGGAGCCACCATCCGGATGACCAGCACCGGAGAGAAAAGATTAATCATCAATTCACCTGCTTCACATTCACCCACCATACCCTATATGAACCATCCGATACTGCTTCTACCAGGATCAACAATGCTATTCTCTCCATCTACCTTGTGGGCCACGGGCTTGGCTTGCAAAAACAGATGCCTTCCACTTACTTCCTATACACCCCTCTCTCTGGCATCTGTCGGCAGCTGTTTGAATGGATTTTTTGTCTTGCTGTCCATCCAACCTTTGGTTGCCAGAGCAACTTCAGTTCTTTGCTGTATTCTCTAATCATTCTGCTGTATCCTGCTGAACAAATACAAATGTCCTAATGCACAATCTATTCAATGATTTTCTGGTCAATTCTCCTAGTTCTCTTCCTGCAGTCAGTAGATCATAGAAACATAGAAACAGAATTTGATGACAGATAAGGACCGCTTGGCCACCTAATCTGCCTATTTTTCCAATCCTGTTTCATATACTGCAGATCCTAAATTACCTGTGACTTACCCTCTCTTTGCTATCAATAGAATTCCTTTATGTCTGCCCAATGCATTTTTGAATTCCCTTACTTTTTTTTGTCCCCACAACCTCTGCTGTGAGGCTGTTCCATGGATCCACCACCTTTTCCATGAAATAATACTTTCTCATGTTACCCCCTGAGTCTACCCCCCTCTATTCTCATATCATGGCCTCTTGTTCTTGAACATCTTCTCTTATGAAAGATGCTACCCTCTTGTACATTATTTATACCCTTGAGGTATTTGAAAGTCTGTATCTTATCCTCCCTCTCTCCTTTCTTCCAGGGAATACATATTACAATCCTGTAGTCTCCCCTTATATGACTTCTGGTGCACCCCTTCACCATTTTTGTTGCCATTCTCTGAACCGCTTCTACTCTGTCTATGTCGTTCCGGAGATGTGGCCTCCAGAACTGTACACAGTACTCTAAATGAGGCCTCACCAATGTTCTATACAGTGGAGTCACCACCTCCTTCCTTCTGCTGGAGATGCCTCTCCCTATGCACCCTAGCATTCCATTGGCTTTCCTCACTGCCTTCTCACATTGTTTGGTAACCTTTAGGTCATCAGATATGATTACTCCCAGGCCCCTTTCCTGTTTGGTGGCCATCAGTACCTCCCCCCATCATGTACTACTCCTCTGCATTTCTGTGATCCAAGTGCATGATCTTGCACTTCTTTGCATTGAATCTTAGCTGCCACACCCTTGACCACTCCTGAAGCTTGCATAGGTACCTTCTCATTTCTCTACCCCTCCTGGAGTGTCAACCCTGTTGCAGATCTTCATGTCATCTGCAAAGAGACATACTTTCCCTTCCAGCCCTTTTGCAATGTTACTTATGAAGATCTTAAACAGTACTGGTCCAAGCAATGATCCCTGTGGGACCCCACTGGCATGGCCCTGTGTTTACTGCCGCAAAGTGGACCTACATTCCATGGCAGGACCTCATACTTTCTGTGGCAGAACAACTGCTGATTCTGCGGCAGATAAACTGTGGCTAAACATTATACCTTCAAAAGGATTAAGTCTTAGTTAACCCTCTGACAGCCTCCGTGCAACCACTCTGCTACACTTAAAGTGGAACAGCAGACCATTTAACAATATGTAGTCTTCTTATCATAAATATTAAAGAGCAATAACCCAAACCTGGCACAGCCATGGGCATCAGTGTTCCCTTTTAATGAATTTTCCCTCCCATCTCGAATTTGAAGCTCATCTGTTCTTCCTCTGGAAATTGGTGGCCTTTGCTGTTCTTCTAGGTTATAATCAGAGGAGGACATACACACTGAGCTAAAACTACACAGAAGGCAAAACCTGCTTGGATTTCTTCTGGTTTATACTTAATTAGCAGATGTAGAGAGACTCTAACCTGAAAGCCATTATTTTTCTGATTTTGACCAATGTTCTTTTAAATTACTATTTTTTTAAACTAGGAATACTCTAACTGCCTTGCAACAAACCTGCTGAGTGCAGTGTACAAATCTGTGTGTTGGTGGTGGGGTGGGGTGGGGTGGGATTGTCTTCCCATAACAGTGAAGGAGAGTGTATAGCAGTGTCTGTAGGATTTGTTGACTCCTGATTTTTCTTTTGGGGGACACACTAAAAAATGCAAGCAAGTCTTTCTAATTAAGCTGGAGTAACCTTGGTTAGCATGTTCTCTTCTCCTCTCAACTCAGAGGGTTGTGGTGTTCTTCAGGCAGTGAGCCTCATTTCACTCATGTATAGCAGCAATCAATACAACTCTCCATTCTGATTTTTTTTTCCTTGCCTGCTTGCTCCAGTTCTAGTATACCCTGGTCCCCAACTCTTCTGCAGCTGGACAACTTGACCCTCCTTAAGAATTGAGCTTGGTGCCACCACTTAGGCTGCAGGTTCAGATCTGTCAAGAAATTACTCTTACACTTACAGGTACAGAATTGCGGCCCACAAATCAAAACTGTGATAGATGTCCACCAGTGGGGACCAAGTCCTCTGCTCAGTCAGATGCCTGCCCTATGTTTCTGCAATCAGCTCCTCCTCCGATGGATAACTGTCACCACACCGAGATTGATTCCACCTCCATGGGCACCACTGAATCTTTTCACTTCTTGACTACAGCTCGCCTTCCAGTTCTTCCTTCCAAATTCATATTCCAAGGATTCAGCATGCACCATGAGCAGCCTCACAATGAAAAGTTAACACGGCTGAGCTACCCACACCTACACAGCAGCAAAGCCGTGTGTCACAGATTCACTCAGTAGGTCAGGCCCTCTACTCCCAAAGTGCCAACCTCTGAGCGCAGTCTTGTGAACAGTGTAACAGAAAAGATAACCCTCTTGTCTGTTTTTGTGAGTTCGGATCAACCTTTGGTCTCAAGTTCTGGAGAGATTCAAACTGTTAACCTCTTGCTAGCATACCCAATGCACAGGCTCAGATATATCTGTTTTCGGGGGGGGGGGATATACCTTTGGCTACAGGCACCTAACCCGGTATTCAGAAATGAACCCTTTAAAACTTTAATAAAGACCTCAGATTTAAAATGCTTCTCTTTCCAGTTTGGTACCACCATACAAGCTTATGTCTGCTGTCTACTATAACCATAAATATTTCTTAGCAAAAGAAAGCAATTCTGGTCTGGTTTGCTCTAAAATTAGAGTTTTTACTAAAATATATAATAATACGTCAAACATACAATACAGAACTCATATCACAAGACATACATATCTTTAAACAAAACAATGTTTAAAATAGTGCCATTCCTACAACAATATTTAGATTTGTCTAGCTTTCTAAGTACCTGTTTTCAGTGCTCAGATGTTTTCTTGGTCAGTGTCAGATAAAAGTGTGTCTGTAGTGAAACAGAATAGTCTTTACAAGCTGGTTTTGCCCACCTCTTTTGCATGAGGTCATCTAACTCCTCCCTGTCAAAATATCTAAAACATATATTTTTATACAACCCCAGAATGTAATTTCAAAGTATTAATTCTGCAACCTTAGCATAACTCAATTTCAATGACACCTCTTTTGATTTATGCTGTATCCTCCTCACACAGGCTTCATATGCGCATTTACAACCTCTCACCTCTGTGTAATAACCCGTGTTTTTTCTTCGTCATAAACCTTTTTTATGATTTCCCTCTTAACAAAGTTAACTTAAACAACTCTGTAATTAACTCAGAGAAACAGGATCCTTGATTAAAGTCTTCCATGTAACACATTGTCTCTAAAAACTGAGTGTGTGTGATACATGCTGTCAGCATTTTTAGCTTGCATCTGTCAGCTGAAAACTGGGGGGGTTAGGTCACTCCTAAAGCATTAGAATTTTTCAGCAGAGATAGTCATTAATACATTTTATATTAAAAAAAAATATTATACAGCACTCAGAACTGGCTGTCTATGTCACACTCCTCCCCACCTAGACTGAATTTGGGGGGATCTATCCCCTACATGGGATGAGCTTCCCAAATCAGTTCACTCTTCATAGACCCTAGACAGTCGATCAGAGTTTTGATTCTTTGCTCTAGCTCTATGTACGATTTTTAGATCATACCCTTGTAAAGCAAGACTCCATCTTAACAGTTTCCCATTGTTCTTCCCCATCTGCATCAGCCAAACCAGGGGGTTGTGGTCAGTCTGCACCACAAAATGCTGCCCATACAAGTATGGCTCTAATTTCTTTAGGGCTCACACTATGGCAATGCACTCCTTTTCCACCGTGGAGTATGCTTGCTCCCTGGGGAGCAGCTTGCAACTCAGGAATGCTACTGGGTGATCTGTCCCTTGGCTGGCAGTCTGGCTCAGTACTGCCCCAATACCCACGTCTGAGGTGTCTGTCTGAACTATAAAGGTTTTGCTATAGTCCAGACTTGTCAAAACAGGAGCACTGCACAGTGCCTCCTTCAGTCTGGTAAAGGCTTCCTCACAGGCTGGGCCCCAGGTAATTTTCTTTGGCATCTTTTTCTTTGTCAGGTCAGATAGGGGAGCAGCCAGGGCACTCTAATTGAGTACAAATTTCCTGTAGTAATATGCTGTCCCTAAAAAGCTCCTGACCGGTTTCTGGGTTTCTGGTCTGGGCAATGCCTGGATCACCTCTATCTTTATTTGGTTAGGATGGAGCTGTCCCCGGCCTACCACATGTCTGAGGTATGCCATCTCTCCCATGGCCACCTGACACTTTTTGGCTTTGACAGTGAGCCCGGCCCTCTGTATCCTGCCCTAAGGTGTGAAAGGTGTTTCTCCCAGCTGGTACTGAAGATGGCAATGTCATCCAGGTACGCTACAGCGTACTCCTCTGCACCATTCAACACCTGGTTCACCAACCTTTGGAAAGTGGCTGGGGCATTCTTCATTCCGAAAGGCATTACTTTAAACTCAAATAAGCCTATTGGAGTGATGAGTCTGACCTCTCCCTGGCTCTGTCTGTCAATTCTACCTGCCAATACCCCTTGGTCAGGTCAACAGTCATAAGGTAGGTCACCCCTCCCAACTTCTTCCAGGAGTTTGTCCATCCAGGGCATCGGGTGGGCGTCAGACTTCGTGACTGCATTCAGTCCACGATAGTCCACACAGAAACATGTTGAGCCATCTGGCTTGGGCACAAGGACTACGGGTGAGGCCCAGGGGCTGTGGTATCTCTGGATTAACCCTAAATCCAACATGTTCTCCACTTCCCTCCTAATGTCCTTTTGGACAGCTTCTGACACCCGATATGCTGTCCACCGTATGGGCGTCTGTGTCCCTGTCCCCACATCGTATGTCGCTAAGGGGGTTAGTCCAGGCTTGGTGCTAAACAAGGGGGCCAAGTCTTCTAAAACCTCCCTTACTTTCTGGATCTGGCCCAGGGTCAGCTGGGCAGACAATTTTACTGCCTCCACAGAGGACTCCTGCTTACTCTCTTCCAGCAAGTCCGGAAGGGTGTCTCCTTCATCTGTCTCCTCCCATGGCTACATACTGCGAACACCATGTCAGCCCTGTTTGCACATGGCTTCATCATGTTGACATGGTACATCCTTTCTGTCTGTCTACGGTCAGATAACTCCACAATGTAGTTCACATCATTTACCTTCCTAACCACTTTGTACGGTCCTGCCCACTCAGCTTGCAGCTTGTCTTTCCGGACTGGAATAAGGACCATGGCTTCCTGACCCACCATGTACAAGTGAGCTCTGGCTCTGCAGTTGTACCACACCTTTTGTTTCTGTTGGGCAGCTGCCAGGTTGCTCTGGGCTGTCCCCATAAGCTCCTTCAGCCTTTCTCTAAACCCAAGGATATAATCCACAATGGGAGTTCCCTAGGTGGCGTGCTTGCCTTCCCAGTCCTCACAGATCAAGTCTAGGGGCCCACGTACCCAGCGTCCATATAAGAGTTCAAAGGGGAAAAATCCTGTCGACTCTTGGGGCATCTCCCTGTATGCAAACAACAGGTGGGGAAGGTATTTCTCCCAGTCCCTCCCATGCTGTTCAGAAAATGCCTGGAGCATTGACTTTAGGGTACCATTGAATCATTCCACAGGCCCATTGGCTTGTGGGTGATACGGTGTTGTGCAGCTCTGTACCACCCCACACTTCTCCCATAAACATTTCATCAGTTCCGACATGAAGAAACCCCCTCAATCAGTGATTACCTCCTGCGGAAACCCAACACGGGACAAAATCCCAAGTAAGGCATCTGCCACTTTGTCTGTCCTCAGAGAGGATAGGGTGACTGCTTCTGGGTACCGAGTGGCATAATCCACCACAGACAGGATGAATCTCTTCCCTGAGGAGCTGGGGGTATTTAAAGGCCCCACAATATCCATTCCCACCCTATGGAATGGCTCTTCCACTGTGGGCAAGGGGATCAGGGCGGCATGGGTTTTCTTGCCCGCCTTCCCTATTTCTTGGCACTGGTGACAAGACCTGCAATACTCCTGCACCTGCTGGGTGAAGTTAGGCTAGTGGAAATTCTGGGCTAACCACTGCATAGCTTGTGCAATTCCCCGATGACCAGATAAGGGAATATCATGTGCAATTTTGAGCAACTGCTCACGATACCTCTGGGGAACTACAAGCTGCTTGCTTAGCATCCCTCCCTCTGTCTGTACTGCCTGTGCATACATAAGTCCATTTTCCCAATAAACCTTATGTCTGCTGTCACCTCCCTGTGTGCCCTCTGAGTCTGCCCAAGCCCTCAGCTTCTCTAAACTAGGGTCGCTCCTCTGAGCAGCTGTAAACCCCTCACACAGTCCCAAGGTGTGGGACAGGTCCCCTTCAGTCTCTAAACTAGGTTCCCTAGCACTAGCATCAGGGCTGTCAGGATCACAGTCAATCCCAACCCTCTGATAATTAGTCACCCCTCCCTCTTCGGTGTAACCTTCCATAGCTGTGTGGTCACTCGCTACTGGGGAAATTTCTACCCCCTTTTTATCAGTCTCCCCATCTGGAGACACAGGCTGGGGAACTAGCCTCTCTGTGGTTTCCACACTGGTTTCTGTGGGGTTCAGGGAACTATTATTTTCCCTTGCTGCTTGGCTACGGGTAACTGCACATACCACCCCCTGCTGGAGATTGTTACCCAGGATCACATCCACTGCTAATGTGTTGGATATAGCTACCTGCCGCATAGTTCCCCCTGTTTCACCCCAGTCCAGGAGAACACTAGCGAGGGACAATGTTTTCTCTTCACCAGTAAACCCTTGTACAGTTACGTACTTATTGGGTATAAGCTGACCAGGCTGTGCAAGATCCCCCTTTATCAATGTCAGGGATGCCCCTGTGTCCCTTAACCCCTGTGTCTGCACCCCATTCACCATGACTGTGTGCATGTGTTTCCTCATGTTCACTGGCATGCTTTCAGGGACACACAAACAACCCATTTCTTTTCTAGCACACTGTTGTGTATTATGGCTCGCCTTTTTGGGGCACTGTCTGGCAATATTCCCAGTTTCTTTACATAACCAACAGGCATTTCTTACTTCAGAGAAATCTTTTCTTTGAAACCTGGGGCTAACTAGTTTCAGTGCAGGCAGTGAGGGTTTTAGCTACCCTGAAGGCACGCTTTTCCCTTTCTGCGCTGCCACGCCCACCCCATTCATTCTCAGAGCAGGTCTGTTCTTGGCATATCAGTCCGAGAGTTCAGCAGCCTCATGCACTGTTTTTGGATCTAGGTCCTCTAGCCAGGTTTTTAGCTCTGCTGGGCATGCCCAATAAAAATGTTCTAATAAGATCACATTTTCAATTTTATCAACAGAGGTTGCATCAATTCCTTCCCACCAACATTTTAAAAACTGGTGTTGTTTCGTGGCTATCTCCTCGTAGCTCATATCAGGGCTTCTCCTGAGCTTATGGAATTTAGCTCTGTATGATTCAGCAGTTAATTCAAACTTTTTTAACAGTGCAGCTTTTAGCTTTCTGTAATCATTGCTGTCTTCATTGTCCATTTGACCCAATGCATCCCGAGCTTTCCTGGTAAGTAGCGAGGATAGCTGGAAGATCCAGGACTCTCTAGGAATTTTAGCCTGAATATAGACTTTTTCAAAAGAATTTAAAAAGGCATCCATGTCCTTCCCTTCCTTAAACTCAGCTATTAATTTGGAGTTCAATTTGTAACCCAGTCCTGCAGTCCCAGTAAACCCAAGCCACTTACCTGCTCTGGTGCCGCTGTTCGGAGTCGCATCTTCTCCAGCTCATGTTGCCTCAGGTGCTCCTACTCCTCACGGTCTGCATCTCAGCATTCTTGTTCTCTCTTCTCCTCCTCTGCATCTCGCTGGCGCTCATGTTCCTCATGGTCTGAGTCCCTCTGTTGTCGCTCCACCTCTCTGTGTTCTTGCTCTGCCTCATGGTCCGCCTCTCGCTTCTCTCGCTCTCTCCTCTCCTGGGACTCCAACTCCATCCTGCACAACTCAATTTGTAGTTTGAGTACCTCTGGATTCAGGATACTGGTGGCCATTCCCTGCTGCTGTGGCCCTTCACTGACAGTGGCCCTGCTGTCCTTTTCAGTCACGGTCGGTGACTCACTGCTCTAGGTATCTGCTCCCATCAGGGCCTGTATGATGTTCTGCTTTTTGGCTGTCACCTTGAATGGGACTCCCCTGTCCCCGCACAACTGCTTTAAGTAATCTACAGTGTGCCTGCTGTAGTCAGAAGTCATCTTCCTCTTCCCTGACTATGGCTACTCTGACTTTGCACTGTAGAAAAAAAAAAAATAGGTAGGAACTTGACTGTACACCAAGTGATATATAGTTCTGTTTCCTTTTTTAAAATAAAACTCTGTCTTTTTCTTTCTTTGCAAGAGAGCCTACAGTCTCAGCTGATACGGAACAATAAAGCTTGTGATACCAAAATTATGTCACTGCTGCCAACCAATATGTCACAGATTCACTCAGCAGGTCAGGCCCTCTACTCCCAAAGTGCCAACCTCTGAGTGCAGTCTTGTGAACAGTGTAACAGACAAGGTAACCCTCTTGTCTGTTTTTGTGAGTTCTGGTTAACCTTTGGTCTCAAGTTCTGGAGAGATTCAAACTGTTAACCTCTTGCTAGCATACCCAATTCACAGGCTCGAATATATATGTCTTTGGGGGGCCAGATATCTTTGCCTATGGGCACCTAACCAGGTATTCAGAAATGAACCCTTCAAAACTTTAATAAAGACCTCAGATTTAAAATGCTTCTCTTTCCAGTTTGGTACCACAATACAAGCTTATGTCTGCGGTCTACTATAACCATAAATATTTCTTAACAAATGAAAGCAATTCAAAGACAGACCAGGTTGGCTCTAAAATTAGAGTTTTTACTAAAATATATAATAATATGTCAAACATACAATACAGAACTCTTATATCACAAGACATACATATCTTTAAACAAAACAATGTTTAAAACAGTGCCATTCCTACAACAATATTTAGATTTGTCTAGCTTTCTAAATACCTGTTTTCAGTGCTCAGATGTTTTCTTGGTCAGTGTCAGATAAAAGTGTGTCTGTAGTGAAACAGAATAATCTTTACAAGCTGGTTTTGCCCACCTCTTTTGCATGAGGTCATCTAACTCCTCCCTGTCAAAATATCTAAAAAATATATATTTCTATACAACCAAAGGATGTAATTTCAATGTATTAATTCTGCAACCTTAGCATAACTCAATTTCAATGACACCTCTTTTGATTCATGCTGCATCCTCCTCACACAGGCTTCATATGAGCATTTACAACCTCTCACCTCTGTGTAATAACCCGTGTTTTCTCTTCAACGTCATAAACCTTTTTTATGATTTCCCTCTTAACAAAATTAACTTAAACAACTCTGTAATTAACTCAGAGAAACAGGATCCTTGATTAAAGTCTTCCATGTAACACATTGGGCTGGATATTCAAACTGCGCCATTCTGTGGTGCAAGCCCTTGCACTGCACAAAATAGTTGCACAGGGGTGTGGCTGGGGCGATATTCAATGGAGTTGCACTATTGAGCAACTGCTTTGAATATCACCCCCCGGCCACAGCCATTGTGCATGGCGCAGTGGAACTTGCGCACCGCAAGTGGTCAGAGTGGAGCATTCAAGATGCGGTGGCGCAAGTTCCATTGCGCCATGCGCAAATTTCCGATATTCAAAAGGTGACATGCAAATGGGGCCATAATTCATGCAAGGTGCAGGGGGGCCATTTGCATCTATTTATGGCCCCATTTGCATGCCTTTGCATGCAGGTGCGCGTGATCCCCGAGGACTTTGCGCCTGGCGCCTGCCAGGCAGCAGCCGTCGGGGACCATTCCCCCTGCAGCCCGATCGCGGGCATAACTGTTGAAATCACCCCACCCTGGACTGGACCGATCGTGGGCATGTGCTTTACAGACTGGCTGATGGCGGGCACAAGTGACAAACCCTCCTCCTGACTGGCGATCCACGGGCATAAGTGCAAAAACCCCCTCCCCCCTGGCCTGATCGCGGGCATAAGTGTAAACCCCCTCCCTGACCAGCCCTGTCATGGGCATAGTGACAAAAACCCACCCCACTAGCCCGATTGCGGGCAGAACAATTCAACCCCCAAGAACATATCCCTGGTGGTCCAGTGGACGCGAGAAGCCCAATGGCAGACGTTGATCCACCACCCCCAAGGTCCACCTACCTGGTGATCTAGTGCCCCCACCCCACCCACCACAGGCCCCACCACCCTCCCCCGTCAGCGCGGCGGCAGCATCCACCTGCCTGCCCGCGCCCGCCGGCTGACTGCTCAGTAGGGCTGCACGCCCTTGGCTCTTGCTCTGAACCAATGGGCATGCAGCCTACCACAATCAGTCAGCGGGCAGCGGGCAGCAGTCGGTGGGATGCCGCCACCCCGGCTGATGGGGAGCGGGGTCTTGGGCTCTGTGGGTGGGTGGGTGAGAACCACTAGATCACCAGGGTAGGTGGACCTTGGGGTGTGGTGGACTCTAATGCCCGCGATCGGGCTCAGCGTCCACTGGACTACCAGGGATATGTTCTTGGGGTTTGAATTGCTCGCCCATGATCGGGCTAGTGGGGGTGGGGGTTTTTGTCACTTATGCCCGCGATCGGGCTGGTTGGGGGTTTACACTTATGACCTCGATCGGGCCAGATCGGGGGAGGGGCTACTATGCCCGTGAATTGGGCTGCAGGGGGCACAATGAGTCGTCGAGGCCACCCACAGGTGGCAGCTGCTGTGTTGCACCCTGCAATGCAGCAGCTTATCTGTGGCTGGCCCCACTTACCTCTTTTTTTTTGCTCAAAGTTATGGGCGCAGGTTAGTTGCCTGCACACTCTGCACAGCCCGCTGAATAACGGGCTGTGCAGTTTATCATGGTTCCTCCCCTCTGGTTGAGCATGCCTTCATTAGCATTGCGCTGTTGCTCCAGCTTGACTTGGGCGCAACACCTCCTGCTGAATATGGCAGAATGAGCAATTTCAGTCTTGTGCAGGCACAACCCCTATGGCGCAACCTGCCTGAATCCAGCCCATTGTCTCTAAAAACCGAGTGTGTGTGATACACATGCTGTCAGCATTTCTCTTAGCTTGCATCTGTCTGCTGAAAACTGGGTGGGTTTTAGTCACTCCTAAAGCATTAGAATTTTTCAGCAGAGATAGTCATTAATACATTTTATATTTAAAAAAATATTATACAGCACTCAGAACTGGCTGTCTGTGTCACACTGTGGACCTTATCAAGCTCTGCTACTCTTGCATCAGTCCCCCCCCCCCACAATACTGACTGGAAGGAGTTATGTAACAAGAGCCAGCACAAGTCAAGATGCCATGCAGCCACTAGCTTTTTGGCTTTGTAGTGGAATGCATCAGTTTGCTGCCCCTTCTAATGAGAATGTATGCCATGGCATACTTAACATATCAATAGCTATGCCCTTGCCTTGTGAGATCGCATAACACAGCTAACATTTCTGCGGCTCTGTAACTGGTTTTCCTGATTTCTGCGGCAAGTACTAATTTCTGCAGTCGGCCCTGATTTCTGTGGCCACTGCTGCAACTGCAGAATCGCAGAAAACATGGGTCCCTGCCTACTGGTCACCCCCTCTCTTTGGATTGAACTCTGTTCACTACCACCCTCTGTGTCCTATCACTCAGCCAATTTATGACCTAGTTTACCACCCTGGGACCCACTCCCAGGCTGCCCAGCTTGTTTACAAGCCTCCTATGTGGGATGGTTTCATAGGCCTTGCTGAAATCTAGGTAGGACATGTCCCTCACCCTCCCTGATCCACCTCCCTAATCATCCAGTCAAGGAAATCTATCAGATTTGTTTGACACGATCTTCCTGCTGTGAATCCATGCTACCTCGGATCCTGTGCTCCACTGGATTCAACATATATCACAAACCTTTCTTTTAGTGGTGATTCCATTAGTTTCCCCACCACTGAGGTCAGGCTGACTGTCCTTTAATTGCCAGCCTTCTCCCTGCTCCCACTTTTGTGGATATGGACTACATTCATCCTCCTCCATTCCTTTGGTACCACACCTGTTTCCAGGGATCTGTTGAACAGGGCTGTCAGTTTTGCTGCTAGCAACTCCCTGAGTTCTCTTAATACTCTGGGATGTGTCCTGTCTGGCCCCATTGCCTTATTCACTTTCAGATTAGCATGTTCCTTTAGGACTATGTCTTCTGTAAATGGAATGGTTTCCATCTCCCTCCCAGTGATTCTTCTGTTGGCTAACTGTGGTCCTTCCCCTTCCCCTTTTGTGAATACTGAACAAAAATACTTGTTCAAGATTTCTGCTTTTTCTTGGTCCCCCTCTGCACACTCCCCTCCTTCCCTTTTTAGTCTCACAATCCCACCCTTAATTTTTTTCTTTCACTAATGTACCTGAAAAAGTTCTTGTCCCCTTTTGTTATTGCTTGGGCTATTGTTTCTTCTATTTGTGCCTTTGCGCTCCTGACTGCTTTCCCTGCCTCCCTCTACTTTTCCACATACAGTTCCCTGTCTTCCTCCCTTTGTCTTTCCTTGTACCTATTTAATGCCACCCATTTCGCTCTTATCTTCTTGGTCATTTCCTTTAAGAACCATAGTGTTTTATTTTCTCTTTGTTTTGCTTACTTGCCTAATGCAATGGCTTGTTGCCTTCACTATGGCTCTCTTAAGATTCTCCCATTGTTCTGCCACCCCCCATCTTTTCTACTTCCCTGCCAGTGATTTCCTAAGACTTTCCTCCATTTTTGCAGAGTTGGCCTGCCTCAAATCCAGGACCCCTGCTTTTGTGTGGTTTGACTGTTCCACTGTTCTCACATTGAACCACACCATACTGTGATCACTTGATCCCAGGTGGCTTCCCACTTTTACATCTGTAATTCTATCCAGGTTGGTGAGTAGCAGACCCAGAGTTGCTCCCTTTCATGTGTGCTCTGTCACTAATTGTCTGAGGCATGCCCCCTGCAGGGCATCCAGGATTTCTCTGCTCCTGGCTGTGGCTGCAGCCTGGTTGCTCCAATCTACATCCAGCAGACTAAAGTCTCCCACCAGCAGCACCTCCCTTTTAGCTGTCATTCTGTGGATGGCTTCTACAAGTACCCTGTCCAGCTCTTCCTCTTGTGCAGGAGATCTGTAGATCATGCCACTCTGAAGAAAGAGGTTACTAGTGGGGTACCGCAGGGTTCAGTACTGGGTCCAGTCCTTTTTAATGTCTTTATAAGTGACATTGCAGAGGGACTGGAAGGAAAAGTATGCCTCTTTGTAGATGACACAAAGATCTGCAACAGGGTTGATACACAAGGAGGCATGGAAAGGATGAGAAGGGACTTGGCAAGGTTGGAGGAATGGTCAGAAGTATGGCAGCTTGGATTCAATGCAAAGAAGTGAAAAGTACTGCACCTGGGAAACAAAAACCCAGGGTAAGATTACACAATGGGGGGAAGGTAGTAACAACAACAAAAATGGAAAGGGACCTGGGGGTAATCATATCAGATGACCTTAAGGTTGGCAAGCAATGCGAGAAGGTGGTAGGGAGGGCTGGGTGGATACTGGGATGTATAGGGAGAGGTATCACCAGCAGAAACAGGAAGTTGTTATCCCCCTGTACAGACAGTTGGTGAGACCCCATCTTGAGTACTGCGTCCAGTTCTGGAGACCCCATCTCTGCAAGGACATAGACAGGATGGAGGCAGTTCAGAGGAGGGCAACTAAAATGGTGCAGGGTCTGCAAGAAAAGCCATACGAGGGAGAGACTAAAGGAGCCTATGTATACCCTTGAGGAAAGGAGGAGAGGGGGACATGGTAGAAACATTTAAGTACCTCAGTGGAATCAACAAAATCCAAGAGGGTAGCATCTTTCAGAAAAGAGATGTGCAAGAAAAAGGGACACAATTTGAAGATAGAGGGGATGGCTCAGGGGCAATGAGGGAGTATTTTTCACAGAGAGGGTGGTGGACACATGGAACAGCCTTCCCTGAGGAGGCTGTGGGATCTAAAACTGTGGGAGAATTCAAGAAAGCATGGGACAGACATAAGGCAATTTTTGTGGGGGATAGGAAGAAATAGGCTGTTGGTTAAATAGGATCTGCAGCTTATCCTCTAGGTAGGGAAATGGGCAGACTAGGTGGGCCAAGCGGTCCTTATCTGCCGTCAAAGTCTATGTTTCTATGTTTCTATGAATGGCAGTGCCATTTCCCATCTCCGGGGTGATTCAAAGTGCCTCCACCTCTCCCTGAATTTCCTGTACCTCAGTTGCCTTAATTCCTTCCCTGATATAGATAGTCACTCCTCCTCCCTTTTTACCCACCCTGTCCCTCCTGAACAAAGTGTAACCTGGTACGAATATATCCCAGTCATGGTTCCCCATGAACCATGTCTTGGTAACAGTGACAATGCCCAGGTCCACCTCAGCCATCCGGGTCACTAGGTCAGCGATTTTGTTTCTCAGCCTGTGGGCATTTGTGCACATGGCCTTCCAATTTTTACTGCCTCCCCTCCTAATATCTCCCTTCCTATCCCATGTCTTTCCTCCATACCCCTCTTGTCCTTACTCCCATTCTGCCTTATCTCTGCCATTTTACTTGTTTTGGTTTTAGGTATCTTTGTCGATTTCTCAACCTTAGGGTCTTCTCTGCTGGCCGCTTCATTCTATACGGGGGAGCTGTTTGCTTTTCCCTGCTTACTTCCACACCCCCCTTAGCTAGTTTAAGTGCTTGCAATGAAACATTTAAACCTCTCACTGAGAATCCTGGTTCCCCCCAACCCTCGGACAGATGCAGGCCATCGCTCATGTATAGGCCTGCATCCTTCCAGGTGGAACCTCAGTCCCCAATAAAACCAAATCCCTCTGCTCCACACCAGTCCTTCAGCCATACATTGAATCTCTTGGTGCAGAGTACCCTGTTCTCCCCCTTGCCCTCGACGAGCAACACTTCTCAAAAGGTTACAGAGAGGTGCCACCTGTCTAAGACCCCTTCCTAACTCCCTGAAACTGCTCCTACACTATCCTAGCCTCACCACTTGCTAGGTCATTCATCCCCAAGTGGACAATGACGTCTAGCTCACCCTCCCATCCTGCTGCCCCAGCGATCCTCAGGATATGCTGTCCATCCCTCCAAGCTGCGGCACCAGGTAGGCACTTGACCTCCCTCTCTCCCTCCCCTCCTGGCCCTAAGTCAACCCCCCTAATGACAGAGTCCCCCAGCAGGAGTTGCCTCCTCCTCCTCTGGGGTCATCTACCTCCCCTGGGGTCTCTGCCATGGAGGATCACCACATTCTCCTTAGTTACCACTGCAGGTGCCTCTTTGGGACAGTCCCGCCCTGCCAGAGCAGCATAGGAGTTATGGAGTTGAACCGTAGGAGGGATGTGTCTCTGCCTCACCGCCCTCCCTTACCCTTCCCGAGCCAACCATCATCCAGCCTCTTCCTTGGCAGCCATTGAGACAGCAGGGGAGGAGGTCTCCTGAATCCTAGCCACTTGTCCTGGAGTTGAGAAACCTCTGCCTTCAGCCCAGAGAGGTGCCTGCAGATGGGCTAGATCGAGCCATACAGAGTTAATCAACACACTTTCCATAACTATGGCTCCTGACAAACGCCATCAACCCTGCCACTTCACTGGAGTTACTTAACAGAACTAGATTCACTTTAACTAGATGCAAGACTACTGCAAGGCAACTAGCTCATATCACCACTCTCGTTTCTGCCTTCTCCTCCAGATCATCCTGCACAAAAACAGAATTATGTCTCTTTTGGTTGCCTACCTTTCACCATACATATCATTCCCCAAAGCAGATCCTTAATTTCATACTTACCAGCTAATGCTTCATCTGTTTCTTCCCTGGACCACCACATCACCATTACAGATGCAGCAAAATCCAGTCTAGCCATGTGTTCCTACTTCCAGAAGCAATGAAATGGCATTTCACTGCTTTCTCAGGATCCTGACCCTGCATGCACCATGGAGTCTTCAACAATGCTACACCTGCATTAGGCCTTGCCACCTAGTACAACAATGCCTGGCTCACAGCTCCATGGCCTTTCATTGTGTCTGATAACCTTACCATCTACCATTCCTAGCATATCTATGACTATCAGGCAAATGCCACACCAACCATCAATAGGCACACCCCCAATGACATATGGGTACATGCCGTCCTATAACTCCGCATCTGTCCACTCTCTGCCTCTAAAATGGCTGGTACAATTTTACCATCTATGGCTTCATACTGCAAGGATCAGTATGCTATCACCCAGGATTGGTTACTTAGTTCTGCAGCTATTCCTAATGGTTATTGAACCCTTCCTTCAACTTTAAAATTCAAGAATTCATGTTCAGCTATTACTACATGTACCAAATAGTCTTCCATGTCTCTCCAGTCCACCCATAAGCTGTTCCTTCATTGACGCAAGAAAAGCACTTCCACAAAATCAAACAAAAGACAACCTAGTGACATAGACTTAATTCAGAAACTCAGTCCTCCAATCTGGCTTTCTGTGCTTATCACAGACTGGATGCTGCAACTGCCATGACTCTAGAATTTTACGCATTTTTACATTCACATTACCTTTTCTGCTCTTAATTAATGTTCTCACCTTAGCAATATCTCTTAACAGTCAACACATGGAAATCTGCACACACCTATGCCTTGCTTCTCAAAGCTCCAAAATGGACCACCTCTTAAGACATTCATAGCAAACCTTATCCTTCCTACAACCAGTGGTGCCCCATTCACATCTTTGATCACTGAACAGCCTATCATGCCTCCCAGCCATACCACTACTACAAATGAGGAATAAGACAGTCATGACTACTTCATGGTTCATTACTGGTTTACGGAGCCTCCTTAATCACCTGACATATGAACCATGACACTACTCAGGACATTCCTTCTGCATCGGAGCTGTCATAACAGCATCCAGACACATGTTCCTGGTTACAGCATCAAGCTTCTAGGCTGCTGGTGGCTGTCTCAAGGCTGGTGCTAGGCTTTCAGAAGTCACTCTCTCCTCAGTCCACATTTTGGGTGGGGCTGTTTTCTTACAGGTACTTCCTCAGCTTTGAGATCTACACTTGGTTCTTTTACAAAGTTATTCCATTAGAGGGATAGGGCAAGAAGTATCCCTTCAAAGTTTCCTCTGAGTTGGAATTCCAAATTAGTGCAGTGAGCCATAATAATAGTACTCATGCCAGAAGGGATGGTGACTGAGGCCATGGATTCCCAGAGATTTCCTCCATCAGGAATATTTTTCTTTCCTGACTGTCAGAGGCCAAAAAGCAGTTGTTTAGTACCATTTACTCATTATTAGAATTTCTGCTGTGAGTTGGAGTCAGATGGTAGTCCACCTTCTACAATCCTGCCATTCCCTCCCTCTCTCCTCTGGAAGTCACAGCTAAGTCTGCTGCCCCTTGTTACCAGCTATCAGCTATCTCTGTCATCACAATGCTGTTCTGTGCTTGAAACTCTTGCTGAGCAGTTCTTTTGGGCTCATTCCTAAGGGACTTTTAACCAAAGGAACCATGTTTCAGCAGCACATCTAAGGATGGATCCCACCTCAAGTGGGTTCCTTTTCTTTCCCAGTATGCTGACATGGTGGCAGTCCTGCAGGGCACAGAGTATGAATGGCCACAGTAACTACAAATGACAGTCAACATCCAACCATACAACTAGCCTTTGGCTATCAACAAGTTGCACAGGGGTTTCTCCACATTATGGTTGCATATGACCTTTAAATGCAAAGATTTCTCTATAGTTTGATGGAACAGAGAAACCAGCCACACTCCCTTCCTGTATTATATAAATCATCTTCCTTTAGCCTCATTTGGAAGCTCCTTTACCTTGCTCCAATGATCCACTCTTCTTCCTCTAGTGGCTTGCTTCTGTCCTTGGGCTCCTTCTTAAGGTACCTTTAGCCAAAGAAAGCATGTTCTCATGGCACCTCTAGGGGTTCATTTGACTTCCTGGTATCCCAACAGGGTGGTAGTTTCTCAGGAGACAGAGAGTGTAAATGACCACAGTAACTACAAGTGACAGTTGACAGTCAATCACACAACTAGCCTTTGGCTACCAGCAAGTTACACAAACATTACTCTACATTTTGGCTGTGTATGTCCATCAAATCAAAAGTATTATGACTTTCTGATATAAGAATCATGGTATTATGAGTTTTTGATGTCACTGATTCCCTAGAGGAAAAGGGACAACCCGTACATTGCATATGGATTACAGCTGCTGAAAATTAAATATGGAAACTGTGATTTCATGGAACATCCTCTCAGATGCACTTCTCTCGCTCCCTCTTTGCTCCCACTGCACAGCTTACTGAGATAATATTATCATTTATGACATGAGGTCGCTGATTTTGATAATCTGGTTTCTAAACCCTATTGTACATTTGTGGAACCAGAGGTAAGGACATGGGAGCTATGGCCCTCTCCTATAATCTCACCAGGAGGCAGAACATACACCACTGCTGCACCTGCTATCTGGGACACTTTTGGTCTCTACTTGAACCATTTTTTCAATCCACCTGCTCAAATTTTGTGTTTAAACACCTTGTTTTTTACTGACTGTCTCTCTTTCCCCCACAGCCAGGTTTGTGCATGCTGAATTCTGTTATTAATTAATACAGCAGGCAGTCCATCAAGCACTACAACTCATGATACTGGGAAACCAGGTTCAGGAATAAGTCTGGTTAGTCAGAGGGCTGGCCTAGGAGGGAAGAATTCAGCCTCCCACAGGGTGCTCTCCTCCCCTGGGTGAAAAGGGGACTCTGCTGCAGTGTTGACTGTCACCTGGGTGACAATGGGTGGCAGTACAGGCTGGAGTATGCAGAGTGGCAGAGATGGACACCATTGGCTGGGCCGACACTGATGCCACGTGTCCATCAGCTGTAGTATGCATGTCCTGGGGGAGGTTTTATGGGACTAGAAAAAGTGGAAAATGTCCTCAGCCATCACAGAATGATAGTCCCCACGGAGCTCATAGACCCTGAACCTGTCGACCCTGGTTGGTTCCCTGCACACAACTGTAGCCTTTCTGAGGGACCTGGGTCAGCCTGACGAACTTCATCATTGGGAAGGGATAGAGTGGGTGCACAGCAGGAGGGCAGGTAAGCCCTGGGAGAGGATGGGGTGACAGGACTGGGACTCCATGGGGTTTGAACTGGGGCCTGTTGCAGGCTGAAAGAGAAAGAGGGGTCAAAAAGTATAAGAAAATAAAACATTAATTAATGCTGCTAGTGTGTATGCATGAAGCAATACAAAATTTAATGTTTTTACTGCATACAATTAGCTATTTTAGTTACAGTGTGGCCTTCTTTCCTCAGAGTGCATCAGCTGGGAAAAACTGCCCTATAATATTATGCTGCAGAAAGCAAGTCTACTGAATAGAAGTATGCAAAAGGCTTTAAGGTTATCCTGGCATGAAATTTATTGATAGGGTCTAACTGGATCTCTGCCCAGACTGTGTCTTGATCAACATTCAACCTAATGTATCTGATTCTAGTTCTTTCAACAGATAATAGAATTAAATTATGAACTTTTGTTAGCATAGTTACTGACTAGTATCAATGGCTCAGTAAGTAGCATGCTTGCCTCAGGGGCTGCAATATCATAAGATCCTGGGTTCTAGCCCCACACCAGGTGCTTGGAGTAATACTTATAACAGAAACTAGTGCAATATGAGGGGGTGTTGCACCGTTAGTGTGCTATCCTTCAGATGAGACATTAAAATGAAGTCCCTTCTTTTCATTTCTGGTCAGTGTCCAGGTGAAGGTTAAAGATCCCATGGCAATTATTAAGAAGAGTACAGGTGGGTTTCCATGTGTCATGGCCAACATTCTTCTGTCAATAAAATTAGTCCAAATAACCCATGCACCTGAGAACAAGTGATCGCAACTTAGCATACCTTTCTTGGTATAAAAAAACATATAAATATATAGATCACTACATAAACTCTTATCCAGTCTGCTAATACAGGAACAATGTTAGTGCTGGTGGGTATATGTATAAGGTTTCATGTGGTACATTTGATTCAGTCTGTTTGACACTTGAGTCACCTATTTACTGGCTGCTTATCTAAAGGGAGCTTCTTTAAATTAATGCATTTTTATGCAGCATACTCATTCATTCCTGCTTCTGAATGAGGGAGCAGACATAATGGACTTACAGCCACTTCTGAGCTTCAAGTAATGTGTTCCTATGTTACTTGCGGTACATTACGGGCTTTTTTTCCTACTCATTGCTTAGTCAATCTTCTCAGGTTTCTAAGCTCAAAAGTTGATGATCAAAACACCAAGAACTGGCTGGAGGCTGGAGTTGACAAACGGGCATAATGTTTGTCTGCTCCTCTTAATGCAGGCAGGAAAATAACTTTTGCAGAGATCACTAGATTCTGAAACTACCTAACAAATATAATCAAAGAGGCATGATATGAGTATATAGATTAAATAACTGAAGTGCGTTTGCCCTTTGGAAAACGCAATATACCTCATTTCAATTAGATTTCAAACGGCAGAACTGACACACTTGGCGTTACTCAAGATTCTATATAAGGCAATTAAATTTTATGTAGAAGATAGGGTGTCAAACTAAAAGAATTATGTTCTTTTTCTTGCACTGTACTTTTGGTTGCTTTCACAGTATATATGGATTCGTACCAATAAATTACTGTTGAACAGCTTACAACTCTACCAGAAAACAATGGCAATGTAATGTGTTGTTTGCCCTTCTTGTCATCCATCATTCTATCAACCATTTAAGTATGGTAACAATGGAATAGTTCCTGGTGACTACAGACACATTTAATTCCCATACTTGAGCTTTAACATAACCACTTCACATGACTATTACCTGTTTAATGTGAAACTGAGTGATTGCGTCTTTGGACCTGCGCAATAAAAGGCAAGAATCATATGCATAGACCCCAAATTTCTTCAAATGCTGGTAACTTGAAGGGGTTCGCTAACCTAGCTGACTCTCACTTTAGATGGTTATAAACAAGATTTTATTTTGAGGAGTGACATTGCTTGTAATGTGTGAAAAATAAAGTGCGAAGGTTAACTTTATATGCTACAGTAAGTTCAGATTTTATTTACCTAGGATAGTTTAAGCATGGCAAATAGACACACATTAGCCAGATCATCAATATGTAATCTTCATGGCCAAGGTTATTATGCTAAAAATAGAAGTCAGGATTCAAATGTGTGATACACTCCAGGGTGTGTGGTTGCACTATACTAATCACACCTCCTGGTTGGCTGAAGGCACTCGACTGCACCTCTTGCCTCACAACCCAACTGGGGTGTGCGTGGTTAGTACAGCATAACCACACACAATGGAGTGTGTTATTGGTTTCATACCAGCATTGTAAGCAAATGTCTGTATTTTTGCAATGCAGATAATATAATCAAAGAGTTATATAACACTCTATGGTAACAACATACTTACATTCTAAAATAGATCAGCAAAACAACCATATTATGGCAACACGGACAGAATTAATTCATATTTTACATGAATTTTACAAAGTGGCCTTTTGTAACATTTCAGGAAAAAGAGCCATTTAGAAGTGCAATAGGCCCCTTTAGGGTGGGCAATGCAGGGAATTGCTGTACTGCTGGATGGTAGAAGACTCTCAGTACGAAGTCACCCAGGGCATACACCAATTAAGCAATAATGCATGACAGGGTATGTATCGTGTTAGGATAACATCATGCCTAGGATTGTTGGTCATGAGGCCACAGAGAACTGATGTTATCCTCACAACACACACACATACATAGACACACACACACACACACACACTCACACACAAACACACACACACACACACACTAGAATGCATTATTATTATTTTTATAGGCACAAAAAAGACATGAAAGGACATATAATTATAGTTAGATGATCAGACTTCACAGGTGCATTTAATACACCTGAGGTGTGTATTTATCTGATCATAATTACATGCGCTGCCATGGCTTATTGCTTACATATTCAAGACCTACAGCATCTTGTACACTGTCCCTTAGTATTATTTAGGAAATAGTTATCAAAATGTAAGAATATCTCACGCCTGGGAGGGCACTGTGGAGAATTATACAATGGCAAAGAATCTTTCCTTGATTGTGCTTGGTCAGTGAGCCCCAGCAACAGTTATATTATCTGAACATAACATCACTGTACCAAGGCCAGGCATACACATGACCTAATCACACTTACAAACATAATACATATCATTACTCACAAGTCAAACATAGCCACCATGAACAGTCAGCTCCCATCTTCATACACTTGTAATTTTTTTCCTGTTTATTTTGGGTCACACATAGCTACCATAAATGTCCTGTCAGCCCCCCTCCCGATTTCTTTTTTCCACAATAAAAACAAAACAAAACTGAAAGTAAAGCAGAGCCATCATTTTGAACAGCTTCTTAGTTCCCCTACTCAGCAGCACAATCATCCAAATTGGAAGCACACTTCAAAAGTGCAGCGCTCCCGCCACTCACCAATTGGCCTTTTCAAACAAACAGCCACACTACTTAGAAACTACATAATTAAAAGTAACAGCATATACTAGGAGGAGGTGAGATTTTAATGGCACCCAGAGAGTTACAGATGGGGGACAGCATCATGAGAAACAGACAGAGCAAGGACAGGTATGGGGAGTGTAGAAGGCAGCTCATAGCAGAAACACCACCTAGTGGAGAAAACACAAACTGTGGACTTTTTTTAACACGTACAAATATAAAATGTAAAAATGTCCTTTTTTTAACAAACAAGCCAAATAATAATAATATAGAGAATAATGCATGGGGAGGTGTGTATAATGAGAACTGTATCACACCCGAGGTGTGGGATGCTACATGAACCCCAAGAGCAAAGCTTGAGGGGTTTGTAAAAGTATCCCACACCAAGGGTGTGTAGACAATTCAAGTTTTATTCACCTCCTCGTGTTTTATTTTATATAATTGCTGGGATCTGTTTTTTTGGCCTGAAGGTTTGGTTATGTGCAATAGTGTGCAGTTTGGCCACTATATGGTGCTGTTGTGCACACTGTACGTGGTTATGTTACAGTATCTCTCTCTGTCTCTCTCGCCATATGTTTGAAATTTTTTTTTTACTGGCCTTGTTTTATTTATTGTATGTGGTGAATAGTGGCAACCAGAGTTGTTTGGTCAGTGTTGCCAGTTGGAGGGATTGGGACAGTGGAGGGCAAAGCCCTGCAGTAGCACTGCATGCTTGGGTTGAGGTGCAGTTTCAGAGCTGCAAAGGCAGTTTCACTTTTTTATATTGGGACCAGACTTTAGTTTCAGTGAGTGCACCTCGCAAAACACTGTGGCTGACTGAGATGGTCTGTTCTTGAGTAGGTGAGAATTTGAGAGCAGAACAGATGTGCTCTTCGTTGATTAAGAACATTAACTGATTTGAAGTACATGAGTTGAAGTGCATGGCTTTTCATAGGGAAACTCGATGTGTGTTCACCTTTATAACCAGCAGGTATAATGGCGAATTATAACTGGGATTCCCTTTGGTAAAGAAAAGAACCCAGGTAGTGTATGGTACTTAAACATTACTGATTTAAAATGAATAAGTGTACCCCCTATGAGGCATTACCTTTAAGGCTTCGTGTAGTTCACACCAGTCACTACCAACAGAATTACTGCCTCAGTGCTCCTGAATGAATCAGGAATCTCCTGATCATTACCATGAGCAAACTAGAGAGTAAGTGTACCCTGGCAGGATTGGTGTGGGGCCCCAGATATAGTTTGCATGCTGGACTTTATAAAGA
Source organism: Neoceratodus forsteri (assembly GCA_016271365.2). Classification (NCBI taxonomy): domain Eukaryota; kingdom Metazoa; phylum Chordata; order Ceratodontiformes; family Ceratodontidae; genus Neoceratodus; species Neoceratodus forsteri. The sequence continues at coordinate 607,562,774 of CM057449.1, read as the reverse complement.
GATGTTGGAAAGACTGCCTGAGGTCTCAGCAGCCATCTTCATAACCTCTGAATAACTTGGCATGCAGATAGGGTCAAAGGTTAGAATAGATTGTGAATCACAACACTGATATAACTATAGTTGTGCAATCCTAAATTGTTGTCACATACTCTCACAGAAATAATCTGTAATCCAATACTTCATTGAGTTCATTGGGACTTGTAGCTTAAAAGTCCATCGAGTTTCCTCCTGTAACAGATGGCGAGTGCTATCACCACCTTTGATTGTAGAAGGGCCACCATTCCAGCATCTCCTCCCTGCTGCATGTCACTGATGCCATCTTCTTCGGGATGTATTAGGGGCTCATTATGGCTGCTGTATTCTTTGATCTGGCCAAAGCCTTCAACTCAGTGTCCCATCCACTCCTCCTGGATAAGCTGAGTTCTGCTGGCCTCTCTGGCACTGCTGTTGCTTGGTTCCATTCCTAGCTAATGGGCCGACAGCAATCAGTACAGGTTGATGGCACCCTATCACCTCCCCTTCCTATCCAAGCTGGGGCCTTACAGGGCTCCATCTTGGGTCCCACCCTTTCCTCCATCTTCTTCAATGACCTCTCCACTGCCTATGCCAGCTTGCATATCCACATGTATGCAGATGACACTGTCATCTTCACCTCTGGCCCCTTCATTGTAGCCATGGAAGACTTGATCCAGTGCAATTTCAGTAAAGTTCTGCCCTGGTTCCAATCTAACCAACTTAGAGTCAACACTACAAAGACAATGTCCATGACCTTTGGTACCAATCAGAAAACTGGCCAGGCTCACTGCCTACCCCCCACATCTTCACCAGCTTGGATGGCACCCCTCTTGAAACAGTTCAGTCCTTTAAGTATCTGAGAGTGTGGCTAGAAAGTAAGCTAGACTCCTCAGTCCACATTGATGTCATCCATACTAAGCTCTGTCTCAAGCTTGGTGCCTTATACCGCAACTAACACTGCTTATCTTTGCATGTCCGCAGAAACTAGTTACCACAATGATGCTCCCTCTCTTCGACTATGTGGATGTGGTCTAAGGCACTGCCCCTTCCTCCTTCATCACCAGACTGGACACACTCTGCAACTCCTTCTGCCATTTTGCAACTAACTCCACCCCTCACACACACAATTATTCACTGTTTTCATCACTTTCCATCCTCTCCCTACCCTTGCATTGCCAGGCTCACTGCACCTCTTTCATATCCAAATACTGGTTAGGTTTTCTTCTCTCTTACCTCTCCACTCTTCTCTCCTAACTCCCACCTGCTTCCTGCGCCCTTTGTTTGCCACTCCTCACCATTGCTTCTCTGCTAGGCAGGCTGCCTTCTCCTATTGACTTCCTTTACACTTGAACAATTCCTCCATCTCCCACTGATACTCCCCATGCCCTAGCTCACTCAGATGGCCGTTGAAACTTCAACCCAACCCCACCTGTTCTTGTTACCTTTCCTCCTGATATCTCCATGGCTGAACCTTGATCCATCCGGGTAGTAATCAGCTGGTTCCCCACTCCTGTGGTGGTCAGACACCCTTTCCCCTGCATCTCTCCCTCCTCCTCGAGGGTGGATATCCTACTCACCTTCTGGTCAGTCGCTTCTGCCATTATGTGTGCTTGCCATTACTTATTGTCATCAATTTTTTTATGCACTGTAGGCATTCTTGTCACTTATTATCTGCAGTTGCATTATTGTTTAAATAGTTGTTCTAATTTTTTGTATCATACTGTACCATATGTTTGATATGTTGTTCTGATACTCTGTATTGTCTGCTTTTGTTCTTCCTTCCCCTTGGTCAGACCTGGAAATGAGCCATGGCTCAGTGTGCCTCTCCCAGTTACCAATTTTCAAATAAAAATAAATAAGTACATACATAAATAAGGGACCGATTCAATGCCCACAGATTTCATTACATATGTCTGCCCTAATGAATTAGACCACAATGTACACTCATAGGTGATTCTTTCTCAGATTTACAATTGTCAGGATTAGGACTCATTTATGTTCCTTGAATTTAGATGGATATATAATACACCCAGCATAGACCTTATGGGCACCACATGAGACAGATAACAAATGAAGGCCAGCAGGTTATAAATTGCCAAATCTGGACAACCATATTAGATTTTACTGAAAAACACTGGACTGTATTACTTACATATATTGTAATCTCTTCAACTAAAGAACCCATGTGGTCTAGTTACCCAGATACTTTCAGTTTAGGAACTAAGGACGTAATGACTGTGTGTCAGCCAATGACCAATACCTTTCCCTTTTCTGAAAGATGCTTGGCATGTGGGAAGCTACCAGAAAAAAATCATTGTCTGTGGTTAGAATAGGCTAGTGTCTGAAAATTACATTTTTCCATTGTGCAGCAACAGAATTATTATGAGTTACAAATGTCATACTATACATTAAAACTCAGCAGAGGATGCATTAGATGGCCTCAATAGCACATCTCTAGTGAGTTGCCTTGCCTTTATAAATGCCCGTAGCAATGTTTGTACATGATAAGCACAATCTTGAAATCTCTGAATGAGGTTCTGGGCCTCCATCTAGAATGCTTGGTTATCTGAGAAATTACAGTGCCAGTGGGCCAATAATTCATATGATGTTGTCTCCTTTAGATGAAAAGTGTGAGAACTCTTAGCATGCTAGAGGGTGTTACCAACCATAGACTTGTGGTACACAGAAGTTGTAACAGCAACACCTAGGGTGCCTTTGAGTGTCACAGCAAGTAGGTGATGGTATCTTTCTGCCATGTGACAGTAAACTTGAGATCAACATTATTTGCATTAAGAAAAGTTATGAAGTTTTTAATTTCTGCTGTTGGTTCCCACCAGATGCAAAGCACTTCATCAATGAAATGAAATCGACCCACAGTATGCTTGTGGAAAATATTTACTAAGGGATTAAGAATTATCTCTACCTCCCACCAGACCATGAATAGGTTTGCATGGGAGAGGGCCACTGATGCACCCAGTGCCATGCCCCAGGACTGTAAGTAAAAAAATAATCAAATACAAAATTGTTTGTGTTGAGAATAACATGTGCAGTAAAAAAAATGAACTCTGTTGGTATCTGACAACTGGATTTCAACAACATTCCTCTGCAGGGTCTCGGACCTAAAGAATAGTGAATAGAGGTATACCATAACACCATATTAACTGACAGCCAGATATAATTTTCAGGCCAGATAAAATATGACAAATGTCCCCAGGGAAATCATTGTATCTCAATAAATACAAGGGTAATTGCTATATTAATTATTTCAAAAAACAGTCAACAAATATCAATAAATTATTTGTTAGAGATCAGATTTTGAAAAGAATTCAGTATTTTTATGCACTTTGGATAAAGCGTGGAAAGTCAGAAACATTTGCGTATCTTTCCTTAGAAACTGGCGTTCACCTCCGGTAATCATTCCTGCTTGCAGTGTATGCCGAGGGAATTGGTCTATCTGTTTCTTAAACCCTGCCATTGAATTCAGTGATAGACATCAATAACTATTTGAGACTGACAATTGTTTTAATATTTCAGTCCAGTTGTACTCATTGAGAATTGCATTTCCTCTTTTAAAGGTTTTAGCTTTATTATCATATATTTTATTTGATTTTCCATTTTATACATATATACATTTATTAAGAAAGGAAAACAAGAACAAAAATGAAAACAAAAATGAGAAATCATTCTTAGAAGAATAACTCCTGTCCAATACATGTCGGAGGGTGGGGTGGGGAATCAACCAATTCATACAACTGAGGTTCAAATGGCTGCAGTAGATAGCATAACTGAGGCAAACCACCTCTTTAGACCATCTTTTTTTTTTCACATGTTCTTAATAATTCAGCTCCTTTACTCAGTACAATCTTGCCAACAGTACAAGTTCAAATCTCCAAATCTTCAGGGAACACAACACTGATTAGAATGACATCCCAAACCCCTCAGCAGCTTCAGCAACAGCAGACATCTCCAATTCTGATGTAGTAGGAGACTCAGACCCCTCTTCAGACTCCTTATAATGACCTCTCAGAAATTCTGCCAGTTGGTCAATTTCAAAAAATATAAAAGTTTTCTCCTTGTACCGAATCCACACCTTTGCTGGCACGAGTAACTGAAATTGAGCTCCCAGCTCTAGAATGTCTTGTCTGTACAACAAAAACTTCTGCCTTCGTTGTTGTGTCGAGTATGCAACATTGGGAAAGATATCGAATCTATACCCCTTATACAGCAATGTACCTTTTATTCTAGAAAACTTCATGATGTGACCTCTATCTGATTCAAAAGCCAGTGAGAAAAAAATGGTAACTTTATCTTCAGTGTCCTGTATTGAGGTTCTCAATTCCACATTTCTGAGCACTCTACATGCCTTAATAACAAAGGGAAGATTGTCTGGGGGTAGATCATAAACTGCCACAAAAGTGTCCTTTACGAGGTCTGGAGTGGTGTCAAAATCATCATCTAGCTTCAGAGGTAGACCAACAATTCTTAAGTTCTGATCCTATTCAAGTTGTAATTATCCTTTGCCAGTCCAATGCTGGATAACTCAATCAACTTCACCTGGTCGGTAATTTTCTGAATATTTTGTGAATTATCCTGAGTTTGCTTTTGAAGGTTACTTATATTATCTTTGTTTTGCTTAACTTTCTTCTGTATAAAGTCCACCTTCTGATTTAATGCTTTGAACTTATGGTCCAGTTGCTGAACTCCTTCCAGTATTTTTTCAATGGAGTCCCCCATCGACTCCATGGTATGCTTGCTCTGTGAAAACGGCACCTGTTGAGTCTCAGGTTCTATTCCACCTGTTCCAACTTCTACACCAAATTTCTTTTGAGGGTCCAGCACTGAAACAGAGCTAATTTCTTGCTCCGTCTGTGCAATTTGTAGTTCATACACTGGTGTGTCTTCTGTGTCTGCTGCATTGGAAAACATGCATGTCTTCTCCCTTAGCAACCCGGGAGTCCCCTGTGCAGATCGTGGATGGGAAACTGAAAAGCAGTTGCGGCCCTGCGGGACTGGAGACCCAGGCTCAATGCTAGGCATCTTCCGGCCTCTGGGGCTGGTTTCTGGTCAATGGGCTTTCTCCAGCAGCTGAATACAGGGTGAAATATACTCCTCAGAAGAATCGCTCTGTCTATCTTTCTGCTTTGCTGACATATTTGTGATTCAACATGCTATATATCAGCATTCAGTATCTGGAGCTCACAATGCTTAGCAAAGCTCCACTAGTCATGCAGCCATCTTGCTCTGTCTGAACTGGAGAATCACAATGCTTTTAATATTAGGCAACTCCTTTCTCATGTAAGAGGTAACATAATCAAAATTGGCACTATGCCTTAAGATACAGTATTATCAACATCCCTCCATACCAGTTGTTGAAATATGGTTATGTCTACACTGGCAGAGGTTCTTGGGCAAAATGTAAACTTTGGTTTTGATGGGGGCCAACTTGATACAGAGTCAGAATGCTCAACACAATCTGCATTCAATAAATCCTGGAGCACATGTTCACTTATAGTGTTCAATAAATCAGATGGCAACAATTCCATTTCCTGAATGTCAATAGGTGATCCTTGTGTTGAATTCATGTTTCATAAAAGGAGTTGTTCTACATGTCAGTCCACATTTTATCTTACTCAAAAACATTTTTAAATTAATTTTATGAAAAAGTTTGAGTAAGTCCAAATTAATTTGGAATTCAACTAATGACGAGGTAGGGGCAGAATATAGACTGTAGAAGAGGGCTTGAATTTGTACTACAGTTAGTGGGACTTTAGGTACATTTAATACATTAATCTCCTCCATCTCAGTGGTCACAAAGATTGCAATCGAGCTCCTCTCCCTCACCCCGACTCCTTTCTTGTTTTCAATGTCTTTGATTTTTTTACTTGTTTTTTCTTCTGATGTGTGCATGTTCTCCAAGAGATGGATAGGGGAGCTGAGTGCACTGGGGGACTATTGGGAAGACCAGATTGCTGATTATAGCCTGGCATCTATTGCTAGAGCAAAATTCCCACCACCCCTGGCATGATTGCAGATGATTCCTTCATTCTCTTCAGCTATACAATCCATCCGTTTTGTCCCAGAATAATCTTTGCCTTCTGTAAAGTCTTTTTATCATGAGGAAACTTTTTCTCTTTGCAATTATTAACTTATTTTTCATGAACCAATACTTTTTTCCATCAACTTTTTACCAGATGTTTAATTACTGTCTAGTCAGCTGTTTCTGTGAATTCTAGCAATTCCTTTTTACATCAGATCAATTTCTTCCACAACTGCTTTGTGATTATCATCTTCCAAAATTAACACTTGGATAAGTTCTTGGGAGCACTCTCTAAATGTCTGCTCTCACTGATCCTTATGTATCAAATTCGCCAGTCCACTGGTAGATGCCTTACTAATTTGAAGCCCTCATGGGACCTTGCCCTTTTGCTGGTATTGATCTTTTGTTAAAGTGTAAATTCACTTGTTTAATCTTTAACTTCTCTAACTTGTGAACGAGTCTTTGAATAACTTGCTTACTGGCATGAATAGTAGTTTCTGGTTCCAAGTATTTCTCCCCTAAATCATTCCGGAGTTGTAAAGCCAACTTAGTCCTGCTGAGACTGATTGTTTCATCATTAGTTGTCAAACAATAGTGGTTGCAATGAATACTGTCTGCAGTATTTTTGAAATTGAAACAGAAAGTGGAAACATGCAGAGAGAGTCTCAAACAGTAGATGAAGGAGTAAGCACTCACTGTCTCCTTAGTTCTAGCAGAAATGCCAGTGCCACCAGTGCTGTTTCACAAACAGATGTTGACCAAGCCACATTCAGAATGGTTGCACCATGGACTTGTAGAGGTGCAATATCACTTCCTTCCTTCTTCTGGTGAACACTCTATTTATACACTACAGCATTTTACTTGCATTGGGCTGAGGATTTCAGCCTGATGTTGATAATGACTCTCAGGTCCCTTTCTTCACAAATCTCAATCATCCTCACCCCTCCCCCCCATCCAGTAGTGAATTCTGGAGTTTTCCTGCCAATATGCATAACCTTACATTTCTGGGCCTTGAATTTAAGTTGCCACACCTAAGACCCCTTCTCTAGATTTTCTAGATCCCCTTTTATAGCCTTTATTCCCTTATCTGTGTCTACCCTCTCACAGATCTTGGTGTGATCTGCAAACAGACAGACCCTGCTCTATATACCCTCTGGGTATCCCATTATGTGGGCGACTCAAATTGAGCAACTCAATTTTGAGCAACTCAGTCTGAGTGCCTGTGAGAGTAGTGACCATGAATGAATAGTGAGGGGGTTAGTGAATGGTGAATCACAGCGAATAACGAGTGGGTATATAATGAGGCAGAGTCAGCTACATAGAGCTATGAAGCATTGTCATGTAGGCCAGTTCTGAGCAGCTCTTTTAGCATGGTGGCTACAGTTACTGCAACTGATGCTGGAAGATCTGGGTTTGGAACAGGCATGGGTATTTTATTTTATGTTTTATTTCGAGGGGTGTTTAAGTTTTATTATTTTTTTTTATTTGTGGACGTCCCATCCCCCCAACTTTATTCCTCCTCTGCCGCTGTTCTCCCCCTCCTGATTTCTGTCCCCCTCCCCAAGTTGTGTCCCCAAGTTTCTCCTTCCTTGATATACGTCCCCTTGGGTTGGTTATTTTAACTTTGGGGATATAAAAAGTAAGTAAATATCAGCTTGCATATATATATATATATATATATATATAACACACACATATATATATATATATATGAGACTCCCCTCCTAATTCCCTCCTCTTCTCACTCCCTGCCTTGAATCACATGCTAAACTAATATGTATTTATTTGCTGTTCTCTTATTCTGTATTTTGTAATACAAATTGCTTAATTGTTTGTGAAACCAGTCTGTCTTCCATTATGGATCTGTACCCTCTCTATTGACGTGGAACCTTTGTAAATGAGCTGCTTGGTGCTCAAGGATACTTGTAATCCCAGATTGAATAAATAAATAAAAATATTTGAATAAATAAAATATATATGTATATTTAGCAGCCACTCGTTGTGATGTTGTTGGTTATAGTGCACATGACTGTTTCTGGTTTTCAGCGATGTGCACTTACTGCTAGTTTAGTTGCTCTTATTCAGTCACTGTTATGACATAGAACCTACCCTCTGCTATGTCATGAATGAGATGTTGAACAACACCAGCCCCAGGACTTGCCACTGGGTCATCTATATATATATATACATATAGCAATTACCCTTGTATTTATTGGTAGCACCTCTGACCCCCAAGAATACCCTGTTAACTACCACCTGCTAAATCCTGCCCACAACCAGTTCTCCATCCATCTGGTGTGTTCCCATGTCACCAGCCTCTAGTTTTTTAACCAGCCTTCTGTGCGTTACAGAATTGAAGGCCTTGCTGAAGTCCAAGTGTAGCACATAACTGTCTGTCCCTCATTCCTTTATAACCCAATAATAAAAGCTAATTAGGTTAGCCTGGCATGATCTGCCTGCCATGAACCCATGCTGCTTCTTGTCATGTAGTCTATAAGTCTCCAGGAACTCCACCAGGTATTACTTTATAATGGTTTCCAGAGGCTTTCCAGCAGCTTACCTACTATCGAGGTGAGGCTTACTGGCTTGCAGTTTGCTGGTTCATCTCTGTCCCCACTCTTGTGGAGTGGCCCCACATTATGTATCAATCCATTAGAACAAACCCTGTTTCTAGGGAGCAGTTAAATAGATCAGACAGTGGTGCCACCAGAATCTGACTCACTTCTCTCAACACCCTAGAATGCATGCTGTCCGGTTCTGGTGGTTTATTTACTTCCAGGGTCCTGAGTCCCTTGGGCACTCATTCTTCTGATACTATTCCTAATCGTGATCTACTTTCCAGTGCTCCTCAGGTCCAGATTTCACAATTTGGGAGTAGCCCACCTTCTTCCACTGTAAATACTGAAAGGAAATATTCATTCAGGATATCGGCCTTTTGCTGTCATCCTCCACTCATCTACTCCCACTCTTCAGCCTAACAATTCCCTATTTCATATTCCTCTTTATCGTAACATAACGAAAAAGGTTTTCTCTCCTTCCCTTCCTCCCTGCTCCATTCTGCAGTTCTTAGCTCTGCATATGCATTTGCCTTCCTGACTGTCCTTTTTGCTTGCTTTAGCTGTTCTAAATATTCACCCCTATTGCTCTTATTCTGATCTCTCTTGTATTTCTGGAATGCTACCCTCTTAGCTCTAACCACCTCCCCTACCTCATTGGGAAACCACATGAATTTTCTGTACTTTCAGTGGCTACCAACCACCCTAATGCATGTATCAGTCACATCAGCTGTCCACCTGTTGATCATATTCCAGCTGGTGTCTACTCTCTCTGTTCTCCCTACCTCTGGCATTCTTTCCTTGAGCAGCTCACCCATGTCCTTCTAAAGTCTAGGACCTTCATTTTTTAGTTAGAGGGAAGGGCCTCCAGGTCAGTCTAAAACCACACTGAATTGTGGCCATGGACCCAAGTGAATCCATCATCATGACTTCCTCAATAAGTCTGTTAGAGAGTACCAGATTTAGAATAGCCCCCAACCCGGTATGTTTCTTGCCTCACCTTACAAGAAAGCTTTCCTGCCACACAGCCACCAGTGCATGGCTTCTGACAGTCTTGGATGCCAGGATCACTCAGTCTATGTCCAATAGATTCAGTTCTCCTATTAGTACTATTCCCCCCCCCCTTTGTTGACAATGTCCAAATTTTGCCCCCCTGTGCCCTGTCCTTATTCTCCCTTTGACTTGGCAGTCTTTACACTATACCCACACCTATGTTTCTCTCTCTCCCTTGATGACAGCTGCACCCTGAATGACTCTGCATCTCCATCATATCCCACTGATGTGTCGGTAGGGGCCTCTGTTCCCTCATTAATATACAGGGCCACTCCATCTTCAGTATCCTACTGCCTGTCCTTCCTATAGACAGTGAAGCCTGGGACAACAAGGTACCCATCATTATTGTGGATGCCCAGGTTTTAGTTATGGCAATTGAGCCTAGGTTGCTTACCGCCATTACCACCTGAAGCCTCTATTTTCTTTCTCAAGCTTCTGGCATTTAGGCAAACAGTTCTGCATGATTGTTGCCTTTTGCCTCCATCCTTCCTGCTGTTTCCTGATTGTCCTTGACCCCCCGTTCTGCCTCAGTTCTCCTTAATTACTGTGATTACCTCTGTGCCATTTACTGTCTGCCCTCCTGAGCCTCCTTTTACTGCCACCATCCCACATTCATGCTACATACCTCCCTTCTGGTCAGCCTACTCCCTGATGCACCACCTTGCCAATTGTAATATACTGTACTGACAGGGCTTCCATTTACTCCCTGAATGCTCCCACTAGTTTGGAGAATGCTAGCTAGGTCTCCCTCACCTGAGTACCCCTTGAGGATGCCCCTAGCCCCAGCACCCACCTTGCTAGTGTAAACACTGGGCAAAAGTGCTGACCGTACTGTGTGGTTTGGCATACCGATAGGACAGGGGAAAACACAATAAGAAGTGGGACCTGGTCTTCCAGAGGGTAGATTTCAAAGAAATTGGAAACTTCCTCAGAGAATGCCTTGAAGCAGGGAAGGCAGAGGGTGAGTGGAGGCTCAATGGAGAAAAACTAAGGAGGGTTTAGCCCCGGTAATGGCATGCTGTTTGAAGGAAGTGAGCAAGGGAAGGAGGAGGAAGAGGCCGCTATGATTCTCTAAGAAGGTGGCAAAGACAGTGAAGGAGAAGAAAATAGCATTTCAGAAAGTACAAGGAGACTCAGAGGGATGGAAACAGGGAGGTATATCTGGCAAAACACAGGGAGGGAGGCAGGAAGGTGGGCGAGGGTAGCTAACATTCTAACTGAGGAGAGAATAGCTAAGGAAGTCCAAAAAGGGGACAAGACCTTCTTCAGGTATGTGGGGGAAAGAGGAAGACAAGGGGAGGGATAGTGAGAATCAGCAGGGTGGGAGTAATTTGCAGAGAAAGATCAAGAGAAAGTGGAAATACTAAACGGTTACTTCTGCTCGATCTTCACAGTAGATGGTGATGGGGATGGACTAGCATTCTATAGTAAGCAACAGTGAGGGAAGGGAGGGAGTGGGCACAATTCCATTCTCAGTGAAGAGGGTTCAGAAGGGATTGGAACCTTAAAGGAGAATAAGATGATGGAACTGGATGGGATTCATCCAAGTGTCCTAAAGGAGTTGAGCATAGTGTTAGCTGCCTCTCTAGTAGCACTTTTTAGCACATCATTGGAGATGGGGAAAGCTCCAGAGGACTTGAGGAGGGCCAATGTGGTCTTCTGACAAAAGCAGCAGTAGGGAGGATGCTAGCAACTACAGGTCAATCAGTCTCACATCTGTGGTGGGGAAGTTAATGGTGACACTACTGAAGGAGAGATTCATGGAGCACCTGGAGACAAACGGGCTGCAGGATCACTGGCAGCATGATTTCACAGGGAACAGGTCATGTCAAATGAATCTAATAGATTTCTTTGACTGGGTTGCCAGGAAGGGTGGATCAAGAGAGAGCAATGGATGTGGCCTATCTGAACTTCATTAAAGCTTTCAACACTGTGCTTCACAGGAGGCTAGTTAAGAAACTAAGTAGCCTTGGTGTGGGGGAGAAAGTGACAAACTGGGTACCAAACTGATTCAAGGATAGGAAGCAAAGGGTGGTGGTAAATGGTAGCCACTTAGGTGATAAGAGAGTGACTATTGGGGTGCCACAGGGTTTGGTTCTGGGTCCGTTTCTCTTCAATGTCTTCATAAGCAACACTGTAGGGAGCTTGAAGGTAAAGTGTGTCTCTTTATGGATGATACAAAAATCTGCAACAGGGTTGACAGGAAGGGGTGGAGAAAATGCAAAGGGATCTGAGGAAACTAGAGGAATGGTCAAAAGGGTGGCAGCTGGGTTTCAATGCCAAAAGTGCAAGGTTGTTGATTTAGGGCTGTGGAACCTAAGGGCTGTGTATAAGATGGGAGAAGTGGAGCTTACAGTCACCAAGCAAGAAAGATTCCTAGGGGTCATCATATCTGATGACCTCAAGGTAGCTGGGCAGTGTGACAAAGCAGTAGAAAAGGCTAGGATGATGCTAGAGTGCATTGGGAGAGTGGTTTCTTGCAGGAGGAGGGAGATGGTGCTGCCATTGTATTGCTTATTGGTGAGGCCCCACCTGAAGTGCTGCATCAAGTTCTGGAGACCACACCTCTGCAAAGACATTGAGTGAGTTGAGGTAGTACAGTGGTTGGCAACCAAAATGGGGAGGGGGTTGCATGAGAAGCCATATGAGGAAAGGCTGTGGGGACTCAACATGTTCTCTCTGGAAGAGAGGACAGCTAAAGGGGATGTGACTGAAACCTACAAGTACCTCACAGAAGTGACCAGGGTGAAAGTGATGGGTCTAATTCAGGGAAAGGAAAGCACTAGAATAAGGGGGCATGTAATGAAGCTAAGAGGGGATAAGTTTATGAGAAATGTGTGGAAATACTTCTTCATGGAAAGGGTGGTGGATGACTGGAACAACCTACTAGAGAAGGCAGTGGGGGCAAAGATTGTGGGGTGCTTCAAGCATGCGTAGGATAAGCACAGGGGCATATTAGCTACAGGAACAGGGGGAAGGAGTGATACCTATGACAAACTAGGGCCAGTTTGTGACAGGATTAAATATGGCCCAGTCCCAGCTGTTATGGAGAAAGAGTTTGGATGCAGGGATCTGGTCTGTTCTCTCCTTTTCTGTCTCTTCTCTGCCTGGTTGCATAACCAGATTTTCTCGTGAGACCTAGGACTTGATCTGCCCGATGGTCTTGCAGTTCTCTGCCTCTCACTATCTCTCTACCCTCACTTGTTGTTCTTTCTTTTCTCCCCCATTGCATATCTGCTGGTATAAAAATATATGTGAATAATTTTGTGGAAATGTAATTGATACTGGGATCCCTGTCTTTAAAACTGTGTAGTTATACTGTTGAAATGATTGCAAAGCTAAAACTGTATATAGTTATACTGATAAAATGATTGCAAAACTATTTGGAACTCAAGGGGTTAACCTGAGATGCAATTGTTAAGCCTTTTGTATAAGGTGTAAACAAGAGGTTGGTTCTGGGTCACAATGTTCTTTTTGCTGCACCTGCTGAAACTGACAAGAACACTGTGTGATAAGCATGATATTTTCTTTTTTTATTTATTTATTATGCTTTTTGGCCCTGCTACCAGTGACCCAGCACCTCAGCCTGGTCACAGACCCTAAGCTCCACCTCCACATTAGACCCTAGCCCTCGGATACCACTTGGCTTACCCCCCAGGGTGGGGTGTGGCACCGACCCCCTTAAAGGCACCGCACGATGGAACTAGGTCTGAGTATTGGTCCTGGAGGCTGATGAAGGCCAAGGCAGGCTTCATCTAGGGCTGCAGGCAGGAAGTGTTTTTTGGTTCTGTATGTGGGGGCCGGAACATACATTGATGTCCAGCGTCCGTCCTGCCCCTCCGACTGTATTCAGATGTCAGTTGCTGCAGTACCCCCGGCCTCCGCTAGGGGTTCATCAAGCACCGGACATACACCCTGCCCCCCCAGAGAAGGAAAGCTGTCTCTGGGATGCTCGATCCTTCTCCCTCCAGCCGGCCCTCTGACGACTTGAGTCCGTTCCCGAAACTGGGTCACCAGCATTGCAAGCAGAAATCTGACTGCTGTGCCAATGGGCCAGCCCTAGCATGATATTTTCTTAACAAATTCCTACACAGACTTTTAAAAAGGAGCTGCAATGTTCTGTAAAGAAAGACACAGAGACTGAGAGAGAGAGAGAGAGAGACTGAGATTGGAAATTGAGAAGAAACCCAGATGGACTTTCTCTGTTTATGCTGCCTTTGTAAATAGTTATATTGAACAATTTTTTTTTTTACTTTACTGTTATTACTTGTTGAGAATTTTACAACTACTCCTGGTTTTCCGATGCTTCCTCACCTGTGCCTTGATAACAGATGGTTTTAGAAGTGGGATTTGTACCCATGCCTCTAGGGGAAGGAATAGAGAAAAGAAGAAATGCAACAACTTGAACAGCAGAGAAAAGAGGAGATGCAGTGACAGGAGCAGCAGAGGAGAGGAGAGGAAAAAAGAGATGCAGTGGTAGGAGCAGTGGTGGCTGGATGCCTTGCAGGCTATCAAAGGCAGAGGAGCTGGCACAGATCCAGATGAGCAACAGGACACAGGCAACTTGAAATACATTAAACTTACAAAGTTGCGTCCCTCAGATGATATCGAAGCATACCTGACAACATTTGAAAGGGTTGTTGCAGCATGCCAGTGGCCAAAGCAGCAATGGGCAATCAGACTGGTACTTTACCTGACCAGGGAAAGCCCAGATTGCCTACAGCAATATGAACACTGCACAGTCAGAAAACTATGACCTGGTGAAAACAGAAATCCTGAAAAGGTATGACATCTCAGGAGTGAGCTACAGGCAGCGATTTTGGTTTCTGAAGAACAACTCGGTCGACAATCCTTGAGAAGCCTTCACACAATTCAGAGAACTCTTGATAAAAAGGCTCCAACCAGAGGGCAAAACAGTCCCACAGATCATCGATACATTTGCAACAGAGCAAATCATCAACATCCTACTTACAGATGTGCAGATTTGGGTGAAAGAACACCAACCCAAAAGTGGGGAAAAGGCTGTTTCTTTGGCCAAAGACTACCAAATGGTCAGACAGATGCCACAGCAGCGAGGTAACAGCCAGTAAGACATTATTTTTCCCATTTAAACTCCAAGTCTGATAAGAACTCTGGTGGGGGTAACAAATCTGCACCCAAATACTTTATTTGCTATAACTGTAATAAGCCAGGTCATATTGCAAGAAACTGCAGTAGTAAGAAGTGTGACACTGGAGCAAGTTTGTCCTTATTAAATTGGGACAAGTATTAACAGATGTGAAGATGGGAGATAAGACTGTGAAGGGACTTATAGATTCAGGAAGCAGACAAACCCTAGTGCATATTGAAGTGCTGGGAAAACAATGTCCAAAAGGACAAGGTACTGGTGTCATCTGCATCCACAGGGACTCTCAATACTATTCCACCAGCCAAGTGACTCTATTAATGAGGTGTCACACCAAATGAAAGTGGGTGTAGTACCTATGTTACCTGTACCTGTGATTATTGGAAATGACTTTCTAGGACTTAATGAGTTAATCAGAGAGGGAGTAAATTTTGAATGTTTCAGCAGCTGTGGTGACAAGAGCTCAGGCAAAGAAAATCTGAGATGGTGGGATTATTTTCCTTTCGCTGCTTTTGATTCAGACTTATTTGAGCACAGTTCCAAGATCTGGAAGTCCAGGAAAGAAAGATGATGCCTGAAGAAACAGTGGCAACAAAAGACTGATGGACATAAGGGGTTAACATATGAAAATGCTGAAACTAAACTGATCATTGATTGTGATTTTCTTTCAGAACAAGCTAACAATGTTTCTTTCCAGGGTTATTTTAAGCAGCTGGGGCTGAAACCAAAACAGGGTGACCCAATGTTTAAAAAATGTAATGGGCTACTGTACGGAGTTTGGGTTAAACCTGACACAGGACCAGATAGAACAACTGGTTATACCACAAAATTATAGAACTGATTTGTTACAGATAGCACATGATAGTCTTACCGCTGGTCACTCAGGGAGGGATTGCACCATTGCCAGGTTGCTGTACAGATTTTACTGGCCTGGAATTCATGAAAATGTTGCTGCCTATTGCAGTTCTTGTGCTGAGTGTCAGAAAGTAGCCCCAGTGACTAAAAAAGACAAGGTGCCCCTTCTGCCCCAGCTCTTGATAGATGTGCCTTTTGAGAGAATTGCAATGGATGTGGTTGGCCCCTTAGACAAAAGTAAAAAGGGAAATCGATTCATTTTGTGGTATGTGACTATGCTACTTGATACCCTGAGGCAGTTCCAATGTGTACTGTCACAGCCCCAAATGTGGCAGCAGAGCTTGCCAAAATTTTCAGCAGGGTGGGCATACCAAAAGAGATTATTACCGATCAGGGTAGTAATTTTGGTGCTGCATTACTGAAGGAGCTGTACTGACTCCTAGGTATCATTGCCATAAGATCCTCCCCTTATCACCCTCAGACAGACGGTCTTGTTGAGCGTTTTAGTCAAACCCTAAAACGCATGTTAAAAAGGTTTGTAAAAAGGGAAGGGAAAGACTGGGACCAATACTTTCCTTACCTGCTTTTTGGTTACAGAAAAGTGCCACAGGCATCTACAGATTTTCACCATTTGAGATGCTGTATGGTAGACAACCTAGAGGTCCACTAGATGTAATAAAAGAAACATGGGAAGATAACCTATTACATCTTATTTGTGTGCTCCGAGAAAGAAGCTGGCAAAATATGTTGAAATTGCCCATAGTAATCAGGAAGAGGCCCAAAACCAGAAAAGGTGCATTATGACTATGGAGTAAAATAAAAAGGTTTTGAGCCAGGTGAAAAGATCTTGCTACTGTTACCCACTACAGAAAATAAACTTTTAATGAAGTGGCAAGGGCCGGATAAGGTGCTTAGATGTACTGGCACAGTTAACTATGAGACTGAAAACCCGATAGGAAAAATCCTACTAGGATATACCATGCTTACCTCCTCAAGAAATGGACTGAAAAAACACCAAAAGCTGTTTTGCTAGTTTTAACAGAAACTGATATAGAAAATATTGATGTAGCTTATGAGAGACTGGAACAAACTGTTACTGCTTATGCTGTAAAGGTGAATGTTTCCTTAACCTCCGAATAAAGTGCAGAAATTTGTAACTTGCTAAAAACATTTAACAGTACTTCTTCCACAGTATCAGGCTGAGCAAAAAGGGTCGAGCATGTAATAGTGACAAGGCATGCTTACCCAATTAGACAAAAGACATACAGATTGCCAGACTGGTTAAGAGCTGCTGTGTTTAAGGAAATACAAAAAATGAAAGAATTGGGTATCATAGAAGAGTCAAGAAGTGCTTGGTCATCACCAATGGTGACTGTAAACAAAAAAGAAGGAGGTGTAAGAATCTGCCTTGATTTTAGGAAACATAACCAAGTATTGGAATTTGACAGTTATCCTATGCCCAGAATAGATGATATGGTGGACAGACAGAGAAGTACTAAGCATATCAGTACCCTTGATCTCACCAAGGGTTACTGGCAAATCCCCCTAGCTAAAGAATTCAGAGACAAAACTACATTTGCCACTCCTATAGGATTCTATCAGTTCACCACCATGCCATTTGGTTTACATGGCACACCCGCTATATTCCAGCAGTACATGGATGTAATTTTATCCCCTCACACTGGTTATTGTGCTGCGTACCTGGATGATGTCATGGTGTACAGTCCAGACTGGAAAAGCCACCTGGAACACCTACGAGCAGTTATCCAATTGATAAAAAAAGCAAGTCTGACAATTAATCCTACCAAGTGTGCATTAGGCATGCAGGAAACTGTATATTTGGGATATGTTTTGGGAAATGGAGACGTCCAGCCAGAGGTTTCCAAGATAGAAGCTGTAGCTAATAGCCCTGTCCCTAAAACAAAGAAACATGTCAGGTCATTTTTAGGGCTGGCCGGTTATTATCGGAGATTTGTTCCCAACTTTGCAGAGTTAGCTACTCCCCTCAATGAACTCACAAAGAAACATTTCCCGAATAATGTGAAATGGATCCCAGAGTGTGACGAGGCTTTTCAGGTCATTAAGGCTGCATTATGTTCAGCCCTTCTTTTAAGAAGCCCAGACTTTGAGAAACAATTTCTGTTACAGACTGATGCATCAGAGGTAGGCCTAGGTGCAGTCTTGAGTCAGCATATAGATGGGAAAGTACATCCTAGTCTATACATAAGTAGGAAACACTAGCACAAACAGTAAAAGAAGGTGACAAGACTTTCTATAGATACATTAGTAAAAGGAGAACATACAGAGGGGGTATTGCTAAGCTCAAAGGAGAAAAGGGGGCATGTGAGGAGGAGAACCCTGTTAAAGCATCTATCCTAAATAGATACTTTTGCTCAGTATTTACTGAAGAGAAGGTAGTGCAGGGCCCACAGCTCAGCACCATGGACGCAGGGGGGGAAGGAGGTGAGCACTACTCCCTTCACCAAAGAAAGAGTCCTGCAAGAGCTCACTAAGCTCAGGGTGGACAAGGCAATGGGACCTGATGGCATACATCCCAGGGTACTTAAGGAGCTAAGGGTGGAACTAGCAGAGCCATTAGCAGAACTGTTTAGTGAGTCTCTGAGCACAGGACAGGTCCCAGGAGACTGGAGAAGGGCTCATGTGATCCTGCTCCACAGGTGTGGTAGCAGGGAAGAGGCATGGAACTACAGACTTGTCAGTCTTACCTTAGTAGTGGGTAACATTATGGTGGCATAAAAGGATAGTGCAACACCTGGAGTCTATAGGGGCACAGGATCCAAGACAGCATGGGTTTACAAAAGGAAGGTCCTGTCAAACTAATCTCATAGATTTCTTTGACTAAGTAACCAGAGTGGTGGACCAAGGGGGAGCAGTTGATGTTGCCTATCTTGACTTCAGCAAAGCTTTCGAAACTGTTCCACATAGAAGATTGATAAATAAGCTGGGTAGGCTCAGGGTGGGTCAGAAGTTGGTCAACTGGGTGGCAAACTGGTTGACGGGCAGAAAACAGAGAGTGGTGGTAAATGGTATACAATCAGAAGAGATGCAAGTCACAAGTGGGATACCTCAGGGATCAGTCCTGGGGTCCTCTTCAATATCTTCATTAGTGACATTGCAGATGGACTAGAGGGTAAGGCTTGTCTTTTTGCAGATGACACCAAGATCTGCAACAGAGTAGATAATCCAGATGGGGTGGGCAGAATGAGAAGAGATCTGGATAAACTAGCAAAATGGTCAGAAAGAGTGGCAACTGGGATTTAATGCAAAAAGTGCAAGATCATGCACATAGGGAAGAGAAACCATGAAGCCACCTATAGGCTGGGAGGGGAGTTGCTGGCAGTCACAAAGGAAGAAAGAGACTTGGGCATCATCATCACCAATGACCTGAAATCATCCAAGCAAACCTCTAAAGCAGTAGATAAGGCTAGGGGGATGTTAGGGTGTATTAGTAGGAGTATCACAAGTCATAAGAGGGAGGTAATAATCCCTCTTTACAAGACACTGGTTCGGCCCCATCTGGAGTACTGCATGCAGTACTGGAGGCCACACCTTCACAAGGACATTAACCAACTTGAGGCAGTCCAGAGAAGGACAACCAAAATGGTGCAGGGACTGCATCAGAAGACATATAAGGACAGATTAACGGAGCTCAATATGTATACCCTTGAGCAAAGGAAGGAGAGAGGTGATATGATCGAAACATTCAAATACCTTAAGGGCATTAACAAGTGGAATAGTCTAACATGCTTAAATATAAGAAAAATAGCAGGACAAGAGGACACAGCATGAGATTAGAGGGAGGCTGATTAAGAGGGAATGTGAAGAAATTCTTTTTCACAGAAAGAGTAGTGGATGCATGGAATGGCCTACCTCAGGAAGTGGTGGCTATTAATACAATGTAGGGCTTCAAACAGGCATGGGATAGGCATAAGGGAGTAATACAGATGAGTATGAATAGATAGGCCACTGACAGAGCAAAGGCTGATGGCACATTTATAAGGTAGAAAAAGAAATGGGCAGACTGGATGGGCCTTGCGGTCCTTATCTGTCGTCAACCTGTATGTTTCTATGAAATCGCATGATAGAGAGAAAAGGTACTCCACCACTGAAAAGGAATGCCTTGTGGCAAAGTAGGCCATGGAGTCCCTTAAGTTTTACTTACTAGGAGCTGATTTTGTACTTGTAACAGATCACAATCCTCTCTGTTGGCTTAACCAAATGAAGGATAAAAATTCTAGAATCACGCAGTGGTACCTGGCACTACAGCCATTTAAATTTAAAGTAATGCACAAATCTGGGAAAGAGAATGTCAATGCTGATTTTCTGTCAAGATATGGATCAGGAATTGAGAATTCTGAAGGCTGAAAAAACAAACGTGTGAGTTTAAACTTCACTATTCGCTGTACTGTTGTTATGGAAAAAAGGATACTACATATGCGCAGAACTGTAAAGGTTATATGCTTATATTAGATGAGAATTACTAGAAAGTTTTGGAAACCCATTTTTGTAAAACAGGTTCCCCTCTTAAGGAGGGGGTATGTGACAGGGTTGAATATGGATCAGTCCCAATTGTTATGGTGAAAGAGTTTGGATGCAGGGATCTGTTCTGTTCTCTCCTTTTCTGTCTCTTCTCTGTCTGGTTGTACAACCACATTTTCTCGTGAGACCTAGGACTTCATCTCCAGATGGTCTTGCAATTCTCTGCCTCTCGCTATCTCTCAACCCTCACTTGCTGATCTGTCTTTTCTCCCCCGTTGCATATCTGCTGGTATAAAAATATATGTGAATCATTTTGTGGAAATGTAATTGATACTGGGATTCCATTCTTTAAAACTATATATAGTTATATGGTTGAAATGATTGCAAAGCTAATACTGCACATAGTTATACTGATGAAATGATTGCAAAACTATTTGGAACTCAAGGGGTTAACCTGAGATGCAAATTTCAAGCCTTTTGCAGGATATGTAAACAAGAGGTCAGTTCTGGGTCACAATGTTCTTTTTGCTGCACCTGCTGAAACTGACAAGAACATTGGAAACTTACAAGAACACTGTGTGATAAGCATGCTATTTTCTTAATGAGCTCCTGCTCAGACTTATAAAAAGGAGCTGCAATGTTTTGTGAAAGAGAGACACAGAAACTGAGAGAGACTGAGACTGGAAATTGAGAAGAAACCCAGATGGACTTTCTCTGTTATACTGCCTTTGTAAATAATTATGCTGAATATTTTTTTTTCATTTTGCTGTTATTAATAATAAATCACTTGTTGCAAATTTTACAACTGCTCCTTGTTTTTCTATGCTTCCTGACCTGTGCCTCAATGACACAGTGGTAACGGAATAGGCATGGACAAGGGACAGACTGGATGTGCCTAAAGGTCCTTTTCTGCCAAAAAAATCTATGTTTCTATGTTTCTAAAGCCTAGAATTTATGCCTCAAACATCTGGCCTATGCCCTTGTTCCCTCCTTGTTTGGATGAAGGCCATCCAGTTTAAATAACCCTTTATCAGAGCAATTAATACCCCAGTCTCAAAGAAAGCAAAAACCCACTTCAGCGCACCATCACTTCAACTAGTTGTTAAACTATTCCGTTTTAACCTTTCTTGACTCCCCAAGGTCTGTTGACTGGGAGGATATCCTGAAAGGTCACAGTACCCGAGTCAGCCTTTCATCCTGGAACACAGCTCCCTAAAACCAGGTTTCACTTCTCCTGACAGACTCCTTACCAGGTCATTCATCCTGAAAGGGCCAATAAAATTTGTTTTCCCCACCCACTTCCTTAACCAACCCTTCCACCCTGGGGAGTATCCTGGGGTGTACTCTATCAGCTGTAACTCCTGGGAGACAATACACCACCCGTCCCTCATGGCTTGAGGCACAGACCACAGCTTTCAGTACCCCTCATTATGGAATACCCTTAAATGAATACTTTTTTCCTAGCACTCCCATACTGCTTTCTGTCTTCCCTTGCAGGAGTCGCTGCAAGAGCAGCCTTGGGACATCTGGTTGCAACAGGGTAGTCTCCTCTGGGAGGGGGAGTATCATCTATTACTTTGTTCAGTATTGTGAATAAGTTGCATGTTGCAGTACTAGAATCACTTCACAATGACTGTAACCCACTGACCACTCTCCCTGCTTACTAGCTTCCATTCCCCACTGTGAACTTTTGTAGGCCACTGAGGAAGAGAAGCTGTAGTAGGCCCCTACAGTTCCCACTCTGACCTACTCTGTAGCTGGCATATTTCAGCCCAGGCTACAGCTAGTTCCAAGTGGAGTGCTACCAACCTCTTGCAGAATGGGCAGCCGCCGTAACACAATAATATGCAATATCGTTTATCACAAATAGATAACTCTGACAGCAGCTGAATCTTGCAGGTAGTCAACGTTTTGTTTTGTCTTAGCACAACCCATTTCTTCCTATATTTATAACCCATTTTCTAAGTGTGAAAAAAAAAAGAGCATTGTTTAGACCTGAACATTTAAGATGCTAGTACCTATGCTGGTATCCTTTCACTGGCCAACCCGTACAACTTCATTCAATCTGTAGGGCCCACTTCTCCAGTGTCAGAGTCTGTTCTCATGTTTTCTTTTGCAATGAATGCTGCTATGATCAACTAATTGGTTAGACTGCATTGTGTAAAGCGCAATCTACCCTACTGGTAGCTAGGCTTGTGAACTGAGCTGGGAATCAAAACTAAGGATCTGCTGCCTTGTTTATTATTACAGATTGAGGGAGCACTCTCAACCATTTTGAGCAACCCTTTCCCCCCTGTGTGTGAAACACTGTTATTCTCCAAAGAGAACCTCATGTGCAGCAGCCCTGAAAATGGCCATGTTTGAAGAAATATTTTTTTTTTACATTTTTAATATATTATTGACTGACCCTGATCAATAGTATATTAATCATGTCACCAACACCACTTATACGGTTGTAAGAGTGGGCTCACTTAGAATATCTGCTCAGAACTGCTCAAAACAGGCATGTTTGGGGAAAGATATTTTTTACATTTTTAATATATGATCAATAGTGTATTAATACTGCCACTGACACCACTCTTACAGATGTAAGAGTGGCCTCACTTTAGTTTCTTAGAGCATCAGAACTGCTCACCTTCAGTTCCTAGTTCTTATACCACAAAAATGTGCATGAGACCACCCATAAAACTGTGTTATCTTGGTTGCAGCATTAACATACAAGTCATTAATCCAGGATAGCAAGACCAAGTGGCAACTTCTCATTAACAGCAGGGTACTGTTTCTGCATAATGGGGTGTACTGCAGCACACTGGAAGAACACATGCATTGCAAGTATGAGGTCTCGGGTTCTGGGGGTGTAGATCAGTGGTAGAATGCATACTTTTCACATGAGATCCTGGTTTGGACCCGGCATCTCCAGAAGTCTATTTCTTAAGGGTTTCTGCTGACTAGAACATTTGGATGTTAACTGAAAGGTGGGAATAAAAATAACAAGGTGGTGTGTCAGTGCATGGGCTGAAAACAAAACAAAAAGACAGCATTAAATGCACGCTGAAAATAGGGTTAGAATCAATGTTTTTTTATCTTTTTATTGAAATTCGAGTATATAAGAAATCACACATCTTATACAATGGAAGACTATCCTCCATGTAAGGTATAAAATATCACTTAACAAAACACAGTATTTAGGATAAACATATTGGAGAAGCCTTATATACATGTATTGATAATAAAACACAAACCTAGACGAATGTAAGTGGAGAGCAGAAGGGTTACAGTCAATAGGGTATTATAGGATCAGAAATAGCAACCATATATAAAATATATGCTAGGGCAGGCTATGGCAAGGCATTCAATAAATTGCAAAAAGTGATAAATGTGGTAATATGAACAATGTTCAGTAATGGAGAGGTGAAGATAAAAGTATGCAAGGAAAGAAAGAAGAGAGAAAGGAGAGAGGAAAAAAACAGGGAAGAAGGGGAAAAAAAGAGGAGAAATCTGTGCACAAAAGTTTCGAGAAAACCTAATCTGAGAGCAAAATAAGAAGGAGGGCTAAATATCCCTAAGAATTAGGGTCTAGAAGAACTAGGTTCATGTACTTGAAGTGATCCTGCCAACATCTGTCATATACAGTGAGTCGGTTATGAGTAACATGAGATAATCGGTCTAGAGAGGCATACTGAGAGAGGCTTTGAAGAACATCTGAAAGAGAAGGCACCAAAGCTGATTTCCATTTCATAAAAGTCAGACGTTTGACCAGAAGAGAAAGTATGTTTAGCCATCTAAAATGTGCATGTGAGAGGAGAGAGAGCTATTAACTTAGAAACATAGAATTTGATGGCAGATAAGGACCGCTTGTCCCACCCAGTCTGCTCATTTCCCTACCTGATGAATAAGCTGCAGATTCTAGTTAATCAACAGCTTACTTCCTCCTGCCCCCCACTAGAATTGCCTTATGCCTGTCCCATACATTCTTGAATTCTCCCACTGTTTCTGACTCCACAACCTCCTCAGGAAGGCTGTTCCATGCATCCACAACTCTCTCTGTGAAAAAATACTTTCTAACATTTACTCTGAGCCGTCCCCCCTCTATCTTCAAATTGTGCCCCCTTGTTCTTGCACATCTCTTCTTCTGAAAGATATTACTCTCTTGTACCTTGTTAATTCCCTTGAGACACTTCAAAGTTTCTATCATGTCCCCCCTCTCCCTCCTTTCCTCAAGGGTATACATACTAAGCTGCTTTAGTCTCTCCTCGTATGTCTTCTGGTGCAGACCTTGCACCATTTTGGTTGCCCTCCTTTGAACAGCCTCCACTCTGTCTATGTCTTTGCGGAGATGGGGTCTCCAGAATTGCACACAGTACTCCAGATGGGGTCTCACTAACTGTCTGTAGACAGGGATAACAACTTCCTGTTTTCTACTGTTGATGCCTCTCCCTATGCATCCCAGTATCCCCCCAGCCCTCCTTACTGCCTTCTCACATTGCTTGCCCACCTTTAGGTTATCTGATATAATTACTCCTAGGTCTCTTTCGATTTTTGTTGTTGTTATTAACTCACCCCTATTGTGTACTCTTCCCCTGGGTTTTTGTTTCCCAGATGCATTACCTTGCACTTCTTTGCACTGAATCTGAGCTGCCATGTGTTTGACCATTCCTCCAACCTTGCCAAAGTCCCTTTTCATTCATTCCACCCCACCTTGTGTATCAACCCTGTTGCAGATCTTTGTGTCATCTGCAAAGAGGCAAACCTTTCCTTCCAGGTGCTCTCCAATGTCACTTATAAAGATATTAAAGAGGACCGGTCCCAGTACCGAACCCTGCGGTACCCCACTAGTTACCCTCCTTTCTTCACTGTGGACTCCGTTAACTATTACCCTTTGAGTCCTGTTGTCCAGTCAGTTTTTTATCCAGGCTACCACCTTGGGACCCACTCCAAGGCTGGCTAACTTGTATATTAATCTTTTGTGTGAGACTGTGTCGAATGCCTTGCTAAAAGCTAGGTAGGCCATATCCACAGCCCCTCCCTGGTCTACTACTTTGGTCACCCAGTCAAAGAGATCTATTAGGTTTGTCTGACATGACCTTCCTGCTGTGAAACCATGCTGTCTTGGGTCCTGTGCCCCACTGGCCTCTAGGTACTCAACAATTCTTTCTTTCAGAAGTGATTCCATCATTTTCCCTACCACTGAAGTCAAACTAACTGGTCTGTAGTTTCCTGCCTCTGCCCTGCTCCCACTTTTGTGAAGTGGAATCACATTTGCCCTCCTCCAGTCCTCAGGTACCACTCCATCCTCCCATGATTTGTTAAAGAGAGTAGTCAGTGTTGTTACTAGTTCTATCCTTAGTTCTTTTAGTATTCTTGGGTGAATCCCATCAGGCCCCACTGCTTTGTCCACCCTCAGTTTCAAGAGTTCTTTCAAAACCCTTTCTTCTGTGAATGGACTGGTATCAACCCTCCTATTTAGAGTTTCTCCCTTGTTCGGTTTAGGCACCTCCCCCTCCTCATCTGTTGTGAATACTGAGCAGAAATATTCGTTCAGTATCTCATCTTTTTTCACTGTCACCCTCTGCCCACATTCCCTCCCCTTTATTAAGTCTCTGTATCTCTCCCTTGGTCTTTCTTCACTCTTTAATGTACCTATAAAAGGTTTTATCCCCCTTCTTAACAGAGTTGGCTATCTTTTCCTCAGTTTGTGTCTTTGCCATTCTGACTGCCTTCCCTGCCTCCTTCTGCTTTAACTGATAAAGTTCTCTGTCCTGCTCCTTCTGTGTTTCTTTATATTTCCTGAATGCTATCCTTTTCTCTTTAACCATCCCTGCCACTTCTTTTGAGAACCACAGTGTTTTTTTCCTTCGTTTTGTTTTATTGATTTGCTTCACACAAAGGATTGTTGCCTCTACGATGGCTGTTTTGATTATTCCCTATTGTTCCTCCACCCCTTCTTCTTGCCCATTTGCTGCTGCTTTTCTACGGCACTCTCTCATTTTCCCAAAGTCAGCCTTCCTAAAGTCCAATACTCTTGTTTTTGTATGGCTTGACTCTATGGCTGTGTTTATTGTGCACCACACTGTTTGGTGATCACTTGTTCCCAGATGGCTACCCACTTCTAAATCTGAGATCTTTGCTCCTTCCCCATTTGAGAGTACCAGGTCTAAGATTGCTCCCTCCTGAGTGGGTTCCAGCACTAGCTGTCTGAGGCATGCCCCCTGTAGGGCATCAAGAATGACCCTGCTCTTGGATGTGCCTGCAGCAAAGGTACTCCATTTAACATCTGGCATATCAATCAATCAATCAATCAAAATCTTTATTTATTCAGGCGGACATCATTGAGCAAAGCTCATTTACAAGATGGACCTGATAGGTCGAGGAATAACATGAAGGTACAAAGAACAGACATATACAAAACACTTCTGAGTAAACAGGTTACAATAATATAAACATATATACAAGCAGTGCAGCTGGATAATACAGGCTCCAGGGCAATCTAAACCAAACAGATATGATTGATGATTAATCAAGTGTTGATAGTAGCCTCTAAAAATGACACGGGGGGCGTGGGAGTTTTGGATAGGACTAAAATCAACTAGTAGTGAGTGAATGGGGCAGAAGTAAGTGCCAGGGGTAGCAGAGAGGTCTTGGTAAGGGGTAGCAAAGCTGCATAGGAAGAGGGGTGGGGGTAAAGAATGTGATTGGACTAGGCCTTATGAAAGCAATTGCATTTCTCTGGGAAGAGGCTTGTATAGAGCTTTTTAAAGGATGTTAGGGGTATAAAGGTGGTCAACTTTAGGGTCTTCTGCAGTGAATTTCAAGCCATTGCAAGAGAGTAACTGATTGCAGATCTCCCATGCCGGGTGCAGGCTTTGGGTAGTTTCAAGGTGATGAAGTTATTGCTTCTTAGGGCATATGATCTAGCTGTGGCCAGTGTAAAACAATCTAAAATATAGGATGGAAGTTTGTTAGACAGAGCTTTGTAAATCCATAATGCAGCATTTTTGTTCCTTCTGAGATGTAAGGATGTCCAACCAACTGCAGCATAGAGAGAGCAATGATGAGTGTTGAATGGAAGATCTGTGATGAACCTTAGAGCTCTATGGTACAAGGTATCCAATTTACTTAAGTAGGAAATAGTACAGTGGCCATAGAGGAAATCTGCATAGTCGATAAGTGAAAGAAAATGAGGCCTGGATTAGTCTCTGTCTTGAATCTCTGGTTAAATAATGCTTGATTCTGAAGAAAAGGCCGAGCTCTGGCGAAGTTTTTCAGAAGTTCTTCAATATGCTGAGTATAATCAAGCCTGTTGTCAATCCATATCCCTAAATATTTGAATTTGTCAACATAGTCAAGGCTTTCACCAAGGATGGTGGATAGTTGGGAAGAATGCTTGATGAGAAGGCGTTATTGGTGGAAAAGAACATAGCTTTTGTCTTCTTTGCATTTAGGAGGAGTTTTTTCAAGTAGTTGGTATTGCAAAGGAGAACTCTGATTGTAGTATTTCACAGACCTTTATAGGTGATGGGTTACTGACATATAAGACAGTGTCATCTGCAAAGAGGTGAACATTGGCTTTGGTGAGATTAGAGTCAATGTTGTTAATGTAAATGGCAAAAAGGATAGGGCCCAGGATAGATCCTTGAGGTACTCCTCTTAGGAGTGGTTTTGATGAGGATAGGTCACCTTCATTTTTTCACCTGCTGCATTCTATCAGTGAGGTAACATCTGAACCATTTAAGAGAGGATGGATCTAGGCCTATGGAGTGCAGTGAAGAGAGTAGCAGCTCATGATCCACTGTGTCGAAGGCTTTGCTTAGATCAAGAAATACAGCACAGACGCTGTTCTTTTTGTCTAGCTCAGTTTGCCAGTCTTTAGTGACTTTTGCTAATGCAGAAGTGGTGCTATGCCTGTTCCTAAACCCAGATTGAGCAGGGTTTAGGAGATTATTAACATCAAGGTAATCTCTTAGTTGGATGCTCACTAGTTTTTCTAGCATTTTGGAAAGCACTGGCAGGATGGATATGGGTCTATAATTGTTGAGGTCCATGGGGTCCCCTGATTTTAGGAGGGGGAAACACTTGTGCTGACTTTCACAGCGAAGGAATAGAACCAGAGGCTAAAGAGAGATTAAAAAGATGTGTTAAGGGAACTGCAAGCACATGTATTGCAATTTTAGAAAAAGGGTCAAGAGAGTCTGCACCTGCACTTTTTTTAATGTCCAAATGCAACAATAGGTCCTCTACTTGCTTCAGTAGAATTGGTTTGAATGAGAATGAAGAATTAGCCCTCTGAGCCTCAGTAGACTGGGATTTAAGTTGTGCCCGCAGTAGATTAGCTGGGGAGGAATCAAAAGCAAGGCCAGCCGTTGTGAAATGATTGCTGAATGCATCTAGTACGTCCCGTTTGTCGGAGATAGTAACCTTATTAAGGTGATCTTGAGATGGCAGAGAAGTGCTAGAGTCCTGCCCTAAGATCCCCTTGACGGTGCCCCAGAATCTAGCAGAGTCGAGGTAGGAGGCATCAAGTTCAGCCGTATAGAAAGCAGCCTTAGCGTCCCTTACTTTTTTGGTGCAGATATTTCTGGCTTTTCTGAACAGCAACCAGTCATTTGGTTCCTTAGTCTTTCTTGCCATTTTCCATAGCTTATCTCTCTCAAGCAGTGCAGATTTAAGGTCGGCTGAGAACCAGCAGCAAGATTTGCTTTTTACTCTAACACTAGTGATTGGTGCATGAGTATTGAGGGCACCTATGATTATGCTGTTTAACACCTGAAGTGTTATTTCCACAGAGTATGTAAGGTAGAACTCTTGCCAGCGTGCAGAGTGGCATAGATCGTGGAGATATCCCTCGATATTAAGATTTTTTTTAGATCTTCTCGGGAGAAATTTTGCTGGATTAGTGGGTTTGTCTGATGATCTTATTCCTGCTATAAGACAGTGATCACTTATGTCACTGAATAATACTCCAGCGTGTGAGAACAGGTGGGGTTTGTTTACCAGCATGATGTCAAGTAGGGTGCTGCTACTTCTGTTCTTTAAATTGATTCTTGTCGGTTCATTTATTAGTTGAGAAAACCCAAATGTATCACAAAAAGATACTAGGGGTGCAGCTGTCTTGGAGAGCCAGTTTAAATTCAGATCACCTAAGATAATGGTATCTTCAGGGCCCAGTTTGATTATATTCCCCAGGTGGGTTAGGAGCTTATGATCGGCAGAGGGGGGCCTATAGCATCCAACTAGTTGAAAAGCTGCCATGTTGGGGAGAGCTATTTTAAGGGATAAACATTCAAATTCTTTGGGCAATGATGTTGCACTAAGGCAAGATGCAGATATATTCGATTTTACATAAATAGCTACTCCACCGCCTTGACAGGCGGTCTGATCTGAATATTTGGTAATTGGGTAGATTTACCTCCTATCCGTTGTTGCAGGTTTGAGCCATGTCTCGGATATTACCAGAAAATCTGGCATGGTGTGGCAACCCAGGCTTGTATTAATGAAAGCTTTTTCAGGAGGCTGCATGCATTGATGTGAAGGAAGCTTAGTCCTTTAATGGAGGCTAGATCTGCTGGGGAGGTGATACCCTCTGGAGGTCCTGGATTGATTTCAACATTACCAATGCAGATCAGCAGAAAGAATAAGAGCTTTGTGAGGGCTTCAAAGGACAGGAGGAAGGGACAGTCAATGGGCCTTCTCTTCTTGCTCAGTGGCCAGTGCCTAGAGATGAACCACTCTGGATTGTGGCTTAGTAACCTGTCACAGAGTGCTAGTTTGGTGGACAGGTATAAGGGGGCACTGTAGATCCAATAGTGGAGCGTGGAGCATGAAAAGTATATGACAGGTTGTGTCCCTTTTTGGGGGTTACCCCACTGATTGTGGTGAAGCAACGGTAGGGCATATGTGAGGAACCGATCGGCATCCACTGGAGGCATCACAGGGAAGCTAGGCTGACAAGTCGCATTATACAATAAGGCATGGATCGGTATGGCATCATCCTCAGAGAATACAATAGATGAGAGAGAGAGAAACAGTAAGAGGAGCTTCCCCAGCCCCATTATGATGCAGTAACTAGGGGTTAACAACAATAAGGACAAGGGGAGGACTGCTGAGCAGGTGACACCGCAGAGCTGCTGATAGATTATTGGATAGACTTTTGCTGTGGGCGGAGATAAAAAAATTTTGGCGCGAAGATGCGTATAAAAGAAACACCCAAGAGGGTGGGGGGGGTGAGCAAAATTTTGGGCTTTCCATGACACTTCCTGGCTGTCTCTCCGGCCTCCTGGTCCCTGAGGCTTGCCGGCGACCGCCTCCTGGCGGAGCGTAGCTCCCAGCTTTACTGGGTGCCTGAGGCAAGGGCTGCCAGGAGTGGAGGAGACAGAGAGATCACAACAATAAATAAAATTGCAGCAATCAAGTGATTCTGCAAATAGTGTGAAGTTATTTTGCACAACAAAAGACTGGGGTTTGGCGCCTTAGCGTCTGGCCCACTAGAAGTCCCACCAAAAGATTGTAATCACATAGGCATTGTAAAATACAGCAGAAATCATAAAATTTTAGCAGTAAAAGTAAAACAGCTCTTTTTAGGTAATTTACTTTAAAAAAACACACAATCCCCAGCCAGCTTCAGCAGTGCAAAGTACAACAGCAGTCTATGGAGCAGGAGAACCAATCGGAAGCAAGGCTCAGAAAGCGCTCACCTTCCGATTGGTTGCGGCTTTCCGTACCTTCCTGGCTGTCTCTCCCAGCCTCCTGGTCCCCTGGGCGGCCTTGCGGTCGCCGACCGCCTGCTGGCGGAGCGTAGCCCTGGCGCTTACTGGGTGCTCGAGGGCAAGGGTGGCTTCCTGGCTGTCTCTCCCAGCCTTCTGGTCCCCTGGGTGGCCTTGCGGTCGCCGACCACCCGCTGGTGGAGCATAGCCCTGGTGCTTACTGGGTGCTCGAGGGCAAGGGCGGCTTCCTGGCTGTCTCTCCCGGCCTCCTGGTCCCCTGGGCGGCCTTGCGGTCACCCGACCCACTGAGGAGCATAGCCTGCACTTACTGGGTGCTCGAGGGCAAGGGCGGCTTCCTGGCTGTCTCTCCCAGCCTCCTGGTCCCCTGGGCCGCCTTGCGGTCGCTGACCACCCGCTGGCGGAGCGTAGCCCCGGTGCTTACTAGGTGCTCGAGGGCAAGGGCGGCTTCCTGGCTGTCTCTCCCAGCCTCCTGGTCCCCTGGGCGGCCTTGCGGTCACCAACCGCCCGCTGGCAGAGCATAGCCCCAGCGCTTACTGGGTGCTTGAAGGCAAGGGTGGCTTTCTGGCTGTCTCTCCCGGCCTCCTGGTCCCCTGGGTGGCCTTGCGGTCGCCGACCGCCAGCTGGCAGAGCGTAGCCCCGGTGCTTACTGGGTGCTCGAGGGCAAGGGTGGCTAGAGCATATTCAGGTCCCCCATCAACAATATCTCCCCTTTTTCTGCAATTTTAAGGATGCCTTCTATCATTTTCTTGTCCATTTCCTCCCCCTGAGATGGGGGTCTGTACACAACCCCCATATGGATTGTGGTGCCATTTCCTGTCTCCAGGGTGACCCATAGTGACTCATCAACTTCCTGTTTCTCTTTAGTTATGTTGCTTTAATCCCTTCCCTTATATAGATAGCTACTCCTCCTCTTCTTTTACCCACCCTGTCCCTCCTATAGACTGTATATCCCTGTATATCCTGGTATGTTGACTTCCCACTCATGGTTCTGTGTGTACCATGTTTCAGTGACTGCCACAATATCCAGGCATCCCTCTTCCATCAAGGCCACTAGTTCAGGGAGCTTTTTGCACAGACTGTGAGCATTGGTACTTATCACCTTCCATTTATTTTTATGGCCTTACCCCTTTTAGCCCCGTCTCTGTCCTTAACACCTTTTTCTGCATTTGTCCCTGTCTTGCTCCCTACTGACTTCTCTGCCTTGGTGTTTACCTCTATAACTACTGCGCTTTGTTGGGGAAGGCTGGGATTTCCCTGCTCCTTTTCAGTGCCTCCCCCCTTGGCTAGTTTAAATGCTTGCCAATGAAGCATTTAAACCTGTCACCTAGGATCCTGGATCCCCCAGACAGATGCAGACCATCACACCAGTATAAGCCTGCATCCCTCCAGGTGGCTCCCTAGTCCCCAATGAAGCCAAAACCCTGAGCTCCACACCAGTTTTTCAACCATTCATTGAATCCCATGGTGTGGAATACCCCTTCATCATCCTTGCCATAGACAGGCAGCACCTCTGAGAAGGTTACCGTACATGCTACTTGTCTAAGGCCCCTTCCCAACTCCACGAACTCCTCTTGCACCACTCTGATCTCATTTACAGCCAGGTCATTTGTCCCTAGGTGGACAATGACATCCAGCTCCCTCCCTCGAACAGCTGCTCCCACGACCCTGAGGATTTGCTTCCTGTCCCTCCAAGCCATGGCACCAGGCAGGCACCTTACCTCCCTATCCCCTTCCTCCCCCATGTCTACCCCCTAATGATTTAGTCCCCCACCAGGAGTTGTTTCCTTCCCTGTGGGATTTCATGCCACCCTCCTGTGAGTCTCCTTTGTGGAGGTTCCTAGCATCCTCCTTGGTCTCCATTGCAGGTGCCTCCATAGAGGAACCACTCTTTGTCAGAACAGCATATGAATTCTGGAGAGCTACAAATGGAGGGATGCACTTCTGTTCCACCACCCTCTCCCTCCCTGAGCCCACCTTGGTCCAACCACTCCTCTTTCTTGGCAACCTTTGAGGTAATGGTGGTGGCCCTGGTGGTCCCTGGGTGGAGGAAGAGGTTTCACGAATCCTAGCCAGGTCAACCTGGAGATGGGCAACCTCCTCCCTCAGACCAGAGAGGTGCCTGCAAACAGGGCAGCATCACAGCCTCCAGAATGTCTCCCAGAACACTGCTGCTCCACAGCCATTGCACTGCACCACTCCCATCTTGACTTATTTTGTGTCCCCTCTCCTGTTGCTTTGTATGCTTATTGTCTCCTCCATCTATGTATTTTTACACTTACTTTCCTGCTGCCTATGTGCCCTTACAACTCTCACCCTTCCTGTTCTGGGACAGGAACTTCCTGTAGTCTTCAGTAGTCTCCTTCCTCCGTGCTTGGATTCAGACCTCCAGAAGCCCAGGGGGGATAAAGAGTTTTTTTTTTTTTTTTTTAGGTTCCTTCAACGTTGCTGAAACTAATGTGTCTCAGTGATCCTTCCCTTCCTACTGCCAAACAGGAAGTTCCTGTTGTCAGTCAAATTCAGTGGCTATAAAACTAGAACTGGCTTTGGGTAGGAGGGTGAAGGGGTGGGAAGGAGGGCAATTAGTAAAAAAATCTGTAGTTCCGGACTTCTCTTTCTTGCTCTGCAACCAGTTCTCTTCTGCTAGAAACAGCCAGAAGCTGTAATTAGAGACAGCTGCTTTTGTACACCTAAGTTACTAAGCCAACCCCCCCAATTAGATTCACTCTCTGCTCTCAGTAAATTAATCTGATACTGCCCCCTTCCTCAGAAAAAACACTTTTTTATTTTTTACTTAAATGAGACCCCCTTCTTCTAATAAAGTATCTGTTTGCTTAATCCAAACAGGTACTACTCCTGCTGAGACAGAAGTGATTAATTAATAAAAAATCTGTAGCTCTGGACTTCTGTTTCTTGCGCTGCAACCAGTTCTCTTCTGCCAGAAACATCCGGAAGCTGTAATTGGAGACAGCTGCTTTTGTACACCTAAGCTGCTAAGCCACATCCCAATTAGATTCACTCTCTGCTGTCAGTAAATTAAGCTGATACTGCCCCCTTCCTCAGAAAAACACTTTTTTTTACTTAAATGAGACCCCCTTCTTCTAATAAAGTATCTGTTTGCTTAATCCAAACAGGTACTACTCCTGCTGAGACACAAGTGATTAATTAGTAAAAAATCTGTAGTTCCGGACTTCTCTTTCTTGCTCTGCAACCAGTTCTCTTCTGCCAGAAACAGTTATAAGCTGTAATTGGAGACAGCTGCTTTTGTACACCTAAGCTGCTAAGCCAACACACTCTACCATTCACTCTGCTCTCAGTAAATTAAGCTGATACTGCCTCTTCTCAGAAAAACACTTTTTCTTTTACTTAAATGAGACCCCTTCTTCTAATAAAGTATCTGTTTGCTTAATCCAAATAGGTACTACTCCTGCTGAGACAGAAGTGATTAATTAGTAAAAATCTGTAGTTCTGGACTTCTGTTTCTTGCTCTGCAACCAGTTCTCTTCTGCCAGAAACAGCCAGGGATAAGGATGCCTAGAAGGAATAGCTTGGGGTCAAAAGGTAGTTTTTGTCCTGTTACTCTGGAGGCAAGTAAACAGACTTTATGCCAGAGCTTATTAATGGGAGCGTAAGATCACAAGCTACGAAGTAGATCCCTGTTGGCCAAATTGCAGCACCAGCAATTATCATTATTTAATATGCCCATTCATTGAAGCACAGAGGGGGTTCTATACCAAAGATGTAGGATTTTAGTTTGTATTAAAGAACTATGGGCATCTTTAAAGGTATTATGTGCAATACACCAACAATTACTTCATTGTGCGTCTGAAATATTGTAGTGAAGAAGTGTACTCCATTTATTTTTGACCTGTATAGACTGAACAGGTAGATTATCAATAATGTCTTTGTAAATGGAGCTATTTAATTTTACTGATAAATTAGTCCAGTGCGAGATGTATGGGTTTAGAAGAGTATGCCTATACACTAAACTAGAGAGAGATTTATAAGCTGCCCAAATTTGTAAAAACTTCCAGAAGTCCTGTTTAGGAAGTTTCCATGTGACCTGCAAGTCTGAGAATGATCTAAGAGTGAGTGAATTCTGGTCCAAGATATCTCCGAGAAAGAAAATGCCTTTGTCCCTCCATCTACGACAGAAAATTGGGTGATCTTCTAGAGTGAGCAGTGGATTGCCCCATAAGGGGGCATAAAACTAAGGTGTTGGATTGGATTTTAGGAATTTGTGGGTTAGTTTCCAATAAAGAACAGAGGATGATATAGTTGGGTGAGATTTTAGTTTAGAGGAAATGGGATTAAAAATGAAGCAAGTGGGAATTCCTCTCAGGCACAATGCGGATTCCATTGCAACCCACAGTGGTGAGTGAGGGGAGGGTTTCTGAAACCGTTTAATGCTTTGGGCCATTCAGAAAGCCCAGAGGTAGCATAAGAACCAGGCTTTTAGTCCAATCTCCTTTTTCCCAATGTGATCGGGGTTTGTTGCAGTTAAATCTTGGTGGTTTCCCATCCCAGATAAAGTTACCTATTAATTTATCAATTTTAACAAAAAAGGAGGATGGTAAGACTAAAGGAATACTGGCAAAGAGGTAAAGAATCTTCGGAGAAATGGACATCTTATTGGCTGCAATTTTGCCCATGAAAGAGAGATTAAGAAGCTTCCAACTGTCCAGAATTGTTTTGATGTTATCAAATAAGGGGTTAAAGTTAATGTCCCATATCTTCCCTAAGTTACTAGTAATTTTGATTCCTAGATATGTTATACCCTGTGGTGACCAGCGGAATCTAAGAGGTATGTTCACAAAGACTTTACAGTGATCGTTAAAGGGCATAGTTTGTGATTTGCCATCATTCAAAGCTAGGCCAGAAATTTTAGTAAAATTATTAGGCAAATCAACCAACAGGGGCCCAGCCTCATTCAGGTTTTCAAGTAAGATTAAGAGGTCATACACGTAGGAGAGAGAAAGATATATTGAATTGCTCACAGGTATGCCCATAATGCCAGAAGATTGATGTAAACAAGCAGTCAGGGGTTCCATGGCTAAAATAAACAGGTAAGGTGACAGAGGACAGCCTTGTCTAGTTCCCCTTGCTAGATGAAAGTATGAAGAAAGGGTGGAATTAATAAGTACTTTAGCAACAGGGGAGTTATATAATAGCTTGATCCAGGAGCAAAAGGTATGGGAAAGACTGAAATAAGATAAAACTTAATGAAGGTAGTCCCAGTTTAAGGAATCAAAGGCCTTCTCGAAATCAATATAGTAGCTATGGCTGCAGCTGCTGTCTTGAGGGATTTGACTTTGTGAATTAAATTAAATGAGGAACGTAGGTAATCAGAACCAGATCTATGTTTAATAAAACCAGCTTGCGAACAATGAGTTAGCTAGGGAATCAAGGATTCAAGTCAAGAAGTTAGTAGTTGAGCAAATATCTTCCCATCTGTGTTTAATAAAGAGATGGGCCTGTAACTTGCAGGGTGAGTAGGGTCTTTTTCTTTCTCAGGGATTAGGGTCATGATTGCTTTGGTACAAGATGGGGGAAGCTTGCCAGTACTGGAAGCTTCTTGATAAACATTAAGAAGAAGGGGACATAAGGTGTCGGAAAACATTTTATAGAAATCGACAGGGAATCTGTCACCCCCAAGAGATTTGCCGGATTTCAAGGAAGACAAAGCTTTCTGGATTTTCTGAAGCGAGAAGGGCTCATCTAAAGAATTTGTTTCAAGAGTAGAAAGATGAGGAAGATATAATGATTTAAGGAACTGTTGAATTTGTAAAGTAGATGGAGGATTTGTGTTAAGAGTATAGTTTTTGATAAAAGGTTTTCATGATACGGTTTATAGAGGGGTTGTTGGAGTGAATCGTACCCTGTTCATCTTTTAGGCTTAGGATGTGTCATTCCATTTGTTGTGCTTTGAGCTGGTCAGAGAGGAGTTTTCCATTTTTATCGCCGTGTTCCAAAAACTTATATTTGAGTTTAAACAAGGCCAGTTCGGTTTTACAAGAAATTAATTCATTAATTTTAACTCTAAGTTGAAGAATTTCAAGATGAAGTTGAGAATCAGGATGGTGCTTATTAAAAGAAAAGTATAAATTCTCTTTAGCCTTAAGAGATTTTTCCAAGTCAGCCAGCTGTTGTTCCATTGCTTTTTTCCTATGTGCAGCATAACAGATAATTTTCCCTCAAATCGTAGTTTTAAGAGCTTCCCATACAGAGGACATAGAAGATTCAGTTGTGGTATTATGAAAGAGGAAGTCCTGAATTTGTGCTTTGATCATGGGTAAGAAATTGGGATCCTTGAGAAGGAGTGGGTACAGCCGCCAGTAAGAAGATTTAGGTGCTAATGGGTCTCACAAAAGTTGCAGTTTGACAGGGGAATGGTCCGAGATTATGATGGGAGAGATGGACTAATCAATAGTTTTTTCCATTATAACAAGAGAGGCTAACCAGTAGTCAGTTCTACTGTATGTCTTATGTAGAGAGGAGTAAAAAGTAAATTCTCGATCATGGGGGTGAAGGAGGCCCCATACATCAGCTAAGCCAACATCTTGCATTAGTAATGAGAGGGCTTTAATACTTCTAGGGTGGGCCTCTGTAGTGGGGCTACTTCTGTCAATGCTGGCTTCTAAAGCTAAGTTAAGATCCTCAAGAATAACTGGTGTATTATCAGTGTTAAAGGATAGAATCTGTTGAGCTAAATTATGGAAAAACTCTGGGGAATTGGAGTTGGGTGCATAGACATTAACAAGCAGAAGAGGACCAGAGTTGGTATTCAGTTTGACGATCACCCATCTGCCATCAGTATCAGCAACGGAGTTTACAAGGGGCCATTTGAGACTCTTATGAATAAGAATAGCAACTCCTCTTTTTTTGAGGTATAGGATGATTCATTGATCTGACCGACCCAATCTTCTTTTAAGTCTATGAACATCCTCTGCTAATAATTTTGTTTCTTGAAGGAAAGCAATTTGTGCTTTATGTTTTTTGAGACGTGAAAGAATCTGCTTCCGCTTACAAGGAAAATTAAGTCGCTTCACATTCCATGTATATAAAAGTATGTCACTCATATTGTTATTGTTAAAGAAAGGGAATAATCGCTGGAGTGTGAAGGGACAAATAAATGAGGCAGAGGATGATTAGAATACAATATAGAGAGCTTACGTATATGCAGAGAGTGGCAGGAACATTCAAGCCCCAAAAAAGTGAGATGTATGATACATGAGTAGCACAGCTATCTTATTAAAGTTAAAACAGAGATGGGGAAGGAGAAAAGTCATTAACAACAGCAACAATACAAGTGAGCTAAATAAGAAAGAAAATATTTTATGGGTGTGAGGAGATATGAGTCAGCCAGCTGACTAAGAGACTCTCTCACCACACTCTGGGGTGTCGACGTAGGGAGGAGACTAGGGAGGACCGGTTATAAATATCAGCACAAACCTAAGTCTGATCCCAGTAATATAATAAAGTAAGTATTCCTGATAAGCTAAACTATAATTAAATAATACCAAGAAAGGCAGTGGACTGTAATAACCTCAGCTTAATTCTAAGCTAACAGGACAAGGTATAAGGATACAGCTAAACACCAGAACTTATTTATAAACACTAGTAGCACTAGCACAGAATATACCAACTTGAAATAACAGTAAATTAAAGAACCATATATGAGATGCCAGTACAGCCTAGACATAGAGCAAGGAATTCAGGGAGCCAGGTGGAATGCAAATGAACAAATATAAAAGGAAAAGTAGATCATTACCACATTAGAGTGACTCTGAGTATACTTTGCAGTGCAACAGAGTAAGCACATAATAAATACAATATGGAGGGGGAAAGAAGAAAGGGGAGGTCAATTTAAGCCCATACGCCCTGAGCCAAATGCAAATCGGGATTATGTGGAGAGGTATAGGCTTCGGTGATAACTGTAGACAGAAGAGATAGTCATAGTAAAGATCAGCTCTGATTACTCGAAAATCACCTAAATAGGTGTTATATGGGGTGACTAGGGCTAGAAGACTAGGCCCAGTGAGCCCCAAA
Source organism: Neoceratodus forsteri (assembly GCA_016271365.2). NCBI lineage: Eukaryota > Metazoa > Chordata > Ceratodontiformes > Ceratodontidae > Neoceratodus > Neoceratodus forsteri. The sequence continues at coordinate 607,523,867 of CM057449.1, read as the reverse complement.
ACAGGAGGGACCACACAGCAGTGGATTTCTATAATATCTGTAGGATTCGAGAAAAATAAGGAGCATAAGGAAGATGTAGATTGACAATCCTTTGCAACAGTACACCAAACATAGCCCACCTCTTTGAGTGCTAATGATAATTCCATATTCTAAACAGGAGGTAGTAAGAATAATGGCTTGTAGGGAAGGAGATAGATTAAATGTAGTTGCCAATAATACTTAAGAACCTGTCATCAGGAGAGGGAAGGGGTAAGTTGCCTTGTAATATATAATAATTCACATATGAAAAAAGAAAAGGCAATAATAAGGATGCATACTGATTGAAGATATGCAACTGAACAGCCAAAAGACTATAAACCTGATGCACTGCTAAACTGGAGAGTAAAAGGATAGATACAGACAGCCTGTTTAGTGAGGTAATGTATAAGATCTGACACTAAAATAATAGGTTAGAAAAGCATCGCTGGTATACCAAAATTCCCTTGAAGACCTTTAAGCTGCTCGTTTAAACACTGCAACAAAAAGTAAATTGATCACGCCGCGATGTACAGCCTTTGCTTTCTGCATCCGCTGGGAGCAAAAGCAACCAGGTAGCATAGACTGTAGAGTGGGCGGCTAGGCAGAAAAAGTGTACTGGCACTTCCTTTAAGTATCCTGGAAGCAAAACCTACTAAGATATAGCAACTGTGACTATATTACTGACCATATAAGCTCATGACACCTTAGATTTATTAGCAGGATTGTGACTATTGATGTTCTTGCTTTTGGTCTTTGCCCTACATTTCTTTTTGGGCAGCTCTAAAGATTTGAGGGGAACTTGCAACAACTTGCCCACGAGTATTGGCAGAAATACATCCCTGAGGCACAGGTCCCAAATTAGAGGGATGTTCGTCTGAAATTTGCTGGGAAAGATCCTCCTGCGAGGAGTGCATGTCATCCTCCAGGAGAGCAAACTTATTGCTCAAGGGAATAGAGGGGTTGATTTGAAGGTGAGATGCTGCAGCTTGGGGTGTTTGGGGTGAAATCTCACTAGACCAGCATGAAAGTCTTGAAGAATAATGCCCCGACAGAAGCTTCTCTTGATTGCCTTGGGGTCAAATCAGTTGCGGCATTGTTGCTTTAGGCTGTGAGTTCTGCAACACTTTCCCCATGTTCCTGTACCTCGTTGTCCACCCTCCATGCAGATACCAATGCTGTGTTCGGGTTGCCAATTGCTGCTGAACCTCCCAGGGTAAGATTGCAGAGAGAGACCTCCAGGTAGTTGGCTAAGGTGTCAGGAGTTTCAAAATCCTTGAAGGGAGAGCCTGAGAAAAATGTAATGCTTCTTTGGTGGAGAATTTGTTTAAGTGGATTGTAGGCCTTCCTTCTGATGGTTAAATCTTTTGAAAAGTCTTCATAGATGGAAATATTAAACTCTTGCCACTGAAGTTTCCCCATTTCTCTGCCTCATTTCTGTATTAATTCTGTGTGGGAATAGTTCAAGAAGCGAGCAATGATAGGCCTTGGTCGCTGGTCTGATGTTGGCCTGGGACCCAGAGTACAGTGAGACCACTCAATGATTAACGTTAGGTCAGGAGGCAATTTAAGCATTGCAGGCAGCACATGTAATAAAAGCGCAGTAGTGTGACCTAATTCTACACCTTCAGGGAAGCCAAAAAATAGTAAATTGTTGCGACGATTATGATTTTCAATATTGTCAATTTTGGCTTGTAGGGATTTAATAGTTCGATCTTGATTGCGGACAGTAGCCTGGAGGTCATGAATAGTAGTGGTGTTACAGGCCATTGCTTTCTCATTAAATGCAATTTTCTGGCTAAAAGTTTCAAGAGTGGTTGCATTCTGTTGGGTGGAGGTTTTTAGATCATTAATCTCAGCCATCAGTTTAGAAAATATTACTTCCACTCTAGCAAGTGAGCCTTGCTGTACTTGGAGATCTGCCATAATGCTAAAGGATGCAGCCCAGTATGCTGCAGTACAGTGTAGAATAATTGAATATAAGTAGATGATGGATCAAAAATGACTTACAAACTGTAAACAAAAGGGTAAACAGGGAGGAGAAGAAGCACTGTGGGTCAATTTGGAGGCAGGCAATGGCACCACAATCCGCACAGGGGTTGTATACAGACTGTCCTCTCAGGGGGAGGAAATGGACAAGGAAATGGTAGAAAGTATACTTAGAATGGCAGATAAAGGGGAGATATTGCTGATGGGTGATCTCAATATGCCAGATATTAACTGGAGTGCAGTTGCAGCAGCCACTTCTAAGAGTGGGGTTATTCTAGATGCCCTACAGGGGGCATGCCTTAGACAACTAGTATTGGAACCCACTTGAGAGGAGCAATCTTAGACCTGATCCTCTCAAATGGAGATGGAGAGAGGATCACAGATGTAGAGTGGGTAAGCCATCTGGGAACTAGCGACCATCGAACAGTATGGTTCATAATAAACACAGCAATAGAGTCAAGCCATACAAAGGCAAAAGTACTGGACTTCAGGAGGGCTGACTTTGCCAAAATGGGTGAGTGCCTAAGGAATGCACTAGCAAATGGGCAGGAAGGAGAGATGGAAGAACAATGGGGAGTAATAAAAACTGCCATCACAGAGGTAACAAGCCTTTGTGTGAAGCAAATAAACAAAACAAAACGATGTAAGAAACCACTATGGTTCTCAAAGGAGGTGGCAGTGAAGGTTCAAGAGAAAAAGAAAGCATTCAGAAAGTACAAGGAATCACAGAAGGAGCAGGACAGAGAATTGTATCAGTTAAAGCAAAAGGAAGCTGGGAAGGCAGTCAGAACAGCAAAGGCTTGAACTGAGGAAAAGATAGCCAATTCAGTTAAGAAGGGGGATAAAACCTTTTAGGTACATCAGGGAGCGAAGAAAGACTAAGGAGGGATAGTGAGGCTTAATAAAGGGAGGGGTGGGCAGAGGTGACTGTGAAAAGGCAGAGATACTAAACAAATATTTTTGCTCAGTATTTACAAATGAAGAGGGGAGTACCTAAAACAAACAATAGAAACACTCTGGATACAGAAGTTGATACCAGCCCATTTACAGAAGAAAGGGTTCTGAAAGAACTCTTAAAACTGAAGGTGGACAAAGCAATAGGGCCTGATGGATTCATCCCAGAATTCTAAAGAACTAAGGGTAGAACTAGTGACACCACTGACTACCCTCTTTAACAAATCATGGGAGGATGGGGTGGTATCTGAGGACTGGAGGAGGGCAGATGTGATTCCCCTTCACAAAAGTTGGAGCAAGGCACAAGCAGAAAACTACAGACCTGTTAGTTTAACATCAGTGATAGGGAAAATGATGGAATCACTTCTGAAGGAAAGAATTGTTGAGTACCTAGAGGCCAGAGGGGCACAGGACCCAAGGAAGCATGGATTCACAGCAGAAAGGTCATGCCAGACAAATCTAATAGATTTCTTTGACTGGGTGACCAAAGTAGTAGATCAGGGAGGGGCTGTGGACATGGCCTACCTAGACTTTAGCAAGGCATTTGACTCAGTCCCACACAAAAGATTAATATACAAGTTAGCCAGCCTGGGAGCGTGTCCCAAGATGATAGCCTGGGTAAAGAATTGGCTGGAGAATAGGACACAGAGAGTAATAGTAAATGGAGTCCACTCTGAAGAAAGGGGGGTTACTAGTGGGGTGCCGCAGGGTTCAGTATTAGGACTGGTCCTCTTCAATGTCTTTGTAAGCGACATTGCAGAGGGACTGGAAGGAAAAGTATGTCTCTTTGCAGATGACACAAAGATCTGCAACAGAGTTGATGCACAAGGTGGGGTGGAAAGGATGAGAAGGGACTTGGCAAGGTTAGAGGAATGGTCAAATGTATGGCAGCTTAGATTTAATGCTAAGAAGTGCAAGGTAATGCACCTGGGAAACAAAAACCCAGGGGAAGAGTACACAATGGGGGTGAGATACTAACAACAAAAATGGAAAGGACCTGGGTAGTCATATCAGATGACTTAAAGGTGGGCAAGCAATGTGAAAGGGCAGTAAGGAGGGCTGGGGGGATACTGGGATGCACAGGGAGAGGCATCACCAGTAGAAAACAGGAAGTTGTTATCCCTCTGTACAGACAGCTGGTGAGACCCCATCTGGAGTACTGTGTGCAGTTCTGGAGACCCAATCTCCTCAAGGACATAGACAAGATGGAAGCTGCCCAGAGGAGGGCAACTAAAATGGTGCAGGGTCTGCACCGGAAGACATATGAAGAGAGACTAAAGGAGCTTAATATGTATAGCCTCGAGGAAAGGAGGGAGAGGGGGGACATGATAGAAACTTTCAGGTACCTCAAGGGAATCAACAAAGTCCAGAGGCTAGCATCTTTCAAAAAGGGTGTGCAAGAACAAGGGGCACAATTTGAAGATGGGGGCGGCTCAGAGGTAATGTGAGAAATATTTTTTACAGAGAGGGTTGTGGATGCATGGAACGGCCTTCCGGAGGAGGTTGTGGAGTCAAAAACAGTGGTTGAATTCAAGCATGCATGGGACAGCCATAAGGCAATTCTAGGGGGTTGGGGTAGAAAGAAGTAGGTTGCTGGTTAACTAGGATCTGCAGCTTATCCATTAGGTAGGGAAATGGGCAGACTGGGTGGGCCAAGCGGTCCTTGTCTGCCATCAAATTCTGTGTTTCTATGTTTCAAGGCAGTAAGATTACAGGATGGTTAAGGAGTTGGTACCAAAGAAAGGTCTGGTGAAGGTTGGATGAGGTTAGATTGCAGTCATTCCTGCAGAGATTCTGAACTATGCTGCCATCTTCTGCCTGGTCAGGCCACGCCCCAGAATCAATCTTTTGACTGTAGGTATTCTTCAGGAATTAGCCATGAAGTGAAATAGCATAGTTAGTGGAGAGGTAGAGGAAATGAAGGATATATGAGGAAAGAAAATACCTGGGTGAATCTTGGAGAAAATGTGATAATAGCCAAGGTAATATTAGAAGCTGGAAAACAAAAGACGATGATGGAGAGGGAGAGATATAGTAGGAATGAAGTGAGCCGAGAAGGCCTCAGAATGGGTCTAATTACTGGGCGTAGTAAGAAGGCTGAAAGGTGACAAATGTGGCGGAAGGAGACAGGGACACCTAGAAAAATGAAAGTGGATATGTACACATAGTTGGAATGCCCACATGAGTATGGCAAGGCAAGGCAAATTTTATTTCTTATACGCCCAATCCTGGAGGCTCTGGGTGCCGTACAAGTCAAAAGTAGATAAAAAACAGTAACAACAATAAATACAACCAAAATAAAATCAGATAAATATATAAAACATCAGGCTGGTAATGACAGTTGACAAGTAGCAAACCCTGAGTAAGTATTAGGCTAATAATAGTGCCTAAAAAGATAGATCTGGGAAGGCCTGACTGAAAAGGTAGGTCTTATGATGGGCTTTGAAAGACTCAACTGAAGGGGCCTCCCTAATAGCTAGAGGAAGCGAGTTCTACAGGATGGAGCTGGCGACACTTCATGCTCTGTTGCTGGCAGATTTTAATCTTGTCCTGGGAACTGCAAGGAGGCCCCTAGAGGAGGAACGAAGGGACAGACCGAGGTGGCAGGAGTCAGAAGGTCCTTCAAATAACTGGGGCCGAGACTGTGTAGGACCTTAGAGGTGAGTAAATCCACCTTGAAGAGAACCCTCCACCTGACCAGCAGCCAGTGCAGTTCACGCAGAACCAGAGTGATGTGACTATGCTTAGGCTGACCAGTCAACAGCCTAGCAGCCGCATTCTGCACCAGCTGCAGCCGAAGGATGGCCCCCCAAGACCCCAAAGAGGAGTGCATTGCAATAGTCAAGCCTCAACATCACAAAGCGTGTATCAAAGTGGGGAGGTCATCGGGCATAACTAGGGACTTGATCCTAGCGATATTCCTCAGGTGACAAAAACTGGTAAGGACAATGGACGCCACCGGAGAATCAAGTGACAGCCTGTCATCAAGAATAATGCCCAGATCTCGCACCCTAGAGGAGGCCTTCAATGGAGTTGATCCTCGGAATAACCCTGTTGCTGCCCCAAAGACCAGCCCATCACATCTTCTGTTTGACTCCACCACCAATACCTCCGTCTTATCGGGGTTCAGTCGCAACCAGCTGGAGGCCATTCAGTCATCGATCTCGGTGAGGCAGGTATTTAGCACTTCCACTGCACTTGATGTTCCAGTGATGAATGAAAGATACAGCTGTGTATCATCTGCGTAGCAGTGGAAACCCAAGTTGTACTTCCTAATGAGGTCTCCCAGGAGTAGCATGTATACGGCAAACAACATTGGTAATAACACTGAACCCTGAGGAACTCAGCAAGACAGTTGACTCGGGTAGGAGGAGAAATTCCCCATCACCACCCACTGTCACCTGTCTGTGAGGTAGGACTCAAACCAGCAGATGACAGTGCTGGTGAGTCCACAGTACTCTCAGGTGACTGAGTAACACACAATGGTCTACCGTTTCAATTGCTAAGGAGCGGTCAAGGAGAAAAAGAATTAACCCCTTTCCTCAATCCCTCACCCCGAGGAGGTCATTATGCACCCGAAACTAATGCAGTCTCAGTGCTATGCCTCACATGAAACCCGACTGGAAGGTCTCATATATATCAGAGGACAGGAGGTGCTCCTTAAGCTGTTGCACCACAATCTTCTCAAGAAGCTTTCCTAAAAAAGGAAGGTTGGAGATTGGATGATAATTCGCCTTGACATCAGGGTCTAACGATACTTTCTTCAGAAGGGGCTTCACCAGCTCCTCTTTCAAGCGATCTGGGAACGCTCTTTCCGACACAGAGCACTGGACAATCAAGGCGAACACTGAGCCTGAAGTGTCAGGGCATTTACCTGGTCCGGTTCCCAGACCCGACCTCCAAGGGTTGTTTCGTGTCCCGGGAATAATCCCTCAGAACCAGCAGAAACAACCACCCTATTCAGAAACTTAGTTTGCCTAGGCTGAGGTCTAACTGGGTGTGCTTAATAGTGCACATAGCTGAGTGTCCACTTAGGTTTACCTTATAATCACCCTATTTCAGGGGTTCTCAAATGGTGAGGCCAGCCTCCCTTGGGAGGCCCCAACCTGTTCCAGGGGAGGCTCAAGCAAGTCTAAAAAAAAAAAATATACTGGATTTAAATTGTGGGTTTTATATATTTTGTGTGAAGAGATGAAGCAAATTGAAGGAAGATAATAGTAAGCGGATTGTAAGTATTTATTTACTAATAGGTGACAAGGGAAGGTGAATGCGTCAAGGCTCATTTCAGGTGTACGTGAGGAAGGGTAGGGAGTGAATACATTTCAGAAGGTAACTGCAAAACAATCAAGAAATATACAATGAGCAATAATGCAAATAAATATGAACAATAAATTAATAATGAGTGGTGGTAATTGATCAATTTGTAGACTGATGGGAGAACAGCCCAAATACAAGGCTTGAGCATAGAAGTGCTAAGAGCAATAGCAGGAAGGAGCAAAGTAATCCCCAAGAGGTTGCTTCGGAGCAGGGACGGAGGGGGAGAGGCAAAGTATGTAGGAAGGTTATTTCATATAGAGAGGAAACAGAGCAAGTAGTCTGACCCACGAAGGTACTGTAACAAGGAGAAACAATGGTTCAAGAATGAAAACAGTGGAGCAAGTAGGCTGGCCTGGTTGGGGGCTTACAATAAGCTGAATAATAATATTTTTTTATTTTATTTATTTGTTATTCAGATAACAGCTTTGAGCACATGAGCTCTTTTTCAGAAGTTCCAAGTCAGTATAAGACAAAGAACTGAATGTGAGCCAAGTACTCAAAGGGGTTCTCAATTTATTCATGGTGTACTGCGCAAAGTACAGTACGCTATTTTTCTTTGGGGAGGCCCAAGATAATTTCACTTTTTCGGGGAGGCTCAAAATCTTTTCCATGGATTTGGGGAGGCTCACAGTGACAAAGTCAAAGAACTATTGCCCTATTTGAATCATGGTCTAATCTGCTTAAAATTACCTTACCCTAAACCTTTGTTCTAATTATTTTGCCTGATAAGTAATTGTATCTCTTAAATATTCAGTTTCATCTTGTTTCTCTTCCATATTTGGTTGAGAAGAAATACCAGAGAATGCCATTTTGTAATTATATGATTTTTACTGTATTTAAAATAATGTGACAACATTACGTAACAGCAGTGCAAACAAAAATAACATGAATTATCACGATGAAGGGGAAGCCCCTTTACTTACAGATGCAATAAAAATATAAATAAGCCAAGCATTAACTTTGTCCCAGCTCCATTATGTTAGGGATAAAGGCAACCTTACCACACCACAAGTACCCAGATATTCAAGCTGAGGTCCTAAGAGAGGTCTCTCCTCTTGCAGTCCTGCTTCTCCTCTCCTCTCCTCGTCTGTGTTGAGGACTGACTTTTATATCTGACGAGGTGGCTGCTAGACTTTGCAGGAGTTCAATGGTAAAAACTGACATCATGGAGAACATGACAATAAGAAGGCTTTAATGGAAAGGGTATGATACTATCTCAGCACTCAGCTTAGCTGAACTGGGTTGTGGTTTGTGGTCAAGCCCCAGATCTTGTTCATGAACACACAGTCTAATTGGCAACAGAGACATTTTAAAACATCTTTGTACTGAAAAAGGAATATTTCTTAATTGTAAGAAACTTTAAAAAATGCAAGTAATGTAACCATATACTTATTCTTAAAGCAGATAACCTATCAAACTTAAAGCATGTATAAACTATTTAATATTTAGATCATAGTTATTTACTTTTCAAACTTCAGAGTGCACTATTGAGAGTAGAGGCTTCTACAGAAATTAAAATGCTTAACAACTGGCTTGTCAGTACCAGGATATGGCTTGTGGCTATGTCTTCGATTTTATCTTGCTAGTAACAGACGTACTCTAAAACATTTTAATAAATAAAAGAAAGAAGAAAAAAAAGATCAACTTTAGGAAGGTTTAAGACGTCACTGATGTAACCCTACTTATTTTTAAAGAAAGCAACCTGCCAAACTTTTAACTGTTTAACATTTAGATCATAGCTATATTGAAATGTAAAGCTCTTTTATTTTTTATTTTGTAATTAATTTAACATGCCCTCTAGATGGTCTGAATAGTCCATTTACCCTTCCATCTGATTACTAGGTACAGGCTACTCTTTATTAGTTGGTCAATCTCTTCATCAATATCTTGGTTTGGATGGATGGCCAGGTCAAGTTGTCCCATTTGGGACAACTGTAGGGTGCAGGCTGTGCAGGCCAATGGAGTCGACACATCCCACTAAGAAACAAGTCGGCATTGGGTCCAGTTCACAAAATGTGTGCTTCAGCCCGGAAACTACCTCAATGACCTCCACCACCTAAACTGGTTTAAACTCACCCCAATTGGGTGGAAAGCTCTCCGGACATTGAAGGCAACCACTGTTGGCCATATTTAGGCTCCCTGGCAAAATTCTCAGGCAGATGCCCGAAACCATGTCAGAAAAGAATTGAACAAACTCATCACACAAAGTGTTAGAAAAGGCTTTTTTCGGCTGCAGACAGACTGGATGAAATAGTCTGTCGACAGTATGAAAGAGCACTGTTGGTCAATTCTTCCCTGCAGCAATCTCCCTGGAGAGGACCTCTGCCTTCTTACAGTCGATTGCCCCCTGGTACTCACTATATTGAGCACGCAGGCCAGTTTATCCTCCTTCCATCCAGTCCTCTGCCAGTAGTGCTCCAACTTCCAACCCATCCTCTTCATCATCTTGATCTCCCCATCAAACCAAGGGGAACTTAAGTGAGAAGAGCTGGGTTGTACACGGACCAGGGTGAGGGTGTCAAGTACAGCAGACATCACCCTATTATAGGTGGCAACCACCTCGCTCGAATCCCTCACACATGCAGTACCCACACTAGATAGATCGGCTACTGCTAAGAATCTCTCTAGTGTAAGACCCCTCAAATGGCGGTAGCTGACCATCTCAGTGGGGAGGGTCGGGGCCCAATGAGAACCCCACCATGAAGTGATCGGACCAGCTGACCCAATCAGTCTTGAGATTGTTAATCTCAAGCCCCAGTGAGAACACAAGGTCCAACATGTGGCCACCCTGATGGGTCACGGAGGAAACCTCCTGTGCCAGGCCCAGAGATGACATAAAAACACAGGTGTATGAAGCATCACTGGAAAGAAAGAGTCAGTGCTGTCCAGATCAACAATAGCAGCAGAACACAAACAGGCAGCACTCTCAGACCACATAAATAAAGAACACAAGTCGATAAATTACAACAGCCGGAGCCCGCGGCCACATTACCCAGTGCTTCGAGTCCAAAGCGTGACTCTTTGTCAGGGGGTGTGTCCTGAGTTCTGGTCTGGTGGTATTTATTCACAAAGTTTTTTAAAGTGACAGCAAAAAAAAAAAAGGAATTTATATTTTACAATTTTTCAATGTTTAAGTTCAAAAAACACTCATGCACGTCAAAACAGTACAGGCACAATCTTCTTGTTATATTAATACTCTCAAAATTAATAAATTACATTTAGAGTCAACAAACATTTATTTATAAATAATACAAACATATGTATATGTATATATTATATATATATCTATATATATATATATAGATATATATATATATATATATAGATATGTAAATTTGTAATTGTTTAAGCAGCAGCAAGATTGGGATGAGACGAGAATAAAATGACCAAGTACAAGATACTGGTTCCTGTTAAATAAATGGGAAAAGACAGTGACTTTTCCTGTGACTCCTACCATTTATACTTTGCTTAAAATTCACAAGGACCAGACCAACCCTCCTGGCTGACCAATCATATCAGAAGTGGGTTCCCTGATGGAGAAATTATCCACTTTTGAGGATTATTATCAAAGACAGTTGGTAATTACTCAGAGGTCATTTCTACTTGATTCTATGGATGTGTTGGCCAAGCTCGGGGAGTTGGTCTGATCCCCTGAATACATATGGCTTACTATTAATTTAACTAGCCTCAATACATGCATTAAACATTAAACATTAAAAACTGGGCCAGCATCATCACCCACCCAGGTCTTGGTGATTTAAACTAGATCGACCGAAGAAATCAAGTCTGCTATAATTGCGGTCTTATTCCTGATTGATCTGGCATTGCATAACACTGCCCTCATGGGACTGGTGGGTAGTATAGACCCTCTGGTTACTTGCCCACTCGGTCAGGTGGGAACCCTGAAAATGGGAATTAAACATGTCTGGCCTCCCTCAAGTGCCCGTCTAATCCCAGGGTGCCTTCTGCACCTAACCATCTTGATCCTACCTCCCTCTGCTGAAACCGAGGCACCCCGCCATGCCCGATCAGTACGATGCCTCCCAATCCCAATCTCCAGGCAGCAACATGCTGTGGTGAAAGAAACTGGGAGGTTGCTAAAAGTCCACAGATCTGGCAGGCAGGATGCCTCATAAACAATCTTAGCCCACCCCAGACCTTTACACATCCCCAGACTCAAACTAACTGATTGAAACTATCTTCTGGCAAAACTAATGCCTGTTAAGGCCGAATCATACATACACACTCACAAACATCTAAAACAAAAATCTAAAACCATTCATACAGAGTCACACACTACTATTGCTACTACAACTACAGAACAGCCCAAATTAAAAAGACTCTACCTTCACCCCCACCTCCACCCCCACACAACCCCCAATAACCCCTTTAATGAAAGCAAAAAACACAGAGATAAAGCCTTCCAATTCCAAGGAGAGAGAGCAGCCTGCAGAGCTTAAAATAAGAATAACACCCTACAAGACAGGGCTAAAAATCACAATCATTAGAAAAACAGTCAGCTTGTATAAAGTTGTTCCAGCCCAGCGCTATTACGGAGATCAGGGGCCCTCTCATGGCTCCTTAAGTCTGCTGGACAAGATAACCAGGGAACAAAAGAGTGCAGCCTGTAAAATCCTCCTGAGGCAAGATTAGATTCACGGCCTGGAGCTCCTCTAACCAGCTCTCAGTAAGTAGATCTCAGTGAAACAAATATTCAATGGCCACACACACACACACACACACTCTCTGAATGGAAGTGCATGCAGTAATAGCAGTAACATTTATTTATTTGGCCCCAAATCCCGGGGGCTCTGAGTGCCTTTCAACACAAATGGTATAGCTGCATGACATAGTAAAACAATTAAAACTTAATTCAGTGTAGAATGTGCAAAAGAAGTGGATAAAATGAATAGTGTAGTCAGCTCATATATATACATAAAAGTGGAGGATGAAATACAGGAGGAAGAAGTTCTTAATCCCTAAAAACCTCCTGAAACAGGAAGGACTTTAGGCCCCTCTTAAAAGCCTCCACTGAGGGAGCCTCCTATAGTGATTGAGGCAACCTGCTCCTCTGAGTAGGCCTGGCCAGTGAAAACACTTGATCCCTGGAGGTTTTGAGCCTTACTCTGGGGACTGCTAGTCATCCCACCTCAGAGGAGCTGAGGGGGCGAGAGGTCTGGTTAAGGTGTAGAAGGTCTCTCAGGTAGTCAGGATCCAGTCCATATAGGGCTTTATAGGTCAGCAACCCAACCTTGAAGGTGATACGCCACTTCACTGGCAGCCAGTGCAATTCACGCAGGACCTGGCTTATACGACAGGAGCTGGGGGGGGCCCATAATCGACCTGGCTGCTGTGTTCTGCACCAGCTGCAGGCATTGTAGGACACCTGCACTCACCCTGAGGTATACAGCATTACAGTAGTCAAGGCAGTAGCTGGGTCTGAATGTGACAAATGCATGTCCCAGTGATGGTAGGTAATCAGGAGAATCAATGCTTTAATCTGGGGGATGTTTCTGAGATCATAAAAGCCACCCTGGACCACAGCAGACACCTGCACTTCATGTCAGCCTTTCATCCAGAATGACCCCCAGATTCTTTGCTTTAGCAGATTCCTCCAGACTGGAGGAGCCCAGCACAAGGCCAGACTCCACCACCGCAGCCCTTGCACCTCACTTTTGACCAGGCTCAGTCACTAATACCTGTCTTATCTGGGTTTAGTTTTAGCCAGCTTGATAACATCCGTTCCTGGATCTCAGCCAGGCACAACAAATTTACCACCATGACTTCATCTAGCAAACCTGGTGCAAAAGATAGGTGCAACTGATTATCACTGGCATAACAATGAAAACCCAGACTGTACTGCCTAATGATCCCTCCCAGGGGTAGCATGTACACTGTGAACAACATGGGTAAGAGGATCGATCCTTGGGGTACACTACAGAACAAGGGCTTTGGGAGTGAGGAGAAATTGTCCATCACCATCCTCTGCATCCTATCCCTGAAGAAGGACATAAATCAGCAGATGACAGTGCTGGCGAGTTCCCCATACTCCCTAAGAAGATCCAAAAACAACCCATGGTCCACGGTGTCAAATGCTGAAGAGAGATCAAAGAGGACAAGAATTGACCATTCTCTTCTATCTCTCACTCTGAGAAGGTCATTATGCACCCTGACCACTGCAGACTCAGTGCTGTGCCATACCCAAAACCCAGACTGCAGAAGTTTGAAGATATTAAAAGCTGTGAGGTGTTCCTCAAGCTGCAGCATCCCCATCTTCTCTATAACTTTCCCCAAAAAGGGAAGGGTAGAGACTGGTCTATAATCCCCCAGGCAGTCTGGGTCCAAAGATGGTTTCTTAAGGAAAGGCCTCACCAGCTCATTTTTCAAAATGGTCTGGAAAGTCCCCTCCAAAAGGCAGCACCAGATTAACTTGGTGAACACTTGATTTAGAAACCCCACAGACTTAACTAAAAGGTGCATTGGGGGGCCTGGGTCCAGTACTCAAACTGTGGGTTGCAGCTCCAAGATCACCCCACTGACCTCTTCCTCCAAAACTGGCCTACACTTTTTCCAGACCTGAGAAGGGCATCTAGTTACAGCCAATTCCACCCTGCCTGGTTGTGACAGCCTGATTGGAGAGATCCCTGACCAAATCAAGGACACCCTGTCAGAGAAAAACTGAGCAAACTTTCCACAATGAGCAAACAAAATTGATCTCACCAGTTGCAGACAGATTGGATTCAACAGTCTGTCTACTATCCAGAAGAGCTGAGCTGGTTGTTTTCTCTCTGCCACAATTTCTCTGGACAGAAATGCTGCCTTCTTATGAGAAATTGTCTTTGATATTCATCACAGTGAGTCTTCAAAGCCAGTATGTCCTCATCAGCCCTAGACACCCTCCAACAATGCTCTAGCCTCTGACTCTTAGACTTAAGCTCCCTGAGCTACCCATTAAACCATGGGAATCTGAAGTGCAAAGTCCTGAGGTGCATATCGACCAGTTTGACTGTATCGAAGGTCTTGGTGATGACCCTGTTATTGGCCATCACTGTTTCTTCTGATCCAGTCCCACAAGCAACCATCACAGATGGGAGCTCCATCACCACCTGGAATACTTCTGGGGACAACCCCTTCAAAGAGCAGAAGTGAACCACCTCCACTGGTGGTGGACTACAGGAGAGGTAGGGGGGGTGCCTTGAATGAGAATCTCATTGTGCAGTGATCCGACCAATTGACCGGATCAATCTTATGGTTATTATTCTCAAGCCCCAGCAAGAAGACCAAGTATAAGGTGTGACCGTGTTGATGGGTTGCAGAGGTAACTTCCAGTTGCTAGGTTCAGTGATTCCATCTGCTGGAAGAAATCTTGACCAAACTTTTAGAGTTTGTCGTCAATATAGGCATTGAAATATCCCCAAAACAACCATCTGGGTGACTCCAATACCCTCTCAGTGATAAAGTTCATGATCTCCTGCAGGAACTCCATCTCATGCCCCGGCGGTCGGTACACCAGAAGGATCCCTCAACCTGCACCTGGACCCCCAAGCATGAACACGCATTCAGTCAACAAAGTATCTCTAACTGAGTGCACAGTGAAGTTAATCTCAGATCTAAAATGAATGGCCACCCCCCCCACTGTCCCTCTGAGGGCAGTGCACTGTGGAGAACCCGGGAATGACAGCTGCCTCCAAAACAGGACCAGCATCATCACCCACCCAGGTCTGTGTAATGCAAGCCAGACCAAGCAAAGAACAAGATATTAAATCAGTCATAATGGCTGTCTTGTTCCTCATCGATTTGGATTTGCCAGTCACCACCCTCAGGGAATGACAGGAAGCTGCTGACCTAACAGCCTAACAGCTGCCTGGCCACTCAGTTCAGTAGGAGTCCTGGGTATAGGCACCAACCATGTTTGGCCTCTCTCTTTGGCCCATTTCACCCCTGTACACCTTGTGTTCCTCACCAGACCTATAACACCCTCATTGGCACCCCATATCCCACCTCCTACCATCCCACCTCCTAATGATATCCACCTCCCTGCAGCACCTATATGCCACTGCAGACGTGGGAGGGGCATCAAAGGGACAGAGGCCCATCAGTTGGGACAGTGAGTAACTAAGCTGAGGGGCCCCAAATTCTTGGCACATGTTGCCACCATGTAAACAAATTTTAAAAGGAAAGACCTCACACCTATCTAAGATCCCCAGAAAAGGATCTGAGACTACTCCAATATTTCAGAGTTAAAAAGCCATATTTATTTCTTACAGAAGCTTAAAAAACAGGTACATGGCATTAGATATGTAATGCCCCCACAAATAGGGACTTACCTGATTGCTCATTTTTGCTCCCGTCTGCCTCCTGATGACGTCCTTTGCCTCTGGTATCCCCCGATGTTTGTCTCCGATCTCACCACCTGGCACAGGTCCAGAGATGTGTCCCAAGGTCCCCGAGCGCCCTTTTTTCTCCTTTTGGTGCCCTTCTTGGGTCTTCGAAGCTATTGCAGGATTGCCTGCTGATTTATTTTAAATTTTCATGGCCAGCGAGCTGCACATGTGCAAATAGCACGCTCTGTTTTCGGCCACACTTGCAGTCACTAAGTGGCTCTTACAGTGGTTCTGGGCCCCGTAAGGTGCAGGGTGGGGGCCAGTGACTCGAGCTGGACCGGAGGGAGCCACTAGACATTTGAAACAGGGAGTGCTGTGTTGTGGTCTGAGTTTGGCTTGGCTCTACGAATATTAATGAGCAGTCCATTAGTATTCATGAGCGGGTCTGCTTGTTCTGCTGCGGACCTCATATTTCAGCAGCTGCTGCAGGGACAAAAGTGTAAATAAATATATGATAAAAGCAGCATACGAACATACGAACATACAAATGAGCCAGCAGAAACAGACCACCTGGTCTAAGTCTGCTCAAGTTTGCAGCCAACACTCCTAGTTTGCAGCTGCCCCACCCCCTTCCCTTTGTCATCCCACTGCCAGCCCCATCTCCCCCACCCTAATTCTCCCCCATTCCCTGTCCCATGCCCTTTTGCGCTGTTCAGAGATTTACATGATACCACCCATTCTGGTAGGGTGTTCCATTTTGCTACCACCCGCTCTGTGAAATAGTGTCTCCTCATTTCCTTCCTAAATCTTCCCCCCTCTATTCTCAGCCTGTGCACCCTGGTGACCCTCCCCCTCCTTAACTTAAAGATCCCATCTGCCCTATCCTTATTAATTTCCCTCAGATACTTGAATGTCTCTATCATGTCCCCCCTGTCCCTTCTATCCTCCAGGGTGTACATATTCAGGTCTCTCAGCCTGCTGTCATAGTCTCTCCCCTCCATTCCACATATCATCTTTGTTGCCCTCCTCTGCACCCCCTCCAGTAGCCTGATATCATGCTTTAGATATGGCCCCCAAAACTGCACACAATACTCTAAGTGCGGCCTTACCAGCGACCTGTAGAGGGGCAAGATCACCTCTCTTTACCTGGATGAAAACCCCCTCACAATGCACCCTAGCATTTTGTTCACTTTTGCAGCCACTCTCCTGCACTGGGCAGTGTTGTTCATGGTCCCTGTAATCATTACCTCTAGGTCCTTCTCCTCCTCAGTGATCCCCAGATTAACCCTCCCCCAGCCAGTATTCTCTCCTTTGGTTCTTCACTCCAAAGTGCATAACCTTACACTTCTTTGCATTTAACCCCAGCTACCACCTCTCTGACCACTCCTCTAGCTTGCGTAGGTCCTCCTGAAGTTGCTTCCATCCCTCCTCTCCATCCACCACTGCTCCAATTTTGGTGTCATCAGCGAACAGACTTACCTTGCTCACCACCCCATGTGCAATGTCTGATATGAAGAGCCCAAACAATACTGGTCCCAACACAGAGCCCTGTGGAACCCCACTCATCACCGGCCTTGGAGTTGAGAGCTCCCATCTCACCACCACCCATTGCAGTCTGCCACTCAGCAAGCTTGTAATCCATTTCATCATTTTTGCCCCTACCCCTACACCAGTTAGCTTCTCTCCAAGCTGCCCATGAGGCACTGAATTGAAGGCCTTGCTGAAGTCCAAGTAAAGAACATCCACCACATTACCCTTATGCAGCTCATCTGTCACCCAGTCATAATATTGTATGAGGTTGGTTTGACAAGACTTCCCTGAAACAAACCCATGCTGCCTCACATCCTTGAGGCAATTGTCCTCCAGGTATGACACCAGTCTTTCCTGTAGTATCATTTCCATGAGTTTGCACACTATGGAGGTGAGACTTACTGGACGATAATTACCCAGTTCATCCCTTGGCCCACTCTTGTGTAATGGTACTACATGTGCCATCCTCCAGTCCAGTGGTACACATCCCAACTCCAGTGAGGTATTGTACAGATCCACCAGTGGCTCCACCAACACCTCTGCCATCTCCCTCAGCACCCTGGGGTAGATACAATCCATCCCTGGTGCCTTGTCTATCTTCAGTGCCCTCAGTCCCTCTAGGACTCTACTTGCCTCAATTCTTCCATCTGTGGCCTCCTTCCCCTGTCCCCACCCTCCCGGCCCATGCTGGTAGCGGTACTCCCATTTCTTCTGTGAACACTGAGCAAAAGTATTCATTCAGTGCTTCTGCCCTTTCCTCCCCCTTTTCTGTCCACTCCCCACCCATTCTTATCCTCACTATTGTCTCCTTGCACTTCCTTTTCTCCCTGATGTATCTGAAAAAGTCTCCCCCCCACTAATTCCTGGTGCTAATCTCAGCTCCCTCTGGGCCTTAGCTTCTCTCACTTTTCTGATCACCTCCCTGGACCATCTTGCATATTCCTCCCTGCTCACTTCCTTCCTCATCCTCCTAAACCTTTGGTGCAGCACTCGTTTTGCCCTCACCACCTCCACAACCTCGCTGTTCAACCAGCATGGTTTTCTTGCTCTGCTCCTCTTATTCTGTGCCTTGGTGCAGGTTTCTGTTGTCTCTGTAACCCCCCATTTAATAATATCTCATTTTTGCTCCAGCTGCAAGGACAGTGAAGGGGCTAAATGTATAAAGGAAGTATGTAAATAAAATACTGGGTATACTGGTTATTTCAGCACTGTTAACGTGGGACCCTTATGACTGCCTGTCTGCTGCCTAGGGACTATATATTTCAACAGCAGTGACAGGCTAAGGACTGCACTAAAATGCTCAAGCATGGCAGTGTTTAAGATAGCACAGTTGTGGTTACTGAAAATTGGAGCAAAGAAGTAAATTAAATATTTAACCTGGCTGCACCAGAACTTTATCCTTGGGACTGTGATGGACTGCAGGGGACTGTAAATGTAAGCAGCTATGTTTATGCAGCAACAGCCAATTGGAAAGCCAGGATTTCAAACAAGGATTGTTGGGACATTGCAAGGGACTTATGGGATTTAGCCAAAGGCTTGCGGGAAAAATGCAGGGACCTAATTCAGGTGCCAAAACAGGACGCCTATCAGGCATCGAGTGAGGCTAATGAATATTCATTGTGTGGATTGACAAGTAATTTCAGCTAATTGTGAAGGGACACACAAGTGAATTCAGCCAATGGGGAGCCCTAGAAGGATTCCATAAAACCCAGGGTTTTCAGGCTGAACAGAGACTTAGAACAGGAGCCCCTCCATAGGAAGGGGGTCTCAGGCACCAAGCTAGACTAAACGGGCCCAGTTCAGTTCAGTGTGAGCTCCTCCACAGGGGAAGGGGCTTCTATCTCTGCCAGAAAGAAAGAGTAGCTGCCAGCAGCAAAAGTCATCCACCAGGGGGTTGCCAGAGATTGTCCCCCAGGGCTAGCATCTGCCTTTCCACATTTTTGGGAAAACGTGGGTGAAACCTGAATCTTCAGCTGTGAGAGAGCTGCACGCATGTTCTTCCTCAGCAGTGAGAGTGCTGATGAAGCCTGAAATCCTCAAAGAAAAGACAACATTTCTGCACTAATCTGAGTGAGTAAACTTCTGCTTACAAGTACAAGTTAGTGAACAAACTGTTTGGTGCCGAGAAGCCTAGAAGTTCCAGAAGTGCCTATTATCTGTCTGCACCCTGCATCTTTCTAATGCTGAGAAAGGGTGCACATCTGTTGCAAGTGACCAGAAAAGGGTCCAGTATCTGAGAATGTTGATGTGACTGTTTTAAAAGTGCCTACAGGACTGGAATGGGAGTACCCAGAGCACGTGGCTCTTCCTGACATTGCCTGTGAGGACAGTACCTATCCAACTGGAGTTGCTAATGCCAGTGTCGCCAAAAGGGACTTTGTTTGATGTGTTTTAAATGTCCAAGTTGGAGCTGCTAATGCTAGCAAAGTCACATGGGACTGAGTTGATTGTGTCTTAAGCTTAGGAGAAGCTGCATATGACCAGTTGTATTGCCAAATAAAGTTATCAAATGGTGGAGAGCCAAGCCTCAATCTCGGTTTGATGATGTTAAGGATTAAAGTTACACTGCATGGACTGTGAGAGTCTGGGTCACCCTAGTCATAGGGAAAAAAAAGCACCTTTTAGTTAAAACGTGTGTCTGCAAGCTTGAGAGGATCATAGTGGCCATGCTGGCACATGATTGAATCGATTGTGATTACTGTGAGCTAATGTATAAATGTACTACTGGTAAATGTGCTGAATGCAATGCAACAAGCTCAGATCAGCCTGGGAGACAGCTTGGTAGTGTGCCACCTAGGGTGCTTCCATATGCGCTTCCGCTGAGGAGCATAGCCTAGACGTGAGGTTTGAAGTGTGCCAGCCCTGCTCCCAGCCTGGTTTGACCCAGAAGGTAATTTCAGCCCAGACAAGGATGCTACCAAAGAAGCTAGAGACACTTTCCACCTGCAAAAGCTGCAAGGTCCTGCAGTCAGTTAGGAGGTTCCTGGCTGTAAGCCTTTGCCCAGCATCTCAGCCTCCAAAGTCAGAGCCCACATGCTGCAATCACCCAAATCTACCTTGTACAGCCTGATTTTGACTCACCTAAGATGACTACCAAACCATGAGTACGCAGGGTCCACGCCCTGCTTAAATCTGAAGAGACTTGTTAATAGATTAATGTTGTTGCTAAGCCAAGTTTGGCAGCTAGAGTAAAGTCTTGTCAAATCAACCAGCTTTAAGTTCTGTAAGCTGCAATCAGAAATGTGTCTCAGAACTAAAAGTAAAAGCTAATCTGCTTATTTTCCTCCAAAGGGCCCCGACAACTGGCCATCACAGCTGCATCGTTTAACAGGCCTGCACCTTTAAGACTCTAGTACTGGGTACCCAGATATAAATATTAGGATTGTGGGGTCCTAAGGCAATTTGGGAAACTGGTACCAGTGTGGGCATGGGGCTTGTGTTATCTAAATGTGTAATGCGGCTAGCTAGACAGCCAGGAAAGAATTTGAATGCATCAGAGGTTGGCGGGTGGCCCCTGTGATTAATGTCTATGGGTAAATGTGCAAGAATGATTATTTTATTGTAATGCCAATTTAAACCCAATCCAATTCAAATCAAATGTAAATAGCCTAACCCCTGCTTCCAATTTACCCTTTCCTAATCCTCATCCCATGTAAATAAATTGTTGTTTCCTGTTTTTGCATAACCTATGGTGTGTGAGCATATTATTAGAGAGAGAGTCAATAATTGAAAAATGTGTGAGATGTGGGGTTTTGAATTGTGGGTCACGTTTGGGATGGCACTGTGGTAATGTGGGTGGTTACAGCATCTCAGAGAGTTCTACCAGATATTAATCTAGCCCACTGAAAGTATACTCTAGGTGGAGGCACTGCGCATTTTATGTTAACTTGGGAAAGAACCAGTTTAACAGTAAAGTATGAACCCAAGCCCCTCAACCTTGGTCTGGCCAGCTAAGGCAGGATAGTGTAGCCCTCAAATACTTGGCACCAGGGTTAAACATATACAAAAACTACCCCACAGTGCAACAAACTATCCCCGACAGCGTTTCTCTTCCTGGGATCTCAGATAGGTGCAAGGTCTTTCATTTTCAAATTCTGACCCAGATGCACTACTGTATTGGGGCGGCTAACTTTTTTGCTCCACCACGTAAACACCTGCTTACTTACCAACCACACTCACCCAACATCCACCCACCCTCTTACACACTCTACACACAACGCTACAGTAGTTTATACCTGCACAACCAAATCCACACCCACACTAATTTACACATACAACAAATTATTCAGCCATTTAACTCATACGCTCGTAACTTACACACACATACTCCCACACACACCAAAAGAGAAAATAATAATTAAAAATCATATCAATCAGACAGTGTGGTTAGAAAATCTTTGGTGCCAAGATTCCAGAACAAATGCAGAACAATCACAGTTTGGGAGTTGTATTCCCCAATCTGGCTTCCCATTTACAGAAGCTTCAGATATCCTGGAATTAACAAAGAATTTTCTGAAGAGGTGGAAACATTCTCTCCTCTCAAAAGAGCAGTTTCTGACAAAGTTAAACTGAAAATTAACTGATGAGAGTTACAATCCTTTGCACTGCTGCTGCAAAGGGTAGCTAGAAACTCCTGGTTTTAAACAACTAGGCCAAAGAGTACAGGGGCGTAGCCAGAATTTTTTGGGGCAGGGTGTTTAAATATGAAATATTTGAAAAGGCATAAATAAAAGCCGGGGAGTCCGGGGGCCAGCAGGCCCCCAGAAGCTCTGAGGGGTGTACATGTTCTGTGGTGGGTTTTGGGGGTTTTCTTGAAGAAAACACACTCTTTTGCTACATGTTCTCCACCCCTAATTTCATGGGAAACATTTTTTTTTTCACATGGAATCAGGGTTGTGGGAAACTCTGTCTGTCATAACAGTCTACAGAACCTCCAATGGTTGTGGAGAACTGGTTATCTAAAAGTGTGATCAACCATCCATGTGGTTCTACCTGTTGTGTTAGTAATGCCACCCAGTAACAAGGCATTGTACCACTATATACACGGATTACAGTGGAATGTCATGCCACCAGCACCAGATCACCATCCATAACTCATCCATGTTTTCTGCCATGGTGTCCTAGTTGTCTCCCCCATGTTACTAATGTGCAAGCATGTGCCCCTTTTGTATATTTGTATGTCAAAAATGAGCAGTTACATGTACTGTGTGAGCTGTTTAAATTGTGTCTGGGACTTTCATCTGTTTAATTGCACTGCTCAGTGAGATGGGGGTTTTGGGGAGCTGACTACTGAAGTCACATCTAGAGGCGGGGACTTGCACCATTTAAATTCCTGCGCTGCTCGCAAGTTGTAATACAGCCCGACTTCCGCCATGTTCAGCCTGCTGTTCTTGCTATCACCCGAAGAAATCCCCCTGCTAAATCCCAGGAAGACACCACCAGAGTGAGAGACTGTGTAAGCTGTTTAAATTGTTTCTGGGACTTTCACGGGGACTAGAGGAAGCTGACTGCTGAGGTCACATCTAGAGGTGGGGACTTGCACCATTTAAATTCCCACGCCACTCGCAAGCGTGAGCATTGTGAGTGGCGCTAGTGCCACTCCTAGAAGGAAAATAACTTTAAATTCCTTCTTGGTGGATTTGGTTTGCAAGTAATTTACTGTAAAAGAAATTTAATTGGCATTAGTGAAAAGGGCATGTTAGCTCCTATAGGAGAGAACAGACTTGCTTGTGGGTCTTTTTATGTTAGGCTATTTCTTGTAAATTGGTCTCAAGAGGATTGCCTGGTTTAAAGTAAGGTTTTTAATAGTTGTTTTTAAGAATGTATGTACCTGAAGTCAAGAGTAGTATTTTTTTTTTAAATATATCCTACCAACATTAAACTAGAGGTATCATAATGCATATAGGAAATCTGCTGGTGTGGATGTTGTTTGTTCAATAAATATTTTTTGCACAAATTTGAAAGTTTCAAATAAAATTGGCTATTATTGGTCAACCCATTCATTAATAAAAATTCAAGGAGAAAGTTTGGGTTCCTTGAAATCATGAAGAATTGAGTTTTCAAGTAAATGGACAATATACTGTTTAGCTGGCCAGATAAGACAATTGCAGGTTTATGATATACATAGGAACATGTACTCATATAACATCAAGTATGCCCTACTCTTAATACTTGGGGGGGGGGAAGGGGATATAACTAAATCCTGGACGTATGAAGAGAAAGGAGGCAAAGTTAAAAGTTATTCATTATAACGCTAGGAGCTTGGCCCTAAAAACGGATATGGTGGAAATGCTGGTCATAGACCAAAAGCCAGATACTGCAGGTTTTTCAGAAACCTGGCTTAAAAATAAAGTAGAAGATAATGAAATAGGATTGGTAGGTTATCAACTATATCGTTCAGATAGGATGAGCAGAAGGGTGGGGGGTCAGTAACTGTCATAATTTCAAATTTCTTGTAAAAAAGTGCCATTGTATTTTTAACTTCCACCTAGACAGCCATCAGAGAGGGGTAGAATGGGACCTTGGTTTAATATGTCATGAGAGGGATGGCTATTCCACTATTAGAAACTGGGTTAGCGAATTCTAGCTTTCCCATTGGCTAAGACACCGATCTTAGCGGGCGGGTATTTCTCGATAGACGCCCGCTTAAAACAAGTTCCCTTTCAGGGTGCCCCATTACTTTGGATGTTCTTTGGTACCCTGAATTTTTAAACAGCATAGCTGCCATGTTTTCTGCCTTGCTAACGGGAGACAGAGCGAGGCAGCCCCCCGGAAATCACATCCCCACAGACCCTGTAAATCATCGCAGGCTACTACAGTTTAAATTATGATTAAAATATTTTCTTTTCGTGCCCATGATACCATCAATATAGCAACACTAGCTCCACTACACATTGCTCTGAAGACCGCGCTCTTGCAGTGAAGCTTGACAGGTAACGTTCGCTCTCTTCCTGCTTGGCAAATACAAAAGAGTAAAACTTCTATTTTGTACCTGCATTCTTTTATTATGTTGCTCCTTTGCTCAAGCTGTCCCCCAAACATCATGCCGGAGGCCCCTGTCTCAACCTGGCGCCACTCCCAAGCCTCCCTGTCACCCTAGCTCCACTCCCGTAAATCTTTTTTAACGGTTCTCTATTTTTAAGTATCAGCGCTATCTCAGCACTAATAGAACCACATTTCCAGGCTGTACTCATGCTCCACTGCACCACATCCCTCAGTCGGTGCCCACTGCACACATGCAAGATACATTTAAATGCCAAGCATTTAAAAAGCTGTTCAGGGCTGGGGGGGGAGGAGAATAAGGCGATACCTGTACTGTCGGAACTGATCGCTGGTATCACTGACCTCTTTCACTCCATTTGTCTCCTGATGTTTTGCATGCAATCCCATACTGCCACACAAAACCCCTCTCATGATTGATTGCCTAACACAAATGCTAATAAATGGGGAACAAAGGAGAGCAACCACAACAATGAAAAGTAATATACTGTAATAATCCATGGGGGGGGGGCACAAGGTAAACAGAAGCTGAAGGTACAAACTGTTGCTAAGTGGGAGGGCATGGCATCCAACCCAGTACCTGAAAACAAAATTCAGCAGCACCATCTAGTGACATGCAGTGATACACATAGAATCAAAGGGACTACTTAACACAAAAATTACCTTATTAATAAAATAAAGCATTTAACCTACTTCTTAAAAAAATTGATATACTATTTCTTTCTAAAATAAAACAAAAAAAACAATTTTCTAAGTGCAATAATACCCTCCAGGGTGGGAGGTATGGGCAATACCGGACCTTCCAGGGGCTATAAGGCTCTCCGCCTGTGGCGTCTGGCCTCATTATGCCCCTGGGTGGTCCGGTATTGCCCAATACCACCCACCATGTCAGGTATTATTGCTTGTATCTAGCACCACCCAGAACTGCACTGCCATGCCAAGGCTGAATACAAACCCAAACAAACATGTAAAAACAGCACACATAAAAACAATAAATTCAAAGAAATGTAATTCATGCAAACTGCCAGATTCAAATATACCATTGCTTCTAGACACTAGTCCAAGCCCAGTTCTCAAAGAGCCCTTAGATCACCACAATTTGCTGTGATCTAGGGCTGCAGCAAACTCAAGGTGCATCAGGAACAAAATCCCGGGAGTTGCCGCACCCACAGGCTAGTGTCAAACCATAGGTGCACCTGTGGGACTTGCCACAGAGATCTGGCTGTCCTCCACACCTAGCACAACACTAGAGGGACTGGAATGATTGGGAGAGGTGAAGCAAGTTTTCCAGGAGTGGTCCAGTGGCAGAAGGGGTGCCATAGGGGAAGTTGGGAAGACATTGGGATGTGGAGGGTGTTGTGGAACCCAGTGAGGATGCCATTCATATAACTATTAAGCTAACTGGATGGTCCTACAGGAGTGGGATCCAGGGACAAACTGTGCTGGTGGCTGGGGCTGCTGCCAGGGCTATGCCCACCTGGGGCCATGGCACTGTTTGTCCCTGGACCTGCCCCTGTGGTACCATCCCATTAGCTTAATGGTCATATAAATGGCACCCCCTCTGGGTGACACATCACTCTTTGGCATGCCCACCATCACCCCAACACCCCTTTGGCACCCCATGCCTCTTAAGCACCCAGACCCCCCACATTTAGAGACTCCCATTTCACCACCATGTGTGGCACTGGTGCAAGGGGCTTAGACCACCTTCTGGATGGTCTAACTCAAGCCCCTTTTTGTGCCCATAATACCAATAAAGGGGATGTTGCATCACTGCTGTGGCACATGCCCCCTTGCAACCTTGTGCATCTGGTTGTGTGATACAACATTAGCACAAAGGGACTTTGCCGCAGCAGCTTCAGGAGTTGATGCAGCTGCGTTACAAATTCCTGATTGACGCAAACCATTTTTCAGGGAGGGTCTCGGTGAAAACATCATAGAGTTGTTTTAAGACTCAACAGGTTGAGAGCTCCTGATTAAACTAGAAGTATTCTGCAGTTCCATAACAAATAAGTTAAAGCAGTCATGTACCTTATGGTTTATCCATCAAAATGTATGTTAATAAAAATGACAGAATTCTAGGGTAGCCAGAGTATGTTATAAAATTAAATGTTTCCAGCAAGCCTCCCCTTGCTCTCATGTTGTTATGACTTAATAGGGATGGAAATTTAAACCAAAATAGCCAAATCAATTTTCTGGTCACAAGTTTTATAAAGCGTGGCGTCTGAATTTATTGTATTGGCAATGATTTTGATCACTTGATGATATCCTGCAAATGGACGTACAGTAAATGGGTACAAAATCTGGTAATGGTATAAAAAACCCTTTGCCATCTGAAAGTGCCACAAATTATTTGTTTCTAATATCTTGCTGGGGTCTGGCACTCCTTTCCATGGTAATCCACCCAACCATTCAGAGGCAATTACTGTGGACCCTTCTGAAAGCCTCCTCAATCTTACCCCGCTGTGGTATAGCTTGCCCTGTCCCAGATTAGGCAGGCTTGAAAAAGAATCTGGTGGGGAAGGCAGCGGGGCATCCCTTGCTGGATGGGTTCAGTGACACTTGATGTATTGGTGGGCAATTCATCCACTCAAATGATGGAATCACTTCTGAAAGAAAGAATTGTTGAGTACCTAGAGGCCAGCGGGGCACAGGACCCAAAGCAGCACGGATTTACAGCACGAAGGTCATGTCAGATGAATCTAATAGATTTCTTTGACTGGGTGACCAAAGTAATAGACCAGGGAGGGGCTGTGGATATGGCCTACCTAGACTTTAGCAAGGCATTTGACACAGTCCCGCACAAAAGATTAATAATCAAGTTAGCCAGCCTGGGAGTGGGTCCCAGGGTGGTAGCCTGGGTAGAAAACTGGCTGCACAACAGGACACAGAAGGTAATAGTGAATGGAACACATTCCGAAGAAAGGGGGTTACTAGTGGAGTACCTTAGGGCTCAGTACTGGGTCCAGTCCTCTTAATGCCTTATAGGGGACATTGCAGAGGGTCTGGAAGGAAAGGTATGCCTCTCTGCAGATGACACAAAGATCTGTAACAGAGTTGATATACAAGGGGGGGTAGAAAGGATGAGAAGGGACTTGGCAAGGTTGGAGGAATGGTCAGACATATGGCAACTTAGATTCAATGCAAAGAAGTGCAAAGTAATGCACCTGGGAAATAAAAATCCAGGAGAAGAGTACACAATAGCAGGGGAGGTACTAACAACAACAATAATGGAAAGGAACCTGGGGGTAGTCATATCAGATGACCTAAAGGTGGGTAAGCAATGTGAGAAGTCGGTAAGGAGAGCCAGGGGGATACTGGGATGCATAGGGAGGGGCATCACAAGTAGAAAAAGGGAAGTGGTTGTCCCTCTGTACAGACAGTTGGTGAGACCCCATCTGGAGTACTGCATGCAGTTTTAGAGACCTCATCTACGCAAGGACATAGTCCAGAGGAGGGCAACTAAAATGGTGCAGGGTCTACATCAGAAACCATATGAAGAGAGACTGAGAGAGCTTAATATGTATATCCTTGATGAAAGGAGGGACGGGGAAGGGGGACATGATAGAAACTTTTAAGTACCTCAGGGGAATCAACAAAGTCCAGGAGGGTAACATCTTACAGAAAAAGAGATGCGTAAGAACAAGGGGGCACAATTTAAAGATAGAGGGAGCGGCTAAGGGGTAATGTGAGGAAATTTTTTTTCACGGAGAGAGTGGTGGACGCATTGAACCGCCTTCCTGGAGAGGTTGTGGGGTCTAAAACAGTGGGGGAATTCAAACATGCATGGGACAGACATAAGGCAATTATAGTGGGGGGTTGCAGGAAGTAGGCTGTTGGTTAACTAGAATCTGCAGCTTATCCAATAGGTAGGTAAATGGGCAGACTGGGTGGGCCAAGTGGTCCTTATCTGCCGTCAAAGTCTATGTTTCTACGTAAATCACTTCCAGCACTTTTGTTCTCTCAACCTCGCTCTCCCTTAACCACCTGAAATTCTCTTAAACTCCTCTTCAGAAGTGAGCCCACTTTTCTGGCCACCCAGAGTCCCTATTATGCAGCCCATGAACTGCCTTGCTATCACTGCTCCCCCAGGCACACCACAGGGCACTGCTGCAGTGGGAACCTCCCACACACATACCTAGAGGAGAGCAACCTGAAGGATGCTGGCTCTTCCACTGATGAATTTTGCAGGGCATATGGCACATGGCTCTTCAAGTCATGGTACTGTCAAACTGATCATACATTCTTTTTATAAAATGGATGATGAAATCCTAGCAATCTTGATTGTCCAAGAGCATCATTGTTCAGAGCATCCATATTAGTATCCATAAATGTGCTCTGTTTGAAAAATCTGGTACAATAATTAATGTGCTGCCAAATATGTAAAACTTTGGAATAAAACTGCATTTGCTCTATGTGATCTTGCTAGATTAAAAGTTGACTTGCTATTTTTTGTTTGGGGTGGGGGGTGGGTGACGGATTTTAATTATGGTATCATAAATTAGTATTAATAAGAAAGCAAATGTCAAATGCACAGTTGAAAGAATATTAAGGATTAAATTATGGTAAATATGTAGGGCACTATTTTCATAAGAAGCTATGCATGAAGGTGGCCCAGGTACCTGCTAAAGACATGTAAACCAGCTGTGTGGGGCTGCATAATTCATTATCCTGGTCTGTCTGTCTGTGGTCACCCCTCATACTGTATATGCATAGTAGCTTGGAGGGTCTGACACTAGTGGAGAGACGAACACCAGTGGGCATTGAATTAGATGCCTTTTTCCACTGGCACACTGGATCCTCTGCTTCATACAGAGCTGGGGATTGTAGGAAACAGCATCCTGTATTCCCATGAGGAAATATTAATATACTGTAGGTACATGCTTGAACAGTAGCACTCAGCCCTTGCTGCACATTTGGAGGGCTGGGGGCAGTGGGATGGAGGGTTGCTTGCCCCTCCATGGCACCTGCCACTGGTTGGAGGGGTTACATAGCTGCAATGGGAGGATCCCTGCATATTTAGCTTGCACCCCCACTCTACTGGCACTCTGCTCCCCAGTGCTGGGATAGTGAATGGCACATAACAATGCCCCACCCCAGATCACTCCCCAGGTATGGCCCTGTATGCAGTGTTGCACATGGCCAGGGAATCTGGTGTGTAAAAGGGGCATGAGCCCCTTTCATACATAATGCGGGGGTACAACAGTAAACCAACTGCATGGCTGTCTGACTTAGGGATCCCTATGTGCTGCATATCTGTAGCACATAAGCATAGTGCATGTGGTCCCATATGTGCCGTTTCTGATTTGTGGTTGCTCCTGTTATGCATGCTATTAGGAGAAATCTATTTTTTTCAAGATGTGCAAATTCAAACTGTAAGTTTTGAGCTATGTGGAAGGGGCTAATTTAATTAATTCAACCAGTGGTATACAAATTATTTTAATGTGTATTGTCTCCTACGAAAAGGGTAGCTATTTGTCTCCTCCCTAAAAACCAAAAAATATATACAGAGGTGCCCAGTATTAGGTTTCCACTTCCTTCTGGTCTAGTCCTGTTTTTTTATTTTATTTTAGTTAGATATTGTCCACTCCAAGACAGGCTCATTTACATGATGCACCTAGTTTCCAAGAAGGTCCTTGGGGGAACATAATTTGAGCAGAGCTGGATCGGAGTATCTAGGTGCAATATTGCATACATTCACAAAGTACGTACTGTACAGTGAGAGTGTCAGACCTTACCTGGCTGGCTTCAATGCAGCTCCCTCCAGGGTCCTGTCTGAGTCCAGTCAGATGAAGACTTCAGAATCAGATGGGGGGGGGCGACGACCATCAGAGCGGTCCGAGAGGGGGACTGAAAGATTCAGGCAGCGACAGACTGCAGGCCTGGCTCCTACTTGCAAATCGCGATCATGACTATATCCATCCACGGGCGCGCCCACTGCTAAATTATTCAAGTGACCATCAAGGAGGCACCTCAGGGCAGGCTCAGCTCCACACAGCTACTGGCGGTGACGATGAGTGGCTGAGGCTCCCAAATATAAATATTACAGTTTACAGTCCTGTGACTCCTGTTTCTATCTTCGAGTTCAATGAGGTAGTCACTCTCATATCCTTTCTCTCTCTCAGAAAAAAAATAGCACAGTAGTGCGTGTGGTAGTGCGCCAAGCTGCCAAATACATGTTGGCCAGCTTAATTGGTTGATGATATGTTGAGAGGAGGAGCCGAGGAAGAGGAGTGCGAGGACAACTATCTCAGGCAGCACACTGAGCAGCAACGGGCACTGAAGGACGAATTTAAAGGGCCAGCATGCTCTGTACAATTAATATTTTAAATACATTTTGGAGGTCATTTCGGGGGCTGTTTGAACACCCTAAACACCGCCTCCCCCCCGCCTACGCCCCTGTAAGAGTATGAGTGAGCCAGGTGGCTCTCTCACCACATCTGGTCTCTGATCATACAATCCATCTGTCTCTCTCAGGTGCCTTTCCTGGTCTTTCCTTAGTTTTTAGCTAATCCTCTGAAAAAATGTGACCATCATACAGGGTTGCTACCCCAGCTGTAAGATTAAGGCCCGAGCTGAGCCAACCTCCACTCTCATCTCCAGTTGTAGCTCCGGGCTGGCTCTGCAGGACTATGGGCAGTTGATTCCCAGCTCCCACACAGACACTCCGTCCACTCTGTGCTAGAACACACAGTCTGTCTCTCTAGATTTCCTGCAACAGAGAAGAAGCCAGCAGCAGTCCGACTCCAGTTCTTACCAGGCCCCTACAACCCCACCTTGTAGGCCTCACACCCCACAACTACTCACTGCCACTCCAATGGACTTCACTCCAGATGAAACTTTTAAAGATGAAAATGCAGCCATCTTTTCTCTTCACCTACTTGATACTCAGGCAAAACAGAAATCCACAGCTGCCGAACTGAGGCAGCAGTCCCAGTCCAAAATGCAGTATGTACTGGCACCAAGCACCACACTGTCTTGAAGACTAAAAAATGAAAGCTACACTCCCACACTGTCTCACTGATAGTCTAACTGTGTTATGAACAAGCCTACCATTACTCTAATAAAAACAGATAAAAAAGATACATTAACTTGATCAACTACACTGCTGCAGAAACTAAAAATACAGGTTTTTACTCTATTTAAGGGAGTTAACACACCAGAGCAAACAACAGCCTGCCCAGCCCGACAGCCAGCTTCCCATTCATCTCAGACATACCCACACATGCAAATGTACCATTCATGCATGAAAGCAAACAAAGATATGGGTGGGAAGGGGGGTGGTAAAAGGACAGACTTCAGTGGTAAACCATAAGGTAGCTGAAAATTGTTAGTAGAAAATAAGTCTATCATTTAAACCAGAGGCCTGCTGGGAGCTGAAGTGGATGCTAAGCTTGGTTTCTGTTGTTTTTTTTTATTTGGTCAGTACAAGTTAAGCAAAGCAGGAACCCTGACTACTACCCCACCGAGGGCCCAAGCATAATTAATATATACAAATCCTGAGTTCATGAGCAACAGGAATCACAGTTAGCTTTTAAACATATATCTATTTCATACTTGTCTCCTTGCAGCCTCAGGGGGACTGGGCCATGGGGTGTTCCCATATTCTGAAAGGCGTAGCATTTACACGGAACCAGCTCTATGGTTAACTTGGAGAGGAACGTACCATCTTAGCCAGCAGCCATCTGGTAACTTGGACATGGGTATCAAGATAAAGAGGTAGAAAAACAGGCTTGCTGTGTTACCTATACACCGTAAAGATTAGCATATTAGAACAAATAGCTAACATTTGCCATTATTGCAAGATTTATAAAGTGTAAGCTCAGAAAGTGGTCCTCTGGCAGAGTGACACTGAGCCCACCCCCAATGCTGCAGGTCCCAAAAGCAGGCTCTCCATTTTCCACTTCTTCTACAAACCAGCTTTCTTACATTCAAAGGGATTTAACTTCAATCTAGCCTCACCATGTCCCTCTAGCTCCCCGGACCTTACTCCCAACTATTTACAAAATGTACCCCAATCGGCACCAGGCAGCACCAAACTACTCCCTTTTAATTTAAGCCACCTCTCCTTTAAATTTGTCAGACTGGTGGCCGTGCATGCCCAAAAAGCGTGGACCACCGAAAACTATTTACAATTTTATTTATTCTCTTTTCTCCCTGTGGTGGTCCCGAGCCCGGCTGAATCAGGATACTGGACCAGGACCTGGAGTAGCCGCTCCGATACATTTATCTCCCTAAGGTGCAGCCACCTTAACTATTTACAAAACACCCAGTCCTGTCACCACGGCAACCCCCATGGGACTGAAACTACCAGAAATGTGCCCAGAGGCATAGAACCAATGGAGCTGCACCCTGCCTGCCTACCAAGAGCTGGGCACCACCACAGGGCGACTGGAGCCATGAGGAACCAACACATGGACCAACTGGGCCTGAATCCCACCAGAGCCACTGCCCCATCACTGGAGAAAATAGACAGCACTCCAAAAAGGTAAGCCCATTTTGGGGGACTTACACTTCCCCCCATTAAATGCTCGCTGAGCTGGTGAGCCCCAACCTAACAGAAAACTGTTCACACAACTCTTACATTATACCTGTCTGGCCTACTCTAAATTATCCTCTGTCCCCACCTCTTACCTTGTCACTATTTTCTTTTTATGCACCATCCACCTATCCCTCACTCTAATTTCACCCCTACTTCCTAACTTCTCCTATATCAATCCTGTATGACCACGCTTGTGTTACAGCCTTCCTTGCAATATTCTAACCTAATTTGTCTTAGATCTTACTCATATGATCTTAGTAGTTGTATTGTTTTTCAATCACAGATCATGTATTACTCTACATTGTTTTCTTACCCTGCTTGCTATTTATCTACTCCTGCTTCAATGTATTCCCATTCCTGTATAATGTTCATATTAATATTAATATAATGTCATGATGTACAATTATGTTATCGTTTATGCTTTGTATACTTTTTTTGTTCTGTACCCTCCCAGGTCATGCCTGAAAATAGTCATTGCCAAGACTAGTGCACCTTACCCGGTAAACAAAATACCTAAGCTAAGACTATCTAACATATAATAACCTGGCTCTCTAAACTGCCCGAGACCACTTCCTTTCAAACTGGGCACCCACCACCAGGACCAAACTGACCCCCTGAATTTAGCCTAACTGATGGCATCCCCAGTTCCCATACCCTAAAACACTTACCACTTAACCCTAGTAAAGCTGACAGCTGTCTGTTTTGGACTGCTTGGAAATTTATTTAAACCCAAACATCAGAGATGCAAAACTGTAAGCATTAGGTGTCAAACTAGAGTTATATATCAACACAGTAATCAACATTTTTTTACTTTTCTCTAACACACTATAAAAATTACTGCAGCTAATTAAAACATTTTAGCCAGCTTAAAATGCTTTTCCCCAGGGTGTGGCCTGGCTATGCTGAAGATGGCTGCTTAAATCTCTTTCTCCCTGGGACCTACAGCTATTATCATACATCCTTCCTCTTCCAGACAGCCATCGTGTGCCAAAACAGAGACCTTATTCATCAAACATCATTAATCAGCTCTGGTACAGTATTTTTTACTATACAGTATCTGAACTCCAAGCCAGATTTTTCAACATCAAGCCTATTAACCCTGTGTGGGGCTTACAGATATGGCCGACCATTCTCTGCACACTAACTCCCTTAGCAGAGTGGAGACAATGTTCTAGCAATTAATTACTGAGATCAATGATTTAAAAATAACTTCACAGCAAAACATCACTAATATGCAATTACTTGACCAAAGAATTAATGCTACAGATGTAAAAATGGTCCAAAATGAAAGCTTGATCAATGATTTGCATGCTACCATCAGAGAACAAGACAGGGTCATCAGAAATCTACAGGATAAAATAGATGATATCGAAAATAGAAACAGAAGGAACAACCTTAGATTTTTTGGCTTTCCAGAAGGTACAGAGTTTGTTGACACCAGTACGTTCCTATCTCATGTGCTTCCTACTCTACTCAAACTTCCTCCTGGACAAGAACTCACCATTGAGAGATCACATCGCACTCTAAATCCAAGGCTTGGCCCAGACCAGAAACCCAGGCCAATCGTTGCCAGATTCCTAAACTATTCTCACACAGAACTAATCCTAAATTGAGCCAGACAAGTTGGGATACTCACATGGCAGGAGCATAGAATCTCAATTTTCAGAGATTTCTCGAGAGAACTATCTAACAAATTCAGGGCATTCAATCCTATAAAACCTATTCTGCACCAATGTGGAATTAAATTCACTTTACGATATCCTGCTACTATGTGTTTTTTTTTTTAGGAAATTCAACAAAAGATTTCAATTCCTCTGAAGCCCTATTCTGCGTTTCTAAATGCGACTCCCTCTAGTCTTACCTTACCTTACCTTGTGGTAACAATGTGATGCAACCGGCCAGCATTTCAGAATGTTTTCAAACTGCTTTACATGCTTCCCCTTGCAGAAATTTCCAACACAGAATCTGGCAAGTTGTTCCTGAACCACCCAAGTACATTACCACCTATTCGACTTTCGTCTCACATTCAAGAAAATAAATTCTCCAGCTCGCATCCTGTTAAGCACATTTGCTGTGCCGATGATACTCCTCTAATTTCTTTCCTGCAATCGGAGGGTCATATAAGTATTACCTCCCCTCTTACCTTATCAAACAAATTTTCTCTGCTACATGAGGATTCGCATTCCTCCCAAGAAGATCTACATAAAGACGAATCAGACCCTCTCAATGACTCCAATAACACCATGACTGGTAAAATCTCTGAAGACTCCTTGTGGGCTGAGCTGGCGGCCAGTTCACCATCCAAATCAGCTGAACCACCGAAAAACAAAAGGAAAGGGAAGCTTAAAAATAAAACAACTTCTGCCGCTACTGGGACACACAAACGCAACACCAATAGACTATTTTGTGGGTTCTCCTTCCCATGCATGCTAGTTTATAAAGTAATTCTACCCCATTACTCCTGATGCTAACATGGCTTTTTTTTTTGCTCTCAACACACAGCGTAATTTTCATGGTGTGCAACTCTATCGCATCCAACCGGTATGGAATATGTTATGTTATACATTGTGGTAGCTAGATCTGGGGTAGCCATACTCACAGGTTTGATCAATTGTTGCCGAGCTTATAACTTTGTTTATTTAGGTGATTCTAGTTCTTATATGTCTTTTAAAACATAATATTAGGTCTCTTTTGTTTATCTTGTGTGTTACCAGAAATGGAGCTTTTCAGTGTCGTGATGTACAGTCCTCTTAAAGTTATATTACCCCATGACTTACAGGAACAGAATATCTGGCTGTACATTGCGATCTTAATCGATAAGTTTCATGGTCCAATTACATTTATCACTATTTCACATCTATTTACAGACCACTATTGCTTATGTGTGGATACTGTTTAAATACTGACACTGAGCATCAACAATTATGATTATTAGAAGTGAGGGCTACAGTGGTGTTTTGATACTGCATTTATTATCCAATCCCTATTCTCTCACTCTGGAATACTATAATAACTCCACAATTGCTCCTCAGGTGTATATCCTTCTATATTTCTTCCTTTCATTACTCCCTCCCCACCTTTCATCACCTCTCTAGATATATCAATACTATGCATTACTTTAATAATGTGTTACTGATTATTTTCATGTTTTAATATATCACACAGCAGGCTATTTTCGAGGCTCCTACGCTTTATATACAACACTCAATAGCCACAATGATAATCTTATAGCACATCATTACTCAAAGCCTTTTATCTTGTAAGGTTGATGAATCTTTTGAACACTTTAATAGTTGGGGCTTGCTAGGCCTTTTCTTAGACCTAGTGACCCCACTATAAACACAGGCTTATATCTGGCTATGTTCGAGTTATGTATTAATCTCATTCAATTTGGCACTCATATTACAGGCAACCGGAGCCTTGAAGCCTGAAATATTTAAACCCTATAATAAATACTATAATGTTAAGATCTCCTAGTATACCTACCTATTTCCCTATCCAATTAACAAGGTATATTACTCCATTTCCAATCTAGGTTCCACAATACCTTGTTGCCTTATCAATCTATACTATATTAACCCTTTTCATTCCCTGCACATATTTGATCAGCCTCCATACATAATTTGAGTTACTCTATCAACACTGTCATATGGACACTATCTAGCAGTATGGCCTGTTTCTGGCACACACTATGCTTCATAACTTTGCCATAGTTTGTTGGTACACTTATTTCTCTTCTATTGAACTTAGGGTTTCTGGTTCAATCTATACCAATATATCTGGGTTTAGTTACTTTAGCAATTTTCTTCTATATCTAGGTACAATGGCTATTGTTCCTCCCAGGGTGTTATTACAAGCATCTTAATACTAGCCACAACTACAGTTGTATAGTATATTGTGGTACAGTATATGGTTTGTATCTTAAGATTATAGTGAGTAGACTTTCTCTTAAGATTACTTACTTCTCTACATGCCTAGTGGTGTAGCGAGAGAGTCTCTGGTTTTCATACCGACTCTTATCTCTCCACTCCTCATTAGTGTTTAAACTTAATACATTGTATTATTCAAGGTTTCTAGTTTCTACTGTTTTATGGCTCTTGGAATTTCTACCCTATATTATTCTTCTGTGAGACATAATAGCCACGCATACTTAAATTTTTGTAATCCATACAACTTAATAATCCTGCATACATTTGCATACCTTAAACATCCCCCTTCCGAGCATGTGACATCCTTAGCCTCAATCACAGAGTCCCTCATTCCCCTTCGTAATATCATACTTTTTCTCTTACCATTATGAATTATCTAGTTTTACATTCTTGGAATGTTAAAGGACTCAACTATCCTTGTAAACATAAGCAAATTCTCACCTACCTTTAAAAAACATAAAACTCATATTGCTTACTTACAAGAAACCAAACTTGTAGCTGAGGATGTCGACAGACTCAA
Organism: Neoceratodus forsteri; assembly: GCA_016271365.2. Lineage (NCBI taxonomy): Eukaryota > Metazoa > Chordata > Ceratodontiformes > Ceratodontidae > Neoceratodus > Neoceratodus forsteri. The sequence continues at coordinate 607,486,748 of CM057449.1, read as the reverse complement.
AAGGGATTGGGTGAATAACATTTTCACCTCTTCCTCTTCTTCTAAAAAACACGGGGTGGCCATTTTATTACATAAATGCCTGAAATGGTCACTAATTAAAACTATTAATGACTCGGATAGTAGATGATTATCGCCAACCTGAATACCACCTCTGGCCCTCTTATGTTAGTTAATGTTTATGCCCCTAATTCTGATTCCCCTGAATTTTTCCACAACTTAGCTCAACAAATTATGATTAATAGCAATAATATCTCTCCTATTCTAATGGGTGAAGACTTTAATCTTGCATTACAGGCACAATTAGACAGAAGTAACTCCTTCTGTTATGCAAATATCACTGCGCTTTCAATGCTAATGAAAGACTTGGGTCTTTCTGACATTTGGAGAATATACCACCCCCGACAACGTGACTGTACCTTTTACTCTTTGCTTCATAAATCATATAGCAGAATTGATTATTGATTTTCTTCTCCTCCCATTACTGATAAAACCATTGACACTTCCATTCTTCTGATCACTATTTCAGACCATTCTCCCATAAAATTACATTTACTATGGGGCCCTCCCTCTGTTAAATCTCCCTTCTGGCATCTGGACCCACTCTTATTGAGAGACCCAGAATTCTTACCATGGATTAAAATCCAGATCCAGGACTTTCTCTCCTTTAATAACTCCCCCGATGTTTCTCAAGGTACTATCTGGGAAGCATTGAAAGCCACAATCAGAGGTAAAATTATCAGCTTCACAGCTCATAGAAAGAAGTTAAGAGAGCAGCAACTGGCCGACCTAGAAGAATCTCTTAAAGATAAAGAGAATCACTACTATAAAACAAATAAGCCCACCCCCCCGTTCACAACTTCACCTTGAAATCCTTCAGTTAAGAATTAAAATTAATGAGTTAATATCTAGGAAGACAAAACTTGCCCTCTTAAAGCTCAAGCATAATTATTGGGAACATGGGGACAAATGTGGGTAGTTGCTTTCGTAGCAACTTAGATCTCAACAGACAGACACATTGCCAGTTTGCAAGACCTCTCAGACCAAATCCACACTGATAACCCCTCAATTAACCACATCATGAGTTCTCTTTATCAACAGTTATACACTCCACAAAATCCTACACAAACTCATCACATACAATGCTTCCGGGAGAATTTACAGTTGCCACATCTCTCTCAACATGATGCAGCAAAGCTGGACAAACCTTTCACCCTTTAAGAGTTCCAAGCAGCTCTGTACTCTTTAAAATCGGACAAGTCCCCAGTGAGTGATGCTTTTCTGTAGACTTCTACAAATCACTTTCAGAAACCCTTTGCTCCTTACTTTTTAATGTTTTCCTAGAAGCAGTCTCAAAGGGTAAACTCCCTCCTACAATGACAGAAGCTAATATTACTGTTTTACCAAAAAAAGATAAAGACCCTTCTCTTCCCTCTAGCTATAGGCCGATTTCACTTTTAAACACAGATGGTAAAATATTTGCAAAATTATTAACCCTTCGTTTAGAATCATTAACCTTGAAACTTGTTCATACTTCCCAAGCTGGCTTTATTAAGAACAGAACTGGTTCAGATCATCTTCGGTCTTTATTTAACTTCATTTATAAGGCAAAATCTCTCAAATCACCAGCAGCCGCTATTGCTATTGATTTCGAAAAAGCTTTCAACTCCCTAAACTGGAATTATTTACATCATGTATTATCTCATTTTGGCTTTAGTAATAATTCTTGCACGTGGATCAAACTACTGTACACTTTGCCTTCTGCCTGAGTTCTTACTAATTCCATCCTGTCCCCCTCCTTTCAACTGGCAAGAGGAACCAGATAAGGCTGCCCTTTATCACTCTCTCTGTTTATCCTTGCCATGGAACCCCTATCAGCCTCCATTCATCAATCTAGTAACATCCATGGCATCCCTATTGGTAACTCTCACTATACCTCGCTCTCTTATGCAGATGATCTTTTAATTTTATTAGAAAATGTAGAGGAATCAGGTCAGCCACTAATTAAGTTACTTAACAAATTTACCTCCTTCTCCAGCCTAGCTTTAAATCTTAATAAATCTGAAACGTTACCACTGAATAACCTTTGCAAACCCTTTACGAATACTTCTTTGGGCTTCTGCTGGGCTCCACAAGGTCTCTCATACTGTATCTCGGTATCCATATTACTCCAAATTCAGACAAAATATGGGATGCTAATCTTTCACCCTTATTATCCAACATTAAGTCTACACTTGATAGATGGACGCATCTCAATCTCTCCTTTAATAGTAAAATATATGCTGTCAAGATGTCAATAGCACCCAAAATGTTATACCCATTAGCTAACATTCCTCTAATTCTCCCTTCCAGTTTTCTCATCAAAATTGATAAAATAGTTGGTAATTTTCTTTGGGATGGCAAAACCCCTAGATTTAGTCATAACAAACTTCATTCCCATTGGTCTAGAGGTGGTTTCAGACTTCCTTAGTTTCAGGCTTACTTCTGGGCCTTCCACACAGCCCAAACGATCAAATGGTTCTGTAAACCCAACAATAAATATGGGTCACCATGGAAGCATCCCTATGTCCTAGTAATGTTTCTACTTCTTTCATCTACAATTCTCTCCCCTCCAACTTGAAATTACACCCTACTATTGCATCCTCAGCATTTTATTGGACAATAATTCATAAACATCTTAAATCAAACCCAACTCCCCTCACCTATGCAACTGTTTGGGGTAACCATCTTCTCTCTCTCTCGACAATCACCCAATATTTAGCCAAACCTGGAAAGACATGGGTATCTTCTTCCTGAGTAACATACTTGAAACTCGCGATTCAAAACTCAACTCCTCCTCCAAACTCCATACCCTTTATAACATCCCCCATCTTGATTTCTGGAAATATTTACAGCTCTGCTCTGCATGTAGTTCTTATCTTTTACACCAGTCCACTCAGTCCCTACATGATCAACTTATCTCTAAATGGATCAAGCCAACATCCAATCTGAATAGTGTTATCTATAAAGAAATCCAAGACTCCCTTCTGGATCAATCCATTAATGCGAAAAACAAATGGTGCAGACTTTTAAACTACAATATATCCAATGTACAATGGCACAAGTGTTGGCTCTCATGTCACAAAAATATTTAATGATAAATGTAGTTCTCTAATACAAACTAAAATTCTTCATTTATGGTACAGAACTCCAGCTGTGCTGCAAAAAATGGGTTTAATGAATAATAAAAAGTTTTGGTGCTGTTGTTCTCCCAATGGAGACTTACTACACATTTTATGGAATTGTCTCCCCATATATAACCTTTGGTGTAATATTCATCATTTTGCAATGAAAGTGATTGGTCAGTCTTTTCCGTTAGATCCAAAGCAATGTACAAATGTCATCTTTAATTTCCACTCTTACAACATTTCTCAAACTCAGAATAGATGGTTGACCATACTGTTCCTTCAAGTTAAAAGTCTTATCCTTATGCACTGGAAATCTAGTATAATTCCTAATCTCTCGGACATCCTTAAACAATTATCCCAATATGCTTCTTTAGACCGTATGACATATATTTCTTCCGATCAACTCAACATATATAACAAATGTTGGCAGAACTATTTTATTTACTTGGATATGTCTAAGCCCTCTGTTAACTAATGTATGGATCATTACAGTTTGTAACTTCTTTCCATTATCAGTCTTTTTTTTAATCCTCTGTTATTATAGTTTTGCTTCTTATTTCTTTCTTTCTGTTTTCTCCACTTGTCACTCTCTTCTTTATCTCCCTGTTCTTCTCTTTATCCCTCTCTAGTTGTTCTAACACTGTAATACTTGGTTATTCTTCAAAGTGTTCCTGTTTTATTAATGATCTACAGTATTGCAACATATACATACCATGACAATGCACAACCATGACTGTATACATCTCTTTCTTAATTTATATTGTTTATTTTCTTCCTAGATTGTATAATGTTTGTTCTTCCTCAGTTTCATGGTTTGTATTATGCAATCCAAACTTACAGTGTAAGAGTCCTTGTTAATCATTCTACAAATGTTTGTGATTACATGCTGTTTTATATCTGCCTTGTTCTCATATGTACTTATGCACTTGGAACCACCAACAGCTTAATCTGGTTCAATTTCAGTTGGTTACCATCTGTATCCCCTCTCCCCCTGGCCGCCCCTGAAAAAGGGACTTCTAGTCCCAGTGGGCCTACCGGGTCAACAAAATTAAGTAAATAAATAAATTACATATGTATATGTGTGTGTGTGTGTATATATATATATATATATATATATATCTTTTTTATCACGTGTTATATAATGCATTTGGTCTTCTACCACCACATTGCTCGCTTCAGAACCCACTCCTCCCCAAGGAGACATCACTGCGATGCTCTTAAAGACCTCCACTGGCCGACACTAAGGCATAAACTATCCTTCTCCTCCGCCTGCCTTACCTACAAATTCTCCTCCATATGCCACCCACCCCACCTTAGCGACCTGCTCACCCCTAAAGTCTCCATTTGTAACCTTCATTCTACTTCCAGTCTGCTCCTGAACATACCCCACATCTGGACCAACCAAGGAAAGCACTCCTTCCAGTTCACTGCCCCACACCTCTGGAACTCGCTCCCTTCTACCCTGCTGGACAAACCCTCCCTCTGTTCATTCAAAGCTGGTCTTACAGCCTACCTTATTGAACTGAACCTCTGTTGCTGCAACCGCTAGATAATGCACCCAACCTTACCCCTCTAAATTGGTAACTGACAAAACTCTCACTCCCTCTGGACTAGCTAGCCTCTAAAGCTAATATCTCTGTAGGCAAATGTACCCCACTGCCAATGTATGTACTCTGGCACTGTTTCTTACTGTATGTACTCTGACACTGTCTTATTGTTCCCTTGCCTCATGTACAAACTGTGTATGTATTTTTGAAACTGTCTTATTGTATCCTTATGTAAAGTGGTTGGTGTACTCAACCCTGGGTAGCCCCGGAAAAAGGGATCTTTGGTCTCAGTGGGCTTACCTGGTCAACAAAATCTAAATAAAAAATAAATAAAAAAATAAATGTTTAATTTTGTTGAATACTTAATAAAAAGATTAACTACAAAATGCTTTTCTCCCACAGCATTTCTATTTCCAAGTTCCCACAGTAAACATCCCCCTAAGAAACAGTTAAAGACTTCCAAACCAGCATGCAATCTTATTGAAAACAATGCAGGACCAAGTGCATTATATAACACTTGATAAACAAGATATATATATATATATATATACACACACACATATACATATACATATACATATGTGATTTATTTATTTATTTAATTTTGTTGACCCGGTAGGCCCACTGGGACTAGAAGTCCCTTTTTCAGGGGCGGCCAGGGGGAGAGGGGATACAGATGGTAACCAACTGAAATTGAACCAGATTAAGCTGTTGGTGGTATTTTTAGTGAATGAGGGAGGGTGTATATATATATATATATATATATATATATATAATCATAGCATAAACAGTTATAGCAGTTACTTTTTTTCCCATTAAGGCACAATTTCTCATAAAAGCCCATGATCCAGCAAACAGTTCACTGAGTCTCTGCAGAGAGCTGACTTAAATCCAAATCCGTGGAGTACTAATTAGTTGCATGATAGACCACCCACCACACCTGGGCCATAGGTAAACAAGGTCATCTCCCATGATACAGTCTCTGCTCCCAGTGCCGGCAACTGAAAGCAATGGCACATGTAGCTCCTGGAGAAAAAGGTGCGAACAGTCCAAGTCCCACATGCCATCTTGATTTTGCAATGAATAAGTCCAGCTAGTGGGGGACTTCCACAGCATGTCCAGCACCCCAATCCTAAATCCACAAAGATCAAAGCACCCCAAAATCACATCCCAGATGAGTCCCCACATTGTAAGCCCCCCTCTCCACATCTAGGGGTATGGTAGAGAATGTCCTGACCAAGGGGGCACTATACTGCATAGAGAATCCACATTACTGGTTGGCCTGGCTTACCAGACCTGATGGAACTGGGGTGCCCTATTCTTCTCGGTGCGAGGTGGGATGACTGGAGAGATGAAGATGCTGGTCTTCACCTGCCTAGCCTTTGCCTCTTCACCTCAGAGGCCTTTGTAGACAAACTTCACCAGACAGGATCTTGATGTCTTCCTCCTTGGTTCCCCGGTTCTCCCAGTGCACACCCTGGAACACACACTAGGAGCTGGGCTGTGGAGGCAAACTTCTTATTAACATCAAACAGTCCATCCAATAAACCAAAGCAAACACCAGAACTGCAGGAACAAGGGGATCCCTATTAATGAACAATTAATGTAGAACAGGAAACAGTCACTCCATGGAGTAGTAAAACACAAACAAGTTGGTCTGGAACTTTAGGTCACATCCAAAGCTAATTGGTACTCTAGACCATGAAGATCACATCAGAGTACAGAGTCCAGGTTGCTACCTATTTGGCAAGGCAGCCATAGTCCAAATACAGGCAGCTTAACTCACGGCCAAATCAGGCCTTTAATCAAGCAGCAACTATTCCTCCTCCAGACAGAACCTGAATCAGTCTCTAAGACTGGGGCCATACGGAACCAGGGGGCTGTTCCTGAACCCTATACCCAGTCTCTCCAGAAATGATTTGATGACAGTCTTTGGGACCAGGGGCTTTGCCCAGACCCCTGGATTCCCTCACCTCTCAGGTGCCATTCTCTTAGACCCTGATGTTCTCTTGAACTATAGGCCTATCTGTAACCTATCCTTTTTTGGTTATTGAGAAGAGGGTGGCTGACCAGCTGGTTGAGCTCCTGGAGAGTTTATCCATCTATGAACCTCTCCAATTGGGCTTTCGGCCCCGGCATATCACCAAGATGGCTTTGGTCAGGGTGTCACATGATCTCTTCTTGAGGGGCCGAGGGCATGCATAAGGACATAGACAGGGTAGAGAAGGTTCAGAGGAGGGCAACAAAGATGGTGCATGGGTTGCATCACAAGTCCTATGAAGACAGGTTGAAGGAACTGAACATGCACTCCCTGGAGGAGAGGAGGGTGAGAGGGGATATGATAGAGACATACAAGTATCTTACAGGGAGGAACAGGGTGCAGGAAAACACTATTTTTAAGCGAAAAAGATGTTTCAGGACTAGAGGGCATGGGATGAAGTTGGAGGGAGGACGATTCAGAGGAAACATGAGAAAGAATTTCTTCACAGAACGGGTGGTGGACAAGTGGAACACCCTGCCAGAGGAAGTGGTGGGGGCTGAAACAATCACGGGATTTAAGAACGCATGGGATAGACATAAAGGAATTCTAGAGGTCAGGGGTAAGGGGAAATAGACTTCTAGGAAAACAAACTGAATTTACAAGCTCAAATGGGCAGACTAGGTGGGCCATAGGCCCTTATCTGCCGACACTGTCTATGTATCTATGTATCTATGTATGCTACCATTTTAGTGCTCTTGTACCTATCATCAGTGTTTGATGCGGTGGATCACGGGGTGCTATGACATCATCTGCAGAACTATTTGGGCACTACTGGTGCAGTTTTGCACTGGCTCAGCTCATATTTAACCAGAAGATAGCAGCGTGTGGTCCTTGGGAATTTTTCCTCTGGACTTTTGACACTACCTTGTGGTGTTCCACAGTTCCATTCTGGCTTCCCTGTTGTTCTCCATGTATATGCTGCCACTGGGTGAGATCATTAGGCAGAACAATCTGGGGTTTCACTGCTATGTGTATGATACCCAGTTGTACCTGTCTTGTGCCCCAAGTGAGCTATGGTACCTCAGGTATGCTGAGCCAGTGTTTGGTGGAGATCAACGACTGGATGTCTGCTAACTAGCTATGTCTCAACCCCAGCAAGATGGAGGTTATGGTGATTGAGCCAGGTCATGGAGATATTTCCACTGACGGGAGGCTGCTCATCCCAGTAGTTGGTGGGTGCTTCCTGTTGGTGGTCAGTGTGGTTAGGGACCTTGGTGTTTTTCTTGATGACCAACTTACCTTCGAACAACAGGTATCATCAGTTGTTAGATCTGGGTTTTTCCATCTCTGGAATATTGCCAGGATGTGGCCGTTTCTGACACCTACCGATCTGGTTATGGCCATCCATGCCTTTGTTACCAGCAGGCTAGATTACTGCAATGCTCTTTATCTAGGGCTGTCTGGAGGATTAATGAGATGACTGCAGCTAGTGCAGAATGCTGTGGCCAGGATGTTGATGGGTGCCTCTATGAGGGACCATGTCACTCCTATTCTGCATGCTCTGCACTGGCTGCCTGTGAGTTCACACATCACCTTCAGGATATGCTTGTTAACATACAAGGCCCTACTTGGTTTGGAACCCGACTACCTTAAAAGAGCTCCTGGTTCCGTATTGGTCCATCTGCCCCCTACACTCCACCAATGCTGACCTGCTTGTTATACCTTCCTCTCGCTTGAAGCAATCTGGCAATAGAGCATTTGGCATAGCTGCACCATCTTTGTGGAACTCTCTTCCATATTATATTCGCTCGGCCAGCTCAGTGGAGGCATTTAAAGCCTCCTTAAAAAACATTTTTATTTGAGAAAGCCTTTAGTTTTATTTGAATACATCTGTTTTAAACCTTTGGGGATATTTTTATTGTGAAGCACTCTGAGCCCCTGGATAGGGCACTATATAAATAAAATTTGCCTTGCCTTGTCTTATATTCAATGATACAATTTACAGGGCCATTTGTAGGGTCTTTGTTTGGGCTGAAGTAACTGATTCCTATCTAGGGTTCTAGCTTGCTGTAGTGCTGTTTCTATGGTATCTCTGCTGTATACCTCTCAAGGAATATAAGTTGGGGCTGGCAATGTAGCCTAGAGGTTAGAGTAACAAGCTGTGAATGAGCTTGGTACATCCAGCAGACCTGGGTTTGATTCCCAGAATCTCCACATGCACACTGTGTGATCCTGAGCAAGTCACTTAACCTCTCCAGTGGTCCTGGGCCGCCCCTAAAATGGGCGCTCTAGTGGGCCTTACCCGGTTACCAAAGAATAAAAAAAAGTTTAAAGTTGGCTGCTTCCTCTGCAAAAATCACTGTCCCTAGAGCAGTTATGTCTGATCCATATGAACTGCCTATACAGTATGGAATCCTACTGTCTTGGGTAGGCATGTCAACCCCTTAGTAAGTTGTTACAGCACTAGATTTCTTAAACTCCTTTGTAATTACAACATTGTCTACCTCAACTTCAAGAGTAATGTCCAAGAAATTAAAACCATTGTCCTCTATAGTGCTAGTGAGGCAGAGATTCAAGGAGTTTTGATTCGGCCAGTCAATGAAACATCTTGCTTCTTCCTTGGCGCCCTTCTGCACATGGACCACATTGTCAATATATCTGTACCATTTCACTATGTGGTCTGCATGTGGATTTGTTATGCCATTTAGGGCCCAAACCAGTAAAAAGTAGCCCAAAATAAATTGGCAAATTGGGGGGGGGGGGCAATTGTTGCCCCATCACCGTACCGAAAAGTTGTAGATAGAATTAACCATTGAATTTGAAGTAATTGTGTGTTAAATCAAATATTTATGCTTCTAAATTAATTCAATGGGTAAAACGTTAGCTGCTAGATCATTCTAGAGGAAATATTCACACGCTTTTACACTGTTGCTAGGGGCTATAGATGTGTACAGTGATTCCACATCCATGTCAATCCACAGAATATCATCCTGCCATGCAAATCTATTACATCTTTCTTGGACATGCGTGGTGTCACTGAGGTAGGATCCCAAAGATGTCACACTCCTTTGAAGAAAGAAATCAAGAAATTTACACAGATTATCTGTTAGGATCCTACTCCAGAGACTACTGGATGACTAGAGGGGTTTTCTATGTCCTTATGGACCTTTGGCAAGATGTAAAATGTGAGAATCAAAGGAGACTCCATCCAAGGTTAACAAATTCTGATATATATATATATATATATATATATATATATATATATATATATTAGCTCCCTTGTACTGCCTAACAGCGTGAGCATTTTTTTAAAGAGGGGGTTGGGGGAGTCGCCTGGTAGTTTCCTAGCATTCATATCATTACTCAATAGCAGTAGTGCTTTTTCTTCTTAGAAGTTTTTTGCCATCATGACAAGCAGGGAAAATGGGCAGACTAGATGGGTGTAGTGGTCCTTATCTGCCGGCAGTCTTCTATGATTCTATGTTTTTATGTTAATGATTCCCTCTTTATTGGCCTGCTTTATCACTACATCGGACATGCTTTGTAATTCATCCTTTTGGTTTCAGTTCATCTGGTTTAAGATTACTGTAAATATTCAGATTATATACAGAGAGAACTTTCTAAACTTCTGTGAGAATAACTTTTTTACATGTATTGATCACAAGATTATAACTTGTCAGTTAAAATAACAACTTTGGCTTAAACAAAGATTTACACATTGTACATGACAAGATCCTTCAGTCTTTCTTCATATGCTTTCTCCCTCAGCCCCTGGATCTTCTATGTCACCCTTTTTTGTACAGCCTTCACCCTATCACAGCCCTTCTGCCGATGTGGGATCCAGAACCTCACATAGCACTTCATGTGAGGGTGAACCAAAAACCTACAGTATACAAGGGAAGAATTACCTCACTGTTTCTACAATTGACCCCCCTTCCTATGCACCATAGCATCCTATTTGCCTTCCTTACCATCCTGTTATACTGCACGATAGATGTTAGGCATTCTGATAATATCACCCCAGGTCCCTTACCTCTGTTGTGTTCTCCATTATCACTCACCCCATCAGGTATCGTGTTTTGGGGTTCTTGTTCCTGATGTGCATTACCTTGCTTTTCTTGGCATTAAATCTCAGCTGTCATATCCTGGACCACTTTTCAAGCATGCCCAGGTCCTCCCTTATTGCACTTTTCCCATTTTTGCTTGTTCACTTTCCACTCTTCTGCAGATCTTGGTGTCACCTGTGAAGAGGCAGATCTTTCTCTGAACTCTTACCCATATGCCACAAATTAACATTTTAAAGAGGTTGGGCCTCAAGACTGAGCTTTGTGGTACCCCCACTGGTTACCTTGTTGATCTCAGAGTGCTCACCTTTCACCATTACCCTTTGTGTCCCTCCCTTTAGCCAGTTTTCCACCTACGTTATGTTGCTACCCTCTCCCTACACCGCTACATCTCTAATTTTCATGACAAGTTTCCTATGCGGCATAAGGATCCCGTAAATTCACTGGGCTAACCTATTATTTCTGTCAATGGCTGGTTCATGGAATCCTTATTGGTATTCACTGATGGATTTTTGCAAAGTATTACACAGAAACGTAGAATCTGATGGCAGATAAGGGCTGCTTGGCCCACGTAGTCTGCCCATTTTCCCTACCTGTTTCATATACTGCAGATCCTAAATGATCTGCAGCTTACCCTTCCTTTCCTATTGCTAGAGTTCTTTTATGTCTGTCCCATGTGTTTTTGAAATCCCCTACCATGTTTGCCCCTACAACCTTTTCCAAGAGTTTGTTCTATGGATTCACTAACCTTTCCGTGAAAAAGTACTTTCTTACATTACCCACTAAGTCCACTCCCCATCCCACAAACCCACATAGACACTTCGTCAGTATACCCTAAGAAAGACTATGGCCCATGACTTCCAGAACACTATAATGCTGCTGCTACTAATGTCAGGCAATATCCACCCTAATCCTGACCCACCCCATAATGCACACTCTCACCATCCCTCCAATGGACAAGTAAAAATAGTCTCCCTAAATATTTGTAGCCTACTTGCAAAATTCACCCAGCTTGAAGACTGGGTAGGCCTGATCCAACCTGATATCTTATCTCTGACTGAGATCTGGCTAACCCCTAAAATTGTGGACTCTGAAATAACACTGCATGGTTACTCAATCTTCAAGCAGGACAGGGAGGAGAGGTGAGGCGGAGGCTGTATGCAATACATTTGCAGAGACCTGCAGGCAGAAAAGGTGCCTCTGACACACCTCACAACTGAATATGAGGGGCTAGCTACCAGGCTACACATGGGAAGGAGTCACAAAACAGTCACAATTATGACTATTTATATCCCTCCAAGAATGCCCCAAGCAGGGTTAGAGGCTTTCTCCCATTACTACCAAGAAGTCGGTACCAACTACGAGACTGGTGACTGGGGACTTCAACATTGACTGTGCTGCAAGCTCCAGCAATCCATTTGGGGACATGGTAAATAGCCTGCACCTCACACAGGTGGTAGGTGAAACCACCAGTTACAACTACCACACTGGGAAGGGTACACTCATAGACTGGCTACTGACTACCAAGCCAGAGAGGATCACCAAAGTGCAGGTCCTGCCTGACACACTTAGTGGTCACTCCCCAGTTCTAGTTGAATGGACCTCCAAGACCTAGAGACTACTGCCAAAACTCATTGCTTGCACTGTAATGCAAGGCAATTCCTTGGCAGCTTTTAGGCATCATTTGGCGCAAGTTAACTGGAGCCACATGGATTGTTTCACTGATATAGATCAGGCCTTGGATTTCCTTGTAAAGGTGATCACACAGGGTGCAGACAAGCACACACCCATCAAAAGGCAAATGATCAGAGGTGGATCCACAGAATAGCTAACCCCAGATCTTCTAGAACTAATGCACCACAGATACAATGCCTGGGCCAGAGCTAGGTCATTAGGTAGCCCTGTGGATACCCAGGCATACAAGGCGGCCCACAACAAATGTACTGGCTCAGTTAGGGAGGCCAAGGCCAGCTACTATAAAAAGAAGCAAAATAAACTCTGGGAGGATGGCAATAAGTTCTGGGGATCCCTCAATGAGCTCCTTGGGAGCACTGACAAGAGTACCTCACATCTGATTCACACATATCCGACCCAAAATTAATTGCAGACATTCTTAACACTGCCTTCACAGACCTTAGCTCATACCTCAGCCCTATTGATTCCACCACTCAGCATGTCTTCCTCAACACCCCACCGAATGCCCCCCATAACACCCCAACTACAAAGGCCAAACATGCCGACCATCCCAAGTTTTACTTTAGAACAATAACTGAATCGGAAACCACTAAATATGTTAAACAGGTACTAAACAAAACCAGGGTAGGGAGTGACACCATAGATATGAAGCTCCTTGCCTCAGCTCTGGACATCCTGAAACACCCAATTTCCAAACGTTACAATCTCTCCCTTCACTGCTCCAAATTCCCTGCCCTCTGGACATCCACAGTCGTCACCCCAGTACACAAGGGAGAAGACAAAGTGTATATCAGAAACCATAGGCCTATTTCTATACTCTCCCTGCTATCCAAGGTTCTGTAGTGAGTAATAGTGGACCAGCTTGTGGACTATCTCAATAGCCATGACCTACTGTGCCCATAGCAGCATGGCTTCAGATGGCAGCACAACACCATCTCAGCTCTCACAGAATTCACTAACTCATTACACGAGTCCCTCGATAGGAGTGAATTAGTAGGGTCTATTTTCATTGGCTTGACCGAGGCATTCAGCCTCGTGAACCACGCACTACTCATGGATAAACTCGAGGGTATTGGCCTATCTAGGGAAAATGTGGGGTGGTTTGAGACCTACCTAACTGACCATATCCAAAAAGTTAAAATCAATTCAGTCCTCTTTGACTCTAAGGCTGTGTCAGTAGGGGTCCCCAGGGATCCATATTGGGATCACTACCGTTCAGCCTGTTTATTAATGACCTACCCAATGCCTACAATGGTGCCCGCATGCTGCTTTACACAGATGATGCAGTTATCATTACCAACAGCATTATGCAATGAACTGCCAGCCACTCCCTACAGCACAACTTCTACTTCCTTGAGCACTGGTTCTTATTGAACAAGCTGCTCCTAAACCATAAAAAAACTAAAACAGTGATATTTGCCAGCCAACAAAAGATAAACAAACTGTCACCCCTCTCCATCGTTAACCAGGATGGTGAGGTTTTGGAACAAGTAACCACCTTCAAATACCTTGGCATGCACCTTGACAGCACAATAACATGTACCCGCATATAGACCATGTCATCAGTACAGTAAACAAGAAACTAGGGGTCCTTTATAGACACAAGCACTTTTTGACACCTAAGACTAGAAAACTTGCAGTAGCCTCTTCAGTGCTCTCCTCTGTGGATTATGGGTTTGTAATCTATGGATCCGGTATAGATACCAGTTTTAACAGAATCAGGACCCTCTTGAATAAGGCCTGTTGCCTCATCCTAAATGCAGACAGTTTCATGCACAAATGCAACCTTTGTCAGACTATAAACTGGATCACACTAGACCTCACAATAAAATTCCAAACTTGCCTACTTAGGAAGAAAGCCCTCCTAAGGCTCACCCCACCTCCAGTCACTGCTACATACCCCCTTTAATCACCACTCTACTAGGAGTGCTGCATAAAATGCACTGTACATCTGATATTGTAGGACCACTCAACCCATGATGGCTTTCCTGTACCAGGCACCAACCTAGTTGAATGAACTCCCCACCTCACTACTGGAGTTACCTAAATTGAACCAATTTAAATCAATCCTGAGGAAACACCTCACTCTACAATGAGTATGCCAATGCAACCACTAGACAAGTCTCACTAAGAATGTCTCCTCTGGTTGTGCTACCTGACATGCCTGGATTCTGTAGACAAAGTTGCTTCCCTGCATCTGCCCAAACCTTAGACAATGCATTACCTGCTGCTGTATTACTTTTTTGAGCATAGGAACTAGTTTCTGATTGATACCTTGTATTATGTTTATGCTGTAAATGTTTTCTTGGATCTTGCATGATCCTTTCATTCATGTTATCACTGTACTGTAACTAAACACTATTGTATTCTCTGACATGGAACCTTTGTAAATGAGCTCTGCACAAAGGTAACTCCGAATATGCCAATGAATAAATAAATAAATAAATAAAAATAATCCATATCATTGCCCCTTGTTCTTGAACATCTGTTTTTTTGAAAGATGCTACCCTCTTGCACCTTATTTATACCCTTGAGGTATTTTAAAGTCTCTATCATATCCCCCCCGCTCCAGGAAATACATGTTGAAATTCTCCAGTCTCCCCTCATATGACTTGGTGCAGCCCATTTTTGTCGCACTTCTATGAACCGCTTCTACTCTGTTTGTGTTCTTCTAGAGATGCAGCCTCCAGAACTGGACACAGTACTCTAGATGAGGCCTCACCAATGTTCTATACAGAGGCACCACTACCCCCTTCCTTGTGCTGGAGATATCTCTCCCTATGCACCCCCATCATTCCACTGGCTCTCCTAACAGCCTTCTCACATGGTTTGGTAACCTTTAGCTCACCAGATATGATTACTCCCATGTCCCTTTCCTGTTTGGCGACTACATTATATATATATATATATATATATATATATATATATATTTGTATGTATAGATAGATACATAAAAGAAAAGGGCCTAAAACTGAGCCCTGTCGGAATCCAGATATAATAGGCAAAAAGTTTGAACAGTGTGAATTTAGGCTAACCAACTGTTATCTTCCTATCAAGTATTTCTCAGACCACTCCAGGGCAGTTACTGATAGTTTTAAGTCTTTTAGGTTCCCCAATAATACTTTATGATTCAAAGTGTTGAAGACCTTTGAGAAGTCTATAAAATGGCTCCAACAATTAATTTTTTATCCAGTACAAACTGGATATCACTTAATACTTTAGTTAGAGCTGTGGTGGTACTATGTTTGGGTTCTGAATCCTGATTGAAATGGGTTCAGTATCTGATTAATTTCTAAATAACTTTTTGATTGTACCGTTATCAACCTTTCAAGGACCTTCAACACAATCCACAGGGAATTCACTTAACTTTAATGACATATTAAAATAGTAGCCAATGGTTTTGCTAACACTGGTGCTGTGAATTTTATTAAATTTGATGGTAATCTATCTAGATCAATAGATTTAGAGGTGTCAATAGTTCTACTAATACAGCTTCTGGGTCAATCTCTTGAAAATTAAATTTGATTGGCAAGTCCAATGGGGGCTTCACACATTGGTTTCCCATGGGGCCACCAGACAATCTAATGCTACAGATCCCATTTTGATAAAATAGTCATTAAATCTACCAGCTACTTTTGACCCTGTATTAACTGACCATTGATAAAAAAAAGTGTTAGGGAGCTCTGTATTACCACTGGATTGTAAATTATGAGCAAGTTTCCAAAAATCTTTTGACTTTGACCTGCTCTCTTCAAATGAGAAGTTATAGAAATTTTGTTTTGTTTTCCTAATTTCTGTAAGGTAAACATTCCTAGCCTGCCCATTCCCTTTGTGTATTTGTTTTCTTTGCAACTTTCCAATATTTAATATCTCTTTCGTTTAGATTTGTGTAATGCTTTGTTATACTAAGAAGTGTTCCATATTTTAACTCTTTTTCTTTTAACTGGTACTTGATCATCACAAATTGCTTTAAATTCTTCCTGAAGAAATAACCATGCCTCATTTACTGTTGGGATCAATAAAATTGTATCACACTTAACATCCTCATGTTCCAACATAAATGATATATAGTCAAAGTTCTTCCATGACCTATATGTGATATATGTAAGCAATAATGCATGACAGAGTGTGGTATATCATGAGATATCCTCATGCCTTGGGTGGTTGGGCATGAGGCCGCAGGCTGAGTGTGTCCAACCACCTGAGAAGTGACTATATCCCATGATATACCATACCATGGAATGCATTATTGCTATTATGAACTGGTTTATTGATAAAAACTAAGGAATAATAATAAAAAAGCTGTTAAAACAATTTAAAAATTCATTTTGGGGGGTAGTGTAGGAGTATCCTTTCAGAAAATAGTTCTTGGAGGGTTGTAGTCCGCAGGTGGTGCTGTTTTACGTGCAGCAGGTGGCGCTCTTGTGACAGTGTGAAGTCTCTTCCAGACTCAGCCTGGATGTGAACTGTGGTACCCTTGTCTTCTGATGGTCTCTTTTCCAATTTACTGGAAGTGTGTGTGTCTCTCTCGCTCTATATATATTTTTGGTGACATCTTTTGTGTTTTTTTTCCCCTTTTGGCAGTTGGAAAGTTAGAAGTGGTAGGACTGAAAGGAGTTTGGTAAGTGCTGGTGATTTTAAATGGGCACGCATGCTTTTGTGGCAATTTTTTTTCTGTGTTTGATGCTGCCATTGACCGCCAGTATAGAACGCTGCAGGGAGAAAGAGAGAGAGAGAGAGTAAAGAGGAGTGCAGCTTTTATTTTGTTTGGCATATGCGGCAGTCGGCATCACTGTGATTTTAGAAGCAGAGTCTTGCACAGTGTCTGTAGCAGTTTAGTGTGGACTAGCCTTTTGCACTCTGTAAATCAGGGTATGAGTGGAGCAGTGTATAGAGCTGAAGGAAAGGAGCTGCCAGACCTTGTTTTTAACCGTGAGTATGTAGTTAGATATACTCATGGCTGAGACGAGTTCTCGGCCAATCCGGTTGCTGGATTACCATCAGCCAGTTCATAATTACTGTTAATTACTTTCTTATCTTTAGACCTGATACATGCAACGCCTTAAAGATTGCTGAAAGACATTTCTGGAGGCTGCATCTACGTAAAGATATAGACAGGGTGGAAGCAGTTCAAAGAAGGGCAACAAAGATGGTGCAGGGCTTGCAACAGCAGACATATGAGGAGAGATTAAAGTACCCCAAAATATATACACTGGAAGAGAAACAGGAACAGGGAGATATGATAGAAACCTTTAAGTATCTCAAGCACATAAACAAATTGTAAGTGGGTGACATCTTTCAGTATAGGAGGTGTACAAGGATGAGGGGGCATGATATGAGATTGTAGGGAGGCAGGATAAAGGGGACTGTGAGGATGTTTTTCTTCACAGAAAGGGTGGTAGATACATGGAATAGCCTACCCCAGGAAGCAGTGGGAACTAGCACAGTGGGGAGATTCAAACATGCATGGGATAGGCACAAGGAAACCTTTTTTTTTCTCTTTTCCTCACCCCTGTCCCCCCCCACACACCCTTCCACTTAGGTATTTCCCCAGTACGACCAGGGTTGTGACTTCTACTATTGTTATGCTTTATATGATTGCTATTTACTGCATGTAACTTTATCCCGTAAACCACTGTTATAGTGTGTTCTTTTTGTTATCTGTATTGCACCTGTATGATACCAATGTTGTATCTCACACTGTAACCATGTCTACCCTCCCTGTGACGAGGTGCTTTTGTAAATGAGTCCCTGACTCAAAGGATGTAAATCCGACTTTCAAAAATAAAATAAATAAGTAAATAAAATAAACCTTAGAGGTGGGTAGGAAAAGCTAAAGCCAATGACCAAGTAGGGTCAGTGACCACTGATGCAGGCAAGGAATACGGGCAGACTGGGCTGGTCTAGTGGTCCTTATTTGCCATCAATAAATACTATGAAAGATTCAGAAAGCACTGCAGAGGATTTATAGTATTCTGGTTTCAAGGTAAAAATTAAATCTAATATAGTTGATGCCAAGGGATCTCTACAATTTATTCTTGTGAAATCATTAATCAGTTGTGTTGATTCCAAATTAATACTTAAATCGTACAATTCATTATCGTGATTAACTATAGCCTAGTCAGCATTAAAGTCCCCAGTCAATAATAACTCATGACTTTATTTGTACTTCATTAGGAGAGCCTGTTGATTATTAAATACTGAACCTGGGGTCTTTGGGGGTCGATATGCTCCAATCAAAATAATTGGTTGTGAGAAGGGTAAGTTCACTTCAATAAGTAATAGCGTTACTGCAGTATTTGCTAGAGTTAAATTTAATTCCTTTATTTTAATTTCTGAAGCAGTGTAAATCAACACTCCTCCCTTTTTTTAGTCCTGTCTCTTCTCCATGCTTGATATCCAGGTATGTTTATTAGTGGATCCTGGATTTTATTATTTAACCATGTTTTTGTTATTATCAGTAAACCTGGTTTGCAATTAATTGCCCATTCTCTGATACAATCTATTCTGAGTTGCAAGCTTCTGGCATTAAAATGTGCAATACCAATTTCTGGGCCATTCAGTATTTTTCCATCAAAAAAATCTGTGCTAAGTGGTCCTGGGTTGGGGTGCACATCTCCACATAACGGTAGTATTAAACACAGCAGAATTTTAAGGATCTTTGGTTTTTGGTATAACAACTTCTAGAATACCCTCTGGTGTGGACTATTGAATTTTAATCTACTCAAATTCACACTAATTCCCAAACAATACTGTCTAGGTGGAAAAATAATTATCAGTTTAATCAAACCATTTAGTCATGCTTTAATCAACACATGCAGTAAAATCCAAAAGCTGCTTTCAGGGACTCTTCTACAATCATCATTTGAAAAAGTTCCCAATTGACTATATCCTAAAAAAACGGTGTAACCCTTACAGTTTCTCCAGGTTTTATCCTGCAATGTAATGATACCTGCTAACAGCAAAAATCCCACCAACACAAGACCGAAGGACTTCATTTCTAATTATACCCTATTTTTCAGTGTTTTGAATCATTATAATCCCTATTCTTTAGGCCCCCATCTAACTAAATATGGTCCGAACTACTATTGACTAAACCAGTACAAATTACTGTAGATAATTACTAGAAAACTATTAAAAGTAGCATTAAAAGGAAAAGCCTCATTATTTAGTGCATGTGTAATAAAAAAAAAAAATAATGGCCTCTTAGTTGCCTCCCCAGGTGTACTCACACAGGGTGACTCATGCCACTCCTGCGTGAGCCACTAACGCTTGCAGCCACTCTATGGACAGACACTAGCATGGCTGTGCTTTTGTACCTGCTGTCTCCACCCCCACAAACACCTCTGGTACAGCCTCCACCACTGGTAGCCCCCACCAGCATACCGGAACCAGATGGACTTAGCTAGCAATTAGCGGCCCAAATGAATGACAGCAGGTCCCTCGTTACAAGTTGGCTGAGAAGCAAACAGTCTTTAAGGTGCTTACAGACTGAAGACAGATCAGTATTGGTGCAGGACACTTGGCAGTATCAAAAGCAGGGCACACAAGCAGCAATATGGCACACAGTAGTCACTTATGGCAGCAGTTCAAGCACAGTAGCAAGCCCTCTTTAGAGTGCTTACAGGTGTTCCTGGCCGTTCCGTTGTTTCCAGTGCCTACAAGTGATTCTCGACTGCCTCTGAAATATGTATAAAGAAATAAAAATATATTTGAGGAATGAGGACACAAAGGAAACAAATAGTATACTGTCAATACAAAAATGAGGGTAAACAGTGAGAACAGAGAACTGATAAAGTCGATTTTACTGTATTGGTAATAATTACTTCTAACAGCAGTCTTTTTAAAACATATTGCAGCTCTAGATAATTATAATATTTATAGTCTCTTGACTATTATAATAATAAATGTAGCCTCTCTCTATATATATATTTATACATTTGGGATGGGTTGTAAACGTTCCAAATAAAAACATGTATTCTCACCAGAGTGAGATAAATGTTGCTGACGCAGATACTGTGGAAGATATTTACATTTACACACACAGCTTCTACATCAGCAAGTGATATTCTCACTGTAGATAAGTCAGTCTGAGTAAAAGAAGTGCAGGCACTACAATGTTGGAGCAATCAAAAGAAATCACAGTCACCTGTTAGAACACTTAAAATTCCTACAAAACAGCCCAAGTTTCCTGTGCTACTGATTACACCCCTGTTTCTAATTACAGCCTTTAACATCAAAAACGCATAGTGCAGTGCTCACATAGAGATATATAAGGTTGAATACAACAGAGTATGTTGGGCATGCAAAGCATGGAAAAATATAAAAAAATTCCTCTGTCCCAGTGCGGCAGTAAACCGGAGAACAAGAATAAATATGAAGTGGAAAAAACTACAACGGCTATGAACGAGCAAGGAGAAATCTTTCTGAGCTGCTCGCAGTTCGAACTTGACACGTAACTGCTACTAGAGCCAACTACAGTGGGTAAAGACAGCATCAATAGCGATGGAAAGAACTTAAGCTATGGTACTGCAAATAAATATAATATTGACACAAACTTCGTAGACCAGTAAATTGATTCTGCAAAGAATGACAACACACGAAGAAAAAACAAATATGACATCAATAATTTACACAAGCTTCTGACTGACAATTTAATAATTTCAACATGCATTGAAAACCTGCCTCCAGATGAGTTAAATACTGTTTGTGCCATTATTTCATTCGTTGTCAAAAAATAAAATGGCTCTGGATATGAGCCATTAAGCCTGCAGGCTAAATTTCAAAGTTTTGAGAGGTACTTAAAGAAACATCAGTACCCAGAATCTCTCTCGTCCTTATCTACATTCATGAAGTGTAGATAAATACTGCTGCCCAAGGAAAAATAATTAAAAGAGGCTGTTTTGGGACCAGAACTCCACAGTCACTACTCAACAGCTTGTGGTTGAACGCAACAATGTTTTTTGGCATTAGAGGGAACATGGAATGCAGAAACTTAAATTGGGGTGACACTCAGTTATGCACAGATGAAAAAGGAGATGAATACATAGAATACTGCCAAAAAAGACAGACCAAAATGAGGAGTGGGACTGATCCCAAGGACACTCGAATATTAAAGCCCTGTGCATATCCCATTGCAAATTGTAAAAAGTGCCCAGTAGCTAACTTTATGTTTTATACAGAAAACAGACCTTCAAAATACAATTGAGACTCTGCTCCTTTCTTTTAAAGCCATTATTTATCAGTACAAATTGTCATATACCAACAGCCGATTTAAAAACCAAGCCCTGAGTAGCAATACCATTGCTGGCATACCATATCATTAACACACAAATTCGTAACTTATACACACAAATAACCACAAACTAAAAATCCTACCCTATTGCATAAATCAAACACATGAGCATGGGTGCGATATGGAAAATATTCTCACTCCTGCATTGTGAGGCATAGATATCTCACTCTGCAGGAGTGAGAATATTTTACATATCTCACTCATGCCCATCATGTATCCCCTATATATATGTGTATTAGCAACAGATCATTTTACCATTGATCTGTGTTGTATTCCAAATGACAGTAAGCATTATGTGTCGGAACTTGCCATACTGTGTGTCACGTTTGTGGATCTTTGATTTTTTTCTTTACTTAGATGTGAATTATTGACAACCATTTTTTTTTTTCATTTTTTCAATATTTTGGCCTGTCACCCACGCGCAAACTCAATAGCTGCGAAGTGCTAGCATGAACTCAAAAGCTGCCAAGTGCTAGCGTGGTGTGAAATCTGAGGTAGGAAAACAAGAATCGCATCATCAGCATGACTGCGGGTCAAGGGTTGTGCTAAAGATGTGGGCGGGCTTTTCTGTGTGGGACATACAGAGAAGTTGTAATGAAACATCAAAACAAGTGGAATACAGGATGCTTTTTATTGAAACAGATAACAGAAGTTATTCAGCAGCATCTTCAATTGCATTTCTTCCTTATAAGGTGGTAAACTAGGCAAACACTGTGCATTTGATCTTTAATAATTACAATCAAAAAATTCTACATTGGATATGTTATATGGATGATGTGCCCTGTATATGGAATGGGAGTAAGGAGGAAGCACAGATCTTTTCAACTTGGATCAATAACAATAATTTGAATCTGACCTTTACTGGTGAAATGGGAGAAAAACAAATTCATTTTCTGGACTTGTATGTAGGAGAAACAGGTATGCTAGCAAGCAGTTGTTATAGGAAACAGACTGTGGGTAATCGCCATTTAAGAGCAAACTCTGCACACCCGAAATAACTAGTATCCCATATGGATCCAATAGTAATATTGTCACTATGATTTATAAAACAGAAATCTTCTTTGAGGATATTATCTTTGCTCAGAACACACCTTTGGAACATATAGCCTCCAGGCACTAGAACCACACAGAAACTTTTGCAAGCAGTCAGCCAGGGGCAATGATAACATCAGACATCAGCATATACATAAATGTGGGCAGCCCCTCCTCTCCTCAGTTCTTTTCCCACCATTGAACAGACTCATCAGACCACCATCGGAAACATTGTTGCTCATAGCCACCATTTTATTTCTTTATATACCTATATAATCACTTTTATAGTGATTTGCAGTGACCTGCATGTCATCAAAAGAACCCTCTAAACTCTTCTGATACTGTGAATCCAGACAGAAAATCTGCCTGGGAGACTTCCATGACATCTGAGTCTGCTACTTAGGCTTCAGCCACAACATGAAGGCTTGTGGGAGTTACCGGAGCTTCAATTCTGCAACCAGGTGATGCAGGAAGGGGGTGTTTTGGAGAAATGTTTACTCCCAAAAAAAGGTAGCTAAAATGGAAAAGCAACTCCAAGAAAAATCTGCGTTGTCTGCCTGTTGACTGATTCTCGGTCATCAAAGTCCCGAGAAAAATCTTCAGGGAGTCATAAACACAAGCACCAGGACAAGGACAAGACTTCCCTGGCCAGATCCAGGTTGCCCTTGTGAACTACAGATATGACCTCTGATACAACATTGTCTGTTCTAGTGGTGGTGCTGACTGCTCCCTCCGACTGTTGACCAGACACCAAGGTTGGTGCTTGGAATGGACCTTACCAGGCCTATTACGGCTGGTACAGTACATCGCCATCATTGACTGGGACTCAACCTTCACCGTCAACCACTCCAGTCACACCCGCTAACCAAAGCAGTGCCAATGCTCAGGCAGTCCTTCTCTCCTTTTCAGATATGATAAGGCATTTACTGCCTGGTCTCCCTGATACAGGGGGCCTGTCAATGGAGACTTTGATACCTACCCTATTGGTGCTGCAAGATGCTCCCTTGCCGCCTAGACATCCTCAGCCACTGCTGATGTTGCCAGCGCAGTCCTTACCTCCTGTTGATGTTACTGTCCATGACAAGTATGAATACAGTCCTGATCTTATGATGCAGGAAGAGGAGACAGAGGAAGACTATGCTGAGAGTCATTATGAACATGGGACCAACTCCACAGTCTCCTCCTGTAGTGAGGTCTGTAATGAACACTCTTAAATCACCTATAGAGGATCCCTCTGTTTTTACTGTAATGCAGTAAATGCAAGCAGCCATGGGATTCATTTTAGAGGAGCAGAATTCTACTAAAAAGAACCTGCCAGAGTTTTTGGAGATGCCAGAAACTCCCTTTGCTGTGGTTCCTCCCCTGTTCCCAGCATTGGAGGATGCCACTTATGCAGGCTGGCGTAGGCAAAACAATATACTAGCTATCCCTAGAAAGGCAGACAAAATGTATTCTGCCCCTTCTGGGAAGCCTTTCTATGCTACACAGCCTGAGACTAACTTGGTGATTATCACAGTTGCCCATGACTGGTCCAGGGAACCTAAGCACCTTAGCTCCCTCCACCCTGATGAAGAATCCAGGAGAGTGGACATTCTAGGCAAGCGTACATATGCCTCTGAATCATTGGGCCTACATACACTGTAGCTAATTATCAGGCTCATGTGATGAGGTATCAGAACACCCTCTGGAGGAAGGCCAAGGCTGCTGCACAGGCATTGCCTGAGGTGTCTACCAAGCAGAAGTTAATGAAAACTCCTACTGCAGTTGCTGATGTGGGAAAACATTTGCTCTGAGCAGCTTATGACATTTCTGATGCTTCAACCAGGGCTGCTGCCTCAGGCATTTGTCTCAGGCACTACTCTTGACAGGGAAGCAAGAGGTCTGCAAGGGAAGGCTGAGGTGGATTAGAAGCAGAAGTGGGTAAAAGCCCTAACTAGGGTAGGGGTACAAAAGTAGGCAAGAAGGAAGCACGAGGTCTGCAAGGGAAGGCTGGGGTGGACTAGAAGCATGAGTGGGTGAAAAGCCCTATCTAGGGTAGGAATACAAAAGAAATTATGTTAAAAAAAAAAATAGACACCTATCCAGGTCAGGAGCTAGGTGATAACTATTTCCAGGGGTATCAAAGTAGAAATTATGATGGGAGTGGTGCAGTGCAGTGGCTTCGGGGAGACAGTTTTTCAGGGAGACTTTCTGGAGACTGCGGTGCTGCCAGATTTGTGCGAATCTGTCTGGGTTGAGGGAGGAGGTTGCTAGACTCTAGGCTGAACTAGCTAGAATTTGGGGGGCCTTCTCCCTCACCAAGGGACCACCAACTCTGCCTCAAAGGGTGCCAAAGAGGAGGCTTGACTGGACTATGGTGGCTTGGGAAGGGTGAGGATGGTGGTCCAGTAGCACATCCCCACTATGGTACCACTACACAATTCATATGCTGCCCTGGTGGAGTGGGACTGTCCCATGAAGGCACCCATTGTAGTGACCAAAGAGGATGTGGGGGACCTCCCTAGTGGAGTCTCCAGGGAGTGTGGCAGAGGACCCCAGAGGAGGAGGAAGCAACTCCTGGTGGGGGACTCCATTGTGAGGGGGATAGATTTGGGGGCAGGAAGGGAGGGAGAGAGGGAGGTTAGGTGCCTGCCTGGTGCCATAGCTCAGAGGGATGGGAAGCGGATCCTGAGGATCGTTTGGGCAGCAGGACAGGAGGGAGTGCTGGATGTCATTGTCCACATTGGGACTAATGACCTGGCTAGAGATGAGGTTATGCAAGTACAGGAGGAGTTCAGGGAGTTGGGGATGAGTCTTAGGCAGGTAGCGCACTCAGTGTGATCTTTTCTAAAGTTCTGCCTGTCTACGACAGGGGGGAGAATAGGGTACTCCGTACCAGGAGCTTCAATCAGTGTTTGAAGGAGTGGTCAAGAGGGGAGGGATTCGGCCCCTACCTGGAGGGATGAAGGCCTGAAAACAGGAGATGGACTGCATCCATCTGGGAGGGGAACTCAGGTTCTTAGTGAATGGTTTACATGTTACATTGGCAAGTATTTAAACTAGCCGAGGGGGTGGTGGAAGGAAGCAAGGAATCATAAACTGTCCTCATCCTGTAAGCTGAAGTAGTCAGTAGGAAGAACCCTGAGGGAGGCAAAGCTCCAGGGGTCCTTGATAACAAGAAAAACAAAATGGTAGAAATGAAGAGTGGTGGGAATGAGGGCAGACAGAGTAAGGAGAGATGGCAAAAGGGAAAAGGGGGGTTGACAAGCAGGGCAGTAGCAGAATTTGGAAGGCCATGTGTGCAAATGCTTGAAGTCTGGGAAATAAAATCCGTGACCTACTGGCCATTATGACAGAGGCTGACCTGGACATTGTCGCCATTACCGAGGCATGGTGCAATGAGAACCATGACTAGAACATAGCCAAACCAGGTTATACTTTGTTCAGGAAGGACAGGGTGGGTAAGAAAGGGAGAGGAGTGGCTCTTTACATGAGAGATAGCATCAAAGCAACAGAGGTACAGGGAACACAGGAGGGGTGGAGGTGCTGTGAGTCACCCTACAGACAGGGAATGGAGTCACTATTCACATTGGCATGATCTACAGACCTCCAGCATAGGGGGATACGGATAAGATTCTGGTGGAAGCCATCCAAATGATGGTAAACAAGGGGGAGGTGCTGCTGGTGGGGGACTTCAGTCTGCTGGATGTAGATTGGAGCATCCCAGCTGCAGCTTCAGCTAGGAGCAGGGACATCCTAGACTCCCTGCAGGGAGTGTTCCTCAGGCGACTAGTAATGGAACCCATGCATGAGGGAGCAATATTGAACCTTGTACTCACCAATGGGGACAATGTTGCAGATGTCACAGTGGGTGGCCACCTGGGGACCAGTGATCACTGTACAGTGTGGTTCAATATAAGAATGGTGACAGAAGTAAACCACACAAAGGCAAGGGTCCTGGACTTCAGGAAGGCTGATTTTACAAAGATGGGGGAATGCCTCAGGGATGCCCTGGCCGAGGGAGAGGACTTGGGTGGAGTGGGCGAAACTAAAAGTGGGGATAGTAAAGGCAACAAACCTCTGTGTCAGGTAAGTAAGCAAAATCAAGAGGAAAAAGAGACTGCTATGTTTCTCAAAAGAAGTGGTTGGGAAGGTAAGGGCAAAAAGGCTAGCATTCAGGTGGTATAAAGAGACACAGAGGGAGGAGGATAAGGAGCACACAGGCACAAATGGAGGAGAAAATAGCTTAGGCAGTAAAGAAAGGGGGAAATACATTTTTCAGGTATAAAAGTAAAAGGAGAAAGACCAGAGGAGGGATTGTAAGGCTAAGGAGGGAAGGGGGAGTGTGTGGAAGGGGACAAGGAAAAAGCAGACATCCTGAACGAATGCTTTTGTTCAGTGTTCACAAAGGAAAGGGAAGGAGAGGGACCATAGATAAGTGTCTGGGGCATTGAAGGAAGGGAGTTGGACACTAGTCCATTTACACAGGAGAGGGTCCTGAAGGCACTTACAAATCTGAAAGTTGACAAGGCAATGGGGGCCAGATGGGATACATCCAAGGATACTGAGGGAGCCCACAGAGGTGCTGGCAGCACCTCTTACAGTCCTGTTCAACCACTCAGTGAAGACGGGAAGGATCCCAGAGGACTGGAGGAGGGCATATGTAGTCCCGCTTCACAAAAGTGGTAACAGAGAGGAAGCTGGCAATTACAGGCCAGTCATCCTGACTTCATGGGTGGGGAAATTAATTGAATCACTACTGAAGGAGAGAATTATGGAATATTTTGAATCCAGTGGCTTACAAGATCTGAGGCAGCATGGATTCACTGGGGGAGGTTGTATCAAACAAATCTGATAGATTTCTTTAACTGGGTGACTAGGGAATTAGATCAGGGTGGTGTGGTAGATGTAGCCTACCTAGATTACAGTAAGGCCTTCGACACCATTCCACATAAGAGACTTGTACATAAGCTGGGTGCTTAGGAGTGGGTTCAATGGTGGTAAACTGGGTACAAAATCAGTTGGGGGATAGGCAACAGAGGGTGGTGATAAATGAAGTTCACTCTGAGGAAGGGAGGGTGACCAGAGGGGTGCCACAAGGATCAGTACTGGGACTGTTCCTCTTTAATGTCTTTATTAGCGACATTGCAGAGGGGCTAGAAGGGAAGGTATGCCTTTTAGCATATGACACAAATATCTGCAATAGAGTAGACACTCTGGGTTGTGTGTGTGGAAAAAAATGAATAGAGATCTAGGAATGCTTGAGGAGTGTTCAAGGATGTGGCAACTGAGCTTCAATGCGAATGAGTGCAAATTCATGCACTTGGGGCACAGTAACTAAGGGGAGGAGTACAAAATGAGGGGAGTGGTGCAATCGACTACCAAACAAGAAAGAGACCTGGGTGTAATCATATCTGATGACCTAAAGGTGGCCAAACAGTGTGACAAGGCAGTGGGGAGAGCCAGTGGGATGCTAGGGTGTATAGGAAGGGCTATCATCAGCAGAAAGAGGGAGGTGGTGATATCACTATATAAAATCACTAGTGAGACCTCACATAGAAACATAGAAATTGATGGCAGATAAGGGCCGCAAAGTCTATCCAGTCTGCCCATTTTTTCTACCTTATGAATGTGTCATAGGCCTGTACTCTGTTAATGGCCTATCTAGTCATACTCATCTTTATTGCTACCTTATGCCTGTCCCATGCCTGTTTGAAGCCCTGCACTCTATTCATAGCCACCACTTCCTGAGGTAGGCCGTTTCATGCATCCTCCACCCTTTCTGTGAAAAAGAACTTCCTCACATTCCCCCTTAATCGGCCTCCCCTCTACTCTCATGCTGTGTCCTCTTGTCCTACTATTTTCCTTATATTGAAACATTACCATGTAAAATTACATTTCTTCTGCACCTTTTGTTAATTCTACTGTTAACATATTTGTAAGGACTGATGCATGATGATAATCATGGCTGTAATCTGCTCACACACCTGAAACTATTCTGTAACCCAAGTCTTTCTCTGTATGAAAATATGTATTGTTATCCCGGGTTGCCCTGAAAAAGGGACCTTCGGGGCACAGTGGGCCTACCCGGTCACCAAATTTTAAATAAAAATAAATAAATAATGTTAGACTCTTTCATCTTGTTAATACCCTTAAGACGTTTGAATGATTCAATCATATTACCTGTCTCCCTCCTTTGCTCTAGGGTATACATATTGAGCTCTGTTAATCTGTCCTCATATGTTTTCTGATGCAGCCCTTGCACCATTTTGGTTGCCCTTCTCTGGACTGCCTCCATTTTGTTAATGTCCCCCTTATCCCCTTTAATCTTAGCAATACCACCTCTGGACTTTCTCCTTTCACTAATGTATCTGTCAAAAGTCTTGTCACCTTCTTTTACTGTTCGTGCTAGTGTTTCCTTGGTTTGGGACTTTGCTTGTCTTACTGCCTTCCCTCTTTCCCTTAAGGAAGTTTAGTACACCTCCCTATCTTCATCCTGCTGCGTTTCCTTATATTTCCTGAAGGCCAGCCTTTTGGCTCTGACCTTTTCTACTACTGTTCTTGAGAATCAAAGTGGTTTTCTTTTTTTTTTGCTCTTGCTTTTCTGTCCAACACAATGGGATGTTGCTTCAAGTATTGCATCCTTAATGCTTGCCCACTTTGCCTGTACCCCCTCACCTGTATTTCTTCTTGCCAGAGCTAGCTTAACTCTGTTGGCCAACTTATCAAAGTCAGCTCCTCTGAAGTCCCATAGTTTTGCCTTGGAATGGGATGATTTAGTTCTAGTGGCCAAATTGAACCATACTATGTGATGGTCACTGGCCCCCAGGTGACCTTCTACCTGGAGATCTGTGATCCTTTCCCTGTTAGTCAGTATTAGATCTAGGATAGCCCTGTTTCTTGTGGGTTGTTCTACCAGTTGTTTGAGGCCCTCCCCTTGCAGGGAATCCACTATATTTCTAGTTCTGGCAGATGTTCCTGCTGATATTAACCAATCTGCATCTGGCATGTTGCAGTCTCCCATTATCAGAACCTCCCCTTTAGCAGTCATGTTTTGTATATCTTCTAACAGTAATGAGTCTGTGTCCTCCTCCTGGTCTGGAGGCCTGTAGACAACCCCAGTTCATATGGCAGTCCCATTTCCTGTTTCCAGGGTGACCCACAGTTCTTCTGGCTCCTTATGTGTATTCTGAATTTCTATAGCTTTGATATTTTCACTGAAATAAAGAGCCACTCCACCCCCCCTTTTTGTACCTCGATCTCTTCTGAACAGTACATAGTACTGAAGTCTCCCAAGTGTGGTTACTGGTGAACCATGTCTCGCTAATGGCTACTATGTCCAGTTTAGCCTCTATCATTGTTGCCTGCAGGTCTGGGATCATGTTTCCCAGACTGTGAGCATTTGTGTACATGATTTTTCATTGGCTAGATTTTGGTGTGTTAGTTGTTGGGCAAGGTCTGACATTTCCCTTGTGTGTCGTATGGGGAGCTGGACCTTTTTTCTTACCTGGTGATCCAAATGAACTACAAACATGCTGAACTCCTGTTTGATCGCTAGCTGAGGGGTGTTCTTCCCATTCGACGTATCGCATGCTGCACCCCTCTCCCCATTTGCTAGTTTAAATATTCTGCAAAGATATCAAACTTCTGCCCCAATGCACTGACTCCCTCCTTAGTCAGATGCAGTCCATCGAATTTAAAGAACTTTCGCTCCAAAAACTGTTGCCAGTTACCTACAAATTTGTGGCCTTTTTCCTGGCACCAGCTCTTGAGCCACATGTTTAGCTCCCCTATCTCCCTTACACTGACCTTCTGTCCATCTGCCCCCCTCTCTCAGACTGGCAGGATCTCAGAGAAGGAAATGCCAGATGAAATGGGTGACAGTTTGTCATCCAACCTGGTCAGGTGTTCCTTGGACTCCACAACTGGCCAGCTGGCAAGATCATTAGTCCCTATCTGTACCAGGACATCGATGTTTTCTCCTGCTTCCTGCACGAGTTTAGCAATGCAGTCAGTGTCTCTCCACGCTGATGTACCTGGGAGACATCTGACCATTACCCCTGGCTGGAGGTAGGTATCAACTCCCCGAATCATGGAGTCTCCTATGATCAGAAATGTTTTGGATTTCCTTTCTGCTTTTTTTGTTTTGGTCCCTATTTTGGGTGAGTTTTGTTGTGCTAGCTCCTATGCTGCAGTGTGCTGCTCTGCAGTGTCCTCTGCCCCTTTGTTTGATTTCAGAAATAGATGCAGATACCTGTTTGTAGTTTTTATATGGTTTGTGGAGGTGATACATTGAAGAGCATTGAGTGATGGGGCACCCGATTTGCCCCTCCTAATCACCTGCCAACCTCCCAGACCAACTACCCTCTGTGGTCAAGGTGCTTCTGTTGGATGTTGGGGAAATGGCAGGTGGTTCTTATAATATATGTCCTCCTGAATATGCGATTTGAGTTGCGCAGTCTCTGCCCATGCTGCCTGGAGCTGAGCCCTTAGATCTCCAATGGTCCAGCATGTAGGACAGTGTCCTCAATCCTGTATAACTTCCCTTTTGAAAAGTGTCCCGCAGTACCTGCAGTTAATAATATCCATTCCAGATGAGTTGCTGAGTTTATAGCCTGGTCAGAGTAATTAGAAGGATGAAAATGAAAGCAAAAATTAGATTTTGTGTTTTGTTTGTTTTTGTATAACTTGTTATAACAAGTTAAATTACTTGTGCCCTGTAAATGAGGTCACTGTGTGGATACTACTCTGATTCTCCCCTTCCTGTTTTGCTACAGGAAATGTCACAACTATGCTACCCTATAAAAGGAGTGTACTGTGGGGTGGTTGGGGATGGGGGTGGGAGACTGGGCCCTTCGCCTGCCAAAAAGAAGAACCGTGGATGAAAGAAACAAGGAGGCAAGAGCAGAAACAATCAACCAATAACAAATTCAGTAGCCCTGAAAGCTTAGCCTAATGTACTAGAATACTGTGTTCAGTTCTGGAGATCACATCTCTGGAAGGATATAAAGAGAGTAGAGATGGTCCAGAGGAGGGCAACTAAACTGGTGCAAGGTCTGCATGAAATGCCCTATGAGAAGAGATTGAAGGACCTCAACATGTACACCCAAGAGGAAAGGAGAGGGAGGGGAGATATGATAGAGACTTTCAAATACCTCACAGATATAAATAAGGTTCAAGAGAGAAGCCTTTTTCAGAGAAAAAGATGCTCAAGAACAAGGGGTCATGATATGAACTTGGAGGGGGTTGGCTCGGGAGATATATGAAAGTACTTCTTCACAGAAAGAGTGGTGGATGCCTGGAACAGCCTCCCAGTGAAGGTGATGGGGGAAAAAACTGTAGTGGGATTCAAGAAGGCATGGGATAGGCATACAGGACCTTAGTGGTAAGGGGTTGGGGAAGCCAGAGATCAAGTATGGTCTGTGGTGTTGCATTAGGTAGGGAAAATGGGCAGACTAGGTGGGCCGAGTGGTCCTTATCTGCTGTCAAATTCTATGTTTCTATGTTTCTGTGTAAAGCAGACAATTCTTAATGCCCCATTCAGGGAACAGAAATTGTCTGGCCATGAGGTAGAAAAGGTTCTAAAAGGTCTTCAGTCCTTGGTCAAGACCTTGAAATCCATACACTTCCTGTACCATACCCAACCCAGGGGTAGGATCAGGGGTACTTTTCATCCAGCTGGTGTCAGGGGCAGTGCTCTACCTTCAGCCAGAAAGGAGCAAAGATGCAAGGGTTTTGCCGATCACCAGCACAACCCCAGACACCCATTCAAAAGCATCTAAAGGTAGTCGAGCCGGTGGCTCTGTCCCCACCAGCTCAGCATGACTCCTTATACAACCCCACCAACCACTTTTACCTCCAGGGGTGGTTGTAGGAGGTTGCCTATCTCTCTACTTGGACCAGTGGAGGGAGGTAACTATAGATGCATGGTTCTGGAGATCATAGAAAAGGGTCATGCTCTGGTGCTTCTGTACACCCCTCTAGATCATTCACCTGTGGTAACAGCATACTCACCAGGGCACATGTCCCTGTTGCAAGAAAGAAGTACAGATTCTGCTCCAAAAGCGGGCCAAAGAACCTGTACATTTAGAACAGAGGAACACAGGTTTTTACTCCAGATAGTTCCTCATTCCAGAGTGGACAGGGTACTTGTGACCTATTCTGGATCTAAGAGATCTGGACTTCCTCACAGAACACACTGTACAAGAAGTTCCAGATAGCCACTCTGGAAGATTTCCTTCCTCTGTTGAAGACAGGAGACTGGATATGTTCCCTGTATATGAAGGATGTATATCTTCATATCAAAATCAGGCAACCTCACAGAAAATATCTGAGGTTTCTTTTTTCAGATGGAACATTATGAATTCAGAGTGCTGCCCTTTGGCTTGTCTTCTACACCACGAGTCTTTGCCAAAAGAACTCAAAAATAAACTTATAAAATTTGCTGACAATGCTAAACTGGGGTAAACTCACTCCAGAATCACCTAACCCTCATTAGCAAATTTGGTAAAATCGAAAACTGGGCTGAAAAAAAATGTTATGTCTCTAAATTCAGAAAAATGTTCGGTTCTGCATTTTGGACACAATAACTCAAATTATTCCTACATTCTAAATCAGAAAATACTTAAGACCTCCACTACTGAACTTGCTTTGGAAATCCTTATAAACAACAAGCTAACCTCTTCTGACCAGTATAGAACAGTCTCTAGGAAGGCCAGGGCATGGTAAATAAAATCAAGTGCACCTTTATGAGTAAAACTTAACAGTTTATCATTCCCCTCTTCAAACGTTATGTGCACCCCCTTTTGGACTACAGTTCCCAGATTTGGTCTCCTTACCTTATCAAAGACATAGATCAGATAGAACAAGTTCAGAGGTCTGCAGCAAAACATATTGCTAGATTGGCTAACTTGCCATATGACACAAGATTAAGGGAGACGGGTTTGCATACCTTACACTCTAGGAGACAGAGGGGTGACCTTCTCTTACTCTTAAAAATCCTCAAATCTAATGCGCTCACAGAAGAATTCAAATTGGAATATAGTATTACTAGGAAAAATATGAGATCCCACAATAAGAAATTAGTAGCGTGAAGGGCAAGAACATACAGTACTTGAGAGATAACTTTTACACTGTTAGAGCAACTAAAACATGGAATAGACTACCTCAGGAAATTGCAGATATCAGTTCTTTTAAAGTATTCAAACGAGCCCTGAATGAGATGTATTACTGAAAATACAAGTTGGTATAATCACCCACTGGAGTGGGGACATTCACAATGGGCCATGGTGCCCCCTTATGTCCATGAAAAACCTAGTAAACCTAGCAAATGCTTGGCATTGATGGCAGCATCCCTTTGTAGGGAAGGCCTGTATATTTTCACCTACCTGGATGAATGGCTATTTAAAGTCCCCTCCATCAACTGCTGCAGACCTTAGCTCGAACCAGACAGCTGTCCGACACTCTGGGGGTGGCAGTCAACATACCAAAGTTTGTACTTACACCCTGTCAATGACTGCAGCAAATAGAGGCAGTTCTGGATACAGCCCAGGGGCAAGTTTTCCTGCCTCTGAACAGGGTCGACATCCTGGTTGCTCAAACACAATTGGTGCACGACAGCTGTTACGTCTCAGCAAGGACATGTCTGCGCCTTCTGGGACACATGGCTGCAACCATTGTTACAGTGCCACTGCCAGGTTACACATTTAGATTCCCCAGTGGACCCTGAGTATCCAGTGGGGCCAGCTAACAGACAATCTAGAACAGATGGTTCTAGTCATGTCCCCCTTGCGTAAGGCACTCAAGTGGTGGGTGGAGCACAACAAGTTGCTCAGCAGAGTTCCATTCTTGATTCTTTCCACTCTGCAGATTCTCACCAGGGATGCTTTGGGATCTGGATGGGGAGCTCACCTAGGCCCTCTACAGGAACAAGGTATGTGAAGCCAGGTGGTACGCACTTTGCACATCAATGTTCTGAAAATGAAGGCGGGCCTATATGAACTCCAAGCCATCCAGAACCACTTGTCTCCTGGTCCTCTGTTAGTACGGACAGACAATGTCAATGTGATGCATTACATCAACAAACAAGGGGAGATCCATTCTTATCCGCTGTGCAGGGAAGTAATGCAAGTGTGGTATTGGGCTCTGGAAAACGGTCTAGAACTACCAGCAGTACATGTTTCAGATGTCCAAAAAAAGTCTTGGCAGACAAGCTAAGCAGGTCACAGTCCAGGATGCAGATGTGGGAACTGCTGACCTTGGTGGTCGATGACCTCTGTGAAAGATGGGGTAATTCAGAGCTGAACCTTTTTGCATCCCCACACAATGCATTTCTGCTCTCTCGCTCCAGGGCCTGGAGTTTTCTAGCAAGATGCTTTGTCCTTCTGGAAAGGGAGGTTTTTGTATGAACTCCCTCTCTTCCCACTAATTCAGAGTGTTCTGCTCAAGCTGAAGGTGGGCGAGGCAACTCTAATACTCATTGCTCCCCTATGGCCTTGGCAGATTTGGTATCCTCTGCTACAACAGCTTGCAGTGGAACTCCCAGGATCTCCGCCCCTGTGCAAGGGTCTGCACTCACAGGAACAGAGAACAGTCGCAGTCCAGGATGTACAAATAGAAACTGTTGACCTCAGTGGTTGATGACCTCTGTGAAAGATGGGATCTTCCAGAGTTGAACCTTTTAGCTCCCCACAGAATACAAAACTGATGTATTTCTGCTCGGTCACTCCAGGGCCTGGAGCTTTTAGGAAAGATGCTTTGTCCTTTTTCTGGAAAGGGAGCTTTCTGTATGACTTCCCTTCCTTCCTACTAATTCAGAGTGTTCTATTCAAGTTGAAGGTGGACGGAGCAACTCTAATACTCGTTGCTCCCCTATGGCCTCGGTAGATTTGATATCCTTTGCTACAACAGCTAGCAGTGGAACCCCCAGGATCTCCGCCCCTGTGCAACGGTCTCCACTCACAGGAACAGGGAACTCTAGTCCACCCAGACTTGAAGTCCCTACATCTGCATACATGGCTGTGGAAGATGTACCCATAGCTGACTTTGGGGTATCACAGAAAGTGGCAGATGTTCTGGTGGCTGCTCAAGAAATCATCCACCAGACATAACTACTCCATGAAATGCAAGTGGTTCATTTTGTGGGCTTTTTAACATAACTTGGATCTGTTTACCTGTCCAATCAATCTATCACATTCTAGAGTATCTGCTGTCCTTGATGGATTCAGGCCTGCAGTACTACTCCATCAAAGTGCACTTGGCTGCTATATCAGCTTTCCATGAGCTTGTGGAGGGATGTACCATTACCCAGCTGGATGTGGCCCATACATTCTTGAGAGACATTTTACATATAAAGCCTCCAATTGAAAATTAAGTCCCAGCCAGGGATTTGAATTTTATTTTGGAAAAGCTGACTTTGGCACCTTTTGAGCCAGCTGTGACTTGTGGCTTACGCTTTCTCTCTTGGAAAGCATTATTTTTAGTTGCAATCACTTCTGCTCAAAAGATTTCTGAGCTGCAGGCTGTAATGTGTGAGCCTCCTTATTTGATTTTCCACAAAACAGGGTGTCTTTCATACTGATCCTTAAGTTTCTTCCAAAGGTGGTGTCTGAGTTTACTTTAAATCAAACCATCCACCTGCCAGTGTATTATCCAAAACATGCAAACCCAGGTGAAGCATTGCTCCATATTTTAGATGTGCATAGAATACTCAGGTACTATACACACTGTACAAAGGACTGCAGGAAGTCCTTACAACTTTTTGTTTTGTTCACCCCAGGAAAGAAGTGCACCAATTTCTTAACAGTGCTTGTCCACATGGCTAGCACATTGTATTATGTTCTGTTACAAGAAACATGGTAAGGAACTTCCTGGTGTGGTTCGTGATCATTCCACAAGATGCATGGCCACTTTTGTAGCTTGTTTTTGGAACGTTTCCACTGCAGAGATCTATGCACCTGCTACCTGGAATACTGTCCACACCCTGACTAAGCACTGCAGTCTGGACATTTGTCTCTAGTAGACAAGCTGGGTTTGGCCTAGATGTGCTATAAGGCCTCCTATCATAAGCCTATACGCTCCAACTGCCCAGACTGTTAGCTTTTTGTACTGCTTGGGACTTATTTCAAAGGTGTGGCCTGATGAAAGAGATATCCCTGAAGAAGATAGCATATTTATGTACTTACTGTAACTGTAGATCTTTGATATAATCTCTTTTATCAGGCCATGCTGTCCCACCCTCCTTCTCCCTTAGGGGTTGTAAAAAATGATTCTTGTGCTGCTGTCTCTACTGCTACATTGTCCAGCCCTCTGTCTCACCTGGCATGTGGAGGGATGTGGTCTCTCCTGGTTCCTTATAAGGAGGTCCTCCAAGCATAATCTGCAGTGGGGAACTGAGGAGAGAAGTGGCCGCTCATGTTTATGTATATGCTGACATCTGATGTTGTGGGTGGCCCCTGGCTGACTGCTTGTAAAAGTTTCTGTGTGATTCTAGTGTCTGGCAGCTATATATTCCAAAGGTGTGGCCTGATGAAAGAGATTCTCTCAAAGATCTACTGTTACAGTAAGTAGGTAACTGTTCTTGTGTAAACCCTACCCACCCACTGAAGTAGCAGAGTGGTACGAAGTGCAGGGTGGCTTGTGAGAGTCATGGTGAATGCTGTAAATATGTTTTTCTATTAAATGTATCACTTTTTCCACTTGAGCCATGTACTGCTTTTTATTTCCCTTGGTGCAATAAAGGATCACCAAGCCACAAGCAATTGCCAGCTGGTGGAGTCTGTATAAATGTATGCCACTGTGTTGTGAAGTATTTGATGAGTGGACTCGGAGGAGGAGGTGTACACTAGTTACATAGACAAAATGTCTGTGCTTGAGTCCTTAAAAAGCAGGGGGTAAGTTGTTGATTTTTTTTTTTATCTCTGATGTATAGTAAAAGAATTATTTCAGTAGTGGCATTCAGCAAAGGTCTGGAGCCCAGTTTAAAGCATCCAGTGCTCAATCTCCTGAAGCCCAGGCCTAGCAAAATCCCTGCTTCCTACATCTAAAAATGTCTGCCTCATGGAGAGCTGTATATCCAGCCTGGTTATTTAGAACTTTTAGAAATGAAGGCTGCTGCCAAGAACTTCAATTTACCTTAATGTTGCCAGCTGCTAAGAGGGCTTGGGACAAGAAGCAGTCAGCATGACATTTTAAGCACGTTTGTGAGTTATCTTATTATAAGTAAACAGCTGAGAGGTTGTCCTCTAGCAATAAAGTCACTTTCTCACATCTCAGACTGTATTTATCTTGCAAACATCCCCTGTTTGAATGCCTGCTTGTTCCCAGAAAGCAACCATTTCACACTGAAGGCACTCTGTTAAAGTTTAAAGTAGAGGCATGGGTAATGATATGTAAATTCTTTATAGAAAGTGACCAATGATCATGACCAAATGTCCAAGTTTGACTTTATTCTAAATTCATACAGATCCAGTAAGGTTAATTTTAGTTTATATTTTGCTTTGTCTTTGATTTCCACTCACCATGATTGCCTTCCTTTTCCCCTGGATCGGGGTAATCCATATTCATACCCCTTCCACTACTCAAGGGCATATGAGCCATGGAAGTCCTATGATACTTCATGACACTGACCCATAGTTACAGGGCTCCCTCCAGAGGCTGGCTGAGCAGTGGTACCAGCTCTGTTGGCATACTTCTGCCATAGGAACACTTTTTCCCTCCCTATTAGGTTTTCCTGGACCCTTCTACTTGAGGCATAACCTGTCAGTCACCATTCATGCTCCATCCTGTGATTGGGCCATGACTATTTTTGACTACTCCTGACCCTTCAAGGGAGGGTACATCAACATAGTACTAAATGTAGGGGGAGGACCTGTTAATTTATATCAGCATCTTGCTTACACTGATGCCAAGAATCTTGTTAGTGAGCTGGAAATCCTTTCCTCGGGCCACCAAGGATCAGCTCCACACCAGCAGAGGCCTCCATTCCTTCTCAGGGCTGATAGTGTTTCATGGGATGCATCTTCAGCATTGAATGCCTCGGTGCAGAGCTCCGGGTTCAGGATGCAAATGTGGAAAGGCTGGTTTCTTTATTAGGAAACAAACAGGGACATATCCTTTCTGAGAGTTCATTTAAACAAAATGTTGCTTTCTTCACTTTAGCTGTCCCTTGATTCGGTATGCATTCATTCTTAAAGCATTTTCCAGTATCTTGGAAACCTTTGTTCCTTTATTTTTATTAGTTTTATGAGAAAAAAACTTAAAAAGTTAGCCATAAGAGCCACAATGTATAATGCATTTGACTACATAATTACAGCAGGATACAAATTCCTATACAACTGTAACCCCCTAGGTGACGCTATCCCAAGGGCTACCACCCCCTGCCTGTTTGACTATGGACAGGTTGAGGGGCCTAGGTCCTATGGCGGGTGCCTCCACCCAGAGGTCAGGGTTTGTAGTGGTTAGACTAGCTTGGTCACAGCCATCTGGGACACTGAGACCCCCTTTTATTCCCTCTAGTGGCTCACACAGTACCCCAGAGTTACAGCCCCAATACCCCACGTACACACACTGTTCACCTCATATAGATACCACTTACCCTCAAGACTGATTCTGCAGCATGTCTCTGAGGACCTCCTGTAAAATAAGGTTAAACAACATACACAGCAAAACACAATACTGTTTCCATAAGTACCAACACCACAGACAGTATATAGTATAACAACAACAAATCTGATTTATTTAGGGGGCAGTAACACAGGAGGGGGAAATCAGGTTAATTGGTGGCATTAAATCACAGTACTGTGCACACACAGGGTCTGAAAAGTCACACTCTGGGTACCCAGGTTGGGAGGGGGGCTAGCCAGGTCCATTGCCCGGGGTTGGCCGGCAGGTGCAGATGGAAGGGGCCCTGTAGAAGAAAATATATGCACAACACCCAATTGTAATCCGGAGCTGGATGGCTCAGTCCATGAAGCGGGAAAACAACAAGAATTAGATGACACACTTGTGATTGAAAACAGACTGCAGGGGAATACCCTGATTTGTACTCACAATACCCAAGCTGAGGACCGGGTGGTAGATGTTCTTCTGGATTGCCTGAACAACAGGGCATGGAGACAAGGTCCTTGTGACTGGACCCCACTGCAGTTGATAGCAAATGTATTTAGTCCAAAACAAGCTGGGATTTGCTTCAAGCTTCAACACGCAGCATACAGCACTGGGGATTGGACATAGCAATTCCCCATAAGCACTACACACATTCATATGTAAAAGGAAAGTACTATACCAGGCAGGCTGCTCCTCGATTCTCATCTCAATTACTGCAAAATACCCGGGAGCATGCACAGCAGCATCAGTTCCTGACAGACCGAGCGCGATTCAGCAATTTCTTCAGTCTTCTACAGGGTGAGCCTGGTTTCCACACTTCTAGTGCTTCTTTCTCCTCACAACTTGGATTCAGTCCAAACTGGCACTCACTAAGGCTGCAGACCGAAACTCAGGGCTTCACATGTGCTTCCTGCGCGAAACTATACACTGCAGAAGCACAGAGCTTCTTCTCCCTTCACAGTCACAACTGATCTAATCTTTCCAGTCACAGAGCAGAGCATTTCCTTTAGCTCCACACTGTTCTGTTGGCTGATTCAGCTGTCACTCACAATAAGACTCCCTCTGTTGGTAGAAAAAGGCGCCAAGGTCAAAACTACATTTCCCAGAGTCACTGCCCATACAATCCCCCTGTGGCTGGCTCAAAATTAAGAGTCCAAGTTCTGATTCGTCCATAGGCTCCATTTTAGGGAACCCTTAACCCAATAGGGCCAGCACAGCAGTTTAGGTCCAAAATGGAGAGGTAACACACACAGAGTCCCAGCTGCAAGAAAGGCAGATTAGACAAACTGCATTTTACTTAACACTTTAACTGGTTTCAGGCAAACAGTTACATCTTTCATTTAGGCTCCCTCTGCGCTCTTAGCAACTGCAGAAACGGAGTGATTTCTCTGCAGCTCTGGTGAGATTCAAGCATTAAATACACAGACCCCCCCATACAAACTAATTAAGTCTGCAAGCAGACAGCTCTTAAAGAGACAGCATGCGGAGGCTCAAATAGCACTCACTTGGAACAACATTTAAACAGCTCAGATGCAGAACGCTGCCCAGACTTGGAGCATTCAGTCAAGCTCCTGGAAGACTTTTGGGAACCCCCATTGCAGGTGGGTTACACCACTGTCTAGGCTTAGACTACATAGAGAGGGGTATAAGACAAGTGAAATAAACCCCGGCATTATTACCATTAAAAAGCCTACAGAGTGCCACACTGACTGGACCCAATATCAAGAAAATGTTATACTTAACATATTAGTCATAATGGCTGATACGGTCTTCAGAAGAAAATGGATTTTATAGTTTCATGTAATAAAACATCCCAACGATCCCTAGAGAGTCAAGAAACATAACACTAACAGGCACTTAAAGAGCAACTCTGCACTTCTGCATGTACTCTCATAAACATGATGTTTCAGTTATAACTATTTACTAGAGAACGCATTTTTGCAATTTTCAGATTTCCTTTCCAGGGTTTCTAACACATTTTGGTACTCTATCCAAAAAGCCTGTATAAAAAACATGGCCTATACCCTACTGACCGCCTGGTGCCTTTGTTTATGAAACGATAAGACTCAGACTGTGATGTCACAAACAACAACTGTGAGTTCAGTTAGAAACATATCAGCTGCTTTTTGAAAGCCTCAGTGAAATATGAAAATAAGCAAAGAACAAAAGAAAGTAAAAGAAAACTAGAAAAGACTGAAGTTGAACATAACAGTTCGAAATCTAATAGTTCTAAGCTCTTTTTTTTAGTAGAGAGCTACTCTTTAAAGTAGCACTCAGTCAGAGCGCTAACTAGGACTTGTAGTGAACAGTGATATAAGAAATAATTATAAACATTTCTATGCTCTGTTAAATAGTAGCACAGTCACCCCTCGCCATTGCTAGACCTCACTAATTCAACAGAAAGATCCAATGAAAAGTTGAGGTAACTCTTAAAGTCCCAATAGAAAATTCAAAGTGAAAAGCACTGCGACACATGGGGAGAGGGGGTGGTGGAGGAAAATTCGTAACACAGACCTGTGGTAGATGCTTGTGGTCAACACCATTTTAAATTGGGTCCACAACATAATAAAGGACTCAGGCAATCAAAACAATGGTAACACACAAAATGATACGCTTACTGCAAAAAAAACTCAAGTTACCTGCACTGCCGCTGTCCACCTCACTGCAACTGCCCAATCTGCAGCACCGCTGACCTGCATTCACATGCTGAAACTTTGCACCATTGCAGAGCCATGTTCTCTTCTTCTGGCATTGCAGCTGCCTTTTCAGCCAGTGTAGAGGGTGGCAGGGGGTTTTGGTGGGTGGTGTGATGATGGCGAGTCATGTCCATTGGTGTCACTTCCTGTACGTCGCTCGCCCTGTAGGAAAAACAAAGTGGGGGATTTAAATCCTGTACTTGCTGTGACTGCAAGGTTCTGATCAGCACCAAGCTGTTTTATTTATTTATTTGTTGAATTTTGGTAACCGGGTAGGACCACTGAGACTAAAAGTCCCTTTTTAAAGGGTGACCCGCAATTAATTACACATATCAGAAACATAACATAGTATAGAAGCAGAAGACAATGGGAAATACATATGAAACAAAAACATGGTATTAAAATAAAAGAATTAGTAAACATCTGACTGCAAAAAATAAGCAGGCCACTTGCAAGGGCATCACAGAGACAACAAGGAATCAAATAAAAGCAGGGCAGTAGGATGTACATGATAAGCCAGGTTCCACTTCCTTCACAATTGTATGACACTGGAAATCAAGAGCCAACCATAATGAAACTTTTCAGCGTATACAAACACACAGACTGAGCTCAAGGATAAGTACCTTGAGGCCTTTTTTGAAGCCACCAACTGTGCCACAAATGGAAATGATCATCTTCAGTTTCACCCAGTGATTACTGCTGCTGTTAATAAAAGTGATGTTTCATTCACCACTTGCCTCCTGGTGATGAGTTTTAGTTGTTCCTTCTAGTTCCCCTACAACTCAGCAAAAAAAAAAATAATTCTCTTGCCTGTGTTCCCTGCTGCTCAGTTCATTCCATTCTCTGCTGCATCTTCTGGCAGCTAGAAGTATGCAGCCTGCCCGCTGACACAGGGGCAGGGTGCTGACCTGCAATGCCGGTGACCTGGGTTCAGGAACAGACCCAGGATGTTGGAGGGCCGGCTGGTGGGAGAAGGATTGAGCATCCAACGACTGCTGTCTTTCTCCGTGGGAGGGTGGTAGAAGTGTTATCACGGACACCTAGCAGAGGCTGGGGTGTACCACATACACAGGCGCCAATACGTTCAGGGGTGGGGCAGATGCTGGCCATCATTGCATGTCCCCACCCTGTACAGCGGGGAGAAAACCACTGCCAGCCATGTTAATGAAGCCCGCCCTCTGCTTCGATCAGCTCCCAGGCCAGCTCCCTAATCTATCCTGTTGCTTGCAGCACTATGGGCCAGTGCTGCAACCCCACCCTTGGGGGTAAGCCGGGGGGGGGTATCAGGGAGTAATGGCTAATGCAGAAGTGGGAGCAGAAGGGTCGGTGACCAGGCTGAGGACTGATGGCAAGGCAGCAACAAAAAAGCATACTAAATGAAAAAAAAAAACTACAAGTATGCAACATTCTCTGCTTGTGTAGTTTTTGTGCTTGGTTGTGCACTGGCCCTGTAGCACCTTTCCTATTGCATGTTTGGCCTCACTGCTGTGGTTCTTGTCTATGTTGCAAAGACCATACCACCACCAACCCTCCCCCCCACCTGGAGGAGCAGTGGTGCCTCCCCCAAAGGTGATAGCATCCCCAAGCCCAAACCATGCCACCATGTAGTGGCCATGGGGTTTGCAGGCCAGTGCATGGTGTCAGGGGTGTGGGATGGGCTTGG
Source organism: Neoceratodus forsteri (assembly GCA_016271365.2). NCBI lineage: Eukaryota > Metazoa > Chordata > Ceratodontiformes > Ceratodontidae > Neoceratodus > Neoceratodus forsteri. The sequence continues at coordinate 607,443,027 of CM057449.1, read as the reverse complement.
GAAAGCAATGGTTGGGTATCCCATAGCCTCTGATGCACGGCATTGAGGCCAGGCTTGTGTCTTAGTGCCATGAATAAGAGGCAACTGACCACCTTCCCCACCACCAGACTGTTTTCCCAAACCCAGACCATTCCCTGTGACCATGCACTGGCCACATGGTTTGTGTCACCATTATATGATTTGCAGTCCAGTGTATTTTTTTGGGGTGGCCCAGATCATGGTGGTAGGGCTGGGGTAGGGGCTTGGGGAATGACTGGGGCTGCCATTGCCTCAACAATGATGAAGCAGCTGCATGTGTGCCTCAGCACCATGCATTGGAGGTGATGGCACCCCTACTGTTTCCTCAAACCCAGACCATTTCCTGCCACCATTCACTGGCCACACAGTTTCTGGCACCATTGTATGTTTTGTGGTCCATTGTATTTTTTAGGTAGTCCAGTGCATGCTGGCAGGGGTATGATATGGACTTTCAGAAACAATGGGGGACCATCGTCTCCAATGCATAACACTGAGGCCAGGCTTGTGCCTTAGTGCCATGCATTGTAGACAATGGATCACCCTCCCCACCCCAGACTGCCTCCTCAAACCCAGACCCACCCCCTGCCACCAAGCACTGACCATGTGGTTTGTGGCACCGTTGTATGTTTTGCGGTCAAGTGTATTTTTTTGAGCAGTCCAGTGTCTGGTGGCAAGGGTGTGATATGGGCTTGGGGAAGTAATGAGGGGGGTGTCATGATGTCCCATTGTTTCTGTTGCATGGTTCTGAGGCCAGGCTTGTGCCTCAGTGCTGTGCATCTGAGGTGACAGACCACCCTCCCCACACCCAGGCTATTTCCCCTCCAGACCAACCCCACCACCATGCACTGGCCACATGGTTTGTGGCACCATTGTATGTTTTGTGGTCCAGTTTACTTTTTGGGGGCAGTCAAGTACATGGTGGCAAGGGTGTGGTATGTGCTTGGGGAAGCAATGGGGGGTGGCCCATGGCCTCTGATGTATGGCACTGATGCCAGACTTGTGCCTCAATGCTATGCATTGTAGATGATGGCCACCTCCCCCCACATCTAATTGCTTCCCCAAGACCATGCCACACCCCGGCCACTATACAGTTTGTGGCACTATTGGATTTTTGTAGGCCAGTGCATGGTGGCAAGGCTGTGGTCTGGGCTTGGGCACATAGTTGGGGGGGTGGGGTGAGCCATTGCCTCCGAATCAGGGAACTGAGGCCAGGCTTTTGCCACCCTGCATTCATTGGATATGATGGACCACCCTCCCAATGGTTTCTGCAAGCCCAGACTACCAACCTGCCACCATGCACTGGCCACGGGGTTTGTGGCAACATTGTATTTTATGCAGGCCAGTGCATGGTGGCAGGGATGTGGTCTGGGCTTGGGCACAAAGTCAGAGGATTGTGTGGTCCACCTCCCCTGCCAGGATGCACTGGCCTGCAAAAAAAAAACACAGGTGACACAAATCCTGTAGCCAGGCTTGTGGGATGCATCACAGGTGATGGCACCATTCAAAAACATCTGTCCCTCAAACACACAGATGCAGGATCATGCATGCTTCTGTGTAGTGGTGTTACTGTTTTTGAATGGGTTATCGGGCATTCTATATAGGCCACCTGATTGTGGCTTGGGCAGGGAGGTCTGTACATGTTCATGACCCTGCTTGCATCCCAGATCTGTATAGATAAAGCCCATGGCATTTATTGTGAACTTATGCAGCTGGAGTAACGATGATAACAGAGCCCTGATTGCAATATGGGGTGAACAGCAGGTGCAGTCGGTGCTGAATGGTCAATGGGAAATTATTCATATCTACTGGGATATTGCTCAGAGACTGCGAGATATGGGACATGAGTGCACAGAGATCCAGTGCCGAATGAGAATCAAGGAACTTAAACATCGCTATATTTGCTGCCAGGATAATAATAACTGAAGTGGACAGGGTCCAGTAGAGTGCCAATTCTTTGTAGAACTGAATGCTACCCTAAGAACATGGGCAGCAACACGACCAGCAGTGGTTCTTGACTGTGCAGATGGCACAATTGATACCTCAGACCCTAATGCTGCTGATGATGACAATAATGTTGCATCAGATGTGGATGACTTAGTTGTTGGATCAACACCATCCTTGAGCAGTTCATTATCACAGCCATCCATTTCATATGTAGCCCTCACTAGCACCCCTTCACAGTCTGTCACCACAGTTTCTGTCTTCTAGCATGGGTGAAAAAAAAGGGGTGATACAATCAATTTCTGTAGTTGCAGAACAGTTCATTAAATATTTGGAATGCGCTGATGAAAAATTTCTAGAGATTGAATGCCTTTGAGAGTACAATGAGGAGGCCAAATGAGGATACCAACAGTGCCACAATGAGGCTGACTGCCAACAGATGGAATACCATGAGAGGATGGAGTTGAAGCACATGGAGCATGAGCAACATATGCTACAACTTATACTTGACCACGAGCGTCATGCCACACCTCCAACCAGCCCTCAGTGCACATTCCTCACAATGCCTCGTGTCTAGTGGGTGTTTGCTCCACCACTGTATTCCCAATATGAGCAAGGTGAATACGGAGCACATAATTCAAAGCCAAGGTACTCTCACTTATTTTACAGTTAGTGACTTTTTTATATATAGAATCACTCCCGCAGCACAGTCGCGCCATCCGAGGTTGGGGATAGTCGCAGAGGGCTGCAAGAGGTAAAGAGGCTCCCTTCTCCTGGCTTGTTTTTGGGGGTGGTGTTAACCCGTCGACTTCCCCATCCAGGCTCGGCATTTCCTTTATAGGCACTGCCTTGTGACGTCACATCCTGTTGGCTGTTTTTTCTAAGTCCCCACTTCTCCATTTGCAGGTTATACCTGCCAGCCTCCAGAGGGAGCCAAACTCTCCCACCTTGACTCACTATCTGTCCTCCTCCCCCCTACTCCCTGGAACCCTCTAACCTCCTGAACCACCTCACTCCTCTCCAGCTCACACCCACCTTTGCCCTCACCCCCCCTAAACTAGACTACATCCTGACCCTATACTGCCCCACAGAACCCACACCCAGTAACCACTAGGAGTCGCTATTTCCCACCCTGTTTCTGGCCCGACCTAGCCCACATCTGATCTCCTTGACCGTGGATCATTGCCCTCACCCAGGCACCTCACTAGCTGCCCTGGCAGAGATTTGAACCTGGTACCCTGTCGACCAGGGTCCGTGTCACTACCACTAAGCCAAAGTGGTAACCACACTTTTTAGAAGTCAACCCAAACACTTTTACCTTCCCACCCGACCTCCACCAGAAGAGCCATGTTAATCCACCTCTTTCTGAAATGCCTCCCCCTCATCTACTTTCCAGTACCCTCATCCCACATACCAGCCATCTCCCCTGGACTGCTGGTACCAGCACCAGCAATTCTCCCAGATATTTGCTCACACTCATTCAACACTTACCATGTGCACTGGCCTAAAACACCCGATCCCCGTGTACAGCCCCACCACTCTCCCAGACCACCCTTGGCGGCTTGTCATTTTCACCCTGCCAACCTGCCAATCCCTACCTATCCCCTGCACCCTGATGGTCCCTCCCCCATCCCCTCCTACCCATAGGAAACACACATATCGCCGCATCCTGGCCAGAGCTGTGGTCCTCCTCTTACTCCTGACAGGCAATATACATCCTAATCCAGGCCCCACCCAGACCAACCCACCAGGTGGGCCCCCCGGTCTGAGGGTTGCCTCCCTGAATATCTGCAGCATACTGAAAAAATTTGACACCCTCCAATGCTGGGCCATGGTGCACAAACCAGACGTCATTGCACTGGTGGAAACCTGGCTTTCAAAATCCACTCCTGACTCCTTTGTCGCCCTCCCTGGCTACACCCTATACCGGGAGGATCGTGTAGGCAAACGAGGGGGTGGCTGTGCGATCTATACCAGGGATTCTCTCACTGGTCATGCACTCCCTGCCCCTGCCCCTGCCCTTGCAAGTGGGCCACAGGCTCTTACCATTAAACTGACTCCAGACCCTGCCAGGGGCCCCCTTTATCTCACCTCTGCCTACATTCCACCAAAGAACCAAAACCCAACAATATTATCCTTAACGGATTATCTTGCCACCTCCTCACAGGCTGAACAAGTCCTTGTGGGGACCTATACGAACTGGCTCTGCCCTACCTCCTCCACCACCCGGGACTCCTTTGCTGCTATTGACCTGACACAACTAATCTCCCAACCAACAAGAGTAAACCCTAAGAGAGGTACCAGTACCCTCCTAGATGTTATCATCACTAACTGCCCCCCAAAAATCCTGGACATCCAAGTCCTCCCTGACTCACTCAGTGACCATTCCCCTATCCTATTCCGCTGGGTGACCACCTCACCACGACCCAAAGCCCAGCGCATGCTCCGCCGGCATTTCAGACCAGGTGGGCTGGAAAACCTCAGGCAATTTCTTGCCCAAACGAACTGGTCTCCCATTCACCACGCTCCTGATATTGACACTGCCCTTGCCTTCTTTTCCCACACCTTTAACAATGCCAGCGACCTCTTCGCACCCCTCACAGCTGCCAGAACCAAAAAACATAATGTTCCCTGGATTACTCCTGCCCTACTACAGTTGCTCAGGTGTAGGGACAACCTATGGCACCATGCAACAGAATCTGGCCGGCCGGCTGACAGACAGGCCTACAAAGCTGTGCGGAATAAGTGCACCTGGGCCATCAGAAAAGCCAAGGCCGACCACTATCAAGCCACCCTCACCTCCTCCTGGGAGTGTGCACAAACTTTTTGGGATAATATCAAACAATTGAACGGGAGCGCACGCTCCCCTCCCCCATCCCAGATCACCATTGGCAGCACCACCATTACGGACCCCACAAACATTGCAAACCACCTCAACACATCCTTACGGACCTCAGCTCTATTCTCCCCAATAATTTCTTTGACCCACCACCCTCCCTACTGGCTGGCCCTCAACACCCTAGCTTCTACCTCATTAGGGTAACTGCCAGGAAGCTAGACCCCACCTGGTCCGTGCACTAAAAAGCAATAGTCCGGTGGCGACTCCATGGACCCCAGCATTCTCCGACTAGTTCTGGATCAGGTCCTTACCCCTCTCACTAGCCTTATCAACAAATCCCTCTGCCTGGGGCAATTTCCTACTGCATAGAAAACTGCCATTGTCACTTCCATTCACAAAGGAGGTGACAGGTCCTCAGCCGAGAACTACCGGCCTGTCTCCATACTCCCGCCCCTCTCCAAAGTCCTTGAAAAACTGGTTGCCACACAAATCACTGAGTACCTGACCAAACACAACATCCTCTGCCCTGAACAGCATGGTTTCCATGCAGGACACAGCACCAGCACTGCACTAGTTGAATTCTCAACATTCCTGCACTCCTCTCTGGATTCTGGCTCTCTGGCCGGGGCAGTGTTCATCGACCTTTCTAAGGCCTTCGACACTGTCTCCCACCCCCTCCTGTTGGATGCCCTCTACCACACTGGCTTTACTACTGGACCACTCTCCTGGTGCACCAGCTATCTATCTGCCTGCTCCCAACGTGTCAAAATTAATGGGACACTTTCAAAAGCTTGTCCCATCCGCTCAGGGGTTCCTCAGGGCTCCATCCTGGGACCCCTACTCTTCTCGCTCTTCCTTAACACCCTGCCCAGTGCATGCACTTGTAAAATTCTGCTTTATGCAGATGACGCTGTCATCTTTTCCACCCAACGTAACCCAACCTCCCTCCAAGACTCCCTACAACTCTCCTATAATTGCGTTGAGACCTAGTTTAAAGAACACAGATTGGTCATAAATATCAAAAAAACAAAAACAATGCTCTTTGTCCACCCCCAAAACAAAGCCAGCAATTTCCCACTCCATATCCCCCCCTGCTCCAAACAGCCGCTAGAGCAAGTCCACTCCTACAAGTACCTTGGGGTCACCTTTGACTCAGCCCTCACCTACCACACCCACATTGATGCACTTGCCTCAGCTACCAATGTGCGTCTAGGTATCCTATACCGTTATAAAAACTGTCTCCCCCCCTGCTGCCCTCCACCTTGTGGTGACATCCTCCATTTTATCCCTGGTTGACTATGGACTACCAGTCCAGTGTTGCACGACACTCACTGCCCTCAATAAAATTTCACCATCTAAAACAAGGCATGGTGGCTAATCACTGGGCCCCTAGGGCTCGCACATTCATGCCAGCTCTATGATATGGCAACCTTGCTGAATCTAGATGAACGCCTGTGATATCAAACTTGCCTAATAGCTAAAAAAACTCTTCTAGGGCTATCCCCGCCTGGTTTGACAACCTCCCTCCCCCAGCCCAACCCTTGGTCTGTACTCGGACCTCCTGCAAGGTCACTTTTCTGGTTCCTAGATCTAGGACCTCCCATGGACAGAGGTCATTCCGCCATAGAGCCCCTTCCTGGTACAACTCATTCTCTCCCCATCTCTGATGCCCCACAATTTCCAAATTCAAACTGCACTCAGAAGCGAACTATTCAACAAACGAGTTGCACCTGTCTTCAGGTCTGAGGGACAACACTCTGCACCCTGACAACGCCCACCGGGCTGCATCCTTACCACACCTCTTTAAATCCAACCCCTTTTCTGCTTGTGTTACACCTGTTGAATACCCTTCATCTGGCTAGTATATACCACTTCTGATTAAATTGCTGCTACTCTGTTGACTTCTCATACTGTTATTAATATGCGCCACTGTAACCATACTGGCTTCTCTGTATAAGTGTCACTATCACATGTGACCCCTAGCATTGTAACCCATTTCCTGGTACACATAATTGCCTGTATATGTATCCATCATGTTTGTTATAACTTGTGCTTGAAAACTATGTAACCCTACTGGAACTGAGATTGCTTGTACTTGTATTGTCTTCTATGTGACGAGGTACCTTTGGAAATGAGCCTCTGGCTCAAAGGTTGCAAACCGATGTTTAAATAAATAAATAAATAAAAATATTAAATATCTAATCCTCACCCAGATGTGTGCTCAGTATTGTGACGGTTGCATGGTGTTCACATTTTCTAATATGTTTCAGTGTTTGGTAAATAAAGCAGTGCTTATGTATACTGTAACAAACTTTTTTCTTTCTCTATTCCCACCCTTGGTAGATAAGCCAGGTAGCATGTAGGGAATGGAGGGTTCAGCACCAAGGGTGAGCAGAGTGCCGGAGGAGGATGGGGAGGATGGGGAGGAGAGGTTTGAAACATGCTAAGCGTGGGCTGCTGGGAGAGGCTGGATTTTATTTAGGATGTGGAAGGAGCTATTCCCCCACATTGAACCTCGGGCTTCAGCCCTCCCATTCAATGTTTGCTGAATAGAGTAATGCTTGTGTATACTGTAATAAATGCTGGCCTTTCTCTAGTCCCTCCCTTGGTAGAAAAGCCAGGTAACATGTAGAGAATGGAAAGTCCAAAAAGATTACTTCCTCCAACTCACGGAGAGTATGACAAGTAGCACATGGGAGAGGAAACCCACCCTGGGGAGGAAACGTCTGAGGACCCAAAGCTACTGACCCATTTGTCCTCTGGGCAAGCTAAGAGGAGGTGCTCCTAAATGGTTGTCTGGTTTCTGCATCTGGGTTAAGGATGTAATGTTCAAAGGCTGATGAAGTCCATCTTCTGAGCCCCTTGATGTGTACCGGGATGTTATTTCTTGATGCTGAAGAAGCTGCTCCAATCCTGAATGAATGTCCTGAGAATGAAAATAAGTAATTTATTTATTATTTATTTAGCTTTAGTTAACCAAGTAAGCACACTAGACAAAAACAGATGCGTATTTTCAGGTGCGACCCGGGAAATTTCAAGGAATATGACAACAAATACAGGCAGGTTAAGGATGTACAGAGTTTCATGTTAACAACATACAGACATTGGGATCTATGATGTCAGTGATCCAACCAAAGCAGCAAGGTCCTCTACAGTGACAGTATGACTGTGGCACCAGCAACAGCGCTACAGCATCACAGCGGAAACCCTGACCTTGACAGCTACAACAGTGATTGGGGCCCAGCACCATGTATGGAGCCCCTCGGAGCAGCACCCTTGCATGCCCCACAACCCCGACAGCATGGTGACCCCCCCGGAGCAGCAGCGCTGACACCCCCACCAGAGCAGCATTGCTGACATCCCCACCCCATAGCAGGAGAGATGCACCCCTCAGAGCAGCAGCACTGCTGGCACCCACCACCCACCCAATAGCAGGCAGGACCCCTCACCCTGGCCAATCAACATGCACCTGCAAAACATGGAGACACAGTAGTAATGCCACAGATTTATTACAGCTGCACATGGATATAGCCAACCCCACTGCTGTGCCTGCCAAAATATACCACCCCTGCCATCACAACAGTGCCCAGTGCACACAGTCCGCAGCCATCTTCAGGCATGCCACCCGCAGGTCTTCACACTTGGAGGCAGATGTTGAGGGTGATGCCCATGAGATAATCCCTGAGGGTGCGCTGCTCATACTGCTCCACAATCTCCTGGATCCTGTCACTGACATCCCACTGGTACATGAACTCATGAAAGAAGAGCAAGTTATTCCCTGGAAGCTCTTCACATACTCGAGAGGCATGTCTTCCACTACCCATCTGCTGCAGCTGTGTAAGCACCGCCCCCCCGGTCACCTTTTTATGATGTGGCACTGTGTGCACCTTCCCTGGGTCCCAATTGGAGGTTGACCCGAAACACCTGTCGACCTGTCTGTGCTTGCCCGGGTGCGCCTGTGTGGCCTCATCCCTGTGCATTGCTGTCATGTCTGGCACTGTGTGGGTGCACACCCTTCCTTAGCCATGCACCAAACCTGACCTGTGCTTCTAGCAACACTTGGCACTATGAGGCATAGCCAATGATACTGTTGCTGCCGTCAGCATGCTGGTCCTCATGCCGGTTGCCCTGTTGGTGCTCGTCACATGTCGCTGTGTGGTCTGTTGATTTCAGGGAGTTGCTCTGCAGGTGTTGCTGCACTGGTTTCGTCATCTGGACAGCATACCCATACATTGCAGGGTCAAGCAATAGTACAGAAACCACAAAAATCAGATTCTTGGCATGCTAAAAAGACGAGCAGTCAGAGCTGAAGAAGGGGATCAGGCTGAATAACAACAGTGAAAGTTCAGAACTTGTGGGGAAAAAGGGGCCACTAGAGCCTTCATTATAGTTACAGGATGAGGAGCGCGTTAGGTAATCCTAGAGGGAATTTCAAAAACAGGCATGTGGGGGTAGTTCGAACATGTGCTGGGAAAGAGTTCCATAGCCTGGGTAGTGAATGCTCTATCACCCATTTGCATACGGGTTTTAGGTACCTGGAGCAATGCTGAACCATTTGCCCTTAGTGGATATGAGGAGCTGGCAGGTTTAAGAAACTCTGCCAGGTCAGGTGGAGTAGCAGTTCTAATGACATTGTCAATGAAAGAGCCAATGACAAAGATCCGATGGTTGCCTGGGGGAGCCAGGTTATTTTGGTGTAAAGGTCACAATGATGTGTGAGTCGAGGGGCAGAGAGGGCAAAATGACATATGTTATTACAGGCCATGTCCCATTTGGACAAGGTGGATTTGGCGGCTTGAGCAAATGAAGTGAGACCATAACAGAGTGTGGGGATGAACACACCTTTAGCCAAGGCAAGGCGAGCAACTGGAGTGAGATAGTTTTTTGCTCTATATTCCAAGCCCAACTTACTAGTTACTGCCCTGCATACATTACAAATATGCAGGGTGAAGTTTAGCTAGGGGTCAAGGGTGACTCCCAGGTATCTGAAGGAGTCAACAACCTTCACAGAGGATCCATCCTCTCCAAAGACAGTCAGAAATGCGGGGCATGCTTTTATTTTTGCCTGGGACCCAAAAAGCATGGCCTGTTTTTTTTTTTTTAGATTTTAAGAAAACCTATTTGTCATAAGCTAGGACTGTATGTCCTTAAACTCAGCACTTAGTTGATGGTTTATGTCACTGATGTCTTGGGGGTGGGTTAGGATCACAAGGTCATCTGCATATAATGTGGCACTGCTCTGAGCCATAACAGCAGGAAGATTATTTACATATAAGGAGAAAAGAATGGGTCAAAGAACAGACCCCTGAGGGACCCCAGATTTAACTGGGGTAGGCTTCGAGAAGGCCTTACTAAACTTAATAAGTTGCTGCCTACCTTGAAGGTAGTTGGAAAACCAAGCAAGGACAGGGATAGACAGGCCCAGGAACCAGAGTTGGGAGCACAGGAGCTCGTGATCTACCAGGAGAAAGGCCTTGGAAAGATTGACGAAGGTTGATCCTGTTAGCCTACCTTGATCCATGGCAATCCTGAACTCACAAGTGACCCTAGCAAGGGCAGAGGAGGTGCTATAGCCCTTGCAGAAGCCATGTTGGGCTGGGATAGTAGCTCATGCCTCTGGATGTAGTCAGCAAGCTGGGAGGCAACCACCTTTTCAAGTAGCTTGCTAACAGCTGATAGGATGGCTATTGGCCAGTAGTTACCAAGATTTTTGGGATTGACTTGTTTGAGTACTAGGACAACCTTAGCCACCTTCCAAACATCAGGGATAGATCCCAAGATGAGAGACATATTATTTTTTTTTCCAATTGTTTAACCAGGAGAGACACACTAAGCTGAAAGCTTGTTTACAGGTGCGACCTGGGAGGACAGGGAAGTTAAGTGATTTGCTCAGGGTCACATAGTATGCAAGTGGGGGCTGTGAGATTCAAACCCAGGTCTCCATATTTGCAGCTCAGAGCCTTAAACCACTACACTATATTGCCTCCCTCCTATTAAAAATATGGGTGATAGGTAAAGCAATGAAAAGGGTACCAAAGTGGAGAAGTCTGGGCTCCATGTTATCATGCCCAGCATCAGAGTGTGGGGCGAGACCAGAGAGAAGTCTACGTCTCCATGATAGACACAGCCTTGAAATAAAGGGGTGGCCGAGGGGCAGTCTCTCTCTGACTGAGAGCAGTGGAGTGTTTCTTGTTTACTGCAGGCAGGGAACAGCGAGGTATTGGCAGACAGGTTAGATAACTGTGAGTTAAAAGCATTAGCAATTGTTCGGGTATTGTTACAATTTATACCATTGATAACCATATAAGAGACATCACATTTTGAGGAACTGCTAACTACATTTTTAATATAACGCCAGAAACTTCTAGAGTTTCTGTCTGAATTTAACAGCAGATTTACAAAATTCACTCTTAGCGGACTGAATAGCTTTCTTATGCACATTTCTGAAGTGTTTGTACTCATGAAATATTGATATGTCTTTTGATGCCTTGAATTTGGCTCAGCATTTATCCATGGACTTCATGAGGGCAGACAGGCCACCATGGAGCCATTTTGTAGCAGTACCCCTTACCCTTCTTTTGATAAGGGGGACATGTTTGTCTTGCAGGGCAGAGAAAATGGCAAGAAAGCCATCCTGGGCAGGTGAGATGTCATGGGCATTCAAGACCAGAGACCAGTCTGTAAGGCCCAAGTCTGTGTGGAAGGATTCCAAGCTAAAGTTAGAGAAGTCTCTCATGAGGAGAATTTTGCAGGGTATTTTTTTTTTTGGGGGGGGGGGCCTTCCAGATGCAGTATATGGGGGTGTGATCTGAGATAGAGTCAGGGAAACAATCACGGGATTTAAGAATGCATGAGATAGTCGTAAAGGAATCCTGGATGTCAGGGTAAGGGGCAACAGACTTCAAGAAAACATAAAAGGAACTTACAAACTCAAATGGGCAGACTGGGTGAGCCATAGGCCCTTATCTGCCAACAGCATCTATGTATCTATGTTCCAGAGGAGACAATCCTCTGAGGTCTGTTTGACAGAACCCAATCTAGGAGGGTACTTTTGCCACCTGAAGTAGACAGCCTGGTAGGCTCACTGATAAGTTGGGAGAGGGTGAGGCCTGCCAACAGAGATTCAAATTGTTTAGCATTGCCCCCCCCCCACCAATTTAGGTTAAAATCACCTAACAATAGCAGCTCATTACCACAGACTTTTGGATTGATGGAGTCAAGAAGGTTGAATAGCCCTTGAATACCACACTTAGGGGGATTGTAAACGCAGACTAAATGCAGTTTTTTTGTGCTACCCAATAGAAGTGGTACATGGAGTAATTCACAGGGGGCTGACAGTGGTCGTTGATAAGGAACAATGGATACATTTAGATGGCTTTTGTAATACAAGAGTTCTCCCCCACCACGTTTCTTCCCAGTACGATCTAGCCTGATAAGGTTGAAACCAGGGAGAGCACACGCAGAGTCAGGGGTAGGGAACTTCAGCCATATTTTTGAGATGCCAAGAATGCCAGGCTTATAATGTGCATCCCAGGCAGTGAGCTCAGCCAGACTGGGCATGAGGCTTCAGATATATAGGTGGGCCAATTTCAAGCCTTTGGAAGATAACCAACTAGGAAGGGTGGAGAGATAAGTAGTGGCATGGAGAGATATGGGCCCTGGGTTGAGCTCAATATCCCCAGCCAGGATAATGAGCAGCAATGAGAGGCATACTAGGCAGATTAGAGTATGTCGCTTCCTATGAGGGCTCAGTTTATACAAGAGGCATTCAGTTAACCATTTTAGAGGTGAACATAACAGCCTTGAAATCTGTGACCCAGATAGGGCAGAGCTGACATTTCACTGTGTCTAGGAGGTTAGAGAAAGTATAATCCAAATCAGAGCTCCACCCTTGTTGTTCCTTCTGACCCACTGATAGGGGGAGATAGGCCAAAGTGATTAATACCAATAGCAAGGAGGTGGGTACACAGGTCATAGAGATACAAGCAAATGTGGGGTATCTTGGGGCAGACCTAACATATTTGAGAGAAGACATGGTGGTACCAACCCCAGGCAGCTATCATGGATACTGGGCATGGATCCCTAAATTCCCTAACCAGCTGACCACAGCTACACCTGCAATATTTATACAGCCTATTAAAGGTACCAGAAATATGTAGATATACAGTATAAATATCTATAGGCGGGGACTCCAACACAAGAGAATAATAAACACAACGTTTGTTATTTATACTGTATATTGGACATCCCTGACATGGCTTTACATAGGAGGACATTTAGCACATAGGAACTATAGCAGAGTTAACTTGTTACTAAAGCAGAACATACAGAGCAAAGGAGGGTACATGGGCAGTCAGGAGCAGTTCGCATATGAAGACTTTCTGAGTGTCCTGATCTATCAGATGCTGGTTGTACAGACTGGCAGTATGAGTGGCCGATGGCTGACCCCCACAGCAGACATCTGCAGTGAGACACCCTTGTCTCTTCTGCCCTTAGCACTCCAGACCATATGCGCTCTGGACCGCTTGGGCTGGTGTGCATCCTTGTAGGCAGTAGAGTGCTTTAATTGGCTGCCGAGTGCGGCTGTGTTGCTCCGGTCTCCCAGTATGTCTCCTCAGACTGTTGGGAGCTGGTGGATGCTGAAGATGTCCGTGGGGAGTGAGGGGAACCCAGTTGCAGAAGAGAGCCTCCTCCACCCTTGTGCTGCTGTGGCAATGGAAAATCCATCTGGCAACCTGTGGGGAGCGCTGCGCTCTGGCACCTTTTATCCTCAGCAGTGAACAAAGGAAAAGTCTGAGGGGGAAGATTCAAGTTTCGGCACCAGTTGAGCTCTGTGCTCTGACTGGCTGCGGAGAATGGCTGTGTTGCTCTAGTCTCCCCGTATGTCTCCTCAGGCTATGGGGAGCTGGTGGATGCAGTGCTTTTGCTGAAGATGTCTGTGGGGGAGGGGGGAGGATAACTGGTTGCAAGAGAAAGCCTCCTCCATCCCTCCACTGCTGTGGCAATGGGAAATCCATTCAGCGAGTCCAAGCCATTGCAGAAGGATTCTAACATGATCCAGGAACTGTTTTGTGGTCATAGATGATTGTTTGCCAGAGGTTAACAGAGCTTGTGATGGGTCTGAGTATGAGTGGAAGAGCATAAGTTTGTCAAGATAAGCTACTGGACACCAGTTATCACAGGATGGGTACTAAGTAGAGACCTGTGTTTCTCTTAAATAAGAAATAAAAAAATAACAAGAAATTCAAGGTATAAAAAGAAATAAAATGAAAAGAAGCACATGAAAAAAGTAAAAAGAAATTGCTTGTTTTTTGGCAAAAACTAAATAAATGCTTGCAGCAGTTGTTGTTTAGGCTCCAATGTTACCACAGAGATGGTTCACAAGGAAGCAGCAGCGGAACTGTCTGATTCACAAAACCTTTCAAGACCATAGCATAATGCTGCTTAATACAATGTAGTATACTAGGAATGTGATTTCTAGTTTGCATAAGGTCATTCTGAGGTATTTTATGAATGTAAATGTGATAACAAGAAATAAAACTACAGTACATTTTCAATGACTAAAAAGAAATAACAAAATTCCAGAAAAATAAAAATAAAAATTATAAAAAATAAAAAGGATTTCATGGGGCTCTAGTAATGTTACGTGAACTCCTTTGTGTAATCTGTGTGTCTTTGAAGATGTAGTGACAGGATAAAATTATAGGCTCTTTTCTGTAAACTGGTATTCTTGAGGAAGTTGGTAGAGAAGGATGATGAGACAGTGAATTCTCTAGGATGCAGGAATCCATAGAAAGCTAAACAAATAGCAGAAGAAACCATGATGTTCAAGGTAGAATGGAATGGATCTGAGTTCAATAAATCCAATATGTTTCTCATAATTAGAGATGCAGTGAAATTTTAATCCGCCGGTGAAGTGGACACGAAGTGACCACTTCGCGTTAGCAAACACAACGAAGTGGGCACTGCAAAGTGTTCACTTCGCGTTATTATTACTACTACTTCGCATTGCCATTATGCCTTAACGCTAGTAAGGCGAAGTGAGAAGAGAATAGGCAGCCCCCCCGCACATCACATGGCTTACAGTACTGTAAGTCACATGCTTTAGCCAGGCAGGAAGGAAGTGAGTCAGAGAAGCAGTTTCACTTTCTCCTTTGCATTCATAGAGGGAGAAAGTTTTGTGAGAGGAAACTAGGAGTGAAACTGCTTAATTGCCGCTTGCGTTTCAGTACTGAAGAAAACCACCAGCTTTTTTAAAAGCTATATCTTTATTTAGTTTTTGTATTGTATTTGTGTTTTTTTCGTTAGAGACATTTTTTTTATAAGTTTTGTTTTGTTTTGTGTGTGTGTGACTTACTGTGTTTGTCAGTGAGTGTCAGTGTGTGTGTGTCTGTGTGTGTGTGTTGGCCCGGGGACTTGTGTCAGGATGGACCCAGGAGAAGGTGAGTCGCTGGCCCATAGGTGCAATCGGAGGGGAGTGTGGACACATGGGGGGTGGGGCGGTCGTGTCATGCTGGACCGCTCCTGACTCCTGGGTATTGCTTCCCCCCATGTTAAAGCAACAGGAGCAGCAGCAGCATCAGTGCCACTGGTGGCTGCTGTGCGTCCACCTTCTCCACCACTACCACCACCACCACCGGTAGCAGCTGTAGGGGCTCCAGAAGCACCCCCCTTCACCACCTCCACAGCCACAGGAGGTGGCCCTGGAAAATGTAGGTGGTGGGACTCATGTGAGGACTGTGTCTGGTCCCCCCCGCAGCTCCCCAGTGTTGGAGTTGTTTAACTCTGTTGGGGGAGACAGCACAGTGGTGGTGTGCTGTCTATGTGGTGTGCTGGTGTGCCGTGGCCCCCATGGGACACATTTGGGGACCGGTGGCCAGTGCACCCACATGCTCAACCACCACAGGGCAGAGTGGAAGGCTGCCATGGAAGGGGCCAGGTGTCCATCTCCTGGCCCTTCCATGGCAGAGGCCCATGGTGCTGCTGGGGTGGGAGTTGTGCCTTGCAGTCACCACTGCAGCAGGAGGAGGGCCAGTACAGCAGCTGCTCCACCACCACCACCACTGCCACCACAGCCATGCCACCAGCACCACCCTCTCCACCACCACCCCCACTACCTGGATTCCCTGCTGCAGTGGACCCCACCACAGTCCCTGCAACACAGGCTGACATCGCCCTGGTGTGGGCAGCTCTGGAAGAAAACAATCAGAGGGTCAGTGCTTTGCAGCAGCAGGTCAATACAATAGAACAACAGCAGCTGCAAATAGTTGCAATGCTGCACCTGCTGCTGGACCACCATGGCATCCCATGGCCACAGTAACCTACGGGGTTGTTTTCTGGCCCCCACCCCACCCCACCCACTACTGTGTTGTACTGTTTTGTGTGCTTTTTCTTTGCTGTTGTTTAATTATACACATTTTCCCTTCCAGGAATCTTTCTTGCATCACGTAGTGCAATACATTTCTGTGAAAACCGCCCATAATTTCATTACAGTGTGGCAAGTGATGGAGGAATTCCCATTCTGAAAATCTGCCCACATTCTGCCTCACTTCTCAGTAATGTTAGGACGTGATGCCAGTGAAAGCACGTGTGCATGCTCCTTACAGTGAATATCCGATTGTCCGGCAGTTTTCCAAATGTTTCTTTATGTTATAATGGTCAGTTTGCAATGAAACGTGTGGGCACATTTCCAATAAGAAGAGCCTTGTTAGTGGAATCATTCCCACATTTCACCACAAAGTCAACCTTATAACATAAGGAAACATTGGGATAGCTGCCGGACATTCACTATAGCGGAGCATGCACCTGCGCTCCCTCTGGCATCACGTCCTTGAGAAAGGGGGGCAGAATGTGGGTGGCTTTTCCGCATGGTAATTCCTCCATCAAGTGACAAACTGTAATGAAATTATGAGAGGTTTTCACAGAAATATATTGCACTCTGTGGAGCAAGAAATATTCCAGTGGGAGTAATGCCCCCACATATTAGTTTATGTGCATCACCATAACTATGTAATGTGGTGAATTCTGTAAAGCAGCAGTGCAACAATCTGTTGAGAACTCTGACCTATATTTTTTATTGCTGTTACAACTTCCTTTACTTACATCCTGACTGACTGGAATGATACGAGAATTTGCAGTAGTTGAGTCTGCTGTGCTACCTTTTTTCATGTGTGAAATAATGAAAGGAGCATTCCTTTTAAATTGGTGCTGACCAGGTCTTTGTCATTGTTTTCCTCAGATTTTCTCCATCCCATCAGTTAGTTGTTATATATCGCTTCTTTTGTTAATTAACAGTTATGCAGCAAGCAGTGTTTTATGATACCACGGAGTAATAGTTATTGAAACGCAGCTGGAAATAAATACAAACCTGGTCAGAACAATATTGGAACGCGTGCTCATTTTTTTTTCATACATGAAAAAAGTAGTCAACTAAGTAAAGCAGACATAAATTGTGAAAAGAAGCGTATCATTCAAGTCACGACCGGGAGGTAACTAGAGGTGGCTGTGGCAATGTAAAGTAACATAAAAAAGTACAGTTCAAAATTGTCAGGACATTCTTGTAATGCTGCTTTAATTGTAATGTCAGTATGACAACATGAGCTCACAACAATCACAGAACACACAAAAGTGGCACAGAGTCCTCAGATTTTTTCTGCAGTCCCAAAATGCATCCTCCTTGTGTGCAGAAAATTGACAAGTGGTAACACAGTGAAATGAGAGTGTTTTAGCACATACAAAGTCCCCTAGAATTAATGGCGCACTCAGTCTTGCGTGCAGTGGTGTCATAGAGTCCCAGATTTTTTCTGCAGGCCCAAAATGCATCCTTCTTGTGTGCAGAAAATTGACAAGTGGTAACACAGTGAAATGAGACTTTTTCAGCACATACAAAGTCCCCCAGTATAAAATGATGACCGTGAGCGTCCTGTTGCTGGTCCAATGTGTTCTGCGAGGCGTTTCGAGCAAATGCAATGTGATCATCTCAACTGGATTGAAGGGTGCCCTTTGACTGTACACTAATAGTAGCCTTGGTGAGTAGATATATATATGTATATATAGAGAATAATGCATATGTAGGGAGTTGATATGGATTTTTTTCACACACCCAAGTTGTGTGATAATATATAAACAACGAGGCGAAGCTTGAGAGGTTTTAATGTCATCATGTGGAAAGAAAAGAAAACTTCATTTCACCCTACATATATTTTATTTTAAAATAACTGGCACCAAAACAAATTCAATATAAGTATTACCACTCGAGGAGATCTGAGATGAAAATGCTCATACTTCCTTACTAATAGGCTTACCTATTCAAGACTCACATCACATAACATGCTAAGCGTGGGGTGTGCCTACTGTAAGGAAGTAGGAAGCGTTTTAACAGTGGGTCTCTGTGTTGGTTTTGCTATGAGTTTGAAACTGTTTACTTTGGAATGTGAGTGCTGCAGGCTTCTTGGTGCGAGACTGTAAAATCGTATCAACCAGGGGTTGATACAAACGACTTTAGAGTTCTAAACGGTTGCTAACAGGGATCACCAGTTATTATATATATATATATATATATATATATATATATATATATATGGCTGTGTGTTTTGTAGGTGAGGAGAGGGGTTGACATGGGCATGTACTCATGGTATTGTTCTGCATCACAGGTCACACAGAAACTGTTAGTGTGCACATTCCAGTGCTCAATGAGAATTTTTTGCACTGAAATTGGAAACGGATAACTCTCAAGCGCAAGAAGGTAAGTATTTTTTTTTGGTGGGGGGGTCATATTTGCTGGTTTGTCTGTAATGGTTTCTTATTTTGTTACTTCTTCACAGATTTCATCTGCATCCTTCTGGAGTCTGGTTGTTGTTAATGATGGTCATGGTCATCTAATGAAATGACTTCTGCGTGTTGCATGTGTGCCCAAGCCCGGGGGAGGGGGTGCCTGATGTTGAAGAACTTTTTTCGATAAGGCCAGTTTGACAGAACAACAAAGCATCTGGAAGTTTCGTAAAAAAAGCAATAAATGACTTCTTACAACTTAATTTTCCTCCCTGGTTCTGAATCTCTTCTCAAGTCAAGTTACACTGAAACCCACATCCTGTCAACTAACACAACCTGTGTACACAATATTTGCAGCAGTCTTTCCAAAACAATGAAATGGATGAAATAAAATCTTCATACTTACCAGAATGGATTTCACATGGATATTCCATTGGTTCCGAATCCTCTCTGTATGGTACAGCTGCAGTACCATTCCTACCGAGTTTTAGTGATGGAGACTTTTTTTGTTAACCTGTAAAAGAAGCAAAATGAGTGTACCGTATGTGTTTTACTGTTGTGGCTCTGAAAAGCTACAGAAAACAAAACATACAACTACAGGAAGTGAAGCAGCATAGCAAACATGAGTACACATACTCACTTTATGGTTTAAATATTAAGAAGCTTTGTGTCTGCTGATGGATGTGGTGGTCCAGACAGACTCAGACTCAGTGGTGGCAGTGGCTAACAGCAGTCCTGGTGGTGGTGGTGGTGGTCCAGGGGATGGACAGACTCAGGCTCAGTGGTGGCAGTGGCTAACAGCAGTCCCGGTGGTGGTGGTCTGGGGGGCAGACAGACTCAGGCTTAGTGGTGGCAGTGGCTAACAGCAGTCCCGGTGGTAGTGGTGGTGGTCTAGGGTGGCACACTGCCTTTTAAAAACTTTAGTTAAAATCTGCCCACATTAACCATATCATCATCCTCATAAAGAAAGCTGCCCTCACAATCATCGATGTCTGAAGCCTGACCACTGGGAAATTCTTTCTCCATTGTGTCATCATCTACATCAGTGGTGTGCCATTTCAGACAGCCACTGCCAGTGCCACCAGGATGGTCCATTTCCACATCAGCAAGACCACCATGACTAGGCCGGGGTACAAATACCGAGGTTGCAGTCTCTGCTGGTATGTGCCTCTCATTCATTTTAATGAATGTTAGCAAACTAACATTTGCAGGAGACAGGTTTGTCCGACGATTCCTGACTATTGCACCTGCTGAGCTGAATGCTCTCTCAACACTTACACTGGAGGGTGGGCATGTGAGATACTTCAGTGCCACTGCAGTCAGCTCTGGCCATTCACTGACATTTCCATTCCAGTACAAAAGAGGATCTTCAGTTATTGTCAGATGCCTGTTTTCAGACAAATATGACTCAACCATTCTCTGTGCTGCACTAAGTCCAGTTGTTGATGCATCATCCTGTTCTCCCGAATCATTTATTTCACAAATACCCACTTGGGACAAAGCCTCCCAAAGCTGGGTTGACATCAGACACTTTGGATGACAGACCACATGGAACTGCAGTCCCCTTCCCCTTGCAGGATATGCTTGATGGTACTCCAGTTACACCTTCAGCTGCATTATGCTGCTGAGGTTTGCTGACCTTGGCATGTGACTTCTGTGCCCCATGAACCAAACGTACCAGTTGACCACTGATATTTTTCACCTGTTCAGGCCCTCCCTCCAGTACTGATGCAATTCCATGTTTGTATCATGGGTCCAGCATTGTTGCTATGGCAAAGTTGTCATTATGCTGAATGCTTACAACGTGATGATTCTGGTCGAATACTGTCAGCATGTGTTGCAGCAACATACTGCTACCACAGTCTCCAGCAACATCAAGGCTATGCTGTACATTCACCAATGTCTGCCTCAGCACCTGCAGCAGTGGAACTGATTGGCTAATGGAGGCAGACTTGCCACTCACTGCCTGTGTGGCATGTTCAAAAGGCCGCAAAATTGTTATTACAGAGTCCACGAGGCACTACTTTTCAGTCGCCATAGTCATTGAGGCCTGGAACTGTCACAGCTAGCGTGCATCACAAGATATTCGGAGATGGCTTTGTATTGTTCATACAACCTCTCTGCCACGTATAAAGTGGAGTTCCATCAGGTGACAACTTCCAGCTTCGAGCGGTGCTGAGGCAGGCTGTTTTGTATCTGCAACTGCCGCAGTTGGTCATGGGCCTTTCCAGATGTTGAAAAGTGAGAGCAGATATGTTGTGCAATGGTCAGCATTTCCTTTATATCAGGGTGCTGCAGAAACTCCTGAACCACAAGGTTTAAACAGTGGGCCATGCATGGAACACGAAAAAAAAACACCATTCGTGATGCATTTCACGACATTTGACCCATTGTCACTTGCTATGAACCCAGCTCTCAGGGACAGAGATTTTAGCCATCTGTCAATTTCAGTCAGTACCACGTCCAACATGTTCTCACCAGTGTGTGAACAGGTCACATTGCACATAGCAATTGTTGCATGCTGTCGAATTCCTGGAAGATTGCTACCGCAACAATCCACCTTACAGCACTGATTATTCACACTACCAATATCACAAACAACCCCTGGCACCTGAGCCCAGTGTGCAGTTATACACAAATATGAACTCCCCTCTGTTTTGCCACTTGTCCACATATCCATACTTAAATGGATGAATGGAGAGGAGGAATGCTGAAGGACATGTCTTACTGAGTCGGACACAGTGCGGAACAACTCAGGGACAGCACGGGTAGAAAAGTATGTCCTGGATGGGACTTTCCATTTTGGACAGACACGTGCAGCAAACCGCTGAAACCCAGAATTCTCCACAAAGGTGAAGGGCAAAAGATCAATTGCCAGCATTTCCGCTACAGCAGCATTAAGTTCACGTCACAATGTATGATTCGGGGGGGTACTTCAGCTTATGTGCAAAAACAGTCTGTACCATGGGCTGACTTAAACACTTTACACGGGGTGTGATCACAAATGGTTGTGCTCTGTGATGAATGGCATTGGCAGGGGGTGGAGTGTGGAGATTTGATGAAGACGGTTGCACAGGTGATCATGACAAACCCAGAAATTTTGTTATTTTGCCAGATTTTCCAGCCGGGGTTGATGTACCACTTGCACTAGACATACTTTATTCACCATCACCACCACCACCACCACCATCACCACCACTACCAAAACTGCTACTCTCACCAGCACTGGACAACATTTCAAAGTCATTATGGTCCTCCACCTCATCATGCCTGTAGTAATCCTCTGCTCTTATTACCTCACTACTGCATACATTTAATTTCCTACTGGAGTTAACAGTCATGGAAGGGGATAACATGCAAGCTATGGTTGCCGGTGATGAGGGTGAATACCCCACTGTGGTATTAGCTGCCAGCTTGTGCTGGGTCCACAGTGCCAAGTGCCTATTCTTAAGATGCGTATGCTGTCCTCCTGTGCCCAGATGGCTCCCCCTTTTACCTTGACTCACACACACATGGTAAACCTGGCAGATTGCAACTAACTCATCAATTGCATCTTGAACAAAAAAATCTCAAACAAGGGATTGTGATGCTCTGTTTTTAACATGTCCATGTTGTGGCTATTTAAGTCCGTTATTTTAAGCACTGAAGTGGGGGGGGCATGTGATATTTCGGGCACTGCACACCTGGACTGCAACTGACCACCATGACTACCTATCATATTGATTACTGAGTCATCATCATCAACTAAAACTGGTAGATCACAAGTTTTTACAGGGAGGGGATTCCTGCAAACAGACTCAGACACAGCCACTTTGAATTTCCTTTTCTCCGGTTCCCAACTGGGGTCAATTACATCATTATCATATTCAACAACATCACACACATCCACATCTTCTGCTTGGATGCTAGCATGTAGACTGCATGTTGCAATGACAGCAACATCATCATCATCATCACATTCATCATCAGCATCTGCACCACCATCACCTGATATTTTTTCACCACACTGTGAATCACTGCATGAAAAATGAGTGATATTAACTGCCACGGTGGATGGAATATCGCATTGTATGCTATCATTAACATGATTATCAGAATCCTCAGGTTCAGTTACTGAGATGTTATTGGGAAGTATGACATCATCTATGCTGCCACTCACTTGCACTGCTTCACACTCAATATTTTTGAATACGGTACACTGGTCGGAATTAGAACTTGATGCAACAATACTAATACTACCACCACCACTAACACCAGTAACACTAACACCACTGGCTGGGAAAACATCATCTCTTCCTACTATGAGTGAAGCTACTGATTGGGCTGTAAAAAACATTGCACAAGAAATACCTTTCCTCACATCAGCAATGCACTTCTGCGTCTTCGTACTACTACCACACCCACAGACTATCTTACTGCCAACATTGCCAAGGCAAGAAACAGCTTTGCTTGCATGTCTCTTTGTAGGCATTTTGGGGGATCAACCACAATATTATAACCAAATTCAGATTTTGATACATTCACTCTCTGATTGGGGGGATGCTGGATGTGAAACCAAAAAAACAACTGTAGCTTCAGCAACAGATGAGAGACTAGTCTGAGACTGTCATGCAATGAAAGCAACTTCAGTAACCAGTGGTGCTGATGAGTTCACAAAAACAATCCAATCTGGTAAAAAATTCCTTTTGAACATAGGGGTTGGGGGGAGCACTGAATGCAGACAGTGCAGATTTTTACGGCACTACAAGCAGCAAAACAAAGAACAGATACCACGATCTCAGTACAAAATCAGGCAGCTGCTGTGGATAGCAGATGCACACTGCTGCGGCTGCAATTACACTAGTCTGTGGCACAATAAAAGGTGTATTATTTGATGCACACAACACTGTACACACACTCACACACAGAACAGTTTGTCTACAATGCTGAACAAGTAATGCATAGCAAATGCAAAAATTCAGTACTATGCCACATTACGTATTGTAATGTAAACAACCTGAAGTTATGAACTGCTGCACCACATCCACACACAAACAGCAAGAAAATGTCAACTATTACTGACAGTATTATTGTGTGTACATTAACACAGTCAGTTATATAACAAAAATATAACCAAAATACAAAGAAATCACTATTTCTCAAACTTAAATCTACCTACACCACAGATTCGCCCCTTCCCAAAGCACACTTTCACTGTCTTTCACCACACACACTCAATGTTGTAAATTAACATTCAAAATCCACACAAAAACAAAAACACTTGATGATATGAGCACAGGAGGGTTTCCTACAATTGATGAACTTAAGTTGGAGCCCCAAAATACACACAAAAATGTTTTTTTAACAGCTTTTACAAGATTTCTATCACAGACAGCTGTCAGAGCACACTGTCTCCTACTCCTTCCTACACATACTACCCCGAATTGAGGCTGTTCAGATCAATATGGAGCCCATGTGACCTGAAATCCCATGAATCACTGCAAAATTCACCTTTGGAGCTCAAGAACAAGGCAAAGTGAGGTGAAGTGTATTGTCCGCAATGAGCTTCATCTTAAATTTGGCAGAGTAGTGGTCTGGGGAGGTGGAGTAATGCAAAGGCATTGTTTACAATGAACTTCGCGTTCCTTATAATAACGCGAATTACTCTACTTTGCATTGCGGAGCACTCCGCGAATCCACCTTAGCTCTGCGAATCACTTCGCATAGTGGATCGAGTCCACTTCGCCCACCACCACTCATAATGGAACCATCAGACAACGAGGGGTTTTAGGGATCAAAACTCTTTAACTACCCAGCAGAAGAAGCTTAACTGAAGGATTGGAAAAGAGAGAAGGCGAGGATGGATTGGACTGTGAGGAAAAGAACTGGCTACCTGAAAGGTATTGTTATAATAGTTCCATATGACACTGTAAAGGCTTGGTGACAGAAGGTTAGAAATGCTAGTACATGCTGTATATGAACTGAAATATTCTGGGAGGACTGCAGTGTGCAAAATGAGGAATACTTTTTCAAGGCTGTGGAATAAGAAGCTCGGGTAGGGCAGTCCACATGGTGATGTTGGTTTGCTGGCGATAAAATTCTAAATCATTATGAGGTCGAAGAATGAGGGAAGAGTCATCATGACTGAGTTGGTGAAGGATGGAGGTGATCAAAGGTCTGAAAACAGGAATCAGATAATGCATCAGCTGCTTCATTTGCATGGCCTGGTTTATGGAAACATTGCATTGTAAAATTGTGATGATGAGATAGCCAAGTCAGCCGATGCATGAACAGCTTGATGGAATAGGACAAACACTGGGATCCAGTCATAATTGCGCAGCACTAATTGCGCGGTCAAAAATAGCGCAAACAAATTAGCGCATGCAATTTAAGTGCTCTCATTCGATCGCGGTATTTTATGTCACAGTAAAGAAATGCAGGACTGCAGAGCAATGCCCCTTGTTGTATTCCAGGCATTTATAATATGATTTCTCAGTGGTGACTCTTTCCCATCGGTATAGAAAACCATTCAGCACAACTAATTCTCTGCCCTTTTGGCTCTTGATGAAGCGTACTGCCATTGTACAGGTTATCTGGCTGTTCAAGGTATCTGACGTGGTGCAACTGTGCTGTGGTTTTGTAGCTTGCAATCACCAATTAAGATGGAAACTGGACTGTAACAAAGCAATTATGGTTGGATATAATTAAGTAAAGGTCACTGTAGTTTGCAGTATAAACTGATAAGTGACAGGCTTGTTAACTTGTGCCCTTATGTGTTTGTTGCATGCTGTCCTGTGATTGCAAAAGTAAGTTTGGGCTTGCGATCGCCAGGTAAATGCTATCACTATAGTATCTTAATGCTATTTTGTACAGTCGCTAATTAAACTGTGCTTAAAGTGGTAACACAATTATGAATGCACGATTTTGACAGTGAACCACAAAGATCTTCTTTTGTTAATGATATCCACTGTTGGTTGGTTACCAGAAAAGATGGCTATTGTCTGAAGGGATCAGTGATGAGCCCAGAGGAAGGCAGCTGCCATAGTAGGGTAAATCTTGAAGAGAGGAGATGTGGATGAAAAATCAGGAATCGTGGTAATATACAGAGGCCAGGCAGCAGCGATCCGAAATTGCTCAAATATAGCAGCATAGCCATGTTTTGCAGATAAACTGGTGTAGATTCTATGGTGCAAGTCGGGAGAAAGTATTTTTTTTTAAACATTGAACAACCATTCCAGGAAGCTAAAAAGTGTGACCACATGGCTAGATCCGATTTTGCAGCAGCTGTGATTTGGATATGGTGATGTAATTGAGAAACCGATGAGGCCAGTGTCAAGAGGAAGGAAATGAAGGATTGACCTTGAGGAATTATCCTCATTACAAAGTTGAGATATTACAGGAGGAAAAGAAGTTAATGTTTTGTGCAAGATGATTAGTTTAAAAAGGATTCCACTAAAGTTTGGATTTGAAGCAGTTTATTGGGAAGTAATCGAGCTTCCATTTGGTCAGAATCCAATATTATATACCAAGGAATTCCAGGGATGTCACTGGACTGAAAGTCTTCTCCTTGGACAGGGGAATTGATAGTTCTTGGAACAACTGTACAAGCACAGCAATTCCAGCTGCTGGAGGAGAATCAGGTGCATCGAACAGGAGAAAGTCATCTAACAGATGAATAACTGCTGGGCGGCAACAAATGTTAAGTACTACCCAAAAATGCACTTCAGCAAGCATGTCAACAAGCTTTGGGCTGCTTTTGCAGCTGAACGTGAAGCATACAGCAAAGTAATAGTGGTACTCCCAATACATGCCATATAGATACTAAAGAGATGGATGAATGGGCAAAAGCTTAAATGCATCCAAAATATCAGCTTTTGAAAGCCAGGAGACAAGGCTGAAGTGTTTAATGATGGTTATGGCATCATCAGTTCGAGCATGCAATAGAGAATATTCGTAGAATGGGATCAACAAATTGACACTAGGAGTGGAGGAGGCCCAAGAAGCAGTCAGGTTAACAATGAAACACCTCTTGCTGGAAAATTTTCTAGTAGTGATGCCCATGGGATTGATTTAATAGGTAGGAAATGGTGCTGAAAAGGACCTAGGAGGAATACCTTTTGCAGTTCCTTCTGTAACAGCTGATGGACGATGGTAGGCTTCTTGGTGGTGGACCAAAGATTATGACATTGGAATGTGTTGGAGGGGAGCACTGAGATGCCAGTGTGAAATCCATGTGAAAAGCCAAAAAGGATATGATGCACGAGTGGATGGGAAGGATGAGAAACTAGTAGCTTGGCTAATGCCTGTATGTTGACTGGAGTAGATGGCAGAATTGATTGTCATTAGGAGGCCTGGGAGCTTTCTGGCAGATAAACCGAGCATGGACATCACCACAAAAACTGCAGACATGAAGGAATGTGAATCCAGTCATCGGGCAGCCTGTATTATTGAAGTTGTTGCAAATGGATTTGCACCCAACATACTTAATAGGGCAGCCATGAAGGTCTGGGTGAACAGGAGGATTGGAGATGGTATGAGATAAGTGTGAAAGAGAAGCAGAAATTGAGCTTGATAGTTGAACGATTCTGGCAGGATTGGTGGAGGAAGTGGAAGCAGAGACTGTTAGAGGACAAAGGGGAACAAACTGGTTAAAGGAGTCGCATAGGGAGCAGAGGTAAGCACATTGCCCAGCAAAGTGGTGGCAGAAGAGCTCATTGTCGAGAATAGCCCAGTCCAATTTTGTGTTGCAGTGAGCCAATGCCGCAGCAGCTTTAGCAGAAAAGGATTGATGATAATCATAGAAATGAGTTCCTCTGTAACGAGTACTTAAGTCAACCAAGAGATAGAGGTAGGAGTCCAATTCCTTGCGTCATGAAGGAAATGCAGAACAGATGACCTCATGATAGAGGCTGAAAGCCAGGATGAATTCAGACAAAGTCAATTTCCTCAAGAGTCTAGGATCTTTAGACTTCAACATTATGGAAACATTGCTGCAAGAGACAATTCTGTTGTCCATAGTCCTGTGAGGAGAGAAGAGGAGGGAAATCAGGTTAACATCCTTGCCATCAATAATGTCCCTGTGGAGGTGATCTGGGATAAGGTGGATGGGAGAAATAATTGGAGAAGATGAGGGAGACAAAGTACGTGAGTTTTGGAGTAGTGATGGCTCCGAGCCAGAGAGAGTACTGACAGTAGATTCAGTATTCAGAGGAGCAGGAATATCCAAAACAGGGGTGGTAGATGGAATAGCAGGAGGAGACGATGAGACAGAGCCAGGAGTAGGCTGAGCTGGGAAGTGAGCTTCAAGTACTGAAATATGTGTTTGTAGGTTGGAAACTGATGTGACTGACTAAGCCACGAAGTCCCAAATTCCCAACAATATAGAGGATTCCAGTTGATGAACAGGCTGGCTGGGACCAGGATTTCAAAGGGTTGAGGCTGAAAAGCTAGGAACAAATCATATAACTCCTGTTTGTGGGCAGAAGCTGTGTGTTGTATAATCCATATTTTTAGTTCGATCATGAGGCAGGGAACAGTTCAATCTTTAATGGAATGGTTGGAGTTGGAAACTGGCTTATGAGCAGCAGGAGCTTGGGCAGAAGTCTGAGGACACTTTGCAGGATCTTCATCAGGCTTGGAAGGCATGGTATTGGAAGACAGATAATGTGCCATGAGGACAACATACTGCATAAGAATGAGAGCCTAGTGGGGTAACCCTAAGCAGATAGGACCAGGCACTGAACTGAATGAAAGGTCCAGGTACAGGAAATGTCTTGCTGGCAAGTAGAGGGTTCCCCCCATGATAGGTGGCAGTGGGCTTGAATCTTGTTCTGTAGGGCCTATGAAACTGAGAATAAGGAGAATTAGAGGAGAATGAGGACTGGATGACAGACTCCCATCCCCAGTAGACAGGACAAGCTCACTTTCACTTGAATACCTCAGAAGATATGAGTTAGTGACAGAGACTGTCGGACTGGTATGAGCTGAAAATGCATAAAACAGACTCCCATCCACGGAGACGGGGGAAAGTCCACTTTCACGTGAATGCCCAAAGGCATGACTTAGGGATGGAGACTGTCAGACTCCTGTTATGACTAACTGATACGAATGACTGATGGGACTGACTGATATGACTGAGTGATTGACTGATGAGATTGACTGACTGAGACACACTTCCTCCCTTGATAAACAGGGCAAGCCTACCTTCACTTGAATACCTCACAAGGTACGAGTTAGGCATGGAGACCATCAGACTGCTGGTATGGCTGAGCAAGGAAAGATCAGCTGTCTGCAGCTTTAAAGGAAGAAATAAACAGGCACAATTAGCAGGAGGCAGGGGAATTAGAATCAAAGAAAGGAGGAGATAGAAAGTAGTCAGGGGGCGCTTGACAAAACAAACCTACTGGACAAAATGCAACAATTAAGTACATTAAAGGCACAACATTAAGCAGAAACACTTACATGAAATAAAAGCATAGTATAGCTTTAAGTCAAACGATAGGGGATGACGTCACAACCTGGAGATGCTGGCTCAAAGACTGAGTAGTGGCACTGCAGTGGAGCTAAAGAAGAACACAAAAGAAAAAAATGGGACATATCAAAAGGAGAAACACAATGAACGAGGTAGGGGGAAATGGCACAGCAAAATGAAAAGCAGGAGTGGGGAGGGGAGTGGACAAGGGAGGGGGAGGAAGCACAACAGCACAAGCAAAACAGAATGGCAGAGGAGGGGGGAAGAGAGAAGAAATGGGAGGTAGGGAAAGAAAAACGTCAGTGAGAGGGGCAGAAAGGAGGGGGAACAAACAGACCACACAGAGAGAAAAAGAGAGGAGCAAGGCAGCAACCACAAAATGGAGCACAGAGGAGAGCAGAAGAAGAAAAAAACAGTAGTGAGGAGCAGACAGAAAATCCAAGGAGGCACAGCCACAAGCCACGCAGGAGCCCAGCGATCCAAAATGCAGGTGCTTTGAAACACACTAAGCGTGGGCTGCTGGGAGAGACTGGATTTTATTTAGGATGTGGGAGGAGCTATTCCCCCATGCTGAACCCCAGGCTTCAGCCCTCCCAATATACACTACAGCCATTAAAAAGATATTGTGGTGTGGTGTGTGCAATACAATTTACTTTGGTGGTTTTTGATATGGGTCACTGTATGGGTTTGTGCTATACTTGAAATTGCAAGTCTTCACATGCGAGTTAGTGTAATATAGGTAATCATGTGTTTCTCACCTTCTGTATGATGTGTAATATAGTGTTGTGAAAATGTACCCTTTTGGGTTTGTTGGCGTCCATATATTTTCCATGTGGTGCAATAGGTTGTTGAAATGAACAGTACTGATATGAATCAATAAGAAACAAACTTGCTAAATTGACTCACTCACAAATAATTTCTGATTTGTCTTCTTTTACACATTTGCAAACCTTCAAGAGTCAGAAAATATCTGTGAGTGAGTGGGTCAATTTAGCTTGTAACATGGCAAATAATGCCTAAAAAAATAACTCAAAGCCATTGGCAGAAATGCACCACGTGACCAAAAGTCAGCGGGGACTAATCCCCTAGTAATGTCTGCTAGTGCAATACCTGGCACTGCCACATCCGTATCCCGATCACACACAATAATCCCCACTAGTGTAGTACCTCCAAACGCCGCATAACAGCAACGATTGTACTGGAATCCCAACAGTACTGTTCTTTTCTCACCCACCCACTCAGTTGAACTCTGACTTTCTCCACGGATTAATGTGGCTTGTAGAAAAAAAATACACAAAAACACTATTAAGAGCTAAGCAAGTAAAGCTGAGATACACCCCCAGTATCCATGCAGTAGCCTAGTGTTCTGCACAGCAAAGAGATTCCCACACAGCAGGCATCGCTATTTGTTACCTTGTGGGGATCGTGGATCTCCAAAAGTGTCTGCCATTGCTCAGAAACCTTCTGCCAATGTGATATCATTGGGGATAAAACAGCAGCATCAAAATGTATCACTGTCTGTCATCTCCGATCAAGGTGCAGTGTGTCCTGTAACATCCAGCAGCATATTTCTCCTGAAAGCGGCTTTTCCGAATAGCGGGCTAAAATCTTTCCAATTTCAAATATTTTATGCTATGCAGTGTTAGAGATGCAGCACACTTTATACAACAGAACTAGCATATAGAAAATGTTCATAGTCATAGTTTTACACACACACACACAGTTATGCAAATTAGCCATTGTAGCAGCCCACAGTTCATGAGGAACAGTGAACAGCAAGTTTTCTCAAGTAGCTGAGAAATATATTGCACATCTGTTTAACCTATTAAAATATCATAGTGCAGCAATCATTGACTTGCCTTTCAATCAAGCATCTGTTATTTTTTTCAACAATAAACACCACCATTATTAGTAAATATGGCTCCAGTGAAATGGGACTTGTGTTTATTATTTGCATAATGTTCCTATATTGCTAGAAACTGGATATGTCTCTAGATACTATGTTTTCCGGTATATTACCCCACAGTTGTTACCCCTACACTTGCCATGTAACAAATGCATTAATCCACTCCAAAGTTGGGCTCTACTAGGGAATTAATGCCTAGTTGGAGGCACTTGGCCTGCGACCTCGTGCCCCAACCCACCCAACCAGGCATTAATTCCCTAGTAGACCCCTCCTTTGTCGTGGATTAATGCTTACAAATTTGTTTCTTATTGACTCATGTGCTAGATAGTTGGTGCTTGGCTGTGGACAGTGTCATACAATGCTTGGTGGCTGAAAAGCAGGAGCTTGCACTGTTCATCAGTCTGTGAAGGTGCAGCACTGTCTGCAAATTTCCTTTCTCCTCTCAACTGCCAGCCATCCTATGCTCTCTGATGTGTGTGTGTGTGTGTGTGTGTGTGTGGGGGGTTATGCCACAGGATGGTGGTGCCACACACATCAGTCACATTATGACAATATCAGAATTTACAAATATAAAAACACCAGACACTTCCTGTGTAGAAAAGGCATTTGTATTAAAAACTGAGAGACATAGCCTGCCAGGTGGTGAAGAGGGCCGAGGTGTTCTACCCCTTACCTTTTCCCACTCTGGTGACCCGGGTTCAGGAATGAGCCTGGGTTGTCTGAAGTCGTCTGGGGAGGGAGAGGACTGAGCGTCCAGATGACAGTTCTCATCTCCTGGGGTGGGCTGGCTCATCACCTCAGCCCTTGGCTGCCCCCAGGAGGAGGCTTGGGGTAGCACTGGCAGTGTGAGTGACAAGAAGGGAAGGGAAGGAATGCAGTTCCATGGGCATGTGTGCCTCCACACACACATATACCTTGTGTGCTGCCACAGTGAGGAAGCAAGGGAGAAAAGAGGAAAAGGGTTGGTGTTGGCCAAATGAAACCCTGCTCGCTTTCCTCTGCCCTGCACCATTGGACGGTTGCCTACCCCATCTGGATGTGTGTCTCTGGGTTGGGGAAGATGTCCCTCCCCTTGCTGCCCCATCATGGGGGGGGGGAAATCCCTGGGGGATTTCGGGCATAGTGAACCAATATGGCAGGGTACCTGGTGAGAGGGGACGGGGACAGCGCTGAGAGCCCGGCTGCACTGACCATGGCGAAAAACTTTCTATGGCAAAAAAAACCCAACTGTGAGACACTGCTTAGTCCATGCTGGTCAGAGTCATTATGTTATGGTTTTAGATACTGAACAAGCACCTGGCAGATTCTTTGGGCATGGCCACCTGCTAGGCCATGTTCATTTTTTTCTCTTCCTGGTGACACAGACTGTGGTAAAACTTCCACATCAACTTCCACCATCAATTTAGAATTAAACACATCTCCTTGGCACTCAGATGTTGTGCAAAATGCATCACAGCAACACGATGCTGGGAACAAAGTGTGCGTCCATATCAAGTCTTTTAAGAAGGCATCTGTCCTTTAGTCTGCCAAATGTATTCTCCACCACCATTCATGCAGTTCATAGATACATAGATACATAGAAGTTGACAGCAGATAAGGACCTCTTTACCTACCCAGTCTGCCCTACTAATCCCTACCTAGTGTGAGGTCTGATGCCCAAACTGAACACTGGAGCACCCCCTCTTGCCTCCAGGATACCCTTGTGTCTGCCCTACTCCTTAAATCCTGTGACCATTTTAGCCCCTACCACCTCCTCTGGGAGGCCATTCCATGTGTCCACCAGCCTCTCTGTGAAAAAATATTTTCTCATGTTACCCCTGAGCAGTTCCCCCCTCCAACTTTACTGTGCCCCCTTGTCTTGGATCATCTCTTACTTTCGAAGATGCTCCCTTCCTGTACTCTGTTTGTACTAGTGAGGTATTTGTATGTCTATCTTGTCCCCCCTCTCCCTCCTTGGCTCCAATGAATACATTTTCAACTCCTTTAGTCTTTCCTCATAGGTCTTCTCCTGCAGGCCCTGTGCCATTTTAGCTCTCCTCTGCACCACCTCAATCCTGTCTATGTCCTTTCTCAGATAGGGCCTCCAGAAATGGACATAGTACTCAAGATGAAGTCTCACCAGTGTTTTATACAGGAGTAAAATGATCTCCCTCTTTCTACTTGTGATACCCCTCCCTACTCATCCAAGCATCCGGCTAGCCTTTCCCGCCTCCTTGTCACACTGTCTAGTCTCTTTTAGGCAAGGCAAGGCAAGGCAAAATTTATTTAAAAGATGCCCAATCCCGGAGGCTCTGGGCGCCGTACAAAACTTTAAAACAAACATTGCAGCCTCTCACACTGGGCAGGTCGTACAGTCCCAAGAGCACTACAAATGTCCAACAATGCAGGGGCTTTATTCCACGACTTTCTAGACTTCCCAAACCGCCAGCGAGAGGCAACACAGGTTCCTTCGGTCAGCACACACTCTAAACTGTCCTTTTAAGTCCTCCGAGATAACTCCCAGGTCTCTTTCCTGCTTTGTGACTGTCAGTTCCTGCCCTTTTTGTAAGTTTTGTAGTTTGTAAGTTGTGCCTGGGTTCTTGAGCCCTATGTGCATGATCCTGCACTTTTTCACATTGAATCCCAGCTGTCATGCTTTAGACCATTCCTCCAGGTTTTTAAGGCCCCTCATTTTCAACCCCCCCCCGGTGTGTCGACCCTATTGTATACTTTCATGTCATCTGCGAACAGGCATACCTTCCCCTCCAGCCCCTCTGCAATGTCACCAATAAAGACATTGAGAAGGACCAGCCCAAACATCGACCCCTGCGGCACCCAATTCATCACCTCTCCTTTGCCAGAGTGTTTCTCATTTGCCACCACCCCTTGACTCCTGCTAGTAAGCCAGTTCTTCACCCATAGTACTGTTTTAGGATCCACCTCTAAGTTGCGCAGTTTGTTTATCAATCTTTTATGAGGGTTGGTGTTAAAGGCCTTTCTGAAGTCCAGATAGGCCACATCCACTGCTCTGCCCTGGTTCACCACCTTAGTCACCCAGTCAAAAAGCTCTATTAGATTTGTCTGGTAGGACCTCCCCCTGGTGAATCCATGTTGTCCCACGTGTAGCAGGCTGCTCGTATCAAGGTATTCAACTATCCTTTCCTTCAGCAGTGATTCCATTATCTTGCCTACTACTGAAGTCAGGCTGTCCGGCCTATAATTTCCAGTCTCATCCCTATGACCACCTTTGTGGAGTGGGATCACATCTGCTCTCTTCCAGTCACCTGGTACCTCCCCTGTCTTTAGCGATAGGTTGAACAGCACCGTGAGGGGAACAGCCAACTTTTCCTGGAGATCTCTCATCATCCTGGGGTGCACTGTGTCTGGGCCCTGCCCGCCCCCTAAGGAAGACCTAATGGTTGAAGCGCAGGGGCATCTGGCCGAGGTTTTGCTTGTGGTTGCACTTGTGTATTGCCACAATAAATGTTCACTTTTTTCATCTATTTTGGTGTGGAGTGCCTGTTTTTGGTTGTACAGATGTTTTTGGACTACATACTTTGGGACTTTGGCTTGCATCCTGGTCTGCACCCCACCTGCATGCTGTTGGAGCGCAAGTTACATTTGGCTCACCATCCCTTTATCCACCCTTAGCTTCTTTAGCTCACTCAGGACTCTTCCCTCTGTAAAGGGTCTGGTGTCCACCTTTCTACCCTTTCTGCCTCTGTCCTGCATCTATGGCCCTGTCCCCGGCCCCTCCTCCATGAAAATTCAGCAGATGTACTTGTGTAGTATGTCTGCTTTTTGACAGTCCTCCATTATGGGTATCCCCCCCCCTTCCCCTTCAGCCTAGTTATCCCTCCCTTTGTTTTCCTACATTCACCAATGTACCTATAGAATGTCTTGTCCCCATTCTTAATTGTTTTGGCTATAGTTTCTTCCGGTAATGCATTTGCCCTCCTAATTGCCCTCCCTTCCTCCCTTTTCTTCTCCTGGTACCATTCCCTATCCTCCTCCTTCTGTGTTCTTTTGTAGTTTATAAGGGCTAGTCTTTTTACCCTTACTACTTCCGCTACCTCCCTAGTGAACCAGATCAGCTTCCTCCTCCTCCTTCTCCTTATGTTCTTGCTGACCTGCCTGACAAATAACTTGGTAGCTCTATCAGTTCTTTGTCTTATTCCAGCCTACTGTTCCTCCACCCCTTCTTTCTCCCCATTTCTGCCAGGACTCCCCTCAGGCATACCCTCATTTTCTCAAAACCTGCCTTCCTGAAGTCCAGGACCCTCATTTTGGTGCAGTTTGGTTCTGGTCCAGTTCTTACATAAAACCTCACCAACTGATGGTCGCTGCTTCCCAGGTGGTCCGACACCTCTACGTTATTGACACAGTCCCCATTTGTTAGTATCAGATCTAGCACTGCACTCTCTCAAGTGGGCCAGTGGGTTCTATTACAACTTGCCTGAGGCTTGCCCCCTTCAGAGAGCCCGGGGTGTCCTTGCTCCATGAGGTTGCCGCTGCTGGGGGGACTCCACTCCACATCTGGAATGTTGAAGTCCCCAACCAGCAATGACTTTTCCTTGCTATCCACCTTTTGTACTGCTTGCAACAGATCCCTATCCTCTTCTCCTTCCTGCACTGGAGGTCTGTATACCACCTCCATGCGTACAGCTGACCCTTTTCTGTTCTCCAATGTGACCCACAGTATCTCCACTCCTCCATGTCTCCCTTGTATTTCTGTAGCCTTTATGCAGTCCCTCACATAGAGAGCTACCCCTCCCCCTTCTCCCTTCCCTATCCATCCTAAATTGAGTAAAACCAGGAATGACCAAGTCCCAGTCCTGATGCTTTGTGCAGCCCAAACTATGGGTGTTTGCACACATGGCTCTCCATGTTTTTCCCTCCCTTGGTACCGTCCCACATTTTAATGCCATTCCCCACTTTCGGGGGAGTGCCAGCTAGGTTCCCATCTCCCTTGTTGACCCTCTCTTTCTTTCTAGCCTCATACTTCCCCTTTAACAGTTTAACTTCAGGACTTCATCCATAAACACTTTTAGCTTCCCCCTGAGGACTCTTGACCCCTCCTCATTTAGGTGCAGCCTATTCTTAGAAAAAAGTCCCTCATCCAATCACCTTTTTCCCCCATCCCCCAAGACAAACAAATCACTTTTTCCTGCACCAGTCCCTCAGCCACTCGTTAAAGTCCTCCATCCTCCTTTTGCCTCCCTTTGCTGGGGCTGGGGACCGGAATAACCTCAGAGAACGCTATAGAGCTTGGTACCATCTTGCAACACTCTGCCAGCTCCATAAACCTTTGCTGGACCACCCGCATGTCATTCCCTGCCAAATCATTTGTTTCCAGGTGTATAATCAAGTGAGGTTTACCCCCAACATGTTTTGCCACTTTCATGATCCAAGACCTTGCCTTCCTTGCTTGCATCCCTGGTTCACAGATGACTGATTGTCTGTGGCTTGGGTTCCATTTCCTTACCCAGTGTGTATGCCCTTTATGATGGAATCTTCACAGACCATCACTTTTTCTTCCCTCACCAGCTTATTATTTGTCCCCCTGGCTGCTTCAGGCGAGCTTCCCTCCCCCCTCAACCTGTCTCGGTCCCTCCCATTTTCCCAACCCTGCACACTCCTGCTGTGCTCCATTTCCTCTGCTGTCAGCCTGTCCCCCATATTTCACATTTTCCATGCTGTCCCCTGCCATCTTCTGCTGCACTCCCTTCTCTGGTTTCTCCCACTGTCCCACTTGTCCTACCATTTGTGCCCTCTTTCTGCCCTTTATTTCCTCCTTCTCCCCCTGCTTACCCACCTCCCCTGTTCTTTTATAGTTGCTTTTTTCCTTAAGATTATTTTGAGCATCAACTACCTCATGTCCATCCCCCACCCCAGTCCTCCAAACTTGCCAGTGCCTCAAATCTATTTAATGCAAGTCCTTTTACTCCAGTGGATGTTCCTGCATCCCTTACCCTTGCCCTTCTGTAGTTTCCATGTTTAGATTCCCCCCTCCATTTCCCACTCCTCCTAACCTCCTTCCATTCTCCGCTTCCATTATCATTTGTTCTATGTGGTGTTGCTGCCTCCTTCAGATGCCTTGGTGCCCTCCTGCCTCCCCCTTGGGCATGCCATCTCCTAGGTCTGCATCATCCTCAAACTGCTCCTTTCTCACATTGCCATACCCCCATCCACCTCGCCCGCTTTCTGTTACCCACCTTAGCCAGTTTACCTCCACCTTCAGCTGCCCTAGGTAGCTGGAAACCAGGCAGCCCCTTGCTGTTCACATTACATCCAAGAATACTGCCACCCCACATCTGTTACAGTTGACTATCCTCCCCTTTGCTTCCTTTCCCTCATATCCCCTCGCATACCCCCGCCTCTCCACTGAGTGTACCAGCTAAGGTCCCACCTCCCTCCTGTCAATTTCTTACCAAAACTATACAATGCTATAAAAGTATATACTGTAAGCCTATAGTAATATAGTAAAAAAGTTATAAAATGCTGTAACAGTATATAAGCCTATAGAACTACAATACCCCTTTACCAAGAAACTAAAACTATCCAAACACTACAAAAAAGCTACCCAGTCTATAGGTCTACAGTACCCACTAACACTTCACAAAATCTCTAACAGGTTATAGCATTATACTTTAAGCTGACGTAACCCTTTCAGGGTTGCAGACTGAAATATCAGTCCATAATTCCTATACGTTCTAATTGTGTTGGCAGCCTAAGGGTTAAAAGGAGAGCAGAATCTGTGAACAAAGGCATTGCAGGGTAACTTTAAAAAGCAAGAAATATAATGAAACTATGAATGAATTCCAATTTGAGGTCAGCACTAAGCTATCTTTAAAGATACTTGAAAAAAATCCAGGAATGAAAATTCCAAAGGCATTTTTATTCAAGATTACACACACACAAATAGTCGTTGAAAAGTGCAAGGGATGGGCTAATCTTGCCAGTGAAATGTAGCCAGCTATTAAATGACTAGAAATGAAAGAACACTGCAGTTAAAGGTGCCAAAAAAACTCTAGTTCAACTCATAAACTGCTTGTCCAGTATATTGTACTATAGTTTGCTCGCTCATGTTCTTTACACTCCAAAGTGCAATAAATAGTGCATTCGAAAGCTCATCGCAGAGTGCAAAAATACAAATAGATGCAATAATTGTTGCTTAATACTAGTTTTGTTCAGCCAGTTTACTGTGTTGTTCAGCAGGCTTCCATGCTGGCTACATGGTGTAGCCAGCATGGAAGCCTGATTTTACTGTGATATAGTGTTTTGGGCATTTTAGCGTGCAGCATTTTAGTGTCTGCACTCTGCAGCACCTTTATTGTTGTTTGTCTTATTCACTGGTACATTTCACGCTCACACTGATGGCTGCAGTTGCAAGCCTGGGGAGAGGAGCTCAACCGCTGAAAGTGAACAACGAGGACTATGCAACGCTTGCACTAGCAGTAAGCTTGCCGAACAAAACTAGTATTAAGTAACAACTGTTGCATCTATTTGTATTTTTGCATTCTGCGATGCACTTTTGAATGCACTGTTTATTGCACTTTGGAGTGTAACAAGAGAGTA
Source organism: Neoceratodus forsteri (assembly GCA_016271365.2). NCBI lineage: Eukaryota > Metazoa > Chordata > Ceratodontiformes > Ceratodontidae > Neoceratodus > Neoceratodus forsteri. The sequence goes on along the minus strand of CM057449.1, from coordinate 607,404,546 downwards.
AGCAAACTATAGTACAATATATTGGACAAGCAGTTTATGAACTGAACAAAATGTTTTTTGGCACCTTTAGCTGCAGTGTTCTTTTGTTTCTAGTAATTTAATAGCTGGCTACTTTTCACTGGCAAGGTTAGCCTATCCCTTGTACTTTTCAGTGACTATTTGTGTCTGTGTAATCTTGAATAAAAATGCCTTTGGAATATTTATTCCTGGATTTTTTCAAGTCTCTTTAAAGATAGCTTAGTGCTGACCTCAAATTGAAATTCATTTGTGGTTTCATTACATTTTTATGGTTGCTTGTGCTCATGCACAAGCAATATTATGCGACAGCTTAGGAGAGAAGCAGGTTGTGGAGGTGTGGCACTGTGGCAGCCAACAGGGGCACTGCATTTGGGGGCTTGGCACCGGTGGACCAATGCAGGCCCAGTGTCCTGAGGACACTGGTTCTGCAGAAGTGCCACCAAGTTGAAACATTTTTTCCACTGCAATCAGGTGCCACCTCATCATTGCAGCATCAGCCATTTTGCTGCAATGAGGGAGCAACCCATCATTGCAGGGTGGTACCTTGCCATCTGCATGCCCCGACCCAGCACATTTGCCGATGGGCAAGCCCACTCCCCATCGGCATACTGTAACCTCTCCCCCATTTGTTGTGTGACGAGGGGAGGTCCACTCCCCCTCGGCATCATACACCCCCCCAACAGTCTTTCTTTGCCAACAGGGGCCCCAGTCCCCGTCTTCTGTCCTCACCCTTCCCAGTAAATTTGCTGATGGGGGAGCCCACTCCCTGTCGGCATAATGTCCCCCCAAAAAATTTGTTGTGTGCCGATGGGGGTGCCCAATCCCCCATAGGCTACAGCCTCCCCTGAAAACACTCAGATGGCAGGCTGGGAGCCCACCCCAGCACGCCAAATGTCCCTGTTAAAAAAAAAGTCCTAAAATGTTTTCCGTTTTTTTTTTCTTTAAACCTATAAAACAGAAAACGATCCCTTGTTGAGTCTGATGGCTCCTCCCACAACCCACACCCTCCCTCTGCGCACCCTGCCTCCCCACATCCCCCTCACTCCATACTTACCTCCAGAACCCAGCACAACAATCTTCGGTGGACCGGGAACATGTCTGCACTCTTCAAAGCTGACTGCGAACTGAAGAAAAAATGGTAAGCTGTATAATGGTATAAATAGGGTTTTTTCAACTTTGGTGCATATCTCGGGCATGTTTGGGAATTTTGGCACCAAATTTATAACATGGGGTTATTGGGACCCCTCCTCATGAATTCAACCACTGTCATGGCATTATTCAGTCCCAAAAGATGATTTCGAGGTCACTCCAAGGAATCATCTTTCAGGACCGATTAATGAAATGACAGTGCCACTGTTCATGAGGTGGGCTCTCAAAAAGCTAATGTTGCGAGTGTGGTGAAAAAATCAAAAAAATGACTTTTTTTATGAGCGTGCATTGAGCAGTTTCCACGCACACTCGTAACTTCGTGAATTTGTAATATTTACAAACCAGATTTTCAACATTGGCATTTTTCCGCACCTCCTTATGAACAGTTTTCCCACATCCAGCACAGAATAGTGCGATTGCTGTGGGAAATCAGTTTTTGGGATAGATTGAGAAAATGACAGTGATACTGTTCATGAGCGGAGGTCCTGAAATGCCTAAGTTGAAAATTTGGTGACAAAAGTCCATAAAATGACTGTGTTACAAGTGTGCATTGCGCAGTTTCCACACACCCTTGTAACTTCGCAAATTTGTAATATTTTCACGCCAGATTTTCAACACTGGTGTCTTTCACACCTCCTTATGAGCAGTACAGCTGTCATTTTTCACATCCTGGCCAAAATGTGCTTTTGCACTTCTGGCACAGAATAGCACGGTCGCTGTGGGAAATCAGTGTTTGGGACAGATTAAGATCGAGTGAGTGAGAGAGGGGGAGTGAATGAGCTCAACTGAGCTCAGTCAGGACTGCTGCAGATTTCTTTCTGGGCAGAAAAAGGCACCAATGCAGGCAGGAGCCCAGTACAAAAGGGCAGCCTGCAGCGCCGGGAGAAACAGAATGAGCGAGTGAGAGAGGGGGAGTGAGCAAGCTCAGTGGAGCTCTGTTGGGACTGCTGCAGATTTCTTTGTGGTCAGAAAAAGGTGCCAATGCAGACAGGAGCCCAGTATAAAAGGGCAGCTTGCAGCATCAGGAGAAACAGAAGGAGTGAGTGAGAGAGGGGGGGAGTGAGAGAGCTCAACGGAGCTCAGTCGGGACAGCTGTGAACTTTTTTGTGGGCAGAAAAAGGCACCAACACAGGCAGGAGCCCAGTACAAAAGGGCAGCCTGCAGCGCCGGGAGAAACAGAATGATTGAGTGAGAGAGGGGAGTGAGCGAGCTCAACGGAGCTCTGGCAGGACTTCAGAGTTGCCCACGCTCCCGCCCAGAGTCCTTTTTGGCCCTATATTACAGCAGGGTCTCTGAGGTGGAGACAAAGCAATGATTGGATACTTTAGGATTGCTGTAATAATACAGATTTAGTTGTTCTGTTTATTTCTCTAACTGAGCTAAGTACTGAGCTACACTGTTATGATTGCTGTAATAATACATATTTATTTGTTCTGTTTATTTCTCTAACTGAGCTGAATAATACTTGGAGTTCAATAGGATTTCTAATTGGGCTAAGTGAAACTATATGAGAGCTGAGAACAAAAAGTATGGTAGCTGAGGGGTGAAAATGGACAAGGAGGCTTTAGGATTGCTACAGTAATACAATATCTAATGGATGAGATTTGAAACTGAATTACCCCGGTCGACAAGGGGCCAGTAGGGGGACTAGTGTGGGGGAGAACAGGAATTTGAGTAAATAGAGGCCTAACAGTTGTAGTAGGGTAGAGAACCTGGGAGTAAGAGCTTGTGACATAAGATGAGGGCTAACATGGGGCAGGTGCCACATGTCAATAGGGCGGGCATCTTTGGAAGGGTGGTGGGGTGTACAGGGTGTGGGTCGGCCATGATTCTGGACTGGGCTTAGAGGATCGGGGGGTGTATGGTCTGCAGATGACTGGCTAGTTTGAGGGAGGAACTGTGGAGGTTAGGGAGGAGTCTACATGGCAGGGAAGATGAGTATGGTAGGCATCTTGGCTCATGGGGAATAGGGGATGGCAAGGGGGGATGGTGGAAGAACAACTAGGGACTGAAACTGACCCCAGTATCAGAGGCACTAGCAGAAAAGAGAGGAAAAAGGAGGGGGTGCCCGAGGTGAGGGGGAGGCCTCCTGTTAAAGGGAAGAAGAGATGACGAGGAGTACCAGGGGAGAGAGCAGATGGCTGCGGGTAGGGAGGGAGGGACCAGCGGTGGGACCAGGGATGGCATGGAGGGAACTAGTAGGAGGGGGATCCAATAGGGGGAAAAGATGTAGGTGGGGTATCGACTAGGAATAGATTCGAGCCTCTGCTATGAGAGAGAGGGGAAGCAGGAACATACTGAAGGGGGGGGGACGAGCGGGGCATGAGAGTGATGGCAACAGCTAGGGGAAGAGATAGTGAGGACAAAAGGGTAGAAGGGTGGCTAGTAAGGAAGATGGGGGTGGTGACTTGAGGAGAGAAGGCTACAGAAAGGGGGAAGGATGGGAGAGACATCACTATCGGGGTAGAAGGGAATGGGGCTCTAAATCGACAACAGCAGGGATAGGAGAGGGGTTAGAAATCAGTAGGGGAGAAGGGGAAGTTGACAGGAGGTCAACATGGGATCCCGGTAGGAAGTAGTCAGGCTGGGAAGGGGTTCAAGGAGGATGGAAGAAATAAGGCAGAGAAAAGAGGCGAGGCAGAAGTAAGGTGTACAGACACAGAAGTCACAGAGGGTGCAGCTGGCGGGAGTAAGGAGCAGGGAAGATAGAATACTGGGGTAGTGGAAGGGACATTAGAAGGGAAAGGGGCTAAGGGATGAGGGTGTATTCATCCAAGGGGATTCTATACTGAAAGGGGTGAGATGGAGTGGAAATGGGGAAAGGTACAGCCATATTTGGGTTGAAGCTATCCCCAGGATGACTGCAGGAGGGGCAGAGCAGGCACTGCTCAAGTGTGCAGTGAGGGGGAGGAAGAAACCTCATTTACTGTTGCATGTGGGTACAAACAACTTGGCGGGGGAGACTGTGGAAGTAGTGAGGGGGAGGTTTGAGTAGTTGGGCAATCAGTGGGAGGGGGTGGGGGAGTCGGTGGCATTCTGAGAGGTACTCCCGGTACCATGTGCAAGCATGGGGAGGAAGGGTAGGATTGAAGCATTCAATGAGGGTCTGAGGGATTGGTGCCTCACCAGAAATTATGGGTTAGTGATTAACTGGGGCAGGGTCTGGGAAAATAGTGACTTGTATGCAGAGGACAGGGTACACTTGAGTAGGAAGGGGAGGGGAGTTTTAAAGGCAGGATTAGAGGGTTATGTCTCTACTAAGGTGGATTTAAACTAGTGGTGGGGGGTGGCCAAAAGACTGAGGTTAGTAGACGGGTCCAGGACAGGGGAGCCTAATGAGCTCACCCCCTAGATATAGGTAAAGGCGAAGGCATAGTAATCATGGGAGGGGTGGGCAGAGTGGTCTGAGTGTAATACAGAAGGCACCACCACCACCCAGTAAGAATAAGGAGGAGAAAGGGTGTGGACTACAGGGAGGAGGAGGGACACAGGCCAAAGAGGAGAAGAGTGAGGAGAAGGAGGGGTACGGGTGGAAGGTAGTCTCTCTCAAAGCCTGGGGAACAAAATTACAGAGCTTTAGGCGCTCCTTTCAGAGGGGAAGGTGGACATTGCTGCAGTGACAGAGACTTGGGCCACAGAGTACCATGATTGGGGCTTGGCAATCCTGAAATACAGGTCATATAGCAGGGACCAGGGGTTGGAAGGGGGGGTTACACTGTAAGTAAGGGAAGGGATTAAATGCATAAGGGATGAGGGAGAAGAGGAGAGAACAGAGGTGCTTTGGGTGCAACTCCTGGACTCCAAGAGCACAAAGCTGAGGTTGGGAGTGGTATACAGACCACCAGCCCAATTCCGGGAACTGGATGTGGAGTTGGCAGAGCAGATAAGGAGGGTGTGTAGAAGGGGGAGTGTGGAGATAGTGGGGGGTTTTAACCTACCATGGGTTGACTGGAACACCCCAGCCACTAGCAGTACCGGGGAGCAGGTGCTCCTTGATGCATTCCAGGATGGCCTTCTGACACAATTGGTAAGTGGGCCTACAAGGCTTGGTAGCACTCTGGACCTAGTACTGGCAAATGGGGAGGCGGTGAGGGAGGTAAGGGTGGAGGACCCACTAGCAGGTGGTGACCACCAAACAGTGTGGCTCATTGTCGCACTGGGCAGGAAGACAAGGAGAACAGGCACTAAGGTGGTGGACTTTATTAGGGTGGACTTTGGGGGGATGGGAGCAATACTGCAAGGGAGACTCCAGGATATAAGGCCAGGGATGGATGCAGAACAAAAGCGTGGAGTCATAAAGACTGGGCTAACAGAGGCCACTGAAGCCTGCACCAGGGCCAGGAGTAAGAAGAGCAGAGGCAAGAAGCTATGCTGGCTGAACAAGGAAGTGCTGCAAGGGGTGAGGGCAAAGATGGCTGCATACCGGAAGTACAGAAGAACAGGGAAGGGAGAGGATAAGGAGGCTTTCGGGAGTTGGTCAAGGGAGGTTGCCCGGAGGGTTAAAAAAGCTAAGGCCTCCAGGCAATTAAGTTCTGCACAGGGCATAAATGGAAGGGAAAAGGACTTTTTTAGGTATGTCAGGGAAAAGAGGAAGTGCAAGGAACATATTGTGAGGATAAAGCAGGGAGGGGATTGGGTGGAAAAGGGGGAGGAGTAAGTGGAAATTCTAAATGAGTACTTCTGCTCCATTTTCACTAAGGAAAGGGATGGCCCACTACTAGAATGGGCTGGGGGGCTGGGGAAAAGGGTGGTGGAGGTGACGGACAAAGTGATCACAGGAAGTAGGATGCTAGAGGGGCTGAGGGCAGTAAGGGTGGACAAGGCACCAAGTCCCGATGCCATTCACCCCAGGGTGTTGAGGAAGATGGCGGAGCTGTTGGCTGAGCCACTGGCAGATCTGTTCAACACCTCCCTGGAAATAGGGTGTGTGTGCCCCAGGGCTGGAGGGTGGCCCATATGGTGCCCATACACAAGAGTGGGCCTAGGGAGGAGCCAGGAAATTATCAGCCAGTAAGTCTCATGTCCATAGTGGGTAAGCTTATGGAGGCGATACTGAGAGGCTGGTGGCATTCCCAGACAGTAATGGCCTCCAAGATGGCTGGCAACATGGGTTCGTCTCAGGGAGGTCTTGTCAAAGCAACCTAATAGAGTATTGTGACTGGGTGACAAGGGAGTTGGACAGGGGCCATGCAGTACATGCCTTGTACTTGGACTTCAGTAAGGCCTTTGATACAGTGCCTCATGGGAGACTGGGGGGAAGGAGCTGATGGCAGTGGGGGTGGGAAAAAAGCTGACTAAATGGATAGAGAACTGGTTATAGGGGAGGGTGCAGAGGGTGGTGGAGGTGGGGGAGCTCTCGGCACCCAAAGAAGTGACAAGTGGGGTGCCGCAGGGGTCAGTGCTGGGCCCGGTGCTATTTGGGCTCTTTATCTCTGCTATAGCACACTGAGTGAGGAGCAGTGTTAGTCTGTTTGCACATTATGCCAAATTGGGTACGGTGGTGGATGAAGAGGATGGATGGGAAAAACTGCAGGGGGACCTAACCAAACTAGAGACATGGTCGGTGCAGTGGCAGCTAGAAGTGTAAGGTGATGCACTTCAGGGCTAAGAACCAGGAAAGGGACTATTGGTTGGGGATCAGAGAGGAGGAGGAGAAGGACCTAGGGGTGTTGGTAACTGGGAGCATGAACAACTCAGCCCACTGCACGAGAGTAGCAGTGAAGACAAACAGGATGCTGGGGTGCATCGCAAGGGGGTTCTCATCCAGACATAGGGATGTTATCCTACTTCTCTACAGATCATTGATTAGACCACACCTAGAGTACTATGTGCAATACTGGAGACCATGCCTGAGAAGAGATATAAAGTTACTGGAGGGGGTGCAAAGGAGGGCAACAAAAATGTTAAAGGGAATGGAAGGAAAGGAATACGAAGTTAGGCTGAAGGAGCTGAACATGTACACACTGGAAGAGAGGAAGGATGGGGGAATATGACTGAAATGTTTAAATACCTGAGGGGGTAAATAAACCTAGCACCGAGGGGGTGTTTAAACTGAGGAGTGGAAGAGAGACGAGGGGACACGGACTAAGGTTGAAAGGGGAATGTTTCAAGAGGGAAATGAGGAGGCACTACTTCTCTGAGAGGGTGGTGTCTAGTTGGAATGCACTGCCAGAGGGAGTAGTAACATGTAGGACAGTCAATAGCTTTAAGGAGGAGTGGGATAAAGCAAGAGGAAGAGTCGGGGGGAGGAACTGAGGGGGAGGAGGCTGGGGCAGCTGCAATCTAGGGTGCTAGCTGCACACTCAGGCAGACTTACATGAACCGATTGGTGTGTTCTGCTGACAGATTCATATGTTCACATGTTTGTATGAATGTTGGTATGTAAAATCACAGTGACTCTGTTCAAGAGCAGAGGTCCTAAAATGCCTATGTTGAAAATTTGGTGACAAATGTCTATAAAATGACTGTGTTACAAGCGTGCATAATGCAGTTTCCATGCACCTTCGTAACTTCACAGATTTGTGGTATTTTCACTCCAGATTTTCAACAATGGAATTTTTTTCAGACCTCCTTATGAATAGTACAGCTGTCATTTTTCACCTCCTGTCTGAAATATGCCTTTACACATCTGGTGCAGAATACCGCGGTTGCTGTGAGAAATCAATGTTTGGGGCATATTAAGAAAATCATAGTGACAGTGTTCAAGTGCAGAAGTCACAAAATGCCTATGTTGAAAATTTGGTGAAATAATTCCACTAAATGACTGTGTTATGCGCATGCGTTGCGTAGTTTCCACGTACGCTCGGAAGTTTGAGCATTTCTAATATTTTCACCACAGATTTTCAACATTGCCATCTCTTCACACCTCCCTATGAATGGTACAGCTGCCATTCTTCACATCCTGCCCGATCGGTGTTTTTGTACATCTGGCGCACAATGGCACGGTCGCTGTGGAAACTCAAATTTTGGGACACATTGACAAAATCACAGTGCCACTGTTCATGAGAAGAGGTCCCAAATGCTTTCATGAGGTGGGGGCCACAAAATATCCATGTTGAAAATTTGTACTGCAAATACCAACACATGCCCCGGGCATTACGGTTTCTAACCATAACGTCCCACCCTGTACAGACTGACAGGCATCAGGGGTGTGCCTTTGGATTACCGACTATAATGCTCATGCCATTCCAACCCCACCCTGCACCCACTGACAGGCATCGAGCTGTGCCTTGGACGCATCGGCCTCACAGTTCACCCCATTCTATATTGCACCCATTTCAGCATATCTCCTTATGGAGTGGGGTGACTGTAAAACCAAACACCCCAAGGCACACTTCAACACTTGTCAGTGTCTGCAGGATAGGGTGAGGTGAAATGGCATGAACGTTATGGGCGACAACCCAAACACATGCCCCAATGCCTGTCCATCTCTGCAGGGTGGAGGTGGGGTTGGCGTGAAGTTCAATACTTCACTGCCATTCCTATTCTGTATCTGTCTAACTCCTGGATTTCTAATGCTAATACCAGCAAGCAAACATTCGGCATTGACAAATGCTTGTTTAGTCTATATTTTGGCTCTGAGGTAATAGTGTACTCTGCCTCTTCTGGATGGTTTAGAGAGCCCTCCCACACCCATTTTTGGAGGTTTTTGTTCTTTGAGGTAACTTTAAAAAGCATTTAATAGAAACATAGAAACACAGGGCTGCATTGACTTAGATGGCGCCCACAGGCTGGAAGTTTCTTGTGCCCCCCCCAAACATGGCTCAGTTCAGGGATGTCAACAATAAATACAGTACCATCTTTTTCTTGTTTGCATGACTCCTAAATAAACCACTTTTTTCACTGCACCACTTTGGCCACAGTTTTTGTTCTTGGAGTGCAGTTTTGTTTTGCTTATAGACCAAGTTTGTTACTGCAGCTCCCTCTCAGAGGACCAGTACTGCACATTTTTTCGGTGTTACAGGCTTTGGATATTTGGCGTCTCAGCTGCTAAATCAAATGCCATTACCATGGTGCCTGCCTACCTACTAGCTGTCTAGCTAGAGCCCAAATGCTCTCCCTTTGCATCAAACATAGTTCGGTTTTATTGCTGTATGGTTTTGGTGGTTTCTTTACTGATTTGTTAATTGGCCAGGAGTATCTGGTATTTCACTAATCACTATGTCTCCATTGTGTGCAATGGTTGTTTGAAAAGCCATTGGTACAATTTGCATATGGACTGCTTTATTTTTGCCCTTTTTTTTGGCCCGCCAATGCATGAGCACTGATTGACTCAAAGCCAGAAACTGTGGATGGAACGTAAGAAGAACAAACCTGGAGCACAGGCAGAGACTTTGAAAGGGTGGTGGCATCTATAAGATGGAGGGAAGGTGCGGGATTTTCTCTGAGGATTTCTAAGTCAGCCTCAGCCCTTAGTTGAATGAATCAGTTTATTCAGACTAAAAAGCTGAAAATAAGTGACACTGAAGTATTACAATTGTGTCTCACTGAAGGAATACATTGAAAAATAATGGACTCCCTGTCAGGTCTGCACAGTGACAAAGGACCATTGGATGGCTTTTGCAAGGGTAGTTAGCACAAATCGAGGTGGGAAGAGGCATTTGAACTTTATTCATTAGCTGAGCCTGATCCAGGATGTTTACACAAGGAGTTAGTAACTTAATGGGTCAACTCTTCGAACCTTTGATATTTTCACTTACCTGAGGGAAAACCCAGCCACAAATCAAACCTCTTCATTCTACTCAGTGCTCCCAGAAACACTTTAGTCAGTCATCATTGCCAAGAGTTATGTTTCCAAGTCCCAACAGTACTGCTGTACCGCAGTCAGTCCAAATTGAATCAATGCTGAGTTGCTGTCTGAAAGAAAGAAAAGCTGCCTACAATACGGCCTTCTTATACACTGAGCACACCCGGCCTAGCATTTCCTGGCCACTCTAAGCAATTTGGTGCCAGTGGGATTTTAAAATCCAAATCCACTGCTGACTGGGAAGGTTCAGCACCACGTCAGTGAATGATGGAATGCAATTGGGAGGCAGGGACATTTGCTGCAAGGGGGGGCAAGAGACAACTCAGCATAAGCATTTTTTCAGTAGAGATGGGGAGGAAGGGAGGAGGGAGGAAGGGGATCCAAATTATGGCAGGGGGTCACAGCGGGAGTCAGGATGGGCGTTGTTGTTTTTTGCTGACTCCGACTAATTACACTAGTTAAACCTGCACCGGAGAGAGAGAGAGAGAGAGAGTGTGTGTGTGTGTGTGTGTGTGCAGTGTGCCACAAGGCTAGGCCTGCAGCACTCAGTGGACTCAGGCAGCACCAGCAGAGATAATGAACTAGCAGTCAAAAACCTATCTCTTAGTGCCGTATTCGCAGGCACCACTAAACAGCTGGTGCCCCTAGGCTACAGCCTACTTAGCGTATTCATAAAAACTGCCTTGTAGAAACATAGAATTTGTCAGCAGAAAAGGACCTCTTGGTCCACCCAGTCTGCCCTAAAATCCCTACCTACTGTGCTACCACAGACCCTACTCGATTTCTGGCCTTACCCCCATTTAAAATTAAAACAGGCTGGCTTCTTGCTCTAACAACTAAAGCACACCATGAGCAGCTGCCTACTCACACCCACTGGACTTGAGCACCATGAACTCTCAGCCCCTGTACCTTTACAATGTCAGATCAACTAGACTCCATTTAATAGACTTCCGGTGACGTCACGGAGCCTAGTGGGAGCAAGTGAAGCGAGCTCCTCACCCCATCTACTCAGAAAGACAAAAATACCCGCTAAAATAAATAAAAAACGGGAGTAATGGCGAATACAAATCGTGCTAAGGACAAGCCAAATAAAGATAGGGTGAAATTGAAGCCAAACTTACAGGTTGAGAAAGGATCGCACTCGTCCTCCAGAAGATCGAGCCGCAGCCCTTCCATATCCAGCATGGCCGACACTGAAGAGGAGACAGAGCAACTATCTCGCTCTCGTTTTGAGCAACTTTTCAGGGAATTAAGAGAGATGAGGGTGGAAACGAAGCTGGAATTTAGAAACCTGAATCAAAAACTCACAGGGCTTGAGCAGCGTGTGGAGGGAGCGGAGAAACGGATTGCAAAGACTGAAGACGGCATATTTCAGAATGGAAAGATTTTGCAGGCTCTAATCATTCGAACAGAAAAATTACAAGAGAAATGTATAGACCTTGAAAGTTGCTCGCGTAGAGAAAACATTAGACTGTACGGCTTGCCCGAAGGCTCGGAAATGGGGCTCATGCATGAATTTATCTCTGACCTCCTGATGGATGTTCTACAACTGCCTGTTGGGTATCAGTTAAGTATCGAGAGAGCGCATAGAGCTCTTCAGCCAAAACCCACTGAGAAAATGCTGAACACGCTTCAGTAATAATTAAGTTTAACAGCTATAAAATAAAGGAAGACATCTTAACACGGGCCTGGAGACTGAAGGAGGTCACATACTTAAACCAGAGACTTTATTTTGATCATGACTACCATAAGAAATTCAGAACAACGCTCTCAATACACATAGAAATAATTAAACTTTTAAAATCAAGGGATATTGCTTTCATACTCCTTTTCCTGCAAGACTGAGGGTATTTTGGCTGGAAGGTGTTAAAATTTATAACTCACCCGAAGAAGCCAGAGCTGCACTTATAGAGAAGGGCCTAATGGAACCGCAACGCGCTGGGAATAAAAACTCATCTTCCCAGGAGGCCTCAGAAGGGTCTCTTGAATGGACAACCTCATTAGGTAAGAGAAAGAGATGAAGCAGCAACAAGATGACATCACTTGCACCACTCCTTGTGATGAAGAAATTACTCCAGAAGCTTCAGGAAAGTCGTGATGGCTTACAAAAAGACTCGCAGGACTGAGTGAAGTTGCGAAAATCGAAGATGGAATGCAAGTATTCCAGAAAATAAAAGTACTATGCGCATGTTAAGCCAGCGTTATACATGGTAGCTTATAACAAAGGGGAAAAAAAGCCCACCGGAGGTGAATTTGGACTGGCTGAGTGATGCAGTTAAGCATGGTGCTCACTAACTAATTGACTTCATAGATACATAGATACATAGACAGTATCGGCAGATAAGGGCCTATGGCCCACCCAGTCTGCCCATTTAAGTTTGTAAGTTCAGTTTATGTTTTCCAGGAAGTCTGCTGCCCCTTACCCCTGACCTCCAGAATTCCTTTATGTCTATCCCATGCATTCTTAAATCCCGTGATTGTTTCAGCCCCCACCACTTCCTCTGGCAGGGTGTTCCACTTGTCCACCACCCGTTCTGTGAAGAAATTCTTCCTCACGTTTCCTCTGACTCGTCCTCCCTCCAACTTCATCCCATGCCCTCTAGTCCTGGAACATCTTTTTCCTGGCTTTACCTACCCAGCTTTAGAATGACTGGAGTAATTATTTGAAAAACGATTCAAGTCGAATTGGACTGTGTTGTGCTATGGGTCCTGTTTAACAAATTAACAAATTAATATAGAAATGGTGACTATATAGCGGGTTCGAATGTGTCAGGGTTAAAGAAGCAAATCATTTAGTCTTCTGGGGGGGGTTAATTGGCTCATATAACGTTTTAAAAGAGGCGATTAACGGCTGAGTGACATCCGATCTTAAAATATATTGGAGCCCGATATTCAATCTACCAGGCTCGCGAGGAACACCACACTTGCGGTGGTAAGACGCATTCCTCGTACCAGTGGTGGGAGGTTACTGGCATTAGAGACCCCTGGTGGTGTTAAGGGGTTTCCACTTGTGGAAGTACAAATTTGAAACAAATTTAAACTTGTTATAGTTGTCTCCACATCTAGTGATGTGGTTTTGTTGGTTACAATTAGAAGTTTAAGCATTTGTGGGGGATTTCATGTGGTTGGGCTGGAAGGGGTGGGGGGGTCAGAACAAGGGGGAAGGAGTATTATGTGGGGATACATGTAAACTATAAGCTAATAACTTGGGAGAATGGATAATTCTGAATCAATAATATTGTCTGTTAATGTAAATGGACTAACGCAACCGATTAAGAGAAGCAGAGTGATGGCCTTTTTACGCAAGTCACAAGCTTCATTTATAATGTTACAAGAGACTCATTTAAACCAGGTAGAGCATGAGAAGCTTAAGAAATTTGGATTTCAGCTAGTCCAATATACATCGTATAAGAAAGGCAGGTGTAGGGGTACTGCTATTTTGGTACCTAACAAATGCCCCTTTGAAGTGCAGGATACTTTCAAAGATAAAGAGGGTTGTTTTGTGGGGTTAAAGGGCAAATATAATGGTAATGTAATTTCCCTTGTTTCAGTGTATGCCCCTCCGGGATCAGACTTCTCTTTTTATAGAGAGTTTTTTTTGAAAGTATCAGAGTGGGCAGAAGGTCATTTAGTTATAGGAGGGGACCTAAATCTTTGTCTTAATGTACATAAAGATACATCTGGTGGGGTGATTAGACAGGAGAAAGGGATAGCAAATAAGGTAGTGAAGTTAATGAGTGCGTTAGGACTAACTGATGTCTGGAGGCAGACGCATAAAAATAATAGACAATATACCTTCTTTTCTGCAGCACACCAAACGTACTCGAGGCTGGAGTACTTCTTAATGTTTAAAGACTCAATATCTTTGTGTACTGAATCTTGGATTGGAGGCATAATACAATCAGATCACGCCCCAATATATATGAAACTTAGACTTGGCCCCTTTAAACATAATACATTCTGGAGACTGAATCTCTCTCTGCTACATAATCAGGAGGTTAAGGAGACAATAGAAAAGGTAATAGAACAAATGGTTAAAGAAAATAAAGGCCCGGACATATCACCAGGTATATTGTGGGACACGGTAAAGGCTCTAGTTAGGGGCAAACTTATAGAGATCTCCTCCAGAAACAAAAAGTTGAGAGAGGCAAAGAAGGTCAATCTGCAACATCAAATAGCTTCACTGGAACTCCAACAACAGCAACAATTAAGTACAGAGAGGGGGAAGCTATTGGGGAAGCTGAAGAGGGAGCTTGTAGAAATGCTTGACTATCAGGTGGAACAAAAAATAATATATTTAAGGCAAACGTTTTATGAGGGAGGCCTGAGGGCACTAAATTTTTTGTCGAGTAGGCTTCGAAAGTGGAAAGCCAAAGCGTGCATACCAAAAATATGGGATTCAAGGGATAAGACTTGGAAACATAATGTGGTAGGCATAGCTGATGCCTTCAAGTCTTTTTATCAAACATTATATGCTAAAAAAGTGAACCCGTCCCCTGAGGTCATAGAGAAATATTTGTCCCCTCTTCAGCTGCCTAAAATAACGGTTCAACAACAAAAAAACCTGATTTCTTCTTTTTCAGTGGGTGAAATACAAGCAGAAATATCTCGATTGAAGGCAGGCAAATGTCCTGGAACAGATGGTCTTCCAAACGAGTTTTATAGAACATTCTGAGAGGCAATTGTGCCTTTACTAAAAGAGGCTTATGACTCACTATGGAGGGAGGGGGAGGGGAGTGCTCCCTCATGGGCTCAGGCTATAATTGCAGTGCTGCCGAAGCCAGACAGGGACCCCACACTGTGCTCATCGTACAGGCCAATCTCCATATTAAACACGGACTATAAGATAATAGCAGGGATAATGGCCAGAAGACTGGAAAATCTTTTGCCAGAACTAATTAACTTAGATCAAACAGGTTTTGTGAAGGGGAGGCAAACCTCAGACAACATAAGGAGATCGGTAGATATAATTGAGCATTTGCATAAATTAAAGATCCCGGCCTGTGTGATGAGCTTAGATGCGGAGAAGGCTTTTGATCAAGTCTCTTGGTCCTTTTTGTGGAGTGCCCTGGCCAGCTTTGGATTCCCGGCACCCTTTTTGAAATTTTTATCTAAATTATATGCTCAACCTTCAGCATACATTAGGGTGAATGGCCATATTTCTGGAGCTTTTCAGTTGGAAAGGGGGACTCGTCAGGGGTGCCCCCTCTCACCATTACTTTTCTCCTTATATATAGAGCCCTTAGCTCAGAGTATCAGGATGGACAACGAGATAGAGGGGGTAGAAATAGAAAATGTTACTCACAAGATAGCTTTATATGCGGACGATGTTCTGCTATACCTGACAAATTCCTCTGTATCTCTACCACAGGTCTTTAAACAAATTGAGATGTTCACCAATATATCTGGTTACACCCTTAGCTGGTCTAAGACTGAGGTATTATTGTTGTCTGCAGCTGTAGCAGAGGAGACCAAATCTAAATACCCTATGAAATGGGACTGCGAGACCATAAAATACCTGGGAGTTATGTTAGGCAAATCTCCAGCTACACTTTTTAGGGACAATTTCCCCACACTATGTAGGCAGGTGAGAGAAGATCTCCAGAAATGGAGGTGTATACCATTTCCATTTTATTCAAGATTTCAAATAATTAAAACAAATATATTACCGAGATTTTTATACTTATTTCAAACGGTACCATGTATAATACCATTGAAAGAAATAAAAAACTGGCAGAGCTGGATTATGACATACCTATGGGGTAATACTTTCCCAAGAATAGCCCAGAAAACTTTGTTCTTGCCGAAACAGGAAGGGGGTAGAGCTTGTCCATCATTGGTGGATTACTGGATTGCAGTTCAAATGAAAACAGTATTACTATGGACGCATAAGAATTACAGGGCCCACTGGCAACAATTAGAACTGAACCAGGTAGGGAGATCACAATTATGCTCCAAGATTTTTGATCTGAGTTTCAGAATACATGAGATTAAGGAGTCTATGACTGCGGTTGGGGTGACTCTTTCCGGATGTTTACAGGGAATAAGGCGAGGTTATACAGTTAGAGATATATGGAGATACGTTTGGTGGACTGCAGACAAAAACTTTACCCCAGCAAAGTTTTCAAACTGGTATAAGAGACAGGAGGAGGGGGCATGCGTGCTGTGTGGCAGTTACTGCAAGGAACAACAATTTTATCTTTTGAAAGAGCTCAGGCCCTATATAATTGGACAAGTAAAGACCTTCTTTATTACTATCAATTGAGAAAATACATAAATGGTAAATTGCAAAAGAGTCTCCATTATGAGGACCAGAGACCTTATCCCAGAGCCTTTGAAATGATTTGGAGTTCAGAGCACGGTAAGGGAGCTATAACAATGCTCTACTGGAATTCCATTGCAGACAGAGCACACGGTACATATTCTATCCAAAAGAAGTGGGAACAAGAGCTGGGGTTAAGATTTAACCAAACACAATGGGGTCAGGTATTCAGGAGTAGTTGGCGTAGCACATCTTCACCTATATGGCAAGAATTTGCATGGAAAATTAAAGTAAGACATTTTCTGACTCCAGGTAGACAGGTGCGGATGGGCATAAGAGCCAAGGCCGAGTGTTGGAGAGGGTGTGGCAATTTAGAGGCAGATATGGCACATGTTTTTTGGACATGCCCATTACTTCAGGCCCATTGGCAAGCGGTCATTTCCCTTATCAGTAAGCTTTTCGGTTTAGCGGTGGGCATAGGCCCAGAGAATATTCTGCTAGGATTATGTCCCATGAGAATTAAAGGAAAAAAAGGGAGATATCTCTGGGCCGTGTTAAACATTGCTGCATTAAAAGCAATTACAAAAAAGTGGATGCAGCGATCTCTTCCAGAGTTCAGGGACTGGTTGCAAATAATCTCTCAAATCCAAGTAATGGAAAGAATTACCTTTGCTGTCAATCATAATATAGAGTCATACACCAATAGATGGACACGTTGGGACATATATAGAGATGAAGTGGAGTAGCCCCCCCCACCTACTTTTTTCTTTCTCCCAACTGCATTTTAGCTGAAATAAATGGTTAATTTATCCCCCATGAATAGGTTTAGTGAAATGTTATAAAGTTGTAAAAAGGAAAAAAGAAAAGAGAAGGCTATATCTGTTTTTGTTAGAAGCCTATGAAAAGAATTAAACTGAATAAGAATGAAATGTATTAATATGCTGGAAAAAGTAAGACATTTCACATGTAACCAATGTAATGCAATTGATCTGTGTGACATGAAAATGAAATGTTAAACAAATAAACAAAGTATAAAAAAAAAAAATAGACTCCATTTAATAGTTGGCAGGTGTAGGGTAGGGCTAAAAATCAGGCTGGTGAGCTGGCGCTGTTGTGGGAGTGGGTCTCCCAATCCCAGGAGCAGGTCTCCTGAAGTAATGATGAATTTTAGCAAAATAAGTCAATTTCGTTGCAGGGGAGGGCAAGAAATCAATCTGTTGAGTCCTCTGACCCCCCCCCATGTTAAGTCTCTGGCAGCTCTGGTGATGCCTGTAGGCAAGCTGGCGGCCCAGCAATCTAAGGAGCCAACACCGGCACTACCACCACCACGGAGTTGGTGGTTAAAGTTTTTCTGTTCCATTGTCAGTCTCCCTGTCTGGAAATGACTTCATTAGCCACAGAAGTAATGGCTGTGTGGGGTCACCAAGTAAATGAATCAGCATTTTCACATTACCAATTTGCCCGGTCATATTTGGAAACAAAAGACCACCCATGCCACTTTCATACAACCCTGTTTGCTAGAATGTGTGTATCATGTACTTTCCTTGGCCATCCAATACTGACATCCCAAAAGCAGTACTGATGGTTCACCACAGCCTGCATCATGATGGAGTGCCAGCCTTCACAATTGCAGGAGTCTGCAACATCTTGTGAAGGTGCCTAAATCAGGATGTGTGTCCTGTCGATGGCCCCTGCCATTTGAGGAAAGCCACACTTTTTATCAAATCCATCAATGATTGCTTGCAGCTGAGTGCCAGTGTGTCTTCAGATAAGATGCTTAAAGATGGAAATAATGGCTTGACATACTTCAGACAGAAATACAGACAACAGACTAAGAAACATCAAATAAGTGACTAGTTGTCTGATGCTCATTGTTGGTTGCTGGCCTCCAATGTGTAATGGCCAGCCACATACTGATGTGACTAGCTACATGCATCAGGGTGTTCTGACATCTGATTAGTGAGTCAATGTTTTGTGCTACAAAGTGAAACATTTCATAACTCATGACGACATTTTCAGTCCACTGGTATTTGGCAAAGGTGGTCGTCACAACATGCCAAAATGCCAATGCCCATGCACAGGTTCTGACAGATTGACATCTGGTGTTAGCCGTTGCAGAGATCAAAAGCATGAAAAAAGCCATCATTGCCCTTCTACATTGCCAGTAGCACCAGATGCTGTATATTGACTGTTCTGCTATTTCTAGCCACAACTGTATCATTCTACTTGCTTGCTGCTAGAAACATGGAGTCCAGAGTCAAATGATCATGACCATCAGCTTTAGTAAAATATGAAGAGGGAGCTGGCACAGTGGCAATATGAGTTAAGACTCTGGACACCACACTTTGTACCATGCTGGTGACCCATGTTCAAGAGTGAGTTCAGGCTGAAGGGGGTCAGCCGGGGGGGGGGGGAGCCTGGGAGAGGATTGAACGGCCACCAGGAAGCTGTTCTCTTTTGAACTGGAGAGGTAAGCCCTACTGGCCCTTGACTGCCACCGGGTGGAGGCTCGATGGTAGTGTCAGGCAGAGGGGGGCTGGCACTAGGCCAGGTGGGAGGATAGGGGTTGTTTGGGCCTTGGGGTGCATGCACGCCTCCAGGTGCATGTGTGACCATGTTACCGGGGGGTAACGGGAGGAAAAGATGGAAAAATGCGTATGTGCCTCCGTGGCTATATGTGAAGGCCCCTGATGCTTCTGAACCCTGCTCCTTGCAGATCCCTGAGGGGGGAGAGGTTGAGGAAGTTGGGATCCACAGGGGGGCCCAATGAAAGGAGTAGGTAGCCACGAAGGAGGAAACAGCTAAATGGAAAAAGAAAAAATATGAAGAGGGAATATTACTGTATGTGATGGTAAACACTGTACATGAAATGGTTTAAGTCAGCATGCAAAAGGAGAGACCAGCACTATCATTTGCTAGAAGTTTAACTCCCCACACCCACACCCCCAAAAGTAAATAAGAACTTCAAACAGATGTTGCAAAATGCTACCAGAGTGGTGGCCCTCTATCTGTGTGTCTTCCACAGTGGTTTCCAATTTCATCTGTTGAGTGACCTGGCATGTCATAGCAGTACCTCGACACAATGATCTACTATTGTATGCATTGTCCACCCCTTTCACCCCCCCATTGACTGATATGAAATCAGTGGGTTAAGCCCAGCAGCTGTGGCAAGGTAAACTTCTAGCATTGGATCTCTAACTGAGGGAACCTGCAGGCACACCTCCCTCCAAAAAAATAAACCCACAGGAGAATTTGGTCCCAGACAATTACAGCAATATAACACATTCATGGGTGTATGGTCAGGTGTCCAGCTCAAGATGTGTATGCCTTCAGTTAGTGCGTTTGCAAGTGTTTACAGACACAGCATTGCAAGACTGACACAGAGAAGTTACATGTTCTCCCTCAGGTCACCGAACAATGCTTTTCAGCAGCACAGCTCGAAAGACCCCAAACCATGGTTATCAGAAACACTGAACCTTGGCCACTGTTATCCACTGTCACGACATGAAACACAACCACAGTTTGACACGATATCAGCAAATCAGAAGCACTGCTCCTCTTAACAGTTATCACTCCTGTTTTGTGATAAGTGCAACATGACCCCGACTGACATGCAGAAACAAGATATACTCCACTCAGCCCGCACAGGAAATGATCAGATGGCACCAAATTTATGAATAACTATTGTGACTGCACACCTAAAACCTTTGATACCCAGAGAAAAACCTGTAAGACACTAAATAACAGTCTGCCATGTAGCGCACTGACTGCCCATTTCAGGTGTGTGGCAAATCTAGCAACCAATTCAGGGGGGCAAGCAGAAGTGTTGCTTTTTGCGCCACAAGAGCAAAAAGTGTTGGTGGGTGGTGCAGCCACTGAAGGTTGGAGTGGGAAACACTGAAGTCAGTGGAATCTGGCATAGGGGAAGAAGACTGTTAGGAAGATTCACCAATACCCCTCGGGGGATAAGCAATATAGGCAGTGATCCTCCATAAGTGTTGAAAATGCACACATACCTTGCCTCATTGCCATGATCTGAGGTGATTTCACTCCTTCTCTTGAATACATCCTCAAGACCAGCCCCCCCCCCAATGCTACCATTCACTGCCCACTGTATTTGTGGCACACATCTATTTTTAGTAGGCCAATACATGGTGGCTTACCTAAATGTATTTCCCATAAACAGCAAGCTATGCATGTGGGCACAGGAAATAAAAATGAATGAACCTAAACCAACTCCATTGCCTACAGCATTAGGCAACATATATACCTTTTGAAGTTTTAATCTAGACTCATTTAATCTGAAGAAACTGGTGCATTATAGGGGTAGCTTTTAACTAGTTAATTGGCTGGCACTGAAACCAGCAGCTTGATATCGTCATTAAACCAAAGTACACTGAGCAGCGCAGCTGTTAATACTGTTCTGCCCATTAACTGAAATATACTGCTTACTGCCTTCAGCTGTCCAAACTGGACTAAAACCATTGTCTCCATGACCTTTACTTTTTTTACATTATAGAAGAGACAGGGAGAGATGGGAATGGGATAGGAGGAGATGTTGATCTTTAAACCAACTCCCACATAAAAGGACAACATGGTTAGGGGTGGTGGTCAGATCCAGGATACCATAAGAAAGTGGCACAGACAACCTGGCTGGTTGGAGATGGGGACACAGAAGTGTGTGTGTGTGGTGGGGGGGAAGGTCTGGCACCTGTGTGGGGGCATGAGCACACAAAACATGGCAGTTTTGAAAATGTTGCCACCAGCACCTCTCCCAGACAATTACATTTGAAAAGTGCGTTTAATTGTCATACAGATAGCTTGTTATGTAGCTACTGTATTGCAGCCCAACTTTTACCTTCATCTGTCAAATTGAGGGATTAATAAAGTGGGAGTTCAGCACACTTTAAGGTCTTAATACATTACCCAATGCTGAGACAATTTTCATCAGAGGTGGGTGAAGTAAGCAGAAAAGATTATACAATGTACTTTAAAAAAACTTCTTTTCTCATTCCGAGTCACATCATAAGGGCTGCCAGCTTTCTGTGTTTGTTAACCATGTATTCTTCCAGGGTGCTGATTTAGAATTTTTAATAAAGCAGAACTAACAAAGTGTGAACATGGTCTAGAGTGAACCTTGAAAGGAAACAATCTTGCTTTTTTCCTGTCAGGATGGCGGGAGTGAACTAAAAAAACTGGGACAGTCTCTACTACCACTGAACATCTGGCAACCTTAACAGCCCACATGTAAGTCAGTTAACATCCCAGTGCATCTGTCCACTTAGAAGCAGAAACAGGCAGCAGCATGACCCCACTGAAAACTACCCCCACCCTCCCCCACTGCAGCACACTGTTTAAAGAGAGAGAGAGTGTTTTAGCCCCTATCTTTTCCAGTTTGGTGCGTTAAACAATGTATCCTTTGTGAAGCAGTGTGCGTCACACTGGTAAAGTACAGAAATAGTTCTCCATATCAAAACACCCCTTATCAAACTCTCTTCCCCTTATCAAAATTTCCAACCATTATTAGAATTGCTACTTTCTTCAGAATGATTACCCTTTATCAAAATCGATGTTCATCCCTTATCCAATTTCCTCTCCCACCTCGGTCAGATTGCTTCTGGCCATCAGCAGAGTCACTGTTGCCAAAGCAGCTAAAGCAGGGCTTTGTATCCAGCTCCCAGTGACAGAAGTCTTCAATTAATTATTAACAATCATCCAACCAGCACACACAGTTTTCATTAAAATATCATTATTAAAGGTCACATCAAAACAAACAATCAACAAGCAATGAAGAGTACTGTTTTTAGATAGATATGGGTTTCTGTTTAGGGTACACCAAGGTGATGCCAGTCTCCTGCATCCTGCAGACAGCCCATTTAATCTGAATTCATCTCTAGTGGGATTTGCTCATAGCCTGTAGGATGTTTACTCATGTCTTTAAAATTGTGTTGACAAGGAGCTAATTATGAGAAGAACGAGCAGTGGGTCTGGCACAGGCATGGGAGATGAGCACACAGACATGTCATTTAAAAAAAGAGGTTAACCAGACTATAAACATTTTCACACATATTTGGTATGTAACCCCTCCCTGGGGTTGGGGCATCAGCTAGTGCACTAAGATGTACACCATAGGGATTTATTTTGCATTATTTCAACCCAGGTCCAGAAAGCGCTAATATTTTTGCCACCCTGGGGGACTGCTGTGTGCACGGCAGTACTTTGGGGGTGGGCTTTGTTTGCAGGGGTGTGTGAGCACACTGGCGGAAGGTGAGATGCTGGTGTGGGAGGAGAGGGCAATTGCCCGCTCGAGGTACTGAATTAGATTCTTGAGGAGAGGGAGGAGAGAAAAGGACCTGGCTCTTGACGTGGCTGTGGCCGTTCTAAGCAGTCACCCCTGTGGGGCATAAAGGCCATCATTTAGCCTTGGATGAGTGAATGATCACTGTGGGATTAGGGAAGTTGATGCTAAGGCCAAAGGCAGAGCCAAGAGAGAGAGAGAGAGAGAGAATATGGACAACATCTGAGAGGAAGCACCTGAGCTGGGACCTCTGTGTGGACGTGTTGCCCGTAGTTCTTGGGGACAGTCACACAGAAAGGATCCATGGGACATGGAACTTTAGTGAAGAGAGAACCAGCTTCCCCAAGCTGAGAGGCTAGCAAGTTCTGAATGGAAGGGAGAATAGGGTCTTACAGTGGGCTAGATGAGGATATAGCCTTGTGGGATAGCTGTTGAAGCTACTTAAGGTTAAATGTGCTGCCTAATTTCTAATTTTCAGGGGTCATCTGGATTACACCTATCAGTATGGACACTGAGTGAAGTGTTTGGAGAGTGCATCTAAAGTGCATTAAGGCCCATCATTGCAGTGCTTGGATTTCTGCTTGTGACACTGGCAACCCAGGTTCGGGAGCGGATCCGGGTCGCTGGAGGGCCGGCCGGAGGAGTAGCCTTGAGCGTCTGATGACCGCTCACTTTCTCCGGGGGGAGGGTGGGAATGCGGTTCAGTGCCTGATGACTCCTGGTGGAGACTGGGGGTATAGCAGTGCACCGACCAACTGACTAGGGGGGCGTGGTGGATGTCGGCATATGTCTAGATGTCATGGCATGCCACTCCTCTGGGGAGAAGAGGGAAAATCTCTCCACTGTCTGACCAGATGATGGCCATCTGGTCCCCCCACTGCAACGAATGCCCTAGTCAGGCCCCAGAGACCATCTCAGCAGCACCTGAGCGGCTAAGAAGTTGCGCTGGATGGCCCCCACTGGTGCCTTTCTCCTCAGAGGAGGAGAACCCATCTGGTGAAGGGTTACACCAGATTACCCCAAGGGTGGCTGCCATCTGAGGTAGGTGGATGGTGGCAATGGGTGGGGGCACAAGTGAATGGTGTGGGAGAGACCATGAATGGCCTGAATGAGAGGCCAATGGGGAGACACAGGGAGGATAAAAAAATAGAATAAAAAAAATAAAATGCATTAATGGTGTACGGACATTTATGGACTCGTGAACTAATGTGATCATCCCAATCCATGTGTGACATATTCCCATTTGAACTGTTTACTAACTCACCGGCTCCATGGCTTTGCACAGTTATATTTCATTAAATGGGATCCCACCATTTTATTTGAAATAAAGTGTTGTCTCAGTTTCTCGACTGACTGTTACTGCTCTAGCAATCAGTTCTCCACTAGTCCAGCACCCTGGAGATAGATGGGTACCCTGGCTGCTGAATAACTGGTAAGTGTAAGCCATCTTGTGCAGTCTCTGCTGTGGTCCCCCCCCCACCATGGACAGTTACCATCAGCATACCCTGCTCAGAGAGGGGGACTACACATGGGGGCTCATCCAGGATGTGTTTTGGGGTGCCTGTGGCTTGGTCTGGCCCTGTAAGGTGCTGGGTAAAGTCGTTTACTATGGTGGACTTTGTGCACTGGACTTCTGAATGATCAATATGGCACTGGAGGGCACAGAAAATTCACCCTTTTTGCTGGAGGAGGGCACCTGGGCGTCTGCCAGAGAGAACTTCCTGTCTAGTCTATGTGAGTGTTATGCAAATGGACTGGGACCAAATCTACAGACAGGACTGACTGAACACACCTGGTGCCTTGTAGCTTTGTTGTTGTTCAGCAGATCAACATGAGTGCTGGAGACAGCATTTGCTTTGGCTCCCACTGACCCAGTTTTGGACTCTGGACTGTCTTGAACTGTTTCAAAGTGAAATGTTTCAGTATTGGCAAAGATGGCACACGCACCCTCAGCCTCAAATGTAACAGTGACATCCAAAATATTTAAATGGCTGTGGGAGCTAGTTGGCAGGTCAATGACATCTAAAGAGTGTGCCCTTTGCCAACATAAGGGCCCTGAAATGGAGCTGCTTCCAATGTGCACTGTGTGCCGTGGTGCCAAAAAGCCAGCCCATGGATATCAATCAACCCGGTGCCCCCATCTTGGGCCGAGCTAGTCAGCTATCTCCCTAAGTTCCGAGGATGTTAGTGTGGAAAGATGGGAGGATTTGTTTGTCCCATTGGGTCCCAAAAGAGAACCTGAAGGTGTTTCTGCTGGTGACAGTGGGGAGTCCTCCCCCAAGAGGGTGCTTTGAAAGAACAGCCAATGGGCAGTGGCCTAGAATGTACTATACTCTCTGGCTCTACAGAAGGCTTCATTGTTAAAGCTGATGATCCCAGTGGATTTCTGTGCATCTGTGCAGCAATGTGAGGCACCCCAGCCAGCATTGTCTGAGACTGCTACAGCCCCACATCCTGTGCTGACTGGTGAGCCAGCAGAGATGTCACCGGCTAACCCACCATCAAGCCTTTGCCGGCAGCCAAATCCAACAGTGGAGCAACTTGAGATATCACATCACGGTGAACCAGTGGCCAGGGGAGCAGAAGGCCTAGCGGAGATCAAGGTTATAGGTGACTGGGAGGAGGAGTTGGAGAAAAATCCCCCATATGCAACAGTGGTCATGTCACCTCCAAAGGGTCTCTCGTCCTCTGGTGTAGCCTGCCTGGGCCCTGAGACCATTACAGCTAAATCAGAGAACAACAATGGCATAAGTGTGAGTACAAAGATGACACATGGCTCCCAGAGGGACAGGCTGCACGAACAACCATATGCAGCCAGCCGGAGTGGTCACAGGTGAATTATGAGGAGATATATTCACCAAGAGTATCCACAGTATGACTACCCTTATGTACCAGAGCACATCTGGGATGACATTCAGAAGATGAGAAGTGATTAAACACTACTTAAATGCATGCAGCCCCACCATTTTCCTGCAAGAAGCACAGCAAGTGGTGAAGAGCATTTGTGCCAGAAGTGCTTATGAGGGACTCACTCTGTTTAAAAACTACACTTTGCTGCAAGACTTGGATGGCCCACCAAGTACTGAGTGGGGACAACTGACTCTTACGGTCAACCGTGCACCAAGCCACACCTTCACTATTATTTTTCTAGGAGGTGAGCTGTGATGTTCAGAAATGTTGCTGGACTGTGTATATAGACATCCCCCCGGAGTGCATTTGCGTGGGAGAGATTAACACTTTTCTGACTTTTTCTTTGTGTACTGATTTAGAGACTTTAGCAATCGGGGATGTCTGGGTGAAAATTGCTCATGTTCTTGTAACTTTTGAATAATAACAGTTAGCTATTGTTATTATTGAATTAATGTTGCTAAATGTTCATTGTTTGTATGCAACTATGTATCAGCCTCATTGGGCCATTAATATAGTACAGTCATTGTTGAATACTGTAACAATATGCTGAGGACATAGTCTGAAGGGAGTCCATGTTAGGTAGGTGGCAGTCTCTGGTAGCATTTCAGTTTTGTTTGGACTAGTGTTAGGCCTGGGATGCCACCCCCTGGGGACTTAGGCAATCCGCCCTGAGTGTACAGGTAGGTAGGTGGCCAGGGTGAGAGAGCTCAAGTGTTTGAGAGAGTTGAGCAGGTTTGGGGCACCATTTCATGAGGTTAGTAGGTCCACCTCTGTTGTGAGATAGCCTGACCCCTCTCCGGGTTTGACAGAGGGAAGTGCACATACCCTTTCTGTCTGGGCCCTGGTGGGGTGGCTGTTGGCACTCTGGAGCTCGCCGAGGGAGTTGAGCTTTTAAAGGGGGGAAAGAGTTGTAACTGGTGTTGGGGCATCAGCTACTGTGCTAGAATGTACACCATAGAGATTTGTTTTGGGTTATTTCAACCTAGATCCAGAAAAGGTTAATATTTTTGCTGCCCCAGGAGACTGATGTGAGCATGGGAGTACCTTGGGTGCAGGCTTTCCTTGCAGGGGCATGGGAGAGTGCAGATGGGAAGGTCAGAGGTTGGTGATGGAGGAGAGGGGCAATTGCCCACTCATGGTGCTGAATTAGATTCTCGAGGAGAGGAAGGAGAGAAGAAGGCCTGTCTCTTGACTTGGCAGTGGCCGTTCTAAATGGTCCCCCCTCTGGGGAATAGAGGCCATCGTTTAGTCTTGTATGAGTGAGTGGCCACCATGGGAGCAGGGAGTTTGATGCTCAGGGCAAAGATAGAGCCAAGGAAGAGAGATCGATATGGACTTGACATCCGAGAGGGTGCACCTGAGCTGGGATCTCCACTGGGACTTGTTACCTGTAGTTCTTTGGGACAATCGCCCAGAAGGGATCCATGGGACATGGAACTTTAGTGAGGAGAGAACCAGCTGCTCCAAGCTGAGAGGCTAGCAAGTTCCGAGTGGAAGGGAGAACAGGGTCATACGTAGGCTAGAAGAGGATATAGCCCTGCGGGATCACTGTTGAAACTGCCTAAAGTTAAATGTGCTGCCTCATTTTCAGGGGTTGTCCAGATTATGCCCAGCAGTATGGACACTGAGTTAAATGTTTTTGGAGAGTGCATCTAAAGTGTATTAATGGTGTATGGACATTTATGGACTCATGAACTAATGTGTCCATCCCTGTCCGTGTGTGACATGTTCCCCATTTGAACTGTTTACTAACTCACAGGCTTCATGGAGTTGCACAGTGGTATTTTCATTGAATGGGATCCCATTATTTTATTTGTTCAGTGTTTGGTGCATAGTGTAGTGCTTGTGTATACTTATGAACTTTGAAATGTGGCTTTTCTCTACTCCCACTTTTGGTAGTTAAGCCAAGTAGTGTGTAGGGAATAGAAAGCCCAGCACCAGGGGTGAGCAGAGTGCCAGAGGAGGAGGAGGAGGCAGGGAAGGATGGCGGGTATTTCACAACATACAAATGAGAGCTGCTGGGAGTGGCTGACCTTTTTTTGGAATATGGGGGGAGCTATTCCTCAACATTGAACATCGGGCTTCAGCCCTCCCAAAATGAAGTGTTGTCCAATGTTTCTTGACTGACTGTATTGCACTAATCATCAGTTCTCTAGTAGCCCTGCACCCTGGTGAGAGATGGGCACCCTGGGTACATAATAACTGGTAAGCATTAACCATCTTGTGCAGTTTCTGCTTTGGCTCCCCCCTCCCCATGGACAGTGACCATCAGCATACCACTAGACATTGGGGGGGGGCAGCTACAGGTAAAACAAAACAGAAGGAATGCCAGCACATACTGCTCACTATGCTACCCCTGTACTGATTTCTGGCACAACTTACTCTTTATTATCTTAAGTGCAGCATGGGAAATCAGAAGAGGAATTGTGGTTATCATGAGAAGACTGCTTGCAGTGATGCAGTTGGTGCAGAGTATTCAGACAGGGAAGGAAAATTACCACAATACTATGCATTCCCAGAGAACAGGAAACACAAACCCAAAAAAGCAGAGCAGCTTGCGACAGTAGACAGTGCATTTGGGCACTGGTGAGTGTGCCATTGCAACAGATCTGCACTGCTCACAACAGTGCAAGGCTTGTAGTGTAAACATTCCTTCAGAGAACTAACAGAGCTCCAGTTCAATGTCTAACAGAAAGCATAGCTCAGACATCGCTACCATGGCCTTGTGTTGATTCTCCCCAAAACTTTTACTTACAGTTCAGCTAATAAAAATGTCAGTCTGAGTCCTTTATCTTCAGTAGCTCCTTTTCTCCAGTCTAGTTTAATCTTGCTTAAAAGATTCACCACTTCCTTTCGCTTTCCAAACATGTGTCTTCCCAGAGTACACAACTCAGTCACAATTCAACTGGGACTGGAGTTTTTGTGAGACTCACAATGAATGTTATGTGGCCCAAATGGCATCAAAGACTTTCCTGAATGTTCTTGTAGTAAAACTCAAATCGGGATATGTGGAGATTCCATCCCCATCTTTACCAGTCAACAGATCCTACATGTCTTATAGCCTTGATCACTCTACCTCTTTTGTGAATCCCCACTAAGGTCACCAACAAAGTCCAGAGGATAGCTATATTCTCCATCCGTATGCAAGGTGTAATTCTATAGACTCTGTTGATTACCCAAATTTAAATGTTCACTCAGCCTTGACGCCATATATGGAACAGTGTTTTCCTCTTGTGATTCCAACAAACCAAATATTCTGAGGTTAGCCTTTCAGGTAAAGTTCTCTAATATTCAATCCTGTAACATAGTTCTTTCTTTTCTTTTGGCAATCTGGTCATCACCATGATGGTTTACAGTGCTGATCCTGCTACATCCTTGGCAGCTGCCATTGTGACTGCCAAAAGTGTCTCAAAAACTAGCAGTTTTGATTGAAAATTTACCAATTTTTGGTCGAGAGAAGCTACCCATAAATCTAATGCTTTTATGGCTTGCAAAAGTTCTTGGAGAGTAGTTTCAGGTTCCCTGGCTGGATCTGTCATGGCTGTGACTTTGGAAGTGCCACTCGACCCTGCAACTAGCTGGCTTCATTTCCTTCCTCCATCTCCCATCTGTTTTTTTAGGGTTCCCTATGGGAAAGCAATCTCAAAGGTTCCCCAAAGTTCACAAACAAGGATTAGCACTATGCAGCTAGTCTTGGTCAAATCTGTATTTAAAATGTTATAATAATCTCCAGCTTCACTGCAGAAGCTGAGGTGATATTCATTCTGTCTTAATGTCTGCAGACTCTGCACCCAAGGAAACTTTTTGAAACCTAATATTCAGACTCAGTTCAGATCATATTTTGCTAACTCTCTGTGTAATCCCCTTAAAAGAGTGGGGCTAACCTGTGCTCCACTGTTTCCAGCTGGACTGCTGCTACCTCTAGAAATGCAGCAAAATTTTATTTTGCCAGTGAAATTCTGGCAAAATCGCAAATTTCACCGCATGAAATCTTTCACAAAATTCCCAGATTCCGTGAAATATTTCACAGGTGTGAAATGTGAAGTTTCACTCATGAAATACAGAATTTCACCCACGAGTGGTGGAATTTTGCCTGCAAGTGGTGAAATTCTGCATTTTGCCAGAGGTATTTGGCATTTTGCACCAGCAAAATATTTCACGTAATGCACAAATATCTTGAAATATTTTGAGGAATAAAATTCCGCAATTTCACACAACACTAGCTACCTCCATTCTGCTCCTTCTGTCTTCCAGGACTGAAAGGCTGCTGTGAATGACCAGCAGGAGAGCTGCACTACTTTCATTTTCTCAGTGCTTCCTGTGCCATTATGCATTACAGCTCTAGCCACATGTCAAAGGACTGCTGATCACCACCAGTGAAGAACGTAAAGGTACTCAAAACTGGCCCCAGCCAACACCGGACACATTAGTGCAACTATGCAACGTTAAGTATGTGTGTGTGGGGGTGGAATTGATTGTTTAAGGTCAGGAGCCCTTCTGTAAATTATCTTTAGAGACAGAGCCCCTGAACTGCAAGACTGCTACCATCTTAGAGCCCCTTAACCTTGGCTGCCATCCAATCAGGGGACAGGACAGAAAAAAACAAGCTGCAGATGCCCCCTGACTGCTGGAGGACAAATTAATTCAGGTGTCTTTTTGTACAACCATTGGACTATCCTGGGCCAGACCTCCAGGATTTTCAGGATTTAATTAACAGTCCTGAGACCCAATGGGAGTTGACAAATATTAAGGAGAACTGCAGGGGCTGTGCTGTCACTAAGGCAGATCTTCCTTTAAAATAACTCCCCAAGTTTCTCTGCTTGCAAGGGACCAGGTTATCCATGCTATTTATTGTCAATCCTATATTATCAGTACTGCATCCATTATTTAGGCATACCCGTTGTGTTAGTTCTTTTTGTTTTTTCATGTTTTTTTCTTTGATAATACTGATATAGTGTAAACAGCAGAGAGTTTGCCCCCCTGATGCCCATCCTGCTTTTGGGCAATGATCAAGGACTTCTATGGTAACCTACAATGTTCTTTTTGTACTAGCCCAAGTTTGTGCTCATGTGGGGTGCTTCCTCCTTGTCAGTAGCCTTGATGCTTCTTTGTCTCACAGTACCTCAATTCTCTTGGAGTTCCTTTGGTCGACCTGAGTTCATGGATATTATGAGGATCATCCATAGTGTGCGTCCCACAAGCTGTAGTTTAGATCCTGGACTGACTCCCCTCATTTTGGGTTGTACTGATATCATCGGTCCAGTCCTGGTGCAAATAGTCTGGAGCTCCCTAGAGTCAGGTGAGTTACCTAGCTCCCTGAAAGAGGCGGTGGTGACACCTCTCTTGAAGAAAGCTACCTTGGACCCAGGCTGTTTCTCAAACTACAGACCTATCTCTAACCTTCCCTTTATTGGGAAGGTTATTGAGAAGGTAGTGGCTGCCCAATTGGAAGACCATTTAACCATCCATAATATCTACAAATCCTTCCAATCCGGTTTTCGTAAAAGACATACAGTAGCACAGAGACTGAGCTGGTTTGAGTGCTTAATGATCTTCTGAGGGCGAGAGATCAGAAGAGACGTTCCATTCTGGTTCTCCTTGATCTGTCATCAGCTTTTGACACTGTGGATCACCTGGTGTTGATAGCACACCTGAGGCAAATTTGTGGAATGTCTGGAACTGTTTTACAATGGTTCACCTCATTCCTCACTGGGAGATCCCAAAGAGTTGTGTCGGGAGTCTTTTCCTCTGGCCCAACTCCTTTGTTGTGTGTGGTGCCTCAGGGTTCCGTGCTGTCACCCATGTTATTTGCAGTGTATATACACTGCCCCTCAGAAACATTATAAGATGGTATGGGCTGAGGTTTCACTGCTATGCAGATGATACCCAGCTATACCTGTCTTTTGCACCCTTCCAGGATGGAGCTGTTGCGGTATTTAACAACTGTCTGGAAGAAATCCAGGGTTGGATGGATTCTAGTTGGTTAAAGTTGAACTCAGAGAAGACAGAGGTTCTGTTTGTGGACCCAGGTGGTCAGATAAAGAGGTCATGTGATGGCACGCCCTCTGGAATTTTTCTTGGTGGTGTGTCACTTCCGACCTCTGAACAGGTGCGTAGCCTTGGGATTGTCCTAGATGACAGGCTGAAATTACAGTCTCAAGTGTTGGCCATTGTCAGGACTTCCTTTTACCATTTTAGGAATATCACCAGGGTTAGGCACCTTGTTCTGTCTGACTCTTTGCCAATGTTGGTCCATGCCTTTGTGTCCTCACATTTGGACTACTGCAACGCCCTTTACTTTGGGCTTTCTGGGGCTGAAATCCGCCACTTACAGCTGGTGCAGAACGCTGCAGCCTGGGTTCTGACTGGGACAAGTAGGTCCTGTCATATTACCCCCGGTGCTGCGCGAACTGCATTGACTTCCTATATGATGGCGGATCACATTTAAAGTCATTTTATTGACTTTTAAAGCCCTTCACGATCAGGGTCTGGCCTATCTGAAAGAACTTCTGGTGCCTTACTACCCCGGCCGATCGCTCCACTCGGCCAACGAGGGGTTGCTAGAGATTCCAAGAGTGAGTTTAAAATCCTCTGGCAGCAGAGCATTTTCTCATGCTGCTCCCACTCTTTGGAATTCTCTACTAAGCCGGTTATGGGAGTGCACCTCCGCGGGGAGGAATTCAAGAAGAATTTGAAGACTCATCTGTGGCAAATGGCCTTCTTGGATGGCTAAGTTAATTTTATTCTGATGAGATCTTATTTTGTATTTATTAATTGATTTTAATATTTGATGTTATTATGATATGATTTTATTTATATGTATTACTGATTTATATTTGATGTTGTGGTTTTAATGTGTTCAGCGCCTTGGTATGCTGAAAGGCGCTATACAAATAAACTTATTATTATTATTATTTGTTCATTGCTGTTGTACCATGGAGTGTATGGCTATATCTGTACAATGACTTTTCTCCCTGTTGCTACTTCAATATGATTGCCACATTCTTGCTTGTGTTTGTATGCATGTTAAGTTGGAAAATTCAATAAAAATGTATCAACTAAGGAAGATCTGTGAGGGATCTCAAGGAGAAAGGACTGCTGTCCAAAAGAGTTTGAGATGAGCTGAAACAGATAATATCTGAGAGGTACGAACTGTGAGTCAAACATTTTGTTGGTATAAAGCTGCAGAAAGGTAGCTGCAGGGTCCATTAGTGAGCTCTATAACTAGATATCAGATTGAGACTGCCAGGAGGATTAACAGGACATGACAGGTAGTTAGTATGGACACACAGTGGTCAAGGGGAGAGAAAGACAGTCAACTGAACATCCAGGCAGAACCGATGAAGCCAGCACCTGAGAGAGAGTGAAACCGAGAGGCAGCTCAGCTGACTGATGTAGACTGCAGAGATCAGAAATCAGGAGGTACTGCAGAGTGAGGGAGGATCCAGCAGACTGGGAACTATGAGTATAATGACAGCTTGCCCTGCATTTGACCATTGGAATAGGATTGTACAAATACCCAAGTAGTAAGGATTAAACTGGGAGTTTTACAATTGTATGTCCTTTGAGTGTTGGCATTATGTAATTCAATTCTGTTGTATTCAGGATAAAAACCATTGAGCAGAGCTCATTAACAATGGTGTACAATGGTGAGCATGCAGCTAATGTTTTATTTAAATTATACAATTGACATAAAAAATCCAGTGATGTGATTGGTCAGTTGAGATCTTTACCCACAGGTAAATCCTGCAATAACACATGGCTAAGCTAGGACATTTATAAAAGCCATTATTAAACACATTTATACATTTATTTTACACATTTATGTTGTATAATCATAATAAGGCACTCCAGGATGTGGGTAATTGGGGAATTACCCACTTCTCGTGTGGTTAAGTAACTCGGCTACACCTCGTGCACAACACACAAGGCATGATAAATCCCTCAATAACCCATGCTCTGGCATGCCTTATTGCTTAAGTACACCACTGCCAGCCAGCCTGTTGCAGCATCCATGGGTCCATGCCAATTCTACACTAGGTATCCAGCAACTTTTATAAGGGAGCCTCCATAAGGTTAAAAGCAGAAGTATTGGCACCAGATGGGAAGGGCTAGTAGCCTTCAGTACTGGAGGACCACATCAGCTAAATATGTATAGTGAATTGTAGTATGGGGTGCACTGAGTGCTGGGGCTGTGTCTTTGAGGGCATTTTTAGTGACAGCCCCAAATTAAAGTTTGTGTTTGACCACACCTGCTTAGAGCAATTAAGAGGTGTCCCTGTTTTGCAGGCCTGGCCTGTATAGGGCATAGAAAGACTGGTCACATTAGTTTGAAGGTATATTATCCACCTTTTCCTTTTAGGGTTTGTTTCCCTTAAATAAAGTTGCATTTGATTAAATCACTATCTCTTTACTGTCTCCAGTATTTAACAGTGCATGCTATTTTGGCGAATGGTTTGTTATTGCTTGGTGTCTCCAGGAGGGGTGACCATGGTTAGAAAGGGGCAGGTACCACCTAGGAACCACCAAACTATCTACGGTGACCTGATGACACAGTAAGCTAGTGGCACCCCTACTCCAAAGGTGATTAGAAGGATACACCCCCCAACAAAGGGGCCTTGCATCTTGGAAACACCAATAGAATTGACTACTTGTTACCAGCAAGTCATCCCTGTGGGTCAACAGTGTAGTGCAGCAGAATTTGACCCCCCCCCCCCAAAACCTGACAGTTAAAATAAAAAACAGTTGCAAGCAAGATGAACTTCAAAAAAGTGGAAAGGAAGTGCAATGTAAAGGGCTGAATCTCAAGAAGGTATTTATTCCTGGTGTGAGAAGTCCCTGATGACATGAGTAAAGGAGCAAATGAGGAGTGTTGGATGAAAGATACACCATAAAAGGATAGTGCCATGCCACCATTATACTTTGTAAAATATTATTTAATGCAGCAAAAAGTAGTTACTTACAGTGTGTGATTACACAGTGCCATTTAGGAACACCAACAAACTCACTAAATGGACGAAGAATATAATGGTAGCACAATACTGTCCTTTTGTGATGTATCAGTTGTGATTGTTGGACACTGCAGGCTGATACGACAGAGTAGCATTTTTTGTACTGCTGCAATTAAAGTCTACTAGAGGTATGTAAGCTAAAAATACTGAGTATGACATTTGAGATGTGCATGCAAACTTTCAGCGTCAGGGTAGGAAGAAATAGGCTGTTGGTTAAATAGGATCTGCAGCTTATCCTCTAGGTAGGGAAATGGGCAGACTAGGTGGGCCAAGCGGTCCTTATCTGCTGTCAAAGTCTATGTTTCTATTATAGTAAGTGATCAAGAGGTTCAGACTCCCATATGGTTTACTATCCTGCAAGTCCCTTCCTCAATTTGAAAAACGCTACAAAGAATTGTTCTCGCCTCCTCCCATCTATAACTGTACCTAACATAGAAACATAGAATTTGATGGCAGATAAGGACCACTTGGCCCATCTAGTCTGCCCATTTTTCTACCTAACAGATAAGCCGCAGATCCTAGTTAACCAACAGCTTACTTCCTCCTACCACCCACTAGGACTGCCTTATGTCTGTCCCATGCATTCTTGAATTCCCCCACTGTACTTGACTCCACGACCTCCTCAGAGAGGCTGTTCCATGCATCCACAACCCTCTCTGTGAAAAAATACTTCCTCACATTACCTCTGGGCCGTCCCCTCTATCTTCAAATTGTGCCCCTTGTTCTTGCACATCTCTTTTCTGAAAGATGCCACCCTCTTGGACTTTGTTGATTCCCTTGAGGTACTTGAAAATTTCTATCATGTTCCTCTCTCCCTCCTTTCCTCAAGTGTATACATATTAAGCTCCTTTAGTCTTTCTTCGTATGTCTTCTGGTGCAGACTCTGCACCATTTTGGTTGCCCTCCTCTGGACAGCCTCCACTCTGTCTATGTCTTTGCGGAGATGGGGTCTCCAGAACTGCACACAGTACTCCAGACGGGTTCTCACCAACTGTCTGTACAGAGGGATAACAACTTCCTGTTTTCTACTATTGATGCCTCTACCTATGCATCCCAGTATTCCCCCAGCCTTCCTCACTGCCTTCTCAAATTGCTTGCCTACCTTTAGGTCATCTGATATAATTACTCCCGAAACCTTTCCAATTTTACTGTTGTCAGTATCTCACCCCCCATTGTGTAATCTTCCCCTGGGTTTTTGTTTCCCAGATGCATTACCTTGCACTTCTTTGCATTGAATCTGAGCTGCCATGCATTTGACCATTCCACCAACCTTGCCAAGTCCCTCCTCATCCTTTCCACTCCATATGGTGTATCAACCCTGTTGCAGATCTTTGTGTCATCTGCAAAGAGACATACTTTTCCTTCCAGTTCCTCTGCAATATCACTTATAAAGACATTAAAAAGGACCGGTCCCAGTACTGAACCCTGCGGTACCCCGCTAGTAACCCTCCTTTCTTCACTGTGGACTCCATTTACTACTACCCTTTGCATCCTGTTGTCTAGCCAATTTTTTTTTTAGTATACAGAATTTTGTAAAGTTTCATAAGACATTTACTATCCCTTGTGAGGAACATTTTTTTAATGGAGATCAGCACCCATTTGTGACTTGGGCAACATATCGACAGTGATCAGTGGAGAAGAACTTAATATTGATCCAGAATCCAAGATATTTTTCCTTATTTGATGGTGGTAAATTTTTACCATTTAAAGTATATTGGAAACCTGTATTTATATGGCCAAAATGGATGACAGTGCATTTAGATCCATTAAATTTCATACCATTGGTTTTCCCCAATCTTCAATTCTCTTAAGATCTTTACAAAGTAAATGATATTTTTCTATAGTATTAACTACTCCCCCAAGTTCAGTATCATTGGCAAACTTTGGTACATTACTAGCCAGTCCATTCCCCATATCACCAATATAGAGACCAAAGAGAAGAGGCCCCAGGACCAAGCCCTGCAGAACAACACTAGTCACAGACCCCTCACTGGACCATACTCCATTGATCCTGACTTTCTGCCTGTGATGAGTCAACCAGCTATTGATCCATCTTACAATTTCATTTAATTTTTAATTTTATACTTGTAAGCAAGATGGACAAATTGCTCATTTTCACAAGTGACAAGTTTAACATAAAAAGACACAAATTATTTAAATACAAAATACACTACAAAATACATATACATAACAAAAATGTGCTATTACATATCATATTCTAGTCAAACACACAGTTAATGGAAACAATTGCACTCTGATTTAGTGTCAAGCCATTGAACCAACCTATACTTAAATGTCCTCACTGTACTAGAATTTGTTACTGGTGAGGGAGTACTATTAAAAACCACTATGGCCCTATAGATCACTGATTTTTGACCTATTACTTTCCTATATAAGGGAATACCAAAAAGTTCCCTAAGCTGAAACCTGGCGTTCTTTAAACCAGTTGGAATCGGGAAAAGATCAAGGATAGTGGGGGGCAATAAACCTAGGGTACACTTAAATACAAATGTTCCCAATTTAATATTAATTCTGTCCAAAAATGAAAGACAATTGGCTTCCCTGGTCAATATACAGTGATGGGTGTTATATGGCAAACCAGTCATAAGCCGTAAAATACCACGATAAGTAGTCCTGAGTTTCTGCAACATTTTTTCATTTGTTCCTGAATAGATCAACAATCCATAATCCACCATACTTAACAATAAACTATGTGCCACTAACTTTTTAGATTCTAAAACAAGAAAAGATTTTACCTTAAAAAGCATTCCCAATCTCTGTTGGATTTTCTTAATTAATGTATTAATATGGTTTACAAAGGAAAATTGAGAATCCAGGATAATCCCTAAGTAGTTAAAACTGTCAACAAGTTCAGTAACATTACCCTGCAAATCTATTATGGAAACAGTAGTGTATTTTAATTTCCTAGGACATGAGAAAACCATAACCTTAGTCTTAGATGAATTGAGAATTAGATTGCTGGAACATAACCAAATTTGACATTTTTCAAAATCCTGTTGGACCTTAACCAGGGCAGAGTCAAGGTCAGGGCCTTCTGCAAACAATACTGCATCGTCTGCATATCAAATTATTCTTGACCCAACACAGGACAAAGGGGCAGCATTCATAAAAAGAGAAAAAAGTTGAGGGCCCAATATTGAGCCCTGTGGTACCCCACAGGAAATTGGAAGAGACTTGGAACAGGTATTTGTGATAATAGTCATATGCTCTCTTTTTTGTAAGTAATCAGATAACTATAAAGTCACATCACCCGATACATTAACCTCCTTCAAGGACTCCAGTTACTGGGAGTAATTAACCAAATCAAAGGCCTTGGTAAGATCCACAAACACAGCAGCCATGGAGCTCTCTGAATCCAGTGCACCCCGTACGCAGCTTGTGAACCCCATCAAGGCTGTCTCAGTGTTGCAACCCCTCCTAAATCCATGCTGACAATTAGATAACAAGTTATATTAGACAGAAAAGCTTGGAATTGAT
Organism: Neoceratodus forsteri; assembly: GCA_016271365.2. Lineage (NCBI taxonomy): Eukaryota > Metazoa > Chordata > Ceratodontiformes > Ceratodontidae > Neoceratodus > Neoceratodus forsteri. The sequence goes on along the minus strand of CM057449.1, from coordinate 607,366,654 downwards.
CAAAAACAATTATTTCAAGGATCTTGGACAAGGGTGGCAACAGTGAGATGGGTCGATAATTTAAGACCGTTTTCCTACAACCGGACTTGAAAATTGGCTTAAAGACAGCCGACTTCCAAATCCCCAGAAAAACTTTATTACATAATGAACAATTAAATAGAACTGACAATGGAGCAGCCAATACATTTATGCCCAGCCTAAGAAATCTATAATCAGTCATGTCCTGACCCATAACTGGCTTGGGATTGTACTTAAGAATATAAGAAGTAACTATCTCTGGGGTAATGATTTGGAAATGGAAACGGGGTGCTCGTTACTCCCTTCATTATGGAAGGACTGGGGTATATGTGATACAAAATTTTTGTGATATTTTGTTAAGTCCCCAAAGTACTTGTTAAACAATGTGGATATTTGACCTGGGTCACTTACCAAAATATCATCTTTCTGTAGGGAAATCACAGGATCGTTAATATTCCTTCTCATTAAATTATTAAGCATATGCCAAGTTTGCTTCGAATTTCCCAGGGATGACAACTGTTTATTTTTGAAAAAATCTATCTTTGCCCTCCTAACAGCTGTCTTACTGTACACCTATTCCTCAAGCTCTTGTACTCATGCAGATGATTGGATTCCTGACTTTTCTTAAATACTTTCCACGCTTTATTTCCACTTTTAATGAGGTGCAATATATCTCCAGTGATCCAATCATTTTTTTAGATCTAATTCTCATCCTTTTTAAAGAGGCTGTGTGATTAACAACCTTATTGAATAATAGAGAAAATCTATCTAACATTTGATCAATGTCTGGGGACTTTTCAATAGTCGTCCAATCAATCATCTCACAAGCTGCATTCATGGTCTCTGAGGAAATACATTTAATATTCCTAGTTTCTATATAACATGATTTGTTTAGAGGATCTTAGACAAAATACTGGGCAGTGGTCAATAACCACATCAACCAGAACAAAATATTGTGGGCAAAATAAAGCGGGGGCCAAAGAAAGTGGGGCAAAGTAAAGCAAGGCATAATAATGCCTAGCACACCAAATCTGCCACAACTGAGGGCATGACAGAACAGTGCAGACTAGGACGAGGCTACAGGAGCAGTGGGGCTACAAAGGACCACCCCTCACAGTGCCGTACTGTGGCTGTCCATACTCTTGCATGGTGACACCTGCTCCACCATCCATATTGCCACGTTCTGTCACCATGCACAGCTGTAATTCCACCTGCCATGGGGCTTCAGCAGGATACCACAACTCTCTGGGGATGCATTTGACCTGGCACACGGATGGGGAATGGGTACATGTGGCTGCCCATATATGATCTGCTTGTGGCAGGCAGCAGTCCGATAGTTGCCTGGCTGGGCTGGTTCGACTGGCCGGGGGGGAGAAATGCAAGGAGCCATGCTGTGTGGCTGACCATTGGTTGGTGGCTGTGTGTGGCTTTGTTGGGGACCAGCGAGGTGGCTGCAGTGAAGGGGATGCAGGAGCACTGCCGGCACTTACAGTTGGGGGGTGCGGGCACAGGGACCAGCTGCATTGGTACCTGTGGTGTTCCCACTTTGCCCACATTGTAGAACTTTCTGTGTGTCTGTTTCCTCCTCCCGTGACTGTGGGGGCACTGTGGTGTCTGGGACACACCGCAGGCTGGTGGCCCACTGTGTTCTGTTCCACGATATCATTGCCGGGCGATGTTATCGCCTACAATGATTTGCCTGAGATATTTAGTCCCACTTTATTTTGGGGGTGATATTATCACCCCGTACCATGATCCTGGTGGGATGGGTAACCACAACTCAGTCAAGAATAGAACCTTCCCCTCCATCGACCCCATACTTAAATCTTGTAACCTGTGATATTAACTGTTAGAAACCCATCTCCTGATATAATTCAACCACAGAAAGATTAGATTCATGGCCCCAATTAAGATTAAAATCCCCCATCAAAATCCACTCCCTGTTATTCAACAAAGATTTTTGAAACTCAAAAATATAATGTAAACCTTGCTTGGATAATCCAGGGGGGAATAGATGGAGGTGATGGTAAGATATTTGTTCAGACCAAGTAGGATATTAACTGAAATCACCTCACAGCCAGTTTCATTTGGCTGGGGGTGATCTCCTGAGTCCTAAACTTAGCCTTGGTATAAATTGCCACTCCCCCACCCTTCTTACCTGGTCTATCCATCCTAAGTATATCATAATCAGGTAGGGATATCTCATTATTACCAATCTTACCAGTTAACCAGGTCTAGGATAACAATATAATGTCAAAATCATACTGAGCTACCCAATAGTGTCCATTTTGCTACAAGACTCTGGACATTTGATTGGTGATAAATCTTAAAAAAACCAAAACCATGTTCTTCACTCATCCTCAAAACAAGTCCTGCAACTTCAAATTCCTCATTCACTCTGGGTCCTCTTTCCCACTCGAACAAGTTTGCTCCTATAAATACCTAGGGATCCATTTTGACCCCTCCCTCTCCTGCCATGGACACATCGCTGCCCTAGTCACTGCCACTAATATCCGATTGGGCATCTTACATCGGTATAAACACTGCCTCCCCTGGAGGCTCTTCGACTCTCAGTCACCTCCTCTATCCTGCCCCTAGTGGACTATGGACTGCCGGTGTATGGTGCTGCTGATCAGACCGCACTCCATAAAATTCGCACTACTCTATATAAGGCCTGCAGGTTAATTACTAGGGCACCTAGGCTAACACACACCTGTCTGCTGTACGCTAAAGCGCTGGTACTTGATCTTGACGAGCGCCTCAAATATCTGACCTGTACCCTTACAAAAAAGATCCTCCTTGGGCTATCCCCGCCAGGATTGACCACCACCATCCGCCGCTCTGTCCCACTGGTTCATACTCAGACCTCTGAGAAAACCTCTCTTGTTATCCCTAGAGCTGGGACCTCTCACGGCCAAAGAGCCTTCAGCTTTAGGGCCCCTCCTGGTTCAACACACTGCCCCCCTCCATCTCCGAAGCTCCAACTATATCGTGCTTCAAAACGTCCTTACGGAACCACCTTGTTAACACCCCGAAGCTGTAATTGCCACTAGTCAAAGCCGTACTCAATACTAATGACAAAGCTTACTACTAAGCTGCTAAGGACAACATAACTCTGGTATAGTTTGCATCAATCCTACCTGTACCAGCTTGTTTGTATCTATGTCTTAAGTTACTGTTATACTGTGTTATACTGTGATACTGTGTATTTTCGTTTGTCTTACTGTAACAAGGTACCTTTGTAAATGAGCCTATGGCTCAAAGGTTTTCCAAACTGCTGTCTAAATAAATAAATAAATAAATAAATAAGATGAACAATACTAGTAGCTGAACTCGTGAACCTTTCCTGGGCACTGCCATGGTTAGGCCCTGGATGTGGATGAACTGAACCAGAGAGCAACAATAACAATATTATTATTGTTCTAAGCAATTTTTTAAGATTATAATACCCTAGCTTTTGGCTATAGTTCCCTAAATATTTTTCTGTTGATAGACTAGAAACTTAAAAATGACGAGAATTTCAAACTGTGTTATTCCAGTTAACCCTTTACCAGTTCCAACATGGCAGAGGAGTTGTTAACAAATACAGACCTCTGAAGCACCAATGTGGAACTCCATTCTGTAAGATTAGATCTAGATAGGTGAATTACTAAAGGTCTAGTGTTAACTAAATGCCCCACATTAACCCTTGACCAAGACATACAGCCAAATATCACAATTAGGCCCGGCAGTTTTTTTTTAAAACTTTAATTAAACTTACAAATAAAAAAAAATAAAAAATTAAAAACTCTTAACTATGAACCCACAATTAATCAGCATAGACCCAAGATTAAAGCATTGTTTTTACAATTAATTTGTTAATGCCCATAACTGAGATTTTATTAATTAATAGGTCATGGGGGACTGTGTTGAAAGCCTTTCCTATATCCAGAAGAATGACATCCACAGGAGATCCTTTGTCAACGCTTTCGGTGACTGAATTATAAAAGGACACACAATTTGTAACACATAATAGACCTTTTTTAGATCCATGTTGTGTTGTATCTTCAATCCCGAGTTTGTTTATTTCATTTTCTAATAGTGTTTTGATCACCCTTTCCATTAATTTATCACAGATCGAGGTAAGACTGATAGGTCTATAGTTGGTCACATTAGTCTTGCTACCCCTTTTATTAATAGGAACCACTGTGGCCATTCTCCAGTCCTCAGGCACCTCAAATTGAAAGGACTTATTGAAGAGTTTGGTTAGTGGATATGACAAAACTCTACCAAATGTGTTCAAAACTATACAATTAACATTATCTGGTCCAGGTGATGATTTTTTAAGTTGTATTATCTCACTGAATACTTCTTCTTTGCTTATCATATTATTGGGAATACCATCCATACAGAACTCAGGAACATCCAATTGAGTTTTTTTTATTAAAGACTGAAGTGAAATAATTTTGTTAAAGCATTGAGCTATGCCCTTATTTACAGTGATTACACTGTTGTCTTTAATTATTGTTGTAATTTTATTTTTTGATAATTTGTTGTTATTTATGTATGCATAAAGGCTTTTAGTGTCTTTTTTGGTAAATAATCTTAGTTCTAATTTAATTTTTTCTTTCCATATTATTTTTTGAATTTATCTTGCTCATGTTTATATGCTTATTTATTAACATGTGTAGGGTGATTTTTAAATCATTGAAAAATTGTATGTTTCCTCCGAATTTGTTTTTTGATAGCTTTGTTAAACCACAGAGGAATAACACCTGTATTGTTATACTTATTCCGCATTTGAACATGGCGATCCAGAGATTGAAATAAATTGCATTTAAATGTATGCCACATTTGTTCCACATTCATATTTTTAAAAATAGTGTCCCATGGAAGGTTTAGTCCAATCAGTGTTATTGTAATCAGGGGTTTTGGTGTTATCTGTTATTTTGAATCTATCACCCAATAATGAACATTTGATCATATTGTGATCACTGGAACCAAGATGTGCAATTACTTTTTAAATTACTAACTTGTTCAGATGCATTTGTGATTATTAGATCTAGGATATTAGATACCCTGGTGAGCTCAAGAACCATTTGTTCACAACCACATGAACTTATGGTGTCAACGAGATCTTTTTCAAATTCTGATTGACCTGTAAGGGCTATCCACTCTATACCAGAGGCATTAAAGTCTCCCATCACAAGTATATCACCACATTTGAGCGCTTGTTCAGTTTCATATAAAAGTGCGCTATTGTAATTTTTATCACTCGATGGTGGCCTGTGACATACACCAAGAATTAGTTTAGGAGAATGGTCTAGATAAAGATTTAACCATAGGGATTCAGTTTGAGTATTATATAATGCATGCAAAATAAAGTGGTTGAGGTTGTGGCCGTGGGCAAGGTAAATCTAACAATGCAGACAAGGTGGGACTGATTACATTTCCTGCTATTACCAAGAAGAGTAACCCTTGCTCAGAAAATCAAAGTATCATAATATCATAAAAGTCAGTACCCAGAGGCCATGTGAGTCACCATTTATTATTCAAAATATTCATATTTTTTGCTGCCCATATATTTATCAAGTGATGCCTTAAAGTCCACCATAGATTCGTTCAGTACTACCTTGTTTGGTAAACTATTCCAGGTATTTACGATTCTTTGATTAAACCATGCTCCTCGCTTTTTTGTCTTATATAATGCTCCTCTTAACTGGTAACAGTGATATCTGTTTTCCCTTTCTGATTGTTTCATTTCTAATCCAATGCATTCCATGAAGCCTTCATTTTGTATAGCCCAAAAAAACAGTCATAAGTCCCCCTCAGTCTTCTGTAATCTAAGGAGTAAAGATCTAACTCCATCAGCCTCTCTCCATATGGTCTGTTAGATAGAGTCCTGCTTTTTTTGGTGGCACTTTCCAGCAATCTGATGTTGTACTTTGTATGCTGAGCTCAAAACTGCACTCAGTACTGTAAGTGGGGATGAGCTAGGGACCTGTATAATGGAACAAGGACTTCTCTATCTACTTCTAATGTTTCTGAGAATGCAGCCCATAATTCTGTTGCACCTACTAACTACCCTCTCTGCATTGCTCCTCATCTGACACTCTATTTGTCATAAGGGGTATACCATTAGGACAGCAAAACTTTCACCATGACAACCATTACAGTGACAAATCTGACAGTCTTCTGTAATGGTTGTGTGTGACCCTGGCACGGTCTCTTCTGGTCTTGCGCCACCTCCCTGAAACAACTCCGATCCGGAAGTTGATTATATTTAATTCTGGGGAGTATGGGGGCAGCCCCCCCCCAAAAAACAAAACAGTTTTCTGATGGCACAATACTGACCGCAGTCATGGTCAACATAGTACTGTCACTGTAAAGGCCTTCAACAGGATTTCTGTTGAACTAGCTTGGAGGAAGTATCATAAGGACTCCTAGAACTCTCTCACATATAGTTTCCAAGAACTTTTTTTCCATATATGTAATACATTGTTCCCCTACTTCTAATTCCTGTATGCATTATTTTGCATTTCTCCATATTAAAAATCAGTTTATTATTCCTTGCCCATGTTTCAGTTTTGTAAATTTCATTTTGGAAATGTTGAGTGGATTCTTCACTTCAACTATTACTCTGACTTTAACGTCATCTGCAGACTTACAGTTCCAAAAGCTAATTGCTGGCTGTGAGGATGCAATATATATATATATATATATAAATTAAACAGGGTCAGTCCCAGGACTGAACCCTGAGGCACCCCACTTGTGACCTCAGCCTAGGATGACAAGTGCCATACTATGCAGACCCCCTGCTTTCTGCCCTGTAGCCTTGAGCTGACCCAACTGATGATATTAGCACTTTACTTCATATTGCACAATTTTTGGATTAGGGATGCATGGGGCATGATAAGCTTTAGAGAAGTCCAGGAAGTGAATATCTATGGGGAGACCCGCATCCATGGTATTACTGACAGGCTCAAAGAAGTGTAACAAGTTTGTTAGACAGGACATTCCCACCCTGAACCCATGTTGGTTTAAGTCCTCTAACCCCTCTCATGTAATATGATTTACTATTGCCTCCTCCACATGCTCCTCCATCAGCTTCCCCAATATTGGAGTGAGGCTGATCAGCCCATAGTTTTTAACATCACATTTTGGGCCTTTTTTGTGTATGGGTACAACTGTGGCTTCTTTCCATTCTTGAAGTGCTATGCCCTCTGTGATTGAACTTGAAAATATATGTGCTAGTGGTCCAGATATTGCCTCTGCCAGTTGTTTCAAAATGATACAACAACAATTATAGGTACAAACTTCCAAACATTCTAAATCAACAGATGATGAATTACCAACTGTTAAGGAAGATACACAAGCAAAAAATACTGATTCTAAGAGCACTGCTGCATTACGCACAAGCAGTGCAGTATTAGATGAAAATCAAGAGGGGGACAAGAAGAGCCAGGTTCTCAATGAAAACAGTGAACTCAGTGAAAACAAGAAGCTTGAGACAATGTATTCAAAACTTAGCCCGGGTGCTAAGGGTTGTTTGCCCCTGCTAATTGGGGTTTGCCCCTGATTTTTGGGTGGGGTCTATTTTCAGACATCCCTACAGCAAAAGCAAACCTTTTAGCACCTGAGTGCTAAGTTACAGCTGCGCCCATGTAAATGAGGGGCCCACCCCTCCATACAGTTGCAGTGGGATATTGAGAGGTTTGCACAGGCAATAAATGCCACCTGAACAGACACAAGTTACTGCCTTTACAAACCCCAAATTAAGGCCTTGGTGGCGAGGAAAGAGAATGCATCTGCCTGGCCCATTGAAGCACTGACTTCCCTGGTGTTCACTGGCACCCTTCACCCTCCAGTCACCTGCCACTGTAATAAAAAAATGTCCCTGGTGTCTAGTGGCACCCCCACCCTCTGATCCCTGTCCTCATAGTGCTATAAATAGTTCCTGGTGTCTAGTGGCACCCTTGCCTTCCAATCCCTGTCCCCATAATTCAATAATTATTCCCTGGTGTTTACTGGCACCCCCTGCCCTCCCATGACCTGCCTCTGTAATAAAAAAGAATTCCATGGTGTCCAGTGGCACTCTCTCTCTCCCTCTGATCCTTGTCGCTGTAATGCAATAATTATTCCCTGGTGTCTAGTCATACCTCCCACTCTCTGATCCCTGTCCCCATAATTCAATAAGTATTCCCTGGTGTTTAGTGGCACTCTCACCCCTCTTATCCTCATCCCTCAAATTCAGTAATTATTTCCTGGTGTCTAGTGGTTCTCCCTGCACCACTCACACCAAGCAAACCACTCTGCCATCCCTTTACCTCCACTGCCACCAGTGCCTCACAGATCCGATACGGTGACCGGAACAGCCCTCATCTCATCACCTTGGCCAGCTGCCATATGGAATGACAGGGAATGCATGCACTATCTACAGTATAAGGAACATGCTCCATATATGGTAGACAGTACATGCCTCCCTGTCATTCAATATAGTAGTTGGCCAAAGTGGTGAGAGGAGGACTGTGCCCAGTGCCATATTGTATCTGCATGGCACCATCAGTAATGGAAGTAAAGTGGGGTGTGAGGGTAGTTTATTTGGTGGGTAGTGCTAGAGTGCCACTAGACACCAGGAATATCTATTAAATTACGGGGATGGGGATCAGAGGGTGGGGGCTGCCACAAAACACCAGGGAATACTTAACCATGTATGGGACTGGAATTGTAGGGTGAGGGGTGCCACTAGACACTAGGGAAATGCTACAAATTTACAAGATGGGTAATCAGGATGGGGGGGCTAGTTGCCAACATGCCTGATGTGGCGGCTGTCCACAGGAGAGGTACAAACCTGCCACCACTTCCCATGTAGATGAGCTAAGAGGTCTGGGTGTGCAGTTCTGTGCATTTTGGTATGGGCTGAATACAGCCCAGAGCCATATTGGGCAGTGCTACTCATTTCTACACTGCGCTGACAAGGCTCTATATTCAGCCGGATAGTGCTGGTGCACTATCCCACTAAATATTACATCCTCCGGGTCATGTGGAGTGCAAACCTTTGCGCTCTGCTTTTGTCCATTACCCAGTATCTGGCCCTTGGTGTTTTACCTTCAAACAATCCAAATTAAGTGTTACTTGAAATGGATACCAGTGTTTCTAGATCACTGCCAACACCAATAGAGTTTGTGGTTGTGCAGTCACATATATATGTTGACAATGAAGTTACCGAGTTGAATATCACTGCTTCTGCTACTGATATTTATAAAGATAATAACAGTGATAGCTTCTCCACTAACGGTAATATGAAGCAGGTACAGGAGAATGAGTTTGAGCAGGCGGACACATTACATGATGTTGATGTTCAATCAGACTCACTAACAGATGATGAATACACAGATGACACGGACCCCCCCACCTCATAATTCCCTATTGTAAAAGACTGTTTATAGTGATGCTGATGACGCTAATGTTGAAATCAGTGAGATGGAACACTCGTCTTCAACACCCATTGCAATGAAATCTGGATTCACCAATTGCCAGGTAAACATTAGTACAGTACTAGTGCTAATGCTGACTGGTCTCCTACTCATCATCCTGTACCCGTAAGGTCATCAGGAATCAAAAACTGGCTGGTCACACTGCCAAAAAAAGAAAATAAGTAAACAGCAGTTGATTCTAAATAGACCTTCCAAGCTCAAACTTTTTTCTGCAGATAATGTATCTTGTAATGGTGATGATACCGTTGCTTCTTGAATTACAGATCTTCCTAGTCTATTTGTGTCCCCCCATGAGTCAATCAATGAGAAAAAAATATAACCTTGGTGTGGGATTTTTCAAATTCTAAATCACAGAGATCACTCAGTCATAGTTTACCAACTGGGTAAAAAAGGTGAGCAGAGGTAAACAAGGTAGGCACTTAGGAACAGGTGGTCAGCTTAACCATTTAAAGAATCATCATCACAGTGAATGATACAAACACCAAACGACTGCTAAATCTGCTGGTAATGCCCATGGCATTGGTAGTAATCTGTGCAAAGAAATATCGGTATCATTATTTTCTTATTACAAAAACAGGATTATGATATGTGTGTGTGTGTGTGAAGCTGAGGAAACGTGTGAAATGGAAACAATGTACCTAAGTAGAAAAAGCTGTGCATCTGAACATAACAAAATTCCAGCTCTGAATGCAACACCAGTATCGTCATATGATTCACAAACAGGTATGTGTACTGAATCATTTTCTTTTCATCCTCCTGTTTCTTATTTTGTCTCAGCTGTTGTGTCAAAAACATAGCAGCCCACCATCCCAGAGATCGTTGGTAAACAGTCTAAGTATGCCGGTAATCACCTTGTCACATACACCATCAGTGCCGCTGTGACAGATGATGATCACAGCTGACTTACTTCTGTTTTCATTTTTGGAGGGAAAGGGTTTCTGAAACTTTGCTACTATGTAGTAGTAGTACCAAAGTGGAATGTACTGAGTCATTATTTTTCACACATTGCTGGACCAGAACTATATATGACCACATGAAGTCTGCTGTTGTAAAGTCAATGAAGGACACAATAGTTGGCGAAGTCTGTCTTACAGTATGTGGACTAGTGGTGCAGCAACAGACTATATGAGCATTATGGCACATTGGTCTTCAAAGTCATGTGGCTCTGGCACAATTCTTCATACTGACACTCTTTCACTGTTAGCTTTGGATTAGGTACACACAGGTCCTAACATCCTCGATGAACTTAGTGAACAAATTAAGCACTGACTGACACCAATAAATCTCACACCAGGATTTATGTCATCTGACAAATGTGATAGTGGTTCTTGAGGCTGGAAACTCTTACTGTGTTGCATGCTTTGCGCATTGTCTAAATCTTACAGTTAAAGACTTTCTTTAAAACAGTGAAAGACAGGTAGAGGTGTGGAACTAGTACAAAAGATCTGTGCTCATTTCTTTCACTTGTTCAAATCACATCACATTCTAAGTGATCTACAAAAGGAAAATGGCCTCCCCCTGCACAGATAGAAACAGGAAGTATCTACTAGGTGAAGCTCCATATTAAACATGATCTAACGTTTGTATGAACAATACAACGCCATAAAGGATTAAGCAATTTTATTTAGTTTTTGTTGACCAGGTAAGTGCACTAGACAGTTTCTTGCCTATTTTCAGGCACAACTCGGGGGAGGGGTGGAGTATAGATGAATGCCAACTGACATTGAACCAGATTAAGCTGTTGGTGGTATTTTTAGTGAATGGGGGGAAATCTGGCCAGGGCACTGGGAAAATTCCCCTACTGGACTGTAGGGGGCCTCGATGGCTATGAGCATGGCCAGTCTGCCTGAGGAGCTGAAGGTGCAGGATGCTGTGGAGTTTCAGGATATGGTCTCAGCCTTGTCCTCTCTTGAGTTAGAGACTGCGATTTACTTTGATGCAAAGGATCTGAAGGAGGGTGTGAGGATGCCTGACACCAAGGAACTGGATATAGATTGTAATAATATGGAAGATGAGATCAAAAATTATCTCATGGAGAAATCTGCTGAGGATTTACAAAAATTTATATATGCAGAGGAATTTTTATTTCAAGAGAGATGGATGCAACTACAGCAAGCACTGGATAAGGCTTCTTCTAAGACTGTGGTACCATGTAGAGAAACTAATCTTCTTGGGGATGAATCTGATGGTCCAACAGCTTTGGCAACCACTGCCCACATGCAGGTAAAGCCTACCTCTATAATCTACCAGACGTCTGCTCAGATGCAAGGTAAAACAACTGTATTTACGTTTGATAGTAACCGAGTAATTACTATAACTGCACCTGCTGATGATAATTTGTTGATCAATTTACTCGGTTTATCCTTCTCGGCAAAGCTGTGGGCAGTGGAAAAGAAGAGCATAGATCACAATAAAATGTTACAACATGATGGGACTGTGTTTGAGGACTTTAATGCTAATGATGGGCTAAAAAGGAAGATGCGCCAGATAAGGCCATAAGGCTGGTCTGTGAGTGGGACTGTCCAGAACCTGGATACTGCTTCTCAGCCACTGAAGCTGGATAATTCAAGGATCCCCATTGAGGAATTATGGGACAATAGGGAAGAGCTAGATAAAACTCCCCATAAACGCCTCCTAGCTCAAGACATACAGAGTCCTTCAGAGGTAGAGAGTGGGGATGTGACTGGTACAAGAATACTGAAAGATACTGGAGGTAATATGGTTAAATCTGCTGGGGGAGACTCTACTGAAGTTAAAAAGAAACTGGATGATTTTAAAAAGAAATGGGACTGTGTGGTATCACATAATAGGAAAATGCAGGAAAATAAAGTATTGGGTACAATACACACCCATGTCCCATTTGATTTTCCTCCACCAAATTCTACGGTTTCCGCCATAAAAAAGGCCTTTGGGTTAGATCAGCATGAAAATGAGGAGAAACCATGGATCAACATGGCCCTGAAAGGTGCAGGTGGGATATGTGATGAGAAGGTAAGATGGGTCTCTGATCCTACATGGGACAATACATCCTTTTCGCAATCCTCCACAGGTATGGAGTGGAGACCCTTCCCGGTTGAAAAAAAAGCAGATTTAAGCAAGATACAGGATCATAGTACCCCATTGGATGGGCATACTATGGCACACATTTTGCCCCCAAGAATATGTGATCCTGTTGTAGAACACCTAAATGACACTGCAGTCCATATTACTAAAGAACCACAGGTAAAACACCCAGTAATAAATGCACAGCAAGTTGTTGAGCATGAAAATACTGTAAAACCCCCTCCACAAACTCCTGCACTCCCTACAGTGGTAATAGAAGATGATAATCGTGAAGAAGTACCTCTGTTACCAGATGAACCACAGAAGGACTTGCCTCAGTGACCACTTCTTTCAGAACTTTTTAAAACAAATACAACAGAGACCCTACCACGACACCATGCTGTACAGCTGAAATATAAAGGCAGTCTGGACACACATCCTGACAGGCAGTATGTTGGAAAAATTCTTATCAAAGAGTCCTTAAGGTTTTACCCTGCGGATGTGTTCACTGTCATCCATATCTCTGGTGAGGATATCTTTGTTATTAGTTTCGATCTGCTAACCTTATGGATTTTTTTTGGGACACGTTATAATCAGGTGAAAACATCTCCATTATGTATTCCTTTTACAGCTATCCCATTGACTAAACCACTAACTAAATCTGTTATGATTATGTTTCACAACGAGAATGTACCTGTCAGTGATATCAACCATTGGCTTCAACAGAAATGCCAGGTGTTAAGAGCCCCAGTGTCCATCTTGGATGAGGATCAATTTTGGATGGGGGGGGGGGAAATTTCAGGTAAAGTTACATCAAACCAAGGATGGTATTACCCATATACCAAACTGCTTCTTTCTAGGCCGTGACAGAGGAGAGTGTGCTATTACCCAGGGCATGTTATCGGTGCAGTTCCAGAACACACTTATCCAGTGTGTGTGATAAGCTTCAGTGCAGCTTCTTTAGTAAGGTGGGACACATCAATTCACACTGTGTAAACTACTTTCGGTGTAATCTATGTGAGGAACAGGGGCATCTCTACAAAAATTGCCCATGGGCTGCGGTTAACAAAACACATTCTCTAGACCCTGAAGATCTGATTAATGAAGCACAAGCTGAAGGTAATTCAGATTTTAACCCCACCCCTTAGGATTTTCCAGATACAAGGAATATACCTGATACAGTACCGTCCAAGCCTACAATGGGGAGATGACCTCCTCAGATCATTTTTCAGGTCCCAACAAAATGGGAGGGCCAGAGACGATATCCCTACTACAACTGGTTTGTTATGCTGACCCACTAGTCCAATCCAGCAGTCCTACCAAAATGGAGGTTGTGATCCCACCTACAGAATTTATCCCTGTTACACAGAGAAGATCATCTAGAAGGCTGCTTAAGGAAAATTTGACTTGGGGAGTGGAGAAGAGAAATCAGTATAAAGTATTGGAGCACGGGCCCTTGGGGGACTCGGAACCTGAAGATGACTCTAAGGAAGCGATGGAGGTGGGAACCACTCATCCCCAACCTATGGAAAAACTATATACAGGGAAGAAGAAGAAAAAGAGATGGAAGAATTAACCATGGGACAATATAACTGATTAGTGACTCCATTAGGGTGGCATCAATTAATTGCCACAGTCTGTTGAATACACAAAAATGTTAGGTCATGTTTCAACTGTTCCTTGACCTTCTGTTGGATATTATTTTTGTTCAAGGAACGTGGATGACTTCAGTTTCCCAGCTCAAATTATGGAAGTCACAATGGCCCTGGGGACCATCTTATTGGTCATATGGGGTAGGGAAGGCAGATGGGGTTGGTATCCTCTTTCGTGGGAACTGTTTCTCCTTGTTCCACCTACTAGATTTTGTCCCAGGGAGGGCTATTATTCTGGATAGTTATATAGACACAGACCCATGTCGACTAGTTAACATTTATGCTCCACAATTAAAAGCAGATAGGATGACTCTCTTGTCTCAACTATGCCCTTATTTGGCTATGGCAAAATTAATTATTTTTGGAGGGGATTTTAACTGTAGCTTGTCCTTTCCCAAATGAGCACAATATGGTGCTAAGGTGTGTTGTGATTCTATTGCCCTTAAAAAATGTATTACTTCAGCTGATCTCCTGAATTGCAATGCCCATATTCAGGATCCCCATTATTTTGCCTACAAATGGGCACAATACACTACCATTATAGACTATCTTTTTGTGTCTAAACATCTGGCTAGTATCTCCACTGAACCATGTCTGGTTGAGTTTTCGGATCATCAAATGGTCTGTACTATCCTAAGCATGGAAATATGTCATCCCATTATAAAAACACAATAGAAATTAAATGTTAAGACCCTTCATGACCCATTTATAAAATTAGACAATAAAATATTGCTTGCTACAAGGGCTGCAGTCGATGACCTGTACGATGACATGGGGAACTGGTGGCAGCACACCAAGCAAGATAACTCCCAGTATCTGCAACATCATGGTAAAAAAGCAAAATCTCAATATTTGAAATATCTTACCTTAAGGACAAAATTACAACATTTATTATCTTGCACTCCAACAGTGAGTAATGATCTCCATGCCCAAATTCATAAAACTAAAGTAGAAATGCAGGCATTACAATATGATAGGGCTAGTACCATTCGAGCTGAGCTCTATATGTGACCCAGAAATCACCAGTCTTCAACCCTTGTGATATAAGTACTACCTGGAGACAGGCAGCTTCTGTTTCTAGCCTACTTAACCATAAAGGTATGGTGGTGACTGCAGTTCCAGATATTTTTCTGGTAATTATGGAGGCACATGAGAAAAACAGCATTTCATGTCCAAAAAGTAGTTTTTATCTTTCCACATTGCAACAATATGATATCTCCTCTCAGGAGTCCAACTCCCTTACAACAGACATTACATCACAGGAAATCTTTGATGTCATACAAACTAGGAAATTAGGGGCTGCCCCTGGAGTGGACGGCCTTCCTTATGAGTTTTATAAAGCATTTGGCCCTGAACTGGCATTATGTTTATAGAAGGTTTTTCATTTTTTCCTTTTTCATAATTTGGTGCCTAGTTCGTTTCTGAAAAGTTTGACTATATACATCTGTAAATCTGGGGATCAATCCCTTCTCCAGAACTGGAGGCCAATTAGTCTTTTGAATGGAGATTTTAAGATATTAGCACAAATGTTACATCTTTGTTTAAGAAAAAATGCTGCACAGATTATCCACCCCCTGCAATATTGTAGTCTCCCAAATAGATCTATTCATCACCCTTTGATCACACTGAGAGAAATTTGGGAATATTATCATAAAAAACACCTCCAAGGGTGGGTAATATCCCTTGATCAACAAAAAGCTTTTGATACCGTGGACCATAATTTTCTCTTCCGTATCTTGAAAGCATATGGCATTCCCCCTTATTTATCATTCTTCCTTATTTATTAATAAAATACGTCTATTATATGCCACAGCTAGTTGGATCCCATATATACAAGGGGTAATAGGCCCGGAGAGGGACATTAGGAAGGGGGTCCGCTAGGGGTGCCCTTTAAGTCCCCTATTGTATATCTTTTCTTTCAACCCTCTTCTTCAAAAGATTACAGATAACTCAGTAATACAGGGCTTGACAGGGGACTTTCCAGGAGATGAGATTAAAATCTTGGCATATGCTGATGATACTTGTCTTCTTCTTAAGGATATATCTAGTATCCAAGCAGCTAGTAAAGAACTTCAAGATTTCTCAGGGCATCTGGAGCTCAGCTGAACA
Organism: Neoceratodus forsteri; assembly: GCA_016271365.2. NCBI lineage: Eukaryota > Metazoa > Chordata > Ceratodontiformes > Ceratodontidae > Neoceratodus > Neoceratodus forsteri. The sequence continues at coordinate 607,350,357 of CM057449.1, read as the reverse complement.
TTTCTAAATACAAAGCATTTCCTTTGATTATACAGGGCACTCCTCCTCATAGGGTGGAGAATTTTCCGGTAGTAACTGACTCCATTAAAATTATGTGGATAACGTTTTCATCCCAAAATATAGCGTACACTAACTGGATGATGACCTTACAGAAATGTGAAGTAAAAGTAAGCACCTGGAAAGACTGGAAAACAACTAAACTAAATCAAATAGCTATTATCAAACAATTTAGAATTCCTAGCCTACAGTACATAGGTTCTATTTTTTCACTTCCATTATCGTTACAGACAAAATTGTACAGTCTATTTTTCAATATATTTTGGGGCAGTCGCCTTAACCCTGTTAAACAAGGGTTTACTTATTTGCCAAAAAACAAGGGGGGACTTAGGATGATACATCTGGTTGTTTTCTTTCATTCTCTTTTCTGGGTCCATTTATTCAAATGTCCATGGACCATGCTGCATACTCCGGTTATTTTATGGTTCTGGAATAACTGGAATATTTGTATGTTAAGATGGGATGATCAACCCCTGAAACTTGTAGCTTCTTTATCCCTGCCAGAAGCTTATAGACCCTTGGTTCAGAAACTATTCAAATGGCATATTTCTAAACCTATGTTTGTGGCATCCTCCCGGATACAGTTATATTATCATGTGTTAAATACTATATGCCCCTCTGCTCCTGATTTTAAGAATTGCCTCCTCCAAAAATAGGAAACGGTTATACAATTACTAAATGAGAAAAGGATCCCCAAACATATGTGGGAAATTGTATGGTTGAGTGCATATGGGAGATTATTTGTGAGGGACAACAATAAATATAAGCCCATAGAGGAGTGCTCCTGCCTATACCTGGGATGTGGAGACCCGGAAGAAACTATGGAGTATTTTTCATTACATTGTATCTATTCTCGCAACCTGGAGGCAGTATAGTGCAATGGGTTGAGGCTCTGAGCTGCAGATCTGGAGACCTGGGATTGAATCCCACAGCCACCTAGATGCATACTGTGTGAGCCTGAGCAAGTCACTTCACTTCCTTGTGCTCCCAGGTCACATCTGGAAACAAGCTTCGGTTTATTGTGCTACTCCTGGTTAAACAATGTTCCCTTTCCCTTTCCATTTCCTTTCCCTGTGGATATTCTTGGCTACAGTTCTGAAGATCCATTGGTTGCAAAATATTACCTATGAGGCACTGGTGCTGGGAGAGCATTCTAGCCAATTATTAAAATATAATTCAGGGTCTTTATCTGTTTTTTCTACTGTGTTAAAATTTTATTTATGGAATGCCCGGGTGCGGTGGGTACTTAGGCAACAACAAATGCCCCTTGTGGTATTTAGAGTGATTTGTGAAAAAGCTTTACAATCAGTCTGGAAAGTGAAGAAATTTTGGGTACATGTCACAAATTTGAGATGGAAAGGGTTGTCTTTCTTTATTAAATTTAAATGAACTTAGGTTTTTTAAGCATTAAGATAAAGTTATTATTTTAGGTATTTTGTTATTGCAAGTTTTTTTTGAATAACTGCTTAATTATTCACCTTCTTAAGTAAGAATTAATTGTCTCTAGTAGTAATGGATTAATGCTTCTTGCTATATGTATGCTGCATGTGTCTTTATAATGTTTGTTGCTGTCTTTGTATTCACTATTTTTGAGTGTATCCTTTATATTCTTTTCCTTTATTGTACTATATATGTTACTGTATTCATTAATAAAAAACACCCATACCCTTTTCGAGACGTGCCATGGGATCTTTAACATCCACTTGAACTACCACTAGAACAGGCAGATGGGACCTCGGTTTAACATCTCATCCGAAAGATGGCACCTCAGGAGTGCAGCACCCCCTCATGCTGCACTGCAGGTTCAGTATTGGGATATTAACCCAAGTGCCTGGTGGGAGGATAGAACCCACAGCCTTCTGATCTTCCGGCCTCAGAGGCTAGTGTGCTACCTGCTGAGCCACTGACACTACAACAGAAGGGCAGTATGCATGAGCTGACTATATAACCATTAGAGTGGAAGTTGATGGATATTGTCACATAAATGTTCTTACTGCTTTTGAGCAGTGTACACAGGTGGTAAGCAGTGAGATGGCATCACTAAGCCAAGTCATCCCACTCATTTGTTTACTAAAGTTGGAGCTATGAGGCTGGACCTTGACTTTGAAGACAAGTTGTCCCCCAGCCCCTGCATCCTTTATCACCTGATCCAAATCAGACTATTACCCCTGGTGGTCCAATGGTCCCCCGGCCCGTCACCTTATCGCCTGCCTGTCTGTTAGAGTGTAACCTTAGGTGCTCCAGTGATCCTCATGTCACCCTGATCATCTGACCATATACAAGAGGGAAATCCTTGTTACAACAAAGTGGTCTGTCCCCAGCTATAGTTATTTTGAACATGCCACAGTACCAGAGCTGTATGAGCCCATAGGGCCTACTGTGTTAAAAGCACAGAAAGACTCAATAGTAGACAAAGGCCATCTGACCATTAATATTTAGACCAGTGGTGCAACAACAAACTAAATATACATTACAGCACACTGGACTTCAGAGTCACGTAACTGTAGAACAATTTGTTGCATTGCCACTCTTTCTATGTGAGCTTTGGAGAATGCACACACAACTGTCCAACACCAATGAAGAACTTAATCAAATTGAATACAGCCTGGCATCAGTATATCTCATACCTAGAATGATTTCATTGGAAAAAAACAAATTTGATAGCAGTACTTGAGTCTGGTCAGCTGATCTACAGGGACATGGAAACACTGCCCACCTTCATTAACCACCCTTATACATGTGTAATAACTGTTGGTACAGTGATCATACCTGCCCATGTACCCAACATTTCTTGCACTGTAATCACTGGTGTCACAGTGGCCACCACATCCCCATGATAACTTACCCCAATACAAGAGCGTAATCTTTGGTCCAGAGATCCACCAGCCCCACAGATGTATTCAGCCATCAATCCAGTGCCTTCTACTACTACCCATTGCCCATGCCCCTTAAGTCACTGTGGCAACCCCAGCCCCTGCTCTCTGCCCAGTAATGGTGACTGGCATAACCACTGCTATCACCACCTGGGCCAGCTGCAGTCTAAATGACTTGGCTATATTTAGAAGGTACAGGAAGATGCTACTGTGACATAAGCAAGTGGGGTGGGGTAGAGTGGTCTGAGTGGGATGGATGTAGTGGGGATATACAGATGCCAGAGGGAGTGGGGAGACCATGGGACCACCAGGATTACACTCCAGTATATGGGCAGTCACTGGGGGGGTTAAAGGGACAGGGGGACCACTCCGTTATATGGGTGGTCATTGGGGTAGCAGGGAACTAGGGACCAGTGGACCACCAGGGGTTAACTCTAGCATATGGGCAGTCATAAGGGGAGCATGAGCTGGTGGACCATTGGACCACCAGGGGTTTACACTGGTATGTGTGGGCAATAGAGAATTTAGGGGCGGGGGCCCATTGAACTACGAGGGGTTAAACTCGGGTATTCAGGCAGGCAATGGGGGGCAGGGGCCCATGAAACCACTGGACCACCAGGGGTTATACGCTGGCTTATGAGAAGGCAATAGAGGTGGAAATGGCCATTGGACCATTGAACCACCAGTGGTTACAGTCTGGTATGTAGGTGGGCAATAGGGGAGAATGAGCCAGGGTACTTTTCGACCAGCAGTGGTTACACCCTGTTATACGGGCAGGCAATGGGGGGGTAGGGGCTCATGAAACCTCAGGACCACCAGTGGTTACACTCTGGTATATGGGTGGCAACAAGGAAACGGGAACAGGTGGACACTGGACAACCATCGATTGCACTCATGACTGCGTGTGTAAAATTGTTACTGTACACCTAACATACTGTATTAATTAATAAAACACATTGGTATTAAAGAAAAAAATGAGATGTTTTTAAATATCAGTACTCAAAAAATATATTTATTTTAAAATGTCATACATGCAGCTATGCCCCCCCAAATAATTTGTTCAAAACAAAGCAAACCCTCCCAAAAAAAAAGTGAACAGGGACCTTGACTTTTTGATAACTTGTTGCATTTTTAACTGAGGGTTTAGGGAAGAAGGTTTTTTGGAAATGTCAATCTGTTCACTTCACAGCCTGACATCCACTGGAGCAATAACCCCCACCACAAATGCCTCAGTGAGCCAACATTTAAAGTACTGTCCCTTCACCCTGCAACTTGCTGAGTATGGTTTCCAGTGCTCTCTCCATTCTCACCACACTGACATAAATCAACTACATCCTTCTGCAGTGCAGCAACAACATGGTTGAGGGGCCACTCAACAAACTCCTGTTGCACCTGCAGGGGGTCCCATGCTGGGTGTGGGTGGGTTTGCTTTCCAGCTGCTTCTGCATAGCCAAATTTCTGCCTCCAGCACCATGTTCATTTGTTGCAGTGTGCTGTGGTTCAGTGTCATCCTCTTCACTGAATGATATTGTCCTGGCCCTGCGGACTTGCTTTGCTGTTTTAGTCTCCTGCTCTCTCTTCTTTAGCAAGAGGTGTTTCCTGCACACAGCTTCTGCTTGTTGATGTTTACAGAGTGCCCATAACACTTTCTACTTATGCTACCAGGTCATGGCCTCCCTCTGGGTCTCATTAGGGGTGCTACTGGGCAGACCGGATGGCCTCTGTTGCTCCACATCAGCTATGTAGACAGGGAGAAACAGAAAAAATATTGAAGTAGTGAGTACTTCCAAAGAACATTCTCTCTCTCTCTTTTTACCTGATTATAAATACATTTATTTTGAAAATTATTATAGTAAAGGCCGGCCCAGTGGTGTGGAGGGCTGAGGCATCCGTGCCTTACCTCCTGCCATGCCGGCAATCCATATTTGTGGTGCAAGTGGGCCACCAGGCATCAGCTGGAGAGGGAGAAGATTGAGCATCTGTAGGACTGCTCTCCTCTCTTCTCCCGGGGATGGAGGATTGGTGTTCCCGCCTAACGACTACCCCAGAGTGGAGGCCCGAGGGTAGTGTGGGGCTGTTGGATGCCAGCAAAAGGGAAGGTGCTGTGGGACTTCTGCAGCATGTGCACACCTCTATGCATGCATGTTGATGTGTGTGCCCCAGTGATGGGGAAAGAAGGAAGAAAAAGGAGGACCCCTCCCCCAGGCTGGAGGTGATGAATGACCCCCTGCATGCTCCGCACCCAGCAGGAAGTGTGTAATGCATTCTGTTGAAAAATGTTGCAATTTTGAAACTATATTGATACTGCACATTTTAAATCAGCACTTATCGAAAAGAACATTTTCTTCAAAATTGCTCACTTTTACGTTATATAATGTGAAATTTAGTTTCAGTAATGCGCACTCTCCACAAAAATGGTACCCTTTTGAAAACATTTAAAAGTGAATTATGCTCAATTTTGACACATTTTCATGAAAATTATTTGAAAGCGAATTTGGCAATTTCCAGCAATTTTGAAAGAGTACTGGAAATTGCGCCCACCACTACACATATGCAGCAAATGCTGAGTCCCATGTGCTGCATGAATATCATGTATGGCCACTGGGCCCTGAGCAAAGTGTAGGGCACCACAGTGGCCGGGTGCACCAGTGTGCCACCCCACCACAGCACACTGATCCCGATGCAGAAAGCACCAGTTCTGGCACCAGTGGGGCCCATACTGCTGTTGCCATGTGCCTGGCCACAAAGATGTGCAGGTCAAGGCCTGAGTCATAGCAGGCAGCACTGGTCCACTTTCCACCTGGCAGGGTATCAGATAGCAGTGGTACATGGATGTAGGACCACAGTCAGCCTGTCCGACATGATGGACATTTGTGCAAATGGCAGTTGCTGGACCCTCAACAGGAGAAGGTGTACAGACCTATGGAGGGCACAACATGGTCTACTGGGCAACTGTTCATCTGCTACACTACAACTGTGATGTAACATGGCCTGCCCCCCCCCGGTTCGATGTGTCATGGCCATGTCCCCCAGCATACTGTAACTGACAGCTGTGTATCACTTCCGCACTGTGGGATTGGACAGATACATTCAAAATGGAAGGACCTCAAGCACAGGAGGATAGGACATGCAGAGGAGTGGGAGCAGTGGACCGAAGGACTTGATAAAAGACTTCTCATACTTTGATAAGATGCACGTCATGCTGGGGACCCAGCTGCTATTGGTGGTACCAACAGGGACCATTGACTTAACACCACAAATGAAACACATAACAATGGACAATGTTTAGTGAACACAAATAGCCCATTGGTATGCCACCAGTGTAAGGGATGCATTTGTGGCCAGTGGGCACCATGCAGTGCTGCCCAGCATAAATGTCTAGCTGACAGACACAACAATACACCCTCTGTGCCTGTCACTGACAAGCAGGCTGCTCCATGGTACATGACTGTGCAGGCACTAACAGTATCCTCACCCATAGCATGTCTGCAACTACCATGTACACACTGTGGTCCAATGCAGTGCTGTATTGTATTGTCTAGGTGCGTGAGCCCTATCTACATAGAATACACCAACAACATGCATCTGTGATGTATAGGCAACAGGTGTGCTGCTGAAAGGGATGTTACAAGGGCACAAGTGGTGACCAGCATGGAAGCAGCTGTATGTGTTGGCCGGCAACAGATGTCAGCATGGAGATATGTAATAAAAAAGGTTGATGACATGAAGCCCCGGATTGGATGGCTACACTTTTCTGTTTGTAAGTTTATTTTATATTTTCTTTCTCCTTTGAGTGCTACCTCCTGTGTTTGTTCTTCTATTTGTTTGTTTGGTAAGCACCCATGTGTTTTCTCTATATATAGTGTCCTCATGGAGGGTTTGGACATCCTGTATAACAACAATGTGCAAATAGTACACACCGATAAAGATGGCCACCATGGGCACTGTAAGCTCATTCCCTCTATGCTTGCATCATTGCCCCTACCACAGCCCACATACAAGACATTGAACATCAATGTGTGTAACCGAGGGCCATGCACCACACCCAGAGACTGTACAGTAGGGTGGCTATACACACATGTGTGCTGCCCTGTACAGAACAGACCATGCCCCAGTGCATGGCACATCAGTACATGCACAGTATACATGTGTTTGATACCCAGTACAACACACGAGTACCCATCAGTGTCCCCAATAATGCACCATGTGCTATCAGTAGTGCCAGCAAAGAGCATGTCAGCTGAGGGCCATACTGTGTAGTGCACTTGACCTTCACCTGTGGCAAACTGCCATGCTCAGATGGGCATGACTGTGGTGGCAGTGAACTGGCCTGGGGATGTGTGAGGCCTGGAACTGCCCTCGTGTAGCAGTGGACAACACCCACTTGTGTGTAATGCATGCCACAGAGCTCCCCATGTCCATGTCAACCACCCCAACATGACAGCTCCCACAGTACCATGTGACACAAGACCTGACCACTGTTACCAATAGTAAACAATATACCTATGAAGACTCCCTTATATACCAGACAGTACCAGAGGTGTCAACAGAGACTGTGTAGGTGAGCTCCAGCCCTTCTGGCAGATGCATGGCCCATGCTGTTCTCTGCACCTCCCCCATTGGTAATGTCTCCTCCTGTCTGTCTCTCAGCTGCAGGGTGAACTGTGCAGGAAGGCCACAAAAATGCTATGGGGGTAAGAGCAACAATTCAGCCAAGAATTTACAGTGTGTGTATGGTGCATATATGTGGTGGAGCATGGACCCATCAATGGTTGCTACCTACCTTTGCCAGCTCAACAACTGCCCACGCATCATTCTCCTCATCCTAATATTTCAGAGGTCCCATGCCCTCTGGGAGATAAGGGAAATCCTGCTCATGCTGGTAGCCTGGAGACTGTGCACTAACCACACCAGTGTCACTTACCTTGCTCCATTGTGCCGCCCTGCAGGACAGTGCCTGCGCCACATTCAGCATCCCTTACATCTGAGGCCCTGCACGTGTCCTACACGAGTAGCATAGCATGCCCACTGAAAGCAGCAGTATTTTTCAGTTGGCACAAAATATTTCATGTAGTATGTAAAGTATGTGTATATGTCTAAGTACATGCCAGGGCAGTGTGTGTGTATATATATATATATATATATATATATATATATATATATATATATATATCTAGGATGTTGGTAACACAGCTAATAATTACTGGGTTCAAAATTAATGACCCAGGTGATTAACAATGGACACCACAATTATAAACTCTGGCCACCAGGTTGGAAAGGGTACTACCCTGTATAATACATCAAGACTAAAATGGATTTATTAAGAGGCATACGATCCAAACTAATATATGTAGAACTTTAAATATAATAGACAAATATAAAAATGAGGTCCTCTCTATTCTGTCGTTGGATGCCAAAAAAGACTTTTACAGAATAGAGTGGAATTATATCAAACTGGTGATTTCAAAATTTGGCTTTGGGATTCAGTTCCAAAAATGGATGGACATGCTCTATTCCAATCTGGTGGCCAGAATTAAAACAAACAATAATATCTCAGCCACTATTGAGCTACATAGGGGTACCAGGCAGGGATGCCCTCTCTCTCCACTTATTTTTGCTCTAGCCATAGAGCCATTTGCTATGACTATTTGTCATAGTATATCTTTGCAGGGAAATGACATAAATGGAGAAGAACATCGCATAAGTCTTTGTGCAGATGATGCCCTGATATACATATCTAACTTAAATAAACATTTTCATGGTTTACACAGTATTATCAGTAAGTTTGGGAGTATTTCAGGGTACAAAGTGAACTGGACCAAACCAGAGGTTTTGGAGTCAAAAGGGCATTCAGATTGATTTAACCCCCCATCGCATATCCTAATTTGAAAACCATCAGTTACTAAATACTTGGTAATAAACATAGACAGTGAAGCATCTAAACTATACAAACTAAACTTTACTTATTAAAATCAAAAGGGACTTAAACCATTGGCAAACTTTTCCATTTACACTAATTGGCAGAGTTAATACTATAAAGATGAATGCCCTACTGAAATTTCTATTTTTATTTCAGAACATCCCTATTCTCCTTCCAGAGGGTTTCTTCAGGGAATGTGAAGCTGCCCTAAGGAAATTCTTATAGAAGGGTAAGAAACCCCAATTAAAATTAACATAGAAATATAGAAACATGGAAGTTGACAGCAGAAGGAGACCTCTAGGTCCTTCTAGTCTGCCCATTTGTTTTAAACCTATTTTGACACTCTAGTTGCCCTTTGTAGTCAGTGCTTCCTTGTATCTATCCCATGCATTCTTGAATCCCCCCACAGTGTTTATTAATGTCTTTATATGCCCCTTTAGACAAAGGAGGCTTTGCTGTCTCTGATATGGGATTGTATTACTATACAGCAAATTTAACTGAAGTGTATGAATGGTTTAAAACAATAAGTAGGGACCCAATTACAATAATGGAGTCAGGATGGGCTCCATATCATAGATTAAAACATATGCTATTTGCCGTGAAAATTTACAAACAAATAAAATCACTCACTTTTGGTACAAAAACAGTTATATACATATGGCAGAAATTAATGGCTAGCATGAATATACCTCTTAAATGAATGAATTATTCTCCTATATATTTTAATTTGTATTTCCCTCCTTCAATGGGCGACACTACATTAAAAAAATTATATCACTCAGGGCTACAGGAAGTAACTCAATTCGTTCAAGATGGTCGTATATCAGATTTTACGAGATTCAGTAATCTATATGATTTGAATAAAAAACAGCTTTATGGGTATTTACAAATTCAAGATTATATTCAGAAGAATGCACAGGCACTTAAGGACGCAGTTTTGGAATAGGTTATCCAGATGTTCTTAAGACCTATAGCAAAAAAACATATTTTTATATGCTATATAATTGGTTTTTAAAGGAAAGCTGTCCTTTAACACCAAACCCCCACCCCCCAAAACCATATCCCCTGATTAGGCTTTTCTGCCATAATACATATTTTTTCCACTCTGAACTTACTTTATTTTATTTTGAAAAAGTCCATGATCTCCTATCATGGTCGATGCTGCACGGGTCAATTTCCTAAGAAACTGCGGCACCACACGGCTCACCTCAATATATTTGTAACATGTCTAGAACGTGTTCTGTGTATACAGTGAGGAATGACAATGGTTGTTGGGGGGGCAACGGACACTCTCATGCGGGGTAGCAGTCATTGATGCCTTGCAGCACCCCTGATGTGTTCTGGAATCCATACACATCACACACCCTGCAAGGTATTCATGCCTTGGTACTACCTTGTGTGCTCTGTGTCTGTGATTTATGATTGGCATGTTCCCACAGACTCATCTTTGGACACATGCACTGTTCTATAGCTAATGCACAAGACCTATTGTGAACATTTCCTGCATTGTGCTGGCATTGGCAACACTGTTGTATGGGTAGACAAACACATATCGCAATAGCAGGAGCCATTCTGGACCAGGGAGGGGTGATGTCTAGGGTGGCCATCCTGTGAAGGGAGTGTAAGAGATACAGTGACACTGTGGCATAAGTTGGGATGTGTGTTTGGTGGGGATGGATCATGGTGCGGGGGGTGGCCCAGGCTTAGGCACCACAGTGGTGGGCCTGTGGTTGGTGTTGGCAAGAGTGTTTGTGGGGATCTGGCCTGTTCAGCCAGCATGCATGGCACAGGTGTGTGTCCCATTGACATAACATCCTTGGTATATGCATCTGCTGCAAAAGTGTACTACCTGTTTTGTCACATTTACTTGCAGATGACATCAAAGTGGACAGACACAAGAGCAGCAGCAGGGAATGGAATGTCCTACTTAAGAGTATCTATGTCCACCCCATGACAGTTTGCAGTGCCTTCTCATCCATAGCAAAGGACATTAGCCATGTAATTGATGCACACCATGAATTTATGGCAGCATGTGCCACACAACTGACCCAGGTGATGGCTACACAATGTCAGGATACAGGGCATGGACAGTGGCACACAGGCAGGTGTGTGGACTCCACAATTGTGATACTGCTGTGCCATTCATTCCTGCATTGCATGTGCCCAGACCCATGATGGACACCCCTGAGGAGCAGGGTGCTAGTGGCGGCTCATTGGGCGGTGACAGTGACCATGGACCCATGTCCATGGACACTAGCACTGAACAGAGCAAGCAGTGTGTATGGGGCTCAAGGTGGAATAGTGCCCTGATGCTGGCACCTGACAAGCACCCTTGACACAGATCAACTGTGCAGGCAGGCTGGCAATCAGCTGGTAGGGATAATACCTGCAGTACAGAATGTAAAGGAAGTTGTGGGGACTCACGTAACTAACAGTGGCATGTACAGCCATGCAGCATGCACTGTGTGGCCTGTGTCCATGATGGGGGGGTGTTGCCTATGTCATGGGTGGTATCATGGATGGTTATTGCATTGTGTCAGTGTGTAACATAAGTGGTACCATGCACAGTCCCTTTGGTGTTGTTGTTATGCTCCTGGTGGCATATCAGCAATGGTGTTGCTGGTCTACTGTTGTGGTATGTGTACCTGTAGATGCTTGTTGCAAATGTACATGTTCAATGTCTCTGTCACATGCCATGCAGTGTACCTGGACACTATGTGCTAAAAATGTTAATTAAATTCACATGCATCATACATGCTGTCCTGCTGCCATACTATGTCCAGATGCGTTATGTATTACTGTTTGCTAAGTAAGCCTTTAGCATGTCCCTAATCACTTGTGCTGTGTTGTTGTGATCCTGTTGTTGCCTATTCCTCAGTTGTCTGTATGTCTGCACATGTTGCTTAAGGGCCTCATGTCAGTGACTTCTGTATACATCTGTGTGCAGTGTAGAGATTTTGTGTAGGATGACAAATGTTGCGGCTACATGTGATATGAATGTGTATCCAATTCCATCCTCATCTACAGGAATCACCACTGGCCCTTCAGCCATCCGAATGTGAACTCCACAATAGTTCATCCATGGTTGTGAGCACTGTTGCATGACTCCTTCTCTGGAGTTCAGTTTGTTTCAGGTTACAGAATTATCATCCATGGCTCTAGTGTGTAGGTGGCATCACCAAGGATGTAGTGCAGGATGCTTGTACCACTGACGTCGATAGTGTCCTGCAGTATAAACGCGCATGGTATATGTTACAGTCTTACTACGGTGTATAGGTCCATCACTTCATAGTAGTAATGGCATGGCAGGCCTGGCTACAGCTGGGTATGTTGTGTACAGCAGCATGATACCCTGTGCCAGCAGGGATGCCACTGCAGCACACAAACACTGGGATATCATTTTCCCTGGGGTATGTGTGCTATCATGCAGATGCTCCATCATGTGACATCATGTGTAGCCACTTGCATACACCATGCCCTGTCACAACCTGTCTGCTGCTTACCCAAATGCAATCCCGTTACCTATGGTAATTGTATTATCTGTTGGTACAGGTGTAACATGCTGACTTGCATAGTAATGTTGCATCATAGGTGGATCCCAGTACCCAACAGCTGAGGTTGTGGAACCTATGTGGCAGCACGGGGCATATGTTAGTGTGGTGGTACTGCGTGGCATAACTGTGTGATACTTGTTGACTGCATGGCCCTACAATACATACGTTAGGCGGTTATCCATGATGGCCTGTGGCACAATGGACACCTGCTGTTTTCCTGTTTATGTAGTCCCTCATGCCACCCCCAAGTTGTCTTACTGGTATATGTGTACCATCAACTTCTCTCAGTACCTGCCATATGCCACAGAGCTTCTGGAACTGTATGACTATTGTTTGAGCCTCTTCATCTGAGGGTAGTCTGACATATCTGTCGAGGTGTGTGTTGACCATGGTACTATATAAAATGTTTAATTATTTGTGTACCGTGCTTTTATGTACACCGAAGAGCTCATCAACAATACAGTATTTGGCAGCTAATGTGAATCTGAATGCAGCTATGACCACACTTTTCTCCAGTTGTACTGGCTGCTATATGATGGTACGGTGTGGTGATGTGTCCTCTTTCATTAGCTCACAAATGTGTTTGAAGGTATACCCGAACATCCTGAAGAGCTCATGCCATATGTCCAGCATGTAGTCACACAGTCTACCACAGTGCATTCCTCCATTTCATCCATATCCATCTTCAGCTCCACCTTGTGGTCTGTGCCTGCAATGCAGCATTTGTCTGTTATTGTTTCGCGAGTCTATACTTTGACTGTTACATAGTTGCTGCTCTTCTGGCTGCTTTTCCCTGCCAGTTATTCATTGTGTTATGCCTTCACCACAGTGTGACGTATGCATACTCTACCTCTGTGGTGTGGCTTTTGTTCTGCATAGGGTTCCCCTCTTCTGCCCGGGCGCTGCCCACCTTCCCATATCTATCTGACATTCCATGACACAAGTAACACCATTCCATGCAATTCAACTGTCTCCCCTGCACTGGTGTTACTGATGTCACAGATTGTTCAGGCAGTATGGGGTATGCATGGCACCTGTTATGTGGATGGGGTTCCAGTGTCATGCCAAGGGCTGCTTACTATGGACTGTTACATTTGCGTTATGGGTCACACCATATGTGAGTATTGGGTGGACTCTGAAAGGACCACAGAGTGAAATGTGTAGGTGTTTCTGACTATTTTCTCTCGCCTTAGTGTACCTAATGAATGGATTCTGCACATGGCAGTGGTCTACTGGCATTTCTAGTGTACACAGCACACACCTTTTAGATGGCTGTCCCCATTCCATCTCTGGGTTGTCTGTTACACCTACTGTACTGTTGGCCCTACAGAACATTCTATAGTGCAGAATTGGCTGTGGTGCGCACATGCACACCATGCACTGCCACCCTCACAGTGTACTGTGGTAGTTGATGGGGCAATGGAGGTGTTTGTCACATGTGCATTGTGCAGTACATCCCTGTACCAGTCATCTAACATGTCTGTAGTGCACTGACCATATTTGTTCCTGTGTGGTCCTGCCAGCACAGCCGTTGCCATTCTAGGCATGGCCAGCATTGCCAGGGCCAACTTGCTGTGTGCAGAAGGGGTGCATGGACACAGTTCCCTTGTGCCATAGCTGTGGTGGCATTCCCTGTCTGGCAGGGTTCACTCCCTCCCTGACCATGTCCCGGCCTGTCTGCCTATCTACTGTGTATGTATGTATGGTACCTGTGTCACAGCCAGGTGTTATGCACCGCATCACATGCTCCCTTGCTGTGTGTCACCATCCATACACTGCTGCCCATCCCCTTGCCTGTGTTGCCCACTGCTGTTTTCACACATGATACTGGTCTGCACCCAGTCTGTGTTTTCCCATCCACATGCTATTTACATACCCATGTGGCTGTGCCCTGATGTAGCAGTAGCCTTTGTACCTGTCTATTTGTCTCTAGGGCCTGGGTGCGTGCACAAGGCATGTGATCATGTGCTTCATGGACATGAGCCAGACTGCTGCAGCATTGGCAACTAGCATTAGTAGCCAGCCTACTGTCCATATCTATCTGGTTATGGGGGCCATGTGAGTTGTTTGGCAACTGGGATGGGCCACCTCATCTGCTTATTCCTGACATATTTGACCTTTGCAGTAGTCAGGTGGTTATGATCGTGCACTGCTGTCAGGCTGTGTGGTATGCCTCTCTTATTGCTGTCATTCAGGCTTCACACATGCTCCACACAGGGTGCATGTTGGGTGGTCTTGTTCTGCGGCTATTGGTTGTGGACACCTGTCATGCACTTGCCCTTGCTCCTTCCATGTCCACTTTGCCTCATACAGCCATGGAATGGTTTTGTCTGCCTCTCCATTGTTCCTCATGTACTGATTACCCCACCTGTTTCTTGTCATTCTCCCACTGCTGCCATCTCTTCCCATGTGGTAGCATATGCACCTGTCGGTGGTGTTATGCTGTCATTTGGTCATTTGCCTTTGTACCTCATTGTTGTCATTGTTGTCTTTGCTGCACTACTGTAACTGTACTCTCCTAGGTCATGCCTGAAAATAGGCAGGTTTCTTTGCCTAGCACACTTACCTGGTCATCAAAAGCTAATAAATAAATAAATTAATATAGTGTTATGCTGTTATACACTGTCAATGTCTGCAGCTGTCCATTGTTACACATGTAAATGGCTGTTCATAATTCTTCCATTTGCTGTTGTCACCATGTTGTTGCCCATGGGTTGGAGGTGTGCACCGTTGACATGGCCCTGGCAATACCTGCCAATGCCTCTCAGTCCTATCTAAACTGCCTCAATAAAGATTTCAGGAAACTGTAACGTTAGTAGTAGTAGTAGTAGTAGTAAATTGTTTTATTCATTAAAAGAACAGAAAAGGAATACCTGTTTGAATCAAGGCTCATTTTCAGTGGGGTACATATATCATACAAAAGCACTGTTAGATTAATTTAGCAAAAAATCTATCAAAGCATATCAGAATACATGAATGGCATGGCAAGGAAAACAGGAGAGAATGTAACAGTATAGAAATGATTTTCTATGATTTCCCAACACCCTTAAAGAGCAGCTCTGTATTTCTGCATGTAGATTTATAATATAATGCTTTTGCTATTATAATGTGCTAGAAATATATGTATTTAATTTCTATTTTTCTTTCCATTGCTTATAATGCATTTTGGTAGACTTTCTGAGATGTCTATATGAAAAACATTTTGCTGTCTCCAACTGGCCTCATAGTGCCTTTGTTTATGATATCATATTGCTTCCTACGACAACAACCTGTGCTATCACAAATAACAATTGTGAGGCCAGTTGGGTACAGCCAGAGGCTTTCTGAAAGATACAGTGAAATAAGCAGTATATTATATAAAATATATTTAGTGGACAAATAATAGAAAGCCAAAAAACCAAAACAAAACCCAAAACAAAATACAACTAAGACATACTAAAGTTCAACGTAATTGCTCGAAATATAATGGTGTCATGTCTTTTATTGTAGTAGCTACTTTCTCTTTAATCATAACTGTATTTCAAAGACAAAAAATGCCACTTAAGTTTTTGCACAAATAAATTCTAAATATAATAATTTTGCACCTTTTATTGTACCAGCTAATTGCCCTTTATTTGTTACTATATTTCAAAGATCAGTTCCATTTCTGCGCACGTAAAATTAAACAAACAAACCAAACAAACAAACAACAGTACTACACCATAAGAAGTACAATCCATATTACTCCCTTGAGCATTTGATTAGAAACATTATGTGTCCAGTTTTGTAACAAGTTTTTTTTTTAAATAAATAAGACAGAACCATATTATTTGAACACATTTATTTAAAAAGCTACTGATGCTGTCAAGAACACTTTGGAAATTAAATGACAGGGTTTCAGTTCAACTTAGATCTCAGGTACTTCCTGTATTAATCCCCTTCCCCCGTCTCTGTTATTAAGAACATTTGCATGAATAAAGGATCTTTGTCCCTTGGACCTTATTTGGTGCTGCAGCTTACCTACACATTATGTCATAACCAGTCTGTGTACATAGAATATAAATTATTATATTTTATTATGATAAGAAGATTATGATTTTACATCTAGACAAGCAGAACAGATGATAGATCAAGGAACAAATGCTTTGTTTCTCTGTTGTTCCACATTATCATTTACTGCTGGGTAGAGGTATGTGAATACCTTATTTCGAATATTCACCAAGCATTCGTATTCAGGGGTCCCAATTATTTGTTATTCATGCCTCGTTATTTGTTACTCAGCTGCTGTAATTTGCTGTGAGACTACAAGATCTCCTGAAGCTTCCTGTCCAATCAGAGGCCACTTTGGAAGCTCACTCAAGTCAGGTCATTTGACTCAGCACTTGCATAAGCTTCTGGTAGGAGAGATAGATGACTTGAGCTGCTGAAGAGAAAGAATCTACTTCCACCCAGTTGTTAAAACTGGACAAAAAGGAGAAATCTTTAAATTTTTTGTTGCCTCTCTAAACCCCAAGCTAGAGAGAGAGAGAGAGAGTATTTTTTGTCACACTTCATGTGATTACTTTCAGTGTTTCTCAGGAGAACTGCTAGGAGTGTTTTTTCCCCTGAATACTCTACAAGTAAAAGCAATCAGTCACAGGCTAGTCTATAGAACTTTGAAGGGAATGTTACCATTGTCATCATTTTGCTATCCTTTTCTTACTTGCAATTCAATCAATCAAAATCTTTATTTAACTAGGTGAAACACTGTTGAGAAAAACTCGTTTTCAAGATGGACCTGGACAATATACATATTCAATACATAGAGTAGGGTTACACCCACAAAATATATACAAAAGAACCAGGATACAATTAGGAACTGTGGCAATCAACAATATACACTATACAATATACAGAGTGAATAAAAATGGCAGATACCTACAGTTCAATATATACAAAATATACATGGAGCTTGCTGGTAGTCATAAGTGAAAGGAATTTAAGAAAGTGCGAATGGAGAAGGTTATAGAAAAGGATAAGCTTATAGCATTCACAGTGGGGAGGAGGGGGGGTAGAAGAGAGTACAAGTATTTGATGTGGTGGGGACACCAGTAAGAACAGCCTCTGTTGACTGAGGACAAGAGGCAACCATCAGAGGAAGTAATTACAGGGCTCCTAAGCAGAACATGTGTATATTGTTTTGAGTGCGGATAGAGCAGGAGGAAGTATGAGGATGCGGAATGCTAGCAGATGCTGGGGGGACACAGTTATATTTTTGTTGTATCCATCCTAATGGAACAACAAGAAATACGAGTCTGATGTACAAATTACCCAAAGTCTCCCTGCTCCCCCCTCCTCCCCCACAACCAAATTTAACAAGTTGTAGAATTTTTTATCAGGATCAAGTATAGTACCTAAATCAAAAAACATCTCTATCATTATAGTGTTCATATCCAGATAGTTGTCTCAATAATGAGCAGGAATGTAGAATAGTTTATGAGGCAAACACCAACTGGTGTCAATGCTGCTCCCCCCCAACACCTATAAGGAATAAGAAACTTGCAAAATGAATCACATTATAAGAATAGCTCGGGTATTAAAGATTTAAGTTCCTTTACAGCTTCTTCTACAGTATTGAAGGTAAATCTCTCATTGTTAATTACCATCCTCATCTTAGCTGGCATCACCATAGTGTCCTGGAAGTCTTTTGACCATAGTTTAGTTCTTAACTCATCAAATTTTTTTCTTTGCTTCAAAATGTCCTGTGACAAATTGTTATAAATTACAATCTGAGCACCTGAAAGCACTTGAAATATTAATTCACTTCTTTTTGTAGACCACAGCCATCAACCGGTCTTTATCTGATGATCTCATAAATTGTAATATTATAGGTCTCGGTGGAGCAGAATCATCTGGTCATTGTCATAAGCTGCGGTGAACGCTATTGATTTCCATATTAATGTTTTCTGGTGAGGTATTTAAGTATGCAGCTGTGATAGACCTAAAGGTCTCTCTCAAAGATTTTGCATTGTCCCACACTTCTGGTGCTCCAATAATTCTAATATGTTTTCTTCTTGAATGTAATTCGAAATCTAACATTTTCTCTTGCAGTTCAGTCTAGCTTTTTTCTAAAGTCTTAATTTGCTCCGGAAGCATTACTGTCTCATTTTGTACATGGGTCAATGTCTGCTTAATTTCTGAAAGTTCCTGTTTCAGGTTGGCATTTTCAGTGACCAATACCTGAGTAGTAGCATAGTATGTTTCTAGTTTGTCTTGTATCATTAACATATGCTCCATGTTAGAAAATACATGGTTAACTTTTGCTAACAGAATTCTTGCCTGCTTAAGTGGCTCTTCTGACTCTTCTGATTCATAGATTTCCTCCTCTGGGGTAGAATCATAATTGGCATTACCTTTTGATTGGGTTTCTGTTTCGATACTTATTTCCTTTTCAAGATCTGAATATGAAGCTGACCTGATATTATTGAATATGAAGCTGACCTGATATTATTTGGAGACAGTAAAGGTACAAGAACTGGCAGAAGTAATCTGTGTTTGTTGAAATTTTCAGTATCAGCATTAATTTTTCTTCTCACTTAGTACTAAATTTTCAGCAGATTCTAAGTCATTAGTGGTTAACTTAGAAGGTAAAGAAATCTAGCTTACCCTCTCTGGTCCATCGGTCATTACTTTAGCATCATGGTACAGGTTAGGATTAGAATCTGTAGTCGAAATCTGCTCAGAATTGTCAGCTTGTTGAGCAGTTTGTGATGTAGAGGGGATCTGTGTATTTTGGGTAGACTTTCTCAGCAGTTCACAGTTGCTCTTATTCAGGGATACACCAGAACGCCAGTTCAGCATTTCCAGATGGACCCCTTAGACCTTGGAATCCTGAACAGTCCCATTGTTTCCCATGGAAGGCCTTGCTTGTGAAATTTGAAATATTGGAAAAACTCACATCTCCAAGGGTTTCCCCTCTAAACTCAGTATGTCCGAGTCAGTAAGCTCATCAGATTTTTTTTGTCACCTCACTCAGGACTTTCTTTGTTGCTGCTGAGATATGTTTAGAAATTTTTGGTCTGATGGCTGAGGCATGTTGTCGTTTAGTTTCTCTACGTAAATTCATCACTCCAAATGCAAAAAGGTTCTTAAAGATTTTCTTTGTTGAGAGCGTTTCATAAGAATGATAGCTGTAGGAGTTAATAGCACCAGCGTTACCCATTTCATCTGATATCATTCGGTGCAACTTGGGGGTGGCCGAATGCAGCTCAAGTTTAGTTGGTATTCTTGCTCAGTACCATGCTTCTGTCCTCTCCTTTGCTGGCAGACCATACAGTACATCTGTTGTCTGATCTATCCTTCACCACGAAAGTACACAGAGAAAAATGTGATGGTGTTCAGGTGAAGTTAAGAAATTTAGGTGTCATGCACTCCTTGCTTATGCCAGCAAGGCTGAAGATCTATTACAGGGCCCAAACATTTCAGTTCTCTGATCTGGTTAAAGTGGGAAGAAAGGTAGAAGCCATCGCCAAAGAATTTGAGGATGCGAACAAAGATAGACATGTTGGCGAAGACCGGGACTCTGAATCAGAAGAAGCCTGATTTCTTATGGAAGGACATTGGTGTACAGTAGGTGATGGTAGCTGGAGCGTTGGACTTTGGATTGATTTGAAACCATTTGGGATCTGTTTCAAAACACATGGTACTGTTTTTTATCACATTTAAATGTTGGCTGCAATTGGATATGTTACTTTTATCTCCCGGGTGATATATTTTGATTCCTCTAAAATTGAAGACTTTCAGTTATATGATGCAGTTTGCTCTACACTTGGGGGACTTTCTGATTTAGGGGCCTGTCTGGTCCCATTTTTATGCCGTATTGGGACTCAGTATTTTAAAAGACTGTGATTAGTCTTATTGTTTACTTTTTCCTTTTCTTTACAGTAAGGTTTGGCCAATATTTTGTTATTTCTACACATCTTTTTTACTGTTCTGATTGATAGTTTGATATTGCTCCATTTCCACGTACCTATAGTGAGCTGTTTTGGGGGAAGGGGGAGTTGAGGATACCACCATGTTTGGTTTCACTCATGTTTGGACTGTGGTAATATCAATGTTGATTATTGAGGGACAGCTGTGTTTGGGTAACATTTATTGATTAAGAAATCCACCATGTCATTGCAACGTGTAGCTATCCTTACAAATTTCATGGCTTGTATGTACTATTTTGTAAAGTATATCCTCATGTCTTCTACTGCAGATTGTTTAGGTTACATTTTCCTGCTCCATTGGATGGTTCCTTTATGTATTCTGATGCCTGACATGAGTGTTCTGTCTTTTTCAGTAATGGAAATGATAAAAACTGATAAAAAATAAATTATAAAAAAAGAGTAATTTGCCTATGCCCTGTTGCAGAAATAGAAGGATGTCTGTTATGGAGGTGGTCTGTGGAGATAGGGATTTCATGGAGTACCATTTGAAGAAGATTGTCCATTGCCTTTTATATGTGGATGTAGCAGAACCACTCCTGGACAGAGTCACGGTGTTTGTGATGGAAGGATGATAGCAGGCTTTCAGCAGTCTCTTCCTTTCAGAAGCCAAGCTGTCAAATTGAGATTCTGAGGATTGAGGTGACAGAACGGGCCTTGTTGTAACATGCCATGGGGCATTGAATACGTTTGCTGAAAAGAGAAAGGTTCACATGGAAGTGCAAAAAGTGACCCACAGTTTAATCAGCAGAGCTCCAAGAGAAAAATGGTACTAAACCCCAGTGCTTTGGATCTCCACGTGACCCTTCATCAATTGCAATGACTCCCAGTGCCTGTTGATGCAATGAAGATCTGATGGTGGAGTCTCCACTTTCCCTCATGGATTTGTTGGTGACTCAACCAGTCTTCCATTTTTTCAGTTTGCCAGCTAAGTGAATGGCTGAGATGCTGGTTAGATGGCTCTGTGCCCAGGTCCAGACCTTTGTGGCCTCCTTTTGCATGGTTGTACTTCTTGTTCCACCTTGTTTCACAATCCGTGCCACTGTTACTTTTTTGTCTGATCTTATGGGTATGTTTTTCTTTTTAATTATACAGCTGAAGTGAAGTAGAGCTTGGAATATATCCCTCATCTCCATGAAATTTACTGGTATTTCATCTCCATCAGGCATCATCTTCCCTGAGTGGACAGAACGCTGGTGATTGGCATCAGTGTCGATTACTGCATTGTACTGAATGTGTAAGGCAATCCCCTTGGACAGGTTTTACTTGTTTGTGCGCTATTTTAGTGAGGCAACCACCTGAGGTGGCATGGTCAGTGTCACCATTAAGTTGTGGTTGAGAAGGGCTCCTTGTTGGATGGCCAAAAGGACTAGTTGTCTCATATTCCATCTGGCCCACAGAACCAGGTTTATGCAAAATGTCATTAGCCCCAATACTCTTGATACTTTTCCAGAGGGGGTTGTTTGCTTCATTGTAGGTTGGTCGCTTGGACTATTAGACTGTCGATTCTATTATTTGAGGGCTGCACTTGGCCCGCTACAGTGTTGATTATGGTGCCCAGGTGCTCTACAGACTGACTAGACATGAGGCTGCTCTTTTGTCAGTTTATTACCCAGTCATGCTTCTCTAGACATTGTATCAATGTTTCTGTCTCTGTGTCCCATAAAGATTGCTGTGGTGACATGGTCCTTATTATCCAGTTGTCCAGGTACGGAATGACCAGGATGCCTTGATCTTTCATTTTAGCCACTAGTGCTATACAGACTTTCATGAAGACTTCGGGTGCCAAGGCAAGTCCGAAGGGACATGCATAGAACTGGTAGTTTTTTCCTAGAATGTGAAATCTGAGGAACTTGAAGTGGGATGGCCTGATGGGGATGTGAAGATAGGCATCCTTCAGATCTATTGACTAGAGGAAATCCCCTGTTCATATGATCCTCAAGCTGGACCTGAATTTTTCCATCTTGAATGGCTTGTATTGAACCAAGCAATTTAATAACACTGCCCGAAGGTCTCCAGTTTTCTTGGGGACTGTAAAGAAGATATGATATATTTCTCATCCTCATTCTTCTGGTAGTTTCTCTGTTATTGCCTTATTTTGTATCAGTCCCTGCAGTATTTGTTAGATCTGGTATGGATGTACCTTGTGTTTTGAGACTGGTGAAATGATGAGATGGTCCATTCTGGGGAGTTCCTCTAGTTCTATGGCATAGCCATTGTCTATTTTTAACAGCACCCATATTTCCTCTGTTGATTTTTGTTATTCATATGCAAATTGATAAGTCATATTCCTACTGGTGTGAGCTCCCAATGAGATGAGAGAGGATATTAATTGTTTTGCCTGTGGCTTATGACTGAAATTATTTGAGAACCTGCCCCTTTTAGATCTACCTTAGCCTCTGAATCTGTTTTTGGTTTTGAGGAGGTAGGAGGGACAAAAATAGCTTCCTCTGTTGCCATAGTGGCCTCACAATCTGTCAGGAAAGTTTATGTTTCCTGCCAGAGAACAGGCAGAGAACACCAAGAGGAAGGAACTGCTGTTATAACTATACTTCTTTACTGGGACTAAAGAACTATAACTCAACTACTGGGACCTTCAATTTAGGGTAAAAACAAAACAAAACAAAAAAGTTAGTGTGTTTGTCTGAGTTAGCTGAAGTGAATTGTTATCTGTGCAGTTATCTAGGTGTTTGTCTCAGGTGGCTGAAGGGAATTGTTATCTGTGCAATTAACTAAGTGTAGAAAGAGCTGTAAAGTAGGGGGAGTGGCTTAGCTAGAAGGAAGCCAGGTTAAAGCCAGATTTAAAAACTGCCCTAGATAGCTTCTGCCAGAGAACAGGCAGAGAACACCAAGAGGAAGGAGCTGCTGTTATAACTATACTTCTCCACTGGGACTATGTTGCCCTCTTTCACTCCCCTCCACACCCCCCACCCTAAGCCAGTTCTACTTTTATAGGCACAGGATTTGACTGACAACAGGAACTTCCTGTTTGGGAGCAGGAAGCAAGTCATCACAGAGCCACAAAAGACTCACCATCCTGAAGGAAAAGAGTAGCTCTCCGTCCCTCCTAGCTGCTGGAGGTCTGACTCTGAGCCAGTAAGGAGACTACTGAGAAATACAGGAACTTCTTGTCTCAGAACAGGAAGATCAGGAGTTTAAAGGGCAAAGAAGCAGTAAGTAAGTAAGTAGGGAGAAAAAAATAAATAAATAAATAAACAAACAGAGGAAAGCGTAAGTATTCAAAACAACAGTTAAGGGCCCAGAAATAAAACATGTTTGGAGTGGTGCAGTGCAGTGGCTGTGGAGCAGCAGTCTTCTGGGAGACATTCTAGAGGATGCGGTGTTGTCCCATCTGCAGGCACATCTCTGGGCTGAGGGAGGAGGCTGCTCATCTCCAGACTGAGTTGTCCAGGATTTTGGGGACCTCCTCTCCCACCCAGGGACCACCAGGGCCACTGCTGTTGCCTTAGAGTTTGCCAAGAAAGAGGAGCTGTTGGACCACAGTAGGCTCAGGGAGGGTGACGGTGGTGGAACAGAGATGCAGCCCTCCTGTTGTACCTCTCCACAATTGCCTCCATTGCAACCCTCCCCTATTTATTCCAAATGTTAACTGCTCTTTGATCCTATTGTTCCAGTTGTTGTTAGCTGCCTGCATTCCTCAATGTGTTCCACCTATTTCATGTGCTGCGTCACATGCATGTTTCATTTTGTATGTTTAACTGTCTTCTCCTGGGTCATGCCTGAAAATAGGCATTGCTATGCCTAGTGCACTCACCCGGTTACCAAAAGCAAACAAACAAACAACAACAATTCATATGCCATTCTGGCAAAGTGCAGTTCCTCTATGGAGGCACCTGCAGTGGAGACCATGGAAGATGCTGGGAACCTCCACAAAGAAGACCCACAGGAGGGTGGCATGGGACCCCACAGGGGAAGGAAACAACTCCTGGTAGGGGGCTCCATTGTTAGGAGGATAGAACTGGGGAGGAAGGGGAGAGGGAGGTAAGGTGCCTGCCTAGTGCCATGGCTTGGAGGGACAGGGAGTGAATCCTCAGGATCACCGGAGCAGATCCTTGGGGAAGGAGCTGGATGTCATTCTCCACCTAGGGACAAATGACCTGGCTGAGAAAGGGATCAGAGCAGTGCAGGAAGAGTTTGTGGAGTTGGGGAGGTGCCTTAGACAAGTAGCATGCATGGTAACCTTCTCAGAGGTGCTGTCTGTCCATGGCATGGGTGAGGCTAGGGTGCTCCGTACCATGGGATTCAATCAGTGGTTGAAAAACTGGTGCAGAGCTCTGGGATTTGGCTTCATTGGAGACTGGGGGTCCACCTGGAGTGATGCAGGCCTATACTGGCATGATGGTCTGCATCTGTCCAGGAGGGGAACCAGGATCCTAGGTGATAGGTTTAAATGCTTTATTGGCAAGCATTTAAGCTTGCCAAGGGGGGAGGCACTGGAAAGGAGCAGGGAAATCCTACCCCCCTTCAAAAAATCAGGGTAGTAAGAGAGGCAAGCACCAAGAAAGAGATGTTGATAGGGAGAAGGGCAGGGGTAAATGGAGAAAATGACAAAGGCAATAAGGACAGGGATAGGGCAAAAAGGATTAAGGCCATCAAGAAATGGAGGGTAATGAGTACCAATGCCTGTAGTCTGGGCAACAAGCTCCCTGAACTGGTGACCTTGATGGAAGAGGGATGCCTGGATATCGTAGGAGTCACAGAAACATGGTACACAGAGAACCATGACTGGGAGTTAACATACCAAGGTACACAACCTACAGGAGAGACAGGGAGGGGAGAAGAGGAGGAGTAGCTCTCAATATAAGGGAAGGGGTAAAAGCAATGGAACAAAAGAGTAAACAGGGAGGAAAGGAGGCACTGTCGGCCACCTGAGAGACTGAAAATGGCACCACAATCCGCACAGGCATTGTATATAGACTCTCATCTCAGGGGGAGGGAATGGACAAGGATATGATAGAAGGCATCCTTAGGATGGCAGAGAAAGGGGAGATACTGTTGATGGGGGACCTGAATATGTCAGATGTTAACTGGAGCACCTTCGCTGCAACCACATCCAAGAGCAGGGCCATTCTCGATGCCCTACAGGTGGCATGCCTCAGACAGCTAATTTTGGAACCCACTTGTGAGGGAGCAATCTTAGACCTCATACACTCAAATGGGTACAGTGAGAGGATCTCAGATCTAGAAGTGGGTAGCCATTTGGGAACAAGTGATCACTAAGCAGTGTGGTTCATGATAAACTCAGCTACAGAGTCAAGCCATAAAAATGTGAGGGTACTGGACTTCAGGAGGGCTGACTTTGGCAAGAGGGGAGAGTGCCTTAGAAAAGCACTAGCAAACAGGCTAGAAGGAGGGGAGGAGCAACAATGGGGAAACATCAAAACTGCCATCACAGAGGCAGCAAGCCTTTGTGTGAAGCAAATGAACAAATCAAAATGAAAGAAAAAGCCACTATGGTTCTCAAAAGAGGTGACAGGGAAGGTTAGGGAGAAAAAGATAGCATTTAGGAAGTATAAGGAAACACAGAAGAGCAGGACAGAGAATTGTACCAGTTAAGACAGAAGGAAGCAGGGAGGGAAGTCAGAATAGCAAAGGCTCAAACTGAGGAAAAGATAGCCAACTCAGTTAAGAATGGGGGATAAAACATTTTATAGGTACATCAGGGAGCGTAGAAAGACAAAGGGAGGGATAATGAGGCTGAATAGAATGGATGGTGAGTGGGCAGAGAGGAACAGTGAAAAAGCAGGGATACTGAACAAATACTTCTGCTCAGTATTCACAAAAGAGGAGGAGGGGGAGGTGCCTAATCCAATTAACAGAATCACTCTGGATAGGGGGGTCAATTCCAGAAGAAAGGGTTCTGAAAGAACTCTTAAAACTGAAGGTGGATAAAGCAATGGGGCCTGATGGAATTCACACCAGAGTTCTAAAAGAATTAAGGGGAGAACTAGTGATACCACTGACTACCCTTCTTAACAAATCATGGGAGGATGGTGTGGTACCTGAGGACTGGAAGAAGGTGGATGTGATTCCCCTTCATAAAGTGGGAGCAAGAAAGAGGCAGGAAACTATAGACCTGTCAGTTTGACCTCTGTGGTAGGCAAAGTGATGAAATCACTTTTGAAGGAAAGAATTACTGAGTACCTAGAGGCCAGTGGGGCACAGGACCCAAGGCAGCATGGGTTCACAGCAGAAAGTCATTTCAGATGAATCTAATTGATTTATTTGACTGGGTGACCAAAGTTGTAGACATGGGAGGAGCTATGGACTTGGCCTACCTAGACTTTAGCAATTCATTTGACACAATCCCGCACAAAAGATTAATAATCAAATTAACCAGCCTGGGAGTGGGTCCCAGGTTGGTAGCCTGGGTAAAACAGTGGCTGGACAACAGGACACAGAAGGTAATTGTAAATGGAGTCCACTCTGAAGAAAGGGGGTTACTAGTGGGGTACCGCAGGGTTCAGTACTGGGTCCAGTCCTTTTTAATGTGTTTATAAGTGACATTGCAGAGGGACTGGAAGGAAACGTATGCCTCTTTGCAGATGACACAAAGATCTGCAACAGGGTTGATACACAAGGAGGTATGGAAAGAATGAGAAAGGACTTGACAAGGTTGGAGGAATGATCAGAAGTATGGCAGCTTGGATTCAATGTAAAGAAGTGCAAAATAATGCACCTGAGAAATAAAAACCCAGGGGAAGATTACACAAGGAGTGGGGGAGGTAGTAACAACAACAAAAATGGAAAGGGACCTGGGGGTAATCATATCAGATGACCTTAAGGTTGGCAAGCAATGTGAGAAGGCAGTAGGGAGGGCTGGGGGGATGCTGGGATGTATAGGGAGAGGCATCACCAGCAGAAAACAGGAAGTTGTTATCCCTCTGTGCAGACAGTTGGTTGGAGTACTGCATCCAGTTCTGGAGACCCCATCTCTGCAAGGACGTAGACAGGATAGAGGCAGTCCAGAGGAGGGCAACTAAAATGGTGCAGGGTCTGCAAGAGAAGCCATACGAGGAGAGACTAAAGGAGCTTAATATGTATACCCTTGAGGAAAGGAGGGAGAGGGGGGACATGATAGAAATGTTTAAGTACCTCAGTGGAATCAACAAGGTCCAAGAGGGTAGTATCTTTCAGAAAAAGAGATGTGCAAGAACAAAGGGACACAATTTGAAGATAGAGTGGAGATAGCTCAGGGGCAATGTGAGGGAGTATTTTTTCACAGAGAGGATGGTGGATGCATGGAACAGCCTTCCTGAGGAGGTTGTGGGGTCTAAAACTGTGGGAGAATTCAAGAATGCATGAGGCAGACATAAGGCAATTCTTGTGGGGCTAGGAAGAAATAGGCTGTTGGTTAACTAGGATCTGCAGCTTATCCTGTAGGTAGGAAAATGGGCAGACTAGGTGGGCCAAGCGGTCCTTATCTGCTGTCAAAGTCTATGTTTCTATGTTTCTATGAAATCTTGGTCCAATCTGAAGGGAGGTAACTGGATCTCACGTTCTGCTCTTTTCCCAGGACTTTTTCACCATCCTTGCCCTTGACATATTTATTCAGTCCATCATCCTTTGAAGGGAAGTTTCTGGAGCGCTGCCTTTGATTCATTGTCTGATCCCATAGTTTAAGCCACAAGGTCCTTCTACCATGGTTGGCAAGTGCTGCTGCCCTGACATTGACTCTATACCCTACACCATACCACCACACCCTGGGGAAGCATAACAAGAGATCACACACACAAACTAGTTTGTCCATACCAGAGCTGGGACTAAGATTAGCAGTATTTTATTATTTAGCTGCAAGATGATATACAATTCTCTGGTCATTCTTCTGTCCATTACTTTTTTCAAGGTGTTTTGCTCATCTTTCTCACCCTATCCAACATCATTTTGCAACCCTATTGGCTATGACCAGAATCTGTTTTCTGTGATGCTGCTGTGATTCTTTGTCTTTTAATTCAAAGACAGGCTTATGTATTCTTTCTCAGAGCCATTAGTGTGAATGCTGAAATAGTCCTGCTTTAAGTGTCTGATTCCTTCTTGGCCGCACCGGGCTAAACCGAGCTGCAGTTCAAACCAGAGGTTCTGGACCAAACCATGAGCAATGTTTGGTGACTGGTTTGGGGATATAGACATAGAATTTGACGGCAGATAAGGACCGCTTGGCCCACCCCGTCTGCCCATTTCCCTACCTAATGGATAAGCTGCAGATCCTAGTTAACCAGCAGCCTACTTCTTCCTGTCCCCACCCCCTAGAATTGCCTTATGACTGTCCCATGCATGCTTGAATTCCACCACTGTGATGCTTGAATAACTTTCAAATCACTCTCGGTGATTTGGGGGTGGTGTGCTGAGTCATCATTTCCTGCCCTATGAAACTCCTTCAGGATGGCCACAAACAAGTTATCTGTAGCTGCAAACTCAGGATCCACCACAATATAAATTTTTTTGGCACACTTCAGTGCTGTTCAGGTGACAATTCAGCCCTGCTCTGAGACCAATAAAGGAGCTTACTGTGTATTGCTTCCCTCTGGTGCCTCTCACAGACCCGTAGAAGCATCAAATAATGACAGCTAACCCGGAGGCTAGGACTGTTCATAGATCGATTTCACTTTTATGGGAGGTAAGTCAGTTGTAAAATACATTGACAGCCCAAGTGGTTGTTTTATGAGTGTTTAGCTCATTCTTTTTCCTCTCAAGCTTGTCCAGCTTGCTTTCTGACATTGGGAGGTGATGGCCAGTTGTGTCATCTGAGGGCTCGCCACTGACAGTTTGGCTGTCATTCCTGTCATCGGCTGTAATTTTTCTTTTCTTATTTTTATGTCCAGCACTTTGATTATTTATAAATAATCAGAACTAATCAGAATTCCCCTAACTCTGTGGTCTGGTTCTTATTTAATGACGGTCAATACTTCACTGAGTTCTGCCAGGCCTAATTTATATCATATATCATAGCATATCAACTTTATTTCTAAGCGCTGTTTCAAAAAGATCAAAGCACTATACAATGAATGACAAAAACATATAAATGACAATAAAAATGAAATCAATCAATTTTAAAACATGATCTTAAAACACAATGGCCCAGTTATTCAAACTGCACCCAAAAAGTACGCAACAGCAGGAGCAAGCACAAGTCCACTGCACCCATGCGCAAGAAGCGCGATATTCAAAACCTGCACAGGCCAAGATGCGCCTACGGCCAATGACTGAATATCACACCACCTGTGCCATAGAGCAGCTAGGGAGGTGAAGCTGAGCATATCTGATGCGCCATAGCGCAACAAGGGATATTCAGCTGAGCAGTCCAGATGTGCCATAGCGCAACCAGGGATGACCCCAGCAGCAGGGCAGCAATGCAACAGCACAACCAAGGATGCAGGAGCCCACCACCCATGCCACAGATGGGCAGAGGAACACACAGCAGAACAGACATTGTCCCCCCACACCCCATGCACTGCACAACTGGGGGAGAGCTGGAATAACCACCGGCCCATGGATACCAGCAACCAACCCACAGCCGGGCCATGGTGCCCCATCACACCCCCTGGCAAGATGTGACCAGTGCACAAGGATGGCCGACCACCTCATACCACACCATCCCACCAATGCAGAGCACACCCTGCACCATGATCCCCATACACCCTGCCCAGGAGTAGTACCCAACAGTGCAGGACACCCCATGCATGCCACCACCCCCACTGTGACAATGCAACCCTGTGCACCATGGAGCCATGCAAGGCAGTGCCACCATGGGCACCCTGCAGCGGGTGGCAGCAGACAGTGATGCAACAGATGCATTCACAGTGCCATCCTGCATGTCCCCCCTGAGGTACAGCTGAGAGACCGACCATGCGTCAGCACACGAGGTACCCCACATGTGACAAGGCATGCCCCGGACCCCACCTCCAGCGGTACAGCACCCTGCACACCCTCCCAAGGACACATCCCGTCCCAGCACTGGCAACAACAGCCAGCACAGACACACATAGTGTAGCATGGAGGCATGCACCACACAGGATGCAACACAGTGCATGGACAAACACCCACCCATACCCAAGGGTAAAGCAACACAGGGACACAGTAGCAGGTCAACCAAGCCACTGGCTTGTGGCCATGGCTGACGTGTACACACGGCCAGCATCCCTACATTGCACAGGTGTGCCAGCCACCCTGCGCAGGCACCATGAAGCTGTATGCCACCAGCATGCTGCCGGAGCACAAGTGGCAGACACCGGAGCACATCCCCTGCAACAGACACAAGTGACAGCATGGATGAGGGACAACAACAGTGGAGGCCAC
The DNA here is from genome assembly GCA_016271365.2 of Neoceratodus forsteri. Taxonomy (NCBI): domain Eukaryota; kingdom Metazoa; phylum Chordata; order Ceratodontiformes; family Ceratodontidae; genus Neoceratodus; species Neoceratodus forsteri. The sequence goes on along the minus strand of CM057449.1, from coordinate 607,319,690 downwards.
AGTGTCACCAGAGGCAGATGTGCACCATACTGGTGATGACAGTCAACCTGGCATTGTGCCGGGTACAGTTGTTATCCAGCATGGACAGCCACCACTGACACGCCAGCAGACTGTGCATATCACAGACATACAAGGTGTCAGCTGCACAGGCCATGGACGGTCTGACAGGGGTGCCATCCACACAGTGCAGGCCCCGTGGACCACTGCACACAGGCATGCAGTACACAGAGTACAACACACAAACCACAGACAGTGACTGATCCCCCTGTCCACACCATAGGTGGTTCACCTCTACACACACACACACACACACACACACACACACACACACACACACACGCCCATGCGTGCACCACCCATGATGCCATGCACACCACTGCAGCTGAGCACCTGTATCCCACTGCAAATCAGAGACAACCACAGTTGTTATAACAAAATGTATATATTAACACTATGTACAATAAAACCATATACAAAACTATGTACAATAGTGGAGGAAGGGCCACATAACAGGTGGGGGCGGGTAAGGGCAGGGGTGAACACATGGGAGAGGGAAGAAGGGGTGTGAGGGTGGGTCAAAGTGGGGAAGGTGGTATTTGGGGAATGGGGACGTCACTGGCTGCCCCGGTCCTCTTCATCCTGGCGCCGATGGGATCTCCGCTTCCTCCTCCTCACCCCGTGGTGGCAGATTTGCCTCAGGAGCTCCAATGTCTCCCTCCTGACCCGCAGAAGCTCCTGGATGTCCCGCTGGATTTTCCGAAGAGTCTGGCCACCTAGGACGAGGGAGCAGAGTCAATAGGTGTGACTGTCCATCCCTCTGCAGCCCACCCATTGTGCATGGCATACAGCCATGTGACATGCACCTGTGATGGCGTGTGACCACCCACAGTGACCGTGTCCACAAGACCTGCCCACCAAGGCAGCCACAGCCATGTGGACCACTGCACACACCCACCGCCCATGTCCTGCACAGCACCACCATGACCGTACAGCGACTTGGCTTTGCGGTGTGAAGGCAGTGCCACAGCCATGTGCCCAGTGCATGCATGGACCACCATTGACGCACTCCTAGACATGCAGTGCCACTTGACAGTGCTGTCTGTAACAAACTGCGTGCATGGCAGTGGTGTTACTGGATGGTGGCCATGCCCAACTGCCCACCCAGTTATATAGCATGCAGTAGTAATCATGGATGTAAGGCACTCACCATCAGCAGGCTGGTCCACGCACCGCGGACCACCTTCATCCCTCCTCTCCCTCTCCTCCAACATGCGGCGCATCCCTTCACGGTTGTGCCTCTATTCTTCTGGCCCTAAGCTGCAAACATGGAGAGAGGAACATCAGTACAATCCGGTAGCAATGTCCCCCCACCCCCATATGTGTGCAATCCCACACAGCCAGACTCACCCACCCCACACCCCGATACCGCCACCTCAGCCAACACCGGACGGCCCGTCCATGTGCCAGACACATGCAACTGTGATACCCGTATGGACAATAAAAGTGTATGGATGTTGCACCTACCTGGCCGTGGCACCATGCCCCTCCTGGCACGTGCCCACAGGCAGGCAAGCAGGTCCGGGTCCCTGCGCCCCAGGTCCCCATAACAGTGGCGGCACTGCTCTGCCATCCGCCCCATACCGGTGGCCTCCTCCAGGGCGTAGGCCACCTTCGGCCATACTTCACTCCTGGCCCTGTCCAGGGGTGCCTCCCTAAACACAGCCCCAACATGTGGCTCAAGAATGGCCACGAGGTTTGCCAGGTCGATCTGGCTCCACTGCACAGCATGCCTCCATGCCATCTCTGCTGCTCAGTTCAATCAAAATGATGCTCTGCAGCACGGTCCTGCCACATGCAGATGCTGCGTGGTACAGCGCTGCCATTCCCTATTACACTGTCACTGAACAGTGCGATAGTGGTGCACCCATGCCTGATGCATGGTGCCTAGGGGGCAAAGGTCGGGCACAGGGTCAAGGGTCTCTGGCGCACGGACAGCCACAGCACGATTGGAACCCAATGCATGTAGCATGTTTAGGTGCCTGTTTGCCACCTCCTGTAGTGGCCTACTGTGCTGTTGCCCCAGTGCACATACGATGCCCCAGTGCCACAGCACCATATAGGTGAACAGCGCAGTAGCACCACTGGCACAATGGTGGTCATGCCCTGCATTGCCTCCCCTGCACAGCACGTCAGCAGCACGGCAGGCGCCTGTGTCATCAACCCAGGCACGTGCAGTTAGGTGTGTACTGCGCATGTCGCAGAACTGTGCCCTTGGCTCAACACGTTCAACACAATTGCGCAAAGAGCAACAGTGCGCTATTCAGCCGGCATATGCAAATCAGCTAATCAGCCATTCAATGGTGCAGTCACTGCATTTGCATCCACTTAAAGATGCGCCTCACCTCATTTGCATGGGTTGCGCTATAAAAGTGCGACATTGGGCTGCACTGGCCATAGTCGGTTACTGCAGTCTATTGCGGTGAGTTGCATGCTGTTTGGGAGTGTGGACTGTGGTGTTTGGGACATGCATGGGACTGCACAGTCACAGGTAACACCTGTCATTCTCACAGGATGAATCATGACCGAGCGTGTGGTGAAGGAAGAGGAACAGAGTTGTGGGAGGAAGAGGAGGCCGAATTTCACTAAGGCCAAGACAGATGTCCTGTTCGAGGCCTACCTAGACCAGAAGCTGCTTCTCAGCGGATGCCAGGGAACACCACAGGCCCATGCTGCTGCATGGAAGGAGGTGGCATGTGCTGTAAACCTGTATGGCAGCCACCAGTGCTTCATGCAGGAGTGCAGAAAGAAGATGGGCACAGACAGGCGGAGGATTAAAGAGAAGGTGGCTGCCATCAGGGCAGCACGGTCTGTGACCGGTGGGGAACAGCCGGAGGTGCAACGCCTGACCCCACAGGAAGAGCGGGTTGCTGGCAGCATGCAGTGTTGTGCCATTGAGGGTGTTCTGGGTGGTGGATTCCAGATGGGTGGTAGCCCGTCACTGCATGGTAGGTCATGGTCTGTCTATTGGGGGGGGCAGGGTAGGTCACATGAAGTAACGCAACTTTTTTCCTTTACAGCTCCTGAGCATCTGCATGGGTCAGCAGTGGTGGGCTTCTCCACTGAGGCCAGTCTCATGGAGATGGAGGAGGGCCCATCCACCTCCACAGGAATACACAGGTCAGGGCGACAGTGGGCCTGCCTGGACGTCCGGACTGATGTTGGTGGAGCAGGTGCAGAGGAGGCCCTGCATGTGTCCCAGCGTGCCAGCGTCCATGGATGTCAGCATGCTGAGACTCGGGCTGGTGCCAGATCCGTCACCAATGATGATGGAGCTAATGTCATGGGCAGTAACACATGTGTGCCACAGGATGGCCACACAGCAGGTTACATCACTGCCATGGCTGCGGGTGGTGCCACCGTGGAGGCCTGCATGTCATCTCAGTCCCAGCCTGTGCCTGTCAGCACCGGTGGGGCAGCACTGGTGTGTGTACAGGACAGTGGGACTGTTCTGGCCACTGCAGCGGCACCATTGAACCCTGGGGAGCAGCAGCCAGAGGGGCAGCATCAGCAGTCGACCAACGGCCATGAGGGTACAGTGTCAGGGAGCGGCATCAGTGCATCACCTGTGGACATGCCCAGGCCTGGCCCTGGTGTGCAGCGCCCACCCTCAAGGGGTGATGAGCATCAGTGCCGCGATCACCCTGAGGGACAGCATGCCGATCAGGCAGATGACCTCTTGGATGAGCACACCCGCATACTGCAAGCATCAGTCAATCAGCAGATGTGGCTTGTGACGGTGGTGGATGCACTGAGTGCTGCTCTGCACCAGGCAGAGGAGCATCGCAGCAGAGACACCACTCTGCTTCTGGCAGGGATGGACCAGTTGAGGGAGGATGTGACTGCTGCCATTGACAGGCAGACACAGGCATTCACTGATGTCATGGCCACAATGGGCACACAGTTATTTGCCCATGCGTCGCAGACACCACGCAATGCATGTCCACCCCCCATTCTCGGCGTTGTGTGACACCATCCTTGTTGACACCAGGTTCAGCTGTGGGCATCCTGAGCATGCCTAGCGCAGGCATGTTCGGTGTGCTGCAGACCCCTGCATGAGCATGGTCATGTTCATGTAGTGGAACCCCTGGGGGGACCGTTGGTGCCACCCCATGAGGCCAGTGGTCAGCCTGTCACTGCTGGCGGGTTTCAGTGGGGCCGCCCATGCATCCATGGCAGCCATGGCACTGTGGCATGTGACTGACCTGTCTCCCAGCATGGCTACTGTCTGATGCTGCCCTGTGTGCATTGTGTCATTCAGCGGGCAATGCACGGGTGGGTACCCAGCCCTGCACGCACACACACAGTCTATCTGCACACCCTCCCAGCTGCTGTCCACAGTTGTGTGTGCATGATGATGCCTGCATTGTGCTGTATGCCACTGTGCAATGGTGCCCAGCATCTGACACATGCACAATGACAGGCAGTGGGTGTGGTGGTCTGGGGACATGTGTGTGGCTAGGGGTGGCGGTCTGGGTTGGCGTTCCTCCTACCCTTTGTGCATGTCTGGTGAGTTTGTGTGTGTGTGTGTGTGTGTGTGTGTCTGACTGTGTGCCATGTTAGACCTCGCCCATCCCTGATAGTGTGTGCGGTTCCATGCCTGGCCACTTCCCTTGACGGCATGCACCCCTGGTGTGTGTCCATGTGTGTTTGTGGGTTGTGCCTTTGCCACTGGTGGTTGCACATGGCCCCATGACTTACCTGGGTTGGCTGAAGTGCTCCTCCATGATGGTGTCCTGGTGCAGCTGTGCCAGCCGGAGCAGTCAGGGGTCCCATCGTCCAAGGGGGGGCTGCCCATCACCATTGTCACTGGCGTCCTCATTGTCCCCATTGCTGTCCCTCTTTTCGACCTGTACAGCTATCCCACATTTGTTGACCATGTTGTTCAGGATGCAACAGGCCAGGAATAGCCTGCAGGCCTTTGAGGGGCTGTACTGTAGGGCACTGCCGGAGGTGTCCAGGCAATGGAAACATGCCTTCAGCATACCGAACACCCACTCAATGACATTACGTGTGGTGGCATGTGCCTCATTGTAGTGTTGCTGTGATGGGGTCACGGGCCACTGGTATGGTGTGAGCAGCCAGGGACAGAGTGGCTATCCACTGTCACCTGTGTGTAGAGGGTGGAGGTTAGTTTGGTGATCAACATCACCCTGCCCTGGGCCATGTAGGCCACTACCCATGTCACCTCTGACCATACCCCTCCCAAGCCCTACATTTGTCTGTGTGGTTTGCATACTCACCCACTAAGTGGCCAGTGGGGATGTCCCCACTCTCCAATCTGTGGCACAGTACTGACTGGTGCCAGATGAAGGCATCGTGTGCTCCCCCAGGGTGAGTGGTACAGACATTGATTATGCACCCCCTGGCATCGCACACCACCTGGCAGTTGATGCTAGCATAGCCCTTCCGATTAATATATGCGGCCCCCTCAGGGCCAGGTGGTGTGCGGATGGCCACATGGGTGCAGCCTATTGCCCCTAGCAGTCCAGGCATACCTGCTACCCTGTGGAACTCCTGTATGTTTGCTGTGTGCTCCTCCGGTGTGCTGGGGAAATGGATGTACTCCGCAGCATGTGGCAGCAGTGCGCTGAGGAATTGGGTGATGTGGCATGACGCAGCCGACTGACTTATGCCTGTGGTGTCCTCTGGAAGGTACCCGTGGTGAGCAAGCACATGCAAGCTGTCACTTTAGTCTCCACTGACAGAGCATGGCTCCGTCGTGTGGGTGCCTGCATCACATCACTGAACAGCTCACAGAGCCACCTCAGAATTGCATGATTCAGTCGGTACTGGCCCACGATCTCAGTATCACTGTACAGCTCAAAGCTGGTGCAGGCTCGGTACTGCCTGTTGGGGGAATACTGCAGTTGGCTCTTCCAAGGCCGCGTCCCCTGCTGCCCACCTTCTCACCCCCTTCATTACTGCCTCCATCTAGATGGTGGCACTGGCCATGTCCCTGGCTTGTGTTCACCCCCCCGGCAGCTGTTTCTGTGTTCCCCCCGCTGTCCTGGCTGCTACTTCCCCTGCACCGGAACACCTTCCTGTGGTGGCCTCTGTGCTGTGTGGCACTTCCCCCTTCTGCACTGGCTGTGGCTCCCCACACCTTCCCTGTGCCTCTCTGTTCAGGGTGCCCTTTCCCTGGCCTGCCCTGTGTGTCCCTCCTGCCCTATTTGTGCAGCTAGAGTTCAGCCTCATGTGCTTTCCCTGTAGTGTTCTTGCGCCTCTCCCTTGTTCCTTTTTATTTTGGCTCATTTCCGCTATAGTCCATGTGAAACTTCCGCTTGCTCCTCTATTGCGCATGGCGCATGTTGTTGAATATCGCACTGCACCATTTATGCATGGTTCCTCCCCCTTCAGTTGCGCATACATTCATTATCATTGAGCTATTGCTCAGCGTGATTTTGGGGGGTGCATCTGCCTCCTGCTGAATATCGCAGAATGTCGCATTTTTGGACCCCTTTTGAATATCTGGGCCAATGGCAGTAAACTAACTTTTGTTAAATTCAGGAAAAGCTAGACAAAACAAATGGGTTTTCAAGGCCATTTTAAAATTCTCAATGGTCAGGCACTCTCTAATCTGATGAAGTAGAGAGTTCCACAGGGTTGGAGCCACAAAAGCAAAAGAGCGGGTCCCAGAGGTCTTCAGTTGAACCCTGGGAACCTCTAGCAATCCCTTGTTAGAGGAATGGAGTGAGTGGAGGGGGTGGTAGAGGTGGAGAAGATCTTGCAAGTAGCCTGGACACAATTTTCACAAAGACAAAAAATACAAAACATTTCCAATATCATGTTATGAAATTCTTTCCATTAAAACCACACATATTAACCCCAATGTTTTGCTAATAGGGCTTGTTTAGGGGAGTGTTTTTCCTGTTGTTGTGATTTTGCTATCCCTTTCTTATTTGTAATAATTTGTTTATCACACAAAGAAAAAAGGCTGTCTGCTTTTAAGGCTCTTTTCTTACATCCTTTCATTTCATTTTCAAGGAGGGCCCAAAGGCAAGGCCTCACAGAACATTGGGTTGTATGCTCAAAAGGGCGTAGTGCATATGCGCTGTCTATCTGTGGCGGGTTGGTAGCCCTACATGGAATATCTGCACAGTGAGGGTCCAGTGGCATGCACCAACTGTGAGCCCATCAGTTGCACACTGGATCCCCCCAGCTGATTATGCCACTCCACACCTGGGCTGGGCCAGGGGTATGCCGGGGGTGTGCCAGCACTCCACATGATTCACACAGGTACAGTGTGCTGGACCAGTGTGGGTAACATTATGCCTCTTGAACCCTGCCGTGAGTGTCTATGTGCCTCCCCAATGGTCACCAGTAGGGAACAGTGGCAATGGGATCCCTCTGCACACATCTGCCCCTGCCCACTGGGCTGCCAGGGTGGGCTGGGGGGGTTGCCATTTGGGTGAGTTCCCATAGTTTTAATAATCCCAGACCAGTACTTTTCCACTCCTCCATACCCGTGGTGCAAGGGATCAACTCTGGGACCCAGGACGGCACCCAATTGGATGCCTGCCTGCATCTCACACGCCAGCCCACTACAGCCCTAATCCAGCTACATGGCGGGAGGGGCAGGCCAGCAGACAGGTGCCCTGTGGGTGCTTGTGGCTGTGAATCCATGCACCCAATGCCTGTCTATGGCTGCATTGGCATGCAGGCAATTTACGTGCAAATCACGTGTCAATTGCACCCACTTGAGCATAGCCCTGATTGTTTGCACAGTGACATAATGGTCTCCTTGCAGGGATCCCCAGTCTGTTAGGAGACCAACATGGTGCAGTCAAAATGTTTTGGTTATGTGGCTGCCCCATGGGCTATGTTCAGGAGGAGCAGAGCTGGGTAGGTGCCGTGTGGTGTAATGGACCCCTGACTGAAAAAACCTTCTTGCTGTCTCAGTTATGGCAAATAAAGTCTGAACAGGATATATCCCATTCCCTGTCTGCTTACAGGGCAGGGCTTATCCCTGTCTGTTTTGAGGGTACATCCCTACCTGATTAAAAGGGTATATCCCTGGTGGACATTAGGGGGAGAAAAAAAGTTATTTTGGTTTCTTAAAACGAAAAGAAAGAGCCAGCCCCATAGTGCCTCAGTACCATCAGTACTGTTAAAAATGGATGTTGGTCACTTGGGGACCAGCCAGGGGAGAGAAAACTGAGCATCCTTTGGATGACTCTTCTGTCTGGAAGTGGAGGCACGGACAATAACCCCAGTGGGACTGCTGCAGTGCCCTAGAGTAAGCTATATGCCAGGTGGCAGCTTCACAAAGTGGATGTATGAAAAAAGAAAATGAAATGAAATGATTTTGAAACAGCAATAAAAGCAAGCAGCCTTTTTTGCTTGTGAGAAAAATAATAGCATGCAAGAAAGGGATAGAAAAATGATGAAAGCAGCAAAAACAGTCCCATAAGCAAGCTGTAAGTGCGAAACGTTGGGGCAATGTGGGAACTGGAAAGCAAGAAGTTCTTGGGAATAGTGTTTTTATAGGCTTTATGAAAAGAGTAGTGAGTGGTGTACTGTGGAGTGCACCTAATTTCACAGTCTTATTGTTACGAAGTCATAGCATAAGAAAAATGTTATTATCACCCACAAGGTTTTGATTTTCCTTGGGGCTGTTATAGCTGTGATTTTGTTCAGCATCCTTGGTGTTTCTTAGACACATGATAATAATACGCATTAAAACAACAAGATGAGAATATACCTGGTTCAGAAAACATCAGTTATTTAATTATATTATAATGAAGGTGCCTGCATTAAACACTGCAGGAAGGAATCATAGGAGGAAAAATATGCAGGTTAGCTTTATGAAAAAAACAGCAATGAAGAGCAGACTTTAGGCTATATTTTTATTTTCATGGGGGTAACTCACATTTGTTCCCAAGTAATGGCAAGTAAAGCCTGATGAAAACAAGCTGTTGGATGTGTTCGGGGTCTAGTGTTAAACAGTGAGGCTCAACAACATCATCAGCTATGCTAAGCATCCTCTTAGATGACACACTTACAGGGGGACAACTGATGTATCTCACAATCAGTTGCATGAGGTGAGGAAATTAATGCATTTTCCATGCCCGGTAGCCTAAAGGATCAACCTGAAATGGCTCAATAAACTACAAAATAACTGTTCAAGATGTCTTCTGCAGAAAAAGGCTGTGACTGTGTTGTTGATGTCAGGATGTGCTGAGCAGTGGCTACCCACTTCCATCAGTGCTACTGTCAGTAACAGGTATTTCTTCCCTATCTTCACCAGTGGAACCAGATCTGCCAAATGGAATTCCCTCTCTGTCATGACCTTCTGTGCCTGTCACCAGTCCCTGCATGAAACCCGTCAGCTTATCACATAGCTCTTGTCCAAAAATGAATCACTCTGTGGCTCTCCATAGTCATGTGATCTAATTTTGAAACAGGAATCCTGCATAGTAGCAAAAACGTGGCTGCGACTATCCAGCACTTTCACAAACCTTGCATCCAGTTCAGGTTGCAGCTGCTCAGTGAGCACTACTGCCCCATCTGGAATCTCCTTGTTTTCCTCTACATATCTCTTCACTGATGCTTTCAGTGTATGCAGTGCTGGGATCACCCAACTCAAAGTGGCAGTGGAAGCACTTAGAACATGGGTACTCCTTTCAGATGGCCCAAGTACTTGCGCCATTCGTCAAACAGTGACAACTCATGGTGGCCTTGGACTTCCCCAGTGTTACAGTTCATTGCCATATCATGAAGTGTGCACTTCTGTTTTACAATTTAGAGAGCAACCATTATGATGAATTCCATCTGGTACTGACATCTTTTATCAAATGATGTTCAGACATACCAAGGTGTTGCACTTATCTTAGTTGGTTAGTCACCTTTGCAGAGCAGTGAAAATGAGCACAGATGGAGTGTGCTGTGGAGAGAGTCTTGATAGCTTCAGAACTGTGACATGGCACAGATGTGATCACTAGATTGAAGGTGAGAGCAAAGCAACAAATGTTGACAAAATTTCCATCAGAAACTGCTTTCATCATATTTGCCCTGCTATATGTGATGAAAAACAAACAAACAGCAACAACATGTAGATTGATACCAAGTGTCCATGACTGCAGAATGTCTTAAATGAATGCCAGGATGTTCGGTGACATGTGATCTTACTCCATTAGCCCAAAATTTAGAAGAGTAGACCTGCAGTAACTGCCAGACTGTGGAGGGATGAAGGGAGAGCCAGTGACACATGGAGAGAAGGAGAAATCCATAACTGGAGTCACAAGCTTTTGCACATACCAGTATATAGTCAAGCAGAGATATGCATGCTTGGAGTTTGTACTGCTCCAGATGTCTGAGCTGCAGTGGAAAACTCCACCTACAGCCTCAGAAAGTAGTATGGCATTTGCCATTCTCACACCCTCATATATCTTTGGCACCACAGTGCGTGAAAATGTGGAACATGATGAGAGCTGGTACCATGGCTGCAAGTGCTGCAGAAGGGTAAATGGTTAAAAGAGAGCTGCCTGAACTGAGCAGTATAAACCATGCAGTCAGGACTGCATGAGGAAGGAACAGTGACAAGGGTAGAATAGTGTCCAGCAGCTACCTCTACCCCTGCCGCTATTCAGCTGGACTAGAGTAGGTGGGGAAGAAGGAAAAAAGTGCAGTTGCTGGCTGAGCTGCCCCTGTGGCAGAGTCAGTTCAGGCAGCAGTCTTACCAGCACAGACCAGGAGACCAGGGTTCTAATCCTGGTCTCACGACTCGACAATTTTGTTTCCATTTGGGGATGTTACATTTTTTTGCTAAGGGCAGTGGAAACAGTGATTCCATGGTCCCACACATTTCACCTTTTTCCTGTGATTCGCTCCCCCATCAGACAGAATCTATTGGTTTGGGTGTGTGTGTGGGAGCAGAGACCCCCACATTGGGGAGCGTGAGGGTGGAGCCCCCCACATACAAATAGATGTGTGCATATATTTAATTTACAATGCTAGGGGTTGTTCCTGTGGTGTCCGGCCACTACTATTGATGCTGTGTTTACTAGAGGCATTAATTCCTGCTGCTGTATTGAACAGCGCTGTTAATACAGGGCTGTTATGAATGATGCTGTTATTGACAGTGATGGTCAAACCTAGTACCCTGCAGAAGTCTATGAAAATCAGTTTCTTCCACAAGTGAAAAGGGTTGCAGATCCAATGCCATCATTTCAACTATGAGCTGTGTGATATGGTTAGCTGTTGGATGGGATGACTGGTTCTTAGTTCTGGCCTGGAACACTTCCACTATTGGAAATGACTATGGAATGGGGGATGTCTCACACTTGTCTGATGGTGTGCAAACAGCAGGGGACTGATGCCTGGAGGGAGTGCTGGGGGATGCATGGATGACACTTTGGTGTTGAAGGAGTGGGAGTGGTAGCAGTAGCATGTACAGCAGCATTTGCATCATAGGCAGAATGTTTCATGACATTGCCAGTACCATCAGTACCACTGCCTGAATTGTCACCATCAGATGGGTCTGATGGAACCACAGGTATAGACCCCAATGCTTTAAATCTGAGGATGTTTTACCTTTAGGTGGTTCTTTAAGGATGTGATTGTTAAATGTTGCAGAGATTTCCCTTGCTGATAGTCATACTGCACAGTGTGAATATTACCTTTCTGTTATCTTCTGTAGGTAACATGAACTGCAACCATACAGTATCAAGCTCTAACTGTTCTTAACACTACTCATGCAGCACCACTACCACTCTTTTGGCACCCACCAGGTTTTCTTGTTTGGACTCGCATCTGCCTATTTTCCCATGGCACCACTGGTGCCTCTGCATCTGCTCTGCTTGGCTATTCAGGTTGGAATGGAGCCTGCTGAACATAGTGTTGAAGGGTAGCTTGACAAGGTTTTTTGGGAGGGAGAGGTGCCACATCCTTCTTTCTCCTGCCACTGCCACCTCAAGAGGTTGAGTTCTTCTGGCCAGCCAACTTTCTTGCTTTATTTGCTCTCAAGGTTCTCCTCATTCTCTGCCTCATTATCAAAGCTGCTTAGGTTTTGTGTGTTTGTGGATCTCACCAAAATTATTGAACTTGTTGATCATTCTCTACTGCTTAAGGCTCTGTCATGGTTAAATATGTTAGGTAAGGTAGTTAGCTGGTTTGGTGATTATTTCTCCAACAGAACACAGAGGACCATACTAAAGGACTCATTTTCTGAGTGCAAAAAAATTGACTGTGGAGTACTACAGGGTTCCATTGTGAATCCCCTGCTCTTTTCCATTTTTTTAAATAATTTACCTAATGCTTGCCCTTCTTTGGAGTTGCCGCTCTATGCTGATGATGCAGCATAGTATAGGGAGGATGAGGACTAGGAGACCCTGAATACATTGGTTCAGAAAGATTTTGATGATAATACAACACTGGTTTATGCAGAATAGGATGATTCTGAACAGAAAATAATAAAGGCTATGCTTTTCACTGGCCTATGTAAGAGGGTAAATTTAGACTTCAAAATCAAATCACTTGATGGTGATTTTATTGAAATGGTCAATGAATTTAAATATCTTGGGCTAACATCAGGTAGTTCATTAACATATGGTCCTCATATATTAGGTTGGTTAGGATAACTCATGAGAAAATTGGTAGGCTTTTTAGGATTAGAAGGTTTTTGGTTAGGGAAACTAGGAAACTGTTGGCTAACAGTTTACTATTTCCCTCAGTTGACTACGGGATGATTGCTATTCTTCAGCATGGGATGGGCTGTTAACCAATGTCAACTCCTTACACGATTTGGTCTGTCATTTTGTTACTGGACTTCTACTTCAAACTCACCATTGCATTCTTCATGAGAGCATGGATACTTCTCTTTTGAAGATTATAAAAATATTAAAATGTGCTACCTTTATACATAAGATGGCTCTAAGTAAGTACCCACATTGTAAAGACCACCTTTTTATTCTGTTCAAGAAGACCAGAGACACTCATGCTATGGAGTCTCCACCATTTTCATTTGTTGTCTAATTTAGGAGCAGCCAACCTGGTCAGAGAGCTTTGTCATGTAATGCTATCAAACTGTATAATAACCTTCTACCATTTATTGCTCAGTGTAATACTGTTTTTACTTTTAGAAGAAATCTCAGTGCTTCATACAGTTTGTTGTTGATATGCCATGGTAATCAACAAATGTGATATGTGTTGTATTTATATTTTTTTCTACTGTCTATATAAAATTTGTTGTACTGTATGTTTACCTTATTCTGGTTGATAATGAAAACAGGCATTGTTATGCTTACTATGCCTACCAGTATAATCAATAAAAGAAAGTAAAAAGGAAAGAAAGACTAGCTTCCTCAGATGAAATATTGGTGGGCAAATTTCCTGGTGGGAAGTATTCAGACTCAGATGAGTGTGCCTCCTCCTCTTCTACACTAAGAAGTTCTACAGTGCCAGAGAGAGGCCAAGAAACAAGAGATGACACAGTAGGGGTGGACACAGTAATGGAAATAGTTGTACAGCTGGCTGGTGCCACAGTGGTAGTAGTGCCCAGTGTCATTGTAGCAGTACTGGTGGTCCCCATGGTTACGGTTGCAGGTGTAGTCTGGGTCACAGTGACAGGAGTGGTCTTAGTCACAATAGAAAGAGTGAGTGATCTGGGTCACAGTTTTTTTTATTTAAAAGTTGAATGAGTCACAGGCTGGAGTCTATGAGAAACAAGTCTCCTTTACAGAACATCCCAAGTCATATAAAACAAGAAAAATATAAGCAGACATAAACACTATATTATAACAGGTACATGTAAGATGTTCCTGGAACAACAATTTTTAACTCACAAGTCATTTAAATCAGTGAATTCATAAACTGACATAAGCAGCATCAAATATAACAAGTACACGTAAGTTGTTTTTGCAACAACTTTTTTTTAAATCATGTTTAAAAATATCAAGAGATGGAGAATTTCTTAGCTGAGGGGGAAGTTCATTCCATGAAAGTGGAGCAGCATATGAACAACATTATTTCCCAAAGTGGGTTTGAAACTTTGGCAGAGAAAGGCCACATTGTGACATATCCCTAAGGCTGTATTTGAAGGTGGGAACTATAAGCCTGTTGGATAAATAGGTTGGGGTCTTTTGTCCATGACTTTATAAATTAAAGATGAAAAGCATGTCTGGAAGAAGGGGACAGCCAAATCTAACTGAGGCAATAGGGTACAGTGGTGTTCATTCCACTTGGACTTTAGAGTGAACCATAGAAGCTGAGAGTAAGCAGCAGTCACCAGAAGAAGATTTGAAGCATTAGCATGATGATAAACAGTGTCACTATAGTTTAGTATGGGAAGTATAGCTTGTGCAATAATATGTTTACTATGCAAAATTGACAGGCAATGCCTGGCATGTTTTAAATTACCCAGGCATTGACAAAATTTTAGAATGGTTTTGCTGATATGGTGTTTGAAAGCTAGGGATGAATCAAAAGTAAGACCAATATATTTAAATTCACTTATAAGTTCAATAGAGTCATTGTTTAAAGTAATAGAAAAGGAAGGGTTTGTCATGGACATGGCAGGCTGGGGCCCAAACAGCATAGTTTGAGTCTTTTTACTATTTAAAAGTAGAAAATTACTGGAAAACCAGTGCACAATTTTATCGAGATTACCCTGGAGAATTGAGGAAAGAGAAAATAGATTCTTGTGAGAATAGAAAAGAACCATGTCATCAGCATAGAGTCAAATTGAACAGTAGTCAACTACAGAAGATAAAGAATCAACAAAATGATTGAAACAATAGCGAGCAAGTATAGACCCCTGAGGAACCCTAGTGAAAATAGAGAGAGGAGAGGAAAGACAGCCATTCCAAAGAACAGATTGAGTTTGCCCATGTAAGTAAGAAGAAAACCAAGTGACTACATTAGAAGAGAAACCATAGGAAAATAAATGAGTCAAAAGCAGTTAGTGATTGATTACATCAAAAGCTTTGAACAAGTCAATAAAAACAGTTTCAACTAGATATTCCTTGTCCAAAGCCCTAGAGACAGAATCATGGAAATCAATCAGTGTTGTTTGGGTATAGTGATTAAGTCTGAAACCCAATTGAAAGTTAGAAAAAACCTGATAAGTGGCCAAATAGAAATCTGAGAAAGAACAATTTTTCCATACATTTGAAAATAACAGGAAGAAGGAAATTGGGTGATCATTCTCTACCAAAGTTTTTTCCCCACCTTTGTGCAAGGGGACCACTACAGAGGGTTTCCATGCTGAGGGAAAAGTTTGAGTAATGAGAGAGAAGTCAAATATATGAGTTAAGAGAGGAGCTAGAATGTCAGCACATGATTTAAGTAGAAAGTTGTCTAAATGATCAGTTCCCTTGGCTGTGTCCTCTCACAAAGAAAACAACAAATTAAATACATCTTTGAAATTGATGTACCTAAATAAAATGTAGGTCTTGAGAGGGGAAACATTGCCAGATGATCAGAAGACAATCCAGCAGTGGATAAACCAGCTTTTTTCAATAACAAAACAGAAGCCTCAGAAAAAAAGTGTTAAACATGCCACACATACTTTCTTTACAGTAAACAGTGGAACCATCATAAGATATGTTTGTAGTGCAAGATGCAGAAGGAACCCTCCAAATGGAAAGGGAAAGGAAAGGGGAAATTGTTTAACCAGGAAAGGCACACTAAGCCAGAGCTTGTTTCCAGATGTGACCTGGAAGCACAAGGAAGTTAAGTGACTTGTTCAGAGTCACACAGTATACAAATGGGGGCTAATGGGATTCAAACTCCGGTCTTCAGGTTTGCAGCTCAGTGCCTTTAACCACTATGCTATACTGCCTCCTAATAACATGCTAATTTTGAATCAACCATGTGGCAAAATTTCTTAGGATTATTTCTCGCATCAGCCAAACTGGTCTTGTAACAAGAAGATTTGGATTTTCTTATAATGGTAAAACAATAATTGCAGAATTTACTAAATGTCTGCCAGTCCTCCAGGATATTTAATTTCTTAGCCTTTCAATAGAGTTTGTCGAGGGTCTTCAACTGGGAGATGATAAAAGAAGTCACCCGGGGGGCATATTTGGATTTAACCCTCATTTCTAGAACAGGGGCATGTTGATTAGAAAGCAGATTAAACTGATGAAAGAAATAGTCACAGGCAGAACCCACATTGCAAATAGAAAACAGTTCCCACTGTTAATCTTGAGCAGGCCAATACAAAATGCTTCCAGACTAAATGCTTAAAACAGTGAAACTTAATAATGTTTGGTGTAAATTTAGGAGGAAAGAAATTTATTGTGCAATAAATAAGGGCATGATCACTAAATAAATTTCCCTGACACCCAGAAGAGCTGACTGGGTGATCAGAGGAAACAAAAATCAAATCTAGTGTAGTAAAGACACTTCTAAAGGAATCATAATGTGTGGGGTCTTTGATTAATTGATTCAGCCAGAGAGGGGCAAGGGAAGAATTAGTCTGAGTCCCCTGCTGGAAGACCAATTTGCTTTGTAGACCCCCCATTTAAGAAGCCATGTTGAAATTCGCCAAGGGAGTAAATCAATGAATACAAATGTGAGAATTTGGTTGTTTTAAGTTTAGGGGGACAGAAAATGCTACCAACTAGAATCTCTCTTCTGGATAATTTTAGAGACATGAACACAGCATAAATCAAACCACCTGCGGTGTCACTTTTAACAAGACAGCATGGAATGGAGGAGTGGATAAAAAAAGCAGAACCACACCCATGTCAAGTCATATCTGACTTAAAAGTGATTTAATTTGGAAGATTAATTTCAGAGTCAGGGATGGAAGAATCCAACCAAGTCTCAGTTGCAGCAAGAATGGAAGAACATGAGGAGACAGACCAGCTGAGCAACAAATCTCTTTTAGGAAGGAGACATTGAACATTGGAATGAAACAAATTTAGGTTATGAAGAGAAGGACCAGGGTTAATTTCTATGTTGCCTGCAACTAATAGTAAGAAAAAAAGAAACCAAAAATAAATCGAAAAAAAAAGAATACTTGGAATAATTTCTTTTTGGCCAACATAGCCATTTAGGGTGAAATGAGAAAAAGCTGAATGAACAAAATGTAATGCCTCTTAAAACAAAATGGTTCAGGTAGGCCACAGAGGGAATATCTGTCTGGGGGAGTGAACACATCCTGAAACCATTTAGTAGTTGGAGTTGAGGATACTGGGGTAAAACCAAAAGAAGCAATGCAATAATAAAAGAACCACATATGTAAAACGGGAAGGGGGGAATATCGGCGTTCCATCTTGAATGCCTATGTGAGTGCTGAGATAATGAGGAAAAAATACAAATTGCAACTCAAAACAGTAAATAACTCATAAATGCAAGAGAGTCAGAATATAACAATATAACATTTCAACTTTGCAAGCAAATATAAAACCAGAATACATTCTGTCAGTAATATCAAATGTAAGTTAATGATTAAGACCCAAATAACAAAACATAAATGGGTAATAGTCTTTGGCGGAAAAAAGAAACTAGAAATTGGAGAGGGATTACCCCCCCCAACCCCCAGCTCTCACCCAGGGAGAAGATTAAAAAAATATATTTAAATCTGCTAACCCACTAGCTGCCACCAAGTAAGAGATCAAGTCTAACTGAAAAACAAGTGGCAACCACAAAGTGAACTTTGTAGCCACTAAAAAGCAAAAAGAAAAATAATAATAAATGAATTGTGGTGAAAATAACAATCACTAGATGAAGTTTGTAGCCACTAATAATCACAAAGTAGAAGATGAGTTGTGGCCACCCTGGCTCTCACGTAGGAAATGTGTAAATGGGTTTATCCTGCAACCTAATTTACTGTCACTAAGTGTGAAGCAGAATTAAATGTGATAAAATGAAAGATGGGATATTATCACCCTGGCTCTCACTCAGGAAATGTGTGAGTGGATTTATCCTGCAACCCGATTTACTGCCACTGGCGATTAAGCGTGAAAGGTGACTGCAATCAAGAGGAGTGGTCTCAGTCATAGTGGTAGGAGTGTCTGGCAGGGCACTGTCACTGCAGAAGTTGTGATGCCAGTTAGTTTTAGTTTAGTTAGTTTTTTGTTGACTGGGAAAGGAGGATTAGGCAATTCTGCCTATTTTCAGCCTCGTCCCAAGGGAAAGGGTGAAGATACAGATGCAAACTGACATACTGAATCAGATTAAGCTGTTGGTGGTACAGTATTTTAATGAATGGGAGGAAATTTGGCCAGGACACTGGGGAAATTCTCCTACTCCTTTTGCCGGGGGCTGTGCTGAGCCTTGCGGAGCAAGATGGAGAATCCTGATCCAGTGTCAGAGGACAGAGCTGGTGTAGGAGGCAGAGGTGATGGTGCAGTGGACACTGTTATTGATAATACTATGGAGACTGTTCAGAACACCCAGAAAATAAATCATACTGAAGTTTATGAGGATTTCAAACAAGCGGAATTAACATTAAAACAAGAACTCCATCAAAACAAATTTGTTACAGACACAAATATCTAAGGTTGAAATGAATTACTTCAAAGCTAAAACTAAACTTGAGAAAGAAAAGAAAAGAAAACATCAAATGGGAGCTTACCAAATTCCAGATAAAAAACAAGCCAAAGTATTTCTCTTTACAGCAGCATTGAAGAACCCAGATTCAAACCTGGATCCTGCTGACAAAGAGAGGACCCAGCAACCGAATGATGACGCAACAAAATGGGCACCTGAATTGGCACTGATGGGTGCCGGATGGATTAAGACATCAGCAGGACAATGGATACCAGATCCCTCAATGGCAATTCCCAGAGCTGAGGATGTTTCAGATTTGCCAGAGAAGTCTCACATAAATTACAGTACCATGCCAGTAATGGGAGAGGTAGCAAAACCAAATATATCAAAGGATACCTCCACAAACAATTTTCCAGGTACACTTACTTATTCCCCTTTGGATAATACTAGTGAAATATTTTACTATGCGATTGCTGCCACAGCACGGATGGAGAATGTAAACCCACAACCAGCATCACCACATTTGAGTACGGAAAAAGTAAGCATTGCATAAGTTGTAACAGAGCATACAGAAACACAACAGGTTAAAGCTCCCATATACCCCAGTCTTTTCCATAAACCTGTGGAACTGGGAAAATGACATAATACAATTCTACTGCGATATTTAGGGGGAATGGAGACTCCCCCTGACAGATATTGTGTCAGAAAAAATTTAATAAAACATTCCCTGGATTTTCAACCTGCTAATGTTCATGTTCCCATCCATGCACTAGGGGAGAGAGAGCACTTTTGACATTACGTTTAGCACTATTGCTGTATTAAATAGATTTTGGAGCGAATACACAACACTGAAAATGAACCTGCTGTGGACCCCCTTTCAAGTTATTCCCCTGACAAAAGAAACATTCAGATTTATAACAGTTCTATTCCAGAATGATGCGATAAATATTGGGTAAACCGATATTTTGTATTGGTTGGAAAAAAGATGCTCCATACAAGGTACATCAGATCCAATAATGGATGGAGAGGGATAATGGAATGGGGGGGTGGAAGTTAAAAATCTAACACAAACTGTTACAGACATCCAATATCTGCCCAGTTATTTCTACTTGGGTAGGAATAAAGGTTTTATTTTCTACCCAGGACAACCATCATCCTGTTACAAATGAGGATCACCCAGATATGTAGCAACTGTGAAATTTGTAATTGTACACAGTGTGGGGAACTTGGTCATTCATGTTTCCACTGTACAAAACACAGAAATGTAACTTACGTGATGAGGAAGGTTATTTGTTTACAGACTGCTCCTGGGCAGCTCAGAATACTGAAAATGCTGATTATGGGGAACAAGGTTTCTGTATTAATAAAGCTGCTAGATCTGCTATGGCACCTCCCCGACAAGACAACTCAAGTAAATGTACCTGAAGTGAGGAACATATCACCATGTACTTCAAAAACATCCAACCTATATGAGGATGTACAGCTAGCACGGACAAATCCCACAGCGGAAACAATACCCACCCCTGGAACTTCCTAAGACTCTGACATATAAGCACATGAACTAATGGACATGCCTTCCCCTCCATTCCAGAAGATGAGGTTTTTCAAATTGTAGAAAAAAAAGGAAAGGAAAAAACTTAGACTCAGAGCCTCAGTTTGAGCCAATACCAACAAAAAACAAATTTGCTACACTGCAATGGGATGTCACTGACTTGGGCAATGAATCAGACTCGGCTTCCATCCATTCTTCCCAAAAGGTTGCCATGTTAGATATTGATGAACAAACCTTTTTAGTTAAGAGTAAACCCAAACAGAAGAGAATGGGAACTAGAGCAAGTGTTAAGAAGGTTACCTGATATTTGTAACTTTGAATTATGGCATCTTCCCTTTATGAACTATCCGTGGCATCCCTGAACATGAACAGCATAAAAATGGAGAAAAAATGACTAATCATTTTTGCATTGTTTGGAAACTGTCCATTTGATGTCTTTCTACAAGATACAAGGCTTCATTCTGTACTTAATATGCAAACAGCTACTACAGCATGGGTATAGGGATTCACATATTGGTCCACAGGGGAAGAGAACTGCAGTGGCATGTATTTGTATTAATAACCCATCAAATATTATATTCCATAGAGTAGATATTTTATTTATTTCAGTTTGGGATTAATACCTTTGAGTCAAGGACTCATTTTCAAAGGCTCAACGTCAGTGTTGAACAAACATTACAACAATACAAGGTTTACAGAGAAAAAAATAGAAAAAACATTGAAGCATATACACAGGCAGTAATAGTAAAATTTGAACTTATACACATCACATTAGCAAATATTAACAGATAGACTTATTAGATAGGAGGGGGTTGGGGGGATCAGCCAAAGGTGGCATTGTCTGAGGTGGGAGAGAGGTGGAACTTTCAACCCAGTGAGGCCATCATCAGGTAATTGGGGGTAGGGGAGTGGGTTAAGAAAAAAGTGGTATATAGCAGAAAGATGTAGGGGGGGTAGGTAAATGAAAAACTGGGAGTGAGGTACTATCACATTAGTGCAGGCAGCTGGCATTGTCTGAGGTGGCAGAGAGGTGAAGCTTTCAAGCAAGTGAGGCCATCATCGGGTAATTGGGGGTAGGGGAGTGGGTTAAGAAAATAAGTGGTATATAGCTGAAACATGTAGAGGGGGTAGGTAAATGGAAAACTGGGGGTGAGGTACTATCACATTAGCGCAGGTAGGTACAAGTCATTTTAGAGCTGATGAGAGATTTGAGCCTAGCTTTGAAGGTACTAATCTTGGTAATATAAGTGAAGACAGCAGGTAGTTCATTGTACCATTTCAGATCTTGATACAGGATGGAGTTCTGGGTAAGTTTCATCCTTTTGAAGGGAATCACCATCTTGTCAGTAACTGCACTATGGGTAGATTTCATTGGGATGGCAAGCTTAAAGTGTCCGCCCAGTGTGGGGGATGTCAGTCCAAGTAGTACTTTTTTCAGAAGTAGGCAGGTTTGGTGATTGCCCGCTAAGATGGATGAAGACATATTTCCTTGAAGAGCACTTCTAATAGACATTCAACTAAATCCCATAGATTTTAGACTAATTAACATTTATGCCCCTCAAACTAAGGCAGGTAGACTAGATTTATTTAAAAACATAAACATTCAGCCCTACCTATTCACCTCTGGAAACATCTTGTTTGGGGGAGACTTCAATTGCAGCCATTTTACTTCAGATAGAGGCAATAAAACACATACATTTTTGTGGCACCACCTTTTTAAAGTGCCTGCTTACATAAACAGGTTTAGTGGATGCTTTTGCACAAATTGACAAACCAGCAAAGCATACATACTTTAGGGGAAATCTATCCATGAGGATAGATTGCTGGCTTAGTTCCCCTACCTTACCGATCAAAAGGGCTAAAGCCTTACCAGTTGTCTCATCTGATCATGGACTTCTAAGCATGACCCTTGCAAACTTTAAAGAAATAGCAAAAGGAAACGGATACTGGAGATGTAACTCCAGCCTATTAGAAGACCCAGAAATAGCACAAGATTTTCATCAAGTTATTGCAGCTAGAAAGTCAGTATACTTTTTATATGATTCCCCAACAGCATTGTGGGAAGATAGTGAAAAAGGACCTACAGGAACATTTTCAATTAATGGGAAAACTTAAAGGGAAAATTAAAAAAACAGAAATACTGTATTACGACTTACATTTACAATTATATCCCTTGATTTCATTACAAAATGCTGGAAAACATAATTATTCATCACAAATCACACATATTGAAACAGATGGCACAACTTCAATATAATAGGATGAAATGTTTGGAAACTGAACAAAAATTTGGAACACGAGGAAAACAATGCAATACTACCCGTTTAGTAGTTGTTCAAAACAAAGGTCAAAGAAAAATATTCATTGTATAAAATCAAGTAATAGAAAGATACTTACCAAAAACCCCAGAAATTTTATCAGAAATTGAATTTCACAACTCACAAAAGTTTAAACAGTCAGATCTCTCAGAATCGCATATGAATAACTGGTTACAAACGTGTGGCCTGAAACAAGTTCCACTACATTTAACAAAAATTTTAATTAAACCAATAACAGTACAGGAAATCTCAGTGTTCATTTTAAATTTCAAAAATGGATCAGCACCTGGAGTAGATGGTTTACTCAGTGAAATATACAAAAAGCTATTTCCATTGCTAACCTCAGAATGAGTACATTTATTTAATAGTTTACTGCACTTGTGTCAATTGCCAGGCAGCATGTGTAAAGGTTATTAATCCTGTTATATACATCAGGAGATAAGGAAGTATTATCAAATTGGAGGCACATTACTCATTTAAACATTGACTTTAACATTTTAACAAAACTGCTAAGCAATAGACTACTATCAATAGTGGACAACATAATTCACCCCACACAGATGTGTGCAATAACAGGTAGGAAGATCAAGGATATATTGAGCTTACTATGGGAAATTATCATAAAATCATTGAATCATAGAAATGTGACAGCAGAAAAGGACTCTTTTGGTCTGCCTCTTACCCATCCCTCTCTACTTGCCCTCCTTGTCCAGAGATCCCACCCTTTGACCCCAGGTCAACCCCTTGTGTCTGTCCCATGACCTCTATCTTGAAGACCGTCACCATTTTTACCACCCCACCTCATCTGGCAGACTGTTCCAGGGCTCCACCCCCTTCTCAGTGAAGTAACGCCCCCTCACATTGCCCCAAACCTTCCTTCTTCTAACCTTAGACTATGACCTCTAGTTCTAACATCTTCTTTTCTTGTGAATAAGCTCCCCCCTACCTTATTAATCCCCTTCACATACTTAAACATTTCTATCATGTCTCCCCTCTCCCTTCTAGTCTACAGTGGGTACAGATCCAACTCCCTCAACCTCTCCTCATGGGGCTTCCCATTCAACCCATGCACCATTTTAGTGGCCCTTCTCTGAACCCTTTCAATCTCATCTATGTCATTGCATAGATGAGGTCTCCAGAATTGGACCATGTACTCCAGGTGAGGCCTCACCATGGATTTGTAAAGTGGTATCAGCACCTCCCTCCTTCTGTTTGTTATACCTCTCCCTATGCATGCCAGCATCCTATTTGCTTTGCCCACCGCCTTGCTACATTGGGTCTCCACCTTAAAGTTATCTAAAATTATAATTCCCAGATCCCTGTCCTGCTCAGTTGCCTTAATTACATCCCCCCCAGTGTGTAATTTGCTTGTGGGTTATTCTGCCCCACATGCATTACTGTGCACTTTTGGGTATTACATTTCAGCTGACAGGTTTCTGACCACCTCTCTGCCAATCTTAGATCTTCCCTCATAGCCTCCACCCCTTCCCCTGGGTGTCCACCCTATTGCAGATCTCTGTATCATCTGCAAATAGGCAGACCTTGCCCAACAGCCACTCTGCTATGCTGCTGATATAGATGTTAAACAGGATGGGCCACAGCTCCAATCCCTGGGGGACCCTGCTTGTCACCTCTTCCTCCTTGGAATGTACCCCATTTACCACCACCCATTGGCTTCTGCCCATCAACCAGTTCTCCATCCACTTTGTTATTTTCTGTCCCACTCCCAAACTTTCCAGCTTATTTCCCAGCCTTCTGCGGGGGACAGTATTGAAGGCCTTCCCAAAGTCCAGATAGGCCACGTCCACTGCCCCTCCCTGATTTACCACCCTCATCACCCAATAGAAAAACTTGATCAAGTTTGTCTGGCATGACCACTCTTACATGAAGAAATGCTGATGGAGGTCCTGTAGCCCAATTTCCACCAATAGTTGACCACCCTTTCTTATAATATCACCTCCATCACCTTGCCCATCACCATGGTGTGGCTGACCAGGCGATAAATGCCCACCTTCTCCCTACTGTCACTCTTGTGAAGTGGCATCACGTCTGCTCTCTTCCAGTCTTTTGGCACCCACCCTGTATGCAGGGACTAGTTAAACAAGCTCACAAGAGGTGCTGCCAGCTCCTCCCTTAGTTCTCAGAGTACCCTAGGTTGCAGGGTGTATGGACTCTTTGTTTTATCCATCCTCAGCCTACCTAATTCCTCTCTTAACCTGTCCTCACTGATCAGGCTAGGATCCACCCTTATGTCATTCCTTCCCTTTTCCCTTAACACCAGTCCCCTTCCTTCCTCTTTCACCATGAAGACGGAGCAGAAGTACCTATTTAGCACCTCCTCTTTCTCGAAGTCCCCTTCCACTTGTACTCCCCTCTTCCCCTTCACCCTTACTATCCTCTGCCTTGCTTTCCTCTTCTCGCCTATATACCAAAAAAAAGTTATATCACCCCTTTTGGCCAGCTTAGCAATCCTCTCCTCCATTTCTGCTTTTGCCTTCCTAATCTTCTGCCCTCCCACCCTCAACCTCTCCCTGTAAGTCTCCCTGTCTTCCTTCTTATGTCCTCTTATATGCTCTGAATGCCCTTTTTCTTTCCCCAATTGCCCCTCACGTCCTTGGTGAACCACAGTGGCATCTTTCTTTTTCAGTTCTTCCTCACTTTCCAAGGATGAAATTTCAAATAGAAACCTTTAGGAATAATACCCAGGTGGCGGCATTTGGAAAGAAACTGTAAGTGACTGCAGAGTTTAGTCTTAGAGCAAATGACAGAAAATAATTCAAGAGAAGGCTTAGAAATATGAGAAGGAAATGCAGACATAGAAGAAATGAAAGGTTTCTGTTTGAAATTTCATCCTTGTTCATTTGGATCTGAGACACATGTTTCCTCTACTAACAAGTTTTTGAAAACTTTCTCTAGGAAACTTATCGTGTACACCATTCTCTCCATCAAAACACAGCTGATCTCTGTGGACAAAACCATTCAAAGGCAAAAGGATTTCCTGCAGCGAACGGCTCCACATAACCTTCCTTTATTAAGCACTGCATCCAAAACCTTAACTCCACTCTTTCAGTTTCTCAAGGACACCAAAGCTGCAAAACTCCAGTCTCTCACCCAGCAGATCAACAACCAGCATGAGCCCTCGAGTCAGACACAACCTAACAATTTGGTATTTTGTATTCCTCCAGACCTTCCCCTGACACAAGATGAGCACTCACTCCTTAGCAAAGGTCTCTCTTTTGTGCCCACACCCAGATATCTTGATGCACCCCAGGTTCAAGTTGATCTACAGTGCTTTTATCGTAGAGTACGCCTTGCAGCTCATTTTTCTAATATGACTCCTCTTCCCACAGATGATGACGGTATCACCAGAACTATCAATGACATCAATCCCCAGCTAAGTGCATGGACACCCCTTCAGGACGTTTTGCTGCTGTTGATTATTTTGTTAACCAATGCATGGAAAACACCACTAACTTTAATCTTCATTGCAGGCACAACCATTCCAACCTGACACCTGGTGAGCTTGCAGCCTCAGATCTCTACAATGTAGGAATGACATTGTTATTAAACCAACTGATAAGGGAGGTGCTGTTGTGGTCTGGCAAAGGAGCTATACATCACGGAAGCCACACAGCAACTCTCTGACACCAGGTTTTATTCTTCTCTTCCACAGGACCCACTGCTGACTATCAGACGGAGGTCACCACCACCATCACCTCTGCTATTGAAAACAATGAGCTCCTGCTTCTAAGAGACTCATAGTCCAGCATCCCCAGACATCTAGGTTTTATCTTCTTCCCAAAATCCACAAAACAGGTAACCTGGGTCATCCCATAGTGTCTGCCTGCTCCTGCCCCACATCCCACATCTCTGCATTTTTGGATGGCCTCATGAGATCCCTTGTTGAGTTCCTGCCCTCCTATGTTAAAGACACTAACCATGCTCTCCAGTTATTTGACAGGTTCAGATTCAGTGACTCTCATCAGCTCATCTTCACCATGGACATCAAATCTCTTTACACAGTGATCCCCCATGATGATGGTCTGACAGCTCTGCAGCATTTCTTGAACAAGCAGGAAGTCCAGCAGCCACCCACACACACACTAACTCGTCTGGCAGAACTGGTTCTAACACTCAATGCTTTTCTTTTAATAACAATTTTCCAGCAGGTCAGTGGAGTTGCCATGGGTACCAAGATGGGTCCCAGCTTTGCTAATCTGTTTGTGGGTTGGGTGGAGGAATGTTTTCTCTCATTCACAGGGACTGTGCCTGAACTCTACAAGCGCTACATTGATGACTGTGTGGGGCCACCTCCTGCTCAGGGAGACCCTCCAAGTCTTCCTTGACAAGTTCACCACAGCTCATCCTTCCCTTCAGTACACTGTTGAAGTATCCTCCTCTACACTGCCTTTCCTGGATATCCAGCTCTCAGTCCAGAACACTGGTCTGAAGACATCAGTCTATTACAAACCCACTGACTCTCACAGTTTCCTCCTCCATAGCTCCTTCCATCCTAAACATGTCAAGAATGGCCTGCCTTATTCACAGTTTCTTAGACTTACGCGGGTTATGCAGTGAAGAGGATGATTTTGCTGAGCAGACCCAAATAATGCATAGTTTCTTTATCAACAGGGATACCCTAAAGCACAGTGGACAGAGCACTCTCCCGGTCAGTAACATGCCCCATAACCTTGACCCCTGGGAGGGATACTGTCACACAAGAACAACGGCGAATTCCACTAGTTCTTCCTTTCCATCAGAGCACACCTTCTCTTCACAGGATCATCACTAGTAACTTTCCCATTTTGCAAACTGACCTAACATTGGTGCTTCCTTTACAGAACCACCTATTGCCTCCTACTGCGGCCACTAACCTGCGCCAATCTCCTGGTAAAAAGCAGCCTACCCACTCCTAACAGTTCTTCCCCAGGTGCAAACCTTGCAACAGGGCTCTGCTACACCTGCAAATTTATTTCCAGTGTAACTGAGATTCGGGGGCCTACAGGTGTTTTCACATCACCAAGGAGTTCTCATGCACCTCCACTAATGTAGTGTACTGTATTCTTTGCAGGAGGTGTTCAGCTATTTACATCGGAGAAACTGGTAGGCTCTTGCTGACCGTTTCAGGGAACATTACAGAGCGGTCCAGGAATGGTGAAACTGCTAAACCCATTGTATCCCACTTTATCTCCAGGGACCACAATGTCAATGACCTTTCTGTTTGTGTCCTTCAGCAGGGCTTCCGGATCCTAACCATAGAAAAACATGGAAGCCAAGCTGATCATCCGACTAGCTCCCAGCAGCCCTCTGGTTTAAATGATAGACTTATTGTCCACTAACATCTTTCAGCCTCCCCTTTTTTTTTCCTAAAGTCAATTTGTTTTTGTACTGATTTATTTTTCATTTTCACCATATGTCTCCATTTCTGTCTCCTTCTCACACATTTGTCACCTTTCAACCTTCTTACAAGGCCCTGTTAATCTGTCTCTACCTGGGAACTTCCCCAGCTCTTTCTCTCCCATTATGTTTTATCTTTCCCATCATCACCTTTTTGTTTCACAGATTCTCTCTTAATCTTACCATTTATCACTTCTTCTCTCTTTGCCTCCCCCTTCTTCTTTCTCCACATATATATCTCTCTCTCATTTTACCTCTCCTCTACACTAACTTGTTTTTTTTCTCTTTTAGATATTTCCTGAAGAAGACCTAAGGTCGAAACGTAGATTTTTAACTCTATTTTCTATTTTCAGCGTGCATTTAATATAACCATTTTGTTTTGCTTCGAGACCATATAGACCCCTGGTTACAAACTTGGAACATTCATACACCAATCCCAAAGCAAAGACCACTTGTGGGATTACCATTATATTTCCAATATTGCTTTGGAAAATTAAAACTATGGTTAGTTTCCAAACATCAAATACTTACACTTACCAGAAAGGAATTTTAGCAAACAATTATGATAAACATTTTCATGGAACACACTCTTTTGGGGTTAGAACACAACAAGAACTGGAACAAATACAGTAGATCGTATATTAATGAGTTCACGGACTCGGGCGAGAATGGGGGCTGCCCTGTGGTTAATCACACACAGAAAACTTAATGTTAAACATAATCTAAAACATAAAGAAATTGGAGAAAAATACTGCCTGCAGACTTCATGCCATAGTGCTTTAGAAATGATGGAACATCTATATTTTGATTGTCTATACATAAACAGATTTTGGTCTTTTGTAACTCAGATGTGGAAGCATTCCCCTTTCAGTGCTCTCTCTCCGGAGATATTATTTTTAAGACTCGTTCCCCTAAAATGGCAGAAATAAGACAAAAGCACTATGCATTTAAATTTGCTATGTATTAAATAGTACATCTTGCAGATAAGATGTCAACTAACTGTACAGCAAATAGAAATTTCTCAAGAACAACTGTTCTACTCCATTCAGCATAACATTAATGAAATCCAGAATACAGAAAAAAGGGTATACTCCCCTCAAGTACAAGCAGGATGGTGGAGAGAAACACAATGATTAAATAAGCAAGATAACAATGAAATGAGAGAGGAATAATAATGCTTTCCGACAATAAAAACAAAAAAAAACTATATATGGGTTATGAAAATAATGTTTAATCTTTTTGGTTTTCTCTTTTCCAAGATAAGAATTTTGTTTTGTCAAATTATATATAAAAGTTTCAGCAGTGTATTGTAAACTACCTTGATGTGCAGTAGTTTTAACCTGGAAGGGTGTTTAACCCCAGACAATAATGGTAACAATTTATGTTTATCTAAGTAATTACTTTTATTTTTTTGTTTTAGATTGCTGGTATTGTATCTGCACAGCACAGCATTCTTGTATGTGATTATTATTTGTATATACTTAATAGAAAAAATTCCCCTACTCTTTTTGAGAAGTGCCATGGGATCTTTAACGTCCACCTGAACAACCACCAGAACTGGCAGATGGGACCTCAGCTTAATGTCTCATCTGAAAGATGGTATCTCAGATGTGCAGCACACTCCCTCATGATACACTACAGTGTCAGTATTGGGATTTATCCTAAGTTCCCAGTGTGGGGCTAGAACTCACAACCTTCTGATCTTCCAGTCCCAAAGGTGAGCCTGCTACCTGGTGAGCCACTGGCACTGCAATGCAAGTAGTTGCAATGGATGGACTGTGAATCAAAGCAATGGTGGTTGGTTATTAAGGAGGATGTCCTCATCCTGGTGGTAGCTGTGGCAGTGGCAAGGGATGAAAAGGACACATTCACATTGGTAGTATCAGTGGAAGTTAATGACAGTGTCCTCCTAGCAGCATTACTAGTACTTTGAATGCTACTTCTACTTTTTTCCCTAGTGTCAGCCAATGCCATACTGGTGCTAATAGATGCTGCAGGATTTAATGGGGTAAAACTTAATTTTGTATGGCAAATGTGACCTGAGCATCATTCTGCAGTATGCCCTCTCTCTCCTACTGCTTGCTGCTCTACGCCTGCTGCAGGCTTTGTTGGGGATGCTGGACCATCTGTGTTTTCTGGCACTATGTTCACTGCCTGTCATAGCTGTATTCCTCACAGGGATATGTAGTACATTTAAATCATATTATTATGAAATATAGTCACTCAAGCCACTGTAACAATGCTGAACTGGCAAATCTCACTCACTTATTGTCAAGCCAGACTAGTAAATTCTTAGAAAAAAATATTTTTTAAATGTTATCTTGGGCAGAAAGTCACAAACCTTCTCAGACTAAAAAAACCTTTTTTAAATTTCTTCTTGGGTAGAAAGCCACAGATTGTCCAAGACAAAAAACATTATTTTTAAAATTCCTTCTTGGCCAGAAAAGCTACAAACTTAGGAAAATGTTTTGAGTGCACAGCCATGCACACACTCATAACAGAAAAGCAGCTAAATGAAGTAGTGGGAGTCAACCAACTAGTCCCATCCTACCAGCTACGGTGTACTCACGTTTGCTTAAGTGGCCACAGAGGGACCCAAACCATGGGTCCTTACAAGAGAGGTGTGATATCAAATTTTAATTATATTTATTATGAAATCAAGTTACTTAAGTTATGTCAGCAATGCTGAACTGACAAGTCTCACTCATTACTAGTCAAGCCTGACTAAATTCTCAGAAAAAAAAAATATTTAGTCTTGAGCAGAAAAGCTGCAAACTTAGAAAAATGTCTTGAGTGCACAGCCGTGAACCCACACACAACAGAAAAGCAGCTAAGTGAAGCAGTGGGAGTCAGCTGACTGGTTCCACTCTACCAGTTGCAGTGTATTCACACTTGCTTAAGTGGCCGAGGAAGGACCCGAGCCTGGGTTCCTCACAGGAAGTCTCCTGATATTTAAATTATATGCAATATGAAATATAGTCACTCAAGCCACTGCAGCAACACTGTGCTGACAAGCCTCACTCACTGTAATCAAGACTGATGAAATTCACAGAAAAAAATATTTTTGAAATGTTTTCTTGGGCATGAAGCCAAGCCACAAATAACAATAGAAAAATGGTCCCTAATAGCTAACTGCACTTCAGTTGGACTATTTGCTTTTTCTTTGTTTCAGACAAGTAAGTTGCAAAAATCTTAAATTTCTAATCAAAATAACCCCCAGCAAAACCTTCCTTACATCTTAACTACAGCTTTAAATCTCATTTGGTTTTAGTACAAAACACGCACACAGCATATATGTGTGTGTGCATGTGTGTGCGTGCCACATGCGTAAGCCTGTCAGTTATTCAGATAACTGCATTATCAGGTTCTCTTTTGGGACCCCGCTTTGTAGTCCACCTCCTGTGGAGATGGTCCAGTACCGTCATTTACAAAGGCTGCAGCCAGAGGAACTCTTGGCAGTGCTGGGTATGATGGTGGCATGCGCTGTGGGTTGAGAGAAAGTTGTGGTGACCTACAATAGGGTCATCAGGACAGCCATTTGGAATCTGTACCATTTCCCAACCATTGACGTCCCAACAAACAAATTCCCGACACCATATTCCCGACCGGGTCGTTTGCCTGACATTTTTTAACCCAATTACCGCTAGACTGACTGTTTAATTTCCCAACAATTAAAAACCCAACATGCATCTTATCTACATTTCAAACAGTAGTTGTCTGTTTTTGCTCAGAACATCAGTTCGCTATACAGTCCATTGCATTACTTTACTGAGCTGCACCTTTATATCTGCCTAAGACAAGCTTGGTAATTTGTCAGGAGGGTTATTGAATTTGATCTCGTCATTCATATCTGGAACCAACAACTTATACAAAATAAATATACTGCATATTGAATCTACAGCATAAGCCTTATTTTTCGGATGCCTGTTCCTGGAGTAATACATATAAGAGCAAATGTTTTCTATTCACATTGGTTTGTTTTTGACTTATCCTTGGCTCGGCTATGGCTAGGATCTAGTTGTGACGCCCCCCACCATTCGAATGGCAGAAACTTCAATAAAACTACAAAACAATGCTCTTTTTACATGAAAACATTTTTAATATTGTCCACATGGTTAGGAATATAAACAAAATTGTAAAAACAAATTCCCGTCCCCTTTAAAGACTCGAGAACAATGTTCTAAATGTAGGACCTAAACAGTAGTTCTGTGTTCTGTGAACTGACATGCCAGAATCAAGTGCAGCATTGCAGGCTGTTAAATTATCTTAGGTAGCCCGACGCTTAAATAGTCAGGATAGCAACAATTGGTATAGTGTACCTGTCGAGAATAACTTTTTGGGGAAAACAGTGTTAGTAAATTTCATGTCAGGAAACAAACAGTCAGGACTTTGTACCTAACCCCAGCCAATGATCTTATGGAGCCTACTCATGCATGCCCACTGGCTTCATGTCTTGGGTTGCCATGGTAATATGATAAGCCAAGGTAATGAAAGCAAAGGGGTGGAGGGTGGAGCATTGTTACAGGAGATCCAGGGCTCTGGAAGATATATTTGGCAACTCACTATGGCAAGTACCAAAGGCAATCACCCAGAAAAAGGCAACATTTCTTTCTAGGGAAATGGCTCCTGGGAGGAACTGACCAGCTCAGCTTTTTCAGATAGACAGGCTTCTTCATCTGGCC
This sequence comes from Neoceratodus forsteri, assembly GCA_016271365.2. NCBI lineage: Eukaryota > Metazoa > Chordata > Ceratodontiformes > Ceratodontidae > Neoceratodus > Neoceratodus forsteri. The sequence continues at coordinate 607,287,243 of CM057449.1, read as the reverse complement.
TGTCTGGAGCCTGTGGAGGCATTTTCACTTGCCAAATGTGAGGAGTTTTCCTGATTGTTCTAAGACAGAGTGTCCTCCATCCGGGTTGGGATCTCAGCAAGTGGGCCATCACAGCTCAGCAGGGTTGACCTTCATGTCTCAAACACATTAGGATGTCATGGGAAGAGTTTGTACTGGTGATGGTAGAAGAGGTTAGTGAGGGGATCTTGGGACTTAGGCCAACATTTTGTGAGCTGGATTCAGGTCTGACATGATTACAAGTGAGTTGTGTTGGGCAGCTAAGCCCTGTGTTTGCTGCCATTATCCAGTGCTCCTATCTGTGTTCTGTGAACTGACATGCCAGAATCAAGTGCAGCATTGCAGGCTGTTAAATTATCTTAGGTAGCCCGACGCTTAAATAGTCAGGATAGCAACAATTGGTATAGTGTACCTGTCGAGAATAACTTTTTGGGGAAAACAGTGTTAGTAAATTTCATGTCAGGAAACAAACAGTCAGGACTTTGTACCTAACCCCAGCCAATGATCTTATGGAGCCTACTCATGCATGCCCACTGGCTTCATGTCTTGGGTTGCCATGGTAATATGATAAGCCAAGGTAATGAAAGCAAAGGGGTGGAGGGTGGAGCATTGTTACAGGAGATCCAGGGCTCTGGAAGATATATTTGGCAACTCACTATGGCAAGTACCAAAGGCAATCACCCAGAAAAAGGCAACATTTCTTTCTAGGGAAATGGCTCCTGGGAGGAACTGACCAGCTCAGCTTTTTCAGATAGACAGGCTTCTTCATCTGGCCTGTCTGGAGCCTGTGGAGGCATTTTCACTTGCCAAATGTGAGGAGTTTTCCTGATTGTTCTAAGACAGAGTGTCCTCCATCCGGGTTGGGATCTCAGCAAGTGGGCCATCACAGCTCAGCAGGGTTGACCTTCATGTCTCAAACACATTAGGATGTCATGGGAAGAGTTTGTACTGGTGATGGTAGAAGAGGTTAGTGAGGGGATCTTGGGACTTAGGCCAACATTTTGTGAGCTGGATTCAGGTCTGACATGATTACAAGTGAGTTGTGTTGGGCAGCTAAGCCCTGTGTTTGCTGCCATTATCCAGTGCTCCTATCAGAGGGAATCTTCCCTGCTGCCTTGAAAGATCCAATGATGAAGCCCCCCTGAAGAAGCCATCTTCAGACCTGGGTGTCTTAGTGAAATACCGACTGGTCTCTAATCTTCCTTTTTTGGGTAGGGTAATTGCGAAAGTGGTTGTGCTGCAGTTTGAGGCACACCTCACTGCCTTTGACATCTATCAGCCTCTCTAGTCTGGTTTTAGTTTCAGGCATAGCACAGAAACTGCACTGGTCAGGGTGTAAAATGTCCTATTCAGGGCTAGAGATAGAGGAGCATGGTCAGTTCTTGTTCTCCTGGATCTCTTATCAGCTTTTGACTGTGGATCTTGGGCTGTTATTTGATCATCTTAGGGAGTATGTAGGGCTCACTGGCAAATTCATCTGCTGGTTTGAGTCCTATCTCAGTGGCAGGTCTCAAAGGGTGATTTTGTGGAAGTTTTTCTCATCTCCAATGATTTTGTCCTGTGGAATACCCCAAGGTTCAGTCCTTTTGTATATGCTGTTTGCACTGTACATGCTGTCCCTGGGGAGGGTCATTAAGCAGTATGGAGCTGAGTTTCACTATTATGCAAATGATATCCAGCTCCATCTGTCTTTTGGACCCAAGAGGCCAGGTGCAGCTGATATGCTGAATAGGTGCCTAGCCAAGATCCAAGATTGGATGTTATCATGCTAGTTAAGACTCAACCCAGATAAGACTGAAGTGCTGCTGATCAAGCTGGTTACAAAGGGGAGGTGAAGTGATGTCTACCAAGATGGAGAGGTGGCTTCAGCTCAGCCCCTCTGGGCTCTTGGCCACTGCAAAGGTGAAAAATCTGGGAATCATTCTGGATGAGGTGCTGACATTTGAGGCTCAGGTGTCAGCAGTAGTCTGGAGTGGCTTTTACCATCTGAGGAACAGCAGCAGGATTAGATCCCTTATCCCTCCTGGAGATTTGGTGACACTGGTACATGTGTTTGTAATGTTGACACTTGATTTCTACAATGCTCTGTACCTTGGGATCAGTGGAGGTATACTGCAACACCTGCAGCTAGTGCAGAATGCTGCTGATAGGTTACTCACCTGCTTTTCAAGGAGGTTTCATGTCTCTCCAGCACTGGTTGCTGGTTAAGTGGCATATCTCCTTTGAAGTTGGGCTACTAACTGAAAAGGACTTACATGGGTTGGGCCCGGGAGTATCTGGTATATCTCTTACATCCTTATGTGTCTTCATACCCTCTCTGCTCCACTGATGAGGGTCTCCTTGTAATACCGCTGGGCAAGGTTGAAAACCTTGGGTGAAGAAGTGGGCCCAGTCTTGTGGAATTCCTTCCCGAGAGACCTGAAGAAGGCACCCTTGGTGGAGGGTTTTAAAAGGGGCCTTAAGACTTTCTTATTTATGCAGGCCTTGGGGAATAATTCTTATTCCATCTTGGCACTCAGTCTGTTTGTATTTATCTATATTGATATTTTATCACCAGAATTACTGTGTCTATCACAATTTATTTTTATGGTTAACTTAAACTAGTTAATTTTAGTATCTATCTATCTATCTATCTATCTATCTATCTATCTATCTATCTATCTATCTATCTGCCTGTCTGTCTGTCTCTGTCTGTCAGCTGTCTGTCTCTCTATCTAGCTAACTATCTAATCTATGTGTCTTGTTTTATTATGGTGTGCTGATTTTTGTTTCATTCCTACTGTATGTGGTCTGAGTGTAATGGCACTCTGAGCCCTTAGGAAAGGGCACCAATAATTATAAATAAAATCTACTACTACTACTACTACCACTACTAGACCTGTTTGGGCAAGGCACCATCTCTCAACAAGATGGTCTGGAAGGCTCCCTAGGATATAAGAATCTTATTGACCTTCAGGATTGAGAGGGCCCTCAGGATTCCAGAGAGGATGAAGAGGAGGTGAATAGGTAGAGGAGATTTGGTCTTCCTTGATCACCTTTGGATTTGATACAAGTATATATTTCCTTCTTGGTCAGTGAGACAAGGAGGATTCTTCAGCTACTGGAGATAGTCTACTGCTCCGCTGAATGTTAACCCCATATTTCACTCTACAGGGATCACTCCTCAGTGCTTTCCTGATTTGGAATGTTTTGTGCAGTTACAGAAAAATGGGATATTCTGAGACATAGTGATTTTACAAAGGTAAGTGTATATTAGTGGGGGTACAGAATAATCCCAATACTCTCCTATTCCAGGAAGGTGTACTGCCACAGATTAAAATTTCTTAGTGTGTCTACAGAAAACATTGTTGTACTGTACCACAGAATAAAAATGATGCATTGTCTTTCTCCTATACACATGTATGGAAGCAAGGTTACTGTTGATGTACTGTTATGATGAAATACCCAATTAATGATTATAAAAAGAAGACTGGGATAATGTGGACAAGAAGAAATAGTTTTCCTCAACATGGGCAAAATGTGTTGGTTACAGATGCAGCCATCTGTTCTGTGGTTATGTCTGCAGTTATTCCAGAAAAAGGAAGAGCATTGCACTTGGACCCTAAGGTTAAACACCTGGAAGCAGCTTGCAGGTGGACATACTCTGCGTTACACTACGGTTTGTGAGTACCATTGGCTTCAACACAGGAAGCATGAGTGCTGTGTGAATGGCCAACTGCAGTAGCAGATGAGGTTCCAGAGGATTCTCCAGTCAGAGACCTCCTGCCTTTAGTGCATATGGCAACCTCCTTTTTAAGGGACCTCATAGTGAATTTCTTTCATGCTTCAACAAGGACTTTTGCTGCAGCCATGGTGAACCTTAGACTGGCTTGGCATCAACACTGGTCAACAGTTCACAACTGCAAGTTACACTTGTTTGGTGGTCCTTATCTCTGGTTGTATGCTATTTGGCACACAGTTAGAAGACATTCTTAAGGTGCTTAAAGTGAAGAAAGATTCTGCGGCAAGTTCCAAGACTTACCAAGTTTCTAACAGAGGTTTCAAAAGTCAGGGTTTCAGATGTAACCACAACCTCATGGAAAATTTAATTTCTCTAAAGGATGTGGAGTTCAGAGAGACAGAACTATGTTCTCAAGTGTCAAGCCTCAGAGGAACAGAGGCACTTCTGTAAACATCCTTTGAGATATAACAGTGGAAGTAATTACTCCACATGAGGATATGCAGGTCCATCTTTTTCCACAGGCTTTGGGTGACTGGCTACAGAGATTTTATGGCCAATGGGCCCAGACCACAGGAAATGCAGAACAGTAGCTCATCTGCTAAGAACGAAAGCAGTGTTTACAGTTTTCCCAAATAAACTGTACAGAGGTTTCTACTCCATCTTATTCATAGTTCATAAGCAGTAAGGAGGATACTGTTGCATCATGGATCTCTCCAGTAGGAACTAGTTTGTAAAACCCATCAGCTTCAAGAAGAAATCTCCAAGGTCAGTAATGGAAATCTAGAAAGGTAATTTTTAGCATCAGTAGACCTATCGGATACTTATCTATACATTTCGAGTTGGCAGTCATATCAGAAATTTTGCAGGTGTGCCATTCAGGATCAATATTTCCAGTATCAGATTTTCCCTTTGGGTTAGCCTATGACCCAAGAGTATTCATGATGTTCTTAACAGTTGTGGTGGCTCTCCTTTGATGTTTTCCCTTATCTGGACAATCTCTAGATCCAAGCATGTTCAGAAAAGTTGGCCCTCCTTTCAGTCTGCAGGACTTGTGGCTTCTTCAGCAGAACAATATTCTTTGTGAAGTTCCAATTTTTCATCCCCACCTTGCTCAACTTCAGCTAACATTGTGGCTCCTGAGAGGTAAATGCTTCTTGGATTAGAATAGTCTAAGGGAGTGGCAAATACAGATTCTGGATTCCTAGGAAGGGTAGACAAAGACCCTCAGTACCTTACAAGTAGAAGTCTTTTAGTCAATTTGTTGAGCTCTCAGCAAGAACAACAAGGCCAGTCTATAGATTTCCAGTTCCCATATGGGATCATAATGCAGCCCTCAATGTCCTCTGCAGTCCTTCATTTGAGCCCCTGTCACAAGTTTCAGAGGATATTCCATCCATTAGGACATGCTTTCTAGCAGCTAATATAGGAGAGGTGCAGACCCTGTCCTGCAAGGAACCATATCTACTGTTTCTTCAGGATAAGGTACTGTTACATACAATTTTTTCCTTCCTTCCTTCCTTAGTTTCCTACAAAATTTCATGTTGATCATGAGCTAAGCCTCCCTTCCTTTTTTCTAAGGCCCATGAGCATAAAAGAAAAATTGATTTACAAGTTAGATGTTCACAGAACAGTTAAGTCATACTTTATACAGACTATGGACTGGATTCTCAAAGCTCTCAAAAATCCCACATCTGCAGGAAAAACTTGAAGCAAGTGGGTTGCCACTTACAGAACTGCAGGTTCTCCTGCACCTACAATATTCTCAAAAGTGGAGCAGGTTTATGACCAGTTCCATGATATACAGCAGCATGTGGGTGGTGTTGCCATAGAAATCCCCACAGCTGTGAAAAAATGTTACGGGCGGTGGGACCAGCCGTAACATCTTCCGCAGCTGCAGTGGATGAGAATACCAATCTTCACAGCTGCAGAGATTTCAGTTTGCAACTGAAGTTGCGGTGTGGCACTTAGTCCCAAAACCTTTTGAGAAGCCAGACCAATGTCTTTTTGGAAATTGTATAACCTTTAGATACTATTTGATGCAGCAAAACAGGGCCTAAAGAGTTTCAAGGTGGTCTGGTACTGATGGATCAGAACAAGTATAGCAATGGCTTATGTGATGACAAAGTGGACACCACCAGCTTTGATCTAAGCTCATTTGACCAGCACTATGGCAGCCTGTTGGGCAGAAAGGGCAGCTACATCTTTTTCCAACTTGTGCAAGGCAGGTACCATGCCTTGCTTGTACACATTTACAAAACTTTACTCACTGGGCACGCAGTGTTCCAATGATGCAACCTTCAGGTGTAAGGTGCTTGAAATGATGTGAAGTGATTGGCAGAAAAAATTGGGCAATACTTTCTCCCTCATGTCCTGTATATAGTTGGTGTGTACTACTCATTAAATACCTCCTACTAATGGTAACTATCTCACTGGCAGTGTGGAATGAAACCAAAAGATGAAATTCTATCAGGCTTATCATAATTTATTTTTCTGTTAGTTCCACTGTTGTCACTGGGACCTACTCCAGAGGGCCTGATTTTGAAATAAGATGCAGATGCCGCAAGTTCCTTGTGCACCAAACATACGGCACAGGGGGCTTGAGACATTCCTAGGGTGCCGACCGTGATTTTCTGTCAGGAGCCACCAAATGCCAAAGTTAGACCAGCTCTCCCCTGGTCTAACTTTACTCCATCTGGAGACCCTTTTTAAAGGGATTGAGCCACACATTTGGTGCAAGCTGCTGTAAAGTGTTGAAAATGTTGCAACTGTGCCAAACGTACTAAAATTGGGTGCACGTTGCAGCAATGTGTTTGGCATAGTTGTGTTAAGCATTGGGGTTGATGCAGGGCTTCATGCAAGCCCTGTGTCAACCTTGAAAATCAGGCCCAGAGTGTTTTACCCAACAGAGAACATTTTGCAGCCGACTTTTGATCAGATTTCATATATTTCTTACCAGGCAAATTGCTGCTATTTGTTTCAGTCGCATATTATTTATTTTTAAAGAAATTTATTATAAGTTAACTCTGGCTTAGTTATGTTGCTGTGTGGTTCTATAAGACTTATTACTGAGGATTCAAAACTAATTGCCTTGGGAAAGAACTAAGCATTCCTTGATGATGTCACAGCTCTCTAGTGTGTTGGCCCCTAGTTGGGAAACATGTATTATCAAGCAGTAAATGACTAGCCCAATGACACTATTGAAACCTACCAAAAAAGAAATTGAGGCAAGTCTGAAAGAATGTGTTCTTTTCAGCTAAAAATCTATAATTAAAAGGAAGGAGGGAAAAGAAATAAGAACATACATTATATGAAATATTAATTGGATTGTGTCTCAGTACAAATGTTTTTCAAGACATCAGCAGTTCTTTAAACAAGACCATATTTACATCTTAAAGGGAACATAAATCTTTTTTAATATACAGTGCAGTAATTGGAAATTTGGGTGAATATAACCTCCTTAATTTCTCTACTGTGCTTACTCATTTGTTTGCTTTGAAATAATTTTGTTCTCTTTTTTTCTTTTCAGGGGCCACTGTTGAAGCTGCCTTGTTCCCACTTGATATATGAGCTATAAGTCATGACAGGGTATGCATAACTGTGGGATAACAGCACATCTTGGGAATAGCAAAGCCATGAGCCGTACTCACCCAAGAAGTGTCATTATCCCACAATAATTTCCCACTCTGTCATTCCTTTTTTTAATAGCAAAAAGGTCTCTAGATTTTTAATTAAAAAAAAATTTGTACTGCAGTACAGTATATTAAAATGGTTTTCTAAATCTCACCAGAAACCCACAGCTGGAATTATTAGATCTCAGCTTCACAAAATCCCCCCAGAAGTTGAATTTCTGGATGTTCTAATTTTTATTATTGAAGACATTTTGTATGAAAACAGGATCTTTGCTCATTAGACATTACGCTTATCTGTTCCTGTTACTTTGCGTGGCTTGCAGTCACAATCCTTTGTTTGTGACATCAGAATCCTATGACTTCAGGGCAGGAAAAGCAGGAACAAGGGGCAATGAGTCTGGTTTCATACAGATGTTTTTAATAATAAAGAATGGAATGTCCTGAAGTTCAAAATTGTTGGGAATGTTATGCAAGACTCCTGCTAACGCCAGCTGTCTCTGTTTTCCAGCACCATGGAAATCTATTTTATATATTTCTAACCTGTGCTAGAATAACAGTCATACAATCAGATCCAATCAATAACAGTGCATGATTTTCAATACCCATTTTATGATTAAACAATAATGCAGGATAGAGGGTGATATCAAGGGATACTGTCATGCCTCATACTGTCATACCTTGGGTGCATTGTGAGATACAAGTTATAAGTGAGTGCCATGAGCTATCCAAGAAGTGACAGTATTCTATGATATACCACACACTGCAGTATATTACTGCTATTATGAAATGGATACAATTTTATATAAATAAAATATGGAAAAAAAAATGTTTGCAAGTATGTCTATCATAATGTAATATACTAACATACTAAAATGCCAGCAGAATAGGCCTAACAGTCTTTCATGTCTGCTCGTTTGGTCAGCCCCCACCCTGGGAGCTGACCTTGCCAGCCCCCTCGCCCTCTCTGGCTTCTCCCTTACCAGTTCTGGATATTCTCACTGCACTGGATTTTGCTTCCAGAACCCTTCCCCTGTACCTGTCCCAACCCCTCTTGAACCCCTCCACTGTCTCTGCCTCCACCAGCCCCCTGGGCAGCACATTCCATGGCTCCACCACCATCTCAGTGAAGTAGTACCTCCTCCTTTCTCCCCTGAATCTTCCCCCCCTCCAGCTTCCACCCATGCCCTCTATTTGCCCCCTCCACCTTCCTTCAAAGCACCCTGACTGCTCCTCCCCTATTTACCCCCTTCATGTACCTGAAGACCTCTATCATGTCCCCCTGGTCCCTTCTCTCTTCCAATGTGCACATATTTAGCTCTTTGAGCCTCTCCCCATAGGTCCTGTCCCCCAAACCCCAAATCATTTTGGTTGCCCTCCTCTGGACCCTCTCCAGTAGTTCAATGTCTCTCTTTAAGTATGGTCTCCAAAACTGCATGCAGTACTGGAGGTGCGACCTCACCAAGCAGTTATACAGAGGGAGTATCACTTCTCTCCTTCTAGAGGTGATCCCCCTAGTGATGCATCCCAACATCCTGTTGGCCTTGGCCACTGCCCTCCTACAAGTCTCCGAGTTGTTCATCTTGACATCCACCACCATCCCCAGGTCCCTCTCAGCCATCGAGACTTGTAGCATTCTGCCCCCCCGGGGTGTACACTTGGCCTGGGTTTCTGGCCCCAAGGTGCAGTACCTTGCATTTCCCTGCATTGAACCTCAGCTTCCACTTTCTAGACCATCTTTCCAGAGCCTCCAGGTCCCCCTGTAGGGCCACCTTCCCCTCCTTCCCATCCACCACCACCCTCAGTTTTGAGTCATCCGCAAAGAGACTCATCTCACTCCTGATACCTGTCCTTATGTCAGAGACATAGGCGTTGAACAGGAGGGGCCCAAGGACTGATCCCTGCGGGACCCCACTAATGACCCTCCTTGGGGATGAGACGATCCCACAAACTACAACCCTCTGGGTGGTCCTGGAGCCAATTGCCTATCCATCTGATCATCTGGTTCCCCAACCCATTTCTCCCAGCTTATCTAACAGGCCCCCGAGAGGAACAGAGTCAAATGCCTTACTGAAGTCTAGAAAGAGGACGTCCACTGGTCTACCCACGTCCAAGGCACTTGTCACCCAGTCATAGAACTCCACAAGGTTTGTCTGACATGATTTTACTGGGACGAATCCATGCTGTCTATCATCCAGGCACCCTGAATTTTCCAGGTCCCCCCCAGCCTCTCCTTGACAATGCCCTCCATCACCTTGCCCACCACCGATGTCAGGCTGATGGGCCTGTAGTTTCCTGCCACCTCCCTTGATCCCCCCTTGTGGATAAGTACTGTATGCGCCACCTTCCAGCCCTGGGGCACCCACCCTGTCCTCAGAGAGATGGTGAAAAGCTCTGCCAGGGGTTTCGCCAGGACATCTGCCAGTACCTTCAGCACTCTGGGATGTAATTTATCTTGCCCTGGTGCTTTCTTCATCTTAAGGGACCTGAGGGCTTTCCTCACTCTTTCTGCTGTGATTTCCACCTCTGCTACCTCGTCCTCCTGCTTAGCCTTCCCGCCTCCTGCCAGTGATGCCTCCCCCTCTCCCAAGACCCGCCGATCGGTAAGGGTCCCTCCCTTCTCAGTATCACTGTCTCCTCCCATGTATGATGCAGCCTCCCCCATTTTTCTTGGTGAAAACTGAGGTGAAGTACTCATTTAGTACCTCAGCCTGCTCCCCCAGGTCTTGCGCCCATTTCTCCTCTGTTTTAATCCCGCCAATCTGCCCCTTCACCCTTCATTTTTCCCCAGTGTATCTAAAGAACCCTTTGTTCCCTCTCCTAATTTTCCTGGCCAGGTTCTGCTCCTTTCTCGCCTTAGCTTCCCCCACCACCCTAGTGGCCTTTCTAGCCATTGGCTTGTACTCCTCTCAATCCCTTTCACTCCTTGAGCACTTGAATTGCCTATAAGCTGCCTTCTTTCCCCTCACCACCTCCTGGACCTCCCTGATCCACCAGCAGGATTTTTGGGCCCTATCGCATTTTCATCTTACTCTTGCACAAGTGCTGGTAGCATCCTGCACTCCTCTCCTGATGATTTCCCACTTACTGTCAGCATCCATGTCTGGCCCAATCACATCTAAATGCTCCTTAAGGATCCTTCCTATTTCCTTAAAATCCACCCCCCTGAAGTCAGTTACCTCCATCTTTGTGCAGCCTTCTACCCCTCCTAGGTCCAAGCAGAACCAGAATATGGCATGATCGCTCCCTGCCAATGGGTCCCTTACCTCCAGGCCCCCAATCTGGTCACTGTCTGCCAGGACCCCATCCGGTACCCGTGCCTCCCTGGTCAGTTCCCCCACCTGCTGAGTTAGGAATGCATCCTGAAAGACATCCAACAACCTCTGTTCCCTGGCCACCAAGGATGTCATAGTCTCCCAGTCTGTTCCTGGCATGTTTAAGTCCCCCAACACCATCACCCTTCCCCTGCCCAATCTGCAGTGTCTCCCAACATCTGCCACCAGACTCTCCTCCAGCTCCTCCACCAGTGCAGGGGGTCTATACACCACTCTTATTTTTAATCTCTTGCTCCCTCCTTGTTATCAAGGTGACCCAAATTGCCTCCATGGTTCCCTCTGCCTCCTCTACTCCCCCATGCCAATGCAGTTTTTGACTATTATTGCTACCCCTTCTCTCCTTCCCTCCCCCCGTCCTTCCTAAATATAGTGTAACCCTCCAGGTTCAGGTCCTAGTCATGTCCTGTGGTGGCCCAGGTCTCAGTGACCTCTGCCACATCCACCCCTCCATCAGTTAGCGTCGCCTGGAGCTCAGGCATTTTATTGCCCAAGCTCCTGGCATTTAGCAGGACTACCTCCCACCCTTTCCCTATACTTCCATTTCCCCAGCTCATGTTCCCATGGGGATTTCATCTTCCCCTGGTCTGCACCTTACCAGTCAGCCTTTTCCCACATTCCTCCAGCTCCCCAGGGGGGTGAAGACAGAGTCCCTCTTTTATCGGACCCCCCTGACAGCCTTTTCTCCCATCCCTCTCCCCTTCACAAGTTTAAACCCCACCTTTCACCAAAGAACTCCTCTATTTTCAACTTAAGGATTCCCCTCCCTTCCAAATTAAGATGAAGCCTATCTCTAGCATACAGCCCCTTATCCTCCCAGGTCTCCCCCCAATCCCCCTCATGAGTATATTTAAAAAAAAAACAGTTCTTATGTTGAGGGTTGTTGTCAGTACATCATGCTGTTCCACTGGGAGCTATTAGTGGTGGTGGTGCATGGTAGACGTCCCTATATTTTAAAATAGAATTGCAAACTAGGTGCTCCACTAGTAACTAAAAATATTTGACGTGATGCCACTCCATCATCATTTAGATAAAAAATCAGCAGCTAATAAGTGCACCCACTTCTAGTATATCATCCTTTCACACTCTAAATAATGACAGTCTTTTCTCAGAACTTTGCTCCCTTAATGAGGCAAAGGACAAAATACTTACAGTCCATATAATTTATTCTTTCTAGATAAAATCTTTCCAAGTAGCGTAAGTAAAAAAGAGAGAACACAGCACACACACAGGACAGTCCACTGACAGCAAGAGCTCACTGATGCAAACAATGAAAAAAAAACCTTACATTTCACCATGTCACTGCATGGTTTCATCAGAGGCATGCACTCTACTTCAAACTAAGCCTTTTTATATACATATCAATTAAGTTAATTATCACCGGTGCACAAGAAAAAGTCAGAATATCATTCAATTAAACTATTGCTAATAATACTTTAAAAACACAATATGCATTAACCCCTAACATCTAAATTCCAAATACATCAATTATATACATTGTGTATTATAATTGATGTATTGGAAGTGGATATTAGGGAATTATCAGTGTGTTTTAAAGTTTATATTAACAATAGTTTCATGAATGATATTCTGACTTTCTCAGTCTGATAATAATAGTTTTGATACTAAAGGTTGTGAGTGCATGCTCCTGACTCAGGCTGTCTGGTGATGCTATGGCACGTAGTTTTATTTTTCACTGTTTGCTTTGGTGAGCTCTTGCTGTCAGTGGGCTGTCCTGTGTGTGCTGTGTTCTCTTTTTTTTTTTTACTTACACTACTTGGAAAGATTTTTATCTAGAAAGAATAAATTATATGGACTGTAAGTATTGTTTCCTTTGCTTTATTAAGGGAATGAAGTTCTGAAAAGAGACTGTCTTAATAAAGAGTGTGAAAGGATGATATACTAGAAGCGGGTGCACTTATCAGCTGCTGGTTTTTGACCTATATTTTAAAACAATCTTGCTCTATCTTGGGCCCCCTTCTATTTGGTCTCTGCATAAATCAACTGCCCAATGCCTGTCTGATAGCCACAGTACTCCTCTATGTCAATGATGCAGTCATTTATTCAAAAAAACTGACCCTGACAGCTTCACCGCTAGTTCCCAAAGTAACTTTAGGTTTCGTCACTAGAAAGGCGGCTCTCCAACGACAAACTGGCTCTCAATATCAAAAACAAAACAGAAGAAGACAAAGCAAAAATACAAACAAAAACAAAGACCATGCTCCTCTCTAGCCTTCCACAGAAGAGGACAGTTCCAACCTTTTTCATCTGAAACAACCAAGGGCAAACAGGTGGAGACCTTCAAATACCTTATAGTATCTCTGGATGACACCTTATCTTTTGGCCCTCATTTTCACAACCTGGTGGCCATAGTTAAAAAAAGACTGGGTGCCCTGTACTGTAACCTGGACAATCTCACTGGTGATGCTAGATGCCTTATTGTGGCCAGCTCCATTTTGTCGCATATTATTTATTTATTCATTTAAAAGTTTGTTAGCTGGGAAAGGCACACTGAACCAAGGTTCATTTCCAGGTGTGACCCAGGGAAGGAGGGAATTGGAGTAGGCATACAGGCAGTTACAATCATCAGAAGTGCAATGAGGTCAAATACAAGTGTAAAAACACAGTAGGCAACAATATAGACCAGCAGATATGCAAGGGCAGCAAATGAACTAGGATGCACATGCTATACGTGGGTAGACAGTAAAAAATCAGAAGATGAGAATGGGTGAGTTGACACTGGCTGTCGATAATGGTTCACTGAATATGGTGAGCCAACAAGGCAGGTGGAAGGCAAGATGATAATAATATAGATTAAAAATTTACTTAGAAACTCAAAATTTACATCTGATATAGCCTATGATAGAATAGTAGCAACTGGACTTCATCTTGAATTTAGCAACTGTACAACAAGGAATGATGCATTGGTGAGCATATGCAATGAGCCCGTGTTTCCATTGAGTGGTTGAGATAACAACGTATGAACCTCGAGAGTGAAGCTTGAGAGGTTCATGCTGTTATCTCAACCCCAAGATGGAAACACAAGATGAGTTGTGTATGGTCACCCCTATTTTATTTGTTATAGTGTATGGTTTAAAAAATAAAGAACAGCTCACAAGTAACAGTGTTGCTAAATTTGTTTGCTGCAGCAGCTTTTCCACTGATTGGTTAAGTGGAGGCCTGCTCAAAAAATGTATAAGAACATGGCAATGCTATTTAGCAAGCAATCATTTCTTGTTACAGCAGCGGCTGTTTTGAAAGTCAGACTGAAATTGTTTTCATGCTTATTTTTGCATATGAAAGTTTGGAAGGTTAATTTTTTGTGTTTTAAAAAGAAAGTAAAATGCCATTTTTGAATTGCCGATTGTTTTTTAGAGTAGTTTGTGAGTGTCTAGTGCTGCTGTGCCTATAAAGAAAGTGCAGGCAAGCACTTGAAAATAGGGAGCATGTAATGGAAAGTGAAAGGTTTTCTCTGTCCTTCATCTCTTTGGAAAAAAATTTGGCTGAATATTTTTGGTGTGGGTTAAATGCAGTTATGATTGATGAGGAAAGTGGGCACTGCTCAGAAAGTGAAAGTGGTCAGCGAGGGTGAGGGAGAGGGGAGTGCAGTTGCAGTTGATTTTAAAATGTGCACAATAGGTTTATAGCATGTGCAAAATAACTTTAGAACAGGCACAACAAGGTGTCTGAACTGTTTGATTTCAGTGCAAAACAAGCCGTAACCATACCATATAAAACAAGTTTTTGTCAATGCCGAATGTTGTCTTACTGACATTGGCATTGGTAGTACAGGAGTTAGAGGGATGTGTAATAGGAATGGCAGTGAAGTATGGAAGTGATGCCAACCCCACACCACTGTGCAGATACTGACAGACATTGAGGTGTGCCTTTGGGTCATCAGCCATAATGCTCATGCCATTTCACTGCACCCTACCCTGCAGACAAGTATTGTGTTGTGCCTCGGGGTTCTCGGGCCTTATGCTCACCCCATTCCATAAGGAAATACATTGAGATGGGTGCAGTATAGGAGAATGGGGTGAACTTTGGGGCTGAAGAGTTCATGGCACACCTTGATGCCTGTCAATGGCTGCAGGTGGGGGTAGAATGGCGTGAGCATTACAGCCAACAATCCAAAGTCACACCCATGACGCCAGTCAGTTTCTACAGGGTGGGATGTTATGGTTAGAAATCCTAATGCCCCAGGTGTTTGTTGGTATTTGCACTCCAAATTTTCAACATGGGCTTTTCATGACCCCACCTCATGAAAGCATTTTGGACCTCTGCTCATGAACAGTGGCACTGTGATTTTGTTAATCTGTCCAGAACATTGATGTCCCACAGTGATTGCCCCATTCTGTGCCAGATGTGCGAAACCACATATCAGGCAGGATGTGGAAATTGACAACTGTAGTGACTGTTCATAAGGAGGTGTGAAGAAAAGGCAATGTTGAAAATCTGGAGTGAAAATATTAAAAATTCTCAAAGTTACGAGCGTGCTTGGAAACTGCGCAACGCATGCTCATAACACAGTCATTGTGTGGAATTTTGTCACCACAATTTCAACATAGGCATTTTGGGACCTGTGCTCATGAACAGTGTCACTGTGATTTTCTTAATCTGTCCTGAACATTGATTTCCTACAGTGACTGCGCCATTGTGTGCCACATGTGCGAAAACAAATTTTGGGAAGGTTGTGAAAAATGACAGCTACACTGTTCATAAGGAGGTGTGAAAAAATGGCAATGCTGAAAATCTGGAATGAAAATATTAAAAATTCTCAAAGCTACAAGCATGTGTAGTAACTGTGCAACACACACTCATTACACAGTCATTTCTTTGAATTTTTTTCACCAAATTTGCAGCATAGGCTTTTTGGGAGCCCACCTCATGAACACTGACACTGCTGTTTTGTTAATCGGTCCCAAAAGGTGATTCCGCACAGTGACTGCAAAATCACCTTTCTGGACTGAATAACAAAATGACAGTGACTGAGTTCATGAGGTGGGGTCCCAAGAACCCAATGCTGAAAATTTGGAGCCAAAATTCACAAAAATGGCTGAGATATCCACCTAAGTTGAAACCCCCCACTTACGCCATTGCATAGCTTACCGGCATTTTTTCAGTTCACAATCGGCTTTCAAGAGTGCAGTCGTGTTCCCGCTCCACCGAAGATCATCGAGCCAGGCTTCGGAGGTAAGTATTGGGTGGGGGGGGGTGTCAGGAGGTGGGGTGTGCAGAGGGTGGGTGAGGGCTGGAGGAGGGGACCTGATGGCGAGGGACAGTTTTCGTTGTTTCAGGTGACTAAAACAAACAAAAAAAACTATCACCGCAGACCATTTTCTGTTTTTCACAGGTGTTGACCACACTGGGATGGGCTCCCAGTGTGGCACATTTAGTTGGGAGGTTATGTTAGCCACACTGGGGAAGGCTCCCAGTGTGGCACACAATGGGGGTAGGGGCGGGCCCAGGAAAATGCCGACATGATGGGGGGGTTTAACATGCTGACAGAGGGATTGGGCCCCCCATTGGCAAGCATGTCTGTATTTGGGGGCATAATGCCAAAGGGGATTGGGCACCCCTTGGCAGACAACAACAGTAAAGGGGGCACACATGCCGACAGCGGGATAGGGCATGCCTGAAGTCAGCTTCCTGGGGACTGTGACAGGCGGACAGTGACAGCTGCTGCCCACCATAATTATTGAAATGTTACACCAGGCTAGGCATGCCCTGCAATGATGGGTTGCTCCCTCATTGCAGTGACGAACTTGTTTCAAGTTGGTGGCACGCTTTTCAACTGTTGTCATAGACAGCATGTGATTTCAATCATGCCACAGAGCCCAGCCTGAAAAAGCAGTGGTGCCACTGGCCACAACATGACCGCACCTCCAAATCCTGCTATTCCAAGCTACCACAATATGTTGCCTGCACATGCGCAAGACAACATAGGTATAACATTTAATATCCATCAGCAAAGTGGGCTGAAATCTGTCCATCATATTTATACACTTCTATATTGCACTGGAGCCCAAGATAGGACAGCTTGACAACATCATTGTTTTATCAAAGTATTTAGCTAAGAATGATTAGATAATCTCAGTCCTTTGATTGCCAGGCCATAGCAAGAATTTTAGAGTCTGCACTGGTTTCCAAGGACTCCTCAGAAAACTCCAACCATTTTGTAGCTTTCTCAGCATCCCTTGCCTTCTTATATCTGGCAAATGCAATCAGGTGATTCAACTCAAAGTTAATTAACTATTCATCTCCCAGGTTAATCTTTGCTTTGCAGGAGAAATGCAACAAGAACTTCTTCCCAACTTCAAGAATGCCTCTGTATTGGAAAATTGATTTCTCTGGCTAAGATCTTCAAGAATTTGACCTAATCTGAAGCAGTTTATCTTGGCTCATGGGGTGGGATAGCTGTGAATCCATCACAAACATGAAGCCTTGCACTGTCTCTGCACTTAACAGATAACAAGCCAGAAATGGAGCTGAATAAAGGGCAATCATAGTTTATTAAATGCTACTTACAAGGCAGTGCAGACATATACTATAGCTGGAGGGCATTTAGCAAAATGAAAGTGAAACTCCCATCAGCAAGTACAAAAGCACCCAACACAATTTGGGGTCTTTTCCTGGCACATTTTCGAGGAAAGTGCTGCTATTACAGATGCTGCTGATTAAGGCAATATATCATACACCACTGGTACTATAAAAATAATATACTGACAATAAAATATTAAAAATGTTGATAGAAACAGACATCAGACATAAATCTGCTACTGCAATTCAGAGCAAGGTGCCTATCATTTAAAAGAAGGTTGAGTGTCAGTGAGTGGGGAGTTATATATTAACTGTTTGAACAATAAGTTGAATCTATTTATTTATTTACTTACGAGTTTAACCAGGAAGGCAAACTGAGCAGTGTTGCTCAATTCCAGATGCGACCTGGGGTTAAGTTCTCTCTGGTGGCAACTGTTGTTATTTTTCCTCCTTCCCTTTTATTTTTGTTTTAAAATTATTTTGTGTTATTTGAGTAGGGATGTGAATGTAAGGTTGCATTATTTGTATTTATTGAGTCGGGTGTGTATGTTTATTTTGGGGGTGGTTTTGGATCATCAGTTGTTGGGGCATGGGTTTATTCATTTTGTTTTGGGTGGGGTGTTGGATTCCTTTGGATTTTTTGCTTTGTGCTGGGAGTGCAGTATGTGTAAAGGTATGGGAGCAGATAGGCTCATCTACTTCAGTGACCACCTCAGGCAGTTCTGTCCTTTTGGAATAACACTATTAGTCCTCCCTGCAGAGGGCATCACCTTCTACAGGGGACTGAGGATCCTT
The DNA here is from genome assembly GCA_016271365.2 of Neoceratodus forsteri. Lineage (NCBI taxonomy): Eukaryota > Metazoa > Chordata > Ceratodontiformes > Ceratodontidae > Neoceratodus > Neoceratodus forsteri. The sequence goes on along the minus strand of CM057449.1, from coordinate 607,269,211 downwards.
CGAGGGCAGGGCAATACCTGCAGTAGAGGTCCCAGCTATGATATTGGGGATGGGGGGGGGGATTGGGGTGGTGAGATCTAGGAGATGCCCAGCAGGACATGGAACCAGGATCAGGGTCCACCCTGTCTAGTTCCCCACCCCAGGCCTCTGTCAAATGTCATTGAGTAGGAAGTAGTCTGTCCAACCAGGAGTACTTTTCACCTTTAGGCTGTTCTCTGTAACACAAGTTCACTGAGGAATAAAACAGTGGTAATAGAGGGGTTTCATCAGGGTTACCTTAGCTGACTTTGTTTGCATCACAGATGCCTGGCTGAGCGATGACTCAAGAGGTGTTCTGGAGGCATCTGTTCTGGAGGTTATTCTGTGGTACATTGCCCAAGTAGGGATTAGAGAGGGGGCAGGATGATCATTTGCTTTAAATCCACTTAGGGACTCACTGCACTCCTCTTGGAAACTTTTAGGTCCTTTGAATATGTGGCCGTTAGATACCCTCAGAGTGTTACTGATAAGATCATTCTCATATACCATCCTCTGGGGTATGTGAGTGACTTCTTGCAGGCGTTGGTGGACTTTATGGTTGAACAGGTGTCGGATGTCCCCATACTGTTTGTGCTGGGGACTTCAGCACTTGGGTCAATGATGAATCCTCACATTTTGGACAACAACTCCTCCAGCTGATGTCCTCACTGGGACCAGCACAAGCAGTTGCCTCCAGAATGCGTCAACATGGCCACACTCTGGGCCTTATCTTCCCATCAGGACTTGAAATAGTGCTGTCAGAGTTTGTTTTTGTAAACTTTATTTATATATTTTATGATATGCAATGAGAGTTATCTAACATTAAAAAGACAGGAATGCAGACCATCTTAATCGCTGTACAGGTAAATAAAATGCAGATATATACTGATAGTTTAGAAAGCACTCAAACAATCAAGATGGAAAGCCAGTACAGTTAATAAAATAAAGTACAAGTCCAGCATAGCAATGGTGTAGAGAAATTGCACTCTCACCATAGTGGTTGGTATGCAGAAGTTTGCCACAATTCCAAGCTCCTCGCAGGTTTGAAAATGAGGTTGGAGGGCTGGTACATTGATGGATAAGAAACGTTAACATTTTCAGATGCCCTGGGCTCAATTAAACTGATGAACAACCCTATGTTCAATTGCACTCCACTTATGCCGCATAGGTAAACAGCATATTAGAAGGTCCGTTTAAAAGTCCACTAACTGAGCGATGTGTATAGACACATCGTAATTCAAGAACTTCTTATTGATTCAATCAGAAGGAATTATTAATCATCACTTAAAATAAACAGTGAACAGCAGATCAGAACATTAAAACATTATTTAATGTGAAAGCACAACATTCCATCAATAGTATTATTACCACCATGGAAGGAAGTTATCTAATAATTTGTGCTCTAGCTAAATATGCAGATCACAGTAACTCCAGATTTAGTTCACTACTAAATTTACTGTTACTCATCCTGTTCGAATTCTGGGGACATTATTTTTGCTGTAAGTTTAATTGAAAATGCTGAAGCTGATGTGGGGTCAGAAAAGAGTAAGACATGAGACTTGTCATTGAAGTGGATCGGCAGCTATGCTGGGAGTAGAAGCTGCACTGCCACTCCATGCTGCAATAATGATTTTTTAATAACCTGCCAGACCTTCCTTCTCTCCTGTGTCTGTGCAGACACATTGGGGAAAAAATGTCAATCTTACTACCTTCCCAAAGAGTATCCCCTCTGGATCTGGCCACTTGTAGGAGTGGAATGTGAGCTTCTGAGGAGGATAAGGTGGCTACGACAGGCAAGTGGTTGCGAAGTATCAGCTCCATGTGGCTGTCTAGGTGTTTGAAGAATAGAGAATGCATTACTTATTGTAATCCCAGAGGTGGGGGACAAAATAATCAGGTCAGTGACAATTAATTTGGTGACAACAGACAGGATATTAGCTTTCTCAGCAAGACGTGGAGGGAATCTGATGATCCTTATATTAGCTGGACACTGCTTGTTTTTAAGTGTCTCCACCTTGGATCTCAAGAATAAGAGATCCTTTGTGATGACTGCAGTCCTTTTGTGCTATGTGTCTGTTTCCTCGAACAAAGTCCAGGCTGCATTGGCATAATCCAAAATGTTTGTGTCCATCTCAGATAACTTGGCTTCTACTGCTGACAGTCTTTTGTTGGTGTCCTCTCCCACCATCTGTACTTTTGTAAGCATTGCCAGGATTTGTGATGTTGGGAGTTTAGTGAGCTCTACACCACTGGGCTGCTTGGACCCCGTCCCCTTTGTAGGCGCAGTAGACAAAAGGAAGAAATCCAGGTTCTGTGCGGTTTGCCTCTGGTCTCATTTTGGGCCCATTTTAAATCTCCAGCACTATTCCCTTTCATTGGTGTAAATTTTAAAGTGAATCGCAAACACAAAGTAGAGAAAATAAGGTATTTTAGCATGCTATGAATGGAGCTGTGCTAAGGACTAGCCACCATGTTCGCTGCTCCACAGCACCCCCAACCCCATTGCAGTCAAAACTGATCCAGTTGTTTGGTCAGATCATCATGCAGTGTTGTTCCTTTGTGGGGTCCCCTGTTTTAACACCCCTTCTCTAGAGATTCTCTGGTATTGTCTGAAGCATAATTTGGAGCCTCACAATCTCCAGATGGTGCTAGATGTCTCGGGTATGATGTTTGCTTGTGTCCAGGGGGCTAAGAAGGCCATGCAGCAGCATAATATGGTTCTTGCAGCTGCCTTATCCTCCTTGGCACCTTACTGCATTTGTCCCTTGGCATCACATCGTAACTCACCATCATATTGTGATGAGTTGCATCGGCTGAAGTCTAAGGGATGGAAACTGGAGTATTCCTGGAGAGGATCACAATCTGAGGACAGGCTGGTGTTGAAAACTCATTACAGTAAGTATCAATGGGCAATCAATATGAAAAAGAGAGATTTCCTGTCAGGGTCAGTTAATGCAGGGAGAACTCAGCCTACTCAGCTCTGTTGTGCCATAGACAGGTTGTTAAATCCTCCCTATCTATGATCTTTTAGAGCTTTTCCAAAAGAAAAGTGCAAGGAGTTTGATAAATGTTTCTGTGACAAGGTGTTCTCCATTAGATCTGGTATCTCTTCAAGTGGCCTGGCATGGGCCGGAGGTGATCAACCTTCTGGTAATGTAGATTTGCATGTCTGGAGTGAGTTTCTGCCAGTTTGTGAGAATGAAGTGCTCTTTGTGATCTCTAGTTTGCATCCCACCTGCTGTGTGCTGTACCGAGAACCAACCTGGTTGCTCTTGGGCTGCAGCAAATCCCTAGGTCCAGTGATCACCGAGATTGTCAGTGGTTCCTTGAGGGAAGGTGTTTTTCCATCTGCTTTGTAAAACGTGGTGGTTAGACCCCTCGTGAAAAAAGCCATCCTTGAATCCTGCTGTTCTAGTGGATTACAGACCTGTTTCAAACCTTTTCTTTTTGGGGAAGATTATTGAGAAGGTGGATGTGGACCAACTAGTGGATCGGCTGGAGAACTATGACATCTCCAAACCTTTTTAGTTGTGTTTTTGGCCCTGCCACAGTACTGAGACTGCACTTGCTGGGTGACACATTATCTGTTTCTGGCAAGGGATCGAGAACTTTGCTCCATCTTGGTCCTTCTTGATCTTTTGTCATCATTGGACATATCTGACCATGGGGTGCTGTAGGATCACCTGAGGAAATATGTGGGTCTTACTAGCGCTGTTTTGTGTTGGTTTGAGTCCTATATAACTGGGAGAATGCTACAGGTTTCCCTAGGTATTTTGATCTCTAGGACTTCTGTGATCTCCTTTGCCCTATGTTGTTCTGTGTGTATGTTACTCGTTTGGGAGAGCATTAGATGGTATGGAGTTGAGTTTCACTGCTATGCAGATGCCATTCAGCTGCACTTGTTTTGCTGTCCCTGTGGGGACCATGTAGTTTTGGTACTGAAGCAATGTTTAGCTGAGATAAGTGACTGGATGGCCTCAAACTAGCTATGTCTTTACCCAGGGAAGGCAGAGTCCACGATGATCTAACCAGGTTGATGGGGTGCAGAAGTGATGGGAAGTGTGGGAGTCCTTCCTGTGTTAAGTGGCCACTCTGTTGTTGCTGTTGGTATGGTTTTGAATCGTGGGGTCATTTTGGACTACAGACTGACGGTAGACCAGCAGGTGTTGGTGGTGGTCTGATGTGGCTTTCACCATCTTCAAAATATCACTAGAATTAAATCGCATCTGGCTGACCTGGAGATGATTGTTCATGTTTAGATTACCTCATGGTTGGACTACTGTAATGCTGTCATTGAGGTACAGGTCAGGAAGCATAGGGAAAACCTGGAGCAGTTGTAGAATTCAACAGAACTATTTATTTGAAGTTGCATTAACAGAAAAAAAAATAAACTTATTCAGAATAACTATGTACAGAGAGATAAAAAAAAATCTTTCTTGTAAAACTCTTTCTTATTCTTCCAAAACAAACAAACAAAAAAACTCTCTCTGCAATTGCAGCTTAGTTATTTTATAAGGCTTTTCATCCCCCATCCTTAGCAAGCATCCTGTTCTAACAAAATATTTTGTTCTCATCAATTTCATGCAGGATCTACTAGAACAGTGAGCTTCCTGAAGTGCCCACAGCAGCTGAAAAAGGCTGAGACATTTGTACTCAAGTAACCTCTAGTTTTCTACAGTCATCTCAAATCATAAATATATATATACATTTCAACAGGAGCACCACATTTTCCAAACAAAAGTGATCCCATTATCAGTTTCATTTCCATATACTGATTTGCACATATTTTATATTACCAGATCTAGATATGCAAGAGAGGAAAACAGACAGCAAGAGAAAAGTGAGAGACAGTGAAAGGCAAAGAATTACAAGACTGTTCGGGTTGATCAAATCCGAAGTCTCACAGGAAAATTTGGTTTCGCAACCACACAGGGAAGAGAGAAGAGAGAAAAGGAAAGAATACAGATCCTTGCATTTACGTACTTTCTCCAAAACAAATGGGGTCCTATTCTACCCTGTCACATATACCCCCTCCTTAAGAGGGAACCTGTTTTATTAAACAGGTTTCCAAAACTTTCTATTCTCTACTGACATTTTCTACTTTCTGAAATTAAGCACATTTGCATCCATTTTTTACTAGAGCAGCAAAAAGCACAGTTCAAACCCATACATTTTTTTCAACCATCAGAACCCTCAATTCCAGATTCATATCTCGACAGAAAATCAGCATTGCTATTTTCTTACCAGATTTGTGAATCACAGAGAATTTAAATGGCTGCAGTGCCAGGTACCACCATGTGATTTTGGAATTATTATCTTTCATCTGGTTAAGCCAACAGAGAGGATTGTGATTGGTTACAAGAACAAAATCAGTTTCTAGCAATTAAAATTTGAGGGACTCCATGGACCACTTTGCTGCTAAACACTCCTTTTCGATAGTGGAGTACCTTTTCTCTCTGTCATGCAATTTCCTACTTATGTACAAAATAGGATGTTCCTTCCCATCAATATTTTGACTTAGAACAACACCTAGACCTACCTCAGATGCATCTGTTTGTAGCAGAAATGGTTTCTCAAAGTCTGGGCTTCTTAAAATGGGTGCTAAACATAATGCAGCCTTTATGGCTTGAAACACTTCATTACACTCTGGGGTCCATTTCACATTATTTGGGTACCATTTCTTTGTGAGTTCAGTGAGGGGAGTAGCAAACTCAGCAAAGCTGGGAACAAATCTCTGATAATAACCAGCCAGCCCTTAAAATGACCTGACATGTTTCTTTGTTTTAGGTACAGGGCTATTAGCTATACAGTAGCTTCTGTTTTAGAAATCTCTGGTTTGACTTGTCCATTTCACAACACATAACCCAAATATCTAGTTTCTTGCATGCCCAATGCACATTTAGTAGGATTAATTGTCAGACCTGCATTTCTGATGGCTTGGATAGCTGCTTGTAGGTGTTCCTGGTGACTCTTCCAGTCTGAACTGTACACCATGACATCATCCAGGTACACAGCACAATAACCAGTGTGAGGGGATAAAATTACATCCATGTACCACTGGAATGTAGCTGGTGCACCATGTAAACCAAATGGCATGGTGGTGAACTGATAGAATCCTATAGGTGTGGCAAATGCAGTTTTATCTCTGGATTCTTTAGCTAAAGGTATTTGCCAGTAACCCTTGGTTAGATTGAGGGTACTGATATACTTTGCACTCCCCAGTCTGTCCACCAAATCATCTACTCTGGGCATAGGATAACGGTCAAATTCTGACACTTGATTAAGTTTCCTGAAATCAAGGCAGAGTCTAACACCCCCTTCTTTGTTTACAGTTACCATGGGAGATGACCAAGCACTCCTCAATTCCTCTATGTTACCCAGTTCATTCATTTTTTTTGTATTTCCTTAACCACATCAGCTCTTAACCACTCTGGCAACCTGTATGACATTTGTCTAATAGGACGAGCATTCTTTTTCACTATTACGTGCTCAACCCCTTTTGCTTGGCCTGGTACCATGGTAAAAGTACTGTTAAATGTCTTAAGCACATTATGAATGTCTGTAGTTTGTTCTGAGGTTAAGGATATATTCACCTTTACAGCATCAGCATTTATAGTTTGTTCTAGTCTATTATAAGCTACATCAATATCTTCCTTACCAGTTTCTGGTAAAACTAGCAAGGCAGCTTTTGGCATTTTTTCAACCCATTTCTTGAGGAGGTTAGCATAGTATATCTTAGAAGGATTTTTCTTGTCAGGGGTTTCAATCTCATAGTTAACAGTCCAGTACATCTAAGAACCTTATATGGCCCTTGCCACTTCATTAACAACTTATTTTCTGTTGCAGGATCAGTAGCAAAACCTTTTCACCTGGCTCAAAATCTTTTTCTTTTACCCCAAGGTCATAATATACCTTCTGCTGGTTTTGAGACTCTTCCTGATTACTATGGGCAATTTCAATATATTTTGCCAGCTTCTTTCTTAGGGCACACATATAAGACAATATAGATTGTTTCCGAGTGGGGTTATCTTCCCACGTTTCTTTTATCACATCCAGTGGCCCCCTTGGCTGCCTACCATACAGCATTTCAAATGGTGAAAAATCTGTTGATGCCTGTGGCACTTATCTGTAAGCAAAAAAAGGTAAGGCAAGTATTGGTCCCAATATTTCCCATCCCCTTTTACAAACCTTTTTAACATGCATTTTAGGGTTTGATTAAAATGCTCAACAAGACCGTCTGTCTGAGGGTGATGGGGGAGGTTCTTATGGCAGTGATACCTAGCAGTCTGTACAGCTCCTTAAGCAGTACAGCACCAAAATTACTACCCTGGTCAGTAATAATTTCTTTAGGTATGCCCACTCTGCCGAAAATTTTGGCTAGCTCTGCTGCAACTTTTGGGACTGTAACAGCACGCATTGGAACTGCTTCTGGGTATTGAGTAGCATAGTTGCATACTACCAGGATAAAACTATTACCTGATTTACTTTTGTCTAAAGAACCAACCACATCCATTGCAATTCTCTCAAAAGGCACATCTATCAAGGGTAGGGGCACAAGGGGCACCTTGTCTTTTCTAGTGACCTGGGCTACTTTCTGACACTCAGCACAGGAATTACAGTAGGTAGCAACATCTTCATAAATTCCAGGCCAGTAAAATCTACACAGCAATCTGGCAAGGGTAAGATCCATCCTTGAGTGACCAGTCATAGGACTATCATGTGTGATCTGTAACAATTTTGTTCTATACTTCTGTGGTATAACCAATTGTTCTGTCTGTTTCTGTGCCTGAGGTTTAACCCAAACTCTGTACAGTAACCCGTTACATATTTTAAACATTGGTCCACCCTGTTTTGGTTTTATCCCCAGCTGCTTAAAGTAAACCTGGAGAGAAACATTGTTAGCTTGCTCTGAAAGAAAATCACAGTCAGTTATCAATTTAATTCAGTATTTTCATATTTTAACCCTTCATGTCCATCAGTCATTTGTTGCCATAGTTTCTTCAGGCTTTGTCTTTCTTTCCTGGATTTCTGGATCTTGGAGCTGTGCTCAAACAAGTCCGAATCAAAATCACTGAAAGGAAAAGTGTCCCCACTGTCTGAAAGTTTCTTTACCTGAGCTTTTGTCACCATGGCTGCTGAAACATCAGGATTTACTCCCTCTTTGATTAGCTCAGTAAATCCTGGAAAGTCATTTCCAATAATCACAGGTACAGGTAACTTTTTATACTACACCCACTTTCATTTGGTGTGACACATCCTTAATGGTCAGAGTCACTTGGATGGTGGGTATTATTGAGTGTCCCTGTGGATGCAGAAGACACCAGTACCTGGTCCCTTTTCACTGTGTTTTCCCAGCACTTTAACATACACTAGGGTCTGTCTGCTTCCCGAATCAATGCGTCCCTTTACGGTCTTATTCCCCACTTTCACATCAGTTAGGTACTTGCCCCAATTTGCCAAGGACAAATCTGCTCCTGTGTCACTCTCTTTATTACGGCAGTTTCTTGAAAAATGGCTTGGCTTATTACAGTTATAGCAGATAACATCTTTTGGCACAGATTTGTTACCCCCACCAGAGTTCTTATCAGGCTTGGAATTTAAATGGGAAAAAGAGTTTCTTACTGGTGCTTGGTTGTTACCTCACTGCTGTGGCATCTGTCTGGCCATTTGGCAGTCCTCAGCCAAAGAAACAGCTTTTTCCCCATTCTCTGGTCAGTGTTCTTTTACCCACAGCTGCACATATGTAGGCAAGATGTTGATGAATTGCTCCATACAAATGTGTCGATGATCTGTGGGACTGTTTTGCTCTCTGGTTGGGTCCACTCCATCAGGAGGTATTGGAGTTGGGTGAAGGCTTCTCGAGGATTGTCAACTGACTTGTACTTCAGAGATCAAAATCTCTGCCTGTAGATGGAGGTGTTGTACCTTTTCAGGAATTCGCTTTTCACCAAGTCATAGTTTTCTGACTGTACAATGTCCATACTGCTGTAGGAAAGCTGGGCTTTCCCTGTCAGATAGGGTACCAGTCTGATTGTCCATTTCTGCTTTGGCCACTGGCAGGATGTGGCAACTCTTTCAAAGATTGTCAGGTATGCCTCGATATCATCTGAGGGACACAACTTTGTAAGTTTAATAGCTTTTAAGTTGCTTGCATTTTGTTGCTCCTCTGGATCTGTGCTGGATGATCTGCCTTTGATAGCTTGCAAGGCATCTAGCCATCACTGCTCCCGTTGCTGCATCTCTTCTGTCATCTGCTGCTCCTGTCGTTGCATCTCTTCTTTCCTCTGTGCTTCCCTGGTACTAGGTCCAGTACCCATGCACAAACTCCTGTCTTAGGGTATGCACCACTTAAATTCCACTTAGGCTGACACCATCTCTCATTGAGGCACAGGTCAGGAAGCAATAGGGAAAACCAAGAGCAGTTGTATAATTCAACAGAACTATTTATTTGCAGTTGCAGTAACATAAAAAAAATAAACTTATTCAGAATAACTATGTACTGAGAGATAAAAAAAATAAATCTTTCTTGTAAACTCTCTCTTGTTCTTCCAAAACAAAAAAAAACTCTCTCTGCAATTGTAGCTTAGCTATTTTATAAGGCTTTTCAAACCCCATCCTTAGCAAGCATCCTGTTCTAGCAAAACATTTTGTTCTTGTCAATTTTGGGCAGGATCTGCTAGAACAGTGAGCTTCCTGAAGTGCCCACAGCAGCTGCAAAAGGCTGAGACATTTGTACTCAAGTAACCTCTAGTTTTCTACAGTCATCTCAAGTCATAAATAAATATGCACATTTCAACAGTAACACCATATTTTCTAAACAAAAGTGATCCCATTATCAGTTTCATTTCCATATATTGATTTGCACATATTCTTATATTACTAGTTCTAGATATGCATGGAGGAAAACAGACAGCAAGAGAAAAGTGAGAGACAATGAGAGGCAAAGAATTACAAGACTGTTCGGGTTGATCAAGACTGAAGTCTCAGGAAAATTTGGTTGCGCAACCAGACAGAGAAGAGAGACAAGGAAAGAATACAGATCCTTGCATTTACATACTTTCTCCAACACAAATGGGACAGGGTCCTATTCTACCCTGTCACAAACGCTCTGTACTTAGGGTTATCTTAAGGTTTAATGCAATGTCTGCAGCTGGTCCAGAATGCTGCAGCTCAGTTGGTGGCAGGAACATCTCAGAGGGACCACATCATGCTGGTGTTTTGTGTGTTGCACTCGATGTCTATGCTGGGGAGCATAACCTCTAAGATATGCCTGCTACAATACAAAGCTCTGTGTGGTTTGGGACTTGACTACTTACAAGATCTGCTGGTTTCTTACCTCCTAACTCGATCACTCTGCTCCACCAATGCTGGCCTACTTGCTTTCCCCTTTTCCTGCTTGAGACAACTGGAGACAGAGCTTTTGGAACAGCTGCTCCATTGTTGTGGAACTCTCTTCCAGGGAATATTCATTCTGCCGGCACAATGGAGGTATTTAAAGGATTGCTGACAACATGCTTATTTGAGCAGGAATTCCCTAGTTAGCTTAGCGGAACAGTATTTTATGTATTTTATTAGCTGAGTTTTATTCATTTTTGTTATGTCATATTTGCTTATGTATTATGTTTTAAATTTGTTAAATTATGTACAGCGCCCAGAGCCTTCGAGAAAGTGCACTTTATAAATAAAGTTGCTTTGCCTCGCCTAAGATCATATTTCTTTTTCTAAAGCATTTTCCTTTTAACAGATGCTTTGGCAGCAGCTCTTGTTTTTGTAGATCAGTCCTGGTGAAACAAATTATTGACACACATGGACAACTGATAGTTATATTTGGATGACTCATGTCTAGATTTAAACATGAAAAATATACATTAAGCAAGATGCAATTAGAAGTGCAGTTTCAAATTCCTTACATTCTAAAACACATTTTCCCCGAGACTGATTAATGATCATATATTTACAGAAATGGGGAAACTTCAGAACTGTTGTTTATGCCAGGTGCTTTTAGACCTTCCAGATTTAATATCCAAAAGGTTTCTTACCTAAATAATAAGGCATTTAAATCACCACCTCAGATATTGAGTTGCATCTTTTCCATACCAGTGAACAACCATGCATATTTTTCTCTGCAAGGGGCATTTATAGTGTAAACAAGAATAAAAAATAACCATAGTGTTTGTTGTTAATATTCTTGTTGAAAATTTCAGAAAAAACATACAGTTTACACCTGACAGTACATCATGATACAGTATGAGCAGACAGGCTATTACCAATCAGATAAAAAACCATGCAGATAAATGGTAGATAATGTGTGCTTAACAGTTAAAACAGTTAGAATAACTATGCAATACAGGAAACTTGATTTCTTGACCAGCTGTGTATATGCTTGTTGGGGGAAGGAAAACCTCCCTTCCCAGGGTGCATATGGGAGGCACATATTAAACAAAATCTACAGGTATGTACTCTTACAATTTATATATGATTGTAGAAAGAGATTTGGTTATACCACTGGTGACCTAAATCCAACTAAGGGGTGTGAGTGTAATGTGTTGGAGTACCATATATAGCTTTGCCACCCCTCTCTTCATCCCTACTCCCTTGCTCTTCCCCTAACCCTTCCCTCTCCCTCCCCTGGCCTTCCCCCTTCCCCCACCTTACCCCCACCTCCCCTTAACTCCCCCTCCACTCCTACCTTCTCATCTCTTACCCCTGCTCCCTACTCTCTCCTGAGTCTGCTCCTCCCTCCTTCCTTATCCTGCCTCTTCCCCACCTGCTGCCCTCATACCTCCCCTCCCCTGCTTAATTTCTTGCAATATTGCTTGCTCATTTTTTGGCACTTGGGGCTCCTCCCCTCCACATCTTGTACCATCCCACCCCTTGAACCCTATTTTCCTGAAGACAAATGACTGGTTTCACTGTCAGGCATCTTATACCCGTAAGTGTGTTAGTTAGCCCCCATTTCTCCTATCCTAACCTCCTGTGTAACATGTACTACTCTGGTATATCTGTTGTATCTGCTTCCACTGTAATATTGTACTACTCTGTTTGTATTTTGATCATGACATGGAACCTATGTAAAGAGCTCTGAGCTCAAGTGATGTTATTTTTATTATTTATTTAATGAAAATGTTTCACCAGAAAAGGCACACTGAGCAAAAGATGCTCGTCTCACGGTGCGACCTGGGGGGAAGGGTTACAACAGAGGCAGGTATACAAACAAAAGTTGAATTTAGAGATAGAGCAATACAGATAATGTACATCGTTGGAAGGGATTACATTAGCACTTTTTGCAATAGGAGAACAGTACAGAGCATACAGAATGTACATAGTAGGGTGGGATTACATTAGCACTTTTTCCAATAGGAGAACAGTACAGAACATGAACATCAAGAACAGGGTATACATATTGTGGGAACTCGTCAAGGGTAATGCATGACTACTTAAGTGCCAATAACAGGACTTGAGTGCCAGTAACAGGACTTGAGCTGAAGCGAGATGCACCAAGTTGACAGTAGGAGTTGGAGGAGAATAAGGGAGTGGTATAGGTGGGGTGGGGGGAGGAGAGGGGAGCAGTAGCAGTGCATAAAGTTGAAGAGCGTGGGTTGTTTAGGAATGAGGGGGGAGGGAAGGGAGAGATTAGGAGGGAATATGAGAGGGGGTGAGAGGCAAGTGTAGAGGGCAGTGGATAAGCCAGACAATTAGGCGAAGGCCGAGCATTGGTCAGGCACTAAGGGGGAAAGGGGGAAGGGAAGTTATCTGAGACTTTGATAAATAAAAACAAAAATAAAAAAAAATGTATAGAAAAGGCAGGGCCTATAAAAAGCCCAAGGCAGAATCATTAAAGGGACATTGTCAGCCTGTTTTTCATCATATTATTTCTAGTTAAAAACCTACATTTTATGATTGCTTACCTTCTCTAAATTTTATTAATGTTGCTGTTTAATTTGTCTGTCTCCTTGTTTAGTAGAACTGAAATGAATGTTAATGTATATTTATAAACAACCTTGTTTTGTTTACAGTCCTGGATCTGTTCTTACTACGTGCTTCCTGAGCATTAGAAACACCCCCAAACAGTGCAGTTACTCATAATTCATTAGGCTCCTTTCCTTCCACTGCATCATGAGTGGCTAGACTATGTTGTGGGTGTTCCCAAGTCCAGGAAAGATGCAGTTGGAGCTGATCAAGAAATGTAAACAAACCTGTTTTTGTGTGGTAACACCAGTATGGTGGGCAGTCTGCTTTTCACTTTTTTAAAGAAAAAAGGGTCAGAATCAAACTACCAGCTACATCAGCAGTCATTAAAGAATGTTGGAAATCAGAAAATGTGTTTTTTATACTAGGGACACTTTGAGGCCTAAGGGGGTTGACAGTGTCCCTTTAAAGGCAAGTCTGAGGTGCCCTTGTTTGTATATCACCCGACATCATTCTACAGCAGTGGCCTGTTGGTTTTATGGTAGTGGTCAGTAATCCCCAAATGATGTATGAAAGGGACCATACAGTATGGTATTTGCTCAGAGTGTTACTACCTAGATGGGGTAATCTCTTGTAGTTGGCCTGTGTAGACAGGCTATTGAGGAGTTCATTGAGAGTAGGTACCTCAGGTATGTACCAGCACCTCATTAGAAGGCACTTGGTCTCCACTGAGACTGTAGTTACCTATTTGAGAACCATGGGAGGCTGATTTGTGACTCCATTGGGGGAGCCCCATAGGAAAAGCTCCAGGGACATATTTATAGGTTGTGACAGCACCCAGGTGAGGAACTGAGTTATCTGTAGCTAGTATGGTTGTACCAGCTGATATTGCCAAATGATATGGTGCAGATCTGTCCCTGGGGATCTGCACCTCCAACAGTTTGTGTTAGGGATTAAGTTAGCTATGTGCAATACCTGAGATGCATGACTTTGTTCTGTGTTAGCCAGGCTTTGGGGTCTTTAGATGTGGAATGGGCCAGTTTTCTATAGGCTGCCCAGTCTTGTCTCTTTATTGACTTTCCCAGACAGATCTTCCATTGGGCTTGCACCTTATTTATTTAAAATCTGGTGACTGGGAAAGGCACAATGAGCAGAAGCTCGTTTCCAGGTGCGACCCAGGGACAGGGGGTGCAAATACAACAAAGGGATAACAAAATTCAAATACAGTATACTACAGAATAAATTCTTAATTTCAGTATAATAAAATGAGCAGATACATTTTCATTATAGGATTACATTACAGTGTATTGTACAGAAGATTTGATGATGATGATGATGATAAAATGTATTTTTATACAGGCACAAGAGGGGATATTATAATTTCAGGGATTTTACCAACACATAGTCTAAATGAGCACAAAAATTGTACCATAAATCAAATAAACGGATGGCTGCATTCCTTTTGTGCAGATAAACAAATTGGTTTTATGGACAATACCAAAACATTTCAAAGTAGGGCTATTTTTAAATATGATGGGATACATCTGAATAGAGTAGGAATTAGAGTCCTGGGTACAAAGCTAAACAAAGTGATACAATTTCATTTAAACTGGAAGGGGGGGCAAGAATTTACAAACATAGGGGAACTGAAAAACTGGAGCCTGTATGGCAACAAGGGTGTGGAATGGAATATAGTATTGCTAAATGCAAGAAGCTTGACAACTAAATTTCATGAGTTCCAAAATATGCTAGAATCTAATAATATTTATATAGCTTTAGTAATTGAAACCTGGTGGGATGAATCAGATAATTGGGAGAAAAATATTGCAGGTTATAAATTATATTCAAGATCCAGAGAACAACAGAGAGGTGGAGGTATAGCAATATATATAAATGATTCCATAAAGAGTGAGCAAGAAATTGTTCACTTAAAAAATGTGGAGATGTTGTGGTTGAAAATAATGCACAAATCTCAAACTAGGACAAGACTGGGATTGGTTTATAGGCCTCTGTCTATAACTAAGCAAGATAATGACCTTCTCTTGGAATATATTGCCAGTTTAGACCCAGCGGATGATATCCTGCTTGTGGGGGACTTTAAAAAGCCTAATATTGACTGGTTGGAATCTAAGGGAAAAACCAGCATGAAAATGACCTTTTTGGAAATAATAGACCAGATAGGGGTGGAACAAAAAGTGTCATTTCCAACCAAGGGTTCAAACACCTTGAACTTAGTTCTAACCAATATGGGCAATAAAATAAATAACATTGAGGTCAGAAGCCCCTTGGGTAATAAGGACCACTGTATTGTGTTTTTTAAGATGTTAGGGGAACCTAGTACTAACAACGTCGCTGTGTTAACAGAGAAACTAAATTTCAACAAAGCAGAATTAAGAGCAGAAATTGCTGCTTGGGAATTGGAAACAGAGTTTGCAAACCAATCAGTGGAAAATATGTGGGAAAAACTAAATAATAAGATAATAAGGGAAGTACATAACTACACACCAAGTATGAGAAAAGCTAGTAGGAACGGTAACAAAGGATGGTTTAATACTAGGATTAAGAAATTGGTTAAAGAAAAAGATAAAATCTTCAAACGGTAAACAAACAAAATAATCAAGAAGGATGGTCGGTTTGTAGGATGAAGATCAAGCAGCTTAAGAAGGAAATAAAAACCGCCAAAGCTAACTATGAGCTTATGTTAGCTACAAGGGTGAGAGATAATTACAAATCATTTTTCACATATATAAATGGCAAAAAGAAGGCACAAAATAATATTGGTCCCTATATTAATACACTGGGGGAAACTGTGACTGACACCAAGAAATCGGCAGATATGCAAAACTAATCTTTTAGTTCAGTATTCAACAAAATAACTGATTCAGATAATAGGATTAAGTCAAGTACACAGAGAGGTCAAATTCTGATAGAGCCTGAAGAGTTATTAAGAAGATTGAAGGATATTAATATCAATAAATCCCCAGGGCCAGACGGTATACACCCCATAGTACTTAGAGAATTGGCAGACAGCATAGCCCCATTATTGACTTATATATTTCAAAAATCTATGGATCAAGCCATAGTGGTTCAGGGTTGGAGAGATGCATTAGTGGTACCATTATTGAAGAAAGGACCTAATACAAAGCCTGAGAATTTCAGACCAGTTAGCTTAACTTCTATAGTGGGTAAAATACTCGAGGGAAAGAGCATATATTAGCCCATATAACATTATACAGACTAATGGATGAAACTCAGCATGGATTTACAAAGACTAAATCATGCCAAACAAATATGTTAACCTTTTATGAAAAAGCAAATAAAGCCTTGGATATGGGGAATGCAGTGGATATTATATTTCTGGATTTTTCCAAGGCATTCGACAAAATACCCCATACAGAATTGATTGAGGTTCTAATTAGTGCAAAATTACCTGCTAACATAGTAAATTGGGTGGAGGCATGGCTGGGTAACAGAAGGCAGAGAGTTGTTATAAGAGGGACAGTGTCAGATTGGGAAAGGGTTATAAGTGGGGTCCCACAGGGGTCAGTGTTGGGGCCGTGTTTATTTAACATTTATGTCTCCTCAAATAGGTGTAATTTCCCAAACATTTGGATGAATAAGTTTGCAGATGACTGCAGGATTGGGGGCTTAGTAAACACAATTGGAGAACAACAAAATGTTCTGAGAACCTTGGATATGGTGGTAAAATGGACAGAGCAGTTCAAATTAGAATTAAACTTAAACAAATGTGCAGTGATGCACCTGGGTAAAAGAAATACCAACTTCAATTATAAATTAGGAGAAATTGTACTTCACAAGACTGAAGAAGAAAGAGATCTCGGGGTGAGAGTAACGAGCCACTTGAAATTTAGTACACATCGTGGGATGATTGTCAAAAAGGCAAACCAGGCATTGTATTGCATTTTTAGACACATTGGTAGCAGAGATGGCAAGGTGATTTTGCCCCTTTGCCAAGCATTGGTGAGGCCACATCTTGAATACTGTGCACAGATATGGTCCCCATATATAAAGCCTGATATAAGAAGGTTGGAGGGGGTGCAAAGAAGGGCAACAAAGAGAATTTGTGGCATGGAGGAAAAAACATATCATGAGAGATTACAAGAGTTGGGATTGTATACATTACAATACCATAGACTCGGGAGATATGTGCATCATTTATAGGGCTTTCCAAGGTGAACAATTAAGTAAGTTCAAGTTCAAGTTTATTGCAGGAAAAAACTCCATTGAACAAGCTCATTCACAAGGAGGTCCCAATACATATAGACAAGCAATGTACAATACAGAAAGGTAATAACAATATATACATGAGATGCGCATTAAATGACAGAGGCTGAATGAAAGACTTATTTGTATGAACACAGGGGACATAGCTTGCAATTAGAACAGGAAAAATGGAATACCTTAAAAAGTAAAACTGATTCAGTCAGAGGGGGGTCCGACTGTAGAACAGTTTGCCTAGGGATATAGTACAAAGCAAAACCATGGACTCATTTAAACTAAGTCTAGATAAATTCTATAAAAACAAGAGTAATTCAATATAAAGTAGGTAAGGCAAGCATTAAGGACAAAAGTCTATGTAGCTTGAAGAACCTATGAAACCTATGAAAAAAAACATTAGGAATTAAAACCCCTATTTACAAAGAAGGCCCTTACATTACTCCATACACACAACATATACAAACACTTATGTAAATTGTTATATAAAAACACATGACAACAAAAGCAATGAAATATTATAAAATTATGCATATCAGTTACATCGTTTTAATACTGACTTCCTCAATGCAGTCTGGAACTCCTTAACAGAGTTTTTTCACCTTATTTCTATCTTAACCTCATTCCAGGACATTGCTTGCAACATTGCCTCTCCAAACTTGTTGTTCACTCAGGGGTATGACAAATCCAATGCACATGTTCTTAAAATATATTTTATATCTCTGTCTATGTTAAATACCACTAATCTTCATAGTAGATGAATTGTTTTGGACTTTATTAATTTAAAACTCCAAGTTAACCAATTATATAGTCTCTTCTCACTTGGCCCCAACCAGTCTAAATCATTATACACTTTGCAGTGAGGAGCTCCCAAATGACTATAGTTAGCAAAATATGGCAGTCTTTAATAAGCCTTATCCTATGTTTTTAATAATGACCTATTCACATTCCTATATATTAACCCCCATATTCTAATACAGGAATCAATAACTGTTGAGTTCATTTCTTTCTAACATTTTTGGTTAGACAATTGGATATTCTTCTTAAGGCCCCCAATCGTTGACTGATTTTTTTTTAAACTAATTTTTTGTGTTCTTTATAAGATAACTTCCTATCCACTAGAACCCCCAAGTGTTTATAACAAGTTGTATCTGTTACCTTTTGTCCATTGTTAAATTTGATGTTCAAGACCCAATCCAGAGCTTTGCCTTTCTCTGTTAAAAAATGCATGCTTTGAGTTTTTTTATTATTTAATAATAATCCTGAGTCATTGAACCATGTTTCCATTTTAAACATATCCAACTGTAATTTGTTTTCCAGAGAGGTGTGACTGTCTGCAAATGCCACCAATACAGTGTCATCCGCACTCGGCGGCACCTCACTGTTGTCCAACATACCGGGCAATTTGTTAACACAGATATTGAAAAGCAAAGGGCCCAAAATAGAGCCCTGTGGGAACCCTCTTTTTATTGTTCTTAAAGATAAGGGGAAATTACTTAACCAGGAAAGGCACACTAAACCAAAGCTTGTTTCCAGGTGTAACCTGGGAGCTCAAGGAAGTTAAGTGACTTCCTCAGGGTCTCACAGCATGCAAGTGGGGGCTATGGGATTCAAACCCCAGTCTCCAGGTTTGCAGCTCAGAGACTTAAACCACTGCACTATACTGCCTCCTAAAGATGATATATTAGACCCCTGAAATACACATTGCTTTCTTTGTACTAAGTATAATTTAAACCACCCCAATGATTCCATATGAACTCCCAGTTTGTACAACCTTTGCAACAAAATTCGATGGTTTACTAGATCAAAGGCTTTAATGAGGTCCATGAACACAGTCCCGGTGTCCAGTCCCAAATTCATGGATGTTGATACCAAGTTGTTAAAGTCCACTCATGTTGTGTCCATGGACCTCCCCTCCAGAAAGCCATGTTGGCTGTCAGTCAGTATATTATGTTGTTCTAAATACTGACTGAATTGGCTGTGTACAAACTTTTCCAAGATTTTCAATAAGATTGATAACAGTGCAGTAGGTCCATAATTGGTAGCTATCTACAAGTTCCCTCCCTTAAAAATAGGGACAATTTTACCCATCTTCCTCAGTTCAAGAAATTTAGAGGAATACAGGCTCCAATTCAACAAGTAGGCCACTGTAGGTGCTACAATGTCTGCCTCCAACTGCAGAAATCTAGCCTCCACTCCATCTATACCCCCAGCCTTATTCACTTTTAAATGTCTGAGTTCCTTCTCAACCTCCCCAACCGTAATGGCCTAAATCTAAAAACTGGTCTGTTTCCCTCCACTTCATTTTTCTCTGCTATTTCATAAATGGAAATATCAGAAGTTTCATATGTTGTATCCTTTAACCCCAAGTCTGGCATATCTATAAAATAATTATTTAAAATAACGGCAACTCTGGATTGGTCACTTCTCAGTACATTGCCCTGAATCAAGTTAATAGGAGCCTTTGAACCACCAAGATTTTGTCATCTTTTTATCTGTATCCTGAATGTTCTGGGATCTTTGGCTTGGTCTATATTACTCTTATAATATTGTCTCTTGGCTATTTTAATTGATTTTATACACTTATTTTTTCATGTCTTAAAATTAATCCAGTCCTCTTCCTTCTTAGTGTTCCTAGCTTTTTCCATAATCATTTTTTTATTCTAATGTGGATCTTTATTTTATCAGTAATCCAAGGCTAACATTTTTTTTCTTAAATATTTTTTGAGTCTTTGGAGCATGTGAGTTTGAAATTGAAATCATATTATTAGTAAAATCTTGTACTGCTAGTTCCATTTCAGGTATTAAAGTTATTCTGTCCCATCTAACTTTTCTGAGACTATCCTTGGAAGCTTCCACACTAAACTGCATCATGTTAGTTTCCCACTGGGGCAAAGATTCTACCCTATGAATTATGTTCCTATCCAAAATGAATTTTAAGGGAAATTAATCACTTAAATTCAGTGGCATTATTTCCAGCTGTGTTACCTTTAATTGTGATGCTATGAAAACTAAATCCAATATTGAACCTTGGATTATGTTTTTGTACATTGTGTGGGTTCATGTACTATTTGCTTAAGTCCCAGTATTTCCATACTTTCACCTAGTTTCTTTCCTCTTTGCTGTGCCTAGTCTGCTTTAAAATCTCCAATTAAGACTACATCTAGGTTTTCACTTTTTTTGAAATCTTACTTGTTAGTAAGTCAAAGTGAACGATTTTAGTCTGAGGAGGAGTATAAACAAACCCCAATTATCAAGATAGTATTTAATAATTCTACCATTTGACATTTTATTTCCTCAACGTTGTCTGAAAATATTATACGATAAGGTCCTATGCTGTCCTTTATATATAACATAATTCCCCCTCCCCTTTGTCCCCTATCTCTTCTAGTGGTACCGTAGCTCTCTGTTTGAACCTCACTGTCTTTAATCCCATCATGCAACCAGGTCTCTGTAATTCTTATGATATCTGGTTGTTCCTCCCCTACCCACAATTTAAACACATCAATTTTTTTTTAATCAAGCTTCTGACATTTTCATGGGTTATATGAACTTTAACCAGTTTTTACGGGTCTGGATTTGTTTCTACATCCTCGCTTATGACCAATAACAAAACATATTTATGTCCGCTGGCCCTTAGATGATGGCTATAGAGTCCAGTTCTTATTGATTGAGGGTCTCTTGTATATAATTTCCATAATCTCATAAACCCATTTCTTCTGTAGGGATTGTTAAAGCTCTTTGCTTGTGCAGTTTGATCAAAAGAATATCTTTCAATATTCTTATACACAATTTCTGTGTCTTTGCTCCAGTTTGCTTCCAACCCTCATACAAACCCCCAAAACAGCACAGCACCAACTAATCTGTTCAATTTCATTGTTACCTTGTAACCCACCTCTTATTAATATTAATATATTCCTAGCCTGACCCTGACTTCCCTGGCTGACTCCGGCAAGCTCCTCCATACTCTGCTGGAGTACTCAGCCAGAAGAATCAGCAAGACAACACAGCTGCTATGTTGAAGATGCCACCATGTCTTATTGCAGATCTTTAAATACTTGCAGGTGAGCACAACTCCAGGCACTGGGTGAGACGACAAAAGCAAAAAAAATTAGGTGGTAACTAACTGATACAGGAAATGGAAAAGAGAGAGGAGGATAGTAGTATGGTTGTGGATTAGGGCAGGGAAGCTGTCTTGTATAAGCTAATAGATGCTGCATGGTCTGCCTCTATATGTCATGAGCCACCCACGTAGGGGGTGTCACAGAGCATGTACAGTCATATTCTTGAGGTCTGCCAGTGTGTATGGCTCAGTGCACTCCTATTTTGCAAGTATCACCAGAAATCTATCTTTTCTTGGTGGTAATGTTGCCTGAGTCCCTGGAAGGAGCCTGCTGAGCTGGATCTGGGCATGAGTAAATCCCTGACCTGGTGAAGTCCCTTTTTCTCCCTCTTCTCCATCTCACCATGGATCCTACAATCTTAATATTAGGGTTCCCCCATATGGAGAAAAGGTAAGGCCTATTTAGTTTTGAGCTTGCTTCTAGGCTGCCAGCCAATGGTTGTGTGGGAGCTCAGTGGCTTGATATGAGTGCCATAAAGGTCTGTATGGGGGAGTCCCGTCTTCTGTTATTGAGGCCTCAATACTGAGCCATAGCGGGGCTGAACTGGCTAAGATCTATATCTGTGAAATAGCCATAGTCTCAACCTCTGATCGGGGAAACATCTGAGCAGCCGGGGCTACCTGGGCCAGCTGTCCACACCACCACTGCTCACTGCCAAGGAACCCTCCTCTTGCTGATCTCTCAGCCCCTGATCGGGGAAACATCTGAGTGGCTGGGGCTACTTGGGCCAGCTGTCCACACCACCACTGCTCACCACCAAGGAACCCTCCCCTTGCTGATCTCTCACCCCTTGATCGGGGAAACATCTAAGCGGCCGGGGCTACCTGGACCTACTGTCCACATCACCACTGCTCACCACCAAGGTACCCTCCTCTTGCTGATCTCTCAGACCCTGATCAGGGGAACATCTGAGCAGCCGGGGCTACCTGGGCCAGCCATCCACACCACCACTGCTCACCACCAAGGAACCCTCCTCTTGCTGGTAAGCTCCCAGGCCGAACTGGGAAGTGCTGAAAGGCTCCCATTGGCTGCCTCTTGTTGCTTCCATCTCCTGTTGGACTGTTGTGCTCTGCATGGCCACTGATTGGCCCTGCAATCTTGACTGATTCAAACTGTTTTGCTGGGCTCTGTGCCCATAGACTTCAGTGGGTTTCGGAAGAAAATTTTTGTTAAATTGCTAGACAGCTTGCTTATTTTTCTGTTAAAGTCTCAATTAATGTGTAGACCAGTCCTGATGTTCTTAGCACTCGACTTCTAAAAACTCCAGGTCTCAGCTGATAATCTAGGCTAAATCACTAGGCTGCTTGCTATTTTTTTTGTCAAGGTCAAACTTTATTGTGTAGACCTGCCAAAATGTTTTAGCATTGAACTGTAAAGTGCAGTTGGAAACTGCTGTAATTTAGAGTTGTGAAGTAATTCCTGCCCCTCTACATTCACTCTTTCTCTCCACCCTCCCCCCTGCTGCTAAACCTTGCATCTCTCTTCTCCTTCCCTTGTAAATTTCATATTCTACTAAATCTCCCCTCTGTCCTCCCCTTGGTGCCAGTTCGAGCTTATTTCTCTTGTCTGTGGCAGTCTCCCCCCCACCCCTCTGCCAAATTCCCCCCTCTCTCTCTCTCTACTACACATGCCCCTGATTTACTCTCCATTGTCACCCTTTGTTATTACTGTGACTCACAATCTGTTGCTCTGTTCCTTCCCACAGATCTCTCAGCCCCTGATCAGGGAAACATCTGAGTGGCTGGGGCTACCTGGACCAGCCGTCCACACCATCATTGCTCACCGCCAAGGAACCCTCCTCTTGTTGGTAAGCTCCCAGGCCGAACTGGGAAGTGCTGAAAGGCTCCCATTGGCCGTTGTCTGTTGCTTCCATCTCCTGTTGGACTGTTGTGCTCCACGCAGCCACTAATTAGTCCTGCAATCTTGACTGATTCAAACTGTTTTGCTGGGCTCTGCACCCATAGACTTCTCCCACCTCCCACCTTAATTAAATAGGCTTTAGCTCTGCCCACTTCTGCCTAGGGAACCGCCCTTTCATTTCCTATTGGATACTCTCTCTCTTCTGTACCTCCTCTCTTTACTGCCCACTTTTCCTCCTCACTGTCCCTCCTCCCCCTCTGCTAATCAACTCAGTCCCCTCACTGCCCCTGCCTCCTTTCTGTGCCTGTCACCCTCCTTATATCTCCTAGTGCCAGTCACGCCATCACTCCATGACTGGCCAACCCTTCCTTTGGCATTCCGTAGCTCCCATGCACCCTTTCACTCCTGAACTCTATTCTAGAGCTGCTATCGCCTTTCTTCCTGTCTTGTTGTACTCTTTAATGCCCCTACACAACCTCTCTGCTACATCCTCCTCTTTTGCTACTGCCCTTGTCTCCTCACTGCCCCACCCTCTGCCTGTTCTCCCTCAGCCACCTGCTTACCTAGTTCCCCCTGCCCCACCGAGCCTCCACCTCATTGCCTACCTCCTGCACTTTCACTAGCTGCCTCCCACCTATCCAGCACCCTGTGCCCGCTCTCCCCCTCATTCACATTGAATCATGTATGACACCGGTACTCTGTACCCCTTTCTCCTCACCTTATTTGCCCTCTTCCCACTCCTACATCCCCCCTGCTCATGTTTCCCCACTGTCCCGAACATCTGCCAAGTCACGCTCTCTCCCCCCCTCCATGGTACCCTCCCTCTCGATCTCATGTACCCGCAATGGGCAACTCCCATCACTATGAAATGGTCCTCTCCCCCAAATGGCCATTGGGTACTTCCCCTGTCTACCACTACTACTGCCACGCTTTACCCATGGCTCCACCCGTTTACTTGCCCTGGTGAATCTCGGCATTCTCTGGCCTAAAAAACTAGGTGCCAGTCATGGGTATTTCACACCAGTACTCTAAAACGTATACTTCTTCTCCTGCTATTGTCGGGAAACATTCATCCCAATCCCAGACCAGCCCCTACAATAAGAACAACTCAGACCAATCAACCAGGATCCCTTTCAATAATCTCACTTAACATATGCAATCTTCTTCACAAAATTGACGCCCTTCAGACTTTTGCCTGCCAGCATAACTCAGACATACCATCAATCGAAGAAACCTGGCTCTCAACCATGCTATCACCCTCCCTGGGTATAATCTCTACCAGCTTGATCGAACATCAGAAAGAGGTGGTGGCTGTGCTCCGTACCTTAAGGACATGATCCGGGGGCACCTCATCAACTTAACCCCCCCAAACCACCACTGCACAGATTCTTCCTGTCAAGATCCTTCTCGGTGCACACAATAAAGCCATCACAGTTGTCACAGTCTATATTCCACCGAGAGAGCAAGGTAATAGAAACATAGAAACATAGAATCTGATGGCAGATAAGGACTGCTTTACCCACCCAGTCTGCCCATTTCCCTACCTACTGGATAAGCTGCAGATACTAGTTAACCAGCAGCCTACTTCTTCCTACCCCCAACCCCTAGAATTGCCTTATGACTGTCCCATGCACGCTTGAATTCCACCACTGATTTTGACTCCACAACCTCCTCCGGAAGGCCATTCCATGCATCCACAACCCTCTCTGTGAAAAAATACTTCCTTAAATTACCTCTGAGCCACCCCCCCATCTTCAAATTGTGCCCTCTTGTTCTTGCACACCTCTTTTTTTGACTCTTTTTAATGGGCTTAACGCAGTCCTGGAGTTTACCAAATCTCTCTCACCTTATTCAGAAACCATCCTCCTCGGTGACTTTAATATTAATTGGCCTGCTGCAGAGGCAGGGGCATACAGGGACTTGATAGTGGCAGCAAACCTTTCTCAGATGGTTAGCTCCCCAACCAGGGCAAACTATAAAATGGGTACCAGCACCCTTCTGGATTGGATCATAACAAGCCATCCCGCCAGGATCACAAACACCACTGTCCTCCCTGACACACTTAGTGACCACTCCTCCTTCATCTGCTACTGGTCCAATAAATTCATCAAGCCCCCCCCAAAACCATTACTAGCCGGGTTCTACCTAGAGGCAAGCTACCTAATCTCAAAACCTTCCTTCGTTAACAGGATTGGTCCCCAATTCTCACTGCAACCAGTGTGAACACCACACTGGAACACTTCATCAGCATCTTCAACCAAGCATGCAACATATTTCAACCTTCAAGAAGCGCAAGGTCAATGCCCTATATAACCCCTGGCTCACCGGAGACCTACTTAGATGACTAAAAGCTCGAGACCACCTTTGGGAGATTGCCAGAAACACCGGGAGACAAGTTGATATTGCTAATTATAAACGTGCACGAAATGACTGCACCAAATATATCTGGGATATGAAGACCACCTATTTCCATAATGCTCTCACTAACTCATGAGGGCAACAGTAGGGACTTCTGGAATAACATTGAAGAAGTCACTGGGAAGCAATCTAAATCATCCACATCAGTACTCAGCATAAATGGTGAAACTACACTTGACCATACATTCAATGACACCTTCAAGGACCTCAGTGCTGTACTCCCACAAGGTTTTTTCGATGAGGTGGTTCCCCTTGCCCCCTCAACCACCTTCAGCCACCCTCCCATCTACTTTAAAGCAGTAAAAATGCATCAAGTCCACAGCTACATTACCAAAGCCATTTGCAACTCCAGAGCCAGCAGTGACTCCCTCGACCTCAAACTGCTATCACTCACACTTGAAGAAGTACTCCGACCACTGACCAGAATTTTCAGCCTCTCCCTCAGCCTCAGCCAGTTCCCTGACTTACGGAAATCTGCCACGGTAACCCCAATTCATAAAAGTGGTGACAAAACAGCTACTGAGAATTACCGTCCAATTCCCATCCTACCTCCACTCTCCAAGGCCCTAGAACGGATTGTGTCAGACCAGCTCACCGACTTCCTAGACAGTCACAACATCCTGTGCAAGGAGCAACATGGCTTTAGAAAAGGTCATAGCACCTCCACAGCGCTACTTGAATTCACTGGTGCAATCCATCACTCACTCGATAACAGTCATCTTACTGGGTCCACCTTCATCGACTTAACTAAAGCCTTTGATACTGAAAACCACAATCTCCTACTTGCCCAGCTTCGACTAGCAGGGCTCTCACCTAACTCGGTGAACTGGTTCAAAAGCTACTTAGACAACCGCTTCCACCAAAGAGTGAGAATTGCTGAAATACTCTCTGACCAAAGACCAGTCCAGTCTGATGTCCCACAGGGCTCAATCTTGAGCCCACTCCTTTTCAGCCTTTTTCTGAACTCACTGCCAGAATCCTGCCCTGAACAGATCCTACTCTACGCAGATGATGCTGTCATCCTGGCATCCCACCATGATCCAGTCCATCTACAAGGTAACCTCCAGCAGGCCTTCTCTGCAGTCAAAAACTGGTTCACAAAACACAGACCTATACTTAACCAGAAAAAAACAAAGACCATGATCTTCTGCAGCTCCCAAAACAAGCACAAACAATGCCAGCTCTCCATTAAAACCAAGCAAGGAATCACCCTCAAACAAGTTCATACCTTCAAATACCTCGGCCTCACCCTCAATTGTAATCTCTCCTATGTCCCACACATCAATAACGTGGCAAAAGTAGCTAACACCAGGATGGGACTACTATTCTCACATAGGAAACATCTAACCCCAGAAGATCTGTCCATAGTTGTCCAGAGCTCCATCATCAGCATCATTGACTATAGTCTCATTATCTATGGATCTGCCACAACCTCATCTCTCAGGCGTGTTTCGACTTCCCTCAATCAAGCCTGCCGACTCGTTACTGGTTCCTGCCGTCTCACCCACACCTGCGACCTCTACTCCAAAACAGGCTGTCTGCAACTGAACAGCCAAATCAAATACCAAACCTGCATCACTGCTAAGAAAATCATGATGGGAAAGGCACCACCAGGAGTCAGCACCCTCCTCAAACCCAAAATCACCAACCGCAACACCAGCAGCTCTAAGCCCCAAATCCTTCAAATCCCCTGCTGTCGCACGTCCCACGGCCAAAGGTCGTTTGTACACAGGGCTCTGAGTTGGCTGAATGAGCTCTCTAGTGACACCTCATCCACAGCAATGCTTGAAGCATTCAAGAAAAAGCTCCTCCACTCCATAACTAGCACCTCCACCTGTGCTTGCACCCCATAACATCTTCATTCCCTACATTGCTTCTGACCTTATAGGTGTCAGTTTCTGCCCTCTCTTCTTGCACTTACCTGTCCAATGCAATTTCTAATGCACTTGCCCTGTGTCTGTCCTGACAAGGCCCCTCGGCTGCCTCACCCTGACCCCCAGCCCTCTCCCCTTCTTGCCCTTTTCCTCCTATTGTTTCTTGAGTTACTCATCGCTCAGTCTGATTTTGTCAAGCAAAGTTACTGTCTAAAACCATGTACCTGTAACTGTTTTATGTTTTAGTGTCTGTTACCCTGTAACCAGCATGACATGGAACCTTTGTAAAAGAGCCTTGGCTCAAAGGTACTTTGTAATCCTAGACACAAATAAATAAAATAAAAAAGTCTAAGCTGTCAAAAATGAACAGAAGTCTGCTTTGAACCCAGAGAGTCCTCAGCCTCCCCTGCTCCAGTGTGCTCGGAACTTGGTTGTGTGGTATCTGAGCTGTCTGTCTTTCCAGAGGAAGTTACCTGCCATTTTATCTATGGCTTCAAATCATTTACTGTGGACTTGCACTGCTAGATGGGATAGGATGAGGAATATCCTAGGGGCAGTAACCTTCTTGATGGCTTTGACTTTCCCTGCCATGGAGAGCTGTAGTTGTTTCCACTGGTTACATTCGTGTGCAAATGCAATAGAAGAAATGTAAGGCTGAGGTCACATTTTGCCTATCCTGTTGGATACGTTAATACACATGTAACCCCCCTACAAATGGGTGTTCCTAAAAATGTCTTCCTGGGCTTGCCTGATGCCCACTGCCAGGCTGGTGTTCTGTGTTTAGACAGTTTAAATGTGCTTGCATGCGAGTGCCTTGTTAGCCTCTGTGCCTGTCTGTTTAACAGGTATCCATCTTGTAGTATATAATTAATCTGGGTGGGGCCGAGTGGTTTCAGGCTCAAGTCCCGCCTGGGCTGCGATACAGCTGCTTCATTCTGCAATCGCTAAGTGCGTAGAAAAAGGCATAGACATTCTGCTAAGAGCCACCATTTTGGTTCTGGACTGCCAGTTTGGACCAATCGGTGTCTTGGGGGACCTTAAAATGGAGATTGTCCCCAGAGGTCTTGTGGGAGTGAATGTCTGTAGGAATTGTAGTTTTTACTGTTTGGTGCCTAAATGGACCTGAAGGGGGAGCCCCTTCTGTGAAAGACAGATAGATCAACCAATCAAACCTTTTGGATCACTGGGAAATCCCAGAGCTGCCTGCAGCATTGTGTCAGTGTGGAGTTGGAGCTGAGCGGGTGAACAGCTTCAGTAATTCGAGCAACTGCTCCTGCATGGCAGTGTGAGGAATTGGCGGGAAGGCTGTGTCTGGCCTGCCTGCCACCATCTTCTTGTGTGAAGTCTGCAATCTAATTTCAGACTATATCCAAATTGCTGTTACTGTGACCAGAATCCTGAATTGTGAAAGAGAGAATTTTACCTGGTGTGGACCAAAGATTTGCTCCTGGAGTGATCGGCCTGTCAGAACTTTGAGAGAAACACAGAGAGTACAGTTTGCACAGAGACCATGCCTAATTGCAACTGGACTGTCATCTGAACTGTAGTACCTAGCTATTCCTACTATAATTGTGCTGAATGTGTAGTGTGAGTTGCGATTTGGTTCCCCATACCCTTGAATGTGTCACGCTAGCTGGAAGCTGCATCCAGCATCCAAACGGACTGAAATCCAAACAGTTCATCTGGTCTGGACCTCACCATCTCGGCCTGGATTGCCACTCATGCTGCAGAGATTCATCCAGTGAAAAGACCTGCTTGGGGATTCAGCTCCCTGCTCAACACCATCGAACAGTATCGACCACCACAGTGCGTCATGTGGGCACTGCTTCCCCTGACAAACCAGCATACCATCTGAGGTCTTCATCTCATCTATCCTGCCTCCTGGTCTGGATAGCATGAGTAAACATCAGGGTAGTTCTCTGCAACAGAGCTCAAATCAATGTGTGTCATCTGATTTAATTGTTTTGTTTGATCGTTATGAACTGAGCCATCTGGCTCCGGAATACAAATTGTAGATTAAAGTGCACATTGTTTTTCTTTCCTAAGGACCCCAACAACAGCTGCAGTGGCAGCCTACGCCGGGCAATGCTTCAGGCTAGCCTGCATAACAGCTGGGTACCCAGAGTGTGTGTGACTGTGCTAGTGGGACTCTTGACGCATGCATATTTAACCTGAATAAATCAGAGCTGAAATCAAATATTAGATTGCTGTCCACCCTTGTTCACGTCCCCTGAATAAATCAGATCCTATTCTTTTTGCATTTAACCTGGCTATTGTGTACCTTTGCGGAGGGGATACTGTATTGCCATTGCACTTTTCTATTGCAGGTCTTGTTTTACAAGGGGTCTCCAGGCCAGTGCAGCTGATCCAGTCCTGGTGGTAAGTGGCAAGAGTGGGTTCAATAATCTATTCTGATGTTAACTGTGACTGTTTATTTGCTGACCTGTATAAGCCACTAGAGGGGTTAGAGGGGATTATCAGTGTCCCAGAGGGCTGTACCCAAAGCCATTACGATACCCTTAAACCAACTTACTGGGTGGAGGCTCCCATTCACCAAGCTCAGGCCCCTCAACCTGTGCCTAGTCACGCAGGCAGGGGTAGTATCCCTTAGGATAGCACCGCCTAGGGGTTACATCTTGGAGGAACCGCTGGTATCTGTGCCCCCTAGTGGCTGGAATAATCAATGCCTGACTTTACCAGAAGATTTGGCACCATCTGGGTTCCTGCCTTCAACAAAGATTATAGAGGGTGTGTTCTCTGGAGTTGTTCCCACCCCCAGTCGGGAAAAGGATTGGGAAACCTGGAAGACCCATGCTGACTGGACGCTGTATCGTTGGCCTGGGACTGGTGAACAGAAGCGGCAGGAAATTTTAGCCATGCTCAAGGGACCTACAGTGTATGTTTTATTTATTTATTTATTTATTTATTTATTTTTGAAAGTCAGATTTACAACCTTTGAGTCAGGGACTCATTCACAAAGGCACCTTGTCACAGGGAGGGTAGACATGTTTACAATGTGAGATACAACACTGGTAACATACACGTGCAATACAGATAACAAAAGAACACAGTATAACAGTGATTTATGGAATAAAGTTACATGCAGTAAACAGCAATCAGATAAAGTATAACAATAGTAGAAGTCACAGCCCTGGTCATACTGGGAAATACCTATATGGGAAGGGGTGGGGGGGCAGGGGTGAGGAAAAGAAAAAAGAGGGGGGAAGCAGTCCAATGGACATTGTCAAGACTATGGGCCAGAAACAGGGAGGGAACCCAACATTAGGTTGATTAAGAGCAACTACAGCTTCGGGCATCAAAGAGGTGGTTACGGAGAGTGACTTTAAAGGGACCAATTTTGGTAGACTTAGTGACAGAGGGCAGGAGGGTGGTGAACCATGTGGGGGCACGGTAGTGGAAGGACCTATGGGCTAGGGAGGTCTTGGTTCCGGGCACCAGAAAGGTGGCCTTAACTGAGCTATGGGTGGCCACAGAGGGGGATGCAAGCCACAGGGACATGGTGACCCCTGGGGGAGAGTCTTAGCAAGGATTTTTTGGCAAGTAAGCAGGTTTGGTAGTGCAGGCACTCCTCCAAGGTGAGCAGGATGGTGGTGGAATACAGCAGGCAAGTATGGGCGTGGAGGGATGTGCCGGTCAGGAACCTGTAGGGCTTGTTTATCGAGGTCTGGATTCTGGTGAGGATGATATTGTTAGCCACAGTGTAGATAGGTAGGCCATAGTCCATTAGGGACAGGACAGAGGAGTTGATGGCCAGTCGGAGGGCGGTTTGGGGGAGGCAATCTCTGTGTCGATAGAGAAGGCCAATCTGAGAGTTTATGGCTGAGAACAGGGTATTGAAGTGGTTGTGAAATGTAAGAGCCGAGTCGAAGGTGATGCCCAGGTACTTGTAGGATGACACTTGCTCAAGAGAATGAGCATTACTGGGGAGAATGCAGAGGGGGGCATTTTTGGCCTTATTCTGGTGATGCGAAAAAAGCATAGATTTGTTTTTTTTTGAGGTTAATGACCTGCCGGTGGTCAAGGAACCGCTTTTTGGCTTGGTTGAATGTGTGTTGCAGAGATTCCTGTAGAGATGCAGGGTCAGGGTGCGAGGCAAGGAGAACCGCATCATTGGGATAGAGTAGCATATTGCCTGAGCAGGAGCTGGGGAGGATGTTGAGAAATAGGCTGAAAAGAATGGGGCCTAGGATGGAACCCTGGGTGACCCCCAAGTGGACAGGCAGAGTATTTGACAGGGTGCCATTTACCTTCACATGCTGTGATCTGGTAGAGAGGTAACTGGTGAACCAAGCCAGTGGACCAGGGGAGAGGCCGAGCTGGTGGAGGGAGTCAAGTAGGAGGGGGTGAGAGGGTAACAGACAGTGTCAAAGGCCTTTGAAAGGTCAACGAACACTGCACCCGCAACATGACCAGAGTCGAGAACAGAGTGGAGGTGCTGGGAGAACTCCAAGAGGGCTGTAGTGGTGCTGTGTCCAGTGCAGAATCCATGTTGTTCTGTACACAGCAGGTCGTATTTGGCCATATACTCAGAGAGATGAATAGTGCTTTGGAGAGAGGGGGGAGAATGGAGATGTTATTCAGGGGCTTCATTCTTTTTTTTTCTTTTCTTTTTTTCTATATTTATTCTGCTTTTTCCCGGCTGGACCCTACTGTCAGAATCAGCCCTGGTCAAGGCCCCTGGGTCTCTCACCTACTGCCTATTGCAATTGCTCTCCCAGTCATCCCTGGCTTACTCCCAGGAGGGTGGGGCCGTGGCACCAGTCTCCGGTATATGGCACCACGGGCCAGTATCTGGTTGGGAGAGCTTACTGGTGGCAGAGGCTAATTGAAGTCCCAGGAAAGGCTTCACAGAGACAGGGGTCCTGCCTTTTTTTTTCCTTCCCCTGTAGGCTGGGGCAGAGACATGCAATGATGCCAGCGTCTGTCCTGCCCCAGAGAGCATTGATTTCAAGTTGCATACAGGGCAACCACCTGGCCTCCACCAGGTGTCACTCCTGTGTGATCGCAGATCCCTCTCTTCCCCCTGGAGAAGGAGAGCAGTTCTAGGGATGCTCAATCCATCTCCCCCTGCCGGCACTCCAATGACCCAAGTCCATTCCTGAACCCAGGTCACCGGCATCGCAAGAGGAAATCCAACCACTGTGCCGATGGAACGGCTATGGGGGGGCTTCATTCTAAGGAGGCCTCCGTGTCTACCCAACAATATTTGGATATATTAACCTCTGTATTCGATCCTGACAGAGATATAGAGAAACTTTTATGAAGATTTAAAACCATGTGGCAACAACCGGGAGAATTGTTGTCAGCCTACATTTTGAGGATAGAGGTTGTGCTGCAGAAGCTAGTGGACTGAGGGAGTTGTTACACCTCTGGAGCTAGACTGGCTTCGAACTGACCAGTTATTGACATCGGTCAAGAATTCTCAATCCTAGTGTTTCGATTGCAGATGCAGCAGTCCTTAGATGATGCTCCTGACTTCTTTTCACTGATACTGGCAACCAGGAGGGCTGAGCAGTCACTGGAAGTAGACCCGGCTGTAGCTCTGAAACTGACTATTTTGGCTGACCTTCATGGGGGGGGCTCAGCTTAAAGTTTTCAGTGAAAAGCCTGGGGTGAGTGGAGAGACCTAAGAAGTTACTGTGGAAGACTGCCTGAGACACCTGTAGACTCAGTTTGCTCGATTGTGTGGGGTACTGCTCGATATGTTTCAGCATCAAGACTTCTCTGCAAATAGTAAAAGTACCCGACCTGCAAGTTTACTTCCAAGTTAATTGTTCACCCATCAGAACATGTTGCCCCTGCCCCATCTAACTCCAAGTTAGCTGATAGGGATGGGCTCCCATCTATATTATTTAGAGTACAGGAAACAGTATAAACTTGAGTAAGTATAGTAATACTATTGTCTGTTTAATCATAGTGAAATCATAGTATGTATGGTATATGCATAACTGTTGTCATTGCAGAGTATAAGATATATCATTACTAAGAATAGTAATGCTATAAGCTTACATTTACTGATGCATCAGTCTTTATTTTATCTCATATATTAATGAAACACATATGTCTCGTATAGTATAATGTCTTCCTATAAAGTTATTGTGAGTATAGACTTGACATGGATGCCAAGTTCTTTCCAGGCAGGGAAGAGTGTAACCCCCCCTGCAAATGGGGGTTCCTAAAAATGCCTTCCTGGACTTGCCTAATGCCCACTGCCAGGTCGGTGTTCTGTTCTTAGACAGTTTAAATGTGCTTGCATATGAGTGCCCTGTTAGCCTCCATGCTTGTCTCTTTAAGAGGTATCTACTTCATAGTTAATAATCTGGGTGAGGGCCAAGTGGTTTCAGCTTGAGTCCCACCCGGGCTGCGATACAGCTGCTTCATTCTGCAATCACTAAGTGTGCAGAGGAATCCTTAATAGGATCTGTGATTGTTTGTTGATTATCTGCTTTAGTAATAATAACATAGTAGTTTGTCTAACCTGCCTTTCTTTGCAGCCATGGACTTTCTGCTAAGAGCCACCATTTTGGTTCTTCTCTGTCAGTTTGGACCAATCGGCACTTTGGGGAACCTTAAAATGGAGATTGTCCCCAGAGGTCTTGTGGAGTGAATGTCTGTAGGAATTGTAGTTTTTATTGTTTGGCACCTAAATGGACCAGGATGGGGAGTCCTTTCTGTGACAGAGAGATGGATCAATCAACTGAACCTTTAGGATCACTGGGAAATCCCAGAGCTGCCTGCAGCAGTGTGTCAGTGTGGAGTTGGAGTTGAATGAGTGAGCAGCTTGAGTAATTTGAGCAGCTGCTCCTGCATGGTAGCCCGGGCAATCATCAAGAAGGCTGTGTCTGGCCTGCCTGCCATCATCTTCTCATGTGAAGAAGTCTGCAATCTAATTTCGGACTATATCCAAACTGCTGTTACTGTGACCAGAATCCTGAATTGTGAAAGAGTGAATTTTGCCTGGTGTGGACCGAAGACTTGCTCCTAGAGTGATCAGCCTGTCAGGACTTTGAGAGAACCACAGAGTATACAGTTTGCACAGAGATCCTGCCTAACTGCAATCAACCGAACTGTGGTGCCTAGCTATTCTTACTATATTTGTGCTGAATGTGTAGTGTGGGTCGTGATTTGGTTCCCCACACCCTTGAATGTGTCATGCTAGCTGGAAGCTGCATCCAGCATCCAAACGGACTGAAGTCCAAACTGTTCACCTGGTCTGGGCCTCACCATCTTGGCCTAGATTGCTGCTCATGCTGCAAAGATTCATCCGATGAAAATACCCACTCAGGGATTCGGCTTCCTGCTCAACACCATCGAACAGGATCGACCACCATGGTGCGTCGTGTGGTCCCTGCTTCCCCTGGCAAACCAGCATATCATCCTGAGGTCTTCATCTCATCAATACTGCCTCCTGGTCTGGGTCGTGTGAGTAAACATCAGGGTAGCTCTCTGCAACAGAGCTCAAATCAATGTGGGTCATCAGATTTAATTTTTTTGGTTGATCATTATAAATTGAACCATCTGGCTCTGAATACAAACTGAGAGTTAAAGTGCATGTTGTTTTTCTTTCCTAAGGGCCCCAAAAACAGCTGCGATGCTGGCCTATCCTGGGCAACTTTTCAGATTAACCTGCATAACAACTGGGTATCTAGAGAGTGTGTGTGACTGTGCTAGAGAAACTCTTAGTTCATGGATGTTTAACCTGACTAAATCAGATCTGAAATCAAATATTAGATTGCTGTCCCACCCTTCTTCACATCCCCTGAATAAATCAGATCCTATTCTTTTTGCATTTAACCTGGCTATTGTGTACCTTTGTGGAGGGGATACTGTATTGCCATTGCACTATTCCATTGCAGGTCTTGTTTTACAAGAGATCTCCAGGGCCAGTTCAGCTGATCCAGCCCTGGCAGTAAGTGTGGCAAGAGTGGGTTCAATATTGTATTCTGATGTCAACTGTGATTGTTCATCTGCTGACCCATATAGGCCACTAGAGGGGTTAGAGGGGGTATCACTGTCCCAGAGGGCTGTACTCAGAGCCACTATGCTACCCTTAAACCAACCCACTGGGTGGAGGCACCCATTCGCCAAGCTCAGGCCCCTCAACCTGCGCCTAGTCAAGCAGGCAGGGGTAGTATCCCTTGGGATAGCGCCACCTAGGGGTTATACCCAGATATTTGATCATGTCCGGGACCCGTGCAAGCTGAGTGACTGCATAGCGAGGGCTGGGCGAGGTTTATTCAATGGGAGAACCTCAACTTTGGATCTACTTAGGCCTGATATTATTGAAAAGGAAGTCAGAAGGCATAGGAGTTGGCCTGTAGAGCTGGAAGCACGCTCAGTGAGTAGTAGCAGATCATCTGCATACATCAGGGTTTTGTGCTGCAATTTTCCCCACTTAAATGCCATGTATCTGCGGATTTTCCCTGATAGTGTCTGTGAGGGGTTTGATGGTCAGGATGAAATGAAGGGAGGAGAATGGACAGCCCTGATGCATGCCCTTTTCCAGTGATAATGGGTTGGAGATGGTAGAATTGGTGAGCACCCTGGCCAGTGGGCTGGAGTAGATGGTTCATATGTTGGAGAGAAAGTTTGGGCCAAAACCCACCTTTTGCAACTCTCTGTAGAGGTACCCCCACTCCACTGAATCAAAGGCTTTCTTAAAGTCTATTGCAGTGACCCCAGCTGGAGCTGGGGCTGCTTTTGCCACATGAATTAGGTTGAAAAGCATGCATATGTGGTCTGAGCCGAGTCTGTCTTGAACAAAGCCCACCTGTGATGTGTGGATCAGAATGAATAGAAGGGTATCGAGTCTCATGGCCAAGGTTTTTGCAAATATTTTGCTGTCCACCATGATAAGAGATATCGGGCAGTAGCTGACTGGATCTGTGTGTTCCTTGCCCTTCTTAGGAAAGACCGTAATGATGGCTATTCTCATGGTCAGCAGAAAGCAGCCAGATTCCATTGAGTTCCAATATAGCTGGAGCAAAATTGGGCTAATTGTTGGAGAAAGGTGTTGCAGGACTTCAGCAGGGAAGCTGTCTCCTCCTGGCATCTTTTGGGGATTCAGGACCTTCAAGGTGGCTTTGATTTCGGTTATTGTGAGTGGGGCATCCAGTGCTTGGGCCTGCACCACTATCAGCTTGGGGAGGTATAGTAGATCAAGGAAAGCCTCTACCTGACGGTCAGTGGATTGACAGGTTGATTTATAGAGGATTTTGTAGAACCCACTTATAAGCCCATTGATGTCCCCCTCCTGTGAGCAAACCTTCCCAGAGGGGTTGGTGAGCCCAGCAATATGCATCTCAGCCTGTTGTTTCCACAGCCAGTATGCCAAAACCTTGTTGCAGCATTCTCCACCCTCCCAGTATTTGTGTCAGAATCTTATCAAGGAATGTTTAGCCTTATTAGCTAGGAGAGAATCTTTATTAGTGTGGAGGATCAGTAATTCTGCTTTTAGAGAGGGGTTGGAATCCCCTTTTGGCAGTGCTTTGATCTCTGTTTCTTTTGCCATGAGTTTAGACTCCAAGTTTACCAACTCTGCCTCTCTCTCCTTTCTTCTGTACGCTGTGTATCTGATAATGAGACCCCTCATGGTGGCTTTAGATGCCTCCCAGAGGGTGCCTACCCATGTTCCTCTGTGTCTGTAATAGGTAAGAAGGTCAAAGCTTCTTCCTGGAGCAAGAAATTGCTTGTCATGCATTAATAAGGGGTCTAGCCTCCAAACCTGAGACTATTGAGAGTGGGGCCCCAAAGAAGATCAAGCTGCAGAGCTGCATGCTCTGGAAGGAGGAGAAGTTGGATGGAGAGTGCCACAAACATTGGGAGAATGGGCTGGGATGCAAACCACATATCTAGTCTGTTATAGGACAGGTAAGCTTGTACGTAGCATATGTAATACCAAGTACTGGGATTACTGAGGCACAAGACATCTGGTAGTGCCTGGTCCTCCATCCAGAGCTTGACTGCTCATGCTGCTTTGGCATGAGGTTCAGTAGCCCTATGGCTGCGGCCCACCTCGTGGTCAATTAGCAAACTGAAATTACCCCCCCCACCACCACCAGAAATGTGACATTTCCCCTCACTGAGTTGTGCCACCCTGTATGCTTGCTGGTGAAAAAGGGAGAGGGAGCTCTTGTTTGGAAAATATAGGTAGTGTATAGGAGCAGGGGGCCATTCTTGGTGTCCAGGATTGCCAGGACTTGCCTACCATCTCTATCTATCACTGTCTTGTGGAACTTTCAGTGTAAGGATTTGTGGATCAGTATAGAGACCCCCCCTTTTCTTTACTGTAGCTGAGCTATATATCTGCAGCCCTACCCATTCCCTCTGGAGTTTGTTGACAGTAGATTAATTTCTTGCAGGAGGGCCCTTGTGTATCTAACCTTCTAAGGTGAGTTAGTACTTGCTTCCATTTCCCCAAGGATTTTATCCCCTGAACATTCCAGCTATGTTATCTTAGATCTGTCATCTGAATGAGTGTAATAGGAATGTATGCCAGGATAGCTGCCCAGTGAGGGAGAAGCAAGTGTCATCCAGAGTTTGATTGTATGAAGATAGTTTACAGTCGACCAGCTTGCAAAGCTGCAGGGGGACCTTCTAATAGTACTTTCCTTTCCAAGGTTCCAGCATTAAACTAATGTTTACCATGTGTCACATACAGCATGAAATAACAGTACAGCCAAATCTGCTGACATACCTACAGTATAACAAAGAACTATATACAATGACCAAGTGGTTGGAGGCAGCAGGGGAGCAACTGGGTTACTAGCAGTTGCCCATGACTTTCTTTTTGTTCTAATTGGTGTAAGCCTTGGTCATGTAAGAAATTAAGAACAACCAATCCATGTTTCCTGGAGGAAACCAGGGGGATTTTGGTGTGTTGTTCTAGGTAGGATGCATGTTTCAGTATAGGCTATAACAACTGAGAGTCAAGGACCCATCTAGCAGACCTGTATCATATTCAGATAACTTCCTTTTGAGGGATGGCAGTGAGGGGGTTGGTGTGGGATATATGAAAGGACAGCAGGTCCCCCAGTTGTGTATTAGACTTTGTAGGGGGTAGGAACTTTGGAGGAATGGTGTATAGGATGGAGGTCCCTTGTTGGATCTGTGTTAGGGTCGGTGGCCTTGTACTATTAGAGGGTGTGCAGTAGAGTATACCTGAGTTGAGATGCATCTCAGAGGGATGGATAAAAAACTGAATTCAGAGATTGCTCATGAACTTGTTGGGGTACCCTGGAGCTTTAGCTTGGAGAAGATCAGGTCTCTGAAAGTGAGGATCATGTTCAGCACATTCATTGCCATCTGGGCTCCCCCAGGTGCAGTGGATCAGGGTTTGGCATTCCCTATAGTCAGGTGCTCTCCCCAGGGTTGCTCTTTGCTCTGGTCTGCAATGCATGGATTCACAGTGGGGGGTCATGTCAAACAAATCTCATAGATTTCTTTGACTGGGTAATGGGAGAGGTGAATCAAGGGGAGGGCAGTGGATGTAGTCTATCTGGGCTTCAGTAAGGCCTCTGACACTGTTACACACATGACGCTGATAAAGAAACTTAGTAGCCTGGGGTGGGGTAGAAGGTCGTATGCAGGGTATCAAACTGATTGAAAGATAGGAGGCGGAGGGTAGTGGTAAATGGCAGTCACTAGGAGGATGGGAGAGTGACCAGTGCAGTACCACAGGGCACAGGGCACAGTTGTGTTCTATGTCTTCATAAGTGATATTTCAGGGCAATTGGAGAGGAAGGTGTGTCTCTTTGCAGATGATACAAAAATCTACAACAGGGTGGACACTCAGGAAGGGGTTGAGAGAATGCAAAGAGAGCTGGGGAAACTAGAGGAGTGGCCTAGGGAGTGGCAGCTGGGTTTCAATGCCAAAAAGTGCAAAGTTATGCACCTAGGGCAGTGAAACCCAGGGGCTGTGTATAAGATGGTGGGTACTTACAGTTACCAACCAAGAGGGAGACCCTGGGGTGATCATACCTGATGATCCCAAGTTGGCAGAGCAGTGTGACAGGGCAGCAGACAAGGTCAGCAGGATGCTGGGGGGCATGGGGAGGGAGATCTCTAGCAGGAGAAGGGAAGTGATGTTGCTCCTGTATCACTCACTTATGATACCCCTCCTGGAGTACTGCACCCAGTTCTGGAGGCCACACTTCCACAAGGACATCAACTGGGTGGAAGCAATCCAGAGAAGGGCTACTAAAATGGTGCAGGGGTTGCACAAGAAGCCATATGAGGAGAGGCTATGGGAGCTCAACATGTACTCCCTAGAGGAGAGGAGAGCACAAGGTGCATGATTAAGACCTATATGTACCTTATAGTGGTGAACAATGTGCAGGAGGGTAGTTTAAATAGAAGAATGAGCACCAGAACACAGCTCTACCATGAAGCTTGTGGGGGAAGGGAGTTTAAGAGGGATGTG
This sequence comes from Neoceratodus forsteri, assembly GCA_016271365.2. Taxonomy (NCBI): domain Eukaryota; kingdom Metazoa; phylum Chordata; order Ceratodontiformes; family Ceratodontidae; genus Neoceratodus; species Neoceratodus forsteri. Next base: position 607,229,330 of record CM057449.1, on the reverse strand, counting down.
AGGAAATACTTCTTCACTGAAAGGGAGGTGGAAGCCAGGAACAGCCTGCCAGAAGAGGTGGTGGGAGCAAAGACAGTGAGGAGCTTCAAGCATGAGTGGGGTAGGCACTGTTGGGTATAATAAATAGAAGTAAGGGTGGAAGGAAAGACACCTGTGACCAAATAGAGTCCAGGGTGTAGTGTTAGGCAGGGAAAATAGAGAAGACAAGATGGGTCTACTGGTCCTTTTGTGCTGAGAGATTCTATGTTTCTAAGTCACCTTAATATGAAACAAGCATTTGTCAATGCTGAATGTTGCTTGCTGGCATTAGCAGTGGAAGTGCAGGAGTTAGACAGATGCAGTATAGGAATGGCAGTGAAGTATTGAACTGACAATAGCTCCACCTCCACCCTGCAGAGATGGACAGGCATTGGGGCGTGCCTTTAAGTCATCGCCCCATAACGGTTATGACATTTCACCTCACCCTACCCTGCAGACACTGACAGGTGTTGAGGTGTGCCTTGAAGTGTTTGGGCTTTACGTTCACCTCATTCCATAAGAAAACATGCTGAAATGGGTGCAGTATAGGAGAATGGGGTGAACCCTGGGGCCAGGGGGTCCAAGGCTCACCTTGATGCCTGTCACTAGCTGCAGGGTGGGGGTGGAGGTGGAATGGCATGAGCATTACTGTCAACAATCCCAAGTCACACCTCTGATGCCTGTCAGTCCCTACAGAGTAGGGTGTTATGGTCGAAAACCCTAATGCCCAGGGCATTTCTTGGTATTTTTACTCCAAGTTTTCAACATGGGCTTTTTGTGACTGACACTATAAATTTGTTAGCCGGAAGGTGATTTTGCACAGTGGCTGTGCCATTTTGTGCCACAGGTGAGAAAACACATTTTGAACAGGATGTGAAAAATGAAAGCTGTACTGTTCATGAGGAGGTGTAAAAAAATGGCAATGTTGAAAATCTGGAGTGAAAATATAAAAAAAATGGTGAAGTCACGAGCGTGCGTAGAAACTGTGCAACGCACACCCGTAATGTAATTAGTTTGGGGATTTTGTACTGCACATTTTCAACATAGACATTGTGGGACCTCTGCTCATGAACAGTGTCACTGTGATTTTCTTAATCTGTCCTGAACACTGATTTCCCACAGCAACCACGCTATACTGCGCTGGAAGTGCTAAAACACATTTTGGCCAGAGTGTGAAAAATGACAGCTGTACTGTTCATAAGGAAGTATGGAAAAATGTCAATTTTGAAAATCTGGACTGAAAATCTTACAAATTCATGAACTTACGAGGGTGCGTGGAAATTGTGCAATACACGCTTGTAACACAGTCATTTTATGGACTTTTGTCACCAAATTTTCAACATAGACATTTTAGGACCTCTGCTCATGAACAGTGTCACTGTGATTTTCTTAATCTGTCCTGAACATTGATTTCACATACCGACTGCACCATTGAGCTACACATGTGAAAACACATTTCAGGTGAGATGTGAAAAATGACAGTTGCACTGTTCATAAGGAGGTATGGTAAAATGGCAACGTTGAAAATCTGGAGTGAAAATATTGCAAATTTGTGAACTTATGGGGGTGCGTGGAAATTGCACAATGCAAGCTCATAGCACAGCCATTTAATGGACTTTTGTTACCAAATTTTTGACATAGACATTTTAGGACCACTGCTCATGAACAGAGTCACTGTGATTTTCTTAATCTGTCCCGAATACTGATTTCCCACAGCGACCGCGCTATTCTGTGCTGGAAGTGCAAAAACACATTTTGGCCAGGACATGAAAAATGACAGCTGTACTCTTCATAAGGAGGTGTGAAAAAATGCCTATGCTGAAAATCTTAAGTGAAAATAGTACAGATTCGCTAAGTTACAAGCATGCATGGAAACTGTACAATGCACGCTTGTAAAACAGTTATTTTTTGAATTTTTTCACAAACTTTGCAACATAGGCTTTGTGAGAGACCACCTCATGAACAGTGGCACTGTCATTTCTTTAATCAGGCCTGAAAGGTGATTCCATGCAGTGAACATGAAATCATCTTTCAGGACCAAATATTGCCATGACAGTGGTTGAATTCATGAGGAGGGGTACCAATAACCCCATGTTGAAAATTTGGTTGCAAAATTCCCAGAAATGCCTGAGATATGCATCAAAGCTGAAAAAAACCCTATCTGGCACTGAGAGTCATAACATGAGGATTGTTAAATGATTTTATTGTTAAATGATTTTATTAAAATATTTTGATGACTGCCTTACACAGCATCAATACTGTAAGGTAGGGAAGTCAAGTTACTACATATACAGGATCACCGTATACTCTTAATATAAGTTTCAAGTTCAAGTTTCCAGTTTATTTGCAGGAAAACACAATTGAACACACTCGTTTCCAAGGAGGTCCCTCCTAATATAATAATAATAAGGTGATATAAGCCCTTATGTGATTTATTTTGACATCTGAAATCTCAAGATGCGGCCAATATGTGATTGTGTCAGATGTAGTATTACCAGGGGTTAACTCTTCTGCCTATGTTTCTAAGAAACAATTACTTAAAAGCATTGCATACTACAACACATTTACATTTTTCACAATTTCAGTAGGACAGTACCTGTACTGATCAATGCCTCATAAGACTTTTCCCAGTTTGTTGAGAATTATTTTCAGTTTCCCAGTGCAAAGGTAATAGTAAAAGAAATCCAGACTCCTGTTAACTTTTCTACCAGTTGACTGCATATAGAGTTATCTTTTGAGTATAACTTCTCCATCAAGTCACTGGGTGGGAATAAAAAAAAACAACAAAAAAACAACATTCCTGAAGCCATAATGATCTGTACTAATTGGTCCAGCTGATCAAATGTCCACACTTCCTGCATGTGAGAAATACATAAGGAGTGCTGGATCACTTAGTAATTAAATGAGAATTGTAAATCTCTGGCTCTGTCAGTTCAAAGCTGACCTCACTGTAAAGAATGCAGCTGTCACCTCTATGCATGCCTGTGTGTGTGTGTGTGTGTGTGTGTGTGTGTGTGTGTCGTGTGTATGAGAGAGAGAGAGAGAGAGAGAGAGAGAGAGAGAGAGAAGGTGGAGGGAGGCCATAGGAGATAACAGCTGCAGACTAATGTGTTTGCAGAACACAGCTGATCATGACGTGAGTTTGTCTGAGCATAAAGGCATCTCAGTAACTAGCCCCATTAAAGCAATGTGTTTCTTGCACACGTGTGCAAGCAACACAAAAAGGCATGGATTGACATGGGCACACTGAAGTCATGAAACTAGTGCCAAAACTCTGTAATATTCCTAAGGGGATAGAACTCAGATCTGACCACAGCTAATACCTGAGACTCAAGCATCAGGCTGTAATCCGGGAACACATCAACATTTCTCATCACTTCAGCTCACTTCATGGCAGCTCATTTACCATTGCCTTGGAAACTGAGTCTCCTTAAGCTTCTGGCTAACAAAAATGGCCTACCCATTATGCCACAATCTTCTCTGGATTCAGATTGAGCCAAACCGGCATGCTTCCAGTCTGTAACCTTCCTCATATAGTTACTTGTACTGGGCCCCTGCCACCTCTCTTTGGCTGAGAAGTAACACTGCAGTGGGGGGTCATTATCATAAACATAACAGCGCAGGCTGTGCCTTCCAATGCTCACTTCCATGGGCACAATATACTCATTGAACGACAAGGACATCAAAATAGATCCATGGGAGATCCCCACAGTCCATCCGAGTTCACAAAACAGAGCAAACTCCCCAACAGCAACCAACCCATGTGGTAAGGCCAGAACCAGTAAATGGCATTTTAAGAAATACCACTGTATGTTCTCAGTGATTGAGCAGCTCTCCATGATCAGCTGACAAACAGCACTCATTGATCTAATAAAATCAGCATGGATAGTCCATTACAGTCCTTCACTCACAGCAGACAATTTTTAATTTTAAAGATCACTCTCTCGGTGCTATATCCTTGCTGGAAGCCGAGTGGTGATATAGCAAAGATGTAGAACTTGTCAAGAGATGCTCACAGTTGTGTCACCTACACCCTTTTCAGTACCTTCTCCAGTACTGTCTTCACAAAAGGAGGGTAGAGCCCTGACCCATAATTGCCAAGGCCATCAATATCACAAGATGTTTTCTTGAGCAGAGTTCTCACTAGCACCTTCTCCAAGATTTCTGCAAACTTGTCTTCTTCGATTTAACCATTCCGGAGTAGGAAACATATCTGTGTTGCAAACTGTCCGTTCTAAGAGTAGCAGGGGCATATATTGAATATAGTATGTGTTAGTCAGCAAAATGTTTCATCATATAGTTTCTTAGCAATGTATTTCTGGCAAAAACATCATTTCACTCATTTCCTGTAACACCTTAACTGAGATATGTGGTTGTAAGAATCATAAAAAGTCCCTGCTGTCTTTCCATGCTCACCATGATTAAACTAATCATCTTGGTGTGGTGCTGTGCTGTGTACCCTCTGAAATGTGTGCTAGTACCAACCTGAATCATGTACAGTATAAAGCCTGTATGAACAGTCAAAAAATACAGCAACCTTAGACTACAGTTTTAATAACTGCTTGTGGTAGCCATATTTTTTCACTTCAGTGAGTAATTACCAAACTAGCAATAAAAGCTGTTTTAAAAATATCTTAGACTGAGAATTGAAAATGCAATGATGATGACTCTAAGGATGCCAGAAATAAATTATTGCTTAAAAGATATGACATGGAATCTTTTACTGACTAACACATACAGTTTCTTTAAATTTGAACCTAAGTCTATGATAAAAATACAGTATATGAATGACTCTGTATTTTAAATGTTTTGAATCTCTATAATGTACTCTGACATTTTTGGATCTTAAATTTTGTTTACAACATGCACCTACTGCATATGATTTCTTTGAATTCAAAAATATGAAGGTCAGTGTCGCCTGCTGCTGCAATACAGGTACATTTTGATTTGCAATATATTGACCAGCCTACACAGTGCTGTACATAGCCAACATCCTCATGAACTACTGGAGAAGCCTAGTGGGGCATACAGTAGGTCCAGGCCCATAGGTGATTCAGCAAACAGCAAATACAAGCTCAGTCCTATCTAGATGCAATATTGTAATATTGTCTCCAACTCACACCAAGTGGCCAGAGAATTTCTCCAATCAAGACTCTTCAGAGCTTTCCATACACATTGTATCTCATTACAGTTCAAAGCAATTAATAAGATAGTAATAGTGCAGGCACTCATAGCACCATTTAGAGCCATTAAGTTTTTGGCATCAATACCTATACATACTGTAGATATTCCACACAAAAACATGGGTGGAAGTGTCACAAGGAAGACCAGTGGGTGCAGATGAACCCTGGTCTGAGGCGACAACAAGCAGAGGGATAAATTTGGCACACTCACCGCATACTTTTTTAGGATGATTTACAAAATAATGAAGACGTGCCAAAGAGCAAGCTGCTTCCATGTGTGAACTCAACCAGATACTAATGCTTTGTGAACACACTTGTGTTTCTATATATTGTAAGTGCAGATATTTATTGGGTCATTTTGTTGTTGTTGAATTTTGTTGACCCAGTAAGCCCACTGGGCCTAGAAGTCCCTTTTTCAGGGGCGACCGGGGTGGAAGGATACAGATGGTAAACAACTGAAATTGAACAAGATTAAGTTGTTGGTGGTATTTTTGGTGAATCATTTGTAGCTATTAAGTAACTGGCATCCCTACACAGACATAGAAAATCTCATTTCCACATGTTTTATGGATGGGGAATATAAGTACAGGACACAGTGGTCCAGATATTCAAACTGCGCCCAAAAAGTGTGCAATAGCAGGAGCAAGCGCAAGTCCATTGCACCCATGTGCAAGAGACGTGATATTCAAAAATGGAGCAGGTCAAACTGCGCCTACAGCCCAAATACTGAATATCGCACCACCTGCGCCATAGCGCAACTAGGGAGGGAAAGCTGAGCAGATCTGATGTGCCATAGCACAACAAGGGATGTGCAGCTGAGCAGTCCAGAGGCGCCATAGTGCAACCAGGGACTCCCCCCAGCAGCAGAGCAATGTAACTGCACAACCAGGGAGGTAGGGGCCCACAACCCATGCCACAGATGGGCACAGGAACACACAGCAGAACAGACATCGTCACCCCACACCCCATGCACTGCACAACTGGGGGAGGGCTGGAATAACCACCAGCCCATGGAGACAAGCAAACAACCGACAGCTGGGCCATGGTGCCCCATCACACCTCCCGGAAAGCTGTGACTGGCACACAAGGAGGGCTGACCACCCCGTGCCACACCATCACCTCTAATGCAGAGCACACCCTGCACCGTGACTCCCAGAAACCCCCCCATGAGCAGTGACCACCACTGCAGGAAACTCCATGCATGCCACCACCCCCACTGTGACAATGCAACCCTGTGCACCACAGAACCATGTAAGCCAGCCCCACCACGAGCACCCATCAGTGGGTGGCAGCACACAGCAATGCAACAATGGCAGACACAGTGCCACCACGCACAGTCCCCCCGAGGTACTGCTGAGAGACCAATCATGCGTCAGCACATGAGGTACCCCACACGGGACAGGGCTTGCCCCTGACACCACCACCAGTGGTACAGCAGCCTGCACAGTATTCCAATGACACAGCCCGACCCACCACTGGCCACAACAGCCAGCACAGACACCCACAGTGGTGCGTGGAAGCATGCACCACACTGGATGCCACACAGTGCATGGACAGACACCCACCCATACCCAAGGGCGCAACAACACACGGACGCAGTGGTGGGGCAACCAAGCCCCCAGTGTGGGCCCATGTAAACTGTGTACACACAACCCGCAGTCCTCCATGGCACTGGAGTGCCAGCCACCTTGCACAGGCACTGTGGACCCATATACCACCATCATTCTCCCGGAGCACTAGTCACAGACAGTGGTGCACATCCCCTGCAACACACACAAGGCACAGCATGGGACAACAACTGTGGAGGCCACAGTGTCACCCGAGGCAGACATGCACCACACCAGTGACAGGAGGCAACCCAGCAATGTGACAGGTACAGTGGCTGCCCTGCAGGGACTGCCACCACTGACATGCCAGCAGACTGTGCAGGTCACAGACATGCATGTGTGTCAGCTGCACAGGCCATGGATGGACTGATAGGTGTGCCATGGACACAGAGCACGCACCATGGACCACTGCACACAGTCATCCAGTGCACAGGGCACAACACACACACAGACACTGACTGATAGCTATCCTCACACCATAGTCACCTCCACACAGACACACACACATACCCATGACCACACCACCCCTGACGCTGAGCACCTATAGCCCGCCGCAATTCAGAGACCACCACAGTATTCATATCAAAATAACTATTGAACAAACATATAAAATTCAACTATTTACAATACTATGTAAAAAATATATACAAGGTTGGGGAGGGCCACAAACAAGGTGGGGGTGGGCAGGGGCAGGGGTGGAAAAATAGGATGGGAAAGGAGGGGTGTGAGGGTGGGTCCAGGGGGGTAGGGGATTACAGGGACTAAGGGACCCCTAGCGGGAGCGCCTCTCCCCACTCCGACTCTGTCATGCTCTGTGCCTCCGCAGGACCCCGGTGTTGTCAATCCTGCGGAGGATGTCCAGCGAAGCCCTTGCAGTCTGGAGTATCTCTCGCAGCGCCTCCCTTATTCCCCGGAGATGGCATGTACCTAGGACAAGGGAGCACAGTCAATAGGTGTGAATGCACAACCCCATACAGCCCACCCACTGTGCAAGGCATACGGCCGTGGGACATACCTCTGTGATGGTGTGTGACCACCCGCAGTGATCACGTCCACATGACCTGCCCACCCAGATGCATACAGCCATGTGGAATGCTGCACACACCCACTGGCCAAGTCACGCACAGCACCACCATGTCTATTTAGTGACATGGCTATGTGGTGCAAAGGCAGTGGCACAACCATGTACCTGGTGCACGAATGGACCACCATTGACGCACTCCCAGACATGCATTGCCACTGGACAGTGTTGATTGTAACAAGTCGCGTGCATGGCAGTGGTGTCGATGGATGGTGGCCATGCCCCGCTGCCCACCCTGTTACACAGCATGCAATAGTAATCATGGAGGTATGGCACTCACCTTCATTGGACCGGTCCAGTGGGCAGTGAGGGCCTTCGACCCGACTTGCTGCACTCTGCTCCTTCTGCCGCCAAAGTTCACGGGCACGGCGGTGTTCCTCCAGGCCTGTGGTGCAAACATGGAGAGAGGAACATCAGTACAATCCCATAGCAAAGTCCCCCTGCCCCCAGGTGTGTGCCCTCCACCCAGCCAGACCCACCCACCCCACACCCTGATAACACCACCACAGCCAACCCGGATGGTCCCTCCCCATGTGCTGGACACATACAACAGTGTTACCCATATGGAAGATAAAAGGTGTGTTGGCGTAGCCCCTACCTGGCTGTGGCACGTGCCCCTCCTGGCGTGCCGAGAAGGCATGCTAGCAGCTCCAGCTCCCTCCACCGCAGCTCCCCGTACCTGTGGTGGCACTGCTCAGCACTCCTCCCCTGTCCTGTGGCCTCCTCAAGCACAGTGGCCACCTCCTCCCACACCTGGGTCCTGGACCTGTCCAGGGGCACCTCCCCGAACAGTGGCCCATGGTGTGGCTCCACAATGGCCACTAGGTTGGCCAGCTCTATTGCCAACCACTAAGCTGCCCTCCTGCGTGCCATGCTCTCTGCTCGATTTGGCAATATGGTGCTCTGCAGTGTGGCTCCCCACATGCAGATGCTGCATGGTACAGCGCTGCCATTCCCTATCACGCTGTCACCGAACACCGCAATAGAGGTGCACCCATGCCTGACGCATGGAGCCTAGGGGGCAAAGGGTGAGCACAGGGTCAAGGGTCTCTGGCGCATGGACATGCACAGCACCATTGGAACCCAATGCATGTAGCGCGATTGGCTGCCTGTGTGCCACCGCCATTAGCGGCCTACCACGCAGTTGGCCCAGTGCGCCTATGATGGCCCAGTGCCACAGGGCCATGTAGTGACCATTGCTATAGCGCCACTGGCACAATGGTGGCCGTGCCCCCGCATTGCCTACTGTGCACAGCATGTCATCAGCACGGCAGATGCCTGCGTCAGCAACCCGGGCATGCACAGTGAGGTGTGTACTATGCATGTCACAGAACTGCGCAATTGGTCAGCACGTTCAACACAATTGCGCAAAGTGCAGGAGCGCGATATTCAGCCATCATATGCAAATCATCTAATCAGCCATTCAATGGTGCAGCACTGCAATTTGCATCCACTTAAAGTTGCGCCTCGCCTCATTTGCATGGGTTGCGCTATAAAAAGTGCGACATTGGGCTGCAGTGGCCATAGTCGATTACTGCAGTCTATTGGTGAGTTGCATGCTGTTTGGGAGTGTGGACTGTGGATTTAGGGACATGCATGGGACTGCACAGTCACAGGTAACAACTGCCATTCTTACAGGCTACATAATGACCGAGCAAGTTGTGGGAGAGGAGGAACACAGTGGTGGGAGGAGGAGGAGGCCTAACTTTACCAAGGCCAAGACCGAAGCCCTGTTTGAGGCCTACTTGGATCAGGAGCTGCTTCTCAGCGGACAGCGGGGAACACCTCAAGCCCGTGCTGCTGCATGGGAGGAGGTGGCACGTGCTGTGAACCTGCATGGCAGCCACCAGCGCTCCATGCAGGAGTGTAAGAAAAAAATGGGCACAGACAGGAGGAGGAGGATAAAGGAGAAGGTGGCTGCCATCAGGGCAGCATGAGCTGCAACAGGTGGGGGACAGCCAGAGGTGGTACAGCTGACCCCACAGGAGGAGAGGCTTGCTGGAAGCATGCAGTGTACTAGTGCCATTGAGGGTGTTCCAGGTGGTGGCTTCCAGATGGGTAGTGGCCCATCACTGCATGGTAAGTCATGGTCTGTCTATGGGGGGGCAGGGTAGGTCACATGCAGTAACGCGACTTTGCTTCCCTTACAGATCCTGAGCATCTGCATGGGTCAGCGGTGGTAGGCCTGTCCACTGAGGACAGTCAGCTGGAGATGGAGGAGGGCCCATCCACCTCCACAGGTATACGTGGATCAGTGCAACAGTGGGGCAGCCTGGCTGTCCACACTGATGTTGTTGTAACAGGTGCGGAGGAAGCCCTGCCTGTGTCCCAGCATGCCAGCGTCCACGGATGCTAGCATGCTGTGACTGGGGCCGGTGCCAAGTCCATCACCGATGATGATGTCGCTAACGTCATGGTAAGTGACACGTGTGTGCCACGGGATGGCCACACAGCAGGACACATCGTGCCCATGGCTGTGGGTGGTGCTGCCGTGGAGGCCTGCGTGTCAGCACAGTCCCAGCCTGTGCCTGTCAGCACCAGTGGGGCAGCACTGGTGTTTGTTCAGGACAGTGGGACTGTTGCGGCCACTGTGGCAGCACCACTGAGCCCTGGGGAGCAGCAGCTGGAGGGGCAGCATCAGCAGTCGGCCAATGGGCTTGGGGGTACAGGGTTCAGCGGCAGCATCTGTGCACCACCTGTGGACATACCCAGACCTGGCCTGGTGTGCAGCACCCACCCTCAAGGGGTGCTGAGCATCAGGGCCACGCACACCTTGAGGGACAGGATGCCGAGGAGGCAGATGACCTCTTGGACGAGCACACCCGCCTACTGCAAGCATCAGTCCAGCAGCAGATGTAGCTTGCGACATCAGTGGATGCACTGTGTGTGGCTCTGGAGTGGGCAGAGGAGCATCACAGCAGGGACACCACTCTGATCCTGGCAGGGATGGACCATTTGTGGGAGGATGTGACCACTGCCATTGACAGGCATACACAGGCATTCACTGTTGTCATGGCCACAATGGGCATGCAGTCAGGTGCCCATGCATCACGGACACCACGCAGTGCACTGTCCACCTCCCATTTCCGGCATCGTGCGACTCCCTCCCTGTTGACACCGGGTTCAGCTGTGGGCATCCCGAGCACTCCTGGAGCAGGCATGTTCAGTGTGCTGCTGACCCCTGCATGAGCATTGTCGCGTTCACACAATGGAACCCCTGGGGGACCATCAGTGCCACCCCATGAGGCCAGTGGTCAGCCTGGCAGTGCTGGCGGGTCTCAGGGGGGCTGCCCATGCATCCGTGGTGGCCAGGGCACTGTGTCACATGACTGACCTGTCTCCCAGCGTGGCTACTGTCTGGTGCTGCCCTGTGTGCATTGTGTCTTTCAGTGGGCAGTGCACGGGTGGGTACCCGGCCCTGCACGTGGACACACAGTCCACCTGCACACCCTCCCGGCTGCTGTCCGCAGTTGTGTGAGCATGGTGATGCCTGCATTGCTCTGTACACCAATGTGCAATGGTGCTCAGCATCTGACACACGCACATGGACAGGCAGTGGGCGTGGTGGCCTGTGGACATGTGTGTGGCTAGAGTTGGCGTTCTGGGTCGGTGTGCCTCCTGCCCTCTGTGCACGTTTGGTGTGTTGTGTGTGTGCATGTGTGTGTGTCTGTCCATGTGGCATGTTAATCCTCACCCATCCCTGGTTGTGTGTGTGCTTCTGTGCCCTGCCACTTCCCTTGATGGCATGCACCCCTTGTGTGTGTCCATGCATGTTTGTGGGTTGTGCCTTAGCCACTGGTGGTTGCACATGGCCCCATGACTTACCTGGGTTGGCTGAAGTGCTCCTCCGTGATGGTATCCCAGTGCAGCTGTGCCAGCTGGATCAGTCGTGGGTCCCATCGCCCAAGGGGGATCTTCCCTTCACCATCATCACCGACATCCTCATCGTCCCCATCGCTGTCCCCCTCTTCGACCTGTATGGCTATCCCACATTCGTTGGTCATGTTGTGCAGGATGCAACAGGCCAGGAATAGCCCACAGGCCTTTGAGGGGCTGTACTGTAGGGAACCGCCGGAGGTGTCCAGGCAATGGAAACATGCCTTCAGCATCCCAAACACCCACTCGATGACATTATGCGTGGTGGCGTGTGCCTCATTGTAGCGTTGCTGCAATGGGGTCATGGGCCACCGGTAGGGTGTGAGCAGCCAGGGATGGAGTGGGTATCCACTGTCACCTGTGTGTAGAGGGTGGAGGTTAGTTTGGTGATCAGCATCGCCCTGTTATGTAGGCCACTACCCATGTCACCTCTGGCCATGCTCACCCAGGCTCTATGATTGTCCATGTGGTTTGCATACTCACCCAGTAGGTGTCCAGTGGGGATGTCCCCACTCTTGAATCTGTGGCACAGTGCCGACTGGTGCCAGATGAAGGCATTGTGTGCTCCCCCAGGGTGCGTGGCACAGACATTGATTATGTGCCCCCTGGCATCGCACACCACCTGGCAGTTGATGCTGGCATAGCCCTTGCGATTGGTGGATGCGGCCCCCTCAGGGCCAGGTGGTGTGTGTATGGCCACATGGGTGCAGTCTATTGCCCCTAGCATGCCAGGCATATGTGCTACCCTGTGGAACTCCTGTATGTTTACTGTCCGCTTCCCGGTGTGCTGGGGAAATGGATGTACTCCGCAGCATGTGGCAGCAGTGTGCTGAGGAATTGGGTGAGGTGGCATGATGTGGCCAACTGGGTTATGCCTGTGGTGTCCCCAGTTGGTCTCTGGAAGGTACCCGTGGTGAGCAAGCACATGCAGGCTGTTACTTTAGTCTCCACTGACAGGGCATGGCTCCGTCATGTGGGTGCCTGCATCACATCACTGCACAGCTCACAGAGCTGCCTCAGAATTGCCCTATTCATGCGGTACCGGCCCACAATCTCAGTATCACTGTACAGCTTGAGGCTGGTGCGGACTCGGTACTGCCTGTTGGGGCACTACCGACAGGCCCTTTCACGGCACGCCCCCTGCCACCCGCCTTCTCACCCCCTCATAACGGCTCTCCATCTGGAAGGTGACACTGGCCATGTCTCTGGCTTGTGTTCACCCCCCCAGCAGCTGTTACTGTATTCCCCCTGCTGTCCTCCCTGCTACTTCCCCTGCACTGGGAACACCTGCCTGTGGTGGCCTCTGTGCTGTGTGGCACTTCCCCCTTCTGCACTGGCTGTGGCTCCCCACACCTTCCCTGTGCCTGTGTGTTCAGGGTGCCCTTTCTCTGGCCTGCCCTGTGTGTCCCTCCTGTCCTGTCTGTGTGGCTAGAGTTCTGCCTCATGTGGCTTCCCTGTAGCGTTCTTGCGCCTCTCCCTTGCTCCTTTTTATTTTGGCTCATTTCCGCTATGGCGCAACTTCTGTTTGCTCTCCTATTGTGCATGGCGCAAGTTGTTGAATATCGCACTGCGCCATTTATGCATGGTTCCTCCCCCTTCAGTTGTGCATGCCTTCTTTATCATTGCGCTGTTGCTCAGCGTGATTTCAGGGGTGCAACTGCCTCCTGCTGAATATCGCAAGATGGCGCAATTTCGGACTTGCGTAGGCGCAACCCTATTGCGCATGGCTCAACTCTTTTGAATATCTGGGCCAGTGTGTAATTCTGTGTTTTTATGAAACGTGTAATAGGCCCTTTTATTTGGACAACAATTGGAGATGGGTAGAATGGAGTGTGGTTTTAACTCCTTCTGTCCAATTTCCTTCTTAAATATGTCTTTGTAAGACAGAGTTGGGAAAGGGATCTCTTGCCTGTTTTGGTGTATCACTGAGGAATACCTTGACCTTGGAAGTACAGAACATAACAAGGTCTGATGTTTTTAAATGTAGTGCTGTACAACTGCTGTTGAAAAACCAAAAGTGAAATCATTTCTAAGTATTATCTGTTTTTTATCAGTCAACTTGGCTAGCTAAGTGCCACCACACACTGAGACTACCTCTAGTACAGACTCCTCCATACTGTAAGTATAGTATATCCATGCCTCAGCCCCCACATACTGCACCTTACTGTACATTTCTCTCCTTTATCCCTATCACTTTTCCCATGTCTCTAAGATTTTCCAAAGCAGCTAGCTGGATAATACCCAAGTATGCAAAAAAGTCTTCAGCTGAAGAGTAGATGGGGAACTCAGGTAGTTTGGATGGACCGTTGGACTTTTTCTGCCATCATTTTCAATCTATGTTTCTATGTGTACTTTCCTTTTCATGCCCTGTAGAATAGAACTGCCTACCAGAACCCCCTTCAACAAACCTGTAATCATTCCACATTCTGAATGCTGCTTTTTGATTTGTGCAAAAATCCATGTAGATGCCCTCCCAGTGGAACCCCCTTATCCACCCACAAATATATACTTAGTTGCATAGAATACTAGCGTCCAGCTCCCTATCAACTCCAGTACAGTCCATGTGTATAAAGGAGCAATCCTCAAGATCACTGGCGATCATCCCCTACCTGCCACTGTATATGCTGTAATTAATTATAGTGTATGATAGAATGCTGTTGAGCATGGAAATCCATGCTCCCAACAGCATTGTTGTGCTGCACTAGCTACGTCATCGTAGCTGTTATGCTGCACTAGCTACGTAGCTAGTGCAGCATAACACCTAGAAGGTGTGTGCGCATGCGTGGGAGCTGAGTGCGCTTGCACGATCGGGAGACCGGCGAAGCGGAAAGAACGGCCACAGCAGTGAAACAGGCTGTAAGGAACCAAAAACCACACAAGAAACTCAAAAAAAGTAAGGGCAGTGTTTTTATGAATGACCATACACTGTAAAAGACTGTGTATGATTGCTCATACACAACAAGGGTATTTTTCGACTCTTGAGGTTTCCATGGTATCGAGACCTCTGGAGCTGTGCTCTCGAGGTCTCCAGTTACGATGGAAACCTCTCGAGTGAACAATACCCTTGTTGTGTATGAGCGATCATACACAATCCTCCATGTTCTTCACTACTGCCATCAGCTTGTTTGTACTGCAAGTAACTTAAGTGTGTATCTTATTGTAACTACTGAGGCATTTGGGTCTCTCATTGAACTACATTTCAAAGAAAGCACTTTTTGTACCCCATTGTACCAAGGGATGGCCATGAAAATGAGATCTTCTATCTCAAAGGGTCATCCTGTCATTTGTTTGATGCAAATGTTAAGTAAGTAAATACATTTCAAGTACTGTAATTGATATGGAGTGCATCCATTTGAAATGCATAGATGGTCCTGGTCTTGTAATAAGACCCTTCCATGGAAAAAGTTATACATGGACTCATGTTGCAATCCTGGTAAAACTGACAAATTACAGTACATAAGTAAACATCTCGTTTGAAGCATGGTACATATAGCAGGGCAGCAAGCTCCCCAGTACTGCAGTGTTAACTTTTAGTATTATCACAGGTCCCCAGTTTGGGACTTAAACCCATAACCTTCTGATCCAGGGGGGAGAGGGCTCTCAAATGAGTCACACTGTTACTGCTACAGAGACAGACAGAGATCAGTAAATGCCAGGTTATATACACATAAAAATTCTTAATAGACCTCACTAGGTGGGAATTGACATCTCAGGAAAGAAATAATTATTTTGCTGCTTAGCAACCATAATAAAACATTTTCTGCTAGGTTGCAAAGTGCAGAATGGTGACTTCTTTCACTAGCTATAAATCCCATGGGGTTTCTGGACAAGTGGATACATTTCTTGTCAGATCCTGAATGGATGATAAAAGACAGATTATACTAATCCACTTTATATGCAACTTTTAACAGATAAAGTGGCATTTTCTATTTGACCAATTTGTCCATGAGGTTGTTTCTTTTTGTACATGTATTTGTATATATTTTGTTTACTTTTTGTAACAAAAGTAGAACAGGATTATTTTTTAATTCTGTGTCAGGCCTCCCTCTCTCATTTACTCTGTATTATCAACCAAAACAATCAATGGAAGAATGATTGGATAACCTTTTTTCTTAAATTTAATATATTTTATTGTTTAAACATACAACCATGAACAAAAAAACTTAAATAACAAACATAGCACCTGAAGACTGTCGAGTACTGGAATGCATGGGAACATAAAAAGCAATACAATAAACAGAAAAGTATAGCATAAGACAATACACACCCCACTAAAACTACTCCCCAATTCCTCCAACCCTCCACCCTTTCCCACACCCCCTCTATCCCCCCCCCACAGAGACACAGTTCAAGATATTATGGATCTCACCACACTATACACTGGGTTATACCAGCAGATAACAAATATATTTCAGAACCCATGTATACGGTATTTGAAAACAAGCAAATGAAACTAGGGAAAAAAGGTAAAAGATGTACTTGTCTGGAAAGTTTCCCCTCATGTGTGAGGACAGGTTATTAAAAGAGCTTCTAGCTTACCCCACCTTTTAGCATATGATAGAGAGTGATGTCTAAGACTGGCAATTGTTTTCTCTGCTCTGAGATTGAACAGGATTGCATTCATCCATTCAGGGTAGGTGATGGCCTCCTTATCAAGCCAATGTCGTAAAATCAGTTTTTTCACAGACAGTGATATTAATGACATATGGAATATTTGCTCTAATACAAGAATATCAGCCACATCTCCAAGTCCACAAATTTCTGGGGTAAAATAATCTTGTAGACCTAGTAGGGGGTTCAATTCTGTTTTAATGTTTTCCCACAGAGGTGTAATTTTGGGGCATTCCCAAAGAAGGTAATCCTGGCTGTCAGGGATTAAGCACCCAATCAGAAGATGGGATACCAGTTTGTCTTGCAGCTCAGGGGAAATTTAGGTGAAATATCTTAACTCCTCCAATTTTAAAATTTGGATTCCCCCATAGAGGTTGGGATACATCTTGGGAGTTGTTATATTGTATTGCTTTGCAAAGATGAGAGTGCACATGCAGAGAGGTACTAATTACTGTATTTTTAAGACTAACAGGTAACTTTTTGGGAAGAACATAGAAGATACTGACAAGGGTTATGCCTAACAGTTGAAGTTGCTGTATCTCAATTTAAAGCCAGATCGGAATATAATGCTTGGATAATCTTCATGATAATAAGGTAATAAAAAACTTTAGATAAAAAGTAATTTCTGTACCTCTGAGATATTAATTATGGGATCAAATAATCTGCAAAATGTCACTGAACTGTTACTGTTTTACCTTTTATCCAACAACTGGACAGCCCTAAAGATGATAATAAACTATCCTCCTAAGTATGTACTCTTGGGAAAAAATAACTATCCTCCTGTCTGCCCAACTCTTGTGAATTTTACTGGAGGGAAGACAATTCAAGGGAAAAATTAGAATGAACTACATCACAGAAAGAATGGCTGACTCTGGAATAGACTTTCAGAACAGCCGGTATCAGACAATCCTGTAATTACATTCTAGCTTAGACTGAAGAAAAGGGGGATGAAAGGGTATTACCACTAAGCTGTTGGAATGGAGAATCTCAATTGACAAATGACCTTCTTTTCTCCCTAAAGCTGGATGTACTCTTCTATCCATTTTAGGTGATCCCTCCATAGCATAGCACAATTTTCTTTTTCCTTTTTTTTTTGCAATTTCTCCCCCTGGCCCCCTGGTTGGCTCATCTTATCTGTCATCCATATTCCTCTGGCCGCCATCCATCCCACGCCATCCTCCACACTTCTGGACATCACCGCTCTACCCCCATGGCTTACCCCCTGTGGCAGGGTGGCAGGGAGCCCCTCAACCTCCGCACCAGGACCGGATCCAGTATCGGTGATGCCCTCTGGAGGTGGTGCATCCTGATGGATGGCCATCAAGCTGTTCAAACAGGGCTGCCATTTTTGCTTTTTCTTTTGGTGGCAGAGTGTGCAATGCCAATGGTGGGTGTGCCACAATGTGTCCAAACACCACACACCCACAGCTGCTCTGCCTCCATGCCCCACTATACAGGGCCAGGCATGCCAACACCTAGCCTTTGCTAGGTGTCAGACAATCGCTGGCCGCTGTTACCCACCCTCCTGGGGAGAGGAGAGCTGTCCTCTGGATGCTCAATCCTCTCCCACCCCAGCCAGACCCCGACTATCTGCTTGCACCATGAACATGGGTCACCGGCATGGCAGGAGGTAAGGCATCTCTGCCTCAGACCTCCACACCACTGGGCCAGCTCCATAGCATAGTTGAAAAATATTGGAGAGGCAGTGCGAGGAAGTTTGTACTGTGGCTATTACCCATGTTATATGTGCCACACAGATCAACAGAGTTCTTTGGTCTCCTGTGCTATCACTACACTAAGAAATGCTTTGATGTACTTTTTATTTTACAAAGTATTTACCCAGGGCAGCCCAACTGAGATGCAGCATTCTGTTTTCAGTGGAAGGTTCTGACTCTACTCACTTTCAGAGATGGGAGTTGCTTAAGTACTGGGAGGACAAATAATTTGCTTAATGTCAAGGTCATGCAGTAAGTCAGTGGCTATAGTAGGATTTGAACCTAGAATATCCTGGTAAGCAGTTCAGTGTTGCAAATACTAGATAACACTGCCTTTCTGATTGTTACCTCCCCTTTTAAAATGAAGGTACATATTTTAGAAACATGGAAACATAAAATCTGAAGGCAGAAGGAGACCAATGGCCCATCAAGTCTGCCCATATTTATTACGGCCTTACCCCCCCAACCTAGTGCCATTTTGGGTTATTTGCTCCCTGCCTCCTTGCTGCTTTCTCCTCCTTCCTGGTTCCCCAAGTGGGGCTATGGGTTCCTTGGCCTTGGCCCACCCATTTCTGAACCCATTTAGGGTCCTCACACCCACAACCTCTGTTTGCAATCTGTTCCAAGGCTCCACCACACTTTCAGTGAAGAAGAATATTTTCACGTCCTTCCTGAATTTTCCTTCCATCAGTCTCCAATAGTGCCCTATTGTGACTGCATCTCTATTTCTAACAAACAAGTCCTCACAATTTACTCTGTTTAAACCCCTTGGGAACTTACAAATCTCTATCATGCCTCCTGTCCCCTCATCTGTCCTCCAGTGAGTACATATTCAGGGCTTTTAGATAGATAGATAGATAGATAGATAGATAGATAGATATTTTATTTATAAAAGTGCCCATCTCCAGAGACTCTGGATGTTGTTTAAATATATATAAACAACTATTCATCATTAAAACAGATTTAAATTTACTCTATTCATCCCCTAAAACCCATTAATCAGTCAACCAGTGAAAGCCTGTCAGAACAAATATGTCTTTAACCCCTTTTTGAAGGCTTCTACTGAGAAATCCTCCCTTAGATAATCAGGAAGGGAGGTCCACAGGGTAGGTGCCACCACTGAGAATGCCCTGTGCCCAGAGTGCCACAACCTAACCCTGGGAACTCCAAGGAGGCCTCCCCTGGCAGTGGATGGTAGGGGACAAGGAGAGCTTGCAGACAGACAAGTCCCCTTCTGTGCAGGGTCTTGTAGGTCAGAAGCCCTACCTTGAAAACAATCCTCCACCTGACCAGCTGCCAATGCAGTCTGTGGAGGACTGGGATGATGTGCTTGCACCATCTCACCCCAGTCAATAACCTTGTCACCTCGTTCTGCACCAGCTGCAGCCTGCAGAGGTTGCCTCCCAATAACCCTAGGTACAGGGCATTACAGCAGTCCAGCCTGGAAGTGATGAATGCATGCACCAGCATGGTCAGGTTGTCAGGAGGGATCAGGGCTTGTATTCGGGCGATATTCTGGAGAAGGTAAAATCCACTCCTGACGATAGCTGAGACCTGAGCATCAAGCAGCAAACCATCATTCAGGATCATGCCCAAATCCTTCACCTGTCTAGACAGGGCAAGAGGAACACCCCCTAGCACTAAGCCAGGGGGCAACCCCTCACCCCCTGCCCCGACAAACCAGATCCACAACCATTACCTCTGTCTTTTCTTGGTTAAGTTTAGCCACTTTTGAGTCATTCACTACTGGATCTCATTGAGTCAACTGTTAAATACAGAGGCTGACACCTGGGTATCGGGTGCACAGGACAAGTACAGTTGGGTATCATCTGCATAGCAGTGAAAACCCAACCTGTACCGCTTGATAATGTCCCCCAATGGCAGCATGTACACCATGAACAACAAGGGTGACAAGACTGAATCCTACGGAACTCCACAGCACAGAGGCTTTGAGTTAGATGAGGCTAACCCCATCATCACCCTTTGCACTGTCTCTGCCTGTCAGGTATGACCTAAACCAGTTGTTGACATTACTGGACAGGCCACACCAGAACTGCAGGCAGTCAAGTAACATCTCATGGTACAATGTGTCAAATGCCGCAAAGAGGTCCAGGAGGACCAAGAGGGTACTGTCTCTCCTGTCCCTCACCTCAGAAGAAGCCAGAAGGGGAAGGAAACATATTCATTTCAGTGCTTTACAGTAACTAGTAATTGCTATTTTTGTTATTAAACTTAGATTGTGGGCTATTAGTGACACTGTAATTTCTTTGCTGTCTTTACTTAGAATTGTTTTTTGGGCTGTTGAAAATTTAAAACATAGTGGTGGTGTATTTCTTTGCTGTCTTTAATTGCTGAAAATTTTCACCCCCCTCCCCTTCCCCCAACTCTTAATTATATGCCCTGTCTGTTAAATCTGATTGACAGGAGCTAAACACAAGGGATAGTAGGGGGTGTGGAGTAGGAGGGGCATAAGGGTAAGAAGCCCACCTTCAGTACGACAAGTGTTTTGACTCATTTATTTCTTTCTTTATTTTCTTTTTTTAAGAGAAAAGTATCTGAGGATCAGTGGCAGGATTTCTAGGACAGTAAATTAATAAAAAGGGAACTAGGAGAGCTTCATTAACAGACAAGTAGTGGAATAGCAGTATAATTTCAGTGTAATGTGGGGAGTGGTGCAATGCAGTAGCTGCGGGGCAGCCATATTCAGGCAGACCTTCTGGACACTGAGGTGCTGCCCTATCTGCATGCATCTCTCTGGACTGCAGGATGAGGTAGCAAGACTCAGAGCAGAAGTAAACTGTGTTAGAAGTACCATCACCCCTATCCAGAGACCACCCAGTCCAATGCCGCTGCCTCAAAGGATGCCGAGGAGCACTTGGATGACAGTGGGCTCAAGGCAGATTAAGACAGTCAGGCAGAGGCACATCCCAGATCCTATTCCACTCAAGAACTCATATGCCACACTGGCAAATGGGGGCAATGAAATAGAGGTACCCAGAGAAGTGGAAGGAAAGGATGTGGAGGTTAGCCAAGGAGGTGCCCTCAGCGGGGAGAGCAGTGGACCCCAGAGGAGGAGGAGGAAGTGAATCCTGATGGGGGACTCCATCATTAGAGGGATCCAGCTAGGAACACGGGGGGGGGCAGGGAGGTGAGGTGCCTACCAGGTGCCATGGCATGGAGGGATGGAAAGAAGATCCTGGGGATTGCTGGGAAGGCAAGATGGGAGGGTGAGCTGGATGTCATTATCCACCTAGATACTAATGACCTGGAAAATGGGGAGCCAAAGGAAGTTTGGGAAGAGTTTAGGAAATTGGGGAGGGGTCTCAAGCAAGTAGCTACTTCTGTCACCTTCTCAGAAGTACTACCTGTGAGAAGCATGGGAGCACATGGGGTGCATGCACCAGGAACTTTAACTCATGGTTGAAGAACTGGTGCTGTGAGGAAGGGTTTGGATTCATTGGTGACTGGGGACCCACCTGGAGGGATGGAGGTTTTTTTCAAGCCTGATGGCCTGCATCCATCCTGGAGGGGAATCCAAGCACTCAGTGATAAGTTTAAATGCTACATTGACAAGCATTTAAACTAGCCAAGGGGGGAACAGGCCAGCAAGGAGGGTACTAACTTGCTCACCCCCTACAGCTAGCAGTGGAACCAGTGAAATGGAGGAGTGGATCTCTCAACAAAGCAGTATGCAAAAGATGGAGATTAGCGCCCAATAGGTGGATAGGCAGAAAAGGGGCAAAAATCAGCAGAAGGGCAGACAGCAAGGAGAACCAGGGATAAAGGACAACCAGGGAAGGGACTGGAGTAGAACAGCTAAACAGTCTAGGGAGGTCAAATCATGGAAAGCCATGTGTGCCAATGCCAGGAGCCTTAGCAACAAGATGGAAGATATGGAGGCTGTCATTGTGCAGTCAGACCTGGACATTGTGGCCATCACAGAAACCTGGTATAATGATAACCATGACTGGGAGATGGCCATTCCTGGCTACAACATATTCAGACAAGACCAGGCAGGTAGGAAGGGAGGAGGAGTGGCACTGTATGTGAAAAATTACATAAGAGCCACAGAGATCCAGGAGGAGCAAAATGGGGGAGAGATACTGTGGGTTAAGCTGGAAAGGAAAATGGGTCCAGCCATCCGCATGGGTGTGGTCTATAGACCACCAGCCCAGGAGGAAGAAACAGATAGGAAGCTGATGCTAGCCATCCAAAGGATGGCAGACAAGGGTGAAGTAGTACTGGTTGGAGACTTCAATATTCCGGACGTGGATTGGAGCATCCCAGCAGCAGCGTCAACTATGAGCAGATTTATCATGGACTCACTTTAGGGTGCCTTCCTCAAGCAACTGGTCATGGAATCAACTCGGCAGAAGGCAATACTGGACCTTGTGCTCACAAACAGGGACAGTGTGATGGGGGTAACAGTGGTGGAGCACCTGGGGAACAGCGACCACTAGTCATTGTGGTTTGAAATCACAGAAGGAGCAGAACCAAACCACACAAAAACACGTATCCTGGATTTTAGAGGGGCAGAGTTTGGGAAAATGGGGAGATACTTGAAAGAGGCATTAAGGGGAATGGGGCAGGAATCAGGGGTTGAGGAACATTGGGCAGTATTTAAAACGGGATTACAAGACAACAGAATTATGCATTAAGCAGGTTAGCAAGAGGAAAAGGAAGAGGAGGCCATTATGGTTTTCCAAAGAGGTAGCAAAAAAGTGAAAGCCAAAAAAGATTGCATTCAGGCAATACAAAAAGACACAGGCAGAAGGGGATAGGAAGAAGTACCAGGAGAAGCAAAGGGAGGCAGGGAGATCAGTAAGGGAAGCCAAAGCTCAGACAGAAGAGCAGATTGCAAAATCAGTGGGTAGAGGGGACAAAACCTTTTACAGGTACATAAGTGAAAAAAGAAAGGCAAAGGGAGGATAGTGAGACTGAAGGGGAAGATGGGAGCCACGTGGAGGATGACAATAGTAAAGCTGACATACTGAACAGGTATTTCTGCTCAGTCTTTACTGAGGAAGAGGAGGGTAATGGGTCTGAAGCGAGTACAAGGGGTGAGAATGGTGCAGAAATGGACACAAGTCCCTTTACACCAGAAAGGGTCCTAAAGGAACTGGAAGTAATAAGAGTTGATAAAGCAATGGGGCCAGATGGGGTGCACTCCAGGGTCCTTAAAGAACTCAGAGAGGTGGTGGCTGAACCTCTGGCTATCCTGTTTAGCCAATCACTGGAAACAGGGGAGGTACCCAAAGGCTGGAGGACAGCAGATGTAGTCCCCTTATACAAAAGTGGGAACAAAGAGGAACCGGGGAACTACAGACCAGTCAGCCTCACCTTGGTAGTGGGGAAGATCATGGAAGCACTACTGAAGGAGAGATTGGTGGAACATCTGGTTGTCAATGGATTGCAGGATCCAAGGCAGCATGGTTTCACCAGGGGGAGGTCATGTCAGACCAACCTCGTTTAATTTTTTGACTGGGTGACTAGGGAGGTGGATCGGGGAGGGCAGTGGACATGGTCTTTATGGACTTCAGCAAGGCCTCTGACACTGTGCCACATAGAAGACTATTACACAAACTAGGGAATATGGGTGTGGGCAGGACAGTAGTGTGGTGGGTAGGTAACTGGCTGGGCGGCAGGACACAGAGGGTGGTGGTAAATGGCTATCACTCCACAGAGGGAAGAGTGACCAGTGGGGTACCACAGGGATCAGTGCTGGGACTGGTCCTATTCAACATCTTCATCAGTGACATTGCACAGGACCTAGAAGGTAGAATGTCACTGTTCGCTGATGACACAAAGCTCTGTAACAGAGTAGACACACCAGAGGGTGTAGACAGAATGAGAAGGGACCTGCAGAAACTTGAAGAATGGTCAGGGGTTTGGCAGTTGAAATTCAATGCAAAGAAGTGCAAGATAATGCATATAGGGCACAAAAACCCTGGCACAATATATCAGTTGGGGGGTGAGGATATAGCATGCACCAAGCAGGAAAGGGATCTTGAGGTTATCATCTCTGATGACCTCAAGGTAGGGAAACAGTGTGACAAGGTAGCAGGTAAAGCAAATAGGATGCTGGGATGCATAGGCAGGGGCATCACCAGCAAGATAAGGGAGGTCATGATTCCACTATACAAGACAGTAGTGAGGCCCCACCTGGAGTACAGTGTACAGTTCTGGAGACCTTACCTACGTAAGGACATAGACAGGGTAGAGAAGGTTCAGAGGAGGGCAACAAAGATGGTACATGGATTGCATCACAAGTCCTATGAGGACAGGTTGAAGGAATTGAATATGTACTCCCTGGAGGAGAGGAGGGAGAGAGGGGACATGATAGAGACAAACAAATATCTTACAGGGAGGAACAGAGTGCAAGAATACACTATTTTTAAGCGAAAAAGATATTCCAGGACTAGAGGGCACGGGATGAAGTTGGAGGAGGGCGATCAGAGGAAATGCGAGGAAGAATTTCTTCACAGAACGGGTGGTGGACAAGTGGAACACCCTGCCTGAGGAAGTGGCAGGGGCTGAAATAATCACGGGATTTAAGAATGCATGGGATAGACATAAAGGAATTCTGGAGGTCAGGAGTAAGGGGCAACAGAGTTCTAGGAAAACATAAACTGAAGTTACAAACTCAAATGGGCAGACTAGGTGGGCCATAGGCCCTTATCTGCCTACACTGTCTATGTATCTATGTATCAGGAGATCATTAAGCACCCTCACCAGGGCAGTGTCTGTACTATGCCCTGCATGAAACTCAGACTGGAAAGGCTCATAGATGGAGGAAGAGGCAAGATGCCTCTCAAGCTGCATGGTCACCACCTTTTCTATAACCTTCCTTAAAAATGGGAGGTTTGAGACCAGCCTGTAATTGCTGAGGCAGTCCAGGTCCAAAGAGGGTTTCTTCAAAAGAGGTCTAACCAAGGCCTCTTTCAAGGCCAATGGGAAGACCCCACTCCTCAAGGAACTCCAGATGACCCCAGCAATCACAGGTTCAATCAGGTCCAAACATCCAACCAGCTCACACTGGGTTGGCCGCAGCTTCGAGATTATTTCCACCACCTCCTCCATCCCAACCAGCTCAAACTCATCCCAAACAGGAGGAGTGTTTCAATGCATTTCAGGCTGGACCATGCATCCTCTTTGAGAGGTACTCAAGGAGACCCCATCCCTGATAGAGGACACCTTGTCGGCAAAGAATACAGATAGCTCTTCACACCTAGTGCTAGAACCTGCTCCCTCAACACAGAGACAGACAGGCTGTAATAGCCCGTCCACTGTGCAGAAGAGCTGAGCCAGTCTGTTCCTCACCAAAGCAATTTCCCAAGACAAATATTCTGCCTTTTTAGAGGAAATTGCCCCCTGATAGTCGACATAATGCGACTTCAGGGCCAATTTATCCTCCAGCAGGCCAGATCTCCTCTAGCACCTTTCTAACCTCCAGCCCTTTGTCTTTAAACCCTGGAGATCATCATCATACCAAGGACATCTCTGACGAGTAGACAAGGGATGGACGTGGATGGGTGCAATGGAATTGAAGGCAACAGTAACAGCCCCATTATAGGCTGCCACTGCTTCTCCCGCTCCAACCACACAAGCTGCCTCCACACTGGATAGGTCCAGCACCGCTGATAGTTCCATTGAGGAAACTCCTCTTAAAGGGTAGTACAGACCATCTCCACGGGGCCGGACCATCTGGGGCCACCAACGTGAACCTCATGGTGCTATGCTCCAACCAAACTACAGGATCCACACTGAGGTCAATCGCATCTAACCCTAAAGAGAAAACTAAAACCAGTGTGTGGCCACCCGAGTGCATAGCTGTTGTTACCTTTTGTGACAGGTCCAGGGCTCCCATGCTCGCTAGGAGATTGTTCCCAAAACTTGAGAGCCCGCCATCGACCCAGGCATTGAATTCCCCCAGAATTAATCACCTGGGAGACTCCAACACTAGGCAGGTGACGAGCTCTTCAACCCCCCCACAAAAAGTCCCCATCCACACCTGGGGGGACCGATAGAGTACAAGGATGCTGAAACCTGCCCTCACACTGTCACGGGTGGCCACACATTCAAAACTTCTCATATGTCCTAGAGGTAGCACTGTGAGGTTTATGCTGGTTTTAAAACAAATGGCTACCCCCCCCCACCTGTGCCTGCGATCCTCCCTCGGGTTGTGTATCATGGAGTACCCAGTCGATACTGCAAACTCCAAAATGGGAGTGGCATTTTCATCCAGCCAGGTCTCCATGATACAAGCCTAGTTGACCAAGGATATCAAGTCCACTATTGTGGCAGTCTTTTTCCTCGTCAACCTGGCACTGCATAACACAACCCGAGTAGGATGAGGTGAGATGGCCGGACTGGCTAACTGCCCACAGTCCATCATGGAACCCTTGGGTATGGGAACCAAACATGGCAATCCCTATCCAGTTCCCATTTTGCCCCAGGGTGTCTCCTTGTCCTCACCACCTGAATCCCAGACACCCCGGTATACACCTGGGTACCATCACTGCATGACATTCCTCACAGGATCTACCTTTCAGCCCTAAATCATTATTGCAACCCTACACTGCACTAACTCCAGCCTATGGATGTCTTTTCTCAGGTGAGGACTCCAAAACTGGACACAATAGTCCAGGCACAGCCTCATCAGTGATCTGTATACGTGAAAGTGGCAACCCCCAAAAAAAACAACTTTTTCTGCCTGCTATGGTCCTCAAAACAAGAATATTAAACTTGGTGCCATGTTCTGATATGCCATTAGTACTATTCCAGTCTTGCAGGTAAGTAGGCACTTCAGTGATGGTTATTACATGCAGATGACACTACACTACACTACACTACACTACACAACACTCTAGGGTTTACATGTATTTTTAACTTGCCACAACAAGTACAGTTAATATAAAACTTTTTAAGCTAGCTTCATGTCTCACTTTTTTATATTGATATTGATAAATTGTAGGTTTTCAAATGGAATCACATTTTATTTTTTGCACATTTCCTTTACTTTTTTTTAGAATAAATACTAATTGTAGTTGTAATTGAGTGTCAGTTGAAAGGCTGTGTCTCAAAGGCTATGGCCTATGGTTTGGTGGAGCAGCCCAAGAGGGACTCCTCCCCCTGAGACCACTGAAAAGCCAGCCACACCAGCCCACTAGGTTGGTCATGTTATTTCTGTGTGCAGCTGGATATGTCATTTTCAGACATGTTCCTGCTCTCTGTGTGCCTGGCTGTCTTGCTTCATGTTGCTTTTTGGGAGAGGCTCCTTCCTGCCTGCCTGCTACTTTGTTCCACTTTTCCCTATTTGTCTTTCTGGCATGTGATCACACTGCTTGCGCCTCTCAAGTACAGCCTTTGGCTCTGCTTGACTGCTCCTTCTCATTTCACTGCTCCCCTGAGTTCTTAGTATCTCAACTCACTTTCCCTGCTCCAGAAAACCAGGTCACCAGAGCATTCATTCATTTATTCATGCCCTTCCTCTGCTGTCTTTCATGCACTTTGAAGCTTTCATGGAATTTGCAGTTAATTTTAGGGCTTAGCAAGCCCACAGAAAGTGCAAGAACCCTTCCCTTCTGCGCCAACTGCTTTCCTTTGATATCTGTTCTTAAGGTGGCACTGACATTCAGTCGAATTCTATCAGACTGTTTTGTCATTATTCTATATGGCTCCTTGAGCTACAGATGAGCCAATACCTTTAGAATAGTGCTGACAGTGGTAGTGGTCTAACATCTGCTACTTTCTTTGAAGCAGTGGCCTACCTCTATGCAAGGCTATAGTTCATCTGCCCATTGTCTAGTGGTTTTACCATCGGTTCATTACACAATGCAGCAGTTCCAGTTCCAGCTGCAGTGGTTCTAATTCCACTCATAAATTAGAGCTTACAAGTTGCATGGTGGTGAGCCCCTTTAGCTCAAATTGTCATACTGCAGCGGCTGCCCATGGTTATCGTACCACATAGCAAGTGGACTGCTCCACAGCCCATGGTTGCTGCCTGAACAGTCATACTGCTTTCCTCATTTTTATCATTTTTCATCAGACTATATGCCTCGCCTGTCCATGCTATCTTATCCATTCCTCCTTACGTATGCATAAAGCATAAACCATTCAATTCCAAGTATCAAAGTCAATATAAAGTGTGTCCTCTACTTCTACAACATCCCACTCGAGGCTCCTGGTTGTGTGCCAGTCACTCAGATGCAGTTCTCCTGACCTTTGGCTAGTTGGCTGCTCCATGGTTTCTCCGCAGCTCATATATGCTTGTTGCTTACTAAGCTTGGGATGGTGAATGCTCCCTTTGCTTATACCTTCCATCCATTGCTTCCATCTAAAGTGTCTCCAACAGCCAGCTGAAGCAGTTGCCAGATCCCTCTTCTTGGAGGCTAACGATAATTCCTGTCCTTCAAATATATGTTCATGACCTGTTCATTCATCACACCTTGTTCACACTTTCAAATCTATACAAACTACATTCTATTCGTCTTGCCTTTACGAGGGCTTCTCTCATATACTCAACATATCTCATGGGCAGCAGTTCAGCCCCTCAAAGGCTGAAGTTCTTCTACAGCAGGTGCTCAGTGACTCTGTTGGAACATTAGCTACTCCTTGCATTCCAAACCAGGCCCCTCAAGGACTTAGAGATAATGCAAAAATCAATAAGCCTTGTACATAGAGGAGAGACCCAGGAAAACAAGCATGAAGCAGCTGTCTAATCAGCCTGCACCTTCTCCTTGGGGTCTTCATACTCTAACATTCCTCCTGCACTCCTTTCTGTCAGGGTTTCATTCACAGTGGGAGTCCTTGATAGTGTAGACTCCTTTTTCATCAGGCTGGGTCTCATGGCTCCTTCGAGGTCATCTTGGTTAGGGGCTCATGCATCAAAAAAGGTGAAATGCTAGAGAGTGAGGGATTCTTCATTACTAAGTTATGTCTGGTGGCTCCTTTTGAGGATGGAAGTCTCCTACTCGATAAGTAAGTAAAAGTCCAACTCATGCTCCTTTAAATCCAAAACAACAGGTGCTAAGTGACAATCAAAGAGATCTCCTGAAGTGATATAGGATACAGCATGTAATGATCTTCATGTCCTCTCTAATAAGTTATTTGTAGGCCTGGAGGGATGGCAGGCTGTCCAGAGGTTTTCCTCCATGGGGGGGGGGTCCTCTCCTTTGTAACAATGGTCAGAAATGCTGCTGTAGATAACGTTCTCTTCAGGTTTGTTGTTCAGTTGCTCACTACTTTATACAAAGCCATGGTTTTAATGTCCACAGCTAAATGATTGTAATGCTTGCTAAACAATTTACAGCTGTGGTCTAATGCCCATAGCTTAACAGTTACAGATCCGGTTACTTCTTCCAAAGCTGTAGTTCTGATGCCCATAGCTACAGTGGTTTTAACACCTGCAACTGAAATCCAAGCAGTAATTCTCCATCCTCAGCTTATACCATCCAAGAGCTGGGCCATATTTCAAACCAGCTGTTTTGGGTGGTCTTGTGCCATTTAACCCAAGTTCAGATACTTGGGAACTTTGTACAGGGTGGAAATATGCACTCAAACCACCAAACAGCATATTTCATAAGCATCCATACATCCTTATAGGCTGCCCAGGGTGAATTGAGATGCAGTGGCCTGAAAAACTGAGGCTTGTGATTTAGTGGGGTATTTAAGCCAGCAATATAAGCACTCTGGGCCTGAAGCATTATTTTTTGTTACGAGATGCTTGGAGCTGCACCTAGGAATATCAGTGCTGCACTATTTAAATCAGATACTATTTAGGAGTTGGATAGCCAGCACCTGTGTACTGAACTAACACAATTTTCGGCAAGACACTGCTTTGAAATGCTAAAGAAAGATGAGCATACCTTGTTTGTCCACCACTTGTGTTTTTTATTTTATTGTGCTTGAGTGATGCTATTTAATAGATTCAAACAAACAAGCAGACATGGAGCATTTAAAAACAACTACTTGTGTCTTCTTAGGTGTAGGAGCTGTTCGTTTTTATATGCTCCATGTTTGCTTGTCTGTTTGAATGTATGAAAAGGCATTACTCAAGCACAATAAAATTAAGAAGAACACTGATGGTGGACAAACAAAGTATGTTCATCTTTCTTTAACATTTTAAACAGTGCCTTGCTGAAAATTTTATCAATTTAGTACGCAGGTGCCGGTTACCCAACTGCTAAATAGTGCGTGATTTTATCCCTCCAACCTCCAGCTCTTCTTCTCCTCCATCTCCCTGATGGTTGTGGTGGGGGTCTTATTTCATTTAATGTAGATTCTTATATCTGGGCACCTCATAAAGGGTGGAAGCATGCACTCAAAATGCCAAACAGCACACTGCACAAGCATCCATACATCGACTTGGGCTGCCCCAGTGAATTTCATATGAACAGATGTTTGTCAGTAATGTTTACATGTTGGTGACATTCAACGACAACAGTGATTACTGTTTTTCTAAAGAACAATAAAGAACATTTTAAACACACATTGAATGTGATTCTGATTGTAAACCTGTATCACCAGGAACAAACGCAAGTAAGAAATTAAGTCAGTTTTAAAGATTTTCTAAAATACCTGGTACCAATGTTGTTACACATATCCACATGTAAACTTTGTAGTGCAGCATGATGTAGAATAGTATAGTTTCAAATACAGTACATGTAAACTTCCTTATGGTTAAACTTCAAATGTTGCCCCCTTTAACTCTGTCTTATTTATTTATTTATTTATCTATCTGAAATTACTCTAACTGGGATAACCCCATGAGATATAACATTTCATTTCATTTCATGTGGATCTCTGGGAGGATAGTAGTAATCAACAGGTTAATATAGTCCCACAGGAATAGTTACATATAGGCTAAACAATGCACAGAAAAAAAAAATGCACAGGCGATTACATCCAAACAGTAATCAAAGCAAGCTAACGAAGAGGAGTCTTAGTAAACAAAGAGCATGAGCATTATTAGGCACATGATCATAGTTGGGGGGGGATTCTGTATCAAAACAAATATAGGGCAACTAAAATGGTGCAGGGTCTGCAAGAGAAGCCGTATGAGGAAAGACTAAAGGAGCTTAATATGTATACCCTTGAGGAAAGAAGGGAGAGGGGGGACATGATAGAAACTTTTAAGTACCTCAGTGGAATCAACAAAGTCCAAGAGGGCAGCATCTTTCAGAAAAAGAGATGTGCAAGAACAAAGGGACACAATTTAAAGATAGAGGGGGGGCCGTTCAGGGGCAATGTGAGGAAGTATTATTTCACAGAGAGGGTAGTGGATGCATGGAACAGCCTTCCTGAGGAGGTTGTGAGGTCTAAAACTGTGGGAGAATTCAAGAATGCATGGGACAGACATAAGGCAATTCTTGTGGGGGGGTAGGAAGAAATAGGCTGTTGGTTAACTAGGATCTGCGGCCTATCCTGTAGGTGGGGAAATGGGCAGACTAGATGGGCCAAGTGGTCCTTATCTGCTGTCAAAGTCTATGTTTCTATGTTTCTATAGGCTGTGCTAAGCTGGTTGAAAAGACTGGACTTGAATACTTGCAAGCTGCAAACATTCCTTAACTGGAGAGTGAATTTGTTCCAGATGTCTGGTACTGCAAATACAAATGCATGTCTTCCAAATTTGCATTTCATTCTGGGAATTGTGAAGGTAAGTGCAGCTGTTGAACAGAGTGAGTAGTCACTGCTTGACTGTGTGAGGTGGGCAAGGGGATAATCAGGAGCTTTTCCTTGTGCACAGTTGTGCAACAAAGAGAGCCAGTGGTAGCCATGCCTAATTGAGGAACTTTGCCAGTTAAGCTAGTCATAGAGAAAACAATGATTGGTAGACCATCCACAGGAGAGGATGAACCTGCAAACTTGTTGTGCAGATAATTCAGGGGTAACAGAATGGTTTTGTTTGCACAGCAGTATATAATGTCTTCATAGTCAATG
Organism: Neoceratodus forsteri; assembly: GCA_016271365.2. Classification (NCBI taxonomy): domain Eukaryota; kingdom Metazoa; phylum Chordata; order Ceratodontiformes; family Ceratodontidae; genus Neoceratodus; species Neoceratodus forsteri. Next base: position 607,197,298 of record CM057449.1, on the reverse strand, counting down.
GAAGGGAGCAGGAAATGGGAGACCACCTGCTTCCTCACATTAGCACTGAGGCAGTAGTTAGATCTGTCAGTTTGACTTCAGTTGTGGGGAAAATGATGGAGTCACTACTAAAAGAGAGGATAGTGGTGTACCTAACAAGCAACATGGCTTCACAGCAGAATGCTCTTGTCAAACCAGCTTGATCGACTTCTTGGAATGGGTCACTAGAACATTGGATCAGGGAGGGGCAGTGGATGTTATATACCTACATTTCAGCAAGGCCTTTGACAGCATCCCTCACAGAAGGCTAACCAACAAGCTGGAACATATGAGAGTTGGCCAGAAGATGGTCAGCTGGATCAGTAACTGGCTGAATGATAGGACCCAGAGAGTGCTAGTCAATGGATCATTGTCAAGGGAGGGCAGGGTGACCAGTGGCATCCCCCAGGGATCAGTGATGGGACCAAACCTTATTAACATATTTATAGCAGACATAACAAATGGACTAACAGGGAAGGTTTGCCTGTTCACAGATGATGCAAAGCTCTGCAACAGAGTGGACACAAGGAAAGGAGCAGACAACATAGAAGCTGACCTTAGAAGGCTAGAGGATTGGTCCAGGGACTGGTAGTTACAATTTAAGGCCACAAAGTGTAAGATAATGCACTTGGAAAAGAGGAACCCTGGAAAAAAGTACACACTGGGAGGACATCAGCTTGAGGAGGCACAAATGGAGCGAGATCTCGGCATAATCATCTCTGACAAGTTAAAGGTAGGAAAACAATGTGAGAAAGCAGTACAGAAAGCAGGTGGCATCCTTGGTTGTATAAGTAGAGGTATTTCTAGTAGAAAGAGGGAGGTTATCATGCCCATCTATAGGTCCTTGGTGAGGCCACACTTGGAGTACTGCGTTCAGTTCTGGAGACCTCACCTCAAGAAGGACATTGACCATTTGGAAATGGTGCAGAGAAGGGCTACTAAGACGGTGGATGGACTGCATCACATGTCATATGAAGCAAGACTCATGAAGCTGAACCTATACTCCCTTGAGCAGAGAAGAAACAGAGGGGACATGATTGGAACATTTAAGTATGTGAGGGGATTTAACGCAGCTCAGACAGGCAATTTATTTCAACCAAACATGGTAGCATGCATAAGAGGACATGATATGAGACTGGTAGGAGGAAAGTTTAAAACCAACCTCAGGAAGTACTTCTTCACAGAAAGAGTGATAGACCTGTGGAACAGACTGCCCCAGGAGGTGGTAGCATCAAAGGCAATCAGGGAGTTCCAACTCACATGGGACAGACATAAAGGACAAGTTAGGATGAATGCTGCATGGAGGGGGGGGTTAGTTTCTAGGGAAGACTAGAGGGATTGCACAGTCCCCATCTGCCGACGCTTATCTTATGTTCTTATCTGCAAAGAAAGTTGAGTTTGGTCCCAACAGTGGTAAAGATGTGAACAATGTGCCCACTGTACAGTATGTAAGTGATGCGTCAAGCCATATTTCTAGAAATTTGAATATGTTGACTTGCTCAAGAGTATTTCCATATGATGTTATAATTGAAATGGATCAGCTGAACAAGTTAGCAAGTTCTGGGATTCAGACACCACAGAGTTAGGTTTGGCTGCATTAAGGATCAGGGGGGTGTTGCTGAAACAGGAGGAGACTGTGTTGGAATCAGACTGGAGCATGCCTAAACCTCGGCCATTGTTGTACTGTAGTAGAGTATGGTGTCATCTGCATACATATGTAGATGGCTCCTACCACTGTGCTTCAGCAGGTCATTGCCAAAAATGGAAAACAGAGAGAACCAAGGATTAAGTATTGAGGAACCCCAAGATTTATGACAGTAAGATCTGAATTAATACCTTGTATGGACACTAGTTGGGTATGGCTACTCAGGTACAGTAGTTTTTGAACCATTTGATGGCTGGTTGTTTGAGACCTAAGGTCTTGAGCTTGAGCAGAAGTATTGTAGGATCAACCAATTCAAAGGCCTTGGAGAGGTCCACAAAGCAGCTCCAGTGAGGAGAACATTGTCTATGGCTATGTGGTGATCATTGGTAAATTTGAGCATGCTAATATGATGGAACGCTCTTTCCTGAAGCCAGATAGCATCAGTGAGAGCAAATTATGCAGCCTGAGGTGCTCAGTCATCTGTGAGTGGACACACTTTTCTAGAAACTTGGAGAAGGCAGGAAGGATTGAAATGGGTCTGTATTGATTTAGAGCTAGGGACCTGAAAATTTGGTATGCACACCCTGTGGTACTGCAACCAAACAGACAAAAAAGAAAAACTCAGTACAAATGTTCTATAGCAAGGATAACACTGGAAAGGCATTGGTAGTAAAGACAAGTTTCAAAGAAATACAAAATTATACATGTTCCCAATAATGCAAAGCATTACAGGAAATATATGCAAATAACCATGAAAGAATTTAGGCTGGTTCTACTTTAAGCGATCCGGTACTGAATGGCCTGTCACACAATCTGCAAAGGCTGAAAACAGCAGACACATGTTTCACCATTGTTTGGACTCATAAGTGTTCCTAATCTGCAACTCAATTCAATTCAGCTTTATTTATAAAGCACTATTTACACTGATCATAGTGCTTAAACAGTAAAAACACAATAAATATCATACTAAAAACATACAGTTAATGCAGCCATCCTACAGCAAAAATCAATAGTCTGGAAAAGCCAGGTCAAACAAGTGCATTTTTAAAGCAATTTCAAATCTCTCCATGGTCAGGCACTCATGTATCCAAAGAGGAAGAGAGTTCCACAGGGTAGGGGCCACAAATGAAAAAGCCGGGGCCCCAGATATCTTCAGTCAAACCCTGGGAACCTCTAGCAATCCCTCATCGGTGGAACAGAGTGGACGGCGTGGGCAGTAGGGATGGAAAAGCTCTTGCAGGCAACTCAGCCCATCCATGTAGGGTCTTAAAGGTCAACAAGCAGACCTTAAAGGTGCTCTGCCACCGAACTGGCAGTCGGTGCAGACCACGGAGCACAGGTGTGACATGACCCGATAGAGGCAGCCCCATCAACAGCCTGGCTGCTGCATTCTGCACCAGCTGAAAGCAGCAGATATCAACCCCAGGTAACCCTAGGCACAGGGAGTTACAGTAGTCGAGGTGGGAGGTCACAAAAGCGTGGACCAGAGTAGGAAGGTCATCAGGCGGAACAAGGTACTTAATCCAGGTGACATTCCTCAGATGGTAAAAAGAGGACTTGATGACGGCCAACACCTGGGAATGAAGCATCTGACCATCGTTCAGAATAACACCCAGACTCCACACCTGCTCGGAGGTCAACATCTGGCTACTACCAAGCCAAATCCCAGAGGCAGAACCAGCCACCAGTCCCTCTATCCGATGACCCAGATCCACCACTAGAACCTCAGTCTTGTCCGAATTCAACCTCAACCAGTTGGCATTCATCCAGTCCTGGATCTTGGCGAGGCAGCTGTTAAACAATGAGACTGTACTATCCTGCTCAGGCACAAAAGGACAGGTAGAGTTGGGTATCATCTGCATAGCAATGAAAACCCAACCCATACCACCTTACAATGTCTCCCAATGGCAGCATGTACACCGTGAACAACATGGGGGCGACAGCACAGAGCCCTGCAGAACCCCACATGGCAGAGAGAATGAGTCAGAGAAATAAAGCCTAGACACCACCATCTGAGATCTGCCAGTGAAAAAAAGAATGTAACCAACTAAGGACTGTACCAGACAGGCCACAGATCATCCGCAGGCTCTCCAGCAGCACCACATGGTCCATGGTGACAAATGCTGCAGAGAGAGATCAAGAAGAACCAAGATAGAATGGCTCTTCCAGTCCCTCGCTATCAGAAAATCATTGAACACCCTGACAAGGGCAGTATCCATGCTATACCTCTTCCAAAATCCTGACTGGAGAGGATCATAGATATCATGGATGGTGAGGTGATTCTCCAGCTGCAGTCCCACTAACTTCTCGATAACCTTCCCCACAAAGAGGAGATTAAAGACTGGCCTGTAATTGGCAGGATAATCTGAGTCAAGAGAAGATTTCTTAAGGAGGGGAGTCACCACTGCCTCCTTCAGGGAGTCTGGAAACTCACCCACCTCAAATGAACACTGGATAATATTTGTGAGAACTGGGCCGATGACTTCAACACACCCCACAAGGAGGCAGGTTGGGCCTGGATCCAAACCACAGCAGGTCGGCAGCAATCTGCATGACATCTACAATCTCCAACCGGTTGAAGTCAGACCATTTAAACTGAGGAACAGTAACCTCCCACCAACCACCGCCACCCCCATTGGAGCTAGCCAGCTGAATCTTGGACCTGATGTCGGCCACCTTATTAACAAAGAATAGGGTGAAATCATCACACTTTTCCTGTAAAAATGCTCTCTGAATCTGCAGACAGGCTGGATTGCACAGTCTGTCCACAGTTCAGAAGAGCTGGGTTGGTCGATTCTGTGCAGCAGCTATCTCCCTGGACAGGAACTCTGCCTTCTTACGAGAGATAGCCGATTGATATTCCCGATAATTGTCCATTAATCTAAGTCTGTCAGCATCAAGGCCCAATTTTTACCAGCAATGCTCCAGCCTTCATCCCACTCACTGCAGCTCCCTCAGAGTCCCATCAAATCAAGGGGACTAAGGGCAAAGCGTGAGGGGGTGAACATAGACAGGAGCAATGGAATCCAGAGCCTCTGTCACAGCCCTATTGTAGGCTAGTAACAGATTGTCTGGACCCATGCTTGCATTCAGTAATCCTGATAGATCCAGCACTGTCATCAGACCATCAGGGGTCAAATCCCTCAAAGGATGGAATCGGACCATCTCCACAGGGGCAGATCTATTGGGGGAGTTCGGAAATTGAATCTTAATGTGTCATGGTCAGACCACCTGACTGGCTCCACTACCATATTGGAGATCTCCATACCCAGTAGAAAGATCAGGTCCAATGAGTGATCACAGTTGTGTGTTGCAGGGGCAACCACCTGTGTGAGGCCCAGCAAGTTCATAAGTTGGATGAAGTCATGAAAAAATTGCGAGAGTTTGTCATCGACCCAGACATTGAAGTCACCCAAAACTATCAGTCGGGGGACTCCAAAACCATGTTGACATGAAGTCTGCAACTTCCTGCAAAAACTGCATCTCACCCCTGGGTGGACAGTATATGAGAAGAATCCTGCACCCCACACCTGCGACAACAGTACACTCAAAGGATCAGGTCTCCCCAACTGGCCCAGCTACAAGACCCAATTCTGCTCTAAAACAGACTACTACACCCCCTTCCCTGTGATCCAACCTTGGGTGGTGTATCACCGAGAATCCGGCTGGAATAGCCGACTCCAAAATTGGGCCAGAATTTCCATCCAGCCAGGTCTCAGTGATGCAAGCTAGGTCCGCTGACCCAACAAGATCAGCAATAATAGCTGTCTTGTTTTTAATGGATCTGGCATTGTATAACACCACTGAAGTTGGATGAGACACTGAAGCCAGCTGAGCCACCAGCCCTCTAAGCATGGAACCCTTGGGTATGGGTATCAAGCACAGCAGACCGTATTCCGAAACCCATTTCGCCCCAGGGCATCTCCTGGACCCCACTACCCCAGTCCGATCACTTTGCTCCCCCCAACCCCCAGGTCCAGAGGAGCCCCGTTATGCCTCCTACTCATAATCCCCAATGCCTGACAACATCCGTAGACACCGCCAGGAAGTGGGGAACAATTAAAGGGGCAGAGACCCCAGAGCTTGTAGGCAGAGTAGCGCCTGACCGGGGGAGCCACTTGACAATAAATTCCAAACACAACAAAGTAAAAATAAAATAAAAATAAACAAAACAATTACATTAAATAAATAATAAACCCACCAACTCCTCAAATCCCAATTAATACCACTCAAACCAAACAAATTCCCCACAATCCCCCCAAAACAAAATCAATGAAAACTACAAATATCAGTACAAATATTACCAAATTAAATAACTAGCTAAAATTAATTGACTAAAATAAATCACTGTCAGTCCACAGTACACTGGTAAAATATAGTCACAATGACCAAAGTATTGAAAATGATGAAGATAGGACTGTCACTGCCTACTTCACCAAATGAATATCCACTCACTGCAGCACTTTCACTGACACAGCTTTACTGTTTTAAGTGTTAAATAGAATGGCAACAGAATGAGGTCATCTCACAGCCTCCCAAAGTCGAAATATATATATCCTAAAGACAGTACCAGCCCCAGATTGTAAAATCTGCATGACATAGCCAATGGGGATGAAAAAATTTGACCAATATAGATTGCATTTTCAATTCAAGTCCCAATCCACTGCGAAGTAGGAGACCCCAGCCACATTCAGGGTAGGAGATCTTGGTGAGACCTTCAGCCAAAGCACAGGCACGAACTCCAAGAAAATCAGATTCAGTAGCAATTTTAAAATCTACCTGGCCAAAGCCTGACCAATCCCAAAGCAGATGCCCAGCCCAAGTGTCCCCCAAATTAGAGCCTCCTCCGAGCGCTCCACCTCTGCCAAATGCCCTGTGGCGACCCTGAGGAAAACCAGAAAGTGCTCCCCTTCCAGAGGGCACCACTAAATCCCCCCAAGGGCAACAACCTGGGCCGAGCACCCACCTTGAGGCAAGCCGGCCAGGCCCACCTTCTCCACACTGCAAGCAGGACAAATCCTTCCAAGAGCGTAGAAAATTCCCTGCTCAGCAACCTGGTCCAGGTCCAATAACACTTCGCCAGTCAATTCCTCTCAAACAGGACCTTCCAACAGAAAGATCTCTGCCAGGAAACTCCCCAACCTCTTTCAATGACGTCCAGCAGAGAAGGCACAGTTTCTCCCCCAGGATACACCAGCGTATACAAGTAGGGTTGGTAGCAAATCTGAGGAGCCTTAGAAATAAATCCAGGTGAAAGCCAGGTACAATAAGCACTACTACAATGCTACATAGTAAGCTCCACCAGAACAGAAAATGCTAGCGTAGCATACAGAAATGCCCCGCAAATAACGTCCGACAGTGAATTAACTTAATTTAACTTAATTTAAATGAGTAATATTACTTAAAAATAACATAAAATCATATTAAGGGCTAAGTTGCAGCAGACGGCTGGCCCAGTGTGGCTGCCATCTTAGCACAGGGTGTGTATCACCCTTCATCTGTGAATCATCTCAACTCAAGGCAACTGGGAACCAGCCCTATGATGGTCTTACTGGTTTAGGTCATGGTGAGCCCAAAATAAGAAAGCAATCTAAAGACAAAAAAACTTTGGTGCAAAAGCACTGAAGCCAGGGTCACCTTGGAAGGGGCCTTGGCACTAACTACAAGTTTTAAGTTTACTGCCAGTATAGTAACATAGTACTGCTGTATAATAATGTAATGATGGAAGGGACTTAGGGTCCATCTTGAAGGACTCTGGTCTTATGTTTTTCATGGTGAAACTGGTAAAAACCATGGAATCCTGTTCGGTTTGCAGATTTTAAATTTTTCCACCAGTGCCTCGTAGAAATTGCCTGTCACTGCATGGAGTCCCCAAGATGTCAGCATCTTAAAATGAATGTTCCTCAGCTGAAAATTCTTTCTGGTCTGCTGCTTATTGAATCAGTAAGGAAACCACCAACATTGCTTCATTGTAGCTACCCGTGCTTCAGTTTAACCACCATGCTTCCCTCCAACCTTTCCATCAGCTGAGGACTGTTCTCCATCCTGAAAGTGCAGTTTTAATTTAGCATGTGCCTAAATGTCTTTATTATTTATATTACAGTAGATGATATAAAACAAACAAAAAGTCTCAGCACACTCGGGGAGTAGGACTAGGCAGCAGCAGTGGGGGTGAGAGGTTTAAAGTTTAACTGCTCCTGCATGTAATCCTTCTTTCAATCAGCAGATGTGACTACTCACCAACCTAAAAGTAATGTTTTTGTGTAGAAAAAGTATATGCCTAAGCACTTTTCACACTAGATGATTTAAAACAACAACAAAAAGATAAGTCTCAACCCACTCAGGGAATTGGGTTGAGTGGCAGGGGAATGGGTGTAAGGTTTAAAGTTTAGTAGTAGCTCAGCACCTAACCCTTTGATCAGCTGATGCAACTGTGCTCTATCCAGACAGTGACGTTGTGTAGAAAAATTACACTGCATGACTAAATGCACCCCAAAGCTTAGTATCAGTACACTTGCAGAATCAGGTGTGTGTGTGTGTGTACGTGTGTGTGTGTGTGTGTGTGTGTATGTGTGTGTGTGGGGGGTCAGTCGGGTGTTCTCAATTGCATTTATTTACATGTGTACCTCTGGGAAGCTGAACTGTTAGTCTTGATGAGCTAGGAGGCTCAAGGAATGCTTGCTGATTTGTGTGTTTTTGTGTGGGATCAATCAACCTTGAACGGTCTTACAACATTGTGTGGTCACCCACATCACCAAGGTAGCCCTCACTTTCCGCTGAGGTATGGTACCCCAACTCAGCACACAGTGCCTCTGTATCATGCTGTAAACACCACAAGCCCAAAGCGTCTGGATCAGCTCAGCTCATAAAACTGAGATCTTGCCAGTGTTGTGCACCACCAGCCCACGCCACTATTTTTTTTTTTTATTTTGGGAGTGTTTTTTTAAAGGGAAGGTCCCCTCAGGCTTTTACTCTGTTTACTTGTGTAGTTTGTAGGCATGAACAATGATTGCCTCTATTGCACTCTCCTAATTTCATCAGGACTTAAATGCAAATGAAGGTACTTAAGTCTGGTATGAAAACCTGCCTGACTCCATTGCAAAGGTCATGACCTGACTCATGTAAGGCATCCTAGAATTTTTTGATGTTTTGGTGCTAAAGCCTGCAGCATTTATACTGTATTAGCCAGTGTTGTTGCTGTCCTTAGCAGTCCCTATATTCTTGTCTTATGCTGGCCATGAATCTTTTCAGGGCATAGTAAGTGCCCTGCCATTTTCTGTAGTTTAAAATGTATCTGAGTTAGCATAAAGTGCTTTTAGAGAATACAGGGGGCCTGATTATCAAAAGATCAGAAGTGGCACAAGGGGCTTGCCTCAAGGAGAAATGGTGTAAAAGGTTCCTTGAGCCACATCTTGCAACAGCCCCAATTTTGTTAGGCACTCTGTGTCACAGAGGGGACCACCTGTGCCAACTGAGCTTGTGCTGTCCTTGTGCCATCCACACCAGGGTGCCAATGCAGAAGGGGGCTTGTGCCAGGGCAGCACTGCACTATCCCCCACACTGGGATTTTGCAAGCCCCCTCAATGGGCATATGAAACCTGCTGTTAAACCAGGTAGGAGCTGGTCTAACCTGCCATGCTCCACTCCTGGAGCCGTTGCTGGGTGGGGTGGGGGTGACCATGTGCACCCCTGGGGAAGGTGGCCTCACACCCCGACACCTGCCAGACCACTGCCAGATCAGTTTGTGGTGCATGGCAGGTACAAGCCCACAGTCTCCCATGGTGGCACTGGTGCATCTGCCTCTCCACACGGACCTGCACTGAGTGGTGGCAACCATGCACTTGCCCCATTGGGGACAATTGCCACTCCCTCTCCCAGCATGACCTGACCTCTCCCCACAATCCAGGGCATGCCCCAGACAACCTGTCAGCCACTTCAGCGCTGTCCGAAGGGTTGCTATTGCTGGTCTCTGCTGTTGCAAGCACATCCCGTGGCTTGCAACATTCCTGTCCCACACGCCATTTCTCTGGTGCAGCTGTCAGCTTGTGGCAAGCTTAGAGGCTTTAGCACTGGGATCCCTCTTTTTCTAAAATGCAGCGCAAGGTCCCTGGCACATGCAGGCTTGCCACAGGTGGCAATTTAGTGCATAATGCACTGATCTAAGGAGCCTTTTTAAAATCGAGCCCAGGGACTTCACAAGACATGTAACAGAAGTGAATGAGAGTATACCTTCTGCTACTTGAGCATGTATGCATCATCAACTCCCACAATACCTTGTATGAGTAGGTCATGATTTTTGGAATGGAGAAAAACAGGTTTTTCACACCAGGGCAAAACGGACTGAAGCAACCTAATTTATATTGAAATTGGAATGAACCTAGGGGGATGAAAGAGAAGGAATCATTGTTCATGCCTATAGACTACACAGGTATACAGAAAATAGGTTGAGGGGTGGATGAGTTGGGCTGCTTATGGTGTAAGCATGGCAGTTCTCCATGCTGCTGTTGTTAGCTGTGTGCCCCTGAGTGGCATGGGGGGCTTAGCTTCTGTGTGCCCCTGAATTTGCTGTATGACCTGGGTGCTGTTATTACCTTACCTGCACTGCATGATACCAGTGTGGATGGGTGAAGTGCTGCAACAGAAATATAGAAACATAGACTTTGATGGCAGATAAGGACTGCTTGGCCTACCAAGTCTGCTCATTTTCCTACCTATTGGATAAGCTTCAGATCCTACTTAACCAACAGCTTCCGAGCCAGTCTGCACACTCAGAGGCACAAAATGGGTAAGGCGCCAGATACTGTAGGATGCCAGTGGGTAGAGTGGAGCTGCTGCTGTTGGTTGTTGTGTTCTCCTAAGTAAGGCGAGGAGTTCTTAGCTTCTGTGTGCCATTGAGTTTGCTATAAGGGTCAGTTGTTGCTGGCACTCTACCTGCAACTGTGTGATGCAACTAGGGTTGAGTGGGGTGCTGCAATCACATCCAAGCCAGAAAACACACTCAGAGACACATAGAAGGTAAGACTCTAGGTACTGTATGATGCCAATGGTCAGACTGGTGCTCAGTTCACATCTGAGCTGAGACAGGAAAACAGAGGCACCCTTTTCATGGAGACCAAATAAAAAAAAGTATCCACATGTTTGGGAGATGCATGATTTTCCATTAGAAGGTCCTCCACTAATCACATGTGGCTTTTTTAGGTGAAGGATCTTTATTTAAAAGAAGCCTATTCAGGCAGTTAATGTTAGATTAGATCAAACCAAGGGAGTCCACCATGGCGTCTGGTGGCTGAGCTTAATTCATGTCTGAATTCTGACAAGCTAGGACCCAGAAATTTGTAACTTGGGCATGTGGGGTGTGAGCATTGAAGGAAAGGGATTGTGGTGCTGTCACTACTGTCATCACCCTGAGGGATGGATGCTGCATCATTGCTACTGCTGTCACACCTGAGAGATGGGGATCATAGTGCTTCTGCCATCACCCCTGATGGATGGGGGCTACACTGTAACTGCTGCCATCTCACCTAAGGGATTAAGGTCTTCATATTGCTGCTCTCACCCCTGAGGGATGGGGGCTATAGTGGTGCTGCTGTTGTCACTCCTGATGGATGGGGCCATAGTGCTGCTGCTTTTGTCTGTCTGTCTGTCTGTCTCTGTCTGCCTCATTTTAAAGCTTGCTAGCTTGCTAAATGTTATGTCTAGTTTTGGTCACAGTACACTGATCCCTTCCTTACTGAGGTGCAGTCTATCCTTTGAGAACAGGCATTTGTCAACTCAGAAGAACATTATCAAATCTATGAGCCATCCTAGTATGGCTTTAGTCCTTGGCACAGCAACAAAACAGCACTTGCCAAGGTGCTAAATAATCTCATAACAGGAGATAGCAGAGCTCAATTTGTTTTATCTCTTCTCAACATTGGACACAGTCAACCACTGCATTCTTATACTTTGCCTGAAACATTATAGGGGACTGACCCAGACAGTTTTATTCTAGTGTAAAGAGCTAGTGGACTGCCAAAAACTATTGTTATTTTTTTAAAGTAGTCAGCTATTACCTTTCATATCTGAGGTACTTTTCTTTCCCCTTTGGCTAATTAGATTTTGTTTTACCTCATGTAAGTAGATGTGGTGTGTGGAACAGCACTTAGCCTGGCAGCTGACATATGTAGCTTTGTTCCTCCCATTACATCATCAGCATTGTGACCTCACTGTGACATCACAACTGCACCAGAAGAGCCACTCAGTAGCTGACAGGTCAGACACATGTGATGTCGCTCTCAGTGATGTAACAGTGCTGATGGTGCAGTGGGAGGACTAGGACTAGACATGTCAGTTGCCAGGCAGAATGCTAGTCCACTCATCCACCATATAGAGAATATTGGATGGGAAACAATGCACAACCAATGTGTTCTGCCACAGAGGGGTTCTGATTTCCTCTGACCTCAAGAGCGTAGCTCAAGAGGTTCATGGGAATTAGAACCCCAAGGTAGCAGAACACACTGGATGTGTATAAAGTTGCGTATCCTATATTTTTGATAGTGTATGAAATTATGTGAAATGTGCATGTGATGGTTCTTTCTCTTTCAGAACAAAGCTGACTTGTGCAGTCTCTAGAGGTGAGGTTTCAGAATGCTTTTGCACCACAGAAGGGTAAAGTCACATTACATGACCTTTGAACTGTGGTTGAATAGCATTTTGAAAAGGATGGAATTCTATATAAAAAGATGCTGTACTATACACTGTAATATTGTCACATACAAAACTTTCTAATGAGCAAAAAGAAAAAGAAAAATAATTCAGAAATAAAAAGCCACAACTACTTAAAATGAAAGCAGTGTCAGTGGCTCAGTAAGTAGCACACTTGCCTCTAAGGCCAGGAGATCAGAGGGCTGTGGGTTCAGTTCCGACATCTGGCACTTGGGTTAATATCCCAGTACTGACACTGTAGTGCAGCATGAGAGGGGTGCTGCACTTCTGAGGTGCCATCTTTTGGATGAGACGTTAAACCAAGGTCCCATCTGCCTGGATTGGTGGTAGTTCAGGTGGATGTTAAAGATCCCATGGCACTTATCGAAAAGAGTAGGGGATTTATTTTTAAATTAAAATCAGAACAAATCAAAATAACAATATATAAAAATCAGTATTTCATCATACAAATTCATACAAAATCATTCAAGAAAGGAAAGAATATCTATGAAAACCCAGAAATACATATTACTTCATACAAATAATCTGAAAACAAAACAAAAAAAAAACATTTTCCCCCTTCCCCCTCCCCTCTATAAAAGTAAGGTCAAAAATCATAAGGAAAAACATATATAACACTGTATTACATCATACATATTCTTAAAGAATAAATAAAAAAAAAAAAACTTAAACATAAAACCACCATTAATCCTAAATCCTATTAAGAAATCTATTTATGTTTATGAAGACCTTTTAAATTTGAGATAAATTCTTCCAAAATGCATTCCAAGCTGTCTTATCATAAAATAAACATTCTGCTCATTTCCATTTAGATAAATCTTCACTAATCATTAAGAATATTTCTAATGGTGAAATAAATTGCTGTTGTAGTGCCAAACGACATCGCTCAATCCACAACCAGTATAAAAAATGAACATATATCGTGCGCAATGTGCCCTAATGCACAGTAACTAGTAAATATGAGATCACCCCAAAATATAATAAACTAGGGTCCGGAGGAACCAGACTCAACCATTTCCATCTATTTTTAACTATCTCCCAAAACTGTTCAGTGTAAGGACATGTATAATATAGATGATCCATTGTCTCAATTTTCATCATACATGAATCCCTAGGACAATATCGCTCTGTCAATACTTTGTGTATATGATTCCCTTTAACATTTGTATGCACATGTAGTCCCACCCACACTGTATCCCACATATGAACTGGAATACGGACTTCAGTAACATAAGCCGACAGTTGTTTTTGGTCTTGTTGTGTTAAGCCTGTAAATACTGGTTCATCAAAACATCTCTGAATAATATCTCGATAAAGAGTCTTCCTTGACATAACCAAGCAATCACTCAACTGTACTCCCCATCTCTTTATCACATCAAACACCCCATCCCATCTCTGTGCTGGGCAAGGGCTGTGTTTATTTTTTTGTAAAAAAGATTTATTTGACCATTCTTGGATAACTCCCTGTAAATCTCCTAACCCCCATTTAGTCCACAAATGTACTATACCCTGCACTAAAGGAAGTAAATTATTATAAAGAAATATTGTGAAAAAAAATACACCTGGATGTAACATATTCAAACCCCCCTAATTTAATAAGTTTATAAAGAATATTTTGCTTACTTGAGTTCAACCGACTACCCCATGTACCAGTAAAAAACAACTTAATAATGAAGCTTCTAATTTAGAAGGTATGAAAAAAATAGAACCAATTAATAAAAAACCTGGTACCAAAAAGGAGTTTAACAAGTAAATTCTTTTTTTTTACAATTTCCATCTATTCCATAACTTAACTGATGCCTGTCTTATTGCTAAGGCCTTACTCCAATTATAATTTGCCATATCCTCTCCACCAAAATAAATCCCTAATATATGGCATGGGGTTTGGGAAACTGGAATGTTACCTATTAAACCTTCAGAGTCTTGAAAACCTGAAACATTTAGGCAGTTTGATTTAGCCATATTCAATCTAGCACCTGTAATTTTACCTACCTCCTGTAATAAATTACATGTTAACCGAGCAGAGACATCTTCATTTACCAATAAACAAATATCATCAGCATAAGCTAATACTTTGTGTTTAAACACCTTTCCCTGCCCTAACCCATAAATATTTGGAGAATTCTGTATTAACCGTACCAAAGGATCCAACATAAACACATATAACAATGGGCTTAGTGGACAGCCCTGCCTAACTCTCCTCTGTACCAAAATATTTTGCCCCATCCATCCATTTTCATATGGTTTCATGTAGGCTAATGCAAAACATAATTGTGTTCCCATAATAAATAAATCTGGAATACCATATGCTTCCAGGCAATTCCAAAGAAATGAATGAGAGACACCATCAAAAGCCTTTGCATAAACTAAAATTATAATATACCCATTTCCTGTACTTCCTATCAGTGAATGAGACTGTTCCATTATTTCCCTTAATAACAAAAGAGCTTCTGTCAATCTTCGTCCAGGAACCAAATAGAATTGAGTAGAAATAATAAGACTTTCCATAACTGATGCTAATCTATTACTTAATAATTTGGAAACAAATTTAAAATCTATATTCAATAAAGTAATTGATCTCCAATTTTGGATATCTTCACGAACCTCAGATTTAAATAAAAAAATCATGAGTCCCTCATACACTGAGGATGGTAAAAAATGGTCTAATAAAAAAAAATTATAAATTGCTAAGAGTTCCTGAGGAATATATAACCATAACAATTTATATAATTCCCCAGTTAATCCATCAGACCCGGGTGCAGTTTTTCCTTTCAAGGATTTTATAACTCTATCCAGTTCCTGATAAGAAAATGACAAAACCAACGAGGCCTGAAGTTCTAAAGATAATTTTGGAAGTGAAGCAGAATCCAAAATTTGAAAATTTAAACCTAAATCTGGAACGAAGTTCCAAAAGTCATTTTTACATTTTCTTCCAAAACCGACATAATTCCACAATTATCATTCACAATTTCACCCTTCTGAGTATTTAAACCATTCATTTCCCATTTCACTTTTCTTTGATAATGATCCATATAAGGATTATCCTATTCTACCTTTCCTTGTGTACCAAAAACCTGTTCCTGTGTTAATGAAGCTAATCTATCATATTGATAGTGTATCATATCATTCCTGGTATTCTGAATTTGTATAGAAACATTTTCCTGACCTTTTCTCAAAGCCATATATTTGGAATATGCTGTTGCTCGTCTGTACCTCCCTATTTCCTGAAAATAATCTTTTAAACATTGCTTAAATTCTTCCCACCATAAACCTACATCATCATACAAGAATCTAGTGGACAGCCTATCTTGAATCATGTCTTTTAATCCTACTACCACGTCTGGGATAGTCAAAAGAGAGGAATTTAATCTCCAATAACCTGGACCCACATGCCTTCGAGGTGGAGAATCTACTGAAATCCCCAATAAAACATGATCTGAAGACTCAATTAGTACAATACTCATATGATATTCAAATAAAGAATGTTTAATAAAGATCATATCTATGCAGGAAGAAAGTCTGCCCTATAATGAGTAGGCTGTACTGGCATATTCCCCCACAGTAGCCCTTTATAGACTAGCCTGATTTATGATATTGGGTAAAAAGGCTTTATCACAATACTGTTTGTCTGAAGGGCCATCTCTAGAAATATTGATATTAAAATCTCCTGCAAAAAATATAGGCCTACTTGTATATAAGTATGGTTGTATTGTTTTAACAAATCTATTCTAGAAGCTTTTGTTTGATACCCATAAATATTAATTAACCTATATTGTATGTTAACAATTTCCACATCCACCATTAAAGCCCTTCCTGGTTCTATGCCTACCAACCGGACTCCAGGCACCGTAAAACAAAAACCCACTCCACAGCAGGCATCCACGCCCAAAGAACAAACTGACACCCCCCCCTTCCAATCCTTTGAAATCTGTTCAGTTTCCCCAAGTGTTCTTAATCTGGTGCCTTGTAAAAAAAACACGTCATAATGCAACTGTTGTAATATCCCAAAAGTAACTAAACATTTTTTAAAAGACAAAACACTATTCACATTCAATGTAGCAATCCTTATATCATTAGGATCAGGGAGTATGAGTAACCAATTTGTCACTGGATCTCGTTATTTGTTTCTGAGTTTTAAACTGTGGAAGCCTTATCACCTCCTGTGTCTCCAGGACCAGTGTGGGAGAGGAATCGGGGTTCATATCCTCCATAGGTAGTGCTGTATCTACCTGATCACTCCATGATGTAAGGCAGAAAATCTATTTGAAAGTGGCAAGGGGGAAAGTAAAATATCTCCTTTTTTTTTTTTTTTTTTATAGTTTGTTTTTTTGACGGAGATATAAACTCATCACCCTCAACAGATTTCTCCCTACCAATGTCCGAGGGGTGGACTGGAGGAGATCCTAACTCCAAATGTTCCATTTCTGGAAGATCCCGTACTGGTGACCTTGAAACAGTTATTTTCTGACTCTGTAAAAATGATGACAAAGTTACTGTTCTTAAAGGGGAGCCCTGTGGAGTGACAAAGGGAGTCACTACTTCTTCCAGTCCAGGCATCAGTTGAGACTGAGTTTTGCCCAAGAGGTGAATCATAGGAATAACATCTCCAGGTTCCTGCCCTCCATATTGGGGTTTGGTAAGCTGAGGACTACCCCTATTACTTACTCCAGTCCCTCTACCTCGACCCCTACCCCTCAGGGTAGGAAGATCTTCTGGAAATTGAGTAATAGATTCCCCAAAATACTGTTTAGCCGTAGACAAAAAATGATCATGATCTGATTCCCCCTCAGAATTATGGGCTGCCCATGGACACTCTGGAAAAGAGTGATCTTCTACCCCACACAAATTACAAAAGGGTTTGGCAGTACATTGCGTAGCTGTATGTCCCAAAAGACCACAATTGAAACATCTAATCTGTTCACAATCCACATTAAGATGGTCTAAATCTCCACATCTATAACAACTCTTTGGTTGTCCTGCATAAAATAGGACTCCCCTATCATGTCCCAGAAAAAAGGAACTAGGGAGATGCTTAATACCTTCCTCTGTCTGATTTAATTGCACTCTGAATAACCAGCCCCCATTTCAAAATCCATTCTCATTTAAAATAGGTTTAGGATGTTCCATGACTGTACATTTTTTTTCAAGCCAAAACATGATATCATTCACACAAACCCCTTCATTTCGAAATAATATTGCAACTGTTTTAATCATTGGCTTTGTTATAGGGATTGCCAAAAAAATCTATCCAATGTTCTGAATCTTTCAAAGTATAATACATTCTCCAAAATTTATCCAGAGATTGCATAGTACAAAAACTTAAATTGTACGTTTGTTCCCCTGGGGCATGAATAAAAGCGTAAACTTCAGCTGGTATAAATCCCATTGAATCCTTAATCAGGGTTTTTCCTACCCAAATTCTGTCAGGGGCAATTGGTGCCTTCCCTTTATATCGAAGGCGGACCAAAAAAACAACATTTTGCAGCCACTGCTGGCTTGTGAAATAGGCCTGCAAAAGACCGTGGAGGCAGCGTTTCAGACTGTTTCCCCCATTTGCCCTTTATCCTTCTCCCTCAAAGGGAAGGACTTAACTATCATGTCCGTTGTATCAGAAATAATTCCCAAATGTTCACCTTCGTTAATTTCAGATATATTCAAATCTTCTTATTCTATTATCCCCGCTACAACAGGCCCTGTATAAAATACCTGTGGCTGCTTCTGCAGCTTTTCAGTCGGGATATCCCTTTGTATCGTTTCTCTTTGTGCTGTTGTAGAATCTATGTGAACCCATTCGAGTTCCTGAAAAGGCCTCTTAGAGTTTTCCACCATGCTGTAAGGTGAACCTGGTAACGGAATCTCCAGGTCTGGAATCCAACATTCACCTGGAGCCACCCGGCTTGTTGTAAGGCCGTACCTGGGGTCCATTCAGCATCTGTGAGCGACGTCTCCAAAACTACGTCACTTATTTGCACTGACTCCCCAATTGGACTGATATCCATTTGAAAGGATGATGAAAAGGGTATTTCTAAAGGCAAACACTTACTGCTGCCCAGTAAAGGGCTAACTGCTGAGCGTTTACATTTTTTTTTCTTCTTCCAGCCGTATATGGCTATCCGCATATTCTTTTTCAGCCTGTGAAATCATTTGTAATAAATGTTGCTTCTTTCGAGCCAAATCTTGTTGTAGCTCTACTTCAACCATATTTGAGTCTACATTTGACTCATCCATCTCTGTATATGAAGGCTCCCTTTGTAGGACATCAGCCCCCTGTATAGCATTATTGTTACCCGAACTATTTAATGCTATTGAAGCTTCCTCCATCTCCTCCACTACACCTCCTTCCTCCACCAAAGCTTCATCCATACTGAAAGCAGTCCACTCTCCTGCAGCGCTTCAGTGCCCTCTGCAGCAAGAGTAGGGGAATTTCCCCGGTGTCCTGGGCAAATTTCCCTCATTCACTAAAAAAAATACCACCAACAGCTTTAATCTGGTTCAAGGTCAGTTGACATTCATCTGTATCTCCCTTCCCCGGGTCATGCCTGAAAATAGGCAGGATTTCTCTAGTGCACTTACCCGGTCAACAAAAACTAAATAAAAAAAAAATGTCTAACATTTTCCTGACTGCTATTTTTGTTTTGGGAGGGCTTGCCCGAAGTTCAATGTGGGAAATAGCTACTCCCACAACCTCTGTATAAGCCCTCCACTAACACACCTCCCTTGCTTAGGGAGTGTTTTCATTTCCCTGGGTTCCCTGCGTAGCTAGTGTGGCTGTGCTGTTCTCACACCTCCTGCTGCTCCCGTCTACTCTGCTGTATTCCTTCCCTGTGTCCCTCTCCCCCCTTTCCCTTTTCCCCTTTCCCCTTGTTGTGTTTCTCTGTTTCAGTTGTGTTGTTCACCTGCGTTCCTTGCTTACTGTTCTCTGGTTTTTTGCTCGTCTTTCTGTTGGCTGTCAGACATGGGCTCCGCTTTGCTCTGTCGGCATTCTACTATGCCTGTCCATGGTTTCCTACCCACTTTTCAACCCTCCCTACTGTGCGCCTGTTATCTGGCCCCATGTCCATTTCTTTCTGGGCTTTTCTTCTTGCTGAGCTGACACTCCTCTGTTTCTACCCCTTCTCCATTTCAGGCTTCCTCCATCTTCCTCCCAACATACTCCTGTTTCCTGTCTGTCCCTGCAGGCATCCCCATTTTCCTCCTCGACCATCCAGTTAAGCACCTCATTGGACTTAGGCAACATGCAGGTGGAAGGCTACTATGGCTGACAACTATGACACGTAATTTATGCACAACTATAATGATTATTAATAGTTTCTATCATTCCGTTTCAAGTGTTTGTCAGATGCTAAAGAGGTAGTTACTTTAAGCAGTGCAGGTCAAGCTCAGGCATCCAGACTCGCACCATAACCTCATGGACAGCAGGGCTACAGGCACAGAAGATAACATAAGTATCCAAACACCTTGAATGCATTCAAGCATTTATTTACTAACAGTGTTTAAACTCTGTTAGCACCACCCACAAACCCATCACATTCCACGGACACTTATTGTGCTATTCAAGGTACGGGTCTCCTTTTGCAGCCCCGGCTGACTCCTCACCAGATACGCAGTGACTCTATTATTCTCAACCTATCCAGCACATTCCCACATCCTGTACCTGGCAGTTCACTTGGTGATCGAACCTCAAGCATTTTCTGTGATAAGACTTCACTATTAATTCATCATTCAAACCTCACCATGCCACAGTATTCTATGTGCAATTACTTCTCCCACTTAGCTAACCTCCTCCTTCCGCCTATTCCACATCATGCCTGTTGCAGCCTTCCACTGTGTATCCATCATTGTCTCTCTCCATTTCCTGGACCTGTTTTAACCATTCCTTTATCCTCCATCTACCACATACTTCTTTTCCCTCATTCAGTTTACAGCAGAACCTTCCTTCCCCTATATCATTACTGCTCCACACCCATCCCTACAGCATTCCTGTTTCTGTGCCTATCATTCCCAGTATCTTTCATATAGCTTACCTTGACTGTGAACTGTCTATCATCTTTTCATCTCATCTACATAATCTACTGTTTTCCTAAAGCAGCATTTTGTGCTTTCACCCAGCCCATATCAGCAGTACTCTGGACTCCGTCCCTAACTCATGCCTTCTGAGGCGCTGAGTGAAGGTAGGCTTCCCCTGTCTACTGGGGATGGATTCCATTTCAGTCATTACATCCTACCACTATCAGCCTGACATCCTCTGTCCCTAACTCTGCTGGACAGCATCGCGTGAAGGGTCGCTTGCCCCAACGACCAGGGATGGGATTCATATCTACCATATACGGACTGTTACCATACCTTCTCTAACCATACCAGTTGCCAATGGAACTTCATCCTACAACCAGTTTGACATTCTTCATCCCTAACTGTGCTGCATAGCATCGAGTGAAGGTTAGCTCACCCCAACTACCAGGGATGGGAGTCATGTCTACCATCTATGAACTGTTATCATACCTTTTCCATCTCATACCAGTTGCTACTTCCCCTTCGGGTACAGAACTATTTTCTATTATCAACTCAACGTCCTGCATCCTTACCTCTGCTTAGCAGCATCAAGTGCAGGTTAGCTCAACACGACTACCGGGGATGGGAGCCATGTCTCCAATGTATAGACTTATACCATGCCTTCTCTAACTATGCCAGTTGGTGCTTCCCCTCAGGAGCGGAACTTTCACTCTCCGTGTACCCTCATTTTACTTCTGCTGCTCCTGATCACCACCATTCATCTACTGTCCCTGACAGTTGCTTGTGTCTCCAGTCAACTGCTTCATCTTCTATGTTCTCAGCCTGATACCTGGCTGCCACTCCCTCCAGGAACAGAACTTTGCTCATCTTGCTTCTCCACCTTCTCATCAGCAGCCTAGACAACTTCCTTGGCCAAGAGCCTTACTCTAATATAGACTGTCTTCACTGTTTGCATCTCAACTGATGTGGATTGCCAATTTCATTCTGGATCAAGACTTCTCCAACCAAGTTCTCTCATCGTTCACATTCCCTAGCCGAATCCAGCCAAGATTCTCTTATCTTGAACAACTCATCTGGACCATGTCCTTCCATAACATTGCTTCACATGTGATTTCTTCACCTGTTGCCCGATGTCACGACCTTCCTGGACTTGGACTTCTTCCTGTTGAGCGGTCTCCAATTATCTTCGCCACAGTTGTTCTTTCAGCCTCACCATTCAAGCAATGTAGAGTCTACCTTGCCTGGTCCATGGCCCTAGCTCACAACACTGTGTCTGCTGGCTGCTTCTTTCCCTACTGCAGGTCGCTGCTTCCCTTCAGGACTGGGGCACTTTCACTCCTCCACCCTTCAGCCCCTCAGCTCTGCCTGTGACTTTGACTATGGAACCAGGACCTCTTCGATCACCCTCGGCATATAGATCCTGCTGGGTTGTTCCATCCCTCTCTCACTCCAGGTCGACTGCCTCATGGACTTCCTTGCTACAGGTTCCCTGTTCAGCTGCTGTACAAACTTGCTTTCTTTTGCAGATATGAAACCCCATCCTTCGTCACTCTAGCACCTTCTATCATTTTCTCTGATCGCTTCCAGCCTTCGTCAGATGTGGGACTTTCAACTAACCTGGCCCATAGCTTCCTCTGCTCGTTCCTTCAGTTACACAGGATCCACTCCGTACTTCCTTCACATTTGATTGGCTGCCTTCTCCTCTTCACTTGGCTGGCTCCGGGCTTTGTACTGTTTGCTGTGGCTCTTTTTTGGGCCTGGTACCTCATTTCCGGCCAGTACTCCTACCAAGTCATCTGCCTCCATACGATTCATCCCCTACTTCCACTACTGCCCTTCTAACATACCTTCAACTACTCATTCGATCATTCATTCATTACTCTGGAGTAATACTTCTGCCAGCAAAACATTCCATGGTTCACATCCCCCACAGACTCTTACGTTATCATTGAAACCTCACACTGCCCGTTCAGTTCTTCACAGTCATTCATGGAATCCCATTTGCCTGGACAATAGGAAGACCTCCTCTGTCTCTATTGGATATACCCTCAGATTCCTGTCCATCCAGTCATCATCATTCCTCGGATGCCTCATCTCATTAGCCATCTTCATACATAGAAAGGACTTAAATCCTTCTGTTCTATTCAGACTTCGTAATCAGTATCGCTTCTACAGATACCGGGACCCGCAAGATAACCCATTCAACTATGGTCTTCATCCATTTTACCTTATGCCGCCTCTTATTTCAACAGTGACTCTGATGACCAAGTTACTCGACTCCTACTTCCCAACAGTCATTGCTAGTTTTAGGAATTTATTTATTATACATATCAGAATTACAACCCTTTGCATCAAGGACTCATTTCCAAAGGCTTCACGTCAGTTCCAGTGGATTCAACACATAGACAGCAACACAAATGCAATATGATAGACAGGAGGTTACATAAGTTTTTTGTTACATACCAAACAGTGAATAGCAAACAGTGATATCATCCAGAATATTCATTGTGGGATCTCCATCACCTAGCTGATTCCTGACTCCACACCATCCACATCTTCGATTTCACTCACAGACATCGTTATTCCTTATACTATTATCCACACCTGTTCACCTAGTACTTTCTGCCAGGTTAGCCGTTCTTCCAGCGTCCCATTCAGCCTCTTCTTCTCAAAGTACCTTTGTTAATCTCTACAGTAAAAACCATCACTAAGAACTGGCTCTCCTGAATTCTATCTGGCAATCTGCAACAGCCAAATCAAATTCACCAGCTCAGCCTTGCATTCCAATCGGTATTTATTGGCTGTAGCACTAAATCCTATGGCATCCTGTATTTATAGATCTCAATACCAATCCAGCCTACAGACTCTTCCTCTCATCCACCTCGAGCTTTTTAATGTACTTCAGCATCAGGATTACCTGTTAACATAATCACCTATGCCACCACAGTGCATCTTCTAAATGATTACACCACTGGAATACCCACACGTACTTCAGGCAGTGTATCAGGAAAGGATTAAGCATGAAGTCATGAGCACCATGACCAAAGCAGCCATCACTTCATTATACCACATTTCCAATCATTCCTAATATACACTAGGTTACCATCTGGATGGCTCTGCAAATTATCTTCTGGGCTTTATTAATTACTTCCGGCATTACTCTTATCAGGCACTCAAACTCCTCTACTCATTTTACTATGGATGCTTACCTAGTGATTTTCTCTTACTGATTGATTTTTTACCTTCAGACTACCTTGAATATCAAACCTTACATGAATTGGACCAGTCACTCATAACTTTACTAATCATCATAACTATCACAGTGTACCATCTGGTCTTATATCAATCCCATCTTGCTCTCCCGCCTCATAACATCTATACAATTCCTTGGATATCCATCCTTTGTCACTTTGGAAATATGGTCTACATTAGCTCTTCTTTAACTGGATCTGCTTTACACATAGGATTTTACCATCCCTATGGAAAGATGTACCTTTCATATTCAGGATCATCATTCAAACCGTATAATTTTTGGATCAAGAATGAACCATCATCTCCATGGCACTCAAAGTCTCTTCTACAAATCATACTCTATGGATGTTTCCTTAGTGACTCCTTGTTCAGCACAGAATTTCTAGCCTTCAGACCATACCCTTACATTCGAGCCTCTCACAAGTTGGATCATTCACTGACTTCTTCTACCATTGCAGTTCCACCATTCCCAGTTTAGTACCTTATTGATCCACTCATGATACCTCTGCCTATTACAATTCAGTTGGACAAACATTAGTCATTATCTCGGATACCTGGACTTCCTTCATCCTTCTTCACTTGGATTTACTTTATACTCAGGATTCTATCACTCATTCAGAATGGATCTCCTCTTCAACCTCAGGATCATCATGCAATCAGCATCATCCACAGATTGAAGATGTATTATCGTCTCTCCAAGCAACTCACCAGTCTTGAATTAGCTATGGTTACTAGAACCTAGATCCTTCTCCATTTAGTATGCCCAGAAAGACAGGCAGTCCTCCAGCCATGGCTCCTCAGAGGTTTCCTCCACCTGGGTTTTTTTTCTCTCCTGAGTGCCAGAGGGTCATACTCTCTGTGAGTTGGAGGATGTTTCTTTTTGGGCCTTCTATTCCCTAAAAATTACTACCTACCTGCCTACTACTCAAGGAAGAGAATAGAGTAAAGCCACATAAAGTATCATAAGTTACACAAGCACTATATACCTCATCTCTCCTCATTGCTATTCCACAAACATTGAATGGGAGGGCTTGCCCGAGGTTCAATTTGGGGAATAACTCCTCCCACAACCTCTACAGTACATAAGCCCTCCACTAACACACCTCCCTTGCTTAGGGAGTGTTTTCATCCACCACCATCCCCTCTTCCTCCTTCTCCAGCACTCTTCTCACCCTTGCTCATGGGCCTTCTATTACCTACAAATTACTACCTACTTACCTACCTACTACTCAAGGGTGGGGATAGAGTAAAGCCACAAAAAGTACCACAAGTTACACAAACACTACATACCTCATCTCTCCTCATTGCTATTCCACAAACATTAAACTACTAGCATTTACATCTTTCCTGGTGGACAGGGAACAGAAGGCGATAATGGGAAATTTCCAATTAAAGCCAGCTGCTTTCAGCTGTGGAATACCCAAAAGGCCCATTCTCTGTTTTCATGCTGCCCTTGAGTAAGATCATTAGATGGTATTGCTTAGAGTTTCACTACTATTAGTATGATACTCAGATTCCCTTGTCATTTGTCCTTGGCAGGATGGACATGGTGGTTGTGATAAACTGATGTCTGTCTAAAGTAAAACACTGGATGGCTACAAGCTAATGAGGCTTTAACCCCGACAAAACAGAGGGCCACCTGATAGGGCCAGGGCCCTACCTCTTGGCAAAAACCTGCGGAAATGCCATAACTCGAGCTTTAAATGGCATTCCTCTGTGACTGGTGGATATAGACAGAAATCTGATGTCACACTTGATTGTAAGCTATCCCTTGAATTACAGAGGCAGCTGCAATAATTTTTTTTTATTTTGGGTGACATTTGCAGATTGAAGCCATACCTTGTGTGGGATGAACTGATTCATACTAGTGCATGCATTTGTGACATCCTACCTTCACTAATGCATTGCTCTATACCTGAGTTTTCTTGGAGGTGTGATGTACTGCTTCTAACAAGTGCAGAGTGATGCTGCCAGGATGATAGCATTGAACCAGTCCACCGGGGCAGCGGCAGTGCTACTGCCTACAATGCTGGCAATCCAGGTTCAGAAATAAGGTTGTATGATTATCCTGCGGACAGCTCTCCACCTTTGGGGGAGGTTCTTTGGTACCCAGCACATGAGTGACACCCAGCAGAGTCTGGGTATACACCAGGCTGTGATCACACTGTAGGAGCAGAGATAACAGTGGATGCCTGTGGTGCATGTGTTGGAGTATGCATGCCCATGTGCTGATATCACTGTCTGTCTCTCTGGCAAAACAAAAAGCATGGAAAACCCTCTGCTACAGCTGCACTGTGAAGCTCCTGCTGTCCATCTAACTTACGCTGCCAGAATAAGCCTCATGTGGGGATCAGGTGGATCTCAGGCATTCCTTCTGGAGCTCTCCCATAGGGGATAAGCAACTGGACCTGCATCCTGGGCAACTGGGGAGAATGCTGGGTGGGTGGTCGAAGAGGTGTCTGATATGGGGTACACCTCCACCTGAAGCATGGAGATAAAGTGAAGTTAAAGAAAAAAAAAAGGATGATGGCATTAAATGATTGATTGATAGAGCAAGATGGCTGCAACACTGGGCCAGCCTGTTTGAGTAGTGTTTAGAAGACAGTAGTTATTTATTATTTATTTTGTTTTTGTGCGGTATTTTTGTTTGTTTTATAGTGGTTTTCATTTTCGTATTGATTTAGTGTTTGTTTCATTCTGTGACATGCTGGACTCAACACTAGTACACATTTCAATCAGTGAAGCCGCAGCTGTGTGTCTTTCTCTTCAGCAGACGACTCATGGAGTTTGAGTTGATTTGCTGATTTTGAAGATTGAAAGTGAATTTCTGCCTGCTACTGCTGGTATTTTCACATCGGCAGTATGGAGTACAGCATATTGACTTCCTGTTGATGGAGCTCTGGTGAGGATTTCCCAGTGATTCTTTTTTGAAGCTGAGAAGCTACGGAGGCAGCTGTTCTGGGAAATGCTGCTGTATGGTCCAGAACGACTGGGGAATTATCTGGACAGTTTTGAGCTTTGCCGTGTCAAAAAAGACTGCTATTTTATATCTGAGCAGGCTTATACTGTGAAAGACTGTGTTCCACTGAGGACCATTTGACCTGGATGGCCAACCCTGAGGTAGGTTCCAGTTCTGGAGGCCCCCCCCAGTGGGAGTTAGGGGTGCTGACCAGAAGGTGGGCATCAACTTTACCTCCTGAGATCACTGTTGATTATCTGGTGAAGGTCAGATGGCTCCAAGGGTGTAGTGGGGGTGGGTTCCCTGGGATTTCTGGCATCTGCTCTGGGGGAGGCCAGGGAGTTAACTGTTGGAGTTCTCATTAGTGTATCTTCACGGGAGCAGCTCAGGAGGAATATTATAGTCTCTGAGGATTTGGGGCAATCATACTCTGAAACATTTATCTTCATGGGCCATTGCTGAAGCTTATACAACTGGGTCAGAAAGGCAGTGAGAGTGCTTTTCCTACAATTTTAATCTGGCCGATATACTGTGGCAGTGAGAGGGCCATTGTGTTTTAGGATAGACTCCATGGAGGAGGAGTAGGTGTGAGCTCCCCATACCCAAGTTAAGTTATCTAGAACAAAAACTTAGACAGTTTAATAAACTGATTCCTGTTTATGGTGAAAAATCTGAATTGGCTGATATAATACCATGGCAGTGAGCTAGACATTGTATTTTTGGACAGTTTTTGTAGACTATCCTTCTTTTCTTTTTAAGCAGCTTAAAAACTTATATGATGCACCCTCAACCGAAGTGAGAGACTGGTCTGGTGAGACATCATCTCTTGTTTTCTCTGGTGAGGTGAGAGCTCCCAAAGGTTGTAAATCACTCTTGGAAAAAATTGTGGCAATCTCCCTTCAAATGATTTATTACGGGGGTGGCCTGACCAGGCAGAAGATGGCAGCATAGTTCAGAATCTCTGCAGGAATGACTGCAATCTAACCTCATCCAGCCTTCACCAGACCTTTCTTTGGTACCAACTCCTGTGACCATCCTGTAATCTTACTGCCTGACACAGTTTGTAAGTCATTTTTGATCCATCGTCTACTTATATTCAATTGTTCTACACTGTACTGCAGCATACTAGGCCTCATCCTTCAGCTTTATGGCAGATCTCCAAGTGCAGCAAAGCTCACTTGCTAGAGTGGAAGTAATGTTTTCTAAACTGATGGCTGAGATTAATGATCTAAAAACCTCCACCCAACAGAATGCGACCGCTCTTGAAACTTTTAGCCAGAAAATTGCATTTAATGAGAAAGCAATGGCCTGTAACGCCACTACTATTCATGACCTCCAGGCTAATGTCCACAATCAAGATCAAACTATTAAATCCCTACAAGCCAAAATTGACGATATTGAAAATATAATCGTCCCAAAAATTTATGATTTTGTGGCTTCCCTGAAGTTGTAGAATTAGGAGACACTACTGCGCTTTTATTACATGTGCTGCCTGCAATGCTTAAACTGCCTCCTGACCTAACGTTAATCATTGAGAGGTCTCACCACACTCTGGATCCCAGGCCAACATCAGACCAGTGACCAAGGTCTATCATTGCTCACTTCTTGAACTATTTCCACACAGAATTAATACTGAAACGAGCCAGAGAAATGGAGAAACTTCAGTGGCAAGAGTTTAATATTTCCATCTATGAAGACTTTTCAAAAGATTTAACCATCAGAAGGAAGGCCTACAATCCACTTAAACAAATCCTCCACCAAAGAAGCATTAAATTTGTTCTATGTTACCCTGCGACACTACGCCTTTTCTCAGTCTCTTCCTTCAAGGATTTTGAAACCCCTGATGCCTTAGCCAACTATCTGGAGGTCTCTCTCTGCAATCTTACCCTGGGAGGTTCAGTAGCAATTGGCAACCCGAACACAGCTTTGATATCTGGACGGAGGGTGGACAACGAGGTACAGGAACATGGGGAAAGTGTTGCAGAACTCGCAGCCCCAAGCAGCAATGCCGCACCTGATTTGACCCCAAAGCAATCAACACGGCTGCAAGAGAAGCTTCTGTCAGGGCATTATTCTTCAAGACTTTCATGCTGTTCTAGTGAGGTTTCACCCCAAACCCCCCAAGCTGCAGCCTCTCACCTTCAAATCAACCCCTCCTTGAGCAATAAGTTTGCTCTCTTGGAGGATGACATGCACTCCTTGCAGGAGGATCTTCCCCAGCAAATTTCAGATGAACATCCCTCTAATTTGGGCCCTGTGCCTCAGTGATGTATTTCAGCCGATACTTAATGGGCAAAAGTTGTTGCAAGTTCCCCCCTCAAATCTTTAGAGCCGCCCAAAAAGAAACGTAGGGCAAAGACCAAAAGCAAGAACATCAATAGTCACTATCCTGCTAATAAATCTAAGGTGTCATGAGCTTATATGGTCAGTAATATGGTCACAGTTGCTATATCTTGGTAGGTTTTGCTTCCAGGATACTTAAAGGGAGTGCCAGTACACTTTTTCTGTCTAGCCGCCCACTCTACAGTCTATGCTACCTGGTTGCTTTCACTCCCAGCGGTGAAAAAGCCAAAGGTTGTACATCAAGCGCATTCAATTTACTTTTTGTTGTAGTGTTTAAACAAGCAGCTTAAAGGTCTTCAAGGGAACTTTGGTATATCAGCAATGCTTTTCTAACCCATTAGTTTAGTGTCAGATCTTATACATTACCTCACTAAACAGGCTCTCCGTATCTAGCCTTTTACTCTCCAATTTAGCAGCGCATCAGGTTTATAGCCTTTTGGCTGTTCAGTTGCATATCTTCAATCGGTATGCATCCTGATTATTGCCTTTTCTTTTTTCATATGTGAATTATTATATATTACAAGGCAACTTACCCTTTCCCTCTCCTGATGACAGGTTCTTAAGTATTATTGGCAACTACATTTAATCTATCTCCTGCCCTATACTCCATTATTCTTACTACCTCCTGTTTACAATATGGAACTATCATTAGCACTCAAAGAGGTGGGCTATGTTTGGTGTACTGTTGAAAAGGATTGTCAATCTACATCTCCCTTATGCTCCTTATTTTACTCGAAGCCTACAGATACTATAGAAATCCACTGCTGTGTGGTCCCTCCTCTTTTGGGGTTCACTGGACCTAGTCTTCTAGACCTAGTCACCCCATATAACACCTATTTAGACGATTTTCGAGTAATTGGAGCTGATCTTTACTATGACTATCTCTTCTGTCTACAGTTATCACCAAAGCCTATACCTCTCCACATAATCCTGATTTGCATTTGGCTCAAGGCGTAAGGGCTTAAATTGACCTCCCCTTTCTTCTTTTCCCCTCAATATTGTATTTATTATGTACTTACTCTGTTGCACTGCAAAGTATACCCAGAGTCACTCTAATGTGGTAATGATCTACTTTTCCTTTTATATTTGTTCATTTGCATTCCACCTGGCTCCCTGAATTCCTTGCTCTATATCTAGGCTGTACTGGCATGTCGTATATGGTTATTTAATTTACTGTTATTTCAAGTTGGTATATTTTGTACTATTACTACTAAAGTTTATAAATGAGTTCTGGTGTTTAGCTTTATCCTTATACCTTGTCCTGTTAGCTTAGAATTAAGCTGAGGTTATTTCAGTCCCCTGCCTTTCTTGGTATTATTCCCTTTCAATATACCTTATCAGGAATACTTACTTTATTATATTACTGGGATCAGACTTAGGTTTGGGCCGATATTTATAACTGGTCCTCCCTAGTCTCCTCCCTACATCGATCCCCCAGAGTGTGGTGAGAGAGTCTCTTAGCCAGTTGGTTGACTCATATCTCCTTACACACATAAAACGTTTTCTTTGTTATTTAGCTTACTATTATTGTTGTTATTATTAATGACTTTTCTCCTTCCCCATCTCTATTCTAACTTTAATAAGATATCTGTGCTACTCATGTATCATACATCTCACTTTTTTTGGCTTGAATGTTCCTGCCACTCTCTGCATATACGTAAGTTCTCTATATTGTATTCTAATCATCCTCTGCCTCATTTATTTGTCCCTTCACACTCCAGCAATTATTCTCTTTCTTTAACACTAACAATATGAGTGACATACTTTAATATACATGGAATGTGAAGGGACTTAATTCTCCTTGTAAGCAGAAGCAAATTCTTTCACATCTCAAAAAACATAAAACATAAATTGCTTTCCTTCAAGAAACAAAATTATTAGCAGAGGATGCTCATAGACTTAAAAAAGACTGGGTTGGTCAGATCTACGAATCATCCTATACCTCAAAAAAAAGAGGAGTTGCTATTCTTATTCACAAGAGCCTCAAATGGTCCCTTGTAAACTCCGTTTCTGATACTGACGGCAGATGGGTGATGGTCAAACTGAATACCAACTCTGGTCCTCTTCTGCTTGTTAATGTCTATGCACCCAACTCTGATTCCCCGGAGTTTTTTCATAATTTATCTCAACAGATTCTATCCTTTAGCACTGATAATACACCAGTTATTCTTGGAGGGGATCTTAACTTAGCTTTAGAGGCCAGCATGGACAGAAGTAGCCCCACTACAGAGGCCCACCCCAGAAGTATTAAAACCCTCTCATTACTAATACAAGATGTTGGGTTAGCTGATGTATGGTGCCTCCTTCACCCCCATGATCAAGAATTTACTTTTTACTCCTCTCTACATAAGACATACAGCAGAATTGACTACTGGTTAGCCTCTCCTGTTATAATGGAAAAACTATTAATTCATCCATCTCTCTCATTATAATCTCGGACTATTCCCCTGTCAAATTGCAACTTTTGTGGGGCCCATTAGCAACTAAATCTTCTTACTGGCGGCTGGACCCTCTCCTTCTCAAGGATCCCAATTTCTTACCCATGATCAAAGCACACATTCAGGACTTCCTCTTTCACAATACCCCAACTGAATCTTCTATGTCCTCTGTATGGGAATCTCTTAAAGCTTCGATTTGAGGGAAAATTATCAGTTATGCTGCACATAGGAAAAGAGTAAGGGAACAACAGCTGGCTGACTTGGAAAAATCTCTTAAGGCTAAAGAGAATTTATACTTTTCTTCTAATAAGCACCGTCCTGATTCTTAACTTCATCTTGAAATTCTTCAACTTAGAGTTAAAATTAACAAATTAATTTCTCGTAAAACCAAACTGGCCTTGATTAAACTTAAATATAAGTTTTGGGAACACGGCGATAAAAATGGGAAACTCCTCTCTGACCAGCTCAAAGCACAACAAATGGAACAACACATCCTAAACCTAAAAGATGAACAGGATACGATTCACTCCTACAACCCCTCTATAAACCGTATCATGAAAACCTTTTATCAAAAACTATACTCTAACACAAGTCCTCCATCTACTTTACAAATTCAACAGTTCCTTAAATTGTTACATCTTCCTCATCTTTCTACTCTTGAAACAAATTCTATAGATGAACCTTTCTCGCATCAGGAAATCCAGAAAGCTTTGTCTTCTTTGAAATCCGGCAAATCCCCTTGGGGTGACAGATTCCCTGTTGATTTCTATAAAATGTTTTCTGACACCTTATGTCCCTTTGTTCTTAATGTTTATCAAGAAGCTCCAATACTGGCAAGCTTCCCCCATCCTGCACCAATGCAATCATAACCCTAATCCCTAAGAAAGAAAAAGACCCTACTCACCCCGCAAGTTACAGGCCCATCTCTTTATTATAGTAAGCTGGTTTTATTAAACATAGATCTGGTTCTGATCACCTACGTTCCTTATTTAATTTAATTCAGAAAGCCAAATCCCTCAAGACACCAGCTGCAGCCATACTGTAGCAATTGATTTCGAGAAGGCCTTTGATTCCTTAAACTGGGACTACCTTCATCAAATTTTGTCTTATTTCATTCTTTCTCATATGTTTTGCTCCTGGATCAAGCTATTATATAATTGCCCTGTTGCTAAAGTACTTACTAATTCCACCCTTTCCTATTACTTTCATCTAGCAAGGGGAACTAGACAAGGCTGTCTCCTGTCACCTTCCCTGTTTATTTTAGCCATGGAACCCCTGACTGCTTGTTTATGTCAATCTTCTGGCATTATGGGCATACCTGTGAGCAATTCAATATATCTTTCTCTCTCCTACGCGTATGACCTCTTAATCTTACTCGAAAACTTGAATGAGGCTGGGCCCCTGTTGATTGATTTGCTTAATAATTTTACTAAAATTTCAGGCCTTGCTTTGAATTGTGGCAAATCACAAACTATGCCCCTTAACGACTACTGTAAAGCCTTTATGAACATACCTCTTGGATTCCGCTGGTCACCACAGGGTATAACAGATCTAGGAATCAAAATTACTAGTAACTTAGGGAAGATATGGGACATTAACTTTAACCCCTTATTTGATAACATCAAAACAATTCTGGGCAGATTAAAGCTTCTTAATCTCTATTTCGTGGGGAAAACTGTAGCCATTAAGATGTCCATTTCTCCCAAGATTATTTACCTCTTTGACAGTATTCCTTTAGTCTTACCATCCTCCTTTTTTGCTAAAATTGATAAATTAATAGGTAACTTTATCTGGGATGGGAAACCACCGAGATTTAATCGCAACAAACTTCGATCACATTGGAAAAAAGGGGGATTCGGACTCCCCTGGTTCAAAGGCTACCTCTGGGCTTTCCGAATGGCCCAAACCATTAAATGGTTTCAGAAACCCTCCCCACTCACCACTGTGGGTTGCAATGGAATCCACATTGTGCCTGGGAGGAGTTCCCACTTCCTTCATTTTAAATCCCATTTCCTTTAAACTAAAATCTCACCTGACTTTATCATCCTCTGTTCTTTATTGGAAACTAACCCACAAATTTCTGAAATCCAATCCAACACCCTGATTTTATGCCCCATTATGGGGCAATCCACTGCTCACTCTAGAAGATCATCCAGTTTTCTGTCGTACATGGAGGAACAAAGGCATTTTCTTTCTCAGAGATATCTTGGACCAGAATTCACTCACTCTTAGATCATTCTCAGACTTGCAGGTCACATGGAAAATTCCTAAACAGGACTTTTGGAAGTTTTTACAAATTCAGGCAGCTTATAACTCTCTCTTTAGTTTAGTGTATAGGCATACTCTTCTAAACCCATACATCTTGCACTGGACTAATTTATCAGTAAAATTAAATAGCTCCATTTACAAAGACATTATTGATAATCTACCTTATCAGTCTATACAGGCCAAAAATAAATGGAGTACTCTTCTTAACTACAATATTTCAGATGCACAATGTAGTAATTGTTGGCGTATTGCACATAATACCTTTAAAGATGCCCGTAGTTCTTTAATACAAACTAAAATCCTACATCTTTGGTGTAGAACCCCCTCTGTGCTTCAACAAATGGGCCTATTAAATAATAATAATTGCTGGTGCTGCAATTTGGCCAACTGGGATCTACTTCATATCTTGTGATCTTGCGCTCCCATTAATAAGCTCTGTTATAAAGTCTGTTTACTTGCCTCCAGAGTAACAGGACAAAAACTACCTTTTGACCCCAAGCTATTCTTTCTAGGCATTCTTATCCCCAATAGCTCTCTCCTCTCACATGCACATTTTAGATGGCTAAACATACTTTCTCTTCAGGTCAAACATCTGATTCTTATGAAATGGAAATCAACTCTGGTGCCTTCTCTTTCAGATGTTCTTCAAAGCCTCTCTCAGTATGCCTTTCTAGACCAATTATTTCATGTTACTTATAACCGACTCATTATATATGACAGATGTTGGCAGGATTACTTCAAGTACATGAACCTAGTTCTTCTAGACCCTAATTCTTAGGGATATTTAGCCCTCCTTCTTATTTTGCTCTTAGATTAGGTTTTCTAGAAACTTTTGTGAACTGATTTCTCCTCTTTTTCCCCTTCTTCCCTGTTTTCTCCCTCTCTCCTTCCCTTCTTCCTTGCTTTTTTCTCTCTTCTTTCTTTCCTTGCACACTTTTATCCTATCTTCACTTCTCCACTACTGAACATTGTTCATATTACCACATTTATTACTTTTTGCAATTTACTAAATGCCTTGCCATAGCCTGCCCTAGCATGTATTTTGTACATGGTTTCTATTTTTGATCCTATAATACCCTATTGATTGTAACCCTTCTGCTCTCCACTTACATCCTGCCTAGGTTTGTATTTTATTATCAATACATGTATATAAGGCTTCTCCAATACATTTACCCTAAATACTGTGTTTTGTTAAGTGATATTTTATACCTTACATGGAGGGATAGTTTTCTATTGTATAAGATGTGTGCTTTCTTATATACTCGAATTTCAATAAAAAGATAAAATGAAAAAATGATTATTACTTTTATTTGCTCTGTTTATTGATATTTTTATGTTTATTGTATTGTGGAGTTTGTATGGTGTGTGGTGTATGATTGGAAAGCTGAGTGGTTGGGTGTGTAAGTATGGTGTGGATTAGTGGTGTTGGTGTGAAATTTATTTTGGGTGTTTGTTGAATGTGTAAAGATGTGATGGGAAGGTGCTGGGATGGTCAGGCATTATTCCCCCTCCAGGCTTAAAGACCTCTGCCCTTTTAGGTGCCCTCCACTGTCCCCGGAGGTATATAGATGGTGTCAGGCTCTGGGGATTGTGAGGAGGAGGAAGGTGGGGGCATGGCTTGGTGGGGGAATTTAAAGGAGTGGGTGGATTGAGACAGTGGGGACAAGAAGATGCCCTGGAGTGAAATGGGTTCAGGAGAGAGGGATTCTCCCTGCCTGATTCTCATACCCAAGGGTTCTGCTTGTAGCAGGCAGGTAGCTCAGTCATCACCGGTGACTCATCCTACTTGGACAGTGTTATGTAATGCCAGTTCCATTAAAAATAAGACTGCTATAATAGCCAATCTTGTTGGGTCATCGGACCTGGCATGCATCACCGAGACCTGGCTGGATGAAAATGCTGGCCCTGTTTTGGCATCAGGTATACCAGCCGGGTAAACAGTGATACACCATCTGAGGTTGGATTGTAGGGGTTGGGGAGTGGCCATCTGTTTTAGATTGGAACTGAACCTAGTGGAGGTACCAGTGGGAACCATCAACTCCTTTGAATACATCATGGGTGAGGGTGTGGGGTGCAGGATACTTCTCATCTACCATCCACCACGTAATGGGAATGTTTTCCTGTGGGAAGTTGCGGACTTCTTTGTTGACATGACATTGGGATCCTCCAGATGGCTGATCCTGGGGGATTTCAATGCATGGGTCGATGATGAACTCTCACAGTTTGGTCAGGACTTCCTCCAGCTGATGAATTCTCTGGGCTTCACACAGGCTATTTCCTCCTCGACCCATATAGATGGTCAGTCATTGGACTTGGTGTTTCTCCTGGGGATGAAGATATCCAACTTGGTGGTGGAACCAGTGGGGTGGTCTGACCATCACTTCATTTGGTTGAGTTTCCTGGCCCCACCCAGTAGGTCGATTCCTACGAAGATGGTCCAGTACCGCCCTTTGTAGGTGTTTCTCCAGAGGGTCTGATGGTGGTGCTGGACCTATTGAGTCTACTGAGTGAATGCATGGGTCCTGGGAACCTGGTACTTGCCTATAACAAGGCAGTGGTAGGGGCCCTGGACTCCATTGCTCCTGTTCATGTTTACCCCCTCACTCTTTGCCCCAGGTCTCCATAGTTTGATGAGACCTTGAGGGAGTTGACAAGAGTGGGACGAAGGCTTGAGAGATGTTGGCGGAAGTTGGGCCTGAAGTGTGACAGGCTTAGTTTGATGGACCACTATCGGGTCTATCAATTAGCTATTACCCGTAGGAAGGCAGAATTCCTTTCCAGAGAAATTGCTGCTGGGCAGAATCGACCAGACCAGCTCTTCTGGATCATGAACAGATTGTGCAATCCAGTCTGTCTTCAGCCTGGAAGTGTTTTTTCACAGGAACGGTGTGAGGAGTTTGCTCGATTCTTCGCAGATAAGGTTGCCACAGTCAGGTCCGATCTCCTCCTAACTCTCTCAAACAGGAGTTGTGGTGGTCGGCAGGAGATGTCGTACACCCAGTTTATGTGGTTTGACTTCGACCTGCCCACAATCAATTACATTGTGATGGTCGTCCAGTCAATCTGACTGACCAACTGTAGTTTGGACTCAGGCCCCACACTCCTTTTAGTAGGATGTGTGGATAAAATTGGCCCAGTCCTTGCCAAGATATTCTGGTTGTCTTTGGAGAGGGTGATCTTTCCTCATCCTCCAAAGGAAGCTGTGGTTCGGCCCCTACTTAAGAAACCCTCCTTGGACCCGGACTGTCTGGATAACTACAGGCCTGTCTCTAACCTACCCTTTGTGGGTAAGGTTATTGAAAGAGTGGACGCATCACAACTGGATGATCATTTGACCAGCCACAATGTCTATGATTCTCTCCAGTCCGGATTTAGGAAGAGACATAGTACTGAGACAGCCTTTGTCCGGGTACTAAATTACCTCCTAATAGCGAGAGATCAAAAGACCCATTCCATCTTGGTCCTTCTAGATCTCTCTGCAGCATTTGAAACCGTGGACTATGGAGTGCTGTTGGAGCACCTGCGGTTTATCTGTGGACTGTCTGGTTTGGTCCTCAGCTGGTTTTGATCTTTCCTCGAGGGTAAGACTCAGATGGTGTTGTCTGGGATTTTTTCCTTGGCACCACTCCCCTATCCTGTGGGGTGCTGCAAGGCTCCATCTTGGTGCCCATGTTGTTTGCAGTGCATATGTTGCTGTTGAGAGTGATTATTAGGCGGTACATTTGAGTTTTCACTGCTATGCAGATGACAGCAAGCTGTACATGTCATTTGTGCCACCCAATTTGTAGTCTACCCCTGGGTTTTTATTAACTTATTAAGCATGCAGCATGCATACAGCAGGCATACTGTGCACTTGTATTTCTGTAAGGCACTATATTTTTAGTAATTGTAGCCAAACACATAAACTAAGTACTGTAATAAAACTGGGAATACACTCACTATCAGTTGGGAGGCATGGACAAGATGGATCCTAAGTTCGTTCCATTTCTAATTTACCATACTTCTGTGCTGTGAATTGATGCTACTGGCAAGTGTTCATTTGCCTGTGTAGCCCCTGATGAGAGTGGAACAAGCCTAAAACTGCCTTCACACCTCACCAGCCCCTAAAGTTTTCCAAATGAAACTACTCTTTCACTTTAATGAAACCAGCTTCTAGTTACTTGGTACAGTATATCTCTAAAGTCTTGCACTACAGATTGAAACATGGAAACATAGACAATGACTGAGCAGGAAAATACTAAGGGCACATCTAGTATGACTGTAGTTTCCTACTTGCTGCAGGACTATTGTCCACATGGGGTTTTATCCCTCTAGGCCCACCCCTGCTTCCTTCCCTACTGCTACTGACCTGAGCAGTCACCAGACCCTTCACTCCATCCCAGCCATGTTTGAAACCATTTGCAGTTTTGGCACCCAACACCACAGCTGACAGACTGTTACACAGCTCCGTCATCCATTACATAAAATAAAACCTCCTCATATTCCTTTTAAACCTTTATCCACCAGTTTCCATTTATGACCTTGGGTTCTTGCCATGATACTCCTACTAAATAGTTCCCTGCAGTTCACCTTGTTTATTCCCTTCAGGAACTTGTAGGACTCTATCATATCCCCCCTCTCTCACCTCATCTTCAGTGAGCACATGTTTAGTACCTTGAGACAATATTCATAAGATCTGCCTTGTTGGCCCTGAATAATCTTGGGTCACCTTGCATTGCACCGTCTTCAGCCTGTCCCTGTCCTTACTTAGGTGAAAACTCCAGAACTGGCACAGTATTTCAGGTACGGCCTCACCAGTGATCTATACAGAGGTAATAGTGCTTCTTTTTTACTGCTGTCAGTACTGCTTCCAATATACCCCAGTCCTAATAGCCTTACTATAGCCATTGCTCCACTGGTTTGATTGTTTGAAGGAGTCACTAATGATGACTCCCATGTCCCTTTCCTTGGCTGTAGTGCACAGTTGAACCCCTCCCAACCAGTACTCTGTCCTGCTTTTTTCCCCCAGATGCATACATTTGCATTTTTGTCATTGAATGTCAACTGCCAAATCTTATACCACCTCTCTAGCTTTGGTAGATCCTGCTGCATCTCATTGATCCCTTTGTCACTATGTACCCTACTGCAGAGCTTTGTGTCATCTGCAGAGAGACACAGCTTGCTCCAGATACCCTTTCCAATGTCACTGATGAACATATTGAAGAGGATAGGGCCCAGGATAGATTCCTGTGGCACTCTACTTGTCACCTCCCTGTCTTCTGATTTGACCCTGTTTATCACCACCCCCCCCCCCGCTGTCTCTCCTTCAACTAGCTTCCTATCCATCTTACTATGTACCTAGCCATGTGAAGGTCATCCAGCTTCTTCAGCAATCTTCTATGCGGCACTGAATCAAAAGCTATGCTGAAATCAAAGTGCAATATATCAACAGTGTGACATTTATAACTACGTTTGTTAGCCAGTCAACAAAAACTATCAGGTTGGTCTTACAAGACCTCCCTGCCACAAACCCATGCTGTTTACTATTCTGTAGATAATTGCTCTCTAGGTACTCCACAAGGTCCTCTTTGATCAGTGACTCCATCAGTTTACCCACTACAGAGGTAAGGTTGACAAGTCTGTAATTCATAGGTTGTTTTTGTCCTCCACCCGCCTTGAATAGCGGAACTACATCTATTACCGTCCAGTCTTTTGGAACTTCCTCTGTCTGAACTGAGCTATTGAATAGCACTACTAGGGATTCAGCCAGTTCCGCAGTCAATTCATAGAGCACACTTGGGTGCATCCCACATGGCCCTGAGGCTCTAGCTACCCATAGCGTATCAAGCCCCTTCTGGCCCCTTTCTCTGGTAAATACTGGCTGCTTCATCTCAGGAATGTCCCTGACAGCTGCACTTGTGCCACTTTCAGGCAGGGATCCCATTGCCTTCCCTTGTAAATAAAAAGAGTGGAAGCAATCATTAAGGATGGCTGTTTTTTGTTCATTTTCTTCTGGTATTCTTCCCCCTCTTATAGTCTAAAAATACCCACTACCTGCCTCCTTTTTTCCTCAACATATATAAAGAATTGTTTTTCCCTAGCCAAGACCACCTCCACAATATGCAGCTCCATGTCTGCCTTTGCCTTCCTGACTGTCTGCTTTGTTTCACTAGTTTTTATTTGGTACTCTCCCCATTCCATCCCCCCTGCTTTTTGTTTTGTAGATAGTGAAATAATTTTTCTTGGCCGTCACTGCTTCTCCGACCCTTTCTGAGAATCATACTAGTCTCTTGTGCCTGTTTCATTTTGCAACAATCCTTCTGCATGACTTTGTTGCTGCGAAAATGGTCCCCTTGGCTATTCACCATCTTTTCTCCACACCCCTGGTGCTGTCCACCCTGGTCAGTTTGTCTCAGACCAGCTTCTTCATCCAGTTGAAGTCTGCTCTTCTGAAATCTAGGACTTCAGTTTTTGATAGAGGTATTCTGGTCATTGTAACTGGGCAGATAAAAACAATAATAAAGTCAGGGAATGTCTAATTGAATTGGGCATGCAACACATTATTAAGGAACCAAATAGAATGAATTGTAGAAGTGGCCATGAGATGATCCTAGACTAGATATGGTCACTCAGCCTGCTAACATAATCAGAACTGGTATTTTACTGGACTGTCTGAGTGACTACTGTCCAGTCTATTGTGTGTGTGATATTAAGAAGCCCACAGACAAGCCATTCTATGTAACTACTACAAAAATAAGTATGGATCACTTTGAGGCCTTTAATGAGGAAACTATTAATACTGATTACCATTTTCTGGATTCCATTAAAAAATGTTGATGAAGTCTATTCTAAATTTTGTTTGGCTTTCTTGGACATTTGTGATAAATTCTTCCTTGATGGAAAATTGTGGGTAAAGGGTGTAAGGATTGAATTGATGACCAAGGATATTGTTAATCTTTTGAGAAGTAAGAAAAAATTGAAGGAGTATAGGAGATGCAGAGATCCTATATTGTTAACTGAGTATAAACAATATCGTAATAAATGTAAGTCAGCTTATCATCACACCAAGATTGATTTCTAGAAGGATAAACAAACTGGGACCCTTGGTAATTGAAAAAGGGTGTGACAGACTCTTAATCTAATGACAGGTAGAAAAAAAAGCCTAGAAGGTTTGCTATAGGGCATGGTGGTGAGTTGATCAATTCTCCAGAGGAAACTTTAAAACTATTCAATGCCATTTTTGGGGCATTTGGATGAATTTCGAAAACATTTTCCTAATACACAGATGGATAGTGAGCAATTTGATTTTAATAAATCAGTATCTTCTTTTTACTTGAAGATTTTAACCTCTTCTTTGGTAACTAAATACATTACTAAAATGAATCCATGACTGGGTATTGATACTGATTTAATAGATTTTCATTTAATAAATTGGCCGGTGTTTCAATTTCTCATCTGTTAACCTGCATAATGAATTATTCATTATGCAATGGTATTATACCAAAAAAATTGAAAATTTGCCACTGTTAAACCCAGTCATAAATCTAGCTTTGTAAATATTGTCTCAAATTAGCATCCAATTGCACGTTTGAATCCACTTTCTAAAGTTTTTAAAACATTTTTTTGATCAGGTTACTAAGAATCTATCCAGATATTACCTTCTTACTGGGGTGTAATAGGGCTTTTGATCTAATCACAATATGGAAACAACCTTGGTGGGGTTCACAGGCTGTGTACATAGGGGCTCCATGTGGCATCAGTCTTTGTGGACCACACTAAAGCCTTTTATCTTGTTGACCACGTTCTTTTGGTTCGTTCTATGTTGGCTTTGTTTTTTGGGGGGATGTAGTGTCCTGGTTTAGGAGGCATCTAAAGGATCGAATGAACTGCACTTCTATTAATGGGGTTAATTCAGAGAACAAACTGATTAAGTGTTGTGTTCCACAGGGTTAAATTTTAGGACCACTTTTATTTTGCTTTTCTTTGAATCATCTTTTTATTGGGTAGCATATACTAACTCTATGCCAAAGGTTTTTGTTTCTTCCAAATGTTTACTTTACATAGATTACGTGGTTATTGTTAGTTCAGGTAATAATATTCCAGACTTGCAGAAGCAATAAAAACTGATGTTTTGAAGATGCATGATTGGTTCTGAAAATGTATTCTGAGTTAAAAGAAAACTAAATTGATGGTATCTTCAAGATTAGGTAAATGTCTTCTAATTGATTTTATGATATTTGATCTTTCTGGGGAAGTCATACAAATGGTTGATGGATTTTGTTATTTGGGAGTCTATTTGAGCAGATCTTCATTTTTGAAACACATATTAACCATTGAGTTAAGACATTGCATAAAGGACTTGGAATGCCCTATAGGGTTACTCAATTTCTCATTCCTTAATCATGTAAATTATATACAACAAGCTTATTATTAATTAAACTGGATTCTGGTTTTCTATTTTACTGTTCAGCTACTCAGAAGTTGCTTAATATATTGAATTTGCTATACAACAGTATTTGTAGAGTTGCCTCTGGACTACCAAGGAGAACTCAGCACTGTGCTTTATACAAAGAAATGGCCTACTTGTCCTCAAAGATATGTTTAATTATAAGGCATCCACTTTTTTTTTTGTAAAAACTCTGGGGCTTGCACCATCTGCTTTATCCAAGATTCTTCCAAGAAACCATAATGTTTTTTTTTTCTACAAGATCACAACTGAGTGCCA
Source organism: Neoceratodus forsteri (assembly GCA_016271365.2). Lineage (NCBI taxonomy): Eukaryota > Metazoa > Chordata > Ceratodontiformes > Ceratodontidae > Neoceratodus > Neoceratodus forsteri. The sequence goes on along the minus strand of CM057449.1, from coordinate 607,154,957 downwards.
TGCCTTTCTTTGCTACTGGCTTAGGACAAATATCTTTTAAATTCAAAGCTATTATTTTTGTAAATAAATTACAGTACCTAAAACTTTAGAACATTGTAACACGCCAACTGTTTTTAAAATCCACATATTTAAAATGCTTGTAGAGAACTCTGACTTTACTTTTTTTTTATAATTAATGTGATATTTGTGTATATGAGATTTGTATTTTATATGTTACGTATTCTTTGTAAAATGTACACTGGTCACTGTGAAATAGGGCAATATTGCCCATCTGCTTACCAGTAAAAATAAAATGAAATGATCCTGAGGTCAAGCATGAACTAAACATAGTTATTGTCACTGGATCCCAGTGGGTCCCCTACCCTCACTTCACTCACCATCTCTTAATTGCTCATCACAAAGTCAAGAATGGTTGTTTGTCTAGTGGGTTCCTTAACCAGTTTCACCAGCAGGCAGTCCTGCAATGAATTCAAGAGGGCATGACTTGTGGTGCACCTGGCTGCTGAAATGTCCAAGTCACTATCCAGCCGGTTCAGATCACCTACCACCACTTCCCCCTCCTTCACTCCCCTTGCTAGCTCTTCCCTGAACTCCCTCTCTCTCTTCTCCTTGTCCTATAGATCACTCCCACCTGCATTTTCTTGCGTGAGAGTGCCATGAAGTGAACCCACAGTGACTCAATTTCCCCTTTGCTTCTTGTGACATTTCCATCCTCCACAGCCTCTGTGCTCTCCCTGACATATAGGGCTATGCCTCCACCATTTGTCTTTCCCTCTATCTTGTCTAAACATTGTGTAACCTAAGATGTACAAGCCCCAGTCATTATTTTCTGTGACCCAAGTTTCTGTAATGGTACAAGATCCACCTTGGTGTCTGCCACCAATGCCTTAAGCTCACTGATCTTATTCCCCAGACTTCTGGCATTAAGGCAGACCCCCTCCAACTAGTTCTGGATCCTGTTTTGCTGTTATGTGATCATACACCTGCATTCCTTCCCATTCTCCCTACCTTTTTATTTTTCCTATTGCATGCACACCATGAGAGCCTTTCTTCTTTGCCTCTTCAACTACTCCTTTTTGATCCTCAACCTTATTTTTACCCACCTTTCTGCTACCACTCCCCAGTATAGGAGGTGCACTAGCTATGTTCCCCTCCCTCACTCACTTTATCAAGGTTCCTATCACCTCAGTGACCCTGCAGTCATTTTAATTATCTAATGCAGAAGTCAAAATTATGCCCCAGGGTGCTGGTCCCCTCTCTTGTCAGGTGAAGGCTGTCACTTTTGAAGGTCCTTCTACTCCAGAAGTCCTCCTAATCCACCACAAAGTGTAAGCCTTTCTCCTGACACCATCCCTTTAACCACCTATTTAATTCCCTGTTTCTTCCCTACTTTACTCCCTCTTTCCCTCCTCCTCCTACTCCACATAGGGGGAATTGGAAAACACCAGGGAGGTCAAGTCTACCTGCAATCATTTCTCCAGCCTCTAAAAGTTCTGCTTTATGAGCTCCATGGGATGGTTTGTTAGATCATTGGTACCCAAATGTAGCAGCACCCCCAGTTGCCCCCCCATCCTCCCTATTCTTTCTATGTCCCAGATGGCTGATGCACCAGGAAGGCACCTGACCATCTCCCACTTCTCTCCCCCCCACCCAGCACCCTCTCTACTCCCCTAATCACAGAATTCCCTAACACTAAGACTGCTAGCTGCCTGCATGTTACTCTAATCCCTTGGTGCCACCAGGTCATCTCTCCCATTTCCACCAACTGATCAGAGTTCCCCCGGTGAAACATAAAAACATAGAAACATAGACCTTGACAGCAGATAAGGACCACTTAGCCCACCTAGTCTGCTCATTTCCTACCTACTGGATAAGCTGCAGATCCTAGTTAACCAACAGCCTATTTCCTTCTACCCTCCCCACAAGAATTGCCTTATTTCTGTCCCATGCATTCTTGAATTCTCCCATAGTTTTAGACCCCACAACCTCCTCAGGATGGCTGTTCCATGCATCCACCACCCTCTCTGTGAAAAAATACTTCCTCACATTGCCTCAAGCTCTCCCCCTCAATCTTCAAATTGTGTCCCATTGTTCTTGTACATCTCTTTTTCTGAAAGATGATACCCTCTTGGACTTTTTTTGATTCTACTGAGGTACTTAAAGGTTTCTATCATGTCCCCCCCTCTCTCTTCTTTCCTCAAGGGTATACATATTAAGCTCCTTTAGTCTCTCCTCGTACGGCTTCTCTTGCAGACCCTGCACCATTTTAGTTGCCCTCCTCTGGACTGCCTCTATCCTGTCTATGTCCTTGCAGAGATGGGGTTTCCAGAACTGGATGCAGTACTCCAGATGGGGTCTCACCAACTGTCTGTAAAGAGGGATAACAACTTCCTGTTTTCTGCTGGTGATGCCTCTCCCTTTACATCCCAGTATACTCCCAGCCCTCCTTACTGTCTTCTCACATTGCTTGCCAACCTTAAGGTCATCTGATATAATTACCCCCAGGTCCCTTTCCATTGTTGTTTTTACTACCCCCCCCACTGTGTACTCTTCCCCTGGGTTTTTGTTTCCCAGGTGCATTATTTTGCACTTCTTTGCATTGAATCCAAGCTGCCATACTTCTGACCATTCCTCCAACATTGCCAAGTCCCTTCTCATCCTTTCCATGCCTCCTTGTGTATCAACCCTGTTGAAGATCTTTGTGCATAGAGGCATACTTCTCCTTCCAGTCCCTCTGCAATGTCACTTATAAAGACATTGAAAAGGACTGGACCCAGTACTGAACCCTGCGGTACCCCACTAGTAACCCCTTTTCTTCAGAGTGGACTCTGTTTACTATTACTTTTTGTGTCCTGTTGTCCAGCCAATGTTTTACCCAGGCTACCACCCTGGGACCCACTCCCAGGCTGGCTAATTTGTTTATTAATCTTTTGTGTGGGACTGTGTCAAATGTTTTGCTAAAATCTAGGTAGGCCATGTCCACAGCCCCTTCTTGGTCTACTAGTTTGGTCACTCAGTCAAAGAAATCAATTAAATTTGTCTGACGTGAGCTTCCCACTGTGAACCCATGCTGCCTTGGGTCCTGTGCCCCACTAGCATCTAGGTACTCAACAATTCTTTCCTTCAGAAGTGAGTCCATCACTTTCTCTACCACAGAGGTCAGACTGACAGGTCTGTAGTTTCCTGCCTCTGTCTTGCTCCCACTTTTGTGAAGAGGAATCAGATCTGCCCTCCTGCAGTCCTCAGGTACAACACCATCCTCCCATGATTTGTCAAAAAAGGTAGTCAGTGGTGTTACTAGTTCTTACCTTAATTCTTTTAGAATTCTGGGGTGAATCCCGTCAGGCTCAATTGCTTTGTCCACCTTCAGTTTTAGGCATTCTTTCAGAACCCTTTTTTCTGTGAAAGGACTGGGATCAACCCCTCTATCCAGAATGCTTCTGTTAATTGGATTAGGTATCTCCCCTTCCTCCTCTTTTGTGAATACTGAGCAGAGGTATTTGTTCAGTATCCCTGCTTTTTCATTGTCCCTCTCTGCCCACCCACCATCCATTATATTCAGCCTCACTATCCCTCCCTTTGTCTTTTTATGCTCCCTAATGTACCTATAAAAGGTTTCATCCCCCTTCTTAACCGAGTTGGCTATTTTTTTCAAAGTTTGGGCCTTTGCTATTCTGACTGCCTTCCCTGCTTCCTTCTGCCTTAACTGGTACAGTTCTCTGTCCTGTCCTTCTGTGTTTCCTTATACTTCCTAAATGTTAACATTTTCACCCTAACCTTCCCCACCACCTCTTTTGAGAACCATAGTGGCTTTTTCTTTCATTTTGATTTGTTTATTTGCTTCACACAAAGGCTTGTTGCCTCTGTGATGGCAGTTTTGATGTTTCCCCATTGTTGCTCCACCCCTCCTTCTTGCCTGTTTGGGAATGCTTTTCTAAGGCACTCTCCCATCTTCCCAAAGTCAGCCTTCCTGAAGTCCAGTACCCTCACTTTTGTATGGCTTGACTCTGCATCTGAGTTTATCGTAAACCACACTGTTTGGTGGTCACTTGTTCCCAGATGGCTACCCACTTCAAGATTTGAGATCCTCTCACTGTCCCCATTTGAGAGTACGAGGTCTAAGATTGCTCCCTCCCGAGTGGGTTCCAACACTAGCTGTCTGAGGCATGCCACCAATAGGGCATCAAGAATGGCTCTGCTCTTGAATGTGGCTGCAGCAACAGTGCTCCAATTAACATCTGGCATATTCAGGTCCCCCATCAACAGTATCTCCCCTTTCTCTGCCATCCTAAGGATGTCTTCTATCATATCTTTGTTCATGTCCTCCCCCTGAGATGGGGGTCTGCATACAACCCCTGTGTGGATTGTGGTGCTATTTCCAGTCTCTAAGGTGACCCACAGTGCCCCCTTCCCTCCCTGTTTACTCTTTTGTTTTGTTTCTTTTATCCCTTCCCTTACATAGAGAGCTACTCCTCCCCTCTTCTACCCTCCCTGCCTGTCCTGTAGGTTGTGTACACTGGTATGCTAACATCTCAGTCATGGTTCTCTGTGTACCATGTTTCTGTGACTGCCATGATATCCAGGCATCTCTCTTCCATCAAGACCATCAGTTCAGGGAGCTTGTTGCCCAGGCTATGGGCACTGGTACTCATTACTCTCCTGGAGTCAGGTACCTGAATCTCCTCCAGGGGTGCAAAGTGATTTGCCATTGGGATGGTCAGGGGTTGGTTGACCTCCTTATAGCTGCACCTGCCACCCTCCCCACCACTTTCTACACTGCTGAACCTGAGGACCTCTGGGGAATTGGGGTGTGGACTCCAGCTGAACCAGTGCTACAGGGTAGACATGTCTTCCCTCACATCTACCAGCTGAGCATGGAACTCTGCAACAGTGCCACAGAAAAGGCAGTGACCCCTTCTCCAGGGCATAACCTTGGAGAAGAGCACCCCACAATCCCTGTAACTGACTTGCTCCCCACTAATCCTCATCCGTAATATGAGCCTTACAATAACACCTTTACTTTTGATACTAACCAGTTTTCTCTCCTCTCTAGTACCCTTATGCTAGAACAAGGCTGTCTTACCCTTTGCATGGTCACCCAGATAGGGAAGCAGTTTTTATGAGCACACCTAGCACACTCTACGAGCAGAAGCTAACTTAATTGAGGTCACTTAGACAGGTTGAGGCTATGGTAAAACACAAGAAAAACCTAGCAAGCACACTTAACAACACAGACTAGCTATGAAGGGGTCTTGAGATAGAAGAAGACTATGGTATGGTACAAATGAACTTCACAAGCACACCTAATCACACAGGTAAGCTATATAGGGGTCACCTAGATAGGGTGAGGCTACGGTACAATACAAGAACATTCAGCACTGTTACGCCAAATTAGCAACCCAGGTCAGCCATGAATTAATGTTACTCTCTTCCCTACACATGTTATTATGCATTTGACTTATGGCAGTAGTAGTTGAAATACAGAATTTATAGAGGCCTTACACTTTCTAAATAGGTTATCCAATCAGGAAGAGCACCTTGGTCTAGTGGTTCCCCTACATAATGTCATGTAGACTTCGGACTATCTGTGGATGCATGCAGTTGCATGCTGCACTCCTGCTCTGTCCCACTCACCTGAGGACTGAGATGTTATTGTATCAGCGTACAATACAACTTTTGTTTGCATTACATTTACTGACAATATTCTTGTTGTAATGACCATGTACCGTTATTGACTGTTATAAATGCTGTTATCCCCTGGGGCACTTATGGAAATTAGATATTTCTCATTGCCAATCTTAGTGAAGAAAGTGTCTTAGTATATTGATACAATATTCAGCTCCCTGGTATATAATGCTGTGCATGTACTGTATACTGTGTATTGCATTTCTTTTTAAAGTTACTGTTTGAGATCTTTAGTGTGTGGCCACACCTGGAGTATGGCATGCAACACTGGCATCCCTAACCGAAAAAGAATATCAACCAACTCTAAGCAGCTCAGAGGAGGGTGACAAAGTTAGTTCAGAGACAGCATGTCAGTGCATATGAAGGCAGACTAAGAGGACTCAATATGTACTCACTCAAGGAGAGAAGGGAAAGAGGAGACATTATTGAAACTTTCACATACTTAAAGGTGGATTTTGTGCACCTTTTTAGTCTGAGTTAAAACAAGTTCACAAGGGGGCACTGTTATAAACTTGGGGGGAATGTTCAAGAGGCAGACCAGGAGACACTTCTTTACAGAGCAGATAGTGTTGGGGTGGAAAGAGCTCCCATTTGAGATCATCAATCAAAAGATAGGAGGATTCAAGACAGGGTGGGATGGGGGAAAGTGAGGGTCAGGGTAGGTAGTAGTGGCAGGCCTACTGTAATCTCTAGATCAGGGGCTCCACAACTGAGCAGAATTTATAGTGTGCATAGCCAGTAGATGGCATTTACTATAAGGAGGCAGTGTGGCACAGTGGTTTAAAGCTTAGAGCTGCAAATCTGGAGACCTGGGTTTGAATCCCAAAGCCCCCACATGCATACTGTGTGACCCTGAGCAAGTCACTTAACTTCCTTGTGCTCCCAGGTTGCACCTGTAAACACGCTTTCAGCTTAGTGTGTCTCACCTGGTTAAATAATTGGAAACAAAAAAAAAAGGTCTAACAAATGTCCCCCTTCACCGTCTTCAAAGAACTGTAACCAGATTATCAGCACTCCTATAACTATAACTGCACTGGATAATCATACTCTATTTTGTTATTCAAGTGCTACATTTTGCATGTACAATATTATACATGGATCAAACTGAAGCCCTGCTTCTCTGCTCAGTACTATCTGAAGCATAGGAAAATCACTTTATAGTAAACAACATTCTGGTTCTGAATGTGTCAGGAAGTTTTACTGAGCAGAACCATAGAAATACATAGAAACAAAGAAAGGTAAAGGCAGAAATGGACTTGGAGTCCATCCAGTCTGCCCTGGAACTGTACCTGAAGCTACTTTTAGATTACTCCTTATCTATCTCTGGAGGACCCCACTGGTCATTTCTCTCACTCCTATGAACCCACCATTTAGGACCAGCCTGTGAGTCCTACCCTCTAACCAACTGCCTATCCATATACATCAGTCAATCCTTCCCCTATCCCCAGGTTACCCACTTTTTTACCAGTTCTCTGTCCAGTACAGAATTAAACACCTTGGTAAAATCCAGTTAGGGGATCTCCAATGCCTGGCATTTGTTCACAACCCTTTTCACAAAATTAAAGAAATCTATTAAATTCAGTTTCCATGACCTAACTCATGTACACCATGCTGTATTTGTTCTTACAAGTCTAATTAATTATTAATGAGCTTAAGTAGCTCATTCATTGCCTGCTGTGCCATGCTGTAATTTCTTAGAAATGTCTGGCACAGCAGTCGCTCAGCTGTTTGCATACACCTGACGGAGCTTTCAAATGTTCTGTCAGACAGCAAGTCTGACAGAATCAACAACAAAAACTGTGCAATAGAAGAAAATGAACAACTTAAGAAGCTTCCCAACAATAAAACAATAAGTCTGAAACCCTTTAATGTTAAAAAGATTGTACCTTCCTGATATTGTACTTCCCTGAAAATGGTGACCTCCACGTACTGTGAGCAGTACACAAGGACTCCACACAGCAGGCTTTGGCGCTGTGCTGTGCAGTGCCACACAAACAAAAAGAACTTTAAAACATACTAAATTGAACTGCTCCCAAAAAGGTTATTACTGTGATTAGACTTATAACCACAATAATGACCTCAGATCCAGTCATTTTCTGTAGATTAATGACCGGCTGGGTGGGGTTGGCCCTCGGCTGTGCCCTGGGCCACTCTTCCCCCTCAGCTGGTTGTTAATCTCCATAAAATGACCAGCTCTTTGGTCATTATTGCTTAATTGCAGCCCCAGCGCTGCAAAGAATTTCACTACCTGTTCCTTGACTACAGTTTCTAGCAGCTTACCTAGAGAAGATGGAAGGTTTGATACCTTTTATTGGACCAGCAAGAGTCTTGTACAAAAAAAAAAAGCAGATCAGGCAGAACTCAGATAAAAAAAATAATAAGAGAAATACAGAATCAAAGTGTGATAAATAATGACATGATTTAGTACACAATAAAAAAGAATCACAGTTTACCATAGTGTGTCATGAAACCGATGTCCCAATTCAGTCTTAGTAGTATCAAGACAGATAAATCCAAGAGAGAGTGAGAGAGTGATCTGTTTGTGAAAAATGGTTTCCTACTGGAGTGCTGATAATCTGGTTTACTATTGTGTGATGGTGGTGATTCATCCTGGTTTTCAGTGGTTCGCTAGTTTCCCCAGTATAGCAACCATTTGTGTACTTCTTGCATTGAATTAGGTAAACCACATTGCTGGATTGACATGTGTAGGATCCATTAATTTATATTATGTTGTTCTGGCTTGTCTTAATGGTGGCCTGTGTGCATATGTGGGAGCAGGTCTTACATCTTGCCATGTTGCATGGTGTTGTCCATCTTGTTTTCCGGTTATTTTGATCTGCTGGGAGTTTGTTATGAATTATTATGTTTGAGAGGCTGGGGGGCTGCTTATAGGCAATGACAGGTGGTTCAGGGAAGATGTCTTTCAGTGTTTCATCTTCTCTTAGCCTGGGTTGTAGCTCTTTGACAATTTCCTGAAGGAGTTTTAGCATGGGGATGTAAGTGACCACTAGGGTCACTTGCTACTAAGAGGCAACTTCAGAAACACACAGGACAGAAGGACATGGGAATTGAAATATATTAAACAATTTAAATCTAATATTTCTGGACTGAATTGGGACATCGGTTTCATGACACACTGGTAAACTGTAATTATTTTTTATTGTGTACTAAATCATGTCATTATTTATCACACTTGGTTCTGTATTTCTCTTATTGTTATTTTTTTTCCTCTGAGTTCAGCCTGATCTGTTTTTTTACCTGTACCTCACATCCTCCCTGCCTCTCCTACTAACTCTTTAGCTCAGTCCCACCCACTCCCTCTTGTTTTCACACCTATGTTTATACTATCTCACACTTTGTTTACCTAGGCCTTTGTTCTTTTGTTTTTCCTAATTTCTTGATTTCCTTGCATCTCTTCAGCATCTCCTATCTATTCTACCCTTACAGCCAGCCTCTGATCGCAGATCCTATGTGTGTGCTTTTATCTTTCCTTTAGCTTCCTTTCATCTCATACTGACCTGTTCCTACTTAACCCCCTCCCCATTTCTTGTCATGTTTTTATTTTGCATCTTAGACTTTCATCTCTAGTCCCCTTTATCACAATCCTACTTTACTTGATTTTTAATTGCTCTACAATGGATATAATACTGCTTATACTGCTCAGTTTTGCTATTCACCTGAAGAAGGGACTTGTGTGGCCCCGAAAGCTTGTGTATAATTCCATCTTTGTACAAGACATTTGTTGGTCCAATAAAAGGTATCAAACCTTCCATCTGCTCCTGTTTTGCAAGGACCAATACGGCTGGAATCTCTTTTTACATAGCAGCTTACCTACAATGAGTCAGGCTCACTTGCCTATAATTGCCTGGATTCTCTCTATCCCTGCCCTTGTAGAGAGGCATCACATTGGCCACTATCCAGTCCAATGGCACGTCATCTGTTTCTATGAACTTATTGAACAGGTCCACAAGCAAAGTTACCAAAGCCTGTCATATCTCTCTAAGCATCTTAGGGTTGAACCCAAATGTCCAAGGGGATTTGTTTACTTTAAGGTTTGGCAGCCCATTTAAAGGAGTAGGACAGTCAGAATTTGCAAAAACAGATATTGTGCAGAGTGTTTTGATTTATGTGGGTAGGCCTAGTGTGTCATTCCCTTTGTCTGCTATTAGAAGTTTTTTTGGAAAGGGTATGCCTGCAGTTTAGTGGGCTAGAGCAGTTAGCCATGCCCTCTCCCTGAGTTACATTATGTAAGTCAGTTCCTTACAGCATCACTCAAAAGCACTTTTTCATTGCTGCAGCAGTAGGCTCTACTCCCCCTTTTTTTCTCCAATGTTTGTCTCCACTTTTCCTTTGTTATTTTGGACTTTCTGCTTGGTTTGTGCTGGACTTTCTGCTTGGTTTGTGCCTTTCCAGCTTCTAAATCAGTATTTGCTTTGTGCCTCCTGGCTGCAGTTTGTGCTTCTCTCTGTCCCTCTTCCTGCTGAACTCCTGTTCTCCTGTGTCTTGTGTTCCTTTAGTTTTGGTTCTTTTGGGGACTTTCTATTTTTCCCAGCATCCTGCCTTTAATTTGCTCTGACTTGTGCTATTTAGGCTGCTACTTTTTGATTTTAGGCTCCCATTTGTTGTTTTTCCATACTGTACCTTTAGCAATCTCAGTTCCAACAACTATCCCTGGTTATTTACACCTGTCTCCTAGCTAGGCTACCAATTCCTTCAGTGTTCTGTTTGTTGTTAGCTCAGCATTTCTGTTACCAAGTTTGTTCCCACACACTCCTGCTCTCCTAGCATTTTAAATCTTTTATATTGCCTCAGCCTGAATCACAATGCATCAGCAACTAACACTAACTTCCCTTCTGGAACTAGCTGTCATTCATTTCTCATTTAGTACATGCTGTAATATTCAATCTCATTGAATGTCCTAGTTGACCTTTTATTTCTCACCTGTGCCTGGCTGTCCAACTCCACGCAGCTGATATTACTTCTGCATTCAGCTTGGCAAGCAACGTTTAGCTTATTTATGTTTTGTTGATTTCATGTGCTCATAGTCATCAGGCTCACCATGGCCCCCAACTACTCCTCATTTGGATGCATCATAACCACAAACATAATATGGCTCAGGGCATGCCCTGCAGCTGATGGTCTCAGTCTGCACCCATGAAGTCTGCATCTTGAGGATATGAACCTTGGGGTGGGGTCCTTCTCTTTCTGCCCTTTGGGTGGGAATGTCCTCACTCCAGGCTGAGCTTTAGCCATGCAGATGTATTTGGCAGCACCTCTTGATGTCGAATTTAAGATTTCAGCTGCCAAAGGGTAGGGCCTCAAGCCCAAGAGGGTCCTTTAGCTATGCAGACCTAGTTGGCAGCACCTTCGAAAGCTATTCCCCTTACAACCATCTAAGGTTCAGCTGGTCTACACAGCCTCCCCTTCCCTGCCCCTATAAATGTTTGGCTTCCTCTCTAGATGGGTGAGTACCTTTTAGTGGTTATTGCTCTCCTCCTCCCACCTTGGGCAATGGGCCTCCTCACTTCGTAGTCTCCTTTTGCTGCAGAGTTCACTTGCAGCCCCATCATGACGTTCCTGTTACAGGAATAGAGTGAGAGCCCTTCCACTAAAAAATCTTCCCTTGAATTGGTTCTCTAAATTAAAGTAGCTGAGCTGTCACTAAATGTATCCCAAGTCTGGAGGGAAGGCGACCTAGGCCTTGGATCCCCAGAGGTTTCCTCCTCATGGTTTTTTTTTCATCTCCTCCATGTTGAGGGTCACAAAAGCTAGGTAGTCCATATTGTAGTATATTTCTATCAGTTTACCCAAGTAGGTTTCTGCTGTTGGATGGTGGCTTTCTTTTTTTGCCATTCCCTCTGTCCTTTGGAAGTCATGCCCCTCTGCTTCAGTTTCAGTATCTACCAGCTTTGCTCATCCCAGTCTGTGTCTGTTTCTAGTCATCACTGGTTGCTATCAATCTGTGCTCCTCAGCATCTGTGTTCAACGTTTGCTGCTAAGTACTTTATTTTGGGGCTCCTTCCTAAGGTACCTTAAGCCTAAGGGAATCCTTCCTGTGGCACCTCAAGTGGTGGAACCCTCCTCGAGGGTTCATTGCCTTTCAGTACTCCAACAGGGTACTAGTTTCCCATGGAACAGAGAGTCTGAATGGACAAAGTTCATCAACAGTTGAACAAGCATAACTCCACACTAAGTTGTGTAAGGCCATTGAATTTGAAAGGCTATGCCTGAAGTTCAGTGGGCTGGAGTAACCAGCCATGATCCCTGCTTGAGCCATGTATGACTGAATAAAAGTTTATTTTTATACAGGAAGTATATTGTTAGGGTAAGATCCTATTTACAACAATTATCCTGTACAAGGCCATACCACGCTCCCATACAATTACATAACTTAACACTATCATACAACACAATGCACATTAAAAATAGATTGATCTATCTAAAACAATCACAAGTATGTTACAAATACTTCTTTAATTCCTTTAGGAATAGATTAAGAGAAGGTATATTTTTCAATTTATCTGGTAACCTGTTCCAAGTTTTAGCTACAGAAGACTGAAGCATTTTATCACCAAATCTATTGTAAGTTCTAACTGTTTGTACATTCAGGGCCAGCTATTCAAAACTTTGCACTGGGCGCAAACCATTTGTGCAGGCTTAGCGCTGGGTTAGAGCAGGTCCGCTATATTCAAATGGTCAAATAGCACATGCAAACTGCATTAGCGCTGGGCAAACTCATAATGTATGCAAGGGCTAACTGAGGGGGTGTGTCAGTGCAATGCTATATTCAGCGCATAGTGCCATGCAAAGTGGTTTTGTGCAACATTAGCACAACACATTGCGCAGTGTAGATTACCATCCAGGAAAAGGTAGTCTTAACCCCGGGCAAACCAGCTTTGTATATCTTTGTGGCTTTGCGTGGCTTTTGTGTGACTTTTGCACAGATTTGCACGACCCTAACCAATAAGTATGGCACATAGAAATAAGCCAGACATAGAGAAAGCATGCTGCTCACTGATGGCATCACTGTGATGCCATCATTTGCCACCAGTCCCAGCCATGCTGGCAGTACATGGTGACCCGGCTCCCAGTGGACACCTTGGCAGAGTGGAGATACAGCACACACCTGCAGACTACCCTTCTGTGGACACCAACAGATGTCAGCACACACATGCAGCACTGTGGGCATGGAGGGTGTTGAGTGTAAGGTATACAAGTGGCCAGGCTGCATCACAGACTGGGTGTGATCACAAGGCTGGAACACATCATGCAGTGCACATGGGCCAGTGCTGGGAATACCCCAACACCGGTATGCCTGTCTGATCATATGTGCCCCCAGCCACATACCGCACATCTGTACAGACACCACAGCACACACAGCCACCATGTATATATCACTGTGAGCATCCCATGCCAGTGGTGCGGCATCTGTGGGTCGCACAACAGCATAACAGTAATGTTCACTGTCAGTAAACACCTGCAAGTTGGGCTTGTCACTATATACAGTGCAGTGGCCATCACTGCCCTGCACACCATAGGCATTGCTGTGTCTCTCACACTACTGGCCCCCTTCCTATTGTAGTGTCTGCTGTGCACTGTAGCATGACCTACAGTTTGACAGTTGCATGCAGCAACACCATCTGTGCTATGTAGTCCCCTGGGACATGATATGCTTTGCTGTACTGTATAAATGTAGCCTGAAGCTACCACTATGCACTCCCAGACTGACCTACAGGTGGAGCTCTGGGCAGACCCAGCCATCCCCTGTACTTTCAGACTGACCTACAGGTGGAGTTGTGGGACCCTGCAGTAACGGTGGGCAAACTGCATGCAAATCAGGTCATAATGAGATGCTAATCTGGATGTTTGCCCAGGGACTACCTAAGTAGGCTCATTTGCATGTCACATTTGCATATAGCAAAGTTTAGCACTGGGCAAATGTGACTGCACCAGGCAAATGGCTTAGCTCCATGCTAAACCTGTGCAAATGTGTGCCACACAAACGTTTTGGAACTATTATACATTTTTGCACAGTGTACTTTCACATGCACTGCTGCTTGCAGCTGCTCTGCATCCACGCATTTGCTGGCATACACACTGGCCACATATTTCACCTCTACCTTTCTTCACGTCGCTGTGAACTTGATTGCTGTTGTGGTGTGCACTTCCTGGTTGCTATATTCAGAACTTATTTGCTGGCTATATTTACACTGCACTCCCAGCCCAGATTGCCTGACTTCCTTAGCATGCTATATTCAGCAGATTTAGCACTGGGGCTATCCCTTTTGAATATAGTGGGCTATTGGGTCTGGGCTAATTTAACACTCCAGGCAGTGCTAATTTAGCCCCAGGACAACGTTTTGAATATAGGGCCCTCAGACTATTAAATCTTAAATTGTATCCACTATTTGTTCTAAAAGTAAATTTTAAGTTATTATTATCCAGACTGTTGCATTGTGGTTATATAATTTTATGGCACCATTGTAACCAAATATAATTCCTCTTTTCATCTGGGTGAAGCCAGTTTAATTTATGATAAAGCTTATAGTGATGTATACCATATGTGTGTCTTGTAACAAATCTAGCTAGTTTGTAGTACAATTGGTTTATTTTATTCAATTCTGTTTTATTAATGTTTCCATATAATACTGAACCATACTCAACTACTGGGATAATCATATAGCTAACTATTTTGTTTCTAGATTCATTTGATAAACAAATTGACATCCATCTAAAAGCACCTAATATTTGGTTAGTTTTTTAACAATGGTCTTTATATGTTCTTTGAAATCTAGTTTACACTCCACCATTATTCTCAGATATTTATATTGGGTAACGTTTTCCATCCTGAGACCATCGCCAAATCTTATATCCAGATCCTGTTTTCTTTTATGACTTTGTTGAAAGTATAAACACTGGGTCTTTTTTTGATCAATAACAATCCAGATTTCCTAAACCAATCTTCCATATTGCTCAAATTGCTCTGGAGTTTAAACTGCAGTAAAGGGGGTCTGCGTGCGCATGCAACTAATAGTGTCATCCGCATATAGCCTCACCTCACTGTTCCCAATGTAATTATCCAAAGCATTAACATAAACATTAAATAATAATGGACCCAGGATGGATATCTGAGGTACCCCACGAATTACGTGTTTTATGCTAGAAATTGCTCTACCACTTAAGACACATTGTCTTCTGTTTGATAAGAAAGAGTGGAACCAACTTAGTGGTTCTTGATGTACACCCATCCCTGATAATCTCTCCAATATTGTTTGTTGATTGACTAGGTCAAAGGCCTTACTGAGGTCCATGAACACTGCCCCCGTATCCTTCCCCTCATTCATTGATAAAGTGACTAAGTTGTTAAAGTCAAGGAGGGCAGTATTCGTGGACCTCCCCAACCTAAATCCATGCTATACATCTGACAAGAGGCCCTATCCATCTAAATTTTGGCTCAGTTGTCTATGAACCAGCCTTTCCAGGGCCTTTGACATGGTCACCAACAAAACATGTGGTCAATAATTTGAGGGTTCTGTTGCTTCTACCCCTTTATAGATGGCTATAACTTTTGCTATTTTCAATATATCTGGGAATATCCCAGAACACAGGCTCTAGTTATATAGATAAGTCAGCAGGGTTGCTATTATGTCAGCCCAATTTTCAAAAATTTGGGTTCAATACCATCAAGCCCCCCCTCCGACTTATTTATTTTCAAAGTTCTTAGTTCTTTCACTACCACTTTAACCGCGAGTATTTTAAATCTGAAAGGGGGATTCGTTGATCTTTTTGTTTCTGACCCGTCCTTTCCTAAGTTCTTAATTGGGTCAGCCACTCTAATATCCTTAGTTACTTTATTGAGCGACTTGATGTATAAATCTGGGAGGCTTAGGAAATAGTCATTTAGGACCTCTCCAACCTCACTCTGATTTTTTATCAATGTTCCATTTTTCATCAAATAATTTTATTTGATTCCATTATAGGATGGTGTAATTTATTAACACATTTCCAAAACTGCTTATGGGATTTTGATTGTTCAAAGTTTATTCTATGGTATTTCATTTTTGCCTGTCTAATATTTTCTGTACATTTATTATGCCATGTTTTATAAATATTGCAGTCTTCCTCATTCTGATTTTGCCTTGCCTTTTTCCATAGTCTTTTTTTAATTCTAATTTGTGTTTTAAGTCTGTCTGTGATCCAAGGAAGATTGTTATTACTTATTTTTTGTCTGACCATAGGTGCATGTTCATTAATTGTTTGTAATAGTGTATTAGTTAAGTACTGTATAGCCAATTCAATATCAGGGATTATGTACAATCAACCCATCATACTGCTTTTAAGCTATCCCTATACCATTGTATATTGAAGTGTTTATATTGTCTTATCCATTTTATGGTCAGTTCTATTAATCTTACTTTTGTCCACCCAATATGGCACTTAACTGGACAATGATCACTTAAATTTTGTGGCATAACCTCAGGATCAAGTAATTCCTAACTATCGAAGATGAAAATTAGATTCAGTAAGGATCCCTTTGAGTGCTGCTTTATTGGCCTAGTTGGATTTGAACTACTTGTTTTAGTCCTAGTGGGGCTAAAGATTCCTCAAGTTTCTGGCTTCTATGTTGGCCCCAATCTGCATTGAAGTCACCCATGAGGACTATTCTAGAGTGTCCCACTAGGTCAGTTCCCTCCAGCCTCACTCAGAAGCACTTTTTCTTTGCCCCAGAGTCCTCCCCTCCTCCTGCGGCATGCCTCTGTCCTCAGGGCTCCTTCGTAAAGGTACCTTTAGCCTAAGGGAATCCTTCCTGCAGTACCACTAGGGGTGGAACCCTTCTTGAGGGTTTCTTGCTTTTCAGTACCCAACAGGGTGGTAGTTCCCCATGGAACAGAGACTGCGAATGGCCAAGGTTCATCAACAGTTGTACAATCATAATTCCACACTAAGTTGTGTAAGCCCATCAAATCTAACTTAGCCTTCTAATTTTACAGTAGTTTTATGGTCCTGGGACATCTCCATCATAGCATCGTTTGTTGCTCTTCTTGTTCCTACAATGTCTCCTGTCCCATGTGACAGTGATGCATCCAGGACCATGGAGTCAGCAAGAACTGGTTTAGAGTCAATTTACAACAGCAGAGGTGAGCACTAATGGCTGCATTTACAGTTTAGAAAATACCTGAGGGCAAACTGAGTGGGTTATTCTGTAAGAAAACAGCTAGAGTCTTTACTAATCATAGCATTGATGATCTGGGGTGGTCTGTGTGCTTTTTATGGCTGTGTGATGAAATGAAGTTTTAAAAGCAAAACATATACTCCTGCTGGCTAGACCTGACACACACACATAGAAAACAAACAAATTTAATTAGAGTTATTTAGTGGAGGTCAGAACATCATGCTCCTATCTCTACTACTTTGCTGAATTGGTGGTCACGGACGCATCACTGTCACATGGAAAAGGAGGCATTGTAGGAAAAAGAAGAGCAATAAACCTTGCTAAATAATTAAATGGATTATTTGTATAAAAATAAATGTAAAACTGCTAAATAAAAAAAGCAATCACTCACTACTAGCCTCTTCATGGCTGGCCTGTAATGGTGGCATATCTTGCTCGGGTCCATGACAAAAGTGTGTCAGGAGAGACAGAGAGAGATAGAGAGAGACAGACAGACAGACAGACAGATGCAAATACCTATCTCATAGCACCACCAAGCACTGCAGGCACTGCCAGGCAGCTAAGATTTTCTTTTATTAATGGTGCTGTGTAGGTATTATATTGATGGATGTTCCAGTCAGAGCTGTACAGGCCAAATACATTGATATGAATGACCACATGAGCAGCACTAAGATAGCCCACCCTACCCATGTGAACTAATGTATATGATACGTTACCTGGTCCAAGAGGTGCTAATGTTTTCTAGTACTATTCTACTACTAGTACTAGTACTTCTAAGCCAGGAAAAAAAAAAGAAACTTTTATTTGGGATTTCTGGGATTGCTAAATTTCTCATGCCCCACCCACCCCACAGTCTCCCTCCCTCCCTCTCCTCTGGATGGCACAAGTCAAAGATTTATTTTGCCAGCCTGCCCTTGTCCTGTACACACAGCCACACTGAAGCCTTGCTCATGTACACAGCCACACTATCTGAGGCCAAGAAAAGAAAAAAAAAAACTTTTATTTGGGATTTTCTGTAACTAAAATTTCTCTTGGGCCCCCAGTAGTTTCTCCCTCTCTCCTCTGGATCTGGAATGAAACACATGAAAGATTTTGCCAGCCTGCCCTTGCCTTGTAGTACACACACTTCCACACTTCCTGCCTTTTATTTGCCTTAGTTGCCTCCCCCTGGAAGCCACCCAGGCCACCACTAATTCTCTCTCTCTCTCTCTCTCTCCCAGTCCCTCCAGATTCCTTTTCCAGTCCTGACTCCTCTCCCTCCCCGACGATAAGTTTTCCTCCCCCACTTCAGTAAGTCTCCTTTCTCTCCCCTCTCTAGTTTCTTTCCTCCCCTTCAAAAAGCAGTATTATTTTGTATATTTTTTAATATTATGGTTTTTCCTTTCACTGCTTAACTTCTGGTGGCTCTGCTGCACTGGGCGAGGTACAAGACAAGCTCCTCCGACTGTCCTCCAACTCATCGTGGCTGCATTGTGCACTCAGCATGGTTATATAGCATAAGTGTGTCACGTGACTGTCTGCTGCCTGATTGGATGCTGCTGGCTGCCTGTACATGGAGTGAGCATGCCTACAGCATCCCCATGGCAATGTTATTTCCTGTGAAAAAATACATTTTAATCAATCAATTAATCAATACGCTAAATGGCACTCCAATGACTCAGAACCAGACTTCTGCAGCTGAGTCCAGATTTATCTGGGTCCATGGATTGCGGCTTTGGTCTGGGGGTTCAGATCTCGGGCGGTACAGTTTGCTCAACCCTACTAAGATATTCATTCATAATATCTTCCTTTCCCATTTCATACCTACACTAACCCCATCCTTCCTCATTCTTTCTTCTGCATTTTTTTTTACTGCTGTGCCTAAAAAATGGTCTTATCATCATTTGTTCTCTCTGCCATCCTATGTTCTGTGTTAGCCTTGGGTTTTCTGACTAGTTTCTAGGAAATCACTATTTTGCATTATATTCCTTCCTCTTTGCTTAAGTCTGATCCCCTTATAGACTTTAAAGTCCTTCTTCTTATTCATAATCCTGCCCTTACCTGGTCTTTGAACTAACAGGTTTCCTTGGCTTTCCCCTTTTTTAACATATTTCTACACTCTTGTGTTACTTCTAGTATAGCATCTTGAATTTGTTCCCATATTTTTGGCACCCCTTCTACCCCCTTAATATGCTTCAACCTATCCTCAGGTGTACCCACTGCTCTGCCAGAGTCCACAGACTTAAATTTCAGGACCATGGCACTTGATTTTATTCACTGGACTTGTAGAATATTGTTACACTTTACTGTACAGTTGTCTGTCTGACATATTGGGTCCTGTACCCTCATGTCACTTACTGTCATGATTAGACAATTCAAAGCCCATGGTTGCATTTCTCCATGTAGCCTCCCTCTCCCATTGGATCAGAAAGAAGTCCTGCAATGTCTCTACAGCCTTTTGTTTTCTCTGGTTCTTTGCTATGGGAGTGTCCCAAGCTGCACCTGGTAGATTGAAATCCCCCTTGAGTACTATTCTGCCCAGATAGTGCTTTCCTAATTTCTATCTCTAGCAGCTGATCCACCTCTGAGGAATGGTTAGGTGGTCTATAGGCCACTCCGCTCTATAGACTTCCCCCTGCCTCTGTCACTTAGAACCATACAGATTCTACTTCTGACAATGACAATCAAATTCATACATACAATCATTTAAAACAGGTACCGTCACAAAAATAATAAGTACAAAACAATTAAATGACAATAAAATTCATACATTCAATCATTTAAAACAGGTACATTTAGATTGTGACAACAGTAGCTTCCTAAGAGAAGTCTTAAAGGCAGAGATGGTTGGACAACTAAAAACAGAATCAGGAAGAGCATTATATCATTTAATAGTTTTAAATAGTAAAGCATTTTGAGCCATAGTGGTACAAAAAAAGGAATCTTAAAATAAAATCTACTTTGTGTTCTACTATAAACTAAATTATTCCTTAAAGGAAATACACTAATAATGGATTCAGGAAGAGACCCCAGATGGACTTTATGTAAAAAGATTAATGATTTATAATAAATATTATCAAAAAAAAGATAAACAACCTGATATTCTATAAAGCTCACAATGATGAGTATCTCGGGATAAACCTGTAGAAAACTGAAGTATATTATGATATGTGGATCTCAATTTGGTTTGAATTTTTACTGTAGAAAAAGAATATATAATGGCTCCATAGTTAAAAAAGGATAGAAGGAAAGAGTGGACAAGAATTAACCTAATTTCCTGTGTAAAGTATCTATTTAAATGATATAACATACCCAGATGCTGAAGTATGGTACTTATAAGTTTGAGTATATGTGGTTCAAAGGATAAATGATGATCAAGTAACACCACTAAATACTTAAAAACTGTGACCATTTCAATGATATTACTGTTGTTATCCTGTAACACAAAATCAGGGACTACAGGTTGTCACAAACACACTCAGCAGGTCAGGCCCCTCTGCTCCTACAGGGCCAACCTCCGAGTGCAGCATTGTGAACAGGTAACAGAATAGGGTAACTCTTCTGTCTGCTTGTGGGTCCAAATCACATTTAGTCTCCAGTTCTGGGGAGATTCAAATTGTGAACCTTATGCTAGTGTACCCAAATGTACAGGCTCAGATAATCTGCTCTTTGGGGGGGCTGCCAGATATCTTTTGCATAAGGGCACCTAACCAGGTATCCAAAATGAACCCTTAAAATTCTACAAAAGACCTTAGGTATAGTCTTACCTTTCCCCAGTCTGGTAACACCATTAAGCTTATGAACAGTTTTGTCAATCTTAACCCTCCATATATCACATGCAAAAGAAAGAAATTGGAAGACACACCAGACAGTCTCTTTAAAATAAGAGGTTTACTTAAAAAAAAATGGATAAAATATGTTAAATGTAAACACGGAACACTATATCACAAAGCATGCAATCACTTAAAAGAAAACAAGGGAAAGTGCAAACATAAACTCCTACTACAATACAATTAGACTTTTTCTATCTAATGTATTACCTTCTTACAGTGCTTAGGTTAGTTCTTGTTTCTTAAGAGCCCACAAAGAAAATGTGTCACTAAGATCAGACACAGAATAGCTTAAACTGTCTCTTTCACACACACACACACACACACACACACACACACACACCTTCCATGATGTCATCTAGCTCCTCCTTTTAGAATATAAAAATTATACAAACAATGATCTTCCTGTCAGGAGATATTTTAAAATACTGTGACTTCAGCAAACATTAATTTTCCAAATTATAAGTCTATGATTTCCCCATTCCTTCTCTTTGATCTTTGAGCAGTTCCTGTTCCCAGGCCATATCAAAGGACGTTTACAACTCTGCAGTTTCTCACCTAGGTGCAATATAGCTTTTTAACACCAGTTGATAGTAAATGTTCTTCTTCTTAAGACGTCATAAAAGTTTATGATCTCCATCCTCTGGCAAACTCATAAAGTCCCATTGTATTTCCACTTCAAAGCAGCAACAGGCCATAAAATGCAATGTCTTGGAAGTTAATCACATTACAGAGATCTGCTGTTTAGTATATATCCTGTCATTTTAACTGAAATCTGGGGGGGGGGAGGGGCTTCCCACATGCTGTCTCATGAGAGACACTCAAATACCACATTCTATATACAAATATCATAGAGCAATCCTAACCAGCTGGCCAAGCATCATGCAAGTTTCCTGGGATTTGAAAAAAACATAAATTTAGTTTTTGCTGAATTAAGAACCAATTTATGGTGTGTAAACCAAGAATGCATCCAACTAAAGTCCATCTGAAGATCTCTTTCTAGTTCAGAAGTGACAAAACCTTGACAAGACAAAATAGCATTGTCAGCATATAACAACAATTCAGTTTTATTACAGACATCAAAAAGTGAATTGTTAAAAAGAGAAAACAGCAGAGGACCAAAAATGGATCCCTGCAAAACTCCACAACTAATAATTTCAGAACTAGACGAAAAAACATTAATAATTGCACTTGAGTATGATGATCCAAATAATTACTAAACCAATGAATTACATCCCATGAAAAATTAACTTTTAGTAACATCTTTCTGAGTTCAACATGATCAACCAAATCAAATGCCATCTGTTATGGTCTTGTCCTCCACCACCCTGACTGAATCCTTAATATAGTGTACGTAGACACCCATGCCCCTCTAGCATTTTCTTGATCCCTTCTGAATATGGCATAACTTGGAACTGTGAGGTCCCAGCTGTTGTTCTCCATTGTCTCCTTGAAGGCTACTATATGTAACTCCTGCCACAATTAGCACCTGCAATTCCTCCAGCTTGTTGCCCAAGCTTATAACATTTGCACATAGAACCTTTCACTTCTCCTTTTTTTTCTCCATTTGAGACTCCTGAGTTTAGAGTTGTCTTTCCATTCCCCACCAGAATCATCTTATTATGTACTTTTGGGGTCCTTTCCTTCCTTAAAGTGCCTCTATCATATCCTCGCTGTGCCTAGTCCCATGAAATTTGAGGGAGAACTGTGTTCTCTTTCTCTCTCGCTCTCTGTCTCAGTATTACTGTACACAGTCTTTGCCCTTCCCCCAAACTAGTTTAAAAGCATGCTAAATGCTGTGTATAGCATCTGTCACAGTGCACTGGTCCCTCCCCTACTGAAGTGCAGTCTGTCCTTTGCAGTTAGGCTCTTGTTGTCCCAGAAGGAACCACAGACACTGGAATAACCAGATACCAACGTATCACACAACCCCTTTAGCCACATTCCTTTATTGTATTTTGACTGTACCTCTTCTCACATGCCACTGGTAGCACTTCTGAGAAGGCTACTTCATCTGCAATTGTCTTCAACAGACATCCTAGGGCCTTGAATTTTTCCTTAACTTTGCCTACAGTGCAAGAACCCAGGTAATTTCTACCTCCTGTATGTGTAGCATTATGGCCATTTTGGCCCCTGAGCACTGGTCAGCCTCCTCTAACTGTTATCCTGTCTGTGGTTAACCTGGAAGACAGCGTGACCCTCCCCCCTGTCTATCTCTCTATGAAGTCCCTAACTACTATAACACTTTCTCTTGCTTCTACCTCTACCTGACCTACTCCATCACCCCCCTCCTGGTGTGTTGCTCTCAGACAAAGCCTTCCCCTCCAAGGTACAGACAGCTGCATCCTTTTCTGGACAGTCATCCTGGACTGCTCCTGGTAGTGTAGCCAGTTGGTGGTTCTAGATCATCACCCCTAGGGACCCACCAGGTTTTCTCCATTTCTCCTCCTCCTCCCTCTGCCCTCCCCGCTACAGTCCATATACCAGTTTGGGTTCATGGTGTTCTCTGTGGCAGCAGATTCACAGTATCATTTGAACCACCTGCCAAGTATCTCATGCATTGTTGACCCTTACCTCTGAGAGCAGCAAGCTCTGCACTGAGGATCCCAAACATTCTGCCACCTGGACATCCCCTCACCTTCCAGAACAACCTCGGGAAGATGGTCGAGTCATATCATCTGCGGATAACCTGCAGAGTCTCCCATCCTTCTGCCTGTGTGTACTTGCCTTAAGTGTGTGGACTACAACTCTCAATAGAATCAAAACAAATACAAACCTTTGTCTCAGCTGTGTTTCTTGCCCCTGCTCCTCTTCCTCTAAAGTGCCTCTCTGCCTGTGTCCAGGTACTTTACCACATAGCATGTCTCACTACCTTACCACTCACTACCGCTCCTAAGTACATTTCTTTAATTATTTCCTGTTACCTCACTACTCCCCTATGTTACTACCTCTGTGCACCTATATGCTGTAAGATCCCCTTCTATTGAGCTTCCATTTGGTCCTTGCTCCCCTCTACTACAAGGTAGGCAACCACTGAAACCAAACACTGACTGAAAAGCATTTACCTCCACCTACCCACTCACACTGCCACATTAAGTATCTAACCAAATACCTTTTCTGTGTAGGCAGGTGCTTTGTTATCACAGCTAGCTAGCCAGTTAAATCTCCTGACTCCTGTTGGAAGGTACTGTGCCTGTTTCAACTTCTCCTCCAATCTCACATCTGTTTTACAGGAAATAACCGCTCAGCCCACTTAGCCCACAGTAGGCTTTAATGTTCTACCCAGTTACTCCCCCCCCCACATACTGTCTACTATACAGTAAGAATAGGGTGGGCAGCATAGCCTAGAGGTCAGAGTAGTGAGTTATAAATGAGCTTGACACGTCCAGCAAGCAGACCTGGGTTTGATTCCCACAACCTCCACTTGCATACTGTGTGACTATGAGCAAGTCACTTAACCTTCCGGGTCGTCCCTGAAAACAGGCACCTGTGCCTAGTGGGCCTTACTTGGTTACCAAAAGAATAAAATAAAAAAATGCTTTAGGAGACACCTAATAGAGGCCCAATTAATTTATTATAACTAACTGGAGTTAGCAAGAGTGATTTATAAAAAAGGTTTTGAGTATTTTCTTAATTTCAAAAGTTAAATGAATCCACAGAGCCCCTGGCAGTGAAGTGGAATGTGCCACACCTAACATTTCTGCACAAGAAATTACTGTATGCAGGATAATTGGTACAGTGGCTCTGCATGCTGATTGGCTGAAGTCATGGGTGTTATAATAAAAATAAAAGAACTTTAAAAAGCATCAGTTGTGCTCATTTTAAAACAAAATTCCTTAAGGCTTCCACCAGTAGGTTTCTTTGAATGGAAGTAAGCAGTCAACTTCATAGCTTTTTTCATTCTTATTTTCTTCAGGGGACATGACTGTAAGTTCTGCCTTGGAGATGCTGGCTGCCCAATTTCTTCATCATATTGATGCCAGCTCAGCTAAGCTCTGCCCCATGCAGCCCCCATGCTCTGAGTTTTTCTGATGTATTACCTGACAAAGTGTGGGGGTGCACTATATTGATTTCAATGGGAGCGTGTTTTAAATGATATTTTCCTATATTTTAGAGGTCCACTGGAATCAAAATCAAAGCCACGGGTCAACTAGCAAGGCTTTTCATAGTTGAGCTGTTGCCTCATTTGACTTTAATGGGTCACAAAATATAAAACAAAACGTAATTAAAGCTCACTTCCATTGAAATCAATGCAGCTCACTGAGCTCTACAAATGGGTACATGACAAAACATCACAACACAGGGATAGCATGGGAGGTGGTTAGCTGAACCAACATCAGGAAGGGGAAGGGATCATGTGTTCAGTTCCTCCAAGAGAGGAATTACAGTCCCATCCCTGCAGAAAATAATAAAATAAGCTGCAAAGTGGACTGTTGAAGTCCTTTTGAGGTAAGCTACTTGTAGGGGGGCTTGATTTAAGCAATGAAACTGGTGCTGTTTAAAGAACTTCCTTCAAATACTGATACTTTTCTCTATCTACCCACCTACACTGCCACTTTAAGTATTCAATAGAAGACATTTTGTTGAAGACTAGGCTCTTTGCTATTGCCTCTGTTTCAGTTCTCCCAGCCAAAGTTTGAACATAAGCAATGTATTCATACATGTATACTTGTGAATGCATCTCTGTACTTTAGGCTGTGGCATTAGTGAGGTGAGAACAAGTTACAAGCATTTAACTGGAGTTAAAAGTTTTCAGCCTTTTCTGGTAGCCCTCCACTTACCCTTTCCCTGAAATAACCACACAACACAGGTCTTGGAGGAAATGGCCGCAGCCATGCATTTATTGAAATAAATCACCACCTTTAGGAGCTGCGGGCGCTGCCAGAAGGATACATAGCCTTCATTCAGGCCTCCCACACTCCTGCCCCCAATTCTTGGGCCACCTCAGTGCAGGCCTAATGACTGATGTACTTCCTGAGTCAGAACCCCTCCGATAGGAGTGGGGAAGGTCATATGGCCAAACGCTCTTGCGGCTGCCTGCATTTGGTGCCGATGTCCCTGAGTAATAATCCTGATGAGGGTGGACCATTATCCTTCCCATCTGGATCCAGGTCCTGTAGTCCCCAGCCTCATGCCGACCAGAATGGATGAGCCCTTTGGGAGAATTCAACTAGTCTCCTCCTTCTTCACCTTGTACCCTCGGTCTGTGATCCTCCCGAGCCACTACACATGCTGCGACAGTTGTAACATGTTTCACCGTCAATTGTTTTTTTTTTCGATTGTTTAACCAGGAGAGACACACTAAGCTGAAAGCTTGTTTACAGGTGTGACCTGGGAGCATGGGGAAATTAAATGACTTGCTTAGGGTCACACAGTATGCAAGTGGGGGCTGTGGGATTCAAACCCAGGTCTCCAGATTTGCAGCTCAGAGCCTTAAACCACTGTGCTATACTGCCTCCAATTCTGAACAGACTCTCTACCTTAACACCTATCTTCCTTTTTAATTAACTATTTCTTTAATTATCAGTTATCTATTCACTCACTAAATTTTACAACCACGTGGAGGAGGCCAAAAACCCAGAAAAACCTTGCTTAATAGGAAAACTGGGAAAACTCACTCCCTGGCCCCTACTGTGGTCACCCATAGTGGGTTAAAGGGGGCCCTGCCTCCCTGGACACCTACTCTACTTTTACGAGGGTGGGCAGGTGGGAGTTCAACAAATGGAGGAGAAAGAAGGGAGAGCTGCTGGCCCTTAGCTCACATAACCCTTCTTTCTCTGCCCTCCATCAAATGCCACTGCCTCCGGACAGCCTTGTGGGACCTCCCCTCATGGCGTTGCCATGACATCTGCTTATCCCAGGGGAGGTTCCCCACCTTCCTTTCAGGTCCAGGGAGGGAGGGTCCTAGATAACTGGCCAGCTCCTGTGTTGCCTTGCAGCTTCTCTGTTGTCTGGTGGCCTTCCACTTACCCTTTTCCTGAAATAACAACACAACACAGGTCTTGGAGGAAATGACCACAGCTATGCATTTATTTAAATAAATCACCACCTTTAGGAGCAGCATGCACTGCTGGGAGGATACGCAGCCTTCATTCAGGCTTCCACACTCCTGCCCCCAGTTCTTGGGCCACTCTAATGCGGGCATAATGACTGATGTACCTCCTGAGTCAGAACCCCTCTGATAGGAGCAGGGACGGTTATATGGCCAAGCACCCTTGTGGCCGCCCATGTCTGGCACCGCTGTCCGTGAAGAATAATCCTGATGAGGGTGGACCATGATCCCTCCCATCCAGGTCTGGGTCCTGCAGGCCCCAGCCTCATGCCAACCTTAAATGACAAGCCCTTCAGGAGTATTCAACTTGTCTCCTCCTTCTTCCCCCTCTTGTACCCTCAGTCTGTGATTCTCCCGAGCCACCACATGATAGATGCAGTACAACTCCCCAACCCACTGCTCTAATTAACCTCGAAGACCCACCTACCAAATTAATCCTATCTATCTATGGCCATTCTCTCCTCCCACAAGTCCTGTGGAAAGGCTCTCCCCTTAGCCCCCCAGCCGTAAGGTTCCCAACTCACAATACCCCCTCCGCATGCAGCTTGCTGCTCAAAAATCCCAACCTGACTGGCATTCTCACTGCACTGGGTGTGACCCATTGAGAACCCTTTCCCAAGGAGGAACCCAAGTGTATGAATACTTCCATGTGCTAGACTTCACCAGTGAAGTTGTGCCATTCTAGCAGTACCATAGGGGCCCTTTCCCCAGTCCAGATGTCCACTCTTGCTACTGCTCAGCAGTGATGCCATTCCCAGATTCACTGCTCTTGGTACCATCCGTGGAACCTGTAATAGACAACAGAAAGTTAATGCAACTGCTGACTGATGTAGCACGAGACTGCCAGTGTCTCTCCTATTGCACCCAGCTCTCCCGCTTGCCGAGATACCACCTGTCTGGGGTGCCACGAGACCTATCCCAACCTATCTTCTATTCCACCCTGGTAACCTTAGGAATGTGGGGGGGGCTATCCCCCTGATAACACTCCATTATACCAGCTGGCCCACCCTCCAACCCCTCCAGGAGCCCCAATGTAATGCTCTGTTACCCGGCCCTATGCTCCTTGGAGCATGGTACACTGCCCCTGCCATGTCATGCTTGCCATTTTGGCTGGCCAAACTGGACCCACTTAGGGGCCCCGTCACATCCACCCAATACTACCTAGGACCCCTACTCCTGTAAAGATCTTCACTAGTGGAAAGGTAAGCCCTCCAGCGGTGGAGGCAATCAGGAGGGGCCTGAAAACTTATCTATTTAAGCTAGGCTATCCTGATGATACATTATTGCTGTTTAAGTTCTGGGTATCTGCTTGTTCTTTGATTTTATGTAATATACTATGACTTTGGAAATTATTCTGTATTGTGCCCATAGCTTGTAGTACCTTCTGGGGAACCTGCAAGAGAAAACTGAGAGTTAATGCAACTACAGACTAGTGCAGTGCGAGAATGCCTGTGCCTCTCCCATTGCAGCAAGATCTCCAGCTTGCTGAGATGCAACCTGTCTGTTAGGGTGCCATGAGGCCTACCCCACCCTACATGCTTTTCCTCCTTGGTAACCCTGGGGATATTGGGAGCCTGTGCCCCGATAAACCCTGCTGTCCCCGAGAGCTGGCTTCCCCACCCCTTGGTTAACCTTAATCTACCCACATAGCTAATTCACTGGACTGGCATGTGCACCAGCCTTTCCAAGAGCCCTGGGGTAGTGCTCTACCACCTCGCTACAGGCCCCCTGGACTATGGTGCACTGCTGCCATGTCCTCCTGCCATTTGAACTGCCCTAACAGGACCCACCTGGGACCCCAGTTCCATCTAACCACTACCACCTAGAAGCCACTTGAGCCATGTGATACACATGTGCCAGTCATGCCAACTGCACTGGTGGTCACTGGGCCCTGCATCATTCCCCCTTGGAATATATGTAGGAACCCTTGACTCCTGGTCATGTCCATGACTTTCACTGAAGCTGACCGGCCTCTGGCCCCTACTATGCTGTCACACCCTACATGAGGCCTACTGGTCTGCCAGCCTGTGCATCCTCATGCAATCACTCTGCTCTCAGCACCTGCAGTGTGGCAACTTGTACTAACCTACTATCCATTGCCTGGCCTTTTGGAATGTATTCCCAAAAGGTCAGCCCACTATGGTGGGGGGGGAGATAGGTCCATCTCCTCCGGTGCCCCCACTCCCAGAGGTCTACACTTCTCTCTTCGGAGGTGGCCAGGGCTGACCCATATGCTACCAACCCTCACTTACCCCTTACTGTGAGTCCCCTGCATTAGCGAATCACCACACCATGTCTCACTTCACATGCCTTGGCCCCTTGCCACAAGGAGCCAACCCCTCATATCCAGCTGATGCTACTGTATGCCATGTGCATGGAACTGACTGCCAAGGCTCTGGCAAGAAAGATAGCTTAGGGAATAGTGTTTTCTACAGACAGCATCGGGCCTTTGGGTTCTCAAATGTTCCAAGTCCAAGAGGAAGTGCTTTCTTACAACACCTCAATTTATTCATTGCTCCTGTAGGGAACGGTCTCTCCATTTTTGAGTGATAGTCCTCCAACACCGCCCCCCCAAATGGGTGGGCCTATCTGCATGTGTGACTCAATATTCCCAAGACAACATTCGACTGAGCACTTTTGCCAATGTATCCTCTAAGATTTGTTTGTTCATGGGACATCAGGAGCTATGATGCATCCACGTATGACAGCAGCATTAGTACATTAACCCAATACATTAACAAGGGAAATTACTAGAGCAATCGGGTCACATGTCCCACACCAAGGGGATGCTGCATCCCTCTGGCAGCACACCTGTGCCCAAACTTGCAGCTGCCCAGTTGCTGCTCCCCAGGTTGTAAGGGAGGCGTACCTGGGAACAGGAACTGCTTCTCCCTTTGCCTTGTGCTTACCCTGCTGCAACTCCACCAATCAAATTATCTGAAGGTTGGATCCCGTCCCTGCTAGGGGCACCCAAAGCTGTGATACCCTTACACCATGACTGCACCTCAATGCACCGTTAAGCCTCTAACCCCATCTCTGCTGTTCGTGGGATCGTGGTTTCCTTGACAGGGGGTATCATCACCTGATCCACCAAATGCTTCTTTGCAGGGGACACTCGAGGCGATGCTGCTGGCAACAGGCCTACATATGCTTCCAAGACATGCCTCCCCTTCAGAAAACCCATTAGCTGGTGGACCATATGGCTATAAATTGTGTGTGGGGGGTGCTGGCTTTGCTGCCCAAACCCAGTCCTTGCTCCCCGCGACCTTTTGTATTTATTTATTCCTCTTTTTTTTTATATATATACACCAAGGGGAGTGTCCCTAACCTGCCCTAAGAAGGGTCCCAACCCCAACTTGGGCCTTGCTGATGCTTAGCATGTGGCAGTGGGGTCTCTGAGCCAAATAGCTCTCTTTGTACTTCCTGAAACTATCCTTACATAAGCAGATGTTTGACTTTCTGCCTAGTGAACTAAAGTTCACCCCCAGCAGAGAGATGGAAGACAGTACACCAGTCATCATGCAAACATGGCTTCACCAAGTCAGTTGTGCCACCTTTAAGTACAGCAGATCAGACTTGGAAGGCTCACTGGGCCAGATGGTCAAACAGATATGCCTGTGTTGCATCTGCTGTGGGTTTTTTTTTTAGCAGCAATGTGTCCCTGCCTATCAGACCCTCTATTAGATGGCCTAACCATGTCCACAGTCTGTATCTGAAAAGAAATGAAAGTGTACCTAACTAGCCGCAACACACAATTACTTCCATTTACTGCTGCGATTGTGACCTTAGTCATCCGGCAGTATGATCCGGCAGCCAAAGGCACCGAACACGTGCTCTGGATCAGTGCGCCTCTCTGGTTAAAATTCCGCCTTTCCTTATAAGGTGATGTAACTTCTGAAAATAGCAGCCCAACTACCTGGATGCTAGCAGCACAGTGCAGCAGCAAGCACCCGTGCTTTGTGTCCTTGTCTAGCCCTTATTGGTAATCCCCACATAGTCTTTCACTCTACAACTAGTGTATTTTATGCTAGACAGTTAGACTAGAAGTCCCTTTTTCAGGGGCAATGATACAGATGGTAACCAACTGAAATTGAACTAAATTAAGCTGTTGGTGGTATTTTAGTGAATGGGGGAAATTTGGCCAGGACACCAGGGAAATTCCAGTTAGTCTTTTCAAGAAGTGCCATGGAATCTTTAACATTCACCTGAACAGGCAGACGGGACCTCAGTTTGACATCTCATCTGAAAGACGGCACCGCCCCCTTCATGCTGCACTACAGTGTCAGCATTGGTATTTAATCCAAATGCCTGGTGTGGGGATATAACCCACAGCTTTTGATCTTCTGGCTTCAGAGGTGAATGTTCAACTTGCTGAGCCACAGACACTGCTAATGTCCCCAAGGGGAATGAGCTATTGCATCTTAATACTAAGAAGGTTCTTTTATCTACAGAATAAATCTATAACCCAACTGCTGTTGTTGCTACCAGCATGGATTACAACAATTCTGGAGACTATCACAAATTTTCTTTTTGACAAACCGACCAAAATAGATGTGACTGTGTTTGTATTTTATTTTATTTTATTTTTTTGTGTTAAGCAGCTGTGATTTCATGCAAGGCTGAATCCTGAGGAATATGTAAATGGACTTGCCAAAATCAATCTGTGGGGATAAAACTCTGTACTTCCTGTTTCAAACTATATCCGCACTACCACAGCGTGCTACTGCAGTTGCTCCCAGTAGTGATTTGTGTTATTTTTTTTTTGTTAATACCTGCTTATATAGACTGCACCCACAAAGAAAACCACATAGTATGCACTGCTTTGTAGTATTAGCTGCATTGCCTGAATTATAAGCTACCATGTCAGCTTGCACCAAGCTTAATTGACTATGTACTGAACTGTTAGCTTCATCTCTTAACGGGTCTTATGCTGAGAAAGCGGCCACTCCCAGCTTGCCATAAGTTGGTGATTAGTAGATTGCAAGGGAGACCAATGCTTATTTTAATAACAATAGTTATGTGTGGCCACCTATGCCACATACAACATGACAGGTCCGACATGCTGCCACTGTGTTGGGCAGTCACCCAGCCTGTCACTTCCCCGTGCCTCTGGTATGGTCTGTGCGTCTGCAGTCTGTCAATGACTGTACCATGGCCACCTCACTTATGTGTGCCATCGTATTCCATTCTTTTATTTGAGTTACTGCAGGCCTGTGGTGCTCACGGCAGCCTTCCAACTGCCATGACTAAGATGGCTGCAGAGATCTTGCAGCCTGTGAGATCTCCATCTGCAAATCAGTAGGACAGGATGGCACCTGATGTCTCATGACCCTCGAGCTTCCCAGTGTGTGAAATCCAAAAAAGGACATATGGTTCCCGGGCCGAATTCCATCTCTGTGACCGACCATTAGAGGTTGCCATGACCCCGGAGCATTGAATGATATGGGAGCAATCCCATCCCAACCTAAGGTGCAGCATTCTTGTGTTCCACCCTATCTGTTGCTACTGGCCAGTCCTATCACTGCATTCATGCCGCGTCCAGCTACTCCCAGGACTGCCGGATCCCCAACCAGTCCCACCGAGCAACAGCACTTGAATTCTAGGACCAAGGCACATTCAGAGTCCCTGGAGGAGATGGGCTGGGCCTAGGAGGTAGGTGGAGAGCCACTGGAGTAAAACTGCTATTGCTGGAGGGGGGCTTGGGTGCTCCCTGCCCTTGTGGAAGCTAGGTGTCCTTGCCCCGAGAGCTCATAGCTAATGAAGAGATGTCCGGATTGAATGCTGGATGACTTTGTCCCCTCTGCCTCCATTGAGCTTATCTGAGGACAACCACTCTTTTTTTTAATTTTTTTTTGTTTAACAAACAGCACAACAAGAGAACCTAAACCACAATGTGGTCAACCACTACTGCTGTGTCTGAGGAGTTGAGCACAACCTGGCTCTCCTTCTTCACTCCCATGCCATGACCACTAATCTAAGCTGGTTGTTAGAAAGCTTCCCTGGCACCAACGGAAACTAGGTTATACTCTGTATCCTGTTCCCCTCCCAGACTAGGCTAGGGCTTGTGGGGGATGTTGCATGATTGCAGCAAAGCCTCCTCCATGAAGGACACCCCTGATTTGCCTCAGACTTTTTCTCTGTCCTTCAAGAAAGAACTATTTTGTGAGAGAAAAGCAAGATTGTAAGCACAAAATAATGTCGAACATTAAAGTTACAGTTTTGTTCTTCTTAAGAAAATGCATCTTACATTAATCCACTTATTCTATCAGTAGGGTATGCCCCACATATGCCGACACCAACACAGCGAACTACAGTAGTAGCCACAGACATTGCCAGCTATTTCCCAAAATTTCTGTGATATTTCTAGAGAAATCTCTTGCTTTCTGCATTTCCACAGTAGGGGCAGCAGAGATAAACTCTTTAGAAATTTCACAAAATATCTGGAAATAGCTGGCAATGTCTTTGACTACTACTGTACATCCCTGTCGTCAAAATCGACACTTTGTCGATAGGTCACTGTGTTGGTGTGCCTGAGACAGGGCACACTGTCTCCCGCTCCTGCACCACCATCCAGAATCAACTCCAACTGGAGTTGAGAATCCTATAGATGGGGGGGCAAGAGTATGGGGATTGAGACACACTGGAATCATGTAAACTGCAACTTGCGGTCGACATGATTCCAGTCGATGAGATGCCAGTGGACAAAAGGGTTGTCGAACTGGCATCATAGAGACGTGCTCTTCCCCTCCCCCGACTGCTAGGCCCAGAGAAGGCCCTTACCTCTCTTTGCCTGCTGGTCACTGGAGTTGTTTTCAGTTCAACAAACAGAGGAGAAAGAAAGGAGATCTGCTGGCCCTTACCTCACATAACCCTTCTTTCTCTGCCCTCCACCAAATGCCACTGCCTCCAGACAGCCTTGTGGGACCTCCCCTCATGGCGTTGCCATAACATCTGCTCACCCCAGGGGAGGTCCCCTACCTTCTTTCCAGGTCCAGGGAGGGAGGGTCCCAGACAACTGGCCAGCTGCTGTGATGCCTTGCAGCTTCTTTAACTGTTAAAAGCATTCAGCTATGTTTAACCCTTAGGCTGCCGACAGAATTAGAATGTATAGGAATTCTGGATTGCTATATCAGTCCACGGCACAGCAAGGGTTAACTTCCAAACTCTCTAAATCTGGTGAGTGTCTAGCTTTCTGAACACTCAAATGGCCATGCTCAACTAAAGCTGCTATTTTACTTGAGTGATAATTCTTAATTTACTGCTACCCTAGTTCATTATCAATTTTATCTTATCTATATTAGAGTAAAACTACTGAGGAAGCAGCTTGTATCCAAGCACAAGTAGTGTTCCATTAGACTTATATTGCTTTGCATCCCTCAGAATTTTCACTTTCTAGAGTCATGAAAGGTTTCGGAGCATTTTTAGGTCATAGTGAGGCAATATATTTTTGACAAATTATTTACTCAGGACAGTCCAGATGAGATGCAACATCATATTTTCTGTGAGGTCTGGCTTCTACTAATTTCTGCAGCTCAGAAGCTTGAAGCACAGGGTGGTCAAGTGACTTGCTCACGATCACACACACACTATTTTCTTCTGCTGGATTGGAACCTAAGATATGCTGGTTCTCAAATCAGTGCTTTAGGTATTAGACAACAGTTCCTTACATGACGCCTGATTTTTGTTAAATGTACAGTAGTTGCTTACCTTGTATAAATGTACCCCATCTACACACACTGAAACACACACATATACACGTACACTGTAGGGCTTACCTTAGTTCCCAGTCAGAGAGTCAGGATTGGAACTGAGCTGCCTCACTACCTGCACTGCAGCTGTCCTGGTCCTCCAAGCCCCAGGCTGTTTTAGATGTTCCAGAGCCTGACCAAAAGACTCAGCCTGTATCCACTGAGCAGCACTGAGTGGCATGAATGCCATGCTTTCACCTGCAACAAATGTGAGCAGCTGTCTCTATCCAAAACCTATCAGTGTAGTGGACAGGAGGCTGGGCAACAATGCTGGTGCATTCATTACTATGTATTTTCCACGAGGGCATTTAAAATGTAGCTGTGACCAAAAGACAAATAGCCCATGGAACCTTGGATCCTGTTATCTTAAATGTATAGGGGAGGAGTCTGCCCAGTAGCTGTAAAGTTAATAAATCAGAGTCTGGCAGTCTTCACTCACCCAAGAAATGTTTTCGACAATTATTTAAAATAGAGTCAACCCCAATTCTAATTTAAGAATGAGAGATTACCACACTCCTGATTGCCATTAACTAGCTCCTAGGTAATGGCTGTCAGACTGCAGCCCTTACAATGTCCATTGCAACCCCTAGGAACCAATAAACCAGGATTTCCTAGCATATATTTATACAAAATGTGGTGGATACTGGAATTTTGAAATCCTTACAATTCTGGATTTAGACTTTGTAACCCCTACAATTCTGGTGAAATGATAGCATTGGGTCTAGCACAATTTAACTTGAACTTAAATAATTGTCAATCTGCTGACAAAAAAGTGGCACTGTGTTATTTTTTATTTTATCCAACCCATATTTCAAGTGCCTCAAGGGGTTGATTGAAATTATTTTGACAATCCCCTCCAAAGTTGAGATACTACTTTTCTTCAAATATTTCAAAACTTAATACATTATTATTTAATATTTTAACTTAATTTTTTTGATGAGTCTGGTTATTTACAGAAAACTATTTTACATGCCCAATAAGACACTTCAGAGTGTAGGGTTTGATTCCTGAATTGCACTTACAGATGGTTGTGGTTGATGGCAAGTGCCTCCAGTCTCATAACATTCCTGGGTGTGTGTTCAGGAATGGGAACCCACATCCGATCCTGCTTTATTGCATATATAAAGCTCAGGAAAAGTACTGAAATTGTCAAGTGATAGGCTTGTAAGAAGTGTCACTTCCAGACCTCTGTCCCTAAAGAGCTAGTGTATTGCCTAAAATAATATTAGTTTTTAAAAGCAATCAGCTATTACCTTTTATATTTGAGGTGATTTTTCTGGCATACCATGTACAGAGCGACCATTACTGAGCACTTACAAAAAGTGCGACTCAATCATGGTACCTGTGTACAGGGCTACCTAGGAAGGTAACGAGCAGATACTGGGGTGGGCGAGGTGGGGTGAATGGATGTACGCATGTATACATGCACATTGGGGGGAGGAAAGGGAGGGAAGGTATGTGGGAGGGGGTGTGGTGGGCAACTGCTGAGCTGGATCGCTAGCATGGTGGGGTGGGTGATCGCTTGGGAGGTGCAGGGTTCAGGTCTGGCTTGGCACAGGTTTTTTTTTTGTATTTTCAAGTTTTCATCCCCGGATGCACCCCCTGGGTTGAGAATCCTTTGGTAAGGGGGAACGGGGACAAAGCCCATATGGGGGGTGCACGGCCCCTTCATTAAATAAAATGCCTGTAGGTCTCTGGTGCCCTTTTCATTCTTGCTGCGAGTGTGCATTGCCGTAACTCATTTTTGACGAAGTACACTCGCTGTAACAGCGATCGCTATTCCAGGATCTCCATTATGACATGGAACCAATTTTTCTTTTCCCTTTTGGGTAAATAGAATATTTTTTATCTGATGTTAGTAGGTGTGATCCCTGGAACAACACTTTGCCTTGCAGCTGACATATCTAGTTCTATTCCCTCCACTACGTCATCAGCATTGTGACCTCACTGACTGTGACATCACAGCTACTCAGGAAGTGCCACTCAGTATTTGCCTGGTCAGTCGCCTGTAATGTCACAGTCAGTGAGGTCACAGTACTGCTGATGTAATGGGGGAAATAGAACCAGATAGGTCAGCTGCGAGGCAGAGTGCTGTTCCACAACATATCCAGCATAATACTGCCACATAGAAAATATTCTAATTAGCAACGGGTAAAATAAAAATACTTCAGAAATAAAAAGTTACAACTGACTACTTCATAAAATTTGTAACATTTTCCTGTCTGCTATTTTTGGCTCTACTAGCTCTTTAAAGTAAAGGTGTGATGTAACAGTTTGGGCTTCACAGCCCGCTACCCTGGAGTGGCGATAGCCCCTCTATACTAAAATTAAAAATTTTAATGCACCCTATAAAGTTTGAGAAGGGATCATAACTCTGATCAAACTGCCCGACGGCCAATCCCTTCCCACCTCCTAGTCTGCCTGCTCTGCCCCCATGCTCTCCCGTTTTGTGACGTGGTACTAGAGAGAGCGTGGGGACGTGCTCCATGCAACTCTATGGGGCTCATATTCAGAGTGATTTTTTTCATGACTTTAAAGTACCTTTTGTTAAAAATTAAAGCCACTGCTCAATTAATAGGGTCCCTGCAGCCAATTTTTCACCCGCACCACCACCTCCTGTTCCACGCCCATGTAGTCCAACTTCTTTACCAGCCTTCTGTGTCAGACAGAGTTGAAGGCTTTGCTAAAGTCCAGATAGACTACATCCACTGCCCCCCCTCCCCATTATCTATTGTCCTGGAAACACAGTCGAATAATTCAATTAGGTTAGTCTGACAAGGCCTCCCTGCTGTGAACCCATGTTGGTTGTGATCCTGTTGCCCACTGGTTTTAAGGAATGTTATTATCCTCTGCTTAATGATCTCATCAATTTTCTCATCACAGAAGTGAGGCTTACAGGGCGGTAGTTGCCTGCTTCCTTACTGCTACCAGATTTATGAAGTGGGATCACAGTTACCCTCTTCCGGTCCTTGGGAACCGCCCCACTCACCATTGATTTGGTGAAGAGTTCCACTAGGGGTGCTGCAAGTTTCTTCCCCAGTTCCTTCAGGACTCTGGGGTGCATATCATCTGGTCCCATGGCCTTGTCCACTTTTAGGTGCCTTCAAGACTTGATCTGCTGTGAAGGGGCTTGTATCAACCCCTAGTCCAGTGGTGCTGTTCCTTCTTAGTGCTGGTCCATTTCCTTTCCTGTCCTCCGTAAATACAGAGCAGAAGTACCTGTTTAGGACTTCTGCCTTCTCCCTATCCCACTCTTCTAGGTGCTCCCCTTCTGCATGTAGTCTTACTATTCCCCCCTTGGTCTTTCTTATATACCTAAAGAAGGTCTTGTCCCCTCTTTTTACACTTTCTGCTAGCCTCTTCTCAGTTTGGGCTTTAGCCTTCTTTGTTAATTTACCGGCCTCCTTTAGTTTCTCTTTGTATGATTCCCTGATTTCTTCTTTATTTGTGGCTTTGAATTTCCTGTAGGCAGCCCTTTTCTCTTTCTATAGTTGCCATCTCTTTGGAGTACCGTAGTGAATTTTTTTTTTCTTTTTTGCCTTACTTTTTTTTCTGGTGTACTGGTCCATGACCTTCTTAATAGTGCCCTTAATTTTTTCCCAAATTTTCTCAACCCCTCTACATCTCCTTTGTTTAAGATTTCAGCTAGGCTATGTCTTATTTTCTGAAAGTCTGCTCTCCTAAAATCTAGGACCCTAATGTTAAAGTGACTGGTGTCCTCTGCTGTGATAATGTTGAAACTGGCCATACGATGGTCGCTATTCTCTAGATGGCACCCTACTTCACTTTCCTTTATCCTCTCATCGTTTGTGAGAACGAGGTCTAGTATGGCTTCACCGCTTGTTGGAGAATATACAAGCTGCCTCAGACCTGTCCTCAGCAAGGTCTTACTAGAGATCTATGTAGGGGCAGCACCACCTCTCTTTTTCTGCTGGCGATACTCTTTCCTATGTACCCCCAGCATCCCACTAGCCCTCCCGACTGCCCTGTCACACTTCCTGGCTACCTTTAGGTCATCTGATATGTTTACCCCCATGTCTTTTTCCTGCTTGGTCATAGTCAGCACCACTCCATCCATTTTATACTCTTCCCCCATGTTTCTGAGGTCTAAATGCATTATTTTGCATTGTGCATTAAAAGCCAGCTGCCATACCCTTGACCACTCCTGCAGTTTTTTCAGATCTCTGCCCATACTTTCCACCCCCCAGAGTGTCCACCCTGTTGCAGATTTTGGTGTCATCTGCAAAGAGGCAGATCTTCCCTTCTAGCTCATCTGCTATGTCACTAATAAAGACATTAAAGAGGATGCAATATTGTATGTTGAATGTAAGGAAAGAGGGAGTTCCAGAGGATCAATCTGGCACAGAGAATGCCATATCGCTTGTCAATGTTGACCTGGTGAGGGGGATATCTTGCAGTCCCAGATCCCCGGAAAAAAGGGTTCTGTCAGGTTAATAGGGAGTCAGTGGCTTGTGGAAGAAAGTGGGACACAAACAGTTTAGGGTCTTAAATGTAAAAATAATCACCTTGAAATTGATTCTTGGGCTCACAGTCCAGCATGGAGCCCAGCATAAAAATTGCTGGAGTTATAAACCTACAGGAACTAAAGATATAATAGCAGCCAGTAACCCTCACATGTATAGTACAAAACTGCATGAGAGGTGATAGCTGCTTCACTGGTTAACCTGTCTACTGCACATCCATTTCAAATAAGGACACAAAAATCTTGAAGTAAGGAATTTGGGCTCTGTAGAAGAACAGCTATTCTACCTGATGTAAAGGAGTAGGTCTGCTAGCACCATTATCCAAGTAGGATACTCTAATACTCCATGTTAGCACTTATGCTCAGTCTGGTCCACTCTAGGATATTCTGCTCTGTGGGAAGTCTTTTTAAACCACTGGGCTGGGGCTGATTTTCCAGCACAGTGGAACTACAGTGTTTCAGCACTCCAGGTGCTAGAGTTAAAAATATGCAGCACACAGATATTAAAACAACTCATGGTTTATATTAATATGTGCCCCTTGAGACTGATGCATTCCTGCAGTAAGTGACTCATTTGTTAGTGCGTTGCTTGACTAACAACCCAGTCATTAGCTGCTGGTAAATGCATAATTGGCTATTGCTTAATTAGATCCTACAGCATCTCTGACATGAAAAGATTTAAGCAGATGCACAATATGCCCATGAGAAGTGGCCCACAGCAGTGTGTGTGCATTTTGGATAGAGTATTTGGAGATGTTATTATTGGAAAAATCTAATAAAAATGAAATCATTCCATACGTGACTCAGGGAGTAAAGGCAAACACAAGTCAATACACTTATCAAGCATGTTTATAAATGGAAGGCAAAAACTGCTATTACGATCAAGCACAATTTAATATTGAACATATTTGATCAGTACTTGGAACTCAGAATTACAGAGTTTTTTTTTTTGAAGTAAGCACAGGGCTGGATTGTTACAGTGTGAGATTTGCATATTAGGCCCATTTGTTTCAGGCACTGGACCAAAGTAACTGCAAATCTAGCACTTATCATGATTGAAAGCTGCAACAAAACATCCCTACAGGCTATCAGCTGTGTAATTTCAGTGGTGAATTGCTTGACCCATGACGGTCAGCAACACAAACAATGCTGTCCTTATGTGACTTCTGGTTTTTAAAATCCTTCTGTACAGGTTATGTATTAGAACAGGGATGTGTACGTTATGTATATAATTTTAGTGTGTTTGTTTAGCAGTTTTACTATGCTTTGCTGAATTGCCCTTTACCCTCTCCACCAGATTATTCCGGGTTGGAATCCAAATATTGGCAGCTTATCCTTTTACAGTCCCTGTCTAAGAAGGTCATAAATTGAAGGGAGGAGGAGAAAAGTGGCACATACTGTAGGGCTCTGTAATACTCGTTTGTCTATGTAACTCACAAAAAAAATTTTGGGCTTCAAATTTGGAGGCCATTTCTGTTTTTTCAGATGTCAAAATATATCTTAGGTCCCAAATTTTGGAGGTCAGAATAGCATTGAGGCCAGTATTGGGAATGTTGTATAAAAGTATTACTGGCAAAATACGTACTATAATGAGTACAAATATGGTTAAGTAAGTTTGGCAGAGACCAAGGCAACTTAGAAGGAGATGTCCACTAGGCCACAGCAAGAAACCCAGAACTTCAGTCTGAGGTGAGTTTAGCTCAGTACAATACAGGAAGTAAGAAGAGATTATAGACATATTGGCCCTTGGAAAACTGGAGTTGCTGGATTGTTCAGTACTTTTAATTGGTCCATTATATGCCTTGTACAAAGGTGATAAAGTATACAAGCTACCTTTTCTGATGGTGAATTATGAGATCTTCCATTTCATGGTAAAAATAGATTGTAGTCATACTGGTCTTTTGAAAACATGAGTTGCTGGATAGTTTGATACCTTTTATTGGACCGTCATATGTTTTGCACAAATATGGCATATTACTGCCTGGTTTTGGGGGTCTATGAACCTGCCAGTCTTGGTGAAATTGTGCTGTCTACTTTTATATAGTGGCTCATACCTTTGCAGTTTACATACTTGTGAAATTTAATTTACTCTAAAAATTACTGAATATTTGGCTGTTTATGAGACAGTGTCCTTTAAGGTCAGAGATCTGAAACACTGCGTACAGCACATGTGGCATGGGACTGCATATGTGTCCAATTTGGTAAAATCCAGGTGTGCAGTTTTAACATTAGATAGAAATAACTGAAGATAAAATTTTGGCAAAATATCACAAACTTTTTGTTTAATTTTGTTTCCCTTGGGTACCCACCAGCCACCCACCCAGCCCCGCACCTGACATCAGGCAGCTGTCCGCTTCTTCCCTCATGGTTTACCCTCCATGGCAGGACAGTGAGGAGCTTCCCTAGCTTGACTCACCTTGAATAGGATCCAGTTCCAGGGAAGTGCCATTGAGAATCGGGCCCTGTGGAAGGTGGCTGCTTTCATCCTGCTCCACCTGGGACCTCTGTTTTCCTTGTTTGGTTTTCCTCTGAGTGGAGCATGCAATGCCGGCAATGGCTGTGCTGTGTGCACTTCTGCCCACAGCATGCCGGCTGACTTCTTGAGAAGATCATGGCATGCCTGCACCCAGCCACCGCTAGGTATTGGGGAAGCACCAAGCCTGTACTCACCCTCCCTCCCTGGGAGAGGAGAGCTGTCCTTCGGATGCTCAATCCTCTCCCTTCCCATCCAACCCCCAGTGGCCCACTTGCACTGTTAACACGGGTCGCCGGTGTGGCAGGAGGAAAGGCATGGATGCCTCAGTCCTCCATGCCACTGGGCCAGCATATCACAAACCTTTTATAGAAATTTATGGAAGTCAAATCATAATTTTGCATGAATAATGCTGCCAGAAGTTTAAATTTTGCACATCCCTAGTGCACATCTCCACATCTCATGTATGGTCCCCTCCAACTGTCAGACCTCTTTTCTTCCACAGAAGGGATTAGCTGCACCATATTACCACTCTGTTTTGCTTCAGTTTTTCTAGTGGTTTGCTGCTTCATTTTTTGTTCTAAATCCATTATTGTTCCTATTCAATTCTGGCACCACCTCCTTCCAAAATGAGTTATTTTTCATAGATTTTTACTTGGTCTTCCTTTTGTGGCATTACATCATATCCTGAAGGTTCCCTCCATGTCATGGCCTCTCAGGAAGGTTTTGAAGTGCACTACTGCAAGTGTAGCAAACCCATGCCATCTGTTGATGGCCACAGCAATTGCTTGGTGTGTCTTGGCAAAGACCACACCAAGAACTTACCTGACTGTTCTACATATATGATGATATCCAAGAAATCTAACAGAAGTCAGGCATAGAAGTTTAAAGAATATCCAACATGTAAATCCATCCCATTGTTTCAAGTAAAGAAACCAATGTGGGGGGGGGGCACAGTCTGGTTTAGAATGGTCAACTTACATTCAGCATTGGTGCACCAAGGATCAGGTTTTTCAGAGGGATTGAGTGAAAAGCATGATGATTCCAATGCGAGGAGTGGCCCTGTTGCCTGAACTTTATGGTTCCGGTTCCAAAACGGTATAACCTCCAAGCTGCTGCTCCCAGTCTCTACTGGAGGCAGATGCTGAACTTCTGTCAGACACTGTGTTTGACTCTGTCCCAGTACTGGGCCTTGTCTTTGGGTTTTCAGACCCTAAGGGGACACAGTTCCTGTGACACAGGTTAACCTAAGTTCGTTACCTCACCTAAGCCTCTCTTGGTGAACAGTCAGTTCAGGTCACTTCCCTAATGAATCTCCTTTCTGAAAATTACAGATTCTCCATTCCCCAGTTTTTAACCTACTGCTGGCCCTATTCCCAGTTCTGGTTCTCGTCCCTGTCATATTTATGTGTGCTTTGTTCTGGTTCCCCAGTGTTCAAACCCTGCAAAGGGTTAAGCTGCCACTTTCATGTGACTGGCCATGAAAGAGGGGGGCATTAAAATCCTGCTCTCACTATAGCCCTCTTTCCTCAGGGTTAATCTCTTCCTGATTTGCCTGCAGATCTACCTTTAGGGACACATCAGGTTCACTTCTTCTTGTGGGAACACCTGGACAGTCCTTGTGGGTTTCTGCTGTTGGTTCTCAAGGTAACCCTGTAAACTGTAAATTAGATTTTGAAGAGGTCCCAATGGCTGAATTTGAAAATACACACAATGTTTCTTGGGCTGATGATACAGGGTGTACTTCCAATACTTCATGCAGAATATATCTCTTCAAGTCACTTTTTTGTAGATGCACAGAAGGTAATGACAGAAAAAGACTTGCAGTTCACCTTGTCTGCTCTCAACACATACTCTTATTGTGTATTGTTCCCTAGGCTTACTGTCTTATGGAACTAGCTGTCCTCCTCTACCCCTTTCCTTCTTATCAATCCCCTAATGTTTCC
Source organism: Neoceratodus forsteri (assembly GCA_016271365.2). Lineage (NCBI taxonomy): Eukaryota > Metazoa > Chordata > Ceratodontiformes > Ceratodontidae > Neoceratodus > Neoceratodus forsteri. The sequence continues at coordinate 607,111,588 of CM057449.1, read as the reverse complement.
CACCTGACCACAAATCCGTTTGCCATTCCTGCCTCCACAAACACTTAAGCAGCTTATTCCAGTGTTCCAGCATGCTCTCTCAGAGAAGAAAAACTTCCTGACATCCCACCCCCCGCTCCCAATTGTGCTTTTTCCTAAGCATGCTCTCATTTCTTGTGAACAGGTCGCTACTATCCACCTTATTTACACCCGTCAGAAACTTGTACATCTTTATCACTTTATCCCTTTCTCTCCTGGCCTCCATCAAGCACATATTGAAGTCCACAAGCAGTTCTTCATATGCCTGGCCTTTCTGACCCTGGACCATACTGCTGGTGCTCCTCTGCACCACCTCCAGCCTGTCGCTGTGCTTCTTCGGATGCTGGTTTCAGAACTGGGCAGAGTGTGTAGGATGTTTTTTCACCAGGGTATGTCATGGGGTCTAAGGATGAGTCAGAGCATGTGCTAAACATTTACCCTGTACAGTAGTGGAATTGAATAGATAGTCAGGATGTTTTTATGTGACTGTGTTGATGTTCATTTTGTGGTTGTCTCAATAAAGAGTTGTTGTTGAATACTAAGACTAGGAAGCTGTGTGTTTCTCTTACATGGTGTCAGAAGTACAAGTTTTTGTTAGAAATGTCTACATTTGAACCTCCAGAACCCTTAACTTTTGCCAGTCCTGCAGAATGGCCAGACTGGAAACAAAGGCTTTTAAGATTCAGTATTCCCACAAAGCTCAACAAAGAAACAGGAGATGTTTAAGTCAACTAACCGATCTATGCTGTGGGAAGGAAAGCTCAACACACTTTCTAATCTTTCCACTTTACCAGAAAAGAAGATGAGGATAACTATGATGCAGTTCATTAAAGGTATGATCAATATTTTATTTCCAAAAGAAATACTATACATGAAAGAGCACGGTTGTATAAATGATACCAAGGTGAAGGGGAGACAGCTGAGGCCTTTGTTGGAAGCCTTTACAAATTAGCTAAGAATTGTGAGTTTTGTGGGGGCACAAGGGAGCATATAAGACACAGAATCGTAATAGAATTTAAAACACGAATCTATCTGAGAAATTGAAAATAATGCAAGACTTAACTTTAAACACTGCAAAAAAAATGAGTCATCATCATGAGTTGGTTAAAACCCAGAATAATGAACATACTGAGACTGTTAAGAGCCTAAATGAGTTTGGTGGTAAGACCGAGAAAAATCAGACAGCAGTGGCATACAACAGAGGATGAGTGTCAGTGGCTCAGCAGGTAGCAAACTCACCTCTGAGGCTGGGAGATCAGAAGGCTGTGGGTTCTATCCCAACACCATGCACTTGGGTTAATATCCCAATACTGACACTGTAGTGCAGCATGAAGGGGGTGCTGCACTCCTGAGGTGCCATCTTTCAGATGAGATGTTAAACCAATGCCCCATCTGCCTGTTCAGGTGGATGTTAAAGATCCCAAGGCACTTCTCGAAAAGAGTAGGTGAATTTCCCTGGTGGCCTGGACAAATTTCCCCTCATTCACTAAAAATACCACCAACAGCTTAATCTAGTTCAAGATCAGTTGGCATTCATCTGTATCCCCCTCCTCCGGGTTGTGCCTGAAAATAGGCACAATTTGCCTAGTGCACTTACCCGGTCAACAAAAACAAATAAAAATAAAAAATAAAAATGAGGACAGAGTAGCCATAACATAGTGAAGCAGCAATCCAGTACTCAGTACAAGCTGTATATAGATGCATAGATATATACAATTTGTCAGCAGACAATGACCGCTTTGCTCACCCAGTGTGCCCTGATGTTTCCTGCCTATTCTGACTCCACAGAACCTAGCTAGTCTCCAGTGACCCTTTTGTCTCCCTGCCTCCTATCTTACATACCCTTGCATGCTTGAAGCCCCCCATCCGCTGATCCAGCCTCTTTCACTTCAACTGACAGTCTCTTCCCAGCACTTACCACCCTGTCAGTGAATAAATATTTCCTTACATCACTCTTGAATTTCCACCCTCCAGCTTCATTTCATGCCTTCTGGTCCTGGTGCTCATTCTCATTTGAAAGAAACTCTCCTCTTACACTATATTTACCCCTGTGAGGTATGTGTAGGTCTATATCATGTTCCCTCTCACTCTCCTCTATTCAAGGCTGTAAATGGAAATCCCTGGCTATAACCTCTATCAAAAAAAATGGGCATAAAAAAGAGGAGGAGGTATGGTCATATATGTAGCAGAAGAAATAAAAGCACATAAGATTGAACAACAGTTGAATACTATGCTAGAAATTTAATTATTATGGGTAAATATTCAAACTGCAGGAAAGAAAATCACAGTAGGTTTGGGATATAGAGCCCCAACTATGATACAGAGGATAATAACAACTTTATATTAAGCTTTAGACAATATGGTCATAAGAGGAGATTGTCCACTCTTGGGAGACTTTAATTTCCCAACTATAAACTGGTCCACCCTGGAAGGAGCCACCACCCATGAGAACAAATTTATAGAAGTAATGATGCAAAAAGGGCTAGAACAAGTAGTTAAAGAAAAACGGGGGAAATAATATACTGGATTTAGTGTTAAGTAACCTTGAGGAAGACACTATTGCCCTAAGAGTATCCGACCTAGTAGGTGACAGTGACCATAATATATATGGAGGTAAAAACAGATTGTGATACAGTTAATGGAGTCACTAAACTAAAACACTATCACAAAGCAGATTATAAATCAATGAAACATTACTTATCTACATGGCAGTGGGAGGAGGACATGAACAATTCAAATATGAATGAAATGTGGGCAAAATTACAACATAAAATAGATCATTGTATTAAAACATGGGTTCCTGAGGTGAAAAAGTATAGTACAAAAGCAGAATACCAGCCTGGTGGGGAAAATCAATAAAGAATAGTATCAGAAGGAAAAATAAGAAATATAAGAAAGCTTGAACGAAGGATAACTGGGAAAAACATAAAAAGGATGCAAGCAAGAGCAAGAGACTGATTAGAAGGGCAAAAAACAAACAGCTGAAGTACAAATGGCAACATTTGTAAAAGATAACAAGAAGATGTTTTATAGCTATGTGGGTTCCCTAAGGGGAAATCAAAAAAGTGTAGGACTTATACAAGTAGAATAGGTGTTACTCAGTAAAGAACAGATCCAGAAGCAAATGATTCGATACCTTTTAATGGACCAACATAGATGTAACAACAAGACCAAAGTGCTCTAGCTTTCGGACCAACCGAAAGCTACAGCACTTTATTCTTGTTGTAACATCTATGTTGGTCAATTAAAAGGTATCAAATCATTTGCTTCTGGATCTATTTTTGCAAGGACCAATACAGCAACTACTAAATCTAGATTTCAGTAAAAAACAGGATATGGCTAACGAGCTAATTAGATGCTTTCTAAGTATGTATCAACTTAAAGGGTCACCCACTAACCCCACTTTAAGGCATGCAGGAAACTATGAAGAAACAAAGTTTAAAGAGACAGAGGTTTGGGACAAAATCAGAAGGATGAAATAAAATAAATCAGCAGGACCTCATAGCATAAATCCAAGACTCCTCAAACAATTGAGTACTGATCTAGTGGGACCAATCACCTGCTTTTTAATGCATCAATAAGGGAAGGTTTAACTCTAACAGAATGGAGAGAGACAATAGTCACTCCAATTCCTAAGAAAGGGGACAGAAAGGGTATTAGCAATTACAGACCAATTAGCCTAATGTCAATTCTGGGCAAATTGCTAGAAGGAGTCATACAGGAACATATAGTAAATCATTTAAGAAAAGAAGGGCACACTGACATAACTCAACATGGATTTAGTCCAGGTTGTTTGTATCTCATTAATTTATCACATTTCTTTGAACCTGTAAGTGCAGCCTTGGATGTACTTGTAGGTATACCAGTTGACATTATCTTTCTCGATTATTCCAAAGCTTTTGACTCAGTATCACAAGAAATATTGCTACCAACCCTTTTTAGTATAGTGGTGTCATTGATTAGATCCTCTGATTAAACCAGGCTATATAAATATGCTGATGGTAGTAAGATAGGAGCAATAATAAATAATCAAGATGCAGCAAATAAACTCCAAGATGATCTTTTTCAACTAGAACGATGGGCAAAATAAACTAAAATTTAATGAAAGTAAATGTAAGGTTATGAACCTTGGCCATAGTAATCAAAAATATACTTATACTTTAAACAACACCGTTATAGAAGAAACCACAAATGAAAAGGATCTGGGAGTAATAATCACAAATAATTTGTCTTTCAATACACATATAAGAACTAAAGTAAAACAGGGGTACAAAATAATAGGATGCATCTTCAAGACTATTAAAAGTAGAGAACAGTCAGTACTCGTACTGTTGTATACATCACTAGTCAGGCCCCACCTAGAATAATGCTCTCCCTTTTGTGCACCACAAAACATAGAAGGAGGAAAATTAATTGAAAGGGTACAGAGAAAAGCCACTAAAAAAATTAGAAGTCTGAAGAATAAGGGATATAGGGAAAGGTTGAAAACACTAGAAATGTATTCTATGAAGTATAAAAAGTGGAGAGGTGATCTATGCCTTGTATACAGTGCCATCAAAGACAGCTACATATGGGAAACCATTGGACTTAACAAGCAGAATACAATTAAAAATACTTGTACTCACAAGCTTAAAATAAAGGGTGAAGTAAATAAAAAAAAAAATGGTTCAGCCAGAGGGTAGTAACCACATAGAACGCATTCCTGGAAAAAGTAATCATGAGGAAAACAGAGGACACTTTTAAACAGTCACTAGGGATGCTATGCACTAATTATGCATGGGTACATGAAAAAATTGTGTACCCCACCTGCACAGCTGTGCACCCATGGACAGGTGCGCCTATTATGGCATGCACAAAAGCTGGCCTCCTGACTGTGACTTCACCCCCCATCATGCAGGACTCTGTAGGGCTGCCAGGGGAGGAGTCATCATCCCAGGCAGGCATCTAATGGGATGCCCTGCTGGGACCCCTAGTGGATCCCTCACATAGAGAGGCATGGGTCCGGGGCTGTGCATGCTGTTTCCAGGCACCCGGACCCATGCGGCACCATCCTGTTCTGGTGCCACTGCTCTCGTCCATTGCCAGGCAGTCACCCATCCAGCTGCCCCTGCCATCTCCAGCTGCCCAGTTGTCAGGGGCAGCATAGTGAGCTGTGTTCCAGTCCACCAGCAACCAGCAGCCTGTGTCTGTGGGGGCACACAGTGAGTTACAGCAGGGTCCCACCTGCTGTAACCTGTGCCCCGCTCTGCATCTATGCAGCCAGCACTACACTGATTTGTGCATACCAAGTAGTGCTGGCACACCCCCGGAATGTCCCCCACCCTCCCCTGGTGCATTGCTGTCCACGTGGCTTGGGGATCTGGTGTGTTACCCCTGTGTGCCCATGTCATGAATACTGTGCAGCCACCACTCCACGGCATTCACACACACAATGCCAATGCACCCGGTTTACATGGGCAAGTTGGCATCGTGCATTGGGCCCATGATCAGTGTATGGGTAATAAAAAATATGAGTTCTACCACTGAATAGTGGTGGGTTAACATAAGGCCATTGGACCTCCTAACTCATAAAACACCTATGGACCTATGATAACCCCAAGGTCCCTTTCCTGTATAGTGACTGTGAGTACCCCACTCTCCTCGCTATACAGTACTGGTGTGTCTATGCCCTAGGTGCATGATTTTTCACTTTTTGGCATTGAACGCCAACTGCTATGCTTCTGACATCTCCTCTAGTTTGCCAATATTCCTACATATTTTAGATGCACTAGATGTAACCATGAACACTCACATGGTGATTATTGCTAAGTAAAAACAGCGATCTGCCAAAAATGTCAACAGATGGGCCATTATGTTGTGCTTTTTCACTAAAACTGTGCAAGAAGTAACAGCAAAGACAGACACTTTTTTGGGGGGTGGGGGGTCATTAGAAGAAGAAAATGATTTAAAACCAGCTTGGTGGGTAAATATAAAAATATGCAACAAATGCATTAATTTTAAGATTGACTCAGGGGCAGATGCATTGGTGATATCAGAGTTGATATATAATGCTATGAAGCCACATCTACACCTACAATCCTATAATGTTAGTTTTGAATACACTCAGGGTGGACATTGGTGCAAAGGACAATTTATTGCGCAAACAAAATAGAAAAGCAAGTCATATAATTTCTGCATTTTGTCATTAGCAATAAAATTGATAATCCGCTTGGATACAGTTCATCAAAATTAATGGGACTTTTCAAGTATATGGAGAGACCCAGAATGATGTATATCAGGAAATTGGTCAGCTTAAGGGAGTGCAGTTACAATTATATAAAACTCAAGCACAGCCTTATAGTCTGAATACAGCTTGAGAAATATCCACCCTCTTCTGCAAAAAGAATAGGTGGAGCTAGACAGGATGGAGAGCAATGGTGTTATTTTGAGAATAAATAAACCAAGTAGTGTACTCCCATTTTTGTTCCTGTGGTAAAAAAATGGGAGAATACAAATTTGTGTTGACCTTAAACACTTAAATTCTGCCATCCTTAGGGAGACTTATTTTCTGCTGACCTTAGAAAATATCATCCTAAAGCTGGCTAGAGCAAAAATCTTCCCAAGTCTTAATGCTTTTAATACATTTTGACAAATTCCACTAGACGGGCAGGGTGACAAATTGACGCCGTTCATAACACCAGTTGGACAATATTGTTTCAGACGCTTACTATTGGGATAACCAGTGCACCGGAAATATTTCAGAGTAAAATGCCACAGTTACTTAAGGGTCTGAAAAGTGTTACTTTTTATATGAATTACATCTTAGTCCATTGATGTTAAATTAAAGAATATGATGAGTGGCTGTAGAAAGTTTTCAGAACTATCAGTTCTTCTGGTTTCAAACTTCACAAAGAAAAATGTAAAGTAGGTAAAACTACCCTTAACTTCTTGGGCTGTCAGAATAATAAAGAGGGTCTACACTTAGACTCAAATAAAGTAAAGGCTATTCTGGAGCTAAAGTTGGTCAGTAATAGAACTGAGGAGAACCATGGGCATGATAAACTAATTGTGAAGATAATTAAGGAGCCTATCAGTTGTTGCCAAGCCTCTGATTGACCTACTGAGCTTAAAAGTACCTTGATTGTGGGGCCCAAACCAGAGAAAGGCATTTGTAAAAGTTAAAGACTAGTTCTCAAAGCTCCAGTATTGGCGTTCTTTGATATTTCAAAGCCAACAATTGTATCTACAGATGCTAGTATTTATAGTTTAGGTGGTATATTGCTACAAGAAAAGGGTTCCATTTCAAAGCAAATACTACCTTCTGTTCCAAGATATTGACTGCTGCAGAGCACAGATTTGCAATGAAAAAAGAGTGCCTGGCCTGTATTTATCCTTATAAAAAGTCTTCACATTTCCTGTGTGAATTAGACTCTCATTGACTTGTTACAGATCACAGACCTTTGGTCCTTTTGCTCATCAGTGAAGATTTAGAGAAGGTGCTCATGAGATGCCAATGCCTGCTGATACGGTTAATGAGTTTTAACGCCATAGCAGAGCATGCATCTGGAAAAAACGTTTTGATAGTGGTTATTGTCAAGAAATTTGCTAACAGATCAACAAGCTACAAACTTAGAAAAGGATGCACCGTGATATATGAATTTAGTGTTAAAGAAGTGGCCTGCATCAGACCAAAAACTAAAGAAGATCCAGGATGCTGCTACGGATAATACACAGCCAGCAACAGTACTGAAGTAACAATGAAGGAGTGGTCACAACACATAAGCACTGTAAAGACTGAGGCAAAGATGTTTTTTTTGCATTCTGCAGTCACTTAGGTGTTACATCAGGCCTACTAACTTATGAAACGTGCATTGTTCTTCTTGAAGCTCTTAGAGTTGGAATGCTGGACTATATTCATAATGGCCATCTAGCATTGGCCAAATATCAAGAATGGGTTAAACAGTCTGTAAGGTGGTCAGGAATTAGCTTGGTGAATAAAGACAAAGTTCAGATCCTAGGAGCCCTTCACTCATGTTTAACAACTGCTTCATTCCCCTGGAATGAGCCACCCCAGAGCTTAGAATTTTATGCTAATTACAGAATCTTTAGAATGAAATTCAAAACTCTGCTGTGCGCTCAAGCTTTATTCCTCTGCCTGAAGAAAGCAGTCAGCCTGAAGTCTTCACTTCAGAGCAATTTACAGTTTATTGTTTTATTATTTAAAGTCTTATTCTTTATTCTAGTTATCTCTCAATTACTCTATATCAGTATTTTGTTTAATTTTGTTTATTTTTTCTGATTCTCCTGTTCCGCATCGGTTCCCAGGGATCAGAGAAGACCGTTTTGCGGCACGGTTTCTGCCTTTAGGTAACCACTTTTTTCTACAAATAAAAAGTCTTCTTAACTGTTTAAATTACTACTTTGCAGTAATTTGGTTTTGGACATTATCAGTTCCATTTTTTCAGGAACTGAGATGATAAATTGCCTTGAATTACTATTGTATGTCATTAGGTATTCATTTTACCTTGCAGTTCTTCTTGTAAGAGGGACCGAACCACATTTATGAATTTAAACCCATTCTTCTTTAATACGGGCATATTTCTGTTATGAAAGTATTGTTTTTTTGGGAAACACAATGTTTTTAAGCAGTCATCAGTGTTTGGCATGACTGACAGGCCCAAAAAGAAAACAGGACCCACAGGCTTTAAAGAGCCCCTAACGAAGTCTGGCTTCCTTGGCAGTTTCTGGTGTTTTAGATGCTGTGTTATTCTGATGAGTACTGATTTAGTAAAAAACAGAGGGCCCAATTCTACAAGGATGGTGCAAGTCACCTCCAAAGGTGACTTGTACCATTCCCTGTTATGCCAAAGACCATGTGCTCGATTCTGGAAGGGGCAGGGTCCCAGCAGCTTAGTCTTGCGAGATGCGACAATCCCCCAGGTAAGCCAAACAAAGGGCGTACCTGATGGGATGGTCGCAAGCTGCAGCCCCAGACCCGAAGGGAATAAATGCCCCCACATGTCCCAAGCCCGTGACAGTCAAGGCACTGCACCGCAATGCTAAGCATGCCTCCAATGACCCGATCCCTGATCTGCCACCCTTCACATCCCACAGCCCCCATAAGTTGTAAAGTGCACCCAAGTCCCTGGTAGTCTAGTGGCCCCCCACCCCCCCAATCGGCAGGGGCAGACCACCCCACTCCCCGCATCTGTCCCCGGCTGACGACTGGCACAGACCCTCCTCTCACCACCGTGGCCAGCCACCAACTGAGCTCAGCCTGAGCACGTACTGTATATACATGCTTAATGAGTGAACTGTCATTCATACACTGAGTACATATATACAGTACACGGTCAGATGGAGCTCAGTCAGTGGCTGGACGTGGTGGGCTGTGCCAATCACTGGCTAGGTAGGAGGGGTGCGGGGAGGTCTTGCAATGCCGGGTTGGGAGGTTGGAGGGCCTCTAGACCAACAGGGATTATGGATTAGGGTTTGTCTATTTATTACAGTTTTTACAGGAAAGTGCCATTTGCAGGCAATTGGCATCAGGGCTTGGGGGGGCTGTGTGTAGCCCTGTGGTGCTTTCATTACCACATTTGGAGATTAGGGATGGGGGGGCATGAGTAGCACTGTCGGGCTATTTTTTAAGTACTGGGGGTCAGGGGCATGTAGCAGCCCTGTGGGGCTATATTACAAGCACTGGGGATTGGGGCATGCTGCAGCCCTGCGGGGCTTTTTGGTATTGGGGAGGACATGGATAGCCCTACGAGACATTCACATGTTGTTACTGGGTTGGAGCATTGGGGGGGACAGAACTAGCTCTGTGAGGCTTTTATTTTTTGGGGTCAGGGCAGTGTTGGGGTTTGGCATACCATCAGGGGGATGGGCAGGCTGCACATACAGGCAACCTCCAGGGGCATAAGTACAGTTACGCCAGCTATATGCTGGAGTAACTTACATTGATAGTTTTCCCCCGGGGGTTGTTGGAGATAGCACCCTGGGGGACTTTGTTGCTGCCCTTCCAGAATAGGGTATAACTGCTGCCGTAAACCCCCTAGCGCCATGTCAATCAATCAATCAATCAATCAATCATCAATCAATCAAAATTTTTATTTAACCAGGCGAACACCATTGAGCAAAGCTCCTTTTCAAGGTGGACCTGGGAGAACACAAGTACAAGATAACAGGGTAATACACAAAAATAGCAATACACAGGCTTGATCAAAAACAAGCATGGACAACAAATTGTAAGGAAATACAGGATAAGTAACACAATAGTTTGAAGATAATAAACTGAGCTAATAACAGTAATACAGATAAGGTCAGCAACTGTGGAAAGATGGGGTGACAAGAGCCATGGCAACTCGACTGGGACCCTGGAGCACCGTGACGAATCGACTGGGCCCTGAAGTACAGGTAGGGGGATGGAATAGGGGCAGAGGAGAAGGGATGAGATGGAGTGCGAATAGGTCAGAGGCCTAAGGGAATGTGAACTGGGAGTGCAAAAGTAAAGTGAAGAACCAGATGAGGGGGACTAGACTGGGGGGTAGGGTGAAGGGGAGAGTGGGTACAATACAGGAAACAGAACGGTTGTTAAAAAATAAGGAGGAGAGAAGAAAGGATGGAGGTGAAGGGAGAGGGCCAGGCAGAGGCTGAGTTCAGGGTCAATAGATTGGGGGGTGAAGAGATAGAGAGAAGTGAAGGAAGAAGGGAAGGGGAGAGAGGGAGATCACCATGCAGAAGCTGGGATCAGAATCCAAGATGAGAGTGATCAGGGGACACCCTGAGGGGGGAAGTCATTTGATCAAGAGTAGCAAGCACAGGATTCTTTATTGTGCTGAAAATAAAGTGTTTTAAAGGCTGTGGTGCTGACTTTATGCTTTAATGTCAGAGTTTTTTGCAGGTTATTCCATAGCTTGGGAAGCGCATGACTAATGGAAGCCCAACCAAAGTGGGATCTAGCCTTTGTTACCTTTAAAGTAATATAGGAGGCACTTCTCAGAGCATACCTGCTTAGAGTGCAAAGTGGTAAACAGGCAGAGATGTAGTCAGGCAGTTTGTTGATAATAGCTTTGTATGTCCAGATGGCGGCATTTCTTTGTCATCTGAGGGTAAGAGAAGACCAACCTCCAACGGAATACAACAAACAGTGGTGGGTGGAGTATGGAAGATCTGGCATAAACCTTACGGCTCTATGATAGAGCATATCGAGCTTTGAGAGTGCGCTGACTGGTCCTTGGCTATGGAGGAAATCAGCATAATCTAGCAAGGGTAGGAAGGTAGTTTGGACTAGTCTCATTTTCACATTAGAGGGGAAGAGATTTTTTATCCTAAAGAAAAGGCCAAGCCTTTGAAGAAGCTTCTTTGTCAGTTCTTCTGTATGTACTATGAAGGAGAGTCTGTTGTCAAGCCATACACCCAAGTATTTGAATTGATTTACATACTCCAACTGTACACCCAGGGCTGTGGATATTGAGGGGAGAGTCCCAGCCAAGGCTGGATTAGGTAGGTTGGGAAAGGATGAGAAGAACATAGCTTTTGTTTTCTTAACATTCAAAAGCAATTTTTGGTTTAGGACCTGGTGCTGCAGCAAATTAAAACCGTTCTGGAGAGCTGTACATGCCACATCGGGAGAGGGACCACTAGCATAAAGTACAGTGTCATTCGCAAAGAGATGTATTTGGGCTTTTTTGATGGTGACGTATATCCTGTTTATATAGACAGTGAATAGCAATGGTCCCAGGATGGAACCTTGTGGTACACCCCTCAGGAGAGGTTTTAGAGGTGAAAGTTCACCTTCACCTTTTAGCTGCTGATAACGGTCTGTGAGGTAGTTCTTGAACCAACTAGTAGATAAAGAATCCAATCCAATATGCCGGAGGGCCATGAGAAGCAGGTCATGATCAACAGTATCGAAGGCATTGCTTAGGTCCAAGAACACTGCACAGACAAAGTTCTTGCTGACTAACTCACACTGCCAATCATTTGTAACCATAGCCAGGGCCAAGATTGTGCTATGTTTGGCTCTAAAGCCTGACTATAGTGGATTGAGCAAATTTGCCGATTCCAGATAGTTTCTAAGCTGGGTGTTCACGATTTTTTCCAGTAACTTAGACAGAGTTGGTAGGATGGAGATTGGCCTATAAATGTTCAGGTCACTAGGATCTCCTGACTTAAACAAAGGGATAACATGTGCTGTTTTCCAGATGGTGGGAAGGTCATCCTGTGAGAGGGATAAGTTGAATAAGTGTGTGATGGGCACTGCAAGGACATGGTAGCCTAACCTTAGGAGGTAAGACTCGATAAGGTCAGCTCCAGTACTTTTTCTAACATCCAACTGGAGCAGGAGGTCCTCGACTTCCTTCAGGGTTGTGGGTTGGAGTGAGAAGGACGCATTTGAGAAGGAGATACCTTGATTATTGATTCCCAGTTGTGAGTGGAGCATATTGGCTGGAGAATTGTAGAAGGCGAGCCCTGCAGTGGCAAAGTTATTGTTGAAGGCATCAAGAATTAACAGTTTGTTGGTGAGTATATTGGCACCAGTCGAAATTTTTGATGGCAAAGAGGAGATGGCCTTCGATGTCTTTAATTAATTTCCAGAATTTTGTGGGGCATTTAGCAGACAGATCACATTGAGTGCAGTAAAACTTAGCCTTTGTTTCTCTAACCATTGTGGTGCAGAGATTCCTTGCCCTCCTAAAGAGGTTCCAGTCATTCGAAAGTTTGAATTTACAAGCTTTTTTCCACAGCATATCTCTGTTGCGCATAGCTTCCTTCAGCTCAGTGGTGAACCACTGGCAGGACTTATTCCTAACACAAGTTTTCACAAGGAGTGCGTGTCTGTTAATAGCGCCTAATATGCCTAATACTATGCCTTGGAAAATGTCATAGGCAGTGGACACTGAATTTGCTAAGTAAAAGTCAGACCAATACACTGAATGAGATAGCTCTGTGATGTATGCACAGGGATCAAGATACTGGAGGCACCTTTTGAAGGAGAGTTTCAATGCACCTGGGGGAGTGTGATTGGACCTCATGCAGGCGATGAAGCAGTGGTCACTAATATCTAAGAAAAAAAAATCAGCATGGGTGAATCAGTAAGGTTTGCTGACAAGGATAATATCCAGCAAGGTGCTGTTAGAGGGGTTTGACTTGTTTGAGCGTGTGGGTTCGCTGATGAGTTGTGTCAGCCTGAGAGAATCGCAGAGCGTTTTAAGGGGAGAGGATGCACTGGACAACCAGTCTAGATTAAGGTTCCCTAGTAGTATAGACACAGATGACCTATGCCCCAGAATAAGGATTAAATGATTTAGAAGCTGCAACCTGGCGGATGGGGCCTATAACAGCCTGACACACAAACAGATACTCCAGATGAAATCTCAACCTGCAGTGTAAGACTTTCAAACTCATAAAGGATCGAGGTTGAGTCGATGATAGAGACCGCAGATTTGTTTTTGACGTAAATAGCCACCCCACCACCTTTGGATTGCCTGTCAGTTTGAAACAGAGAGATTAAGAGGGGAGGTTTATTTCATTATTGCTAGTCACTGGGCGGAGCCAGGACTCTGTGACAACCAAAATGTCAGGGGCAGTGTGGCATATCCAAGCCTGGATAGAGGTTATTTTTTTTTAACAAGTTGCATGCATTAACATGCATAAAACTTAAGCCTTTAATGCTAGGTAGGTCTGTCGGAGATCCAATAGATACAAGTGGGCCTGGGTTCAACTTAAAATTATCTGAGCACAGTAACAGGAGAAGCAGAAGCTTCCTAGATAATCCTAAGAGTAGTTTTAAAAGTTTGATGTGTTCCCGCTTACGGGGAATGTGGGCATGGCATGGAGGAGCCCAAGGGCTAATACCTGACTGGTATAGGGCTACATATAACAGTACCTTGCCAGAAAAGTACAGAGTATGGTGGGCAGAGTGAGGAGATGAGTAAGCGAAGTTTGGGGAGTGCTCAGCAAGAGTACCTCCATACTGTGTTAGGTGTGTATCCAAACTCGGGGGGATGGAACTAAGGGCACCTATGAGGTAATCGATGAATCCCAAGATGTAGGCAATATCCAAATTATAGATGATTTCCCCTGACTTGGTGGGAGATGGCTGAGTTACAGAGTTTGATAATAATGAGGAAAATAGGATCACAGACAGGCAGAATGGAACCCACAGCCTCTGTGTTAATAAGCCAATATCTATGATGCAGAGGTATGAGGGACAAGAATCCACAAAAACGAGACAGATTTGAAAGCCTGCGAGTAGGTAAGGGTAAAAGGTTTTTCTGGACTCTAGAGGAGTTTTTTCCAGAATCTAGACAAGGTGATAAAGTATCCAGAATATAATAAGAAAGTATCTAACAAAAGTATCCAGAGTAAAGCAAGTAAAATTAGCAAGAAATTTAGTTAAGGGGTGGTAATGAAAGGGGCCATAGAGGAAAAATGAAGTGGGTGGGAGATAAGCCAATGAAAAGTGGTATAGCTAGGTGGGCAGGGATAAAGGAGTATTTAAGGTGGCCTGGGGGGATGAAAATTCACTGAGAGAGACAAGTAAATAGAAAATTAGGCTTCAAAGTCCAGGGCAAAACAACAGGCCAATCAGGACACATTGTCTGACTAAGCAGCCAATGAGAGCTGTCCCAAAACAGCGCCGAAGGTTTGAAGAGAAAAGCTGGTCTGAGAGTTTCCCAGAGAAGCCGGGTCTGAGGCATCAATCTCCGTGCCAAGGCATTAGAAGGCAGGGGCTGGTACAGTAGCTTCTGAGCAGTGGGGTGCCTGCTGATGGTTCTGACCTCAGCAGCAGCGTTTACAACCTGAGGGGCTTTCAGGATCGCAGGGGTTTAAGATGTAACTGGTGGCATAAGTTCACTTGGCAAAAAGCAGCCTGTGGCATGTCACAGACCACTTTACAGAATACTGTATGTCACAACTGCTGGTGTAACTTGCTACTTGCTTTTATTTTGAGGCAAGTCAAGTTATGTCCAGACATAACCTTTTAGATCGGGCCCCAGTGTTTGCAGTGTTTGCCAGCTTGGTTTGTCATCCCCTTTCTGCCTTTACTTTTCCGCTGTTTGTCAACCGCTGCCATCCCGAAGAAAAGTGACATCATATGTAATTGGCAATCCCTGTGCCAGTTACTGTACCGTTCTTAGTGTGCTGCCATAGTCTCCTAGTCTAACTAATCTTTACTGGCTTAGTGTTTTCTTATAGGGAGTATAGCGGAAGGGAAATTATTGAGATATATTGCTGATATTAGTTGCCAACCTGTTAATTTGTGTAGCTGTGATTCTTATACTCTATGTTCACTGAAATTGTTTTTAAAAAAATCATCTCTGCTGTAGTATGTTAAATGTTTGAGTGATAGGAGTTACATGTAATCCTGTCTGTTTTAAAAAATGACAGCATGGTGTCTTCCTTTTTTTCCCCATTATTAACTTTTGTGACAAGTGAAAATGGAAAAAAATGACACTTCTAACAACCCTTCACACATCACGAGATTCAGTGGCAAGGCAGATCTGTCCATGATAAGCACATAACCCTAAAGCAACAGGCACTGTATCACCCATCCCCCAAACAAAGTAATAAATATACAGACTTTATAGAAAGGACCAATATATAACAAAACTAAGCATATTACTAAAAACAAACAATACACAAATAAAAAAAAAACACCTTGGACTGCATGTAATGCTGCACCCGTTGGAATTGCTGTCAGGATAAGTCAAACAGACACAGCCAACTTTATAAACAGACCCAGACAAAAACTACCAAAGAGCTCATTACCAACTCCATTTTCACATGTCACAAAAGTAACTAATAGAGGGGTGGGAGGGCAGGAGACATCACGCCATAATTTTTCAAAACAGATAGGATTATGAGTAACTTCCTTTAGCTCAGGCATTTAACATTGTACAGCAGAGACAATGTTTTTTTTAAGGAACGTCAGTGAACATACAGTGTAAGAATCACAGCTACACAAATTAACAGGTTGGCAACTAATATTAGCAGTGTACCTCAATAATTTCCCTTCCGCTACACTCCCTATAAGAAAACACTAAGCCGGTAAAGCTGACTTAGACTAGGAGACTATGGCAGCGCACTAAGAACGGTGCAGTAATTGACACAGGGATTGCCAACTACATATGACATCACTTTTCTTCGTGATGGCAGTGGTTGACAAACAGTGGGAAAAGGTAAAGGTAGAGAAGGGATGACAAACCAAGCTGGCACAAATGGCTAAACATTCCGTTTTTGATTAAATCAATACTCATCAGAATAAAATGGCATCTGAACACTAGAAACTGCCAAGGGAGCCAGACTTCATCAGTGGCTCTTTAAAATTGCTAAATTTGTTTTTAATTCCTATCTAAGCCAGACTGCCATGAGTTGTGTTTGAGGTGCTTGGGTTGAGAACACAATTTTGTCAGTTGTGAGCTTTGTATTAAGTTTTGCCCTAAAATCAAACAAAAAGGGCTAAGAAATTAGAAAACATTATGGCTTATCAGTCTGCCTTCATGTCACCTAAAGGCTCAGATGACAGTCAGTTCCTCAAAGTAAGTAGCAGTCCTGGTTAAAGGGGACAGACAAGAAAGAAAAGACTGCAAAAGATAGTTCAGAAGTCGGGGAGTCTGAACAGCAGAACCCTGAATTCAGTAAAAATAAAGAGCCTCTGAGCAGACACCAGAGACAGTGCCTGTGAAGAAAAAAACAAAACCAAAAACATGCCCCTGTCCCTCCTCCTGAAGAAGGAAAGGAACCACCAGTAGATACAAATAAAATGCCCTCAATCAAGGACATGACAAAGGCATGGCAATTATTCCAGGCATTCCATGTCTTGGGGAATCCCATGAATATGCCTGCACCCCTCCCCATCTTCCAGTTCTATTCCCAATGCCTACAGAGTAGGAGGCTGGTGTATTATGAGGAGGAGGAGGAGGATGAAGGAGACTCAGTAGAACCAGGAGGTTCTCCTGAACAAGAGTGTGTCTCCTTTCCACAACCCTTGGATGACTATACCTCACACTACACTTTTGTGAGGCATATGGTAAACACCCTTAACATCTCCTCACAGGAAACTGAGGAAGATGAGCATGAGGTGGAATTTATGGATATGATGGGCTTAACTCCCACCAAAAAGTTGCTATTGCCCATCCACAAGTCCCTTAAGAAGGACACCTGCAAAATCATGTCATCATCCAATTCAGCTGCTAGCATAGATACGAAAATTGAGAAAAAAGTATCGGGGAGAAACAGGGTTTTAAATACCTGTATTCTCATCTTGATCATGAGGGAGTGGTCCAGACTGCCACTTGCGAAAAGTCAAAGTGCCCCCTTCTTCCCAGCCTCCTGAGTAAGATTCTAGGTACTGGATAGCATGGACAAAAATGTTTATACTTCAGTTCCCCTGCTGTTAAGGCAGGGAGCATACTTGGCCTACACAGCTCAATAGGATAAAGCGTTTTGGAACACCATATTATTTGTTTGTTTTGTTTATTTAATCTGGTAGGTCCATGGGCCAAAGACCTATTTTTGTGGGTGACCAGAGTACATAAAAACATACATAACATAACAACAATGATTAGCATCGGGCACATATAAATACATAGCAATTACAAGTACAAACAGGTTCATAAAACAAGCACTGACATACAAAGGAATATTAATTTACATAAAATTTGCCTTCACTATCTGTAAGCAAATACTGGCAATGAGTGAGAAGGCTACTGGTTGATTTGGCACATGATTTGGCTGATACAGCAAAGGCAGCCATAGATGCCACTAAGTACCAGTTCCACATGGCTGTGGACACTAATGATACCTCATCCAGGGTCATCACACATACAATGTCCTTAAGAAGGTTTGCTTGCCTTAGAACCACAAACCTATCCCAGGACACTCAAACAAAAGCTATGGATTTTCCTGAGGGAAACATTGTTTTGTGACAAGACAGAGACTTACATAAAGAAGGTGGATGAATACAAAGCCTCCTACAAGAGCAATACTGAAAAGGAAAATGCCTCCACCTCCCACAGGCTTTATGAAAGGGGAGGTAGAGGCAGGGGATACTTACCCCATGCTTATATTATCTATGACTACCCTTCACAGAGGGTTTTTTTTTCAGGGGTAGGGGTATCAGGGGTACCAGGCATGCAGCTGAAACACCAGCTTCCAAAAACAAGCAAAGCCAAACCCCTGACAAGTCTCCACAGTTACCCATCTATTGCTAGTGGGGGGAAGGCTGACTCACTGTTTTCAAGGATGGACAAAAATAACCACAGATAAGTTGGTTTTGGAAATAGTGAGTCAGGGTATGTTCCTGCAGTTCAGAAAATTTCTGAGACTGCAGAATCACAAACTCTTCCACCCTCACACTCCAACAGAGAGAATCTTGTTGGAGATGGAGGTAAACAAGTTACTGCAAGCAAATGCAGTGGAAAAGGTGCCTCCCAATAGGTACCTCCCTTCCGATGGGGAAAGCAACACTTTTTTTTATTTTATTTATTTGTACATCGGTTTACAACCTTTGAGCCAGAGGCTCATTTCCAAAGGTACCTCGTCACATTGGGGACAGACAGAACAACTTTAGGTTACAGCATAAAAGTCACTGACTTACAGTTACACAGAATGGTTTCATACATTTATACAATTTAGTAGCAAGTACAATGATACAGCTGAGCATGCTGGTAAATAACAGAGCAGATGCAATGGGGAGAAGTGGGGGGTGGTGGTGGAGTGCCTGATGGGTGTTGTCAAGTGTGGAGAGATCGAGGCCACATTTAGAGACAGGAGCAGCTGCGAGTGTTAAACAGGTGGCTCCGAAGGGTGGTTTTGAAGTTGGAGATTGTGGGGGCATTGGAGATGGGAGCAGGGAGAGAGTTAAACCAGGATGGAGCTCTGTAGCAGAAGGACCTCTGACCATGGGTGGTCCTGGATCTGGGGACCAGTAGAGTGGTGTTGTTGGAGGCTCAGGTTGTGATAGTGGGTTGGGTGTGGCGAATGGAGGCTGTCACCCTGGGAGGTGAAGCCTGAGTAGAGCTTTTTTTGTGAGGAGGCAGGTTTGATAGCGTAGCCGTTCATCTAGGTTAAGTAGTTTTGCCTCGTCATAGAGTTGACAAGTATGTGTGAGCCTAGGGGCACCAGTAAGCAGCCTGCAGGTCTTATTTAGGGTAAGGTGAATTTTGTTGAGGGCAGCAGTGTCAGCAGCACCATAGACTGGCAGGCCATAGTCAACAAGGAAAAGTACCGAAGACGTAACCACAAGTCACACAGCATCAGGGGGGTGGCAAAGGTGATAAATTATCCAGAATATAATAAGAAAGTATCTAACAAAAGTATCCAGAGTAAAGCAAGTAAAATTAGCAACAAATTTAGCTAAGGGGTGGTAATGAAAGGGGCCATAGAGGAAAAATGAAGTGGGTGGGAGATAAGCCAATGAAAAGTGGTATAGCTAGGTGGGCAGGGATAAAGGAGTATTTAAGGTGGCCTAGGGAGGTGGTGGGGGGTGGGATGAAAATTCACTGAGAGAGACAAGCAAATAGAAAATTAGGCTTCAAAGTCCAGGGCAAAACAACAGGTCAATCAGGACACATTGTCTGACTAAGCAGCCAATGAGAGCTGTCCCAAAATAGCGCCGAAGGTTTGAAGAGAAAAGCTGGTCTGAGAGTTTCCCAGAGAAGCCAGGTCTGAGGCATCAATCTCCGTACCCGAACGTAGAAGAGCAGGGGCTGGTACAGTAGCTTCTGAGCCGTGGGGTGCCTGCTGATGGTTCTGACCTCAGCAGCAGCGTTTACAGCCCGAGGGGGCTTTCAGGATCGCAGGGGTTTAAGGTGTAACTGGTGGCATAAGTTCACTTTGGCAAAAGCAGCTTGTGGCATGTCACAGACCACTTTACAGAATACTGTATGTCGCAACTGCTGGTGTAACTTGCTACTTGCTTTATTTTTTGGGGCGCAAGTCAAGTTATGTCAGACATAACCTTTTGAGAATCGGGCCCCCAGTGTTTAGCAGTTTGTGCCAGCTTGGTTTGTCATCTCCTTCTGCCTTTACTTTTTCCCGCTGTTTGTCAACCGCTGCCATCCCAAAGAAAAGTGACATCATATGTAATTGGCAATCCCTGTGCCAGTTACTGTACCGTTCTTAGTGTGCTGCCATAGTCTCCTAGTCTAACTAATCTTTACTGGCTTAGTGTTTTCTTATAGGGAGTATAGCGGAAGGGAAATTATTGAGATATATTGCTGATATTAGTTGCCAGCCTGTTAATTTGTGTAGCTGTGATTCTTGTACTCTATGTTCACTGAAGTTGTTTTTAAAAAAATCATCTCTGCTGTAGTATATTAAATGTTTGAGTGATAGGAGTTACATGTAATCCTGTCTGTTTTGAAAAATGACAGCATGGTGTCTTCCTTTTTTTCCCCATTATTAACTTTTGTGACAAGTGAAAATGGAAAAAAATGACACTTCTAACAACCCTTCACACATCACGAGATTCAGTGGCAAGGCAGATCTGTCCATGATAAGCACATAACCCTGAAAGCAACAGGCACTGTATCACCCATCCCCCCCCAAACAAAGTAATAAATATACAGACTTTATAGAAAAGGACCAATATATAACAAAACTAAGCATATTACTAAAAACAAACAATACACAAATAAAAAAAAACACCTTGGACAACATGTAATGCTGCACCCGTTGGAGTTGCTGTCAGGATAAGTCAAACAGACACAGCCAACTATATAAACAGACCCAGACAAAAACTACCAAAAAGCTCATTACCAACTCCATTTTCTCTTGTCACAAAAGTTACTAATAGAGGGGTGGGAGGGCAGGAGACATCACACCGTAATTTTTCAAAACAGTTAGGATTATGAGTAACTTCCTTTTGCTCAGGCATTTGACATTGTACAGCAGATACAATGTTTTTTTTAAGGAACGTCAGTGAACATAGATTGTAAGAATCACAGCTACACAAATTAACAGGTTGGCAACTAATATTAGCAGTGTACCTCAATAATTTCCCTTCCGCTACACTCCCTATAAGAAAACACTAAGCTGGTAAAGCTGACTTAGACTAGGAGACTATGGCAGCGCACTAAGAACGGTGCAGTAATTGGCACAGGGATTGCCAACTACATATGACATCACTTTTCTTCGTGATGGCAGCAGTTGACAAACAGTGGGAAAAGGTAAAGGTAGAGAAGGGATGACAAACCAAGCTGGCACAAATGGCTAAACACTCCGTTTTTGATTAAATCAATACTCATCAGAATAAAATGGCATCTGAACACTAGAAACTGCCATGGGAGCCAGACTTCATCAGTGGCTCTTTAAAATTGCTAAATTTGTTTTTAATTCCTATCTAAGCCAGACTGCCGTGAGTTGTGTTTGAGGTGCTTGGGTTGAGAACACAATTTTGTCAGTTGTGAGCTTTGTGTTAAGTTTTGCCCTAAAATCAAACAAAAAGGGCTAAGAAATTAGAAAACATTATGGCTTATCAGTCTGCCTTCATGTCACCTAAAGGCTCAGATGACAGCCGTCTCAAAGTAAGTAGCAGTCCTGGTTAAAGGGGACAGACAAGAAAGAAAAGACTGCAAAAGATAGTTCAGAAGTCGGGAGTCTGAACAGCAGAACCCTGATTTCAGTAAAAATAAAGAGCCTCTGAGCAGACACCAGAGACAGTGCCTGTGAAGAAAAAAACAAAACCAAAAACATGCCCCTGTCCCTCCTCCTGAAGAAGGAAAGGAACCACCAGTAGATACAAATAAAATGCCCTCAATCAAGGACATGACAAATGCATGGCAATTATTCCAGGCATTCCATGTCTTGGTGAATCCCATGAATATGCCTGCACCCCTCCCCATCCTCCAGTTCTATTCCCAATGCCTACAGAGGAGGAGGCTGAATTGTATTATGAGGAGGAGGAGGAGGAGGATGAAGGAGACTCAGTAGAACCAGGAGGTTCTCCTGAACAAGAGTGTGTCTCCTTTCCACAACCCTTGGATGACTATACCTCACACTACACTTTTGTGAGGCATATGGTAAACACCCTTAACATCTCCTCACAGGAAACTGAGGAAGATGAGCATGAGGTGGAATTTATGGATATGATGGGCTTAACTCCCACCAAAAAGTTGCTATTGCCCATCCACAAGTCCCTTAAGAATTACACCTGCAAAATCATGTTATCATCCAATTCAGCTGCTAGCATAGATACGAAAATTGAGAAAAAAGTATCGGGGAGAAACAGGGTTCTGAATATCTGTATTCTCATCTTGATCATGAGGGAGTGGTCCAGACTGCCACTTGTGACAAAGTCAAAGTTCCCCTTTCTCTCCAGCCTCCTGAGAAAGATTCCAGGTACTTGATAGCATGGACAAAAATGTTTATACTTCAGTGTCCCTGCTGTTAAGGCAGGGAGAATACTTGGCCTACACAGCTCAATAGGATAAAGCCTTTTGGAACTCCATATTATTTGTTTGTTTTGTTTATTTAATCTGGTAGGTCCATGGGCCAAAGGCCTATTTTTGTGGGTGACCAGAGTACATAAAAACATACATAACATAACAACAATGATTAGCATCGGGCACATATAAGTACATAGCAATTACAAGTACAAACAGGTTCATAAAACAAGCACTGACATACAAAGGAGTACTAATTTAAATAACATTTGCCTTCACTCTCTGTAAGCAAATACTGGCAATGAGCGAGAAGGCTACTGGTGATTTGGCACAGGATTTGGCTGATACAGCAAAGGCAGCCATAGATGCCACTAAGTACCAGTTCCACATGGCTATGGACACTAATGATACCTCATCCAGGGTCATCACACATACAATGTCCTTAAGAAGGTTTGCTTGCCTTAGAACCACAAACCTATCCCAGGACACTCAAACAAAAGCTATGGATTTTCCCTTTGAGGGAAACATTGTTTTGTGACAAGACAGAGACTTACATAAAGAAGGTGGATGAATACAAAGCCTCCTACAAGAGCAATACTGAAAAGGAAAATGCCTCCACCTCCCACAGGCTTTATGAAAGGGGAGGTAGAGGCAGGGGATACTTACCCCATGCTTATATTATCTATGACTACCCTTCACAGAGGGTTTTTTTTTCAGGGGTAGGGGTATCAGGGGTACCAGGCATGCAGCTGAAACACCAGCTTCCAAAAACAAGCAAAGCCAAACCCCTGACAAGTCTCCACAGTTACCCATCTATTGCTAGTGGGGGGAAGGCTGACTCACTGTTTTCAAGGATGGACAAAAATAACCACAGATAAGTTGGTTTTGGAAATAGTGAGTCAGGGTATGTTCCTGCAGTTCAGAAAATTTCTGAGACTGCTGAATCACAAAATCTTCCACCCTCACACTCCAACAGAGAGAATCTTGTTGGAGATGGAGGTAAACAAGTTACTGCAAGCAAATGCAGTGGAAAAGGTACCTCCCAAAAGGTACCTCCCTTCCGATGGGGAAAGCGACACTTTTTTTTATTTTATTTATTTGTACATTGGTTTACAATCTTTGAGCTAGAGGCTCATTTCCAAAGGTACCTCGTCACATTGGGGACAGACAGAACAACTTTAGGTTACAGCATAAAAGTCACTGACTTACAGTTACACAGAATGGTTTCATACATTTATACAATTTAGTAGCAATTACAATGATACAGCTGAGCACATGCTGGTAAATAACAGAGCCAAGATGCAATGGGGAGAAGTGGGGGGGTGGTGAGGTGGAGTGCCGCCCAGTGGGTGTTGTCAAGTGTGGAGAGATTGAGGCCACATTTAGAGACAGGAGCAGCTGCGAGTGTTAAACAGGTGGCTCCGAAGGGTGGTTTTGAAGTTGGAGATTGTGGGGGCATTGGAGATGGGAGCAGGGAGAGAGTTGTTTTTTTATTTAATATATTTTATTAGTTAACCGAGCAGTACAATTGACAGGCAGTTAACACTGAAGAATTATCTAATTATTAAACATGTATAGAATACTCCGGAATAGAAAAAGAATAAGAACCTACATGGCTCATCATTGCAAAGTTTAAAGTTAAATTAAATAACAAACCTCCCTCCCCTCTTTAACCCCCTCCCCCATGTGGTGCATATTAACTCCAATACACAAAGCCATGTTACCTGTCTGGGTAACGGAGAAGAAAAGAGGACAAAAGAAAAAAAAGTGTTATGGGTCATTACCACAAAAGTCATATCCCACCAGAAAACAAGAGATTGACCCAAAATTAACATTTTGTTCTCTCCTAAGCAAAATTGATATAATAAGCAGCAGTATAACATGGAGGTCATGGAGGAGCCCAGCCTGTCCCAAACCCAGGTATCATTTGAGGCAGAGGGCATACAGCTTACCCCATTTCTTTGTGAAAGAGGCAATCGTTGGTTAACCGAGCCATCAAATTCTCCACATGGAGTGCAAAGAGAGCTCATGTAACCATTCTGTAAGTTAAAAAGTTTGGTCTTTCCAATGTCTAAGTACTAGCTTTTTAACCGCCATGGAAATTAAGGCCAAATGAAATCTTCTTTCTCTCACTTGAATTCCGGAGTAGTCCCCTAGAATACAAGCTTGGGGGGAAAATAGTCCTTGCAATCCTAACATTGGATCAAGGGTGTTTTCTATTTGTTTCCATAATGGGCTACTAATTCACATGACCAAAGTATATGTAATAAGGAAAGCAGGGAGAGAGTTAAACCAGGATGGAGCTCTGTAGCAGAAGGACCTCTGACCATGGGTGGTCCTGGATCTGGGGACCAGTAGAGTGGTGTTGTTGGAAGTTCAGGTTGTGATAGTGGGTTGGGTGTGGCGAATGGAGGCTGTCACCCTGGGAGGTGAGAGCCCGAGTAGAGCTTTTTTTGTGAGGAGGCAGGTTTGATGTAGCTGTTCATCTAGGTTAAGTAGTTTTGCCTCGTCATAGAGTTGACAAGTATGTGTGAGCCTAGGGGCACCAGCAAGCAGCCTGCAGGTCTTATTTAGGGTAAGGTGAATTTTGTTGAGGGCAGCAGTTTCAGCAGCACCATAGACTGGCAGGCCATAGTCAACAAGAAACAGTACTGAAGACGTAACCACAAGTCGGACAGCATCAGGGGGGTGGCAGTTTTTATAGCGGTACAGGATGCCAAGCTGTGTATTAGTGGCGGATGCAAGGGCATCAATGTGGGTGTGGTAGGTGAGGGCTGAATGGAAAGTAACCCCAAGGTATTTGTAGGAGCAGACTTGTTCAAGTGGTTGCTTGGTACTAGGGAGGATAGGGAGTGGGAAGTTGCAGGCTTTGTTTTGGGGGTGGGCAAAAAGCATTGTTTTGTTTTTTTTTTTGAGATTAATGAGTGCCTGTGCTCTTTAAACCAGGCTTCGGCATCATTGTAGGATTGTTGTAGGGTGTCCTGGAGGGAGATGGGATTACAGTGGGTGGCAAAAATGACAGCATCATCTGCATACATAAGAATATTGCCAGAGCATGCACTGGGCAGGGTGTTTAGATAGAGTGAAAAGAGTAGGGGGCCCAGGATGGAGCCCTGGGGTACCCCTGAGCGGATGGGATGAGTTTCAGAGAGTGTCCCATTGATTTTTACACATTGGGAGCGAGTGGATAGATAGCTTGTGCACCAGGCGAGAGGGCCAGCAGGGAAACCAGTGTGGCAGAGGACATCCAGCAGAAGAGGGTGGGAGACAGTGTCGAAGGCCTTTGAGAGGTCAATGAACACTACACCAGCTAGGGAGCTGGCATCCAGGGAGGAGTGTAGGAAATTGGAGAACTCAACTAGTGCAGTGCCGGTATTGTGACCAGCATGGAAGCCATGCTGCTCTGGGCATAAGATGTTATGCTTAGTCAGATATTCAGTGATTTGAATGGCCACCATTTTTTCTAGGGCTTTGGTGGGGGGGGGGATGGAGGATGGAGATTGGTCGGTAGTTCCCGGCGGAGGACCTGTCGCCCCCTTTATGAATGGGTGTGACTATGGCTGTTTTCCATGCAGGGGGGAATTGCCCCAGGCAGAGGGATCTATTAAGTAGGCTGGTGAGTGGGGCAAGGACTTCATCCAGCACCAGCCAGAGAATACTGGGGTCCAGGGAGTCGCTGCCGGGACTATTGCTATTTAATGCTTTAATTAGGAGGTGTCTGGCTTCCTGGGTAGATACCTTACATAGGTGGAAACTGGGGCGTTGGAGGACAGGGGGAGGTAGGGTGGGGGGAGGGTCTAAGAAATTACTGGGGAGGACAGAGCTAAGGTCAATAAAGGAGGTGTTAAGGCAGTTAGCAATGCAGGCAGGATCGGTGGAGGTAGAGCCATCAATAGTGAGCTGGGATGGGGGAGAGGAGCATGATTTCCCATTTATTTGTTTAACATTGTCCCAGAAAGTCCGGGCACACCCCCAGGAGGAGGAGGTGAGGATGGCCTGGTAATGGTCGGCCTTGGCTTTACGAACGGCCCATGTGCACCTGTTCCGAGCAGCATTGTAGGCCTGTCTATCAGCCATCCGGCCCGTTTCAGTGGCAAGGTACCAGAGGTTATCCCTATTTCTGAGCATTTGTAGTAGGGCAGGGGTAACCCAGGGTGCATTATGTTTTTTGGATCGAATTCTTGTAAGGGATGCAAAGAGGTCACAGGCCTTGTTAAAGGTTTGGGAGGAAAAAGGTGAGGGCAGTGTCTATGTCGGGTGCATGATGAATGGGGAACCAATTAATCTGGGCGAGGAACTGTTTGAGTTTTATCAGCCTCTTTCCAACAGAAATCTTATCAGCCTGCTCCAGGATACAAGCTACTGACATTATCTCAGGGCAAGATAACATTCCCAGATCTGAGAACTCTGCATCTTAGTACATGGTTCTTGAACAGCTACAGTTCTCTGGATTAAATCTTTCTGAAAAGGTTATGGAAGTGCTAAAGGTTTCCAGGAGACCAGCGACAAGTAAAACCTATGCCTCAGAGTGGAAAATATTTTCTCTTTGGTATACTTCAGTTCATCAATAGTCCCTGGGCCTCAGGCCCTCAGTCTTAAAGATTCTGGCAGCAGTGTCAGCATATGCTTCAGCTGGCAAGAACAGGTCAGTGGCCTCGCAGCCCATTTTCATTTAGCTCTTTAAAGGTCTTAATCACCCATATCCTCTAGTAAGGGATCTTGACCCTCTGGAACTGAATCTGTGTATTGTACAGCTGATGGAGGCTCCCTTTGAGCCTATGGCAACTGCTGCTCTGAAGTATGTCACCTGGAAAGCAGTTTTCCTGTTGGAACTGGCATCTACCAGGAGAGTGAGTGAGTTGCAAGCTGTCTGCATGGATCCTAACTATATTCAGTTTCACAGGGACAAGGTAGTCTTAAGAACTAACAGAAAATTCCTCCCTAAAGTGGTGTGTGAATTTCATCTGAATCAGTCAGTTAAACTTCCAGCACTCTTTACAGCAACATCCAACTCAGGAGAGCAAAAGCTCCACAGTCTGGACATTAAGAGAGCTCTGAACTACTACTTGGGCAACACAAAGGGTATATGGGCTACTAATATTCAATTATTTGTCACCTGTGGTGAAGTGGTGAAAGGTATGTCAGCATCCAAGATAACCATTTCTCACAGATAGTTTCCTTCATACAGTTCTGTTATGGCAAAGCTGGCAAGTTGCCACTTGAATGCCTTAGGGATCACTGTACAAGGGGCAGGTCTGCTTCTGTGGTAGCAGTTTCCCTTCAGGAACTCTGTAAAGCAGCTACCTGGAAAACAGCACACACTTTCACAAAGCACTACTGTCTGGATATACAGTCCAGAAGGGATGCCAGCTTTGGTACTGCTGTCTTGCAATAAACTTTTCCCTAAATATATTAGGTCTGGTATGATTTCCCGACTTGCGGTCTCCCATCTTATTTTATCCCGATCGTGTTTTGCCGACTACAGTAATCTCACCTGCACATTAGCCCTTTCTATTATCAGCCGTCACATATACACTAATTGTACTAGTAATGCTTTGCATAGTTAGCAGCTTGCATATGTTTCCCAGAGCAAGCATACTTTGTTACAATGCCAAAGTACGAGTAACAGCGCAATGCATAAAAAAACAGAACAAGCAGCAGTTAAAATAAAAAGCGATTACAACTGCATGAATTACGGACATGTATCGCTTGCATATGTTCCCGGAGCAAGCATACTTCGTGTCACAATGCCAAGTATGAGTAACAGCAATGCATAAAAAACCAGAACAAGCAGCAGTATAAATAAAATAAAAAGCGATTACAACTGCATGAATTACAGTAACTCCTAGAATCTGTAAATTGTCTTTAGTAATCTGGATCTCATACAGTTTAGGTCCCTCTGATTCCCCCAGCCACAAAGCTTTACTTTTTGTTATATTTATCTTAATTCCTGTAGCTGTTGACTGTGCTGTTACCTCCCTTACCACTTGGTTCCTTGCTTCCATGCTTCACCATCATGTACCATCAACAATACAGGACGCAATGTTATGCTGCAAATCAATGTTAGTGCTCAATCTTGTTATGCAGCTAATCTCTGTCATGCTGCTATGCTATGTCCTGCTATTCGTCACTACAGGTCGCAATGTTATGCTGAAAGTCAATGTGCTAAATCTAATTATGGTGCTATTTTTTTGTTATGCTGCTATGCCCTGCTATGTTGGGAAAACAACATTCGGTAATTAGCATGTCGGCAAACATGATATTGCGGGCAACCAAAGTCGGTCAAACATTTGTCGGCAAAATCCATTACGGGCAATCGTACGGATCCCAAATATATTCTGTACCCAGCCTCCCAATGTACTGATATGGCGTCTACAGTTGTTAAGCATAAGTGAGGGATTCCTGGTGTTTGAAGAAAAAAATTACTTGCCATAGCAATGTTGTTTCTTCCAAATGGATCTCTCACTGTGCTAAACAATCCCTAATCCCTACCTCCCCTTCCAAAATCTGAGCAATTTTTTCTTTCTGCATATGAACATTGCCAAGTTTCAAAACCTAGTCACCATAGAGAATCTCTGATTACAAACCACCTGCCAAAAGAAAATTGGGATCCAGCAGCAGGGAAAGAGCTGTTTCAGAGAAGTGTTGGCTTTTTATTTTTATGTTGGCGCACTTGCGCAGCCAACTTTGTGGGACAGTGCAGCTTTGGAGGCGGGGTCACTGCTGGGTGAATGCAGGGCATGCACCAGTAGGTGCATCCCGCATTCCCCAATCAGCCTGCATGCCAGCGCCACACCATGCATACATTATGTGACGAGCACATCTAAGAAAAGGTCCACTGCAATCCGAGCAAAGCTCGTCATACACAGCGGTCCTTTTCTTGACGTGCTCGCCACCATTATGTGCATGGTCAGCGAGTGGGCGGCCACCTAACTACTGCCGACTTTGGGTGTACCCAATCCCCCTGTCGGTTAACCCTCCCCCGCTATCTTTGTGTGCCGATGGGGGAGCCCACTCCCTGTCGCCATAAACCCCCCCAATTGTTGAATGTTGAGGGGGGGTGCCCAATCCCCTCGGTTCATGCCTCAACCCTGCTTTCTTTGTGTGCCGACGGGGGTGCCCAATCCCTGTTGGCAGTACTTCCTCCTCCCCCGTGTGTGTGCGACGAGGGTTCCCAATCCCCTGTTGGCTACAGACACCCCCAAACAGTTAGGTGGCATGCTGGGAGCCCACCCCAGTGCTAAACTCTGCAAAAAAAAAACTGTCCCGTGATGGTTTTTTCATTTTTTTCCTGTAAAATGAAAACGGTCCCTCGTAGTCTCAATGCCTCCCCACCGCACTCCACCCACTGTGCACCCTGCCTCCCTCACCCCACCTCACCCCATACTTACCTGTGGAGTCTGGTGCGACAATCTTCTGTGGACGGGAACAAGTCTGCACTGCGAACTGAAGAATTGCCGGTAAGCTGTATAACGGAATGAATAGGGTTTTTTCAGCTTTAATGCATATCTCAGGCATTTTTGCAAATTTTGGCACCACATTTTCAACATGGGGTTTTTGGGACCCCTTCTCATGAATTCTTGCACTGTCATGGCGTTATTCAGTCCCGAAAGGTGATTTCGCAGTCACTGCATGGAATCACCTTTTGGGACTGAGTAATGAAATGACAGTACCACTGCTCATGAGAGGGGCTCTAAAAAAGCCTATGTTGAAAGTTTGATGGGAAAAATCCAAAAAATTACTGTTTTACGAGGGTGCGTAGCAACTGCGCAATGCATGCTCATAAGTTAGCGCATTCGCACTATTTTCATGCCAGATTCTCAACATTGGCATTTTACCACACCTTCTTGTGAACTGTACAGCTGTCATTTTTCACATCCTGCCCGAAATGTGTTTTCGCACTTCTGGCGCAGAATAGCACAGCTACTCTGCAAAATCAGTGTTCAGGGCACATAATGAAAATGACAGTGACACTGTTCATGAGCAGAGGTCCTAAAATGCCTGTGTTGAAAATTTGGTGACAATATTCAATAAAATGACTGTTTTACGAGCATGCGTAGCAACTGTGCAACGCACGCTCGTAAGTTAGCACATTTGCAATATTTTCATGCCACATTCTCAACATTGACATTTTACCACACCTTCTTGTGAACCGTACAGCTGCCATTTTTCACATCCTTGCTGAAATGTGTTTTTGCACTTCTGGCGCAGAATAGCCTGGTCGCTGTGCGAAATCACTGTTTGGGACACATTATGAAAATGGCAGTGACACTGTTCATGAGCAGAGGTCCTAAAATGCCTGTGTTGAAAATTTGGTGACAATACTCCATAAAATGACTGTGTTATGAGCATGCGTTGCGCAGTTTGCACGCACACTTGTAAGTTCACAAACTTATATTTTCACTCCACATTTTCAACAGTGCCATTGTTCTACACCTCCTAATGAACAGTGCAGCTGTCATTTTTCACATCCTGACCAAAATCTATTTTCGCAGTTCCGGCACACAATAGCGCGGTCGCTGTGGAAAGCCCGTGTTTGAGACACATTATGAAAATGGCAGTGACACTGTTCATTAGCAGATGTCCTGGCAGATGTTGAAAATTTAGGGACGAAAGTCAATAAAATGAGTGTTTTATGAGCGCACGTTACGCACTTTGCACACACGCTCGTGACTTTGTGAATTTGTAATACTTTCACTCCAGCTGTTTATCATTGCCATTTTTCCATACCTCCTTATGAACAGTACAGCTGGCTGAAATGTGTTTTCGCACGTCCGGTGCAGAATTGCATGGTCACTGTGTGAAATCACTTTTCGGGACACTTTCAGGAAATGACGGTGACACTATTCATCAGCAGAGGTCCTAAAATGCCTATGTTGAAAATTTGGTGGAAAGTCCGACAATGACTGTGTTGCAAGCATGCATTGCGCAGTTTCCATGCACCCTTGTAACTTTATCAATCTGCAATATTTTCATGCCACATTTTCACCACTGGCATTTCTGCACACCTCATTATCAACAGTCCAGCTGCCATTTTCCACAGCCTGCCCAAAATGCGTTTCTGCAGTTCTGCCGCACAGTGGCGTACTCACTGTGCAAAATCACCTTTTGGGACACATTAACAAAACTCACAACGCTATGGCTCTCCACCTCCGCCACTGCCAATGCCAGTGCGACAACATTCGGCATTGACAAATGCTTGTTCTATTTTAATTTTGATAGTGGAATTGTTTGTTATGGGAGGGGAGATGGAGGTGGGAATTTGAAATCAGTACTGGAATTTAGAACTGCTACTGAGGGGCCTCCTGGGCTGTGATATTTAATCTGTGCTGTTTTTGGAGTGCTGGCTGGCTGGGTGAGTTCCATTCAGGCAGGCAGTTGTTGTTGGCCTGGAGAGAGGGGGATGAGTAACTAACAGGCACCATTTTAGAAATCGGTCTCACTTGGTATCCAGCAGCAGGGAAGGAGCTGTTTCAGGGAAGTGTTGGCTTTTTCTTTTTCTATTTTAATTTTGATACTGGACTTGTTTGTACTGGGAGGGGAGATGGTGGTGGGAATTTTAAATCAGTACTGGGATTTAGAACTGTTACTGAAGGGCCTCCTAGGCTGTGATATTTAATCTGTGCTGTGGAATGTTTTGAGTTTTGGCTGGGTGAGTTCATCTCAGATTTGGACCTCAAGCAGGAAGTTGTGTATGGCATTGTACCTTTGTGTGGGGATTGAGAGGTCTGGTGGGGAAAAGGTCAGTGCTGATTGACTCTCACCAGCATGAGGATAAGGCCCTAATCCCACCCTTCCCCATCCCTCCCCCCCAGAGTATTGCACATTTATAGGGGAGGAGCTAACCTACAATAGATGGACAGGACTGCCAGGTGCAGCCCATTTCATTCCCTGGCCAGAAGTCTGAAAGCCACAGTGCATGGAAACACATAGCTGGAGTGGAAACACACAGGAGTAAAGGCTGCAGGATTAATGTAGTTGAAAAGCTGTACTAATGTTGAGTGGGTGGAAATAGTCAAGAGCAAGGGTCTCAAGGGGCTACTGCTGCATAGGAAGGGACTATAAGCTTAAGGGAGGTACGGGCACACCTAAGGAGTTTAACATGCAAGGGGGTAAGGGCAGCACAGAGGTATGAAAATGGACAGAGATGAGTAAAGATGTGCCATAGGGTATCATTACAGAAATAGGGGAGGATGGGGGCAGTGTAATGGGGAGAGTACAGGGAGCATCAGGATGCGGGGGGGTCTGCATGGGAAAAATAGTGGGCTGCAATGGCTGTTTGGATGAGCATATTATGCAAGCTAGGTGGGTGTCCAATTTGCCATAGGCTGAGGAGGCTGGAGGGAGAAATGCAGTAGCTGAGTAAGGAGTTGGAGAGGGTGAAGGGAGGGGGAGCTGAGGCAGGATGACCTCCAGCACAAGGTAGCAT
Organism: Neoceratodus forsteri; assembly: GCA_016271365.2. Taxonomy (NCBI): domain Eukaryota; kingdom Metazoa; phylum Chordata; order Ceratodontiformes; family Ceratodontidae; genus Neoceratodus; species Neoceratodus forsteri. The sequence continues at coordinate 607,078,768 of CM057449.1, read as the reverse complement.
GATGTCAAGGCATAGGAGGAGACACAGAACTGAAGGGGGAGAGGGGTCAGGATGACTTGGGGGGTCTAGTAATGGAGGAAAGCTTCAGGGAGGGATGGACCTAGTCTCAGCAACACTGAGAGGGCAGGTAACAGGTTTTCAGTGTTGGCAAAAATGGTAGAGGGGGAGGCGCTGGATCTTCAAGATGGGGCAGGAGGGAATAGTGGCAGGGACAGCCCAGATGACAGCAGTTGGACAGAGGAAGGGGGAGAGGGACTCAGTTGGACTGGTGGATAGAAGGGAGAGGGGTAATTGGGGGGAAGGCTAATGCTGGTGAGATAGATGTCAGAGACACAGCAGGAGAGGGATGGGGACCCAGGGTAGAGGGTAGAAAGGGGAAAAATAGTGAGGGAGCGCTGGGGGGAGGGATTGAATGACCTGGAATTGGGATGATCAAAGTGGTACGGGAGCGGTTCAAGGAACTGGGAAGGCTTTGTGAGGAGATGGGGGGATCGGTGGCCTTCTCAGAGGTACTCTCAATACCCTGCACGAGTACAGCAAGGAAAGGAAGGATAGGTGAGTTTAATACTTGGCTGGGGGAATAGTGTCACTCAAGGGGTATGGCTTGGTGGGTGGCTGGGGTAGAACCTGGGACAGGAATGACCTGTACGATAGGGGCAGACTACACCTGAGTAAGGAAGGGAAAGCAGTACTGAAGCAGAAGATAGAGAAGTATGCAGAAACAAAAATGGATTTAAACTAGAAGGGGGGGGTGGCGAGTGGTCAGCTGGTAGACAGGGGTCCCAGAGTGGGGGGCCTGAGAAGCTACCCCCCTAGTTAATGGGGAAGGCAAAAGGGAGGGGAAATGTGGGGAGAAAGGAGGGAGATGGGTTAGGAAGGGGAAGGGAGTGGGTTGGAGAGTGGTCTCACTGAATGCGAGGAAACTTAGAAACAAGTCAGCTGAGTTTCAGGCCCTATTGGCAGAGTGGAGGGTGGATATTGTGGCCATCATGGAAATATGGGCAACCCAGTACCAGAACTGGGAGTTGATGGCCCCAGGGTATAGGATATTCAGAATGGATAGGACCATGGGGGGGGTAGCAATCTATGTATGGGAGGGGATAAGGTGTGCATGGGATGAGGGGGAAAGATGGCAGGACAGATGCCCTATGGATGCATTTTCAGGACTCAAAAGTCAGGACACTGAGGATGGGGGTAGTTTATAGACCACTAGCTCAGCTGGAGGACCTGGACAAGGAGTTAGCTAAGCAAATCTGAAGGGTCTGCAGGAAGGGTAACATGATTGTGGTGGGGGACTTCAACCTACCTGGGGTGGATTGGAGTACCCCAACCACCACAAGTGCAAGGGAGCAAGTCCTGTTACAGGCATTTCAGGAAGAGCTTCTTGATGCAGTTGGTCCACGGGCCAACTCAGATAGGAAATACTCTGGACCTTGTACTGTCCAATGGGGAGATGATAAGGGATGTGGGGGTTGAGGACCCACTTGTGGGGAGCAATCACTACTAGGTGTGGTTCACACTCAACATGGGGGGGCTGGGGGTACAGGCACCAAGGTGATTGACTTTAGACAGGCACATTTTAAAAGCATGGGGGAAATTTTGGCGGTGCACCTGGGGGCAATTCAACCAGGCTGGGACACAAGTCAGAAGTGGGAAGTCATAAAAAAGGGGCTAGTGGAGAATATAGGGGCATGTACTAGAACACAGAGCAAAAAAGAGAGGGCAAAGAAGCCAAATTGGATGACTCAGGAGGTCAGGAAGGGGATGAGGTTCAAGAGAGAAGCATTCTGGAGGTTCAAAAAGTCAGGGAGACAGCCCCCCCCAAAATATCAGGGTACTAAGTGAGGTAGACACCAACATAGAGATGTTGATAGGGAGAAGTGCAGGTGTAAATGGAGAAAGTGACAAATGCAATAAGGACAGGGATGGGGCAAAAAGTGGTAAGGCCATCAAGAAATGGAGGGTAATGAGTACCAACACCCGTAGTCTGGGCAACAAGCTCCCTGAACTGGTGGCCGTTATGGAAGAGGGATGCCTGGATATTGTAGCAGTCACAGAAACATGGTACACAGAGAACCATGACTGGGATGTTAACATACCAGGGTAAACAACCTACAGGAGAGACAGGGAGGGCAGAAGGGGGGGGGGGAGTAGCTCTCTATGTAAGGGAAGGGATAAAAGCAACTGAACAAAAGAGTAAACAGGGAGGAGAGGAGGCACTGTGGGTCACCTTAGAGACTGGAAATGGCACTGCAATCTGCACAGGGGTTGTGTATAGACCCCCATGTCAGGGGGAGGGTATGGACAAGGATATGATAGAAGGCATACTCGGGATGGCAGAGAAAGGGGAGATACTGTTGATGGGGGGACCTTAACATGCCAGATGTTAACTGGAGCACCTTTGCGGCAGCCACATCCAAAAGCAGGGCCATTCTTGATGCCCTTCAGGTGGCATGCCTCAAATAGCTAGTTTTGGAACCTACTCATGAGGGAGCAATCTTAGACCTCATACTCTCAAATGGGGACAGTGAGAGGATCTCAGATCTAGATGTAGGTAGCCATTTGGGAACAAGTGACCACCAAACAGTGTGGTTCACGATAAACTCAGCTACAGGGTCAAGCCATACAAAAGTGAAGGTTCTGGACTTCAGGAGGGCTGACTTTGGCAAGATGGTAGAGTGCCTTAGAAAAGCACTAGCAAACAGGCTAGAAGGAGGGGTGGAGCAACAATGGGGAAATATCAAAACTGCCATCACAGAGGCAACAAGCCTTTGTGTGAAGCAAATAAATCAAAACGAAAGAAAAGGCCACTATGGTTCTCAAAAGAGGTGGCGGTGAAGGTTAGGGAGGAAAAGATAGTATATACGAAGTATAAGGAAACACAGAAGGAGCAGGACAGAGAACTGTACCAGTTAAGGCAGAAGGAAGCAGGGAGGGTAGTCAGAATAGCAAAGGCACAAACTGAGGAAAAGATAGCTAACTCAGTTAAGAAGGGGGATAAAACTTTTTATAGGTATATCAGGGAGCGTAGAAAGACAAAGGGAGGGATAGTGAGGCTGAATAGAATGGATGGTGGGTGGGCAGAGAGTGACAGTGAAAAAGCAGGGATACTGAATGAATACTTCTGTTCAGTATTCACAAAAGAGGAAGTGGGGAGTGCCTAATCCAATTAACAGAAGCACTCTGGAGAGGGGTCGATCAGTCCTTTCACAGAAGAAAGGGTTCTGAAAGAACTCCTAAAACTGAAGGTGGACAAAGCAATGGGGCCAGATGGAATTCACCCCAGAATTCTAAAAAGAATTAAGCAGAGAACTAGTGACACCACTGACTGCCCTTTTTAACAAATCATGGGAGGATGGTGTGGTACCTGAGGACTCGAGGAAGGTGGATGTGATTCCCCTTCACAAAAGTGGGAGCAAGACAGAGGCAGGAAACTACAGACCTGTCACAGGTTTGGCATTTGTGGTAGGGAAAGTGATGGAATCACTTCTGAAGGAAAGAATTGTTGAGTACCTAGAGGCCAGTGGGGCACAGGACCCAAGGCAGCATGGGTTCACAGCGGGAAGGTCATGGCAGACAAATCTAATTGATTTCTTTGACTGGGTGACCAAAGTAGTAGACCAGGGAGGGGCTGTGGACATGGCCTACCTAGACTTTAGCAAGGCATTTGACACAGTCCCACACAAAAGATTAGTAGTCAACTAACCAGCCTGGAGTGGGTCCCAGGGTGGTAGCCTGCAAACATTGGCTGAACAACAGGACACAGAAGGTAATTGTAAATGGAGTCCACTCTGAAAAAGAGGGGTTACTAGTGGGGTACTGCAGGGTTCAGTACTGGGTCCAGTCCTTTTTAATGTCTTTATAAGTGACATTGAAGAGGGACTGGAAGGAAAAGTATGCTTCTTTGCAGATAACACAAAGATCTGCAACAGGGTTGATACACAAGGAGGCATGGAAAGGATGAGAAGGGACTTGGCAAGGTTGGAGGAATGGTCAGAAGTATGGCAGCTTGGATTCAATGCAAAGAAGTGCAAAGTAATGCACCTGGGAAACAAAAACCCAAGGGAAGATTACACAATGGGGGGAGGTAGTAACAACAACAAAATGGAAAGGGACCTGGGGTAATCATATCAGATGACCTTAAGGTTAGCAAGCAATGTGAGAAGGTGGTAGGGAGGGCTGGGGGATACTGGGATGTATAGGAGAGGTATCACCAGCAGAAAACAGGAAGTTGTTATCCCCTGTACAGACAGTTGGTGAGACCCCATCTGGAGTACTGCATCCAGTTCTGGAGACCCCATCTCCATAGGACATAGACAGAATGGAGGCAGTTCAGAGGAGGGCAACTAAAATGGTGCAGGGTCTGCAAGAGAAGCCATACGAGGAGAGACTAAAGGAGCTTAATATGTATACCCTTGAGGAAAGGAGGGAGAGGGGGGACATGATAGAAATGTTTAAGTACCTCAGTGGAATCAACAAAGTCCAAGAGGGTAGCATCTTTCAGAAAAAGAGATGTGCAAGAACAAGGGGACACAATTTGAAGATAGAGGGGGGACGGTTCTGGGGCAATGTGAGGAAGTATTTTTTCACAGAGAGGGTGGAGGATGCGTGGAACAGCCTTCCTGAAGAGGTTGTGGGGTCTAAAACTGTGAGAGAATTCAAGAATGCATGGGAGAGACATAAAGCAATTTTTTTTTTGGGGGGGGTAGGAAGAAATAGGCTGTTGGTTAAATAGGATCTGCAGCCTATCCTCTAGGTAGGGAAATGGGCAGACTAGGTGGGCCAAGTGGTCCTTATCTGCCATCAAAGTCTATGTTTCTATGTTTCTATGTACATGAAGAAATCCAGAGAGGCCACCAAACTAGTCAGAGCAGCAAAGGCTTCCAGGGAGCTAAGACTGGCACGGGGTATTAAAAATGAAGAAAATGATTTTTTCAGATACCTAAAGGAAAGAAGGAACAAGGACCAAATAGTGAGAATAAAGAAGAATGGGGGGTGGGTGGAGAGAGGGGAGGATCAGGCAGAGGCATTAAATGAATTCTTCTGTTCTGTATTCACACAAGAGAAAGTGGGGCAGGTACCACAGGGGCAGGGTGGGGTAGGCAGGGGGAGAGGGGGTGACAGATGCAAGGAATACTGAGGACAGGGTACTGGAAGGACTGAGGGCACTGAGGATGAACAAGGCACCTGAGTCAGACAGCATTCGCCCTAGAGTACTCAAGGAGCTGGCTGAGGTTCTGGCAGGGCCACTGGTGGACCTGTTCAATACCTCCCTGGACACAGGATGCATATCACAGGACTGGAGGATGGCCCATGTGGTACCCATCCACAAAGGTGGCCCAAAGGATGAACCAGTAAACTACAGACCAGTGAGCCTCACATCAATTGGGGGGAGCTCATGGAGACAATCCTGAAAGAGAGGCTGGTGACCTTTTTGGAGGACAATGGACTCCAGAAGGGGTATCAGCATGGGTTTGTCTTGGGCAGATGCTGCCTGACCAACCTCATTGAGTATTATGATTGGGTAACAAGGGAACTAGACAAGGGCCATGCAGTGGATGTTCTGTATTTGGTTTTCAGTAAGGCCTTTGACTCTGCCACATGGGAGGCTGGGAGGAAGCTGGAAGCTATGGAGGTGGTAGCGAAGACAGTGAAATGGATAAAGAACTGGCTAAGTGGTAGGCAGCAGAGGGTGGTGGTGGGAGTGGAACGCTGAGCACCGAGGGCAGTGACGCGCAAGGTGCCACAGGGATTGGTGCTGGAGCCGGTGTTGTTCGGGTTATTCATAGCTGATATCTCACATGGGATCCCAAATAAGATCAGCCTGTTTACAGACAACGCCAAAATGGGTGCGGTGGTTGATGACATTGAGGGATGGAAGGGGCTACGGGATGACCTAACTAAACTGCAGGAATGGTCAGAAACATGGCAGCTGGGGTTCAGTGCTAACAAGTACAAGGTAATGCACTTTGGAGCAAAGAACCAGGGGAGGGACTATCATCTGGGAGGGGTACAGCTGGGTAACACAGTGGAGGAAAAGGACCTGGGGTACTTATAATGGGGAGCATGAACAACTCTGCTAAGTGTAGGAAGGTGGCAGGGAAGGCCAACACGATGCTGGGGTGCATAGCGAGGGGAATCTGCTCCAGAAGTGGGGAGGTAGTCCTCTCCCTGTACTGGTCACTGGTCAGGTAGCACCTGGAGTGCTGTATGCAGTTCTGGTGCCCGCACCTGAGAAAGAATGCCAGATTGTTGAAGAGTGTGCAGCATAGAGCGACAAAGATGATCCAGGGATTGGAGGGCAAGCCCTACAAGGAAAGGCTGAGTGAGCTAGATATGTATTCATTTGAGGAGAGAAGGGATAGGGGGGACATGATTGAGACCTTTAAGTACCTGAAAAGGATGAACAAGACTCGAACAGAGGGGATTTTCCAATTAAGAAGAGGAAGGGACATGAGAGGGCACAGTCTCAAACTGGAGTGGGGAAGATTCGGGAGGGAGGTAAGGAGACAGTTCTTCATGGAAAGGATAGTGGGCAAGAGAACACTCTACCAAAGGAGGTGGTGGCCTGTAAGACAGTGGGCAGTTTCAAGAGGGGATGGGACAGGGTGAGGGTGAGGGTAAATTTAAGGAGGGGAGGAGTGGGAGGAGCAGCTGCAAGATGAGGGGCTAGCTACACAATTGAGCAGACTCGACAGACTGTAAGGCCTATTTCTCCTGGTATTGTTGTGTATTCGTATGATAGCTGCAGATTTCTGTGAATACAAAGGTCAGGAATAACTGGTGGTAGTCAACTACTTTTCACATTTCCCAACAAGATTGCACTTATCCTCAACATCCTATCCCTTATAAAAACATTGAACAAGACAGACCACAGGACTGACAGTTGTGTTACCCCACATGTAGCTCCCCCTTGCCTCAGATTCCCTTCCATATAACACCACCCTCTGTTGTCTCCCCCAACCAGCTGCTTACCAGCCTAGTCAGACTCTCCCCAGTTCAAAATCCTCCATTTTTCTTAGTAGTCTCTTGTGTGGCACAGAGACAAAGGCATTCCTGAAGTCAAGGTACAGTACATTGACTGCCTTGCCATTTTCCACAACCTTGGTGACCCAGTCAAAGAAAGAAATCAGGTTGATCTTACATGAGCTTCCTGACACAGGCCCATGCTGTTTAGTGTCCTGTAGTCCATTTGCTTCCATATAGAACAATATTTGTTCAATCAATCAATCAATCAAAATCTTTATTTATCCAGGCAAACACCTTCGAGCAGGGCTCATTTACAAGATGGACCTGGTAGGGTCAAGCAATTACAACAGTTACAATGAACAGTATTTACAAATCAAAAATAATTACACAGTTGACTTGAGAGCAACAATCCCAGTTCATCATGCAAGCAATAAGACACAACGAGGTGTGGGTTATCTTCTGATAAGAGCACGCCCAGGTGCGTTGTTCGCATGAAGCGCTTGCGCCGAGTGCCTTATGCACCTGGGTGTGCTCTTATCAGGAGATAACCCACACCTCGGAGTGTCTTATTGCACTTATAAAATGGATCTTACTAGTAAATTAAAAAAAAGAACAAGAAAGAAAGAAAAATCCTCAATTCTTTTTAAAAAAACAAGCTTTTAGCAGTGGTAATAATGAAAATAGTTCCTTGTACAAGTATTATAACCATATGATGGCCACTAGAGGGTGCTCCTCCCCCACACCAACACAGTGATTCTGACTTGTGCAGTGTCTGCATACCAAACAGATAGAATATAGTTTTATTTTACTCAGAGGGAGTGGGTGGTTTTAGTGTGAGGGACGTTGAGAGAAAGCTGGCGGTTTGTGCTGCATGATGACAGTGTAACGAGAAGCAAGCTTGTTTGCCCCTGCTCTATACACACACACACAGATAATCGTGGAAAGGTTTTTTACATTCATTAGTTTCCTAATGTTTTTTTGTCTGAGGGAGTAAACAGCAATTTTAGGAAAAGTGAGTGGGAATGTGTCTCTGTTTGTCACCGGAATGAGGAGCGAGTGTGTCCCTCACTGGCAGTTGTAGAGAGTTTCAAACTAGCGGCATGGCATTGCAGTACTGGATGAGGAAGCAAGCAATTTGTGGCGATGGCAGTAAATAACTGTAACAGTAGTACTGGCACTAGAGTGTTGGAGGCGCTGGTCTGAGGTTTCATTTCGTTTCGTGGCAGCATAAAGGGTGGATCACAGGAAGGCATGCGGGTCAGTTGATCCATTGCTCGTCGTCTGAGATGACAGGTTCAAATTTGTTTTGAAGTGGTTCTGTTGGGGACTTGTCTGTCTGCAGTTAAATACATTTACCGAAAGATAGTAAATGTGTGTCGAGGGTGTGGGCGGGGAGTGTTGTACAGCAGATCCTTACCCAGCTTTTTGTAAAGGTAGAGGCTGGCACAGTGATACGTGCTGTTGTCCATCCTGACTGGCTGAAGATGTGCCAGTTGGCACAATACATGCTGATAAGGACACGGCCACGGATGCGTCTTAGCCAATCAGGACAAAGAAAATTGGAGACCCATTTTATAATCGAATGTGCAACATGAAGATGAGTAATTATACATATGTACATATACAACACATAAAGGAATATACACTCCATTGTAGGTGAAAATGTGACAATGATGTAGTAGGCTAACAAAAGTCGGTAAAAAACCTAATGATGGACACTGACCATGCAAGCTATCCAGAAAGGGGCAGCGGTGCACATATAACTTAACTGAGGAGTGGAAGACCGGCAACTTGAGGATCAGTACCGGGTTCAAAGCCAGGAAAACAAGCATAAAAGGGGCCAGCAAGGATAGGGGGTACCCATGGTTCAGTGGCATATTAGGTATTGCGGTAGCAGTTACAGGATTCCCTTGCAGTACGTGCATATAAGGTCTTGAAGTTATCCAAGCTGATAAGGCAACTTAGTTTCAGCACTTTTTGCAGATTATTCCACAGAGAGGGCAGCACGAAGCTAATTGCTGATTTGCCGAACAGTGATTTGACCTTAGGTATGTATAATGCAAGAAAGGAGTAGCTTCTCGGTGCACAGCAACCAGGCACGCATAATGGTAGACAGTCTGCAACGTATTGGGGAAGCTTTTTAGATAAAGCCCTGAGAGTCCAAAGGGCAGCATTTCTGTTGTGCCTGTACTGAAGTGAGGACCAACCTACCGCAGCATAGAGGGAACAATGATGAGTGGATAATGGGAGCCCCGTAATAAACCTAAGTGCTCTGTGATAAAGTGTGTCCAAGTTTACAAGGTAGGAGGCAGGGCACTGACTATATAAGAAGTCCGCATGATTCACTAAGGAGAGGAATATTGTTTGTACCAGGCGCAGTTTTGAGTCATTAGTAAGAAAGTTATTGATTCTGAAAAACAGGCCCAGCCTCTGCCTTAATCTCTTAATCAAATCCTCAAGATGTTCAGAGAATGATAGGGTATGGTCAAGCCACACACCTAGGTAATTAAACTTAGACAAAAATTCCAATTTTTCACCTATGACTGTTGTAATTTGAAGAGGGGATCCAGAGCTGACTGGGTTCCCTGCTCGACTGCTAGGAGAAAGGATCATCGCTTTTGTTTTTTTTGCATTAAGTAGGAGCTTTTTATGTAACAACTGATTCTGTAGTAGATTAAATTCAACCTGGAGATCTGCACAAGCATCCTCAGGTGTAGAATGACTTATGTACAGTACTGTGTCATCTGCAAATAAATGTACTTTTGCTTTGCATATTCTATTGTCAGTATTGTTGATATAAATGGTGAATAGTAGAGTTTGAAGGATGGATCCCTGTGGTACACCTCTTTGTAAAGGTTTAAGAGGGGAAAGCTTGTCATCTGCCTTGACCTGCTGTAACTGACCTGTAAGGAAATCAGTGAACCATAGCAGAGATGACAAATCCAGACCTATGCTCCTTAGAGTGGAGAGGAGCAGGCTATGATCGACAGTGTCAAAAGCCTTGCTTAGATCCAGGAATACAGAATAGACAAACTTTTTACTATCCAGGTCACACAGCCAATCATTGGTTACTTTGGCCAGGGCTGAGATGGTACTGTACTTTGCTCTGAATCCTGATTGCGTGGGGGTTAATAGATTCATGGATTCAAGAAAAGTCCTAAGTTGGTTGCTCACTATCTTTCCAACATCTTGGACAGGATGGGAAGGAGAGAAATAGGTCTGTAGTTGTTACGGTCGCAAGGGTCCCCAGATTTAAACAGTGGGATGACGTGAGCAATTTTCCATAGAGAGGGTAGGATCACCTGGGACAATGACAGATTAAACAGATGAGTAAGTGGCATGGCTAAGACATGGTAAGCAATCCTTAGAAAGTAGGAGTCAAGGTAGTGTGCACTGGCACTTTTCTTGATGTCCAGCTGAAGTAGAAGATCTTCAACCCCTTTCACGAAGCAGGTTGGAATGAAAAGACCGAGTTTGGAGGAGGAGGAGAATCAAGGTTTTGTAGTCCAAGTTGGGAACGTAACGAGCATGCAGGGGAGTTATCAAATGCAAGACTTGCCATGGCAAAATGATTGTTAAAGAAATCCAGGATCTCCAGTCTATCACAAATAGAGGTACTCCCTAAGTTGATCTTACAGTAGGTGGGAGAGAGTTGCTGGGCTTATGCCCAGATAAATCCTTGATGGTCTTCCAAAATTTGGAGGATCAATTGGCAGCCAAGTCTAGCATCAGCATGATAAAATGCAGCCTTAGCTTCTTTGATCATTTTTGTGGATAGATTCCGAGCCTTCCTAAACTGACACCAATCCGCATCGGTCTTAGTTTTGCATGCTGTCTTCCAGAGCTTATCCCTAACTATCAAGGAGGCCTTCAATTGTGCCGTAAACCATTGACAGGCTTTATTCTTTACTCTGACCTAAACTATAGGGGGCATACTTATTTAAGGCCTCAGACATTATTTGATAAAAGATGTCATAGGCCGTAGTAACTGTATTAGCCAAGTAAAATTCCTGCCAGCGTAGGGAATATTTCAGCTCATCAATGTAAACAAACAGGTTAAAGTTACGTCTGGATCTCTTATCAGAAAACCTTGAAGCAGACATTGTCTTATGAGTTGATCTAATGCCAGCAATAACACAGTGATCGCTGACATCTGAGAAAAAGGTACCGGCATGGGGAAAATAAATGCGGTTTAGTTACTAAGAGTACATCTAACAGTGTACTATGACTTGAGTTTTTTTTGTTCAGGCGTGTAGGTTCGTCTATCAATTGCACCAACTCAAAAGAGTCACAAAGAGTTTTTAGAGGTGTCGAGACTGATATCCCCTAAAATAATAGTTTCAAGAGTCACATCATCCAGTACCATGCTTAGATGCTTTAGGAGCTGTAAACCAGCTGATGGGGGTCTATAGTATCCTATTATACAGAGTGCAAGGGAGGAAGATTATTAGATTTTTAGGGACAGACATTCAAATTTTTTTTTGACGGAGGACGAGTTAAGGCTAGATACTGTATATTTGTCCTTGTCCTTGTTCCTTGTCATATCCATGAGCTTTCCCACAGCCGAGGTACAGCTGATTGGTCTATATTTCTCTGGGTCCTCCATGACCCCAGCCTTTTAGAGTGGCACCAACTCCACCTTCCCCAGTTACTTGGCACCCTCTCCATCTCAGTAGAGCTCCTGAGTGGATCCGTTGTGGGGGGCAGCCAGTTATAGTCCCAACTCCTTCAGGACTCTTGGATGTAGTTCATAAAGCCCTGGTGCCTTGTTCACTCCATGTGCTGCCAGCCCCTTCCTTATCCTGTCCTCTGTAATCATTCCCCTCACATCCCTCTCAGAAGGTCTACTTCCCCCATCTGTATTTCCTTTCTTGTTCCCCCACTTCACCATTTGACACTTGTCCCACATTCCTGCTGTACCTTCATCTCTTCATCACTCTTTTGTCTGCTGTCCCCCCCTCTCATTATCCCTCCTGCTTCCCTATCACCATTATTCTTTGGCATGATTCTTCTTACCTGCCTGGCCAACATAGTTGAGGAACACTGGAGGGGGGGGGTCACTTACACCATCTTTGTTGGCACACACTTTTTGCCTATTGAGAGCTCCTTCTTGGCAGTCATTCTATCAACATTCACCTTCAGGTAGCACTGTGAATTGTTATTAGCTGTCACAAACCCACTCCTGAGAGTCAGGTCCACTGAGCTCACAGTACCCACCCCTAAGTGCAATCCGTGATGGGGGGCAGGGATACCCTCCTTGTGCCCTTTTAGAATGCTCGATGAGGTCTTGACTGAGCACCAGCCATGAGGACTCAGGGCATCCATCTAAATTCTGGATTAGGGCACAATACCAGTCTTGAGTCTTGTAGCCAAATATGAACCCTTCTTGGTCGTTACACAAATGGGGAAGATCCAGGTGTCACACTCTCTTCAGGGTAACAGTGTGCTCCTGATTCCATCTTCTCCAACAGGATATGCAACAACCTGATTCAAAATCTCTACAAACTCTTCCTTGAGACTTTGATATTCTCCCTATCTCTACCCAGACATCCCTTAGAGACCCTTGCTCGATTGGTTGCTTATGGAGGGACCCCTTAGCAATAACAAGATTGTCACAGATTATTAATAGCTGTCCCACAATTCACACACAAATAAAAATCTGACTCAGGCAGGGTTTCTTCAGAAAAACAAAGGTTTTTACTAAAATACTTGAATAATAATCATACCTTTATGACTAAAAAGAGCACTAATTTGGTCATAGAATAACATAAATAAAAGTGGAAAAATATACATGAAAAATGCACTGTAACTGTTATCTAAAGTCTACCTTAAGTCCGTAGTGAATTGAAGTCTAAAGAAAGTAAATGAAAGGCTCAGTTTCCTTTGTACTGGCAGTCTTGCTTCTTTTATTGTCAGGATAAGAGTGTCCCTTTCCGATGCTCTGAAAAAATGAGAGAGAGTGACTCTGGCTCATTTCTCATATAGACAGAGGCACCCTGCAAGATCTCTGTCTTGTCCTAAAAGGGTGGCCTTCTCTTTTAGGCCAGTAGATGTCACTTTTACGCTTTCCCAAAATTGTCTTAAGGTTCTGACATCACAACTTCCTGGCACATATAATAATCCACGCACATGACTTACAGTTAAAACTTTGATGTCTCAGTATAATACCCTGTAAGCTAATTCACAGTGTCCTGTCAAGAATGGCTATTTCCCAAAATCCTGTTTAACACATCCTGGGTTCTGAAGTGCATGGGTTATGACAGGTAAATGGATTTTAGCATATCTCTGTTAAGAGACCTGGAAATGCATCTTTAGCTTCCTAGCAAGCATCTGCCTCTCAGGTCAGAGGAAGGTCAAACATTTTTAAAGAAATCTAGTCTCTCTCTCTCTCTCTCTCTCTCCATGTGCCCCTTGCCTGAACACTGGCATTCTTGTGGCATGTACACATACACAGAATCACATAAAAAAAAATATATATATATAAAACATAATTATATCTGCATATAATGACTGGCAGTTGGCTAGCTCACCTCCTGTAAAGCCCCTACACCATATACCCTCTTTTTTTTTCTATAGAGCTTTTTTACCCAGCGGGGCTGATGGGTAGGCTCTGGCCCCCTCTCAGAGGGCTCGATTCTTTCCATGGCCCATGTCCTGACCTCCAGCTCCCTCCCGGGCCTTTCCCCCACAGATTTCCCCCTGGCAGGACTGGAGGAAGGAGGGCTGTCCTCCTTCTCCCAGAAGCACAATCCAGAAGCCTGGAGGTTGCCAGAGTTGGGCATGCAGCCAGGGCTGTCATGGAGCCTGCCAGCTCCTTTTCTGTTTTCTCCTGACCCATTGCTGACATGCATGTCAGTGTACATGTGTGGAGGTGCACACATGCTACAGTCCTGCATCACCCTCCCTTCGTGGTTGCCCTCAGTCTCATACTACCACCAGGCCTCCACCTGGTGGTAGTTGTTTGGCGGGGGTGACAGCCCATTTTCCCTGGGAGAGGAAAGCAGTCCTCTGGATGCTCAGTCCTCTCCCTCACCAGCCGACCCACAGTGATCCATGCATATTTCCAAACATGGGTCACAGGTGTGGTGCCAGGTATGGTGTTCAGCACCTCAACCCTCAGTGCCACTGGGCTGGGCTACCATATGCCCTCTTAAAGGATGCTTCAGCCTTTGTCTCCACCCTCCCTAGTTTAAATGCCTGTTAATGAAGGCATCGAAGTTCTGCCCCAGTGCACTAGCACGCTCTACTATTGGATGGAGGCCATCCTTCATGAATAGCCTCCTACCTTAGAAATGGCCCCAGCCCTCTAAGAATTGGTACATTCCCTCATTAAACCACCCCGTTAACCATGAGATGAATGCTTCAGCTGACTGGCCTGCATTACCTACCCCCTCTCATTCTTTCTCTGTCTTTGAGACTAACGCTGCTACTGTTCTTGGATGCCCCTCCCAGTGTTACCACACACTAACCCTACTCCCTATGGGGAGTTTTGTTTATTTGGGATTTCTTCCTTCTAGCTGGGTCCTTAACCCCTATATAGCCCTGCCCTACACAGGGAGGTATAACCATTTGGGATTTTTCCTTTCTAGCTGGACCCTAAACACGGTATTAAATAGCTGGTATAGTATAGCAAAATGCTACACATAATAGGAGGTAATACTAACCATTTCCAAAAATTCATAACAGTAGACTAACCATTTTTTGAGTAAGTTCATGGCACAATAGACAAGATGAATAAAAGCAATACATATTTTTTAAATTTTGCTAATCATTCTATGCTGTGCTATGCATTTTCACAGCTGATTAGCTTTTTTATGCAAAGAATTGCTAATCAAAATTTTCAGCTTTATTTAATACCCTGCTAAACCCCTATGCAGCCTTATCCTAGACTGGGAGTCATGGCCATCCTAAACCCATGTAGTACCCTACCCCAGTTAACAAGTCTTGCCTGCTTTGTGTTTCACCTTCTGTTTCACCCATCTCTCCTTCTGCTACAGTATCTACAGCATCTACACTAGGCCTCAAGCTAACCTTAGTGTGTATTGTGTGTCAGGTAGTTCCTATGGCCTAGGTGCTTCTGGATGCTTCCATGCCCTAACCATCCCCTACTCCCACACCTTTGTGTTATTCTCCATAAAGTCTGGCACCCCTGGGACTCAATGGGCAGAGTTCCCTGCAGATCTGCAGACTACCTATGGAAGCTTCTGCAACTGCTGCCCTCCTTCTCCATGGTCATCATGCTCTGGGGTCCTGAATGCTCCTGGGTCACTTGGCCCTGTGGGAATAAATGCAATACTGCTAGCTCCTGACTGGTACTAGGCAAACACATGACTCCAACCCATGGCAAATGGCACCCCTGGACCACCCACAAAGCCTCACCTCCCTTCTCCCTTATCACCTCCAAGCACAGTATGTACCACAAAATAAACGTCCACACAATCTGTAAGGAAAAAAGGCAATAACAGCAGCAAACAGTTTACAGTAATGCTCAGGCCCCCCCCAACAGCAGATGTTTCAGAAATAAACCCCAATCAGCATAATAAACGCAAAGTTTTTGGCTTAAAAGCCCACTCACCACCATCCCTGGCCAGTACTGCACACTCCACTACATGTAGCAAAGACTGGTGCTGGTGGTTTTAATGGAGTGCTACTAGTGTCTGATTGGCACTAGGCAGATGCATTGCTCCAGCCCCATGTCAATGGCACTGCAAGTGGCCACTGACTTTCGCTCCGTGACCACCTTCCTACCATCTCACCTCCCTACCCCCCTCTGATCTCATAGACCAGCATTTACCACAAAAATAAATGTACTCATGCACCTGTAGGGAAAACATGCAATAACAGCAGAATGGTTTGCAGTAGCACATAATTCCCCCAACAGCAGATGCTTCTTAAAAACCCAATCAGCACAATGAACACAAAATTCTGGGCTTGAAAGACCACTCACAACACTGGTTGCAGCCGCAGCCTGCTTTCTTCAAGGAATGGTGCAAAACAGTAACCAAATGCACAACACTGAACAAATGACAATCCCTTTGCACCTGAGAGAAGCCAAACACCTAGACAGGTTGCGGACATGGCAACAACAGAACACGGGGAGGAGCTAGGGGGAAGAAACCTCACAACAGGAGAACTAATCAAAAGACCACCTTGAGACAGACACAGGACCATGGTTGGGGAGGGACCCACCACACCACTAGTGTTGCACGAGGAGGGGTTCCTCTAATATTGTTCTCATCTAGGCCCATCTCTCCCTTACTTTCATTTCCAATCACCTCAAGAATAGAAAGGAAACACAAAACAAGACATGGACAAAGTTTAATTTTTTTATTTCTTTCTAAGTTAAGCTTTATTGAATTTCGTTACTGTTCATTGTGTAAAGTAAAAATGTATAAATGTGATGATCTTGCATGTGCACAGTTTAACACTTGCTGTATAAGGTATATTAGACTCCTGCATATAGCCCAAGGGCAAGCAGCTGAACCACGTACGAGTACCTGAACAGTAATAGACATTCATACTGTAAACAAATGATCTTTACAAATGTGCATCCTTTGTATCTGCAACCACTTTACTAACTTTTTAGAGAATGGTCAACACACTGTAACTGTGACATTTTTGGTTGAATAAAGCAGAGTTTAAAAAAAAGACCACTTACCACCACCACTGGCTGGTCCCATGCTCTACTACAAAGAACAAAGACTGGTGCTGGTGGTTTTAACTGAGTGCTGCTAGTGCTGATAGGTACTGGGCAGACATGTGACTCTAACCCCAGGTGAATGGTGCTGCAAACAGCCACTGACACCCTCCTCTGGATCACACACAAAGCCTTCTCACCACCCAATCTTTCTTCCCCCTCCCACCTTTCAGCCCAGCATTTATCACAAAATGTATGTCCACATCTACCTGTAGGAAATAAAAGCAATAATAGCAGAAGAGGCTGCAGTAGCACTCAATCTCCCCCAACAGCAGATCCTTCACTATAAAAAAACAAAAACAAAAACAATAAACACAAAGTTTTGGGCTTACTAGTGTGCTCAACACCACCCGCTGCTCCTGTGCCCTCGCTTTTTGAGATGTATGGCCAAAACCCTAGAAATCTCTGTACAGAATTCAGAATATGAAGGGGACTTTCAGTTCCTGCACTTCTTGGCCAAAACCTCTAATTGGAAACCCCAGTTGCCTACCACCTAAGCTTTCTATTTTTTAGCTAGAAAGATATGGAAAGATCTAGTCCATTCCTTTCTATGAACAAGGGCAACAGAATGTATGATGTCCCTAAAGAAGGCCACGAGTTTCTGCATGCTCAATTAGCATCTGATTGGCTGGTCTCTTCTGCAGCCTCTAAGAGGTCTAGAACTTCTATTTCTGCCACTTCCACAGACAAGAATAGTCATAGGCTACAGTACATGGTTTTAAAAAGAACATATATTCCAGTGACTCATTAGTGTTCACGTAGGCCACCTACCTGGGTTTTGCGATTAAATACCAGCCGAGCTTATGGTCATCTCTTTTGCCCCTGGTTGACTTCCCTAAGGACATTCAGAAGACCTTTCAACAAAGTGCAGCATGGCATGGATGAAGCTAAACAGATATTACAGATGGCAATGGATGTTACTGACACTACAACTTGTGGTACAGAATGGTCATTTTTTTTTTTGTAAAATATTTTTTTATTAAGCAACCATAATAGCTTTACATACAGGGATCTCATTCACATACAAACCTACAACTAGTTAAAGGAGTAGAAGGGATGAGGCTCATATGGCATCAAGTAGGTTCAATTCTTGTACTGTTTTGGTTACAAAACATTCTTTCCTGTTGACATAGCTTGGTGGTTTAATTAGCATAGTGTAATTACTAGATTTATTCATTTGCATTACTACCCCCATGTTGCTATATTCACTATTGTTCATTGTATGTTCTCAGCCTTCCCACTCATGCTTGAAATCAGTCCATGCTTAAAGAGCAGCTTACACCTTTGAAAAAACTTTGGAAAATGTAAGAGCTGGACACAATTCAGCCTATATTTCACATATCTTCTGTAGATTTCTCCTCTTCATTATTTGTTACTGAAGAAATTGCCACCAAAACATTATCTTTATCCCTTAGAGCTCATCTGCCTCTATAACGTACTCTCTGCTTGACATCATACTGCTCTGTTGTGACATCACAGTCTGTTGCTATGGGAATAACTGTGATGTCACAAGCACAGTATGATGACATCCGGTTGTAAAGAAGCAATAGGAGCTGATGAACCCTGAGGGAAAAACTGTTCTGTTTTCATGCATCTGACCTCAGTAATAAATAATGAAGGTAAGAAATACAGAACTAATGAGAAACATAAGCTGCTTTGTGTTCAAATATTATGTTCTTCAAAGTTCTTCTTGAGGTGTTGGTGGCTCTTTAAGACTTTCTCCAGTGGGCCCCATATAGATTCATATTTATGTGGCATGTTTAGCACCCTATATTGTATGCTCTCTAACTTCATGCTTTCTAGGAGAGTAATACTCCATTTGGCTATTGTGAGGGACTTCTCAACCATCCCGTTTTGGGTTGGGAAGGACCATCTTTCCTATTGTTACTCAAGATACCATAATGGGTGGTCATATGCTTTGTGGCCCTGCCCTTCTCCCCTTTCACCCATCAGGATTTCTTCCAGTCAGAGAGTATATTGGTACCCCATTATTTTGGATAAGAGGGTAACTATTTCTGATCAGTAAGGCTGTAGTGTAGGGCATTCCCATGCCCTATGAAAGAAAGTCCCCACCTCCATTCTACACCTGGGGTATTCCTATGGTCTGGTGGAGTCTGCAATATGTGTTAGGTACAGGGTGCAGTATACTCTATACATATAATTAAAATGAGTTTGACACAGAGCCTATTGTTAGTTGAGCATTTCTGAAACACCTGAGCTGTCCTCTGTCAGCCTTACTCTCTCATATCAGTGCCTGCCCGGTCTGTGTTCCATTTTATTTTTATTTTTTTTTATTTATTTCTATTTTACCAGGAAGGTGGACTGGATCAAAATAATCAATTTTCAGCCATGCTTGGGGATAAAGTTTACAGCAGAAGGAAGGCAATGCATGTTATCATACAAAATGCAATACTAAATACAAAAAATGTAAAATACATTTAAAAGCAGAAACAGAAAACATCCTTATGTATGTAATATATTTTCAACAAGCTTTCCACCTTACTTGTGGTTACAAAGAATAAAATAAAATAAATACAACTGTGCAAAGTATTGCAGGAAGTTTGCCTCACAGGTGAAATTTAAAAACTGAACATTTTGCAAGAGGATTTAAGCCCTGATTAATTAACTGATTTAGTATCATTGGACCATAGTAATGAATGAACATTCTAGAGTTCTGGTTCTAAGTATACTTTTGTGCATACTGCTTGACTGATGAATTTCATAATGATTTAACCATATTGGATGAACATAATTTACTTCTGAGTACACTTGGGCTCAGATATTCAAACTGCGCCAGGCTGTGGCGCAAGCCTGGGCGCAGCTCAACTTGGCTACACAGGGGAGTGGACTGGGTGATATTCAACAGAGCTGTGAGATGGCTCAGCATCGTTGAATATTGCACCCTGGCCATCTGCAGTGTGCATGGCGCAGTGGCACTGCGCCAGCGCCAGTGGCCAGAGTGGAGCATGAGGATCCGCTAGTGCAAGGTCCATTGCGCTAAGCACAACAACTGCAATATTCAAAAGTGGACATGCAAATGGGGCCATAATGCATGCAAGGCCGAAATGGGGCCATTTGCATGTCATTATAGTCCCCATGCATGGTGCACCGACCACCCGATGACTGGCCTGGCCTGCCGAGCAGCAGCCGTCGAGGACCGATACCCCTGCAGCACGGCAATGTGCCCCACAGCCCGATCATGGGCTGCATTAAAAAAAAGGTTAATCCTATATCCCTTGTGGTCCAGTGGACCGCTGCCCACCCGATCGTGGGCTTAAGTGTGTAATAATAGCTAACTCCTATATATCTGGTGGTCCAGTGGACCGAAGTCTGCACGATCGCGGGCTTAAGTGTGAAAATATAGCTAACCCCTATATCCCTGGTGGTCCAGTGAACCTGTCCACCCGATCATGAGGCTGAATTAAAAATAATAACACTATTATCCCTGGTGGTCCAGTGGACCCCCCTCCCACCACCACCCACTAATCCCCACCACCCGCTCCCCGGTCAGCGGCGGGTGGCAACATCCACCACGTGCCGCCTGCCGCCTGCCGACTGACACCATCGGTAGGGCTGTATGCCTATTGGTCCATAACGTGAGCCAATGGGCGTGCAGCCCATACCGTACTACATATTCCAGATATGATCCATTCACATACCTGGAATGTGTAGTACGGTATGGGCTGCATGCCCATTTTCTCATGCTGTGAACCAATGGCGACAGCCCCACTGACGTGTCAGTTGGCAGGTGGCAGGTGGGTGGTGGCTGCGCCGCCGCTGACCGGGGAGCGGGCGGTGGGGATCAGTGGGCGGGGGGGATGGGGTCCACTGGACCACCAGGGATAACAGTGTTATTATTTTTTTAATTCAGCCCATGATCAGGCAGACAGGGCCACTGGACCACCAGGGACATAGGGGTTAGCTATATTTTCACACTTAAGTCCGCGATCGGGCAGACTTCGGCCCACTGGACCACCAGGGATATAGGAGTTAGCTATTATTACACACTTAAGCCCACGATCAGGTGGGCAGTGGTCCACTGGAACACCAGGGGTGTAGGAGTTATCTATTTTTACACACTTAAGCCCGCGATTGGGCAGGCAGTGGTCCACTGGACCACCAGGGATGTAGGAGTTAATCTATTTTTACACACTTAAACCCACGATCGGGTGGGCAGCGGTCCACTGGACCACCAGGGATATAGGATTAATCTATTTTTTACTGATGCCCGCAATTGGGCATGGGGGGGCGCCACCACGGAGGTGCAGCCGGAGCTTAGGTGGCCACCGTGGCAGCTGCCTTGTTGCACCCTGCAATGCGGCAGCTCACCTGTAGGTGGCCATCCGTTGTTCCTTTTTTTTTTTGGGATCAACTTTGTGCTGGCGCAGGTAGGGGTTGCGCATGTATGGCTCCGCACATCCAGGGCTGAATATCGGGCTCGCAGAGTATGCATGGGCATGTTCTCTCTACCTCGCGCCTGCATACATTACTGATGCACTCCGGCGCATCGGGATTTGTGCCGCGCACTTTCCCTTTTTGAATATCATGCTGGGATGCAACCCTTTTGAATATCTGGGCCTCGGTGTATTTGTTGTCAGTACTTTTAGAGCACAATTCGCTGCAGTTTCAGATCAAATCAAGTCAAATCATGCTTTATTTATAAAAAGCACCTTTCCAAAACCAAGGCACTTGCACAATAAATAATTAAAATACACAAAAAAGTAAAACAATATGATAAAACCAATCAACATAACATCATTAAAAATCAGGGCAGGCTAAACTAAATAAATACGTTTTCAAGGTTGCTTTAAGTTTGGTAAGTCCTTAGTGAGAGTGTCAAAGTGTCAAATTGATGATATAAGTTATGAGATGAGTTTTCTTTGGCAGTCTGGTTACAAATCAACATATGCTACTGAACAATATTTGTTATATTTCAATAGAATACTAGCAGACAAATTGTAAAAAAAGAATAGAATTAAATTCCACTGCTGGAAGTAAAACCTGTTCAGTTATGAAGTTTCTCACGTTAACTGTCAAACTTAATTTCTATACAGAAATCTGAGTTTTCCATTTACTTTTGATTCACTTTGTTAATGTGATCTGAAACATAAGGGTGGGCAATACTGCCACGGGGCAACCCATATTTGTCTTGTGTATGCTGCATATTATTACCTTGTCTACCCAGTAACAGTAAACAAAGTAAATTTATAGTCTGCTGGTCTATCTGGGTCTGATGATGATTTCCTCTACTGGAGAGCACTGTTAACATCTTGCCCTGGAGATATCAGTCACTGACTGACTTTAGGTATGCAAAAAAATCTCTCAGGGAATGCTGGCATTTTCTTACTGTTATATACATTCCTATCTTGACTAGTCCACTGGACCTCTACCAGTGTAGAGCCATGGCTAGGGGGGCCTACCCTTTCACTCAGAGTCCAGAGTGCCTCCTCAATGGAGGATTCTGGATTTACCTTTTTCCTTTTGCAGCTACTGCTGTTTATGAACCCTCATCTCCGGTCTGCTCCCATTTGTTCATCCAGCTTAGACCCATCTCCCTGGCATCTCTCAGGACTTATCTTCACCTCCTGTTGTTCCCCTGAGCTTGACTCCCTGTGGTGGGGATGGTGGAGGCTCCCCCAATCTCTGCCACAGAATGGATCTGATGTGTGGAAGTGGCTCCTGAGCAGCCAAGGTAGGGTCTGCGGGTGGCCAGCATCATCCTGCTCGCTGGGGCTTTTTCTGCTTTTCACCCTTTCCCTCTAGGATGTCAGTGGAGAGGGGCTTAAGCGTGTGATACCAGCCAATGTCCTCCCTTCCTTCGAGCCCCTCCCAACTGCACTGTCACCTGTGGTCACCCAGGTGGCAGTGTAGCAGCAGAGTAGGCTGCCCTTCTTCCCCAGGGGAGGAGAGTGACCTCTGGGATGCTCGATCCACCTCCCCAGGCCAGTCCTCTATGACCCAAGCTCATTCCCAAATTTGGCTCACCAGTGTTGTGAGCGGTAGTACTACTGCTGCGCTAATAGGACGGTGAGGAGAAACCATGTACTCTCAGCCATGCCCTGACTGTTGATCTAGTGAATGGACTGAGGATATGTTCTGTAACCCCATGGGCCAGTGCTGGGAAAAAAGGGTGGGTAGTACTGCTACTGTATGGGCAACCCATACTGGAGCTTCTGCTGGTGGTACCTGCGTATCTTTAAGAATGCCAATCAGGCAGCTACAGTAGACAGTAATAATGAAAGCTGGCAAGGCCAAGTCCCTGAAGCTTTGGTGGGTTTTGTAATATGTCTTGCTTAACCCTGGCTCTATTCCTTGCCCATAGGAGGGAGGTGAGGTATCCTTTTAATATAGTGAAGAATTTCTGGGGCATATGAACCAGGAGGACCTAAGCAGATATAGAAATAAGGGCAGAAGGAACATTTTCACTGAGTTAACACTCACCAGATGTAACAGTGGCAATGTTTTCCATCTTCCACAGTCTTCCTTCACTGCCTGCAATAGGGGCTTGTAGTTTATCTGACCTATAGTGGACAGCTTCTTGAGGAGGAGAACTACAAGGTATTTTACTTGCAGGTAGCAGGTACAACCCTTTTCACCAAACCACAGATTCTGGGGTGCCCCATGATCCATGGGGGATCACTCGTATTTTGTGCCCAGACATTGGTCCATACAGTATGCAGTGAAATATGGCTGTGAGGGCTCTGGGTGCCTTTCCTTGGTCAGCCATGTACAGTAGGACATCACCTGCAAATAGGGATATTTTATAGTGTTGCTCCCTCATTCTCAAACCCTCTATACTATCATGCTTTCTCACTGCTATGGGTGGCAGTTCTATCATTAGAACATATAGTAAGGAAGAGAGAGGGCAACCTTACCTAATGCCCCAGCTCAGGGTAAAGGCTGAAGACAGTCTGCTATTTGTAAGCACCTGTGCTTGTGGCTGTTTGTACAGCGCATCAATCCAGGACTGAAGCTGTGGATCCAAGCTGAATCTTTTAAGAGTCTCAAACATGAAGGGTCACGTGACCTAGTCAAATGTCTTCTCTGCATCTAGGGCCAGGAGACTAGGCTGAGACCCCTCCCCCCCAATCACTTCCCTATCACATTCACAGTTTTCTTCAAGTTTGCTTTGGCTTGCCTTGCCTTCACAAATCCCTTTTGGTCAGGATGGACTAACCCATGCAGGACCCCCTCCAGCCCAGCTGCTAAAATCTTCACCACCACCTTCTAATTAGCATTCAGGAGTGAACTGGGGTAGTATGATCCACACTGGAACTGGTCCTCTTACCCAGCTAAGGTGGCACTGTAATGATAGCCAGATATCGTGAAGGTGGCAATGTTCCAATCTCTAGTGCCTTCTGAATCATGTCCTCCATTGGGGATGCAGTATGTTCCATAACATTGTATAGCATTCTACTGGGATGCCATCAGGACCTGGTGCCTTTCATGAAGCTAGGCTTTTCATTGTTCTGTGAATTTCTTCCACTGTGATGTCTGCTTCCAGGGTTTCTCTTTGCCCACTGGGGACTGTGAGCAATATTAGGGAATCCAAAACTCTCCCAGTTTGAGAGTACTCTCGTTTACCTCTAACTTATAAAGAATGCCATAGAAGCTTCAAAAAGCTTCTCCTATGTTGTCCCCTTGGCTAATATGGCTTCCTTTGGTGTCTGTATTTTGGTAATTGCCTTCTCTGCCTCTCATTTCCTCAATTGCCAGGACCCCATGTCCACATCAGAGTATACCGGTGCCTTGCACAGAAGAATGTTGTGCTTGAGTTTTGCAGAAACTACCTGGTTTAGCTGCCCTTTTTACAATCCCAGTTCCCTAAGGATCTCTGCGGAGGAGATTTCAGCATGCTCTGTCTCAAGTGTAGCTATGTTATTAATGGGTTCCCTTTCTAATTCCTGTCCTTTTTTGTTAGCCTTGGATGAAAGGGGTATGGCTATCTGGCTTTCCTGCTTGTATATGCCTTTAGTGCCTCACACCTGCGTGCTGCACTGGTCTCATCTGGTTTGTTATTTTGCAGGAACTCGGTTAATGCTTTCCCCAGCTACTCTATAAAGTCTGGGTCAACCAGAGCCTGGGGATCCAGATGCCATTGTTTGAATGGTGGTGATGCTGGAGCTCCCTCTCCTCTCCGGACTACCAGAAGTGGTGCATGGCCAGAATGTAAGATAAGACCATAGTCAGCCATCAATACTTTTTTCAGCAATCCTGAAGAGACCAACAGCATACCTATTCAAAGATAGTTGTGTCCTTAGGAAAAGGAATATGCCTGTTTTGTGGGGTGGAGAAATCTCCATGCCTCTACAACTGCTCTTTCAGCTGTTAATGTCCTCAAGCCAGCCATGCTTTTTAGTGGAGATCTGATATAAAAAGAGGAGCAATCCATCACTGCATCCCAAAGTACGTTAAAATCTCCATTCAAGATCAATGGGGCCTGCAAATCAGTCAGTGATAGCTGCTGATAAAACTCTGGATGGTCATAGTTGGGGCAATAATGGCATTTTATGTCAAACATCACATTTTTAAATACAAAGTTCTCCCATTTTTACTTTTAGGATCAGGTACTTTCCCTGTTTGATGATGCTGACAGAGAGGCCTGGACGGAATCAAACTGTGACACCTCTAGCTTTGAATGTGAAACAAGTTGCCGTGAAAGTTCCACCCCAGGCCCCAGCCAGCATCCTCCTGTGACATATGTGTTTTTTTGCATTATGAGAATATCATTCTTAACCTTTTTAACATAAGTTCATATTTTCTTACACTTTACTATTGTTTTCAAACCATTAACATTCCATGTTAGCACTCTTAGTTCCTTTCCTGTTAGGATTTATACAGTAAGTTGCTCATAAAACCCTGCTATCCCCTGGGTAGTCTCCCCCCATCATCCCCCCCCCCACACTATCCTCCCCAGTACTTCTGTTCCGTCTTCACTGTTGAGAAGAACAGACCAGTACCACAAGAGAACATGGAGGTGGGGACTGGGAAGGGGGAAGTCATAGACAGCAAAATTCAAGCAACAGGGAACTCAAGGGTCTAAGGTCCCTAAAGGTGGAGAAATCACAGAAGCCAGATGGCATGCACCCTATGGTCCTAAGAGAAGTGGCGATGGTTCTGCTGGGTCCTTTGGCAAACCTGTTCAACACCTCTCTGGAATTCAGAAATGTGCCCCAGGATTGGAGAATGGTGCATATGGTAAGCCTCTCAATAAAAGTGGGCCAAGGAACAAACCAGGGAACTACAGGCCAGTCAGCCTGACCTCAATAGTGGGTAAACTGATGGAGATCATTCTGAAAAAGAGACTGATCAGCTTTCTGGAGGCAAATGGACTCCAGGATGAATTGCTGCCAAACAAATATAATTGACTTCTTTGACTGGGTCACCAGGACAGTGGACAAGGGCTAGGTGTTTGATGTCCTGTATCTGGACTTCAGCAAGACCTTCTGCTTGGTGCCTCATAGGAGACTGGTCAGGAAGCTGGAGGATGTGAAGGGGGGGCTAAGCTGATGGGATGGGTCAGAAGGTGATTGAAAGACAGAAGCCAAAAGGTGATAGTTAGGGGAGAATTCTCAGAAGCAAGGCCTGTGACCAGTGGGGTCCCACAGGGCTCGGTTCTCAGTTCAGTGTTGTTTAACATCTTCATAAGTGACATCACAGATGGGATCAGGGGTAAAATCTGCCTGTTTCCAGATGACACCAAATTCTATGGGTGGGTAGACATGGAAGAGGGAAGACAGGAACTCAAGGAGGACCTGGCTAGGCTAGAAAGTAGTCTGGCATTTGGCAACTGGGGTTCAATGATAAAAAGTGTTCTGCACTTGGGGCAGAAGAATCCAGGGACCAAATACTGGTTGGGTGGTATGCAGGTAACCACATTAGAGGAAGAAAAGGACCTGGGAGTAATAATCACAAGGGACCTGACACACACTGCAGGAGAGCAGCAGCCAAAGCAAATCAGATACTGTGCTGCATTGTAGGGGAATTACCTCTAGGAAAGTGGAGGCCATTTTGACACTGTACAGGTTACTGGTTAGACTGCAGCTGAATTAGTGTGCAGTTTTGGTGCCCACATTTTAAGAAGGGTGTCAACTTGCTGGAGATGGTCCAGAGAAGAGCAACAAGGATGATTCAGGGCTAGCAGGCCAACACCTATGCGTAGAGACTCAGGGGGCTCTACATGTGCAGTACTCTCTTGAGAAATGAAGGGAAAGAGGAGGCATGATTGAGGCCTTCAAGTGCCTGAGTCCTTTTTAGTCTTAGTGAGAACAAGACTACTTGAGGGCACAGCCTAAAGCTGGTGGGGGAAAGGTTCAGGAGGGAGATGAGGGGGCACTTTTTCACCAATACGGTGGTGGCCAAGTGGAATGAGCTGGCAGAGGAGGTAGTATCCCAAAAAATGGTGGAAAGCTTCAAGAAGGGGTGGGAGAGGGTGAAATGGAAAGCTGCAGATATAAGCGGAGTGAGTGAGAGGAGGGGAAAGTTAAGGGAGGTCAGAAGGAAAATGGGGAAGGGGCAGTTCCCTTTGTAAATGCATTGGGAACTGTGCCCTTGAGCAGACTAGATAGATCATAACGCCTTAATCTGCTGGCATGTTTGTAAGTCACATTAGAAATGCACCCCAACTGCTGCTTCTTTCTTCCCCAGCTGGGGCACTATGGAGCTCACACATACCCTTCCACTTTTGTGAAAGGAGCCGGTGAAGCCAATCCACTCCTTTGAGTAATAGTGGACTACGAGTCTCAGTGTAAAAGGATACTGTTAAACATCTTAATTACTGCTAAACATTCATAACCAACACCTATTAAATAAGAAACAGGAAAAAAGAAAAATTGTTAAGGAAAGGGGAAATTGTTTAACCAGGAAAGGCACACTAAACCAAGGAAGTTAAGTGACTTGCTATGGGTCACACAGCATGCAAGTGGGGGCTGTGGGATTCAAACCCAGGTCTCCAGGTTTGCAGCTCAGTTAAGGTGGTAGTAATGACATCAAGTGTCTATACAATAGTGTTTTCTTTTCTGTTGTAACCATTCAGGTTTCCCTGAACCAGTTGAGACATTTGGCAGTTCTCAGCACTCCCCAAATCATTTATTAGCCATGTGTCATGCTTTAAATAGCAAATCCCATTTTGTGGAGCCATAGAACATGCAAGGAGTTGGGTTCATGTATTGATCAGGGATTTTAGGAAATAGTTTTCATTCAGGGGTCCTTGCTATGGATGTATGTTCCATTTTCATGCATTACAGTGTTCGGGAAAGTGTGCTGCCTGTTCCTAAGAGAAACATGCAGCTCCTCTTGACATGCAAATTAACTGGTGTCTTTCTAAGTTGGGGGGTGATGTCCTCTGGGAGTACAGTGGTTCAACTTGACAGTGCCATGAAAAACTTGGTTATGAGGTGGATGCTGTTAGAGCATGGTCCCTTTTTCCACCACAGTGCTCCCTGTCCAGAAGTTAGCTGTATGGTGGCAGGGATCTCCCACTCCCAACCACCAACCCACTATAAGCAGTATTCCTAAGTTCATATGAATTTACATAGCTTGCTAGTATTACTCGATCATCGTGCAAGTCTGTATAGTGTCCTTAATATGTATTGCTATCAGACCCCATCAGCCCCCACTCCTGGTTGCATCTGAGACCACCCCCAGATCAATAAACCCCTACTACTCACAGTTTCCCCATTCTCATATTGTTGGTGCTCACACTAAAGGTCCTATTCTTTGCTGTCCTGGTCTCCCTTATGATGCTACCATCTCTGCCTTCACATAGACTGCTACTAAGTCAGGGTTGGAGAAAGTTTTTGTCGGTTTGCATGGCCATCTGATTATAAGCTAGGAGGAGTAAACATGCGCAGAAGGCCAGTTTTGTTGGTGCAGCTTACTTTTAATGTTATTGAGCCCCTGCCTCTGGCTCAAAAGTATTCTGCTATAGTCCAGGAAGATGTTTATCCTGGCCCTATCTGCTGTCACGTTCTTTTCCTTTCTTGTGGTTTGAAGTATTAGTTGGCAGTTAGGATTCCACAATACTTTTAATCAAAAAATGTCTTGGTTAATTACTGAGATCTGGTTTGTGGCCTGACAGTCTATGTAGCTCACCTCAGGACTTTTAGTTGGATCAAGGCTGAGCAGCTCAGGCAGCCACTTCTGTAGAAAGACTAGGGGGGGTTACTTCCCTCAAAGTGCTCTGCGTGTGCACTTTCGGGCTCTCCACAATTCAGATGTTTCCTTGTCATTCATGGGCTTGTAACACATTCCACTCATGAAGAGAGGCTGTGACAGGTTAAACTGCCTCCTGAGACTGGAGGAAAATGGATAGTGCTCCTAAACACAGTAGAACCACATGGACTGAATGATGAGGTTGATCCGGTTCCTTTTCTAAAGTGAGAAAGTCTAACCATGTTTTGTTCTTTCTAGGTCTTACTACTTTTAAATTCTGATGTCTCACAAAAAAAAGTATTTTTACTTTATTTCAGAATGGGCTGCCTCTCTGGCACTAAGAATTGTTTTGGCAATTCAGGTTGATGTGTTGAATGAGTGAAGGGATCCTCTACCTTTTGCATATAGTTACTCAACACTAATTGTGATCAGACAGCAAATAGTAGGTATTGCTATCTTGTATCATAGTACAGTTGGTTAAGTTAAAGTATTTAACTGCCTTATATGCATCAACTACTTAGTCAGAATTAGTCTGCAGGTTATGTTTCTTGATATGTCTGATATGTTCTAGCTGTACACTTTTATGTATTGTTTTGAAAGTGTTATTTTCTCCAGACCCCCCCCCCATTCCCATTCCTGTACACATCATACCACACTGTACTTGTACTGTGTTTAATTGTATTGTGGAAAGCTGAAATGCTGGAGAATTGGTGTTGTCACTTTAAAAGATGCACTTAAGTTTGACAGAACATCTAACATGACCACCCCCCCCCTCCCCTCCCAATGAAGACCAATTCCTGGTCGAGGTTGCATCTTCTTACTGTAGAATAAAACCTAATACATTGCCAAATTGCTTGTATGTGAATATATATATTTAATTTGCTTTTTGAGTGCAGAAGTTGTTCTTGTTAGATATTTGGGGCTACCCACCCATTCCTGCACCACACAATCTCAGAGTCGCACTGTTTTTGGACTGTTTCTGTTGGTCACTTCCCCTTGATGCTTTCAAGGAGACCAGTGATGATCAGCTTGTTGCACCACTCCCTGTTTTTGTGGTCATCCAGGATGGCCTTTGTTGTTTCAAGCTGTTTATTTATTTATTTGTTTTTTGATTACCGGCTAGATACACTAGACAATAATATACATATTTTTAGGCACAGCCTGGGAGAGTACAGTTACAAACAGTCATGAAACACAATACAGTAAACAAGATAAAAACTAAAAATGTTATGGGTACCTAATTACAATACACAAGTGGTAGAAATAGTCAAAACAGTGTGTAGGTCTGTGTAGCAAGGAGAAATCAGTACAATAATGACAGACATAACAATAAAACTCATTTAATAGAAGGTGCAGTATCACAAAACAGTTTAAAACAAATGGTATATCAGGTACTGTGAAGCACTGCCAGGGATGTATTTATTCAGTTCTCCTGATTGCTCACTTTGGTCTGCAACTCCATCAATCTGGCAGCATGCCTACCAACTGTTTCCCCCAGACCATTCAGGGTCACCCTCATATAACTATATCGGGCAGTTTAATTTTCAAAACCAGCCAGCATCTCTGTCCGGAGTTTATGCAAGATGGTTTCCAATGATTGTTTTGGAGATGGTATCATGTCCATTGAAGCCCTGTCTCATATTCCTGCAGTGGCTCTGAGCATGTGACTGAGGGAGGTATATGTAGGCCGCTCCACTTCGCACCCTTCCTTGCTCAGTTTAAATGTTATTTGAGCCTGCATTTTCATACATTTCTGATGGATTGCCATTTAAGACACTACCTAGGCTGTTAGGAGCTGTTTCTGTGCAATCTGTAGTAGTGTGTTTTAGACTCTTAGTGGATGGCACTTGGAGCTCTGGAGTCAGGCCTTCATCTTTGTTGTCACACCCCCATTATTGGGGCTTTTGCCTGGAGAAAAGCCTGGCTGAAGTGTGTAAACTTGTCTCAGGTGGTGCATCAGAGGGTACATAACCTTCCATTTGACAGTGATACTCTTTTCATTTAATCCTCTTTATCAAATATTAATCAATCAATCAATCAATCAAATTTGTCTATTAAAATGAACATGATGATGATAAGTCATATGAACTAAGAACTTGTTTCCACTGCCATCCTGCATCTCAGTGCTCCATTACATTATTATGTTGTTACACCAAGCCATAAACAAATACAGTTTAGGCCAAAACATTTTTTTATGATTTTTTTTTCTGAGACGTTGTTTGATGTGAACAAAGCAGGAATGATGAGAAACATTTCCAAGCATCTTTTGCAGCTGGCAACCCCCCCTTCACCATCCCCCGGGGAGCAGTCAGTATTAATGTACACAGTTCTGACGATGTGACTAAGCATCCCTTGCAAAAAAATACCAATACAATTGTAACCTGGACAATGAATATAGTGTGGTCCTTCAGTGTTTTATAGTGCTACCTAAACTAAGCTCAGGATTTAAAAGACCCCCAGGTCTGTGACTGAGGTTGCAGATGGCCCTGGCCTACTAGCGGTGTTCCCTAATGCTTTTGAGTAGGTGTGCAAGAGGGCTGACTAGCAGTGTCAGAGCCAGAATGTTTCAGTAAGTGGTGCTGGGGTGATGTACATACTAGATATTCAATTTTTTTAATGTTTTTTAACCCTTTATATTATCTATTATCTTTTTCATTAAATTTGTTATGGAAAATACAAACATAATCTATGGTGTTGAATATATATTTTGTATAATGAATAAATCTGACTTCTCCAATAAAGTGGAATGCAACAGCAAGCAAGCAAGTAAGTTACAATGGGGGGCTGAGGCCACCCCTTAGCCCCCCCCAAGATCCATCACTGCTAACTGCAGTGGCCAAACCACAACCTGCTACCTCAGTGTACAAAGAACTGCCAGATCACCCACAGCAGCAACGCAATGATGTTGCTTCCTGGCCTGCTTCCTCTCACCCTGCAGCCCCCTTACTCCTCTTGGGCCTTTGCCCTCACTACTTCCATCACTATCCACTAGCCTGGATGCTGCTGCCTGCTCTGGAGTCTCTCACTGTTACCGCTGTCTGCTCTGGCATCCCCCCCCCCAAGCATCTCTGCCACTCTTGAGCTTTGGCTTATACTTTCTGTGGTTCACTGTGATGAACGTCACCATGCAGCTCCAATAAACTGCAGGATTATCACTCTCTGATTCCTACCACTTGGCTGCTCCCCGGACCCCAGTGCCAGTTGCTGTAGTAGTCATTGTTATTGTTGCTTTGTCACCAAGAAGTAGAGGAAGCTCAGGGAGTTAACATGTTTTAGTCTTTGAAGTCCTTCCTGTCACTTGGTTTCTACAACAAATATGGCTGCTCCTCAATGAGCTTCTGTGTGTGGCATTGTGTATTACCTTACATACTGTATTACAGTGGAGATGAGGCAATGAGGCAAACCGCACAGGTACTAGTATCATGTGACTCTTCTGTAAACTACCATTAGCTTCATGTAAAGTGCTGAACACCAAATGAACAAACTTTACTCAAATTGTCTTGTGTGGACACTCTAAGTTCAGGATGTTGCCAGCTGGACATTGCATCTCTCTGGAGTTAGTGCTCTATTTTCTGGTAAACTATAATGATTAACTGAAATGCAATTTTTAAACAGAATTATTTGTGTTTGCCTCCTGGTTGTACTGGTTTTCTGCTGATTATACAGGATGCCCCGATGCTTTGTCAACCACCATATGAAAGTAGAAGCTGAAGGTTCCAGGTTAAGTGGATGAGTTTACTTAGGTTCACTGGGGACTGGAGCTGGGGTGCAGGCATGCCTGAAGGAAAGGGAAGGAGCCCTATAGCAGACAGTGTTAAGAATGCCATTTACACCACACAAGGCCCCCTGGCACATCAAGCCTCCCTCTTGCTGCCACCCAAGAGGTTATCTCTAATACTTACACAAAGTGCATCAGGTTACTGCATTACAAAAGGGATTAAAGGGGAACTATAATTTACAAAAATATGTTGTGCAGAGTGTTTTGCTTTGTAGGTGTGGTTCTAGTGTGCCATTCCTTTTGTTTGCTGTAAGTTTTTTTTTCAAAATTTACTTGCTAGTTTTATGGTCCCTGTGGATCTCCATGTTTGCATTTTTTTTGCTCTTCTCTTCCCTACAATGCCTATTGTCCCATGTGATAGTAATGTGTCCAGGACCATTAATTCAACAAGAGCTGTTTTCTTTGTGAGGTTTACAGCAGTAAAGCTGTGATTTTAAGTAACACTCATTGTCCAGGGAGCTCTAATGAAGGCTACATTTACAGATGGCAAACACTGGAGGGATAATTTGGTGAGCTATTCTATAAGGAAACAGCTAGAGTCTTCACTAATTATAGCACTGGTGACCTTGGGTGATGTGTCTGCTTTTTTATGGTAGTGTACAGTCTGGTGAAATGAATAGCTTTAAAAACAAAACATTCACTCCTGCTGGCTAGAACTAGACACATGCCTAGAAAACAAGTTTGGATTATGAAGAGTTATTTAGTTGAAGTCTTAATATAAGGCTTCTAACAGCAGAATGTTGCTGCACTAGTTATTACTCTCTGAATCTTGGTCCTGGAATAATCAGTGTCACATGGGACAGAAGGCATTGTAATAAAGAGAAGAACCATAAAATAGTCAAACATGAAGATCCCCAGGGCCATTAAACTAGTAGGTAAATTTAGAAAAAAACTAATAGCAAACAATGGGAAGCATACACTAGGACTATACATACACACACACACACACACACACACACACATCAAAATACTCGCCACAACTTATGTTTTTGCAAATTTTAATGTCAGTTCTCCTTTAACTGCCATTGAAAGTGTCTTGTTTCTTACAGTAACTCTGCTATAGAATACTTCAATGTTTTGTTGACTCCTGGCAGGCTACACTGTACCTTTGTCCCAGGAGCACCCTTCCCCTGATCATCAGTGGGGCTTAGGATTGCAAAATAGTGCCTTAACATGGACTCCAGGGTTTGAAGAGGAGGTTCTTGGTACTTGTGTTTTTTGAAACATTTGTTTAAGTTATGTGCTTCTATAAAGCCCCTCCCCCAGAGATAATTCAGATCTGGGTCTGCAGGTGTGACACTGTTCACATGTGGCATGAATTTCAACACAAGGAGGGACATGCCAGGCTGGAAAATATCTGCAGTGACTGGCTGGACCAGCTGAATTGACAATGGGACCTGGGTGAGTACTCCTGATCTATATACACTACTACTGACATTTCCAATGGACTTGCAGGGCAGAATCGATTACCTTTGTGTTCCTTCATGGAGAAGGAAACAATAAAAAATTGAAATTTGGACTGGAAAGACTGACAGTGCCAGCAAAGAACATCTCAAAACATTTAATGATTGTTTTTTTTCCTCAACCCTGAGTTCCATTTCCCTATCGTAATACATTACTAGTAATGTCAATATTGATAAAACTTTTATAGGCTGTGTTGGTAATAAGGGTCATGCAGCACTCACCTTTTGCAGTTAGTGGAGAAAAAAAATCAGTATGATGACCAAGAACAATTTCTGTACTCAGGCAGGGAGCCCAATGGATCTGTGTCTCCTTAAGGAGCAGGAAAATCATCAATTCACTTGGTCATTGGCTCCTGACTATGGTTAAGATTGCACATAAGGAGTGTGTTGTAGTATGTGATTCTTGTGCAACTGTGTATTTTGGCATATAGTTTCTCTGTCCCTGTTATGGTGACTACCACCCTGTTAGAATTCCATAAGGACAGAGGAACCCTCATGAAAGGGTTCCAATCCCTTGAAGTGTTGCAGGGATGAGGTCTCTGAGTCAAAAGGCACCTGAGGGGCAGAAGGTCCAACCCAAAGGAATGAGAGGCACTGCAGGAGAAGGAAGGGAGGAAGGTGGTAGCAAGAAATCAGATTATCTATGGGATGGTGACACGTCATTTCACTCTGGCCTATGTGCTCCACAACAACTCACACCCTACTATTAGCTCTGGTGTCAGTTGGCTCCCTGCACAATTGGACGCTGGAGCTAATAGTAGGGTGTATGTTGTCACGGTGCACTTTGACTGGAGCAAATTGACATGTAGTCCTTCGGGACAGCTGGGTATGCGTGGCTATATGCCACTTGTAGGGGGTTGGATGTGTCACCCACTGCCCCTCCAAACCACTGGCATAGCCCAGTCATAGCCTTGCAATATACTGGGTTATTGGGCTACAGAGTATGGTATAGGACTGAGCATAAGGACTGAGCTGTAGTATGTGATGCTTGTGCAGCTGTGTACTTTGGCTTATGCTCTCTCTGTCCCAGTTACAGGGACTACCATCCTCTTGGGTTGTCATAAGGACAGAGAAACTCTAATGAAAGTGTTCCAACCCCTTGTGGTGTTGTGATGATGAGGTCCACAAACCAAAGACACCTTAGAGAAGAAGCCCCAAAAGCACAACAAAAACAGACAAGTCCATTCTTACCATGGAGAGGACAGACATTGTCAGACTGAGAACCAAAAACTAGGGAGAACCACCATTAATCTTCAACTTCAGGGAACCAGCTATTATTATGATCTTTCACACAGATGAAGGGAAAACCATCTATTTTGGAGGAAACCTCTGGGGATCCAATTGCATCTGTATGCATCTCTGATTGATATCCAAGCCTACCTTGCCCTGTAACTCATGTTGTCGCATCTGTACTCTGACTAGGTAATGTAACCCTCTGTTGACTGTATCTCTGTATTGTATTACTGTGCCTGTATGCAGGTCCACCTTGTAAATGAGTATATCTCAATAGTGTTCCATCTGGTTAAATAAATAATTGATTGATTGATTGATTGTTCCAAGCCCTAGGTCGCCATCCCTCTAGGCTTGGGGTGGCATTAGTGACAGTTCAGTCACTACTATTTAGAAACCCAATTCAGGGGAAGTAGTTTAGAGGAAGGGTTCTCACTCTGTCCCTCTGACAGGAAATGCTGTGAGGGTGCCACAAGCCGATCTCTGTAGTTAAAGGAGGTTTTTCATGAAGGAGGCCCCCTGAAAGGCAGGAAGAAGAGGAGCAAAGACCACTGAAAGGTGCTCACCTGGCCTCCAAACTGAGAGGAGACCACATAGGATAGGAAACTGACCCCTTGAATGTTATGGAATAATAGCTAAATGCTTGGAGGTACATCTATGTAGTTGAATACAACTTCACCCTTTAGGGGAAGATGAAAGGAAATGGAATTCAGAGGAGACCAGGTGAACATTAGGTGGACATAGGGAGAATAGCTGTCGATAGTGCTTCTGACGTTGTCCGCACAGCTGAAGGAACCCCAAAAGTCTTAGAGGCCTCACCCTCCAGTAGCTGAAGTCTTGGTACAAAATCAAGAGGTGCCACTGAATGCCAGCCCACTGGTGCAGTGGTAGAGTTACCATTTGTGGCTCTGATGACAGAGGTTTGCAAGTAAGCTCAGAGCATTGAAGGCTGACTGGTGGGAGAGGACAAGTGCCCATTGGACTGCTCTCCTCCTCAGGGGAGAGAGCGTATCAGAGTCTGACTAAATTCTGACCCCCTAGCAATGGCTGGGGGGTAGGTGAGCCATGGAGACCAATGCAGATTGGGGACTGGTGGAGTTGCGGACATTGGCACATTGGGCATATGAGCACGTTCAGCATGCCAGGACGTCATTGCATATCTCCTGTGCCAAGGGATTATAACTAAGTACAAAACAATTCCCTTTGGCGATGTAACATGATGCCATGACCCCACCTCAGCTCTGCCCATATAAGATCCAAAATGACTAGCTAGGGACAAGGTAGAGCTCGGTCTCTCCCTCTCAGTCCCCAGGAGGGAGTTTCATCACTGGGGGCAAGTCATGAGCTGCTACCTTGAGCAGGTGGGCCAGGGTGGTTGCTGGGCATGGGTGAAAGAGGGTACTGCACAAGGGCTGATAAGGAGTAAATACATCTCTAAAGAAGGTGAATAAACAGAGATAAAAAAAAATGAGGTGCCGCTGAGTTGATCTACATGGTAAAATTCCTTCAGAATGTAGGACAGTCTTCCCCTGAAGGGCAGAAAGCGAAGGACCCTGTCCTAGTTGAGAGACCCACCCTTAAGATGCAGACATAAAGGGAGCAGAGCAAGACCATAGGTTTTCGTGGCAGTGGGCCCTGGAAGCCAGGGATTTGATCATAACTGAAATGTGTCCTATTTTAGGTACACAGAATTGCAGGAAGTCTGTAAGTGACAGATAGATAAGCCTAATGGCTGTCATGTATTAGCTGGATCATAATTAGCAGATGGCAATGCTGGACGGCTAATTGAAAGGCCTGATATGATTGAAAAGAATAAGACACAGAGGCTTATGGCATACAGTGAGAAAACACAGCATGCTATAGTTGTCAGCGTGGCTCAGTTGGTAACACATTCATTTCTGGGCCAGAAGGTTGTGGGTTCTATTCCCACACCAGGATTGGGCTCATACCTAAAATGCTGGCACCTGAAATCAGTACTGGGGAGTGTTGTACTGGCAGGGTGTGCCATCCTTCAGATGAGATGTTAAACTGAGGTCCCTTCTACCCATCTCTTGTGTTGTCCAGGTGGAAGTAAAAGAACCCAAGGCACTTTTTACAATAGTGGGGACTTTCCCAGGTATCTGGGTTGACATTCCCGTTCCCATAAAACTGGTTCATGCAACTGTCCAAGACTGTATGTGGGTGTTGATATATGAAATGACTACCTCTACAAGTTCAGTTCGCTACTAGTCTAGCATTGCTTGTAACGTGCTTTGGGATACAGTGTGCACGAAAAGTGCTACATAAATACTGATTCTTCTTCTTCTTCTTTAATGGTGGATGCATGTTGACCAATCCCATTGGTGGCTAGCGGGGCTCGGAGTCATTTCATTTGGAGCTGGCAGAATTCCAGAAATTCTGATTTTGAGTCCAATTCTTTATTTTTTACTTGCCAGGACTTTTGGCCTCTTCAAGGAGGGCCTCATACCCCCCAACTCCTCCGCCAGGTCCCAATGTACCGGGATCCTGGCTTCATAGTACTTGATGTCCCGGGGTGTTTGTAATTTTTCCCCCATTGTATCCCTATCCCCTGAGAGCATCGGCACAAAAGACTTGACATCCACATGTACGGCGTGCAGATGCATGCCATAGTCAAGCACCCAGTAGTGCCCCCCGACTCTGAAGAGCCATGCACCCTACTGCCTGTATTTCCACCGGTGGTAATGCAACAGGTGCGCTTGCTGCCCATTAACCCACCTTCCTCCTGGAGGAAGAGAACATATGTTGGGACGATCAGTCTTCCTCCCCCCAGCTGACTTCTGATGACCTGGGCTCGTTCCCGAACCTGGGTCATCAGCATAGCATGAGGTGTGGCATCCAGCACCTCAACCCTCAGCACCACTGGGCCAACTATTTTGAGTCTAATTCTGATCCAATTCTGATTATAGAGTCAGAATGGAATCAGAAATTGAATCAGAATTTCTAAATTCACATCCTAAAGAACCTGAAAATAAAACCTCCTCTTCCACACAGTGCACAATACTCCAAGAGCCCAACTACTATAGTTACAAAATAATTGTGTAGTTGCACCTCACCCTGCTTGTAACTTTTTTATGGCTGCAGTGGGCGGAACCCTGCAGACATCTTACTTCAAAAAGGGGACTCAGCTTTACTTTAAAGCATTTGTTCCTACCAAAGAACATGTTGGACTTGCAGCATAGTCTTCTACTCCAGATAACTATGCCAGATAACAAAGTCCCTTCCCAAAAAATGAGAAAAAAAAAGTGTGTTTCCTTTGCAGGTCAGTTGTAACACCTCTCCTACTTTGCCAGAGCCACATAGCAGTCATTAGTCCAGAATTCCTTTACATAACATCCCAGTTCTGTCTGTAGGCAGTAAGGGTTAACAGTGCTGTGCTCCACCAGTCACTGCCATGTTGTTTCCTCCTAGGTTTTAAATTTCACACACACATGCACGCACGCACACACGCCCCACTGTGTTTTAGCCTTGCTTTGCTACCATGGACTGACAATCTAGAGCACATAAGCAATTGCAATGGACTAGATAAGCTGGGCAGTGAATATAACTAATCATGTTTTACTTTTTCCTTTTACATTTATCACTCTCTCTGATCTCAACCACTACAGCTTGTATTGCTATGTGTTAATTTGAGCTACATAATTCACAAACTCAGTCTCCTCACACTGGAAGGTCACAGAGGTCAGAGGAGGACTGATATGCTCATATGTTTTAGAAGACAAATTCACTTGATAGAATTACCATCCTGCAAGTTAAGTAACCACAGTTATACTATGCAGTTTATATCTGTGCTGATATTAACCACAAAATGAGATATTTGCAAAAGTAATGTGAGAAACGACTACAGTATGTCACACATTTCCGTTCTGTGCCATCCATTTACACTCACCCCATGACAAAATGTTACATAATTGTTTAAAAACTGTTTTCAAAATCCATTTCAGTGAACACCATGGGGCAAGGTGACAGCAATGGCAACCATTAATGAATAAAGAGCACAAAAGCTTTCCTTCAAGAACTGCACTAACTGGGTCACTGTCCACAATTGTTAGCACCTTATTTTTTTTTATACTTTCTTTTTATCCTCGCCTCTACTGCCCCCAGCTCTCCACTCAATTGGACCCCTACAATGCACCACACACACAGGTCTATCCTCCTGACTCAAGGTCTGCCCTAGAGTGCACAGCTCAACTCCCTGAGGACCTTGATGGCCCGGATTTCCCCCAGGTGGGGTGAGGAAAGGTCCCCCTTACCTTCCCTCTGAGTGTTTACAAGGAGAGGGCTTGCACAGTGGTGTTTGCCCTGTTAGTTGGTGGATGGTGCATATGCTGCTCAAGGAGTCATCACCTAGGAGAGGTGAAGGTTGTTTCCATGTTCTGTTCCTGATGCCAGCGTGCAATGGGGAGCAAGAGGTCAGGCGCACGCTGAGACATGCATCCACCCCAGTCCTCTGCTGACATCAACCCTGTGTTGCTGCCTCCCCAACTACACCAACATCCCCCCAAGTTCACCAGGAGGCGGTGGCATAGCGACGGGGAAAGTTTCCCATCCCACCCCAGAGAAGGAGAGCAAGCCGTTGGGCACTCAATCGTTCTCCCCCTGGCTGACTCACCGGGGGCCCGAGTCTGTTACCAAACCCGGGTTGCTGGTGTGCAGCAAGATGTGGCATCCAGCGCCTCAACCCTCAGTGCCACCAGGCCAGCACCAGCACCTTCTTTTTTAAACTATTTTTACAAAACTGCAGTACCCAATATAATAATAATTTGACTGCACTGTTGCATTATCCCTCCTCCCTTTTGCTATTATGGCTGCACTGGGCAGAGTCCTGCAGACATCTTTACTTCAGAAAGGGACTCGGCATTACTTCAAAGCATTCTTTCCCACTGAAGAACATTTTGGACTTGCAGCACAGTCTCCTACACCAGATAACAAATTCCCTTCCCAAAAAACAAGAAAAAACAGAGTGTTTTCTTTGCAGTTGCAACACCTCTCCTGCTTTGACAGAGTCACATATCAGTCATTAGTCCAGAATTCTTTTACATAACATCCAAGTTCTTTCTGTAGGCAGTAAGAGCTAACAGTGCTGTGCTCATTCAGTCACTATCATGTTGCTTTCTCCTAGGTTTAAAATTACACACACACACACACACACACACACACACACACACACACATATCACTGTGTTTTAGCCTTGCTTTGCTACCATGGACTGACATAGTCCAGCATTCCTTTACATTGCAGTTCTGTCTGCCTGTTCTCCTAGTGGTATTATAAAGAAATTAGATTTTTGTCATGTGATTGATGTACACATTCCAACATCTTTTTCTCTTTTCTATATGAATATTTTGCCCTTGCATCATACCCTTAGTCTATATATTTATTCAGGGATTGGATTCCTCATTCATGTCACTAATCTTATTTCTTTACTGAACTATAATTCAATTATATCAACAATCAAGAGCACATAAGCAATTACAATGGACTACTGCATATAAGTTGGACAGTGAATATAATGAATCATGTTTTACTTTTTCTTTTTACATTTATCACTCTCTCTGATCTCTACCATTATAGCTTATAGCACTGTGTGTTAATTTGAGCTGCATAATTCACAAACTCACAGTCTCCTCACACTGGGAGGTCATAGAGGTCAGAGGAGGACTGATATGCTCATGTGTTTTAGAAAAGATTCACTTGATAGAATTACCATCCTACAATTTAAGTAATAACAATTATACTATACAGTTTATTTACTGATATTAACCACAAAATGATATATTTACAAAAGTAGTGTGAGAAACAACTACAGTTTATTGCACATTTCTGTTCTGTGCCATGCATTTATACTCACCCCATGACAAAATGTTCTAGAATTGTTTAGAGACTATTTTCTAAATCCATTTCAGTGAACACTAAGGGGCAAGGTGACAGCATTGGCAGCCACTGATGAATAAAGAGCACAATTTTACTTCAAGAACTGCATTAACTGGGTCACTGTCCACACTTGTTAGTACCTTCTTTTTTAAACTATTTAAAAAAAACTGCAGTACCCAATATATTAATAATTTGACTCCATGTCCCTGTTGTGTTACCCCTCCCCCCTTTTTATTGGGTTCTGTGGACCCTGTTAGTGCAGTTCTTAAAGGAGGAGTTTTGCAGTCTTACTAGTTTATGATAGCTAATACAGTCACCTTGCCTCTCGTGAAGTTCACTAAAATTATAGAACATTCTGTCATGGGGCAAGTGTGCATGCAGGGCATGGAATGGAAATGTGTGATATATTGTTTCTTGCACTACTTCTGCAAATATCTCCTTTGGTGGTTAATATTGGTACAGATATAAATTGTACAGTATAAATGGAGTTGCTTAAATTCCAGGTTGATATTTTCTGTCAAGTGAGAAGTTTTTTCTAAAACACATGTGCATACCAGTTCCCCTCTGACCTCCACAACCTCCCATAACCTGTGAGGTTATGAATAATACAGCTCAAACCAATGCACAGCCTTATAAACTGTAGTGGTAGGGAACAGAAATAAAACGTGAAAAGAAAAAGTAAAACAGTATTAATTATATTCAATGCCCAACCTATCTAGTCCATAGCAATTGCTTATGTGCTCATAATTGTTGATGTAATTAAATTACAGTTCAGCAAAGAAATAACATTAGTAGCTGGCCCAGTGGTGTACAGGTCTGAGGCACTAGATGCCTTGCCTCTTGTCATGCCAGTGACCTTGGTTCAGGAATAAGCCTGGGGTGCTGGGGGTTGGCTGGGGAGAGAAAGGATT
Source organism: Neoceratodus forsteri (assembly GCA_016271365.2). Lineage (NCBI taxonomy): Eukaryota > Metazoa > Chordata > Ceratodontiformes > Ceratodontidae > Neoceratodus > Neoceratodus forsteri. Next base: position 607,036,675 of record CM057449.1, on the reverse strand, counting down.
GAATGTCCGCTGGGCTGCTCTCCTTTCCCAGGGAGGGAGGGAGGACTGTATCTTCAGCTGAATGGCTTCCACCAGGTGGAGGTGTGGTGGTAATGCAGGTCTAAGGAAGGTAGGGAAAGGAGGGAACTGCTGGATTCCACTTGTGTGCGCATGCCTCCATGTATGCATGTCCAGCTTGCATGCCCAAGTGCAGGGATGGGGGCATAAAATGGAAAACTGAAAGCAGAAGCAGGCCCCATGATGCTCCTACCATGCTTCTATCCTGAGATGTCCTCAGGTCCCGAGCCAATCTGGACTGTTGTAACTAGAGGGGGGATGACCCTCCCTCCTGTACATATATAAAAAAAGGAAAAAAAGGTTGGAATCCGCAAATCAGTCACTTGATAAAAATCTCATCACTTTATAATACCACTAGTTTGTGAACAGGGGATATAGTCTTGATGGGGGAACTAGAGTACCATGGATGTAAGTGTTTGATTAATGTCCAAATGCTTGTGCTGCTCAAAAAACACATATAGTATATGTTTCTTATGCTATTGTCTTTCTTACACATTTTTCACTACCATCAACAATATCACTTTGCAGCCATATTGGCTCTGGCTAGAGTTTGTTTAATTTGCTGTGCTTTTCACCCCTTGCACCCAGGCAGCCCCCATTGACCATACTCCTGTCCTCAGCCCCATCACTCACCTTCCCCAGGACATACCACCACCAACTGTTCCTCCTTGGCTTGCCCTCCAGGGTGGAGTCATCGGAGGGAGGCACCATACCCCCAATAGAATTTAAGCTGTGTTCAGCAGGGGAGCCACAGTCAGTGGTTTGGGACCTGTAGGACAGAGCCAGTGTCCTCCTGCTCACTCTGCATTTTCTGCTTTTTCGCCTATCCCCTGAAGACACAACCCAGGCCCCATGAGTGCATGCATTCACGCTAGTGTGTGATGATGTGTGCTCAGCTAGTTGGCATCTTCCCTCCCATCGTCTCACAGCTCCAGCTTGCACTGCCACCTGTGGTCACTCTGGTGGTGATAGCACAGCAGAGACTGGGAGCCCTCTATCCCTGAGGAGAAGAGCTTAATCTGGGATGCTCGATTCTCCTCCCCTGGCCTAGACTTGGACTCATTACTGAACTCGCATCACCAGCATAATAAGTGGTAGCACCACTGCTGCACTGATGGGTTGGCACCCTGCTTGTAACTTGTTCACCTGACCTCCACCTTCTCCGGTACCCTTGCCTACCAACTCCTACCTACATTGGTGGTAAGGATTCCACTGCACCTTGAAGCTTTACTCTCTCTAGTGGTACAGTCCAGCGGTCATGGTGGCCTATTTCACCAATTCTGTCTTCTTCTCTTCCTTGTACTTGAGCTAAGAGCTAGCCTGGTGGCACTGGAGTGGTAGAAGTCCCCTGGCTCACCCAAGGAGTTCCTCCCTGTCATCATCCCTTCCCAACTGCCCTTGGGGCATCAAGGAGTTACAAGCCCAGTAGCTACTTGGCCCCCTGAGGAGACCCTCCCATCCACATCACTTCTACCACCTATATAAATGCTGTATCTTACCTGTTTCTCAGTCCCTTTTGTGTGATGGTATGGGTGGGACTCCTCAGATACCAGTCTAGTAATCCAGCCAGTGCAGCTACAGTAGTCTCTCCCCATAACTGTACTGTATGCAGGGGGAGACCGGTGAGATGGTGGGTTGTGGGTTGTCAGGGGTTGACTGGGTACGATGACTGTGACTCTACTCTAGACAGGAGGAGTGGTCAGTCACCACTGACAACTTGGGCAATCAGATGGTGGAAGGATGCCTTGTTGACTGGTCACAACGGCAGCCGATGAGCCTGTGATTTCCCCTGGAATTGAATCCTAAGTCCAGAGAACATTGGCAGCAGCAACATTAATGAGAGCACTCAAGGGAAGGGCCAGGGTCGAGAGCAACAAAAGTGTGTGCATGCTTGCACTGTTGTCAGATGTGGGCTCCAAACTGGGCTCTGATTCCACATCCAAGAGTTTATTGGAATTTGGATTTTTGACCTTCAATACTGAAATTCTGAATTAGAAAAAAAGGCTGAAATCTGATGCATCTAATTCCATTGGATGGATTTTGAGGAACCCTAATAGGGGCTGTTGATGGTAGATTATAAATGCAGATGCTGTAGCCACTGTGGCTGAGTCACTGTGTCTGAAATGGTATAATGGAATCAATGGAGCAGACATAATACTGCACAAACACAGGATTAGATTCATAGTCATGGATGCTGCTACAGTGGTTACAAGTACTAGCCAGATAGGCAGACAATACAATAAATAAGTAATGTAGCAAACAATGTGCTGCAGAGGGATAAACAAAGGAGAGAAAGGCAGCTGACTGGTTTCCAAAGACAAGCTGATGAACATGCAAGGCACTGTGAGCTGTAGGCTTTCTGTTGACTGAAATGGGGAGACACAAGAGAACCCTGGAGCTACAGAACCCAGAGGCAAGCTACTGTAACTACCATTAAGGCTTGAGAAGGAGAGCCAGAAGAGCAGCATACACAACATGCAGAACCATTTGAGAGCCTAGCTGCAAAGATGGGCGGTATTAACATCTGACCCAGAAATTGCTTCAGTGATAAGATACAAAACGAAAATGTCTTATTGTAAGGGTACAAAAATTGTGGATATGGTCACCCACAGCCATTATACTGATAAATTTAAACAACTAAATCTTCCCAGAACTTTTCAAAAATGCCACAATTGCAACATCTGCAAGTACGCAGTGTGGGGACGATTTTGTCCATCCAGTTATGAATGAAGTGTTCCCATTGAATCATTATGTGAATTGCAAGACAGCACATATTGTATATGCTGGATGGTGTGATTGTGGCCTAGTGTATGTGGGCAGGACCCAAAGACAGTTAAGAGTTCATTTTCAGGACCATGTAATTACAGAAGACACATGGAACACTCTTGGATGACACTTTAAAGAGCAACATGAATGTAATCCAAGTAGTTTTAAGTTTATACCACTAGAGCACATATAGAGATGGGACATGGGAGGAAACAGAATGCAAGTCATGGAACAGAAGGATTTGGCTTTGCTCCTAGTGGATGTATGTTGTTAGAATTTTACCTTCATGCATGTAATAGCTTTTTCTTTGTTATTGTGGTATTGTAATGTCCATTAGTCCTCTTTACATTAACCAGTTCAGTCTGAGCTCATGCTGTATGGAGTTAGACCTCCCCCTCTTTTTACGTTAGGTCTGCATTTATTTAGAAATTTTAAAAGTTCTTAGCTTCTGTAGTTAAGGCTATATTGTTTAAACAAATGCACGTTTCATATCAGTACATCGCGGTTAGGTAAAGTTGTTAATTTTCAAATCAGTGACTTCATGTCTTTAAGCTAGCTATTAATGTCTGTAACAATCTATGTCAATATGGTTGGCATTGTATAAAAGTTGAACATTTTAATAAAAACTTTGATTAAAAAAAAATTATCATGTTTAGCTCCCCATGGACTGAATTAAGTTTTTGACTTAAAGCCATGTACGTAATGGGATTTATGGCAATTTTCTGGGTCTTTGTTCAGTAGGCAGGCTTGTCTACTTTGGGTATGTTTCAGAAACAGTTCACTACATTTATTTCTTGTTGGATATGTCTATTTGAAATCTATTTAACTCTAAATATCTCTGGTCTTACAATTTGTGTCTAACATTCAAGTTTTTATTTTTATGTTTGCTGTTTCCATCCAGTATAGCTCAGAAAGTAGTCTGAAATTGAATTTTGAAAAGTTAAAATATCTCATACAGGTTCCGTGTGCTCTCCTCTATTATGCTGTAAAAATGCAAATGCAAAACATGCAACTGTCACCATATTTTCTTTGGCATCTATAATTTTGTATAATTTCTAGGTTGCTCAAATACAACCATGTTTTTTAATGGATTTTTGAGCATTGAAATAAGAATAATAGATGGGGTAGTGTGCATTACGAGAATTTAATACACACCTGAAGTGTGTGATGCTGCATAAAACCTGAGAGTGAAGCTCAGTGGCATTATAACAGCATCACACACAAAGGGTCACATTTTTCCCCAGTAAAAGAGCACCCCCTGTCGCTCACTCCTACCTTGAGGGTCCCCTTCTTACACTTGCTTCAGAATGTTCAAGTAAAACTTAGATTAATCTGATTAAAAAGTAATAATAGCAATATGTTTTCTGTTGTATCAGTGATCCCATCACACTTCAAGTCTCCCTTAGTACTCAAAAGCCATCCCCACAGTTCTCTGCCAAAACTGAACCGCAATGCTATTTTTGTTTTAATTGTAGGAGCTGGTTTAATGTCTGCTATGGGGATACAAAGTAAGTTTATATTTTTGATATGCCCTAACAGTAAATGGAGCTACTATACTGCAACTGTGAAGTTCTATAGTGTACTAATATTTTTGATGGCACAGCTTCAGGGAAACTAAAACAAGCAGCCACTGTCTTGCCCACAGTCATAACATTGACTGTGTGCGTGAATGCCATAATAACTGGTCGGTTATTATGGAAAATAACTGACCATCTCCATAGAAAAAATTTATGGCTAGTGGTTATATTATATTTAATTATGACTAGTATTCTTAACCTGGGATGGTGTTCATATTCCCCTCCCCCTCAATTTCTACATGATACAATTTGGAGGTGGTTATTAATATTATCTTTTTATATGCCTTTTCCCACACTTCAGCCTTTGAATTGTAAAGTTCACATTAGATTTCAATTTCAGAAATCCTTCCATTGAATTTTACAGTTTATCTTACTTCTTAACATTTTGTTTTTACACATTGAGGATGCCCCTCCCCACACCATTGACTATTATATATGTGAGAGATCCCATTTGCCATTTACTTAGAAAATCAGTAATTAAGAGGTCAGGTGACTGGTGAGCCTCAGATTTATTCTGTTTGACCATATTTTGCTTTAACAGCATTAAGCTATTAATTTCTAGATAGGATCAACCAAAGAAAATGGATATTTAAAGTTTTAAATCTGATTTTATACCTAGGTTGTCTGATACCTCACATTATACAAATACATCACTAAGGTATTTACTGTTCTTTGCATGGGCCTTTGAAAGCTTCACACAGCTACTTTTGTGGTCATGAATATTCATGAACTGTATTATAAAAATGCACATGATTGTATTGTTACAATCCCCATGATAAAGCCTTTGAATAAGCGCATGCACATGGGGTAGTCGACCCCTTGAGTGTATGACTTGCTCACAATACGATTATTTATTTGCATCTTTGACTTGGTGAGGGCATCTGATTTTTCCAGTCTGAAGCTGTCCAGAGGGTGTAAGAGCACAAAGCCCAAGATACAATAAGAACTAGATATCATGGTCACACACAACCAGGGGAGAGGGGAGCTGGCAGGAACAAGCAACAGGAATACCTGGAGGCAGCCACACAGCAGCAAAATGTATGGAGGAGAAATGGAGGGACAGAAGAGCTACCCAGAGGCAAACAAAAAAAAATCAGAGCATCCAAAAATACTTAGGCATGTTTGGTTATATTCTGCTCAGAGGTTGCATGGTGTGTGTAACCCCCTGCTAATCTGATTCACAGGTATAGCCTTATGATTGAAGTTGTTTTCATTTTATTTATTTATTTATTTGAATTTTGATAACTGGATGAGCCCACTGAGACATACAAATCACTTTTTCTGGGGTGACCTGGAATTAGCTACATATAATTAAGTAAACTTTCACAGTAATTACAGAGTATGACAAAACAATGCAATACAAGACAATGTCTTTACAAACAATATACATATGTTAGTTACAATCAGAGCACCAGGTATTTACATTCAGTTCCAAGTAACAGAAACACAGTTCCAGCATGGCAACATCACAATCAAAAACAACAGGTGATATACAAGCTCCCCAATAGGATGGAAGTTAAAGCAGGTCAGCTTCAATAATATTATTTAACCAGGATTTCAGCCAAGTATTTGACATATCAATGATTGCATCCGCAGTGTTTCACCCCAAATGAGTAGGCTTTGAGCCTCTTTTTAAGTAGTGCAAGGGTAGGGAAGTTTAAGATCTCACAGGTGAGTGTGTTCTATAGAGAAGGGACCACAAATGAGAAGGATCTCCTTCCAGATCCTGACAGTACCCTAGGGATTTGCAGTAAAGGGCTAGCAGATGCACATAGGAATGTCACTTGTTGCTTAAACATTAGAATTCCCACGAGGCTTGGGGGTGTTGAAATTTTAGCAGGTCTGAAGCTTAGACAGTGCATTGGGTTTTGCTTCAAAAGAGGGCTGTCCAAGGGTGACAAGCACTTCACAGTGGTTGTCCCTAGGACATGCATCAGCAGCAAAGTGACCAGCTTTGTTATACAGAGTATTGAGCCTTCTTAATTCAGAGTCATAAATTGCCTGTAGGACAGGGGCATCATAAAACAGTACTGGCATTAAGGTGCTGCCTGCAATGCCTTACTCAGAATCTGCCTGTATTTGCAATATGGAGGGACAAAAATGGCTTACTTTTTGAAGACAACATAGGTGGGGTATGTTGTGGCAAAACGTGGTTGAATTAGTGTATTTCTTATTCAGTGATGGGCAAATCTGAGAGCAGTAAGAGTAACTCACATTTAGGGGCCATATTATAAGGCCTGTGTCTTGCACTGTAGTTTGGGGGAGAGGTGCTAATTGTCTGGCCTGGGGCCTCAGTTACTTGATAATTGACCGCCCACAGACAATAGCATGCCACCAGGAAGGGAAAGAGTTCCGGATAAAAGCAGCCACTTCCAATGTCTACCACACATTCGTGTCAAGTGAGTGAAATTTAATAGATGACTGGCATCGTAGGTGTCAACAGAAGGAAGTGGAGAAGCAGAGTACTTTGCCAGTTGACTAGGGCAAAGTGCCAGTTCACATCTGTGTAATATTCACTGCTGGGAAGGGTGGAAGGTCAAAGGTAGGCCAAAACTGGGAACAGGAGAAACACCCTATCTAGGGAAGAATACAAAGATTTAAACAAGGCATGGGGGAATACAAATAGAAATAAACAAAAAAGGGAAACTAGAAACACCCTATTAGGGCTAAGCATACAAAAGTATCTCCAGGTAACGCAGGGAAAATGGAGGTTGAGAGTGCTGGGAGTGGTGCAGTGCAGTGGCTGTGGGGTCACTGTTTTCAGAGAGACCTTCTGGAGACTGCAGTGCTACACATCTGCACACACCTCTCTGGGTTGAGGGAGGAGATCTCTAGACTCCAGGCCAAGTTGGCTAGGATTCCGGGAACTTCTCCCCTCACTGAGAGGCCACCAAGCATGCCACTGTTACCACAGAGGATGCCAGTGAGGAGGAATGGCTAGACTATGGTGGGCTTTGGAAGGGTGGGGATGGTGGGACAGAGGCACATTCCTCAATTGGTAACAATACAAAATTCATATCTCACTCTGGTGAGGTGGGACTGCCTGGAGGAAGCACTCGCAGTAGTGACAAAGGGTAATGTGGGAGCCCTCCATAATGGAGACCCCAAGGAGGGTGGTAGAGGACCAGAGGAGGAAGCAACTTCTGGTGGGGAAATCAGTTGTGATGGGGATAGATTTGGGAGTAGGAAAGGGTGGAGAGAGGCAGGTTAGGTGCCTACCTGGTGCCATGGCCCAGATGGATGGGAAGCGAATCCTGCAGATCGCTAAGGCAGCAGAATGGGAAGGAGAGCTTGATGTCATTGTCCAACTGGAGACTAATAACCTGGCTAGTGATGGGGCTGGAATAGTGCAGGGGGAGTTTAGGGAGCTGGGGAGGGGTCTTAGGGAATGAAATCAAAAAAGGCAGCACTCTAAAATAAGTAGAAAAAGGCAACTAACAAATCACACTATCCAGTATGAAAATAGAAACTGTACCCACAGCACAAACCCCACGCTTGGCATCCTAAGCGTGATGCTTCATTGGGGGCGGGGATAGGTTGTACAGGTATCCCATTTATTTTTAACATTTAAAGGCAACCTGTGTCATTAAATAAGACACCATAGCAAGTCAATTAGACTGCACAAGTTACAATGCTCCTAAATATAAACATGAACCCCCAAACAAGAAAGATACAAATAAACTTAATAATCAATAGGAGCATTAAATGAAATACAATGGTTGAAAAATTTGCATTAGCATCAGTGCAGAGTAAATAAACTCCAAGACCCACAGATATGTGTAGGGTAGGAGGAAAGTGGGGGGAAAGGAGAGAAAGGAGAGGAGAGGAGAGGAGGGGAAGGAAAGCACAATAAACAAAGATGTCAACTCCTATAAAGCAAATTGAAAAATAATTTTCAAACACTTCAAATGAGAAGTTGACAACAATAATATATTCAAGCAAAGTTGCTTAGTAATCAATATGGCAAGAGAGGAGAAAATAAATTCAACAATAATAGCACATTACGGACATAGTAAAAAACCTTCAGAGTTGCCAGCAACAACAACTATATATTAAAGTAAAACCATTAAATACCATGTGACATTAAAAGGAAGTGGCAGGGGAAAAGGGGATTGGGCAAATAAAAAAAGAGGGGGGATGGGAGGGGAGCTCTAGCAAGCAGATAACCTATAAATATGGAGAAAGATCAATACTGTCATTCAGTCCATAGGGGGGAAATGCTTTCAATGTGTAAATCCACTCTGACTCACATTGAGACAGTCGTCTCACTCTGTCCCCTCCATGTGAAAGAGATTCCACCCATTCAGTTCCAAGAAACTCAAACTCTGAAAGGTTGGGGTTGTGGCATGTAGCAAAATTAATGCCAATTGGGGTATCAAGTTCAAGTTTAGAAATGGCATAAATAAGCTCCTGCATCCTTTCTTTAAGCACTCTAATGGTGTGTCCAACATAAATCTTAGGACAAGTGCATTTAGGAACAATTCATAAACTGCTTAATATAAACAGTTTTGTTAAAAAGTGGATATGCAAAAATATTGTCTTGAATGCAGTAATGAGAAGTGCCATATCTGCCACATGGAAAGCAACCCATAGGTTTAAGGGGCATCCATAAGGGGTGCTGACAAGTAGGAGGTTTTGAGTACATACCATGACTTAATAAATCACCCAGATTACTCCCTCTTCTGTAGGTAATTCTAGGGCAGTCCCCAACAGCCCTACTAAGATCAGGATCACCCATTAACACATGTCAAAATTTCTTTACAATCAATGCTACCTGAGGTGCTACATGATTAAATTCAATAATAAAAGTTATAGGTTGAGCGTCTCTTGTACCCTTTGCCTTAGGGCACAAGAGATCCTCCCTAATGAGTCTCCTGGCCTTATTAAGTGCCTTGTTTAGAGCTTCCTCACTGTAGCACCTATGTAAAAAATGTGTTTTCAAACCTGATACCTGTCTTTCAATATCTAACAAGCTGGAACAGTTCAGCTGAATCTGAATGAATTGACCATATGGAATGCCTTTTTTCAAATGATGTGGGCGGGCGCTGGTGGCATGTAACAAAGGGTTGCCAGAAGTGGGTTTTGGAAAAGTTTCAGAAGTTATTTTGTGCCCATCAACACCACTTAAGCAAAGGTCCAAAAAAGTAATGGATGAACATCAGCTAAAAAGTAAAATGTAAGCCCAAATCATAGCAGTTTAAAAAATCTCCAAATTCTAATGCAGAAGCAGCATCTCCCCTCCAATAAGCTACACATCATCAATGTGTCTTCCCCACTGAAAAATGTGTTGCAAAAATTAGTCCCGTTCATGGTTAAAAACAATGGTCTCCTCCCACCATGCCAAACCAAAATTGGCATAGGAGGGGGCCATTGTGGTCCCCATAGTGGTACCATGTCTTCCTATCAAAAATAAAGTAATTACTTGTCAAAATGAATCTGATGGCCTCAAGAAAAAGGTTTTCAGAAAAATTCTGGGCTAGAGTGTTTTGACTTTATTTATTTATTTATTTATTTAGTTTTTGTTAACCGGGTTAGTGCGCTAGTCAGCAAGTGACTGTTTTCAGGCACGACCCGGGAGGTACAATTACAATACACAAAGAGTACAGCCAGATTATTAAGACAACGAGTACAAAAAATGCAGAGAGAAATACATATGGCAATGTAACATACATTAGTAAACAAAAATATACTTTAGCACTTGATTATGGAACATACTCAAAAATGTGAATAGTAGAAGGCAGAAAATAAGAGAGGCTAGGCATCAGTAGAAAAGACACAAGGAAGGGAAAACTGGCAAAAGGACGGGAGGGAGAGATTAAGTGGAAAGGAGGTGCCGTCAGATACGGCAACAGCAGGGTGAGGTACCAACCTGTGGCTGGGCCTATGGAGCCGAAAGACGGCAGGCGAAGAGAGGGTGGTGGGGGGAGCAGCAGTAGATGGCAACAGCGGTAGGAGGTAGGAAAATACAGCCGGTCTGGTGGAACTGAGTAGACTGCAGGGCGAGAGGAGATGCCGGTGAGAGGGGGATAGAGGTGGAGGAGTCACGGCAATAGCAGCAAAAGTGTCAAAGTCAAGCCGAGCCAGTGGAACCAAGAGACGGCAGGGCAGGAAGGGGGTCTGCAGACGGTGGGAGTAGGCAGTAGGTGGAGAGAGGTGACTAAGCACAGCCAAGAGGGTGTGGACTAAGGAGGGGCATGGATGAGGTAGGGAACAGGAAGGTGAGTTTGGTGGGGAGGGCAAAAGGGGGAAGACGATAACAGAAGAAGGGGGGGAAGAGACCAGCAGTGGGGTTATGGAGGAGAGGCTGTGAAGTGAAGATAAGAATGTCATGGAGTAGAATAGCTACTTACACTTGTCAACAGCTAACATTAGCTTATAAAGAAACAGGTTAAGGCAACATTAATTACAAGGCACAAAATAAAACATTAATTACAAGGCACAGTATAGAACACCCATTTGACAGGCAAAAGTGCCAGCAATGAGGAAACAGTACAAATGCAGTGGATCAGGTAGGGTCAAAGCAAACACATTTGTCCATAGTAGTGAGGAAAGTCCTGAGTTTGCTCTTAAAAGTCACATGAGTGGAGACATCTCTTAGATCCTGAGGTAGTAGGTTCCATAGGTGGGGGGCAGCATGATGGAAGGAGCCCATGCCCTTTTTAGTCCAACAAAAGGGGATGGATAGTAAGGTCTGATCAGCCGATCTAAGATTCCTTGTGGGAATGGCTGGCCTGAGGAGATCAGACAGGATATTAAATGGACTTAAATGATATTCAATAGCAGTCAGCCCAAGTTCATAATGTATACTGGTATATAAACTAACTACACCCATGCTAAGTCAAAGAATTCAGAGAATCAGTCCAACCCCCCCAAGCTTAGACAATACATGTATAAAATCTGGTAGATACAAAGGCTGTACACAAACTAGTTGTTTAAGAAAGAGATCAACAAAAATCAACATATTTTCTGTAAGTGAGACATTACTAGAAATTATAGGTTTCCCTTCGGGGTTGGTCAGGTCCTTATGGATCTTCGGTTGAATGTATACTGTTTGTGCAACATGATGCTGCACTTCCATAAACAATTTCTCAGGTTGTGTGATAACACCCTCATTAACAGATGCCTGTAGGAAAGTGTCAATCCTGGATTTCAAACTCTTAGTCGGAGCCTCATGTAATCTCCTATAGCTTTTCACATCATCAAGCTGTCCATAAATTTCAGACTTCTATTGCGCTTAACTCTGGATGACTATTTTTCCTCCCTTGTCTGATTTCTTTATTTCAACATCTTGCATGTGTTTTAATTCATCAAGGGCCTCAATTTCTTCTTTAATCAAACTGAAATTATAATGGGTTCATTTGGAGGAGAAAAGACTATTAAACTCCTGCAGAACTAAATCTTGATATGTCAATAAAACTGGAGAACCATAAGATGGTGGATTTAACAATGATTTAGGTTTAAATGTGTTTTTTCTTGCTGGAATATCACATTCTGGTGGAACAAAAGTTGCATTAATGATAGTGTCTGTTGAAACCGAATGTTCATCTGAGTATTCTGTTTCAGAAACTCCAGACTCAGATTCAACAAGCAACTCAGTAAGGATCTGTGGTGTAGAATCTACACCATTCCCAGTGTTGCCTCTGAACTGTCCTGTCCCATCTTTAGTTTTGTTGCGAAATAATTTTTTAAGGTTAAATTTGCTAAATCATTTTTTTTAAGTCCTTTTAATGTCACATGATATTTAATAGTCTTGCTTTAATATATAATTGTTGTTGCTGGCACCTCAGAAAGTTTTTCACTACATTCAAAATGTGATATTATTGTTAAATTTGTATTTCTCTTCTTTTGCCATATTAATCATTAAGCAAATGTGCTTAAATATATTATTGTTGTCAACTTGCTCATTTGAAGTGTTTGAAAATTATTTTTTTAATATGCTTTATAGGAGTTGACATCTTTGTTTATTATGCTTTCCTTCCTATCCTCTCCTCTTCTTTCTCCCTTTCCCCCCCTTCCATCCTACCTTCCCCACGTCTATGGGTCTCGGAGTGCTTATTTACTCTGCACTGTTGCTAATGCTAATTTTTCAGCCATTGTATTTAATTTAATGCTCCTATTAATTATGAAAGTTTATTTGTATCTTTTTTGTTTTGGGGTTCACGTTTATATTCAGGAGCATTGTTACTTATCCAGTCTAATTGACTTGCTATGATGTAATAGTCATTGACACAGATTGCATTTAAATTTTAAAAATAAATGCGATACCTGTACACCATAGCCTCACTCCCGATGAAGCATCATGCTTAGGATGGGAACCGCTGGAGCTTGTGTTGTGGGTATAGTTTCCATTTTCCCACTGGATGGCATGATTTGTAAGTTATTTGTTTTTTACTTATTTATTTAGAGTGCTGCCTTTTGTTGTTTCCAAGATCTGCTTTATATTGGCTTATCACCCACTCACTCTGTGAATGCGCTGCTCACATGTGTCTCTTCTAGTCTTAGACAGGTAGCTCACTCAGCAGCTTTTGCTGAGGTGCTGCCTGTCTATGATAGGGGACTGGAGAAGGAACTCTACACCAGGAGCTTCAACTCATGGCTGAAGGAATGAAGCAGAGAGGAGGGGTTTAGCTACATTGGGGAATGGGGATCCACCTGGGAAGATAAGGGCCAGTACAGGGTGATGGCCTGCATCCATCTGGGAGGGAACTGCAGTCCTCAGTGGACAGCTTAACTATTACTTCAATGAACATTTAAGCTAACCGGGGGGTGGGGTGATGGAAGGAATTGGGGAATCAAAAATTGCCTCCCCCCATATTCTGAAGGAGAGAGTAAGGAGAACCCAAGGGGGGAGGAATCCCCCAGGGTGCATTTTTTTTTATTTAAGTTTTTGTGGCCCTAATTTTTTCCCCATTTTCTGCTGGCCCCTATCCTGGCCATGCAGGCACATGTGGAGGCATTACATATCCTGCTCAGGCCTGTGACATGAGTCTGCTGGGGGAGAGAGAGAGAGAGACATACAGAGAGACAGACAGATGCAAATACTATTGTACCACAAAGAAATACCAAGCACTGCAGGCAGCCAAGATTATTTTTATTAATACTGCTGCTGTGTGGATATTATTTTGATGGATTTTCCAGTCAGGGCAAGCTAAGTGAAATAAATTAATGATCAAAATGAGCAGCAGTAAGAGCCCACCCACCCTGCCCATGTGAAGGATGCAACTGCATCGCATGTCCCAGTGTACAGTGGTATGGTACACTACCTGGTCCAACAAGTTGTAATGTTGTCTACAACTACTTCTACTACTGTTCAACACACAATACATTTATTAAATAAGAAATAAAATACTTAAACTGATCACCACCCAGGTAGCCAGTCAGTTGCATCACATCAGTCAAGTGCAATGCAGTCATAAAAATAAAGGTTGCTACTGCCACCTCAAGACCTGATGATACACAGTTACAGCCTTCTTAGTTCCACAATTGCTGCCATGCCAACCAGTGCCCAAATAATTTAAGTATATACAAATTAAAATATAATAATCTTAGCCCAGTTACTGTAAGTGAGATGTAGTGTTGTTACAGCTAGATAGCCAGGCTAGCATAACACACACACACACACACACAGTCTAAAGAAAGGAATTTATATTTTTCTCTGTAATTGCAGCCGAATATCAGGGACATGAGAAATATATTATACAAAGAGCATTCAGTTTCATTGTTCAGACTTCTGCTAAGCCATCTGTTGTACAAAAATTAAAACAGCAATACTACAGTACAGTCAGGTTGGTGATAAAATAATAATTTTGAATCAGTTGCTGAGGACAAAAAAGTGACAAGTAGTAGTAGTAGTGAGGACAAAAAGTGACGAGTAGTAGTAGTACTGTAGAAAGCTGTACCCTACCTTTCAGATCAAAGTGATATACTTAGTACCATCAAGTAAGTTTGGTACATGAAATGCAGTTGTTTGCTGTATTTGGACTCTGACCCACTGATCATATTATTTTTCATGTTTCTGTTCTCATTGTGATCATTAAAATAATTCTGGCCTGGCCTAGTAGTCCATCCTCCTGAGTCCTAACCTGACTTGTTGCAATTAATTGCTACCTCAGGTAGTAGACCCTAGTCACAAAAGATTTTCACAACAGGCACAAAACAAATTCTTGAAAGTGTTTTGTGGATAGGGCCTGCTCACTCAGACTATACGTTTCATTCAGGCATCATATTTGAAATTAAAGTGAGGAATGTTGACTTTTAGAAATGTCAGGCACTCAGCATTTTCTGGTGTCAAACAGGATCATGTGTCGTAATGACATTAACAGCTGAGCTAAACATTCATTCTGAACACAAGCTAGTTGGGGGGCAATTCAAGTACTTCATTGCAATGTTTACTAAAGCAGGACACACATACTTTGTTTGGATTTCCAGTATTGCAAAAGATCAGCATTCCAGCTGATATTGGGCTCTGCAAGGTACATTTCAACAATGGTCTGTGCTGTTGCTATGTTAAAAAAGGCAGAAGAAGAAGATGTTACAATTACATCATCTAAGTGACTCCAAAGACATGAAGCTGAACCAAGTGACTGTGGGACAGTGCTGTTTTTATGGTGGTGAAGAAGATTCAGCTGCAGTGGCTGAGGAGAAAGAGGGAGAAAATGCAGCAACAGTAGAGGATGGGCCATGTGATGCTGTGCTGTGTCATGAAGAAGATTCTGAATGTTGTGCTGCTGTCATACTCTGTTCCATGACTGCATGCACCTCATCAATTGTTTCTTATTCATCTGTAAAGAAGTGACATCATCATCATTCTAGTTGCTTTGATTTGTATTGTGGGCCCCAGATTGTTCCTTTAATGTAGTACTCAGAATAAAGCATTTTACACAGTCAGTCATTTTCTGCAACTTTTTTGATCATACGTCTTGTTAGATGTTGTATTCTGGGGGACAATGTGTCAGCAGCACCACTGGCAGCCAGTATGATCATGGAACTGCCTTGGTTCTCTAACTTTTCCCTAATCAGATTCAACCTGAATTTTAAAATTTTTATTAGTGGTATCATCTCTTCATCTGTCTCAGAGTTGCTGTGTTTGCACTATCCTCTCTGGTGATTTCTTCAAATGGCTGGAGCAGGAAAATTAGAAACTCCAGCATGGTTCACTGTGGTGGAGTAATATAGATGCCTGTATCACCAATTTTATTTTCCAAGGTGTATTGTCTGACAGCTTTCTTTTTGTTCCAGCAACCTTTGGAGCATATAAAAGTTTGAATTTCCATCGAGTAGAAATGTCTTGGATAAGTCTGTGCAAAGGTAAATTGTGCTCCTGCTGTATTTTTTCAAACAAGTGATGCTTGAGGTTTTGCTTGAGTGACTGAAATGCGTGCATATTGTTTTAGCAGTGTTAACAAGAGCCTTAATGTCTCTGTCATCATTGAGAAAACTGTGAACTATTAAATTTAAGCAATGCGCAAAGCAGCAGATGTAAGCAAAGCCCCCCTCCTCTAAGGTCTTCCTAATGTTGGACCCATGATCTGCAACTATAAAACCAACTGACAGTCCCTGTGAAGTGAACCATTGCTGTATTGATTTTTGGAGCTCTTCATTAATGTTGCATGAGGTATGTTTAGAAAGAAAATAAAACATTCTTAGAACAGCAAACTGTGATGCTTCATTGTCCCCACGTGAATTATCAAAACATGCCCAATCCAATGTGCCGTGACAGATATGAAGGGTTCAGGCTGACAGTGTGTCCAGATGTCTGTTGTGAGATGCACCATCCTCCCAACAGCACTGCACTGCACAAGATAGTTTTTTTACATATGACATCATAAAGATTTGGAATCCCTGTTGTCGAGAAGTATTTCTGTGATGGTACACTATATCAAGGTTCGAGGTACTCAAACAGCTAGCTGAATCCTACATATTCAACCACGTTATATGGTAACAAATCAACAGCTATCATTTCTGAAAATTTTTGGGCTATTGTAACAGCAACAGGGTGAGTCAAGGCATATTTGGCTTTACGCTCATATGTTTCTAAGATGGTAAGCTGTATCCTTGAAGGAGGGCGGCTTTTGAACACATGGTCAGTTTCAATAACAGTAGGAATCCTTCAAATGGGAGGAAGTAGTGGTGGAGGTGTTTCTGTAGTGTTGTGGGTGCTGCCACTGCTTTCATCTACCGGAGTTACCCCTGAGTGTAGAGAGCTATCACTGTCACTTTCTCTTTGAGACTCACAACAACTGGAGTTCTCAGTAATGTTATGACATCTGTCTAGGTGCCTTTTTCAGTGCTGGCATTCCCAATATTTTTTTCTTTTTACCTCTGCTGATTGGCCATTTACAAATGGCACATGTTGTTGCCACCAACTCATTAGAAGCACTAATGGAGAAGTATGACCCAACAAAAGATGATATTTTTTTAGCTTTTTTCCCCAGGAAGGCGCTGCATCTCAGTCCTCTTTTCAGGTTCCCCCCCTCCCAGATTTTTCTTGCATACGCGGTTTATTCCCACTGCCCTCCTCCTCCTCAACCAAAACATTTTTGTCTGTTTCTTCATCTGCAATTTCCATCCCCTCCTGTTGTAAACCTTCTGCTGCCTGATCATTATCTTCATCTTTAGTATTAGTACCCTCATTGGGTTCAACCTCGGGAAGAATCAGATGACATCTGTGAGGGACTGGCAGTAGCACAGTACGCAATTATTCCATACCTTTGGGTGCCTCTGCGGGTGTTACTTACTGGCCCTTAGGTTTTAACTGCATAACTTTTTTACTTGCGACTGATCTGACAAATGCACCTTTTTTGGGTTCAAGCATTCGCTTGGAAGATGAAACTTTAGACATGAACAAATCACTTTTTGGTGTTTTATTTTGTTTTTCCTTTGCAGGCTGACTGCTTTCTTTTGCAGTAGCACTGGCTACACTGCCTTCCTGAGAAGAATGCACCTTATCAACACTTTGATCCATTTTTTATTTCTTTTTCTAAGTGTAAAAAAAAGATGCCTCTACCTAACACCCACTAATGACTCCCACCCACACCCACAGGCCAGGAATGGACTTACAGTAGTGAGTTGTGAATGTGAATCATGATTGTACACAGCACACCGCAGTCCACCACCACTTCCTTTCAAGCTTAGCTGACTGACTCCTACTACAGTTACTGTTTAGTGACCTACCCAACAGTGTGCATCAGAATTTAAATTGGTGATGCACACATCTGGAGCACTGCTGCACACATAGTCCCACCTGGCTTGGTTAATGCTTATACATAATGATAAACTAAGAAGGATGAGGAGGAGGAATAATGGATGAAATGAGTGACGATGATGACACTTGCGTGTGTACTTTTATTATTTGTGTTGTAGTGTACATAGCCTGGTATAGGTCACAAATTCAGAATATCCCCTGCCCCCCCCCACAGCCAGCAGCACAGGTGCAGTAACTTGTCTGTTGTTTGTCAGAAAAGTTTTTTTTTTATTTGTAATACATGAAATTATGAATTAACATTAACGAGTGATTGTGATTGGGTGGCACAAGTCATAGATTTATTTTGCCAACCTGCCCTTGCCCTGTACATACATCTACACTGAGGCCAGGAAAAGAAAAAAAAACTTTTATTTTGGAACCATGGGACTGTAAAATTTCTTGTGCCCTCACAGTCTCTCTCTCTCTCTCTCTTCTCTGTATCTGGAATGGATAACACAAGTCAAAAATTTATTTTGTCAGCCTGCTCTTGCCCTGCACATACTCATACAGCTACATTGAGGCCAGAAAAAGAAAGAAACACTTTTATTTGGGATTTCTGAGACTGTAAAATTTCTCTTGCCCCCCCCACCAGTAGTCTCTCTCTTTCTCTTTCTCCTCTGGATTTGGATGGCACAAGTCAAAGATTTATTTTGCCAACCTGCTCTTGCCGTGTACACATAGCCACACTTAAGCCAGGAAAAGAAAATAAAAATATTTAGGATTTCTGGGACTGTAACATTTCTCTTGGGTCCGCAGTAGTCTCTCTCTCTCTCCCCCCTCACTCTCTCTCTCTCTGTCCCTCCTCTGGATCTGGATGGCACAAGTCAAATATTTATTTTTCCAGCCTGCCCTTGCCCTGTACTACACACAGCCACATTGAGGCCAAGAAAAGAAAATAAAAACACTTTTATTGCTTTCTGGCAATGTAAAATTTCACTTGGGCCCCCAGTAGTCTCTCCCTATCTCCTCTGGCTCTGGAATGACACAAGTCAAAGGTTTTGCTAGCCTGCCCTTGCTCAGTGTACACACAGCCACACTGTCTGAGGCAAAGAAAAGAAAAAAAACATTTATTTGGAATATTCTTGCACTGTAAAATTTCTCTTGGACCCCCAGTAGTCTCTCCCTTTCTCCTCTGGATTCTGGGATGGCACACATCAATGATTTTGCCAGCCTGCCATTACTCAGTGTATCAATTACAGTGTCTGAGGCCAAGAAAAGAAAAACTTTTATTTGCTATTTTCTGTAACTGTGAAGTTTCTCAAGGGCCCCCAGTAGTCACGCTCTCTCTCTATATATATATATATATATCTATATATATATATATCTCATCTGGAGGATCTTCTTGATTCATTTTCTGGATGGCACAAGTCAAAATGTTATTTTGCCAGCCTGCCCTTGCCCTGTAGTACACTACCTGCCACACTGCCTTTTTTGCCTTGCTTGCCTCCCCCCGCCAACAGCCATCCACTGTCTCTTTCTCTCCTTGGATTCCTCTCCTCTCCCTCCTCTGACGATGACGTTATCTCCCCTCCACCCCAGTAAGTCTCCTCTTCTCTCTTTCTTTCCTCCCCTCTGGCTCCGCTTAACAAATAGATTTTTTTAAATTTATATTTAGTTTCCCTCTGTGGTGCACAACTGTAGTGTCTGTCTCTGCTCTGTAGTAGCAAGCTGCTCTGACCGTCCACCAAATCTTCTGGGCCTGTGTTGCAGACTCACCATGGTTATATACTGTGAGTGCGTCTCATGACTGACTATCCTGCTCTGTTGCCTGATTGGATGCTACTGGCCATATGTACATGGAGCGAGCATGCCGATGGCATCCCCATGGAAACAGTACACTGAATGGAACTCCACAGACCTGGAATCTGACTTCTGCAGTGAAGTCCATATTTATCCAGGTCCATGGATTACGGGTTTGATCCAGGGGTTCAGATCTCAGGTGGAACAGTCCACCCAGCCCTATCGGTCACTGTCTGATGTAATAGTGTAGGTAGGGAGAAATGGGCAGACTGGATGGAACAAGTGGTCCTTATCTGTCATCAAATTCTGTTTCTTTTGAGAAGTAGGGGAAGAGCATGCAAAAGAGGCCCAGTTTCTGATGCATTGCTTTGGATACTGCATCCACATGGGAGACAAATGTCATGTCTTGATCAAACATGGCACCAATATATTTCAGTGACCTCACCACTTCAAGGTGAGTGCCACTAATGGTGGTCAACCTGAGTAGGTGTTGTCTCTCAGTGCCAAGTCTCCAGAGTCCAAAGAGCTTAGCTTTGTGGGGTTTTTTTTCACAATAATGACAAGTTTATTGGACAAGAGCCAGGATTCCATTTGTTGGAAGTCCTTCTCCAGGTTCTTGCTAATCCAGGTAATATCAGCAGAGGATCTGTGTGGAATGGCATCATCAACAACACAGACTTACAACATTACTCCTCCACAATTACTGGTCATATAATTAATAAATAGGGAAAATATGTGAGGACCCAGAATAGAACCTTCCAGAACTCCAATCTGTTATAAGCCTAAAATCTGAAGAATCACTCTGCCGCTTTACACTTTGTTAGCCATGCCATTTTCTATGACATTGAGGATATTTGTGGTCACCAGTGCAATGTCAGTACTATGGTTTTTGCCAAATCCATGCTGGACTCTTGAGAGGGAATGGTTGTGCTCCAGGTAGACCTGCATTTCGGCATACAACAGCCTCTCCTGTAATTAGCAAGAATACAAAATAGAGAGATTGGCCTATCATTTTCAACCAGTTCTTTCTGCCCACCACCTTTGTGGACAGGAACCATTAGTGCTATTTTTCATTTCTCAGGGACTGTGCCCAGGAGAAAAGATTTGCTAATAAGATGCACAAGGGGACTGCGATGATGGGGGCCACAAGTTTTAGAAATGTGGGCTCCACTAAGCTATACAAAACAGGCAAACCTTCACTTTGTATGCACAAAAGTTGGGTGAGAACCTCCTACCAGTTTACTAGTCTAAAATGGAACTGGGGTTGAGATCCTGGTATTGGTGAATGCAAGGAAGCTGGGAACAATTGGAATGGCCCCCTAATTGGGCCTTGAACCGAACAGGGTCCATGAAAAGCTTATTAAATTCAGTAGCTGTGGATTTTTGGTCAGATATGGCTTATCTGTTGATTATAATTTCAGTTGACCATATGTTGGACCAGCCTTTTGGAAGGTAATTTATTTGGGTCCAGAAATTTTGGGGACTGGACAGATTTGTTGCCTGGAGGGAATTTAGATAAGCTCTCTTGGCACCTTTGAAACTTGTTTTGCAGGCTTTCTTCAGATTGATATAGGTATTCCAATCACAGATGGTTGGTTGGATTTTTAGATTTGCCCAAGGCCTTGTCTCATTGGCTCATGGCCTTCCCGAGGTCACTGCTCAACCATCTGGTGCAGAAATCATTGGCCCTTCCTTGCTCTACAGGGACATGCCTGTTGACCATACTATTGAAGTTGTTAATAAAAAAATCCATAGCATGGTTCACATCAGGGAGATCTTTTATTAGTCTCCAGTTAAATTCCTTTTGACTGAGGAGGAAGGAGGCCACATCAAACTGTGAAAGGTCCCTAGTTTTTATGATCTTGGGTTGGGGATTGGGAGAATCATTTTTCCATATGCAATATACTGAAGAATGATCACTGAAGGAGTCAGGTAAAATCCTGGCAGCTTTACTTGTTTTGTTTCTTGAGACAAGGACCCAATCGAAAAGTGTGTAATTCCCAGATTTACAGTTTAGTCTGGTAGGTTCACCAATTAGTTGTGCTAGGTGTACATACTCCAAGGCTGATTTAAACCCATTTTTGCGTGTGCTGAGCCAGTTTAGGTTAAAATCTCCAAGCAATATCAGTTCACCTAAGGACTGTTGGTAGAGGCAGCTTGTGAGGGAGGATATGGCTTGGGGAGCCACATTTGGGGATTGTAGATGCACCATAAACATATTTCACGTAGACAAAGAGATTTCAATCCCCCCAGGGTTAAAGATATGAATATCACCTAAATGGTTACATTTTCCAAGGGAAGCAGGAAAATTTCCTAGCACAGATAGCAGACCTAACATAGATTAGAACTTCTCCCCCTTTTTGATAGCCCAACCTTCCTAAATGCAGTAAACCACTGGCATTCAATCTTATGGGTTAGAATATTTGGTGTGAGCCATGTTCCTGAGATGCCAATTATATCTGGGGCATATTGGTTGGACCAGACTTCCAGTTCATGGATTTTAGGCTTCGGATTGTTAATATTCATACAGTATGTACTATTTTTAGACCTTCAGTACTGGTCCAGCAAGGATCATCTGGGGAGGACACCCTAACATTAGTAAAAATGTGCCTTCGTTAGACTCAATGGAACTGATTCTAGGTGGATGCAGGGTTTACGCCAAGCCCTGCATCCACCACAAAGTTTGACACAGCTGCCCCAAAGCCCTCAGACACAAGTCAATCCAATTCTAGAAGGGCAACATTTTTCCCTTTACAGCAGCTTGCATCAAAGGTTTGGCGCAAGCCCCGTACAAAAGGGTACCACCATAGATGCAAAGTTAGATTGGAGGGAGCAGGTCTAACTTTGCTGTATCTGGGACTTGCAACAGCCAGCTTTCCAGAATCACAAATTTTCCCGTTTGGTTCAAGTCACCACTTGCATCAAACACCCTGCTGCAAGTCCCCTGCGGTGATTGCAACCCCTTCTAGAATCCGGCCCAATATCTTCAGATAGCAGTAAAACAATCTGAGGTTTTAGCTAGGTGAGGAGTTCAGTGACTACGAACCAGACAACGTGGCTGTGCTGCCTTGATGCCACTCTGAGTTTATAGTAATTGCCATTTTAGTCAAGCCTGTGTAGAATCAGCAGGTCAGAGGAACAGCCCACTGTTTTAGGAGAAACAAAAGAACAGAACAGTGTTTCATTCTTATAGTGACTATTTAGGTGGGGCACAAGCCCTGCAACTAAGAGATCACAGTGAATAAACAGCGTAATGTATCCTAAAGCTAAGTCGCACCTGATTGGGCCATATTAGGGCAGGGAGGAGCTGCAGGGAGTAGTTACCCACCCTGCGCCATAGCTTAAAGCCACCCAGATAGTGTTAGAGCAGCTTGAGGTAAGACATGCCCCACTCAGATGAAGGGGTCAGGGGGATAAGATCAACATTAACTCAATACCAAAGAATAAATAAAATAAATACATTAATTCCACTCATATAGCAGGACCCAGGGATAGGAGATAAATCCAAATGCTAAGGGTTATACTTGAAGGCACTTGGAATCATTAAGAGACCTGCTGACCACCTACCCAATAACAAGAAGACAAGCACTAGCATTTATAGTTTCTTAGAGCAGTGAATACAGAATTAGCAGTATTCAGAGCAGTACGTGCAAAATTACCCAAAATATATAACATCTTAAGCACCAGATGCACATAGATAAAATCATTCAAATCCCCTGCAGTGCATTTCATCCAGGCAACTTATATCATTAGTTATTCAAGAACAACTGTAAAATGCTATGAAAATCCCCAGAAACAGAAAGTCTGCAGACTTCAAATGATTCTGGATTGGAAAAACAGATAGCTATTAAACTTTAAATGTTATTAGATGTCCATTTCAATTTGTGCAGGGTTGTCCTAATGCTGCAGAGAGCTGAGGCCAGTAAGGTACGGACTCAAACAGGTCAAGACTCAGGATATTGGCAGGGCAGCTTGTTTGGCAACCACAGCCTCTCCTGGCTAACTATCCCTGGCAGAGTCTTCTGTCGTCCCTTGCACTGTGGCCTTTAGCACTACGACTGCAGCACTCATGGAACACTAAGTAGGCTTGAATAAGAGCAGGTACACTCCGCCCTCAAGCAACCCGATTGACTGTCATCTGAAATGCTGTGCAAGTTCCGACTGGCAATCGGAAGGGTCCCATGGGGAGTCAGTGGGGGAGGGGGAGTCTGAAAGGCAAGCTGACCCCTCATGACCCTCTCACTTGGCAGCTACTGATGTGGCGGTGAGTGATCACTGAGTCTTTGGTGCAGAGGTTTGAAACAGGCAGCAAACATTTGAATTTTGCACCCTAACTCTAGACTGGAGGTTGCATCTTTCTGGTTGCCTGATTGGCTGTCGTCCAAAATGCTGTGCATGTGCTGGCTGGTGATTGGAGGTTCCACAGTGAGTCGGGGGAAGTCCAAAAGGTAAGCTGACCCCTCATGACCCTCTCATTTGGTGGTTACTGAAATGGCAGTGAGAGAATGCTGAGTCTTTGGTGCAGAAGTTTAAAACAAACAGTAGAAGTTTGAATTTGGTGCCCTCTCTCCTGAATAGAGGATGCATTTTTCTGGCTGCCTGATTGGCTGTCATCAGAAATGCTGTGCAGGTCCCAGCTGGCAATTGGGGGTGGGTCCCATGGTGAGTCGGTAGGGGAGAAGGAGTACAAAAGGCAAGCTGATCCCTCATGACCCTCTCACTTGGTGGCTACTGATGCGACAGTGAGGTCCACTATGATGTATAGTGATGTAACCAAGACATCCATGGCATTTGTTTCTAATTGATTTGACTCTGGTGTGTGTGTAAAGAATCCATCAACATACTGTACTACTTTTTTATTTTCTGCAGATATTAATTTGCTGCAGCATGTATACATGTTCTGATACCTGTAATGTAAATATGTATGTATGTGCTTGTTTAATTGTTTGCTACTTCAGAGTGCCTGCTAACTGTAATCAAGGGGGGGGGATTATATGTTCACACTGGTGGAGTGAGGTACTGATAGTAATATCAGGTGATTTTCCTGGTGGGAGATTGCAATCCACCTTATAGGAAGCTGCCTTAAGAATAGCTTCCTGGTCATGTTCGCCTTATGACACACGAAGTACGAAAAGGGAGCCAAGCATGTTTAAGAGGACGGGACTCCAAGACTCTATTTCAGATCCAGTGGGAGAGAGGAGCAGTCACCCTCAGGGAGAGTGTGAGGCCTCAACACAGCTGTGGTTGGCAGTGTTGCTTGGGTATATCAGAATGGCCTCCGGGCATACACAGATCTTTGGGGTGGCAGCTGATTTTGAAGTAAGTTGCCTCATTTGCCACACTAATTTACAGGCTAATCTGCCATGACCATCACTGGCTACAAGGGTAGACATCTCCATGCCTGCCAAACAACTACCTGGAGATTATGTATCTTCCTAGCCCATAAGCATAGAGGGCATAGAACCCATCAGACACCATTTCAGAGTGCAGGCCCTGCAGTATTGCAAATAAAGTTGGTATGTACACATGCTACAGGATTTGTCCTGAGAGGGAAAGGGGTCTCCCAGTTATCAGTTGCAATTATCTGAAGTAAAATTCAACTCATTGTGTTTGTGTGAAGCCACGCGTACAGTCATCATTACAGAGTGGGATGCTGGTGCTTAGATGCTGACCAAGCATTTACCACTGACTTCACATAAAGTGCCTGAACACCAAATGGACAAACTTTGCTCAAATGATATCATGCAGGCCCGGAGTTCAGAACATTGCCTCAGGCCTTTTGTACATTGTAGATCTCTGGACCTAATGCCACATTTACCTTTATAGTGTCATGATCAATTGAAATGCAATTGTTGTGATGTCATGAATTTGGTTCCTCCTATTATACCAGCTGTTTGCTAATTATGAGAGATAGCCTGACACTGTGTGAGCTGCTAAATAAACACAGAAGCTACATGTTCCTGAATAAGTGAGTGAGTGTACTGCGTGTTCTGGGGGCTGGAGCCTGGGCACAGGCATGGCATAGCATTATAGCCATACCTTGGGGTTTGGTTGGACCAACACCTCAACTTCTCTGGGCACATTGATGCCATCCTGAAAAAAACTGTGCCCCAATCTTGGTGCCTTATACAGGAACCATAGTTGCATCCCTCCTACAGCTAGGCGCAAACTTATCCAGAAGATGATACTCCCCATTTTTGATTACTGCGATGTAGTCTATGGTGCTGTTCCCAAGTCCTCCCTGACCGGACTGAACACTCTCTTTAACTCCTTCTGCTACTTCATTCTTGACACACCCTCCTGCACTCATCACTGAGATCTCTATCACAAACTGTCCTTTTCCCCCACTTGCCAGCAGGTGCCTCTCCCACTATGCCAAACTGACCTCAAAATATTGGATTGGGGAAATCCTGACTTACCTCACATCATCCCTCTCAACCCCATCCCCTCCCTCCTACTCCCTCAGATCCACTGACACATGCACCTTGCTGATCCCCACTGCTCCACTCTCATCGGCTAGTCCAGATTTGCTTATCACTTCCCTAAGCTATGGAACCCCCTCCCCCCCGCAAATTTGACACTCCTCTTCATCAAACTCCCCTGCCTCTGCCTTATACAACTACCTCTCCTCTAGCTGCTCCTGCTTTAATCCTCCCTAACTCTTACCTCTATGCTATCCTACTTACTCTGATCCTGCTCCTATCCCTCCCCCACCTACTCCCAATCTATTCCCATTCTCTTACCCCCACCTTTGCCTGGATCAGCCCTCTGGCAGGGTTCTCAGCATCCTGAAGGGGCACTGTTCTAGGCTGACTCCACCATTCCTTTCCTTTTTACTGCCTATTCACCCCCCCTTTATCGCTCCCCCCTTTACTACTATTCTTGTTTGGCTCAGCCCTCTGGCAGGATTCTCAGCATCCTGAAGGGGAGTTGATCCCTGCTCGCCCATTCTCCCCTCATACAACTTCACTTTACCCCTCCTCTTTATTAAACCCTCCCCATACTTCCATCCTTGTCTGGCTCAGCCCTCTAGCAAGGTTCTCAGCATCCTGAAGGGTGTTTATCCATACCCCATCCTCCCTTCCTTCCCTTCCCTCCCCACACCACTTCACTCCACCCTCTCTCTCTTTTCTTCACCTTTCCCCCTCTTCCACTGCACTTATCTGCTACCTTTTGCCTTTATTGCACTTACTTTAGTTACACTTATGATGAACTGCATTGCTCCTTATGAACAAATAGCTTTGACTGTATTGTTGCTTTCCTGCTCATTACTGCAGCTTATTGCACTGTCTGTATTGTTGTTTACCCAGCTTTACGTACTCAGCTGTTTGTATGCTGCTTTTCTCTACTGCTCATTAACTGTTTACCATACCAACAATGTAACTTGTGTAACTGTATTACCTCTGTAATTCTTCCACATGTACACCCTCCCCCCTAGGTTGCACTGGGAGACAAGCAACTTGTTGTTCAGTGTGCCTTCCTGGTGAAACATTTCAATAAATAAATAAAATAGTGTACAGTATTATGCAAGCCATTAGCACCACACAGAGTCCCCTAACCTCAGGCATGCTACCACCTGAGAAGTTATCTGGTTAAGATCAGTGCACTGGCAAGGCACAGCCATAGAGCTGGTCACAGAAGTGCTGAGCTTAGCTACTTTACTCATTTTGAGCTCATGTATAGCTAGAGAAGTCACATGGAGATGTAGCTGATTTTAACCATTTTATTCAGTTTGAATCTATTGGATAAAAGCCATGTGAAATGGCCCAAAAATCTACTTTTGTGGATAGGCGTGATACAGTTTTCATCATTTGAGTATAAGAGAGATGAAACAGCCCAGCTGAAGAACTCCATTCTATTTAAACAGTTGGAAGATAATGTAACAGCAGAAAATACTTTTTGTTCTGCCAATAGTGACTGTCACAGTGTGTGGTAATACACTTCAGATGTGGCAAATTTACAGGTTTAAAACACACCTTGGTGTGATATTTATTTTTCAAAAGTTTGAAAAATAATAAATGAAAACAAAAAAATTTCAAAGAAAATCACTACTTAACATCAGTAGTTTCTCAGAAAATACAGTCCTGGATCGTAGAGCTCCTAAGACCCTTCTCATATGTATTCAACAGATTGTCTGCCTCTCTTCACCCTCTCCTAGGGCTGAGCCCCTCTGGGCTGAACTAAAGTGAACTTAGTGAAGAGGTATTTATATATTTTTGGTGGGATCACCTGACTGAGCCCTCTTCTAGTTACAAGTCTGGACATGTTGCTTCATGTCTGATCATGTTGTTTCAAAACCAAGGGAGGGGGATTATTTCAGGGGACTTCCTGGTTCAGTTAAAGGTACAGTGTATATATCCACAGATATTGACTTTCTATATCTCTGATCCACGGTGACTAAGCTCTTTTATACATATAACCTTATACAGTAACAGGTTTATAGTGTAAATTTGTGAAAATACCTTAAGGATTTCTTATAACTGTATTAATCATGAAATTATTATTGTTTTATATGGCTTCTGAGTCCTTTTTTCTTTAAAAAGGTTTTATTAATTGTATGTATTCCTGTTATCTCAAATAGCCTTTTATGCTTTTTGTGCACAAAATGCACTTCTGCACTTTACAAAACACCTCTCCAGGTGTTTGGCACCATTCCAAGGACTGGATGGATGGAAATGGAAAAAGAATGAAAGGAAAGAACTAGTAGGAAATTTAGTAGGGATAGTAAAGAGCTATGACAGGTGGCCAACCTAGGATAAGTGGGAAAAAGAAGAAAAGCATTAACTGTAGCTAGGAAATAAGGAGATAGAAAAGTGGTCCATCAGTCAGAGCCGAGGGTGTAGCCTAACTCCACCACAGTGACAGATTTGAAAAGCAAAAATTACTGGAGCTTGACAATGCTGGTTTATGTATTAACTCTATAACTACTGACAGTTTCTACATATTGCCTGCACTTCATAAACAGCCCAGGGCATCCTATTTTGTCAGTTAACAAAACTGTAACAACAAGAACCTTAATATGGATGTTGATCTCCATCTAAAACCTCTATTCCAAGAGCTTCCTACTTACATCAGCAATATGAAATTGGGTAAAAATTTTCAGGCCATTGCCTGCATATGTTAGAACCCTACTGCCATAGACTGATGAGTCTTACAGTATCTATTTCCCCCAAATAGTTGCTCCTATTGTCAATGCTTCCAGGTAGCACTGGCAAAGTTTTTGTGATTAGGATGTTACAGTAGTATCATTGACAAGATGCAGTATACTGACTGTACTGTAGATCTGGATATATTTGAAAATATAATAGAAATCCAATTCAAATGAATGGGGATTTCCTGTGATATACTGTATAAGGGATATGACATAGCCTTACTGAAGATATCATATTTATCTTCTCGAGAGGCCAATGATATTATGATATCTTCCAAGTGGCAAAGCCACAAGAGAGGTATCTTAATATCATTGGCCTCAAATGAAGATAAATATGATATATTAAATCAGACCATATCATGTTTAGTTTATGCAGATGCATGTCTTTAGAACTGTCCAAAATATTTATAGCAGGCATGTTAGTTAAGTGCATGAAATCATTAGCTGCTTTAAGTTTTGAAAAGTATTTTTTCAAGCTTTTACTTTAAACTCCCAATCCAGCATAAGGTCTGTAAACATTGTGAAGTCTGTGAAAATTGTGTACTGGTTGTTTTGCAGTTCTGTGAACTTATCCTCTGTCTTGTTTTGCTCTGCGTGGTTTACAATGTTTATTTATTTATTTATTTATTGAATTGTTTCAGCAGGAAAGATACACTAAGCAACTTAATGCTTGTCTCACGGTACATCCTGGGGGAAGGGGTAGTGGGATGTACAGTAGTAGCAATGACAAATACTACAGCAATACAGAGGTGCGATTAAATGCAGCAATAAAGAGGTACAATGAAATACAATACAATACATACATTCAAGCATGGTCAAGGAATATGGAACATAGTAAAAAGTACATCCATGTGAGAGGCATCCATTTACAATACATGAGGAGCATAGATGATGCAGGTATACAATACATAATACATACGAATAGTTAAGAACAATGCTGAGACATGGGCCTAGGTGGAGTGCAACAGTATTATGTTGGTGGTACACTGCAGCAGTCACAGTAGCCTGGGTGTAAACTTAAGTGAGCATGTCTCAAGGTTAAGCGCTAGACCATGAGGGGTAGGGTAAGTGCATGAGGTAAGGGGGCAGGAGAGATGGTGAGAAAGGAGTTAGGTAAGGAGGAGGTCAGAAGCAGGTGCAGGTAGGAGTGAGATAGTTCTGTAGCGTAGAGGTAAGAGAAAAAAGGGAGGAGGAGAAGTGGATTTGAGGAAGCAGAGAATTCCACAGTTTAGGCAGGTGAA
Source organism: Neoceratodus forsteri (assembly GCA_016271365.2). Classification (NCBI taxonomy): domain Eukaryota; kingdom Metazoa; phylum Chordata; order Ceratodontiformes; family Ceratodontidae; genus Neoceratodus; species Neoceratodus forsteri. The sequence goes on along the minus strand of CM057449.1, from coordinate 607,006,900 downwards.
ACGAGAAGGCTTTCTGGCCAGAGGATGTGGTTCTGCCAGGGATAGAAAGGGTGCAAGTGTCAGCATGGGATCTCAGGGAATAGAGGGAGGGGGAAGGGGCACCAAGAGAGGAGGAGATGTATGAGGGGAGCGAACCAAGCCAGAATTTAGAGATGAACTTAACACCGTGTAAAGCTCACTGATTGTGGAGGGGAAGGAAGTTGAGGGAGTGGTAAAGATCACAATGATGGGTTAGGAGGGGGGCATCAAGAGTGAAATGACAGAAGGAGTTGTAGAGAGAGTCCAGTCTGGATAGGTGGAACTGTGGGGCAGCACCATAGACTACATCGCAGTAGTCGAAAATGGGCAAGATCATCTTCTGTACCAGCTCATGCCTGGTGGCAAGAGGGATGCAGCTGCGGTTTCTGTAGAGGACACTGAGCTTAGGCCTTAAATTTTTCAGAACGGCATCTGTATGGACAGAGAAGTTGAGGTATCTATCCAGCCAAATGCCGAGATACCTGAATGAGGAGACATCCTCAAGAGCAGTCCCGTCAAGGGTGTGAAAGGAGAGGAGTTTGCTTAGCTGAGCAAGTCTCTACCTTGTGCCGAAGGACATGGAGACTGTCTTCTTGGCATTTAGAAATAGTTTGTGTGAGTTAAACCAAAGTTGGACCTTGGTGAAGTCAAACTGAAGCCTGGCAGTGACATCAGGGACTGATTTTCCAGAGGTAAACAGCACTGTATCGTCAGCATACATGTGGATGCTGTATGATGAGCAAACCTGGGGGAGCTCATTTAAAAAGATGGAGAACAGGATGGGGCCTATCACTGAACCCTGGGGTACTCCAGTGGTGACAGACAGGGGGTGTGAGATAACATCAGCTATTCTAACTGATTGTGACCTGCCGGACAGGTAGGTGCTGAACCAGCCTGTGGCAGTAGGGGAGAGTCCAGCTGCTGATAAGCTGTGTAGGAGGAGGGGGTGAGCGAGTGTCAAAGGCTTTGGCCAAGTTGACAAAGATAGCTGAGGTAATGTTCCCTTTGTCAAAGCCTGAGGAGATGGTCTGTTAGCCTCAACAGAGAGGTGGTGGTGGAATAGTCATTCCTTTAGCCAGACTGGAAAGGTGTGAAGAAAGCGTAGTCAGAGAGGAACAAGGAAAGTTGGTTGAGCGCTATGTGTTCTTGGAGTTTGGCTAAGGTAGTAAGGAGAGAGATAGGTTGATAGTTCCCAGGAGAGGTGGAGTCTCCCCCCTTAGGGAGGGGGACGACTACAGCATGTTTCCAAGCTGAGGGAACAGTGGCAGACTCAAAGGAGAGATTTAGTATCAAGGATAGATAATAGGTGATGGCAGGAGCTGAGAGGGAGAGGAGCCTAGGGTCAAGGCCATCAGGTGAGGAGCTTTTGGTAGAATCAAGTGCCAGGAGAGCTGATAGAGTAGTTTCAGGAGAGACAGGAGAGAAGGAGAACTGAGGGGAGGTAGGGGTGAGGGATGGTGTAGGGGGGCAGAACAGCAGGGGGGGGGGCTGATTGTGGGGATGAGATAGGGGGCAGGTAGGGGATAAGTGGGTGGGGAGGTAGATAGGGACACCGGGGCAAGAGGGTGGTTTGGGAGGGTGCTAAGCAGTGCAGAGGCACAGGTGGCAAAGTGGAAATTGAAGCAATCGACAATGGCCATAGGTTCAGTAAGGACAGCATGGTTGTGCCAGAGGATAGGTGGTGGAGTGTTTGGAGAAGGCGAAAAGAGGGATTGGATGACCTTCCAGAATTTGGATGGGTTGTTTGTGTTAGTCTGGAAGTTGGACTTGAAATGCTCAGCTTTGGCTAGGCGGATGGCTTTAGTGCAGCCATTTCTGAGTTCACGATAATGTCTGAGGTCTCTAGTGCAGTTGGTGGCTTTAGCCTGATGCCATGCAAAGTCACGAGCTCGTTGGCAGGCCAGTAGCACATGTGAGACCCAAGGTAGGTGCGTGCCATATACCCTAGTTTTGCGGAGCAGAGCATAGGAGTTCCAAATTTGTAGAAACTTGGAGCTGAAATGGGCATGGGTCATGTCAGCTGAGGAAGCTGAGGATAGGGGGAACCAGTTGGTTTGAGCGAGATCCCGAAGCAAAAGTTGCAGGTCAAGAGATGCAAAAGGACGAGTGAGAATCGGTCATGCTAGAAGCTTGGACCTATGTATTTTACGCACTACAAAGGTCATGTTGTGGTCGCTGATAGAGTTGGGTAATAGCCCCAAGGCCACTACACAGTGGGGATGAGAGGTGAGGACTAGGTCAAGCAGGGAGTGGTTTAGTAACTTATAGTTTAGTCGAGTGAGTTCCAGTATAAGTTGCCGGAGGTTTAAAGCATCTATGGTGGAGCGAATATGAGCCAGGGGTGGGGCCAGCCAGTTTAGATTTAGGTCACCCAGGATGAAAAGTTTGCTGCCACTGGCCATTGAGGAAAGTTTTGTGACCAAGTCAGTGACATTGAAAGTTGGCTGCCCTGGGCAACAGTAGACTCCAGCGACGAAGATGGGAATGGTATGGGGATAGGAGATTTTTAAAAGTAAGGCCTCGTGGGAGGATTGGATGGTTGAAGTGAAGGAGGTAGTAAACTGGAGGGTAGAGGAGGTGTAGAGTGCCACACCACAACCTCTCCCTGCCCTGTCCTGTCTAGAGATGGTAAGGCCAGGGATGGCGATAGCATGATCTGGAATGTTTTCTGTCGGCCAGGTTTCAGAAATTACAATATCTGTGTGGTGTGGCTATGACGAGCATGACCACCCTCCCTGTCCTCCTCCTCCCGACACTCAAGCAGTTACAGTTGTATGACTGCACTTTTTATTTACAGTATTTACATTGATTTGGCAGAGACGCTGTGTTTTCTGTCAGTCAGAAACACAGTTCAGTTTTGCTCTACATTGTGATATTGAGAGTGCGCAGCCTGCTCACTCTCTGGCATCACCATGTATTACAGTGTGGGACAGTGAAGCATAGCATCATCACGCAAATGTACTCTTTCTTGGCTCAGGCTGGTGGTAAGAAAATAAACATGTGACAAATAAAATTAAAGTTAGTAAGACATTGGGAAAAATTAAACAGTGCCCAAAACATCACATTTACAGGGATATTTAGAAACAAAGGAGTTTCACAAACATTACTGTCTTGGTCTGCCCCTCTCACAGAGATGCCACACGCCAGTCTTGACAACTGTTCTGTGAAACTTTGTAATCGGTGGCTCAGCTGTGCATGGAATGTTAATGGCAATGACGTATGGCAATAACAAAAGATATCAGTATGATGTACTGCATAGTGAAACAATATTATTATCTTTGCATGTAGCTCAGATATCACTTTTATTCTGGCTTATATCCAAAGATATATTTATCTGGATATTCAGCATCATTTCTCTGGCTGCTACTGTAGACATACTGCTTTATTGTTTAAACTAAGGGACACGGATCTGTTTCTGTAGCTTTCTCCACATTGCAGAGATTTCAGACTGCAAACAGGAGGGAGTCACAGGGAGTCTGATTCCATGGATTCAGTATGCAGAACTCTATTTTTCAGTTACACCCCTAAAAATTGTACATGGAGAAGCAAATATGTGAGCAAATTACCCCTCCAGTTTCACAGTATTCGATGGCTGATGCATTTATTTCTATTTACAGTGCATCCTACTCTCATGGCTGTTCACTCAAAAATGCAAAAGCAACATGTAAAACACAGGTTTCTGAATCTCAGTTGCACTCAAAGGTAGTGCAAAATGAACCCTTTGTCCCTGTTTTGCTGCCACCCAAAATTGCTATAATCAACTGATTTCTCATACTGGTGGGGATAGGGTCCCCTCCCGTGAGTGCCATGCAATGCAAATCCAAAATCCAGATATTAGAGGGGCAATTGTTTCTCCCTTAACTATTAATATGTCTGATGTATGAGAAACTGCTGTGTCTCTTACTGAAAGCATGCAGGGTAGTGTTTATGGACAAACTTTTCCTAACTTAAAGATAACTAGGAAGAGTCAAAAGACAGAGGCACATTGCCTGACTTGGAGCAGTAAACATTGACTCTCTGCTATGCTCCCAGCTGGCCCACACAAAGAGAGCAGCTCAGGTGATGGGCCTCAGCTAAGGGACACCATCAACCTGTTCAAATGTATATGTACCATTCAAAATATTTTTAACTAATGAAAGAAGCATGTCTGGACCTGGTCAAAACAGGCTGTCCTTTGTCTGAAACTGATCAAATAGCATAGATAAACAAATGGTTGCAATAGGATAGAACAAGTCCCACATGTCTCAACTTTAGATAGATAGATGATAGGTACTGTAGATAGATAGTTAATTTTAAAATGCCTTTCTAAAAAAACAAGCTTTACAATAGAACCAGAACATAAACAAAAAACATTTAATCATAACAATGAAATCATAAACTTTGAAATAAAAAAGTCATATATTAAAACTAATATTACTAACACTGCAGGTATCCATGGTTATTTCAGTATCCTGTAAAAGTGTGTCAGAAAAGCCATGGGTTCAGATAAAAACCCACCTAGATTGGTGCAATTTGAACCAAGCCACCAGCTGTAGCAAACTTGGGGGGCACCAGGGACCCTGCACTGAATTTAAAAAAAAAAAGAGGGGTCCTGGCACCAAAGTCCCTGACTTTGCTTTAAGCAGAGAGCTGCACTAATTAAATGGTGCACAGGAGGGGAATGTTGCAAGCCACAGGGTAGGCTTGCTGCAGCAGAGGCCAGCAATGGTGACCCACCAGCTGGTCGTCCTGGTGGCAGGTGATCCTGGGCATGCTGTGGCTCATGGAGGGTGGATGGTTCGAGAAGGGAAGGGGGTGGCAAGTGCCCCTGATGGAGCAAATGCATGGCTGCCACCTGTCAGTGCAGGTCCATGTTGGGTGAGCAGATGCATCCACGTCACCAAGGGTTGTAGGGAATTGTGGGCTCATACCTGCCATGGACCACCAGCTGCTCCAGTGGTGGTCCTGCAGGTGATAGGGGCTGTGAGGACACCTTCTCCAGGGGGGGCACAGGGTCACCCCCCCACTCAACAATGGCTCTGGGAGTGATGCATGGTGGGTTAGTCCAGCTCTGGGCTGCCCTCACACTATGGCCATTCATCCACTGGGGGGGGCTTGCAAAATCCCACTTTAGGGGAAATTGCAGTGATGCCCTGGCATGCACTCCCTTCCACCTTGGTGCACTGGTGCAGCCTTCCCAAGTATGGTGCAAGCCCGGTTGGCACAGGTGTTCCCCCAAGTGCCGCAGGGTGCCTTACAAAATTGGGACTGGTGAAAGGCATGGCACAGGTAGCTCTTTTCACCATTTTTTCTTGTCACAAGCCCCTTCTACCAGTCCTGAGCATTTGAAAATTAGGCCCCATGTCTTCAGTGTACTTTTAAAAGTGGGGACAAAAGGGGAAACCAAATATTCATGGGAAGATTGTTCCAAAGTAGGAAAGAAGCTACTGAAAAGGTGCTGTCCCAGTCAGTTTTAATTTTGACTTTGGAACAATCAGCAGGCCTGTACCAGCAGAACATAACTCATGGATATAAGGACAGGTTGCCAGAAGTTCCCTTTAGTACTGGGGTCACAGTTCGTTTAGGGCCTGAAAGGTCAGAAGGATTCTGGAAAAGAATGAAGAGGAAGGGTGAGGCAAAACCTGTTGCATTGTGGGAAAACAGCATGGGTTTTAACTGGGGGGAAGGGGAAAGAATACAAATATATCTGTCTCAGAGATTGAAGGCTCTGGATTTTAGCCTGGGGTGGCCTTGTGCATCAAGCCGAGTAGGCAACTCTCAACTGCCCTGTGATCAGACAGGACTGCTTCTTTGTTAAAATTCTTTTAAGAGTCAGAATTCAGAAGATGATGCTAATGCTTAGGAAAGTAGACTGAGTCAGGAGACAGAAACACTTTATACAGAGACAAAGCTCTTCTAAGTACTTAGGGAAGAACCTAGAATTTAGTTCAGTTAATGTTTTCCTATTTTGTTCTTCTGTAGTTTCAAACCTGTTTCCTTTTGATTTTTAGTGTGCTTATGTTCCCCAGTTATTGACTATATAGATTGTACAGTTTGTGTAAATATTTCATATAAGTATTATGTAGGCACAATAGTGGCCATAAGCCGCCAGACCCTGTCAAAGTGTAAAAAGGATGAGTCACCTTAATCTCAGATGCCATTAATGTGCCTTAAAAGAACTGGTCACAAAAAACATTTTCTTTTAAACCAAGCAGACCTGCAAATGCTTATCCCAGGTACATGGAACTCACCTCAACACCCAGAAATCATGGAACAATCTACATTAAACAATATGCTTTAAGCTTGGTAACTTCAAGGATATTTATGATGCCAACTGAATAAATTAATTAGATTCAGACATTGTGCAAGGAGCTGACAGTTCATAAGTACTTTAAAATCAAAACCCAGCACTTCTTAGGTCATTGAGTCATACCATAAGAAGTGGCCTCACCTCTGAAACCATATAGTCGAATGAGGAACTGGATCCTTGAAACACGGAACCACCTGCTACCAACTACCTCAGCACCATAAACCACAATGAGATTATCCCCATCACCTCATTTTGAACATGCACAGTGGAAGGTCTTGTGGTTTTAAGTCTATTGATTGTCACCTCATGGACAAAGTTCAAGAGGACAATGGGTGGGTCAATAACAGAGCCCCTGATAAGTAAGAATACCTCTGCAGGTATGTTATAGAGTATGTTATAGACTTCTGACCCAAGACAAGCTTCTGTCCAAATATGGGTATATCATCCTCCAAACCCCATGATACTCTTGAGGAAGAATTACATTTTCTGATACTTCTGAGGAAGTATTCTGCCCATAAAAGACATCTCTAAAGATCAACAATTTGTAATTACCTACTAGCCTTCCTCTGAATCTGTGTTTCATCACTGGAAGAGATCTCACATCTACGCTACTGCTACCGACTCTAAAAACTATTACTCTGATGAACTCTAAAGATGTTTGGCTTCTGCCAGAAGTAAGAAACATTGAAATTGAACTGACTTTGTTATTTTATTTGCAAGCCTTTAGGAGAAAAGAATTACTGACTAATTTATTTATTTATTCATTTGAACATCAGTTTACAACCTTTGAGCCAGATGCTCATTTCGAAATGTACCTCATCACATTGAGGACAAATACATAACAGACTTTCAGTTACAGCATATGAGTTACATAGTTAGCAAACACATGTGATTACAAACATTTAAACAGATAAGCCAGTTTAACTACAATGGCACATTCTTGCACGAAGGTAAGAGCAAAAACAGCAGGATAATAGCAATTCGATCTGCAACAGGCGAGGACTGAAAGAAATGAGGTGTGGTGCCACCCAGCTAATGGGAAAAGGATCATAGATCCCCAGGTTGAAGGTCACCTGGGGCCAGTGATCATCACATGGTATGGTTCAATTTGGCCATTAGAACTAAATCAACACATTCCAAGGCAAAAATATGGGACTTCAGAGGAGCTGACTTTGATAAGATGGCCAACAGAGTTAAGCTAGCTCTGACAAGAAAAAATACAGGTGAGGGGGTGCAGGCAAAGTGGTCCAGTATTAAGGATGCAATATTTGAAGCAACATCCCATTCTGTTAGGGAGAAAAACAAGAGCAAAAGAAGGAGGAAACCACTTTGGTTCTCAAAAACAGTAGCAGAAAAGATCAGAGCCAAAAGGTTGGCCTTCAGGAAATATAAAGGAAAGCAGAGAGACGAAGATAGGGAGGCATACCAAACTTCCCTAAGGGAAGCAAGGAAGGCAGTTAGGCAGGCAATGGCCTAAACTGAGGAAACACTAGCATGAACAGTAAAAGATGGGGACAAGACTTTCTATAGATACATTAATGAAAGGAGAAAGTACAGAGGGAGTATTGCTAAGATCAAAGGGGATAAGGGTGTGTGTGTGTGGAGGAGGACCAAGGAAAAGCATCTATCCTAAATAGATACCATGCATCTGCTCAGTATTTACTGAGGAGATAGTAGGGCAGGGCCCACAGCTCAGAATCATGGGCTTAAGGGGAAGGGAGGCATGTACATGTCCCTTCACAAAAGAAAGGGTCCTACAAGAGCTCGCTAAGCTCAGGGTGGACAAGGCAATAGGACTTGATGGCATACATCCCAGGAAACTAAAACAGCTAAGAGTGGAACTAGCAGAGCCATTATCAGAACTGTTTAGTGAGTCTCTGAGCACAGGAAAGGTCCCAGAAGACTGGAGAAGGGCTCATGTGATCCCGCTCCACAAGAGTTGTAGCAGGGAGGATGCAGGGAACTACAGACCAGTCAGTCTTACCTCAATAGTGGGCAAGATTATGGAGGCACTCCTTAAGGAAAGGATAGTGCAGCATCTGGAATCCATAGGGAGCAGAGGATCTCAGACAGCATGGATTTACAACAGGAAGGTCCTGTCAAACTAATCTAATAGATTTCTTTGACTGGGTAGCCAGAGTGGTGGACCAAGTGGGTGCATTTGATGTTGCCTACCTTGACTTCAGCAAAGCTTTCAATACTGTTCCACATAGAAGATTGATTAATAAGCTGGGTAGGCTCAGGGTGGGTCAGAAGTTGGTCAACTGGGTGGCAAACTGGTTGGCGGGCAGCAAACAGAGAGTGGTGGTAAATGGTATACAGTCAGAAGAGATGCAAGTCACAAGCGGGGTACCTCAGGGATCAGTCCTGTGGCCTGTCCTCTTCAATATCTTCATCAGTGACACTGCAGATGGACTGGAGGGTAAGGTTTGTCTGTTTGCAGATGACTCCAAGATCTGCAACAGAGTAGATGATTCAGATGGGTTGGGCAGAATGAGAAGAGATCTGGATAAACTGGCAAAATGGTCGAAAGAGTGGCAAGTGGGGGTTTAACAAAAAGAAGTGTAAGATCATGCACATAGGGAAGAGAAACCCTGAAGCCAGGGAGGGGAGTTTCTGGCAATCACAAGGGAAGAAAGGTACTTGAGCATCATCATTACCAATGACCTGAAATCATCCTAGCAGACCACTAAAGCAATAGGTAAGGCTAGAGAGATGTTGAGGTGTATTAGTAGGGGTATCACAAGTCATAAGAGGGAGGTAATAATCCTTCTTTACAAGACACTGGTTAGGCCCCATCTGGAGTACTGCGTGCAGTACTGGAAGCTGCACCTGCACAAGGACATTAACAAAATGGAGGCAGTCCAGAGAAGAGCAATGAAAATAGTGCAGGGACTGCATCAGAAAACATATGAGGACAGATTAATGGAGCTCAATATGTATATCTTAGAGCAAAGGAGGGAGAGAGGTGATATGATCAAAACATTCAAACATCTTAGGGGCATTAACAAGGTGAAAGAGTCTAACATGTTTCAATATAAGAAGAATAGTAGGACAAGAGGATACAGCTTGAGATTAGAGAGAGGCCGATTAAGAGGTAATGTGAGGAAGTTCTTTTTCACGGAAAGGGTGGTGGATGCATGGAACGGCCTACCTCAGGAAGTGGTGGAGATGATTACAGTGCAGGGCTTCAAACTAGTATGGGATAGACATAAGGGAGCAATACAGATGAGTATGAATAGATGGGCCATTGACAGAGTACAGGCCTATGGCACATTCATAAGGTAGAAAAAATGGACAGACTGGATGGGCCTTGTGGCCCTTATCTGCTATCAACTTCCATGTTTCTAAGGGAAGTGCTCAACCTGCCTAGGAGAGTGCCACTGCACGAATGTCCTTGGGAAAGCCAGGGATCCAGGGACCTTGACAGAGAGGTTAAGGATGATTTGGGAAATCTTGAACTGTGAACTTCATTTCATAAATCTTAATTTTTTATACTGGAGAGCAAGATGAGATAGAATAACTAGCAAATAACAATAGAACTTGAAGAAAAAGCAATGTAACTTTAGCAACAGTGCCCTTTAGGTCAAGGGAGGAAACCAGTCAGCAATTACATGGGAACTAGTGAAGGGTATATAAGCGCTGGAAAGATTGGTGGGGGTGGAGGTCTGAAACCCAGAGAAATTTTATGGCAAAATGTGATGCAGCGAGTACTCTGATTTACGAACTAACGAAGATCTGAAGTGGTGGGGAAAGACCCTAAATGCTGTGTACCACCTTGGCAGCATAATAAATACACCCAGCTTGATCCCAGCTCCATGTTTGGAACTCAGTTTGTGTGTGGTCTCATGTTTAATGGTGCCCAAATGTATGGTTGACGTTTCCCTAGACCCAAGGTGGCAATGTAATGTAAAGGTACTGGTTTCTATGTAAGGCGGCTGCTTCTCTGACAAGAGTTGCCACCATATACCCCTAGACACTACCTTGTAAAGGTCCTTTAGTATATGGTCTTTGGATCCAGTTTCTCTGCTTGGGTGCAAACCTTATATCAGGCCCCTGTGGCATAGGTACTTACCAATTCCATGCTGTCAACTCCCTTTTCATTACAAAAAGGTACTTGACAAAGATGTCCCCTATCCTCAATGTTAATTGTTCTGGCTATGAAAGCCCTGGTTATTGCCATCTGGGAACACATTCACCTGCATGGTATTCCTCTTGCAGGAGCAGATCTATGGACTAGCCTGTATGCAGACAACTCCTGGTATTGCTGTCTGAAGCCCTTTCGGGCCTACCTCACCTCACCTCCTTTCCCTTCTTAGCAAATTTACATTACTTTCAGGCTTAAAGATGAACCAAGAGAAAATAAAGGTCTTACCTCTGAATACTAAATGCACCCCTAACCCATTCATACAAGCAGGCCTCAGGTAGTCCCTATCCTCCATTAAATATCCTGACATTTATCTATCAGTGGACTTTTCTAAACTCCCAGCTCTTAATCTTACCCCGTTGCTTCAGAAACTGAAAAAAGACTTTGGCCATTCGCAAAAGCTACGCCTCTGCTTAGCCTGCAAGATTTCTGCAGTTAAAATGATGGCTGCCCCCACAATCTTTCACTGCCTTTCCCATCTGTCTCTCAATCTATCCCCGTCCTGGTTTGCTAAAAGTGATGCATTAGCAGGCTCCTTTTTATGGGCTGGGACAATGCCAAGACTTAGCAGAGCCAAACTAAGGTCCCACTGGACAAAAGAGAGTTAGAATCTCTCCTGGTTTCAATGGTATCATAAAGCTTTTTAGGAGCATAAACCTGGTAATGGTTCTCCCCTTCTACTAGCCCACCATCAGTCTGGCTCAACATAGAAACCCTACTATGCTCACCCACCCCACCACTCACTTATTTATGCACTTCCCTCCTTCGCCCTCTACATCAGTAGAGCACTATCTTGGCATCCATACAGGCGTGGCACTGGCTGTCCAAAACTACCAAATATTCCCTTACACCAAAGGCCTGGCTTCCTCTTTTTGATAATCTGATGGTCTGCATTGACTGCCAGACTATACATTGATCTACCTGGCTACACAGAGGTGCAGCACACCTGAAATACCTTTTGATCCCAGGCACCTTAACACTCAGTCCCTTTACTAACCTACAATCCTGCCACTCTCTCCCTAATCAAGATTTTTGGAGGCTCTTACAAATGGAAAGTGCACTGTCTGACCTTCTCAGACTTCCCCACCAGCAGGATTCACAAACTCCCAAAATTAGACATTCAACCCTGGCTAACAAAAACCAGGGTTCAAGCGAGTGCGCTGTACTTCCAGCTTCATAAATCTATCCCCAACCAAACTCAGAAATCTTGCAGTTATTGGACATCTTCCCCAGGCTCCCCAGCATCTCTCAGGACTGGGAAATCTCCAGGCGAGCGGCTCACATCACTTGCATGGATAGTAGAAGCCTAGTTATACACAGGGTGTACTGAACACCAGTTAAACTGAGTGCCACTGGCCTCCTCCCTCAGGATTTATGTTGGTGCTGTAACTCCCCGGGTGGTGATCTTTTTCACATCCTTTGGAGCTGCCCATCCATCCAGATGTATTGTAAAGAGGTACCAGCTGCCTGCAAATCAGTAGTGGGGAACTCTGTACCACTAACCCCACAACTATTGTTGCTGGGTATACCCCCCCTCACATCCGTTACTTGGACCCTTTGGTACATTGGAGCATTCAGGCTGGGATGGAGGTAAAACGCTTGCTTCTCAAGCGAGGACAAGCTATAGATGTGCCTCAGATACAGGAGTGGCTCCACTTGGTCCAACTGGCATTACTCTCCAGAATATCTCATATAATGAAGGATGCTCTACGTACAGAATAATGCATATGCGACTGTGTGTTATGATGTTTTTTTACACACCCAAGGTGTGTGTTGACCCATAAACTGTGAAAGCGAAGCTCAAGAGTTTTATTAGGTCATCACACACCGAGGGTGTGAATGGATGGAAAGTCAGTTCAGTTGCTGTCATACACACACACACACACACACACACACACACACACACACACACACACACTCTTCTTTCTTTCATTGTTTCTTTTTTAGCTGAACCACACATACACAAAGGCACGGTCCAGTTGCCAATCACACTCGGTGCTGTCTCACACACCAAACACACAGCTGAATCAACCAGATATGTTGTTAAGGCAGGATCAACCAGATAAATAGTGAAATAAATAAAAACTTACACGTAAGGAGAGAGAGAGAGGCAAATGATCAATGAGGGTTCTCAGACATGGAGAAACAGATCTGCCATGTTTCAGTAGGTGTTTGCCCCACCCTCACACAAAATAAGAATCAATCAGGTGGCGTGCTTCAAATGGATGACACAGAACAGTGGAGTGAGAGACTCCATATGCTGTAATAAGTCGGTGTGATGTCACACCGAGTTATTACGGCTTTTGATAACTTACTAAAATGAGCTGATATCAGGGGTCACCAGTAATTATATCACTATTAGGATATGTGGGCCCCCTATATATAACATCCTCCCTTTGTAAAGTGGACCCCAAATGGGCCAATATCTGAGCCCTTCCCCTCTGTAATACAATGAAAGAACCATGTTCACTGTTTCAGAATATTTTTAGATTTTGAAGTCATGTTGGATAATGTATGCACTGTAACTGTACTAATGCAATGGTAATGTTCTCTTTACTGAAAACCTTCAATAAAAAGTATTAACTGTAAATATACCCCTAGACACAGAGAGGTCCCCGGCTCTTATACAAGGGACCTGGGTGTCTATAACTGTGTTGTAATCAAATAAATGTATTGGTGCTTGACTCTTCTTCCTAGAGTGGACAATGGCATTATGCATGTGCATATTAGTACATTTAGTAACAGTTGCAGGAGTTTACCCCCCGAGCCTGGACACATCTCTAAATCCCTGGCTGGCTCCCTGCCTTGTGAGGTGGGGCCTTGGTTTCTGGAGTGTTCGGGGACTGGCTACACAGGGTTCATGCTTGCTGCTGTTTTTAATCTCTTTGCTTTAATAAACATAGAAACATAGAGGTTGACGGCAGATAAGGACCGCAAGGCCCATCCAGTCTGCCCATTTCTTTTTCTACCTTATAAATGTGCCATCGGCCTTTGCTCTGTCAGTGGCCTATCTATTCATACTCATCTGTATTGCTCCCTTATGCCTATCCCATGCCTGTTTGAATCCCTGCACTGTATTCATAGCCACCACTTCCTGAGGTAGGCCATTCTATGCATCCACTACCCTTTCTGTGAAAAATAATTTCCTCACATTCCCCCTTAATCGGTCTCCCTCTAATCTCATGCTGTGTCCTCATGTCCTGCTATTTTTCTTATATTTAAACATGTTAGACTCTTTCACCTTGTTAATGCCCTTAAGGTGTTTGAATGTTTCGATCATATCACCTCTCTCCCTCCTTTGCTCAAGGGTATACATATTGAGCTCCGTTAATGTGTCCTCATATGTCTTCTGATGCAGTCCCTGCACCATTTTGGTTGCCCTTCTCTTGACTGCCTCAATTTGGTTAATGTCCTTGTGAAGGTGTGGCCTCCAGTACTGCATGCAGTACTCCAGATGGGGCCTAACCAGTGTCTTGTAAAGAGGGATTATTACCTCCCTCTTACGACTTGTGATACCCTATAATACACTACTATCATCTCTAGTCTTTACCTTCGTTTAGAGGTCTGCTTGGATGATCAGATCATCATCCAAGCAGATCTCCTAAAGCAGTAGGCTAGGGGGATGTTACATCCCTATTCTGCAGTTGTCCCTCCCTCCTCCCCTCCCTCCCTTGACCCTTCCTCTTGCCCTGTACTAGCCCCTTTTGAAGCAGCCCACTGTTCTACTGGATACCACTTCCACCAGTACTGCATTCCACCCAGCTACCACCCTCTCTGTAAAAAAAGTGTCTCCTCATCTCCCTCCTGAACCTTCCTCCCTCCAGTCTCATATCATGGCCCCGGGTATCCCTCACCTCCCTTACTTTGAACAGCCCCTCTGTACCTGTCTTGTTTATTCCTTTCATGTACTTGAAGGTTTCAATCATATCACCCCCGTTCCTCTTCTCCTATAGTGAGTACATGTTCAACTGCCTCAGCCTCCTCTCATATGGTAAGTCCCCAGCCCCTGGATCATCTTTGTCACCCTGCACTGAACCCCTCCAGTAACTCAATGTCCCTCTTCAGATATGGGTGCCAGTACTGCACGCGGTACTCCAGGTTCAGTCTAAGTCTAACTAATGATCTATACAGTGGCAGAATCACATCCCCACTCCTCGAGGATATACTCCTTTCAATGCAACCCAGCATTTTGTTGACCTTTGCATCTGCCTTCCTACATTGTACCAAGTTGTTCATTGACCTCGTATTGAGCACCCCCAGATCCTTCTTCTCCTCCTCTGTCTCAGCTAGCTGCACTCCCTCCAGCTGGTAACTCCTTGGGTTTTTCACCCCAAATGCAGCGCTTTGCACTTTCTGGCATTGAACCCAAGTTGCCAGGTGCCTAACCAGGTTTCCAGCATTGCCAGATCATCCTGCAACCCCTGCCATTCCCCCTAGGTCATCCACCACCACTCCCATCTTGGTGCTGTCAGCCAACAGACTGATCTTGCTTTTGATGCCCAATGATATGTCTGCAATGAATATCCCAAACAACACTGGTCCCAGCACCGAGCCCTCTGGAACACTGCTCATCACTACCCTTGGGGATGAGAGCTCCCCATCCACCACCACCACCACGCTCTGTTGCTTTCCCTGAAGCCAGTTCCCCACCCATCTCACCAGCTTTGCACTTGCCCCTGTGCTTTCTAACTTACTTCCCAGACTCCCATGTGGCACTGAGTCGAATGCCTTACTGAAGTCCAGCTACAGGACATCCACTGCATGGCTCCTGTCCAATTGCCTAGTTACGCAGTCATAGAACTTCACCAGGTTGGTTTGGCAGGATCTACCACTTATGAAGCCATGCTGTCTGCTGTCCTGTAGCCCTTTGTCCTTCAGGAGGGTCACCAGTCTCTCCTTCAGGATAATCTCCATCAGCTTACCCACGGTGGATGTGAGGCTCACTCTTCTGTAGTTCCCTGGTTCATCCTTGGGGCTGCTCTTGTGGAGGGGCACCACATGAGCCATCCTCAAGTCCTGAGGTACACTCCCTGAGTGTAGTGTGGCCCTGAATAGGTCTGCCAAAGGTCCTGCCAGGACCTCTGCCAGCTCCTTTAGTACTCTGCGGTGGATGCCATCTGGACCTGGTGCCTTGTCCACCCTCAGTGCCCTCAAACCCTCCAGAACCCTGCCCTCCATGATTTCCCCATCTGTCACCCCCTCCCCCTCTGTTCCTGCCCTCCCTCCCCCCTTGGGTATCACCCAAGAGATAAAGAGAGAGAGAGAGAGAGAGAGAGAGAGAGAGAGGAGAGAAAAGGCTGTGATGAAGAGGGAGTGGCAAAGGGACTACCCTGCCACCTGATAAAGGGAGAAATTTTTTTTTATTATTTTTGGCTGAATGATGAGTACAAATAATGAATACAAAATGAGGCAAACAAGTACAAATATCTGTACGAATATTCAGATTGAGTTATTCACACACCCACTAGCTGCTGCTATTTCAGGACTCAAGGAGAGTCAAACAGCACAGAAATACAGTAGATTAGAAAGATTAAATTGAGGAAATGCACAGGGAAATAAAGTGATTTGCTTAGGATCACACAGGTTCCTCTTTACAGTGTTTCAGGCTGTTTGTGCTACTATCTTATCAAAAAAATGTAGCTCCGATGTTCAGAGAGCACAACCATGTGTGACCCCCACTATTTGTTCACAGAAACATAGAAGCTGTTGGCAGAAAAGGACCTCATGGCCCACCAAGTCTGCCCTAAGTCAGTGCCTATTGAGCAACAATAGACCCTAATTGATCTCCGGCATTACCCCCCCCCCCCCATTTCTAAGGTCCCCTTGTACCTACCCTATGTATGTTTGAAACCTGTCACTGTTTCGGTACCCACCACCTCTGCTGGGAACATGTTCCAGATGTCCACCACCCTTTCCGCATAGAAGTATTTTCTCACATCTCCTCTAAGTCTCCCCCTTCTAGCTTCATACCATGTCACCTTGTCCTTGAGCATTTCTTTTTGTGCAAAATGCTACCCTCCTGTACCTTATTGATACCTTTGAGGTATTTTAATGTTTCTATCATGTCTCTCCTTTCTTTCCTTTTCTCCAGAGAATGCATATTTAATTTCCTGAGTCTTTCCTCGTAGGGCTTCTGATACAGGCCATGTACCATTTTGGTTGCCCTTCTCTGTACTGACTCCACCTGATCTATGTCTTTCCTGAGATGGGGCCTCTAGAACTGTACACAGTACTCCAGGTGGGTCCTCATCATTGATTTGTACAGGGGTATCACTACCTCCCTTTTTCTGCTGGTGATACTCCTCCCTATGCACCCCAGCATTCTATTTGCCTTTCCTACTGCCTTATCACACTGCTTTGCTACCTTCAGGTAATCAGAGATGAAGATCCCCAGATCTTGTTCCTGTTTTGTGGTTGATAACAACCCCTCCCCCCCAACTGATATGCTGACCTTGGGTTTCTGTGCCCCATGTGCATACTTTTGCACTTTTTTTGCATTGAAGCCCAATTGCCAGAGCCTTCTAGCTTTTTCAAATCTTATTTATTTATTTATATCATCTAGGATTACAATACCTATGAGCCGAGGCTCTTTTACAAAGGTTCCACATCAGCGTGTGCAACAGTCAACATTTTTAGTTACAAACATATAGTCATTGACTTACAGACATGTAACAACCAGTACAAAGACATGAGCTATAAGCAAGACAAGGGAAGGAGGGGGTGGGTGGGGAAGTGAGGGTAGGGGACAGGGGGTAGGAGGTGCAGAGGGTAAGGGGAATACGGAGGTGGGGCAGGAGTGGAGATATGGGGAGGTGGGTGAGGGAGGGAGACAGTGCAGCCAGGGGGCCTTGTCGAGGGAATATGACAGGTAAGGTGCTAGGGGTGCAAAGACTGATTGTAAGTGCTGGGTGCTGGGGCATGTGCAGCTGGAACAGTGAAAATGTTAAAATGGGCAATCGCAGGATACAAGCAGTGAGAGGCACAGCTTGGACTTGAAGAAGCCGAGTGTTGGAGCGGTTGCTATGTCGCTGCCAAGAGAGTTGAGCCAGTTAGATGCCCGATAGGCGAATGATCTTTGTCCTTGGGTCGTGCGACATCGTGGGATATGTAGTAGATGGGAATTGGATCTCCTTGTAGTGACATTCCTATGTCTAGGCTTAAGGAGGGCACAGACACCAGGTGGTGCAAGCCCCATTATAATTTTCTTGGCCGTGATGCAGGTTTGATATTTTATGCGTTTGTCCAGTTGAAGCCATCCAGATTGGGAATAAAGGTCACATGTGTGGGTACGGTGATGTGAGCCAGTGATGAGACGACAGGCCTTATTCAGGGAGGTTGCAATACTTTTGAGAGCAGTGGAAGTTGCAGACCCATATATGATAAGACCATAGTCTATGATGCTGACAATGGAGCTTTGGACGGACACTGACAGTGCTTCTGGGGTTAGGTGTTTCCTGTGCTGGAATAATATGCCTAACCTCGCATTGGCAGACTTTGCAACATTGTTGATATGGACAGCATATGACAGGTGTGGATCAAGGGTGATGCCGAGGTACTTGAACGATTGTGTTTGCTCAAGGATGGCTCCTTGTTTGGTTGCAATGAAGAGGTGGAGTTGTTTGTTTTTGTTGTGGGGGCTGCAGAAGATCATAGACTTGATTTTTTTCTGATTGAGAAGCAGTTTATGATTTAGGAACCAGGATTCAATGGAGGAGAAGACCTGCTGAAGTTTATTTTGTAATTGGATTGGATCAGGGTCCAAGGTGAGGATTACGGCATAGTCGGCGTAGAGAATTATTTGTTCTGAGCAGCTGTTCGGTAGTGAGTTTAAGAATAGGCTGAAAAGGAGGGGCCCCAGAATGGAGCCCTGGGAGACTCCCCCAGTGGACCAGTCTAGGGTCCGAGAGTGTATCAGTGATTCTTACTAGTTGGGACCGTTCTTCAAGGCAGCTCTTAAACCAGCCAATGGAGACGGTTGACAGCCCAATGTTCTGAAGCTGGACAAGCAGGAGGCAGTGATTGATGGTGTCGAAGGCTTTAGTTAAGTCAATGTAGATTAAGCCTAGTAGTTCACCGGAGTCAAGTGCGTTGTGGAGTGTGCTGGTGAATTCAAGTAGGGCTGTGGAGGTGCTGTGACCTTTGCGGAACCCGTGTTGTTGCTTGCACAGGATGTTGTACGTTTCCAGGTATTCTGTGAGCTGGTCCAAGACAATGCATTCTAGTGCCTTGGAGAGTGGGGGTAGTAGGGAGATAGGTCTGTAGTTAACATGGGCAGTTTTGTCACCACTTTTATGGATTGGGGTGACAGTGGCAGATTTCCATCTGTCCGGGAACTGGCAAAGGCTGAGGGAGAGGTTGAAAATTCTGGTCAGAGGACTAAGCACTTCATCAAGTGTGAGAGACAGGATTTTGAGATCGAGGGAGTCATTACTGAATCTTGATTTACCAAGGGCTTTGGTAACACATTTGCATACTTGGTGAGCCTTGACTGCTTTGAAGTAGAAGTGGAGGGAGCTGGTGGGAGTAGTGTTCATTGCGGACAGAGGGGCTTCACCATCTTTGAAGTAGTCCTGGGGTAGGACAGCTCTAAGGTCGGTAAAGGCTTTGTTAAAGGTATCCGTAATGGTTTTGGGTTGAGGGTTGTGGTTCCGTTGATGTTGAGTATTGATGGGGGGTTGGGTGGATTCCCAGTGAGTTCCTTTATGTTCTTTCAGAATTCCCAACTATTGTCCCAGGAGTTTGTGAGGGCATGCTTATAGTAGGCGGACTTCATTTGCCGGATGGTTTTGGTGCAGTCATTGCGGGCACATTTGTAGTTTTGGATGTCATTTTGCTTCCAGAGTTTCTGGCCAGCTCCCATAGGTGGTCTCTTGTTTTTAGCATCCTGAGGAGGTCACCTGTGAGCCAAGAGTTACTGAGTGATTTGACTTTGCATTTCTTAGTAGGAGCATTCATGTCACAGGCCACAGTGAAGATGTTTATGAAGTGGTCATGGGCAGTGTTTACGTTGGTTGCATTGAAGATAGGAGACCAGTCTTGATGGAAGAGGTGGTATTTGAGTCAAGGAAGGTGACCACTGGGTAGAACCCTGCTGGAGATAGTTTTTGGCGGTTGTTTGATGAATTTATTTGACCAGGTGCAGCTAACAGGGGAGTGGTCACTGAGAGAGTCAGGGAGGACATTAGTGTTAGATATCCGTGATGGGTGACTAGTAAGGATCCAGTTCAAGAGTGTGCTGGTGCCGGTCCTGTAATTTTTCCTGGTTGGTGAGTCAACCATTTGTGTGAGGTTCGCTGCAGCAACGGTATCCCTGTGTGCACCAACATCGGCCGCAGGCCTGTTGATGTTGAAGTCGCCTAGGAAGATGGATTTGATGTCTGGTAGGAGTGACTTTACAAAGTCAAGAACAGCTGTTAGACCAGTTCCCTGTTCTTTGGGAGGGATGTAGATGGTGGCAACAGTGAGGGTTTTGTTTTGGGCTCTGAGGAGGATTCTCACTGGCAGTATCTGAGCAGTTATGGGTTGGAGTGAAGTAATGATGTAGTGCCCCTGTATGGAGTCTTTTAGGTAGAGAGCGCAGCCCCCACCTCATTTGGAGAGGTGATCCAGCCTAAAGACGTTGTAGCCAGGAAAGCTGATTGCATGGTCCGGTACTGATGGCATGAGCCAGGTTTCGACAACTGCCAGGATGTCAGGGCAGTGTTGGCTGGTGAAGGCCTGTAGGGCATTCATTTTAGGAAGGAGGCTGCAGATGTTGATTGATATGAATGAGAGGGCACCTGAAGGCTTGCTCAGATTGGTGGCTTTAGAGCAGAATGGGCCAGGGTTTGGGTGCACGTTGCCTGACAGCATTAGGAAGAGGAGGACTAGCCTCAAGGAGCTGCGGCATATTTCTTTAAGGAAATGCTTTCACTTGCTAGCATCTCGGGAAATTGCCGAGCATCGATGATAGTGAGTGAGGGTAAGCATAGACAGGGGAGACCAGAGTGGAGGGCTAGGACCAGTGTGGTTGTAGGACAGTTTCATGGTGGTAGGATGGACCCTGGGCAAGGGCCAGTGACCATTGTGCAGCATGCCTATGTGGAGGAAGGATGTAGGAATGTGGAAGCTGTGGGGGAGGGAGGGAAAGCAGGCTTTTGGGGCATGCAGTAGGGGAGGAAGACAGGCAAGAAGATATAGAATAGGGGGTAGAGAATGGTGGAGGCACATGATTAAGGTAGGATTCGGGGTAGGCAGAGGGAGAGGGTTAAGACAGGCTGGCGGGACTAGGAGAAGGGGGCGGAAGAGCAGTAGCTGGATCAGTGGGAAGTGAAGATACAGCCAGGAAGGCCAGGCAGCCAGGCCTTCATTTCTCCCTCCCCCAGGTGTCCACTCTGTTGCAGATTTTTGTGTCATCCGTGAACAGGAATACCCTTCCTCCAGCCCCTCTATGATGTTGCTAATAAAGACACTGAAGAGGACCAGTTCCAGTACTGACCCCTGAGGAACCCTGCTAGTTACCTTACCATTTTCTGAGTGAACTCCATTTCCACCACACTGTGAGTTCTGTTACATGCTATCCCCACTGATCATTGGCATCCGCCCCATCTCAGACTCATCACTCAATCTTTATCAGCCCCAGAGTCACCCAGTTTATTAAAATTAATCTTTCTACAAAAGTCCAACGTAGCACTAAGATTGTCATACTCTATCTCTCAGTCAGGCTAAAATGCTGGTAACCTCATACAAAGCACTGCTGGATGAGCTTACCAGTATTTAGACTTAGCAGTGAAACACAGGGGACTAGGACCTTTGTGCTATGTTGGACATACTGTAAAACAAATAATTTTACTAAAAAGGATGACTTTGGGGCTGTTAAGGCCTGAGTGAGGAGAGTGGAAAGGCTGACAGCCATGTTGAGGGGTGTTGTGGATGAGAAAAACTGCAATTAAAAGTGCTTGCAGGAAGGACAGTTGTTACTTTGAGGCAGCCTCAGGAAAAATAAAATCTCCCTGGCTCCACATTGCAAATCTAGCCACACCACAGTCCCATTGTCCCAAAGCCAGAAATATCATAAAAAGCACTTCCTAAAAGTGACTATTTAAAACTTTTTTTAACAAAACCAAATGGATCAGTCACTAATATGTAGAATTAACACTGTCTGAGCCTCTTCTTATTAAAGCATTCAGCCAATTTAGGAAGCTGCTGTGTGTGTGTGTGGGGGGGGGGGATGAACAGCATGACTTCAGAGCTACACATTTCACCCATCCCTAGTGAAAACCATTCCTCTCATAGTACCTGCAGATACAAGCTGTGCATTTTTTGTACAGAACCACTGAATCTAATCAATTACATAATATTTGCAGATTGCTTGTTTTAATCCAAACAGCAGCTCTTAGACATTCTAAATGTGCACCTAAAGCCTACTCCTCTGCTGCATCAAAATGAGCCCTCAGCTCACTTACCAAAGAATTTGTACCATACTGTAGTCACAAAATGAGAGAAACAATTTTGAGAATAGGGGTCTCAGAGTACAAATAAGAATGAATGAACAAAAGTACAGGGCATGTATAGTCTTGGGTTATTGCAACCCTTAATTAAACAAACCTTGCAATTTTCTTAAATCCTATGTATCTGCTTTCTTATAACTATCCTGTCCTTAATCACCCTCTGGTTCTCTAGATTTTGTTGCCTGCTATAGTAACAGTTACTGTGATGCCTGAATTACACTGAGACATTATATTTCACGACAGAGAGATTTTATTACAGTAAATCAATTGAGACAAGAATCCCATCATACAGTCAGAATCAGATACTGTTTGTGCCTATTATGTTCATAAAATGCACTACTTCTATGTCCACGTCGGTTCAGTAGTCTGCTAGATTGATTTCTTCTTTGATTTCGAGGCTCCAAAGACTAAGCCCCTAGCAATGCAGCAGAAGCATTTCCGCACATACGTGAGATGTAGTCTGTGCGGCGATGCTTCCACTCGATTTCTAGGGCTGGTGTAATGAGTTTTCTTTCCTCTTTTCCTCTCTTCTGTCTTCTCTACTTTGTCATCTCTTTCAAAGTTTGAACTGCCTCAATAGGTTTCCATTTTTGATTCACTGTAATGAACTAAAAGAGAGAAAAAAATGACATTTTACTACATTTCTTTGGTGGCGTCCATACATTCTTACTGAAGTAGAAGTGTTTAGACAGAGCTCAGGCTGAAGACAGCCTACTGGAGTTTCAACTTCACTTGTTCAAGAGTGCTGTAAAGCCTAATAAAGGGACCTGTGTGGCCCCCAAATGGTTAAATGCACAATATACTGTATATGTTGGTCTACTATCCAGCTGCATTTGTATGCATCATAGGTAGGCTTAGACAGATGTCTGCTTGCCAAAGGAATTGTTACATACCCTGGGTAGTGGAGTGGGTGTGTAACACCTTTAAATTAGTAAATCTTTACACAACTTACTGATTCATATCTGCCTATGACATAGGGGGGAGACATGAGTGATCTAGAGTTCTCTCTGACCATATGTTACCAGGTTACTACTATGTTACTATGACACTAGCTTCAATGGCAAAACATACCTGGTGAAAAAAAAGAAAACTAAACTTTAGATCTCGAAAGCCTGCTTCTTTAAATGTTCTGTTAGGCATCATCTCTATCTGACTCTTGTGTTTTTGTGGGTGAAAACTGCAGAGTTCTGACATCCCACTGTACTCACATTACTGTATGTTTTCTCCTTTTCCCCTAAACCTTTGCCACTTTCCCTCTAAAAGTTTGTTTGTTACCAGTGCATGGCAATACTCAGCAGCATCAGTGAGCTGTGCAGACCCTGCAAGGTTTATCACAAATGGCAGCTTATAAATCTAGCCTGAATCCAGTTGTGTGTAATTGTGTAAGGACCCCAGGGAAAACTGCAAAAACATACCACAAGTCAAGTTTTATGCGATATATGTTTAATGTTTGGCTCCCCACTTTTTCGTTATTTTTGTGGACATGAACTTGAAAACTGCCTCAGTGTACAAACAGAGGAAACACTGAGTGAGAGGGGGGTATAGCAGAGGCACTGAATAACTATTTTGTGTCTGTATTCAGCTAGGATGTCAGGGGGCATAGCCAAATAGAGGTGAGGTGGAAGTTATGGGAGATGCACAGGCCAAACAGGAGTCAGTGCTGATCACAATAGAATTAGTTGGTAAATATCTGAACAATGTATGTAAATTCAGGAAAATCCCAGGGCTTGATGGGATTCACCAAAGGGTAATACTGGAGTTAAAAGAGGCTCTTGGTGGCCCCGTGCTGATATCTTTCAGGGCTCCTTACATAAAAATATAGAAACATTAACAATGATGACAGAAAAAGGCAATCAGTCCATCCAGTCTGCCCACAAACCCCTACTGTACAATACCCCAAGATTTGTTGTCTATATGCAGTTTTTGTCCACACTATCCATCCCTATGTTTCCTGCCTTACTGATACTTCCCTGGGTGACTACTAAGTTATTACTCTGTCCTAGTCATGCTTGAAACCATTAATAGTTTTGGCACCCACCAGCTCAGCCAGTAGTCTGTTACATCGCTCAGCCACACACTCCGTAAAATAAAACTTCCTCACATCCTTCCTGAATCTCTCCCACTGCCAGCTTCCATTCACATACTCTTGTTCTTGTTGAACAGTTCCTTACAGCTTATCTTGTTTATTCAGGAAAGGCTCTCTCATATTGCCCCTCTCTCGTATGGTCTACAGCAAATACATATTCAGTGCCCTAAGACAATCCTTGTAGGATATGCCCTGCTGTACCTGAATCATTTTCCTTACCAAGCACTGCACTGTTTCCAGCCTGTTTTTGTCTTTCCTTAGATGAGGACTCCAGGGCTGGGGCCAATACTTTAGGTTTGGCCTCATCTGTGGTCTGTTGGGAAGTAGTAATATTACTTTCTTCCTGGCAAAACCCTTCCAAATTCACTTCAACATCCTGGTTGCCTTACAATCCTTGTCTTGTTACAACTGGCTAGATTGTTGAAAGGAATCACTTATGATGACTCCTAGGTCTCTTTCCTCAGAAGCAGTGCCCATTTATCCCCTTCCATCTAATACTCTGTCCAGGGGTTCTTGTGTCCTATTTTTTTTTTTTTATTATTTAAAAGTTCCAAATCTACAGGATGTCATTTGAGAAACAAGTCTCGTTTGCAGAATATCCCAAGTCATAATTATAAACATACTACAAACAGCAATGCATACATACAATAGAAGACACTGTGAAAAAAAATGAAAAAATGTGTTACCGAAACAGTTGCAAAGAGATTGATCATGTAACAGCTTGCACTTTCTGGCACTGAATTTCAACTGAAACAAAGAGATGGAATGAATGAACCAGTTAACACCAGCTTCATGGAATGATTTCAAGTGTTTCTTTTATTTGTAGCTATGGACACTTACCTAAATTCCTGACATTTTGCTGGTTAAATAAATATGGGTCTTGTATTAAGACTTCAAAGAGATTAAAAAGCACCATGTATATGTTCAGTGGTCTCTGTTTTAATGCTGTAGAAACAGTTATTTGAAAGAAATATGTATGCCATATATTTTGTATACTTTCAGGACCACTTTCCCTTGAAAAAGCTTGTGGGTGTACCAGCGAAATGTCAGAGGAGTTTAGATAAGTGTCCATAGCTACAAATAAAAGAGGCACTTGAGATCACTCCATGAAGTTGGTGTTCACTGGTTGATTCATTCCATCTTTTTGCTTCAATTGAACTTGTCCTTTTGGATTAGTCTCAGTGGACAGTTATGTCACTATTCCAGGGAGTAACTATTTGAAAGTCCCTCTGCAACTCCCTATCCCTCTGTTCCATGTCATAACAGCGATTACCGAAAGGCAATCGTCATTATGGCGAGTGTACAATGCTAAAATTCAATTTCGGCTATGTACACCCCGGCGACAAACAAAACGTGCAAAGGACTCTCATTTTTAATGTTATGCAGGGGGCTGTGCTCCCCGCACCCCCTACTATAAGATTCTCAGCTCCAGGGGGGTGCATATCGGGGGGGAAGGTGCAACATTGTGAAAATAAATATAAAAATACTCGGGCTGGGCGCAACAAAACATACCTGTGCCTGGACTAGAACCCAGCATCCTAGCCACCCCAGCCCAGCACCCACTCACCACACCATGGAGCCAGCTCAGCAGCTCACCATGGCACCACCCCCACAAACTCTCTCGGCCCTTGCTCAGCATGATTGCTCCCCCCTGTGTGCGTGTGTACATATAGCAACATCCTATTGCTATTCGTGAACCCCCCCCCTTCCAGTCACCTTCCTACTCAATTTCGCCCTGTCTACACGTGCCGCAAGTGGGTTGCCATTTCGGTAGGCGCTCCCTTGTGACTAGCACATGTCACAGGATACCCTATCCCCCTACTCACTGTCTACCCTAACACAGAGGTTAGTGTCATCTGTGAGGAGGCACATCTTTCCCTGAATTCCTTCTCCCATGTTGCTGATGAACATATTTAAAAGGTCCAGACCCAGGACTGTTCCCTGTGGTACTCTACTGGTGACCTCCTTCTCCAAGAATTTGACTCAGTGTAGCACCACCCCAGCTGTCTCCCTTCCAACCAACTTCCCACCCATCTAACCATGTCCTTCGCTGCACCTTTATCCTTTAGCTTTTTCAGCAACTATCTGTGTGGCACCAAGTTGAATGCCTTGCTAAAGATGAAGTTGAGCAAATCCACTGACTGTCCCTTACCCACTGAACTAGTTAGCCAGACATAGAATACTATCTGGTTGCTTTGACAAGACCTTCCTGCCATGAAGCTGTGCTATTTATTATCCTGGAGACCATTTCTCTCCAGGTAATCCACTAGGTCCTTTTAGACCATGTCTCAGTCAGTTTATCCACAACAGAGGTAAGACTGACAGGTCTACAGTTACCCAGTTGCTGCTTGTCCACACCCTTATGAAGTAGAACTATATCCGCTACCCTCCAGTCTTTTATAACCACCCCTGACTTAACTGAGCTACTGATCAGCCCAGCCAGGTTTTTTGCCAATTCCAATGCCAATTTTCTGAACACCCTGAGATGCATCCAATCCTGCACCAAGACCTTATTTACCTTCAAGGCTGCTAGCCCTTTTCTAATCCTTTCACTTTTAAATATCTTCTTATTCATTTTCTGGGACCCCCATCAGCAGCCTTTATGCTGCTTTACAGCAAAGACCCACTGCCCTCCACTAAAAAAACTGAGCAGAATAAAGAACAACTGCCTTTGCATGTCCTCCTCTATTACCTTCCCCCTTCTGTCAGCCTAACAATTCCACCTCCCACCTTTCGTTTTTCCCTAATATATCTAGAAAACCGTTTTCTCTGCCCTTCACCCCCCAGGCTCTGCAATATGCAGCTCTGTGTCTACATTTGAATCCCTGACTGCCCTCTTGGTCTCAATTGATTTCAGCTGGTACTCACACCATTCTTCATTCCCCAGCTTACCCCTGTAACTGATAAAGGCTTTTTTTCTTAGCCTGCACTGCCTCTTAGACCATCTTGGAGAACCAGATTTATTGCTTGTACCTGTTTCTCTTGGTGACTGTCCTTAAAACTGACTTTGTAGTCTTAAGAATGGCCCCATTTATTTCTCTTCACCTTTACTCCACCCCCTGATTCTGTACACCTCAACCATTCTACCCCGGACTAATGCCCTCATCTGGTTAGAGCCTGCTCTCCTGAAATCCAGGACTTCATTCTTTGAGGAGGGTATACAGATGCCAATGGCCGGTTCGACTCATATTGTGCTATGTTCCCCTGGCCCCTAGTGTTTTCCCCACCCTCACTCCATCTATTACTACCATGTTTGTGTGCAGCCTGTCAAGAATAGCTGCCTGCCTTTGGGTTCCCTGACCAGATGCACAGAAAGGCAGTCCTGCAAGGTATCTAGCAGTGCCTGACTTATGACCCTCCTAGTTGCTGGAATGTCTGAGTTTCCCTTCTACCACTACCTCTCCCTTTGAGGCCCCTCTTCTTTATTTCTGCTCCTAGTTCCCTATCGCCTTCATCAGAGAGCTACCCTTACTCCTTTGCCTTTCCCACTGTCTTGCCTATACATAGTGTAATCTGGGACCATCAGATCCCAGTCCT
This sequence comes from Neoceratodus forsteri, assembly GCA_016271365.2. Classification (NCBI taxonomy): domain Eukaryota; kingdom Metazoa; phylum Chordata; order Ceratodontiformes; family Ceratodontidae; genus Neoceratodus; species Neoceratodus forsteri. The sequence continues at coordinate 606,979,334 of CM057449.1, read as the reverse complement.
TATTCCCTGTGGCCCAAGTTTCTGTAATAGCTTCAAGGTCAAATTCCGAATCTTGTGTCACTGACTTCCGCTGTCCACTGTCCACTGTCCACTGTGAATTTTTTTTGATGGATTCTGGAACAACTCTTTATGGCTATATGGAGCAAATCAGCTGTTTATTAAACTGGATTAGAGGACATTTTTAGTGTCAGCCAAAGGCTCAGCTGTATTTTAACCCTCAACAGTTTTGTAGGGTTGTGTAACCCATTGTTTCTACTGTACACATATAAAAAACTATGAAAATGGGATGTGTATTCTGTTATGTATGGTTGGGTTATTGGTGCAGTCTTCACTGTACATAATGTGCTTTGGATGTTTTATATATTATTTTGATGAAAACAGCTAAGTTTGTGGCAGCTACAGTTTAACAAGGGGAACTCTTTCTGCTCTTCAAGGAAGGATTTATATGCCAGCCCAGTGGCATAGAGGGCTGAGGCACATTGTGCCTTACTTCCTACCATGCTGGTGACATGAGTTTGGGAATGAGCTTGGATTGCCAGCAGTCCGCCAGAGGGGAGAGGACTGAGTGTCTGGAGGACTGCTGTCTTCTTCTGGGGGGGGCAGCTGGATGGGGGGGTCTGCTGTCTTGGTCCTTGGGTGCCTCAGTTGGAGGCCTGGGCATAGTGCCGGCATCTGAGCATCAAGAAGGTGCTGTGGTGTGTGCGTGCCTCCAGTCATGCACACTCCAGTACTACCACTGCAGAGGACCCAGGGAGAAAACAGAAAAGAAGGTTGACTCAGGCTCCATGAAGTTCTGCCCAACTGACCCGACCCATGCCACCAGTCCACACTGTATAATGAATGTCCAGGTTGGGGGAGGATGGCCCTCCCCTTCCTTGCCCCTCCATGGGGGGCAAGCCATGGGGGGGTCACTGGATCCAGATGAGTACTGTGGAAGGTGGTGGTTGGTTGAGGGTGGGGTGGGATGGAACTGAGCAGCCCTACCCTAGTCAGTGAGGGAACAAAGCAATATGGGAAAAAAGAAAGGACTTGCATGTGGTACATTGCATTTCTGCACCCATTGTTCAGATTGTGGGCTTTTACTGATGATTTACATTTGAGTCTAGGAGGTTAGGATGATGACTTACTCACCACAATCGTATATGGTATTCCATAAACTCATATGACATTTATTAGGTGCACAGACAAACAGTCATCTGTCTTTCTACACATTCAATACACTGTGTGATTGTTTAACACGGCGTACAAGATTTCAAAACTCTGCAGTATTCCAGTAGTAGAATTCTCCCTCTCCCTTCCCCACAAATGCACATAGAATCATAAATGGAATACATGAATTAAAAACTCTGCAGACTTCCAGAGGCATACGCATATAAACACACACAGGCTTCAAGTGGAACCAGAACCTCAATTTCATCTGTTGCAGGGTAAGGAGCTGGGCTTTCTCTAGCAAACTGGGGGAAGGCTATTTTTCTTGATTATCAAAGAAACACCAGAAATGGAAACTCTGAATAGTTCTTGATTATTTATTTATTTGTTTGTTGAAAACTTTGGCGATTACCTTTGAGCACAAGTGCTTATTTACGAAAGTTACACATCAAATACATAATCAGAGAAAACATTCAAAATACAATAAGCAGTTCCAGAAGAAATGCAGTAGAGTCAGGCTCAAAGTACTTAAAGCAGAACAATTATATACAGTTTAAAAAAAAATCCTTACAGATCGTTATTCAAGAAGTCACAGGTTATGTACAGACAGAAACTGAATAAAACAGTTTAATGGTTACAGTAGCATTGGAGTGCAAAGGCAAACTGCAACAATCTCAAACTGGTTACACGTAGGGAGATGCAGCTGTGTATCAGGCAATTTGTTTAACCAGTTAGTGGCTCTGACAGCAAATGACCATTTGCCCAGCTGAGTACATTAGAATAGGAACTTAAGGGCATTCCTAGACATGTTTCTGGTGTTGTATTGGTTCGAGACAGTGCAGAAGCAATTTGTTAAAAGAGGGTGTGTCAGGCACAAGAGTGCCTTTTTGGCTAGCGAACAGGTCTAGAACTTTATTCTGCAGGGGATAAAGGTAACCAGTCAGTGAGTGCATAAAGGGTACAACTATGAGTGCAGTTATCTGCACCAAGTACTAAGTGGCATGCCTTATTACAGATCAGCTTTACTCTATTTAGCAACATGTCACAGGCAGCTGTGAAGACAGGGAGGCCATAATCTATAAGTGACAGAACAGAGCTGCCACAGTAAACTATCCAGCATCCTCAGTGAGATTGTTCCAATTACAGTACAGGGTAACCAGTCTTTTATTAACTATGACCACCAAATTGTCAACATAGGATGCAGAAGATAAGGTGCATCCAGAGTTAGATCAAGGCATTTGAAGGTCTCCACCTGTTCAAGATTTTGTCCTTGACCATTTCGGATGGCAAAGGGTGGAACTTTCCACTTCGTGGGAGGCTAGAGAAAAGCAAGGTATTTGTTTTCTTGCAATAGAGAACCAATTTGTTGTTGAAGAACCAGCTTTCAAGTGACCTAACGTTACTTTGGGCTGCGTCGATAAGGCTGTCAAGGTCAGGATAGGTAACAGATCATCGACATAGAGGTGTACACTGGCTGTCTGACAAGGATCAAGAAGTTTATTTATGACTAGGCCAAATAGCAGTGGACCCAAGATGGAGCCCTGGGGGGACATCAATAGATGCTCCCCTAGTGTTGGACAAAGATTTATCAATCTTTACCCACTGGAAATGTTTGGTGAGACAGCTATGGAACCAGTCAGTTGTGTTCTGTGACAAACCCAGGCCAAGGAGTTTAAGTAGGAGCTTATGGTTGACCAGGTCAAAGGCTTTAGTAAGGTCAATATATATATATACTGTATATATATATATATATATATATACACACACACATAGATAGAGATAGAGAGAGAGAAAGATGTGTATGTATGTATATATACATACACACTATATATAACTCCAATTAGGTCACCATTGTCAAGGGCCTTATGAACATAGTTGGCGTATTCCAACAGCACCATGTTGGTGCTGTGGAGCTTCTGGAAGCCATGCTGCTGTACACATGGGACACTATATTGTTCAGTGTACGTTACAAGTTGGACAGAGACTGTTCTCTTGAAGGCCTTGGATGGGGGGGGATAGAATAGAAATTAGTCTGTATCTGTCAAGACCAGTGCAGTCTCCACTTTTGAAAACTGGTGTAGCCAGTGTGGATTCCCACTTCCTTGGGAACTGTGAGTAGCAAAGGAAAAACTTAAAAATTGTAAAGATGGAGCTCATGAGTATAAAGAACATACAATCATTAACTTATTCTGTTTAATTTAAGGGACTTCTGTTTTTAGGGCCTAGTTAAAAGTTTTTATATATGAGTAAAGGTGGTAGCCATGTTTGTAATGGATATCAGAAATGAGTGAAGTGGCTCACGATTTCTGTTGTGAGCTGCCTAACTTCTAAATACCACTGTCTAACTTGTTCAAACCTGTGCAGTTGTGGAGAATTAAGATATGGCTCATAGAACTTGATTAGCCTGTAGGAAAGCAGGAAATTTCCATCCCATTTTATAATACACCATAACTACTATTTATAACTTTAACTGCACCATCAGTCAACATTCAAGGCTCTCACCACCACAAAAAGTACTGCTGCTGCCATATAATAAAAAGAAGAAAAATGTATTCAAAAGGCATGTACAACATGATAAAACAGTTTGCCTAATGCATGTCTGGTCCCTCCTGGACCCTTTCTCAAAGGCTGAGGCATGTGAGTGTCTCATACATTTTATACAAGTACAAACAGGTGTGTCTAATTGATCTCATTACATTCAAAGCATTCTCCAATACTCATTCATTATAACACAAGGGTCTGTACATGCTCCCTAAAAGCATATTTTATACCCCACAAGGGTTTAATTATTTCAATAAAACATACACATGACTAAGTATCCAAGAATAAATAACTGAGAAAATAAATAAAAAAAAAAACACATTGTGAAGCATGAGAGAACATTATTGGAAAGGCAGAAAAGGAAAAGGGCGGGGGGGGGCAATCACCTTCTCTTCTGCAAATAGGGTTTAATCTCAAATCAGGAGGTAATTTTAATAACTTAGTGTTGAAATGAGATTCCTTTTGGATTATTAATTGAAGAGCAACTAAACCACCAGGTGCTTTGAATGTAATGAGATCAATTAGACACACCTGTTTGTACTTGTATAAAATGTATGAGACACTCACATGCCTCAGCCTTTGAGAAAGGGTCCAGGAGGGACCAGACATGTGTTAGGCTAACTGTTTTATCATGTTGTACATGCCTTTTGAATACGTTTATCTTCTTTTTATTATATGGCGGCAGCAGTACTGTTTGTGGTGGTGAGTGCCTTGAATATTGACTGATGGAGCATTTGAGTTTTTCAAGAGCACCACACTCCTTGTGCACACACACATTTAAGTACAATAATTATAATTTTAACTACAGTAAATCTCAGCTGTATACACTATACACTAAGTATAAGCTCAAAGGGTTTATTTAAACATCCAACACCAAGGGGGTGTGCAAATTTCAAGTCAAACATACCACAACATGTTCTTTTTTATATAATTGCTGGGGAGCATTTTCTTGCCACAGCAATTGTATAAAATAAACAGCCACAGTCTGGTCCAGATGAAGTGCTGTCAGCGGTCTGTGGCAGAGCAGCTGCCGAAACCTTTTCTTTTTCTTCTTTTTTTTTTTTAAGATTTAACCGAGGAGTCTTAAACTCTACTGCTGAGAGACAAGTTGTTGTTTTTTTACATTTACTTACCGCTGAGTGATGGTGGTGGAGTCGACTGTGGGCAAGTGTCTGGCGCTTTGTGAGTAGAGAGCGGAGGCAGGTGCATGCGTGGAGTGAGGGAAACCCAGAGCATGTTCACCGTTATAACCCATAGGTTATAATGGCAAATTATAACTGAGTTTCCCTATGGGAGAAAATGCTCCCTAGTTATTATTACAGTATTACTGTGGATAAGCAGTGCAGTAAAGAGCTATATAATAAAAACTATTTTTAAATAGTTGATTAAAAACATCATACCTCATGAAGGTTGTTTGCTATTAGTCTATGAGGATGTTGTCAAGTCACCTAATAAATACTGTATGAATTTATGGAATACCATATACAAAAGTGGTGAGTGAATCCTCATCCTAACCTCCTAGATGCATTACACTGGCTTTATTGGGTTTAAAAACATCAGAGGTCTGAAAGGAATGGAGAGACACACAGAAGGGAGACACATATTATTTTTAGTGTTGCTTTGTTTTTTCAGTTTTTACCAGAGTGACACACAGAAATTAAAATCACTGACAAGCAGCGCTCAGGTGTTGGATAGCCTTGCCTCAGTCAAAGTGACGCACATAAGGTACTGGCTTTTAAAAAGGCATGGACCAGAAGTGCCATGCTGTGGTACTTCTAGTTTGTCAAAATTGTGTTTTTCACTCAAAAACCCCAAACAAGATTTCCCTACCTAGATGCAGCATCTGCTGTTTGCACACTGTGTGTAACACTGAAATATTAGGAAATGCTTGGCTCCAGCTGAGTTTTGCAGTCTCTTGGACTCTTAGCCCTCCCTCCCCAGCGAGTAACTCACTTGACGTGCATGGCTCCTGTTTTTCAGCACCAACCAGGCTGACTAGGTAGCAACAGTCAGTTCCAGGCTTGTTCAGCAGCTGAACATGATGTCACAATGGAGACAGGCCCAGTCCCATAAGATGAGAGCCATTGAAGAAGAAAAGTATAGCAGCATCACTTAAACAACAGTTTGTCTCCACCTGAGTTTTACACAGACTCACGGACTCTCAGCCCTCCCTCCCCAGTGAGTGACTCACTTACCCTGCCTAACCCTGGTTTTCCAGCACCAACCTGGCCGACTAGGTGTCAACAGTTGGTTCTAGGTTCATTTGGCAGGTAGGCATTACATCACAATGGAGGTGTGGCTACTCTCATAAGAGGAGAGCCACTCAAGCAGAAAACCACAGCAGCAGCACTTTAAGAACTGCTCGGTTCCAGCTGAGTTTTGCCCAGACTTTCAGACTCTCAGTCCTCCCTCCCCAGCAAGTTACTCACTTACCCTGCTTGGATGTCATTTGCCAGCACTGGCCTGGCTGACTAGGTGACAGCGGTCAGTTCTGAGTTCATTCAGTACATGGGTTGTGATGTCATAATGGAGGTGGGGCTAATCCTATAAGATGAAAGCCACTCATGCAGCTTTCCACAGTGTGGCTCTCCACATGAGTGGCTACCGCAGGAGTGGTAAAAATCACCAGGGGAATCTGCAGTGAGAGGCTACAGAGAGGCTGTTTTCATTTTTTATTTGGAGTTTTTCATATCCTTGTATCATTAACTTAGCAGGATTTTTTGGTTAATGATATTAAACATGCTTGCCTCTGTCATAGTGATGTTCCTATGGGCCCTTCTCATTTTAAACATTTCAGAGGACCTCAGCCCTGGGGATACCAGGTCTTGTAACCTTATTTCAAGCCTGTCGGGGAGGGGGGGCAAGGGTTAACAGCATTACAAATCCCCAAAACTTTTGTGATGAATTTAATCTCTCTTTATCCCACCCCAATAGTTGTGAAGTAAAACTGACCTCTAACGTCATGAGATATTGGTATCAGTTAAGCAATTTAGTAGGTTACAGCATTTCACTCAAAACTGGGTTGGGTCCCTTAAAAACAATATGTATTCTATTTCTGTGAGTAATAATAAGATTTTTTTCCATTCAGTAAGAACTATGAAATTGTTGTTGATTCTGCTTCTCATGTTAGTTTTGGTTCATTCTGGCCCAGTAATACCTAACCCAATTCAACTGATGGTCCTTTTCTCCCCTCCCCTCCTCTGACTTTGAAATTGGGTTATTTAAATATACAAAGTTTTGCTTGTGAAACTGGACCAGTTTGAAGCATGGGAGCATCATCATGACTTTGACCTGACCTGTGCAGAAATAATTATATGAAATGTTTTCATGCTGCACACATAAAACTACCCAAGTGATATGCATGCTGTAAGTATGATTTAAATGTTAAATTAGAACTGATTGCATGCATATGGCATGCATGCAGCAAGCAAGTGTGGAAACCATGATTTTTATGTTAAAATGGGAAATACTGCATGCATGTGGCATGCATGCAAAAAGCAAGTGGTCACTGATAACTGCACACGTAAAAGTTAAGATACTTGAGAGGGGTGTGGCTTGAGCGTCGGCATGATGGCTGCCTAAATTGTTCACTCTGTCCTTGCCTGGATACAATCCGTGGTCTACAGATGTGATCCAGGGCTAATCTGTTTCCACTCTACCAGGGAAGACCAAACGAACCCCTGCCGCTTGCCATGCACTAATGTTTTGAGTGCATCAAACCACAACAGCTGAGCATGCCTGCAATTAAAAGTCGGTGCACCAAGTGAAACAGGCCACTGGGGCCTCAGCCTGCAGTTCCGGTACCACCCCAGCCATCGAATGGACTAACCTGCTGTCTGAATACAAAGCAAACTGGACTGATTTATAACCTTACCGTACCACTGCAAGGACCTGGTACTTTAGGAGATTATCCGGTGCAGTTCTGCAGCCCCAGTCTGGCAGTATGGTGGCATCCTCTTCTCACCCACCTGCCATCACTTAATGGGGCACACAGGGGACTCCAGATCAGCAAACCCCGGTGGTGGACTCCCTATCCTATATTGCAAAAATGCTGGAAGCCCTTCTTGTCAGAGTGGATGGGATCAGCATGGCACTTACGGTCAATGTGGCCGAAGTCCGCTGGCTGGAAGACAAGTTTAATGTGGCTGAGCAGTGGATGGAAGAACTGGAAAGGCATCAGGGCCTCATGTGGCAGCGTCTGCATGACCATGAGGTAAAGCTAACCAGACTTCGGGAGCTGGTGGAGGACCAGGAGAATCGGGGATGCTGCAACAATTTCCAAATCCTGGGCATCCCCAAGGGTGTGGAGGGCCAGAAAATGTAAAGGTTCCTCAATGACCTGATCCCCAAGCTGCTCGGTGATTGCTGGAGTGGCCCAGTTGAGATGAAATGTGCACACAGAGTCTTTGGCAAGGCTGGCCCACCAAATTCCCCTGCCAGGCCCATCATTGCTTACCTCCTGAGATATTCCATGAAGGAACAGGTACTGTGAGCAGCCAGAGAACTTGGGGACATCACTTGGAGAGGGGCCCGCATCTCATTCTACAGGGACTATTCCCATGAGGTGGAGGCCCGATGCAAGGCATTTGTACTGTTAAAAAAAATTCTTCAAGCCAACGGCTTCAAATGCAGATTTAAAGGTCTAACATCTCTGCTCATCTTGAAAGATGGTAAAGATTTTCTTGCTGAATACCCACAAGAGGCCGAGGCCTGGCTTAATAAACACTAGCCTGCCATCCTCAAAAACACTACATCTCCCAGATGCCTCTGGGTCCCAGGAGAGCAAGATCTGCACAAACAGAATGGAGTAAAGGGGAAGCTGTTTCACAGGGTCCACGCACTCAGATGGACCAGTCCCATGGAAGATGAGTCCCCCAGGGCCAGATTGAGTGGAAAGAAGGCTCTCTTGACCCACTTTTCTACCACATCTGGTACTCCTGGAACAGGGCAGAACCTCCAGCACCAGTCAGCGAGACTAGAGAGCCCCACCAAGCGAATCGCCCAAGGCCGAGGTCCAGGAGTCCCCAGTGACAGATTAACCATCAATCCTCTATTTCTCCCCCCGGCCCTGCAAAGCTCCCCAGTGAGGATTCCTCTAGTGAAGAAGAACAAACTGGATTCTCCGGTCAGAGGGCTGACCCCATGGACACTACTGCTTCCTTGGACTGGGCCACTGAAGCACTGGACCCAGCAGAGGACACTAATGAGAATCACTCGCTGGTCAAACTGGGACTAAAATCTTTTGCTGAGGAAGTGGCAGATGGCCTGCAACCACAAAGAGAAGCAGGAGGACACCCTGTCAGCTCCATTGTGCCAGGAAAGGGGGGCTGAATTAAGAAGACTCTCCTGTGGCTGGAGGACAGTTATCTCATCCAAGACTAAGCTACGGACTTTTCCTTTTTCTCTTTCACTGAACTTAGTAGTTCTGGATTGTTTGCATGCTACCATGAGCTAGCTACTTCAGCCGCCCAGTCCTGGGGCTTCCGGGGTATCCATGTGGCCTAGGAGTACATATCTAGCAGGCCTACTCCCTGCCTGGACTGCTCCCCCCCCTTTTATGCTGGCTGCATTACACAACAGCATCCCCCTTCTCAAACAGAGACCCAGTGAGTATGGGAAATCGGGGAGTTGGGATCCCTGGGGATGAGGCATCCCTTGCCGGGCCCCCATACCCCAATCATAAAATGGACCATATGAGGAGGTGTGGGATTATACCTCCCCCTTACACTCTAACCCTTCCCCTTCCATCACCCTGCTTTCTGGGGCAGATCAGGCAGTACCTCCCTTCTGCTTGGCTCCGTCTTCTGGCCTGAATAGTACGCATTCCAGCCTATGGGCTAGGGGAAGGCTCCTTAAGAGAATTTGTCTGGTAATCACTTATTTTATACTATATTTAGAAACTGGCTGAGTTAACTGTTCTGAATGCGATTGCATTATTTGCTCAATTATTGCTAAACTGTTTGTTACATAGACATGTTTTTCTAAATTTTGTTCTGGCTACTAGTTCTGGCAAGCTGCTAGGATATGGGTTCCCCTCCTCCTATTCCCCTAGACCCCTCCCTCAGATCCCAAAATTAGGGATCCCTCCTTCTCTTCCCCTGGATCACCTATTGGTGGTGTTTCGTCCAGGTCAGGATGGGCTGCCATCAGCAGTTGATCTATCCCTTACCTCACTTGGGTGTGTCAGCTAACATAGCTAGGGGGCTCAGCTACTGCAGGGACCCCCCCTTAAGTGCTTAACTCCGCACCCTTAGTGCATTCACATTTATAATCCTGCAGCGTTGCCTGAGTTTACAAGAGTTTTTGCTATTACCTAGCCACATTGGGCGGCCACATCTTTTCATAGTACTTACCACCCCCTCTTAAGGGTGAGGGTAAGGCTCTATCACCTACCTCTCTTCGCAGACAAATGTGACCCCCCTGCCCTTTGTGCTTGTCTTGCTAACATAAGTTACTTTAGCTGAGAACTGCAGGGGTCTCCATAAGATTTAAGTTAGGGGATAGAGGGTCTTACTATTTGGTAGTTTTAATCTGTTTCTTATTGTTCTAGCCTACTTTATAAAGACTGTGCTGTCATTTTCCTTCCTCTCAAGACTGTTGTATATGCTGCACCAAGTACTTATCGAGTATTAGAACAACACCCCCGCCATATCTCTTGGCCTACGCCAACACTGAGGAACATACACCTCTAGAGTCTGCCAAGAGTCAGGTAACCATTGGTCCCACTTAGTCTGGCAGCCCAGAGGTAAGTGGAATTTGGTGACTGTCTTAGGGAAGCCATGTCAGGCAATGCTAAGCAAGGGTGGAGGTGTGTTTCCTGTAACGTCAAGGGGCTTACCTATCTGGTAAAACACACCAAGGTTTTGCAACATCTTTGATCTCTAGGTGCAAATATTGCCCTTCTCCAGGAAACACACCTCACTGCCAGGACGGTACAATGGCTCAAAAAGGGTAGCTATCTTTTTTTTTTTGCTATTCCTTCTCTTCTGGCACCCCTGGTCTGCTCCCTTACCTGGCATCCTGTGGGATCCTGGCTGCCGTCTGTCACAACCGTACCCCCTTAGGTCCTTGCCCTCTTCTCCTGCAGCTTACCCCCTGCAGTGGGGTGGTGTGGAGACTCCTACTCACCCATTCTGTCTGGATTCAGTTCGGGCGACACCCCAGAGCCAGTGCTACATCAGACAGCCATCAAGCAGCTCAGCCAGGGTGCCTCATTTTTCACTCTTTTCTTTTTCCCCCTGAGTCAGCAGGTATGCAATGATGCCGGTGACAGGGAGCGCACACGCATCTGGATGTGCTCCCTCCTGGCGTCTGCCTCCAGCTCCTCCCAAATGTAAAGCGTGCATCTTGTCCCTCAGCCTCTGCCAGGGGGCAATCAGGCACTGACGGTTGTGGACCTCCCACCCCGGAGAGAGAGAGCAGTCCATTGAATACTGGATCCCTCTCCTCCCCTGCCAACCCCTGGTGACCTGTGCTCATTCCCGAACACTGGTCGCCGGCTTGGCGCAAGGTGCAGGTGACCAGTGCCTAAATCCTCAGCACAAGGGTAGCTATCTTGATTCATAAAGCCTGTCCCTGGATTGAGGAGGCTACTAAGATGAATGCTCAGGGCCGATGGATTGCAACCCGCTTCTCATACCCAGGAAGGAGAGCTATAGTTGTGAATGCATATGGCCCCAATTCAGATTCGCTGAAATTAGTAAGACTCTTGCTTCTCTTTCAGAAGGGCAACAAGGCATACCGACCATATTTGGGGGTGACTTTAATCTAGTATCGGATATCTTTCTAGACAAATCCCACCCCACTATCCAGGCCCACCCTAAGGCCAGAGCCACCCTGCAGGAATTAATAGAGGAATGGGGATTGATAGACCCCTGGAGAAGGGACAATTCCACAGGAAGGGATTATATGTTCTTTTCCCCCATACACAACACTCACAGCCGCATTGACTACTGGTTGGTGAACCAGGAGGTGGCGCAGGGCATAAGTGGCAGGAGTATAGGAAACATACTGATCTCTGATCATGCACTGATCACTCATAGCTATCTTCCATCTGGACAAGGCTCATCCTCCACAAGGTAGAGATGTAATCCTTCACTCCTCCAGGACAAGGAGTTCCACTCTGCTATGGTGGAGGAGGTGAAGGCTTACTTCCTTAATAATTCTGAGGGGGAAGTGGGAGCTGGCACTGTTTGGGAGGCCTTCAAGGCAGTGCTGCGAGGGTGTATCATCTCCTATATGGCCACAAAGAATAAGGCCTGCAAGGAGGAGATCACTAAGTTGCAGGTGGAACTTACCACCCTGGAGTTGAGGTTCAAGTCCTCCTCCTCTCTACATGTGGACAATACCCTCCTGACCTCTATACTCGGGCTGAAATACCACATTAACACTCTCCAGCAGCATAAGGCAGAATGGCAACTTCTTAGGTCAAACACAAGTTTTGGGAGGGGGGTGATAAGGGAGATAAACTGTTCGCCTATCACCTTAGGAAGCAGAAGGCTGCATCTAGGATACATGCCCTGTGGGACTCCACTGGGAAGGCGGTCTCAGATCCCAAATGTATTAATGAAGTCATGTGACTCTTCTATTAGTCCCTATAGTAGTCCAAAACTCTCTTGGATGACTCAAGTATAGTAAGGGAGTTAGAAGACTTTTGTGGCTCTGTTCACATTCCCCAACTCTCCCCAGAGCTAGGCCAAAGACTGGATAGCCCTATCACAGTGGAGGAACTCTGCACTGCCCTGTCTCAGCTAGCCAAAGGGAAATTGCCTGGGCTGGATGGTATGACGGTAGAGCTTAACCAGCTTCTGCAGGAGAAAATCTCAACACCACTCCTCAAACCCTACAGGAAGCCCATGGCAAAGGCCCCCCCAACTATGAAGGAGGCACTAATCACTCTGCTCCCCAAGAAGTCCTCAGACCTCCTAGACTGTGCCAACTTTTGCCCTATCTCACTGCTGTCAGTGGACACAAAGATAGTGGCAAAGGTGCTAGCCAGCAGAATGGTGGACATTTTACCTACCCTGATTCACCCATCTCAGGCAGGATTCTCCAAAGGGAAGTCCTGGTCAGATAATCTGAAACTGGTACTCAACCTTAAATGGTTGGCGCTACAATCCTCTGTGCTCCTGGTGGCCTTGGCCAAAGACTTCTCCAAGGCTTTCAACTCTGTAGAGTGGAATTACCTTCATGGAGTCCTAAGCCTATATGGCTTTGGCCCTTATTTTTGGGGGTGGATATCCATTCTGTACAACTCGCCCTCTGCCAGGATTCTAACTAATAAAGACATTTTGCCTCCCTTCTGCCTACAGAGGGGCACTAACCAGGTCTGCTCCCTCTCCCCCCCTGCTATTTCTCATCACCCTAGACCCCCTAGCAAGGACATTCATAGCCTCCATGGACATCTCCGGGATCCAGGCAGGAGGACAATCATATCTGGTCAACTCCTATGCAGATGACCTCCTCCTCCTTACCATGTCCAACCCAGAGCGATCTCTGCCCAAAGCCCTAGCTATACTCCAGGATTCGGTGAGATTATCAGGACTCCTGGTGAACCAGAGAAAATTACTCTCTCTCCCTTAAACTTGGCCTGTTCCAAAGATTGTCTACGGCGAACAGATATTTCCTGGGCCCTCAGGGCTTCTCTTATTTAAGGGTCTGTATTACTACCAGATGGAAAGAGTTGGAGAATGCTAACTTCACCCCCCTACTTGTCTCTTTAACAGCTGAAATTGACCATTGGTGCAAACTTAACCTTTCTCTGAAAGGTAGAATCGAGGCAGTGTGGATGTTTCTCCTTCCAAGAGTCTCCTATCTTTTTCATAATCTTCCCATATGCCTGTCCCCTAAGCTATTCCAAACCCTGGATCAATTAGTCTCCCTTCTGCTTTGGGAAGGTAAGACCACTCACTGGAATTGATCCAAACTTCAGGCTCATTGGTCTAGAGGGGGCCTTGAGCTCCCCTGGTTCCAGGGGTACCAGCTAGCATACAAAGTAGCACAAGCAACTAAATGGTTTGTTTCATCCTCCTCCCACCCTCCCTTGTGGGTTGGACTGGAAGCCTCCCTGGTGCGGGAGGATTCCTTGTGTGCCCTCCTGTGCTCAAAACACTCCCCACTTCCTAAGGCTACCCCTATCATGTTGGAAATGGGGATAGCCTGGCAGACAGCCATGGCTGCTTCCCACACGCCATGGCCAGCCTGGAACCCACCACTTGAATTTACTCACCTCTGGAATAATCAACGTATCTCTGTAGATAACAAGATGCTCTCTTGGCCAACATGGGCTAGCAAAGGTATAAGGCTGATCAGAGACCTTTACATACCTAACACTAGAGTGCTGATGTCCTTTGAACAACTAAAAAGACAGTTCGACCTCCCAGCCCAGGACTTTTGGAGGTATCTCCTAATCCGGAGTGCCATCCGCACCCTCCAGACCGGGCAGGTCCTAGATACTAAATGGGATTGGCTGTGCTCGCTTCATAAGCCTGACACACAACAGGACCTGGCAGAGAAAGTCTATTGGACCTTGCAAGACTCCCAACCAGATTTCACCAAAAAGTGCAGACAGCTTTGGGAGACTGACACCCAGGTGACCAACCTCTATGAAACATGGGGTTGCTGTATCAGGGCCGCACATACTGCATATAGAGATGCTAGAAGCCAGGTAATTCAGCTAAAGATCCTGCTGAGGTGGTACAGGACGCCAGCAGTGCTTCATTCCATGGGGCTACTTAGTCACTCGCAGTGCTGAAGGTGCCAACAGAGTCCCGCCCATCTGTTTCATGTACTCTGGCAATGCCCGGTGCTGGCACCCTTCTGGATATCAGTCCTGGCAGACTGCTCCACAATGGTAGGCAGAATGATAGGCCAGCCACACCCTCTGTTACTCTTGGAGGACTCCTCTTCTCTTGAACCCCTCTCCACCTCTCATAAGAATTGGGTTCTGGCCTCCTTGCTAGAAGCCAAGTGTGCCATATTGAGGAGATGGAGACAGCCTCAACCCCCCCCCCTTGATTTTGACTTGGCACTCTGCACTGACAAAACTGGCTATTTTTGAATGACTTTCCTTCTCTGGCCAAAACCAAGCTCATAAATTTTACAAGAAATGGGATGCCTACTTACATTCACACTTATGCTCAGTTACACCTACACCACCTGGCAACCCCCCTGCTTAAGGGCTCATTTGACCTATTCCGCTATACCCATACATAGCTGGCAACCCATGAGGTTACCCATCTGCAGCTTGGTACAAATCAATGACAGACAGAACCACTCTCTCTTCTGTCCCCGGTCTCGCTGGGCAGGTAATGGGGGCCCTTCTTACTCCCCACCCCCTGGGGCTGAGGTGAGGAGGTAATCACAGATTAAAATCAGCTATACTAAGTTGCATTCATGCTTACAAGCAAGCCCCTACTAGAGTTGTATGGTGCTGTAACTATCCAACTAGGGCTGCTGATCTGGAGCACAGTATGCTAGAACAGATGTCTTCCAGGTGTATTGTTCCTCCCTTTATGGGGTAGAAGGTTTTACTGTCTGTAACCACTATGTAATACAGTACTGTTATGTTGTTCTGTGATGTCTTGTTAAAAATGGAAAACAATAAAATCTTTCATGTTAAAAAAAATAAGTAAAAGTTAAAATACTTGCTCAGGATCACACCATACACAAGTGCGGGTTGATGAGATTCAAACCCATGTCTTCATGCCTTCAAGTCTCCTGACTTGCAGTTCAATGCCTTTAACCACTAAGCCATACTGTCTGCACACATATGGCTCGCTTGTACTTCAATACATATTGTATCTGAATACATCTGCACGCATGAGGCATGCGTGTAGCCACTGTTATTCTTTTCAGTTTTCTGTTCTTCCTCATCTCAGTTTCACAGTTGAACTGTAACTCACATACCAATGGAAACGCATGTGGTGTTTCCCACCCCCAATACAAAAACTTACCCAGAAAACCACTTAATTACTTCTGTCTGGCCTGTACTTCTACTGTTTTCTCTCCATAGTTTTGAATGCTTTCACACAAACAGACTTTAAGATGCAGACACAAAAGTAGCAATAACTACACACACACACACACACACATATACACACACACACACACAGCCAGTCCCCCCTTCCCCATGCACACACACTGTAGCGGGTACGGCCATGCTGCGACAGACAACTCACCAATTATAGATATAAGTAAAAAGTCTCTTACTTGAGCACTAGGGAGCCAGAGGCAGGAGTATTTAAGAGATGATGTCCACGGGTCAGAGTGCTGGGGTGTACCCCCTTGAAATGAATGGAGTTATTTTTTAATAGTATTTTATATGTTATGATGATGAGTTGGAGAATAATGAAGGCCCCTGTTCTACTAACACGGCCTTTGTTAGTCAAGTGGTGGCCTTCATTAATCTCTAACTCTCCATCAATAATATATAAAATAGTAGCAAAAAATACCCCCATTCATTTCGATGGTGCACACCCCTGCAGTCTCCTTTGTCCTTTGTCATAATGTGCCTGAGTGTGGGGATGTGGAGGTCAGCTTCACTTGGGGGGTATAAGTCTGACTATAGTGGGGCTCCAATAGTCTGTGCATACCATACCGCTCAACTGTCCGTTAACGCAAGGGACAGCTCTAGACTGTCTGTAACATCTCTAAAAGGTACAACTTATTTGTTTTGACTGAAAAGCGATATGCAAATCAGGAAAAATTCAAATGTATAAGATTCATCTGTATATACCCCAGAGCAGTGCATCAGATTTAGGCTTAAACCCACCAAGTTACTAACCAATTTTTTCCTGGCTGAAGTTCTGCTCCCCCAAAAGAACTTTGTCCCAGTTTTTCTCCCTGACTCCATTCACCCATCCCCTATGGGTCATGAAGCTGCCCAAGGTGAAGAAACATGAAGAACACATCATTATTTCAGTCCTTCCTCCTTCCCCAATCCCACTGTAAAAAAAATTATTTACTTTTACTTACTGGCCATATGGCCAGAACCTGTAGCCTGGCATAGTGTGCCACCATCCATGTTTTCAGTTTGCTGCCCCTCTGGATGCTAGCACTGACTGTCACATGTCCTCAACATGGTCCACAACAAAGTCACCTCACCTACCAAACCTACCTAACCTGGATTTCTTGCTTCTTGCTTGGTTGCTGCTGTGGCTGCTGCTGCACTGACTGATCAAGGCCTATGAAGGCCAACCACACCACTGTCACCACTGCTGCTAAGCCTAGCTTGCTGCCATGGGGGTCTGTGCTGGGTTTTTTTTGCAAGGCAAGCCTAGTAGAGTAAGTAGGTAGCCTAATCTTGAGCTAGCTTCTAGCTCATCCTCTGTCCCTTCAGCCACCAGGGGAGACAGAGACTCACTAAGAGAAGACCAACAAAAATATGCTGCCACAGCACTACTATTGAGAGTTCAGTGCTCACCGACTCCTCTAAACTGTAGTGTGTAGCCTGTCTACTCTGTGTTGGCAAAGACAGTGTTGCACTTGCAAGACTCACGCGCACTTTCTTGGCTGGAGCTCATCCACATCACATGTGATTGTGCCGCTGCTAATAGGCAGAGAGAGAGTGGACAATACAATACAGACACAGTCGTATCTGGAGAGTACCTGCAGCATGAGCACACACAGGCCAGGTGGGCACTTACTGTGCAAAAGATTAAATCCAAATTTAAAGTCATTATTGCCTCACCATAAGAACAACCTACTGTAGGCACAAATATGGGAGGAGACTGCACCCCTCCACCCTACCTAAATGACACCCCTGCTTAACGGTAGAAATTCATTCTCAGGTGCTAATGCAATGGTTTCCACTGTGTTCTGAGGTACTGTATCTCCATGTTTCATGATGTGTCCTGATCATCATGTGGGTTAGTGTCCCTCATTGTCCCTCATTTTGAGTGTCCATGTCTGTCATTTCAGTGGCAAAATGTGAGGTATGGTGCATACTTCCAAGACCCTACGCGGCACAAAGAGTGCTGAGCATGGCCATAGTGTATATGCTCAATACAGTATAACAAACGGGAAAGTAAGTGAGATGAAACAGCCGTGGAGAAACACATTTGTAGCACTAAATATGCATAAGGGATTTGCATGGTCCAAAACAAAAAGGATAGGCTTCACAACACAGAGGCCCTTCTTCATACATTTGGAATGGGGGATGTTGACTGGCTACATCCTAGGCATTTAATGTAGTAAGCAAACAATACCTTACAAATTAATGGCAATTTAATGACAAAAATCAAAAGCCATTAAACAACTTGCATAAGGATCAGAATTAATGAGTTTACCTAATTTTTATGGGAATTCAAGTAAAAATGTATTTTAATGACTCAAACTGCTAGCAGTAGTATAAGAAATAGAAACTGATGTATTTTTCGGATGAGATTTGCTCCAGCTTAGCTGCTGCACACATGGCAAGCACACAGCATGTGAACCTGATGTGATGTTAAATGGTGTTCACGCTAGCTTAACTGCTATACTCCTGTCAAGCATGCAACATGCAAACCTGATGTAATTTTTAGAAGATGTTCAAACCGGTTTACCTGCTGTGCACATGTCGAGCTTGCAGCATGTGAACCTGAATTGCTTTTTAGACCTGATTCACATAGGTTCACTTTGTGTATGCGAACTGCATGCAAACATTGCACAATTAAGCATGTGGCGTGCATTCTGCATGTACACAGCACACCTATATTTCTGTAAAGGGATAGCCCTGTCCAAAATATGGTTAACAGACAGTGTTAAAGACCCTGACATTTTTTGGGAAGGTTACATAATTTATAGGAAAGAGGCTTGGTAAAAGGGGGGATGATTTGATTTATGTAGCCTCTAGACTGACAGTAGATGATTTCTTACACATACATCCAAATTAAATCTGTAACTTCATCTCACTGGATGTGATTCTAGGGCAACATAAAGTACTGTACTTACCACCAGTACTATTTTATTCCTCTTGGTTGCCAAAAAGAAGGCATTGAGATTATTCAAGGTTTCAAACAATCCCTGCCTGCCAACAAAGAATGTATTCTCCTTGTTGATTTTAATCTTAACTGGGATAATTGTCACGTGAACTTACTTAGCAGTTCTTTGATAGAAATGTGTTCACAAGATGCTCTTGGGTCCCACCTGGACAAATTGTAGGATGTGTTATAAATTTTTCCTTGACTGGGTGGTTACAACTCACCTGTCTAAGGTGGTTGGTTCAGATGTGCTCTCAGATTCTTTGAGTGATCACTGACCCATTTTCTGTCTTTTGGTTGGCAATTAGGTGAATCAAGATTGTCTTAAACAAAGCCTGCAGACTAGTCCTGGGTGTGGACCGTTTAACTCACACTTGTGAACTATACTCAGGCACTGGTTGGTTAAACTTGAATAGCAGAATTCAGTACCAAGTCTGTCTTTTAGTTAAAAAATCCACCCTAGGTCTTACTCCTCCTGGAGTGAGGCCACTGTTAAGAAACTCCGCTTCCTCCAGACTAACTAGAGGGTCGAGTAAAGCTGCCTTCATTATCCCATTCCACTGGACCTCCCTAGGGCAACAGTCCTTCGAATATAAGGCCTTCTGCTGGCTAAATTCCCTTAACTCTGAGCTGATTGAGGAAATGAAACTACACCCATTTAAGGCCAAGCTGCTGCAGTACCTGGCCACTCTTAGTAACTGTGACTGTGTCACCTGTGCTGAATCCTACTGTTATTGACAGCTTATCTGTCCTGCACAGCACCCATCTCCCCCCCACTCTCTCCCCTGCATGGTGTGACCCCACTGAGCATTTACCCCCATGTCCCCTCTCTTTTATCCCTGTAGCCTTCCTGTTTCTCTTCACAAATATTAATCCCTCCCAATATTCACCCCTTCCCCAGTTTCCCCTCCACTTCACCCCCACACTTTAAAACCCTTTCCCTTATCCCTCTCCCCCATTACCCAGCCCTGCCTTATCACCTACTTCTACGTAACTCCTGGTGCAGATTCCTATCCAATCCCACCCTCTGACTACTCAACCCCTTATTCTGTCATCCTCTTTGTTTCTGCCCCACCCCTCCCTACTCTCATCTATTCTGTCCTCCCTCCTTTGGTCCCCACCATGTCTGACCCTCCATAACTCTACCTGCACACTCTAAAGCTCAACTACCACTATAAATTGCTTATCCACCTTAGGTATGCTCTTAGTACTGTTGCATTAAAGTTGACCTCTCCTACCTGATGTATTTTAACTGTACTTACTTGAATCTGTATCTGTGTGTACCATAATGTGCTTGTCTGCAGTTCTGTTTTGTAATGTCTACATACCTTGTCTATTGCCTTACAACATGGAACCTTTGTCAACGAGCTTTTAGCTCAAAGGTGTTATCTGAGATTTCAATAAATAAATAAATAAAGAGGCCAAGGCATAAACCCTTCTATGGTATATTGCCTCCAGAACCTTTCATAAGCTGGATGTAGATGCTCTCAGTCATGTTGTTTATCTAGAGGATTGGACTTTCACAGACTTGATTTCTGACACTGATTGAAAAAGCCTATGACAGACTTTGTACATTGTTCAACGAGGTATGTTATAGACCACTACCAGTAAGGAGAATGTGAATCAGAGCAGGTAAAAAGGGATGGATTAGCCTTGAACTTTTATGCTCAATGAAAGAGGGAGACAAATAATGAAGACAATATACAGTAGAAAGACAAAAAGATTCACGTCACCTTCAGGACTACAAGAGGTTTCTAAACAAAAACAAATCTGAGGTTTGCACTGCCAAAGTAAATTTCATTAGATCTAAATAATTGAAAAACCTTGGAGATTCTAAATTGACGTGGTATACATAGGTATCATAGGGATCACATAATTAGTTTGAGCTGAGACTGGCATATACCCATTATACAGCTCGCCCTTTGCTCAAAGGGTGTAACCTTTAATTGAGTTTGTAGAACAGTAATTAACTAAATTGTTTTTAAAACTGGTCATATTTCCACTACCCACTATGTCTGGTGGAAGACGATGCCACATACTCACCACTCTCTGACTGAAAAATCCAACTCTTCTTTTAGTATTGTACATTTGGCCTCTTAAGAGCATATCTTGAGATCTTGTGACTAGATTACTGTCATTTAAGCTTAACCCTGAAATTTCCCAAATATCATCATTTAAAAAGGCACTGTAGACAAAACACTTCTCCCCTGAATCATTTACACGCAAGAGAATACATACTGTGGGCCCTCAACCTATCCTCATAATTCTGATCTCTCAATGTTCTTATTATTCTTGTAGCTCTTCTCTGAATTCCTTCAATCATTTCGACATCCTTCCTAATAGTAGGCACAGTGAACTATGGGCAGTACTCCAGGATAGATCTCACAAGTGACCTATACAGCAGAAGAATAGCTTCCTGTTTTCTACTAGTAATATGCCTTGCTATACAATTTAGTATACATTGTGCTCTATTCGAAATAACCTGCCAATTTGTACTGTATTTTAGATCATTAGTACAGTAACTCAAATTCCCATTTAGAAAGAAAATACTCCAAATATTGTTTTTGAGCATTTTCAGAAGTGTAATCCACACATAGCCATAGGTCCTGATGGCCTAGGTTAATATCTTCTCAAACTGGCAGGGGATGCCAAGACTCTTCTCCTTATCTAGCTACTTAATTTCTTGCTTTGTAATGGTGTTTTCCCCAAGGTTTGGAAATTGGCCACAATTTGACGAATACAGTGCATAACTACACACTACAATCTGAAGACTGTCTACAACATTATCTACAGCTTAATAAGAAGTCAACCTAGACTAACTCACCACTGTCCGCTTTATTTAGCTATTGGCTACCGACCTTCTGAGGCAAGGTATATGTTTCATTCAGCCCTAATGTTGCATAAGATTATATTGGGAGCTATGCTACTTTTTATGGCTGAACTGTTTATATTCAGCTTTCCAATGACTTTGGAACCAGGTCCCAGAGCAAATGTCTGTTTAAAACTCTGCTATGCAGAACCACCTTTGGTCAGAAAGCTTTTTTTCTGCTCATCTGTTAACATTTATAATGCTTTATATGTTGATGTTCTGAGTTGTTCTAGAATGACTTCTTTTCATGGAGTACTACAGTCAAACTTTGCAAAAACATATGTTTTGCAGAGAGTTTTGATGTGTGTGTTTAATCCTGGTGTGTCCTTCCCATTGTTTGCTTATTAGAATTTTTTTCTAAATTTGCCTACTAGTTTTATGGCCTTGCCTACTAGTTTTATGGCCTCTGGGGATCGCCATTGCACTATGGTTTATTGCTATTCTTTTTCCTACAAGGCCTCCTATCCCATGTCACAATGATGCGTCCAGGACCATAGACTCAGCAGGTACTGGTTTACAATCAATTTTACAGCAGTACAGTCATGATTTTAAGTCACTTTCCTTATCCAGTGGGCACTGAAAGCTACTTTTACAGCTTAGCAATTACTTGAGGTCTAACTTGAGTGGATATTCTGTAGGAAAACATCTAGAGTTTTTAATAAAGCATTAATGACCCGGGGTGATTTGTGTGCTTTTTATGGCTAGGTGTAGTTGATGAAATTAAAAACTTTAAAAGCAAAACATTTACTCCTTTTTATTTTTTTTATTTTAACTGTACATTTTCCTACCCTGATGCCAGCTGGCCCCCATCTGTCCTACCCACAAACCCAGCCCCCTCACCCTTCTTCCCCCAGACTTACCATCATCTCTGACAGACACCCTGGCTTACTTCCCAGGTGGGGCAGTTGGGAGAGGATCTTTATCCCCAACAGAGACTTGATCAATGCTCTTTGGAGAGGAATGCCTTGGTCAGTAGTGGGGAGGGGGGCTGCAGTAAGGGGCAGACATTCTTCTTCAGCACCTGGCAGAATTGTGGGATGCTGAGAGAACCTCATGCACACGTGCATGAGGTTGGTGTCCCCACCCAGTTCTGTGACTCTTCTTGCACTTTCCCAAGTGGTCACCCAGGTGGCAGTAGCAGAGCAAAATCCAACCCTCTCTCCCTCCCCAAAGTGTGGAGCATCTTCTGGGATGCTCAGCTTATCTCCCTTGACTGAGGAACAACTGAAATTCTATAGTCTGCTGTCTGCCCAGTTCTCCAAATGCTGAATCGAACTAAGAAGAGCTCTGGTTTTTGCACGGACAAGAGGACCCCATTAACAGATTGAGTTTAAAAATATGTTTTAATTCTGGTTCAGTAGGTTGGCCATTCTGTTTGAGGGGAGCAGCACTGAAATGATTTACTGAGGTAGTTCAGTAAATAAGTATGTGTGGTGGTTTTGGACAGAGTGGGATTAGCTGCCATTACTGTGTCACTCTGGAGTCTGGACAGGGAATAGACATACAAGCTCAGCAGGTCATGCAAATACTGCTAATGCACAGACACAGATCAGCTCAGCAGCTTGTGAGGCCCTGTTTGCAGGTACAGTAAAACAAAAAAGCAAACAAAAGTAGATGAATAGTTTTACATATTTATTTTGTACAGTTTGTTTTATGATATAGGGGTTGTTGGGTGGGTGTTTGTTTAAACCTGTAAATATGTTTTTTAGGTACTTGAGCATGGTGCGTCCTAGTTGCAGGAAGAAATGCAAAACCATGGGTTTCGTTTCCCAAGCTACAAGGCTTCAGAACTTTCTCAGCCAATCAGAATGTAGAAAATTCCTTACCCATTTTATAATGTTAACATTAAGTACAGCTGACCATTTCATGTTATATTGAGCCACTGGTAACAATCCTATCCTCATACTGCTGCATTCAATCTAACATACCACTGGGTTAATGAAGAGGATTTTAAACTCCACATTTGTGTGTGTGTGTGTGTGTGTGTGTGTTCATGTGCATGGGAGCACTGTCACTGTGTGTGGGGTAAGGGCTGAATTTTTCTGCAAATGTGCCATTGCTTATGCCTGTCTTAGTATATGCGCATGAGTATGTGTGCTGGTATGATTGCATGTCTGCATGAATTCTGTTTATAAAATGGGGAAGGGAAATACTACATCCTGATTGGTTAGGACCTGTGCTTTGAGAAAGCACAATGCATGGATAATAAAAATGCTGGGAATCAGGAAACAGCACACTAACAATATCAATACTTTTTTTTTTAATTCTTGATTTCCATTACAGACATGGATGCCACTTTATGCATTAAAAAATCACCTAGGCAATAAAAATTCAATTCCTTCAAATAAAAAGAACAGTCAAACTGATTAAATGTTCTTTTTCTTTAAATTCCCCTTCTTCTTACAATCATACTCAAATTAAAATGGAATACTACTCACAGTGCCATTTTTTTGGAACTTCTTTTCAGACCATGCCTCCCCCCCACATCCTCATCTGCTTACCATGAAACTCTTTGCTGCTTGTTCTGCCCCAGATACAAATTAATCCCAGGCTCTACTAAGGTCTTTTATTGTGTCTGTGTCTGTGTGGGGAAAAGTGAACATTTAGCCAATAGAATTCAATAGACGTTTGAATTCCTGCATTCCAAGATTGACACATATTCTATCTGTTGAATGTATGAATAGACAGATGCTTGAGAGCTGGGGAGGGATTACTTTTTACTAGTTATTTTTAGCAAAAGGTGTTACCTGTTTTTAATTTAAAAATTTGCTTTTTTGCTTTTAAATGTTCTCAGTTTACTCATTTTATAAGCGCAATAAAACATTTCAAGATGAGCTTTGTGCTGGCACAACACACTTCCAGGGGTTGAAGGCATTCCACCTGCCGCATCATGCCTCACTTCACCACTAAGCATGCGTAGTGCCAGCACAATGTACACATGGTCATGTCTTAGTGCTTACTTAGTCACCCTCACATATTGCAGATGGAGGAGCTGTGTTGTTATACTTGCCATCATACACTGTAGATGAAGGAGCCAAGTTGTTATAGTCAACCTCAGTAGCTCGGCTACTCACTACTTGGGCCAAAAATACTTTACATGGCAATTTTTTAAACTGTTGGCACTATCAAATGTTGGTTAAAACAAGTTCTGCTTACCATATAGTGCAAAAGCAAACATTTTGGTAAAGTCAATGATGCAGAAAAATAAGAAAAGCATTCAGTCCTACAAATGAATGCAAGGATCCAAGAATTAATTGTAGCTCTCACTTTGAGAGATGCCGCCAATAAAGTGCAATCCCTAGACATGGAGGATCTGGGGCATTACCCAAGACCTAACAGGAGTGCCCACCAACCTGTAGGTGTTCTTGCCAGTGCAGCCAGGGACCAGTAGGTTGCAGGTTAAGGGCTGCATAAGACAATACTTGAATATAGCTGCCTTCAAAAAGTGACTTAACCCTTAGACTGCTGACAGAATTAGAACGTATTGGAGTTCTGGACTGATATATCAGTCCGTGGCCCTGCAAGGGTTAATGCGTTCATTGTCGCTAGACCTGAGTTTTGCAATGCCCATTTTTTCTGAGTTTCTAAATACTGTTTTTTTTTTTACTTTTTGTTTATTGATTTATTGCATAACAGTACAGCAAATATAACAAGTAGATGCATTACATAGAAACTTTGAACCATTGCAATTAATCTAGGATAGCATAATCAGATATGTGTTGGTACAGGATCTAGGGGTACAGCGGAAATGTACTAGAAAGACCAGTTTTTGCACATACAGTAGAACCAATTCAGCCAATGCTACTGATTTATAAAACAAGAAAGAATAAAATTAAGTCATCAATTAAATCCAGTCATTATAGCCTTTAGTGAAAATAGTTCATAGAACCAGAGCTTTAAATCTTTCAGGCTCCTGCCAACCTGAAATCTATCTCTGTGCCTAAGCCGAGAGTAATCGGAGGAACAGAATGAGTCAGCTGGGACTCTGCTGGGATTATGTCATCACACATCTCCACTCCCAGATTGATTGCCTGGACTCAGGCATACCCCATGCCCAGTTACCGACCCAAAGTTAAAAGATAGCATCCCAGTTCAGCTGAAAAAAACAACTGCAGTATCTTATTTTTATTTATTTATTTAACACTTTGGTATTAACCTTTGAGCTATGAGCTCTTTTACAAAGGTTCCACATTAAGAGACAAGATGTCAGTTACAACAGTTACAATGGCACAAATTCACATAGACAGAAATACAGATATCTAACACAGGAATACTAGCTGGACAAGACAGTTGCTTTGTAGTTGATTACAGGCAGTCACAATTAACAAGTTTGAGAGGTACTGTATAACCAGCTGCCTTGGAAACAGGCATTTTCACAAGTTTCAGGTTCTAAATTCTTCAAAATAGTTGCAGGTAAAGGGAGGAGGGAAGATGGATACGGGAGCGGGGGATCAACAGGTACAGTCCCAGATCTGAGCTGGAAAAACAGGAGGTAGGAAAGCAACAGGTGGTAGGTGAAGTAAAGTGGAGGTGAGTATGAGGTAAGGCATCTTAAGAAATAAAAATCTTAAATTATCTTAAGAAATACATATTGAGTTCTGACATATAACTAATTAGATCACAAGCGTGACTGTTAAAAAGTATACTAAAGTATACTATGAAGTAATTTTCAATATTAAGTAATGGGCTGAACTGTGTAATCTTCTTAATGGAAGGTGTTACCTTACTTTTATTTAACAGCATGGAAACGTGGGGAGAGTCACATGCTACTAGAAAGGTATAGGCCACTATACCTCACCTTCATTTTGTAGCTCCCTTTCCTCATTCGATCATGTGGAAGGGCATACCAAGTTATAGAAACATACAGTAAAATGCGATTTTGACTAGTCTGCTTCAGCTACCACACAGCAAATATCACATTTTGACCTTCTGCAATAATCTCCCACCCCTATCATCATGAGAGCCCAGCTTAGCCACAGTTTCCAGATATAGAACAGAATTGCATCTACAGGGTTATGGCAGTCTGGACTCCAGTAAAGCAAGGCACAATTAACTTGCAGTAGGTCTTCATATTAATCCCACAAACCACTTTTAGATTTAAACATTTTGAAAAGTTTGCCGGTAATATGTTTTGTAGTCCCTTGTCAGGATCAAGGGTTTTGTTATAACTTTGTCACCGCAACTGCTCAGGTCTCCCCATACTCACCTCAGCAGTCTTCATCTCCTTCAGAGTATTTATCTTGCTGCTCCTGCCCCCATTCCATGTCCAGCTTAGAAACAATTTTCCCTGCTTTCAAAGGGTAAATATGCATTCAGAGTTTTTATCCCCACTAAAATTGCAGGCAGGCAAGAAACATTAGGCTGTGGGGCACCACAAGTTCTTTTAATCTTCATTTCACTGCATCAAACTACTTTCATTTCATGCATGAGGTATATGAAAGATTTGGGGCAATAGCACACAGGATCCATCACAGTGCACATTTTTCTTGTCTTTGGCAGCCTTCAAAATGTGATCCCTAGTCCCTACCAATGCCCATGCAAAGAGAAGTGTCTTTGGTCTGGAGATGCCTCTGTTTTTGCATCTAGGCATTATCCAGTAGGCTTTCATTAGTTGTGCAGTAATGTGCAACCCCAGGGCATCCATCAACCAGCCAGCTAGAAACACAAATAGGGTCTCCCCCTTCAATCCCTGGGACCAACCTAAAAGATGGATATTACCTGCTCGAACTGTATTTTCCAATTTTTTAATGCAATATTTTAGTAGCCCTTGCTCTCTGATGGTGGTAGCCATCACCCTTGCTTTTCCAGAATTTTGTTCCATCTCCATCATTGTCTCCAACAGGCCACTTTTCTGTTCATGATTGATGCAAGCCTGGCAGAGACCAGGTCAAGTTTTTTGTCCATAATTTGTACTGCCATAGTTAAGGTGATCACTGCTCACTGCAGAGAGTCAAAAAATGCGGACTGCTTGTCTGCCTGTTGATCGGAGGAGCTAGATGCTGACTGCTGTGACAGTGCCCTGTAAGCCCCACCATGCATGGTGAAGAGATCCTCCTTTTTTCCTTTATTTTTCTTACTCATTACTCTTACCAGTGACACACCAGTCTGAAGGAGACATAGTAGATGTATTTTGATAAAAATAGAACCATTATATATGGAGAAAGAGGATTTTAAAGCAAGTGTTTTGGGCTAACGAAAGGAGCTCAAAAGAAAGGCCACCAATTAGCTGTGCTGCTGCTGCTGGTCATGCCCCCACCCATACCAAATACTGTTTGTGTTTAGGCCAGATATACTATATCTGCTTTTGATATCTGACTTGATATGTACTTTGAAAAAACTGGGGTGGCAAGGCAAGGCAAGGCAAATTTTATTTTTCTGGCACCCAATCCCAGAGGCTCTGGGCTGTACAAACACACACAAATTTAAATAATAAAAATATGTGTATATATATATATATATATATATATATATATATATATATATATTTATGCAATAGGTGTGAGATAAACAGAGTGTGATAAATCCATTTATTTGAGTCATTGTATGTATAAATTTATTTATACACACAGTTGCTATGTCACAAATCTCTTCCGAATTCATTTAGAATGTTCAGCCTCAGAAGCAGTACTAACCATATTCAAATGGGAATAACTTTAAAATGAAAAAAGATAGCATGGAACTGTGAGCACGAAAATTGTTCAGCACAAAATTATCTACAAAATGAGTGGTGTTTCATTTATAGATACCATACATATGTTTTATAATTAGCAAAGAAACAGAAGAAAATGTAATTTTTTGTTCACTTTTTTGACAAACAAATGTGAATAACTTTAAAACAAAAAATGATAGCATGGTACTGTCAGAATCAAAAATGTTCAGCACAAAAATATTTACAAAATGAGTGGTGTTTCGTTTATAGATACCTTTTAGTTTTTTTATTAGTAAAACACAACATAAAATTCAATTTTCTTTTCCCTTTTTTGACAAACAAATGTGAATAACTTTAAAATGAAAAAGGTAGAATGTTACTGTAAGCATGACATTTGTTCAGCAAAATGTTTTCTACAAAATGAGTAGTGTTTCATTTAATAGCAGCCATTATGCTAGGCAAACATACTCTAGGAAAGTTAACCAAAACTCCGTGAAATTATCATTAAAAAAAAGGTAAACAGTCAAAACCAGATGTTTCTGCACTGATAGAAAGCTTCTCTATTTCATATATGAAATATACAATGGTGAGCTGTCAGATAAATGATTTATCTACACTTGTGCTGTTTGACCTTGGACACCTCACTCGTGGCTTACGCCACTCGAGGTTACCCGAGGTCAAACAGCACTTGTGTAGATAAATCATTTATCTGACAGCTCACCATTTTATATATCTTATATATATGACTCACAATATAATAAATAATCTCATATCAGAAAAGAAAGTATCCTACATATAAATAATCACCCTCTTTACTTTTAAAAAGGGACTGACAATCTATGTTCTCATCCAGTACCCGAGAAAGCCTGGCTAAACAGATAACACTTAAGGTGGGCTTTAAATGTCTCCACTGAAGGGACCTCCCTCACCAATGGCTGGAGCGAATTCCACAGATTGAGGCCGGCGATACTAAAAGCTTTATCGTCGGCCATTTTCAACCTCATCCTGGGAATCATCAGGAGGCCCCTTGAGGAGTATTGCAGGGAGTGGACCGAGGCAACGGGTGTAAGAAGGTCCACCAGGTAGCAAGGGCCCAGTCCATGTAGGGCCTTAAAAGTGAGCAAACCCACCTTGAAAGCATCCTCCATCGAACTGGCAGCCAGTGCAATTCCCGCAGCAGGTGATAGCATAATCCTACTGTGCTTGTGGGGGTAAGAACTTGATGGTTCCTTCCTTCCTTCCTTCCTTCCTTCCTTCCTTTCTTTCTTCCTTCCTTCCTTCCTTCCTTCCTTCCTTCCTTCCTTCCTTCCTTCCTTCCTTCCTTCCTTCCTTTCATACATGCAAGTTCTGCCTGCATCTGCCTGATTGCACCAAAATCTGACAACCCATTTTCAAAGATTTCTGAGTTTTTACAGTAGTGTTCATGATTTGTGGAAGCTTGCAGAAAAAAGACTCCTGCATAATTTTTTCCACATTTCAAACTGATGTAGCATGACGATCCTTGAGCACAGTGCGTATTTTCAAAGGCAAGGCTTTTTTACTTATATGGCACCTAAACCCAGGGGCTCAGAGCACCTTCCAGAAACAAGCAGTTTGATAAAATGTAATATAGCTAAAACAGTGAATAATAATCAAGTAATAAATAAACACAGCATAATGCTAAACATCAGCATCATGCCCCAAAGCACGTGGTGAACAAATGTGTTTTCAGACTGGATTTAAAAATGGTCAGGGAAAGGGCACCTCTTACCTCTTAGGTAAGGGCATTCCAGAGAATCTGAGCAGCAACTCCAAATGCCCAACCCCTGAAGACTTTAGGTGAGATCTTGGGACAGATAAGAGGCCCACATCCACTGCCCACAGGAACTAGCACCAAAAATACAGTGCATAGATACAAACAAGGCATGAATAAATATTATAAAAATGTGAAATGTAGAGCAAAAACCATAATTAGTTACAATGGCAAAGAGAGAAAGAGACCAACAGTTTATACTGTCTGTCGTTATTTAAACTAAATGACCCACAGTCCTCCAATTCACTTAAAAATCTATTCCGATATCTAATGAATCTCATAAGGAAGGATTTTGGATTTGGTGGATGATTTCCTAATGGGGTAGTTGCACCATAACTAATATTGCTGGCTTTCATAGATGCTAGCAATGTTACTACACAATGATTAAAATACCAGCTGAAATCCAATCCAGAATGGCTCTCACAAATTAAACAGGAATAATACATTTCACTATATGTTAAAGGGTCAACCAGATAAATTGTTCTGGCTGCATATATTTTTTTTTATTGCAAATGCTGTATGTTTGGATGCAAGAGCATCCTAACTTCTGACACTATTATGCCTCATATATGGCACACATATATATATATATATATATGGCAATATAGTGCAGTGGTCTAAGGCTCTGAGCTGCAAATCTGGTGACATCCAGCAGACCAGACCTGGGTTTGAATCCCACAGCTTCCACTTGCATACTGTGTGACCCTGAGCAAGTCACTTAACCTCCTTGTGCTCCCAGGTCGTTTCTGTAAAAAAGCTTTCAGCTTAGTGTGCTATACCTGGTTAAAAAAACAACTAAATAAAAAACATATTATGTGATTTCTCTGCTTGCAGACTTCAGATGCAGTTGATTCTAAAATGGGCCATGAGGCTTTGAAAATCCTGTGTAAGACCTTCAGATCATATTAAACCAGGTTTGGCAGTCCTGTACTGGTTCCAAGTTTAGTTTAGTTTATTGTTCTAGGAATTAATACCTTTGAGCCAAGGCTCTTTTACAAAGGTTCCATGTCATAAAAGTACAAAAACATGGTAGACAGTATTACAAACAATTGGTAATCAGTTTAACAAGGCCACACTAAAACAGTAACATTTATGTACGGAAAAGAAAATGGAACTCAGAGGCAGTTTCAAGGGCAAGGAATAAGGCTGGAGATGTGGGGGGGAGATAGGGAGAGAGGGAGAAATAAGAAATTTAGAGGCAGTCAGGACCAGGTTAGTGGTACTCAGGTTGTCTTTGTCAAAAGAGGAGTCATGGTGGTTGATTGAAACATCTGTAAGTGCAATCAGTGGGATGAGACTTTAGTCTCATAGTCAAGTAATCTTTAGTCATCAAGTAGTCTTTAGTCAAGTAATGTAGCCATGAGATATTAGGATAGAGTTATTCTGCTACTGTATTTTACGATGTCAAGCAAAGGACAGTTCTAGCTTAGTTCTCTGAATTGGCATTTTTGGTTATATTCAAGGAGCCTGAAGAGCTCAAGAGAGTGGAGACTGTTAAACATTTCTAAGATAAGGTTAAGGACTCTTGGAGGTTGAGCATTTTATTCCTTAGTTCCTATGCTCTGAAATGTGCTACCTCTCAACATTGGAACGGCTGACTTAATTGATCAATTTAAGAGCTCACTTAAGAGTCACTTTGCTCAAACTGGCCTACAGTTAAGGTTTCAGTTAATGGCTGTTCTATTTGAGTTGGATAGCTTTATGTGTAATCATATAAAATTCATCTATATTTAGTTAATTTACTGTTTTCTATGTTTTATTTACTGTTCTCTTTAAAGAGGAGCTTTGCCCTTAACATGGAATGTGTTGTATAATTAAGCAATAAGATATGATTGGGGTGCATTATGGTAGGATAATGGCCCACCGCAGGTGAGTTGAAGCATGAGGCAAAGCTGAGTGCATCTACCACCTGAGAAGGGCCATCAGTCCACCATAATGAACCCACTGGAGTGCCTTATTGTGATTATGAAACGGTCATTTTAGTAGACTGGATGTATTTTTAAAACATATTTTTGTTGAGATACTTTCAGCTGGGCTGTTGTGCTAGAGTAAGGGCCCAGCTGAAAGTACCTCTTGGCCAATCAGGAGCCAGTATTCTTTCTACCCATTTCATAATGTGTAATGAATGAATGAATTATCTCAATACCTCATGGGCAGGAATCCATGTTACAAAACTATCAATACAAACAGCACAAATCAGAAACCTTGTTGGCAGCCTCATAACAGAGACCAAAGATTGAATGGGCATGATATCTTAATTACGCTTTCACCCACTAGATGCTCCATGACAGGGGTGAGGCCCACTGATGGGGCACAGTGGCGTAATTTGTATTTCAACTGCCTGTCCTGCACCTTTGTCATAACAGCAGACTTACTATTATCATTATGGCATCCTTCATGGATGCTAGAATTAATTAAAAAAGGACAACTATATTAAATAACAAGTAAAGCATACATCAACCTGCAACAGAAATTGTGTTACTATATATACATTTAAGTAGATATTTCAGCAATTCTAACCCTGAGTAATCAGATATTTCAGGGATAGATGACAACGTGTTAGCCCAGGTCTCACTGGGTACTATTCATAGAGGGCTAATGAAACAATTAACTGGTATTTTCAGAGTCTACATTTCTTGTTAATAACATCTATTTATTTAATGACAGCAGGGCTGCTCATAGGTTTAAGAAGGATTTTTAGTAATCATCAACAAAGCTGTAAGTTACCTCCAGATTTAATGGATAGCACATTTGTTTGCAGTTTATCAAGTAGTTGTTACTTAAGAAGTGAATTACAAAGCAAAATGCCCCAGTGTAAGAACATATTTTGTTATTAGCTGACAATCCCTGGGTGCTTTTTAATATAATCAGACATGTTTGAAGTCTTGGTTTTGTTTTATTTTGCTATTTTTGGCACACTAGCAATGCAGCCTAAGCTTTACTATTCCAGAAGCATATTACCTGCCTCTAGGGCTTAGATTTTGATTCTGCTTTTAGTCAGTGCAATGAATATCTCTAGATCTGGCTTCTTGATCTAGGATAAGGATTTTAAATATTGCTTAATTAATGACAAGGGTTAGAGTTTTCCTTTGGACCCCAGAAACATGGAAACATAGAATTTGCCAGCAGAAAAGGTCTGCTTGATTCACCCAGTCTGCCCAGATGGCACCTGCTTAGTCTGTCTCCGCAGACCTTAGCAGAGCTCCAGTGACTCCTCCCTGCCTATTTACTAATATTCCTGTAGGTCTAACCCACACATTCTTGAAGCCCCCTACAGTTTTTGCCTCTATCACTTCCATTAGTAATCTCTTTCAGGTGTCTACAACTCTTTCCATAAAGTAGTACTTCCTCACATCCCTCTTAAACTCCACCCGCCAGCTTCATGGCAGGCCCTTTGGTCCTGATGCTCTTTTTCATTTGAATGAGACTGCCCTTCTCCACAATGTTCACCTCTTTAAGTTACTTGTAGGTTTCTGTCATGCCCCCTCTCACTCATAGAAACATAGACATAGGCAACAGATAAGGACTGCTAGGCCCACCCAGTCCGCCCATTTTCCCTACGTGCTGCAAAAACTAAAAACCCTACTTAATCTCCAGCTTTATTCTCTTTCCTATCACTGGGATTAACCTATGCCTATCCCATGCATTTGTTAATTCCCCTACTGAGTTATCTCCCATCACTACGGATGTAAGTTTGTCATGGCAGTCATACACGTCATTGATTCCATGATGTTTGATCTTTATTCAGGACTTCCATGACTTTCACTAGTGTCATCAGAATGTAGCAATGATGACAGTGACAGTGCCACAACATTTACTACTGTTTATTGATAATTTCATGAACAAACAATGAGTCATTAAAACGTCATCTATGACAAACTTACATCCCTACCCATCACCTCCACTGGGAGGCTGCTCCATGCATCCACCACCCTTTCCTGGAAGAAATACTTCCTCACATTACCTCTTAGTCTACCCCCTTCCTGCCTCATGGCATGTCCCCTTGTTCTAGAACATCTCTTTTTCTGAAAGATGCTACCTTTCTGTACCTTATTTATGCCCCTGAGATATTTGAAGGTCACTATTATATCCCCCCTTCTCTCTCCTCCAGGGTATACATATTGAGGTCCTCCATCTCTTCTCATATGACTTTTGGTGCAGATCCTGCACCATTTTTGTTATCCTTCTCTGAACTGCTTCTATCCTGTCTATGTCCTTATGGAGATGCAGCCTCCAGAACTGGACACAGTACTCCAGATGAGGTCTCACCAATGATTTGCACAGTGGCATCAGCACCTCCTTTCTTCTGCTGGTGATGCCTCTCCCTGTGCCCCCCGGTAGCCTACTGGCTCTCTCCACAGCCTTGGAACATTATTTGGCCACCTTTAGGTCATCTGATATGATTACCCCCAGATCCTTTTCCTGTTTAGTGGCTGTCAGTATCACCTCCCCCCCCCCATGTAATCCTCTCCTGGATTCTTGCACCTCAAATGCATGATTTTGCACTTTTTGCATTGAATCTCAGCTGCCACACTCTAGACCATTCCTCCAGTTTACCTAAGTCCCTCCTCATCTTTTCCACCCCTCCCAGAGTGTCCACCCTGTTACAGATTTTGTTTTGCAGATCTTATTGTCATCTGCAAAGAGGCATACCTTTCCTTCCAGCCATTTTGCAATGTCACTTATGAAGACTATAAAAATGACTGGCTCCAAAACTGAACCCTGTGGCACCCAGCTGGTCATCCTCATTTCCTTGGATTGAGCTCCATTTACCATCACCCTCTATGTTCTAGCCCTCAACCAATTTCTAACCCAGTTTATCACCTTGGGACCCATTCCCAGGTTGCCTAGCTTGTTTACAGTCCTCTTACATGGAATGGTATTGAAGGCCTTGCTGATGTCCAGGCAGGCCACATACACTACTGCCCCCGATCCACTTCCCTGGTCACTCAGTCAAAGAAATCTATCAGATCTGGTTGACATGATCTTCCCACTGTGAATCTGTGTTGCCTCACATCCTGTGTTCTGCTGGATTCAAGATGTTCCACAATCCTTTCTTTTAGCAGTGATTCCATTATTTTCCCCACCACTGAGGTCAGACTGACTGCCCATTGTTTCCAGCCTCCTCCCTGCTCCCACTTTTATGTAGCGGGACTATATCTGCTCTCCTCCAGTCCCCTGGAACCATTCCTATTTCCAGCGATTCTTTAAACAGGGCTGCCAGTGGTGCTGCCAGCACCTCCCAAAGCTCCTTTAATATTCTAAGATGCATCCCATCTGGTCCCATTGCCTTGCCCACTTTCAGTTTTGTAAGCTCCTTTAGAACTCTCTCCTCTGTAAATGGACTAGTGCCCTCCTCCCTCCCCTTATTGCTCCTGTCACTTAATTGTGGTTCCTAACCTTTCCCCTTTTCTGTGAATACTGAACAAAAATATTTGTTCAGGATTGTTGCTTTTTCCTAGTCCCCTTTCTGCACCATCCCCTTCTTCCCCCTTAAGCCTTACAATCCCACCCCTTGTTGTTCTCCTTTCACTAACATACCTATAAAAATTATTGTCCCCTTTCTTTACTGCCTGGGCTATTTTTTCCTCCATTTGCACCTTTGTGCTCCTGATTGCCTTCCCTGACTCTCTCTGCTTACTCAGATTCACTTCCCAGTCCTTCTTCTTCTGTGTTTCCTTGTACTTCTTGAAAGCCAACTTTTTTGCTCTTACCTTCTCGGCCACTTCCTTTGAGAACCATAGTGGTTTTCCTTTTCTCTTGCCTTTGTTTATTTGCCTAACGCAAAGGTTTGTTGCTTTCACTATGGCTCCTCTTAGATGGGCCCACTGTTCTTCAATTCCACCCAGTTGTCCCTACCTGCTAGGGCTTTGCTGAGGGTAGTAGCCAAGAAGAGCGCCAAATGAATGGTGTGGTATCAGGGGGTGAGGCAAGAAGTACTACAACAGGAAGGGTGACCGCGCAGAAAGGTAGAATGACAGCACAATAGTGAAAAGCTCTGCAGCCCGATAACAGCACCCCCATGCACAGCTAACAGCAGCACCACAAGCACCAACAGGCTGTCAGGCAGGAGAGGTGCCTCCAGCAGGGAGACACATCTGAATGACGAGCACAGGACAGTGCACACAGCAGGCCGCAGCCAGCAGTGGTAGCAGGAGGCAATGGGCAAGTGATGGGTAGGCCACACAGGGGACAGCACTGCCACAGTGGCGCACACAGATAGGCGCCACTGGTGGCGCACAGTGCCAAAGGGCAGCTGTACAAGCCTGTACCACCCAGCAGTACTAGGGCCACACACATGGACAGGGCACAGGACAACATCCCCAACCCCAGTGACACCACAGCACACACACAGACATTTACCTCACCGGACAGCATTGGGAGGGATGGAGTGTAGAGTACTGCACAGGCACAGGGGCAACACAGCTGATGGTGGCATTCCACGGTACGCAGGGCCCATAGACATGGCAGCGATGGGGAAGGGGGCACGAAACAACACCACCAGATATGTAGCACAGGCAGGAAAGGGGTGTGGTCAGGCAGAAACTGGGCAGGGGCACCTAGCACCCATATCAATAACAGCCACAGAACACCCATCAGATGTGACAGCATCTACACCATGGAGGTGCGTTATGTGCAGAGCCAGAAAGGCAAGCCCATGGCTGTCCACAATGGCTTTGTGTAATGCAGAGATAAGGCGGGACCTGACAAAGTTTATTGGAGGTGTGCAGAGGTGAGGAAGTACCATTGCATGGCCTACCTGCACACAGCTGAAGGCATGGTGGTAGCCACCATCAGGGAGCACAATCACACCCCCATGCAGCAGATGTGGGTGTGCAGTGAGTGATGGGAATGCTGTGGGACAGGGCATGGCGTACCATGGATACCACTTCACAGGTCATTGTGGCAAGCATGTCGGGCATCCCTGCAGCCGTGGCCGGTCACCTACCAGGAGTGTGTCTGCTGCGCCGGACAGTACAGCATGTGCGACATGTGGCCCGTAACTGGCCGACCACCACACAGTCCATCGAGAGCCTAATCATCCCGGAGGAGTACACCCTTGCAGCAGATGGCACGCGCTTCCTCCTGTATGACAGTGGAGAGGAGCGAGACCGCATTATCACCTCTGCTATGGACCGTGGCATGCAGCAGCTGGCCAGCAGCATGGACTGTTTCATGGATGGCACATTCAGGGCATGCCCTGCCCTGTTTGATCAGCTCTGCACCATAAACACCATCCAGTAAGGGCACAGTCCTGCCTGCCGTCTATGCCCTGACATGCACCAGGTGGGCAGAGACATTCATCAGACCGCTAGGCCAGCTCAAGCTGCACAACTCTGCCATAGCACCTGCCATGGTCCTGATGGACTTCAAGCATGCCAGCTGGTGCAGGGTTGCCACCGTATTCCCCAAGTGATGAGTCAGGGGTTGCTTCTTCCACTTCACCCAGGCCCTGTGGCACAAGGTGCAGCAGCTGCCAGATGTACTGGCATGGTATACCCAGGATTCTGACTTTGCGCTGCATGTTTGGATGCTGCTGGTGTTGGAATTCCTGCCACCCACCGATGTGCCAGCGGTTCTCGAGGAGCTCATAGAATGGGAGTACATTACCAACAATGAGGACATCCTCCAGGCCCTGCTGGACTATGTGGCAGACACGTGGATTGGCCGGTCCACCGGGCGTTTTGGGTCATCGGCGTTCCCCATTCCCAACCGAGCAGTGGAACTGCTATAACTCCACCCCTACAGGGCCTGGCGAGAACTAACAATGCGGTGGAAGAGTGGCACAGGGCCTTTAACACCCAGGTCAGTGCCTGCCACCTCAGCATCTGGTGCCTCGAGTTCCTGAGGGAGAAGGAGCGTATCACAGCTGTGTGGTCTGAGATGCTGTTGTCTGGGGCAGAGGCACCACAACCACGGAGACGGTGTCGGGACCTTGATGCCAGGATCCACGCCATCATGGCCAACTATGCCACCAGAAGCTACTATGACTACCTGCATGGGCTGGTACATAACTTCGTCTTCCACGTGTGATCTGCTGCAAGGTCGCCCCTTGCATGCATCAGCCCCTACTGCCAATGTCCAGCCCTGGGCAGCATGGCCCTGTGCAGCACCACATGGTGCACAGTGTGTGCCCTCCAACACCACCCTGCGTGGGTATGCCCCTCCAGGGCTGCCCATGTGTCCACCACCTCCCTGTAGTCACCCTTTTGACCCCTCATGCTTGCCAGGGCCCTCACGCATCTGCCACATGCTGGGGGGCTGGCATCTGTATGGTGGGCTTCTGCACTACCCCTCGGTTGCACCCCCTAGTGTTCCAGCCATCCCCCTGTCCCACTGTGCATGCCCGTATGCTGGGCTCCCCTGTCCCTGCGTGGTGGCTCACTGCCACCACTGTACCTTCCTTGTGGTCATGCCCAGCCTGGTTATCCCTGACCACTTGTGCTCCCTGACTCTCTCTCACCATGAGGTGGCCTTCCAGGCCTGGCCATGCCACAGCGTGCTTTGTCCTCACTGCCTTGCAGGACACACCATGTGCTTGGCACCCTTCCAGCTGCCCCTTACTGCTGTCGCCCTTTCAGGCAGTCGGCTCTATTGTACGGTCACCTATGTGGTGTTCACTCTGTCTCCCTCGCTGTTCCGGGTGGTACGATTGCAGATGCACCCATATCATATAAAACCTTTGCTGAGACATACCCCCAACTTTGCAAAGTCTGCCCTCCTGAAGTCCAGGACCCACGCTTTCATGTGTCTTCATTCTGTCACAGTACTCATATTGAACCACACTGTGTGATGATCTCTGGACCCCAGGTGTCCACCAAGCATGACATCTGCAATTCTGTCCCATTGGTAAGTTCCAGCTGCACAATTGCACCCTCATGGGTGGGTTCTAGCACTCGCTACCTGAGGCATGCCCCCTACAGGGAGTCCAGCATGTCCCTGCTCCTAGCTGAGGCTGCTGCTGGTATGCTTCAATCAACATCTGGCAGATTGAAGTCACCTACCAGCAGCACTTCCCCTTTAGTTGCCATCTTATGGATGGATTCCACTGGAACCTTGTCCAACTGTTCCCCTCTTCCCCTTGTGCTGGAGGTCTGTAGATCACTCTCCTCTTTCCAAGAGTGCACATGTTGAGATCCCTCAATCTGTCCTCGTAGAGCCTTTGGTGCACTCCCTGCACAATTTTAGTTGTCCTCTTCTGTACTGCCTCCACCCTGTCTATGTCCTTTCTGAGGTGCAGCTTCCAGACCTGAACATAATTCTCAAGGTGGGGTTTCTCCAGAAAATACTATAGTGGCAACACCACCTCCCTTCTCCTGCTGGAGATACCTCTCTCTGTGCATCCCAGCATACCACTGGACCTACCCCCTGCTTTGTCACACTGCCCTGCCACTTTGAGGTCATCAGATATTCTAACTCCAAGGTCTCTTTTCTTAGTGACTGTCAGTACCTAATCCCATTCTATACTCAGTTCCTGGGTTCCTATGCCCTAGGTGCATGATACTGTACTTTTTGTCCTAGAACCCCTTACAACCATGCTCTTGACCAATCCTCAAGTTTTCTGAGATCCCCGCACATTTTCTCCACTCCCTCCTGAGTGTCCAGCCTATTACAGATTTTGATGTCATCTGCAAAAAAGCATACTTTCCCTTCCAGTTCTGCAATGTCACTTATGAACACATTGAAGGGGAACGGTCCCACTACTGAGCCCTACGGCACCCTTCTGATCACTCTCTCATCATTACAGTGAGTGTCATTAACCACCATCCTGTGACTCCATTCTGTTAACCAGTGTCTAACCCAATTTGCCACTTTGGATCCTACCCCTAGGCAGCTGAGGAGGGGTGCACTCTGTACTACAGAACTAATGTGAGCTGGTTGGATTGAAATAAATCACATCAATCCTGGTTGCTGGTGCTGCCTTGTTTTTTTCTTTTTAAAGTCCAAATAGGCCATGTTCGCTGCCCTTCCCTGGTCAATTTCCCTGGTCACCCAGTCTAAGAAGTCAATCAGATTCATCTGGCATGACCCTTCCCTCATGAATCCATGCTGCATGTTGTTTTGCAACCTTCTAGATTCAACATACTCTACCAATCTTTCCTTTAATATGGTTTCCATTCATATTTCCACCACTGAGGTGAGACAGACTGGCCTATAGTTGCTAGTCTCCTCCCTGCTGCTGCTGTTATGTAGAGGGGCTATGTCTGTTCTCCTCAGCAGCGGCTTTAGCCACAAATGGTTACCAGGGCACAGCTGGGGCACAACATATGGTAGCCAGGGCACTTATATATTGTTACTATGGGGGAATCTCTGCACCATGTGGGGCACCAACTGGGGCACAGCATTTTTTTACCAGGGCACATGCCCTGGCGGGTCCTGGTGTAGAGCTGCCACTGGTTCTCCTCCAGTCCTCTGGAAGCATGCCTGCTTAGAGACTGCTGTTAAATAAGGGCATCTGTGGTGCAACTAGCACCTTCTCGAGTTTACTTGGTACCCTTGGGTATAACCCATCCCATCCCATAGCCTTGTCCACTTTCAGAGCTGCAAGTCCCTTCAAGACTCTTTCCTCCAAAAATGAACCTATGCCAACCTCCCTACCTTTGTTCCTGCTGCTCTTTGGTGGTCTGTCCTCCTTCCTCCAGTGTAAAGTCTGAGCAGAAGTACCTGTTCAGGATGTCTGCTTTTTCTTGGTCCTCTCCTGCACAGCCCCCCCCCACCGCACTTCTTATCCTGACTATCCCTCCCTTTGCCTTCCTCTTCTTACTTGCAGTATGTACCCAAAGAAAGTCTTGTCCCCTTTAGCTACTTCCTTGGCTATCCCTTCCTCTGACTTATTCTTTGCTCCCCTTACTGACTTTAATGCTTTCCTCTGCTTTACTTGGTACACCTCCCTGTCTTCCTCCCTCTGTGTTCCTTATACCTCCCTAATGCCACCTATTTTCCTTGGCCACTTTCCTAGAGAACCATTATGGTTTCTTTTCCCGTCTACTTTTATTCACTTCTTAATTGTGCCCTTCCTTATTTTTCCCCATTGTACCTCTATCCCTACCTGGAAATCACCCCATGAGGTAGTTTCTGAGGCAGTTTGCCATTATTTTAGAATCCACCCTCCAAAATTCCAGGAACCTCTTGCTTAATTGTTCTCCCTCTGTTAGCATCTTAATATTAATCCATGCTGTACAGTGATCCCTGGTACCTAGCAGACTGCCCACTGTGATGTCTGCAATGCCATCACTGCTTGTAAGCGTCAGTTCCAGCACTGTGCCATCCCTTGTGGGGTCCCCGACTTGCTTCCTGAGAAAAGCCCCTCATAGGGAGTCAAGGATGGCACTCTTTCTTGCCAAAGCTACAGCTAAAAAGCTCCAATCTTCATCTGGAAGTTTGAAATCACCAACTAGCAGCATCTCTGCCTTGCTTGCCATCCTGATGATGGCTTCCCCAAGTGACTTATTCACCTCCTTTCCCTGTGCTGGAGGTCTGTATACCATTTCTTTATGGACAGCTGCCCCACTGTGCCCCAGCACCTGTCTCCAGAATCACCCAGGGCACCTCTGTCCCTTCCTTTTCATTTGGGTGTCTCTGCACTTCCATGGTCTTGATTCCCTCCCTTACATGTAATACTCCCCCTCCTCTCTTTTCTGAGTCTCCTGAACAGAGACTAGCCTAGTATATCTCAGGGGAGCCCTGGCAAAAGAGGATGGGGGGGGGAGTGGAGAAGCAGTGATATATTCTCAAGGGGGCCATAGCAGAGGTAACAAACCTCTGTGTTAAACAGAAAAGCAAGAGTAAGAGAAAGAAACAAGCACTTTGATTCTCGAGGGAAGTGGCGAGGAAAGTGAGAGAAAAAAGAGGGGCCTTCAGGAGATACTAAGAAATACAAAGTAAAGAGGGCAGGGAGCAGTATCTAGAGAAGCAGAGGGAGGTAGGGAAGGCAGTCAGGAGCACAAAGGCAAGAACAGAAGAACATATAGCACAGGCTATAATGAAAGATGGCAAGACCTTCTTCAGATACATCAGTGAGAGGAGGAAGACCGGGGTGGGATTGTCAGGATAAAGAAGGAGGGAGGAGGGTGTGCAGAGGAGGACATAGAAAAAGCAGCAATACTGAACCAATACTTTTGTTCAGTTTTCACGAAGGAAGGGGAAGAAGAAGGTCCACAACTCAGCTTAAAAAAAAAGGCTATCAGGGAAAGGTGGTAGATACCACTCCATTCACAGTACAGAGAGTCCTAGAGGAACTCGGGAAACTGAAAATAGATAAGGCAATGGGACCAGGTGGAATTCACCCCAGAATATTGAAAGAGATTATAGAGGTGCTGACGGCCCCACTGACCACCCTATTCAACAGATCATTGGAGATGGAGGCAGTCCCAGAAAACTGGAGGAAGGCTAATGTGGTCCCGCTCCACAAAAGTGGGAGCCAAAAAGAGGCAGGCAACTACAGACCAGTCAGCCTGACCTCTGTGGTGGGAAAATTAATGGAGGCACTGCTAACGGAGAGGACCATGTCATTCCTTGAATCTAGTGAAGCACCGGATCCAAGGCAACATGGATTCACAGCTGGAAGGTTATGTCAAACAAATCTAATAGATTTCTTTGAATGGGTGACCAGGGAGATAGATCAGGGAAGGGCAGTGGATTTGGCCTACTTAGATTTCAGCAAAGCCTTTGATACTGTCACACATAGAAAGTTGGCATACAAGTTGGCAGCATGGGGTTGGGCCCCAAGGTGGTAAACTGGGTCAGACGTTGGTTGAGGGGCAGGACACAGAGGGTGCTGGTGAATGGTGTTCAATCAGATGAGAGGAAGGTGACCAGCGGGGTGCCACAGGGATCAGTCCTGGAACCAGTCCTCTTCAACATCTTCATAAGTGACATTGCGGAGGGGCTGGAGGAGAACGTATGTCATTTTGCAGATGACATTAAGATCTGCCACAGGTTTGACACTCCGGAAGGGATAGAAAAAACGAGAAAAGATCTAAGCAGATTGTGGCCCAGTGGCACTGGAGGTTGAGGCGCTGGTCACTACACCTCGCGCCATGCCGGCGACCCCGGGTTTGGGAATGAGGCCGGGCCGCCGGGGATTGGCAGGGGGGAAAGAGAGGATCGAGCATCCAGAGGACTGCTCACCTTTCTCAGGGGGAGGAAGACTTGTCATCCCACTTGTTGACTGCCCTCTGGCGGTGGCTGGAGGGCAGTATGGGTCAAGAGGCTTGATCCGACATCTTCACATTAGTAGGGATAGGGGGATGGGGAAAAATGGAGGAAAATTAGCCTGGTAGGCGTGATGATGGTCCTCCCCTACTGAGGGCCATCTCCAGATTCTGGATTGGGTCTCTGTGGGGGGGAGGAGAAGCTGGCAATCTCCTTCCTGGCCCCACGGTGGGGGACAATTCTTCAGGGGAATCCTGGGGATCGGCAAGTGCAGGAACAGTGGGACCGGATATGGAGTACCTCCATTAGAAGGGCTGAAGCCACCTGCCAGGGCTCTAGAGGATAAAAACCTCAATGGAAAAAAGAAAAGATCTACACAGATTGGAGGAGTGGTCAAAAGTGTAGCAGCTAAGATTCAATGCAAAGAAGTGCAAAGTCATGCACTTCAGAAGCAGAAATTCAAGGGAAGTGTACAAGATGGGGGGAGGCACTGGTGGCCACCAAGCAGGAACAGGACCTGGGGGTACTCATATTTGGATGATCTAAAGGGAACCAAACAATGTGAGAATGCTGTGGAGAAAGTCAATGGGACGCTGGGGTGCCTAGGGAGAGGTATCACCCGCAGAAAGAAGGAGGAGGTTATGCCACTGTGCAGATTGCTGGTGAGACCTCAGCTGAGTACTGTGTCCAGTTCTGGAGACCATATCTCTGGAAGGACATAGACAGACTGGAGGCTGTCCAGCGGAAGGCTACAAAGATGGTGCAGGGTCTGCATGAAAAGCCCTATGAGGAGAGACTAGGGGAACACAATAAGTATTCCCTGGAGGATAGGAGAGAGAAGGGGACATGATAGAAACATTAAAGTACCTCAGGGGTATAAACAAGGTACAGGATGGTAGCATCTTTTAAAAAAGAAGATGTGCAAGAACAAGGGGGTGTGAAATGAAGTTAGAGGTGGGGAGGTATAAGGGTAACATGAGGAAGTACTTTCTCACTGAAAGAGTGGTGGGTGCTTGGAACAGCCTCCCAAAGGAGGTGGTAGGGGCAACAACAGTTAGGGAATTCAAGAATGTGGATCTGTGGTTTGTAATAGGTAGGTGAAATGGGCAGACTGGGTGGGCCACATGGTCTTTATCTGCCGTCAGTTTCTATGTTTCTATGTTTCTCTGTATGGCCATGTACCAGACATGCCTATCAGTGCCCACAACTCTGTTATGGCCACCAAATCCAGACTAGCCTCCACCATAATGGCTTCCAGGTCCGGAATTTTATCTTCCAGATTCCTTGCATTGACACATTCTTATTCTTGATGCCATTTTCCCCAAAATATCATACTCCATCTGTCCCCTCAGAAGCATCCAGGAAACACAATCTTCCTCTGATTAGGGATATGTGAATACTCTGTGATCCCCA
Source organism: Neoceratodus forsteri (assembly GCA_016271365.2). NCBI lineage: Eukaryota > Metazoa > Chordata > Ceratodontiformes > Ceratodontidae > Neoceratodus > Neoceratodus forsteri. The sequence continues at coordinate 606,934,806 of CM057449.1, read as the reverse complement.
CTTCAATTTAGCAGTGTATGAGTTTGGTTTGAGGTTTGAAATGTGTCCATTATGTGGTGGTTCAAAACGCTGCTCCAACTAAAAGAGCAGAGCTATGAGTCCAAGTAAAAAAATAAAACTGTCACCCCAAATATTTGAAAACTGATGTCTTCTTTTATGTTTCCTAAAAATGCAAATGGACTGAGATCCTCTACATCTCATTACACTCATGTCCTGTGCACACATAGAGTCTATACCTATGAATCTTCCCAGATAGCATTCAGAGCATCTGTCTGTTGAGTCACTTAAGCAGAATATGTGGTTAAAGCTGTTGAAATCCAACAAAAGTAGGATTTACATCTTCTTTATTAGTGTAATCATACAGAGTATGGTACATGAGCATAAATGTAACACTGTGATACATAAGAAGTTGCACCAGAGGCCCATGATCCTGTTTCTATATTAATGGTATAGATGTTGTCCATCAGCCACTGCTTAAAGACTTAAATTGAGTTGGAAAGAAATCCTTCGCAGGTGTAATATTAAGAAAAAATAAATGTCAGATACGACCTTAAGTCTCTTGTACCCTTATTTTTGTTTTTAAGTAATGTTTGTATTTCTCTGTTACCTAGGTTATCACAATGTTAGGTTTGATAGTATTGGTACAAGATTATGGGAAGGAGGATTGTAAAAATAATGCCACTCTTCTCTACATTCTTGTATGTATTTATAGGTACAGTAATAGCATGCCCTCTCAAATTCTTTGGATGAAAGAACTATAAAGTTCTTGCACACAAAGGACTTGAGAAGACACTCAAAACCATAAGAGAGACCATAATTATACATATTGGCCCAGATATTCAAAAGGGTTGCGCCCCGGCATGATATTCAAAAGGGGAAAGTGCGCTGCACAAATCCCGACGCGCCAGAGCGCATCAGTAATGTATGCAGGCGCAGGTAGGGGGGGTGTGCCCATGCATAGTCTGCAAAGCCAGATATTCAGCCCCGGATGTGCAGAGCCATGCATGCGCAACCCCTACCTGTGCCAGCACAAAGTTACGCCAAAAAAAGGGCAAGGCTGGCCACCCACAGTGAGCTGCTGTATTGGGGTGCAACACAGCAGCTGCCACCTGTGGTGGCACCCAGCTCAACTGCACCTCAGGTGGCGCCCACCCCCATGCCCAGTGGCGGGCTTAAGTATATTAAAATGAAGCCTATATCCCTGGTGGTCCAGTGGACCTGTCAGCCCGCCCGATCGAGGGCTAAGTAAAAATAAGAATAATCTAACCTCTATCCCTGGTGGTCAGTGGACCCATCTGCCCGCCCGATCACGGGCTAAGTAAATAAAGAATAAGCTAACCTCATCCATGGTGGTCCAGTGGACCCTCCCACCGCCCACTGATCCCCACCACCCCTGCTCCCCAGTCTGCAGCGGGTGGCAACATCTTCACTACCGCCGCTTTCACGTTCGCCGACTGACACCGCTGTAGGTTGTACTACCATTGGTCCACAGCATGAGCTTTCTGGTGTGTAGTTTATACAGATTATACATTCCAGATATGTGAATCCATTCACATATCTGGAATGTAGACGGAGTAGCTGCATGCCCATTGGCCTGCTGAGGACCAATGGGCATACAGCCCCTATCGACGGTGTCAGCTCAGCGGGCAGCGGGGCGGCAGGCTGGCTGGGTTGCTGCCTCCACTGACCGGGGAGGGCAGTGGAGATCAGTGTGAGGGTGGGGAGGGGTCCACTGACCACCAGGGGTAGAGGTTAGCTTATTCTTATTTTTACTTAGCCTGTGATCGGGTGAGCTGACAGGGCCACTGGACCACCAGGGATAGAGGTTGGATTATTCTTATTTTTACTTAGCCCGCGATCAGGCGGGCAGCAGTCCACTGGACCACCAGGGATATAGGATTATTCTTTTTCTACTGCAGCCCACGATCGGGCTGTGGGGCACACTGTTGTGCTGAAGGGGGCGTCGGTCCCTGATGGCTGCTGTCTGGCAGGGCGCCAGGCGCAAGTCGTCGGGGGTCGGTGCGCCTGCATGCAAATGGGGCCAAAATGACATGCAAATGGCCCCATGTGTGCCTTGCATACATTATGGCCCCATTTGCATGTCAACTTTTAAATATCACGGTTGCTGCGACTTACGCAGTGGAACTTGCGCTAGCGCATCCACATGCTCCACTCTGGCCACTGGCGCTGGTGCAGTGCCACTGCGCCATGTGCACTGCAGGTGCCAGGGTGCAATATTCAGCGATGTTGAGCCATGGCACAGCTCCGTTGAATATCGCCCAGTCCACGCCCCTGTGCAGCCAAAATGAGCTGCGCCTGGGCTTGCGCCTCAGCCTGGCACAGTTTGAATATTTGAGCTATAATATAAATCATGTTAAAGACTTTCTTTAATAAAAATGGACTCTGTTGATGATTAGAAAACCCCTATGTGGGACATGGACAATGCAAACTTGATTTAGAACTTCAGAATTGTGGAACTGTTAGCATGGAAGATACTGTTATGGTTCTAAGAGCTTCTGGAGTATTTTGATGTAAACAATCCTTTTTTCTAATTATTAAAACTTTATTAGATTTTCATATAAACAATAAAGTAGAAACACAACATAGAGGAGCATAGAAGATGAACAATGCACATTAATCATGTGATAAATAATTGTTCCACCCATAAATACAAGAAAACATAATAATGTTCGACTCCCATCTCTCTACCCCACCATATACCCCCCAACAAACAACTATTGAACCAAAGGAATAAAGTCACTTTTGAGACCCTATAGTAGTATTAAAAGAAAGAATCAACCTACATTTATACAGCCATAAGTACATAAGTGCACATTCACAGATACAGGGTTATTATATAACAAACTAAGTTTGAGGAGTTAGAGATATGGGAAATTAATGATTACACTAAATAGATTATCCCATTTGAAGGCAAAGCCCTCTAGATTATATTTCATACTGGCTATCAATCTTTCAGATCTAGATGTAAACAATCCTGATAGGTTAAAAATGATATCATGTTTATAATTAACATTTAGTTTTAATTTACTTGTTACTTCTGACCAGAAAAGGCACACTGAGCTGTGATAGCTAATTTTCAGGAGCATCCTGGGGGATGAGTTATATAAACCTGTTTTGCTGACATGGGAAATATTTACCAGAACACTGGGGGAAATCTTCTACTCTTCCAATAAGTGTCCATCTGGGCAGCCTCCAGAAACTGAAAGAAGGAACTTCAGTTTAATATCTCTTCTGAAGGACACCACCTCAACATTGCAGCACCCACTAATGCTGCACTACAGCATCAGGATTGTGTATTAGAACAGCCTATGACCTTCTGTTTTTCTGGATCCAGAGGCAAGCATGCAGCCTACTGAGCAACTAATACTGCAAAAAGTATATTAGTTTGTTGAGGACTGCAACAGTCTGGGAGATTACTGTTTGCTGACAGATTCATTTAAGGTACAATAATAGAGTCATGAAAGGGATGCATGTTAGTGGTGACAAAAAGAGAAGGATGGTGGCATTAGCTTATATTTAGATTAAGACAGGTGAATAAAACAGTTCTGCCTGAACAGTTCCCTCTGCCAATCACTGATGGACTTGTGTCCAAGTTCTCGGTCTCAGCAGTGTTCACCAAGTTGGGCCTGTGGAAGAAGCATTTACAGATTCCCTTGTTTGACCATTCTAGGAGCCTCATTGCTTTTGTTACTCATGAAGTGTTGCTTTGGTTTGAATGTATGTGTAACCCTGGACCTCAGGAGACTTTCCAGATGTATAAGGGTGGCCAGTCCCAAATTGTTTATTGATGATGTTGATGGATATATGGGGGAAGGCATATGAGGAGTTACAGTAGATGATGAGGAGCTCTCTGGTGTAAAACATTCTTCCCTGAATGTTATCATCCAGGCAAGGACATAGATAGGGTGGAGGCAGTACAAAGGAAGGCAACTAAAATGGTGCATGGCCTGCATCAAAAGCCCCATGAAGAAAAGCTCAGGGAACTGAATATGCACTCCCTGGAGGAAAGGCGGGAAAGGGGGGATATGATAGAAACATTCAAATACCTCACACAGATATAAACAAGGTACAAGTAGGAAGCATATTTCAAAGAAAAAGATGCTCAAGGACAAGAAAGAAAGGGAACATTGTTTAACCAGGAGTAGCACACTAAGCTGAAGCTTGTTTCCAGATGTGACCTGGGAGCACAAGGAAGTTAAGTGACTTGCTCAGGAGGTCACACTATGAAGAAAGAAGGGGGGAGGCTCAGAGTCAATGGGAGAAAGTACTTCTTCACGGAGAGAGTGGTGGACTCATGGAACAGCCTCCTAGCGGAGGTGGTGGGATCTAAAACGGTTATGGGATTAAAAAATGCATAGGATAAGCACAAAGGGATAGAAGTAGTAATGGAGGTGGGGTGGGAACTTAGTAGGGTCACTGGTGTCAGTATAAGTAGGTAAAATATGTGCATACTAGGAGGGCCAAGTGGTCCTTACATGCCCACAGCTCCTATGTTTCTATATTTCTATCTCTCCATGCACCTAGGATGTAAAGTGCATCAGTGAACCCACTCACCTCCTTTCAGTTATCGTTGTCACAGATCCAGCCAACAAGAAACACTCTTCTGCCATAGTTCAGAGAAAACTGTTTTATCACACATTTATTTGAAATACCAGAAGGGTTATTTGGGTCCAACCTGGAATGGAGCGGTACTTGCTGTTAACTTTGTCAGTGTGCATGAAGAGTACACATAAACACAGTTATGTTGCTAACAATCACAGTCCCAAAGAGTTACAGTTCATATCCATGGGTGCCTATGACTTGTTCAGTGAGACCCACTTCATTTCCTGTCTTCAAGCATCTGTTAATTGCACAAAGCCAGAGAATGTCCATGCAGTAATCTGGAAACAGAGGAATAAGGATCTTGGACAACCTCACTAAAGCTAATTGAGGGACCAATGCAAATAGCAACTGAGATCCCCTGTCAGGTTCATTGAGTGTAGTCCTAAGATGTCCTATTTCCTAAATCTGTTCAAAGTTCCTATGGTGAGACTAAAATGAGGATCTCTACTGGAAGTTGAAGACAACTAAGCAATGGATAGAAGAACCATTGGCGTGATACAGTAGCTAACCCATCTGGAGAGGGTACTGCTGAAGGTCTACCATAAGAGAGGCGAGGCATCCAAGGACTTGAGCCAACATGTATGCAAGAGTGCCTGCTATTCTGACAAGCTACTTCTCAAGCTGTGTCTGTAGTAGATAAGGAACAATCTCCCCACCAGAGTGCTACTGAGAGAGGTGAGACAGGCCGAGTACCAAGAGGAGCCATGGGGCCCTCATACAGCACTACTGCTGCTGCCTTGCCTGTCTGTCCCAGCCACATCATTCCACAGTGGTAGAAAAAAAAATAACAGATGGCACTCACTGCCTCAAGATTTGAGCTGTTAGGGTTTGCAGAAGTACTTTGCTTGACATGTTTAGGTATTTTAACTGTAATTTTAACTTTATTAACTTCAGTTTTTTATTCAATAAAATACACGACTTTGGTTTAAAAGTCTTTCAATTACTTTTGTTGCAGGCTGACAGCATAGCTCTGTGCCACATTTGCTTAAAGATTTCTCAGAAGTAGGACATGAGGAAGGTTGCAGTCTGGCTGATTTCTAAGCCACAATAGGCATTTGACAAAGCTGTCCAAGCCTCTGTGTGGGTTGGTAAATTGGATATGGCTTCTTCCTCCTCAGATTCTGCTTCAGGTTCATGGCTGCGGTCCTGTACTGCTTTGACAATGCAGTCATCGAATAGCTGTGCAATTTTGTCCTCTTCACAATTGCAATTCATCCAGTCATTCAGATTGTCCTTTGTGACAATGATTGTGAGTTTGGCAGCTAATAATGGTGATGTCATCTTCTGGTGTGTCTTATGGGTCTGTGGCATCTACTGTTTTGTCATCTGTCACAGCATCACTGACTCTTCCCCAGCATCTATATCACCTTCTCTGTGCTTTGTATCAGGCTGTTCTTTTTCTGGTTCTGTTTGTCTGCCTAGTACTAGACTTAGTTCAGGCCTTTCCAATTGTACTAGGGTGCACACTATCCTACTGTATGCACTGGCAGCCAAATAAAATAAATCTTTCAGAGTTAGACTGTTTATGACATTCTGCAGTTGGATGGAGTCATTTGCTTCATGTAAGACTGTTTGAAGCAGTTTCTTCCTGCAGTTCCTCTTCATGATCTCATGTATGCCCTGATCACATGTCTGCAGCTTGGATATGGTATTCAGAGGTAGAAAACACATCAAGTTTCCCTATCACCTGTTTTCCCACGAACATTTTGGGGAAAGCAGGTGAATTGTTCAGCAGGAGTATAGCCTTCAGAATGAGCAAATGCAACTACAAAAAATGTTTAACATTGGGCACACATTTCTCTTAGTACCATCTGAGAAGATCCCCTGTCCATCCATGCAGATCACTGGTTCTCATACTGTACAGGTAGATGTGCCTGTTTGCCATTTCAGAACCACATAGGGCCACACAACTTACTGACCATAAGCAGACTCAGTTTTTGGCTTCTTCTGACATTTGTATATCCCAGGATGCTCACTTGACCTTTCTGTTTTTGTGGGTTCGGTCATCTCACTCACTACTGTGAGCAAAGGATTTATCAGGAAGACAGCAGTAACACAGTCCTGTCTCACCAGCATTATACAGTAGATTTGTTCACCAGGCAGAGACTCTGTTGCAATCAACTGATTGATGTCACTGAGGAATGGATGGATGCCCAGATTGGCCTCAAAGAGTTTCTCACCTCACAGGTGGAGTTGCACTGGCTGAGAACTCAGTGTGACAGTAAAACTTTCTGTGAAAAAGTAATATTTTTGCTTTAAGAACAAGACTGGAGAATGGGGTGTTTTCTGCTATTCCTGTTGAAATTGCAAATAAATTGTGGTATTCTGCTAATAATCCTGGCACTGCTCACATATCTTCTAAGTTCAATGCCAAGTGTTCCTTTCACCAATACTGCAAATTAATGAAGCTTTTGTTTGGTGCTCTTGATATTGGTAATGGTCAACTTACCAATCCTGTACTCGCTCACTAAGGTCACTGCCCTCTCAGAGTTCTCTAACTGTTCCAGGATTTGAAGCTTCTGAGTAACAGTGTGAATGTTCCTTTTCCATTTAACACACATACTTTTAGGATGAGATAAAGCCATGAGTAGTACACTGTATTGAAATTACAACTGTCATGTGATTACAAGGAGTGCACAGTTGAAATACAGTCTACATGTGTTGTGCTGGTGTATACAGCACTATACTACAGACTTAATTGATGACTTAATTGATAATTGATGATTGTTAAATGACAGTACTGTACCTGTCACTAACCTGTGCTCAACAAGCACTCAATCAGAATAGCAAGCTGAACAGCAAACTGCAAAACAACGTGTTATACGTGGGGATTCATTAAATACAGCTTTTTGGACAAGCAGGGTCAGAACTACAGAAAAACAACAATCAGTTCTTTCTGAAGGGATTTAAAAATTGATTAAATTTTGAATTACCTTTTGTGGTGTGTTGGGGTCAATGTTCTCCCATGGTGTTGGATTGTTTGTCTTGTTAACACTAAAAAATTAAAATATTTTTAGCTTTTTTATCAACAGACATACTGTATATTTTTATACAGAGGCAAAACAGATGACAACTATCATAATTAAAAAAAATTAAATGCACATTTAACACATCAACCATACAGTATGGCATTTCTAGTCAATGCTAAAAAGTCCATATAAGGTCACCCAATTAGATACAGTTAGTAGACAACAACTGTAGACTATTTACACCATTGGACATGTTGTTCAAGATAGGGGGTCTCTAAATTTGATAACTTTATTGGTTGACTCAAGTATAATATGTCTAGGGATTGCCAGTGTTCAGACGCTCTCTATGACAGTGGTCCCAGGTGATCACACTCATAGAGTATCTGATAGCATGTCAGACTTCAGTTTGGCCTCTCTCTCGGGGAACAGCAGAAACATAAACTAGTTTCAAAGGGAACCAGGCTTACCTTCATTTGGCAAGTACTACTTTATTTGTAATTATAATATGAGCACCTAAAATCCTGTAACTGGATTGGTCAGATAAGGTCTTTAAACGTGGGTAAATCCTGCAATAACCCACAGCAGAGGAAAGACATTTATGAAAACACAATAAAATGTATTTTAAATTTATTTTACAAATAGGTCCAGTGTATAATCACAGTTAGCCACTCCAGAAAAAAGATGATTGTTGACTACCCACTTCTCATATGGTTAAGTCACTCGGCTTTGATTCATGACACACTACATGAGGCGTGGGTAAATCCCTCAATATCCCATGCCCTGTCATGTCTTATTGCTTAAACAGTCACTTGAGTAATAATACTACGCATGAGAAAAAGTTAAACAATGTGGGAATGTCATCCCAGCATCAGACAGACTGTCAGACACTTCCCTGACCCAAGTAAAGACCATCCAAATTTCTCACCACAAAATGGATAAACCTATTTAGGTACAGTGTCTCCCAGGTCTGTTAGAACAAGTGCTCTTTTTTCATATTTCATACCTTGACTGCTAATTTGGCAAAATGTGCCTCTGTAATTTATTCTTGATGTCTAAAATTGTCTGGAAGAACATTTGACTCAGTGACTCCCCATAGTCTCTTAGCATTTTTAGGTTAAAGTTTGTAAGTCTTTGTCTGTATGAAAGGTCATTATAAAATGGACACAGAAAAAATCCTGCATTTTGATTGGTTAGTCTGGGGCTTTACCTGTATGTATATCTCACAACATACACACAGGCAAATTCCCAGCTGACTACATCACAGGTCCACATACGTTGAAATTACACCACAGAATGCCATTTGTTTCCCTTGCTAAAATGTCAAAACTGCCCAGGTAAAACCTGAGTGAAAAAAATGTCAGAGTTTGACATTACTTCAAATCCTGCACTAAAACAACTTTGTAGGTCATTAACAGAGGACAAATCCATACAATACAGGAAACATACTTGTTAAAGACAGAGTTTTTGTTGTGGATGATGTTTCTCCTGAAACACCAGATTTGCTAAAACCCGACATGCACTTTCGAATGCTGTGGCTCAATTTCATTGCCATTACAATCAACATTGTGGATGAATAACAAAATAAATTAACTCAAGGGGAAATGTTACCATCACCGAGTAGTGATGCTGTCTCCTTTAGCATGCCATGATCTCTCTCTCTCTCTCTCAGTGGCAATAAAAATATTGGTGATGCTTTCCCTTCCAGCATGCTTCTCCCTTTCTTATGGTACGTTATGTTTTTAATGCAGTAACAAGATTAGCTAAATAAAAAACAACTGCATAGTGTGTGTGTGTGTGTGTGTGTGTGTGTGTGTGTGTGTGCGTGCACAAGCGTATATGTGTGTGTGTGCATGTGTGTATTTTTGTTTCCCGATGGAATTCTGGAGGGAGGAGGCGGACAATGATGAACCAGTACTGCAATGGGAAAGAGTAGGACACAGTCACAGCAACAAAACAGTGGCATTATTTTTTTCTGGCATACGAATCAAAAAATAATTTAATCATTTTATCCAGATGCTTACTTAATTTTAAGCAACAGTACTAGATACCAGAAAATCTACCTTTAGCAGTATGTTGTTTTCCCTTGCCCCTTATGCGATAACCTACTTTTTTTTTGTTTTCTTTGCATTTCCTCCCAGATATTTGCTCCAATTTCTTTGATATTTGTTTATGTTTATAACCATGCTTCACACTGTGCTGAAGCTGACTGCACATGTGCTAGGGTCTTCTTGGAGTGCTGATGTCTCCCATTTTTCTGTTTTGTGTGAGTGCTGGAGAGCAACGAGATCCCAGATGCCTTGCTGTGGATAGTAAGAGAAGTTGTGCACTTGCAGACTCAAGAAAAAATATCAGGCCAAGGTTAAGTAAACCAAATAGTTTATTGCAGCAACATAGAGGTACACCATTACAAACCCTGAGCACCGGGGCACAGGGTGCCCACAAGCTACAAAGCACACAGCTTCACTTACTATTAGTAAATTGTAGGCTGGTCGCCCTCCTCTGCACCCCCTTCAACTCCAGTGCACAACTTTCTTTTGTATATATGGCTTGCTGCAGAAGACCTATCACATGTGTGTGTGGGGGTGAGGGGGCACTGAACACCAGGGAATGTTACATAATGGGGATATGTCAAAATAAGTACATATAGTGCTCCCTTGCTACAACCAACCAAATCAGAGCCACATCATCCATTCACTATAGTGCTGTGAGGGCTGCTGAGTAGTATGCTCCACTTTGGTGTTGTGCTGTCATAAGGCCTGTGTCGTAACATAGCCTGTAATAAAGTCTGTGTCTGCTGTTTTAGAAAAAAAATGTTCTACCTAATAAATGCACTGTGATCACCAGTAACTGCATAAACCAAACAAAGCAGTAGGAGGTCTTGTGGAACAAATCCTGCTTCACTAGCCAGCAACGTTATAGCCGAAACACACAGAACAAGCAGGCACAAATTCAGCATTCAAAAACTGTGGGAGAGGAGAGAGAGAACCAGAAACACACTGTCCACTGAATGATTTTACATGTACCAACAGAACACTGAGTGGCTAGAAAGCAGCAGTCAAGCTCTGTGCTAACTCTTAATGGAAATCACAGTGCTACACAGGCATACTGGGAAAGCGTAGCAATGGGTCCAGTGGAAGTAAACAAAAGACATAAGGGGGGAGCTCAGCTGCCAATCAAGCACCAGCCATATTTTCTATGGATCCACAACAATAGAAATCAAATTTAAAAATCTACTGAACTAGAGATCACTAGGAAAAAATAATTACAGATATGCAAACTGAAAATATGGCTTAAATTCAGGCTTATTTAACATTTCTTGTTTGTTTTTTTAAGATGCATGTGGTGTTTTGGACTGGACCATTACTAGGGGTTGGGTACCCTGGTAACCTGAAGGTCAGTCGCCCCACAATGATGACATCTTTTGAAAACATGTCTTTCAATGGAAAGAACATTTTACAAACATTTTTTCTCTAATTTAGTTTTATAAGTATATGCTTGGTTAACTTGTTCTTTAAAATTAGAAAAAGTAAGTTTTTCCTGAATTTACCTTATTTTTCATCATTTTAATCTTTCATTATCAACCTTAATTTTTATCAACAGCTACATTGGTCTGCAGCAGCCTTGCAATCTTTGCTAGTTTTTTTTTTTTGCTTCTATTTTTGTCCCCCCAGGGCCACTGATCTGCTTACATGCCACGTCCTGGCATCCCCCGCAGGTCTGTCCGGCCACCATCCCCTTGGACTACCCCCCAGCCACCTAATTAGGCCACACGGCTACCCCCGCGGCTTACCCCCTGCGGCAAGGGGGTGGGGAGCACTCCCTCCGGAGCTCAACCCACCCATTCCGGATCCAGTATTGCCGCGCACCCAGGTACCGGGAGAGTCTGCGCGGAGATGGCCATCATGCAGCCGCAACCAGTGCCCTCCTTTTCCACTTCCCCCGAAGCTGGCAGGCATGCACTGATGCCAATGGCCATGAGCGTGCGCACCCGCCCACGTTCTGGCCAGGCGTCTGCCTCCGGCTGAGCTTGTGCTCCCAGCAGCGGAAGTACCTCCGGTCTCCACCTGGGGTCACTCCTGAGCCGGGATGCCCCTGGATCCCCCCCTCCAGGGAGAGGAGAGCTGTCCTACGGATGCTCGATCCTACTCCCTCCCCGCCGACCCCCAGCACCCGGGCTCATTCCCGAACCCGGGTCGCTGGCATGACACGAGGTGTGGCACCCAGCACCTCAACCCTCAGCGCAATCTTTGCTAGTTACAAATCATTGTGGCATCCAAACTGTCATGAATAAACAGATCAGTTTAGTCTTAAAAGAAAGGTAACCCATGACCTTTCTGGATATATACCTCTTGAGTAAGCATGTAAAAACAGAGAGCTGTCTCTCCGTGTCAATGTTTTTCAATAAACTGCAAGCAGCATGACGTCACCTCTCATTGAGCTCAGAACAAAGGTATTCACCTTCAGAAAGAAGTTTTTCAATCTTATAGACTGTGTGAAAATAACATATAAAAAAGAGAGATATATCCTCTTGAACTGCAAGAACTGTAGATCAAGAATATCTGAATATTTTTAAGATATCTATAAAATAACAAGTTTTATAAATATTTTTAAAAACTGTGGTCCTTATGTGAAAATAAACTCTATCATGTTTGGTATTAAATTAATACAGACATCAAGTTGACAAGGAATATAAATCTTATGTGTGTGTGAACATGCCTCTAGATGCAGGAGGAGAACATTGCTTTATATAAAAACTGTCCTAAGCTGAAATCATTTCTAAAAAAATGGATCTGTTGGTGGGGCATAGAACCACACCTCCATAGCCTACACAAACCAATCAGATCTGGTGATGATGTGACTATGAGCAGGAAACGTATATGTGAATTCTGCCAGGTCCAACCCAGAAATGCTTGATTTTTCAATGTGTGAGGACCTAAGTCAGTTGGGCTGAGAAATGTTGTTTTTAAGACTTTTGTTAGGCTGAAAGCCTGAGACCATGCCTGCCTCAAGAGTCTGGGACCAGTACTTGGTTAGGCTATTGATGTGACCACCAGGGGTGCTAAGGACAAGCTTGAAAGCCAACACAAAGCTACAAAAAGGCCCAGCTACAAGGAGTTTGTTACAGGAAGGACTTTTTCCAATATTGGATGATTAGAGTAATGTTTTGAAACTTCTGCTGAAGCCAAACAAGGACAGAGACTACCTGTTAATTTCATCAGCCAAGGTAAAGCCTATAGTGCTGTTTGATCACAGAAGAGTTCAACAACCTGGGTTCAAGTGGAAATTAATTGAAAAACAGAAATAGTCATAAAATCCAGTTACCAAAAGAGGAACTCTGCTATCTACATAGAAAACCTTTTCTGCAAATTGTTGTGCCTTGAACTGTGGTGTTTTATTGTCTAATCTTCCCGCCAAAATCCTGATAAGTGACTTTTTGATGATTCGTGATATCTGCACTACTGAGCTGATGCCAGAGGAGTCTGAAAGTTCCGGATTCAAGGAAGAAGACAAGTACTACAGCCAAATCAACTGCTAAGGAACTCTTATCACCCAAAAAAAGCAATTCTTGCAAGATTTTTTGAGTTAAAAGAAAAGGAAGACCGAGCTCTACAATTAACCAGAAAATTAAGTATTATTTTAATTATATTAATTATTTTAATTAATATTTGTAATATTTTAATTTGGCTTATCTGGGGAGGTAATATAGGGAACTTAACTTTTAATTACAAAACCTTGGTTATATAAGTTAAGCTTAAGTTTAAACTTAAAGAGATAAATTTGGCATGCTATGAGGAATTAGAGCAAGTTTTTATAGAGATATAATCCAAGACACTAATGTAACAAGTTTACAAGTTCTTATAAAAAAGGTTATGCTAAATACAAAGTACTTTAAAGTCATAGGCCCAGATAGTCAAACTGCGCCAGGCTGTGGTGCAAGCTTGGGCACAGCACAACTCGGCTGCGCAGGGGTGTGGACTAAGCGATATTCAAAGGAGCTGTGCCATGGCTCAGCAGCTTTGAATATCGCAACCTGGCCACCCCCAGTGTGCATGGTGCAGTGGCACTGCGTCAGTTCAAGTGGCCAGAGTGGAGCATGGAGATGCGCTAGCGCAAGTTCCATTGCGCCATGCACAGCACCCGCGATATTCAAAAGTTGACATACAAATGGGCCATAATTTATGCAAGGCACACATGGGACCATTTGCATGTCATTATGGCCCCATTTGCATGCAGGTGCGCCGATCCCTGACGACTTGCGCCTGGCGCCGTGCCAGGCAGCAGCCATTGGAGACTGACACCCTCTGCAGCCCGATCGTGGGCATCTGTAAAAATAAAAAACCCCGTCCAATATCCCTGGTGGTCCAGTGGACCACTTTCTGCCCGATCGCGGGCATCTGTGTAATAATAGAAAAGCGTCCTATATCCCTGGTGGTCCAGTGGACTGCTATGTGCCCGATCGCGGGCATCTGTCCAAATATAGAAAAATCCCATCCTATATCCCTGGTGGTCCAGTGGACCACTATGTGCCCGATTGCGGGCATTTGTAAAGAAAACAAAAGGTCCAATATTCCTGGTGGTCTAGGGTACCCCCCTCCTCACCCTCCCACTGAGCTCCACTGCCCCGCTCCCCCCCGGTCAGCCGGCGGATGGAAGCACCCCAACCGCCTGCCGCCCGCCCGCCAACTGACAGCTCAGTAGAGCTGCATGCCGATTGAGCCTGCGCGTGAGCCAATGGGTGTGCAGCCCAAACCATATTATATAGTCCAGATATGTGAATGAATTTATTCCACATATCTGGATTGAGTAGTACGGTATGGGCTGCACGCCCATTGGCCACGCCTTTGAACCAATGGCATGCAGCCCTACTGCTGTCAGTCAGCGGCGCGCGCGCAGGCAGGTGGGGTGCCGCCGCCGCTGGCTGGACAGGGGGAGCCGGGCGGTGGTCAGTGGGCGGTGGGGGAGGGGAGTACCCAGACCATCAGCAAGCACAGGGAGTATTTTATGATTTACAGATGCCCGCGATCGGGCAGGGATTGGCCCACTGGACCACCAGGGATATTGGACGTGGGGGGGTTATAATACCGATGCCCGCGATCGGGCAGAGTGGGTCCACTGGACCACCAGGGATATTGGACGTGGGGTTTTAGCTACACGGATGCCCGCAATGGGGCATGGGGGCGCCGCCAGGTGTGGCAGGAACTCGGGTGGCCACCCACAGGTGGCAGCTGCCGTGTTGCACCCTGCAATGTGGCAGCTCACCTGTGGGGTGGCCATCACTTGTTCCTTTTTTGCTTATTCAGGTAGGCGCAGGTGGGGTTGCAAGAGCGAGACTCCCGCACATCCCGGCTGAATATCGGGCTGTGCAGGTTATGCATGGGCACACCCCCACCTGTGCCTGCATATTACTGATGCGCTCCTGCGCATTGGGATTTGTGCGGCGCACATTTCCCTTTTGAATATCGCGCCGCGGTGCATCAGTGGGCTGTGCACGGCGCAACACTGTTGCGCCATGCGCAACCCTTTTGAATATCTGGGCCTGGGTGAACTACAATGAGGAGTCTAAAAAGTATGAAACACATGCCTGTTATTCCTTGTTCCAAGTCTAAATTAGGACAAATGTAAATGCCCATTTCTATTCTTCTCTTGTTCTTGTGAAGCCTAATCAGCCAACCCTTCACAAGGATTTGCTTACTGCTGTGCATGGGGCTTTGTACTGGGTTTGAAGCTTTTGAGTATATGTGGTTGTTTGAGAGAGAATTAGACACAGAAATTGAACATGAGGATGATCCAGCTAACATTCAAGATCCCTTGATGGTCTACATCAATAATAATATTTCCGAAGTTCCTACCTAGGATCAAACTAGTTTACAGCTAATGTGTATTATGTTCAAAAGATTGTGTTCTCTTATTTCAGCATATTTAATTACCAGAATGTTTTAATTATCATGTCACATGCTGGCTCGGTGGTGTGGAGGGCTGAGGCATCATGCCTTACCTCCTGCCGCACCAGCGACCCATGTTTGTGGTGTGAGCGAGTCACTGGGGGTCAGTGGGTATGAGAGAGGATCAAGCATCTGGAGGACAGCTCTCCTTTCGTGAGGAGGGAGGGACACAGGGGCTGGTGCACCTCTGACACCTAGTGGTGACTGGGTGTTGGAGCACTGGGGTTCTGTACATGAGGGATGGGGGAGGAGCAGTCAGCCGGCGTGCTGTGGGTGGAAGCGTGCACAGCCTGGCCATTGCCAATGCCGCATTGCTCTGCCTCTGTGGGGGTGGGGGCGGTAGGAGAAAACAGGAGGAGAAAAGGCCCTGGACGGGAGAATGACTGCTGACCCCCACCAACCCCCGTAACATGGCAGGCACCTCCAGAACCAGATCTGTGTCAGCAAGTTGAGGGATCCATGCCTCCCCACCATGGGGGTAAGTCGTGAAGGAAGACAGGAGGTGGCACTGCGAACGAGTGGATGGGGATGGGGGGGTTGGCAAATATGGGCCACCTAGGAGATGGGGGACAAAGTAAGTAAAAAAAAATTATCATGTCACATCTTCATAAAGGAACACTGTTGATTATTTTTCAATATTGTAGTCAGTGAAAGACTAGAAAGGTCAGGGAAAGGTATTCAAGTGACATGTTTTCATAACATGAGAATGTTTATAGAGCTAGTGGCTGTAATGTAAATTGCATATGCTTTTTATACTGAGATCATTCTTTTAACATGCTTCTTAGGGAGATAGTGAAGGTCAGTCATTAGACCATAGAACTTCTAACTGAAAATTCCTGGTTTAAATTCCAGTTTTACCATAATATCTGTTGGAACAGTTTTTTGCAAGTTACTTAGTTTTATTGTACTTCAGTTACTGTCTCAGTTAAAAAAATGGGTGGAAGTAGGACCCCCTGTGTATCTGAGATATGGTATCCTGGTTTTGCTATCCTAGGTAAATAAATTATTTTAATGATTTGTTATATTGATACCCTTCAGGGCTGCTTTTAAATGGGTTACATTAGTAAAGAAAGTGAAATTGCCATCTTTTCTATTTACTGGGAGAATAACTCTGCATACAAATACAGTATGATGCCTCAGGTGCATGCTTTGCATAGTCTAGCTGGCTTTTTTTCAGGAAGCTTTCAGTCAAGTTCCACATGGCAGACTGCTGCTTATGCTCAAAGCAGTAGGGATCCAAGGTGGAGAACTGCAAGGGGATTCAGAAATACTTCAGAAATATAACTGAGTCCTTGTAAGAGAGGTGCCATTGGCTTGCTCCCCCTGTCCCCCAGTACCCCAGAGATGACACAGTCATGGCTGCATCATTCTTTCAGCTGGGAAGGCAGGTGAGCCTCTGTTTTCACAGATGCTACCAGTGCTGCTCACTCCTGGATTGGCCAGCAGGGGGTGCGTGAATGCCAGTTAGTCTGTGCACTCTGTCCCTGAAAGCCGAGCACCTCATTTCTATGACTCAGTCGGCCCCCGGCAACCTCAGCCTTAGATTCTGGGCCTTGCACACATATCCCAGTCTCCCATGTGGCAGTGTGATACACATTTACTATGCCACTGGACCAGCCAGGAGCTGCATTTAAGAGAAAAGAAGAGTCATATGTATACTACATATGTGTGTGTGTGTGTGTGTGTGTGTGTGTGTGTGTGTGTGGGGGGAGGGTAGGCATGAAGGAATGATGAAAGCTGACCTTCAGTAAGGCATTCATTTTATAAACAGGGACTCAGATATCAAAATACTGCATAGCTGCTGTGCTTTAAAATTAGATTAGTTATAAAGGCTTTATGTTAGTGTGAATGAATCTGCTTTGCTAGGGTTTAGGCTACTATATTGTAAGGTGAGAGGAGCCGGCATCTTCTCTCTGTCTGTCTCTCTTTCACTCTCTTAGTCTCAGGTGAGGGGCAAAGAACTGGAAGGGTAGAGAAAATTAAGGGAAGGTAGCTTGCATCCCATCCTCACTGCAGAGTTCAGATGAAATACTGTAAACTGATGGGGTATGCAGGCACTGCTGATGCACCAAACAATTACAAAGAAATAGTGCACATCCATAATCTTAAATGTGCCACCAACTGCAGATATTGCCTATAACAAAATAAACTTGGTGGCCCACAACACCAATTGACAATATGAAAAGGTATTTATTTAAAGTCCAAAAGTGCCTTACAGAAGGCAGTCTAGCACCCTACCCATTGCATCAACACAGCACACTTAGTAATTGCCACTGGAAATTCCACAAGGTATTAATTCAGTTACTGTATTATTTACCCTCAGTGCTGTTATTGGATGAAACAAAAAGGACAAAATCAGGGTGTGAAAACAAAACTAAAAATACCTAGTACTAGATAGGACAGCCCCAGGAGAAGTGCATGTATTTGAAAGGCAGGAGCAAATCAGACTGATGGAATCCTTCGTATCCTCATTAAACAAATTTCCTGTATCAAATCAGTAAAGTTGTTACAATGAGACCAGGAATGCCCACATCCCATTTGGCAGAGGGCAATATAGTGCAGTGGTTTAAGGCTCTGAGCTGCAAATCTGGAGACCTGGGTTTAAATCCCACAGCCCTCACTTGCATACTGTGTGACCCTGAGCAAATCCACTTAACCTCCCAGGTCGCACCTGTAAATAAGCTTTCAGCTTAGTGTGCCACTTCTGGTTAAACAATTGGAAAAAAAAGTTTCATCTGCTGTTATTTATACTACAGTATATAGTCCACGAGACAATCTTATTGTCCCTATACACAAAAAGGTAATCTAAAAGACCCATTAACTACTTCCCTAAGGTAATCTAAGAGATCCAATTACCTACTGCCCTATCAGCCTAATCACTATATCAGCCAATATAGTTGGCAAAATAATTGTGGCAACTCTGGAAGCATGAGTGTCAGAAAACAACATCATTTTCAAATATCAGGTTGGTTTCCACAGTAACTACTCTTCAGCTGGGCAATGTTCTGTCTTGGTGCATTTAATGTATAAATATAAGGTCCTGTGAAAAGAAATTTTCTTTGTTGCTATTCTAGATCTTAAGGCAGCTTTTGACTCCCCCACCCCATGAAATATTATAGGATAAGTTGATAACCCTGGGAATTGACACAAACTATTAAAGATCATAATTATTCTATACTCAGAAACTTGGTCTGAAATTCATTATGGTTCAACAGGGGCATTAATGGAACATTTTCTGACCAGCAAGGGAGTTAATCAGTTTTGCTTGTTGACATTCTTGCATATATATATATATATATATATATAGATATATATATCAATATATATATAGATATAGATATATATATATATATATACACACACACACACACACACACACATATACTGTATATATATATGTATAGTATATATATGTATATGTATATACACACACACCCACACATATATATGTGTGTGTGTGTGTGTGTGTATATATATATATATATATATATATATATGGTAGTTGAAGGGAATTTTAGATTATAACTTTGATCCATATTTTGGAAAAGATGATACCTCTGCTAGTTTATGCCAGCTGCAGTATCTAGCTCTTTTTTTTAATCCAAATATGCTTACAAAGGCAACTTGATTGATTACATAATCTATGCATCAGTTCAAAATTGACTATAAATGCTGGCCGGTCACTGCAGTCATAGGCTACCCCTTATCATGCTGGCAACCTAGTTCAGGAACAAGCCTGGATTATCAGGAACTGGCCATTGGGAAGAGGTTTGAGCATCCTGGAGGATGATTCCTCCAGGAAATGAAAGCCACCATACTCCCTCTGATGCTGCACCTTGGTGATCACAGGTATCAGGGCAGCTGAGGGTGTCAAATGGGGGGGACATCAGCCAGGGACCCATGCTGTACATGCAATGAGTGTACATGTGCACTGGCACCCCCTGTGCACCAGCATCTTCCAGAGACAAGAAAAGAAATGCATAACTGAGTACAAGAAAAAGGCTCTGTTGCCCACATCCTGGGGACCATAGTCAGGGAAAATTTTACTTCAAAATCTTTGTGTTGCAGTGACAGTGATATAAAATAGATTTTGTGTAGTGATAGGCAAGCTTTGGGTAACACTTAAAGTGGTGTATGTAGTGATTTTTGTTTAGCACTCTAGGACTTTTCCTACCCCCCCCCCCACACACAATCTTCTGTCTCTTCTCTGTTTATGTTCTTCCAGTTCTTTTGGTGCACTGTCAGGACAGTGACACCATTATGGAAAAATATCACCACAGCAACAGATCACTCCAGGTTGAGATCTTTCACTGTGGTGGTCCACTGTTAGCCAACTTAGCGATTCCCATAGTTGTGCACTACTCCAAACCAAATCTGACTCGGAGTTGGTTAATTAGGGATGGGGGCAAGGGGCACAACCCCCTTCATGGGGAGTGCAGAAAAAACACTGGTCCATCGGGAACAATGTTGACTGTCAGCATTGTTCTTGTCGATGTGCAAGGATGTCGACATCGTTGTTGTCGCCGTCCCGTGGTGGAATTTTCTTGCTTTTTTTTTTCCATCTGTTTTACAGTCCATCTTTACACAGTGCTATCCTTTTTTTTTTTTTGCTTTGTTTATTATTAATGTAGTTTATATGCTCTCTGTCTTCCTTCATTGGCCTAATGGGTTGAACACCAAGCTGTGGAGTTGCTTACCAATGTATGAAACCCAAAATGAACTCCTACTTTGCTCAAGTTACTTTACCTCCCTGGCTATGTTTTAATCTCTCTTTAATATCTTTGTGCTTTTTGAATCTCTATGTGTGCTAACAACTGTGGCAACATTATCTCTTCTTTCTCCTGAACTGTACAGTATAAGTGCCCACCCCAGTACTTGCACCTCATCAAAGCACTGCCACTCAATAAATATTGTAAAACTCATTCTTTATCCATCTAAGCCCCACCACCAGGGAAAATGTTATTCAGAAATGTTTGTGTAGCAAGTAGCAGCAGCTGTGATACATAACCTAATTGGCGTATCAGTAGGAACATTATGTGCAGCATTTTGCATGTAAGCCTGTACAAGGTAACTGTACAAGCACTGTGGGGTGAAATTGGATGTGCAGCATATGATTGCTATGCATAAACAATTTTGTGTAGTAGTTGATGGAAACTGTGTAGTTTGTTGCTACACAATATAAGGTAAAATATTCCATGGCATTGATGTATGTGGACTGGCACTGCTGCCTCACCCACCACTGACACTGCACACTCAGGGGTATAGCCCCCCTTCCCATAACCCACCTGGGTGTTAAGCCAAGGCTTCATAAGGGTTGGCAGAGGCAGGTAGGTGGGGGCCACAGGAAGATCCCAGAGGGTACAGAGAAAGTTGGGGTTAGAGAAAGATCATACAATGTGAATTAAAAATGGATATAAATATTCTTAATAGTAGAGTTCTAATTTTGTGTTTTGGTAAACCGAAATTCTGTTTGAAAATAGGAAACCAAAATGTAGAAATTTTTCAGGAATTTCAACAGCACTCTCGATATTTTTATTTCAGTAAGAAGATAAAACAGATCTATGGAACTGATGCCCCATAAGCCTATTGAATTTGGACTTAAACAGTTTTTCAAACTTGCTCTCTGAAAGACTTATGAAGGGAGAACAACATTTTATCGAACCTGTCCAGATTTGTTCCATCCTGACTTGCACCATTTACTAAAACCTGCTTATTTTAAGGGAACATTTTGATACCACTATTCAGGGGTACACTTTACCACTGGACAAAGAGAAGGCATTTGATAAGGTGTCCATAATTGGCAGCTGGAAAACCAGTACTATTAGCTTGTTGGCATATACCCCCAAAGAGAAGGTATTTTATAAGGTGTCCAAAAGTATTTATTTTATGTCTTCTTGCACTATGGAATATCATCAGTATTTATAACTTGGATAAGGTCCTTAGAAAGCTATTGTGAAACCACTCATAAATAGTCTATGCCTTGGACCACCAATTTCTTTGAGACACATGTCTGCTCTCTAAGCCCATTCCTTTACATTTTTTCCTTAGAAACAGTTCTGAAGAAAAGTTCCATGACCAAAGGACACAGGGTTCACTCCATCATTATCTGGACATCATCTGAAAATAATGTTATACATAAAGAATTTGTGTTATTTTGTTTCCAATGTAAAAGCTCTCTAACTAGCCAAGCAAATATTTGATTCCCTTTCCACGATTTCGGGCTCACAAAAAATATGTTTAAAAGTGTGGGTATAAGGTTCAGAGAGTCTTCACTTGATGTATGATCAGTGGCTTTTATTACAATTTTAATACCTTAATTAGGATTCTGGGGTTATTGTTCAGAAATGGACATTTGTCTTCCCTTAATTGGTTACATGAACTAGAAATATGTACTGGTATGGTAAATACAAGGAATGCCTGGATGTTCTTTAAGTAAAACAGAGTACACCTAATTGAACAATTTCTTTTACCTATTCTCGCATACTGTATATTAGTTATATCTTCCCCCAGACCATCTGAAAACTAAAATTTTTAGCTTATTTTTTTTTTCAGCTTTTGTGAGGCAGTCACCTGATGTGTGTGAAGAGGGATGTGACTTATTGACCCTTACAACAGGGAGTTTGGATATGATAATAGTAATTTTTTCATACCCATTTTTTCCTCTCCACAGTAAAAGCGGACAATTTAGACTAGTCGGCATCATGGCATGACTGACTATGGAATAGCTTTTACCCCTTTTTCTCCAAATGGTCATCAGAAGCACCAAAGGTGAATAGCAGGATGATGTTACCAGGATATATATATATTTTCCAATTATTTAACCAGGTGAGATACAATAAGCTAAAAACTTGTTTACAGGTGCAACCTGGAAGCACAAGGAAGTTAAGTGGCTTGCTTAGGGTCACACAGCATGCAAGTGGGGGCTCTGGGATTCAAACCCAGGTCTCCAGATTTGCAGATCAGACCCTTAAACCACTGTGCCATACTGCCCCCGGCTATGCTACACCAGATTTAAAGAAATTGAACCAGTAGAAGGTCCTGAAATAGTCAGTAGCCACCCTGAATTGAGCTTAGCTTTATAAATCAGTTCTGTATAGCTTTCTTACATAGACTCCAGAATTTAAATTGTGTCACCCATTAAAATTCACATGGTAACAGCACAAATAATAGACAACTGCCTTCCCAACAGATGTGGGATCTGTTATGACTGTGCTGCCATGACCAACTGAGAGTGAAAGGGAATTAAAAACATAAAAGTATAAAAGAATGCATGTGTCCAAGATCAGTATGTTTTAAACAAATTTAGATATTAAAATACTTTTTTCTTGACCATACCTTTGGTAAAAGATTGTGATCCTTTGTAGCCAGAAGACAGAACCTTCCCGATTTAACAAGGCTTAGGTATGCTAACTGCACACTGGGAGATTTTCCTCCCCATTTCAAGAGATAAAGTAATAGCACATTTATTGTGCGTTTTGCCTGTCTGAAGTTCTACGTGTGGCAGGCAAGATGCCAACATGATCTGCAGCAGTTGCATGTTACCTGTTTATCCATAGTTCTTATGACTGAAGCTGATATATGGGATTTATACCAGTCAGAGGAACAGCCTCTCTAACAGACACAATTCTTTGCCTATTGGAAAGCTATTCCATAGATTTATTCTGTTTAAGTGTTTTTCTCCACTGAGGCGGAACAAGCCTCTAGACAGATATTTTTATATTATTTTGCATAATGTACTAGGAATAGGATGATATTTTTCTGTTTTATTAGTTTTTATCACGATGCATTCTTTGTTGTACTCTCTGTTTAAATTTGACCTGACTTGTTTTTCTCTGTAATTATTGTCTGATTTTTTTTCCTCGCAACAAAATATCCCTACACCTGTGAAAAGTGCCTTGGGGTCTTTTATTTCCACTGAGACAGCTACCAGGACAACACCAGAGACAGGCAGATGGGACCTCAGTTTAACATCTCATGTGAAGGATGGCACACCCCAGCAGTACAGCCTTCCCCTAGTACTGCACTCAAGTGCCAGCCTTTCTTTGTATGAGCCCAATCCCAGTGTGGGACCAGGACCCATGATCACAGGACCAATGATTTTCTGGCTCAGACACGGATGTGCTACCAAATGAGACTTAGTTACTAGTCAAATACTATTGAAAAATCATGTTGTTTTACTTGTAGTTTTCAATGTTATTTGACTAGCAGCTGTTATTTTACTAGCAACTATTTTATTCAAATTCCACGGCATACATAGGATATTTTATGAGGTAGCTTAAAATATGATTATTTAATGTAGACTGCTGATGTCATTGCTCCTTTAAAAGGACACTGATTTTCGGTTTTTATCAGAAAATCCAATACAATTCCAGAATTTGGTCTTTCTACTCTCTGGTAAAAACAAAGCATTTCATAGAATTTCCATTTCTGTGTGAGCTAATCTTGTCTTTCTTCTGCAAAGATTGCCTGTTGAACCAACCCACTAACTGCCAAAAAGCTATTCTGCCTCTCTATTTTTGTGTCAGCTAAGTGGGGGGGGCTGCCAAGACCAGGTGGAGGAGGGTGAGTGACATCAGTGAGGGTGTGATCCTTGGCTTCATAAGTGGAGCCACTTAAGCAACTCTTCACAAAGCAGCTCTCCATGTGTGTGGCTCTTGCTGGAGTGGTGGGAGTCACCAGTGGGTCAGAGGCAGCTGGCTGAAGGGAGGCTGTTATGTAATTTTTGTTTTAATTGTTACTATTTAAATTGCTTAAGTGTCTGTGGGTTATTTCTAATCTGTGTTTATATACAGCTACTGAGAGATCTGGTGTAGTCTTCATTTACCTGTGAGAGTGTAATTGAGATTCTATTTAGGTGAAGTGTTTAATTTCCTTTCTAATTGTGTTTTTAGAATTATCCACAGCATGGATTTAAATCAAAAAACTATTGTAATGTTAATAATTTATGCTTGTTTGTCTTTTTTATGGCTGCAGTAGGCAGAGCCTGCAGAAGTTTTGCATGTACAAAAGGAGTGATGTCATGTTTTCTGTCCGTGGAACTGACTGAAGGTGTAAATTCTCTCCTCCACCTTACCCTCCTCCAAGAAATGTTTTCCACCCTCAAATAAATACACTTTCATGTTAGTCTATGGCTGCAGGGTACTATTTTCTTTCTTAAATGGGCGGTATAAGAACTGGACCCTGAGTAATAATAAATAATGATAAACTTTATTTTTAAGGCGCCTTTCAAAAACCAAGGTGCTGAACAAATTAAACACACATCACAATATCATTAAAATATAAAATAATTATAAAAACCACTACTACAATCAGAAAGACTTCAATCACCAAATGCTTGTCTCCATAAATGAGTTTTCAAGGCCTATTTAAATCCTTCCATGGTCAGGCACTCCCGTAACTGATGGGGTAGAGAATTCCACAGGGTAGGAGCCACAAACATAAATGCCTGGGCCCCAGCAGATCTTAAACGCTCCCTCGGTATCTCTAGCAACCCCTCATCAGCTGAGCGGAGCGATCACCTGGGGTGGTAAGGAGCCAGGAGCTCTTTCAGATAGTCTGGTCCCTGTCTGTGTAAGGCTTTAAAAGTCAATAAAATGACTTTAAAGGTAATCTGCCACTGTACAGACAGCCAGTGCAGTCCATGCATCACTGGTGAAATATGACTGGACTGAGATGTTCAAGTCAAAAGCCAGGCTGAAGCATTCTGCACCAGCTGCAAGCGGCAGATTTCCACCCCAGGTAACCCTAGGTATAGGGAATTACAATAGTCCAAGCATGTGGACACGAAGGCGTGGACCAGTGTAGGAAGATCACCAGGGAAGAAGGTGCTTAATCCTGGAGATGTTTCTCAGATGATAGAAAGAGGATTTAATGACGGCAGACACCTGCAAATGCAGGGTAAGCCCTTCATCAAAAATTACTCCCAGGTTCTGCACCTGTTCAGAGGTCGAGAGAGATCTGCCCCCAAGGAATAACCCAGATGGCAAGCCTACCCTGAACCCCCCTGTCTTACATGCTGGATCCATGACCAGCATCTCAGTCTTATCAGAGTTCAACCTCAACCAACTCGAATCCATCCACTCCTGGATTTCAATGAGGATGTTATTAAAGTCCGAGAGAGTGCCATCCTGGTCAGGTGCAAAAGAAAGGTAGAGCTGGGTATCATCAGCATAGCAGTAAAACTTCAGCCCATACTGTCTTACAATGTCTTCGAGGGGCAGCATGTACACTGTGAACAACAAGGGGGACAATACCTAACCCTGAGGAACCCAACATGACAGAGAAACTGGACCTGAGGAATAAACCCCGGATACGACTCTCTGTGTTCTTCCGGTGAGGTAAAATGTAAACCTCCTGAGGACTACACCAGATGCACCTCAGACCGTTCAGCAATACCCCATGGTCCACAGTGTCAAATGCTGATGAGAGATCAAGAAGAACCAAGATGGAATGACTCTTCTGATCTCTAGCCATCAGGAGATCATTGAGCACCCGAACCAGCGGTGTCTTGGTACTATGCCTCTTTCAAAAACCAGACTGGAGGGGTTCATAGATGTCATGGATGGTCAAATGGTTCTCCAGCTGACTGGCCACTACTTTCTCAATCATCTTCCCTAAAAAGGGAAGATTAGAGATCAGTCTGTAGTTAACATGGCAGTCGGGGTCCAGAGAAGCTTTCTTCAGAAAGGGTGTAACCACCGCCTCCTTCAGAGAGCTAGGAAACTCACCTGTTTCCAAGGAGCACCTGACTATCCATGTAAGGACCGGACTGATGGAATCAATACAACCCAAGATCAGGGAGGTTGGTCCGGGATCCAAACTACAGCATGTAGGGTGCATACCCTGGACAATCCGCATGACATCCATGAACTCCGGTCGATCGAAGGTACTCCAGGAAAACTGAGAAGCAGCAGCCATATGCTGGTCCACAGCAACACCAGAGTGTGTTGGATGAAGCGCAGCCCTGCGTACATTTTGCATGTGCAAAAGGAATGATGTCATGTTTTCTGTCCATGGAATTGACTGAAGGTGTAAATAGTCTCCTCCGTCTAGTGGGAGGCAGCATTAGTTTTGTTGAGGGAGTAAGATCCACCCCCACCTCCACCCAAGAAACACCTAAAGATCCACCACCATCTTTTTTTGATTCATGTGGGAGGGGCATGAGGTGGGTCAATCATGTTGTAACAAGACACACTACTTTGGGATCTGGACCAAGCAACAGAACAAGTTTGTGAAGAGGAACAGAATATACTTACTGTCTTCCAATTAACTTAAAAACCCTTAGAACAAATGATTGTCAGAGCCACCTGGGACCTCAGAAGGAAAGAGTAATTAAGGCATGCCTAAAACTACAGCTCCCAAGGAAAACAATAGACCTGATTCAAGCTGAAAGAGCCACAGGTTTTTCTTTAACATTTATATACTAAAAACATAAAGTTCAGCTTTTGGGGTTAACAATATTTGTTTACCATATTCAATATATATATATATATATATATATATATATATATATATATATATATATATATATATACATATACACACAAATATATTTATAAAATGGGTAGGGAAATTGCAGCAATATCATTAGCTGAACAGCATCACATGACCTTGCGTATATCAGAGCGTGACCGCACACCTGCACTTTTACCCCCCTCCAAAACAATTTTGACATTTTGTAAGATAGACAAACCACTCTGAGGTGTGCGGTCACGCTCTGATATACACACACCTTGGGTGGTTGATGCACTTGTCCTGCGGCCTCGTGTATAACAAAGCGTGCGTATATCAAGCGCGACCACACACCTCAGAGTGGTTTAACTATTGCATATCTATATATATATATATATATATATATATATATATATATTAGTTAGGGTTGAGGAGCCATTTACGTTAAACCTAAAATTTTGCACCTTAATAACTTTGCAACTGTTCAACAGATTTGCCTGAAATTTGGAATACACAATCAAGAACCATACATCTTGGGATCTGCCAACTTTTGTACTGTTCAGATATATGACTGTGGAGTTATTAAGCGTGATCTGCGTGTGTTTTTTCACTTTTTTGAATTCTTTGCTCATCCCTACAGGTCGCACAGTTTGTATGACCGGTCTGAAAACTTCAGGGAACATGCAGCCAGGGTCCCCGATGTGCCTTTCGAAGATTTCATGAAAAAATATTGAATGGTTCAAAAGTTATTCAAAAAACAAGTTCCCATTATAAGTTAATGGGAAAAGTTAACAAAAAGTTCAACACTTTCGCAAATGCAGTTTTTACTTTCGCAAATGGCCCTTTTACTTTTGAAAATCCACCATTTTGTTTTCAGTTGGTGATCAGACAAATGCTTGGCATTTAAATTTGGGACACTCCAGCAACACAATTATTTTTGTGTTTACCTAGACGGACCCTGAGGATGCTAGGCAAGTCTTTATTTTGAGGTTAAACACCATAGAAATATGTTTTTCAAGTTTCTGGAAAAAGTATTTCCACAAAGTAGTGTTGCACTCATGAAAGTGTCGCAAATTTTTGCAAAAGCTTTCACAAATTGCTACACTACTTTTCCAGACTATGGCCAAAATGACACCAGTTCTTTGCCACCCTGCTGCAAATGAACGGTTTGGTTTTTTGGGCTGAAATTTGAAAGGAAGGCAGCCAACATCTCACAGATGTGCCTTTAGGTGGTTTTGTGACAAAATAGTGTAAGGATGCAAAGTTATGGTACTCAGAATTTGACACTTTTTCCCATAGACTAACATTGCAGCGTCCGCTGCATGACAGGAATTCTTTGCCACCCTGCTGCAAAATAAAGGTTTGATCTTTTACACTGAAATTTGGAGGGAAGAAAGCCAACATCCCACAGATGTGCCTTTTGGTGGTTTGGTAAAAAAATATTACAGGGCGGCAAAGTTATGGCACTCTGAACATCTCTTTTTTTCCCATAGGATAACATTAAGCGTTCGCCATGCATTTCAGGGCCCGTATCTCGGAAACGGTGCGAGATACAGACTTTTCGTTAGAAAATGCTTAGCTCCCTAACAGAGACTAAGTACAAAACCAGCCAGGGAAAGTCATAAATCATATGACTTTAAAAAAAAATTTCTATGTTGTACAGTTCCTGAGATATAAGCAATTTAGTATTCCAACTCCTCATTTTGTGCTCTGAGACCCATTATTATGCATACATTCTTAGTACTCACTGTCTTTCTCTATGCAGCTTTTGGGGGAAACCAGCCTGTGCGCTTACATTACTGTTACCCTTACCACTTCCACTTGCGGTTCCGTACCCATTTCACTTACCATTCCCGTCTACGCCACCATGTGCTTTACCCTTTGCATTTTCATTTGCGCTTGAGTTTGCGTTATTGTTGCCATTTGTGTCTACAGTACTGTTTCTCTTTCTGTTTCGCTCTGTGTCATCATGCGCATTACCATTTGTGTTTGCGGACACCAAGTTACTATGTGACAAGACATCAAGTGGCATGAACGCGGGGGCTCAAAGGGCCCCATGCTCCCGCCGCCGCATTGCATTCACTATTTCTCGTTATCATTCTCAAAAAGAAGGGAAATTAGAGTAAAAAAACTCCATTTAATGCATCAGTTAGAGTTGTTCCACAGCAACAGAAGCGAGAAATTGATGTTAGTTGGAAACTTTCACTCCTCCATCACCTCTCAACCAGCATAGGATGCTGCTGTCGCCGGTTCCAACTCTCACCCCATTCTCCTATTCCTCAACTTCTTTCCTCATGTGATGGGGTGAGAGTTAGCCAACCACACCAATGCGCACCCCAATGCTGGTTGGGGGTGGGCTGAGGGGTCAAGGGGGTTTCAACCCCAACATCGAATTTCCTTGCTTTTGTCGTTGTGGAACAACCCTAACTGATGCATTAAACAGAGTTTTTGCCTCTAATACATATATATATGTTATATATATATATATATATATATTGTCTTTTTAGTAGTTTCAAAAATTTGAAAGCATTGGTGTTAGTAATGCATTTAGAAATACATTTTTTAATTGTCTTTACAGTTAAACATGCAGTTTCTTGTGAGGGCACTTTTTTGGGGGGAGGGGGTTCAAATTATTACAATCATGAGCACAGTGCTTGGTAAATATAGTCCTTTGATGATAAAGTGTAATTTTTCTTATAAGTTTGAGAAGTATGTATTATATATAAGTGTAACTGTGTTGTAAATGGGACCGGGGAATGAATAATGGTTAAGTGCCTAGAATTTTTTTTTTATAAAATTGAGTTTATATGTGGCAAGTAGGTAGGGATAGGGTTTTGAATGTGTCAGTAAGATTTAGCATGTGCACTACTTTAAAATCAGTTGACAGCAGCAGAGCTGTGTAACTGGTCTTATCCAGTGAGCATAAATGGCAACAGTCACACAGTTATTTCAGCTACACATTTGATTCCATATTACAATGGTTCACTGCACTACACATTTAGTGTATCACACTTTTTCAGATAATAAAACAAATATTCTCCAAACTAAATAACTCACACATACATATTTTTATAACATTAAAAAGATACTTCACATTTGTAACAAAAAACAAAAAAAAAGATAAATGAAAATCATGTCACAGAGCAAAATCAGCCCTAACTCCCAGTTGCTTCTAGTAGAATGATGGTACCTACATTTACAGTTTAGCAAATAGTTGAGAACTGAAACATACAAACATAGAAGTTGACGGCAGATAAGGACCGCTTGGCCAACCCAGCCTGCCCATTTCCCTACCTAATGGATAAGCTGCTGATCCTAGTTAACCAGCAGCCTACTTCTTTCTACCCCCACCCCCTAGAATTACCTTATGGCTGTCCCATGCATGCTTGAATTCAACCACTGTTTTTGACTCCACAACCTCCTCCAGAAGGCCGTTCCATGCATCCACAACCCTCTCTGTGAAAAATACTTCCTTACATTACCTCTGAGCTGCCCCCATCTTCAAATTGTGCCCCTTGTTCTTGCATACCTCTTTTTGAAAGATGCTACCCTCTTGGACTTTGCTAATTCCCTTGAGGTACTTGAAAGTTTCTATCATGTCCCCCCTCTCCCTCCTTTCCTCGAGGCTATACATATTAAGCTCCTTTAGTCTCTCTTCAAATGTCTTCCAGTGCAGACCCTGCACCATTTTAGTTGCCCTCCTCTGGACAGCTTCCATCTTGTCTATGTCCTTGTGGAGATTGGGTCTCCAGAACTGCACACAGTACTCCAGATGGGGTCTCACCAGCTGTCTGTAAAGAGGGATAACAACATCCTGTTTTCTACTGGTGATGCCTCTCCTTATGCATCCCAGTATCCCTCCAGCCCTCCTTACTGCCCTCTCACATTGCTTGCCCACCTTTAAGTCATCTGATATGACTACCCCCAGGTCCCTTTCCATTTTTGTTGTTGTTAGTATCTCACCCCTCATTGTGTACTCTTCCCCTGAGTAGGTGTTCTGTAAGAAAACAGCTACAGTCTTTACTATTTACAGCATTGATGATCTGGGACAATTTCTGTGCTTTTTATTGTTGTGTGTAGTTTGATGAAATAACATTTTAAAATGAAAACACTTACTACTGCTAGCTAGACCTGACACACACCAGAAACACAAATAATGAATTAGAGCTATTTATCAGCTGTTTTCTTACAGAAATCTAGTCTTGATAAATTTGTTTTTTTAGCAGCTCTGTAAGATTTATGTCTCTCTGATGTAAGAGTGCATAGAATAGAAATAAAAGGGTTTCTGTGATTGTTGTTTACATGAGAAGTGGGCATGACAGTGGCATGCAAGAGTGAAGTCCAAATTGTTTCTTGACCATTCTGGGATCTAATGTTTATCATTGTTGTGTGAAGAGAATAAAGTCTTGTGTTTTCTGCATTTGAATAGATTTAGTGCTTTGAAGTTAAAAGTTATAAATATATATATACATAGGCCCAGATATTCAAACTGCGCCAGGCTGTGGCGCAAGCTTAGGCATAGCCCAACTTGGCTGTTCAGGGGTGTGGACTGGGCGATATTCAACTGAGCTGCGCCATGGCACAGCATCATTGAATATCGCACCCTGGCCACTCGCAGTGTGCATGGTGCAGTGGCACTGCGCCAGCGCAAGTGGCTGGAGTGGAGCATGGGGATGCGCTAGTGCAAGTTCCATTGCGCTATGCACAGCAACCTCGATATTCAAAACTTGACATGCAAATGGGGCCATAATGTATGCAAGGTGCAAATGGGGCCATTTTCATGTCATTATGGCCCCATTTGCATGCAGGTGCGCCGATCCCCGATGACTTGTGCCTGGCGCCCTGCCAGGCAGCAGCCATCAGGGACTGACGCCCCCTGCAGCCAGCAATGTGCTCCACAGCCTGATCGTGGGCTGCAGTATAAAACTGGAAAAGCATAAATCCCTGGTGGTCCAGTGGACCACTGTCTGCCCGATCGCGGGCATTTGTATAAAGAATAGATTAATGTCCAATATCCCTGGTGGTCCAGTGCACCGCTGTCTGCCTGATCACGGGAATTTGTATAAAGAATAGATTAATGTCCAATATCCCTAGTGGTCCAGTGGACCACTGTCTGCCCGATCATGGGCATTTGTATAAAGAATAGATTAATGTCCAATATCCCTGGTGGTCCAGTGGACCGCTGTCTGCCCGATTGCGGGCATTTGTAATCAAAAACATAACTAATACCAATATCCCTGGTGGTCTAGCGGTACGCCCCTCCTCACCCGCCCACTGAGCCCCACCGCCCTGCTCCACCCCGGTCAGCCAGCGGGTGGCAGCACCCCACCCGCTTCGTTACCCTCCGCCCGCTGACTGACACTATCGGTAGGCTGTACCCCATTGGTCCACAGCGTGAGCCAATGGGCATGCAGTTCATAATATATTACACATTCCAGATATGTGAATAATTCATTCACATATCTGGAATGTGTATATGCATGCAGCTGCATGCCCATTGGTTCATGCTGTGGACCAATGGGCGACAGCCCTACTGATGGTGTCAGTCAGTGGGCGGTGGGCGGCAGGCGGTGGGGTGCTGCCGCCACTGGCTGACTGGGGTGAGGGCGGTGGGGCCCAGTGGGGGAAGGGGGTACTGCTAGACCACCAGGATATTGGTATTATTTATTCTTTTGATTACAAATGCCCGCTGATAAGGGACAGTGGTCAACTGGACCACCAGGATACTGAGATATCTATTCTTTATACAAATGCCTGCAATCAGGGGAGACAGCGTCCACTGACCACCAGGATATGGACATTGATCTATTCTTTATACAAGGGCCCATGACCGGGCAGACAGCTGTCCACTGGACCATCAGGGAAATTGGACATATTTGTTCTTTATTACTAATGCCTGAGATTGGGCAGATAGCGGTCCACTGAACCACCACGGATATTGGACAGAATTCTTCATTTTTTTACAAATGCCCGTGATCAGGTATGGGGGGGGCACTGCCAGGTGCAGCCGGACCTCGGGTGGTCACCCACAGGTGGCAGCTGCCGTGTTGCACCCTGCAATGTGGCAGCTCACCTGTGGGTGGCCATCTGTTGTTCCTTTTTTTTTGATCAGCTTTGTGCTGGCACGGGTAGGGGTTGCACATGCATGGCTCTGCACATCCCGTGCTGAATATCGGGCTGTGCAGGGTATGCATGGGCACACCCCACCCACCTGCGCCTGCATACATTACTGATGCGCTCCGGCACATCAGAATTTGTGCCACACATTTTTCCCTTTTGAATATCACACCATGGCACATCAGTGGGTTGTGCATGGTGCAACACTGTTGCGCCATGCACAACCCTTTTGAATAGCTGGGCCCCAGTGTTATGGGCACCTGAAAAGAAAGAAGATACTACTAAAATAAATGCTGTTCTGATATTTCATTTATTTGTGAGATTTTAAGTGTAGTTTTGCCTAGGTCACATACACATCAACAGTTACAGTTTAGCAGATACCTGAGAGCTAGCTAACTGGGGTTTCTGTAAGACAACAGCTACTAAATAGCTCTAATTCACTATTTTTGTTTTCTATGTGCGTCAGGTCTATCTAGCAGGAGTGTTTCAATTTTAAAACTTTTAATTTTATCAAACTATACACAACCATAAAAGCACAGAAACTGACCAGATCATCAATGTTATAATTAATAAAGACTCTAGCTGTTTTCTTACAGAAACCTCACTCAGTTAGATTTTAAGTATTTGCTTAACTGTAAATGTAGGTATCAGCATTCTATTAGCAGTTAGTGCTGATTTTGCTCAGTGACAAGAATTTTTTTTTTGTGGGGGATGTGGGATTCAAAGCCAGATATCCAGATTTGCAGTTAAGAGCCTTAAATCACTGTGCTATACTGCCTCCCTAGTTATGGCAGTCATCTGTTTTATGGTTCATGATGTTAATGTAGTAAGCATACCAACATATTGACATACAAAAATGTCAGCAAAATAGGCCTAGTGGGCTTTCATGTCTGCTGATTTGGTCAGTCCCCACCATGGGAGCCGATCTTGCTGCCCCCGCCCTCTCGGGCTTCTCCCTTCCCAGTCCAGGGTATTCCTGCTTCATTGGACTTTGCTTCCACAAACCTTCCCCTGTACCTGTCCCACCCCCTCTTGAACCTCTCCACAGTCTCTGCCTCCATCGGCCCCCCGGGCAGCGCATTCCATGGTTCTACCACCCTCTCAGTGAAGTAGCACCTCCTCCTTTCTCCCCTGAGTCTTCCCCCCTCCAGCTTCCACCCATGACCTCTGGTTGCCCCCCTCCTTCCTTCGGAGCACTGTGACTTCACCTCAGCTATTTACCCCCTTCATGTACTTGAAGACCTCTATCATGTCCCCCCTGTCCTATCTCTCTTCTAATGTGTACATATTTAACTCTTCGAGAGTCTCCCCATAGGTCTTTTCCCCCAATCCCCAGATCATTTTGGTTGCCTTCCTCTGGACCCTCTCCAGGAGTTCAATGCCTCTCTTTAAGTGTGGCCTCCAAAACTGCACAGTACTCAAGGTACAGCCTCACCAAGCAGTTATACAGAGGGAGCATCACTTCCCTCCTTCTGGAGTGGTCCCCCTAGTGATGCATCCCAGTATCTTGTTGGCCTTGGCTGCTGCCCTCCTACAAGTCTCTGAGTTGTTCATCTTGGCATCCACCACCAACCTCAGGTCCCTTTCAGCCATACAGCCATAGCAGCAGTACATTGCATAGCAGATATAAAATGTCAATAAGCAGGTCATGTAACAGATGTGCTGAGCAGTTACTGAAGCAAGAAATGTACAGCTGTCATTTTTCACATCCTGTTCAAAATGTGTTTCTGCATCTGTGGTGCCAAATGGCACAGTCACCATGCAAACTCTCCTTTCAGCTAATGAACAGATAGTGTCACTGTTCATGCGGTGGGGTCACAAAAATTCCATGCTGAAAACTTGGAATGAAAACACCAAGAAACGTCCAGGGCATTAGGGTTTCTGACCAAAACACCCTGAACTGTAGGGACTGACAGGCATCAGGGGTGTGACTTGGGACTGTTAACAGTAATGCTCACGCCATTCCACCCCATCCCCACCCTGCAGCCAGTGACAGGTATCAAGGTGTGCTTTTGACTCTTCAACTCCAAAGTTCACTCCATTCTCTTATACTGTACCCATTTCAGCATATTTCCTTATGGAATGAGGTGAGTGTAAAGTCTGAAAACCCCAAGGCACACCTCAACTCTTGTCTGTGTCTGCAGGGTAGGGTGAGGTAAAATGGCATGAGCATTATGGCCAATGACCCAAAGGCACACCCCAATGCCTGTCCATGTCTGCCGGGTCGGGGGTGGGGTTGGCATCACTTCAATACTTCACTGCCATTCCTATTCTGCCTCTCTGTCTGAGTGTCTCTCTCTCTCTGTCTGTCTATGTCTATGTAATTATCTATATTTCTATTAATTGCATGTATCGCTGTTTTTATCTGTTTCTAAAACAAACCTGCATATCATATTTGCCTGCACTTTGAGCACATACTTATGAAACTGTACATATTTGCACTTTACTTCTGCTTAGATCTCATACTTTCTTAATATTCCCATTATCACAAGCATGACTACCTTGCCCTTATCAAAAGCGACCCCCTCTGAAAGTTAACATCACATTTTCTCTAACAGTTCATCATCATCACACCTGACTTCCTGACATCAACACATTGCTTAAATACAACTTACATCACCTCATGGATAAAAACCCTGTTTCTGTTAAAAAAAAAAAACCCAAAAAAACCTGTGTAAATAATCCCAGGGCTGAACATATGCTAGCCATTACTTTTTCGTGTACTGCTACCTTCTGTACCATCATGGGGATTTGCATATGTTTCCCTTGATGCTTTACATTATTGGTATATTTGCAATTGTGTTTTCTTTAAAATTTGGCTGTCTGGTCAACATCATCCAGGATAACACATACATCAGTGGCATTTGCTCTGGGGTTCTTTTGTAAGCTTCCTATTCCTTCCATTAAAATGTACACCTCCATATATTTTCCTAATAATGTGTATGCCTTCCTTAGAACAGAAACTAAAACAAATCTTACAACTTACAACTCATTGTGTTGTTTCTCCATACCTCCTTAACAATTCCACACAACTTCACTAATTTCATTATGCAACCACGGTGGATCTGACCAGATTTTGTTTAACAGTGGGGCCTATTAGGGTAGATGAGGTTTATTGGGGTACCCAGCTTTCTACCATTTATCAGTATGCTGTTACAGGGCCCAACAGCATAACAAGAGCCTGTTTAAATACAAACTGAATAGCTGAGGCTTGCATTTCTCCTTATTGTCTTAAATAAGATTTACTTCAATACTATTTTGCTGCATCGTATAATTCACAGGAGGGTTGTGAATTATAAAATGGGTAAACCTTTGAGTCAGGAAGTTAGCAAACAATTGTGTGCATTTCATAGGCTATATTTAAATGTGACTGCATTTATTTTTCAATTTTTTTTATTCTTAGTAGTTTGTTAAACTGTGGATATATAAGTCCAAACCCTGGATCAAAAAATGTACTCCTTTGTAGTAATTTAAAATCAAAGGGAGGGATTTCTTTCCTGCATGCCAATGTGAGAAGCCTGCTACCATCAGTAAACCTGATATGGGAGTTTGTAACAGAAAAAGATTTTTTGATATTTACTGAGTAATGGCTTCACAGTGGCTCTGAGTATGTGGACTTAGCTCTCTCAGGTAATAACTCTGGATATGGAGATAGGAATTAGAGGGGGAAAACTAATAGTCTAAATCTGCCCCAACCCGATTAGTATTAGATGTCCCAATGGGGTGGGCAAAAGTTGCGAATTCTGCTTTCATAGAACTTCCATGAAATTGCGGACATTTTGGAACTTTCGCCAATGGCAAAACTGGGATTTTCTGTGGATTTTCACCAGTTTCTGCGGAATTTTTTGTGAACAGCAGAAAAATGCATATAAACTGTGGAATTTATTCTATCCACAGTTTAATGAACTGTCAGTGAATGAGCGCGTGCTTGTACAACCATGCGGTCATTTACTGGCAGTTCAGTGGGCCACCGGTAGTGGAGGAGAGAGGAGGGCTGCACCAGTGGCCCGCTCAGGGGCAGGGTGGGGAGGAGTGGGGTGATGGAGGATGAGCTGTCGGGGTGGGGAGTGGGGGTCCACTAGACACCAGGGAATTGGGATTACTATTTTAAAATGGATCAAGGATGGGGGGTCCACTAGACACCAGGGAATACTGGGAATAGAGGGGGATGAGTCAGTGGACTGCTGGCTGTTTTTTTGTGGATTAAGGGAATCCAGGATAGGGAGGGGAGGGTCTGCTAGACACCAAGGAAATAAAATGTTTTGGGGGGCCATGATCAGTAGATGGTGGACCAGGGAGGGACCAGAGTTTTTGTTTCTTCTTTACCTGGACCCAAGGGACATGATCCCCAGGTGGGGGGGGGTGGGAACCACTAGACACCAGGGATCAGGGATTTTTTACTTGAGACCCACAACTAGTGAGTGGGGGGGCCACTAGACATCAGGATGGTCTGAGGGAGGGTTTGGAGTTTTTTTTTTATTTATTTACTGAGACCCCTGATCAGTGGGGGGGAGGAATTAATGAATTAAACTGTGGTTAAAGCAAGATTTAGAACTGACCACTGGCAGTAATCCATTCTGCAGATTGTTTTCCCACTGTTTAATAAAGTAACCCACATTCTGTATATTTATTCTTCAGTTTTAAGGTGGAAGTTACGCGAAAGTTGCAAAAATGATTTCCGAACATTCGCGGAAGCGAAATTCGCACTTTAGCGGAAATTCCACAGTGGAATTTTTTTTAGCACATCCCTAGTCCCAAAGAACTGTTGTGAATGTTTGGTAATAGAATTCAAATCAATAGTTGTAAAACCAATATTATTAGCTTGTTGGTATAAGCCCCTAAACACATAAAAAATATGGCTCTGAGGTTGGATCTGGAGCAGATGTTGCAGGACCCCCCCCCCCCATATTAATGTGAAAAGTCCATCTGACTGAACCCTATTTGATCTTATATTTAAATATTGTCCTTATCAGTACTAACAGGTGATTGTTCTGATTGACTTCTCTAGTGACCATACCGCAGTTTACTGTACCTGTGGCAGGACTAAGGTCAAAGGGACACCCACATTTATACACTGCAGTTCATTTAGAAGCTTTGACTTCTTCAAATTTATAAATGGCCTAGAATCTATTGATTGGGACCACTTAAAAATAATTTCTGATGTCAAGAATGCCTGGTGCTTTGTGTTTGTGAACTGCAGGCAGTTTTTGAAAAGCACCTTCACGTGAAAACAAAAAAGGT
Source organism: Neoceratodus forsteri (assembly GCA_016271365.2). Classification (NCBI taxonomy): domain Eukaryota; kingdom Metazoa; phylum Chordata; order Ceratodontiformes; family Ceratodontidae; genus Neoceratodus; species Neoceratodus forsteri. The sequence goes on along the minus strand of CM057449.1, from coordinate 606,896,462 downwards.
AACAAAATAATTCTGCCACTTGGTTCTCTTCTTTTCCAAGTCATAGTGGGATTTGGACAAACCATGGGATGCTGTACACACAACAAACTGACGGTGGGACTGCTAACAAAATAGGAAAGTGAGAAGGCTACATTTTATTTATTTATTTATTTACACTGAGCCAAGGATTGTTTGAAGTTACCTGGACAATGAAATAAAGTGCATAAGTCGAGTGCAGTACAGACAGTAATGCCAAATATTACAACTTGGCACTAAATAAATAGTGTACAAAGTCAAAACCAGCTGTGCAAATAAGGTCAATTCAAAAACTGCAGGGAGCCTGGATTGTGGGATGATCAACCAGTGCTGAGAAGTGGAGTTGGGAAAGGTAAGGAAAGGTTCAGGGAGAGGGATACCAGGAACAAGGGGGAAGAGGGAGAGGATTTAGTTGTGAGGTGGGGGGGAGACACAGGAAGATGAGGGTAGCTGATTCCAGAGGGAGGGAAGATGGTGTGAGAAAGCAAATATTCCAGCTGAAGAGTGTGGGTGGAGGAGAGAGAAAGTGCATGCATCCCTGGAGCACAAGGAGTAGGAGAAGGAAGGGTGGGGGAGAGGAGATGGGATATGTAGGAGGAAAGGGACCAAAACCAGTATTTAGAGATGAAGGAAGCACAGTGGAAATAGCAATGTGTGGGGGAGCAAGAATATAGATAGGGAGGAGTCAAAGTAGCAGTGGTGTCTGCAAGAGAGTGAGTCTGTGGAAAAGTGGCAGAAGACTTTGCAGAGGGTGTCCAGTCTGGCCAGAGAAGTGGATGTGGCAGTGTATAGATCACATCTGTGTATTCTAAGTCTGGGAGAACCATTTTAGTGACTAACTCCCAGTGGACAGGCAGAGCGTGGCAGTCCTTACTGTGGTACAGGGCCCGAGTTTGGAGTGGAGTTTGGTATGGATGACATCAATGTGAGCTGAGTAGTCAAATCTACCTAGCCACTCATGAGGTACTTGAAGGTTGGGGCATTCTCAAGTGGGGAGCCATCTAGTGTGGGGAAAATGGGGAGGGAGGTGAGATGGGTTAATTTCTGGCTGTACCAAAGGCACAGTTTTTTTGTGTTTACCCATAGCTGGTTGGACTGGATCAACACAGAACACTGATAAAGTCATGCTGGAGTGAGACTTTCACAGAAGCAGTTGAGGGACCCGAGGTGTAGAAGACTGTGTCATCAGCATACATATGAATATGCAAGTTGGCACAAGCAAAGGGGAGGTCATTTATGAAGACTGACAAAAGGACTGGACCCAGTATGGAGTCCTGTTGGACCCCAGCCTGGATAGAGAGTGATGGGGGAAAGGGCATCTCCTACTTGTCCTGTCTGCTGTTGACAGCTTATGAGATAGGATAGGAAACATATTGATGCCTGAAAAAGTTATTCATAGTAATAATTTATTTGATCGGCCATAGCCATTTCAATATAAAGTGAAAAGTTACAGAATAAAATTACTAAAAAATGTATCAAACATTACCATACAGCCATACGCATATACAGAAAATGTGCTAAAAAGCCAGAGAATAGACATATTTGACCTTTAAACCTTTAACACTTCCACTAAATAGAACAAATAAAGTAAGATATCATAGATAAATATATTGAACATAAATTAACCTATCTCCAAAAAGTGCAATAATAACAATTTCATACATAAATACAGAGAACACAATAGGTCTAATTTATAGATTCTAAGCACCATAGAATAGTAAGACTGTATGGGACCATTGAGTATAAGGATTTGCATAGCTCAATGGGCCAGGATACAATAAGTATAATTGTATAGGGCCTAAGCACTATAAAGTAGCAAGACTGTAAGGGACCATTTAGTATAAGTACTTGCAAAGCTCAGTGGGCCAGAATAACAATAGATAGATGAAAAGCCAGATCTGCGAGTAAGTCCAAATTTTCCGAGTTGAATAACAGGTCTAGTATAAACCTGTCTGGAATGCTACAGGAGTTTAAATATTTCCTCAGATACTTGTTACTTGGCCTAACATACCACAGACATTTCAGTATTACATGTCTAAGATCCTCGATTTCCTGAGCATTACACTGGCATAATTTAGAGATATCATGTTTCTTATTGTATCTGGCATCCAATGCTTTACCTGCAAAAGTTTTGAATCTAAACCTTGTCAAGAGAGACCTATGCTCTGGAGACCTAACAATATTCAAATAAGGCTTTAAAGAATGCTCTGTGGTATCACCTACCAGCAAGTTAGAGATTTTAATTTGCTTTAGATCAGCAAGATCTTTCTCTCTGGTGATTTCATATAATTTTGTGGTTATAAACTTATATATTTTACTTATATTGATGTTCGGTTTATCCCAGTGCCTTAAAGGAAAACTCCAAGTTAAAATCAGAAAAAGATATGTAGTAGTCGTTTTTTCTGTGTTCTAAACAGTTCCCAACATTTTCTTTTCCTCTGGCTGTAAGACATGTTTTTTCTAACTTTCCTCAACTGTTTTATTGCCCTTGGAGGTTGCCATTCTGGTTTCTTTTATGGCCTGTAGTCTTCCCAGAGTGCCCTTTGGTGTGATGTCTAATTGCCCCTGCAGTAAGCCACTGTCTTGTTATAGGGTCTGTCACAGCTCAGCCACAGAGAAAATACTTCTTCCAGAGAAGACAAACTGCTAGATTTTGGGTGAGTGTAATCATTATTATTTTTTGATATCAGTACCTTGTCCTGCTATACTCTGCTGTGTGTGTGTGTGTGTGTGTGTGTGTGTGTGTGTGTGTGTGTGTGTGAGTGTGTGTGAATCATGTCACTGTTTACTCTATTCCTCTCAGTCACTTTCAGGTTTTGCACCAGTACTAAGTAGCAAAAATTGAACATCACCTTATAGGTTGTAACATAGCAGGACAAGGTACTAATATCAAAACATAATAATGATTACACTCACCCAAAATGTAGCAATGTGACTTCTTTTCTGAAAGAAGTATTATCTTTGTGGCTGAGCTGTAACCAACCCTGCTAAATCTAGGGGTATAGCTACATCACTGTCACATGAACCAGGGTGCATCGTAGGAGAAAGAAAGCCAATTAACCTATTTGTGATGGAGATCCCCAGGGATCATAAAACTACCATACAGCTAGCAGGCTAATTTAGGCAAAACTCTTAATAGCAGACAGAGGGAAGGACACACTAGGACTTAACATACATATCAAAACACTCTACATAACGTATGTTTTTGCACATTCTGGGTGGACTTCTCCTTTAAGTATGTTAGGCCATAAGACTTCAAGGAGCTTTCTAATTTTTTTAGCCAGTTACAGGTATTGTATTGTAAAAGTTTCTCTTTTTCATCAAGACACATTTTTGTAAGTGAGTCTGACACATCTGATTTTGCTTTTATCCAGAAGTTAATCAGTCTTGATTGTATCATATAATGAAGACTAGGTTGACCAAGTGGAGATTTAACCAAAGCATTGGAGCTCCATTTGGTACTCTAAGTAATTTCTTGTGTGCAGTATTAATGACTGAATCAATATTGGCAGTATTATCTACTCCCCATATTTCTGCTGAGTATAACATTTGTGGAATTACTTTGGCAGTCATAGTCTTTGTAAAAAGGACTACCATATGCCCACCATATAAGTAGTTAAACTACTTTAAAGATTTTAAAGTATTTTTTGCTTTGTTAATAATGTAATTAATGTGTTTATTCCATTTCAGATTAGCCAAAAACCAAACCCCTAGATACTGGTATTCATTGACATATTTCACTCTTTTATTGGCAAGATATACACTTCTGTATTTTTTAGTACTGCCAAATATCCTAACCAGTGTTTTTATTGGTATTAGGCTTCAAATGATGAGTCTTGCATAGATTCTTCTGCAGATTTAAATCCTTCTGCAAGCCCAGTCTGCTGGTAGAAATTATCTCAAGATCGTCTGCGTACACAAGCAAGGGTATTTTAAAGCTACCTATTCTAGGGGCATGCTGATCGTGATTCTCCAGTGCAACAATGATATCATTAATGTAGATATTGAACAAAGTTGGAACCAGGACACAGCCCTGACAAACTCCAAGATTAGTCTTAATCTTATCTGTCAGGTCACCTGCTTTTGTATATTTGATCTGCACCCAGGTATCAGTATACATTCTTCTAATTAGGTTGATTAAATTTCCATTTATACCTAATTATTGCAGTTTTCCCCATAATAATGTTCTCAATAAGAAACTGAATGCAGAGGTGAAGTCTACAAAGGCAACAAAAAGTGGTTGTCTCCTTATAGCATTAAAAAATAAAAAGTTATTCATGCTACAGATGGCAGTCAAATTCAATAGGTGAATACCTATAAAATCTAATTGACTGGATGGATCCTAGTGGTTAGTTTAGAAAACTGGCTATGGGTTGGCCTGTAAACAATTTAGGGGATGCTTTGAACCAGAGATTGATTTAAAAATCATTCCGACTCAAATCTTTCCCCTGATGAATTATGGGGACATGCTGTATGACAACTGCTTCAGTAATAAACTCCACAAATTGGGTATTCTATATAATTGACCAGCTACAGTAGGTTAGTGTTAGAATTTCTGGGAGAAACACATCACTGTGTGATTATTAGAAAATGGAGGGGTTGTCTGTTAAATTGTATATTGCATAAACTGATTTTATCACTAAAATGTGTTCGGGGTTAATACAAGAATATTTTAAAAAAACGTTTTCTCGAGATCCTATCCATCTTCATTAGGACAGCTATTCTGTTGGAATTAACAGTACCTAAGTTTTCCCATAACTTTGCTTATATTATTAGTCATTTTATCCCAGTGATACAGAAATCACTACCACAAAGATTTTGGTCTATACACACTAAGCTTCCTTAAGTTATGATATTAAAGAATATTAAAGAACCAGTTCATAAATTCACTCCCAGTATTTACTGGAATGTTGCACCTGAAAGTTGTACTATGCTGCTGTACCATAAACATTACTTGAATGCTGCACTGTATTGCACTGCATTTAACACGTTTTTATTGTGATGTGTTTTTTTTATTCATTGAACATTTGTAATTATGCACCTTGTTATTTTAAGCAATCCTGGGGACACCATTCTAAATGAGCTACAGTTAGCTCAGTGGTCTTACCTTAATAAAATAAAATGCAATGAAAATAGAAAGCATGCATCAGAAGGTTCTTTACCCTTGCAGTGGTTCCTGACTTCAAAGGGGACTTGAAATGTAGCAAGTAGTCATCTCTGCAAAGGGAAACAGATACCGTAAGACTGCTAAGCCATATCTGGAGCCACGAGTGGAGTAAAGAGTACAGGGCATCCAGTAGGGGGAGCTCTGATGCCAGTGATGGCAAGAAACAGAAAAGAATTTCATTACCCACAATGTCTGGGTCAAAAAAAAAGGAGAAATATACCTTAGTTCCGATGTCGGAAAAAGAGCAAGAGCAGCCTTTGACAGAAAGATCCATGCTATCTCTGAAGGACATTAAATGAATATGGCAGTTTTTCCAAGCTATGCAGGCAATGCAAAACCCTGCTGTTGCCCCCTCTGTTGTATCCCAAACAGGCTGTGGTGGTGAAAGAGAAGGAGGAAGAAGAAGAGGAGGAGCGGATTGAGCTTAGGTACCGCCTGAGCAGGACTTCCTTTTCCCACCTAGAGTTAACCAGGATTTCTCCTTGTATTCAACTTTTGTCAGGAAAAATGCCTAATGTACTGGACTTACAATCCATAGAGAGAGGTGAATATTGAGGAAGTTAAGTTTATGATCTTGTTGGGACTGACTTCCTCAAAATGGATTCAGGTTCCCATACATGAATCAATGCAGAAGGTAACTTCTAGAGTATTGAAAAAACAACATTCTGCATTGGCTATTGATGAGAAGGTGAGGAAAGGTAGCAGGTGGGCAGAGCCGGGTCTGAATTCCTGTTTGCCCATCTGTACCACAAAGATGGGGCACAGTCTACTGCCTGTGAGAAGGCTAAGGTCCCCATGGTTTCAGTTCCACCAGAAAAAAAAACAGGAAACTCGATCATATGGCAAGGAAGGCACACACTACCTCAGCCTCATCAAGAGATCTGGATAAACTAGCAGAATGGTCAGAAGAGTGGCAACTGGGATTTAATGCAAAGAAGTGCAAAATCATGCACATAGGGAAGAGAAACCCTGAAGCTACCTATAGGCTGGGAGGGGAGTTGCTAGCAGTCACAAAGGAAGAAAGAGACTTGGGCATCATCATCACTGATGACCTAAAATCATCCAAGCATACCTCTAAAGCAGTAGGTAAGGCTAGGGGGGGTGTTAGGGTGTATTAGTAGGGGTATCACAAGTCTTAAGAGGAGTAATAATCCCTCTGTACAAGACACTGGTTAGGCCCCATCTGGAGTACTGCATGCAGTATTGAGGCCACACCTTCCTGCAGAGACATTAACCAAATTGAGGCAGTCCAGAGAAAGGCAACCAAAATGGTGCAGGGACTGCATCAGAAGACATATGAGGACAGATTAACGGAGCTCAATATGTATACCCTTGAGCAAAGGAGGGAGAGAGGTGATATGATCGAGGCATTCAAACACCTTAAGGGCATAAACAAGGTGAAAGAATCTGACATGTTTAAATATAAGAAAAATAGCAGGACAAGAGGACACAGCATGAGATTAGAGGGAGGCCGATTAAGGGGGAATGTGAGGAAATTATTTTTCACAGAAAGGGTGGTGGATGCATGGAATGGCTTACCACAAGAAGTGGTGGCTATGAATACAGTGCAGGGCTTCAAACAGGCATGGGATAGGCATAAGGGAGCAATACAAATGACTATGAATAGATAGGCCACTGACAGAGCAAAGGCCGATGGCACATTTATAAGGTAGAAAAAGAAATGGGCAGACTGGATAGGCCTTGCGGTCCTTATCTGCCGTCAACTTCTATGTTTCTATGTTTCTATGTAGCCTTGCTGTTAGGACAAGCAGTGTGCCTTATGTACATAGTTCACTACCAGCAAGCACTGTGGAGCACAGTCCTGCCTCTGTGTGAAATTCTGTCTCATGAAGAGCATTTCCATCTAATGCACAGTAAAGGCCCAATTTCAAGCAGCAAAATATCAGTGTAAAATGACCATAGATGCCAATAATACTGCAGAGAGGGCCTTGGCACATGCTATGGTATTAAGGAGGTTTGCATGCTCAGGGTAACCTCTCTAGCACAAGATACTGAGGGCAAAGCTATGAACATTCCATTTGAATGTCCCTCCTAATTTGGGAATAAGGCAGGGCCTACATGAAAGAAACTGGATAAGTAGAAAACTACTTTTAAAAACTTAACAGAAAACAGAAAGGGTTCTCCTCTCATAAGCATTATAGAAAGGGAGGAATGGGAAGGACCTACTATAGCAGACCCTATGTGCTCCATGAATACCCAATTCAGAGATGTACTACTGCATTTATGTCATCTGGAAACAGTTGTATGTTGTTTGTCTTACCTGATGATGGCTGTCTGTGGTTGCTTTTGTGATCCTGTCCTTTTGCTGCTTGTGGTGTGGGGCGTTAGGGTTGGAAACCCTAATGCCACATTTCCCTACTTTTGCAACATTTAAGTTGAACCCTAACTGGTACATTAAGACATTTTTTGCAATGAATTTCCTTTCTTTTTGAGAAAGTCAATAAGCCGAAATTACAACTGAACTTCCTGCCGCTGTGAGGCCAGTGCTTCTGCAGGTGCAGATACACATTCATGATGCAGTAAATACACAGCCACTGTTTGCCGTAGAAGTGCAGGCCCCTGTGGGGGCTCACTCAGGTATTTGTTTTTTGAAAATACATCATTTTCATGTATTTTACAACTCCCCCTTCCCACGAAAAAAACAAGTTGTCTGCCATCATGATCATAACATTTTTTTCTCTCGATCTCAAAACAGTTAGTCACAACCTAAAAATAGCTTGTGAAAGAGGTATAATTGGTTCCATATCAGAGGGTTATCCAGAAAACCATACTGATCATGCTCAGAAGCCAAATTCAAAACCTTATAACTCTAGAACTGATTACTATTTTTTCTCTAAACCTTGGAAAGCACACCCTTGGCAAGAGCCCCTTCTGTCCTGAAAGTTTTGGAATAATATTCCAAACTGTGTTTGTTGTATGTGAGAGCAACAAAACAGTAAAAAATGTGGCATTTTTCTGGATCCAGATAAGCTTTGGAAATGAAACTTTCCACATGTTGAGAACTTGCCACCCAGATTGTGCATGCAAAATTTTGCAAAATGTCATCAAAAAGCACCAAAGTTATTAAGGTGCAAACATTTGGGGTTAACGCTGAGTATCCTGCTCAACCCTAACTATTCTAGTGCCACTGCGTAACTCTATCTGTAGCTCTAGCTCTAGCTCTGTCTTTGTCTCTATCTCTGTCTTTATCTCTATCTCTATCTACATATAATTTTTAGTCTGGTCATTCTTGAGTCTTCCATTGCAAAAACATATGTTTAGCTAAGAAATCTGAACCTGAAGACAGAAATAAATCTGTCATCCTAACATTGACTATAGCAGATTAACCCAGCAAAGAGTAAGAAGAAGCAGCTCAGTTTTGATGCTGTGGTTACACATCAGTGCACTTCATCAGAAGGACAGCAGTTGGTCTCTTGGAAGTTACAAACATGGCCTAAAGAAATATTTCTGAATTCTTGGAAGACAAGCTGAATACAGAGTAGGACTCTCCAGTGGCTTTTGAGCTTGCTGCAAAAATGGAGCAAGCATGAGCATGAAATTATTTATTTATCTGTTTGTTTATTTATTTAAAACACATTTTATTAGGTATGCAAACAGAGCCCAGGAGGCTTGTTTCTAGTTGTGACCTGGGGGAAGGGGTTGGAACATGGGATGGCATACAGAATGCTTATAATCAACCGCAAGAATACATGATACAAAGGAGATACATACAGTATGTACTGTACATAGTGTAAGTAAGCATTAATCACCGAGAAAGAAGGCATTTCCTAGGAATTAGTGCATGGTTGGGGCATATCAGGCCCGAAGGCTGGTGCTCTCACACCAAACATGCATTAATTCTTAGAAATATACTGAGTGATTAATACACTGCTCTTCACAACAAGCACTGGCCAAGTACTGCAGGAAAAGACAAATAATGCAAGATATGTGGAAATATTTGTACGGAAAAAACCATGTTATTTTACAAATAACAGCAACATTGTGAGTGCTGCACTAATCATTTATGAACACATAGTGCTATAAGTTTAGTAGTGGTGTAACATTACTATAGTAGTGTTTAAAACTTTCCAAATAGTACTCTGTTGCTCAAAACGGCGCTCATTTCAGTTTAGATACAGAAACACTAAGATCTGCGGGTCACAGAAGGCTATTTGCATAAATTCATAGCACTCGCTACTTTAACATATTTTGGTGTTCTTTTGTGTGTGCCACCTGTATAGTATTTCTGATGCACTGTGTGTCTGCTTGATTTGTGTCTCGTCCATTGTGTGGATTTAAAAACTGTACTGGTGGATATTTATCTGCTCATTGTTTCAAAATCACCGTCATAGAACTGTATGTCCACGCACTGCAAGATGCTCAGCTTTTGGCAGTTGTGTGGTCATTTTGTCAGATGAATGAGAGGGAGCAGAGATCTCAAAAAGTTTGAGGCAAGGCTTTTAGCAGTCTGAAAGTGCTTAGAGCAGATAGCTCAATTTTGGGTGACTTTCATGATAATGCTGAGAAGAAGACATTATCATTCGGGTGGATGGGTGGGAAACTCAAAGCACTATAATGCTTACATGTGTCTATTGTGAGTATTACCTCATGGAGTATATCTAGGGAATTGATGCACAGTAAATTTAACATTAGATGGTGCGTTTGCTTCAATCACAGTGTTGGATTTGTAGAAAACTTAATTGCCATGTTACAAGTAGATACTGTACATTTACCACATGACCCCTTGGATGGCTGCAGGTGAAAGTGCATAGAGTCACATAGTGCAGATATCGTAGACCTGCAAATTTGGGGCACTGTATGTAGTGTTTTCTGAACTTCTAATTTTTGCTGAGGTGCGGTGGATTAATCAATGGTGGATGTCAATGAGCTGCAAAGGGACAAAACATCTACAACTGTTGCCACCAAGAAGTTTTAAAAACTAAAAAAAGGGTGGATGGCTACTAATCCTAAAAATAAAAGATATGGGAGGGATAAAAACCTTATAAAACATTATTTTACAGAGTTCTTAGGTAGGGGCTCTTGTTCCCATTTTTGCAGTTCATAAAAGTGCCAGGAAGCATGTTTTAATTTTAAATCTCATGCCAAGTACAGCAGCATCAAAAATACCAAGAGTGCAAGGTCCAAAGACGACAACACAATTAAAGTGTTTTAAACTTATTGCTGTTTTGGAAGGTTCTGAAACTCAAGTCCAGTGTTTTTATTTCATGACCCAATGTCCTGCAAGCCAAATCATCTAAGCCAATAGAGACAAAGAATTCAATGTTACTATGTTTAAAAAAAATCCAAAAGATTGCTGCTGCACAGAAGTCAGTGTGCTCCTAGGGTTAAATTATGAGCTTGAGAACCAGGACACAATAGATTCAAATTCTACCACAGCCACTGTACAACCTCATGCAAGTTGTTTGATCTTCATGGGCTTCAGATTGTTCCAGTTGTAATACTGAGTAGAAGCAGGAACCCACTGAACCAAAGATATTAAATAACAACAAAACAAAGCAGGAAAACTGGAATAGGCATGTGTTTGATCAAAATCTGAAGGGACCAGGAATGTCATGTATGGGCTGTTTTGAAACTCTCTGATATATATTTTATTTCTTTATTTAATCATGTCTCGAATTACAGTATCTTTGAGTCAATGACTTTTTTGCAGAGGTTCCACGTCAGAATGAAGACAAACACAACAAAGAACTATATACATAACAAGTGGAATACATGGTAATGGAGTTGGGTTTACAATCCAAAATAAAAGTTACAATCAGGTGAAAAGTGTTAACATTCAGGTTACAGCAAAAAATTTCAATCAGGTTAAATTTTACATTCAGGTTACAGTAAGAAGTTCAGTAGGTTTTGAGGATTAGGGAGGTGCCCTAGGAGGAAAGAGCAGGGAGTGATGCTGTCAAGAAATTTGACATTGTCAGGGAGTGTAGTGGGAGATAAGAGGGAAAACTGAGGGTGAGAGGGAGTGTAGTGGGAGATGAGGGGGAGACTGATGGGTGTGAGGGAGGACAGTGGGGAGATGGGGAGAAAGGGGCTGGCAGGGGGTATGTGGGCAGTGTTACGAGTGGGATAGCAAGGGGAAGAGGAAGGAGAGTGAGGAAAGGGAAGGGAAAAGAGTGTCAGGGAGGAAAAAGGAAAGGAGAGACAGAGAAGGAAAAAAGGGGGATGAGACATAGGACAGGGGATGATGGTCAAGGTAGGGGGAGAGTGCAGACTGTAGACAGTGTGTGAGGCTGAAATGGGGGCCTATGTGTGGCAATCACAACTGCTAATAGCAGTAAGATGTTGTCTGAGTTTCTGTTTGAAAGAGCCCAGTTTAGATTCTTCTAGAGTGTCCATGGGAAATTTATTTAACCATCTTGGAGCACAGAATCTGAAGGACCATTGGGCTTGTGTGGTCCAACAGAAAGGGGTCAGGTATGCATGCCTGGAGGCATTCCGGGTGCTGCACCAATTAGGAATGTGAGTGAGAAAATGCTGGGAGGTTGGAGGGGTAGCCCCAAGGAGATTTTCTTCAAGAGTAGGCAGATTTGATAAGTAATCCTACCACTGAGGTTCAGCAAGGTGGTAAGGGTGTAGAGATCACATGTGTACATGCATCTGGGTGCACCTGAGACTAGACAACAGGAATTGTTAAAGGCCATGCATATGCTTTTAAGGGATGACTCGGTAGCTGAGCCATAGATGACTAGGCCGTAATCTATTATGGAGAGCACAGAGCTAGTAACAGCGAGTGGAAGGGTATCTTGGGTCATGCTCTACCTGAGCCTGTAGATGATCCTTAACCTAGAATTAACCATCTTGGAGACATTGCTAATATGCTCACAAAAGGATAAGGTACTGTCAAGGATTGTACTTAGGTACTTACAGGTAAAAATCTGCTCGATGGGGACATTTTGGTTGTTACGCTTGATTAAGGGGGTAGATTTTTGTACATTATGAGGGCTGGCGAAAAGCATTGATTTTGTTTTTTTTGTAGTTCATAACCAGCTTGTTCTGGGAGAACCAGGTCTCCACTGCTGCAAAGTCGTGTTGTAGGCTTACAGCTAATGGGAGGGGATCTGAGTGGCTGGTATATACTACGGCGTCATCTGCATATAGTAGATTATTGGTGCAGGCAAGTGGGAGGGAGTTTAGAAAGAGGACGAAAAGCAGCGGCCCCAGTATGGAGCCTTGGGGAGCACCAGGACTGGCCTGTTGTCAGAGAGGGCGATACCGATACTGATCTCACTAAGTGCCCACAATCAGTTGCCTTGTATATGAAATCTGTGTACTGAAGGAGGGCAGATGTGGTGCTATGGCCCCTCCTGAAGCCATGCTGTTCAGGACATTGGATGTTGTACTTGGTAAGGTAGCCAGTGAACTGGTATGTGACTATACATTCCAAGACTTTGGAGAGTGGGGGGGAGAATGGAAATTGGGTGATAGTTTGAGGGAACTGCCCTGTCCTGAGACTTATGAATTGGTGTCACTAATGCTGTTTTCCATAACATGGGGAATTGACTAAGGCACTGTGATACGTTTAGAATTTTTGTGAGAGGAAGGAGCACAGCAACTAGTGTCATGTGCAGCAGCTTTAGGTCCAGTGAGTTGCTACTAAAGCAGGCCTTGCCAAGTACCCTAAAGAGGTAATTTTGGGACTCTGTAAGTGTGATTTTCATGGAGCGGAAGAGTGGGTTAAGCGATGGTGGACTAGAGTTCTTGGGGCCTTACATGTTAGAATGAGTGTTGAAAAAGTTAGGGGGGAATACACCAGTTAGGTTGGTGAACGCAGAGTTGAAGGTGTCTGCTATGTGTTTTGGGTCCAGAATGGTTGTGCCATATAAGCTAAGCATGGAGGTGGTTGGATTTGCTGGGCTTCCCTGACAGTTTCCTGAGATTGTCCCAAAATTTCCTACTGTCTCCTCAGGAATAGGTTAGGGTGTCCTTGTAGTATGTAGCTTTGTCTAGGCAGATGGCTCAGGTACAGGTGTTTCTGGCTGCCCGGTACTGTTGCCAGTCAGCTGGTCTTCTAGTGGCTCGGGCTTTGTGCTACGGGTGATGTCTATTAGACATTTGATTTAGTAGCGTGGAGGTGATCCAGGGATTGTAAGCATTTTTTATCTTCAGTTTTATGTAGTGGGTGTAGATGTTACAAGCGGAGTTGAACTGGGAAATAAAGTATTCAAGGGCCTGACCAATGCTAGGTGCAGCATCCAAGGGTAGCCAGTCACAGTTTTGGAAGTGTGCTTGTAGTTGCTTAACTTGTCCTTGTTTGAGGACACGTTGGTAAGACCATTTGCAAGGTTGCTTGGGGGTCCTGTTGGACCAGTAGCAGATGACAGGGGAATGGTCACTGAGGGAGTCCGGGAGGATCTCTGTACCTGTTATCCACTCTGCGCGGTTTGTAAAAACCAAGTCAAGTAGGGGGCAATTTCCGGTCCTGTAGTTAAATCTGGTTGGGGTTGTCACAATCTGTATGAAATCAATAGCTGTGGCAGCATTTTTATAGGGGCTAGCATCAGGTGAGAGCCAATTGATACTGAAATCACCAAGGAGTATTAGTTCCTTGGGGTAGGGTCATTTTAGATATGTAATCAAGGATGGAGTTGAAGCCATTGGATTGGTCACGTGATGGGATGTAGGCCGTGAGGAGTATGAGGGCCTTACCTTGTTGACCAAGGAGTAATTTTAATGCAAGCACCTGGGTGCTACTCCCAGTGACAATTGTGGGGAGGACGTGTCCTTGGAGGGATTTCCTAATGTGTACTGCACAGCCTCCACTCCTTTTTCCTACTCTATCTTCACTGAATAAGGTATAGCTGTCGAGGGAGATGGCATGGTCCAGAACTCTGGGGGACAGCCAGGTTTCAACAACGGCGAGCACATCAGAGTTGTGCTGGGACGTCCATGCCTGAAGGAGATCTATCTTTTGGAGGAGGCTACGGATGTTTACTGAGGCGAGTTTAAGACCACTGTTGTGCAGGTGGGAGTGCAGAGTAAATATTTTCTATCAGCGGGATGAAGATAGGGAGGCATTCCACACTTTCCTAAGGGAAGAAGGGAGGGCAGCAAGCCAGGCAAAGACCAAACCAAGGAAACACTAGCACGAACAGTAAAAGAAGGGGACAAGACTTTCTATAGATACATTAGTGAAAGGAGAAAGTCCAGAGGGGGTATTGCTAAGATCAAAGGGGATAAGGGGCCGTGTGTGGAGGAGGACCAAGTAAAAGCATCTATCCTAAATAGATAATTCTGCTCAGTATTTACTGAGGAGAAGATAGGGCAGGGCCCACAGCTCAGCACCATGAACATAAGGAAAGGATAGTGCAACACCTGGAATCCGTAGGAGCGCAGAATCCAAGACAGCATAGATTTGCAACAGGAAGGTCCTGTCAAACTAATCTCATAGATTTCTTTGACTGGGTAACCAGAGTGGTGTATCAATGGGGTGCAGTTGATGTCACTTACCTTGATTTCAGCAAAGCTTTTGATACTGTTCCACATAGCAGATTGATTAATAAGCTGGGTAGGCTAGGGGTAGGTCAGAAGTTGGTCAACTGGGTGGCAAACTGGTTGGCGGGCAGAAAACAGAGAGTGGTGGTAAATGGTATACAGTCAGAAGAGATGCAAGCCACAAGTGGGGTACCTCAGGGATCAGTCCTGGGGCCAGTTGTCTTCAATATCTTCATCAGTGACATTGCAGATGGACTGGAGGGTAAGGTTTGCCTGTTTGCATATGACACCAAGATCTGCAACAGAGTAGATGACCCAGATGGGATGGGCAGAATGAGAAGAGATCTGGAAAAACTGGCAAAATGGTCTGAAGAGTGGCAACTGGGGTTTAACACAAAGAAGTGCAAGATCATGCACATAAGGAAGAGAAACCCTGAAGCTACTTATAGGTTGGGAGAGGAGTTGCTGGGAGTCACAAGGGAAGAGAGACTTGGGCATCATCATCACAGATGACCTGAAATCATCCAGGCAGACCACTAAAGCAGTAGGTAAGGCTAGAGGGGCATTGGGGTGTATTAGTAGGGGTATCACAAGTCATAAGAGGGAGATAATAATCCCTCTTTACAAGACACTGGTTAGCCCCATCTGGAGTACTGTTTGCAGTACTAGAGGCCACACCTGCACAAGGACATTAACAAAATGGAGGCAGTCCAGAGAAGGGCAAACAAAATGATGCAGGGACTGCATCAGAAAACATATGAGGACAGATTAGCGGAGCTCAATATGTATACCCTAGAGCAAAGGAGGGAGTGATATGATTGAAACTCTCAAACATCTTCAGGGCATTAACAAGGTGAAAGAGTCTAACATGCTTCAATATAAGAAAAATAGCAGGACAAGAGGACATAGCATGAGATTAGTGGGAGGCCGATTAAGGGGTAATGTGAGGAAGTTCTTTTTCACAGAAAGGGTGGTGGATGCATGGAACGGCCTTCCACAGGAAGTGGTGGATATGAATACAGTGCAGGGCTTCAAACAGGCATGGGATAGGCATAAGGGAGCAATACAGATGAGTATGAATAAATAGGCCATTGACAGAGTAAAGGCCTATGGCACATTCATAAGGTAGAATAAATGGGCAGACTGGATGGGCCTTGGAGTCCTTATCTGTCGTCAACTTCTATGTTTCTATGTTTCTATCATTTCCAGTAAATTGCTATAAAAGGGTAAATGATTTTGTGGCTGGAAAAAAAAAAACATTCGTATAATCATTGGCGCTCAACTCCAGTTTAAGAACAGAACTGGGCAGCTTAATGAGAACGTACATCTTCAACCTGAAAATCCACTGGTTCCACTCAAACCAAATGTCTCAGTCACACAGTAAGGCTAGCCAGATCTGTTTTTTTTTCTGTCAAAGCTTGGAGTGCTTCATATTCAGGCTGGGCTTCACCCATGCCTCAACAACAAACATGTTGCCGACACCGATTATGGTGCAGGCAACATGCCACCTGGCATTACAGTGCCAGACATTATGACTCCTGGGAGTTACAGCTCCAAATTGCCCTCCTGGGAAACAGTCAACGTCTGCCCCTCCCGCACCTCCCAAAACTAATTATAACTTCCTCTGGGACGAGCATGCCCCAGAGGGGGTAGAAACTGTGTGGGCACAAAGGGTGACAGGAGTGAGGGGTGATCTAAAATCAAGATTGCCCCTTTCACTGTTGTCCTTGTTGCAGGACCCTAATTGTGGCAGCCGAATGTACTGGTAACTTGATGGGATACATGGATGATATCAATGCTTCAGTAGTTCCCATTCCCACAGGTTCAGGGATGTGAGCTAGTGAGCTGCTGGTATTATAGACAGCCTCCAGACTTCCTGAAATTGTGTTGCCAGTCCTGAGCACTGAACACTGCAACTAGTTCTCAGGATAAAGTGCTTAAAGGGCCACTTGATGTTTTTAAAATGGGGTAAATATCAGTGGTTGAAATGGGGGAACTCAGGGGAACTCAGTTCCTGGAGGAAAATTAAGAACCTGAGTCAGTTCCAGGAGTAAAATGGGAAATTAGTGCTCCTATGTAACATTTATCTACCTTAAGTCATAAAACAGAATAAATGAGGCTTTACAATGCAAAATATAATGAGAAAATGTATACTGAGACCCATGTCAGGTATATTTGATCCTACATAAAATGGTGGTGGATTTCCCAAGTGAATTTATTCCACTTACAGCACTAGTAAACATGTATCTGTTCCTGTCTGTGCTATAATAGCACTTTAAATGCTGGGAGTAAGGAATCTGTGCTTCAGCAAGGAGGTCAGTCCCTTACTTTGTTACTCTATTATACACCTCCTCAACTGAGATGAATTCCTTTTTCCAGCCCCCTCTGTTGAGAATGACCACTGCCTGCTTAGTCAGTTTCTGGTGCCAGTTTCCATGGTATTGAAGCACTTCAGTGTAAAAAAGTTTCTTTTTTTGTTAACCAGCTGGAAACTCCATGCCCTACATGGACAAGGTTCTGTCAGCCCACATGGTGTACTGAGATGCTGAGGTAAACATATTAATTCCTGTTGTTCAGGGAATAGTAAACCTCTTCAGCATAACATCACTTTTTCACACAACATGAACATAGTTACAGATGACTACATTAGAACCCAGACAGGTTCAGCTTGTTATGTATGTGAAATGGTAATGCATTGCGTTACTCTGCCACTTGAGGGCAGCATTCCGATATGTGTAAGCTAGAAAGAGAGCAGACAGAGAGTGTTGTTGCTGAGACCAGAGAGGCACCTGAATAAAAATGAAAGCTGCTCTACTCCAGTTGCAGTGTGAGTTTGTTGAACAAAACCAGATTAAATGTTAGAACATAACATAATTGGCGACGCGGTGTTTAGTTACTCTCCGGTACCTTACCAGAATGAACTACAACTGTGAGGGTTTTCCTGAGACGTAACTTTTGGACCCACGAGTGAACCCAAGAGAGACACATAAAGATGGCCGTGACCATAGGACATATTGATGCCTTTGATGAAAATGTGGAACAATGGACAACTTATATTGAGAGATTTGGACATTTTGTCACAGCAAATGATATAAGTGATGAAAAACAGGTGGCGGTGTTACTGAGTGTTATGGGCAGCACAACGTACAGTTTGCTGAGAAGTCTAATAGCACCAGAAAAGCCCGGGGAGAAAACTTTTGCCAGTATTGTGGAGGTTTTACAGACACATTTCTCTCCTAAGCCTCTGGTGATTGCTGAAAGATTTTGCTTTCACAAACGAAATCAAGCAGAGGGTGAGTCTGCTGCGCAGTATGTGGCCGTTTTAAAGAAATTAGCTGAGCATTGCGAGTTTGGCACCCATTTAGATGATGCCCTTCAAGACAGATTTGTGTGCGGTTTGAAAAGTGAAGTGACACAGAAGCGTCTCTTAACGGAGGCGGGGCTGACATACAAGAAAGCGATAGAGATCGCTGTATTGATGGAAACAGCTGCATGGGAGGCTCAGCACCTAAGTGATTCCCTGAAATGCTTTATCCTTCTCTTCTCCCAGGAAGCCTAATAAATGTGGTCATTGTGGGAAGGCTAATCACAGTGATAAGGATTGCTGGTTTAAAGAACAGACATGTCATAACTGTGGGAAGAAAGGCCACATTGGGCGAGTGTGCAGAGGGAAAAAGAAAGGAGGGGAAATCAATGGAAGCAAAGGGAAGCAATTTGCAAAATGTAGAAAGAGAGAAGTACATCGTGTGGAAACACAGGGAATGTGCAGTGATGACACTGATACTGAATTAGCATTGCATGTGCTGACTCTTAAAGGGGAAACAGCAACCATCTGTGTAACACCTGAAATTGAAGGGAAACCACTGAAAAAGGAATTGGACACAGGGGCCACAGTTTCATTGATTTCTACAGACAAGTATGAAACTATGTTGAGACATCTACCCCTGCAAACGACTGACATTGTACTGAGGACATACACTGGCGAGGCAATTTCACCTGAAGTTGTCATCAAGGTGCAGGTGAAAATAAATGGGCAAATGGCACTACTGCCTTTGTACATGGTTAAAGGTAACTACCCTTCACTCTTAGGCTGAGAATGGCTGAAGAAAATATGCCTCAACTGGCAGGAGATAAGGACTGTTAGTACGGGTGACCACAACACTCTAGAAGCAGTGTTGCAAAAACATGCTCCTTTATTCAAAGGGAGCTAGGCACAATGAAGGGCATTGAGGCAAGAGTGTTTTTGAAGCCACAGCACAAACCAAAGTTTTGTCAACCTCGCCCAGTACCTCCGCACGCACTCAGACCGAAAGTGGAGGCCGAATTAACTCACCTAACCGAAGCTGGAGTCTTGTCACCTGTACAGTGTAGTGACTGGGCAACGCCAGTAGTGCCAGTGGTAAAGAAAGATGGTTCCGTGTGAATATGTGGAGACTTTAAAGTAACCATGAATCCAGTTCTGTGTGTGGAACAGTATCCGATTCCACGCATTGAAGACTTGTTTGCATCGTTGGCACAGGGCCAATGCTTCAGTAAGCTGGATTTGTCACATGCTTATCTACAAATGAGAGTAGACGAAAACTCAAGGAAATATCTCACAATAACCACCCAAAAGGGTCTCTTCTGCTATAATTGCCTACCTTTTGGCATTGCATCAGCTGAAGCCATATTTCAGCGAGCTATGGACCAGGTTTTACGAGGTCTTCCAAATGTTCACTGTTACCTGGATGATATACTGGTGACCGGAAGGAATGATGCAGAGCACCTGAAGAACCTGGATACAGTTCTGCAGTGATTGGAAGATTTTGGCTGCGTGTCCAGAAGGAGAAGTGAATTTTCAAGACTTCATTTGAGATACGTGGGCCATACCATAGATGCAGCGGGCTTACAAATCGCCTGAGAAAGAAAAAGCGATTGTGGACGCCCCAGCACCGGAAAATGTGAGCCAGTTACGGTCGTTCTTGGGACTGTTAAATTATTATGGCAGGTTTATTCCTAATCTGGCTACGATTCTCAACCCACTAAATGGCTTGCTGTGCAAGGGGAAGTCCTGGTGTTGGACAAAGGACTGCGAGAGTGCGTTTAAGAAGGCTAAAAAGCAGCTTGTGTCACAAGATGTGCTCATTCACTATAATCCACAGCTGAGCATCAGACTGGCATGTGATGCCTCACCTTACGGGGTGGGAGCAGTTCTTTCTCATGTTCTACCGAATGGAGATGAAAAGCCAATTG
This sequence comes from Neoceratodus forsteri, assembly GCA_016271365.2. Classification (NCBI taxonomy): domain Eukaryota; kingdom Metazoa; phylum Chordata; order Ceratodontiformes; family Ceratodontidae; genus Neoceratodus; species Neoceratodus forsteri. The sequence continues at coordinate 606,876,595 of CM057449.1, read as the reverse complement.
CCTTTGCATCCAGAACTCTCACCAAAGCTGAACAAAACTGTGCCCAAATTGAGCGAGAAGCTTTGGCAATAGTGTTCAGAGTTCGTAAATTCCACCAATACCTCTATAGTCATGAATTCACACTCCTCACTGATCACTGTCCCCTCACGACCATTTTCAGCCCCCACAAAGGTATTCCTTCCATGGCAGCAGCCAGAATGCAACATTGGGCTCTCTTGTTATCAGCTCACAACTACCGCATTGAATACAAGAAGGCAGCTCTTCATGGCAATGCTGATGGGCTCTCAAGATTGCCTCTGCAGGTAGCCCACAGTGACAAAGTGGACACTGTCGATGTCTTCTACATCAGTCAGCTTGAGAAATTACCTATCACAAGTTCTGAAATTAAAAAGGAGACAAAAGTTGACCCTGTGTTGTCTCAAGTCTTGGACTTAGTAACAAAAGGACTTTACTGTGAACCAGGACATTCACGAGGAGTTATCACCATACATCAGGCGTAATGAGCTTTCAGTACAGCAAGGTTGCTTGATGTGGGGTGTCCGGGTGATTGTCCCTTCAAAACTACGTATTCGTGTTTTGGAAGAGCTACATGTGGGACACCCGGGTGTAGTGAAAATGAAGGCTTTAGCTAGAAGCTATATTTGGTGGCCAGGGATTGATTTGCAAATTGAGCAACAAGCAAAAACAAGCACTACCTGTCAGCGTGTTCAGAAAATGCCCTGTCGCTCACCTCTACATCCCTGGATGTGGCCAGGTGCACCATGGCAGCACATTCATGTAGATTTTGTGGGGCCGTGGGAAGGACACATGTACTTAATTGTTGTAGATGCCCACTCAAAGTGGCCCAAAATTCAAGTTATGGACACTACTACTACTAGTAAGACCATTCAAGTGCTGCGAGGACTATTTAGCCATTACGGGATTCCTGAACAGCTGGTCAGTGACAATGGACCACAATTTATTTCTAGTGACTTTGCAGCATTTCTGAAGTCCAATGGTGTGAGGCATATTCGTAGTGCCCCATATCACCCCTCGACTAATGGTCAAGTGGAGCATTTTGTGCAAACCATGAAGAATGCTCTGAAATCGGCGGGGGGGTCTTTGACCTTACAACACAAGTTGGATAACTTCCTGCTGGCATACCGAAATACACTCCATGCTACAACAAAGGAATCTCCAGCAATTTTGTTTTTTGGCGTAAGCTTCGCTCCCGTCTTGATTTGCTTAAGCCAGATGTGGCATCAGAGGTTTTGAAGAACCAAGAATCTCAAATACTGCGCCGGGCAAGCTTGTTCAAAGGACAGGCAGTTCACTGTTGGTCAAGAGGTGCTTGTTCGAGATTACCAGAAGGGAGAGAAGTGGACCCCTGGTGTGGTGACATCTCAGATGGGTCCAGTGTCGTATACAGTTGATGTTGAATCTGGAGTGAAATGGAAACGTCATGCTGAACAGCTCCTAGATGTTCAGCAGCGCACAGATGGGGACACCTCCAAGGAAGAAAACCCACGGGAAATGTGGATTTCATCTGCTGTAGCTGACAGAAGCCCCACTACGAAAGTCCCAACACCTTCTGAAGATGTAGAGCAGGAGGTGGAGAGGAGCAATGGTGAGGCTGTACAACCACGGAGGATCGGAGGGAGGTACCAGACAGGGCAGCCATGCCAAGGGTTGCTCACGAGAAAAGTTATCCATCCCAAATTTCAAAACCTCCAGATTGTTTGAACCTGTGAGACATTTAAAAGAAACAAAATGTTTTGTGTAGTTAGAGAGCCAGATCAGAGTATTGGGGCAGAATAATCCCCTTGACTGGTTCGAGGCCTGGGGCAGTCTACCCCCTACCTCTAGCATAGAATGAACCATCTTAATAATAGCGAATAATGCTAATACTTGTTCAGTTGGTAACAATATAATTTAGTGGGGAGGAAATGTTATGTATGTGAAATGGTAATGCATTGCGTTACTCTGCCACTTGAGGGCAGCATTACGATATGTGTAAGCTAGAAAGAGAGCAGACAGAGAGTGTTGTTGCTGAGACCAGAGAGGCACCTGAATAAAAATGAAAGCTGCTCTACTCCAGTTGCAGTGTGAGTTTGTTGAACAAGACCAGATTAAATGTTAGAACATAACACAGCTCACCTCATCTGTACTATATTGTAGTCCATGGAATGGTACATGAGCCTAGGGTCTTTGTTTGGGCCCTGAACCACTGACCTCGGCCTAGAGGTATGAGCAATACCACTGAGCCACACTGATATCAATGAAGGGATAATGTAGGAGGCAACCTGTCCATTATCACTACTGACTGCAATACTGTTGATGGCCATATCAGTTAAAGGTTTTACTATACAAGCATTTGTCAATGCCAAATGTTGCTTGCTTGTATGTGCTGTTTAGGTATTTGGAAGTCACTGGAGTGCAAATATTGAAAATTCGCGAACTTACAAGCGTGCGTAGGAACTGCGAAAAGCACGCTCGTAAAACAGTCATTTTTAGGAATTTTTTCACCAAATTTTCAACATAGCCATTTTAAGACCTCTGCTCATGAACAGTGTCACTGTGATTTTCTTAATGTGTCCTATACATTGATTTCGCACACCGACTGCGCCATTGTGTGCTACATGTGCGGAAACACGTTTTGGGCAGGATGTGAAAAATGACCGCTGTACTGCTCATAAGGAGGTGTGATAAAATGGCAATGTTGAAAATCTGGAGTGAGAATATTGAAAATTCGCAAACTTACGAGCGTGCGTAGGAACTGCGCAATGCACGCTCCTAAAACAGTCATTTCTAGGAATTTCTTCACCAAATTTTCAACATAGGCTTTTTGAGAGCCTACCTTATGAACACTGGCACTGTCGTTTCGTTAATCAGTCCCAAAAGGTGATTTCGTGCAGTGACCGTGAAATCACCCTTTGGGCCCAATTAACGCCATGACAGTGCAAGAATTCATGAGGAGGGATCCCAAAAACCCCATGTTGAAAATTTGGGCCCAAAATTCCCAAAATGCCTGAGATATGCAACAAAGTTGAAAAAACCCTATTTATTCCATTATACAGCTTACCGGCATTTCCTCAGTTCGCGGTCGGCTTTGAAGAGTGCAGACGTGTTCCCGGTCCACCGATGATCATCGCGCCCGGCGCTCGGAGAGTAAGTATGGGGTGGGGAGGTGTGGGAGGCAGGGTGCACAGTGGGTGGAGTGCGGGTGATGGCAGGGAGACTGGGGGCGTTTTTTATTTACAGGGGTTTTTTTTAATGAAGACGACACGGGATGTTTGCCACACTGGGGTGGGCTCCCAGCATGGCAGCTGGAAAGGCTGTTTGGGAGGGCTGGAGCTGATGGGGCATTGGGCACCCCCGTCGGCTATAACAAGATTTGCCAAGTTGGGGTGGGCTCCAAGCGTGGCACCTGGAAAGGTTTTGAGGGGGGGCGTGCAGCCGTGGAGCCAACGGGGGATTGGGCACCCCCGTCGGCTATAACCTTTTTAGGTATTTATTTAATGACTGCTTTTGCAATTAAGTCAGTTAAATAACCGTTCAAACCATAAAAAAATAAATACATTTAATGGACGTGGAGATATCCGATTTGGCTGATTGCAAGAGGTGTGTTTGGGGGTGGGGAGAACTGACTTTTGAATGGGGGCGTGGCTAACTGCGCGTTTGGAGGACCAAGTACTGTAATCCGCTGAATTCCAAAACCGGGGCACTATGTGTCCCCTAATATAAATAATCGCCACATTTTTGCTTTGTGGGGCGTGGAGCCGGCGGGGTGCTACAGTGTGTGCGTGGGGGGAGGGAGTTCAGCACGCAATATGCATGCTTGCTTGTGTGTGTGGGGCTCTGCTCACTGAAGCGGAGCTCTCCCTTTCAACTGTATGCCACTGCATTTGGACTGCTTTCATAGACAGCTGCAGCAGTCATTGGAGAACTGCGGCCGCGCCTGCAAACTGGCTGACTGAATTGGAAGACGGGGTGCCACACATCCGAAAACTCGGATGATGGCACTATGTTTCTTGCACATGGGTGCAAGCAACATAAAAATGGGTCAGAAATGCACTGCTTCCTGATTGGCAAACTACATTCTGCAATCCTTATGATAATCCTTCACAAATACACTGCCTGGGACAAGTTTAGGCAGTGGGATTTTTAATCCTTCACAAATACACTGCCTGGGACAAGTTCAGGCAGTGGGATTTGACCAAAGTACATACAGAATGCTGGTCCTGATTAGAAGGGTGAGATGTTTCCTAACAGAACAAAAGCAAAGGTTGTCTTTCAATGTCAAAGTGTCTGCGGAGGGCAGGATAAATGGAGGAGCACCCCAAGGAGAAAACTGGAGTACTACATTTCTTAAGCATGATAAATTACTTAAAAGCCAGAAGGGAGAGTGTGAAGTATGTTGAGTACACCATTATCATCAATAACTTCAAGACCAAAAGTTAGAGTCATGACCAGAGACCTGAAAAAACTGAATAGCTGGAACGGAACCACATGAAAATAATTCCTTAAAAACAGAGGAAATCAGATTCAGCAAAAACTTAATGAATGATTCCCCACTCTTTGGGATTGCTGAACTGAGGTAATTACTGAAACAAAGCTCCTAAGTGTACAGGTTATAAATGATCTCTCAGGGTCACCCATGTTTATTTGTAACCCCCTTCCCCTTCAGGAGGGGCTCACCTGGTGCCTGGGAGCCTGTTCTGCTGACTGTCTTCACTGCTGCCTCCTGCCACCAAGTTCGGGTCCTCTGCCCATTTAGGTCTCTGTCCAGCTCCCCGCACTGTTGTCTGGGTCCTTGGGGGTCGGGGGACTCAGCCACGAGACCGCTGCTGAGAGTGGGCACTTTAAGTGGGCCTGAAGGGTCCACACATGCACAGTAGTGCATTTTTGTTTCTTCCCTGTGTTAATCTTCACCATTCATCACTGGTGGGTGTAAGCCAGAGCACAGCACCCCATAGGAGCTTTTTTTTTTTGTTAGGGGAGGAGCCAGCGGTGCCACCCATGAGGCTGATGCACTGCGTGGCACTCAAGGGTTGGCCAGAAATGGTCATTTCTCCTCCTCCTCCACCTCAGTTCTGCTTCTCCTGCCTTCGAGACAGCACCTCGCCTACAACTGAGAAGATTCTGAAGTACTGCACCATTGCGGCCTAGTTTGGTCCTCAGAGCTGCTTTCAATGCTGCCTTGGAGCCACTTTTGACATTGCCTAAGTAATATCCGCCTTGGTTCTGCCATCCAGTACTCGCCACTGTTATTGTAGATCCGGTAAGATCTTTCTTTTTCTTTTCTTTAATGGCATTGAGTCTTTACTGTTTATTTTTAAGTTACCGTTTGCATCATGCAGGTTCGGGGGACAAGAAGCATTCTTTGAAAGCAGGCCAGCCTCCTATGCATCGATGTCCCTTACCTGCCTTGGACCCCAACATGACATGGATCATGCAATGAATACTTCTCGATGGACCACCGCGCTCTCAAACACCGCATATTAAAAGTTGTCAGAGCCCCGCTGACTTTCGGGGGGCATCATCGCTCTCGTCATACCAAGTGTAGGTCTCTTCACCCTTCCTCTGGGTCCCCTCCTGGGCCTATATAGTCTAGTGAGGAGTGGGCCTCCTCCTCTTCTAGCCTTGCAGTGGAGGAGGTCTCTACCATGGTGCCGGAGGACCAGTCTGGCTCCACCTGGGGCCAGACCAGGAGCACCATCCTGACAGTCACCTCTTCAGAGGTGCAGGCTCTCCTGTTGTAGGGGCCCATGGATGCTGGGTCCAGCATGGGGCTTTCCTTGGTGCCACCCGCTGGTGCCACCCTGGATTCTGAAGCCGTTTGCATCTCTGGTGACTAGGGCAGTGCCACAAGGGGTGCTGGGCCTACCAGTGGCACCGTTCCGGGCGTTGTAGGTGGGAAAGCCACCAGGGTCACCAGTCTAGCGCTCCTCTGGATCTCCTCCTCTCTGGAGCCAGATGATCAGGAGGCTGATCCAGACTGGTGACTTGACTTCTCAGAGACAGTGGGATCTCCAGGGCCCAGGACCATTGCACCTCCCCAGGTGCCCCCCATGTGGCTCTGGTGACTGCGACCGTTGCTGACCCCCATGCCAATGGTGGCATCAGGGTGGTGGTGTGGGTCAGAAGCCTCAGTGCTAGGGGTGTGGTGGCATGGATGTTGGGGGAGGGGTCGACTGCCGCCTCCGGTGCCACCCCTCCTTGATGTGGACTGGAACCCCCTCCACGGTGGCTCTCCTCAGGGAGCCTTCAGAGTTGGGGGATCCTATGGCACAGGGTGCGAGGATGAGGTCTTCCTTGGAGTCGATGGGGTTGAGGGGATGGGGTGAGGGGCTGCGGCACTCCTTTACAGTCCTTTGTGGCTCTGGGAGGAGCTGCAGTGCTGAACCCAAGTTTTCTCCTTCTCCTCCTTCGAGGGAGTCCTCGTTGGGTGGGGCTTGGGTCTGTCATTCTGGATTCATGTTGCCCCAGTCCCCTCATAGGGATGCTTCCCCTACAGGGCTTAGTCCGGACCAATTCAAGTTCCTTCACAGGCTGCTTACAGAGCAGACCTACGTATCCCCTGTTCTTCCAGGATTGCCTGTTAGGTCTTTAGGCGTGGCAGATGCACTACTCTTGCTGTGGTAAGGTCTTCCGCCTTGCCTCTGCGTCCAGCCCCTCTTCTTCCTGGCCATGTCAGTCCTTCAGAACCTCTGACCTGGGAACAGTTCAGATCCCAGGCTGCGGATCTCCCCCATTGCATTAGGGCCATTGATGAGCAGGTCTTTTGCCTGTCTCCCCCTCCACAGCCAGAGTCCAAATCATCAGGTTCCTCAGCCTCCTCATCTTCCTCCATCAAGGAAGAGGAGACCTCCATCCATCAGTCCTCTGATGCTGATCAGACACAGTATCAGCACTTTCTTGTGAGGCTGGTCCAGGACCTGCGTATTTCCTATGTGGCTTACCGCCATACCGAGTGTACGTCGCAAGCCTTCTTGGGCGAATATGGTGCGGACCACTTGGTGGTCCTGTCTTGGCCTATCCCTTTCTAGGAGGCATCGTACAGCACCTGGAAGCTTCCATCCATCCCAGCTCAAGCCCCTTTGGACTGCCAGCATTGGTACTGTGCACCACAGAGGTCTCCAGGTACACTGCCGCATCCCTCTACAGAACTGATATGACTGGACACCAGTACTGGCCATAGATGCCTGGTCCTCCACTGGCCCCTGGATCCGGACTCTGTGGAGTTCGACTACCTGGGGGTGGAGAGTCTTCTCCTTGGCGTGGATGCTTTTGTGTATCACTTCACACCAGGCATACCACGCTGCCTATAACAGGCACCTGTGGGCAATGCTGGGCCAGGCACTAGCATCCCTGCATGATTCAGAGGCTACCAGGCAGGCCATAGCCCTCTCCACGATAGGCCTGGAGCTAGTGAGGCACCAGTCAAGGGCATCTTATAATGCCAATGAAGTTGCTTCAAGGCTTGCGAGGACAGCGATCTGCATTAGGTGGATGGCGTGGCTTCACCTCTTTTGGTTATCACCCCAGGCCCATCATAATCTAATGGGCTCTGGGGGACCCACCTTTTCTGCTGCAGGGCGAGACAGGAACTGCAGGGGTGCCTTCCTTCCCCCAGGGAACAGGGGACCCTGCCTCACCCTGATCAGTCCCAGGCCTAGCTGGCCTGAAAAGAGTCTTCTCCTCCCGTATTTTCCCCCACAGAAGCTGAGGGGCATTAGCCCCTCATGGAAATGCTGAACCTCCTTCAGGAGGCTTGGTACTCACCCATCAGTGATGAATGGTGAAGACTGACATAGGGAAGATATGAAAATTATGTATCTACCCTAATTCTTGATCTTCCTGTGTATCTTCACCATTCATAACTGAATCCCACCCACCTTCCCCTCAGAAGGCCTCAGTCCCTGAGAGATGCCTTCTCCCTGCTCGCCCTCTTCCTCGGGGATCCAGTTGGGTCTCCCTCTATATCCTTATGTAACCCCTAGATGGCGCTATCCCAGGGGCTACTACCCCTGCCTGATTTGCCACTAACAGGTTGAGGGGCCTGGATCCAATGGCTGGTGCCTCCACCCAGAGGTCAGGGTTTGCAATAGTTAAACTTACTTGGTCACAGCCCTCTGGGACACTGCAACCCTCTCTTCCTCCACTAGTGGCCCACACAATATATCAGAATTACCTTCAGTATACACTTACCCCAGGGCTGGTTCAGGCACTGGGACCTCCTGTAAATGAGATACAGTGCAACAATCACAGTACAATACTTTAACATAGACAAATACCTCAGGCAGTATAACTTTGCTGAAACAAGCAGCTCTGATTTATTTAGGGGATATAACAAGGACAGGGGAAATCAGGTTAATTAGCTTATCACTCTACTCATCATTTCCATGGCTCTGTGCACAGGCCTATCCCTATCAGTTACTGTCCCTGGGTACCCAAGCCCTAGTGGCTAGTCCAAACCGTGGCAGCTGGTAGGTGCCCTTTCACACAGAGAAAAGAAAATTAAACAGTCAGCAGTACAGTAATTCCATTTGGATTTAATGTGGCAATTCAACAGGGAGCGACCCTGAATTAGTACTCCGACCTCCAAACAAGATAGGGTCCTTCAGTGTCAGCAGGCTACTCTTGAGCTCCACAAGACTCCTACACATTTATATGGCAAACAGGCAGGCTGCTTCTCTATCCCGATCAGAATTACTGCACAATACCGGGAGAACACACAGCAGATTCAAGTCCTGACAGACCGAGTGCAATTTAGCAATTTCTCCAGTCTTCTACAGGGTGAGCCTGGTTTCTACTCTTCAGATATCCTTTGATTCTCTTCACGGACGGATTCAGTCCTAACAAGCAGTTACACAAGTTGCAGACCGAACTCTGGACCTTAAACATGTTTTTGACTAAAACTGTGCACTGAAGAGCACAGGGTTTCTTTCCCTTCACTTCAGATCTAAACTGAAACTCCAACAGACAAACACGGGCACTTCCTTTGAGTTCCTCCCAGTTCTTGACTGGATTGGCTGTCACTCACAATAGACTGCTGCTGTTGGTCCAAAAAGCCGAAGTCTAAACTACATCTCCCAGAGTCACTGCCCATACAATCCTCTTGTGGCTGGCTCAGATTATGAGTCCAAGTTCTGATTCGTCCAAGGCACCATTTTAGAGCTAGCTTACCCCACACTGATTGGTCCAGTTCAGCAGTTCAAAACTAGAATGGGAACTAGGCAAACACAGTTCTGACTGCAAAGAAAGCAAGTTAGACAAACTGTATTTTCATTATTACTCTAAATGATTTCTGGCAAACAGTTACACCCTTCAGATAGGTTCCTTTGCACTCTAGTGACTGCAAAATGGAGTGAATTGGCAGCAATTGAATGGTACTCAAACAGAGAAGCACACAGTCCCCCATACAAACTAATTATGTCTGCAAGCAGACAGCTCTTAAAGAGACAGTACCAGAGGCTCTAAAAACACTCACTGATAAATGGCTTAAAACGCCAAACACCATTCAGGCTTGGAGCATTCAAGCAAGCTCCTGGAAGTCTTTTGGGAACTCCCATTTGCAGGGGGGTTACACTTAGGGCACTCCTTATCCTAGGAGACGGCGGAGGGAACTCCTGGGAGGAGGGCTAGTAGGGCCTCTTAACCAAAACTGAGATGGGGACTCCTGGCGGGCCCCTCTCCCTTGTCCTGGGTAGGACCTTCGAGGTTGGCTCACTCCTTTGGGATGTGCTGATTCTTTTCGTGTCCCCTGGGATGGGGGGGAGGAATGGGGCTGGCAGGGACTCCCCCTTCCCCTTACCTCTCTATCTTCTTACTTCTCTATTTCCTCTATCTTCCTCCCCCGTTTTGAAGGGAGATGTTATTTATTAGGTGGGGTTCTCACTCCTCCCTCCTGAACCCTGTGGGTTCTTCCTTTTGAAATTGATAACTGGAGGGAGGAGTGAAGATTCCTTACCGGGGTGGATTTTCTGCCCAACAGGGGATTGGAGGAAGGAAGGCGGGACCTTCTCCATAGCCACTAAGTCTATCCCTGGAAGGGGATAATAAGACTGGGTTGCAGATACTGCAGCAACTGCCTGCAGCCCAGCTGCCTGCCTGCCTCTGGGGCATTTTCCTGTTCACTCAAGGCTCTGAGTCTCTCAAGATGCTTGGTCAGGTCCCTCCTTCTCTTCTCTTCTTCCTCCCATCTTCTCTCTGTCTCTCTCTGTCTCTCTCTCTCTCTCCTTCTTTTCCTGTCCATATGACTGTCCAGGGACTCTGGCCTTTTGGCATTACCCCTCCCAGATCCTCCTCCTCTGTCTTCTGGTCAGCTTATTCCTTTTTCAGTTCATACCTTTTCATTATACTGTCCCTTGGGCTCCCTTGCCCCACCCTAATTTTTTCTCTATCCCTCTGGTTTTTCTCCTGTCTCTCTGGAGAGCAGAACTAGGGTGGAGGAGGAGGAGCCAATGGCCACTTCTGGCCAACACGCGAGTGCCATGCAGTGCGTCAGCCTCATAGGTGGTGCCGCCGGCTCCTCCCCCTAACAAAAAAAGAAAAAAAAAGCTCCCGCGGGGTGCTGTGCTCTGACTTACATCCACCAGTGATGAATAGTGAAGATATACAGGAAGATCAAGTATTATGGTAGGTACGTAATTTTCATCTTTGGACTGCTGCAGCATTCGGGCAAATCACTCCTAAGGTGGACATGACTCCCAGAATAAGTTAGTCGGGAGTTGGACACCTGAAGGAGGTATAATTGAAGCCTCATCAGTGTTTGTTTGAAAGCGCCATTAAAGTGCATCGAAATGGGGGGATAATTTAAATATTCATTAGGAGGACATAAATATTAATGAGATGCTTGATCACTGCCTCGGGGGGACAGTTTATAGGAGGCAGTGACAGAAAAAATAAACTGTTTATAAATGTAATTCAGCAGCCAGGAGATAAGGGCCACATACTGCTATAGAGCAATGGGGCAGACAAATGTTAACACTGCACTGTTTGGCTGCAGAAAGATACTAAAGTTTGGACTGCTGTTGAAACTCTGTGAAACTGTGCACTAAGCAGCCATCTTTAATACTTTGACCCCTAAGGACAGCCAGTCAGCTACTTAGGTGCCTAAAGGATGGCTGAAATGACTTATGGGAGAGATGTGAACTAATTCTATGCACCAAAGACTTTTAGCAATCAATAATCAAAGGAGGTTAATGACTATTAATATATTTGATGAGCAGCAAGAGTCAACCAATTAGAGGCTGGGATTTTTGTGTGAAATCCCAGGGACGTTGAGCAGTTTGTACAGTCTGGTCTGGGCTCTGATCGAGTCAAAAAGGGCTCAGGCTGTGTAGGCAGGAGGCCTTTTTGCTGGATTTTATAGGTCAATCGGTCAATTAACTGGGAATAGGAAGAAGGAATTTGTTCTGGCTGAAAGAACTGTGGTGTTGCAACTAAACATCCAAGGCATTTGGTGAAAGCATCTGGTGGTTTGGAGTGCCAGTGCTTGCAGTGAGCCTGCATCAGTGTGAAAACCCTGAGCCAGCGAAAAAGGTGGTTTGGAACCGAATGTGTGCCACAGCTAAAGCTGGCACTCAGCCTGAATCTAAGGACACTGGAGGAAAAAGGTTTGCAGGTATTCAGAGTTTGGGAGCCTGTTGTTTTGCTGAAAACCAGCTGTGAAATGGTGGAGGTCAATTCCAGAGTCTGCAAGTCACTAGCCAAAAGCCACTGGCCAGGTGGAATTTGGAGAACTTGTTGCTACGCACCAAAGCTGTTGGTTTCTGCTCAGAAAGGGTGAAAACTGACAATCTTCCCTGCTGTAACTTGGATCCAGGTAGGGAAACTGCAACTCCCTATTGAGTGGGGCAGACTTGGCTACACAGGGGTCACGAGTGCGTGCCTGAGTGCTAGAGCACTCTGGACCCATTGGGGGATCCGGACCGTGGGGTCACTTCTTGGTCTGGGTTCCTTATGGCCTTGTAAGCCTTGCTTTTAGGCTCTGTAATCTGGCCTGCTTGGTGGGCTAAAGGTGACAAGCTGCAAGAATATTCAAGCTAGTCAGAAACTGACAAGCTGCAGGAATCTTCAAGAAAGTCTAAGGCTGTCCTGCTGCTAGCCATTGCTTCATTTTCTGGATCAGCAGTCCCTGCACCTTTGCTTGCTGCCCTTCGGAGCGGTTGTTACTGGATTGTCTGAACTTACTGTGCCAGTAGCCGAATTCCAGTCTGCAGAATCATGAGTAACCCAGGGTTTGCTCTGCCAAAAGGTGAGTAAATTTAAACTAACTAGCATTTTAGGAAGAACTTCTCCAAGAGCCCCCAATGCCAGCCAACCCATGGCATCTAGCAGACCTGCTTTAAATCTAGGTACCCAGTCAGGACAGACAGGAAATAGGGGGTTTGCACTGGTACCAGTGGGGGTGGGCATTGCTGATGTTCTGGCCTATGGGCCCTGTTAACTAAATTAACCCTTTTCTCTCCTTAACAGCAATCCTTTGTCCAGGTACCCCCTTCCCTAGCCCTCCCCCTAAAATAAAGCTGTGTTTTGTTCTTTGCAATTCCTGTGTTGCGAGCATATTATTAGTTATAGCTGTTTAGTATATGTGCTTTACAGTACTGGTGAACAACCTGGTATTCACTGTGTGGGGTGACAGGAAGGGGAGGTGGGTAGATACTGCATTCCAGGGGGTTGTACTAATCAAACACCTGGCCCACTGTTACTCTACTCTGGGTGTAGGCACCATGCTATTTTCTTTCTGTTCTGGGACAGAACCCCCAATCACCATCGCAACAGAACCCAGGCCCCTTAACCTGTGTGGTAATCAACAGGCAGGGGTGGTAGCCCAGTGGCACAAGGCACCGGGGCTACATATTTATTTATTTATTACACATAAGGTCCTTTGGGCAGCACCTATTTTCAAAGGATCTAGAGTCAAGTTCTGTTACAAAACACGCCACTAGAGAGAAACAGTTCTTACATCAAGATTGAAATGCTTCAGGAGTACACAATTACAGGTATGGTGATGATACATAAGGCAGTTATTCATTGTTGTATGTGTACATTTGTAAAACTAAGTGCGTACAGAAGAAGTAGCATGCAGAGAGTAGAACCAGGTTATACGGATTGTACTTATATTCAGGATTTGCAAGTTGTGTAAGAATGAAAGGTGGTGAGGTATGAAGGAGGGGAGGGGCAAACAGAGGGAGGCAAAGTGACAGAGGAAGGGTGGAGAGGGAGAGAGGAGCTGAGGGAGAGAAAGCTGCTGCAGTTAATCTCAAACTATAAGAAAAATGGTGAATTTGAGACTCTCCTATATATCCTCCTCTCAGGAACTTATTATTGCATCTCCTCAGTCTCTTACCATGCAGCCTCTGGCAGACTAATCCTCCTTGGAGACTTCAAGCTAGACTGGCTCTCCCCCTCATCCACACCTATTCAAACAATTGAGTCCCTTAATCTTAGTCAACTAGTATGTGAGCCAACCTGCTATAACCTGCACTCTTCTAACCACTCCCTTCTAGATTGGATTCTCTCCTCCCACGGCCACCGCATCATTGCTTCGGGTGTCCTCTCAGATGCCCTCAGTGATCACTGTCTGATCTTCTGTGTCAGGAAGGTGCATCTCCCCCACTCTGCTCCCAAATACTTCTGGTTCTGTCCCCTCAGTACTCTTGATACTGATGCCCTTCTTCATGATCTCACTAGTGCTGACTGGACTCCAGTGTACTCCACCCCAGATATAAATGCCTCCCTTGCCCACTTCACCAAGATCAGCCTGAATCTAAGGACACTGATATAGGACCTACATGCACTACTAAAAAATCCAGGGTTAAATTAATGCACCACCCCGGATCACTAAAAAACTCATCACCATATGCAAGGCCCGTGACCGAGATTGGGACAATTTTGAAGCCACCCACTCCCAAGCTGATTTGCATACATACAGATCTCTCTAAAATGTCTGCACAAAGGCAGTCCATACAGACAAGGCCAAATATTTTAGGAGACCCACCTCCATGATAATCATAACTCACCCTCCAAATTCTAGCATGTGCTCCACTCTTTTCTTGACCCACCATTCTAGTCTGCCCCCTACCATTGCAGTGGACGACTGTCTTGTTTCTGACCCCTTCTCTGTCACTGGGATCTTCAATGAATTCTTTATCACATGCGCCCTTCCAGATCACCCCAACAGAGCTGTCAGAACCCTCAGAGGTTCTAGTTCTAGTTCTAGTCTAAAACGTTTGAAAAAGTTCTAGGGTTCTAATCTTTTTTAGAACTCGAACCCTATTTTTTTCATTTTGCTGCCAATAATGAAGGTAATAGTGAAATACACATGAAATTAAGCACATGCTGCCAATTACAAGACAATAGTGAAATACTTATGAAATTGAGGACAAAAAGAAATAAAACCTATTTGATATAAGGGGAGTGAGAAATGATAATGCGTGACTTTGATATATTGGGTACAGTGCAGCAGTCCAACGGCACACAGCAGGATGATGAGCTGGCCAGTACGCAACATATGAGATAGAAGGGATTTTCCTGTCTCTCCTCAAAACAGGGAGATATATTTCTGTCATGCATTTAAAGATACCACACAAGTGGCTGCTGTGCTGCACACAGTCACACACATTGGGTAGAATAGTGTGGTCAAACGGCACACAGCAGGATGGTGGGCTGGCCACACAGTACACCAAAGGAGATGGAGTCACACAACACAGTGAAAGGGAATTTTCTGAATCTCCTTCCAACAGGGAAATATATTTTTGGCATGCATTTAAGGATACTACCATACAACTGGCTACTGGCCTGCATACGGTCACACACACTGGGTAGGGCAAAGTGCAGTCAAAGGGCACACAGCAGCAGGGTGATAGGCTGGCCACAGTAGACAAGACAGAGTCACACACTCACACACACACACACACACACACACACACACACACACACACTGAAAGGGATTTTTCTGTCTCTCCTCCCAACAAGGAAATATATTTTTGGTATATATTTAAAGATACCACTACAACTTGTCTACTGGACTGATCAAAGGGCACACAGCAGGGTGATGGACTGGCCACAGGAGAAAGTCACACAACACAGTGAAAATGGATTTTTATGTCTCTTCTCCCAACTGGGAAATATATTTCTGGCATGTATTTAAAGATGGCAGAAGGAATACTGCCCCAGTGCTATGGTGTGCTCAGGACAAAAATATTAAATCAAAGCCCACAAATCCCGTCACTACCACCACTAGCCACACAGTTCAATAAGTAAGACACAAGAATGTGCCTCAAAATCACATTTATTAAAGGCAATCGTGTTTAAAAATACTCCCTGAGGAAACCTTTGCAGGTGAAACCAGTAGGAGGTGGTGAGTTGTTCCCCCTTGTCTCATGGTAAGGGGTACTTTTACACATTATTGGCTTTAATAAATGTGATTTTGATGCATGTTCTTGTATCTTACTTATTGAATTGTGTAGCTAGTGGTGGTAGTGCTGGGATTTTATGCTTTGGCATATGTAGGATACCACAGAACTGACTTCTGGGCTAGACGCAGTCATACACAACATACACTGAGGTACAGTGCAGTCAAAGGGCACACACACAGCAGGGTGATGGGCTGGCAGTGGCCACAGAACCCCACAGCAGGAAACAACACAGTGAATACTGTGTCAAAAACTAACTGCCTTGTATGTATCAGGAGGTTTGGGGTGAAAGGACCCCTTCAGCACAGTCATCATGATATGATTTTTCACTTTGTTGAATTTATTTATTGAAATGTTTTACTAGTAAAGCACACTGAACAACACATGTTGCTCGTCTCATGGTGCGACCTGGGAGACATTTTTTCCCCTGTTTGTTTCCAACTTTCTCCGGTTCCATTAATCTCTTTCCCCATCCCCCAGCCAGGGTGATCTCCCTCCTGAGTGCTCCTGACCATTCTTTCCCACCATAACCCCGCCTCCTCCCCCCTTTTTTATGCAACCTTTTTTTTTTTGTTTTCAGCAAGGCAATACACTTTTTAAAAAATTTTCAAAACTGTAGAATGCTGCCTGATAAAATGAAGTTGGGTGGGTCCTGGGTTGGACTTGGAGCAGAGCACTCTGCAGCATGCCTAACTCAATCGGAATCAGACACAGGACTGGAGTGTGCAGTCACACTTCATTTATTCCGGATTATGGACCCCGCGAGGCTTACCCCTCCGAACTTCTTTCTACCACCTGACCGTACAGCAGCTGGTCATGTGACGGGGACTCCAGAGCGCAACCTCGCTGCCCCCCCCAACTATCTTGAACTGCACAGTAGGGAGGAGCTGAGCTGAAATGACTTGGAAACATCAGTGCCAACCGGGAGGGAGGAGGAGTGACACGTCGACAGTAAAGTAATAATTATTTTTCAAACAACTTGGGCAGCAGAAATGAGCATTGTGATGCGAACCCTTTTGTAAACCCTCTAGTGTTCGAGTTCTAAATTAGAACTCAAACACCAGGGTTCGAGGTGGGTTCGAATCTTTACCGAACTAGTTCTGATAACCCTAACCCCCAACCTGTCTCATCTGACCCTTCACCCCCTCCACCATCTGTAGGTTATAGCTCCCCCTATTTCCCCTCAGGAGGTCTATCAAACACTATTTATTTATTTATTGAGGAATCAGAAAATACCTTTGAGTTAAAGACTCATTTACAAAGGTTCCACGTCACAAAAATGTGGGTACATAACAGACTTTAAATAACAATTCAATGAGAACACAATACAATGCATAATACAAGGAGACAGTGAGGCTAACAAACAGAAACTAGGGAAGACAAGTACAGTTGGAGATATATGGTAAAGCTCAGAGAAGTCTAAGTTCTAGTGGCCTAGGAAGGCAGTCCAGTGGCAATGATCAGCAGGGAAGGGAAGAGGGTAGGGGTTAAGTGACAGTCAAAGGTATTAGAGGCCTGGAGGTGGTGCCTAAGTTGCAATTTGAAAGGGCCAATTCTATTTTCATTTACAAGCCAGGGTGGGAGGCTGTTCATGATGGAGGAGGCTCTAAAGCTGAAGGACCTTTGGAATTGTGAGGTTCGGCAGGAAGGAACCGCAAGGAGGGCTTGGCAGAACTTCGAGTGTGCTTAAGCTTAGGTGCCAGGTGGACTAGGGGGGCGAGACCAGGGGGAGCGAGTCTGAGGGTGATTTTTTTGGCCATGAGACAGGTATGGAACTTGATCCTATTGTCAAGGTTGAGCCAGTTGGTGGTGTTATAGAGGGAGCAAGTATGGGTGAGGCGATCACATCCCAGTAGGAGGCGACATGCATTATTTAGTGCAAAACAAACTCTATGGAGGACTGAGGTGCTAGCAGCACTATAAATAAGTATACCATAGTTAAACAGTGAGAGAACAGAGGAGGAGATGGTTAGCCTATGGGTGTCAGAGGTAAGGCAGTGCTTGAAGTGGTACAGGAGCCCTAGCCTAGCATTAAGGGCTTCGGAGAGGAGATGTATATGTTGGTGGAAGTTGAGCGCAGGGTTTAATGTGATGCCCAGGTACTTGGAGGAGTCTACTAGTTCTGGGGGGGGGTCCGATTGGCAGTTAAATCTTGGGGGCAATTCACCTTCCGGGTGTTGAGTGGATGAGAAAAAAGCATCACTTTGGTCTTATAGTTGATGACAAGGCGCTGAGCAGAAAACCCAATTCTCGGGCGCAGCTAAAGGTGGATTGAAGTGAATGATGGAGTTGAGAGAGGTCAGGGTTGGAGGAGAGTAGGACAGCATCATCCGTGTATAGTAACACATTACCAGGGCAGTCCAAGGGAGGGAGTTGAGGAAGAGGGTGAACAGTAGAGGTCTTAGTATGGACCCCTGCAGGATGCCTATAAGGACTGGCAGTCTTTTGGATAGGGTGCTACCAATTTTGACCTGCTGGAAGCGGTTAGAGAGGTAGTCAGAAAACCAACCAAGGGTGTCCTGGGAGAAACCAATGCTGGACAGGGTGGTTAGGAGGAGGGAGTGATTGATGGTGTCAAATGCCTTAGTGAGGTCGATGAAAACTGCACCAGTGATATGACCCCTGTCCAGGGCGGAGTGTATGTGTGAGGTAAACTGGAGGAGGGCGGTGGTAGTGCTGTGACCTTTCTGAAAGTCGTGCTGTTGCTCACAAAGTAGGTTGTACTTGTTGAGATGGTCAGTAAGCTGATCAGAGACAATCCACTCTAGGGCCTTGGACAGGGGAGGAAGAATGGAGATGGGGCGGTAGTTATTGATGATAGTACTGTCCCCGGTTTTGAATATAGGGGTGATGGAAGCTGATTTCCACCTAGAGGGAAATATACCCTGACATAAGGAGTGGTTCAGTATATGGGTGAGGGGGTGGAGACCCTCATGTAGGGTGAGCCGCAGGAGTTTTAAGTCGAGGGTATCACTACTGTAGCTGGATCGACTTAGGGCTTTCCTGAGGTATGGCTCCACAGACTTGGGTGTATTGTCCCTGAACTCCTGCAAAACTAGCCCTGATGGCACCCACCCCAAACTTGCCACATCTTTTCCCAGAAATCATCACCCCTCTCACATACATCTTAAACCTCTCTTTCCACTCTTGCACCAGCTCTATGGCTTGGAAGGTAGCTAATGTGCTGCCCCTCCACAAAGGTGGTGGCCCATCACTCCCTGGTAACTTCCGGCCTATATCCCTACTTCCTTCCCTCACCAAACTACAAGAATGCATCATCTAGTCAAGACTAGCTGAGTTCCTGTCCAACACAGGCACTCTGTCTCCCTTCCAAGCTGGTTTCTGGAGGAATCACTCCACCGTCTCCTTCCAACTACAGGTCATGGATTCCATCTTTTCAGGGATGGACCTGGGTCATATCACCATGGCTATCTTCATAGACTTGGCAAAGGCACTTGACTGTGTCCCATTCTAAACAAGGTAGTCTCTGCCTGCTTGTCAGGAACAACAGTAAACTAGTTCCGCTCCTACCTATCTGACAGGCAACAGTCAGTACAGGAAGAAAATATCCTCTCATGTCCTCTCCCTCTCCTCGCTGGGGTGCCCCAAGGGTCTATACTAGGCCCGATACTATTCTTCCTTTTCATAAATGATCTTCCCTCCATGTGCACCAATACTCACATTGACATGTACGCGGATTATACCGTAATTTATATATCTGGACCCTCCCCTGCAGACGTGCAAGCTCCTCTCCAGAAGGACGTCCTGAGTTGGTTTCAAGCCAACCAACTCAGAGTTAATACTAAAAAAAACATATCCATGGTTTTTGGTGCCAGACCAAAATTGGCTAGGCTCCAGACACCCCCAGTTTTCTCCGCCCCGATGGTCTCCCACTTAAGGTAGTACCTGCTTTTAAATATCTTGTGGTCTGGCTGGACAGCCACCTTGACTTTGCCACTCACATCAACACCATCTACTCTAAGTTCTGCCCCAAACTTGGAATCCTGCATTGAAACAAAGACTGCCTCTCCCTCCCAGTTCACTGTAATTCAGTCACCAAAATGATACTACCAGTATTTGACTATGCTGATGTAGTCTATGGCACCACCCATGCTGTGACCCTTGCCAGGCTTGATGCACTCCTAAACCCCTTCTGTTGTTTTGCTACCAACTCCCCAGTCCACACTCACCACTGTTGTCTCTACTCCTCCCTATCTATCACTCCCATCCCCTATCAGTGTGTAACACACTGTCTGACCCTTACGGCCGAATACTTGTTTAGGTCCCTTTCCTCCTATCTCTCCTCCCTTCTATCTCCTGATAACCCATCCTCCTACCCCTTGTGCTCCAGGGACTCTTGTTCCTTCTTACTCCCACACCCCTGCACTACTTCAGGACTATCAGCTTTTTCCTACTGCTTACCTTTTCACTGGAATCAGCTATCCTCTCACATTCACTCATCCCCAGCCTCTCCCTGTTTTCCAGAGCCGGCTATGGCTCACTCCTGTTCCTCCTCGTTCTTGCCCTTGTAACTCTCAAATTCCCCCTCCTCAACCTAGTTAGTCCCTATGAGTGTGGAGTAAACCTATTTGTCTCCTGAAATCTCGCTTGATATTATCTACATTTACAACCTTCACCTGTTCTCTTGGCATAAGCATTTTACCTTCTGTTTGCAGTTTGTTACACAGTTTAAGCTATCTTTTGATTGCCTATCTTTTACCTGGACATGTCCTCTGAGCAGTCACTCTGCCCTCTGTTGTATTTTTATTTCTCTGCTATCCCCGGTTCGCACCTGGAAATGAGCCTTGGCTCAGTATGCCTTTTCTGGTTATCAACTTTTAAATAAATAAATAAATAAAATATCCAATCTAAAAGAGCAGAACTAACAAAAGATGGCTTAATTCTATTAAGTCTCATAATGGGATATGAGCTGACGGCACTGGGGGAAGATGAACCAGAGCTGTTCACGTATTCCACAGTCAATGAAAATAAGCCCATCCAAGTATCCAAGGCTGGACTCTCTTTGTGTTTGCTCATGTCAGAGTTGTAATAAATATTTCTGCAATATGCCCCCGTACTCCATCCTGTGCTTTTTTCTGTAGTGGGGTAGGAATACCAACTGTGGCATGGTGAGCTAACAAAAGAAGATGCAGAAAGCTTAGGGCAGCTACAGAAAAAGGCAATAAACATGATTAATGTGTTTGGGGTAGAATATGGTGAAGCTTAAATTAAGGGAAACTACAATGCTATGGTAGGGGTCAGTAAAGGTAAGCCAATGCCAAAGTTGTGATTGGTGGATCTTCCATAAACTGGCAATGCTGATCCTGTTATGGAGGCCTGAAGTGCCAGACCTATTTTCAGCACAAAAAAACTTTGATGGAATAACACTTTGAAACCATCAGAGAATCCTGTTCGATTGCAGTATTACAATTATAGTAGCTTGTTAACTGCAGTTTCTAGGCAGGACAGGCCCTTTTCATTAGCTGCCGAAGAGAAAAGTGCATCGTGGTATGTGCTTGCTGCAGCTGCAGCCTGCAGCAGGACAGAGAGTCTGGGACGAGCATAGCAGAGGACAGAGAGACAGGGCAGGAGGGAATTTTGCAGGTTTTGTTTTGCCATTAATTTTTAGTTTGCTGATTACTTGTGGTGCTGGGCACAGTACTCGTCTCGTCATTTTTTCCCCTGTGTTTTCCCATCCAGTTAGTGAAGTTAACAATTAATAAAGTACAGTAGACTGCTGCTGTGTCATCTGTGAGAGTGTTAGGTCCTTCACTCAGTCTCTTAGTGGGGTATGGTGGCCTCACTTTCACTTACTGAATCCCTCTTATATTAATCACATCACCAGTCAGTGCAGCAACTGAGGTAATCTTGGACCACTCTCTTTCTATAAGTGTGTAAGTGTATTCATGGTGGATCAGTGTGCGTGACTGCATATCATGCATGCTTGTTGTGCACACACATATTCATTATTGCACTCATCTCAGTTTGTGCTATGTCCTGTTTCATGGTGTCATGTTTAGCTGTGGGAGAGCCTAAGAGCATGTGTGTCATCTGTTACACAGTATAGAAAACATAGAAACATAACAAAGACCATGATGGCAGAAAAAGATCAGAGGTCCATCCAGTCTGCCTATATTCTTTATAACCCCTGGAACTTTCCCTGGAACCTCTTGTTCCTCCAGGGTAGTAACCCTCGCAGTCCTATTCCCATTCTCCTTCCTGGTCTTGTCGCCCCCAGTGACTACTATTCCCTTCATTCTATCCCATGCCTGCTTGAATCCCCTGACTGTGATTGCACTGACCACCTTAGCCAACAGATTGTTGCAAGGTTCCACCACCCTTTTCCTTAAAGTAGTACTTCCTCACGTCCCTCCTGAACCTCCCTCCTGTTAATTTCCACTCAAGACCACGTGACCTCAAGTTGGTATTCAGGGTAAATAATTCCCCACGGTTTACCTTGTTAATTCCTTTAAGGAACCTGAAGGTCTCTGTCATATCTTCCCTCTCCCTTCGGGATTCCAGTGAATACATATTTAGTGCCTTGAGGAGCTCCTCGTAGAATCTGCCCTGCTGGCCCTGAATCATTTTTGTTACTCTGTGCTGCACTGTTTCCAACCTATGCCTGTCCTTTCTGAGGTGAGGGCTCCAGAACTGGATGCAGTACTCCAAGTGAGGCCTCACCAGGGATCTGTATACGGAAAGTATTACCTCTGTTCTTCTGCTATCAATAGCCCTCCTAATACATCCCAGCATCCTGTTAACCTTGCTATAAGCCTTGTTGCACTGGCTCATTTGTTTAAGGGAGTTACTGACCATAACTCCTAGATCCCATTCATCTTCTGTAGTGCTAAGTCTCACCCCGCCCATCCAGTATTCCGTCTTGGGGATCCTTTTCCCTAGCTGCATTACCTTGCACTTTTTGGCATTGAATTTTAACTGCCAGACTTCTGATCACTCCTCTAGTTTTTGTAGGTCCCCCTGCATATCTCTTATTCCCTCATCACTGTCAATCCTCCCATATAGTTTTGTGTCATCTGCGAAGAGACATAGCCTGCTCTGGATTCCCTTACCTATGTCACTAATGAACATGTTGAAGAGGACCGGACCCCAGACAGATTCCTGTGGAACTCTGCTGATAACCTCCCATTCCTCTGATTTAACTCCATTGACCACCCCTTGTGCTGCCTCCCTTCTAGCCAACTACCCACCCAGTTCAGTATGATTTTAGCTGCACCTAGATCTTCCATCTTTTTCAGCAACCTTTTGTGTGGTACTGAATCAAAAGCATTGCCAAAGTCAAAGTACAGTAGATCCACAGCGTGGCCCTTGTCTACTTTCTTGGTCACCCAGTCAAAGGAAAAATCATGAAGAAAAGAATAGGAGGAGAAAGTGATGTGGAGGAGGAAAGGTGCAGATAAAGGTTCCACTGTGCAGTCCCAACTTCAAGTACAACTTCTGCAACTGGTGGTAGAGATGGTCATGGTGGTGGGTCTGGATGTCATGGGAGTGTGAGGACTACAACAGTCAGTTCAAAATCAAGATTACCTGAGCATTGATGAGTTTATGCTAATCACAGTGCTTTGATGGCTGCCACACCAGAACATCAACTGCTGATACTGTGAAGCACTTTTAAGGAACCAAACATAAAAGTTCCATTCCATCTCTTATTATACTGTCTTCAACACCTACAGATTCTCCGCTAAACTGAAAGATAATCTACAAAAGAATAATGTTTGATTCTGCTTTGTTTAATTTGCATATAATTACTGGGTCTCCTTTTTTCCTATACGAAAACTGGGTTATAATTTTGCTATTATAACCAGCTGGTTATAACTGCAAACATGTGCTCAGTTTCCCTAACTCTGTGTATGAGCATGTGCCAGTTGCGGTATGTGAAAGGGGAAGGTTGGGCAGATTAGATGGGCCAGAAGTGTCCTTTTCCGCCGTAAAATTTCTATGATTCTGTGCCATCGGCTTGCCAACTGAGAGAGACTTCACCGCCACTCAGACTTGGCAGGACGTTTTTTAAATAAATTCACTGGGCTAACATCCATAAACAGGGCTAATTTAAACATAAAAAATGAAAAAAGCTTAATGTTTACTCTGTGTTGGCGCTTGTGACCATGGATTGTGCTGAAACCCTACCAGTCCATGGTCGCACAGGAATCGCTTTTATGTTATATAATTGCTGTGGTGAAAAAATGATACCCAGCAATTCTATATAATAAAACATGGGGTTGTGTGTAAAACTTTAAATTCACACACACCCTCGGTGTTGGATGCTTTAATAAACCAGCCTCGAGCTTCACTCTTGGGGTTTATGTACAGTAGCATCCAACACCTCAGGTGTGTGTGTGTGTGTAAAATTCTTGTTAAGCACACAACCCCATATATTATTCTCTATTTACTACACTAAATTCTTGCTGGTATATATCATTAATTTTTTTTATACTCTTGATATTATGTAATGTAATTTTTAGTACCTGGGTCATACCTGAAAAAGGCATCTTGGTGCCAGTGTATCTACCTGGTAATTGAAATAAATAAATTAAAATAAAAGAGTTGCAGATTCCTGAAATTATGCTTTTCATAACAACTGCCATTATTGGCAACATTTGTGTAGTTTTAAATATATATACTGCATTACAAGGTACAAATGTGAGGAAAAGCCTCTAGCCAGATGCCCTGCACGCCACTGGCATGTATTCCACTGACATGTGCACAATTGACACAGTGCAGTGCCACATTGCTCCAAGCAGCAGTACAAGGACATCTCTGCCACTGTCCACTGCAAGTCTTCATGATGATCCTATGACTATGATAGTGTCATCACAAAAAATCTTGTCGTGATGAGCTATACAGAGTTATCATCAGTAGGTCTATACTATGAATATGATGAGTAACTGCACATTTCACAGCTTCTAATTAATCACTTTACTCCTGTTCTACTTTATTACTATTTATAGTGTAAGTCAAGCCTGCACTTCTGCAGTCACAGATACAAATCTTCAATATCCAAATAATAACAATACTTCTGGCTGCAGAAGCACATGCACAAAAATTGGGCTTTGGAAATATTGTCTATCATGTGACTTGGGTGGCAACTCGAGGCCAAAAGGAGGGAATTCCTATCAGTAATCTTCCTGTAAAGGGAAGTTTTAATTCAATTTTCTGTATCTCTATTTATTAAAAGGTCCAAAAAGTTGACCTTGTCTCTGTCTACTTGTACTGAGAAACATAAATTTGGATTACTACCTTCAAGGTAGTTAATGAATCCATTCAGTTCCTCTCAAGTGTCATGCCATATCATGAAAATGTCATCAATAAAGCGATGCCATAGGTCAATCCTATGGTAAAAAGGATTGATCTGTTTGTCATACATTTTATGCATTAGGAGAAACTGTAGTACTGTTAACAATTTCATTGAACATGGGGGAAATCTTTGTGATAGATTTGTGAACAGGGGTTACTGTACAATGATTGTGGATACTGCTTTTGAAAATGCCCTTAATAGCAGAAGGGAGGAACTGTTAGTAAAACAAGTACAGGAAGAAGGTCCAAAGAGATTAAATTTTGTGCAGAAGTATACCAAACAATCTAAATTCACAGAGGGAGTTGAGTGGGAGAACTGGCACATCTTAGGGACAGACCAGTTGTTAACAGAAGCAACAGCCAATCCCCCGATTGGTATTTAGAAGAGGGACCAATCTAAAAAACAGACTTGTGCACAACTTGCATGACACCCCAAGAAATCAGAGTAATGATGGTAATGGGGCAATTGGCTGCCAAATAAACCACTTGGAACTTTCCCATGTGGCAATTGCAAATTCTGTCCCTCCGTGTATAAAACGAACACTTTTTCCTCAGTCAACTCTGGCAGAGATTTTAAACCGTGTGCTTTCTTTATTTGTGTAACTGAAAACCTAGTGCACATGGCTACCTGCTGTTGCGGAGCTTTTTACGTGGGAAAAACCACACATCCATTTAAAATCAGGATAGGAGAACACTTAAGAAGCATACTAGGAGGAGATGATAGAAACACGCTAGCCACTCATTACAAGAGATATACCAGTACCAACACAAAACACGTTTTCAAATTCAATGGTATAGAGAATGTAACTCTGGGCCCTAGAGGGGGTAACCTCAATGATAAATTGTTGGATAGGGAAGCATATTGGATCTTCACCCTGGGAGCACTGACATCACCAGGACTGAATGATAAAATCAATATACTGCCACTAATAAAGAAAAACAATAGAAAGTAAGACTACATAAATAATGACACCCTGCATATAAAGGCAGTGCTGCTAAGATGTGATGCACTTTTTGTGGATATAGTATGGTGTGGTATGCATTACTTATATAAACACACCATACATACGAAATAGCACTGACTGTATGTTTGTTGTCTTTTATAGGTAATGATGGCTTTATGAACCTCTCTTATAAGAGTTTCACCATCTTATCAGATGCTCTCCATCAATCTTTACTTCACTTAATGAGCTGCTTCTTCAGCTGAGTTGCACACACACTGCATACAGCACTTTGCATATTGCATGTATCAATTAATAGCTGCTTTTTGGTTAATTTAATGCAATAGTTATTTGTACTAATTAAATTATATGTAGCACTGACTTATGATGCAAATGTGTCAATTTTAAATGTTGTTAAGCATATATTTATATACAGTTCTTTTAAATTACACTGTCACTTCAATAGCAGCATTTTTAATGTGATGTAGACATGTACCTGTAGCCTCCTGGTAACGTACTAGTTGCGAAACTGGTCAAGGAGTCAGTATCTGACCTGTATGCTGTTGGATTGCTGCACCCAATAAAGCCTTTTTTTCATGGATAGTGGTGCAGTCTCTTGGTTCTTTCTACTGGATTTATTTTTGATACCTGCACATCACAGCAGTGGAATGGAATTTGTTTTCTGGACTTACACACAGCGTAGCACCATGTAGAACCATTCAGCAGCCTGACATATTTATTCTGGTAGCTGAGAAAAATTCTGGGAGTGCAGAATTTATGTATGTTGTGCTTTTTGCACAATGTCCACTAAAGTGCAGTACAAGGACTGTATTGCGGGACTGACACACAATGTCAGTTAATGGGTGAAGTCCAAGTATCTACATCAGAGGAGGAGAAGTACATGGGAGTGATGATCACTAGTGACCTGAAGCACTCCACACAGTGCAAGAAAACAGCAGCAAATGCAAACAAGATGCTGGGATGTATGTCTAGGGGGATCAGTAGTAGGAGAGAGGAGGTTATACTGCCCTTGTACAGGTCACTGGTAAGGCTGCATCTAGAGTATGAAGTTCAGTACTGGTGCCCACACCTTAAAAAGGACATTAGCATGCTGGAGAAGGTCCAGAGGAGGGCTACAAAGATAATAGCTGGTCAGCAAGGTAAGGCAAAAGAGGGGAGGTTGAGGGCACTGAACATGTACTCCCTGGAAGACAGGAGAGAGAGAGGTGACATGATTGGGACATTCAAGTACTTGAAAGGGATAAATAATGTTGATAAGGAGAGTCTCTTTAAGCTGAGTGGCAACCACAACACGCGGGGTCACAGTCTTAAGCTGGAAGGCGGGAGGTTTAGGAGGGAGGTCAGGAAGCACTTCTTCACAGAGAGGGTGGTGGACACTTGGAATGCGCTGCCAGAAGAGGTAATCTCAATGAAGACAGTGGACAGCTTTAAGAAAGGCTGAGACAGGTATAGGGGGAGGGTAAGGGTCATGGGTAGGGAGGATGGGAGAATTGGTGAGAGGGGGCAGGGACAGTAGCTCAAGCTGTGGACTCTGCAACACGAGCAGACTTGATAGACCAAATGGCCTTCTTCTGCTGGCTTCTTCGTATGCTCATATGTTTGTATGAAGCACCATGTAGCAGCCTGATACATTTATATTCTTTTGCTATAGGCAGGGAAATGCAGTAGAATCCTGATTATATGAACGGTTTGGGTGACATCTGTTTAGTGTGGATAACTGGGACTTCAGTGTAGAGGAAGCCTGTGTTGTGCATAGGATAACAGTGGTTCAATGTGCTTACGCAACTGGATGAGATGAGATAATGCTTGTATAACTTGATTTGCTTTGTGGCTTTCCACCTCTCTATCCATGTGATATACCAGCCTGTAGGGGTACGATGTAAGGAACCCTAGAGGAGGGTTCCACCCCTACAGGTATCGCGGGAATGATTTTATCGGCTAAAGGTAGGTTAGGAAGAAGCCCATGGGTAACAGAGATGAGCCGCTAGAGAAGGAGGGGTGGATGGTGGGTAACGAATAAAGAATCCTGGAGGTGCCCAGGATGAATGACCCTTTAAGCCCGATGGGGGAGTGATGCTGTTGCTCCGCCCATCGAACCTCGGGCTTAAAGCCCTCCCATTCAATGTGCTTATGCAACTGGATGAGATAATGCTTGTGTAACTTGATTTGCTTTGTGGTTTTCCACCTCTATATCTGTGGGATATACCACCCAGTAGGGGTACGATGCAAAGAACCCTAGAGGAGGGTTCACCCCACAGGTGCCGTGGGAATGATTGTGTCAGCTAAAGGTAGGTTAGAAAGAAGACCAAAAAGAATACCTAAAGGTGTCGAGCATCGAAGAGGCGAGGATGATGAATGAATGAATTCTGAGAAGATGATAAGGGCTGACTTTCTAATGAGAGAGGGGAAAGCTGGAGCCACCATCCACCTCCATCCAACAGCAGAACCTAACTAATTAAATGAAGTTAGCATTAACTCTAACTAATATAATAACCGTTGACACAAAGGAGAGGAAAAAACCCTTTGAAGAGGAAATCTCTGGGGATCCAAGGCCTAGGTAGCCTTCCCTCCAGGCTGATGACATTTGATTTGAGGATGTATGTCGTTAAAAAGAAGGGATCTATAACAAAAGGGACATGAGCAGGGAGGATGATGACTGAATAGGGAAAATCTCCAAAAGAAAGCACACATCAAAGAGGGAACATAAGGTTGCACACAGATCGAAGGAACATGAGGCAATGATGAATATTGATGGTGATGATTGCTGCAGGAGGGTGGCAGGTCGACGAGGTAGCATAAGATCCAATGAGAGGTACACTTGATTGAACAAGGCGAGGAAGTAGACACTTAAGCCGATAAGGCATGATTATGTGATGTGAACAATTAGACCCTGATGTTGTGGTCGATGAGGCAGCATAGGATTCAATAGAGTGATTCAAGTAATGAGGCTCCTCGAAAGGAGATATATACAGAAGGGCGAAAAGAAATATCAAATGCTGGCCATGACTGGAGAGAATCCTTGATGGCCGGTACTGGATGAGAACTTCAGTAGGGCGAATTGGATGAGGTGGCATATGAGTTGTGATAGGTATGCCTCAGGAACCTGATACCTGTGGTGAGAGGGCCGCGGTTCGAGGAGGTGGCAGATGATTCATGATAGGTATGCCCAAAAATGTTATCGATTGTGGGGTGCTTGACTGCAGCCTCGATTGGAGTGAATCCTTTAGGGCTGGGATAAGTATGGTAAAAGAGGAAACGGACGAGGCAGGGAAGCTGGGACAGCCAGAACAGGTGATGTAGGAAAGGAAGACGGATGATTAGGAAATGAAGCCCAGAATGCTGGTACAGGATCGAATAGGGATAAGAAAAGACAACAGTGAAGGCTAGACTGTTACACAGATACGCAAAATATCACAGGTCCAGTCTAAGAAACAATGCAGCACAAGGATGGCCTGTTAAAGGTGGACTGACTGACTAGGGTGTCAGGAATCCCCATTACTGCAAGAATGAGAATGGAATATGCTTCTGGAGGCATAAAATGTGAAGAGACTCCACTAGAAATGTTCAGACTGCATAAGAAATGCAGAAGAAAAACCAGGAAAAACTTGCCTCCACTAACCCACAGGACGGTGCTATGAGAATGCTCGTATGCAGTCCAAACAGTCTTTCAAATGTGGTGAGAGCTGACTGGTGAGAGACCCGTGAATGTCACAAAAGCAAAACACCAGGAAAGAAAATAAAAGTGATTGCCGAAAGAAACGGAACTGTGGGAGAAAAACAATATGATTCCAGGATGCGTTGACCACCATGAAGGTGGGATGCAGGCGGGCTGAGAGCCAGAGGTGGCCAGACGAGAAGCCCCAGACAAGGAGCACAGAGGAGCGGTGTAGTCTCTTCCAGTTATCCCGACTCATCATGAATCCGTATGGCAGCTGGCCAGAAGACAGAAGAAGCTCAATGAGGAGATACTGTGGAAAGCTGGAGCAGCGGGTAATGGCACGAGCCGGAGGTGCTGACAAGGAAGGAATGGGCACTGGGAATCAGAAAAGAAATGAGTTGCATGCCCAAAGCATGGCATGGAGGCAATGAGGAGAATGAGCAGCCATGAGCAATGAAGGACAGAGCTGTGGGACGGCAGACAGAGGTACGGGGAAGAGGGGGAAGTGAAGACAAGGAGCTGCGAGGTGAAACCAACAAGCAAATAAGGAACAAGTCAGAAGCGGGTGGGGGAGGGGGATGAATGGCCATGAGCAAGCAGGACAAAGGACAAAGCCAACAGAAAGGAAGCAGCAGCAGCAGCTGCAGGAGAGATTGGAGGCAAAATGAACGGGCAGCTGGAGGCAGCTGCAGAGACAAGGAAAAATTAGTAGAAATCCAGCTGGGAGAATGAGAACAGCACCTCTGGCTGCAACGAAAAATTAATCCTGGAGGTGCCCAGGATGAATGATCTTTTAAGCCCCACGGGGGAGTGACGTTGTTGCTCCACCCATCGAACCTTGGGCTTAAAGCCCTCCCAATATATAGTAGTGCTTTTTTTTTTAAGTTATGCTTGTGGCACAGTGTTTATGTGTGAAAGTGGTGCCCAGGGATTGACTTTGACAGTGTTTTAGTGCAGTATTTTATTTAAAGAAATCTGTGATGCTCTTTTGTTTTTGTGATGCTGTTCTTGCTCTGGAGGCTTGGACTCATAAAGTTTGTAGCAGCAGTAGGTGTATAGGATTGTATTCCTCTTGGTTCTTTAGCCCCTGTAAGCATTTAGTAAAGCATTCTTCTGCTTCACTGTGGCTAGAAAGTTTTATCTGAAGGTTAGTTTCACCCTCCTGCTCTACCTCTTCGGTGTCATCTTCTCCTTGTTCTCCTTGTTCTGTTGTGTGTCCTGTAATGGCCGCAGCAATCATGTCGTTGTCCAAATTTTCATGGCCATCCTTGCTAAAGTCACAGGTAACCCACTTGTCAATTTCTGCCTCCGAAATATTGATAGTGAGTTTGATTGAGAGCTCTGTTAATGTATCTATCTCTGAGCCTGTCTCTGTCAGTGCCTCCACCATGGTAACTGTGGCAACTGGATTATTAGAGGTCACTATGGGTTCAATCATGCAGTCAGTTTTTTCCGTATTCTTAGTTGGCCCCCTTCACTCCAGAATACTAAATCATAACCACGCTTTTGCGATACTGTCAGGATTTACGGCATCCCACACCTTCGCAGCCATAAAAACAGCGTATTTCATGGTGAGTGCTTTGACTGTTCTGTAGTGTCACTTCATGGGTCTCGTTGTCCAGTACTATCTGTAGCAGTTTTCTTCTGTAATTGCACTTGAAAATCTCCAATATGCTCTGATTGCAGGGCTGCAGCTTGGGTGTGGTGTTGGGAGGAAGGAATAAACATTTGATTGTGCATCTCGAGCTTTTATTGTGGGTATCTCAGGATGTGTGGAGGAGTTGTCCAAAAGAAGGACGGCTTTCTCAGGAAGTTTTTTGGAGCATAGAAACTGCCTCACACTTGGCACAAACTAATCTGTGTACCACTGTAAAAAGATGCCAGCATTCATACATGCATTTATTTGAGATTAATATTAAAGGGGGAGGTTTCTCATGCTGATGTCCTGAAAGCACCAGGGTTCCCTCGATTTGCCAATGATTAGGGGCCACAGCTAAGTTATGACTCCTAGTAGTATTAGTACAGCCCAGAATAGTGACCCGCTCCTTCTGTTTCTTAAATCCAGGTGCCTGCTCCTCAGTTCCACTGACCAAAGTCTTGTCATGAAGACACCGCCAAAATAATCATGTCTGGTCAGCATTATACAGCTGATCGAGAGTAAGGGATTCCCTTGTCACAAGCTGTCATCACTGAGCAGGGATTAGGCCAGAACAAAAGCAGGGAAGTGAACTTGAAACTGCTTTAGTGCATTTTTGTTGTGTTATTTCCTACTTCTTTTTCAGGGGGCCAAATGCTGTAATTTGTGGCAGATGAGGGATTGGGAGGTGGGAGGATGCTGAGAGTGGGAGGTTGAGGGAGTGTCTCTGTGGAAGTCAGACACTGGAGACCACATGACTCAGAGCAGCCAAAAGGGTGGCTGAGGTCTGTGGATATAAAATCTCCATCTTTGTAGTTCTGGGCATCATAGTGCAGCCATCGCCATGCGGTGAGGAGGCCAGAACAAAGGCAGGGAAGTGAACTTGAAACTGCTTTGGGGCATTTTTGTTATACTATTTCCTACTTCTTTTTCAGGTGGCCAAATGCTCCCCTCAGCTCCACAAGATCTTGACACTCCACGTAAGAAGGCCACTTGCCCACCTTTTTACCTCAAAATTATGTCCCAAACTGAAATATACCAACATCTAATGGCACTACCAAACTCTTGCAGTGCAGGTAGTGATGGGCTCTCCCCCAGATTTCTAAAACTTGCTGCCGCCTCCATTGTCAAACCATTCTGTTTTGTTATTAAACTATCCCTGACCACAGCCACTGTCCCATCAATATGGAGGGAGGCTAGAATTGTCAGTGTATTTAAGTCAGGGGATTCTCACCTCTCAGAGAACTAAAGGACAGTATCTGTATTATCTCATATGAGTAAAATCCTCGAAAAAGTGGTTCATTGACAGCTAGCTGCACACTTTGAAGAGTATGACCTGCTCTCCTCTGACCAACATGGTTTCAGGAGTGGTTTTAGCACTACTACAGCTCTAACTAAATTCACAGACCATGTGCTATGTGAAGTGGCTAGCGACATACTAACAGGAACCATATTTATGGATCTATCAAAAGCCTTTGACATAGTTGATCACAGCCTTCTGCTGAATGAACTAAACTACCTCAGTTTCCCCAAAAATACAGTAAGTTGGGATTTCACCTCAGTTGCCCACTAGTTTACCCATCAAAGGCTACCTGTTAATGCCAAAAAAACAAGTGTATGATGTTCGGATAGTGTACGGTGAGGGCTTGTTCAAGATGGAAATCCATCCTAGCTGAAACGTTGTTGCACCACAGTTCAAAGGTCATGGAACGCAGTTACACCACACTGTGGTACAACAACATTTCAACTTGTTTTGAAAGGGCACGAGCCATGCTGTTCAATGGAATAGCTGCGGCAACATAATTGGCAGGATCAAACAGACATTTGGAGTGGCAGCAACTTTGACGATCACACAACTTCAGCAGGATCAGCCAGATAATTAAAAATGCAGGCTCACCAGCTATTTTAAGCTATAACTTAAAAATACACCTGCAGGATCAACCAGATATTTAAAAATAACTTGCATGAAGGAAAACGATCCCCCCAATTCAGTCCTGTCGCTTAGGAAGAGATACCAGAGCCATGTTTTTTTTTAATATCCCACCCACAAGAAACTTTCAACCGATAGCAGCCCACGCTATATATGTAGGGGCATCTGGACACTAGCAACCACACCACTGACTCTAGCAACCAACGTAGAAAACCAGAAAAAATGCCACGGAACAAAATACTATTCTGTTCTAAAAAACATTTACGGGCACCATGCACTATAAAAAATAGTGGATGGGCAACACTTTGCCTAACCAGTGTGTAGTGCCACATTGGGGTTCTGATTCCCATGGACCTCTAGAGCTTTGCTCTCAAGGTCACTGGAAATCAGAACCCCCTTAGTGGCATAACACACTGGTTGTGCACAGTTGCCCATCCACTATTCTCTATATCCCATACAGCACCAAAACTCTGGAACTCCCTAACAGGCACTCTCCTGTCTCTTACCTCTTCTCCTTCCCATACATTTAAAAAGCACTTCCAAGAGACACTATCATCAAAAGGCCCTCTGTAAATGTCTAGCCTATGAACCCTAATTATTGCTTAACTAGTTTGTCTCCTAAATGCTAAAGATCCAGTGAAAAAGAACTAAATATACTGTACTTACTGCTTGTTTTTTTCTTATGTACACTAGACTGTTTCTTGCTACCACATTGTTGTATTTCACTTGTATAAATGTTCCAATGACCTATACTATGTTTCACTACTGTTACTGTAAACTCATGTACTATGTGCATCAATATGGGCCGGGTCATGCCTGAAAATGGTCCCTGGGATTAGTATACTTAATTGGTTATCAAATAAATAAATAAAATGCTGTAATTTGTGGTGGATGAGGGATTAGGAAGTGGGATGATGCTGAGAGTGGGAGGTTGAGGGAGGGGCTGTGTGGAAGTCAGATGCTGGAGACCTCATGACTAGGGACAGCCAATAGGGTGACTGAGGTCCATCTATAGTATCAAGTGGGCCAAGCGACCCCTTGTGTGAGTGCTCTGAAACATCGGTGCCATGAAGCGGGAGTGTAGTGTCTGACTAGGTAGCATCTGCAGGGCATCAGCATGGAGGTCCGCAGGCTGCAGGAGTCGCTGGGCAGGGCACCGAAGGGTGGGCGGTCACAGGAGACATGTGGGTAGGAGACAAAGTCTGAGGGGAAAAAAACAGTTATAGTACAATCAGGAGGGCACCAAACTTATCCTAAGGGCAAAGGGAAGCATAGATGGAGTCTTCAATCGAGTGATGCTAGCATTTGGGGATGGGCTTACTAGAGCAGGATGCACTAAACAAGTTTAACAGGTGGGATGGAGGGACCCAGGAACTGGGGCAGGCAGTAGGCATGGGGTGGGGCAGGGAATTGGTGGTGGTATGGGGGTAACAGTACAAGAGGGGAGGAAGGGAGGGTGGTTAGCAGCAATGGCTATGGGGCAGCCATCTTTTTAGGGATTGTGTGGAGAGCAGGAGGATGCATGGTGTGCAGGCAGCTTGGGCAACTAAGGGAGGAGGTTGTATGACTGAGAAAGGAGCTGAGTAGAGGGGTGGGTGGGGTTGGGGAGCATTTGGGGCCAGTGAGTCACAGGAGGCTCCCCAGACATAGCAGATGGAGTATAGAGGGTAAAACAAGGAGGGAGGCTAAAGGGTGCAGAGTCAGCATCTGCTCAGGAGCTGATGGGATCAGGGTCAGAGAGGTGTAGGGTGGTCAAAAACGGGGGAGAACGAGTTCAGCGACAGAGGAAGGATTGGAGTCATAGGGAGGGGCATCAGGGCAGCCTTGGGACAAGGAGAGGTTGTATGGGAACAGGTATGCAGTGCTGGCTAGCCTGCTGGATCAGGGGGGGTCATAGAATGGGTAAGCCTGGTAAAGGGTAGTAGTAGCAGCAGAGGGAGAGGGAGCAAGGTCGATGCACCAGAGAGTAACATTGGCAAGAGGGTGTTACAGCAGGAAAAGGAATAGTAAATTCAGGTAGGAAGGTGGAGGAGCAGGTGGGGAATGGCAAGGGGGAGAAGGAGGTAGTCCAGGTAGGTGTACAGGGGAGATGGGGCCAGAGATCAAGTGAGGCAATGGAGGGCACAGGCATGGAAAGGGGAGTGCGGGGCATGACTGTTAGCAGAAAGATGGAGAGGACTGAGGAGGGGAGCAGGAAAAAGGAGGGAGAGTCATCATTCTGGGGGACTCAGTACTGAAAGGAGTAAGATGAGGTGGCATGAGAGCCTGGAAAAGTTGCATATTGGTGGAATGTATGTCAGGCATGATGGCAGGAAGAGTGGAGCAGTTTATTACTAAATGTGTGTGTGGGGGAAGCTCACATAGTAGTGCACCTGGGGACAAACGATCTGGAGGGGAGTATGGTCGAGGAGGTGCAGGAGAGGTTTAGAGAAGTGGGAAGGATATGCAGTAGGGAAGGGCATTCAGTTGCTTTCCTGGAGATTCTCCTCATACCGAGGGAAAGTATGTCCAGAAAGCAAAGAATTATGGAGTTCAGTGAATGGTTGGGGGAATGGTGTGGGACATGGGAAAACAAGAATCTGTATGCACCAAACAGGCTGCATTTGAGTAGGAAGTGCTCAGGGGTCTTGAAGCAAAAGCTGGGGGAGTTCATAGCATCCAGATTTAATTTAAACTGAGTTGGGGGGGATAGGGTTGGATGACAGACAGTGCCACCAGGAGTGGGAGTCCGTTAGCCCTCTCCCCTAACTAGCCAGGAGGGGAAGGAGGGGATTTCAAAAAGGGGAGGCGATGGGGGAGATGAGAGGGGCGTGGAAGGGCTGGGGTCACTATGGAGGGTTGTTTCCTTGAATGTGGGAAGCCTGAGTAACAAGGTAGTAGAATTGCGGGCACTGATGGTGGAAGGAGAGGTGGACATAGCAGCCATCACTGAGACATGGGCCATCCAATACCAGGACTGGGATCTAGTGATCCCTGGATATGGATTGTACCATAGGGACAAAAATAAAGAGAAGGCGGAAGGGTTGGCTATTTATGTAAGGGAAGGGATATTGTGCAACAGGGAGGAAGTGGAGGAAGGCAGGGCTGAGGCCTTATGGGTTCAGCTCCAGAACTCAAAAGGCAGGAAGGTTAGACTGGGGGTAGTGTACAGGCCACCCTCACAAAGTGAGGAAATTGACAGGGAGTTGGGGAATCAAATAAGGAAGTTTAGTGGTAAGAGCAATACTGTGATAGTAGGGGATTTGAAATCTGCCAGGGATAGATTGGAGCACCCCAGCTACTGAGATTAACAGGGAACAGGTCCTCCTGGAGACCTTCCAGGATAGCTTCCTGATGCAGAGGGTAAAGGAGCTAACCAGGGAAGGAAACATACTGGAACTTGTGTAGATGGAAGGGGAGCAAGCCCAGGACATGGGGTGGAAGACACACTGGCAGGAAGTGACCACTGCACAGTCTGGTTCTTTCTTTATCTAGGCAATAAGCAGCAAGAATCAAGTGGATTTCAAAAGGGCAGACTTCAGCAGGATGGGAGGCATACTGGAAGGGTACCTAGCCAGCATATGCCCAGACGTGGATGCCAACCAGAAATGGGCCATCATCAAGCTGGGTCTGGCAGAGACCACTAACTCCTGTACAGAGAGCCAAGGTAAGAAGGCCAGGTCCAAAAAAACAAGCTGGTTGAACAGGGAGGTGCTAGAGATGGTGAGGGAGAAAATAGCGGCCTTCAGAAGTTATAAACGATCTAATAGAGAGGAGTATAGGGAGGAGTATGTAAGAAATTCCACAGAGGAGAGTAGAGTTGTCAGGGCAGCTAAGGTTTCAAGGGAGTTAAGGCTGGCACAGGGGATTAGGGATGGGGAAAAGGATTTCTTCAGGTACATAAGGAGGAAGAGAAATTGCAAAGATCAGATTGTCAGTATCAAGAAAGATGGATGGTGGACAGAAAAGGGGGCAGAGCAGGCAGAAGCCCTCGATGAGTATTTTTCTTCTGTGTTTACCAGGGAGAGGGATGGGCCTATGCCCCAGGGGAAAGGAGGGGTGGGCATGGGGGGAGCGGGGGTAATGGATGGTAAGACCCAGTGAGCTGGGTGTTGGAGGGCATCAGGTCCCTGTGGGTAGATAAGGCACCAGGGCTGGACGGCATGCATCCAAGGGTCCTGAGAGAGTTAGAAGAGGTCTAGGCAGGTCCCCTGGCAGACTTGTTGAACACCTCCCCGAGGACTGAGTGCATGCCCCAGAACTGGAGGATGGCACATGTGGTGCCCCTCCATAAGACTGGGCCCAAGGATGAAGCTGGTAATTACAGGCCTACCAGCCTTACATCCATTGTGGGGAAACTAATAGACACTATCTTTAAAGGGTGGTTGGAGATATTTCTGCAGGAGAATGGTCTCCAGCATGACAAGCATGTCTCAGAAAGATCCTGAACAAACTTGGTTGACTTTTTTGATTGGGTGATAAGGGCACTCGATAGGGGTCATGCAGTAGATGTCTTGTATCTGGACTTCAGCAAGGCTTTTCACTCAGTGCCACATGGAAGGTTGACTGGTAAGCTGAGAAACCTGGAAGCAGGGGAGAAACTGGTTGGATGGGTTAGGAGATGGCTACAGGGCAGACAGCAGAGGATGGTTGTAGAGGGAGAACTCTTAACTCCCAGAGCTGTAACCAGTGGTGGTCTCGCAGGGCTCGGTGCTAGGACCAGTGCTGTTTAACATCTTCATAACTAACATATTGGAGGAGATTAGGAGTAAGATCAGTCTATTTGCAGACAGCACCAATATTGGTGTGGAGGTAGATAGTGTGGAAGGGGGGGTAGATACTCCAAGAGGACTTGGTAAGGCTTGAGCATTGGTCAGACACATGGCAGCTGGGGTCCAACACAAAGAAGTGCAAAGTCATGAACTTGGGAGTCAAGAACCCTGGGAATTGTTACCAGCTGGGGGGTGCAGTAACCCATTTCAGTTGAGGAGAAAAATCTGGGGGTATTAGTCACAGGGGACATGAATCACTCGGCACAGTGTAGGATGGTAACAGCCAAGGCTAATAGGATGCTGGGGTACATTGCCAGGGGAATTGCCTCTAGGAGAGAGGAAATCATTCTGCCACCATACAGGTCACTGGTGAGGTCTCACTTGGAGTACTGTGTGCAGTTCTAGTGCTCCTATTTAAAGGAGGACATCAAACTACTGGAAGGGGTCCAGTACAGGATGACAAGGATGATCCTTGGGTTGGGGGACAAACTATATGATGAAAGACTGGGAGAGCTCAACATGTATTCCCTGGAGAATAGAAGAGAGAGAGGAGATACGATTGAGACCTTTAAATACTTGAAGGGCATGAATAGAGTTAGTACTGAGGGCATGTTTAGATTAAAGGGGGAGGGAGGATCACAAGGGGACACAGTCTGAAACTGGAGGGTAGAAGGTTCAGGAGGGAAATGAGGAGGTACCACTTCATAGAAAGGATGGTAGTGAGGTGGAATGCACTGCCTGAGGAGGTGATATCTTTGAAATTGGGGAGTTGTTTTAAGAGGTGGTGGGACAGGGTCAATGGTATGGTCAAAACTGGGGGGAAGCTGGGGAGGGGGGAAGTCAGCAAAAGTGAGCAATAATGCAGATGGATGGGCTAGGAGCGGGAGGCAGCTGCAGTAGTTTAAACTGGGTACTGTGCAATTGAGCAGACTTGACAGACCATAAAGACTGTATCTGCTGGCATTTTCATATGTTCATATGTTCATATGTCCAACAGCTGCTCTGTGAACAGAGCTGCACTGTTATCTGCGGCACTTAACTTTTCTCCACATAGCTGTAGCTGCCTGATACCATGTCTCCTTTTGAATCTGTCCAGCCAACAATTTCTGGCAACAAAGGGAGACTGGCAGCCAAGGTTCTGATGGAAAATGACTGCCTTTTCCTTCAAGACTGGCCTGGAGATGGGTGTTCCTTTCTCCCACTCTTGCAGAAGCCACAAATTGAGGCATTGTGGCTGTTCTTGGCAGACACTCGCATGTTTTTTTGGCTCTCAGTTCCAAATGAGTCTTCCATTGTCATTGCAAAGGAATGTAACTTTTCCTTTGCTTCTTTTATATGTTATTGTTAATTTCCCAATCCCATATTCTGCAGCCAGGGAAATGGGTCATTCTCCATTCTCAAGGTGATCGAGAATTCTTAGCTTCTGTGCCACAGTGAATGCCACAGTGAACACTGTCCACTTCCTCTTCACTGACATTGTGATTCTTCTGAACTCTTGAACCAGTGTACCTGAACGCACTTAGAGCCCCCTATTTGACTGAGGTGCTTGTCAGGTTACTGCTGATTAACATCGGACTGACTGTCCATGATCGCAAGCAGCACTAGGAAAAGTTAGTGGTTAGAGTCAGGCAACACAGCCTGAGTTCGTTAGATAGGGAGTTTCATAATACTGAGGTTCAGATAATCGAGGTTCTATTATATGGGCAGAGTAGGTAGGCAATTGGCTCTTATGTGTCAGCAAATTCTATGTTTCTATTCTGGTAGTTGAAAAAAATTCTGGGAATTCAGAATTTATGTATGTTGTGCTTTTCGGACAATTTCCACTAAAGTGTGCTGCAAGAACTGTGGCAGGGGGCTGACACACAGCATAGCACCAGAATTTTTGGGCAGTAAAGTTCATCAGCAGAGGTGCTCTGGTGGGAGACTCACATACAGCGGAAGCACCATGTAAATTCTGGGACTCCATCTCATTTTGAGGCCTTGTGTGAAGATTTCCAGACATGAGAATTTAGTAGACTGAGAATTTTGGGGGGCACAAAGTTCATCTGGGAAAGGTGCTGTGGTGGGCGACTCACACAGCACAGCAACATGTAGCAGCATGCAGCAGCCTGACATATTTATTCTGGTAGCTGAGAAAAATTAGTGAAGCACAGATTTTATGCATGTTGACCTTTTCACAAAATTTCCATTAAAGTGCATAACAAGAACTGTGGCGGGAGGCTGACACACAGCATA
Organism: Neoceratodus forsteri; assembly: GCA_016271365.2. Classification (NCBI taxonomy): domain Eukaryota; kingdom Metazoa; phylum Chordata; order Ceratodontiformes; family Ceratodontidae; genus Neoceratodus; species Neoceratodus forsteri. The sequence goes on along the minus strand of CM057449.1, from coordinate 606,836,707 downwards.
GCACTATGTAGCCTGAAATCTTTTATTCTGGCAGTTACGAATAGTTCTGGGAATACAGAATTTACATATGTTGACCTTTTTACAAAATTTCCACTAAAGTGCATAACAAGAACTGTGGTGGGGGGAATGACACACAGCACAGCACCATGTAGCAGCCTGACATCTTTATTTTGGTAGTTCTGGGAGTACAGAATGTATGCATGTTGTGCTTTTTGCACAATTTATGCTAACATGCATTACAAGAACTGTGGTGGAGGGACTTACAAACAACGTAACACCATGTAGCAGCATACAGCAGACTGGCATATTTGATTTTGTAGTTGTGAAAAAACTCTGGGACCTCAGGATTTATGTACTGTATGTTGCGCTTTTCACTCAATTTACATTAATGTACGTTACAAGAACCATGGCAGGGAGATTGACACACAGCACAGCACTATGCAGCAGCATGACATATTTATTCTAGTAGTTGAGAAAAACAGTGAGAAAAGAAGAGAGTGATAGCATAAGGGCCGTGCAGCTGCACAAGAAAGTGAACAATAGACAGAAATCAGATTTTTTCTCTGGTAAACTGGAAGAGGATAGCTCACAGCAGAATTTAGATAGATTGAACGAAGTAGTAGCAGAATGAGGACAGGTAGGGATTAAGAGATATGCATAACATTTTTGTTGTTTTTCATTTTTTTATTTTTAAATTTTTTTTTAGAACAGGTGCGGGATAAAGGAGACAGTAAGACAGCTAGCACATGATGAGTCTGTATGAAAGTAGTGGAAAGAGAATCGGGCTATGGCATGGGCACAAAGGGTGCACTGCCACCACAGAGTTCTGCCAGCCCCTCAAGTATGCTCTGCTGGTTTTAGAGCAACACTTCCAAGGTTTCTTTCATGGCCACAGCTTGGCAGAAGAGCTCCCCATATCTCTGTATGGTTGTGCCACTTCAGCATGGGTGAATACGGGAGGAGGATCTGAGGCTGGTTTCTCAGCGGACCCTTGCAGCACCCAAGTCTGGCTATGGATTCCACTCCTAGTCCCCTCCATGTCCCCCTCTGGAACCTGTGAACCACTTTATGATCCAAAAAATCTCTTCTCGTGCTGCCCACTCTGTGGCATGGAAGGACCACTAGGGGTGCTACCACCTCCACCCTTTCAGCATTCTCAGTCTGTCATCTCACATGATCCTCCCACTGCTTGTGGTGCCTCACCTTAAGGTGTGTGCACTGCCTAGCAGTCTCGGTCTGTCAATCACATGCTCCTCCCACTGCTGATGAGGCCTCACCTTAAGGTGGGTGTGCTACCCACCTCTGCCCAAATGGCTGCCCTCTTTCCACACCAAACAATGGTGTGACACAAGGTGCATTGTCACCACACTGTTGTCAGTGGGGTCAATCACAAAGAAGGACTTAAGCTGCTGTTAAGGGGAGGAGCCAGATGGTGTCAGGTAGGCCTCTTCCTCTTCATGGGTATCAGTTGATGCACAACCATTGTGTGGGAGGGTAAGAAAGCTACCTTTTTTAGATGGATGGGATGATGTGTCCCATTCATGGACTGTATCCCCTTCTTCTTGCTGAGCTGTGACTGGTCCCAGTCCCAACAGTTTCCTCCCCGCCAGTCACACTTTTTTTTTTAAATAGAAACAAAACAGAGTGAACAAAAAACAGAGTAAAAGTAACAAATGAAAGTGTGGAATATCAAGAAAAATACACCAAAACAACAACTAAATAAATCCTCACAAACTGCTAAATAAAGAGGTGACAAAGCAAAAAACTGTAAGTTTTTTTTTTCAGGAGTGGGGGGTTGAAGTCTCTAAAAGCAGCAGATCTGACCTCTTCCATTAACTCACTCAGACTGCAAAACAAAACTAGGCCTCAAACTGTACATAGAGAAGCAGCATGTGACCTTCAGGCACTTGTTTACCAGAAGACTCAATATGAGCAAACTTCACCATAATGTACCCTAAAGGCAAAGTTGCAGGTGAGGCTGCCAGACAAAGTTACTAAAGGTGAATTTCCTAGTAGATGGCACACATTCACAAACTGATTCACAAAGGTGAAGCTGGTGACTTTTCCATAACTTCCCAAGTGAATTAAAACTTTGCAACATCTCCTTATATGAGATATAGAAACAGCAACATAGATTTTGTTGGCAGAAAAGGACCTTTAGGCCTATCCAGTCTGCCCTTTGTCCCTGCCTATTCCTGCACCACTGACCCTAGTTAGTCATAGGTGTCACTCCATCCCCTGTTCCTCTACCTAATATGCCCATGTGCCAATCCCAAGCCTGCCTGAAGCTCCCTACAATCTTTTCCCCCACTACCTCTCCTGGCATGTTGTTCCAGTCATCCACCTACCTTTCCATCAAGAAATTTTTCTGCACATCTCTCCTAAACTTGCCCTCTCTTAGCATCATTGCATGCCCCCTTGTTCTAGTGCCTTCCTTTCTCCAAAATAGACCCTCCACCTGCACCTTGTTCACTCCTATGAGGTACTTGTAGAGTTCAATCATGTCCCCTCTCACTGTCTTCTCTTCCAGGGAGTATGTGTTGAGTTTCTGTAGCCTTTCCTCATATGGCATCTCATGCAACCCCATCATCATTTTGGTTGTCCTCCTCTGTACTGCCTCCCCACTTTAATTATCCTTGCAGAGGTGCAGCATCCAGAATTGGACATAGTACTCCAGTTGGGGCCTCACCAGTGAGAGACACATTAGCAGCACCACCTTCCTCCTCCTGCTAGAAATCCCTCTTTCAGTGCACCCCAGCATCCTGCTGGCCTTACCCAGCGTTTTATCATACTACTCAGCTCTCTTGAAGTCACCACATATGACAACCCCTAGGTCTCTTTTTTGCTTGTTGACTGTAAACTCCACTCTCCATCTTATAAACAGCACTTGGGTTCTGCAGCCCTAAGTGCATAACCTTGCACTTTTTGGCATTGAAACCCAGCTACTGACCCCTAGTTTCCTCAGATCCCTTTGCATTCTCTCCACCCTTTCTTGAGTGTCAACCCTGTTGCAGATTTTTGTATCATCCGCAAAGAGACACACCTTACCCTCTAGTTCCTCTGCAATGTTGCTAATGAAGACATTGAAGTGGACTAGTCCCAGCATTGAATCCTGTGGCACCCCACTAGTCACTCTTCTATTACCTGAGTGGCTACCATTTACCACCATCTTTTGTCTCCTGTCCCTTAACCAGTTTGATACCCAGCGTGTTCCTTTCTTCCCTACCCCCAGGCTGCTTAGTTTCTTAACTAGCCTCCTGTGCAGCACAGTGTCAAAAGCCTTACTGAAGTCCAGATAGGCGATGTCCACTGCTCTTCCTTGATCCACCTCCCTGGTAACCCAGTCAAATAAATCTATGAGCTTAGTTTAACATGACCTCCCCCATGTGAAACTATGCTACTGGTGGTCCTGCAGCCCTTTTGCCTTCAGGTGCTCCTCAAGCCTCTCCTTCAGTAGTATCTCCATTAACTTCCACACCACTGATGTGAGACTCACTGGTCTATAGTTGCTAGCTTCTTCCCTACTGCCTCTTTTGAGCAGAGGGGTCAAATCGGCCCTCTTCCAGTCCTCTGGAACTTCTTCCCTCTCCACCAAGGTGCTGAAAAGTGCTGCCAGAGGGGTGGCCAGCACCATGCTCAGTTCCTTTAGGACCCTTGGATGAATCCCACCTGATCCCATCACCTTATTTTTTCACCTTACACATTTCTATTTTAAGACAGTGTACCTACTCAGCTACTCAGATACTTAAGCCGACCAACATAACCCTCACTGTGCTCAATCATCTCGGACGCCCTAGAATCTTCAGCTCCTCTACATATCTCCTTTGTTTCTAACTCACTCCTTCACCAGCTCCTCCTCTCCTTCTGAAAGTGGGTCACTTCTCTCCCCTCCCCCTGCTCTCTATTAAGTCTAAATTTCTCTTGATAAGGAGATCCCCGTTAAACACCTCGCAATCTACTGCAAGTCGGCTTTCTCCCCTACACCCTTGCCATTTGAAGAATTATATCTTCCTACGTCTCACCACGCTACTGTGACTTTTCAGAAGTGAAGTTGCTAACAATCTCTATACCCCAGCGGTTACTCTATCAACTTTACTTGAGGTCTACAAATAATTCCAGGAGGCTTGACCTCTAGAAGATTGCCCGTCATCATTGTCCTGTCAGGTTACAGCATGGCCAAGTTGGGCAGTGCTATTGCATTATTATTTGTCTTATCCTTTTCTCTGCTCGATAGAATTATTGCACAGTGCCTAGCCCCCCTGCCTCAAGAATCCTGACCCCTCTATTCTAGCCAAACCTATGTCAACAATTCACCTCCCATTCAACTCACTCATCTCATGCAAAAAAAGGATGCCTACTAACTTGGTGTAAGTACCGAACCTCCCTGCACTTGTTATGTAGGATTAGCATAAATACCGTAGGCCTACACTTCTTGAAGTTAACTCCAGCCATACACTTGTCCTTACTCCTTCTTCATGCTGGTGACATAGAAGTTAACCCTGGCCCTCAGAGTCCTCTATCTGCTTCTGCCCTTACACGTTGAGGGAAAAAGCCATCAAAATCGCTCATTTAAATGCTCAAAGCCTCCAACCTAAAATTGCTGAGATTCAGGAGTGGGCAACTAATCTTAACCCAGACATTCTTGGCATTACAGAAACTTGTTTGAAGCCCAGTATACTACAACATGAAATTGATCTCCCTGGCTACTCCTGCCACAGGCATGACCATTTAGGTGGGGGGGGGGGTGTCTTAACACATGTTAAGTCTAAATTTCATGTCATTTTGGTCTCTTCTCTCCCGGCATGCCTCCAAATGCAGAATGTTTACTTATCTCACTAACTTTAGGCAATGTTAAGAAACTACTTAGTGGATGTATTTACCCACCCCTGCAGGACGCCTCCAATGAACTGCCTTCCCTTATGTCGGCATTGTCAGCTCTCCCCCATCATGACACAGTAATCTGTGGAGATCTCAACATTGATTGGCTGTCCTCCCACGAAAACAAGGTCCATACGCTAGTCTCTGACACAAAGTTCACCCTTCTTATCTCCTTGCCCACAAGACATAACACCAAAACAGGTACTGCAACACTGTTGGATTGGTTACTATCTAATTGCTCACATAGGATCAAAACAGTCAGTGTTTCATCAGATTGTATTAGTGACCACTCTTCTACCTACTGTGTGTGTGGCGTAATAATTTTGATGCCCCACCACCCATAATACATGAATCCAGGAAAATGTCTCAGTTTAATGTAGACCATTTCTCAATGTCTGTTAGTAATGCTGATTGGAAACCCATTACTCACCTCCCCTCAATAGACTAGGCCCTAAATTATTTTATCCTTACCTTTAAAAACATTATCAACAGGCATGCTCCACTTACTAGACGTAGATCTAAGGGTATTTATTTATTTTTATTCAGTTTTTGTTGACCGGGTAAGTGCACTAGACAAATCCTGCCTATTTTCAGGGACGACCCGGGGGAGGGAGATACAGATGAATGCCAACTGACCTTGAACCAGACTAAGCTGTTGGTGGTATTTTTTTTTTTTTTTTAGTGAATGAAGGAAATTTGGCCAGGACACCGGGGAAATTCCCCTACTCTTTTCGATAAGTGCCATGGGAACTTTAACATCCACCTGAACTACCACCAATCCAGGCAGATGGGACCTCGGTTTTAACATCTCATTCAAAAGACGGCACCTCAGAAGTGCAGCACCCCTCTCATGCTGCACTACAGTGTCAGTACTGGGATATTAACCCAAGTGCCAGATGTGGGAACTGAACCCACAGCCCTCTGATCTCTCGGCCTCAGAGGCAAGTGTGCTACCTACTGAGCCACTGACACTGTTAAGTGTATTAAGTATTAGCAGTATAAGTATTAAGGCACCCTGGCTCTCTACTGAAATCAGGACCCTCATGAAGAGTCATGATGCAGCCTGGCAGACCTATAAACACAGCCTCCTTCATTCTGATTGGCTACATTATCGACACCTGAGAAATAAGTGTAAAAATAGGATACAGGGTGCTAAACATACCTATCTCCGCTCACTCCAGACTGAGAATCTCAGCAAGCCCAAAGAATTCTGGAAACATATAAATTCTTTGATCAAAGGTAAATTGACCAAATGTCCAAGCTCCGTATCATCCGGTGGCCACCTCCTTTAAGATCCCCCATCCATTGCAGAAGAAATTTATCAGTTCCTCACTGACCTTGATAGGTAAACAGCTCACCTGCCGCCAGTCCCAGATTTCTCTATCCCTACTCAGCATCACACTGCTCTTGGCTCCCAACCCCCTTTCCACCCAAAAATAGCCACTACAAGAGAAGTCCTCAGGCTGTTATCAAATCTCAAGTCAGAGAGCTCCCCTGGCCGTGACACATTAGAACCCAGGTTTCTCAAACTAGGGGCAGCAGCACTCGCTGCACCTGTCTGTGATCTTCTAAATAGATCCATCCTCTCTGGTGAAGTGCCATGTCTTTGGAAAGTGGCTGTGGTGGTCCCCCTCAATAAGGGGGGACCCACACTGTGGAAAATTATAGGCCTATTTCAATTCTCTGCCCACTGGCTAAGATCCTGGAGTGGATCCTGCACATTCAGCTACAATCCTACCTAGACTTACATAATTTTCTCACAGACTGCCAGCATGGCTTCAGGAAGGGCCATAGTACTACCACAGCCTTTGTCAAAGTCTCAACTGACATTCTTAATGCAAGTGATGCTGGTCTTCTAACTGGTGGCGTATTCGTCGACTTGACTAAGGCCTTTGATCTAGTCAGCCACCACCTCCTCCTAGATAAATTGCATCAATTAGGTCTAGATTGCTTAGCACGTACATGGTTCCATGATTACCTCACTGGAAGTCTGCAAAGGGTAAAATGGTCTGGTTCACTCTCCTCTTCAAGGCCTATCTCACACAGATTACCCCAAGGTTCTATTCTTGGCCCGATACTATTCTCGCTTTTTATCAGTGAGGTCCCCAACTTCTGTGGCGGTGCATTCGTGCAATTATATGCTGATGATGCAATCTTATACCACTCATCTAACAATATAGACTGGCTTAACCAAAGTCTTAACTCTGATTTAATTGGGCTCGAGACCTGGTTCTCTGACAATCACCTAATTCTAAATATGAAAAAAACAAAAGCTATGCTCTTCCATAACCCATCCCCCAACCTACCAAATAGCTCCTGATCAGTAAAGATTAAGGAGACCTCATAGAGCTGGTTAGTACTTTTAAAAACCTTGGGATTCACTTAGATGCCTCCTTCTCAATGGAGCATCATGCAATTCAGCTTACCAAAATGGTAAACCAGAAGCTAGGGCTATTATACCACCTCCGCCCTCTTTTATCCAACGCCACCTGTAAAAATATTGCATCAAGATTCCTTCTCCCTATTTTGTTCTATGGTGCCCCTCTACTACTCTCTGCCCAATCCTCTTTCCTTGCACAGGTTCATCAACTCTATCATAGGACTGGGCATTTTGCCCTTGGAGCGGACTCCAGAAAACACCACTGTGAGGCCCTGTATTCTCTTCAATGGCCTACCTATGACTCAAGGTTACAGTTTCACACCTTATGCCTTGTATTTAAACTTACCAAGCTCTTTAATCCCCCTTGCCAAAGGGGAATCGTTTACAAAAAAGCACCCACATGCACGCGTAGATCTACTTCCTTACCCTTATTAGCAATCCAGAAGACGCAACACCAATTGAGTAAGTGCTCTTTCACCTTCTGAGCTCCCTCTGCTTGGAATTTTCTCCCCCTTAACTTATTCTCCTGCCCCACCCTATCTTCCTTCAAAAAATGAGATTACCTCTTTCCTACTAACCCCACCTCTGCAATTGCTTTAAATAACCCTTATAGCAGTGTTAATGCCTAGTCTATGTTACTCTGCTAGATGTATCTTGTAATTCACCTGCTCTCATGTTCCTGCTATGTATATATTGTATAATATTAGTTATCCTGTTTATTTATATATGCTTAATGCCTGATCAGTTTTAAATTACTTACCTGGCTTTCCACTGTAAAAACGTTTGCAACATTGTTAAATCTCTCTGTATCCTGTATATTATTATTGCATTTATCTATTGTCCTGTGTTCATCATTGACACCCGGTCGTCAATGAAAAAGGGACTGCATGATCTCAGTGGACTTACCCGGTTACCAAAATTCTAATAAACAAAATTCTAATAAATAAATAACAAATTTCCTTTAATGCTTCCAGTCCCTTCTGGACCCTCTTCACTGAGAATGGATTTGTGTCCACTCCCCCCTCTCCCTGCTGTTTATTTCAACTGCCCTCACCCTCCTTTCTGCTTCCCTGTGTTTTGTGAGATATACCTTCCTGTCTTCATCCTTCTTGGTCTCCTTATATTTCTAAATGCTGCTTTCTTCTCCTCCACTACCTCTAGAGAACCACTGTGGCCTCTTCCTCCTCTTTCCCTTGCTCACTTCCTTCAAAGAGCATGCCATTACCAGGGCTAATTCCTCCTTAATTTTTCTCCATTGAGTCTCCATTTCCCCTCAGCCTTCTCCCCTTTCAATGCATTCTCTGAGGCAGTTTCCCATTTCTTGAAAATCTGCCCTCCTAAAGTCCAGGACCCTCATCTTATGGCGTCTCATCCCTGGACCCACATCTGCTTACAAAATAACAGGACAGGTGCCTAGGCGGTTTACCTATGCTACTTGTGCAGAAAGCTTGTGCTCCAGTTTCTACAGTACGCATGTGACAGCTTGTCACAAGAATTTATAATTCTGGTATTCCATAGCATCCACTCATTCTGGGGGAATTCTAAAGAACAGGATGTAAGAGAGATTATTTACTCTGTGGGGTAAGAATGCATTTTAAAATGATTAAAGGTATTTTTAAACCCAAACGTGCCTTTTACTTATTGTTGAATGTGGACTTGTTTAAAGAGCTAGTGTACTGCCTGGAATTAATAGTAACCTTTAAAAGTAATTAGCAGTCACTTCTTATATCTGGAGTATTTTTTTTCTTCTTTTGCAAATAAGAAGCATTTCAACCTGACAGTACCATATGTGATGTATGGAGATCCTTTGTTTGGAAGGTGACATAGTCAGTTCTATTCCTCCCCGTATACTGTATCATCAGCATTGTTACCTCACTGCCTGTAACATCATTAGGAAGTAACAGGAGTAGTCAATCTGCTGCTAGACTGGTAACTTGTGTCACATGTTATCAATCGGGCAGAGGGGCTTATGATGTAACAATGAGTGAGGTCACATGCTGAGGATGTAGTGGGAAGAATAAAACTAGATAAGTCTGCTTTCAGTTAAAACACTGCTTTTACATCATACTCAATACAATTAGGCAGAAGGTCATTTAATGAGCAGATAAAAGAAAAACACTTCAGAAATAAAAAAGAAATAAAGAGGTTACTTTTAAAAAAGATCACAATGTTCTGTCTGCTATATTGTGGCACTGCTAGCTCCTTAAAGATTGCAATGAGACACTCTCAGGTATGTGTTGTTGTGGGATAATGACACTTCTCCGGTAATTGAAAACACTCTGCATTGTAGCATATCCAAGCAGTGCCATGTTCCCAACACAGTGCATGCCCTGTCAGAAGTATTATTTAATCCTGACAGTCAGTTTCCCAACACCCAACACCTCGAAGCCACAATCTTGGCAGCTGTTTGCCCAACACTTCAATGTTGCCCGTGGTGGAGTTTGCAATGTTAAATCGAAGTGCGGGGAGGTGAAGCCCCCATAGCGTGAAAAAAACTCTGCCGTGGGCAACATCTTAATTGTCTGGCAACCGTTGTGGCTTAGGGATGTTGGGTGTCAGGGAACTGACTGTTGGGATTAAGTAGTATATCCACCCTGTCATATATTACTCAGATGAACTCATACTGCACCTTTGCTCAAATTGTAATAGAACTCATAATGATAGGGGCTAAGTAATAGGAAGGAAGGATATTAAAAAGTATTACAGTACTAGGTTTACATTTTAAATCACCTCTGTTATGTTATGGAGCTGTACTAAATGATTTTCTGTGACAGTCTCTTTACCTTATTATAAATCATGACATCATTCTTGGTCATCCAGGACTGTTGATTTCTAAACATTCCAAGACTCTTTATTCCATTATAAATCATGGGCCAGATATTCAAAACTTTGCCCCGAGGCTAAATTAGCACTGCCTGGCATGCTGAATTAGCCCAGACCCAGTAGTCCGCTATATTCAAAAGAGATAGCCTCGGTGCTAAACTGCTGAATATAGCATGCTAAAGAAGCCAGGGAAACTGGGCTGGGAGTGCAGTGCAGTGCAAAAATAGCCCGGGAATAAGACAGCTCTGAATATAGCAACCAGGTAAAGGCAGATATTGATCGCGTGGAGAGAGTACAAAGACGTGCAACAAGGATGATTCCTATTTTAGCTAAACTGCCCTATAAATCTAGATTATCTACTACTGGCTTACATTCTCTTCAGAGTAGAAGAGCTAGGGGGGATTTACTTCTAATATATAAGCTTCAACAAAACCCTGACCTGATGAATAAATGTGGACTATCTTATGTCACAAGACGTATTGTTCCAAAACGTCACACTAAACAACTCATGGTCCCCAAGGCAAAAACTTATCTAAGATTAAACTTTTTCTCACTGAGGGCACCAAAACTGTGGAATAGACTTCCACAGGAATTGGTTGATTCAGCTAACATTGAATCATTCAAAAAGGGTGTTGACATTTGGCTGACTGAGAAATATGTAATGTGAAATGTTCCCACTCAGTGTGGGGGGAAAATCTAGATGGGCCTCGGCCTTCTTTTTTCTCAAACAAACCAAGTAAACCAAGTAACTGGGAAGTGCAAACCACAACAGCATCTCAGTTCACAGAGATGTGAAGGAAGGTAGAGGTGAACTATATGGCCAATGTGTGTGCTAGCAAAGGTGTGGTGTCAGTAAAGCTGCAAGCAGCAGTGCATGTGAAATTACATTGTGCAAAAATGTACAATATTTCTAAAACGTTTGTTTGGCCCAAACACATTTGCACAGGTTTAGCATGGAGCTAAGCTATTTGCCCAGTGAAATCACATTTGCCGGAAACTTTGTTATAGTCAAAAGTGACATGCAAATGAGCCTACTTACGTAGTTTGTGAGCAAACATCCAGATTAGCATCTCATTATGACCTAATTTGCATGAAATTTGCCCAGCGCTATTGCAGTATCCCATAGCTCCACCTGTAGGTCAGTCTGGAAGTACAGGGGCTGGCTGGATCTGCCCACAGCTCCACCTGTAGGTCAGTCTGGGAGTACATGGTGGCAGCTGCAGGCTACATTTGCACAGTACAACATAGAATAGTGTGCCTCAGGGGATTACACAGCAGAAGCAAAGGTGCTGCATGCAATTGTCAAACAGTAGGTCATGCTACATTGCACAGCAAACACTACAGTAGCAAGGGGGGCAGTAGTGTGAGGGACACAGCAGTGCCTATGGTGTATAGGGCAGTGATGGCCACTGCACTGTACACAGTGACAGGCCCAACTTGCAGGTGTTTACTGACAGTGGACATTACTGTTATGTTGTTGTGCAGCCCACAGATGCTGCACCACTGGAATGGGATGCTCACAGTGACATATATATGGCTGGCTATGTGTGCTGTGGTGTCTGTACAGATGTGCGGTATGTGGCTGGGGGGGCACATGCCATCAGACAGGCACACTGGTGTTGGGGTATTCCCAACACTGGCCCATGTGCACTGCATGGCTTGTGCCAGCCTTGTGGCCACACCCAGTCTGTGGTGCAGCCTGGCCACATGTGTACCCTCCCCTCAACACCCTCCATGCCCACAGTGCTGCATGTGTGTGCTGGTGTCTGTTGGTGTCCACAGAAGTGTGGTCTGCAGGTGTGTGCTGTATGGCCGCACTGCCATGGTGTCCACTGGGAGCAGAGTCACCACTTACTGCCTGGCATGGCTGGGACTGGTGGCAAATGATGGCATTATAGGGATATTATGAGTGAGCAGCATGTTTCCTCTATGTCTGGCTTATTTCTAAGTGTCATACTTACTGGTTAGTGTCGCGCAAAGCTGCGCAAAAAATCATGCAAAGCTGCACATAGCAACAAAGTTGCACAAAGCTGGTTTGCCCAGAGTTAAGACTACCTTTTCCTGGGCAGTAATTAGCACTGTGCAAAGTGTTGTGCTAAGTCACGCAAAAACACTTTGTGCAACGCTATTCGCTGAATATAGCATTGCGCCTGTATTCATGTACATGCCCCCTCAGTTTGCCCCTTGCATACATTATAATTTTGCCCAGTGCTAATGCAGTTTGTGCAAGCTATTTTGACCTTTTCAATATAGCAGACCTGCGCTAAACCGATGCTAACCCTATGCAAACGGTTTGCTCCCAGTGCAAAGTTTTGAATATCTGGCCCCATGTCAGTTTTCTTACCATTGGATTAAATGAGAGAAGCTGCTGCTGCATGTGAAGACCTCTCAAATAGCAAAAAGGTCTTCATGTGCAGTGTGAAGTGTGAGTATTCTAAGTTCTACATTCTGTAATCTGTACTTTCAAAACCTGATCCACCCCTCAGCTGTCGAAATGACAGATCTGTTGGATAGGCACTGTAAGAAAGTAATGTTCCCTCTCTTACTCTTTGACTAGTCATACAAATCAGTCACAGAGCCCAGAAACTGAACTAGCAAAAGACACTGACTTTGTCTCAAATAAAAAGAAAAAAAAGGAAAAAACAGTCTCTGCATATTGGTACTGTATATTTTCCCCTAGTGTTTGTAAAAAGCTATTCATGTTTATGCGTACTCTGTATTACTTAATACATGTGTGACTGAATGAACTTCAGATTACGCCATACTATCTCTCTAATGCAGTCTGTTGGGGGAAAAAATATCTGTTCATAGAGAAGCAGATTGCATGCCTTTAAACTGCCCCTAAAAAGTGTTCATCCCCTTCTGCTTCTCTTCCAACCTGTGTTGAAATATAGCATCAAATAAATTGCATCTTAAAAAGCTCAGCATTACAAATACTGTGTATTGAGGATTTAAATAATTTACTGTGCTTGTCAGTCTCCAGTTATCTCCATGCTGTTCCTGTCAGTCATTGCTCCCAGCCTCTGATCATAACCATGCCATTCTCAACAATTTTATTGGTAACCATCTCTGAACAGAAGAGTTATCTGGATTGTTTATAAATGTGGTTATAGTGAGAAATGTGAGATGCCTGTAAGTTCGGAGAGGGAGAATTACAAATTCGACACACGTAGTAGTTAAAAATAAATCTAATGTATGTGGATGGTCCATTATTTGAACATGCACTTTTTCTATTCGACAAAGATTTCTTTCTGACTCAGACTGCAAAATGATGCATGTTCATTATATTATAATAAAACTAGAAAAAAGACTCTAATGAAGAGTAGACTGGCCTGCGAGATGCCTCTTGTCTAATCATGAGTATCATCATGTGAATCCTTAGGGTTCCAGAACTGCTTAGCTTTGCTTCGCAGTTCTCAAACCCTATGAAGTCATGAGATGAAACTCTTGGTTAGCCAAGAGATATCTCGCAGGCTCTACATTCATATGCAAGAGGTTGTCTCAAGCATGCAGTTCTAAAATTCTGCAATTCTAACTTAGTTACCATAGTCCATTTACTCAAACAGGGGTTTCTTTACTTTTCTACAAAGTCCAACAGTTTTATTTTAAATTCAAGTTGTATTTAAAAAATAAAACAGTAATCTTTGACAGATTTATAACATAGGTACATACAGTTTCTGTAAATGTTATGATTGTAAGAGTTTCTTCTCAAGTCCTTTGTGTGCCAGAAGTGCTCAGCTTCGCTCCGCAGTTCTCTCACCCAAAGAACTCAAGCATACACGCTTATACCATCAGATACGCAGGAACTGTAAAATATAAACATCTAAATCATCTCTTTGTGTCATCATGGCTATGATGGCTAGGTACTCTATATGGGCTTTTCTGTAAAGCTCTACTGCCACCAGTAGCAGGCTAGAATGCTGAAGTCAAGTTTCTGAATTTTTCAGTCCTCAGTGTTTATAGGTCCAGGCAGTGTGAAATGTGTACTAGCGGACTATTAGGCAATGTATGACCCATCAGGAGCTATTGTTGTAAATGATGGCAAACTTGACATGTTGGTGATAGGGCCAAAATCTTATTACAGGCCATTGTTTTGTAAGCACTGCAGATGCAAACCAACTGAAACTGAACCAGGTTAAGCTATTGGTGGAATGGGGGAAATTTGGCCAGGACACTAGGGAAAGCAAGGCTGGCAATATAGCCTACAGGTTAGAAACATAGAAATATAAACTTTGACTGCAGATAAGGACCACTTGGCCCACCCAATCTGCCCATTTCCCTATCTATTGGATAAACTGCAGATCCTAGTTAACCAACAGCCTACTTCCTCTTACCCCCCACTATAATTGCTTTATGTCTGTCCTATGCATTCTTGAATTCCCCCACAATTTTTGACCCCACAACCACCTCAGGAAGGCCGTTCCATGCATCCCCACCCTCTCTGTCAAAAATACTTCCTCCACGTTGCCTCTTCCATCCCCCTCTATCTTCAAACTGCCCCTGTTCTTGCATCTCTTTTTTGAAAGGTGCTACCTCTTGGACTTTGTTGATTCCCTTGAGGTACTTGAAAGTTTCTATCTTATTCCCCCTCTCCCTCCTTTCCTCGAGGGTATACATATTAAGTTTCTTTAGTCTCTCTTCATATGGTTTCTAGTGCAGACCCTGCACTATTTTAGTTGCCCTCCTCTGGACTGCCTTCATCCTGTCTATGTACTTGTGGAGATGGGGCATCCAGAACTGCACACAGTGTTACAGACGAGGTCTCACCAACTGTCTGTACAGAGGGTAACAACTTCCTGTTTTCTACTGATGATGCCTCTTCCTATGCATACCAGTATACCCCAGCCCTTCTTACTGCCTTCTCACATTGCCTGCCTACCTTTAGGTCATCTGATATGACTACCCCCAGGTCCCTTTCCATTTCTGTTGTTGTTCTTACCCCCCCCCCATTGTGTCCTCTTCTCCTGGGATTTTCTTTCCCCGGTTCATTACTTTGCACTTCTTTGCATTGAATCTAAGTTGCCATACATTTGACCTTTCCTCCAACCTTGCCAAGTCCCATCTCATCCTTTCCAGACCACCCACTTGTGTATTGACCTTGTTGCAGATCTTTGTATCATCTGCAAAGAGGCATACTTTTCCATCCAGTCTCTCTGCAATGTTAGAGCAATGAGATATGAATTAGCTTGATACAGTACATCCAGTAAAATTGGGATTTAGTCCCACAACCTCCTCTTGCATACTGTGTGACCCCCACACACACACACCCAGTGCTCCTGGGTTGCCTGTGAAAACAGACCTTGGGCTTAATGGCTCTTACCTGGTTACCAAAGAATTAAAACAAAACATTCTGTACTCATTTATGTTGAATCTTTATAGAACTTTTTGTTAGACAAATGTAACTGATTGGTTTTGAATCTTGATGTGTGATATCGATGTATTGATTTGTTTGTAACTTTTTTATTTAAAAAAATTGATAAATACACCCAACACTACAAAAAAAAACAGCACAGCAATGCTACTGTCATAAATGTACACTCTTAGTTAAAATAATCTTACTTCCAGCTAATAGTGTCATTGCAATAGGTTTTAAGATGATATAACTATAATGCATGGGACCCTTATGACGAGTGAATACTTTCTTATGGAGCCTGGCCATTCGGTAGGAAGCTAAACATGGAAGAAAGGAGGTGCAGGTAGGGGAAGTTATACCTGACAGATGCCATGGAAGAGGGAAGAGGTCTGTCTATCTCATGGTGTAATATTCTTGTTTGATGTCATGTTATATAGTACTCAGCATCTCCATCTGAGTTAAAATTTCTCCAAAGTATGATTTAATTGTACCATCATTTTTTGCAAGTGGTAAATTTCTATTATTGTATCCTGCCAAAGATGAATGGAGGGAGTATATGGGCTTAATCAATTAGTTGTAAGTGCCTTTTTTGCTGTAAGAGGACATATATTACACAATTTATGGTTAGAAGAAGATCTCAAGGGATATGGGGTACATCCAAAAAGAGGAACATCCAGGGTGCTAGCTGCACCTGGTAGCTAAAAAGCTCTGACAATTCCTTGCTAAGGGTACTAAAGAACAATTGTAGTCCTGGACAACTCCAAAAGATATGCCCATGTGTAGCCACAGATGGCCCACATTGTCGCCTACATGAAGCCCCCCCCCAAAGATATTTACTTTGAACAGCTGGAGTCTTGAAGAACTGGATAGCATTTTTCTGAAGAAATTCTCTACAAACATGTGAGGACATAATGTGACCCAGAGTAGAGAAGTGCCTTTGCCAGTCCCTGTCTGAAATAACCATTGATAAATTTGTTTCCCAAGCCCTCTTGACTGCGTCTACTGTGTCTGCATTTATCTGTATCAGGGCCTGATATAATGTGGAAATCATGTGGGTAAATGGGACTGATCCCTCCAATGCAGATTGAAGTAAGGGAATCAGATGTGGAATTCTTTATTAATTCCCCTTTTCACATAACATACTATTTCAAGGGGTATTTTAGAATTCTTTTGAATCAAAACACATGTATGAGAATTTTATAAAAGTATACAGTTAGAATTGTCTGTACGTCTGTTAATGTTTTGTTCCTACTTATGTTCTTTCTGGTCACATTGCTTTTAATAATAGTAAAATTCTCTTAACAGTCTGATATAACTTCTGAAAAAGGAAATGTTAAAAACAGATACAACCATAAGTATTCTTATTCATCTGTAATATGTTACCACCACCACTCAGTACCAATGCTATCTATGCTTATAAAAGCTATATAGCCCATGGCTTTGAAAGAAGTGTATACCTCTTGGGTCTACTACTTTTGCCCACAGTGTTTTTGTATAATTCAAATTTAAAAGATTTGAAATTTGCTCTAAGTTTTCAAGCACCTAGGAAACCAAATAATACAATGGGGTTTGCTGTACCTAAGAAGCTGTCTCCTCTCTTCTTGTCCTCTTCAGCCCAACTGCAGACCGCCTGAAGATTGACGTGACAGGTAAATTTAAAATCTTTAAAGGGGAACTGTTATCAACTGGATTTCTTAATGTCTGAAAGCCCATAAAAAGCTAATTTGACTTGAGTCATTGTGTTTATTTGAGAGTCTTTGCAGTCCAGAGTTATTCGTAGGTAAATCACCCTATAATTAAGGGCTGGTGGCAGCCATATATTTTGGCTCCTGACAGGAAATGATGTCACTGAGGGTCTAGGTTCTCCTTTGACTGTATTTAATCCAACAGGTTAAATAGGAAATTGACTGTTTTATTAAGTGTTTTAAGTTGTTATTACAACACTTTCTACATCTATAATAATTGTTTTGCATGTGCATTGAAACTAATGAGTTATCACCTTTACATTTCAAACTGTTAGTAAAAATAATCAATCTTTAGGATTGCTTTAACATCTAGGCTATACTGCTAGCTGATCATCAAAAACTACACATCTCAAGGCTGGCTCTGTGGTGCCAACAGGTATTGGGGCCCCACATCAGGATTTCTAAACCCTGACTCTGTTCATGTCAGTACAGATTTCTGGGACTGCCACAGCACCAACTACTGTCTTTTTCTGTGCCCTCTCTTGCAGCCATTTCTTTTACATTTTCAGGTGTGAACTCAGGTCTACAAGATGCAAAGGTGGCTACGTACCTACTGGCCTGGCATCATGGGGTCAGCCTTGAAATGTGCAGCTTTTGATTATCAGCTGGCAGTACAGTTGTGAACAAGCTTCGTTCATCTAGCAGAATGGGTTTTGAGCATGTGTTAAGATTCTGAAAATATTATACTCTTTCTATCCAGATTTGACTTTAAAAGAAAAAAAATAGGACACAATTACTTGTTTATTAATTGCAAAAACACATAGATGGACAACATTGTTAAAACACGCATAACCTGAAAAGCATTATTAAAATATAGAATAATATATAGGTGGGTGTGTGAAACCAGAATTTTACACACACCTGAGGTGTGGGATGCAACATAAACCCTGAGGGGTTTAAAAAGGCATCGCACACCAAGTGTGTGTAAAATTCTGGTTTTTACGCACGCACACACACACACACACACACACACACACACACACACGTACACCCATATATTATTTTTTTATTCAATGGTGATATTTTTTCCCTTTTGGCACAATTCAGTTAGTGCAGCAGATCTGTCAGAGATAGATTTTTTTACATTACAGTGGGAACGACATTCTGGAAAGTCATGGTCCATCAGCATTGTTGCATAGTGTAAGATGCGCTCAGTAAATAAGAGCGGCAGGATCAACTAGATTGATTTTTTTCATTTTCAAGGCAAGATTAACTAGATAGATATTTAAAAATATTTAAAATCATACTTGTCTTAACAGTGTGTGGCAAAGCTTGAATGCTGGTACTGGTGCTCGGTAATGGAGCCGCCATGTTGGGCAAGATGTTCGGCCTGCCCACAGTGAAACTACATGCCAATTAGCTTTCTGTGGTCATGCTTGATTGACAGGTGTTGATTACAGCCTCCTGGTTTTAACCACAAATATCAACCGGGAGGTTGTAACCAGAGATCAATGTGTCTTTATCTGTATGTAAAAAAATGATCACCATTGAAGAGTATTTTACTTCTTTTAATGAAGTTAAAAGTATAACAGTTTCTCACTGAAATACTTTGGATGGAATGGGATTTTCTACTGTAACAATGCCAGAATTCTGTTGGATTATTAGGAGGCAGTATAGTGCAGTGGTTAAGGGCACTGAGCTACAAACCTGGAGACCTGGGTTCGAATCCCACAGCCCCCACTTGCATACTGTGTGACTCTGAGCAAGTCAATTAACTTTCTTGTGTTCCCAGGTTGCACCTGGAAACAAGCTTCAGCTTAGTGTACTTTTCCTGGTTAAACAATTGCCCCTTTCCCTTATTTTTACTAACAGTTTGAAATGTAAAGGTGGTAACTTACTGGTTTCATTGGACATACAAAACAAATATTATAAATGTAGAAAGTGTTGTAATTACAAAATCACATTCCATCCAAAGTATTTCAGTAAGAAAATGTTATTCTTTTAACTTCATCAAAAGACGTAAAATACTGTTTTAATAATACATTTCAAATTATCCATGTTTTAACAATGTTGTTCATCTATAGTAATGGTGTCCTACGTTTTTCTTTTCAATTCAAATCTGGATAGAAATTGCATATTTTCAGAATCATAACACATGCTCAGATTGTTTTTACCGTCTTTGTCCAAGAAAGGCACACTGAGCAACAGCTTGTTCCCAGGTATACTGTGGGGGCACAAGGAGGCCATGAAGTCCGGCCAGTAGGTACGTAGCCACATTTGCATCTTGTAGACCTGAGTTCACACACAAAACTGTAAGAGGCCTGGCAGCCCCAGGGTACAGAATATTCTGAAGGGACAGGGATAACAGGAGGGAGGGGCATGGCAATATACACGAGGGAGGGGCTAAAGTGCATTAGGGAGGAGGAGCAGAGGGGGGAGAAACAGAGTCTTTTTGGCTGCTAATCCAGGATTCCAGGAAAAGGACTCTCTGAATGGAAGTGGTGTATGGGTCACCCTCCCAGACAGAGAGCTGGACAGGGAACTTGTGAGACAGATTAAAAGGGCATGGGGGAAGGGGAATGTGGTGGTTGTGGGGGACTTCAACCTACCACTGGTTTACTGGGGAACCCCAGCCACCAGCAGTAAAAGGGAGCAGGTACTGCTGGATACCCTTCAGGAAAGCTTCCTGACACAGGTGGTCGGTGAACCAACAAGGGGTTGGAACACCCTCGATCAAGTGCTCACAAATGGGGAGTTTGTGAGGGATATCAGGGTGGATGAACCATTAGCAGGGAGTGACCATCACTCAGTATGGTTTGCGTTTAGTATGGGCAAAGAGGGGGTGGCATCTGACATGAAGGTGCTGGATTTCAGGCAGGCGGATTTTGCAAAGATGGGGAAGATAGTGAGGGGGTACCTGGTGAGGATCCAGTCTAGTATGCACGTAGACTAGAGATGGGGGCTCATAACGGAGAGGATACTAGAGGCTACCAATTCCTGTAGCAGGACTTGGAGTGAAAAGGCAAGAGCAAAAAGGCCAAGCTTTGATGAGCGGGGGGGGGGGTGTGGAAAAGGTGAGGAGAAAGAGGATGGCCTTTAGGAGATACAGGAAATCGGCAAGGGGGGAAGATTTGGAGAAGTGCCAGCAGGAGGCAAGGGAGGTGACAAGGGCAATGAGAACAGCAAAAGCCACCAAAGAGCTCAGGCTAATGTAAGGGATAAAGGTGGGGGATAAAGGGCTTCTTCAGGTACATCAGGGAGAAAAGGAGCTGTAATGAGCAGATAGTAAGGATTAAGAAGGATGGGGCTGGGTAGAGAAGGGGGGTAGAAAAGGTGGAAGCACTCAGTGACTACTTCTACTAGGTATTTAAAAAAGAGAGGAGGGAGTGCTACCCAAGGGGGGTGGTGGGGCAGTAAAGGCTAGGGAGGGAGTAACGGATGAGGTGATCATGGAAGGCAGAGTGCTGGAGGGTTTGAGAGTGCTGAGGGTAGACAAAGCACCAGAGCCAGATGGCGTTCACCCCAGGGTACTGAAGGAGCTAGCAGAGATCCTGGCAAGGCCCTTGACAGGCCTGTTCAATGCCTCATTAAATTCGGAATGTGTGCCATGGGATTGGAGGTTGGCTCACGTGGTTCCCCTGCATAACAGCAGCCCCAAAGATGAACCAGGGAACTAAAGACTGGTGAGCCTCATGTCCATTGTGGGGAAGCTAATGGAAATGATCCTGAAGGAGAAGCTGGTGTACCTGCTGGAGTCCAGTGGGCTGTAGGACAGTAGACATCATGGATTTGTTGTGGGAAGATCCTACTAAACCAACCTGGTCAAGTACTGTGACTGGGTAACTAGGTAGATGGACAAAAGCCATGTGGTGGATGCCCTGTACCTGGACTTCAGCAAGGCACTCGACTCGGTGCCACATGGGAGACTCGGAACAAAACTCAAAGGTACAGGAGCAGGGCCAAAAATGGCATGATGGGTGACAAGCTGGCTGCAGGGGAGGTAGCAGAGGGTGGTGGTGGAAGGGGAACTCTCATTCCTAAGCACAGTAATGAGTGGGGTTCCACAGATCTTGGTGCTGGGATCAGTGTTATTTGGTATATTTATTGCAGACATATCCAAGGGCATCAAGGGCAAGATCAGCCTGTTTGCCAATGACATCAACATTGGGGCAGTGGTGGATGACATGGACGGGTGGCAAGGTCTGCAGGAAGATCTAAATCAGCTGGAGACTTGGTCAGATGCTTGGCAGCTGGGATTCAATGCTAAAAAGTGTAAGGTACTGCATTTTGGAGCAAAAAAATCCAAGGGAAACTACCAACTGGGAGGGGTGCAGCTGGCATAGACTGAGGAGGAGAAGGATCTGGGGGTGGTCATCACGGGATCAATGAACAACTCGGCACAGTGTAGGAAAGCAGCAAGGGCCAAGAAAATGTAGGGTTGCATCCCAAGGGGAATAACATCAAGGAGGGTGGAGGTGATTCTGCCACTGTATAGGGCACTGGTTAGACCTCATCTCAAGCACTGTGTGTAGTTCTGGCACCATACATGAAAAGCAACATTAAATTACTGGGGGGGGTGCAGTGAAAGGTGACCAAGATGATCCAGAGGCTGGGAGACTTACCGTATGAAAGTAGGCTAAAACAGTTGAACATGTACTTGCTGGAGGAGAGGAGGGACAGAGGGGATATGATCAAGACATTCAAGTACATAAGAGGGATAAACAAAACTGATATAGAGGGGCTATTCAGGGTAAGGGTGGGGAGGGTCAATGGGGGCCATGATATGAGATTGGAGGGGGGAAGGTTCAGGAGGGAGATGAGGAGACACATTTTTACAGAGAGGGTGGTAGCAGGGTGGAATTCATTACCAGCGGAGGTGGTGGCCTATAAAACAGTGGCTTCTTCAAAAGGGGCTGGAACAGGGCCAGAGGGAGGATAAAGGGGGGATAAGGGGCAGCTACAGAATAGGGCTGCTAGCTGAAAAATCGAGCAGACTCAATAGACCAAAATGGCCTTTTTCTGCTGGCAAATTTCATATGGATGGATGTTAAAGATCCCATGGCACTTGAGTCACGTGATGCAAGTGCCGGCTTAACATCCTGATTGCTCAGCTCTCGCCTCACGTCTCTGCTTTTACATTAAATATTAAGAGTTCGGTATTTTCGTAGCCATCTTTCAGCACAGTTCAATATCTAGAGTGCTGGTGAGTGAGGAGACCCTGTCTCGATTGCCGATGGAGAAGGATAAACATAAAAATTATGGAAAGCATACTCTGCCCATCTCTCCTAGCAAGGCGCCAAAGAAACCTAGGGCCTCTTCTGCCTCCGGTGACCCAGAAACTGAAATGGCGGAACTGGAGAATGAACCACTCACACTGGCGAAATTCTTGGCAGAGATGAAACCCTTTCGTGCAGAGTTTCAAACGGTTACCGAAGAGTTAAAATCGGTCACCCTGGCACTAGAGGACCTATCAAGACGTACAAGAGATAACAAAACCAGAATCACTTCGGTTGAAGCCCAGACAGCTAAGGTCAAGCCACAGTTGGTGGCTATCCGCCAGAAGTTGGCGAGGGTGGACTCCCAGCTTGAGGACTTAGAAGGAAGGAGCAGGCGTAACAACCTCATAATCATTGGGCTACCAGAGAAGGCGGAGGGCGCGGACCCTATTGTGTTTGTTCAGAGGCTTCTGACAAAAATAACTGGCCCCTCACCTTATGGCTCGAATTACATGATCAAAAGAGCCCACCGCGCTCTAAGAGCGATGCCTCCCCCTGGCGCCCCCCTCGCACCTTAATCTTCCGCTTCTTAAATTATCTCAAGAAGCAACATGTCCTTCTGAAGATCAGAGATCTAAAGGAGATTTCCTGGGAAAACGCTGTCCTGCGAATAACTCAGGACTTACCTCTCACAGTGAGGCAGAAGCGAGCAGAATACCACCCTATAGTGGTAAAATTGATAGCCTCCTCTACCCGGTTCCGGATGAAGTACCCTGCGTGCCTGCAAGTTTGCCTGTCTGGGTCGTGGGTGAGTTATGAAGATCCGAAGGTGGCAATTGAGGGTTTAAAGTCTGCACTCCCAGACCTATTCAAATGAGAGATCGATTTTTCACTCTGAGGGGAGAAATGGAGTCCGGAAAGAGTGGGCTAAGGACTTTTGAAAGAAGTGCTGCTCTTGGGCATTTGGTGCTTCCTACCCCTCACTGATGGCTGGGGGATTTTGGCTGAGGCAGGGGTCTGAAAGTGTTTTCAGAAGTGGAAGGGGCCTTTCATATCTTCATTACCTAAGGCAGTCCAGATCGAAGATCCTGCATCCTGCCTTGAAAGACAGTTTGATTTCCAGCTGATAACCACAGACTTGATGTGACAGTATATTTTGGCTAGATTGTTAGCCTCTGGTTTTATAATGTATGGACTTTCCTTGTTACAAGCTGCGCATGTGATAACAGTTTGAGGACACTAAAGGGCACCAGTTTGTTGAAGACTTAAAATTAATCCCTCTTAGTTCATTGTTCGGTTTTGTTAGTCGCTCCCCCCAGGCCCTGCTAGGTTGCAGTTTTTCTCTTCATTTGTTGCCTGTGGGCTTTTCCCTACCTAGGTAGATATTGTGCATTTTATTCGGTTCATGAATATCAGGGAGAAACGAGAAATATCACGGTCATACTGGGTTGTTTCTCTCTAAATCTTTCCCTGTAAAGTTTTGATGGTCATCTCTTAGTTTTACACTTACTAGACCTACTTCAGGAGGGAGATCAAGGGACTGAATATTTGGGGGCAACTCACTGCGAGTTCATTAGTGGGAGACATAGTTTTTGGAGGTTTTCTCAACACATTAGTTCTGCGAGCGGAGAGTGAGTATCTCTACTGGTCGCCTGCTCCCAGTGGGAGCTTTTTCTTTTTTACTTTTGGGGTCATTAGTGGCAGGATGGGGTCAAGAGGTCAGCCTCAAGGCATGGAAGGCTTTCTGACCTTGGTTTTTGGTAGGTCTTTCTAGGATTCTTCCTGCAAGCTTATTGGGACTATTTCTTTTCCGTTATTGCTCAAACCCATCCTGTGTAAGGGAGCTAAGCTAGAGTCAGACAGCCCGTAAGATGGTAGTTAGCCCAGAGATGGGGGGGAGGCTGAGCGGTGACGGGGGGAGTCTGTGCATTTGTCATCGTGGACCTAGATAGAGTTATGTTGGAGGAGCGAACGTTCTGGGAGGAATATTTGAGGTGGGAAGGGGTTATTTACTATTACTATCGGGGGAGGTATAAGGGTTTAACGGGGGAAGGTTGTTGTTCAGGGGGAAGAAGGGTTGGGGGAAGGGAGAAGCAGTCAGAACTACACTGGAACTGGACAGGTGGATGAAGCTTTTGCTGGGCCCTGGAAAGCCCGAAAGTTCTCATCTAGTAAATGACTCTGCCAAACTTTAATCTGTAGATAAATGGGATCTCTCTGGGACTTAGTCAAGTGGAATGTTAAAGGAGCTAGGAACAACACTAAAAGATATAAGATTCTGAAACATCTTCAAATGCAAAAGGGGAAAATCATCTGTCTGCAAGAGACGCATCTGCTTGATTCAGAAACCACCTTGTTTAAGAGACAGAGTATAGGTCAGGTATACCTATCTGGAGAGAGCACTGTTAGTAAGGGAGTGGCCATCCTGATTACCAGGCAAACTCCATTTTCCTGCAAGGATATTATCAAGGATCCCTTGGGGCAGTTTCTGATAGTTGTGGGGATGTTATACAGATCAAAAGTATTAATAGGTAGCATTTATGGCCCAAACTCAGACTCGTCTGTTTTTTTTGTTGACCTATTAAAAATTTTGTCCCCATATGCCCACATTCCGATGGAGCCAGAAGGAGAAGGAAGGAAACATATTCAATTCAGTGCTTTAGAGTACCGGTAATTGGTATTTTTCTTTTAAACTTAGATTGTGGGCTTGTAGTGACACTATACTTTCTTTCTTTGTTGTCTTTACTTATAATTGTTTTTGGGCTGTTGAAAATTTAAAACATAGTGGTGGTGTAATTCTGTGCTGTCTTTAATAGCTGCAAATTTTCACCAACCCTCCCTCCCCTTCCCTCAACTCTTAATTATATGCCCTGATAAATGTGATTGACAGGAGCTAAACACAGGGTATAGTAAGAGGTGTGAAGTAGGAGGGGCATAAGGGGGAAGAAGCCCACCCTCAGCAGGACAAGTGTTTTGACTCATTTATTTATTTATTGGTTTCTTTTTCCTTAAAAAAAAATCGGAGGATCAGTTACAGGATTTTTAGTACTGTAAATTAATAAAAAGAGAACCAAGAGAGTTTCAGTAGCAGACAAGTAGTGGAATTTCAGTATAATGTGGGGAGTGGTGCAATGCAGTGGCTGTGGGGCAGCCATATTCAGGCAGACCTTCTAGACACTGAGGTGCTGCCCTATCTGCATGCATCTCTCTGGACTACGGGATGAGGTAACCAGACTCAGAGCAGAAGTAAACTGGGTCAGGAGTACCATCACCCCTATCCAGGGACCACCCAGTCTAATGCAGCTGCCTCAAAGGATGCCGAGAACGAGGAGTACTTGGATGACAGTGGGCTCAGGGAGGGTTAGAGCAGTCAGGCAGAGGCACATCCCAGATCCTATGCCTCTCAAGAACTCATATGCCACACTGGCAAATGAGGACAACCAAATAGAGGTACCCAGAGAAGGGGAAGGAAAGGATGTGGAGGTTAGCCAAGGAGGTGACCTCAGTGGGGAAAGCAGTGGACCCCAGAGGAGGAGGAAGCGAATCCTGGTGGGGGACTCCATTGTAAGAGGGATCCAGCTAGGAACACAGGAGGGGGAGGACAGGGAGGTGAGGTGCTTACCAGGTGCCACGGCATGGAGGGATGGAAGGAAGATACTGGGGATCACTGGGAAGGCAAGACGGGAGGGTGAGCTGGATGTCATTATCCACCTAGGTACTAATGACTTGGCAAATGGGGAGCCAAAGGAAGTTCAGGAAGAGTTTAGAAACTGGGAGGGTCTCAAGCAAGTAGCTACTTCTGTCACTTTCTCAGAAGTACTACCTATGCAGGCAAGGGAGAGCATAGAGTGCATGCACCAGGAACTTTAACTCATGGGTGAAGAACTGGTGCTGTGAGGAAGGGTTTGGATTCATTGGTGACTGGGGACCCACCTGGAGGGATGGAGGTTTGTTCAAGCCTGCTGGCTTGCATCCATCCTGGAGGGGAATCCAAGCACTCAATGATAAGTTTAAATGCTACATTGACAAGCATTTAAACTAGCAAAGGGGGGTGGCAGGCCAGCAAGGAGGGTACCTACTTGCTCACCCCCCACAGCTAGCAGTGGAACCAGTGAACCAGAGGAGTGGCTATCTCTGCAAAGCAGTGTGCAAAAGATGGAGATTAGTGTCCAAAAGGTGGATAAGCAGAAAAGGGGCAAAATTCAGCAGAAGGGCAGACAGCAAGGAGAACCAGGGATAAATGACAACCAAGGAAGGGGCTGGAGTAGAACAGTGAAGCAGGCTAGGGAGGTCAAATCATGGAAAGCCATGTGTGCAAATGCCAGGAGCCTTAGCAACAAGATGGAAGATCTGGAGGCTGTCATGGCACAGTCAGACCTGGACATTGTGGCCATCACTGAAACCTGGTGTAATGATAACCATGACTGGGAGATGGCCATACCTGGCTACAACATATTCAGAAGAGACAGAGGAGGCAGGAAGGGAGGAGGAGTGGCACTGTATGTGAAAAATCAGTGTCAGTGTCAGTGGCTCAGTAGGTAGCACACTCACCTCTGAGGCCGAGATCAGAGGGCTGTGGGTTCAGTTCCCACATCTGGCACTTGGTTAATATCCAGTACTGACACTGTAATGCAGCATGAGAGGGTGCTGCATTTCTGAGGTGCCGCTCTTCGGATGAGACGTTAAACCGAGGTCCCATCTGCCTGGATTGGTGGTAGTTCAGGTGGATGTTAAAGATCCCATGGCACTTATCGAAAAGAGTAGGGAAGTTTATTAAACAAAACACAACATCACCAGATTACATAAATACACAGATTGTACAAAATCAAGCACATGAAAACAACAGATTTAAACAAAAATTTTTCCATAGAGACAAAAACTTAGTGGCAGAACTTTTCTGCCTGTCCTTAGTTTAACAGACAATACACCAGCCTCTACTTGAGATATTATCGTCAAACAGGAACCAATTGTTGTTGAAAAATGAATTGACATCTAGCTTGCCATAAATAAAACTGAATAAAGGAAAAAGATATTCAAAGTACTGGGATGAAAGGACTGCCAAATTCCTGTGTAATCCCTAAAATTAAAACTTTATATGTTACCTGAGTCAAGATAGAGCCCCCAATGACCAGATGCGGCAGACCAAAAACTGTTAGCAAAGGGGCAATCAAGAAAAATGTGTAAGACTTCTTCAACAGAAATACAAGAAGGTCTCAGACAATATCTATCTGTTAAAGGCTTATATTTAAGATTACCACGAACCCCTAATTTCCCATGTGTGGATATCCAGACAATGTCCATATATAGGCGGAAGTCTATAATCAGTTAATTTATTTAAGGCAAAAGACGCCTTGGTTGGAACACATTCTGGAAAAAGCAAAAGAGAACCCTGAACTGTAAAAACAATATAATTATAGAAAGATTTCTAGAGTGAGAAATGAGATTGGAAAATAATAAATTCCACTGCCTACATTTCTTTAAGGTAGATAACCTATAAACAGGAAGATGATTCTGTTTTAGGATTTTGGTGGATACGTAGTCCATTTCTGAAAAAAAGGATTCCAAATGAAATGAGACCAGGTTTGCCAAAGCATGTAAGTTTGACCCAAAGAAAACCAAAGGAGCAAAATAAAAATGAGTGAAAAATACAATTGGGTTTATCATATCAGTCCCCTTTTAACAGGGACAAGAAAATCTCTATGATTGGTTCAGGTCGATTCCCCAGATCATTTGAAAGAACACACTATAAATTCGTGTTTCCAATGAAACTGGTGGGGTATAAATAACTGAGGTACAAAAATACAGGAATCAAAAATTTCTTAACAATAGAAACCCTTTTCTTCTTCCCAAATTTCCAATGTTTCATACATTGACTTTAGTTTCACAAACTTTTAATTGCTGCTCCCAGTTGAAGGTAATACGCCACCAAAACCAAACCAAATACCCAAAATTTTACTTGGTTGTGATAAAAAGGAATACCCCAGTATCAAAAAGGCAATCTTGTTCTGGATGTAAAGAAAATATAAACTCTTAGAAACATTAAGCTCTGATCCCGAAATTTGTCCCCAACTCTGAAAACAGCGAAGGTCCCTGAAGGGAGGTCTTATCCTGCACATACAGTGTTACATCATCTGCATAAGCTGTAATTTTAACTTCAGGTAAGGAAATATCAGGGGCAAGACCTATAATACCGCTATGATACTGAATATATCGGATAATGGGGTCTAAAACAAAAGTATACAAAGAGGGCTCAGAGGGCATCCTTTGTCGAACCCTCTAACAACTGGGATAGCAGGCCCCATTAGGCCATTCTACTAAAGGATGTATTACTGCATCTGAATATAGAATAGAAAGCCAATGTACAAAGGCCCTCGAATCTTATAAGCTAATAATAAATTAAACAAGTAAGAGTGGCATACTTTATCAAATGCCTAACCTGGTCCAAAGCTACAATAAAGCCTGACCCTTTGCCCTTGCTGCTATTGTCAAATAAACCTTTAGTAAATACAAACTGTGCTGAATCTTCCATGTGGAACTGCACAGGATTGAGCGGATGAATAAGAGAATCAGATACTAGGGACAATCTATTTGTGAGGATTTTAGCAAAATTTTATAATCACTATTAAGAATATATAGGCCTCCAATTCGTAAGTAGAGAGGAGTCTCCTTTTAAATATAAATTTCAATAAAGAAATATTAAAGTAGGAAAACTTAAACCCGAGGTCAGTATGAAATTAAATACCATAGGAGAGAAAAGGCACATGAACGGCAGGAACTTCTTATAAAATTCATTGGGAATACCATCCAATCCAGGGAAGTTTTAAGTTTAAGACCTTATAACATTCTCGACTTCAAAGGAAGAAATGGGCTGTAATAAATGGGTTTGATGGGTAACTTCTATAGCTGGAAGATAGGCTAAAAATTCCTCTGGTAGATTTTCACTATTGCCAGGGTCTCCCCCAAAGGAGTCCGAAACAAAGGTGTGTACAACAGACATCATATCCATCTCAGAAGTGACTATCGTACCATTAGAGGATAATAGTTTTGACATCAAAGTCCTATCAAGGCGTTCTTTACAGGCACAATAAGGGTCGGAAGCAGGCTGCGTCTGAACTCCAAATCTAAACTCCATATCAAGGATTTAGCCCTATCATATTGGAATCTAGACATCTGTTTCTTGAGTTCTGAAATCTGATAAAAAAGAAGTCTATCACCAGAAGGCGAACATCAGTTTATAAAATTGATCACATATTGTAGGTAAGTAAGATACCTAGAGTTGGCCTTAAATTTCCTTTTAGAAACTAGAAGGGATTTAATCTCAGATTTAGTATCAGACCACCATAAAATAGATTGTCATATAAACAGAGGTAGAGTAACGTTCAGCAAATAAATCCTAAATCAGAAATAAAACTCCTTCTTCCAGGACAGACACATTTAAACGCCATCTAGGGCCTGCAGATGGTATTTTAGGTGGAATACCCGCTAAACTTAAAACCCTATCAAAAGGTGATGGTCCGAAACTCCGCTGGTTTTATGTGGCAAGATGAGGTTCAAGAATTTGGATACAAAAAAATAATCAATACGGAAGAGAATACATTTCTATAGTACGATGAACCCCTGTAGCATGTAATGTCCTGTAAACATCCGACAAACCAGCAGTTTTAATAATTTGTCGAAGTCAGGAATCGTCAATACATTTTCTGCTTAGAATCTCCTTTAAATTTAGCATCAATGTCGCAGTTAAAGTCACTCCCAAATGACATGTCTTTTAGTATAAAGAAAAGGTTTGACATCCTCAAATAATTTAATCCGGCAGATTTTGTTTGAGGGCATAAATATTTATAATTCAAAATCAAAATCACGCCAAGAGCAGTCTAAAAGCAAAGCACGTCCAGGACAGAGGTCAACCAATTTAGAGACCCTGAAAAAGTGGAGGTAAAAAGAATGCCAATCCCACATCGTGCTGTGTCAGGGCCGAAAGTCAAAAGGAAGGTCCCCATACCCACCTTTTCTGTGCTTGCTTAATTTCAGCAAGAGAGGATAGTCTAGTCTCCTGCAAGAGAAATATCCACCTGTAAAGTATTAAAACGAAAAGACTGCAAGTCTTTTCTTTAAATTTTAATACTACACACATTATAGGAGGCTATTCTGAGTGTTGCCATGAGGAGAGAGCTTAAGATTAAGACCCAAACTTGAGAATGGCTTGCTTTCCTTTTTTCCCTTTTTCCCTTTTTTCTTTAGCCAGTTCCGCTTGGTTTACTGTCATCCTCTTCTGAAATTAAATCGAAATGTGAGAGGTATCCGATTCTAAATCAGAATCCATCCATCCCCTTGTAAGGAAAAAAAATTATCCACTGGAATGGAGTTAGTAGATGAAGACTTACTGGAGGCTCTAGTAAACCTTCGGGGCTTCACTGTCTCAAAGGGTGGGGCATGGAGGAAGATGCTAATTGGGAATCTGAGATATCAAGAGGAACAGGTGGAACTAATGGAATAGGGTCTCTGTATTCGAGGGAGCCACCTTAGTATCAGTCAAAGGAGGCTTATCCACGGATTAGGTAGAGAATCACCCTGTCTTTCAGACGTATGCAAAGGTCTAGTGCTATCAACTTTTTTCACCTGAGCCTTGTGGACCAAGGTGTCAGAGTCCCAACCTCCTGATTTATTTTGGGAGGTCCATGGGCATTGGTGAAAGGCATGGCCTTTCTCTCCACAAAGATTGCATTGAAAGATGTTCTGGCATCTCTCAGCCACATGCCCAAACCCTCCACATAAAGGGCATTTCAAAAGGTCACAGGAGCTACTCAGGTGTGCACGAGCACCACATTTATAACAGGCCTGAGGTTGACCGCTATAAAAGCAGACTCCTCTGTCCTTACCTAAAAAAAAGCTATTAGGCAAATGAACAATTTCACCATCCGTTTGAGTTAACTTCACCTTGAACTTCCAACTCCCTGTCCAAATACCTTCTAAGTCCAGGATAGCCTCAGGGGGACCCAGGACCTCACACCTGTTCTTTAACCATAAATAAATGTTACTGACGTTTACCCCTTCATTTCGAAACATAACTGTGACATATCTAATCACAGGCTTTGTAAGGGGGAGAGCATAAAAAGGAACCCACAGAGGGGAACTTTTCAAGGAGGAATATTTATCCCAGAATTTTTCTAAACCTTTAAATGTTTTAAAGCTTACATCATAAGAGTCTTCACCCGAGATATGAATTAGAGCAAAAATATCTGCAGGAAGAAAATTCATTGAGCCCTTCAACAAAGTATTGGCAACATAATATCTATCGGGGTGAGTTTGTAAACCACCCCTATAACGTAAACGAACAGCATTTCTCCTGGGTGCTTGTTCTAGCTTGTTCTTAAACAAATCTGACATTGTAGCCTTAGGCTGCTGTGGACTAGACTGTACCTTTACAGAATTTGGGGAAAAATTATCATGTGCAGCAGGTATAACAGTATCAGAACCCCCCAAAGAACTTGGCCTAGAAAAGGCCAAAGAACGACATTAGAACTCAGAGATTCAACAAAATCCCCTTCTCCTGCAAGTCCATACCTGAGCTCAGGATTGTAGAATCGTTGGCATGCATAGAAGGCGACATAAGCTGTCTTTCCATGCAGGGTCTGGTATCCAGGTGCCAGACAACGACTTAGTCCAGCCAGCGTCCTGCAAAACATCCTCTGATGACCAGTCCATGGTGGGGTAGGAGAGTTTACGTGGAGGCAACCCAAATTGCCGCTTGATAGTTTGAGAAACGGAAAGTTCAACAGGGGAATTCGTCACACTCGTTTCCTGATCTGCGCACAAACCAGTCAGTGGTTGCACTCGAATATCGTTCCCCTCCGGTATGTCCTGTGGTGCACTCGTAGGAAAAGTCCCACCCGGATCCTGCGACTGTAAAGAAGTACCTTCTGGGACTGTAGAAGACGGTTTAGAGAACGAAACAACATCCATGCACTTTTCCAGGTCAGTGTCTCCCAATTCAGACCCAGACGACTCAGTCTGAGGCTGCTCCGTGAACAGTGTACACACTCTGGTACTCGAAGTTTCAGCATCGGGCTCCACACGAGCCTGAGAACGCGACCTCCTTCTCCATCTGTAGTGAGAGAGCACTGAGCAACCTCTCCAGGTTACCCAGCAGCACTCTCTCTCGTCAGCAAGCGCTAACAGAGTAGGGGAATTTCCCCGGTGTCCTGGCCAAATTTCCCTCATTCACTAAAAATACCACCAACAGCTTAATCTGGTTCAAGGTCAGTTGGCATTCATCTGTATCCCTCCCGGTCGTGCCTGAAAATAGGCAGGATTTGTCTAGTGCACTTACCCGGTCAACAAAAGCTAAATAAATAAATAAAATAAATAAATAAAATGACATAGGGCCACAGAGATCCAGGAGAAACAAATGGGAGAGATACTGTGGGTTAAGCTGGAAAGGAAAATGGGGCCAGCCATCAGCACAGGTGTGGTCTATAGACCACCAGCCCAGGAGGAAGAAACAGGTAGAGAGTTGATGCTAGCCATCCAAAGGATGGCAGACAAGGTGAGGTAGTACTGGTTGGAGACTTCAATATTCCAGACGTGGACTGGAGCATCCCAGCAGCAGCATCAACTAGGAGCAGATTTATCCTGGACTCCTTCAGGTGCCTTCCTCAAGCAACTGGTCATGGAACCAACTCGGCAGAAGGCAATACTGGACCTTCTGCTCACAAACAGGGACAGTGTGATGGGGAACAGTGGGGGCACCTGGGTAACAGTGACCACCAGTCATTGTGGTTTGAAATCACAGAAAGAGCAGAACCAAACCACACAAAACACGATCCTGGATTTTAGGGGGCAGACTTTGGGAAAATGGGAGATACTTGAAAGAGGCATTAAGGGAATGGGACAGGAATCAGGGTTGAGGAACAGTGGGCAGTATTTAAAATGGGGATTATAAGAACAACAGAATTATGCATTAAGCAGGTTATCAAGAGGAAAAGGAAGAGAGACCATTATGGTTTTCCAAAGAGTAAAAGTGAAAGCAAAAAGCTTGCATTCAGGCAATACAAAAGACACAGGCAGAAGGGGATAGGGAGAAGTACCAGGAAACAAAGGGAGGCAGGAAGTCAGTAAGGGAAGCCAAAGCTCAGACAGAAGAACACATTGCAAAATCAGTGGTTAAAGGGACAAAACCTTTTACAGGTACATAAGTGAAAAAAGAAAGACAAAGGGAGGGATAGTGAGACTGAAGGGGGAGGTTGGGAGTCGCGTGGAGGATGACAACAGTAAAGCTGACATTTTGAACAGGTATTTCTGCTCAGTCTTTTCTGAGGAAGAGGGGGGTAATGGGTCTGAAGGGAGTACAAGGGGTGAGAATGGTGCAGAAATGGACACAAGTCCTTTACATGAGAAAGGGTCTGAAGAAGTGGAAGTAATAGAGTTGATAAAGCAATGGGGCCAGATGGGGTGCACCAGAGGTCTTTAAAGAACTAAGAGAGGTGGTGGCTGAACCTCCTGGCTATCCTGTTTAGCCAATCACTGGAAATATGGAGGTACCCAAAGACTGAGGACAGCAAATGTAGTCCCTTATACAAAAGTGGGAACAAAGAGGAAGCAGGGAACTACAGACCAGCCAGCCTCACCTCGGTAGTGGGAAAGATCATGGAAGCACTACTGAAGGAGAGATTGGTGGAACATCTGCTGTCAATGGACTACAGGACCCAAGGCAGCATGGTTTCACCAGGGGAGGTCATGTCAGACCAACCTCATTGAATTTTTTGACTGGGTGACTAGGGAGGTGGATCGGGAGGGCAGTGGACATAGCCTATCTGGACTTCAGCAAGGCCTTGACACTGTGCCACATAGAAGACTATTACACAAACTGGGGATATGGGTGTGGGCAGGACAGTAGTGTGGTGGGTAGGTAACTGGCTGGGTGGCAGGACACAGAGGGTGGTGATAAATGGCTGTCACTCCACAGAGGGAAGAGTGACCAGTGGGGTACCACAGGGATCAGTGCTGGGACTGGTTCTATTCAACATCTTCATCAGTGACATTGCGCAGGATCTAGAAGGCAGAATTTCACTGTTCACTGATGACACAAAACTCTGTAACAGAGTAGACACACCAGAGGGTGTAGACAGAATGAGAAGGGACCTGCAGAAACTTGAAGAATGGTCAAGGGTTAGGCAGTTGAAATTCAATGCAAAGAAGTGTAAGATAATGCATATGGGGCACAAAAACCCTGGCACAATACATCAGTTGGGGGGTGAGGATATAGCATGCACCAAGCAGGAAAGGGATCTTTGGTTGTCATCTCTGATGACCTCAAGGTAGGGAAACAGTGTGACAAAGCATCAGGTAAAGCAAATAGGATGCTGGGATGTATAGGCAGGGGCATCACCAGCAGGAAAAAGGAGGTCATAATTCCGCTATACAAGACACTAGTAAGGCCCCACCTGGAGTACAGTGTACAGTTCTGAGACCATACCTACGTAAGGACATAGACAGGGTAGAGAAGGTTCAGAGGAGGGCAACAAAGATGGTGCATGGATTGCATCACAAGTCCTATGAAGACAGGTTGAAGGAACTGAACATGTACTCCTGGAGGAGAGGAGGGAGAGAGGGATATGATAGAGACATACAAGTATCTTACAGGAGAACAGAGGTGCAGGAAAACACTATTTTTAAGTGAAAAGATGTTCCAGGACTAGAGGCATGGGATGAAGTTGGAGGAAGACGATTCAGAGGAAACATGAGAAAGAATTTCTTCACAGAATGGGTGGTGGACAAGTGGAACACCCTGCCAGAGGAAGTGGTGGGGGCTGAAACAATCACGGGATTTAAGAATGCATGGGATAGACATAAAGGAATTCTAGAGGTCAGGGGTAAGGGGAAACAGACTTCTAGGAAAACAAACTGAACTTACAAGCTCAAATGGGCAGACTGGGTTGGCCATAGGCCCTTATCTGCCGACACTGTCTATGTATCTATGTATCTATGTTTTAGGGGGGATTGGAATTTACCATTTGACCCGGGTCTGGACAAGGATGGCAGAGGGAGATGTGGGCTAACTCCCGGACAGAGAGCCCTTAGAGAGCTGCTTGACAGTATTGGGCTATGTGATCCGTGGAGGGTCCTATATCCCTCACTTAGGGAATATACATTTACCTCGGCTGTGCATGGATCCAGATCCAGGATTGACTACTTCCTGATCAGTAAATCGGCCCTCCCGGTCTATCACATTGTTCAATACTGCCGGGAATAATCTCGGACCACTCTTTGGTCTGCTATTCAATAAATTTCTCCCCCAATCTCAGTAGACAAATGACTTGGAAGTTGAACAATCAGTTGTTACGCTCCCTGGTAATTAGAGAATCCATTATTCACATTATAGAGCAATATAAAAGAGAGATTATGGAGTCTGCAGGTAAAGGGGATATGGAGTGGAGTGCACTTAAATGTGTTTTGAGGGGCGAACTTATTAGAATAGCGGTAGACAGGAAGAAAAAGAGAGATAATAAAGCCATGCTCTACTTTGTCAGATCAGGGATCTAGAACGTACCCTCTCTGGGACTACCCCTGTAGATATCAAAGAAAAGCTGGTTGGCTTAAGAAATCAATATAGCGACCTTTTGTGGGAGAAAACAGATTACACCCTGTTAAAGACTAAGGCTTGATATCTTGATCAGGGAGAGAAGGCTGGACATTTACTGGCCATGAGATTAAAAGGAGAGGAATCGGCTAGGATCATTAAGAGTATTACCGCCCGGTTGGATGGTGAGGTTAAAACTCACCCTAAGGATATTGTCCAGGAATTTGAAAGATATTACAGGGATCTGTATAGTCAGATGAAATCCAGGCCCTCGAAGGAGGAGGTAGATACTTATCTTTCCTCTTGCCCACTTCCCTCGCTGCCCCTGGAGATGGCCGGGGTGCTGACCCAACCCATTTCAGAAGGTGAGATCCTGGCAACAATAAACTTGCTCACGCTTGATAAGGCCCCAGGTCCAGACGGATTCTCCCCGAATTTTTATAAATGTTTTGCCGCGCAGCTAGTTCCAAGTTTAAAAAGATTATTTCACTGTATCTTGACTTCGGAGACAGTGGACAAACATCTATTTGCAGCCCTTGTTATCGTCATTCCTAAAGGAGGCAAGGACCCAGATAAAGTGTCCAGCTATAGGCCCATCTCGCTCTTAAATTACGATGTTAAGATTTTGGCAAAAATTTAGGCCAACCGCTTAGCTAAAGTAATGCCACTACTCATACACATTGACCAGATCGGTTTTATGGCAAGTAGGTCGGCCGCGGACCACCTCCGTAAATTGGCTAACATTTTTTCTGCATCTAGAGACCATTCCTCCCCTTCTGGGTTGGTGTCGATAGACGCAAAAAAAGCATTTTACAGGGTGGACTGGCAATTCTTATTTTCAACCATGATAAAATTTGGACTTACCCTCTCTTTTGTTAAGAGCGTTTTTTCCCTGTATAGCCAACTGAGCGCACAGATTTACTGCAATGGGTTATTTTCTTCAATATTCCTGTTGTGCGCTGGAACTCAGCAGGGATGCCCTCTATCACCTCTCCTATTTAACCTTTACCTCGAACCTCTTCTGGTAAAAATAAGAACGGACCCCAGAATCAAAGGAGTCAAAATAGGTTCCCAGGAGTTTAAACTTTCTACATATGCAGACGACGTTCTTCTTCATTTAACCCATCCTAATATCACTATACCAGTGGTTATGGGGCTTATAGAGGAGTTTAGCAGGTTTTCTAATTATAAAATTAGTAGAGAAAAAACCTTAGTATTCCCGCTGAATTCTAGAGTGCTTAAGTTGGAGATTACTACGTTGGGCTTACAATGGAGCCCGTTCAAGCTAAACTATTTAGGGGTCACTTTGGCCCGTAGTGAAGCCAAGATGGTCCAGTTGAATTTAGACTCGATAAGGAACACCATTCAACAAGACCTTGCTAGGTGGGCCAAACTCCCATTATCTATACGAGGCAGGGTTAGTCTGACAAAAATGAATATCTTACCCAGGATACTATACCCATTAACCATGTTGAACACATGGTTGCCATTAAGCTGGTTTAAGAATTTGCATGCAATAATCTCAACATTCATTTGGCAGGGAAAGATCACATGCAGGGCTTATCATAGGATGGCTGCACCTAAGGAGAAAGCTGGGTTAAAGCTACCTCACTTGGGATTATATTATTGGGCAAGTAGTGCGAGCAAGTACTTAAAGTGGTTGCCAGTTCCCATGGAACATTTTCCATCTCTCTATGTCCCTTCATGGGTCAAGTTAGAGGTGGAGTTAATAAAGGAAGCGAGGTTCGATCCAACTGCACTCCTCTATGCTTCAAAATCCCTACC
Organism: Neoceratodus forsteri; assembly: GCA_016271365.2. NCBI lineage: Eukaryota > Metazoa > Chordata > Ceratodontiformes > Ceratodontidae > Neoceratodus > Neoceratodus forsteri. The sequence goes on along the minus strand of CM057449.1, from coordinate 606,799,008 downwards.
TGGGGATTTATTTCCCACCCCAATTAAAACTTCTTTAAGAATCCATGCACAGTTATGTTCATTCTTAAAATATTCCCCCTGTAAGGATAGCCATCAACCCCTATGCCGAAACTCGAATCTGAAAATTGGGGGGCAAATGATTCAGGGGTCTTGGATTCCCAAGATAAAGGATGTGAGGATCTCCGACCTTTTTCAAGAGGGGGGAGTGTCTCTCTCTGTTGAGGCTTTAATTAATAGATTTGGTATTGCCCCAGGGCACACTTTTAGAGTTTTTCAGCTCCGACATTTGCTGGTACAATCTGTTAGGAAACATGTTGGGTCTCTGCCTCCTGAAGGGGTTTTTGAAACCCTCACTGGGACTGTTTGGTAACCGCATGTAGTTTCGAGATTCTATAAATGTTAGGGTTGCCACCTTTGAATGAAGCAAAAACCGGATCCTAAGCTCCGACTCTAGCTCCACCCCTTTTCATGACTCATCATGCATTGTTCCTCCTAAAAAAACATTTGTCGTATCAATAAAAGACAAGACTTGAAGCAACAGTTCAACACAAATGTTAAGATACTGTACTGTACCTGTTAAAGTTACTTTACTAGATTTTTCCTAATTATTTATTTACTTGTGTATTTATTTATTGACATTGGTTTACCAGATAAACATACAGAGATAAAAGAAACTCTTACAGATATGAAAATGTTTACCAGCAAATGAAAGTGGAAGACAACTGGCTCTGTTACTGTTACAAAATGTGGGGGTAGCTTTGCTGCTATGCCACTTTAAGATGCAGTGGAAATGATTAGGTTAAGTAAGTGCTAATGATGTTAATGGCCATACTTTACACCTCCCAGTTTGACTGCTTTCACAAACAAAGGACTATACTGACAACAGAACTTGTTTGTAACCTGGACATGCAGCTGAAACAATGCATGATACAACAAAATCTGTTTCAAAAGTGTGTGAGCACTCAAAATGGCTCAAAAACCTGACCAGCACAGAGCAAAACCGGATTACCTGACAGGGACCCTGAAAACCTGATCACCAGGTAAAAAACCTGACAGGTGGCAACCCTAATAAATGTTTATTTGTTCAAGCATTTCAACAGTTTGACGGCATTCCCTATTACTGGAATACGGTACTCGGGGACCTGGGGAGGGATTGGGACGCAATTTGGTTACACACTTATAGGTATATATCTCAGGATAGGCTGAGAGTCATGTAGTTTCAATTTTTAAATAATATGTTCTGGACCCCACTAAAATTGCATAAGATTGGTCATATTTCTGATCCAAAATGCAAATGTTGCCACCAGCAGGAGGGGACACTGCTCCATATCTTCTGGGACTGTTCTAGGGTCAAATCCCTGTGGGACAGAATTAGGGAGTGAGCAGACCCCCTGCTGGGACTTGACCACCTTTTTAGCCCCGAGGTTTGCTTATTGGGGGATTATTCCAGTATAAAGATTAAAGCTAGAAGGTATTATATGGCCATTATATCAGCGTCACTCAAGAAGGTAGTATTGAAACATTGGATGGACGGAGCTGTAATTTCTTACACAGAGTGGTTACAGGAGTTGCTTTTTAATTTGAACATGAAAAAAATTCAGTGCGAACTGAAGGAACTGTATGTCAAGATACTGTAAGGTTTGGGAAAAGTTACACGAGCTCTATCTGCTCCAGACGGGTGCTTATTCCCCATGATTACTTATATTGGTCAAGCTGTATTATGACATAGTGCATTACTATTGAGTTCTGTCTGCTTGGGGTGGGGAGGGAGGGAGGGAGTGGGGAGGGAGGGTAAGATGCCTCTGACACTGTACTTGGAAATGTTCTTATTGTTATAAGTTGGTATTGATGCTTGGATTACCCTGTACTGCTGCATCTTGCTCTGTTCTGGGAGAAAATCTTTAATAAACTTGAATTTAAAAAAAAAAAGATCCCATGGCACTTATCGAAAAGAGTAGGGGAATTTCCCTGGTGTCCTGGCCAAATTTCCCTCATTCAGTAAAAATACCACCAACAGCTTAACCTGGTTCAAGGTCAGTTAGCAATCATCTGTATCCCCCTTCCCCAGGTCGTGCCTGAAAATAGGCAGGATTTGTCTAGTGCACTTACCCGGTCAACAAAAACTAAATAAATAAAAATAAAAAACATATTTGTATATTCATAAAAGGCTATAAGAGAAGGAATAGAAAAAGACAGACGGTGGTACTGTGGCAGCTCCGAAAATCTGTATTGACATGTTTAGCTGGCAGTACTGTATATCCTAGAGGTTAAAGCAATCCTGAAGATAGATTATCTTTAGTAACAGTTTGAAATATAAACGTGATAACTCACTAGTTTCAATGCACATACAAAACAATTATTATAGATGTAGAAAGTGTAATAACACCTTAAACCACACTTAATATAAAAGTCATAGATACATAGACAGTGTCGGCAGATAAGGGCCTATGGCCCACCCAGTCTGCCCATTTGAGCTTGTAAGTTCAGTTTGTTTTCCTAGAAGTCTGTTGCCCCTTACCCCTGACCTCCAGAATTCCTTTATGTCTATCCCATGCATTCTTAAATCCTGTGATTGTTTCAGCCCCCACCACTTCCTCAGGCAGGGTGTTCCACTTGTCCACCACCCGTTCTGTGAAGAAATTCTTTCTCATGTTTCCTCTTAATTGTCCTCCCTCCAACTTCATCCCATGCCCTCTAGTCCTGGAACATCTTTTTCACTTAAAAATAGTGTTTTCCTGCACCCTGTTCCTCCCTGTAAGATACTTGTATGTCTCTATCATATCCCCTCTCTCCCTCCTCTCCTCCAGGGAGTACATGTTCAGTTCCTTCAACCTGTCTTCATAGGACTTGTGATGCAATCTGTGCACCATCTTTGTTGCCCTCCTCTGAACCTTCTCTACCCTGTCTATGTCCTTACGTAGTTATGGTCTCCAGAAATGTATACTGTACTCCAGGTGGGGCCTCACTAGTGTCTTGTATAGTGGAATTATGACCTCCCTTTTCCTGCTGGTGATGCCCCTGCCTATACATCCCAGCAACCTATTTGCTTTACCTGCTGCCTTGTCACACTGTTTCCCTACCATGAGGTCATCAGAGATGACAACCCCAAGATCCCTTTCCTGCTTGGTGCATGCTATGTCCTCACCCCCCAACTGATATATTGTGCCAGGGTTTTGTGCCCCATATGCATTATCTTGCACTTCTTTGCATTGAATTTCAACTGCCAAACCCCTGACCATTATTCAAGTTTCTGCAGGTCCCTTCTCATTCTGTCTACACCCTCTGGTGTGTCTACTCTGTTACAGAGCTTTGTGTCATCAGCGAACAGTGAAATTCTACCTTCTAGGTCCTGCGCAATGTCACTGATGAAGATGTTGAATAGGACCGGTCCCAGCACTGATCCCTGTGGTACCCCACTGGTCACTCTTTCCTCTGTGGAGTGACAGCCATTTACCACCACCCTCTGTGTCCTGCCACCCAGCCAGTTACCTACCCACCACACTACTGTCCTGCCCACACCCATATTCCCTAGTTTGTGTAATAGTCTTCTATGTGGCACAGTGTCAAAGGCCTTGCTGAAGTCCAGATAGGCTATGTCCACTGCCCTCCCTGATCCACCTCCTTAGTCACCCAGTCAAAAATTCAACGAGATTGGTCTGACGTGACCTCCCTGGTGAAACCATGCTGCCTTGGGTCCTGTAGTCCATTGACAACCAGATGTTTCACCAATCTCCTTCAGTAGTGCTTCCATGATCTTCCCACTACCGAGGTGAGGCTGACTGGTCTGTAGTTCCCTGCTTCCTCTTTGTTCCCACTTTTGTATAAGGGGACTACATCTGCTGTCCTCCAGTCTTTGGGTACCTCCTCTGTTTCCAGTGATCGGCTAAACAGGATAGCCAGAGGTTCAGCCACCACCTCTCTTAGTTCTTTAAGGACCCTGGGGTGCACCCATCTGGCCCCATTGCTTTATCAACCTTATTACTTTCAGTTCCTTCAGGACCCTTTCTCGTGTAAAGGGACTTGTGTCCATTTCTGCACTATTCTCACCCCTTGTACTCCTTTCAGACCCATTACCCTCCTCTTCCTCAGTAAAGACTGAGCAGAAATACCTGTTCAATATGTCAACTTTACTGTTGTCATCCTCCATGCGGCCTCCATCCTCCCCCTTCAGTCTCACTATCCCTCCCTTTGTCTTTCTTTTTTCACTTATGTACCTGTAAAAGGTTTTGTCCCCTCTACCCATTGATTTTGCAATGTGTTCTTCTGTCTGAGCTTTGGCTTCCTTACTGACCTCCTGCCTCCTTTGCTTCTCCTGGTACTTCTCCCTATCCCTTCTGCCTGTGTCTTTTGTATTGCCTGAATGCAATCCTTTTGGCTTTCACTTTCTTTGCTACCTCTTTGAAAACCATAATGGTCTCCTCTTCCTTTTCTCTTGCTAACCTGCTTAATGCATAATTCTGTTGTTCTTATAATCCCATTTTAAATACTGCCCACTGTTCCTCAACCCCTGATTCCTGTCCCATTCCCTTAATGCCTCTTTCAAGTATCTCCCATTTTCCCAAAGTCTGCCCCCAAAATCCAGGATAATGGTTTTTGTGTGGTTTGGTTCTGCTCTTTCTGTGATTTCAAACCACAATGACTGGTGGTCACTGTTTCCCAGGTGCTCCCCCACTGTTACCCCCATCACACTGTCCCTGTTTGTGAGCACAAGGTCCAGTATTGCCTTCTGCTGAGTTGGTTCCATGACCAGTTGCTTGAGGAAGTCAATTTCCTATTTAACCTGTTGGATTAAATACAGTCAAAGGAGGACCTAGACCCTTCGTGACATCATTTTCTGTCAGGAGCCCAAAACATTTGGCTGCCACCCAGGGGCATCATGCAACCAGAAATTTTGGAGGGGCACGAATCAAAATTTCACTAGGGGGGTCTGGAGGCATGCTCCCCCTGGGACATTTTGAAAAATTGAGGTCAAATGCTGCATTTTGGTGACTTTTAGAAGGCTAGGAAGCTTTTCCTTAACATGCTAAATGCTGTCACAATGATACTTCTTTTTCTTTGTTCAGTCTGAGACAGTGACCTCTTGTATTTTTAAAGCAATTTTGTAAAAACTGAACTGAAATGGTACATTTTGGTGCCTTTTACCATACAGAGAATCAGCTAGCTATTTACAGTCCATTGATAACTAATTAATTACCTGCTAAAAACCAGAAATGCACCATTTGAATAGTCAAATTATTACAGTCATCTACTATAAATGTTTTGCATGAAAAATAATGACACAGGTCATCTGTTCTTACTGATACTTTGTTTACGGTATAATCTTTTCCATGTATTACTTACATATATGCAGAAAAAACACTGCAGATAGGATTCACAGTACTATACAATATACTATAGAAAGTTACATATTTAAACACATACACACACACACGCACACATGCACACACACACACACACACACACACACACACACACACACACACACACACACATACACACCATGCAGAACACAGCTGGATAAGGTACCAGTATTTAGCAAATTTGTCATACTTACCCAGAGTCTAGCAGGGGCGTTATGCAACCAGAAATTTTGGAGGGACACAAAATCAAAATTTCTCTAGTGGGGTCTGGGGTCATGCTCCCCTGGGAACATTTTGAAAAATTTATGTCAAATCGTGCATTTTGATGACTTTTAAAAGGCCAGGAAGCTTTTCCTTAACATGCTAAATGCTGTCACAATTACACTTTTTTTTCTTTGTTCAGTCTGTGAGTGACTTCTTGTATTTTCAAGCAATTTTGTAAAAACTGAACTGAAATAGTAAATGTTGGTGGTTTTTACCATACAGTGAATCAGCTCACTATTTACAGTCCATTCCTAACTAATTAATTACCTGCTAAAAGTCAGAAATGCACCATTTGAATAGTCAAATTATTACAATCATCTACTGTAAATGTTTTGCATGAAAAATAATGACACATGTCATCTGTTCTTGCTGATACTTTGTTTACAGTGTAATCTTTTCCATGTATTACTTACATATATGCAATAGGGATGACGATAAACAAAGTAGGCTGAATCCATTTATTTGAGTAACTGTGTGTTTAAATTTAATTTATACACACAGTTATTACATCATGCTCCACCACTCGTGAGGTTACTTGAGGTCAATGGCAAGTTCACAAGATAACCGCTTTATCACACAGTCACCCCCCGCATATCCCTTATTCATGCAATAGGCATGGCAGGGTATTAAATAGCTAGTATAGCATAGCATAATGCTATTCAGTATCAGAGGGTGGTGCTGTCCATTTTCTGAACTGTATAGCACTAGACTGCTAAACATTTTTTATGTTTTTTATTCAAGTTCACACATACAAAACACATTAAAAAAAGTATTTTTCATTTTGCTAACCAGTCTGTGCCATATAGTATTCATTTTTGGATCCGATTAGCACTTTCACCTGTGAAACTGCTAATCAATTTTTGGGGATTATTTAATACCCTACATGGACATAAAACCCATTTAATAAATCCATGTATCTGCACAGCCATTGAATAAATCAAATTTATCTATGCAGTAGTGATTTAATCACCATTTATCCACACATTATTTATGTCATTATCATTTATCTGCATAGTAGTGATGTCACGTATTTCCGTATTCAAATGCAAATAACTTTAAAATGAAGAATGATAGCATAATACTGTGAGAACGAAAGGTGTTCAGCAGAAAGATATTTACAAAATGAGTGGTGTTTCATTTATAGTTACCTTTTTGGTTTTTTTTTATAATTAGCAAAAAATAGCAGAAAATTCAATTTTGTTCACTTTTTGCAAGAAACAAATGCAAATAACTTTAAAACAAAAAAAAAATGACAGCATGGTACTTTGAGCACACAAGTTGTTCAACACAAAACTATCTACAAAATGAGTGGTGTTTCATTTAACAGCAACCACTGTGCTAGTTGGAAAGTTGACAAAAAGTCACCAACCCATCATTTAAAAAACATCAAAAGCAAATGTCCCTGCAGTGTCAGAAAGCATCCCTTATTGTATAAAGGAAATATACAATGGTGAGCTGTCAGATATAGAGGATTGTGTATGCGCAAGCATACACAACAAGGCAGTTGTGATCGAGAGGTTTCCGTGGTAACCTGAGACCTCGAAGCGTAGCTCGAAGGTCCGTTACCCGCAGAAACCTCAAGATCACAAAACTCGCCTTGTTTGTATGGTTGCTCATACACAATCTTTATGTGTATGGGCAACTATAAATACCACTCGTGAACACTGGGGAAAAGCTATTTCTGTGTCTGCCACCAAAGTGCCGCCTTCCGTGTTGCCCTGCGCGCCGTTCTATTGCGCATGCGCGAATGTGTTCGATCTTGTTGTGCTGCACCGGTGACGCACTGGGTGCAGCACAACAAGATCGCGACGCACCGAGTGAAGGACAACAATGCTGTTCCAGGCATGGATTTCCATGCGGAACAGCGTTCCACCATACACTATAAATTATTTATCTGCACAAGTGCTGTTTGACCTCGGAAGTCTGGACCATACCTCTTATCTTATCATGTGAGCACTTGTCTTTAAATTGCAAGCAAACTGTCTGAATGTGTAGCACATTCTTAATCAATACACAAATAGTGGGTTTCCTACGCTTAGTGACAAAGTATGTTTCAATAAAAGGTAAATTTTTATTATGAAACTGCAAACAACCCAGAAAAACTGTGAACAGGCATGACAGAGACCATGGTGAGCAATGCAAGGCAGAAATAAATGTAGGTGGGAATAATCCATCACATTTGGGCTGGCAGTATAGCCTAGAGGTTAGAGGAATGAGGTGTGAATGAGCATGATACATCCAGCAGACGAGGCCTGAGTCTGATTCTCACAACCTCCGCTTGCATACTGCGTGACTCTGAGCAAGATACTTAACCGCCCAGTGCTCCCAGGTCACCCCTGAAAACAGGCACTTGTGCCTAGTGGGCCTTACCCAGTTACCAAAGACTAATATAAAAAATAAATAAATAAATAAATAGCAGCAGTACCACCTCCCTACCAACAGGCCCTCCAAATGAAGTAGTATCTGCAAACAGAGCAAGCTAGCTTGCAATGCAATACACTGTACTTAGTATTGCTAACAAAAGTAAAACTGTCAGAACAGCATAATAAAGGATCATACTAATTAATATTACTTGTAAAACTCCTACTGCCTGGGAGGAGGAATAACCACCCAAGTCACACAGTTTACACTCCATTCAAGAGCACAACCACACCTGCAGGCTCTCAAACCAGAGCAAGCCTAATAACAACAAATTAATGCCTTTACAAATAACCCTCCAACACTGACAAATGACAGGGTGGTATTAGTAGTAACATCACACCCAGATGAGCGACCTCCTCTTGCAAATCCTCCAAACAGAAACAGATGAATGACAATAAAAATCGACACAGACTGACAACCCAGGGTGGGGTGGATGAAATAACTACCCCAGACAATAATCACACCCTAACATTTGAACAAGAGCCAACTTTTCTTTTTTTGGGGAAGGGGGCTTATCTATGCAAACAAGCAGAAGTCACTTGAACTACAGTGAAAGCTAATGATTTAAGGGGGGAGGTGTTGCACTGCCCCTCTTAGTCGGCACCAATACACGCACACTCAACCTCTTGCAAAGTGCATCCACAGTCTGCCCAATAACAATGAATAAATTATTACAATTTACTACTAATAATAATAAAACAAACAAACCCACCCACTGTGTTTAATCCTTACCCTACTGAACTTCTGCTGCTGCATGAACATCTGCCCCACTTTGATTGGCTTGTCCATGGTGGGAGGCGGTCAGCTCCTCTACCTGCCTTTCAGCACCACAGGGCATCCCCGGCAGATCAAGTGGTGGTGAATGTGGCACAGTTCACTCCTGCTGCTCCAGCTGAGTATGGGATTCTTTCATTCCTGGAAACCAAACTTTTAGAGCTCTCTGTTGGTGTCTGGGGTGGTCCAACGGTCGTGTCTCTCTGTGTCCCCTACACTGAACCCAGGAGAATGCTTATCACTAGTATTCCCTCTAATTCTCTTGCTTCCCAGACCCCACAACTGCTCTGCTCTGCTCATGGCATAGACCACTGCCTTTTTGCAGATGCTGGAGGCTGGTCTGCATCGGTCACATCCACTAAGTATGTTGCTTTGTTCGGGGCATCCGTTACTCCTGTTGCTCTGGGTCCCAGCACTGTGGCACCTGCCACTTTCCCAGTGGGACAGCACAGTTCAGTGACACTCCAACACCATGTCCAAGTATCCCAGGTGTATGGTGCTACCCCAACACATTCTGCCTCATGCCCAAGTATCTGTGGCATACAGAGGCAGCCCATCTAACACCCTGTCCCCACCCAAGCATCCCTGCTGGCCACTGATAGCCACAACTCTCACCATTTCCCCCCAGACACATGCACACACACACACTCCTTGCCTGGCCACTAAGTGGGGTCTTTGTGTAAAGCACTTTTATGGCATGGCGGTATGGAGAGCCTCTGTGTGCACCTAAAGTCCATCACCCCCAGCAGCCGCCATATATCGGCCCCCAAGTGCCACTGTGTATTGACCCCATATGCCTACAAAAGCTTCTGAAGATAATTATGTGGGTTGCAGTTGTTGCAGTCAGTGAGAACCCTGGATCCCTGTTGCTCATTATATATTACCTTTAATAAGGAGACATGCCAAGAAAGAAAGGTCAAAATCCAGCATGGCAGAGTTACAAAAACAATGGCATCGTTTTGTGTTCCATGAGCATTTCTACCTACACTCCAAAGCTAAAAACTGAATTCCCCAAATCAAATTCAGGTTTCCTTTTACCTGGTTAAGTTACACTTTGTCTCTGAGTTTTCAGGGAAAAGGAACGAAAGCTAACCATTCAAAGGAGAGACACTTGCATGTCTGATGCAACTTTTTTCCTTTTTTCAGGTGATGGTTGTGTGAGAAGAGTTTCATTTCCTTTCCTTTCCTTTCCATGATGCTTCAGAAAGGAAATGAAACAAAACTCTTCTCACACATCCATCACCTGAGAAAAGGAAAAACAAAACCTGAAAGTTGGAAGGGGAGGGGAGGGGGAGTGGATCAGCAAATGGGGGACGGAGAACATATTCCAGGTGGACGCCACTCCTCAGCCTTCCAAACACATAAATCCTTGTATGTGGGCCGTCGCTGGCTCATCAAGTAGTTGATGGACACTGGGCACAGCTCGGAAGAATTACGCTTGTTATCTCACCCACTCTGCCCCATCCCCCATTATATACAATGTCCTCCAAGAACAGAGCCCTTTTACAAGCCAACCCAGACTGACGGATGAAGACACTCAGGCTTACCCGCCTCCTATTGCTGCTGTTACTGCTAGTACTCCTCTCCTGGGAAGTAGCAGCGGCACACACACACCCACGGCCGATCTCACTAACATGGCCCGCCACAGGTGAATGTTAATTCTTCTTGGTTGTAGTTTTGCTTAGTTTTTCTCTATACCAGTCTTTCTCCTCAGTCTGTCCTCCTGAGCGCACAGAGTAAAATGGAGCTTGAAAATCCACTCTTTGATGCATGGTGGCGTCAACAGATCCCCGCCCCCACCATTTATGACTTCAAAAAAGTCAATATTGTTTTAGACCTTGTGATTTTCTGGAAAATAAAATACATTTATGGGTATTTTATACTAGTTTTGAGCAATGATATTGGGGGGCACATGCCCCCTCGGGCCCTATGGACATGACGCCACTGCTGCCACCAGCCCTTGATTACAGGGTGATTTACATATGAATAACTCTGGACTGCAAAGACTCACACATGAACACAATGGCTCAATCAAATTAGCTTTTTATGGGCTTTCAGACATTAATAAATCTTGTTGATGACAGTTCCCCTTTAACAAGGCTTGATGTATAGTGAGCATCATTTCAGAACTATAAACTAAGCAATACTTAAAACAGTCCTTTTTTTCTCTTGGACAATTACAGGGCGTGAGGTACAAATCTGAATTATAGAAAAACACTGTGGGCAAAAATAGTATGCCTGGCAGGTACTGGCTCCTCTCAAAGTCACGGGGCACATAGATATTATAAGCATAGATAACATTGGTACTGAGTGGTGGGGGTAACATATTACAGATGAATAAGAATACTTATGATTGCTTCTGTTTTTATTTATTACCTTTTCAGAAGTTATATCAGACTGCTAAGGTCATGTAACAGCAAGAAGGAGGAGGTGCTGTGAGAACTTTACTACTCTATTGGGGCTAAAGAACTAGAACTCTACTACTGGGACCTTCAATTTAAGGTAAAAACAAACAAACAAAAAAGGAGCTAGTGTGTTTGTCTGAGTTGGGTGAAGTGAATTGTTATCTGTGCAGTTAGCAGTTATCCAGGTGAAGAAGGAAACTGTAAATTAGTCTGAGTTGTCTGAGTTGGGTGAACTGAATTTTTATCTGTGCAGTTAGCAGTTATCCAGGTGAAGAAGGAAACTGTAAATTAGGGGGAGTGACTTAAGCAGAAGGAAGCCAGGTGTTTGGGATTTAAAAAATGCCCTAGATAGCTTCTGGCAGAGAACAGCAAGAGGGAGGAGGAGAAGGAGGTGCTGTGAGAACTATACTACTCCACTGGGACTATATAGCCCCCTCCATGCATAACTAGTTCTACTTTTATAGGCACAGGATCTGACTGACAACAGGAACTTCCTGTTTGGGAGCATGAAGGGGGTGATCACAGAGGCACAAAAGACTCATCATCCTAGAAGGACAAGAGTAGCTTTCTCCTCCCCCTCCCCTCCAGCTGCTGGAAGTCTGACTCTGTCACAAAACAGGAAGATTAGGAGCTTTAAGGGCACAGAGGCAGTAGGAAAGTAAGGAGGAAAAAAAAACCAAAAACATTTATATAAAAATTTAAACAAAAACAAAAAAATAAATAAATAAACAGAGAGAGGAAAGAGGAAGTATACAAAAGGACAGTTAAGGGGCCACAAATAAGATATGATCGGAGTCGTGCAGTGCAGTTGCTGTGGAGCAGCAGTCTTCCGGGAGATGTTCTGGAGGATGCAGTGTTGTCTCATCTGCAGGCACCTCTCTGGGCTGAGGGAGGAGGTTGCTCATCACCAGGCTGAGTTGGCCAGGATTCAGGGGACCTCCTCTCCCAACCATGGACCACCAGGGCCACCGCACCTACCTCAGAGGTTGCCAAGAAAAAGGAGTGGTTGGACCAAGGTGGGCTCAGGGAGGGAGAGGGTGGTGGAACAGAAGTGCATTCCTCCAATTGTACCTATCCACAGTTCATACACTGTTTTGGTGGAGAGTGATTCCTTTGTGGAGTCACCTGCAGTGGAGACCAAGGAGGATGCTGGGAACCTCCACAAAAAAGATCCACAGGAGGGTGGCATGAGACCCCACAGGGGAAGGAAACAACTCCTGGTGGGGGACTCAATCATTAGGGGTGTAAAACTGGGAGAGGCAGTGGAAAGGGAGGTAAGGTGCCTGCCTGGCACCATGGCTTGGAGGGACAGGGAGCAAATCCTCAGGATCACGGGAGCAGCTGCATGAGGGAGGGAGCTGGATGTCATTGTCCACCTAAGAACTTCCTGTCACAAAACAGGAAGATTAGGAGCTTTAAGGGCACAAATGCAGTAGGAAAGTAGGGAGGAAAAAAATGTATATAAAAATTTAAACAAAAACAAACAAATAAATAAACAGAGAGGGGAAAGAGGAAGTATACAAAAGAACAGTTGAGGGGCCACAAAAAATATATGATGGGAGTGGTGCAGTGCAGTTGCTGTGGAGCAGCAGTCTTCCGGGAGACGTTCTGGAGGATATGGTGTTGTCCCATTTGCAGGCACCTCTCTGGGCTGAGGGAGGAGGTTGCTCATCTCCAGGCTGAGTTGGCCAGGATTCAGGAGACCCTCCTCTCCCACCCAGGGATCACCAGGGCCACTGCCCCTACCTCAGAGGTTGCCAAGAAAGAGGAGTGGTTAGACCAAGGTGGGCTCAGGGAGGAACAGGGTGGTGGAACAGAGGTGCATTCCTCCAGTTGTACCTGTCCACAATACATACACTGTTCTGGTGGAGAGTGATTTCTCTATGGAGGCACCTGCAGTGGAGACCGAGGAAGATGCTGGGAACCTCCACAAAGAAGGCCCACAGGAGGGTGGCATGGGACCCCACAGGGGAAGGAAAAAACTCCTGGTGGGAGACTCAATCATTAGGGGGTAGAGCTGGGGGAGGCAGGGGAGAGGGAGGTAAGATGCCTGCCTGGCACCATGACTTGGAGAGACAGGGAGCAAATCCCCAGGATTGCAGGAGCAGCTACATGAGGGAGCTGGATGTCACTGTCCACCTAGGGATAAATGACCTGGCTGGGAATGGGATTATAGCAGTGCAAGAAGAGATTGAAAAGTTGGGGAAGGTCCTTAGACAAGTAGTATGTACTGTAAACTTCTTGGAGGTGCTATCTGTCTATGGCAAGGGTGATGTTAGGGTACTCCACACCTTGGGATTCAATGAATGGTTGAAAAACTTGTGCGGAACTCAGGGTTCTGGCTTCTTTAGGGACTGGGGGGTCCACCTGAAGGGATGCAGGCCTATACTCGCATGATGGTCTGCATCTGTCTGGGAGGGGAACCAGGATCCTAGGTGATAGGTTTAAATGCTTCATTGAGAAGCATTTAAACTAGCCAAGGGGGGAGGCACTGAAAAGGAGCAGGGAAAATCCAGCCTCCCCCAACAAAACATAGTAGTTAGAAAAGTAAACACCAAGGTAGAGAAGTCAATAGGGAGCAGGACAGGGGTAAATGCAGAAAAAGGCAGTAAGGACAGGGATGGGGCTAAAAGGGATAAGGCCATCAAAAAATGGAGGGTGATAAGTAACAATGCCCATAGTCTGTGTAAAAAGCTCCCTGAACTAGTGGCCTTGGTGGAAGAGGGACACCTGGATATCGTGGCAGTCTCAGAAACATGGTACACAGAGAACCATGACTGAGATGTCAACATACCAGGGTACACAAGCTACAGGAGGACAGGGAGGGTAAAAGAGGAGGAGGAGTAGCTCTTTATGTAAGGTAAGGGATCAAAGCAATGGAACTAAAGGATAAACAGGGAGTAGAGGAGGCACTGTGGGTCACCCTGGAGACAGGAAATGGCACCACAACCTGCACAGTGGTTGTATACAGACCCCCATCTCAGGGAGAGGCAATGGACAAGGAAATGATAGAAGGCATCCTTAGAATGGCAGTAAATGGGGAGATATTGTTGATGGGGGACCTGAATATGCCAGATGTTAACTGGAGCACCTTTGCTACAGCCACATCTAAGAGCTGTGTTATTCTTGATGCCCTACACGGGGCATGCCTCAAACAGCTAGTGTTGGAACCCACTCGGTAGGGAACAATCTTAGACCTGGTATTATCAAATGGGGACAGAGAAAGGATCTCAGATTCAGAAGTCGGTAGCCATCTGGGCACAAGCGACTACCAAACAGTGTGTTTCACGATAAACACAACCGTAGAGTCAAACCATAGAAAATAAAGAGTATTGGACTTTAGGAGGGCTGACTTTGGGAAAATGGGAGAGTGCCTTAGAAAAGTACTAGCAAATGGGCAAGAAAGAAGGGTGGAGGAACAATGGGGAAAAATCAAAACAGCCATCACAAAGGCAACAAGTCTTTGTGTGAAGCAAATCGACAAAACAAAATGAAGGAAAAAATCACTATGGTTTTCAAAAGAGATGGCAGAGAAGGTTAAGGAGAAAAGCGAAGCATTCAGGAAGTATAAGGAAACACAGAAGGAGCTGGACAGAGAACTACCAATTAAAGCAGAAGGAAGCAGGGATAGCAAGTCAGAATAGCAAAGGCCCAAACTGAGGAAAGGATAGCCAACTCAGTTAAGAGAGGATAAAACCTTTTATAGGTACCTTAGGGAGCAAAGAAAGACCAAGGGAGGGATAGTGAGGCTTAATAAAGGGAAGAGAAGGTGGGCAGAGGGTGATAGTGAAAAAGCAGGGATACTGAACGAATACTTCGGCTCCTATTCACAAACGAAGAGAAGGGAGAGGTTCCTAAATCAAAGAATAGAAGCATTCTGGATAGGGAGGCCGATACCACTCCATTCACAGATGAAAGGGTTCTGAAAGAACTCTTAAAACTGAAGGTGGACAAAGCAATGGGGCCTGGTGGGATTCATCCAAGAATTCTAAAAGAACTAAGGGTAGAACTCGTGACCCCAATGACTACCCTTTTTAACAAATCTTGGGAGGATGGTGTGGTACCTGAGGACTGGAGGAGGGAAGATGTGATTCTCCTTCACAAAAGTGGGAGCAAGACGGAGGCAGAAAACTACAGACCTGTTAGTTTGACCTCAGTGGTAGGGAAAATTATGGAATCACTTCTGAAGGAAAGAATTTTTGAGTTCTTAGAGGCCAGTGGGGCACAGGACCCAAGGCCACATTGATTCACAGCAGGAAGGTCATTTCAAATGAATCTAATAGATTTCTTTGACTGGGTGACCAAAACAGTAGACCAGGGAGGGGCTGTGGACATGGCCTACCTAGACTTTAGCAAGGCACTTGACACAATCCCACACAAAAGATTAATATGCAAGTTAGCCAACCTTGGAGTGGGCCCCAAGGTGGTAGCCTGGGTAAAAAATTGGCAGGAAAACAGGATGCAGAGGGTAACAGTAAACGGAGTCCACTCTGAAGAAAGGGAGGTTACTAGTGGGGTACCGCAGGGTTCAGTGCTGGGACAGGTCCTCTTTAATGTCTTTATAAGTGACATTGTAGATGGACTGGAAGGAAAAGTATGTCTCTTTGCAGATGACACAAAGATCTGCAACAGGGTCGAAACAGAAGGTAGGGTGGAAAGGATGTGAAGGGACTTGGCAATGTTGGAGGAATGGTCAAATGTATGGCAGCTTAGATTCAATGCAAAGAAGTACGAAGTAATGCACCTGGGAAACAAAAACCCAGGGGAAGAGTACACAACGGGGGGTGAGATACTAACAACAACAAAAATGGAAAGGGACCTGGGGGTAGTCATATCAGATGACCTAAAGGTGGGCAAGCAATGTGAGAAGGCAGTAAGGAGGGCTGGTGGGATACTGTGATGTATAGGGAGAGGCATCACCAGTAGAAAACAGGAAGTTGTTATCCTTCTGTACAGACAGTTGGTGAGACCCCATCTGGAGTACTGTGTGCAGTTCTGGAGACCCCATCTCTGCAAGGACATAGACAGGATGGAGGCTGTTCAGAGTAAGGCAACTAAAATGGTACAGGGTCTACACCAGAAGACATATGAAGAGGGATTAAAGGAGCTTGATACGTATACCCTTGAGGAGAGGAGGGATAGGGCGGACATGATAGAAACTTTCAAGCACCTCAAGGGAATCAACAAAGTTCAAGAGGGTAGCAACTTTCAGAAAAAAGATTTGCAAGAACAAGGGGGCACAATTTGAAGATAGAGGGGGGACGGCTCAGAGGTAATGTGAGGAAGTATTTTTTCACAGAGGGTTGTGGATACATGGAACAGCCTTCCTGAGGAGGTAGCAGAGTTAAAAACAATGGGGGAATTCAAGAATGCATGGGTAGGAAGAAATAGGCTGTTAGTTAACTAAGATCTGCAGCTTAGCCATTAGGTAGGGAAATGGGCAGACTAGGTGGGCCAAGCGGTCCTTATCTGCCATCAAATTCTATGTTTCCATGTTTCTATACTACTATTACATAGAAACATAGAATTTGACGGCAGATAAGGACCGCTTGGACCACCCAGTCTGCCCATTTCCCTACCTAATGGATAAGCTGCAGATCTTAGTTAACCAGCAGCCTACTTCTTTCTACTCCCATCCCCTAGAATTGCCTTATGACTGTCCCATGCGTGCTTGGATTCAACCACTGTTTTTGATTCCACAACCTCTGCCAGAAGGCTGTTCCATGCATCCACAACCCTCTCTGTGAAAAAATACTTCCTTACATTACCTCTGAGCTGCCCCCCCATCTTCAAATTGTGCCCCCTTGTTCTTGCACACCTCTTTTTTTGAAAGATGCTACCCTCTTGGACTTTGCTGATTCCCTTGAGGTACTTGAAAGTTTCTATCATGAACCCCCTCTCACTCCTTTCCTCAAGGCTACATATTAAGCTCCTTTAGTCTCTCTTCATATGTCTTCCAGTGCAGATCCTGCACATTTGGTGCCCTCCTCTGGACAGCTTCCATCCTGTCTATGTCCTTCGGACATTGGGTCTCCAGAACACACAGTACTCCAGATGGGGTCTCACCAGCTGTCTGTACAGAGGAATAACAACTTCCTGTTTTCTACTGGTGATGCCTCTCCCTATGCATCCCAGTATACCCCCAGCCCTCCTTACTGCCCTCTCATATTGCTTGCCCACCTTTAAGTCATCTGATATAAATACCCCAGGTCCCATTCCATTGTTGTTGTTGTTAGTATCTCACCCCCATTGTGTACTCTTCCTCTGGAAGCAATGTGAGCAGAAACAACATAAGTAAGAACAAAACATTAACAGAAATACAGAAGGACTTCAGTTGAATGTCTGAATTTTATAAATATAATATGTGGCTTGTCTATCTGTTAAAATCTAAGGACCCCAAAGTACTGTTCCCTGTGGTCTCCTTTCTAAAAATAACCACTCAGAGAGGGCTTCACCTGAATGTCTTAATTTTATAAATATAATATGTTGTATACTGTAAATGTAATATACAAAAGATTTGAATACAGATCAACTAGAAAGGTTATTTTACTAAATGTTGATATGGGATAATTCCCTGTTACTTGCCATATTATCATATGGATGTTTTAAGATTGTTATTTATGATATGACATATCTTTTTTAAGTGAAAATTAAATATTTATTATGTGTCTTTGTAATGATCATTTTTGATTGATCAATAAACTACCTACCTACCTACCATACAGAAAATTCTAAATGTATATTTGTATAAAATATTCATACATGTATTTTGATTCAACAGAATTCTAAAATACCCATTGAAAAAGCATGTTATGTGAAACGTTGGGGAATTAATAAAGAATAAGAGAATTATTATCGTCCAGAGCGGTGATTTTCTCAAGCAAGCTGTACTCCCCCCACATTTACTGAATTCAATACAGTGCCTCGGAGGAGTCTAAACTACAAGAAAGTGGTCATTTACAACAACATACTGAATGTTCAGTCAGCTGCGGAACCCTTGTCCATCCCCTTGGTGTAACCAGTAGTGACTTTATAAAAGTGTATACTTGGTGATATCAAAACTGGTCTTAAGGTTGTAGAGAATACTGTTTTTTTAAGTCTTCAAATAGAATAGTGCCACCTCTGAGAAGCTGAACAATAACATGTATCTCCAACCTCTTCCAGTGTCAAAAGGTATGATTGAGGTTCACAGGTGAAAAGGTTGATATGTATGACCAAGAGAATAAAATAAATCTGTACTGTGCCAACCTGGGATTGTTTAGCATCTGTCACCAAGCTTGTAAACTGAGCTCTTAAAAAGTCATTAGTAATTGATGTTGGGGGCAAGGATAACTTAGGAGAGTTTATGTAGATTTAACCCATGCAGAACCACAGACTGATATATCAATCCAGAATTCCAATATGTTCTATTCCTGTCAGCAACCTAAGGGTTAAAATATCTTCTTCTTAAACTCTATATTCTTTGTATGGGCTTTATATGCTGGGGACAACCGGTATATCACTGCACAAATCTGTGCCCCTATATAATACAGTATAAGGATAAATGTGGGAGGGCAAGACCTCCTCCCACTTCTGGGAAGCTGTAGCACCATAAATCTAATACATGATCTGCAACCAGTCCCGTACGTATCAAGAGATTAGCCTGTTGTGCTCCCGAAGTGGCCCTGATTTGGGGATACTGGTAGAGTCTGTGCAAGATACAGTACCCTAGGCTAAATGTTCATATGGACCATATCTGTCTGTTGCATTAAAGGCAATGGTAAATGTTTCATACCTGCATGCCCTATCAGATTTGTGTGATAAGTGGGTCATAATTTTAAAAAAGTCACCAGCTAGGTCAGAGCCAGCGAATGGTGGACTCCAAGATATTTCAAGGATGGGAGATCCTATCAAAACTTAAATTGAGCTTTAATGGTGGTAGAAGGAGCATGATGGGAGTGTTAACAACTCTGCTTTACTAGTGTTTAATGTATGGCTTGGTGGAGCTCTGAATTCTTCCAATGCCTGCCTTAACAGGGAAGAGAGATTTCTGAGTATGCCAGATAAATCAATAAATCATCTGTGTCTAACACAAGCTTTTGCACCCTACCCTCCAAGTCCAACCCCCAATCTCTGTATTTTGCCAGATGACCTGAACTAAGGTCTCCAAGTGTATGGTAAAGAGAAGAGGGAAAGTAGACAACCCTGCCGAGTGCCTTTAGACAATGAGAAAGGAGCAGAAGCATAACCATTAATCTTAATATAAACTGAGGGGGAGACATACTGTATATATATATATATATATATATATATATATATATATATATATATATATATATGTTATGGTAGCATGGTAGTGCTACCATAGTTAGGGTTGAAGAGCCATTTACATGTTAAACCTAAAATTTTGCACCTTAATAACTTTGCAACCATTCAACGGATGTGCCTGAAATTTGGAATACAAGATCAAGAACCATACATCTTGGGATCTGCCTACATTCGTACTGTTCGGATATATGGCTGCGGAGTTATTAAGCGATGTGCGCGCGCATTTACACTTTTTTGGAATTCTTTGCTCATCCCTACAGGTTGCATGGTTTGTGCGACTGGTCTGAAATACATAGATACATGGATACATAGACAGTGTCGGCAGATAAGGGCCTATGGCCCACCCAGTCAGCCCATTTGAGCTTGTAAGTTCAGTTTGTTTTCCTAGAAGTCTGTTGCCCCTTACCCCTGACCTCCAGAATTCCTTTATGTCTATCCTATGCATTCTTAAATCCCGTGATTGTTTCAGCCCCACCACTTCCTCTGGCAGGGTGTTCCACTTGTCCACCACCCGTTCTGTGAAGAAATTCTTTCTCATGTTTCCTCTGAATCGTCCTCCTCCAACTTCATCCCATACCCTCTAGTCCTGGAACATCTTTTTCACTTAAAAATAGTGTTTTCCTGCACCCTGTTCCTCCCTGTAAGATACTTGTATGTCTCTATCATATCCCCTCTCTCCCTCTTCTCCTCCAGGGAGTACATGTTCAGTTCCTTCAACCTATCTTCATAGGACTTGTGATGCAACCCATGCACCATCTTTGTTGCCCTCCTCTGAACCTTCTCTACCCTGTCTATGTCCTTACGTAGGTATGGTCTCCAGAACTGTACACTGTACTCCAGGTGGGGCCTCACTAGTGTCTTGTATAGCGGAATTATGACCTCCCTTTTCCTGCTGGTGATGCTCCTGCCTATACATCCCAGCATCCTATTTGCTTTACCTGCTGCCTTGTCACACTGTTTCCCTACCTTGAGGTCATCAGAGATGATAACTCCAAGATCCCTTTCCTGCTTGGTGCATGCTATATCCTCACCCCCAACTGATATATTGTGCCAGGGTTTTGTGTCCATATGCATTATCTTGCACTTCTTTGCATTGAATTTCAACTGCCAAACCCCTGACTATTCTTCAAGTTTCTGCAGGTCGCTTCTCATTCTGTCTACACCTCTGGTGTGTCTACTCTGTTACAGAGCTTTGTGTCATCAGCGAACAGTGAAATTCTACCTTCTAGGTCCCGCGCAATGTCACTGATGAAGATGTTGAATAGGACCGTCCCAGAACTGATCCCTGTGGTACCCCACTGGTCACTCTTCCCTCTGTGGAGTGACAGCCATTTACCACCACCCTCTGTGTCCTGCCACCCAGCCAGTTAACTACCCACCACACTACTGTCCTGCCCACCCATATTCCCCAGTTTGTGTAATAGTCTTCTATGTGGCACAGTGTCAAAGGCCTTGCTGAAGTCCAGATAGGCTATGTCCACTGCCCTCCCTGATTCACCTCCCTAGTCACCCAGTCAAAAAATTCAACAAGGTTGGTCTGACATGACCTCCCCTTGGTGAAACCATGCTGCCTTGGGTCCTGTAGTCCATTGACAACCAGATGTTTCACCAGTCTCTCCTTCTGTAGTGCTTCCATGATCTTCCCCACTACCGAGGTGAGGCTGACTGGTCTCTAGTTCCCTGCCTCCTCTTTGTTCCCACTTTTGTATAAGGGGACTACATCTGCTGTCCTCCAGTCTTTGGGTACCTCCCCTGTTTCCAGTGATCGGCTAAACAGGATAGCCAGAGGTTCAACCACACCTCTCTTAGTTCTTTAAGGACCTGGGGTACCCCATCTGGCCCCATTGCTTTATCAACTCTTATTACTTTCAGTTCCTTCAGGACCCTTTCTCGTGTAAAGGGACTTGTGTCCATTCTGCACCATTCTCACCCTTGTACTCCCTTCAGACCCATTACCCTCCTCTTCTTCAGTAAAGACTGAGCAGAAATACCTGTTCACTATGTCAGCTTTACTGTTGTCATCCTCCACGTGGCCCCATCCTCCCCCTTCAGTCTCACTATCCCTCCCTTTGTCTTTCTTTTTCACTTATGTACCTGTAAAGGTTTTGTCCCTCTACCCACTGATTTTGCAATGTACTCTTCTGTCTGAGCTTTGGCTTCCTTACTGACCTCCCTGCCTCCCTTTGCTTCTCCTGGTACTTCTCCCTATCCCCTTCTGCCTGTGTCTTTTGTTATTGCCTGAATGCAATCTTTTGGCTTACTTTCTTTGCTACCTCTTTGGAAAACCATAATGGTCTCTCTTCTTTTCCTGTTGCTAACCTGCTTAATGCATAATTCTGTTGTTCTTGTAATCCCCATTTTAAATACTGACTACTGTTCTCAACCCTGATTCCTGTCCCATTCCCTTAACGCCTCTTTCAAGTATCTCCCCATTTTCCCAAAGTCTGCCCCCCTAAAATCCAGGATACGTGTTTTTGTGTGGTTTGGTTCTGCTCTTTCTGTGATTTCAAACCACAATGACTGGTGGTCACTGTTTCCCAGGTGCTCCCCCACTGTTACCCCCATCACACTGTCCCTGTTTGTGAGCACAAGGTCCAGTATTTCCTTCTGCCAAGTTGGTTCCATGACCAGTTGCTTGAGGAAGGCACCCTGAAGGGAGTCCAGGATAAATCTGCTCCTAGTTGATGCTGCTGCTGGGATGCTCCAGTCCATGTCTGGAATATTGAAGTCTCCAACCAGTACTACCTCACCTTGTCTGCCATCCTTTGGATGGCTAGCATCAACTCCTATCTGTTTCTTCCTCCTGGGCTGGTGGTCTATAGACCACACCTGTCATGGGATGGCTGTCCCATTTTCCTTTCCAGCTTAGCACAGTATCTCTCCCCATTTTGTTCCTCCTGGATCTCTGTGGCCCTTATGTCATTTTTCACATACAGTGCCACTCCTCCTCCTTTCCTGCCTGCTCTGTCTCTTCTGAATATGTTGTAGCCAGGTATGGCCATCTCCCAGTCGTGGTTATCATTACACCAGGTTTCAATGATGGCCACAATGTCCAGGTCTGACTGAACCATGACAGACTCCAGATCTTCCATCTTGTTGCTAAGGCTCCTGGCATTTGCACACATGGCTTTCCATGATTTGACCTCCCTAGACAGTTTCACTGTTCTACTCCAGCCCCTTCCTTGGTTGTCATTTATCCCTGGTTCTCCTTGCTGTCTGCCCTTCTGCTGAATTTTGCCCTTTTCTGCTTATCCACCTCTTGGGCACTAATCTCCATCTTTTGCACTGCTTTGCAGAGATAGCCACTCTTCTGGTTCACTGGTTTCACTGCTAGCTGTGGGGGTGAGCAAGTAGGTACCCTCCTTGCTGGCCTGCTACCCTTTGCTAGTTTAAATGCTTGTCAATGTAGCATTTAAACTATCATTGAGTGCTTGGATTCCTCCAGGATGGATGCAGACCGTCAGGCTTGAACAAACCTCCATCTCTCCAGGTGGGTCCCCAGTCACCAATGAATCCAAACCCTTCCTCACAGCTCCAGTTCTTCAACCATGAGTTAAAGTTCTGGTGCATGCACTCCTATCTCTCCTTGCCTCTCACAGGTAGTACTTCTGAGAAAGTGACAGAAGTAGCTACTTGCTTGAGACCACCCCAGTTTCCTAAACTCTTCCTGAACTTCCTTTGGCTCCCCATTTGCCAGGTCATTAGTACCTAGGTGGATAATGACATCCAGCTCACCCTCCGTCTTGCCTTCCCAGTGATCCCCAGGATCTTCCTTCCATCTCTCCATGCCGTGGCACCTGGTGAGCACCTCACCTCCTGTCCTCCCCTCCTGTGTTCCTAGCTGGATCCCTCTTATGATGGAGTCCCCCACCAGGATTGCTTCCTCCTCCTCTGGGGTCCCTGCTTTCCCTGTGAAGTCACCTCCTTGGCTAACCTCCACATCCTTTCCTTCCACTTCTCTGGGTACCTCTATTTGGTTGTCCTCATTTGCTAGTGTGGCATATGGGTTCTTGAGTGGAATAGGATCTGGGATGTGCCTCTGCTGACCGCTCTAACCCTCCTGAGCCCACTGTCATCCAAGTGCTCCTCGTTCTCGGCATCCTTTGAGGCAGTTGCATTGGACTGGGTGGTCCCTGGATAGGGGTGATGGTAATCCTGACCCAGTTTACTTCCGCTCTGAGTCTGGCTACCTCCTCCCACAGTCCAGAGAGATGCATGCAGATAGGGCAGCACCTCAGTGTCCAGATGGTCTGCCTGAATATGGCTGCCCCACAGCCACTGCATTGCACCACTCCCCACATTATACTGCAGTTCCACTACTTGTCTGCTACTGAAGCTCTCCTAGTTCCCTTTTTATTAATTTACTGTCCTAAAAATCCTGCCACTGATCCTCAGATAAATTTTTTTTTTATTTTAAAGAAAAAGAAACCAATAAATAAATAAATGAATCAGAACACTTGTGCTGAGGATGAGCTTCTTCCCCCTTATGCCCTTCCTACTACTTCACACCCCTTACTATACCCTGTGTTTAGCTCCTGTCAATCAGATTTAACAGGACATATAATTAAGAGTTGGGGGGGATGAAAATTTGCAGCAATTAAAGACAGCACAGAATTACACCACCACTATGTTTTAAATTTTCAACAGCCTAAAAACAATTATAAGTAAAGACAACAACGAAAGTATAGTGTCACTAAAAGCCCACAATCTAAGTTTAAAAGAAAAATAGCAATTACCAGTTACTCTAAAGCACTGAATTGAATATTGAATTGAACTGAATTGAAATCTTCAGGGAACATGCGGCCAGGGTTCCCGATGTGCCTTTTGAAGATTTCGTGAAAAAATATTAAACGGTTCAAAAGTTATTCGAAAAATAAATTTCCCATTATAAGTCAATGGGAAAAGTTAACAAAAAGTTCGACAGTGTCGCAAATGCAGTTTTTACTTTTGCAAATGGCCCTTTTACTGTTGCAAATCCGCCATTTTGTTTTCAGTTGGTCATCAGAAAAAATGCTTGGCATTTAAATTTGGGACCCTCTAGCAACCTAATTCTTTTTGTATTCACCCAGTCGGACCCTGAGGGTGCTAGGCATGTCTTTATTTTGGGGTAAAACACCCCAGAAATATGTTTATCAAATTTCTGAAAAAGTACTTTGCAAAAGTACTTTCATATTTAATGACGCTGTCATGAATTTCATGACTAGTCATTAACGCTCGACAGTACTTTTCCAGGCGGTGGAAATGACAGCAATTCTTGTTAATTCCTGCTGCAAAAGAACAGTTTGGTCTTTTGGGATGAAATCTGGAGGAAGAAAGCCAACATCCACAGATGTGCCTTTTAGTGGCTTGGTGAAAAAATATTACAGGAAGCCAAAGTTATGGCACTCCGAACTTCTCTTTTTTTCCTATAGGATAACATTACGTTGTTAGCCGCACCTTTCAGGGCCCATATCTCAGAAACGGTGCGAGATACGGACTTTTCATCAGAAAAATACTTAGCCCCCTAAAAACTAGCCAGAAAGTCATAAATCATATGACTTTAAAAAAATTTTTCTACGTCGTACGGTTCCTGAGATATAAGCAATTTAGTATTCCAACTCCTCATTTTCTGCTCCGAGACCCATTATTATGCATACATTCTTTGTACTTACTGTCTTTCTCTATGCAGCTTTTGGGGAAAACCAGCCTGTGCGCTTACATTACTGTTACCCTTACTGCTTCTGCTTGTGGTTCTGTACCCATTTCACTTACTGTTCCTGTCTATGGCACCATGTCCGCTACCCTTTGCGTTTTCATTTGCGCTTGCGTTTGCGTTATTTTAACCAGTTGTGTCTACAGTACTGTTTATCTTTGTGTTTCACTTTGCGTCACAATGCACATTACCATTTGCATTTGCGGGCACCGTGTTACTATGTGACAAGACGGGCCCCACGCTCCCGCCGCCGCATTACATTTACTATTTCTCATTATCATTCTCAAAAAGAAGGGAAATTGGAGGCAAAAAACTCCATTTAATGTATTAGTTAGGGTTGTTCCACAGCAACAAAAGTGAGGATTGATGGTGAGGGTTGAAAGCCCCCTTGGACCCCCTACCCACACCCAATCAGCATCGGGTCGGCGTTGAGTTGTCGGTCCTAACTCTCACCCCATTCTCCTATACCTCTGCTTCTTCACACATCCGATGGGGTGAAGAGTTAGGGCCAGCAACCCCAATGTGCCTCCGATGCTTGGTTGGAGATTATTGAGGAATCAGGGCAACTCAACCCCTAACAAAATTTCACTTTTGTCGCTGTGAACAACTATAATAATGCATTAAATGGATTTTGCCTTATATATATATATATATATATACATTGGATTATGTGGTATACCGTCGCTATGGTGACAACTTTACCGTGCCCAACACTAAAGAGACAACAGCGCCAGGTTGATGTAGTGTTGACACAGAAACCCGGCACTGATTTTTGGGGGTCTTGCACCCCCTTCCTGAAGCAACTCTGACTTGGAGTTGATTAATTAAATAGCAGAAAGTTGGGGGGGGGAGCTCCCTGAAGAAAACACTGTCCAAAGTGACTCCCTTTATGCCAACCGCAAATGTGGTCGACATAAAGGAGTTGCTGTAACATCGGTCAACAACGTTTGTTGTCGACTGATGATCATAGATCCAGATTATGTTACCAGATTGTTTTGGGAATCCCATATTTTCCAAGGCTTGCACTAAGTAAATTCCATACTACCTGGTTGTGCTTTCTCTTTATGAAGGCTGAGTAATAAAAATGGGATTTTTGGCAGGGTGGCATGGTGAAGGACATGCAGCATCCTTTTAATGTTGTTCTGGGTTTGACTGGATGCCACAAATTCTGTTTGATCCCCATTGATAGTAGATGGTAATATTTTTATCTAAGCATTTAGTTAATATTCCAGTGTAAAATTTGTAGTCAATACTCAATACCAATATCATCCTATAGGAGGCACAATTTTATTTTACTTAGCTTTTGTTGACCAGGTAGCACACTAGACAAAAATACCTATTTTCAGGTATAACCTGGGAGATTACAAAGAAATATACAAACAATTGTAAAGTCTTTACAATAGTGAGGCAGTAGTACAGTGAAAAGGGTAACAAGGGATAAGAGTAATAACATAAGTAAGTAACAAAATACAAGTAAGTTATAGAATGTACTCATGTACTCAAGCATAGATCTAGACAGAGACCAAACTAGAACAATGAAGTGCACCATTTGTAAAGGGGAGGATAACCCCCCCAAAAAAAAAATTAGGTACAATTGCAGACAGAGTTAGATTTCAGATGCTCCTACAGGGATCTTCTAAAACTATAATGGGAAGTAATGCAATGAGCAGACACTAGAAGCGAGTTCCATAACCTAGGTGTGCAAACATCAAAGGCCCAGTCATCAGTCAACATGCGGGTTGAGTACTTATGCCCCCCAACTGCACTCTTAAGTAGTTAAGCTGCCTGCATACTATGCTAATAGTTCTAATGTTAGACCTCTATGTATTATTTCAACCTTTAAGTATGTGCAAACTCAATGTAACTTCTTTCGTACCCTCTCTGAACTACAACTCGTTCCACACTACGTACCCCACCCCTATGAGCCATGAACCCCTTCACCGAGAGCTTGGCTGCCGGTGCCACCTGGTGCCATAGCTGGCCAGCCCTAACCCTCCCCACTCTTAGTCTCATCATGGATTTACCTCCTATCTGGGTTCACTGCACTGATTATGTCTCAAAGTTAGGTGAAACACTTAATGTACCTGTTCAACTAAACACATTTATCATTGTCTTTACATCAATGTTTGTACCTTGTCTTATTTTTGTATCTCTGCCAATTATGTTATCTGTTTTCTTTATGACCATGTGTAACGCAGGTCCACCTTGTAAATGAGCTTGCTCAATGGTGCTCACCTAGATAAATAAAGATTTGATTGATTGAGTGATTGATTGAATGTTGTCTGTACCTGTATCCTACTTGTTCCTGTTTCTAATTTGACTTGGAACCTTTGAAAAAGAGTCATTCACTCAAACGCACTCTCTCACTCCTCTTCTTCCCACTCTCTCCTCACCTCTTTCCTTCCTACCTCTCCAAACTCTGAAACAATGTTGTAGTTTGTAAACTGTACAAATCTGATAAATGTATATATTATACGTATATCACTATACGTGTATGTATTAGGTGTAATGTATATGTATAGACCTTGCTATATATGGTTGTTAACTTAGCTGCTACTGTATGTACCATGTTGCAATACTGTCTGTTGTCCCAATCCCCTTTCCCCAGGACGTATCGTGAGACGAGCGTCTGCTCAGTGAAACTTTCCTGGTGAAACTCTTCAATAAATAAATAAATAAAGGTATTAATCCCAACCTGAAATAAAAAATAAATATGTTGGGTGGGCAGGCTAAATAGTTTTGCTAAGGCAGGTGGAATAGCAGTTCTGACAACCTTATCGATGAAGCAGCCCAAATCAATACTACGATAATTACTCGGAGATAACCAATCAAGTTTACCATATAACTCACAGTGATGAGTGAGTCGAGGGGCAGAGAGGGAAAAACGACATACATTATTGAAGGCAACATCCCACTTTGACAGAGTAGACTTAATAGTATGGGAAAAGGTTATAAGCCCATATCAAAGTGTAGAGAGGAGTATACCTTTTGCCAAGGCGAGGTGCGCAGCTGCCATAAAAGTGCATTTAGTCCTGTAAGCAAGGCCCAATCTACTATTTGCCACCATATTCACATTTTAGATATGCAGGGAGAGGTCTAACTGGAGATCAAGAGTAACTCTTGGGTATTTAAAGGAATCTGTAACACTCACAGGGGAGCCATCAGTGTCAGTGACTTTCAGGGGCTCAGGACACAATTTGAGTTTGGTCAGAGAGCCAAAAAGCAGCCTGTGTTTTCTTTAGATTAAGAACTAACTTGTTTGACCGGAGCCAGGATTGTATATTGCAAAAGTCAGTCTTTAGGCGAGAGTTTATGACACTGATATCCTGTGATCTGGTTAGCAGTACCACGTTGTCAGCACACAGTGGCACTACTATGGATGGGCACCAGTGGAAAGTCATTAACAAAAGGAGAATAAAATAGGACCCAATATAGACCCCTGCAGGACCCCAGTTTTAACAGGAATGGGTTCCAAAAGTACCCTGTTAAACTTAACATGCTGCTGCCTGCTCTGTAAGTAGTTTGTGAACCATTTTAGGGCAGGGGCTGATAAGCCAAAAGGAGAGAGTTTGGAGCACAGAAGTGTATGGTCTACTAGATCAGAAGCCTTGCAGAGATATACAAAGAACACTCCAGCCAACTTGCTTTGATCAAAAGCAACCCTAATCTCTGATGTTACCTTGGTGAGGGCAGTGGTGGTGCTATAACCTTTACAGAAGCCATGCTGCTCCAAGGATAATAGGTCATATTTCTGAATATAATCCATCAGCTGGGCAACTACAACCTTCTCCAGTAACTTGCTAACAGCTGATAGGATAGCTATAGGTCAGTAATTTTCAAGGCTTATTTAAAAACTGGCACAACCCTGGCTACATTCCATAGATCAGGGTCAGACCCAGAAATAAGAGATAAGTTAAAGATATGAGAAACTGGTAGGGAGAGAAAAGGATCATCCAGACAGATAAGCTTAGGCTCCATATTGTCATACTCAGCACTAGTAAAGGGGGAAAGGCTAGCCAGGAGCCTGTGAATTTCACTTACCGACACAACTTTGAGATTAAAGGATGCGTGAGATGATGACGCTGGCAGGGGACTATCAATATGGACTTGTGCATTAGGAGTGGTAAACAGGGAAGAATAGGCTGACATGTCAGAAAACTGGGTGTTGAAGGTATTAGTAATAGTTAGCATATTATTATAGTTAATCAATGGAGCAGTTTTACAGAATTCACTCATTCATTTCAGAGACGTCTATATTCACAATAGTCAGACAGGTCTTTAGTGGCCTTAAACCTCATCCAATATCTAGCTCTAGTTTTCATGAGCGACAACAGGCCACCATGCAGCCACTTTGTCACAGTGTCCCGTACTGTAGGGGGAGAAGATATTAAGGAAATGATTTAGGGCAACCGTAGCATCAGCAACGGATAGTACCGAGGACCAATTTGTGAGCTCAAGGTCTCTAAGAAAGGATTCAAGGTTAAAGTTGGAGAAGCCTCTCACATGGATGACCTTATGGGGTATTTTAGGGGAAGAGACTTTCCAGATACAGTATTTAGGGATATAGGCAGAAATTGAGCCAGGGAAGTTTCCAGACTTAATGACCCTCTCAGGTCTATTGGACAAAACTCAATTCAGGAGGGAATTTTTACCCCCTGGTGCAGAGAGTCTAGTAGGTACATTTATAAGTTGGTTAAAGTCAACAGAGGTTCATATTGTTTGGCATTACCCCAGACCAATTTAGGTTAAAGTCTATGAGCAACAGTACTTCATTTCAGCTACCCTGAAGGCTAATGCTGTCAAGAAGATAAGTTAGCCCTTGCACACCATCGTTTGGAGGATTATAAACACAGACTATGTGAATCTTTTTAGTATTACCCAAGAGGAGTAATGCATGGAGGATTTCACAGATCGAGGAGGGTGGGGGTGTGTATAGGGTACATGAGATATATTTAGGTGACTTTTATAGGGTCCCACCAAGCTGATTTGACAGTAAATCTGTCGACCAGCTTTACAGCGTGTGCACAATGTAGAGCCATAATGGGGTCTGCATTATTAGGTCCAGGGCTAACAGTGTCTTTCTGCTCCCCATGTGAGGGTCTTCGTCCCCCACACCCCCAAGAGTTTACTATAACCTCCTCCCTCTAAAAAACCTGAAAAACATATACTGCAGTTATTAAAGCAATGTTTATTCAATAGTGCTGTCTGTTTTACTTGTGAAAAACATTGCACGTGATCTTTAAACTTTGGCGAAACAGATCCAATAAGCTTGCTGACAGAGAGGACTTGGCTGAGTTCAGAAAATGACATCAGCAGCAGCTCTTCACTGAAACTGGCTTTTTTGAACAGGCAGTGAATTTAGGGTTGTAAAATAATTGTAACTTTTAAACAAAGTAACTTAGAGATCTCATTTTTGGCATGTGACTGTTTGGGGCTATGCAGATCCAAATTCTAAATTTATTGATTCCAGACATTTTGATCTGAGTCCCTCTTTAAGGATCTGGATAGATATTTATTCATTTTTTATTTATTGAAATGTTTCACCAGAAAGGCACACTGAACAACAAGTTGCTCATCTCCCGGTGCAACCTGGGGATACAATTGGATGAAGAATTAGACATACAGTTTAACATTTAACATATCTGAGAAATTAAACATTCAATTATATGTATAACAAGACATACAGTTAAAAAATATTATAAACATACAGTTGCATATGTGACATGACATAACATATAGTTAAATATATCATACCTGTGGAATATGTATTTTTGTGTGTGATTTCTTTTCTCCCCGATATGCTACCATGATAGCCACTCCTTTGGGCATGCCAAGGATACTGCTACCCATCGTGTCCCCCAAGCCTCCACTCTCAGATAGCAGCCACCTTGTGGTGACCCAGCATAACCCTTCGCCGGGTGGGTCCCCCTCCTCTGAGGGGGAAGGCACCAGCCTGGGCAGGGTAAGAAGACCAGTGCAACATCTTATCCCTGAGGTACTGTTGAGGTGAATGGCTGCAGAGGCATTGATGGCCTGGAGATCCAGGCAGACGTCATCTGGCGTAACACAGAGCCATTTTCCATTTTTCTGGTACACTTCCCTCCTTACACCATTGTACAGTACTCCTGATCTCCACCAGAGGCTTATGCAGACTGATCTCTACCCCTAACCCACCCCAGGAGAGGAGAGCAGTCCTGCGAACACTCAATCCTCTCCTTCCCCTGTCAGCCCCCAGCATCCCGAGTCCATTTCCGAACCTTGGTCACCGGTGTGGGTTGAGTTAAGGCACCAGTGCCTCAACCCTCTGTGCCACCAGCCCATCCGGAGTATGCATTTCATTACAAGTGGCATATCTGAGGAACATAGTACAGAAATTGAATGTCGCCTTGGAGCCAACTCCCTGCAGGAATGGATCACAGTTAAGAGGCAGATTATTTAGCAATTATTGAATGAATGTGGTCCAGTGGGGGGGGGATATCAAGGAGGGTAAAGGGGTAGACAGGGGAAACCAGCTGGGGGAAGGAGAGGATAAAGATGGGGGAACATTGGAGAAAAGTGAGCAAAAAAAAAAATCAGTTGTGGGGGACAAGTTAACACAGGGTGAGTGAAATCTGGGAGCACCTCAGACAGAACAAAAAGTGTAAATTATTAGCTCATGTGAACTAAATCCTTTGATTAAGTGCAGGGGGGTAGACAGTGAGGCAGGAGAGAGGTGGGAGTAAGGGATAGAGAAGGGAAGGACGAGTCAGACCTGAAACTGGCCCCTTCAGAGTGTGGAGATCGCTACCAGTGGCAGAATGAGGCGAGAACTTAGAATAAGGGGCAGGAGGAGGCAAGGACAAGTTGGGTAGAGATAGTAGAGGGGATGGTAAAGGGAAGGAGGAGGAGGAGGAGGGGTGGAAGAAACTTGCCTAAGACCAGGCCTCTTCACGATGCTGAGAACCCTGCCAGTGAGCAGAGTCAGGTGAGGACGAGTTAAGTAGAGAGGATGGAACAGAAAGGGGAAGGAAGGAAGTCATTTCCCAGTGCTGGACCCCTCCAGGATGCTGAAAACCATGCCTGGGGGCAGAACTAGGTGAGTACAAGTTGGAAAGAGAGAAAAGAAAGGATGAAGGGAAAGCAGGGAAGAGAAGGGAAAGAAGAAGCTTGCTTAAAACTAGACCACTCCAGGATGCTGAGAACTCTGCCAGAGGGCAGAATCAGGTGTAGACTAATTGGGTAGAAAGGATATGGGGGAGGGGGAGTGAAGGAAGAGTAATTGGGATAGAATTAGGCGAGGACAAGTTGGGCAGAGGGAATGGGGTGGGGGGATAGAAGAGGAAAGAAAAAAAGTAGGAGGGAGGGAGGAAGGGAAGAAACTTACCTGAGAGTAGACATTGCCAGGGTGCTAGGAATCATGACAGAGGGCAGATTTAGGTGAGGACAAGTTGAGTAGAAAGGAGAGTGGGGAAAGGGGAGGGGAAGGAGGAGGCTTGCCCAGTGCTAGACCCCTCCAGGATGCTGAGAACCCTGCCAGAGGTCTACACTAAGCAGGGGCAAGTTGGTAATGGAAAAAAAAGTTAGGGGTAGGTGTGAGGGGGTAAGTGGTGAAGGGAGAGGAGAGTGTGCTGAGAACCAGGCTTGGGGGTTGGGAGGAAGATTTAATAGGGGATGTGAGTCATGGAGAGGAGCAGAGGTATAGGAGGATGGTTAAGAAGGGTTAAAGCAGGTGCAGTTAGATGAGAGAAAGTTATGTAAGGTAGAGGCAAGGGAGTAAGGGGAGGAGTGCCGTATTTGGGGGGGGGTTCCAAATTTGTCGGAAATGATGGGTAAAGCCTGACTGATTAATGAGAGTGGTTTGATGGGGGACCAACAAAGTGCGAGTGTCAGAGGATCTGAGGGAGTGGGAGAGGGGAGGTGGGGAAGAGAGTCAGCATGAGAGGTAGGAGGGAAGTTCTCCTAACCAAAATTTAGAAGTGAGGCTGGCACAATGAGTGAGGTGCCTGTTGGCAAGAGAGGGAAGGGACAGGGCATGGTAGAGGTCACAGTAATAAGTGCATGCTGGAGTATCAAGGGCAAATTGACAGAAGGAGTTAAAGAGAGTGTCCAATCTGGTTAGTAAGGATTTGGGAGTGGCACCATAGACTACATCACAGTAGTCAAAAATGGGGAGGATAATCTTCTGGACTAGTTCACTCCATGCTGTAGGAGGGATGCAACTATGGTTCCTGAATAAAGCACCAAGCTTGGGGAACAGTTTTTTCAGGATAGTGTCAATGTGGGCAGAGAAGTTGAGATGTTGGTTCAACCAAACCCCGAGGTATCTAAATGAAGAGGTGTCCTCTAGGATTGTCCCATCAAGGGTATGGAAAAATGGTGAAGGGTCAAGCCTAGAGAGTCTCTGCCAAGTGCCAAAGGCCATGGAAACAGTCTTTTTGGCATTTAGGAATAGTTGATGTGAGGCAAACCATAGCTGAACCTGGTGGAATTCATGCTGAAGGGTGGTTGCTACATCTGCGAGTCATTTGCCAGAGAACAGTATGGTGCTGTTGGCATACATGTGGATAGAGTAGGAGGGGGTGCATACTGAGGGCAAGTCATTTAGGAAGATGGAGAAGAGAATGGATCCAAGCACTGAGCTCTGTGGGACTCCTGTGGAAATAAGGAGGGGGGAGAGATTGTATTCTGGATCTTGACTGATTGTGTTCTACCTAAGACATAAGCTCTAAACTAGTTTTGGGAAGAAGTAGACAACCCAGTAGCCATAAGGGAGTCAAGAAGTAGGGCATGGGAGATCGTGTCAAAAGCCTTGGCGAGGTCAACAAAGATGGCAGAGGTAATGAGACCATTATCCATCCCAGTGAGGATGAAGTCAGTGAGCATGAGTAGGGAAATAGTAGTGGAGTGGTCCTTCTGAAAAACGGATTGGAACGGGGTGAAAAAGGAAGAGTCATCGAGTAAGGATGTTAGTTGAGAGAGGACCAGGTGCTCTTGGAGTTTAGCAAGGGGGGGGGAGGATGGAGATTGGGCAAAAATTTGCAGGGGATGAGGGGTCACCACCCTTTGGGAGAGGAAGGACCACTGCATGTTTCCAGGATGCAGGGATAGATGAGGATGAGAAGGAAAGATTTAGGATTAAGGATACAGGATAAGCTATAACAGAAGCTGAAAGGTAGAGGGGTTTAGGGTCAAGGTCATCCGGTGACGAGCCTTTGGAAGGATTAAGAGAGAGAAGGGCCATTAGTGTTTCTTCTGGGGAGACAGCAGAAAAGGAGAAAGAAGGGTGAGCATGGCGGGGTTGAGTGCTGGGTGTGGGAGGATGAGGAGGAGGGAGGTTAGAGGGGAGGGACTTTAGAAGTGCTGTGGCACAGTAGATATAATAGGAGTTAAACTCTTAAGTCACTGTGCATCGTTCAGAGACAAATGTGTTTTTTATTTTAAGCACAGGGGAAGGCGGGTGTGAAGGGGAGGAGAATAGGGTGTGGACCACTTTCCAGAGTTTGGAGGGGTAATTCATGTTTTTGAGAAAAGATGATTTAAAATATTCAGACTTGGCAAGTCTGGTAGCTTTTGTGCAGGCATTTCTTAACATGCGATACCTGGCATAGTCTGGGGGAAGCTGGGAGGCGTTATGTTTCCTCCAAGCTTTGTCTCACTCCCTGAGACAGGTCAGTAACTCAGGGAAGACCCAGGGATGATGGTTGCCATGAACTCTAGTGCATTTGAATGAAGCGTAGCAGTTTCACACAGTTAGAAATTTATCTTTAAATTAAGCAAAGGCTTGGTCAATGGAAGGGGCAAAGGCAACAGGGGACCAATCTGAGCTGGCCAGTTCGTTAAGATGGGGATTAAGGTTTAAGAGCTGAAGGAGTGGAACTGCAGAATTTTGTGTGGAGGTTTTGGTCTATGGACTTTTCTGACTACAAAGATTGGGTGATGATCACTGAGGGCATCTGGGAGGATGCCTGATTTAATGACTCAGTGGAGGTGAGAGGTGAGAGGTGAGAGCCCAGTCTATCAGGGAGTATTTAAGGGTTTTATGATTTAGACGGGTGGGTTCCAGGATGAGTTGGGAGAGATTGAGGGCCGTGATGTCATTGTATGCCTTGGCAGTTGTTGGTGACAGCCAGTTTTGGTTTACATCACCCAGGATGTATAGCTTGCCTTTATGTGACAGGAAGGTTATGTAGGTAATAAGATCCAAAATATCAGATGCCTTGGAGCCAGGTTGACAGTAAATGCCAGCTATGAAGATAGGGGAGGAAAAAGGCAAGGTAATGTTTACTACAAATGCTGCATAGGCAAAGGGTAATGAGGAAGACAGAATGGTTGTGAATTGAAGTGAGAACAGGATATACGTGGATACTCTGCCACTCCTGCCAGTACTATCCTGCCTGATTATGGAATAACCTGGGATATGAATGGTGAGATCAGGTATTTTAGCATTTAACCAAGTTTCCATTAACATTAGAATATCAGGAGTGAGGGAGATTGCCATAGAATGTAAAAGGTAAATTTTTGGCACGAGACTGCAGATGTTTAAGTGGAGGATTTTCAGGCCCTTGGGGAGGGCAGAAGGGGTGGGGGAAGTTGGTATGTTAGTGGAAGGATTGCAACTGGCTGAGGTGGGTGTAGTGGGACCAGGATTGGGATGAACATTTCCTGATGCGAGTAAGAGGAGTGCTATTATGAGGGAGTGGAGTTTAGGTCATTTGTGATGGGCTGAGGATTTTGAAAGTATTTGGAGGGCTAGGTGAGGGGAAGATAAGGTGGCGAAAGAAAGCTAGGTGGCTAGGGGCTGAGAATAGAGTAGCAGGGAGGAGGTGAGGGAAGTGGGATCAGAGTATTTGAGCGAGTGTAGGAGTTATGGCAAGGATAAAGGTAGGGGCTAGGAGAGTGGAGGGGAAAGGTGAGAACGGTTTATTGACTGAGGAGAGTGTGGAGCTGAAGTAGATAAAATTGATAGAAGAATTAGGAGGGAAAGTGGTGAAGGAAGGGTGGGCATATTGTATAGATTGGGGAGCAAGAATAGATCAGGGTATACTAATCAGCAGTAGGGAGTAGATCAGTGGCACTGGCAGAAGTACAGTGACTGAGTAGCGGTGGACAGTAACAGTTGCCTGCAGCAGCAAGTTAACTGAGTTGTTGCCCTATAGTGGCTTTGCAGTATAATTTGCAACTGGGAAAGTAGACACTTTGGGAAAAAAAAAATACAACCCAGCAAACTAAGCAGCTTAGGGAGATGAAAGCAGAAGCGAATAAGAGGGCAGGAGAAAGCTACAGAAAAAAAAAAAAGAAAGAAATATCAGGGCAAAGGACAGAGTTTGGTAGCAGTGCTAAAATACAAGACATTAATTCAGATAGTAGAAGTTTAAAGAAAAGATATAGGATACCGTGGAATGCCTAGTGCTACTCCCTCGGCTCAGGCAGGGTTACAGGGTGGAAAGGAGCATACAAACTAGACTTCTAACAATATTTGGCAACATTATATCACAGTAGAGTAGACACTAAGCATTATTAAAAAACAAAATAGAATGATGAATTCAATAAAGTATACAGAGCAGTAAAATACAACCCAGTAATATAAACGTTTGTGCAAACTAAGCAGCTTAAGGAGATGAAAGCAGAAGCAAATAAGAGGGCAGGAGAAAGGAGAAGTGTCCAATCAAGGCTGAGGAAGTGAGATACAGAACCAAATCAGCCAGTGGAGACAGAAGGCTCCAGGATTCAAGCCTGGTAGCTCCAAAGGCCGAGCTGCATCTCTGTGTCCGTACCTGTGGGTCCCAGGGTTAGCTGGCAGTCAGGCAGGTCACCATGGAAGTGCCCCCAGAGAAGGCAATGCTCCTATGGAAGAGGTTGGAGGCAGACTTCCGTTTAGGGCTAGTGGCCTGTGGGTCTCAGGGCTAGCTGGCAGTCAGGCAGGTCACCATGGAAGTGCCCCCAGAGAAGGCAATGCTCCCATGGGAGAGGTTGGAGGCAGATGCCCGTTTAGGGCTAGTGGCCTGTGGGTCTCAGGGCTGGCTGGCAGTCAGGCAGGTCACCGTGGAAGAGCCCCCATAGAAGGCGCAGCTCCTAGGGGAGAGGTTGGAGACAGAAGCCCGTTTAGGGCTAGTGGCCTTTGGGTCTCAGGGCTGTCTGGCAGTCTGTCAGGTTGCCATGGAAGAGCCCCCAGAGACAGGTGTATCTCCCACAGGAGAGGTTGGAGACAGATGCCCGTTTAGTGCTAGTGGCCTGTGGGTCTCAGGGCTGGCTGACAGTCAGGCAGGTCACCTTGGAAGAGCCCCCAGAGAAGATGCAGCTCCCATGGGAGAGGTTGGAAGCAGATGCCCATTTAGGGCTAGTGACCTGTGGGTCTCAGGGCTGGCTGGTAGTCAGGCAGGTCGCCGTGGAAGAGCCCCTGGAGAAGGCACAGCTCCCACGGGGGAGGTTGGAGGTAGACGCCTGTTTAGATAGCCAGGATGGACAGCTGATAAAACTGTGGGGTATCTGGTCCTGGGTTTGCTTCAATATCACCAGCAAGGAGAACAAGTAGGATGGAAAACCAGAGGAAGCAAAGCAGCATAGTTCCCCTCCTGGAGGCACTAGCGGTAATGCTTAACCAAGCGGCAAGTAAATAGTGCAGACTTGTATTTCAGGCACCAGATGGGACATAGGCATAACTGTTTAGTGGCAATTTGGTTTGAGAAGGTATAGTCAGCCTAGGACTGTGACCCCAAGGAAACATCAGATGAGCAAGGTAGGTTGATGTATGAACATGATACAAGTGATTTGATACATTGCAGGGGACCCTACAGGAAAAGCAGCTTAAAACAAGGTGTAAGTCAACAGCTTGTGGTAGCAAGACAGTGTGTTAATTAATTTTATTTTTTTTTATTTAGTTTTTTGTTGACCTGGTAAGTGCACTAGACAAATCCTGCCTGTTTTCAGGCATGATCTGGGGGAAGGGGATACAGATAAATGTCAACTGACCTTGGACCACATTAAGCTGT
Source organism: Neoceratodus forsteri (assembly GCA_016271365.2). Classification (NCBI taxonomy): domain Eukaryota; kingdom Metazoa; phylum Chordata; order Ceratodontiformes; family Ceratodontidae; genus Neoceratodus; species Neoceratodus forsteri. The sequence goes on along the minus strand of CM057449.1, from coordinate 606,760,817 downwards.
TGGTGGTATTTTTAGTGAATGAGGGAAATTTGACCAGGACACCATGGAAATTTCCCTACTCTTTTCAATAAGTGCCATGGGATCTTTAACATCCACCTGAACTATCACCAGTCCAGGCAGATGGGACCTCGGTTTAACGTCTCGTCCAAAGACGGCACCTCAGAAGTGCAGCACCCCTCTCATGCTGCACTACAATGTCAGTACTCGGATATTAACCCAAGTGCCAGATGTGGGAACTGAACCCACAGCCCTCTGATCTCCCAGCCTCAGAGGAGAGTGTGCTACCTACTGAGCCACTGACACTGACAAATTTAAGCAATTAAGGCATGACAGGGTCTATGTTATTGTGTAATAATGTCACTCCTGGGGTGGGTTGAAGCATGAGGTGAAGCCGAGTGCTTTCACTGCCCCAGGGGTGAAGTTATTACACAATAACACACATCCCTGGAGTGCCTTATTGCTATTATACAATGGCTCGTTTGTTAAGAAAAAAGAACATATTAAAAAAAGAACAGTTTTATTAATTTTTTATTTGATTTTTTGTGTGTGGAGGAATATGTTTTGTAAAAAAGTCCAGAATCCTGTTCTACCTGTAGGTGGAGCTAGCATCTCAGTGAAGCTGTCTGCCACTGTCTCTCTTATGCTGCCTACTGCTATCTCTCTCTACTTCCTGGTCCTACGTGTTTTTTTTCTTTTGCTTTCCTGTGCTCCCTCCCCCAGCAACTGTCTGTTGCTTGTGGCTTGGTTATGTGTTGTCAAGGAAGAAAAAGAGACTGTCAGTTACTACAGGGAGCAATATTAGCAGCGAGGTGGAAAGTGTTGTTTTGTGTAAGTACAGGTTGCTGGTTTAAAGCCTGTGATTCAGTGGCAGGTACTGGTGCTGCATGAGGTTTCTTCTTTCATTGCTGTACTGAATGAGTGATCCGTGAAGCCGACAATGGGCCAGTCAGCCATTGAAAGTGAAAACCTTTATTTATTCTGAATAAACACTGGAGTTTGATCTGAAGTGAGCGACAGCGATCGGTAGTGCACACGCTGATTGTTTCAAGAAGTGGCTGCTCGCTCGCTCAGTCCCTCCTTCACAGAAGCTGTTTGCCACATTTGAAAAAAAAATTTATTTAGCTACTTATGAGAAAATGTGTGGAGAAAAAAAAAACTCGAGTACCAAGGGACGGAATGTGTGTGGGGGAAGGGGAGTTGGAGTCATCATGACGATTTACTACATACCAGGGGCATCCTGACAGAAGCAGTTTACAGTGGTTGGGTAATCAGGGAAGCTGTGAGATGATTTGTGTATGTTATGCGGTCATGTGTGTGCCTGGACTTCATACAGTGATGTTACTGTGTAATAACAGCACTGTTGCAGGCACTCACTGACCAATCAGGGTCTAGGAAATTTTCCTGCCATTGTATAATAAAAACTATCTCGGATCTTTCCCCAGTTTCACTGTCTCCAAAATAGTGGCCATCTGCCATGTAGGGGGAATCCTCCACCCAGCTCACTTCAGCACAGACCCCTGCCAAAGGGGGTAATAACAAATTTTTAAAAAGTTTGTAAAACTCCCCAGTACACCCATCTGGGCCTGGGCTCTTCCCATTCTTTACATTTTTTATAACTGCCTCTAATTCATCAGGTTGCATTGGAGATTCAAAAAATTCTACCTGTTGTTTAGATATTTTAGGGAGCTTAAGAGGCTTCTAGTAATTCCCAGTCCCCTGAGTTCCTTAGGAAGCCTCCGGTGTATATAATTTATGGTAATTAGCCTGAAGGTGGTTGGTATTAGGGAAGGGTCCATAACTATTTTCCCCATTCAGGGGCTATTGACTTGTGTCACAGTGAGTTGGTTGACTTTTTGTCTGAGATGGCACACCAATATTTGGGTCGCCCGAGCCCCTCCTTCATAATACTGTTGCTTATTAAAATGAAGAGCAATGTCAGTCTTGGCATCCAGAATGGCCTGGATCCTCTGAAAGTAAAGGGCCAATAGTATGGTCTCCCCTCATATGGTGTTCCTGCAAGGATTTCAACTAGTGCTGCAATGACTCAAGAAGAGCAGACTGAATTTTCTTATAATGCACAGCAAATTTATTTATATCTCCCCATCACATGTTTTTCATCACATCCTACAAGATATAGTGTGACACTCCTGTAGTTCTATTTTCCATAAGAATGTGTTCTATATGGCTCTTGGCCATATATTTAAGATCCTGCAGTTTAAATAAATAGTTATTAAAGTGCCAAAGCATTTCTCCCTGAGGTGAGTCCTCATCAGATAAAAGTTCAGGGAGCAACTCACACTCTAGTATTAAGTGTCAATGTTCCTTAGTAATGTGGCACAATGGCACAAATCTATCAGTATACGGTATGTTTGATGAGGTGCAGAAAAATGAGTGTAGGCTCTCCTATGGGGCTTTAAGGATTTCCAGGCATGGGGGAGGTCCTGAATTAGTCATGTCCCTGGTGTCAAAAAACATATTATAGTCCCCTCTCATAATTAATACCCCTTTTTGCATTTCTGTAATTTTCCTCAGTAGAGTTCTAAGGGAGTTGGAATCCAGCCCCAGGGGAAAATATAGACTCATTAAAGTTAAGTCAGTGCCCTGGTAGGAACCTGTTACCACTACCAGTCTTTCTGTTTGTTTAGGGACCAGAATTGCCACCCCGGTCTGCCTGCCATGCTGGAAGATAAAGGCTATAACTTAAGAGTATCCAAATTTCCCCCGTTTCAAATGTTTCTCAGTACACAAAGGTAGGACAGTGCTTCTTAATGTACAACAAGACCTTAGAGCACTTTACAGGATTATGAAGGCCATTAACATTTTGAGAATATACTGTTAAGCTCTGATGGGAGGCCATAAGGTCAAGAGATGAGGAGCCCTATAATGATAATGGCAATCCTTTAAAGGGAACAACCAGTGTAAATACCCATAGAAACATACAAACAGAAATTGATGGCAGATGGGGACCAAAGTTCCATCTAGTCTGCCCTCAGCCCTACCAGACTCTTTAGGATTTCTGTGAAACAATCCCCTTGTGTCTGTCCCAAGCTGTTTGATTTCCCCTACTGTTTTGGAATCAATGACTCCAACCGGTAGACCATTCCATGGGTCAACCTCCCTCTCTGTGAAGAAAAACCTTCACATGTTGCCCCTGAATCTTCCTCCCCTCAGTTTCATCTCATGTCCTCTTGTCCTCCTGGTGCTATTGACCATAAAGAGCTCCTGGGTGGAGACTCTATTTATACCCTTCAGAAACTTGAATGCCTCAGTCATGTCCCCTCTATCCCTGGGTTGTTCCAGGGAGTACATGCTGAGTTCCTGTAACTTGCTTTTGTATGGCAACTTATGGAGACTGTGTATCATTTTTGTTGCCCTCCTCTGTACTGACTCCAATCTATCTATGTCCTTTCTGAGATAAGGTTTCCAGAACTGGATGCAGTACTCAAGGTGGGGTCTCACCAGGGACCTGTACAGCAGCAGTATCATCTCCTTTCTTCTACTTGTGATGCCCCTTCCTATGCATCCCAGTATCCTGCTGACCTTTGCTGCCTTTTCTCATTGTCCACCTACCTTCAAATTGTCTGATATGATAACCCCTAGAGCCCTCTCCTGATGCGTGCTTGCTAGTTTCTCCCCTCCAAGGTAGTAGTCTGTCTCTGGGTTGCTTCTGCCCAGATGCATAACTTTGCACTTTTTTACATTGAATTTTAACTGCCACAAGTTGGACCAATGTTCCAGCCTGAGTGGGTCACTTTTCATTTGCTCTACCCCCTGTGCAGTGTCCAACCTGTTGCAAAGCTCTGTGTCATCTGCAAACAGGCACACCTTCCTACTCAACTCCTCTGTGATATCTCTGATGAAGATATTAAAGAGTAATGGTCCAAGAATGGACCCTTGTGACACCCCACTTGTCACCTCCCTATTCACTGATGCTGCCCAATTTACTGTCACAGACTGAGTTCTCTGCTCAAGCCAGCTACTCACCCATGCTACGACTTCCTGCTTCATTCCTGTATGGTCCAGTTTGTTTAGCAGTGTTTTGTGGGGTGCAGAGTCAAAGGCCTCTCTAATGTCAAGGTATAAAACATCAATGGCTCCACCCTGGTCTGCAGCCCTAGTAACTGAGTCAAAGAACTCGATCAGGTTAGTCTGGCAGGACCTTCCCATTGTGAAGCCATTCTGCTTGGCATCCAGTTGTCCAGATTCCTCCAGGAATGCTAGTATCCTTTCTTTGAGCAGCGACTCCATCATCTTACCCACCACTGAGGTGAGGCTGTCTGGGTGGTAGTTTCCTGTTTCCTTGCTGCTACCACTCTTGTGTATGGGGACTGCTATTGCTCTTTTCCAGTCCTGGAGAATTGTCCCTTCTCTCAAGGATCTGCTAAAAAGATCAGCTAGTGGTGCTGCCAGTTCATCACTAAGTTCCCTCAATATGTGTGGGTGGACTCTGTCTGGCCCCATAGCTTTATCTACCTTTAGTTTTTTTAATTCTGTCCTTATCCTCTCTACTGTGAACGGGCTTGTGTCCATTTCCCTTAGGTAACTTCTGTCCCCTTTTGAGGTGGGTCCATTACCAGGTGCTTCCTAAGTAAAGACTGATCAGAAGTACTCATTTAAGACTTCTGCCTTTTCACTGTCTTCTTCTACCCTCCTCCCATCCTTGCTTATGAGCCTAACAATGCCTCCTTTGTTTTTCATCTTGTCGCTTATGTAGCTAAAGAAGGTCTTATTGCCTCCTTTAACCCCTCCACGCTATATGTCTTCCTCAGCCTGCACCTTTGCTTTTCTGATCACCCATCCTGCCTCTTTCGAGCTGCACTTGTATGTCTCCCTATCTAGTTTTTTTTTCTTCATCTTACTGACTAGCCTGGAGTATTTTGCAGTAACCTCCGCTAGTGCTTCTCTTTTGTTTATCCAACATTCCTCTACCCCTCCTGTTGCCTTCCTCTTGAGGAGATCACAAAAGCATATTCTCATCTGATTGAAGTCTGTTCTTCTTAAGCCTATGACCTGTGTCTTAGTGTGGCTTGTTTCCTTGGCCTTTTTGACCTTGAACCAGACAGATTAGTGGTCACTTGTCTCCAGATGGCACCCCAACTTCACCTCCTGGACCTTGCCGCTGTTTGTGAGCACCAGGTCCAGGACTGTGTTTTCTCTAGTGAGGGCCATGACAATCTGATTAAGTCCAGCCCCTCCCAAGATATTTAGGAAATTTGTGTTTCTAGTTGTGGATGCTGTGCAGGAGTACCAATCCACGTCCAGGAGGTTGAAGTCCCCAGTCAGCACGACTTCTCCTTTTTCAGCCATCTTCAGTATGTTTTCAAGCATTGCTTTGTCTCCTTCTGCCCCTTGTGAGGGAGGCCTATCACTTCTAGTCTGAGGGCTGAGCATGAGCCTGGTTCGAGAATGATCCAGAGTACCTCAGGTTCATCTTGGGACCTTTGGACCTCCATAGCTTGTATGTCCTCCCTTATTTATAATGCAACCCCCCAACCCTACATCCTTTTCTGTCTTTCCTGAATAATTTGTAACTTGGGATTGCAAAATCCCATTCATGGCTCTCATTTAGCCTTGTTTCTGTGACTGCAACCCAGCCCAATCCTGCATCAGCTATTGTGGCTGAGAGTTCTGGGATTTTGCTAGCCAGACTCCGGGCATTGGTCATCATTGCCTTCCAGAGTCCAGCATCCTTGATACTTTGTTTCCTTGTACTTTGTTTAACTTGTATGACCTTTGTGCGCTCCTGTTGTTTATGTCTATGTGATTGATGATAGGTGCTGTTACATGATTCTGAGGGGGTGGTGACTGAGGTTCTATATTCCTGATTACATCTGGTCACCACCACCCCGTCCTCTAGTTTAAACTCGCTGCGAATACGTTGAGTTTTTGTCCTAATGCCCTTACCCCCTCCCTGTTGAGGTGAAGGCTGTCAAATTTGAAGTAAGTCCTTTCCCAGAAATCCTTCCAGTTGCCGATGAAGGTGTGGCCCTTTTTTGAGCATCAAGTATGCAGCCAAGAGTTCAGTTCTGTGATTTCAGCTTCTCTAACCTTTCCTTGATGTTTTCTCATCTCCCATATTGGGAGTACCTCAGAGAAGGCTAGGGTGGATGAAAAAGAGGGGGGTCTATCCTCTAGAATTGAGATATGTGCCTTGGCCTGTTCGATGGAATAGTTTGTGATATCGTTAGTTCCTATGTGAATGATGATGGCCTTGATGCCTTGCTCCTTTCTGATGCAGCTTCCTATGCAGCCTGCATCCTTTTTTGCTGTGTCCCCAGGGAGACATCTGACCACTGTCTCCACTTGGTTGGTCCCATTTAACTGTGATTCGACCCCACGTATCATTAAGTCCCCCACAGTGATCAGTTTCTTCTTTCCTTTGGTGGGAGGGTTTGCCCTACTAGTTATGTCCTGACAAAGTGTTTGGTGCCGTTGCACCCCTTCCTCCTGGCCCAAGTCAGAGTGCTTATCCTGCCCTGGCTCAATAACATGTGGGTCCCTACTTCATGATCCCCTATTGTTTTTTTAGGGCGATGCCAGGTTGGTGCTGCTTAGCCCTAGCTCTCTGGCTTGAGCAGTCACCTGGTTCGTTGCATGTCCTTGCCAGCGGGGCAAACCTGTTATGCAGCTGCATAACTGCTTCTTGAGAGTTGCCCACTTGGTGAGCCTTGCTGTGGTATGCTTTGCCCCATTGCACTACCTGCCAACCCCCTGGATGACCTGACCTCTTTGGTAGAGGGTCAGTGCCAGGGTACTGGTGGTGCCAGGGCTGTTTCCAAGTCCTTGTGACCTGGCCTAGTTCCTGGTTTAGGTGGGATATTGTTGCCCATACCTCCTGGAGTTGGGCTCAGAAGTCATTTATGGATCAGCATGTGGGGCAGTATCCTATGTCCTGGTCCAAGGCCCTGTAAAAGAGTGGTTACAGGGCACGATAGCCATTCCTGTTGGCTTGGTATTTTTTGCTATGGAAATAACAAGTGTTAGTCCAGCCTGTAGGTAGTTGCTGGAGAGAATTTAAAGATAGGAGAAAAACATTTTTCTAAATATATATTTTTTTTTTTTTGCCTTCTAGTCAGTTTGGATAGGAAGTAGGCAGTGACATGCAGAACCTATGTAGGAAGAGGACCCAGGGGTTGGTGGGATTAGGGGTAGGGTGCATGGACAGAACCTTTGTTTCTCCTTCCTGCTGAAAAAACAATCAGTTTGTTAAGGTCTGCCACGTAGTAGCACAACTAGAGACTGGAGGAGATGAGGTTTCTCTCCCAGTTAGTGAAGACCAGTGAAGCTCAGCAGGCACAGTAAGGCTAGGGGTGTGGCACTTGGAATATGCCTCCTAGGGTTTAATTTTGTATCTGAGCTGTTGCTTGTGGTTGTGTCTGGCTGACAGCTTTCTATTAGCTGACCACTATTTCAGTAGTGGGTTCAGCAAACAGTAAGGCTAGGGGCTGGACCACTCTTGACGTATGCCTCCTAGGGGTGCCTTTTATGTCTGAGCTGTTGCTTCCAGCTGAGAGCTTTCTATTAGTTGACCACTATTTCAGTAGTGATACAGCAGTACAAATGCTGATGTACATACAGCCACCAGGAATTCTGGGTAAGTGTTCCAACTGCTCCTTATGCTGAGAGAGCAGCCACTGTCTGGGTCTGAGCAGAGCAATCGAGGCAAGAAGTCACCTTAGCGGAGATAGATACCCAATGGTATAGTAGATAAACAATGCTACCCATGCTATTATAAAATCTAAATCTGGTGATAACAAGTCCAGAAGGTGCCTGTAGCAAGTAGTATTGTAATCCCAAACATGTAAAGTGAGATGTAAATTGCAAATAGCAATGCAGCAAGGAACATTAAACCGTATACCAAAGATACAAGTATAAAACTTGTGACAACATTTAACATAGAGTCTAAGGAACAATGAGCTTCCAAGGTTGAAGGATCTAACCACAGATCCTCTCATCTGTTGCATTAGTGGATCCATACCCACCTTTCTCCAACATGGAGGGAATGTGACACCCACCAGGGGGTCAGGCCTCCAAGGTCAAAGCTATCACTGGACCAGAGGACGTGCAATGGGGAATTGATGGTCATTAATGCCCAAAGTAGCACCCTAAAAATGAGTACTGACAATGGCCACATGTGTATATTAAAGGACATGTCCATCTGCCAGGCCTTTATATAATGATAAACTCCTTTCTGTCAATTAAACTAACCATACAGTCGAACCTATTTAAACAAGGACCACTGGGGACTATGAAAACATTATTAGAACTCCTTCTTTGCAGTCTAGGAGAGCAGTTGTTACATATTCTAACTTCACAATTAAAACCTAATGAATCGGTATACATTGGCAGTAAAACATTCCCTAATCTGTGAAATAAAAGTAAACACTAGGGGAAAATTTCTCAGTAACCAGTATGGAAAATTATATGTATGGGGCTCTATTTATCTGTTCTGCAGAGCACAGGGGATCGAAGAGGGCACCAAAGAGACCCCAGTGGGGGGGGACCTCTGCCCTGAGAAGGCCTCAGCCAACACCCCCCACCCCACAGGTTGCCCCACACCAGTGCCCCCCAGCTGCCATGGCCTACCTAGTATCCTCAAAAATTAAGCTGCTCCCCAAAACCGTAAAAATGTCCCAGCTAAAAACAGAAGTCCTATAAAATTAAAATACCATAACATTCTAAAAGTACCACTTTAACAAGGGGTAATAAGATACTCTACTCGAGCAGTCCAAGGAGACTTAGCAGGCTGTGAGCCTAAAAGTATCAAACTGAAACAGTCTCACCCATTATCTTCAAGTAGGTGATCTGGAGCATTCATTGTCTGTTTCACACACCGGCCTTAAAGCATGTAATGTTCCTGATGTATTGCATGGTGTGAGGTGCATCCTTCCTGCCCTTTGCTTGGCATTTCTGGAGTTGTCCTACCTGCCATTCTGGATGTTGGGGGAATTGCTGGGGGATTTGTTTCTCCTGCTGCTGGGTCTGCCATTCTTTCAACTCCAGTGCCTTGGATGCTTCTGTTGAGGAAGTGTGAAGTACAGTACCAGTGACTCAGAATACCTGTAACTTTTCTGGGTATGGTATATGGAATCTGTCCTGGTGTGCTTTCAAAGTCCATATGATCCCAGCATTCGCCAGTCATTGTTTCAAGATGTCAGGGAGGTAACCTTGGTCGAAAAATAATCTGGCCCCATTATATTTGACATCCTGGAGGCCCTACAAAATATGGAGGATCTTCTCCTTGTCCCTATAACTCAAGAACTGCATCACCACAGAGCAGGGCCTGATGTTAGTATTAGAGGTTTTCTGAGTCAGGGCCCTATGTGCTCTCTCAATTCTGAATTGCAGAGTGGCAGGAAGAGAAAATACATCTCTGAGTAAGTCCTGGATAAAATGTTACCCCGCTAGACCCAAGCTACCTCTTAGGAGCAGGGACTCCACGTAATCAGCCATCACCTTTATGGACACCGGAGCCTGAACTTAGCCCTTTTCTGCTGCCTACACCCTCCACCAACTCGGTGCAAGCATGGATGGGACTTGGACTTTATGGGTGCAAGTTTTAAACTCTGAAACCTTCTCTCAGCACCAGACTTACACCACCGGAACATGACACCTCTTCAAGGCTCTCTGTTGGGAGCAGGAACTCCACGCCACGAACCACTAGCTTCCTGGACCCCTGGAGCCTGAACTTTGCCCTTCCTCTCTGCCTGTGCCCTCTACCAATCAGGTGAGAGCAGGGGTGGGACTTGGACTTTACAGGCATGAGTTAAACTTGGAGCACCTTCTTTCAGTGCCAGACTTACCATTCCAGACCACGCCCCCTCTCCAACACTCCCTGTTGGGAGCAGGAACTACATGCCACCAATCACCAGCTTCCCGGACCCCTGGAGCTTGAACTCTGCTGCCTGTGCCCTCCACCAATCAGGTGCAAACAGGGACAGGGCTTTCTCTATGCACCCCACTACAGATTTTAGCCTGGACCTAGCGATCCCTCTGTACAGCAGCCACTTTGCACAAAAGACCGTGTGCTAAGGACATCGAGGAGTCTGCCTGGAATCAGCAATGTGCCTGCTGGCTGGCCGGCCATGCTGCCCAACTGGACTCCTGCATCATTTGTTTGCTCCTCCACTCTTCCCTCACTCCCCTGCTACCTGATTACTCATGTTTGTCTGCCTGCTTTGTTGGTACCTGCTAGCTTTTCAGTTTGGCTTGTTTGTGCTCAATTATTATAGCTTTTGCTGAAACTTGTATTTTGCTCAGACTGCTGCTCAACTGAATGCCCTATTATTAGTTGTGCATTTGTTTTTAACTGCTAATAGATTGTTTTAATTTTCACATACCTGTGCTGTCTGGCACACTAACCCTTACATCCAGATTGCTGTACTCACTGATTAGCTCTACTCCAATTTTTGTATCTGCTCTACCTGCAATTTTTCCCCTAGTTACTGTCGTCTTTTGGCTGATATCTACCACCACACCACACCCTCCCCCTGTAACTGCATGTTGCTTTCTACCCCTTCTCACCTATTGCGTTATTCCCATCCTCATACCTCAGTCTGCCCTGCCTGCACGAGAGACTCTACCATTCCATCCCAAACTCTGACCAGGTTTCCCTCTGCCCTCTTTCTCCTCTCTTCCCCTCTCCTTCTGACTCCTCTGCACCATGCTTCTCTGGCTACTCGCCTTCCTAATTTATCTCCCCCCTACTCTCCCCACACCCCAACCTCACTCATCTCCACTTGCCCTCTCCCTCCTCCACATCCCCTTCCCTTCCCCCTCTCTCCTTCTTTCCTATTGTTTCTCCATCTCTTTCCCTATCTGCCTCCCTACTTCCCTACCCCTCAACTTACTCTGTCCACCCTGGTCTCCCTCCTACCCCCTCCTCAAACCTTGAATTTCTATGCCACTCCTTTCACTCCCTTACCCCTAATTCCTCTGCCCTCTCTTGCTCCTAGGCTACAAAAAGTGGAATACACTTTCCTTTCTCACCCTTCTTTTTATCCTCCTACTCCTGGATGGTGACATGGAACCAAATCCTGGCCCCCATCCATCTTTATGCCTAAAGGTCTTAGTTTCTTCCACCTCAATGCACGAAGCCTCCTTCCAAAGATAGACTCCCTCAAGGTATGGGACTTGCAACACTGCCCCAGAAATCCTTTGTATATCTGAAACCTGGCTCTCCTCTAGAGTCCCAGATTCTCACCTTCACCAAATTCCACCTTTTCACCAGGACAGAGGTAAACATAGTGGAGACACTGCAATATGCATCCGACATAACATTTACTGCTCTATCTCCCTCAAAGAGGCCCTTCCCACCTCCCACGAGCTCCTGCTGTTCAAACTGTCCTTCCCTTCTACCCTGCCTATCTTTGTCAGTGTCCTTTACACCTCCCCTAAGATGCCTCCCCCTCTCTCCTTAACTCCCTCTCCTAATTTGTTTCCCTTTCTGCCTCTGGTGAACTTATCTTACTCAGAGATTTCAATCTAAACTGGCTCTCACCTGCCCCTAAGCCTATCCTACACTCTAACAAATCCTTAAATCTCACCCAGCTAATCTACAAATCCATCAGGCTCAACCCCCACTCCTCAAGTCACTCCCTCCTGGACTGGGTACTATGCTCTTACACTCATTGCATCTTGGCTGCAGACATTCTCCCAAATGTGCTCAGTGATCACTGTCACACCTATTGTATTAGGAAAGTCCCCCCCCTCAATCCACACCAAAATAAATCTGGCACAGGCCCCTCAGGTCTCTTGACACCGATGCCCTCTTAAGCTACCAGGCCTCTGCTGACTGGTCAGCTACGCTGCCCAAAACATCGACATAGTCCTTTCACACTTCACCGCCATCCTCACTTGCTCTTGAAACACCCATACCCTCCTCAAAAGATGCAGAGTGAAATGCGCATTACACCTGACCTCATTGAGCTTTGCAAATCTAAGGATCTTGTGTGGGCCCGCTTTAAGACCTCACACTGTGATTCTGACCACCAGCACTACAGGGGCCCTTAGAAATTCCTGTACAAAGACCATCTGAGCAGCCAAGGCCCACTACTTCAAATCCAACCTACACTCGAACCTAAACTCTCCCTCCAATTTCTTGAAAGTTATCCACTCCCTTTTCGACCTGCCACTCCTACAAGCTTCCCCACCCCACCCCCCAAGCAAATGGCTCACCGGTCTCTGACCACCTTGCTGTCACTTCCCTTTTCAACAAATTCTTCACAACCTGCATGGTTCCCTGCCAGGTCCTGGCATTTCTCCTGTAGCTTCTGATTTTGATTCATTAAGAATTCAGTTGCCATATGGAGTTGCACCTCTCCACCCTCCACATGGCCAATTCTACTTTCCGCCTCCTCAATCCTCTTCTCTACTGCATTCAGTTTAGCATTTAAATGTTTAAATTCCTTTTGGCTTTCACTCATGAGACTCTTGATCTCTGCTAAAAGAGTTTCAAATCAGGACTGAGGGAATGTTTTTGTTTTGGCATCCATATCAGGATCAGGGCCTGCAGTGCTAGCTGGGGAGGGGCTCTGACTGCATGTACTGTCTCCCTGACTGAATTCCCTACTATTGATCCTATTACTTACCTGTTGCAACTTTGATCAGATCACTCTGTCTCATTTTTATTTCCCTGTAGTCATTTTAAGGCTGGTCCTTTCCTGATGCTACTAAAAATAAGGCGATTTCACCGGCCCCAGCCGTGAAGCTGAGAGACTAGCAGCTCATCAGGGTGATGGCGTCACCGGAAGTGTATTGATTTTTTTTAACAACAATTCCCCTTCTATTTTTTGAGACGTAACATGGGATCTTTAAAATCCACTTGAACAACCACCAGAAAAAGAATACAGTACAGGATCAGGCTTTAACATCTCATCCAAAGGACCACACACCCAGACAGTACAGAAGCCCCCTGGTATGGGACTAGAACCCATAACCTTCTGGCCCAGATGTGGATATGCTACCAACTGAGCCATGCAAACACTATTATTCTGATGTGAAATCTATGAGTTTGGTGGGGCTTTTGATCTCATCTTAATGATTTAATACTGTAGGTAATATTGCATTTACTACAGCATGTCCTAACTATGGAATTTGCTGCCTTTTACTATTACTTCTCTCCTATGTGTAGATTTCTAGTATTCAATAAGCGCCTTCTGTTTCTTTTTATGTTTGCCTGTGCGTATGAGCAAGAAACATTATGTGGCAGCTTAGGAGAGAAGCGAGTTGTGGAGGTGCGGCACTGTGGCAGCCAACGGGGGCACTGCATTTGGGGGCTTGGCACTGGTGGACCAATGTAGGCCCAGTGTCCTGATGACACTGGTTCCATAAAAGTGCCACCAAGTTGAAATGTTTTCGCCGCTGCAATCAGGGGCCACCTTGTCATTGCAGCATCAGCCATTTTGCTGCAATGAGGGAGCGACCCATCATTGCAGGGCAGAACCTTGCCATCCGCATGCCCCTGACCCAGTACATTTGCCGATGGGGGAGCCCACTCCCCGTCAACATACTGTAACCCCTCCCCCATTTGTTGTGTGCCGAAGGGGTGCCCAATCTCCCTTATCATCATACACCCCCCCAACAGTCTTTCTTTGCTGACAGGGCCCAATCCCTGTCAGCTTCAGTTCCACCCTTCCCAGTAAATTTGCAAATGAGGCCTCCCCATCGGCATAATGCCCCCAAATTTGTTGTGTGCCAATGGGGTGCCCAAGCCCCAAAGACTACAACCCCCACCCCAAAACACTCAGGTGGCATGCTGGGAGCCCACCCCAGTGTGCCAAATGTCCCTGTTAAAAAAAAAACATCCTGCAATGTTTTTCATTTTTTTTTTCTTTAAACCTGTAAAACAGAAAACGGTCCCTTATTGAGTCCGGTGGCCCCTCCCCCAACACGCACTCACCCTCTGTGCACCCTGCCTTCCCACACCCCCTCACCCCATACTTATCTCTGGAGCCAAGCACGACAATCTTTGGTGGACCAGGAACACGTCTGCACCCTTCAAAGCCAACCACGAACTGAAGAAATGCCGGTAAGCTGTATAATGGCATAAGTAGGGTTTTTTCAACTTTGGTACTTATCTTGGGCATTTTGGGGAATTTTGGCACCAAATTTTCAACATGGGGTTATTGGGACCCCTCCTCATGAATTCAGCCACTGTCATGGCATTATTCAGTCCTGAAAGGTGATTTCGCGGTCACTGTGCAGAATCACCTTTTGGGACTGATAAACGAAACAACAGTGCTACTGTTCATGAGGTGGGCTCTCCAAAAGCCTATGTTGCAAATTTGGTGAAATAAATCCAAAAAATGACTGTTTTACAAGCATGTGTTGCACAGTTTCCACACACGCTCGTAACTTCGCAAATTTGTTATATTTTCACTCCAGATTTTCAACATTGGCATTTTTCACACCTCCTTATGAACAGTGCAGCTGTCATTTTACACATCCTGGCCAAAATGTGTTTTCATACTTCCAGCCAGAATAGCTGCCGGGTCGCTGTAGGAAATCAGTTTTGGGATAGATTGAGAAAATGACAGTGATACTGTTCATGAGCAGAGGTCCTAAAATGCCTATGTTGAAAATTTGGTGATGAAAGTCCATAAAATGACTGTGTTACAAGTGTGTGTTGTGCAGTTTCCATGCTCCCTTCTAACTTCACAAATTTGTAATATTTTCATGCCAGATTTTCAACACTGGCATTTTTTTCACAACTCTTTATGAACTGTACAGCTGTCATTTTTCGCATCCTGGCTGAAATGAGTTTTTGCACTTCTGGCGCAGAAAAGCGTGGTTACTGTGGGAAATCAGTGTTTGGGACAGATTAAAATCGAGCGAGTGAGAGAGGGGGAGTGAACGAGTTCAACTGAGCTCTGTTGGGACTGCTGTGGATTTCTTTTTGGGCAGAAAAAGGCACCACGCAGGCAGGAGCCCAGTACAAAAGGGCAGCCTGCAGCGCCGGGAGGAATAGAATGAGTGAGTGAGAGAGGGAGAGTGAGCAAACTCAATGGAACTCTGTTGGGAGTGCTGTAGATTTCTTTGTGAGCAGAAAAAGGTGCCAACTTAGGTAGGAGTCCAGTACAAGAGGGCAGCCTGCAGCACTGGGAGAAACAGAATGAGCGAGTAAGGGGGGGGGAGTGAGAAAGCTCAATGGAGCTCTGCCAGGACTGCTGTGGATCTCTTTTTGGGCAGAAAAAGGTGCCAACGCAGGCAGGAGCCCAGTACAAAAGGGCAGCCTGCAGTGCTAGGAGAAACGGAACGAGCAAGTGAGGGAGGAGGAATGAGCGAGCTCAGCGGAGCTCTGTTGGGACTGCTGCAGATTTCTTTGTGGGCAGAAAAAGGTGCCAACGCAGGCATGAGCCCAGTACAAAAGAGCAGCCTGCAGTCCCAGGAGAAACAAAATGAGTGAGTGAGAGAGGGGGAGTGAGCGAGCTCAACGGAGCTCTGTTGGGATAGCTGTGAACTTCTTTGTGGGCAAAAAAAGGCACCAACGCAGGCATGAGCCCAGTACAAAAGAGCAGCCTGCAGCCCCAGGAGAAACAGAACAAGTGAGTGAGAGGGGGGAGTGAGCAAGCTCAACAGAGCTCTGTTGGGATAGCTGTGAACTTCTTTGTGGGCAAAAAAAGGTGCCAATGCAGGCAGGAGCCCAGTATAAAAGGGCAGCCTGCAGCACTGGGAGAAACAGAACAGGTGAGTGAGAGAGGGGGAGTTAGAGAGCTCAACAGAGCTCTGTTGGGACTGCTGCAGATTTCTTTGTGGGCAGAAAAAGGTGCCAGTGCAGGTAGGAGCCCAGTACAAAAGGACAGCCTGCAGCACCGGGAGAAACAGAATGAGCGAGTGAGGGAGAGAGGTGGAGTGAATGAGCTCAGTGGAGCTCTGTCGGAACTGCTGCAGATTTCTTTGTGGGCAGAAAAAGGCACCAACGCAGGCAGGAGCCCAGTACAAAAGGGCAACCTGCAGCACCGGTAGAAACAGAACGAGCAAGTGAGAGAGGGAAAGGGAACAAGCTCAATGGAGCTCTGCCGGGACTTTAGAGTTGCCTGCCCTTCCTCCCAGGGTCCTCTGTGGTCCTATATTACAGCAGGGTCTCTGGTGTGGAGATAAAGCAATGATTGGATACTTTGAGGCATGCTGTAATAATACAGATTTAGTTGTTCTGTTTATTTCTCCGACTGAGCTGAGTAATACTTGGAGTGCAATAGAATTTCTAACTGGGCTAAGTGAAACTATATGAGAGCTGAGAACAAAATGTATGGTAGCTGAGATGTGAAAAATGGACAAGGAGGCTTTAGGATTGCTACAATAATACAGTATCTAACTGATGAGATTTGAGACTGAATTACCCTGGTTGGCAAGAGGCCAGTAGGGGTACTAGTATGGGGGAGGGAGGAACAGGAATTTGAGTAAATAGGGGCCTAACAGTTGTAATAGGGTACATAACCTGGGGGTAAGAGCCCATAACATAAGATGGGGTCCAAAATGGGGCAGGTGCCACATGTCAATAGGGCGGGCATCTTTGGAAGGGTGATGGGGTGTACAGGGTGTGGGTACACCATGATCCTGGACTAGGCTTGGAGGATGGGAGGTGTATGGTGTGTAGATGACAGGCTAGTTTGAGGGAGGAACCATGGAGGTTAGGGAGGAGTCTAAGTGGCAGGGCAAATGAGTATGGTAGGCATCCTGGCTTGGGGGGGGGGGATAGGAGATGGCAAGGGGGACGGAGGAAGAACAACTAGGGACTGAAACTGACCCCAGTATCAGAGACACTAGCAGAAAAGAGAGGAGAAGGGAGGGAGGCCTGAGATGAGGGGGGCCCTCCTGTTAGGGGAAGAAGAGACCACGAGGAGTACCAGGGGAGAGAGCAGATGGCTGTGGGTAGGGAGGGACCGGGGTGGGACAGAGGGGAACAAGTAGGAGGGGGGACCCGATAGAGGGAAGAGATGTAGGAGGGGTATCGACTATGAATGGATTTGAGCCTCTGCTATGAGGGGGGGGCTGGAACCTACTGAAGTGGGGGAGGACAAGCAGGGCATGAGAGGGATGGCAACAGCTAGGGCAAAAGATAGCGAGGACAAAAGTGTAGAAGGAGGGCTAGTAAGGAAGGAGGGGGTGGTTACTGGAGGAGAGAAGGCTACGGAAAGGGGGAAGGATGGGAGGGGCATCATTATTGGGGTAGAAGGCAATGGGGGCTCTAAATTGACAACAGCGGGGATAAGAGAGGGGTTGGAAATCAGCAGGGAAGGAGGGGAGGTCGACATGGGAAGCCCAGTAGGACATAGTCAGGCTGGGAAGGGGTTCAAGGAGGATGGGAGGAATAAGGCAGAGAAAATGGGTGCAGTGGAAGTAGGGGGTACAGATACAAAATTCACAGAGGGTGCAGCTGGCGGGGGTATAGGGCAGGGAAGGTCGAATACTGGGGTGGTGGAAGGGGCATTAGAAGGGAAAGGGGCTAAGGGATGGGGGGGTACTCATCCTAGGGGATTCTATACTGAAAGGGGTGAGATGGGGTGGAAGGGGGGAAGGCACAGCCATATTTGGGTTGAAGCTATCCCCAGGTCGACTGCAGGAGGGTCAGGGCAGGCACTGTTCAGGTGTGCAGCGAGGGGAAGGAAGAAACCTCATTTACTATTGTATGTGGGTACAAATGACTTGGTGGGGGAGACTGTGGAAGTAGTGAGGGGGCAGGGTTGAGTAGTTGGGCAGGCAGTGTAAGGTGGTGGGGGAGTCGGTGGCATTCTCGGAGGTACTCCCGGTACCATGTGCAAGCATGGGGAGGAAGGGGAGGATTGAGGAGTTCAGTGAGGGGCTAAGGGATTGGTGCCACACTGAAAATTATGGGTTAATGACTAAGCGGGGTAGGGTCTGAGGAAATAGTGACTTGTACATGGGGGACAGGGTACACTTGAGCAGGAAGGGGAAGGGAGTATTAAAGGCAGGTTTAGAGGGGTATATCTCTACTAAGGTGGATTTAAACTAGTGGGGGGGGTGGCCAAAAGACTGAGGTTAGTAGAAAGTTCTGGATAGGGGAGCCTAATGAGCTCACCCCCCCTAGATATAGGTAAAGGCGGAGGCGTAGTAACCCTGGGAGGGGTGGGCAGAGTGGTCTGAGTATAATACAGAAGGCACCACCACCTGGTGAGAATAAGGAGGAGAAAGGGTGCAGACTACCGGGAGGAGAGACACAGGCCAAGGAGGAGAAGAGTGAGGAGAAGGAGGGGTATGGGTGGAAGGTGGTCTCTCTCAAAGCAAGAAACCTGGGGAACAAAACTGCAGATCTTCATGCACTCCTTTCAGAGGGGAAGGTGGACATTGCTGCAGTGACAGAGACTTGGGCCACGGAGTACCATGAGTGGGGCTTGGCAATCCCGGAGTACAAGTTGTACAGTAGGGACTGGGGGGTTGGAAGAGGGGAGGGGGTTACACTCTATGTGAGGGAAGGGATTAAATGCATAAGGGATGAGGGAGAAGAGGAGAGGACAGAGGCACTTTGGTTGCAGCTCCTGGACTCCAAGGGCCGAAAGCTGAGGCTGGGAGTGGCGTACAGATCACCAGCCCAATCCGAGGAACTGGATGGGGAGTTGGCAGAGCAGATAAGGATGGTGTGTAGAAGGGGGAGTGTGATGATAGTGGGGGATTTTAATCTACCACAGGTTGACTGGAGCACCCCTGCCACTAGCAGTACCAGGGAGCAGGTGCTTCTTGATGCATTCCAGGACAGCCTTCTGACGCAATTGGTAAGTGGGCCTACAAGACTTGGTAGCACTCTGGACCTAGTACTGGCAAATGGGGAGGGGGTGAGGGCGGTAAGGGTGGAGGACTCACTAGCAGGTAGCGACCACCAAACAGTGTGGCTGGTTGTCACACTGGGCAGGGAGACAGGAGGCACAGGCACTAAGGTGGTGGCCTTCATTAGGGTGGACTTTGGGGGGGATGGGAGCAATACTGCAAGGGAGACTCCAGGATATAAGGCCAGGATGGATGCAGAACAAAAGTGGGGAGTCATAAAGACTGGGCTAAGAGAGGCCACAGTAGCCTGCACCAGGGCCAGGAGTAAGAAGAGCAGAGGCAGGAAACTATGCTGGCTGAACAAGGAAGTGCTGCAAGTGGTGAGGGCAAAGACGGCTGCATACTGGAAGTACAGGAGAACAGGAAAGGGAGAGGATAAGGAGGCTTTGGGGAGTTGGTCAAGGGAGGTTGCCAGGAGGGTGAAAAAAAGCTAAGGTCTCCAGGCAATTAAGCTCTGCACAGGACATAAAGGGAGGGGAAAAGGACTTTTAGGTATGTCAGGGAAATGAGGAAGTGCAAGGAACATATTGTGAGGATAAAGCTGGGAGGGGATTGAGTGGAAAGGGGGGGAGGAGCAAGTGGAAATTCTAAATGAGTATATCTGCTCGTTTTCACTAAGGAGAGGGATGGCCCACTACCAGAATGGGCTGGGGGTGGAGAAAGGGGGGAGGAGATGACAGACAAAGTGATCACAGAAAAGTAGGGTGCTAGACGAGCTGAGGGTAGTAAGGGTGGACAAAGCACCAAGTCCTGATGCCATCCACCCCAGGGTGCTGAAGGAGATGGCGGAGTTGTCAGCTGAGCCACTGGCAGGTCTGTTCAACACCTCCCTGGAAACGAGGTGTGTGCCCCAGGACTGGATGATGGTCCATGTAGTGCCCCTACACAAGAGTGGGCCTAGGGAGGAGCCAGGAAATTATTGGCCAGTAAGTCTCACGTCCATAGCGGGTAAGCTTATGGAGATGATACTGAAAGAGAGGCTGGTGGTATTCCTGGACAGTAATGGCCTCCAAGATGGGTGGCAACATGGGTTCATCTCAGTGAGGTCTTGTCAAACCAACCTAATAGAGTATTGTGACTGGGTGGCAAGGGAGTTGGACAGGGGCCACGTGGTACATGTCCTGTACTTGGACTTCAGTAAGGCCTTTGATACAGTGCCTCATGGGAGACGGGAGGGGAAAGCTAACGACAGTGGGGGTGGGAAAAAAGCTGACTAAATGGATAGAGAACTGGTTACAGGGGAGGGTGCAAAGGGTGGTGGTGGTGGAGCTCTTGGCACCCAGAGCAGTGACAAGCGGGGTGCTGCAGGGGTCAGTGCTGAACCCGGTGCTATTTGGGCTCTTTGTCTCTGATATAGCACACCGAGTGGGGAGCATGGTTAGTCTGTTCGCACATTATACCAAATTGGAGGTGGTGGTGGATACAGAGGACAGATGGGAAAAACTGCAGGGGGACCTAACCAAACTAGAGACATGGTCGGTGGAGTGGCAGCCAGGATTCAATGCAAAGAAGTGTAAGGTGATGCACTTCAGGGCTAAGAACCAGAAGAAGGACTATTGATTGAGGATCAGAGAGGAGAAGGATCTCGGGTGTTGGTAACTGGGAGCATGAACAACTCAGCCCACTGCATGAGAGCAGCAGCAAAGGCAAACAGGATGCTGGGGTGCATCACAAGGGGGTTCTCATCCAGACACAGGGATGTGATCCTACCTCTCTACAGATCATTGGTCAGACCACACGTAGAGTACTAGGTGCAATACTGGAGGCCATACCTGAGGAGAGATATAATGTTACTGGAGGGGGTGCAAAGGAGGGCAACAAAAATGTTAAAGGGGGTGGAAGGAAAGGAATATGAAATTAGGCTGAAGGAGCTGAACATATACACACTGGAGGAGAGGAGGGATAGGGGGGACATGATTGGAGCATTTAAATTCCTGAGG
Source organism: Neoceratodus forsteri (assembly GCA_016271365.2). Classification (NCBI taxonomy): domain Eukaryota; kingdom Metazoa; phylum Chordata; order Ceratodontiformes; family Ceratodontidae; genus Neoceratodus; species Neoceratodus forsteri. Next base: position 606,740,094 of record CM057449.1, on the reverse strand, counting down.
AGGTAAATAAACCTAGCACCGAGGGGGTGTTTAAACTGAGGAGTGGAAAAGAGACAAGAGGGCACGGACTAAGGTTGAAAGGGGACGTTTCAAGAGGGAAATGAGGAGGCACTACTTTTCTGAGTGGGTGGTGTCTATTTGGAATTCACTGCCAGAGGGGTTGGTAACATGCAGGACAGTCAATAGCTTTAAGGAGGAGTGGGATAAAGCAAGAGGAAGAGTCTGGGGGGCAGGGGCTGGGACAAGTGGGGCAGGAACTGAGGGGGAGGAGGTTGGGGCAGCTGCAATCTAGGGTGCTAGCTGCACACTCGGTTAGACTTACATAGACCAATTGGTGTGTTCTGCTGACAGATTCGTATGTTCATATGTTTGTATGTATGTTCGTATGTAAAATCCCAGTGACTCTTTTCATGAGCAGATCTCCTAAAATGCCTATGTTGAAAATTTGGTGACAAATGTCCATAAAATGACTGTGTTACAAGCATGCATGATGCAGTTTCCACGCACCCTCATAACTTTGCAAATTTGTAGCATTTTCACTCCAGATTTTCAACATTGGCATTTTTTCAGATCTCCTTTTAAACAGTACAGCTGTCATTTTTGACATCCTGCCCGAAATACGCATTTACACATCTGGCTCAGAATAGCACGGTTGCTAAGGGAAATCAATGTTCGGGACAGATTAAGAAAATCATAGTGAAAGTGCTCATGAGCAGAGGTCACAAAATGCCTATGTTAAAAATTTGGTGAATAATTCCACTAAATGACTGTGTTACGTGCATGCGTTGTGCAGTTTCCACGTACGCTCGGAAGTTTGAGCATTTTTAATACTTTCACTACAGATTTTCAACATTGCCATCTCATCACACCTCTCTATGAATGGTACAGCTGTCCTTCTTCACATCCTACCCGATCTGTGTTTTCATACATATGGCGCACAATGGCACGGTCACTGTGGAAACTCAAATTTTGGGACACATTAACAAAATCACAGTGCCACTTTTTATGAGAGAGGTCCCAAATGCTTTCATGAGGTGGTGGCCACAAAATGGCCATGTTGAAAATTTGTACCGCAATACTGACACATGCCCATGGTGTTACGGTTTCTAACCACAATGTCCCACCCTGCACAGACTGACAGGCATCAGGGGTGTGCCTTTGGATTGCTGAATGTAATGCTCATACCATTCCAACCCCACCCCCCAACCTGCACCCACTGACAGGCATCGAGATGTGCCTTGGACTCTTTGGCCCCACAGTTCACCCCATTCTATATTGCACACATTTCAGTGTATCTCCTTATGGAGTGGGGTGACTGTAAAGCCAAACACCCCAAGGCACACCTCAACACTTGTCAGTGACTTGCAGGATAGGGTGAGGTGAAATGGCATGAACGTTATGGGTGACAACCCAAATGCATACCCCAATGCCTGTCCATCTCTGCAGGGTGGAGGTGGGGTTGGCGTGAAGTTCAATACTTCACTGCCATTCCTACTCTGCGTCTGTCTAACACCTGCATTTTCAATGCTAATACCAGCAAGCAAACATTCGGCATTGACAAATGCTTGTTTTGAGCTGAAGCTCAAGAGCGTTTTGTTTGCTGGTACTTACAGCTATCAGTAGGGTGAGCGGTCATGATGTCTTATAGTCTTTTAAGGTGTTTTCCAATATGTGAAGTGTGCATAATAGCTTCTTTTGTCTGTTCTAGCTGCTATGCTGTACTCTGTTGGACTTTGGTCCATAAGAGTGTATCATAAATAAATGCTGTTTAACTTGGTATTGACTTTTAAGATGTAAACATTAGACATACGTAAACCAAGTCTGTCATGTACGGGCATAGGTCACACATATTGTTATAGCTATTGCTTTGAAAAAAGAATTCAAGTGGTCATAAATTATACTTGTGGGAAAAAATACCACAACTAGTGCAAGATATAACTATAGCAAATATTTTCCACACTTTTGCACTGCATAGTATGAGCTTTTGCAAATCGAAACCAAGAAGAATGCAACAGAATCAGAAAAGCTGCTACGTGCACATAAATTCAGCTAGTAACCAGAATACAGACATTTCCAAACTTGGTTGCTTACAGCTGAAGTAGCACTTAAAACAGTTTTTCTTTTTCCCCCCTCAAATTTAAATATCATATTTATTAATATTTTTATATACTGTATATTGTCCATGTCAAACATTGCATGCACCAAAATATTATACATACTTATGCAAAATTATTACATAATTTATAATGGAATACATTCACAAAAAAGGAACAGAGAACTTATATCAGGGTAAAAAGAAAGGAACCAACTGTAGTGTAAATACAATGGACTCTATTCACAAACACAGCCACTTAAGCCGAAATGGAGCGCAGTGGCAGGTGTGCATTTGCGCACCTGTGGAGGCATGCAAAACACATGGCAATCACCAATGGCATCATGTGTGAAGGAGAGGTGCCCAGTGGCACACTGCAGGATGAGGAGCAGGTCATGGGAGGGGCTGCCAGATGCAGGAATGCCCCTTGACCCTGCTACATATGGTGATCCGCACTGTCATGGACATGCAGCACTCTGATGTGCATGCCCATTTGTGCAAGTGGAATAGCTGACATGGCAAGTGACACAGAATGCATTGGGCCACAGCTTTGGGTGTCAGACCATGGATGTGACATTCATGCTACCAGCCCATGCCCTGCAAGTGTAGGAAACAATTAGGAATACATTGTCCATGCAGTATTATGGGCACCTGTCTGATGTGAGCACAGTAAGTCTGTGTAGTTATATTATGTACATGTCACAGTACCAGCGTGTGGTACTGTCATCTGTGGAGCCCATGCAACCTGGCCCCATGCATGGCATCAGTGCCACTGTGCCCAGTTTGTCCCAAGCCCCTGCCCTACATGCACATGAGACTGACCCTGCCACATGAACCACCATGAAAGGGAACAGCTGGGATTTGGTGGAAGTGGGACTCATGCCCTTGTGTGTGCCCTACACCATCAGTATGCAGAGACCATTGCAACTCACCCCAGGTCCCTGCCTATGATATGGCTGCCTAACCAAAGGTAAGTGTGGCATGCACAGAGTCAGCTGGCCTGTGTGATTGGGCAGACATCACGGGTATGAACAGGTTGTCAAACAGAGCCCAGAGTCAGGAGCCAGAGTGTTGCCACTGTCACACTGCAGAAACCACTAGAACAGCCTCTTTGGTCGATAGTACAAAAACCTCGAGGTGACCCCAATACTATGAGCACCACAGACATGTGAGAGCAAGCTGTGCCTGCACTGGAGAACTGTCCGTGAGTACCCTTTCTACCACATGAATGGTCAAGGCAGTATGGGATAGCACCTGGGGTAATATGTCTAGCAAAGTGGCTGCATGGTACGAGGAGGGGGGGCAGGCAGGCAGCAAGGGAAACAGAGATCCTGTGTGTGCACCTGGCATGCCTCATTGAGGTGACCTAAAGATAGGTAAGACATGATTTGCAACCCAAAGGGTAGTCATAAGGCAGATATACAGTACACTGAACAGTGAAAAAGGTGCATATCCTAACAGACAGATATGCATGACAGTGCACTGCAATAGCATTCCAGTCTGGCTAACGATAAAGTATAGGGGCAGATGCTATTTAGGTGTGTTAAGGCAAGGTACAGTACATGATGGGCCAGACACTAATTTGTGTGTCTTGTTCACAGGGTGTCAGAATGGCAAGGAGTGGAGACCCACATGATGTGACAGTACCCCTAGGTACACTGGAATGGCTGCTAAGGAGAGAGACAAGCATGGACCATTCCCCATAGGTGCATAACCACTGCAACATGTGCAACAAGGGCCCCGAAGTCAAAACACTATGCCTATGCAGTGGTACTGTGTACCCTCTGGTACATCACTGATGGAAACTGTGCATCTAGGGCAGACCCCACTGGGGTATATGGAGCATCAGAGGCCAAGGACTGGAGCAGGTGGCTCCTTGTGAGGCAGGGGCCAGCACCTCTACTGCTGTCCCCACCTGGGATGACCAAATCTCAGAATGCTGGTGGAGGAGTGGTGGACATTGGAGATGGTAGCCCTGAGGACTGTGAAATAGAGTTGGAAGGGTTGCTAATGCCACAGAGTGGTGCAGCAATGTGACCTGCCTCCCCAGGACAACAGCAGCGTGAAGCCCACCCAGATACACAGGTGACACAGGCCTCAGCAGTGACAGCATGCCCTATGGTTGCCAGGACTATTGCAGTGGTACCACCTCCTGTGGAGCCATCTAGGCAACAATGAGCCAGGAAACATGGTGCATTGAGAGCAGGAAGACATGGCGTTGCAAGAATGCCAACAGCAATGGCCACCACTGGGGGGGAGCTATGGAAAAGATAAGTCCCACCTCCTGCAGTACCAAAAGAGACAGAGGGTGTAGCTAGGATAGGGCCCACAGGGCTGTGTACAACCGATACCTGAGTGGTCCCAAGTAGAGACGATGATGCACCATTGGGTGAGTGTGGAGTAACCCACATGCACCTATTCCTATGTCTCGGAGCTGCTCTGAGATGAGATTGAATGGAACTGGGATTACTGGGTGTATGAGGCAGCACTGGAAAAGATCCACACAAAGCATGGACTGGGAAGGGACACTACACTGCTGCATCTCCTGGAGGCCTGGGTACATGCCAGGTCCCTCATGGACACCATCTATGAGGGGCTGACCATCATAAAACATTATGTACTATTTCTGGATATAGAGGGCAACAGAACAGAATATGTGGTGGATGCCATGAACTCATTCAGCCAGCCCTACATGAAGCCAGCCCTCCAGTACTATTTCTAGCCAGCCATGGGGGGACCGGAGCATCCCATCAGGGATGGCCTATGTCACTGGTGACAGACTTGCTGGGACAGTTTGAAGAGGGCCAATGTTTACGAGGGGGTCACCATTCACAAACTGGACATTCGTTTATGCTATACCTCTATATGGACTATATGGGACACCTCCCCTCTTATGACAATAGTAATGCATGTCATTGCCATGTTCCTACCACTGGTGTGTTTCTGTCACTTATATTGCTGTACTTTATCCTTTGTGTTGTGCCATTGGTATGACCCTGCCAATGCCTTTTGATGCCATATAAATACTACACTCTCCTGAAACCTACTATGTTGTCTGGTTTCTTATGTGGGTACAGGGTTGGCCAGGCTGTTAGGGCATTCTGATATAGGGGCACCTTGTTTTGGGGACATGGGTGGCAGGGGTGAAGGGACCCTGTGTTATGTATGCCAACATGGGGTAGGTGTACTAGGTGATGGTACAGCAGGGTCCTGAGTTAGTACCCTTGTGCATCATCTGCTTTGTGTATAGTGTGATATGGCACTGTTGCCACACCATGATTCCGGGGCCCCATGACATGCCCTGGGTCACAGAGTATGCACATGGGGTGTGGGACCATTGCTAGGTCCATCAGGTGCCACTGGCATGTCCATGGCCCACTGCTACACACACTGGGTTGTATCACAAGGCACTGGAGACATGTGGCCAGCATAGGGAACACTGCATACTGTGTGGTAAGAAAAGTGTCCACCGCAGCTACATCTCATGCCATACTCCTCCCAGCATTCGAACAGGGGATGTTGAATGAGGCACTATCGCAAAGGAACCATTGCCCAGTACAGGTCTAGTCCTCACATCCCTACACCTCTGTGGTATGTGTGAGCCATGGGGGGGGGGTAGGCTGCAGTGTGTATTCAGGTATGCCCCTTTGGGATGGCGGCTGTTGGGGCATTGTCCATGATTTATGGCTGGAGTCTGCCTGGCATAAATATGCCATGACCTGTGCATGTTCCTTTGTGGTGTAAACAGCATTGTATATATGCATTACACTGCATGTGCAGCACGTGTCTGTCCAACATGCCCCTGCAAGGAGCTTTCCTGGGGTGTGCATATGCCATGCTTATGCATGCTGCATGTGCCAGCTGTGCATTCTGCCTAGGTGGAATTTGCACATGATTTACATGTACAGTTGTCTGAGGGGTGGTTATGTATGCAGCGCAAAGCATGCATTGCACGTTGCTGAATAGAGGCCAATGCACATTGCTGAATAGAGGTCAATAAACTAGTGTGCAGTTCAAACACACAGAAACAGCAGTGCACCTTTTTTCTTCAATTTTGTTTAATTACCAAAGAAATAAAGGTGTTTTGACATTTTCAAAGTTACTACCCCATTGTCAGTAGAGCAGAGAAGTGCTGGGATGGGGGTCTGTAGAAAAATGTAACAAATTCAATGAAATAATATAACATCCAGAACTGAAGAATGACTTCCAAAAAGGAAATTTCTAAAACCTGTTCAGGGTTGCCATCTTTGTTGCAGATTTACACTAATAACAAATCTCTTACAAAGGGCTGTTTAAAAAATGATTGAATGGAGGGCCTCCTGCTTGCCCAGCAGTAGCTCATGCCAGTGGTCAGAGGTGGATGTTCTTGCCATCCTAGAGAGAAATGGGGCACATATTACTCCATGCACAAAGCTGCCCTTGCCCCCAGGCTAGAAGATGCATAAAACATTGCATGTTGCTATCTCCTGCTATGAGGGCTGAAGGAATGGGCTTGTTGGGTAGAGAGGGGATGTTCCAGACATGAACACCACTGACTTACTGTAAGCATGTTGGTACCAGGGATCAAGGGAACAAATAGGGAAAATGAAAGCTCCTGTTCTGGATAACCCTACACTCAATGCACCCTCCTAGCTTTAGGCTTTGAGTAGCAGCCTTCATGTTATATCCTTCCTGCCCTATGGGGAGGCCCCACTATGTGAGGAGGGGGAGCCACAAGTGCTTTGGCGGGTTCAGGTAATTTATTCATTTATCTGTAATTTTTGACCAAGAAAGGCACACCGAACTATGATAGCTCATTTCCAGGTGCATTCTAGAGGGCTGGTCACATGGACCTGTTTTACTGACAGGGAATGTTGGCCATGACATTGCAGAACTCTCCTATTCTTCTTCCCTAAGTGCCATGGGATCTTTAAATTCCACCTGGAAAGTGACCAGAGGTGAGCAAAAGAGACCTTGGTTTAACATCTCATTCAAATGACATGGGAGGATCAAGGGCATGGTAGTGTGCAGGACCATAGACTTTGAACATAGACTTTGACAGCAGATAAGGACTGCTTGGCCCACCTAGTCTGCCCAGACCAGCACTACAGTCAAGTCAGGAGGAAAAACAGAAGGTAAAGATCAGTTGAATTAATTTAAACAAATATCCCAGTGAAGAATCTAAGAATAACAGGAAGACATTGCTTCTCTGAAAGGTATGAATAATTATTTTGTTGGGTAGCTAAAACTCCTGCTTTAATTAGCTTGGATACAACTATTCAGTGATTGCCTGTAGAGGATTGAGCTAAACCAGATTTCAGCTATATTTCGGTTTCTCTTAAATTCTTCCAACATGTACCAGAGATAACTTGACCCATTTTAAGGTGGTTGTTTCTGGAGATTCACATTTGCATTCAATTCAGCATCATTGGTTTTTCCTTTTCAGTACTCACATGACATCACTCTTGCATGTAAGGGAGTAAAGACTGTAACTTGCAGCTCCACCAACAGCGAGGGATAAAAAGGACACCAGGGGAATGAGCTGTGGGAGAAAGATAGGTGAGCTGTTTAAAATCAGGTTATCTTCTATTTAAATGAGTTCTTGCTCATCATTACATATCCCAATGCAATGCTGTCATTTCTCTGCCTCAAGCACCAAAGGCCTGCAGCAAGGGTGCTTACAGAAGATGCAGCTTCCTTTATGCTTTGCTAGTTTATCACTATCATTGAGGGCATGGGAAGGGGAGATGAGACATATAAATTTTGCAGCCCCCCATCACCAGCGGTTGTCATTCTCAGTGCTGGTACAGAGCAGAGACAGCAGGCCTTTCAGATCAGCCTGGATTTCTGTATTTTACAGGATAATGGAATGATGTGCAGGACAATTAGTGCCATATCCTCGCTCCTCTCTTGCCTCTTGACAAAGTCAATGCTGACTGATCGCTCTTCCCTATGCTCACCACAAATGTACATGCTTCTTGTTTTTAAATTATTTTGTTTTTTATACTCTTAAATCAAACTGTCTATGTTACTTGGAACTGTTACATATCATGACATGGAACCTTTGTAAATGAGCTGCTAGCTCAGAGGTGTTATTCCAATATGATAAACAAATAAATACATAGACTTTAACTGGTTATACAGGAAAATTAAGTAATTCAGGTACTATACGAAATAATGTAAATTACAGGCACCTGTAAGCAAACTACACTGAACCTGCATCACAAATGTCAAAGTGACCTGATCATATCTCTCAACCCCATGCCTCATAAATCAGTGGCAAGACTTAAAGAACTCAGGGACAAAGGACTAAAATCAGGGACACACCTTAAACATTGATGGTATCCACTCAGGAATCTGGTAGATAAGTGGCCTGGTGTAAAATACATTTTCTGATGAAGAACAAGTCAGTAGCTCCAATGTTTGACATTGCTTTGTGCTTATAATCCGTCATGGTTCAGTAATGGAAACACACATTTTAAGAAGGGCAGAGGTAAATTCTGAGGCAGAATCAGGGACAGTTGAGAGGTATGGACCTGAGAGTTGCAAAACCATCAGAACGAATCCTAAATTCTAAGGAATTCAGAACTGGTGAACTTAAAGGGGTCCGACACTGATGCTGACTGTTTCTAGGGTTGAAATACCAGACTGTCATCAAGCCATACATTACAAGCATGTAGTGCTATGTAGAATGCAGTATTCTCCTGGAGGAATTATGGTGAAATGGCTATTCTGTTTTGGCTAAGACTGGTGGAATTCTGTGGTGAATTCCTTAGAATTCTGCCAAGTGAACTTTGATTTTTTTTAAAGTAAAATGTGGATTTTTTAATGTAAACCACATTTTTGTTTTCCAAATCGCGAAAACATCCTATGGAAAAAACTGCATAAAATTTAGGTTTTCACCATTTTCCATGCAATTCTGCACCATTTGGCAGACTTCCATAGTTTCTTTGATTTTCTACAGTGGAAAATACCTATTCCACCTGTGTAATTTTATGAATTCCACAGAATTCTGTAGAAGCAAAATTTCACAGTTCTGTACAACACTACATGTGGCCCATACTTCGGTTATATAGGAGCAAGTGTATGATTCCATATAGCATGCTAAGCCTGGAAAGCTGCATTTGGATGGAATCTGTACTTGAAGAGAGGCAACGTGGAACTCAGTTTAGATTGAGATAGATAGATAGATAGATAGATAGATAGATAGATAGATAGATAGATAGATAGATACATACATACATACATACATACATACATACATACATAGACAGTCACAGACAGACAGACAGATAAATTGATTAGATGGATGGATGGGTAGAGAGAGACAGACAGACGGAGATATGGACAGAGATAGATAGATAGCTATATAGAAAGATAGATAGATAGATAGATAGATAGATAGATAGATAGATAGATAGATAGAAATAATAAATAGATAGATAGACAGACAAACATTTATATAAATAGATTAGATGGATGGATAGATAGAAAGATAGAGAGAGAAAAATGCACAGAGATAGATGATAGATAGATAGATAGATAGATAGATAGATAGATAGATAGATAGATAAATAGATAGACAGATAGATTAGATGGATTGATAGAAAGATAGAGAGAGAGACAGCTGCACAGAGATAGATAGATGATAGATAGGTGATGATAGATAGACAGCTAGATAAACACTTTATTTTATACAGGTTTCATGTAATTAGGGAATAAGTATCCTTGTTTACAGGACAGTCTTGTTTGTTAAATATACCAGTTATTATAAAAACAACAGTACAACAATATATATCATAAACATTTGCAAATGAAATTAGTGAAAATTAGTGAATGTAATGAAAAACCTACAATGTATTTTTCTTCAGTGTTTATCCAGTTTTACCTTTAAGATATCTAACCTTAATGGTTTTACTACCTCCCACAGTAAACTGTTTCAAGAATTAACTACCCTTTCAGTAATATAATTGTTCTTTATATCCCTTCTGAATCTTCCTCCTCTCTATTTAAATCCATGTCCCTGTGTTCTGACACCCTGTACCAATATACTGTTAATAACACATTTGTTCCTGTTCCTATCTCAGACTCATCATTTTGAATGCCTCAGTCATAGCTATTCCTTCTTAGTCACCTCTTCACTTAGATAAATTAGACAAGTCCCATACCCTGCACTGCACACAAAACTGCTATATCTTCTTTTTTATTTATGTTTCTTCTCGATGCCTACATCAGTTTTTCACAAATGATTCTCTAGGGTGCCCCCAAAATTGACAAATTCTTGTAGTACACCTCAGTGACTTTACCCCTCACAGTGCGTTTTGCACTTTCCCCACAGGATACAGCTTCCACATGAGTATTGGCCCTCTGGAGAGCGTGGACAGTCCATTCACATGTGAATGGGGGCATACATGTGTCATGCTCTGTAGGCATTATTTTCCTTTTTTTTTTTTTCATTGCTCCTACTCCTTTAATGTAGGGCCCTCCACTACACCTTTTGGGGGAGGGTGGGATGTTGTGTTGCACCCCACCACCTCCAGCACCCCCTTATCAACCAAAGGGATGGACTTTTGTTGTCAGACAACCATAACTATTCCTGCTAGAATGTGCTGATTGAGGTGTCTCAGATCTCTGGCCCAGAAATGGATGTTTGGATCACCGTGTGAAGTATGATCTAACGCAAGGTAAAGCAATGCATCACCCGAGCACTGATGTCTGCTATGTCTTTTAACATTTAATTAATTACAGTATGTTTGGACAGGTTCAGTTTATTGTTCCTTAAGCAGAGGAAGTTCTACATGAGGGAATGTATTGGCATTATTTGTTTATTGTCTGTTCAGTGCAGCAGAGCTGTTTCATTTGTAGAATCTTCTCTCAACAAGTTGTGCTTCCTAGTGAACACATGCCCCCCCCCACCAAAAAAAAAAAAATAACCTTCCACCCTCCTTCTTAGATTTATGGAAAAGAAGTTGCTAATGGTTCTAATTGATTTTTCACATCAACATCAAATCGGACTTTTTCATTTGCTGACCAAAGAAATGAAATTCACTGTCTGGTTATATCAGGTTAGTTATCTCTCTCTCGCTCTCTCTCTTTATGTAAATATATTTATTTGTGTTACACAGAGTTGTGTTTAATCCATATTTGCTCCATTTATTCAGTTACGGTATATTGTAGCATTGCAATTTAAGGATGAAAGGGACTCTAGGTTCATTACGTCCCACACTCTGCCAACTTTGTAAGGAGGGATGAAGCAGTATTTATTTATTTAAAATTATTTGGCCAGGAGGGCACATTGAGCTGTGAACAGCTGGTGTTTGGGTGCATCCTGAGTGGAGCGGAATATGGTGCCCAACAGCCTAACAATAAAGCATATAAAGGAGAACAAAAAAAGGAAAAACACAACAAAGGATCACCAATAAACAATGCCCTAAGTAAAAGGCACAACTAGCATAAACCAGTTAAGAGGGTTCCAGTGCTCACCGGGCAATGGCATGGTGCTGGTTGAGGGTTGTGCTTACCCCCAAACAATCCATAGAGTTGGTTGCGATCAGATCAGACATGAAGCTCCATGCTACTGCTCTAGGAACTCAGGTAGCAGGAGCTGCTAAATGCTTTCTTTGCCTTTAGAAAACGTATGCCACCATTGCATTAATTTAGCAGCCCTCACCAGTATACCTTGCGAAAAGTCTCTGACGGCAAGCCGATATAGTTTTTTTTCCTCTGTGTCCACTTAGGAGGAGAGCCGTTGGTGGAGGCAGGACAAGAGGATGCTTGGGGGGGCCCTTTGGAAAGGCTGAAGCCTGTATCATCAGCCCTTGAGGTACGGAGAAGTTGGAGAGTCAAAGTGGTGACGAGAAGAAAAGGACAGACAGGAAGAAAGAGCTTTTCAGAAGGAGCACCAGAGACGGAGATGGAGAATTGATCAAACGCAACAGCTAGAAGAAAAGTAAGCAAAGAATAGTGAGAGAAATTCAAACTCAAATGCCAGAACTCCAGAGCCATTGTTGGTCATGAGTAAATATGTGGCATGTGGCATTACAGCCTGTAATTTTGTCGGCCTGACTTGTTTGACACGTGACTTTTTGCTGCTTCTTGGGCTAATTTGCTGCCAGTAACACATTGCATAATATAAATACTATAAAGGTTCTAGGTAATTTTTGAAGTAGCAGGATGAGTCCAAAGGTATTGACTTGAATTAAACTTGGTGGCTCTGACATCTTGCACACCTTGCACTTTGTCTACTGAACAATCTCAACAATTGTTTTTTTTAGACTGCACTGGTAAAGTAACTGACTTTTAAGAACCATTCCAGGCCAGTTATGCTACTGAGTAATTACTGAGCATTTTAACGAATATTACTGAATGCTATTTAGTGTTACTGAGTTTTAATTAATATTTTTCTCCCTTTTACCCCTTAATGCTTAATCACCAGATTTCCTTTGAATCTCAGAATTTTTGTTTAGATGTGCAGGAGTGTTTGAACTATAGTGTTGAGCACCTACTTTAGCCTAGAGGTTTTTTTACCTGCTTCTCAGAAGACAGAGATTCCTTAAAAGGAACATATTTTTAATGTATTTTTAGTGTAAGCAAGAGCACACAAGTTTATCATTTTTTAAGTTACGCCAAGCATGTTAGGTATTTTAAGAATTCAAAAGGTTCTCAGTATTTTTTCTCAGTGTTTTTACTTATTCACTCAGGCACTTGTCTTGGAACTTAGTTCACTAAAATAGCACAGCAGAAGTTCTATATTTATTTTAATTTTATAATGTGAGCATAATCAGTTGGAAATAAGTGGGAATTAAGCAGGAAGTCTGCGGCTGAGTTTACCTAAACTACATTACAGTGGAATAGACTAGAAGTGTATTCCCTTTGCTCACCCCCCAACACACTTCATCTAATTATTTCAAAAAAAAAATCTCCTGGTGTTTTCATGTCTGAGGGTATAAATAAGGATAGAACTTAAAAGTTACATGTTTGCTATACCTTTATATATCCCAGTTTCAATACCTAGTACTTATTAATTAGTGGATTTGTGATTACCTTGCAACCACATAGTCACGTCCCTATTATGTATACCAGAAGTGGTAAGGTTGTGGCCCCTAAGACAAAATGTCTTTTTAGGCCCTCCGACATGACTATGCAGGGAAAAACAAAAAAGTTAAACTTCCAAAAGGATGTGTCTACAAGGGAAAACTGGATATCTCACCTAATTATCCTTCACAACAATCATCTGGGGTAACTTCCTTAACACTTGTTGAATCTTTTAAGAGATTTTATTATTTGAATGGCCTTAATGACAGCAGAAATGAACTAACTATGAGGAAGAAGGAAAAGGAGAATCCAAAGCTGACTAACCATCAGGCCTCCCCGCCTTTAGTGGCAGTTAACATTTTAAAGGAAATCCCCGGTAAGTTAGATCTCTCAGGGCAAAATGAGAGAAAAGTCAGGGGGCGTGGCCTAGCCCTGATCCAGTATGGTCGCATAGAGAGATAGCTCTTGCAACACGGGGATAAATCCGACATTAGCCGTCACTAAGACCCTCTGTTTCTGCCAGAATTTTTATTGTAGCAGAGAGGAATCTCCTGGGCATAATTTTTGGGACTTTTCTTGCAAGTTCTCTTTTGGAAATCACTCGTCTTTTCTCTCGGAAGGCAGATTTTCAGTGCGGCCTACAATATGCAGCCTTCTGCAGAATCATCGAGAACTGAAGCGATGTTCCGCCAGCTTATGACCCAAATGGCACAACTCACAATTGCAGTCAGTGCCACTATGCAAACTTTGCAAGGGATCGAAGTTAGATTTTTCCACAATGAAAGACAAATATCCTCCCATGATGCAGCTCTTCATGAAATGACTTCTACTCTGAAGGAACAGGCCAAGCTTATCCACACACTACAAAATAAAGTAGATGACCTGGAAAATTGCAGCCGTCGAAACAATATACAGCTTATTGGCTTTCCGGAAGGTGCAGAACAGAAATTAGCCATTGACTTCTTACAGTCAATCCTCCCGAAGCTGCTCAAACTATCAGCTGATTTTCACCCTCAGATAGAACAGGCGCAACGCTCGTTTGCCCCAGTACCAAGGCCTGGAGCAAGGCCTAGACCCCTGCTTGCCAGATTTTTTTAGATTTTAGGCAGAAAGAATCTATTATGGCTGCTGCTCGAACTGCAGCTGAAATTTCTTGGCAAGGGCATCATATCCAGCTCTATCAGGACTATTCTAAAGAACTCTCCAATCGCCGTAAGGAATATGCCCAGGTATGGAGACTGTTAGAAAAACTAAACTACTCTTACTCACTGCGGTATCCAGTGACCATGTGGATTATGCACAATGGGTCTCCCTTTCTGTTTGAGACCCCAGAGAGCTTGATGGCCTTCTTGTGGGCTAGACACCCTGCTGAGTTTCGGGACCCCAAGAATCAGAGTGAGCAAATGCAACATTCTCCCTCTCCGTCTGCAGTGAATATTTCCTCGGCTCCTAAACAAGACATACCTGAGTCTGGCATGTGGATTTTTGACACATCGCTACCATCGAGGCCAAGGAAACGACAACCATCTCATCATCATGAGCGATGACAACATCCTACTGAAAGAGCCAGCTCCCGAGCCCACAGGTGACGGCTCACTCAGACCAACTTTCAGATCAGCAAGATCCCATAGATCTGCAGACTTTCTTCTCACCCATCCCATTTGCCATTCTACAACTGGACCTGAAGGACTCAGATACTGTACAAGGGATTTCAGAAGGGGCAGAGATGGACATATGTGGGTCAACATCCTCAAGACCTATGCTCTCCATGTCTCAAACTAAATCCTGGGCTGACATTGCTGCCGCATCCCCAGATCTTGCAGCCATCCTTCCCACTGCGAACTCATGAGATGGAACTCTCAATGCTACAATTTGTCTTCCCAGACCTGGTTCTGAACCCCCGTACTGAGGACATGTTTCAAACTGTATGGTACCAGTTTAATATGGGGGTTGAGTATGTAATAAGGGAAAGGGAACCTCGTTTTTTTTGTTTGGTTCTCCCTCTATGTGTTAACTTCTCATCCCTTGGCTTGCCATAGAATCTAAATTGCTGGGAGTATTAAGCTCAGCTCTCCCTATCCCTCATCTATCGGCTGGGAATATAGGAGTATTGTAACTCCTTTCAGGACATGCTTTTGAGGATATCATGCTATGTGCTTAGAGCCCCATGGTCCTGGGGGATTCTTCTCATACATCCTCAGGGTGGTCTTAGCGCTAACTGTATTTTTACACCCTGTAGTATGGACAAGCTGTTCTGTAGGGTATTTCATCCTGTCCTGATTCCAGACCAACCCCCACAGATACCAAAGGAGGTCTTGCGACTTCGGTCGGTGACATATTACCTTTGGGATTCCTAATGGCTGTGGACAGGCCGATATGTGTATATAGTTGGTTAAACGTTATCAGTCAATATTATGTTTTATAAGTTGAAATTGTTTATACATTTTTTCAGATCGTGATTAGTACATGCTTAAGGGGGGGGGACTGTGTGTGTGTATTTGGGGTCCCTTGCTGGTGGTGTTTAAATTGATTATAACAGATTTTCTGGTTCAGATGATATAGGGCAGAGCTTCACTCTCAGTCTCTATTAGGTTCTATAGCTCGTTCCTTTCTAAATCAGACCTCCCACTTCTAGACTATGGCTGAAAATTCGCTATATCACCTGGAACGTACGGGGCCTTAATACCCCTATGAAGTGTTCTCAGGTGCTGAATCATTTCAAGAGACTGGGTGTGCAGGTAGCCCTACTACAAGAGACTAAGTTGAAAAAGTTGGACCAGGACAGGTTACATAGATACATAGATACATAGACAGTGTCAGCAGATAAGGGCCTATGGCCCACCCAGTCTGCCCATTTGAGCTTGTAAGCATCATTGGTGCAAAGGTTGAAAGACTCTTGGGTGGGACAGGTTGTTTCTTCTTAAGCCTCCACCTGCAAACAAGGGGTAGCTATTTTATTTTACAAATCTCTTCAGTGGACACAAGTAAAAGTGCATTGAGATAGAGATAGCAGCTGGGTGGTGGCTTTGATGGATACTCCGACAGGTACCCAAGTGATAGCTAATGTGTATGGCCCTAATGACGACCAGCCTGAAGTGTTTCACTCGCTGGCCCAAGCTATTAGTTCCTTAGCCTCTCCACAGGTCCCTATAATCTTAGGGGGTGATTTCAATCTCCCCTTGGACTCTTTCCTAGATTGCACGTGCACCTGCCCAGATCATCATCAGAAGCATTGCCTCTCACTGCAGCAGCTGATCACAGATATGGGGTTACAAGACCCCTGGCACATTCTGCACCCACGGGACAAAGATTATACACTCTTTTCTCCGGTGCATAACTCATATTCTTGGTTGGACTACTAACTTGTATCCCCTTCTATTATGAAGAGCACCAATGATGCTGTAATTCATCCAATTATCATATCAGATCATGCTCTAGTACAACTTCACACACTAAGTAGACCCTCAGCCCCTAGATCCCCGAGCTGGCGTTTGGGCCCACTTCTCTTGGGGGACCCTAACTTCCCTCAATGGTTTCGGATACAGGTCACTAATTTTCTACAAGATCATGTTACAGCGGAGGTCCCCCCTACAATGGTTTGGGAGGCACTGAAAGCCACCATACGAGACGCTATCATGGGATATTCAGCGTATCGCAGGTGGCAGAGAGAACACCAGCTTAAAACATTGGAATCCCGTCTTATAGAGACCAAATTTAAAAGTATGCCACACACTTCCTTACATTCCCTGAAGACAAGGAAATCACTAAACTCCGTCATCAAGTACAGGACCTACTTGCCAGGAAAACTGAATTGGCCTTCCTCAGACTACAGCATAAATACTGGGAAGGGGGGAGAGACGGCTGGGAAAGTACTAGCCTACAGACTCCAGAAACAGAGGGCCGAGAGCCATATTCCCAGACTCAAAGCACCAGATGGCCCTGTGCAAGTTCAACCAGAATGCATAAATGAAATTATGACAGATTTCTATAAACAGCGATATTCTTCCTCCAGCACGTTTAATGTTGCACAGGTATGAACTTTTCTGACGTCTATACCTATCTGTCATCTAACTCCTCAACAGGCTGCTGCCTTGGAGTCTCCCATTACCCCTCAAGAGGTCACAGATGCACTTCGTAATTTAAATCACGGGAAGGCTCCTGGTGGGGATGTATTTCCCCCTGAAATGTGGAGGCTAGTTGCACCACTGATCTCCCCCCTACTTAGTGACGTTTTTAATTTGGCCCGTAGTTCAGGATCCCTCCCCCCATCCCTTCGGGAGGCGATCATTGCTGTATTTCCCAAAAAAGGGAAAGATGCCACTTTACCATCCAGCTATCACCCTATTTCACTTATCAATTCGGATAGTAAGATTTTTGCAAAAATTCTGACTACCAGATTAAACCCTTTGCTTTCCCACCTTATACATCCTTCACAAGTTGGTTTTGTCCCAGGTCGGCTCAGCAGAGATCATATATGTTCCCTTATAAATATTATATATCAGGCCAGTAACTTGCTGGCACCAGCTGCTGCAGTTGCAATAGATTTTGAGAAGGCATTTGATTCTCTCAAATGGCAGTACCTTCAACAGATGCTAGAAACCATGGGCTTTGGTCACAATTTTAGAAGCTGGGTGACAGCTCTGTATCACAACCCTTTGGCTTGGGTCCTCACTAACCCTACTCTGTCCGCACCCTTTCCCTCTGGGGTGGGGCATGAGACAGGGCTGCCCCCTTCTCCCTTACTTTTCATAATAGCAGTGGAGCCACTTGCGATTGCCATATGCCACTCTTCAGCCATAACAGGTTTTCCTTTTGGCGATATCACTTTCCCCACTTTTATGCATGCAGATGATTTGTTAGTCCCATTAGTGGACGTCACTACTTCCCTCCCTGCTTTGCTTTGTCTCCTTGCAGATTTTACGAGCTACTCTGGCCTAAAAATCAACAGGTCTAAAACGGAAGTACTCCCTCTCAATAGCTTGTGCACTTTAGATCAGGTAGCCCATCTCAGCCTTCATTGGGCCCCAAATACCCTTGTGTATCTAGGGATACGGCTCACAGATCTTACTAAAATATGGGATCTGAACCTTAAACCCCTTCTTGAAGAAATCAAGACTGAATTTGTGCGCTGGCATGGTCTTCAACTTACACTAGCAGGTAAAATATCCACGATCAAAATGGTGGTAGCCCCTAAACTTTTATATGTCATCTCACATATACCATTTACACTACCGGCTTCATGGGTTAAAGCCACAGACCAGGCCTTTTCCAATTTTATTTGGGAAGGCACCAAACCCCGTTATAGTAGAAATAAACTTAGAGCTCATTGGTCACAGGGTGACTGGGGCCTTCCTTGGCTGGAAGGGTATAAATGGGCCTTCACTTCAGTGCAGACCCTAAACTGGTTCCTCCCACAGACATCTGAGCGACCACAATGGATACACGTGGAGGCGTATATGGCCCAGACCCAATCCCTTGCAGTTTTAATTTACAATCCCCTTCCTAAACATTTGTCTTCCTGCCAAACAGTAGCAGGCTCAGTATTGACATGGCATTTAGTGGAAAAGAAATTGGAGGCAGAGTTATGCCCCCTTCTGGCCTCCCCTATATGGGGGAATATGCTCATAAAAGTGGCTGGCTAACCTTTGCACTGGCCCCTATGGCAGAGTAAAGGAATTTTTACACTAAAAGACTTGATGAGAGATGACAGTCTCACTATCAAAACATTTCAAACGTTAGATCAGGAGTTCCACTTACGTAAGTAGGCCTTTTGGCAGTACTTACAGCTCAGAAGCTCGGTTTTAGCTTATATTAAACAACACCACATGACAGATATAGCAAGGTCCCATTTGTTAATTAAATGGCTGACCTATAAAAGGGGTAAAGCCAGTCTTATATATGCCAATCTTAGGAATCATCTCCCTGCACAATCAGCTCAGGATAAAGGTAAATGGGAGCAAGCTCTTCAACAATCCATTTTGGATGCCCAATGCAATCTATGCTGGAAATATGCTCATTCTATGAATCCAGATATGAGAAGTAAACTTATGCAAAGCAAGTTACTGTCACATTGGTATCGCACTCCTGTTATCTTGTACAGAATGCATCTCATGGACAACAGTCGTTGAGGCCGATGTCTTTTGGGAGAGGGAGACCTTTTGTACATACTTTGGTTTTGTCCACTTCTCATTCCATTCTGGACAGCTGTCTTGGGTCTGGCTCAACAGGCATCAGACTCTGCTCTGACTCTAGATCCCCTAGTTTGGAGTTTGGGCCTTACTCCTGTGCTGAGAGCGTTCACTCGTCAACAGCACAGATGGCTGACACTTCTTAGCCTCCAAGCTAAGATGCTTATCCTCTGTAGGTGGAGAACCACAGAGGTACCCACCATCTCTGAATTATATAATGCCCTGTCTAATGTAGCAGTACTGGATCATCAGTCCCACTTAGTTACCGACACTGTCTCACAATATTATCTTACCTGGGCCCCTTACTTAGCTTATCTCTCCCCACATGCAGGGATTGGCTGACTTCCCCTGTGGAATGATCTGGACCAACATAGTAGATACACCAGTAGGAAATGATTTGGAACCCCAAAACCCACCCCCTTCCTGCAAGGACTGTTATCTTTTCTCCTTATTGGATAAGAATTCAGATCTGGACCTTAACATTGCTAGCATTTTGTTATGTCTGCATTTCAGGCTTTTTCAGGTATCAGAAGATACTTATGTATTATACCCATATTAGACATCTTAACTAATCTAGATGCAGTGGTAATCATGCAATTTCTCATACTTTATTTGGGGGTGGGCACAATACCTCAATAAAACTCACTGTACAATTTCTTACTGTATCATTATTTAGCAATGTCCTTTTCTATGGGCTAGACTTTGTCAATTATATAATGACACTGCAGTCAATGTGTATGCACATGTGTCATGCTGTATCTTCTTTATGTACCTGGCTATGTCTGCTATTATTTTTCAAACTTAATAAAAATTATTAACTACTAAAATGAGAGAAAAGTCCAGAGCCCAAATGACATTGTAGATATTGTAGACATAGAAGGTAATGCTTCAGAGTTTTCAGCAAAAATGTATACAATGCCATTAAAAATCCTTGTTAATGATTCTGTGCAACAGTTATACAAGGTTGTAATGGAAGAAAAACAAATTGACGTTAGAAGTGATCTAAACCCCTCCACTAATAATGATAAAAAGTGAAAAGATTTACAAGAGCCTTTAATCTTATCAAAGATCAAAAGAAAACAAAAAATAACAGACTTTTTTGAAGAAAAAAAAAAAGGGAACCCTATGACAAGGAAAACCCTTCTAGCCAACTTGACATAAAAGTTGCCATGTTCCTGCCACTAGCTGAGAATATAGCTGAGGATATAAAATCTTAATTTAACCAGGACTAATATCAGGGCCATAGTTTGAAAAAAGGGGACAAAACTAATTTAGATTTATTCAGCCCCTTACATCTGTCTGAGACTTCATATATTTTATTTCCCCAATTAAAAACAGGCGAGCTTCTCATATTTGGATGGCTCCCCTAACAAGGTTTGTCAAAACCTGGATAAGGAGGTTGAAAACATCAACCTTGACCAAGATTTTTGCTCACAGTGCCTGGCTGCTTTATCTACATATATACTTAAGACACTCACCCATCCAATAATGGCTAACATAGTTTTACTAGAAGCCATAAATGAAGTCAAGAATGGAGCCAACAGAACTTTCATGTTGGTTCAAGATTGATTAGAATCTCTAGAATAAAAGTTGTCTGAGTTAGAAGAAATAATTATCCCCCACAGGCTTTCTTTTTCTTCAGTACATATCCCAGACTCCCCCCAGTTACAGGTCCTAAGAATAAAAAAAAAATAAAAAAAAAACACAAGTACATTTCCCCAAAGGAGTGACTAAAAAAAATAAAAATAAAAAAGTAAGACAAATAAAGCCAGTGGAAGAACAGAAAGTAAAGATTATACCCCAAACTATTCCTAGCCAACCTCCTCTTAGTCCTAAAATTCTGATTAACAAACGAGGGAAACATAAGGAAATCATAAAGACGGAAGTCTCTTCCATTGCCTTACTAAAAGACCCTGTAAAAAAGGAGTTTAAACAGAGCCAAGAGATTCAAGAAACACCTGGACAGCCTCAGCAAATAAAGGAAAATATTACATGCATGGGGAATGAGGTCTGCCTTAGAATCGATGGTTTATTTCATATGGACAATGAGACTAAATTAACCCTGAGAGAATTGATTATATATATTTTTAAGGCAGAACTTCAAATCCCGGTTAAGAGCAAGGATCTCATTTGCATTCATCTGTATCTAAATGATTTTAAAATTCTGGTTTACATTCTTTTCCCAGATTTGAATATTACCCAAAAAAGTATGTGCAAGTCAGAAACAACTCCAACACCTAGGACTGATGGTATCTCCACCAGTCTCATGGAGAGGCATTTCTCTTTTGGTGAAAAATGAAGAAAATCCAGAGGGGGACCTCGATTTTGACACCTAAGCTTTGACCCTTAATAAGTTTAAATGGAACTTTATATGAGCCAACCAGATAATCAAAAAAGTATAGAGGAAGGGATTATTTCCATTTTTGGGTTGCCAAAGATGGAAAATGAAGACTCCTGTTCTCTCGTCAACTCTGTAATGCTCTTGCTTTTTGTAGTGGGGGGACATAAAATACAAAAACTATCCATCACTGGGATTGAAAGAGCATTCCCAGAAAGTCAGACTAGCCAAATTAATTTGTACTGTTCATCTTTTAGCCTTTTTAAAGAAATACTTGGGGGTCAAAAAAGTTGGATCCCATTGGAGTTTATTTGACCTATACTGTTCACCCCGAAAGATAGAAAGATGAGACAATGCCAAATACTGACTGACTAACCTTCCAGCAAATTAATATGGAAGAAGCTTCTCACAGTCAATATATTGAGGATTCTGGGAATATAAATCATAACATGATAAGTTGGAGTATAGCGGGTTAGCTGAGAAACCTGCAGATGCAGAATGGTCGGATTTCATATATAAATTTGACATAATTTTTTTTCAGGAAACTTGTGCTAATAGTCATATTAACTTAAATGGATACCAGGCTTTTACCTCAATGACTATTAAGAAAAAAACACTGGGCAAAGCGTCAGGAGGCCTTGCCACGTATGTTAAAATTCATAGGGACTTTGCTGAACCAATGGAGGTTATTATAAATATTAATTATATCTTGTTAATGATAGGTTGGAAGAAAGTTTTGATTTTGTTGCTTAACATTTATATTCCCCCGAACACTTACAGGGAGTGCCAAGAAAAGACTTGGAATGAAATCTCCTCTTTAATAGAAATAACTACATCCAAACATCTGCTTTGTATCACTTTAATTGCTGGAGATTTTAACACAAGAATAGCAGAGTATGATAATTTCGGTATGCCCCCTCCCCAACTGCAACACCAACACAGCGACCTACCAACCTGTCAACAAAATTGACAGGTTGCCAGCAGGTAGCTATGCTGGTGCACTCGACACAGGGGCACACTGTCTCCTGGTCCTGCATCCCCTCCCTGAGTCAACTCTGACTGGAGTTGAGAATCCAAAATACAGGGGGGAAAGCCCTCTGCATGAGGGGTTTGAGGGCAAAAGCCCCCAGATGTAAAAATCAGACTGGGAGGCAAATGGAAATTATGTCAACTTGTCGATGAGATGCCTGTCGACCAAAGTGTTGTTGAACTGGCATCGTAAAGCCCGATAATCCTAATTCTATGACCTCACTAATAAATATTAATGAATGTTCCAGAAAAATTAACAGAGACAAGAGTGCAAATAAAAATGGGAACTTCATATGTTCCCTAATGGAGGTTAATACTTTAAGTGTCCTGAATGGAAGGACCCCAGGAGAACTGGAGGATAATACTACTTACTATACCCATTCTGGCCAAAGTGTTATTGACTATATTTTATGTGATCCAAATGATATTAACCTTTTTTCTCATCTTTTTATTGATATGAGAACTGAAAGCGATCATGCTCTAGTTCAGCTCACAGTCAGGTTTACTAATGATGGTCTATTGAATTTCTCAGAAGACAGACACTTGGAAGATTTGGGGAGTTTGGGAAAGAGCAAGTTAATTAGAAACAAAATAAACACTGTTATAGCAGCTGAGGTTTTGTCATATGAACTACTCTGTGATTTATTACAAATACAGTCCCCACATATTGCAGTACAGAAAATTGAATTGTTAAACAAAAACCTAATAAATAATATATATGGAAAACTTAGTATGAATAAATCCTGTAACTCTGATCTTTGGTTTGATGGACAATATAGGATTACAAAGCGTGAACTAAATAAGCTTATTAGGTGGACTAAAAATCATCCTTCTAGATCTAATTTCATGATTCTAAATAAAGCAAGACAGGACTATAATAGATTTTTAACATTTAGAAAACAAAATGCACAGAAAAAATATTGGTCAGATATGCTTGAGGTCATTGATTCTAATGACCCCAGACAATTCTGGTCTTTGGTGGCTAAGGGGACTAGTGTTTATAAACCATCTCTTTCCACTTATGTCCCAAAAGAAACTTGGGTCAAATATTTTAAGACCATTTTCTCATCTGATACGGGGTTACAGGATGATCAATCCATTTTATCTCCAGATATATATGAAGAATACTTATCCTTGGAAATTACCGGACAGGAAGTTGAATTGATTATTAACATTCTTAAAAATAATAAAGCACCAGGGCCTGACCTTATTCCCCCAGAAATATATAAGGAATATAGTCATTTCTGTTTCCCCCTTTTGACCACTTTTTAAAATTTATACTGTACTTAAAGCATAAATTTATTCTGGAAGCATGGACCAAAAAACATTCTGGTCTCTATATATAAAAAGGGTTCTGTTTATGACCCTGCTAATTTCTGCCCAATTAGCTTCTTAGATATTTCTTCTAAAATATTTACTCAACTGCTCCTTGAAAGAATGACCCAAATGGACCCACGGAAATAATACAGAGGCACTGACCCAGGCTGGCTTCTGTGAAAATCATTCGACCATCAATAACATATATGTTCTTTATCATTTGATTGAAAAATATATTCACATAAGAAAAATGAAACTTCATCTATTATACATTGATTTCTCAGCAGTTTTTGATTCAATAAACAGAAAATTACTACAGGGGACTTTAAAGGAAAAGCTCCTCCCTAACTCCTTATTAATTCCTGTATATTTACTCCATGTTAACACATCCACTTCATTCAGATACGGCAATAGTGGTGGTATTACTGACTATTTCTCTACATATAGAGGGGTCAAACAGGGGTGTTTCCTGGCATCCCTGTTATTTAACATATACATTAATTCATTATTGGAGTATAAGGATGTTAACCAATTTGACCCACCTTCAATTGACTACCTTAAACTCTTTTTGTTGGCTTATGTGGATGATATTGTTCTTTTTTCCCCTATCCAAATCTGGTATCAAAAAGAATGTGGACCACTTTGTAAGAAAATGTAGCAAATTGGAACTTAAAATAAACCTTAAAACAACTAGGGCAATGACACTAGGACTCAAACATCATCCTCACACCTTACAAATTAAGATCAACGAAGAGTATGTAGAAACAGTGAGGGAATATCCATATCTTTGGTCTTCTGATGTCTTCAAATATCAGATGGAATAGACATCACAGAGAACAGACTGGAAAGGCAAAAACCATAGCTAAGGCCCTTTTAAGATTTAACTATAAATATGGAGGTAGTACTATTGAGCCTGCTCTTATAGCAGGTAGGGCCAAAGTTAATCCTGTGCTTCTTTATGCGGCTGAAATCTGGGGCTATGATCCCTCTGATTTTCTTGAAGTGCCACTCTCATTCTTTTATTGATCTCTACTTAAAGTTCCACTATCTACTTCTTCATCAATGGTCAGAGCAGAGCTCAGAATGATTAAAATCGACTCCTTTAAAGAGTTAAGAGTAATCAATTGCTGGTTGAAAATACTAAATAATCATTCAAATAAGCTGCCCAATTTATGTCTTAATGAAAAAAATGACACAGGAGTTCAATGGTATTAAATCTAAATGGTTAAGTGCACTAAAGAATTATATGAAGAAGATCAAGGTTGAACATGGATGGACGGATCACCTCAAAAATAGTAATTCTTACCCCAGGAGTCCTTTAGCATCAGTAACTTTAGCAGTTAGCTGGCTAGGTGCAACTGCCCTGGAGGTGTGCATTTAAGAGAATTTGCATTTAAATGAGCTTAGGGCCATAGCCAATCAAACAGGAAGGGGAGAGAGCTGAGTGAGAGCTTTTAAAGGCTTCAGAATCTTTTCTCCACTGGACTGAGCAACATTGCCTGTGAGGTGCATCTCAACTTTCCTTGTTGACAGCCTCCTAGTGCTTATCTGGGTAACATTTTCCCCATATTTCTTTTTTAATTGTGTGCTGAATGAAAGTTTTACAATTTTATTAGCACCATGCTACTTTTTAATTTTTAGTGCACCTGCACTATTTTGACTTTATTTTTACAGCGACTGTTCATTTCTGATGCTATTTTTATCACGGGTATTTAATTTTGATGGTTACTCTCTTTTTTGACCAAATTCTTGAAGGAACCATTGAATTAGGGACAGTTACCTTGTTTTTTACCTCAGACCTCGCAGGTTTTACCATGAGACACCCCAGTGGAATTCAGATCTTAACAGTGCCTGGGGGTTTCTCTCAGGATTAGCAAATTAAGAGAACCCCATCTATACATACATATATAAAGGAACTGGACCTATGGTATCATCTGTTACAGGACTGTCTGTAAGGGTCCAGCAGCAAACTGTGGCAGTTGATCAGTATTACTGGGTTTTCTGTTAAGATTGGCACTGGTATAGATTCCAGTTTTACAACCAATAAAAAAAAGGGGCACTTGCAATAGACAGAGCTAATTAACTGAGGCAGAACTGGCCAGTGGCATTTTCACTGAAACCTGCACTTAGTTCGTAAGGTCCGGGACTGGTTTGCTTAGCTTAAATTGGCAAAATATAGCAGACATAACTTTATGGCCGAGGACAAGTCAAAGGTTTCTGACTTGGGGTCATCCAAAAGTACTAATAATAAAAATGCAAGGAAGTGCTGAGGAACCCTTCAGATCCCAGCCAATAATAAAGCTTCCAAATATGAAATTCCTCACAAATTAAAAAATAATAGAATTGATGAAGGAAGGAAGCTTGATCAAGATCCTGATGAAGTGGCTAGAAAGAAACTCTGTTTAGACATAAATGCTCCCGTTGCTCCTGGGAAAGCCACTAGCGAGACAACAGGCAGCTTAAAGCATACAGAAAAAAAAAGTACTTGCAAAGTCTGCTCAGTATTCCTCTGTGCAAAATATGGAAAAAGCATGGCAACTGTTTCAGACCCTACAAAAGATTGGTCCTTTCTTTACTGGGGCTGGCAAGCACTCTTCCACAGTTCTCTTTCCCATAGACTGTGAGGGTGATACAGTTGATGATAAATAATTTTATGTTGCCCCTGCTTTTCCCCCTGCTTACAGGGGCTGCTAACACTCTTCCACAATTCTTGCCCCAGAGACTGTGAGGATGATACAGATGATACGAGAATTTTTATGATGCCCCTGACATGACTTTGGAGGGCCTAGAACCCTATGTATCCAAGGAGGTTCTCCCTCTATGCCTTCATTTATCCAAAACATATTGGGCACCCTGGACCTCCCTTCTCAGGAATCCATCCAAGATGAGGATAAGGATAAAAAAAGGAAAAGATTATAGGGAGATGAAAGGTTTTCCACCGCCTAGACATCTGACTGTGCCTATCTATAATGAAAAAATTTTAATAAAAATACCACAAAACTGCTTCATACCCTCACTTCTGTGGCAGAGGTTTACAAATGGTCTGGAAATGTTAATAAATAAACACATAAGTATATAAATTGTTTAACAACAATGCTGAGTGCCTGTCTGTACATCCCAGCCATGTGAGCATAGGGCATTAGGCAGCTTGTGAGAAAGCTGGGGTCTCCTTGTCCTCTTTACCCCCAGATAAGGACTCCACAAAATAGATTTCTCAATTATCCGCAGATGCTTGTCAAAATTCTTACCTACTTGGCTTTTCAGCCAAATATTTTAAAAAAGCACTGCATAACTCTGTCCTAGTTCTTGGTACAGGAACCAGTGGATATGGAAAACCTGTCCCAGAAGCTATGTAGTACCAGTTCCACAGGACGACAACAAGGATGCTGCCTCCAGAGTCACAGCCCATGCCATCTCTCTGAGATGCTTTGTCTGGCCTAGAGCTATTGTTCTACCTTCAGACTCCCAGTTCAAAACCATGGACTTTCCCTGTGATCAAATCATACTGTTCAATTCCAGAACATCTCACTGCAACAAGGCCCCCTGCCCCACGGAAATTCCTCCTGAGGGCATTCGGGGCAGAAGTTTTTTCCCTGCTATCCCCTTCTCTCAGTACAGGGGTGCTTTCAGAGGGGGGCAGAAAGGGCCAATGGTGGCCACCTCTACCCAGCTAGCTTCTTCACAGTCTTAGCCCTGACATTAGTGTGGGAAGACCCCATGCGTACTCAGGTGTGTTAGTCTCTATTCCCAACACAGGTGCTACTGTTGGAGTAGGAGGTAAAAGCCTTCTAGCTCTGTAATGGTGTAGAGGGTCCTGGCCCATGGAAAGAAGAAAGGGCCTCTACTCCAGGTAATTTCTGACACAAAAGACATCTGGGGACTGGCGTCCCATCTTGCTGTTAAAACCCAAATTCAAGATGGTCACTCTGTTACTAATCGTATAGCCCTTACAATAGGGAGATTGGCTAGCCTCTCTGGTCCTAAAAGGGCTCTATTTTTCCATATAACTTTAATGTGGTCGCACAGAGGTGTGGGCTCACTGTGGCCTTTTGGCCTTCCCCAAGAGTCTTTACAAAGTGCTGGGCAGTGGTAGCAGCATGCCTCAGGAATCTGGGCATCTCTAGCTACACCTAAGTTGCCGATTACTTCCTACTGCCAAAGTCTCCTTGTCAGGTCAAGGAGTCCTTTTTTCCCTTACAGGGCTCACTCTGTAGTCTCAGGGCTCCCCGGTCAATCTAAACAAAGTCTCACCTGGCACCCTCCCAGCATCCAGGAAGGATTTCCCTTCCTTCTGCAGGCAAGAATTCAGGCTGTCCCTCATTGGCAGATTTCTTCATCCAAGGAAAGCGAGACCAGCCAGCAAGTACTTGACTGGGTTTGAATCATTAACCCTCACTGGTTCAGTATATGATGTGGTCCTGAGCAAATCACACAACTTTGAAATTTCCTCAGGCTAGTGGAACACATGGCTTCAATGCCTGCAGTGGTCCCAGGGTTCAGATACAGGATGCATCACCCACAAGCCTCCTTTTAGCTTGCTGGTCTCAGAAAGCAACCATTTTCAAAGCTGAAACCCCTGACAGAGCAGTTTCTCAGACACCTCCCTCCTGTGGTGGGAAGCACATCTGGACAGTGCCTCAATAAGTGGCACCTAGACTCTCCAAGAGTCACAGTTACTCTTATTTCTTTTGGAACTCAGAGAAATCTTTCTAGCTCAAAGCATTTCCCCCTGTCATAAAAGGACAGACTTTCACAGTCGAACAAACACTACTGCAATGGTTTCACACACAAGCAGAGTGGACCAGATCAGGAGTACTCTGTTCACAGGTGCTATAAATTTGGTCTCTAGCCTTCTACCTGGGAGTCAGCCTTTCAGTGATTCACCTCCCAGGCAAACATAATATCCTCAAATGCTCTAGTCGCATCAGTCAAGGCCAGAGTGAATGGACTCTGAATGAGCAAATACTAACCACAGTGTTCAGGTGGTTGGGCACTGAGAAGTGAACCTGTTTGGCTCTCCCCTCAGCTTCCAGTTTCATCAGTTCTGTTTCAGGTCCAAGTCCCGGGATCGCCTCCCCTGGATGCCTTGATCCTGATCTGGTCAGCGAGGTTACCATATGCATTCCCTCCTCTCCTCCTGTTTCTCAGGTATTTCTGAAACTCAGACAACAGCCTGCATCAATAATCTTGGTGGCTCCAGACTGGCCTAAGCAAGCATGGTACCCTCTCCCTCTCTCAATGTCCTGCAGCAGTCCCATTCACCCACCTCCAACTCATTCCCTGCTGACCCTTCCTCAGACAGGAATGCACTATCCAGGCATACACTCCCTTCACCTCAAGGCCTGGTCCTGGAGGAGTTAGAGTCTCCATCCTCACAGTACTCTGAACAGGTCCATAGGGTACTGAGGGTGGTTAAAAAATGAACACTAAGACTAATGCAGCCAAATGTAAAAGGTTTTCCCTCTGGTGCAAGAGAAAAAAGGTCGAACACCTTTCAGCTTCAGACCCTCTGCTGCTAGATTGCCTGGTACTCTTACAGGCGGCAGGCTTGAAACCATCTTCCCTGAAGCTACACCTGGTGGCAATTTTGGCCTACCTTTCGGTGGGAAAGAAAAAAGTCATTTTTTCCCACTCCATATTTAAACAGTTTTTCAAAGGCCTCTTGCACCTCTAGTCTCCAATCTGGGAGCCAGTTCCTTCTCAGAGCCTGAACCTTTGCATAGACAGGCTCATGAAACCACCCTTCAAGCCTATGTCCACAGCCCACATCAAGTCTGTATCTTGGAAGACAGGCTTCCTAGTAGTCATTTCCTCTGCCAGGAGGTTTTTAGAGCTACAGGCCCTATGCACTGAGCCAAATTACATCACAATGATAAAACTGGGTTCAGGACAAATAGGACATTTTGGCAAAGGTGATTTCAGATTTCCACTTAGACCAGTCCATTACTCTGCCTGTCTTCCTCACTGAGAAATCCGCTCCTGGTGAGCAAAGGTTCCACAACTTGGATGTCAAAAGAGACATTTTC
Organism: Neoceratodus forsteri; assembly: GCA_016271365.2. Lineage (NCBI taxonomy): Eukaryota > Metazoa > Chordata > Ceratodontiformes > Ceratodontidae > Neoceratodus > Neoceratodus forsteri. The sequence continues at coordinate 606,710,091 of CM057449.1, read as the reverse complement.
TACCACCTAGAGCATACTAAACAGTACAGAGGCTTTCCCTCTCAGTTGTTCCCCACCTACAGGTAAGTAGTCAGGGGAAGACCAGCTACCAAGAGAACTATTTCCTGTTGGTAGGTCTCTTGTATTAGATTCTGCCATGAAAAAGCTGGTCACCAACCACCAGTGGGGCTCAGGGCCCACTCCACCAGGGGCACTGCAGCCTCGCTTGCAGCAGCAAGGGACATTCCCCTACTGGATGTTTGCGAAGCAGCTATTTTATTTTTATTTATTGTAAAATTGGAATTACAGTCTTTGAACTAAAAGCTCATTTACAAAGGATCCTCGTCGAACAGATGGTCGGGTAACATCAAGTACATGGACAGTGGAGAAAAACAGAAGCAGCTCGAAGGCATTGTCAGTTACACATTATTAAAAAGGCTAAACAGCATTACAAATTGAAGGAGGGGAGAGACAGAATACATTGCAAAAGCCATCACTTAATTACATAATACAGAGGAAAATAGTCCCATAACAGATTAGGTAAATAAAGTGCAGATTCCAACTATGTACAAAGTATGAGAATTCCCAGAATGCAGCTATAGTGCTTAGATAGGTTCCTGGAGGGAACAAGTAATGTGACCACTGACAAGTACAACCATTAAGGGAGAGTAGGCTACAGGCTGGATGGGTGTTGGGGTGAGCATAATGGTGGATGATAGCTTAAGGGTCAGGGGGGCTAAGTGGGTGTGGAGGTGGGGGGTATGGAGGGTCAGGAGGGCTAAGTGGGTGGGGGGGAATGGAGGACCAAGGGGTGGGTAGGTGGGGATTAGCTGGAGATTCTTAGGAGCCACGGGTCACTGCAGCCAAGCCGTATTGTGTCAGTGGGCACCAGGAGGGCTAGAAATGGCTGGGGTGTTCTTTACAGCAGCATTGTACTGGAGGGGAGATGGACTTCTGAATTTCAGATTTGAACTGGTCAAGGCAAGTAAAACTAGTAGTGGCCTGGGGAAGCTCATTTAGCCAGATGGGGGCCCTTACTGCAAAGGCTCGCCTCTCCAAGGCAGTTCTTCTGAAAGGGCATGTCTTGTAACACTTCTTGTGGAGTGCTGAGCTGGGACCGGATGGAATGTAGGGAGGGGGTGCAAGACCTAGAATGGTCTTCTTCCCTAGAAGGCAGGAGTAGAGCTTGATTCGGTCCATGAGAGGAAGCCATCATGTCCCAGCTACTTGGAAATCTGTACACACCTTTGTGAAACACTACAGTTTGGATGTACAGACCAGTTCTGATGCCAAATTTGGGCAAGGTGGTTCTGTAGAGCCTCTTCCCTAAGTAGGTTCTCTGCCCACCTCCCACTTGGTACTACTCGGTAGTCTGCTAAAGTTACTGGTGCTAAAGGACTCCTAGGGTAAGAAGAAAAAATTACTCACCACAGTAATCTTCTTTCTTCCAAGGAGTCCTTTAGCATCAGTAAGCTCCCACCCTTCCTCCCCTGTTCACCTGTCAAAGAAGGGCTTTTTATCATACCTTTTGCCAAATTTGGAGTTTCTTATTGATGAGCTTTTAACTTGTGTCGTTGTTTCTATTTCCACTTTTTTGGACATTTGCATGTATTTCTGATTCCTGTTGATCCTTTTTCAGGGCATGTGCCCACGTTTTTCCTTTGAAAATATTCTGAAGCCTTCAGCAGCTCTCACACAGCTCACTCCCCTTCCTGTTTTTTGATTGGCTATGGCCCTAAGCTCATTTAAATGCAAATTCTCTTAAAGACACACCTCCATGGGCAGTTGTACCTAGCCAGCTAACAGCTAAAGTTACTGATGCGAAAGGACCCCTTGGAAGAAAGCAGATTACTGCAGTGACTCATTTTTTCATATCTCCCCAATAAAGGGCGCTTCTTTGGGATAAAATGTTAAAAGTTGTTAGAGCGAAAGACTTAGCTAAAGTTCAACAACAAAAATTTGCACCTTGGTTTAAGAAATGCCCTTGAGGAATATCTTTCTTCCAATCTCTTCTGAACAGAGGAAAAAACTTACATGGGCCAGATTTTAATTAATATCTTCACAGTATGTCTTTTTCAATAATCAATCTGAAATAGATAGAGATCTAAATCATCCCTCATACTGCTCATGTAACACGGGCCACAACGATTCTATTATTCATATTATCATAAACTGTCCCTTTTACTCTAAACCTCAAGCTAAATTTTTGCTACATACATTAACTATATACTCAAATGCATGTTTTGACCCTGTTTTCATTCCCCACCATCTGAAGGTTCCTGAGGAAGCCCAATTGATTGCAAACTTTTAGCTGCAGTTGTAAAACTCAAACAAAAAGGATCTGGATTCAAGAGAGTTTTTGAATTATAGATCCTTAAGCCTTCTGAAGGGGGGGTATATATATACATCATCTCCGTTTTTCTGCTAAAATCTTTATTGCTTCAAGAATTTGCACTGTATTTTGGGAAAAGAAATGCAGTTCGGGCCACACCTGGGTTGCTGTGCAAGGCCAAAAATACAAGTAACAGTTCCAGAAGACTTGCTCGGAGGTTCGCATTTAAAGTGCACTCACAGAAAAAAAGTCAAACTCTCCCCAAGCGTAACCCCCTCCTCACTCCTACACACAATTCTAGTCTCCTAACTTGTTTCACACCCCCCAGGGGGTTATGCCGGAGGAGAGTTTAACTTTTTTTCTGTGAGTGCACTTTAAATAAAAATCAAGCACCTTCTTAAGAAACGGACCTCCAAGCAATTATTTTTCAGCATCAACTTAATGTGAATCTATGTGGAACTCCAGTAAGTAGCTAGTGCTGGCACTTTTCTTCTGGAACTGTATTTACGGATATTTGTATCTTCAGGATGAATAATGTGTTACCTATTTCTGTACTCTATGTACTTTAGAACTGAATGCCAATGTTTTTAAATGTTTTATCCTTCTTCTTGTATATTGTAATGTTCACAATGTGTCAAATATTGATGATCAATCAATAAATGATAATGATGCCGATGAATGGAGTCACAGAACCACTACACTAAGGAGCTGTATTGTGTGGTGGATTGTAGAAATGTACCGAATCACAACCTGGATAATGTTGCCCAATGTACTGGTAGAAAACACCAAGTGATCAACTACAGAAACAGAGCACTAATAATCATTAGACCGTACCCAGATGCCCTGGCACTTCGCTTGTCACAGCTTCATCGGGGGTGATCACCTGAGGGTTAGTTACACTTAAGTACCAAAATTTAAACTACTTCATGACTGCATCATCATTGATTGTCCATTACAATAACATACACAATTAATGTAGAACCCAAAAGTGTAAATGTAACATTTACCTATTACATACTTCAAATCATACAAATATCGGTATATAAATGAACATAAAGAGTCAGCATTAGTGCAAGATCAAATTATGTAACGTTATTTGCCAATATTACCGAGCTCTTCATGGGCTACCACACAGCAGGGTGCTACCGAAAAATAGCGAGAAGAGATAGGGGAGTTCAGACCAGCATTGGGAGCTGCGACAACAATCAGTGGCATCTGGGCACGGTCTAATGGTTCGAAGTACTCTGTTTGTGTCATTGGTCACTTGATGTTTTCTACCAATAAATTGGACAACATTATCCCAGGTTGTAATTCTGTGCATTTCTACAATCTATCACACAATACCGCTCCTGAATGTGGTTGTTCTGTGACACTACAACAAATACAACATTACACTTGGCCCCCTAATGCAAAGTATCATGAGAAGTATATGCAAATCACCATGAAGAAAATTCATCAGTCAGAATAACATAAATACTAAGACCAGTAGTGTTAAAGCAAATCAAATGCTTACCTAAACAGGTAGGTCTTAGGCCCCTTTTAAAGGCCTCCACAAAGGAATTGCCTTCAGAGACCTAGGAAGCGAGTTCCACATGGCTGGGCCAGCTACCTCAAATGTGTGGTAAACCGATGTATTAAACCTGACCCTGGAACTGCTAGAAGGTTCCCCTCGGAGCAGCAGAGAGAGAGCAAGCTGGGTAGTAAGGAGAAAGTACCTTGCTCAGATAACCTGGGTCCAGTCCATGTAGGACTTTGTAGGTCAGCAAGCTGACCTTGAAGGAGACTCACCACTTCACTGGCAGCCAGTGCAGATCATGCAGGACCGGGGGTCACATGTCATGACCTCTGAAGGCTGGTCAGTAACCTGGCTGCTGTGGTCTGTACTAGCTGTAGGTGTCGTAGGACCCCTTCACTCACCCCAAATACAGAGTGTTACTGTAGTCAAGCTTGGAGGTCACAAACGTGTGCACCAGTGAGGGAAGGTCTGCCTGTAGGATCAAGGATTTAATTCAGGAGATGTTACAAAGACAGTGAAAACCATTCTGGACTACAGATGACACCTGAGCCTCCAATGTTAGTCTTTCATCCAGAATGACACCCAGGTTCTTCACTTTGGTAGGAGCCACCAAACTAGAAGAACCAAGTACCAAACCGGTCCTCTCCACTGTTGCCTCCACACCCTCCCCTTGACCAGACTTAGTCACCAGTACCTTCGCCTTCTCCAGGCTGAGTCACAGCCAGCTACAGGACATCCAGTCATGGATGTCAACCAGACATAAATTCAGTACATTGACCATGCCAGGCATCCTGGGTGCAAACAACAGGTGCAACTGGATATCATCTGTATAGCAGTGGAAACCCAAGCTATGTCATCTGATGATATCACCCAGAGGGAGCATGTACAGATACTGCAAAAAAACATAGGTGAGAGAACCAAACCCTTGGGTACACCACAGAGCAGGGGCTCTGGGAGTGAGGAAAAATTTTCCATCACAATCCTGTGTCCTGCCACTGAGGAAGGACTCAAACCAGCTGATGATCCTACCAGTGAGCACCCAGTACTCCCTGACATAATCCAACAACAGCCTGTGTTCTGCAGTATCACGTGCTGACAAGAGATCAAGTAGAACAAAAATTGACCATTCCCTTTGTCTCTTGCACTGAAGAGGTCATTATACACCCTGACCAATGCAGTCTCAGTACTATGTCTGGATCTAAATCCAGACTGGAGTGGCTCATAGATGTTAAAAGCCATGAGGTGCGATTCTAGCCGCAGAGTCATTCTCTTCTCAATAACCTTTCCTAAAAATGGATTGTTAGAGACTGGTCTAAAATTTGCAAAGCAATCCTGGTCCAAAAATATTTTTTTCAGGAGGGGTCTCATCAGCACGTCTTTCAATGAGCTCGAAAAACAACCCACCAAACACTGCTGGGTGGCAACAGCCTAGCTGGGTTATCCCTGACCTGATGGAAGCCACCCTGTCAGAGAAGAACTGAGTGACCTTTTTGCACCAGGTGGATGACAATACCTCCACTGGTTGGATACAGGCAGGATGTAACAGCCTGTTCACTGTCCAGAAGAACTGAGCCAGTACGTTCCTCCCCACTGCAATCTCCCCACAAAAAAATGCTATCTTCTTGCAAGAGATTGCCCTCTGATACTCTCTGTAGTGAGTGCTCAGAGCCAGTCCATCTTCATCTGCCCTAGATTTCTGTGACAACACTCTAATCTGTGACCCAGAGCTTTCATCTCCCTAAAGTCTCCGTTAAACCACAGAGATCTTAAGTGAGAAGATCTGGGTCATACACAAACTTTTGCAATACAATCGAGGGCCGAAGCAACAGTCTTATTATAGGCTACCACCACTTCTTCCAATCCTGTCCCACCTGTGGCCATCACACCAAGAGGTCTAATGCCTACTGAAGTCCTGCTGGGAACTATCCCATTAAAGGGTGACAGTGGACCATTTCTACAGGGTGAGGACAGCTAAGATGAGTCCTGAATGAGAACTTCACCATGCAGTATCCAACCAACTGACTAGATCAGTCTCAAGAATATTTATTTCAAGCCCCATACCTGGTCTAAGATGTGACCATATTGGTGGGTTGTAGCAGTAACCACTTGTGCAAGACCCAGTGATACATTAGCTGGAGGAGATCTTACCCAAACTGTGAGAGTCCATCATTGACCCAGGCATTTAAGTCACCCAGAACCAACCACATGATGGACTCCAACACCCTCTTGGTGATGAAGTCTACGATTTCCTGTAGGCGATCCTTCTTGCACCCTGGAGGCCAGTACACAAGAAGGATCCTACAACCTTCACCTGGACCCCCATATATGGCCATGCATTCAAACAACAAAGTATCTCCCATTGGGTGCAGTGTGAAGTTCAACTCATACCTAAAACAGATGGCCACTCCACACCATGAGATCCCTCCATGGGTAGTGAACCACACAGAAACCAGTTTTGATCGACACTTTGCAAATTGGCCCTGCATCATCACCCAGCCAGGTCTTCATGATGCAAGCTGGATCAACAGTGGAAAACAAGTCATGGTTCCAAATGGCTTCTTACACAATTTGCAAAGACTGAAAAGAGAGGACAAAGATGTGTGTTTTGTTCTTCTCAGGATTCACCAGTGTGCCTCATCTATATCTCAGCCCAGGCAGTGGAAGAACCAGTGCTATGATTGCCAATGCCCTTCCCAGGTAACCCTTGCCTCAGTGCTTTTGTGCTGAGGTTCTTTGCCTTTTAGATAACATAAAACACGATAATAATAAGGTGCTATACAACAATATCAGTATGCTTTGCAACGTGTACTAATTATCAGTATGCTTTGCAACATGTACTAATTTATTGTTTTGCTCACCTTTTACATTCTTGATTGTCTTTAAATACCCACTCTGTGTTTCAGTATGTACTTTTAAAATTATAGCAAGGGGAGCATTTTGACCAGTTAGAGCACTTCTGCTCTTGCAAAAGTAACTACCAACTGGCAAATCACCCTAGACTCTAAGAAACATGTAGTTGCTCTTTTTCTCCATCTCAGCAAGGTCTTCGACACTGTGGACCACATCATGCTTACATCACTGAGAAATATCGGTCTTGAAAACTCTGCCACTAACTGGTTCATCAGTTACCTCTCCAATAGATTGCAACAAGTTAAATCAGCAGGCGACCTGTCTCCACAGAAATCCTTATTGTGAGGAGGCTCCAATCTGGGCCCTATCCTATTTGCAATCTAGATCAATAACCTGGACTCTCACCTGCATGCAGCAAATGTGCATCTTTTTGCTGATGATACAGTACTCTATGCCTCAAATTCCTTAATATCATGGCATATGAAGACTTACAACAAGACTTTATCACTCTTCAGCATAGCCTTATCAAACACAAACTCCTACTCAATGGCAAAACTAAAACCATGATTCTCTCACTAAAAGCAGCCTCCGGATCCTCACATATCCCATCAATACTAAAGCTATTGGGTGAACCCCTTGAATTAGTAAATACCTTTAAATACCTAGCGTTCTGGCTGGACAACAAACTCAACTTTCTATGCCACTTAAACGAAGTCTCGAAAAAGCTAAGACAGCGACTTGGCCTATTCTATCGTATTAAACACCTGCTTACCATAGAAGCTAGGAAGAGACTAGTACAAACCATTTTCCTACCTTTACTCAATTATGCTGACTTCCTCTACAAACACTGCTGTCTCTCAGCATTAAATAAACTTGACACCCTTTACCACCGAGCCCTAAGATTCATCTTTAACCTGCCTTTTCGCACCCACCACTGCCTTCTGTACCAAAAGGCGGGATGGCCCTCACTCTCAATAAGGAGAAAAATAAATGCTCTCATCTGGTTCTTTAGAGCACACTCTGACAAGCTTCCAGCATACATCTCCAACTTTTTCAAACAAGCCAATGGCTTCTATGGCCTTAGACGTTATGGTACACTTTGCTTCCAATTGCCTAGAATGAAAACTAACTACAGAATATCCACAGTCAACTCTGCACTCCCATCTCTATGGAACACTATGCAAAGCTCACTTAAGCTCTCATCATTAGCGAGCCTCCTCACTTTCAAAGCCCTGTTATCTGTGTACTTGCAGGAATCCTGCAGCTGTTATAGGTTACCTTGAGGCTTCAGTCACTGGCTCCTTCACATTATTAATCCTTAGAATGCCACCCATCTCTCATTCCCCTTGGGTTAACCAGCACTTTTAGTCCCTTTCTCCGCTATTCTGGCATTTACCCCTCCCTTGCTCACCTTCTTTCCTTCTGCCCCCTTTACATCCACTTGAAGACACTAGCCTTCATATACTGTAGTACATTAATCTAGCTATATTCTCTCCTTTCTCCTATGAGATTTATTTTTTGAAACTGTACCTGCGAGACTTTATGTTAGACTCATGTGTTCTGCATTACCTTGTACTGTATCATGCTGATGCTCTCAATTATGTATTGCTATGTCTATGTATTGTACTGTCTTCTGTCCAGGACCACTTTGAAAGTGAGCTTGCTCAATGGTGTTGATGCCTGGTTAAATAAAGTTTGACAGAGAGCTGTACCAGTTAAGGCAGAAGGAAGCAGGGAGGGAAGTCAGAATAGCAAAGGCCCAAACTGAGGAAAAGATAGCCAACTCAGTTAAGAAGGGGGATAAAACCTTTTATAGGTACATCAGCGAGAGTAGAAAGACAAAGGGAGGGATAGTGAGGCTGAATAGAATGAACAGTGGGTGGGCAGAAGGGGACAGTGAAAAAGCAGGAATACTGAACAAATATTTCTGCTCAGTATTCACAAAAGAGGAGGGGGAAGTGCCTAATCCAATTAACAGAAGCACTCTTGATAGGGGGGTCGATCCCAGTCCTTTCACAGAAGAAAGTGTTCTGCAAGAACTCCTAAAACTGAAGGTGGACAAAGCAATGGGTCCTGATGGAATTCACCCCAGAATTCTAAAAGAATTAAGGGAGGAACTAGTGAAACCACTGGCTACTCTTTTTAATAAATCATGGGAGGATGGTATGGTACCGAGGACTGGAGGAAGGCGGATGTGATTCCCTTCACAAAAGTGGGTCCAAGACAGAGGCAGGAAACTACAGACCTGTCAGTCTGACCTCTGTGGTAAGGAAAGTGATGGAGTCACTTCTGAAGGAAAGAATAGTTGAGTACCTAGAGGCCAGTGGAGCACAGGACCCAAGCAGCATGGGTTCACAGCGGAAGGTCATGTCAGACGAATCTAATAGATTTCTTTGACTGAGTGACCAAAGTAGCAGACCAGGGAGGGGCTGTGGACATGGCCTACCTAGACTTTAGCAAGGCAATTGACACAGTCCCACACAAAGATTAATAGTCAAATTAACCAGCCTGGGAGTGGGACCCAGGGTGGTAGCCTGGGTAAAACATTGGCTGGACAACAGGACACAGAAGGTAATTGTAAATGGGGTCCATTCTGAAGAAAGGGGGGTTACTAGTGGGGTACCGCAGGGTTCAGTATTGGGTCCAGTCCTTTTTAATGTCTTCATCAGTGACATTGCAGAGGGACTGGAAGGAAAAGTATGCCTTTTTGCAGATGACACAAAAATAGGCAACAGGGTTGATACACAGGGAGGCGTGGAAAGGATGAAAAGGGACTCGGCAAGGTTGGAGGAATGGTCAGAAGTATAGCGCTAGGATTCAATGCAAAGAGTGCAAAATAATGCACCTGGAAAACAAGAACCCAGGGGAAGAATACACAATGGGTGGGAGGTAGTAACAACAACAAAAAAGGAAAGGGACCTGGGGGTAATCATATCAGATGACCTTAAGGTTAGCAAGCAATGTGAGAAGGCAGTAGGGAGGGCTGGGGGTATACTGGGATGTATAGGGAGAGGCATCAGCAGCAGAAAACAGGAAGTTGTTATCCCTCTGTACAGACAGTTGGTGAGACCCCATCTGGAGTACTGTGTCCAGTTCTGGAGACCCCATCTCCCGCAAGGACATAGACAGGATAGAGGCAGTCTAGAGGAGGCAACTAAAATGGTGCAGGGTCTGCAAGAGAAGCCGTATGAGGAGAGACTAAAGGAGCTTAATATGTATACCCTTGAGGAAAGAAGGGAGAGGGGGGACATGATAGAAACTTTTAAGTACCTCAGTGGAATCAACAAAGTCCAAGATGGTAACATTTTTCAGAAAAAGAGACTTGCAAGAACAAGGGGATGCAATTTAAAGATAGAAGGAGGGCGGTTCAGGGGCAATGTGAGGAAGTATTATTTCACAGAGAGGGTAGTGGATGCATGGAACAGCCTTTCTGAGGAGGTTGTAGGGTCTAAAACTGTGGGAGAATTCAAGAATGCATGGGACAGACATAAGGCAATTCTTGTAGGGGGTAGGAAGAAATAGGCTGTTGGTTAACTAGGATCTGCGGCCTATCCTGTAGGTAGGGAAATGGGCAGACTAGATGGGCCTAGCGGTCCTTATCTGCCGTCAAAGTCTATGTTTCTATGTTTCTATGTATTTGATTTGATTCCCCTGGCAGGTTATTCTGTAAACGGTGTCTCGGCACCAGTGTCCTGGAAATGGGCAGGTTCAGGGAAGGATTGTTAATTTTTTAATATCTTATTGATCATGCTCTGTCAATAATATATATCTCCTAGGAGATTACTTTTTCAGTTGCAGGAGTGGTCTCACTTAGCCTCTTAGGGTATCAGAAGCACTCACCTTTGGTTTGCCATTCTCATACCTTAAGAATGCTTGTCAGATCATTCTTTCAACCATACAAAAGTGTGGTCTTCCAGGACATGTCAGAAACCTTTGGATTTGGTTTGCCTAACATTGGGAGCACATCCTGATGTTGGGAGCCTTTTTAATTTTTTTTCAACTCCAAGAGCCCATCCCTAGAGTCAATATCCCCACCCAGTTTTCATTTTAGGCCACCCACACACATCTTGAACACAAACCAGGAATGTGATCACCAGTAGACTATTCCCAGTGATAGTGATGGTTGTTTCCTGATCCTCTGCTGAAAATTATGCAGCCACTGGGAGCCCACCTTGATGCCACTACACAACCACCCAACCCAGCCCTGGTACTGAAATGTACCATTCTTCCCCCTTCCCCATGGCAGCAGGTGCAGCTGTCCAATATGACAACAACTTGAGCATACTAATGATATGTTTGATGCCACTAAAACACAGTAATGAGCAAAACAAAAAGCATACATACCATCTCAGTGTTGGAATATATATTTTTTAAAATAGTATGCTTTATTGTCTGTGTTGATTTGTTCTGTTTTTTGCATGTAGAGCCATTCATTAGGCATATTTTTTGATTGAAAGGACCTGTGAGTATTTAAGGGGATGATTTTGCCTTATTGTTGGTGTGTAATCAGGGGTTCTTTCCTTTTAGCCTCTAGCATTAGTATTATTGCAGCATATGCTCCAGAAAATACTGGCAATCCTATTGATTTGGTACTTTGTATTATGAGTGTCATTGTTAAATCCTGACCCCCTTGTGTAAATATAACTAAATATCTAGAATTTGGACATTACAGTAGTTACTACTCTGTGCATGGATTTATATTACCACTAGCCCTGTTGTACTGGGCTTAGTATCAGGGGTGACTGGATATCACACAACCCCATATGATGGTCTGTTTTGGAGTGTCCTAATCTGAAATCAGAGTCTGATCTGATCACAGCTCCCCAGATTTCAGCCTGAAGCTCAGCTGGATTCCCTGTACCTCTGCTCCCCCACCCTCCTGCCTGATCACTCAATCCTCTAACAGCATTGTCAACTTCATAACCATGGCTTCCTGGTGCTCAGATATTGCTGCTGATCAGAGAGACAAGCAATGGCAGATTCCCTGCCTACTGAACTTGCTCTGGGGAAAAGTGTTAACAGCAGTACTTCACTGACTGCATTACTACTAGTGGCCCCGGCCCTGCTTTGCCCCACATGGAACAGTAAGTAGTAAGTAAATATTTATTTCTTCAGTGCCTAATCCCTGGGGCTCTGGGCACTTCACAAAGGTAAGATGCAGCGAATAAACATAAACTAGCAGTATACAATAAATATCAATAAATCGATAAAACTCTATAAAATCATCTCAATAAAATAGCAGTGCTTCAGTAACTATAGCTGGCTTCCAAAGGCTTCTCTAAATAGATATGCCTTCAGACCCTGCTTAAAAGCCTCCACTGACATAGCCTCCCTCAAAGATCTTGGGAGTGAGTTCCATAGGGCCGGCCAGCCACCTCAGATGCACGGTCTCCCAAGATTTTCAACCAGGCCTTCGGAACTGCCAGGAGGCCCTTGGTGGAGGAGCAGAGTGAGCGCACAGAGCAAACAGGACTCAAGAGGTCACTCAGATAGCCAGGACCTGACCTGTATTGGGCCTTATAGGTGAGCAAGCCCACTCTTGAAGATGATTCCTCACCACACTGGCAACCAGAGCAGGTCATGCAGGACTGGGGTCTCAGGGCAAGACCTCAGAAGGCCTGTCAGCAACCTGGCTGCTGCATTCTGCACCAGCTGCAGGCGACGGAGAATCCACCCACTGACCTTGAAGTATAGAGCATTACAGTAGTCGAGCCTTGATGTCACAAAGGCATGCACCAGTGAGGGCAGATCACCAGGTGGAATTAAGGTTTCAGTCCAGGTGACATTTCATAAATGGTAAAAAAACACTCTGGATGATGGATGACAACTGAGCCTGAAGAGTCAGTCCATCACCAAGGATGACACCAAGATTTCTCACCTTAGTAGCAGCTGCCAACAGAGTGGGGCCCAGGAAGTGCCCTGTTTCCAGACTGGCAGAAACTACATCATGCTGGTGACCAGGCTCAATCACTAGTACCTCTGTTCTGTAAGGCTTGAGTCTCAGCCAGTTAGAGGACATCCAGTGTTGGAGGACATCCAGTGTTGGATCTCGGCCAGACATTTATTTAGCAGCTCCACAGCGCCATTCATTCTGGGAGAAAAAGATATGTACAGCTGGGTGTTGTCTGCATAGCAGTGGAAACCCAAGCTGTAATGTCTAATAATATCACCAGGGGAAGCATGTAAACTTTGAACAGCATAGATGACAGGATCGAACCCTGGGAACTCCACAGGACAGGGGCTTTGGGCAGGAGGAGAAATTCCCCATCATTATGTGCTGCATTCTGTCCATGAGAAAGGATTCAAACCAGTTGTTGACAATACCAGTGAGTCCACAAAGCCATCCAAGGTGATCCAGTAGCACTACATGGTCCACAGTGTCCAATGCTGAGGGGAGATTGAGGAAAATGAGAATTGACCAGTCTCCTCTATCTCTCACCCTGAGGAGATCATTTTGTACCCTAACACCCAGGGCTGTGCCAATGACAGTAAGGGCCCACCTGCAAATTATTTTGTGGAGTGCTACCTTCCCATGAAGAAGTCAAAATAACCATTAGCACATATATAAAAATTATAGTGTAGGGTCTTTTGTTGCAGTCCTGCTGAGCATCGGTTGTGTGTCCATGATGCCCCCTTCCTTCTTGCTGGCACCATGGTCAAGGAACTGAACAATGTAATTTGTCCCTGCCCCTCCTGGTGAAACCAGCAACAAGTTCAAATGTTTTGAGTAATGAACCTATTGCTTCTTTGTTCCATACCCCCATCACATGAAACTGGAGCTGGAATCTGCAGCACAGACCCCACTACTGGTAGACCCAATTTCAAATGGATCAGCAGTGTACAAAAAGAAAGTTGCAAATTTGTCTGTAACAATAAAAGTCTTTTTTTTTAATGCTGACCTGTGAGGCAGTGGGCCCCCTGCAAGTGTAGGCCCTACTGCAAATGCATTTGTTACACCCTCCTGGTCACAGCCCTGCTAACACCATTTTGGTGCAATGCCTAAACCTAAATCTACACTGGAATGGCTCTTAGATGTCTAAGGCCACAAGGTGCTCCTTGAGCTGCAGAGCCACCACTTTTTCAACAACCTTCTCCAGAAATGGGAGTTTGGAGATTGGTTGATAATTCACCAAGACATCAGGGAGAGTGTTTGGCAGCTGGATGGTACTGGATGGTGTATTTAAACTGTGACATTTTTGTTCCAGGACCATGCCCCTGAAAAAGGGTTGTTTGCACCCGAAGCGCTGAGGAAGAGTGGCCACTGAATTGGCTGTTTCCTTTTGCATTAATTCTTGTGACTCTTTTTGCAATAAAAGTAAGTTTTATATTGTCAACAAGTCTCTGAAAGTTTCTTGGAGTTCACATTGGGACTTATAACATTTTGGTCAGTAACTTAATCTAGGTAGCCACCTAGCAATGGAAGTTTATCTTAAAGACATTTACTTATTCCAGCAGGAGTGCACTGGAACTTTGCTTCTGCCTCTTTCAAGGCACCAGGAAAAGTCCCTGTGACTGAACACCAAACAATCTTGGAGAACACTGGACCAATGGACTCAACACATCCCACTAAGAGACGAGTCGGGCCCTGGTCCAGTACACAAAAAGAGGACCGCAGATTCAAGATTACCTCAATGACCTCCATCACCCTCACCTGCCTAAACTCACCCCAGGCAAAATAAGTGCTCTGATAACGCATGGCCCACCACTGTGGGGCTGTTTCTGCTTCACTGGAGAGATCCCAGTCCTAATGGAGGGCACCCTATCAGACAAGAACTGAGCAAACTCCTTGCCCTGGATGACTGAAACTGCTTTTTTTTGCTGCAGACAAGCAGGATGAAGTAGCCTATTTACAGTCTGAAAGAGCAGAGCTGGTCTTTTCCTTCCTGCAGCAATCTCCCTGGACAGGAACTCTGCCTTCTTATGGATGATTGCCCTTCGATATTCATCGTAGTAAATTCTCAAAGCCAGTTTGTCCTCCTCGGACTGAGTCCTTCTCCAGCAATGCTCCAATTTCCGATCTCATGGTCCTCATCTCCTTGACAGCCCTATCAAACCACAGGGACCTCAAGTGAGAAGACCTAGGTTGTATATGGATCAGAGCGACAGTGTTGTGCGCAGTAACCTGTGATATCGGCTAATGCATAACAGCGAGTTCACGTTACGTTGACTACATTATGGTGAGGACCAAAATGGCAAAAATGTTTTTCCCCCTCTCTGAGGTGCTATGACCTCAGAGTTAGTTAATTTAGTAAGGGTGATGTGAGGGGCAAAGACCCCCGCAGAACAGAATGCCTGCCATTTCACTCTTCATCATAATTCACTCATATGCGCTTGCTGTTATGCGTTCACCCACATCACACGGCGCAGTTGAGTGCTTTGGAGACAGCATTATTATAGGCTGCCACTGCCTCACCTGCACCAGTCACACAAGCAGCACCCACACCAGAAATGTCTGCTACTGCCAGTAGTCCCTCTGGGGACAAGCCCATCAAAGGACAATAGTGGACCATTTCTACAGGGGAGGGACTAACGGGGGGGGGCCCAAATGAGAACTCCACTGTGCAATGGTCAGACCAAGAGACTAGATCAATCCTGAGATCAGTGACCTCAAGACCCAGTGAGAACACTAACTCCAAGGCATGGCCGTGGCTATGGGTCACAGAAGCAACAGCCTGTGTGAGCATAGCGACATCATCATCTGGAGGAAGTTATAACCAAACTGCAAGAATTCATCGTTGATCTAGGCATAGAATTCACCCAGCATCAACCATCTGGGTGACTCCAACACCCTATCGGTGATGAAGTCCACAGCCTCCTGCAGGAATTCTCCCTCTCACCCTGGAGGTCAGTACATGAGGAGGATGATGCAACCTGCACTTGGAGCCCTGCACCTGGCCACGCATTCAAATGATGAAGTGGATTCCATTGGGTGCATGGAGAAGTACAAGTCAGGTCTAAAACAGATGACCACACCCCCAATCCTGTGTTCCATCCTCGGGCAAAGCACTACACAGAACCCAACCAGGACTGATGCCTCCAAGACTGGAACTGTGTCATTCCCCAGCCAGGTCTCCGTGATGCATGACAGATCGACCAAGGAACTCAAGTCCACAATAATTGTGGTCTTTTTCCTAATCAATCTAGCATTGCATAGCACCACCTGAAGAGGACTAGTGGAGGTCACTGGCCCACTGGTTACCTGCCCACTAGGTCCAGAGTGCCCTGGGAATGGGTGCCAAATAAGTCTGAACTTTCCTAAGGCCCCATTTTTTCCCAGGGTGCCTCCTGGCCCTGACCACCCCAATAAGGTTCACTCCTGAAGTACAGTTAGCATTCCACCACCAGCCATCATGCCCCCTGCCAATCCCAACCTCCCTACAGCACCTAACCACTACTGCTTGTAAAAGGAGGTTGGAGAAAGGGCTGAGGTTATGCAGCAGGGATGCTGGATAGGTGATTTGTGGGGATCTGAGGCCTAGTTACATCTTTCAACTGCTAGTGAACACTTAAAAGGAAACTACTGGTCACAGATCTTGGCTGGAAGTCCATCCAGTCACTCATGGAATGCTGCACATTGTGGATCAACAGAGATGTGGAGACTGGAAATGCAGACTACAGTGAGAGGAACTTTTGTAATTTGGGATTTGTAACTATTTGGGCAGCATGAGCAGAGGGAACAGGGATGGGAAGGGTTTTTTCTGTAATGTGAGACTGTCAGTGAAGTGTTTTTAACTTTTAATCATGACAGAAGATCCAGAAGGATATAGACAGAGTGAAGGTGGTCCAGATGAGGGCAACTAAAGTTTTGTAGGGTCAGCATCACAAGCCTTACAAGAAGTTGGAGGGAGGATGATTCAGAGGAAACGTGAGGAAGAATTTCTTCACAGAACGGTGGTGGACAAGTGGAACACCCTGCCAGAGGAAGTGGTGGGGGCTGAAACAATCACGGGATTTAAGAATGCATGGGATAGACATAAAGGAATTCTGGAGGTCAGGGGTAAGGGGCAACAGACTTCCTGGAAAACATAAACTGAACTTACAAACTTAAATGGGCAGACTGGGTGGGCCATAGGCCCTTATCTGCCGACACTGTCTATGTATCTATGTATATAAGAAGAGACTTAAAGCACTGAATATTAATACACTGGAAGACTGGAGTATGGGGGGGGGGATATGATAGAGTCCTTTAAATACTTCATGTGGGTAAATAAGGTACAGGAGGGAACTATTTTTCAGAAAAAAGGGTGCTCAAGAACAAGAGAACATGACATGAAGCTGAAGGTGAGTAAATTCAGGAGAGATGTGATGAATTACTTTTTCAAAGAAAGAGTGGTGGATTCGTGGACCAACCTTCCAATGGAGGTGACGGGGGCCAAAACAGTGATGGGATTCAAAAATGCATGGGATAGGCACAAGGGAATCTTAGGGGACAGGAAGGTGGGTGGGAGAATGGGCCAGAGATCAAGTAGGATCTGAGGTGATACTGTAGGCAGGGAAAAACGAGCAGACTAGGTGGATCAGGCAGTCCTTGTCTGTCGGCAAATTCTACGTGTTGCTTCAAGCTACTGCTGCTGCTTTGTCCTAAAGTCCCCAGTGGTAGAAAGAAACTAGAAAAACAAAGAAGCCTGGATTTTCTTATCAGGAGAGGTATATTGTCCTAATGTTCCATAATTTGGTGGTAAAAGGGTAATGTCTGTGAGGCATCAATCAGCATTAAGCAGTTGGAAAATCACTTCAATTTTTGACTTCAGCTGCAAATTTTGGAATCCAGTTAGAAACATAAAAACATAGAAACATAGACTTTGGTGGCAGATAAGGACCACTTGGCCCACCTAGTCTGCCCATTTTCCTACCTACAGAATTGGCCGCAGATCCTAGTTAACCAACAGCCTATTTCTTCCTACCCCCCCACAAGAATTGCCTTATGTCTGTCCTATGCATTCTTGAATTCTCCCACAGTTTTAGACCCCACAGCCTCCTCAGGAAAGCTGTTCCATGCATCCACTACCCTCTCTGTGAAAAATGCTTCCTCACATTGCCCCGGAACCCCTCCCTCTATCTTTAAATTGTGTCCCTTGTTCTTGCACGATCTTTTCTGAAAGATGCTACCCTCTTGGACTTTGTTGATTCCACTGAGGTACTGAAAAGTTTCTATCATGACCCCCCTCTCCCTTCTTTCCTCAAGGGTATACATATTAAGCTCCTTTAGTCTCTCCTGGTACGGCTTCTCTTGCAGACCCTGCACAATTTTAGTTGCCCTGCTCTGGACTGCCTCTATCCTGTCTATGTCCTTGCGGAGATGGGGACTCCAGAACTGGATGCAGTACTCCAGATGGGGTCTCACCAACTGTCTGTAAAGAGGGATAGCAACTTCCTGTTTTCTGCTGGTGATGCCTCTCCCTATGCATCCCAGTATACCCCCAGCCCTCCCTACTGCCTTCTAGCATTGCTTGCTAACCTTAAGGTCACCTGATATGATTACTCCCAGGTCCCTTTCCTTTTTTGTTGTTGTTACTACCCCCCCCATTGTGTAACCTTCTCCTGGGTTCTTGTTTCCAAGGTGCATTATTTTGCACTTCTTTGGATTGAATCCAAGCTGCCATACTTCTGACCATTTCTCCAACCTTGCCACGTCCCTTCTCATCCTTTTCACGTCTTCTTGTGTATCAACCCTGTTGCAGATCTTTATGTCATCTGCAAAGAGGCATACTTTTCCTTCCAGTCTCACTGCAATGTCACTTATAAAGACATTAAAAAGGACTGGACTCAGTACCGAACCCTGCGGTACCCCACTAGTAACCCCTCTTTCTTCAGAGTGGACTCCATTTACAATTACCTTCTGTGTTCTGTTGTCCAGCCAATGTCTTACCCAGGCTACCACCCTGGGACCCACTCCCAGGCTGGTTAATTTGACTATTAATCTTTTGTGTGGGCTGTATCAAATGCCTTGCTAAAGTCTAGGTAGACCATGTCCACAGCCCTCCTGGTCTACTACTTTGGTCACCCAGTCAAAGAAATCTATTAGATTCATCTGACATGACCTTCCGCTGTGAACCCATGCTGCCTTGGGTCCTGTGCCCAACTGGCCTCTAGGTACTCAACAATTCTTTGCTTCGAAGTGACTCCATCACTTTCCCTACCACAGAGGTCAAACTGACAGGTCTGTAGTTTTCCTGCCTCTGTCTTGGTCCCACTTTGTGAAGGGAATCACATCCACCTTCCTCCAGTCCTCGAGTATCACACCATCCTCCCATGATTTATTAAAAGAGTAGTCAGTGGTTTCACTAGTTTCCCCTTAATTCTTTTAGAGTTCTGAGGTGAATTCCATCAGGCCCCATTGCTTTGTCCACCTTCAGTTTTAGGAGTTCTTGCAGAACCCTTTCTTCTGTGAAAGGGCTGGGATCGACCCCTCTATCAAGAGTGCTTCTGTTAATTGGATTAGGCACTTCCCCCTCCTCTTTTGTGAATACTGAGCAGAAATATTCATTCAGTATCCCTGCTTTTTCACTGTCCCCCTCTGCCCACCCACCATTCATTCTATTCAGCCTCACTATCCCTCTCTTTGTCTTTCTACACTCTCTGATGTACCTATAAAAGGTTTTATCCCCCTTCTTAACCGAGTTGGCTATCTTTTCCTCTGTTTGGGCCTTTGCTATTCTGACTTCCCTCTCTGCTTCCTTCTGCTTTAACTGGTACAGCTCTCTGTCCTGCTCCTTCTGTGTTTCCTTATACTTCCTGAATGCTATCTTTTTCTCCCTGATTTTCCCAGCCACCTCTTTTGAGAACCATAGTGGCTTTTTCTTTCATTTTGATTTGTTTATTTGCTTCACACAAAGGCTTGTTGCCTCTGTGATGGCAGTTTTGATGATTCCCCATTGTTGCTCCACTCCTTCTTCTAGCCTGTTTGCTAGTGCTTTTCTGAGGCACTCTCCCATCTTGCCAAAGTCAGCCCTCCTGAAGTCCATTACCCTCACTTTTGTATGGCTTGACTCTGTAGCTGAGTTTAACGTGACCCACACTGTTTGATGGTCACTTGTTCCCAGATGGCAACCCACTTCTAGATCTGAGATCCTCTCACTGCCCCCATTTGAGAGTAAGAGGTCTAAGATTGCTCCCTCATGTGTGGGTTCCAAAACTAGCTGTCTGAGGCCTGCTACCTGTAGGGCATCAAGAATGGCCCTGCTCTTGGATGTGGCTGCAGCAAATGTGCTCCAGTTAACATCTGGCATATTCAGGTCTCCCATTAACAATATCTCCCTTTTCTCTGCCATCCTAAGAATGCCTGCTATCATATCCTTGTCCATTCCCTCCACCTGATATGGGGGTCTGTACACAACCCCTGTGCAGATTGTGGTGCCCTCTCCAGTCTCCAAGGTGACCCACAGTGCCTTCTCTCCTCCCTGTTTACTCTTTTGTTCAGTTGCTTTTATCTCTTCTTTTACATAGAGAGCTACTCCTCCCCCTCTTCTCCCCTGCCTTTCTCTCCTGTAGGTTATGTACCCTGGTATGTTAACATCCCAGTCATGGTTCTCTGTGTACCATGTTTCTGTGACTGCTACGATATCCAGGCATCCCTCTTCCATCAAGGCCACCAGCTCAGGGAGCTTGTTGCCCAGACTACGGGCATTGGTATTACCCTCCATTTCCTGATGGCCTTACTTCTTTTTGCCCCCTCCCTGTCCTTCTTGCCTTTGTCACTTTCCCCATTTACCCCTGCCCTTCTCCCTATCACCACCTCTATGTTGGTGTTTACCACACTTACTACCGTGATTTTTTTGGGGGGCTAGGATTTCCCTTCTCCTTTCCAGTGCCTCCCTCCTTGGCTAGTTTAAATGCTTGCCAATGAAGCGTTTAAACCTATCACCTAGGATTCTGGTTCCCCTCCTGGACAGATGCAGCCCATCAGGTGGACCCCAGTCCCCCAATGAAGCCAAATCCCTGTGCTCTGCACCAGTTTTTCAACCACTGATTGAATCCCATGGTGCGGAACACTCTAGCCTCTGCTACACCATAGATGGGCAGCACCTCTGAGAAGGTTACCGTGCGTGCTACTTGTCTAAGACCCCTCCCCAATTCCACAAACTCTTCCTGCTCTGCTCTAATCCCTTTCTTAGCCAGGTCATTTGTCCCTAGGTGGAAAATGACATCCAGCTCCATCCCCTGTGCAGCTGCTCTGGCAATCCCGAGGATTCGCTCCCTGTCCCTCCAAGCCATGGCACCAGGCAGGCACCTTACCTCCCTCTCCCCTTCCTCCCCCAGTTCTACCTTCCTAACAATGGAGTCCCCCAACAGGAGTTGTTTCCTTCCCCTGTGGGGTCCCATGCCACCCTCCTGTGGGTCTCCTTTGTGAAGGTTCCCAGCATCCTCCTTGGTCTCCACTGCAGGTGCCTCCATAGAGGATCCACACTTTTCCAGAATGGCATATGAATTGTGGAGAGGTACAACTGGAGGGATGTGCCTCTGTTCCACCACCCTCACCCTCCCTGAGCTCACTGTGGTCCAACTGCTCCTCTTTCTTGGCAACCTTTGAGGCAACAGCAGTGGCACTGGTGGTCCCTGGATGAAAAAGGAGGTCCCACAAATCCTGGCCAACTCAGCCTGGAGATGAGCAGCCTCCTCCCTCAGCCCAGAGAGGTACCTGCAGATGGGACAACACCGCATCCTCCAGAATGTCTCCCGGAAGACTGCTGCTCCACAGCCACTGCACTGCACCACTCCCATCATGTCTTATTTCTGGCCCCTTAACTGTTGTTTGGAATCCTTACTCTTTCCTCTTTTTTTTTCTTCTCTCTGTACTTACTTTCTGCCTCTGTGCCCTTTAAGCTCCTGATTGTCCTGTTCTGAGACAAGAATATCCTATATTTCTCAGTAGACCTCTTACTTGCTCAGAGGCAGACCTCCAGCAGCTAGAGGGGGCCAGAGAGCTACTCTTGCCCTTCTAGGATGGTGGGTCTTTGGTGGCTCTGTGATCACTCACTTCCTGCTCCCAAACAGGAAGTTCCTATTGTCAGTCAAATCATGTGCCTATAAAAGTAGAACTAGCTTTGGGTGGGAGGGTGGAGGGGAAGGAAGGAGGGTGATATAGTCCCAGTAGAGAAGTCCAGTCACACAGCACTCATTCCTCCTGGTGTCTTCTGCCAAGCTACTAACAGAATCTTTCTAAGGCAGTCTTTAAATTTAGCTTCATTCTAGCTAAGCCACTCCCCCTACTTACTAGATCTTTCTACAAGTAATTTAAACTGCACAGCTATCAAGCCCTTTCAATCACCTGAGATATACACCTAGATAACTATTCAGATAACCATTCAGTTCAGTTAATTCAGACAAACACACTCATTTTTTTTTGTTTTGTTTGTTAGTTTTGTTTTTTTTTTACCCTAAATTAAAGGTCCAAGTACAAGAGTTCTACTTCTTTAGTCCCAGTAGAGAAGTCCAGTCACACAGCACTCCTTCCTCCTGGTGTCTTCTGCCAATCCTAATGTTTAGGATTGAGGATTTTGGGCAACTAAGTATGAATACTCTAAATCCTAAATTTAGGATCAGAATCCATAGAAACATAAAAGCATAAATTTTGACAGCAGATAAGGACCGCTTGGCCCACCTAGTCTGCCCAGTTCCCTATGTATTGGATAAGCTGCAGATTCTAGTTAACCAACAGCTTACTTCCTCTTACCCCACACTATAATTGCCTTATGTCTGTTCTGTGCATGTCAAATCCAATGTATCTAACTCCAGAAATTGGAATCCGATCATCTCTACTGAGTATAGATTCTTCAAATTTTTACTGTCCCTTTAAATGGGAAGTATAAGAGCACTGTGTGGCCACACTTTGAGGAACAGGTGGGTAGCCTCAAGGTTATGGGGTTTTCTTTAGTTTTACTATCCCAGTATTTGCTTGCACTTTTATGCATTAAAGCACCACTGGATATATTTCAGCATTAGGCTACTGCATGAGTGTACCTTCCTTTTTGTTCTACAACCATCCACTATCCTCAATGACCAGCCAGTGAATAAATGAAATACCCATATTTTGCAGTATAATTGTAATGGGTTTAAACTAATTTATTGCTATAACACAGCAAAATGTGGTTACTTAATTTAACTGGCAGTAAGCCATAATGTAAGTGGAGGGTTTTGTCAGCTACTATGGGAAGGGTGGGCAATTGGATAGCTGGGACCACTTAGCATAGATGGGGTTACGTGGTGCCACTGGACACCTGCAAATGCTTGGATTGTGGTAGGGTGGCACTGGATGTCAGAGGCTTATATGCTTTTGGCAGGGTGGGGTGGAGCTGCCATTAGATAACAGGAACTACTATACTTGTATTTGGGTCAGGGTGTGTGCCACTGGGCATCAGGAGCAACCTGGATTGTGGCAAAGTGGGGGAGAGAGGTGCCATGAGAAGTCAGGGACTACTTGAATTGGGGCAGGGTGAGGGATGGTGTGTCACTGGATGCAAGGGACAGCGTGTGGGCAGGGAACCACTGAGCACTACAGACTGCATGAATTGGGGAATGTTAAAGAAGGTGATGTTACTTAACACCAGGGACTGCCTGGATTGGGGAACGCATGGGAAGGGTGACAATGGATGTCAGGGACTGCTCAACATTGGGTCTGGTGAGGGAGGGATGGCCACAAGAGCCAGGGACATGCTGCAAGGGGAGTTTTACTTGACACTAGGGTCTGCTTGACACCAGAAGTATTGAAAATACAAAGGACATCATTGTTGATACAGATTAGAGTGCCTAAATAAAATATTGTCAATAACATGTATGGAAAAAGGTAGACTAGAGCAAACAAAATTGGATATGATAAATAACACTAAGTACTTTATAGTCAACACACAACTCAGTGTTAAAGAGTCACTGAAGTGCAACCATCTCTAGGGTGGAACCCAGTAACACTTTTGTGGCAGCACACAACACAAAATGTTTTAATTTTCTGTGCCTAGAAGGAAACTGACTAATAATGCACCAGGTAACATGTATTGGTAGGTGAGTGAATGAGGGATTTTCCTAAATTTTGAAGTACTTTGGGACATTTGGAAAGCTGTAGCCAGAAAAAGCTACTTTTTAACTTTACAGGATAATAGAAGTGATTTGCGAACCTCTTACAATAGAAATCTGAGAAACATGTAATATTAAGACATGTGACTTCTCTCCATTTTGACAGGCGATAGATTTTTTTGCTTTGTGTAATGTCACTAAAACATCCGTCTCTGCCAGGAATGTACCTATATTGCAGAGATTTGCCCTGTTTAGGCTGTGCTATCATACAGATGCCAGTGAAGTGTTTTAAGAAAGCCCACTTGAGATGGGGCACTACTGGAGCTCGTGCTCACAATCAGGAGCAGTATTGCAGACATCAAGCTGGGATGCCACCTGGGCACCAGCTATCACCATACAGTGTGATTTAACATAAGGACTGCCACAGAGACAAACCACACAAGGACAAGGGTCCTGAACTTCAAGAGGGCAGACATTGAAAAATGGGTGAATGCCTTGGAAATTACCTAACGGGGGGATAGCTTGTCTGAGTGGAAGAATATTATTCCAAATTAAGGGCTGGCATAGGGAAGGCAACAAACACTCTGTGCAAAATAAGTGAGCAAAAACAGGAGGTAAAAGGGACCTCAGTGGTTCTCCAGGGAACTGGCTGCGAAGGTAAAGGCTAAAGGGGTGGCATTCAGGAGGTTCAAGGAGATGCAGAGGGAGGAGGATAGGGTGGTGCACCAGGAAAAGCAGAGAGAAGCAGGTAAGGCAGTATAGGGGTATAGGGTGCAAAGGCACAATCAGAGGAAAGGATAACAATGGGGTAGCTAGAGGGGACAAGACCTTTTTCAGACACATGAGCAAAAAGAGGAAGACAAAGGGAAGGATTGTGAGGTTAAGAAAGGCAGAGTAAAACAGTGCAGAAGAAGATCAGGAAGAAGCAAATATCCTGAACAGATACTTCTGCTCATGTATCACATATAAGCAGCAGAACACTAGGGAGAGGGAAGTGGACACAAGTCCATTCAGAGAGGAAAGAATCCTGGGAGGACTTGCAAATCGGAGAGTGGATGAGGCTATGGGGCTGGATGGGGCACACTCTCAATGTGCTGAGAGAGCACAGGGAAGTACTGGCTACACGTCTGATAGCCCTATTCAACAACTCACTGGAAACAAGAGCGGTTCAAGAGGACTGGAGGAGGGCATATGTAGTCCCACTTCATAAAAGCAGCAGGAAGAAGGAGGCTATCAACTACAACCTGGACATTCTAACCTCAGTGGTGGGGAAGTTATGGTGACACCACTAAAAGAAATGCTAGTGGAGTATCTTCAATCCAGTGGTGTTCAAAACCGGAGGCAGCACAAATTCACGGGGTGGGGGGAGGTCATTTTAGATGAACCTGATCAATTTCTTCAATGGGGTGATCAGAAAAATAGATCAGGGTGGGGCAGTAGATGTGGTCTACTTTGACTTCAGCAAGGCCTTTGACATTGTACAACACAGGAGGCTTATAAGGAAACTCGGTAGTTTGGGGGTGGAAAGAAAACAAATTCAGCACCACCTACCATCAAGAAACAAATTAAGGTACCGAAACAAGATTGGGCTATTTCAAGTATTACATATTTTAGTAATTTAAAAAGCCTAAAGGGAGACTTCTGGTGATGTCACTAAATGGCTTAGTCGCACCTCAAGTCAGCGTCTCCTTGGGTCTTAATTAACTTGTAATAAAAGTCCATTTTGTGGCATAGAAAGAATCAGCAAATGGCACCAACATTTGTCATTCAATGGCTGTCAAACACAAACTATTTTACTTTGTAGCAGAAAGCCCTTGAAAACAATGAGAACTGAGATCAAGCATGCAGGACTGTAACAAGAGCCTGTCCTCCTCCTGCACAGAGGGATCACCGGACCACCAAGGAGAATCTGATGATGAGGACAACAATTTCACAATCACCTCCAAAAAGCTCTTTTTAGAGCTTCAGCAATTTGGAAGTACTCTACAACAAGTAGAGACTGGACTTGCAGAAATGAGAAAAGATGTAACGGCGCTATTCAGCCAAGCAAAAGATTTAGAACAAGGTCCTACTGTGATCTCTGAGCTGGCCAACCACCACAATTCAGCACTCTTGGTGCTTTATCAAACAGAGTGATACATGACTGCAAAACTTGAGGACCTGGAGCAGAGGTCATGGAGGAATAATATCAGAGTGTATGGCTTTTCTGAGGGCACTGCAAAGGGGACACAGTTCTGTTTTTTGAAGGATTCCTGAGAGAAGTACTGCAGATCCCACAGGAGCAGCACCTAAACATTGAACGAGCCCATATATCCCTCACGCTGAAGCCCCAGGGGTCCATTGCCAGACTGTGCTCCTTCATGGCTCATTTCCTTGACTATTAAGTAAAAATGCAAATACTGAGAATGGCCTTGACCAGAAAGGGGTGCCCTTTGGAGATGTCACCTTATACTTTGATCAAAACTACACTCCGGGACTTATCACTCAGAAACACTCTGTCTTACAAGTTGTTAAAGCACTGAGAGATAAGGGAATAAAAGCACATCTAATAGCCCTAGCACAGCTAAAGGTCATAACAGAGGGTGAGAACACATTTTTCAGAAGTCTCAGAGAGGCACAACACAATCTACAAAAACAAGATCTCCCCCTTCCAAGTGAACAAGAACGCTTGAAGAGTACTGAACAAGATCTGTAGAACCATGTCTGGAACTACAACGAAACCAGATCCTGGCACACTTGTTCTCCAAATACACATGACCATTGGGATCAGATGTGTAGCTGCAAGTAGAAGGTGCAGCCGGGTAATGAAGCAGGACTCTCCATGACCTGAAGTATGAAGTAATAACCACAAAAAAGAAAAAAAAATGTGTTCAAAGGGATTGTGTTGCCTGAAAGCCCTAGAATCACCAGTAAACAGGCAGTCTGGTATCAGTTTTAATTTCTTGTTCTGTGCCAGACTCCCCCTTCCTTAAAGAGCTATGCAGTGATGGCTGAAATATTGATGCCTATCTTGACACTGGCTTAAGGTTTTGTAAACATTTGAACAGTGCAGCCTGACATTGGAAGGGGACTTGCAGGGGCAGATGGTTGAGTGGTTGGGCCCCCCATGGTCTTCCTGGTAAATTGCACCTCAAGCAGGGCCATTTCTGTTCCTGTGCCATGAGGGAAACATTTAATTTCAAGATGGCTGCTGTGTTGTCATAAGTAGTGAGAGGGAGACAACTGCATCATCTTTTCCTCTAGATTCCCCCCGCGCCTTCTAGTCCACCATAAAATAAAGCTCCATAAAACCGGAAACACTACTTTATGTTTTTCTCATCAGAGCACATTCAACAATGGAGTTGCATGGACTGGATACGGGAGCTTGAACACTCCCCAGCCACATCTACCATGAATCCCTGGATCATAGTTTTCCTTTTCTCCCCCTTTTGATCTATGGACAGCATCCAACTGGTAAAAGCATTGGTCCTTTGAGCAAGTACAAGTGAAAGGAAGACCAGGAGGATATTCAATAGCTTGACTGCTGCTACAGCAGTCTCACTATGCCTGCTGCTCCTTTATAAGCCAGTATGCAACACTGAACTACCTTTTAATTTGAGTGCCTTACGGGAGGGAGGACTGTCTTGGGGAGATTATGACTCACAGAAGTAACTGGAAGAAGGGGGGAGAAAAAATGTTCATTGGGTCTATATTGTAATAGTTATGGTAAAAATATTTGAAAACGTTGAGCTTGCTGTTAGCAAGAATGATTTTAAAGTATTACATTTTGGAGGGCTAGGGGAAACAGCTTTGAAGCCTGAAATGGCGTGCTGAGCCACTAAATTGGTTGCTACCATACATGCCAAGATGCACCAGAAAAGTAACCTCAAGATGAAGAAGAGGTGGAGAATGCAAACCATCTTATTTCCTTTCATTATGTTTTATTGACTGCAGCGGTTCCTAGATATCCATACTGCTTGACAATAAAGTGTCATTAGTAAATTATCCACATTGATGCACCACTTCCATCTGCACCAAAATATCTTGAAGTGATGGATGAATTGTTAATGTTCTGTAAGTTAACCAGTTACAAAGTTGAAAGTTTTCACTGTTACAGGTTTGGTCAGGATAATTACAATGTCTACTCGAGATATTGCCAGGCAAGGTGCTAGAACTTAGATTTAAAGAATGACTAACATGAACAAAGGAACATATCTCAGGGTGGTCTCCTATAAGGTTAAGGGCCAGGACTGCCCTGTTAAGTGGTCACAGATTATCCAGGACCTGAACAGGCTTAAAACTAAGGTGGTATTCTTATAAGAGACCCACCTCACCCAAGCTGAACACAAAAACTGAAACACAGCTAGGAGAGGCGGGGTTTTGCCTCCACCTGTGAAGAGCACCATTCCACTGTGGGGAGCTATACTCTTTAGAAAAGACACCCAACAGACATAGATGAAGTCAGAGAGGACCTGGAAGATAGGTTCCTGGAATGTCATGGCTACAACAGGGACACTCCAGTGGTTCTGCTAAACATATACACACCAATGAAGAACAGGAAAAAACTATACTCCTACGGTGAATGCTATACAATATGGCGCATGAACAGAGTACCCTTTATCTGCTGGGGGTGGGATTTGTACTGCACCCCCAACCCACTCTGGGACAAAATTGGGGAGAGGGGAAGGAAGGCAACACCATCCAGTAAGTGTCTGGTTAAATTATCCAGGCAGCTGGGTCTGACAGGCACCTGGAGACACCAACACCCCAAGGGCAAAGATTATACTTACTATTCCCCACCTCACAAGTAATATTTAAGGACTGATCTATTCTGAATCACAAATGAATGGGTCATGCAATACAATTGTAACCGCCAGGCCACTTTTTAACTAGTGTGCACCCCCCCCCATTAAAATCTGGAAACACTGGTGCTCACATACTGGCATACTAATTTAGTTTACAAACAGGAAGGTACCACCCCTGGTGTTAGGATGTATACCTGACTAATTTTCTAGAGGAAGAAAGGGGTGGGGGTACAGTATCAAACAACATGAACCATGTGTAAATGACACAACCCAAGTCCTGGGTGGAGGCTGCTAGGCATATGCTAGATCTAACCTGCTGAGTGACCCCAGTAAATCCGCACAACCAGAAGCAATAATTGAAATGTCCATAACAGTGACTGGGATTGTGCAGTATGGCTTTATTAAACAGATGGAACATAAAAGCAGAAGTGGATCCCCAAGGGTCAGTCCAGGCAGGACAGGTACAATTCATGAACTCTCCTTGCATGCAGTACAGTTAATGAACAACAACAGAGCAATATTCTTCCCAAACTCCCAAAAGGTGCATTAGTGGACACCTGGCCACGTACATGAACATTTTCCTTCTGAGTTCCAAAAAGGTGCATTAGTGGACACCTAGCCATGCACATGAACATTTCCTCCCATACGTGTTATTTAGTGAATCTAAGCCACACACTTAGAATGATTCTTGAACATAGGTACCTATTAGTGAAAATCAGTCACACACCTTAACCTGCATCTTGGCCCCTGCTCAGGTAAAAATACTGGTGCCCTTTACAAACCAGGAAGCCCTGCCTTGTAAGCACTTAGATGGCGTTCCTCCCATCCTTGGCCCCCACTGACAGTCTCTGCTATTCTTCAGGGTTACACCATTGAAGCCCCCATTCCCCATTGAAATGCTAGAGGTCCCACACTTTAACTTCATCACTCACTGGGATGACCAGAAAATAAACTGCACTCACTTGAGTACACAGTTTAACAGTACTTCACTCACTTGGGTGAAACTAGGGACACTGACAGTTGCGATCCAGCCTTATCTATGGGCACACACACCCCAGACTATCGAATCCCCTAAGAAATGTGGAGATCTGATCTCCTAGAACAGTACTCACAGTGGTTGTCCCGTCCACCTGGCATGGAACAATGAATGAAAAGAAAGGCACTTTTCTGGGTAGCCGATCAAAACAGTCTCTTTCAGGTCCTGTCCAAGGCAGTTGAAAACACCACAGAACATTCAGGGGATTGCACCTTGAGTCCACTGAAGACAAGCAGTTCCTTCCGCTTCACTGGAAGCAGAAATCAGTAAATCCTGCTGTAACACTGGTCCCCACCACTTCACTGGAAGCTGGAATTGTCACTCTACTAGGGTGAGAAATACTGGGCCCTCTCCCCAGAGCCCACTAGCAATCCTTCTGCAATTCTCACCTCCTCACTCAAGACTCCAGCTCAAACTCAAACTGAGCATTCTAAGCTTCCCAGAGCAGCTATCCACAGAGTGTGGCTTATGCTGCTGTGAGAGTTCTAAATGACCTAATCATTCTTCCCTCAGGCTATCTGAGTAAACAATGATGTCATTGTGTAAGGATCCCCAATGAGCTCCCTACCAGCTGCCTGCTACCTTCTTTACAATAATACTGATAGGATGCTAGTAACCCCAGGGGACTGGGTAGTTACACAATATTGTTTTATAAAATCCATTACAACATTTGACCATGCCCCAGTGGTTGTTGATTTGCTCATAAGCCCAGCAAAAAAAATCTCTATGGAGACTTAATATCTCATTGTTGAATGACACTACCTTCATGAACATGATCCATTCCCAAATCGAAGAATATCTTAAGCACAACATGGAGGAGGACACCAGTTGTGGGGTTTGATGGAACACAAAGATGTGCTCACAGGTAAAATTATTCAATTTACCTCACGAAAAAAGAAGGCAGTGATAGCAAAGAGGGTACATCTGGAGAGACAAACATTTGGGCTAGAATCCCACCACAAAATTACCTTAGATGAAGCCCTCAAACAAGAACTTAAAGTAAGAAGAGACACCCTTCCAAAACCACTGGAACAACACATTGAAGGGAATCACAAGTATGCCAGACAATGATTTTGCAAACATGGCAACAAAGCATGGAAAATTCTTGCATGGCAAATCAGACAAGAGGCTGCTAATAGGGCAGTACTCAAAATAAGGGACACAGAAGGTACTGGGATATAGTACACTAAACCACAAGATATCACAAAGACATTTGCCAGATATTGCAAAACACTCTGCACAGCAGAGCACTCTGAACACCACTCAGAGAAAATACAAAGGTTTCTGAACACACTAAACATTCTGGTCCTGTCCCAGGAGGATAAGGATTATTTGGAAACACCAATTGGAGAGATAGAAATCCAAGAAACTATCAGTGAATTGAAGAATGTGAAAGCTCCAGAAGTAGCTGGGCTTACCAGGAAATTTTTATAAAACCCTTAAAAAGGAATTGACCCCTGTCTTGCAGGAACTTTCAGGGAGGTTCTCAAGGGAGAGGTGGCACAGCTGTCATGGCACCAGGTTCAAATAACACCATCCCAAACCAGGAAAAGTCTCTGGAGACTGTGGAGCATACCGCCCCATCTCCTTACTCCAAGTGGACATGAAGATCTTCACCTTTTTATTAGTGAGGAGACTGCAGCAGTGTGTGGGGAGCCCAGTCCACCCACAGCAGACAGGTTTTATGGGAGGCATATATTTACAAAATAACATTAGAAGAGTCCTGAATGTTATTTCCTCTCAGAGGGCCTCCAATGGGATACAACTGGCAATTTCAATGGACCCTGAAAGAGCATTTGACCTGGTGGACTAGGCCTTCATCACACGGCTTCTGCAGAGGATAGAATTTGGGGTGAGACTTCAAAATAGTGTGGCCTCCCTATACACATCCCCACAGGCAATAGTTAAGATTAATGGATTCAACTCAGATAGATTCAAGCTCAGTAGGGGGATGCGGCGGGGTGCCCCCTCACACCTCTCCTCTTTATGTTCTGTATGGAGCCACTAGAAATTGCAATAAGAGTCAATTCACAAATCAAAGGAATAATAATAGGGAGTCTAGAACAAAAAGTCTTGCTTTACATGGACAACGCTCTCTTTTTCATCAGGGATCCCTCCACCTCCATACCTGCCTCATAGACATTACTGCTGGAATATGAGGCAATTGCAGGATATTGCATTAACTATCACAAATCGGAGGCAATCCATAGCTCATGAGCTTGTACTAGAGAATTTAAAGATTCCTTTCCTTTCAAGTGGCCTCCACATAACAGTTTTTGATATCTGAGGGTCAGACTAACAACCTGATTCTCAAATTTATTTCACTTAAACTATGAGAGGTTGTTTGCTGAGCTGCAAAAAGACAAAAGGGCCTATTCACGAATGGCTGGGGTGGCTATGCACCATGTAAGTTGGGCACATAGCCACTGTGCAGCCACCTGTGCCCACTGTGCCTCTTCCACTGCATACACCACCCAGATGCACCCCCAACGCACCCGATCCCCTGACCAGTCATGGAGCTTTGTGCAGGAGTGGGCCAAGGGGCAGTGCAGGGGGGCCAGCCAGCACTCCACGGCATTTACAACCCCATGGAGTGCTGTGCTTGGGGGTTGCCAGATCTACATCTGGGAGGCAGCCATAAACACTGGGACTGGCAATGTGCCCCCCTGCTGAGGCTGCTTCTGGATGTGGTGGGCTCAGCCAGCACCCCAAACAAAGCTGCCCCTGACATCAGGGCACATCTGGAGTCCTGGGTTGGGCACGTGGGGTGACTGCCCACAACAGCTCAGTCAGCGCTGTGCATGCCAGCTGGCAACATGGTGCCAGAAGCGCATAACGAATCCACTGAAGGTCCCTGCCTGGGCAGCCGATTGGCTGCCCACCACAATCCATGCTCTGCACCCACCTGCCTCCCACAGACCTGCATGCTGGGGGGGAAGGGCTGTGTAAGGGAGCTGGGCTGTGGCCAGTGTTTGTGAATGTGGCCCCTGTGCAGAAATCCCTCACGTGTGGAGCTGCGCACCCCTATACGCACCTCTTGCATGTTCCTTTGTGAATAGGCCCCATAGTGACTTGGCAGTTGTTGCCCTATACCCTTGGAGGCATTAGCTGACAAAAATATGGTGGTCTTGTTAATTAATTTTATTTACTGTTACTGTCATTTCACTTTTTGCATTAATACATGATTTGTAATATGCACTTTGCACTTGTTTGTGATACACTGTCTCTTTAAGAAGATTGCTATTTAATAAAGTAGTATGTAGCATTGTGACAATCCCTGATGACACTGTAGGCAAAACTGGTCCGAGGTCTGTGTTGTTACTGTCGGTGTCTCTGTGAGGGGCTGACACTAATAGGCACTGTTCTTTTGACTTTTTAAATTAATAAAATATGCAATACTTGAAATAGCCCATCCCTGTTTCAATACCTTAATTCGTATCTGATGGTGGGTGGTGCTGGATTTGCTTTCCTTTGTTTCAGATGTATCACTTTGTACAGCCAGCAGCAGGGCAATTGTCTATTGTTCTGCAGTTTGGGGGTAGGACACAATGTGGTAAACCGGGTATGGAACTGGTTGATGGATAAGTGACAGAGAGTGGTGGTAAATGGCAGTCTAATGAGGGAAGCGTGACCATCGGGGTGCCTCAGGGATCAGTACTTTGACCTATTCCCATCAGTGTCTCCATAAGCGGCACTGCAGGGGAGCTGGAAGGGAAGGTATACATCATTGTAGATAACTTCAAATCTACAAAAGAATAGATACTCCAAAGGGGGGCAGTGAGAATGAGCAGAGAACTAAGACAACTCTAAGACTGGTCGATGCTATGGCAGCTAGGTTTCAATAACAAAAAGTGCAAAATCATGCACTTAGGGTACAGAAACCCAGAGGTGGTTTATAATCTAGGAGAGGAGGCACTGAAGTCACTAAACAGGAAAGAGACCTTGGGGTTTATCATATCTGAAGACCTCAAGGTGGCGGGAAAGTGCAACAAGGCAGTAGACAGGACCAGCAGGATGCTGGGGTGCATAGGGAGGGGGAATCACTAGTAGAAAGAGTGAGGTGGTGTTACCACTGTATTGATCATTGGCAAGACCTCACCTGAAGAACTATGTCCAGTTCTGGAGACCACATCTCAGGAAGGACATAGACAGGGTGGAGGTTGTTCAGAGGAGGACAACTAAAATGGTGTAGGGGCTGCATCATAAGCACTCTGAAGAGAGACTGAGGGATCTCAATATGTACACACTGAAAAAGTGAAGGAAGAGGGGGGACATGATAGAGACCTTTAAGTATCTTACAAGGGTAAATAAAGTACAGGAGGGGAGCATTTATTCAGAAGAGAAGGTGCATAAGAACAAGGGGGTATGCAGTGATGTTGGAGGGGGGAATTTAAGAGGGATGTGAGGAAGTACTTCTTCACTGAAAGAGCGGTGGTTGCCTGGAACAGTCCCCCAGTGGAGGTGGTAGGAGTGAAAACAGTGGTGAGCTTCAAGCATGCATGGAATAGGCAAAAAGGAATCATGGTAGGATTGCGTGGGGGTGAAGTAGCCAGAGATCAGGTAGGGTCTGCAGTGACAATATAGGAGGGACAATATGGGCATATTGGGTGAGCCAAGTGGGACTTATCTGCTGACAAATTCTGTGTTTTTATATTTTCTTCCCAGTTTCTTCTAGAGGTTCTCCCACCTCCACTTTGGCATGAGACGTGCTGTGAATGGTCTTGGCAATATAGCATGCCTCAGCAGAGAAGAAAGCTCCCTGGCCCACCTACTGGGTTTGCTAACTTTGCTACATAACAGAACCCATCGGTAGCCCTCCCTGGTCAAGGAAGGCTGCCATCCACAATCTGATCTGGCCCCCGAGATAATGACCAGGGTTCGCTTCCAAACTCCGGCCATCTACACGGCAGCACAATGCATTGGTGCTGGGTCACTGGAGTGACCTAACCAAAACATTTTAAGTATACATTTGTAGCTAGCATGTTTGCAGCTCAAAATAAATCTGTGGACAAGTGGATGGGATTATAAATCCCTATTTTTATATGCCGCAGCCTCCCCCTTTAAATTTCTGCTTAATTTTGTGGTTACAAATGATTTCTTGAACTGTTCTGGAGTTCTGAAAATCCAATGTGTAATTACAGATGAGAATATTTGGGTAGATAAAGACCATAGGTCCATCCAGTCCATCTGGTCCATACCTCGGTCCAGGTTCCAGTCTAGTACTGGCCTGTCTTTAATCTATCTAATTAGTGCCTGGATGTACCACTTATGTTACCACAAACCCCCTACCCTTGTGTTTGCCCTCCCTAGGCCCATAAAGTGGTCTCATCCATGCCTAACAGCATCATCTGATTTTTAATGAGCCACTGTGGTACTAGGTGTTTTTTTCTATCAGCTACCTTCGCCATAAAGAAGCATTTTCTTGTGTCCTTCCTGAACTTGTCACCCACTAGCTTCAGGTTATAACCCTTCACGATATTACCCTTATTGAGCTGAAACAACTGCTGGCAGTCCATCCTGCTGACAACCTTCAAGCACTTGAAGGTTTTTATCATCCCCCTCCCCCCACTTTCCCTTCTAGTCTTCAATGAGTACATGTCAAGGTCCTGTAGTCTGTCTTCATAGAATTTTTCATTCTTGCCCTGGATCATCTTGGTCACTCTTCACCGTAAAGACTCTCGGTGATCCCTGTCTTTTCTTAGGTGTCGATTCAAAAACTGGACACAGTGCTCCAGATGAGGTCTCACCAATGACCTATACAGGTGCAGGATCACTTTCCTCCTCCTACTTGAGAATGCCCTCCCTATGCATCCCAGAATTCTGTTTGCCTTGCTGTACACCATATCCCAGTTTCCTGAGTTCTTCAGGTTCTCACTGATTATGGCTCACAGGTCTCTCTCCTCGGTGATTTTCACCAGTTTTACACCCGCTATCCAGTATTCAGTCTTCGGATTTTTCTTACAAAGTGCATAACTTTGGACTTTTTGGGTTTGAATTTTAGTAGCTAGACCTCTGATCACTTTTCCAGTTTTGCTAGATCCTCTTTTAGCTCTGAAATGACTTTCTCACTGTGCACCATCTTGCAAATCTTAGTGTTATCCATGACATCCTGCCTATATGCCTTCTCCTTAATCACAAATGAACACATTGAAAGCACGAGGCCCAGGACTGATCCCTGTGTTACACTCCTCATCACCTGTCTCATCTCTAATTTGGCCCCCTTTATGACTACTCTCTGGGTCTTATCCTGGAGTCAGTTTTCCACTCATATTTTCAGTTTATCATCAAGTCCTATATCATGCAGTTTCTTTACCAATGTGTTATGTGGCACTGAGTCAAATACATTATTGAAGTCCAAGCATGGAACATCTAGGATCTTGCTTTTGTCTAGATCCTTGAATACCCTACTGAAAAATTCTATATTTGTCTGAAAATATTTACCCCTGACAAATCTGTGCTGTCTGCTGTCTTGGAACCCCTGTACTTCCAGGAAATCCATCAGACTTTCCTTTATTATGGACCCCCAAAACTTACGCAGGATGAATGCAAGGTTTACCAGCCTATAGTTCCTTTGGTTCTCCTGTGCCCAAGTTTCTGAAGAGTGATATCTGCTACTCTCCAGTCTGCTGGAACCTCTCCTGTATCCAAGGAACAGTTGAATAGGTCCACCAGTGGTGCTGCCAGGGCTGTGCCAGTTTTCTCAGCACTTGGTGGAGTCCATCTGGTCTGGAAGACTTATCTCCCTTTAACCCCATTAGCTCCTTGAGCGCCATTTCTTCTGAAATTGACTCCTTGGTCTATGTTATTTTTTTCCATGGTTGGATACCTCAATCCAGGAGTTGGCCATCATTCTCTGCCATAAAGACTGAGCAGAAGTATTCATTGAGGAACTGTGCCTTTTGTTCATCCCCCTCTACCCAGGTTGCACCTTTTTTTCAGTCAGTCTCTTCCATTTTTGGCATTTCTGCTTACATGTATGTAGTTGAAAATGCCTTATTGTTATCCTATGACCCCTCAGCTATAATGAGATCTGCATTCCCTTTTGGCTTTCTTACTAACTTGTTTGTCTCCCTGGCACAGTTGAGGTACTTCTTCCTATTGTCCTTTGACTGGGAAGACTAATATTCCCTAAATGCAGCCTTCTTTGCTATCACTTCTTCCCTGACCTCCATTGAGAACCAAGTTGGCCTTCTCTTCTTCCTGTTTTCTCCTTCCTGTTTTCTCCTATCTGCCTGTGCCATCCCTTTGCTACATCTGGAACATTCTTCCTGATGAACTCCTAATTTTATTTTATTCCTTACATCTATCTATATCTCACTTTTCCAGCTGAGTTCTTCCTCCAATTTCCTGATGTCAGCCTTCTGGAAGTTCTGCACTAATGTTCTAGCTGCCAGTATGTGTACCCTCAATGTTAGGTCAAACCATACAATGTAATAATTGCTCATAATGAGCATTTTTTCCAGTGATTGTCTCCTCACACCATCACCATTGGTCAGGATTGGATCCAAGATGCTTCCTCCTCTTGTATGTTCCCCTATGTGTTTAGCCAGGAATTAGTCCTAGAGGGTGTCCACTACCACCTGGCTCCTGGTGCTCTGCACTACTAGGATGCTCCAGTTAACATCAGGTAAGTTAAACTCCATTACCAGAACTAGTTCTCCCTTCTGCCAGTGTTCCTAATTACTGCCCCTAGTTCCGCATCCACCTTCTCATTTGGGTTGAGGGTCAGTAGGTTACACCCAGGTGGATCATTTTCTTCCGCTTTGGGAATAGTTATAATCATACCATTTCCACTTCCTTGCCTCCCTGTTTCTCTGTTCACTGTAGCCCTGATGACGTCTCTAACATACAGGGCAACCCCCTCTTGCACTAGTCCCTATACTTTCTGAATAAGTCGCAGACTTGGACCATATTGTTACAGTCATTTTTTGGCATGGGCTCAAGTTTCCATGACTGCCACAATGTCTGACTAGCCCTCCTCCACTAAAGCCTGAGGGTTGTCCAGTTTGTTACCAAGACTTCTGGAACTGAAACTTGTGACTCTCCAGGACTCAAGGTTCCTTCCTTCCTTGTTTATTTATGCTTATCCTCATTACATTTTACAGCCTGGGTCTCTGCAGTGTCCACTTTGTCTGCCAACCCCATGCATCCCCCCTCTTCCCATTACTTTGTGCCTAGTTTGGATCACTTTCTTTCCCTGTACTCACCCTTGGAGCCCTATTCAGTCACACTCTTTCCCCATTCTCTTCATTCTCACCTCACTCTGTGGAGCACATACCAGTTCACCTAATAGTGATCTAGCCAATAGGTTGTTCCTGGCCCAAGCCTCCCTCTCTATCAGTTTCTTTATTTTTGTGTTTGTAATTTGTGCTTTTGCCCCATCTACTGTACCTCTGCCCCTGAACTCCCACCAATTCCCCAATGCTGGACACTGATCCGCATCCTACCTGAGCTCACTTGAGATGCCATCCACCAGAGAGCCAAGGCTTGCCCCCAGTCAGGGATATGGAGGAGGGGAGTTACCTCTGAACATTTTCTTGTGTTGTCAGGAGGCAGTCTTTTCCAGACCAGCTAGGTGGAAACAGTGGTGCTAGAAGTCCTTCGCCATCAGGTGCAGGGCACTGCTTTTTCCAGTTTCTCAGTTTCTCATCCGAACTCCACGAGAGCTGTATGTGCACGGGCTGGAAGGACAGATGCATGCAAGGATGATATCATCAACAGCCAGCACAGCTCCACCAACCCATTGTCATAGCACTCCCTACTGTCCCCTGCATCCAGGAGGCAGTATGGTGGCAGCAGACAGGACCCTCCATCCCTGGGGAAGAAGGATGTCCTCTGGGACACTCAGTCCTTCCCTCTGCCAGGCCCCAAGGACCCAGGCTTATTCCTGAATCTGGGTCACCAGCATCATGAGCTATAGTGCTACCGCTGTGCCAGTGGGTTGGTCCCACTACCAGTTTCAATGATGCTCTACACAGTCATCAAACTTGTTTCTGAATGCCCTCACCCCATCCCTATTGGAGTGTAGGCAATCTGACTTAGCATCTATTAAACTGTTAAAAAGGTAATTCTTCATTCTGTAGGATTTTACTACTTGAAATGTTTCTCAGCTTCTACAAACACACGTGTCAAAAGTACCTGCAATGACTGCAGACTGCAGCTCATGCATTTTAATGCATTGCTTGTAACCCTGCTGACCCTCAGAGATTTATATACAGTACCTGTGTTTATAAAAAAATACAGAGAAGTTGCAAATGGTAGTTGTGCCAAACATTCAAAGCAAGAGGAAAGTCCACATAATGCTATATAAATTTCATATGAGCTACTGTACACACTTTCTTTCTAGCTGTTGGATAGCTTAGTATCAATCGATAATAACAGGAGTTGCCATGCCGTCTTTGTACAGTAGTTATCTGATTCAACTGAACTAAATTCAAAGGTGATAGTTTGCTTCCTGATGGTTAAGGAGGGGTTGGTACAATATGTTGTCTGTTTTTCATGAACATGTGGAAGGGTGTGAGAAGACAAAGTTACTTAAACATGTCTACATACATAATAGAAGACAGTTTCAACCTTCTGCATATATACAGTGTTGTGCGTGTGTGTGTGTGTGTGTGTGTGTGTGTGTGTGTGTTAAAGTCAGAAAATTAAGACAAACATTTCTCAAAAGAGGTTCATGCAGGCTATAAAAATCAACATGCATAGTTAATGAATTCTGACCGCAACAGAAAATTAGCATGCAGTGGCGCCTATTGCAAATATGTAAGTCCATGCAAAAATCATCATTGACACAAAAGAAGTTAGAACAGTTATGCTTCCCACTGCAGCTGAGATTTCATTACAGTAATCAGTTTTCATTTCATTCCAAAGTGGAAAAAGGAAAAAAAAGAGACAACATTTAAAGACATCCACAGTGCCCAACAGTTGGAAATATCCACAAAAATTCAGACATGCTAGTCTCAGACACTTCAGATGAGATGCAGAGGATAGGAGAAACATAGGTGGTGAAAGAGTCTGAAAAGTGATAGGGCCAAAGATATGGGGGTAAATTCCCTTCCCACTAGTTAATAGGGTTCACATATTGTACACTTTTTTTTTTCCAGTCAAAATTGCAATATATGGAGTAACTAAACTCCCTCCCACAAACTAATTGCATCTCCCTGTGCCTAGTTCCTTGATGCCCCCCCCCACCCCAGGCCTGGCCCTTTATTTTCATTTTTTAAAGTTTGACTACTGTGCTTTAACTCAATAGACCCTGACTCCAGCCAAACTCTTAATAACAACAGTACTCAGGCCTTCTCTTTCCAAAATTCTTCTGACAACCTGGAAGCCACAAAGGGAGTGATTAGAAAGCAACATTGCTTATTGAACAAGCTGCATTTTAAAGGCACATTCCTCCCTAGAAATAAATTAGCATGACTGCAAAAACTGATAGGACCAGGCCTTATTACTTATGAAAGCAGTAGGGCCATGGCCGTAGTAGCACCCCCCCCCCCCCGGCACCAATGATGAGAAATCAGTTGGATGACCTAAGTGTCTACAAGCAAAAGAAAAATTAACAGCTGTCATGTTTGGCAGACTTGTCAGTGTGACTGGTATATAGTCTGTCTTCCTTGACTCCACAGTATAACATTCCAGCTTTGAATCATTCAAGCTCTCATTTTCATGGTCTATTTTAGACCTTGGCAATCACGCAGGCCTGAGCCCCACCATAAATATTTGTGCAGGCTAACCAGAACACCACCTTGAATTATATCTGTGTTGACTAGCCAGAATGCCCACTTGAATATTAATTTTGTTAGCTAGCCAGAACAACACCTTAAATTATAAAACATTAATGGTCTTTTTGGAATGAAGAGCCACACCGCAATAATAGTTAAAGCTTGATATATTTATAGTTTCAGTGAGGCTTGGTTAGCTTTAACAAACAGCTGCCTTCATTAGAAAACTCCCCACTAGACTATATGCTTCATTTTAAAACTTTCTTTAAGTCCGTGAGTGGCAGAACATATTCTTGAGACACCAGTGAGTAAACAGTGGGCTGCAGCCATCTGCACCAACACTGTGACCTGCTGCAACTTAACTGAGTCTTCAGCAGGGTGGTAAAGAAGACTCAGCTGTATCCCAATCTTTTGGGGTTATTAATGCAGGTTCTGCTTCCCCCTGTTTTCTCACTGGTGTCTGTAGAGGGCATCTGTCTTCCACTAATAAAATAAGAGAAAACCCCCCCCTGAAATGTGGAATATGGTCTGTTGGTGAATTTTTTTGAATGAATGCAACTCTTTGTTGAAACAAAATGAGCCTGACTGAAGCTGTATAAATGTTAA
Organism: Neoceratodus forsteri; assembly: GCA_016271365.2. Lineage (NCBI taxonomy): Eukaryota > Metazoa > Chordata > Ceratodontiformes > Ceratodontidae > Neoceratodus > Neoceratodus forsteri. The sequence goes on along the minus strand of CM057449.1, from coordinate 606,669,260 downwards.
GATTTAATTCATACAGCAGTATGGCTCTTCACCTCAGAATAGACCACTGATGTTTTATGATTATGGATATACCAGGTCTACACCTACAGTAAGTACATTTATAATTTGAATATGAAAGTGTTGAAATTTAAGTAGATTATTGAACTGTTTCTCTCCCAGCTTGCTGTGTCATCATCATCTTGAATTATATTTGTGGTAGCTAGCCAGCAAACCCTCTTGAATGAAATTGATGTCAACTAACAAGAATGCCTCCATCAAATAACTGTTACTGACAGCAGCCAAGAACAGACATGTGAATGCACTGGATACACATAAGAGATATAAAATTACAACAACATGAAGCATAATTAATGTGTAATTATTACATTTCTTAATATTATAATAAATGTAATCTGTAAAACATACTGTACATGCTGGCCTGGTAGCACTGAGGGTTGAGGCACTGGATGCCACACCTCGTGCTATGCTGCTGACCCAGGTTTGAGAACGACCTCGGGTCAACAGGTTGCCAGTGTGGGGGGTGGGAGGGCAGAGCAGGATTGAGCATGCCGATGGGCAGCTCTCCTCTCCCGAGGGTGGTGAGGGTGGTTGGCACCCCCCTCTGTAGTTCTTCTTCCACCAGGTGGAAGTCCAGTGGGTAGTGTAGGCAGAGGGGGGGCAGCAAAAACAGTTATGGGAGGTGGAAGGGGCTAAGCTGGCACCACAGGGTGTATGCTACACACCCCGTGGTGCCAGCTTAGCCTTCACATGCTCGCACAGCAATGTGCTGGCGCCTTGGGGGTCAGGGGAGACAACAAGTGAAATACTTATGTGTCCCCATCACCAGTTGGTGGGAAGAAGCGATGGGGACCAAAGAGCTATATATAGAAAAAAAAATACTGTAAATACATCATTACCAGCATTTCCTGTGGCATGGTGGTCATGTTAAAGTCAAGTAATTTGATATAAAAAGCAGTATTTTAGCAGTGCAAGGATATATGCCTAATTTTGAGATCTGCCACCCCCTCAGTTTGGTTACATATTAATTTTCTTGTGACCTTCTAAACCAGCCTGTGCAAATATTGAGAAGCTAAAGGAAGTGAACATTAAGAGTTACGCTAGGGAAAGTATGACTTTGCAAGTTTGTCCTGGAGAAAAAGGCAAGTTTTGCAATGAAATTTTGGAGTTTGGGGTTTATTGAACAGTGCAGATGGGCTTACCCTGTTCAATGCAAGTTCCACATATATGAGAAAATACACTGTCTGTTTGATTCACAGACCCCAAAGTGCGTACCTTTCGACAAAACAAAGTGCCTTAAATTTAATTAATTCAATTCTTTTGCAAGCACCTGTTTCAATACTACTCAAGTGCTGCAGAGAAGAGAACACTGGCTTTAACTTTCTCTCTCTTAATGTCTCAATCTGTTAGCAGACAGGAGTTCACTTCTAAAAATTGTTTTACATAGTCATTTTACTGATTTTGAGGAGCATGTCAGGCTAATTTTTTTTGTCAGAATCACTCACCTCTTTCTTTTTCTTCAGCAGCCGAATCACAGATGCCATCTTGCAAGTGTGGTAATTCTTTTATTTTTTGAAGAAGTCCTAAATAACAGGAAAGAAACAAAAAGTTATCTAATTAAACACGTTTGTCACAAATGCATTATGATTCAATAAAGAAGAACAAAAAAGGTTCACCAGAAATAGTAGCTGGAGTTTAAAGCTGACAGGTGTTTTGCTTTGCTTGTGTTATACTCTTTGAATGCCTGTGCACATTGTCATGTTCAACAAGGGAGATATATATATATAATATATATTTATACTATATATACTATAAATAGAGAGAGAAACAATGCTTTAAACAGTACCTCTTATATGAGAAATAGGAAACAATGATAAACTGTTAGTCGCTTGTTTTAGAATTTGTACTACCTGTTTATTATGAGCTGTTGAATACTTGTGTTTCCTGTGTCTCCTCCAGTACTGGGTATTGACTAACTTTTGCCTGTGTACTTTATATTGCTCTCAGCAGTCCACTTAACAATGAGGCACAGCATAGTTGTTTTTATGAGCATGTGTGGCTGGTCACGTAGGCAAGGGAACATAAATCCTATGACTCCACCTTTACTTTTTTTTTAAACGGACATATTTCATGCCACTTGGTCACAAGACATTACCTTTGTATTTATGTTCCAGTGGTGTGACAGCACCAATAATATTAACATAGGCCATAATACTGCACCCATACGCATGCATGCTTCATTGACAGTAGTGGAGGTTTCGCAGTGGGCCATGTATTATCACTGGTGACATGGGGTGATAAATTTGGGGACTCAATATGCCAGTCATGAAAGTTCAAAGTCATATTTTATTAATCTGTAGGTGAGGATGAGTATTCGTAAAAATGATGACCAAATAATCAGCAAGATGTCTTCTCTGTCAGAGGGAGAGAGGAGCAAAGGACTTAAAATTTAATTTCATACTTGTCAACTAGTAATGGCCTGATTGAGCATGTTATATAGTAATGACTCCTGATTTGGTGAAGGGGACTGCTATATCAATTAACCTAGTAGATTTCTTTGATTAAGTGGAGGATTTATGAAGGGGGTGCTGTCACATCTAGGAAAACCTTGAAAACCATATTATTCAGACATAATGAAACATATTTAATACATTTTCTCAATTTTTCTTACATGTGCACATTAGTACTAAGGACATTTACATGACAGCCCCATCTTAGTCATTTAAAATTCACCTGCTCTTGCTGCTTAGTCACCTGAAGTCATACTCCTCTGCTTGTGACATCACAGTCATTTTCATGGCAATAGAATGCCATGTCAAGTGAGACTTATAACCTTGGTTAATTAGTAGGCAGCAGAAGCAAGTGATATTTGAGGGACTTAAAGCCTTGATTTAAGGTACAGTAAATAGTCTTTGTAGTGTAGGAAAAGGGGAATTATAAATACATAAATATGGCAAGTGGTAAACTGAGTGTAAAAATCATGTTTTTAAACATTTTCACCCCAGACGTGTTACTAACCTTTAAATGATTCCACTGCTACACCATGAAGCTTTCACAGTGGATCTAGAAAATAAATTACCTTGAGCAATTCAGAAGCACACTGATTAAGTGATTCCAGTTCCAGATCCCCCTACCCAGGGTAGAAGTGATCCCTCCAGAAATGTAAACACAAGCATCCCCCTGTCCATCTCACATAAACAACATGACAACAGCTGCCACAGCCCCCTGTGCATGGGTGTCAATAATTGCCAGTCTACCTTGAGCAAATATATGATGCCCCCTTGGCCCCCAAGTCACACATCATCTCTCAACTCTCATCACCTATAACCTGTGTCCTACCAGTAGGGCTGCCCACCGCCCTGCCCAGATAGGGATAACAGGACACCATTGAATTTCAACTCCCCCCTTCTCCCCTTGGATACCCCCCCCACCTACAATACCTCTTTCTCATCACCCTGCCACACTCTACCTCTCCTCTCCTCCTACCCCATTCCGGTTAACATATCCTAACACTAGCCTACCCCTACACTTAATTAAGCACTTATAACCTAACCCATACCCCTCTTATATGCACTTTAGTCCACCCTGTTGTCTCTGTTTGCCTCGAAAATTGTGTTCTGCCTGCGTCTCTCTGCAAATTTCCTTTTCCTTCTTCCATTCTGCCTTCCACAATTTTTCATTCCCTCCTTCCTCTCCTTACTCCAATCACTGTAAATCTTGAATATCTATGTTACAATAATGGCTACCAATTACTATTGTGTCACCTTACCATCTAGTGCTACATACTGCTGCCAAGTTATTATATGTGTTCCAGTGTTACCAACTGTCACCAACTGTTGCCAAATTGCTATATGTGTCTTCATATCTACTATTTATTTATTTATTTATACATCAGTTTACAACAAATACAACTATAGTTAACTGTTGCATTGTTAGCCAATGTGATCCACCTGTAATCCTTCCTACTCTCATTGTATGCAAGTAAGCAAATTGTATTCCAACATTGTAACATTTCTCTGTATTCTATCCCATTGTTCCCTACCCCCAAGTTACACCGGGAGATGAGCAACTTGTTGCTCAGCATGTCTTCCTAGTGAAACATTTCAATAAATAAATTAACATCAGCAGCAGCCCCACACAGTCTAGGGCTGCTGCTCAGTCATCACATGAGAAACATGACACTGACTCTCAGTCTGCAGGGACACCATGTTTTCCGATCACCTGAAAAAAATGTTTTTCATTGGAGTAGGGGCTGGGTGAGGTTTACCAACCCCACAAGCACACCCGGGGTTCCCCAAAGTTCCATTCTGGATTGCTCCTCTTCACAGTCTTTGCCAATGATCTCCCTTTGGCTGTCTCTGACTGTAACATCCGCATGTATGCCAACGATACAATCATCTCTATGTCTGGCCCTTCCACCCCTCCTCCGTCAAACAGACACTGCAACATGACTTCCTAAATGTGTAAATGTGGTTCTAAATCAACAGGCTAGCCATGAACACGAAGAAGACACTCTCCATGTTGTTCTGCTCTAGACAGTGGCAAAGCTCCCCACCTGTCTCATTCAATCTATGCAGTCTTCAAGGTAGCTGAATAGACTTTGTATCCACCAACCAATATGTAGGTCTCCTCTTGGAGCAACATCTCAACTACTCTGGTCATGGAACACATGTGGTAACCAAGAGCTTTGCTAAACTCGGAGCCCTCTGCAGGGTTAAGAGATGCCTGCTGCTAAATACCAGGAAACAGGTGATCTAGTGCACAGCCTTACTTCTGTCGGACTATGGGGATGTTGTCTATTCTGGAGGTTTCCCCCATCACCCTCCACCAAACTCATCCCTCTGTTTCATGCCCTGCTCAGATTTGCTCTGGTCTGCATGTAGTACCCACCATTGTTCCATATACAATGACCTGGGGTGGGTACCTACTTCTCTGAGACACACACACTGCAGGTGGGTGCAAATCATGGACCTGCAAATTGCCCAGCTGCCTCGCTGACCTCCTCTCCTCTTCATCTAATTCAATCTACTCTCTGAGGTCAGAAGAAAAGATACAGCTACTTATCTCACACTGTAGGCACAATTTTGGGAAAGCCTTCTTCAGCTATAGGTTCCCTGGCAACTGAAACAGCCTTTTGGCCAAGATTACCACCTCATCAAGCTTCCAAGCAGCCTAAATCTTGACCATGGCTCACTACAACTCACTGCAGTCTTGCCACAACTGTTGCAGATACACCCTGCCCCCCAAGACAGAAAATTAGTGTCTTGTACTGCTAACCTATTTACGGTTCCTGGCACTTGCGTTTACATAATTGGTATGCAGGATGACCTCAGTACTCAGTTTCTGTAGATAGCTCCAGAGCTATGCATTATGATCATAGTTATAAGCATAATTCATTGTGTTCTTGAGTTTACAACTTCCCTTGCACCCATATAGGGTCTATGCTGTATTGTACTCACTTGCTCTTTGTTCAAGTTTGTAGCTCCTTGTAAAGTATATTCTGTTTTTCAGCTGAGATTGTATGTATTCCCTATTAATTCATATGGTCCACTGTCTCCTTCAGGTCACAACTGGAAATTAATCTTCTGGGCTCTGTTTGTCTATCAGGCAAAAAATGTTTTATATAAAAATCAATCGATCAATGCATAAATAAATAACTAAGTAGCACCAGCATCAACGTAGGTTGTAATAGACAGCATATCTCTCAGCCTCTCTGCATTAAAAATCATAGCACTGGCCTTCAAAATTCATAGCAAATGGCCAGAATGTGAAGCACTTTCTTATTTTAAACAATAATATGTCTACAGATAGTGGAGACCACATAGTTAGTGTTAAGGAATGTTTCTATCAAGTTAGTTTAAGGATTTAATAATTTATGTGTCCAGAAATAGCTCTACATTATTAAGGACATCATTAAATCTTTGCGGAACAAGGATAAATTTGAATGTAAAAATCATAGTGCTATGCAAAATTCATAGCAGTTGAAAGGTATGATAGTGCCAGTGAGGAGGACATACAAAAGCAAATCTGTTACGGCCAGGGCATTAAACTGAGGGAGTTAGAGAAAATCTAATGCCAAGTCCTTCCCCCAGTCCCCACTGCATTATCAGCCCCATAGAACTGTACCACTTGCTGCTGCTACCTTGGCTGCCTCTGCCTAGCAACATCATTCCATAGTGGCCAAAAAAAGTAATCATCTTACAATCACTACCCAATTCCCCCGAAGCATCCCCATCAGTCCACTTTACTTAAAAAAAAAGAGATCCTCTGCAGTGTGGTTGTATTTCACAGAGAACACCACAAATACACTGAAAATATGGTACAATGAGTCTGACAGAAAGATCAATTAGGATTAATAAAGTCTACTCAAAGTGTGGGAATCAGTGTTTTAAACAGTTATTTAAAATGTGAACCTGGCATCATTCTCACAGCCACATCAACATCTAATCTCCACTCATGTCAGATGGGCCAGGAGCAGAAACAGGAACAGTCAGATTGGGTATGAGAAGTGGTGAGAAGAGACGGTTCATTCCAGAAATCTAGCCACTATGTTATAGGGTTACCACTTTTTAAGAAGCCCAAAGTGAACATTTCTTACTGAAACATGATTTTTTGCAGGACAGTATGTAACCTCAACCTTGACTTGTTTTCTCTAAATAATCAGAATTAAGACTGTGTTGCAGTTCTTAGTTGTTTCTGTTGTTTATCATTTTAAGGTATTTTAGTTATGGTATTATAGTTTTTGCAACATTTAGAGGAAAGTAAGAACATATTTGTTTCTACTATAATGTCAGGACGTGGTATTTTTCATGTTTTTTTGCAGGACACAGCTGCCCATATCAGGACTGTCCTCCGAAAATCAGGACAGGTGGTAACCCTACCATGTCATAGTCTGTGCCAATTGATGCACTCCTAGGTATCAGCATTGCTTCTCAGGGAGTCCAACAACCACCAGATGGAGCCAGGCCCAACATTCGCACCCCAGCACTAGAGCTGAATTTGTTGTAAAAAAAAAAAAAACTACACTGCCCAAGTCATACGTGCTCACACCAAACTGCTAGCTATTTGCCCAAGTTCTGTTAGAATGTCACAGCTTTTTGTGGAAATGATGACCCTTGATCTACAGCAATTCTTCTTGGTGGAAGATTTTGATTTTCAAAGACTCTTGCAAGAGGAAAAGCCCCAAGTCAATTTAAATAGCAAAAGATGAAAAGAAAAGACAAAAACACCACAGAAGTATACTGTTTCAACTCCAACTACAAGTAGCCTTCCTAGATCATTCAGTGCAACAGGTGATGACACCACACTGAATAATCCGGACACACACTGGTTTTTCTCCTGCTCCTTCAAGTGTTTCCAGCTCCAGAGACATATCATCTCTGTCTGGCTTCAAAAAAACAGTACTGTACATCCAATATCACATCATCCTCCCTCCATCTTGAATTAAATTTTTTTGGCATACAAATAAAGTAAAATATATTATTAATAATAATTGAAAGGAGGTTATGTCTGCAGTTCAGTGGGGTGGAGCAACCAGCCATGCCCCATTTCTGAGCTATATACTGTAAGTAGCTTCCTCCCAGCCTCTCTCCGAAGCACTTTTCCTTTGCCCCCACCATCCTCCCCTCCTCCTCCAGTGGCACACCTCTCTTGTTAGGGCTTCTTCCTAAGGTACCTTTAACCAAAGGAATCCTTTCTGCAGCAACTCTAGGGAACCCCCTTTGAGGGTTCCTTGCCTTCTGTACCCCTACTGGGTGACAATTCCCCATGGAAAAGAGAGTGCAAACTGCCAAAGTTTATCAACAGTTCCACAAGCATAACACTAAACTATGTTGTGTAGGCCCATTGAACAATAATAATACTTATGTAACCCCTAGGTGGTGCTACCCCAAGGGCTACTACCACTGCCTGCTGGGCAACTAATAAGTTGAGGGGCCTGAGTTCTGAAATGGGTGCCTCCACCCAGAGGTCAGGGTTACTAGTGGTCGCACTAGCTTGGGCACAGCCCTCTGGGACACTGTAACCCCCCTTGGTTCCTGCAAGTGGCCCACACAGAATACAACAATGACCTTCAACATACCCCTGATATGCTTTACCAGTATCCAAACCCTTGGCACTTACCACCAGGATTGATTTCTCCAGCTCGACCCTGGGGACCCCCTGTAAAACAAGGTAAAACAGAGCAAATGGCAGTAACACAATACTTCAGGCATAAACAGGATCCACAGACGGTTCAAAAGGTAGAAAAAGTAGATCTGATTTATTCAGTGGTGTTTGAATAAGGATGGGGCAAACAGGTTGATTAGCTTACTTTCCCTAACAATCACACAGTTATGCAAGCAATCAGAGTCCCTAGCACAGTCACACTTCTGGGTACCCAGGTGAATGGGGGGTGGGCTAGCCAGGACTGTTGCCTGGGGTAGGCTGGCGTTGTAGCTGGTAGGGGCCCTGTGATGGAAAAAAGCACACCTTGCACAGCACAATATTTGTAATCCAGAGCTGGAGGGCTCAGTTCGTGAAGAAAAAGATAATAAGACAATCAGGTAACACACTATTGATTTAGCTATCTGTTGCAGGGATCTACCCTGGATATTACTCACGGTACCCCAAGCTGGACACAGGAGGGACGAGGATTGAGACAGCAGATGAATTCTCTGGATTGCCAGGAGAAGCAGGGCCCACACAATTCGCTGTAGCATCATTCCTGTACTGGAGTGGAGCAGGGGGGCTGATCCCCAGGCAGGTCTCTCATCCATGTTTTCTTCCCTGTGCAGCAGGGTAGGCTGGTGGGGCACTCGTGGCAAGGCACAGCCACATGGGACTAACTGCGGATTTAGTCCATTTTGTACTGGACACAGCTTCCAGCAATCAGCACACAGCTCACTAAGATGGGGAACTAAATTGCCACCCCCTTTCAGTACACAGCACATTTATATGTAAAGAAATATTACTGTACCAGGCACACTGCTCCTCGGTCACAATCGCAAGGTCCCTGCTCAGACTGAAAGCTTAGAAATAGCTTGAGTTCCTGACAGGCCGATTGAGTTCAGCAGAATCTTTGGTCTTCTACAGGTTGAGCCTGGTCTCAGTTCAGCAGCTTGCTCAAAAGCACACAGCTCAGATTTAGTCTGAAACAATTCTCTCTCTCTCTCTCTCTCTCTCTCTCTCCTCCTCCCAGGGTAACAGCAGACTTGCAGGCCTCAACTCAGGCCTCTCCACAATTCTCCCACTCGAACTACGCAATTTACTGCTCGGCTATCACGAGCTTCTTCTCTCTCGACTCCCAACTCAAATCTGGCTTGCCAGCAGACAGCTCATGGTATTTCCCCCAGATCCAAATGGCTTGATTGGCTGGCACAACTGTCAATCACACAAGCACTCCCCTTTCAGTAGCAAAAGGCTCCAACAGTCCAGAACTACAAATCCCATGGGTTTGGGTCCATACAGGCGCTATGAGCAGGCTCCATTTTAGAGTCCCCTATAACTGGCTGGTCCAATTTGGCAGTTCAGGGCCAAAATGGTGGAGACAAGCAGAACAGTCCTTGTTGCAAAGAAGCCAGGTTAGCACAAACTACATTATCATTATTATGCTAAGCGATTTCCAGCAAATAGTTGCACCTTTCAGAAGAACTCCCTCTACACAACTAATGATGGCAGAAACGGAGCAATTAGCAGGCAGCCCGGGCAGGACCCAAGCATGGAAACACTCAGTCCCCCTCCCAGATTAATTATTACTGCACACAGACAGCCCTTAAAGTGACAGTGCACGGAGGCCAAACAGGCACTCACTGGCAATGCATTTAAACAACTACGGCGCCGAACACCAGACAGGCAGTGAGCAATTGGACAAGCTCGTGGAAGACTTTTCGGGAACTCCTATTGATGGGGGGGGGGATTACACCTATATTCAAATAAATACCATAGAAGCTGACTAGTTTTGGAATTAACATATCCACTTCCACATCATCCACCCTTCATCAAAAATCCCTTTTTTCAGCATATAAAGAAAATCTAAAAATAATAAAAAATGATATTACATTAAATTATAAGCCTCTGAAGTCAAATGGTTCTGAAAACAGCACATCCATTAATATCCTTCTTCATGATTCCTGAATCATGTTTTCTCAACACATCAATAATATATAATAAAAAGTAATAAAAATGATCCTCTTGCTTTCATATTATATAATAATCATGGTGTTATTTATGATCAAGTCATGGTCTCATTCACCATCCTCTGGTGAATTTTGTTTTTTAAATGTAGCGTAAAATGCTGGACCTCTGACACAGTGGTAGAGATACTGCTCGCGACACTAGCAACCTGGCCGGGGTTGCTAGAGGACTGGGTAGGGGAAGGTGGATTGAGCAGCCTTTGCACACTCTCCACCTCTGGGGAAGGGAGGAGGGTAGTGTCTCCAGAGTAGGGCTCCTGGGTGACCACAGGATGCCCTGCCATTGGTGAGTCAGCAAGTGGACGGGAGGCATGCCAGACACATGGGGTACTCATGCCTCAGCGTCATTGCACACCACTCCTTCCACAGTCACTGAGGAAAAAAATCCATCCAGATGAACTAGATGCCACCCACCTCTCATACCTCTGCCACCACGTAGCTGACCCAGGACTGCCTGCCCAGACATCATACGTGGCATCCAAAGGGGTAAGGGGAAGGGTCTGGAGGTCCCACCCTGGGGGGAGTAAGCCAGGGAGGAACACAGTGTGAGGAGGGCCTCAGTGCCACTGATGATGGTGGTTGCACATGGAGGTAGGGCTGATGGGAGCTGCACTGGCCAGAAAGAATACCAAGAAACAAAATGTAATGTCAATGCAAGAATGTGTATACACAGCCTCCTGGTTTTTCTACTGCCTTTTATGGTACTAGTGCCAAGAATGAACATGATGACATTGAAGATTTCGATAGTGAGGACTCTGAGACAAGAAAGGACAATAGGGAACTTTTGGATACTTGAAGGCTGGTACCACTTAAAAACATTTATCAGGAAGATTAGGATGTGTTACCAAAGTACATAATGAAGGCTTGTCTAGCAAAGCCACTGACTATCAAAAGAGTGATCCAATTAAAATCTGGAAAGACAAGCAAGTCATTTGGCCTTGAGTGGCTAAAGTGGCTTTGTATTTTCTCAGGTGCTCTCCAGCATCCATTGCTTCTGAACTGGGGATATTGTCTCACAACATCACTCAAGGCTAGATCGAAGAAATATTGAATTCTTAGTCTTTCTCAAAGTATGTTTACCATGGTCAAATGTTGACTATTTAATTATTTACATGACCAACAACTGACATCTACCACTATTTGCACTCCTATATGTCCTGGTGGCAAATCTCCCCATACTACCACTGGCACTGATACCACAGTCTGGCTTATTACTACCAGCAGCTGCTTGGACATGCACCACCAGAGTAAGTCCTCCCCTGATGACACTATGATAACTTTCACATTGTCATTGCCAACAAGATCAATATGATCAGGTGGGCCACTTACACAACATTGTTTTCAGTAAAGTAAGACCCATCACCCCACCAACTCACTGTAAATGGGACGGAGATGGAATGTTTGACATGCTGCTCACATGTGTACAGTTCTTCAATCTGACCTCACAAAGTCAATTGATAACAAGCAAACATTCAGTGTCAGTAGGTAGTGGCAGTATTCAAACTAAGTTCAATTAATATAACAACTTATAAATATAAAAAATGGTAAAATATTATGAAAGGCAATGTAATCTCTAAATTCAATGCCATTCTTTGTATCTATGCTTTGTGATGCATATTTCATTGAGGGAGTATGTATTACATCATTTGAAACATCTCAGAGGCTGCTGCTCTCTGATGTGGGGTGCCTTAAGGGTCGATACTGGCCTCCATGTTATTCGCCATTTACATGTTGCCATTGGGGAGTTTATTCAACGATATGGTCTGGGTTTTCACTGTTATACAGACGAGACCCACATCTACCTGTCACGTGCACCTGATTGGGATAATGCTGTCACTGTGTTAGATGAGTGTCTGATGGAAATCCAAGCCTGATGGCATCAAGTTGGCTCACACCGAAATCATCAAATACGAGGATGTTACCCATGAAACAGGCCATGGAGTGGCAGGTATGAATAGTGACAGTGCCTTGTTACCATCCTTAAATGGCACTACACTGTGAGCTGCAGATAAGGTAAGAAATGTGGGTATTTTTGTGGACAGTCACTTGATTCTAGAACAACAGGTGGTGTCTGTTGTTCACAGTGGTTTTTACCAACTGTGCAATATAGCCTGAATTCAAACGTATCTAGAGCCCGCTGATCTGGTAATACTGGTTCAGTGGATATGTAACCTCCAGGCTTGACTACTGTAATGCTTTTTACCTAGGGTGATATGCAGGGTTGATGTGCCACTTGCAGCTCATGCAGAACTCAGCAGCCTGGCTGATTGCAGGGACGTTAGGGTCCGGATATAGCACAGCTGTCTTGCGGGAACTGCATTGGCTGCCAGTGAGGTTGCACATCAATTTCAAGACATATTTGTTAATTTACAAACCCTGCATGATTTAAGCCTTGGCTACCTGAAAGACAATCTGGGTGTATATGCTTCCATCTGTCCCCTTTGTTCCTCTGATACAGAGCTCCTCTCAGTTCCCCATTATCACCTTATATCCTTGGGAGGTAGGGCCTTCAGCACTACAGCTCTTATCTTGTGTAACTTGTTACCAGCTTGTAGCCAGGGAGCACCATTACTGTAACTTTTTAAAGGGTTGTGTACAACTTACCAGTTTGAACTAGCCTTTTTTAAAGGATTGTGTACAACTTACCAGTTTGAACTAGCCTTTGGGACCACCTAACTGCTGTATTATATCCTCCAACTGCTCTGTTTATCTTAATATGTTTTTATGCTTGGTTTATGTTTTAATGACCCCATGTTTGTTCAGTCTGACAGTAATGTCTGAGTTGTAACCAGCACAGTGCCCAGAGGTATGGATGGGCACCTAACAAATAAATTGCCTTGCCTTGAAAATCTGTGAGGCCAAATTGAATATAGTAACTGGCATGGAGGTATAGAACAAACTAAGGGTGGGGTGGGGGAGTGGGGTATCAGCTTTGAGCTCATCAAGCAATGATTACTGTAGCTCAGAAATAGGCCACTGTGCTCTTACTGAGTTGCAAACCCTGCCACACCATCAAAAGCCCCAGTTCCCAGCAGTGGCATGCCAACACCGCGTGCTTCATTAAAAAATATTCAAGGCATCCACCCCCCCCCCACACCATTTTGTAGTCTGCCTTAACCCATGCCAATTACTGCATCAGGAGCTGAATTGTTCTGGCTAAATTATCAAAGTCAAACCAATGCCTTGGGGCCCAACTCAAAGCCAAGCCAACACTGCCAATGGCCCACTTCTGTTGCTCTTAAATTTCAATGCACCTCGTTCTACCGATATGTCATATACATTTCCTTCTGCATTATTTTACCTGCAACCATAAAATTCTGCTGCCACATGAAGTTCTTCATAAATAAGATATTTTTCTTCAATGGGTCTATCCCAGGGAGCAACAATTCTAACAGACAAATAAATGAATACATGACTTAGAGATTCCCCCTTGTACTGCATATCTTTTACAGCATGCTGTCTGTCACAGCTCAGGAGGTGCCAGTGGTTGTACAGTTTTCAGGATGTCGGTTACTGATGCAGTCCCTTTAATTTGATATACTTTTGATGTTATTCAAGTAGTCTCTCACATATGAAATTGTTTTACACAATGTCATAAAATCCTTCAATAAAACGTCAATCACAGAAAGTGCAGTTAACCGTAGCTGTCCAAAGTTCAAGGTGCAGAAATATTATGGTGGGCAATGCACATAAGTCTTTGAGCAAGAGCTGCATATTTACATCTCAACATCATAAAGTATGAGTAAGACTGTACAGATGGGTGTTTGTCCTCAGGAATTGTTTGTGTTTCTTGGAATATATTATGTATGGGTACACACAGAACTTCAGACACATTTTAAACTCAAAGTTAATTTATTCCAGCCATTTGTAAATGCCTGCTTGCCTGCCTAGACACACTTAATCTCTGTGTGTCCCTGAGCAGGTACATAACTTTCCTTGCTTATTCAAGCAACAAGAGTTTACTAGTGATGTCATACAATCTGCAATAATCTCAGCTCTGAGTTGTTGCCCCGGAGGCGGAACTAAAAATGTTTAAGGTCAAACACTGCACTGTGGTAATACTCCCCCTAGCATTCTAATGGCAGATTTATTTCTCCACTAAAGAGTTCAGTTGCCCTGAAGTCCTGTTCCAGCCCTTGTGGCTAAGTTTTAATAAAAAACATGTTTTGTTTATTATTTTGTAATTTTATTTAGTAGCTCAATACTCTGCATTAGTTTAGCTAGTTTTTAATGTTTTGTTATTGTAATTATAAATAGTAGTGAGGAATAAACAATGTGACCTAGTGGGAATTGAACCCAGGCCCCCAGAATACCATCCAAGTGCTCTAACCACTGAGCTACAGGTTCACATGATTTGAACTGGCTTCCTGGACACATTTCCTTTCCTTTCCTGGTATTGCATATCCTGCAAATAGAACTAATCATGATGATGATTAGATGTTTTTGGTGCAGTATTAGCCACTGCTAAGCAACTTAAAACAAAAATTGAAGTGCAAAAGAAATAATGTGACCTACTGGGAACAGAACCCAGGCCCCCAGAATACCATCCTGGTGCTCTAACCACTGAGCTATAGACTCACTTGGTTGAACCTGGGGTTCCTGGACACACTTCCTGTCTCTGGTATTGCATATCCTTCAACTAAGAATACTCAAGATGACAATTAGATTTTGGGTGCAGTATTAGCCACTGAAGCTCTAACCATGGCAGCCCATAGCTCAGTGGTTAGAGCACCAGGATGGTATTCTGAGGGCCTGGGTTCGATTCCCAGTAGGATTAAATTGCCTAGTAGTGGCTGATACTACACCAAAAACATCTAATTGTCATCTTGATTATTCCTAGCTGCAGGACATGCAATACTGGAGTAAGGAAGTGTGTCTCTGAGCCTGGAGCTCAATGATAAGAGCACTGGGATAGTATTCTGGGGGCATGGGTTCAATTCCCAGTGTCACATTATTTCTGTCTTATTACAATTTGTGATTTAAATTGCTTAGCAGTAGCTAATAGTGCACCCCAAACATCTAATTGTCATCTTGATCATTCCTAGTTATAGGATATGCAATGACAGAGACAGGAAGTGTGCCTGGGAACCCCAGGTCCAACCATGTGAGCCTGTAGCTCAGTAGTTAGAGCATCAGGATGGCATTCAAGGTGTCTGGTTCCATTCCCAGTACAGTAGGTCACATTAATTCTTTCTCACTACTGTTTGTGATTTAAATTGCTTAGCAGTGGCTAATATTTCACCAAAAAGTTCTAATTATCATCTTGATTATTTCTAGCTACAGGATATGCAATGCCACAGAAAGGAAGTGTGCCGTGGAACCCCAGGTCCAGCCATATAAACCTGTGGCTTAGTGTTTGGAGCCAGTGTTGGAATTACACTTTTATGAGCTTTGGGAGCTGGGGGCCCAGAAGGACCCTATCTTTCAATTGAGTCCCCCTCACCATTATAAGTCAATGGCAGTGATGCATGAGCTACTGGGGCTCACTACAGAGCTGGGAGGGCCAAGCTCTAGCATGCCTTCCTGTAATTCCAACACTGGTTAGAGCACCAGAATGATATTCTGGGGGCCTGGGTTCAATTCCCAGTAGGATACATTATTTCTTTTTCACTACAGTTCATGATCGAAATTGCTTAGCAGTGGCTAATACTGCACCAAAAAACATCTAATTGTCATTTTTATTGCAATTGCATCTTTTTCCTCAGTTCCATAGCAGTTCACATCTTCAGATGTAGTTTATGCAAAAGTGGCTGTATAAGACCAAATTCGTGCTGTCCAATTTAACACATCATGTGTGCAGGTCAAGGTAATGCATCCATTGCTAGCACTGAATAATATGCCCATACCATTTTTAACTTGCAGTGTTCAGAATTTCTAAAGGACTTTCCGGACTGACATGTATATTTCAACCCCATAGTCTGCAGCTGTTAGATTCATTTGTTATGTTATCTGTTTAAGAAATTTTCACTATCAAACAGGCCATGTATGAATAGAACAATGCAAACGTGGCACTTGTTTTCTTTACAAAACAAACCTATGTTTGGCATATTTTAGGATATAATCTAGTCAAGGATGCAAGCATTTCAAGTATTTCTCTAGGGAGAAAGTATAGCCATCCAATGAGGAGATTTGGAAAGTTCCTAGCTCAGACTTCATTTTAGATTGCATGTTGAGCAGCATGAAGATTGTTTTACTAACATAATACTGTAGGTCAGTTGATTTTATGACCGTAATTTGCTATATATAGTATACTGTATGTTTGCAGATCTCTGTCAGCCTCGGTTATGTCTTGGGATGGTTCCTAAGGATCACATAGTTACCATATTTGCTGATGCTGACACAGACCTCAGGTACTGTAGATCATTTACAACAAACATGATAGATAGAACTAATGTTAACCTCACTGAAAATAAGAAAGTGAACATTGTACATTGAAGTCTGAGATACTCAAATTATTTGTCTTGGTTAAAACCATAATCTTAATGTGAAACTTCATTTTCCCCAACATCTCTTAGGGACTCCATTTTCAAGCCCCTTGTCTCAGAGGGTGGAGGGCTCAGTTTCCCATTCTGGATTGGACAAGCATTTATTTATTTGTCTAAAATATTTGCACACCATGATCACTTAATTTTGGCGGAACACATGTTTTTCAAGAGGGTGGTGGGGAACCTAGGGAACAAAAGGAGAGTCAGAGGATAGAATATGGGGCTGTGATGAATGGGTAGGAAAATGAACCCCTGAGTTAGGAAGGCGGAGGAGCAGAGGCACTGAATAGTTACTTTGTGTCAGTATTCAGCCAGCAAGTGTGGGCCATGGCCAGCTGGGGATGGACTATATGGAACAGGTGCAGGTTGAACATGAGGCTGTGCTGATCATGCAAGAATTAGCAGGAACATATGTAGAGGGTGTGCCTCAATGAAAATCAAAGAGTCTGAATGTTAGCCACCTAAGGGTAATAACAGATGAAAGAGATGTTCTTTTCTTAAATAAGTGTATGTATTTTGCTGCAGTTCAGAATAATTACAGACAGGTAATTGCAGGAAAAGGGGGTGGGGTCACCATCTATGTCAAGAAAAGCATGGAGACAGCTGAGGAGGGGTCCATCATGGGAGGGGAAGGGAAGACAGAATTGCTGTGGGTGCACCTCAAGAACACATTGGTTAAGGAACTGCACATGGGGGTTGTCTACAGACTGCCAGGACAGGGGGATGAGGGAGATGGGAAACTAATGGCAGAGATTCAGAAGAGGCTGCAAATGAGAGGTCGTGGTGGTGGGGGAAGTAAATTGGAACATTCCAGCAGCTACTGTAAGAGTGCCATGAGTGAGGTTGTGCTAAATATTTTGTAGACCACAAACAAAGATGGACGGGTGCACAGGAGAGAGTTGTCACACTGAAAAAATCTGAAAGCTAAAAGAATAAAAGTATGAAGTGCACAACGAAATAAAGAAGGTTAAATACTAAGCAGATGCTGCTAGCACATAGGTTTATTGCACGCAAGGAAAAATAAACAGCACTAGGCCCCAGCACTTTGAATCCCTGCAGATTCTTTCTCGGGGGGGGGGGCTTACTCACATCAACTCCTATTAAAGAGGACAGTTTAAAGC
The DNA here is from genome assembly GCA_016271365.2 of Neoceratodus forsteri. NCBI lineage: Eukaryota > Metazoa > Chordata > Ceratodontiformes > Ceratodontidae > Neoceratodus > Neoceratodus forsteri. Next base: position 606,651,485 of record CM057449.1, on the reverse strand, counting down.
TACAGGAGCTGATTCATATCACATTCTTCAAAAGCCCCCCCTTCCGTTGTTTCACAGGCTGAAAAAACTATAGTGCAATGTGATTAAACAAGTATAATGCAGAAAATATTACCCACAGCAGTTATGAAACTTAGTGACAATGTGAAAATGTAAAAATCTTAAAATATTAAAAATAATATATTATTTTTTTTCCCTTGAACACACTAAACTTCTGCACTAGCAGCATTTACTTAGCATTTTAGCCTCTTTATTTCATTGCACATGTCATCCTTTTATTTTTAATTTTTTGTAGGACTGCCTACTGGTGTAACTGGTCAAAAAACCCTTGAGGCAAACTGCCATTCTTGATATGGTGCTCACCAACTCAGAAATAATAGGGTATACCATTGGAACAGTGATGCTTTCACAGTCATGCTGTTACAGCAACACCAACCCATCGACACCCACAGTGTCGACCGGGTTGCCAGAGCGATGATCGAGTCATCGACTCCGGAATTAAGCTACTCTCCCCCGACATCCACCCCCCCAAAGTTGGAATCCTTAAGTCCGGGGAGTGGGGGGGGGGCACAGCCTCCCTCCTGCATGAACACAAACAGGTGTTGGTGTCCTCTCCTCTCAGGGTCTGGAGTCCTCGGCGGAGGGGATATTGGCAACCATGTGTTGCTGTAGGGGAGGTCAGTGACATTCCTGTCACTGTAGCATAGTGGAACTGAAATAGTAGGAGTGGTGAGGATACCCTAATCAAAGGCTGTGGTTCTGGATTTCAGAAGAGCAGATTTTGAACAGATGAGGGAACTAGTCAAGGGTAAGCTAAGGGGAGTGGATGACATCAAGGAGGGGAGTGGATATATGGGAAGCAATTAAAGGGTCCATTCTGTAACAGGCGCAAGAGAGCAATCTAATGCTGGAAGAAGGTCAGGGAGACAGTGAAGGCTAAGGAAGGGCTTTCATTAGAAGCAAAACAACAGGGCGGTGAGGAAAGGAGTGACTAACAGTTAAGGATGAGGGAGGCCAAGAAGACAGTCAGAGATACAAAAGCAGAAACAGAACAGCATATTGGAGAGTGAGTCAAGGAGGAACAGTTCTTAAGCTGCATTAGGGAAAGAGGAAGATGAGTGGGGGAATTATTAGATTTACCGGGGCAGTGTTATAGAGGAGGGCAAGCAGAAGTCAGCCATTCTAAATGACTACTTTTGCTCTGTGTTTAAAGTGGAGGATTGTGGGCTCCTGCCTGATAGCGGGATAAAGGCTGCTGCAAGAGGGATCTCAGAAATGGAGCAAGTGGTATTTACAGAAGAAAGGGTCAGAAAAGAGCAGGCAGCCCTGAAACTGAATAAGGTTATAGGGCTGGAAGGGAAGCACCTAAGGATGCTCGAAGAACTGCCATCAGAACTGGCTGAAACCCTGGCAGGGCTACTCAGTATCTCCCTACAGTTAAGGGTGGCTCAGAATGATTGGAAGAATTAGAATTATTTCTTCTTCTGGGTTATTGGATGATTTAATAAGTGATCATCAGGCAATCTATTGTATTTTGAACATTAAAAGGCAAAGGGATCCGTCTCAGAAAATCCAGTTTAGAAACTTTGGGAAATGTTCTACAGAAGCATTGAATTCAGAATTACTAAAAACTGACTGGTCTTTCAACGATGTTATCTCTAATCCTGAATATGCAGTTGACTTTATTTGTAATCAGTTACTGCCTTTCAGGATTCCATTTTTCCCCTATGTACTTTGAGGGTTAGGAATAATAATAATGCTTGGTTGTCCAACTAAATCAGGGGCTGGATTAAAAAAAGGAAACAAGCTTGGTTGGCATATAAACAGTTACCTTCTCTTTCATTGTTGGCTGTGTACAGATCAGTTTGGAATAAGGTAAATGGAATAATAAAACAGGCCAAAGTTGCATTTTTTAGAAATAAATTTTAAGAATCTTCATCTGATTTAAAACCATTTTGGAATGCTGCTTATTCTTTATTATCCCCACAAGAGAAGGCTAAATTGAATAAATTAAAAACTAAGGACAGAGAAGTTACTGAGCCCTCTGAAATTGCTGAATTGTTGAATTTAGAATTTCCAGACATGTCCAGCTACAGACTGAGTGGGACACAGCCAAATGTTAATGTTGATAATGTTAATTTGAACCCAGTTGATAGTGATGAAAGTAAACCAATTTTCTACTTTCGAAAGGTCTCCCGTATTGAAGTTTTAAAGTTGTTGAATCAATTATCTAATGTGTTCATTGATTGAGGAGGCGGCCTTCAATCAATCAATCAATCAATTAAGTCTTTATTTAACCAGGTGTTCATCGTTGAGCAGAAGCTCATTTGCAAGATGGACCTGGGTGGAGCATGAACAATTGTATATACAGGTCAACACAGGTATTTACAAAGCAATACAGATAATACTCTTTACAGAGAGGAAGAAAAAGAAGTTCATATGTACATAGAATTATACAGATATTAAACAGATTACATGGTATTTACATACATAGAAGTGTCTATAGGAAGATAAAGCAGGTTATCTAAGGTTGCAGGAGGAAGTAACGGAAGAAAAAATAAAAATTAAAATATACACCAGGTAGAGGTGAAGGTAGGGGAAGAGAGGGAGGAAGTAGGGGAGAAAGGCTAGGAGGGCATGGTGCACAGAAAGGAGTTGGTAAAGCTGGATGTAGAGAAGGTGGATGGAGAAAAGGAGTATGTGAGCCCGGGATTGAATGCTATAAAGTCACGGGCATGGTAGGATGTCACAACCCAGGGTAATGAGCTCCTATCCCGAGGTTGGGAAAGGAAGAATAAGGGATGGATGGGCCTAGTGTTGATAAGACAGGGAATAAGAAAGAGAACAATTAGGCTGGTGAGGAGCAAGCTGGGGGTCAGTACTTAAAATTGGGTCTAGGCATGGCTATATACCAGTACTGGGTCTGAGTGGGTGATGCAGTTACATACTTCTCTGATTGTACGGAAATAAAGCATCTTGAAAGCATTTATACCGATTAGAGTGCTTAATTTGAGGGTTTTTTGTAGATTGCCTTGATGGCAGATTTGTTAAATTGGCTGCTTCATTTATTGCAGATACCCTTTGTAAAATGTATAACTTATCTTTGATTTCTCAGATTTTTCCCCCGGCGTGGAAGTGCGCTAGTGTTATTCCGATTCCAAAAAAACATAATGCAAGTCTGACAGATGATTATCGTCCAATCTCTATGTTGAATTCTCTGAGTAAACATTTGGAGAAGTTGGTTGCTAATCAGCTAACATTGTTTCTTGAGATTAATAATATTTTTTGCAGCCAACAACATGGGATTAGGCGAGGACATGGAACTGGTACGGCTCTGGTCAAATTCCTGTACACCATCCTTCAGGGGATGGATAGGGGTATTTTAACAGGGGTGGTGTTTGTGGATCTGATCAGAGGATTTGATTTAATTAACCATCCCCTGCTTTTTAATAAACTTAGGGACCTTGGCATTTCTAATAATGTTGTACATTGGGTGGGAGATTATCCATCAAGCAGAACATAGTTTGTTGCTTTGAATACGATGAATTCCAGTTTGAGAACTGTTGATTGTGGAGTGCCACAAGAGTCCATTCTTGGACCCCTGTTTTCCTTTTTTGTTAATCAAATGCCTTCTGTCTTCCATAATTGTCAGAGTCTGCTATACACTGATTACCGTATTCTGTTTTCTCAAGCTCCTTCTCTTTCTCAGTTAACTGATATGTTGAAACCTGAGTCCCGATGTTTGTGTTCTTGGTTGGATAATAGTCACTTGATTTTAAATGTAAAGAAGACAAAATCCATTATTTTTTGGAAGTAAATTCATGCTTAGGGAGGCACCCTATATAGAAACATAGAAACATAGAATTTGACAGCAGATAAGGACTGCTTGGCCCAGCTAGTCTGCCCATTTCCCTACCTGATGGATAAGCTGCAGATTATAGTTAATCAGCAGCTTACTTCCTCTTACCTCCCACTAGAATTGCCTTATGTCTGTCCCATGCATTCTTGAATTCGCCCACTGTTCCTGACTCCACAACCCCCTCAAGAAGGCTGTTCCATGCATTCACAACCCTCTCTGTGAAAAAAATGCTTTCTAACATTACCTCTGAACCATCCAACCTCTATCTTCAAATTGTGCCCCCTTGTTCTTGAGCATCTCTTTTTCTAAAATATACTACCCTCTTGTACTTTCTTAATTTCCTTGAGATACTTGAAAGTTTCTATCATGTCCCCCTCTCCCTCTTTTCCTCAAGGGTATACATATTAAGCTGCTTTAGTCTCTCCTCGTATGTCTTCTGGTGCAGACCCTGCACCATTTTGGTTGCCTTCCTCTGAACAGCCTCCACTCTGTCTATGTCTTTGCGGAGATGGGGTCTCCAGAATTGCATGCAGGACTCTAGATGGGGTCTCGCCAACTGTCTGTATATCATATATCAATTTATGATGGCTCTGGTAATGTTGTTGAGCAGGTTAAGGAGTTCAGGTATTTGGGTTTCATTCTTGATCCTGCTTTATCGCTTCATTTACAAGTCAAGTCAGTCAGAAACATTATAAATCAGAAGCCAGGATTATTGTATACGTTTAAATAATTCTTTCCTTATGAAACATTTTATGCAATTGCTATGGGCACTCTAATTCCACATTTGGACTTTGCATCTTTTTTATATTACAATATTGGGGCCAAGAAAAATTACATTATTTCCATTACATTCAATAACATCTGTCAATTTATTCTAGCTGTACCTTTTAGGGTGCATCATTGCATGTTATATTACTCTGTTGGCTGTCTCTCTCCCTCTCTTAAATTGACTTATTCTCTCAGTTGTTTGACTTATAAATCGATTATTAAAATTAATTCTTCCCCCACTATGCTGGCTGATTGATTGACACGAAGAAGTACCACAAATCAGCTTTGTTCCACGAATGGAGTTACACTTGTGGTAGGTGCTCATACAAACAACTATGGTGCTCGTTCTTTTACAATTATGTCTCCATCATTGTGGAATACATTACCCTTTGCTTTACATTCTACAACTTCACTGCAAAGTTTTAAAACTCAGTTTAAAAGTTATTTGTTGTCTATGAATGTATGTCACTGTTATATTTAATGCTGGTTGCTTCATATTGTATTGTTGTGAATTGTTTGTTTAATTGTTTTATGTCTAGGTTGGACCGAAAAAGGGCTTTGCCCAGTGTCCTCACCCAGTTAACAAATTTAAAATAAATAAAATAAAATAAAATTGGAGGGTAGTGGAAATAGTCCCACCCCACAAGGGAAGAGACAAAGAGCAATTGGGAAACTACAAGTCCATTTGTCTTACCTCCATAAAAGGTAAACTAATGCAGACACTAGTCAATGAGGACCCAGTGGACTACACGGAGAGGAATAGGCTCTAGGATTGTAAGCAGCATGGGTTTCTGACTGGCAGGGAGGTCTTGTCAGACCAATCTGATAGTGTTCTTTGACAGGGTAGTTAGGGCAGTGGAATAGGCCCTCTTCTATCAATAATTGTCATCCATCCCAAGTTCCCCCACAGTGTTATTGATACCCACCTGGGACAGTCCCACCACAGTGTTATTCACACTCATGTGGGGGACACCCAAAGGTGTAAATATTTTTCATATCCATTTCAGTACAGTTATGAAAGGGGGCATTATGTTTGATACTGATGTATACCTGTGTCAGCATTGCTGATTGAGTCTAAATAAATACTTCTTTAAATCAGAGCTGATCAGCATATTAGTTGAGGTGCCAAACAGAGCACCAATAGCATAGCTGGGTCAAAGTTGCTCTGAAAGTTAGAAGTCTTTGGGAAGTGCTGTATGCTTTGAATTGGTGGCACTAGCTTGATGGAAGCAAACATCAATATTCCTTGGAGCTAGAGCCAACATGTATAACAGAGTTTTGTGTGCATGTGCGTGTGTGCGTGCATACATGTACAGCAGGGTGGTAAAATAGTTCAACTTACAGTCCTGCTTAAAGATCAGCCAACCTACATTACATTGAGGTGTTTGAATTAAGCAATAATGCATGACAGGGTGTGTGTCATGCTGCAATAATGTCATGCCTTGGGTGGTTGGGCATAAAGCCGCAGGCAGAGTGCACCTAACACCCAAGAAGTGATGTTATGCCAGCATGGCACACACCCTGGAGTGCATTATTGTTATTATACTGTGGCTCATTATTATCAAAAATACTTTCAAAAGATTTCAAAAAAATTAAGATAGTTTTACAGTATTTTTTCAGGACTGTGGAAGCATACTTGTTTAAAAAAAAGGTTCCTGTTTTTGCTTTGGCCACTAGGTGCTGCTGTTCTGTAGCAGTGGGTTTCTTCTTTAGCCCTGTTTATTGGCTGGTTGTCATTTGCCCCTTCTCCCCCAGTACGTGTTTGTGACAGAAAGCCTTCCAGTTTTGCTGTCTGCACTGGTGCCAAGAAAAAAAGCCTGCTTTGCGATCTTAATTGCAAATAATGCTGCCCACGGAGGAGTGTTGGGAGTGGAAGTTCAGCACACACCAGACAGGTAGGAGATGTCAGTGCCACTCACAATGGCAGATTTTAAATTTTGTTTTTGTTTTCATTTTCAGAGTACTGGGAAACTGGGGGTGGGGAGGGGGTTGTTTCTGTTAAACACTCCCTTTTCGAGCAGGTCAATGGCAAGCCACAGCATCTCGTGGTCCAAGTGACAGTGGGTAAAGCTTTTGGAATGGGAGTTTTGAAAAAAAAAAGCCATAACAGTATCAGAAAGCCATGCAGTCTGCTGCCTGTGAAAAGCAGACATGTGGTTTCTTGTTTAGAGTGAGGAGCAGGGGACTGAAGGCACTCACAGTGACAGCTTTTATTTAAAGCAAATACTGCTGAATTTTTAACTGGATGGGGTTTTCAGTGTCTTTACCTGCCTGCTTCTGTTTCGGCGGTTTGGGGTTTCAGCGACCAGAGAACTGGGATGATGGTGTCTGAATTCAGAAGGAGGAACTGATTTCTTTTTTCTGTGTTGTGGTCATGCATGACGGACCCTGATACAGTGATGTTGTGCTGGGATAACATTACTGTTCATGGTGGTCACTGACCAACCAGAAGCCTGGAAATGTTCTTGCCACTGTATAATTAAGCAATAAGGCACAACAGGGTGTGTGTTATTGTGTAATAATGTCATGCCTTGGCTGCTTGAAGCACAAGGCTGCAGGCTAAGTGTGTTTAATAGCCAAGAAGTGATGTTATTACACAGTAACATGCATCCCTGGTGTGCCTTATTGCTAGTATACAATGGCTTGTTTGTGTGAAAAACAAACAGATATAGAAATAACATTTTAAAATAGTTTTTTTGCTTCATTTTTTTTAATGTGGAGGTGTACATTTTGAGAAAAAAGTCTACAGTTTTTGTTTCTGCCTGTAGGCGGTGCTGGTACTGCCTGCTGCCTGCTGTCTGCTTCCTCACTCCATGGAGGTCTGCTCCTGTCTCTGCTATGCGACAGTGTATATGCCACCCCCCCACAACCAGTAACCAGTGGCTTCCTCTGCGATAAAAATGTTTTTCCCATTACATCTTAGCCCTCCCTGTTTCTAGGTGTGATGAGTGTCACAACCCCACTCAGCAGGTCAGGCCCTCTGCTTCCACAGTGCCAACCTCCGAGTGCAGTACTGTGAACAGGAACAAAATCAGGGTAACCCTCCTGTCTGTTTTGTGGGTTTGAATCAAACTTCCTTCTCAAGTTCTGGAGGGATTCAAACTGTGAACCTCTTGCTAGCATACCCAATGTACAGGCTCAGATAATTCTGCTCTTTGGGGGGTGCAGATATCTTTCGCCTGTGGGTACCTAACTAGGTATACAAAATGAACCCTTGAAAACTCTATGAAAGACCTCAGAATAAACTCTTACCTTTTCCCAATTTGGTATACCAGTAAGCTTATGCACAATGTCAGCTTTAACCACACATGCTTCACTTGTCAAAGAAAGAATTTCAAAGGCACACCAAGTAGTCTTTTAAAATGAGATGTTTACTTAAAAATAGATAAAAATGTAAAATGTAAAACACAGAACAATCTATCACAAAACATTACAATCACTTAAAAAAATAGATTTAAAAGTGCAATCTCCTACCAAGCATACACTTAGACTTGCCTAGCTAATGCATTCTTATATTCTTACAGTGCTGAAAGTAGCTTCAGAGTCCAAACATGTGTGTGTCTAAAGGTCAGTTACAGCATAATTAAAAAACTGTCTTGACCTTGCCTTCTCCATGATGTCACCCAGCTCCTCCTCTGTTTATTAAAAATTATACAATCAGGATGTCTTATCAAGCAGGAGGTAAATTAATAGGTGACATCAGCAAAAACTCATGTCCCCACATAACTTCCCAATCAGGTCTGTAATTTTCCAAGTTCTTTCTTTCATCCATGAGCAGCATCCTGCTCTTTACAGATATCAAAGAGCATTTATGATGTAGCACCTAAGTGACATACCTGTATTCTTCCTCTAAACGTCATAAAAGTTTATGATTTCCAGCCTAGCAGCTGGCAGCTACAATTAAGTTAGATAAACAGGAGATCCTTAATTTTGGTCTCTTCTAGCCTTTAATGATCTCCTGGCTTTTATCTTTTAGCTGAAACCTGGGGGGGGGGAGTTAACCCACAGGCTGTCTCAGCATGTCTCACAAGAAACACTCAATAACACATTTTTATATTACAAAAAGCCTAGATTAACCAGAACCAGCTGTCCAAACTTCACAATCCTCCTTACCTAGACTGAATTTGGGGGCTCTATCCCCTGCATGGGATAAGCTTCCCAAATCAGTTCACTCCTCATAGACACAATATAACCCATCTGAGTTCTGATTTTTTGCTCCAGCCCTATGTAGAATTGTCATGTCATACCCTCAAAAGCAAGACTCCATCTTAACAATCTACCATTGTTTTTTCACATCTGCGTCAGCCAAACCAGGGGGTTGTGATCAGTTTGTACCACAAAATGTTGCCCATACAAGTATGGCTCCAACTTCTTTAGGGCCCACACTATGGCAAGACACTCCTTTTCCACAGTGGAGTATGCCTGCTCCCTGGGAAGTAACTTTTTACTCAAATACACTAAAGAGTGATCTTTCCCTTGGCTGGATGTCTGACTCAATACTACCCCAATACCCACATCTGAGGCATCAGTCTGAACTATAAAGAGTCTGCTATAGTCAGGACTTGTCAGAACAGGAGCACTGCACAGTGCCTCCTTCAATCTGGTAAAGGTTTCTTCACAGGCTAGTCCCCAGGTAATTTTCTTTGGCATCCTTTTCTTTACCAAGTCAGATAGGGGAGCAGCCAGGGCACTGAAATTGGGTACACAATTTCTATAGTACCCTTCTGACCCAAGAAAACTCCTGACCTGCTTCTGCATTTCTGGTCTGGGCCATGCCTGGATTACCTCTATCTTTATTTGGTTAAGATGGAGCTGTCTTCGGCCTACCACATGCCTGAGGTATGCCACTTCTCCCATGGCCACCTGGCACTTCCCAACTTTGACAGTGAGCCCGGTCCTCTGTATCCTGCCCAGCACTTCCCTAAGTTGGGACAGGTGTTCCTCCCAGCTGGCACTAAAGATGGCAATGTCATCCAGGTATGCCATGGTGTACTCCTCAGCATCATTTAACACCTGGTTCACCAACCTTTGGAAAGTGGCTGGGGCATCCTTCATTCCAAAAGGCATTACTTTAAATTCAAATAAGCCTTTCGGAGTGATGAAGGCTGACCTCTCCCTAGCTCTGTCCATCAACTCTACCTGCCAATACCCCTTGGTCAGGTCAATCGACATAAGGTAGGTCACCCCTCCCAACTTGTCCAGGAGTTCATCAGTCCGTGGCATCGGGTGGGTGTCTGACTTCGTGCCTGCATTCAGTCCACGGTAGTCCACACAGAAATGAGTAAAGCCATCTGACTTGGGTACAAGGACTACAGATGAGGCCCAGGGGCTGTGGGATCTCTGGATTACCCCTAAATCCAGCATCTCCTCCACTTCCCTCCTAATGTCCTTTTGGATAGCCTCCGACACCTGATATGTTGTCCACTGTATGGGCGTCTGTGTCCCTGTCTCCACATCATGAGTCACTAAGGGGGTTAGTCCAGGCTTGGCGCTAAACAATGGGGCAAAGTTTGCTAAAACCTCCCTTACTTCCTGGATCTTGTCCGGGTTCAGCTGGGGGGACAATTTAACTGCCTCCACAGAGGACTCCTGCTTACTTTCTTCCAGCAAGTCCAGAAGGGGGTCTCCTTTATCCTTCCCTTTCCCAGGACTACACACTGCAAACACCATGTCAGCCCTATTTGCATATGGCTTCATCATGTTGACACGGTACATCCTTTCTGTCTGTCTTCTGTCAGGTAACTCTATAATATAGTTCACGTCATTTACCTTCCTAACTACTTTGTATGGTTCTGCCCACTCAGCCTGCAGCTTGTCTTTCCAGACCGGAATAAGAACCATGACTTTCTGACCCACCATGTACGAGCGAGCTCTGGCTCTGAGGTCGTACCACACTTTTTGTTTCTGTTGGGCAGCTTCCAGGTTGCTCTGGGCTGTCCCCATCAGTTCCTTCAGCCTTTCCCTAAACCTAAGGACATAATCCACTATGGGAGTTCCCTGGGTGGCATGCTTGCCTTCCCAGTCCTCCCGGATCAAGTCTAGGGGCCCACGTACCTGGCGTCTATATAAGAGTTCAAAGGGGGAAAATCCTGTTGACTCTTGGGGCACCTCCCTGTATGCAAACAACAGGTGGGGAAGATATTTCTCCCAGTCCCTCCCATGCTGTTCAGCAAATGCCCAGAGCATTGACTTCAGGGTACCATTGAATCTTTCCACAAGCCCATTGGCTTGTGGGTGATACAATGTCATCCATTTCTGCACCACCCCACACTTCGCCCATAAACATTTCATCAGGTCCGATATGAAGGAACCCCCTCGATCGATGATAACCTCCTGCAGAAACCTAACACAGGAGAAAATCCCAAGTAAGGCATCTGCCACTTTGTCTGTCCTCAGTGAGGATAGGGCAACTGCCTCTGGGTACCGGGTGGCATAATCCACTACAGTCAGGATGAATCTCTTCCCTGAGAAGCTGGGGGTATTTAAAGGCTCCACAATATCCATTCCCATCCTCTGGAATGGCTCCTCCACTATGGCCAATGGAATCAGGCGGCTTGGGTTTTCTTGCCTGCCTTCCCTATTTCTTGGCACCGGTAACAAGACCTGCAATACTCCTTCTTCTGCTGGGTGAAGTTAGGCCAATAGAAATTCTGGGCCAACTGCTGCATAGTGCACATGATTCCCAGATGACCAGACAAGGGAATATCATGTGCAATCTTGAGCAACTGCTCACGATACCCCTGGGGAACGACAAGCCGCCTGCATAGCACCCCTTCCTCTATCTGCACAGCCTGAGTATACATCAGTCCATTTTACCAATAAACCTTATGTCTGCTGTCACCTCCCTGTGCTCCATCAGAGTCTGCCCAAGCCCCCAGCTTATCTAGACTAGGGTCACTTTTCTGACCAGCTGCAAACTCCTCACACATTCCCAAAGCATGAGACAGGTCCCCTTCAGTCGCTAAACTAGGGTACCTATCACTAGCATCAGGGCACTCAGGATCACTGTCAATCCCAACCCTCTGAAAATGGGTCACCACTCAATCCTCAGAGCAACCCTCTGTAGCTGTGTGGTTAACTGCTACTGGGGAAATTTCTACCCCCTTTTCATTAGTCTCCATATCAGGAGACACAGGCTGGGGAACCAACCTCTCAGTGGTTTTCACAATGACTTCTGCGGGGTCCAGGGAGCTACAGTGTTCTCTTGCCGCTTGGCTATGGGTAACTGCACACACCATCCCTTGTTTGAGATTGTTGCCCAGGATCACATCCACTGCTAAGGTTTTGGCTACAGACACCTGTTGCACAGTTCCCCCTGTTTCACCCCAGTCTAGGAGAACTCTAGCGAGGGGCTGTGTTTTTGCCTCACCAGTAAAGTCCTGTACAGTGACGTATTTATTGGGTATAAGCTGACCAGGCTCTACTAGATCCCCCTTTACCAAGATCAGGGAAGCCCCTGTGTCTCTTAACCCTTGCTTCTGTACACCATTCACCATGACTGGGTGCATGTGCTCCCTCATGTTCACAGGCATTCTTCCAGGGACACACAAACAATCCACTTCTTTCCTAGCTCCCTGTTGTGTATTGCTCACCTTTTTGGGACACTGTTTGGCAATATGCCCAGTTTCTTTACACAACCAACATTCATTTCTTTTCTCAGAGAAATCTTTTCTCTGAAACCTGGGGCTAACTGGTTTCGGTGGAGGCAGTGAGGGTTTTAGCTGCCCTGAAGGTGCGTTTTTCCCTTTCTGCTCTGCCATGCCCACCCCATTCGCTCTCAGGGCAGGTCTGCTCTTGGCATAGCGGTCCGAGAGTTCAGCAGCCTCTTGCACTGTTTTGGGATCTCGGTCCTCCAGCCAGGTTTTCAGCTCTGCTGGGCATGCCCAGAAAAACTGTTCTAACAAAATCACATTTTCAATTTTATTAACAGAGTTTGCTTCAATTCCTTCCCACCAACGTTTTAAAAACTGACGTTATTTCATGGCTAGCTCCTCATAGCTCATGTCAGGGCTTCTGAGCTTACAGAATTTAGCTCTGTATGATTCAGCAGTTAATTCAAATTTTTTTAACAGTGCAGATTTAAGTTTGCTGTAATCATTACTGTCCTCATTGTCCGTTTGACCCAATGCATCCTGAGCTTTCCCGGTAAGTAGCAGGGATAGCTGGAAGCTTCAGGACTCCCTAGGAATTTTAGCTTGAATACAAACTTTTTCAAAAGAATTTAAAAAGGCATCCATATCCCCTCTTTAAATTTGGCTATCAATTTGGAATTCAATTTGTAACCCAGTCCTGTAGTCCCAGTTAAACCCATGCCACTTACCTGCTCTGGTGCTTGTGATTGGAGTCGTAGCTTCTCCAGTTCATGTTGCCTCTGGCACTCAAGCTCCTCATGGTCTGCCTCTCACTGTTCACGGTCTGCCTCTCACCATTCTTGCTCCCTCTTCTCCTCTGCAGCTCGCTGTTCTCGTTCTGCCTCTCGGTGTTCCTGCTGTGCTCTCGGCGTTCTCACTCTGCCTCCCTCTGGAACTCCAGCTCCATTCTGCCAACTCAATCTGAAGCCTGAGTACTTCTGGCTTCAGAATGCTGGTGATCTTCCCCTGCTGCTGTGGCCCTTCACTGGCACTGGCCCTGTTGCCCTCCTCATCGGATCTGGACACTGCACTGGCCACTAGCCCTTCCATACTCAAAGTTCAGTCCTTTACAGTCACTGTCTGTGACTCCATGCTACGGGTATATACTACCATCAGGGTGTCTATGAGGTTCCTCTTGGTGGCTTTCACCTCGAATGGGACTCCTCTGTCCCTGCACAACTGCTTTAAGTAGTCTACAGTGTGCCTGCTGTAGTTGGAAGCCACCTTCTTCCCTAACTATGGCTACTTTGACTTGCACTTTAGAAAAAAAATAAAACAGGTAGGAACTCGACTGCAAGCCAAGTGATATAGTTCTGTTTCCTTTTAAAAAATAAATCACTGCCTTTTTCTTTTTTTGCAAGTGAGCTGACAGTATCAAGCTGACACACTGAACAATAAAAGCTTGTAATACCAAATTTATGCACACCGCTGCAAACCAATCTGTCACAAACCCACTCAGCAGGTCAGGCCCTCTGCTCCCACAGTGCCAACCTCCGAGTGCAGTCTTGTGAACAAGAACAGAACAGGATAACCCTCCTGTCTGTTTTGTAGGTTTGAATCAACCTTTGGTCTCAAGTCCTGGAGGGATTCAGACTGTGAATCTCTTGTTAGTGTACCCAATGTACAGGCTCAGATAATTCTGCTCTTGGGGGGGCAGATATCTTTCACCTATGGGCACCTAACCAGGTGTACAAAATGAACCCTTAAAATCTTTATGAAAGACCGCAGAATAAACTCTTACCTTTTCCCAATTTGGTAAACCAGTAAGTTTATGCACAATTTCAGCTTTAACCACATATGCTTCACTTGTCAAAGAAAGAATTTCATAGGCACACCAAGAAGTCTCTTAAAATGAGATGTTTACTTAAAAATAAATAAAAATGTAAAATACTGAACAATATATCACAAAACATTACGATCACTTAAAAAATAGATTTTAAAGTGCAATTTCCTACCAAGCATACACTTAGACTTGCCTAGCTAATGTATTCTTATATTCTTACAGTGCTGAAAGATGTTGTAGCTTCAGAGTCCAAACATGTGTGTATCTAAAGGTCAGTTACAGCATAATTAAAAAACTGTCTTGACCCTGCCTTCTCCATGATGCCACCCAGCTCCTCCTCTATTTATTAAAAATTATACAATCAGGATGTCTTATCAAGCAGGAGGTAAATTAATAGGTGACATCAGCAAAAACTCATGTCCCCCCATGACTTCCCAATTAAGTCTGTAATCTTCCAAGTTCTTTCTTTCATCCATGAGCAGCATTCTGTTATTTACAGATATCAAAGAGCATTTATGACGTAGCACCTAAGTGACATACCTGTATTCTTCCTCTAAATGTCATAAAAGTTTATGATTTCCAGCCTAGCAGCTGGCAGCTACAATTAAGCTAGATAAACAGGAGATCCTTAATTTTGGTCTCTTCTAGCCTTTAATTATCTCCTGGCTTTTATCTTTTAGCTGAAACCTGGGGGGGGATGTTAACCCACAGGCTGTCTCAGCATGTCTCACGAGAGACACTCAATAACACATTTTTATATTACAAAAAGCCTAGATTAATCAGAACCAGCTGTCCAAGCATCACAATGAGTAGCCGCTGAAGAGGTTTACAGCCTAGTACTATATTGAAGCATGACTGAGCAGGAGCGGTAATGGAAAGGAACAGATATTTGCTGTTCCTTTAAAGTTCTGCTCTTTCATCAACTACATTGCTGGTTAGACTTAAGGTTAAGTTTTTTTTTTTTACAGAATCTTTAGAGACAGTGAATAAAAGATTTTTAAGGAAAGACTGTGATCGCTAGTGCAATGGACTGCCATGGGCTGTCTCTTTTAAGAACTGCTCACTCATCATTCCTTCATACTGTAGAAGCTAGAGTACTGCCTTTTTTTAAATAAAAAATATTATTTAAAACACATTGACCTGGTGTGGAAAAAGAGAACGAGGACTGAAGGAGAGAATGTGTGTATTGGGGGGGGGGGGATTCCCGATTGTCATCAGTGTCTCTGTGTTTGGGGGAAGGGAATGAGGGCTTTGCTCATGGCTTTCTTTTCCATGGACTGAGAAGGGAGTATGGAGGGATTTCTGAACAGGTAATGTGGTCCTTTTGATGCCTGCCCTAGATACAGTGATGATGCTATTGTGAAATAACATCACTGTCTAGGGCTCGCAGCCAATCAGATTGTTAGACTTTTTCTTGCCATTATATAATATACAGTATAGTAAAACCAAAGATGCATTGCATAAGGTGGAATACCACATATTTAACTGTATGCTTTCCGTTACAAGACTCTCACCTGATAAGTGTTTGTTGGGGACCCTAAATATGTGATTTAAATATTTACTTTTCTGGATTTTTTCAATACAACAATACATATGTAATCACCTCTACTAACAAGTTGAGTGATGTAGCCAGGTATAATTAAAGGAAGGGCAAAGTCTTTAGGCCTTCAAATGGCATGTGGGTTTAAGTGGTGTCGAAGGGATGGCATGTTATGGTGCCTTTGCCTGTGGGGATCCTTTTGACAAACCTAAGCTGTCAGGGTTTGGCCCTACAGGAAAATATATAAGTATTCCAGCCACAATAACAGAGGGATCTGATACCTAGAAACATAATACTCCAAAAGCCAAATACAATGGTACTGTACAGTAATAACAATACTGATAGAGACAGTGAATGCAATAAAAACAAGCAAGGGCTTTATTAAGGGACAACAGGAACTCAAGAATGGTAACCTGGAAAGGAACAAGAATAAAGCAGGTTAAGGCAAATGTTGATGAAAATAAAATACTTTAAACCCACCACTCAACAACACAGTAATCACCAATACAGTTCCTGTCTCACTTGTGCACCAGTACTCCATAGAACCATTGGGAGCTCCCACAGTCTATGTGTACACAAGAAATAAATAGCAGAGCTGCAGGTCTGAAGGTGAAAAAGAAGACAATGCAGTACCAGAAGAAAAAAATTAAAGGTGCAATTGACCTTGATATTTCTGCCAAATCTCGTAGAAAAATATTTAAGCAGGCAGCGTCTTATGGATATGAATCAAACAATTCCTCTGGAAACTAAATCGCCATGCAGTCCTTGCCAGTTTTATCTTATGTAAGCCCCTCATTTTGGGCTTACCTGTTATGTCTCCCGGCTCCTACCTGTGTCCTCCCCACCACCATGCTCGGGTTAGTGTGAGCACCTTGTCCTCCACTCAGACCTGACTTGTTTTTCTTGTTGAATGGGGCTGGATGAGTGAAGCCGTGGAACCGCCACACAGCTCTTTGTACAAGTGTGCATACGGCGGTCCATGCATGCGCCATAACACTCTTCAGTGTTCTTGCTGTTGCTGCGGCACACCAAAGACTCCCTCTGTGCTGCTGACCCCCTGAATCTGTAAATCAGAGTCTAGAGGCACAAGGGAGGTGGATTAAATGCGCCAAAAGAATTCATTTTCAGAGCACCTAGCAGTACTTGGGGGAACTGTTTCATAAATATTAATGAGGGCACTGAATATTAATGAGTCTTCCTGCTGCCCTGGAGACAGGGCAAAATGGCAGCAGCAACAGGCAGGGACAAGAGTTTAAATTTATAACTCTGCAGAGAAACTAAAGGGCAGCAGGGCTATTATTAGACATTAGGGGGAATAAATGTTAAAAATAGTTATTTTGGCTACAAAAGACTCTAAGAGTTGGGACTTTGGATGGGACTGCATGTGGACTGGAACTGCTGCAGCCATACTTGTTACCCTTAACTAGGGCTGTGCATGGTCCGAATAGTATTTCCCTAATGCCACGAATAGTAGGCTTACCTAGTATTCGGATGGACATCCCGAATAGTTCACTATTCGGCCGCTATTCGGGATGTACTATTCGGTGGGTGAGATTTCAAAATCTCACAGAGCTTCGCTGGCCAATCAGAGGCTGTTTTTGGAGCTCACAGCCAGGAACACCATGTGATCTCCTTACTCTGAGTGTGTAGATGAGAGGAGACAGTCATTTCTGAGAGAGCTAGCTCTGTTTAGTTTACCACTTTTGACTTTTATAACTGCTTAAAGGGGGATAGGGGGAGTATGAGAAAGATGGCGGCCATGCTGGACTGCCGTCTGTGAGCTCCGGACTTTGGCTCGGACTGTTTGCTAATTTTATTATTATTTCATCGTTTTATTGTTTTATCGTTTATTGTTAGTGATTTATTTTATTTTTTAGTTTCAAGCTATATTACCGCTTATTATTGCTGCAGTTATAATAGAAAGCTGGTTATTACTACTGCTCTGCCATCTAAAAACTGAGACGCTTCTGATAGTCTAAGAAAGACTAGAGAGACTGTCCTGTGTGGAGTTGCCTGGCTTGCTGGCTTGTGGTGTGCCGTGGGCTGCTTGTTGTGAGCTGCGTATCGGGCGCTGACTTCCGATTGGACTCTGTGGGGGATTCGGTGGCTGGCAGCTTGGAGGTTCAGCGGCCGCTTCTGGGTGGTGAAAGAAGTAGAAGGAGCGACTAGCGGTGGAGTAGCAGTTTCAACTTGGGGGTACAATGTAGCCGGACCACAGGAGAAGAGGTTGCCGGTTCCTAGTACGAGTGGACCTGTCGGAAAAGAGGAAGTGGATAGCGGGATAGCGGGCAGTGAAGACTGGCGACAAACTTTTCCCACAATTTGAAGGTTCTGGTTCCCCGGTCCAGACGGGGACACGGGTGTCTCTGCCTCCGGAGGGTGGTGGGGTTTATTCTGTTCCCTAGGTGAGGCAGGGACACCACCAGAGGGTGGTCCTGCCTGCCTCACCGCAGCGAGGGTCAGGTGGAGCTGGAATTTGCAGTGGAGGCATATGTGGTGTCTGTCTGCTCGTTGCCTGCAGGATTTTTGGTGACTGGGAAACTTAAACATTTGGAAGCAAGTTGGAACTGCATGGACTGCTCGAATTGGTGAAGTATCCTTGAACTTTTTCTGTTTTTAGCCAGCGTGTGTTAACTACTGGGAAATCTAAAACTGAGTTCATTTATGACTGATTCAGTCTCGTGAGAGGAGATTGATTAAAGTTTGGACCATACTGAAGTGGTGAGAGCACATAGGTGTGGACATAAAAAGACCTTGAACTCTTGTTTTGTTTGTGTTTTTGGGCAAGTGAGGGTGTTGGCTTTGGACTAAGGGGTTTTTAAAGTTACGGGCCAATTTTTATGTTAGGGGTTCTGTATAGTGTGGAAAGCTCCTTCCCCCACAATGGTGAGAGTACTGTGGGTGGGGGTAGAAAGATAAAGCATTTTGATAAATTTAAAGCACAATTTTGACACATCGATAGGGGTATAATTTTGTTAATAGATGTTGTATTTATATTTTGATATTTGAGTGTTGCATCTTCTAGTTTTATTTAGAATTTTTGATAAATTTTGTAGAGAAGTTATTCATATAAGTTTGAGTGGGGGTTTATTACTGTTGATTTTTGTGGTGTTAATTATGTGCTGGAATGATAACAGGACGGTCGGGTATTATTCCCCCTCTAGGCTCAGGGACCTCCATCCTTTCTCCTGTCCCCCCTGTCACTGGGAGTCTATAGAAGATGTAGGGCTCTGGGGATTGTGAGGGGGAGGAGGAGGGCTGGTGCTGGGCCTGGGAGGGAATGGAAAGGAGCTGGCAGATAGGGATAGTGGGGTCAAGGAGATGCCCTGGGGCAAAATGGGCACAGGAATGGGGATCTCCCCTGTTTGGTGCCCATACCCAAGGGTTCTGATTATGATCAGCAAGTAAGGCGGTCATCTTCGGAGGTTCATCCTACTCGGGCGGTGTTGTGCAATGCCAGGTCTATTAAAAACAAGATGGCTATTATAGCCGATCTTGTTGGGTCATCTGACCTAGCGTGCATCATCGAGACTTGGCTGGATGAAAATGCTGGGCCAGTTTTAGCAGCAGCAGTTCCAGCTGGGTACTCGGTGATACACTGCCCCGAGGCAGGATCATAGGGGTGGGGGGTGTTGCCATATGTTTTAAGTCAGAACTGGGCCTGGTGGAGGTACCAGTGGGAGTCACCAGATCCTTTGAGTGTATTCTGGGTGAGGGTGTGGGGTGCAGGATACTTCTCGTATACCGTCCACCAGGTGATGAGAATGTTTTCCTGCAGAAAGTCACAGACTTCATTGTCGACCTGACATTGGGGTCCCCTAGATGGTTGGTTCTGGGGGGACTTCAATGCTTGGGTCGATGATTAACTCTCACGTTTTGGTCAAGACTTCCTCCAGTTAATGATATCACTAGGCTTCATACAGGTTGTTACCTCCTCGACCCATATTGGTGGGCACTCATTGGACCTGGTGTTCCTTCTGGGGATGGGGATATCTGACTTGGTGGTGGAACCGGTCGGATGATCTGCCCATCACTCCATTAGGTTCAGTTTTGAGGCCACCCCTATTAGGTCAGCCCCTTTGGAGATGGTCCGGTACCGCCCTTTAAGGGGTGTGTCCCCGGATGACCTGATGGCGGTACTGGACCTATCAGGCCTACCGATAGATTGCTCGGATCCAGGCGACCTGGTACATGCTTATAATAAGGCGGTGATAGGGACCCTGGATTCTATTGCACCTGTTCGTGTTTGTCCTCTCACTCTTCGTGCCAGGTCTCCTTGGTTCGATGAGACCGTGAGGGAGTTGAGGAGGGTTGGAGGAAGGCTGGAGAGGCGTTGGCGGAAGTCCGGTCTGGATGATGACAAACTTAGTTTGATGGACCATTATATGGCCTATCAATCTGCAATCTCTCGTAAGAAGGCAGAATTCCTGTCCAGAGATATAGCGGCTGCACAGAATAGACCAGCTCAGCTCTTTCGGACTGTGGACAGACTGTGCAATCCAGTCTGTCTTCAGCCCAGAAGAGCTTTTTCTCCAGAACAGTGTGAGGAGTTTGCTCTCTTCTTTGCAGATAAGGTTGCCAAAATCAGATCGGACGTCTGTTCTTCCCTCTCCAATGGGAGCGGTGATGGCCGGCAGGAGATGTCGAACACTCAGTTTGTATGGTCTGACTTCAGCCTCCCCACAATCGATGATATTGTGATGATCAACTGTGATTTGGACCCTGGCCCCACATGCCTTTTAGTGGATTGTGTGGATAAAATCGGCCTAGTCCTGGCTTTGATAGTCTGGAAGTTTTTGGAGAGGGGGATCTTTCCTGATCCCCTTAAAGAGGCTATAGTTAAGCCTCTATTAAAGAAGTCTTCCTTAAACCCAGATTGTCTAGCAAATTACAGACCAGCCTCTAACTTACCCTTTGTGGGTAAAGTTATTGAGAAGGTGGTTGCAGTGCAGTTGGATGGTCATCTGACCAACGACAATATCTACGATTCTCTCCAGTCTGGATTTAGGAAAAGGCATAGTACCGAGACAGCACTTGTTCGGGTACTAAATGACCTCCTAATAGCGAGAGATCGTAGGACCTGTTCTATCTTGGTACTTCTTGATCTCTCTGCAGCATTTGACACTGTTGACCATGGTGTGCTGTTAGAGCATTTGCGGTCCATCTGTGGATTATCTGATACGGTCCTCAGGTGGTTTCGATCCTACCTCGAGGGTAGGACTCAGAGGGTGGCGTCGGGAATTTTTTCCTCGGCATCAGTCTCCCTATCCTGTGGGGTACCGCAGGGTTCTATTCTTGTGCCTGTGTTGTTCACGGTGTATATGCTGCCGTTGGGAGCGATTATTAGACGATACGGTTTGGGCTTTCATTGCAGATGATACCTAGCTGTATATGTCTTTTGTGCCCGGCCAGGATGCTGCCTTGTCGGTATTTAATAACTGCCTTGCCGAGATCCAAGACTGGATGAATGGGAGTTGGCTGAGGTTAAACCCAGAGAAAACTGAGGTGTTGGTCATGGACAAGGGTCGCTGTGAGGCGGGTCTGCTGGATGGATTGCCCTCAGGCTTATGGCTTGGGGGCGTTCAGCTGACGACCTCAGATCAGGTGCGGAATCTTGGCATAATAATTGATGACCGCTTGACGCTTAAATCTCAGGTATCAGCGGTCGTCAGAACTTCCTTTTTTCATCTGAGAAACATCGCCAGGGTGAAGCACCTGGTTTCTCCAGAGGATCTTCCAACGTTGATCAACGCTTTCGTTACCTCCCGCCTTGACTATTGCAATTCCCTGTACCTAGGGCTATCGGGGGTTGAACTTCCCCGTCTGCAGCTAGTGCAGAATGCGGCAGCCAGGTTGTTGACTGGATCTTCCAGATCCAGCCATATAATGCCTGTGCTCCGCGGACTGCACTGGCTGCCAGTGTTTTGGCGAATCACCTTCAAGGTCGGTTTGCTGACCTATAAAGCCCTGCACGATCAGGGACCTATTTACCTGAAAGAGCTCCTGTGCCCCTACTGTCCTTCCCGCCCCCTCCGATCCACTGACGAGGGATTGCTAGAGATACCCAGGGTTCATTTGAAAACTTCAGGGGCTAGATCATTTAGTTTTATGGCTCCGACCCTGTGGAATTCTCTACCTCGTCAGGTGCGAAATTGCCCGACTGTCCTAAGCTTTAAAGGAACTTTGAAGACACACTTTTTTAGTATAGCTTTTAATGATTTATGTTAGTTTTAAACTTGGTTTATTTATTGTTTTATGAAATTGTACAGGCGCTTTGGTTTTGAGAAAAGGGCCTTTTAAAAATAAAGATTGATTGATTGATTGATTGATTGATTAAAACGTTTTGTGTATGATCCAGTTTTGACATCTGATCACCTTGTGACTGCAGTTTTGTTTTTCATCCTTGAAACTGGGCTCATTTTCAAGGAAAAGGAGAGTCTGTGTGTGAATCTGTGAGTGTGACTATGTGTGCTGCTGCATGCTGACTCCCCTCCCCCACTGCTTACAGTTTCACAGCTCAGCTGGAGCAGTGCGGTTTGATTTTTTGCTTAAGGACCAATTAGTGCTTATCAGGATTTTTTTTTTTGTCAATAAAGTCCAGCTTGGCTTTTGCATGTAGTGATTAACTGTTACTGGGCTCAGTAACAGTGAGTGGCTTAAGCTTTTGCTGACTGCCCCATCCCCAGTGCTGTGCTTGCTTAGCTTTCTGTTCCAAATCCACACACAGCCCCTGTGGTATTTTCTATTTCTTTTGTGAAGCAAATTAGTATTTTGCTGTAATCAGGTTCCGGGCTGGGTTCCCTGCATAAGTGAGGTGTGATTGTCATCTGACTCTCTCCATGTTCACTGCGGGTGGCTAGGGTGCGATATTCATTCACATATCTGAAATGTGTAGTATGGTATGGGCTGCACGCCCATTGGCTCACACTGTGGACCAATGGGCGTACAGCCCTACTACAGTGTCATCGGTCAGGCGGGCGGGCGGCAGGTGGTGGGGTGCCGCCCGCCGGCTGATGGGGGGAATGGGGCGGTGGGGCTCAGTGGGCTGGGTAGGAGGGGGTACCTAGGCCACCAGGATATTGGCAATATGAATTTTTTTTAATACAAATGCCCACGATCGGGCAGTCAACGGTCCACTGGACCACCAGGGATATTGGGAATAGTTATTTTTATTCCTACAAATGCCCGCGATCAGGTAGATAGCGGTCTACTGGACCACCAGGGATATAGGACATATTTCTTTTGTTAATTACAAATGCCCGCGATCGGGCAGACAGCGGTCCACTGGACCACCAGGGATTTTGGGGATATAATTTGATTACTTAGCCCGCGATTGGCCGGGCAGGTCCACTGGACCACCAGGGATATTGGACAGCTGTCTAATTTTTTTTTTTACAAATGCCCACAATCGGGCATTGGGGGGCCGCCAGGTGCAGCCGCCGATAGGTGGCCACCTCAGGTGGCAGCTGCCGTGTTGCGCCAGTGCGGCAGCTCACCTGTGGGTGGCCATCAGTTGTTCTTTTTTGGGATCAACTTTGTGCTGGCGCAGGTAGGTTTGTATGCATGGCTCTGCACATCCCGGCTGAATATCAGGCTGTGTAGGGTATGCATGGGCACGCCCCCTACCTGTGCCTGCATATATTACTGATGCGCTCCGCATATCGTGGTTTGTGCCACTGACTTTCCCTTTTGAATATCGCGAGGGTGCATCAGTGGTTGTGCATGGCGCAACACCGTTGCGCCCATGCACAACCCTTTTGAATATCTGGGCCCGAGTGTACTACCAGCAACAGTAAGTGAAATATGCAATCTTTTAATGTTTTTATTTCTGTTTGTGTTTTTTTTTGAGGGGGGTAAATTGTGATTAAAGTGTATCTCTAATCATGCTTTCCTTTTTTTTTTTTTTTTTTCGGTATATGGGGTATTTTACCACCAGGGTGATGAACTTTTGGTAACACATCGGGTATGAACAGCAAAGGTAAGTAAAGTATTTAATCTGTTAATTGTTTTCTTTCTGTTTTGGGGGGGGGTGGGGGCTTATTAAAATAGAACAGGGAGACTGCCTGGATGTGTGTAGGCCATTTTGGAAAAGCACTGCATTTCATTATGTCTCCCTTATAAGTAGCATCCAATCAAAAGACCTTTATGGGGTAGCACATCATAGGTTGAATGGGCGTCATGCTTGAGGGCCGTCCTCACAGCTGTACTTCTCAGCTCCGAAGATAAGATGTGAATGTGTATGTTGTCCTGTTGAAGTTACAGTGTTATCCTATGGGCTTAATTATGTCTCATTGCTTGCTTTTCTTAATGGCCACAATTTATGTAAGGCTGTGACATATGGTATTATTGTAGTGGCCACAGAGACCTTTCAGACCATATATAGATTGTTACTTAGCTCCAAATATTGCCAGAATTATGGCCTGTTGATGTTACAGTGTTATTCTATAGGTTTAATGATGTCTTATTGCTTGCTTTTCTTCATGACCACAATTATTTAAGGCTCTTGCATATGGCATTCTGGTAGTGGCTGCTGTGACCTTTCTGACTATATATAGATTGTTACTTAACTACAAATACTGACAGAGTTATGGCATCTTATACTTCCAGTGTCATCCTATGGGAAACTGCATGCCCGTGATTAACTCCTTTCCTCTGTATCCTCCTCCTGAGGCATCAGTGTCAGAAGACATATTCTGGCACTACTGTACAAGGCTAAGTGCCATGATCTCTGCATTCTCCTCCTGAAGTACCAGCAGCACAAGACAGCCTCAAGCACCCATGTACAAGTCAAAGTGTCATGACCTCTTCATCCTACTCATGAAGCACCAGTGGCAGAAGACAGCCTCTGGCACCACTGTACAAGTCAAAGTGCCATGACCTTTGAATCCTCCTCCTTAAGCACCAGCAGCACAAGATAGCCTCTGGCACAAATGGGCAAGCCAAATTGCCATGACCACTGCATCCTCCTCCTGAAGCACCAGCAGCTGAAGACAGCCTCTGACACCCATGTGTATAAGCCAAAGTGCCATAACCTCTTCATCCTTCTCCTGATGCACCAGTGGCAGAAGTCAGTCTCTGGCACCAGTGTACAAGCCAAAGTGACTAGACCTCTTCATCTTCCTCCCAAAGGACCAGCAGCAAAAGACAGCCTCTGGCACCAGTGTACAAGCCAAAGTGCCATTACCTCTTTATCCTCCTTGTAAAGCATCAGTGGCAGAAGACAGCCTCTGGCACCAGTGTACAAGGCAAAGTGCAGTTACCTGTCATCCTCCCCCTTCTGAAGCCATTTTAAGGAGTTATATATCAATTCTCCATTAAGGCAAATTATATGTAAGTAATAATACCCGACAGGGTGGGCGTTATTGGGATATAACGGACGGCCCAGGGGGGTAATGAGGCCCGATGCCGCAGGCGGAGGGCCTTATAGCCCCTGGAAGGTCCGTTATATCCCATAACGCCCACCCTGGAGGGTGTTATTACACTTAGATAATGGGGTTACATTAGTTTGTTTTTTTTTAATGTTTTTATTAAAAAAAAAGTGTCAAATATAATTAAAAATAAAGAGAAATGTGGGCTTGTAAAATAGTCCATTGCCACTAGAGGGTGCTGTTGTTTTTTTAATACGTAGGAAGGGAAGTGAGTGTGGTGGGCAGAGTGAGTAAAATGGCACTGAGGAATTGGAAGAGGAGCGCAACTATGAGGGAATAC
This sequence comes from Neoceratodus forsteri, assembly GCA_016271365.2. Lineage (NCBI taxonomy): Eukaryota > Metazoa > Chordata > Ceratodontiformes > Ceratodontidae > Neoceratodus > Neoceratodus forsteri. Next base: position 606,626,199 of record CM057449.1, on the reverse strand, counting down.
GAGCTGCAGTAAAGTATATTTTTTTATTTATTTAAGAAAGAAAAAAGAAACTGAGTTTGGCATTTGTGGCTAAGCGTTGTCACAATGAAGGCGAGCTAGGAACGGAGTGGGTGGTGAACGAGTGAAAGCAGAGCCGGTGGACTGTCTGAAATGCTGTTGGGAGGTGAGAAAGAGAGCAGAGCTGTGAGGCAGGAACCTTTTTGTAAAAAAATAATTTGCTTTTTTGTGCTGAGGTTTGTGTTTGAAGGTGAGGGAGTCGAGTGGAATGAATTCAGAGTGGGTTATCTCGGCGAGCCACTCACTTAGCGAGGAAAAAGAAATGACGCTGGCGAGTTCGAGAATTGGAACTTGTTTTAGAGAGGGCCGTTGTTAAGAAATAACGGCCCGGGTGGTAGGGTGTTTGAGCCAATCAGGAAGCGACTTTTACTTTCACCATTATCTAAACCCAAATACCGAATACCGAATAACAAATACCTGGGACTTGAATACCCAATATTAGGCCGAATATTCAGGAAATAGTATTCGCACAGCCCTACCCTTAACCCCTGCTACAGCCAATCAGAGAGTCAGGATTTGGCAAAAGGACTTATGGGACTAAAAAAGGACTTCTGGGAGTTAAAGCTGGGACAATTCTTGGCACCCAAATGAAGGACCAATAGAGCATCGAGTGACAGAAATTAATATTTAATTTGTTCAGTGGGACAACTGTTACAGCCAATCAGAAAGAGCTGCTGGAGAATTGATATAAGGGACTGTTTTGCCCACCAAGGGGCGATTCAAAGAGGATCCCAGAGTAAGCAGATTGCAGGAGCCACTGCTGGAGGGCTCTTCAGCACAAGGCCTGCATCTGGGACTTCACAGGTAGCTTGGCTCCTGCAACTCACCAGCATTCTAGACCCTGCTGCTGAGTGAAGCAACTGCAGAGTGCATACAGCAACAGAGTAGCTGGAGAGACAGAGACAGAGAGAGAGAGAGAGAGAGAGAGAGCAACAGAGTGAGCAGCAGAGAAAGGGAGAAAGCAAGCTAACAGCAAAGTGTGAGAGCAAGTGGTAGACTGCAGCAGGAATTATTTATTTATTTATTTATAAATTCAGAAACAACCTTTGAGCAGGAGCTCTTTTACAAGGGTTCCACATCAAGCAACATTAAATGGGGTACAAACTTCAAACACAGTATAGAAACAGATAAGGGTACAACAACACTTTTGCCAGTGGAGGATTATGAATGGCTGAACTCAAAGGGAGAAGCCTGTCAGGAAGGAGAGAGAGGGGAAGAGAGAAGGCAGCAGCCTCAAGGTGAGACCTTGTTGTAAGTTAGGTGGGATGGGTAGGATGTATAGTAGACAGTGCAAAGGGGCAAGGGAGCTTAAAGGGAGAGGGAGGCAATGGGGGGGGGGAGTCAAAGGGGACCAGGTGAGGGAACAGGTTAGGTGAGATGGTGGTGAAGGAGACAGGTTGTGGAGAGATAGAAGGGTAGGGTAGTTAGGAGTAAGGTGAGTGGTCGGGGGGAAATCTGTGAGAATGAGGAATATAAAAGTAGGAGCAGGTACAATCTGGGTGGAAGGTTTAAAGGGCAGGGGGCCACCGTGGAGTACCTTCATGTGCCCACCTGGCAATCACAAGTGCTCCTGACGAGGAGGTGCTGTTTGAGTTCAGATTTGAAGGCTGGTATACTTGAAGTATTCTGCGAGACCTCCATAGTCTCGTTGAGCCAGAGTGGGGCCCTATCGGAGAAGGTTCTTTGTCCAAGTGCTGTTCTCCGGAATGGGACAGAGAGGGCTCTTAGTGTTCTGCACCTGGTTTCATGCTTGGTGCTGGTCGGGGAGAAAATTTCAGTTTTAATTTCAGTAAGGGACTGCATACTGAGTTCTACTGCCTTGGCTGGGCAGACTTGAAGTCTGTGCTGCTGAAATCCAGGGAACCTATGACAGTGTGCTGAGATCAGAGACAGAGAATGGCCCAGCCTTTACCCGAGTCCCTCTGAGTGTGCAATAGAAGGGATTGGGGACCACACTGCTCAGTCTCCTGACTGAAGAGGACGGAGACCGGCCGAGAAGACATCGAGAAGCCTGCCAAGTGAATACTGCCTATAAAGGCCCCAGTGGCGAAGATTGGAAAGGCCAGGAAGGTGAAGACTCCAGCATCCCTCATGTCCTTTGGCCAGCTCTGCTGCTGCATTGGTGGACTAACTACCTGACACCTTCATGGTACAGAAAAAAATGAGATCCTTGGACTCCTAACTGGAAGTACCCTGAGCTGTGGCTTTGGGGAATCTTTAGCTAGCTAGCTAGGGGAAAATTAAAGTGGGTGTAAGCCACCCCTCTCGGGGCTGGCGTACCATACCATGGTCTCACCTGTTGGTTAGGGTCCTGGCTTGGGGCATTCTGTGTTCCACCCCCAAGGGGGTGTTGTTCCCTGTCGGAGGAGCCATTGGGCAAGATGTAGGAAAGTCAGGTTGGGGCTTAAAACCCCCCGGCCTGGGAGGTACTGGCCTTGTGAGTGTCAATGACTACGTGGTTTATAATTAATTTCCGAAGGGAGGGTGGCAGGAGTGTGGCGACCGTGGGGGACTGGGGTTCCAAGAGTTCAGTGGTTGGGAGGACAGCATTTGGAGGAAGGCCCATTATGGCTGGATTCGGGAGGCTTGGTGCGCTAAAAGGAAAGGTATGGCAATGGGGCTGTTGTGGTGGTGGCAGGGCTGCAGCAGAGCCCCTTGGAGGTGGCATCTCCAAGGAGGTCAGCTACCTGGTGTAGCACACTGCCATGGGTCAGCTGGTAGGTACATTTTGTGGATTTGTTTTATTGGGCCTGCCATGCCTGTGTCTGGGGCAGGTCCTTTGTTAGGCCCGCTAACAGAGAGCACATGGTGAGAGTAACTGGATAGGTTGGATCCGTTTTCGTCCATTTCTGCAGTTAAATCTGGCATCTATTCTGTTAGGAATGAGGGTTGCAAATTGGTTTGGTTTTCAGGCAAGGTTTAAGGGTGGCTATTGTAATGGATTAAGGCTGCATCCCTGGTATCAGTTATTTCGGGGTGGGGGAGTAAGGCACTCCCCCCAGTAATGGTTGGATATTAAGTCGCACCCTTTAAGGTCCTGAGCTTTGATATGGCTTTTGGTAACTGCATGGAGTCTGCACCTGGTCTAATTAGTTTAGGCCTGTTACAAGCACTTCTATTATCTGGTACTGTCTAGTGCCTCTTGATTACTGCCCTATGTTTGTCTCCAACTCCCAGCTCCATGTGTAACCCCTCACCCCTGCCTTTTTGCCAAAACAACAGGTGGCATGCTGTTGAAGCTGACAGCAGTACCTGTTGGGGACTGGGTTCGGGGAGGATGAGGTTACTCGGCACAAGGGGACCTAGGCTTGGCTACTCTGAACAGGGGCACCCAAGTAAATCCGAACACAGGAAGCAATAACTGTAATGTCCAGAACCAGGAACTGGATTCTTCAGTATGGCTTTTATTCACATACAAGCTGACCAAACAAAGCATAGACGGACCCCCATGGGGCTACATTCCTGGTAATGCAGATTAGAGACAAAAGAACACTTTATCACTATTTCCAGCCCTCAGGCTCTAAACCCACCAGGCACACAGCCCGGACTTGCACGCAGCTTTGGGTACACAGCCCAACTTGTACACTACTTGGGTTTTCCCCACTGGCCCGGCTCCCCCGCCGGCCACTTGATCCGCGGTCCATTTGAGGAATGAACCAATTATCCACTTCGTGGTCCATTTGAGGAATGAACCAATTATCCTATTGTGACTTCAAACCACACCTAGAGTCTTCGACCTTAGAGAATTTTCTTCACAATCCCACATCTGGGTACTTCCCTCATCACTGGCCAATGCCTGAGGCAAAGTAGAAACCACAGAAGAAACTATAGAGGTGGACCTGGTCGCTAAAGATGGGGGGCCACCACCTCCAGCTCCCACAGCCCATACCTGGCCATTTCTCTGGAAACTGAACAATTCCTTTACTGAACTTTCAAATGTAGATTCTGGGTAGACGTCTATCACATCTCCTCTACATATCATTTGTATCCCAACAAGCTCTGGACTTGAATCTACTTTTAACTTGCTTAGCCCATTACTCTAGGCTTCCCAATATTTAGTAGTTCAATCCCCACATTGTCACACAAGTCCCAGGGTGAAAAACATAGGCCCTTTTAGCAAGAGCAGACACTCACCCTCACGTTGCAGGTGCCCCACAGGCGACTCACAAATCTTCTTGTTCTCCCAAATAAACACTGGAACACATAGGCAGCTTTTCCTTCACAAGCAGAAACAGAGGGCTGCCTGAGGAACCTGCAGGGAAACATTTCCTGTCCCCCCCGAATGGAGGGGGCCCTGAGACCCGAAAACAACGGTCTCCACCACTTCAATAATCTTCTGTGTCTCTCTTTAAGGTGGAGACACACACCCTTTTAAACTAAAAGTAGCCCTCTGTCAAGGCTGAGGCTCCTAGAGCCTTCACTGTGCTGCTTTCTCAGCAAGCTCCCAACTTCACACTTCACTGACTCACACTCAACTGAAGACTCTGACTTCAAAAACCTCCCAACGTTCTATCTAACTCCCTCTGCTGCAGATTCCAATGTGGCTCATGCAGCTGCGATAGTTCTATTGGTGATGTCATCCCTCAGTCTCAGCTGAGACTGAGAACAGAGTGAGACAGTGTGAAACCCATTTAACTGGAGTTTCACAAGCTGCCTTCCCTGCCTACCACTAGGTCTTACTGGGATTCTAGTAACCCCGGGTAACAAGGGGGTTACACATGGAACTGAGCCATTTATTTATTTAGTAATTTATAATATGAGAATCAGAATTAAATTTCTTTTTGCTTCTGCTTCATGTGTTGCTGAGATTATTGAATGAACTAACCGATTCCTTCCTCGAATGAAGCATGCTGGTGTGTCCTTTCCCCCTGGCCTGGTCTGAAGCTGCAGTGAGTGGTAAGATGATGTTTATTGGAAGTGTTATAACCTGCACTACACTGCCAAAACTGAATTTGAGGTAAGGCCTTGTTTTTCTTATAGCTGCTCTCTTAACCTCTCTGGAAGGTCTTTAGTTTGTACCCCCACCCCCTTTTTTACCATCAGAACCCCTAGACATAGTGGGGTGGGGGGTGTTGCAGATGTGGGGGCTCATCCGGGATTTAATTTGGAATCAGGATTGAGTCCTTGGGGGTGGACTTATCAGCACTGGGGTCCCCGCTACTGGCAGGCCTGGATTTTGGTAGTAAATCATTGGGGACTACCATTGTGGGTTGTTTGGTGCTATTTTTCATCTTCCAGTAAGAGAAAGTGCCAGGCAGCAAAAGGAAGAGGTCAGCTGGTTTGAAGCAGTGCTGCTGATTAGTTCAGGCGTTGGCTGGGTGAAGAATGTGCAAGAAGATGCCATTTTCTCCTCTAACTCTTAGCAGTAAGATGCACTCTGTGGAAGAAAGGGAAGGAAAACATAACTGTGGCAGAGAAGGCTCCTTCTAATGAACCCCAGGCCACTGTGCCTGCCTCCCTCTTGTCCTGGCTGTGGATGTTAGCAGAGAGAGGGTTGATGGAGGAAAAATGTATGCGGTGTGGATTTCGAGGAGAGGGAGTGGTCCGACTGCCTTTGTGCACTAACTGTTTAGGGGACCGTCATCAGGATTATTCATGGGTACTCCTTTCAGCTATGCCTGGCCCTACCCTGTGCTGGCATCGGTGGGTGCTGCCTTCTTAGTATCCTAGGGGAGCCTGGATGTTCTTGAAGAGACCAAGGCATTTGAGTCATTGGAGGATGTGAAGCCGCCCGTTCCTCTGGAAAAAGCAAGTGAGGGGGCGTCTGATGTAGTTATGGAGGCTATGGAGGAGGACACTTGTGAGGGTGTTGTGAGGCATAACCATCTGCCCAGCCAAACTGTACCCACCAATGTCAACTATCCCGTTGGCAGAGGGAGAGGTAGGGGATGGGGAGTTAGAACTAGTGACCCCCTAGGGCCCATGGGGTTAGTCGCAAGTTCTCTACCTGGTGACGGTGGTGCTTCAGGTGCTCCAGGTGGAGAGTTTTCCTATTTGAGTACCACAGTGAAGGTAAAAGTGGAGGAACAGGAGAAGGAGGTTGTTTGGGAGATGCCAGCTGCATTGCCCCCTGGACATGCCCCGAAAGTTTACCAATTTGCTGACCAAGAGGTGTGCTGAGCCATTCCTTGTCCTTATGAGAGCCCGTGTTAAAGCTGCCAGACAACACCCCATGCCTTCTGGCACTGTGCAAGGCCGCCCGTGTTCGATTGGATGGACTCTTGAGTAGCAGCCCAATGAATGTGCCATACAGGACTCAGGTGTGGCTGGAGCCAGGTACCGCCCATCGGACCAGTGTTTGAGAGCTGCCCCAGTGGTTGCAGGCTGAGAAGTGGGTGAGGCGTAGAATACATATTGAGTACCCAACTGCTGAATATCCTTATGTCCCAGATAGGTTGTGCGACATCTTAGAAGAAACTTATCCTGACTGGGTGTTTTGGTGAATGGTCCAAAAGCTCCAACAGTGGTCTGTCATCCGGCCCACTGACCCAAGAGATAATCCAGAAGGCCAGAATTATGTGCTATTAGTCCACCTGGGCAGGAATAACATTATTCAAACATTATGCTCTTGTCCGGGATGTGGCTGCTGGCTGTTGTGAGAAGCACTACATGATATCCATGGACTCTTTTGCAAATTAAACTACCAAGCCCGACCCTGTCTTCTTTTTCCCCACGGCAGAGGGCTCACCATTTAGAGGAAGACACTCAGTATCTGTGATATGCCAGGACTGTTCTACCAGTTCGTTCGGTTGTTCCTAGTTAAAAGTAATGAAGAAAATTTTGAAAGAGACTGTGCCCAGTGGATGGTGCTCTAAAACTGTTCCTCAGAGATTAATGATTGGGATTGTGTGAACTGCCCCCACTGTGACTGTTTGTCTCTGTGTTTAAAGAAAAAAAAACCTTTGCTGTTCCATGTTTGAACCAGACACAAATTAGTCAAAATGTTAACTAAGTATCTGCCTCTCCCTGTGAAGGGTTGAGTGAGAGTGTGCATGGAGCTGAAGTGACTGTAGTGGATGTCTGTGTGGAGACAGTGGGTTTCTGATGTATAAATATTCAAGTTAGACACTGTAGCTTTGTTAAGAACAGCCTGGCTTTATTGTTTTATAATTTTTAAATTATAGTTACCTTTTACATCTTTTCTGGGAAGGAGCAGCTCCACAGGGTGGTTTATGAAGTAGGCACGGGGTGGGGGGCAATTTGGACTAGGCGTACCCTGGGGTGGGGCTGCCGGACAGGGAATGTGCATACCTGTTTTGGTGGGCACCTTTGCAGACTGGCTGGATGCCCCATTTCCAGGAGGAAATGGATTTAAGGGGGAGGTAAGCCACCCATCTCGGGTTGGCTTTCACATCGCGGCTCTCCCCTGCTGGTTAGGGTCCTGACTTGGGGTATTCTGTGTTTTGCCCTGGGGGCATTGCCTGGGCCTGATTTAAAAGGGGGAGGTTACGTGTAGGGGAAGCGGCAGGCAAGATGTAGGGCAAGTCGGGTTGGGGCTTAAAACCTCCGTCCCAGGAGGTACTGGCCTTGTAAGTGTCAATGGCTACATGGTTTATAATTAATTTCTAAAGGGAAGGGTGGCAGGAGAGTGGAGACCATGGGGAACTGGGGTTCCAAGAGCTCAGTGGTTGGGAGGACAGCATCTGGAGAAAGGCCTGGTATGGCTGGGTTCGGGAGGCTTGGTGCTCTAAAAGGAAAGGTAAGGCAGTGGGGCTGTCATAGTGGTGGCAGGGCCCCTTGGAGGTGGCAGCTCTAAGGATGTCAAGTTACCCGGTGTTGCATGCTGCCATGGGTCAGCTGATGGGTTCATTTCAGAGGTTCGTTTTATCAGGCCTGCCATGCCTGTGTCTGGGGCAGGTCCCCTGTTAGACCCACTAATGGAATGCACATGGTGAGAGTAACTGGAAAGGTTGGAGCCGTTTCATCCATTTCTGCAGTTAAATCTGGCATCTATTCCTTTAGGAATGAGGGTTGCGAACTGGTTAGGTTTTCAGGCAAGGTTTAAGGGTGGCCGTGGTACTGGATTAAGGCCGCATCCCCGGTATCAGTTTTTTTTTTGTAATTTTTTTTTTTAACTCTATTTTCCCGCCCCTCCACCTCCAAACTCTCTCTCTGGCGACCTCCTGATCCACAGTCTCTACCTCCCAACGTGGCTCGGTTGACTCAAGCTCCTCTCCGGTACCGGGCATCCCCCGGGTCTACCCTCCGGGGAAGGGCCGCCCACACCCAGTGTACTCTTTCTTATAGTGTTGAGACACCAGCCAGAGAGGACAGGGGAAGCCCAAGAGCCGAGCCTGTATAGCGGGAGTGTGGTCCGGGCCGAGGAGGCGCTCACGGCTGGAGATGAGGGATTTTTCCTCCTTACGCCCTCCCTCCCTCCCTGAAGGGCCTCGACATGTAAAGACACCAGGGAACATCTTGCCGTGGCCTCGCAACCCTCTTGAGCTCCCCAGAAGGCGGTACCTCTGGTCTCCACCAGAGGTCGCCACAAGCCGGGCATCATCCCTTGGACCCCTGAGAAGAAGAGCAGTCCTCCAGATGCTCAATCCTTCCCCTTCCCTGCTGACCCCCGGCGATCCAGGCTTGTTCCCAAACCCAGGTTGCCGGCGTGGCGCGAGGTGTGGCGTCCAGCACCTCAACCCTCAGCGCCACCAGGCCACTGTAATTTATTCAAATGTAGCATGTACAAAAATGAAACAAACTCTTGGTTCCAAGTATAGAAAGAAAAATTACCTATACATCTTATAGTTAGGAATGAACATTCACTCTTCACCAAGTGTTACAACCATTAAGGAACATACTATAATAGTCAGTTAGCCAATAAGGCCAGTCCTTAAGAAGTCCGGGGGAGTAAGGCACTCCCTTGGGTAATGGTTGGATATGATGTCACACCCTTTAAAGTCCTGAGCATTGATATGAGTCTGGGTATTGGTGTGGAGTCTGCGCCTGGTCTAATTAGTTTAGGCCTGTTACAAGCACTTGTATTATCTGGTACTGTCTAGTGCCTCTCGATTACTGCCCTACATCAGTCTCCATCTCCTAGCTCCATGGAGCGGAACCATTTATTTATTTAGTAATTTATAATATGAGAATCAGAATTAAATTTCTTTTTGTTTCTACTTCATGTGTTGCCGAGATTATTGAATGAACTACAGTATCTGGTTCCATCCTTGGATGAGGCACGCTGCTTTGTCCTTTCCCCCTGGTCTGGCCTGAAGCTGCAGTGAGTGGTAAGATAAGGTTGGTTGGAAGTTGCATAACCTGCACCACGCTGCCAGAACCAAATTTGAGGTAAAGACTTGTTTTTCTTATATCTGCTGGATTTACCTCTCTGGAAGGTTTTCAGTTTGTGCCCCCTCCTTTGTTTACCATTAGGACCCCTAGACATAGTGGGGTGAGGAGGTGTTACAGGGGTAATTCCTGGGAAGGACTATGTCAGAAGACTGTGCTCAGGCCTGAAAGTTACAGTTGAGCTTTGTGAATTTAAAGTTTGGGCCTCAATGAAAGATCACCATGATGATTTCTGCGACATGGTGAGGTACCCACCAAAGACACTGTACAGACTTTCTAGGCAGCTGCCAAGGGAAAGTCTGGTGCACCCGCAGGTGGCGATGGGAATTTATGGGGCAGAATTGTTAGCCAGTTGTTACCATTGTTGCTGTTTTTATCTTTTTTTCCCCTTCCCTTATAATAAAGTGCTGTTGTTTATGTTAATTGATACCACAGAGTGTTTCTGCAAAGAAGGCAGGTATTGTCAGTGTTTGTGGGGAACTGTTTGGGGGGCTGCTAGTGTATTTTTCTGGAAGTGGTAACCTGCTATTTACCCACAGGTATTCCCTACCACTCCCTCAGGTGGAGGCACCGCGCCATTCTACGCCCATCTATCTTAACCCAGGCCAGCCCCCTCAGAAGCAAAGACTGTGAGGACCTCAAGAGCCCCAGAACAGCCAAAGATGAGTCAAAGGGCTGTTGTACTTACCAATCCTATTTAACTAAAGGTGTTGCAGGACTGACCCCTGATCAATACTCACAACATCAAGGATGCAGCTGCACAGCAGTCACTGGGGATATGCTCCACGCTGATTCTGTCAGCAGGTTAGTTTAATGGGGTAGCAAACCTAACGCACTTCCAAGTGGCGAATAGTGCAGGCCGTACTGAAACCTCTGAAAATCTTAGTTGGTTCTATTCACTCTTTGAATGGGATTCTCCTCTTCACCCACCTGAAGGCAGGTGGTCACACAGAGTGGAGATTTACTGCACCCTCTACAATGAAGAATCCCTGCAGCAGGAACTTTTGAGAAAAGTGGCTGGCTTCTCCTTTCTCTGACAGTTGAAGTCCTGGGTAGGCATTTCAGGCTTCAGGTTCTAAAACAGGATGAAGATTCCAGGCAGGGAACTCTGCTTGCATTAAGCACAGAGGTGGAGCTGCAGACATAAGGGGCCAGATATTTAAAAGTTTGCCCAATGTGCAAAGTGATTGAACTTAATTTATTTATTTAATTAATTAATTTATTTATTTATTTAAGTCTAGGATTAGCACAATACCTTTGAGCCAGTTCACTTTTACAAAGGTTCCACGTCAGATGGTACAGTTCACAATAAGAGACAGTAAATAATCATTTAACAATTGCGAAACGTGCAAATACAGTTCGGGGTAAAGGATTTTGGAGAAAAAGGGAGCGAGGTAGAAAGGTGTAGGGGTGAGGGGGAGGGAGAGAGAGATCAGATAGTTTGAGATGAAGGGGAGGAGAGAAGCAGGTAGGAGTAGTTGGGAGGGAGGGAGGCAGGAGGAAGGGGGCGGCAGCCAATGGGCCTTGTCAAGGACAGACAGATTAAAGTGCTAGGTTATGGTGGCAGCATTTAGACCAAAGTGCTTGTTGTGGGGGCATAGGCAGGAGGACGGTGGACTAATTGGGTGAGCAGTCACAGGAGCTGGAGGCAAGTAGCGAGAGTCTTAGTCTGGACTTAAAAACTCCAAGCTTCGGTGCTGCAGAGATGTCACTACTAAGGGAGTTAAGCCAGCTGGGTGCCCTGTAGGAAAATGATCTTAGACCTTGAGTAGTGTGGCACCTCAGGATTTTTAGGGAGTATTGCTTGGACCTCCTCGTATTGGAGTTGCTGGATCTGGGTGTGAGGAGAGCACAGACACCGGGTTGAGCAATACCCATCATTATTTCTTGGCCATAATGCAGGTTTGATATTTTATTCTACTGCGAAGTTGGAGCCAGTTGGTCTGGGAGTAGAGGTCACAAGTGTGAGTGAGACGGGCAGTCCAGTGATGAGTTGATAGGCTTTATTTAGGAGATAGTTACACGCTTGAGGGAGGTGGCGGTGGCTGAGCCATAGAGGATAAGGCCGTAGTCGATAATACTAATGACTGAGCTTTGATGGCAACAGACAGGGCATCAGAGGTTAGGTGTTTCCTATGCCGGAACAGTAGGCCCAGTCAAATATTAGCGGCCTTTGCCACGTTGTTAATGTGGACAGTGTAGGTGAGATGGGAGTCAAGGGTGATGCCAAGGTACTTGAAGGACTGCGTTTGTTCCAGAGTGATTCCTTGTTTAGTTTTGATTGAGAGTTGGTAGTGCTTGTTTTTGTTGTGGTGGCTGCAGAACATCATGGATTTTGTCTCCTTCTGATTGAGGATCAGTTTATGAGACGAGAACCAGGTCTCGACAGATGAGAAACCCTGTTGGAGTTTTTCTTGCAGAGGCTTAGGGTCATGGTGAGAGGCTAATATAACCGCGTCATCAGCGTAGAGTAAGATTTGCTCAGGGCAAATTGTGCATTTAGGAACAGGCTGAAGAGGAGGGGTCCCAGGATGGAACCCTGGGGGAACCCCGAGCGGACAGGTCTTGGATCAGACAGGGTATCAGCAATTTCTTACTGTCTGGGTCTGATTGTCCAGGTAACTTTTGAACCAGCTGATAGAGTCGAGTGAGAGCTCAGCATTATGTAGCTGGACAAGCAGGAGGTGGTGGTTAATGGTGTCGAAAGCTTTTGTCAAATCGATAAAAATAAATCCAATTAGTTGGCGTTTGTCCAGCGAGTTATGAATAGCGCTGGTGAATTCGAGGAGAGTAGAGGAGGTGCTGTGCCCTTTCCTGAAACCATGTTGTTGACTGCAGAGTACGTTGTGTTTATCCAAAAAAGCAGTAAGCTGGTCAGAGACAATTTGTTCAAGCGCCTTGGAGAGGGGAGGAAGGATTGAAATGGGTCTGAAATTCTCGAGGGCAGTTTTGCCACCACCTTTGTGGATTGTGGTAATGGTGGCAGATTTCCACTTATCTGGGAATTAGTTTAGGCTGAGAGAGAGGTTTAGGATCTTGGTCAGGGGCCCTAGCACCTCTTCTAGAGTGAGAGGAGTTTGAGATCAAGGGTGTCATTGCTGAATCTTGACTTGCTAATAGCTTTGGTGACATACTTGCGAGCCTGATGAGTTTTGACCTCTTTAAAGTAGAAATGTGGCTTATTAGAGGTAGTGGTCGATTGGGACATAGGAACTTCCTCTCTAGTGAAGAAATCATTAGGTAGAACTGAGTTGAGGTCAGTGAATGCTGTGTTAAATGAGCCAGCAATGGTTTTTGGGTCAAGTGTGGTGTTACCATTAATATTGAGCATAGATGGGGGGGATTTGGACTGTTTCCCATTGACTTCATTTAAGTTTTTCCAGAAGTCTCTACCACTCCCCCAGGAGTTGGTGAGGGAATTCTTATAGTAGGCTGATTTCATTTATCGGATGGTTTTGGTGCAGTCATTTCGTGCACGTTTGTAGTTTGAGATGTCTTTTTGCCTACCAGAGTTTCAGGCTAGTTCCCAGAGGTGGTCCCTTGTTTTTAGTTTCTTAAGGAAGTCACCAGTGATCCAAGGGTTACAGAGTGCCTTGACTTTGTGCTTTTCAAGGAGCGCATGTTACAGGCCTCTAGAAAATTTTAATGAAGTGATCCAGCTCAGTATTCACGTTGTTTGCATTGAAGATGGGTGACCAGTCTTGATAGAGGAGGTAGGATTTGAGGTGCGTTAGCTGACCACGGGGTAGAATTCTGCTGAAAATGGTTTTGGGGGGGTGGTTTGGTGAATTTATTAGACCAGATGCAGCTGACAGGGGAATGGTCACTGAGAGAGTCGGGTAGGACAGAGTCCTTTGTGATCCGAGAGGGATGACTAGTGAGGATCCAGTCCAGGAGTGTGCTGGTGCCGGTCTTGTAGTTTTTCCTGGTTGCCGAGTCGACCATCTGGGTGAGGTTGGCGGCAGCAGTGGAGTCCCTGTGCACCCCTGCTTCAGCAGCTAGCCAGTTTATATTGAAATCACCTACGAGGATGGATTCTGTGTCCAAGGGAAGTGACCTGATGAAGTCAAGTACTGTGTTTGCATGTTGCTTGTGCCTGAGCACAATATTCAAGGGGGGAACGGACATGCACTAAATGGGATGTCGCTTGTGCTAAAAGATAATGTACAGTATGCACTGGGTAATGGGAAGGATGGGGACCTGAATACAGGCACTGTGCTACATTCAGTACATTTGCACTGCACAAGCGGTGTAATGCAGACCACTTTTGCAGTGCAAATACCACCTATAAAAGGGCCGGCTTACTCAAGACAAATCCTAAAGGTGGGCAGAGACACTGTAGCCAATACACAAGATGGCGGTTGGGGGAGAACAAGTGCTGTACATGCTGTGGGAGGCCCTGCAAGCAGAGGAAGAGGGCAGCAGCCCACCCTGGGCTCATCCATAGGCTACAGAGATGCTATGCTGCACACAGACAGTACCAACCATGGCTCACCCTTGAGAGTTTTACAGGTGACCAGCTTGCTGGTCAGTACCGCCTCAACAAGGCCTTGCTCAGGCATCTGTGTGAACTCCTTCATGAGCAGCTATACAGTGCCACCCGGCCCAGCCATGCCATGACAGTTGAGCTGAAGGTGACGGCTGCCGTGTGCTTTCTGGCTACAGGGTCATTCTAGACACCAGTGGGTAATACCACCGGTGTCTCACAGTCCACCACCTTGTGCCTGCTGGCCCAATTTCTAGGTACCCTACTGCCTCATGCTGGTGAGTTCATCACATTCCCCATCCCAGCAGTGGAGCACACAGCAACAATGCAGCAGTTCTGTTAGGCTGTGTATCTACCAGCAGTACTCGGTGCCATTGACTGCACCCACGTTGCCATCTGGGTACCCACTGGTGATGGGGTGGATGCCTACCTCAATAGGAAAGGGAACCACTCCATCAATTGCCAGGTGATGTGCAGTGCAACAGGGCTCATCACCCATATCCTGGCATGGTACCCCGGTAGCACCCACAATGCCTTCATATGGCATAATTTCATACTGTGCCAGAGATTTGAAGGTGGGGACACATACAGTAAATATCTTGTTGATGAGTACATGAAGCACAGCACCCACACAAACCCACCCATAGGGTGTGTACAAATGTAGCAAAGCACACACATACCTCATAGTGGGAAGGGTGGACAGGTGCACAGGATGCCCATGGCCTGTAGTCAGGACATAGGTAACTACACTAAACAGTTGCTAACAGATGTGTGCTTTATTTACAGGGGACAGTGCCTATCCCTGGCTCCTCACACCTGTCCTCTGCCGCTCATCTGTGGTGGAGGACAGGTACAGTTTGGCGCACACTGCCATGCGCAACATCACTCAGCACATCTTTGGCATGTTGAAAAAGCAGTTTCTAGCCAGCTCAGTGGCACTGAGGGTTGAGGCACTGGACACCACACCTCGCACCACGTCGGCGACACAGGTTTGGGAATGAGCTCGAGTCATAGGGGGTCAGCAGGGGTGGCTGGAGATGATTGAATCGGCCGCTCGGCTACTCTCATCTCCTGGACTAAGGAAGTGAGTTTCCTTGCTCTTGGCTAACACCCAGTGGAGGTTAGGTGTAAGAGCAGAGGTCCGGGGGACTGGCATTACGTCAGGAGGTTGGAGGGAGACTGTGGTTCCAGGAGTGCATATACTGCTCCATGCACATGTGCCTGCCGTGTCACCACAGCTCCATGTCTGGAGTGGAGAAAAACATAGAAACTTTATGTCTCACCATTGCCGTGTACAATGGCCCCTGGTGCTCCCTGGTCCCGCTCCATGCAGATCCCCACCAGTAAGATGATGGGGGAGCTGCTGACAGGGTTGGGAGTAGCAGGGTAAAGGCCTTATTGCAAGGCATAGGTGGCAACGGAGGAGCAAAAAGCTCTGTTGAAAAAAAAAAGATGTGGTTTCGGTGCCTGGACTGTTCAGGTGGTGCCCTACAGTATACCCCTCAGAAGTCCTGTGCCATATTCCTTGCCCGTTGTATGCTACACAACATGGTGCTTTCCTGTGGAATATGCCTGTTGGTCCAAGAGGAACACAGTGCAAGTGACACAGAGCCAGAGGACTTGGGGATAATGTAGCAGCTTGACAGGTGCAACCCTTGCATAGCCAGTAGGATTCAGGAATACAGAGCTCACATCCTACAAAATGTCTCCAGTAGCAGCAGTGAGTTTCAATCACACAGGACACTGTTGTATGCTTGAAAACTGTATTGTGAACACAAACATCACATGGTGGCAAAGTACAAACAGCGGTACAAACTGTATATACAACAGAGTGTGCGGCAGAGGTGGGTACAATGCATGTGGTGTGGCATGGGCATCGACATGGGGGAACCCGGGTGTCTACCATACAGGTCCACACCATAGGGCATGTGGGTGGGGAAGGAATGTGTCATGGGAAGAGGTGAGGGCTGGCTCTGCCAAGATGCACACTGCACTGGACATGGGAAGTGGTAGTGGGGGTGTAAAGTACAACAGAAAAGTGTGCTGGAATGATGTGAGGGAGCTGTTCCACCTATGTTCATCCACACCTGCTACATGTGTGGACTGCCTGCTGTCACTGATCTCAGTGTGTAGGGGTTGTGGCCTGTGATGATGGTAAGGGTCCCCTGGACTGGTGCAGCCATGTGGGGTGCTGGATGCAGGGAGATGAGATTCAGGTTGCTCCCCAGTGTGTGGGGAGTGCCAGTGGCAGACAGGGTCATGGGTATACTGCCAGTGTCTGATCTGCCACCAGTGACGTCAGCGTACTCTGTGGTGCACATGTGCACTGTGGCTGTGCATGATGGAGAGGCTGGGGCTGTGACTGGCCTGCACAGCATCACGCTCCACAGTTGTGATATCCCGCACCATCCCAGTGTGGTCCCCAAACATGTGCTGTATGGTACTGAGTAAGCAAGCCTCACAGGCATCTGCATGCTACTCCACCCTCTGCAGATCTTCATGCAGGAGGTGATGGAGGCAGATCAGGCCACTGTGAATGACCTGCCTGAGATACATCAGTTTCCTCTGTCTGACAGTCTGCGACTCCACAGCAGACCGTAGCAGCTGCCTGGACTCAGGCACATCCTGCTCTCAGAAGCGTTGTCTGGGGAGATGGGTTCTGGCGACATCAATGGATGTGCTACAACTGGGGTGGGTGAGGGAGGTGGGGGACTGCAGTGGCCATATCTGGCTGTGCAGGACAGATGTGGGATGATGGGGGTGTCACACTGCCTAACCTCTCCTAGGCGGGCAGGTAGGTGGCGTGGATAGCAGTGGTGGAGGTAGCTGCAGTGGGGTGGTCGTGACTGATATGTGCGGTGGTGTCCTGGACATGGAGGGGCCTGTGTCCTGGGTGTGGGGTCCATGTGTGGCAGGGGAGTTGCTCTGTGCTTCTGGCTGGACACTGATGGGGGGGTTGACTCTGGGGGACTCTCTTTCCAGCTGTACAACCACTGTCACTAGCTCCTAGGAGTCAACGTATGTCTACTTGTCGCTATCCTATATCACCTCTTTACTGTAGTCCTCCAGGTGGTATGGCCAGCTGAGTGGTGGCTGCTCCACATGGCTGGATGGCCCAGCAACATCCTTCTCCTCCTCCTCCTCCTCCTCAGAGTCTGACACCATCGCCTGTGCTGTAGGGAGAGGAGCAGACCGTCAGTGTTGCACACAGTACACCATGTAGGGTGCTGGTGGTGCATGCATGCCCCAGCAGATGGTGCCTCATGTAAACATAGTGTCAGCATGCAACTTGTGTCAGCAGGTCAACCTACAGAGATGCACACTGGTCACACAGCTACCTAGGGAGGGTGGACTGTGCAAGCATGACAGTGCTCCCTGACCATGGTCCACACACGTGCACGTCAACACACACAGTGCAGACCACAACTCAACACCAAGGCCCACACAACCAGCATATGTGATGGCATGCCCCAACACCCATGGATATCTGACAGGACAACAGTGCACACTCACCCTATGTGCATGTACTCACCTCAGTGGACCTGGGTGCATGGTTATGGCTCATTGAGGTGACTGGCTGACATGCCACATTGGGTGCCACAGGGTAGGGCCACAGTGGACTAATGTGTCATGGAGTGGCTAGGGCACTGCTGGCCACACTATGAGTGCTATGGCTATATCCACAGTGTGCCCCAACAATGGCAGGAACCACACGTGTACCCACACACACAGATGAGGTGATCCAGGCATGTACTTTCTTGACTGGCTGGCTGCTACCTAGGTCTCAAACCCACCTCCTGGCACTCCTGTCACCTCCACAGGCCACACCATGGATGCCACCACCTCCTCTGCCAGTTCCAAGGACCTGGCTGTCACTGATGACGGTGCCATGTAGCATGTTGCTTCCAGTGCCAGGTGGCCAGGCTGTCATTTGGATAGTGGTGCAGGTTCCAGAAGCATTTGTGGACATCCTCCATTGTTCGGGCCCAGCCACCAAAGGCATTTACCTCCTCTGTCATCTCCTCCCAAGCCTTCTGGATGGTGGCACCTGTGCTGTGTCTGCAGGATAGGACTTCCTTCCTCATTCTGTAAGTATGTGACAAGGTGTTCCACTTATCCTTGCTAAAGCGCTGGGTCCACAGTCTCTCTCCATTTCCCATGGCACCTGTCAGGGTAAGTGGTATGACAGTGGTCAGTTGTGTGTGAGAGAGTGATACACAAGTAGGTGTAAGCAGCTCCACTGTTTCTGGGCGGTGCAATGATGCACTGTATGGGTTACCGGTAGTGGGCAGGGTAGCCTTTGAGTGGCGCTGGCCCATCATGGTTCACCCTCCCTGGGAACACACATGGCCAATGTGCAGCCACCCAACACAGGAAATGTGTAGGCCACACACCCCGCAAAGGTCCAGCAGCCTGCTGCATCCAGGAGGGTAGGTATCCAATGCTCAGCTGCCACTGCTGCTCACATGGGGGTCAGAGAGATGTGGGTGGCAGCCTTGCTGTGTGTATGGTCAGTAGTGGACCACCGTGTAAGAGGAGGGTGTGCCTCTATAGGGCAGGGGGTGGCTGCGTGAACATCGTAAGTGTAGCTGCTATCCCCAGCCCCTGGGCATGCTGAATCATGTAGTAGTAGTAGTAGTAGTAGTAGCTAGCTGCAGCAAGTCCGGTATGCTGCATAACACAGGAACGCTCCATAGGACAGTGACACACCTGGGCATGTGGGAACACTCCACTAGAATGAGCCTTGTGGGATGGAGCCATCCATGTGTCACACATGGAACAGACACAGTATGTTGTCCTACCACTTCCCTCTCGCATGTGTGACCTATTTGTACACCATCTATATGTGCCAGACAGTGGTATGGGAGGAACATGGCAGTCAGACACAGTCCTGTGTGGCATGTGACAGGTATGGTCACAGTGCAGGGCCCAAGGCATCTGTGTTGCCTTGTACGGACATGTAGTGTCATTCTGTGTGTCCCCACATTGGTAGGAAAGAGGCAGTTGTTGCACTGGGACCCTGCATAGTGCAATGGCCTTCCCACCCCATGCAAACTCACTTGTAGCATACATGGTCAGGGACTGGGTTGTCCAGGGACAGCCTTGGTCGTGTGTCCCATTTGACCTATGTCCCCCAGCAACCTGTGCTTCTGTGGGGGAACAATGTGGAGCTCCAGCACCATGTCCAGTCCCAACGTACGGGTGCAGACCTGTGCTATGCTGGACACACCGTGGTGTACAGTGCAGCCCCACCATAGTAGTATTCTGAGTACTCCCACCTGTTCTCTAAATGAGTCCTTGCTACAGGGTGTGTCACATGATAGCCAATGTTTATGTGTGTATCTAGAATGCAGTACACCTACCTGAGTCAGTGAAGAAATCCTCTGTGCTTCATTATGTGGTGTGCATGACCAGTTCGTAGGGTGCAGTTCCACTGTGCTGTCTAGGTGGTGCACATGCCCAGGTGCAATCAGGCATGCTACTGTATGTGGTTGGCCCTGAAATGAGATGCAAAATGATTCCATTGCCTGCTGGCTGCACAGGTAGTCTGTCTGCATAGCTTGTCTGAATATAGTGCTGTTGCACATCGCGCAAAGTGTATTTGTGCGTGCACAGTGGGTGATCTGCACAAACTGGTAGCACTGCTAAGGAGTGGTCAGGACACACGCAAATGATGTCAGTAACCCTGCATTGCCCATGTGTTTGTTTTCGCAGCGCTGTCCCCATGCACAATGTTGTGCAGGTCATGCACATGTTATTCATGCAAGACATCATGATGTATATGACCAGGCACGCGTTTAGCACTGCACAAATGGATGTTGTGCTGCACAGTCTATGTATAACATTGTGCAAATGACATGAACCTCCAAAACTAGGAAGCAGCATGCATTTGGCAGCACTGCACCATTACTGCAATAAAACCATGGCTAGCTCAAGTCACCATCCAGTCCTCCTACTCCTCCAGAGGAACCAGCTGTGGACACAGG
Organism: Neoceratodus forsteri; assembly: GCA_016271365.2. Lineage (NCBI taxonomy): Eukaryota > Metazoa > Chordata > Ceratodontiformes > Ceratodontidae > Neoceratodus > Neoceratodus forsteri. The sequence goes on along the minus strand of CM057449.1, from coordinate 606,606,378 downwards.
TGGAACTGGACAACCTGTTGAGCCTACAGTTTGATGTGCTTACGCAACTGGATGAGATAATATGAAATAATGCTTGTGTAACTTAATTTACTTTGTGGCTTTCCACCTCTCTATCCATGGTATATACCACCCTGTAGGGGTACGACGCAAGGAACCCTAGAAGAGGGTTCCCCCCTACAGGTGCCGGGAATGAATGCATCGGCTAAAGGTAGGTTAGGAAGAAGTCCAACAGGTAAGAGAGACAAGCTGATGGAGTAGGAGGGGTGGATGGTGGGCAATGAAAAAGAATCCTGGTGAGGCCCAGGATGTTGTGACCTTTTAATCTCGATTGAGGAGTAACGTTGTTGCTCCGCTCATCGAACCTCGGTCTTATAGCCCTCCCATTCGATGTGCTTATGCAACTGGATGAGATAATATGAGATAATGCTTGTGTAACTTGATTTGCTTTGTGGCTTTCCACTTCTCTATCCATGGGATATACCACTATGTAGGGGTAAGACGCAAGGAACCTTACAGGAGGGTTCCCCCCTACAGAGTGCCAGGAATTAATGCATCGGCTAATGGTAGGTTAGGAAGAAGCCCAAAAAGAATACCCAAGGATGTTGAGCTTTGAAGAGGTGAGGATGATGAATTAATTCTGAGAAGAGAAGAGCTGACTTCCCAAGGAGAGAGGGGAAAGCTGGGGTCACCATCCACCTCCATCCAACAGCAGAACCTAACTAACTAACTAACCAAAGAAAGCATGAATGAACCTAACTAATTAACTGAAGATACCACTAATTCTAACTAATATTATGACCGCTGGCACGGAGGAGCGGAAAAACCCCCTTTGAGGTGGAAACCTCTGGGGATCCAAGGCCTAGGTCGCCTTCCCTCCAGGCTGATGACATTCGATTTGAGGATGTATGTCATTAAAAAGAAGGGTTCAGTAACAAGAGGAATACGAATAAGGATAATGATGATGGAATAGGGAAAATCCCCAAAAGAGAGCACAGATTGAAGAGGGAACATGAGTCTGCATGCAACTCAAAGAAGGAACGAGGCAACAGTGAATACTTTCTTTGTTGATGGGGGAGAATAAATCCATGTAGAAGTCAGATGAGCAAGGGGAATCCAGAAGTGTACACAAGGAGATTCCAGATGTGCTGATGAGAAGACTGAGGACAATTCAGACTGGCTTGATTGAGTGATGCGAGTGAGCAGATACTGAGGTTGAAGAGGCATGCTTGATTATGTGATGTGAATGATTAGACTTTGAACGAGTAGACCCAGAAGTTGTAGTCGATGAGGTAGCATAGGATTTAATGATAGGAATGTTCGAGTAAGCAATGTAAATAGATGAACCTTGAGGTAAGGCTGAGTGAATGATGACTGGCGTTATTAACTCAATATGTGTGGCAGGATGGCCGCATGTTGATAAGGTGGCATAGGAGTCATGATAGGTATGCCATCAAAAAAATATTGATAGCAGGCCACGAGTGGAGGGAATCCTGAATGGCCGGTATGGAATTGGAAGAGGAGGAGAAAGGAATGAACATGAAAATTAACTTGTATGAAGGAAGGAAAAGGAAGTAGGCTCCTTGAAAGGAGGTAGACTCCGAGGCCAAGAAGGTAGATCTGGAATCAAAGGCAACTCAGGTTGAGCAATCGAGGAGCAAAACTGGATGAGGTATGATGAGAAGTGAACAAAATTGGATGATGTATGATGAGGAGTGAAGCTAAGAGTGGAGTGAAGGCATGATGGCTGGTACTAGAAATGGCGCTAGGACAAGGAAGGTAAAATTAGGAAATGGATGAGGTACAATGATGGATTGAAGCCATGGAGGCTTGTACTGGAAAGTGAGGCATGAAAGAACAAAGGACGGAGGGAGGTCAATGAGGTAGCATAGGACCCTTGAAATAAATTGGTACAAAAGTAATGGAAGTAAGTAGACTCCTTGAAAGGAGGCAGACTTTAGCAACACTGGATGATGAGGAGTGAAGCCATGAGGGAAGTGAATCCATGAGGGCTGGTATGAAAGAGGCATGATTAGAGATGGAGCCAGGATTGGGGTGAATCCGTGACGGCTGATGATGGATTGAAGTCAAGAGTGGAGGGTCAATGTGATGAGAAAAGGTTAATGAGGACCGGTGGCAGGAACCTGATACATGTGGCAGGCGGCCTTGGAGTGATGAGGTGGCACATGATACATGATAGGTATGTCCAAAAGAAATATCGATTACATTCCAGATGGATGCATTGAAGCCAAGGAGGCTGGTACAGGAAAGCAATGCATGAAAGGATGAAGGATGGTAGGGAGGTCACTGGGGTAGCATAGGACCCAACCGGTACAGGATGAGAACTGAAGTAGGATAAGTCAGATGAGGTGGCATGTGAGCAGATGAGACATGATAGGCATGCCCAAAAGAAATATGGATAGGAGGCCAGAGGAAGCAAGGGAATACCGCAGACGTGGAAGCGAGTCACAAAAGCATGGCAGGGGAAATGGACACCGAATGAGTGATGAAAAGCCGCCATCTAGAGGCCATGAGAGAACATGCAGAGTACTACGAGTTGCATGCCCAGAGGTACCCTAGCACCACAGAGGTTTACCGATGGCAGAGCCGGTTCTGGACATAAGAACCAGTAAATCATGTAACAAAGTAGATAGGAACAGCCCAAAACATGAACAACATGGTGCCCACTAGTCCAAGACAATGTATTCTGGAAAGTAGCAATGCTGATAGGTTGAGAGGTATGCACAGAAGGAGGAGCATCCCCCCAATGCCTTCCACATTCAAGACTTGTAGTGCAATATCTCAAGACTGTACCCAGAAAAAAAGAAATATAGCCAAGACACATGCTGTGGAACCCGTCTCCAGAGTGTGTCACATGGATGCACATCCCTAGGTCCTACGTAGGAGCGATGGAAAAGTAACAGCATGACAGATTCATGGAAACAAAGCAGCCGAGAAAGCAACCTAGAATGGCAGTCATAGCAGGCACACTCTCCAACAGGAGCACAAGAAGGTTCCACTACTATGGTGAGGTACATACTGGCAATGAGCCGAGTCAGTGGCCAGGGTAGGCAGTGGTATGGCTGGGAGGAGCAGGAGCCAAAATGAGGAGCTAATAGCATGGGATAGTGACCAAGGACATGGGGGGGGTGAGTGTGAGTAGTAGCGTGGGATAGTGACCAAGGACATGGGGGGGGGTTAGTGTGAGTCACAGAACTGCAGATGGCAGCAGCTCCTCTTCACCCCCCCCCCGTAGGTCGTCATGATGCCAGGTGGGGGATGGCAAAACCCAGAAGTGTGCCGGAGAAGAAAGCAGCTGCCGTAAATCTCTGTTACAAGTCTGTACTGGTACTGCAGCTGGGAATAGGAGTTAAAATCAGCAAAGTCAAATTGTAGTACAGTTGGGAATCAGGTTACATGGTGAGTCTGAGAGTCGCAGTTGGTATCAGCTACACAGAGTCGGATTAGCTGAATTCTCAGCACACAGAAGTGAATGTAGCTGTACTGCGGATTGAAGCATTAAGCAGGCTGCAATACATTCAAAACTCCACCTCAAAATGCAAAACAACTCGACAAAAGCACACGGCACAGAACTAGGCATGAAGCAGGCTAGCAATAGAGAGAAACATGTCCAAAAACACAAGGCATAGGGAATTGGTGCAGTTCAGATAACTGGAGGACAGGTGGGGGGGGGGAGAGACAGAAACTAACCTGCAGTCAGAGGCAGCCGCCAAAGCAAGGCTAAAGCAAAGGACGGAGGAAGCCAGATAGCGAGGAGGAGAGCAGCACTTCCGGCTGCAACAAAAAGAACCCTGGCGAGGCCCAGGATGTTGTGACCTTTTAAGCTCAATAGGGGAGTGACGTTGTTGCTCCACCCATCGAACCTCAGGTTTAAATCCCTCCCATAGTAGTAGAGTGGGAAGGCCAGCTCCTAGGGGGCACAGCAGGAAAAAGACCCGACAAAGAAGTGTAGGAATCTGTGGGATGTCACCTCATCAGGCATACTGGGCTCATCAGAAATGGTGACCAATGCTGCCATTGATATAGTGACCTCATCAGGAGGGACCAGACATGCCTCTACAAGTTTCAGGACATGGTGGCCAACAGCACTGTCCCACAGCCAGGTAGGTGTTGTGTGGTGTGTGGCATGCATGTGTAGGAGCATGGGATGGGCGGGGGGGTCACCACCTAATACATGGTGCCTACATGGTGCACCCATAGGGTTTGCCAGGGTGCTTTCCATCCCCGCACTGCACTGTGTTCACAGTGCGGAGGTCCATCATGTCAGCTGTTGTTGTCTACTACAAGGGATGTTTCACACCTCCATCCAATATACCATGTAGTGTGGCATGTACAACTGTGTGCCATCAGGACAGATGCCTGCACGATGTTCCATGCCACTGCACCAGGCATGTTCATGGCTTGGAGGGTGAACTTATTTCTTGCGTCACACCTGTTGGGTACACTCCTGATCAGTGGCATACTGTACAAGTGCACTGCTTGGCCTTGGTGCCAGTGATGGTTGTCATGGGATGTGTCCTGTTGCCACCATCTCACACTCCAAGACAATGGTCCATGACCACCATGGGCACTAGCTGCAGTGGTATTTTTTTTTTTATTGAAATGGTTCACCAGGAAAGGCACACTGAACAACAAGTTGCAAAGGGAGGGATAGTGAGGCTGAATAGAATGGACAGTGGGTAGGCAGAGAGGGACAGTGGAAAAGCAGGGATACTGAATGAATATTTTTGCTCAGTATTCACAAAAGAAGAGGAGGGGGAGGTGCCTAATACAATTAACAGAAGCACTCTGGATAGGGGAGTCGATCCCAGTCTTTCACAGAAGAAAGGGTTCTGAAAGAACTCCTAAAACTTAAGGTGGACAAAGCAATGGGGCCTGATGAAATCCACCCCAGAATTATGAAAGAATTAAGGGGAGAACTAGTGAAACCACTGACTACCCTTTTTAACAAATCATGGGAGGATGGTGTGGTACCTGAGGACTGGAGGAAGGCGGATGTGATTCCCCTTCACAAAAGTGGGACCAAGACAGAGCAGAAAACTACAGGCCTGTCAGTTTGACCTCTGTGGTAGAGAAAGTGATGGAATCACTTCTGAAGGAAAGAACTGTTGAGTACCTAGAGGCCATTGGGGCACAGGACCCAAGGCAGCATGGGTTCACAGCAAGAAGGTCATGTCAGACGAATCTAATTGATTTCTTTGACTGGGTGACCAAAGTAGTAGACCAGGGAGGGGCTGTGGACATGGCCTACCTAGACTTTAGCAAGGCATTTGACACAGTCCCACACAAAAGATTAATAGTCAAATTAAACAGCCTGGGAGTGGGTCCCAGGGTGGTAGCCTGGGTAAAACATTGGCTGGACAACAGGACACAGAAGGTAATTGTAAATGGAGTCCACTCTGAAGAAAGAGGGGTTACTAGTGGGGTACCGCAGGGTTCAGTACTGGGTCCAGTCCTTTTTAATGCCTTTATAAGTGACATTGCAGAGGGACTGGAAGGAAAAGTATGCCTCTTTGCAGATGACACAAAGATCTGCAGCAGGGTTGATACACAAGGAGGTGTGGAAAGGATGAGAAGGGACTTGACAAGGTTGGAGGAATTGTCAGAAGAATGGCAGCTTGGATTCAATGCAAAGAAATGCAAAATAATGCACCTGGGAAACAAAACCCGGGGAAAATTACACAATGGGGGGGGTGGTAGTAACAGCAACAAAAATGGAAAGGGACCTGGGGGTAATCATATCAGATGACCTTAAGGTTAGCAAGCAATGTGAGAAGGCAGTAGGGAGGGCTGGGGGGATACTGGGATGTATAGAGAGAGGCATCACCAGCAGAAAACAGGAAGTTGTTATCCCTCTGTACAGACAGTTGGTGAGACCTCATCTGAAGTACTGCGTCCAGTTCTGGAGACCCTCTCTCCGCAATGACATAGACAGGATAGAGGCAGTCCAGAGGAGGGCAACTAAAATGGTGCAGGGTCTGCAAGAGAGGCCATATGAGGAGAGACTAAAGGAGCTTAATATGTATACCTTTGAGGAAAGGAGGGAGAGGGGGGACATGATAGAAACTTTTAAGTACCTCAGTGGAATCAACAAAGTCCAAGATGGTAGCATCTTTCAGAAAAAGAGATATGCAAGAACAAGGGGACACAATTTGAAGATGGGGGGGCATTTCAGGGGTAATGTGAGGAAGTATTTTTTCACACAGAGGGTGGTGGACGCATGGAACAGTGTTCCTGAGGAGGTTGTGGGGTCTAAAACTGTGGGAGAATTCAAGAATGCATGAGACAGACATAAGGCACTTTTTTTTGGGGGGGTAGGAAGAAATAGGCTGTTGGTTAACGAGGATCTGCAGCTTATCCTGTAGGTAGGGAAATGGGCAGACTAGGTGGGCCAAGCCAACCTTATCTGCAATCAAAGTCTATGTTTCTATGTTTCTATCTCATAGTGTGTCCCGGGGGAGAGGGGAGAGGGGAAAACATATAAACACATACATCCAAGCAAACATTAGTACAATTTATACAGTGGAGCATTACATTGTAAACAGTGCTAAACTACAGCAGATAAAGAAATATAAGGGCAGTAATATATTACAATTGTTAACAACCCAGTAGTCAGGTAAGTGCTACATCTCAGGTACAGCTAACAGATGGGACTGTTACATACAGTCCATAAGCAGGGGGATCAGGGCAAAGTTATTAATGGGAGGAGGGAGATTAGCCGCAAGTACAATTTCATGAGAGGAAGTTTAGGTATAACAGTGTCATTAGGGCCCGCTGGGGTCCCTGCCACATGCTGGTTGTCGCATCCACATGTTACACCTCTGGCACCTGTGCTGTATGGGGGCCACACCCAGATAGGTTGCCCGAGCCCACCATGGGAGGCAGTGTCTCACTGTCACATTGGCATGGCCTTTGCATCATTACGGGGGTTGGGGGACATTCCTTGGGTGCATGACTGCACAGTTCTTTCTCACCTCATCCCTTTTTTACTCCCTATAGATCAAACCTCCAGGAACAGCAGCAGCAGCTGGCAGATGAGTCAATGCACAACATTGCCAGTATGCACCCAGGGCCATGATGTGCTCCCTCCAGGTCTGGTGGGTGATGGAGGATATGTGAGTATGCAGTACCGTCATTTAGTCTTGTAGACACACTGTTGGCACAGCCCACAATGCTGTCACGTTGACCCACCCAGTTCACACCACATGCCCCCATAATGCGCTGTGTCACCGACTGTGGCATTCGAGGCAGAGATCATGGCATCGGGGGGCTATCTCTTGCCACTTTTGCGCACATTGCCATGGATCACCTTTCATCACTCCCACACCTGTTTCCATGTCACGTGGTGGCAGGAATGGTGCACCCAGGCCCCGGAGCCCCCCTGGCGGTCAACTAGCATTTCCCTACCCTGTCCCTTGGCACCTCAGCCAGCCAGCGACATGGGCTAGTGTTCCCTGGTGCTCTGCATGTTCTCAGTGCTCTATGCCAACAGCACTGGTTTGGGGTATATGGATACCGGGGTGCCCTCAGTGGGTATGTTCTGCTGTTCCCCCCTGGCCAGGAAGGGGGCATGCCCCCTTGCCCCCCTACTCAGGTAGCCTGTGCCTGATGCCTCTACCTCGTGCATCCCTAGCTGCACCTCTGTGGTGCACCAGCACAGGTTGGGTTTGGCACCTGGTTGTACAATCCAGGGGAAGTGCAGGGAACCTTTTTCCCCCATACTGTTCACAAACTGTGGCCCAGGGTATGCTGTCCACATGTGCCCTATGTCTGCCTGGGGACCACATGCAACCCTGTCAGTTCCCCACAGTGTGGCACACACCCTTTTGGGCTGGTTCACAGCATGTGCTCTGCCCAATATCACACACGAGCAGTGGTCATTCTGCACACGCTCCTGGGCTGTGTCCCAATTGCACAGCTTCCTGCTCACATTTCCCCACCCCATGTATATGTGTGGTGTGTCAACTGGGCTTCTGGAGTCTGTCTCTGTGGGTCTCCTAGGGCACCATTGCATGCACTGTGGCATAGTCACATGGCATTGGTAATATGGGATTTGCCACTTGCTGTGGCTGCCATTGTACCCTTTATTCAGTGGTGTTTGCTATGGCCCTATGCCTTTGAATATTGTACGCTATGAGTTTTTGAGCAAGCGCAATCTGCCAGGCAGAACAAACATCGCACATGGGCACATTTTTGAATATTAGGCTCCATGTCTGTCTCAGTCAGTCATGATGATCTGAGCAGGTGATGGTATTCTGCAGCAGGCACAATCATCCAGGTTCAGAGTGTGTTGGCTGAATCACTCATGGGAGCTGGGGGGGGGGGTGTGTGGAGGAAGTTCTTTTTGATACCAATCCTCTGGGATGGTCTGCTGGTACAGGACAAGCACCAGAAGGGATTCAATTCAAAATCAGAGGGTGGCTTTTGTTTGGTAAACTTACTTTGCTCTTTAGATTTTTGTACAAGTCTTCTGCCTGATATTGCGGTGTACTAAAATGGACTGAAGCAAGATGCAGCACCAGATGGGGGTCTGCAGCATAATAGTATGGTGTGGTACAGTAACAAAGCCATTTAAAGTTTGTGATCTTACTCTGCTTTTGTTTGAGAGCAGGGTTTTACTCAGTTACTGAACTGTTCTGAAATGGATGTCAGCACCAGATGGGGGTTTTGAGCAAAAATAGAGGGCTGTGAATGGGGAAAAAAGGCTGTTTAAACTTATTCTGATCTTTTTTTCCAACACAGGACTTTTGGAGGGAGATCGTTGTGTACTGTGAGGGAAGGGGATAAGTGGCAGCACCTGAAGGGGGATTGAAGGAAAAACACAGCGGTGTTTGTGATATAAAGGCTGTATAACTTACTCAGAGCTTTTTCTTTAAGGCAGGAAACAGGAACGTACCATTTTCTTAACAGGAGCTGGCAGGGACCGCGTGACCTCGCTAAGCCAATCAGAGTTTAGCAGGAAATGGAAAGTAAAGTAAAAGTAAAGTAAAAATTTATTTTTAAGCGCTTTTCAATATCAAAGCGCTGTACAGATGGAACAAATTAAAATACATACAAAATACATACATATAACACAAAAGCAACATTAACATTATAATTACAATAAAATACAATAAATCACTCCCCATATGCCATTTGAAATAAATAAGTTTTTAGTTCTGACTTAAAGCTCTCAACGGTCAGGCAGCTTCGTATCCGACGAGGTAGAGAATTCCACAGGGTAGGGGCAGCATAAGAAAATGCCTGTGCTTCCGATGTTTTTAAACGAACCCTGGGAACCTCTAGCAATCCCTCGCTGGCGGAGCGGAGTGAGCGAGAGGGACAGTAGGGAACAGCAGATCTTGAAGATACCGCGTCCCTGTTCGTAGGGCTTTATAGGTCAGTAACCCGACCCAAAGGTGATCCGCCACTGAACCGCAGCCAGCAGCTCGCGCAGCACAGGCGTAATGTGATTCCTCATAGATGTCCCAGTCAAAAGCCTGGCTGCTGCGTTCTGCACTAGCTGCAAGCGGCGGATATCAACCCCCGGCAGCCCTAGGTACAGGGCATTGCAGTAATCAAGGCGAGAAGCAACAAAGGCATGGACCAATGTCGGAAGGTCGGCCGGAAGAACAAGGTGTTTCACCCGAGCAATATTCCTCAGATGGTAAAAGGAAGATTTGACTGAAGAAGACACCTGAAATTTCAGGGTCAGACTGTCGTCAATAATAACGCCCAGGTTACGCACCCGGTCTGAGGTCGAGAGCTGGGCACCATCGATCCATATGCCCGAAGGGAGACCAGCCCTACAACCCGCCTCAAGGTGACCTGGGTCCACCACCACCACCTCAGTCTTATCCAGGTTTAACCTTTGCCAGCTGGCACTCATCCAATCATTGATCTCGGATAGACAGTTGTTAAGTATAGAGACTGCTTCTTCTTATCCGGGACTAAAGGACAAATATAGCTGGGTATCATCTGCATAGCAGTGAAAACCCAAGCCATATTGCCTAATAATGTCTCCCAATGGCAGCATATAGACAGCGAACAACATGGGTGCCAAAATAGAACCCTGAGGAACCCCACAAGGCAAAGAGACAGTGTCAGAGAGGTAAATTCCAGTGATAACCCTCTGTCTCCGCCCTGTGAGAAAAGATTGAAGCCATTGCAGAACCGTACCAGACAGTCCACAATAGAACTGCAGGTGTTCCAAAAGCACACCATGGTCCACAGTGTCAAATGCTGCAGAGAGATCAAGAAGGACTAGAATAATGCACGAGCCTTCGATCTCTAGCTATCAGGAGATCATTTAGAAACCGGACAGAGCAGTCTCAGTACTATGTCTTTTCCTAAATCCCGATTGAAGAGTATCATAGACATTATGATTTGTAAGATGGTCATCCAGTTGCAGTGCAACCACCTTTTCAATAACCTTGCCTAAAAAGGGCAGGTTAGAGACAGGTCTGTAGTTAGCTGGACAGTCTGGATTCAATGAAGGTTTTTTTAGGAGTGGTCGAACGACCGCCTTCTTTAAGGGTTCAGGAAAGATCCCCTGCTCCAAAGATTTCCAGACAATTTCAGCAATGGTCGGACAGATAATATCTACGCAACCCAATAATAGAGGCATAGGGCCCGGATCCAAACTACAACTGGTTGGACGTACAGTCTGGACAATCCTCATAATGTCCATGAATTCCGGCCTACCAAAGTCAGACCAGGTGACACAGGTGTTTGTTTCCCCTCGCCGATCACTGCAAACCCTTGAAGAGTGAGCTTGGCTGATATCCGACCTGATGCTGGCAATCTTATCAGCGTAAAAATCGAGCAAGCTCATCACACTTTATTTGTGAAAAATCTCTTCCAGACTGTAGACAGAGTGGATTGCACAATCTGTCAACAGTCCGAAAGAGTTGAGCCGGTCGGTTTCGAGCAGCAGCAATCTCCCTGGACAGGAATTCTGCCTTCTTACGGGATATTGCCGACTGATAGATAACATAATGATCCATCAATCTAAGTTTGTCAGCATCCAGGCAAGATTTCCGCCATGCCCTCTCTAGCCTTCGCCCCACTCTCCTCAGCTCCTTCAAAGACTCATCAAACCAAGGAGTCTTTGGGCGCTGAAGTGGTGTGGCTATGTTTAAGGAGCAATTTGGTCCAGGGCCCTGCTCACCGCCTTGTTATAGGCAATAACCAGGTCCCCTGGACCCATGCTCTCATCCGAAACACCCGATAGGTCCAGTACCGCCAATAGGCCCTCTGGGTTTACTCCCCTTAAAGGGCGATACTGGACCATCTCCGTAGGGGCAGACCTATTAGGGGGTGCCCCAAAACTGAATCTTATGGTGTGATGGTCTGTCCACAAGCAAAGCATTAAAGGTTCCACTCCTAACATGTCCTATCACATTCATTTCCCAGAGCATGATGGGAACAGAGCAGGAGTGGAACAGGTGACGTGATTAGTGTCTTTGCCATTGGCAGGTGTCTGTAGGTGACAGTAGGCATGCAGGGAACTCTGCCTATATCCACTAAGGTAAGGTAAAGTATCTGTTCTCTTATTGCTGCCTGTGCTGTGTGCAAGGGAGTACTGAAACAAGGTAAGGGGTAACAGCTGGGCAGTAACTGTCTATAACAACTGTAACTACTTGTTGTCTGGGAAAAGAGGAACATCCTATCTAGAGTAAGTGTACAAAAGTAAAAGTAAAGCAAAGAAGGAAAGATAAATTCCCCTATCTATGGTCAAGTTGCAGAGGGGTTAAGTAAAAGCAATAAAGGGGAAACTAGAAACTGAAAACACCCTATCTAAGCCAAGGCTACAGGGGGTTAAAGAAAAGCAAAAAGAGAAAAAATAAAGTCACCCTATTTAGAGTCAAACTACAAAGGGGTCAAGTAAGCAAAAAATTCAAAAATTAGTAACATCCAATCTAGGGTAGGAGGTACAAGTTAATTCCAGGAGAGAATGACAAAATGGAAATTTTGGGAGTGGTGCAGTGCAGTGATTACAGAGCTGCAATTTTCAGAGAGACCTTCTGGAGACTGAGGTACTACTCCATCTGCACACACCTCTGTGGATTGAGAGAGGAGGTCGCTGAACTCTGGACCAAGTTGGCTAGGATTCGGGGTACCTCTTCATAGATACATAGACAGTGTCGGCAGATAAGGGCCTATGGCCCACCCAGTCTGCCCATTTGAGCTTGTAAGTTCAGTTTATGTTTTCCTAGAAGTCTATTGCCCCTTACCCCTGACCTCAAGCCAGGGGACACTGAGTCTACCACAGTTGTTCTAGAGGATGCCTAGGAGAAGGAGGGCCAACTGGACTGCAGTGGGCTCCAGGAGGGTTGGGTTGACAGGTCAGGGGCACATCCTCAGCATGTTCCACTACAAAACTCATTTGCCACTCTGGCAGGATGGAACAACCAGGATAAAGCACCTGTAGTGTAGTAGTGGTCATGGAGAATGTGGGGATCCTCCATAGGGGAGGCCTGAAGGTGTAAGGGAGAGGACCAAACCAGAGGAGGAAACAAGTTCTGGTGGGGGACTTGATCATTAGGGGGGTAGATGTGTGAATAGGAAGGGAGGGAAAGAAGGAGGTGATGTGCCTACCTGGCACCACAGCCAGGCGGGAGGGAAGGAAAGCAGATGCTAAGGGTCACTAGGGCAGCAGGGCAGGAGGGAGAGCTAGATGTCATTGTCCACCTGAGGACTAATGACTTGGCAAATAATAGGGCTGGAATGGTACAGGGAGATTTTAGGGAGCTGGGTAGGGGTCTTAGGCATGTAGCGCACTTGGTGTCTTTCACTAAAGTGCTACCTGTCTATGACTGGGGGGAAGATAGGTTTATCCACACAAGGAGCTTCAACTCATGGTTGAAGGAATGATGTAGAGAAGAGAGGTCTGATTACACTGGGGACTGGGGACAAAGGTGGAGGGATATGGGCCTATACATGGGTGATGGCCTGCATCCATCTGGGAGGGGAACTGCAGTCCTGAGGATGGTTTAAATGTTACTTTGATGAAAATTTAAACTAGTTGAGGAAGGTGCGGGAAGGAAAAAGGGTGGCATAAACTGCCCTCCCCCAAAGACAGAAGCAGAGAGAGAAGGGAGGACCTGGGGGGGAGGAAAATCCCCCTAGTGTGCAAACTAAATAAAAAAGCAGTGTAGTAAATAACAAGGAGGATGGGAACAAGAGTTGTAAAAAGAGACGGCATAAGGAGGCATGACAAAAGGAAAAGAGGGGGTAGCAGGCAGAGTGGGAACAAAGTATGGAAGACCACATGTGCAAATGCAGGAAGTCTAGTAAATAAAATTCTGGGCTAATAGGTCACATTGGCAGAGGAAAACCTGAATATTGTGGACATTATTCAGTCATGGTGCATATGAAACCACAACTGGAACATGGCAATATCAGACTATACTCTGTACAGGAAAAATAGTGTGGCAAGGAAGGGAGGAGGGTGAGCTATATGTGAGGGAGAGTATGAAAGTGATGGAAACATGAATCTGGTTGGGGGGGGGTGGAGGGGTTGGAGGTACCGTGGCATACCCTGGAGACAGGAACCACAGTCACTATTCACACTGGCATGATCTACAGACCTCCAACACAGAGGGAGAAATTGGAGAAGGCCCTGGTGGAAGCCATTATCAAAACAGTAGAAAAAAGGGAGGTGCTGATTGTGGGGGACTTCAGTCTGCCAGATATAGTCTAGAGCCTCTCAGCCACAGCTTCATCTAGAAACAGGAACATCCCAGACTCCCTGCAGGGGGAATTTCTCAGGCAGCTAGTGAGGGAGCACACTCAAGATGGAGCAATACTGGACCTGATGCTCACTAACTAGGACATTATTGCAGATGTCAAGGTGGAAGGCCACCTGGGGACCAGTCATCACCCTGCAGTGTGGTTCAACAAAGGATGGCAGCAGAACCAAATCACAGAGGTGAGGGTCCTGGACTTCAGGAAGGTAGATTTTTATTTTAAATGGGGGAATCCCTCAGAGATAACCTAGTGGGGAGGAAGGAGCAGTGTGCAAAGTTAACAGAAGGCATAGTGAAGGCACCAAACCTCTGCACAAAGCAAGTGAGATAAGCAAGGGAAAAAAAAGACTGCTGTACTTCTCAAAGGAAATGACAAAAAAGGTAAGGCTAAAAGGGTAGCATTCAGGTGGTATAAAGAGATGCAGAGGAATGAGGATAGAGGCATATAGTATATAAGGACACTGCCAAGGAAGCAGGGAAAGCAGTGAGGAGCACAAACATGCAAACTGAGAAAAGAATAGCCCACTACGTAACCAAAGGGGAAAAGACCTTTCTAGGTACATAAGTGAAAAGTGTATAACTAGGGGAGGGATTGTGAGATTAAGAAGGTGTGGGGTGGGGGGGACTGTGCATAGGAGGATCAGGATGAAATGCAGATATCCTGAACAAATACTTTTGTTCAGTCTTTACAGAGGAAGGGGAAGCAGATATGCCACATAAAAGCAACAAGTGCACTGGGGGGAGGGAGGTAGACATGGGTCCATTTACAGAGGACAGAGTCCAACCTGCACATGTTGCTACTAGGCTGTTTCCTTCTACTGGGCAACACCGCATTTACTGCTGACATCCAACCTGATTTATTCGATACCCACCCAGTGCCTAGTACCTATACTTTGTCGCAGTATCTAGTTCCCCAGGTACCGACCCTCAAGCAGATGTGTTTCACTATCCAGCCCATCCTTTTCACTACCCTTTTTTCAACTCAAGGACAAGCTCATACTCTATAGAAGGGCACCACAGGTGTAGTCCCCAGGAACACAGGCTGAATTATCCCTCCTTAGCCTGGCACATCCATGGATTCCTTGCCCACAACAGTTCCTCTAAAATGCTGTTATCAGGTAAACGGCAACGCTGAAGAAGCTATAAACTCCTTCTGAACCACATTACCCACCTACTACTGCAGTAACTAATGCTATCAAGTAACATACACCCCAACACCGGCCCTTCTTGCTCTGAGAATAGCCTGCAACAAAAATCTATAGGGCTCACCCTAGCTACCTTGAACATCTGCAGTCTGCTGCCCAAACTGGACAACCTGAAGGTATGGGTTACCAAACACAACCCTGATATCCTCTCAATCATAGAAACGTGGCTATCGCTAAAGGTACCGAACTCTGCCATTGTGCTGCCTGGATACACCCTATTTAGGCAGGATCGTATCTTGAAGAAAGGAGGGGGTTACATAGTATACATAAAGGACACACTTCAAGGGCATATCCTTCCTCTCCCCGACAAATGTGCCAATCTGCAAATCCTACCCGTTAAAATCCTACTGGGCTTTCACAACAAGGCACTTACAATTCTCACAGTCTACATCCCACCCAAAACAACAATTCCTGGTGCTAACAACCTTATGGACTTTATTGGCACCCTGCGCCTTAACTCCGAGATCATTCTTCTCGGGGATTTCAACATCAGTTGGCCCCCACCCACAGCTGCCATGGTGAGAGATGTTCTAGCAACTATCTACTTCTCCCAGATGGTGACAACCCCAACAAGGGTCAGCTACAAAACGGGTACTAGCACACTGCTGGACTGGATCCTCTCAAACCGACCGGCCCACATCACTAACACCGCTGTCCTCTCTGACTCACTGAGCGATCACTCACCCATTACCTGCACCTAGCAAAACAACTTCATCAAGCCCCCACCCAGAACCATAGCCAGCCATGTACTCCTTAAAGGGCACCTTCTACTACTCAAAGTGGACTTCCAAGGCCTACACTGGTCTGACTTACATGAAACAAATGACGTAAACGTTACACTCAACTGCTTCATCACAAAATTTAATGCCACTTGTGATGAACATGCCCCCCTGAAAACTAGAAAATCTAAAACTCCCTGCAACCTCTGGATAACACCAGAACTCTTGCTGCAACCCAATGCTTGGGAACAACTCTGGACAAAGGCATGCACACACGGTACAACAGCAAACATTCAGCTATATAAAAAAGCTAGAAATGAATGCACAAAGGCTATTCACCTAGCAAAATGCTCCTACTATAAGGAAGCTCTCTCCAACTCCTGGAACTGCAGCAAATCCTGCTGGGCCAACCTCAGTGATATTACTGGCAAGGAGCCCAAAACAACCTCTTCCATGCTCCTGGTCAACAATGTGCCAACAGTGGATCCACTCCTAATAGCAAATACTCTAAATACTGCTTTCACGGACTTAAGTGTAGAGCTCCCACTGGACTACTTCAACCTTCCAGTCCAGAAGCACCCAGCTGAGGATCAATACCCTATAGGGAATCACCCGCTCTTTTACTTTAAAGAAGTCAGCACTACCAAGACTAAAAAGTACCTTAAGAAGGTACTGGACAAATCGAGGCACATTGGAGACACCCTGGACCTCAAATTCATCACTTTAGCACTTGAGAAAGTACTAAGCCCCCTGACCTACATCATCAGCCTTTCCCTATGCCACTCTCAATTCCCCCAGCTCTGGAAATTGGCTTCTGTAACACCAGTTCACAAAAGCAGAGACCAGGCAATACTGAACAACTACAGACCGATCTCCATACTCCCACCTCTCTCCAAAGCTCTCAAACTGATAGTGGCGGATCAGCTTGTTGATTACCTGAACATGTACCAACTCCTATGTCCGGAGCAACGTGGGTTCCAAGCAGGGCACAGCACTATCATGGTCCTGTTGGAATTCACTGGTTATATCCACCAAGCCCTGGATCAAGGTCAGCTAATGGGGCCACCTTCATTGACCTATCAAAAGCTTTTGATATGGTTCACCACGCAATCCTCCTCGAACAACTAACTGATATTGGTCTCTCTCCTGTTACAGTTCTTTGGTTTAACAGTACCTCAGCTGTCACTCACAGCGGATCAAGATAGGGAACGTCATCTCTGCTAGCAAACCTGTCTGCTCCGGGGTCCCACAGGGATCAGTATTGGGTCCCCTCCTCTTCAGTATCTTCTTAAATAAACTACCAGGCTCCTGCACCAGTCACCTGCTATTGTATGCTGATGATGCCATCATATTCACTTGCAACCCCAACCCTGAACTACTTCAAGACAACCTCCAACTAGGATTTACTGCAGACAAAACATGGTTTAAGGAGCATAGACTAATCACTAACTACAAAAAAACTAAGACTATGTTCTACTCCAGCACCCACAGCAAACTCAAGACCTTCCCATTATCCATCCTGAACAACAGTGGCGATGTAGTGGACCTCGTGCAACGCTTTAAGTACCTGGGTATAACACTTGACTCCACCCTGCCCTATGCACAGCACATAGACAACACAGCCAAGGCCATCAGCTCCAGAATCAGGATACTCCACCGCCACAAGTACGGCCTCACTTATGAAGCACTTAATATAGCCTTCACCAGCTTAATTGTTACCCTTGTTGACTATGGCCTGGACATCTATGGTTCTGCACCAGACTCAGCACTCCATTGCATCTCCTGGCCCTAAATAAGGCCTGCCAACTCCTCACAAGTGCTGCAAGGCTTACACATACCTGTGAGCTCCATTCATGGGCAGGATGGCTCCAGTTGAAGAGCAGAGTTAAGTACCATACCTGTCTGCTGGCCAAAACAATTACATTAAACCTGATGCCACCAGAAGTCCAGAATCTGCTTATGTGCCATGTAAGTGCCAGGCTGACCAGAAGCACCCACAGCCAAATCTTCAGTGAACCTAGATGCTGCACCACACTGAGACAATGGGCATTATACTACTGAGCACCACACTGGACCAATGCCCTTCCCTCAGCCATAACTGATATCACAACCATTGGAGCCTTCAAGCATAAGCTCAGGCAGCACCTTGTCGTGGAAGACAACTGTGACTGCATTGGCCACCCATGATGACCATAACAACTTTACTACATCTGGACCCTGTAAAGCTGTAGCACTTAGTGATCCACGTAATCATAGAAGCACCTACCTGCACAGCACTCCCCTGTACCTTGCTCCCGCCTACACCACTCCTCCCAGTCCATTCCCCTCCCAGTCCCTGCCCTCTCACCCCCTCCCAGTCTGTTTCTTTCCTAGCACCATTGTCTCCCACTTTCCATAAGTCTGTTCTTCACCTCTTACACAGGCATACACTTTACCATGCCGCAGCTGTATCTGCTCTCCTCTCTGCTTCTCCCCCCACAAGTATACCTAACTCCCTGACGCAGGCACCTTCTCACCAGCGCCATAGTGGTTGTCCAGATGTTGTTCCTTAGCTAAATGCTATTCCAGCCTTGTAATCCCACCGACTTATTGCCCACCAAGCTTGGTAATGTATTGTTTTGTACCAGTGCAATTTTTGTACTTGCTTGTAATGTAATGATTTGTATTGCACTGCTATGTACCAGTTCAGTTTTTCTTTGTAACTGACATGAAACCTACAAATGAGAACCCACTCACAAGTGTTTTTCCAAGAAGTCAATAAATAAAATAAAATAAAAATAAAGAAGGAAATCACAAATCTGAAAGTGGACAAAGTTTTGGGTCCGGACAGGGTACATCCAAGGGTATTTAGGGAGCTCAGGGTGGTACTGACTGCACCTCTGACAGCCTTATTCAACCACTCACTGGAAACAAGAGTGGTTCCAGGGGACTGGAGGTGGGCAAATGTAGTTTCACTTCATAAAAGCGGTAGCATGAAGGAGGCTGGCAACTATGGGCTTGTTAGTCTGACATCAGTAGTGGGGAAGGTAATGGAGTCACCTCTAAAGGAAAGGATTGTGGAGTATCTTGAATTCAGTGGGTTACAAGACACAAGACAGCACAGATTTATGAAAAGGAGGTCATGTCAAACAAATCTGATAGATTTCTTTGACCGGGTGGCCAGGGAAATAGATCAGGGTGAGGTGATAGACATGGCCTACCTATATTTTAGTAAGGCATTCAACACTGTACCACATAGGAGACTCATAAGGAAACTGGCCAGCTTAGGAGTAGGACGTAAGGTGGAAAATGGTAAAAAAAATTAATGGATAGGCAACAGAGGGTGGTAGTAAATGAAGTTCAGTCCAGGGAGGGGATGGCGACCAGCAAGGTTCCTCAGGGCTCAGTGGTGGGAGCAGTCCTCTTTAATGTCTTTATAAGAGTCACTGCAGAAAAGCTGGAAGGGAAGGTATGCCTTTTTGCAGATGATATCAAAATCTGCAATAGGGTAAACACTCCAGATGGGATGGAATGGTCGAGGGCATGGCAACTGGGTTTCAATGCGAAAAAGTGCAAAACCATGGTCTTAGGGCACAGAAACCCAGAGAAAGAATATCAAATGGGGGAAGAAGTATTGATGGTCACCAAACTGGAAAGTGTCCTGAGTGTAGTCATATCTGATGACCTCAAGTTGGTGAGACAGTGCAACAAGGCAATAGGTAGGACCAGGGGAATGCTGGGGTGCATAGGAAGGGGTACTACCAGCAGAGGGAGAGAGGTGGTGTTGTCACTGTATAGATCACCAGTGAGACCACACCTGGAATACTGGGTCCAGTTCTGGAGACCACATCCCATGACGGACACAGACAGGGTAAATGCTGTCCAGAGGAGGGCAGCTAAAATAGTGCAGGGGCTGCATTAGAAGTCCTATGAGGAAAGATTGAAATACCTCAATATGTACACCGTGAAAGAGGGGGGACATGATGGGGACCAATAAATACCTCACAGGGTTCTATATGGTACTGAGACCGATAAATATCTCAGAGGGTTGTATATGATACAGGACGAGAGTATTTTTCAGAGAAAAAGATGCACAAAAACAAGAGGACATACAATGAAGCTGGAGGGGGGACATTTAAAAGAGATGTAAGGAAGTACTTCTGCACTGAAAGAGTAGCTTATGTCTGGAACAGTCTTCCAGCAGAGGTGGGGGGGGGGCCAAACCAGTAGTAGGTTTTAAGCATGTATGGGATGGGCACAAGGGGATCTTAGTTAGAAAGCGGGGGGGGGGGTCAAGTAGAATCTGTGATGACAGTATAGGCAGAGACAAAAGGGCAGGCTTGGTGGACAAATGCATCGTTTTCTGCCATCAGAGTCTGTTTCTATGTTTCTTTGTTTCAGTGGTAGTCCTACTGCTTGTGGTGCTTCTGACCTGGGTTTGGGACTGGGAGTGAACTCAGAGCATCAGTAGCAGGATAGCATAGAGATGACCAAGCTTCCTAGGGAGTGCTTTCCTCATTCAGGGCAGGAGAGTTGTGAGACCTGTAATATGATTGTCACCTAGCAGAAGCGATATGGTAGCACAGTTGGGGCCACCAGGAAGGGTGAGAATGCCCCCAGATGCTGACATGCTCTCATGGTGGTGCATCATTGCATAGCTGAAATCACCAAAAAGTAAAAATTCAAACTAAAAATAAATCTAGTCCTCTAAGGGGCAAAGCTGGAATTTCCTAAGGCCCACACAGAACTCATAGCACCACCCACCACAGCAACTGGTCTTGAGTAAGTGCTGGATATAAAAAGTCCATGAAAAGGTCAGTGATAGGCTGGGGGGTGACACCAGATGTGTGGTGGAGGGGATGAAAGAAAAAACTTAATGTAAAAAAAAAAAAAATCTCACCCTCTAAATATAAGAAACACCCGAGGATTTGCTACTTGGTTCCCACTCTTGTTTATAGTTTCCACTGGTCCCCACAGTCTTCTTAGTAACTTCAAGCTGCCCTTACTTCAGTGTTTGGCTAGAGATACTTGGAGGAGTATCCAAAAGCTGTTGGATTCTCCCAACTGGATCCCTACAGCACAGGCTCAGTTCCTGACCTTTGGCCCCTTAAGAAAGTTCTGTGGAGCCAGAGGGAAACAATAGTTATGCCCATTTCCTGAGACATATTTATTATTTTAAAGTGTCTTATCTCAGCTTCTTATCACTTTTTGTGCTACATTGCACAAAAAACAAAAAGGCTTTCCCAGGGCTCCAGATAAGATTTTTTGGGATGAGTATGATACTCCTCGTTTTGGAAGTGAGGTGAGTAAAACCAAATTCAGATTCTTCCAAGTGTCTGGACAGAGTGAATCGAGGAGTACTTTTTAAAAAGAATGCCATTTTTTTTTCTAGATGAGATTTGATCAGGTGCCAACAATGCTCCAGTTAATGTTGGCAAGTAGGAGTAATTTACTTACCAGTTTTAAATATAGTGAGTAAAACAATGCTGGGTTGCATACAAGTGCTGTAAATTTGGAAAAAACTGCTCCTTCTGAATCACCAGTTATGCTACAAAGCAGTGTGGAGCATTTACAAATGTTAGGTGAATGTTGGTACTCATTAAAAAAATTTTCTGAAGTGTATTTCATAAAAAGAGGTGAGTAAAATAGAACAGTACTCACCTTATCTGGAGCTCTGGGCTTTTCTGTCATATGCCCAACTCCCTTTCTCCATCAGTTGTCATTGGGCAAGCATTAGTTTGGAGGGTCCATCGGTGCTCCTGGGGTCTATTCTATGAACATCTTCCTGCATCACGTTCCCTGGCAGGGAGCACTCTATTCAGAAAACAACTGGATTAAGTCAAAGGCAAGTGCCCAATCATGGTAGGTCAGTGCACAGCACAAGGGTCATAGTAATGATGTTTGTCAATCAGGGGTGAAGAAAAAGAGAAGCTGCAGCAGCAGTGCTGCCCAGTCCCTCCTGCAAGTTTCATGGGGAACAGGAGCATGCAAACAGTTCAAGTAGTTCTTACCACAAGAAAAAAAGCTATGGGTGGTTCGCAGACAGGGAGCAAATGGTAAGCCTCCCAATTGGTAAGCAGCTATACATATACAGCGGAGCCTGCCACAATGCAACACAGTGTCTCAAGTTACTACACATCAAAAGGGATTAACTGCCATTGAAATTGCATTGTTTCCTTCAGCATCTATACTGCAGGATACTCAATACTGCATTAAATTCAGGCCAGAACCACTGTATACACTCAGAACTAAAACAGTAGTAACAATTTAAAAGAAACTCTGGTCAGAGCCGATACAGTTGCTCAGTGAAGTGAGTGATTAAGGGAATACTCAGTGCTCTTGCCATACCCAAGATGGCAGCGATGACAGAACTGCGCATGCACAGTTCAAATTGGTGGTCATCTTGGGCACAGTGGCCATCACTTCCACAGTTGTGGAAGAAAATTAGTGCCCCGTGAAGTGAGTGTGTTTATGTGGCTGGTGGAGGGGAAGGGCTGCATAAACACAATAAGTGGACCTGTATCAAATCACTGTGGAAGCACTCCAGACAGTGGTTCATTCACTTGCTTCCACAGTGCTACTATACAGAATTACAGCAGTACATATGCAGAGCTCTGCCCATGCAGCCGTAAAAATGAAAGTAAAGTGCAAAGCACATGGGCCAGATTTTTAAAAGGCCGTGCACTTTTGTAAGCTATTTTCAAAAACTACATCTACCATAAATTGTAAAGTACTGTTTCTTGTAAATATGGGGTATATGTTTTCACAAGACAAACTGATATCACTAAACTTTAAAGGGACACTGTCAACCCCCTTTAGGCCTCAAACTGTCCCTAATTTAAACAAGCATTTGTCAGTGCCGAATGTTTGCTTGCTGATATTAGCATTGGATGTGCAGGAGTTACACAGATGCAGAATAGGAGTGGCAGTGAAGTACCTGAACTCACGCCAATCCTACCTCCACCCTGCAGAGATGGACAGGCATTGGGGTGTGCCTGTGGGTCATTACCCATAATGCTCATGGCATTTCACCTCACCCTATCCTGTAGACACCGACAAGTGTTGAGGTGTGCCTTGGGGTTTTTGGCTTCACAGTCACCCTATTTCATAAGGACATATGCTGAAATGGGTGCAGTACAGGAGAATGGGGTGAAGTTTGGGGCTGAAGAGTGCAAGGCACACCTCAATGCCTGTCACTGACTTCAGAGTGGGGATGGGATGGCATGAGCACTACAGCTGGTGATCCAAAGTTATACCTCTGATGCCTGTCAACCTGTACAGGGTGTGATGTTATGGTTAGACACCCTAACGTCCCATGTTGGTATTTGCACTACACATTTTCAACATGGCCTTTTGTGACCCCCACCTCATGAAAGCATTTGGGACCTCTTCTGATGAACAGTGGCAGTGTGATTTTGGTACTTTGTCCCGAACTTCAAGTTCCCACAGCGACAGTGCCATTCTGCACCAGATGTGCAAAAACACAGATCAGGCAGGATGTGAAGAATGACAGCTGTACCATCTTTAGGTAGGTGTGAAGAGATGGCAATGTTGAAAATCTGTAGTGAAAATATTAAAAATGCTCGAAGTTCTGAGCGTATGTGGAAACTGCACAACACATGCTTGCGTGGGGGTGGGATGGCATGAGCATTACAGCCGGTGATCCAAAGTTACACCTCTGATGCCTGTCAGTCTGTACAGGGTGGGATGTTATGGTTAGAAACTCTAATGTCCTGGGCGTGTGTTGGTATTTGCACTACAAATTTTCAACATGGCCTTTTTGTGACCCCCTCCTCATGAAAGCATTTGGGACCTTTTCTCATGAACACTGGCAGTGTTATTTTGTGTCCCGAACTTCAAGTTCCCACAGCGACTGTGCCATTCTATGCCAGATGTGTGAAAATACAGATCAGGCAGGATGTGAAGAATGACAGCTGTACCATCCATAAGGACATATGAAGAGATGGCAATGTTGAAAATATGTAGTGAAAATATTAAAAATGCTCAAAGTTCAGAGCATAAGTGGAAACTGCGCAACACATGCTTGTACAACAGTCATTTAGTGGAATTATTTCACCAAATTTTCAATATAGGCATTTTGTGACCTCTGCTCATGAACACTGTCACTATGATTTTCTTAATCTGTCTGAAACATTAACTTCCCACAGCGACCGCACTATTGTGCGCCAGATGTGCAAACACATATTTCGGGCAGGATATGAAAAATGACAGCTATACTGTTTATAAGGATGTGTGGCCAAATGCCAATATTGAATATCTGGAGCGAAAATATTACAAATTTGCTCACTTCCGAGCATACGTGGAAACTGCACAACACACACTTGTAACACGGTCATTTTATGGACTTTTGTCACCAAATTTTCAACATAGGCATTTTAGCTCCTCTGCTCATGAACAATGACAGTATGAATTTCTTAATGTGTCCTGAACACTGATTTCCCACAGCAACTGTGCTATTCTGTGCCAGAAGTGCAAAAACACATTTCGGTCAGGATGTGAAAAATGACAGCTGTACTGTTCATAAGGAGATGTGGAAAAATGCCAATGTTAAAAATCTGGAGTGAAAATATTACAAATTTGCAGTTATGAGCATGCGTGGAAACTGTGCAATGCATACTCGTAACACAGTCATTTTATGGACTTTCGTCACCAAATTTTCAACATAGGTATTTTGGGACCTCTGCTCATGAACAGTGTCACTGTGATTTTCTTAATGTGTCCTAAACACTGATTTCTCATAGTGACCACGTTATTCTGCGTTGGAAGTACGAAAACACATTTCGGACAGGATGTAAAAAATGACAACTGTACTGTTCATTAGTAGGTGTGAAAAAATGGCAATGTTGAAAATCTGGAGTGAAAATATTACAAATCCATGAAGGTTCGAGCATGTGTGGAAACTGTGCAACACACGCTCGCAAAACAGTCATTTTTTGGATTTTTTCCACCAAATTTGCAACATAGGCTTTTTGAGAGACCACCTCATGAACACTGGCATTGTCTTTTTATTACTCGGTCCCGAAAGGTGATTCCGTGCAGTGACAGAAAAATCACCTTCCGGGACAGAATAACACTATGACAGTGGCTAAATTCATGAGGAGGGGTCCCAATAATCCCATGTTGAAAATTTGGTGCCAAAATTCCAAAAAATGCCTGAGATATGCACCAAAGTTGAAAAAATCCTATTTATGCCATTATACAGCTTACCAGCATTTCTTCAGTTTGCGGTCGGCTTTGAAGAGTGCAGATGTGTTCCCGGTCTGCCGAAGATCATCGCGCTGGGCTCCAGGATAAGTATGGAGTGAAATGGGTGTGGGGAGGCAGGGTGCTGCGGGTTGGGGAAGGGCTACCGAACTCAATGAGGACAGTTTCAGTTTTAAAAAAAAAAAAAAAAAGCACAAAACATTGTGGGCTCTTTTTTTTTTTACAGGGACATTTGGCACACTGGGGTGGGCTCCCAGTGTGCCATCTGAGTGTTTTTTGGGGTGCTGTAGCCGACAGGTGATTGGGCACCCCCCGTCAGCACATACTGGGGGGGAGAGCCAAGGGGGATTGGGTACCCCCTCGGGACACAACAAATGGGGGAGGGATTACAGTATGCCGATGGGGAGTGGGCTCCCCTGTCAGCAAATTAACTGGGTCGGGGACGGCAAGGTACCACCCTGCAATGATGGGTCACTCCCTCATTGCAGCGGCGGATTCGTTTCAAGGTGGTGACATGCTGGCTGAACTAGTGTCAGCAGCAGTGTGCCACAGCATTGGGGAAAGTGGGCCAAGACTCAACAGACACTGGGGCCATTGCCCCCCCCGTACCTCACCTCCGAAACCCCGCTTCTCTCCTAAGCTGTAATGAAATGTTTCTTGTGCATGAGTGCAAGCAAACATAAAAAATAAATTTATGATTGCTCATTTTGTGTAGAATGTGCTGAAGTAGCTGGTAGTTTCATTCTGATTCCTTTTTTCTTTTTAAAAGTGAAAATCAGACTGCCCATCTTACATATACACACACACACACACACATATATATGCAATGTGTTTGTTTACATTCCTTGATCATCTACAACTGCATCTGTGTTGGATTTGGGAACACTCCCAACACAGTCTAGACACTCATGATGCATTGGGAGGAGAGGAGGCTATTGTATCATGAGTGGCTACACAAGTTGGGGCTGTTACTAATGTTCATGAAGTATGCAGCAGGAGTAGACAAAGGATCTGAAAATAAGGTTGGATAGTTACACCATTAGTATGCATTTCACTTCTAGGAAAGGAAGCAGTACCAGCAACATCAATGAATTTCAAAGAAGGTAAGCAATCATAAATCGTGGGTTTTCAGTTTGAAATAACATTATGCAAAAAAGGTTGGCAGTGCCCCTTTAAAAAGGACACTGACATCAATGCGGAAACTTAGAAAAGCAATGTAATTAGGCACATTTCAGCTTTTATTTGATACAGTATATTTTCTGTGTTTAGCACCCCTCTTTAAAGTGATAACTATATAGAGTCACAAATAAACAGAATCCGTATTCATTAGGCTGCATCTGATCTGGCTGCTTATCTCCAGCTAGCTCGCATCACAATCCTCTGCTTATGACATTTGAAAAAATTAGAATGTCATAAACAGAGGATTTAAATGTGAAGTGTAGACAAGCAGACAGGGCAGATATAAGTCTAATAGACAGTGGTCCTGTTTTTATGTTAACATACAGAGTCATAGCAAAATGGATGGTGCTAAACAGAGAGAATAAATGATGTATAAGCTAAAACGTGTTTAAAACTAATATTGCTTTCCAAACTTTCCCCGTGGCGTCAGGGGCTGTTTAAGAAATATATTAATTTGCTGAATGTCATTATGTCCACCCTTTCTGTTGCACAAACTCTGCAAGAGCCCTTGCTGGAAATCAAACCAGTGACACTGGGACATTCCATTACAAACAGTCTCCCAGAACTAGAGGGGGCTACTGTTTAATTCCTGAGCACCATATAAATCTGGTATTGCAGGTTCTCACATGTAGATGTAACTGCTCATGTTCTGCTTCTGAATGTACAGCAGATGATGTTGTAAAGTGGAAGAAGGTACAGATAAGCCCTCCAGGATGAAACGCAGTGTCACAGGTTTACTGCATGACAAGAGGGATTAACTTCCATTGAAACTGCATTGTTTACTGCAGTAACTACTGCAGAATTCTGCAGTGCTGTGCTTCATCCTGGGGGGGTTTATCTGTTCTTCTCTTCATAAGGAAGTACTTTAAAATAATAGGCACTTTCACCCTCATGCAAGATAATGTAATGCTGGAAAACACTAAACTGGTATTATGGTGCTGCTTGTGGCACCAGTACAATGTTTTTTGCTTGTCAATGAGCATGGCCACTCACCACAAGTGCCATTCTGACATGCCCACACAAGCCCTTGTAGATGCAGATTTAAAAATAGCAAGCAACTAAAGATTCTTTTGAGAAATTTAGCCATGAAGGATATAGCCAGTCATGCTTAGGTATATATACAACAGTAATGTTTGGGTCCTCGGTGTGGGGTCTCCCAAAAGCTTGGCTAACTGGCCAGGGTTCTTGTACTGCTGTTAACACATCTCACAGTGTGAGGGACTGTTAGAGTAGAAATATAGTTCAAGCCCACATTTAACTCTGTGCACATTTAGCTGTCACTGTCCTTAATGCAAGGGGTCTTAACATAGTTGTATGAACATGTATAGGGAGCATGGATTATTTATTTGGGGTGCCTTAAGGATCTGAGTCACTCTGACCTTACAGCGCCACTGGTTCATTGTATATGTTTTGATGGCTACCCCTGCTTCGTGGGCTCTACAAAGTTGAGGGGCCTGGGTCATTTTATCTTCTTTGTTATTTGGGGGAGTGGTTTGTATCAAAGGTTAGGTTAGAAAATAGTGCAGTACCTCCTCCTAGAGAAAGGTTATAGTGGACTCGGTGTAAGTAATGTTCAACCCCTAGGCATACAGTACCTACATACCTCCCCAGCAATCCGGGCAATCTGTGAACACACACGGCAGTGAAAGTCCCCACAAAGCATAAACACAGACATAGAGTTTGATGGCAAATAAGACCACTTGGCCCATTTAGCCTGTCTATTCCTCCCTACCTACACTATTACCGCAGACTGTACCCAATCCACAGCTCTTTCTCCTTCCCTTCCCTTCTTTTCCACTATGATTTCCTTGTGCTTATCCCATGCAGCAAGACTGCTGACCAAACGGAAGCACCTGGCTGGCATGACATGCATGAAAATTGAAAATTAATAAACAGAGCACTTGATAGGAGTGGGGTTAACTCATTAGAAAAAAACAAAAACAAAAAGGAATTCGGGTTTCTAGAACACTTTTCATATACACTGTATCCCAAAGCCTTTTACAACTTGAGATGGATGAAGTCAGTGAAATTTACTATCTGTAGAACTTCAACAAGTTTCCCTGACTTGACTTCGCTGCAGTTTTATTTATTTATTTATTTATTTATTGAAATGTTTCACCAGGAAGGCACACCGATCGACAAGTTGCTCATCTCCCAGTGCGACCTAGGGGAAGGGGTACATTAGAAATGAGACATTAAACATTCAAGTTATAAGTTCAGCATTAACATACAGTTGTAAGGTAGATGTTACAGTGTTACAACAGTGTTGCACATGATGGGTAAAGACAGTGGACAATAATAAGTGCTGGGTTAATAAGTAACAAGTGCTCATGTGGAAGAAAAGGGGGAAAAGAGAGGCAGTGATGAGTTGTGTAGGGAGAGGGAAGAATTGTGTCCCTGGAGGCCACTTCAGGATGCGAGGATCCTGCACTGCACTGACCAGAGAGAAGGGGATAAGGGAGTGTCCCAGAGAGACCCTTCCAGGATGGTAGAGGAAGGGAGTAGATGAGATATACAAGCCCCTTTGGGGGTAGGGGAAGGGCTCATGGAGACCATTCAGGGCCCCTTGTGTTCTGTGAGAGATCAAGGGAGGCCAGTAAGGGGGAGCAATTTGGGGAAAGGGGAGGAGAGCTAGGAATTTGGGTGGGTGTGCACAGGGTAAAATGAAGGTGATGGTAGAGGGGTAAGGTTTGTCCAGGGCTTAGAGGAGAAAGTTAGGGAGTGACATGGCAGGAGCAGCTAGAAGCAAGGTAATTATTGAGGACAGAGCTGATGGAGTAGGCAGAGGATGAGTGCCGGATCTGAGGGGGTAGGGAATTCCAGATTTTTGGGAGGCAGTGAGAGTAACTGGATTGGCCAATTTGGGTGGATCTGCAGGGGACTACCAGGATGCGAGAGTAGGTTGAGCTAAAGGAATGCAAGGGTGGGGGGGTGTTATAAAAGAGGATGTGAGGTAGGAAGAGAGCTCACCCAACCAGTGCTTGGAGGTGAATTTAACACAGTGGGAGAGCCACCTATTTGCAAGAGAGGGGAAGGATACGGCATGATAAAGATCACAGTGGTGGGTGCGGGGGAAGGTGGCATCCAAGGCAAAGCGGCAGAAGGAATTGAAGAGGGTGTGCAGTCTGGCCAGGGAGGACTTGGGGGCAGCACCATAGACTATGTCACAGTAGTCAGAAATAGGCAGTATCATCTTCTGGACAAGTTCACATCTAGCAGTAGGAGGGATGCAACTACGGTTCCTGAACAAGGCACCAAGCTTGGGGCGCAGTTTTTTCTGGATGGTGTCAATATGCCCAGAGAAGTTTAGGTGTTGGTCCAACCAAACACCTAAATACCTGAAGGAAGATGTGTCCTCAAGTAAAGTCACATCAAGGGTATGAAAAATGGGTAGAGAGGGAATCCTTGAGAGTCTCTGCCTTGTGCCAAAGGTCATTGAGGCTGTCTTCTTGGCATTGAGGAAAAGTTGATGGTTAGCAAACCAGAGCTAAACCTTGTCAAAGTCTTGCTGAAGCTGGTTGTAACCTCATCAGGACAGGAGCCAGATGCATACAGGACTGTATCATCGGCATACATATGTATAGCAGAGGATGGGGAGCAAACAGAGGGAAGGTCATTTAAGAAGATGGAGAATAGGAGAGCCCTGGGGGACTCCAGTGCTAATCAGGAGGGGAAGTGGCATCCAAGATCTTAACTGACTGGGTTCTGCCAATAAAGTAAGCCTTAAACCAGTTTGTGGTGGAGAGAGATAGGCCGGCAGCTGGGAATGAGCCAAGGAGAAGGGAGTGAGAGACATTGTCGAAGGCCTTGGTCAGGCTGACAAAAATGGCACATGTAATTTGGCCATTGTCCATCTTGGTAAGGACAGAGTCTGTGAGCCATAGGAGAGAGGTGGTGGTTGAGTGTTTTTTCCTGAAACCGGACTGGAAAATGGTGAAAAAGGAGGAGTCAGATAGAAAGGAGGTGAGTTGGGAGAGGACAGTGTGTTCTTGAAACTTGGCAAGGGTAGGGAGGAGAGAAATGGGAAGATAGTTGTTGGGGGATGAGGGGTCACCCGCTTTGGGTACAGGGAGGACCACTGCATGTTTCCATGAAGAGGGGACCGAGGCAGTAGAGAATGAGAGATTTAAGATTATTGAGAGGGGGTAGGCAATGGCCGAAGCAGAGAGGGAGAGGAGTTTTGGGTCAAGGCCATCAGGGGAGGCACCTTTAGAGGGGTTGATGGTGAGGAGGGCACATGGGGCATCGTTTGGGGTTACTGTAGCGAAAGAGAAGGGGAGGTGGGAGGGTGATGATGGGGGCACACCGGTAGAGGGTGGGGGAGGTATTTCAGTAGTTCAGTGGTGCAGGAAGTATAGTAGGAGTTAAATTCCGCAGCTACAGCTGGTGGATCAGACACTAGTGAGCTATTTACTTTAAGTACTGGGGGTGGTGGGCGAGATGAGGAGGTAAATAGGGCATTGACCACCTTCCAGAACTTTAAAGGGGCATTTATGTTGGTGAAGGCAGATTTGAAATATTCTGACTTGATAACCTTGTAGCCCTGGTGCAAGCATTTTGGAGCATGCAGTATTTAGCAAGGTCAGTAGGATGCTGGGTAGCTTTATGACTCTTCCAGGCTCGATCTCTAGCCCCGAGGCAGGCCAGAACTTCAGGGGTTATCCAAGGTAAGTGGTTACCTCTGACTCTGGTTTGTTTGTTTGTTTTTGGTTTTTTTTATTTATTTGTTTAACCAGGAATAACACATTAAGCTGAAAGCTTTTTTACAGGTACAACCTGGGAGCACAGGGAAGTTAAGTGACTTGCTCAGGGTCACACAGTATGCAAGTGGAAGCTGTGGGATTCAAACCCAGGTCTGGCCTACTGGATATCACCAGATTTGCAGCTCAGAGCCTTAAACCACTGCGCTATACTGCCTCCCTGTTTGAGTGGAGCTAAGGCGTTCCAGTTTGCAAGAAAGATTTCTTTGAAGTAGGCAAGGGCCTCATCAATCGAGGGGAAGGATGTTAGGGGGGACCATTCAGAAGTGGTAAGTCTTCAGTTCGTGTAGTGTTCTCCTGGCAAGGTGCACACCTTTACCTGCAAAGACTACAAGTGTGGCACTTCACTGGCAAATTCATCTGCAAGGGGCTCCATGCATAGTTGTTTTTTTTTTTGCAATTCATATTTTTATTTAGATTTCATATTCATACATTTCAAATCAATTGCATGGTGATTAACAGTACTGATAACAGGCTGCGAATAACAAGAGCAAGATCATTTCCAAAAGTCATCTTTTTGTACCTTGTATATCCTAACCCGGTAAATACCTTTGGATGCACAGTCTAAAGTTAAATTACAGTAAATTGTTGTAACCGAACATACATGTCCAATATTCCGAAAGCACAATATTCATTACATTCTCCAATACTCAGTAACCAAATCTGCCTGTCTGACCTGTGTCTCATGCTTCTGCTTGCCGTTATGGCCTGTCCTAGGGGGTGAGGAGGGTGAATACTTAGCTTGGGTTTGGGCCTTTGTGCCCACCCCTCTATGGCTTGGGGGATAGTGTGTGGTAGAGGAAACCCTGAGGCCTCACCTATTGAGAAGCATTCCATGTGTACTAGGGAGGGTTAAGGACAGGGGTTGTGCTGGTTTTGGGCAGCTTGCAAAAGGGTGATGCCAGAAACTTTCTCCAGACATCCTGGTATATTCCCATCCTGCATATAGCCCTATGTAGGACCCTTTCATAACTTGCCAATAACCCTATTTCCTGCAACCAGTCCTGTGCCATCGGGGGATTCTGGTCCCTCCAGTGTCTGAGTATGACCCATTTTGCTATGACTAGGGCACCTATTAGCCATCTTTTTTTCTGCTGGAGGGAGGCTCGCACTTGTTGTGGGGGTCTGATAGTGGCCCAGCATGACTAGCAGAGAGGTGACAGAGATATCTGACTGGAGAGAACTGTGTTTTAAGGTATTCTGCACTGCCTTCCAGTAGGATACCAGGGACTTACATGACCACAGGATATGCGTAATAGCGCCTCTGCAAGCTTGGCATCTCCAGCATGAGTCTGTGGGTTTTAGGCTCCATGAGTGTAGCTTTTGGGGGGTCCTGTGCCATCTATGCAGTACTTTAAATTGTGTGAATATGTTTTGTGTATCCTTCACCACACTCTTGAGTGTTCTCCAGCTTGTGTGCCAGATCTAGGGGGTTATCTCTGTCACACTTGGACAGCTGGTTCTGATCCCTGTATCATTTTTTGTAAATATAAAAAAATGTGTGATGGACTGTGTCAAGAGAAACCACTGTCTTGCTGAAGTTGACACAAAACCCCCCAAGGATAAGTTCAAAGGACAGGAGGTATTTT
Organism: Neoceratodus forsteri; assembly: GCA_016271365.2. NCBI lineage: Eukaryota > Metazoa > Chordata > Ceratodontiformes > Ceratodontidae > Neoceratodus > Neoceratodus forsteri. Next base: position 606,573,974 of record CM057449.1, on the reverse strand, counting down.
AAACTGCAGATTTCTAAGATACAGTTACCTTGCCAATTTGCTTTCATCCCAGGAAATAAAATTAGCCATTCATGACGTCCTCTGAAAAATCCCTTGATTTTGCACTAGGTGTCATAATGGAAAGAGCATGCATGTGTTTTGGGCGTCTCCCAGGAAGCCAGCTCACTTCATTAAAGAGACCTTTGACGTACAGGTCCCAGACTGCATTGTAGTCCAATATGCATGTGTGGGGGGCGGTGTCGTCAGAGGGAAGCCAGCATTACATCAAAGAGCCTTTGATGTCTGTAGAACACAGACCAGTTTGAAAGATCACAGGAAAAGAGGAAATTCATTGATGTCACCTATTATTTTTTCAAATATCTTGTTTGGACATCCTGTGTTATGGAATATAAAATGTAATACTCCAAGGCGGAGTTAGGTGACCTCAGAGAGAAGGCCAGCTCAAGACTGTTTTTAAACCTACTGAGCAAACCTTAGAAGACACACTGTTTCATTTTCTGACTGAGAAGGAAGAACATCACAGCACTGAAAGATTAAGTAAGCATACATTAGATGAGACCAGTCTGAGTGTTATTATTTGCAGGAATCTGCACTTTTAAACCTGTTTGTTTTAAGGCTGTGTGTTGGGATATTTTTTCTGTAATTTTACTGTTTCCCTATTTTATCTATTTTAAAGTAAAGATATATATTTTAAAAGCAGAAACTGCCTGGTGTGCCTTGAAATTTCTTTTCATAAGTGAAGCTTTGAAGGTTATAGTTGACACTGTGTATGAGCTTATTGTGATATCAAACTGGAAAAGTGGATAGAGTTCTCTAAGGTCTTGCATAGAGTTCTAAGGGTTCATTTTGTAATACCTGGTTAGGTGCCCATAGGCAAAGATATCTGGCCCCCTGAAGACAAAATTATCTGAGCCTGTTAATTGGGTATGCTAACCATAGGTTATCAGTTTGAATCCCTCCAGAACTTGAGACTAAGGTGACTTGAACCCACAAAACAGACAAGAGGGTTACCTTGTACTGTTCACTGTCCACAGATCCTACGCTCAGAGGTTGGCACTTTGGGAGTAGAGGGCCTGACCTGCTGAGCAAATTTGTAACTGATTAGTAGGCAGCGGTGGCATATAAAGTTTGGTGGTATAAGCTTCCTTGTTCAGTGTGTCAGTTCGAGATGGTTCAGCTCACTTGTAAAAAAGAAAGGCAGTGTTTTACTTCAAAAGGAAACAGAACTATATTTCTTGGCTTACAGTCAAGTTCCTACCCATTTTATTTTTATTTCTAAAGTGCCAGTCAGATTAGCAGTAGTCAGGAAATATGACTTCCAACTACAACAGGCACACTGTAGATTACTTAAGGCAGTTGTGCGGAGACAGAGGAGTCCTGTTTGAGGTGAAAGCAAGCAAGCAGAGCCTCATAGATGCCCTGATGGTAGCAGATACCCAGAGCAGAGAGTCACAGACCATGACTGGAAAGGATCAGACCCCGAATGTGGCAGAGCTAGCGGCTTATGCAGGGTCCAGATCCAGTGAGGAGGACAACGGGGCCACTGTCAGTGAAGGGCCACAGCAGCAGGGGATGGTCACCAGTATCCTGAATCCAGAGATACTCAGACTGCAAATTGAGTTGTGCAGGATGGAGCTGGAGTCCTAGAAATAGAGGCAGTGAGAGAGCCGAGAGGCAGAGCGGGAACAGCGAAAGGCAGAGCGACAACAGAGGGATGCAGACCGTGAGGAACCTGAGCGCCAGAGTGATGCAGAGGCGAACAGAGAACAGCGCCAGTGGCAAAACAAAGTGGAGAAGCTATGACTCCAACCAGCGGCACCAGAGCAGGTAAGTGGCTTGGGTTTAACTGGGACTGCAGGATTGGGTTACAAATTGAACTCCAAATTAATAGCCGAATTTAAGGAGGGGGAGGATATGGACACTTTTTTAAATTCTTTTGAAAAGGTTTGTATTCAGGCTAAAATTCTTAGAGTTCTGGAGCTTCCAGCTATTCCCGCTACTTACCGGGAAAGCTCAGGATGCATTGGGTCAAATGGACTATGAGGACAGCAATAATTATAGCAAACTAAAAGCTGCACTTTTAAAAAAAAAAAGTTTGAATTAACTGCTGAATCATACAGAGCTAAATTCCGTAAGCTCAGGAGAAGCCCTGATATGAGCTATGAGGAGCTAGCCATGAAACAACATCAGTTTTTAAAACATTGGTGGGAAGAAATTGAGGCAAACTCTGCTGATAAAATTGAAAATGTGATTTTATTAGAACAGTTTTACTGGGCTTGCCCAGCAGAGCTAAAAACTTGGCTAGACAACCAAGATCCAAAAACAGGGCAAGAGGCTGCTGAACTCTTGGACCACTATGCCAAGAGCAGACGTGCTCTGAGAGTGAATGGGGCAGGTGTGGCAGTGCAGAAAGGGAAAAGCATGCCTTCAGGGCAGCTAAAACCCTCACTGCCTCCACTGAAACCAGTTAGCCCCAGGTTTCAACGAAAAGATTTCTCTGAAGTAAGAAATGCCTGTTGACTGTGTAAGGAAACTGGGCATATTGCCAGACAGTGCCCCAAGAAGGCGAGCCATAATACACAACCAGGTGCTAGAAAAGAAGAGGGTTGTTTGTGTGTCCCTGGAAGCATGTCAGTGAACATGAGGGAACACATGCACCCAGTCATTGTAAATGGTGTACAGATACAGGGGTTAAGGGACACAGAGGCATTATTGACATTGGTAAAGGGGGATCTGGTACAGCCTGGTCAGCTTATACCCAATAAATACGTAACTGTACAGGACTTTGCGGGCGGGGAGAAAACATTGCCCCTCGCTAGTGTTCTCCTAGACTGGGGCGAAACAGGGGGAACTGTGCAACAGGTGGCTGTAGCCAACACATTAGCAGTGTATGTGATCCTGGGTAACAATCTCCAATAAGGGATGGTATGTGCAGTTACCCATAGCCAAGCGGCAAGGGAAAATAGTAGTTCCCTGAACCCCACAGATACCAGTGTGAAAACCGCTGAGAGGCTGGTTCTCCAGCCTGTGTCTCCAGATGGGGAGACTGATAAAAAGGGGTAGAAATTTCCCCAGTAGCAAGTAACCACACAGCTACAGAGGGTTAATCTGAAGAGGGAGGGGTGGCCCCTTATCAGAGGGTTGGGATTGACAGTGATCCTGAGGGCCCTGTCGCTAGTGCTAGGGACCCTAGTTTAGCAACTGAAGGGGTCCTGTCCCATGCCTTGGAACTGTGTGAGGGGTTTGCAGCTGCTCAGAGGAGTGACCCTAGTTTAGAGAAGCTGAGGGCTTGGGCAGACTCGGAGGGCACACAGGGAGGTGATGGCAGACATAAAGTTTATTGTGAAAATGGACTTATGTATACACAGGCAGTACAGACAGAGGGAGGGATGCTAGGCAGGCAGCTTGTCTTTCCCCAGGGATATCGTGAGCAGTTGCTCAAGGTTACCCATGATATTCCCTTGTCCGGTCATCTGGGAATCGCGCGCACTACGCAGTGATTAGCCCAGAATTTCTACTGGCCTAACTTCACCCAGCAGGTAAAGGAGTATTGCAAGTCTTGTCACCGGTGCCAAGAAATAGGGAAGGAGGGCAAGAAAACCCAAGCAGCCCTGATCCCCTTACCCATTGTGGAGGAGCCATTCCAGAGGGTGGGAATGGATATTGTGGGGACTTTAAATATCTTCAGCTCCTCAGGGAAGAGATTCATCCTGACTGTGGTGGATTATGCCACCCAGTACCCAGAGGCAGTCACCCTATCCTCTCTGAGGACAGACAAAGTGGCAGATGCCTTACTTGGGATTTTCTCCCATGTTGGGTTTCCGCAGGAGGTAGTCACCGATCAAGAGGGTTCCTTCACGTCGGACCTGATGAAGTGTTTATGGGAGAAGTGTGGGGTGGTGTAGAGATGCACGACACCGTATCACCCACAAGCCAATGGACTTGTGAAATGATTCAATGGTACCCTAAAGTCAATGTTCTGGGTGTTTGCTGAACAGCATGGGAGGGATTGGGAGAAATACCTTCCCCACCTGTTGTTTGCATAGAGGGAGGTGCCCCAAGAGTCGACTGGATTTTCCCCCTTCAAACTCTTTTATGGACGCCGGGTACGTGGACCCCTAGACTTGATCCAGGAGGACTGGGAAGGCAAGCACGCCACCCAGGGAACTCCCATTGTGGATTACGTCCTTAGGTTTAGGGAAAGGCTGAAGGAGCTTATGGGGACAGCCCAGAGCAACCTGGCAGCTGCCCAACAGAAACAAAAAGTATGGTACAATCACAGAGCCAGAGCTTGCTCGTACATGGTGGGTCAGGAAGTCATGATTCTTATTCTGGTCCGGAAAGACAAGCTGAAAGCTGAGTGGGCAAGACCGTACAAAGTGGTTAGAAAGGTAAATGACGTGAACTACATTGTGGAGTTACCTGACTGTAGACAGACCGAAAGGTTGTACCATGTCAACATGATGAAGCCATATGCAAATAGGGCTGACATGGTGTTCACAGTATGTAGTCATGAGGAGGGGACGGACGAAGGAGACCCCCTTCTGGATTTTCTGGAAGAGAGTAAGTGGGAGTAAAATTGTCTCCCCCGCTGACTCCAGGCCAGATCCAGAAAGTAAGGGAAATTTTCGAGGACTTTTGACCCCTTGTTTAGCGCCAAGCCTGGACTAACCCCCTTAGCAACACACAATGTGGAGACAGGGACACAGACGCCCATATAGTATACAGCATATCGGGTGTCAGAGGCTATCCAAAAGGACATTAGGACAGAAGTGGAGGAGATGCTGGATTTAGGGGTAATCCAGAGATCCCACAGTCCCTGGGCCTCCCGTAGTCCTTGTACCCAAGCCAGATGGCTCGACTCATTTCAGTGTAGAGTATCATGGAGTGAATGCAGTCATGAAGTCAGATGCCCACCCGATGCCCCAGACAGACAAACTCCTGGACAAGTTGGGGGGGCAATCTACCTTACGACCATTGACCTGACAAAGGGGTATTGTCAGGTAGAGTTGAGTGACACAGCTAAGGAGAGGTCAGCCTTCATCACTCCGATAGGCTTATCTGAGTTCAAAGTAATGCCTTTCCGAATGAAGAATGCCCTCGCCACTTTCCAAAGGTTGGTGAACCAGGTGTTAAATGGTGCTGAGGAGTATGCCGTGGCATACCTGGTTGACATTGCCATCTTTAGTACCAACTGGGAGGAATACCTATCCCACCTTAGGGAAGTGCTGGACAGGATACAGAGGGCCAGGCTCACTGTCAAAGCCGAGAAGTGCCAGGTGGCCATGGGAGAGGTGGCATAACTTGGGCATATGGTAGGCCAGGGACAGCTCTGTCCTAATCAAATAAAAATACAGGTAATCCGGGCATGGCCCAGACCAGAAACTCAGAAGCAGGTCAGGAGGTTTTTTGAGACAGCAGGGTACTATAGAAAATGTGTACCCAATTACAGTGCCCTAGCTGCTCCCCTATCTGACCTGACAAAGAAAATGATGCCCAAGAAAATTACCTGGGGCCCGGCCTGTGAGGAAGCCTTTACCAGACTGAATGAGGCACTGTGCAGTGCTCCTGTTTTGACAAGTCCTGACTATAGTAAAACCTTTATAGTTCAGACTGACGCCTCAGACGTGGGTATTGTGTCAGTACTGAGCCAGACATCCAGCAAAGGGAGGAACCACCCAATAGCCTACCTGAGTAAAACGTTGCTTCCCAGGGAGCAGTCATACTCCACAGTGGAAAAGGAGTGTCTTGTCATAGTGTGGGCCCTAAAGAAATTGAAGCCATACTTTGTTTGGGCAACATTTTGTAGTGCAGACTGACCACAGCCCCCTAGTCTGGCTGATGCAGATGGGGAAAAACAATGGTAGATTACTAAAATGGAGTCTTGCTTTGCAAGGATATGATATGACCATTCTACACTGGACTGGAAAACAAAATGAAGTGAGCTGGCTTCCTGGGAGACATCCAAAACACATGCATGCTCTTTCCATTATGACACCTGGTGCAAAATCAAGGGATTTCCCAGAGGACGTCATGAATGGCTAATTTTATTTCCTGGGATCAAAGCAAATTGACAAGGTAATTGCATTTTAGAAATCTGCAGTTTAAAATACCTCCTGTCCTTTGAACTTATCCCTGAGGGTTTTTGTGTCAACTTCAGCAAGAGAGTGGTTTCTCTTGACACAGTCCATCACACATTTTTTTATATTTACAAAAAAATGATACATGGATCAGAACCAACTGTCCAAGTGTGACAATTCCTCCCCACCGAAACTGAATTTGGGGGCTCTATCCCCCTGCATGGGGTGAGCGTCCCAAATCGGTTCACTCCTCATACACCCTGGACAACCCATCTGTGTTCTGATTTTGTTTTTCTCTTAGGGGCAAGCTGCAGTCCCCATGGATAACTTGAAAGGGCTGACACACTAGGATCTGAGGCTAGAAATTGGGGTTTTGCTATATTTAATTTGTAGCCCGAGATTCAACTATATTACTTGATTAGGGTGAGGAGATTTGGGATTGACCTATCCAGGTGTGAGAGGAGAAGCAGAATGTCATCAGTGCATGCCATAGCCTTATTTTCTCCCCGCATTTCCACTCCTTTAATGTTTAGGTGCAACTGAATTGCTTGGAGTAATGGCTCTAAAGCCAAGATAAAAAGGAGTAGGGACAGGGTGCAGCCCTGTCTGGTGCCTCTATGGAGGTTGAAGGGTGCCGAAGCTTGCCCATTGGTGAGAACTGACACCGAGGCCTCAGAGTATAGCACCTATATGCAGGATTGGAAAATTGGTCTTATGTTGAAGACCTTTAGGGCAGCAAAAAGGTATCCCCATTCCAACCTGTCAAACGCCTTCTCAGCATCAAGTGAGAGGAGAACACCAGGGGTGTGGATCACTTGGTTTTCCAGAGTAGTGTAGGCGTTCCTCTATGCCCTTGGGTACATCCTACCTTGCCTCTATCAATTAAATCCACTATGAGTTCTTTTAGTCCAGCAGCCATGGCTTTGGCCCAAATCTTGCAGTTTGCATTAATCAGGGAGATGGGCCTGTAGCTGCTACGCATTGTGGGGTCTTTTCCCGGTTTAGATAGGAGTGATATTTGTGTGGATCACATGGATTCTGGGAGCTTTCCAGTGGCTTCTGCCTCATCTAAGGTATTTTTGAGTGTGGGTAGTAATGCCTCCTGAATGGCACTCAGGAATTCAGTTGGGAGGCCATCCCCTCGATGCTTTCCCTGCGCTTGAGGATTTTAGGGCCGCCTCCAGCTCTGTAAGCTCTAGTGGTCTATCTAGCCATTCTAATTTCTATCTGTCAAGTCTGAGAAGTGGAAGCTTGTCCAGAAAGGAGTGCATGGCCTCCTCATTTGGTTGAATCTCAGAGAAGTATAAGGATTTGTAAAAGAAGAGGAATTCTGAGTTTATTTCTGTTTCCATTCTGGTTAAATGTCCTTCTGTTCTCCTAACTGCCAATATGCGGGACCTCTCCTGCCTTTTCTTAAGTTGGTAAGCTGAAAAGCAGCCCGGTCTCTCCCCTGACTCCCAGAAGGCCTGATTCAGATGGAAGAGGGCATACTCCACATTCTGGTGTAGGTAGGTATTTATTGTATAGCAGAGACCCAATATTTCTGCCTTTAGATCTTCTGAGGGGGTGCATAAGCTATAAAGTTGTTTCTCCAATGTGAGAAATTTCTGTTTGCATTCAGTCAATTCCTTCTCCTTAACTTTGTGCAGGTGGGAGATATGAGTGATGCACCTTTCTTAGATGAAGGCTTTTAAGGAGTCCCATCTAGTGGCAGCTGAGGTATCCCCTGGCTTGTTAAACTGCAGGAACTCTATGATCTCATTCTTCAGCCTATTGCAGAAGCCGGTGTCATTAAGTGTGGAGGTATTGAATCTCCACCTGCCCCTTTTTGCTGGTGCTACTGAGGATGGAAGCCACAAAAAGGATACTGGTGTGTGATCTGAGATTAAGATGAAACCGATGTGGGCTTCCATAGTGTGTGGGGTCCGCTCGCTTGGGGTGAGCCACATGTCTATCCTGGAGTGTGTTTGGTATGGAGGCAAAAAAAAGTAATAGTCCCTTCCCGTTGGGTGTACCAGTCTCCAAATATCCACAAGGTGCATTTCCTGCACCAGGGCTGTCAGAGCCTGGGAGGCTGGGGATGGGGGTCCCATGGAGGCCTTGCTCCTGTCAAGGATGTTATCCATTGTGACATTCATGTTTCACCCCACTATTAGCTGTCCCTTATGTGTTTCCTGGAGAGACAGGGATAGCGTCTTATAAAAGGAGGCATCTGGGTCATTTGGGCCATAGACATTGCAGAGGGTGATGTCCTGCTGCATCAGTTCCCCCAGCACTATAACATACCTTCCCTCAGGGTCCATATAGATTTTTGAGGCCTGGAACTATGTTTGCTTATGCACAAGGATCACCACCCTTCCACTTTTTGTGTTGTATGTTGCCCCAAAGACTTATGATAGCCATCCCCTTTTTAGCTTCTGTGTCTCCTCCGGGAAGAGGTGGGTCTCCTGGATGAAGGCTGTATCTGCTCCCTCTTTCTTAAGGTGGTCCAGTAATTTCCTACATTCGATGGGAGAGTTTATACCCTTCACATTCCAGGAGACCCATTTAATACTTGTGTGGGCCATTAATCCATGTGCAGTGCCAGCCAGGGTAGAGTGTCAGGTATTTTGGTAATAAGGTTACTAAATTCCATATGAATTGTTGTGTTGTGACTTGTAGGACTACTATAATGTCCTGCCATCTAGAGGGCTGGAAACATACTATTCTAAGCTCCTGCCCTGATCTGGTGAAATATAATGAGTCAAGGTGTAGTGCTCTTTGCCACTCTCTATATCCTGCCTGTAAGGGCATATGACCTTTATGCAGTGTTCTTCTTCTTCTACTCTCCTGTTCCCCTTGCCCTAGTGCTAGGTAACAATGAGATTCTATTATTCAGGGCTTAAGGCACCGCATCTGACTCTTCTTCTTGTCAAGGAGCGAAAATGTAACTATGATTCTTATCCATAGTATCAACATTAACAACAACATGTTAACAACAGGTGCATTACACACTTTAACATAAACAAACTTTGTTGTGGATAGCAGGCATGTCCATACAGGGCTGTGTTCCCCAATTCGGTGCCCACTGGCCAGTGGCATGCGAGCAGCCATTGAATGCCATCAGCTGTGATCCAGCAACCACGCTGAGCTTCTAGCATATGCCAACGGTATTTGGGGTGGCAAAATATGAGTCAAGGTTACAAGGGGAAAGCCTGGAGCAGGAAATCCAGCCAACGAGATGGTTAAGGCAAAAGAGTATTCTGAGTTGTGGGGGGGTGTAATATGAGGAAGGAGAGGGGGGATTACCCCCTCCAGTTGTCATCCCTCTCGGGGCACAGTTAAAGCTAATGCATCCCTTGTGTCAAGCATTTCACATTATGCACCACCCTCCTCTCAGCTGGGCCAGAGGTGAATTTGAGTCCCAGCCCTGGCAAGTCCATGCAACCAGGGAGAGTGCACACACTCCATCCCTTGCTGGCAGCTTACTACCCATTCGCTTTGCATTTTTAAAAGGAATATTTTTATGTCGCCCATGTTTCTCAAGGGGAGTGCTCCACATAAGACTGCAATGGGAGTTGAGAGGAGAGGGAGCATAGAAGCTTCCTGCCAGCCTTTGATTGCAGGGGCAGAGATGAGTGGGAAGGAGAAATTAGAGGTCTGCTAGTGAGTCTGATCACCTCGAGTGGTCAATTGCTCTGGGAGTTGCTTCCCTTTTGCATTGCCCAGCTCGAGCTGCGAGTTCTTGCTGCGTGCCTCTCAAAAGCAAGTGACCCTGTTAGCAGTGGCATTCAGCTCAGAGCTCCAGGCTAAACATAGTATCTGTCCCGGGACATGGTGTGTTTATGGCAGTTGGTCATTGTTGTTCCTAGGCAACCACCCATGACGCATGCAGCATTGACGACTGCACACCCACAGGCCTGGGACTTACAACAATGTCTGCGGCTGCAACTGCTGAGCTCCTGATGTGCATATAACAATTTACATTAAGGTAAGCTTGATTGCCATAGGCTCGTGACTCTGTATAGCCTCCTCCCTTGATCTTACCGCGCCTTTTCTGTGCCTCCCATGTCTTACTCCTGCCCATCCCCATGACGGGAGCATCTGAGAATAGGCTAGCATTAAACCCGTTATGATATTTAAAACCTCCACCTTTATAGCCAGCAAAGGGGTCTGTTGCTTGAGCCTTAATCGTTAAGGACTTTGCCTTCAAGCATCCCTTGCCTGGTCCCTTAGTTAGTTGGTCCACCTCCTCTATCCCAATGCTAGCTGTAAGTGTGAATGGAGCATTCTGCATTCAGGAGCCTCTGGGATTATTACACATTTTCCGCTCCTCTCCATTCCCCATCTTAACATTTCTTCCCTATGGCATTCATAGCCACTGTACTTACATAGATGGGGGGGGCATTAAGGAAAGAAAGAGAAGGAAAGAAGGTAGTGTGGGTTAAGAAGGGGGTGAGCTTGTTTGTGTCATCAACCACCCAGAGCAATTACATAGGGTAGCGGGGGTAGGGAAATGAAAGATGCTTTGTGAAAGGGTGTGGGAAAAGATAGGGTTGGGGGAGAGGTATTAGGGTTAATTAATTGTACCGAAACTTACCATCTGGTCCTTGCATTCAGAGCCAATAGTGCAGTATGTTCAATGAGCTGACCAGTACAACTTCTTACATGAAGTTGCTATACCCGTCCTGCAATGGCAGGGAAAACAGGGCACCTGTGCTGACAGTTCCTCTCTCTTAAGTGCCCTCCTCCGGCAATCCAGTTTAAGCATTAGTGGAGAGTGGCGAGCATCTAGGGCTTGTTTGATTGGCCCCATTGGGGCTGGCTGACAGGCTGATTGGGATATTGTAGCTGGCAGCCTCTGCCCACAAATCGATAATCTCTTGCTGCAATGTCCCATCATGTAGTAAAAAGTAGCAAACAGTTTATTTTTATACAGGTAGCAATGGTAACACATCATTGGGAAAAAATCCAATTTTCAAGATGGACCTGTGTCGGCTATCATTCATTATGTGGCATCGGGGTCAGAGAGGCTGTGGCTTCTTCTTCAGGCTGCTGCTGAGAGATCTGTGTGTGATTCAGGTCCTGGCCCTGTCTCTTAGAGGCTGGTTCCCCCAATGATTCAGAGCCTGTGGATGAGGATGCTCTGCTGCGGTGTCTGATGAGGTGCTCCTTCATTCTCTGCGGTCCCAGTTGCTTATTCCTGCCCCTCTGCTTGCATTTCGATTTTGTAGTTTGCCAATCCATGTCATTCTCTAGGCTCACAGAGGCTAGAGGCAAAAATCTATTCCTTTGTTGTTCTTGGAAGAATTGGCCTTGATTCACTGGATGATGTTGGGGCTGTCCTGGTGGCAGAGGTGGCCGGTGTGCGGGTGCCTTGGCCAGACAGTGCTTGATGAAATAGTCCAGTGTTTCCTCTGGGGTCTCAAAGGTGTTGTAGACCCAGTTCCTGCAGATCTGTAGTTTGGCTGGGTACAGGAGGTGGTACTGTACTTGTACCTCCTGAAAAAGCTTCCTAGCCTTTGTGAAAGTCTTTCTTTTCTGTGCCAGCTCTGTTGCGTAATCATTAAAAATATAAATGCGATGTCCCTGCCATACTAGGTGGCCTCTTTCGCTTGCCAAAGTAAGAATGCTTTCCTTCTCTGGAAAATGTAGGAATTTGGCAATAATGGGTCTCGGGAGACCCCCTTCTTTGGGCGGGGGGGCTAGGGTGTAGTGTGCCAGTTCCACCTCCAGTGGTGACCTCCAGTCACATTTGAGGAGTCTAGGCAACTGTAACTGTAGAAATGTTACGGGGTCCCATCTCTGTGCACCCTCCTGGAACCCCACAAAGTGGATTTTGCTCCTTCTGCTCCTGTTCCCTGAATCTTCCACTCATACCCACAGCAATTGCACTAACTTTTCAAGCTCTTGTATGCTGGCTTCATGGCCTGAGTCTTTTTCATCGATATATGACTAGTACTGTATGTCTCTATGTCCAGAGATCAATGGTGTAGGATCTGTACTTTTCCTCCAAGTTGGCCACTGAGGACTTAAAAGTTTTTAATTCTTTTAATACTTGTTGCACCATACTTTTGAGTTCTAGCATTTCTAAAGTTGGTTCCATGCCCATTTGTGGCATCATGGCAGCCTCAGCCATGCTGCTCAGAGTATGTGGCAAGCTGTATTTTATAACATGGTATTTCTCCTTTCCCTCCTGGATTTTCTTCCTAATTTTCAATAATTTGTTTGATCCTGTGTTCCGATAATGAATTATTCCACTTTTAACCCAAAACAGCCATTGGATGTTTTTTTTTGTCATGGATATTTTCGTTGCCTGGATCTGAGCGTGTATATTAGGCTACCAGCTCTGTTCGCTGCTCACACATGTGCTCTCTATGCATAGTTTTTATCATACAAAGCAGTACCGTGATGGCAAAAGCTATGAACATTGTTAGAAAAAGAAACCTTTCATAATGAGGGATCCACCCCTCCCACCATCCAGACCCTTTTGAACAATGCACCCCCAACCCTGCAGCACCTCCCCCTCCCCAGCACTGGTGGGTTGCAAACCTCAGTTTCCGCAAACATTGAGAACAGCCTCTTCCCCCTACCAGTGCACACCACACACCACCACCAACTCCCTCCACCCTCCCATCTCTGCCCCAGAGTGATACATACAATTAGTAATAACTCCTACACTCTAGCACCAACCTCCCCTGCCCATAAAAATAAAGGATACACTCCACCACCAGACCTGGCAACACCAGCCAAAGAAAACCATACTGAGCTGCCCAGAGTCCCACCACAGAAAGAATGAATGAATGATGTACTCCACCATTCAGTGTTACTACAGATGAGGAAATCCTTCATTTATTCTGGATTAAGACACTGAACAGCTCAGGATGATCCCCTTCCTTACAAGTATCACAGGGTTCAGCTGCAGCAGTGCATCCTTTATTTTCATGGGACAACGGTGATGGGGAGGAGGGAGGACTGATTGCTAGAGGGTGATAGGGTGGTGGTTATCACTGATTTCATGCATTTAGGACAGAGTGGGGGAAGGTGGGTAGTGTGTGATGTGTGCAGGTGAGAGGGGGAGGGCCACTCTCAACATCCACAGGGACCGAAATCCACAAACTTTGCAGACATTGTGGGGGTGGGGGGGATGTGGGTACTAAAGGGAAGGAAGTAATGTTACTGCAAAGGGTCTGGGTGGTGTGTTCTTATTTAATTTTTGTTTTGAACATGAATTTCACCACCCAAAGCTGGGGAGAAGTTGGGGAAACATTGCCCTGCTATACGTAGTGCCAAGTTTCCGACTTCACACCACCTTCACCGGTGAAACTTCATTTCACTACATTTCCATTTACAATCCATGAACAGTTGGAAGCAGCATTAAATCCATATCCAGGCCCTTTGCAGTAACATTCATTCCTCCCCTTTAGTGCCCACATCCCACCCCCCACCCCCACAACGTCTGCAAAGTTTGTGGATTTCGGTCTCTGTGGATGTTGAGAGTGGCCCTCTTCCTCTCACCTGCACAATGTAAAGGGCCAACCCCCAAAGCAATCTATGCTGCCCACTCTAATGCTTAACCACCAAATTTTGTTTGCCATTACCTTCTCTACATATTCTGCCTAATATTATGCTGTGCATTCTCGTTCTTGCCTCTTGTACATACTACCTCTAGATTTTTATCACTGTTAATTATAAAACCTTGTACATACTGTATGTAACCTATGTAAACTTTTGCTGCTCTCTAATTTCTGTATGTTTACTCGGATGTACTTATCCCGTTCCCTCTACCCTCAGGACTCATCTGGAATCGAGCGGTAGTCTGCTTAGTATGTCTTCCTGGTAAAACTAAGGAAGGAAGTAAGGGAGGGAGGGAGGAGGAGGAAGGGTCAGGGGGTTAGGTACAAAGAAATGTAACACCCTGCGAGGGCTTACCTGCTTGCCCTTCAGGGCTGCCCCAGTCTCTGGTTTCCGACGTGCTGGTCCCCTGTTGTACCAAGTTCCTGTAGCACCCTTTGAGTCTCCGTCAAGCCCCCACATGTCTTGCCAGTAAAATTGGGACCCGAGGAGCTGAGCCACAGAGATGCCACATCGAGCTCTACACTTCTGTGTAGCGGCGGCTCCACATGCACGTAAGCACCTTTCTGTGTCTGGTCATTCCTGTGGCCGAATGACTGTCTCTCTGGTGGTCCCAGTCCCCAGGTATAGCAGTATGGGGTACGGAGATATGGAGGAGGTGCCGTAGGAACTGGAGGGAGGTTTTGTTTAGGAGTGCCTATGAACACTAGCTTGGCCTCATGAATATTAATGAGTCAGCCTGAACAATAATGAGAGAGCCTGCCTAATGTCTGGGGACAGTGTGTATCAGTGCTAGTGACAGGCAGGGGATAGATGAAAATATTAAACCCTGCAGCTGTCTAATAGGGCACAGAAGCTGCTACAGAATGGTGATGGAGTTATTAAATAAATAAGTTTATTCTGACTGCAGGAGGACTGTAAAAGTGGGGACAGCATAGTGGCTGCATGTACACTGTTTGCCAGCAACCATATTTGCAGCCTTTGGCCCAAAATTAACCAATGAGGAGGCCAGGGTTTTTGAAAGGACTTGTGGGACTGTTAAAAGGACTTGTGGGGGGGGAAAAGCTGCTGAAATACTTGACGTCCTTTTGAAGGACCAATCGGGTGTTGAGGGAGCCTGATGCATATTAATTTTTGGAAGGGACAGTTGTTTCGACCAATAGGGAGCTGCCAGAGTGTTCCCAAAACCCAAGGACTGTTAATTCTGGTCTCAGTTCTGTGGGAGCCCCTCCAGAGGGAGGGGGGCCCCAGCCCCTTGAAAGGAATAGGGCTGCAAGGCTTGAGAAAGGTCTGCTTGGGGGTTGCCAGTAACTTGTCCCCCTTGGCCTGTGTTTGCCTTTCCCCATAGTGGAGGAATGTGTTCAAGGAGCCTGGTTTTGCAGTTCTGCTGGGATTGAGATCTGCAAGGTCCTGCAACAGTAACATATGGGAGGAAGCTACACCACAGTGATGAAGGTTTTGTCTGAAGATTTTCAAGGAAATGTTTGTTTGCTACCCTGGATGACACGGCATTACAGACAAATGGGATGAACATTTGGCCAAAGGAAGGAAAGTGAAAGGTTCTGGTTTATGGAAAATGGACCAATGGAAAAATAAAGGTTCAGGTTTATGGAAAATACTATGGGAGTCTCCCAGACACATGGAGGCTCATCAGTATATCCAGGTTTATCCTAAAAAAGGAGATGAGAGAGACTCTTCTGGTTCATGTGCACCTGCATAGTGAGGATAAGTGATTTACATTCGCAAGGGACTGTTCAAGTACATGGTGTGTTCGGTCAGTGCCAAGGTCGGGGTCCATTAGAGGAGCCCATTTGAATGTCCCCAAGTCTCACTGTGACAGTATGCTCAGTGAGAATCAAGAGACTGTCCTGTATGAAGGGGACATGGCTGCCACGCTAGCAGTGTGGCTGAAAATGTCCTCTAGTAGACAGATGTGACTAAAAGCTTGTTCTAAAATGAAGTTGCCAACTTAATTGTTAAGCTGTGAGAAAGTGAGTTTCTAGCATCAGCCACTAGCAAGGCGGAGTCCCAGAGAAAGCATTGTGGCATCAAGATGCTGTGATTCCAGCTCAGGTGGAAAACCATGACTGCAAGCTGCAACTTGGAGCCTGGTAGGGAAACTGAAAACCGCTATTGAGTAGGGCAGACAGGCCACAGGGAGTCATGGGAGTGTGCCTGAATGCTAGGGCACTCTGGATCCAATGGGAAGCTGGACTGTGGGGACACTCTTGGGTCTCTTTGTGGCCTGGAATGCCTTGTGTTTGTGTTCTGCATCTGGCCTGCTTGGTGGGCTAAAGGGGGCAAGCTGCTAGAACCTACAAGCAAGTGGAAAGGTGCCAGTGTTCCAAGCTGCAAGGTGCCTGCTACATGTTTACTCAGCTTCAGCTTCTCTAACTCCAGAGTTCTGCTGCTCCAGCTTCCCAGGGCTACAGTCCCACGTCCACCGCGACTGTCTGCAGAGCTGTGAGTAAATGCAGGGATTGTCCTGCTCCTGGGGATTGTGAAATGTAGTTTCAAGTTATGCCCAATGGAGTAGTAAAAAGCTAAAGTAATCAAACAGAAAGGTAAAAGCTGATTTTGATTTAATTTAAGTGCACCAATGCTGGCCATCCAGCTGCACCACAGGCCTGCAATGAGGTAGTGCTGGGTACATCTGGTCTGGGGACTGGTACCAGTTGGGGTTTGTTTTTAATTGTAACAACCTGAGGCAGCTTGTTAGACAGAGAGATACATCTAATACCATCTAAAGGTTGGTGGGTGGATTAAATGAAAAAAGGTGTGGGAATTAAAGAAGAGTGCAAAATTATTGTTCACTGTGCCAATATTAATGCAAACTGTTACTTAACTTCTGCTCCACTCTACCCATTTTGACCCCTCCCCTGTAAATAAATGATGGTTTACCATTTCTGGAAAATTCTGACTCATGAGCATATTATTACCTTAAGCCACAAAATGTGAAGTGTTGAATTTGAGGGGTTTGGTTTATGGCAATTCCATGTGTTGGGGTAACTGTATGGGGAGCTGGGTTGGTACAGCATCCCAGGGGGTTATACTTCTCAATATCTTTCCCACTTAACATGTACTGTAGGTGGAGGCACCACACTATTTGTTCTGTCTTGAGAAAGAACCCCTTGTAACAGCAAATTGGAAATCCAGGCCCCATAACCCTGTACTGGCCAGCAAGGCAGTGGTAGTAGCCCTCTGTAGACATGGCACAAGGGCTACAGAAAGAATTAAGCACAGGGAGGTTAAGAGATTTACTCAGGGTCACACAGTAAGCAACTGCTGGTTGTGGGATTCAAATCTACATCTCATAGTAACATTACTAATGTCTAGCTCAGGGCTTCTTCTCCCTTTCTGTAATGGACTCACAGGGGTGCTTCCTTTCAGGGTATGGTTGTTATGTTTCTATGTGGCCTGCTTAGCTTTGTATGAGAATTTATATATGTCTTTATGGTCTCCTAACTGACGTTGAGTCTTTTAGCTGGGTTAGTCAATGATACATTTCTGTGTGGATATATTTCCAGGACTTATACCCTTCAGCACTACATAGCAGGGTGTGCCAGGCTGGTTAACACATAAGAGCTGTTAATCTCCTTTGGGATGGACTTGATCAAAACTTCAGTTGTTCAGTTTTGAAAAGTTTTTAAAAGACTGTCTTGGATTTTCTCTGTTTTTGCTATTATGTGAATACTTTGTATTTTTCTTGTATGTGAAATTCAAAGGTATGAGGGGTGGGGCCTGGGGTTGTTCTTCCTTTTATATGACTGCTTAAGCACTGGGTGTTATTCTACACCAGGTTTTCTATTTTTTTTTTCAACCCTACTTGCATGCAAGCCAGCCTCTCCTTCTGGTGAGCCAAGACTTCCACCGACCCATCCTATCCCCGAGCCTCTGCTCTCAAATGACAGCCATCTCCCTGGGTAACCCGGCGTATCCCTTCGCCGGACGGGTCCCCCTCCTCCAAGGGGGAAAGCAACAGCCAGGGGGACGCAGACCAGCACATCTTCTTGGCCCAGGGAGACGCTGCTGAGGCAGAAGGCTGCGGAGGCATTAACGGGCTCAGAGAGCCAGGCAGCCATCATCCGCCATGACGTGGAGCATTTTTCACGCTTTTCTATGTACATCCCTCCTTTGCCATTGTGTAGTGCTCCTGGTCTTCACCAGAGGCCGCTACCAACCGACAACTCCCCAACTCACCCCCCTGGGAGAAAAGAGCAGTCCCTATGGACACTCAATCCTCTCCTGCCCCTGCCAGCCCCCGGTGACCCGAGTCCGTTCCTGAACCGGGGTCACCAGCATGGGTCCAGGTAAGGCACCCACGCCTCAACCCTCTATGCCACTGGGCCAGCCTTAGGTTTTCAATTTTGTATAATTATTGTTTGGTATTTTTTTGTAATGTACTCCTCTCATGTATACTAAATGCTCAATAAAAAGGGAAAATATATATAAAAAACTAAGGTCTAGCTCAGGGCTGCATAATACAGTCCCAAAAAATTGCTCTTACTGAACAGTAAAACATAGGAACAGGACAGACACAACAACAGACTGTCTTTCTGTTCTTAATCATTTATGCAGCCCTTAAAGAGCAAATGTTTTGTAAGGGTGTATATCTTGAAGTATGAAGGTTTGGAGCCTTTAGATGCCTCTGCAATCATTCAGTTTGCTTTTATTTGTTCCTTTAATTACTTTTTCATTATTTTATTTGTATTTTGCCAACTGCTAGTAAAATAAAGAATCCAATGGAATCCTTGTATTATGATGTCAGAAACTCTTTACTGGCAAGGTGGCCAGTGTATTACAATGGAAAACTGCAAATCTGTTTTCAGATTTTTATGGATAAATCACACTTCCTGCCACCAAAATATTATATATTTAATAGAAATATGAGATTTTCAGTAACATGTGATCTTTTGTTATAATTTAACAGGTGACATTTCCTTCATAACCAGGTTTTACTTGAAAAGAAGAAAAGAGAAACAAATTTGTTTTTAAAAATGTAAAACCATTAAGATGGAGCACAACAGTGCAAACATATGAAAGGTATGTTGATGAAATAAATATCAATTTCTTTTGAAAAAAATAGAAAATATATATTTAGTTTCTCACTGAAATACATTGGGCTCTTAACTACTGACAGTTTCTGGCAATACCAAAATTCTACTAAATTCTTTTTTACTAGCAGTGTGAAAAGCAAAGGAGAAAATCCACTTGTTTCAGTGCAGTAACAAATATTTTATTATAAAAGTAAAAAGTAATTACTAACACATCAAAATGCAATAAGTAAAATAGTCAGTTTTCTATTTATTAGAAGTAAACACCTACTCTTTTAGTCAGAGCAAGCACAAAGCACTACAGAACAATAATATGAACCCCACCACCCCGTCACTAATGGGTGCCCAGATTTTTTTACAGGTACTTACAACATACCCTTGCTAGGCACTGTCCTGTTCCCTTTCTGGGGCTTCTGTTACATTCTAGCCCCATTGCCACACATCCAGAGGGCCACTGCAAGTGGTATGGGACAATGGGAGTATCAGCTGCGGCCACAGATGGGCCAGAAGATTTTCATCCCCAGTTTTGCATCCATCCTGCCACCTTGATGATGTCACACCATGTTGCTAAGGTCTTGAAAGTCACAGCTTCCCCCCTTTGGTAGGAAAGTACACACTCCTTGGTCTACTGCAGTACTCATGGCCATAGAACATAGCCAACCTCCCCAGTCAACGAAAGCGCTGCTCCCACCAGCACCCTGACCTCAGTCATCTGCAAGCAAGACACTAGCATAGAGGGACCTCATCCCCATATTTCTGAAAAAACAACCCCCAAGGCATCAGATAAAGGGTCAGTACTTATGCAGTTATGCAGCATGCAGCTAATACTGTCACTTAAATAGTATTCAGGTAAGGATATCAAACAAAGTGAAAGAGATTTGATTTAGGGTCAGAATCAGGCCCCAAATAGAAGAAATAAAGATGGTTTGCAGCAATAAAGCAGTGCAATATAATCTTGTAGCTGGTCTTCTGTGCCCTTCTTGACCCAGGCCAGTATACTCCTGGCTGCTCCTCAGTGTTCTCCAAGGCCCAGGATACTTCAGCCCCAGCTAATCTCCAGCACCCTCCAAAAAGCAGCCAAATTATGAATATACCTGGGCTTTGATTATGTGCCCTTCGAGACATAGCCCTCAAATCATATCTGCTCCCATACCGCAGTGCACATTACAAACAGTTGCTTCTGCCCTTCTGTACTAGGGAACTACCTTCTCCCCAATGGTGTGTAAGAACACAAGAACATAAAAAAAACAACGGCAGATGGGGACTGTGCGATCCATCTAGTCTGCCCTAGAAACTACCCCCCTCCCTATGCAGCCCTCATCATAACTTGTCCTTTATGTCTGTCCCATGCAAGTTTGAACTACCCGATTGTCTTTGATGCTACCACCTCCTGGGGCAGGCTGTTCCATGGGTCTATCACTCTCTCTGTGAAGAACTACTTCCTGAGGTTGCTTTTGAACCTTCCTCCTATCAGTCTCGTATCATGCCCTCTTGTTCACAGTGCCATATTCTTTTGAAATAGATTGTCTGTCTGAGCTGCATTAAATCTGCTCATGTACTTAAATGTTTCAATAACATCCCATCTGTTTCTTCTCTGCTCCAGGGACTATAGGTTCAGCTCCCCAAGTCTTGCTTCATTTGACCTGTGATGCAATCCATGCATTATCTTAGTAGCCCTTCTCTGCACCGTTTCCAAATGGTTGATGTCCTTCTTGAGGTGAGATCTCCAGAACTAATCACAGTACTCCAAGTGTGGCCTCACCAAGGACCTGTAAAGGGGCATGATAACCTCCCTCTTTCTACTAGAATACCTCTACTTATACATCCGAGGATGCCACCCGCTTTCTGTGCTGCTTTTTCGCATTGTTTTCCTACCTTTAATTCATCAGTGATGATTATGCTGAGATCTCGCTCCGTTTGTGTCTCCTCAAGTTGATGTCCTCCCAGTGTATGCTTTTTTCCAGGGTTCCTCTTTCCCAAGTGCATTACCTTACACTTTTTGGTGTTAAATTGTAACTGCCAGTCCCTGGAGCAATCCTCTAGCCTTCTAAGGTTAGCTTCCATGTGGTCTGCTCCTTCCCTTATGTCCACTCTGTTGTAGAGTTTTGTACATCTGCGAACAGGCAAACTTTCCCTTTCAGTCCATTTGCTATGTCTGCTATAAATATGTTAAATAGGATAGGTCCCAGTACCGATCCCTGCAGGACACCACTGATCACCCTACCCTCCCTTGACAACGATCCATTGACTAGCACTCTCTGGGTCCTGTCATTCAGCCAGTTACTGATCCAGCTGACCATCTTCTGGCCAACTCCCGTATGTTCCAGCTTATTGGTTAGCCTTCTGTGATGGACAGTATCAAAGGCCTTGCTGAAATCTAGGTATACAATGTCCATCGCCCCTCCCTGATCCAACGTTCTGGTGACCCAGTCGAAGAAGTTGATCAGGTTGGTTTGACAAGAGCATCCTGCTGTGAAGCCATGTTGCTTTGGGTCTAGTTTTCCAGTATGTGTTAGGTACTCCACTATCTTCTCTTTTAGTAGTGACTCCATCCTTTTCCCCACAACTGAGGTCAAACTGACAGGGCAGTACTTTCCTGCCTTTTCCTTGTTTCCGCTCTGGTGTAAGGGCACAACGGTTGCCTGTTTCCAGTCCTGAGGTATTTTCTCGCTGTCTAGTGACTTGTTAAGGAACTCAGCCAGTGGTGTGGCCAGTTCCTCTCAGAGTCCCTTCAATATCCTAAGGTGTATGCCGTCCGGTCCCATGGCATTTTCCACTTTCAGCTTATTAAGCACTTTTAGCACCTTCTCTCTCTCTCTTGTGAAGGCGCTGGTATCTGCTCCCTGAATATCTTCCTTTGCACTGCTCAGTGTGAGACCTTTGCCACTGTCTTCTATGGTGAAGACAGAGCAAAAGAACTCGTTTAGCACTTCTGCCTTGTCCTTGTCACTCTCTACCATCTTACCTTCCTTGATTGCTAGTCGGACTATTCCTCCCTTAGTTTTTCCTTTTTCTCTTATGTAGTTATAGAAGGTTTTGTCTCCCTCCTTACTACTGTGTACTATTTTCTCTTCCGTCTGTGCTTTTGCCCTTCTAACAGCTTTCCCTGCCTCCTTTAATTTGTTCTTGTATTCTTCCATGTCTGTTTCATGCTTTGTTTGCTTGAATTGTGTAAAAGTCTTTTTTTTTTTCTCTTTGATTTTGAATGCTACTTCGTGAGAGAACCAGATAGGTCTTTTCCATCTTTTGGACTTGCTGATCTGCTTAATGTATGCAGTTGTTACTGTATGTAGAGCAGCCTTCAGAGTATTCCAGCAGTCCTCTACCTCTCCTGTGAATCCTCCTTCTAGCATGGATGCTATCATAGTTCTCAATTTGAAGAAGCTGGCTTTTCTGAAATCTAGTACCTTGATTTTGGTATGACCATTTCCTCCATATTGTTCAGTCAACCAAACTGAACTGTGATCATTGGTCCCTAGACTGGCTCCCACCTTTGCTTCTAGGATCCATGTGCTGTTTGTCAGCACTAGATCCAATATTGCTTTGTCTCTGGTGGGTGAGTTCACCAGTTGACACAAACTCACAATTGTTTAAACCCTTAGTAACTACTACAGAGCTCCCAGTGCCCCACTGGCTACCCAGCTCTGGAAACAGTGAAGCCTGAAGACACTGCATATAGTTGACTGGCATTGGTTCACTTAATGTAAAAGTTATCAATGCTTTGTGAAACAAGAAAACCCCAAACCCAAAAGAATTGCAAATGAAAACATCAAAATGAGGTATCTGTAACTCCTGGTCAGATGGCCAAGTCAAGTAAATACTTCCCAACTATTTTACAGGTCTTTTCAGGGTTTTTTTAATTTTTTTTTTTGAAGGTAGATGCATTCCAGGATTTTATTTTGACACAAGGGCTGATGGAGCCGACAACAGATCATACTATTCTAGACTTAGTTCTGATGAATAGTGACAATGTCAAAAGCAACAGGGTTGCTGAGCCCCTGGTGGGAGTGACCACCAGTCTGCATGGTTTCAGGTGGGCATGGGACAAGAAGTGCAGAACACAAAAGCATGTGTTCTTAACTTCTAAAGGCAGATGATGCTAAGGGAAAGACTGAGGGAACTAGGGGAGGATATGGTCTGGAGGATAGATAGGCTGACTAGGTGGGCCAAGCGGTCTCATCTGCTGGCAATTTCAAACAGTCACCCAATCTGCCTTAAGCAGAAGGATACAAGCAGCATGAGGAGAAAGACACTTTGGTTTACACAGGAGGTGGGAAGAGCAGTGAGAGAGAAAACAGCTGTTTACAGGAAATAAAAGAAGTCCCAGAAGAAAGAGGACATGGCAGAATATACAGGGCAGCTGAAATCAACTTACAGGGGGGCTAGGCAGGCCAAGGCAGAGAAAGAACTAAGAACAGCTGAGGGAGTGTCAAAGAGAATGACAAGATATTCTTTTGATGTACCTGGAAGAAAGGAACAACAAAAGTGGAAAATGTGAAGTTGAGAAGGGGTACAGAGTGGGTGGAGGAAAACAGGGAGAAGGCGGAGGTACTGAATGAATCATCAGGCTCAGTCTTTATAAAGGAGAAGTATGGGCCACTACTACAGGGGAAAATAAGGACAGGAGGAGGGGCAGTGAAAATGAGGGAGAAAGCAATAACAGAAGACAAAGTCCTCAAAGAGCTCAATACCTTTGATGTAGAGAAGTCCCCAGAGCCAGATGACATGCACTTAAGGGTGTTGAGAGAGAGCAGGCAGCAGTCCATGCAACTCCCTTGACTGATCTGTTCAACTGTTCACTGGATACAGGGGTGGTTCCATGGGAGTAGAGGCTAGCTGATGTGTTGCCCTTGCTCAAGAGTGGACCATGGGTTGAACTGAGGAATTATAGACCAGTCAGTTTAACAACAATTGTTGGCATGTTGAAGGAAACCATCCTAAAGAAAAGGTTGGCTGAGTTCCTTGAAGTGAACAGTCTACAGGATAGCAAGCAGCACGGGTTCATCAGAGGGAGGTCATGCCAAACAAATTTGATCATCTTCTTTGACTGGGTCACTAGGGTAGTGGACAAAATCCAAGTGGTGGAGATACTAAACCTGGACTTCAGCAAGTACTTTGACTCAGTCTCCCACAAGAAGCTGATCAAAAAACTGGCAGATGTAGGAACAGGGGAAAAATGAATCCATAAGATGGCAAACTGGCTTGGGGGGGAGATAGAATGCAGTAGGTGGTGGGAAGGAAGCACTTTGGTAAGAGAGAAGTTACAAGCAGGATTCCACAGGGATCAGTGCTTGGTTCAGCCCCATTCAATGTGTTCATAAACAGCAATGGGGACAACATCTAAGGCAAAATATTTATTTATTTATTTAGATAACAGCTTTGAGCACAAGTGCTCTTTTACCAAGGTTGCACATCTAGGACAAGGACAAGGTACAAAGAGATATTACCATGGTAAAGCAAAAAATCAGCAGCTCCAGATGAGCATAGTCTGGTACAAGTATCAGCAAGTTTAAGGTACAAGTATCAGCAAGTCCAAGTAACAACAGTTCCAAAGGGACATGGCCAACAGTGAGCAATGAAGTTAAGGCTGTTACAGATTTCTAGACATTAATTATCCAGAGAAAACAGAGATACCAACAGGTATAAATAATTTATAACAGCTACCAGATATGTCTTTTCTGGATAATACCAAGCTCTGTGGGAAGGTAGACACTACGGAGGGCATAACAGATCTAACTGAGGACATGGCAAGGTTGGAGAGGGGGCTGGAATCTGGCTATTGGTGTTCAATGCTAGAAATTGCAAGGTGATGCACATAGGGCTTAAGAACCCAAGGACCGAGCACATACTTGGAAGGGCAAAGGTCACAGTCTTGGAGGAAGAAGACTTGGAAATAAGGGGATACAAGGAACCTGAAACCATCAACACAATGCAAAAAGGCAATAGTGAAGGCAGGCATGATACTAGGTTGCATATGTAGGGTGCTCACCAACAGCAGAAAAGAGGTCATTCTGCCCCTATACCAGTCCATGGTGCATCCACATCTGGAGTACTGTAAGCAGTACTGGAGCCCCTATTGTAAGAAATACATAAATCAGATAAAGGTGGTGCAGAGCAGGGTTACCAAGATAGCTTAGGGACAACAGGCTATCCTGTATGAACAGAGCCTGGTGAACCTGAACATGTACTCAGTGGAGGAGAGAAGAGAACAGGGACATGATCGAAACCTTCAATTACCTTGAAGACATTAACAAGGTCAATGTAGGGGGATATTTTTTTGCAGAAGTGAGAACAAAAACACCAGAGGGCATAACTACAAATTTCTGGGGAACAAGGCCTGAAGGCACATATTCACTGAAAGGGTGGGGGCAGGCTAGAATACTCTGCTAGAGGGGGGTATTAAATCACAGTTCAGTTGGGGGATTTGAAAGAGGATGGGAGAGATTCAAGGAAAGGTTAGGGTGAAAGGGGAGGTGGGGCAAAGCAACATGTAGCATAGACCATGTGCTCTGCATCAAGCAGACTCGATAGACCATCTTGCCTTCTTCTGCTGGCCCTTCATATGTTTGTATATACAGTATGTAAATGCAGGGGCAAGCCTTGGGTTTAAGTTTACTCATGGTTATAGAGCAAGGGCATCGCACTTGCTGTGCAGGAAACTGTTGGCACAATTTGTAATGATCCTTCTGTGGTGAGGGATTAGATGCTCTCGATTTCTCATCTGGCTGCCATCTGGGTTGTTTTATTTGCAGGGCATCAGATGTCCTCCAGTGCAGGTCAGGCCCCCTGGCTGCAGCAATTTTCAGTTCACAGGGTGGGCTCTCCAGTGTCAGTCTTCATGAATCCACCACAAACTACATGTCCTGGCATCCAGTCTCACAAGATGGCAATAACCAACACCTGACAGTGGTGCTGATCAAGTGGATTATGTTACAGTTTAGGTCACAGCTCATATAGAAGTACCTGTTAAAGCTGTAGCTTCAGCTTCAAGCTTGCGCAGCCTTCAGCATGTGAATACCTTTCTTTTCAAGTAATGTAGGAGCTCTGCTCTTCACTTCATTCCATCTTGGTTGACAGACTTAGTCTGTCTCTCCAGCACAAGCTGTCAGCAGTACTTAGCTATCAGTCTGTTCCATTGCACTAGAAGACTGGATTGAGTTCAGAACACCCCTTTTTATTTACTGAAGAATTAGAAGCTCAGACTGGTCCCTCAAGCTGTTAGCACAACAGGCAGTCTTGGAAGTCTGCCACTCAACAGGCAATTGGTGCCTGGAAAGGTGATTGGCTTAACTAGGTTCATCACAATTCCAAGAGCCTTTGTGGCTCTCTCCTCAGAAAGAATTACCTAATTGGGTGACCTGTTACCTTCTTACCCCATAGCCCTGAAATTCGGGGGATGAGATGACGATAATGGCTACTGATTTGTAGTCCAAAGGCACTTTTCCACAACAGACTGTTCAGTTCAAACACAACTCCATATCCCAAACCAGTCTTGCACCGGTGCAGGCTCACATCAAGTTTAACCAATGCAACAATTTGGCAATTCAATGTTTGCTGTATGTGGCAACTTGCAGGATTGGCTCTTTCTGCAGTTGCTAAGACCTTTAATGTGCAAGTCACAGATGTGTCTTAAAAATACACTAAATAATTATTATTCTGAAATTTTTGTCATGTATTTCAAATTTTTTCTACATCAGGATCAGGTTATATTAGCATTTTTCTGGCTTAGTTATGCATATTTATTAATTTTCATGGCACTCTATATAGATCCCTTTAAATCAGTCCTTTGAAAGGAGTGATGAGGGTGGACAATGTTCACCTCTGAATCAGCTGAGCGAAATATTACATTTTGACATTTGTATAGCATCTGGGTTCACACCATGGCTGTGTATATTGCAGATGCAGCACATTTTTGAACTGTAGTATTACGGAGCTGCACATTTAATAAAGATAGACTCTTCTAGGCCTTTTCCATCTCTTTGGACATTCTTTCCGTGGGTGCACTGTTCTTTTGTAGAGTTGATACTTTATGCAGTTTGCTCTGTGGCTTGCCTTGCAGTGATCCCTCCCCCACCCCAGCCCTCTTTTCTTGTTTGCATTTCTTTGGGGTCAGTAGGAACTATTATTGCTAAAAATGGGGCAAATATTTTTCTAGCATCTGTGCCAGACATGCTTCTGAAAACAAGCTTTTGTTGTGTTTTCTCTTACCACCATTTTTTCTTGTTGGTTGTCACATTGTAGACAGAGATTTTTTTTTTTACTTAACCGCATTTCTTTCAAAAGACAATTACACAGAGTACATTTGTCTGGCATCACAACATAAGAAGATACACAAATACATCCAATGTAAATAAAGGATAGAGAACCAACACAGAATTGCTTTAAGTAGTGGGGGAATAAGTGGGTAAAAGCGAAAGTATTAATAAAAACTAAATAGCTACAGCTGCCTAAGGATTTTAGGGATCAAGTCCAAAATAAGGTAATTCCTAAAATTATTTAAAAATAAAACTTAGCAACTAGTGATGATATGACCCCAAGTCCAAAATAGATATTCCTTACATAAGGAGTGCTTTGAAGAGCAAACTTCACATCTCAAGGTTATTTAAACAGCCTATGAGAGCCAGAAAGCTAAGTAAAAACATGCCAGGTAGCTCTCCTAATTGTTCCATCTCTATTATATCAAAATGATGAGACTCATAGAAAGTCTATTAAACAGTACTGTTATTTAAAAGATGTCAGCTGGTATGGCAGCAGGAAGTAACATGGTTGGGAATATTCTCTCCCGGTTTGCAGACACTGTATTCAAATGTTTGGGCTCGCCCAACACCCTTCTCACTAATGGTCTGCTAAACCAGGTGGAAAAGACATCAGTTTTGGCCCCAATTATGCAAACCTTCACTTGGGGCACTGGGAGGAGATGGTCATCAGGGACCCCATTGAGAATCCCTTTTTCAGTAAAACTGACATCTGGAAATGCGATAATGTCCAGAATGCAAACTTGAAAAATACCTTGGAAGTCTGCACAAGCCAAGTAACAAATAAAAAGGGCCACAATTTATATTTTGTTTGCATTAAGCAGGTTAAATAAGGGCCAAGGGGAGACAACAGAAACCTGATGTTATCCAAAACAGAAGCCTATCAGATTTTCCAGTTAAGTGCATGGACCTGGCCAGGTCTAAATGAGCAAAAGGAATGGCTGCCCTTCCTGACTGACAGATAATTTGATGTTTGACTAAGACATTGAAAAATGTTTGAATTGTATATCCAGATCTTCCTTTTTCTTATGTTTCTTTTTAAGTGACACCATGGAAGTGTCTGGATTTGAGAACTGCTTTGACATGTTCACTATCTACATTTCCCTTTTATCTTTATTTATGATCCTTGTTTTCTGCCTGTGAATTAGTACAAGGATTTATTATGATATGGATCTGTTTCAGGGCTATTGTGTGCATGCTAGTTGTACCTTTGGTAACCATTGAAGTTGTAATCTCTGGTATCATCAGTTAACACTGTGAGTCCATTGTCCAAAGTTGATGGCTTATTCATAGATGCATACTAGCGTGTGCGCCTTGCCCTTTTTGTGTTCTTATTGGCAATGTGAATTGTACTTTACATTTCTAATTGACATGTTTGCTAAGTTGCATAAATTGCTATACTCTCTAGAGGTCAACAATCCCTTGACAGCCCCATAGTAGGTGAAATGTTGAGTCAGGGCACCATAAGGTGATTCCTCTCTGAGCACATGTACAGTATGTTTGCACTTCAATAAAAGCAGCCTAAACTATTGAGCCTTTTGAATGGATTGGCTCTTTTGATAACAGTGGTGAGTGTTATTTTTTTTTAATTTTGTAGTGAAGTAACTGTTTCTCTTATTACTGCCACCAGTCCTAAGAAAGTAGATTTCCTAGTTATTCTTCTGTTCAGCAGGCTCCTATTAATTATGAATGAATTATTAATAAATAAAAGGTACAGTGATGGGGGAGTCACTTGCCCTCATTTTTGACAATCTGTTTATGGGCACATGGGAGCCTGAGTCTGTGTATGGCAGCTCTACAAATCCATTTCTACCTATGCTGGATTTGTGATGCTACTATATTGATGATATCTTTATCGTCTGGAGGAATACAGGTGATGAATTCAGACATTTTATTCAGTATCCTTAGTCCACTAACCAAAATCTTTATTTCAAAGCTCAGACCCATAGGGATAACATTTTGTCCTGGAGTTGCTGATCTTCAAGATGGGAAAGGGGACTGTAGGTCCTGATTTTTACAAAAATCCTACAGACCATAACAGTTTATTGCTGGCAAATAGTAGCAACACTCCTCCTCTCATCACAAATATGCCTAAAGGACAACTAACTAGGATACAAATGAATTGTGAATATGATGAAGATTTTGTGCAAATACACCAGAAACAAGTGACTAGGTTTCTGGAGCGGGACTACAGCAGTAGTGTAATAGGTAGGTCTTTTTGAACAGGTGAACAATATGAACAGGGGACTTTGTTAATACCCAAACCAAGGGATTTGAATTGTGCATTAGGGTAGCCTTGCAATATTATTGCAACCTGTAGTTGCAGATCCAGTGACATGAGATCCATCCTACAAGGGTCTGGGGGTAGTTTGGGTACTGAGTCTATGTTACAATCTTTGATTGGTGATAGTTTATAGACTTAAGGTATATAAGAGATAATGCAGTAAACAGCCATCTCTGTAGCAGCCAGGTAGAGCACCAGTTCTCATGGCTTTCAGAGTACTGGTACTTCATGTGGTTTGAACTTTGGCTTGCCTTGTTGCACCCACCCCCCTTTTCACTTAAAGATATAGTAGTGTCATGGGGGTTATGCTCTCCCCCGATAAGTACCTGATATGCTTATAAATTTCTTGTGAAAGTCCTAAGTTCAGCATATTTACATATTTGTGCAACCTTCATCTGTCTATGTAGACATGATTGTTAGCTAAGTTTGTATCAATATGTATGTCCTGTCTATGCACAAGATTCCTGTCTAAGGCATAAATAATTGCAAACATCCAACAGGGCTATTTAGACAATTGTTTCCTTGCTATCAGCATTTTACTGTCACATTTTCATGCTGGGCACCTAGGAACACTATATGGGGCAATGATCTGGGTGTTGCATACACCCCTCTGTGTGTAACATGCACAGGCAGGTCAGCGGAGCTACCAGGAGTGTCATAAATGAGTCTAAGCAAATGTCTATCTGGCTTTTTAGAATGCTGTAGTACAGCAGCAACTTCTTCCTCTGAATTCTGAGTCATGACTCCCATCTCCTCGACCAGTGTAGGAGTATCTTCAGTTGAAGCTAGCTCCACTTCAACTTCTGCTTTTGGGTGCTCTCCATCTTCTTCCTCAATGTGCTCCTCCTCAGGTACCAGCCATTTATTCAATGCCATAAATGCCTCTGTTTGGGGATACAGTTGTTGGCATGATCAGATGGATGTTCCCCTAGGTAATGTGTAATGCTCATTAATGAATTGATAGTGTCCATTGTTGAATTAGAGTGTACAAACGTTATGCCTTCATCCAACGTGTCATTGTCATTATCGGTTCCTTCTGGGATGACACTGCATTTTTCAGTGGGAATCTTCCTGCACATAGAATGTCTTGTTTCTTGCTGCTTCAGCAGGAGTAGGCTAATCAAGTTTTTTAGTATTTTCCCCAGGGCAAATGGTGGTATAAAAAGTACTTGCACCAAAAATGTTTTTACTTCTCCTACCTCCCAAAGACAGACTGATTAAAAACAACATTGAAACAATCTATATAACATTGTAATATAATACATTTTATTTATTACTTTGAGTGATGGATTTGCAGTGCAGCAGTCAGGAACTTATTTAAAAATTGAAGCTGTGCTGGCAAGCTTTAAATAATTATTAATGGTAATGAACTGTAAAGTGAAGTTTATTATATACTGTACAAGTTACTGCAGTTCAAACATCCTCTTTCAGGTTATTTAAGCTATTTTGGTGTACTGAATTGATTTAGTTTACAAAAATGATTCAGAAGTCAACAGCAGCATCTCCAACCCCCCAACCCCCAACACTGGTACATTATGCAAGGCTATATAGACCTCCACTCACCCCACCCAGACAGCAGCACCTCAAAGAAACACCCCTGCATAGCAGATAACCGCAGCAACACCCCAGCCCCTAACACAGCAGGATGATGCACATCTCCAAACACCAAACAGCAGCATCTGCAGTGCTCCACCCCCGTACCCCCCAATGCAGGACATGAGATAGACCACCCACTCCCACCCCACCAACACATCTCAGCATCTCCAAAAAAAAACACCCTGCCCCCCCAGCCCCAGGCAGATGCAGCAGCACCCCCCAAAAGCAGCATATACCATCTAAAACCCTAGCACTGAAAAGAATGGCAGCAGCCTGAAGCCCCTACATAATCCATCCAACCATTCAAACATCAATAATATCCCTCCTGGTCCCAACTCTAAACTTTCCACTTCAATCAATTGACATCTCACAGATAGGCACAGCCTGGACTGTGCCATTGACAGCTTTCAACAGAGTTTAATGAGAATTGTCTGCAGGCAACATACAGCATACTCATTTGGCCAAAAGCATTGCAGCGTTAACTTTCAATGATGGTTTGATTTGCTTGCTGCTACTGCTAGTCTGATGTTTGCTTTTGCTGGCAGCTGGAACAATTGGTGCCCCAATCATGAACATCAAGTCGAGGATGACTTCTTCACTCA
Organism: Neoceratodus forsteri; assembly: GCA_016271365.2. Classification (NCBI taxonomy): domain Eukaryota; kingdom Metazoa; phylum Chordata; order Ceratodontiformes; family Ceratodontidae; genus Neoceratodus; species Neoceratodus forsteri. The sequence continues at coordinate 606,542,549 of CM057449.1, read as the reverse complement.
GTACCTTCTCTGCAATAGGGCACAGCTAATGCTCCTTCCAGCCTCACAAGGTCCTCCTCCCTCCTGTGGCAGATGAAGATACTGTCTGCGGCCAATAAATCCTCACCACCACTAGTTGATATGCTGCTTAAACCAATCAGTGCTACATGCCCACCTAGGACATTCATGATGGACAGTTTGGGGGTTCATTTTTAGAAAGGTGTGTAGATGAATTGGGGGTGGGGGTTAAGTGAAGGGACATATGCAAAAAAATCAAACAAGTACTAGCCATAAAAGATGATGGGGAATGGGTGGAATATGTTCCCAAATACAGCCAGTCCTGGAGCAAAAAGAGATACAGGCAAAAATAAAGCCCCACATCACTTGTCCTCAAGCTGAAGTCAGAAGATCAAGGGATCTGCCCAACAGAGCTTTTAGTTGTGTGAAATCTACAGGGCAACCAAGAGAATCTATTTGGATCAAGGGCAAGATTTAGAAAATCATCTAGTAAAATAAATGTTGTCCTTCTGGGGAAAACATAAGTTGCCCAATTGGCACAAAGTGATTCTGATGAATCGTCCAACGTCCTGCTTGACTCTTTATTCAGTCATATTTTGTAAGCTGGCAGTTCCTGAATATGTTCCAATGCAACTTGGGTGGTGTCAACCTATTTCTTTGCATGTTTGTTTGGCAATGCTAAGTTTAATACCAATACTGTGGTACCAGCTGAAAGTTTGTGTGCCTTCATTTTCTTATCATGTCAATCCAAATTTTGTTGTCTGTTCCTGTTCCTGGTCATTTCAATGGGCAACATAATGCAGTTTCCAAATGATCCTTTAGTCCATGGATGTACTGTACTAAAAAAAAACCAAAAACGCAAGTCTTGCTCCCTCAACTGTGACTCCAAAGCATAAGTTGATAGTCTGGTTTTCCTGCCAAACATAAGATGATATTGTGAATACCCAGCTGAATTGCTCTTGATGCAATTATAAGTGTGCAAAAGTGCACTTACTTGCTGACTCAATTATTTCTTGTCTTTGGGATTTAGGGTGTCCAACATTTTAAGTAATGTCTGATTTAAAGAGTTCTAGTTAGGGATCCTCATGGATGTGTTTCAGGGTGGTGTAAAACTTGTGTTTTTCCCAGGAGGACAACATTTATTTTACTAGATGACTTTCTAAATCTTGCCCTTGATCCAAATGGATTCTCTTGTTTGCACTGTAGATTTCACACAACTGTGGTGGCCTTTTGATCCTTTGTTGGATATGTCTGAGCATACTGTATCTGGAGAAATGGTCCAATAATTCTTTTATATGCAGAAGATAGTTAGCAGAATAGCATAATAGGACCATTGCCTCATCCTCTGGTGCAGCTGCACCAGTCCGCATGTGACCACAGGCTCAACATTTGAAACCCCCATGGTTTGACGTGAAGTTTAGAGAGTTGATGTCTAGGGGTCAGAGAATGGACTGTTGTTGAAGGAGGCAATGGTCCAAGGGAGACAAACTGGCTTTAAGGACTCTCTACAGTGAGTAGCAGATGGTAATTTCCTTTAAGGAGGCAGCATTTCTGTCCAGGCAATTTATGGCAGGGAATAACTGACGAGAGCAACACTTCCAGACTGTGGACAGACTTCTCCATCCTCTCTGTCTACAGCCATGAGAGCTAATCTATCGGCACATTTACAAACACTTTGGTTTTTCTTTGACAGGATGTCTTCTATTCTGTCTTGTATCACCCGAGCTGGGTTGTTGTGACCCAGCAGGATCAAGCAGGTTCTTAACAGGTGTCTTCCTTAGGTATGGGAAGAGTGTAGGCCGGTTTCAATGGAAGAGGTGTATGAAGTTATCTTGGAGCTGTGTCCCACCTTTTGTGATCAGAACCCTGGCCCAACACCCTTCATGGTGAGGTGTGTGGGGTTTCTGGGGCCAGTTTGCGCCAAGTTAGTTTGGCGTTCCCTCTTGTAGGGGACCTTTCAGATCACATTTAAAGATGTGCTGGCAAGGCTTCTTCTGAAGGAACCATTACTAGACCTAGATTGCTTGGTGAGTTTTGGACTAGTCCCCAATATCCCGTTTCTGGAGAAGGTTATAGAGAAGATGGTAGCAAAGTAGCTTGAGGAACACCTTACTGCCTTTGACATCTATAAGGCTCTCCAGTCCAGATTTAGGTTGAGGTATGGAATGGAGACTGCATTGGTCAGGGTGCATAATGACCTTTTTAGGCACGAGATAGAGGAGAGTAGTCAGTTTTCATCCTCCTTGATCTCTCATCATCTTTCAAAACCTTGGACCATGGACTGCTGTTGGATCACCTCAGGGACTACTATGGACTCATTGGCACTGTCACTTGCTGGTTTGATTCCTTCATCAGAAATGGGAGCTAATGGGGAATTTCTCCTTAGTCCCAGAGCTCCTGCTCTGTGGTGTACACTAGGAGTCAATCCTCTCACCCATGTTGTTTATGGCATATATGCTACCCATAGGAGGGATCATTACACATTACAATCTTGCTATCAGAGCAAGGAGACAGCTGACTGAGGCAGATAGAGCATTTCTGCTAGAACATTTCTAACTAGGGGTTAAGTTGACAGATATTTTTATTAGATGTGTAGGGTCTGCAAGGTAAGTCAGGACCTTCAGTCAGGGTGAAAACAAACACGCTAGTAATCAGTGTGCTACTCTGAGTTGGGGAAAGAGCTGATAATAATCCTTGCAGTTAACTGGGTCAGGAGGATAGCTATTAATTGGGGTATGTGGTTTAGGCAGAGTAAAGCAGTTGTCTGCATTTAGACTTCCTTAGCCTTCTTACTAGTGCACTATAAAAGAACTTCCTCCTAACTTGTTCAGAATATTTGTGTTCTAGTGAGTGAGTGGAAGAGCTAAGGAGTGGAACAGGAGTAAGATTGGTATATTAGGCATCAACAGGCACCAGCAGGCAACAGCAAGCATGCAAGGAACTCTGATAGCCCAGTAAGATAGACTACCTGTGTACTTGTTGCTGCCTGATTAAGAGGGTGTACTGTTAGTGGGATAGAGGTATATAATGGTAGGGTAGGGAGAGTAAAACTTATGAAGTTCAAGCTAAGGGCAACTGAAACACATAGCAGTGTGGGAATAGAGACAACAAATTATCAAGGGTAGGGGGAGAAAGTGAGTATAGGAAGCCAACTATCCCAAATTACCAAAGGACCAAAAAAGATAATTGAAGGAAAACCCTATCTAGGTTAAGGGGTCAAACACAAAGGGAAAGGTAAAGGGAAGCCAGCAGGGGGTTAGTGATAAGGGAAGCCTAAAGGCAAGGGAAAGGCTTGGAAACAAAAAGTCAAGTGGATAAGCAAATCATCAGGTATGGGAGTGATGCAGTGTGATGGATGTGGGGCTGCAATCTTTAGAGGCATGTTCTGGGGACTGAGGTGTTTCCCAATATGCAGGTACCTCTCTGAGCTGAGATCAGAGGTCTCTGGACTCTGGGCTGCACTGGCATGAGAACAGGGCACCATCTGCCTCACTTGGAGGCCTTCTAGATTACCATCACTCCCTCAAAGGATGCCAGCAAGCAGGTACAGTAGCTGAACCTTGGTAAACTCCAGGAGGATGGGGGAGGGAGGAGGGAAAGCACCCATCAGATCTTCCTGCTGCATAGTTTCTTCACCATTCTGGTGGGATGGGCAAACAAACTGGAAGCAGCTGAGGCAGGAGTAAGAGAAGAGGCAAGGCAACTTTCATTTATATGGCACCCATTCCCACAGGCTCTGAGTGCCTCTGGGGGTCCTCAAGGAAGCAGGCCCCAAGGAGGGTGGGAGAGTCCCCCTGGCCAAGGAGGAGGCAGTTACTGGTGGGGGACTCCATAGTTAGGGGGAATTGAGTTGGGGCAGGGGAGGGGAAGGACAGAGTTGTGCAGTGCATTCTAGGCACTTTGATGGGGAGGACTGGAGGGTGGATCTTGGAGATCATCAGGGAAGTGGGGATAGAGAGGAAGCTGGATGTTGTTGTCCACCTGGGGATGAACAGTTTGCCAATGGAAGCTGTAGGGGTAGTGCAGGATAGTTTTAGGGAGCTAGGGAAAGGCCTGAAGCATGTATCTTGCACAGTGTCCTTCAGTGAGATGCTGCTTATGCACAGTCAAGGAAGGCTAAGGAACTATGCACCAGGTCCTTCAATGAGAGATTGAAAGCATGGTCCAAGGGGAAGGGCTTGGCTACATTAGGGACTGGGGTCATACTGGAGAGATGGAAGCCTGTACAGTGGAGATGGCCTCCATACATCCACCATACATCCACTAAGGGAACAGCAGTCCTGGGTGGAAGATTTAAACATAGAAACATAGAAGCTGACAGCAGATAAGGACCGCAAGGCCCATCCAGTCCACCCATTTCTTTTTCTACCTTATAAATGCTACTCTGATGAGCATTTAAACTTGCCAAGGCAGCAGACAAAAAATTGAGGGAGGCAGAGATTCCCCCCCCCGAGACTAGTGCAACAGGAAAGGTTAACCCAGGGAGAAGAAATTCCCCAGAGGATGATGGAACAAAGAGAAGGGCAGGGCATGCTAGTCTGGAGGAGGAACTTCAGTTAGAAGAGGGGGATAAGAGGGAAGGCAGGAAGACAATGTAACAGGGGAAGGCAGGACTGGGGTAACAGAGGGTGCAAGGAGGGAAGCGGTAAGGGGAGGAAGATTAGAAGGTGAGATGGATGAAGAGACTGGAGAGCCATGTGTGTCAATGCAAGGAGTTTGGGGAACAAAATTCCTGACCTTGAGGCAATTATTGTGGAGACAGATCTGGATTTGGTGGCCATAATGTTATTATGGTACATAGACAACCATATTTGGGAAGTGGCCATCCCAGGCTACACCATGTTCTGGGTGGACAGGTCAGGGAGGAAAGGTGGAAGGGTTGTTTTATATGTGAAGGAAGGAATAAGGGCCACTGAGATACAGGAGCAATGGGGGGACAATGAAGGGCTGGAGGTACAATAGGTCAGCCTAGATAAGGGCTTGGGGGCTGTTATTCGCACAGTGGTGGTGTACAGTCCTCTGTCACAGGGTGAGGATTTAGACAGAGCCCTGAGAGAAGCCACTAGCAAAATGACTAGCAAGGGGAAAGTTTTGATTAGGGGACTTTAATCTGTCATATGTAGATTGGGGCATTCTTGCTGTAGCTACATCAAGAGGCATAGCCATACCAGACTCCATACAAGGGGAATTTCTCAGGCAGCTGGCTTTGGAATCCACTAGAGACAGGGAAGTGCTGGACCTGGTACTTACAAACAGAGACAGCATTGCTGACATTACAGTGGGTAGTCCTCTGGGTATATGTGATCACTACACTATGTGGTTTGACATATGGATAGGACAGGAAAAAAAACACACCAAGACAAGGATCCTGGACTTCAGGATGGCAGATTTTAAAGAAATGGAAAACTGCCTCAGAGAATGCCTTGAAAGGGGGGAAGGCAGAGGGGGAGTGGAGGCTCAATGGAGAAAAATGTAAGAGGGTATAGCTCAGGCAACATCATGCTGTTTGATGGAAGTGAACAATGGAAAGAGGAGGAAGAGGCTGCTATGGTTCTCTAAGGAGGTGGCAAAGGCAATGAAACAGAGGAAAACAGCATTTAGAATGTACAAGGAGACCCAGAAGGATGAACACTTGGAAATATATGAGGTAAAACAAAGGGAGGTAGAAAGGAGAGTGAGGGCAGCTAAAGCACTAACAGAGGACAAGATAAGTAAGGAAGTCAAAATAGGAGACAAGACCTTCTTCAGTTACAGTATGTGTGAGAAAAGAGAAAGACAAAGGGAGGGATAATGAGAACGAGCTGGGCAGGGGAGACTGCACAGAGGAAGATCAAGAGAATGCTCTGTCTTCATGGTAGAAAGTGGAGGAGTCAGACCAGAATGCCACAGTAAGCACCAGACACAGGGACTGAGTGGACACAAGTCCTTTGTTACTGGAGAGGGTCCAGAAGGGATTGGAAGCCTTAAACAAGAATAAAACAATGGAGTCAGATGGGAGTCATCCAAGGTTCCTAAAGGAACTGAGCACGGTATTGGCTGCCCCTCTGGTAGTGCACTTTAGCACCTCAGTGGAGATGGGAGAAGTTCCAGAGGACTGGAGGAGGGCCGATGTGGTCCCTCTGCACAAAAGTGGCAGTAGGGAGAATGTTAGCAATTACAAGCCAGTCAATCTCACATCAGTGGTGGGGAAGTTAATGGAAACGCTAATGAAGGAGAGGCTCACTGAGCATATGGAGCATGGCTTCACAGTGGGGAGGTCATGTCAAACTAATCTCATAGATTTCTTTGACTGGGTTCCAGGGATGTGGATCAAGGAAGAGCAGTAGATGTAGCCTATCTGGACTTCAGTAAGGCTTTCAACACTGTGCCACACAGGAATATCATTAAGAAGCTAAGCAGCCTGGGGGTGGTGGAGAATGTGACAAGATGAGTATCAAACTGGTTAAAGGACAGGACGCAAAGGGTGCTGGTAAATAGAAGCCACTCAGGTGATAGGAAAGTGACCCATGGGGTGCCACAAGGTTCAGTGGTGGGACTGGTCCTCTTCAATGTCTTCATAAGCAACATTGTGGAATAGTTTGAGGGTAAGGTGTGCCACATTGTGGATGATACAAAAATCTGCAACAGGATTGACACTCAGGAAGGGGTGGAGAGAATGCAATGAGATCTGGAGAAACTAGAGGAATGGTTATCCATGTAGGGCTACAGAACCCAGGTGTTGTGTATATAAGATGGGGGAGTATGGATTATGGACACCATTATATCTGATGACCTCAAGGTAGCTGGGGCAGTGCAACAAAGCAGTGAGAAAAGCTAGCAGAATGCTTTGGAGAGGGATTTCTAGCAGGAGGAGGGAGGTGTGCAGTCATTGTATCACTCACTGGTGAGGCCCACATGGAGGACTGTGTCTACTTCTGGAGGCTGCACCTCTGCAGGACATTGACAGCCTGGAGGCAGTACAGAGGAAGACAGCCAAAATGGTGAGGAAGCTGCATGCGTAGCCATAGGAGGAAAGGCTGCAGGAACTCAACATGTACTCACTGGAAGAGAGGAGAGCAAAAGGCGACACAATTGAAATCTACACATACCTCACAGTAGTAAACAAGGTACATATGGAGGGTCTATTTCAGAGAAAAGAAGGCACTAGAAGAAAAAATTACTCACTTTAGTAATTATGTTTCTTCTAATGGAGTCTTGCTGTATTCTGACTATTGCAGTTAGCCCCAGCATTCAAACTGCCCTGGAGAGTAGAGGGTTAATTTCTATGCAGAGCATAGAATGTTGAGCTCCAGCTCGGTTCAGACCTCTGTCTGCTGCCCTTTGAAGCATAACTGTCAGATTCTTACAAGCTAATACTAACTAACTATTATGTGAAATTGTAAATATTTTACTAACCAAATGGCAACCAAATATTTTGGATCCCCAAAAGACTCAAGTCAAGAAATCCAAAATCAAAGACCAGGTAGTGAACAACTTAAGACTGTTAAATTAATAATATAACCTACTCCCCCTCTTTAAAAGGAGGGAGTACCCAAATGCACCCATGGGGTGCAACACTGCACCTGCCAGCCCACTTCCCAAAAATAGGTTCTGAGAGGGGAGGTAGGGAAGGAGGTCAGAATACAGCAAGACTCCATTAGAAGAAACATAATTACTAAGATGAGTAATTGTTTCTTCAAACAACATGAAATCTTGCTGTATTCTGACTATTGCAGACTACCAAGCAGTACCTCCATGGAGGAGGGAATCAAATCTGCCTTGGGAATAGGATCTGCAGCACTGCTATACCAAACTGAGCATCACTCCAAGCCTGGATGTCCAGAGAGTAATGCTTGGTAAATGTATGGACTATTTTCCAGGTGGCTGCTTTACACATCTCTAGCAAAGGAATATCCCTGGCTGCAGCCAGGGAAGCAGTTGCACCTCTAGTCGAATGAGCCCTCAGGCCTGAGGCAGGTATTTTGCCTAGCTTCTCATAGCAGAATTGAGTACAAGAGACACTCCACCTGGCACTAGTTCTCTTAGTGGCAGGTTTGCCCTAACCCACTTCCCCATAAGTGAGAAACAACGGATGAGAGTCAAACCTGTGAGACTTAGTACGCTCAATGTAGTAACTAAGGACTCTTTTAACATCCAAACTGTGTAAACTTCTTTCTCCTAAAGAAGAATGATCAGTGAAGAACACAGGGAGAGACATAGATTGGTTCAGATGAAAATCTGAAACCACTTTAGGTAAAAACCTCCTATTAGTTCAAAGGACCACCTTATCTCTATGGAATAAGATAAAATAAGGCTCCACTGACAGAGCTTGCAATTCACTGATATGTCTGGCAGAGGTAATAGTTACCAGGAATACAGTTTTCCAAGTCAAGTACTTAAGCTCTGCTGAAGACGAAGGCTCAAAAGGGGATTGCATAAGCTGAGCAATGCAAACATTAAGATCCCAAGCAGGGGTAGGATCCCTAAAGGGAGGATTGGTATGAAGCAATCCCTTGAAAATTTACAGAATACAGGGTGAGATGAAAGTGAGGAAGGCTTTCCCGCTGACAGAAAAGCAGAAATAGCTGACAAATGTACTTTGAGAGTAGCTGGTCTAAGGCCTAGGCCATTAAGATGAACCATATAATCCAGAACTGTAGACAGTTCAGCAGTGTCTGGGGATATATGCTTCTTGGAACACCAAATGCTGAATCTTTTCCATTTGGAGTTATAAGGTTTTCTGGTGGCAGACTTTTGAGAGGCTTTGAGAATATCCAGAACTCCTTGGGACAGATGCAAATCTGCATACTCTAACTCTTCAAGAGCCATGCCTTGAGATTGAAAGACCAAAGATTGGGGTACTAAATCCTCCACTGAGAGGAGGTTAACAGGTTGTAATTCCTGGGAAGAGACAGGGAAAGATGGACTGCTAGGGACAGCAATGGGGGAGGCTGCCTGACCCAGTCTGGAGCAATCAGAATCCCTTTGCAACGTTGTGACCTTACCCTGACCAGAATCTTGAACAGTAGAGGAATGGGAGGGAAGGCATATAGAAATTTCCCAATCCCAGTTCAAAATCAGAGCATCCAGAGGGACCGAGCCCAAGACTGGGGGTCTGCAACAAAACAAAGGAAGTTGGTGATTGTCTGGTGCTGCAAAGAGATCTATCTCTGGAGTGCCTCACCTTGAAAAAATCACTTTCAACACCAGAGGGTCCAGGGACCATTTGTGATGGCCCTCGGAGATCCCACTCAATGCATCTGCTAGCACACTGTCTTTCCCTGGAAGGTGGACTGCTATCAGAAAGGTCTGCAGAGAATAAGCTAGAGACCACGATTTCATGGCTTCCATGCACAAGGCTGTGGACTGAGTGCCTCCCTGCTTGTTGATGTACCACATGGTGGTGGTGTTGTCTGTCTTGACCTGAACCACCTTGTTCTGCACTGACTGACAGAAAGTTTACAGGGCCAGAAAGACCACCCTGAGTTCCAAGAGATTGATATGAAGAAGGGATTCCTGAGGGGACCTCGGTCCCTGGGCTGTGAGAGCCCCCAGATGGGCTCCCCACCCCAATAGAGAAGCATCCATGGTTAGGACCACAGAGTGAGACTGAGTGATGAATGGGACTCCTTGCCTGAGGTTGCCATGATCCTGCCATCATTAGAGAGCCTGGATCAGAGTCACTGGAACTAGTTTGGTTAGAGAATCTTTCTTCTGAGACCAAAAGGCCTCAGGTGAAACTGAATGTCCCTCATCTGAAATCTGGCCCCTTGGACCACTGCTGTAGAAGCTTCCATGTGGCCCAGAAGCTGAAGGAAGTACCTTGCTGGCCGAGAGACCAGAAGGTGGAATAAAGAATCCAGCTCTATAATAGACCTTGCCCTTTCCAGGGGAAGAAAAGCTCTTGCTTTGACTGTATCCAACTCTGTCCTTATGAAGGTGAGGAGCTGTACAGGCTTGAGAACTGACTTGGGAAGACTGAGAAGGAATCCTAGGAAAGTGAGCACTTGCTGAGTCACTTGAAGGTCTGACTTGACTTAGTCTGGTGACTGACCCACAATGAGCCAGTCGTCCAGGTATGGAAATATTTTTCCTTCTTAAAAAGGCCACTACTACTGCTAGGCATTTTGTGAATATCCTTGGAGCTGGTGTCAGGCTGAAGGGCGTAGCTTTGAACTGATAATGGCCTGAAGGCAATTCAAACCTGAGGTACTTTCTGTGGGAGCACCTGATGGGAATGTGAAAGCAGGCATCTTTTAAGTCCAGGGAGGCTAGCCAGTCCCCTGGCCTTAGAGAGGGAAGGATTATTCCCAGAGTCACCATTTTGAATTATGGTTTTAAAAGATGTTTTTTCAGGTATCTTAAGTCTAGGATGGGTCACCACTCCCCTGCCTTTTCTGGGGTAAGGAAGTACCTGGAGTACAGACCTTTGCCCCTGTGCAATGTAGGAACTCTCTCTACAGCATTTAGAGCCAGTAGAGATGAAATCTCTGCCTCTAGGGCAATGGTTTTGGAGATGCTTGCAGGTGGAAAAGACCTGGCCCTCAGCTTGGAAATTACTTGAAGCTGAGAACCAGCCCCTGGCTTACCACCTTCAGGACCCACTTGTCTGAGGTAACAGACATCCAGTCCTGGACAAAGTAAGCCAGCCTGCCTCCTACAGAAATGGGGGAGTCGACCTGGGCTGACACATTCAGGGTGTCTGCTTGGCAGGAGCCTTAGGTTGAGGGATGGATGCAGCCCTGCTCATCCCCTTTCTGCCTCTACCTCTGGAGAACCCCCTCTGAGGAAAGGGAGAAGAGGCCTGTGCTTGGTAGAAAGGCCTACGAAAAGGCCTGCCCCTGCCCCTAGCCTACTGCCTTTGAGGAGTTGCCTGCCTTTCCTTGGCCTGTGCACTCCTATAGGTGGTCATATACTCATCCATCTTTTTCATGTAATTCTCTGTCTGCTCCCCAAACAGAGAATTACCCACCACAGGGAAATCCATGACCTTAGCCTGGGTGTCCTGTGAGAGGCTAGTACATCTGAGCCAAGCCATTCTCCGAAGAGCCACAGAAGTAGCCATGACTCTAGATAACACATCATTGGAGTCCACAGTAGCATGGACCTGTACCTTAGATGCCTCAATCCCATCAGCAGCCACCCCCTTCAGCTCCGAGGCTAGCTGGGAGAAGGCCTGCTAAGCCAGTACCAATACAGTGTCCCACCTGGACTTCTGGTAGCTGGCTGCATGGGCCATATAATTAGCCTGCCTGAGTCCCGAGGCAGATGCCATGTACTGTTTCTTTGCCGTGGCATCCAGCTTCCTAGAATATTTATCTGGGGGCTATGAAGCCAAGGGTATATTAGCCTTATCACAGGCTGCAGCCTGCACAACCCCAACATGGCTGCATTGTTGATACAAGCACTCTGTACCTGAACCTGATAAGGTGTACCTTTTGTCCATCCAACTGTCGACAGGAGGTACAGAATTTGGAGTTTTTAAAATTGTCTGTATCTGTTTCCCAAAAGACTTATGAAGCAGAATAGACAGTCTTGAGGACTCTGGGATGTCCATAATCTCCAAATAATCAGGTTCCTCTTGTTCTCTACAGCTTCTTACACAGGGAGCTGGAGGGTTTCTGCCACTTTCCTGTAAAACATGTAGTGGGAAGGGGACTCAGAAAGTCTAGGAGGGGAAACACCAGAAGGTCTCTCTGGGGAGATGTCTGGTTCAATGGGCTCAACCAGACCTCCCACCATCACCATCACCATCACCATCACCATCACCATCACCATCACCATCACCATCTCCCTCCAAATCCGGTTCATAGAAATCCTCAGGGGCATTATCTTGAACTGGAGGAACCGACCGAACCGAGCACCTGCCAGAAGGCACTGGATCAGACAGAACTGGGTGAAGCAATTTTACAATCCTTATCGTATTGGCAATCTCTTCGGTGGTCAGAAAATGAGTCTCTAGATCTGAACCGGATGATTTTTCTTTTCTTTTTCTTTTTGTAGGAACCAATCCCTCAGGATTGGCTCTCCTCTTGGCCGAAGAAATATCACCCTGGTCAGAGGGCACTCCCTCAGGTTCGGTCGGAACCAAACTGGGCTGGCCATCTGGGTCAGTGGACTTCATGGCCTCCTTATCCCTAATCCTGCCTAATGTTTTTTCCAGGGTAGACTTAGGGAAAGTTTTACAGATTTGGCAGTCTGAATCGAGATGGTCAACACCCAGACAATAAACACAGGTGGTGTGGGGATCAGCCTTAGCAAAGACCTCCCCACACACACTGCAGTGTTGAAACCCAGTGGGCCTGGTTTTTCTTTTGGGTTTCTCAGACCTAGTCATCCTAACCACAGACTTACCCTTTTTGTGGCAAACGACCAGGCAAGATACCCTTATCGGTTTCTAACCGTGTCAATGGTATTAGAAAAAAAACACAAGAAAATGCTTTTTTTTTTTAAACCGATAAGGACATGTAACCACACTCTAAGTTTAAAAACAAAGACAGAATATACAAATCACTAAAAGGCCAGTTCAGGTGAACTGGTCCAAAAATCAATTTTTAGAATTTCCACAAGTTTACTATGTCTAGTTCACTACCTAGTACTTACTGTACCACAAACAGAGATCTGAACCGAAACTTGCGAAAAATAATCGGTAAAACCGAGGACTTTAACCAACTTTCGAATTGTGAGCAAAGGAGAAATCTCTGGTGCAGCCGTTCAGTTAGGCAGAGTAAAGAATCTGACAGCTGCGCTTCAAAGTGCAGCAGACAGAGGTTTGAACTGAGCTCGAGCTCAACATTCTATGCTCTGCATAGAAATTAACCCTCTACTCTCTGGGGCAGTTTGAGTGCTGGGGCTAACTGCAATAGTCAGAATATAGCAAGACTTCATGTTGTTTGAACAAGGGGGCATGCAATAAAGCAAACAGAGGTAAGGTTTAGGAGAGATATACAGAAATACATCTTCACAGAAAGGGCAGTGGATGACTGGAACAGCCTGCCAGAGGAGGTAGTGACAGCAAAGACTACAAGGACTTTAAAAATATAATTAGCACCATTTGCTACATGCAATTTAAGCACAATACATATTAGTACAACTTAGTATAAGAATAAGAATGAAAAGATTTAAAAAAACTAATAAAATAAAAGTTAGCTAATGTATACTGTACTAAAATAAGTAGAACAACAAAGTCAAACTATCATTAAACAATGTATCAATTTCTTGGTCATTCAAAAACATTCATGCCATTCAAAGTGTTCAAATGCTGAGAATCGCACAATATCTGGTTGTATCTGCATCTGGGCATATCAGGTGTGCTGGTTTTTTAATTGTTGCCTCACGACTCGGCTTTCTGAGAAACCATCATTAGTTTTCTCCCTAGCAGAAGCACAGCTCCTTGCCACTGCTTTGGACTCTTGGCTCTGGGGGGGGGGACTCCCATCATCGTGGCTTCCTGCCACTCACACAACTTATGCGGGCAACCCAAAGTTGGACTGGAAAGGTCAGAACTTGATTAAAATAATAAGGCAATGGTGGCATACCTTTTCTAAAAGTCATGTGCCTGTTCTGACTCCTGCTACAGATGCTCCTCCTCAGCTGTCTAGTATCAACTGCACTGCTCCACTCTGCTCAGACTTAGGTCTCTCCCAGAATCCCGCCTGGCATGAATTAAGCACCTCAACTGCATCAGGTGTTTCTAGTACAAAAGACAAAAACAGTTGGGTATCATCTGCACAGTAGGGAAAATTCAAGCTGTATCATGTAGAAACATAGAAATATAGATTTTGCCTGCAGAAAAGGACCTTTAGGCCAATCCAGTCTGCTCCTTATCCTTGCCTGTTACAACACCACTGACCCTAGTTAGTAATAGGTGTCACTCCCGCCCCTGTTTCTCTGTCTAATATGCACCTGTGCCTACTCCATGCATGCTTGAAGCTCTCCACAGTCCTTGAAGTCTATTATAACAAAGTGGCAACAAAGTTTTTATAGTACAGTAAAGGGACAATTTAACCTTCTACACCAGGAACAATACAATAGAGAAAACAACGCATGTTTAGGAATGTTGCATTGTCAGTGCTCATGCGTGGCATTCTCCCAAGTAGAGACACCATCTTAGATGCATATAACACACCAAGTACACGGTAGGCTAAGGCTAAGGCCTTGCAAAATTGCATTAATACCATGGTCAACACTCCTTTTCAGACCTGAATAGATTGCATTTGCTTTTGCTAAGGTATAACAGAACAGAGCAAAGCAAAGTATAGCAAAGCAACAAAGTGTTTGCATTTGTCTGCAATATTCTGCTTGGCATTTCTGAAACAGACAATGGCCATAGAAGAGAAGGATTTCCAAGGATTTCCAAACTTGCTTAACCTTCCTTCAGTTTAAGGTAGCATATTCAAAGTCTAAGGTAACTTCTTTTTATTTAGTTGCTCTGAGAAAAACTGAAAGCATTTGTGAGAAATAGTGAGAAACTGTGATAGGATAGATTGGAAATAATTGTAATATTTTATCCTAGTATAAATAATAGTTTTATTGAACAATAAGTTCCTACACTACACAACCACCGTGACTTTTTGTGTGTGTTTACTTTAAGTGGAATAGAATGGAATAGAGTGGAGCTGAGTGGGAATTCTGCCAAGAGGAAGCAAAATCTATAGACGGACAGGCTTGAAGTAAGACAAGATCATTATTTGGTAGCTACTGGGCAATTAAAGGAAGAATTGAGAAACAAAAGCTGAAAACTGAGAGCTGAGAATCAAGGGGTGGGATATTCAAAAGGGTTGCGCCATGCACAACAGGGTTGCGCATGCGCAAGTCCGAAATTGCGCCATTCTGCGATATTCAGCAGGAGGCAGTTGTGCCACTGAAAACAGGCTGAGCAATAGCGCAATGCAAATGAAGGCATGCGCAACCGAAGGGGGTGGATCCATGCATAAAGAGCGTAATGCGATATTCAAAGACTTGCCCAATGAGCAACAGCAGATGAGCCGGAAGGTGCGCCTTTGACAGCGAAATGAGCCAAAATAAAAAAGGCTCAAGGAAGAGGCGCAAGAACGCTCAGGAAGCCACATGAGGCAGGGAGAAACAGGGAGACAGTGGCAAACAGTGCAGGCCTGGGAGTGCACAGGAGAGGAGAGGGACAAGGGAGGGTGTGCAGGGCCACAGACTGCAGAGGCCAGTAGGTGTACCCGGTGCAGTGGAGGTAGCAGTCAGGACAGTGGGGGTAACAGAACAACAACAGCCGGCGGGGGGGACACAAGCCAGGGAGATGGACAGTGCCAGCTTCCACATGGAAGCTGTAATGAGGGGTGAGAAGTCATGCTGCAGGGGACATGGCCGTGGAAGGGCCCGTCGTCGGCCTTCCCAACAGACAGTGTATCGTGTCGCATCAGCTTTGGAGCTGTACTCAGACGAGATCAGGGCCGTTACTGCCTGAACAGGGCAATACTGAGGCGGCTCTGTGACGCTGTGCAGTGATGTGATGCAGGCACCCTCATGACGGAGTCACGCTCTGTCAGTGGAGACAAAGGTAACAGCCTGCATGTGCCTGCTCGCCATGGGTACCTTCCAGAGGCCGACAGGGGACACCACAGGCATAACACAGTCGGCCACGTCACGCATCCTCACCCAATTCCTCAGTGCACTGCTGCCACATGCTGCAAAGTACATCCATTTCCCCAGCACCATGGCAAAGCGTACAGCAAACATGCAGGAGTTCCACAGGGTAGCACATATGCCTGGCATGCTAGGAGCCATAGACTGCACCCATGTGGCTATTCGCATGCCACCTGGCCCCGATGGGGCTGCATACAGGAACAGGAAGGGCTTTTCCAGTGCCAACTGCCAGGTGGTGTGTGATGCCACTAGGCGCATAATCAATGTCTGTGCCACACACCCTGGTGGAGCACATGATGCCTTCATATGGTATCAGTCCACACTGTGCCATCGATTTGAGAGTGGGGACATCCCCACAGGCCATCTAGTGGGTGAGTATGCATGTAGGAATTGCAAAATTGGGGCAAGGGTGGGAATGCCACAGGTGCCATGGTAGTGGCACACAGGGATATGGGCAATGTGGGCCTGAACATGAAACTTATCTCCACTATCTCCACACAGGTGACAGTGGATACCCACTCCGTCCCTGGCTGCTCACACTGTACCGGCGCCCCATGACCCCATCGCAGCAACGCTATAATGAGGCACATGCCACCACACACAACATCATCGAGCGGGTGTTTGGGATGCTTAAGGCACGCTTCTGATGCCTACATACCTCCGGCGGTGCCCTACAGTACAGCCCCTCAAAGGCCTGTGGGATATTCCTGGCCTGTTGTATCCTGCACAACATGGCCAAAGACTGTGGGATAGCCATACAGGTCGAGGAGGGGGACAGCGATGAGGACGCCAGCAGCGCCTGTGATGATGGTGATGAGCAGCCCCCCCTTGGACGGCCGGACTCCTGACTGATCCGGCAGGCCCAGCTGCACTGGGACACCATCACGGAGGAGCATTATGCACGACACAGGAAAGTCAAGGGGCCATGTGCAACCAACACTGTCCAGGCACAACCCACAGGCACACAGGGTAACACACCAGGGGTGCATGACGGCAAGGGGAGTGGAAGGGTCCAGGCACATGAACACACCATCAGGGAGGGGTGAACAGTCATATGGACACACACACACACCAGGAACAAAGCGTACATGGGCAGGTGCACAGCAGAGCAGGAACAGACATGGCAAACACCCAGATCCACAGACCACCCCCACCACCTGTACTGTCCAAGTACGTGTGTCAGATGCTGGGCACCCTTGCACCTTGGTGTACAGTACAATGCAGGCATCATCATGCACATGCACCTGTGGACAGCAGTCAGGTGGGTGTGCAGGTGGTCCGTGTGTCGGCGTGTTGGGCAGGGCACCCACGAGTGCACTGCCCACCATGACACACATTGCACACAGGGCAGCACCAGACAGGGCCCGCACTGGGAGACAGGTCAGTCATGTTGCACTGTTCCACTGCCACCGCAGATGCGTGGGTGGCCCTGCTGTGTCCCAGCAGCACTGGCAGGCTGATCATGGGCCACATGGGGTGGCATCGATGGACCACCAGGGGTCCCACTGCGCGATCGCGACCTTGTCCGCACAGGGGTGTGCAGCATGCCAAACATACCTGCACCAGGTGTGCTCGGAATGCCTACAGCAGAACCTGGTCTTGACAGTCTGGGTGTCGCACGACGCCGGGAATGGGGAGTGGAGAGTGTACTGTGTGGGGTGTGTGGTACAGGGGCACCTGACTGTGTGCCCAATGCGGCCATGACAGAGACCACTGCCTGGGTCAGCCTGTCAATGGCAGCGGTCACATCTGTCCACAGTCTGACCATCTCTGCAAGGATCAATGCATTGTCCCTGCTGTTCCACTCCACAGCCACACACAGTACCTCCACACACGTTGCAACCCACATCTGCTGCTCTACTGATGCCCGCAGCAGGCGGGTGTGCTCGTCCAATGGGTCCTGTGCCACATCGGCATTCTGTCCCCCAGGGTATGGTAGGGCCTGATGCTCAGCACCCCTTGAGGGTGGGCACTGTTCACCAGGACCAGGTGTGGGCAAGTCAACAGGTGGTGTGCATGTGCCACCACTGGATCCTGTACCCCCAGATCTTGTGGGTGACTGCTGCTGCTGCCCCTCCAACTGCTGTGCCACAGGGACCACTCGTTCCACTGCTGTGGCCGCAACAGTGCCAGAGACCTGCACAGCCACCGGTGCTGCCCCACTGGTGTGGACAGGCACAGCCTGGGACTGTGCTGACGTGCTTGCACACACGTTGGAACCAGCTAGGTCCAGGGGCACGTGCTGGCCTGCTGTGTGTCTGTCATGGGACACACATGTGTCACTGCCCATTGCAGTCCTCGCATCATCAATGGTGCAGGTACGTGCTATAGCCACAGTCACAGCATGCTGGCATGCTTGCATGCCAGACTGCTGAGACACAGGCTGTGCACCCCCCACACCTGACTCACCGACAACAGAGGTGGCAGCCAGGCGTGCATGCTGGTGCAGTGCATGCCGGCTGGCGACAGAGGTGGATGGACCCTTCTCCACCTCTGGCAGGTCTTCCTCACTCCATGGTCCCACCACCACCATCCCCTGCAGACGAACGGGATCTGTAACAGAAAGTGAGGACATGTTAGTGCATGTGATCAACCTCCCCCCCCAACACCACCACCATGTCATACCGTGCAGTGATGGGCTTCCACCTGTCTGGAATCCACCTCCTGGTACGCCCTCTACAGCACTCCACTGCATTGATGCAGCCAGTCGGTCCTCAGCCGGAGTCAGCTCCGCCACCGCTGGCTGGCCTCCGCCTGTGCCAGCACGTGCCGCCCTGAGGGCTGCCACCTTCTCCTTCACCCTTCTGCGGTCTGTCCCCATCTTCTTTTTGCATTCCTGCATGGAGCACTAGTGGCTTCCATGCAGGTTCACTGCCTGAGCTACCCCTCTCATGCAGCCGCATGGGCCTGAGGGGTGCCCCGCCGTCCACTCAGTAGTGGCTCCTCTTCCAGGTAGGCCTGGAAGAGGGCCTCTGTCTCTGCCGTGGTGAAGTTGGGCCTCCTCCTTCACCCACCATCCTCACCCTCACCTTGGCTTTGCTCGGTCTTGTCGGTCTGTATGGGTGGAAGTGGACACCTGTCACTGTGCAGTCTACAGCGTTATCCCATGACCATTGGCCAGAACATCACACAGCATGCAACTCTTCTCTCACCTGCAGTAACCGAATCTGGCCAGCGCAACCCAATGTCGCGTATTTATAGCACAATGCATGCAAATTAGGAGTGGCACAACTTTAATGACATGCTAATCACGCCACTGCGCCTTTGAATGGCTGATCAGATGATTTGTATGTGTCAGCTGAATATCGCGCCATTGCGCTTTGTGCAATACGGTTGAGCTGGATGAGCCAATGGTGCATTTCTGTGACTGTGTAGTACACTGCATTGCACATGCCCAGGTAGCTTACGCAGGCATCTGCCATGCTGATGACATGCTGTGCACGATCAGCAATTCAGGACACGGCCACCATTGTGCCAGTGGCGCTACAGTGCTGGTCACCATATGGCGCTGTGGCAATACTGCGCAATAGTCCACTGTGGCACTGGCACACAGGTGACCAATCATGCAGGACGTGTGGACATCCAATGGTGCTGTGCGTGGCCTTGCACCACTGACCCATGACCTTGTGGCTGACCTTTGCCCTGGGCGCTGTACGTCTGGCATGTGTATGGCTCTATCGAGCTGTTCAGTGACAGCGCGATGTGGACCGATGGCGCTGTCTGAACAGCGCGATAGGCAGTGATGGAGTTGTATTGCACAACATTTCCACGTGGAGTTGCCGGCTGTGGAGCACCATATTGCCACTATACATTTTGAAAATGGCACGCAGGAGAGCACCACAATGGGGGGCCTTGGAATTGGCAAACCTGGTGGCTGTGGTGAAGCCTCACCATGGCTCACTGTTTGAGGGAGTGCCCCTGCAGGTGTCATGCACCCATGTGTGGCAGCAGATTGCCACTGCCCTGGAGCAGGCCACTTGGTGGAGGAGGATCCCTGAGCAGTGCAGGCACCGCTACAGCAACCTGCGGAGGAGGGAGCGTGCTCTGCTTGAATGCCTCAGGTCACGTGCCAGGAGGGGCATTTTGCCCAGGCCAGGTGGGTGTGTTGTGTATGCACCGGTGTTGTCTGCATGGGTGACTGTGTAATGTGATCTGTGCATGGGGTGGGATGGGCTATGGGTTGCTGTGAGGGTGTTTGCAGGTGTGTGCTGTTTGGGTCTGGTTGTGTGGGCAGGCACACTCAATGGGGCAAGGGGCTGTCTGCTTTGGGATCTCACTGATGTGTTTCTCTTTATTTGTCTCCCACAGGCGTGGAGGAGCAGAGGCGGGCACGGGCTGAGGCCTGGGATGGTGGTGCCAGGGTGGCTGGCGGAGGAGATGTGCCACAGCCACAGCCACAGCAGCAGCCACAGCCACAGCAGCACCTGCTGCAGTGGCTTGATGAGGGTGAGTGTCATTACATCATGGATGTTATTGCATGCTGGGGGGGCACGGACACCTTCCATGGACGACACTACCATGCACACAACATGTGACAGTCATCACTGTCCAGTGGCACTGCATGTGTGTGTGTGTGCACGTCACTGGTGGTCCATGCATGCACTGGGCACATGGCTGTGGCACTAGCATCCCACCATGTAGCCACGTCACTGGGCAGCCTTGGTTGTGCTGTGCTGGACATGGGCAGTGTGTGTGTGCAGTGGTACACATGGCCGTTGCTGGCTGGTTGGGCATGTCTTGTGCATGGTCACTGTGGGTGGGTGCAGTCCATCACAAGAGTGGGGCACTTGGCTGTATGCCATGCATGATGAGTGGCATTCAGGGATGTGGACAGTCACAGCCATTGACTCTGATCCCTTGTCCTAGGTATCCGGATCCTGCGCATATTGGAGCAGGGCATGTGGAGGCTGACTCAAGTGGCCATGGACTCGCATACCATCCTCCTCAACCTACAGCAGCATGGCATGTGGCACCAGAGGAGGCCACGGGCACAGCACCAGGCAGAAGGAGGAGGGCAGGCTGCCAGGCGGTAGCCAGATGTCGACAATCCCCACCTTCCCTCTCCCAGTTGTTCACCCCTGCCTTACCCACCCCTACCTCATACCCATACCCCCACCCTGCTTTGTACTTATGTTACTGTTTGTTGTTCTTGTTATGCATCTTTATTACATATATATTTTGATATGAATACTGTGGTGGTCTCTGATTTGTAGCTGGCTATAGGTGCTCAGTTGCAGTGGTGTGCATGGCATCAGGTGTGGTATGCATGGGTATTGTGTGCATGTGTGTGGGCGGTGTCTCTGTGTGGGTGAGGCTTCCAGTCAGTATTGCTTGTGTGCTGCCACCCACTGCTGGGTGGTCATGGTAGGTTTGCTGTGTGGTTCTGTGATTCACGAGGTTGCAGTGTTCCAGGGGAGCCTGGGATTCCTGCAGTGCTGGTCACTGCACATGGGTGGTGTCTTGGGGTCCAGTGCTGGGAGTGCTGTGCAGAGGGCGCTGGACACTGGGGTGCTCTGCCCCTTGTGTGCCAGTCTCAGGTTGACAGTAGGTGTGCTGTAGTAACATGGCCGGGATGTGCTTTGTTTGCTTGTCCCCATGGCCCAGTGGCTGCTCCATCCCTCCCCCAGTTATGCTGTGCTTGGGGTGTGGAGTACATTGTTGGTTCGGCAGTGTGTCCCTGTGCCCATCTGTGGCATGGGTGGTGTGCCCCTGCCTACCTCCCTGGTTGTGCACTTCCATTGCTATGCTGAGGGGGTCTCTTTGCTTGCGCTATGGCACCTCTGGACTGCTCAGCTGGGCTAGCCTTGTTGTGCTAATGGCGCATCATTTCTGCTCAGCTTTCCTTCCTGGTTAGCTATGGGCGCGGTTTGTGCGATATTCAGACGTTGGCTGCTTGTGCAATTGGCCTTGCTCCATGTTTGAATATCACAACAATTGCGCATGTGCACAAGTAACTTGCGCTGGCTCCTGCTGTTGCACACTTTTTGGGTGCAGTTTGAATATCCCACCCAAGAACTCTAAACTAAAAGATATACAGAACTAACAGAATCTATGGTAGGGGCACTTGTTAGATGGGCCCATTGGTAAATATTCCACAGCCTTTCTCAATTTCTTCAATTTTAAAGTACTTAGAATAGTGGATTATTGCTACAGCAAAAACTTGGGTGTTTAGCCCTGCATGCGTTATTTGTGCTTAGTGGAGGTGGAGGGATAAACGGAGGCAGTGGGATCATCGGGCAAGACATAGAAGTGCTGCTAGAAGAAAAGATCATACAAGAAGAAGGACATAAAAGGTGGACACTCTTTTGAACTCTAGGAAAAGGAACATATTGTTTTGTGTTGGCTTAAATATATATATATTTTTAGTCTTCTCCTGTTTTACATATTTGCTGTTATACTATTGTTATATTGTTGTCATATTAGCTATTATCTTGAAAGGGCCAATCCGCTATCAAATATTGACTGACCAAACTCTGGAATGACCACCCTGTTGATAACAGGCTCACCACCGCCCCTCGGCTCCTTAAACTGCTCCTCCATGACCATTTCCCAGACATATGCAACTGTTACCAACTACCCAGACCTGTAACCAAGAGGCATCAAACTGCAACTTGACCGTGCTACAGCTATAGCTAAATTACCGTCAACCTGCATGATTCTGCCTGTTAATACTACACGGTCTTTAGGTCCTTAGGTCCTAACCTTGTAATACCTAACTATATACGCTGTAGTCTTAGGACCAAACCCTGTATTAGCTACACTATGTCAAATGTGTAGTGCTGCTGCATGTACTTGTCCTGTGTGATCCACTATGTAACCCCCAGGTCGCATCTGGAAACGAGCGGTCCCCCACTCAATATGCTTACCTGGTAAATCTCTTAAATAAATAAATAAAAAGGCCAATTTGCACAAGAAGCCAGTCAGTGCCTGATTCACTTGCTAACACACTTTTTTGCCCCACCTATCCTAATCGAAAGAGGGTCAAAAAGGAAGGAAAAAATGAAAGAATCTATTAAAAAGGAAAAAAAAGAAAAATCAGCAAAACAAATGGTTCACCTGAAATGGGGTCCAATATATTACAAAAAGAGACACCAAAAAGAGTATTGAAGGAGAAACCACTTCAGATTATAGATTTCTGGCAAGAAACATTGACCCCCAAAGTGGGAAGTACTATACCTTTTAAAACTTTGCCAGATAATGTTGAGAAAAGAGAAAGGGAAAACAAGGAAAATAATTTAAAACAATCAAAGTTAACAAGCAATCTAGATATACTACCGAATATATAGAAAAATATAAGGTGGATCCTAAGGAGGAAGGAATTCAAGTGGAGGAACTTCAAGAATTAATTTCTCAATTAGGATATACGATAGGCCCCAAAGAAATAGATTCAAGCCTGAAAATTAAGGAGAATGGAAATCCAAATCATAGGCCAGACAAAAATATAAATAAAGAATTAGAAAGAGATAGGTCAACACAGGAGAACATCAAAGATGGGACTATTCTGAATACTACTTATGGAACACACAAGGATAATCCTTGCTTCTCAGAAACTTTCTCCAGTTCTGAAGTCTTTAAACTTTATGACATAGAATTGATAACAAAGAATTTAGCCAAGACCCTTAGAGACCAATATACTGCAAATGTATCAATCTATAAACAGCTAACCTTAATAAAAAAAAGACCTAAGTTGTTTGAAGGGTATAGCAATAGATAATAAATTGAATTTGGAGGGATTACGAGCAAAGGAATATAACAACAAAAGTCCAGTAACCGAGAAACAACAAATAAGCAAACTGGAGATTTCCATGCCTAATAATACAGTAAATACAGTGGACACAGAATGGGAATATAGTAATGAACTGATTATGTTACTAGATTTGGAATGGAGATAAGATCGCATAAGTGAAGAATTAAGAAAAAAATAAAAGGCACTTATAGCTTAAGGGGGAGAACATAGAAAACAAAAATAAGGTCAAACCTAAATTAAATAAATCATTGGATAGGAAAAACCAGGAGAAAAATTATAGATAAAGAAACAAGAAGGAAAGGAATGAAAACATCAAAGACTAAATAAAAAACAAAAATAGGAAAGTGAATATAGAACAATGAAAGGCAGAAAAAGCAGTACCTAACTTGAATTTCAAAGAACAAAAGATAAGTGAAAAAATGGAAAATGGCAAAGATAATACATCACAAGTGACAGAGAAAAAGGTTACCAAAACAAGACAAGAAAAAGATAAAAACAAGTTAATGTAACAAAAACAACAAAAAAAAAGGAAAAGTCAAGAAAAAAATGAAAAGCAAAAGATTGAACAACAAATACAGGAGGAAGAAAGTAAAAATGACAAAGAAAAACATCAGGATGAGGATATGAAAGAAAAACAAAAGAAATATACACTGAGAAATGAATTTCATGTTTTCCTAGAGAAAACAAAATAGAACGACATTGTATTACCTGTATACAATGTGGACTTAATACCTGATGAGACTGAAACTATTTTAGGCAAAAGTGTCAAAACAATACTAAATGTAATACTGGGAGCAGAACAATTAGGATTTTTTTTGAGTATCATAAGGCCCATAGCAGAAGACAGAGGGATATTGGTAGTTACTGACCAATACCATCTATTAAAGGCAATTAAACTTAATAAAGAGAAACTAGAACAGATGGGAATGAATTGTGGTGATATAACTAGTAAGGGCAATTTATTTCCAGAATGTTTTATAGCACAAATGGGTACAGAAATTAATGAAAATGAGGAGAAGATGCTATCAATCTTCAGATTAGACAAATTCATCAGAGAAAGAATCAAAAACCTCAAGTATAAAGTGGGTGAATTGTTGAAATCCTTCTTAAAAATAAAAGACTGGGGGGATTTAAGAAAGCCTCAAGACAAGAAATGAATGATCAAATAGCATTAAAGTCAGAAAATGAGGAATGGACAGAGAAATTAATGGGAAAATCAGAGGTGTTATACTCCCTGAAAATATATGTATATGATCATTGCCCCCAAAATACTGATGTCAACATGGTATCAAATAAAGAGAAACCATGGTGGAAACTTCAAATATATATGATGGCCTAGAAAATTCAGTGGCCACCTGATCACAATTGAATTATATAATGTCAAAAGGGAAGCTGGATTTTGAGCCCAACATACTATCTTGGAATATATCTGGAATAAAAAATAAATGGGCTAACAAGGAATTTATTACATAATTTGATTTTATAAATTTTCAAGCAACATGGGTGGATAAATAATTTTTTTAGATGGATATAAAATTTATATCAAACAAGCTGTCAAAATAAATAAGTAAGGCAGATACTCAGGAGGCATAACTACCTATTGTAAATTAAATAGCAATTACATAACTAAAGAGATAACAACTAAACATGAAGGTTTGTTGGGTATTAGAATCCAGTTCCCTAAAATTCAAATATCACTATATATATATATATATATATATATATATATATATATATATATATATATATATACACACACACACACACACACATATATATATATATATATATATATGTATGCTACCAAGAAATAAAAAGAAACAAGAACTAAGCTTTTCAAAGAGATTTAAGGTTCGTTAGAGAAAAAAATCTCTGAAAATCCAACAACAGGGTTCTTATTAGTTGAAGACTTTAATGCAAGGATGGGCCATTGCCTCGAGTTAAGTGAGGATGCTATACACCATTTAACCACAAATAATCTAGAGAACTTGAATAACAAAAGATGGGATATGGATAGAAAAAGTAATAAGGGACAGAAAATAAGTGATATATTGATGGATATGAATTTTATTCTGGTTAACGGTTGGACAAAACAAGACAATAAAGGATCATTTACTGACTTGTCTTCCTTGTCTTTTAGCTTGTTTTTTGGTTTTCTTGGGCTCACCACAACACAGCCCAGATAGACTAACTTAGGGTAGCTGGTTCATTCCACTGGGGTGTCATACAGATGTGGCACACTGATGAGTCCTGGTAGGATGAAACACATGTCTGTGTCTTCTGTTGGCACCCTTTACATACTGTGTGAGAGGCTTTTTGGCACCTTGCAGTTCTGCTTAAAGTTGAACCAGCATAACATTTTGTGGTGATTTGCATATGCAGCTCATGATGCTTTGCATTATGGGGGTATGTGTGATTTTGTATTTACCTACTTGAGCGCAAATGGTAAATCCATAATTCACAACTTGGATAAGCATGAATATCAACCATAGACGCAAGGACATGAAGCTAGGAAGTAGAGGAGAAAGTGAGCACTTACTGTTGGAACTAGAAATATTATTGGAAAAAAAGAAAGTTGTACATAAGCAAATCCAAATACAAATTATTTATTAAAAAAGGCATTGGGTGGGATTTAATAAATAGTAATTCGTTTTTGAGAATATTAGATATTAGATACATTCCACAAGAAATGAATGAGTATATAAATAATGATAGACAAGATAATGTTACTGAGTTTGAGCAAATAATAGTTAATGTGTCAGAAGTGGTTAATAGTGAAAAAAAATGTATAAAAACAAAAAAAAGAATACCATAGTTTAATAAAGAGTGTACGATGGCTAAGAAATTTTTAAATAAACAAGTAAGAATGGTCAAAAACAATCCTAGTAAAGAAAATGGACAAAAATTGTGCAAAGTAAGAAGTAATTACAATAAAACCATAAGCAAACAAAAATAAATAAATACTAGGAAAAAATGTGGGAGAAATTAGAAAACGCAGTGATAAATAAAAATAATAGAATATTTTGGGAATTTGTCGGTAAGGGAACAGCGGATCACAAGGACAGTATCGGGAATCATATAGAACCAGAAGCTTAGAAGAGATATTTTAAACAAATATTCTATGAGGAAAGTGCAAGCAATAACAATAATTCAATGAAGGAAGATTGGGGGAAAATAATGGAGGAAATATCAAGACATGAGATAGTTATCCTTTCAGGCATTTAAGACCCATAAGGCCCAGATGGGGTTCCAATAGATGCATTATTAAAAGTCAAAGATAAATGGGTGGAAGTATTTAAATTATATAACCATATTATTAAAACAGGCGAAATACCAGTATAATGGAAAGAAATGATCATTGTACCTCTATTTAAAAAAAGAAATAAAGCGGATGTGACTTGCTATAGACCAATCAGCCTAAAAGATACCACACAGAAAATGTTTATGAGAATTTTAAACAATAGGCTGATACAATGGATTCAAGAATATTGGTTTATAGATGAAGCACAGGCAGGTTTTATGCCATTACATTCAATGTTAGATCAATGCTATGCACTTTCTCATCTTATATTTAAATATACAAAACTAAAAAAAAAAAGGTTTTGCTGTATATACATAGATCTTAAAGCTGCATTAGACAGAATAAGCAGGAAACTATTACGGAGCACTATTCATGACCTAAGGATGGATAGAGTAATGTTGAATATATTAATGGCTTTATACCATAATAAATAATTTAGAGTTAAATATAATAATCAAGAAGAGAAAACAGATTTTATTTATTTAGTTTTTGTTGACCGGGTAAGTGCACTAGACAAATCCTGCCTATTTTCAGGCACGACCCGGTGGAGGGGGATACAGATGAATGCCAACTGACCTTGAACCAGATTAAGCTGTTGGTGGTATTTTGAGTGAATGAGGGAAATTTGGCCATAAAGTAGCAAGTAATAAGGAAGAAAGACAAAGATGTGTGTTATCACCAATTTTATTTAATCTATTACTCGATACCCTCCTAATAAAAATGTATAATACTGAATAGCACGTGACAAAGACAGGTGAAAGACCATGCCCATACTTGGCATTTGTGGATGACATAATCTCTTGTTGTTAACAAGTTTTCTAGGCATGAAAAGGTTATTTGATAACTATAGGAATAGATGTCAGGAATCTGACCTAAAAATTAATTATAAAAAACCTACACGCCAAGTTTTTGGAAATAACAATAGAAGAAGCTATTCTATAAAAATACAAAATGAGACTATTGAACAAGTAGGGAATTTAAATATTTAGGGAAGATAATGTCAAGTTCTTTAACCTAGAAGACACATGGGGCCAGATATTCAAAGCTTTGCGCGGGGCAAAAATTGTTTGCGCGGGGTTTAGCGCGGGATTAGCGCGGGTCTGCTATATTCAAAAGGCTGAATAGTGCAGGCAAACAGCATCAACACCAGGCAAACAATAATTATATGCAAGGGGCAAAGTGAACATGAATACAGGTGCAATGAGATATTCAGTGACTAGCGCCGCGCTAAGGTGTTTAGCGCGACATAGCGCTACCCATAGCGCAGTACAATTTACTGCCCATAAAAAGCTGGTCATAACCCTGGGCAAATAGCTTTGCGTGCTTTGCACGGTGCTATCTCAGCATTAGCGTGGCTTGCGCGGCCCTAACATATGAGTATGACACTTAGAAACTGCCAGACATAGAAGACACATGCTGCACATTGATGGCACCACAATGATGCCATCAGCTGCCACCAGTCTGAGCCAAGCACAAACAGTGAGGGGTGATCTGACCCACAGGGGACAGTATGGTAGTGTGGCCATATAGCACACACCCGCAGACCATATGTCTGTGGTGTGTAGCAGATGTCAGCACACACATGCAGCACTGTGGGTATGGTGGAAGTGAGGGGAGGGTGTATGGGTGGCCAGACCTCACCACAGCCCAGGTGTGGCCACAAGGCTGGGATATATCACTCAGTGTACATGGGCCAGTAGTGGGATTACGCCACCACCTGTGTGCCTGTCGGATCCTACATGCCCCCCCAGCCACCTACCACACAACTGTACAGATGTCACAGCACACACTGCTGGCCATGTACATGACACTGTGTGTATCCCATGCCACAGGTGCAGCATCTGCGTGATAGTACTGTCCACTGTCAGTAATTACCTGCACATTGGGCCTGTCACTGTGTACAGTGCAGACAGCATCACTGCCCTACACATCATAGGCAGTGCTGTGTCCCTGACACCACTGGCCCCCTTGCTACTGTAGTGTCAGCTGTGCACTGTAGCATGCCCTACAGTGTGACAGTTGCATGCAGCAGCACCACCACCACCTGTGCCTATGCTGTCTTGTTCCCTGGAGTACAATATGCTATGCCATGCTGTACTGATTACATGTAGCCTGCAGCTATCATCGTGCACTGCCAGACTTACCTACAGGTGGAGCTGTAGTTGGACCTGGTCAGCCCCTGTACTTCCAGACTAACCTACAGGTGGCTCTGTGGGACCCTGCAGTAAAGCAGGGCAAACTGCATGCAAATCAGGGCATAATGAGATACTAATCCTGTTGTTTGCCCAGAGACTACCTAAGTAGGCTCATTTGCATGGCACTTTTGAATATGGCACATTTTAGCTCCGGGCAAACTTATTTGCACCGGGCTAACTGCTTAGCTCCGTACTAATGCCACACTAATGTGTTAGCGCGGCGCTAGCGGTACGGGGAATATCATACAGTTTTGATCACTGTTCTTTCACATCTACTGCTTCCTGCAGCTGCACTGAGTCCATGCATTTGCTGGCACACACATTGGCCACGTAGTTCATCTGTACCTGCCCTCACATTGCTGTGCACTGTGTTGTTGTTGTGGGTTGCACTTCCTGGTTGCTTTATTCAGTGCTGTCTTATTCCAGGGCTACATTTGCCCTGCACTCCCAGACCAGTTTGCATGGCCTCATTACCATGTTATATTCGGAAGCTGTTTGCCCTGGGCTATTCCTTTTGAATATAGCTTGCTTTGTGCTCCGGGCTATGTTTGCCTGCCAGGCAGTGCTAATTTAGCCCTGGGTCAAAGTTTTGAATATCTGGCCTCTAGTGTATCAGACATGTGAAAATAAAAACCAAGAATTGACTTCACCCATAAGTATGGGGGGAAGTCAATAAAAGGATGTCTAAAAGTAATAAATGCCAAAACCAGAGCTCAAATCCTTTATGGAATTGAAATCTAGGGATAGGATTGTAACGAGTGTGTAGAAAGTTTAATAAATAATTATTACAAAAAAATTATGGGTCTTTCACAAAATGCACCAAGAGCATTAATCCGAGCAGAATTAGGACAATTATTTTTGGAATGTCTTATAAAAGAAAGGCAGGTCCTTTATTGGATTAAGGTGTACAGTATGAATTCAACAAAAGTGCCCCAAAATGTGTTTGGATGAAGCACTTAGATACCAAAGTGTCATCATTACTTTTCCATCATTAAAGATTGTGGAAAAAATGATTAAACCATTTGGATTATTGCAAACCATAACAGATTCACTGACTTGACCTTTTGAAGAAATAACTATAAAAGTAAAGAACAGGATAATATATATATATATATATATATATATATATATATATATATATATATATACAGTATATGCAAAAAGACTTGGGGAAATGTGCAATTTATAAGATAAGTGGATGGTTGGCTAAGAATAAACTACATTTTGGATTTGAGCAATACCTAGATTTACTAAAAAAAACTGGTATAGACAAATTTTTACAAAATATAGATTCGAATACCATATGAGTGAACATACAGAATCAATTATAAGAAAAGATGGTTCCAATGGAAAGTGCAAATGTGGGACAGATAGGGACAGTATTAAACATTTGCTCATATCTTGTCCATTATATTAAAGGTCAAGAAAGAAAATATTAGGTGATATTTTGGGACAGCTTTATATGAACACGGAGGATATAGTAAAATATCTAATGAACTCTAGGCCAATGAGAATATTGCAAAGTGTGATGTCATTTCTTAAAGTGATAGAGAAAAACAAGTTTCATCTACGGGCAACAGGCAGTAGCTATAATCAAGAATGAGGCAAGCTAATGAAACAAGTCAAATGAGGGGATTTTCTTTCCAGATCTAAAAATAATATAAATGTCAACACATATAAAGATCATAGTGCAATATTGGAAGACTTTCAAGTGAATTTGTGTAGAGAAATGATTTGAGGAGTTCATTATAAATTTGTTAATGTGATATTTACTAATTGATGTCAAACAAATTGTTAAGCTAAATTTTTATACTTGTATATGACATAATTTGTCTTACAATAAAATGTATCTACCTGTATCACGCCAGGCTGAGATTCAGGATTGGATATCATCAAACTGGCTAAGACTCATCCTGGACAAGATAAAGGTGTTAGTGGTTCAACCTGGTTGGAGGTGGGGTGCAGAGACCTAAGAGGAGACAATCAGCCTGGTACTTGACTCCTCAAGTTTGGTGGCCTCTGCTATGGTGAAGAATCTGGGGGTCATTTTGGATGAGAGGCTGACACTTAAGGCTCTGGTGCCAGTTGTATCCCGGAGTGGCTTTTATCATTTTAGAAACATCGCCCGGATAAAAACCTTGCTCCATCCGAAGACCTTCCATCACTGCCCTTACAAAAATAATATATATTTTTAAATATATTATTAACCATATATTTACATATAGTTAAACATATTCCAATCTGCTTGTTTTATAATATATTGTAACGTATTGGAAAATCAATTTGCAAATATAATGCAATGTACTGAACATATATACATTATGGCAACTTTAGTATATTCTGTATATCGCAAAATATATTGATAAAATTCTGAATATACTGAAATAAGAATGGTAAATATATGTTATTGGTATATTGCCACTATATGTATACATGTATTTTGTTTTACATTTCAAACTTTGTTTCCTACATTTACAAATATATAATAATATACATGTGTAATAGATATTAATATAACTATTAACTTACCCAGACAAAAACAAAAACAAATTATTATTTATACATACCTCTATCTGTACAACAGAAGTTCATCTTGTTATTAATCATGGAGATATTTACATTGAATTATAATTTTACAGTGCAGCTTTAATTCAAACATACATTTTTACTTACACATATGACTTACCTCACAAGCTCATACTTTTTAAAGGCTCAGATTGATATTTATACCACCCCATTTTGTTTTACTTTTAGGTCAGGGTGTGATCCTATATGTACTTGCTTTATAACTTACACCTTTCTTTTCAGTCTGTAAGCTAGTGTTTTAAATTCAAAAGTATTGTAAAACTAGAAATTATCATGATTTTGTCTGATAAACTATGTTTTTGAAATATGCAAATTAGTTATGCAAATATACACATGGGACGAAACTAAACATTTACAAAAATACATAAAAATATATGTAATGTATAAAGTATATGTAACATATATAAAAATATATGTAACATATAAAAAATATATGTAACATATATAAAAAATGTATGTAACATACAAAGAATATAGTATATATTTAAGCAACAATGCACTCCAGGGTGTGGTATATCATGGGATATCGTCAAGCCTCGTGTGCGTTGTAAGGTATGAGGCAAAGCCGAGCACCTCATGCACCCGAGAAGTGACGATATCCCATGATATACCACACCCTGGAGTGCATTATTGCCATTATGAACTGGCTTGATAGTCTATAAGTAAAATTAAAAAAAAAATTGAATCCTTTTTAAGAGTTTCTTGTGGTGTTGGAGGAATATTTCTAGAAAAAGTAGTTCCTGGCAGCAGGTGGCACTGCTATAACTGGAGTCTGTGGAGGAGGTGCAGCGGTGAACTCTCACTGACTCTGGTCTAGTTCTGGATATGAACCGTGTTGTCCCTGTATTTGTTTTCCTTTTAGGTAAAATACATAATTATTTGTATTTTTTTGTGCCACTGCAGTTGTTTTTCATGATTTGGCTGCAGGAAGCCATTGTGTTGTTGCCATCGCTGGGAGGGGATGGGGTCTTAAAACTGGATGCTGGCCAACTGAGGGCAAAAAACAGGTACTTGCTCATTGCTGTTCGGGTTTCTGCAATTGAATTTAGTGCCATTATGAAACTGATTTATTTATTTATTTTAATTGGGAGAGAATACATAATGTGGCCGTTGTTTGTATTGCATCACTGATTTTTGCTCATGAGCAGCCATTGTGGTGATGGTGGGGTGAGTCTCTGCTTTGTGACTTGTTTTTAAAAAAAGAAAATGTGGTAGCAGTTTTAGGAAGAGAAAAAATATCTGAGTCACCCATTGCTGCAACTGACATGCTACTGTTGTGAAAACTACTGGTGGAATTGAGTGAGGAGCTGTTATTGCCAAGTATGATTTTAGTGAGGCTGTCCTGCTGCTCATTGTGCTCGGATTAGTTTCTTGTGGGTGTAGAGCCTGGTGGCCAGAGACTTTCTGAAGTCACGATGATGTAGCTCGATATAATCATGGCTTCAAATACCTCTCGGCCAAACAGCTTTGTACAATTTTTTTATCCAGTTCATAATCTGAAATATACTAATAATATACTGTATTTCAGACAATGTAGTACTAAATAGATTGAGATGCTTTCAAGCAATGCATGAGGCAGAATACGTGGTTTCTTTATATGCTGAAATACACTGTGTATTATATTTCATTGAGTCAAAGTATTTCTCACTATAGTGACATATATTTTTGCATATTATGAATTAGAAATATATTATGTCAGTATATTTAAAAATACTTTTCATAATATATTACATGATATATTACATTGGGACAATGTATTTCTCATTGTATTGACATACATTAACACATATTTTTCAATATATTGCAATATATTTCATTTTCATAAGGGTGGTACATACATTCTTGACTTCCCAACTTGACTGCTGTAGTGTAATGCTCTGTATCTTGAAGTGGGTGGAGGTGTCCTGTAATGCAGTGGCCAGGTTGCTGACAGGCCTTTCCTGGTTGTGTCACATAACCCCGGTCCTGATGAATAGCACTCGCTGCTGGTAAAGTGGCATCTCTTCTTCAAGGTCAGTTTGCTGATCTATAAGGTGCCATACAGACTGGGTCCTGGTTACCCGAGAGACCCTCTGATTCCCTACCAGACCTCTTATCCCCTCTGCTCCTCTGAAGTATGCCTCCTAACTGTTCCCAGGGCCAGGCTGAAATCTTCAGGTGACCAAACTTTTGCACTAGCCTGCCTGTCCATGTGGAACAAGCTTCCAAGATCTTTAAGGGCAGCCCCTTCAGTGGAAGCTTTTAAAAGGGGTCTGAAGACCTTTCTCATTAAGGAGGTGTTCAGTATTACTTAAAAGCCTCTCAATGTCACTCATTTTTATTGTTTTAAATGTGATATTTAAACTGTACCTGGCTGTCTATTTTATTTATATTATTTTTTTCAATATCTGAAAGCTGCTACTGGCAAACCAGGAAGAGCAGATGGTGTGCAGGCTTTAAATAGCCCTTGCAGACAAACAGGAGTGGGGCAAATGGTTTTGGTGGGTCAGGGAAGGGTTCACACCCTACACCACTGAATCGCCACCCCTCAGGACACAAAAGGAGCTGCCAGAGAGCTGCAGAACAGGGCTTGGCAAAGCAGCCAATCAGAACCCAGTTGCACCTCCCTCCCTGCTAGGCAGCCAATCAGAAGGCTGCTGCTGGCAAACCAGGAAGAGCAGGAGACTGCTAAAAGAGTAGGCCATCAAGTGCCTACTGCACTGTGGACCCCTGTGCTAAGGACCCATGCAACAAGGATGTTGGAGTCTACCCATTGGAGTCAGTCCAACGAGGCAGCCAGCAGCTGGGGACTTTGCACCTCAAGAAGCCAGTGGGGTAGCAGCAACAAAGGAGTAAGACAGGAGGAAGCAGGACATCAAGACCATGTACTCTACACCAGAGGTAAGTTTCCTGCTTAAACTACTATAACTGCGCACCCACTGCAAGACAGCAAGGAGGGTCAGGACATGCAATAGGAAGGGTACAGGTAGGAGTAACAAAAGAAAAAAAACTAAGAGGGTAATGGCATGTTAGGGTCTAAAAACTGTGTGGGTATAGGTGAAACACCATATCTAGAGTGGGAGCAATTAAAGATTTAAAGTGAACAAAAGAAAGACAGGCAGGGTAGAAGTGGGTTAGGATCAAGCAATAGTTGGGCAAGGGGTAAAAAGGGGTTAAAGGAGGCAAAACAATAAAACAGACAAGAGAGGACATAATTATGCGGGGAGTGGTGCAGTGCAGTGGCTGTGGGGTGGCAGTCTTCAGGGAGACTTTCTGGAGACTGTGTTGCTTCTCCATCTGCAGGCATCTCTCTGGGCTGAGAAAGGAGGTTGCCAAACTCAAGGCCGAGTTGACTTGGTTTCGGAGGACCTACTCCCCCACCCAGGGACCGCCTAGTCTGTTACCTTGGAGATTAATGGCTGGACAGCAGTGGGCTTGGGGAAGGTCAAGGTGGTGGAACATAGACACATTCCCCCATCTAGTACCACTAAAAAACATCTATTCAACACTGGTTGAGCAGGAATGTCCCACATGGTGCCGGAAGTAGTGACCAGAGTGGATGTGGGGTTATAACCCCAAGGGAGGGTGACAGAGGATCCCAGAGGAGGAAGAAGCGAATCCTGGTGGGGGACTCCATAATGAGGAGAATACAGTTAGGGGCAGGTAAGGATGAGGAGAGGGAGATTAAGTGCCTTCCCAGTGCCATGGAATGTAGGGCTTGGAAAAAGAATCCAAAGGATAGGTGGGGCAGCAGGAAGGGAGGGGGAGCTGGATGTCATTGTCCATCTGTGGATAAATGATCTGTCTAGGGATGAGCCAACAGTAGTTCAGGAGGAGTTTAGGGAACTGGGGAGGGGTCTTAGGCAAGCAGCACAATCTGAGACCTTCTCAGAGGTGCTATCTATCTATGACAGTGGGCAGACAGGATTCTCTACACCAGGATCTTCAATTCATGGTTGATAGAATGGTGCAGAGAGGTGGGTTTCAGCTTCATTACAGACTGGGGCTCCACCTGGAGGAATAAGGGAATGTGCAGGGGTGACAGCCTTCATCCATCCACTAGGGGACCCATGTTCCTCAGTGAACGGTTTAAATGCTACATTGGTGAGCAATTTAAACTACTCAATGGGGGAGGTGGAATAAGGCAGGGAGACATAAACTGCCTCCCCCAGGCAAACAAAGGAATCAAAGGGGTAAAAGGAGAGATAGCAAAAAAAAAATAATAATGGAGGAAATAAGGAAGGGCAAATGGGAAATGGGGGAGGTGGCAGGACAATATGGAGAGCCATGTGTACAAATGCTTGATGTCTCAGCAATAAGATTGCAGACCTAGAGGCCACCATGGCAGATGCGGACCTGGACATAGGAGCAATTACTGAGTCCTGGTGAAATGAAAATCAGGACTGGTATGTAGCCATACCAGGGTATACTGTATTCAGAAAAGACAGGGTAGGTAAAAAAGGGGGAAGAGTGGCTCTTTATGTCAGAGACAACATAAAAGCTATGAAAATACAGGGAGAGCAGGGAGGAGCTGAGGTACTGTGCTTCACCTTGGAGACTTGGAGGGAGACTACTATTTGCACAGGAGTGATCCACAGACCTCCAGCATGGGGGGGGGGAGTGGATAAACATATGATGGAAACAATCCAAAGGATGGCAGGGAAGTGTTGGTAGGGGACTTCAATCTACTGGAGGTGGACTGGAGACTATCAGCTGTGGCAACAGTGAGAAGTAGGGACATCCTGGACTCCCTGCAAGGGGCATTCCTCAGGCAACTAGTTAAGGAACCCACTTGTGGGGGGAGGGGGCAATACTACACCTGGTACTGACAAACAAGACAGTGTTGCTGACGTTACAGTGGGTGGCAACCTGGGGGCCAGGGATCACTGTGTGGTATGGCTCAACAAAAGAACTGGGCCAGAACTGAGCCACACTAAGATGAGGGTCCTGGACATCAGGAAGTCTGATTTTAAGAAAATGGGAGAATGTCTCAGGGACTCCCTAGCAGTGATAGGGAAACTGTGGGAGTGGAGGAACAATGGGCAAAAATAAAGGGGGGCATTGAAAGGGCAATAAATCTCTGTGTCAGGCAGGTTAACAAAGGCAAGAAAAAAAATGGTTGTTATGGTTCTCTACAGAAGTAGCGGAGAAACTAAGGGCAAAAAAATTAGCATTTGGAAGGTACAAGAGAACATAGAAGGAGGAAGATGGGGGAATTACCCAGAGAAACAAAGAGAGGCAGGGAGATCAGTTAGGAGCACAAAGGCACAAATGGAGGACAATATTGCCCAGACAGTAAAACATGGGTTTAAAATATTCCTTAGATACAAGTGAGAAGAGAAAGACCAAAGGAAGGATAGTAAGGCTAAAAGGGGAAGGAGGGGTTTGTGAGGTAAAGGACCAAAACAAAAGCAGATATATTGAACAACTGCTTGTGTTCAGTATTTATGGAGGAAGGGATAGGTGATGAGCCAAAGATAAGGGACAAGGCCATTAAAGGAAGGGAGACAGACACTAGTCCTTTTACAGAGGGGAGAGTCCTCAAGGAACTAGTACAGTTAAAGGCAATGAGACCTGACGGCGTGCACCCTAGGATACTGAAGAAACTCAAGGAGGTTTTGGCTGCACCTCTGACAGCTCTGTTCAGCCTATCACTAGAACCAGGGGAGGTTCCAGGGGACTGGAGGAGGGCAAATGTCCCACTACACAAAAGTGGAAATAGGGAGGAGGCAGAAAATTACAGACCTGTCAGCCTGACTTTGGTAGTGGGTAAAGTAATGGAATTGCTACTGAAGGAAAGTACTGTGGATTACCTTGTAATCAGTGGATTGCAGGATCTGAGACAACATGGTTTCACAGCGGGGAGGTCTTGTTAGACAAACTTTATAGAGGTCCTTGACTGGGTGACCAGGGAAGTGGAGCAGGGAGGAGTGGTCGATGTGGCCTACTTGGATTTCAGTAAGGCCTTTGACACCTTTCTACACAGAAAACTGGTGAGCAATCTGGGCAACCTAGGAGTGGGTTCAAAAGTAGTAAAATGGGTAAGAAGTTGGCTAAGCAATAGGAGTCAGATGGTGGTGCTAAATGGGGTCCACTCTGGAGAAAGCAAGATGACCAGTGGGTTACCACAGGGGCCAGCACTAGGACTGGTCCTCTTCAATGTCTTTATTAGTGACATTGCAGAAGAGCTGGAAGGGAAAGTATGTTTGTTCGTGGATGGCACAAAAATCTGCAACAGAGTGGACTCACCAGGGTTGGGGGGGGGTGGAAAGAATGAGGATGATATGAAAAAGCTGGAAAAATGATCAAGAGACTCGCAGCTGGGTTTCAGTGCATAAAAGTGCAAAATCATGCACTTGGAGCACAGAAACCCAGGGACAATGTACCAATTGAGCGGGAAGGTATTAGTAGTCACAAAACCAAAAAGAGACCTGGGGTAATCATTTCTGACAACCTGGAGGTAACCAATTAGTGTGATAAGATCGTGGGGAAGGCTAGCAGGATATGACTCAAAGAACTAAATATGAACTATCTAGAGGAAAGGAGGGGAAGTGGGAATATGATAGAAATTCTTTTTCATGGAGAGCGTGGTGGATGCCCGGAATAGCCTCCCAGCAGAGGTGGTGGGTGCTAAAATGGTAACAGGATTCAAGCATGCATGGGATAGATGCAAGGGGACCATAGAAGTAAAGCAAGGGGGGAGAAGACAGGCGATTGAGTAAGGTCTGCAGAGGCACAGTAGGCAGGGAATATAGGGCAGAATAGGTGGGCCAAGAGGTCCTTATCTGCTGACAACTTCTATGTTTCTCTGTTTCTATGTTTAAACTTTTTTTGTAAGGTGCTCTGAGCCCCAGGGAATGGGTGATTGATAAATAGACTACTACTACAGCTAGTTGGGATTTAGAGCAATTTACCTTCACTGTTAATAGCACAACAAACTAGGTTCAAAATAAAACTGAATCAGTGCCTGAGGGAGGATCATTTTTATTTATTTATTTGTTTGCTTTTGGTAACCAAGTGGGTGCTCTAGACATACTGTAGCAATGCCTATTTTCAAGCACGACCCGGGAGGTTACAATACGATGAGTATGATACAAGAAAAAAAATTGTGGCATATCATACAACACTCAAGTAGTAGAATCCAAAGCAATAACAGCTACAGTCTTACAGTCAGTACAAATTTAGTTTAACATTGCAGATTTTACAGGATTTTTACACTGAGTTTAGGAAGGTTATAGAAAATAAAAGGGCTAGTAACACTAGGAAAAAACAACATGGCAAATAATTGAGGACAAGTGCTATCATTGCTAATAGGTTTATCGCAGTACAATAGATTAGACCAAACAGGCCTCAGGGTAGTGGATATTAGAATGAGGGTGAAAGAAAAGAGGAGGGGGTGGTACTAAACCGAGGAGCCGGGTAGGGTGGTAGAGCAAGGCACACAGAGAGCAAGAGGAGGAAGGAGGAAGATTTAGAGCTGGATAGGGTGGGGATGACCAGAGAATTTCAGAGGCTAGACAGGAGCAGGATATATTGATGAAGTGTGAGGAAAAGAGGAGAGGCTTATGGTGGGTTAAAGCATATACAGAGGGCTAGCTTTGGAAGATAATCGGTGTGTTCCTTTTTGAAGAGATAATGACTTGGTGCTAGCCTGATATCTAATATCAACCATTATAACAGGTAGAGACAATCTCTTAATCTGACTGGCTGATAGCCCTTGTCAGCTTTGCTTATGTTTTAGCTTATAGCACGGAAAATAACAAGTGCCTGTACCTATGCTTGCAGTACAGTACAGATCCGTCCAATTCCACTGCAAATGCAATGTCACCACCATTTTGTTTTCATTTAGCGAGCAAAATCAGAAGCCAAAAAAGTAAATCAAAATACTCTCAACACTAAAATAGTGTTGTTTCTGGAAATCCTCCCTCTGTTCCTACCAAGCTACTCTCTCCTGCTCCTGCCCCCCCCTTCCCCCACTTATCGTGGAGTTTGTGAACTCCCTCTCAACCCACAAGCAGAGGGAGACTACTAGGAACTTGGCAAAATGCAGTACTGCAGATGGTAGATTGCTGCTGGCAAGACATACAAGAAACCATGGTCTTGCTAGTGACCCAAGGCAAAACCCATAGCGTAGCACAGCACCCCTAGTGACACATGCAAGTAGAACAGTATCCCAAGGAAAAGCAGGGGGACTATTTCAAACAAAATAACAGTCTTTTTAAAATTTTACCTATTTTTATTTTAAATATCATAGTTCCTCAACATATATGCCTTTTATAAGGACATTATAAAATTGCAAAGGATTTCAAGCAATCTGATTGGTTGTTAGCCATGCATTAGATGTGTCTAATGCACAGCTAAAACTAGAACCCCCATTTAGAATACACAGGCCCATTTTATAAGCACAATAAGCCACTCCAGGGATGTGCATTAGACAGTTCGAATGCACGACTAGGGGACTGGATGCACTCGGCCTGTGTCCTCGTGCCTCACTACGTCCCCCTAGCCATGCATAGAACTGTCTAATGCACACCCCATCATGTCTTATTGCTTACATAACACACAGTGTGGGATATTCTCTAATAAATGCACCTCTAGGGGCAGTAAGGCACTCAGTTTGTGGCCCTAGTGCCTCAGTATGCCTCTGGGCATGTGTTTATCAGAGTATAACCCATGGTAGGATGGTAAAGGTGCCACAAGATTTTCCAGCAAGGAAATTCTCCAGTTGAGAACAACGTTCTCCTCTCAGGAATGATATTGTCCTGCTAGGAAATTGTCCTGTCAGAAACCTCCTGGCATGGTTTTAATCTCTTCTACTAAAGAGCTCACCTTCATTGCTGTGACAGCTTTGTGGTGTAGTGGAAAGGTTTTCAGCTTCATAAATAAGAGGTTGTGGGTTTGAATCCAGACAACACTCCCTCACTTTTCTTTTCTCAGAATTTCACTTGGGTGGCGATCCATGGTGGTATGATGTTACAATATTAAATCTATGTGGGGAAAAGGGACTTACATGGCAGAAACACTAAGTGCAACGAGTGGGGTAGCACAGGTGTCCTGACAGGAAAATCTTGTGGCACCTTTATCATCCTTGCCATAACCCACACCCTGTCATGTGTTATTGCTTAATTATTACCACAGAGAAGCAGGAGGATAGTCATTACAGGTGTCCTCAGCCTCCTACTGTCCTAACAACCTTAGTATGAATCTTAGTAGTATGTGGCCACAAGAATGTTGGCTATGTGTTTCTAATTAGAACCCAGGCTGAGGAAGTCGATACACACCAACTCCATAGATTCACTTCTCACAATATTCACTATAGGGGCAGTGGTCCTGACAGGCAGTCTTTCTTTTTACAGATTTGCTACATTGCTTGCAGTAGTGCTCCATGTCACCTCACATGCATGGCCAGTACACGAATGATTGAGCAAGGCTCAATGTCTGTTCACTTCCTAAGTGTCCCATCTCATCATGCAATGCATACAGTATGATTTTTTTAGTTTGCTGGCCATATAAGTTGCTGCTGATTGAATCCCTGAGGGTCTTGCATTTCTCTGTAGAATGAGTTTTCTTTCAGCCTCAACTTAACCCAGTTTTTTAACAACAGGTGAGTATCTCCATTCTTGGTTACAACTTGTTTTGCATCCAGAACTCTTCTGGAGATCAATCACAGTGTCCCACAGACTAATGTTCAGTTTTTGTTCACACCGCAGGTGAAGCTAACTCAGATGTGGCAGTGCTGTTTTGTTGAGAAATTTGAAGCTGCAATATGTTGGTGGCAGTTACTAGAAGCTCCTTAGCTGTCCACCAGTCATTGAAAGTTGGCAGGTGAAAACTGCTCATCTGTGTTGAATTTCTTACATCGCATATTTACAGTAGTCTCTGGAGTATGTATTCACTCCATGCTGTCAGTAGCAGATGTGTTTGGGTGTTGAGATAATGCATTGGCATCCATGTGATTCAGTTCATGCCTATATACCATGCAGTAACTGTAGGTCAGCAATACTTATAGCCATCGGTGTCCAGCAGCGCCCAACTTCACTACAGCCTTCATGTATAGCAATGAGTTATTTCCTGTCTTGATGGTAATGTTCTCATAAAGATATTTGTGGAACTGGTCCACAGTGGCCAATCTGATTGCTAAAAACTCCTGTTTGTGGACTGGATAATTCCTTTTTATGTTTGTTTGCACATACAGAGTGAAGCAAACATCTTATTATAATAAACCCATTTCAGAGGTGTGTCACTGTTGGGTCCAGTGCAACTCAGGCTGCAATGGGCTCAGCAGTGACAGCCAATGATCAGCAAAGCTGTTGTGACACTACAAGCAGTTTTTGGGGTGTTAACTGCTTGTAGTTGAAAGGAGCCAACCACTCCATTCACAGAGCAGCTGGCTCCATTCCTTTGCATAAACCAGCCCTGCAGTTAACTCACTATTACCTGGGCAGCCATTGTGTGTCAGGTAAACAATGGATAGTTTGGACTTCATATGGAGCTATTGAAGGTAATGAGTTTTAATTGAGAAAAAATCAACAACAGCAGGAGTCAGCATTAGCAACAGTCCTACTTCTTTCAGACAACTCAGTTGTGTCATCCCTGACTTTTTGTATGGCATCCTGGCACTCAGATATCTCTCACTTCAGTACAGACTAGGTGATCAATTTGCAGCTAATGGCAGAATTGAAACTATTCTGAACTGAGGTCCAGGACACAATATACACATTCCTGACTGATCCGGAAATGGTGCAAAATGATAATACTATGCAGGGAGTGCTAACAGAGTTGTCTGAATGTACAAGCAATATTTAATCCTACAATTGCTGTTCCCTCTAAAAACCTGGTTTAAAATTATAATCATCTTTAAAGCAGTTATACATAAATTATTTATGCCAGAATGTGGAAAAGTCTCAGTAACGTTCTGTAACACCTTGAAGCAATTTCTTTTTTTTAACTGAACAAAAAAAATAGCATTTCAGATTAATTCTGGCTCATGTTTTAATAACTTTGATTTGCTGTAAAAGCTTATCTGGTATCATTGAACGAAATGCCATTCTATTTAAAAAAGTCTAAGAATGATTATTGTGATATCATGGAAAGTCTTTGAAGACTGGTCTCTTTCATTTATTTTGATTGTCACACAAAAAGTCATGTTCCAGTTCTTATATTTGTTTGCCACAATGGTAAGAAATAATGGTTTGGAACAAAAAACTCACATCAGACAGACTCTGTCCTGTGATAAGCTGTAATTTCCCCTATAAAACTGATTTTACACTGGCTCAGTGGTGTAGAGTGCAGAGGCGCTATGTGCCTTACCTCTCCCACACTGGCAACCTGACTTTGGGAATGACCTTGGGGTACTGAGGGTTGGCCGAAGGGGGAGAGGATCAAGCATCTGATAACTGCTCTGCTCTCCTGGGGATGGGGATGGATGCTGTCTTGCTCCTTGGCTGCCATCTGGTGTAGGCTGGGAGGCAGCGCTGGAGTTGAGCACCATAGAATGGAGTTACTGTGGTTCCATTATGTACTCGTGCTTCCACATGTGCACACTTATGTGCTTTTGTGGCTAGGGGACAGGGGAGAGATCCAGAAAAAGAAATGTTCTGGTTTTGTGATGCACTGCCTGCCTGCCCATGCGTCACCACATGACCACTGATCCCAATTCTGGATGTGAGTTTCCAGGTGGGGGGAGGATGGTCCTCCTCTTCCTGGCCTTGCCATGGGGGGGGCAATCTGGTGGGAAGTTCTTGGGTGTGGTTGGTCAGGGTGTGGATTCCAGGTGGAGGTGGCAGGAACAGGGCTGAGAGCCCACTGGAGCTGACCGGCAGAGAGAAAAAAAGCTAAATAAAAAAAAAAATTTTAAAACTATACTTGACCCTAGTAATTGGACTTACACTGATCTGCATACATTTCATGCTGTTGTATATTCATGCTGTAGCTCCCATACCCTCTGTACTGTGTGCAGAATGTAAAAATTCCTCTTGACATTGAAAAAATAAAATAAAAAAATAAATAATCTGAGTAATTTGCACACAAACCAAATGAAAAGAAACAAACAAAAATGAGACCAATGGAAACAGACACATAAATTGCACATACCCTAGAAATACTATATGCTTTTATGTTTCTTATGCATCTACTTTATGAGCTGCTAGGTATTTATTTTGGAATAGGGATACAGTACACATGTCTGTGATGTCTGTTATGATGGAACTTATAAAAACTGTTAGACAAAGATTGTCACCATTTTCGTTGTTTTGGTGTTAGTCAAGCAGTTGTGTTGTATTTTGAGTTCAGTGTCTATTTCAATTGTTCTTAGCCTTCATGGTTTAGGGAAAATGTACAGGGAGAATGATCACAAACTTGTTCTCGCCCTATGCAGTTTCCTAATTCTTTTCTCCAGATCTGATTAGGTAAAAATTGGGTTATTTAAGCCTATAAGAGAGAGGCACTCTGTGGGGAAGGTCAGATTGTCTTGAAGAAAAATGAAACTGCAAATAGAGTCACAGAGAAAGTGGATGTTCTCGACAGTATGGGCCTTTATTTTATCAATGAGGATGTGTGGAATTATGAAGGGAGCATGAGGATGGAGGACTATTCAGGGAGGTTGCCTCCCAGAAATGAAGTACTAAATATTAATAATAACACTTTTTCTAGATTCCAACAAAAAACAGATTCCACGCACTAGTCGGGTACTGACTAAGGAATGGAGTAGAAATTGAACCTGCTCTTTTTAATATTACCTCCAACCCAAGTCATAGTATTGTTTTAGTGGAACAGCAGAT
The DNA here is from genome assembly GCA_016271365.2 of Neoceratodus forsteri. Lineage (NCBI taxonomy): Eukaryota > Metazoa > Chordata > Ceratodontiformes > Ceratodontidae > Neoceratodus > Neoceratodus forsteri. The sequence continues at coordinate 606,498,371 of CM057449.1, read as the reverse complement.
AACAAAGATATTTGATATCAAGGAATATGTCAGGTATAAGTACTAAAATCATGAACAAGGATTAGGTTTCCATAATTATGGAATTCAACATAATTTTCCTGCAAGAAACCTGGTACAACCTCCTCCAGATCTGTGAACTTAATGATTACCAACTGTTTCACAAACCAGGGAAAAAAGAGGCAAGCGTGGGGGAGATGGTCTTGAGGGTTGATGTTTTATTTCGAAGTGGGGGCTTTCGATATTACTGAAGTCATAACTGAACAAGACCACAGACTGGTTTTTAGGATTTGGATCAGTGAGAAAACAATGTTTTTATTCAACATCTATATCCCCCCTCCCAGTAGTTTAAAATCTTATGTAAGTAAACTATGGGAGACTCTACAGATCACAATTATGGCTGTGCAAACAAGCCAACCAGATGTATATATTATTCTAGCTGGTGACCTAAATTCAAGAATTGGGACATTTGATGGCCTATCCGACATAACCATATTCAATTCAATTTTCCTTAAAGCCAGTAATTATCCTATATATTCCAGGGATATTAAGGTTAATTCAAATGGATAAAAGTTAATTGAAATAATGAAAAGTAACAATTTTATCCCTTAAATGGGAAGATAAAGGGTGACTTGGTTGGAAATCCATCCCTTCTTTCCCATCAGACAGCATTGTTACTAGACTTTATCCTCTGGAACAGACCTCCAGAACATTGGTCGGAACTTCAGCTCTTAACAAGGAGTGAAAGTGACAACTTTTCACTTTTTTAAAATAGTGATTATTACAAAAAGCATACTAGGTACCCCTCTACTATGTTGTTAGCCCCCCAACCCCACTAGAGATAAGATACCTTAGAAGGGCAAGGTGGGATGATGAGATAGAGGAGGACATAACAAATGAGATCCATTAATTTTTGGATCAATGTACTATAAATGTTCAAACTTTTTTGAAGAATTAAGAAACCTCTATAAAGGAAAAACTCAGAAAGATAGACAAAAAGAAAAGGGGATGGTTTGATCAGGAGTACAGACAGGGAAAGAAATCTTCGAAGAGATATATAAGAGCTGTAAAAAAATCAACAAATAAACACACACTTCTTGTGCTAAAACAGGAAAGAAAGCAGTACAAGATATTTCTGGAATATAAAGAAAAGAAGTTCCAAAAGGGCCAGTGGAAATGTATGCTTGCAGTGAGTGATAAAAATGATCAACAGATATTCTGGTCATTAGTAGCAAGAGGGTGCAATGAATAAAAATAGGAAGTGGACTCCTACAATACAAAGGAGACCTGGGTTCAACACTTTTTAAATATTTTTTTATGATTTAGTGAGGACCATAAAGGGGGGAACAAACATTGTTTTAAAAATAAGGCTAGTTTTAACCCAGTTGAATGGATGGAAGTACTTATGGCTATAACCTCCCTCAAACCTAAAAAAGCTTCTGGACCTGACAAGATACCCACTGAGGTGTTTCTATGTCAAGTGAAAAAATGGGGTAATAGTTTAACTACTTTTTTAAAGAAGTGTATCTCAGAAAAAACTATCCCTAAGGCATGGAGGGGCTCTGAAATAATCCCTATTCATAAAAAAGGAAATCAGCATGATCTTCACATGTATAGACCAATCAGTTTAGTTGACCTTGAATCTAAAATTTGCTCCAGGGCATTGCTAGGAAGACTAAAAACAGAGCTACAAATCAGAGGGGATCGTTCTCTTTTATAGACAGGTTTTAGAGAAGGTGTCTCAATATTGGATAACTGTTTCATATTTTATCATCTCCTAGAAAAATACATTAAATTAAGAGGCAGTTTTATGCTGCCTTCATTGATTTTAGCTCTGCCGTTGACTTTGGTGATAGGAATTCCCTATGGAACACTATGAGGAACTGGGGGATTCACCTCATTCTAGTTAGTTGCATCAAAGACTTGCATAGCAATACATGGGTGCAAATAAGGGTAGGAATCAATAGCCAGTTATCCGATAAATTCTTCACCAGTAAAGGAGTTAGACAGGGATGCATCCTAGCCCCCACCCTTTTCTCAATTTACATAGATTACAGAGAGCTTTAGAAGCATCTCGCACTGATTTCCCCCAAATTGGTTCAGTTTTCTGCCCTGCACTGACCTACGTGGATGATGTAGTCCTGTTCTCACCTTCTTCTTGCAGACTACCAAAAAAATTAGACATCCTAGTAAAGAGTCCAATGCCTTGTACCTAAAGGTAAACATAGCTAAAAGCAAGATTATCAAGTTTGGGACTTGCAGGAATAAACATCACTAGAACCTGGACTCCACAAAGATTGATATAGCTAAAACTTACTACTATCTGGCTATAACCTACTCCTGGAATCTCTCCTGGAAAAGGCATCTGGATTATATCCTGCTGAAAGCAAAAATAGCTGTCCTGGGACTAAAATGATTTAGTTGTCTTAATTAATTTATTTATTTATTTAGCTTTTGTTGACCGGGTAAGTGCACTAGACAAATCCTGCCTATTTTCAGGCACAACCCGGGGGGAGGGGGATACAGATGAATTCCAACTGACCTTGAACCAGATTAAGCTGTTGGTGGTATTTTTAGTGAATGAGGGAAATCTGGCCAGGACACCGGGGAAATTCCCCTACTCTTTCGATAAGTGCCATGGAATCTTTAACATCCACCTTTATGGAGGCTACTTTGGTCATTGGTCAAGGCCAATCAAGCAACATATAATTTACATATACTGTATGTTGTGGAGGTCTGGAACATGTATCCCACTGCAAAACTGGGAAAACTAATTATATAAATTTTATGTGAGGCACTGGGGTTTAATAAATCCACCCCAAGTTCTTTTCTTAGGGCTAAGCTGGGTTTAATTGATATACAAGCTCTTGCTGATAGCTGACAGATATTTATCCAATAATTAATTATTCTGCTATCAGAGGATAGGCTTATAAAGAAATGTCTCAATGAGATGGTACAATGGAAAGACCTGTGCCTTATGTCTTCCAACTGGATGAATCATGTTGGAAAACATTCACGCTCCATTGAATGTGATTATTTAGAAAGATATGTTAATAAGGGCATTACCATAAGTAATCAATATAAACCCTATGTTGCTAGGAAAATTAAGGAGATCAACAAGATTAATGACATTAATGCCATCAAGCAGTCCAGATTTGCAAAATGGTAGTGAAAATGATTGTCAACATATTTTCTGGTACTAATTGGACATCTTAGAAGATCCTGTTCAGATGAGAGTATATGCAAAATATAGAACGGGAATGTTTGAGTCAAATGTGCTCTGTGCCAGATTTAGTAAATCTTCTAAACAGGGTGATGACTTTTGCAAATTTGACAACAGCTATAGGGAGGATTTGCATCACATAATGTAATACTATAAATGGTATAACCAAGCTAGTAAATTCTGGTTAACTCATATATTTAATTTACTTAACTTTACCAATGAGTTCACTGTTTTAAAGATTTTATTAACAGTGAAGGATGATTATATCATTAGTAGAGTTGCTACTGTAAGTACTTAGTGACTATCAATAAAGTAAGAAAGAGAATGGTTAAAGGACAGTGAATGCACAGAGCAGATGTGGGCTGATTTACACTTAAGTAACCTTAATAATACTAAATCAATATATGCTAAAATTTATTTTCTATAAAATGTTAGATGCTTTTAGTAAAGAGTAAACTATTGTATTTTATATGTTTTTCACTACTTGTAATGATCAATATGATCGATCAATGAAACCTAACCTACCTATCCATTTCAAATCGATGATCTTTGTTTGTTGTTTAGATAAACCATAACAAACAGTGTTTAATTTGCATACTTAACATGAGTGTTTGCTAAGTTGCAAAGACAGGTTACAAAGATAGTTACATTTAGGAAATGTACAACACAGGCAGTGATTATGCTCGCAACAAAGTCAAACTGCACCTGGTGTGCACATATAATCCTCCAAGAGGTGGGCTACCTGGATTAACTCACCTCATGGACAAAATTGGTCCCAGAGTCAGGGATAACAAACTCATAATCCTGGGGGATATAAACCTTAACTGGGATAGTAGTAATGTTAAGCAGTTTGAGCCTCTGCTTGCTAACCTTGCCCTGATCCAGCTCATCCAGGAACCCACTAGGCGGACAGCAAATGGATCCTCCAGCACCTTACTGGACTGGATCATGTCTAACCATCCTGACAGGATCTCATCAGTGGGTACATTATATGACTCCATCTCTGACCACTCACCGGTTTTCTGTGTATGGAAAATTCCCACCCCCAAAATTCCACACAAAATTATGCATGTCAGAAACTACTCTAGATTTGATACTGAGGAGTTCCTGGAAGACCTAAGAGTTACTGACTGGTCTGGGGTGTATGGTGCCACTGACCCCTCGGCAGCAAACTCTTACTTCCTCTCCACCTTTGGGGCCTTGCAAGCAAGCATGCTCCCAAGGTCACCCGTAGGGTGAGGGGGGTCCGCTACCCTCTGGTTAAATAGGAATCTCCTAGCCCAGATGCGGAAGAGAGATAAGTGTTGGGCTCATTCCAAAGGTATCTATGATCCCATGATTATTCAAAGGTACAGACACCTCAGGAACAAGTGCAAAAAGGCCATCAGGGCAGCAAAGAGTGACTTCTGCAAGTCTGCCCTACTAAGCTCTGTCAGTAATCCCAGGAGGTTCTGGAGAGATATTAAATCCCTTGTCAGCGGATCCTCCCATCCGGGGTTCTGGACGTGGTCATAAATGGAGTCTCCTGCAATAATCCCCATACTATTGCCAACTCCTAAATAATCACTTCTCTGACCTCTGCCTTCACAACCTCTTCTCACCTGATGAGGCTCTGCCCCACCCCCTTCCCTCCACTCTGCTGGAGGGTCACCCTCCTCGTCAAATGTTCCACCTCAGGACTGTATCAGTTCAGGACTTTCAGAAACACCTAGCTGGCCTCTGCCAGTACTCCAGTCCTGGCCTAGACAACCTGGAGCCTAAACTCCTTAAGCTTGGTGCTACACACATTGCCTCACCAGTAGCCTTTATCTTCAACCTATCCCTTGGTCTGTGGACCATCCCAGACATCTGGAAAGAGGCAAGGATTGTCCCTGTACTGAAGCAAGGAAATCCCAAACTACCTGACAATTATCGACCGATTGCCATTCTCTCAACCCTTAGCAAGCTCCTTAAAAAGGTGGTGGCTGAGCAGCTTTCGGAATATATCCACTCTCATGAACTTCTGTCCCCAGCCCAGCATGGCTTTTGTAAGGGACACAGCACCACCACAGCCTTAATCTCGGTTACATCAAGTATCCAGACAGCCATGGACCAGAGCAAACTCTCTGGTGCGATATTTATCGACCTGTCCAAAGCCTTTGACCTCGTTGACCACAAACTGCTTGGTGCACAGTTGTGGTCACTTGACCTCTCCCCCATGCCATGAAATGGCTAATGGGTTATCTACTTGGCAGAAAGCAGCGTACCTGCTTCAATAAAGTCCTCTCCGAGCCCCTACTGGTGACCTCCGGAGTGCCTCAAGGCTCAGTACTGGGTCCCCTCCTCTTCTCCCTCTTCATCAATCAACTACCCATGGTTACTACCAGTTGTAGTGCCACCATGTATGCAGATGATCTGATAATCCTGGCTCACTCCCAGAATGCCAATATCCTAAACCAGAACCTGACCAATGACTTTAACAGGGTATTGTCATGGGGTACTAGTCACAAGCTGGTCCTGAACCTGAAAAAGACACAGCCTATGCTCTTTGGCTCAATGGCTAAAATCAAAGCCTCATCGGCTTGCTTACATTTCACCAGCACAGATGGATCCTCACTACCCATAGTGAGCTCTATCAAATATCTGGGGGTAACACTTGACCCCCAACTTGACATGGGTAATCATATCCTTAACATTTGCAGGGCGGCAAATTGCAAACTGGGTCTGGTCTGTAGGGCCAAGTATAACCTTACACCTGCAGCCAGGCTTGCCCTAGCGAAGGGTGTGCTCCTTCCCTTCCTCAGCTATGGGCTGCACCTATTTGCTCGCTCTCCAAAGACACATCTCACCCGGTGGTACACTGCTTACAATAACATTTGTCGTTTTGCCTTGGCTGCCCCCTGACTCACCCACCGTTGTGAGCTATATGAGAAACTCTGCTGGCTCTCACCAGCTAGATACCTTGATTTTGGTTTGGGATGCCTGTCTGGGAAAGTGATCAGAACTAGCACCCCCCAGGGGCTGGCCCAGCTTTTGCCTAAACTGAATCCCACCCCCTACCAACTTAGGTCTCTCACATCAGGGATGCTCAAAGTCCCTCCTACCTGGACCCTCATGGGGGATCAGGACTTTGCCATAATTGCGCTCAGACTCTGGAATTCGCTGCCTGTGGATATCCGAGCTGTCCCCTCCTATCTGAGTTTTTGAAATTCCCTGTGGGGTTTCCTAAAACTAGCATCAGAGTGTGGCTGCCCCAAACCTCCCTAGAGTAAAGTATCAAATTGTTTTGTCTGAACCTCCCCAAGGTGTCTCCATTGAATTCCTGGAGATATTTTCCCCACTGTATCAATGACTTCTGGCTACTCCTGCCTAAAAAGCCTTGGGCATTTTGCACCCATTATTGCTACACGGTCATAGGCTAACCATGACATATTGCACCTTGGTCACTTAGTAGAAACTTGTACTATCAAGTGTTTCTGTTTCTGTCTAACATGTGCATATTTAGAAAAATGTGATGAGCTGTACATACCTGTCTGAGATCCAACTAGCCTAGGGGGTGTATACAACAATGTTATAAGTTATATTATGACCAATCCAGTCCTTGAGCTATGCTCCACTCTTATGTATGATGACCTGTATATACTGTATCTGTCAGTTGAACTTGCTAGTCTAGAGTGTATAATCTGAAATGTGCTTACTACTGTATGTTTCCCCTAGCGTCAAATGATGTATTTCCCACGTTTGTTTACTGTGACAAAAAACTGTACTCTCTTTGCCATGTCTCCTTGACTGTTGTTCCTCATGTTGTACTCTCCCGGGTCATTCCTGAAAATAGGCATAATACTTGTCTAGTGTACTTATCCGGTAAACAAAAGCGAAATAAATAAATAAAATAAAACTGAATATTCTATCCCAATCCATGCATTTACACTTGATTTGTCATCTGATCTGAAATGAAGCTTTGACTTCTGGGATGTAGTTTAATGAAATACAATTCAGTAAATAGAATGTTATATGTCTTTACATACAGTTTTGTAAACTTCCTTTCCAACAATATATAGGAATTAACATCAAATTTATAGATGACTCGTGTTCTAGCATTTTAATCAATTTGGTATATGATGTCAGTTGTTTTGAAAAGTATCCCTTAAAACACAGACCTGATTGTCCTTGATACAATTGTCTTAAAATGAACAGATTTGGGACCAGACAAGCTATGTAACTGGGGGTTTTTGGGGTGGAAATATAGTAAAAAAGAGACTTTATTTTTCTAGTGTAACAAGACTGATTAACATGCCCCTGACAATTAACAAGTCTGATTAACGCTACCCCTGACACTTTTTCTTAGTTTACTAGAATCCAAGCAACTGCAGGCAAAGAGAGTGGATTTTAATGGGATCCAGAGGGAGGTGGACCAGCCTTTGATCTGTGATTAAAATGAGTCTGAATAAACTAACTGGGGTTTATAAGCCACCATCCCAGACTTCTGAAACTCCATAACCAACACTTAACTGAGAGAGCAGATTAAGTCAGAATAAAATCTATAGCAATCCCACACACAGAGAAACTCTTTACTATGGCTAGCAGTATAGCCTGGAGGTTAGATTAATGAGCTGTGAACGAGCTTGGTATATCCACATACCTGAGTTTAATTCTCACAACCTCCACTTGCATACTGTGTGACTCTAAGCAAGTCACTTAATCGCCCAGTGCTCCCAGATCACCCCTGAAAACAGGCATTAGTGCCTAGTGGACCTTACCCAGTTACCAAAAGACTAAAATTAAAAATAAATAAATAAAAAATGACAGGCGATGAAAAAGCACTGAGCAACTTTCATTAGTGCTATGAGGGTTTATTATTTAGTTGACTCCTTAACAGAAGCTTTAAACCTTAGAATATTTGTTGCCCCTATAAAAGCCTCTCTGAGATGCTTTCGGCTTTAGAGGTGGGCATGCCAGGAATTTATCACCTAGATCCAAGCCAGATCTGAGCCAGGGGTCTGGCTTGACTCTACAAGCCAAAACATGAGCCAAACCCTGGCTACTGCAGGCTGTTCTCTACGTAGCAGCTGAATGTTTCAAACACTACATTAATTGCTTAGGATTACAAAAGTGCTTACTTTGACCACAACTGGCTCGGCTTTACCTTGGTTCTCAACTCCTTACAAAGGCTGAGCCAAGCCAGGTGCTGAGTTTGAGCCAGGCTCAAGCCTGGTCTGGCTTGCCCACTTCTACTATGTGTGCACTTTATTGGGATGTTTGGATGCCTAATTGTCGGCTACATCTGAAATACAGATTCTTTCTAGTTTACCCAAGTAATTTGTAAAGGAAGCTGTTTAACTTTTGTACTCACTCAGCACAAGTAATACCAATTATTTCTGGCTATTGCATCTCCCAGTTAAAAATATGCCTTGTTGATGTTGTTGCATTTTTCATTAAAGTGGTTATTCCTGTCAGTCTTGGCTCTCTCTATCCTCCTGCCAGTTGTGATCCTGTGACTGTCTCTTACTGAGAGTCACTGACAGTGATTTCTTGTGAAGGGACACTTTGGGCGGGATATTCAGAACAGTTGTGCCATGCTCCATAGGGATGCACCTGCGCTAGAGCGGACATGCGCCATAATGCGATATTCAGCAGCAGCATATGCACAGCACAAAACCCAATGTGCCGTAGCACAACGGTAATGAATGCATGCACAAGTGCAGGGGGAGTAACCAGGAATATGTGGTGCAGTGTGATATACAACAGCAGGCGATGTGTGCAATAGTGTAGCAAGCAAAAGTTGCGCAATAGCGGGTATGAACGAATAGAAAAGGGAGCAAGTGAGGGGAGGATGATTGCGCTAGAGAGGAGCCATAGCGGGGGAGAGTGGAAATGGAGTGGCAGAAAGCCAGGGCAAGACACAGGCAATCAGGGGTGGCCAAGAGGTGGATGGGGGGGCCACAGGAAGCATATGTGTGTGTGTGTGTGTGCCACAGAGGAAGGATAGCAATGGGGATAAGCAGGGCACACAGTGGTGTAGTGCCAGGGGTGCACCCGGTGCAGGGGCAGGACCAGCAGCACACAGCCGGGGGGGCAGGGTAGTCAGCCACCCAGAGGGGATCGCCAACCCAGGACATGGCCAGTGCCACCTTCCAGATGGAGGTGGTAATGGGGGGTGTGAGGAGGCAGGCTGCAGGGAGGCACAGCCATGAAAGGGCCCATCGGCGGTATGCCCAGAACAGACTGTACCGTGCCCGCATCACCTTCAAGCTGTACAGTGACATCAAGATTGTGGCCCATTACTGCCTGAATCAGGCCATTCTGAGGCGGCTCTGTGAGCTATGCAGTGAGGAGATGCAGGCACCCACAAGACTGAGACACGCTCTGTCTGTGGAGACAAAGATCACAGCTGTCATGTGCCTGCTTGCCACAGGCACCTTCCAGAGACCAACAAGGGACACAACAGGCATAACCCAGTCAGCCTCATCACACCTACTCACACAATTCCTCAGCACACTGCTGCCACATGCTGCAGAATACACCCATTTCCCTAGCACACAGGCAGAGTGCACTGTAAACATGCAGGAGTTCCACAGGGTAACATGGTTGCCTGGAGTGCTCGGGGCCATCGACTGCACCCATGTTGGCATCCACATACCACCTGGCCCAGAGAGGGAGGCATATATAAACCACAAGGGATACCCGAGTGTCAACTGCCAGGCGGTGTGCGATGCCAGGGGGCACATAATCAATGTCGGTACCATGCACCCTGGGGGAGCACACAATGCCTTCACTGCACTGTGCCATAGGTTCGTGAGTGGGGACATCTCCACTGGCCATCTGGTAGGTGAGCATGCAGTGCACGCCAGATGCTGAGAGCAGCTTAGGTGTGAGTGGGGCAAAGGCAGGGGTGCCATGGGGAGAGGCCTGGAAGGCCAGGGGCATAGTGTCACAGACCACCATGCTAACGATACCTCTCTACACACAGGTGACAGTGGGTACCCACTGTGGCCCTGGCTAATCACACCATACCGGTGCCCCAAAACCCCAGTGCAGCAGCAGTACAATGAGGCACACGCCACCACACAGAACATCATTGAGAGGGTGTTCGGGCTGCTGAAGGCTTGGTTCCATTGCCTGCACAGTTCTAGTGGTGCCCTACAGTACAGCCCCTCAAAGGCCTGTGGGCTATTCCTGGCCTGCTGTATCCTGCACAACATGGCCACCAACTGTGGGATAGCTGTTGTGGTTGAAGAGGGGGACAGTGGTGGGGACGATGAGGACACCGGTCCAGCTGGTGTTGGGCAGCCACCCCCTGGGCAAAGGGATCCCTGGCTGGCCCAGATGGCCCAGCATCACCGGAACACCATAGCAGAGGAGCACTGTGGACCACACAGGTAGGTGAACAGGGCCACGAGCAAGCACCAGGGGCAACGGCACAGCTGACAGACAGGTAGGGGTGGACACCAAGGCAGGTTCGGCGGCAGGGGTGTGGGCCTGCACACAAAGGCAGAGCACAGCAGGGCTGCACACAGCAAGCACACACAAGCACACACACACACCCCCCATCCCATGCCCACAGGACCACATGCACACCCATCCCCATACACCTCCCCACACACCCACACAGGACCCAACAGAATGACACCCAGTGGCAGGCACTGTGCATGTCTGAGACGTTGAGCACCATTGCACAGTGGCAGACAGCACTATGCTGGCATCATCATGCACATGCCACAGTGGCCAGCAACCAGGTGGGAGTGCACAGGGCCCATCTGAGTGCAGGGTAGGGTACTACACCCCTGCATTGTACACTGGACACCACAGTGCACACTGAGCAGCGGTAGACAGTGGTCATGGAGGGGGAAGGGTCAGTCATGCTGCACAGTAACTCAGCTGCCATGAACACGTGGGCAGCCCTGCTGAGACCTGCCAGCTGTGGCAGGCTGATCAGTGGCCTCATGGGGTGGCACTGATGTTCCCCCAAGGGTGACGCTGCATGAACACAACCGTGTCCGCACAGGCATCTGCAGGCCAGCTAACATGCCCACACCGGGCGTGCTTGGTATGCCCACAGCCGATCCCGGCCACCACATGGCAGGGGTAGCCCAACGCTGAGAACGAGGGGTGGACATTGCACTCTGTGGGGTGTACAGCAGCCGGGCACACAGCCGATCAGCCAGTGTTGCCATGACAGTCGCCATCGCAGTGGTGAGCCTATCGATGGCTGTGGTCACATCCGCCCGCTGTTGAGCTAACTTTGCCAGGAGCAGGGCATGGTCCCTGCTGTGCTGCTCCTCTGCCTGGTGCAGCTCCGCACGGAGTGCATCAACCGCTACCACGAGCCATACCTGCTGATCCACAGAGGCCTGGAGCAGAAGGCTGTGATCATCCATGGGGTCGTCTGCATGGCCATCATGCTGACCCCTGGGTGGTTCCTGACTCTGCAGCACAGCGCCCCATGACGGTAAGTGCCGCACAGCAGTGCCTTCTTGCGGCACATCATCATGCGGTGCACTGTTGCCACCCCCTGCCCCCATCCCCCCGTCAACACTGGCCAGCTGCTGCCACTGCCCCTTCGGTTGCTAAGTGCCAGGCACTACAAGCATGGCTGCATCGGCACCACCAACACCACTGCCACGTCTGCACACCAGTGCTGCCCCACTGGATGCCACAGACATGACAGGAACAATGTCTGGGGGACAGGCAACCATGCCAGCGCTGTCCACACTGCCGCCTAGGCAGATGCCAGTCATGGGATCCCCCTGTGACCCACCAACGTCACTGTCTGGTATGTGCATCACGTCATCATCGGTACTGGAGATGGCCCCGATCTGTGTCTCAACACACAGAACACCATGCTTGTTGCCCTGCTGGAACACAGCCAGGGCCTCATCTGCACCCGCACCACAGGCATCATTCCGGACAGCTGTGCAGGGCTGCAGGCTCTCGGTCCCTCAGACACCAGTGGAGGTGGATGGGTGCTCCGCTGGTTCCAGGGCCGCCCCCTCAGTGGACACACCCACCACCTCTGCCCCAAGAAGATGCTCAGGAGCTGTAAAGGAACACAGTACCATTAGTGGTTCCGCCTGAACCCTGGACCCTGCCTCCCTCTGCCACCCAAACACTGCCGGCACCGGTCCTACCATGTAGTGATGGGCTGCCGCCCATCTGGAAGCCTCCGCTGGGCACACCCTCAATGGCACAACACCACATGCTGCCAGCCACCTGCTCCTCCAGTGGCGTCAGGCATGGCACGTCTTGCTGGCCCCCACCAGTGGTGGCACACACTGCCTGGATGGCAGCCACCTTGTCCTTTATCCTCCTTCTGTCTGTGCCAACCTTCTTCTTGCACTCCTGCATGGACCGCTGGTGGCTGCCCTGCTGGTTGACTGCATGTGTCACCTCACCCCACACCACTGCACGGGCCTGTTGTGTGCCCCTCTGTACACTAAGGAGTGGCTTTCTGTCGAGGTAAGCCTCAAACAAGGCATCTGATTCTGCCCTGGTGAAGTTGGGCCTCTGCTTCCGCACCCTTCCCTGCTCCTCATCTTCCTCACGTTTGGTCATACTTGAACCTGGGGAGATGGACAGGTGTTACCATGGACTGTTCAGTCCCACACAGCCCTCCCAGACCACTATCCTGATGTCTCCACTGCATGGCACGTACCTCCAAAGGCTGCAATACCGATCCATGGCCTGTGAAATTCCATGGTGCCTTTATAGCACATCTCATGCAAATGAGGGTATGCGCAACTGTAATGGGATGTAAATGCAGCATATGTGCTCCGGAATGGATCATGAGCTGATTTGGATAACCTGGCTGAATATTGCGCAGATGTACCTTGTGCAATGGTGTTGTGCATGCTCAAGTCGTGGCGCACCACTATGATGTGCGCAATCGGATTCACACCACGCATGCTCATGGTACTGACACGTATGCTAGTGGCAAAGCACACGCACATAGTGTGGGAGGCAGTACAGTGCACAACCACTACTGTGCCTGTGGCACTCATGTGCTGTATGCCCTATGGAGCACATGTGCCATAGTGCAGATGGTGCAGTACCATCATGCCTCATATTGGCCACTGCACCGTGGGTGCCTTGGCACCTCTGCACAGTAGGCCACTGCATGGCGTAACACACATGCACCCTACTGCACACCATACTGGGGCCTCCCTATAATGCAGTGGCACTCCATGTGCGGCCAGACCCTTGAGCCTGTGGCTGACCTTTGCCCTGTAGGCATCATGCAGTCACATGGCTGCTCCCTTATCACCAGTCTGATGCCAGCGCAATTGCAAATAGCAGTGCAGCACTCGCTGCCTCAGCACATGGGACACGTGCACTACTGGGTGCCATTTTGCACTGTGGACAGCTTGGATAATGCCATGCACCAGAGCCCCTGTCTGGAGTGCCCTTGAGCTGGCCAACCTGGTGGCTCTTGTAGAGCCACATGCAAGTGCCCTGTTTTGGCAGGTGACCCTCCAGAAGCCTCACATCATGGTGTGGCAGGAGGTTGCGGATGGACTTGAAGAGGCCACTGGGAGCAGTCATTCTGGGGAGCAGTGTCACCAGTGCTATGGTGACCTCTAGTAGTGTGACCCTGACTGCCTGAGGCACCTGCTGGCACATGTCCAGCAGGAAGCCATGCCACAGACAGGTAGGTGCTCCTTGACCATCATTAGTGATCTCTGACTGTCTTTGGGGTACAGATGTCGGCAGGCCAGGCCGCCGGGGGGGCCAATACCTGTGTTGTCTGGTGTGGGGGTGCATTGTGTCCACCCTACACCACTGTGACCCAGACATGCTCTGTGGGCCAACGCACTTGTGGGAAGGGGGCTATGGGTCAGACGTGTACTGATGTGCCTCTCTCCATGTGTCCTCCCTAGGACCAGAGGAATGTCGTAGAGCACGGATGGCTGGGGAGCAACAGGCCTGGGACCAAGCCGGTGGAGTTGGCATACAGGCAGGCCACAGTGGTGGTGCTGTGGGTCAGCAGCGCCCTGCTGACCAGAATGCAGGTAAGTACCATGATTCCTTATACACCTGTGCAGGATGGGCTGCAGAGGTGGTGGTGTGGCATGGCCCCTCTGCACATGGCTCCTCCAGCTGTGCACTTCCCGCGGTGCCCTCTGCACCGTCCTGTGGGCCTGCACATGTGGGTGGGTGTCACAGGTGGGCTGTGGGTGCACTCAGTGCCTGGCTGTGCCACTGCCTTCCCTCTGCATTTCCTTGACACTGGATGGCCAGGATGGTGCTGTGTGGTGCATGGGTGGTAATGGTGTGCAGCGGTTTGCATGGCTATGGTGTCCAGGTGGGTGGCTCATGTGGGCGCACTCACAGTGGGTGGTCACATGCCATACCAGGGGCGCCGGTCACTGATGCATGCCTTGCACGTTGGGTGGGCTGTGTTAGTCTGGCCAGTCACTCATACTGTTTCTGCTCCCTTGACCTAGGTGGACGTCGTTGGGAGGCTGTGGAGCAGACCCTCTGGGAGATCCTGCAAGTCACCCTGGTGATACTTGAGCTGCTTGAGAGGAGGGACAGGGGAGGCCAGCGGCAGCACCATATGCATCACAGGGTGGCAAGAGAGGACCGGGGCTGCCAGTAGGGCCTGCTGCTAGTGGAGTCACTCCATCCCTCCCTGGACTGTACCCCACACCCCCATGTCCCCCACCTTTGCCATTCCCATTGTCCCCTGACCCTTTCCCCTCCTCCCTTGTAGCATCCTCACCCATCCCCGTCTCTGTTGTACAAAACTGTAAATAGATATTGTTGCTGTTGTACATACGTTTATATCGTATATATTGTGTCGGTCTCTGATTTGCAGCGGGCGCATGGTGCCTTGCTGCAGTGGTGTCATGGCTACTGTGGGGTGGGGCTGGCTTTGGCATGGGTGTGCCTGGTGGGGCTTCGTGTGGGTGAAGGCCATGGGCTGTGCCTAGGGGCATGTGTGGTGTGCTCTGTGCACTGTTTGCCTGTGTGCAGCAGGCTGTAGTGCATGTGCCATATCCCAGCTGCCCCTGTCAGTGTGTGCTTTGCCTGTGTGGCTGTGGCCATTGCTGCTACACTGCCACCATGCGTGACTGTGGTACGCATGGTCATGTGGCCCCCACCACCTCATGCTCGGCTGATGGCGTGCCTTCAGGGGCAGGCCATACCTGTCACCTTGCAGGCACAGCTCCCTTGCAGATGGCACAATGCATGTCTGTCCCTGTTGCCACTGTTGGTGGTGCTGTTGTTTGCTCCCTCCATGCAGTCCATGGTGACTGAGGTGGTGCCTGTGGTCTGGTGGCTGTCACATGGGGTTCTGCTGTATGTAGGTGGTGGCCTGGTCACAGGCCCCTGCACCTGCCATCAGGGTGGCCAGGCTCATGGGGCGACTGCCACATGGCAGGCTCACCAGCACCTTGTTGGTGGGCAGACCGCAGGTTACACAGAGCCATGAGCTTCACAATGGCAAAGCCTGTCTCACTGCTTTGTGTGGCTGTTTGCCGGAGTACCCATGGGACTGGGGGGGGCATTATGTGTGCCCTGTGTTGCCTCCTGTGTGGCACATGCCTCTATTCAGCACGGGAGGGTGCTGTGTTGCCTGGTGGTGAGGAACATGCACCAGGACAGACAGACCATCTCCACCCCCAACCCCCACCAGGGTAAGGCCCCATGAGCAGCACAACCAGATGGGTGGAGGATGGACCACAGACCCTTGAACACCGGTGCTGAACCAACAGCAGATATGACAGCCAGTGCTGTGGTGGGGGTGGCTGCATGGGTGGTGGACCGTGCTCTGGTCCTGTGTTCGGAGTGTCTTCCTGGTTGTGGTGGCATACAGCGTGGCTCTTGTCACTTGCGGGGTCCCTCAGGTACTGGTGCCAGGTCATCCACCTTGCTGTGCCTCCATGGGGGCCATGCTGAAGGACCTTGTGTGGGTTGTGGTGGTGTTGGTGGACAGTGTCACAGCCTGCATTGGATGGTCATGGTGGGGTTGTGGTAAATGTGTATTATGCTCCGGGGTGACTGGATGCCTTGGCATGGTGGTGCCAGACTGCCTTCAGTGCAATGCACTGTTTGGTCATGCCTTCTGTGCT
Organism: Neoceratodus forsteri; assembly: GCA_016271365.2. Classification (NCBI taxonomy): domain Eukaryota; kingdom Metazoa; phylum Chordata; order Ceratodontiformes; family Ceratodontidae; genus Neoceratodus; species Neoceratodus forsteri. Next base: position 606,482,099 of record CM057449.1, on the reverse strand, counting down.
AGGTGTCTAGGGTGTTCTGTACTGGAGAGCTTGGCATTGGTGTGGTGCCGAGGCATGGGTGGGGCTTGGTCATCCTTGTGTCCTGGTCTCTGTTGGCCAGTGGATGGTGCAGGAGCTCCATGACCAGTAGGTGGGGACTGCTGGGTCATATCTGCTGTTGGTTCAGCACCGGTGTTCAAGGGTCTGTGGTCCATCCTCCACCCATCTGGTTGTGCTGCTCATGGGGGCCTTACCTGGTGGGGGTTGGGGGGGGGGGATGGTCTGTCTGTCCTGGTGCATGTTCCTCAGCACATGGCACATCCTTGGCAGCTGCTTCCTGTCTTTGTCCATGCGCATCCCTAGGAGTGCTATTGCGCATCGATCTTGCTCCATGGCGCATCCCTCATTGCGCTATGGCGCATCAGGAGCAATATTCAGCCACATTGCACAGGCGAACCTTGTCCTGCACATGGTTTGAATATCGTGCCCGTTGCACCATGGCGCACTGGACATGAGTCTGCTTCTTCTATTGCATATCTTTCTGGTGCAGTCTGAATATCCCGGCCTTAAAACACTTTTGTGGGACAAACTGTGAAATGGAGTGATATCCTAGTTCTCTAGCTCCCCCTCCCCATTGGTTCCAGTCCTGGTTCACATTTTCCCCTCGCTCATGTAGGTCCTGGCTCTCTCAATCCTATTTCCAGTTTTGATCCTGTGACCATCTCTTTCTGACAAGCAACAATGGTGAGTTTCTGTGTAGGGACACTGAAAACACTTCGTGGGACACCTTGTGAAATGGAGCAAGGTCTTAGTTATCTACTGTAGCACCCTTCCCAGTCGGTTCCGATCCTGTTCATCCCCCTCCCTCGCTCACTTCGGTCATGGCTTTCTCTGTCCTCCTGCTTTTGATTCTCTGAACATCTCTTTCTGACAGTCACTGACAGTGCTTTCATGCAGAGGGATGTGTGTGGTGGCTTTATGCAGCTGCAGGATCTGCAGTGAGCAGTAGCAAGCTGCCCAGAACTGAGCAGTATCAGAGGTTGAAAGCAGCACATTATGCTCACTGTCTGACTAGTATCTTCACTGATGCAGCATCTCAGCATCAAGCTGTGACCATTGAGAAAGCTGGACTGAGACACAGCTAGATGAGCCCAGCTTACTGGACTCAGCAGCCAATGGGGATGGCCAGAGGACAGTTAGAGGGGGGTCTGTGACAAGCTAGGACGTAGGGAACTGGTGGCTTTTATTGGATTTAAACTCATCTCCCAGTTTGAACCCACCCTTTCTCTAGATTTCAGAGTCTTTGTCTGATTTTGTCTGTGAGAGGACCCAGGAGTCACGATAGGGACTCAAATGGGCTCCCTACTGCAGCTCCTTACATCTGTCTGCATCACTCTCTCCCACTCGCAGTTAAGTTCAGCAGATCCTAAACAGCATTTTGTGAGCACAGAAGTGGTAATGGTGGAATTGAACTGAACACTGGGCCCATGTTAGCCACAGGGTGGATTCCTGTCATGGCACAGCAGAGGACTGTGGGATACAACAGTCAGCCTGGATTACCTTAGTTCATTTCCAGAAAATATGTTTAATAATGTAAAATAAAACCTCCATAGCTCCTAACCCTCTATGCTGGTTCAGTGGATGGCGGGCAGTGCCATTTGGAGCCACAGTGGGTGGTCCAGGAAGTACAGAATTGCTATTTCAAGGGCCCCTTGTTTTACCCTCTGTCTTCCTCAAGCCCTACACAATGTGCATCTTGCATGGAGGGGTGTGGAGCTTGTGGCCCCACTCCTTGCTCTCCCCAACTCAAGTGTCTAGGTATAGTAGCTCCACAGACAGCACAGGATCAGGTCCTTGGGGTGGGGTGGGGGGTTATGATGCACATATTCATCTGAGGTTGCCCTGAAATGCCTTGCATGTGCAGAGAGAGCACACTGTGTCTATGAGCTGCATTCACATCTGTGGAGGTGTTGTGAATTGGGCCTTAAGTATGCTTTCTTCACAAGGTAACAAAAAAGTGGATTCAAACAGTCTGTCAAAGAGAAGCTGACATGACGAGATACTAGCATTGCAGTTGTTTTGTAGGACTAAACCATACACAGTAGCTTCTGTTATGGAGAGGGAAGACATAGCTAGGTGCATTCCCAGGGCACATACCAAAGTGCTATCTCTGCCTACCCACCTGCCCTGGCTATTTATGCCCAACAACTACACAGCAAATACATCAAGCCAATATTCAGTATTAACAAATGCTTACTAACAATGTCAAGCCCCTGCTGGTGAAGGACACTGATCTTGATTTTTCCAGGTGGCTTGGCAGAGGACTGCTCTGAGACCACTAAGGCAAGCATACATATGTAAGGTGTATGGTTTTGCTGGATCTCCCAGATTACTCTTTCACAAGCTATATCCCAATGGGGTCCAAAAAGCTTAAGGACCTTAAAATAGTGTTTTGGGTTATGTCTCCTCTTTCTGACTGACTCTCCAGAATTTGTTCGTTGGCAGGTAATCCTGTGTCAGATTCATTTAAGGTCTTACTACATGGGTATAGTCCTTGATAAAGCAGCGGTAATGCCCATAAAATCCAAAGAACCTCTGTTGATATTTTAAGTTCTATGATTAAGGCCAGGTGGTCAAGAATTTGATCTTGATGGTGTCAGTTTGAATCCCACATCCAGAAACAATATGTCCCACATATTTTATGGCGCTTCAGAAAAACTGTCACCTGTCTATTGAGAGTCTGAGCCCAAACTCTTCCAGACATTCTAGTACTTTATACCTAGCCCAGCTAGACTGGTCCCCTATCCAGCGTGCCCCTGACATTGACTCAGCTCTTAACCACTTCACAAATGCCTTCTGTAAGGCTTGTGGCTTTTTGACCCCACTTCACCAGGATCCGCTCCAAAAAATACAATGCCCCATGGATCACCCCACCCCTCCTCCAGAGACTCAAAAAACAGAGATAATTTCTGGGACATTGCAGTAGAATCTGGAAAGGCATCTGACAGACAGGCCTACAACGCAGAATGCAATAAGTACACTTGGGCCATTACGTGGGCCAAGGCAGAGCACTACCAGACCACCCTCACTTCCACTTGGGGTTCACCCGGCCCTTCTGTGATAATATGAAAGAGCTAAATGGGAAGTCCCGCCCCCCCCCACATCTCAGCTCTCCATCAATGGCACCCCCACCACAGATCCACTCTTCATAGCCAATTGCCTTAACACTGCCTTCTCTGACCTAAGCTTGGTCCTCCCCAGAAGCTTTTTTGACCCAATCCTCACCTCTCTCCCTCCGGTCCTGCATCGCCCACCATTCTACCTGCGCATCCTATCCCCCCAAGAAGCCAGGCTGCACCTGCTAAAAGCCTTAGACAGCAATAACCCCAGCAGTGACCCCCTCGACTCCAGGATCCTCTGTCTGGTCTTCGACAAAGTCCTAGACTGACTCACTTTCCCCCTGACTGACATTCTAAACCAGTCTCTATGCCCTGGGTTAGTTCCCAAGTGCTTGGAAATCTGCTGAAATCACACCCATACATAAGAGTGGGGACTGATCCACTCCCAAGAATTACTGGCCCATCTCCTTCCTCCCCCCACTCTCTAAAGCCCTTGAAAAAGTGGTGTTGATCCAGCTCTCTTAATACTTAACCAAGTATGACATTATGTGCCCAGAGCAGCACGGTTTCCGCCCAAGACACAGTACAACCACGGCTGTCCTGGAATTCTCCCAGTGCCTGCATGCTGCTCTCAACTCTGGAAGCCTTGCAGGTGCAGTGTTCATTGACCTCTCCAAGGCCTTTGACACTGTCTGTCATCCCCTTCTACTAGACTCTCTCCACCAACTTGGTTTCTCTGGTGGTTCTATTTCCTTGTTCTCTAGCTACCTCTCTGCTAGATCCCAGCATGTCAAGATCAGCGGCTCCCTCTCCAGCACACTTCCCATTCACTCCGGGGTCCCTCAGGGCTCCATTCTGAGTCCAGTACTTTTTAGTCTCTACCTCAACACCCTCCCCAGCTCATGTACCAGTAAAATGCTCCTCTACGCCGATGATGCAGTCCTCGTTGCCTCACATCCCAATCCCACCTCCCTCCAATTATCCCTCCAGTAAGCTTACAACCAAGTCGAAAAGGTGGTTCGGAGACCGCAGACTGGTCATTAACCTAAAGAAAACCAAATCAATGCTCTTCTCCCACCACCAAAATAAAGCTAAAATATCCCTCTTGATTATCCTCAGCACTCTGCACCTGCTAGAACAAGTGACCACATACAAGTACCTAGGCATCACGTTCGATACTGCCCTCTCCTTCCACACCCACATTAATGCCCTGTCAGCCGCCATTAACTCTCGGATTGGCCTGCTATACCGTCACAGGGACTGCCTGCCTCAGGTTGCCCTCAGGCTGGCCATCGCCTCCTCCATATTGTCCCTCGTGGACTATGACTTGTCTATCTACACTGCAGCTGACAACATTGCCCTCTCCAAAATCCAACTCTTCATCAATAAGGCCTGTAGGCTCCTGACCGGTGCCCCCAGACGAACTCACACCTGCCTTCTCTATACTACCACCAATCTTCTCAACTTTGAGGAGCGACTGCTCTACCAGACCTGCCTTCTAGCTAAGAAATCTCTGCTAGGACTCTTCCCACCCCGAGGGTCTCCACCTCCCTACAGCAGCCATCTTCGTCCATCACCACCTGTAGCTCTGTTAAGGCCACTTTCAAGGTGCCCAGAACCAAGACCTCTCTTGCCCAGAGATCCTCCCTCTACCAAGCCCCCACCTGGATCAACTCCCTCCCTAGCTGCATCTCCGACTTGCCAAAAATTGGCTCCTTCAAAACAGCCCTTCGGAACCATATCTTTAATACCCGCTGTTGTAGGTGCAACTAACCCTCTGTTGTAACCTGTGGTTCTCACCCACCTTGCCCCCTGGCTCGACAAAGTCCACTGGACAGCCTCTCCCTCCCCAGACCTACCCCTTCCCTACTAGGTCCAAACAGGGATGTAATCCACTGTCTTCTCTGAGGACCTACTATATCCATGAGTGTAACTCACAATTTTGTAACATTATGTAAACTAAGTAACATACAAAGTACTACATTATGTAACCTAAGTGTATCTATGTTAAATGTTCCTTTTACTGCACTTGTAAGGTTATCCTCTGTTTTAATCTGCACTGTAGTAACTGTCTTGATGTCTGCCCCCCATGACGAGGTGCCTTTGTAAATGAGTCTCTGACTCAAAGGTTGTAAACCCAATTTGTAATGAATAAATAAAATGATTTATACTGTTCCAAGGTCTCCTCAAACATGACGTTGTTGTCTAGGTGAACTAAACACTCCAGTAAATTCTATTTCCATATGGCACTGGAATATAGCCAGAGCACCAGATACAGTGGTGCCAATCAGGATGCAACACAGTGTCTCGAGTTACTGCTTGATAAAAGGAATTAACTGCCACTGAAATTGCCTGGTTTACTGCAGTAACTCTACTGCAGCAAGCTGCAGTTTTGTGTTGCATAATGGCTGGCATCACTGTACCTCAGGGCATCTATAAAAATGCATAGAACCCAATTGTTCAGGTGCACACAGTTTCTCTCAGTCTTCATGGGTATTTCTCAGATCCAGTACTAAGAACCAGCTGCTCCCATTAAAGCAGTCCTATGTATCCTATGTTCTTGGCATTATGTGATACAGTATCATTCATTTATTCAGTGTCTGGTAGTCCACATACATGGATACCATCTCATTTTTCCTGTGGATGATCACTATAGGTGAACCATAAGGGCTCCTGGACTAATTCCAGCTGCTAGGAACTCTTGCAGGTGTCTTAACGTGTTTTCAGATGATGGTTCTGCAGGTGGATGTGATGCTCCTCTCATGTCACATAGCCAACATCACAGTTACTCCATGAAAACACATTGGTCTGCTTGGCCAGTTTTCTGTTCACTCCTGCCCTCCATTCTTTAGGCAGTGATGAGTCCAAAAAAGGAAAAAACTGGAGGATCATTTCTGGCTTTGGTTCCCTCCATAGTGAGTTTGGGCTGGATGGCCATGTCAGTACAGTTCACCCAGGTACTGTGATACTTCACTCTGTAACATTCTTGTAGTGAAATGCAACACATAAGGGTGGTTGCATACATGGTAATTGGATTGGTTTTACCCACAGCCCATCTGGAAAGCCATGCTCCTCCAGGGCATCTATCATCAGTATCTGATTTTTGACATTCTTCTTTATTCTCACTATGCCACTGATGGCACATTCAGCAATGGGCAGTAGTACTGATTTTTCTCTCCATCTTGATGCCAGGGAACCCCTACAGCATATTTGCTGTCTATAGGCTCCTTCTGTGTCTGTCACTGGTAGGCTTGTCATACTAGTCTATGTACAGGCAATGTTCTTCCCTTTTGCTGCACTTCTCATTCTTTGCATAGCTGTATGAGTTATCCAAACTTAAGGGCGCTGATCTTAATCAACATAAAGATGTTGTCATACATCCTGCATCCAGACATACCAATTACAGGGGGCCAAATTTTTAAAGCTGCCCTAAGATCAATGCAAGCTGCAGCAAATGGCTTGTACCAATTGCTGGTGCACCAAGGACCCTGTGCCTGATTTCCATACTGGAGAGGTCCTGGTGCAAAATACCCACAGTTTGTGGCAGCCACTCCCATGCACCAAAGAGAGGGTCCATGGGAGGGTTTGATGGAGGCCAGCCACAGCAGTGTGGGCCACTGTATGAACCCCTGTGGGGACTGAGGCAGGTACGGCAGATCTTTGGAGGGGAGGACAGGGTACTTGTGCCAGCCCACTGCACGGTTGGGTGGCCTATTTGCACTCCAGTAGTGTCCACTAGATGCTCTCAGTGCAGTCCTCCAGCACATCAGTCAGCCACACAGTGGCATGCAGCAACTTGACAGGTGTCCCTCCTAGCTAAGTATCCAGTACCCTTCCCCTGGAAGGGCAGGTGACTCATTGGGCATCACTTGCCACCCTGGGTCCTGTCCTGCTGTGCAGAACAGTGGCGGTGCACAGGGAGTTCGACCAGGCACTGGTCAGTGTAAGACCTGTTGGGTCTGGCAAGCTTCAGGAATCCTGATGACGGGGATACTGCAACTTGCATCCACCACAAGCCCCCTACCACTGTGGTGCAGGTGGAGAGTGGCACACACCTGCACAGGCTGTTTGCCTCCTGGTGCAAGATGGGTTTGAAAATCAGGGCTGTTGCATACATTGAAGCAAGGTGCCCCTTGCACCAATTTTGTTTGGTGCAGGCACTTTGCATCAATTTTTGGACACTCAAAATCATGCCCAGGGTCTCCTTAGGTATACTAATTTCAGCCATTTTAGCTGGAAGATTAACTCCAGTGGTAATGCATCAGTCCCTAGACATCATGTCCTTGCAAGAGCATAAGTGGGTGGTGATCCAAAAGCTTGTTGTAATAATGCTTAAATACAAGGGCTACAAGTGAACCCTTGTCCAGGACTGAGGGAGTAGTTATTCCTTTCGTCTTGACCTGCATCTCTGACAAAGGTCTCACTTACTCAGTCAGCACATAGAGGATAATGGATGGGCAACAGTGAACAACAACACTGTTGTTCACGTCATGAGGTTGTCATGACAACCCAGTATACCTCAAGAGGTTTTTGGTGTCTTACAACCTCAAGAAGTGAAAAGTGTTGTTGTTTACTGTTACGCAGCCAAATCACATCTTTGTTTTTGTGCCAGGATTTCAGACTTTATCCCTCCCCTTCCCCTCAACCCAACAACAAGCCCAACTCCATCCCTGGTCCACCCCCTTCTCACACAGTCAACCTTATTTTTTTAATAAACCTACATGAGCCTACCGTGCAACATAGAACAGGTTTATCCTTATGTTTTTAAGTTTGCAGCTTGCAATCCACTTTCTAGGCCAGCACACACCGCTGTGGCCATTTCCTTAAGCCCAGAGCTCAGCTAGCTGCGCATGTGCAAATACGTTCAGTGTTGTTTTACCATCAATGTGACATACTCAAGATGGCACAACAGCGCGTTGACATCACATTGATGGCTTAACAGCACTGGGATACCAGCAATTTTCATATACAACAGACTTCTTCCATACATAGAAACATAGAAACATAGAATGTGATGGCAGATAAGGACCGCTTGGCCCACCCAGTCTGCCCATTTCCCTACCTACTGGATAAGCTGCAGATCCTAGTTAACCAGCAGCCTACTTCTTCCTACCCCCACCCCCCAGAATTGCCTTATGACTATACACCATAAAAATTACTTGTTATTTCTGACAATTAATCCGGCAACAGTTTGTAGTGATCATCTGGCAACTAGAGCTCCAGTGCACCCCTTTACTGACCCCACTGGCATTTCTGTGCTATCCCAGCTTCCTGATGAGCTACTCATTCACTTTGTGGAGATCCTCTGCACAATGACATCCTCATCATCAATGTCCAGATTTTCCACAGCAGAAGCATATGTAATCATCTCCTTTACCTTGACACCTGGGTGGCACCTGTGGCTCTGTTCAATTTCCACCTCCCTCTGGACAATATTCATATAGATCTATGTGGCTGTAGCTTTTACTGGTGGCACTCCACATTAAGGGTGTGCATCCTTCTGCTGTTCCATCACCAGTTGGGTCAATTCTTACTCTATTCCAGAAGTTTCAGGGTTCAAGGTGCTTACTTAACATTTACCAGGGCAGTTGTGATATGGAAGTCATTTGAGGGGTGCTGACAGCAAGTAGATGATCTTTCTGTTCTCTCAGTTCAATGATGATGATGATAACGTTTTTATTTTTATCCAGGAGCAAAATTTAGGGAAAAATCCCTGTTTACAAACAGTGCTCTGTAGAGAAACATTTATATACCATCTCACAATAACAAACATATAATTACATCAATTTCTAGGTACACAAAATATTAAGTTCAAGTATAATTCTTAAAAAACATAAAAAGCAAGGGGTATGTTAAATAATTACATGGGGGAATAACATATACATACTCTACCTGTATGTCTTACCAACACTGGGATATTTAAAGAATTACATGGGGGCATGACATGTACATCCTTTACCTTTAAATTTCACCAACTCCACTTCAAATGCTCTTACAGTTTTCTCTAATTTTATCGATATTGGTATAGCATTCCAATTACATTCTAGGGCAGAGACCAATGTAATATCACCATATCTGTTATTAGTTCACCAACTAAGTCTCCATAAAGTGATGGTTTCTAATCCCTCAATTGAATAATTGTCAGTATTTCATCTGTGTATAGAGATGCAGCGAAGTTTAACTCCGCTAGCGAAGTAGAGGTGGAGTAGCCCACTCCACCCCGCTTTGCAGCTAAGCGAAGTGGTCATTGAAATGCACTACTTCACCCACTTCGCATCATAATGATTTCACACTGCTTACTCAGCTTTATTTTTCTTTTAAAGGCAGAGTGAATGAGTATTGAAACAGCCCACAGATCACACATCTCACAGTCTGCAGGTCACATGCTTCAGGCAGAAAGTTAATCATGCAGACGGTGAAAGATTCACTTTCACCTTACCTAGTGTGGGAGAAAGAGCTGTGTTTGAGAGGAGACTCAAGAGAGAGAGAGAGATAGCAAAACACCTTATAAACCTTTTGAATTTGTATCATAATTAGCTGATTTTTTGGTAGCTTAATAGCCTATTTGTTGTCTTGAGTTGTGTTTGTGCACCTTTTTCAGTCTAGTATTTGTTAATTGTTAATGTTTTGTGTGTTTGTGAGAGAGAAAGAGACAGACAAGAATAGAGAGAGGTGTTTTTTTGTCTATGGAGCGGAGATTGTGTTGGTGTATGCATGCGCGGTGACACCCCGCGTCTGAACCAGAGCACCTTGCAGGCTAGTGGTCCCCTCCCTGAAGCAGGAGGTAGTGGTACCATGGAAGCATCACCTCCAGTGGCACCTACCAGCACCCCTCACCAGTCCCACCACCTGCTATGACCCCTGCACCAGTGGCTGAGTAGGAAGTAAGGGAGGAGCCGCAGCAATCACAGCCACAGCAGCAGCAGCAGCAGGTTTCCCCAACCCCGGCCCCAATTGAGCACCAGCAGCAGCAGCAGCTGCCAACAACATCTGGCCCCCCCGCCTGTGCCCGGTCCTCCCTGAAGCTCATTAGTGTGGGAGTTCTTCACTACACTGCCTGCGGATACCAGTGTAGTAAAATGCAATCTGTGTGGTGTGGTGGTGCGCCATGGCCCCAAGGGAAGTCATCTGGGCACAGGTGGTCAGTGCACCCACCTACTCAACCACCACTGTGCAGAGAGGAAGGCCAAGGTTATTGAACAGGGCAGGAATGCGCCTGCTGGCCCTGCTGAGCAACAGGTGGCAGCATGGCCTCCATCTGCACGTGGTGTCAAGCAGGGGTTGGCCATGGAGCAAGAGGCTGCTCCACAACCTGCAGGTGATGGTGGCAACCCTGCACGAATACTTGCCACACATGCTGATTTGGGCCTGATGTAGAGTGAGTCGGACCACTTGAACCACTGGATTGACAACATGGAGCAGCGGTTGGAGCTCATGGAGGTACACCAACTCCAAATTATGGCCATACTTCAACTGCAGCTCTCATACCATAACATTGATCATTAGTTTTTGTTTGTCCTTGCACCCACCACCTTCTCCATGAAAAAAATACTTCCTGACATTGCCCCTGATTCGTCCCCCGTCTTCACATTTTGCCCCCTTGTTTATGCACATCTCTTTTTCTGAAAGATGCTACCCTCTTGTATGTTCTTGATTTCCTTTCGGTACTTGATAGTTTCTATCATGCCACCCCTTTCCTTGTGGTTATACACATTAAGCTCCTATAGTCTCTCTGCATCTGGCTTATGGTGCAGACCCTGCAACATTTTACTTGCCCTCCTTTGTACAGCCTCCATCCTATGTCCTTGCAGAGATATGCTCTCCAGAACTACACACTGTACTCCAGATGAGGTCTGGCTACTGACAAAGTGTCCTGAAAATGCCAGACTCCAGATCAACAGAAATAACATGATAAAATGTGCTGAAAAGTCTCAATTATTTCCTGATGCACTGCTTTATGCATGCATCCACTCTGCATAAGTATGCCCCCAAAAATAGCTTCTATCAAAGTGTCCCGAAAATGCCAGACTCCAGATCAAGTGAAATAACCTGATAAAATGTGCTGAACAGTCGCTATCATTTCCTGATGCACTGCTTTATGCGTGCACCCACTGCCACAACAACTATGGCACCTGCTGCTGTTCCTGTACTTTTATCTTCTGCTGCCTGTGCTGACTGGGCTGATGCACAGTGTCTTACCAAATGATGATAGCCACAGATGACCATTGTGTGAACAATGATGTGATGATGCTATGTCTGACCGAAAGTCTGCTGCACTGGCTGTAACATGATGCCCTATGTGTGTGTGTACTCATATTGCTGTGGGTAAGTTACTGAACCTTGCATGCTCATGTTTTTTCACAGAGCCAAACATTTAATTGATATATATATATATATATTAGAGGCAAAAAACACCATGTAATACATCAGTTAGGGTTGTTCCACACTAAAGAAAGGTACTGTCATCATGCGCATCACGGTTTGCATTTCCTTATGCACTTGTATCTCCTTTTGCATCACTGTTCACTTTGGCGTCACTTTGCACTTGCGTTTCTACTAATGTTTGCTTTTCTATTTACGTTTCAGTCACCATGTGCGCAACCATTAGCAGCTGCATTTGCCTTGCACTTACCGTTACTATGTCACAAAACATCATGCTCCCACCACCACATTCCATTCACTATTTCTACTGCACGTTCTCAAAAAGAAGGGAAATTAGAGGCAATAAACTCCATTTAATGCATCAGCTAGAGTTGTTCCACAGTGACAAAAGTGATGAAATTCAGTGTTAAGGTTGAAAGCCCCCCTTGCACCCCCACAGCCCGCCACCCCAACCGCCAACGGGATGTGCATTGGGGTCTTCGTCCCTAACTCTCACCCTATCACATGTGTAAACAAGTTGAGGTATAGGAGAATGGGGTGAGTTAAGACCGATGTGATCCCAATGCACATCCGCTAGCGGTGATGCATCGGGGGTGCAAGGGGGCTTTCAACCCCAACACCAAATTTCCTTGCTTTTGTCACTGTGAAACAACCCTAACTGATGCATTGAATGGAGTTTTTTGCCTCTAATTTTCCTTCTTTTGAGAATGTGCAGTGAAATAGTGATTAATGTGTGTGGAGCTGCAGTCTTTTGGGCCCTGCCTCCCCACCACGTGATGTTTTGTGACATAGTAATGGTAAGTGCAAGGCAAATGCAACTGCTAATGGTTGCACACAGGGTGACTGAAACATAAATAGAAAAGCAAACATTAGTAGAAACGCAAGTGCAAAGTGACGCCAAAGTGAACAGTGATGCAAAAGACAAAGAACCTCTGTGCGTGAACACTGAGGCAAGGGTTACCCCAAAGAGCATTTGGCTGGGAAGCCAAGTTTCAAGAAAATACAAAATCACACATGCCCCCACAATGCAAAGCATCATGGGCTGCATATGCAAATCACCACAGAATGTTATGCTGGTCCAACTTTAAGTAGAATTGTATGGTGCCGAAAGGCCTCTCACACAGTTTGCAAAGGGTGCTAACAGAAGACATAGACACGTGTTTCGTCCTACCAGGACTCATCAGTATGCCTCGTCTGTTTGACACCCCAGTGCAATGGACCAGCTACCCCTAAGGCAGTGTGCCTGGGATATATTGTGGTGAAGCCATTAAAATAAAAAACTATTTAAAAGACAAAGAACCTCTGTGCGTGAACACTGAGGCAAGGGTTACCCCAAAGGGCATTTGGCTGGGAAGCCAAGTTTCAAGAAAATACAAAATCACACATAGTGATTGAAAAGGAGATGCAAGCGCATAAGGAAATGCAAACCGTGATGCACATGATGATGGTACCACAATTGGAAATGCAAATGATAATGTTAATGGCAGAAATAATGCCAAAGGAAACAGAAATGGAAAACGCGAACACAAGCGCGTACGCGAACAGGAACGCAAACAGTAATGCACCCGGTGGCATACGCGGGAACGGTAACACAAACGGTCATGGAAATGCAAGTGGAAATGCTAACTGTAACAGTAATGGAAGCGCACACCCTGTTTTTGCCCAACAGCTGCATAGAGAAGCACAGTGTGTACAAATAATGTATGCATAATAATGGGCCTCAGAGCAGAAAATGAGCTGTTGGAATACTAAATTGCTTATATCTCAGGAACCATGCAATGTAGAAATAAAATTAAAATTTCACATGATTCATCAGTTTCCTGGCTAGGTTTTCACTGAATGCATAGCCCAAATTCCATATCTTGTACTGTTTCTGAGATACGAGCCCCGAAATGCGCGGCGAATGCTACCATGTTAGTCTACGGGAAAAAATGTCAAGCTTCGGAGTATCGTAACTTTGCATCTGTGCAATATTTTGTCACCAAACCATCAAAAGGCACATCTTAGAGATGTTGACTGCCATTCTTCCAAATTTCGGCTCAAAAGACCAAACCGTCCTTTTGCAGCAGGGTGGCAAAGCACTCCTGTCATTTTGGCCATAGTCTGGAAAACTAGTGTCGCAATTTGCGAAAGCTTTAGCAAAGTCTTGCGAAAGTGTCGCAGGTGCAACACTACGTTGTGACACTACTTTTTCAAGAAATTTGAAAAAACATATTTCTGGGGTGTTTAACACCAAAACAAAGACATGCATAACATCCTCAGGGCTCGACTAGGTAAACACAGAAATAATTCTGTCCCTAGATGGTCCCAATTTTAAATGCCAAGCATTTTTCTGATCACCAACTGAAAAGAAAATGGCAGATTTGTGACACTACTAGGGCCATTTGTGACACTAAAAATTACATTTGCGACACTTTCAAACTTTTTGTTAACTTTTCCCATTGACTTAATAATGGGAACTTGTTTTTTGAGTAACTTTTGAACCGTTTAATATTTTTTTCATGAAATCTTCAAAAAGCACATCAGGGACCCCATCTGCATGTTTCCTGAAGTTTTTGGACCGGTCACACAAACCATGCGACCTGTAGGTGCGAGCAAAAATTCACAAAAAAAGCATAATTGCACACACGGATGTCGCTTAATAACTCCACAACTGTATATCCGACTGGTACAAAAGTTTGCAGATCCCAAGATCTATGGTGCCCCCCTATGCCTGCCAAATTTCAGGCAAATCTGTTGAACAGTGGCAAAGTTATTAAGGTGCAAAATTTCACCCTTTAACCTTAAAAGTGCTACTCAACCCTAACTATGGTAGCACTACTGTGTTACCATAATATTTATATGTATATTAATATCATTGCTGTTTTTTCTCTCACAGATCATCCAGTCATACTTGGGTTGTGCATTTTTTGGCTTGCTGAGGAATTTTGCTGTAGGAAAACTGTCAAGCCAGGAAACGTAAGTATTTTTTTGGGAAGGGTAAGGGGGTAATCATTTGGAAGCAAGCTTCATTAATGGTTTTGTTTTGACTTCTTTACAGTTTTTTTGTGTATCCTCTGGATTCATACAAGTTGCATGTGTTCTTATTTGCAGAAAGCACCGATGGCAGCTCACAGCACCAAAATGTTACCTGCAAACAGACAAAGAAGAAATAATTCATACTTCATTGCACTAACACAATCTATTCTAACTAAGTTTGGCTGTTACTGTCTGTTATATCCACTTTAATGGATACCAAGCTATTAGTAAGCCACACCAAGACTGACTAAAATGTTTAGTACATGTGACATGCACTGGCCCACTGTCCTAACTTTAGTTACATTACGAGATGTCTTGTCACAACCCGGATAAAACTTTGTTCAACCCCATGGCCTGCTGAAGTAAGCCAGTGACTGATGTGCATGAAAAATATATTATGTGCCATACATGTCAGTTACTTTGTATGATTTACACTGGGTTGAAAAAATGAAATACCTAAAAGAAGTGATGAAATAAGATTGATATACTTACCTGAAACTGATATCCTGTAGGTGGTTGTAGACAGTGCTGCAGTACTCCAGTCCTCCAGTCCTGTTATACTGTTTGAAAATGGAAACCTGTAAAAAACAAAAAAGTTGCCTGTATATG
This sequence comes from Neoceratodus forsteri, assembly GCA_016271365.2. NCBI lineage: Eukaryota > Metazoa > Chordata > Ceratodontiformes > Ceratodontidae > Neoceratodus > Neoceratodus forsteri. The sequence goes on along the minus strand of CM057449.1, from coordinate 606,466,992 downwards.
TTTCTCAAGTGCATCTCTAAGATGTTAAAGGAAGCATTAACACAGCTCAAGGAAATTCCATAGTATGACAAATTAGTACATACTCACTGTAAACTACTGATGATAAGAAGTGTGGTGGCTGTAACTGGATGCAGGCTCCTTCTGGCAGGGCATGGGCACAGGAGCACATTTCCTGTCACTGGCATAGCAACTGGTGGCTTTAGCATGATGTGGGTTACTTCTGGTCAAGGGCACAGGAACACATTCTGTCTCACTGTCATATAGACTGGTGGCTTTGGCTGGCTGCAGGTTACTTCTGGTCATGGGCACAGGAACACATTCCCTCTCACCGTGATACAGACTGGTGGCTTTGGCTGGCTGTGGGTTACTTCTGGTCATGGACACAGAAACACATTCCCTCTCACTGTCCTACAGACTGGTGGCTTTGGCTGGCTGTGGGTTACTTCTAGTCATGGGCACTGGAACACATTCTCTCTCCCTATTAGACAGGCTGGTGGATTTGGCTGGCTACGGGTTACTTCTGGTCATGGGCACAGGTACACATTCTCGCTCACTGTCAGACTGATGGCTGGGTTGCTGGACATGGTGTGTTGCCATCTTTCAATGTCACTCAGGATGAATATATCTTTAAATGGCAGTCCCTGTTTACTGGAGTGGTCACTTTCATTTTTCCAAGTGGTAACTCTAAATAGTACTAAAAGTCATTGAAAAATGGTGCCAATACCGGTCTATGGAGCACTCACACAGCCTTCATTTTCTGACATCACAAAAGGGGGCTGGGGGTACCTCCCTGGGGGCATGTCAGGCACGGCTCTGATTTTATAGGGGTAACATTCGGGGTGCTATGACTTTTTAACTGGAGGGAAGCACAATGGAATTTTTAATACCCCTCAATAGTGGAGCAGGTCAACTATTATATATGTGTGAGGGGGACTGGGTACCTGACAGTGGGTACCTGCTCTTTTAGTGTAATCAGAAAATATACCAAGAGGATGATAAAATAGCATGATTGTAATGGGTCATTATTTGTGCAAATCTGAATTATGGAATGAGACTGAGTCACGAACACTGGTTATATTTTATGAAAAACCAAAAATATACCATTAATAAAATGTGACAGCCTTTCACACCATTAACTTAAATACCAGCAAACAACCACTTCATCCTCATCAAACAGGAAACTTCCCTCACAGTCAATAAGGTCAGAATTGTGTCCACTAGGGAATTCTTTGTGCATGATCGCATCGTCAACCTCACTGGTAGACCATTTGATGCTGCCACCAGGATGGTCTGCTTCTCCCACATCATCATCAGCATGACCATCGTTGTGATGGGATACGAACACAGATGTGGTAGTTTGAGTAGGTATGTGACCTTCGCTCACTTTTATATATGTCAGCATTCTGACATTTGTCGGCGAGAGGTTGGTATGATGGTCACAAACTATAGCCCCCAAACAACTGAATACCCTCTCCACACTTACACTGGAGGGTGGGCTGATCAGATACTTCAGTGCCACTGTAGTCAGCTCTGGCCATTCACTCACCTTTCCACTCCAGTACAGCAGAGGATCATCAGTTACTGACAGATGCCTGATTTCAGTCCAATATGAGTCAACCATTCTCTGTGCTGCATGCAGTCCTGTTGTTGACCTCCTCATGTTCACTGTACTCATGGATGTCACAGATTCCCACTTGGGATAAGGCACCCCAAAGTGGGTTAATGGCAACCAGTTTTGCTGACACCCCACCTGGACTTACTGGATGTGCTTACTAGTCCACAGTGACCTACAGCCTTGTCATGCAGTGGTTTTCTGAACTTGGCACGTGACTTCTATGCCCCATGAACCAATCGCACCAGTTGTCCACTGATATTTTTAATCTGTTCAGGCCCTTCCTCCAGTAAGTATGCAATTCCATGTTTGTATTGTGGGTCCAGCATTGTTGCTGTTCTGAATTTGTCACTTTGCAGAATACTTGCAATGTGGGGATTGCAGTCAAATACTGTCAGTATGTGGTTAACTAACGCACTGCTTGAACAATCTCTGGACACATCAAGGCTATGCTGCAAATTCAACAAAGTCTGCAGCACCCACAGCAGTGGAATGGCTTGGCTTATGGAGGCAGTGTCACCATTGACTGCCTGTGTGGCATGTTCAAATGGCCTCAAAATTGATATCACCAAGTCCATGAGGTGCCACTGTTCTGTTGTCATAGACATCGAGGCCCCAGAAGTGTCATTGCTAGTGTGCATGACTAGGTATTCTGTGATGGCTTTGCACTGTTCATATAACCTCTTTGCTATGTTAAGAGTTGAGTTCCAGTGCGTGACAACTTCCAGTTTGAGGCAATGCTGAGGGAGGCTGTTTTGAATCTGCAGCTGCCGAAGTTGGTCACAGACTTTCCAGAGCGCAAAAAGTGTGCACAGATGTGGTGTGCAACTGTAAACATTTCCTTAATGTCAGGGTGCTGCAGAAACTCCTGGACCATGAGATTTAAACAGTGGGCTATGCATGAAACCTGAACAAAGCCACCATCGATGATACATTTCACCAGGTTTGAGCCATTGTCACTGGCTATAAAGCCAGCTGTTTCAGTCAGTAGCAAATCAAGCAAGTTTTCACCAGTGTGGGAACTGGCCACACTGTGCATTCCAAGCATTGCATGCTGTCGAATTCCTGGGAGGTTGCTACCATGACAGCCTGCCTTACTACACTGGTTTCCAATACTTCCAGCACAGACAACCCCCGGTACCTGCACCCAGTGTGCAGTAATACACAAATATGAACTGCCTGCCATTTTGCCACTTGTCCACATATCAATACTTAAGTGGATGAATGGTGAGGAGGAATGTTGAAGAGCATGTCTTACAGACTCTGTCACAGTCCAGAATAACTCCGGGACAGAACTTGTGGAAAAGTATGTCCTGGACGGGACTTTCCATTTGGGACAAGCAAGTGCTGCAAAACACCAAAATCCAGAATTCTCCACAAAGGAGAAGGGCAAAAGGTCACTTGCCAGCATTTCCACTATAGCTGCATTCAGTTCACGTGACACTGCATGACTGGGTGGGTATTTCAAGTTCCGGGCAAAAAGATTCTGCAACGTGGGCTGAGTTGTTACCCATTTTGCACATGGTGTGCCAAATGGCTCTGCTCTGCGAACAGCCATGGGTGGGGTGCTTTTGCTGTGTGATGAAGAGGGGTGCACAGGTGACACTGAGAAGTCCACAAATTATGTTATTTTCCCCTTTTTAAGCACAGGGGTTGATGTTGGACTAGAAATACTGCTGCATAAACCACCGCCACTGCTGCTACTCTGACCAGCACTTGAAGACAATTCAAAATCATCATCCTGCTCATGCCTGTAGTAATCCTCAGCTGTTATTTCACCACTACTACAGACATGGCTACTTGGACTACTTACAGTCACGGAAGGGGTAAACATGCTTAATTAGGTGGATGAGGGTGAATGTACTTCTATGGCATTATCTCCCCTTTGGTGCTGAGTCCACAGTGCCATGTGCCTGTTCTTCAAATATGTATGCTGGCCCCTGGTGCCCAGATGACTACCCTTTTTACCATGTCTAACATGCGCTTGGCAAAGCTGGCAGATTGCCACTGATTCATCACTTGGATCTTGTAGAAAAAATCCCAAACAAGGGATTTTGATCCCCTACTTTTAGTTTTCACAGGTCCCTGATGCTGCATATTGTACTCCAGTTTTTTAGACAATGACATGGGGGTGTACTACCTGATTTCTGTCGCTGACCACACTTGGGCTCCACCTACCTACCTATCACTGTCTATGATGGCTACTACTGGGTCATCATCCTCAACAGAAACCACCGCGTCACAGCTTTGATGAGGGAGTGATTTAACACCAGCAGATTGAGACTGTCTACACACAGCCACCTTTAGTTGCTTTTTCTCCAGTTCCCAACTGGGGTCACTAAAGTCATCATCATGTTCCTTATCAGCATCCATAATGTCAGCTTGGATGCTGTCCTGTGGAGAACATGCACCAACCACAGCATCATTATGATCATGCAATATTTTTTCTCCATTTGAAGGGTTGGATGGCACAGGCATGACCTCATCAACAGCACTGGAAACATAAGATTGTGACGACTCTTCATCAGCGTCAGTATCATGTTCAACCAATGTGGGGATGGGGATGGGGACATCGGGGAGTGTGACATCTACTACACTCTGACATGGTTTTAGACTCCGCAATATTTTGGAAACTGGTTAACTTGTTGTCACGGGTTGAGCTTGGGGCAATACTCATGCCATCAGCAACTTTACTACCACCAGAGGGGACAACAGCATCTCCAACAATGATTAAAACTACTGATTGCACTGTGAAAAACATAGTCTGAGAAATCCCTTTACTGGCATCAACTATGCACTTCTGCTGCATACTACCATGCCCATGGCCACTCTTGCCACTGGCAGCAGTGCCATGACCAGAAGCATCTTTGCATGCACGTCTCTTTGCAGGCATTTTTTGGATTACACAGAAAATGAACAACAAATTGAGATTTCTGAACTTTGGGGTGGATGGGAAGCCAAAAAACAACAACTGTGACTTACAGATGCAGAATGAGCCCTAAACAGATGCAAACTCAAAGACAGAGATTGCACACTATAAAGAGATGCAGCCGCACAGGCACAAAAACACCTTAAGCAGTAGTCACACAAATCCAAAACTAGAAAAATAAATTATACCTTTTGTGGGTTGGGGGGGCACTGCAGTAGCAGTCCACTAGCTAGATAGAAGGAAGCAATAAAAAATACCGTAGATGGATAACCGATTCAGATTGCTGCAATTACTGTGTGGCACTGGCACAATAAAATGTGTCTGACTTGATGGTAAGCACACACACTCACACACTACTACAGGTAATGCGCAGAAAAATTAACAGTTCGGTACTCTATATAACCAAATCTTTTAAACCGACTGAAAATATGCACTGAACCACAACAGCAAAACATTATCAAAAATTAATGCAAGTATTTACTGTGTGTACAGGAACACACAAATACTAATACACTACTACTACCCAACAGTTAGAACTGCGTTTCTCACTGTGAATCTCCCTCCACCACAGATACACCCCACCCCCGAAGCATACCAACAGTGTCTATCAGTACACAGACTGAATGTTCTAAATTAACATTCAAAATGCACACTGAAACAATCAACACTCAATGATATAAGCACAGGAGGGTTTCCTACAATCTATGCACAAAATGTTGACCAAAATAATTGGATCAAAAGTGATTTTTTAAAGCTTTTTCGATGGTTTGATTCTCAGAGCTCTGAGAGCAAATTGTCTCCAGTTTTCCACCACACACACTACACTGAACTGAGGCTGTGCAAGACAATCTAGAGCCCATGTGACCTGCTATCCCATGAATCACTGCAAAATTCACCTCAAAGAGCAATAAAATGGTGAAGTAAAGTGAAGTCCATTCAAATCAATGGCATGTCACGTTAAAATTAAGGAGAAGGCAGTAAAACAAAGTGAAGCAACGCAAAGTCCATTGCAGTCAATGCACTCCGTGTTAAAATTAGAAGGTGGAGTAATACACTTCACACTGCGGAGCACTACAAGAATTTGGCGCTATTACGTGAAGTAATCTGTTCCTCCCACTACATCGTCAGAAATGAGACCAAACACCTTGAGGCACCACAATTCTTGTAGCCTGAGAAGTGACTCTCACAAGCTACCAATCAAAATGCAGGAAATTTTGACATCACTAGAAACCAGGGAAAGCCAGTCCCAGCTGCTTCATGTGAAAGTAAAACCTGGCAATGAGAAATGGTTCTCACTAGTTACTGGTGATGTCAGAGTCTGTGTGGTCTCAGTGTTGATGTAGTGGGAAGAACAGAACTGACTTTTTTTTCCCCATCCAGACAGAGTGCTGCACCACACATCACCCCAGTACTGCCAGTGGAAAATCTAATCAGCAAATAGAAAAGAAAAAAATATTTGAGATATAAGAAGTGATAGCTGACTACATCTGAAAGTTGCAATTAATTGCAGGCAGTTTCCAGGCAGTACACTAGCTCTTTAAGGGTCTGAAAACCTCTGGCCTTTTAATTCCACTGGATTGTGATTGATATTTCAGTGGTTATACTTGGCTTGTAGGCTCTACATGGTTGAAGGGCCTGGGTCCTTTTGTCTCCTGTATTGTTGGGGGTTTGTATCCAGGTTAAGTTAGAAAATAGTGGGGTACCTCCACCCAGAGAAAGGTTAAAGTAGGCCTGGTGCAAGTATGGTAGAACCCCCTAGTATGCAATACCTCCTTACCTAGCCACAACTACTTCGCTCAACTTGTGAACCAACACACAGCAGTGACAGTTTCCACAAAGCATAGAAACATAGAAACATAGAAGTTGACAGCAGATAAGGACCACAAGGCCAATCCAGTCTGCCCATTTTATCTACCTTATGAATGTGCCATAGGCCTTTACTCTGCCAATGGCCTATCTACTCATACTTATATGTATTGCTCCCTTATGCCTATCCCGTGCCTGTTTGAAGCCCTGCACTATATTCATATCCACCATATGCACTAAATACTGTAATTTAAATAGCATTCAAGTAAGACTTTCAAACAAAGAGCAAGGGATTAGATTTTGGGTCAGGAACAAGGCTTAAATGGTAGAAAAAATAGACTTTAGTAGCAATGAGGATGTGGTGTATAGTATCTTTTGGTTGATCTTCTGTACCCTCCTAGGCCCATGCCACTTTATTTCAGTTCTAGCCACTCTTCACTGCCCTCCAAGGTCCAAGCCACTTTAATCCCAGCTAATTTTCAGTGCCCTCCAAGGTTGCCGGCAAGTTATGAATGTACTTGGGCTGTCATTATGTGCCTTTCCAGATGGAACTCTCAAACCGTGTCTGCCCCCACAGCACATTACACTATGCAGAACCTTGCCTTAACCCTTAGTTTCTACTAGGGAGGTCCTGGTGCTTTACTAGAAACACAACCATAGAAATGGTGTAGGTTGGATGAGGCTGTTTGAGGTTGGCCACCGGTGGTGCACTTAAGGTAAAAATTAGCAATGTTTTGTGGGATGAGAAAACTCCAAACCCAATGGTCATTAAAATGAAAACCTCCAAATAAAGTGTTTACATAGATACATAGGTAGATAGAGAGGGCAGAAAAAGGCTCTTTTCCCATCCAGTCTGCCCACTTTACCTGACTATTCTGCCTCGGCCATGTGGCAAATATCCCCTTTCCTACTGTCCTCCTTTTTCTAAACAAGCCCATCACCCTGTCCATCCCAGCTTGAAGCTACCAATCAGTTTGGCCTGTACCATTTCTGCAGGTAGCTTATTGCACTTATCGGCCACCCTTTCATAGAGAGTGCTTGCAGACATCTTTTTGAAATCTTCTTCCACCCCCCACCAGCTTCAGTGAATTCCCACTTGTCCCTGTGTTTGAGCTCAAGAACAGTTCCTTGGTGTCTACCCTATTTATCCCATATTTGTATGTCTCAGTTGTGTCATCCCTTCCTCTCCTTTTCTGAAGGGAGTACATGTTTAAATCCTTCAGTTTCTCCTCATACTGTATGTCTTACCCCCAAGGCCATGTACCATTATAGTTGCCTTGCATTGTGCTGCCGCCACCTTGTTGCAGTCCTTCTTCAGGTGTGGGCTCCTGTACATTGCACAGTATTCCAGGAGTGGCTGCACTAATGAGTTGCACAGTGGCAGGATCACTTCTCCCTCTCAGCTGCTTATCACATTCCCTATGCAGACCAACATTTTGGTTGCTGTACTCACTGCCCTGTTGCAGTGTGCAAGCATTTTTAGGGTCCCTGATATTACCGCTAAATCAGTTTCTTCCATAACGCTATCAAGCACCATCACCACCACAATCTCATATTGCACCCTTAGGTTTCTTCTCTTATGTTCATTACTTTACATTTTCTAGAATTAAAGTTCAGCTGCCAAATCATAGACCTGCTCTGAAGCCTGCCTATATCCTCCCATAGCTCTCTTCTCCCTTTCTCTGTGTCTACCCTTGCACAGATCTTTGTATCATCTGCAGAGAAGCAACTCCTACAGTTTCTCCTCATACTGTATGTCTTACCCCCAAGGCCATGTACTTTCCGTCTTTCGGATGAGACGTTAAACCGAGGTCCCATCTGCCTGGATTGGTGGTAGTTCAGGTGGATGTGAAAGATCCCATGGCACTTATCGAAAAGAGTAGAATTTCCCCGGTGTCCTGGCCAAATTTCCGTCATTCACTTAAAATACCACCAATAGCTTAGTCTGGTTCAAGGTCTGTTGGCATTCATCTTCTATCCCCTTCCCCCCCGATTGTGCCTGAAAATAGGCAGGATTTGTCTAGTGCACTTACCCGGTCAACAAAAACTAAATAAATAAATAAAACTCCTACCTTTGATACCTTCGCCAATGTCACAGATAAAAATATAGAAGAGGACTGGTCCAAGTACGGCCCATCGAGGTATCCTGCCAGTCACTTCCCTCACCCCAAAAACACTCCACTAATTACCTCACTTTGTTTTCAGCACCCCATTCAGCTCTCAACCCAATTTGCCATCCTATCCTCCACCCCTACATCCCTTACATTCTGACCAGTCTCCTTTGGAGGACTGAGTCAAAGGCCTTGTTGACGTGAAGTCAAGGTGTACTATAGCAATTACCAGTCTCCTGTCTTCTGCTGTAGTCACCTTGTTGACAAAGTCAGCCAGATTAGTCTGACAAGACCTTCTCCTCGTGAACCCATGCTGTCTGGTGTCCTGTAATCCATTCTTTTCTAGGAAGTCCATCAGGTCCTCCCTCAGTAAAGGCTCCATGATTTCTCCACTATAGACATCAAGCTGACAGGCCTATAGTTCCCTAGCAAATCCCTGTTCCTAATTTTGTATAGTGGTACAATTTCCACTGTTCTCCATTTTCTAAGTACCCTCCTGGGTTTAAATAGCAATTGAAAATGTATGCTAGTGGCTCTGCTATAACCCCTGCTACCTCATGTAATATCCTCGAGTGTAACTTATCAGGTTGTATAGATTTATCTACTTTCAATCCTGCTAGCTTTTCCAGCACCCTTTTCCCTGTTATCTGGACCTTTCTCTGAGTGCCTTTGCTCCCTCTTCCTAACCACACAATCTAGCAGTGGCCCATTCTTCTTCTTAGTAAATACTGAGCAAAACTATTTGTTCATTATCTCTGCCTTTTCCCTATCTCCCTTCTCCCACCACTCCCTGCTCTTAAGTCTCACTGTGCCCCATTTGACCTTGTGCTTTTTTTGGATGTAATGGAAGAAATGCCGTATCTCCATTCTTCACCCCCATTGCCAATCAGAGCCTTCTCTCCACTTCTGTCTCTCACCTTCATAGAAACAGAGAATGTGACAGCAGATAAAGACTGCTTGGCCTACCCAGTCTGCCCAGATGTTCCTGCTATCTCTGAAGACCCTACCTGATCTCCAGAAACCCTACTCCTTGCCTGATTTCTAATATATTCCTTTGTCTATCCCATGCATGACTGAAGCCTCCCACTTTCTGTTGGTTTTTCCTGTTGCTTGCTGGTATTTCACCTAATTTTCCTCCATTTGGCTTCCTTTATACTTGGAAAATGCTCTCCATTTGATTCTTATTTCCATCCTTACATCCACTGTGAGCCACCGTGGCCACTTAACCCAGTTTTTTCCTTGATTTGACCTTGTGCAAACTTTGGATGTACCAGAAGAATGGTTTATGTTCATTCTTCACCCCATTATCAAACAGAGCTCTGTCTCCACTTTGCCCTTCTTGCCTTCCTGGTGGTTTCTCTTGTTGCTTCCTAGAACTTCACTTTGTCTTCCTCCTTTTTGACTTCCCTTATATTTTTGTAACCCTGGTGCCGGGTCTTAGAGGGCTACTACCCCTGCCTGGGCAGCTATTTACCAGGTTGAGGGGCCTGGGTTCCCATTCTGCTGCTACAGTTTTTTTTTCCCAAGATGAACAATTATAGTGTTCAATTATATCCAGAGTACATTTTAAGCGGGTCTGATTTTCAACAGTACAACCCCCTGGTATGCTGTACCAACCCACCTCCCCACTAAGTCGACCCAATATTTCTATTTCTGGAACCTAAACAGTTTTTCAGAAATCCTCTGTACTGCAAGGTACTAGCCCTGACTTTTGGATTTGGTACCAGTGGAAGCTGATTTCCAAGTGGCCCATACTATCTGCTGCTGAACACACCTCTAACTACTGTATCTCCCTCTATGTCTCTAGTTGAATTTATGTGCTAGGGTTTAATGATTTGTTTAATCCTTACAGTCATTTTAAGTTCTGAGTTGATATTAGAAGTGAATTTAGAGCTTTTTTTTTTACCGTCATTTTACGTTCTAAGTTGATACTAGAAGTGAATTTAGAGCCTTGACTGTGTAAATCCTTGTTTTGCCGTCTGCTCTGCAACCTCTCTCCTCTCTCCTCCTCCCCCACACCATCTGCTTTGCTCTCTGAACCTGCCCACTTATATTTATTCTCTTTGTTCTGATGTGACCAGCCCACTTCTCCAGCCTTTAAAAATCCTATTTTTCTACTTTATTTCAGGGATCCAGCATGCCTTGACCAGGCCACGGACCCCTCTATTTCTGGAACCTAAACAGTTTTTCAGAAATCCTCTGTACTGCAAGGGATCCAACGTGCCTTGACCAGGCTACGGACCCCTCTATTTCCGGAACCTAAACAGTTTTTCAGAAATCCTCTGTACTGCAAGTGATCCAGCGTTCCTTGACCAGGCTACGGACCCCTCTATTTCTGGAACCTAAACAGTTTTTCAGAAATCCTCTGTACTACAAGGTACTAGCCCTGACTTTTGGATTTGGTACCAGTGGAAGCTGATTTCCAAGTGGCCCATACTATCTGCTGCTGAACACACCTCTAACTACTGTATCTCCCTCTGTGTCTCTAGTTGAATTTATGTGCTAGGTTTTAATGATTTATTTAATCCTTACAGTCATTTTAAGTTCTGAGTTGATATTAGAAGTGAATTTAGAGCTTTTTTTACAGTCATTTTACGTTCTAAGTTGATACTAGAAGTGAATTTAGAGCCTTGACTTTGTAAATCCTTGTTTTGCTGTCTGCTCTGCAACCTCTCTCCTCTCTCCTCCTCCCCACACCGTCTGCTTTGCTCTCTGAACCTGCCCACTTATATTTATTCTCTTTGTTCTGATGTGACCAGCCCACTTCTCCAGACTTTAAAATCCTGTTTTTCTACTTTATTTCAGGGATCCAGCGTGCCTTGACCAGGCCACGGACCCTCTATTTCTGGAACCTAAACAGTTTTTCAGAAATCCTCTGTACTGCAAGGTACTAGCCCTGACTTTTGATTTGGTACCAGTGGAAGCTGATTTCCAAGTGGCCCATACTATCTGCTGCTGAACACACCTCTAACTACAGTATCTCCCTCTATGTCTCTAGTTGAATTTATGTGCTAGGGTTTAATGATTTATTTAATCCTTACAGTCATTTTAAGTTCTGAGTTGATATTAGAAGTGAATTTAGATTTTTTTACAGTCATTTTACGTTCTAAGTTGATACTAGAAGTGAATTTAGAGCCTTGACTTTGTAAATCCTTGTTTTGCTGTCTGCTCTGCAACCTCTCTCCTCTCTTCTCCTCCCCCACACCGTCTGCTTTCCTCTCTGAACCTGCCCACTTATATTTATTCTCTTTGTTCTGATGTGACCAGCCCACTTCTCCAGACTTTAAAAATCCTGTTTTTCTACTTTATTTCAGGGATCCAGCGTGCCTTGACCAGGCCACGGACCCCTCTATTTCTGGAACCTAAACAGTTTTTCAGAAATCCTCTGTACTGCAAGGTACTAGCCCTGACTTTTGGATTTGGTACCAGTGGAAGCTGATTTCCAAGTGGCCCATACTATCTGCTGCTGAACACACCTCTAACTACAGTATCTCCCTCTATGTCTCTAGTTGAATTTATGTGCTAGGGTTTAATGATTTGTTTAATCCTTACAGTCATTTTAAGTTCTGAGTTGATATTAGAAGTGAATTTAGAGCTTTTTTTACAGTCATTTTACGTTCTAAGTTGATACTAGAAGTGAATTTAGAGCCTTGACTTTGTAAATCCTTGTTTTGCTGTCTGCTCTGCAACCTCTCTCCTCTCTTCTCCTCCCCCACACCGTCTGCTTTGCTCTCTGAACCTGCCCACTTATATTTATTCTCTTTGTTCTGATGTGACCAGCCCACTTCTCCAGACTTTAAAAATCCTGTTTTTCTACTTTATTTCAGGGATCCAGCGTGCCTTGAGCAGGCCACGGACCCCTCTATTTCTGGAACCTAAACAGTTTTTCAGAAATCCTCTGTACTGCAAGGTACTAGCCCTGTTGACTTTTCCATTAGCAGATTATATCCTCTCACCACTATAGGGCTATATCTCTATCTCTTTATCTAGTACATAAGCCATGTGGTCTATCTCTGCCTTTCTCTCGCCTCTTCTCCTCCTCCTTGCCCTGGCCCCCCTCTTCTCTCTCCCTGGTCCTAGCCACCCCCACCCCACCCCCACCACCCTCTACTCTGGTTTCCACTGCAACTCCAAGGGAACTCTCCACTTCCACTCGAGACTTGTGCTTGGTGCACGCTTGGATATTCCTGGTTACTTAACATGACCACTACTCTCAACAAGTGTGGCCACCCTCTACACTGTACCACCTTGCAGTCCATATGGGACACCGCCTTGAACCTTGCAACTTCTACTCCAGGAAACAACAATCAAAACTATCTCTCAAAGAGCTGCGACTCTGCTCCTTAAAACTCCTGCTCCTCCTCCTTCTCATCTCAGGCAGCGTCTATCCCAATCCTGGCCCTAGAAGTTCAGGCCACACACAAACTCCAGGTGTCCTTATCCTTGCAACCATTAATATCTGCAGCCTATTACCAAAGCTGGATGCACTCCAAGCCTTCATATGCCAACACAACCCTGACATCCTTGCAGTGGTGGAAACTTGGCTGACACCTAAAGTTCCTGACTCAGCAGTAACAATACAGGGCTACAATGTTCACAGGCTGGACCGGATATCCAAAAAAGGTGGTGGTTGTGCAATCTATATCAAAGACTCCCTGTCTTGGCACCCTGTAGCAACTCCATCACTTTCTGCCTCAGCCCAGATTCTGCCAATAAAAATCATCCTAGGTCCCAACCATAAAGCTCTGACTATTGTCTCCATATACATCCCACCCAGGGACCCTAAACATGGATTCAATGATGTTCTAAACTTTATCAACTCACATCCTCCCGAAACTGAACTTATTCTACTAGGGGATTTCAACATAAACTGGTTAGCATCGAGTGCCAGTGCCTATAAAGACTCCCTCTCAGCTGCTAACCTCACACAAATGGTAAACTCCCCTACTAGGATTAACTACAAGACTGGTACCAGTACCCTCTTGGATTGGGTCCTCACCACTCACCCCACAAGGATTTCTCATATGACCATTCTCCCAGACTCACTCAGTGACCACTCCCCAGTCATGTGTGCATGGTCTAACAAATTCCTTAAGGCCCCTCCCAAAATTATCGCTAGCAGAGTCCTTCCTCATGGAAAACTTCCATCTCAAACAACACCTGCTTCTACAAGACTGGCTACCCATCTATGAAGCAACAGATGTTAATTTGGCTCTTGATCACTTCATCTCAATTTTCAACAAAAGCTCATGACCTCTTTGCCCCTGCTAAAAGGCGCAAAACAAAATCTCTCTCAAACCCATGGGTCACCGCGGCTCTTCTCTCACAGCTGAAACTAAGGGATCACCTCTGGGCAGTTGCCAGGGCCACTGGCAAACAACTGGACATCCAGAATTACAAACAAACATGAAATACCTGCACAAAAGCCATGCGGCTAATGAAATCCACCTATTACAAAGATGCTATCACCAATACATGGGGAAATGGTCGTGCTTTCTGGGACAATATCAAGGATGTCACAGGGACGCAGCCAAAAACCTCTCTGGACATGTTAATGGTTGATGGATCCTCAACCCTTGACCCCAAGGTGATCGCAAACATCTTTAACACGGCTTTTTCAGACCTTAGTGCTGTTCTACCCCATGACTTTTTTGAAAACAGGGCCTACTCCCCAAATACCTCAGCCCCTCAGTCTAACCATCCCCTCTTCCACTTCAGGAAGGTAAGGCTGAATGAAGCTCGCCGCTATATTACTGCAGCTATCTCTAAATCTAGATCTAGTAGCGACACTCTGGACCTTAAGCTTCTTTTGCTCACCCTCAATGAGGTAATTCATCCATTAACAAAAATCCTAAACCTCTCTCTCAGCTGTGGAAAATTCCCGAACCTATGGAAAACAGCCACCGTGACACCCATCCATAAAAGTGGAACAAGACGTTCCTCAAATTATTGCCCTATCTCCATACTGCCCCCTCTCTAAGGCACTTGAGCGCATCGTGGCTGATCAACTTACTGACCACTTGATAAATACAATATACCTTGTCCACAACAACACGGCTTCCGGAAAGGTCACAGCACCATGGCCTTCTTGAGTTCACTGGGCTTTGCACAAATCCCTTGACGGCCTTCTCACAGGGCCATTTTTAGTCGACCTCTCCAAGGCCTTCGATACAGTACACCATGGATTATTAATACACCAACTACTGAATGCCGGGCTATCACCTGACTCTTCTCTCTGGTCGCGGACGCTCTTTCGAACACACTGCCTGTTCACTCGGGTGTCCCACAGGGATCCATACTGGGACCCCTCCTTTTTAGCCTTTTCTTAAACTCCATCCCTTACCACTGTTCTGAGCAGATCATACTATATGCCGATGATACTGTTGTATTCTCCACTCACAAAGATCCTGCAACTGTTCAACACAACCTTCAACTTGTTTTCAGTTCTGTAGAGACATGGTTTCTTAATCATAAACTGGTCCTCAATGACAAGAAAACCAAATCTATGCTCTTCTGCAGCTCTCATAACCCACACAAGCTACACCACTTGGCTATCTCCACCACCCAGAGAACACTCTAGATCAGGTGGGTCCTTCAAATACTTAGGGATACAGCTTGACCCTAATCTCTCCTATGGACTTCATGTAGATAATGTAGCTAGAGCTGCTAATACACGGCTTGGTCTCCTCTACAAACACAGACCACACCTCACGCCAGAAGCTTTGAAGGTTGCAGTCCTAAGCTCTGTGATCTCTGTAATAGACTATGGTGTCATCATTTATGGCTCGGCCACAACCACAACCCTTAGATGCCTCTCAACTACCTTAAATAAAGCATGTCGGCTCATCACTGGTGCTCACCGTCTCACCCACACATGTGACCTGTACACTCAGACCGGCTGACTCCAACTATCAAACCGCATAAAGTTTCTCACCTGCTTCATGGTGAAAAAAATCTACCTTAGCCTTGCACCTTCTGGGGTCTCAACTCTGTTACAACACCAGATTAACAAATGGCACCTTAGGAGATCCACACTACAGCTACTGAAAGTTCCCACTGTCACACTTCACAGGGACAATGCTCTTTTGTATAGCGCCACTCTGGTTCAATGGCCTCAGCCCAACCATCTCCTCTGCCCCAACTATTGGTATGTTTAAACTAGGCTCCGGGACTATCTCACTACCAACAGCTCCTGTGACTGCCCAACAACCTTGTTCTCCACTTCCTTTCTGCTCTAGTTGTCCCCTCCCCACTGGATTCTACCTCACATCTTGGTATACCCAATGCTGCACTTTTCACCCTCTTGCCACCCCTCTACATTCCTTCTCCCCCACCTCTTCCCTCTCCCTATGACTCTGGCACTTCTTATCTTTTGTCTATCTTCTCTGACAAATGCCGCTGGCTGCCTTGTTACAATGCTACCCTTGAACTGTATTAATCTGTACTCTGCAATGTCCACATTGTTGTAATGCCTGTCTTGATGTTCCCCATAATTTGTATTTCTCTGACGTGGAACCTTTGTAAAAGAGCCATGTCTCATAGGTATTTGTAATCCTAGACTTGATAAATAAATAAATAAAATGAATAAATAAAACAATACATGGATTACATAAACCAAACCCCCAATTCAACACTTTGCATTTTTTGACTTATGCTAATAATACGAATATGCTTATGAGTCCTAATTTTCCAAAACAATTTAACACCATTGTATTTACATGGGTAGGGATAGGACTGGGTAAATGGAGTGGAGGTTAAACATTATTTTCATTTTGCAATTGGATATTGGCATCAGAGATTAGTATTTTTAAGACAATCATTTCCCCTTTAAATTTCAAAGCCCACTTTAATACTTGCAGCCACTAACCTTCTAGCTAGCTAGCAGCTGCAGATTTTTACATTTTCACAAACCCCAACTTGTACCAGTCCCCAGTTCAGAATACACCCCTCAAAATCTGTCTCTGGGTACCCAGCACTAGTAGTTGCAGGCCTGTGGTGCAACTGGTTGGCCAGTGATGGTGCACTTTAAACATAAATCAGCTTTGACCTTTCTCTTTGATTTCTTTAAACTTTTACCATGCCGTTGGGCATAACTTGAACATAACTATTTACAAACCCCATGTGCAAGACAATCCCTGCATTTACTAATGGTTCCGCTGACAGTCTCAGGTGGAAATGGTGACTGCGCCTCTGGGGAAGTTGGAGCAGCAGATCTCAGAAACTTGGATCTGAAGAGACTGGAGATGTGGAACAGCACTCTGCAGACTTGGATCTTCCGGCTTGCTTGAAGTTCTAGCAGCTTGTCCCCTTCAGCCTATTTTCAGGCTCAATGCAGAGCGCAATGCAGGCTTTCCAGGCCACAAAGGTACCCATACCCAGAAGTGACCCCATGGTCTGGCTCCTCACTGGATCTAGAGGGCTCCCTGTGGCCCAGTCGGCTCCACTCAGTAGGGGTTGACTGTTTCCCTACCTGGCTCCAGGTTGAAAATGAGCAAATTCTCAGTCTCTCTAGCTTCAGGTCTCGTTGACAATTTCAATATTTAGAAGTTTAAGAAAACATCCTTCAGCCACACTACCATCGTGGCAGTCGTGGCCTTTTTCACACAAGTCACAGTCTCTGGACTCTCACTGAGCACACGATCTCAGTGAGACTTCAGCTCATTCAGATGGGCTCTTCCAAGGACCCTGACCTTGGCACTGACTGAACACATTCTTTCACTCAACCAGTCCCCTGATACTCGACAACTCTTTTCTCTCCTTACAGGTGCTAATGATACAAAAGAAGTTCTCTCTTCTCCAATGCAGACTACTTGGTTTTGCTGGCCAAGCCTCTGCAAGTCATGGAAGCTCCCATACCAAGTTTCCGTAACCAAAACCAGTCCTTTTTCCGTTAATCAATTTCTTTCATACAGTACCTTTGACCAAAAATGTCCTTCCCCTTTTCTGTGACGTGAAGTCCTCCCGGGTACAAACAGAACCTTTTTTCGTCCTTGAACCTTCATCCTTATATCTCACTGCTCTGGTGTAGACAAATTCAACCTTTTCTTGCACTAAGGGCTCCGCAGCCCCCCAAGAAGATCTCCAGCTCCATGAAATTCCAGACAACTTTTCTCTCTGAAACCTCTGAACAAAACCTTCACTGCTGTGGTGCAGCTCCTTCCCACAACAGCCTTTTGCAGAACCCTGCTGCTCTTCCTCTCTGCTGAACTGCACACCAAGACTCCTTGATCACATTCCTCCCTACATGGGGAAAGGCAAACCTGCAGGCCCTGGGGGACAGGTAGCTGGCAACATCCAGGAAGGCCCTTCCCCAGCCTTGCAACCCCATTTTCTGCATAGAAGCCGGAGCCACACTTCCTCTAGAGGGGCTTCCACTGAACTGACCCAGAACCTGACAGTCTCTAACTTTTTGGGAGCTGTCTGCAGCTCCTGATTGGTTGATATCACTGTCCCTTTCAAAAATGAATATGTATGAGGCCCCCTCAATGCCTGATTGGCTGAGTAAAAGGGCGCCAAATATTTCCCCAACATTTTCCCCCATAAGTCCATTTACTGTCCCACAAGTCCTCCTGGCAAATCCTGACACTCCAATTGGCTGTACAGTGGTCACCTGGCTGCAAATATGGCTGCTGTGTAAACAGTTCAACTGCAGCCCTCACCCTGTCACAGTTTCAAGTCCTGGTACAGCCTTAATAAACATTTTTATTTTACATTTGCCCCTCTGTTATGTAGCAGCCCTTTTCCCTGTCAAACCACCAAAGAATGCAATATTCTGTTTAGCCCCAAACCTGTCACTGCTGCCATTTTAGACTGTTTCCAGGAAGCCCACAAATAGCCCTACTACAGTCTATACAATGTCTCACTTAAACGTTCTGCTGCAGTCGTAATAAACATTTTTAATAATTCAATCCCTCACAGATGTGTAGCAGCCTCTGTGCCCTTCCACACCACTGCACCAGTTAATATTTTTATTTTACCCCCAGCCAGTAACTAGCACTGGTTCAGCTTGTCCCAAGGTGCAAGGAAGGGTCAATTATTATTATGCACACTGCCTCATGAATATTAATAAGCCCCCCGATTCTTCAGTGCTATTGGTGCTCCTTAAATATAACATAAAGAGGCTTCTCCTATACCTTCCTCAGGTCTCTGTACCCCAATTAACTCAACAAGGGGACCTGGACCTCCTGAATGACTCTGGTATGACAGCACTCGAGGTAAGAAAATCGCTATGTGCTACTGCACATGCACGGGTTGCCACTATTCATTTTATACTTCCAGATGAGCGGTGGCCATGCGGTTCAACTCCTCCAGCCCCACTCTACAAAAAATATGCACTGGCAGCTGGATGGAGGCTCAGGGACACTGCAGGGATCCCAGGGCACAAACAAGATCAGAGCCAGGAGTGAGGACCAGATGGGGAAATGGAAGACAGGGGTAGTCCTGAGGGGCAAGCAGGTAAGCCCCTGGCAGGGGGGTTGCACATTGAAAATTCCCTCCTTTTGGTTCTTACCACCACTGTTACATCAGCTGTGAGCCACAATGGCCCGTTAGCCATTATTCCTTGGATTCTTTTGGAACTGAGCTATCTGCCACTTCTATCATCACCTCTTTAAATGCTTCCCACTGTTTTATGTGCCCCCTAACTTCACTACATCATTCATGCTTAGCTCCATTTTATCCCTCATTTTGCTGAAGTTCACTTTTTGAAGTTCCATACCCTTATTCTTTTTGTTCCCTTGCCTATCCCAACCTGGATCTACAGTGCTACTGACATGTAATCACTGGAACTAAGTGGTTCCAGTACTACTACATTCTGGATCCTGTCACTGTCGGTGAGGACCAGATCCAGTAAGGCTGTATCCCTTTTTGGGCCCTGAATGATGAACTATATGTTCTAGGAATGCCTCCTGGCAAGCATCCACCATAATCTGGTTCCTAGTACTAGCCACGACAGGGACTTTCCAGTCCCCATCCGGCATGTTGAAATTCCCAACTACCACCACTTCCCCTAGACTGGCTGCCTTCTTAAGTGTCTCTCCTAAGTCTCTGCCTGGCCCTTGATCCTGACTCAGTGGCTTTTAGACCACCTTGATCCAGATATGTTTCCACTTCCCTCTTGCTGCTAGTATCCACATGGTTTCTAATTCATCGGCTCATGTCCCCCTCCATGACCTGTGCCTGAAGTCCCAGCATTTTGTTGTCCAGACTTCTAATGTTGGCACATACCATTTTCTGACATTTCCTTCTACTCCCCCTCTTTTACCTCTACCTCTAGTTTGCTTGATCATGCTGAGTTCAGTGGGGGTGGGGGCAACAAGGTCGCTCTTTTCTATGTCATTTTGAGTGTGCCTTGCCACTCGGATTCCCCCTTCACTAGTTCAAACTAGCTATGTATTGGTCCATCTCTCTCCCACAACCCTCTTGCCTTTCTTGTTGGGGTAGAAGCCACTCCTTTTAAACAACCTCCAACCTATACAAGTTGGACCCAAGTCCCAAAGGAACCAAAATTCCTCTTCTCTGCACCAACTCTTCAGCCATGCATTGAACTGGAATATTGTTCCCTTTGGTTAGGTATGCCCACCATAGTTCCTTAGAGAAGGCTACCACTCCTGCACTCTCCTCTGCTACATTTCCCAGTGCACAGATGTCTGCGTTCACATAGTCCAAGCTCTGCTTACACAGATCATTCATATCCACATGCACAATCGGATCTGGCCTTACCGCCACCTCTCCCATGAGTTTCACCATGCTGACAATAAATTTGTCCTTTATCATGCCAGAATAACAGCAGACCACCTCATTACCATCAGGGGGAAGAGATCCATCTCCCTTCCAGCATTCCTCACTATTGCATCCCCTACTATGTGTACCTTTCTCAATTGCCCCTTATGGGGTTTAACCTTCACCCCAGTCTACTCTTCAGCACAGTCTGCCTGCTGGGCAAGTACACTCACTCGTTTCTCCTCTGTGGGAGATTTTTTTGTTGTTGTTTTTAACCAGGAGGTGGATTGGGCACAGTCCTTTTTCAGCCACGCCTGACACATAACATTACATACATCACAATACAATGTTTACATTTACACTACATACAAAATTCTTGCAAACAATTATGCTTATCATCATTTCTTAAATAGTGTAAAGGCATGTTTTTAAAATTGGTCACACTTCTTGCCACCTTACACAAGTCCCTTGCCTCATTTAATATAATAGGCCCAAACCAGGAAAATGCCTTTTTACTCATCTCCAGTTTTTTCAGAGGTATTTGGTACAATCCTTTTATATTATTTCTTGTGTTTTTCCAACTACTTAGCAACTGTTTTACAGTTTTTATGTTCGTCGTGCGCACAAGCGCAGAAAAACATGTTGATATGAGAGTTGCTAGAGAGAGAGAGGTGTGAGTGGTGCCAGCCCAATGGCCAGTGGTGCTGCAGGGACCGGTCTTTGGCTGGAAAATCAGCAGGCTACGTCCTGATGACACTGGTTTGCTGAGGGGGCTCATCCCAGCAAACATTTCAAAGGACAGAGCCAACACTGTGCACGGCTCTGTCCTTTGAAATGCGAGCCCTTCAGCTGTGGCTTAGTGTGTCTTTCCTTGTTAAACCCCATTCCCTTTTCCTTTCTGACACTGAGATGCCCACTCCTGGTGCTGGATGCACCCCCCCCAACCTGTCTATATCCCTAGCCAACATCGGGGTATCCAATCCATGTGTTGGCATTTCACCCTCCCCACCACTATTGTGGCACACTAGGAGCCCACCCCAGTGTGCCTAAATTTATATTTATTTTTTTTATCTGTAAATGAAGAAAACATTCCCTTCCGGTCTTTTTTTTTTTTTTCACCTGTAAATATGAAAACTGTCCCTAGTTGTCTGCCCCATCCCAACCCTTCCTCTGTGTACTCACCTCCTCGCATTCCCTTACCCCATACTTACCCTCCAAGGTCAGCAGACGTGATCTTCTGAGGAGCGAGACACTTCTGCACTCTTCAAAGATGACCGGCAAACTGAAATATGAAAGGTAAGCCGTATAATAGGAGTCAATGAGGGTTTCAACTTATGTTGATATCGCAGACATTTTTAGGAATATTGGCCCCAAATTTTCAGCATGGGGTTCTTGAGTGCCACTGTTCATGAGGTGGGGTCCCAAAAAGCCCATGTTGCAAATTTGGTGAAAAAATTCCAAAATATGTCTGCATTATGAGCTTGCGTTGCGCCGTTTCTACCCACACTCGTAACTTCACCAATTTTTAATATTTAAACTCCAGATTTTCAACATTGCCATGTTTTCATGCCTACTTATGAACAATATAGCTGTCATTTTTCACATCTTGTTTGACATGTGTTTTTGTACCAGTTGCACAGAATGGCACGGTCAGTGTGCAAAATAAACTTTCGGGATGGAGTAACAAAATTGCAGTGCAACCATTCATGAGGGAGGTCCCAAAAGCCCATGTTGAAAATCCGGTGAAAAATTCAAAAAATGACTGTGTTACGGGCACAGCGTATGAGTTTCTACGCACGCTCAGAATCCTTTGGTATTTCTCTATATTTTCACTCCAGATTTTCTGTACTGCCATTTTTTTTCATACCTCCTCATGAACAGTACAGCTGTCATTTTTCACAACCTATCCAAAATGTGTTTCAGCACCTGTGGCACCGTATGGCGCAGTCGCTGTGTGAAATCACCTTTTGGGATTGAGTAACAAAATGATAGTGCCACTTTTCATAAGGTGGTATCTCAAAAAGCCCATGTTGAAAATTTGGAGTGAAAATACCAACAAACATCTGGGTCATTAGGGTTTCCAACTGTAATGCCCTCCACCCTGTAGAGACTGACAGGCATCGGGTGTGTGCCTTGGGGTGGTCGGCCATAATGATCACACAATCCCACCCCACCCCAACCCTGCAGCCAGTGACAGGCATCGGGGTGTACCTTGGAGTCTTTGGCCCACATGTTCACCACATCCTCCTGTACTGCACCCATCTCAGCTTATTTCATTATGGAATGGGTGAGCATTAGAGCCGAAGACCTCAAGGTATGCCGCAATACCTATCAGTGTCTGCAGGGTGGGGGTGGAATGGCATGAGTGTTATGTCCGACGACCCATAGGGACACCCCAATGCTTGTCAGTCTTTGCAGGGTGGGGGTGGGGAGTTAGTGTTAGAATCTCTAATCCCTCATTAAGGAAGTAAATCAGTGAGGGACATTTTATGTCACCTACCTTGATTTCAGCAAAGTCTTCGACAACATCCAACGTAGAAGGCTGAGTAACAAAATTAGTAGTCTGGCAATGTGCACAAGCTGATAAACTGGGTTAGAAATTGGCTGATGGACAAGAGGTAGAGGGTGGTGGTAATGGGATCCAATCCAGGGAGAGGGTGTGATCAGCGGGGTACCTCAGGCATAAGTCCTGGGACCAGTCCTGTTCAATGTCTTCATTACAAACATTGCAGAAGGTCTAGAAGGAAAGATCTGTCTGCAGATGACACCAAGATCTGTAACAGAGTGAATACTTCAGAAGGGGTGGAGAAAATGAGCAGGGACATGGAAAGGCTTGAAAAATGGCCTGAGGAGTGGCAACTGAGGTTCAGTACAAAGAAGCCCAAATAATGCACCTGAGAAGAGGGAAACCTGCGGAGAGTTACAGGATGGGTTGGAGGTGCTGATGATCACCAAGAAAGAAAGGGACCTAGGAGTTATCAGTTCTGATGACCAAAAGGTGTCAAAGCAGAGCACAAAAGTTTCAAGGACGGCCAGTGGCATACTGGGGTACATAGGCAGAGGTATCACTAGCAGAAGGCATGAGGTGGTGATGCCATTGTGTAATGCACTAGTGAGCAGGGCTGGCCTTAATCATTTTGGGCCCCTGTGCAGCCCCCTCCAGGGCCCCACCACTCCATTCCCTGTGGGACCCCCCATCCAACATTTACACCTAACTAACCCTCCTGTCCTGAACTAATAAAGCAGTACTAGGTCTACTAGTTTAACCAGCATCTAATACTTAGTGCTACTGACTGCGCTGAATTATTTGACTTCACCACTGGAAATGAATCTGACTGAGCCTGGAGCAAGAACTTAAGTAAGTACTGTAATATTACCGTACTAATTTCTGTAAGGACAGGGACACCATCACTGAATACTCACACCTCTGATACTCTGATTTGCAAGCAAGTTTAACAACTTAACTTTTCTGGAGGTGTGAGAAAGAGAATAGAGAAGTTTATCACGGGACACCAGTAAGGTTGCCACCTGTCAGTTTTTTTACCTGGTGATCATGTTTTCAGAATCCCTATCAGGAAATCTGATTTTGCTCTGTGCTGGTCAGATTTTCGAGCCATGCTGAGTGCTCACATACTTTTGAAACAGATTTTGTCATAACATTCATTGTTTCAGCTACATGTTCAGGTTACAAACAAATTTTCTTGTCAACAGAGCCCTTTGTGTCTGAAAGCAGTCAACGCGGGAGGTGTAAAGTATAGCCATTAACACCATTAGCATGTAACCTAATCCTTTTCACTGCAGCAAAGCTTCCCCCACCTTTTGTAACAGTTACAGAGCCAGTTGTCTTCTACTTTCATTTGCTGGTAAACATTTTCAGCTCTAACAAAATTTAGGCATTTTTAAATGTTTTAAATTTCTTTTCTCTCAAGAAAAAAGTATGGGCCCCCAAGGTGCAAGGGCACAGTTTGCACCTAGCTAAGGCCGGCCCTGCTAGTGAGGCCTAACCTACAGTACTGTGTACAATTCTGGAAGCCGCAAATGCAGAAGGACATTGACGGGGTGGAGGCAGTCCACAGAAAGGCAACCAGAATGGTACATGGCATGTAAAACAGAACATATCAGGAAAGATTAAAAGGACCTCAGTATGTACTTATTGAAGGAAAGGCAGGAGTGGGGGAATATGATAGATATATTCAAGTACCCCAAGGGCATAAACAGGGTGAAAAGGTGGACATCTTTCAATACATCAAATGTTTGGCATTGACAAATGCTTGTTTTTTATCCTAAAAAAAAAGAAAACCATCCGTCATTGTCTGCTGTGTAACCATGCTCCCCTAAATAGTATACAGACACTGGGGATGCCCAATATCAGTGTACTCATCTGTCCATCCATTGCTGTCTGCTGTGTAACCCCCCCCCCAAACAGTATACAGACACTGGGGGTGCCCAATCCCCCAGTATCCTCATCTGTTCAGCAAACTCTCTGGAAAAAAGAAAACTGCCTCTCGTCATTTTTTTTCCATGTAAAAAAGAAAAATACATAGATACATAGATACATAGACAGTGTCAGCAGATAAGGGCCTATGGCCCACCCAGTCTGCCCATTTGAGCTTGTAAGTTCAGTTTGTTTTCCTAGAAGTCTGTTGCCCCTTACCCCTGACCTCCAGAATTCCTTTATGTCTATCCCATGCATTCTTAAATCCCATGATTGTTTCAGCCCCCACCACTTCCTCTGGCAGGGTGTTCCACTTGTCCACCACCCGTTCTGTGAAGAAATTCTTTCTCATGTTTCCTGAATCGTCCTCCCTCCAACTTCATCCCATGCCTCTAGTCCTGGAACATCTTTTTCGCTTAAAAATAGTGTTTTCCTGCACTCTGTTCCTCCCTGTAAGATACTTGTATGTCTCTATCATATCTCCTCTCTCCTCCTCTCCTCCAGGAGTACATGTTCAGTTCCTTCAACCTGTCTTCATAGGACTTGTGATGCAATCCATGCACCATCTTTGTTGCCCTCCTCTGAACCTTCTCTATCCTGTCTATGTCCTTACGTAGGTATGGTCTCCAGAACTGTACACTGTACTCCAGGTGAGGCCTCACTAGTGTCTTGTATAGCGGAATTATGACCTCCCTTTTCCTGCTGGTGATGCCCTTGTCTATACATCCCAGCATCCTATTTGCTTTACCTGCTGCCTTGTCACACTGTTTCCCTACCTTGAGGTCATCAGAGATGACAACCCCAAGATCCCTTTCCTGCATGGTGCATGCTATATCCTCACCCCCCCAACTGATATATTGTGCCAGGGTTTTTGCGCCCCATATGCCTTATCTTGCACTTCTTAGCATTGAATTCTCAACTGCAAACCCTGACCATTCTTCAAGTTTCTGCAGGTCGCTCATTCTGTCTACACACCCTGGTGTGTCTATCTGCTACAGAGCTTTGTGTCATCAGCGAACAGTGAAATTCTGCCTTCTAGGTCCGCGCAATGTCACTGATGAAGATGTTGAATAGGACCGGTCCCAGCACTGATCCCTGTGGTACCCCACTGGTCACTCTTCCTCTGTGGAGTGACAGCCATTTACCACCACCCTCTGTGTCCTGCCACCCAGCCAGTTACCTACCCACCACACTACTGTCCTGCCCATACCCATATTCCCAGTTTGTGTAATAGTCTTCTATGTGGCACAGTGTCAGGCTTGCTGAAGTCCAGATAGGCCATGTCCACTGCCCTCCCTGATCCACCTCCTAGTCACCCAGTCAAAAATTCAACGAGGTTGGTCTGACATGACCTCCCGGTGAAACCATGCTGTCTTGGGTCCTGTAGTCCATTGACAACTAGATGTTCCACCAATCTCTCTTCAGTAGTGCTTCCATGATCTTCCCACTACTGAGGTGAGGCTGACTGGTCTGTAGTTCCCTGCTTCCTCTTTGTTCCCACTTTGTATAAGGGACTACATCTGCTGTCCTCCAGTCTTGGGTACCTCCCTGTTTCCAGTGATCGGCTAAACAGGATAGCCAGAGGTTCAGCCACCACCTCTCTAGTTCTTTAAGGACCCTGGGGTGCACCCATCTGGCCCCATTGCTTTATCAACTCTTATTACTTCCAGTTCCTTCAGGACCCTTTCTCGTGTAAAGGGACTTGTGTCCATTTCTGCACCATTCTCACCCCTTGTACTCCCTTCAGACCCATTACCCTCCTCCTCTTCAGTAAAGACTGAGCAGAAATACCTGTTCAATATGTCAGCTTTACTGTTGTCATCCTCCACGCAGCCCCCATCCTCCCCCTTCAGTCTCACTATCCCTCCCTTTGTCTTTCTTTTTTCACTTATTTACCTGTAAAAGGTTTTGTCCCCTCTACCCACTGATTTTGTAATGTGTTCTTCTGTCTGAGCTTTGGCTTCCCTTACTGACCTCCCTGCCTCCCGTTGCTTCTCCTGGTACTTCTCCCTATCCCCATCTGCCTGTGTCTTTTTGTATTGCCTGAATGCAATCTTTTTGGTTTTCACTTTCTTTGCTACCTCTTTGGAAAACCATAATGGTCTCCTCTTCCTTTTCCTCTTGCTAACCAGCTTAATGCATAATTCTGTTGTTCTTGTAATCCCCATTTTAAATACTGCCCACTGTTCCTCAACCCCTGATTCCTGTCCCATTCCCCCTAATGCCTCTTTCAAGTATCTCCCCATTTTCCCAAAGTCTGCCCCTAAAATCCAGGATAAGTGTTTTTGTGTGGTTTGGTTCTGCTCTTTCTGTGATTTCAAACCACAATGACTGGTGGTCACTGTTTCCCAGGTGCTCCCCCACTGTTACCACCATCACACTGTCCCTGTTTGTGAGCACAAGGTCCAGTATTGCCTTCTGCCAAGTTGGTTCCATGACCAGTTGCTTGAGGAAGGCACCCTGAAGGAGTCCAGGATAAATCTGCTCTAGTTGATGCTGCTGCTGCTGGGATGCTCCAGTCCACGTCTGGAATATTGAAGTCTCCAACTAGTACTACCTCACCCTTGTCTGCCATCCTTTGGATGGCTAGCATCAACTCCTATCTGTTTCTTCCTCCTGGGCTGGTGGTCTATAGACCACACCTGTGCGGATGGCTGTCCCCATTTTCCTTTCCAGCTTAACCCACAGTATCTCTCCCCATTTTGTTCCTCCTGGATCTCTGTGGCCCTTATGTCATTTTTCACATACAGTGCCACGCCTCCTCCCTTCCTGCCTGCTCTGTCTCTTCTGAATATGTTGTAGCCAGGTATGGCCATCTCCCAGTCGTGGTTATCATTACACCAGGTTTCAGTGATGGCCACAATGTCCAGGTCTGACTGTACCATGACAGCCTCCAGATCTTCCATCTTGTTGCTAAGGCTCCTGGCATTTGCACACATGGCTTTCCATGATTTGACCTCCCTAGACTGTTTCACTGTTCTACTCCAGCCCCTTCCTTGGTTGTCATTTATCCCTGGTTCTCCTTGCTGTCTGCCCTTCTGCTGAATTTTGCCCTTTTCTGCTTATCCACCTCTTGGGCACTAATCTCCATCTTCTGCACACTGCTTTGCAGAGATAGCCCTCCTCTGGTTCACTGGTTCCACTGCTAGCTGTGGGGGTGAGCAAGTAGGTACCCTCCTTGCTGGCCTGCCACCCCCTTTGCTAGTTTAAATGCTTATCAATGTAGCATTTAAACTTATCATTGAGTGCTTGGATTCCTCCAGGATGGATGCAGGCTATCAGGCTTGAACAAACCTCCCTCCAGGTGGGTCCCCAGTCACCAATGAATCCAAACCCTTCCTCACAGCACCAGTTCTTCAACCATGAGTTAAAGTTCCTGGTGCATGCGCTCCTATGCTCTCCCTTTCCTCCTCACAGGTAGTACTTCTGAGAAAGTGACTGAAGTAGCTACTTGCTTGAGACCCCTCCCCAGTTTCCTAAACTCTTCCTGAACTCCTTTGGCTCCCATTTTCCAGGTCATTAGTACCTGGGTGGATAATGACATCCAGCTCACCCTCCCGTCTTGCCTTCCCAGTGAGCCCCAGGATCTTCCTTCCATCTCTCCATGCCGTGGCACCTGGTAGGCACCTCACCTCCCTGTCCTCCCCCTCATGTGTTCCTAGCTGGATCCCTCTTATGATGGAGTCCCCCACCAGGATTCACTTCTTCCTCCTCTGGGGTCCACTGCTTTCCCCGCTGAGGTCACCTCCTTGGCTAACCTCCACATCCTTTCCTTCCACTTCTTTGGGTACTTATTTGGTTGTCCTCATTTGCCAGTGTGGCATATGAGTTCTTGAGTTGAATAGATCTGGGATGTGCCTCTGCCTAACTGCTCTAACCTCCCTGAGCCTACTGTCATCTAAGTGCTCCTCGCTCGGCATCCTTGAGGCAGTTGCATTGGACTCTGGGTGGTCACTGGATAGGGGTGATGGTACTCCTGACCCAGTTTACTTCCGCCTCTGAGTCTGGCTACCTCATCCCGCAGTCCAGAGAGATGCATGCAGATAGGTCAGCACCTCAGTGTCCAGAAGGTCTGCCTGAATATGGCTGCCCCACAGCCACTGCATTGCACCACTCATCACATTATACTGCAGTTCCACTACTTGTCTGCTACTGAAGCTCTCCTAGTTCCCTTTTTATTAATTTACTGTACTGAAAATCCTGCCACTGATCCTCAGATAATTTTTTTTTTTTTTTAAAGAAAAAGAAACCAATAAATAAATGAGTCAAAACACTTGTCGTGCTGAGGGTGGGCTTCTTCCTCCTTATGCCCCTCCTACTTCACACCCCTTACTATACCCTGTGTTTAGCTCCTGTCAATCAGATTTAACAGGGCATATAATTAAGAGTTGGGGAAGGAGGAGGGCCAAATTTGCAGCAATTAAAGATAGCACAGAATTACACCACCACTATGTTTTAAATTCTCAACAGCCCAAAAACAATTATAAGTAAAGACAACAAAGAAAGTGTAGTGTCACTAAAAGCTCACAATCTAAGTTTAAAAGAAAAATAGCAATTACCAGTTACTCTAAAGCACTGAATTGAATATGTTTCCTTCCTTCCCCTTCTGGCTTCTTGAGAAAATAAAAATCTGCTTGCTACTTTAACTCTGACTAAGCCCCACCTCCAGTTATCACGTAGCTGAGGTCAGAGGCCAGACAATTAACACCCTTCACCCAACTACAGGGCAGTCAGACAAGCCAGGATAAAATTTGCAGCAATTAAAGACAGCACAGAATTACACCACCACTATGTTTTAAATTCTCAACAGCCCAAAAACAATTATAAGTAAAGACAACAAAGAAAGTATAGTGTCACTAAAAGCCCACAATCTAAGTTTAAAAGAAAAATAGCAATTACCAGTTACTCTAAAGCACTGAATTGAATATGTTTCCTTCCTTCCCCTTCTGGCTTCTTCTGAGAAAAAAAAAAAATCCATCATTGCCGAGTTGGTTCCATGACCAGTTGCTTGAGGACGGCACCCTGAATGGAGTCCAGGATAAATCTGGATAATCACTACCCTGTACAACCTCCACCCCCCCCCCAATTATTATTAAATCCCCATCAAACTACCCTGTAACCAACAACCCGTCTCCTCCCCCCAAACCCACTGATATTGTTATACCAGACTACTGGCAACTTAAAGTTGATAAAATCTGATAACCATGACTGGGAGATGGCCTTACTTGGCTACAACATATTCAGAAGAGACAGAGCAGGCAGGAAGGGAGGAGGCATGGCACTGTATGTGAAAAATGACATAAAAAATGTCCATCATTGTCCATTCCACCGTTACCCACCCCTTATCTTCCTACTCAGGACCCACCACCCCACATCACCCGTACCCCATACTTAACCACCGGAGGTCTGTCACCATAATATACCTTGGACTGCAGGCATGTCTTCGCTCTTCAAACCCCAAGCGATTCAATGTATTTCAATAGGGTTTTCAACTTAACGGCATAACTTGGCCATTTTTAAATATTTTTGCCCCAAATTTTCAACATATGTTTTTTGGGACCCCACCTCACAAAAAAAAGTCACTGAAGCAATTTTCAAACATCCCCTCTCCCCATGACACCAGTTCACACAACAAATATTTTGCATTGACGAATGTTTGCTTTTTAAGGTGCAGAGACAAGCCATGGGTCTACTTACGGTTATAGAACCAGGGCTTGTCCCTTGCTGTGTAGGGGATTGATGGTACAGTTTTTAGTGATCCCTCTCCAGCTGGGGTTCAGTTGCGCTGTGTCTCTCCTCTTCTCCTCTATGGTATGGCATTTGTGTAATAGAGCAGCTGATGGTCCTATGTGGGACCATCTTTCTTCTGTACATACTTTTTGTGGATGCTGTGGATGGAAGGAGAAAGGGAGGAGCTAGTGGATGTGTTGGTTTGGGTAAGAGGTTCCTCTCATTGAATCAGGGGGCAGAGGACTGGTGACAAGGTGCAGTTTGCTGTGATTTGGGGGAAGGGATGCGGCACTTTAAGTTGCCAGTAGTCTGGTATAACAATATCAGTGGGTTTGGGGGAGGAGACGGGTTGTTGGTTACAGGGTAGTTTGATGGGGATTTAATAATAATTGGGGGGGTGGAGGTTGTACAGGGTAGTGAGAGCATTTTAGTTGTCAGATGCTAAATCAGATCAGATTTTAGTATTCAAATCTGGTTTGGTATGCTGAAATTTAGGATTTAGAGATTTTCAGCAGCTTTATCTGAAAATCTGAAATCCTAACTTTTTTTTGTGTTATGTATTTTTCCCTCCGTCCTTGCCTCCTTATTCGCCACTCCTTCTGGCTGCTTATGCTACCCGTGACCCCCTCGTCCTGTCCCTCCTCCCCTCACCTCATATCACAGCCGACCCAAGGGTGGCCCAGCATATCCCTTTGCCGGGTGGGTCCCCCTCCTCCGAGGGGGAAGACACCGGGAGGGGAGGGCCCCAGCGTACTAGGTATCAGTCCTTGGGTGCTGCTGAGGTGGGTTCGGAGGCCACAGGACATCTTGGGCCAACGTGAGTGGGCAGCCATCATCCAGCGAACCTGGAGGCTGGTATTTTCACTTTTCTCCGAGGCGTGGTGTGCCACAAACGTCACGCGAACGACGCTCACCACGCCCCTCATCACTCAGGCTTGCTGCTGATCTCCCCGGCCTCCGCCAGGGGGTACCAGACAGCGACCCTGCATCCCCTCCCACCCCTGGAGTAGGTGAGCAGTCATGGGATGCTCGAACCTACTCCACCCCGGCCGGCTCTCCAGCAACCCGAGTCCGTTCCCGAACCCGGGTCGCCGGCGTCGCAAGCAGAAATCCAACCGCTGCGCCGACGAGCTGGCTTCCTAACTTTTTTTACTGAAATCTGAGATAATAGCTGAGCAACCATAATTAAAGCTGTAGCATCGGCTTCGAGATTGTGCAGTGCTCAACATGTCTATACCTCTCTTTTCAAATAGGAGCGCTGCTTCACACTTCCCTTTTCATCATGGCTGACAGACACTGCAGGTAGCTCTAGACTGTCAATCAACAGGTGATTGATGACTGTAAAGGTGCTTGACTTAATCAGGTCTCTCACAAAACCAAGATCCCCGTTGCTACCACCTCAAGCAAAGTACCTGATTGAGCGACCCATCAGCCTCTGACCCAGTTGCCCTGCCGTTCTGGGGGAGAGGTGGTGAAA
The DNA here is from genome assembly GCA_016271365.2 of Neoceratodus forsteri. Lineage (NCBI taxonomy): Eukaryota > Metazoa > Chordata > Ceratodontiformes > Ceratodontidae > Neoceratodus > Neoceratodus forsteri. The sequence continues at coordinate 606,435,171 of CM057449.1, read as the reverse complement.
ATGGCTACATATTTGTACTACAAAGTCAGTTTTACACAAAAGTGCTTATTTACACAAACTGTCTAGTCCAAACACAAATCCACTTCCCAAAACAGTCCTGCATGAGTGCCCGTTCAGGTCCAGTTCAGTCTGTGCTATGATCTGGCGGTTCCCAGATTAGCTGGAAGCATTGCAATGCTGGCTTTATTGACAGTGGCTAATACTTTTGATGTGTGAGTAGCAAGGAAGTCAAAGGTATAGTAGCCCCATATGAGGTTACAAACATTAATTTGATGTCCTTTACTGTATCTCCTGGTTCAGGGATCTTCTGTCGCTCATCTACAGGACAGTTACAGTTACAAAATTCACAAGGCATTCAGGAAACAGTTCAAATGAGTAAAACCTTCATTGGATAAACATTTGTCAGCTACTTGATGAGGGCATATACAGTACACTTTCAGACATTCAAAATGTCAGTTCACCAAGGGGGGAGACCACAGCCCTATCTGAGTCTGTCTCCCAACTGGGGAGCTTCTCTTAGATCAAAGGCCTTGCTAAATTCTAGATAGGCTATGTCCACTGCTCTCCCTTGAACAATTTTGCTGGTCAGCCAGTAAAAGAAATCTAGTAGATTCATTTGGGATGACCCCCATGAATTTGTGCTGTCTTTAGTCTTGCAGCCCATTGAATTCAAGACACTCTATTAGCGTTTCTTTCACCAGTGTTTACATCAGTTTCTCCACCACTGATGTGAGACTAACTGGCCTGTAGTTGCTAGCCTCTTCCCAGCTCCCACTCTTTTGTAGGGGGACAACATCAGCCCTTTTCCAGTCCTGTGGTACCACTCCTGTTTCTAGTGCATTGTTGAACAAGGCTGGCTGTGGAACAGTCAGAACCTCCTTAAGTTCTTTTAATACCTTGGGGTGAATCCCATCCAGTCCCATAACCTTATCCACCATCAGGGCTGCAAGTCCTTTTAGGACTTTTTGCCACTGAAAATGGACCTGTATCCAACCCCATCCCCACCATATCCCTGCTTCTCTCTGGAGGCCATACCCTCCCCCCTCCCCCCTTCACTATGAAGACTGAGCAGAAGTCTCTGTTTAAGATGTCAGCTTTTTCTTTGTCTCCTTCTGCACAGTCTCTCCCTTCCTACCTTCTAATTTTTACACTCTCTACCCTTGTTTTCTTCTCACTTATATACCTGAAGAAAGTCTTAGCTCCTGTAGTGACCCCTTGGCAATCCTTTCCTCTGTCTGTTACTTTGATCCCCTCTCCTTCTTGCCTGCTTCCTTCTGATTTGCTTTGTATACCTCCTGTCTCCCTCTGCATTTTCTTATACCTCATGAATGCAATTTACCACTCTCTTCACTGCCCTGGAGAACCGTAACAGTCTCCTTTTCCTTCTGCTTTTGCTTATGTCCCTCACACATAGGTTGGTTGCTTTTTATTTTAGTCTTTGGTAACTGAGTAAGGCCCAATAGGCACAAGTGCCTGTTTTCAGGGGTGATCTGGGAGCATTGGGATGGTTAAGCGACTTGCCCAAAATGATACAGTATGCAAGTAGAGCTTGTAGGAATCAAACCTAGGTCTGCAGGATGTACCAAGCTCATTTCTAGCTCGTTACTCTAGTCTCTAGGCTACCTTGCCAGCTTTACAGTAGTTATGCCCTCCCTTAGTCTTCCCCACTGTGCCTCCATCTCTCTGGCACTCCTCCACCCCCTTAGGCAGTTCCTGAGGCCATTACCCATTTCTTTAAAATCTACCCTCTTAAAGTCAAAAACCCTCCTCCTCATGTGTTTGCGTGTGATCCTGTCTTTACGCTGAACCACACTATATGATGATCAGTGGTATAAAGGGGACTGCCACTATGACGTCTCCAGTGCTGTCCCCGTCTGTAAGTACAAGGAGCAGTACTACCCTGTCCCTAGTAGATTCTTTGACTAACTGCATGAGAAAAGCCCCTTGCAGGGAGTCAAGGATGGCCTTGCTCCTTCCTGAAGCTGCAGTTGGTAGGCTCCATTCCACATCTGTCAGACTGAAGTCACCAACAAACAGCACCTCCCCTTTACTTGCCATTCTGATGACAGATTCCCCATGTGCCTTATCCATCTCCTTGTCCTGTGCTGGAGGTCTGTACACTACTCCATTGTAGATAGTGGCGGTCTGTACACTACTACATTGTGGACAGTGGACTCCGATCCTGCCTCCAGGTTGATCCATAGTAATTCCAGCGCCTCATTTTCCTCTTTGTGCCCCTGTATCTCTGTGGCCTTGATATCTTCCCTCACATATACTCCTCCTTTCCTCCTTACTCTGTCTCTCCTGAACAGAGTGTAGTCCAGCATGTTAATTTCCCTGTTGTGGTGTTCAGGTCACCACAACTCCATTATAGTCACTAAATCCAGATTAGCATCTGCCATGATGATTTCCAGGCCTGGAATGTTGTTACCAAGACTTCTTGAGTTCGTGCACATCACTTTCCAAATCTTTTTTCTTCTTGTCTACTTCCCTGCTTCTCCCTCCCCTTCATGCCTGCTTGGTTCCCTGCATTACCCCTTAACACACCCCATCCATTTTTACTTTCACCATATCTGGTCCTCTTTAATTCTGTGTCCTGCTCTACCTGCGTTATATTCCCATTTCCTTCTTTCCCGTCACTGTCGTTTTGTGCATCTACTCTATGGGAATTTCCTTTCTCATCACTGTCTTTTTGTGCATCTACTTTTCTCCTTTTTTTCATGTCTTTTTGTGCATCCGTGATGGTGGTTGAGGGGGGGAGGTTATCTGGCACTGGAGAGGTAACCAGTGGGGTCCCACAGGGCTTGGTGCTGAACCCGGTGTTGTTCAGTGTCTTCATCAGTGACATTGGGGATGGCATTAAGGGCGAAATTTGCCTATTCGCGGATGACACCAAGCTCTGTGGGTGAGTGGACACAGCTGAAGGGATACAGGACCTACAGGAAAATCTGGAAAAGCTGGGGAGGTGGTCCAGGATCTGGCAGCTTGGCTTCAATGTCAAGAAATGTAAAGTTATTCATATTGGAGCCAAGAATCCCAGGACAGAGTACTAACTGGATGGAGTCCGAGTATCTCCCTCAGAGGAGGAGAAGGACCTGGGAGTGATGATCACTAGAGACCTCAAATTCTCCACACAGTGCAAGAAAGCAGTAGCAAAGGCAAACGAGATGCTGGGTTGCATAGCTAGGTAGATCATTAGTAGGAGAGAGGAGGTTATACTGCCCTTGTACAGGTCACTGGTAAGGCTGCATCTAGAGTATGGAGTTCAGTGCTGGTGCACACACCTCAAAAAGGACATTAACTTGCTGAAGAATGTCCAGAGGAGGGTTACAAAGATGATAGCAGGTTAGCAGGGTAAGACATATGTGGAAAGGTTGAGGACATCGAACATGTACTCACTGGAAGACAGGAGAGAGAGAGAGAGAGGGGAAACATGATTGGGACCTTCAAGTACTTGAAAGGGATAAATAAGATTGATAAGGAGAGTCTCTTTAAGCTGAGTGACAACCATAACATGAGGGGGCACAGTCTTAAGCTGGAGGGTGAGAGGTTTAGAAAGGAGGTCAGGAAGCACTTCTTCACAGAGAGGGTGGTGGACACTTGGAATGCGCTGCTGGAAGAGGTCATCTCATTGAAGACAGTAGGTAGCTTTAAGAGAAGCTGGGATAAGCATAGGGGGAAGGTAAGAATCATGGGTAGGGAGGACAGGAGGAGTGGGGAAGGAGGGCAGAGACATTAGCTCAAGCTGTGGACCCTGCAATACGAGCAGACTTGATAGACCAAATGGCCTTCTTCTGCAGGCTTCTTCGTATGTTCATATCTTCGTATGTACTCTTTAGGAATTTTCTTTCCTATCACTATCTTTTTGTGCATCTACTCTGTGGGAGGTTTCTCCACTATGGTCTTCCCTCCCTAACACTTTACCATCCTCTTTTAACAGCTGGGGGAAGGCAATTGTTGCCTCCTTTGGTTTCACTGCCTCTCCATTGTCTACTTTAAATGCTTATCCATGTGGCATTTAAATACGCCATCAAGGACTGCAGTCCCCTTTCTAGAAAGATGCAGGTCATCTCTTCCATAGAGGCCCAGATCCTTCCTGGTTGGTCCCAAGTCCCTGTTATGTCCAAAGCCTTTATCCATGCACTATGCAGTCAACCATTCATTAAAAGCCATGCCACTTCCAGGCTGTTTGCAGGAAGCACTTAAAAGAAAGCCACCATGCATGCTACCTGCTCGATTCCTCTCCCGAACTGCCTGATATTTCCATTCACTACTCCTACCTTCTCCCATGCTATGTCATTTTTCCCAGTATGAACAATGCTATCCAGCTAACTCACAGCTCTCACTTCCATAGTGATCCACAGGATCCACTCTCCATCTCTCCTAACCGAGGCAATCTTCAAGCACCTCACCTCCTTCCCCTTCCCCCTTCCAGCTCTCATGTCAACCCCTTCACAACTGAATCCCCCACCAGAAGCTGCTTCCTCTTTGGCCTGGGGATTCTTCCTCTCTTCTTCATGTCCCCACTTCTGAGAACCCCCACCTCCTTCCTTCCCACTCTGATGATGCCTCCTCTTGATTGTCCCTTTCTGCTGGTAAGTGAAGGTGTTATGCAGTAGTATAGGTGGACCCCCACCCCGACCTCCCAGAGCCCAGCATGGGCCATCTGCTCTGTCTTGGCATTCTCTGAGGGAGTGGCAGTGGACTTGGTGGCCACCGGGTGGGCATACATACTAGAAACATAAAATTTGATGGCAGATAAGGACCGCTTGGCCCACCCAGTCTGCCCATTTCCCTACCTAATGGATGAGCTGCAGATCCTAGTTAACCAGCAGCCTACTTCTTTCTACCCCCACCCCCTAGAATTGCCTTATGACTGTCCCATGCATGCTTGAATTCAACCACTGTTTTTGACTCCACAGCCTCCTCCAGAAGGCCGTTCCATGCATCCACAACCCTCTCTGTGAAAAAATACTTCCTTACATTACCTCTGAGCCACCCTGATACTATAAATCTCTTTTCCTCAGACTCATCTGTATTATATCTAACCCCTTTTTTCCTTTAAAAATAGAAATTATCAGCTCACCTACAACTACCCTAAAGTAATGGTTCAATAATCTGAGGTAGATCGGTACAGTTAATGATACACCCATATTTTTGCATCTCATCCCTGGACCAATTACATGAGTCATGCAGCATAGCTATCATGACTAACGGATGCAAAAAAATTAAAATAAACACACACTTTTTTCTTTTACTACAATTTCAAGGACATTCAGACAGATAAAGAAATACAGTCCCTTCACTCCAAATGGGGAGATAGCTGACCTGCAACATTGAAGTCCTGCATGAAAATTAGCGAGGGCACTAGGACCTCCTACCAAATCCTGCTAAAAAAATCTCTCATCATCATACTTCCTGTCATTAATAATGGGGGGAGTCTGGTTTACTTATTTTGGTCCAGTTAGGCAGGGTCACCCAAACAGTTTGCAAACCTTCTCAGTTCCATAAGTGCAAGTAGATACATTGTATATTGTAACTGTATGCTTCCTGATGCTAAGGCCAGCCTGCCAATGTTGAGTTACCTACACTACCTTTTCCTTAAAAGATTTTGACTTTTATAAGAAATAATCCAGACCTTACGATACTGCCTCTCTCTTTCTCTCTCTCTCTCTCTCTCATGGATCTAACAAGCTCAGTGCTGCTCCACTATGTCCATTAGTCAAGTGGACACTAATGAATAATTCTCCACCCCAAGTGGCTGCAACTGCTGTATTGCCTCCTGGTCAGCTTCATACAGTTTAAACAATTATTGTCATTGACAGTGCCCAGGGCGAACTCACACGTCACTCTTCTCCATATCTTGCAGGACATACCAACTATAACATTGTTTGGTGGGGATCTATTCAAGGTGGGCAATAGCAACATCATTCCACTTGCCCTTCAAGTCTTGCTCCAGAGGGGTCACTCGCCTCTCACTGGGAGTACCTCCTTAGGTCACGCCCTCCTCTTTTGAAGCCTCAGATGACACAGTCTCCTGTGCAGTACAGTTAGCGGGGATCCAGCAAGTGTGGGTCCCCATGCTTACACTGGCTGGAGCAGTCTTAACCCTTCCAATGGCATGGGCCACTATAAGCGGCCCATGGTATGTTTCTTAAATGGCGGGCTGCTCTATGCGGCCCAAGTGTACACTGTTTATTTTTTAACTGATTATTTTAAATCCCATTAATCCTGATAAACAAATAATGGTTTATTAGTAACTAGACCCCTTTCCCTGTCTGCTGTTAAAAGTTTACCTCTGTAGCTTAATGTATGGTAAAGTACTGACAATTTAAAAATGAGCAATATTTGTTTTTGTTTTTTTCTCTGCAAATGCTCACTCAGAGCACCTGAAACAGCACCTTTGTGATGCTTGGAATGATTCTCAGTTCAGAACAGAGAAATCCACTCTGGGCTGAGAGACCTTTTATGTGTACAGTGAAGTATAGTAATAAAAATTGCTTGTTTATTTTAATTTGATATACCACGAAACACACCATTTTGCTTTCTAATTGATGTGTCATTTCATACCTCAGCTTTTTCTTTGCAAAACACTGCAGTTCTTTCTAGCTTGTGGGACCTAAAGCTCTGCCAGTTTCTCACTTGAGTTTTGATATAAAATTACAATGTCAAATCCGCTCAGCACCAGAAGCAGCTCAGCCTCTTTCACAGTTGAATTTTGATACAAAATAACAACTTTAGATCATCCCAGCACCTGTGTGGTAGCACATGCTTTTTACTGTGCTGTTGATAAGTGGACCAAATGATTTACTTGGCAATGAGGAACTTTTTGAAAGCAAGTTCACTAAAACTAATGTGGTGTTTTTGTGTATGACTGTATTACAACTTCAAAGCAAGGTTCTTGTCATGATTGATATATCATATTTCATTTCCCCATTATTTATTTGTAATATATGGATAGTGAAAATAATACCCCCAAAATACATACAAAAAATTCCTTGTAATATAGTAGTTAGTCCCGTAATAGTATACTTCCGGTCCTCGTAATAGTATACTTCCAGCCCAATAATACTATACCTCCAGTCCTCGTAATAGTATAGTTGGGATTACCGATGTGACTACTGTGTGAACCGAGTTTTGTTCTTTTTTTGTGAGAGAAACATCGGAATGGGACTGGGAGTGGGAGCAGGAGTGGGGTGGTGTGAGCGAGGCGAGGAACACACGGGAGTCTTACTAACTCTGCAGACCACAGCGCCATACAGCAGGCACAAGTAAGAAATTAAAATTCCTTGCATCCATATATTACAAAATAACAAATAGGTTCTGGTGTTTCAGGCAGAAATTCCATCTCGAGGTTCTGGGGATACAAAACCTCTTGAGCTTCGCTCTCGAGGTTTCTTGTATCCCCAGAACCTCTCGATGGAATTACTGCCTTGTAATACACCAGAACCTATCTATTATTCTATTTATTTGCTGTTTTGCTTATTCATTCTTTATGAAGAGGTTTGAAATTCAGTGTCTAGGCATGGTTTGTCACTTTTGTTTTGCTAATGATCATCATCTTCTAGCAAGAAATTGATCTGATTTTGTTTTTTGTTCTGAATGGTAAGAAGAGGGGACTGAGTTTTATTTTGTTTATGTTATCTATTTTTTTCTATCATTTAACAAAGCTGTTGTATTTGCTACCCCCCACTTCCTGTTTGCATTTCTTGATGCTGACTGTAGTGTGAGTAAATGAGAGGTGAAGGAAGGAGTGAAGACTAGGCTACCAATCTTGCTTCCTTTCATGTAAACATGAATGCTTTATTGAAGAACTCAAGTTGTATTTTTATGTTGATTGTGCACAGCGCAAGAAACATATTGGCACAGCTTGCTGAGAAGCAGGCTGTGGAGGCACGGCACTGTTGTGGCCAATGCTCCCACAACCTGCAAAGGCTTGTCCCACTTCCCCCAATGCCATTGCAGGCTGCTGGTGACACAAGTTTGGAATGTTCACACTAACTTGTGACAACCAGCCACTGCAATCAGGGGCCCTTGTAATTGCAGCACAAGCCATCTACTGCAATGAGGGAGAACCCGTCATTGCAGGGCGGATCTAGCAGCTCATATTGTTTGTGAACACCGGTGGCAGGTTGCCGCCCTGTTCACAAACAATATAACCCCCACAATGTTTATCTGCCGACGAGGCCACTCCCATCGGCATAATGTGCCCCGTTTCAGTGTCTGCCGACGGGTGTCAAATCCCCATCGGCAAAAAGGAATTATCCCCGCTTTGTTATTTGCCGATCAGGTGCCCAGTCCCTGTAGGCAAAAGGATTCCCCTTTGTTATTTGCCGACAGGGTGCCCAATCCCCATTGGCAGAAAGGATCCCCCACCTTTTGTTGTCTGCCTTTGGGGGTGCCCAATTCCCCATTGCCTACAGCACCCCCCCCCAAAAGCGAGACTCCAGTGGCACACTGGGAGCCCACCCCAGCATGCTAAATGCTCCCTGTGAAGGTAAAACCAATCCCTGTTGTCTTTTTTTGTACCTGTAAAGAAAAAACGGTCCCTGCGGTCTCCCAGACCCCCTCCCGCAACCAGCACCCACCACTGCGCAGCCTGCCTCCCCACCCTCCTCACTACTTACCTCCGAGTGACGATCTTCGTGGACCGGGAACACGTCTGACACTCTTCAAAGCCGACTGCAACTGAGGAAATGCCGTAAGCTGTATAATGGAGTAAATAGGGTTTTTCAACTTTGCTGCATATCTCAGGCATTTTGAATTTTTCACCAAATTTTCAACATGGGGTTTTGGGACCCCTCCTCATGAATGCTTCAGCTGTCATGGCATTAATTGGCCCGAAGGTGATTTCGCAGTCACTGTGTGGAATCACCTTTGGGGGCTGTTTAACAAAATGACAGTGCCAGTATTCATGAGGTGGGCTCTCAAAAAGCCTATGTTGCAAATTTGTTAGAAAATCCCAAATGACTGTTTTACATGGCGCTGCACAGTTGCTACACACGATCAGACTTCATGAATTTGCAATATTTTGATGCCAGATTTTCAACACTGGCATTTTGTCACCTCCTTGTGAACAGTACAGCTGCCATTGTTCACATCCTGGCGGAAAGGTGTTTTGCACTTCTGGCGCAGAATAGAGCAGTCGCTGTTGGAAATCAGTGTTCGGGACAGATTAATGAAAATGACAGAGACACTGTTCATGAGTAGAGGTCCTGGAAATGGCTATGTTGAAAATTTGTAAGCGAGAATCCATAAAATGACTGTGTTACAAGTGCGCTCCACACCCCATAACTCGCATCTCAGTAATATTGTCAGCGTCACATTTCTCAACAACGGCAAATTTTCACACCTCCCCATGAGCAGTACAGCTGTCATTTTTCACATCCTGAGTGAAATGTGGTTTCACAGTTGCGGCACAGAATAAGCGGTCGCTGTGGGAAATCAGTGTTCGGGACAGATTAAGAAATGACAGTGGCACTGTTCATGAGCAGAGGTCCTAAAATCACTATGTTGGAAATTTGGTGTCAAAACTCCATAACACGACTGTGTTACAAGCGTGCATTCAACTGTTTCCACGCACCCTTGTAACTTCGCAAATTTGTAATATTTTCACGCCAAATTTTCAAAAGTGGCATTCTTTCACACCTCCTTATGAACAGTACAGCTGTCATTTTTCCCATCCTGGCTAAAATATGATCTTCCCTTGTCAATCTTCACCATTCATTACTGCTTGGGTAGTGCCGGAGGTGCGCACCTGCTACGGGAGATTTATTTTTTGGAGTCAGCTCCCAAGGAGCCAGCACAGCGGCGGCCTTTTCGTCATCTGTAGAGGTGGCAGTCAGAGTCTGCCAAGAACTCCTCCTCCATTTCAGATTCTGTTTCTCCACGCTGTTGAGGCTGCACCTGCCGCATGGTTAGGAATTCAATTCTAGCCTAGTTGTCATTATCGACCGTTCCAGACTACTTCTTCCTGCTTTTTTCAACATCATCACCGGTAAAACCATTCTTTTTCTTCTCTTTATTTGATGCCGCCGAGAGCTGTGCTTGTTTTTGTCTTAATTTTTTCGCATCATGTCAGGTTCAGAGGCAAAACGTAAGTCGAAGGCGGGCCGCGCCCCTATGCGTCAGTGCTCCTGTGGCTGGCATTTTTCCATCACAGACCAGCATAATGTTTGTCTCCGTTGCCTGGGACCCAACCACAATATGGATGCATGCGATGCCTGTTTCTTGATAGACCATCGCGTCCTGGAAGTCCGTGTGTTCAAGATCGGCAAGGCTCTGCTGACTTTCGGGGGACGGCACCGCTCCAGGGATTCCCAGGTAAGGTCTCTAGACCCTTCCTCTGGGTCCCATCTCAGGTCTATATGGTCTGTAGTGAAGGAGGAGGCCTCATCATCTTCTCTTGCCGAAGAGGAGGCCTCTTTTGCGGTGTCAGAGGAACGCTGAGGTCCCTCCCGGGGCCACGGCAGGGACACCGCCTCGGCAGTCACCTCCTCGGATGTGCAGGCTCCCCCAGTGTCGAGGCCCAGGTCTGCTGGGCCCAGCATCAGTGAACCCTCAACACCATCTTCTGGTGCCATTTCAGATCCCAGCGCTGGTGATCGAGATGGCGCCGTTCGCGGCACAGTGGTCCCGGTCGGTTCTTCTAGCGGTGCTGAGTCAGATCCGGCACCGAGGACAGTGCCATGGATCGAGAGCCAGTGCCGTTGAAGTCAGGGCCAGGTCTAAGCTTGCAGGGGTCCGGGGTCCTCCAGCGCCGCCACTGGCACCGGTGCCATTCGCGGTGCCGTTTCACTGGAGACCTCCGGGGTGGCCAGTATTGTGGTCCAGCTGGTCTCTTCCTCCTCCTTGGAGGATGATTCAAATGTGGACCCATCCTGGCAGCCTGGCTCTTCAGAGTCAGGGTCTCCAGTGGGACGAGGTGCTAGGTGGCCCAGCGCGCCTATTCCTCTGTCTCTGCTGCTGTCCTCCCCTGAGGCCTCCCAGGCTGGGGGTGGTCTGGGATCCCTGGAGGGGGATGGAGCAGAGGTGGAGGGAGGGGCTTTCCCTCCTCTGGGCATTGTGGCAGCTGCCAATCCCGGTGCTGCTGCTCCCCCTTGGGGTGGGGGGGTCACTGGGATCGAGGAGGAGGAGGATGCTCTCGGAGTCCGGGGGGGTTGAGAGACAGGGTTCAGGTGCCTTGGTCTTCACCTGTCACCCCTCGGGGGCTGGTAGGATCTGTAGCGCCGGGCCCCGTCTTTCCCTCTCGAGCCCCAGGGACTCCTCTGGTGGCGTTGCTGTGGGCTGCCCTTCTGGATCCATGCAGCCTCAGGTTCATCACAGGGGAGGATCCCCTACTAGGCTCTTCCAGGCTTTGCATCCCCAGGTTTCTGTTCTGCAACCTGGTTTGTTGTCCGGGATCCCGCCAGCTCGGACTCCGTTCCCCCGGATTTCAGAGCCTCAGCAGAGGACACTTGCCTCACCGTAGGTGCCCCTCTCCCATTCCTCTGCAGCCACCCCCCTCTCTCCCAGGCCATGTCGGTCCTACGGGCCCGTCATCCTGGGAGACGTTCAGAGGCTCTGCGGTGGCCTTCCCCTCATATGTTAGTTACATGCATGAGCAGGTGTTTCACCTATCCCCCGCGGGAGTCCTCTGGACATTCAAGCTCTCCATCATCCTCATCTCCCTCCTCGGAGGGAGAGGAACCCACTGCTCATCTCTCCTCCGATGCTGATTTCACTGAATATCAGCACTTCCTTTCGAGGATGATGAGGGATCTTCGCATCTCCTTTGTTAGGCAAGACAATACCCAACGGGAGACGTGTGAATTCCTCGGTGAATTCAGTGCCCAGCATTTGGTGGTATTATCCTGGCCTGTTCCCTTCCAGGAGGTGTCTATCCATTCCTGGCAGTTGCTAGCCGCCCTTTCCCCAGCTCCGGAAGACTGCGGAAGAAGGTAATGTGCCCCATCGGAATCTCTAGGTACTCTCCCCAACCCACCTTCGGGATTGGCATACCTAGAAACTTCCTCCAGTGCCACCGCCTAACATGCGAACCGTCCACAGACTCAGATTCCCTACAATTTGACGGTGGGGACTAAGAATGTTCTCTTCTTCTCGTACGCATGTTATGCATTGCATTACATCAAGCTTCCACCATGCTGCCTACAGTAGGCATTTGTGGTTGAGCTTTCCCAAACATCAGCATCAATGCTGATATGGAGCAAACCAGACAAGCTATTGCCTCTCTGCTATAGGCCTGGAGCTGGCAAGACACCAAGCAAGGGCATCTTAGCGGCGCCAATGAGGTGGCTTCCAGGCTTGAAGGGACAGCGATCTGTATTAGATGGATGGCATGGCTTCGTCTATCTAGGTTGTCACCCTGGCCCGGAGTAGGGTGATTCGCTCCACTTTCCAAGGGACCCGTCTCTTTTCCTCCAGAGCTAGGAGACTTCTACAGGGCTTCCTCTGTCTCCCCATCCTCAGGGGGACACCTCCTAGCTCTCCTCCACCATAGGCTTCCGCTTGATTATCCCAGGGTCTTCCCTTCTGTTCCCACCAACAGGAGGCTGGGGTCTGCTCCCTCAGGGTTTCTTTATACCCCTCTTGAGAGGGAGCTTAATACTCACCAACCAGTAATGAATAGTGAGAAGATTGACAAGGAAAATATGAAAATTATGTACCTACCATAATTCTTGATCCCTCTTGTATCTTCACCATTCGTACTGATAGCAAACCACCTTCCCCCAGTGGCCTCAATGCTGCAGCGTCACTCCTTTCTTGGTCCTCTCCTTTCCTTTGGCCTTGAGTGCTAAAAAAAAAAAATATATCCTGAGTTCCGTTCTTCTATGGACAGATCTTTCCTCAGGTAAGGGAAATGAGTAGGACTTTCTCCTATCCTGAGGGAACTCTTTCTGACTGCCCCTGGGGTGACCTCCTGGGATCCTTAGCCAGATGTTCAGTTCACAGCTGAGACTGACCTCTTGGCTCTGCCTCAAAATTAAGGTTCCCACAAGCGGGCATTATTTAATTGTCAGCTTCTTCTGATTGGTGCTTCTGCACTTCTTAACCTTGAACTGCTACCTTGCCTTGCCTTCCAGGCAGTCCGATTGAGTTCACTCTATCCTTCATACAAAGCTGCTTTTGTAGGGCCTAACCCCACACACACACGGTGTTAGCAATTAACAAGGTGCTAAAGGGCTTACCCTGCTCATAGTTGAGAGCTTTCTTTCCGAACAGTTTTCTGTCCGCAGTCTGTAAGCTCTCAGCTAGAGTGTAAGGGTTGGAGATGATGAGATTATAAGAACCTGCCCTTTGAGTCAATCTATACAAGTGGCTTCAGTTAGAACCTTTTCTCACTCCTATTAGGAGGATTCTTGCTCCATGGTTTTTGGTTCAACTTATAACCCGCTCTCAACCAATATATCTATGGGCAGTGTTCTCCTCCAACATCCTTCTTTTCTTCTCTTCTTCTTCTTCCTTTTCTCTTTATCTGTTCCTCCTTAGAGACACCCGGATGGAAAGCCCTGCAGTCCCTTAGGGTAGGTATTCTCCCTCTTCCATCCTGTCCTCTACCGGCTTATTCCTTCTTCGGTTTATATCCTTTCCTTTCTATCCTCGCTCTCTTGCCTCGCTCTTCACACTTTTCCTTTACCCTTTCTTCTGCCTCTCCGGCTACCAGAACTGAGATGGAGGAGGAATCCTAGGCACCTAACGGCTGCCCCTCACATGTACGCAGTGCACACACTCTCATGGGCGGCGCCTGCTTGAGCCAACCCAAAAAAATCTCCTGTAGTGGGTGCACGCCTCGCAACTTTCCCATTCAGTAATGAATGGTGAAAGATACTAAGAGAAGATCAAGAATTACAGAGATACGTAATTTTCATTTTTGCACCCTGATGGAGAATAGCATGAAACGGCTAGGGACTTCAGTGTTTGGGATAGATTAAGATGGAGCAGTGAGAGAGGAATGACCGAGCGCTAACTAGAGCTCTCGGGACACTCCCGGTTGTTTGTGGGCAGAAAAGGGCTAGCCCGCGGGAGGCCAGTACAAAGGGACGCCTGCAGCACTGGGAGCAAACAGAGCGAGAGAGTGAGTGAGGGAGGGAATAGGCGAACTCACCGGGCGCTGTCAGAACTGCAGGATTTCTTTTGGCTAGAAAAGGCATCAATGCAGGCAGGCCCAGCCAGTAGAAAAGGCCAGCCTGCAGGGGTGGGAGAAACAGTACAAGTGAGTGAGATGGGGACTGAGTGAGCTCACGGAGCTGTCAGGACTGCTAAGTAATTCTTTGTTGGCAGAAAAGGCACCAATACAGGCAGGAGCCCGTACAAAAGGACAGCTTGCAGCATGCAACGAATGAGCGGCGTGACAGAGGAGACTGAGTGACCTCAATGGAGCTTTGTCAGTACAGCTGCAGATTTATTTGTGGACAGACAAGGTGCCAATGCAGCCCAGCAGCCCCATAGCACAAGTGCAGCCCACCAAGAGAAACAGAGTGAGTGGTGACAGAGCGGTAGTGACCAAGGCTCAACGGACTCTAATGTGAATTGATGCTGATTTCTTTGTGGTCAGAAAATGCAGCAATCACAGGCAGGAGCCCAGATACAAAGACCAGCTTGCAGCACAGGCAGAAACGGAATGAGTGAGTGGACAGGGGAGAGACAGCTCAATGGAGCTATGTCGAGACTAGCCTAGATTTCTTTCTGGCCAGAACAAGCCACCAACCCAGGCAGGAGCCCAGTACAAAAGGCAGCCTGCAGCAGCAGACACAGAACAGGAAGTGAGGGAGGGGACTAAGTGAGCTCAACAGACTCTGTTGGGACTGCTACAGATTTGTTTATGTGCAGAAAAAGGCAGCAATGCATGTAGGGGACCCACTACAAAATGGCAGTCTGCAGTGGCAGGAAAACCAGAATGCGCAGTGAGAGGGGTGGGGGTGAGAGGAGGCTCAACGGGCTGTGTTGTAACTGCCAAATACCGACAACGAGGCAGGAAGCCAAAAGAAAAGGGCAGCCTGCAACACCACCAGAAATGGAATGAGCGAGTGAGAGAAGGGGACTGAGCGAGCTCAACGGAGCATTGTCAGGACTGCTGCAGATTTCTTTTGGGCAGAAAAAGGTGCCAACAGAGCCAGGGCCCAGTACAAAAGGACTGGGAACTACAGCGCCAGGAGAAACAGAATGAGTAAGTGAGAAAGGGGGAATGAACGCCTCAAAACGGCAGCTCTGTCGGGACAGTTGTGGATTTCTTTGTGGGCAGAAAAAGGTGCCAACACAGGCAGGAGCCCAGTACAAAAGGGCAGCCTACAGTTCCAGCAGAAACGGAACGAGTGAGTGAGAGAGGGGGACTCAGCAGGCTCAACAGACCTGTGTTGGGACTGCTGCAGATTTCGTTGAGGGCAGAAAAAGCCACCAACAGAGGCAGGAGCCCAGTACAAAAGGGTAAAATGAGTGATTGAGAGAGGGGGAGTGAGCCACCTCAATGCAGCTCTATTGGGACAGCTGCAGATTTCTTAGTGGGCAGAACAAGGTGCCAATGCAGGCAGGAGTCCAGTACAAAACAGCAGCCTGCAGCATGGGAGAACAGACTGAGCGAGTGTCAGAGGGGCAGTGAGCGAGCTCAACACACCAGCGCAATCAACATTCGGCATTGACAAATGCTTGTTTCTTCATTGTGGTGGTTTTCTTTAGGGGTACCATTTTGAAAGGCTGAAAAAACAACTGAGGATGTCATGTCCAGGCAGTTACAGTAAATGCCTTCATAGCCTTTTGCATATAACCTGCATTTGATTGTGGTGGTACAGTATATATAAATCATTTTTTTCAGTTTGTGCTTGACTGTTGTCTGATTGCAGCTTTTGGACCATGCACAATTGAAAGGCTCAGCACAAATGTTTGTGCTACAGTTTGTGAATCCTGTCCCAGGGCTTTTACTGATTTTAAAGTGCAAGCCTGTTTTTCCTAGGATTTTTTCTGCCCAGAACTCTGGGACCAACACAACAGGACCTAAAAACAGAAGACCCTAGAAGCTGGAAAGTTTTAAGATTTAGTACCAAAAGGCACGTCCACTACAAAAATGGTTTGAAGGGGTATAAATGCAAACTGAACATTAATTTTATTTATTAAAAATGTGGTCACCAGTATAGGCACAGTAAGCCTGGAGTGGTTTACAGGTGCATCCGTGGGTGGGTGGGTGGTGTGTCAGGGAATATTTCAAGGCAACAAGGGAGTGAAACAGTAACAACAAAGTGATAGAAGTAGTAATGTCAACTTGCACTGTAAAATCATACAAATAAGGAATTTCGAAGAAGTACAAAAACAATGATTATGGTGTAAATTAGCATGTGATCAGAATGTCATGCCAAGAACATTTTTAAAATGTGGCACATGTTACCCTTGGGCCTAAATGCAAAAGCTTACCATAGGCCAGAGGGGAAAATGGGGGGGGGGAGCAACCACATTAAAGGGGCCAATGGAGCAGGGTGAGGGTGGCTCCAGAGCAGGGCCCCCCAGGCTACAAGGGCTGGGGTCATCTTTGAGAGGCTGGTAGGGTGTACTGGTTGTGGGTCATCCATGGTACTGGATATTCAGTAGTCTGGAAAATGGGGGGAATGCATGGTATGTAGGCAAATTGCACAGCTAAGGGAGGAGGTGGGATTGCTCAGGTGAACACTAAGATAAGAAAGGGAGAGGAGTAGCAGAGAGGACAGGAGGGGTCCCGCAGAAGGAGCTATTGCAGCTAGGGGGGCTAGGTGCAGTTAAAAGGTGGGCTGCAGGGGGAAAAGGAGCAAACATGGGCACAAGAAGAAGATGGGATGGGGTCAGGAGAGGAAAATAGAGGAGCAACGGAAAGTAAGGGAGGGATGGGGAAGGCTCCAGAGGGGATACAGGAATCCTAGATAGTGGCAGAAAAGGGAACAAGAGTAACCAGGGAGGATGGCAGGTGATAAAGTACAAGAGTCCAAAGCCTGCACAAAGGATAAGGGAGAAGACAGCAATGGGAGGACCAACCACCAGAGAGATATATACAGGCAGTGGGCCTAGAACAAAAAAATAGATTTGCCCCACTAGGGGCACAAAATGTGAGGGAAGAGCAGGAAAATGGAGTTGAAAAAGCACACAGGGGAAATAGGAGAGACAGGCACAAATGAAGGCTCAGAAAAATTGGAAAAGGGGGATGCCCAATCATAGGAACATAGAGACATAGAGGTTGATGGCAGATAAGGATCGCAAGGCCCATCCAGTCTGCCCATTTCTTTTTCTACCTTATAAATGTGCCATCGACCTTTGCTCTGTCAGTGGCCTGTCTATTCATACTCATCATTATTGCTCCCTTATGCCTATCCCATGCCTGTTTGAAGCCCTGCACTGTATTCATAGCCACCACTTCCAGAGGTAGGCCGTTCCATGCATCCACCACTCTTTCTGTGAAAAATAATTTCCTCACATTCCCCCTTAATTGGCCTCCCTCTAATCTCATGCTGTGTCCTCTTGTCCTGCTATTTTTCTTATATTTAAACATGTTAGACTCTTTCACCTTGTTAATGCCCTTAAGGTGTTTGAATGTTTCGATCATTCACCTCTCTCCCTCCTTTGCTCAAGGGTATACATATTGAGCTCCTGTTAATCATGTCCTCATGTCTTCTGATGCTTCCCTGCACCATTTTGTTGCCCTTCTCTGGACTGCCTCAATTTGGTTAATGTCCTTGTGGAAGGTGTGGCCTCCAGTACTGCATGTAGTACTCCAGATGAGGCCTAACCTAGTGTCTTGTAAAGAGGGATTATTACCTCCTCTTACAACATGTGATACCCTACTAATACTCCCTAACATCCCTTAGCCTTACCTGCTTAGAGGTTTGCTTGGATGATTTCAGGTCATCGGTGATGATGATGCCCAAGTCTCTTTCTTCCTCTCAGACTGCCAGCAACTCCTCCAGCCTATAGGTGGCTTCAGGGTTTCTCTTCCCTATGTGCATGACCTTGCACTTCTTTGCATTAAATCCCAGTTGCCACTCTTCTGACCATTTTGCTTGTTTATCCAGATCTTTTCTCGTTCTGCCCACCCATCTGGATCATCTACTCTGTTGCAGATCTTGGTGACATCTGCAAACAAACAAGCCTTGCCCTCTAGTCCATCTGCAATGTCACTAATGAAGATATTGAAGAGGACTGGCCCCAGGACTGATCCCTGAGACTTGCATCTCTTCTGATTGTATACCATTTACTACCACTCTCTGTTTTCTGCGCGACAACCAGTTTGCCAGCCAGTTGACCAACTTCTGACCCACCCCGAGCCTACCCAGCTTATTTATCAATCTTCTATGTGGAACAGTGTCGAAAGCTTTGCTGAAGTCAAGTGCGACATCAACTGCTCCCCTGGTCCCACCACTCTGGTTACCCAGTCAAAGAAGTCTATGAGATTAGTTTGACAGGCCCTTCCTTTGTAAACCCATGCTGTCTTGGATCCTGTGCCCTATGGATTCCAGGTGTTGCACTATCCTTTCCTTAGGAGTGCCTCCATAATCTTGCCCACTACTGAGATAAGACTGACTGGCCTGTGGTTCCCACACTCCTCCTGCTACCACTCTTGTGGAGTGGGATCACATGAACCCCTTCTCCAGTTTTCTGGGATTCTCCTGTGCTCAGAGACTCACTAAACAGTTCTGCTAATAGCTCTGCTAGTTCCACCCTTAGCTCCTTAAGTACCCTGGGATGTATGCCATCAGGTCCCATTGCCTTGTCCACCCTGGAGCTAGCTAACTCTTGCAGGACCTTTCTTTGTGAAGGGAGCAGTGCTCACCTTCCTCCCTCCCTGTGTCCATGGTGCTGAAAACTGTAGGTTCGCTCCCCTTTTCTTCAGTAAATACTGAAACAAAAGTATCTATTTAGGATATATGCTTTACAGGGTCCTCCTCCTCACATGCCCCCTTTTCTCCTTTGAGCTTAGCAATACCCTCTCTGGACTTTCTCCTTTCACTAATGTATCTATAGAAAGTCTTGTCACCTTCTTTTACTGTCCGTGCTAGTGTTTCCTCAGTTTGGGACTTTGCCTGCCTTACTGCCTTCCCTGCTTCTTTTAGGGCAGTTTAGTATCCCTCCCTATCTTCATCCCACTGTGCTCCCTTATATTTCCGGAAGGCCAGCCTTTTGGCTCTGACCTTTTCTGCTACTGTATTTGCGAACCAAAGTGGTTTCCTTCTTCTTTTGAACAACAGGCAAGCCCAAAAGGAGGTGGGGCAGTGTGCTCAGGTCCAGAGGTCAAAAGCAGGATGGGGCAGGGAAGGGTGAGTGCCCTGAGGAAAAATCAGTCACAGCACAGGCAGGGGCAGAAAGACACTGAGTAGAAAAGTTAACAGATAGAGAGGCAGAGGCAGGAAGCCTGGCAGAAAGTTCCTGTGGAGGTCACAAAGCTGGGGGAAGCGCAGAGTGAAGATAGTACTTTGGGAGGTGACATGGTCAAAGGGGGTATTGAACATAGGGTAGTAAATAGGATACAGGGGGTTGGGGGTAGGATGGAAGGGAGATATAACCAGAAGGAGATGGATAGCAGGGTTCTAATGGTTGGGGAACTCTATAATGAAATTAATTGGGTGGGGGGCAGGGGGACAAAAAGCATTGTGGGTGGATTGTCTGCCTGGCATGATGAGCAGCTAAGGTCATTCACTATATCCCCTCAAGGAGGAAGCAACAGTATGAGAAAACTCACCTGCTGTTCTACCTGGGAATGAATGACCTGACGAGAAATCTCCTGATGGAGGTACAAGCAAGATTCAGAGCTCTTACTAGATACTGTAGAGGATCAAATTAGTGACTTTTTTCAGAGGTACTACCATTACCAAGGGCAAGCACTGATAGGCAGATGAGGACAAGGGAGTTCAATGAGTGGCTGGTGGGGTGGGGTGAGAAAATGGTGTAAGGGTTAGTAGGGGACTGGGGCTCTATTAGGGGGGACAAGAGCTTGTTTGCACCAGACAGACTGCACCTGAATATGGAGGAGGTGGCAGTACTAAAAAGCAAACTAGAAGAATTGATAGCGGATGCCTACAATTTAAACTAGGTTGGGGGAAATCTGCTCCACAAGGAAAAAAGTTTGGGGTACTACAAGCCCCTCAGGATAGCACTACATTGTTGGGCAAGAGGGAAACAGGTGAGGGGGAACAATGGTGGAGGCTGGAGGAAGGGATTAGCAGCAAAAAGCCAGAAGTTTGGGAAACAAAAGTGTGAACCTAGGCCATCATGATGGATTAGGGACTAGATCTAGTTGCAATGAGTAAGATGTGGTGAACAGAGCATCACACCTGGGAAACAACCATTCCAGGAACAGACTGCTCAGAAGGGACAGGGAGGGCGGGAGGGTTGCATTATACATCAGGGAAATCTTTAGTGTAACTGAAAGACAGGAGGAGGAGGAAGGAGACTGAGCTGCTGTGGTAACACTAGTTAAGAAGAGGGATGAATCCCTGTGGCTGGGGGTGGTATACAGGCCTCCTGCACAAGGGGAGGAGGATAATTAATGGCTAACTCAGGCAACATGAGGCTGGCCCAGGAAGGAAAACTGCTACTGGTGGGTGACCTGAACCTCCCAGATGTTAACTGGGAAATCCCAGATGCAGCATCGGCAAGGAGCAGAGACATATTAGATGAGCTGCAGGGGGTATTCCTTCAACAGCTGGTCAGGGAGCCTATGATGGGAAGCAACTTGTTAGATGTAGTCCTGACTAACGGGGAGAGTGTGGAGGAGGTGCAGGTGGGAGAAGTCTTGAGCACCAGTGACCACAGCACAGTATGGTTCAGGGTCAGGGAAGGGAGGGAGATGGGTAAAACCAGTACGTCAGTCATGAACTTCAGACACATGAACTCTGATAAGATGAGTAAGACAGAGAAAAAATGGAAGGTAAGATGAATATAGAAACAGTGAAGGAATTATGGAAAGCTATCAGGGGAGGGGTTCAGGAAGCAGTGGAAATGTGCATAAAAAAGGTCAGGAAGAGCAAGAGGGGGAGGAGACCACTCTGGTTCACTGGAGGTGGAGAGACAGTCAAGGAAAGGAGGAGGGCTTTCAGAACATTTAAGAGGACACTCTGAGAGGAAGATAGGGAGGAGTACAGGAAGAAGAGGAGTTTGGCTGGGAGGGAGATCAGAAGGGCAAAAGCAGCCACTGAGGAGAAAATAGCTAAAAATGCTAAGAGGGGGATAAAACATTTTTCAGATACATGAGGGAGAGGAGAAGGGCTGGGCAGGGTATTGCTAGACCGAGGGGGAGGGGAAGGATAAGCTTGGAGCAGGACTATGTAAAAGCAGATGCATTAAATAAGTACTTTATCTCGGTATTCATGGAGGAGGAGGAAGAAGGCTAAAGTCTAAGGGGAGGGAGGGAGGACAAATGAGTGGATCTGAGCCCGTTCACTGTGGATAGGGTCAGAGCAGAGCTAGATAGAGAAGGGTGGACAAGGCGATGGGGCCTGACAGGTTGCACCCCAGAGTGCAGTTGAGAATTTCCCTTCTGTCCAAAAGGTTCTGATTGGCCCATTCTGGCAGTTCTGGACCAAGATGGTGGTGATAAACCGAACTGTCCATGCTGCAAAGAAGGCAGGTTAGACAAACTACAATACCATCACTGTTCTAATAGACAATCGGCAAATAAGTACAGCCTCTGACAGAGCTTCCTCTGCACAAATAGCGATGGCAGAACAGAGAGATTATCTGGCAGCCCGGGCAGGACTCAAGCATGGAAACACTCAGCCCCCTCCCAGAGTAAATAGGCACCACGTTATTGGCAGCTCTTAAAGGGACAGAGCACAGAGGCATTAAGGCGCTCTCACACAATCACTTTTAGAAAGCTAAGACACAGGATACCAGCCTGGCAGTGGGCATTTGGCATACCTACGGAAGACTTTCAGGAACCCCCATTTATGGGGGGGGGGGTTACACAAATAAGGAATTTCGAACAAATGTAAAAACATTGGTTACGGTGTAAACAAGAGTCTGATCAGGAATGTCATGCCAAGAAGATTTCTAGAAATGTGGCACACAAAATATGAATCTGCTGGATACTTCATTCTGTCAAGGTGTTATTGTGTCTGATGGTGTGACAGTATGTATGGTATGGAGTGGTGTGACAAAGTGCATTGGAGTATGGGGTCATGAGATATGTCAGCATGCATGATGGTACAGAGTGGTGTGACAATGTGTATGGGTGTATGACGTGTTGCTGTGTGTGTCACAATACATGGGTGCATAATGTCTGTGTGTCAGAGTTCATGGTGGTATGTTGATGGGTGGTGTGATAGCACGTAAGGTGTCGAGTGGTGTGAGACTGCATGGGGTATGGGTTTATGACGTATCTCAGTGTACATTTCGGTATGGTGCCAGGTTGTGTAGCAGTGCATGGAGGTTTGCGGTTGTGAGGCTTGTCAGTGTGCATGGTGGTATGATGTTGCTTGGTGTGACAGCATGCGTTGGCTATGATGTTGGGTGCTGCATCAGGCTGCATGGGAGTATGGGGTTGTGAGGTGCATCAAAGAGTAGAGATGTGCAAAACTGTAAAATTTCAATTAGGGAAATATTTTGCGTAATTTAATTCCTGCATTAGCGGAAATCTTTACGCCGAGCGTAATTTCGCCTCTGATTACTTGTTCCTGTGAACACGAAATTTCACCCAACTTCACCCAGTTATCTTTCACATATAACTTTGAGTTGAAGCCACTCACACAAGGTATTTGAATTCCAAAAAAACTACACACTAGTCTATGCACAAGGCTCAGATGGCCAACAGCCTTCGGCAGGAGCCGGCATTTCATTTGCAAACTCAATATATAGGGGTGCAACTGCACTACACATCATTGTATTGTTAAAAGGAATCTTGTAGGTGTAACCAGCTCTAAGAAGTAACACACACCACAAATAAAGGAATAAGGTGTTTATTAGGGAAGGGGTACACAGACACGGTACAAAATCAGTATAACAGATGACAGGCAGGATCAGGAGGACAAGGATAATACAGCAATGAGAGGGGAGAACTAAGAGAGAGAGAGAACAAGAAAAGGGACCAAATTCTATAGGGAGCATAAGACAGTAACAAACAACAGCATCAATGGTCAATAACATTATTTTACATACAAAATAAAGAAACAAGAGGACTTAGGGAATGGATGTAGATTAAATAGGACAGAATAGTGTTTTTTTTGTTTTTTAATTTTTTATGGGGGGACATACAAACAACATAATGGAAGATAGAAAAACAAAAACAAAAAAGACAAATTAATTTGTGCTGCCACATTACGTGCCAGTGGGACCACCGCTGAATTCTGACAGGATGCACGTGATTTTGTCAACATCACACTATAGTTTGGAAATCTCCCAACGAGCATCACTAAATTCCTATCTGAAATCGTTTAACTCTTGTCGGGCATGCTGGACTTCAGACAGGACAGCGGATAAGTCCTCATGTGGCACTGCTGGCAAGGAGGGGGCTGCCTATGCTGCTGGCTTTGGACAGGGAGGGCCCTGGAGAGGTCTTGATGTTATTGACTGCTGTTGTTTTCTGGTATGGTGAGCACAGCAAGGATGTTTAACTGGTCCAGCCATGACTCCCTCATGCTCTCCCCCTTCAGTGCTTACACCCACACTGCTCCCCACAGCTGCACTTGATGATGCCGCCACCTCCCGCAATTTGAGGTACCATTGCGGCAGGTGGTTGTGGACCAGGTGGCTATGCTGGTCAATTGTCCCAAAGTGGGATCCACACTTTCCTCAATGCATTTCCTGCCCGCATAGATTACAGGTGACCACTGGGTCACCAACCGATATTAAGTAGAAAAAATCCCAGATAGGAGAACTTTGGGGATGACTGAGCCATGGAGGGGGGGTGCCACAGATAATGTCTCAAGCACTAACTTCTCTGGCTGCTTTGGAGGGGCACAGTCTCCTGCTACCTGGGTGGAGGAACACTATCCTCCTGGTGCTGGGGAGGGGGCACTGTCTCCAACTGCTGCTGCTGGTGAGGGGACACAGTTTGCTGCTGGGTGCTGGTGCTGGAGCAAAAAGCCCCTGCTGTGGCATTTCATTTGTGATGGTTAGCTGAAACGCGTGTACAGGTGCCCCACTGTCTTCACCCTTCTCCATTATGTCCACAGTCCACGAACATCAACAATTCAAATAAACAAACAAAAAAAAAGAAACAGAGACTCAGAGACAGCTGGGGGGAGGGGGGTGGATCACACACACATAAACACAATCACCAGGTACTAAAATAAGAACTATGACACAGACACACAAAATAAGCAATTTAGGTGTACAAGTGCACTCAGTAGACACAGGGAATATAAATGCTGTCTGCTTCCTCAAGATACATAGTACATGAAATGAGCCACTCACTTACTGCCTGTTTAGACTCAACCATGTGATCACCAGCAAAGCGAAATGCCAATTTCACCTAATCTTGCCTCAGATGTGCAGGTGAAATTGGTGTTGAAATTTTGCTGGTGAAATTTTGCCAAATGGTCATAATTTCACCAAATGTTTTGCTAGGTGAAATTGGCGATTTCACTATAATTTCACCCGTGAAATAAAATGTCACTGCATCTCTATCAGAGAGCCTGTGGGTATGGTGTCAGTTGGCTTGACAGTGTGCATGTGGTATAGTGTCACTGTGTGTCAGCATACATAGAGGTATAGTGCAGGGCTGTGTGGCAGGGTGCATGGAGTATGGTTTTGGGTGGAGTGACAGCCTGCATGGGGGTATGGGGTTGTGAGGTGTGTCAGTGTGCTTGGGAGTTTGGTAATGCTGTGTATGTCATAGTGCACTGGGGTATGATGTTGGCTAGTGTATCAGACTGCACAGTGGTATGGTGCTATGTGGTGTGACAGCGTGTATGGTGCATAGTGTCGAGTGGAGTGACAGTGTACATGGGGCTGTGGGTTTGTGTTGTCTCTCAGTGTGCATAGCGGTATGGTGTTGCAGTGTGTCACATTGCATGAAGGTATTATGTTGGTTTGTGTGTAAGAGTGCATGGTGGTATGAACCTGGGTGGGGTGACAGCATGCATTGTCAGAATGCATGAGTATGGTGTCAGTTGCTATGACAAAGTGCATGGGGGTATTGGGTCTTTAGGTGTGTCAGCATGATTGACTAGTATCATGTTTGCTTGTGTGGCAATGTGCATGGAGTGTGATGTCAGGTGCTGTGCCAGATTGCATAGTGGTGTGGGGTTGTGAGATGTATCAAAATGCATGGCGGTATGGTGTGGGATGTTGTGTCAGCATGCATGAGGTATGGTGTTGGGTGGTGTGACAGCAATCATGGGGTATGGAGTTGAGTGGTGTGGCAGCATGAATATGGGTATGGGGTTATGAGGTGTATCAGCATGCATGGAGGTATAATGTTGGTTTGTATTACAGTGTTCATGGTGGTATGGTGTCAGGTGGTGTGACAGCGTGTATGGTGTAGAGTGGTGTGACAGAGTGCAAAAGGGTATGGTATTGGATTATGTGTTAGAGTATAAAGGGGTATTATACTGAGTGGTGTGATAGTGCGTGTGCAGTATTCAGTTAGTTGGTATGCCAACGTGCATAGGGGTATGGGGTCATGAGAACCATCAGCATGCATGATGGAATGATGCTCATTGCTCTGATAGCGTGAATGATGTATGGTGTTGGGTGTGTGTCAGATTGCATGTGGTTATGGGGTTATGATGTACATCAGAGGATGTGTGTTTATGGTGTTGGTTGGTGCAACAGCGTGCATGCAGTATGGTGTTTTTCTGTGTGTCAGAGTGCATGGGTGTATGGTGTCAGCTGGTGTGACAGCGTGAATGGGGTATAGTGGTGGATTTTGTGCCAGCAGTCATTGGGTATGGTGTCAAGTGTTGTGACACAGTGCATAGTTGAATGGGGTGAAGAGGTATGTCAGCTTGCATGGCAGTATGATGTTGGTTTGTGTGACAGCATGCATGGTGACATAGGTTTGGATGTTTGGTGACACTGCATGGGCTGTGGGGCTGTGAGGTGTGTCAGGGTGCATGGGAGTACATTGTTGGGTGGTGTACCAGCATACATGGGTTATGGGGTAATTAGGTGCATCAACTTACATTACTGTGTAGTGTCACTGTGGATGTCATAGTGCATGGGGGCATGATTTTGGTTGGTGTGCCAGAGTGCATGGTGGTATGGTGTTGGGTGGTGTGGCAGCACGTATTGTGTCGAGTGATGTGACAGAGTGCATGGGAGTATGGTGTTAGTTTGTGTGTCAGAGTGCATGATGGTATGATATTCAGTGGTGTGATAGCATGCATGCCATATGGGGTCAGGTGTTGTGACAGCATGCTTGGGGCATGGTTCACCCCTGAGATGTGTTGGGAGTGGTGCTGCTCAAATATAACCTAATATATGGGTGCCAATACACCAGAGAGTAAGGTGCTGTACTGCTGCTGCCATCACACCTGGGGGAGGCTGTAAAGTTGCTACCTTCAGCCTGAGAGGTGGGGGAAGTGGTGATGCTGCCATCAAACCCAATATGTGAGGATTGCAGTGCTGCTGCCAATACACCAGAGGGCAGATCCCTTTCACAAACTGAGCCTCCTGGCTCCAGATTACAAATTGTGTGTGGTCGTGCATGCTTTTTCTTTTCACCACAGGGCCCCGACCAGCTGCAACGTCGGCCTACCCCGGGCAACGTTCCAGGCTAGCCCACCTTACTTCCAACTGGGTACCCAGAGCGTGTGACTGTGCAGGGACTAAAAGTGCATAATTGCCGGACTAGATCAGTTTTAGAATCAATCCACCTGATTATGCCCCTCTGTTGTTTAATTCCCTTGAATAAATCAGATCTAACTCTTTTTGCATTTAATCTGACTGTGGTTCCAGTTTGTAACAAAAGTACTGTTAGAGATGCAGCGGATTTTTAATCCACCTGCGAAGTGGACACGAAGTGGCAACTTCGTGTTAGCGGAGCACAGTGCAAAGTGGGCACTACAAAGTGCTCACTCCGTGTTATCATTGTTACCACTTTGCATTGCCATTATGCCTTAACACGAAGTAAGGCGAAGTGAGAAGAGAATAGGCACATCGCATGGCTTGCAGTACTGTAAGTCACATGCTTTAGCCAGGCAGGAAGGAAGTGAGTCAGAGAAGCAGTTTCACATTCTCCTTTGCATTTGTAGAGGGATTAAGCATTTGTTAGAGGAGAGGAGTTACAGTGCTTGATTGCCTTGTTGCCACTTCGTTGTGTTTCAGTTCCAGAAGAAAACCAACAGCTTTTTTAAAAGCTATATCTTTATTTAGTTTTTGTATTGTATTTGTGGGTTTTTTTTGTTAGTGAACTTTTTTGTATAAGTTTTGTTTTGTTTTGTGTGTGGACTGACTGTGTGTGTGTGTGTGTCTCCACTGTGTGTGTGTGTGTGTGTGTGTGTGTGTGTGTGTGTGTGGCAGTGGACTTCAGGAGGATGGATCTAGGAGAAGGTGAGTCGCTGGCCCGTGGGCACGGTAGGAGGGGAGTGCGGACCCGTGGGGGGGCAGGTCGGTCGTATTATGTTGGATCGCTCCCGACTCCTGGCCGGTGTTGCTTCCCCCGTTGAAGCAACAGGAGGAGCAGCAGCAGCACCAGTGTCACCGGTGACTGCTGCACTTCCGCCTTTTCTGCCACTACCACCACCACCACCTCCGGTAGCAGCAGCTGTTGGGGCTCCAGCAGCACCCCCTCCACCACCTCCACAGCCACAGGAGGTGGCCCCAGAAAATGTAGGTGGTGGTGGGACTCGTGCGAGGACTGTGTCTGGTCCCCACCACAGCTCCCCTGTATGGGAGTTTTTTAACTGTGTGGGAGGAGACAGCACAGTGGTGGTGTGCTGGTGCACCGTGGCCCCCATGGGACACATTTGGGGACCGGTGGCCAGTGCACCCACATGCTGAACCACCACAGGGCAGAGTGGCAGGCTGCCACGGAAGGGGCCAGGCATCCACCTGCTGGCCCTTCCGTGGCAGTGGCCAAGGATGCTGCTGAGGTGGAAGTTGTGCCTCACAGTCACCACCGCAGCAGGAGGAGGGCCACTACAGCAGCCGCTCCACCACAACTGCCACCACAGCCACCAGCACCACCCTGTCCACCACCACCCCCACTACCTGGATTGCCTGCTGCAGTGGACCCTGCCACAGTCCCTGCAACACAGTCTGACATCGGCCTGGTGTGGGCAGCGCTTGAAGAAAACAATGAGCGGTTCAGTGCTTTGCAAGAGCAGGTGAACAGAGTAGAAGCACAGCAGTAGCAAATAGTTTCAATGCTGCATCTGCTGCTGGACCACCACGGCATCCCACGGCCACAGTAAGTGAGGGATTGTTTTCTCCCCCCACCCACCCTGACCCCAACCCCACTACTGTGTTGTACTGTTTTTGTGTGTTTTCTTCATTGTTGTTGAATCACACATTTTATCTTCCAGGGAATCTTTTTGCACCACATAGTGCAATACATTTTTGTGAAAACTGCCCGTAATTTCATTACAGTGTGTCACGTGACAGAGGAATTCCCGTTCTGAAAATCTGCCCACATTCTGCCCCCCTTCTCAGCAACATTAGGACGTGATGGCAGAGAGAGCACACGTGCGTGCTACTTACAGTGAATATCCGATTGTCTGGCAGGTTTTCAAATGTTTCTTTATGCTATAATGGTCATTTTCTTCACTGAGAGGGTGGTGGATGTATGGAACAATCTTACAGCAGGTGTAATCGAAATAAAAATAGTGGTTGGGTAAAAGTATGCATGAGATAGGTATAAAGGAAAACTGGTATCAAAGTGTGTGTGTGTGGGGGGGGGGTGAAACCAGGTAGGTAATAAGGAGACCAAATAAGCATAGAAAAGAAGGGCTGATTCAGCATTCTTTTTCTGCCAACAAATTATATGTTTCTATGTGGATCATTTGCAGTAT
Source organism: Neoceratodus forsteri (assembly GCA_016271365.2). Taxonomy (NCBI): domain Eukaryota; kingdom Metazoa; phylum Chordata; order Ceratodontiformes; family Ceratodontidae; genus Neoceratodus; species Neoceratodus forsteri. Next base: position 606,406,273 of record CM057449.1, on the reverse strand, counting down.
GCCTGTCTCCCAGCTGAGAACCGACACAATAATGTGACACCAGCAAATGCACCATTTTACTCAGATGCCCCAGGCGAGAAAACTGTAAGGAAAACAACTCGCTAGGTAGGATGATGCATGGCCCTTCACAGGCTTGGCACCATTGTCCGAGAAGGCTAGGCTTGATCCTGCTTTGGGAAACTTTCTAGTCCCTCCCACCTTGGTGGTATGTAGAGGTTAATTCCAGAGATGATGGGTGACTAAGTTGGGGGGGGGGCACATCCAGAAGAGGGCCATCAAGACAGCAGGAGAAGCCACACAATAAAAAAAGTATTGGTATACAAGTGCAATAGCATTTATTGTATGAGTAGCATTTCAACATGTGAGCTTTTGGCTACTCACATTTAGTTACTAACCAAATATTGGAAACCAAGCCTCAGCATAGTGTGTCTTTTCAGGCCAGAAAATGATTTGTGTTTTTCAAAGAAGCTTGAACTTAGACATGCTGTTTGTATGGGCTTCCTTTTTTGCATATGGTTTGTAACTTTTTCTTTAATTGCTATGGCAACCCTGCTCTCCAAAATTCCAGGCTAAGAATGTTATACTAAACATTGTATCCAATATGAGGCTAGATGGCATATGCTTCTAACGCCAGTGTGAACTTTTTTTTAACCTCTTTCTCATCTTCTGATCTGAGGTGTTACTCTTCATGTGTATTGTTGAGCTAAACAAATTTCTGCTAGGAACTTTTTAAATCAGTGTTATACTTTTGTGTTCTCAGATAAAGCTATCAGACTTACTGATTTCAATTTATCAAAAGATGCATATACAACTAACTCCTAAATAGTAAATAATCATGAGTGGTGCAGCATTTGTATGCACAGTTAGTTATATGATCCAAGTTTGATTATGCATACAAATGAAACATGAAAGAAAACACTGACATAATCAAATCTTTCTGTAAGATTCCAACTGTCTGCCAAACAGCACAGCTTAACATTTCCAATAAATTTGTGTGACCCCCACGTCAACATGTCTGGGTTCATATCACTACCTGGTGACTGTACAGGGACCACCTGAATGAGGATGCAGGTTTCATTCTTTCTCGGTGGTAGGGGGTTAGCCCAGAACAAATAAGAAATGGTGAAGTGGCTCCTGCCAGAGTAAAAACGTGAGCCAGCTATTGTGTGCGGTAACACCTCCTTGGATGTAATATCTACTCACCTTCCTACACTGGACTGGACCACCTCCTAAGGTCCAATAAGACAGTTGTTACCTTCACTGATAAACACTCCAATCAGGTTATGCATATGTGGCACCCACACAAAAGCAAAAATTCAACAAATGAACAGGAAGGGAGTACTGTTAACTGTTGTACCCGGGCAAGGAAGGGGAGGCTGATGATGGTTGTACTCTGGCTGGGGAGGGGGGGCTGTTGACTGTTGAACCTGGTCTCGGGTGGAGGGCAGGTAACTGTGTAGCCGGGGAGGGAAGTCAGGTGAGTGCTGTACCCATGCCGGGGAGGGAGAGCTGGAGACTGTGTAGTGCCCCAGAGTCCTGGTGCCCTCCAGATAGGGGCAGCCAGGTGCTTTGGGTCTGGGGTGACAGGAAGGTGCCCCAGGGTGTAGGGAGGGACCCTAGCCAGGTATCCCCACCCCCCAAACGTGAAGCCCCAGCAGGGCTCCATTTTAAAAATAAAGAATTTTTTTCCCCAAGCTCATTTTCCCTGCCTGCAGCCCCCCCCCCCAGTTACCTCACGCCAGGCATCTGCTCTCGTGGGCCCAGTCATGAGGGAGTGCAGGCAGGGATGGGCTCATGAGGATTCTGAGATGGAATCCTCAGCCCTTTTTGAACGGCAAGAGCTGTTCAGTGTTTGACTGGTAGAGCAGGAGCAGAAGAGGCAGCAGCAAGTGTGAGAGGGAGCGCTAGGCTGGCCGGGGCCAGTTAAAATGGAAGGGGACTTACCTGACTGTTATACCTGGTCTGAGGATGGAAGGCAGGTGACTTCTGTACTCAGGCCAGAGAGGAAGGGCTGGTGACTGTTGTACCTGGGCTGTGGGTGAGTTGCTGGTGACTGTTGTACTCATGCCGGGGAAGGAAGGAGGGTAATAAACAGCTGTACTTGGGCCTAGAATGGAAGGGCTGGTGACGTTTGTAACCGAGCCGGGGGGGGCTGATGACTACTGTACTTAGGCTAGGAAGGGAGGACTGGTGATGGTTGTACCTGGGTCAGGGGGCTGGTGAATGTTTTACCAGATCCGGGGAGAGCGGGCAGGTGACTACTACTCAGGCCTGTTTGTAGGGTGACAGACATCTTTGGCGCCGGGGTCAAGAGTGGACCATCTAGGGTGGTCAGAAGAGGGCCTCCGCCATAGCAGTTTGCCCCATCTCAGACATCCTTGGTGCTGGGGTCAAGAGTGGACCGTCTAGTGTGGTCAGAAGAGGGCCTTCCACCGTAGCAGCTTGCCCTGTCACAGACATCATTGTTGCCAGAGTCCATAGACTGGATTCTCATAGTGATCATGGTGAGCTAGCTTGTTTAGCTGACACTTCTGTGACTTTACAGATCTTACTTCAACGGGGAGCTCTTGCAGCAGGCTATAACCATTAGGACTAATGCCTCCGGCCTTAGGACCCACTGGAAAAAACTTAGCTAGCAGTACCCAGCGGGGACCGCCTCCCGGTGTCAGCTCCGCCCTGATTTTGGTCACACTATAAAAGGGGCGGACCCCGACTCCACCTTGGTTCTTTTCCTGCCGCAGACCCGCTCTCGTTGGGAAAGTCCTAGTGCGTGCTACTGCAGTTCCAGTAAATTTTGTCAGATTGTTTCATTTTTTTCTTCTTTTTCGAACTGTTTTATGCCTTTTCTCCTTTCTTTTGATCTCCTTTCCGGCGTATGTCTTCACCGTCGTCTGTCTCCTCCTCTGGTCCCAAGAAGATGAAGTGTGCCTGTGGCTGCCAAATTCCATCCAAGGACAGCCACCAGAAATGCATCTTCTGTCTGGGGCCTGACCACGACAGTGCTGCCTGCAAGATCTGCAGAGGCTTCACCAGCAGGACCCACATCAGATGCCTGAAGGCCCACCTATTGGAACAGAAGATGGATGTCCTGTGAACCTCTGGGTTGGGGGCCTATAAACAACCCCCAATTGGACCGTAGCCCCCTTTGGAGCATGCAGTTGTATCCAAATGACTTCTGACCTACCTTCTTCCCCCTCATCCCTGATGCATCCAGTCCATTGCCTTATGTAAATGGCTACTCCCCCCCTTACCTTTTTCTCTGTACCTCCTGAATAATTTAAATCCTGGGATGGCCAAGTCCCAGTCATGGTTTTGGGCTGCCCACATCTCAGTGATGGCTCCTTCTGCCAGCAGTGCCTGCAGCTCTGCCATCTTATTCCCCAGGCTCCTAGCATTTAGTGATACCACCCTCCACCCTGACTCTCTCCCAGCTGCCCCCTTACTCTCCCCTTCCCCATCCTAGACAATGTAGGCCCTATCATTTCTATTGAGGGAGGTCCTCTCCTGATTCACTCCACCTCCCCAGCCCCCACCCCAGCAAGTTTAAATTATACTTTTTGGAGATAAATTCCCTCAGTCTCTGCTTTAACACCCCAACCCTCCTTACTTAGCTGTAGCCTGTTCCCTGCATATAGATATGGGTTTTCCCATGTGTTGTCCCACTCTCCCACTCGGCCATACCCCATGGAATCACACCATTCTCTCAGCCACTTGTTGAAGTCCATGATTCTGCTTTTTCTGCCTTACTTGTACTTGGCATTTGCAGAACTTCTGAGAATGCTACTGTGCTTCCCTCCTCTCTGTATAGCTTCCACACTTCTATGAAGCTGTCCTGAACCGCCTCTATCTGCTTTTCTTCCAGATCATTTGTTCCCAGGAGAACAATGATGTGTGGTTCCCCCCACTTCTGTCCACACCTACCGATGTGGTGCTGCACCCTACCTGCTGTCATGCCAGGCATGCTAGATGCTGCTCTTCCAGACATCTGTATCTATAACAAACAGCTAAACATCACACCTGTTCAACATTTCACATATATTTATCCATGTAAATAAGCAGAAGGTGTGTTTTGTTACTGTAAATTACTAGAACGTGGTCGCCATCTTGTTTTAAGTCATATGACCCAAGACATCATGTCATTTGCCTATTCTATGGCTTGTCATACACTTTAACAACCCTGACAAGTATTTCTATTTCCTGCCATTACTTCATGGATTTAGTGAGATATAGCACATACTGCCATAGAATTGGTCACAACTGTGGTAGTGAGGTATGGTAGTCTATTTGACATAAACTGGGGGTGCAGTGTAATGTTCCAGCTCAGAAATCACATCCAGGCACCTATATGTGTTACAAACATTGAAACATCACACCTTTTCACCATTTCAAATGTATTTATCCATGTAAATAAGCAAAAGTTGAGTTTTGTTACTGTCAATGACTGTAAAGTGGCAGCCATCTTGTTGTGGGTCATGTGACCCGAGGCATCAAGACATTTGCCCATTCTATGGCTTATTTTACTCCTCAACTACCCTGACAAGTATATCTGCCTATTTCCTGACATTACTTCACTGATTTAGTGACATATAGCACATAGTACCATAGGTGGTACACCAAAGGCCTGAATTGGTCACAGCTCTGGTAGTGAGGTATGGTACCCTGTTTGAGATAAAATGGGAGTGCAGTATAATATTCCAGATCAGAAATTATACCCAGGCACCTCTAGCTATAACAAAAAAGCTAAACATTACACCTATTCAACATTTCATATGTATTTATCCATGTAAGTAAGCCAAAGGTGTGTTTTGTTACTGTAAATGACTATAAAGTGGCCGCCATCTTGTTTTAGGTCATGTGACCTGAGGCGTCAAATCATTTGCCCATTCTATGGCTTGTTTTACTCCTCAGCAACCCTGACAAGTATTTCTGCCTATTTACTGCTATTACTTCATGGATTGAGTTACTTACAGCACATAGTGCCATAGGTGGTACACCTCAGGCCTGAATTGGTCACAGCCCTGGTAATGAGGTATGGTACCCTAGTTGAGATAAAATGGGGGTGGAGTGTAATATTTCAGGTCAGTAATTATATCCAAGCACCTGTATCTATAACAAATAGCTGAACATCACACCTATTCAATATTTCACATGAATGTTTCCGTGTAAATAAGCAAAAGGTGTGTTTTGTTACTGTAAATGACAAGAATGTGGCTGCCATCTTGTTTTGGGTCATGTGACCCTGGGCATCAAGTCTTTGGCCCATTCTATGTCTTGTTCTACTCCTCAACTACCCTGACAAGTATATCTGCCTATTTCCTGCCATTACGTCATTGATTTAGTGACATATAACACATAGTGCCATACGTGGTACACCCCAGGCCTGAATTGGTCACAGCCCTGGTACTGAGGTATGGTATGCTATTTAAGATAAACTGGGGGTGCAGTGTAACATTCTAGATCAGTAATTATATACAGGCACCTGTATCTATAACAAACAGCTAAACATCACACCTATTCTACATGTCACTTGCATTTATCCATTTAAATAAGCAAAATATGCGTTTTTGTCACTGTAAATGACTATAAAGTGGCCGCCATCTTGTTTTGGGTCATGTGACCCAAGGCATCAAGTCATTTGCACATTCCATGGGTTATTTTACTCCTCAACAAGCCTGACAAGTATTTCTGCCTATTTACTGCCATTACTTCATTGATTTAGTGACGTATTGCACATAGTGCCATACGTGGTACACTCCAGGCCTGAATTGGTCACAGCCATGGGAGTGAGGTATGGTACCCTAGTTGAGATAAAATGGGGGTGCAGTATAATATTCCAGGTCAGTAATTATATCCAGGCACCTGTATTTATAACAAATTGCTGAACATTACACCGATTCAATATTTCACATAAATTTATCCATGTAAATAAGAAAAAGGTGTGTTTTGTTACTGTAAATGACAAGAATGTGGCTGCCATCTTGTTTTGGGTCATGCGACCCTAGGCATCAAGTCATTAGCCCATTCTGTGTCTTGTTCTACTCCTCAACTACCCTGACAAGTATTTCTGCCTGTTTCCTGCCATTAGTTCATTGATTTAGTGACATATATCACATAGTGTCATAGGTGGTACACCAAAGGCCTGAATTGGTCACAGCCCTGGTAGTGAGGTATGGTACCCTATTTCAGATAAAATGGGGGTGTAGTGTAATATTCCAGATCAGTAATTATATCCAGGCACCTATATCTATAACAAACAGCTAAACATCATACCTATTCAACATTTCACTTGTATTTATCCATGTAAATAAGCAAAAGGAGTGTTTTGTTACTGTAAATGACTATAAAGTGGCTGCCATTTTGTTTTGGGTCATGTGACCTGAGGCATAAAGTCATTTGCCCATGCTGTAGATTATTTTACTCCTCAGCTACCCTGACAAGCATTTCTACCTATTTCCTGCTATTACTTCATTCTTCATTGATTTAGAGACATTAAGCACATAGTGCCAGAGGTGGTACACCCCATGCTTGAATTGGTCACAGCCCTGGTAGTGAGGTATGGCACCCTGTTTGAGATAAACTGGGGGTGCAGTGTAACATTCCGGATCAGGAATTATATCCGGGCACCTGTATCTTTACAAATAGCTGAACATCACACCTATTCAATATTTCACATGAATTTATCCATGTAAATAAGCAAAAAGTGTGTTTTGTTACTGTAAATGACAAAAATGTGGCTGCCATCTTGTTTTGGGTTATGTGACCCTAGGCATTACATCATTGGCCAATTCTATGTCTTGTTCTACTCCTCAACTACCCTGACAAGTATTTCTGCCTATTTCCTGCCATTACTTCAGTGATGTAGTGACATATAGCACATAGTGCCATAGGTGGTACACCCCAGGCCTGAACTGGTCACAGTCCTGGTAGTGAGGTATGGTACCCTAGTTGAGACAAAGTAGGGGTGCACCGTAATATTCCAGATTAGAAATTATATCCAACACCTGTATCTATAACAAACAGCTAAACATCACACCTATTCAACATTTCACTTGTATTTATCCATGTAAATAAGCAAAGGTGTGTTTTGTTACTGTAAATGACTATAAAGTGGCCACCATCTTGTTTTGGGTCATGTGACCTGAGGCATCAAGTCATTTGCCCATTCTGTGGCTTATTTTACTCCTCAACAAGCCTGACAAGTATTTCTGCCTATTTACTGCCATTACTTCACTGATTTAGTGACATATAGCACATAGTGCCATATGTGGTACACCCCAGGCCTGAATTGATCACAGCCCTGGAAGTGAGGTATGGTACCCTAGTTGAGATAAAATGGGGTGCAGTGTAATATTCCAGGTCAGTAATTGTATTCAGGCACCTGTATCTATAAGAAATTGCTGAACATCACACCTATTCAATATTTTGCTTGTATTTATCCATGTTAATAAGCACAAAGTGTGTTTTGTTACTGTAAATAACACAAATGTGGCCGCCATCTTGTTTTGGGTCATGTGACCCTAGTCATCAAGTCATTGGCCCATTCTATGTCTTGTTCTACTCCTCAACTACCCTGACAAGTATTTCTGCCTATTTCCTGCAATTACTTCATTGATTTAGTGACATATAGCACATAGTGCCATACGTGGTACACCCCAGGCCTGAATTGGTCACAGCCCTGGTGGTGAGGTATGGAATGCTATTTGAGATAAACTGGGGGTGCAGCGTAACATTTCAGATCAGTAATTATATCTAGGCACCTGTATCTATACCAAACAGCTAAACATCACACCTATTCAACATTTCACTTGCATTTATCCATTTAAATAAGCAAAAGATGTGTTTTTTTCACTGTAAATGACTATAAAGTGGCCGCCATCTTGTTTTGGGTCATGTGACCCAAGGCATCAAGTCATTTGCACATTCTATGGCTTATTTTACTCCTCAATAAGCCTGACAAGTTTTTCTGCCTATTTACTGCCATTACTTCACTGATTTAGTGACGTATTACACATAGTGCCATAGGTGGTACACCTCAGGCCTGAACTGGTCACAACCCTGCTAGTGAGGTATGGTACCCTAGTAGAGACAAAGTGGGGGTGCAGTGCAACATTCCAGATCAGAAAGTATATCTGGGCACCTATATCTTGTCAAAAAGCTGAACATCACACCTATTCAATATTTCACATGTATTTATGCATGTAAATAAGCAAAAGGTATGTTTTGTTCCTGTAAATGACAAGAATGTGGCCGCCATCTTGTTTTGGGTCATGTGACCCTAGGCATCAAGTCATTGGCCCGTTCTATGTCTTGTTCTACTCCTCAAGCACCCTGACAAGTATTTCTCTCTATTTCTTACCATTACTTCACGGATTTAGTGACATACAGAACACAGTGATATAGGCAGTTCACATGCCTGAATTGGGCCCAACACACATATTTGAATAAAAAGCAACAATCCATGAAAAGGCATAATTTATTGTTATACTTGCATATTTTTTTTTATAAAACACATATTTTGCCACTAAACCTGTATTTTGAAATTTAAATGTTACACCCGAGTATTCGCTGGGGGTCATGGTCAGTGAGCTAGTAGTATTAGAGTGTATCATGGTGGCCATCTTGGATTTGATCATGTGACAATTACATTGTTTCCATACTATCAATGTATGGCTAAATTAAAAGAATAATAAGCTAGGAATTCAAAAATATATAGTTTGTTGAGGTTTTGACTCAAAAAAATACATGGAATACTTACAGTACTCAAGTCTTAATAGACCCAATTACAGGAAAATGCCTGACATTTATCATTATTCCATTGCCATTAATAGGGTTACGAGAGGCCCTCACAAAGTCACTCACCTCCAGATAGGTGGACTCTGTCATTTTTATGCACTGACAATACTCCGTGCAAGGAGGAACACTCCATTTCCTTTCTGATATCTTGCTCTCTGACCTCTTTTACCATGGCAGAACTACAGAGGGTGCCTCTGGGGATACGATTACTAATGCTGATGCCAATTTTTTGAAGGCAGCCACTGATCTTCATTGATGTTGTGAATGTAGACCTCATTAACAGTGCTAGGGAACTGCAACATCAGTCATAGGGAACCAATTTCCTGGTTCTGCAGTTTCTTCCATCCAGGCCATATCTCTGACTTCCCAGTGCAGCACTGGACCCTTTAATCATCTTCACCAGCTGGATCAGGCATCAGCCACACATATGGCTTGCAGCACTGAGGAACTTCAAAAGTGGGCATACATCAACTCCAGGCTGACAGCACGCATCGCACAGTATTACAGCTTTGAGCAAAACCTGCAATATGATTGGTCAATTGCATTCCACATATATGTTGATGTTAGATAGGTATATATGTAGGAACTCATAACTTATTATGAGGCTCATGCATACACATAATCTAGATGCCTGAACTTTTTACACTTTGCGGGTGGACTCAGTAGACTCATAATGTATATCTAACAATGAAAACAACATTTAATGATTGACATTTAATATGTACTTTGAAGGTTCCAGACCCTCTCTTTCCCCTTCTGCATGTTTTGTACAGGAAAGATTTCTACCAACCCCACCTAAACATGCTGCAGCATATGTCTACCCAACTGCATCAATCCTTGCTATCTCTTTTTCCCTACTGATCAGCAGCAGTTGGTACACTGATGAATCTACTTTTTTTCTTATCTTTTTTTCTCTGCCTGTGTCTGAGTGCTGCTGGATCGTAATCCATGGCCTGAAAATAACAACAGCAACATAACTGATACTGACCTCAATACCAGTATCCGGCACTATGAGCAGTACCTCTTACATGATACTGTCAGTACCTGATGGGCAGAAAAGATTAACTACTCAGATGTTGATGTGTAACCCCTCACTTATCAACCAACTAACGTATACTTAGATCCATATAAAAAGTCTACGGCTGATGGACTATGTTCTGTTAAAAACATCTAAACTGACAGAAATTGAATTCAAAAACATGTTAATGATCAAACATGTGTACAATATTGTAATAATAGCAATAAGGTATCCCAAAGGTTTTGTGAATGTCCAGTTAATCATCCCCTATGGGCATGTAACACTCGACTTCACCTCATGCCTCATCATGGCCACAAAGGGTGATTAACAGGACATGAACATAACCCCTGTTGTACCTTATGGCTTAAGAATTTGTACAGTGGTGCTTTCCTCCATGCTGGCAAAGCAAAGGCCATATCGACATCGTGGACCTGACCAAAGCTTTTGAACTAGCTGCACTTAAGTTATGCTGCTTGAATGCAACTCTATGGGCACTGGGACAGAATAGTGGCAACCACAATGCCATCGGCAACCATAGGGCTGCAATAATGCTATCAGTTTTATTTTTTCAGGGGCTCCACCCCCTGTAACCCCTGGACTGAAGGATTCTCACTCCTGGGGGGGGGGGAGTGGATCACGAGGAAAGTTAAAATATGTTGGGCCATGGAATACTGTTTCCATGGCCTCGTGTCAAAGAAACAAAGTCCTAAGTGCACAGAAATGTTGGAGACCAGGATTAGAACTCTGGTCTCCACTGCTGGCAGGCTAGTTGCTCTATGCCCTAGCCCTCCACGCCACGGGAGCAGCTGGGGGCAGACACCTGGCTCCTGGTGCCCTTGTTTGTGATGAGCACCATGGACAGCAACCTGGGGAGCACTTACTGAAAGCACTGTAGATCCCCTCTCGCTGTCCGTGCTAGGGCTACACGAACCAACACTCTCTAAACTGCCACTATTATAACTGGGTACCAACTCTATGAACTGTTGACCTATTAAGCAATGAACTCTTTATGACCATGCTATGTATGTAACCAAACCCCTCTTGTATAACCTAAATGTGTATATGTATGTGTATAACCTAACTGTTTATATTTTTATAAGCTTTTTTTCTAAATGTGCAATAAACTGATAACTGCATAGGGACCTCTTTGGAAATGAGCTTTCACTCAATAGAGCATTATCCCTGTTCATACATTTTTTTATGAATAACATTTTTACTACTACTACTGCTACAGCACTGTCTTCTCTTACAGAAACTTGCTGAACTGGGCTTCATATCATCAATGATCCAGTGGTTTTCAAACCTTTCCTAGGGCCAACACCATCACTTGTGTTGTCCCACAGGTGTCTGTCCTAGGATCTCTCTTATTCACGATTTTCATTAGCAACTTGACAAGAATTTCAGAACTGCCAAAACGCTGCGCTGTGCAGACGATGCAGTTGTTTATGTTCAGATCAAGGATATAAATTAAATGAACTAAACCTCAGGACACAATTTCTATTCTTTACAAGGATAGGTCATTAAAGAAAAACTCGACTTGAATGTCCCCAAAACTAAAGCCATGTTACTTGGATCTGTCCTGAAAGTGAAATGCTGCTTTCAGGTTTTTAACTTCTCAAGCCTGGATGGTGTCCAACTCAAAGTGGTTGGTGAATTCAAATATCTGGGAGTAATAATTGATGCCTGTCTTACTTTTGACAGCCGTATGAAAAACACACCCAAGTCTGTACATCAAAAACTGGGGATACTATACAACATTCAAAAGTATTTAACTGCTGATACCAGAGTGAGAATCGTGCAATGAAACATACAATGCTGCAGTTTACTGCAGGGGCCATTGTAAGTCAATGGCAATTAAGCCCTTTTGTCATACAGGATTTTGTGACATGTCATTACTGCAAGTTACTGTGCTTCATCGTGGCTGACTCCACTGTATTCTCAGTTGTTTACTATGGTTCCATAGTGACAGATGCTGCCCCAACCACCATCTGGGCCAAACAAAGTTTGCCCTGTATTATAATGTGGCCAGCCTGGCTTCCTCTCAAGACCCTACGTCCCACCATTGTACTATTATGAACTTCTTGGTGGGCTGCAGACAGAATAAAGAGGCCAGTTAACTTAGCCAACTTTGTTTTCAAGATCCTGCACAACAATACTTCTCAGTTCCTTCCTGAGATGTTCATGTTTGTTAATAACCCATCTTCCTGCTCTACTGCAATCACTTTACTAAAAATTCTGTTCATGTGTATGGGCATAGGCAAAAGTCATTCAGCTTCCGAGGCCACTTCTTTTTGGAACACCATTTTATCTTCTGTCAGGCTGTCTTTGTCACCCAAAGTTTTCACTCTTAAACTGAAAGATCATCTACAAAAAGGGCCCCATTTTCGAAAGGTTAGTGTGGCACAAACCAGGTTTGTGCTGAGCTAACCAGGAATAGTGCCTGTCATCAGGGTCGTGGCCATTTTCAAAGGGCACATATGCATGGCGCACCCCTGACAGTGCCATGGCACACAATATTGTGCTGTGCATATGCAAATGAGAGACCCCCCATGCATACGCAGCACATCATGATATTGAGACTTTACAGAGGCACTAAACAGCCACAAGCATGGAACTGTGTAATGTTTCTGAAACCCAGCCCTTAACAGTGCACAGAGGGGGTGGGTGCCCCACACACCATCCATGCACCGTCAAGGGCTGGGTACCTTGGTAGTCCAGCGGTCACTCTCTAGCCCCGATCCCCTCTGTTATGTAGAAAAAGCATCTCTGGTAGTCTAGCATACCCCCAAGCCCTGATCCCAGCTGTTAAACAAAAAAGGATGCACCCCTGGTAGTCTAGCGGTGCCCTCCTTCCCAGCCTGATCCCCATCTGTTTGAAAAACTGACATCCCTGGTGGTCCAGTGGTCCCTCCCCAGCCCTGATCCCCTCTGTTATATAGAAAAAAATCCTTGGTAGTCTAGCACCTCCACTCACTGAGCCCCTATCCTATCTGATATACAAAAAAACATCTGTGGTAGCCTAGTGGCCCCCCCATGTCCTAATCCCATCTGATATAAAACAAAACAAAGAAGCATCCCTGGTGTTCCGGGGCCCCTCCTCAGCTCCATATGAGAAACTGAAATTCTTGGTGGTCCAGTGATCCCCCTAGCCCCAACTGCCTGCCAAAACACCAAAAATTCACCCTGATGGCCTAGTGGTGCTCCCTCCCTAACCCTTACCTGCCTGTATCGGTCCAAACACTGTCCCTGGTGGTCTAATGGACCTCCACCCTGGCAGGTAGTATCCCACCTCCCTGCTCCCCCTGTCCCAACCCCGAGAGCCAGCGACTGGCACAGCCCTTCGCTCAGCACCACAGCTGGCTGCTGACTGAGCTTTCAGGGAGTGCGTACTGTATAAGCTGATTGTACAGTGCACACTTCAGGAGAGCTCAGTTGGTGGCTGGCTGTGGTGGTGAGCCAAGGGCTATGCCAGTCACTGGCCCTCAGGGCTGGGATGGGGGGAGCAGGGTGGCAGGACACTGCCTGTTAGGGTGAGGGGTGGGGGTCCACTAGGCCACCAGGGATGATGTTTGAACTGATACAGGCAGGTATGGGTTGGGGAGGGGGACTGCTAGACCCTCAGAGTGAATCTTTGGTTTTCTGGCAGGGGACTGTGGCTCAGGGGGTCTACTGGGCCACCAGGAATTTCATTCTGTGGATGGAGATTGGGGCTGTGGAGGGACTGCTGGACCACCAGGGATGCTTCTTTGTTTTGTTTTATATCAGATGGGATTGGGGCATGAGGAGGGGGCCGCTAGACTATCATTGATGTTCTTTCTGTATAACAGAGGGGATTGGGGCTAGGGAGGGACTGCCAGACTACCAGAGATGCACCTTTGTTATATAACAGAGTGGATTGGGGTTAGGCAGAGACTGCTGGACTACCAGGGAGTTCAGTTTTTCATACTGACAGGGCTAGGGGTTGGGGGGGACCTGGCCCAGTGCACTCGGCCACTGTGGTAGCATACAGATGAGCTCATAATGGGCATGCAAATGGCCCACTAGCACTGTGCATGCCTAATGGGCTCATCTGCATGTTTGGTCTGAATATTGCCAATAGGGGTTGCAGCGCTAACCAGTGTGTGCTATGCTTTACACCTATGGGCGGTCTTCGACCCGGAGCCCTGGTAGCATGGCACAAAGCATGGTGACCGTTGGTTGTGCACCATACTACCATGGCCTGATATTCAAATGGATAGAGTGATCAGTTCATATCACGCTAATCATTTGAATATGGTACCAGAGCTGACCAGCCCTATTTTGTCGCATGGCACCTCTGTGTTCGTGCACAGCCATCCAGCTCTGAATATGGGTCCCAATGTCTGCTCATATTTTGTGTAGTCTTTTATTCAGAATGTTTTGCCTGTTCACAGGTCCATGTCTAATACAATACTATTGTATAATGTGTGTATTGTATATATTGTATCTTGTATTCTGTACATTTTGCACCATTGCACTATGTTTCTGTACAGTGAGTGTACTTTTTAGCACCTGGGTCATGCCTGAAAAAGGTACCTGGTGCCAATGCACCCATAAAGTCAAAAAAATTAATAAATAAAATGAATAACATAGCTTGCCATGCCTGTATTACAAGAAGTCCCAACAAGGCAACTGCAAAAAGGCTTTCTTTTGATTTATTTGTTTTTGATGATGCTTCTAAACTCACTGTCTCTTACCAAAATTCCAAATAGCTCTAAGGCAGTCCACACCTTGTGCTCGCACCTCAGCCTCTGCACCTTTTTCTCTGCCCAGGCCCAGGGACCAATCAGGAGCTGCCATTCTTGTTAAATATGCCCCTACATGTGCAAGCATCATGTGTTTCACAATGCCACAACAGTTTTTTGACAAAGAGATTGAAGGTGGCTGTTAGTGTATAGTTACAGTTCAAAAGAGCTCTCTCCTCTTATGGCCAAAGTTCTTGTTCTTCAGATCTAACAAAATCCCATTAGTGAGCTGTTTTAAGTCTGGGACCTCCAGGGGTCTCCCAGTAGTGAAGATAACTGGCCAGGGTTCTATCCCTAGTGTTAAATCTCACACCATGAGTGACCGGAGGTGAGAAATGCAGTTCAAGCTAACATTAATTCTGTGCACATTGATTTGTCAGTGCCCTTAATCCCAGGAGTCCTAACTTAGTTGTATGGACAATTTGATTTCTTTTACACTCCTGGTTCAGGAATCTTCTCTTGCTCTGCTTCAGGACTGTTTCAGCTACAAAAGTCACTAGGTATTTATAAAACACTTCAAACAAGTAAAACTTTTATTTGATAAACATTCATCACCTGTTTGATGAAGAGGCATTCAAAATGTCATTTTACCCAGAAGGACAAGCATAACCCTATCTGAGTCCGTCTTCCAACTGAGGAACTTCTGTTAGACCAAATCTTTGTACCATTTTTGGGCTAACAATTGGGAGCATATCCTATAAATGTGAGAGCTGTGCTGACATTTTCGAAATCTACAGCAGGTAGTGCTTTGTAAAAATTAAGTTCCATCAGTGGAATTACTGTTAATGTCAGAATTTTGGAATGCAGCCAGAGCGTTGGCGCTGAGGGTTGAGGCGCTGAATGCCACACCTCATGCCACGCTGGCAACCCGGGTTCAGAAAAAGACTCGGGTTGCTGGGGGTCGGCTGGGGAGGGAGAGGATCGAGCATCTGGAGAACAGCTCTCCTCTTCTGGGATGGGTTGTGGGCTATACTCGGATCCTTAGCAGCCCTCTACAGGGGTCAGCACTGTAAAGGGGTGGAGCGATGGTGGATATCAGCAGTGTGACTGCACAGATGTCATCGCATATCCGTGCTCCAGGGGAAAAAACATGGAAAACCCTGGAGTCCAGTGGAGATGAAGGAGACCCCAGGGACCTGCCCACATCCCACTGCCAGACCTGCCCTCATTGGATCTCCCTAGGCCCCAACCCGACCTCACGGCCATCTCTCTAATTTCAGATAAGCCACCAAGGGAGAACAGGCTCTCTCCGGGGGTGGGGGGAAGGGTGATCTGGAGCCTTGACGAACCTTAGGATCGGGAGGGAGATCAAAAAGCAGGTTTCGGGCTGGGAGTGGCGGCAGAAGTCAAGTGGGTACTCTGGAGGGATGCCTTGGATCTTCAGAGCAAAAAATAGAGTTTTAAAAAAAAGAATTTTGGAATGCAATTTTCGCTAAATTCCAACATAGTATGGTGGAATGAATGTATGTGTTGCAGACTGATGTATTAAATTGCAGAATGGAATTCCACTGAACAGATCACTCAGTTATCTAATGAGATGTTGAATAACTGCATGTATTGCAGGTTAATTTGTTAAATGAATTCTGCAGACCTGTCATTCCACACTTCATGTGTATCATTCTGCAATTCAGACAGAAAATTTCACAGAATGGGGCTAAAATTCATGGAACAGATTCGGAGGATTTGGATTTGGCAAAGCTGTAATTTAAGAAAATTTGCTAATTTTTGCTATAGTTTTGCAAAATCAGAATTCACTGTTTCCTTTTCTTATAATTTTTATTTGTATTATTTTATAATATACATAATTAAAGAATATTGTAGTTCCATACAGTACATTCAATGCACCCTGTCCATAGTCATTATACAGTTAAATAAAATAACGCACCGTGCAAAATTACATTTGGGGGGGGGGGGGCAGAGGAAGTCTAATGCTGAGATTCCATTTTTTAGATATATATAATTCAATGAAAAATCATGAGTCATAGGAATCATAGGAAGATATGAGCTATAGTAGGCTATATTCCCATAGATGGGCTTGCCACTTCTCAACGGTCATATCCCAAAATGTAATTTTCCCTGAAATACTTATCCAGATTTCTTTTAAGTTTTCCATTGTCCCACTGTATACCATTAACTCAGGGAGGATGTTCCATATTACCACAACTCTCAGTGATACCCATGAGCCTCTTTTATTTGTTTTATACAATTCCCCTCTTAACTTTTTACCATGTCCCCTACTATCATATGGTTTTCTTTTAGTTCTAGCCCTAGCCAATTCCACATGTCAATACAGTGCTCCTTCACTATAGCAAACCCTTTAACAGTTGGGTATTATGAATGTCTCCTGTGGCTCCTGACTTTATCAGCTGGTTTTTTGGCTGTGCAGTATTTGGCATTCACTCAGTATCCCATATACTGACCACTCACTATCCCAGCTCCTGCCTGCTCCTGTTCAGTTCTGCTATTGTTTGTAATAGTATATTAAATGGAATGGAATATTAAATATATAAAAGTGCTAATAATTACTAGTGTGTTCTACTGCTGAATTCATCTGATCTTGCATCCCACTTTACATGCTGCCATCAGAAGCAGTCTGATTTGGAAACAGCAGAGGTTCGTGAGTTGGGGAAGAGGGAGAATGGAAACATGGTTGGAGTGCACAGGTGTCAGAGGAGCAGGAATGGTCTGATCAGAGCATCTGTCAGTAGCAGTCAGAATTTTTCAAAATTGGAAGCAGCTGGGGTCTGACCAGAGCTGCTGTCAATTGCCATCGATTGTTGAGTAGTAAAGAGGTAAGAGGGCAGGGGTCTGACCGGAGCCATAAAAGCCATGAAAGTGGTCTGTGAGTAGAACAAGTACTGTAGCAAAGAGCAGTGGTTATCAGGATGAGCATATGCTGTATAACTAAACAGCAGCTGGGAGACCAAATGGTCAAGTGGGCACAGATGGACACCTTTTTATGGGGAGTGAGAAAACTGGGCATTCTTAAATGTAAATCTAATAAAATAACATACTAAAAATCTGATCAAACTGCAGTATTTAAAGGAAAGCAGCCCAAAATGTGGGCTCCCTCCCTCGGACTGCTTACCCTCCGGTTCAGGGTCTGACCAGCAGAGTAGGATGCCAGTAGCACTACAACTGTTGTTTTTACGCTTTAGTCTGAACTCCAGAAGCTGGAAGAGGATACTCATTGGCTGAATGGTGAGACGCGACTGCTCGCCTCAATACTTTTGTATTGAAGTGAGCGAGCGTGCAACACCATTTCAGCAGCAAATGGAACCCCTGCCTCCTCCATACTTCCGGGTTCCTGAGTTTTAAAATGTAAAACAGCACGCTATGTGCAATAAAAATCCCATTCTTGCTGGTCAGAGCTAAACCGGAGGGTAAGCTGTCTGAGGGAGGGAGCCCACATTTTGGGCTGCTTTCCTTTAAGTATACAGCAGCCAGGGGGAAGGTTGTGGGGAGGGTTGCCTTTCTGGAACTGCAAGTAGTGATCTGCATGTTTTTATCATTCCTCCATGTAACGAAGGGGGTGCTATAACAAACTCACATTGTGGCACCCATTTTGTTCATTGTTGCAAGGAAGCACTGTATCCTTAAAGGCCCTGTAGACCAGGAAGGAACATGTCACCCCTTAGCCTACTCTGTTTGAGTGTGTACAAGTTTAAATCACTCCTACTCTCTTCATATGTCTTTTTCCTCATATTGTTTATTATTCTGGTTGCCCTTTTTCTGAAATCACCTATGGGAGCTTAATTTTTTTTTTTTCTGGGGGGCCCACAACTGCCTGCAGTACTTCAAATGGAGTCTCACCAGTGGCCTTCCTATACCTACTCATAATGTTTCTCCTGATACACCTACAGTGGAGCCTGTTAAGATGTACCTCTGTACAATGAATGTCAAATTTGAGATCCTCTGTGACTAATACCCCTAAATCTTTCTTGATCATAGATTACTGTATTTACGTAGTACTTAGCCCTCTTGTTTTACCTCTACTCAGTTGTCTGTTCTCTTGCCTCCCACCCCTCCTCTCCACCATGCCACCTACCTTTCCTATGCCCCCCTTCCCTACTTGGCTCATATTGTAACTCCTCCTTGCCCCTCCAATACTGTGCTCTCTCTCTCCTACCCACTCCTACCTGGGCACACTCCACTATACGTCCCCCCCTTTCCTAATCAGGCCCTCTCCCTCCTGGACTCTCCTGCACCTACTTGCTTCTCGCCCCACCCCTGTTACCCACACAAATGTCCATCCTTGCCCCCACTCGCGGCGGGGCTCTTCTGTTCCAAGCTACCTCCGTATACTAGCCCAGCACCTATCCTTCACTCTCCTCCTTCTCGTTGCAGGAGACATACACCCAAATCCGAGACCCTCGACCACCACATCCTCACCAACCTCAGCCAGCACTCCCATCCCCTCCCAACTGCCAGGTTACCCCCTCCACAAAGGCCTCCGTCTCCTTCACCTAAATATTCATAGCCTACCACTTAAAATTGACCAGCTGCAAGTTCTCGCTGCCTTACATGCCCCTGATGTCCTCATCCTCTCTGAAACTTGGCTTAACAAAAACATTCCTGACTCCTCAGTCACAATCCCTGGTTACACGATGGCCCGCCAGGACAGGGCCACAAGAGGTGGCGGTGTAGCCATCTTCATAAGTTTGGCCATATGCTATGAAATAATCTTATCTAAAACTGAACCTACAGAGTACGAACTCTCGCTGCTCCAGCTCACACTACCTTTCTCGCTGCCCATATTCGTTGCCGGAATCTCCTGCTGACCAGGCATCCCTGCCATAACTGTTAGTTGCCGGAATCTACTGCCGACCAGGCACCCCTGCCACAACTGTTACTGACCTTCTTACACAAATCAGTTCACAAGCACCCACCAGGGAATTATATGCTTTGGGTGACCTTAACCTAAACTGGTTAGCCCCGGCCCTCAACAAAACCCGGTTGGATTTTGCTGCCCTCAGTTTAACCCAACTCATCACTAAGCCCACCCGCCTAAACCTTAAATCAGGTAACCACTCCCTTATCGACTGGGCTCTGACCTCCCATCCTTACAGAGTCATCCAAAGAGGCCTACTCCCTGACTCTATGAGTGATCACCATGTCATCTACCTTGTTTGCAAAATCCATCATCTCAAATCCCTGTAAGTTCTTAGTCCAATGGTCATTCAAATCCCTAAACCTTGCTCCCCTCCTAAATGACCTTGTCCTAGCTAACTGGCTCCCCTCCCCTTCCCTCTTCCAACCTGATAGATGACACCCTACTTCACTTCAAAAACACGTTCCTTAAGATATGGGATTCCCACGCCCCACTACGATGTGCTAGAGTATGCGGTACCCACCTGCCTTAGATCTCCCAAGAGCTCACAGCTTGTATGAACACCCGTGACCCAGCATGGTGAGCCTCCAAAGCCTCAGCCCTACCTCAGGACCTCTCCCACTACTGGTATCTGTGCAATATGTGCACTAGAGCAACTCGGCTAGCTAAAGCAGAGTACTTTAGATCCTCCCTCCAATCTAACCTTAATAGCCCCTCCAAATTCTGGATGGTCATACACTTCCTCTTCCCACCCCCAGTGGCCAAGCCCTCGCCTCTCTTTAGTGTAAACAACTCCACACTCTCGGATCCTATCTCAGTCGCTGCTGAGTTTAACTTATATTTCTCCACCTGTGCTTCCTCACTCCTTTCCTCCTTACCCCCCATGTCACCATCTCCACCACCTACAGGGCAAAAACTACCTCAAAATACAGGTATTTTCTCCTTCAGAGAAATCTCTCCAGATGAAGCTGTAGACCCTGCTAACATTAAGCCCCTCAAATGGGAATTCCCCAGATGGACTAGACCCCAAGCTTCTGTTTCTCTCGGCCTCTGCCATAGCCACCCCTATTGCCTACCTCCTAAATCTATCCTTCGCCACTGCATCTGTCTCTCTGTCCTGGAAGCACGCCATTGTCATCCCTCTCCACAAAGGAGGTGCCTCCTCCTCCACCTCAAACTATCGACCAATCTTCCTCCTCCCTGCTCTGGCGAGGTTGCAATAACACTTAGTGCTTAGCCAGCTAACCTCCTATCTCGCCGACTCAAATTTCTTCACACTACCAGTCCGGATTCAGGAAAGATCACTCCACTGCCTCCTCTTTACTAAGGCTCACTGATCCCATCCAATCTGGAATGGTTAGAGGTCTCATCACCTCTGCCATTTTTATTGATCTGGCCAAGGCCTTCGATACAGTCTCCCACACTCTGTTACTATCTAGCCTCTCTGACTCTGGCCTTTCCACATCTGCTACTGTCTGGTTCAGTGCCTATCTTACAGGCCGCACACAATCTGTCAGGATTGCGGATGCCATATCCCCTCCCCTCCCCATGTCCACCGGTGTCCCCCAAGGATCAGTGTTTGGGCCTATCCTATTCTCTATTTTTCTAAATAACCTGCCCCAAACTTGTTCTGCCTCCTCAATCCACATGTATGCTGATGATACTGTCCTATTTTCTTCTGGATCCTCCCCAGCCTCAGTTGCCTCTACCCTCCAGGTGGATTTTAACAAAGCCCAGCTCTGGTTCAACTCTTACCAGCTCTCTCTAAATGCTAAAAAAACTGTAACTATGACTTTTAGTACATCCCAATGACTAGCCAGGCTCCCCTCCCTCCCACTTTTCCACACCCTTGATGGGTCAGAGCTGGAGGACGTCACCTCCTTCCGGTATCTTGGAGTTTGGCTTGACCGCCACCTCACCTTCACAGTCCATGCTGACTCTATACTAACAAAACTCTGCCCTAAGCTAGGAGCTTTATATCAGAACCATTCAAGCCTCCCCTATCCGGTTCATCGTGAGCTTATCCAGAAGATGATACTTCCCTCCTTCGATTATTGTGATATTGTTTACAGTGCCGCCCACAAGTCAGTTTTATCCAAACTGGATACCTTTTTTAATGCTTTTGCTGGTTTGCTCTTGACGTTCTTCCTCGCACCCACCGCTGTGAGCTATACCGCTCCCTTGCTCTCCCCTCCCTTGAGAACTGCCGCATAATACACTGTGCGAAGTTTATCTCGAGGAACTGGTTTGGTACCCTCCCAGTGTATCTGACCTCCATACTATCACCCCCTCTGGCACCCACCTATGCTCTGAGGTCCCTAGACTCCCGGCTCCTATTAGTCCCCAGACATCGGACCCAAGCTGGCCAGGCCACCTTCTCTCACCGCTTCCCTCAACTCTGGAACTCTTTCCCCTCTGAAATTCGACGCTCTTCATCTATCTGCTCACTATTCTATGCCCTTGCCAACCACTGCTCAATAAACTGCTCCTGCAGCTAACTCTCCAATCTTTCTACCTCAGACACTCCTATATTTCTTCTCCCAGTAGGCCCAATGGTGCTACTTCTCTAACCACACCCAACTACTGCACTTGATCCTAACTTTTGAACTAGCTAGCTTGCATTTACCCCTATCTCATTATATATCACAACTCAATAACTTAGCAGGATTTCCTCATTGTAACGTTACTCTCGACTGTTAGGGTATATGTATTAATCCATACTCACCTATTCCTGTCAAACATATGCAGCTGTATTATCTAATTAAATGTTTTCAAGGTATAAAGCATGACTTCCCCATGTCATTGCTACTGTGCTATAAGTAAGGGTAAATTGTAATCTACGCCCAACTATTTATGTCAAATGTTTTCAACTGTAGTGTAATTGTATGTTTATATGTCAGGACCCGGACTACCCTTGTCCTCTTCCCCACTGTACCCCTCCCCCCAGGTCGCACCGGGAGATGAGCAGTTCTTGCTCAGTGTGCTTTTTCTGGTGAAATAATTTCAATAAATAAATAACAATTGTTCTTTTTCTCCAGGCGCATCACTGTGCATTTTTCTATATTGAAGCTTAATTTTTCTAGGTAGTGCCCAGTTTTTTTATTTGTTTTAGTTCAGCCTTGCATTTATCCATTGCCCACATTGTCTGCAAATTTAAACATCCACTCCACATTCTTACACTGCATGAACAATACATATCTGTTAAACAGAGTCAGTTCCACTACCGAGCTCTGAAGTACACCACTTGTAACTTGGCCCCCATTTTGACGTGTGACCCTTAAGATTAACTTTTTGCCTCCTCCCTTCTAGCCATTATTGAATCCAGTTAACCAAACTCTTATTCAGGCCCATCTTATCAAACACTTCAATCAATTCCTCATGGGACACATTATGAAATGCCTTGTTGTAACCTAAAAAAATCACATCCACAGGCACGCCATTAACTTAAATTTTGCTCACTGGCTTGAAGAACTTGGTGAGAATTGTCTGACAAGATCTGCTCTTTCTGAAACCATGTTGTGTGTCATCAATCAGCTTATAACCTAATAAATACCTTTCTATTTCCTCCTTTATTTTGGTTTCCAGCATCTTCCCACAACCCAATATCAGACTTACCAGACTATAGTTCCTGTGATTTGCCTAGAACTCTTTTTGAAAATGAGAACAACAGTTGCCTCCCTGCAACTGGTAGTTGCCTTCCCCATATTCACAATTTTCAGAAAAATATATAAGCAAATGGATCAGCTAGTTCTCCTGCCAACTCTTTATAATTACCCTTGGGTACATTCCACCATGACCCTGTGCCTTAACTGGATTTAGGCTTTCCAACAGGTTTTGACATTTTTACTATCTAATGTAATCTCTGTGCTGTTTTTTTATCCAAAACTGATAGTATTTACATTGGTATCCCTATGAAAGGTGGAACAGAAAAAAAAATTCAAAATTTCTACCGTGTCCTCATCCTTCGATACTGTGATCTTCCAATGGTCCTACAGCTGTCTGGGTCCCCTTTTTGCTATTAATGTATTTGTAAAACAATTTATGATTAGCATTAATGCCAAGTGCTGACTTAAATTCAATTTTTTTTTTGGCCAATTTAATTTCCCTTTTACTTTTTTTAACTCTACGTTTTTATTCATACCATAGTTTTTTATTATTTACTCTTTTGGCTGCCCAATGTGGTTTCTTCTTTGGCTGTCCGATGTGGTTTCTTCTTTTTCTCAGTTGGTCTGTTCTTAATCTTATTTATTAACCACAGAGGGATTCCTTTCTTTTTGGATTACAGAGGGATTCCTTTCTTTTTGAATTATACTTGACTCTTAGTTGCACATTATCTTCCAGCTTGGCAGAAGACACCAGGAGGAAGGAGTGCTGTGTGACTGGACTTCTCTACTGGGACTAAAGAAGTAGCACTCTTGTACTTGGACCTTTAATTTAGGGTAAAAAAAAACAAACTAACAAACAAAAAAAAATTAGTGTATTTGTCTGAGTTAACTGAACTGAATGGTTATCTGAACAGTTATCTAGGTGTAAATCTCAGGTGATTGAAAGGGCTTGATAGCTGTACAGTTTAAATTACTTGTAGAAAGATCTAGTAAGTAATTGGAATGGCTTAGCTAGAAGGAAGCTACATTTAAAGACTGCCTTAGAAAGATTCTGTTAGTAGCTTGGCAGAAGACACCAGGAGGAAGGAGTGCTGTGTGACTGGACTTCTCTACTGGGACTAAAGAAGTAGAACTCTTGTAGAAGTAGAAGACTTGGTTTGCTGTCCAAGGCACCTAGCTTCACCTGAGCTCTTTCCTTCCAAGACTGCTTGAAAGGCAGAGTAGAGAACCTTACCAGAGCAAGGGAAAAGGATTAAGACTTCTTTTGGCTAAGCAGATTTACTGTGTGGTGTAGTTTTTATTTTTTACTCACAGGGATTGCTGCTGTTTGTTGCTAACATTTCATTGCTTTATTTTTCTCTGAAGCAAAGTGTTTCTTACAGCGTATATCTTCTCTGAAATTATTACAGGTGGTGCTTAACAGGTTTTACAGTTTTATCTAACATTAGGATGAGCTTTCAGGGTTACTGCATTTGTTGTTGACTGATTGTTTCTGCTCTTACCTCTTATGGTTCTTTCGTCCATGGTTCTTCTTTTTCGGCAGGAGAAGGGCCCAGCCACCCAACCCCATCCCCAACCACCCCACACTACACTCCTTTTATAGGATACCTCAGTTGTGACATTTCCTGTGGCAGAGCAGGAAGGGGCGGATCAGTGGGGCATCCACAAGGTGAACTCATTTACAGGGGCACTAGTAATTTAACTTGTTATAACAAGTTAAACAAAACAAAACACAATCAAACCATTACTTGCATTTTTTCCTTCTAATTACTCTGACTAGGTTATAAACCCAGCAACTTATCTGGAATGGATATCATTAACTGCAGGTACTGTGGAACAATTTTCAGAAGGACAGTATTACAGGATTTAGGACACTGTCCTACATGCTGGGCCATTGGAGATCTTAGGGCTCAGCTCCGGGCAGCATGGGCAGAGATTGCACGCCTCAAATTTCATATTCAAGAGGAAATACATTATAAGAACCACCCGCCATTTCCCCAGCATCCAACAGAAAAACCTCGACCGCAGAGGGTAGTTGGACCAGGAGGTTGGCAGGTGGTTAGGAGGGGCAAATCGGGTGCACCATCACTCTCTGCTCTCCAACATATTACCTCCAAAAGACATATAAACACAACAAACAAGTATCTGCCTCTATCTCTGAAATCAAACAAAGAGGCAGAAGACACTGCTGAGCAGGACACTGCAGCACAGCAGCTAGCACAACAAAACTCACCCAAATCAGGAACCAAAACAAAAAAAGCAAAAAGGAAATCCAAAAAACTTCTGATAATAGGAGACTCCATGATTCGGGGAGTTGATACCCATCTCCAGCCAGGGGTAATGGTCAGATGTCTCCCAGGTACATCAGCATGGAGAGACACTGACCGCATTGATAAAATTGTTCACAAAGCAGGAGAAAACACTGATGTCCTAGTATGCATAGGGACTAATGATCTCACCAGCCGGTCAGTTGTGGAGACCAAGGAATACCTGACCAGGCTGGGTGACAAACTATCATCCATTTCATCTGGCATCTCCTTCTCTGAGATCCTGCCAGTCTGGGAGAGGGGGCAGATGGACGGAAGGTCAGAGAAGGGGAGATAGTGGAGCTAAACACGTGGCTCAAGGGCTAGTGCCAGGAAAAAGGACACAGATTTGTAGGGAACTGGCAACAGTTCTGGGAGCAAAAGTTCTTTAAATTTGATGGACTGCATCTGACTAAGGAGGGAGTCAGTGCATTGGGGCAGAAGTTTGACATCTTTGCAGAATATTTAAACTAGCAAATGGGGAGAGGGGTGCAGCACCCCATGCATCAAATGGGAAGAACACCCCTCCCCCCTCAGCTAGTGGTCAAACAGGGATTCAGCATATTTGCAGTTCATTTGCATCACCAGGTAAGAAAAATGGTTTGTCTCCCCATACGACGCACAGGGGTAATGCCAAACCTCACCCAACAACTAACACACCGAAATCTGACCAATGGAAAATCATGTACACAAATGCTCACAGCCTGGGAAATAAGATCCCAGACCTGCAGACAATAATGTCAGAGGCTAAACTGGACATAGTAGCAATTAGTGAGACGTGGTTTACCAGTAACCTGATTGGGAGACTTCAGTACCTGGCTATGTATTGTTCAGAAGAGACCGAGGTGCAAAAGGGGGGGGAGGAGTGGCCCTGTATGTCAATAAAAATATCAAAGCTACAGAAATTCAGAATACACATAAGGAGCCAGAAGAACTGTGGGTCACACTGGAAACAGGAAATGGGACAGCCGTAAGAACTGGGGTTGTCTACAGGTCCCCAGACCAGGGGGAGGACATAGATACATTACTGTTGAAAGATATACAAAACATGACAGCTAAAGGGGAGGTTCTGATAATGGGAGACTGCAACATGCCGGATACAGATTGGTCAATACCAGCAGGAACATCTGCCAGAACTAGACACATAGTGGATTCCCTGCAGGGGGAGGGCCTCAAACAACTGGTACAACAACCCACAAGAGACAGGGCTATCCTAGATTTAGTACTGACTAACAGGGAAGGGATCACAGATCTCCAGGTAGAAGGTCACCTGGGGGCCAGTGACCATCACATGGTATGGTTCAATTTGGCTACTACATCTAAATCATCCCATTCCAAGGCAAAATATGGGACTTCAGAGGAGCTGACTTTGTTAAGATGGCCAACAGAGTTAAGCTAGCCCTGGCAAAAGAAACACAGGTGAGGGGTACAGGCAAAGTGGGAAAGCATTAGGATGCAATACTTGAAGCAACATCCCATAGTGTTAGACAGAAAAGGAAGTGCAAAGAAGAAGGAAACCACTTTGGTTCTCAAATACAGTAGCAGAAAAGGTCAGAGCCAAAAGGCTGGCCTTCAGGAAATATAAGGGAACACAGTGGGATGAAGATAGGGAGGCATACCAAACTGCCCTAAGGGACGCAGGGAAGGGAGTAAAGCAGGCAAAGTCCCAAACTGAGGAAACACTAGCATGAACAGTAAAAGAAGGTGACAAGACTTTCTATAGATACATTAGTGAAAGGAGAAAGTACAGAGGGGGTATTGCTAAGCTTAATGGAGAAAAGGGAGCATGTGAGGAAGAGGACCATCTAAAAGCATCTATCCTAAATAGATACTTTTGCTCAGTATTTACTGAAGAGAAGGTAGGGCAGAGCCCACAGCTCAGCACCATGGACACAGGGGGGAGGGAGGTGAGCACTACTCCCATCACAAAAGGAAGGGTCCTACAAGAGCTTGCTAAGCTCAGGGTGGATAAGGCAATGGGACCTGATGGCATACATCCCAGGGTACTTAAGGAGCTAAAGGTGGAACTAGCAGAGCCATTAGCAGAACTGTTTAGTGCATCTCTGAGCACAGGAGAGGTCCCAGAAGACTGGAGAAGGGCTCATGTGATCCCGCTCCACAAGAGTGGTAGCAGGGAGGAGGCAGGGAACTACAGACCAGTCAGCCTTACCTCAGTAGTGGGCAAGATTATGGAGGCATTCCTTAAGGAAAGGATAGTGCAACACCTAGAATCCATAAGGGGCACAGGATCCAAGACAGCATGTGTTTACAAAAGGAAGGTCCTGTCAAACTAATCTCATAGATTTCTTTGACTGGGTAACCAGAGTGGTGGAGCAAGGGGGAGCAGTTGATGTCACCTACCTTGACTTCAGCAAAGCTTTTGACACTGTTCCACATAGAAGATTGATAAATAAGCTGTGTAGGCTCGGGGTGGGTCAGAAGTTGGCCAACTGGCTGGCAAACTGGTTGACAGGCAGAAAACAGAGAGTGGTGGTAAATGGTATACAGTCAGAAGAGATGCAAGTCACAAGTGGAATACCTCAGGGATCAGTCCTGGGGCCAGTCCTCTTCAACATCTTCATTAGTGACCTTGCAGATGGACTAGAGGGTAAGGCTTGTCTGTTTGCAGATGACACCAAGATCTGCAACAGAGTAGATGATCCAGATGGGGTGGGCAGAATGAGAAGAGATCTAGATAAACTAGCAAAATGATCAGAAGAGTAGCAACTGGGATTTAATGCAAAGAAGTGCAAGATCATGCACATAGGGAAGAGAAACCCTGAAGCCACCTATAGGCTGGGAGGGGAGTTGCTAGCAGTCACAAAGGAAGAAAGAGACTTGGGCATCAGCATCACTGATGACCTGAAATCATCCAAGCAGACCTCTAAAGTAGTAGGTAAGGCTACGGGGGTGTTAGGGTGTATTAGTAGGGTATCACAAGTTGTAAGAGGGAGGTAATAATCCCTCTTTACAAGACACTGGTTAGGCCCCATCTGGAGTACTGTGTGCAGTATTGGAGGCCACACCTTCACAAGGACATTAACCAAATTGAGGCAGTCCAGAGAAGGGCAACCAAAATGGTGCAGGGACTGCATCAGAAGACATATGAGGACAGATTAACAGAGCTCAATATGTATACCCTTGAGCAAAGAAGGGAGAGAGGTGATATGATCATGGCATTCAAACACCTTAAGGGCATTAACAAGGTGAAAGAGTCTAACATGTTTAAATATAAGAAAAATAGCAGGACAAGAGGACACAGCATGAGATTAGAGGGGGGGCCGATTTAGGGGGAATGTGAGGAAATTCTTTTTCACAGAAAAGTGGTGGATGCATGGAATGGCCTACCTCAAGGAAGTGGCTATGAATACAGTGCAGGGCTTCAAACAGGCATGGGATAGGCATAGGGGAGCAATACAAATGAGTATGAATAGATAGGCCACTGACAGAGCAAAGGCCGATGGCACATTTATAAGGTAGAAAAATAAATGGGCAGACTGGATGGGCCTTGCTGTCCTTATCTGCCATCAACTTCTATGTTTCTATGTTTCTATTTACTTGGACCTTTAATTTAGGGTAAAAAACAAACAAACTAACAAACAAAAAAAAAATTAGTGTGTTTGTCTGAGTTAACCGAACTGAATGGTTATCTGAACAGTTATCTAGGTGTAAATCTCAGGTGATTGAAAGGGCTTGATAGCTGTGCAGTTTAAATTACTTGTAGAAAGATCTAATAAGTAGGGGGAGTGGCTTAGCTAGAAGGAAGCTACATTTAAAGACTGCCTTAGAAAGATTCTGTTAGTAGCTTGGCAGAAGAAACCAGGAGGAAGGAGTGCTGTGTGACTGGACTTCTCTACTGGGACTATATTGCCTTCCTTCCCTTCCCTCCACCCTCCCACGCAAAGCTAGTTCTACTTTTATAGGCACAGGATTTGACTGATAACAGGAACTTCCTGTTTGGGAGCAGGAAGTGAGTGATCCACAGAGCCAGCCAAGACCCACCATCCTAGAAGGGCAGAGTAGCTCTCCAGCCCCTCTAGCTGCTGGAGATCTGCCCTGAGCAAGTAAGGGTCTACTGAGAAATATAGGATATTCTTGTCTCAGAACAGGACAATCAGGAGCTTAAAAGGCACAGAGGCAGAAAGTAAGTAGAGAGAGAAGAGAAAGAAAAAAAAACAGAGGAAAGAGTAAGGATTCCAAACAACAGTTAAGGGGCCAAAAAGAAGACATGATGGGAGTGGTGCAGTGCAGTGGCTGTGGAGCAGCAGTCTTCTGGGAGATGTTCTGGAGGATGCGGTGTTGTCCCATCTGCAGGCACCTCTCTGGGCTGAGGGAGGAGGTTGCTTATCTCCAGGCTGAGTTGGCCAGGATTTGTGGGACCTCCTCTTCCATCCAGGAACCACCAGTGCCACTGCCGTTGCCTCAGAGGTTGCCAAGAAAGAGGAGCGGTTGGACCACAGTGGGCTTAGGGAGGGTGAGGGTGGTGGAACAGAGTTGCATCCATCCAGTTGTACCTTTCCACAATTCCTATGCCATTCTGGCAAAGTGTGGTTCCTCTATGGAAGCACGTGCAGTGGAGACCAAGGAGGATGCTGGGAACCTCCACAAAGGAGACCCACAGGAGGGTGGCATGGGACCCCACAGGGGAAGGAAACAACTCCTGGTGGGGAACTCCATTGTTAGGAAGGTAGAACTGGGGGAGGAAGGGACAAATGGCTAAGAAAGGGACTGGAGCAGTGCAGAAAGAGTTTGTGGAATTGGGGAGGGGGTCTTAGACAAGTAGCACACATGGTAACCTTCTCGGAGGTGCTGCCCATCTATGGCGTAGAAGAGGCCAGGGTGTTCTGCACCTTGGAATTCAATCAGTGGTTGAAAAACTGGTGTAGAGCTCAGGGATTTGGCTTCACTGGGGACTGGGGGTCCACCTAGAGTGATGCAAGCCTATACTGGCATGATGGGCTGCATCTGTCCAGGAGGGGAACCAGGATCCTAGGTGATAGGTTTAAAGGCTTCATTGGCAAGCATTTAAACTAGCCAAGGGGGGAGGCACTGGAAAGGATCAGGGAAATCCTAGCCCCCAAAAAATCATGGTAGTAAGTGCGGTAAACACCAGCATAGAGGTGGCGATAGGGAGAAGGGCAGGGGTAAATGGAGAAAGTGACAAAGGCAAGAAGGACAGGGATGGGGCAAAAAGGAGTAAGGCCATCAGGAAATGGAGGGGTAATGAGTACCAATGCCCATAGTCTGGGCAACAAGCTCCCTGAGCTGGTGGCCTTGATGGAAGAGGGATGCCTGGATATTGTAGCAGTCACAGAAACATGGTACACAGAGAACCATGACTGGGATGTTAACATACCAGGGTACATAACCTACAGGAGAGACAGGCAGGGGAGAAGAGGGGGAGGAGTAGCTCTCTATGTAAAGGAAGGGATAAAGGCAACTGAACAAAAGAGTAAACAGGGATGAGAGGAGGCACTGTGGGTCACCTTGGAGACTGGAAAGGGCACCGCAATCTGCACAGGGTTGTGTACAGACCCCCATGTCAGGGGGTGGGAATGGACAAGAATATGATAGAAGGCATTCTTAGGATGGCAGAGAAAGGGGAAATACTGTTGATGGGAGACCTGAATATGCCAGATGTTAACTGGAGCACATTTGCTGCAGCCACATCCAAGAGTAGGGCCATTCTCAATGCCCTACAGGTGGCAGGCCTCAGACAGCTAGTTTCGGAACCCACTCATGAGAGAGCAATCTTAGACCTCGTACTCTCAAATGGGGGCAGTGAGAGGATCTCAGATCTAGAAGTTGGTTGCCACCTGGGAACAAGTGACCTTCAAACAGTGTGGTTCATGTTAAACTCAGCTACAGAGTCAAGCCATACAAAAGTGAGGGTACTGGACTTCAGGAGGGCTGACTTTGGCAAGATGGGAGAGTGCCTCAGAAAAGCACTAGCAAACAGGCTAGAAGGAGGGGTGGAGCAATAATGGGGAATCATCAAAACTGCCATCACAGAGGCAACAAGCCTTTGTGTGAAGCAAATAAACAAATCAAAATGAAAGCAAAAGCCACTATGGTTCTCAAAAGGGTGGCTGGGAAAGTCATGGAGAAAAAGATAGCATTCGGGAAGTATAAGGAAACACAGAAGGAGCAGGACAGAGAGCTGTACCAGTTAAGGCAGAAGGAAGCAAGGAGGGAAGTCAGAAGAGCAAAGGCCCAAACTGAGGAAAAGATAGCCAACTCTGTTAAGAAGGGGGATAAAACCTTTTATGGGTACATCAGAGAGTGTAGAAAGACAAAGGGAGGGATAGTGAGGCTGAATAGAATGAATGGTGGGTGGGCAGAGGGGGACAGTGAAAAAGCAGGGATACTGAACGAATATTTCTGCTCAGTATTTACAAAAGAGGAGGGGGAAGTGCCTAAACCAATTAACAGAAGCACTCTTGATAGGGGTCGGTCCCAGCCCTTTCACAGAAGAAAGGGTTCTGCAAGAACTCCTAAAACTGAAGGTGGACAAAGCAAAGGGGCCTGATGGAATTCACCCTAGAATTCTAAAAGAATTAAGGGGAACTAGTGAAACCACTGACTACTCTTTTTAATAAATCATGGGAGGATGGTGTGGTACCCAAGGACTGGAGGAAGGCAGATGTGATTCCCCTTCACAAAAGTGGGACCAAGACAGAGGCAGGAAACTACAGACCTGTCAGTTTGACCTCTGTGGTAGGGAAAGTGATGGAGTCACTTCTGAAGGAAAGAATAGTTGAGTACCTAGAGGCCAGTTGGGCACAGGACCCAAGGCAGCATGGGTTCACAGTGAGAAGGTCATGTCAGATGAATCTAATAGATTTCTTTGACTGGGTGACCAAAGTAGTAGACCAGGGAGGGGCTGTGGACATGGCCTACCTAGACTTTAGCAAGGCATTTGACACAGTCCCACACAAAAGATTAATAGTCAAATTAACCAGCCTGGGAGTGGGTCCCAGGGTGGTAGCCTGGGTAAAACATTGGCTGGACAACAGGACACAGAAAGTAATTGTAAATGGAGTCTACTCTGAAGAAAGAGTGGTTACTAGTGGGGTACCGCAGGGTTCAGTACTGGGTCCAGTCCTTTTTAATGTCTTTATACATGACATTGCAGAAGGACTGGAAGGAAAAGTATGCCTCTTTGCAGATGACACAAAGATCTGCAACAGGGTTGATACACAAGGAGGCGTGGAAAGGATGAGAAGGGACTTGGCAAGGTTGGAGGAATGGTCAGAAGTATGGCAGCTAGGATTCAATGCAAAGAAGTGCAAAATAATGCACCTGGGAAACAAGAACCCAAGGGAAGATTACATTGGGGGAGGTAGTAACAACAACAAAAAGGAAAGGGACCTGGGAAATCATAACAGATGACCTTAAGTTTAGCAAGCAATGGAGAAGGCAGTAGGGAGGGCTGGGGGTATACTGGGTTGCATAGGGAGAGGCATCACCAGCAGAAAACAGGAAGTTGTTATCCTCTGTACAGACAGTTGGTGAGACCCCATCTGCAGTACTCGTCCAGTTCTGGAGACCCCATCTCCGCAAGGACATAGACAGGATAGAGGCAGTCAGGAGGGCAACTAAAATGATGCAGGGTCTGCAAGAGAAGCCGTATGAGGAGAGACTAAAGGATCTTAATATGTATACCCTTGAGGAAAGATGGGAGAGGGGGGAGATGATAGAAACTTTTAAGTACCTCAGTGGAATCAACAAGGTCCAAGAGGGTAGCATCTCAGAAGAAGCCAGAAGGGGAAGGAAAGAAACATATTCAATTCAGTGCTTTAGAGTAAATGGTAATTGCTATTTTTCTTTTAAACTTAGATTGTGGGATTTTAGTGACACTGTACTTTCTTTGTTGTCTTTACTTATAATTGTTTTGGGGCTGTTGAAAATTTAAAACATAGCGGTGGTGTAATTCTGTGCTTTCTTTAATTGCTGCAAATTTTATCTTGGCTTGTCTGACTGCCCTGTAGTTGGGTGAAGGGTGTTAATTGTCTGGCCTCTGACCTCAGCTACGTGATAACTAGAGGTGGGGCTTAGTCAGAGTTGAGGTAGCAAGTAGAGCTTTATTTTCTCAGAAGAAGCCAGAAGAGGAAGGAAGGAAACATATTCAATTCAGTGCTTTAGAGTAAATGGTAATTGCTATTTTTCTTTTAAACTTAGATTGTGGGCTTTTAGTGACACTGTACTTTCTTTGTTGTCTTTACTTATAATTGTTTTTGGGCTGTTGAAAATTTAAAACATAGTGGTGGTGTAATTCTGTGCTGTCTCTAATTGCTGCAAATTTTTGCACCCCCTCCCTCCCCTTCCCCCAACTCTTAATTATATGCCCTGTTAAATCTGATTGACAGGAGCTAAACACAGGGTATAGTAAGGGGTGTGAAGTAGGAGGGGCATAAGGGGGAAGAAGTCCACCCTCAGCACGACAAGTGTTTTGACTCATTTATTTATTTATTGGTTTCTTCTTTTTTTTTTTTAAGAAAATTATCTGAGGATCAGTGGCAGGATTTTTAGGACAGTAAATTAATAAAAAGGGAACTAGGAGAGCTCAGTAGCAGACAAGTAGTGAAACTGCAGTATAATGTGGGGAGTGATGCAATGCAGTGGCTGTGGGCAGCCATATTAGGCAGACCTTCTGGACACTGAGGTGCTGCCTATATGCATGCATCTCTCTAGACTGTGGGATGAGGTAGCCAGACTCAGAGCGGAAGTAAACTGGGTCAGGAGTACCATCACCCCTATCCAGAGACCACCCAGTCCAATGCAACTGCCTCAAAGGATGCCGAGAACGAGGAGCACTTGGATGACAGTGGGCTCAGGGAAGGTTAGAGTGGTCAGGCAGAGGAACATCCCAGATCCTATTCCGCTCAAGAACTCATATGCCACACTAGGAAAATGAGAACAACCAAATAGAGGTACCCAGAGAAGTGGAAGGAAAGGATGTGGAGGTTAGCCAAGGAGGTGATCTCTGCGGGGAAAGCAGTGGACCCCAGAGGAGGAGGAAGCGAATCCTGGTGGGGGACTCCATCATAAGAGGGGTCCAGCTAGGAACACAGGAGGGGGAGGACAGGGAGGTGAGGTGCCTATCAGGTGCCACAGCATGGAGGATGGAAGGAAGATCCTGGGGATCACTGGGAAGGCAAGACGGAGGGTGAGCTGGATGTCATTATCCACCTAGGTACTAATGACCTGGCAAATGGGGAGCCAAAGGAAGTTCAGGAAGAGTTTAGGAAATTGGGGAGGGCTCTCAAGCAAGTAGCTACGTCTGTCACTTTCTCAGAAGTACTACCTGTGAGAGGCAAGGGAGAGCATAGGAGTGCATGCACCAGGAACTTTAACTCATGGTTGAAGAACTGGTGCTGTGAGGAAGGGTTTGGATTCATTGGTGACTGGGGACCCACCTGGAGGGATGAGAGTTTGTTCAAGCCTGACGGCTTGCATCCATCCTGGAGGAATCAAGCACTCAATGATAAGTTTAAATGCTACATTGACAAGCATTTAAACTAGCAAAGGCGACAGGTCAGCAAGGGAGGGTACCTACTTGCTCACCCCCACAGATAGCAGTGGAACCAGTGAACCAGAGGAGTGGCTATCTCTGCAAAGCAGTGTGCAAAAGATGGAGATTAGTGCCCAAGAGGTGGATAGGCAGAAAAGGGGCAAAATTCAGCAGAAGGGCAGACAGCAAGGAGAACCAGGGATAAAGGACAACCAAGGAAGGGGCTGGAGTAGAACAGTGAAACAGTCTAGGGAGGTCAAATCATGGAAAGCCATGTGTGCAAATGCCAGGAGCCTTAGCAACAAGATGCAAGATCTGGAGGCTGTCATGGTGCAGTCAGACCTGGACATTGTGGCCATCACTGAAACCTGGTGTAATGATAACCACGGCTGGGAGATGGCCATACCTGGCTACAACATATTCAGAAGAGACAGAGCAGGCAGAAAGGGAGGAGGAGGAGTGGCACTGTATGTGAAAAATGACATAAGGGCCACAGAGATCCAGGAGGAACAAAATGGGGGAGAGATACTGTGGGTTAAGCTGGAAAGGAAAATGGGAGCAGCCATCCGCACAGGTGTTGTCTATAGGCCACCAGCCCAGGAGGAAGAAACAGATAGGGAGCTGATGCTAGCCACCCAAAGGATGGCAGACAAGGGTGAGGTAGTACTGGTTGGAGACTTCAATATTCCAGACGTGGACTGGAGCATCCCAGCAGCAGCATCAACTAGGAGCAGATTTATCCTGGACTCCCTTCAGGGTGCCTTCCTCAAGCAACTGGTCATAGAACCAGTTCGGCAGAAGGCAATACTGGACCTTGTGCTCACAAACAGGGACAGTGTGATGGGGGTAACAGTGGGGGAGCACCTGGGGAACAATGGCCACCAGTCATTGTGGTTTGAAATCACAGAAAGAGCAGAACCAAACCACACAAAAACGTATCCTGGATTTTAGAGGGCAGACTTTGGGAAAATGGGGAGATACTTGAAAGAGGCATTAAGGAATGGGACAAGAATCAGGGTTGAGGAACTGTGGCAGTATTTAAAATGGGATTACAAGAACAAGAATTATGCATTAAGCAGGTTAGCAAAAGGAAAAGGAAGAGGAGACCATTATGGTTTCCAAAGAGGTAGCAAAGAAAGTGAAAGTCAAAAAGATTGCATTCAGGCAATACAAAAAGACACAGGCAGAAAGGGATAGGGAGAAGCACCAGGAGAAGCAAAGGGAGGCAGGGAGGTTAGTAAGGGAAGCCAAAGCTCAGACAGAAGAACACATTGCAAAATCAGTGGGTAGAGGGGACAAAACCTTTTACAGGTACATAAGTGAAAAAAGAAAGACAAAGGGAGGGATAGTGAGACTGAAGGGGGAGGATGGGGGCCGCGTGGAGGATGACAACAGTAAAGCTGACATATTGTACAGGTATTTCTGCTCAGTCTTTACTGAGGAAGAGGAGGGTAATGGGTCTGAAGGGAGTACTAGGGGTGAGAATGGGGCAGAAATGGACACAAGTCCCTTTACACAAGAAAGAGTCCTGAAGGAATTGGAAGTAATAAGAGTTGATAAAGCAATGGGTCCAGATGGGGTGCACCCCAGGGTCCTTAAAGAACTAAGAGAGGTGGTGGCTGAACCTCTGGCTATCCTGTTTAGCCGATCACTGGAAACAGGGAGGTACCCAAAGACTGGAGGACAGCAGATGTAGTCCCCTTATACAAAAGTGGGAACAAAGAGGAAGCAGGAACTACAGACCAGTCAGCCTCACCTCAGTAGTGGGGAAGATCATGGAAGCACTACTGAAGGAGAGATTGTGGAACATCTGGTTGTCAATGGACTACAGGACCCAAGGCAGCATGGTTTCACCAGGGGAAGGTCATGTCAGACCAACCTCATTGAATTTTTGACTGGGTGACTAGAGAGGTGGATCAGGGAGGCAGTGGACATGGCCTTTCTGGACTTCAGCAAGGCCTTTGACACTGTGCCACATAGAAGACTATTACACAAACTGGGGAATATGGGTGTAGGCAGGACAGTAGTGTGGTGGGTAGGTAACTGGCTGGGTGGCAGGACACAGAGGTGGTGGTAAATGGCTGTCACTCCACAGAGGAAGACTGACCAGTGGGGTACCACAGGGATCAGTGTTGGGACCGGTCCTATTCAACATCTTCATCAGTGACATTGCACAGGACCTAGAAGGCAGAATTTCACTGTTCACTGATGACACAAAGCTCTGTAACAGAGTAGACACACAGAGGGTGTGACAGAATGAGAAGGACCTGCAGAAACTTGAAGAATGGTCAGGGGTTTGGCAGTTGAAATTCAATGCAAAGAAGTGCAAGATAATGCATATGGGGCACAAAAACCCTGCCACAATATATCAGTTGAGGGGTGATGATATAGCATGCACCAAGCAGGAGCGGGATCTTGGGGTTATCATCTCTGATGACCTCAAGGTAGGAAACAGTGTGACAAGGCAGCAGGTAAAGCAAATAGGATGCTGGGATGTATAGGCGGGGCATCACCTAGGGAAAAGGGAGTCATAATTCCGTTATACAAGACACTAGTGAGGCCCCACCTGGAGTACAGTGTACAGTTCTGAGACCATACCTACGTAAGGACATAGACAGGGTAGAGAAGGTTCAGAGGAGGCAACAAAGATGGTGCATGGATTGCATCACAAGTCCTATGAAGACAGGTTGAAGGAACTGAACATGTACTCCCTGGAGGAGGGAGGGAGAGGGATATGATAGAGACATACAAGTATCTCACAGGGAGGAACAGGGTGCAGGAATACACTATTTTTAAGTGAAAAGATGTTCCAGGACTAGAGGGCATGGGATGAAGTTGGAGAGAGGATGATTCAGAGGAAACACGAGAAGAATTTCTTCACAGAACAGGTGGTGGACAAGTGGAGCACCCTGCCAGAGGAAGTGGTGGGGGCTGAAACAATCATGGGATTTAAGAATGCATGGGATAGACATAAAGGAATTCTGGAGGTCAGGGGTAAGGGGCAACAGACTTCTAGGAAAACATAAACTGAACTTACAAGCTCAAATGGGCAGACTGGGTGGGCCATAGGCCCTTATCTGCTGACACTGTCTATGTATCTATGTATCTTTCAGAAAAAGAGATGTGCAAGAACAAGGGGACACAATTTAAAGATAGAGGGGGGCAGTTCCGGGGCAATGTGAGGAAGTATTTTTTCACAGAGAGGGTAGTGGATGCGTGGAACAGCCTTCCTGAGGAGATTGTGGGGTCTAAAACTGTGGGAGAATTCAAGAATGCATGGGACAGACATAAGGCAATTCTTGTGTGGAGGGTAGGAAGAAATAGGCTGTTGGTTAACTAGGATCTGCGGCCTATCCTGTAGGTAGGGAAATGGGCAGACTAGGTGGGCCAAGCGGTCCTTATCTCCCGTCAAAGTCTATGTTTCTATGTTTCTATGTTACCACATTACCAATTTTATTCATTATAATCTCCCACATTTCTTCTAAATTTTTGCCAGCAAAGTCACTTTTCCAATCCCATGGTCCCATTACTCTTCTTACTTCCTCAAAATTTGCCTCATTGAAGCATTTGACAATTGTCTTTCCCCTTTCATTAACCCTGCAGTTACCAATCTTAAAAATCACTCTATTGTGATCCCTGTTCCCTAATTGTTCCTTTATCTTATATTCCTTTATGTCACTCTCCCAGCTACTTGGAACCAAGTCCAAAGTACGATGCCCTCTTGTCACCTCTTTCCCATATTGTTCTAGATTCAAAACCGTCATGGCACTAGGTAGGGATTGACAAATCCCATAGCCTGATGTCCCAGGCTACAAGAATGTACAGTCGGACAAGCACAAGTTTAGTTGCTGGTTGTCCATGGACAACCAACTCAGAAGGGATAAGGGATATTTTTCCCCATTATTTTGCTGCTCACCTGCTGTTCGACCACTAGGTGCTGCCACCCATTATCTTTTCCTACCCAACTGGTCACATGACCACCAATACTGTAGCCATGTGGGTGCGGGTGCGAGTGAGAGAGCTGCCAACCAAGACTGAAAGCACCTATGGTAGCAGGCAAGGACCCTCCCCATCTCTAATCTCAGTCTCCACCCACAGCAGCAGAACCAGGACTGACAGGTGAGTCATCAAATTAGATATGGGAGAGAGTATGTGTCAGTCCTGGGAATTGGCTGTAGCGGTGGTAGGGGTGGGAGGGACAGAAGTAGGAGTCAGAGACTGTACCTGAAAGCACCATTTCTTCTGCCCTTGATGTAGCAAATGGACGGATCCACGACAGGAGTCTGACAGAAATTCTGTTGAATGCCCTGTCAGTGACACGGCAGAGTTGACCGCATTCTGCAGTGACTGCCAGTTCACTACTGCATTCTTGTTTCTTAGGGGCTTCGCTTCCGACCTACGCAGGGGCTGCCCCCACACCCCCCCCCACTGAAGGATTCTCAACTCCAGTCGGAGCTGATTGGGGGGGTGCAGGACCCCCAACAGACAGCGCCGGGTTCCAGTGGGTCTCCCACCGTGGCTAGGTGCTGTAGTCACTGTGGGGGACCTCGCTGTTGAAATTTCGCTGTGAGGGGGGTAAATGGTGAATGGACTACTGGAGTCATTTTCTTGTGTGCAGCACTAGTCAACAGGCTACTGGGCTTAGGCTAGGCAGCGTCTTTTTTTCTTGCAAAGAGAGTGAACAAAAAAAAAATCAGACGGGGACAAGAATATTAAAATAAAGGGAGACATTTTGTTCTGTGCAAGTAAATTGAGATCACTGCAGTTTGGGTCGGGGGTGAGCCTGGGGGGGGTCATGTTGCAACTCAGATGGTTGGAGAAAGGCTTGATCATCACAGTCGAGTTGAGGAGACTGTGCTGCAGTCAGAGAAAGGGACACACACAAAAAAAGGGTTTTATAATATGTTTGCCATTTCAGTTGTAATTGGAAATCTTTGAAGTTAAGGGGGAGTGTAATTATCCTGATCATGGTTGTTGTGACTGTACAAGTCAGTCAGTCGGGGGCTAAAACTAGAGGGGAAAAAAAAAGATAAAGCCAAGGAGGAGGTGTGTTTTCTTGTCCTTGGCGATCTTAATGAAACCAAAGTACTGACGTTGGGATTACTTGGAGAACATAGAAAGGGACAAGGCAAACATGGATTTGAAAAAAAAAAGGTGGACCACAGAACAGGACGAAGCAGTCTGAAGTTTAAGGGCAGTTGGTTAGGAGTTGCTGGAGATTGTGGGATTGTGGTTGTATGTGCTGTCTAGCAAAAAAAGGGTTGTTGCGATTAAGCACGCCAGCCAATATATTTAAGAAATACAAAATACAGATACATAATTATACTGGAAAGTCACTGTGGACTTGGTGACAGTAGTGTCTATTGTCTATAGAAATAAAAAAAATAACATCAGATCAGGAGAGTAGCACTAGCAGCAGTTGAAAAATGGAAATAACTAATAACAAGACTAACTGAAGAAAAAGAAAGGGGTGACCACCTGCCCAGTGTCCTGTGGCCGTCACGGCCTGGCTGGCTTGTGAAAGACATAAAAAAAAAAAAGAAGCTATTAAAAAAAAAAAATTTGACAGAATCGGAACATAAAATTAGAGAAGCCTAATTAACTGTGTGTGGTCTGTGGTAGGAGAGAGGTGTCATGTGGAAAGAGCCGGGGTGACCTACCCAGTGTCCTGTGGCCAGCTGGCTTGTAAAAGACACATAAAGAAATAAGAAAGAACCTATTAAAAAAAGATTTGACAGAACATAAAATTAGAGACACCTAACTAACTGTGTGTGGGCTCAGGCTGTGAGTGTGTTGGGATAGAGGTGTCATGTGGAAAGGGGTGACCTGCCCAGTGTCCTGTGGCCGGCTGGCTTGTGAAAGACACATGAAGAAATAAGAAAGAAGCTATTAAACAAAAAAAATAAAAGATTTGACAGAACATAACATTAGAGAAGCCTAACTACCAGTGTGTAGGATCTGAGTGTGTTGGGATAGAGCTGTCATGTGGAAAGGGGTGACCTGCCCACTGCTCAAGTGCCCAGTGTCCTGCAGCCGGCTGGCTTGTGACAGGACAAAACAACAAAGTAAGCACTAAGCAAGTAAGCATCAAAGCAAGCAACTGCAACAGTGTACAACAACACCGTCATTCTGGTCCGAACAGTGTAATTACTATTTCCTCCCATTCTGCCACCTGATTGATTGCCTCCCTCCTGTAGTTTAAGTTGACACTGCTTAGTTTATACTGCAGCCTGTAGATAAAAGTTAAGCAACAGAGAGACTTTAGCGTCTGTCTGCTCTCCCACTCCCTCCCACTGTCTACCACCAACAGTAAAAAAAAGACACGCATGCACCACAGTGACTTTAAAAGAATAAAATGTTATTATCATCATTGAGACATTCAATTCAATATGCAGAAGAGTAAGCAATAAGATCTATTATCCCTCTGGTCAGCAGTAGCACCCTCAAGTTCTTCTAATACACAAACTACTTCTTCTGCAGAATCAGATGAAAGTAATAAAGTGTCTGCAGCAAGTGCATGTGCATCTGTGGTGCTTGATAGAACAGCTGATTTAAGCAACGAGGCCTTAGCTGAGCCTGTAGCCCCTGTGTCACTTCCAAAGAAATGCAGTTTAGTGCATGTCCCTGATGAGGTAGTGGTGGTACAAGAGAAAAGAAGTAAAGACAAGATATATGACCAAGAAAAGAGGGCCAGGCAGTTTCAGCCTCATTGGTTGACCACTTATAAATGGTTGAGATATGATGAAAAGTATCCCACTATTGCAACACCAGCCTTTTAAAAAAACAAAAAAACAAATGTGTTTGCCATAGGCTCTAACAATTTTAGAACTGAGTCACTACATGCACATGAGAAGTTCAATCTGCATGTGCTATGCCAGAACCAACATATTCTGGAAAGTTGCCAGAATGCAGTTCAGTGTGATATCACCGAGTCACCACTTTATCAATCCTTTGCACAGTTGGAAGAGGCTACAATGGTAAAAATGAGACGCCTGTTTAACATAGCGTACTGCATTGCAAAAAATATGCACCCATTTTGTGACATGGATTGGCTATGTGAATTGCAAGAGAAAAATGGGATTCAGCTGGGTGTGAATTATGCCAATGATAAGCGAGCCAGGGACTTTTGCAGAGCTATAGCAGCTGTTTTATCCAAGACCCAGATGCAGGCCCTTAAAAATGCAAAATATGTTACAGTTCTTTCTGACGGCAGCACTGATGTGGCTATAATAGAATGGGAGAATGCCTTCCTGTGTTTTATAAATCCTAACACAAAAGATGTGTACATACCTGATCCAGGCTGTGCCCTTGGAATCCTCACATGCTGACGGTGTTTTTAATGCAATAAGAACTGCATTAGATGCACTACATCTTCCTATCACTGACCTATTGAATGTGAGCAATCTGGGGCCAGTTCTGATTTCTGCTAATTTTGATGGGGCAAGAGTAATGCTGGGTGAAAGGGGTGGAACCATCACCAAGTTACGAGAGCACTGTCCTCACATCATTGCCATGCACTGTGTTGCACATAAGTTGGAGCTGGCAGTTCTTGATATGATAAAAACAAAACCCTTCATAGCAAAGCTTGAAAATACTCTAAAGGGCATTTTTAAATTCTACCACTGTAGTCCCAAAAAAATGAGAGAGTTTCAAGAAATTGCACATGTGATAGATACTGATCTTGCACACATTAGCGCAGTTAAACAGGTGAGATGGCTGGTCAGCAGATCACGTTCAATACAGGCAGTTCAGGTGAACTTACCTATAGTTGCTCAGCACTTGGAACAAAGTACAGCTGATGCTGATGGGTCAAAAGCAAAGGTACTGTTAAGAGAGATACAGTCTGTACACTTTGTCAAATCTCTTCATATCTCTTCATATCCTGCAGGATTTTTTGCCCATACTTAAAAATATGTTAATGCAGTTTCAAAGAGATGACTTAATGATTCTTGAAGTACCACATCACATAGAAACCTGCCTCCTCCAGCTGATGGAACTGAAATCAAAGCCAGGGAAATACTGTACATGACGGCTTTCCTAGATCGTTATAAACCTCAGGACAGATGCATGGACTTCGTAATTTCTAAGAAGAGAATTGAGAAGACTATTCCTTTTACATTTAGAGGCAACTGCCCTGAAACAAATTTTGGAACAGATACACAACTGCATACTTTAGTAGATGCAGCAATATCTTACATTGATGTAAGATTTCAAATTTTCTCAGAGGTGCCTCTGAAATGGTTCTGCTGTCTTGATTTTAAACAATTTGATCTACCAAGAGAACAATTTGTGGAGTTTGGGACCAGTGAAGTGGCTAATTTAGCAGCATACTTTAATTTTTTCACAGAAGAGCAGCAAGAAAATATTAAATCAGAATATGCTGCATTTAAGGCACTGCTGAACTCTGCAGTTAACAAACCCTATCTCCAGGTGTGTACAAGATTGCTGAAAGAAAATCAGCCCAGATTGCTCACATTCTAGAGTTAGTAGAACTACTACTGGCAATGAGTGTGTCAACTGCAAAGTGCGAACGAGTGTTCTCCACTCAAAACCTGATAAAGACAAAAATAAGTACACGTCTGGCAGATGACACATTACAGTCACTTCTTCAAATAGCAGTAGAGGGTCCGACCTATGTGACTTCGATCCACATCCAGCAATAAACCACTGGCTGCTGTCTGGTCCAGGCACTCGACATGTTTATGGGCATGCTGCTGCTGGTACAACTGATGATGTATCTCATGCTAGTGCTGCTACTGCTGCTCCCTCCTCCTGTCCCAGCACTAGTACTACCACCAGTTCACTTGATGTTGGTGAAGGTTCTGATTGAATCTGAGTTCTTATTATCTCTGTCCTAATTATTCTCTGTTTCATACTGGCATGTCTGGGACTGGACTGAATGGCACCCTTGACTCAGACTTCAAATCACTAAACCTGTATTTGACAGAAAAAATTAAATAAGACATCTTCATTTTTACTGTATTATATACAGTCTATACGCTCTACATCTATTTGTTAATAATACATTGCCAAAA
The DNA here is from genome assembly GCA_016271365.2 of Neoceratodus forsteri. Taxonomy (NCBI): domain Eukaryota; kingdom Metazoa; phylum Chordata; order Ceratodontiformes; family Ceratodontidae; genus Neoceratodus; species Neoceratodus forsteri. The sequence continues at coordinate 606,362,408 of CM057449.1, read as the reverse complement.
CCATTTACTTTGTTGCTACATAATTTTTTTAAACATTTTTCTTAAAATACAGCCTTCTGACCATTGGACTACCACTCACAACATTGGGACTACCATTTTTTGGTAGGTCAGTTGTCCTGGACTACCATGTAAATTTGAAATTTGTCAATCCCTGGCACTAGGTCAAAATGGCAAATTGAACTCCAGCATGGTCAAGAACCATGTAGTAAAAACATCGCCGACAAAAACAACACCCAAGGAAAATGCTGTATTAAACAATAGCACCAATGGTAGTGGTCCAAAAACACACAGAGGACCACTACCATGGCGAAGTAACAAAACTAAACTTGTGTTTTTGTGAGGGCTATGTGCCCACTCCCCCAATGTGGGGGGCATAACCCCCTCAATATTCATATAATCAACTCCATGGGGGAATGGAACTCTTGAATGGAGAGAACCTGGGAGGGGGGATCAGACAACACAGTTGAGGAACAAAAATAATATTTGGAGAGGGAGATGAAAAACATAGACAATTTACAAATTGTGGGTAACAGAGAAAAATAGAAAATCTACCAGGATCAGAAAAAATAGAAAATCTACACATTAGGAGACTGGGAACAGAACCCAGGTCTCCTCTACTCTGTGTACTAGTGCCTTAGCCTCTCCACCACAGGAGCAACTTGAACAAGCACCTCACTTACAGCTGCTTGACTCCTTTCTGTCTACCTTCACAGTTACAGGGGTAGCGGTAACTGACTTGTGCTATTCTAGCCCTTTCGCTCTCAAGGCAGATGCAGTTATTGAATTGCTGTCTTGACAGTGCTTTTATTGAAACACTGTTTTAACCCGATATGAACCATCATTCTTTTTAAAAAGTCCTTGTCCAGGTTTGTGCTCCCTTTTTAGGGCTGCAGTGGGCAGAGCCCTGCAAACCCATTGTTTTAAAAAAGGACTTCACATTCCTTGCATTCTTTGCAACTGAACAACATGTTGGGGTTTCAGCACAGTTGCCTCTATGTCTGTGGAGCACTCCGTTTGCACTGCACTGTTTTTTACTTGGTAAAAAATCTAGCTGTCCTAATCGGGACATTAGAGCGTTGGGCACCCCCAGTATCACTGTCATGTTTCTGTGTGTGTGTGTGGGGTGGTGGGTGCTGAGGAGAGGAGTTGGGTGGGGAGGCATATTCCTAATTTTAAGGAAAAAACAAACAGTGGTCATGGTGGAACATGGAGACAATCTGCGTGTCCCGCACACTACCGTGCATGCACTAGCGCATGAACATTGTAGTGCAGTGGCCATCTTGGTCACCGTGGAGTGTGCTGCACTCCACCATGACCACTGTTTGTATCTTTTTCTTTAAAATCATGCATATCCCCCACTGAACCTCCCTTTCAGCATCCATCACCCCACACCCCATTCCCCCCAGAAACATAAGAGTGACACTGGTGCCCAATCCCCCAGTGTCCCAATCCCCAGAAACATAAGCATGACACTGGGGATGCCCAATCCCCCAGTGTCCCAATCAGGACTTCTCCTTTTTTCTCCATCTTCCCCCACCTGACCTTCCCTCTTAGTGCCCAACATCCTCCTCAGAAACAGAAGAGTGACACTGGGGGGGGCCCAATCCTCCAGTGTTGCGACCCACAATACTCAGGTTTCTTTTTTGGAAAATAAAATCCTGTGAAAAAAAAATCCATCGATGTCTTTTGTGGCTGTTAGATTCCCCCACCTGACCCTCCCACTCAATACTCACCACTCCACTCCTCAAGCCCTTACTTTCTGATCAGGTGTCCAATACTGTAATCATCTCTGTACCTCAGACATGTCTTCACTCTTCAAAGCCGAACCGTGAACTGAAGAAACAGGTATGTGGTTCTATGTATTTAAATGGGGTTTTGAATTTAGTAGCATAACTTGGTATATTTGCATATTTTTGGCCCAAATTTTCAACATGCCATCTTTGGGACCCTACCTCATGAACAATTCAACTGCCTTTAGGCAGATCTGTCCTGAAAGGTGATTTTGCAGTCACTGCGTGAAATCACCTTTTAGGCAGGAGTTGAAAATTTTCTCTGCCCTTGATCATGAGGTGTGGTCATAAGAAGGCTATGTTGAAAATTTAGTATAAAAATATTAAAAAACAACAACGTTCTGACCATACACTGAATTTTGTGAACACAGGCTCATAACTTTGGTAATTGTCAGTATTTTTCCACTAAATTTACAACATAACCATATCTTTACAGCATCTCATGAGTGTGACAGCTGTCATTTTTCAAATACTGGCCAAAATGTTTGTATTTTTTTTACATCCCGAAAGGTGATTTTGTGGTCCCTGAGTGAAATCACCTTTTGGGCAGGAGTTGAAATTTTTCTCTGCCATTGTTCATGAGGCAGGGTAGTAAGAAGGCTATGTTGAAAATTTGGTGTAAAAATAATAAAAAACAATAAAATTATGAGCCTACATTGAATTTTGCAAATGTAGGCTCATAACTTCCGTAATTTTCAAAATGTTTACCCCAAATTTACAACATAGCCATATTTTTACAGCACCTCATTAATGTCACAGCTGTCATTTTTCAAATCTTGGCCAAAATGTTTTTTACATCCTAAAAGGTGATTTAATGGTTCCTGCACGAAATCACCTTTCAGCGAGGAGTTTAACATTTTCTCTGCCATTGTTCATGAGGTGGGTTCATAAGAAGGCTATGTTCTCAATTTGGTGTAAAAATAATTAAAAACAAATCTGCCACACCCAACCCACTATCGCAACCCAAACCTCTGACAAGACCACTGTACTGGTTCCCAGATCCAGGACCACCCATGGTCAGAGGTCCTTCTGCTGCAGAGCTTCATCCTGGTTTAACTCTCTCCCTGCTCCCATCTCCAATGCCCCCACAATCTCCAACTTCAAAATCACCCTTCAGAGCCAACTATTTAGCACTCGCAGCTGGTCCTGTCTCCAAATATGGCCTTGATCTCTCCTCACTTGACAACGCCCACTGGGCTGCACTCCACCTCACCCCCCACAACTTTCCCCGTTGCATATTGCCTCTGGTAATACCAGCATGTGCTCGGCTGTATTAATGTAATTGCAACTAAATTGTATCAATGTAATTGCAACTAAACTGTATAAATGTATGAAACCACTCTGTGTATTTCTAAAGACATGACTGTTATACTGTAACCCTAAATTTGTTCTGTCTGTCCTCTATGTGACAAGGTACCTTTGGAAATGAGCCTCTGGCTCAAAGGTTGTAAACTGATGTACAAATAAATAAATAAAAAATAAATATGTTGAATTTTGCAAACACAGGTTTGTAAGTTTGGTAATATTCAATACTTGCAACCCACATTTTGAACATAGCCATTTCTTTACAGTACCTCATGAATGTGACAGCTGTCATTTTTAAACTCCTGCCCAAAATGTGTATTTGCATTCCAAATGTTGATTCTGCAGTACCTGCGTGAAATCACTTTTCAGCCAGGATTTGAACATTTGCTCTGCCCTTCTTCATGACACAGGGTCATAACAAGATTATGTTGAAAATTTGGTGTACTAATATTACAAAAACAACAAATTTAGGAGCCCACATTACATTTTGCTAATGAACGCTCATAACGTTGATACTTTTCAATATTTTTACACCAAATTCCTTACCTGCAGCCCTATCAGCTCTGGCCAAAGTTTGTTTCTTCACCTAGTCAGTTCCAGGTAGATTAAAATCTCCCAGCAAGACACTTCTGTCATTTGGCATGACTAATCTCAACACTTTCAGCAATTTATCATTAAGTTCTTTATCCTGTGATGGTGACTATACAGTATGCCAAAGTAAAACTTTCTCTTCCCATTTGGTATCACCTTAATCAAACTGCTCTGTACTCTCACACTAATTTTTCATTACTGTATACAATGGCAAGAATATTTCTTGCTGTCTGATTGGTCAGTGGGTGCCTTGAACAGTGATGTTATCTAAGCATAACATCACTGTATGAAGTCCAAGCACACACATGATCATCTCACATGAAGAAACCGTGTTAGAAATCACTACACACTGCTCTATTTCCCCTGCTCTGTCCCACATGCTGTTCCACAACCTTCTGATTTCTACCTTAAGTATTTTAGCCACACATAGCACCCATCGGTGTCCTGTCTGCCCCCAGCACAATTCACAAGCAGAACATTTAAAATAAAGTTTAAAAAAATCTGCAACTGAAATTGGCTTTCTCCTGCTCACCAGCTTGTAACATAGAAACATAGAAACATAGAAGTTGATGGTAGATAAGGAGCTCAAGGCCCATCCAGTCTGCCCATTTTTTCTACCTTATGAATGTGTCATAGGCCTTTACTCTGCCAATGGCCTATCTATTCATACTCATCTGTATTGCTCCCTTATGCCTACCCCATGCCTGTTTGAAGCCGTGCACTGTATTCATATCCACCACTTCCTGAGGTAGGCCATTCCATGCATCCACAACCCTTTCTGTGAAAAAGAACTTCCTCACATTACCCCTTAATCAAACTCCCTCTAATCTCATGCTGTGTCCTCTTCTCCTGCTATATTTCTTATATTGAAACATGTTAGACTCTTTCACCTTGTTAATGCCCTTAAGATGTTTGAATGTTTTGATCATATCACCTCTCTCCTTCCTTTATATATTGAGCTCCATTAATCTGTCCTCATATGTTTTTTGATGTAGTCCCTGCACCATTGTGGTTGCCCTTCTCTGGACTGCCTCCATTTTGTTAATGTCCTTATGCAGGCACGGCCTCCAGTACTGCATGCAGTTCTCCAGATTGGGCTAAACCAGTTACTTGTAAAGAGGGATTATTACCTCCCTCTTACAACTTGTGATACCCCTACTAATACACCCCAACATCCCTCTAGCCTTAACTATTGCTTTAGTGGTCTGCTTGGATGATTTCAGGTCATCTGTGATGATGATGCCCAAGTCTCTTTCTTCCCTTGTGATTGCCAGCAACTCCTATAGCTAGCTTCAGGGTTTCTCTGTCCTGTGTGCATGATCTTGTACTTCTTTGCGTTAAACTCCAGTTGCCACTCTTCTGATCATTTTGCCAGTTTTTACAGATCTCTTCTCATTCTGCCCACCCCATCTGGATCATTTACTCTGTTGCAGATCTTGGTGTCATCTGCAAACAGGCAAACCTTACCCTCCAGTCCATCTGCAATGTCATGACTTGCATCTCTTCTGACTGTATGCCGTTTACCACCACTCTCTGTTTTCTGCCCACCAACCAGTTTGCCACCCAGTTGACCAACCTCTCACCCACCCTGAGGCTACCCAGCTTATTAATCAATCTTCTATGTGGAACAGTATCGAAAGCTTTGCTGAAGTCAAGGTAGGCAACATCAACTGCACCCCCTTGGTCCACCACTCTGCTTACCCAGTCAAATAAATCTATGAGATTAGTTTGACAGGACCTTCCTGTTGTAAACCCATGCTGTCTTGGATCCTGTGCGTTTATGGATTCCAGGTATTGCACTATTCTTTCCTTAAGGAGTGCCTCCATAATCTTACCCACTACTGAGGTAAAACTGACTGGTCTGTAGTTTCTTCCCTCCTCCCTGCTGCCACTCTTGTGGAGTGGGATCACATGAGCCCTTCTCCAGTCTTCTGGGACCTCTCCTGTGCTCAGAGACTCACTAAACAGATCTCCTAATGGCTCTGCTAGTTCCACCCTTAGCTCCTTAAGTACCCTGGGATGTATGCCATCAGGTCCCATTGCCTTGTCCACCCAGAGTTTAGCAAGCTCTTGTAGGACCCTTTCTTTTGTGAAGGGACTTGTGCACACCTTCCTCCACCCTGTGTCCATGGTGCTGAGCTGTGGGCCTTGCCCTACTTTTTCCTCAGGAAATACTGAACAGATGTGGCTGTGGCTTCCCAGTGCTGTGCCTCCTCCCTCAACTGCAAGGCAGCACTTCATGTAAATGAGCACACCCTGAGGGGCTATTCTCCAAGTCCATAACAACTGACACAAAATAAAATATTGAAATCCACCTCTGCCAACAGTGCCAACATCACGTACCAGTCTGGCATGTATTAAACCTCCAGTGTCTGCTCATTTGTTAGCAGTAATATTCATGTCTGCAGTCAAGAGTGGTATATGTAGCATCCTAAAAATTTTATATGAAGACAATTTTACATATATTAGATATAATAAAGACGGAAATACTACACCTACATTTCATGCTAACATAAGGTTAAGACAGGGTTGTAACTTACCCTCAATACTTTTTAATATATTTTTGAATAAAGTATTAGAAGGGCAGTATGATCCAGAGCTTCACATGCCTAGTGTGGGCAATAGGCAGTGCCCTTACCTGGCATTTGCTGATGATGTCGTATTGATGTCAACTAGTCAACTTGGAATAAAAAGGAGTATCGAAAGATTTAATAAAGAATGTGTTAAAATGAGTTTGGAAATAAGCGTTAATAAAACAAAATATTTGATATTTAGCAGGAATAGAGTGAAAAATTGCAATTTTGGGGCTATTAAATGCAATAATCAGATTATTGAAAGGGTGGAGAAATTCTGTTATTTGGGTATAACTTTAATTTTAACTTGAGATGGACAGATCACATTGTAAATATAGTTAAAAAAATTAGGAGATTAATACCAAGTATAAAAAGGTTTACATGTAAATATGGTGGCCACTCTGTTAGTGGCCCAATAAGGGTTTTAAGGGCTAAAGTTAAAAGCCAGATACTATATGGGGCAGAAATATGGGGTTTAGATATGATGATAGGGTTAGAATCAATAATGAATACATTCTATAGACAAATTTTGGGACTACCGAAGGGAGCTTCTAATTGTCTTAGCAGGTTGGAACTAGGTCAGTTACCACTCAAAAATAATATTGAACAGAGATCATGTGTATATTGGATTAAGGTATTTAATATGAATCAAGATAGAGTACCTAGAATTTGCCTCGAGGATATGTTGTTAAATATCCATAGAGGCTTTGTATACCCGAGTTTAACTACTATTGAAACAATTATTTATTTATTTATTTAGTTTTTGTTAACAGGGTTAGGTGCGCTAGACAAAGTTGACTATTTTCAGGCACAACCCGTGAGAATACATACATAAAATTAGATGAGATTATACAATACACATAGTATATAGTACAGGTACATAGTATATAGTACAGGTAGGTTAGAATACAGATCAAGTCAGACAGTACTCGAGATAATACATATAGTTATGCAGAGATGACAAAAGTAATATTAGTACATGCAAATAACTGAAACTGGGTTAAGTGGTAGCTATAAAGACATTATATAGCAAAGCTTGTTTAGAAGTGCAGCAGTGTCTTGGGCGAAATAGGGTGGTTAGCTGTGAGGCATTAAGTGATCCATTATCAAACTATATGGATTATTATATTGTCTAACTTTGAGTATTAGTACTCCATTTGATATAATAAAGTCTATTATTAAAGACAAGATTAAAGATCTTTAGATTCAAAAAGAAAGAGAATTTGCAAAGAATTGTAAACTTAGTAAATGGTTGGCCTATAATATTAATGGAGTATTGGGTATTCAAGAATATCTTATAAAATTGAAAAATCCAAAATTAAGGAAAGCATATACAAAGTATAAATTTGGGTATGTGGAAAGTCAGAGATTAAATAAAACCTATGGTTTGATTTATTTTAGTGGTTGTGTATGCGGCTTAGATGAAGATTCCTCTATGCATTTATTAATGTTCTGTCCCTTGTACGCAAAAGAAAGGGATATTTTTAGTGGTAATAGCCTTCTGTATTTGGATATGGAACCCAAATACCAATATAACTATCTGTAATCCCTCACCCCTGCCTTTTTAACAAAATGACAGGTGGCATGCTGTTGAAGCTGACAGCAGTAGCTGGTGGGGACCTGGGTTCTGGGAGGATGAGGTTACTCAGCACAGGGGGACCTAGGTTTGGCTACTCTGAACAGGGGCACCCAAGTAAATCTGAACACAGGAAGCAATGACTGTAATGTCCAGAACCAGGAATGGGATTCTTCAGTGTGGCTTTTATTCACATACTAGCTGAACAAACAAAGCATAGACGGACCCCCATGGGGCTACATTTCCTGGTAATGCAGATTAGAGACAACAGAACACTTTATCCCTATTTCCAGCCCTCAGGCTCTGAACAGACCAGGCACACAGCCCGGACTTGCACGCAGCTTTGGGTACACAGCCTGACTTGTACACACTTGGGTTTTCCCCACTGGCCCGGCTCCCCTGCCGGCCACTTGATCCGCAGTCCATTTGAGGAATGAACCAATTATCCTGTCGTGGCTCCCCACACCACACTAGAGTCTGCGACTCTTAGAGAGAATTTTCCTTACAATCCCATGCCTGGGTACTTCCCCCATCACTGGCCAAGTGCCTGAGGCAAAGTAGAAAACCACAGAAGAAATCCGTAGAGGTGGACCTGGTCACTAAAGATGGGGGGCCACCCACCTCCAGCTCCCACAGCCCATACCCAGCCATTTCTCTGGAAAACTGAACAATTCCTTTACTGAACTTTGAAATGTAGATTAAGGGTAGACGTCTGTCACATCTCCACATATTATTTGCATCCCAACAAACTCAGGAACTTGAAACTACTTTTACTTGCTTGGCCTTTCTCTAGGCTTCCCAATATAGTAGTTCAATCCTTAGATTTTACACGAGTCCCAGGTGAAGAAAACATATACCCTTTAGCAGAACGAGACACTCACCCTTAAGTTTAGGTACAGGTGACTCACAAATCTTCCATCTTCCAAAATAAATCCTGGACTAACAGGCAGCTTTTCCTCCACTAGCAGAATTAAGGGATTGCCCAGGAATCTGCTGGGAATCTTCTGATCCACAGGATGAGGCACTGAGACCTAAAACAGCGGTCTCCACCACTTGAGTACAAACTTCACTCACTCAAGCCAAACTGCAGACTCTCTTTAAAATTCCCAACGTTCTATCTAACTCCCTTTGCTGCAGATTCCAATGTGTCTTATGCAGCTGCGAAAGTTCTATTGGTGATGTCATCCCTCAGTCTCAGCTGAGACTGAGAACAGAGTGAGTCAGTGTGAAACCCATTTAACTGGAGTTTCACAAGCTGCCTTCCCTGCCTACCACTAGGTCTTACTGGGATTCTAGTAACCCCGGGTAACAAGGGGGTTACATATCTAATGAAAACAAGGAATGTCCTACATTTAGAAAGTACTACAAGATTGTGTAGCATAATTGAAAGCAGAAAAAGACATCTTAAGAATAATGGAATTTTAAGGATTGAATAACGCAATATGAAGATATAACATTGCATTTTAAAAGAAGAGAAATATGCTAAGGTGTATAATTTTGGAATTTAAATTATTGGATAATTTATATGCGATTAGACATGGAAAAATAAATTTTATTCTCAGTGTTTTATATTGTGATGGATATATGTTTTATGAGTTTTGTAACAACAATTTTTGCCAACAATAAAAAGGAACTTGAACTTGACTGCAATCATGAAATGATGACATGCTTTCTGGTCCCAGGGTATGTAATGGCACTGAGATTTGTGTTAAAATACTTAACTGGCCACAAGGAAACAGACAGAGCTGGGGTGGGGGGGGGGCAGAGCAGAGTCAGACAACCAACTGAGATACACAACCAAAGAGAAGATCTTTTTTGGACAGGGGGGCATCATGTACTGCTAGCACCACCTAGAGACAAAACACAGAAACTATGGACTTCTTTTAATATATACACCTACACTAAGAAAATGAAGTAAAAAAAAATTAAATTTTTTTTTCATCTTTTTTAACATAAAGGAGCCATTGTATAATAAAAAATAAGGCAGTCCAGTGATGTGTGTTATTGTGTAATAACATCACTTCTCAGGTGTTGAATGCACTCTGCTTATAACCTTGTGCTTCAACTACCCAAGGTGTGATGTTATTACACAATAACACACACCCTGTCGTATCTTATTGCTTAATTATCTGCATACTGTGGTAGTCTTTATGTACAATGCAATACCCCCCCTTTCAGATTCTTCTGTCTTTCCTACTAAGGTTAAGCTCTCAGTCCAGTCCCCCATGTGCCCTCCTCACTCCACCACGTTTCTGTAAAGAGAGCAGAATTTTAAATTATCTTTGGGCAGTGTGTTCTTGCCTACTATCAAGATGTCTTGCATTAACTGGTAAACATTTCCAGTCACTTTGCCTGTCTCCCGTTGCAAGCTGTTCTGTTCTTAATACCATGCTCCCTGATCTGGTTTGAATCTCCTCCATTCTCACCCCTCAAATTCAGTTTAAAATAGTCTGAATACTGTAATTAATTCTCTCTCCCATGACCTTCACACCTTCCCTGCTTAAACGTAATCCATCCCTCCTGTATAATGCTTTGTCCTTCTCAAAGTAGTCCCAATTCCTTTGAAATTTAAAATGCTCATGATAACATCTTTTGAGCCAACCAATTAGCTATTTTACCATGTTAGTGTTTGCTTTCCCTGATCTTTGAATTGATAATACTTTCGAGACCACTATTGCATATTCCCTCCTCTTTAAAAATTCACCAGTGGCTGCAAAGTCCCTCTGAACTGCAGTGTTTGCACTTCTCCCAACATAATTTGTTCCTACATGTAGTATTAGGACAGATTTTGTTATTCCTTTCAATAACCCCTCTATATTTTCTTTGTTATCACTTATTTTTTCCCCTGGCAAACAACTAACAATTGCATTTTCTTTTCTCCCTCTACATATCTGTTTGCCTATAAATTTCTCTCAATCAGTGAGGAGTCCTCAACCTCCACAATATCACCTGTTCTCACTCTAGCATGTTCACTTTCCTGCTCTGTCACCAATTGTTCTGCTCTTGTGCACTCTCTTTAGTCCCCCTATTACTGTCTGCTATATTTGATCCTACAGTTTTCATGACTTCAAGTACATTCTTATTGCCCATGAATGTACTGTTTTCCTTATCAGTTACTGACTGTGCATACCCAGTTTCTTCATCTCCTTCCTCTATGTTAGTCGCAGTTTTCAGGTCCTCAAATCTATTGTTAATGTTAGTATATTAGTGTACTCATACCTTCTCCTTCTTCATTTAGTAACCCCCCCCATACCATGCACAAATCACTGGGTCCCTCTACTGTATCATTGTCACATTTGTTGCCCACGGTTTTCTTTCTCTAATCCCTTGTGGCTACATTAGTATCCACTTCCTTTCCTGTTTCCTTTGGCAATCTTCCACTGCTTACTGACTTTCTTTCAACAGTAACACTGCCTAATTTTCTAAATTTTTTTTTTGTGCTTATTATTTCTCTCCCTCCCTAGCCCCGGTCAGCTCCTCGTATGGCTGCCATCCTGTTGCTCTGCTCCTTCAGGCCCTCACCCCCTGTAACCACCATGGCTTACCTCTTGTTGTGGGGCAGTGGGGAGTCCCTCTTACTCACCCACCAGGTACGGATTCAGTGTCGGGGGTGTTACCTCCGGAGCGAAGCATGGGGATGGCCACCAAGCTGCAATGACCAGCCACAGGGACTCTTTTTCCATTTTTCCCCCAGGAGAATGGCATGCAATGATTCCTGTGGCAGGCCTATGCATGCATCCATGCACAGCCCCACCATACATCTGCCATGCACTAGCCACATGTTCTTTTGTGGTGGTGTATCATCGAGCTCCAGCCTCCGCTAGGGGTCAGGCATGCACCGACCCCTTGTCACTCCCCTTCCCAGAGATGGAAAGCAGTCTGATGGATGCTCAGTCCATTTCCTCCCTGCTGACCCCCGGTGGCCCACATTCATTCCTGAACGTGGGTTGCCGGCGTGGCGTGAAGTGTGGCATCCAGCGCCTCAACCCTTAACGCCTCTGGGCTGGCCCAGTTTTCTAAATTTTAAATATATTTGCACTTATTTGATACCATTTCCTCTACCTCCTCCTCTGGTCCATACCTATTCCATCCATTACATTGAGCCCGGGTTTCTTGTAGTACAGTCCCCCCCCCATTTCCCTTCTTTGTACCTTAATTTTAATAATTATGTTTGTTTTCAGACCTGTCACTCCATCTGCCCCAAATGACATGACAGACACTCTGCTCTGCTGTACCCCTCCATTGGTACTTATGCCTGCTTGGTGGGGCCATACATTATGGTGGAGAACCCAGAAGTGCATTTGTGCTAAAAATGCTCCCAAATTTAAAATTCTAAGTTACTGGCCAAACCTACACATGTGCTAACCATTTTGCATAACAAAAACCTTTCAACCCCAAAAAAGCACTAAACTCAGTGCAGTAACAATTGGGCTCTGTTTTGATAGTTCTTTCCATGATCATGAACTACAGTACACTACTTAGATACCCCACATCCTATAGAAAGGGTTGTAGGAAGACAAAACATTCTTTGGTGTTTCTTAATTTTTAGAGGAGACATACTGTGACACACACACTTTGGAGAGTTGACACCCAGGGCCAGCAGCATGACTCAGATGCAGAACCGTATGCCTTTCTGTTACTATGGAGCTCAGTCTGAGTCACCTTGATTTCGTACTGAATAGGACTCATGCTAGTGACTCTGCTGCACATCTTTTCTCTCAGTAGATCTAAACCTCTTGCAGAATCTTTTGTGGGCATCTCAGTATCCTGACCTTGTTGTAAAGAGCACGTGACTCTCCTCTATCAATCTCTCAGTGAAGGGAATTTCTGTGTGGTCACTAAGTGAACTTATCATGTAGCTGAGCAGTTGGGGCTCTCAGAAACCGGCACCAGATGGAGGACCCAGACTCCAAACAGAAGTGGTGCCCTTGCACTCATCCCAGGCTCAGTAAGCCTCTTGGACACATTGTCACAGCTGGAATGCTCTCCCTTCTTGGAGCATCACTCTTCTAGCACCACCATCTAGGACTTTTGGGGCTCATCTTACACTCTCAAGGCATACCATTTTAGTCAGCCTAAAGCAAGAGGGAATCCACCAAGGCTATACTAGTAACCTCCACATTGGGATGGGGTCACACAACTGGATGAAATATATTTAATATATCTTCTGCTAAACCCTTTTATGGATTTAGCAGAAGATATATTACTTTTGTTAATAAATAATGAACAATATTAATCTAGTCTCTGAGTCCATACATGGGCACAGTCTGACCATTGATCTTGTACCAAGCATAGTCCCAGCTGGTGTTATTTTTCGGCATACTGTATCACTTTTATTCCCCTCTATAATTGTCATCCAGGCAGAAATGTAAGTCAGTTCTCTGTAAACTTTAAGAAAAGTTATATTCTTTATAAACATTTGCATTTGTAGTGTAGTGTCTCTGCAATTAGCTGGCAAAATAAATTCAAAATTCTACCAAAGTCTCAGTGCAAAGTTAATGGAGTGAAGCATTTAAAAAAATATGCTGGGAAGATTTGAAAGATGCTTCTACTTCTTTTGTGAGACCTGGCTAAAAAAAAAAAGTAATCATTATTTCTCTCAATACTTTTTTTTCTCACTTACAACAATTTTTTTTTATTGAGTCAGCCCTCATTTGTCTATATTCTTGTATGTACTCATCAGAGTCAACATTTTCAAGTGGATGTGTGACAGAAAATGACTTTTTGTATGAAAAGCAGCTCTGGGAGGGTGATTGTGGAACTATTTTTGGGTCGTTCTACTTTTTAATGCTAACAATTCCTACAGTGGTCTCAACATCCACTGAGAAGCTGGAAAACAAAGCTTTCAGATTGAGAATGCAGCTATCTGAATACAGTAAATGGGGCAGAACTCATTTAAATTGCTTTTCTTAGGGGCAGCAAATTAATGCAGTGCTTTAGGACTACACACACACACACACACACACACACGACTGCATTGACTGCATTTTAAACCTTGATCATATGCATGTGTAAATTATATTTATTTATTTATTTACTTACTTGCTGCAACTTATAAATGATTTCCATCCTGAAGGTTTTCCAGAAGCCCTCTGTATGATGGCACAGACATGGTATAGGCAGCATGCTACAGTATTTTGAGAAAACTGTTTAAAGGAGCTGAGTTGCTATCCCAAGATGCTTTCTGAACCTACTCATACTGTATCCACACAACAGTACCCAGTTTGAAACATCTGCTACTGGAGTCCACAGTGTAGCAGCTCATTAATCATTCATCAGCTCATTTCATCCAGCAGAACCTGGAAGATCTAGAAATGTCCCACTCTGAAAACAAGAAGTAACTTGTTGAACTGGAGAACAAACTCACAAAGTTGAATAAGCTTGACATGCGTCAATATGTGAGCTTCCAAATTAAACAGAAATTGCCACCGGTGATCACTGAGTATAACTACTTCTAATCTATTCACAGACAGTGTGTGACATTGCCGCTTCCTATGTATTATATGAGTGGCATACAGTTACTGCTATATTTATGCATTGTGGTTACTGATTGAGTCCATATTCCCTAAAAGTGGAGGGGAGAGGTTTGCCTTTATTCATTAGGGTTACCGATTTCTCAGGCAGAGAGAAGTGATTATATCCACGGGGGCATAATTTCCTTCTTATTTCTGGGGGTAAGTCCTCATACTAACGAAAGGTGCAGCTAGTAATAGTATGAGATAGTCATGGGAAATGGAGGCTAACTTGGATGGAAAAATGATAAACTATCAGTTGCAGCACACATTTACCTCTCCATTAACAAAAGTTGCTGAAATTAGGTATGGCACCTTGTGTTACCCCTTCTAGCCAAACGCTACCTCCTTTCCTGTCCTATCCCTTAGGGAGATATCACAGACAGGATCCTCCCTTCTCTGTATAAATAGAAGTGAGTGGGTCCTTCAAGTGTAGTGGATTATGTATTGGGATCTGCGTGAGGGAAAGAAACGATACTGTTCATGTTTATCAGGTTCCTAATACTAGCCCTGTTGGAGTTGCTGAGCATGCTAGTTTCTGCTGATGTTTTATGACCATATACTGTCTGGTGGTGTCATATTTAGTTATTTTGGTAGGGGTAATTAATCCAAATATGATGGAAGAGCAGTCCCCTCTTCCCATGTATAGGTACAGACTTTTATTTCCCTGAAAGTACTGTATATGAAGGCTAAGCTCAACTCAACTCAACTCATCCTTATTTTTAAAAAGCACAAATCAAAATATCTAAGCGCTTGTACAAAAGATAAAAAGATGCAGCTTAAAACAACATATTACAATCTAAAAACATAAAACAACAGCATTCATTGGCAATAAATTATCCAAATTCCAAAAAGGTGAGACTGAATAAATAAGTTTACAAGGCCGACTTAAAGCTCTCCACGGTCAGGCACTCCCTTATTAAATGAGGTAGAGAATTGCACAGGGATGGGGCCACAAACAAAAATGCCCTGGCACCTGATGTCTTCAAATGGACCCTGGAAATCTCCAGCAATCCCTTGTCAGTGGAGCGAAGTTGGTGGAGGGGGTGATAAGGACACAAGAGTTCTTGCAGGTAGCATGGACCCTATCCATGTAGGATATTATAGGTCAGCAAACCAAACTTGAATGTGACTTGCCACTGAATTGGCAGCCAGTGCAGGCCATGGAGAACAGGTGTGAAATGCAATGTCTGAAATACAATGTCCCTATCATGTGATGCAGAATTTTAATGGTTTCATCACTGCAGGGGCCAGCTGACCTTGCATTCTTTTCTAGTTTTTTCCTTCTTTCTCTGGCCCCCATTTGCAGTATCCTCCTCTGTCCTGTCACCTGCCATCTCTGGGACTTTCTCACCTGCGTGGTACAGTGCTCCACAGTTTGCCCCCATGGGGAAAGTTTAGCTCGGATGCAGTAGGCAGGAATCTCAGTAGGCGGTACAGGGCCTGCGGGAGGATGCTGCATTATACTGCCTCAGCTGGCAGTCTTTTTCCTTGTTCTCACCCTTGGTGCTTTGTGGGCAAAAATTGCAGTGATGTGAGCATGCATGTGTACTCCTGTCACTGTCAGGACATACCTGCCCTCCCTTTGGTTGTCCTCTTGTAACACCACCTATGGTCACCTAGGAGGTGGTAGCACAGCAGAGCACATGTCCCTCCTCCCCAGAGGGGAGAGTGTCTTCTGAGGTGCTCAGTCCTCCTGCCCCCCAGCCTGTCCCCGACAATTAGAGATCAATCCTGATCCCAGGTCACCAGCACTGTGAGCGGTAGTGCTACTGCTGTGCTGATAAAATGGCTTGACTTTGCATGCTTATTGAAACTGTACTTAACCCTACACCCCAACAAAAGACCAATTGTAAAAACCAGATCTTAATGTAAGAGTAGATATACAGTACCTGTGCAGTACACTCCCTAGAGATTTGTGATATTGAGAAATTATTCCATGAAAGAGCAAAAAGTTCACAAAAAAGGCTTTTTTCACAGGGAAATGCGTGTAAAATTTTATGTTAAGAAAAAGTTATTTATTGGAAAATTGGTGACCAGGAATGGCACACTGAACTGAAACTCATTTCCAGGTGGGGAGCAGACCAAAGGAACAGAGGAGATAGCAGGTAGAAGCATTTGAGATAACAATAAGCAGCAAAGAAGCCAACAAAGTCTACAACAAAAAGAAATTGTTTGCAACTTCTTTCTGTTTTCTGCAAAAGAAAATGAAAATCCACAAGAAAAAAGAAAAATCTGAGAGAAGACTTTTCCCTACAACAAATTGTGAAATTTTACTACTCATTTTGCAGATATTGCACACACATATGGAAAAGTAAAATTCTGCTACACATAGGCATATGCAGAACATTTTTTTACACAAAGGGTGGGATATTCAGACTGCGCCAGGCTGTGGCGCAAGTCTGGGTACAGTGCAACTTGGCTGCTCAGGGGTGCTGACAGGGTGATATTCAACGGAGCTGCACCATGGCACAGCAGCATTGAATATCACACCTTGGCCACCCACAGTGCGCACGGCACAGTGGCACTGCACCAGCGCAAGTGGCCAGAGTGGAGCAGGGGGATGTGCTAGCGCAAGTTCCATTGCGCTAGGTGCAACAACCATGATATTCAAAAGTGCACATGCAAATGGGGCCATAATGTATGCAAGGTGCAAATGGGGCCATTTGCATGCCATTATGGCCCCATTTGCATGCAGGTGCACCGATCCCCAGTGACTTGCGCCTGGCGCCCTGCCAGGCTGCAGCCATAGGGGACCGACGCCCCCTGCACAAGTGGCAAAGTACCCCACTGCCCGATCGTGGGCATACATTGCATTATAAAAGTACCATATCCCTGGTGGTCCAGTGGACTGCTCCGCAGCCCGATCGTGGGCATTTGTGAAAAACAATCTCCTATATCCCTGATGGTCCAGTGGACTGCTTGCAGCCTGATTGCGGGCATATGTAATAACAAAAAGAGGTCCAAAATCCCTGGTGGTCCAGTGGACCACTTCCAGCCCAATCACGGGCGTACGTTTCATAATAGAACACACCAAGCCATCCCTGGTGTTCCAGCGGTACCCCCTCCCCACCCACTGAGCCCCAGCACCGCTCCCCTCCCGTCAGCGGTGGGTGGCAGCTCCCTAACCCCCAGCCACCCGCCGCCCGCCGACTGACTGCGTATGGCGGGGCTGTACACCCATTGGTCACAACATGGGCCAATGGGCTGACTCCATTCAGTACTACAGTCAGATATATGAATGAGTCCATTCAAAGTCTGGACTGTGCAATCTGCATCGTCTGTCGCCCATTGGCCCCTGTGGACCAGTGAATGCATAGCCTCAAACAATCGGTTGGCGGACGGCGGGGTGGCTGGTGGAATGAGGAACCTGCACCGCTGATAGATGGAGGAGCAGGGTGGTAGGAGCTCAGTGAAGGAGAAGGACCTGAACCACCGAGATAACAGGTAACTATCTATGACGTGCATCATGATCGGGCTGGATGTATCACTCCAGCCTCAGGATTTTGAACCTCTTTGGCATGAGGTCCACTGGACCACCAGGGATACAGTTAACTGTCTGACATGTACGTATGCCCGTGATCAGGCTGCATGCGGTCTATTGGACCACCAGGGATATAGGACGATTATTTTCACAAATGCCTTCGACCAGGCTGTGAGCGGTCCACTGGACCACCAGGGATATTGGACTGATCATTAAAACATATGCCCGTGATAGGGCTGCGAGCAGTCCACTGGACCACCAGGGATATAAGACCATTTATTCATCTACATATGCCTGCGATTGGGCATGGGGGGGCACCACTACGACGGTGCTGCTGGAGCTCGTGTGACCACCCACAGGTGGCAGCTGCTGTGTTGTGCCCTGCAATATGGCAGCTCACCTGTGGGTGGCCAGCTGTTGCTCCTTTTTTTTTTTGGCTCACCTGTGTACAGCGCAGGTAGGGGTTGCACATGCATGGGCTCAGCACATCCCTGGCTGAATATTGGGATGTGTGGAGTATGCATGGGTACGCCTCCCCACCTGCGCCACATACATTACTGATGCGCTCCGGCGCATCGGGATTTATGCCAGGCTCAATCCCCCTTTGAATATCACACCAGGGCGCAACCCTTCTGAATATCCCGCCCATAGCCTTTATCCTGTTAGCCCTATTTCCAAAACTGTCACCCCATTTTTCAGCCTAATTGTGATGAAGTGATTATTATATCATAAAGGGGTAAGATGCTTTTATTATGCTCAGGGCCAGTGAATTACATTAATTAAAGTTGCTATATTCCATTTTCAAAAGACTGAAAGTCTGGAAACAATCCCACTAATTGTAAATCTAAAATTCTAGTCATCTGATTGGCCATCAGTATTACTTGACTATCTGGTTATCAGAGCATGCCTGGACAGCTCAGAACTAAGCAACTGTTTACAGTTCAAAAATCAGTTTAGTGGAGTGCGAGATAGGCACTGAGCAGAATGGTGGTGTAGTGCAGTCACTCTGTGAATACTGCATAATTTAACCCTGATTACTTTTTCTGTGTTTTCGGTATTGACTGCTTTTAGTGAGAATACTGTTGGTAAAGATACAGGAAGTTGTTTGAGACTAAATTTGTCCTGATTGGCTAATGCTACACAATTTTATGTCTCTCTCAGCATTTGAGACTGGTTTCTGATTTTTCTCTCAGCCGTGAGGCTATGGTGATCCACAGTGACAGAGCCGCTGTAGGACAGAGGTACAACATGGGATCAGAATCGGACACTGCGCCTTTCCCTTCAGATGGTCACAGTAAGGATGACATTTTTGAGATGAAACAAATGCTAGCCAAGATTCTAATCAACATTACTGACATGAAAAACTCTATCCTCTCCATCGGGGCAGAATCTGCCGAAATAAAAGGGAAAGTGGAGTTTATTGAAAACAGGCTGGGCTCAATTGAGGACTCTATGTATTACACGGACAGTACTCTAGAAACCCATACTAGACAAATAGCCTTCTTAATGGACAAAACTGAAGCTTTAGAAAATCTAACACACTAAAAGGCCAGCAGAATAGGCCTAATGGTCTCTCGAGTCGGCTCGATTTTCAGCACCTGCACTGAGGGCCAATTTTGGTGTCCCCACCTCCCCCTTGGGTTATACTGTCCCCAGTCCCAGATGTTCCACCTGTATTGGGTCTGGTCAGATTTACCGTCCCCTTGCACCTGTCCCATCCCCTCTTAAACCCATCCACAGTCTCCACCTCTACCAGCTCCCTGAGCAATGCATTTCATGAATCCACCACCCTTTCAGTGAAATAACATCTCCTCCTCTCCCCTCTGAGCCTGAACCCTTCCAGCTTACACCCGTGACCTCTTGTTGCCCAACCCTCCTTCCTTTGGAGCACTCTGACTGGGCCTCTTTTATTGGTCCCTTTCATGTACTTAAAGACATCTATCATGTCCCCCTGTCCCTCCTCTCCTCCAGGGTGTACATGTCAAGCTCCTTGAGCCACTCCTCATAGGTCCTCTCCACCAGGCCCCAGATCATTTTGGTTGCCCTCCTTTGGACCCTCTCTAGGAGTGTAATGTCCCTTTTTAAATGTGATCTTCAAAACTGTACACAATACTCTAAGTGTGGCCTAACCAAGCAGTTGTACAGTGGAAGGATCACTTCCACCTTTCTGGAGGTAATCCCCCTGGTGATGCATCCCAGCATCCTAGTTGCCCTTGCCACTGACCTCCTACAGGTCTCTGAGTTGCTCATTTTGACATCTACCACTACCGCCAGGTCCTTCTCACCCTCAGTGACTTGAATCATGTCTCCTCCCAGGGTATACTGCTGGCCTAGATTTCTGACTGCCAGGTGTAGAACCTTGCATTTCCCCACATTGAATTTTAGTTTCCATTTTTCTGACCACCTTTCCAGAGCCTCCAGGTCCTCCTGCAAGGCCACCCTCCCCTCCTTTCCATCCACCACTGCACCCAGCTTTGAGTCATCTGCAAAGAGATTCATCTCACTCCTGATCCCCCTCCTGATGTCTAAGATATAGGCGTTGAACAGGAGTGGCCCCAGCACACCCCTGGGGACCCCTAGTAACCCACCTTGGGGATGAGGCTAACCCTCCAACCACAACCCTCTGAGTACGCTCAGAGAGCCAATTTCCTATCCATCTCAACAACTGTCTCCCTACCCCCATTTCCTTCAGCTCAGCCAGCAGGCCACTGTCAGGTACCGAATCAAATGCCTTGCTAAAGTCCAGAAAGAGGACGTCCACTGGCCTACCCTGGTCCAGGGCCCTCATCACCCAGTCATAGAACTCAACAAGGTTTGTCTGGCATGATCTTCCCATGACAAAGCCATGCTGCCTAGTGTCCAAGTACCCAGTTTGATCCAGTAACCCCCCTAGCCTTTTCTTGACAATACCCTCCATCACTTTGCTGACCACCGATGTCAGGCTAATGGACCTGTAATTTCCCGCCTCCTCTCTTGATCCCCCCTTGTGGATAGGCATGACATGGGCTACCCTCCAGTATTCGGGCACCTAACCAGTCCTCAGAGAGATGTTGAAAAGCTCCACTTGAGGGACTGCCTGGACATCCACCAATTCCCTCAGCACCCTGGGATGTATTTCATCTGGCCCCGGTGCTTTCTCCATCCAAAGGGACCTGAGGGCTTCCCTTACTCTCTCTAATGGGATTTCAGCCTCCACCTCCTCCCCCTTTTCACCCTGCACTGCTGGGTCCCCACCTGTATGTGGTGGCCACTCCCTTTCTCCAGACCCATCAGGGCCCCTGGTCTCTACCAGTCCCACCCCTTGCTTTGGTTTACCCCTGTTCCCCTCGCAAGACATAGCCCCTCCATCCCCCCTGGTAAAAACTGAGACAAAGTACTCATTTAGGACTTCTGCCAGTTCCCCCACCTCCTGTGCCCAACCATCCATTATCCTTATCTTGCTGCTCTGCCCCCTTACTTTCCTTTTTTCCCCTATGTATCTAAAGAACCCCTGTCCCTCCTCCAGATCCCACTGGCCAAGGACTGCTTCTTTTTTGCCTTAGCTGCTCTCACCAATCTGGCGACTCTCTTGGCTGTCAGCTCATTTTCCTCCTGATTCCTTTCACTCCTTAAGCACTTGAAGCTCCTATAGATTGCCTTCTTTTCCCTCACCACCTCCTGTACCTCCTGGGTCCACCAGCAGGGTTTTCTGGCCTTACCGAACTTATGCCTTTCCCTTGCACAGGATCTGGTAACCTCCTGCATTCCTCTCCTAATGATCCCCCACCTACTGTCAGCATTCATATCCGACCTTATCCTGTCCAGATTATCTTTAAGGATCATTCCCATCTCCCTGAAGTCCTCACCCCTAAAGTCAGTTACTACCATCCTTGTTTGGCTTTCCTTCTCCCCAGGTCCAGGAAGTACCAGACTGTGGTATGATCACTCCCTGCCAATGGATCCCTCACCTCTTGGCCCCTAATCTGATCGCTGTCCGCCAGGACCACGTCCAGTGTCTGGGCCTCCATAGTTGGCTCATCCACCTGTTGTGTCAGAAACGCATCCTGGAAGACATCCAGCAGCCTCTGTTCTCTGGTCACTGGTGACATCATAGTCCCCCAGTCTGTTCCTGGCATGTTGAGGTCCCCCATTACCATTACCCTTTCCTTTCCCAATCTACAGTGTCCCTCAAGATTTGCCACCTAACTTTCTTCCAGGATCTCTGCCAGTGCTGGTGGTCTGTATACCACTCTGACCTTTACTCTCTTACCCCCCTGTATCAGCAAGGTGACCCAAATAGCCTCCACATTCCCCTCTACCTCCTCTACCCCTCCAATACCCATGCCATTTCTGACTAACTGCTACACCCCCATCTTTTCTGAACATAGTGTAGCCCTCCAGATTTAGGTCCCACTCATGCCTTGAGTGGCCCAGGTCTCAGTGACTGCTGCCATATCTACCTCCCCCTCAACTAGCATCGCCTGGAGTTCAGGCATTTTTTTCCCCTAAGCCCCTGGCATTTACCAGGACCACTCTCCACCCCTTTTCCCTCCTCTCCTTTCTCCCTCTTGAGCTCCCATTTCTCAGCTCCTGCACCCCACCTGGTGACCCATTTCCAACTCTCCCTAGCTGCCTAGAGGAGTGAAGACTCTGTCCCTGTCCCATCCAGCGCGAGCTAGTACATAAAACAATCTTGCCAGTGTTGGATTACGCCGATATTGTTTATGGAATGGCCCCAACCTCATCTCTCTCCAAACTGGACATTCTACTCAACTCTTTCTGCCGCTTTGCCACTGCCTCCCCCCCACGCACTCACCACTGCACCCTCTACATTCCACTCTCCCTTGCCCTGCTCTCCCACAGAAGAACCATCCACAGCATCTCCCTCATAGCAAAATTCTGGTTCAGCTCCCTCCCTTCCTACCTCACCTCCTGCCTGACCCCAGCAAACTCCCTTGATTACCCTCTTCGACACAGGGACTTGCGCTCCTTTCATATCCCTCGCCCACAAAGTGTCTCCAGAAAAGCTGCCTTTTCACACAGGCTCCCCCTTCTCTGGAACTGCCTTCCCTCTGACCTGCGCCGGTCCTCCTTTCTTTAAGCCATAAAAAAATTCCTCAGACTCCTCCCCACCCTGCTACAATTGCCCAAATATTTCCCAGAACGCCCCCTAAACCCCACCACCTTAAGATACATTTTTTTTTTGCAGCAGTCCTGAACGCTATTTCCGTATACTGGCTGACTCCTTTATGAATGTAAAAAATTTTTCATCTACTGCATGAAATAATGGATGTGTATACTGTGTCTTTTTGAAATTACCTTGTAAAACTCTTCTCACTTCTGCGTATGCTCTGTACTTGGGTTGCACCTGGAAATGAGCTTCGGCTCAGTATGCCTTTCCCGGTTCTCAATTTTTAATAAATAAATAAATAAAAATATTGTACCTGCTGGCACGTCCCCTTTTTTGATCCCTCCCCCCTCCACAAATTTAAACCCCATCTTTCGCTGATGAACTCAGCTAGTCTGAGCTAAAGGATTTCCTTCCCCTTCAAATTAAGGTGGAGCCTGTCCCTAGCGTACAGCCACTTATCCTCCCAGGTCACCCCCCAGTCCCCCACCAGGCCATACCCCAATTCCACACACCACTCCCTAAGCCACTGATTTATCTCCCTAATCTTCATCTTGTTTTCCCCACTAGCCCTTCGCACTGGCAGGATTTCCAAAAAGGAGATCTTACAGCCTATGGAAAGGCATACCCTGACCAACTCCCGGAACCTTGCCTGAATTTCTAGTTCACTATTACCATTTATGTCATTTTTCCCCAAGTGCACTAGAATGTGTTAGGTCCCCCCCCCCACATTCCCTTGCCAGTGCATATAACTCATGATTGGCCTTGTGCACCATCAGGCCTGGGTGGTATTTGGTTCTGATCAGACAGGTTTTACCCTCCTTCTGCCCCTCCCACTGGATGCCTCTGATCACAGACTCCCCCAATAGCAGTACTCTAACCTCCTCCTTGTTCCCTCTTCACCCCTTGGGTTCCCCCTCCTTCCATGCCTCTCCTCATCCCTTCGTCCGGATTCTCCCCTTAACCGGCACCTCGTACCTCTCACAATATGGGTGTTGAAGGTAGCCCCTTCACTATTGTCCCTGGTCACCTCCTCTACCTGTGTCCTGGCCTTCTTTATACCCCCCTACCCGAGTATCTTTCTCTGCATCTCTTTCCCCACTCCTTACTAATCCATCCATCCTATCTGTTTGCCAATTGGCTTTATGCTCGCTATCATCCCATTTATGTCCTGTACCTTCCTGCCTGTCGTACTCCCCTGTTCCATACCATTAGCCTCCTCCTTGTTCCCCTACTCCACTTTTTTCTTCCCCCCAACCCTCTTCCCCATCCTCTCTGGGACCCCCTCTATTGTGTCCTTGCCTCTTGCCCCCT
Organism: Neoceratodus forsteri; assembly: GCA_016271365.2. Taxonomy (NCBI): domain Eukaryota; kingdom Metazoa; phylum Chordata; order Ceratodontiformes; family Ceratodontidae; genus Neoceratodus; species Neoceratodus forsteri. Next base: position 606,338,156 of record CM057449.1, on the reverse strand, counting down.
TCACCCTTTCTGTCCATCCCTGCCCCAGCTTCACCAGCAGCAGCATCATTATCCTCCTCCTCTCCCACACACCCCTCTTCTACCAATGGGCATAGCGGGTTAAAACAATTTGCGAGGCTTAGCCCATCCCCCAGTGCCACCCCTGTCCCTACTGCCCCTCTCGGTTTCCTTTGGACACTCCCCGACTCTTGCCTGCTGCTGTGGAAATTTCCACCTTTTGGGCCCCACCTTCCAGGGTCCCCTAGAGCCCCTGTGCCCTTCCACTCCTCTCCTGTGAGCACCTCTCTTCACTCCTCCACCAGCAGGAGGCCCCAGCACCTAGTGCTTCCATGTAGGTGACCGTTTGCCTCCTACCTCTCCAATCCCCCCCAAGCACCACCAGCTGCCTTCGGAGCCCCTCTACCTCCTCCTTCAGCTGTGCCAGCTGGTAGCACACTGGGCATCTCCCAAACTTCCAAGCCCAGTTCAGTATCATGGCTGCACCACACCCTATGCACCCAACCACCCTCCCAAAGATACCTGCTCTAGTGATATGTGGTTCCTTACCCATCATCACAGCAGTCTTTTCTAGGCCAAATAACCAATTAATCCTAGCCCAGCCTCTGACAGAAAGTTTACCTGATATATTCCAGTTGAACGCCCTCCACGATATCCAACTATCACACTACTCAGCAATTCACTGTGGATGCTGCACTCCTATTTGAGACCTACATATGCTTTTCCCTGCCCGTGGCTGCATTATTGGATAGAATTACATGAGCTGCACCTGAGCCTCTTTCTCCAATTGCAGGGCAGGTGTTCCCCTATAAAAGAGCTGTGTTCTAGGGAGGGAGGAGGGTGGGGAGGGTGGGATTAGAGCCCACACCTGACTGTCACGAGTGTATCAGCCCTGTGTCTGCCCCCTCACTGCACCTCCAAGCACTGCAACCTCCTTCAGAGGAAGGTCCCATACAAACACTGCATTAAACAAGTCAGCACTCCTGCCCGAAAGTCCACAGCCTGATGAGAATTGAAAGCTTATCCAGCAACTAAAATCCTTTCCCCATCTGCTCAGCAAAAGCAGGTTCACACAACGTCTGCCAGACCCCAACTCTTTCTGCAGTACTGCTATATGAGAAGCCCTGGTATTTAACAATCGAGAGAGAAGGAATAATTTGAGGATTGTAGGTCTTCCAGAAGGATTGGAGGGAAAAGATATGCCAAGACTTACACAACAGTTCCTGCCTGATTTACTTAAAAAACAGTGGTAGTGGCCCCTTGATGTGGAGAGGGCACATAGGTCCTTGGTCCCCTGCCCTCCGCCTGGCAGCAGATCTCGCCCAGTAATAGTTTATTTTTGAAGGTTTACTACCAAGGAGGAAATTTTACAGCTTTCAAGAGACAGAGGGGGTTTGCAGTGGAGAGGAAATAGGATTTACATTTATCAGGACTTTGCCACAGGAACTGTTACTAAATGTAAGGAATAGACAGAAGTCAAGAAAGTGCTGAGTAAAAAAGGCTGGAGCTACTACATGAAATTTCCAGCTTCCCTGGTTATTTCATATCAAGGGGGTCCAAGTGTGTTATGTGATACTCTTGGCAAAGTCTGGCAAGTTCTAGCTACCGGCAACATTGAGTTGGCCATTGAATCATATCAAGCAGCTGGGAATTAAATAAAATCAGAATGTTCAACTCGCGCTAACCCAGTGGCTCCAACTGAATCCTTGAAATCACTGCCTATGGACACCTCTGCCTTTGTGCACTCCTCAGATTCTAGGCCTACACTAAACCCATGCCTCCTCCAAGCATATGGTTATTAACAATAATAGTGCTGCCTTCAGAGAACCTCCTGAGCATGTTCTGCCCTTCACTCTAATGCTTCAAACATTTCCCCTGACTGGAATTCTGATTTAATGAAGAAGGCAAATAATAAACTGACCCACAGGAGTTATCTGCCTCATAGGGTGCAACATGCCAGGACCTGCTCCGGTAGCAGAAGCAGGGGGGACAGACCCTCATCCAGTGCCGGATCTTCTGCCGATTTGGACAACCCTGATTTTGCTCTTCTGGACCCGAGCGAAGAAAATCTGCTTCAGATGCATCTCCCAAACATTTAAGACACTGTTTTTTTCATGATGATGCAGTCTGGTAAGCTGCAGTATCCTCTACTCAAGTTTCCCGAGATGTGCAGTCCTGGTGGAAGCTGAACTTCTGCTTCCTTTCTGATGGGCTTTCTGCTGTCTCTGAATCTTGGACGTCCATTTGTGCATGCTTAATCCTTTCCTTACATGCTTGTAAAGTGTTTAGATTTTTGTTTCTTTTTTTTTTTTTTAAGAAAAGGAAAAGGAAATGTTTATTCACCTTACCTGCTTTCCGATTTAGCATTACTATGTTGGGACATGAATGGGAGGAGAGAAGCATTTGTGTTGCTACCAGCTGGTAACAAGCCTCAGAGGAGGTGAGTTTGCTCTAAATACAAAGTTGAATGGTGATGCTAAAAAGAGAGGATGTGGGTGAGGGAGGGAGTGGGAGAAGTTTGGAGAAGAAAAGGGGGATTTGCGCAATGTTCATTCCCTCCCCCCCCTCGGGGTGAACTGCAGGAAGGCTGGTCTTATTCCTTAGTTTATCAGTGTCACCTTTTGGTGGCTACTGTACAGTACTGTATTAAGAAAACAGTACTTCTGCATAATCAGGTATATTAGGTAGCTATCACTAGTACGGATATTTACGTTCCTGCTACCCCTTTCTTCTCTCAGCTTACTCTAGCCCCCCCATCCTTGTTTACTCTCTTAACCTCACTCATTAAAGCTGTTCATGACGTTTATGGTGTGCATTGACAATGTGGTAGGGGATGCACATCTTCCACATTACCCTATTTGTAGCAAGTGGTAATAATCTGGCAAATGTGCTAATTACCCAGTGCCTGCATCTTGATGGTGATGTTGGGGTCGGTCAGTAACAGGTAAGTTAATAAATATAAGCTGTCATCCTCTAAGAAGGAACACACAGCTTGTTCTACGCCCTCCTGTCAGAGGTTAGTAAATTCCCCAGATTTATTCTAGGGGCTTGCAGAGCATGATGCCATGTTATCTCACAGACAATGGAGATGAACTGTGGTGCTTGGGTGGCATATACTAAAGTATGTACATAAACAATTAAATGGAGCTAATTGTTATACGATGGTTTCATCTAGAGTCATTCCCACCACATTGTTAATTCTTAATGGCTACTTTCCCCAGGTACTCATACTCCCTACTTGCAGACTTTGAAACTTTTCCTTTTCTTATTGCCTAATTTTTCTCTTTCCCTTTTTTTCTTGACTCGCTCTAGATAATAAGTGACTTCTTTTATATCCTGATTGATGCAGAAGTACAATTTGGTGGTAACAGACTTACTCGAACCTCCAACTGCTGTTACTTTTTTTTAGTTTGTGTTATTGCTGGTGCATTGGTGACTACCGGCACAACATCTTCCTAACCAAGCACATTACAGTGTCTTTGGCTGTCTGCCTCCCCATCCAGGTTTAATTCCACTGTTTACATTTTACCTGTTATATTGTTTCTGTTGTAGTTGTGTGTTATTTAAAGTTTTCTCAACTGTTGTTTTTTTTTCATAGTAGGTAAGATAAGTTGTTAATTCTGCCCCTTTTTTAACACTCCAGACATTAGGCCCTGAGTTACTGTACTATGTGGCTCAGAGTTTTAACTGCAGCTAATTTATAGATTGTGATAAACCTTTTCTTAAATTATCCCTGGTAATCCCCCCAAATTATGTCTTCTGCTGATCTCCGCATTGCCTCCTGGAATGTGAATGGCTTAGAAACCCCCTATTAAAAGGAAAAAAGTACTTAACTATCTACAAAAAGAAAAAGTGGATTTTGCTCTTCTGCAAGAATCCCACCTTTTGCCCAGGGAGGTGGCTAAGCTAGATACGGGATGGGTGGGTCAAACTGAGTTTAGCTGCTTTTCCTCTAAAAAAAGAGGGACTTCAATTTTAATCCGAAAAGGGATTCCCCTTTTCAAGAAAGGTCACATAGTGGACCCTGAGGGACGCTTTCAGATCATGAAGGGCACACTGCATGGAAGGCAAGTAGTTATTTGTAATATTTATGCCCCCAATAGGGATCAGAGTCATTTCTTTGATGAGATCGCAATCCAGCTAAGCTCTTATCCCAATGCTGATATTATATGTGGGGGAGATTTCAATGAGGTGCTTGACCCCTTCCTTGACAGAGCTAACACTTACACCCAGTACACATTTACGAGTCCTAGAAGAGCCTTAGTTAACTTAAAACAGGACCTGGGCCTAGTAGATACATGGAAGACCCTACACCCTGATGGGAGAGATTATTCCTCCTTTTCTGCTAGACATTTCTCATATAGTAGGATAGACTACTTACTGGTGTTGAAGGGTTTAAGTTTTTCTTTGACCTCGGTGGACATTAAAAGTAGTGTGATCTCAGATCACGGTATGGTTACTATGCATATCAATATCAATAGGGACTATAGTGCAGATAGGTGCTGGAAGTTTAACACCTCTCTCTTACAGGACACTAACTTCCAGAAGTATGTAGAGGGGGCAGTCCCAAAATATTTTGAGATGTATCATGGTCAAACCTCCTATTGAACTCTATTGGATGCCTTTAAGGCTTTCCTCAGAGGAAGAATAATTTCATTTGCAACAAATAAGAAAAGGGCAGCACTCAAAGAACTAGTGGAAAAAGAGCAGAAACTTAGAGAATTGGTAATAAAGTTTAAACAGGGGAAAAACAGATCCCAGTCCAGACTTCATGAGATTATGGCTCTCAGGTTAGAAATGAACAAAGTACACACTGCTAAGGCCGAGTTTGCTTTGACCATAACTAAGCAGAAGTTTTGGGAATCAGGTGAGAAGTCTGGCAAGTTACTGGCTTATAGACTTAAAAAAAGAAGTAACCAAAAGTTGATTGCTGGGGTGTAATGGATAAACAGGACAGTGTTAAGGTAGCAAACAAGGATATTACCAAAGTCTTCTCAGAATTTTATGAGGAGTTATATACACTCTCGACCTTGGCAGAGAATGACCTGCTATCTGAACTTTTGGTTCTGCAAAACTGCCGCCTTTATCTGATGAGAATAAGGAAGCACTGGGCAGACCTATAATGATCGAAGAAATAATTCAAGTTATAAGAGATTCTCCCAACAATAAGGCTCCAGGGCCAGATGGTATACCTGGTGAGCTTAACAAAGCCATGGGCCCCCTTGTTCCAAAATATCTGTGTGGAATGTATAAGGAAGCTTTGCATGACAAGAAATTGCCTGAGTCTCTTAACAGAGTGTATATCACTCTGATACATAAGAAAGGGAAAGATCTCTTAAGCTGCAAAAGGTTCAGACCAATATCATTGTTAAATGGAGACTGCAAGATCCTAGCTAAAGTTTTATCACTCAGAATTTGAAACATGGTGGATAAAATGGTAAGTCAGGAACAGGTGGGTTTTGTTCCGAACAGGTCAGGTATGAGGAATGTCAGGCATCTCCTTAATGTGATTTACTCAGCTCAGGTATCAAAAAAAGGATTTAACTGTTTTATCCATAGATTTCTTCAAGGCATTTGATACCCTAGAGTGGGAATATTTATTTAAGGTACTTGAGGCATACAATGTGGGGGATGATTTCATACAATGAATTAGAACACTATATAGTGCTCCTTCTGCCGAAGTTATAACAAATGGGAAAATGTCCTTCTCTTTCAGACTGTTCAGAGGGACAAGTCAAGGGTGTCCATTATCCCCATATTTGTTCATACTGGCATTAGAGCCTCTCATTAGAATCATACAGGAACACGTGGGTATTCATGGCTTCAAAACAGGTGGACTATCCAACAAGACTTACGCATATGCAAATGATTTGCTGTTCACACCATCTCATTTTCCGAATTCTCTGAGAGAGCTTAAATTTATGCTACACAGGCTTTCTAACATTTCAGGCCTTTCTGTTAACTAGAAAAAGACCCAGGCATTGCAAGTATTTGATGGGGGAGGTGGTAGCAGGTTTTTGGAAAAGGAGTGCTGGAAGAAGGATTCAAATCTCTATTTGGGGCTGAAAATCCCCAGTAATGTACATACTCTGGTAGACATTAATTTAGACCCACTCTTGAAAGAAATAAGTAGTGACTTGGGTAAATGGGCCAACTTATCCATGTCCCTCTGGGGAAAGATTAATTCAATCAAGATGATGGTTGCCCCGAAGCTCTTTTACCTCTTCCAGAATATCCTGATACCATTTGGTGCTTCCAAATTTAAGAAAATTACGTCTTTGATTAAATGTTTCTTATATGGCTTTAAACCTCCAAGAGTTTCTTTGCCCAAGCTTAGGTCACACTGGTCCCAAGTTTGGACTGCCCTGGTGGGAAATGTATCAGCTGGCTTTCTTGTTCAAACAGTCTGTTTTTTATCTTTTGACCCCATCCATTATTTGCCTCTCTGGTTTGAGGTGGAACATCAGCTATGTAAATATGATAAACCTTCAGACCTTTTATTAAAATCTAGAATAAACATTAGCACAGCAAATCCATGTATTCTCAGTTCCATTAAATCTATTAAGATGATTCAGTTCAAATTCTCCTTTGAAAACTTACCTCCACACCTAGAAGGCCTTTGGTTTACCCTTAATATACAGTTGGGAGGCAAGACCCTTTTATACCCGGAATGGTTCAGACTTGGTATCTTCAATGTGGAGGACATGATTGACCCTGACACTAATGTTTTAAAATCCTTTCGAGACCTGAATCAGGAGTACAAACTTTCAAAATGTCACTTCTTATCATACTTACAGATTAGAAAGGAGTTAACATACACAATTCTAGGTCCTAACATGGAATTACAGAGCATAGGTGTGGAATGGAACCTGGTTTGTAGAGTGGTTGTTTCAAAAGTATATAAATTGTTGTGTCACAGTGCTGGGAATCTGATATTTAATGAGACCTTCAAATCTAAGTGGGAATCTGCTTTAGGCTTAAGTAACCCTGCAGATGATTGAGCCCTCATATTGAAGAATGCATATCAGGCATGTAAGGAGGTTCAGAGTAGAGCAATTCAGTTTAAAATCTTGCATACAGATGTGACAGCCAGGATGCAAGACAGAAATGCTGCAGAATATCACAGAATGCTGCAGTTTACTGCAGGGGCCATTGTAAGTCAATGGCAATTCATCATCATCATCATCATTTTTTATCTGTAAAAAGGTACCCTTCCAGAGCGCTGGGTGCCCAAACAATCTCATATAATAAAACACTCTAATAACATTCTAAACAAATAAACACATTAATACTGTTTCACGAACAACAGACCAATCAAAAACCAGTAAAAGATTGAAGAGAGATATGTTTTGAGGTCAGCTTTAAAACCCTCGATGGTCAGGCTATCTCATATCTGGTGAGGCAGATATTCTACAGGGTAGGAGCCATAAAGGTGAAAGATCATGCACCAGATGTTTTCAGACATACCCTGGGACTCTCTAGTAATCCCTCATTGGAGGATTGTAGTGCATGGGAGGGGCAGTAAGGATGCAGACGGTCTTGCAGGTAATGGGGTCCCTGGTGGTGTAGGGCTTTATAGGTCAGCAACACAACCTTGAAGGTTATCCACCACTGTACTGGCAGCTAGTGCAGTTCACGCAGCACAGGTGTTATGTGACTGGATCTAGGGGTTGCAGTTAACAATCTGACCATCGCATTCTGCACCCGCTGCAATCGGCGGATATCTACCCTCAATAGCCCTAGGTAAAGGGCGTTGCAGTACTCAAGCTGAGTAGTAACAAAGGCATGAACCAGTGTGGAAAGATCTTCAGTGGGGACCAGGTGCTTCACCCTGGTGATATTTCTAAGATGATAAAAGGCAGATTTTACTACTGCAGAAACCTGATATTTCAAGGTCAAGCCTTCATCTAAGATCACACCAAGTTTTCATATCTGGCTTAAAGCACGTACTGGGATTCCCTAAGTGTTATTCCAGTGGGTTCCCCCCATGCCCAGCCAGTCCACGACCTGGGTCCACAACCAACACCTCCATTTTTCCCAAGTTCAACCTCAGCCAGCTAGCACTCATCCAGTCCCATATCTCAGTCAGACAGTTGTTAAACACTGAGATAATAATAATAATAATTTTATTTATATAGTGCCTTTTGAAATTATCAAAGCGCTGAACAAAATAATAACATGAATACAAATATCCATACAAACATAAACTTATAAAAACACATCATAAATACATCATAAAAACTTAACAAATTACAATAAAATCCAATCAATTCTAACTAGCTTATAGTAGGTAGTATATAACTCCTTCTCAGGCACAAAAGACGGGTACAGTTGAGACTCATCTGTATAACAGTGAAAAAGCTGTTACATCTTATAATGTCCCCTGATGGCAGCATGTACACTGTAAACAACATGGGTGATAACACTGAGCCCTGTGGCACTCCACAAGGCAGACCATGAGGGGCCGAGGAATAAACCTCCAATGCCCCTCTCTGGGTTCTGCCCTCTAGGAACAATCAAAACCAGCTGAGGACTGCCTCCCTCCCAGTCCACAGATGAACTGCAATTAAGCTCTTTTGTCATGCAGGATATTTTGACATGTCATTACTGCAGGTTACTGTGTTTCATCGTGGCTGACTCCTCTGTATGTATTACTACTCCCCTGAGAGTCCAGAAAAAATGGGGTACTGCCCAGGGGGTAACTGTTGGAAGTACAGTGAATCTCACGCTGACCTCCTGCACATGTTATGAAGTTTTCCTCAGGTGTTCAAGTTAGGGGAGCAAGTTCATTAGATCTGTGAGACTGTCACTGGATCCGGGATCTTGTTGTCTCCTCTGACTTTTATATTGGGAATTTCCTCTCAGCTACTGTACAGTCTCTTCCTAAGAGGAAGATCAGTTGGGCCTTGTCAGCCTCTCTGGCTCCCAATCAATCATCAATCAATCAATGTTTATTTTTATAGCGTCTTTCAAAAACCAGGCACTGTACAAATGATAAAATTACAATATAAAAACAGACAATATAATAATTATTTAAAATCTCAAGAGATTAGTGCTATCACACTGGAAATTACAATCTGCACCCTCTTTGCTAGAATGGTTTAATAACATGTCTGCGTTAGCACAAAATGAGAGAATTTGTCATATACTGCATAACCAGACACCTAAGCTTGTTGAAAACTTATCACCCCTTCTAGAACTGAAATACTGACTTTACTATTTGGTTTACCTTTCAATTCACGTCTATGGCTGTACAGAATTTCCTTATTGTTTGGCTACGTTTCTTGGCTCATAGCCTTCTGTATTAGAACTGTTCATACTGTTTCAATGCTACAGTCTTCTTGATAGCATACCATACCTTAACAATCTTTACATGTTTTTTCTCTCTCCCCCCTGCCCCTTTCTTCTACTACTTAATAATTATTAGAGGTGTTATTACATTGATTGATGTTTGTTGTTATAAATTCTCACTCATCCATGTGATTGTGATTTGTACTGTTTTCTTCTTTTTAAGAAAACAATTAAATATTAAATAAAAAAAAAATCAGTTTAGGACCTGTTTTATAAGAGGAATAACACCCTTCAAGGTGGCCCAACATGCTGATATATGGGCTTCTCGGGTGGTTGAAGACTCTTGACATACAGCTCATGCCTCACAATACGCTAGAGGCATCTGTATATCAGAGCACATCCAGACACCTTCTTGGGTAGTAATCCTTATCTAAATCTCTATGTATCTATCTAAGAAATACAAAATCACTTACATCCCCATAATGCAAAGCATCTTGGGATATGATTGTAAATCACCATGAAACTTTGGGCTACTTCCACTTTTAGATGGAATGCATGGTGCCAAGAGGTCTCTCACAATTTATCTATTTTTTTTATTTTAGTCTTTGGTAACCAGGTAAGGCCCACTAGGCACAAGTGCCTGTTTTCAGGGGCGACCTCGGAGCACTGGGCAGTTAAGTGACTTGCTCAGAGTCACACAGTATGCAAGTGGAGGTTGTGAGAATCAAACTCAGGTCTGTTTTGCTGGATATATCAAGCTCGTTCACACCTCGTTTCTTTCATCTCTAGGCTACACTGCCAGCAGTGCCTTTTTGCAAAGGGTGAGAACAAAAGACCCAGGACACGTGTTTCCTCCTACACAGAACTCATTAGCTTTCCCTGTACAGTACGTATCTCAACCCAGGGGAAAATGGACCAGCCCTAATGTGGTCTTATGGGTTTGGGTGATGTTGGGCCCAAAATAATAAAACAAGTTAAAAAGATGAAGAATCTCAGCACCAAACTTTTATGCTGATGTTCCTTATCTTTTTTGCTACAGTATGTATCTATCTACAGTATCTCTATCTATCTATCTATCTATCTATCTATCTATCTATCTATCTATCTATATCCACAACCCCATTGAAATATCAGAGATGTTTTTCCTGAATGCAGCTTGACCTCATGACACCACGAATGGTGAAGCCATGAGTGATGTCAAAGGTCAAGCTCCACGAGGGGAAAATATCTCTGATATTTTCAATGGGACTGTGGCATATTCAGTTTATGCAAGGCCCATGCTATTTTACATGTTTACTCCTTTTCCTTCATTTATTTAACTGATTTTTAATTTGGAAAGAATGTTTTTGGATGGCCATGGCAATTTCAGGTTGACTGAGCGATGAACTTTGTCATACTTGATGACGCCAGGAGGGAGTGAAAGTATATGAGCCAGGAGTGAAGTAGATGATCCAGCAGTGAGTGAAGTAATTGGGAAAGGTTGCAGCCCAATGGGGAACAGGGAGATGTGTCTTGGTCCTGCTGGTGAAGCACTAGTTGTGCCAGAAAAAGCAGGAGAGCTGTAGTGTGCTTGGACATTGCAGCATTTCTACAGTGGACAGTCTCAGAGGTGCAGTCCAGGAAGGGCATCCTGTTGGTGGTGTCAAGACTGAGGAACAGCTGGTCAGAGGGTTGGAAGGTGTCAACTGGCTCAGTGGGGAGAGGGAGATTATGAGTGTGTTGTTGGGGTTACTGTTTTGCCAAATTAAAACTGTGTCTCAGTAGACTGAGCTAATGTTTGTCCATTTAGGTTACATTTATAACTTTCGTAGAGGTGAGGATTGTGGGGTGAGGACTGTGCCAGTTGAAAGTCAGAACATGGAGTGCTGGTTAAGAGTGACACAGTGGAGTGCTGTTCTGTGGTCCAGGAAAGAAGTCTTGGAGTCTAGATCACTGTTCGAGTGGGAAGATCTTGAGAAACAATAAAAAAAAAAAAGGTAAACCTCTGCATGTGAATGCCAAAAAGAGATATGGGGAGAAAGTGAAAGTGTTTTGTGTGCTGCAGGAGAGAAATGAAACTGTCGAGTGGGAGCTAGCATGCAGGACAGTATGGCTTAGTGGTGAAAGGCACTGAACTGCAAGTCAAGAGACTTGGGCTTGAATCCCATCAACCCCCACTTGTGTATGGTGTGATCCTGAGCAAGTCACTCAACTTTGGGAAGACTAGGTTCACTGGCAAAGGCACCTAGCTTCACCTGAGCTCTCTTCTTCTAGGTTTGCTTCTAAGGACAGAGCAAGGAACATTATCAGAGCAAGGGTAAACATTAAGGTTTCTTTTGGCTAGGTAGATTTACTGAGTGTTATTTTCTTTTGTACTCACAGGGTTTGTTACTGTTTGTTGCTAACATTTTACTGCTTTATTGTTCTCTGATTCAAACTGCTGTTGCAGGGTATGCTTTCTGCTGCATTATTACAAGGTGTGCCTACAGGTTGTTACTGTTTTGTGCTTACAGATTACTGCTGTAATCATCTCTGATTCAAATTGTTTTTTGCAAGATATATCTTCTGTTACTGCTTTATTTTTCTCTGTAGCAAAGTGTTTTTTTATAAGGTATATCTTATGTGAAATTATTACAGGTGGTGCTTACATTTTTGCAACTTTTTATCTATCATTAGGCTAAGCAACATTACTGTTTGCTACTATTTTTATTTTGTTTTTTTTGCTGAAAGGTTTTTGGTTTGGTCTCAAAGGTGTTGCAGTCTCCTTCTCACACTGAAGGAGCTAATTGCTTTCCTCCCACAGCTATTTCCAGGGGATTAGGTGTGTAACCGGGGGCTGACAAATTCATAATAACTTCCAACAGAAGGAAAGCTTAAAAGGTCAGGTTAGTTAGTGTTTTTAAGGTGGAAAACTAGGTTTGCTGGCAAAGGCACCTAGCTTCACCTGAGCTCTTTTCTTCTAGGTTTGGTTGTAAAGACAGAGCAAGGAACATTATCAGAGAAAGGGAAAAGATTATGGCTTCTTTTGGCTAGGCAGAATTACTCTATGTTATTATTTTCTTTTGTACTCACAGGGTTTGTTACTGTTTGTTGCTAACATTTTACTGAGCAGTGTATACTTTCTGTTGCATTATTACAGGGTGTGCCTATAGGTTGTTACTGTTTTGTGCTTACAGATTACTACTGTAATCTTCTCTTATTCAAATAGTTTTTTGCAAGGTATATATTTTGTTACTGCTTTATTTTTCTCTGTAGCAAATTGTTTTTTTACAGGGTATATCTTCTGTGAAATTATTACAGGTGGTGCTTTACATGTTTTACAGTTTTATCTATCATTAGGCTAAGCTTTCAGGGCTGCTGCATTTGTTGTTGGTTGATTGTTTCTGCTCTTACCTCCTTGTTTCTTTCATCCATGGTTCTTCTTTTCAGCAGGGAAGGGCCCAGCCACCCACCCCACCCCATCCCCAACCACCCCTTGCTACCTCCCTTTATAGGGTAGCACAATCATGACATTCCCTGTAGCAATGCAGGAAGGGGAGGATTAGAGGGGTATCCGCATAGTGACCTCACTTACAGGGGTACAAGTAATTTAACTTGTTATAACAAGTTATACAAAAACAAACAAACAAAACAAAAATCTAATTTTTGCTTTAATTTTCCTCATTCTAATTACTCAGACCAGGTTGTAAACCCAGCAACTCATCTGGATTGGATATTACTAACTGCAGGTATTGTGGGACACTTTTGAAAAGGACAGTTGTACAGGATTTAGGCTGCTGCCCTACATGCTGGACCATTGGAGATCTAAGGGCTCAGCTCCAGGCAGCACAGACAGAGTTGTGCACCTCAAATCACATATTCAGGAAGAAATATATTATAAGAACTGCCTGCCATTTCTCCAACATCCAACTCAGGCACCCAGACCGCAGAGGGTAGTTGGTCCGGGAGGTTGGTAGGTGGGGCAAATCGGGTGCCCCATCACTCAATGCTCTCCAAAGTCTCACCTCCACGGATCATATAAAAACTACAAACAGGTATCTGCCTCTATCTCTGAAATCAAACAAAGGGGCAGAGGACACTGCAGAGCAGGATATTGCAGCACAGGAGCTAGCACAACAAAACTCACCCAAAACAGGGACCAAAACAAAAAAAGCAAAAAAGAAACCCAAAACATTTCTGATCAAAGGAGACTCCATGATTCGGGGAGTTGATACCTACTGTACCTCCAGCCGGGAGTAATGGTCGGATGTCTCCCAGGCACATCAGCATGGAGAGACACTGACCGCATTGCTAAAATCATGCAGGAAGCAGGAAAAAACATAGACATTCTGATACATATAGGGACTAATGATCTCACCAGCTGGTCAATTGTGGAGACCAAGGAACACCTGACCAGGCTGGGAGACAAACTGTCATCCATTTCATCTGGCATCTCCTTCTGTGAGATCCTGCCGGTCTGGGAGAAGGGGATAGATGGACAGAAGGTCAGAGAAGGGGAGATAGGGGAGTTAAACCTGTGGTTCAAGGGCAGATACCTGTTTGTAGTTTTTATATGATCTGTGGAGGTGAGACTTTGGAGAGCATTGAGTGATGGGGCACCCGATTTGCCCCACCTACCAACCTCCCGGACCAACTACCCTCTGCGGTCTGGGTGCCTGAGTTGGATGTTGGGGAAATGGCAGGCAGTTCTTATAATATATTTCTTCCTGAATATGTGATTTGAGGTGCACAACTCTGTCTGTGCTGCCTGGAGCTGAGCCCTTAGATCTCCAATGGTCCAGCATGTAGGACAGCAGCCTAAATCCCATACAACTGTCCTTTTCAAAAGTGTCCCGCAATACCTGCAGTTAGTAATATCCATTCCAGATGAGTTGCGGGTTTACAACCTGGTCTGAGTAATTAGAAAAATTAGATTTTTGTTTTGTTTGTTTGTTTTTGTATAACCTGTGGTTCAAGGGCTGGAGCCAGGAAAAAGGGCTGGAGCCAGGAAAAAAGACACAACTTTGTAGGTAACTTGCAACAGTTTTGGGAGTGAAAGTTCTTTAAATTTGATGGACTGCATCAGACTAAGACCCAATTTTAAGTACTGACCCCCCCAGCTTGCTCCTCACCAGCCTAATTGTTCTCTCTCTTATCCCCCTGTCTTATCAACACTAGGCCCATCCATCCCCTTATTCTTCCTTTCCCAACCTCGGATAGGAGCTCACTACCCTGGGTTGTGACATCCTACTATGCCCCGTACTTTATAGCATTCAATCCCGGGGCTCACACATACTCCTTTTCTCCATCCACCTTCTCTACATCCAGCTTTACCAACTCCTTTCTGTGCACTGTGCCCTCCTAGCCTTTCTCCCTACTTCCTCCCTCTCTTTCCCCTACCTTCACCTCTACCTGGTGTATATTTTATTTTATTTTTTCTTCCATACTTCCTCCTGCAACCTTAGATAACCTGCTTTATCTTTCTATAGACACTTCTATGTATGTAAATACCATGTAATCTGTACAATATCTGTATAATTCTATGTACATATGAACTTCTTTTTCTTCCTCTCTGTAAAGAGTATTATCTGTATTGCCTTGTAAATACCTGTGTTGACCTGTATATACAATTGTTCATGCTCCACCCAGGTCCATCTTGCAAATGAGCTTCTGCTCAACGATGAACGCCTGGTTAAATAAAGACTTGATTGATTGATTGATTGATTGATTGGAGTCAGTGCATTGAGGCAGAAGTTTGACGTCTTTGCAGAATATTTAAACTAGCAAATGGGGAGAGGGGTGCAGCTCCTGATACATCAAAACGGAAGAACATCCCTCCCACTCAGCTAGTGATCAAACAGGAGTTCAGCATGTTTGTAGTTCATTTGCATCACCAGGTAAGGAAAAATGTCCAGCTCCCCATACGACGTGCAGGGGAAATGCTGGACCTCGCCCAACAACTAACACACCGAAATCTGGCCAATGGAAAATCATGTACACAAATGCCCACAGTCTGGGAAACAAGATCCCAGACCTGCAGGCAACAATTACAGAGGTTAAACTGAACATAGTAGTCATTAGTGAGACATGGTTCACCAGTAACCACACTTGGGAGACTTCAGTACCTGGCTATGTACTGTTCAGAAGAGACCGAGGTACAAAAAGGGGGGGGGGGGTGGCCCTTTTTGTCAATGAAAATATCAAAGCTACAGAAATTCAGAATACACATAAGGAGCCAGAAGAACTGTGGGTCACCCTGGAAACAGGAAATGGGACAGCAATACGAACTGGGGTAGCCTCCAGGCCTCCAGACCAGGGGGAGGACATATACACATTTGTGGCAGTTATGCCCCTACAATTGTTTTTTTTTTTAATATTTTTTGACAATGGAATCCCAAGGCATTTCCCCTTCTCTAGTCCCCCACCTTCAATTAAATCTTTCTGCTGCAGCAGTCTGTTTATCTATGTTACTTTTCCCACTATAATATGGCGGCTTCCTATTATAGTTCTTTGCTTTGCTTTCCCCGCTGAAATTTCTTTTCCTACCTTGGGATCCAGTGTAGTCAGATGTATGGGGGATGTGGTTAGTATCAGAGACTAAACGCTCCATGAGACGGAAATGAACAAATTCCTTTCAACCCCTTCGTATCCCACTTCTAAAAATAGTATACATTTTGTGGAGTTTGTAGGCATTTTGAACTGGGTATAGCTCCTGAAGAGATAGAAGGTTTGTGCTTTACAGAGAAAAAGTAAAAGTGCCAGATTCACGCTTTAAAGAGAAAAAGTGAAAGCGCCAGACGCGGTAATTAGAAAGCATCTCTCCTCACCTGCTAAAACATGTGGAGCATGCATTTTGAAACTTGTTAAATTGTTCCCTGCTTCTAGTCCATCCTAAACAAAGAAGGGAAATTCACCTTATTAGTGGCAGTATCAGCCTCTCGGTGCTCAGTTGCAAACTGCAACAGAAAGAAGATAGGGAGGATTTTCTGTTAATCTTCTGTAACCCAGCCATCCCAGTTAAGCCAGACTTCTCTGTGAGCATTGACTTTACACTGAGACTCAGAGAATATACAGATGTAATTTTGAGCTTCTGCTCTGTGGAGAAATTCTGGCGCTTGGCTCAAGGGTATAGAAGGCTAATTTTAAAGAGTAAAATGCTGACATAAACAAAGCGAACATAGCGCTAGTTAACGCTAGCAAATAAAATGATCAGTTACTAGCAAAGTACACAAACATAGTATGCAGGACATTGCTGTAAAGACATTCTTAGATGTATACTATGATGTGTATAATATCAAAGGGAAGAAACAGAAATACTGAAGTGGCTTTTCATATTTTGCAGTATTATTTCTTTCTTCTTACCCACGGTCAGCTACCAGGACATGTAGAAAGGGCTCCTCTTAGGGGGCAGGTGACCCAATATGAAGCCTATTTATAGGACCAGAGGTAGCATGACACCTCCCTGGGGGTGGAGCCTCAGGTCCTTAATTTTCAATTGTCTATGCATGTTTATTTTCTTGCTTGGCATTTTATTTTCTTGAGTGGAAAGAAGCTTTTTAATTTTACTTAAATGGTAGCCATAGAATCTAGACAGCCTGATCCACCAACATGTTGTATTAGTATAGAAATTTGTTGTTCTTAGATTTAGGGGTGGATCAGACCAGTCACATGTTCATTAATTCCTGTCCTTAAAGATATTTAAGAGGCTTCTGAGCTCAGTTTAGATAGATAGGTGGGAGAGAGTAGTCCTATCTCTCTTCCAGGGAATTCCATAGATGTAGGTGGAACACTGAGATGAAATACTTCCACTCTATGAAAATAAGTTTTGTTTCTATTCTAAAAAGCTCTTAATGAGCCGGGTTTTGTTTTGTAATTTTGTATAAAACAGTATATTTATTTATTCTTTATTGTCTGAGTTTGAATGTGGTTATCTATTGATTTGACAATTTTACAAAATAAATGACACACAAGAAGTTATTGTGTGTCTCAACTTGAAGTTTGTCTCCAGTCTCTGCCTTTTTGAGTTGTCTATACCCACATACTTCCACAAAGTGGTACCAGAAGTGGGGTATACCGGTTGTCTGTAGCAAAAAGGTAGAAACCAGTAGGGGACCTGGCCAGATACCCAACAGCTCAGTGCAGAGATGGCATCCAGTGTGGATGAGAAAAAAACGGGAATGATAACCAGAACCCAGACGGCCATTGCAGGAGATCCTTTACATACAGGCCTAGCCTAGCTGTTCGGAGGAAGGAGTCCAAGGTTAAAGAAGATTCAGCAAGTGAGGACGAGACGGAGGAGGAGGAGAGGCGTCAGAAACTTCCCAAAGAGGAACCACCGGAGGACTTATCAAGTCTAGTACAATGGTTGGCTATCCGCCAGATGGAAATGGAGAAACAACGTGACCAAGAAGCCCAGGAAAGATGGAGAGAGATGAGGCAACAGGAGATAAGGTGGGCTGAGAGTGTTAAAATTTTACAGCAGATGGGGACTAATGTAAGGGCTAATGGAGATGGTGCTACCTCCAACCCTAGAGACATTAAACAGACTAAAATGACTAATGCTGATGACATTGAGGCCTATTTAACAAGCTTTGAAAGGGTGGCCAGAGCCTGTAACTGGCTTCAGAGTCAATGGGTGGTATGATTAGCCCCTTATCTGTCGGGGAAGGCACAATTAGCATACAGTCACATGGACACTCGAAATGCAGAAAATTATGATTTGGTAAAAACTGAAATTTTAAAACACTACGATATAAGTACAGAGACATACAGGCAAAGGTTTTGTACATTGAAATATCAACTCCAAGACAACCCAAGGGAGACTTTTACTCGTCTAAGGGAACTACGTTGGAAATGGGTCCAACCAGAGGGAAAGTCAACTACAATTATCATGGAGACTTTTATTGTGGAACAGTTCTTGCATATCCTTCCCTATGACGTACAAATATGGATGAAGGAACGCAAATCAGAAACTGCAGAGAAGGCCATATCATTGGCAGAAGATTTCTTGACTGCACACCAGCCTTACCGGAAAGTGAATCCTCTCCCCCAAGAAGGGAATATGGGGCGAGTCATATCTGGGGTCTGCAGCCAGCACTACTGACTTTAAAAAAGACACTAAGAATGACTTTAAAAAGTGAAAATTTCCAGCAGATATTGTATGTTGTAATAGTCAGAAAATGGGTCATATAGCTAGGTATTGTCCAAACAAATGGCTAAACAGTGCACATTTAGCATTGTTAAATGCTGGGTATTTTATGACCACAGTGAAATTAGACAATCAAAGGATTATGGGTTTAATTGATTCTGGTAGCAAAAATACCTTAATAAGACCTGAAGTGTTAGCTACCAAAACACATTCATAAACAGGGCCTGATATGCATGTGGTCTGTGTTCATGGTGATGCTCACCAGTATCCCACTGCTAAGATTGGGGCAACTGTCAATGGGAGTAGTGCCGAGGTGACTGCAGGTATAGTACCCAAATTACCAATACCTATTTTAATTGGGCATGGCTATCCAGAGTTTAACCACTTACTGGAAAATAGGTGTTTTATAACTGCGGTCACCACTAGAGCACAAAGTAGGCAGTTACAACAAGTCTGGGAAGCGTTTCCCTTTTAGGAGGAACTATATGATCCACCAGGTAAGACAAAACAAATATGTAGTGACAAGAAAAAGTTGCAAAGGGAATGGGGAAAGGACAAAAATGGATTACTAGATTCTGTATCCTCCATTTTTGCAGAGTGTGACATTTCCAAAGAACAAATAAAGGATCCATCATTAATATCTTTGTTTTAGCAGGTGGGAAAGGAGCTAGGCCCAGGTACCCCCAGATTTTCAATTCAAAACAATATTTTATATAGAGTGTGCACCAAGGAAAGATGCAGGGGAACAGGTGGAACAACTGGTGGTCCCCACTCTTTATAGAATTAGTTTAATCCATTTGGGACATGATATACCCCTAGCAGGGCATGCAGAATGGGATCGGACTCTGGGGAGAATTCTACAAAGATTCTATTGGCCAGGCATTCATGATGATGTAGCCAAATACTACCAAAGTTGTAAAGAATGCCAACAGGTTAGTCAAGTGGGGCGTAAAGAGGTGGTACCCATGGTACCCCTCCCCTTGATAGACACACTCTTTGAATGAGTTGGGATAGATATTGTAGGCCCCTTGATCAAGAGTGCAAGTAGAAACCACTTCATCCTGGTCGTATGCGACTATGGGACCAAATACCCAGAAGCGATTCCACTACGAACTGTCACCACCAAAAAGGTGGCAGAAGAATTGATAAAACTCTTTAGCAGAGTGGGGATCCCCAAAGAAATACTCTCTGCTGGAGGGAATAATTTTAATGCAGCATTGTTAAAAGAGTTATATTGGTTATGAGGCATAGTAGCAGTATGAACCTCTCCCTACCATCCCCAAACGGATGGCCTTCTTGAATGCTTTAACCAGACCTTAAAGTGTATGTTAAAGAAATTTGTGCAAGAGGAAGGAAACAACTGGGATAAGTTACTACCATTCCTGTTATTTGCTTCTCGAGAGGTACCCCAGGCATCTACAGAGTATTCTCCTTTTGCTTTACTTTATGGTAGAAACCCAAGGGGCCCTCTAGATGTATTAAAAGAGTTATGGGAAGGAGGGAAGGAGATGAAAGCTACCAGCATTGCAGAATATATGAATTCATTATGTCTTAGGCTGGTTACATATGTTCAAAAGGTTCATGTACAACACTCACAGAAACAGGCATAAGATCAAAGAATAAAAGGGGATAAACATTTTCAAAGTGGGGATTAGGTACTATTATTATTACCCTCTTCCCATAACAAACTGCTGATGAAATGGTAGGGTCCCTACCGTGTTCTACGATAAACTAGTCCTGTAAATTATGAAATTGCCACACCTGACATCCGTCCTGGCAAAAATGTATACCATATAAACTTATTAAAAAAGTGGTATGAAAGACTACCTCAGGAGAATAGTTTGATAGTAATTCCTGATACAGAGGAAACAGACTTTGATGTCGCTTATGGATGACTTGAAAGTTCAAAAGGCCCCCATGATGTCTTTTGCAACCCCACTCTGAATCCCAAACAACAGACTGAACTACAAAGACTTATACAAACCTTTTCTACCACATTTAATAGTACTCCTGGTAAGGCCAAAAACATAGAACATCAAATTTGAACACAGGTGGGTCCCATTAGAAAGAGGCCATACAGACTTCCCGAAAGAGTTAGAGAGGAAGTACAGATAGAAATTAATAAGTTACTTGCCCTTCACATTATAGAGCCTTCTAACAGTGCATGGAGATCCCCGGTGGTTGTAGTGCCAAAGATGGAAGGGGGGATTTGCTTTTGTCTTGATTTTAGGGGGCTGAATCAAGTCACTCAGTTTGATGCATACCCCATGCCCCGAGTGGATGACATTCTGGATAGAATAGGTAACGCTAAGTATATCTCAACTTTGGATTTGACAAAGGGATATTGGCAGATCCCTTTGGCAAAAACTGACAAAGGAAAAACTGCCTTCAGTACTCCGGAAGGATTGTACCAATTCTGTACAATGCCTTTTGGACTCCATGGGGCCCCAGCCACTTTCCAGCGGTACATGGATAGAATACTGAACCCCTACACATCATTTTACATGCCTATTTAGATGATGTCATAGTCTTTAGCCAGGATTGGGAGTCCCACCTATCGCATCTTCACTCTGTTATTAATGCCATCAAAATGGCAGGGATGACGATAAACCCAACAAAGTGTGCCCTAGCGATGAAGGAAACTAAATATTTAGGATTTCTATTTGGGAATGGACTTATTAGAGCCCAGACAGATAAAACTGAAGCAGTCGCTAGTAGTCAGAGGCCTAACACAAAGAAACAAGTTAGATCATTTTTAGGATTAGCTGGATAGATGTTTTATCCCCAATTTCTCCACCATTGCCACTCCCCCCACAGATCTTACTAAAAAGAAATGTGGCAATACAATACTATGAAAAAGAGAAAAAGCAAGCACTCAAAGTACTGTAATTTCCAGTGAAATAATTTATTAGGTGAACAAAATAATAGATAGGAATGGAGGAGAAATAAATTGGAACATATTATTTTTGTAATTTCAAGTTTTGTTCCACTGTACTTGCTTTATTATAATGTATATGTATTTTGAATTTTATTTATTAGAATTCAAATGGGCATTGAAATGGCCTTACACTGAATTAGGCTCACTAATTTACTTAGTATTGTGGAAACAGCCATGAAATTCATTAATTATTTCCTTTGGGTGACCCAGTCCTAAGAAATTTCATTTTCATTTTTTAATTTTATTTGTATTTTTATTTTCTGCCTCCCCTTTTTCCCTATTATTATATTTTGTTTCCAATTTATTTCTCCTCCATTCCTATCTATTATTTTGTTCACTTCCATTTATTTATATGTATAAAATGTATAGGATTCTTCTTATTTAGGATGAGTGTGTTTTGTAATATATTGTAAAATAATTTATGACTGATGGGATTTAACCAGTACTGTATTTATTGAAAAGTTGATAGCATTATGTTAATAGATGAACAAAGAACTGTACTTGAGCTTAGGATTGATTTGTATTGTTTTGAATAACTTTAAAAGTATTTGTGAAGTATCTCTTTAAAATTTTCATGATTAATTTGATTGTGTGTTATTCTGTGTACTATAAATGATGTCATATTTGTGGGTGTTTTAGATCCACCCCTTAGGAAGACCCACTTCAGGGTTGACGCGCAGGGCTTGGTCTGTAAGGCGTTCTGCTGACCTAATTAAAATTATTTCACTGGAAATTTCAGTACTTTGAGTGCCTGCTTTTTCTCTTTTTCATGTTTTGAGTTGGTAAACTCTGCAAGAGCACCACCGAATCTCCAGAGCGCACGGTACCTTTGTTTTTCTTAATACAATACTATGGTCTGAGGAATGTGAACAAGCCTTTTTGTCTATCAAAGCTGCGTTATGTTCTTCTCCTGTCTTAAAGAGTCCTAACTTTAAGTATCCATTTGAAGTCCATACAGATGCCTAAGGTACAGGTCTGGGGGCAGTACTCAGACCATCGATGGGGAAGAACATCTGATATTGTACATATCCAGAAAACTGCACAATAGAGAACGTAAATATAGCACTGTAGAGCTAGAGTGTTTAGCTGCCAAATGGGCAATTGAGTCTCTACATTTCTACCTGTGGGGAGCTCCCTTTAAGCTAATTATGTATCATAATCCTCTTTGCTTTTTGTCACAAATGAAGGACAAAAACAACAGGATTATGTGATGGTATCTTGCATTACAGCCATTTAAATTCTCTGTATGACATGGAGCAGGCAGTTCACATGCCAATGCAGATTATTTATCTAGAAACCAGGTTCCAACTTGAATAATAGAGACACCCCAGGGTAATGAGTCTAGAATGATAATAAGTGTGTAGTTTCATTTTCATTTTTGTTTAGGGAGCCTGGGGTGGAGCTCCTTGGTGTGAGAGGGCCAGAGCTCCATCCTACCCAGAAGATATGGGGTAGGTTGTCTTAGAAACCTATAGAGGTTTCTGCTTAACCATGGGGGTATTAGGCAGTTATGCACCTAGAATTGTTTTTTTTTAATTTTTTTTGACAATGGAATCCCAAGGCATTTCCCCTTCTCTAGTCCCCCACCTTCAATTAAATCTTTCTGCTGCAGCAGTCTGTTTATCTATGTTACTTTTCCCACTATAATAGGGTGGCCTCCTATTATAGTTCTTTGCTTTGCTTTCTCGCTGAAATTTATTTTCCTGTCTCAGGATCCAGTGTAGTCAGAAATGGGGGTGCTGTTTAGTATCAGGAAATTAAAACACTCCGCAAAAGGAAATGAACAAATTTCTTTCAACCCCTTCATATCCCACTTCTAAAAATAGCATACATTTTGTGGAGTTTGCAGGTATTTTGAACTGGGTATAGCACCTGAAGAGATAGAAGGTTCACGCTTTAAAGAGAAAAAGTAAAAGCGCCAGGTTCGCGCTTTAAACAGAAAAAGTGAAAGCACCAGACGCGGTAATTAGAAAGCATCTCTCCTCGCCTGCTAAAACATGTGGAGGATGCATTTTAAAACTTGTTAAATTGTTCCCTGCTTCTAGTCTATCCTAAGCAAAGGAGGGAAATTCACCTTATTAGTGGCAGTGTCAGCCTCTCGGTGCTCGGTTGCAAACTGCAACAGAAAGAAGATAGGGAGGATTTTCTGTTAATCTTCTGTAACCCAGCCATCCCAGTAAAGCCAGACTTCTCTGTGAGCATTGACTTTACACTGAGACTCAGAGAATATACAAATGTAATTTTGAGCTTCTGCTCTGTGGAGAAATTCTGGTGCTTGGCTCAAGGGTATAGAAGGCTAATTTTAAAGAGTAAAATGCTGACATAAACAAAGCAAACATAGCGCTAGGTAATGCTATCAAATAAAATGATCAGTTAGTAGCAAAGTACACAAACACAGTATGCAGGACATTGCTGTAAAGACATTCTTAGATGTATTATTTTTTGCTTTTGATAACCGGGTGGGTGCACTAGGCATGACAATGCCTATTTTCAGGCACGACCGGGGACAGAACAGTTTGGACAAAAAAAATAATACATACATAGTGGTTCATGGGACGCAGCACATGCAGAAACAGGGCAACAAACAGGGTAAACAAGTTTAACAGGTAATACAGCAACAATACTATGTGTACAGGTAAGGCATTTCAAACACTTTGAGATATACGGGCAATGCAAAACAGTTTGAGAAAATACAGGCAGTGCTAAATTGATGGTGTACATAAAACAAGACAGTAAAGGCAAGTCTGAAACAGTAAAACAGTAAAACAGTTTAAGTGCCTGGTTGAGATTGGTGAAAGAGCACAAGGAGAAGCAGGAAGAGTGGTGGGAAGCCTGGAGAAAAGGGATTAGAGAGCCTTAACGGGTTGAAACCAGAAAAAAGAGAGAGGACATGTGAAAAAAGGGGGTGTAGGATAGGTGGGAAAGGTGTATGAGAAGTGTATCGACTTGGTGACTGGTCTAAGGTGGATTGAAGCAGGTACAGGGGCTGGCTACTCGCAGATGTTCACGGTGCAGTTGTTTGAAACTGACATGGGAGGTTGCTTGATGGATTGAGTAGGGTAGGGAGTTCCAGTATGTTGGGGCCATGTGAGAGAAAGCTCATGCACCCATATTTGTTTTACATCTAGGGATGTGAAGAGGAGCTTTATCAGTAGATCGTGGTCCATATGAGAGAGGGTGTGCATGTAGCAGACAGGCAAGGGATAGGGGGAGACCTAATCTGGTGATGCAGTCAATTTGAGCGCCAAGAGACTGAAGTCGGTGGGTAGAGGGACCAGGCAATTTGAGGTCAGCATAGAGCTGGCAGTGGTGTTTGTAACGTGGGGATGCAGAGGCGTAGCGGCAGATGTTATTATAAGTGGTGTCCCATTTATGAAGGGAGGATTTTGAGGCAGTTTGGAAGATGACTGAGCCATAGACCAGAGCTGGGAGCAGGAAACCTTGCGCCACTGCTAGTCTGGCCGAGAGGGTGAGGGCATAGCTAGTTCTGTAGGCACTATCTAGCTTGGCATTCACAGACTTACAGACAGTAGTTATATGCAGGTCAAAGTCAAGAGATTCATCCAATGTGACTCCTAGATATTTAAAGGATGTGGTGTTGACCAGAGGGGAGCTGTCCGCAGTTCAGATATCTAGGGCAAGATGGTTCATTTTTTTTTTTTTGCCATTCACTTTTTATTAATTTTAACAAATCAATACAGAGACAATGAGAACAAAGTAGGAAAACCAGGTGAATTGACACATACAATACAACAAGACCGAGACAGACACCACCATAAAATACAGTCTCTGTACCCCCCTCCCAAACCCCCTCCCACGCAAGGTACTGTGCTGACCTCCACCAAACATAGAGAGAGCTGCCTGCTAAGGTTATGAGTAAGCTATCACTAATGGGGACCAAATATCTTCATAAAGGGCAACTGATTTGAAGGATAGCAATCGATTTTTCCACCCTCAGAGATGCTAAGAGCTCAGATAGCCACTCTGAGTAAGAGATAACAATGGAATCCTTCCAGTGTTTAAGGACGCAGTCTTTCACAGTAATAGAAATCAGAGACATATGATATTTCCTTGGTCTAACTGGAAGTCAGACATCATGCCAAGCAGACACACCTCTGGGACAAACATGTCTTCAACCCCCAGTAATGGGCTAACTTTCTCCTTAATCTCCCTCCATAAAGGTGCAACTTTTAAACAATCCCAGAATATATGGAGTGGATCGCCTGTTCCTATGCCACATCTGAAACATGTGGGATCTGAAAGGACCTTCAGGTCAGCTAGCTTCTGTGGAGAATAATAAATATTATGCAAAATCTTGAACTGAGTCAGCCTGAGGCCATCCTGCTTGAGAAATCTGTGACAGTTAATCCAGATATGTGACCAATCCAGCCTAACCTCAGGAAATGCCCTGAGTCCAATACCAGAGACGAGGCTGGATTCTCGGCAAGGCCATTGAGACAGCACCTGATACAACTTCGAAACCGCATGGGAGGCACCAACCAAGGGACTTATAGTGTCCCAAAAGGGATACGGGACGAGGGAATTCCGCTTGGTCTCTATTCTCTGTATAAGCAAGTGACGAGCTGGTAGGCTTTAAAACACTCCTTTGCAGACAGATTAAACTTATTTAGAATTTGAGGAGATGAGATGAGTTTACCATTCTCATCCAAAAAATCTAACATCTTGCAATCCCTAGTTTCATAAGCCAACCCTGCTTGATAATTTGACACCCAATTAGCAACTGAGGTTGCCAGCAATTGGTTGAGCTATCCCTGACATGTCGTATTTTAGGAAGTTACAAAGCTGGTTATGTATCCTCAAAGAGACCCCTATAGGCGAATCCCTTATGGGAGAGAGCACACTAGGGTGCTATTGTACTAAGCTGCTGGGTTAAGGCCAAGCTCTTAATTAAACTAAATCTCTGGGATTAACCCACATTGGTACATAATCCTTGACCAGAGGGTTGCCTGCCCTGAATCCACCTACCATATTTGTTTACGTTGAGCGGCCCAATAATAAAGAGCAAAATGGGGTAATTTCAGCCCCTTGTTTTTGGGTGCCACAAGTTTAGCGTAGGACATCCTTGCTTTCTTATAATTCCAAATGAAACTGCGAATCAACCCATGAACTCTATTAAACCACCAGAGGAATCTGGATGTTGAGCATGGTCAAGGGGTAGAAAAGCCTGGGAAAGATATTCATTTTAACAATGCTTATTCTACCCCACAATGATAACGCAGCTGTGCCCACCTTTTCATGTCTATCTCTAAGCACGCACTAAGGTATCTAAATTCAGCTGACGCAAACGCTCTGGACTACTCACCAAATTGAGGCCTAAATACCTAAGGGACTTAGAACACCACCCCAGGCCTAACCTTATAATATCGTCCCTTGTGAACTTTGCATTCAGAGGAAATACCACCGCCTTTTCATGGTTTAGTTTATAATTAGACAGCCTGCTAAACTCCTGGAGTACTTCCAGCAATGCTGGGACAGAGGTGACAGAATTGGTCATATAAATCAACAGATCATCCGCAAATGCGGTAACCTTTACAACTTGATCTCTAATCTTAATCCCCCTGACCCTACTAGTAGATACAATCTGCCTAATCAATGGTTCCAAATACAGATTGAATAACAACGGTGATAAAGGGCACCTTGTCTAGTCCCCACATAGAGATGAAAGCGGTGACGAAATCACACCATTGCATGCCAACTCGCCATTGGGTTTGTATATAGGCCTTAATCCAATTAACAAATTTGACTGGGAACCCTACATTTTCCATCACCCAAAACAGGAAAGACCAGTGGACCCTATCAAATGCCTTCCTAGAGGCGTCCAAGGAGACCAGCGCCATCGGGGGACCAGCCTCCTCAGACACCGAGAAGACGTGAGACAATGTTCTAAAATGATCTGCTGAGGATCTGCCCTTCATAAAGCCCACCTGCTCCGGGCCTATTAATTTAGGGAGAGATTTGCTAATTCTCTCTGCCAGAATTTTAGATAAAATCTTTACGTCATAATTAAGCAGAGAGATGGGCCTGTAACTACCAGGATTCTCAAGGGGCTTATTCGGCTTCGGTATGAGCACTATAAGTGCCTCAAACAAACTTTGATCTGTGTCTGCACCCGAGAGAATATGTTGGTATACCCTGAGTAGTAAAGGAGTCAGCTGAGAAGAGAAAGATTTATAGAAATTAGGAGAGAACCCATCTGGACCGGAAGTCTTGTCCATGGGCAAGCCCCTAATAGCCAATTCTATTTCACTGCTAGAAATATCAGCTAGGAGCAAGGTATGATCCATCTCAACCAACTTAGGCAAAGACAGCGGTCCAAATAGTCTTGAATTTCAGATTGGGCAGGTGGAGACTGCATCTCCCGTATAAAGTTTCATAGTAATTCGAAAGACCAGGGTTATGTCCTCCGGGCTAGTCTTTATACACTTTTCCTGCTCTGACCAAATCCCCTCTATTAGTCGAGATGCCTCCAGCTGGGCTATGCGCCGAGCCAAGAGCCTGCCTGGCTTCTCTCCTTGGTTGGTATACCTGGCCTTGGTTTTAATAATTGCCAACTCTGCCTGGTCGCCTAGCATTTTAAGATATTCATCTCTAACTTTGATTAACTTAATCTCAGTCTCTTCTAGCGGATTAGCTACCAAGTCCATTTGCAAGCCCTTAATCTGGTTTAACAAATCTAACATAATGGCATTCTTCTCTTTCTTAGCTCTGGTTGCTTGGCTTATCAGAAGACCTCTTATGTATACCTTAAGCGCAGACCATAAAATGTCCGGACGTATACCTTCCTTATCATTATACAACATGAATGCCTCGATTTGAGAGTTTAGAATATTTACTGTTTGGGGAGCCCTTAATAACTGGTTGTTAATCTTCCATCTATTTCCTTTACCAATAACGGAGGGGAGGGAAATAGTGGCCTCCACTGCTGAGTGGTCCGACAAATGAGCAGCCACTATCTCAGCCCCAACAATCCCTTTCAAAAGAGAACGGGAAAGAAGTATATAATCAATCCTCAACCCGATTATGTACCGTGAATAAAAGTAAACTTTTTGCTTTGGGATGGAGCACCTCCAAACATCTGCTAAACCCAGGCGGGCCATCAGGTCCTCAAGAGCTAAGGCAGCAGGGGTTGGGTTTACATGTGTAGTCGATGACCTATCCAAGCGGTGTTCTAGTACCAGATTAAAGTCACCCCTGATAATCATGGGAAGGAGGCTAAAGGACAGTAACATCTTCATTAAACAGGTCATAAATTCCTGGTTGTCAGAATTAGGCCCATATACAACCTGGCAACATTTCAACGTTGTATAATTTTCCTTTGACCAGCAAGAATCTCCCTTCTCTATCTGGAATAACTTTTGTGGGACAGAAAGGGATCGATCTATGTAGTAAAATCAGTACCCCCCTACTTTTTGAATTCCGCTGAGATGAAAAGACTGATCCAAATTGCATTCTTCTCAAACCTCCAACTTCCTCTTGGAGCAAGTGAGTCTCTTGCAAAAAGGCAATTTTAACCTTGACCGCCTCTAGATACCTCAATATTTTATATTGCTTTGTCTTGTGTCTAGCCCCATTCACATTCCAAGTGCAAAGTTTAATTAAAATGTCAGTCCCCATAAATAATATATGACCAAACAGGCCATACAGGCTCTCCCAGAGTACTAAATACATTACAGCACCAGTAACCTTGCGCCACCCCTAAGGACCCTCCCCAAAACAGGTCCAAACAAAGCCCTCCCCAGCCAAATCCACTAAATACAAACAAATTCCGCCTTTTAGCCAATCCCATGCCCCCATCCCCAGCCCACCACACTCGCTCCACGGCCCATGATGTCAAGATACCTAGCCCTTCCTACTTGGCTCCATAATCTACACCCTAATTGAACCCAAGCTAATAGTAATCTCCTTGCAGTAACCCGAATCCCAATTTCAAGGTCTGCATTTACCAGCCAACAATTAAACATATAAGAACAGGAAACAATTAGAACCTCCAGGCTCAAGCAAATGCCCGCATAGCTAATTACGACATTAAATCCTCTCGGCATTCCCAATTCTACCAGTGTACAATAAAAAGGAAAAATGTTCAAAAACGAGCTCTGACCCTCCTGATAAACTTCATATTGCCAAACCCTTTGGTTCTTAAGCCCCAATATTGCTCGACATACTGAATAAAAGAGAAGGGTCCTGGAAATACATAGGATTATGATGCCCCCACCACAGTAGCATACCCAACATTGGAACTATATATCAATTAACGACCATGAGGACCAAATGCCCTACAAAGTGGACATCGCCGTGCCTCAGTCCAGAGTCCTAAACAAAGGCCCCATTTCTAGTCCCCACGATGAGCTGCAAAGTTACTCAAAAGAAAGTAAATAGATAAGTAAATGAGTAAATTAAATTTCTGGGGCACCCCATTTAGAGTCATTACTCAAGTCTAGGCATAAAGTCCTGCCAGAACATATCAGTCTGTATTAAGTACATCTTATAAGTAAGGCCCGCTCTTAACAATAGATCCACATCAGTTAGGGCCCCTGCAAAGAGAGAGAAAACAAACAAAAAAAAAAATATATATTTTGTCCCAATCCAATCGCCAGGGCCATTATTATACAAAGATAGATAGTCCAAAACAGGGAAAGGGCCCGGCCTAATCCGCCTCCATCCGTCACAGCTTCAGAAAGTTAACACCCAGCAGAGGATGTCCATAATAAGCAGGATTATTGTAAGATATAATCCCCATCCACTTCATGGGTCCTTAAATAAATCCGGAAGGGCTATCTTCAGGGCTATGGATGCTAGGTCAACAGAGTCGAAGGACTTCCAATCATTATTTATGGAGACCTGGAGCCTCGCCGGGTATCCCATTCTAAATTTGATCTCAGCAGCTATTAGGCATTTAACAATAGGGTGGAAAGTGGCCCGCTTTTGCCTGACAGACAGTGGAAGATCCTGAACCACCCTGATCTTCGACCCTTCCCAATATATATCTTTATCTTCTTTAGCTTTATCAATCAACAGTTGTCTCTCCTGATAATTTAAAAACTTGATGATGAAGGGCCTGGGCGGACGATCGGGGGAGGGCAGGGGTCTCAGCGCCCTGTGGGCTCTTTCCACCATGTATCTGGGCCCAAAAGGCGAGGACCCAGCTATTTTCTCAGTAATTTTTTGTGCAAACACAAGTGAGTCATTGGCCTCAGCTTTTTCAGGCAGGCCAATAATTACAACATTGTTTCGCCGACTTCGGCCTTCTAAGTCTTCCACCTTAGCTTCAAGCTTCTGTAATCTCTGGGAAAACCTGGTCACCGAGGCATCAGTCACCTCCTTGCTCCTCTCTAAAGATTTTAATCTAGCCTGGTTGTCAGATGTTCTCCTCGATAGGTCTTCCATAGCACTATTAATACTTTTAATCTCACCAGCCACTTCTAAAATCATTGTCTTCAACGGCTCTATCTCTTCAAGGAAACGTGACAGCGTGGGGATCTTTCACAATACA
Organism: Neoceratodus forsteri; assembly: GCA_016271365.2. Lineage (NCBI taxonomy): Eukaryota > Metazoa > Chordata > Ceratodontiformes > Ceratodontidae > Neoceratodus > Neoceratodus forsteri. The sequence goes on along the minus strand of CM057449.1, from coordinate 606,307,313 downwards.
GCCCTCGCTAGCCCCCATGCCCTAACTTGAGGCTGAGCCCGACGTTCTTTAGCTTTTTCAGGGGTCATGGGTCGCGTATGGTTAGGTAGCAGTTCTTCCTCATGTCCACCTCCATAGAACACCTGGGCACAGTCTCCTTCCACACTGCAGCAGAATTGGAACAAAACTCCAAGTAAAAACGGAGATTTAAATCAAAACGAACGGGCGAGATACGGAGCTCCGAGGAGACCCAGCTATTCGGCGTCCCGCATCACGTGACTCCCCAAGATGGTTCATTTTAAGCTTGGCAGGCGAGCCAAATAGCATGGAGTATGTCTTTGGAGTGTTGAGAAAAAGTTTGTTCTTTGTTAGCCAGGATTGGATGTCTGCGAAGTCTGAGGCAAGAGAGAGGGTTATGTCGTCGGTATTCCTAGCAGTGTGGTAAATAACTAGGTCATCGGCGTAAAGCAGAGACGAGCAGTTTGGTGCTAGGAGAGGTAAGTCATTAATGAAAATTGAAAAAAGCAAGGCGCCAAGTATGGAGCCTTGGGGTACTCCAACTTGTATAGGGAAGAGATCCGATATGGCTGAGTTAAAAACTACAGCCTGTTTCCTGTCAGATAAGTAGCTCTTGAACCAGGCTACTACATCAGGGGAGAAGCCTAGGGAGTGAAGTTTATCAAGAAGAAGGGCATGGTTTACCAGGTCGAACGCCTTTGTTAGATCAATGAAAATGGCACCAGTCAGGAGGCCTGAGTCCATGGAGGTATAGATGTTATTTGTGAGTTTCAGAAGAGCGGTAGAGGTGCTGTGGCCTTTTCAGAAACCATGCTGTGAGCCAGATAGAAGGTTATATTTCTGAAGATATTCAGTTGATTGGGTGGCCACTAGCTTTTCCAGAAATTTACTGAGCATTGAGAGAATAGCAATAGGGCGGTAGTTCTTGATTTCCTTGGGGTCACCTTTTTGGGGAATTGGAGTGACTTTGGCTATCTTCCAGATGTCAGGAACTGAGCCATGACATAGGAAAAGGTTGAAAATTTTGGCTAGGGGAGAGGCAATGAGCAGGGAAGCTGCTGTCAGAAGCCTAGGTTCTAGACCGTCAGACCCTAAGCTGGTATTTTTGGGAGCGGAAAGCAGTAGATTTAGTACTTCTGCCCTGGTGATACTCTGGAACCTAAATAGGGGGTGCTTAATTAGAGGTTCAGTTTGGGGTGAGGCAGTACTTATTGTCTGGAAGGATGTCAGGTAGCTAGTGAGATCCGAAAAATGCTGATTGAAGGAGTTTGCTATGGTCTCCGGGTTATTGCAGTGAATACCATTTAGAAGCATGTCACTGGTATGGGCCCTGGAATTGGCACCAAGGAGTGTTTTTATGGTAGACCAGAACTTTTTAGCGTTTGCCAGCAGCCTTTGTTAGCAGGTCTCTGCAGAGAAAATGCTCTTTGCTAGGTGAATATTTCTTTTACATATGTTTCTCTGAGATCGATACTGGTAGTAGTCGTTTGGTAACCCTGTTGTTTTGAAACATTGCCATAGTTTGTCTCTGGCTCTTAGTTGTGTAAGCAGATCTTTTGTTAGCCATTTAGTCTGTGTTCCGCGAATCTGACGAGTGACATGGGGGGCATGGATGTCTTGAAGCAGGCTGAAGTGAGCCAGGAAGTAGTCAAGTGCCACCTGAGCATTTGTAGAGGAGTAAATGGGGGTCCAGTCAATCAAGGAGAGATCATGAGTAAACTGGGTGAGGCTGAAATGGGCCGTGTTGTGGAAAGTAATTAGTTTGGGAGGCGGTGACGGTTTATTTGTAGCACGCCAGATGCAGAAAATAGGGGAATGAACACTCATGGCATCTGCAAGGGTGCCTGCACTTACTATGCTGTCAGGGCAATTTGTAAGGACCCAGTTAATGATGGTGCTTGTCCGAGGGGGGGGAGTCATGACCCTTGTAGGGTCTGTGATAAGTTGGTGAAGGTTGTTACCTTGTATCATTGTATGTGAGGATAGGTTAGATTTACTAGCCCAGTTTAGGTTGAAATTCCCCAGAATAAGGACTTCATTATGGCCGATGGTGCTGTTAACTTGGGGAAGGAGTTCATTGAGACCTCTGCAACCACCAGCAGGAGGGTTATAGGCACAGACGATGTGTAGTTTCTTTGAGCCTAGTTGTAAGGTTGCATGGATTGCTTTGCAAGTTATTAGTGTTGGCAGCACATTGAGGGATAGCACCAAATGTGGTTTGTAAAAAAATGGCTACGCCACCTCCATGCTTCGCTGATGGCCTATCCTGTATGAGGATATTGTAGTTGGGTAGACTACAGAGGGTATCAGTGGTGGAGGGTTTTAACCAGGTTTCGGATAGGCAAAGTATATCCGGATGATAAAGAGCAACCCATGCCTCAAGTTCTGTTTTATTGCGGAGAAGGCTCCTAATGTTCATGTGTACAATGCGGAGGCCCTTTGAATTGCTCCAGGTTGCATCAAGGCAAGATAGATTACTTTGAGGTCCCGGGTTTAGCTCTATATCCCCAGCTAATATTAAGGCTAAGAGTGCCAGGTACCATAACTTACAGTGGATGAAGAGTGGCGGCAGTATGAGGTGCAATGTGGATTTACGTAGAGTGTAGGATAGATGATAGATGAAATTTTGGGGGATGAGCAGAGGGGAGGAGTAATGGAGTCAGCATGCTGGCGTGTGCAAAGCACAGAGCAACAAGTCATCAGGGTGGGTGAATTGATGGTATATGGGTGGAGGGGAGTAGAGTATAGGTAGCCAAACAAGGCAGGAGAAAATAATAATGATCAGCAGAGGTGTAGTGCTGGGTCTTTTAGCCATGTTTAAATTATTTAAGAGGGTCATTTGGGGTGGGGGTAAGGGGAGAGTGTTAGGGAGAGTAGTAGAGTTTGAGAAAGAGTTTGCAGGGAAATTGGAGTATTCAACCAGAGAAACAGAGATATTCCAAGACGTGCTCTAGCTACCAACAATGATAACCTGCAAATGGTGAAGTGAGAAGATAGTTAATTTTGCCACTAGGGCGTGTTATGGGTGTGGTTAGAGTCTTACTGCCCTATAGCTAGAGCAGGACAAGGGTGGGTGTGGTGGGGGCGGGTGGGAGCAGTAGCGAGGCGACTGCGGGAAAGCAGCACCCGACCACCAGCTTGCTATTTCAGACCCTTTTAAGTTAAAACTGGTGCTTCAGGTTAGCAGGAGAGAAACAGACTGCAATTTCCTCAGAGCGCAGGTACAGTAGTCAATTGTGAACTCTTCTAAATCGGGCAGCCACTTGCGAGAAGAAAAGGCGCCAAAGTTTGAAACAAAGATGGCCAGCAGTGAGGCGCTGCTCGAGTCAACAGATTAGGATAGACAAAATTACCTTCACAAACAGCCAGCTGAATCATTGGGGGGGAAGCTCCTGGGCAGAGGAGCCCTCCTGAGTGAAAGTCGCCTTCACGAACGGCTGGCTGGATCATCAAGGGGGGGAGCTCCTGGGCAGAGGAGCCCTCCTGAGTGAAAGTCGCCTGCTGAGGAGGATGTATACTATGATGTGTATAATATCAAAGGGAAGAAACAGAAATACTGAAGTGGCTTTTCATATTTTGCTGTATTATTTCTTTCTTTCTTCTTACCCACGGTCAGCTACCAGGACATGTAGAAAGGGCTCCTCTTAGGGGGCAGGTGACCCAATATGAAGCCTATTTACAGGACCAGAGGTAGCGTTTTAATTTTACTTAAATGGTAGCCATAGAATCTAGACAGTTTGATCCGCCAACATGTTGTATTAGTATACAAATTCGTTGTTCTTAGATTTAGGGGTGGATCAGACCAGTCACATGTTCATTAATACCTGTCCTTAAAGATATTTAAGAGGCTTCTGAGCTCAGTTTAGATAGATAGGTGGGAGAGAGTAGTCCTATCTCTCTTCCAGGGAATTCCATAGATGTAAGTGGAACACTGAGACGAAACACTTCCACTCTATGAGAATAAGTTTTGTTTCTATTCTAAAAAGCTCTTAGTGAGCCAGGTTTTGTTTTGTAATTTTGTGTAAAGCAGTATATTTATTTCTTCTTTATTGTCTAAGTTTGAATTTGGTTATCTATTGATTCGACAATTTTACAAAATAAATGACACACAAGAAGTTATTGTGTGTCTCAACTTGAAGTTTGTCTCCAGTCTCTGCCTTTTTGAGTTGTCTATACCCACACACTTCCACAACATTACTGTTAGAAGATATACAAAACATGACAGCTAAAGGGGAGGTTGTGATAATGGGAGACTTCAACATACCAGATACAGATTGATCAATACCAGCAGGAACATCCACCAGAACTAGACACATAGTGGATTCCCTGTGGGAAAGTGCCTCAAAGAACTGGTAAAACAACCCACAAGAGACATGGCTATCCTAGATCTAGTACTGACTAACAGGGAAAGGATCACAGATCTCCAGGTAGAAGGTCACCTGAGGCCAGTGACCATCACATGGTATGGTTCAATTTGGCCACTAAAACTAAATCATCCCATTCCAAGGCAAAAATATGGGACTTCAGAGGAACTGACTCTGATAAGATGGCCAACAGAGTTGAGCTAGCCCTGGCAAGACTAAATACAGGTGAGAGGGTCCAGGCAAAGTGGGCAAGCATTAAGGATGCAATACTTGAAGCAACATCCCATTTTGTTAGAAAAGCAAGAGCAGAAGAGGAAGGAAACCACTTTGGTTGCCGAAAACAGTAGCAGAAAAGGTCAGCACCAAAAGGCTGGCCTTCAGGAAATATAAGAGAACACAGCGGGATGAAGATAGAGAGGCATACCAAACTTCCCTATGGGAAGCAGGGAAGGCACTAAGGCAGGCAAAGGCCCAAACTGAGGAAACATTAGTACGAACAGTAAAAGAAGGGGACAAGACTTTCTATAGACACATTAGTGAAAGGAGAAAGTCCAGAGGGGGTATTGATAAGATCAAAGGGGATAAGGGGGAATATGTGGAGGAGGACCAAGGAAAAGCATCTATCCTAAATAGATACTTCTGGTCAGTATTTACTGTGGAGAAGGTAGGGCAGGGCCCACAGCTCAGCACAATGGATACAGGGGGGAAGGAGGTGTGCACTAGTCCCTTCACAAAAGAAAGTGTTCTACAAGAGCTCGCTAAGCTCAGGGTGGACCAGGCAATGGAACCAGATGGCATACATCCCAGGGTACTAAAGGAGCTAAAGCTGGAACTTGCAGAGCCATTATCAGAACTGTTTAGTGAGTCTCAGAGCACAGGAGAGGTCCCAGAAGACTGGAGAAGGGCTCATGTGATCCTGCTCCACAAGAGTGATAGCATGAAGGAAGCAGGAAATTATAAACCAGTCAGTCTTACCTCAGTAGTGGGCACGATTATGGAGGCACTCCTTGAGGAAAGGATAGTGCAACACCTGGAATCCATAGGAGCACAGGATCCAAGACAGCACGGGTTTACAACAGGAAGGTCCTGTCAAACTAATCTCATAGATTTCTTTGACTGGGTAACCAGAGTGGTGGACCAAGGGGAAGCAGTTGATATCGCCTACCTTGACTTCAACAAAGTTTTTGATACTGTTCCACATAGAAGATTGATTAATAAGCTAGGTAGGCTCAGGGTGGGTCAGAAGTTGGTCAGCTGGGTGGCAAACTGGTTGACGGGCAGAAAACAGAGAGTGGCGGTAAATGGTATACAGTCAGAAGAGATGCAAGTCACAAGTGGGGTACCTCAGGGATCAGTCCTGGGACCAGTCCTCTTCCATATCTTCATCAGTGATATTGCAGATGGACTGGAGGGTAAGGTTTGAATGTTTACAGATGACCCCAAGATCTGCAACAGAGTAGATGATCCAGATAGATAGACAGAATGAGAAAAGATCTGGATAAACTGTCAAAATGGTCAGAAGAGTGGCAAATGGGGTTTAACGAAAGAAGTGCAAGATCATGCACATAGGGAAGAGAAACCCTGAAGCCACCTATAGGTTGGGAGGGAAGTTGCTGGCAATCACAAGGGAAGAAAGAGACTTGGGCATCATCATCACAGATGACCTGAAATCATCCAAGCAGACCACTAAAGCAGTAGTTAAGGCTAAAGGGATGCTAGGGTATATTAGTAGGGGTATCACAAGTCATAAGAGGGAGGTAATAATCCCTCTTTACAAGACACTGGTTAGGCCCCATCTGGAGTACTGCATGCAGTACTGGAGGCCTCACCTGCACAAGGACATTAACAAAATGGAGGCAGACCAGAGAAGGGCAACCAAAATGGTGCAGGGACTGCATCAGAAAACATATGAGGACAGATTAACGGAGCTCAATATGTATACCCTAGAGCAAAGGAGGGAGAGAGGTGATATGATCGAAACATTCAGACATCTTAAGGACATTAAGCTGCTAGCTTTTGGAAGACAGAAATCTTGCTTGTAGAACAGAAAGCAGCTAACTAAAAAAGCTACTGTTTTTCTTACTAATTTAACATTTCTATCTCAGCAGAAGTCAGTACCTGTTGAGATTAAGCAAACAGATACTTCATTAGAAGTAGAGGGGGTCTCATTTAGGGTTAAAAAAAGAAAAGAATGAAAGTCAATGTGTGTTTCTGTGTTGGGAAGGGCACTGTATCAATTTACTTTGCTAAATCAGTAGGAGAGGAGAGAGAGGTTAATTGGGAGTGTGGGTGATGCAGTATAAAAGCAGCTGACTCCAATTACAACTTTCTGCTGTTAGCTTTTGGAAGACAGAAATCTTGCTTGTAGGGCGGAAAGCTGCTAACTAAAAAAGCTACCTTTTTCTTACTAATTGCCATCCATCCCACCCCTCCACCCTCCCACCCTCCTACCCTAAGCCAGTTCTATAGCCACTGGATTTGACTGACAAAAGGAACTTCCTGTTTGGCAGTAGGAAGGGAAGGATCATAGAGAAACATTAGTTTTGTCAACCCTAAAGGAAAAAATTAGCTCTTTCTCCCCCCCAGCTGCTGGTGGTCTGACTCTGAGCAAGGAAGAAGGAGGCTACTGAAGAATACATAAAGTTGTTGTCCCTGAACAGTAAGGGTGAAAGTTGCAAGAAGAGGAGAGAGTAAGCATACAGAGAAACAGGAGAGGGGACACAAAATAAGACATGATGGGAGTGGTACAGTGCAATGGCTGTGGGGCGGCAGTGTTCCATGAGACATTCTGGAGGCTGTGATGCTGCCTTATTGCAGGCACCTCTCTAATCTGAGGGAGGAGGTTGCTCATCTCTATGCTGACCTGGCTAGGATTTGTGAAACCTCCTTTCCCACCCAGGGACCATCAGGGCCACTGCTGCTACCTAAGAGGTTGCCAAGAAAGAGGAGTGACTGGACCAAGGTGGGCTCCAGGAGGGAGAGAGTGGTGGAACAGAGGTGCATCTCTCCAGCTGTACCTCTGCACAATTCATATGTTGTTCTGGTGAATAGTGGTTCCTCTATGTAGGCACCTGCAGTGGAGACCAAGGAGGATGCTGGGAACCTCCACAAAGGAGACCCACAGCAGGGTGGCACTGGACCCCACAGGAGAAGGAAACCACTCCTGGTGGGGGACTCAATCATTATGGTGTAGAAGTGGGGGAGGAAGGGGAGAGGGAGGTAAGGTGCCTGTCTGGCACCACGGCTTGGAGGGACAGGAAGCGAATCCTCAAGATCGTGGGAGCAGCTGCATGAGGGAGGGAGCTGGATGTCATTGTCCACCTAGGGACAAATGACCTGGCTAGGAATGGGATCAGAGCAGTGAAAGAGGAGTCTGTAGAGTTGGGGAGGGGCCTTAGACAAGTAGTGCATATGGTAACCTTCTCGGAAGTGCTGCCTGTCTATGGCAAGGGTGATGCTAGGGTACTCCTCACAATGGAATTCAATGAATGGTTGAAAAACTGGTGTGGAGCTCAGGATTTTGGCTTCATTGGGGACTGGGGAGCCACCTGGAGGGATGTAGGCCTATACTGGCGTGATGGTCTGCATCTGTCCAGGGAGGAATCCAGGATAAAAAATTGGCTGGACAACAGGACGCAAAGGGTAGTAGTAAATGGAGTCCACAGTGAAGAAAGGAGGGTTACTAGTGGGGTACCGCAGGGTTCAGTACTGGGGCTGGTCTTTTTTAATGTTTTTATAAGTGACATTGCAGAGGAACTGGAAGGAAAAGTATGTCTCTTTGCAGACAACACAAAAATCTGCAATAAGTTGATACACAAGATGGAGTGGAAAGGATGAGAAGGGACTTGGCAAGGTTGGAAGAATGGCCAAATGTATGGCAGCTTAGATTCAATGCAAAGAAGTGCAAGATAATGCACCTGGGAAGCAAAAACCCAGGGGAAGAGTACACAATGGGGGGTGAGATACTGACAATAATAAAAATGGAAAGGGACCTGGGGGTAATTATATCAGATGACCTAAAGGTGGGCAAGCAATGTGAGAAGGCAGTAAGGAAGGCTGGGGGGATACTGGAATGCATAGGGAGAGGCATCAACAGTAGAAAACAGGAAGTTGTTATCCCTTTGTACAGACAGTTGGTGAGACCCCATTTGGAGTACAGTGTGCAGTTCTGGAGACCCCATCTCCACAAAGACATAGACAGAGTGGAGGCTGACCAGAGGAGGGCAACCAAAATGGTGCAGGGTCTGCACCAGAAGACATATGAAGAGAGACTAAAGGAGCTTAATATGTATACCCTTGAGGAAAGAAGGGAGAGGGGGGACATGATAGAAACATTCAAGTACTTCAAGTCCAAGAGGGTAGTATCTTTCAGAAAAAGAGATGTGCAAGAACAAGGGGCACAATTTGAAGATAGAGGGGGGACGTCTCAGAGGTAATGTGAGGAAGTATTTTTTCACTGAGATAGTTGTGGATGCATGGAACAAGCTTCCTGAGGAGGTTGTGGAGTCAAGAACAGTGGGGAAATTCAATAATGCATGGGACAGACATGAGGCAGTCCTAGTGGGGGGTAGGAGGAAGTAGGCTGTTGGTTAACTAGGATCTGCAGCTTATCCGTTAGGTAGTAAAATGGGCAGACTAGGTGGGCCAAGTGGTCCTTATCTGCCATCAAATTCTATGTTTCTATGTTTCTAACAAGATGAAAGAGTCTAATATGTTTCAATATAAGAAAAATAGCAGGACAAGAGGACAAAGCATGAGATTAGAGAGAGGCCAATTAAGGGATAATGTGAGGAAGTTCTTTTTCACAGAAAGGGTGGTGGATGCCTGGAACGGCCTACCACAGGAAGAGGAGGATATAAATACAGTGCAGGGCTTCAAACAGGCATGGGATAGGCATAAGAGAGCAATACAGATGAGTATGACTAGATAGGCCGTTGACAGAGTACAGACCTATGGCACATTCATAAGGTAGAAAAAATGAGTAGACTTGATGGGCCTTGCAGTCATCTGCCATCAACTTCTAAGACAGCAGGTGAATTCTGATTGTTCTGCTCACGCTGTCAGCTCCCACCAATCAAAACCTCTCTGAACAGTTGCGGTTAAGTGCAATATCTGCCTCTGCTGGACCTGTTGTGTGGATAAATGACCTACAGTACAGTGAGGATAAATGCAATATTCTCACTGTAGGTATGAGCATACTGACAATATTGCTGATATTTGCTGTTTCTTATCCTCACAGGCATTGTATAACTATACATAGTATACAGCTGGATGGCTGTGAAAATGGGGTTTTAGCCCACAGCCTTTTCAGTAAAAATAAAAAATGAATGAATGACTGAATGAATGAATGAATGAATGAACGAATACACATACATATATATATATATATTCACAACATGTGTTTTTGGATAAATGCAGAAATATGTAAGGGATTTACAATGTGCTGACTCAAAATATGCAATCTGTCTTCAAGTGTGAGAGGGTAGGACCATAACTCATGAGGGGCAGAGCCATGAGTGAGCTATGAAAGTCCTGCCCACTCACAAGAGACGATAAATTGCCTATTTTCAATCAGGCTATTGTATATTTGATATACAGTATACAACAGTAATTTACAAGTTATAGCTTTTAAATCTGCAGTTTGTTTAAAGATTTTGCTGCTTTTATTTGTTTTTAACTGCCTGCTTCAGTGCTGCACTAGGCATTGTGATGTCATCAGCATTGTAGAAGCTGCTCTATGATTGGTTAAGTACTGTATTTCACTGTGATAACAGTAACTTAAAAAATATCCATTGTGACAACAGTAACAATATTTTTTATATGTTGCTGTTACTGATGTCACTAAGATATATTTTTTTATCTTGTCATTTTTAACCCCACTCCTGTCATATATAAAGTGATATTTGGGGCTGTGAAAGGTATTATTATCTTTTACTGTTCCAGTGCATCATTCTTGTATCTTCCTGTGTACCAAAATGTAATAGATACAAGGATAACTGCATAAGCTCAAAGTTAAACTCTTCAGCTGGTACATGGCTCTGAGAGCTGTCATGTGGCTGTGACACCTTTCTAAGTGTTTAGCTAGGCTACTGGATTGTTTAAAGGTTCTTCATTTATTTTAATGCTTTAGTTTTTCTTTTAACTTTTTTTACTTAATTATTTACTATTTATTCAGCATGACAGCATTGTTTTTTTTCAAGTATCTAGCCAAGCCTTTTACTGCCTTCAACATCAGCAGAGCAAGCAAGCAAGCAAGTTTAATTTCTAAAGCGTCCTTTCCCTGAGGCTCAGGATGCTGTACAAAAATGCAGGCAGTTGAGGAATTATTAGCAATGACTTAAAAACTTACAAAACATCAGAATTAAAACAAAGTTCTAAGCCCCGAAGGCCTTGCTAAAAAGGTGCACCTTCAGACCCCATTTGAAAGCATCCACTGAGGGGGCTTCCCTCAGAGACCTGGGAAGTGAGTTCCATGGGACTGGTGCTGCCACCTCAAAGGACTGCTCTCCAAAGGTTTTTAACTGGGCCCTGGGAACCACTAGGAGGCCCTCCTCGACAGAATGGAGGGAGCATATAGGGCAGGCAGGAGTCAGGAAGTCATGCAGATAGCCCAGACTCGACCTGTATAGGGCAATGTAGATGAGAAAATCCACCTTGAAGGAGATCCTCCACCTAACTCACAGCCAATGTAGCCCACGTATAACAACTGTCACATGACAGGACCTCAAAAGGCCCATCAGTAACCTGGCTGCCACATTCTGCAATAGCTGCAAGCGGCGTGGGACACCTCCACTGACCCCAAGATGTAGAGCATTGCAGTAGTCGAGTCTGGATGTCATGAAAGCATGTGCTAGTGATGGTAGGCCATCAAGAGGGATTAAAGATTTAATCCAGGTGATATTTTTAAAATGGTAGAGCATGCATGCTCTCTTCCATGCATGTGTGGACTCACAATCCTACTGCTCAGCTCGGCTATACAGTGTGTGTGACTGAGTAGAACAGACAATGCTAGGAGACTGGCAGTGAAAATAAACCAATAAAATATCATAAAGGAGACCATGGGTGCGCCAGGAGGAAACTGGGAGAAAAAAACGCATAAATAGGCAGCACACTGAAAGAAAGAAACCAAGATTTCATTTTAACTAGAACAGCTGATGCAACACAACTGAAGAAATGTTTTCTCCACATGGCAGCTTTTTGTGCTTTCGGCACTTACAATGCATACTTTAGTGGACCTATGAAGAGAAAGGTACTACGACTAAAGGGGACTGCTAGGGCTACAGTGTGGGGCTACTCTGGGGCTACTATGTATCTCAAAAAACTACTTCAGAATCTTTTCCATTGTCTTTAATAGCCACCATATAAATTCAAAAATATATATTATACACATTACAGTATACTGAACAGGACATGACCAGATTGAAGGTATCTGATTGATATTCATTTGAGGCCACTGCTATTGAGATATCTCACTCTTGGATTTGCAGCTCACATGAGATATCATACTAGCAGTATCCTTTCATGAAGATAAATATGATATAATAACTGGCAAGCAATTTTTCTTTGGGCTCAGCCAGTTGGTATTCATCATAATACCTGCAGGTTATTATGGTGAGCACATACTGTCACTCAAAATCAGACACTACCCCATTGGTTCTCCTTCTTTATATCAGTGCGCTGAACAGTTTCACAAACATAGCGGCGCCGTAGCTCCATTACCAAGGAGCCACCAGTACAAGACTAATCTCTTTATTATTGTTTTTTTTTTTTGCAGTCTATCTGGTTGATCCTGCTACTAAATTAAAAAAAAAAGCTGTATCTAGGTGATCCTGATGTTCGCCTACTTCAGGCAATGCACATTGAGACTGGGAACAGGGCCATGGCTGACTGCCTGCAGTTCAAGGCAAGCACGGCCATGATAGCAATTCCAAGCTGCAACTTCAAAAAAAAAAAAGAAGAAATTCCATTAATGATCAAGAAGGATATGTGAAAGGAAAATGTGTGCCCTCTACTGGGATTTGAACCCAGGCCCCTGGCATTCCATGCAATGATCTAACCACCTGAGCTATAGAGGACAGAGGAACAGAGGAAATTAACATACCCAGTCATCCCTTTCAGACACACACATTCCTTTCTAGGTGTTGCGTAAGCCATCAACTAGGCATGTCAGAGACACAAATCAAATCAAACACTAATGGCCAAAAAGACAGGGACAAACTGGCCATTGGTGCAGTGGCATGGGGAAAGATTATACTGAATTGTTTTGAAGAAGGACATTTCTCCTGAATTAAAGATTTGGACATTACCACAGGCATGTTAAATGAGAGAAAGAGCTGTAGGAACACTACTGCGAATGCAAATACCCACTTTGAAATACTGATTGCATGGACAGGGTTTTTACAGTGTGTGTGTGTGTGTGTGTGTATGTCACACAGGGTCACAGCAGTCAGGCTGGGAAAAATTGCTCGCCAGTTGTGATATAAAATAAAAGATGAGGAAGTGTGCATATGAGAATTTAATGCACACCCTTGGTGTGGGATGCTTTGTTCAGCCCCTCGGGCTTCGCCCTCAGGGTTTAGGCAACATCCCACACTTCGTGTGTGCATTAAATTCTCATATCACACACTTCTCATCCTTTATTCTATATTTCTTTAGTCAGGATATATCATATCCCCTTTATGTGCACCATACCAGTAGTGAATAAACTGAGCAACTAAAACATGGTATATTGGGATATAATTAATGGTCTTTCCTTTTTTCCATAGGGAAACTGTGGCACAATTTGCCATTATAAAGGAATGTTTATAACGGCAAACATGTGCACAGTTTCTCTCGCTCTGTGTATGCACCCTCCGCAGCTCTTCCCTTCGGACTGCTGGCCGCCTTGTCTTTTCCCTGGAGACTGAACCACCACTCAGACTTGATGTAAAGCGAATTTTAAACACAAAATCTACTACCAGGAAAAAAAACTTATCTTTCAACTGCCGACCAAAAGAAAGAAATATAATATGTTTTAAATAAATAAATAATGGCGGCTGCGGAACGCACGCTGAAACCTTACTGGGCCACAGCTGCACAGAAGCCTCCTTTTATTTTATATAATTGCTGTGGCGAAAAAGAAAAACCCAGCAATTATTTAAAATAAAATATGGGATGGTGTGTTTAAGCTTGAAGTTTACACACACCACCCCATACTTTATTCTATATATTTTTCACACTTACTGTAGAACACATACTATTACACTTAGAGTTATTTTTTCCACTCAGAATCTGGAAATGGAACCCAGAGAATAATAGATCAGCTACAGTACATAGTTCACAATGGAAAAAGAGGCAGTTTTAAACTAAAACAAAGTAAAACATTAATGAAAAAGCATTAACATTAGTGTGGTATATGTCAAATAAATAATGGACTGCAGTGCAATAACACATATTTTAGTCTTTGGTAACCTGGTAAGCTCCTACGCATAAGTGCCTGTTTTCAGGGGCTATTCTAAAGAACTAGGGAGGTTAAGTGTTGTTAAAATTGTTCAGGAAGCAGGAGAAAACATTGACGTCCTGGTACACATAGGGACTAATTATCTCGCCAGCCGGTCAGTTGTGGAGACCAAGGAACACCTGACCAGGCTGGGTGACAAACTATCATCCATTTCATCTGGCATCTCCTTCTCTGAGATCCTAGCAGTCTGGGAGAGGGGGGCAGATGGATGGAAGGTCAGAGAAGGGGAGATAGGGGAGATAGGGGAGCTTAACATGTGGCTCAAGGGCTGGTGCCAGGAAAAAGGACACAGATTTGTAGGGAACTGGCAACAATTCTGGGAGTGAAAGTTCTTTAAATTTGATGGACTGCATCTGACTAAGGAGGGAGTCAGTGCATTGGGGCAGAAGTTTGATGTCTTTGCAGAATATTTAAACTAGCAAATGGGGAGAAGGGTGCAGCACCCCATATGTCAAATGGGAAGAACACCCCTTCCCCCTCAGCTAGTGGTCAAACAAGGATTCAGCATATTTGCTGTTCATTTGCATCACCAGGTAAGAAAAAAGGTTAGTCTCCCCATACGACACACAGGGGAAATGCCAGACTGCACTCAACAACTAACTCACTGAAATCTGGCCAATGGAAAATCATGTACACAAATGCTCACAGCCTGGTAAATAAGATCCCAGACCTACAGGCAATAATTTTAGAGGCTAAACTGGACATAGTAGCAATTAGTGAAATGTGGTTTTCCAGTAACCGCACTTGGGAAACTTCAATACCAGGCTATGTACTGTTCAGAAGAGACTGGGGTGCAAAAAGGTGGGGTGGAGTAGCCCTGTATGTCAATGAAAATATCAAAGCTACAGAAATTCAGAATACACATAAGGAGCCAGAAGAACTGTGGGTCACCCTGGAAACAGGAAATGGGACAGCCATAAGAACTGGGGTTGTCTACAGGCCCCCAGACTAGGGGAAGGACATAGACACATTACTGTTAGAAGATATATAAAACATGACAGCTAAAGGGGAGGTTCTGATAATGGGAGACTTCAACATGCCAGATACAGATTGGTCAATACCAGTAGGAAATTCTGCCAGAACTAGACACATGGTGGATTCCCTGCAGGGGGAGGGCCTTAAACAACTGGTACAACAACCCACAAGAGATAGGGATATCCTAGATCTAGTACTGACTAACAGGGAAGGGATCACAGATCTCCAGATAGAAGATCACCTGGGGGCCAGTGACCATCACATGGTATGGTTCAATTTGGCCACTACAACTAAATCATCCCATTCCAAGGCAAAAATATGGGACTTCAGAGGACCTGACTTTGATAAGATGGCCAACAGAGTTAAGCTAGCCCTGGCAAAAAGAAACGCAGGTGAGGGGTACAGGCAAAGTGGGCAAGCATTAAGGATGCAATACTTGAAGCAACATTCCATTGTGTTAGACAGAAAAGGAAGTGCAAAAGAAGAAGGAAACCACTTTGATTCTCAAATACAGTAGCAGAAAAGGCCAGAGCCAAAAGGCAGGTCTTCATGAAATATAAGGGAGCACAGCGGGATGAAGATAGGGAGGCATACCAAACTGCCCTAAGGGAAGCAGGGAAGGCAGTAAGTCAGGCAAAGTCCCAAACTGAGGAAACACTAACTTGGACAGTTAAAGAAGGTGACAAGACTTTCTATAGATACATTAGTGAAAGGAGAAAGTCGAGAGGGGGTATTGCTAAGCTCAAAGGAGAAAGGGGGCATGTGAGGAGGAGGACCCTGTAAAAGCATCTATCCTAAATAGATACCTTTGCTCAGTATTTACTGAAGATAAGGTAGGTCAGGGCCCACAGCTCAGCATCATGGACACGGGGGAAGGAGGTGAGCACTACTCCCTTCACAAAAGAAAGGGTCCTACGAGAGCTCGCTAAGCTCAGGGTGGACAAGGCAATGGGACCTGATGGCATACATCCTAGGGTGCTTAAGGAGCTAAGGGTGTAACTAGCAGAGCCATTAGCAGAACTGTTTAGTAAATCTATGAGCACAGGAGAGGTCCCAGAAGACTGGAGAAGGGCTCATGTGATCCCGCTCCACAAGAGTGGTAGCAGGGAGGAGGCAGGGAACTACAGACCAGTCAGTCTTACCTCAGTAGTGGGCAAGATTATAGAGGCACTCCTTAAGGAAAGGATAGTGCAACACCTAGAATCCATAGGGGCACAGGATCCAAGACAGCATGGGTTTACAAAATGAAGGTCCTCTCAAACTAATCTCATAGATTTCTTTGACTGGGTAACCAGAGTGGTGGACCAAGGGGAGCAGTTGATGTCGCCTACCTTGACTTCAGCAAATCTTTCAATACTGTTCCACATAGAAGATTGATAAATAAGCTGGGTTGGCTTGGGGTGGGGGTGGGTCAGAAGTTGGTCAACTGGGTGGCAAACTGGTTGATGGGCAGAAAACAGAGAGTGGTGGTAAATGGTAAACAGTCAGAAGAGATGAACGTCACAAGTGGGGTACCTCAGGGATCAGTCCTGGGGCTAGTCCTCTTCAGTATCTTCATTAGTGACATTGCAGATGGACTAGAGGGTAAGGCTTGTCTGTTTGCAGATGACACCAAGATCTGCAACAGAGTAGATGATCCAGATGGGGTGGGCAGAATGAGAAGAGATCTGGATAAACTACCAAATAGTTGGAAGAGTGGCAACTGAGATTTAATCCTGTTTTTCTACTTTATTTCAGGGATCCAGCGTGCCTTGCAGGCCAGCGGACCCTCAATTTCTGGAACCTAAACAGTTTTCAGAAACTCTCTGTACTGCAAGGTACTATCCTGACTTTGGATTTGATACCAGTGGAAACTGATTTCAAGTGGCCCACACTATCTCCTGCTGAACACATCTCTAACTACTGTATCTCCTCTGTGTCTCTAGTTGAATTTATGTGCCAGGGTTTAATAACTTGTTTAATCCTTACAGTCATTTTAAGTTCTGAGTTGATATTAGAAGTGAATTTTGAGCTTTTTTTTTTTGACTGTTGACTTTTCCATTAGTAGATTATATCCTCTCACCACTAGAGGGCTATATCTCTATCTCTATCTAATACCGTAAGCCATGTGGGTTCTCTCTGCCTTCTCTCACTCTCCTCCTCCTCCTTGCTCTGCCCTCCTCTTCTCTATCCCTGGTCCTAGTCACCCCACCCCCCACCCCCACCCCTCCCTGCCACCCTCTACTCTGGTTTCCACTGCTACTCAAGAGAACTCTCCACTTCCACTTGAGACTGTGCTTGGTGCAGTTTGGATATTCCTGGTTACTTAACCTGACACTACTCTCAACAAGTGTGGCCATCTCTACACTGTACCACCTTGCAGTCCATATGGGATACCGCCTGGAACCTTGCAATCTCTACTCTCGGAAACAACGATCAAAACTATCTCTCAAAGAGCTGTGACTCTGCTCCTTAAAACTCCTACTCCTCCTCCTTCTCATCTCAGGCAGCGTCCATCCCAATCCTGGCCCTAGAAGCTCAGGCCACACACAAACTCCAGGTGCCCTTATCCTTGCAGCCATTAATATCTGCAGTCTACTACCAAAGCTGGATGCACTCCAAGCCTTCATATGCCAACACAACCCTGACATCCTTGCAGTGGTGGAAACTTGGCTGACTCCTAAAGTTCCTGACTCAGCAGTAACAATACAGGGCTACAATGTCCACAGGCTGGACTGGATATCCAAAAAAGGCGGTGGTTGCGCAATCTATATCAAAGACTCCCTGTCTTGGCACCCTGTAGCAACTCCATCACTTTCTGCTTCGGCCCAGATTCTGCCAATAAAAATCGTCCTAGGTCCAACCATAAAGCCCTGACTATTGTCTCCGTATACATCCCACCCAGAGACCCTAACATGGCTTCAACGACATCCTAACCTTTATCAACTCTCATCCTCCTGAAGCTGAACTTATTCTACTAGGGGATTTCAACATAAACTGGTTAGCATTGAGTGCCAGTGCCTATAAAGACTCCATCTCAGTTGCTAACCTCACTAAATGCTAAACTCCCCTACTAGGATTAACTACAAGACTGGCACCAGTACCTTCTTGGATTGGTCCTCACCACTCACCCCACAAGGATTTCTCGTATGACTGTTCTCCCAGACTCTCTCAGTGACCACTCCCCAGTCATGTGTGCATGGTCTAACAAATTCATAAGCCCTTCCCAAAATTATCGCATGGCAGAGTCCTTCCTCGTGGAAAACTTCCACATCTCAAACAATACCTGCTTCTACAAGACTGGCTGCTCATCTATGAAGCAACAGATGTTAACTAGCTCTTGATCACTTCATCTCAATTTTCAACAAAGCCTCACGACCTCTTTGCCCCTGCTAAAGGCTCAAAACAAAATCTCTCTCTCTAACCCATGGGTCACTGCGCTCTTCTCTCACAGCTGAAACTAAGGGATCACCTCTGTTCAGTTGCCAGGGCCACTGGCAAACAACTGGACATCCAAAATTACAAACAAGCACGAAATGCCTGCACAAAGCCATCCGGCTAATGAAATCCACCTATTACAAAGACGCCTCACCAATACGTGGAAATGGTCGTGCTTCTGGGACAATATCAAGGATGTCACAGGAAGCAGCAAAAACCTCTCCAGCCATGTTAATGGTTGATGGATCTCAACCCTCCACCCCAAGGTGATCGCAAACATCTTTAACACGGCTTTTTCAGACCTTAGTGCTGTTCTACCCCATGATTTTTTCGAAAACAGGGCATACTCCCCAAATATCTCAGCCCCTCAGTCTAACCATCCCCTCTTCTACTTCAGGGAGGTAAGGCTGAATGAAGCTCACCACTATATTACTACAGCTATCTCTAAATCTAGATCTGGTAGTGACACCCTGGACCTTAAGCTTCTGTTGCTCACCCTCGATGAGGTAATTCATCCATTAACAAAAATCCTAAACCTCTCTCTCAGCTGTGGAAAATTCCTGGACCTATGGAAAACAGCCACCGTGACACCCATCCATAAAAGTGGGGATAAGATGAATCACTCAAATTATCGCCCTATCTCCATATTGCCCCCACTCTCTAAGGCACTCGAGCGCATCATGGCTGATCAACTTACTGACCACTTGGATAAATACAATATGCCTTGTCCACAACAACACAACTTCCGGAAAGGTCACAGCACCACCACAGCCCTTCTTGAGTTCACTGGAGCTGCACAAATCCCTTGACAACAGCCCTCTCACGGAGCTGTTTTCGTCTACCTCTCAAGGCCTTGATATAGTACACCATGGACTACTAATTCACCAACTACTGAATACCGGGCTATCACCTGACTCTTCTCTCTGGTTTAAAAGCTACTTAGAAAACCGTTCATAAAGGTAAAATTGCTGGCACTCTTTCTGACACCCTGCCTGTTCGCTTGGTGTCCCACAGGATCCATACTGGGCCCCTCCTTTTAGCCTTTCCTAAACTCCTCCCTTACCACTGCTCTGAGCAGATCACACTATATGCCAATGATGCTGTTGTATTCTCCTCACAAAGATCCTGCAACTCTTCAACACAACCTTCAACTTGGTTTCAGTTCTGTAGAGACATGGGTCCGGATATTCAAACTGCGCCATTCTGAGGCGCAAGCCTTGCGTTACTCAAAATAGTTGTGCAGGGGTGTGGCGGGCGATATTCAAAGGTTGCGCTATTGAGCAACTCCTTTGAATATCTGCCCCCAGCCACAGCCACTGTACGTAGCGCCAGTGGAACATCGCCACACATGAGTGTGTCCAGGTTGAGCATTAAACTTCGCAGTGGCGCAAAAGTACCGATGCGCCATGTTAAATTTCTGATATTCAAAAGGTGACATGCAAATGGGGCCATAATTCATGCAAAGGCGCAGGGGACATTTGCATCTGATTATAGCTCCATTTGCATGCCATTAGCATGGAGACAGAAAAGGAAGTGCAAAAGAAGAAGGAAACCACTTTGATTCTCAAATACAGTAGCAGAAAAGGCCAGAGCCAAAAGGCAGGTCTTCATGAAATATAAGGGAGCACAGCGGGATGAAGATAGGGAGGCATACCAAACTGCCCTAAGGGAAGCAGGGAAGGCAGTAAGTCAGGCAAAGTCCCAAACTGAGGAAACACTAACTTGGACAGTTAAAGAAGGTGACAAGACTTTCTATAGATACATTAGTGAAAGGAGAAAGTCGAGAGGGGGTATTGCTAAGCTCAAAGGAGAAAAGGGGGCATGTGAGGAGGAGGACCCTGTAAAAGCATCTATCCTAAATAGATACCTTTGCTCAGTATTTACTGAAGATAAGGTAGGTCAGGGCCCACAGCTCAGCATCATGGACACGGGGGAAGGAGGTGAGCACTACTCCCTTCACAAAAGAAAGGGTCCTACGAGAGCTCGCTAAGCTCAGGGTGGACAAGGCAATGGGACCTGATGGCATACATCCTAGGGTGCTTAAGGAGCTAAGGGTGTAACTAGCAGAGCCATTAGCAGAACTGTTTAGAAACTCATGAGCACAGGAGAGGTCCCAGAAGACTGGAGAAGGGTTTCATGTGATCCCGGCTCCACAAGAGTGGTAGCAGGAGGAGGCAGGGAACTACAGACCAGTCAGTCTTACCTCAGTAGTGGGCAAGATTATAGAGGCACTCCTTAAGGAAAGGATAGTGCAACACCTAGAATCCATGGGGCACAGGATCCAAGACAGCATGGGTTTACAAATGAAGGTCCTCCAAACTAATCATAGATTTCTTTGACTGGGTAACCAGAGTGGTGGACCAAGGGGAGCAGTTGATGTCGCCTACCTTGACTTCAGCAAATCTTTCAATACTGTTCCACATAGAAGATTGATAAATAAGCTGGGTTGGCTTGGGGTGGGGTGGGTCGAAGTTGGTCAACTGGGTGGCAAACTGGTTGATGGGCAGAAAACAGAGAGTGGTGGTAAATGGTATATAGTCAGAAGAGATGCAAGTCACAAGTGGGGTACCTCAGGGATCAGTCCTGGGGCTAGTCCTCTTCAGTATCTTCATTAGTGACATTGCAGATGGACTAGAGGGTAAGGCTTGTCTGTTTGCAGATGACACCAAGATCTGCAACAGAGTAGATGATCCAGATGGGGTGGGCAGAATGAGAAGAGATCTGGATAAACTACCAAATAGTTGGAAGAGTGGCAACTGGGATTTAATCCTGTTTTTCTACTTTATTTCAGGGATCCAGCGTGCCTTGACCAGGCCACGGACCCCTCAATTTCTGGAACCTAAACAGTTTTTCAGAAATCCTCTGTACTGCAAGGTACTATCCCTGACTTTTGGATTTGATACCAGTGGAAACTGATTTCCAAGTGGCCCACACTATCTCCTGCTGAACACATCTCTAACTACTGTATCTCCCTCTGTGTCTCTAGTTGAATTTATGTGCCAGGGTTTAATAACTTGTTTAATCCTTACAGTCATTTTAAGTTCTGAGTTGATATTAGAAGTGAATTTTGAGCTTTTTTTTTTTTTGACTGTTGACTTTTCCATTAGTAGATTATATCCTCTCACCACTAGAGGGCTATATCTCTATCTCTATCTAGTACGTAAGCCATGTGGGTTCTCTCTGCCTTTCTCTCACCTCTCCTCCTCCTCCTTGCTCTGCCCTCCCTCTTCTCTATCCCTGGTCCTAGTCACCCCCACCCCACCCCACCCCACCCTGCCACCCTCTACTCTGGTTTCCACTGCCTACTCCAAGGAACTCTCCACTTCCACTTGAGACTTTGCTTGGTGCAGTTTGGATATTCCTGGTTACTTAACCTGACCACTACTCTCAACAAGTGTGGCCATCTCTCTACACTGTACCACCTTGCAGTCCATATGATGATACGCCTGGAACCTTGCAATCTACTCCTCGAAACAACGATCAAAACTATCTCTCAAAGAGCTGTGACTCTGCTCCTTAAAACTCCTACTCCTCCTCCTTCTCATCTCAGGCAGCGTCCATCCCAATCCTGGCCCTAGAAGCTCAGGCCACACAAACTCAGGTGCCCTTATCCTTGCAGCCATTAATATCTGCAGTCTACTACCAAAGCTGGATGCACTCCAAGCCTTCATATGCCAACACAACCCTGACATCCTTGCAGTGGTGGAAACTTGCTGACTCCTAAAGTTCCTGACTCAGCAGTAACAATACAGGGCTACAATGTCCACAGGCTGGACTGGATATCCAAAAAGGCGGTGGTTGCGCAATCTATATCAAAGACTCCTGTCTTGGCACCCTGTAGCAACTCCATCACTTTCTGCTTGTCCAGATTCTGCCAATAAAATCGTCCTAGGTCCAACCATAAAGCCCTGACTATTGTCTCCGTATACATCCCACCCAGAGACCCTAACATGGCTTCAACGACATCCTAACCTTTATCAACTCTCATCCTCCTGAAGCTGAACTTATTCTACTAGGGGATTTCAACATAAACTGGTTAGCATTGAGTGCCAGTGCCTATAAAGACTCCATCTCAGTTGCTAACCTCACGCAAATGCTAAACTCCCCTACTAGGATTAACTACAAGACTGGCACCAGTACCTTCTTGGATTGGGTCCTCACCACTCACCCCACAAGGATTTCTCGTATGACTGTTCTCCCAGACTCTCTCAGTGACCACTCCCCAGTCATGTGTGCATGGTCTAACAAATTCCTTAAGCCCCTTCCCAAAATTATCGCTAGCAGAGTCCTTCCTCGTGGAAAACTTCCACATCTCAAACAATACCTGCTTCTACAAGACTGGCTGCTCATCTATGAAGCAACAGATGTTAACTCGGCTCTTGATCACTTCATCTCAATTTTCAACAAAGCCTGCGACCTCTTTGCCCCTGCTAAAAGGCTCAAAACAAAATCTCTCTCTCTAACCCATGGGTCACTGCGGCTCTTCTCTCACAGCTGAAACTAAGGGATCACCTCTGTTCAGTTGCCAGGGCCACTGGCAAACAACTGGACATCCAAAATTACAAACAAGCACGAAATGCCTGCACAAAAGCCATCCGGCTAATGAAATCCACCTATTACAAAGACGCTCTCACCAATACGTGGGGAAATGGTCGTGCTTTCTGGGACAATATCAAGGATGTCACAGGGAAGCAGCCAAAAACCTCTCCAGCCATGTTAATGGTTGATGGATCCTCAACCCTCCACCCCAAGGTGATCGCAAACATCTTTAACACGGCTTTTTCAGACCTTAGTGCTGTTCTACCCCATGATTTTTTCGAAAACAGGGCATACTCCCCAAATATCTCAGCCCCTCAGTCTAACCATCCCCTCTTCTACTTCAGGGAGGTAAGGCTGAATGAAGCTCACCACTATATTACTACAGCTATCTCATCTAGATCTGGTAGTGACACCCTGGACCTTAAGCTTTGTTGCTCACCCTCGATGAGGTAATTCATCCATTAACAAAATCCTAAACCTCTCTCTCAGCTGTGGAAAATTCCCGGACCTATGGAAAACAGCCACCGTGACACCCATCCATAAAAGTGGGGATAAGATGAATCACTCAAATTATCGCCCTATCTCCATATTGCCCCCACTCTCTAAGGCACTCGAGCGCATCATGGCTGATCAACTTACTGACCACTTGGATAAATACAATATGCCTTGTCCACAACAACACAACTTCCGGAAAGGTCACAGCACCACCACAGCCCTTCTTGAGTTCACTGGAGCTTTGCACAAATCCCTTGACAACGGCCCTCTCACAGGAGCTGTTTTCGTCTACCTCTCCAAGGCCTTCGATATAGTACACCATGGACTACTAATTCACCAACTACTGAATACCGGGCTATCACCTGACTCTTCTCTCTGGTTTAAAAGCTACTTAGAAAACCGGTCGCGAAGAGTAAAAATTGCTGACTCTTTCTGACACCCTGCCTGTTCGCTGGTGTCCCACAGGATCCATACTGGGCCCCCTCCTTTTTAGCCTTTTCCTAAACTCCCTTCCTTACCACTGCTCTGAGCAGATCACACTATATGCCAATGATGCTGTTGTATTCTCCACTCACAAAGATCCTGCAACTCTTCAACACAACCTTCAACTTGGTTTCAGTTCTGTAGAGACATGGGTCCGGATATTCAAACTGCGCCATTCTGAGGCGCAAGCCCTTGCGTTGCTCAAAATAGTTGTGCAGGGGTGTGGCCGGGGCGATATTCAAAGGAGTTGCGCTATTGAGCAACTCCTTTGAATATCATCCCCCAGCCACAGCCACTGTACGTAGCGCCAGTGAGACATCGCCACCGCAGGTTGTCGGGTTGAGCATTAAACTTCGCGTGGCGCAAAGTACCGATGCGCCATGTTAAATTTCTGATATTCAAAAGGTGACATGCAAATGGGGCCATAATTCATGCAAAGGCGCAGGGGACCATTTGCATCTGATTATGGCTCCATTTGCATGCCATTAGCATGTGTAGCGCCGCGATCCCGAGGACTTCGCCTGGCAGCCCTGCCGAGGCAGCAGCCGTCGGGGACCGGCGCACCACCTGCCGATCGCGGGCGGTATGTATGCAGACAACACCCCCAAACATCTCCTGATGCCCGATCGTGGGCGGTATGTATGCAGACATCTCCCCAAACAGCTCCCGATGTCCGGATCGGGGCAGAACGTGAATCAACCCCCAGTGCCCGATCATGGGCGAGCGTGAATCACCCCCGTGCCGTCGGCGGGCAGAGTAAAAGCCCTCCCAACCCGAATATCTCCCTGGTGGTCCAGTGGACGTAATGCCCGATCGCGGGCAGAATGTCCAGTGACAACCCCCCAAACATCTCCCTGGTGTCTAGTGTCACCCCAACCCACCCTCCCACAAGCCCCTCCACCCGCTCCCCTCCGGCGGCGGCGGGCGGCAGCATCCTGCCTGCCGCCCGCCGCCGCGCCGACTTGACTGTCGGTGCCAGGCTGCATGCCCAGTGGTGCAGAGCTGGAGCCAATGGGCGTACCTTCCGCCATCGCTAACCAGTCAGAACTTGTGAATGAACATCATTCACAAATCTGGACTATCGCTGTTAACTGCGCCCGGTAGCTCTAACTACGCAATACGGACAGTCGGCACAGCCGACAGGCGGCTGAGCAGGTGGGATGCTACCCGCCGCCGGCTGCCGGGGGCGGGGTGGAGAGCTTTCTTGGAGTGGGTGGGGTGGAGACACTAGACACCAAGCTGAGGTTATCCTGAACGTCTACCAATCAGCGATCACTAATTTCCTGAAGGCGTTCGAGTTGAAACTTCCCCGGTCTGCCAGCGATCGGCGAGGATTGATCACGTTCTGCAATCGACATCCGGGATCTGTTTGGGGGAGGTGTCTGCGCCACGCCTGCCCGCGATCGAGCGATGGGAATGTTTGAAAGTGTCTGGATACGCTGCCGCGATCAGGCTGGTGAGGGCACAGGGACTGGTTGGGGGCCAGCCACGGGTGGCAGCTGCTGTTGTGCCTGCAGACAGCAGCTCACCTGTGGGTGGCCCTCAACTGATCCTTTTTTTGGCTCAAAGTTGTGCAGGCGCGAGGTTGGGGGTCGCGCCTGCACAACTCTGCACAGCCCGACTGAATATCGGGTTGTGCAGTTTATGCATGGTTCCTCCCCCTCATGTTGAGCATGCATTCATTTGCATTGCGCTGTTGCTCAGCCTGTTTTCAGTGGCGCAACTGCCTCCTGCTGAATATCGCAGAATGGTGCAATGTAGGACTTGCGCATGCGCAACCTTGTTGCGCATGGAGCAACCCTTTTGAATATCTGGGCCATGGTTTCTTAATCATAAACTGGTCCTCAATGACAAGAAAACCAAATCTATGCTCTTCTGCATCTCTCATAACCCACACAAGCTACTCCACTTGGCTATCTCCACCACCCAGGGGAACACTCTAGATCAGGTGGGGTCCTTCAAATACTTAGGGATACAGCTTGACCCTAATCTCTCCTAGAGAACTCATGTAGATAATGTAGCTAGAGCTGCTAATACACAGCTTGGTCTCCTCTACAAAAACAGACCACACCTCACACCAGAAGCTTTGAAGGTTGCAGTCCTGAGCTCTGTGATCTCTGTAATAGACTATGGTCTCATCATTTATGGCTCAGCCACAACCACAACCCTTAGACGCCTCTCAACTGCCTTAAATAAGCCACGTCGGCTCATTACTGGTGCTCACCGTCTCACCCACACATGTGACCTGTACACTCAGACTGACTGGCTCCAACTATCAAACCTCATAAAGTTTCTCACCTTCTCCATGGCGAAAAAAATCTACCTTGGCCTTGCACCTTCTGGGGTCTTAACACTATTACAACACCAAATTAACAAATGGTGCCTTAGGAGATCCACACTACAGCTACTGAAAGTCCCCCACTGTCACACTTCACAGGGACAGCACTCTTTTGCTTATTGAGCGCCACTCTGTTTCAATGGCTTCAGCCCCACCATTTCCTCTGCCCCAATAACTGGTATGTTTAAAACTAGGCTCTGGGACTATCTCACTACCAGCAGCTCCTGTGACTGCCCAACTTAACCTTGTTTCTCCACTTCCCTTCCTGCTCTAGTGGTCACCCCCTTCCCTCCTCACTGGATTCTACCCTTACATCTTAGTATACCCAATGCTGCACTTTTCACCCTCTTCCCCACCCTTCCTACATTCCTTCTCCCCTCCCTCCCCTCTTCCCTCTCCCTATGACTCTGGCACTTCTTATCTGTTGTCTATTTTCTCTGACAAATGCTGCTGGCTGCCTTGTTACAATGCTACCCTTGAATTGTATTAATCTGTACTCTGTTTGCAATGTCCACATTGTTGTAATGTCTGTCTTGATGTTCCCCATAATTTGTATTTCTCTGATGTAGAACCTTTGTAAAAGAGCCAAGGCTCCAAGGTATTTGTAATCCTAGACTTGATAAATAAATAAAATAAACAAAAAGTGCAAAATCATGCACATAGGGAAGTGAAACCCTGAAACCACCTATAGGTTGGGAGGGGAGTTGCTGGCAGTCACAAAGGAAGAAAGAGACTTGGGCATCATCATCGCTGATGACCTGAAATCATCCAAGCAGATCTCTAAAGCAGAAGGCAAGGCTAGGGGGATGCTAGGTTGTATTAGTAGGGGTATCACAAGTTGTAAGAGGGAGGTAATAATCCCTCTTTACAAGACACTGGTTAGGCCCCATCTGGAGTACTGCATGCAGTACTGGAGGCCACACCTTCACAAGCACATTAACCAAATTGAGGCAGTCCAGAGAAGGGCAACCAAAATGGTGCAGGGACTGCATCAGAAAACATATGAGGACAGATTAATGGAGCTCAATATGTATACCCTAGTGCAAAGGAGGGAGAGAGGTGATATGATCGAAACATTCAAACACCTTAAGGGCATTAACAAGGTGAAAGAGTCTAACATGTTTCAATATAAGAAAAATAGCAGAACAAGAGCACACAGCATGAGATTAGAGGGAGGCCGATTAAGGGGTAATGTGAGGAAGTTCTTTTTCACAGAAAGGGTGGTAGATGTC
Source organism: Neoceratodus forsteri (assembly GCA_016271365.2). NCBI lineage: Eukaryota > Metazoa > Chordata > Ceratodontiformes > Ceratodontidae > Neoceratodus > Neoceratodus forsteri. The sequence goes on along the minus strand of CM057449.1, from coordinate 606,279,974 downwards.
TGGAACGGCCTACCTCAGGAAGTGGTGGCTATGAATACAGTGCAGGGCTTCAAACAGGCATGGGACAGGCATAAGGGAGCAATACAGATAAGTATGAATAGATAGGCCACTGACAGAGCAAAGGCCAATGGCACATTTATAAGGTAGAAAAAGAAATGAGCAGACTGGATTGGTCTTGCGGTCCTTATTTGTCATCAACTTCTATGTTAAGTGACTTTTTCAGAGTCATACAGTATGCAAGTGGAGGTTGTGGAAATCAAACCCAGGCCTGCTGAATGTACCAATAACATTGACAGTTTGTTAGTCTAAGCTCTAGACTATAATGCCTCACATTTATCTCCACACTTGAGTACTAAGACCTTCATAACTAACTTGTGACTGCCAATCTTGAGTTATGGGTCTCACCTCTCACTAGGGGAGATAAATGTTTTATTTCATTGTAACTCAGTATGCATTCCAAAAACAGAATAAATGATGGCTAAGTGTGGTGTATGGGGAAATGCCATACTGTAGTAAGAGGAATATTACAGTCACAGAATACCATGACAAGCACTGCACTTGCATGCTGTGAGACCCAAAGCCACAAAATAAGGCCTGGGGCACTGTGTGCAACAATGCTGCTGGTCTGAAACAAGACGTGTGATAATCTGCTGCTTTGTGAGTACTTGCAAAGTTCACTACAGATCTGAGGTACTGTGTATGATCTTGCCACTGCTCCATGAGTGACCTACATGTCCACTGGCTATGGTCTTCTACTGGTCTAGTACAATATGTGTGTAATGATGCACCTGCTGTGCAAGTGGTATAAACAAAAACTGTGCCCCAGGCATGTATTCTGTGGCCCTGTGTCTAACAACGTATGAGTGCAGTTTCCGTCATGGGCTTTAACTGTAATCCTCATACTGTGTTATTTATTTATGATGTTAAAGCATGTTTGAAACCTGGGTTTTGCTCTAGCATTCAATTTAGCAGGTTCATCGGATGGTGGATGGGGCTGGGTAGAGTTAGTGTTTGAAAAAAATAACTTTTACATCCCATTTATTTACTTTTATAACTTTAATAATAAACCATCTAAAGCCTGTGCATTAATTTCTGCTGTTTGTAATAGTATAGTATATGAAACACTACCCACCTCCATTTAACAGTTTAATGCATAATTTGATGTATGTAAGAAAACTCTATTGACAAGAAATTTCATGTCAACTTTTTTGAAGTTAGCCCTTTTCAAAGAAATGATCTTCTGAAGGGGCTAACTCTGGAAACAATAGAGCTAGGTATTTTTTTCTCTTTGTTTCTTTGCCTGCACCCCCAGTTCGAGCAACATCACCGCAGCCCTGTCACTGACCTATTCCATGGACTTACGGGTTAACCACCACTTATACAGAGCCATATTGGTGGGTAGTCAGCCAGGTAGGGTTGTATGGCACCTGTGGGGGGTGCTGAGTGAGTCAAGGCATTTTCCTTCTTTTTCTCCCCGGGACATCTGTGAGTGATGCATGTGCACTCATGCGTACTGACACACATGCATGCCATGTCAGTCCATGCCCCCCCCATGTCTGCTGATCCTGCCGGTGCTGCCACCCATCCTCCACTAGGTGGCAGGCAAGCCACGGGACTCAGAGTCCCCCCTTTCTGAGGGAGCAGAGTCATCCTGCAATGCTCAATCCTCCACTCGACCAGCTTCTGAGTGATCTTGGTCCATTCCTGAACCCAGGTTATTGGCGTGGCTGGAGGTAAGGTAGCCCTCCACGCTGCTAGGCTGGCTTATGGGAAATTTTTAATGAAAATTTGGTGTCATATAGACATGGCTCTGGCATGTTGATACAGTGGTTATGCATCGATAAACTCATTTGTATATAGAAACATAGAATTTTTTGGCAGAAAAGGAGCACTTGACCCAGCCCAGTCTGCCCAATGTCCCTACTTAGTCTGTCTACGTAGACCTTAACTGGTCTCTGGTGACCCTCCCTTCTCTCTCTGCCCATTTTCTAATATTTCTCTATGTCTGTTGCATGTATGCTTGAAGCCCCTACTGTTTTTGCCTCCACCACTTTCGCTGGCAGTCTCTTCCAGGCATTCACCACACTTTCAGTGAAGTAGTACTTTATCACATCCCTCCTAAACCCCCCAGCATTAGCAAATGCCTTTTGGTTCTGGTGCTCTTCCTCATTTGAAAGAGACTTCCCTTCTGTACCCTGTTCACCCCCGTGAGGTACTTGTAAGTCTCCATCATGTCTCTTCTCATGTTCCTGTCTTCCAGGGTTTATATGTTGAGATCCTTCAGTCTCTCTACATAGATCTTCTGGTGTAACCCTTGCACCGGTTTAGTTACCCTCCTCTGGACTGTCTTCACCCTGTCTATGTCCTTTCTGAGGTGCAGACTCCAGAACTGGACACAATACTCCAGGTGGGGCCTCACCAGTGAGTGATATAGTGGCAACACCATCTCCCTCATCCTGCTGGAGATGCCTCTCCATATGCATCCCAGCATCCCACTGGCCCTACCCACTGCTTTGTCACACTGTCCTTGCCGCTGTGAGGTCATCAAATATAACCCCAAGGTCCTGTTCCTGCTTAGTGACTGACAGTACCACCCCCCATCCTATACTCAGTTCTTGGGTTCCTATGATTTAGGTACATGATTTTGCCTTTTTGGCATTGAACCCCAACTGCAATGCTCTTGACCACTTCTTGAGTTTCCCCAAGATCCCTAAGTATTCTTTCCACCCCTTCCGTATTGTCCACCCTACAACAGATTTTGGTATCATTTGCAAGCATGCTTATCTTCCCTTCTAGTTAATCTGCAATGTCACTTTTTTGAAGATATTGAAGAGGACTGGTCCCAGTACTGAGCCCTGTGGTGTCCTGCTGGTTACTGTCCTATCATTAGAGTAAGTGCTGTTAACCATCACCATCTGTCACCTTTCCTTTAACAAGTTTGTAACCCAGTTCACAACTTTGGATTCCATGCCAAGGCTGCTCAATTTCTTAATCAGTCACCTGTGTGGCATAGAGTCGAATGCCATGCTAAAGCCCATATAGGCCACGTCCTCTGCCCTCCACTAATCTATTTCCCTGGTGACCTAGTCAAAGAACCTAATCAGTTTCATCTGGCATTACTCCTCCCCCCCACCTTGAATCCATGCTACTTTTGGTCTTGAAGCCCACTGGATCAAGATCCCACTCCATACCTTGACCACTCTTGTACTGAACCAGTACTTTCTTTTATTGGTACAGTATTTTTCCCTACATAACTGTAATGGATATGCTCTTGTAGTGTATACTTGTTCCCTTAGAACCAGGCCTAATTGATCCCATAGTGCTGTATCTGACAAGCATAAGGACTTCTATTGTGTATACCTCTTGTATTATATATTTTTTCTTCGTTGTTCTACATTTTATATCTCCTGTCTATGTAATTGCGAACTGTATGTGTACTGTATGTGCCTCAGGACCTCCTTGTGAATGAGCTTGCTCAACGGAGTCTTTCCTGCAATAAACTTGAACTTGAACTCTACCCACTTTTTCTTTAACAGGGTTTCCATTAATTTCCCCACCACTGATGTGAGACTGACCAGCATGTAATTGGTAGCCTCCTTCCTGCTGTTGCTCTTATGGAGCGGGACTATGTCTGCTCTCCTCCAGTCCTATGCCTGTTTCCAGGGAGCTGTTGAATATGACTGCCAGTGGGGCAGCTAGCAGCTCCCTGACTTCTTTTAGTGCCCTTGGATGTATCCCGCCTAGTCCCAAAGCCTTGTATATTTTCAGAGCTGCAAGTCCCTTCAGGACACTTTCCTCTGAAAAAGGACTTGTGTGCACCTACCTTCCTCCTTTATTCATAGGTTTCATAGGTTATTACAGAGCTCTTAGATGACCATTGGTCCATTTTAGCTCTCCAAAAGTATCAGTAGTAACCTGATATATTATTTGCAATCAAATGGTTGTCCAGTGTAGACTTAAACTTGATCATATTCCTGCTAGCAACTGCCTCAACAGGGAGCCCACTCCATACCTTGACCACTCTTGTACTGAACCAGTACTTTCTTTTATTTGTACGGTATTTTTCCCCACATAACTGCAATGGATGTGCATACTTGTTCCCTTAGAACCAGGCCTGATTGATCCCATAGTGCTGTATCTGATAATGCTTTGTAGATCAGATACATATCCCCCTTAGCCTACAGAAATACAGGGAGTACAATCCCAATACTTCCAGTCTCTTTTCATATGTTTTGCCTTTTATCTCCTTTATTGTATGTATTGCTCTTCTTTGAACTCTTTTGAGTGCTGTTATCTCTTTTTTTCCACCAGGTGCCCAACACTGGGCACAGTACTCAACATGAGGCCTCAGCAGTGAAGTGTAGAGTGGGAGCCGTACCTCCCTGGCTCTGCTTTTAATATGTCTGTTTATGCAGTACAATATGCTGCTAGCATTCTTGATTACCTGATTGCAATGCATTTTAAAGTTAAGGTAATTTCTGATTCTTATGCCCAGATCCCTTTCATCTAGCACCTCCTTTAAATCTGCCCCACTCAGTACATATTGTAACTTCATGTTCTCACCCAAGTGCATTACAGTGCATTTTCCAGTGCTGAAGCTTAATCTATGAAGTTTAGCCCATTGTTTCAATTTGCCTAATGCTGATTGCAGTATGTTTACATCCTCTTTATTGTTTATAACTAGCCCAATCCTAGTATCATTGGCAAATTTAGATTCCCAAATTCTTGTTTTGGCTTTCATGGATGAGATATATATGTTAAATAAACATGGGCCCAGCATGGAGTCCTGAGGTACCCCGCTGGTCACATCGGCCCACCCTGAATATGAGCCTTTGACACATACCCTCTGTTTCCTGTTGGATAGCCATCTGTCCATCCATAGGGACAGGATTCCATGGATCCCATGATCTGCCAAGGCATCAACCAGTTCCCCATGTGGGACTTTGTTGAATGTCTTAGAGAAGTCCAAAAAAATGATAGCCACTGAGTTCCTGTCACCTAATGCTTTGCTGACTTTACCATAGAAATCAAAGAGATTTGTCTGGCATGATTGTCCTTTTGTAACCCCGTGTTGTGCTGGATCTATTGCCACCGTCTGGTATAGAAATTCAGTAATATGGTCCTTAAGGAGTCCCTCCAAAACCTTTCCCAGTACTGCAGTCAGGGTAGCTGATCTATAATCGCCCACATCTTGTTTTGATCCCTTTTTGTGTATAGGTACCACCTCTGCCCACCTCCAGACCTCCATCACCTCTCCCTGATCGATGGATTTATGGAAAAGAGATGTCAAGGGACCTGCCAGAACCTCTGCGAGCTCCTTAATTACTCTGGGGTGCAGACCATCTGGTCCCTGCACCTTATTTTGGTCTAACTTCTGGAGTTTTTTCTTAATGTCTGATACTTCCAGCACCAGACTATACTCTGCAACATGGTCTAAATGGGCCTTGGTACTATGCATTCTATTGTTATAGATTGAAGAAAAGTAGCTGTTATAGTGCTCAGCCATTTTATGGTTGTCAGTGATTAGGGTCCCATCTGTGTTTTTCAGTGGGCCAACTATTTTGCTGCCTCCCTTTTTGTTATTTATATAGGAGTAAAAAGATTTATAATTATCTTTAACTTTGCTATTCCTGCTGCTCTCTGGTAGTCCATACCTCCCCTCCACTGTGAAGACTGAGCAAAAGTACCTGCCTAATGGTCCTATGCTTCAACATCTGGAAAATCAGGCGCCAAACTAAACACTCTTCCCTAAAATAAATGCATTGTCCACTCCAGAGAACTGAGTTAATATCTGGACATAATTCACTAACAAAATTAATCATACAGTAAACATTTCTCTAGAGGTATGCAAATTGACTTCACCTGCAACTTTACTGTACTGTGGTTCCTCAGGCAGGAAACCTAGAAAACTACAAACACCATGGCTAACTGCATCCTCTAACTTTTTCAGCAGCCTCCTGCATAGTATGGAATCAATGGCCTTGCTGAAGTCAAAGTAGAGCAAATTTACTGCCCGTCCTCTATCGCTTTAGTGACTCAGCTGAAAACTAATATCAGGTTAGTTTGGCATGACCTCCCTGAGACAAACCCATGCTGCTTATTGTCTTGCAGTGCATTATCTTTTATGCAGTGTATGAGCATGAGATCATTACTCCTGCAAAGTGCCACATCAGTGGGGGGGGGGGACTGATGGCAGATGTCTGCAGGGCATGTGTGGGAGCATGCACCCCTCACGCTGACATCATTACATGTCTGTGTCTCCAGAGGGAACTTTAGTGAGGAAAAATCCCTGTGCTAGCCACATAGTGACATCAGGGAACTTGATGACACTGTCTTGAGCCCACACTGGGAGATGCTGGGGACCGGATAGCATCTTGGCCCTCTTACCTTGAGTTCTGGGGGGGAGCCCACTGTGGGGGCAAGCCATGATCTCCTGGTTCTGCGGTAGGCTCCTGGCAATAGCACAGAGAGGTGAACCTGAACAGAGCATCAATCAGCCTATATGGGGTATACCCCAAAGCATACACATCAGAATAAGAAACTTAAAAAAAAATATCATGCTGTGCTTCTCTGGCTGGATGTCGGCAATGCTGATTGTAATGCACACTGGGAAAAAGAACCCAAATACAGAGTATTGTATTGGGAGGAGGCTTAAGTTGACCCTTTCCATCTGTTTCCCCTGCCCCATCACCTGTCATCTCTGTGACTTATCCTGTGTTCACTTACCCCTATGACTTTCCCCCCTTCACGGTGGGGCTTTTTCAACAGGGCTGACTGTATAGGCCCCTTGAATCCTCTTGAGGCAGCATCGGAAGACTCACACAACAGCTAATTGTGTGGAGCCTGCAAGGATAACTGTATAATCCTGCTGCCGCTTTTTTTTCTATTTGTTTCTTTGCACACCACCTCCAGACGTCAGCACACTCAGAGCTTTGAGGGGATGGGGGTGTGTATAATGGCATGTCCAGCCAACTTCTACCCTCTGGCTCTCACTCTGCCTATGCTGCCTTTCCACCCATGATCACCCAGGTGGCAACACTACAGCAGAGGCCGAGCCCCTTCTTCTCTGTAGAAGGAGGAGCGCATCCTCTGCATGCACAATCCTTTACACTGGCCTTCTGATGATCCCGGGCTCATTCCTGAATCCGGGTCTCCTCTGTTACAAACAGTAGTTTTAACCCTATGCCAACAGGCCAGCACATCCCACATTTTGTTAGTACTTCCCAAGTCAATTTCATTATTAGCAGTACCTGAGTACAAATGCTTACACAGCATTACAGTGGTACCCCAGATAGGGTTTTGCTTGAACTTCTCAAGTTACTAACAAGTGTGCTTCTAGTTAAGACAATGCAGAAGCCTTTACAGATGTACTAAAGACAGTTAGTGAAGACCAGCTTGGGTGAGTGAAACCAGATGGCTCTTACCTTTTTCTTTTATTATTTTTGATAACCAGATAGGGCCCACTGGGCCACATAGTTCATTTACAGGGACAACTCGGGAACAGAGAGTTGGTTAAGTGAAATGCTCAGAGTCATGCAGTATGCAACTAGAGTCTATGGGAAAGAAACCCATACCTGCTGGATGTACCAAGCTCATTAATAGCTGTTACGCTAACCTCTAGGCTATACTGCATTGGGTCAAGGGGTGAAACAAGCAGAGTACCCTACTGAGTTGTGGACTGCCCTACCTGGGGATGCTCTCCAGATGCTGTCTTCTTGCTCTGTGGCCATAACACTGTAGGTTCTCATATACTCCAGGGTTTCTTAGTGCTACTACTGCCCAATATTCAAAGATTTGTGAGGGCGCTAACCGATGTTTGCCCATACAAACATGGTTTTGCGCTGAAGCCCAATATTCAAAAGGCTTGGTTACACTGGCAAATGGGGTTAATAGCTGTGCAAACCAAAGGGGTATGGAAACTGGGGGGGCAGGACAGAATATTATTGCAAGTCAATATACAGCAGATTTGCATGGCAAAGAAGGGTTTAACGCTGTCCTTTTGTGCCATGCAAATACCGTCAAACAAAACTCCCTCTTACTCTACGCAACACTAACAGCTGCCAGAGATAATGCAGCCAACTAACCAGACAGCCGCTAGGGGAGCACACCCACCCCCTGTGCTCCTGGCACCCCCTGATCACCAGTCCATATTAAAAGAAATCCTCCCTGGTGCTAGTGGTCCCCCCTCCCACTGATCATCACCTCACATTAAAAAATATCTTCCCTGGTGGCAGTGGTGCCCCATCCCTCTGATCACCAGTTCGTCCTAAAATAAATCCTCCATGGTGCTTGTGGTCCTCCGCCTGTGACCGCCAGCCCTATGTAAAAAACATCCTCCCTTGTGCTAGTGGTTCACCCCCAGATGGCCAGCACATAGTATAACTAAACCTCTCTGGCATCCAGCGATTCCCCCCGGCACCAACCTATAGTAGCTTCTGTCACATGTCCATGGCATCTAGCACCCCCCCCACTATGACACTGAGCATCCCCTCGAGTCACCTCACCAGTACCCTTGGTGCTGCAGGTGCACACAAGGTGACTGGCGCAGCCCTTCTCACATCTCCTCAGCTGGCTGCCATATGACCTGATAGGGAGCTTGCATCTTATTTATAAGACAGGGCATGTCACCCTGTACAATAATTAAGATATGCGCTCTCTGCCTGGACATACACTGACTGGCTGAGGAGGTGTGATGATGGTTGTGCTGATTGCTGTATGCACACCAGCATCACTGAGGATACTGGTAAGGTGACTAGGGGAGGGTATTTGGTGCTGTGGTGGGGGGGCTGCTAGACACCAGGGACATCGATAGGAGGTACCGTGGATTGGTGCCGGGGGATCACTGAACACCAGGGAGGTTCAGTTATACTATGGGCTGGCTATCGGGGGCACAACTAGCAGTAGGGAGGATATATTTTACATACAGGCAGGTGATTAGAGTGGGGTACCACTAATACCAGGAAGGATTTCTTTTAACACGGACTGGTGATTGGAGGGAAGGGGAATCAGTAGCACCATGGAGGATTTCTTTTAATTCGGACTGGTGATTGGAGGGAGGAGGGGACCACTAGCACCATAGAAACATAGAATTTGATGGCAGATAAGAACCGCTTGGCCCACCCAGTCTGCCCATTTCCCTACCTAATGGATAAGCTGCAGATTCTAGTTAACCAGCAGCCTACTTCTTCCTACCCCCACCCCGTAGAATTGCCTTATGACTGTCCCATGCATGCTTGAATTCCACCACTGTTTTTGACTCCACAACCTCCTCCGGAAGGCCGTTCCATGCATCCACAACCCTCTCTGTGAAAAAATGCTTCCTTAAATTACCTCAGACGCCCCCTCTATCTTCAAATTGTACCCCTTGTTCTTGACACCTCTTTTTTGAAAGATGCTACCTCTTGGACTTTGTTGATTCCCTTGAGGTACTTGAAAGTTTCTATCATGTCCCCCCTCTCCCTCCTTTCCTCGAGGCTATACATATTAAGCTCCTTAAGTCTCTCTTAATACAGGCTGGCGATCGGGGGGGAGACCACTAGCACCAGGGGTGTTTTATTATGGACTGGCGATTGGAGGGAGAGGGGGACCACTACCATAAGGGATGTTTTATTAAATATGGGCTGGTGATCAAAGGGTGGGGGACCACTAGCACCATGGATTTTTTATTAAATATAGGCTGGTGATTGGAGGGGGGACCACCAATGCTAGGGATAGCTACATATATGTCTAAACCAGCGGGGAGCAGCCCCATGCTAACTTGCCTCCGCTACCCATGCAGATGGGCCCATAATGGGCATGCAAATGTCCCCTTAATGCCTTGCTTGCCAAATGGGCTCATTTGCACGGGTCCCTTTGAAAATTGCAGATAGCGCTCCAGCGTTACCCCACCCTAGAGGCCCACTTCAGGAGCCATGTCCGGGCAGTGCTACTTGACTTAGTGCTGCGCAGACATGGCCTATATTTAGTCAGATAGTGCTGGTGCCTTATCCAACTGAATATAGCATTCTCGGACCCCTGGGCACTTGCAAAGTGAGCGCAAGCCTTTGCACTCCACTTTGCACTTTTCCGGCCCCTAATCTTTTATAGCACAGGAAACCTCTGCCTTGTCCTAACCAGTTTTAGCTGTTACTTAATCCCTGGTTATTTTCAGTGTAGGGTAGCAGGGTGTTACAAGTAACATGTTACTGTAATCTGATTACTTTGGTGTGTAATGGGTATCGGTAACACATTACTTATTATTTTCTTCTAAGTAATGTGTTACTGCAACGCTAATTCAGCATATTTATTTTGGGGACCCATGAGATTGCAGTGGGAAGAAAACTGGGATGGCTGTCAGGTGCCAAATTTGTCAATTATGGGAATCTGCAAAACCTTTTTTCATTGCAGCTTTTCCCACTGAATGTCCTGTGAGGTGATTGGTGACTAGGTGGGGGCCTGAGGGGTTGCAGCAGGAGGAGAACTGGGCTGGTTGTCATGCGCTGACTTTGTGAATCTGCAAAGCTGTTTTTTTTTTTTACTGTAGAATTTCCTGCCAAAAGTCCTGTGTAGTGGCTGATGACTGGTGAGGTAGGACTTTTGCCCATGTGAAAATTTTATGTTTTTTTGTGTGCCCAGGGGTTTGCAACGAAGTGGCTGGTGGACAGGTGCTAGTAAGTTGTAGTTAATTGTCACTGGCCAGAATGGCCACATGGATTTGGGCTCGTGACTCCTGTGATTGGTAGGATGGCTATCAGTGACTGGAAGTAGGAGGAGTCAAGGTGGAGTCTAACCACGCAAGTTATAGATTAGCGCCATTCACCATCTTGAGAACATAGTCAGTAGACATGCACTTCTTGTCTCAGACTCGCTGTCAACTTTTTTGTAATGTTGGTAAGCCTTTGACCTTTGGTGACTAGTGCGACATATTTTGATCAGCACTGAGCCTGTGGCAGCATAATTTGCCCGGCTGCTGGAAGATCAATTTGTGTCGGTCGGTAATTTGGGGCTGACTCATTTGTTTAAAAAAAAATCAGCAGCCACCATGCGCGTGCTAACCACAATGCTTACGGTCATCAGGGTGCCGCTAATCCAAACCACTGCATGCCTAACTAACCACTTTTGTGGACTCCCTGTCATGGAGAGGCAGGTGGTCAATATCTGTGCCAGGACAGAGTCCAGGACTTGAGCCAAGCAGACCACTATCATGGTACCAGCAGAGCCAGATTAGTGAATTATGTAAGGTGCCAGCTCTTTTAAAATGTGTTTTTCTTGACTACTTGCTTGGGTGTGGCCGGGTTCTCATCTCGCCACCAGAAGGTACAGGAGGAAGGAGGCAGAGCTGGGGGGGGGGGGAGTTTACAAAAAACGAAAGAAAAGAGGCAGACACCAACATTCGATTTATTTAATTTTACCGTCTGTACATTAATGTTTAGTATTTAGATTTGCTCGGTGTTACTGACTTTCATTGAAGAATAAAAAGTGAAAGTGATCGTGTTTCTCTTTGCAGGTTTTTGCAGTTTGCAGTATCACAAAAAGTTGTGTCTGTGTTTTGGTTTGACTGTAGTGCTTTTATTTGTTTTCCATTTTGAAGATGGACATTGTGCTACTGCTGACCCTGATAGCCCTGGGTGCACTTGAGGACAGATGAGCACAATGCTTTGCATTGCAGTGTTTAGTGTTCCAATCAGCTTGGTGGGGGTGGGGAGTGATTGGTCTGTGCATGGTTTGCAGCTGCTGCTCCTCACACCCTCTCCCTGTCAGTACATTGTATTACTGTGACTTGTGTGACACAACGTGTGATAACTGCCCCACCCTTGTGTGAGGGGGAGAGCGACTTGCCATGCAAAGAATGCTGTGGTGCAAGGTCCTGCATGGTCCTGCTGCCTGGCCCCGTCCTTTCCACTCACTCTGCATTGTATGTGCCACTAAGGTCTGTGGGATCTGTCTCCATCACTGGCTGCTGTATTGTGGTTGGTAGGGTGGGGCTGTCGGTGTGTGAATTGCTAGGAACTAGGGAAAGGGGATCTCACTCAGTTGTCTTGGGCTTTGATCAGGAGCTGGGAGTTGAATCTGCCTGCAGGGTCCCATGTGTCTGGGATTGAGACTCTGTCTCACAATAGCTGGCTGTGACAGTCTGTCTGTGCATTGCAGCAGATCTGTGCCACAATTCATTTTCCAGTTAAACAAGATTTTTTAACTTCGATGCTAATGGGGTCAAAATTAAATTTGGTGTTTATTGTACTTAGCCTCAGGATAACAGAGGCCTGGCAAACATTTGGTCAGACTTCATAAACTGTAGTGCACTCACTACAGGGCATTAAATCTCCCATTGCTACAGCCCTGCTGTCATGTCAGCTGCAGGGTATTTGGGGATTTAGGGTGACACCAACTGTCAGCTTGGAAGTCAGTAATATTACCCTGTTACAATCTACTGACTATAGTACACATTAAATACAAAAAAAAAAATGTTTTTTGACACAACTTGCAAATTGGAACCAATCCTCCACGGTACCCTTATAACATCCTGCGGATCATTATCCTGACATTCATCTGCCTGGGCAGTATTGCCTGACAGGTGTAGTATCTCAACACTGTCAATACCAGTGGCTTCATGCCTGACAGTGTTACGGGAGGGGGTACGGTAGCGGATGTGACGGGTTGCTACCTTACCCCTGGTGATGCTGCAGAAAGCAGCATCAGATCTGGAAGCTGACTGAGCTGCCCTGGTAGTGTGGAGGGCTAAAGTACTGGTAGCTCAGCCAGTGTACCCTGGGAGGCTCAGGTCCTTGTCCGGGCTACGGCCATTTAGGAATTTTGCCCACGTAACTAATATATTTTTACTCCGAGGTCTGCTCCCCCTCAGAGTTTGTTATATTATTTATGGGTGGTGTAGGGGGCACGTGGGCAAAGCCCCCTGTATTGAGGTGTGTTTGTAGTAGCGGTATGCCTGACATTGTATTGTCGGGCATCCGAGTCATGCAGGATTTCTGTTTTCAGGATCGTAAACTTGGTATCTTAAGCATCGGGAAACCGAGATTCAGTCTAACATAATCTATCCAACCCCACAGATATGGGAGTCTTAGTGTTGACTATTCCCCTTTAACAGAGCAACTATAACACCATCTGACAGTGCTGTCACCTACTTTATTCTGTCTGCATTGTTCTACTTAGTGCATGTGGAAAAAATGTTAACATCTCATGTAATGCAGTATGCTTGCTTTTTTGCAATGATTTCACAAGGTAAAAAAAATTGAAATTCGAGAAAATTGTAAAACACATCTGTAGTGGTCCTACAGGACAACCTGATGCAAATTGATGTACCACACATACTCTTTTCATCTTATTTTATTAGGAACAGTCTGTACTGGTCCTACCAGACAAACTGATGCAAATTGATGTACCACACGTTTTTTTCATCTTATTTTACTAGGAACAGTCTGTACTGGTCCTACAGGACAACATGATGCAAACTGATGTAATACCCAGTCCACTCATGCTTTTTACATCTTATTTTGTTAGGAACAGATAAAATAAAATAATATACAACTCATTCATTGTCTTAGAATCTTATTTTATTTCTGCTTTATGCTTCTTGGAGTTTGCTGAGCACATAAATATGTTTAATGGATATGCTGAACATAACCAAGTTATTAAGTGGGTTAATCCTTATGTAACTGATTACATGTCTTTGAGAGTAACTAGTAACTGTAACCGACTACTTTTTGAAAGTAACTTACCCAGCATTGCTCATTTTACACACAACCATGAGATACTTTCCCCTAATCATCTTTGGACATTACATTTAAAAAGAATCACCTGGCCCCTTAGATTAAATTAGACCCCTTTCTATCCCTAAAAAAAAATACGTTATCTTAGCTCCTAAGAACTGTTATCCATCATAGATATGAGGCAGATTATCAAGAGGTTCAATACAGGGAGATTAAACAACCTGAAATATCCTATAGTACACTTTGGTTTTAGACACAGTTTGAGTGTTTTGCATTTAGTGTCCTCCTGTTCACAATAAATATGTACATAAACATAAAAAAACAGGATCCCTCTCCATTAGACATCATCTGCTTTGGCTGCATGTCTACACATGACATAATAATCCTCTTCTTATGACAGCACACTAATTTCTATAGCAACAGATTACACATGAACATACAACAAAGCCAGCAGAATAATGCCATTAGGTCTATCTAGTCTGCTCGTATTGCAGGGTCCTCAGCATTAGCTACTGACCCTGCCTCCCTTTCCCAATGCTCTCTTCCCCTCTGTCTGCCCCCTCTTGACCCTTATTTTCACTTTAACTCTGTCCCATCCTCTCTTGAAGCTGCTTACCATTTTCAGCAAAACCACCTCATCTGGAAGCTCATTCTAACCCGCCATCACCCTTACCTTAAAGACGTGCCTCTAGCCTCTCTCCTAAACCCCCCTCCAACTTGAAACTGTGTCCCTTTGTGTTTCAGTTCCCACTAAGCTTGAAGAGACCCTCCTTGTCCATCTTATTTATTCCTTTCAAATATTTGAAGATCTCAGTCATATTCCCTTTCCCTCCTCACCTCCAGGCAGTACACGTTCAAGCCCTTGCAACATCTCCTGGTACATCCTGCCCTGCTGGCACATGATCATCTTCATTGCCCTACTTTGAAAGACCATCTCCAGCAGGTTAATGTTCTTTTTAAGATATGGGCATCAGAACTGTACACTGTACTCGAGATGCGGCCTCACTAATGACCTGTAAAGGGTACTATTACCTCCACTCATCTGCTGCTGATACCTGGCAATGCAGCCCAATATTTTATTTGCCTTTGCTGCTGCTTTCTTACATTGTGTGGAGTGTTTCAGGTCACTAGTGATCATCACTCCTGCCTCCTTCTCTGACACAGATACCCCGACCCCTCCCAGGCTGTACTCAGTCCTCAGGTTGTTGACTCCAATGTGCATAACTTTGCATTTATTTGCATTGAAGCCAAGCTGCCAAATCCCAGACCACTTCTCTAGTTTTTCCAGATACTCCTTTAGGTCTTGTATCCCTTCTGCTGTGTCCATTCTCCCACAGAACCTGGTTTCTTCCATGAATAGCCACATTTTGCCCTTAATGCAATCTCCAGTGAAGACATTTAGCACCACCAGTCCAAGCACCGAGCCCTGTGGGATCCCACTGGTGAGATCCCTGGTACTGGATAACTCACCACCCTCCACCATGCTCTGGGTCCTGCCCTTCAGACAGTTTTTCACCAATCTGATCAACTTTTTGTCAGTCCCTAGATCTGCCAACTTCCTGATCAACCTCTAATGGGGTACAGAATCAAAGCCTTGGAGAAGTCCAGGTAAAGGATGTCCACCACTTGTTCCCTTTTCACTGTTGTAGTGACCCCATCAAAGAAGTCAATCAGATTTGTTTGACACAACCTCCCTCCCATAAACCCATGTTGTCTCTCATCCTGGAAACCATTCTCATCCAGATACTCTACTAACCTTTCCTTAAGTATGGTTTGCATGAGCTTGCACATGATTGAGATCAGACTGACGGGTCTGTAATTCTCTGGTCATCCTTGGGACTGTTCTTATGGAGGAACAATGTGCTGTTCTCTAGTCTTGCAGTACCATGCCTGACTCCAGTGAACTATTGAACAGGCCAGCCAAGGGATCTGCAAGCTATTCTGCCAGTTCTTTCAGCACCCTTGGGTGTATGCCATCTGGGACTGGGGATTTATCTGCACTCAGTGCTAGCAACACTGTCCTCACTCTCTCCACCTCTATCAAAACCTCTGTGCCTCTAGCCCCCTTTCTCCCCTCCTTCCCCCTAGATGCATCAGTCTTTCTCTCTCCCTAATGAAAATAGATAAGAAGTACTTGCTTATCCCCATTCTCCTCCACACACCCCTCCCCTTTCTTGAGCCTAACGATTCCATCTTTCTTGATACTTTTCTTGTTAATATAGTGAAAAAAGGCCTTTTCCCAATTTTCATTCCCACAGCTACAGTAGCTGCAGTTCCATCTGATCTTTACAGAATACTGCAAAAAACATTTGTGGATAATGTAAAGTTGGAGCTCACTTATAATATAGTACTGCCACTTTAAATTGGTCATTATTTAAGTGAGCATCAGCACCTGTGTCATTCCTCCCACAATGAAGAACCTACAAGGGTTTGAAGTACTGTTTTCTTTTTCAACCTGTCCAATTTTTTGTGTGTTTCTCATTAGTAAAGACACTTGCACTGAGCTTGGGACTTCGTTTCCTTTTTGGTTTTGTGCACCTCAATGCATTTCATCCTTCTGAGGTTTGGCACGCTGGACTACCTTACTTGCTATGCTAGCCATCTTCAGGTAATCCTCCCGTCTTCCTTCCTCTGGGTTCTCCTGAATTTCTTGTAGGCTGACCTGTTATCCTTTACTGCCTGGGCAACCTCAGTACTAAACCTGCTGGGTGTTTTGGACCTTAAGTTCTTCCCTTTGAGCCTAATGCACTCCCTTGTGGCAACCTTTGTTCTCTCCTTGATAATGAATCACCTTTTGTCCACCCCCATATCCACTTGGATGCTTTCCAGGTGATTTCTTAGCATCTCACAGCTCTTTCTGAAGTTTGAAATTCTGAAATCCAGGATTTTAATCATAGTGGGGGCCTTTTCCTTGGCCATGTCCAACTGGAACCACGTTGTGTGATAGTCACTCCCACTCAGGGACTCTTCGATCTATATATCCTGGACATGGTCCCCATTTGTCAGCACCAGATCAAGGATTGTCCCCTCCCTGGTGGGGTATGTGATGCCCTTAGACAGAAACCCATTTTGCAGTGCATCTAGGATCACCTGACTCCTGGCGCAGGCTGTGGCCGGAACCCTCCAACCCACCTTGAGCAAGTTGAAGCTTCCCACTATTACCACCTCTACCTTCCCTTCAGCAGTCAACATTTGTGAGTTAAATTCCCTGTCTCTTTCCTCTTCCTGGGTGGGTGATCTGTAACCACCCCAACCTCACCTTCCTCCCTCTATTCGACAGAAACTGAATCCATGTTACTTCTGCCTTCCCCTTTTCTGACTCTACCTAGTACAATTATACCTTCCCTGATTTAAATCACTACCCCTTCCATTTTTCTACCTCCCTGTCCCTCCTGTATAGAAACATAGAAACATAGAATTTGATGGCAGATAAGGACCGCTTGACCCACCCAGTCTGCCCATTTCCCCTACCTAATGGATAAGCTGCAGATCCTAGTTAACCAGCAGCCTACTTCTTCCTACCCCCAACCCCTAGAATTGCCTTATGACTGTCCCATGCATGCTTGAATTCCACCACTGTTTTTGACTCCACAACCTCCTCCGGAAGGCCGTTTCATGCATCCACAACCCTCTCTGTGAAAAAATACTTCCTTACATTACCTCTGAGCCGCCACCCCATCTTCAAATTGTGCCCCCTTGTTCTTGCACACCTCTTTTTTTGAAAGATGCTACCCTCTTGGACTTTGTTGATTCCCTTGAGGTACTTGAAGGTTTCTATCATGTCCCCCCCTCTCCCTCCTTTCCTCGAGGTTATACATATTAAGCTCCTTAAGTCTCTCTTCATATGTCTTCTGGAGAAGACCCTGCACCATTTTAGTTGCCCTCCTCTGGACAGCTTCCATCCTGTCTAGTCCCCATTGTTCTTCCACCCTTCCTTCCTGACCATTTGCTAGTGCATTCCTTGGGCACTCACCCATTTTGGCAAAGTCAGCCCTCCTGAAGTTCAGTACTTTTGCCTTTGTATGGCTTGACTCTATTGCTGTGTTTATTGTGAACCATACTGTTCGATGGTCGCTAGTTCCAAGATGGCTACCCACTTCTACATCTGTAATCCTCTCTCCATCTCCATTTGAGAGAACCAGGTCTAAGATTGCTCCCTCTCAAGTGGGTTCCAATACTAGTTGTCTAAGGCATGCCCCCTGTAGGGCATCTAGAATAACCCCACTCTTAGAAGTGACTGCTGCAACTGCACTCCAGTTAACATCTGGCATATTCAGATCACCCATCAGCAATATCTCCCCTTTTTCTGCCATTCTAAGTGTACTTTCTATCATTTCCTTGTCCATTTCCTCCCCTTGGGGGTCTGTATACAACCCCTGTGTAGATTGTGGTGCCATTGCCTTTCTCCAAATTGACCCACAGTGCTTCTTCTCCTCCCTGTTTACCCTTTTGCTCTGTTGCTTTGATTCCTTCCCTCATGTAAAGAGCTACTCCTCCTCCTCCTCTTTTACCCTCCCTGTCCCTCCTGTAGATAGTGTATCCTGGTATGTTTACATCCCAGTCATGGTTTTGTGTGTACCATGTGTCTGTGACTGCCACAATATCCAGATGTTCCTCCTCCATCAAGACCACTAATTCAGGAAGCTTGTTACCCCAGACTATGGGCATTGGTACTCATTGCTTTCCATTTTTTGATGGCTTTACGTTCAGTGGCAGCATCCCCCACTGACCTTTCTACCTTGATCTTTTTCTCATTTAGTACCCTGTTTTGTAGGGAAAGGCTGGGATTTTTCTGCTGCTTGTCAGTGCCTTCCCCCTTGACTAGTTTAAAAGCTTGCCAATGAAGCATTTAAACTGATTGCTCAAAAGACTTGTTCCCTTCCTGGACAGATGCAGACCATCCTGCCAGTATAGGCTGGTGTCCCTCCAGGTGGAACCCCAGTCCCCAATGAAGCCAAACCCCCTGTGCTCCACACCATTTTTTCAACCATTCATTAAACTGCATGGTGCAAAGTACCCTCACCTCACCCATGCCATTGACAGGCAGCACCTCTGAGAAGGATACTGTGTGTGCTACTTGTCTTAGGCCCCTCCCCAACTCTACAAAGTCCTCCTGCACTGCTCTAATCTCATGATGAGCCAAGTCATTTGTCCCTAGGTGGACAATGATGTCCAGCTCAGACTCCCATGCAGCTGTTCTCATAATCCTGAGGATGCACTTTCTGTCCCTCCAAGCCATGGCACCAGGCAGGCACCTTACTTCAGTTTTCCCTACTACCCCAAATTCTATCCCCCTAATAATTGAGTCCCCCACCAGGAGCTGCTTTCTTTCCCTGTGGTGTCCTCTGCCTCCTTCCTGTGGGCCTCCCATGTGACAGTTGTCCTCAACCTCCTTAGTCTCCTCTGTGGGTGCATCCATAGGGGAACTATGCTCCCCCAGAATGGTGTATGGATTGTGGAGTGGAACAACTGACTGGGTTTGCCTTTGTTCCACCATCCTCACCCTCCCTGAGCCCACTGTGGTCCAACTGATGTGCTTTCTTCGCAACCTCTGAGGTAGTGGTGGTGGCTCTGGTGCTCCCTGGATGGTGGAGGTTCCCTTACTACTGTTCAATGAGGCCTGGGGGAAGGTTTCCTTACTACTGTCCAGTGTGGCCTGAAGACGGGCAACTTCCTCCCTCAGGGCAGAGAGTTGTCTGCAAATAGGGCAGCATCTCAGCCTCCAGAAAGACTCCCGGAAGACTGATGCCTCACAGCCATTACATAGCACTACTCCCCACATGTTTGTCTACTTTTTTTTTGTGTGTATGATTGGTTTGTTATATAAATATATATATTATACAACGTGTATGCTTATATTGTCAGTGCAGAGTGCTAGAGAGGATATGACAGTGATATGCACCTTGCACTCCTGAGGAAATTATGTCAGAACCCCAGGTATAAAGGAACTATTTTCAGGGGTGGGTTGGGCGAGGGGTGGGCAGGGTTTGGGCCTAAACTGTGCCCTCATGAAACAATCAGCTAAAAGCTCTGACCCACTGCTGCGATGAGTGCATTTCTGTAAGCAAGATGCCCTACACAAAAATTTGACAGAGAAAATACCCTGATAATCAAACAGAGAAAAATCCAGACATCCAAGTCAGACACAGGTAAACCTTCCCGGCCCCAAAACAGCCTGGTGATTTGTGCTCTGAAAGCAGTCAACCCCAAAATAAGTCAGCTGTGCACAAGGACAGACACAGTAAACAGTATTCAGTCCTTCAGGGTTTAAACTCTTCCTGCACTGAAAATCTTAAGAATTGTAACAAAAGTAAAGCAAGGTCCACCTCCCTCTGTTGCTTGAAAGACTGTCTTTCCTGGTAATTCTAAGTTCCTTATTTCACCTTTCAGTTAGAAGTAGCCTCCACCTGAAGAATATCTGCTACAAACCAAAGACAATTGTAAATTGTAAGGTTCACCTCCCTCTGTTGTGAGCACAACTCGCTTTCTTGCAAATCCTAAGTTCAGTATTGCGGCTTCCAGCCAGAGGTAGTTTCACCTGAAGAATATTAGCTTTTCTGATGAGTTTGCTATAAAAACACTTGCTTATAATACTGTTGTTATCAGGTCTGTAAGACACTTCTAAAGCTATTGGCTGATAAGTAGCTGTGATGTAAGCACTTCCTGACACAGTCTGGCCTGGCCTTTTAAGGCACACACAGATAAACACAAAAAACAGTTTCCACCCCCTGGGGCACTGTCTGGGTCAATTACACAGCCTGTAACCTGCACTCACTTCAGGACTTATGGCAAATTCTTAGCCCAGTGAATAACTCACAGAATTACAAATATTGTAATGCAAACAGTCAATCAATAATTCCAATCAAGTCAGCTGTGCCCAAGGACAGACACAGTAAACAGTATTCAGTCCCTCAGGGTTTAAACTCTTCCTGCACTGAAAATCTTAACAATTGTAACAAAAGTAAAGCAAGGTCCACCTCCCTCTGTTGCTTGAAAAACTGTCTTTCCTGATAATTCTAAGTTCCTTATTTCACCTTTCAGTTAGAAGTAGCCTTCATCTGAAGAATATCTGCTACAAACCAAAGACAATTGTAAATTGTAAGGTTCACCTCCCTCTGTTGTGAGCACAACTCACTTTCTTGCAAATCCTAGGTTCAGTATTGCAGCTTCCAGCCAGAGGTAGCTTCACCAGAATATTAGCTTTTCACAGCTAATATTTTATACACAGGAATCAAGAGATCCAAGTCATGGTTAAGTGTGACCCATGTCTCTGTGGCCACTGCAATGTCCTCTCTCCTCTCTGCCAACAATGCCTGCAGGTCATCCATCTTGTCTCCAAGATTTCATGCATGCCTCCAAGATTTCATGCATTCAGGGACACCATCTTCCACCTAGATTCTGAGTCTCCTTCCCTTACCTCCCATCTGCCTTTCTCATTTCTCATTGTACAGTCCTGCCAGTAACTTATTTAGGGTCATACAGTGAGTAAGTGGAGAGGGTAGACTTCAGAACTCAATCTTTAAGTTTACATGTATATACTGTAACCAGTAGGTATACTGCATCCACTGGAAAAGTAAGAATGTGTTGCACCGGATTAAAGCAGATGCCTTGCACCACTGGAGTCTACAATTTTTGGATTATGGCTCTGGTTTGAGGAGAATTTTGTGCTCCTGACTCTGTATGGGCAATGGTTGGCACATCCCAAGCCACTACATGTAGTTTGACACAACTACAGGTCTATTGATACAGGACTGAATAAGAATGTGGAATATATTACCTGCTGACTCCTTAGAAATAGTGATCACACCAGAACAGGGTTGGACCAGTGACGTGGCATAGGAGATCTTTCATTAGGCCAATTACCACTGTATCACACTGACTATGGATAAAGCAAGGGATTAATTCTTTGATATGAGTCATATCTCCTATTTCCTAAAACATTACATTTATTATAGTGTGCTACAGCTGGAAAACAAGGAACTCATTCTTCATACAGTATATACTCAGTTATGTGGGACCATTGCTTTATAAATAGTGGAAATGTACATTCAAGAGCTGTCACATGTAATGTCTTGTGAAGCAAACCATATGCTGCAGATAGCAAAAGAAAGAGACAAAGAGAGAGAGCAACAGACAGAGACAGAAAGACACATACAGACAGACAAATAGCTTGAGGTTAACTATGCTGCAGGTTCTGTAGGCAAACTATTAGATATGGAAGAAGAATAGTAAGGACATTGTATTAATATTACTGATGTGAAGATATCTAGCTTCAAGCTCATCTGCTATCAGACCAAAGACTTCCAAAAGAAAATTCAACTTTTCATAAATTATTAAGACATGGCAGTCATCATGCATGCATAAAATGTGGAGAAAGAAAGAAAAAGTCATGTAATAAAAAGAGGCTATAAAATGTCTAAATAAAGCACACATAATATTAGCAAAGAGGAGGTACAGAGATCCAATTAAGAATCTGGCTTTGCCAGCATGGAAGCTCAGTATGCAAGTGATTTGTATTAGAGTGCAGGAACCATGCTGCATGACCTTGATGTTGGGTTGCGTGCTTCACATAAAGGGGGATTTAAAGAGCCCCTTACATCATGGTCTCAGGTACAACTTTGGAAAACACAATTCTGGGTACATTTCAACTGATATTTTTTGCATATTTCCTGCATTTAATTTCCTGTTTTTCTTTATAACTTTGTACATTAATATAAAACAGGATCTATGTCTCCTAGACTGCAGCTGCTGTAGCTCACTGTCTACACTCAGTATCCCAATCATCTACTTATGATGTTATTGTATGTTTCTGTGGGAATGATTATGATGACATAAACAAAGGTTTTTGATATCAGGTGTAGACAAGCTGCCAATGCAGATGAAGTCTATGGGACAGTCACCCTGTTTCTATGCTCATCAGATTCTGTTGAGTCATCTGCAGTCCCTTTTTGGATTCAGTTGCAATGTCCTGAACTGGTTATACTCCTTCATGTCTGGCCACCAGTAGTTCATCAAATTAAACAACACTCGCACTGTCCCCAAGATGTTCTGCACTGGCTTACTCAAAACACTGTCCTGATGTCCCTTTTGCTTATTCTGTACATGGCTCCATTAACAAACAGCCTCACTGCTCATGACCGATCATCCCACAGTTATACAGACAACACTCAAAGATATACTTCTGTAACCTATTCCTTGCAGCTATTTCACACCCACATGACTCACTGTTTTAATAATATTCAAGTCTGGATGACCTCAAACTCCCTTTGTCTAAACTATAGCAAGCGAGTTACTAGTCTGTGACACCAAAGTAAAGATCAAGTCACCATGTCTTTCCACCATCAATCTTGGCTGTTCTGTAATCAAAACAAGTCCAGGTAATCATAACCTTGGAGTAATACAAATGCAAAAACTGCCAGGTGAAGAAGGCCTTATGGTCTATCTAGTTTACCCTTTGTGCTGGTACATGTCTTCTAGGTGTCATGATCATCTTCCCCTCCACTCTGCCCTCCCCTCTTACCTTGACAAGCCATTTAGGTCTATCCCACCTTCTTTTACAGAAAAGAGTCAAATGCCTTGTTAAAGTCCAGATACAGTATGACAACTGCCTGACAATTACCATCAGCCCTCATTATCCAGTTAAAAAAGTTGTTCAAATTTGTTTGACAAAACCACCCTGCCACAAACCCATGCTGCCTTTCATCTTGCAGCCTATTTGCTACCAGGAACTCCACCAGGCTTTGATTATGGTTTCCAGTAGTATGCTGGCTATTGACATCAAACTGACCCACCTGTAGTTTCCTGGCTCATCTTTTCCTTTGCTTTTGTTCAGCAGTACCATGTCTACCAATCCAGTTTGATCTGACTCTACAAATGGATAATTACAATACATAACATCTTTGCAAATGGAACTATAATCAGCAGCAAAGTGAACATTGAGGAGGGAGTCAGAGAAATGAAAAGAGACACACACTGCATGACTACTACTTTTAGTGGTGCGGCAACAGTGAACAAGTACTTTGTTACTTTTAAAAACCTTTTCTATTACATTATTCATTCATTGGTGCTGTAGGGAAGTGAGGGGGAGGTTGTCTCTTGGTACACCTAGTAAGGACCAGGAAGACAGGAAGTAGAGTGGAACTTGTAGTCTCTGAGACAAACCCAGGAGAACTACTGACTCTGCATCAGTGATTTATTTTCAAAGTCAGGGAGTCTGTGGAGTTCCCTATACAGCTTGCATTGCCTAAGCAAGCTATGATTGCAGTTTTAGGCTGTATTTGAGCACTGTTCTGAGCCGCTGCAAGAGAGGCAGTCACATGACCCAGGACTGACTTCCAGGTCACAGCATATATTTTAAATGCCCTGAGCGAGCGGGAGGCATTTGCTTCATTTGGACACACACACTGCATGGTTGCTTTTAGTGGTGTGGCAGCAGTGAACAAATGCTTTGTTATTTTTAAAAACTTTTTTTATTACATTATTCATTTGTTGGTGCTGTGGGGAAGTGAGGGGGATGTTGTCTCCTGGTACACCTAGTAAGAACCATGAACACAGGAAGTATTGTGGGACTTGTAGTCTCTGGGATGAACCCAGGAGAACTACTGATGCTGCATCGGTGATTTATTTTGAACCTCAGGGAGTCTGTGGAGTTCCCTCTACAGCTTGCATTGCCTAAGCAAGCTGTGATTGTATGTTAAGACTGTATTTGAGCTCCGTTATGAGTCACTGCATGAGAGAAGGTCATGTGACCCGGATCTGACTTCCGGGTCACAACTTATATTTTAAACTCCCCGAACGAGTGGGGCGAGTGTGTGCCATCACATGTGGAGATGCATGCAGAGACACACTCATCTTAGCGCATGTCTAGCATGTCAAGCATGGACAGCGGGACAAGGCCAGGTACTTTAACACAGCAAGCTTTTATATTCAAGAGTATTTGCTGAACATTGGTGTTGCCAGATAAGAATTAAGTGGCATTCTTATCATAAAATATTACCCATGGGAAGGGGCACGATCCAAAATACAAGATAGGAGTCTTACTGGGGTAGCTAAGTAGCTGCTAATTTGTCATCTTATCTCTAGTTGGTAAATAAAATATCTCTCCTTAGGTTTAATGTAAGCAAATTGTTCTGCTTGCAGAGTTTTTGACAGCTAGGCCTGTTTACCTGTCTAATAGGGGATCTTGTGCAGTATCTCAAGGGGCCAATAGTCTGAGTATTACTGCCTGTACCTTGTAAAGTCACTAGACCAAGGGGGAAGTAATAGTAACAGAGTGTAAAAAAAAAGAGAGACAAAATAATGACACTAGACAGCGATATCGGGCTCAAGTGTTCAATTTGTGACATGTATAAACTAGTGGATACCTTGCCAAATAACACTATTTTTATTTGTGACAAATGTGCAAATAATAGTGTTCTTCAAGAAGATATGAAAAACTTCTACAATAAGCTAGAAATACTAGAAAAGTCAGGAAAAGACGGCAGTAAAAATAAAGAAATTACATCAGTCAAATCAACACCCCCCCTTCCCCAAATGAGTCCTATGCCTCCTCATACTATTCCTAATCATGACTAGAGATACAGCAAAGTTTTACTACACCTTCGTATATAATGCAAAGTAATCAACTTTGCATCTATGTAGCATTACGCAAAGTTTCCATTCAAAGGTCAAAATTCACCTTTAATGAACTTCGTGTTCCAAAACTTCACATTAACTTTAATCCTTTACAGATACTTTTGCTCAATATTTACTAAGGAAGAAGGAGGTTGTGGTCCCACATTGGCAGAAAAAAGTGCAGACAGCAGCAATATGAATTCGGCAACTTTCACAAGGGATGGTGTCCTGAAGAAGCTAGAAAAACTTAGGGTTGACAAGGCTATGGGTCCTGATGAAATTCACCCCAGAATAGTGAAGGAACTAAGGGAAAACCTGGCAGCACTGCTGGCTGAACAGTTCCACGTGATAATAGCGCTGACAAAACAGCGAACATCAAAATAGCGACTTCCACTGCCAAGAACAGCTGCTACCACCTGTTCGTTTGACTGTTCTTCCTGGCATGAAAACTTAATACATATGCGGGGGGCTGTGCCCCCCACCCCCCCATCTTATATATTCTAACACCACATCGCTCATTGATTGTGGAGGAGAATTACATATTCGGAACACTTTTATTCCGAGTCGCTATTATCTGTCAGTCATTATTTTGCAGTCGCTATTGTGTCATTCGCTATTTTGTCAGCGCTATTATCAAGAGATATGCAGGCTGAACTGTTCAACCTCTTGCTTGAGTTTGGGGAAGTTCCTGCGGATAGGAGGAAGGCTGCAGTTGTCCCTCTTCCTAAAAGTGGCAGTAGGGAAAGTGCTGGCAATTACCACCAAGTAACATGACCTCAATTGTCGGCAAAACGATGGAAACCCTAATTAAGGAAAGAATTATATCCCTTCTCAAAGAAAATGATATAATATATGTCACAGAAACCAGCTCTACTCACATCCCCATTAGGGGTACCTAGCACTTATTAGTCCCTCTTCTCTTCCCCCGTCCCCATCCTGTCCCACCCACCCACCGTCCCATATACATTCTCCTCCTTTCCCCTCCCTCCCTACATACTCTTTCTTATAAGGTCATAGCTGCCATATATTGGTGACTATCTGGGAATTAAACTTTTGCCTATCATGTTTACTTAATATGAATATGCAACTGTGTTTACCTATGTTAGTTACGTATGTATAGGCCTGAATCTTCCTCCACATGTACAATGCTCTGTCCCTGTCAACCCTATTTTTGTTTGTGATTTGTATTAATGTCCAGGACCACCTTGAAAATGAGCTTGCTCAATGGTGTTTATGCCTGGTTAAATAAAGTTTGGTTGATTGATTGATTGATTAATGGACCCAAGACAGAATGGCTTCACCACAGGAAAATCATGCCAGACAAACCTAATAGATTTCTTCAGTTGGGTAACAAAGACAGTAGATCAGGGCAGTGCTGTGGATGTAATATACCTAGACTTCAACAAAGCCTTTGACTTGGTCCCAAATAGAAGACTATTGAACAAACTTGCCAATACAGGAGCTGGGCATAAAGTGTAAACTGGATATGGAGCTGGCTTAGTGGAAGGACTCAGAGGGTGCTGGTAAACGGTCAACTATCAGAGGAGAAAGAGGTAACTGGTGGTATGCCACAGGGATAGGTGCTGGGGTCTATCCTCTTCAATGGCACTGCTCTGTCCTCCTCCCTCCCAGTAAGGACTGGGGTTCCGTAGGGTTCCATCCTCAGGCCCCTCCTCTTCAGCCTATTCCTAAGCACCCTCCCTATGGCATGCTCTGGGCAGCTAATACTATACCCTGATGATGTGGTCTTGTTCACTTCACAATCCGACCCCCAACAACTCCAGCTTTCGCTACAGAAAACCTTCTCAAAAGCTGTGACCTGGTTTGCAGAACACCGCCTAGTCCTAAATTCCAAAAAAATGAAATGAATGCTATTTGCCAACCCCCAGAGCAGACATAAAGACTACAACCTCCATATCCTCAACTCCCAGTCACAGCCTCTTGACCAGGTTACCTCCTTTAGGTACCTTGGTATCTCCATTGACCTCGCTCTCAACTTCCACAGTCACATTCATCACCTCTGCACTGATGTTAACACCATCATTGGTTTACTTCACCGTGTCAAACATTACCTCACCCCTGATGTCCTCTGTCTAGCTGCCTCCTCCTCTGTTCTTGCCCTCATTGACTATGGGATCTTAGTCTATGGTGAATCCAACACCACATCCCTTCAGAGAGTTATGGTAATCCTCAACAAGGCCTGCTGCCTTGTCCTACGGTGTGACCACACCACTCACACATGTTCCCTCTACCAGCAGTCCAACTGGCTCAACCTCAGAAATAGACTCAAATACCATACCTGCCTCTTGGCTAAACAGATCTCTGCTGGGCTTTCCTCCCATGGACTCTCTCCCCTCCTGCAACTGGCTCCCCTAACAAAAACCACCAGCAGCTCCACTAAATCTCTATTCTTTGTCCCCCACTTCAGAACCTCCCTTGGTCAGAGAACCTTTGCCTACAGAGCCCCTCTTTGGATGAATGCCACACCTTGCTCCATAACCTCCGAACCTAAGCTAGGCCATTTTAAAACCCTCCTCAAGATCACCTTCAGACCACCAATGGCTGTGACTGCCCATAGACCCCCTGCGTACATCTCGACAAAGGATCTCCTCCTGCACCCCCCACCCCTAGCACCAGTACTATTGTAGTTATACTGTAGTCTCTGTCCTCCCTTTACCTAATAGTACTTTGACGCCGTCAGGCCTTAAGACTTGGTTAAGTTCTAGCATTTGTAATCCATTATGTTTTATCTTCTGTAACTCTACTGCATATTTAAATTTTATGTTGTCCTTACTTGTATAATTGGCTTGTGACATGGAGTGTTTGGAAATGAGTCTCTGACTCAAAGGTTTGTAAATCCGAAATGTTCACTAAATAAATAAAATAAATAAATATTTTCATCTGTGACATATCTGTGGGCCTAGAAGGCAAGGTGTGTTTATTCGCAGGTGACACAAAGATATGTAATAGGGTAGACACTCCAGGGGGAGTGTAAAGGATGAGGGCTGATCTTCAAAGACTAGAAAGGTGGGCAAAAACTTGGCAATTAAATTTCAGTGCCAAAAAGAGCCAGGTTATGCACCTAGGGAGGAAAAATCCTCATGAGGAATTCCTCCTGTGTGGAGTGAAATTGGAAGCCACAAAGTAGGAAAGGGATCAGTGTTGGTTATAACAGACAACCTGAAAACATCCAAGCAGTGTGAAAAAGCAGCGTTAAAGGTGAGCAGTATGTTAGGCTGCATAGGAAGAGGAATTACAAGTAGAGAGAAGGAGGTGATTATGCCACTGTACACATCAATGGTAAGGCCTCACCTGGAGTACAGTGTGCAATTCTGGAGAACACACCTTAGAATGGACATAGACAGACTGGAGACAGTGCAAAGGAAAGCTACAAAAATGATACTTGGACTCCACAACAAAACATACGAAGAACATCTGCACAACCTAAACATTAACTCCCTAGAAAAGCACAGAGAGAGGGGGAACATGATCGAAACTTTCAAATACTTGAAGGGAATAAACAAGGTTGACCTGTTTCAGATCAAGAATCATGCAAGAACTAGGGGACATGGCATGAAGCTGGAAGGGGGCAAGTTCAAGAGTAACACAAAAAGTTATTCTTTACCGAGAGGGTGGTGGACACTTGGAATGGCCTTCCACCAGAGGTTTTTGAGACTAGGTCAGTTGGATCATTCAAGAAGGTATGGGATAGGCACAAAGGTATTTCAGCACTCAATAGCAGTTAAGGGAAGGGGGCTAGGTATATGGGCAGACTAGATGGAACGTGCTGTCCCCTTCTGCTGTCACTTTCTATGTTTCTAACTTTGGGTTACATTGTGAGAAGCAGGCCACAGATCACATATCTGACTTACTGCAGATCACATGATGTAGTCAGGAAGGGAATCAGGCTGGAAGCCAGTTAACTGGTTTCACTTTGACTTTTGCTTTGCTAGAGCAGGAGCTGTGTACAGTAGCTTAGTTTGACATGACCTTCCTGCTGTGAATCCGTGTTGCCTCAGATCCTGAGCACCACAGGATTCCAAACGTGCTACTATCCTTTCTTTCAACAGCATTTCCATGATCTTTCCTACCACTGAGGTGAGGCTGACTGGCCTGTAGTTCCCCACCTCCTCCCTACTGCCACTGTTGTGCAGTGGGACTACATGTGCCCTCCTCCAGTCCTCTGGAATGACACCTGTGTAAAGTGACTTTGTGAACAGGGCTGCCAGAGGAGCTGCTAGTTCCCTTCACAGCTCCTTTAATATCCTTGGGTGGATGCTGTCTGGCCCCATGGCCTTATCCACCTTCAGCTTTGTGAGTTCTTCCAGAACTCTCTCCACTGTGAATGGATTGGTGTTCACCTCTCCCCCCATTGCCTCTGCAACCCAACTGTGGTCCTTGATCCACCCCCTCCTTAGTGAATACTGAGCAGAAGTATTTGTTCAATATTTCTGCCTTGTCCAGATTCCCCCCCAGTTTTTCTTCTTTCACTGATGTACCTATAAGATGCCTTATCCCCTTTGTTTACAGACTGTGATAAGCTCTCTTCTGTCTGTGCCTTCACCCTCCAAACACCTCCCTGTCCTCCTCCCTTTGGCTCCCCTTATATTTCCTGAAACTCAGCCTTTGAGCCCTGACTATGTTCCTCACCTCTTTGGAGAACCATAGTGGTTTCCTTCTTCTTTTCCCATTGGCCACTATACTAATGCATTGGTTTGTTATATCCACTATGGCTCCTTTCGGTTTCTCCCACTGTTTTTCCCACTCCCTCTACTATCTCACCTTTCCCCAGGACTACTTGTATACATCTACCCATTTTAGTGAAATCTGCCCTCCTGAAATCTAATACTCTTGCCCTTGTATGGCTTGATTGAGTCCTTGTCTCCATGCTGAACCACACCATGTGGTGGTCACTGGACCCCAGCTGCCCTTCCACCTGTAGTTCTTTGACTCTGTACCCATTGGTCCATATCAGATCCAGAACTGACTCATCCCTGGTTCGCTCATGCACCAGCTGCCTGAATCCAACCCCCTGCAGGGATTCTAGGATGGCTGTGTTTCTGGCTGAAACAGCCAACTGGGTGGCCAAATCCATGTTCAGCATATTGAAATTCCCCAGTAGCAGGATTTTGCCCTTAGCTGCCATGTCGTGTATGTTCTCCACTAGTTCCCCATCTACTTCCCTATGTGCTGGAGGTCTGTAGATCACCCCAGTGCATATTGCTGTTCCATTCTCTGGCTCCAGGGTGACCCACATTACCTTGGCCTCCCCCTGTCTTCCCTGAACTTCTGTAGCCTTTATACCATCTCTGATGTACAGGGCCACTCCTCCACCCTTTTTACCCTCCCTGTCCCTCCTGAACAATGTATAGCCTGGCACATGACTTCCCAGCCATGATTAGCAGAGTACCATGTCTCTGTTACAGCAGCTATGTCAAGATCTGCATCTGCCAATAAGGCCTCCAGGTCTGGAACCTTATTTCCTAGGCTAGAGGCATTTGTTAGCATGACCTTCCATATTTTACAGTCTGCCCTCCCTCTGCTGTTGTTCTCCCTCTCCAGCATCTTCCCCCCGGCCCGGTTTCCTTTCCTACAGTATGTGCTCCTGCCCCCTCATATCACTCACTATACATTCTTCACCTGCCTGCCCCTCCCTGCCTGCTTTCACGGTTCCCGTAGTCAACTTATGTTCCTGCATGTTCCCATGGGGGGTCTGCAGTGGAGGGTGCAATGGAACAGGGGGCAGTACCTCAACAGCCTGCACGTCATACAAAATGCAGCAGAAGGGAGATGGCTGAGCAAGTGGCAGCTCCCGCAACTGCAGCCAACCCAGTGGAAAAGCCAGTCACACAGGCAGACCTGGCCATCCAGTGGACTGAGTTCAATTGTTGACCAAACTCACCAGCAGTTGGACAAAATGGAGGCTCAGCAATTGCAAATGATTAATATGTTACTGTCACTGATTGGCCAGCCCCAGGCCCAGTAGTTTTATATATATTTTTTTGTTTTCTGTCTTAACATGTAGTGTGTATTCTGTCTTTATTTTCCCTCGCTGTCCCCCTCAAATAAATAAAAGAAAAAAACTCCACAAAATATGAAAAACACACCAAAAAAAAAAACTATGAAAGGGTAAAAAAAAAATTCCTTTTCTCCGCTTTTCCTTCTTTTCCTACTTAATAATCTATTTACATACCGAGTAAGTATATAATTTTTTTTCCATTAATGTTTTCGTCGTGTTGTATGTTAAAGCAGCATTAAAATAATACGATGACATTGTTGACCTATACTTTTGTATTGTGTTTTTGATTGCTCCTTATATATTGACTTGTATGACACCCTTCTTTCCACAATTTATTTGATTCTGCTTTAGACCCTTTTTTTATATCTGAAATAATAAAGGTTGCACTCCTTTTAATATTGCTCAGACCCGGTTTTCATTACTGTTCCCAGCTGTTTTTGAACACCTACTGTTCCATAAGGTCATGGAGCACTGCCTGCTGCAAGCTAGTTCATTTTAGTCACAATAGAAGTGATATTAAATAATTGATGTACAGTATGAAAACAGGCGAGAATACTGATGAAAACCTGGTGCAATCCAAATTAAAAGGAGCACTCCTTTTATTATTTCAGATGTGAAGAAAAAGTACTAAAGCAGACTTAAATTGTGGAAAGAAGGGTATCATATACACAAGTCATTGGATAAGGTGCAATCTAAAACAGAATAAAAAAGTATCGATCAAAATTTTCACCGTATTTCTTACCCTGCTACTTTAATTGTCATGCTATATTATTTCTTGATTACTGTTGACTATGTTAAATTTTAAATAGTACACCCACAACTACAATCAAAATACCCTAAAATCACCTACAATGACCATCAAACCACAAAAATATTTCCTATTTTATGTCAAGGTAGCTGGCTTATATTACTAACTTGCTACATCAGTCAGCATGCAGTATTAGTGTCCCAGTGAAGAATTACCACATGAAAAAGTGCTCAGAAAAGCCACAACTATTTCTTATCACACTGCTTAAGATTTACAAAGAGAGCCAGAACTATGCATCAGTGTCCCAAGTGAGAAAATTACTTGCTGACGCCTGTTGCTGCTATTGTCTTGCTGTTTTATTTCATGAGAAGTCCTGATTAAGAATAAGCACATGAAAAAGTGTTCAGAGAGTCACAACTATTTCTTGCCGCACTGCTTAAAACTAACAAAGAGAGCCAGAACTGTGTATCAGTGTCCCAAGTGAGAAAATTGCTTGCTGACGCCTGTTGCTGCTGTTGTCCTGCTGTTTTAATTTCATGACTGCTGCTGCTGATGCTGATGTACAGTGTGGTGCTGAATGATGATAGCCACAGATGACCATGGGTTGAAGTATAATTTGATGTTCTTGAAATGTCTTCTGCTGCATTGACTGAAACATACTGCCCAATATGTGTGTGTATTCATACCACCAATGGTAAGTTATTGTATGTGTCACTGTCATGTTTGCTGAGATACACTGCTGTTTAATTTGTAGTGAATCTTGTTGTTTGTTGTAAGCAGCCTGTCTTGTTGTTCCTTAGCAGGGAATCATCATCATAAATATTGAATGTTTCCCCATAATCACATTCACATGCCATACATATGTGCTGCCATGTAATGTGATACTGTAAAATTGATTTTTATTTGGGGGGTGGTTACTGTTGTGGGTGAGTAGGTTATAACCATTTCTCATTACTGTTCTTTTCTTTGAAATTTTCAGGTTGTATCACCCAGATTCACAACCATATTGATGAAACCATGCTGCCGCCGCAGATGGGTTCTACATGTGTGTAATTGTTGACTTCCGCAGTAGTACAATTGCAAGCCGTGAAAGGTAAGTATTTTTTGGGGGGCAAGGGGGTGCTCATCAGGAAACAATTTTCCTTAATATTTTTTTCTTCTTTCCAGATCTTCACTGTATCTGAAATTTTGTCTGTCTTGAGATTGGAACATAATGCAGGTTTGCAGCACCTCGATGTTACCTGCGAACAGATGAAGCAGAAATTGTTTATAGTTCATTCCAGTACCCCATTCAATACCCAGCAGTGC
Source organism: Neoceratodus forsteri (assembly GCA_016271365.2). Classification (NCBI taxonomy): domain Eukaryota; kingdom Metazoa; phylum Chordata; order Ceratodontiformes; family Ceratodontidae; genus Neoceratodus; species Neoceratodus forsteri. The sequence continues at coordinate 606,246,580 of CM057449.1, read as the reverse complement.
TCTTCCTGCCTTTGTTATATCCAGCCTCAAATACACAGTTATTACTAAATGCACGTGGATAAAATAATCAAGTTTAGTGACACACAGTAGACCAGTGTCTTACAGTCCAGACCAGGAATACATGTTGTAGACTCCTTGTGTACTGAAGAAAAAGAGATATTATCTGGCCTGTATTTGACTGCCATTGAATACTTCACCCATGCAAAAAACAAGAAAAAAAAAAGGAAAGGAAAAATAAAGTAAAGAGGAAGTCAGACTAATACTTACCTGTACATAAAATAATTTATGTAGCTGCATTGCAACGGCACTGTTGGTGCAATTACAGTACTTTGTATCATTTAAGTCCTTGGACTGTCACTATTGCAAGTTAAAACAGTCACCTGTCAAGAAAAATAAGAAATCACTTGCCTGTATCTGGCCTTAGCATGGTGTGTACTAGTATAAAAAGGAAAAAAAGGATTAACAACACAATTCAAGTTAAAAACACAGTAAATGAGAGTCATACTTACTGTAAATTACTGATGATCTTGATGAGTGTTATGTTAACTCCGTAATGGTGCATTGCTGGCTGCAGTCAGGCTTGCTGTGCAGCACCTTCAGGAAAATAACCAGAGATAACAACCAACATTAGAAATTATTGCTCACTGTGGCACAAGTATTTTGATGTTACTTGTTCTCATATCGTCTTGTACTGATCATGCAGATATATTTGAAAAAAATAATCTAGCACAACAAAGTAACTTTCTTAAAAGCATAGTCCATCAAGTTCAAAGTTCTTTTATTGTTTAAAAAATGTATAAAACCATAGGTTTGTTACATTTACATACATAACATTACAGCTTGTACTAATTCATAAATAAATGTGTTTACATCTCAATATCTTTCCCTATAAATCCACATAAAAATATAAATACAGAAAACACAAATATGATTTAAATAATCCAATTCTAGAATATTGTAAATTCACAATCGGAAAATCTACAATTTCTTTTTAACATAAACAATATTTTGGAGTGCCATAAATCATTTTCAGGGAATCAAGTTTAAGGACCATTTTCTTGTAGTCTAAAGGTTGTGAGAGAAGATAAACAGGAATTTGAGAGAGAATGTACTTTTCTCGATCTTTTCTCCAATTTTTACATTCAAATAGTGTGTGCATAATGCCAACTTCTCGTTTATCAATACAATCACAGCTGAGTTTAAACTTCTTGCAAAACCAATTGTTTAGATTATAATAAAATATACCAAGACTTGCCAGGCATAACCTACACAAGATATTCCTATGTAGACCGTTTTCACATTGAACCAAATATGGCTCTATCCCCCAAGTAATCTTAATAGAGGAGTATAAACCCCTTTGGTCAATGTCATGAATGCTTGCAAAATCCTGTTGAACAGCTATGTCCTTTAATCTCTGAATGGTTACATTTACAAAACCGTCTATGTTGGCCAAAACATATAATAAACTCCCTATATCTTCACATCCAAATTGGCTTAAAATTCTGTTTAATCTAGAAAACCATGAATTAAAATGCCCATTACAACCAAATTTATTTAAACATTTCATCTTTTCATTCCAGCACAGCCAAGGTAGATTATTTTTGTTTGCCTTCACAATCTTACCCCAATACTTAATTGCTCTTATCAGAATTCTTATTTTAATTTGAATCATTCCAGCCTCCAGCCTTAAAAAACAGGAGCGGGAGTCATGGGGGAGGTTCAGAGTAGATCTTAAAAAATTGTTCTGAATACTCTCTAAGTTAGCCTTGTCTAAATAAAGGCCCCACACTTCGCTACCATATAGTAGTTGGTTCAGGAGTTTGGCTTCAGAAGTTTTTTTTAATGCAACAAAAGAATTATTAGCAAATTTAGTAGCAAAGGAGCGCACGGCCCCTATTGTTTTTATTGCATTTTGTTTAACATCTACCAAATGACTAGACCAGGATAGATTATTATCAATTATTACCCCTAGATACCAAAACTCCTTCACTATCTCAAAGTTGTAGTGCTCAATTTCCCAAGATTTCTTATTATATTTTGATTTTCCAAACACCAAAATTTTTGATTTAATAATGTTTAATTCAAAATCCAACTGGTTCAAGGTAGTCATAACACAAGATAATGCATGTTTGAGGCCTAAAGGAGTTCTGGATATAACTAAGGCATCATCTGCATACAACAACACTTTAGTTTCCTCATCATCTAAGCTTGGTGCAAAGGTATCAATTAAACTAATTTTTCTTATTAGATTCTCAATATATAAGTTAAACAATATTGGTGCCAATAAACAGCCTTGTTTAACTCTAGCTTTAATAGGCAATTCTTTTTATAATGCATCATCTCTCCCATAGCGTATTTCTATCATTGTGTTTGAGAATAATAGCTTTATAATTTCTAACAATTGAGGGTCAATTTTTAGATTGACCAAAAATTCCCACAGCTTTATTCTATTTATAGAGTCGAATGCACTTTTTATATCCAGAAAGGCTACGAAAAGATTACCTTTTTTATGAATTACATATTTTTCAACCAAAAAAATGTAAGGAAAAAAGAAGATCAAGAGTACCTTGGCCCTTTTTAAACCCCCCTTGAAATTTTGACACCAACTGATTTTCCTCGGCCCAGGCTATCAACCTATCCAGAATTAATTGTGAAATTTTTTTTTGTAAAACTGGAAGTAAGGTTATGGGTCTATAATATTTTGGGTTGGATCTGTTACCCCTCTTAAACAGGGGAACAACTATACCCTTGTTCCAACTTTGAGGGAGAATAAGATGTCTACTGATGATGTTAAATATTGAGGTACATATATTAGCCCAAAATGCTGGATCATGAAGAAAAATTTCTGCAGGCATACCATCAGAACCTGCAGCTCTGTTCCTTTTCTGGGCCTGTATTGCCTGCTTGACTTCTTTTATAGAAAATTTAAGCCAAATTCCTTTGCAATTATATACACTTATATTTAAATCCTTTGCTAAGGCTTTATTAAAATCTAGGGGGATTTTATATACCTTACTGAAATGTTGGACCCACATTTCTTCACTAATCATCCCTGGTACATTATAAGAAATGTTATTTCCATTACAACTAACTGCCACAAGGGTCCAGAATGTCTTAGAGTCCTTTTTCATTAAGCTCTCTTGTAATTTGGCCCACAAGTTAAAACATTGAGTCTATTTTTTTCCTTGACAGTAGGTGCTTATATTCTACTTTTAATTTTTTAAATGCTCCAAAAACATACCAAGATGGTTCTTTTGTTCTAATTTTTCCAACTTCCTTAATTATTTTCCTCAGATACTGGCATTCATTATCGAACCAGAGTTTGTCCAGAGCTAATTCATTATATCACCTTATTCTTTTTTTTCTGCATATAACAGGGGCAGTAGAGAAGATTAACTCATCAAATTCCTTAATTAGGCATTCTGAGCTTATAAGACTATTGTCATTAAATGCCCAAGTATTAACCTTAGCCTGAACCGTATTTATAACATTATCCAAAGCCTCCTTTGAAAATGCATCCCAGTTGATTTTTTCCCTTATTTTATGCACATATGACTATTAGCTTTTAACTCTTCCAACTGATTGGTTGGATCTTTTTTAAAACCCAAACGTACCAGACATTTAACTGGGTAATGATCATTTTCCCAGGATTTAACAATTTCAAATTGCTTGACTAAAGGATAGTCTGAAGCTTCTATAATACAAAGGTCCAAAACACCTCCTCCATTACTAGTTGGGAAAGTACATTCCCCTTCTCAGTCACCTACTGTTCTTCCATTAAGAATTCTGTAGTTATAACATCCCATAAAATTGAGCAAAAGTTTTCCATTTCTGGAGGTAGGTCTATCCTTGGACTGTCTCAATGGTGTATTTAGGATGTCATCAATACACCAATTATTTGATGGCTCCTCAATTGAACAACCCATATGTGCATTAAAATCACCAGCCAGGAACATTTTCACCCAAGTAAATCTAGATCTAACAGAGTCAATACTACTACCAATCATGTCAAGTACTTTCTGATAATTTAAGATATTTAAACTTGGTAGAACGTAAATATTAAAAAATAGCCATTTAACACCATTATTGGCAATTAGGATGTATAAAAAATATTCATTATATGCACTTGCTTCTATTAAGACAAAATTCAGTCTGGCATCCACATAAATTACTAGGCCCCCTTTATTTCGACCAAACTTTATTTCCTTTCTAAGCAGGAGAGGCCCAGGATGAATACCCCTCTAATATTTGGTCATAACAATTATTATCCCATGTTTCCTGGATGCACAGGATTGAAAATGATTTCAACCAATTCAAACATTCCTTATCACTTAATTTATCTTTCAAACCGGCATTATTGCAGCTTAAAATATTAATTAGCCCTTCAACTGTTTTCTGCTCTAACTGCACTTGTCAGATGGAATCATCAGTAAGATTTATAGTGCTGTTTAAACTTTGCTCTAATGTTATCACACTCTCCTCCACAGAAACTGCTGAATTTGATGAGCTATAGTCCTCATTCAGTACTGTACTACTATTAATTCTAACTCCCAACTGTTTCTGATCTCTTCTATATTTAATGGATTCATCATCACCTCTCAGATTATGAACCATTTTACCATGTTTTATAAATGCTGTAATTCTAGGTTGAATAAGTGCTGATTTACCAGTGGTTGCATGCCCTATCAGAGTCCTATTAAAACTTTTTACTGGGCTGTTCATTTGGCTCATTGGATGTTCCCTAATTGTTACATCAAGTGTAATCCCAATATCAAAAAATGTATCCTTAATGACAAGAATTCTAGATCTCACAGCACAGTGGTATTTTTAAAAACTACACACACCCAACCTGTATGAGCTCCATTCATATATCTATAGGAGGATTTAATGTCCTGCCACCTGATTTTAGTAGCAGCTAGCCCCTTCATTAAATTATAGGTAGCCAATTTCAAGAGATAATAATTTTCAGATCTTCCCTTAGGTAAACCATAGATGTACAAAGTAGGCAGCATATCACCAGCAATAATTGAGTATTCCTTAATAACTTCTCTAGAAACAGGTACATTTTCCTTAGATGGTGGATGTACCGTATCTATAATTTTCCCAAACTTTACCTTCTTACTTTGCTTAACATTCAATTTCTTTACCAAGGATTCATAATTTTTTTGTCTACATCCAACATTAATTTCATTACCAGAAATATTTCCAGAGCCAGTCTGACTGGCATTACCATGTTTTTTCTCTTTTGTTTTAGTTGGTTTTCCCTTTGACCTTTTAATATTTCCAATCTGACGTTTTCTTTCTTCCAAGTCCTTTATTAAGTTATCTGTCCCTACTATTTCTTTCTTAGATATTTCATCCGTAATAGTTCTTATATTTCTGTTTTCCTTCTGTACTAACAAAGAAGACTACTCCATAGGTACATTATTAGTACCAACTAGGTCTAAAGATGTGGATTTATCAGAAAACATGTCACTGGGGCTAATATCAGGCAGTTAGTTCCCTTGTCTATTTACCACACTGACTTTGGGATTCTCAAGGGGAGCCTCATTTTCTTTCATAAAATTGTTAGAAAAGAACCGAACAGAGTGACTAATTCCATACGCTGCTCATTTCCAAATTGAATTTCACTTTTTAGATCATACAAGATATTCTCTATGGACTTATCTGACAGATTTGGAATCTCAAGCACTGATTTATTGTTTAAAACCCTGTCTTCCTGGGAAGCAGGATTAGTTAATTTTAGCTGTCCTAAATGATCAGATTCCAGGGGATTCATGCATTCCTTAAGCAACCCAGTGTTCACAGAATTATGGTTCCTTGCATATGGGGTTAAAAAGGACTCAAAATTATTAAGGAAAAAGCCTTTGGATGTTGTTCGGGATGACTGCTGTAGATTTATATTCCGAGTAGAATCTGCTGTTGCTGTAGGTGGAAGTACAGGTGGACTTGATATATTCAGATTTGGAACTTTGTCTCTATTCCTAGCTGGGTCTGACTCATTCATTCTTTCTTTCCCAAGCGATTTATTAAATGGTAGTTTCCCATCCTCTACCTTGGGACAACTTTGGCCAGGGTTAGATCCCACTAAATCAGATAAATGGAGATCAGGGGTGGATAGATTTACTATGTTAGCTACTCCATGTCTCCCTTGATCACTATTACTACAGTTACTGTAATTATATGCTACATCCCTATCATAGCAGCCATTTGGCTCCTCCAAACTACAAATTTCTTTTAACAGGGGATGGGTTGAAAATAGATTACTATAGGAACCCTCCCCCAATGGTGAAGAGGTTGATTTTGGATGAAAATGTTTGACTATTTTCTTGTTACCCCTTAGTTCCATATGAGAGGAAGAGGGGATAAAAAATTGGGTTATTTTTTGATTAACCAATTTTCCTGCTTTGGGACATACTTTAGAATTATCTTTCCCGAGGTTTTTTTATATTTTTTATATGTTTCCTACTATAAGTCTTAATACCCTTTTTTTGCTCTTTCCCCCTTTACCTCTTTTACCAGCGCATGAAGCAGTATCCGACATTTATACTATATAAAAGGCAAGCGAGAAGAGAGAAAAAAACTCTTCCCTCTAACACTGTTAATAGATGGACAAAGTTCACAATCACTGAAAAGCATTCATTGTTTCCAGTTCTGCTTTCAATAAAGTACAATTTTCTTTCTGGTAAAAATCTTGAACGATGAAAATATTGCAGCTTTTAGCTCACAAGGGTTCAAGGAAGGAGCCAAATCAGCTCAGTTCAGGAGACAAAGAACTGAAGGCAGGCTAAAAGCAGATATAGTAATCCAAGACAAGCATAATGGTATAGCCTCACATAAAGATGCCTTAAAATGCCTTGAAATTCAATCAGTAAGCTTGAACTGTGAAGGGATGCCTTAGTAAATGCCTTAGTAAATGCCGCTGTTAATAAGATGCCATCTTTTCTTCCCATACAAATGGAATTTAACCATCAGATCCTCACAGGCACATATCCTCTCTCTATGGCTCATTTATCTAAAATACTAAAGAAAGGAGAAATAGATTATAAAATAGCAACGATAATTTCCCCTTGGATACTCAGAATTCAATGAATCTAAGATAACTCTAGTAATGGCTCAATAATCTAGCATCAAAAAGTTAAAAAGAAAACCAGAGCACTTATAGTATAACTTAAAAATACAAACAAGGAGAAACTCAGCAGTGAACAATACTTACTAATAAAACTGCATTTGTACACACTGCAATATACTGAATGAAGAGATGAGTGGCCTGCAGTATGCCAACAATGAAGCAGAGCTTCAGAATTCCGGAGTCAACACAGTAAAGCGCGGCATGTCTCAAAGCCGATTTAATGGCTTCTTTTATAAAGCGCTAAACGTACAAACGCTTCCAAAAAACAAGAAAACTCATTCTAGGTACACAGCTCAACGCTGCTTGCTCCTTGGTCTCAAGCTTCGCTATCTAGAGGAACGTCATGCATATGTTTTTAAGCAGAAATTTGTTGGGTCAGATCAGAATGGACTAAACAGACTAATTACCAATAAAAGGCTATTTATGAAGGGCTGGTTATAGGTTAATTATGGTTTGTCAGTAGCAGGTGAAAGAAGAATGGGCTAAACAGACTAATTACAAAAAAAGGCTAATTATGAAGGGCTGGTTATAGGCTAATTAGGGTTTGTCAGTAGCAGTTGGAGATTACGCTATAGCACTGCATAATATGAGAAAACAAATAGAACACAATAAAACATATAACCAGTGAAACGGGTAACTAATAAACTTCTAACAAGCTTCCTTGATTTCAATCACTTAAAACTTAAAAAGAATATAGCACACAAAAACATATGGTACACAAAAACATAAAAATACTCCCCTTAAAAGAATAATGCCCCAGATCAGGATCAAAAAGCACCCAAAGTAAATAAAAGCACTAAAGTCACAACTTGGCTCTAAAATACAGACATCCTTTAACGTCCTTAGAGTTCTTTAAAGTCCTTTAAAGCATCAAACATCTGGCTTCTGGGTTCTGGCTTTTGTCGACCTTTCTTGTTTTTGGCTATAGAAACCCCAGTTATCGGCCTTCCCGAAGGGCCGTCTTGCCATCCACCAGTCAAGCAGCCTCGCGGCTACCTCCGCGGGTCCTCCTATGGAAACAAAACAACACCAGGGAGCCACAAGCCAAAGGTGGAATGTCACAAGTTTTACTGGAAAGACCCATTAAAAAACTGGTAGCATACCTTTTGTAAGATAGAAAAAGCATAAAATGGGTCCTGCTCTGTAACTACTCCACAGTTTGCACACAGCGTGCAGATGTGCCTTCCTCTTCCTTCACCAGCTCCAAAGAATACTGAGTGCTGGAATCCCTATTAATTCAGAATAATTTATTTTTAATTACCAAATTTAAAACAACGGTACTAAATTTGGAGACTTTATTTCAGGAACATGTGGCTATTCTGGCTAATAATAATGATGATGACAATATAAACCAAATTCTGCAAAAATGACTACAGTACTGCAGTGGGACAATAAAAAACAAATTAATTCATATTCCTAGGACAGGAACTCACCATGGCATCAGAAAACAAGTGTTCTCTTGGCAGCCAGTACTGTATGTGGCATGAGCCGGAGAAGCCAGATGATACTTTCCTGATGGACGTCACTTGTTGCATGTGCAGTTGCTGTCCTATCATGCTGGCTGGCTGTGGGTTCTTATATTGAGCAAAGGCACAAGGTATGTCTGTCTGTCTGTCTCTCTCTCTCTCTCTCTCTCTCTCAAGAAGCAGGGTGGCTGTGGCCAGCTGTGGGTTCTTATATTGGGCAAAGACACAAGATCTGTCTGTCTGTCTGTCTCTCTCTCTCTCTCAACAATCAAGGTGGCTGGCTGGTGTGTCTTATGAATTTCAGTGACAGGATATCTCTCATTCAATCAGCATGATGCCAGTGGCTACAAGGTGACATATATTGAGATGACTGCAGGTAATAATGACTGCACACATTCTGGGAACTGTAATGACAATAGCAAGGAAGGCAAAGGTGAACTCTAATGACATGTCATTATGAAACTTCGAACAGGAAGAAGTACTTTAGTGCCAATTTTTTCTTTGTGCCCTTCCACCAATGTCCTCATCCTCATCAGTGAGTAAGCAGCCCTTGCAATCCTCAATGCTGGAGTTGTACCCACTTGGAAATTATTTTTCCATGAGTGCATCATCAATCTCAGTGGGACACAGTTTGATGATGCCACCAGGATGGTTTGCTTCACCCTCATCAGCACCACCATCATCGTGACTGGATACAAACATAGTTGTGCTTGTCCTACTTGCAATCTGACTTTCATTCATTTTAATAAATGTGAGCATGCCAATATTTGTAGGTGATAGGTTAGTATGATGGTCATGCACAATAGCCCCCTCTGAACTAAATACCTTCTCCACACTTACATTAGAGGGTGGGCAGGTCAGGTACTTCAGTGCTACTTGATATCAGTGATGGCCATTTATTCACCTTGCCACTCCAGTACACCAGAGGATTGTCCAATATTGTGAGATGCCTGTTTTCTGCCATATAGGCCTCAATCATGCTCTGTGATGTCTGCAGTCCTGATGAGTTGTCCACCTGTTCACCCCCTTCCTCTAGGTCACAAATTCCAACTTGGACAAGGCACCCCAAAGTGGATTAATGGGCAACTGTGCAGCTGACACCGGCCCTTGTTGTTCAGCCACCTTACTGGAGGCACTGTGGCCACAATGACCTTCAGCCTGTTTATGCTGTGGGTTGCAAAACTTTGCACATGACATATGTGCCCCATGAACCAATCTGACCAGCTGTCCAGTGAGATTTTGAACCTAATCATGCCCACCCTCCAGTATGGATGCAATGCCACATTTGTAGCGTGGGTCCAGCATTGTGGCTATTCCAAATTCTGGAGATTGCTGAATGGTGACAATGTGTCTATTGCTGTCTAAGATTGTAATCATGTGTTTGAGTAATGCACAGCTTGACCTACTGTATCTTCAACTTTATCAAGACTAGGCTGCAGATTCAACAATGTCCGCCTCAGCACCTATAGCAGTGGAATGGCTTGACTAATGGATGCAGTGTCACCGCTCGCTGCCCGTGTTGCATGTTCAAATGGCCTCAAAAATTGTATTACTGAATTCATGAGTTGCCACTGTTTAGTTGTCAGAGACATTGATGCCCCAGAACTGGTACTACGAGACTGCTTTGTACTGCTCGTACAAGTGTGGGGGTTCAATTTCATGACAACTTCAAGCTTGAGTCAGTGCTGAGGAAGGCTATTTTGGATCTGCAGCTATCTAAGTTGGTCACAAACCTTTCCAGAATGTACAAAGTGGGCACAGATGTGGCGTGCAACAGTCAGCATGTGCTTGATTTTAGTGTACTGCAGAATCTCCTGTATCACAAGATTTAGAGAGTGGGCCATGCTGGAAACCCACACAAACCAACCATTGTTGATACATTTAACAACATTTGACACATTATTGCTTGCTATGAAGCCAGCTTTTAGGGACAGGGGGTGCAGTCACTCATCGATTTCTGTCAGTAGGAAGTCTATAATGTTTTCGCCTGTATGTAACCCTGCTACACTCTGCATTGCAAGTGTGGCATGCTGTGTAATGCCATGAAGGTTGCTACCACCACAATCTGACTTATTACAGTGCTTTCCCATCCCATCATCACAGACAACCCTAGGTAGCTGTGCCCAATGTGCAGTAATACACAGATAAGAACTACCTGCTGTTTTGCCACTTGTCTACATATCCATACTTAAGTGAATGTAGGGTGATGCAGAATGCTGAAGGGCATGTCTTTCAGACTGTCACAGTCTGATATAACTCAGGGACAGCATGGGTGGCAAAATATGTCCTGGATGGGATCTTCCATTTGGGACATGTGCATGCCACAAAGCGTCAGAATCCCGCATTCTCCACAAAAGAGAATGGCAACAGGTCAATTGCAAGCATTTCTGCTATGGCAGCATTGAGTTCATATGCAACTGCATGATTTGGTAGGCATTTACTGTGCCACTCAAAAAGGCTATGTAATGAGGGTTGCATTGCTTGGTGTTTTGCCCATGGTGTGCCAAACGTCTGCTGTGCAAACTGCCATGTGTGGGGTGGCTTTGACATAGGGTGGGTGTTGAGGTGACAAGTCAATAAATGATGTTATTTACATAGAAACATAGAAACATAGAATTTGATGGCAGATAAGGACCGCTTGGCCCACCCAGTCTGTCCATTTCCCTACCTACTGGATAAGCTGCAGATCCTAGTTAACCAGCAGCCTACTTCTTCCTACCCCCACCCCGTAGAATTGCCTTATGACTGTCCCATGCATGCTTGAATTCCACCACTGATTTTGACTCCACAACGTCCTCCAGAAGGCCGTTCCATGCATCCACAACCCTCTCTGTGAAAAAATACTTCCTTAAATTACCTCTGAGCCACCCCCCCTCTATCTTCAAATTGTGCCGTCTTGTTCTTGCACACCTCTTTTTTTGAAAGATGCTACCCTCTTGGATTTTGTTGATTCCCTTGAGGTACTTGAACGTTTCTATCATGTTCCCCCTCTCCCTCCTTTCCTAGAGGCTATACATATTAAGCTCCTTTCATTTCTCTTCATATGTTTTCCGGTGCAGACCCTGCACCATTTTAGTTGCCCTCCTCTGGACAGCTTCCATCCTGCCTATGTCTTTGCGGAGATTGGGTCTCCAGAACTGCACACAGTACTCCAGATGGGGTCTCACCAGCTGTCTGTACAGAGGGATAATAACTTCCTGTTTTCTACTGGTGATGCCTCTACCTATGCATCCCAGTATCCCCCCAGCCCTCCTTGCTGCCCTCTCACATTGCTTGCCCACCTTTAGGTCATCTGATATGACTACCCCCAGGTCCCTTTCCATTTTTGTTGTTGTTAGTATCTCACCCCCCATTGTGTACTCTTCCCCTGGGTTTTTGTTTCCCAGGTGCTTTACCTTGCACTTCTTAGCATTGAATCTAAGCTGCCATACATTTGACCATTCCTCTAACCTTGCCAAGTCCCTTGTCATCCTTTCCACCCCACCCTGTGCATCAACTCTGTTGCAGATCTTTGTGTCATCTGCAAAGAGACATACTTTCCTTCCAGTCCTTCTGCAATGTAAACATAAAGACATTGAAGAGGACCGGTCCTAATACTGAACCCTAATTGTACCCACTAGTAACCCTCCTTTCTTATGAGTGGACTCCATTTACTATTACTCTCTGTGTCCTATTCTCCAGCCAATTCTTTACCCAGGCTGTCATCTTGGGACCCACTCCTAGGCTGGCTAACTTATATTAATCTTTTGTGTGGGACTGTGTCAAATGCCTTGCTAAAGTCTAGGTAGGCCATGTCCACAGCCCTCCCTGATCTACTACTTTGGTCACCCAGTCAAAGAAATCTATCAGATTCGTCTGGCATGACCTTCTCACTGTGAATCCATGCCTAGGGTCCTGTGCCCCTCTGGCCTCTAGATACTCGACAATTCTTTTTCCTTCAAGTGATTCCATCATTTCCCTATCACTGAGGTTAAACTAACAGGTCTGTAGTTTTCTGCTTCTGCCTTGCTCCCACTTTTGTGAAGGGGAATCACATCACCCTCCTCCAGTCCTCGGTACCACCCCGTCCTCCCATGATTTGTTAAAAGGGTGGTCAGTGGTGTCACTAGTTCTACCCTTAGTTCTTTAAATTCTGGGATGAATCCCATCAGGCACCATTGCTTTGTCCACCTTCAGTTTTAAGGTTCTTTCAGAACCCTTTCTTCTGTAAATGGGCTGGTATCAACTTCTGTATCCAGAGTGTTTCTACTGTTTGTTTTATGTACCTCCCCTCTTCATTTGTAAATACTGAGCAAAAATATTTGTTTAGTATCTCTGCCTTTCACAGTCTCCTCTACCCACCCTCCCTCCCTTTATTAAGCCTCACTATCCTCCCTTGAGTCTTCCTTCACTCCCTGATGTACCTATAAAGGTTTTATCCCCTTCTTAACTGAGTTGGCTATCTTTTTCCTCGGTTTGGGCCTTTGCTGTTCTGACTGCCTCCAGCCTCCTTTTGTTTTAACTGATGCAGTTCTCTGTCCTGCTCCTTCTGCGATTCCTTGTACTTCCTGAATGCTTTCTTTTCTCTTGAACCTTCACTGCCACTTCCTTTGAGAACCATAGTGGTTTCTTACATCATTTTGTTTTGTTTATTTGCTTCACACAAAGGCTTGTTACCTCTGTGATGGCAGTTTTATTATTCCCATTGTTCTTCCACCCTCCTTCCTGCCCATTTGCTAGTGTATTCTTAGGCACTCACCCATTTTGGCAAAGTCAGCCCTCCTAAAGTCCAGTACTTTTGTCTTTGTATGGCTTGACTCTATTGCTGTGTTTATTGTGAGACCATACTGTTCGATGGTCGCTAGTTCTCTAGATGGCTACCCATTTCTCATATCTGTGATCCTCTCCATCTCCATTTGAGAGAATCAAGTCTCAATATTGCTCCTCTTGAGTGGGCTCCAGTACTAGTTGTCTAAGGCATGCTCCCTGTAGGGCATCTAGAATAACTCCACTCTTAAGTGGCAGCTGCAACTGCACTCCAGTTAACATTTGGCATATTCAGATCACCCATCAGCAATATCTCCCTTTTTCTGCCATTCTAAGTATACTTTCTATCATTCCTAGTCCATTTCCTCCCCTGAGAAGGGGTCTGTATACAACCCTGTGTGGATTGTGGTGCCATTGCCTGTCTCCAAATTTACCCACAGTGCTTCTTCTCCTCCCTGTTTACCCTTTTGTTCTGTTGCTTTTATTCTTCCCTTATGTAAAGAGCTACTCCTCCTCCTCTTTTACCCTCCCTGTCCCTCCTGTAGATGGTGTATCCTGGTATGTTTACGTCCCAGTCATGGTTTTTGTGTGTACCATGTTTCTGTGACTGCCATGATATCCAGATGTTCCTTCTCCATCAAGGCCACTAATTCAGGAAGCTTGTTACCCAGACTATGGGCATTGGTACTCATTGCTCTCCATTTTGATGGCTTTACCTTCTGTTGCAGCATCCCCACTGACCATTCTACTCGGTCTTTTTCTCATTTAGTACCCTGTTTTGAAGGGAGGCTGGGATTTTCCTGCTGCTTGTCAGTGCCTCCTTTGACTAGTTTAAAAGCTTGCAATGTAAGCATTTAAACCGATTGCTCAAAGACTGTTCCTTCCTGGACAGATGCAGACCATCCTGCCAGTATAGGCTGGTGTCCTCCAGGTGGAACCCCAGTCCCCAATGAAGCCAAACCCCATGCTCCACAATATTTTTTTCAACCATTCATTAAACTGCATGGTGCTAATTACCCTTGCCTCCCCATGCTCTTTGACAGGCAGCACCTCTGAGAAAGATACTGTGTGTGCTACTTGTCTTAGGCCCTCCCAACTCTGAAATGTCCTCCTGCACTGCTCTAATCTCATGATGAGCCATCATTTGTCCCTAGGTGACAATTACATCCAGCTCAGACTCCCTTTGCAGCTGTTCTCATGATCCTGAGGATGCGCTCCTATCCCTCCAAGCCATGGCACCAGGCAGGCACCCTACCAGTTTTCCCAGCTCCCCCAGTTCTATACTTAATAATTGAGTCCCCACCAGGAGCTGCTCTTCCCCTTGTGGTGTCCTCTGCCTCCTTCCTGTGGGCTCCCTTGTGACAGTTGTCATCAGTCTTCTTCATGGTGCATCCATATGGGAGCTATGCTCTCCCAGAATGGTGTATGGATTGTGGAGTGGAACAATTGACTGGGTGCCTCTGTTCCACCATCCTCACCCTCCTGAGCCCACTGTGGTCCAACTGCTGTGCTTTCTTTGCAACCTCTGAGGTAGTGGTGGTGGCGCTAGTGCTCCCTGGATGGGGGAGGTTCCCTTCCTACTGTCCAGTGTGGCCTGGGGGAAGGTTTCCTTACTACTGTCCAGTGCGGCCTGAAGATGGGCAACTTCCTCCATCAGGGCAGATAGTTGTCTGCAAATAGGGCAGCATCTCAGCCTCAGAAAGAATCCCGAAGACTGCTGTTCATTAGCCATTAACATTGCACTACTACCCACATGTTTATCTACTTTTGTGTGTATGTGCAAGCGCTGCTGTGATTGGTTATATAGAATATATATATTATACAATGTGTATGCTTATATTGTCAGTGCAGTGTGCTAGAGAGGATATGACAGTGATATGCACCTTGCACTCTTGAGGAAATGATGTCAGAACTTCAGGTATAAAGGAACTATTTCAGGGTGGGTGGTGGGTGGGGTGGGCAACTAACCATGCCCTCACAAACAATCAGCTAAAAGCTCTCACCCACCACTGCGATGAGTGCCTTCCTGTTAGCAAGATACCCTACACAACAATTTGACAGAGAAAATACCCTGCTAATCAAACAGAGAAAAATCCAGACATCCAAGTCAGACACAGGTAAACCTCTCCAGCCCCAAAACAGCCTGGTGGTTAGTTAGCCACAAAGACAAATCAAATATGCAGTTATTTCAGCCCTTCTGAAGATGCTGACAAGATAAGCAGTTTTGAAAACCCCCTTCCTGAATTAAAAATTAAAATAATTAAACACAAAACAATACCACTGTAAAAGTGAAGAAAACTTCTCTCAGATGTAAGCAAGAGAGAGAGAGAGATTAGTTACAGATACCTAGTCCAAAATAGTATATCCCACGCAGCTTCTCAGTTGTTTCAAAACACACCCAGTACACAACTTGGAAGAAGATGGACTTCTGTCTCAAACGGAATCACACCAGTAGTTTATAGTAATTGAACAATGCTGAAATAGTCAAGCTAGACAACTGGCTGTGATGCAGACCTCTGACTTGTGAAGACAATTTCCCCCACCTCAGGCTATGTCTGGCATTCAATTACAAACTGCAGCCTTTGCTATTTTAAATCACACAACCCCACCAAATGTTGCAAAATTTATTGATGCAGATTGTCACAGAATTCTAGTAATCAGTCCAGTTAGCCACAAAGGCAAATCAAATATGCAGTTATTTCAGCCCTTCTTTTTTTATTATTGAACATCTTTATTAATTTTACAAAAACACCTCAATACAGATACACAGTTGACAGTGCAAAATGGAGGAATATAACACCACCAGACACTAACTCACCCATTCATTGAAAAAATAAAATCCTCCCTCCCCCACCTCCCAAGGCTACACGCATGAGCACGCCTAACTTGCGCAACCCTGAGGGTGTTCTGAGGGCCAGCCTTCACACCATAAGGAGCGTTTCAAACGAACTACAAAGCGCCGTGTATGCTGTCAATCTATTCTGCATACAAGCGATATGTTTTTCTAGTTGTACTGCTAAGGTACATTCACGGTACCATTCCAACAAAGAGGGAACTTTATCACTGGTCCAATGCCTTAAGATTACCAATTTAGCCACAGCGGATAAAAGCGACATTTGGGCCTTTTTAGCCTTGGAAGTGCCAACTGGAAAAAGGCTCATCAGACATACCTCAGGGTAAACAAATTTGTTAAGCCAAGGATAGGGTCTAAGAGATCATTGATAGCCAGCCAAAAGACCTGAAATTGAAGGGCATGACCATACCATATGATATAAATACCATCTTCCTTCCACACTCGCTATAAAGAGATGTATATTTTGCCCGTATTTACACAATCGGGATGGGGATAAGTATAAATGGTGCATTAAGTTAAAGTGTACCATCCTCAACCGGTCTTGTTTTACATATTTATACATTGTAAGCCACAACTTCATCCAGAGATTGGGTGCCTCAGATATACCTAGCTCCCTTGTCCAATAAAAGCACACTCCTAGAGGAAGTCTGTGGTCCCATTCCTGAAGTGTTTTGTATAACTTAGAGACTGAATTTGGTTGAGAGGCTATGGTGAAAAGTATATCAGCGTCTCGGTCTCCATAATCAATTAGCGCCCTCTGAGAAAAAATAGATTTTAGGGCCTTACTAATTTGTAGCCACTTAAAGAGGTCCTGATCCACAGCCCCAACAGCATTCACCAACTGATCAAAAGACTGAGGACCCCCATTTACCCAAAAATCCAAGATTCTAAGGTGGCTTAGCTGGGGCCAAAAAGTGCCAGACAGGGTCTTACCCCCAACCCTAATGTGAGTTCTCAAAATGGGTTGGTTGATGGATAGATACCATTTAACTGCAGTAATTTTGCAACTGCTGAAAGGCCCTTAACGACCATCCCATGGGGTTATTTTTCAATGGTTTGGGTATAGCCGATGGAGAGCATATAACAGGGCCCTTAGAGGGCAGCTCACCCTCTTTTCCAACCCTCGCCTATGTCAACCCACAGGGGCAAGAAGCTGATTGCGCCTTGCACTCCAATAGACCAATCTTGCCCAATGCGCTGCGACGTATAATAAAAAGAGAGAGGGAGGGAGCAGCTAGCCTCCTTTAATTTCAGGGCTACTAATTAATATAGGACCTACGTGTCCTTTTCCCCTTCCAAATAAATAGATTAAACGCCCTCTGTAAGTTGGTGAACCATGTCTTCGGGAGGTATACGCTGAGCATACCCAAGGGGTATAATAATCTAGGCAGAATGTTCATTTTAATGATATTCAACCTACCCCAAAGTGACAAAGAGAGCAGCCTCTACCTATCCATATCCCCAGAAATGGCTTTAACTTGACTATTCAGGTTATCTTTGCCTCTCAACATAAGCCAAACGATGATAAATCAGCCTTCCTAATGTTAATATTTAAGGGGAGAATCTTTGTTTTCGTGCGGTTTAACTTATAATAAGAAATTTTGGAGAAGGAATCTATTTCCTCCAAAATGGCCGGAACCGAGGTCTCCGGATCCTCAACATGTAATAGTGTATCATCTGCGTATACCGAGTACATGTATCTGACATCCCCCACCTGTATACCCTTAATCAAACAGTTTCTAGCCGGTCTATGTAATAAAGGCTCTAAATATAAGTTAAATAGTAATGGGGACAAGGGACGACCTTGCCTCGTGCCTCGCTCCAGCCTTACAATCGCGATATAATCCCATTACATTTTACTCTAGCAGAGGAAGAATATAGAATTTGGACCCATCTCAGGAACACATTGCAAACCAAAGGCAGACAGGGCAGCAACAAATAATCCCAGATACTCCTACAAATGCCTTTCGCATCTAATGAAATAAGTATTGCTGGGATCTTGGCATCTTTAGCAACCGTAATCAAGTGCAATAACTTCCTCATATGATCTTGGGACGATCTCCCCCTCATAAAACCCACTTGTTCCCTACTAACCAACTTGTCCATAACATTGGACAACCTGTTAGCTAAGATTTTTGCTAGAATTTTGATGTCCGTATTTAGAAGGGAGATAGGGCGATAACTATCCATACTGAGAGGGTCCTTCCCCTGTTTTAAAATTAAGGAAATCGTCGCCTCCAGAAAACTAGGCTCTGATAACCCATTATCAAACCAGTACTGAAAGACCTCCTTGAGAATTGGGGATATTAGGGTATGACAAGCTTTGTAAAAATTACTAGGGAACCCATCCGGGCCAGGGGACCTATCTAGAGGCATTTGTTGGATGGCCTGCTGGATATCTAAAACCGTTATTGAGCACTCAAGAGCTGCATCAGCCTCCGCTATTCTAGGCAACTCTACTGATCTAAGAAATAGCCTAATGTCATCCGCCGAAGGTTTATACTCGCCAACACTGATATAACTCCTGAAAATACAATCCAAAGGCATTTGCCATTTCCCTGGATCCGTGCAAACCTGTTCCCCATGTCCCTTACATCCTCGCTATAAAAGGGAAGAATCTAGTTAACGGATGCGCATAGCGACAATTTCCCACTCTCTCCCTACATCTAGATATTGAAGCCTAGTCCTCAAAAGGACAGTCTACTTTCTGAGATATTAGACTCGCATATTGGGCCTGCAACAGATGAAGCCTGGCCCAATCTGCCACAGTCGAGGCACGGGATAAGTTACTTTCCTCCATCCTAATCAAACCTAGCAGGGAATCCAATTGCGCCTGCTGCCTACGTTTCTTATTAGAGGTCATTTTAATCAGCTCTCCCCTCAGAGAGCATTTTAAAGCAGCCCAAATTAGGTCCTTACGATCCACTGAGCCTTGATTACTTTCCAGGAAGTCCTTAATGAAGTCTAGAATGTGCATCAGCGAGGCTTCTTCCTTCAACATTTGGGAGTTTAACCTCCATTGTGGAGACTGCCTAGGCCCCAGGCTAACCGCTAGTCAGACTGACTGGTGCATGATCAGATATAACTTGCAAGTTATCTCCGCCCTGTAACTCCCCAGGTATTGAGCTGAGCCAACCAAAATATAGTCTATTCGAGAGTATGTCTTGAAAGCGGCAGAAAAAAGGTATATGACGTGACATAGATTAATTACCCACCAGACATCAACCAGGGTGGCCTTACTAATGAGGTCCTTTAACGCCTTGTGCAGGCTGCTTAAACCCGCCTCTCATGCATCTTTCCAGATCATTCTAAAGAACTAGATTCCAACCCCACCTAAGACGTAAAGCTGCATGGTTGGACACTACCATATTTAGTAATCTCATGAAAAGGCTGGGGAATCAATGGGACCGTATACTGAGCCCAGTAATATCGGGTGAGACTCAGCATACCATGAATGATATATCGAACCTCTGGATCCCAAAACTCTTCCACCAATTTGAAAGGAATATTCCTAGCTATAAGGATAACAACCCCCCCTATTCGATGATAAGCCCAAAAACTTGTCCTACCCATGCCCTCCCAAAGTAATGAATATCACTCCTCTTCATGTGTGTCTCTTTGCAGAAAGGCAATTTGTGCTCCTAAGTGACGAAGGTGCCTTAATATAATTTGTCTCTTGACCCTATCCTTGGCTCCTCTAACATTCCAACTAATGAATTTGTACGAATTGCTCATTATGCTCGACTATCAAGCTCCTGAGGAGGTGCAAAGAGAGGTTACAAACAATCGTGAAACAGCACTATTTAGGCACATACAAACCCTCTGACTTAGGAAGACCATGATAAATCCTGATAATGCGTAACCTTAGAACCCCACCGTCTCTCCTCGAAGACTAAACAACCCATAGTGACTTGCACCAAATACCCCCAATACCCCCGCAATATCCCCAACTAAAACCCCCACCCTCCAAAACACACATGCCCCAGTTCTAAAGAAACTGCCCTCCTAAATATTCAGCCCACGTGATTCATTACTGAAGCAACCCAAACTACCCAACCCCACCCCCGAGCTCCCCCCACCCATGATCAATACAAAACTACACTCTAACAACAAACAAATTTTGTCAATAGAACATGATCCTGACTATATAAATGTAGAAACCCGCCCCCAATATACTTGAGCTAACCCTAATCGCAAGAACAGCTTCAGTCATTAACTATGCACATCTCCGCTGCAATGATAATTCAAGGCCCAAATTAACAACTCCTCGAGTAAATCATCGGTTCCTGGAAGAGAAAAAAAAAAAAAAAAAGGAGAGGAGGGGGAAGGGGGGCAGAGGAAAAAAGGGAAGAAAAGACCTGCAGGTTTAGACCCTGCCTGTAATTCTTTTTTTTTTGCCATTCACATTTTATTCAGTTTTATGCAGAGACAACATATATAATCAATGTACAAAGCATAATGTAACCTGAGTAACTACAATCTTTCATGAGATTCCCAATGTAACAAATCTCTGCCAAACCCCCCATTACCCCAACCTAAATAAAAACCCTCCACCCCCCTTCACCCCATTACCCTCCCCCACACAAGGCGCTTACATCTCAACACCGTCTATATAGGGTGTGTGATCTAACTATCTACATGTAAGATGTATAAAGTGGGGCCCAAATCCTCTCAAATAGAGGCAGTTGATTATGTAAGACAGCAATCATCCTCTCAATCCTGAGACTCGTATGAGGTTCTGCCAGCCACTCAGAGTAAGTAATCCCAACACTATCCTTCCAATGTCTGAGTACTAGCTTTTTCACCGTGATAGAAATCAGGGCCATATGGAATTTTCTCACTCTAACCGGGAAGCCAGACATATCTCCTAACAAACATACCTCAGGACTGAACATATCTTCCAAACCTAATAGAGAGTTAGCCTTGCCCTTTATTTCAGCCCACAATGGGATAATTTTTGGGCAATGCCAAAAAATATGTAAGAGATCTCCCTTATCCAGGCCACATCTGTAACACTTAGGATCATTCAATAGATTTAAATCCGCCAGTTTTTGAGGAGAATAATAAATATTGTGTAAAATTTTAAACTGGATAAGTCTCAAGTGATCTTGTCGAATAAACCTATGACAGCCCTGCCAAATTTGAGACCAATCTAAGGTTGTTTCAGGGAGCACATTGGCCCAATATGAACTCGGGGCAAGGTTCTCTGAGTAGGCCTACTGAAACAACACCGTGTAAATTTTAGAAACTGCCTGTGGAATCCCTACCAACAGGCCTATATCCGCCCAAAATGGAATTCGGGGTGGCTGCACCAAATCAGTCCCCACCTTTTGAACTAGTAGATGGCGAAGTTGATATATCATGAAACTATCTTTAGTAGACAGACTGAATTTATTTAACACTTCCGCAGTTGAAATTAGACCTCCCCCATCATTAAGAAAGTCTTTCAAGGAACACTCCTCAGGTAGGGACAACCATTTAGGTCTGATGATCCTATCCCCTATCAACCACCGGGGGTTACCCTTGATGGGCTGGGCCCAATCTTTGGCTTGATCATATCTCAAAAAATTACAGAGCTGACTATGAACCCTTAAGGACACCCCTATTGGAGATTTCCTCAAGGAGGAAGGGAGCACCTTGCAGGTTATGTAAAATAAAGCCTCTGGGGTAATACCAAAACTTTTGATAAAACTAATTTCCAAATTGACCCACAGTGGTACATAATTGAAGTTAGGGAAATGTCTTTGTATCGAGCCCATCTACCATATTTGTTCAGGTGAGCTGCCCAAAAATAGAGAGCGAAATGAGGTAATCTTAAGCCCCCAAGTGACTTAGGGGCCGGCAACTTTTGATAGGACATCCTTGCTTTCTTATACCCCCACACGAAATCCGCTATCATCCCATGGAGTTTGTTAAACCATGACATAGGAAGCCAAATGTTCAACATACTCAAAGGATAGAAGAGTCTAGGGAACATATTCATTTTGACAATATTTATTCTACCCCATAATGACAATGGGAGTTGCGCGCCCACCTTTTTAGATCTAACTCAATAATATGAACCAGGGAGTCTAAGTTCAACTGTCGTATTCGATCCGAGCTACTAGTCAAAGTAAGACCCAAATATTTAAAGGATTTGGAACTCCACCCTAAACCTAACTTTATAATTTCCCGCCTAAATAACTTGTTATTAAGAGGATAGACCACTGTTTTATCCTGATTCAATTTGTAATTGGCAAGAAGACCAAACTTGTGTATTATTTCTAACAGGTTGGGAATGGACCTACTAGGCCTCGAAATATAGACCAGTAGGTCGTCTGCATACGCAGTAATTTTAATAGTTTGATCCATAATTTTAATGCCTTCGATCTCACGGCTCTTCACTATACTCCTTATGAGAGGCTCCAAATACAAGTTAAATAGTAGGGGAGATAAGGGACAGCCTTGCCTTGTACCTACATGCAATGTCAAAGGACTTGAGACAGCCCCATTGCAAGTGATTCTAGCTGAAGGATTCGAGTATAATGCTCCAATCCACTCCACAAACCTTTCAGGGAAACCAAATTTACTCATTACAGCAAATAAAAATCTCCAGTGTACCCTGTCGAAAGCCTTCTCGGCATCCAAGGAGACCAACGCCATCGGGAGGTTGGCCTCCTCGGAGACCGAGAAGACATGTGCCAATGTTCTGAAATGGTCAGCCGAGGACCTGCCCTTCATAAAACCCACCTGCTCTGCACCTATCAATTTTGATAGTATTTTATTAATTTGGTCTGCCAGTAATTTAGCCAAGATCTTAATGTCGTAATTTAACAACGAGATAGGTCTGTAACTGGCTGGCTTTTCAGGTGGCCTATTTGGTTTAGGGATTAAAACTATGAGCGACCCTGCCTGTAATTCTAATGCATATTAGGCAACTCAGTGTACAGACACCACCATAAGAAAGTAACGCAAAGCCCGTCAGGCCTCCATACAGTCATCACGGTGTCGATTAAGCCACATTATAAGGCCACTCATCTTTCCATTGTCCATATCCATATATGCACAGTGCGACCTCCCCCAGGAAACAATGGAGCTGCTATATGTTGTATCATGCAAAATAAATCCATCTACCAAAGATGAAAAGGTTCGAAAAGCAGAACAAGTCCAAACAATTCCCTCGACATTGACTCCAGTAGCCCACAATGAGGGGGTTTACATACGTCAGAGCAGCAGAGATCAATCAGGTAAATATCCAAATGAATAGTGAATAACCCGGGGCAACTCCGTCTGCTTCAAGGATTTCCATCCTAGGCAACTCCGTGACATTTTTGCAGCCTAAGACGACCACCAATAATCAGTAGCCACCTGGCTAGTACTTGCCACTGAGTTTCTGAGATAGTTTTGACCCTCACAAAAGGCACAGCTCATATGTCCAAGATTGCCCTCTTGATCCCTGAGACAGACAGCTATATCTGCACTCACAGCCCCTCAGCCGAGAAGTCCTCCAGCACAGAATCATTTGTATAAGTCTGGGAAGATAACCTTCAAATCCTGTGTAGCTTGCGCTGGAGAGTCGAAAGACAACCATTTGTCCTCATGCTTTACCATCAATATGGCAGGGTGGGAAGGAGAGAGGGGATATGATAGAGACATACAAGTATCTTACAGGGAGGAACAGGGTGCAGGAAAGCACTATTTTTAAGCGAAAAAGATGTTTCAGGACTAGAGGGCATGGGATGAAGTTGGAGGGAGGACGATTCAGAGGAAACATGAGAAAGAATTTCTTCACAGAACGGGTGGTGGACAAGTGGAACACCCTGCCAGAGGAAGTGGTGGGGGCTGAAACAATCACGGGATTTAAGAATGCATGGGATAGACATAAAGGAATTCTAGAGGTCAGGGGTAAGGGGAGATAGACTTCTAGGAAAACAAACTGAACTTACAAGCTCAAATGGGCAGACTAGGTGGGCCATAGGCCCTTATCTGCCGACACTGTCTATGTATCTATGTATGTATCTATGTACTTGACCCTGAATGGCTTGGAGGCCGCCACCAACTTAGAAATGACCGGGTGCAGCTCTTGTCTACGAACTCTCACCGAGTATGGCAGGTCCTGCGTGATGCGAATCTTCTTACCTTCCCATGACAACTCCTTTGCCTCCCTCACCTTAGAGAAAACATGCTGCCTGTCCAGAAAATTCAAAAATTTCAAAATTATTGGCCTTGGCAGCTGACCCTGGTCGGGTATGAGAGTGCTCGTGGACTCTCTCGAGGATATATTCTCCAGGAGGAGCACCAGCTATTTTACAACAGAGTTTCTGTAAGAAAGTGATTATGCCATTTCCTTCTTCCTTTTCTGGCAATCCAATAATTACCAGGTTGTTCCTTCTACTGTGGCCTTCCAAGTCCTCCAGCTTCTCTTCTAACTTTTTTATTCTGTGCCTCATGTTAACAAACTCAGACTCACTCCTTTCCTGTTTCTTTTCTATTGAAATAATCTTAGCTTCCGAGTCCCCAACTCTCTTAGAAAGTACCTCCACAGCGCCTTTGATATCGTGCAAATCCTCGGAGATTGACTCGACGCCGTCTGGAGGGGTTGCATTATTTCCAAAAACCTGGCTTCTGAAAGGGCAGCCTCTGGTATGGGCATCTTCATAATGCTAGCTGCCTGCTGCTTGACCCGCTTTGCGGCCTTCTCTTTCTCAGGCGTCCGGGGAAGGGAGTGCCTCGGGGGTGCTTTTTTCATAAAAGCATCCATCAAATCGGCAGTCGCTGAAACCGAGAGAGAATTGCCACATACCTCGCACAGCTGGGACGGTTTGACTTCTTAAATGCCACAATTACCGAACGAAATCGGGAGGATAGGCGCGGAGCTTCGGGAGGCGAGTGTCTCCATCTAGGCTGCCATCACGTGACCTATTTCAGCCCTTCTGAAGATGCTGACAAGATAAGCAGTTTTGAAAACCTCCTTCCTGAATTAAAAATTAAAATAATTAAACACAAAGCAATACCACTGTAAAAGTGAGGAAAACTTCTCTCAGATGTAAGCAAGAGAGAGAGATTAGTTACAGATACCTAGTCCAAAATAGTATATCCCATGCAGCTTCTCAGTTGTTTCAAAGCACACCCAGTACACAACTTGGAAGAAGATGGACTTCTGTCTCAAACGGAATCACACCAGTACTTTATAGTAATTGAACAATGCTGAAATAGTCAAGCTAGACAATTGGCTGTGATGCAGACCTCTGACTTGTGAAGAAAATTTCCCCCACCTCAGGCTATGTCTGGCATCCATTTACAAACTGCAGCATTTTTACCTGTTTTAAGCACAGTAGTTGATGTACAGTAGTAGAATGACTACATAGACCACCACCGCTACTCTGACAGCTACTGGAACATTCAAAGTCATCTTCCTCCTCATGCCTGTAGTAAACCTCCTGTGTTAATTCACAACTGTTATCTACATGGCTACTTACACTGACTTGGGAAGGGGACACCTTGATCACTAAGGTTGAAGAGGGTGAATGCCCCACTATGGCATCAGATCCCCTCTGATGCAGAGTCCACAGTACCATGTCCTTGCTCTTGATATGAGTATGCTGGCCCTCAGTGCCATGGTGGCTACTCCTTTTCCCACACCTCACACGTGCCTGACAAAGCTGGCAGATTGCCACTGTTTCATCCTTTTCATCTTGTATGAAAAAATCCTAAACTAGGGATTTGGCTGCCCTACATTTCACTTTACGCTGTTGCTACTGCATATTTACTGGTTTTACTGGGTAAACTAGGACAAAAGAAGGCACAAGGCCCATTGAGATTGTCCTCCCTCAAAAGAGGGATATTATAGAGGTTTATTATGCAATAGCCAGGAATCGAGATTGGATTTAAAAGAATTGAAGCTAACTGAATCTACAATAAGCTGTGGAAGAGTGTTCCAACATTTTCTGTTCTTATATTGAAAAAAATATCACATTTCTTTGTATTAGCCCATTCAACATTTAGTTGCTTAGAAGGAAGTCTACCTACAATTCTCTTATTGGCCAGTGTTAGTCCACATGTCTTAAACAGACTGGGATTATGCACTTGTTTGTACATTAATAATAAATCACCCCTTTGCCTTCTCAGACATAATGAATGGAGCTTAGTTTCCCTAAATCTAGAATCATAGCATTTATTACTGAGTCTGGGAATTGATTTAGTAAGCCTCCTTTGGACCTGCTCAAGATGCTGTATCTCAGTTTTAAGGTAAGGATTCCAGAAGGGAGAACCGTAATCCAGATGTGGTCTGATATAAACTCTATATAATGGAATTAAACAGTGTTCAGATTTACAAATAAAAGATTTATTAATTTGTCTCAGGATAATGTTAGATGTTCTAACTACTTTACTGCAATGATCGCTTGATGACAGTTTAGTATTGATTATAATACCTAGGTCTCTTTCACAATTGGATAACTTAATTTCTTGGTTGTTTAGATAATATTTATGGACTGCATTATTCCTACCGAAGTGTAGAACCTTACATTTATCAATGTTAAAAAACACTGAGTTTTCATTTGCCCACTTCTCAATGAAGGATAAATCTTGCTCAAGGATATGTATATCAGCTGTAGTGTCAACTCTGCCTCCAAGTTTTGTGTCATCAGCAAATTTTGATAGGTAGTTGTTAGAAATGATGCCCATGTCGAGTATAAAATGGTTGAAAAGAATAGGCCCCAGTACTGAACGCTGGGGGACTCCACTAGTTACCCTACTGGAGAAGAAAAAGCCCCATTTATTCTGACCAGTTGGGTACAATTGGATAACCATTGATATCCAATTAACCAGAAGTGAGGGAATTCCCAAATTGTAAAGTTTGAAAATCAACAGAGAGTGGGATACATGATGAAAGGCCTTGCTGAAATTGAATAGCAGGACATCAGCTGGCGTATTATTATCCAGTAACTTACCTATCTTGTGATAGAAAGATATTAAATTGGTTGTACATGAATGGCCTGACTTAAAACCATGCTTTGAGTTATCAGAAATACCAAGTTGATCAATAATAATTTCTAATCTGGATTTAATTAAATGTTCCATTATTTTTCCTATGATAGATGTTAAACTAATTGGTCTATAACTTTGAACATCTGACTTATTTTCCTTCTTGAAAATAGGAGTTACAAAGGCTACATGCCATACATCAGGAATAGTGTTTTCAATTAGAGATTTATTGAATCAAATTTGAAGAGGGATTGCAATAGAATTGAGTGTTTCAAGTAGAAATATGGCATTGATGTTATTGGGACCTAGACTAGTGGATCTTTTGACATTTTTTGAAGGACATTTTTAATTTCAGAAAGATTGAATGGAGGTATTGGAGAATCATTTTTCATGATAGGTGTAATTGGTAAAATTGTTGAATCGAAGACTGAGCAAAAATATTTGTTAAAATGATCCGCCATCTCTTTGTCAGATGAAATAGTAAGCTCATTATGACAAAGTGGACCTATCTGATCATTACCCCCCTTTTTACCATTAATGTAGGAATAAAGAGATTTAGAATTAGATTTAGAATGGGCTAATTTGAACTCGAATTTAAGCTTAGCAGTTTTAATTGATTTTTTTAATAAAATGACAGCAGATTTATATTTGTGTCTGAGATATTGACTATGATCTTTTTCATCTTCCTATATAGTCATTCCTTGGTTTTTATTTGTTTATTGATGGTTTTGTTGAACCAAACAGGAACTTTACCTTTATTATTATATTTTACTTTTAAGGGAATGTAGCAATCTTCAAGTTGGTGTATAGTTTTAATAAAACATTCATATGCCTGATTTATATTTCTGCCCCCAAACATTTCTGTCCAGTTAATATTATTTAAATCATAATTAATTTGTTCAAAATTAGCTTTATTATAGTCCTTTTGCATAATGTTTTTAGTATTCTTGGATATATGTGAGGTAATATTAAAGAACAGTGAATTATGATCACTATTGCCAATAGGGGCCAAATTAGTTGTATTGAAAACCTTAAAACCCTCATTAGTAATGATAAGGTACAATATATTGTTACCTCGAGTTGGCTTATTAACTAATTGATCCAACCCTAAATCAACAATTGAGTTTAGGAGTAGATTTTCATGGTAATTATGACCAGTACAAAGATTCCAGTTGATACCTGGTAAATTAAAATCACCTAGAATGCGAATATCATCCTTATGTGCTATATCCATGATTAAATCTAATAGATCAGAGATATATTGGATGTCAGCTGAGGGAGGACGGTAGCAAATCCCTAATATAAATTTACTATTATCCTTCATTCGGATAGATATCCTAATAGATTCAGTTTGAGTTTGAACTGCTATTTCATGGGAGAGAATATCTTCATTAACATAGAGACAAACACTCCCACCTTTCCAATCACTTCTATCTTTATGATAGAGTTTGTATTTGGGGATGTGCCTTGACCAAGCAGAGGAAGAATCCCACCAAGTCTCAGTAACGGTAATAATGTCTAGATTAAGTAAAGTACATTTTACAGTTAATTCAGCCATTCTGAGTGGGTTCAATGATCTAGCATTAAAAAACAGTATGTTGCAAGTTTTCTCATTGCTGGTTTTATTTTTGCAGTTAAGAGAATAAGGAATTGTCCTATTCTCCCCCAAACCAATCAGTTTTAATATTTATTAATAACTGAAACAAATGTTCTGCCTAGCAATGTACTTCCTCTTCAGCTCAAATGCAAACCATCCCAACTGAAAAGAGAGTCCCTCCCATTAAAGTTTCCCCAATGTGGGATGCAGCAAATATCTTGTTTAAGGCACCATTTCCTTAACCATTCATTGGTTTCCTTAATTAAGCAGGTCATACTGTCTGTTGCTCTAGGTACAGGAAGGATTTTGGAAAAGCATACAGTACAGCCATTCTCAGTAAGCAAATTATATAAGGCCACAAAATCTTTTCTTATTTCTAAAGGTCTGGTTTGCTTCAAATTGTTAGTGCCAGCATGTATAATGACAAGTGGATTTTGACCTGCATTGGCAAGAATATCGTTGACCATTTTAGTGATATCTGATACTTTAGCCCCCCTGAAGCTAGAACATGTTCTCAGAGATTTATTTGGATTACATATTGCCCTGTCTGGGTGCTTAATAATAGAGTCACCAAGAACTAATACTTGGTGGGGATAATTCTGAGGACAAGGGCCAGGAATATCCATAATTGGGGTTGGATTCCCATGTTTGGATGGACCAGGAATATTCATATCTGAGGTTGAATTCCCCTGATCAGATGGGCAGGTGATGTACCTACATTTGGAATTTATAGATGATCCACTAAGTAGCTGAGAATCCAGATCAATGAGGACAGTTTCAGGGGGCTCAGCTACACTAACTGATGGTTGACAAGTTGGTAACTCTAAAGGGATGACATTTGTGTGATCACTATCCGATAGATTCAACAGTGAGGAATAAGAATTAAAAATAGGTAGACAAAAGTTTCAGCTCTGTGTCCCCTTTTGCATACCCTATTTTATGATACAATAGACCAATCATCATTAAGTGTCCTGCTCCCTACCCTGACCTATGCGGCCCCAATTATACAGGGCATGGCAAAGCAAGAGGTATCTAGGATGCAAATCCTATACAACAAAATAGCTCGGTTCGCTACCCAAGACCACCCATGATGTCACCACTGTGACACTCTGGCCCAGCTCCGGTGGCCCACATTGACCGCTCACCTCCAATACCCATTGCTTGTCCAGGCCTACAAGCTACTCAAACCTCCCACTCCACCAAGCACGGCCATAACCATAGCCATTAAACACAACCCTAGGAATTTAAGGACATCAGAACAAACACTACTAGAAGTCCCCAGAGTAAGGACCAATGCTGGTGGCAGATCCTTTTCTTGCCAAGCCCCCAGCCTATGGAACAAGCTCCCTCCCAGTCCAGTATGCCTCCTCACTCATGAACTTCTGCACCAGGCTGAAGTCCCATATACTGGCCACAAGTGCATGCCACCTCCACGGCTCTTAAGATATCCCCTTTTTCTGCATCAAACCTTCCCAAAGGTGAGCCAACCATGTACTTCCCTCTAGTATCTGGACACCTAGGGACCAATGCTGCCTCATGTATATCACTATGCCAAGCAGTACCAAGGCAACACTGTGTCATGATGATAACCATGTCTGTAACCACTGTCTGTAACCTCCTTATGCTTGAACAACCTATGTAATCAAAAGTTTTTCTCCACTGTATTTTATCTTGTATTGTTATCCCAGGTCGCCCCTGAAAAAGGGACCTTCGAGGCTCAGTGGGCCTACCCAGTCACCAAAATTTAATAAATAAATAAATAAATAAAAAGTTCAGTGGCTTCTGTGTCATCCTCTCTACCCCTCTTGTTTTGCATAAAGTTGTTTGTAATGGAATCATCACTATCAGTATTAGAAGCTGTTAAATTATTGTGATTAGGGTTAGGGAGACATATTTCTTTATTAAGTAAGGAATGGGGGAAAAAGGAATGATATTGATATTTGACTTCGTGTGTCAGAGAGGACTATGTAGTGCTTGAAAACGTTCGCTCATATTTATTTGACTTTCTTCAAGTTGCTGCAGCCTAGCTGAGAACAGTAACATTTCTTTAAGAAAATGTTTATTATTTATACATTTAGTACAAATAAAGTCATTGCTCGGATTAGGTGTTAATTTCACTAGCTGGTACATACTGCATGTCTGGCATTTAATATGGACTGCAATTTTTTGGGAGGTGAAATGGGGGTGTGATGCATGATTTCTGGGATAATGCAAACTTTGACTTTGACTGAACATCACAGTCTATTAGTATGACTTCAGGGTCATCCACCAAACACAGCTACATCAGAAGAACTTTGGGGGGGTGGATTTACAAACAGACTGTTTACCTACAGCCAACTTAACATTCTTTTTGTCAGGTTCCCATATAGGGTTGCTAGCATCATCGTCCATAAATTCACTTTGGAAGCTATCCTATGGAGATATTACAACCTCAGCCTTACTCTGATCATCCACACTTTTTTGACACCATCTGATTCTTTGGATGGTCTAACATGAGGATCTGTGGAAACATGACAGTGACTCATGATGATCAGGCTAGTGTTCAACTACTGTGGGGAGTGGGACATCAACTATTCTTAAGTCATCTAACTTCTCAACATTTTTCCCACCTAATAACTTTTCCTGGGTTGTAGCAACACTCCTGCTTTTATCCACAATGCCATCACTCACTTTACTACAAGTGCCACTAGCATCTCCAATCAGCATTGATGCCATTGATTTGGCCAAGAAAAACTGAGTCACAGAAATCCCTCTACTTGCAGCAACTATTACCTTTCCCTTCTGCTGCTTAGTAGTACCAGGTCCATGACCACACTTAACATTAATAGCCACTGATGAACCTGCCTCATCATCACAACAACTTCCACTGCTACCATTTGGAGGCACACAAGCAATAGTCTTCTTGGCAGCAACACCACAGCCAGAAATAGCTTTGCATGACTGTCTCTCCGTGGGAATTTTTTTACATTAAACAGACAGTCACCAAGAAAAGAAACACGTGCACCACAAAAAGTGATTTTTCTGATTTTGTTGGTTGCTGTAACAAATTCAAGAGAATTCACATGACAGCACAATGCAAACAATACAGCAATAGATACTTTTCTTATGTCTGTTTTCGTTCATTTAAACAATATAATATGCACTAGCGAGAGAGTGCTCACAGTAAGTAAGTAAGCAAGTAAACATTTATTTTTAGGTGCCCAATCCCTGAGGCTCTGGGCACCGTACATAAAATTCAGAATTATAAAAATAAAATACGCAATAAAATTACAGAGCAATCAATAAAATCGGATAAGCAGCATTAAAATATTACTTCAGGATATGTAGCTTAAATAAGTGAGTTTTCAGACCACTCCTGAATGCCTCCACCATAGGGGCCTCCTTCAAAGATCTTGGGAGCAAATTCTAAAGGACTGGGCTGGCTACCCCGAATGAGCAATGACCTGAGGTTTTCAGTCCAGTCCTTGGAATCACAAGGAAGCCCTAGGTGGAGAACCAGAGGGAGCAAGTCAGAATGGCTGGAGTAAGGAGGTCTGACAGGTAGTCAGGGCCCGGACCATATAGGGCCATATAGGTGAACAAGCCCACCTTGAAGACAACCCTCCACCTGACTGGCAGCCAGTGCAGACCCTGCAGAACCGAGGTCACATGACAGAATCTGGGCAATCCTGTCAGCAGCCTGGCCGCTGCATTCTGCACTAGCTCCAGTTGGTGGAGGTTCCCACCACTGACCCTGAGATATAGAGTATTACAGTAGTTGAGCCTCGATGTTACAAAAGTGTGGACCAGTGATGGCAGGTCCTCAGGGGGAATTAGGGGCTTAATCTGATCAATGTTCCTCATATGGTAAAAACTGCTTTTGATGACAACCGACACCTGAGCCTCAAATGTCAGCCTGTCATCAAAGATCAGGCCCAGAGTTCGCACCCTAGAGGACGCCATCAATAGTATTATGGGGAAACACACAATAGTGGTACAGTGACAACAATTTCAACAGACTGGAGAGAGACAATTAACAGCAAGGTTATATTTCTATGGTTTTTGGGTGGGTAGGAAGCCACAAAACAACAATAGGGACTTCAAGATAGAAAAAGTTGCAAAAAAGAGATATAGCACAGACAATCACCAAGAAAAGAAACACGTGCATCACAAAAAGTGATTTTTCCAGTTTTGTGGGTTGCTGTAACAAATGCAAGAGAATTTGCAAGACAGTACAATGCAAAAAATACAGCAATAGGTACTTTTCATTATGTCTGTTTTTGTTTGTTTAAATGCTATAACATGCACTGGAGAGAGAAAGAGAGAGAGAGAGTGTTCACGGTACTGTGGGGAGACAAACAGTAGTAAAGTGACAACAATTTCAACAAACTGAAGAGAGACACTTAACAGCAAGATTATATTTCTTTGGTTTTGGGTGGAAGGGAAGTAAAAAAACAATAGTGACTTCTAGACAGAAAATTGGCAATAAAGAGATATAGCTGTACAGACACAACAAGACCTTAACCACACTCTTCACATATCCAAAAGTGGAACAACAATACCTTCTTTTGGGGGGAAGGGGGAATATTTACAGCAGTAGCTAGATAGAAGAAGTAAAAAATACTACAGACGGGCTGAGAAATTAACAGTTCTGCTATTATGATGGTGCAATAAAATGAATATGTCATGATGGCACGCACACAGACTAAAGGTAACATGCAGAAAGTTCAGTAAAATAAAATACAGTCTTCTAAATGGACAGAAAAAAATAAACAATGAACAGCAAAAAAAATATCAAAAAATACTAGAAGTATTAATGTGTGTAACTGTGTACGGAACTGAACACACCAATACTAAACACTAGTCAACAACAGTTGGCAAGGCTGCCTTTCACACTGCGGTCTGTGAATCTTATTTCTACACCACAGATCTGTCCCTCCCACAAAGCACATTAGTGCATTATCTGTCAGTACAGACACTGAAAGTCCTAATTTAAGATGAAAAATTCACACAGAACAAATAAATGGTTGTTGACACAAACACACAAGGATTTAGCACACTTGATGTACTAAATGTGGATTTAAAAGTCCAAAGGTAAATAGTTTTTTTAACTTTTTTTGAAGGTTTGAAACACACAGCTCTGAGAGGTAACTAACTCCAGCTTTTCACTACATACACTATGCTGAACTGAGGCTGTGCAAGCCAATATACAGCCCATGTGACTTGTTATCCCATGCATCATTGCAAAATTTGCATTTAGGAACCAAGAAAAGGTAAAGTAATGTGCAGTCCATATGGTTCAATGGCAACTTTATGTTTCCCACATATGTGAAGTTATTCACTTTGCAATGCAGAGTATTTCATGAAATTCGAGTTATACGCAAAATACTCTGTGTAGCGAACTTGAAGGACTTCACCCATCTCTAATCATGATGTTCAGGTACAATGCACTTCAAGTGGCTGCATTGACCTGTTCTCACAGCATGAAAAGGGTGATGCAACTACCCAAGGGGGAGCTAATATTGATTATATTAAAAGAGGTGGAACAGGGAAGAGGAGGATACAGATGAAAATTATGAATTAGGGTGGACAATAGTAGAAAACCAAAGGAGAACTAAAATAGGGCGTAAGGCAATGGACTTCATGCATAACACTAAAATCAGATTTGAACTTGTACATGATGAATCAAACACAAACATATTGATATCTCCAGATTGTGACATGGAATTACAGCACTGCACTACAGAATCTACACAAATCCTTAACACTAGTCAGAAGGCCACTGGCAGTAGAAATAATCATGGAAATAAAACCATCAAGGAAACCACCCCATTGCTCCTGGCCTAAATTCTGAAGAAATGGGTCTAATTATTGAAACAATACCACCCCTAGTGAACTCTTTAGAGAATGAGTCAAACAACAACATATCAGATGAGGTAGAGGGTCTTGCAAATCCTGTTCCTCCTGTTACTCCCTTAGTCGGGCAATCATATGTTCTGGGCAATTCAATCATAAGATTTTCAGACAAAACAATATGTACTCCAGACAAGCATAACAGAACTTGTAGCAGTTTTAGAGGAGCCAAAATAAAAGACATTACAAACATTGCCGTAAACATACTGAGGAATGGAGGCAAAACCCTCTTGTTATCATTCATGTTGGAACTAACAATATCAATAAATTCCACATTGAAGATATAAAAAAGATTTCATCAAGCTTAGTGAATTATTATTAAGTAGAGATTGTGAAATACATTTATTGGAAAAACTACCAGTTTCCAGGTCAAGTGTAACCAGGCAGAAAAATGATCAAGTCCATAAATGAATGGCTCTGGAAATTGACCCTGGCTAAGGGATTCCGCTGAATCCCACACTGGGAGACCTTTGACAATGACCTAGGACTGTTTAGCTGGGATGGTCTTCATCTAAGCAGGAGGGGTCATTGTCTCCTAGGTCATACATTTGAAATAATCATATCAGATTCTTTAAACTGAACAACAAGGGGAACATGAGAAATAAATACATATCTTCAGAGAAAATAGTCAGATAGAATAATAACTTGTGTAACATAGTGATGGCTAATGCAATGAGTTTAAACCAGATAAAAAAAGCTGAATTAGAAGCACTGAAGCTTGAACAAAAAATTGATGCTGTAGTCATAAGCAAAAACTGGTGGGATGATAGTAATACATGCATGAGTAGTATTGCTGAGTACCAGCTCTTTTATAGGAACAGAATGGATAGAAAGAGCAGAGGGGTATGCAGTTTTATGAAAGACAGCATATATTGTACTCAGTTAAATCTACTGCTAAGTGCTACTATGTCCATTGAATCCATTTGGCTACAACTACAATCTGGTAATAGGCCAAAGGTTATTTTGGGAAATTGCTACAGACCTCCATCAAGTGTCAAGGAATATGATAACCTACTACTTGAGGAAATTGGCCTAGCATCAAGCTGTGGGTACACTATAATTATGGGGGACTTTAATACACTAGATATTTCATGGAATACAGAAGTGGGTCTTACAGAATCCGAAAGGGATCTATTGGATACCCTAAACTCTAATGAGCTTGATCAATTATAAAGCAACACACAAGAGAAGATAATATACTTTACCTTGTACTTGCTAATATCAAAGATGAAATATCTGATCCCTTGGTAATGAGCCCCCCAGGAACTACTGATCACTCAATGTAGCATAAAAGCATGTAACCTTATACCAAAAAAATGTAACTATCTTTAAGTATTATAATCATGCTAACATGGGTGCCATTAAAACCTCCTTAGCATCTATGGATTGAGACAATATGCTATCAAGCCTAGATACAGAAAGCTGCTGGGATAAACTAAAATGCACTATCACCTATCTGGAGAATAAATACGTCCCAAGTAGATCAAAGTATAATAAAAAGGGAAAAACTCCCCTATGGCTGACCAATCAGGTTAAAAAACAAATAGGATTAAAAGAGAAAGGAAACTCAAATCAAAAAAGGATCCATCTGTTACTTCCAGGAGCAAATACAAATTGGAATTAAGGAAATTAAAAAAAATGGATTAAAATTGAGAAACACAAACCAG
The DNA here is from genome assembly GCA_016271365.2 of Neoceratodus forsteri. Taxonomy (NCBI): domain Eukaryota; kingdom Metazoa; phylum Chordata; order Ceratodontiformes; family Ceratodontidae; genus Neoceratodus; species Neoceratodus forsteri. The sequence goes on along the minus strand of CM057449.1, from coordinate 606,210,261 downwards.
AATTCAAATTATCACATGTTAGAGATAATAATAAATCATTCTATTCATATATAAATAAAAATAAAACAGTATCAAACATGGTTGGACCAATCACTGACAATGGCAGGATTATAACTGATGATAAAATGATGACTGACACATTTAATTCATACTTCTGTTCAATCTTAAACACATCACACCCCAAGAAGATTAAATTCTTATGTACTATTGGGCAACGTTTCACAGTACCTGAAGTCAGGACAGTACTAGGTAACATTAAAGGTAACACCTCCCCAAGGCCTGACAATATACATCCCAGACTCTTAAGGGACATGGCAAAGGTGCTGGCCTATCCATTCACAATAATCTTTAATAAATTTATCAGATCGGCAGTGGTCCCAAGTGATTGGAGGCAGGCAGTGGTGGCACCTATCCACAAGAAGGGTAACAAAAGCAATATCTCTAACCATAGACCAATAAGCCTCCCCTCTCTATGTAGTAAAACAATTGAAAGATTATTAAAACAGATCTTGGACTCACAAATTGAAAAAGTAGGGTTAGAAGACATCACACAGCATGGATTCAGAAGAGGCATATACTGTACAACAAATCTTACAGCATTTTATGAAAAAATTAGTTGTAGTTTGGCCAGTGGCAAATCTGTAGATGTAATTATGCTGGCTCTAGGGAAGGTGTTTGACACAGAGCCCCACAACCTTCTTGCAGTGAGACTCTATAATATGGGGATCAGCCATGATTTAGTGAGGTGGATTCATAACTGGCTGATGGACAGGTCCCAATGTGTCAAGATAAATGGCATGTTATCACAAATGGGTGAGGTTTGAAATGGGATGCCTCAGGGATTGGTGTTGGGGCCATCCCTCTTTAATTTATTCATAAAAGATATGAACCTGGATGTTTCCAATACACTACAAAGTTTGCTGATGACACAAAACTAGGGGGTGAAGTGGCAGTGTTGGGTAAGTTAGTTTTTCTATTACTTTCTATTTCTTTTGGAAACTTGATCCAGGAAGCTCTGTGCAATCACTAGCAAGGATGGAGAAGTACTAGAAAAAGTAATACACCTGCCAGTTAGTTACATCTTTCTTTTTATACAAAAACAATGCAAAAATAATACACAACTATAAAGATGACATTTATTTGAAAGTAATAGGTTAGTTATTAGTTACTTTCAAATAAATGTAATCAGTTACAGTTACGTATTACTTTTGTATAAAAATACATAAGTAATTGTAACTGTAAGGCGTATTACTTTTTCCAGTACTTCTCCATCCTTGCTAGCGACTGTACAGAGCTTTCTGGAACAAGTTTCCAAAAGTAATAGAAAGTAATAGAAAAAGTAACTTACCCAACACCAACACTGTGAAGTGGACACACATGTTAAATACCTATCACAAAGTAGGGACCAAAAAGCACTACAAGAATGGGCATCGCTCAATAAGATGAGATTCAGTCTTAAAAAATGACTTGTACTGCACTTTGGGAGACATAACCCCAATTATCCATATTTCTTGAATGATGTAAAACTTTGAGCAGTATCTAAGGAAAGGGACGTGGGTGTTATAGTGAATAATAAGTTAACATCATCAGATCACTGCAACCAGGTATCCATTGCTACAAACAGACTCCTAAGATCGATTCAATGCTCATTCATTTCTAGAAATAGACAGTGTCTCATGCCAATATATAAAACATATGTAATCCCACATTTGGATTTTGGGTCCCCATTCTGAAACCCATATCAAAAGAGAGAAATCCAACAAACTGAAAAGAACCAGAGGCATGTTACAAAAATCATAAGTGGATTGGCTCGGATGAGTTACAAGGACAGACTTTATAGTTTGGAGGATAGGAGATATAGAGGTGATCTCTTGCTCCTTTACAACATCCTAAACAAAGTAAACTTTATGGAACAGTGTGGCCTGGAATTCAACTCCAAAAATACAACCTTGAGATCACACAACAAACAATTGATCATCATGAGGGCACAGTCAAACAAAAGAAACTATTTTTCACCATTTGCTCAACCCGTAGGTGGAATATACTCCCTCAAGACATAGTAAATAAAATTTCCTTTCCATCCTTTGACAGCTTTAAAAAAGGGCTTGATGACAACTTACTACCAAACAAGGGATGCCACTAATCTGCACACTGGGAGTGGGAGGCAATCCAGATGGGCCTTTGGCCTCCTTTTGCCGATCAATACCAAGAATACCAAGAATACATGGAAAATTAAAAAAGAACTATTCCAGATTATGGCAACTAATGTTCACTGCAAAAAATGCAAAGTGATTAACACTGGTAAAAAGAACCCTAAAACAGACTACTGGGTAGGGGTAGGTTGGTGCAAGCAACTGAGGCGAGATACTTGGGGGGGTCATCATTAGTGACAGCTTCAAGTCCACTGCTCAGTGCAACAAAGCATATGCAGTAGTAAGGCAATCAGGATGCTGGGATGTGCAGTATAGGAAGGGAGTTTGATAGTATGAGGAATGAGTTAATACTGCCTTGGCACAGGTCCCTGATAAGACAGCACCTACAGAACTGTATGCAGTTCTGGAGTCCACACCTCCAGAAAGACAGGAACCATATAGAGACTATACAAAGAAGGGCCATGAAGTTGATGCAGGGGCAGCAGGGGAATCACAGAATTATAAACGCTTGACAGCAGAAAAGTCTGCCCTTTTTTTCCCTACACCTCCCTCTCCCTGCCAGCCCCCAACCTCCCCCGATACTCAGCCCCATATGCTTGTCCCATACCCTCTTGAATTCTCCCACTGATTTAATCCTCACTACTCCATCTGGTAGTCTGTTCCAGGGCTCCAATACCCTCTCTGTGAAGAAATGCCCTCTCACATTGCCACAGTATATTTTTCCTTGCAGTCTGAGGCTGTGCCCTCTAGTTTTGACCCCCTCCTTCCTATTAAGTAAACCCTCTTCTCTCTCACTTTATGGAGCCCCTTTACATATTTAAAAGTTTCAATCATGTCTCCCCTTTCCATCCTTGTCTCCAGCATGTACAGCTCCAGCTCCTTACACCTCTGCTCATATGAGTCTCCCTGCATACCCTGCACCACCTTGGTTGCCCTTCTCTGAACCCTCTCCAATGCATCTATATCCCTGTGGAGATGAGTCCTCCAGAACTGAACCCCATACTCCAGGTGCGTCCTCACCATGGCTTTGTAAAGGGGCATTATTACCGCCCTCTTTCTGCTAGTAATGCCCCTGCCTATGCATGCCATCATTCCATTGGCTTTTCCTGCTACCTGGCTACATTGGATTCCTACCTTAAGGTCTGAGGAGACTATGAGTTGTATAAGGAAAGGCTGGCGGGCCTTAACGTGTATGCAGTGGAGACCAGGAGAAAAAATAGGCATATGACTGTAGCATACTAGTTCTTGTAAGGAATTGGCAGGGTGGATTGTAAGGAATTGTTTATGAGGAACAAAAGCACAATAACCTGAGGACATGGATGGAGACTGGTGGGGGAGAAATTAATGAGGGACATGATGGGGCTCTTCTTTATGGATCTTGGTCATGGATGAATGGAATAGATTTCCAAGGGAGCTGCACTGATGGGCCAGTGGCACTGCATTGTGCTGCCATGCAAATGACACTAAGTATTCTATAATACCCTCCCAGGGGTTGGTGATGGAGGCCTCAATGGCCCCCTTGTATGTGAACTTGACCATGGCTCAATGGGAAGAATTTGTTATTTGGGATGGAAAGTGAAAAAACACAGGAAATTTCTACTATATAGACAATGTCCTGTGTGTGTGGAGAGGCCAAAGGAGTAGGATTTAGGAGTTCATTGACTATGTGAGCAATAATGATTTAAATTTGAGATTTATTGCATAATGGGATGCACATGCAGTGAACTTCCTGAATCTGAAACTAGAGGGCACACATGGCTAACCAGTCAAAACAAAGGGCACATGAAAAAAGACTGCAGCAAATAGCATATTGCTGGCAAGGAGTACACACCACACCACACTTATTTATTTGGTACCATAGAGCCAATTTCAGCTCCCAAAGAGAAATTTGAAGGGCAAGCCAATGAAATGAAAACAAGATTACTAGAAAGAGTATATAATCCAGAAAATAAATTTAACAAAAACATATGAACTGTCAAACAACACAATAAGAACACTCTGTTATTCATGATGGAAAGTAAGGGAAGGGAAGAAATGCAGGTGGAACCAATAGCATTCAGTATAGAGTATATATAGAATAGTGGATGGGTGAACATCCACAACAAAGCTGTGTTTCCATCGAGGGAGTTGATGACATCACAGAGACCTCGAGAGCGAAGCTTGAGAGGTCTCGCTGATGTCATCAACTGCCCGAGATGGGAACACAGACTTAGTTGTGGATGTTCACCCATCCACTGTTTTATATAGTATATGGGTGTTTTGTTCGGTTTTTGCAATATTTTTCTACGCGACGGCTGCAGCGCTGCCCCTGCTCCCACTGGTGTTCCTGCTCGCTCCCAATTCCGCTTGTGCCGCTAGTACTCCTCCGGTTCTCATTTTAAAATTAGGGAAAAAATTATAGTATTTTCAGAATGGGAGCCATGTATGGCTCTCCATGTCCCGACTCGATTTGAAACTCAGTGGCTCCGCTGCCCGGCACTCGCTAAATCATGCACGCCATGTTTGTTTTTCTTTTCAAGCGAGAGAGTCGTCTGAGCCAATCAGGTGGCAGGTCAAGGGTAAAAAGTTGTTGTACTATCGATGTGATGTCAGAGCGATAGTACAACAACTTTTTTGACCTTTGAACTGTACTACAACAAGATTTCAGCAGTTACTGAAATCCATTGAGAATAGGCAGCACCCATATACTATAATAAAGTGGCAAATAGAATATGGTAAGTAATTAAGAGACACTGGAATGTTCTACAGAGTGACAGCAATATTGCTATGACTGTATCAGATACCATGAGAGTCACATACACCAGAGGTCTAAACATTGGTACCCTCATTGCAAGTAGTCATTATGAGCCCCCATGGCTGAAAAAGTTACCCATGGAGTTTTTGAGTTGTAAATACTGATATATACATATATATATATATATATATATATATATATATATATGCATTCTTTTTGCAGGAAAAGATGCTTAAAACTCCAGAGATGAAGAAAAAGTGTTACAGTAAGACACTTTATAAACTGTAACACACAATTCATAGTCTACACTATCTGGAACTTTTGCTCACTTGTTTATATAGAATGTGTGGTCCAAAAAATGAAGATGTTGCAACAACATGTGGGATACATTCTGAATAAAACTTGTAAAAACAAAAGACAGAATTTTTTTGAAAGCCCCAATTCAGATACAGGAAAACAAAAGAAGGATGTACACACACACACACACACACACACACACACACTATATACTAATATTCATTCAAAATAACAAAAATGCAGAGCTGGGCCAACACCCCTACATATCACGTGTTAATGAAGCTTTCTCAGGGCGCGGAGTTAGCATTGACTGCACTCCTTAAATACCACATACAATTGATAGAACATCATCAGATTCATTAATCAATCAATGAATCACTCAATCAATCAAGCAATCAATCAGTTAAGCAGTGCAGGACAAATAGTGATCATTCCTGTCAATTACCGAAAGAACAAAAAAGGCAAGCAAAGACAGTGTCTCATAGAATAATTTGGACAAACAAATCTAAAACATTTGATTCAAGGCTTTTATATCCAAATTATTGTAATGGGAAAAACGCATTAAGAACTTCAATTCAATGACCTTTCACATCTTTTGGAACTTAAGGCAATTTGAGATGCAATTAAGAAGTAGACCACTATTTCTTTCTTTATTTAAAAGTTTAACCAAGAAATACATACTGAGCTTGTTTAACTGCTCATTTCCACATGTGTCCTGGGGTTGAGGGGAGAAGGAGATAGCTACACAATTTAATTACTAAAATATAAGAAGGCAAATACAATGGTATAGGATTACAATCAGAGTTTCCACCATGCCACAGCGACGGCCATTACAGTGACAGCACATAAGTATTTTTTTGCGGGGGGCTTCACCCCCCCACACCACCCATGCGTGGTGCTCTGCCACCTGCATCACCGCACTATAGAGTTCCAACTCAGAGTCAGAGTTTTTTCGTGGAGGGGGCGAACACCCTGGATACAGTGGCATTGGTAACACAGCGGACCAGTACAGAGAACAGCTGATTCTGACGCTGTATTAGTCTTCACTGTATCACCGTCACTGTAGGAAATGGTTTACAACATTCAGAATCGAAAATATTAGTGGCAATTTAGTAATGAAATGCAGTGAGTAAAATATATCAATCTATATATGAGGTAAGGGAAAAGGAAGTGAAACAGCATGTACAGGGCAGAAACTAGAGAAGAGGGGTAGAGTAGGACAACCAGTAGAGAGTAATGAGGGTGAGGAAAAGGAAAGGGTCATAGACAATTGCAGGAAGGAGAGCGAAAGTCATAAAGGGAATGATTTCAAGACAGTTACACCAGGTGTAAATGCAGTACGCCAGTCCTGATAGTGCAAATTGCAAGTTATGCGAGCAATTTGAGACATGCGGGATTCGAAAAGAATACTTATGCCGCAAACCACAACTGCTATGACAAATGCAAGTTACGCCACAGTTACACCAAAGAATGCCTACACCACTACATTATATGGCTTATGACATGCGTAACACACCAGCACACAGAACTGCTATTCCAGAACAGGTAGCATAATGAACCATGCCAGTGGATGGTAACGTAAGTTAGAACAAGGAACGGCTGTCCTAACCAGAGCACAGGCCATAGAAACACTCCTCCCACAACATGTCCTAGGAAACCCAGGGCACAGTGAAATAGGTAGCAGCATGGCCAGAAAGGCCAATAGTAAGTGAAATACATACCTGGTGCAACAGGTACCATAGCATGTAGCACAATAGCCAAACACAGACTATGGGACAGGGCATCACACTGTGGAACAGAGAAGTGATGGGATGTACAGTAGGGAATAATGCCATGTACTGTGGGACAGTCAAGACATATGTACTACTGACAGTATTGTGAGTTGCGACATGCGTACTGCTACGTCACTATTGCGAGTTATGCCATGTCTTGTGGGCATAACTTGAGACATGCATAATTCTGCATTTTCCATCATATCTGGTGATTCTCATGGAATATGGTGCAGCTCGCATGTTGTAGGGATTTTGGTGCAACTTTATGCACAGGTGTACTTTGCACCTTGCTCTCATCGCTGTCTTGGAATCGGGCCCAAAGATTTTAAGGAGGAAGGAGAAGAGGCAGAACAAACAGGAAGGGGGAAATATTAAACAAAGGAAAAGGAAAATGGGGTGGGTTGGGGCTGAAAGCATAAAAAAAATTTAAAAAGTGAATCTAACTGTTATGCAAAATTAAATATAAGAAATCAGCAGTGTGTGCAGGCACAAAACTAATTTTACATGTTTCACATCTATTAAGAACCTGCAGGTATTAAATCACAACTGCTAAACAAATAAGCAGAAAAAGAAAGGGATAGAAGAAAACAGGAAAAAAGGAAGGGAAGGGAAATAAAGGCAGAAAAAACAGAAAAATTCAGATCCAAACTGCCTGAGGATGATGGGTATAAAGCATGTCCCTCATTTTAAATGGGGAGAAGATAGGATAAAGAGACTTGAGATTGGAACAGTCCTGGATTTTCTTAATGGATAGCAGAACACCAATGGGGTGAATGATAGATTTGACTTGACTCTGTTTATAGTAAGTATGTACGTAAGTAACACTTTAATTATTTATTTATTTAGTTTTTGTTTACCGGGTAGGTGCACTAGCCAGCAGGTGACTATTTTCAGGCACGACCTGGGAGTTAGTTAGGTGCCCAATCCCAGAGTCTCTGGGCACCACAGTAAAAGCATATTTGACAGGGTTATTAGAACATTCCATTTCAAATAATCAACAGCAGTATAAAATTATTATAAACAATATTATATAAAACATACTAAAAAGCATTTGCAAGACAGACTAGGTTAAACAGATGAGTCTTTAGGCCCCACCTCTAAACGCCTCCAGTGTATACAAATACATTTCTTCCTCATGGGGTTGCTCTTAGTAAATGTACTTCTTTCTCCCATATACTGTAGGTATTAATGATCTTTATATGCCTCTTGTGGTACATTTTTTTTGGATATGATGTTTTGTTGATATTGATGAGGAAATTGTCTCATTATATTTAAGGAATAGGAGATTATTTTCATTTGGCACCACCATGCTCCCCTTCACCAACACTCTGTGCTTCTACAGTCATCTGAGTTAGTGCCTTTTCAATATACACAAAAGTCAGCCTCTTATAATATAAACCCCTGCCAACACAGAGCATAGGGGGCCTGATTCCAAAACAGTTACACAGTACTCATGTCTTGATAGTGCAAATCGCAAGTTATGCCAGAGATTTGCGACATGCGCAATTCCAAAAGAGCACTTACGCTGCAACCCGCAACTGCTATGACAAACGCAAGTTACGACGGCGTTACACCAAAGAAAGCCTACGCCACTGTGTAATGTGGCTTACGACATGCGTAACAGACCAGCACCATGGGACTGCTATTCCAGAACAGGTGGCGTAATGAACCATGCCAGAGGATGGTAACATAAGTTAGAATGAGGAAAAGCTGTCCTAATCAGAGCAGAGGCCATAGAAACACTCCACCCACAAAGCCAGACTGCAGCATACCCCCATCCAGTAGGCCCCGAATGTGGAACTAATGGGCAAACAGTGGAACACCCAAGCAAACTTGCCCTAGGAAGCCCAGGACACAGTGAAATATGTAGCAGCATGGCCAGACAGGCCAAAAGTAAGTGACATACATACCTGGTGTAACATGTACCATAGCATGTAGCACAACAGCCAAACACAGACTGTGGGACAGGGCATCGCACTGTGGAACAGAGAAGTGATTGTATGTACAGTAGGGAACAGTGCCATGTACTGTGGGACAGTTGAGAGGTATGTACTGCTGACAGTATTGACGAGTTGCGACATGCGTACTGCTATGCCGCTATTGCGAATTACAACATGTCTTGCGGGCGTAACTTGTGACATGCATAATTCTGCATTTTCTGTTGTATCTGGCAATTCTTTTGGAATATGGCGCAGCTTGCATGCTGTAGGGTTTTTGGGATTAACCTTATGCACTGGCGTACTTGTGCCCTGCTCTCACCACTGTCTTGGAATCGGGCCCCTAAGGTTCCTAACTGCATTCAAAAGCTCCTGCTGTAATCCCCATATATTGACAATGTCTAGTACACCATATACATTATGTAAAAGTAAAAAAAAACCAAAAAACTTTCAAATTATCATTTGTTCTGCAGTGGTTCAAAAGAAGTATTTTACAATTGTACTTTTCATGTGTAAGTTATGTCAAAAAAGTTAATACTGACTGATAAACTATATTTTCAATGACTGCAACATCAGGCACTGTTCTATTTTAATAGGTGTTTCAACAAAACTTATTCAGACCTTAATCTGGTTTGTGTATATTTTACTTCTCCAAACAATTATATTCTGTCCTTGGGTCATCTGCACTTCTAAACAGAAATATTTTCTATTAGATTATGTCTTTTTATTAATTGCATACAGGTGCTAAACATAGTGGGCCTGATGAAGTGGTGGCATTGGCCATGAAATGATGCCCTGGTTATGTTATGTTGTAATAAACCTGTTCAGGATAAAACATATCAGTCTCAGTGGTGTTCATCCAACCATTGTTATTGCCCACTTACTGGTCAGGATAAATCATTGGGGAAGAAGCCTTATTCCTACATGTATACCACCCTGTCTGTCTGACTTTTTATCTACTGCCAAAAATACAAAAATGCTTTCTAGACCCACTAGGATGTCTGGTTGTCTTGGGAATATGCTTGGTGTCTGTAAACATCTCTTAATATGTAGGTATTTTTTTTGAAAGAGATAATGTTGCAGACACTGGCCTATCTGTGAGTTACAATGGATATCATAAACAAAATGATAGACATAGTGGGGAGGGAAAGTCACTTTTTCTTTATTATAATCATAGCCTCATGGTATACAGGTACACCACATAACATGGGATTACAGGCTATAAAGTACCTCCAAGTTAACCTCAATGAAGTGTTTCTGTACAAGAGAGTACTTCTTGGTCAAATGCTGCCAGATGACTGTAACCTCTTTTCCCCGATCATGAACAAATATGGAACTCAGTCAATGGGGGTATCGAAAACTCCTCCTACCCTTCAGAAAAATGACTCTTGGCCAACAATCCTGTGTAAGTAGAGCAGAAAAAGCCTAAAACTTCCTGCCCACAGCCATCACTGCTCTCCCCCACATCTTCACTTTAAGGCCCAAGTCACTGCCTACATTATCCAGAAACTGCACTGCACATGTACTGTACCTAGAACACATCTGCTAATTGCATTAGCTTACACCCCTTGTTGATGCCTCCTGCAATTTGTGGAAATCTGTTGTTACCTCACTGCTAATTCATGCTATACCTGTTGTTATTGTATTGATCTGTTGTTTATTGTATTGGTCTGCTGTTGAAAGTAACTTGTTCTGCTGTTATACTGTATGTAACTTCACAGACTTGGACTCCTTTGAAAAAAGGCTCTTGAGCTCAAACATCCTCTGAACACAATAAATAAATAAATACATACATAAAATAAATTTTCTCCTCTAGGGTGCGCACTTTATCTTCCACCATATTTACTTTGTGTTTGATAAGACTTTTTATCACCAAATTAAAGGGACAGCAATGGGGTAACAATGACCAACTCATATGTCAATCTCTAGTTGGCATGGTGAGAGTAACAAATTGTATTCAACTTTGATGAAAATCCACACAGGTGGGTATCAGATGGCATCACTACATGGATCATATATTTTGCACATGATCTAGTAAGGAGGACTCAGCACATGAATTTGTGTTCTGGTTAAAGCAGACTCAGTTAGACCTGGTATTTACTTATACAATTTCAAAGGGGACTGTTGAGTTTCTTGATATCAGATGCTATGTAAATGAAATGCAGGTGATACAGACAGATATGTTCAAAAAGGAGAACTATGTTAATGTCCTGTTATGAGCAGAGTGCTCATCCCAAAAATGTGATTCAGAGAATAACATTTGGGCAGTTTCTCTTTGTTGGGAGAAACTGTTCCACTTTAGAAAAAGTTTGAGCAATAGACTGATGACCTAAAGAAAATATTCTGTGAGAGATGGTACTCTGCCAGATGTGTTAGGGATGCATATGAAAACACCAGAAATACAAAACAGGATAGTATGTTGGTGCTCAAAGAAAAACTTCCCATATGGCTAAGAAATATATTTTGATATTCTGAATATATTTATTTATGTATATTTCAAAAACATAATTAAATTAAATTAAGTGTAATTAAATTTGAAAATATATTTTCAACTTATGTTTGAAGTGTATGCAAAATACCTTAAACTGGCCAATTAGAAATACCTGATTGATTTGAAAAATATATTGATAAATATATTCAATATATATATTATAAATATATTACTATAATATATGTTTATTGGTATGGTATGTTTTATATATCTGCTATATATATATATATATATATATATATATTTTATATATCTGCTGATACATCTTGAATACTTAATAGATATACTGTTTGTTTAGCTGGCATATATATAAAGCATTTTGTGCATATATACCAAGAGAAAAAGGTGACAATCATGATGCAACATGTCTTTATCTGTATATTTGGAATTCATTCTATTTTTGCGGCTGCATGGGTGCAGCCATGCTGATGTATTGCCATGATATAGGAGAGAAAAATTACTGTGGTAGCATGTGATAGGAATGTGAGGCAGTTGGCTCACGGGGTTGGCAGTATAGCCTAGAGGTTAGAGTAACAAGCTGTGAATGGGCTTGGTACATCCAGCAGACCTGGGTTTGATTCCCACAACCTCCACGTGCATACTGTATGACTTTCAGCAAGTCACTTAACCCACCAGTGTTCTCAGGTCGCCCCTGAAAACAGGCATGTATGCCTAATGGGCCTTACCAGGTTACCAAAGACTAAAATAAAATTAAAAAAAATTCAAAATAAATAACCGATCGAACCCCCATCCCCCGAGGAGCTGGAGGTCGCGAGGGCTACTTGCCGAAGCCCTTCCTGCAATCAGAAAGCCCCGAAGCTGCTGTTAGGTAAAAACCTGAAAAACGCTCTGCTGCATTCGCGACTGTTGGTCCCTGTGGAGCGAGCCTAGCTGTGGACAGTTTTTGAATCCTTGGATTGGCACCTTTTTCACTGCTTGCACACTGCTCAAGAAGTAAAAGGGAACCGGCTAGTGTTCTCTCTCTCGGTGCTAGTGAACTGAAACTGTTTTTTACTTTTTCTTTTTTATTTGTATTGCTGCCTAATTAGAAGTGATCATTTTAAATTGTATGTGGAGAATGTATGAAGTTGGAATCTGAAAAAAGGGTTTAACCTGATTCAAGCTGTCCAAGAGCTACCAGTTACATATAGTGCCACAGCAGAGCCTTAAGCTGAAAAACACCTTTTTCCCAAGTCTGCCCACCCCCCAACGCTAATCTGACTCTCCTACCTGCCATTTTAATCTGTGCTCTCTCTCCTCTCCTGCAGATCGAACCCCTCCCCGAGGGAGCCAGAGGTCGCATAAGGGCTACTTGCCGAAGCCCTCCCTGCAATCAGAAAGCCCCGAAGCTGCTGTTAGGTAAAAACCTGAAAAACGCTCTGCTGCATTCGTGACCGTTGGTCCCTGTGGAGCGAACCTAGCTGTGGACAGTTTTTGAATCCTTGGATTGGCGCCTTTTTTACTGCTTGCACACTGCTCGAGAAGTAAAAGGGAACTGGCTAGTGTTCTGTCTCTCGGTGCTAGGTCTAGCCCTGCCTAACGCTACGCGTTCGGCTCCCCACCACCCCCACCACCACCCTTGGTCAGCATTCCCTTATATAGCTATAATCACATGGGGTGCCAGAACCAATCAGCCAACTTTTCCATTTGCAGGTTATATCTCTCTAGCACTAGAGGGAGCCTGCACTCTAAACCAATTCTCTCTACTGTAAAATCACACTTAACCATGATCCTTGTCATGCTGGCTCTCCTCTTACCACAGCACCCACTGTCTACCATGGAACCCTTTATATCATCCACTGACGTGCCGCTGCTCGAACCTCAGTCCCTCCACACACAATACCCTGTTTTCCACACAGCTTATTGCCTGTCCACCTATCAGTCCATCCCCCAAATCCATCCCGAACACTGGACTACCACACTACCCCCACCCACCCACCGCCAATACACAACCCTCTGTACCATGAACTCTGTCACAAATGGTCTCTCTCCTCTCTAGTGTCTCTGGTACTAGTCACTCTCCCCATCCCGTGCACCACCCATATAATGACATGGCAGCTGCAAAAGTGCCCCACCTACAGCAACCGCTCCTCTATGAGGCGCTTTATTGCCCTGCTTCTCCTGCTCTCAGGAAATGTGCACCCAAACCCTGGGCCTGGCAACTCTGCCATGCCTCGGCACACCCCTGGCAAAGGTCTCTGAATTGCTTTTATGAACATATGTAGTCTCCCCAAGAAAACCGCAGCACTCCAATGCTGGGTTGCACAATATTCCCCTGACATTCTTATGCTAGTGGAAACCTGGCTTTCCCAGCTTACACCTGACTCAGCTGTCTCCTCCCAGGCTTCTCCTCTCTCAGGGCTGATAGGATGGGCAAGCGTGGAGGGTGCGCAATATACTTATGAATCAGTCCTAGGTCATGCACTCCCAATCCCTGAGCTCAACCATGGGGCACAAGCCATTACTCTAAAAATCACCCCACACCCTGGTCGTGGCCCCTATACCTAACCACGGCTTACATACCCCAGTACCAAAATTTAGCAATCAACTCCTCTTAGACTATCTATCCACCTTACCTCAAAAGGCTGAACAACTAATCTTGGGAGACCTAAACACCAATTGGCTCAGCCTCGTCTGACAATATAAAGGACGAGCTTGCAGCCCTTGACCTGTCTCAAATGGTCACTCAGCCCACCAGACTTAACCAAGCGAAGGGAACTAGCTCCCTCCTGGACATAGTTCTTTCCAATCGGCCACACAAGTTGGAATCTGTAAAAGTCCTAGCGGACTCACTTAGTGACCACTCCCCTGTCATCTGCTTCTGGTCCTCCCCCACACTCAGCCCTGAGTGCTGCAGCACCCCTCGACGCAGATTTCTCCCCAGGGGTCTTGACAACCTCAAACATCACCTCGCACAAGTCGATTGGACTCCAATGACCCTAGCATCTGACATAAATTCTGCTTTAACTTACCTCACTAGGGCCTTCAACAATGCCTGCGACCTATTTGCCCCCATCACCACATCTAGAAAAAATAAAGGGCTGTGGCATGGATATCCCCTGCACTGATCCAGCAACTAAAACAGAGAGACAATCTCTGCACATAGCAAATGAGTCTGGTAGGGTGGCAGACAGGCAAGCCTATAGAGCTGCTCGCAACCAATGCACCTGGGCCATCAAGCAAGCTCAGTTAGACACTATCAGGCTGCTTTGACATCCTCCTGGGGCTCAGCCAGAGCCTTCTGGGACAATATTAAAGAACTGAATGGCAAAACCCGCTTCCCCCCACCGTCTCAGATTGCCATAAATGGGGCAGTCTCGACAGACCAATCATATATCGCAGACTGCCTTAATAAAACTTTCACGGACTTAAGTGCAGTTCTCCCTGCCCAATTCTCTGACCCTGTCCCCTTGCCCATCCACACACTCACCTCCTGGCCACTATTCCACTTCCGGATGATCTCACCCCATGATGCCAAGCCTTTCCTACTAAAATCTCTCTCCTGGCAAAAAGCCATGTAATGACCCTCTTGACTCCAGGATACTTCGCCTCACGCTGGAGGTCATGCTAATCCCCTCACGATTGCCATTAATAGATCCCTATGCCTTGGCCATTCTCGGAAGCATGGAAACAGGTCAAGTCACCCCATCCATAAGTCTGGGGACCGAACACTACCAAATAACTACAGGCCCATCTCCATCCTTCCCCCCCTCTCTAAAGCCTTGGAAAAAATAGTATCCACTCAGCTAATAGAATACCTGTCTAAATACGACATCCTATGTCCTGAGCAGCATGGGTTTCGTCCGGGCCACAGCACATCCATTGCCCTTCTGGAATTCTCCCACCATATACACTCTGCACTTGATAAAGGTCAATTTGCAGGGGCAGTTTTCATCGACCTATCCAAGGCCTTTGACACCGTGTGCCACCCCCTGCTGTTAAACTCCCTTAGCCAACTGGGATTTTCATCTGGCCCCCTGAATTGGTTCTCAAGCTACCTGCACAACAGATCCCAAAGAGTTAAGCTAAATAGGACCTTCTCCACCAGCCTACCGGTACTCTCAGGGGTCCCACAAGGCTCCATCCTTGGACCCACTCTTTTCAGTCTCTTCCTAAACACCCTCCCAAGCTCCTGCTCCAACAAAATACTGCTTTACACGGATGATGCAGTGATCCTAGCATCACACTCAGACCCACTCCTACTCCAAAGCACGCTGCAAAGCACTTTCCTCCAAGCTGAAAAATGGTTCAGTAACCATCGGCTAGTCCTGAACCTGAAAAAAACAAAGTCAATGCTGTTCGCACATCAGCAAAACAGCGCCAAGGATACTCCCCATCACCCGTAGCACACTCCTCCCACTTGAACAGGTAACAACATATAAGTACCTGGGCATCACTTTTGATGCAGGCTTTACATTCCACACCCATCTAAAAACCCTGTCCTCAGCCATGAACTCCAGGATTGGGCTCCTCTACTGCCACAAAGACTGCCTCCCAGAATCTGCCTTAAAATTGGCCATCACCTCATCTGTGTTGTCTCTGGCTGACTACGGACTTCCAATATATGCAGCGGCAGACCCTTCCGCCCTGTCTAAAGTCCAGACCTCTATTAACAAAGCTTGTAGGCTCCTGACCGGCGCCCACAGCAGAACTCACACTTGCCTGCTATACTCTGCCACTAACATACTCACTCTTGAGGAACGGCTGAAATACCACACCTGCCTTCTGGCTAAAAAATCCCTGTCTGTGTTATGCCCACCAGGGGTCTCTGCATCCCTGTAACCAGCCGTCCGGCCGGTGCTAACCCGTAACTCCACCAAAGCCACCTTCCTAGTACCCAGGGCAAGGACCTCTCTCTGCCAAAGATCCTTCCATCATAAAGCCCCGGCCTGGTTTAACTACCTTCCTGAGGGAATAACCAAGATCCCCGGGATTGGCGGTTCAAAATAGCCCTCGATAAGCGCATTATCGAGCAGCGGTGCTGTAAATGCCTGTAGTGGAACATAACCCTGTCTTGAATAGCCCCCTAAGTCCTCACTGGGTTCCATGGACGACTGGGCAACTGTAGCAACTGCAACTGTAACAACTGTGTGTATATAATGATGCGTGTAACTCAACGTATGTATATATCTCACCTGTATGTAACCTCTGTCTAAAACCGCACTTAATTGTTGTCTCCCCCCCCCATGACAAGGTACCTTTGTAAACGAGTCTCTGACTCAAAGGTTGTAAAACTGATTATTTCAATAAATAAATAAAAAAAAATTAAAAATAAATTGTCCTCTGCTAAGTGTTTCAACTGGTACTGCAGCACATATCTCTGCCTCCTGCTTAAAGCAGCAGTACTACATAAAAAATGTCAGTACCACATAGATGTCTTCCATCTGATCTGTTGAGCATGTAGCTGTTTAAAATTCTGTTGTGCAGCACTGCATTTTGCTAAAAAGAGCCCAGTTTCTTCTTTCTTTTTGTTTACATTTGTATGCCTGCCATGTTGTTGCCCTGACCTGTGCTGCCTACTGCACACACACAATGACATTCTGCTTTGTTTACAACTGGTTAGGCTTCCTGTCTGGTGCGTGCTCCCTTCTGTGCTGCTGGAAAGTTTTCTATTAATTCCCACAAGAAAATATACTAATGTCAGTGATGAATGGGATAATTTACAAAGGAATGTAGCTAACAGTGGGAGGTAACTTGAGAAAGGAGCAGATGCAAGGCTGACAGACAAGCTAAATTCTCCCACAGATGCAAGGCTGATAGACAAGCTAAATTCTCCCGGGTCATGACTGAAAATAGACAATCTCTACCTAGTGTTCCTACATGGTCAATAAAAACTAAATAAATATCATTATGCTACACTGACATTTTAATGAGGTCTGTGGCTCCTACCTTTTGCCAGCACTTGTTCATCACATTAATTCAAGAAACATTAGTTAAATGAGTTCCTGTATGGAACTTTTTTACTGCTGTTTGCTACCATGATGTGCTCACAAAAGCAAACCATGTTTCTTTTGTAACATACCTCAAAAACAGGGATAGGGCACAAGCAGGAAGAATACTCCAGATACTGGAAGAATTCACAGACAATACTCTGTTTTTCGTAAAATCCCCAGTAACACACTGAGCTGAAACTACACTTCCTCAATTTGTAAAGGAGCACTGCAAGCACAAAATGGAACTACAACACAGAAGAAATGTGATATCTAGGGGTCAGGCAGCTGAAAACAAGGAGGGAGCCATATACCACTCATCCCATTTATTACTATTTTGCTATTTACTATTACTAATATATTTTTGAATGTGGCTATACTGCAAACATGAAGAAAGTGGCATGGGTTCTAATCCCACCACATGCTTACTGCACAATGTGTCAATAAGCTTTACAAATTTTTTTGACAATGCAAACAATATCCATACTCAGACAGACATAGGAAATGCAAACAAATAAAAAGGAAGCACAGCAAGAAAGAGTAAGACAATGAACACTGTTATGCAAAGCACCAGATAGTTATGCTTGCTATATGAATAGCATCTTGTGGGATGAACAAGGTGAAATTGGTATCTCTATTCAGTTGAATGTCTACAACTCAGAAATATTCAACATTTCTCACTAGTGAGATTCTTGGTCCTTGAACTTCAGAGAGTAAAATACACATATCACAAAATGTTATTCTGTTTGCACCACAGAACCAGCATAGGTGCAGTAGTTACTTTATAACAGTGACAAGTCAAGAACACATACTGCTTATTAGTCTAGAAGTCTCTATGGAAGATTTTTTTTTACCAGAAGTGTTATGAAAAAACAACAAACTAGTAAAATAATAAATCCAATAGTCCAGGGAGGGGCTGTGGATGTGGTCTACCTAGACATTAGCAAGGCATTTGACACAGTCCCACACAAAATATTAATAAACAAGTTAGCCAGCCTGGAAGTGGGTCCCAAGGTTGTAGCCTGGGTAAAAAATTGGCTGGACAGCAGGATGCAGAGGGTAATAGTAAACAGAGCCCACTCAGAAGAAAGAGGAGTTACTAGTGGGGTACTGCAGGGTTCAGTACTGGGACTGATCCTCTTTAATGTCTTTATAGGTGACATTGTGGAGGGATCGGATGGAAAAGTATGCCTCTTTGTAGATGACACAAAGATCTACAACAGGGTTGATACACAAGGAGGGGTGGAAAGGATGAGAAGGAACTTGGCAAGGTTGGAGGAATGGTCAAATGTATGGCAGCTTAGATTCAATGCAAAGAAGTGCAAAGTAATGAACCTGGGAAACAAAATCCCAGGGGAAGAGTACACAATGGCGAGGGGAGGTACTAACAAGAACAAAAATGGAAAGGAACCTGGGGTTAGTCATATCAGATGACCTAAAGGTAGGCAAGCAATGTGAGAAGGCAGTAAGGAGGGATGGGCGTATACTGGTATTCATAGGGAGAGGCATTGCCAGTAGAAAACAAGAAGTTGTTATCCTTCTGTATAGACAATTGGTGAGATCCCATCTGGAGTGCAGCATGCAGTTCTGGAGACCCCATCTCCACGAGGACATAGACAGGATGGAGGCAGTCCAAAGGAGGGCAATTAAAATGGTGCAGGGTCTGCATCAGAAGCCATACGAAAAGAGACTAAAGTAGCTTAATATGTATACCCTCAAGGAAAAGAGGGAGAAGGGGGATATGATAGAAACCTTCACATACTTCAAGGGAATCAACAAAGTCCAAGAGGGTAGAAGAGATATGTGCAAGAAGAAGGGAACACAAATTGAAGACAGAGGGGGACGGCTCACAGGCAACATGAGGAAGTATTTTTTCATGGAGAGGGTGGTGGACACATGGAACAGCCTTCCTGATGGGGTTGTGGGATCAAAAACAGTGGGGGAATCCAAGAATTCATGGGACAGACATAAAGCAATTCTAGAGGGGGTTAGGAGAAAGTAGGCTGTTGGTTAACTGGGATCTTCAGCTTATCCAGTAGGTAGGGAAATGGGAAGACTAGATGGACAAGTGGTCCTTATCTGCTGTCAAAGTCTATGTTTCTGTGTTTTTAAGGATAAACCCAGGCTTGAACCTTTATGACCTGAAATGGCTGGCTGTTCAAAGTTAACCTAAGACCGTTGCATCTAATGCTACAGGAAGTAATTCATTTCACAATGGGGAGTCTTACCATAACAAGTAAAACTTAACAGGCATTTAATTATACAGTATGACCCTGTGAAAAGAAACAGTAATCTTTATTCATGTTTAGGAAAATGATTTTAATAAGCACTGCTGCTATGGAGTAGCCAACAGCTGTTATCTTTTTATGGCTGTGTCAGCAGAGCTCCACAGATGTTTGTGATCACTATAGGAGAAAAAGGGGTCTGTGAATGGAATGCAGCCCTGTGTTCTCCTACAGTGATGCACCAATGTCTGTATAGCACTGACTCCATTGGTGCTGTCTTCTGCAGCTGGAGCTTCCCTCTGCGGAACGGTTGCTCCAACTACCATGGGCACACTACTTTAGTTCCGCACTTCTGTCAGAACTGCAAATGCACGAGTATCACGCATGAGCAGTTCCATTGCCAATGCCATCTTGCGAATGCAAACCTCCACCAGTCAACAGCTGTGCATCCACTCTGAAACTGATGCCACTCTGAAAAGTGCCGCCTCACTGATAGCCATTCACTGCTGTTCGATATCCATGCCCCGCCACCACTGCAGGTAAAAGCTCCGCACAGCTGTATCAGCTTTGACCAGAATTTGTTTTATTTATTTGTAATTTTTGGTTTTGACCAGGAAAGGCACACTAAGCTATTATAGCTTGTTTCCAGGTGCAGCCTGTGTAGTGGGCAGCATGGACCTGTTTTACTGATAAGGAGAATGTTAACCATGACACCAGGGAAACTCCCATGCTCTTCTTTGAAAAGTGTCATGGGGATCTTTAACTTCCACCTGGACAGTGACCAGAGATGGGCAGAAGGAACCTTAGTTTAATGACTCATCTGAAGGATGGCACCTCACCTGTACAGCACTCTCCTTGTACTGCACTACAGTGTCAGTTATGGGAGGTACCCCAAGTACCAGGTGTGGGTCTAGAACCAACAAAAGTCCAATCTTCTGGCCCCAGAGGCAAGTGTGCTACCTATCGAGCAAATGACACTGCTTTTTTAGCAACCATTTAGATATCTATACTGGAATTATCATTTTATAATGCACCTTTAATGCAGACATAGAGATTATACATTTGTACTTACCGAAAGGGCTTAACTCACAATCTCATGCTGAATGCCCAGGCAGACTGATTAAACTCAAACAGTACCTCACTCAGATTAATTGGTCCCCCATCCATCAGGCACCCAATATTGATGCTGCCCTTGCCCTCTTCTCACAAGCCTTTAACAAATCCTGTGATCTCTTTGCACCCCTCACCAAACTCTGCTCCAAAAGACAAAATGCACCGTGGGTTACCCCTGCCCTACTCCAGATGCTCAGAAATAGGGATAACCTCTGGAACCTAGCCACTGAATTGGGCCGGGCAACTGACAGACAGGCCTACAATGCTGCACAAAACAGGTGCACATGGGCCATCCGTAAAGCCAAGGCAGACCAATGCCAGGCCATTCTCACCATTTCTTGGGGGTGTGCACCGACCTTCTTGGACAATATTAAAGAGCTAAATGGTAAATCTCGCTCCCCCCATCCCAGCTCACTATTGACGGCTCTACCTCCACCGACCCAGCCTGCATTGCCAACTTCCTAAACTCCTCCTTTACAGATCTTAGCTCTGTCCTCCTTAGTAACTTCTTTGACCCAACCCCTGATCGACCGCCCCCAGTCCTCCAGTGCCCCTGGTTCTACCTATGCAAGGTATCTGCCCAGGAAGCCAGACCTCTCCTACTTAAAGCTTTAAAGAGCTACAGTCCAAGCAAAGATTACCTAGACCCCAAAATACTCCGACTGGTCCTGGATGAAGTTCTTGTCCCACTCACCGCTCTACTTAACTGGTTTCTCTGTCTGGGGAAATTCCCCACTGCATAGAAAACAGCTATAGTCACGTCTATTCATAAAGGGGGTGATAGGTCCTCCCCCAGCAATTACCGATCAATCTCCATCCTCAACCCCATCTCCAAAGCCCTGGAAAAAGTGGTGGCCAATCAAATCACTGAATATCTGGCTAAGCATGATATCTTGTGCCCGGAGCAGCATGGATTCCATGCTGGTCACAGTACTGGTACAGCGTTAATGGAGTTCTCCAACTTTCTGCACTCCTCCATGGACACCGTCTGCCTTGCTGGTGCAGTGTTCATGGACCTCTCTAAGGCCTTTGACACTGTCTCCCAGCCCCTTCTACTAGATACCCTCTGTCACACTTGTTTTCTCTGCTGGCCCCCTTGCCTGGTGCTCGAGCTACCTATCAGCTCGTTCCCAGTGCGTCAAAATCAACAAGACACTCTCTGAAACCCATCACTTCTGCTCAGGGGTACCCCAGGGCTCCATCCTGGGTCTTCTACTTTTTAGTCTCTATCTAAACACCCTGCCTAGTGACTGCCCTGACAAGATTATTATGCATGCTGACGATGCCATAATCCTTGCCACCCACTGAAATCCTACCTCCCTCCATGACTGTCTCCAACACTCCTTCAATGATGCTGAAAACTGGTTTCCAGAGCACAGACTCATCATTAGCCTCAAAAAAAACAAGACAATGCTCTTTGCCCACCCCCAAAACAAAGCTTGCAGCAGCCCACTCTTTATCCTCCCTAGCACCGTACAACAGCTAGAACAAGTCTACTCCTACAAATACCTTGGGGTCACCTTTGACTCAGCCCTCACCTTTCACACCCACATTAATGCCCTTGCATCCACCACTAACACTCGACTTGGCATCCTCTATCGCCACAAGGACTGCCTCCCACCTGATGCTCTCTGACTTGCCGTTATGTCCTCAGTACTGTCCCTTGTGGATTATGGCCTGCCATTTTATGGTGCTGCTGACACCACAGCCCTCAACAAGATTTGCCTCACCCTTAACAAGGCTTGCAGACTAATAACTGGTGCCCGTAGGCTCACTCACACATGTCAACTCTATGACAAGGCCAATCTTCTTAACCTTGATGAACAAATCCGCTACCAAACCTGCCTCCTAACTAAGAAAATTCTGCTTGGGCTCTCCCCACCCAGGGTGACTGCCTCCATCCATCCTACCCCATCCACTGTCTCAACCTGAACCACCAACAAGGCCACTCTTCTGGTTCCTAGAACTAGGACCACCCAGGCTCAGAGGTCATTCTACTATAGAGCCCCAACCTGGTTTAACTCTTTCCCTGCAACCATATCCAATGCCCCCAAAATCGCCGCCTTCAAAACCGCCCTGCAGAACCAACTGTTTAACACCTGCAGCTGCTTCTGTCTTTAAATGGCGTGTCACTACTATCACTTAGCACCTGACAATGCCTGCTGGGCTGAACCTCCACCTCACTCCCCCCCAGCTCCCCCCTGGCATCCTGCCCCTCTGTCAGTTCCTGCATGTGCTAATTGTTGTCACCTTGAAATGTTTCAATTTGTTCATTGTATGAAAACAACTGTGTTACGCTGTCATTCATTGTACTGAACACTGTAAATACACTTCACTGTATGTCCTCTCTGTGACGAGGTACCTTTGCAAATGAGCCTCTGGTTCAAAGGCTGTAAATCCGAGTATTCAAATAAATAAATAAAATAAATAATAAAGGCTCAGATTGGAATTTATACCACTCCTGTTTTGTTCCCTTTTAGGTCTGGGTGAGTTCCTACATGTACTTGGTTTATATTCTTTTACTCTGTCTTTGGCCCATAAGCTAATGTTGTCAATTGCAACATTTTAAAAAAATAGAACTATTACCATGATTTTGATTTGTAAACTGTACTTTTGAAATATGCAACTGTGCTTATTGAAATTAGTTATGCAAAATACATTCACAGTACCAAAGTAAGCATTTGCCAAATATATATCAATCAATTAATCAATCAATCAAGCAATCATTTTTATTTTACAAGGAATAGCACCATTGAGCAAGTTCATGTTCATGATGGTTCTGGATGGACACTACAGAAAAAACATTTCTATACTGTACATACATTGGTACCAAGAGCATAACATTATACAATATAACCAGATAAGGTCCTAAAACAGGATGGCAGAGGATACAGGGCAGTGGAGGAATATGTAGGAAGAGTCAATATAACATGTCTACTTGATGAGAAATAAATACCTTAATAACTACAATCAAATAGGTACAAAGATTACAAGTGATATGCAGGCAGTGGTATGCAAAACAGGCATCCCAAGGGGGTCCGTGAAGGGCTGTAGTATAACAGGAAGGAAAAAAATGGTTATGAATAGCTAATACATTTCTCCTGTATAAAGCGATCCAGTAAGAATTTATTCATTTATTTATTGAAGAGAATCAGAATTTCAATCCTTTGAGTCATAGACTCCTTTGCAAAGGCTCCACGTCAATATAGATAGAATAAACATAACATTTGCTAGTATTTATACAAAGGTCACATAGTACAGTGTATAAACATTGCGTCAAGTATCCTAAGTAGTCCTTTGGTCTAAGCTGTGCCACAATGTAGAATACAGTTTCAAAGGGTCCTATCTAAACCCTGAGTCAGAGTTTATATACAGTGTGATTGTTGGACTTGAGGATGCAGTCATGGATTAAGGTTAGGAATTTAGCCCTACATTTGTGGATTATTTCCCTACTCTTGGGCTATAAACTGCAACGGTTGCAGTCACAGGTAGATGATTCAAGGAGGAGTTTTTTAAGACCAGTTTTAAACTGGCCAATACTAGGGGCTAGGGAGATAGAGGCTGGTAAGTTGCTTAGCCAGAGGGGAGCCCGGTAATGGAAAGACCTTTGCCCTAGGGAGGTCCTACAGTGGGGGACTAGGAGAGAGGTGGCAGTTGTGTGTCTAGGGGCCATCCTGTGTGGGACAGTCTGGATGAGGTGGAGGAGGCCTTTGGGTGCTAGATTGAGTAATATTTTTTTTGACTTGGAGGGAGGTGTGATACTTGAGCCTCCCTTTGAATGTGAGACAGTCCTCAAGTTTGTAAAGCTCACACATGTGGGTGTCTCTATCGCATCCAGTGACCAGTCTGCAGGCTTTATTGAATGCTGTGCTGATACTGTGTAGGGCTGTTTGGTCTGCAGATCCATACCTCACAATGCCATAGTCCACCAGAAATAGGACAGAGGAAGTTACAGTGAGATGTAGGGCCTGAGGGGGTAGGCAATGTCTATGTCTATATAAGATCCCCAATCTGGTATTTACAGTGGAGGACAAGTGTTGGATCTGTGTGTGGTAGGTGAGGGAGATGTCCAGGGTGACACCCAAGTATTTGAAGCTAGTGACCTGTTCAAGATTGAGACCCTGTGAATTAGTGATGAGAAGTAGGGCACTACTGTGTGGGCTTTGGCAGTGGGCAAAGATCATCAATTTCATCTTGTTGTAGTTGAGTACTAGGAGATGCTCAAAGAACCAGGTTTCTACTTCTCTGAAAAAGCCTTGTAGGGCAGATTGGAGGGAGTTAGGATGGGGGTGTTTTCAGAGCTCTACGGCAGGAGTTTCCCATTGCATGATTGAGGGAGGGAGGGAGTTTAGATAAAGAGTGAAGAGCAACGGGCTGAGAATGGACCCTTGGGGTACACCAGATTGGACTGGCCTTTTGGAGGAAAGGGTAGTGTTAATTTTGACCTGTTGTGTCCTGCCAGAGAGGTAGTCTTTGAACCAGGAGGTTACTTCAGGGAAGAAATGTTGGGATGGAAGGGAGTGCAGCAGAAGTGCATGACTGACGGTATTGAAGGCTTTAGTCAAGTCAATGTAGATGGCTCCTGCTAAGGACCCCTGGTCGAGGACCTCATGGATATATGACGTAAATGCCAGGAGGGCTGAGGTGGTGCTGTGCCTCCTCCAGAAACCATGTTGTTCATGGCAAAGCAGCAAATGTTTGGTCAAGTAGTCAGTAAGCTGGTCCGACACTATTTTTTCGAGAGCCTTTGAGAGGGTAGAGGATCGAGATGGGTCGGTAATTACTGGTGGAAGTGGGGTCACTGCTCTTGAGGATGATGGTAATGGCACCACTTTTCCATAGAGTGGGAAACTGGCTGAGGCATAGTGACCAGTTTAGTATTTTGGTGAGATGTGGCAGAGTCACATCCAGTGTTAGTCTGAGGTCAGTAGTGTCACTGTTATAGCGTACATTCGTCAAGGCTTTGGTAAGGTAGCGTTTTGCCTCAGTGGATGAGATGAATCTCAGCCAGAAGGGTGGGGGGACTGTGGTAGCTGAGGTGACCTCTGGGCAATTTGGAATTGGGTAGAAGAAGTTATGTGGGAGGATGTGGCTGAGGTCTGAGAAGGTGGAATTAAGGGCATTGGAGATGGTAGTGGGGTCCTGGGTGAGGGCCCCATCTACTAGAATCTGTGAGGGGGCAGGGGAGATGGTTTTCCCACACAGTTCCTTTATATTCTCCAGAATTTTTTCCCAGAGCCCCAAGTGGTGGTGAAGGCATACTTATAATAAGAGGCCTTGGCTAGTTGGATGGCCCAGGTGCATCTGTTCCTGGCCTCTCTGTAGAGTTGTCTGTCCTGGGGTAGCTGTGAGTCCAGGGCTCTGTGCCAGAGGTTGTCTCTATGATGCATCAGGTCAAGCAGGGACTGTAAGATCCATGGGGTATCCTTGTTTTTTAAGATATGCTTTGTGAAAGAGGCAAAGATGTCACAGGCACCGTTAAAGGTGGTGATAAAGGACAGGAGGGCTGCATGAACAGTCAGAGCTTTGTGGATGGGTGACCAATCACAGGAAGCAAGGTACGATTTGATGTGGGAAAGGGAGCCTTTTTTGAGGCACTTTTGGACTGTAACTTTAGGTGGGCTAGGAGGGAGTTTTTTTGACCACCAGCAGGTAACTTGGGAGTGGTCACTTAGCACATCAGGAAGCACTTTAACCTGGGAGAGGTGTTGGGATGGTTGGTGAAGATGAGGTCTATAAGTGTGGAGGACCCAGTTCTGGGGTCGAGTCTGGTAGGGGATTGGACCACCTAGGCGAGGTCAGAGCTAGAACAGCCGCCTTTGTAATGCGGGCAGATATGGTGGATAGCCAGTTCATGTTGAAGTCCCCATAATAATTAATTCGCTCTTGGGGGGAGATGAGTGATGCTGGACAGTATAGAGTCAAAGGCTGGCTTTTGGTTAGTGGGGGGATGTAAACTGCCATAACGTATAGTGTTTTTCCATGATTGCCAAGTCTGACCTTAATGGCAGTGGCTTGGGCACCATGCGTCACCGGGGGAAGGGGGACCGGGAGCGCTTGCAGTGCTGTTTTGATGTAGATGGCACACCATCATCCCCTTTTGCTCAGCCGGTCAGCCCGAAAGAAGGAGTAGCCACTGAGGGCGACAGAGGCATCAGGGATGTTATTTCAGAGCCAGGTCTCTGATAATGCCAGGATGTCAGAAGTGTGCTGGGTGATCCAGCCCTGGAGAGGAGTGTATTTCCTTGGCAGGCTGCAGATATTGAGGGAGTTCAGTAGTAGGATCCCTTGCTTGCCCTTTGGTGTAGGACTGGGAGTAAGCAGCCCTGGATTAGGGTGCACATTGCCTGACAGCAGGAGGAGGATGAGAGCATACCAGAGGAAAGCTTTCCGGAGTAGTTTAGATAAAAGGTAGTGGGAGTAAGGAGAAATGCAGTTTTTGGTGGGTCTGACTGGTATTGGGAGGGTGCATATGAGGAGGGTTAATAGAGCTGTGGACAATGAGGGATGGGGGCTGTGTGGGGGGTGATCGGGTGGCAAGAGAGGTAGAAGTCCCCTGGAGAGCAGGGAGGCAGTGCAGTATAGGTGGGAGGTATGGTAGGTGTTTTGGATCCCATTTGTGTGGCTCTTTCACAGGGAGAGTGGGTGGGGGGAGAGAAGAGAAGAGAAAGGGAGCAGCATGACAATGGGGACAAGCATCTGCAGGTAAGTATACATGATGATCTTTGAGTAGGATTAGAAAAGGAAGGGATGGTGGCCACTAATGGTGAGCTAGTATAGCCTGCAAATGGAAAAGAGGGCTGATTGTTTTTTGCAGATCACGTGAGCCCACGTATATAATAGAATGCTCACCAAGGGTGGTAGTGGGGTAGCTGGCGTGGAGCACCGGCGGGGCTTACTGAACATTTCAGCATGCGGGAAAGCGGCGTTGTTTTTAGGCTCCTCCAGTGCATACAATTATGGATCCGTACCTGCTGGAATTCGGCTTGGGGGAGGGCAGCTTCGAGACCCTCTCGACCTCAGTTCTGTGGCCAGCTGTGGACAAGGAGAGGGAGAGAGCACAGTATTAAAGCAGGTAGGAGGCTTAGGGGAGGGCCAGCATTAACTTCCAATTACAAGTGTAACCTAACCCTACAAGCAAGGAGCAAGTGACTGCAACTCTGCTTTCACTCCCGAATGACTTTTAAATACAGGCAGAGTTTTTTATTTATTTTTGTTTTTTAAATGAGCTGCTCGAAGTCAGGGTATTTCGCTGAGCAGTCTGTGGGAATCTCTGTCACAATTAAAGTAAGGTTTAAAAAGGGCTTAGCGCCAGGTTACAAGCTTGCTATGAGTTACTTCAGTTAATTTGACATTAAAGGTGGTTACTTGGACAGTCTGTGGAAAGTCTGGGTCGGTCAAAGAATTAAACAATTTGAACAGGGTTTTGGCACCAAACAGCAACACATATGTACAGGTAACAAAGCAGCCGATTTACTCATGCAGTTTTCAGCAGATCCAAGCCTAAACAAGCATTTGTCAATGCCAAATGTTGTTGCGCTGGCATTGGCAGTGGGAGTGGCGTAGCTAAAGACGCATAGTGCTGTGATTTTGTGAATGTGTCTCAAAAGGTGATTTTGAACAGCAAACACGCCATTGTGCGACACAGCAGCGGAAACACATTTTGGGCAGGTTGTGAAATATGGCAGCTGGACTGTTGATAAGGAGATGTGCACAAATGTCAGGGGTGAAAATGTGGCATGAAAATATTGCAGATTGCCAAAGTTACAAGGGTGCGTGGAAACTGCGCAATGCACGCTTGCAACACAGTCATTGTATGGAGTTTCGGTACCAAATTTTCAACATAGGCATTTTAGGACCTCTGCTCATGAATAGTGTCACCATCATTTCCTCAAACTGTCCCAAAAACTGATTTCACACAGCGGCCATGCAATTCTGTGCCGGACGTGCGAAAACACGTTTCAGGCAGCTGCAGTGTTCATAACGAGGTATAGAAAGATGCCAGTGATGAACAGCTGGAGTGAAAGTATTACAAATTCACAAAGTCATGAGCGTGCGTGCAAACTGTGCAACGCACGCTCATAAAACACTCATTTTATTGACTTTCATTCCCAAATTTTCAACATAGGCATTTTAGGGCATCTACTAATGAACAGTGTCACTGTCATTTTCATCATGTGTCTCGAACACGGACTTTCCAGACCGACCCCGCTATTGTGTGCCGGAACTGTGAAAACAGATTTTGGCCAGGATGTGAAAAATGACAGCTGTACTGTTCATTAGGAGGTGCAGAACAATGGCACTGTAGAAAATCTGGAGTGAGAATATTAGATGTTTGCGAACGTATGAGCGTGCGTGCAAACTGTTCAATGCACGCTTGTAACACAGTCACTTTATGGAGTATTGTCACCAAATTTTCAACACAGGCATTTTAGGACCTCTGCTCATGAACAGTGTCACTGTCATTTTTGTAACGTGTCCCGAACACTGATTTCACACAGCGAACTTGCTATTCTGCGCTGAAAGTGCGAAAACACATTTTGGCAAGGATGTGAAAACTGACAGCTGTATAGTTCACAAGAAGGTGTAGTAAAATGCCAAATTTGAGAATCTGGCATGAAAATATTGTGAATGTGCTAAGTTACGAGTGTGTGTTGCGCAGTTGCTATGCACCTCGTAAAATAGTCATTTTATGTAATATTGTCACCAAATTTTCAACACAGGCATTTTAGGACCTCTGCTCATGAACAGTATCACTGTCATTTTTGTAGTGTGTCCCAAACACTGATTTTGCACAGCAACCGCACTATTCTGCGCCGGAAGAACGAAAACGCATTTTGGCCAGGATGTGAAAAATGACAGCTGTACAGTTCGCAAGAAGGTCTGGTAAATGACAATGTTGAGAATCTGGCATGAAAATAGTGCAACGGGCATCGGCGATGAAAGGCTATCATGCAGTTGCTATGCACGCTGTAAAACAGTCACTTTATGGAGTATTGTCACCAAATTTTCAACATAGGCATTTTAGGATCTCTGCTCATGAACGGTGCCACTATCATTTTCATAATATGTCCCGAACACTGATTTCACACCATGACCGTGCTATTCCGTGCCGGAAGTGCGAAAACACATTTCAGCCAGGATGTGAAAAATTACAGCTGTACGGTTCACAAGAAGGTGTGGTAAAATGTCAATGTTGAGAATCTGGTGTGAAAATATTGCAAATTCGCTAACTTACGAGCGTGCATTGCACAGTTGCTATGCATGCTCGTAAAACAGTCATGTTCTGGATTTTTCCCACCAAATTTGCAACATAGGGTTTTTGAGAGCCCCCCTCATGAACAGTCGCACTGTCATTTCCTTACACGGTCCCGAAAGGTGATTCTGTACAGTGACTGCGAAATCACCTTTTGGGACCAAATAACGTCATGACAGTGCAAGAATTCATGAGAAGGGGTCCAAAAACCCCATGTTGGAAATTTGGGACCAAAATTCACAAAAATCCCTGAGATATGTACTAAAGTTGAAAAACCCTATCTATCCCATCTTACAGCTTACCGGCATTTCCTCAGTTTGCAGTTGGCTTTGAAGAGTGCAGACATGTTCCCGGTCCACCGATGATCGTCACGCTGAGCTCGGAGGTAAGTATGGCATGGGGGTGTGGGGAGGCAGGGTGCAGTGGGTGGGTGCGGTGGGGAAGGGGGCACGGAGACTACGAGGGACCATTTTCCTATTACAGGTTCAAAAAGGAAAACAAAAACAAAACATCACGGGACAGTTTTTTTTCCAGGGGATTTGGCACACTGGGGTGGGCTCCCAGCGTGCCACCTAACTGTTTGGGGGGGTCTGTAGCCAACAGGGGATTAGGCACCCTCATCGGCAAACAACACGGGGGGGCAGAATTTATGCCGACAGGGATTGGGCACCCCCGTTGGCACACAAAGAAGGGGGCGAGAGCCAAGGGGGATTGGGCACCCTCCTTGCATTAAACAATTGGGGGGTTATTTCTGCTGACAGGGTAGGATCCTGTTGGCACACAAGGAAAGGAGGCAGGAGGGTAAGAGCTGAGGGGATTGGGCACCTCGGCATTAAACAATTAGGGGTGCTTTATGCCCGAAGGTCGTCCCCGTCAGCACATTCACAGGGGCAGGGGCAGCCGACAGGGGGATTGGGCACCTCCAAAGTCGGCAGTTCTACGGCCAGTGTCCTCACATACATAATGGCGGCAGCACGGCAAGAAAAGGACTGTTGTGTCTGACGAGAGCTTTGCCTGATTGCAGCGGACTTTCTTAGATGTGCTCACCCCATTATGTATGCATGGTGGCGCCGCACGTGCATGACTGGGAACAGGATGCACCTACTGGTGCGCGGCCCTGCATTCACCCAACAGCGACCGTGCCTCTAAAGCTGCACTGTCCCACGATGTTGGCTGCGCAAGCGTGCCAACATAAAAACTATCAGTACATGTGTGGGGACAGAAATAAAAGTAAGTTCTACATTTAAGTCCATGAGGAGTACTGACAAAATAAAATTAAGCCCCTTTAAAGTTTCTACTGAGCATTTCAGCAAGCGGGCGAGCGGCGTTGCTTTCTGGCTCCTCCAATGCATGCAATTATGGATCCGTACCTGCTGGAATTCGGCTTGGGGGAGGGCAGCTTCGAGACCCTCATGACCTCAGTTCTGTGGCCAGCTGCTAGAATTCGGCTTGGGGGAGGGCAGCTTCGAGATGCTCGCAACCTCAGTTCTGTGGCCAGCTGCTAGAATTCAGCTTGGGGGAGGGCAGCTTCGAGACCCTCATGACCTCAGTTCTGTGCCTAGCTGTGATGGTCTAAAGACAGATAATGGGGGTACGTTTTAAGGAGTGTTGGAGATTATTCCGAAAAACAGGGAGTGCATGGCTAACCACAGATTCACCATATCGGGACCCTACCCTAGGTACATCTAGTAGTAAATGAGAGTATCTCCTCAACAAAAAGATGCAGGGAGTACACTTAAAGAATTCCATAATATAAGGAAGGAGTTTAGTTAGGATAGCTCTGTAATACCATAGTGTGGCATTTTTTAACCTTCCATTGTGAAGCGAAGGCAAGTCAAGTTGAAAGTAAAGAGCATAATGGTGAGTTCTAAAGGGGGCATTAATAATGAACCTTAGTGTCCTGTGGTAAAGTGTACCAAATTTACTAAGGGCTGATTTAAAGCAGTGACTGTAAATGAAATCAGCATAATCGAGGGGAAGAAAAGTGGTCTAAACCAGTCTTGTTTTTGCTTCGTAGTTAAGAAGGTGCTTGATTCTAAAGAAGAGGCCTAGCCTCCTTTTTAGTTTCTTAGCAAGTTCCTCGATGTGTACTATGAATGATAGCTGACAATCAAGCCAGAACCCCAGATATTTAAACTTGTCCACTACCTCAAGCAATTCATCTAGAAGAGTCGTTATCCAGAAGGGGGGCTGGTGGTAGAGGCACTTGCTGCTTGGACACAAGAGGAAAGAAGCATAACCATTGTTCTTTCTAATGTTTAATAACAATTTGAGCTGGAAAAGTGTGTTGGAGCTGGTTGAAGTCATGCAGCGGGTCTGCACATGCAAGCTTGAGGGAAGGCCTGGAGACATATAGTACTGTGTTATCAGAAAAGAGATGCATGTTAGCCATCCTAACATTAATGTCGATATTATTTATATAAATTACAGGCAGTAAGGGTCAAAGTATGGACCCCTTGGGTACTTCTCTGGGCAGAATTTTCAGAGGGGAGAGATGAGCTTGCACCTTGACTTGTTTCTGTCTATCCGTAAGATAACATGAGAACCAGTGCATGGTGGTAGTGTCTAGACTGATGTCTTTTAGCTTATGGAGAAGTATTGTATGATTCATGGTATCAAAGGCCTTACTCAGGTCCAGGAAGATTGTGCTGACGTGATGTTTAATATCAAGTGCTGATTGCTAATCATTGGTGACTTTTGCCAGCGCATATACGGTACTGTGTTTTGGCCTAAAGCTGGACTGTAAAGGATTGAGAGGTTGGAGGAGTCCATGTACTGCCTTAGCTGCACGTTAACTAATTTTTCATGTAATTTAGATAGTATGCAGTAGGTAGAATTGATATGGACCGGTAATTGTTGAGGTCACAGGGATTACCTGACTTAAAGAGGGGAATTATATGTGCTATTTTCCAAGATGAGGGAAGGACCCTGTGTGAAACAGACAAGTTGAAAAGATGTGTGATATGCGCTGTAAGGTAAGAGTGGCCCAGTTTGAGGAAAAGAGGCTTAAGCCAGTCGGCATCGGCAATTTTTTGGTATCTAGAGAGATTAAAAGGTCCTCTACCTCTTTAAATGAGATTGGGTCAAAGCTAAACTCAGCATGTGGCTGGGAAATCAAGGTGATGGTTAGAAGGGACTCAGTAGAGGTGGGTTGCTTAAGAAGGTGCTTAACTGGGGACATATCAAAAGCAAGCCCTGCAGTAGTGAAATGGTTATTTAATTGTTCTAGCATCTGATGCTTATTTGTGAGGTATCTCCATGAGAAACAATCTTAGCAGTCAGGGAGGGAGATGAGCTGTGCCCTTCAATTTCCCTTAGGATATGCCAGAATGAAATAACATCCCCGATATTCCCTGGTAGTCTAGTGGCACCCCTCCTGTCCCCGACATCAAAGTTGTAATTAAAATCCATCCCTGATATTCCCTGGTAGTCTATTGGCCCCCTCCCATCCCTGACACCAAAGCTGTAATTAAAATCCATCCCCTATATTCCCTGGTAGTCCGGTGGTATCCCCCTCCCATCCCCGAACCCCGACCATGGATGAAAATAAACCCAGAACCCTCCCTGGTAGTCTAGTGGAACCTTCACCCTGCTAAACCACTGAGGACCCCACCCCACCCCACTCCACCATCCCAGCATGGCCATCAACCCGGCAGACAGCACAACCCACCCGCACACTGCCACGGCTGCCCACCGACTGAGCTGTCACTGTCGACCAATGGGCTTGCAGTGTGTACTGTAAGCTTTCATTCACAAAGTTGTCTACAGTATGTGGCTGAATACCCTGCTCAGAAATCTTTTGTCAAGTCTGAATTTATACACTTAAATGTACAGTGTGTGCAATAAATAATTGAAATAAGACTGACCTGGTATACTTGCTTTTCAAATTAAGTGACCCTGACTGTTTAAAAGTTATGATACTATAGCTTTGTAAGAAATTTGAAATGCAGAAAATACTTTCAGTTTTGAAGGATAGATCCCATTTATTATAAAAGCTCAGAAACCCACAAAAGGAACCCAGCCAATAGGAAGTCTAGCAATTTTCATCAAAATTAAATGTAAATTTGAGAATCTGAAATTTTAGCATCCAGGGAATGAGTAATAGAAACACAGAATTTGTTCGTAGAAAAGGACCGCTTGGCCCACCTAGTCAGCCCAGATGGTCATTGCCTAGTCTGTCTCTGCAGATCCTAACTGCTCTCCTTCTACCCTTCCTCCTCCCTGCCTATTGACTAATATTCCCCTATATCTATCCCATGTATGCTTGAAGCTCCACCACTGTTTTCACCTCTACCATTTCCACTGGCAGTCTGTTACAGGTGTATACCACTGTTTCATTGAAGTAGTATTTCCTTCCATTCCTCTTAAATGCCTCTCCAGCTTCATCACATGCCTCCTGGTCCCGCTGCTCTTTCTTATTTAAAAGAGACTCCCTTCCTGCATTATGTATACCCCTGTGGCATGCTTGTAAGTCTCTATCATGTACCCTCTCACTCTCCTCTTTTCTATGCTGTACATGTTAAGATCCTTCAGCCGCTCCTCATAGTACTTTTGGTGTAACCCTTGCACTATTTTAGTTGTTCTCCTGTGGACTGCCTCCAGCCTGCCTATATCCTTTCTGAGGTGCAGCTTCCAGAACTGGACACAATACTCCCAGTGGGGTCTCAGTAGTGAGTAATATAATAGCAATACCATCACCCTCCTCCTGCTGGAGATACCTCTCCCTATAAATCTCATCTTTCCACTGGCCCTACCCACTGTTTTTTTACACTGTCCTGCAACTATGATGTCATTATATATCACAGCCCCAAGGTCCCTTTCATGCTTAATGTCTGTCAGTACCTCTCACATCCTATACTAAGCTCCTGGGTTCTGGTGCCCAAGGTACATTATTTTGCACTTCTTGGCATTGAACCCCCAATTGCCATGGTCTTGAACACTCCTAGAGTTTCCCAAGATCCCTATACATTCTCTCCAACCCCCCTCCCCAAGTCTTATAACCTCTTGGCCTTACAAAAACAGGGCCAAACATAATTTACATATTGTGTTGTGTTTAGTTCCCTCCAGATAATTCTAAATGTTATATCCTTGGATTTAGAATAATGATATACATTTACTTAATTTGGCTACACTTTATTTTAAGTGTCAGTTAACTACACTGTAGTTACAGTGCAAGTACCATGTAACTGCATTGCAATTACAATGTAGTTGCATGCAACAAACATGTAACTACAGTATAACTACCCTGTTGCATGTAATTAATGATTAGTTACAGTGAAACAGACATATTTGATATCCTCATGTGCAAGTAATAATTTTAGTAGATTTTATTGCTCGGATGTGCTTTGGTGAACCACATAACTTGAAAGAAATGTCTCCTTTCTTTACTGTAGAAAGATGGTTACAAAATAAAAAAGATAAACTTAATAGGATTGAAGCTTAGAGACCTTGCGCAGGAGTTTGAAAACTCTAGACACAGCACTTAAATCATTCTGTGCAATGCATCTGCAACCCCTGAAATGCATCATGATCA
The DNA here is from genome assembly GCA_016271365.2 of Neoceratodus forsteri. Classification (NCBI taxonomy): domain Eukaryota; kingdom Metazoa; phylum Chordata; order Ceratodontiformes; family Ceratodontidae; genus Neoceratodus; species Neoceratodus forsteri. The sequence continues at coordinate 606,174,820 of CM057449.1, read as the reverse complement.
TTTCACCCTATTTTTAAACAATATGATGAATTAGCAACAGTTTTCCTGATTTACAGAAAAAAAAAAGTATGTGTCAGAATTCTGATTCATGATTCATTTTCAGAGTATGACTCACGGTACTGTAATTGCATCCATATGTTATAATCACCTTTTAGGTGATCTGACAGTCTGGGTAGATTTCATGCACCTGCATCCAGAAAACACATGAATCTTTGAAAATTCCCCCTTATGTTAAATTATGCATATATTATCCTTAATGGTTTGACCTGGGGAGATATCCAGATATACTGGGAGATTATACATACAGGAGTACAGTGGAGCCAGCCAGGATGCAATGCAGTATCCAAGTTACTGCATGACAAAAGGGAGTACCTACCATTGAAACTGCCTTGTTTACTGCAGTAACTCTACTTCAGTATGCTGCCGTATCGCATTGTATCCTGATTGGCACCACGGTAGTTTGGATTTTTGCATAACTGACCTAATATGGATGAATTTTTTTAATTTTGGAGACAGTCTTCTGACCACCATTGAAAAGGCAGACAGCACTCATATACTGCTAGGACTGACTGTCCAGGACCATGATCTCCACTGTTTTGATAATACTCTGTTTGATAAAGCTATTGTTATAAGAAACATTAAATGAATTGTATGGAGAACTCTTAAATTTAATGAGTAAACATGAAACACTAAATATGTTGGACAATCTCAGTCCCTTATGGGGACCTCATAGAAACATAGAATTTGTCAGCAGAAAAGGACTACTTGGCCCATCCAGTCTGGCCAGATGTTCCCTGCCAATTTTATCCCTGCAGACCTTACCTGGTCTTCGGTGACTCTCCCCCTGCCTATTCACCAGTATTCCCATATGCCTACGCCATGCATGCTTGAAGCCCTTCACTGTTTTTGCCCCCACTACCTCTGCTGGTGGACTGTTCAAAGCATCCACCACTCTTTCAGTGAAAAAGTATTACATCACATTCCTTTTAAACATTCCCCCCTTCCAGCTTCATTGCATGCCCTCTTGTTTTGGTGCATTTCCTCATTTGAAATAGAGTCCCCTCCTGTACCCTGTTCACCCCCGTGATTGTACTTATAGGCTCTATCCTGTCCTCTCTCTTCCTTTTCTCCACTAGGGTGTACATGTTGAGATCCCTCAGTCTCTCCTCATAGGGTTTCTTGTGCAACCATTGCACCATTTTAGTTGCCCTCCTCTGGACTGGCTGCATCCTGTCTATGTCCTTCTGGAGATGTGGCCTCAGAAATGATTACTGTGCTCCAGGTGGGGCCTTACCAGTGACCTGTGTAGTGTTAACACCACCTCCCTTCTCCTGTCAGTGATACCTCTCCCTAAGCATCCCCACATCCCAGTGGCCCTACCTATTGCTTTGTCACACTGCATCACCACTTTGAGGTTAACAGATATTATGATCCCAAGGTCTCTGTCTTGCTTACTGACCATCAGCGCCTGCCCCTTCCCCATTTTATACTCCGCTCCTAGGTTTCAATGCCCTGGGTGCAAGATTTTGCACTTTTTGGCATTGAACTACAGCTGCCATACCCTTGACCTCTCCTCAAGTTCTGTAAGGTCCCTACTCATTCTCTCCACCCACTCCAGAGTATCCACCCTATTACTGATTTTGGTGTAATCTGCAAAACGGCTCACCTTACCTTCAAGCTCTTGTGCAATGTCACTTATGAAGACATTGAAGAGAACTGATCCCAATACTGATCACTGTGGCACCACACTGGTAACTCTCCCTTCATTAGAGTGAATGCTGTTTACCGCCACCCTCTGTAGCCTCTCCATTAACCATTTTTTTTACCCAGTTTTCCATTTTGAATCCTACCCTTCAGACTGTCCAATTTCTTTAACAGTATCTTGTGTGGCACAGTGTCAAAAGCCTTGCAGAAGTCCAAGTAGGCCATGTTTACTGCCCTTCCTTTATCTACTCCCCTGGTCACCCAGCTGAATAAATTGATCAGATTTGTCTGGCAGTACCTCCCTCCATAAATCCATGCTGCCTTTGGTCTTTTAACCTGTTGGATTCAAGATATTCCACTAGCCTCTTTTTAACTGGGTTTCAATTAATTTCCCCACCAATAATGCGAGATTGACTGATCTACATATGCAAGCCTACTTTCTGCCGCCATTCTCACAGAGCAGGAATACAGTTCCTCTCCTCCAGTCTTTTGGATCCACTCCTGCTTCCAGTAAGCTGTTGAGTAAGGCCATCAGTGGTGCAGCAAGCACCTTCCTGAGTTCCATTAGCACCCTTGGGTGTATCCCGTTCTGTCCCATGGCATTGTCCACTTACAGATTTGCAAGTCCCTTCAGGACTCTTTCCACTGAAAATGGACTTGTGGCCATCTCCCCCCAGTATTTCTGCTGCTCCTTGGTGGTCCAGCCCCTCTGCCTCCATTGTGAAGACTGAGCAGAACGTTTTCCTGATCCTTCTCTACATAGTCTCCCTCTGCTGTCCTACTTATTCTCACTATCCCTCTCCTTGCCTTCCTTTTCTCACTTGCGTTCCTGAAGAAGGTCTTGTCCCCTTTTGCTGCCCCTTTGTCTATCCTTTCCTTTGTCTGCACATTTGCTTCACTCACTGCCTTACCTGCTACCCTCTGTTTTAATTGGCAAACCTCCCTATCCTCCTCCCTCTGCATTTCTTTGTACCTCTTGAATGCCACCTTTTTTTCCCCCTCACCTTCTTGGTCACTTTCCTAGAGTACCATAATGGTCTTTTTTCCCTCCTTTTTCTGCTCATTTTCTTCACAGAGAGGCTGGTTGCCTTCACTGTGTCTTATTTTAATTTGTTTCACTGTTTCTCTACCCCTCCCTGGCAATCTTCCCCTCCTAGGCTGCTTCTAAAGCAGTCTACTATTTCTTTAAAATCTACTCTCCTAAAGTCCAGGGCCCTCATTTTTGTGTGGTTTGCCTCTGCACCCATCTTAATGCTGAACCACATTGCATCGTGGTCACTGGGCCCTAGGGGACAGCTCATTGTGATGTCTGTATCAGGTTCAGTATTTCCCAATCCCTAGTGGGTTCACTGACTAGTTGCCTAAGAAATGCCCTTGTAGGCAGTCAAGAATCACCCTGTTTCTAGCTGATGCTGCAGCTGGAAGCCTCCAATCAACATTTGGCAGACTGAAGTCCCCAACCAGCAGCATCTCACCCTTATTTGCAATCATGCTTATGATTTTCCCTAGTGCCTTAGCTATTTTCTCCCCTTGGAGGTCTGTATATCACCACAGTATGAATAGTGGCCCTAGCTCCTGTCTCCAGGGTGATCCACAGCACTTCCAGCTCTTCCTTTAATTCTAGGTTCCCTTGCAGTTCCATAGTTCTGATACCCTCCCTCACATACAGAACAACCCCTCCTCCCCTCCCTGTCTCATCTGAACTGAGGATAGCCTCGTATGGCCATTTCCAAGTTGTGATTTTCAGTGCACCATGACTCAGTTATGGTTACCAGATCTGGGTACATCTCTATCATGATGACTTTGTTTTATTCATCATACTAAGCAAGTGCCCCAATGGTTGCCCCCAGTTCTCACTTCAAGTCCAGAATGCTGGGGAAGCATTGCAGGAGGGGTCATTTGCCACACCTTGACTGGCTGCTGTGGGATGGAGAGGTTACACAGCAGCTACAGCAAGGTCCTTGCCGACATAGTCTGTGCCCCCGTCTACTAGCACTTTGCCCTTTAGTTCATGGTGTGGAGTCTGAAAACACCCCAGTCATACCCCCAGTCTATCCACAAGTGCAGAGTCATGAGTGGACACAGAATGAAGTTTAGAATGGGACAATGCCCCTTTCATTAATGCTGTGGATGTCTGACGCATCCCCTAATGTGCAGCAGTTAGTTCTACAAAAGCCTACACACCATGCACATGCAGCATGTAGGCTTTGTATGTAGGGCCATTATCAATAAAATAAAGCAAAAGCATGGCTTAATGACACTTGTATGGCTTACAGGATTAAAATAAATTGATTAATCAGAAATACAAAGAATTAAACCCATGAAAATATTAAACTTTTAAACAGTGAAAAGAAACAGCACAATAGACTTTCAGAATTAGAAAGACTGCAATAATTCTAAGGAATATGGGGTGAATTAAAAGAGACTGTGGAAAAGGACTATAAGACATTTTGGACTATAGTGGCTTACGGCACCACAAATTCATCTAATGATACAGTATTTTCTGCCCAAATTAATTCTGATACTTGGGTTGCTTTTTTCCAGAAGTTTTTTCCTAAGGATGTCGGTCTAGTGGTGGCCTCCCAAGGCTACACCGGTTTGCACAGTTTTGCTTTTTTGCACAAATAAAAATATTTGGACAAAATGACTATGTTTGAGTCACATCTGTGGTTAGAGTGCTGAGTCCTTGCTGGCTGCTTATCTTCATTGGGACTTTTGAGCACCAGCCACGAGGGAGCAACCCTTTGTGCACTGCTTTAATGGAAGTGCAGTACAAAAGAAAACATAAAAATATCACCTTGGGAAATAACCTTGGGAGGGGTGATAAAGCTATTGACCCCCAAAACTGGAAAAGTTCTTGGTCCTGTTCTAATCCCATTGGATATTTTTATGATCTGGACATCTTCATGGGCTCCAATGATGGTTTATTTCTTTAACATAATTTTGAATATTGAGTTTATTTCTGACTTATGGCTGGGAACTGTTATCCCTATACATAAAAACAAAGACTCTTGACAAGATCCATTACTGTATAGGTTGATCAGTTTATTAGACAGATTTCAAAAACATTTTTCAGAATGATCCTTCAAAAACTTCAATCATAGTTAGATTACAGTAGCATAATAGCATCACTGACAATTAGTTATGATTGAGAGTGAGAAGATCTACACTATACATAGTACTTCCATGATCTTCAACATGTATCACAAAAATACATAAATATCAAAGTTTCAAACTGTGTATGATCTTCATTGATTATCCCAAGTTTTCAGTCAATGCATGGAAAGAAATGGAGAATATTTTTGTCCCTTTGGATTTACCATCAGTCATTAAACATTTCATTTATACTCAGATACCTAGGCATGTGTCCATTTAACTGCAAAATGGGGATGTTTTAGCAAATGTCCCCACTAATGTAGGAGAGAAGCAGGGTTGCCTTTCGGCCCCTGTGTTATTCAATATCAATATAAATCCAAAATTATTGGATAATTCTAAATTCAAAAACCCTAAACTTATAAGTTGTGTTATAGGCTGTCTGGTTGATTCAGATTACATAGCTCTTTAGGGCACCTCTGACACTGGACTTCTGAGGAAGATGGATACATTTGTTGACTACTATAACATCTTAAAATTAGAAATTAAATATCTCTAAATCCCACCTTATATCAGCAAAAGATAAATCAAATAAAGTTTGATCAATGGTTTCTTAATGTTTCAAGATTTCTAACTGTCCATATTTACAATTATGTGGGGATCCATTTTTCATCTAATTTTAGTTGGAAATCATAGATTTTGTCAGTGCGAAATAACATTTTGGAGCCATTGTAAAATGTAATTATAAATATTGTTTGCAAATGTATAAAGGGTGCCCTGTAAGTGATCAGTGCTAAGCTGAGAGGGAGCTAAAATCCTCTGTGGCTGTGAGATATAGGGTATGGGGCCTGCAGATCCATTGGATAAAATAATGAATGCAGCATGTAAAAGCCTTTTACAGCTCCCTTAGTCAGCTCCAGGTTGCAGATTGAGATCTGCGTTGGGTTAGTCCCCTTGTAAGAGAATACTACCATATTGGATTTGTCAACAGATCAGCACAACTAATGATATAAACAGTTCAACAGCATTGGAAAAAAACTTCGGCTATATCTTTTTCATTATAAAAGATTTCAGGCATCTTCCAGTTTTACAGTATTTGGTGGTAACATTTTCTAGTTCCATCAAAATGTAAGTATTTTATAAATGTCTGAGCTTATTTTTTCTCAAGAAAATACATCCACAACAATTGGATTATAAATAGCATTGCAGACCTGGCAAGAGTTAGCACTGATAAAATAAACAAAAACAATGGTGCACAATATAGGAGGTACTTATTTAAGTAGATTTCATAGGTATAATAACATTTTTATTATTTGTAGCTGAAACTAGCTTTTTGGAAAAACATTTTTGTTGCACTGCTGCTTTAAAGAGCAGCTGACACCTTTGAAAAAAACTTTGGAAAACATAATAGTTGGACACTGTTCCGCTTGTATTTTATGTATCTTATATATATTTCTCCTCTTTGTTATTTGTTACTGAAGAAATTTCCACAAAAATAGGATCTCCATCCCTTAGAGCTCATTTGCCTCTATAACTTACTCCTGATTTGACATCATAATGCTCTGTTGTGACATCACAGTCTGTTGCTATGGGAATTACTGTTATGTCACAAGCACATTATTATGACATCAGGTTGGAATGAAGCAATAGGAGCTGATGAACCTTCCTGTTTTCATGCATCTGATCATAGTAATAAATAATTGAGGTAAGAAATACAGAGCTAATGAGAAATATAAGCTGCTTTGTGTTCAAATATGTTCTTCAAAGTTCTTCTTGAGGCATTAGTGGCTCTTTAAATCAACTGTGTTTTATGGAACAGAGAGGTAATAATTATAGTAGGACACACATTAAGACATGGTGCCACGGAATAGAAAAAATGCTCAGAATTTAGGGGTCATGTATTTCTTTTACTTTCACATGTTTCAGTTGTTTCAATATATAGTTTCAAAGGTTAAAGGCAGAACAAGGAATCAAGATGCAAAAATTTTATGACCCTTGTTAAGACACAAAAAAGAACTAGGCTTTGATATTCAGGGTCAGGTGCAAGCACAGTACAGGCATTTGTGCTGTGCATACACTAGCCCTGATCTGAGCAATATTCAGACAGATAGCACTTGCTGATAAAGCAGTGCTATCTGATTGAATAAGAGTCCATGCTGGCACAGTGCTAAGTGGATCTGAACTGCACCAACATGGACCAGGGCTGCATGTAGCCCACAGGAGCTAGCATTGCCCAAAATGGGATGGCACCAAGTCCCCTGTTGGCCATATTCAACCTGAACATGAAAATGATTGCACTGAGTATGCAAGGTGCTAAGGGAAATTTGCATTCCCATTATGGTTTCATTTGCATGAGGCACAGCAGGTCCGTAATATCCCTATCACAGGAAAAGGAAAATCCTAGGGGCATAGTTGTCCCCCCACCCTCTGATCACCTGGATTCAAGCATTATAACATACTCTTGTGGTCCAGTGGTTACCCCACTTGCCAATTATTTGATTTCAAGCATTATAATATATGCTGGTTGTCCAGTGGTTCCCCTTGTCACAAGCCCACTCCTGTGGGTCAGGATTCTGTGTGTCACAGCAAATCCTTCCTGTGACAGGGGTCAGGGATATCCCTTCTCTGTCCTTTTAGCGCACTCACTGTTTCACAACTGAACATACACCAGAGAATCCCAGGGTTCCCTCTCTCCATGTGAGGGGGTAAAGATACATGTCTTGAGTCTGTGTTCCTTGGATAGAACCCTCTTGGCCACAGCACAATGAACCAGAAAGCCACAGTTGTGTATAGGCTTTGGGGGGCCCTATAGTCCCTATTATGTGTCTTTCCCCAGAAATGCAGAGATCGGTTCAAACCCCCACAGACTCCCCCTGAGACATTTCATATTTCTTCCCCTCCTTTCATTCACAGAGCCACTAGTGGTACTTCACTTTGGTAATGTTTGGTGCTTAAAACAGTCACACAGGCATATTATAGTTTGAGCAACCTTCCCCAAGGCAACACACACAAACAACTCTGACATAATTATCTTAAAAATAAGGCAAAAGCTTTACTAATTAATAAATAAATGCAGTAAATAACATGAAGACAGATCATTTTAGACATTGGTCACAGGATATGGAAAATAAAATGGAAATATAGAAAAAAAACTAAACTTTGAAAATTCTACCTCAAGTCCTTAGTTTCTAAATTTGAAGTGCAAAGTGTTCTTGAAAGTGATAGCTGAAGTATTGACTTTTGGTCCAGGCAAAGTCTTTGGAAGAAATCTTCTCTGCTCTCTAAGCAGACAGGGTCCCCAAATGTAAAAGGCTCAGATACAGTATTGCACCCATGTTTTTTATTTTTCAAAAGACAGGTCTAGTGAATATTGACTTGCTCTGCAATTGGCTAGCATTCCATCTCCATGGCTACATAACCAAAAAGCTTTTAGTACAGTATTTTATTACAAAACAACAAATGTGCATTTCTGAATATGAGAGAAAAAAAGGCTTAGCGGCCAGCTAGTCTGAACTGGAATTTTAGGAAACCATCCAGGGCCCCTCCTTTTGAAATGGCTATAATTAAGCTACACTCAGTACAGCCATTTTTTAAATGGTAGCCCATTCAGCTGTAATGAGATTAAGTCAGTGTAGATCTCTCAAAACAAAAGGGGTCAAGACATCACAGCTCCTCTAGAGGTCCTGGCCTTTTCACAAGCAAATTGGGCAACCTGTACTCCCAACTATGCTTAATTATTCTTTTGTCTCCTTCTAAATGATTTCATTAAACTCTAGTCCCTGACTAGCAGCAAACAGCTTCTCTGCCTAGTAACAAGAAATTACATCACTTTTTGGGCCCATGGCTTTTCTTTGTATCCATGATCCCTTGCCAGTTACACTGGGCCACTATGGGCATCTCTGATGCATTTCTCACATACAATACCATGAAATATGATTAGAAAAATAAGGTATGGCCTTATCGTGCCCACTCCTGTCTCCTTAACTGAACCTGGAGGGGACATTCCCCTTTTTAGTAAGACTTTCCACCAGTTATGTCCCTTACTCTGATTAGCAGGATAGGCCATCTGCATTGGCATTAGCAGACCATGACCTATGTTTAATGTCCATGTTGTAGGCCTGTAGTGCAATGCTTCATCTAAGGAATTTCCCATTCATCTTTCCCATTTGGTTTAGCCACACCAGAGGATTGTGGTCTGTCTATACCTTGAAGGGCCTCCCATAGAGGTAGGGCTCTAGCTTCTTAAGTGACCACACCAGGGCAAGGCATTCTTTTTCCACAGTGGAGTATGCCTGCTCCCGGGGAAGTAGCTTCCTACTTACGTACGCAATTGAGTGATCATTCCCCTGTTGGAATGTCTGGCTGAGGATGGCTCCAATCCCCACATCCAAGGCATCTTTCTGCACCACAGATAGTTTAGTGTAATTTGGGCTGGCCAGCACAGGGGCACTGCACAGCATGGCTTGTAGCTTGGTGAAGGCCCTGTTACATGGTGGGTCCCATTTTACTTTCTTGGGTTGCTTTTTCTTTAACAAGCTAGACAGGGGAGCTGCCAGGGTGTTGTAATTTGGTAGTAATTTTCTGTAGTGCCCTGCAGTCCCCAGGAAGCTCCTGACCTGCTTCTGACATCTCCAGCATGGGCAATGCCTCAATGGACTCTATCTTGGCCTAGTTTGGATGTAGTTGTTCCCTCCCCACTATATGTTCCAAATATGATACCCAAGCCATGGCCACCCAGCATTTTTTGGCCTTTACAGTGAGTCCAGCCTTCAGTATCCTGCCCAACACTTCCTTCAGATGGGCTAGGTGTTCCTTCCAGCTGGCACTGAAGATGGAAACATCATCCAGATAAGCCACTGTGTACTCTTTAGCACCCTGTAACACCTGGTTGACCAACCTTTGGAATGTGGCAGAGGCGTTCTTCATCCTAAAAGGCATCACCTTAATTTCAAAGAGGCCTAGTGGGGTAATGAAGGCTGACCGTTCCCAAGCTCTGGCAGTCAACTCCACCTGCCATTACCCCTTTGTCAGGTCTATGGTTGTTAGGTAGGTCACCCCCCCATCTTGTCCAACAACTCATCTCTCCAGGGCATTGGGTGGGCATCCGACTTTGTGACTATGTTGAGTCCATGATAGTCCACACAAAACTGGGTAGACCCATCTGGCTTGTGGACGAGAACTACAGGCCAGGCCCAGGGACTGTGAGATTTCTGAATTGCCCCTAACTGCAGCATTTCCTCCGCCTCCCTCCTAATGTCCTTTAGGATGGCCTCAGACACTCAGTAAGCTGTCTGTCATATGAGCGCTTGCATCTCCATGTCCACATCATGGGTCGCTAAGGGGGTTCATTCAGGCTTGACGATAAATAAAGGGGCAAAGTACTCTAAAACCTCCCTCACTTCCTGGGTCTGCTCTGGGGTCAGCTGGGGTGACAGCTTGATTGTCTCCACTGATGTCTCTTGCTTGCTTTCCTCTAGCAAGTCCAGGAGGGGGTCTTCTTTGTCCATCCCCTCCCAAGGACTACAAACTGCAAACGCCAAGTTGGCCCTATTTACCTATGGCTTCATCATACTGACATGGTACATTTGATGAGTATGTCTCCTGTCAGGCAGTTCCATAATATAGTTCATGCCATTTGTCTGTCAGACACCTTGTATGGTCCCACCCATTTGGCCTGCAGCTTGCCCTTCTGGACTGGAATTAGGACCATTACTTCCTGACTTGCGCTGTACAAGCGAGCTCTGGCTCCATGATCATACCAGACTTTTTGCTGCTGTTGGGCAGCTGACAGGTTGCTTTGGGCCACCCCCATAAGCTCCTTCAGCTTCTCCCTTAAGGATATCCTTCACTATGGGAGTTCCCTGGGTGGTGTGCTTGCCTTTCTAGTCTTCCTGGATCAAGTCTAGGGACCCACACACCCTACGTCTGCATAAGATTTTGAAGGGGGAAATCCCTGTTGACTCTTGGGGCACCTCCTTGTATACGAACAACAGGTGGGGAAGATATTTCTACCAGTCCCTCCCATGCTGTTCAGCAAACTCATGGAGCATCAATTTTAGGGTACCATTAAATCTTTCCATGAGCCCACTGGCTTGTGGGTGATAAGGTGTTTTGCATCTATGCACCACCCTACACTTCTCCCACAAACTCTTCATCAGGTCTGACATGAAGTTACCCCTTTGATCAGAGATAACCTCCTGCGGAAACCTGACACAGGAGAAGATCCCTAGCAAGATGTCTGCCACTTTGTCTGCCTTTACTGAGAGGAGGGTCACCACTTCTGGGTATCGGGTGGCATAATCAACCACCATCAGAATAAACCTTTTCCTGGAGGAACTTGGGGTATTCAAGGGTCCCACAATATCCATTCCTATCCTCTGGAATGGCTCCTCCACAATGGGCAAGGGACATAGGGCAGCTTTTATTTTACTACCTGCCTTCCCTATCTGTTAGCACCAGTGACAAGACCTGCAATATTCCTTCACCTGCTGAGTGAAGTTGGGCCAATAGAAATTTTGGGCCAATTGTTGCATGGTGCGAGTGATGCCCAGTTGTCCAGACATGGGGATATCATGAACGATCTTGAGCAACTGCTCATGATACCCCTTGGGAATGACAAGTTACCTGCCCATCACCCCTCCCTCTGTCCTCCTATCCTGTTTATACAACAGTCCTTTTTCCCAAAATACCCAGTGTCTCATGTCACCTGCCTGTGTCCCATCAGATTCTGCACAAGCCCTCAGCCTCTCCAAACTAGGGTCAGTCATCTGAGTGGCTGCAAAATATTTGCATTTTCCCAAAGCATGGAACATGCCCCCCTCAGTTCCTAAACTGGGGTCCATCCTCTAGCATCAGGGCATTCCGAGTCATTGCCATCCCTAACCTTCTGACCATTTGTTACCCCTCCTTCCTCAGAGTAATCTTCTGTAACTGTTTGGTGAATGGCTACTTGGGGAAGTCCTACCTCCCTTTCACTACTCTCCATGTCAAGAGACGTAGGCTGGGGAACCAGCCTCCCATTATTTTCCACAGGGGATTCTGTGGGGTTCAGGGAATCACAAGCAGCCTTAGCCATCTGAATGAGGGTAACCACATACACCACCATATGCTGTAGATTATTCTGTATAATCACATCCAGGGTGAGGTTGTCTGCCACTGCCACTTTTTGTACCCTCTCTCCTGTCCAACCCCAATCCAGGAGAACACTAGCTAGTGGCGGGCTTTTCTACTCCCTTGTGAATCCCCTTACAGTGACAAACTGATAAAGTATAAGCTGTTCAATCTCAACCAATTCCCCTTGCACCAGGGTAAGAGAAGCCCCATGTCCCTTAACCCATGGGTCTGCACCCCATTTACAGTAACCAGGTGTATGTGCTCCCTCATGTTCACAGGCGTACTCTCAGGGATACCTCCATTTGAGGTACACTTTGTTCACTCTGTACTTTTTTAGGACACTGTCTAGCAAGATGCCCTGGCTGCTTACAAAACCAACACTCTCTTTTTTCCAAGACATCCCTTCTTGGTAACGTGGGGCTTCCCCTTTCTGAAGAAACATTGATGGTTTTAGTTGCCCTGAAGTTCCGCTTTTCCCCTTTTGCCCTGCAGCACCTACTCTCCCACTTCCTTTCAGAGCAGGCCTGCTCCTGGCATAGTGATCTGAGAGCTCAGCAGCTTGCTGCACTATTTTTGGATCCCAGTCCTCCAGCCAGGTTTTCAGCTCTGCTGGGCAAGCCCAAAAGAACTGCTCTAAGAGCACAACCTCCTCAATTTTCCCCACAGAGTTTGCTTCCAACCCCTCCCATCAATGTTTTAAAAACTGCTGTTGCTTTGCGGCGAGTTCCTCAAAGCTCATGTCAGGGCTTTTTTGGAGTTTACTGAATTTAACCCTGTAGGCCTCAGGAGTTAGTTCACACTTTTTAAGTAAAGCAGTTTGAAGTTTCTCATAGTCTTTGCTGTTCTCCTTGTCTGTTTGAACTAGCGCCTCATGCCCTTTTCCAATAAGCAGCAGGGATAGCTGAAAGCTCCGGGCCTCCCTGGGTATCTTGGCCTGGATACAGACCTTTTCAAATGAATTCAAAAATGCATCCATCTCCATCCCATCTTTAAATTCAGCTATTAATTTGGAAGTTAATTTATACCCCAACCCTGGAGTTTCAGGTTCATCCCTGCCACTTACCTCCTCTGGCACTGGTTGTTGGAGTCTTAGCCTCTCTGGTTCAAACTGTCTCTGGTGCTGCTTGTCCTCTGTAGTAAGCTGCTTTTCTTGCATGGCAAGTTCCCTCTGATGCTGCATTTCTTGCATCTCTGCTTCATGCTCCCTTTGAAGCTGTTTCTCGGCAAGATCCTATTTTCTTGGCTCAAATTGTAGCTTTAACCTCTCTAGCTCAGGTTTTCAGTTGGTGCTGTGGTTCTGGGTCCTCTCTCATCTCTCTGTCCTCCTCCCTGGGACTGGACACTATGATGACCCTTGGCACCTACATGCCAAATGTCTGGTCCCTTTCAGTCACTGGCTGTGACTCAGTTCCTCAGGCTGCCACCTGTTTATCGGCTGCCTTGAGGACTTCTATGAGGTGCTTCTTACTTTGCCCTTCATTCTGGAGTCTTCTCTCCTGGCTAAGCAGCTTCAGCTCTTCTACAGTGTAGTCGCTGTACTTGGAAGTCATCTTTCTTCCCTACACTACCACTAGTCTGCCTTTTACTTGCAGCAAAAAACAAGAAACAAAACAGGATGGGGATCTATGTCCTGTAACCAACCTTCTCTTTTTACAAATGTCTGCTCTCTTTGTGTGTGGTTGTTCAAACAGTTCTCCAGTCACACTGCTGCTCACCAAATCTGTCACTAGCCCACTTCCATGGGGTGGGATTCTCTGCATTACAGCTCAGATACAGTCTTACACCAAGGTTTAAGGGTTTCTCAAAGGACAGGTCCAGTGAATATTGACTTGCTCTGCAATTGACTAGTGTTCCATCTCCATGGCTACACAACCAATCAGCTTTTAGTATTTTATTACAAAACAACAAATGTGCATATCTGAATATGAGAGAAAAAAAGGCTCAGAGGTCAACTAGTCTGATCTGGAATTTTAGGAAACCATCCAGCCCCCCTTCCTTTCAAATGGCTGTAATTAAGCTGCATTCAATACAGCCGTTTACTTAAACGGTAGCCCATTCAGCTACAATGAGATAAAGTCAGTGTAGATCTCTCAAAACAAAAGGTGTCGAGACATCACAGATCCTGTAGAGGTCCTGGCCTTTTCACAAGCAAACTGGGCTACCTGGCCTCCCAGCTATGCTTAATTATTCTTTTGTCTCCTTCTAAATGATTTCATTAAACTCTGGTCCCTGACTAGCAGCAAACAGCTTCTCTGCCTAGTAACAAGAAATTGCATCATTTTTTTGGGGCCCATGGCTTTTCTTTGTAACCATGATCCCTTGCAAGTTACACTGGGCCACCATGGATGTCTTTGATACATTTCTCACATAAAATATCATGAAATATGATTAGAACAATAAGGTATGGCCTTATCAACAGTAGAAAACAGGAAGTTATTATCCCTTTGTACAGACAGTTGGTGAGACCCCAACTGGAGTACTGCGTGCAGTTCTGGAGACCCCATCCCAAGACATAGACAGAGAAGAGGCTGCCCAGAGGAGGGCAACCAAAATGGTGCAGGATCTGCACAAAAAGACATATGAAAAGAGACTAAAGAAGCTTAATATGTATACCCTTAAGGAAAGAAGGGAGAGGGGGGACATGATAGAATCTTTTAAGTACCTCAAGGGAATCAACAAAATCCAAGATGGTAGCATCTTTCAGAAAAAGAGATGTGTTAGAACAAGGGGACACAATTTGAAGACAGAGGGGAGACAGCTCAGAGATAATGTGAGGAAGTTTTTTTTTAATGGAGAGGGTTCTGGATGCATGGAACAGCCTTCCTGAGGAGGTCATGGAATCAAGAAGAGTGGAGGAATTCAAGAATGTATGGGGCAGACATAAGGGAATTCTAGTGGGGGGTAGGAGGAAGTAGGCTGTTGGGTAACTAGAATCTGCAGCTTATCCATCAGGTAGGGAAATGGGCAAATTAGGTGAGCCAAACGGTCCTTATCTGCCATCAAATTCTATGTTTCTATGTTCTATATCTGACCACTCCCCCCACCTCCCTTACTGTGCATGGATACCCCCACTGACTCACTGAGAACCCCCACCCTCCACCCCCTCACTCAAACTGCCAGTTCAGTGAAGTCAGTGACAGGCACAGCCCTCTTCTCACCCCCTTGGCTGGCTGCTGTTTGACAGTCATGGAGCAGAGGGGTGGGGCAGGGATTCTCAGAGGGTGGGTGGGGGTCCAGGTATGGTTATGAAGTGAGGGACCACTGGACCACCTAGAAATATTATAAATCATGGCAATGGGTGATCATGAGAATCTATAGACCACCAGGGTATATTAAAATGATTAGCTCTGGGTGATTGTGAGGTGAGAGAATCACTGGACCACAAGGGTATATTGAAATGCATACAACTGGTAGATGAGGGAGTGGAGAAACCACTAGACCACCAAGGTACATTGCAATGCTTGAAGCAGGGCAATCAGGGGTTGAGGACCACTATGACACCAGAGAATATTATAAAAAATAGCAACAGGCAATTAGCAGGAAGGTGGGCGGCAACTGGGTACAGGGGTGGGTGGCTGCAGTACAGCTGCTTGCCTTTGAGGGGTGGGGCACAGGTGTAGGTTAAGATGTGTTTGTTGGCAATGGTAAACACTGCCACTCGGGGGTCTGTTTACCACTGCCACAAACCCTTAAATATATCGCTATGCAGCTTTGCATGCGGGGACCTCCTCATTTGCATAGGTGCAGTGGTATAGTTAGTGCCTTGGTGCTGCTGGGTTTTGGGGGCTCTCCAGGGGCATCTGAACTCCTGGAACACTAGCACAAACTTGGGTTGGCGTTTGCACTAACCACATTTGTGCCTACACTAATGTTTTAAAATGGGCCCCTAGTCTTTGGATGATTAGCACCAGAAATATCATATTTTTGAAATGTATGTATGATTTTATTGACCTCTTCTAAAAGACATCTATACATATTATTTAGACTGAATGTTTATAAAAGTAATTTTTTTCTGAAAGCAAGATACTTGAAATCAGCTGATGTATCCCCATTTTGTGGATGTGGACTCAAACTCAAGGATGTTCTCAGTCATATAATACTGATTTGCCTACTTTATAACATGCAAAGGAATATTTTCCTATCAGGATTTCTATCAAGGAGATATGAACTTAGAGATAAATTATTAAACTGCTTAATTAATGCCTAATCTGAATTTGTAGTAAGGAAGGTTATCAACTTTTTAAAAGCAATTTCCCATTGCTGCATAGAAATGAGAAATTAATTTTTTTTCAAATGCTAGAAGCTGATATTTGTATTTTATAATTTTGTGGTAAAACTCTAGTAAGTAGGTAAGTAAGTAAGTAAGTAAGTAAGGAAGGCTTTATTTCTGAAGCGCCCTTTCCCTGCGGCTTAGGGAGCTGTACAGGATACAGACAAATGAAATAGAATTATAATTAAAAACATATCAAATATAACATCAATAAATATAATAACTAAATTAATAAGAGGAGGAAGATCACAAAATCCCAAAAGCTTCTCTTAAAAAAGTATGCCTTCAGACCCTTTTTGAAAGCTTCCACCAAGGGGGCCTCCTTCAAGGAACTTGGAAGCGAGTTCCAGAAGACTGGCACCACCACATCAAAGGAACGATCATTCGAGGTTTTGAACAGTGCCCTGAGAACCACAAGGAGGCCCTCTTTGGCAGAACAGAGACTTCTCAGGGAGTGGGAAGAAGTTAGGAGGTCATGCAGGTAGCCCAGACCCATACCGTATAGGGCCTTACAGGTAAGTAAACCCACACTGAAGGACATCCTCCACCTCACCAGCAGCCAGTGCGGATAACGCATGACCGGAGTCTCATGACAGGACCTAGGGAGGCATGTCAGCAACCTGGCTGCCACCTTCTGCACCAGCTGCAAGTGGCGCAGGACCTCTCCACTGACCCCAAGATACAGAGCATTGCAGTAGTGAAGTTTGGATGTCATGAAAGCATGCACTAGTGATAGCAGATCATCTGGGGGGGATTAAGGCTTTAATCCAAGCAATTTTCCTAAAATGGTACAAACAAGCCTGGACAGCAGACAACACCTGAATCTTGAATGTCAATCCACTGTCTAGGATCATGCCCAGATTTTTCACCTTCGTGGATGCCAAAAGAGGGACCGTACCAAGCATCAAGCCTGTTTATGCCCTCATAGCATCCGTCTTCCTCCGGCAACCAGGCTTGATCACCAGCAACTCTGTCTTACCTGGACTACACCTCAACCAGTTGGAAGACATCCCGTCCTGGATCTCAGCCACACATTTATTTAGCATCGGCACTGCATCATGTGTCCCAGGAGCAAATGACATATACAGTTGGGTATCATCTGCATAACAAACAAACTCCACACTGTAATGTCTAATGATCTCACCCAGAGGCATCATGTATACTGCAAACAGCATGGGTGAGAGAATCAAACCTAGGGGAACTCCATAGAGCAGGTGCTTCAGGAGGGGAAGAAAAGCTTCCCATCACCACCCTCTGCATTACGCTTGTGAAAAAGAACTCAAACCAGTGCCAGTGAGTCCACAGAGCCTCCACAGGTAATCCAACAATACCACATGGTTCGCAGTGTCAAATGCTGATGAGAAATCAAGGATGACAAGTATTGACCATTCCTCTCTGTCTCTAGCCCTGAGGAGATCATTTTGCACCTTGACCAGTGCAGTTTTGGAACTGTGTCGGAACCTAAATCCTGACTGTAGGGGTTTGTAGATGTTAAAGGTCATGAGGTGTTCCTCAAGCTTCAGAGCCATTAATTTTGCAATAACCTTACCTAAAAAGGGAAGGTTAGAGACCAGTCTATAGTTCTCCAAGATGTCAGGGTCGAGAGATGTTTTTTCAAAATGGGCTTTACCAGCACATCTTTCAAGGCATTTGGAATTAGACCCTCCAAAAGCAAGCATTGGACTATCTTGGCAAACACTGGGCTAATGGACTTGACGCATCCTACCAGAAGACATGTTGGGCCCAGGTCAAGTTCGCAATATGTGGGCTGCAGCTTTGAAATCACCACACAGATCTCTTCCACCCCCACTGGTCTGAACTCACTCCAGACAAGAGGAGTGCTCTCAGAGACATCCAATGCACTATCACTGGACTAAGACAGCCTGGTTGGGGAGATTGCGGCCCTAATGGAGGACACTTTGTAGGCAGGCCCAATGAAGTAACCTGTTTATAGTCTGGAAGAGTTGAACTGGTCTGTTCATGCCTGCAACAATCTCTTTGGACAGATAAACTGCCTTCTTATGGGAGATTGTCCTCGTACACTCACCATAGAGAGTTCTTAAAGGCCGTCTGTCCTCTTCAGACTGCAATCTATGCCAATGGCGCTTCAACCTCTGACCTCAGGTCTTCATCTACTTGAGTTCCCCATCAAAACAGGGGGATCTTCCAGTCCCAAGGGCAAGTATGGTAAGAAACTGAGGATTCAGAAGTTTAATGAATGGCTGGTAACCTGGTGTCAGAAAAAAGGGTATGGGCTGGTAAGAGAGTGGGGGGTAATGTGGGAGGATAGCAGTCTATACACTAAAGATAGACTGCACTTAAATGAGGAGGGGGAGAAAGTACTGAAGTAAAAGCTTGGGGAGAATATTGAGGAGAATTTAAACTAAGTGAGGGGGTGGCAGAGGCGATCGAGGTGATCAGAGGCCTCAAGATGGGAAACCATATGGGCTTACCCCCATAACAGTAAGATAAGGTGAGGAGCAACCAATACAGGGAGGGCCAAAAAGGGAAAGGAGGAAGGAGGAGAGGAGGAAGAAAGGGGATGGAGGATGGTATCTTTAAATGCTAGAAGCCTGGGGAATGAAAATACAGAACTACAGGCTCTCATGATGGAGAGAGGGGTGGACATAGCAGCCATCACTGAGACACAGGCAACCCAAAACCATGACTGGGACCTGGCGGTTCCAGGTTAGACTATTCTGCAAGGATAGAGTGGGTCTACGTGATAACGGCAATCATAGAATAGCGATTGCTGTTAGGGCAAATGGAAATAGCCAAAAAAATATTTTGGTGATGCAGTCCCCAGCGCACAACAAAAGGGCACTGGGGACTTAGATTTTAAATGAAAATGTGCAGGGGTGCTGTGCCCCCCACACCCCCCTACTTAAAGATTCTCAGCTCTAGAGGGGTGTATGTTTGGGGGGTCCAAAACATTTTCTGGCCAGGTGCAACAAAAGGCACCCGCGCCCGGACCCAAACCCAGCACCATTCACACCCCAGCACTGAACCCATCCACCATGACACAGGAGCAGATCAGCAGCTCACTGTGGCACCACCCTTCACAATCCCTCCCTCCCGTCCCACCCCTTGCTCAGTGTAACACTCCTCCCAATGTCCGGATACAAAGGCGACAGGATGTTGCTATATTCTGCACCCCTAATCAGTCACCCTCCCTCCCTCCCTCGTTGCTGTGGTGTAAGGCAATGTGATCGAGTCGCCATTTTGGTAGGCACCCAATTGCGGTCGCCGAACTCACAGAATATCGATAGAATTAATGGGGAGGGGGTAGCGCTGTACATGAGGGAGGGGCTAAAGTGTGTTAGGGAAGAGGGGGAGGAGGGATATACAAAGGCTCTATGGATGTAAATCCAAGATCCAAAAAATAGGACACTACAGTTGGGGGTGGTTTACAGGCCACCCTCCCAATCAGAAAAGACAGATATGGTATTAGCGGAACAGATCCAGAGGAACTCTGAGAAGGGTGAGGTGGTGATAGTAGGTGACTTCAACCTGCCTGGAGTGGAGTGGGGGACACCTGCCACCAACTGTAGAAGGAAAAAGATAATGCTAGATGCCTTCCAGGAAAACTTTCTGATGCAGTTGGTCAGCGAACCAACTAGGGAAGGGAATATCCTTTACCTCGTACTGTCTAACGTGGAGTGGATGAGGGATCAGAGGGTGGAGGAACCACTGGTGGGGAGTGACCACTGGACAGTATAGTTCCAGTTGCAGCTAGGCAGGGATGGGGGGGGGCATCTGGCACAAAGGTGCTAGACTTCAGAAAGGCTGACTTCATAAAGATGGGTGATGTTGTGCAAGGATTCCTGGACAGAATTCAGCCTAATATGGACTCGAAACAGAGGTGGGAACTGATTAAACTAGGGATAGTGAGGGCAACAAATTCCTGCAGCAAGGCCCAAAGTAAAAAGGCTAGGGTGAAGAAATGTAGCTGGATGAGCAAGAGTGTCATAGACAGGGTGAGGATGAAAAGAGTCACCTATAGGAGATACAGGAGAACAGGGAGGAGGTAGGACAGGGAGGAGTACCTAAAGGAAGCAAAGGAGGTGACCGGGAAATAAGGGCAGCAAAGGTGTCAAGGGAGCTCAGGTTGGTGAAGGGAATTAAAGAGGGGGAGACAGACTTCTTCAGGTACATCAGGGAGAAAAGTGGTTGTAAGGACCAAATAGTAAGGATTAAGAAGGAGGGGGAATGGGTGGAAAAAGGGGACAAAAAGGCAGAAGCACTTAATGACTACTTTTGCTCAGTTTTTACTAAAGAGAAAGGGGGGATACCTAAGATTGGGGGAGGATAGAATCAGAGGAGAGGGGAGGGGGTGATGGATGGGGAAATTACAGAAGGTAGCATGCTAGATGGGTTAAGGGCACTGAGGGTGGACAAAGCACAGGGACTGGATGGTATATACCCTAGGGTACCAAAGGAGCTGGCAGAGGTCCTGGCAGGCTCATTGGCAGACCTATTTAATGCCTCTCTGGACTCAGGGTGTGTACCTCAGGATTAGAGGATGGCTCACGTGGTTCCACTCCATAAGAGTGGTCCCAAAGATGAACCAGGGCACTATAGACCAGTGAGTCTCATGTCCCTAGTAGGGAAACTGACTGAAACAATCCTGAAGGAGAGGCTGGTGACCCTGCTGGAGGTCATTGGGGTTCAAGACAGTTGGCAGCAGGGTTTTGTCAAGGGCAGATCCTGCCAGACCAACCTGATGGACTACTATGATTGGGTGACTAGGGAAATGGACAAAGGTCATGGGGTGAATGTCCTGTACCTGGACTTCAGTAAGGCATTGCCACATGGGAGACTAGCATGTAAGCTAAGGAGCACAGGGGCAGGGGAAAAATTGGTTGGATGGGTGGAGAACTGGCTCCAGGGACGGCAGCAGAGGTTGGTGGTGGGAGGTGAATCATCATCCCCAAGGGCAGTGATGAGCAGGGTCCCACAGGGATCAGTGCTGGGCCAGTGTTATTTGGGGTATTTATTGCAGACATCTCAATAGGCATAAATAGCAAGATCAGTCTATTTGCAGACAAAACCAAGATAGGAGCAGTGGTAGATGACCAAGGGGGTGGCAGGGATTGCAGGATGATCTAATAAGGCTGGAGACATGGTCTGACATCTTGCAACTTGGCTTCAACACCAAAAAATACAAGGTAATGCATTTTGGGGCAAAGAAGCCAAAGAGGAACTACCATCTGGGGGAGGTGCAGCTAGCTGTGACTGAGGAGGAGAAAGATCTGGGGGTGTTCATTATGGGAGCAATGAACAATTCAGCACAGTATAGGAAAGCAGCAGCAGTGGCCAACAAAATGCTGGGTTGCATTGCAAGGGGTATAACCTCTAGGAGGAGGGAGGTGATTCTGCTATTATACAAATCACTGGTCAGACACCACCTTGAGTACTGCATTCAGTTTTGGCACCCTTACCTTAAGAGGGACATTAGATTGCTGGAAGGGGTGCAACGCAGAGCAACAAAAATGATCATGGGTATGGGGGAGTTACCATAGGAGGTTAGACTGAGGGAGTTGAACATGTGCTCTCTGGAGAAGAGGAGGGACTGAGACCTTTAAGTGCATGAGAGGAATAAACAGGACAGGCAAGGAGGGACTGTTCAAGGGGAGAGTGGGGAGAGACACTCAGGGTTATGACATGAGATTGGAGGGTAAAAGGTTTAGGAGGGAGATGAGGAGGCATTTCTTTATGGAAAGGGTGTTAGCAGAGTGGAATGCACTCTTGGCAGAGGTGGTGGTCTGTAAATCAATGGGATGCTTCAAGAGGGTCTGGAATAGGGCAAAGGGGTGTCATGGGAGGGGTAGGGTGGGAGGGGCAGCTGCAGGGTAGGGGTGCTAGCTGCAAAAGTGAGCAGACTCCATAGACCAAATTACCTTTTTCTGCTGGCAGTTTAGTATGTTTGTATCTCCGGCAAGAGGACCTGGGTCCTATATGGACTGGCACAACAGAATCAAGCACCTAGGTGACAGCCCTATTATAGGCTGCCACTGTCTCACTGGAGCTGACCAAGCAAGCTGCATTCTGTACCAAGAGGTCCATTAGGACCTCTGGGGACAATGCCCATAAAGGGTGGAAGTGGACCAACCCCGCAGTGGAAGGGCTTATGGGGGGGAGGGCTCCAAATGAAAACTGCACTGTGCAGTGATCTAACCATACAACCGGATCAATATTGAGGTCAATTGTCTCAAGCCTCACTGAGAATACTAAGTCCAAGGCATGACTGTGGCTGTGGATCTCAGAAGCAACTGTTTGTGCAAAGCCCAGTAATGACATTAGCTGGAGGAAGTCATGTCCAAAGTGTGACAATTCATCACTGACTGAAGCACTGAAGTCAACCGGGACCACCTGGGTGACTCCAACACTCTCTCAGTTATGAAGTCCACAACTTCCTGCAGAAACCCCATCTCGCATACTGGAGGCTGCTACACAAGAAGGATTCTGCAGCCTACACCTGGATTCCCACACACGGCCACACATTAAAACGATGAAGTACATGTAAATCCCACTGGCTGCACAGAGAAGTTCAGGTTAGATCTAAAACAGATGACCATGGTCCTGCCCCTGTGTTCTCTCCACAGGCAGTACACCACTGACAACCAAGCTGGGATACATGCCTCAAAAACTGGACCAGCATCATCTCCCATCCAGGTCTCCATAATGCAAGCCAGATTGACCGAGGACATCAAGTCCACTATAATTGTGGTCTTGTTCCTGATTAGAAACATATAAAGTGACAGCAGATAAGAACCTTGTGGCCAACCTAGTCTGCCCCTTTTCCATGCCTAATGTAGTACCATAGACCCTAGCTGATATGTGGTTTCCCATCTCTTCCCTATTGCGAGAGCACTTTTATGTCTATTCTATGCATTCTTGAATTCCCCATTTTTGCCCCCACCACTTTCGCAGGGAGGCTGCTCCAAGCATCCACTACTCTTTCTGTGAAAAAGTACTTCCTTACATTGTCCCTGAGCCTACTCCCCTCCAGTCTCATATCATGCCCGCTTGTTCTTGTACACCTTTTCTGAAAGATGCTACCTTCCTGTACTTTGGTTATACCCTTGAGGTACTCGAATGTCTATGTCATATCCCCCCTCTCTCTCCTCCAGGGAATACATATCGCAGTCCTCTAGTCTTTCCTCATATAATTTTTGGCACAGTTGTTGTACCATTTTTGTTGCCATTCTCTGGACTGCCTCTATTTTGTCTATGTCCTTCTGGAGATGTGGCCCCCAGAACAGGACACAATACTCCACATGAGGTCTTACTAGATCTGTACAGTGGCATAACCAACTCCCTTTTTCTGCTAGTGCTATCTCTTCCTATGTACCCTAGCATCCCACTGGCTCTCCCCACAGCCTCCTCACATTGTTTGGTTACCTTTAGATCATTAGATATGATTACCCCCCAGGTCCCTTTGTTGACTGGTGACAGGCGGGACCTCTCCCCCTATCTTGTACTGCTCCCTTGGATTTCTGTGTCCCAAATGCATGATTTTGCACTTTTTACATTGAATCTTAGCTGCCACACTCTCTACCCCTCCTCAAGCATGTTTAGGTGCTTTCTCACTTTTTCCACACCCCCGGAGTGTCAACCTTGTTGCAGATCTTACTGTCATCTGCAAAGAGCCATACTTTCCCCTCCAGCTCCTCTGCAATGTCACTTATGAAGATATTAAAGAGGACTGGCCCCACGGATTGCTGTGGTACCCTGCTGGTAACCCCCCTCTCCTCAGATTGAACACCATTTACCACCACCCTCTGTGTCCTGTCACTCAACCAGTTTCTGACCCAGTTTACCACCTTGTTGCCCAGTCTCAGGCTGTCCAACATATCTACCAACCTCCTATGTGGGATGGTGTTGAAGGACTTGTTGAAATCTAGGTAGGCCACATCCACTGCCCCGCTCTGATCTACTTCCGTGGTCACCCAGTGAAATAAATCTAACAGATTTGTTTGACAAGACCTTCCCTGTATGAATCCATGCTGCCTCAGATCCTGTGCTCTGCTGGATTCAAGAAATATCACAATCCTTTCCTTTAGCAGCTCCTCTATTAATTTCCCCACAACTGAGGCCAGGGTGACTAGTCTATAGTTGCCAGCCTCTTCCTTGTTCCCACTTTTCTGGAGCGGGACTACATTTGCCCTTCTCCAGTCCCCTGGAACCACTCCATCTCTATCAATTTGTTGAATGGAGCTGTTAGTGGTGCTGCCAGCACCTCTCTAAGTTCTTTTAATATTCTGGGATGTATCCTATCCAGCCCCATAGCCTTGTTCCCTTTTAGATTTTTGAGTTCCTTTAGGACTCTATCCTCCGTAAATGGACTGGTGTCCACATCTCTGTCATTGGTGCCCCTATCGCACAATAGTGGTCCTTCTTCTTCTTCCCCTTTTTCTGTGAATATGGAGCAAAATATTTGTTCAGGATTGTTGCTTTTTCTAGGTCCCCTCCGCACACACCCTTTTTAACCTCACAATCCTGCCCCTGGTCATCTTTCTTTCACTAATGTATCTGAAAAGGGTCTTGTCTCTTTTCTTAATTGCCTGTGCTATTTTTTCCTTCATTTGCACCTTTGAACTCCTGACTGCTTTCCCTGCCTTCCTCTGCTTTTCCAGATAGAGTTCCCTGTCTTTCCCCCTCTGAGTTTCCTTGTACTTCCTGAATGCTAGCCTTTTCTCTCTTACCTTCCTGGCTACTTCCTTTGAGAACCATAGTGTTTTCTTCTTTCTCTTTGTTTTGCTTAGTTGCCTAACACAAAGGCTTGTTGCCTTTGTTATGGCTTCCTTAAGCTTAGACCATTGGTTCTCTACATCCCTCCCACTCTTCTTCCATTGCCAGGGCTTCCTTGAAACATTCCCCCATTTTTGCAAAGTCAACCCATCTGAATTCCAAGACTCTTACTTTTATATTGTTTAACTCCTCCACTGTTCTCACATTGAACCACACTATATGATGATCACTGAACCCCAGGGGGCTACCCACCATTACATCGGTGACTCTATCCCCATTGGTGAGTACAGGTCAAATACTGCTCCTTCTCTGGTGGGTTCTGCCACAAGCTGCTTGAGGCATGCCCCCTTCAGGGCATCCAGGATGCCTCTGCTCCTGGCTGTGGTTCATCCTGGGTGCACCAATCCACATCAGGCAAACTGAAGTCTCCCACCAGCAGCACTTCACCTTTGGCTGTCATTTTGTGTATGGCTTCTGGTAGTACCCCATCTGTCTCCTTCCCTTGTGCTGGAGGTCTGTAGATCACATCATTGTGATGGTAGTACCATTTTCTGTCTCCAGGATGACCCACAGTGCTTGCACTCCCTCCTGCATTCCTTGAACTTCAGCTGCTTTAATTCTCTCCCTGACATAGATAGCCATCTTGACCAATACTGTCATTTCACATTGCACAACACTGCCCAAAGGGGACCAGCAGAGGCTGCCAGTCAAATGGATATCTGCCCTCTCAGTCTGGTGGAAACCCTGGGTATGGGCATCAAACATGTCTGGCCTCTCCCACAGCCCCATTTGCCCAAGGGTGCCTACTGGTCCTGACCACTCCAATATGACTCTCTCTCACTGTAGCCTGGTTTTCCCCACCACCTACCATCCTGCTTTCACTAAATCCTAACCTCTCTATAGTGCCTGACAGGTGTAGATGACAATGGGAAATTGGTGAAAGGGCAGAGGTCCAACAGCAGGAATCCTGAGTATGTACAGTAATCCTATGGGGTCTGAAACTTATGCACATCCTGTTCCACAAATGCCTACTTAAAACAGAAAATTCAGTAAAAAAGATAAAAAAAAATCCAATTAATGAAATGACCCCACCCTCCCCTAAAATCAACAATAAAAAATAAGTCAAGATAACACATAGACCCCAAATACACCATACAGCTACACATACAATCAACCAATCAACCAGCTCTGATACAAATAAGACCCTAATCCACACAAACCATGAAACATCCACACATCTACTACCTAAACCCCATATCCCCACCCTCCCAAGTTTTTTTCTTTTTGTTTTTTACAAAACTTAAAACAATAAAGCATGAGAATCCAAACAATATGCTGTTGAGGAGCAATGTCCCAAGAGTCCTGCTGCATCAATGGAAATAAAACTAAAGACAAGAGTCAGTTCACTGGGAAACACCCTCCAACATTGCTCTCACCAATGCTGGGAGAAAGAAAGCAATTTATGTTCAAGTTCAAGTTTAATTTCTTGATATCAAGTATGTATAAAAAGAACATTTTGTTCAATACACTAACACTAAATGATAAAATTTGCAAGCATGACAGTAAAATAATCATATCCATCAAAGCAAAAGTTTCACAAACAGACAAATCCATATCCAAACAATAGCAAGACACAGAAAAATTAATACATCACAATACAAACATCAATATTCATTGCATCTATATATATTTATTTAGTTTTTGTTGATTGGGTACGTGTACTAGACAAATCCTGCCTATTATGAGGCACAACCCAGGGGAGGGGGATACAGATGAATGCCAACTGACCTTGAACCAGATTAAGCTGCTAGTGGTAATTTTAGTGAATGAGGGAAATTTGGCCAGGACACTGGGGAAATTCCCCTACTCTTCCAACAGGGTGCTAGACTTCCTGATAGCAGAGTGGAGGAGCACAGTTTGGAGTTGGACAGCAGAGGAGGAGGAAGTACTGATGTGGCAGGAGAGAGGGCCTTCTCCCCTGTCTTGTATACCACTAGAGGCCTGAAAATGAGTTCAGACACTTTTATGGATCAAGAAGATCGAGGTGGGGAGCTGGAAAGGAAAAAGAAGGAACTAAGGGAGAAAACTTCTTCCGTGGAGATGAAGGGAGGAGATGTTGCAAGCGTGAGTAAAAAAAAATGTTTTGGAAAATAATCAGCAAAAGAGTAAAGAAACAGGAGGTCTTATAGAGCCAGATATTTCTGTTGTGGAAAGCAAAGACAATAGGTTGGATTCCTATCAGGCTAAATTGAGAAGCAATGATGTGGCAGTATCAAAGCAAGCTGCACCTGCTGAGACAGGGAAAAAAACAAGTGAAAGTGTCAGCACAAAAAGGAAAGGCGAAAGTAAGTCAGAAATGGCTTGGCCTGAAAAGGATTGTAGAAAGCAAAACAGAAAGTGAAGAAAGAGCTAAAACAAATAAAGAAAACACAGATTATAATGATATTGAGGAAGTCACAGAAAAAAGGGCCCATTAGGAAACAGTAAAGGAGAAAAAAAGAGGTTTCAGATTCATAAGAGAGAAGTTTTAGAGACTTTGCAGACACACCTGAATGGGTAACAGAAGCCTTATTACTAGCAGGTTGGAAAAGAAAGGATGATGGGTCTGGGTGGGATCAAAACTGGCCCAGTACATCAGGAATCAGAGAAAAATGAAAAGATGACACAAAGGATGTAGAAAGTAAATTTGGGGAAAAAGTGGATGAAACCGAAAAACAGAAAGATGTAACATCAGAGGCAAATAAAACAAAAGAGATAATTTTTGATGGACTTGATAGCAATAATGAAGAGTCATCTATAGAGCTTGAGCAGAAAATGATATTAACAGATAAAGAAACACAGGAGGAAGGGGAAGGCCAGAAGGAGAAAGCCTGGAGTGGGAATACTAAAGAAAGATTATTTCCTAAAGATATAAAACCATAGCAAGCTAAAAGAAGAAACGTGGTACGCCTGAGATTTAGAGGGCCCTCTGAGGATATGCCCAACAGAATTTTTATTGGGAAAGAACTCTTAATGAATAAAATAAAGTTTTATCCATATGAAATATATGCCCTTATTCATTTATCAGGAAGTACAGAATTTTACATAAGTTTTAAATATGGAGGAGGGTTGGACCGCTTTTGGAAATTATATCAGAAAATGAAATATACAGACTTATAGAAGGATTTCTCATTTATTCCCTTATCAAAACCTGCTTTTAAGATATTGACTGTGTTATTTCGAAATGAAGGCGTCAATGTGGTTGACATTAATTTCTGGATCAAGCAGAGGGGTGTAATGCATGGGCCGCTGGAAATGATATTGGATGAAAATGGTCTGTGGACAGGTGGATGGAAATATAAACTAACACAAACATGTAGATGGGGAAATTCAACATTTACCGAACTGTTTCTTTCTAGACCAAGACAGAGGCATTGTTTTTTATGCAGGCCAAGTGCAGGCCTGCTACAAATGTGGAGAGTGAGGTCATTTAAATAATGTCTGTGGTAAAGTCAAGTGTGGCCTATGTGGGGTTGTTGGGCATTTTGGGGCAGAATGCACAAACCAAGTTAAATGTAGTTTGTGTGAAGAGGAAGGGCACACCTTTGCAAAATGTCCCTGGGCTTCCCATAACAGCCCAGAAACTGGAGAAAAAGCAGAGCAAGTTGTCTACCAGGCTGTGGTGCAGAAAGAGAAAGAGAAGCAAGATAAGGTAATAGGGGAAGCCATTATCAGAGAGGACATGGAAAAAGGAATAAAGGTACAACCTCGTACTAAAGGGTTGGTAATACCAGAGCAAAAAGAATCAAAAGATAAAACAGGGACTTTTAAAATGGAAGGGAAGACAGAAAAAGAAACTGGATTTACTATGGTTACAAGATCTAAAAACAAAAAGAAGAGTACAGCAAAACAGATAATTCCATTGGAAAAAGATCATGAAGGTGTAGAGTTAACAAATAAATATACCTTATTACAAGACAAGGAATGGTCCACTATGAAGGAGGGCTCTGATTGGTCCAACACAGATCTTTCTGAAGGTGCAGGAGAGGAAGATGGAGACACAACAGGCACACAGGTGTCAAAGAAAAGGAAAAAATCCAAAGAGGCAGGGTAAAAGTGAGGGGAAAACAAAATGGGAAGTTTAAAATGCCTCACTCATAATACAAATAGTATTAAAAATAGAAGGAAAAGGCTGGTAACTTAAAATACTATATGACTTGAAAAGTGACTTATATGTATTCCAAGACACAAGGTTACACACTATAGATGAAATTCAACAAACTCAGAAAGACTGGACATGGGGACCATCCTTATGGTCCTTTGGGATAGATAGGTGTACAGGGGTGGGGTTAGCTTTCTCTTCTCATGATGTTCACATTTTAAAAGTAATAGATTTGGTACCTGGAAGAGCTATTATTATTGATGTTATCTTAAAAAAGAATTCTGTGAGAATTATTGTAATTTATAATCCACAAAGGAAAAAAGAAAGGAACATGCTAATAGATGAAATAGAGGCTTATTTGCACACTTCAAAACTTGTAGTGTGGGGAGACTTTAACTGTAGTTATCTAGAGCAGATTGGGGGAGGACAACATAAAAAATTGTTGTGATACGACTCACTTGAAAAGAATGTTAGATAAAGCTGGGATGGAGGATGGATATAAGTTAAAAGGGAAAAAAGGAGAACACACATATTTCAAGGGTTCACATTCTACTCGTATAGATTTTTGGATGGTACAAAAGAAAGTGGAGGTAGTTGATATTAGGAGTATACTGATTGAGACATCAGATTATATGGCAGTTGAAGTTGAAATTAACTTGGGGAATAGGTTGAGAATAGGAAAAGGCTACTGGAGGATGAAAACAGCTAAGCTACAAGAAGATACTTGTATAGACAAGATTAAAATAATACTGGAATATAAATTAACAGTTATGAAATTATATGATAGTGGAGCAGAATGGTGGGAAGATACTAAAAATGAGATCAAACAATATATGATCAAAGAAGGACAGGAAGTAGAGGCAACAAATTATGGGAAGTATTAAAATTAAGGGCTAGATTATATAAACTTATGACAAGGCAGGTTAAAGATAAGGTGGATGAATCTAAACAAATTGAAGAAATTAAGGTTAAAATAAAAGAATGCCAATATAATAGGGTCACGTCTTTAATTATGGAACAAAAAAGTGGTACCCAGGGAACAAAATATCATACAAATCCTTATGATAGTAGTAGTAAAGAAAGAATAGAAAATTGAGTTATGTACAAATTACGGGATGGAAAAGTTAGGATACATACAGATATAGAAAATATTAAATGTTCAGTACAAGAGTTTTTGAAGGAAAATTACCAGCAACAAAGAAGTAGGAAAAGTGAGGATTTTTTTCTGACAATTGAGATGCCAGAGTTGGAGTAAGATGAGGCAGAGGTGATAAAGGGGGAAATTAAAGAAGAAGAAGAAGTGAAAGAGGCAATAAAATCTTTGTCAAATAACACGGCATCTGGGGTGGATGTGATTCTGAATATGTTCTATAAAATTTTGGAAAAACAAATAGCTCCCATTTTTAACAAGAATATGAGATGGTATAATGAATGGAGACAATTTGGCAGAAAGCATAAATAAAGGAATAATGATTTTTATTGCATAAAAATGGAGAAAAAAACACAACTTAAAAATTGGAGGCCCATTAGTTTATTGATTTCAGATTACAAACTTTTAGCCAAGGTAATAAATAATAGGTTAAGGACTTTTTCAGAGAAATTGATAATGCAGTCTCAAACGTGTGCTATTCCTGGACGGAACATACAACTAAATTTAATTTATATTAGAGAAGTCATAAATAAAGGACAGGAGGATTCTTTGCAAGGGTATTTGTATGTCGTGGATCAAGAAATGGCATTTGATGTTGTAAAGCATCAGTATGTATGGGATACCTTAGAACAGTTTGAAATTCCAACAGAATTAATTAGTTTAATAAAAGCAGTATATAAGGAAGCACACATTTGTCCTATGGTTGATGGGCATCTAGGGACTTCAATGTATATAAGGAATGGGGTTTGACAAGGGTGCCCATTAAGTCCCCTACTATATGTATTTTGTCTAGACCCACTTCTGAGGAGAATAGAGGTGGAGAAATGGATTAAAAGTATTGTATGGCAAAATAGGGAACTGAATAAAACAATTGCTTATGCAGATGATTGCTTAGTT
This sequence comes from Neoceratodus forsteri, assembly GCA_016271365.2. Lineage (NCBI taxonomy): Eukaryota > Metazoa > Chordata > Ceratodontiformes > Ceratodontidae > Neoceratodus > Neoceratodus forsteri. The sequence goes on along the minus strand of CM057449.1, from coordinate 606,143,698 downwards.
TTAGAAAAAGATCAGAGTTCAGGGGATAAGTTAATAGAGACAGTAGAGAAGTATAGCCAATATACAGGGATTAATATAAATAAAGGGAAAAGTAGAATTTATCTGTTGGGAGCAGTGGAGAAAAAGGAAAGAGGAGATTTGGAGGTAGCAGAAGGAAGCATTAAGGTGCTGGGAATAAGATTTGGAGGGGATGATGCAATACCATAAAACTGGGAAGAAAGCTATCAAATAGCCCAAATAAAAGTGCATAAATGGAAACAATGGAGTATGACACGAAAGAAAATAATTTATTTATTAAAAATGTTTATTGTCCCAATATTTTTATTTTTAGCATACATTTTTCCAGTACCATTTCAAATGCAATCCAAAATTCAAAGTCGTTTTTTTCAGTTATTGTGGGGTAGCAAGTTAAATTCTATTACAAGGGGGGAAACATATAGAACCATAAAAGATGGGGGTTTAACCATGATAAATCCAATTGTTTTTTATATTAATATTTTGTGTTTTCAAATATTGTATCATTAGTAAAAGGTGAGAACAAAGCTTGGTCTTGGTTAACACAGCAATGGAATGTACCTTTCATTAAATGTATTGGGAAGAAAGGGAATATAGTAGGAGGTAAAATGTGGCCAATATATATGGAAATTGGAAGTAAGTATTTAACCCAATGGGGGGTAACAGTAGATGCTCTAATTAGGGGTAATATAAAACAGATGTATAAAGAAATTATGGAGAGGAATTTCTGGGAAAAACAAGTTTTTAAGGTAGAAAAAGGAATAAAAAGCAGGAAATTTTAGCTGTTACATTAGAAAAAAGAATTCCGGGAAAAATTAAAGATGTAGTATGGATGTGTAGTCATGGGAAGTTAAACGTGAGAGGTAACCATAAACATAAAAGAATGGAGGAAAGAATATGTGGAGAAAGAGATTGTGGGACAAAAGAGGAAAGCATGCAGCATTTATTTTTTTATTGTGATTTTATTAAACCTTTTTGGGGTATGGTAGCCAGTTATTGGGGGATGCAAGCTTTTAAAAATATGACACACGACATTTTGATCTATGGTCAGTTAACAAAAGAATGGGAAAAAGTGAATAAAAATACAGTCTATGTTATTTTGGCAGTTTTGAAATGGTCTATATGGCAAAACAGATGCTCAAGATTTTTGCAGAATAAGGATTTGACTGTACAGGAATTTTTTTTTACGTTTCAAGATGAAGTAGATAACATTTTTCAAGATGAATGTAAATTATGGGGAGAAGAGAAAGCAAGAGAGCTGTAGAAAAATGTTACTAGAATTGGGTAGATAATATGGATATCATAATGACTGTGTGATTTGTTTTTGTTTTGGAAAAAAAGTGTGTTTTTGTTTTAATAAAAACTTCCCCTACTCTTTTCGATAAGTACCATGGGATCTTTAACATCCACCTGAACTACCACCAATCCAAGCAGATGGGACCTTGGTTTAACGTCTCATCTGAAAGACAGCACCTCAGAAGTGCAGTACCCCCTCATGCTGCACTACAGTGTCAGTAATTGGATATTAAGCCAAGTTCCAGATGTGGGAACTGAACCCACAGCCCTCTGATCTCCTGGTCTCAGAGGCGAGTGTGCTACTACTGAGCCACTGACACTACATATACACACATATATATATATATATATACATATATATATATATATATGAAATAAACAGAGAGGATAACCCCTAATAGAGTGCACATACAGTACATATGTCATAATCTTCATTTTAGTTTAACTGCAACTTTATGAGCGAAACTGGCTAAAGCAAATAGACTCGCTCTAGACTCAGACATCAATAGTGTCTTCAGTTGGAGTTTTTATCCAAATGTGAACTATTCTTAAAACTGGGAGAATCAATTTTTCTATATCCTCCCTGAATGCCAGAAACTCCAATAATATATGTAAAGTGCTTAACTTAGCATTTTCACAACAGGTACATGGTTGTCCTGAGACTCTGAACATGCCAGTTTCCCAAACATTAGTATAAATCCCAAATCTTAATCTTGTCAGAGCTCTCATGTGCTTTATTACATATCAATAAATATTTTTTGACTCCAAAACAATACTTAATCTGTTTTAGTGTTTTATATTCCCAAGCATTCCCAATACTAGTCAAATCTTTTTGCATGGAGATATCCATAACTCTTTGGGGGGTAAGCACAGAAAAATCTTTGGAGCCACCTGGTCACAAAAAAATATGGTTATAGGGTAGACCACATTTATTAAGTTCTTGATTAAGTTTCCCAAACCAAGAGCAGGATTCTGTCCCCACTCCCTGTTTTGTATCCACCCAACAATTATGTAATAGACTGTCAACAGCAGACATAATAATCCTTTTCCAGTATAGAATGTATTTTTTTAATCACCTTTGTGGTTAATAACAAAGCATCAGTTTCTGTATGAACTGCAACATTCAAAGTAGATCCGGTAACTCCCAGTAATGATTTCAAAAACTGATTCTGTTTATTAATTTTCAAGTCTAGTGATTTCCTAATTGGGATACTCATTGTATCATCTAGTTTTTAGTTTTTAAACTAGCTTTTACACTTATCTTCATGGGATGTTCCTACCCATAAATTGCAATCACCACATATCAACACCATCACCCTAGGATACTGAATTTGAATTTATGACACTGCATTTTTAAACCACTAGGACTTTCTTAATGGGAGATTTAGAGTTGTGCAGTGGGATATATACATAAATTAGCAATTCTTCTCAAATCTATCTCTATTATACACTTTGACTGTGACCTACGTGTAAAAAACATTCTATGAATTAAAAAACTAATAAAAATAAATATAAACTCTCAGCATAAGAAAGAGAATTTTTCATTCGTACTGTATATCACTTTCATTCATTATTAGAGATGTGGCGAAGTACAGCTTTGCCGGCAAAGTTCATACAAACTGACAACATTTGCTACTTTGTGGAGCTTCTTGAAGCTTCCACACATCTGGAAAACCTTGACTTCACCCAAATTGCGAAGTTTTTGCCATGAAGTATGGAATTTTACCACGAAGTGCAGGCAAAATTCTACACTTTGTAGTAAAAAAATTCACACTTTATGATCCAAAAATTGTGTGAATTTCGTAAATTGTGCTTCATGATTTGTGCAAAATTCATGAATTAATTCACAGAGAGAAGTTTGCAGACTTCACCCATTTCTATTCATGATTAGGTAAGTCTAAAAAATATGAGATTCCTTTGCTGATAGTTCACATCTTTATGAAGCTTTAGTTCTATTACGTTTATTTACAATATCGAAATGAAAATATTTACCTTCCATATTCTCAGAAAAACCAAAATTAGTTTCATTGCATCTGTCTATCTAATGTTCTGTTTTTACTTTCAGAATTTCCTTGTAACAAATAATGTGATGCATTTTTATAAAATCAAAGTTTCTAATGCTCATGACCTATATAGACTTATAGATAAACTGTGTTTATTCTACTACTCACTTTAATGTGTTCCTTGCTACAATTTAGAACTTCTTCAATCCTTAGTTTATTCCTCCTGTTGTCAAAAACATAGGCAATAAATTATAATATATCCACAGCACTATATCTCACAGTAGCGCTTTTTGTGTCAAACATATAGGGCAGGATTCACAAAACAGATGCACCTGGCGCATCTCAGATGTGCCGGCGCAAGTCGGAAATGCGCCAGAAGGTGATTCAGGCACAGGGAGGAAGCGCCAGTGCAAACGAGAAACCCTGCGCCAAATGACATGTGCCATAGGCACAATGTAATGACATGCGGCACATGTACAGGGGGCATACTCATGCATACACTTCGCATCCCTATCCACAGAGCAAAACAAGGAGCGGCAATAGAGCAACTCCAGCGCAAAGCCTGGATGCACCCTAAAAAAATAAGTACACAAGAAGGAGGCTTAAGTCTAGCACACCAACAGGCCATCAATGGAACGACAACAGCAGGACACACACAGAGGGGAAGTTTAAACAGAGGGAGAGGCACAGACAGCAAGCCACACCACAGGGCTGCAGCAACAGAGGGGATGAACCCAGCAGCAGTCGCCATTGCTGGTACCTAATGAGGAGGAGGAGGAGGCGGGGTGCCAGAAGTAACCGTAGGCAGTCACCCCCACAGCGGTACCGTGCCCGGCTGTCCTTCGAGCAGCTGACAGAGGTGGAGACAGTCAGGTGATGCCACCTCAACAGGGCCATGCTGAGGCAGCTATGTGAGCTGTGCCTTGATGTAATGCAGGCACCCACAGCACGAGGACACGCCATCATGGTGGCAAGCAAGGTGACAACGGTCATGTGCCTGTTTGCCACAGAAACCTTCCAGAGGCCTACAGGGAACACCACTGGCGTATCACAGGCCTCAACATCCCAACCTCATGCTTCAGAATACATCAGATTCCCCAGCACACAGGCAGAGTGGACAGAAGCCATGCAGGGGTTCCACAGGGTGGCATGCATGCCAGGTGTCATAGGGACCATCGACTGCACCCATGTGGCAATCCACGCACCACCTGGTGAGGAGGGCATCACATGTGTGAATCAGAATGGGTACCACTCAGTGAACTGCCAGGTGGTGTGTGATGCTACAGGGGCGCATCACCAATGTCTGCGCCACACACCCTGGGAGAGCACATGATGGATACATATGGCACCAGTTGGTGCTCTGTGCAAGGTTCAAGGCTGGGGACATCCAAACAGGACACCTGTTAGGTACATGTGACTGTGTGCCAGCAGGGGGGCCACCATGCCCAGGACACCTGGGGCAGGCTGTGGGTGGAAGACTGCAGGCATGGGGGGCACTGGGCCAGCAGGGATGTGGAACTGTGCTGGGGCAGCAGCAGGGTGGCATGGTCCAAATGTGTGCCACAGGATGGACTGGTGGCAGGATGGGGCAGTAGGGGCAGGGGAAACAGGACTGCCAGGCATGTGGCAGCATGGGTAGGGAGCAGGACAGGGGCGCACAACACAGGGAGAGATGAGGTCAGGACACACGCCACAGTGTAACACCATTAACTAATGGAGACACATCTACCCCCACAGGTGATGCTGCATACCCATTGCGTCCCAGGCTCCTTACCCCCTTCCAATGACCCGGAATAGTGGCAGAGGAATGCTACAATGAGGCACACACAGCGATGCATGCCATCATCGAACATGTCTTCAGCATGCTGAAGATGCATTTCCGGTGCCTGTGCCGGTCAGGCGGTGCCCTACAGTACAGCCCTGAGAAGGCCTGTGGCATATTCCTGGCCTGTTGTATGCTAAGCAACATGGCCCAAGACCATGGGATACCTGCCGAGGCTGGTGAGGGCAACAGTTCCAGAGAGGAGGAGGGGCAGGAGAGGGCACAGCAGGGGCACACCCAGAGGAACATGGAGCCGACGACAGACACTGGTGCAGGGATCCAAGGCTGGCAGCCAGGGCACGGGCATACCACAGCAGAGTGGTGGAGGAACACTTCTGGACATGCAGATGAGTATGCAGAATGGTACATGTGCAGGTGTGGGCACCACAGTGTAGGGACAACATGGCAGGGGCAAGGCAGGCACCGTATGCCACAATGGGGCGCACATGCGGGAGCATGCACATGGTGAGGGACATACACACACACACACACATGTGCGCGCGTGCGCACACACACACACACACACACACACACTGCTGCACCACACCAGAACCATACAGACCACGCCCACACAGTCACGGGTCAGGGTGCACTGCGGCCGGCATATGGGCACTGCATGCACCATAATGCATGCATCATACCCATGACACATGGCACGACTGCAGCACACACACACACACACACACACAAGTGCACAAGCACAGGTGACATGGGGGCATGCAAGGGCAACTGTGTGGCTGGAGACCACCATGCACAGCAGCACTGGCACCACCCACAGGGTAGCCAGTGTACATGACCGTGCCACCCACCACCACTGGCCCCTGGGTATGGACATCACAGGGCCACCCTACAACTGCCACAGACATGTGGGCAGCCTCTGCCATGTCCGCCGGTGATCAGGGTGCCACCACCAGCCACAAGGGGTGTACCCAGGGACCCCACGGGGTGCTGCACTGAGACCATGAATGGGTGCTCAGTGGGATGGCTGATCCACACCCCTCAGCTGTGCCATGGCCAGTGGGGGTGGACGCCAGTGGCAATGGGGTCAGCAGCAGGGGGCCCACCTGGTCCCATCAACGGGGTGTCCAGAATGTGCTCCTGAGCGTCCGACTGGATGCACGCTGTCCGTGGCATGCTATGGATTCAGTCACTGCTTCTGCAGTGCCTGCGATCCATTCCATGGCTGCGGTCATGCCCACCCACATGAGGCGTGTATCAGCCAGCATCTGAGCACACCACACTGCTGCAGACTCATGCTCCTGGACCATGACAGCTCGATGGCTATGGAACTCTGCCCAGAGTGCCTCCTGACCATCCACAGTTGCTCGCAACAGGTCAAGGTAGACATCCATGTCATCGACAGATGATGCAGCATGTGGGCTCCGCCGCTGAACTGGGAAATGGGCAGCCTCACCAGGGTCATCCACAGGCAGTGGACGCATCCTGTCAGGCTGTGCTGTGTGCGTATCATGGCTGGGCACAGTCACCTGCTGTCCATGCATGTCATCCAGTGGTCCCACTGTAGTGGATGCATGTCCACTGGTGCCCTGCCTGGATACCACTGATGTTGCCAGCACTGTGCTGGGCAGCGATGCAGGGGGCACAGCACACACAGCCCCAGGCATACATGCCACCACTGCACCGGTGTCCAGCACAGTGGGAATGCTGTTGGCACCCAGGGTCCCATGCACAGGTGGCACCATGCTGTGTGCACTGCAGTTGCCCATGGCAGTGGTGCTGCTGACAGTGGAACATGCGTCGGTGCTAATGCCCTCACCCTGCATGCCACTGGCAAGCATGATGTGTGCATCCGCTATGTCCACCACATCCTCTGGGTCACCATCAGATAACCCAGCAAGGCCCCCCAACCATGTGATGTACCCACCTGCAGTACCGCCATCACTGGTGGAGAACTCTGCAGGGCCCTTTGCCACAGATACCATGACCGGTGGTGTGTGGAGCGTGGACACGACCACATCACTGTCAATGGCCCCAAAGGGTGGGCCCGCATCATTGCCTGTGGGGCCTGCGCTGTCAACCACGGCTGCGCCATGGAGTTGCAAAGGAGCTGTGGAAGACAGAAAGGGAGATGTGGTTAATGCACAGGATGCACATGGCACAATGCACAGCCAGCCACACACCACCGGGTATGCATGCCTGTCCATGGCGGGTGTGGACAGGGTGCACAGCTACTCACCATGCAGCGACGGGCTTCCCCCATCTGGAAGCCACCCCCAGGGACGCCATGCACAGATGTCCCTGACACACTTGCGGCCAGGAGGGTCTCGTTGGGGCTGAGCAGTGCCACTGAGCTGGGTCCACCCCCTGTCTGCTGCAGGGATGTCTGGATGCTGGCCACCCTCTCATTGGCCCTCCATTGCCTGTCATTCCAATGATTCCTGTACTCCTGCACTGTGCGGTTGTATGGTGCGACCGCGTTCAAATGCTGGGCCACCTTCTTCCAGCCCACTGCACGTGCTGTCCTGCTGCCACCCCTGCCAGTGAGTACATCCAGGTGTAGATGGCAAGCCTCAATGGGTGCCCTCTGCTCATCCCGTGTGAAGTTTGGTCGCCGCCTGCCGGTGGGACTTGACTCTTCAGACATTCAACACACTGTGGGTAGAAGCAACCTTGTGTCAGACCCACCCAGATGTACACACAGTCCCACACCAAGCTCCCACTGTCCTCAGGATCACCATGGTCTGTGGTGCCAGTGGCCTGTGCCGTGGTCCATGCGTGGGCTGCCTGGCACAGGTGGACATGCACCATGGCATGCAGTCCATGTGGGATGGTGCACGTGCCACACATGGTACACAGGATGCAGCAGGGGTACCATGTAGCCACCACAGGGTGTGTGACACCGACCCATTGGCTGTGTGTGTGTGTGTCTCAGTACCCCTGCTATGTGTGTTCCACCACCATGGTGCACCATCATACCTGGGTGCCACCACTGTGTTGACTGCAGGGTGGAGGGAGACTGCCATGTGGTGGCATGCAGTGATTGCACAGTGGCGGTGTGCATGCTGGCAGTGGTGACACTGTACCTGCACAGGTGTTGCATTGTGTGGTGTACATACATGTGTCATGGCGCTGCATGCACCTCACAGTGCAGCCCAAACCCAGCCATCCGTACCATCCCTGTGTCCCTGTGTACTATGTGCTGTCCTCCGCACACATTGGACCCCCCCCGCAGTGCACCGCCATGGCGCACTGCCATCCATCGTGCAGTGGTGCATGGAATGTGCTGTGCTGTGTGTGTCCCAGTGACACGGTCTTCCGCTGTGGCCTCTGCAGGGACCTGTCCAAAGTCGCTCCATGGATATGTCCCTGCAGTTGTACAACACGTGTTGCTGTGCTGGCCACCTGATGGTAGTCTGTTCCCACATGTGGTGTACTGGGGCACCATCGGCTGTGCACACTCTGATGCAGGCACTCCAGTGTGTGCTGTAGCCCTGTGACTGTGGCAGTATACTCACCCTGTCGGCACTGACTCCTCTCAGTACCCTGGTCTCAGCCTGCTGAATTGGGAGCATATATGGAGCAGGGCATGCAAATGAGGCCTGAGCACCTGTTAATGAGTTGCTAATCAGCTGAGATGCCCATGCATGGATGATGAGGCTGTTTGGGGAGCATTATCTCTGAATTGCATAACTGCTCCCAGCTCATCTCACTTTGCATGGTGCATCTGTGTGATGCGCCACCGACAGTATGGCGCATTGCCAGCACATGCATGGTCTGGGTGGTGCATCTGCATGGCTGTGGGCAGTCCACATGGCGCATCCCCCACGCATGCATTGTACGTGTTGTAAGGCTCATCTGCCATTATGTGCCATTGTGCCATTGTCCGGTGCGTCAAAGCATGCTTGACAGTCGTGGTGCTGTGTACAGTATCGCGCAGCTTGTCCCACAATGCACCGCCCAGGCTGCAATGTCCGTCCCTCCCCATGGATTGCACACTATGCACAGTACACATTACTGGCGTATACCGTGTGCAACATCGAGCCAGCACGCTCACAGCGCATGCGCGATCATGTCCTTGCCATACGGTGCCATAGCGTGGTAGCGTGCGCATGTGCGGTTCCATTGGCAGTGGCCAATGGTGCTTCATGTTCAGTGCACGGTGCGTGTATCACTGTTGCACGTGGTGCATAACAGTCGGTGGACGGCGCATTCCCTGATTGCACCTTGCCACTGTATGTACACAATGTAGGATATCTGGAGCTGGGAGAATGGTGCCTAGGGCCATGAACTGGTCAAATTTGGAGCTGTTACACCTAGTGGCACAGGTCATGGCTGTGGAGGGCCACCTGCTTGGACAGGAGGACCTCCATAAGCCCAGGGCCAGGGGGTGTGGGCCACCATTGCTTCACAGATTGTGCAGCATACTGGCATGCCACGCACAGGTGAGCAGTGCAGGCATCACTATGGTGACCTCCAGAGGCGGGACCCAGAGAGGCTGGCATGACTGCGGCGTCATGTACACAGGGGTGCACTGCCACGACCAGGTAGGTTTTCTCCAGCTGTATCCTTCTGTGGCACATGCTGTGTGTGTCTATCACTGCCCCATAGTGCTCCTGTGCTGCTTTGCCCTGGTGCTGGGGGGACGGGCATGGCTGTGTGTGCCCACTTACATCACGTGCCTCGGACGCTGGCATCACTGTTTGCTGCATGGCCACATGCCGGCAGGGTGGGGTGGCTAGGGACTTGCATCCTGCATTGTGGCAGTGTTCACTCATGGTGCTGTGTGTTGTGTTTTGCAGGTCCAGGGGCCTGGCAACGTGCTGCGGACACTGCTGAGGAGTGTCGTTGCCATTACATGGGTGCCAGGCCTGGTGCCCCTCCAGGGGTGGGTGAGTACCACTTTACATGGTTGCAGTCTTTCTGGTGTTGTGCGGGTTGTGGTGAGCAGGGTTATGTTTCATGTTCTGGCCCTCAGTGTGTGTTTCTTCTGTCATTTTCTGTAGGTGTCCATGATTGCTGTGCTGCTCCAGGTGGTGATGGTGGTGGCACCGTGCCTGTGGATGTGAACCAGAGGACCTAGGTGGCCATCCAGGTGGCCCTGCACCCTCTTACATGGACTGTTCGGTGCCTGTCAGCTGTCCTGCAGGGCGTTGTGCTGCGCCATCTGGGCCATGCCAAGGCGCTGCATGGCAGAGCATGGTACCGCTAGTGTCCCTCTGCCACAGACTGGGGGCCTTCCTTTGTAAATAGTTGCCCTACCCTGTTCCCTGTTTCTGTCCCTCTTCCCATCCTCCTACCCATCCCTGCTCCCCCTCATCCCCTTCTGTGGATTTCGTTGTTGATGTTCTTTTTCTGGCATTTGATCTGTACAGTTTCTATGGCCATTACATTTTATAAACATGTTTTACTCTACGCCTGTGTCCATGTGTCTGTTTGTGACGGCTCTGTGTTTGCTTCTCCTGCCCTGATGTTTTGCTCCAGTTGTTCTGCTGGCTCCCCTTTGTGGCTGCAGGCTGCCTGCCTGCCCTGGGATATCTCTGGATGCACTGGAGCTTCTGCAGATGTACCGTTGTGTCCTGTGGTGATTCACAGTGGTGTTGCGCTGTTGCTTGTCACGGCGCATCCCTTTATGAATGCCACCGCTTGGGCTCAGCGCATCTGACTTGCGCCGGAGCATCTGAGATGTGCCAGGTGCATCTTCTTTGTGAATTCTGCCCCCAGTCTTTACAATATTTTGCCTTTTTCTTTTGTAATTCTTTGTGGTTTCATCATTTTATTATCCATTACTTCATTAACAAATCAATCCATATGTAGGCATTTCAAATCATATGCACTTATTTAACAAATCTGCATATTTTTCACAGCACTATTGGCAGCTTCAGCTTTTTTATAACCCACTTCATTCTCTTGCTCAAGTCCAAGGTTCTTCATTAAAATCACATTGTAACTCACCCATGGTGATGCATCGATGGTGTATCAACTTTTCAGAGGTGCGAGCATCATGACTGGTCACTCCTTTTTTATATCCCCTACAATATGACTAGAAAGCAGCATCCATTTTAAATTGGGGAATGTCCCTATACTGCAGCGACAACAACATCAACACTATGTTTAAAAACCTGAAAGCAGATTTCAGCAAGCTTCACTCCTGGTTTTCTGCCAACTGTATGGTCTTAAACTCCAAGAAGACCAAGTATATGATCTTCTCCAGCCCTAGAAATGCCAAATTCACTGGTATAACCCTCACAGACAATCTCAGAAACCTTATTGAAAAAGTGGACAAATTCAAATACCTGGGTCTGTTCCTCAACCATCACCTGACTTTCCATGTCCATATTAACAACCTCATTAAAATGATCCAGCTGTGTCTCTTATACAGAATTACAAAGTTCCTAATCCCCATCTCCTATGTCTGGCTAGCTCCCTACTCTTACCCCTTCTTGTGTATGGCTCCATTGTCTATTCCCCCATCCCACCGCCCTTGTTTTCCATAAACGCATGTCCACTTTTAACAGCATTGCACACTTTGTCACTGGCCTTCCGTGGAATATCTACCAATGTGCCCTGTATCATCCTGTCAACTTGCTCACCCTCAAGGGCAGGTTTCATTTTAAAATACTATCTTTCTTATACAAGGTGAATGTCAGTCTACTGCCTGCAAGCATTGCCTCTCTATTCCTCAAATTTATCCCCAAGCACTGCACAAGAGGGACCTCATGACAAATTTTTGATATCCAGTTCTATCGGACAACACATGCTCAGAATTCCATTACCTATGAGGGCCCAAAGTTATATAACAACCTGCCCCCTGATATTCTTGCATATAGCACTATCAGCTCTTTCAGCTGTACCCTTAAAGAACATCTACTCAAATCTTCAGCTTGTGCCTGCACAGGGCAGCCCCTTCCCCAATATCCTTAATCATTACTCTTTCCCTTAACCAAATTGGTGCTTCTCTCCTCTTTTCATCTTAATCCCCTCTACTGACCCTCCCACTCCTTTACCCATTTTGCCCTCAATGTTTTCCCTGCTCCCTCTTTTTTGTCTCCCTAACCCGTATCTCACGGCCAGTGGAGTCATTACCTAGTTTGTTCCAAAGGGTTGTTAGACTCAACTTAGAATGTTCTCCATGAATATTTCTCTTGGTGTAATAAATTGTAGTAAGGTAGTGAATACACTGTACCTTACCTCTCTGCTCTGTGTGATGTTTTAATCTTTTTATATTTGTACTCCATATTATTCAGGATGTATTGACCCTATGTTTTTACAGTTTTGTTGATTTATTTTGTGTAACTGGATGTTTATGAAAATGGGCATTTTTGCTCACATAACTTCCAGTATAAAATAAAGATTGATTGATTGATTGATTGACTGATTGAAATAGTTTTATTTATAAGTCCTGATATATACACTGGAGCCAACCAGAAGGCAAGGGACAACTGTAGCATTCTGCAGCAGAGTCACTGCAGAAAATATGGCAATTTCAATAGCAGGTGACACAGGTTTCAGTTCTGGTTACAAATGATTTTTTGATACATCCCAGAATTCTGTTTGCTTTCAGTGTAACTTGTTCACATTGCTTGGTATTTGATAAATCTTGACTAATCATAACTCTGAAGTCCCTTTCAGTGCCTACATTATGCAGGCAATATTTTTAGCTTACAATTTCTATATGGGTTGTTATGATCCAAACGGAGGACTACACATTTATCCATGTTGAAAGACATTTTATTTTTTAAGGTCCAGAATTCTATTTCTTTTAGGTTGTTTAAAACGGAACTGTATTTCCCTTAAGCGTCTATGTCCCAATTATCTTGGTATTGTCTGCAAACTTAGTAATAGTGTTTTTTTTTTTTTTACATTTTTATGTAACTCACTAATATACAAGCCAAAGAGTGCTGGTCCCAAGACTGACCCCTGTGGGACTCCACAGTCAACACTACCTTCGTTAGACAGGGTTCCCTGTGTTCTCACTTCTTGTGATCTATTAGTGAGCCATGCATTTACCCACCTAACTAGTTTTTCATTTAAGCCCATTTTCTTCATTCTAATTACTACTTCTGTATGTGAAACCATATCAAAGGCCTTTTTAAAGTCCATAAAAATAACATCCATCGGTACTTTTTTATCTAAACTGGTACTGATTTTATTATAAAAAGCTAGCAGATTTGTGGTACATGATCTACCAGAAATGAAACCATGTTGTGTTTTATCCTGTATATTGTTGTTTTGCTTGTGTCTATCCAGTCTACCTTTTAGCAATTTCTCCATCCCTTTATCTAGGATCAAAGTTAGGTTGATTGGCCTGTAGTTTTTGAGTAATTGTTTTGATCCCTTTTTATAAATGGGAACAATAACCTTCCTTCAGACCATTGGAACTATTTCCTCTGAGTAGGATTTACTATACAACATTGTTAGTGGCCTTGCCAGTGTGGATATTGTTGCTTTAATAAACTTAGGGTGCAACGTATCAGGGCCTGGAGTTTTATTTGGTCTTGTTTGATTTATGGGGCTCAATTTTCAAAGGCTGACGTAGAGCTTGCATCAAATCCTGTGTCAACACCATTCTTTGGTGCAGCTACGCCAAACTCCTTTGCTGTAACTGCACCCAATTTTTGTACATCTGGCGCAGCTGAGACATTTCCACAGTTTATGGCAGCTTGTGTCAAACATTTGGCACAAGCCCTGTAAAATGGGTCCTCCAAATTGAAAACCTGGTCTAACTTGTGATATGTGGCACTTGGGATCGAAAATCCCAATCACCAGCCAGGTGAATGCCACAAGCCCCATGCGCCAAACGATCAGTGGACATGGGGCTTGTGGTATTCATGGGGCTTTGAAAATTGAGCCTATGATGTTTTTAACCTCTTCCTCTGAAAAGTTAATATAGTTAACACAACTATTTTAAATAATATTGTGTTTTTCTTTCTGGTTAAATACTGAACAGAAATAGTCATTAAAATGGTCAGCAGTTTGTTTTGGGTTCCCAAATAATTAAATACATACATGCATAAATAAATCAATGAATAAATAAGTAAGTAAGTAACCTTAGACATCTAGCATCTCCAGTGTATTGTGATCAACTTTACTCTTAAGGCTAACTGCAAAAATCCCTTTGGCAATTGTCAAGCATATACAGTATGGGCAGGATTTTCAAAAAGCTTAGATTGCTATAAGTCTTGGGTGCACCAACAATGCAGTGCATGGTGTTTGCAGTGAACTAATGGGAATTTCTATCCCGGGGTGCAGTAATTGCTGCAAGTTAGACCAATGTTTTCTAGTCTAACTTTCAGTAATAATGGGGGCCTTTTTTACGAAGCTTTCACCGGATATTTGGAGCAAGCTGCTGTAAATCATGACAACTGTCGCAACTGTGCCCAAGCTTGTGGAATCAGGTGTTGTTGTGGTGTCTGCCAGAACCTAAGTGTCATGGTGCAGGGCTTGGGGCAAGCCTTATGTCACACTTTAAAAATCCTGCCCTATGTCTGCTAGGCAGACTACTGTAAATATGATGGATCAGATTTTTAAAGCAGCCATGAATGCTGCAAGTCCCTGGTGCAACAATCATACGGCACAGGGCTTGCAGCATTCTCCTGGCTGGTGACTGGGATTTTCACTCCTGTGCACCGAGTGCCACATGTTAGACCAGCTTCCCCTGGCCTAGCTTGCAGCATTCCGGGGACCCTTGTTACGGGGCTTGCACCAAATATTTGGCACAAGCTGCCATAAAGTAAAGAAACTGTTGCAATTGTGCCTGACAATAGAAAACTGGGTGTCTTTGCAGTAAGGGTGTTTGGCACAGCTGCACCAAAAAACAGGTTCAACACAGGGCTTGACACAAGCATCACCCTTTGAAAATCCGTCCCTATTTGTTTTACCTACAGAATATCTTAGTTCAATTTTTTTTTTGTTTTCATGGTATTTGTCTATATGTTTGTATTTTTAAAGGTTTAATGAAGCCAAACAAACTTTAACAAAAACTAGCAACTCCTGTTTTCCAAGAACCAACATACCTGCAATCTCTTTTTAATGCATAAAATATATAAAACATAACCTGAACTGTATCTTAAAGTTTATTTTTCAACAGACTCTCCTGTAATGTAAGACGCTCTTCAAAGGGTTATGCTACCCATTGGTGGGCAAATTGTGCTACTTTCCAACTAAAATGGGTGAGGCAGTGCTTTACAAAAGGAGTTTGGCCCAAAGTAAGAAGTTGCGAAATTAGAATTGATAGGACTTTGGCCAAAAGTAAGAAGCTACAGAATTAGAATTAGCATTTTCCCATACGCCTCACACCAAAAATTAGGTTCCATGTCATAACCGTGATTATTTTTCAGTGACTCGTAAGAGAGCAAGTCCATTTCGTCAAACACAAATTCAACACCTATGCAACACAGCAACTGTCAAAAAACCCACACAAGTACAAAATACAAACAATTGACAAAATACACTAATGCTGAATGTGGGGTGGTATGCCCCCCACACCCCCATTAATATAATCATCTCCGGGGGAGCAGGCACTGGGGATCAGGGGAATACACAGGAGGGGGGCTACAGTATTCAGAGGGATACCATGGCTGGGGGCAACACAGTCAGGAACCGGAGATCGCAGAATGCAAAAAAAATTAAAAATTCCAACACCTTAAAACAATTTTAAAAACTTTTACCCAGAGGCAGTCCTAAACCTGGCACCATGCCCATCCCATCCGGTGGCTGTATCCGCCACTCCAGGTGACTGGCTTGGCAACAGCAGGTTTCCTTCCTGTATTTCACCCACATTACTATACCCTCTCCCATCATTCACCCTTGCTATTCTACCACTCTACGCTCACTATTCCCTGCCCTTGCTATCCCCTCACACTAACTATTCCTTTGGGCATGCAAACTGAGTCGGTCTATTTTGAGTTGGTCAGTTTGCTTCACCCATATCACTGGATACTAAAAATTAGATCTCAAAGTTACTTTGTCTAAAAGTTACAAGCTGTTTTGTAACCCTGATTTCACAGCCTGTATAAAAAGCCAGTTTTTGCGAAGAGCTGATGATGATGTCAGTGCCACGACTGACAGGCTAGTCCTCTCTGCCAGCAACTTTATAGGACTTATTTCTTCAAACTTTAAAAAACTGAACTTGTTCATTTGAAAAAAAAAATGGCACTGGGTTGAGTGCAGTGCATGCATTTTTGAAATGTTCAGATGCATGGTGCTGTATTTTAGAATGTGATAAAGAAGTGGTTTTGGAATGCACCAGTGGACATGGATTTGGAATGTCAAGGTTGTGTGCAGTTTCAGAATACTACAGTGATGAGATTTCAGAATGTAGCAGGGTAAACAATTTTGCAATGCAGTAGTGACTTCATTTCAGAATGCAGCATGGACACAATTTTGGAAATGGCAGGTATAATTTCATCATGTGAGTGGACAAAAACTTTGGAATGGGGACATGTAATTTTGAAATGTGGTGAGGACAAACAGTCTTGTAATGTGGAGAGGATGACAACTTGTAATGTGTCAGGGTAACATAATCTCAGAATGTGTTGGGGACATGCAATGTCAGGATGGAGAGACAGGCATCATTTCAGAATGAGGGATTAGGAATCTTAGAATGTGGTAAAGATGCAAATTCAGGGAATGTGACAGGGATACAATAATTTTGGAATGATGAAAGTGCAATCTCAAAATGTGCTGAAGATGTGCAATATTGGAATATCACAGGAATGCAGAATCTTAGAATGTTGTTAGACATGCAATCTTGGAATGTATTGGGAAAACACAATCTCAAAACACGGTAGCGATATACAGTTTCAAAATGGGTGAGTTATGTCATTCCCAAAGAGTGACATCCTATCCCAGAATAAGTCAAGGACCCAGATTCTTAGAACATGCCTGGGACACAATTTTAAAATGAGTGACATGCAGTCTCAACATGTAACAGAGATGTACAGTCCTGGAATGTAGCATCATGTAGTCTCAGAATGGAAAGCAATGCAGTCTTAAATGTGGCAGAGATGCACAATCTCAGAATGTAGTGGGGACATGCAATCTCAGAATGTGGCAGGGGCACACATCAAGGAGCTGTTGGCTGGCTGCATCGGCAGACGATCGGGGGAAGAGGAGCCTGATTTTTTGGTCGCAGTCAGTGGCGAGGTGGAGGATTAACTGCATCCTCAGTTGGGCAGCTGGAACTAGCATCGGATCTAGGCTGCAGTTGGTGGCTGAGAAGCATGGGGAGCTGCATCACTGGAGTGGTTTTTCACCCTATCAAGTCCTTGGGCCAAGGACCTATTGGGACCCTGCCAAATTCTGTCATTCTATCAGGAAGGAAGGTGCCACGTAGCCTGGCTTTAAAAAGCTGTGTTGGGCTGTAAACATCAGCTGGTGGCTGGCCGTATCAGCAGCCAATCGGGGGAAGAGGAGCCAGCTTTTTTGGCCACAGTCGGCAGTGAGCTGGAGGATTGACCACATCGACAGTTGAGCAGCCAGAGGAAGCATTGGATCTAGGCCACAGTCGACGACTGAGATGCGTGAGAAGCTGCATCACTGGGGTGATTTTTTCCCACCCACCTCCCCAACCCCAGCCTTTATTAAAAGCTGGAGTAAGGAGGAGCAAGAAGATTAGAGAAGGAGTCAGCAGAAGGAGAGGGAGTGGCAACAGACTTAGAGAATCAGCTGGAGGAACGTGGATCTGCATACTGGATCTCACAGCCGGGCAAAGAAAAATTTCTTCACGAAGGAGCTGTTATTGCAGGATCGACTGGGTCTCTGCAGGAGAAAATACTCAAAGAACTAGACAAATTTGGACTCGTGGTAATTACGGACTGCACCATTTAGAATTGTTACCTATATGGTCAAAAACTAAATAAATAAATAATAAATAAAGTGCTGAATATTTTTGTTGAACTGCTGAGTGGTAGAATAATTAGCTATAAAATTAAATGCTGCATATATATTTGTCTTGTATTGTGAACAGGGAACAGCAGAGTGGTAGAATTTTTACCTTTACAATTAAGTGCTGCATATATATATATATATATATATATATATTTGCTTTGAATTGTGAGCTGGGTACAGAGAGATTGTGGGAAGGAACTATACTGTAACCAAATTCTTGTTGGGCAAGCAACAGAGGATGGGAACCAGGATGAGGCAGGGGCTGCATGTAACTAGGGTTGGCATCTTTGGCAGGGTGGTGGGGTGTACTGGGTGTGGGTTTACCATGGTTCTGGATTGGTCATGGAGTACGAGGGGTGTATAGTTTGTAGCCAACTGGCAATTTTAAGGGAGGAGCTATAGTGGCTAAGGAGGAGCTTAGGAGGAAGGGGTGGGGAGGACAGAGGTAGTTTTGGCAGGGGGGTAGTGATGGCAGCTGGGGGGGGTAATGGGGCTGGCCTGATGGGTCCAGCAGTTTCACCCAGGTTCATGAACAAGAGTAGGAAAATGGGTAGGAAATACGCAGGCTGTCCAGGCAAGGGAGTTAGGGATGGTGTCTGGGAGGGGAGAAATGTGGCAGGCCAAATGCATCCGGTAGCTGCCTCAGGGATCAGAGACACTTGCAAAATAGTTGGTGGAGGGGATGCAGCACAAGGAGCAAAAGAGGGCCCGGGGGAGGAAATTGCAAAAAGGGCCATAGTAGCTGGCAGATGGTTGGGGGAGGAGGACCATGGGGTGCGCTGACAGGAGCAGAAGGGAGTGGCTTCCATCAGGAGGAAGCAAGGAAACAGGCATTGAGTTTAAAAACAAATTTGCTCCTCTACTGTTCAGGAAGGAGGGGGAGGAGGATGAAACTGGACTGGAGGTGGATAAGGGGGAGAAGGGAGGGCTGGTTATGGGGGATGGCCAGAATAGTGCAGACGGCAGGGATGAAGGGGCAGCAGGACATCCTCCACAGATAGGGGGAAATGGGAAGTTGGCAAAGAGGGTCCAGGGGGCTGAGGGTGGAGGGTGGGGGGCACTTCAGAACAGAGCAGACTAGATGGGGGCCTCGGGGGTCAAAGAGAGCAAAGAGGAGGACCCTAAAGAGGAGCCATCCCCGGTTGGGTCCAGGCAGGTCCCACAGCATAACATAGACATGGAGTCAGCCACAGCACAAGAGGTGTCATCATGGGCCCAGGTTAAGGTGCTCAGCACTGATGGGGGCAAGGGAAATTAGAAGTTAGAAGATGTGGGGGATGTTGGGTACACAGGGCCTAATGTGGGGGTGCAGGAGGCCATCTCTGGGGTGGTCAGGTTGCGAGGACTTAGAAGGAGGAGTTGACTGTTAGAAAGGAGGCCTCAGGGGCTGTGAAAGCACATTTCAAGAGGGGGGGAGGATGCAGGGGAGCGGGCAGGGAGTGGCTCCGATGCAGGCATGGTGGAGGATAAAGTCATGATAGTTGGGGACTCCATGGTTAGGGTCATCAGCTGGGGAGGGAAGGGTGGTAGAGGTAGTAAGGTTTGGGTCAATTGCTTGCCGGGAATGACAGCTGCGGAGGTCATTCACTACATCCCTTCCTGGAGGAAGCAACAGGATATGAGAACCCACCTGGTGTTCCAGTTGAGAACAAATGACCTTGCTGGACATAGTCTGATGAAAGTACAAGTGAGGTCTGAGGCCATGTCGTGGTTTTGTAATGTCCTGTGCTTTCGTTCAGTGGCATTCTCAGAGGTGCTTTAAATCCCAAGAGCGAGTATGGATAGGAAGCGGAGGATAACGGAGTTCAACAACTGGCTCTCTAAATGGTGTGCTCAGAAGGGTTATGGGTTGGTGGGCCATTGGATGGACCATCTAGCATGATGACAGCCTCTTTGCCCCAGATAGGCTGCACCTAAACAGAGAAGGTAAGAAGGTGCTAAAGTGTAAATTGGAGGAGTTTTTTAGTACACACTTTGATTTAAACTGAACTGGGGGGAAGCTTCCTGCAACACCAAACAGTGCACATGACAAGGGGGACAGTTGCCCCCTCCACAGGAAACAAACCAGCCAGTTGGGACTGGAAATGACATTGCACATAAGACAAGGATCATGAAGAAGGGGTGGGGGGTAGGGAAGCCGCATTCTGGAAGGCCATGTGCACAAATGCCAGGAGCCTGGGTAAGAAGGTGCTAGATCTGGCAGTAGTCATGGCAGAGGAGGATTTAGACTTAATAGAAATTACGGAGTCTTGGTTTCATGATGGACAGGACTGGGACATGAACATTCCAGGGTATACGCTATACAGGAAGGACAGGGTTGACAAGAGAGGAGGTGGTGTGGCTCTATACTTGAGGGAGGGGATCCTAGCATCAGAAAAGCTGGGTAAGTGGGGGGGACACAGAGGCACTATGGGTCTTGTTGACCATGGAGAAGGGTGAGGTGGTGTGCACTGCAGTGGTATACAGGCCACCAGGGCAACCAGAAGGGGTGGACAACCAGATGATCGAAGAGATACTCAGGATGGTGGCTAAGGGGGAGGTGCTGCTGATGGGAGATCTTAACCTGCTGGATGTGGAATGGGAATCAATGATTGCAGCCTCATCCAGGAGCAGAGTAATTATAGACTGTCTCCAGATCACCCATCTCAGGCAAGTGGTCAAAGAGCCAACCAGGGAAGGTGCGGTGTTAGATCTGGTGCTTACAAATGGTGACAGGGCAGGGACATTCCAAAATTTCATTTTGAAATTGTGCATCAGTGCGAGATTCTGAAATTGTGTACTTTTGTCACATTCTGAAATTGTGTGTTAGTGCCACATTCCAAAATTGTACATACCTGGCAAATTTTGTCATTGCATGTCCCTGCCAAATTCAGTATTGTGCATCCCCAGAACTTTGCAACACTGTCTTTCCTGAAACATTCTAAATTGATGTATTCTAGCCACATTCCAATATAGCACATCCGCATCACATTCTGAAATCATACATCTCTGCCACATTCCTAAATTTCATGTTCCCCTTCATATTCTGCCATTGCATGTCCAGGTCACATTCTGACACTGCACATTTCTAACACATTTTGAAATGATGTGTCTCTATCACATTCCAAAATTGCATGTCCCTAGCACATTCTGAAATTGCATCTGCCATATTCCAAAAACATGCATCCCCATCATATTCCAAAAATGCATGCCCCTGCTACATTCCAAAATTGTGCATCCCTGCCACATTCTGAAATTACACTTCTCAGCCACATTCCAAAACTGGGCATCCCACCACATTCCAAAATTATGTGTCTCAGCCACATTCCAAAATTGTGCCTCCCTACCATTTTCTAAAATTATGTGACACTGCCAGAGTTCAAAATTGCTCATCCCTGTCCCTTTCCTAAAGTGTGCATCCATGCCACATTCCAAAATTGTGCCTCCTCATCACCATCTGAAAATGAGCATCCAAAATCTCATCTCAGCCACATTCCAAAATGTTGTGATTCTGCCACATTCTGAAATTGTGCACCTTTACCAAATCCCAAAACTGAGCACTCCTGTCACAATTCAAAAATGGTTTCCCTGCCACCCTTCAAAATTACAAATCTGACCATATTTCAAAAATCTGCATCCCAGCCATTATCCAAAATTACAAGTCCCAGTCAAATTCTCAAAATGCATGTCCCCACCACATTCCAACATTGTGCATCCTTGCCACATTCCAAATTTGTATTTCTCAGTCACATTCTAATAATTGTACATCCTAGTCTCGTTCTGAAAATGCACAACCCCACCAAAACCCCAAATTGTGCATCCCTGCTAGAGTCCAAAATTGTGTTTCCAAGCCATATTCTAAAATTGACTGTCAGTCACATTCCAAAATTTCATGTCCCCTCCACATTCCAAAATTGTGCAGTGATACATCATTCTGAATATATGTGTAACTGCCAAATTGTGAAATTGTATGCACCACCACATTCAGAAATTGTGCATCCCCAACATATTCCAAAAATGTGTGCTCCCTCCTGATTTATAATTGCAAATTTATACCAGATTGTGATATTGTGCATCACTGTCACATTCTGACATTGTGCATCCTCGACACATTCTAGAATTGTGTCCCAGCCACATTCTGAAATTTTACTCCCACACCACATTCTCGGTGTTTTAGCCATATTCTGAAATTGTGCATTTCTGCCATATTCTGAAACTGTATCACTGCCACATTCCAAAATTGAACATCCCCATCACATTCCAAAAATGCACATCCCTGCCAAATTCTGAAATTGTGTTTGTCAGCCTCATTCCAAAACTGGAGATCACCACCACATTTTGAAATTATGTGTCCCAGCCAGAATCAAAATTGTGTATTCCTTCTACAATTTGATACTATGTGCCACTGCCAAGTTACAAAAGTGCCATTCCTAAAATGTGCATTCCCACCACGTTCTGACAATAAAAATGCATGCCACATTCTGAAATTTCATGTTATAGCCACATTTTAAAATTGCTTGTCCCTGCTACATTCTAAAGTTAGACATCCCAGCAGCATTCCAAAAATGCATATCCCTGTCACATTCCAAAAATGTGTTACCCTGCCACCCTCCAGAATAACACATCACACCACATTCAGAAAATATGTAGTCCTACCACATTTCAAAATTATGCTGACCCACCGCATCCTGAAACTATACATCCCTGCCTTGTTCTAAAATTCTGTATCTACATGACACTGTGAAACTGCATGTTGCCACCACAAATTGAAATTCAGCAAATCACATTTTAAAACTGAACATCACTACCACATGCCAAAATTATGCATCCCTGACACATTATGAAATTGTTCATTCTTGCAATTTGTCTCCTACATTCTAAAACTGCACATCTCTGTCACAGTCTAAGAAATTGTAGCACCACATTAGAATGTAATTATCACTGTGTCATTCCCACATTTTGTTTTCCAACTACTTTCTGAGACTGCTTCCTTACTGCATTCCAAAACTGTAACCTGGTGATATTTTGAAATCATATCCTTGCAGTTTTCTGAAATTGCTCACAACCTAGGTATTCTAAAGCAATATTTGCCACTGCATTCCAAAACCACTTCACGTGCCATATTCTTACAGTAGGTACTATACCTTGAATCTGCGCATTCTTGAAATGCATACGCCATGCCCACCCCATGTCATCTTTCAGTTTTCTAATGTTTACAACTACAATTTAATGTAACTTGGGAGAAATAAGTCGTGTTAGGTTGCTGACAGGGAGGACTAGGCTATGAGTTTTAGTGCTAACATCATCAGTAATCCTTCACTGAAACCAGATTTTTTTGAGCAAGGAGTGAAATCAGGGTTACAAAATAGTTTGTAACTTTTAAAATGAAGTAACTTAGAGATCTCAGTTTTGGTGTGAAGCTTATTTGAGATATGCTGATCCTAATTCTGAATTTATTGATGCTAGAAATTTTGGCCGGATTCCCTTTTTAAGCAAGAATGATTGGACTTGGGATTGAGATTAAATAAAGGAATAATGCACAGCAGGGTGTGTCGCACTGGGATAACATTATGCCTCAGGTGGTTGGGCACGAGATCACAGGCCAAGTGCATCCAATACCCGAGAAGTGACATTCCAGCATGATCCACACCATGGAGTACATTATTCCTATTATACAATGGCTTGTTTGCTAAAAAGGAAAAAGAAAAGAAAAAAAGTCATTAACAATTATAATTTTTTTTAAACTTTTCTCAGTGTGTAGCAGTACTAACAAGAAAAGTAGTTCTGGTTATTTTGGCCACTAGGTGGAGCTCCTACTGTCATTCTGTCTTTCATGCCCCGAAACACACTGCAGCTCTGCTGCTCAAACCTTCCATCCTAAAACCATTGTGCAGGCTTGTTCTGTGTCCTAGTAGCCCCTGTGCCACCCCACCCCCCCACACACATTTCTGAGCCTGTTTCTCTGTTTGGGTTTCTGTTTTTCTTTCTTTTAGTCACTGTGAAGCTGGAGAGCCCCATTTGCCATACTGTGGTGTCATGAAGGGACTCAACCCCCAACCCCAGCAGAATTTAAATTAAATTACATACAGGTTTATTATTTGTGGCCAATTCAATGCCCAAGACATAATGTTTTTCATCCCTCACAATACATTTTATGTTGATCCCAAGTCTAACATTTATTAAAGAGCAAATGCCACCTGAGGCTGTTACATATTTACCAATTTCCTTGCTGGTAAAAACCATCTCTGAAAACCTTCCAGGTAACAGTCATCTATATTAGTAGCCCATGTTTCTTGTAATACAACTACATTGTAGTGGTGCTAGTGGTCTGTGTGTTGTTCTCCTGGTACAGCTGGTGTGTGTTTTGTACCGGGAGAAGAAAGAGCAAACCAAGAAAAGGAAAGAAACCATCTGTGGTAAGAAGAAAAACATTTTTTGGCATAGAACAGAAGAGAGCGCTCAGCTCAGTCAATTCAGGGCAGGTGGGGAGAGCTGAAAGCTGAAGCTGACTGCAGACGATTTTATAGAAAAATGCAGCTTCCCTGAGACTTCTTTCTTTCTTGTCTGTTTTTTTTTTAAAGTGAAATGTGCTTTAAATTAAAAGCACTGTAAATCTGTTAAGGTGGTGGGTTACTCATTATACAGTGGCGAGTGGTGTCGGAGAACTCGGCACCCGACCAGGAGCATGAAGCCGATCTAGCTGATGGGTTCACTAACTTTTACTCTTTGAATTTATTAGCAGATATGGGGAATATGCTGTAACTATTTGGTGGGGAAATAAGACAGCTTTTTTGTCTGTGTGTGTCACCATAGGATGGGAGGATTTATGGTTAAAAATATGGGAAGTACCTGGTAACTCCTTTGCAGGCATGTCAAGCATGGACAGCTTGTATATAGCCAGTGGAGTGATTTTTTAACATTTGATGTGGTCATGTGTGTGCTGGGACTAGAACCATAATGTTATGCTGGCATACCATCACAGGTCCAGCCCCAGACTGACCAATCAAAACCCAGCATTCCTTCTTGTCATTGTATAATAAGGATGGAAACATAGAAACATAGACTTTGATAGCAGATAGGGACTACCCGGTCCACCCAGTCTGCCCATTTTCCTACCTATTGGATAATTTTCATGTCCTAGTTAACCAACAGTCTACTTCCTTCTACCCCCCAATAGAATTACCTTATGTTTGTCCCATGCATTCTTGAATTCCCCCACTGTTTTTGATCCCACTACCTCCTCAGAAAGGTCGTTCCATGTGTCCACCACCCTCTCAGTGAAAAAAATTCTTCCTCACATTGCCCTTGAGCCATTCTCCCCCAATCTTCAAATTGTGCCCCCTTGTTCTTACACATCTCTTCTTCTGAAAGATGCTACACTCTTGGACTCTGTTTATTCCTTTGAAGTACTTGAACATTTCTATCATGTCCCCCCTCTCCCTCCTTTCCTTGAGGGTATACTTATTAAGCTCCTTTAGTCTCTCTTCGCATGGCTTCTGGTGCAGATGCTGCACCATTCTATTTGCCCTACTCTGGACCACCTCCATCCTGTCTATGTCCTTGCAGAGATGGGGTCTCCAGAACTGCATGCAGTACTCCAGATGAGGTCTACCAACTGTCTGTACAGAGGAATAACAACTTCCTGTTTTCTTTTGGTGATGCCTCTCCCTATGCATCCCAGTATCCCCACAGCCCTCCTTACTGCCTTCTCACATTGCTTGCCTACCTTTAGGTCATCTGATATGACTACCCCCAGGTCCCTTTCCATTTTTGTTGTTGTTAGTACCTCCCCTCTACTGTGTACTCTTCCTCTGGATTTTTGTTTCCAAGGTGCATTACTTTACGCTTCTTTGCATTGAATCTAAGCTGCCATACATTTGATCATTACTCCTCGCCAAGTCCCTTCTCATCCTTTTTTTTTTTCAATTGTTTAACCAGGAGTGGCACACTAAGCTGAAAGCTTGTTTACAGGTGTTACCTGGGAGCACAGGGACATTAAGTGACTTGTTCAGGGTCACACAGTAGGCAAGTGGGGGCTGTGGGATTCAAACCCAGGTCTCCAGATTTGCAGCTCAGAGCCTTAAACCACTGTGCTATACTGCCTCCCACCCCCACTTGTGTATCAACCCTGTTGCAGATCTTTGTGTTGACTGCAAAGAGACATACTGTACTTTTCCTTCCAGCCCTTCTGCAATGTTACCTATAAAGACATTAGTATCGGTCCCAGTACTGAACCCTGCGATACCCCGCTAGTAACCTCCCTTTCTTTGGAGTGGACTTTGTTTACTATTAACCTCTGTGTCTGTTGTCCATCCAATGTTTGACCCAGGCTATCACCATGGAACTCACTCCCAGGCTGGTTAACTTGTTTATTAATCTTTTGTGTGGGACTGTATTGAATGCCTTTCTAAAGTCTAGGTAGGCCGTATCCACAGCCCCTCCCTGGTCTACTACTTTTGTCACCCAGTTAAAGTATTAAAGTCATCTGACATGAGCTTCCCACTGTGAATCCATGCTGTCTTGGGTCCTGTGCCCTGCAGTCCTCCAGGTACTAAACAATTCTTTCTTTCAGAAGGGATTTCATCATTTTCCCTACCACTGAGGTCAAACTAACAGATCTGTAGTTTCCTGCCTCTGCCTTGCTCCCACTTTTGTGAAGAGTAATCACATTCACCCTCCTCCAGTCCTCAGGTATCACACCATGCTCCCATGATTTGTTGAAAAGGATAGTCAGTGGTGTCACTAGTTCTCCCCCTTAGTTCTTTTAGAATTCTGGGGTTAATCCTGTCAGGCCCCATTGCTTTGTCCAACTTGAGTTTTAAGAGTTCTTTCAGGACACTTTCTTCTGTGAATAGACTGGTATCAAGCCCCTATCCAGAGTGCTTCTATTGTTTGGTTTAGGTACCTCTCCCTCCTCCTCTTCTTTTGTGAATACTCAGTAAAACTATTTGTTTGGTATCTCTGCATTTCACTGTCACCCACTGCCCACTCTCCCCCCCTTCCCTTAATTAAGCCTCACTATCCCTCCCTTGGTCTTTCTTCACTCCCTAATGTACCTATAAATGGTTTTAGCCCCATTCCTAACTGAGTTGGCCATCTTTTCCTTAGTTTGGGCCTTTGCAATTCTGACTGCTTTCCCTGCTTCCTTTTGCATTAACTGATACAGTTCTTTGTCCTGCTCCTTCTGTGATTCCTAATACTTCCTGAATGCTATCTTTTTCTCCCTAATCTTCCCTGCCAGCTCTTTTGAGAACCATAGTTTTTTTCCTTCATTTTGTTTTGTTTATTTGCTTCACACAAAGGCTTACTGCCTTTGTGATGGCAGTTTTGATTTTATCCCAATGTTCCTCCACCCCTCCTTCCTGCCCATTTGCTAGTGCACTCCTTAGGAACAATCCCATTTTGCCAAAGTCAGCCGTCATAAAGGCCAGTACCATTGCTTTTGTATGGATTGACTCTATGGCTATGTTTATTGTGAACCACACTGTTTGGGGGTCGCTTGTTCTCAGATGGCTACCCACTTGGAAATCTGTAATTGTAGCACCTACATATGCTTTAACCATAGTCACTTGTGCATGCCTGCTTACTGTCTAGCTTAGCTAATGTAGTCATAGCACTGTTGCCCTAAGCTTGCCCACCCTCCTTCTTGTCTGTCTAACCTCCCTATTCTCTTTCTGCTTTTTGTATTTTTGTATTTGATTTTTTCACCTTTTGAAATATCTCTTCCCCTCTCCTGCTAGCAAGCCATAAAGCCTGCTTGTACTTGACCCCACACCGCCCCGCCCCCTACTGTTTAAATCTTTAATTTCTCTCTGCCACTACCTTCCTGCTCCTTTGTATTGACACAGTCCTTTTGTCTGTCGCCTTCACCTCCAACCCCCATGGCCAGTCTGCCGCCAGTGTCCTGCCCTTCCCATTTTTAAATACACAGCTGCAACCTTTATTTACCCTACCTGCTCCTTCCTTCCCTAGATCTGCTGTGCGCTCTGAGCAGAGCTTTTAAATCAGAAAGGTGGCACCTTCTTGGCTGCCGCCGACTAGACACTACAGCTCCTGCCATCCTCGTGGAACCTGTCCCTGGACCAGCTCTCCAGGTACCACCACTGCTTCAAGCTTGCTCCGACAGTGCTCCGATTGGCTGCAGCTCCTTGCAACCGACACCTGATTGGATGGCTGGTCAGCACAGTTTACCCAATTGGTGAGCCTTTTCCAATCTGTTCTACCAACTTTGCCATAGCCTGAAATACTAGTAATCTTCTGTTTGTTTTTCTCCCTCCCCACCCCTCCCAGGCCTCCTTTAAATACCGTGTGCCCCTCCTTCCTCTACTGCTCCATTTCATTGGCTCTCTCAGAACCCTGCTGCTTAAACTGACTTAGTATGACAGTACAGCTAAGTAATTCTGATTAGCCTCTTCTTCCCTGCCTAATACAGTCCTCCCACAAACGTGCCCTTTCTGCCCCACAGCACTCCCGTGCTCTCAGGATTATTCGGCTTGGCCCTATCTCACACAAACCTGTTACTCTGGTTTATTTTTGGGGCTAGAACTAATCTGGATACAAAAAAAAGTATATATAATAATTAAATAAACTAAGATGTTGCCCTCCACTCTAAACCTCATCCTTCTGGTGTTCATAGTGCTTGCTCTCCCCCCCATCCCCTAATCCCTCATTTCCTCCACAGAGACATAATGCCATTCCTCTTCCTGTTTTCAATCAGGTTAACTCCGCCTCTCCCATTCCGTTATCCTGGTCTCACTCACCAATTCGCCTCTGCACCTCTCTTGTCCAGATGCCTATTTACTTTACTCTAATACACCTGCTTAGCTCCTTGCCCCCTCAGCTATTAGTAAAAGCCACAGTTCCTGACTGTTATGAAACCACTGTTGGTTCAAGAGTGCAAAGCTACATTATATTATTATTGCCCTCCTACTCTTAGCAGCTGGAGACATAAACCCCAACCCTGGCCCAGCTCAACCACCTCCAGCAGATAGCTCTGAGTCATGACTCACAGCTCTCCCAAATGACCTAAAAATACTACATATCAATATACGTAGTCTACTCCCTAAAGTGGACTTGCTGCAGCCCCTGGTGGTTATGACCCACCATGATATCATTATAATTTCCAAATCCTGGCTAAATAAAAAAAATCTGCAACTCATCTCTTACTCTCCCTGGCTTCACAATTATCACATCTGGACCAGCTAGGGAGAGGTGGAGGGTAGCAATCTACGTCTCCTCTTCCATCCAATTCACCTCTGTCTTTTCTAGCGCTATACCAAAAGTATATGAGGCCCTGATGTTACAAATCTCATCCTTCTCCAAACCTATTTTTGTGGCAGGTGCCTACTGCCGCCTGACTCCTTCAAAAGTGCTGCTGACCTCATAGCCACCTAGCGACCACTCTTCCTTGGTGAATTACTATGTGCATGGGCTTAACACAAATGGACCACCACACCCAAAAAAGCAAAAATGCCACGCGCAACCTAACCCAACTTATCCTAGACCCGGCCAAAGTAAACACAAAAACAAACCATTCCTCATCGACTGGCCCACACTCAAACTTAGGGCTTAAATCCGGTACTCTAGCAGCTGCCTTCAGTGACCATTGCATGGCCTTCCTGGTGCGTAGAGTTCACAAAGTTAAAGTCCCCTATAAAACACTACAATTCCAATCATACAGATCCTTGAACATCGCCCCGCTTCTTTATGAGTTTACCAACATTAACTGGGCACCTATATCTGTTTCCAGCAACCTAGATGTCACAGCTAACTACTTCAGAGACCGATTCCTTGAAGTCTGGAATCAACATGCACCTTTACGCTGTGCCCGAGTGCGAGGTCACCACCTCCCCTGGATCTCTCCAGAACTCATTGCTTGCCTAAGAGCACAAGATGCAACTTGGAAGCTCCACAAAGCTTCTTAAAGATTACAAGGCCTACTGAGTCCTCAGAAACAAATGCATGAAAGCCACTCGTTTGACTAAGGTTGAGTACTTCAGCTCTACTTTTAACTCTAATATAAATAACCCATCCAAATTCTAGAAAGTAATTCATTCACTTTTCTCCGCACAGGCTCCCCCTCCCTCCTCCAAATAAACAATACTGTCATCACTGACCACCCAAGTGTTGCCGCAGCTTTCAACCCATACTTTACCTCATGCACTTCTGTTCTACTAGGCTCCCTTCCAACCATAAATCAGTCGACTGCTGCTTCTACTAGATGTCCACCTGCCCTACCTCATGCTGGCAGCCTTGGAAGCCCTTAATCCGAGTAAAGGTGGCTCCCTTGATGGGCTGGAACCAAAGTTACTAAACCTCTCTGCCTCAGCCATTGCTCCCCCAATGACTGCTCTTCTCAATCTCTTGTTTCAATTGGCCGAAATCCCCCTAGGGTGGAAACATGCAATCATCCCCCCACTCCCAAAGTGTGGCGACACCTCCTCCCTTGGGAGCTACTGCCCTATATCACTCCTCCCGATGTTAGCCAAACTGCAAGAACACCTAGTCCTAGCCCAACTGTTCTCATACCTCTCTGACACTAATTTCTTCACCCAATATCAATCTGGTTTCCGAAAACATCACTCTACTATTACCTCACTACTTCAGATCACTGATGCGATCCTGTCAGGCATGGATTGCGGACACATCAC
Organism: Neoceratodus forsteri; assembly: GCA_016271365.2. Lineage (NCBI taxonomy): Eukaryota > Metazoa > Chordata > Ceratodontiformes > Ceratodontidae > Neoceratodus > Neoceratodus forsteri. The sequence continues at coordinate 606,113,084 of CM057449.1, read as the reverse complement.
TACTGCTATTTTTATTGATCTTACCAAAGCTTTTGACACCGTTTACCACTCCCTCCTACTATGCTCCCTCTCATCAGCTGGGCTATCTGAACAAGCCATAAAATGGTTCAGTGCTTACCTAAATGACCGATCGCAATCGGTAAAAATATTCGACTCCATCTCCACTCCCCTGCCCATATGCTCTGGAGTCCCCCAGGGGTCCATACTAGGCCCGATTCTCTTCTCCATTTTCCTGAATGATCTTCCATCCATCTGTACTTCATCCTCTATACATATGTATGCCGATGATACGGTTCTTTTCTCCTCAATGCAATCGCTCTTGGTTGTCGCCTCCAGGCTTCAATGTGATTTCAATAATGTCCAGTGTTGGTTTCAATCTCACCAACTCTTCCTAAATGCTAAGAAAACCGTGACCATGACATTCGGCACATGACAGAAACTGTCAAGGCTCCCATCTGCCCCGCCTTCACTACCCTCGATGGGGCAACTATAGATGCCATGGCGTCTTTCAGGTATCTGGGCATCTGGCTGGATCAACATTTCACTTTCTCAGACCATATAGATGCCATAATGAAAAAGCTTCACCCTAAACCCAGCCCCTTATATAGAAACCGCTCCTGCCCCAGGCAAGGCATGAACTGATCCAAAAAATGATCCTCCTGATTTTCAATTACTGCGATATAGTCTACTGCTCTGCTCCTGCCACCTCCCTAGCTAACTTGGATACACTTTTCAACTCCTTCTGTCGGTTTGCCCTGGATGCACCTCCCCTTACCCATTACTGTCACCTGTATCATGCTTTAGCCTTCCCATCCCTAGCAAATAGGCAACTTCATCATTGAGCAAATTTCATCTCTAAGTACTGGCTTGGCACACTCCCTCCTTATCTAACTTCCTTAAACTCCTCCCCACCCACTCCCTTTTGCCTTCTAAAATCCCATGATCACAGAACTCTGTCAGTTCCCTGGAGGTCCACTTCAATTGGCCAGTCCTCCTTCTCCTATTGTCTCCCTAAACTGTGGAATGCTCTCCCTACACAAATCTGATCCTTCTCCACGTCTGGCTCATTAAATCAAACACTACATAATTTCCTCTCTACTAATTGTATTTACTCCTAGCTGCCCCCCAGTCCTACTTCCTGCCTGATGCCCAGTTTATCTAAGCATAACCAAATTGATGCACTTATATATTTAGAGCTTAGTTTTGCTCCTAGTTGTGTGTGTTTGTTGCAATCTCTCTCTCAAATTGCCTAGCTCCTTAGCATGTGGGACTTGCCCTGGCCTCTTGCTCGATCCCTACTACATTGTTATTTTCCCTCTCATGCTGCTTTTTACTACTTAGTCCACATATTGCAGGCCATTGGGCACACTGGTAATTACTTAGCCAATATCTGCCTCACCCACAAGGCCACCATGTAGGTTTAAACAATTCTACCCTGTAATATTTGCTTTCTATGCTATTGTATAAATTGTTTGCAATCTATGCTTTTATGCTATTGTGTAAATTGTTGGTACTCAATGATACTATGTAACTCCCATTACCCTCTCCCCCAGGTCATACTGGGAGACAAGTAACTTGTTGTTCAGTGTACCTTACCTGGTGAAACTTTTCAATGAATAAATAAATAAAATCCCAAATCCTCTCTCTGTCCCTGTTTGAGAGTACTAGGTCTAAGATTGCTCCCTCCCGACTGGGTTCCATTACTAACTGTCTGAGGCATGGCCCCTGCAGGGCATTGAGAATGACCCTGCTCTTGGATTCGGCTGCAGCAAATGTGCTCCAGTTAACATCTGGCATATTCATGTCCCCCATTGACAATATCTCCCCTTTTTCTACCATTCTAAGGATGCCTACTATCATTTCCTTATCCATTTCCTCCCCAAGGCGGTGGTCTGTATACAACCCCAGTGCAGATTGTGATGCTATTTTCTGTCTCCAAGGTGACCCGCAATGCCTCCTCTCCTCCCTGTTTACCCTTTAGTTCCATTGCTTTGATCCCTTCCCTTATGTACAGAGCTACTCCTCCCCCTCTTTTACCCTCCCTGTAGATTGTGCACCCTGGCACGTTGACATCCTAGTCATGGTTCTCTGAGAACCATGTTTCTGTGACTGCCACGATATCCAGGTGTCCCTCTTCCATCAAGGCCACTAGTTCAGGAAGCTTGTTACCCAGACTACAGGCATTGGTACTCATCACCCTCCATTTTTTGATGGCCTTACCGCTTTTAGCCCCATCTCTGTCCTTACTGCCTTTGCCTTTTTCTCCATTTACCCCTTTCCTGCTCCCTATTGACCTCCTTTCCTTAGGGTTTACCTCACTAACTTCCCTGCTTTGTACGGGGGGAGGCTGGAAATTCCCTGCTCTTTTTCAGTACCTATCCCCTTTACTAGTTTTAAAGCTTGCCAATGAAGCAATTAAATCTATCACCTAGAATCCTGGTTCCCCTACCAGATAGATGCAGACCATTGCATCAGTACAGGCCTATATCCTGCCAGGTGGACCCCCAGTCCCCAGTGAAGCCAAACCCTGTGCTCCACACCAGTTTTTTAACCAGTCGTTGAATCCCATGGTGCAGAGTACCCTAGCCTCACCCATGCCATAGACAGACAGCACCTCTGAGAAGGCTACCGTGTGTGCTACTTGTCTAAGGCCCCTCCCTCACCCCACAAACTCCTCTTGCACTGCTCGGATCCCATTCCCAGCTAGATAATTTGTCCGTAGGTGTAAAATTATGTCCAGCTTCCTCTCCTGTGCAGCTGCTCCCACAATCCTAAGGATTCGCTTCTTGTGTCTCCAAGCCATGGCACCAGGCAGGAAACTTACCTCCCTTTCCCCTCCCTGTGGATTGTGGAGTACCTTGAATCCAACAGGATGCAAGACCCAGTGCAGCATGGATTCACTGGGGGAGGTTGTGATAGATGACTCTGATAGGCTTCTCCCACTGGGTCACCAGGGAAATAGATCAGGGTGTGGTAGTGCATATGGACTTCTTAGACTTCAGCAAAGCCTTTCACATCCTACCATATAGAAGGCTCATAAGGAAACTGAGCAGTTTGAGGGTGGGTCCCAAGTTGAAGAGCAATGTTTGTGAAATGTTATTGCAAATCAGCTGGAATGCATCTGCAGTTCTGTCACAGTGCAATACAAAACTCTTACAACTCTTAGACAAAAGATTTTTTTAAGACTTTGTGCTGGAACCAGCAACACTGAAACAATTCATTGAGAAATACAGAAGCAGCTCATTGTCATGATGGCTAATATGAATTGTACTTTGTGCAATAGTGCATTCAGTGCAGAGCCAGCAGAGCCCCTCCACTCAGTACTGCACCCAACTTGCTCTAGAGCCTGGAGCACCAAGGGATGGCCATATAGATGCCTAATCTCTCTTCCCCTATAGCTGGCAGCATTCAGGAGGACACAGCCTCAGACTCCTACTAGCCTGCAACAGTGAGTGACTTGGGTCACTGATACAACAGGAAGTCACTTTATCAGGCTACCCAAACATGCCACTTTTCAAAGTTTATTGATTCAGATAAGGGTTATGTAGACTTGGCTGAAGTACAGTAGGACAGAGCTCTGTGCAAAGCAGCACATGTGACACATCCTAACTTGCCTCTCTGTGAATAACTAATTAAGTTCAACTTGCTTTGCCCAGAGCTTGTTTGGGCCCTGTGGGAAGCAGAATGCATTGATCCTTTGGACCTTCTGCAAGAATCCTAACTTTCTTTTTGCAGGACCCTATGTGGATGGCCTCAAAGTATAAGTTGAGACATAACGTACTTACTATTTTGTTTGCATATGACTTGCCTTGTGGGGTGCCGCAGGGATCCATTTTGGCCCCATGTTGTTTGCAGTGTATATGCTACCATTGGGCGATATCATCAGGCCATACAATCTGAGTTTTTACTGCTATGCAGATGATACTCAGCTGTATATGTCCTTTCTGCCCAGACAGAATGATGCACTCTCTGTGCTAAATAATTGCCATACTGAGATTAGAGCCTGGATGAGTTCCAGTTGGCTGAGACTGAATCCAGACAAGACTGAAGTTCTGGTAGTGGATCCAGGTCATCCGGGGGTGGGTTTGGGGGCTGGACAACCATCAGGATTGTTACTTGGTGGTGTGTCGCTCACTACCTCAGACCGGGTGCATAACCTGGGCATTATTTTTGATGATGGTCTGACTCTAAAAGTCCAGGTGTCAGCTGTTGTCAAATCCTGTTTTTACCATCGGAGGAATATCACCTGGGTGAAACACCTGGTTCCTCTGGATGATCTTCCTACACTGGTCCATGCCTTTATCACTACCCATCTTGATTACTGAAACTCCCTCTACCTAGGGCTACCAGGGGTTGATATCCACCTCCTGCAGCTGGTCCAGAATGCGGCAGCCAGGTTTCTGACTGGGACTTCTAGAACCAATCATATTATACCTGTGCTCCGTGAGCTGCACTGGCTGCCTGTTCAGTGGTGGACCACCTTTAAGGTTGGCTTCCTAACCTTTAAAGCCCTACATGATCAGGGACCCAGTTACCTGCAAGAACTCCTGGTACCCTACTGCCCCCTCTGTCCTCTCCGATCCACCGATGAGGGATTGCTGGAGATTCCCAGGGTACGACTGAAGACAACTGGTTCTCATGCCTTCTCTTTTCCAGCTCTAACCCTGTGGAATTCTCTACCTCGTCGGTTAAGAGAATGTCCAAACGTCGGTAAATTTAAAACTGAGCTAAAAACATATTTAATTTAGCCTTCCCTAGTTATGGATGATCTGTTTTAATGCCTTTGTTTTTAATTCCATTTACATTTGATGTACTTGGTTTTATGTACAGTGCCTTGGTTTTGAAAGGTGCTATAAAAATAAAGTTGATTTGATTTTGACATATGATTTCAATCGTAGTGCAAAATGCACACCATGAGGGTTTTCTTTGGCGGAGGGGAGTCATCTTCTCAACTGCTTTTCATGTTTCTCAGATTTAAACATTCCGCTCATGTTGGACATAGAAAACCTTTGGTAGCATTTTTGTCACATTTGGTCACGTGCACATGCTATGTGTCCAGCACATGTGTTGCATTTGTTAATGTCCATCTCAATGATTTTTCGAGTGAATCACAAAGCTTTATTTCTAATTAAAATACCAAGCATAATACATTTTTTTCTGAAATCAATTCAGATATCTCATTAGACTGTCTTCAGATGAGCCATACAACCATTCAAGTGTCAACATTTACAGTTAAGTACACGTTGGGTTTTTATGTTTTAAAAGTTTTTGTTCATGCCTAACTTTAACTCAAAACAAATGTGCACATTTTTTAGTTATTATTCCAAATGATCTGAACATGTACTCAATTTTAAACATATAAATGTTTAAACCTTGTAACTCAAAAACAAAAAAAGATTTTGTTTTCGGAGCATGAAAAGGCCCTATTCTGGGGTGAGATTTAATAAACCTGTAAGTTTCATAATCTTATCAGCCTAGTTTTTCTCTGCTATCCAATGTCAAAAAAGGTCTTAATTTGAGGAATTTAAGTACTGTAAGAAAGCTTGAAGTTCTCTCAAGCTGGCTCATTGTGGAGCTCATGAGTGTTTGCTACATGTTGCTCTGCCCCTTGTCCTGTCACGCTTACCTTCCCCTTGAGCCTGTCCCACTCTCTGTTAAATCTTACAACTGGATTGTGATTGATTGTCTCCTCTAGACAGTGCATTTCATCCTGCCATCACCATCTAAGTGAAGAAATGTTGTCTAGCCTCCTTCCCGTACTTCCCACCTGCTAATTTGTAGTCATGTCCCTGGGTGTTTATGTTTTCATTTCTGTTAAAAAAAAAATTCCTCTAGGTCAACCTTGTTAACGTATTTAAGGTATTTGAAGGTCTCAGTCATATTCCATTTCTCTCTTGTCTACTCTAGTGAATACATGTTCAGGTTCACCTACCTCTGTTCATAGGGGGCACCCTGTTGTCCCTGTATCATCCTGGAAGTCCTTCCCTGCACTTCCTCCATTTTTTAATTTTGGTCCTTCGAGAGGTAGGGGCTCTAGTACTGCACACAGTACACTAGGTGTGGATGCACCATGGACATGTACCAGGGGCAGAATGACCTCCTCCCTGCTGCTGGTGAACACCCTTAATATACAACCCAACAGTCTGTTGGCCTTCCCAGTAGCCTTTTTGCATTTCATTGATGGATTCAGGTTGCTTGTGATTCATTGCAAAATAACTATCTTCATGCACTAGTTAAGGTTCATAACACAAAAGTAGCTCAGAGGGCCCGCGCTCCCACCCATGGATACCATCTTGCAATACTGGGAGCACAGGGTCCTCAGGCGTTACGTCTCTACACTTATGGATGGCTTGGAGCAAAGGGCTCAGAGGGCCCATGCTCCCAAACATTCATCTCATTATGCAAAACTGGCACCGGGCCCTCCTGCACTATTCTTCTATACTGATGAGTGGGTGGGAGCACAGGGTCCGGAGGGCCCGCACTCCCAACCATAGGTAACATATGAGTAACATTTCACTTTCTCAAAAAGAAGGGACATTCATTGCAAAAAACTCCAGTAATGCATCAGTTAGGGTTGATTCCACACCAACTAAAGTCTGGAAATTTGATGTTAGAGTTACCAACCCTGCCCCCCCTACCCCCACCCCAACCCTCCTTAGACCTATAGGCATTGGTGTGTGCCTTGGGGTCATCAGGCCTAACTCTCACCCCATTCTGTCAACTGGTTGGCCCCAAGTGCAAATGACTTTAAAGATGCAATTGCAGTTGCCAACTTTGAACAACTGGTACAGTCACCCATCAGGATAAACTACAAGATGGGGACCTCCACCCTCCTGGACTGGGTTCTTACCAATGGACCGCATCACATCTCTAAAACTGAAGTTCTCCCAGACTCCATTAGTGATCACTCCCCTATCCTTTCCCTCTGGTAGAACAAATTTAACAACCCCCCCCAAAAAAATTCACTGTGAGCCAGGTCCTACTACCTGGTCACCTAGGCCCCCTAAAGGAACACCTGCGAACTCTCAACTGGTCCCCAGTCGACACTGCCCAGGACATTGATTCAGCCTTGAATACTTTATTACAACCTTCAACTCTATATGTGATGTCCATGCCCTGCCCCAAAAATGCATGATCTGGGGTACAATTAACCCGTGGTTGACACATAACCTGCTTGATCAGATGAAATCTCGTGATCTGCTTTGGTATCGCGAAAAGGCTACAAACATGCCAGCAGATACCCAGGCTTACAAAGCAGTGCGGAATGACTGCACAAGAGCTATTCAACAAGCAAAAGCCACCTACTACAGGAACATCATTGCTTGCTCCTGGAAAGATGGAAGGAAGTTCTGGACCAATCTCTCCAAAGTTACTGGGAAATGTTCCAAAACTACTCCCGTTATGCTCAACCTAAACGGCGTTATCACCCTTGATAAAATAGCCATTGCTGATGCATTTAACACCACCTTTTCAGACCTCAGCCATGTGCTCCCACCAAACTTTTTCGATAGTACCAACTACCACCCATCCTGATAGACCAATCGGTCCTATGAATCAGCCCCCTTTTTACTTTAAGGCAATCTTGGAGGGATTAGCCAAAAAGCACATACTCAAGGTACTTGGTAAGTCCAGGCACAGTGGCGGCTCCCTTGATTTAAAGCTTATTGCCTTTACCATTGATGAAATCCTACTCCCCCTAACCAAAATTCTTAACTGCTCCCTTATGCTCTCGCAATTCCTGGGTAAGTGGAAGTCCGCAATGGTGACTCCTATCCACAAAAGTGGTGACCCATCTCTCCCTAGCAACTACAGACCAATCTCTATCTTGCCCCCCTCTCCAAGGCACTGGAAAGGACAGTAGCGGATCAACTTACCGACTACCTTGAAAAATACAACTGAGTCCTCAGCAACATGGTTTTCACAAAGGTCACAGCACCACCACAGCCCTCTTAGATTTCACATCCTACACTCACCAGGCACTACATCAAAACCTCTCAATTGGCACCACCTTTATTGACCTTACAAAGGAGTTTGATACCGTCAACCACACCATACTAACTAAACAGCTCTCATCTCTAGGCTTGTCACCCGATGCCACTAACTGGTTCCAGAGCTACCTAGGTGACTGTTCCCAGCAGGCCAGAATCAGAGATACCATCTCATCATCCTGCCCTGTCTGATCGGGTGTTCCCCAAGGATCTATACTGGGGCCCTTATTATTTAGCATCTTTGTCAATGGGCTCCCAGCCTCCTGTGGTGACAGAATACTCCCATATGCTGATGATGCTGTCATTTTCGCTAGCCACTCGGACATCTCCCTCCTCCAGCAACAGCTGCAGCATAGTTTAACAGAGGATGAAACCTAGTTCATGTACCATAAACTTGTTTTAAACTACACAAAAATGAAAACACTGCTTTTTCATGGAACCCACAGCAAACACAAGCACCAAAAACTGATTATCAAAAACAGTGTTGGCACCACCATGGAGCAGGTCGACCACTTCAAATACTTGGGAGTGACCCTCGACTGCACACTATCGTATGCCCTGCATATAAATAACATCGTCAAAACCTTTAATACCCATATTGGTATGCTCTATAGATAGAGGCACTGCCTAACTACTGAAGCTTTAAAGCTTGCGATACAGTGCTCTGTTATCACACTTATTGACTATGGTCTCGTAATCTATGGTTCCGCCACAAACACTGCCCTCCGGCGCATAACCCTTGCCCTGAACAAAGCCTGTCAGCTCCTATCCTCAGCCCCATAACTCACACACACTTGAGACTTATATGAACAGGTTAACTGGCTCCCACTGTCAGGGAGAATAAAGTATCAATCATGCATTCTCACAAAGAAGGCATCCCTTGGCCTCCTGCCCCCTGGTGTCCAGTCAGTACTGTCCCCTCACTGCCCCATGCGATTAAGCAGAAGTTCTGAAAACCTAGCCTTCTCTGTCCCCTTATGTCAGACTTCTCAAGGGCAACACTCTTTCATTGTAAGGGCCCCAAACTTGTACAATTCACTTCCTAGGGACATCACCAACGCCACTAATCTCAACCCCTTTAAGCGCATTCTTCGTCAGCACTTGGTGGCCAATACCAGCTGTGACTGCGCCTTGAAAAAATAAAATTTCTTCTGTGCCTTGAAAAAAATAAAAATAAAATCTCTTCTTTGCTCCCCTTCCCTCTCCTGTGTTTTAATCACTCCCCCCAACCCTCTTACCCCATTATCCCTTCTCCTGTCTCTGTCTTTCCCACCCTTTACTTAAGCCCTGCTCCATGCCACTATCTCCAGGCTCCCATCTCCCCCTCTCTTCCTTTCCTTTCCTTTCTCTTCACCATCTCCTACTTTCTCACCTGCATCCCCAGTCCCCACCCTCCTCTTTTTCTCCTCCTTGACCTCCCCTTTCTTTCTCACTCTAATCCCTCTCCTCTCACACATGAGCCACAATTGTTTCACCCATTTTTTACTGTTGACAAAACCTTTGGCAGCATGTGCACTGTTAACTGACAGCTCTCTTACTGTTACCTAATGTATTTTAATATGATGATTAATTTCACTTGTATTGCTTTGTATCCTTGTATTTTTACTCATGTAATTATTTGATAGCCTGTTTTGTTATAACTTGTCATGTTTCTATGATGTGGATCCTTTGTAAAGGAGCCTTTGGCTCTGAAACTTAAATAAATGAATAAAAATTCTCTTATGCTGTACCATCTCAGCTTCCTTACAAATTGAATGGGGTGAGAGGCCCAATGACCCCAAGGCACACACCGACACCTGTTGCTCTCTGGAGGGGAGGGGTAGGGTTGGTAACCCTAAACCCAACATCCAGACCTTTGTTGGTGTTGAATCAATACTAACTGATGCATTAATGGAATTTATTGCAATGAATAATAATACAGCTGAGCTGACAAGTATTCAAATACAGATGAACTGTACGAAAAAGTGATCAAAATAGGGAGCAAAAGGCTTCTTTCACCATCTTAAAGATGAAATGGATTACTGTACTGTAACAATTTTAACAAAACGTGCATAAATGTCTGAGTATGCTAAAAGGGAGATCACCAGCAGTCAACACAGTAAACAATCAGAAGTACCATAAACCGGACAGTTGTGCCCCTCTAGGGGGCATCTAGCATCCACCATGGAATGATATTTACTAGGTGTCGAGCCACAAAAGGAGGACTTCTGGTGAAGCAACTCCCAGAGATGGCTGGCTAAGCTAGGAACTCCATTTTGGACTATTCCTAATCCTCCCTTTACCAGACTGAACTTCATTGGTTTACCTGTTATACTAGTTAGGAGATTACACTTTGGATGGGTAAACACTGGAAACCTAATGACTCTGTGGCTGATTCTCACCCCTGGTACTTATGCCAAGAGGGTAGCATCTTTCAAAAAAAGAGGTGTGCAAGAACAAGAGGGCACAATTTGAAGATGGGGGGGCGGCTCAGAGGTAATTTAAGGAAGTATTTTTTCACAGAGAGGGTTGTGGATGCATGGAATGGCCTTCCGGAGGAGGTTGTGGAGTCAAAATCAGTGGTGGAATTCAAGCATGCATGGGATAGTCATAAGGCAATTCTGGGGGGTTGGGGTAGGAAGAAGTAGGCTGCTGGTTAACTAGGATCTGCAGCTTATCCAGTAGGTAGGGAAATGGGCAGACTGGGTGGGCCAAGCGGTCCTTATCTGCCGTCAAATTCTATGTTTCTATGTTTCTATGCCACAGCAGATCTCTCCTCATGGACAGATGGTGGCAAGCATGGTGGATGATTCCCCTCAGCCTTCTAATGTTGTATTGCTGGTGGAGACCAAAGGTTTCCATACTGAGATCTGCTCTCTTTATTCAGAATTAAAAAAACTCAGTACTCTCTATTGAAAAGAAAATGAATGAACTGGAACAGCAAGTCTCTGATTCTGACAGTCAGGTGGGTTGGTTAGAGTGGTTTTTTGCCCATTTGCTTCTGGAAATGCAGCAGTTGATGGATAAATGCAATGATTTAGAGAACAGCTCTCGTCAGAAAATGTGTAGCTCTGTGGGTTACCTGAGGGGTTTGAGGGCAAAGCAGACTTAATTTGTTTCAAGGGGTTTTCTCCTCAGTCTTGGATGTTAGCGATCTTCTCCCCTTGCCAATTAAATAGACACATAGATTGCTCTCTACCCCTGCCAACGATTCAAACTCCATTATTATTCATTTTTTTAACTATGCAGTCAAGCAAGCTACTGTATCTTGCATAGGGCATGGAGAAAGGGACAGATAATCTATCAGGGCAATTGGCTAGTACTAGCCTATGATTACTCGCCACCAGTTCAATAGTGGTGGAGAGCACTTTCTCCCCTCTTTAAGATTCTTCGGATTCATAACCTAAAGTTTGTTACTCCTTATCTGGCCAGTCTGCAAATGTATTTCCAGGAGGGAGTCAAGACCTATGAGGATTACTACTCCACATATCAGGCTCTTCAAGAACGGAATCTGATCCCCGCTGAACCGATGGAGGAACAGGAGTTATAGGATAAGCAAGAACCTTGTAAGAAATCAATTAAAAGCAATGGGACCAAATTATATACACCCCAGGATATTAAAGGAATTACAGACAGAGGTAGCAGCACTGCTGGTGGCCCTATTTAGTGAGTTGCTCAATACAGGGGTGGTTCTGGAAGATTGGAGGGGGGCAAATGTGGTCCCTATTCACAAGAGTGGGAGCAGGGAGGAGGCAGGAAACTATAGGCTAGTCAGCCTCACATCAGTTGTGGGCAAGATCATGGAGGTGCTGCTTAAGGAAAGGATTATGGAACACCTAGTATCCACAGGAACACAGAATCCGAGACAGCATGGATTCACAGCAGGAAGGTCATGCCAAACAAATCTGACAGACATTTTTGACTGGGTGAAGAAGGAGGTGGATATCACCTACCTTGATTTCCGCCAGGCCTTTGACTCCATACCACACAGAAAACTGGTTATCAAGCTAGGCAGATTGGGTATAGGCCACAAAGTAGTGAACTGGGTTAGTAACTGGTTAAGTAACAGGAAGCAGAGGGTGGTAGTGAATGGAATCAAATCCGAGGAAAGGAGGGTGACTAGTGGGGTGCCTTCTCAGGGATCAGTCCCAGGGCCAGTCATTATTAATATCTTTATCAGTGACATTGCTGAAGGGCTCGAGGGGAAGGTTTGCCTATTTGCAGATGACACCAAGATCTGCAACAGAGTAGGCACTCCAGAGGGGGTAATAGAATGAGGAGGGTTCTCAGTAGACTGGAAAGATGGTTCAAAGTGTGAAAATTAAAATTCAGTGCAAAGAAGTGTAAAATCATGCACCTGGGGTAAAGAAACCCTGAGGAGAGTTACAGGATGGGGGGGATTGCTGACAGTCACCAGGGAAGAGAGGGATCTAGGGATAATCATCTTAGATTACCTAAAGGTGGCCAAACAGATTAACAAGGCTGTGGGGAGGGCCAGTGGGATATTGGAATGTATAGGAAGGAGGATCTCTGGCAGAAGAAGGGAAGTGGTGATACCATTGTACAAAATGCTGGTAAGGCCTCATCTGGAGTACAGTGTTCAGTTCTGGAGGCTGCATCTTCATAAGGACATTGAAAGGGTGAAGGCAGTCCAGAGAAGGGTGAGCAGGATGGTGCAGGTCTTGCATCAGAAGACTTATGGGAAGAGATTAAAAGACCTCAATATGTATACACTGGAAGAGAGGAGGGAGTAGGGAGATATGATTGAAACATTTAAGTATCTTAAGGGCTTGAAAAAAGTGCAAGTGAGTTACATTTTTCAGTACTAGAGTTGCACAAGGATGAGGGGGCACGTTAAGAGACTGGAGGGGGCAGGATAAGGGGAAATGTGAAGAAATTATTCTTCACGGAAACGGTGATGGATGCTTGAAATAGGCTACACAGGGACGTGGTGGGAGCTAGCAGAATGGGGTGATTCAAACAAGCATGGGATAGACATAGGGGGACCCTAGATGTGGGAAAGAGGGGCCAAAGTCAATGACCACATAGGGTCAACAGCCGCTAATGCAGGTAGTGACTACAGGCAGACTTGGTGGGCCTAGCGGGCCTTACCTGCCATCAGCTACTATGTTACTATGTTTAAAAAAAGTCTGGACTAAAGTTTCTCCTGAAGGAAAGAAATAGAGGAAGGAACAACCTTTGGAAAAAATGTGTTCTCTCTTGCAGACTTTCCAATGGGACAAACCAAATACACGCAGATGCACAGAAAGTGACAGCAGATAAGGACCGTATGGCCCACCTAGTCTGCCCTTTTTCCCTACCTGATGCATTACCACAGACCCTAGTTGATCTGTGGCTTATTCTCTCTTCCCTATTGCTAGAGTACTCTTATGTCTATCCCATGCATTCTTGCATTCCTCATCTGTTTTTGCCCCACCACCTCCTCAGGGAGGATGTTCCAAGCATCCACCACTCTTTCTGTGAAAAAGTACTTCCTCACATTGCCCATGAGCCTACCCCCCAGCCTCATATCATGCCCCCTTGTTTTTGTACACCTTCTTTTCTGAAAGATGCTACCCTCCCATACCTTGTTTATCTCCCTAAGGTACTTGAGTGCCTCTATCATATCCCCCTCTCTCTCCTCCAGGAAATATATATTGAGGTCCTCTACTCTTTGCTCATGTGACTTTTGGTGCAGTCCTTGCACCATTTTTGCTGCCCTTCTCTCGACTGCTTCTATTTTGTCTATATTCTTCCAGAGATGCAGCCTCCAGAACTGGATACTGTACTCCAGATGAGTTATCACTAGCGATCTGTACAGTGGTATAATCACCTCCTTTTTTCTGCTGGTGATACCTTTCCCTATGCACCCTAGCATCCCACTGGCTCTCCCCACAGCCTTCTTACATTGTTTGGTTACCTTTAGGTCATCAGATATGATTACCCCCAGGTCCCTTTCTTGACTGGTGGCCATCAGTACCCCCCATCTTGTAATCCTCCCTTGGATTTCTGCACCCCAAGTGCATGATATTACACTTTTTTGCATTGAATCTTAGCTCCCACACGCTCGACCACTCCTCACGCACGTTTAGGTCCTTTCTCATTCCCTGCCCCTCCCCCCAAGTGTTGACCCTGTTGAAGATCTTAGTGTCATCTGCAAAGAGGCACACCTTCCCCTCTGGTCCCTCTGCAATGTCACTTATGAAGACATGAAATGAGTCTTACTACTGAACTGCTTTTACTGGCATGTCTTGTTATTTACCGTTGTGTTTATAATTGCAGTTTTAAAAACAATTGCTGCTGTTTACTCTGAGAGGTAATTAGATTTGTTAGGATGTTATTTTGGGATTTTGAGTCAGATGTGTGAGGTGTACTGGAGTGAGCTGGACTTTGGTTGAAGCAGTATTTATTTATTTATTTATTTATTTATTTCTATATTGTTGACCTCTTTGCGATTAAATTTTGTTGATTTGATGCTGCAGTAACCAGAGCTGGAGATTTCCCTGCTGTGATTTTAGTTTTCTTATGCATATTTGAGTCCAGCTAAGATGTAGGCTGCCCTGATTTTTCTGGCATGTTCTATTAAGTGAATTTACACTTTTCTGTTCTGCAGTTTATGTGGCCTTTCCTCTCTTTGATATTGGGGTGTGACTTCTTTTTGCTTAGCTGGCTTAGCAGGCTGTAGCTCCAGCCCTCACCTGCAGACTAGATCTCTGTTTCTGCAGCACTCTTCTTCATATGGTAGTATCCCAGCCAGTTTTACAGATCTGAACTGTGAACAGATTACTCAGTCTGAGTGGCCAAGGTCTTATTTCTGTTTCCCCCCCCCATTACTTTTTATGTTGGTTTGTAATTATTTGGAAATGCTATATGCATTGCATAGTCTTGGGGCTGTGGCTGAGAAGTAAATGGAGATTTTTATTTTATTCTAGCATACAGCTTTATTATTTGATCCATATCTTTTAATCTGAGTGCTGAGGATAGTGTAGGATATGGTTAGCATGGTGAACATTTTTTTCAATTGCTCAAGCACGGTGAAGTGTTGGAGGTCATTATCATTGCATTTGTGGATGTTCTTTTAGTTGTCCTTTCTGGTATCCTGTGATAAGGGTGTCTGCTACTGAGCACTTTCAAAAAGGGTGACTCAGTAATGATGCCTGTTCACAGGGCTACTGGAGAGGGAGGGCGAATACGAATATAGCAGCATCCTGTTGCTACATGTAGACGCATGTGGGGGGAGCAAGCTCACCATGCGACGGATGGAAGGGGAAGGAGGGTCTATGAGGTGTAATGTGGCAATGGACTACTGAGCTGGCCATGTGGTTTGGTGGGTTTGTGGCAGGCTAGGGTTGGGAGAGTGCCAGGTTTGATTCTGGGTGTGTTGGTATTTTTACATTGGTCTGGGATTTCTATTTTTTTTGTTTTCACCCCCACTCCGACATGCACTCCCGCTGGAGTTGAGAATCCTTTAGTAGGGGGCTGCAGGGGGCAAAGCGCCCCGCATAAACAAATCTATGTTTTTGGTGCCCTTTTGCTCTGCACTGCAAGTGTAGATCGATGAAATTGATTTTCGGCAAATGTACACTCACCCTAATGGCGATCTCCTTTCCACAATCGCCGTTATTACATAGAACCGTTTGTTCTCGTGTCATTTGTTTTTATTCTTTAACTTCACCAGGCTTCCCTGGTCCTATTCACGATTAGCCACTTTTAGATGAGAGGGGCATGGTTTAAGGCAGCAGTTTTATGAGAAGGGTTAGAATACGTTTTTCTTTCTATTGATAATTTTTTGATCTGGTTATGTTCTGCCCTCCTGGTCTGTGGGTTTCTGACATTGTTATTTGATATAACAGTTCTTTCTCACTTTTTTCAGCTTTTAGGTTTCTTTTTTATGACGATCTTGCATCTCCTTTTTTCTTTAGACTTTTTCTTTCTTTAATGTGTCTTGGGGGTTATTCTGAGTATAGTCAAGGTGGGTTTTGTCTACTTACATACTATCCCCCTTTTTAGTGTTGTTTTAAGACTGTCTTTGGTTCCAGCTGTTTTTATAATGGTCTTATTTATTCTTTGCTTTAGCCCTTTCCTTGGGCTGATTTTCTCTTTTGTTTTGGTTTTTTGTTTGGGTTTTATATATATTTTTTTAAGGGGTAGTTCCTAGCATATATTTAATCTGGGCCTGCCTATCCTTTTAATCTTTCTCCTTTTTTCTCTTTTCCCCCCTTCCCCTGTTTGTGTCTTCCTGTGTTTCCCAGTATTATTCTTCTTTCTTTCTCTATTTCGGGTCCCTGATGGCTATCCTTCTTGCCCAACATAAACTAAATACACATAAGATATTTTTTGATATGGTTCCGAGTGAACCTAGGGATCTTTGAGTTGGCCAGACATTTTCCCCTGCAGTGCTATCTGTTTTTTCTGCACTGCTCAGGAGCCTGATTGTTGGTATGGCTCTCACCCTTGGAAGTTTTTTTCTGTGTTTCTCTTTATAGTGCATATGGTTAGAGCCTATTATTTATTGAAATTGGTTGCTGTTCAAATGTTGTTGTGCACGTTCTAAAAGTTGTCGTGCATGTTTTAAAAGTTATTGTGCACATTCTATAATTAATATTCATCAGTCCCGAAATTAATATTCATCAGGCCCATGCTAACTGCCACCTCATTGGATGAAACTAAGCTTTTCAAACAAGGAATCCAAACCAACATGGCAGCGCCACTTAGTGAGCAGCTCACAGGGACAATTTGGACATGGAGTGTCATAGTCAGCTCTGTGTTAACACACCGCTATATATATATATCTAGAGATATATCTAGAGATATATATATATATATTTACATAAATGAAGGGTCTGGACTGGAATGGTACTGCAGCAATGATTGGGATAGATGAACACCACAGCAGACTGAGCTGCCGACAACAAGAGGGAGTGGAAGAAAACCTTGTAAAACTAAAAACTTCAGAAATACAACTTTATTTTAAGTCTCAGGGAACCATATACTATAAAAAATAAAGTATGGGTGCCCAAACACAACTCACCCTGTGTTTCCATATCAGGGATGAGATACCAGCATGGCCCTCTCAAGCTTTGCTCTCGTGGCCCATACGCTGGTATCTCAACCCCTCAATAGAAACACAGGCTCGTTGAGTATGGGCACCCATACTTTATTACTCATATTATGGTTGGCTGGGCTCTTAGAGGGTTTTTTCTTGCCCTGTTGACAGATGTTTTATCTCTCTCTCTTTTGAGGGATTTTGTAGTATGATGCTTTTTTTGCATATCTTATGTATTTGTACTATTTCCTCGATTTCCCCTTCTTTTAAGGGAATAGAGTACTGGTTATTTGGACCTTTTTTTGTCAGTCCTACCTTTTTGGATATTTGGAATACTCTGCCCAGTTAGTTAGTTAGGTGGAGTTAGATTAGTAATATTTTCTTTATTTATCCAACTTTATTTTTCACTATATCTATTTTGGTGGTATTTGACTTACAGAGCACTAATAGCTTTGATATTTTGACAGACGTGCAACTTGTACATATACAGTACTTGTATGTAAACTTTTTGATATTTTTCTATGTTACTTGAATTTAAGGCAGCTACAGTTTTTTTTTTTTTTAGGTCTGTTGATTCTGCTCAGTCACAATACTTATTGTGTTATTCCTTCTTTAAATTGTTAGGGGAATCCCAGTATGGGACAGGGCTTACTGGTTTAGTAAGATCCCTCAATTTGGTTATTCTTCATTTTGCTTTAGGATATAGAAGTCCAGGGCTCTTAGACCCTTTTCATTTTGTTTTTTCCTTTAGATATGTATCCATTATGGTGATACCTACTAAAGTTCTTTCTTACAATGTTAATGGCATCCATAATCATGTTAAACGGTACCACCTCCTTCAATATCTATAACACCATTGGGCAGACTTTATATTTTTGCAGGACACTCATTTATCACCCAAGGAGCATAATACATTTGTTAAGTTAAGCTTTGATCATGTTTTTTTTCTTCCCATAATTCCAGGCACCGGAGAGGGGTTCTAGTTTTATGCCACCATGGACTGCCCTTTGCCCCCCCCAATTTTCTGTTAATGACAGGGCGGCCCATTATGTAGTTTTTACAGGCTCTCTTGGAGGTCATCCTATAACTTTGGTGAATACCTATTTTTCCCTGGGCACTGCTCGTCAGATTTTTGTATCTTTTTTTCACATTGTTAGATCATATGCACAGTCAGGTATTATGGGGAGGCAATCTCAATCTTACTCTGTCGCCAGACTAGGATTCCTCCAACTGCAAGGCTTTTTGACAGTCAGCTGCAACTAAATACTTCATCAAAATGCTTCATTCTTTAGGACTGGTCAATGTATGGCAATTTAGTCACCCAAGACATAGGGACTTCACCCATTATTCACCTCGGCATGGTACTTTTGCTGAGCTTGAATATTTCTTCACCACATTAGAACATATTGACTCACTTAATGAAGTGGAGCATGGCCCATTTCATAGAAACATAGACTTTGACGGCAAATAAGGACTGCTTGGCCCACCTAGTCTGTCCATTTCCCTACCTACAGGATAAGCCGCAGATCCTAGTTAACCAACAGCCTATTTCTTCCTACTCCCCACAAAAATTGCCTTATGTCTGTCCCATGCATTCTTGAATTCTCACACAGTTTTAGACCCCACAGCCTCCTCAGGAAGGCTGTTCCATGTGTCCACCACCCTCTCTGTGAAAAAATACTTCCTCACATTGCCCCTGAATCACCCCCCATCTTCAGATTGTGTCCCCTTGTCCTTGCACATCTCTTTTTCTGAAAGATGCTACCCTCTTGGACTTTTGGACTGTCCTACTCCATTACTGTCCACTCCATTTTGGCCAGATCCATTTCCATGTTATGATGTGCCACCCAATGGGTTGGCTGTGCCTGCTGGTGCCTGCTGCTGCACCCCTGATTGTGTCAGCAGCTGTTGCTATCCAGGAGCAGGCTGGCGGGTGACTGGCCATTGACAGCTTGCTGGCCCACTGGCTGTGGGGATACCTGGGTTTGCTGCTGACCAACATTCTGAACTGGGGCCTGAGGAGGAACCTTCAACACTGTCCCTTTGTTATCCCAAGTACCAATATTCATATCATGTTTAATGGGTGGTGGAGGAAGGTTAGAACTGCCATTACCACTCTTGGACTTTAATTTGGGTTCTGGTTTTGCTGGCTTGCTACCAATATCAACCCAGGATGTTGGTTTTGGAGGGGCAATAGTAGCTGGCAGCATATTGCTAGAGGCCACAATATTATTAGTAACTGCTCCGCTACCCACAGCAGAACCAACAAATTTAGGGGTGCTACTGGCCACCTCTGTACTGCCCAGCTTCACTGCTGACATTCCTTGGTCAATAGTATTCATGCCAGGGGCCTTGTTAAGTGGAGAATGCAGACTGTCCATCAATCATGGCACCACCAAGTGAGCTGGGCATATGTGCATAGCTGCTGCTATATCCAGAACTTTGAGCTGACTGTCCCTGAAAGTTGTTAGTCCCACAGGCTGAGAAATCTATTCCACTTGGAAAGAAGTTAAAACCATGTTAGCCCAGGAAGGGTGTACTCCCCATAATCCCCAGCTGACCAAACATTGCATCAGGAAGGAAGTGGTGTTCTCCATTGCTCAGCTGTCCTTATGATGTCAGGTAGGGCATCAGAGGGTCACCTCCTGTAGACCACGCTGCTTCATTCATGGAGTAGGAGAGCCCAATGGAGGGACTGTAGTAACTTGGCATGTATGAGTTCAACATGGCAGTATAAGCATTATTCTGTCTAGCCGGAGTGCTAAGGTAAGGCTCGAAATTGTCATCATTTAACAAATCCTTCTGATGTACAGTTCCATTTTGTACTTTACTTCCTTGGCCTTTCGGTCTCTGTTCCAATAAGCTACTGGTGGACATCTCTTTCTACCCAAAGCAGCCCTCAGCTCGCTCTGTGGTAGAGTGGGAACCCCCCCCCGGACAAATCTCTGCTGTTCTCTGTTCTGTTATTTTTCTTTTAAATCTACTGCAGTAGTATGTTTATTTCTATATTTATATTTTTTCTTACTCTATCCTTTATTTTCTACTGTAATAGGGTGGGCCTCCTATTATAGTACATTCCTGCCTGTTTTCTCTTTAGGATTTGTTCAGGAGGTGGAAAGTTCCCACATATCACCAAATGAATGTCAGACTGTAAAAGGTAGACACTCAATTTATCCCCCGTTGAACTCGGTATGTAGAGGTTAAAAGCTGGTCATTAGCTGTTTGGACCAGGATTAAAGTCAGTAAGGCTAAAAATATTAAATAAATGTAGTTGTGTTGGAATTATTGCTCATTAGAGCAAGGGAAGTGTTGCCTGACTCGCCCTGCTTCCCTGCTGCCTCACTGTCATTGGGCTGTGAGCATCTTACAGAGACAACTAGGCAGGTACAAGCAGGAAGTGAATAAAAACAAAACAAGAAATGACTCATAGCAAGCTCTTTCTACAGTTATCATTTTTCCGCTTTTCTTGTTCCAACCTGCACACAAGGACTATGCCTGCCTGGTCTTTCAATGACCCAGTCCAGATAAAATAGAGCACGTTAGAAAGGGAACAAGAAAATAATTAAGTTTATAAGTTACCTGACAGAGGTGCTTAGGAAGGAACCCCTTCAACTAGACTTCAGAGCAGCCTAAACAAAGCTAATATTTAAAGTGACAGTAGCAATTTAGGTGTAGTATTCATAATCACTGTTAGTGAAGGAGTTTTATTTTATAATGGAGGCATTTCATTTTCTTTTTGGGTTAAAGGCTAAACCTTACCTGCCTAACACTCCACACATAGTTCCTACCTTTAAGAAGGCACTCATAGGACTGAACGCTCCTCTCTGTCCTGCTTTTATAGCAACATTCAGAAGGAGGTACTACATCAGAGGGAGGAGTCAGGGTGTTAAGATGTCCCATTAGTATGCAGTTAAACTTCTTATGATTTATACAAAATTTATAAAACTTTATTTGATTCAGCCAATCTAATGGACTTGTAAATATGATGCAATGCAACTAATGACCTCAGTCAGCCCAAATGCATGTATTAGTGTAGATTAATTCCTTGTGTTAGTATTAGGGGCGGAGTTAGTGTAACATGATGTCATCAAGTAAATACTATATAAAGACTTCAATTGAAGCCTGATTCAGATGGATGTTGGACACAGAGGATGGTGGTCCTGTTAGTCTGATGGGATCACCCTGTGTGAATTTTGTTTGATTTAAACTATGAAAGTTATTTTCCTTTCGTTGCTTCAGTGGATGAGTTTGATTTGATTTGTAACAGAAATAAATCCTTTTAACACACTAAGCCATGTGTTTTCTACAACTCAGAACTGTCTTGTGTTGTCACTTAACCCACACTTCCACAGTTGGTATTAGAAGTGGGATACCTGGCTGTCCATAAGCTCACTTGGGGGAGGCCAGAATAATACCAGTCTTGGTATTGGTGACAAATAAAAGATGGCTACCGGAATTGATCACAAAGTGGGAGCTATCACCCGGTCACAGGCAGAGCAGAGGGAGGAACCATTGTATACTGGGCTACCGGATGTTCAACAGAAAACCACCAAAGAGTCTCCAGTAGAAAAAGAGGAAGAGGAACACCGACTGGATATTTCTGCAGATACTGGGGACATTCCACCAAGAGATATAAATGATCTTCTGCATTGGCTGGCTGTTCGTCAAATGGAAATCGAACGGCAGAGGGATGCAGATGCCCAAGAAAGAGATCGAGATAGGAGAAGACAAGATGTCCAGTGGATTGAGACTTTACAATTATTATAACAGCTGGGTGTGGGACAGGGAGCTGGAGGTGGAACTACAACTAATAATCCCAAAGACATCAAATTATCACGTATATTACCAACAGATGATATAGAGGCCTATCTTACCACGTTTGAACAAGTGGCTAAGGCATGTGACTGGCCAACCCAACAATGGGTTGAGAGACTTGCTCCCCTACTTGACCGGAAAAGCTCAGCTGGCCTATAGAATATGGACTCATGATTAGCAGATGACTATGACCTGGTAAAACAGAAAATCCTAAAAAGGTATGACATTAATGCTGAAACTTATCGACAGAGGTTTCGATCTCTGAAACACCAACCTCATGACCCTCCCAGAGAGACTTATGTGAGATTATGGGAGAATTATGCCTAAAATGGATTGTGCCTGAGGGAAAATCAAGAACAGACATTATAGAAATGTTCGTCATGGAACAATTTCTACAGGTGTTACCCACTGATGTACAGATATGGATTAAGGAGCATAATCCAGAGTCAGCAGAAATGGCGGTTACCCTGGCTGAAGATTTTTTAGCTGCCCATCAGTCTTATAAAAGAGGAGGCACCTGAGTAAATGAACCTGGGATAAGACCTATACGGGTAAAACATCCTCAGACTGTACCACCAAAAAGCTATGAACTTGAGAAGGGAAAAAGAACTGTGCCTATGAATATAATATGTCATAATTGCCAGGGTAAAGGGCATATTGCCAGATTCTGTCCCTCTAGAAAGCCAGAGAAAGCTCACCTAGCTCTATTAAATTCAACATATTTAACTACTAGTGTGCAGATAGAAGGTCAGACGGTATTGGGTCTAATAGATTCAGGTAGTAAAAATACATTGGTAAGAAAAGATTTAGTATTGAACAGGACTAGGGGGCCTACAATGAAAGTGGTATGTGTACATGGGAATAGCCATCAATACCTCACTGTAAAAATACCTCTTCAAGTTAATGGAGCTGAATCTGTAGTTACAGCTGGATTAGTCCCATGTCTACCAGTACCGGTAGTGATAGGCCATGATTTCCCTGGGTTTTCTTCCTTAATAGAAAATCGTAACTCGGGTATGATAACCATGACAACTAGAGCCCAGAGTAGAAGAGAGGTACTACTTGGATACTTGTTCCCATTTGAGGGAGATGTATATGGGACCACTGGGAAAACAAGGAAGTCAGGAAAGGAAAGAAAGAGATTACAGGAAAAATGGAAAGAGGCTACATATAAAGTCCCTGGGAACCCAGCACAGATATATGTTAAATTAGATATGGTGAAGCAGCAGCAAGATGATACAACCTTACAATCTTTGTTCCAGCAGGTTGGTCAAAAAGAAGTCCCGGGAGCTCCTCAAGTACAGATTAAGAACAATTTATTGTATCGGATATGTAAAAATCCTAACACGGGGGAGACAGTAGAACAGTTATTAGTTCCTCAGTGTTATAGAGCAGACAAATTGGGATTAGGTCATGATGTACCCTGGGCTGGTCATACAGGAAAGAACAAAACTACTAATCAGATTTTGCAGAGATTCTTTTGGCCAGGTATACATCAAGACATAGCCCAATATTGTCAGTCATGTCCAGAATGCCAACTCATTGTGCAAAAGGAAAAAACAGATGTGGTACCCTTATTACCCCTCCCACTAGTAATGACCCCATTCGAAAGGATAGGGATGGATGTGGTGGGACCTTAATAAAAAGTAGTAAAGGTAACCAATTTATTCTGGTAGTCTGAGACCACGCACTAAATATCCTGAGGCTATCCCAATGAGAACAGTGACTACCCTAGGATAGCCGAAGAGTTAGTTAAACTATTTGACAGGTAGGAATCCCCAGGAAATTGTAACTGACAGAGGAACTAACTTTAATGCGGAATTGTTGAGAGAATTGTATAGATTACTGGGAATAGTGGCTATCAGAACATCCCCTACCATCCTCAGACAGATGGGTTGGTTGACGGTACAATCAAACCTTGACGAGAATGCTAAGAAAGTTCATAACGATGAGGAAAAGATTGGGATAAATATCTACCCTTTCTATTATTTGCATATCGAGAAGTTCCCAGGCCTCTACGGGATATTCCCCTCTTCCTTGCTATATGGTAGAAATCCCAGAGGAATATTGGATGTGGTTAGGAATACTGGAAGAGGGAAGGATTTAAAGTCTCCTGGCTTAGCTCAGTATATGAGACAATTGAAACAAAGGCTGGTCTCTTTGCCCAGAAAGCTCATGAGGCAGGAATAGAAGCACAAAAGATCAGAAAAGTAACTATGATAAAGGAACAAATCCAAACAAACAGTTTATGATGGGAGAAAAAGTATTATTACTGTTACCATCTTCCACTCATAAGGTATTTATGAAATGGCAGGGCCCATATATAGTACTTCGTCAAGTCGGTCCAGTGATTTATGAAATAAGTACACCTGATTGAAAAGAAAAAAAACAAAATCTACCATGCTAATGTACTAAAAAAATTGCATAAGAGACCTGAAACAGGCCTGCAGTTATTTGTAATGCCTGGTGAAGTCCAGACAGAACTGGAGATAGCGTATGGGTGTTTAGAAGGAGAAAGAGGGATAGAGGAGATTAAAAATAAATATAGAAATAAACTAGTACTACTGCAGTAGATTTAAAGAAAAATAACAGAATAGAGAACAGCAGAGGTTTGTCCGGGGTTTCACTCTACCACATTTGGTGGAGATGCGGGATAAAATAAATTCAAATCTGTCAGGTCCACAAAAAAAGGAATTACTGAGCTTAATTAAGAAATTTGCAAACACCTTTACTAGTACCCCTGGATTAGCAACAGGGGTAGAACATAAGATACAGACTTCCACTGGGCCCATCAGAAAGAAAGCATACCGGCTACCTGAAAGAAGTAAACCCTTGGTACAAAGAGAAATTCAAAATATGCAGAAGTTAGGGATTATTGAACCTTCACACAGTCCATGGGGCTCCCCTATTGTAATAGTACCTAAGAAGAGAGGAGGAAATAGGCTGTGTCTAGATTTTCGAGGGATAAACCAGGTCTCCCAATTTGATGCCTACCCGATGCCTCAGATAGATGAAATCATTGATAAGGTGGGACATGCCAACTATATTTCAACTTTGGACCTGACTAAAGGATATTGGCAAATTCCTTTAGCAGAGGAATTAAAGGAGAAAACAGCCTTTAGCACTGGCATGGGTTTGTTCCAATTTAAGACTATGCCTTTCGGTCTTCATGGGGCCCTGGCAACCTTCCAACGATTTATGGACCAGGTATTGGCACCACATGTGGGTTACTGTGCAGCCTATCTGGATGATATTGTGTTTAGTTTAGATTGGGAAACACATATGAAACACCTAGAGTCAGTAATTGCTTCTCTTCAACAGGTGGGTATGACTATCAATCCCACCAAGTGTACATTGGCCCAAGAGGAAATCAGATATTTAGGCTTTATATTAGGGAATGGGCTAATTAAGCCAGAAGTTAGTAAAATAGAGGCGGTAGCAAATTGTCCTGTACCAACTACGAAAAAACAAGTACGGTCATTTTTGGGGTTAGCTGGTTATTATAGAAGGTTCATACCACATTTTGCAACAATTGCTACCCCACTTGCTGATCTTAAAAAAAGACATTTGGTAACCAGATTAAGTGGAGCCCTGAATGTGAACAAGCGTTTCTACAAATTAAGGCCACTTTATGTTCTTCCCCCGTGTTATGCAGCCCTAATTTCCAGTTCCCTTTTGAGGTATATACGGATGCTTCTCGTACAGGTATAGGGGCAGTACTGAGTCAAACCATAGAGGGTGAAGAACACCCGGTAGTGTACATTTCAAGGAAACTACATGACAGGGAACAAAAATATTCACCCATAGAGCAGGAATGTCTAGCTGTCAAGTGGGCAATAGAATCCCTTTGCTTTTATTTATGGGGAGCACCTTTTTCTCTATACACAGACCATAATCCTCTGTGTATTCTTTCACCAATTAAATACAAGAATACCAGGGTTATGAGGTGGTATCTGGACCTGCAACCATATAAGTTTACAGTACAGCACAGGGCCGGAGCAAAACATGGTAATGCAGACTTCCTTTCCAGATATGGGGCTGATGGTAGACAGTAAAGAAGATGACCATGATGTTGAAATGACACCTAGGGTAATTAAAAAAAAGAGGAA
This sequence comes from Neoceratodus forsteri, assembly GCA_016271365.2. Classification (NCBI taxonomy): domain Eukaryota; kingdom Metazoa; phylum Chordata; order Ceratodontiformes; family Ceratodontidae; genus Neoceratodus; species Neoceratodus forsteri. The sequence goes on along the minus strand of CM057449.1, from coordinate 606,087,147 downwards.
AAAAAAGGTAACCTAGTTGCCTTGTTATATTATGCTTTAAACAGGTACCCTAGGGTGGAGCTTCTAGAGAGGTGGGCGTGAAGCTCCATTCTATTCCTTCTTAGAATAATAAAAGAAAAGGATAGAATGTCAATAAAAAAATCTTAAGAATTTGTTTTTACTTAACCTTGGGAGAATGTGGTAGTGGGACCTCCCCGGACAAACCTCTGCTGTTCTCTATTCTGTTATTTTCTTTTAAATCTACTGCAGTAGTACTAGTTTATTTCTATATTTATTTTTTTTCTTACTCTATCCTTTATTTTCTACTGTAATAGGGTTGGCCTCCTATTATAGTACATTCCTGCCTGTTTCTCTTTAGGATTTGTTCAGAGGTGGAAAGTTCCCACATATCACCAAATGAATGTCAGACTGTAAAGCGTAGACACTCGATTATATAACCCCCGCTGAACTCGGTATGTAGAGGTTAAAAGCTGGTCATTAGCTGTTTGGACCAGGATTAAAGCTAGTAAGGCTAAAATATATAAATAAATGTAGCTGTGTTGGAATTATTGCTCGTTAGAGCAAGGAGAGTGTTGCCTGCTCGCCCTGCTTCCTGGTGCCTCACTGTCATTGGGCTGTGAGCTTTACAGAGACAACTAGGCAGGTACAAGCAGGAGTGAATAAAAATAAAAAGCAGAAATGACTCATAGCAAGCTCTTTCTACAGTTATCGTTTTCCACTTTTCTTGTTCCAACCTACACAAGGACTATGTCTGCCTGGTCTTTCAATGACCCAGTCCAGATAAAAATAGAGCACGTTAGAAAGGAACAAGAAAATAATTACGTTTATAAGTTACCTGACAGAGGTGCTTAGGAAGGAACCCTTCAGCTAGACTTCAGAGCAGCCTAAACAAAGCTAATATTTAAAGTGACAGTAGCAATTTAGGTCTAGTATTCATAATCACTGTTAGTGAAGGAGTTTTATTTTATAATGGAGACATTTCATTTTCTTTTGGGTTAAAGGCTTAACCTTACCTGCCTAACACTCACACATAGTTCCTACCTGTAGGAAGGCACTCATAGGACTGAACGCTCCTCTCTGTCCTGCTTTTATAGCAACATTCAGAAGGAGGTACTACATCAGAGGGAGGAGTCAGGGTGTTAACGTGTACCATTAGTATGCAGTTAAACTTCTTATGATCTATACAAAATTTATAAAACTTTATTTGATTCAGCCAATCTAATGGACTTATAAATATGATGCAATGTAACTAATGACCTCAGTCAGCCCAAATGCATGTATTAGTGTAGATTAATTCCTTGTATTAGTATTAGGGGCGGAGTTAGTGTAACATGATGTCATCAAGTAAATACTATATAAAGACTTCAATTGAAGCCTGATTCAGATGGATGTTGGACACAGAGGATGGTGGTCCTGTTAGTCTGATGGGATCACCTTGTGTGAATTTTGTTTGATTTAAACTATGAAAGTTATTTTCCTTACGTTGCTTCAGTGGATGAGTTTGATTTGATTTGTAACAGAAATAAATCCTTTTAACACACTAAGCCAGTGTGTTTTCTACAACTCAGAACTGTCTTGTACTGTCACTTAACCCACACTTTCACATGCTCAAAGCATCGATTGGGCGGTCAGAAAGAGCGACAGCGGTTGGCTCTATGTTCTCACGTTACATGGTTCCTCAGGCCTGCGCTTGCTCCCTTTCCTTTCCTTTCCTTTCCTTTCCTTTCCTTTCATCTTTCAGACCATGTTCGCCTTCATGTTTCTTTTACCTTTGGGACCCCTGAATGTCATACTTTCTGGTATTTTCAACCAGGTCTTTTGTGGGATCAGCTCCTGTTAGATAAACTGTCATCTCAAATTCCTCAGTTCCTATAGGAAAATTATGTGGAAGGGGTTACTCCCAATATTTTATGGGATACCCTTAAGACTGTTCTCCATGGAACAATAATAACTTATTCTTCTGCTTTATACCAGGATCGGGAGTGGAAATTACAGGAGCTGCATTCCTTCCTTCATTCCTATCAGACTCGTTGGATGCAGGGGGATAACTCTGCTAAAACCTCTCTCTTAGAAGTGCAGGCCAATATTTAGAAGCTAATGGATCAGAAAGTGGAGCAAGCTTTGTTTTAGCTCCACCAGCTGGTGTTCAAAGGTGAACCTCAAGGTGTCCATCGGCTGGCATGATGTCTTTGGGTGTACAGAGCAGCTGCAATGATTGTTAAACTTGCAGATTCTGTTATGAGGCACTTTACTTTTCATAGTACGGAAATAGCTTCTCTTTTTTGATCATATTACTTTACCTTGTATTCTCCAGATGCCTGACCTCTTTCTCCCTCTCTGATACAGTCATTTCTATCTAGAGCTGGGCTTTCTGCAGTTTCCCTGGAATAAGCTCAGTGTTTATTGTCCCCCATTTCTGAGATGGAAATAACTTGTAGCATGCAGGAAGCTAAAATGGTGATGTCCCCAGGAACAGATGGCTATCTTTCTGAATTTTACAAATCAGCCTCTTTAACCCAGCTTTTGGTGCCGATTCTCCCATGTCTTTTGTGCTCCCTTCAGGATGGTGTCCCCTTCCACCCCTTTCTTGGCTTTACGCCCTCATTGCTCCCCTACTGAAACCGGGTAAGGATCTCACTCTTTTGTCTTCCTATCACCCTATTTCTAGTCTAGTCTTAATATGGATTATAAGTTGTTTATGCCTATATGGGCATGTCAGTTACAGGCCTTCTCACCACGTTGCTGGATATGAAGCAGGCTTTGTAGGTACTACACAAATGCAGGATAATATTCATCGTACTCTTCTTTTATCAGATTATGTTTCTAGTCATTCTATACCATTTTTCTGTCCAGCTTGGATGAAGAAAAGGCCTTTGATAGAGATTATTGGGATTTTCTTTGGAGTACTCTTCAAATTTTTTGATTTCCTTCCCAGTTTATTTTTTTGTTGTGTCAATTATATTCTTCTTTACTCGCTTTGGTTAAGGTTAATGGGATTTATTCTTCTCCTCCTTTTTCTTTAGGTAGGGGTAATAAACATGGATGCCCTTTATCTTTGCTTTTGATTGCATTTTATATTGAACATTTAGCTGCTTATATTAGGCTTTCCCCCTCCATTTCTAGTATCCCATTAGGTGGTCATGATTGTAGGATATCTCTTTTCACCAATGATATTTTGTTCAGTTTCACTGAGCCTAGTTTATCTCTCTCACCTCTTTTTCAGCTAGATCAGTTTGAATCTTTACCTGGTTTTTGTTTAAATAAGGATACAACGGAACTGCTGTTTTTTAATTGTACTCCTCCTCCTCCCTCCATTGTTGCTTTACTGCCTGTTCATTGGAGTAGAACGTCTTTGAAGTATTTAGGAGTTCTTATTCCTTGACATCCCAATTATTTGGAGTTTCTTAATTTTGAACCTTTAACACTGGCCATACCGGATGACATAAGTAGCTGGTCAGCTTACCATTTTTCTTTTCTTCAATGGTTAGAAATCATTCATTCTAATGTGCTCCCTAGAATATTATTTTGTCTTCAGACTTTACCTATTTATCCTAGCTTCTTTTATATTAGAGATTGGCATCGGATGATTTCTCATTTTATTTGGGGTGGACAGAGACCTAGGATATGTTCTGCATTATTACATCTGCCTTTGTGGGGGGGCTCAAATCTTCCCAGCTTACATTGGTATGTGATTACTTATGAATTGTGGATATTCTGCCTTTGGATTTCTGGTTCTTTTCTAAGTTAATGGAAAGATATTGAATTTACTATTCATGATCTGCATGATTTTAGTCGTATTTTATTTTTATTTATGCCGGGTTATCTTCCCTTTTCTTATTTTGCTCAGTATACACAGGTTCCCCTTCAGATCTGGCATAAGCTTCATATGTCCTTCTCTTCTATCATGCTTACATTCATGACAGTGGTAGCCTGGGATTCACACAACCAGTTAATTGATTCAGATCGGTTTTTGAGTCAGTGGGCTAGAAAGGACTTGATTTATTAGCATCAGGTACTGGAGTCTCAAGGGATGCATCTTTTCTCTGATCTGTGGGCTACATATGCTTTGCCCTATATGGATTATTATCATTACTTACAGTGGTGGGCCTTTCTCAATACTTTATCACTTGAGAATAGACGTCTTCCTGACTCCGTCTCTCCACTTTTGACCTTAATTTGTGTACATCAATCTGGGGAGCTTTGTTCCCATTTGATAGGTTTTATCTAATCTGCTTAGAGGTCTCAAACAACAAAATCTATGTTTTCTACTTTAGCCTAATGGAATACGGACTTGCACTCTACTTGTAAGTTTTCTGTTTGTTCTCTCTCAGTAGTTAAGTTGACATTTTCTTTATATTTACAGGAGTTTGCATGGAAATGCCGAATGCATTTCTTCAGGACACTAGTCATTATGGGGAGGTTTCAGGGTAGTTTGTTAGGAGAATGCTTGAGGGAGTGTGGGGCATCTGCGGTGGACCATGTCCATATTTTTTGTTCTTGCCCTCTTCTGGGGTCCTATTGGGAGGAAATATCCAAAGTTATACTTTCTTTATTTGATACCCTTACTTTATTTTCCCTGCATTTAGTTCTTTTGCATATCCCTCCTCTGGATACTCAGATTGGTACTCAGCAATTAAAACTGTTGTTAATTCTTTTGGTCTGTGCTAAGAAAATTATTACTAAGTCATGGCTTACTCCACATCCTCCTTCTTTTGCTCATTTGGTGAAGTTGGTTGATTGATTGGTTGATTAGGAGGCAGTATAGCACAGTGGTTTAGGGCTCTGAGCTGCAAACCTGGTGACCTGGGTTTGAATCCCACAGCCCCCACTTGCATACTGTGTGACCCTGAGCTAGTCACTTAACTTCTTTGTGCTACCATGTCGCACCTGGCAACAAGCTTCATCTTACTGTGCCTTTCCTGGTTAAACAATTTCCCCTTTCCCTTTCTATTTACTATTATGAGAGATGTGCTTATCAAAATTTGAACTGTTTAGCAGCCTTTCAGTTTATCTGGCAGAAATAGATATTATATAGGTTGCATTCTAACCAGACTTTGGTCCCATGAACGGATTCATCTTTGTTTTCTTTTGTTTTTTAGTATTCCTGTTTACTGAGAAGTTTGTTCCCTATCTGGTTAATGGAACATCTGATGTAATTCATCCCTGCTTTGTTTGTTAATTGCCCAGTCTCATCCTGGATTCTCTCCTGTTAGTGTTACTCTGTGATTGTTAACTTAAATTCTCAGTATTATATACATTTTTTGGAACTTTGTTTAGTGCATTGTTGGGACTATGATATTCTATTTAGAGGTTTACATACTGCATATTTGCTTTTGTAGTATTACCCCTTTGTTTGAAGAGTTTTAATTACTGGTATTAGCCTTTAGCTCATTTCTTACTCTTTATCAGTTGTCAAAATGGTATATATTCTTTTATCAGAGTATGTTTTCTATTTGGTAACTTTGGTGTTTTGGAATTATGTCTTTTAATCATTGTTTAATAAGGATGTTACTATGAAAAAGCCACAAAAGGAGGCCAGAGGGAAGAAGAGAAAGAGGAAGTCATCAGCCCTCTACCATCTTCGGTACCAAGGACTGAAGTGAGACTTTCAGCAATCACTGAATTTAGCAATGAAGTTGGTAGAAATGTGGGAGATCCTATCTAGTGCCACTACTTGAGTGAGGCCAGACAGTAATTCTTGATGGTAAAGTATTTCTTGGGTTTGACACCTGCAGAGAAGCCTCTTAGCCTCCATACTTAGCAGTGCTGGCCATCTGTGACCATCAGGGTTGAGCTGCTACAGCCAGTCCTGGGATAAGGAGCAGCAGTGAGTGGGGTATTAGGGTGCACAGCACTCCATGGAGGCAATATAACTCAGTGGTTTAAGGCTCTGAGCTCCAAATCTGGTGACATCCAGCAGACCAGAACTGGGATTGAATTCCACAGCTTTCACTTGCATACTGTGTGATCCTGAGCAAGTCACTTAACTTCCCTGTGCTCCCAGGTCACACCTGTAAAAAAGCTTTCAGCTCAGTGTGCTACTCCTGGTTAAACAACTAAAAAAAAAAAAAATTTTCACAGACTTTGTCCTATAGGGATTGAACAGAGGGACAGGACAACAATAAGTGCAAGATGTTTCCCCCCCAAGACAAAAAATGTCAACAGGCATCCAATGTCAGAAGTTTGAGTTTATGGAGCACTCCAGGAGTCCTGTACCAGGAGTGCAAGATTCTATTCTGAATGAGCATACTGTGTGCATCCTTAAATGCCTTATGGCAGGAGGCCCAGAATTCATCCCAGGCCTGGACTGAGATCAGAGCAGTAAGCATGGTTTCCCATCTATCAATAGATTGAGCTGTCAAGGCTGTGGGTCCCATTGTGGACTTATGTGCATATTTTGTCTATTAAGCCCTTGGTAAGAGGCATCAATTGGTGGACTGGAGGTTATGGGACCAACAGGCAAGATATGTTCTTCAGCAGACCTTGTGTTGTACTATGAATCTGAAGAAGCTTACAGAAATCCATCCTGGGGAGAACCCACTTACTCCACAGAGCTTGGAATGTGTTTACCATTTGGGAATGGAGGGGTCAGGATATCTTTAATAAACAGCATCCCCTTTCTCTACTATGATGGCCAACAGAGAGACTGTTTTCCCACTTGAAGCATTGTGTTGTCCGATAGTGGGATGTAGTCCAGTTGGAGGGATGATGCCCCTAGCCACTTGTTAAACTTGTCCCAGTACAGCAGAGCAGGGAATATGGTTGTGTTAGACCTAACAGCTTTGGGAGAAGGGGAGCAGAGGAGTGATGCAGTGATTCTCCTGGGAGCTGTACAGTTTCCATATCTACCCATTAGGGTGTCTGGCTGTAAAGGGGTTTGAGGCAGTGGAGGGTTTCAGCTGCTCAGTAGGTCCATAGTTAGTCTGTAGCCCATGGAAAATTCCAGCCACCTTCCATCCAAAAGGATTGGAGTTTGTTACAAATATGGCATGGCCTACAGCCTTCCCAAATAAAGCTCCCCATAAGTTTTTCTATTGAGTCAAACCATTTAGAAGAGACTGTGAGAGGGAGATGTGACAGTACATAGAAAAGCTTTGGTGCGGTCACCATATTTAAGGCCAATCTTTTCCCTGTCAGAGTGAACTGCAGGGTCCTCTTTCTGTCACATTCAGCTTTGAGTTCAGACAGGAGAGTGTCCAGGTTGGCATTGTGTAGTTTGGAGATAGTAGGGGTAATCTGGATTCCCAGGTAGATGATGGCTTTGGGTGACCATTTGAATCCAGCCTTCCCAAAAGGGGGTCAGTCTCACATTTCTTGTTGAGGGGAGTAGCTCTGTCTTGGATTAATTTAATTCTTAATCCAAACAGACAGGTAAAGAAGATAAGGAAGTCTGTGAGTGGCTGCAGTGAGGGGGAGCATCCACTAGGAGGATCAGCAGATCATCTGCATACATTAAGGATGAGTATGTGTTTTCCTGAAGCTGGATGCCTCTAATCTGGGCATTTTGGCAAATAGCAGCTGCTAGGGATTTGATTGCCAGGACAAAAAGGAGAGGGGAGTAGAGGCATCCCTGCTGCGTCACTCTGGCCAGAGGAAATGGGGCTGAGAGAAGGGAGTTCATCAGGACTCTGGCAGTGGATTAGAAGGTCTGAACCCAGGTTTCAAAGTGTGGCCTCAGTCCTGGTGGGATAACAGCAGGTACAGGTAGCTCCACTCCTTTGAATAAAACAATTTTCAAAATCAATGGCAATAGCTGCAGCTGATGTGGGAGCCAAGAAGGTGACTTGCATAAGGTTGATATGAGAGTGTATGTGATTGGGGCTATGACAGCCCCCGATGAAGCCCACCTGGGAGGGGTGAACCAGCTGAGGAAGAAGTGGATCCCACTTGGCTGACAGGGCTTTGGTGTATACTATGCTGTCTATGGTTATATCAGGGATATACAGTAGGCTGATAACTACTAGGAAGGGTGGGGTCCACCTAGGAGGGGTGAACCAGCTGAAGTGGAAGTGGATCCAACTTGGCTGCTAGGGCTTTACTGTGTATTATGCTGTCTATGGTTTTAAGGGATATAGGCTGATAACTACTAGGAAGGGTGGGGTCCTTTCCCTTTATTAGTAAAACTGTGATCACTACCTCCCAAAGTGAGGGGGGGGGAACTCCAGCATGCTCTGCTTCTCTGTATATCTGACACTGGAGGAGGGATATCTGGTGACCCAGGGGATTGAAGAACTCTACTGGGTATCTACCCCCTCATGGGGCTTCATCAAAGTTCAAAGAGAGTAGGACCTTGCTTTTCTCCCCCAGGGTGAATGGGGAGTCCAGTATCTCAGCCTGCTGAGTTTGTCTAGGAAGATTTAGAAAGTGGATAAACAAATGAATTGCAGAGAAATATGGTGGACTGGTAGAGGAGTAGAGAGTGGTGTAGCATTGGTGCATGATGCCATTTATCCTGTACCTCCTTAGGGATGGTCTTGATCTGCTGTGAGAGGACCTTTTGGAATTTTTGTTTAAAAAAGTTATTCATTTTTAAGTTAATTGTGATTAATTAGTCGTGCATGCACATAAACTCAGTGAGAAAAATAGCTAAAAAAAATTGTTTTTTTCACGATAAAGTTCTGACTAAAGAAGAACTTTATAGTATGATAACTTTTTAAATTGGTAAACATTAGGGCTAACAGTTAAATGTTTGTAAGAGAGGGTTAACACAAGTCACACAATTTTGTTTTAATTAACAGTAGGGTGGGGTGAAATTTGTCTACTGCCAGCAAAATTCTGGATAAATTCTGATTTTACTTCCAGGAAATTTCACATTTCTGCACAATTTTTGTGACATTTGCCAAAATTGTTATTTCAGTTATTTCCATCTAATGTTAAAAGTTTTTGTTCAAACTGCACCACATTTAGTATGATAACTTTACCAAGGTCCATACAGATGCATATCAAGTTGCAAATCTCTGTATATAAAGGTGACTGAGTTATAAGCCTCCCAACCTTCAGAAATCATAAAATTTCATTTTGCAATTATGCAAACTGCAGACTTTTAAACCCTTATAACTTTAAAATTAGAGAACTCAATATCACCAGTTTTGTTCTGTTCATTGACTCTAAATAATAGACTTTGAAGTCACCCTCATGGGCTAGCAGCAAAGCAATACACTGCCATGCTGATGAAGCAGGATCAGAAGTGAGCCTGGAAAGTCATGTCAGGAGGCAGGCCATGGCTGAGACAGTTGCTGCTCAGCAGTACATCTCAGTTGGGGAGGGTTGTTGGTGGAGGTAGCTATGGCTGTGCAAGGTTGACAGGACCAGCATCACCACCAGGGTAGGTGGGAGGGAAAATGTGGGGAAAAAACATGGTAGCCAACTGAATGATAGCTGCATTCAGCCTGAGCAGGGGTATATCCTTGAAAGACAAGCTACAGGCTGGGGGAAAATGGTAACATGAGACATCAGTGGTAAGGAATATGATAGAATCACTTCTGAAAGAAAGAACTGTTGAATACCTAGAGATCAGCGAGGCACAGGACCCAAAGCACCATGGATTCCCGGTGGGAAGGTCATGTCAGATGAATCTAACAGATTTCTTTGACTGGGTGACCAAAGTAGTAGACCAGGAAGGGGCTGTGGACATGGCCTACCTAAACTTTAGCAAGGCATTTGACACAGTCCTACACAAAAGATTAGGAAACAAGTTAACCAGCCTGGGAGTGGGTCCCAGGGTGGTAGCATGGGTAAAAAATTGGCTGCACAACAGGACATAGAGAGTAATAGTAAATGGAGTCCACTCCACAGAAAGGGGGGTTACTAGTGGGATACCACAGGGTTCTGTACTGGGACCAGTCCTTTTCAATGTCTTTATAAGTGGCATTGTAGAGGGACTGGAAGAAAAAGTATGCCTATTTGCAGATGACACAAAGCTCTGCAAGAGGGTTGATACACAAGTGGTGTGTGTGGAAAGAATGAGAAGGGACTTGGCAAGGTTGGATGAATTGTCAAAGGTATGGCAGCTTAAATTCAATGCAAAGATGTGCAAAGTAATGCACCTTGGAAACAAAAACCCAGGGTGAGAGTACACACTGGGGGGGGAAGTACTAACAACAACAAAAATATAAAGGGACCTGAGGTAGTCATATCAGATGACCTAAAGGTAAGCAAGCAATGTGAGAAGGCAGTAAGGAGTGCTGGGGGGATACTGGGATGCACAGGGAGAGGCATCACCAGTAGAAAACAGGAAGTTGTTATCCCTCTGTACAGACAGTTGGTGAGACCCCATCTGGAGTACTTTGTGCAGTTATGGAGACCCCATCTCCACAAAGACATAGACAGGATGGAGCTAGTCCAGAGGAGGGCAACTAAAATGGTGCAGGGTCTACACCAGAAGCCATACGAAGTGGGACTAAAGGAGTTTAATATGTATACCCTCGAGGAAAAGGGGGGGGCATGATAGAAACTTTCAAGTGCTTCAAGGGAATCAACAAAGTCCAAGAGGGTAGCATCTAGCAATTGATGAGGAAAACAGAGTTCACTTAAGTATACACCAGCCTAGCTCTCAAACTTCTGTAGTATTTGAAAGACACTGCTCTTGAAGGTGATGATCCCCCTGACTCTCCCCCTCGTCTTCCTCCCTCCCTCCCTCTCTCTCCTTCTCTCTTTCTCCTCTTCACTCCTTCCTCCTCCTCCTCCCCCTACAATTTTGTCCACCGCAGTCTGGGTCCTGAGTTTCTTATCATCTGATACTCCTACCTCTTTCCTATGAGTAATGCAAAGCCTTCGCTAGCTAAACACAATCGACAATATCTTAGAATTGATAGTAATTAAATTACCCTTTTGGTAGAACAGCTTTTGATATTTCACAGCTTTAAAACCCAAAAAGTGATAACTGTATAAGCTTTAACCATCCCTGAAATGCTATGGGTTCATCATTTAATCATTAATTTTACTAGTGTAAAAAACTAAAGCGAAAGTATGTGAAGAACATAACTACAGGAGAAAATAGAAATTGTTTAATGTCATTCTGAGAATGTAATGCATGCTGATTTGAGGATTGCTAAGTAAGAGGTGGTGTAATTGATGCATTTTTTTACACTGATAAAAAGTTTAAATTTATTTATTTATTTTTTGTTAGTACTTTATGTGCTTTGCTCACAGCTCTAACTCAGAAGTGATCCCCCAGTCCTGTCCCCCAACATCCACCCCATGGCGCCGACCAATACCCGCAGGGCTCACCCTCCAGTGGGGCCAGTGTGACTCCCCAAACTCCGCCTAAATCTGGATCCAGGGTGGCTGGTGCTGTGGCTATTTGGGGGGGTGGGACCTGTGAGGCACCCTCTGTCATCCAGCTGGAGCATCTTTTCTCCTCCAGTGCACACCCCTGAGAAACAGAGCATGCGATGACACCAGCGTCGATAATGACCATGCTCCTATGCGCGTTCTGTCAGGCATTTGCCCCACCTCTGACCCACATATGGAGCTTTGGTGTGCTGCCTTCAGCCTCTGCTAGGGGCCAGGCATGCACTGACAGCTGAACACCCCCCTCTCCAGAGAAGGAGTGCAGTCCCTGGGATGCTCGATCCTTCTCCTCCACTGCCTACCCCTGGCAGCCCACGCTCGTTCCCGAACACCGGATGCCAGTGTGGCATGAGTTGTGGTATCCAGCACCTCAACCCTCAGAGCCACTGGGCTAGGAGTTAAAAAGTTTAAATAAAAAAAAAAGAGAGTAGCATCTTTTAGAAATGAGATGTGCAAGAACAAGGGGGAACAATTTGAAGATAGAGGGGAATGTCTCAGGGGCAACACAAAAGTATTTTTCATGGAGAGGGTGGTGGACTCATGGAACAGCCAGTTTGAGAATTTAAGAATGCATGGAACAGACATAAGGCAATTCTAGCAGGAGGTAGGATGAAGTAGGCTGTTGGTAAAACTAGGATCTGCAGCTTATCCAATAGGTAGGGAAATGAGCAGACTGGGTGGGCCAAGTGGTCCTTATCTGCCATCAAAGTCTATGTTTCTATGTTTCTATGGGCTTACGTATTACTACTGTAGGAGATCATGTCGTTGGGGGGCACTACTCTAATAGGGTTATTCAATTACTATGGTCTGGGATCAGGGCTGGGAGGGGTGTTTTCACCCTTCTACTGTGCACTGCTGCAGGCTTGTGGTAACCTATTCAGGTGTGCCCTCTGTTTGGCACACTGCTTGGTTTGCCGCAGCTCATGGGACTTAGCAGCAGGGACCCTGCCCGATAGAGAATCGGTGTCAAGGTTCCCAGCAGATCAACATTTGGCATAAGTCACCTTTGGTGTGACTTGCACCAGCCCTTTGAGAATGGCCCCCATAGAATGTTGTGATACTTTTATCAAAGCCATGTCCTTACATTTTGCCAGTCATATGCTTGAGCTGCCACTGTATAAGAAGGGAAAGGCTGGGTAAAGAGGCAACAAGAAAGCATTTATGGGAGGCTTCATAGTAAATGTACAGTGGTGCCAAGCACCAGGTAACTTTCTTGAGTGATGAACCATGAAGAATAATCATGGACATCACAGTGCACTAGTCTATCTTCTAGCTATATGCCAGTTAACAACTATAGCTCACTGGATAAATGACTTGTGGAAGCACATGCATGTGCAGCATTGTTAAGCAATAAAGTACGACAGAGTGTGCATAGTTGTGGGATAATGGCACTCCTAAGGTGGATTGGAACACTAGGCCAAAGGCTGAGTACTTCTGCTACCCTAGGTGTGCCATTATACCACCACAACGCACACCCTGGAGTGCCTTATGCGATTATAGTATTGCTACAAAAAAATCCAACATACTGTAGCCTTAATGATTAAGCAATAAACAGACACAAAAAAATCTGAAAGTTTAACTTTATTGCAATTAAATTTGGACATGGCATTGAGATAAAGTAGTCCCTTACTACTTACAACTAGTCTGCATCACTTCACATTGTTTGCATTTCCTTTTTTTTGCATAAAAAAAAACTTGTAAGATAAGGAAAAATTCTGAAGGCGTAACTGTATTGCAATTAAATTTAGCCATAACATATAGAAATACTGTAGTCCATATCACGTTTTGGACAACATTTGTTATATATTTTTAATACATTAACAAGTAGCAAAAAACGGAATGTCTTACTGCATTGTAACAACATTTTGACACATTTAACCACATTTACTGTACTCCCTTGCAGAGCTACCCTGTATCATTAGTTTTATTTATTACATTTTACTGTTAGGTGTAACAAATACGATTTTAGTTGCTTTACAGTACTTATGCTGGTGATGGGTAGAAGGAAAATAACACCAAGCTCCTGGACACAAGCAGGTTGACTGTTTCCTTTTAGAACAGATTAATATTTTTTCACCAAACCAGCCAAAAGCACATCTGTGGGCCAAGTCCTTTCTACCCTGAAAATATCAGACCAAAATTCCAAACCGTCGGGACACTCGATGACAAAAAAACACCAACAAAAAGATTTTTTGAACTTTTTTCATGATCCAGTTCTCAGAATTCGTACATCCAACTGGAATAGGACTTGGCATGTCAAGAGATCTACCCACTGAGACTGTGTATACGAAATTTCATGCAAATCCATTGAACAGCTGCAAAGTTATTAAAGTGCAGAGTATCCAAGAAGGCAGTTTAAGATACTTGTCTTGGGTTTGAATTCAAGAGATGGAATGTTTACTATGTATGGAATACAAGAATTCAAATCTCAGCTCAGTTCTACTGATAGAATGTTCATCCCTACTATCACACAACAAAAGGCCTTAGATGAACCATCCTGGCTTTTGTTTTATTTGTAGCAGGTTAAACAACACATATTTCCCCAGTAAGCAGGTGAGTGGATTTTTCATGGTCAACAAAGAAACACCATAAATTAAAACAGTAAAGTTTGTAGTGCTTCATTTTTAAAGGGTGTGTGTGTGTGTGTGTGTGTGTGTGTGTGTGTGTGTGTATGTAGAGGATTATGAAGGCAAATGAGAATTATTATGTTTTTAAATTTAAGACAGTTTTATTTTTAGAGCCTAGTTGAAAGTTTTTAGTGAGCAAAGGTGACAGCCACATTTGTGATGGCAGATGGGTTTGTGTTTGGTGCAATTGATTTCATATGTGAAGAGGCTACTGGTCCTTCTTTTAGTGCTGCTGTGATGAGACAATAGCACTGGGTTCTGAACTCCTCAGTAAATTAGATTATAGAATTTTTTATAGCCATATTATCATGCTGTACAATACTACCTGCTGACTCTTTAACAACCCTGTAGATACAGTAACAATACATATTTTTATTATTTGAAAACAAAGGCATCAAGTGACACTAAGCCTTACCAGTAGTTGTGACTTAAGCCATCATGACGGAAGTGTCTCGATGTCTGTAGTCATGATGAAGCATGATGCTGGGCATCACTGTTGCAGGAGTATTAGAGGGGCATTGCATGGTAGTGCAGGTAAGGTAATTCAGTCATGATAAGTGCTTGTGAAAGTTAAATTCCACAAATGGAATTCTACTGTCATTATCTATTTTGTGTCCATGAATTTCTGAGCAAATGTTGCCAATTAGTAATTTCTAAAGCATCCACAATAAATTTTAACCACTAAACCACATATCCAGCTCATTTAGATTCCTGGACGTATTTACTTTGGTATATTAAGAGCACAGACAGTGAGGTGATAGTTTCACTGCGTGGCTTCCTGGTAAGGCCCCATGTGGAGTATTGTGCCAAGTTCTGGTCTCCGGGAGGAAAAACTGAAATTAGAGCACTGGAAAGGGTACAGAGAAGGGCAACAAAACTAGTTAGTAAAGTAAAGGATAAGGAATATGAAGAGAGGCTGACAGAGCTGGGGATGTACTCCCTCGAGTACCATAGATTAAGGGGGGATGGGGGACATGTGTTTCATCTTTAAAGCCCTTTCAGATGGGGTCCTATGGGATCAGCTGGGCCTAGAAATCAGGGAGCAGAGATACTGTACAAGATCACACCCCTTACAAATAACCAGTAAGAGATAGCGGTCTAACAAAAGAAAATACTGGTTCTCTGTAAGAGTGCAGAAGGTTCTGGAACAGTCTACTGCTGGACATGGTGGCAAGTAGCAGTGGGGAGGAATTTAAGCACAAACTAGTTAAGTACTTAATACTTAACAAAATCAAGGGGTTTAATTAATCTACATTGCGAGCTTTATGGACTTAGGTCTTCTTTGCTCTGTAAAAACCAATAATACCTGTAATATATATGCCATATCTCGAGAGTATACCTGCAATAGCACTGGAGCTAGAAACATCCATAACTTTTGAAAATGTTCATGCAATTTAACAAATAATACAATTGTGAAATTTTTAATTTATGTAACTTAACAGTAACTGTAACTTGTAATGTTATCTTTGATTAAAATTAATCTTTGCAAAGGAATCCTTCATGAATTATTTTTTTTCTATAGATCTAAGTGTAGCACAAATATTTTGGATAGGCTTTAAAAATATTCATGTTGTATGCTGTTTTTTGTGCTTTGAAATGATTTTCAAAATCTTCACAAGCTACAAAGTGCTTATCAAAATATCGATGCTGCATGGACCAAATTCAGAATATTTTTCACTTTTGTACTTTGTGCACCTTGTGTTCTTTGACCCTAACGTTCGAATTAGAAATGTTTTTCCAGTTTATCTATCTGTCTGTCTATCTATCTATCTATCTATCTATCTATCTATCTATCTATCTATCTATCTATCTATCTGTCTATGATATGCCAAGGCAGTACCAGAAATATGCCTGATATTTTCCTGATGCAGTTTGACCATATGACATCACTAGTGGTGAAGCCACAAGTGATATCAAAGGTCGAATTGCACAAAGGATAAATATCAGGCATATTTTTGGTAGGGCCATGGCATATTTAATATATGCCACACCTTCTATTTTTTAGTGGGCTATTGTTGTTTTTATATAGGCTTGTATTATTGTTTTTGATGACAAAGTGGAGTATCAGATGACCAAGAATTTTTTTTCTCGAGATACAGGCAACGCATTTGCATGTGTAATTGCATCAGGAAGTTGGTGATGTAGTGCAGTGCAAATATGGTAGTTCAAATCAATCCA
The DNA here is from genome assembly GCA_016271365.2 of Neoceratodus forsteri. Lineage (NCBI taxonomy): Eukaryota > Metazoa > Chordata > Ceratodontiformes > Ceratodontidae > Neoceratodus > Neoceratodus forsteri. The sequence goes on along the minus strand of CM057449.1, from coordinate 606,071,050 downwards.
ATGAAATAGCCTGTTGAGGTACCACATGAGAGTGTGCTGATTGTGCAGATGAAACTCTACCAATGGTGTGGGATGCAGGAGAGTGCCACTCAGATATCAGGGAAAAGGCATTGGTGGCTCATTGGAGTCATGTTTGCAGTATGTGCTGCATCAATGTTGGGGGGAGGTTTAAGGAGACAAAAGTAACTTGCAGGAGAAGAAAAGCTGGAATTTGTAAACCTTTTACTTGTTTTAGTGTTGGGCACGTCATTGGGATAGGGATGTTGTTGCTGTGTTGGAAATGGTGAGTGACTGAAGAGCACTGTTCTAATAATAGAATCCTGCTGCTCGCTCTGCCAGCTCCAACCAGTGGCAACCTACAGTGAGAATATTTTTGCCCCTGGGGCTTAGAGTGAGAATATTTTGATATTCTCACTGTAGGTCTGCAGGAAGGAAAAATGAAATATATATAATATAGTATAAGTAGCGCCACTATTGTTAGTGTTGAGTAGGCTGTCTAATGTTAAACCCCAAATTTTGCACGTTAATAACTTTGCAACCGTTTAATGGATTTGCACAAAATTTGGTATGCGCCATTCTGTTGGATAGATCTCTTGACCTGCCAAGTTACATTTTGGTCAGATGTGCATTTTTTGTACAACACATAGTGAAAAAAATGTGTTTTTCACTTTTTTCACCATTTTTTGCTGATTTTTGCCCATCATGCTGCGACCACATCATTTGGGATTGTGGTCTGAAATGTTCAGGATAGAAAGAGATTGCCCCAAAACACAAGCCAGTGTTAGTTTGGTGAAAATATATTACTCCCTTCCAAAGTTACTACATCTTGAAATTTTGGGATATGAACATGCTCAGTTCAGTCTTTTGGATAGGTGCATAAATTATGAACAAGGATTTGCTTCCCAAACAGGGATTTCAACAGCTAGTGTGTTTGTGAGAAAAATTCCCCGTTTGTGAGCTGCCATTTTGTTTTCACTTTTCCTCACCTAACAAAACATTATAAATTGACTCAGGGAAGTGTTGTGAGGTAAACCAAGCATGGGTTTGTTCAGGGCGACATACTCTACAAATCCATGCCTTTTGTTTACTTTAGTTCGGCCCCAAAATGTGATTTTGAAATTTTAAACATCCTTGTTTGTGACTTGCTTCTGATTCTTGTTCATGAGGTGACAAAACCCTTGTTTGTGAGATGATCCTTGTTCATGAGCTGTCAAAATCTCTGTTTCTCATGAACAAGGATTTTAACACCTCACAAACAGGGATTCGGCTGATGAACATGGATTGTGACAACTCATGAACAGGGATTCTAAAAAGGAATCCCTGTTCATGAGGGGTTAAAATCCCTTTTTGTGAGCTTTCAGAATCCTTGTTCATGAGAAATCCTTTTTCGTCAGCTGTCAAAATCCCTGTTCATGAGATGCTGACCAAATGGCCCTAAAATCCCTGTTCCTGAGCTGTCAAAATCCTTGTTTGTGAGCAGATCCTTGTTTGAGAACTGTCAAAATCCCTGTTCTTGACAGGGATGTCTCACGAACAGGGATTTTGACACCTCATGAATAGGGACCTGGCTCATGAACAAGGATTTTGACAGCTCAAGAACAGGGCTTTTTTAAAGGTTGCTGTTTCTTTGCCATGTCACTGCAAAGAAACGGTTAGGACTTTTGCCTTGAAATTTGCATCTGTTACATAGTTATGACATTCAGAAGTTGAGACATTTCCCATAGGATGACACTGTGGTGAACACAGTGCTGTTTGGTCCTATATCTCGAAAATGGTTAGACATATGGATTTTTCGCTAAGCATGTGTGCAGGTTACCAGTCCATGACTGCAACTGCAGTGGAATTTTTTTCCAAGATTGCTATGGTTACTGAGATATTGCACCGTTTGCAGCACAAGGGTTACTTGGAATGTGTCTAGGCCTGAGCTGCATCTCTACAATTATAGCATATGGACACCATTATGCAGTAATGGGACTGCTGGGTCATCTATTATGCAATACTGGGAGTGCAGAGCCTGGAGGGCCCTGTGCTACCACAGGGAGATGACAGTTCACTACAATGTCTGTACACTTATGGATAGATGGGCCCTATGCTCCCAAAATGTGATACCAAACCATATAAGGGTAAGATTACACTTTCTCAAAAGGAAATTAATTGCAAAAAAACTTAGTTAATGCATCAGTTTGGGTTAGATTGACAAAAGTAGGAAATAAGGCATTAGATTGAGACTAACACCCGCCCTACCCTACCACCCCACCCACCCTCCACATCCCTACAGACCAACAGGCGATAGGGGAGGAGGGTGTACACTGGGGTTATCAGGCCTAACTCTCAACCCATTCTCCTATATTGTATGATGTCAGCTTTATCACATGGAATGTGGTGAGAGTTTGAGACCAACAACCCCAAGACACACCCCATCACTTGTTGGTCTGTCTATGGTGGGGATGGGGTGCTAGGGTTTGGTGGGGGTGTTGGGTGTTAGAGTCTCAACCCTAGTGCCTCAATTTCCTACTTTTGTCACTTCACTCCTAACTGATGCATTAATGTATTTTTTTTTTGCAATGAATGTGTGTGTGTGTGTGTGTGTGTGTGTGTGTGTGTGTGTGTGTGGTTGGGACTTCCTCCCATTATAAAAACAGCAGATATGACCCCATATCTGATGGTTATTAATACTTATTATGAAACTACACAGCTTATTACAAAATAATGAACAACTTCTTTGCAAGTGTAGACACAACATATACACATTGCAACACCACTAACATGTGTAACAAACACCAGAATAACACATGCAACAAAACCTTCTATTCACCTACATTGTAGTCCAAAAAGCTTCTCTAACCCCAACCACTAAAAAAAAGTCTCCAAAACATCACTACCAACCACTTTTGCTCCTGCATTCAAATTACTTGACAAACTAACAGCCACACATAGAAATCAATGTTAAACTGTGTAAAAAAAATGTCCCTGAGCAACAAACTCAGCCCCCTCAAATCCCTATAAACCACTTCTGCTGCTGCCTCCATATCACTTGCCAAACTAACAGCCAGACATGGAAATTAAACATTGTAAAAAAAGTGTCCTGAATCACTTATCAAACACAGTAGCTGCTCTCTTTCATGCAGTAATCTTGAAAAATAAAAACACTAAAGAGAGAAATGCTGGAATCACACCTCCTTTTATAGGAAGTATACTATGGAAACCAACAAGGGCCAAGAATATGCAAGCCAAACCAGAATGTTTTTTCTTAAAATCAGACCAGTGCACTTTTTTTGTTAAAGCCAAGTCCATCCTAAAGTAATATATAAAACATTGGATGGGTAAGTCCCACATATTTGTGAAATATCACCATTTTGGGTCAAACAAGCTCATAAAGGTAATTCATCCTTCAGACTTGTGGCTGTTTGGCTTGTTTTACCCTCTCTCTCTCTGTCTATATATATATATATATATATATATATATATATATTTATAAAATAGGTAGGAAAAATTATGTCTGCTGATTTGCTGGATCCCATCACATGACAGTGCGTATATCAGAGCATGACCGCACACCGTAGAGTGGGTTATCTATTACATATAGATATAGATATGGATATAGATATAGATATATAGATATAGATATGGTATGTACTGTATTATGTTGCACAAACTGATTATCTCCCTGTGACCCATACCAGTTTTCTCAACCATTCAGACATGCCTACAAGGGTACCTGGATACTGCCATCACTCAACATGATCCACACTTGAGATATCTCTAGTTCTGTAGTTCTGAATACCACCAGAGCCATTGCCCACACAGTACAGTGCTCCTTACAAAGGGCAAATGACCTGTCTTACTGTCAAGGTGAGACACTTCACTTTAAAATATGATAACTTTAGCCTTGGTCTCTGTAGATGGATCACAGCTTTTTTTAATTCACCCCAGTTATCTCTTCCTGAAATTACTGAGTCACAGAAAGTCTGAAGTATATAAAAATAACATTTACTAGTCCAAACTATCGACACACATTACAGGATAATACATACTAAGACTATAGAGAACACAGTATAACTACAGAGATAAAAAATAATGTTTTTTTTGGAAACAGAACACACACAGAGTAACCTAACTCACTTCTAGCTAAATACAGTACTAAGTAGAATAGACTCTAACCCAACTGAGAATTCAATGAGTAAAGGCAGATTTGAACTGTTGATGTTGTTTGTTCAGAGTCTCGGCCCTTACTGACATGGCAGGTCTAACCAGAGACTCCAGAAGCCTTCAGCTGACCTGTTCACCATGCTGCATCATTGTGCCTGTCACTCTGACATGACATGTCCAAGCCTAACTATGTGGATTTGAATTTCAGCCTTTTGTTCTCCCAGCTGCCCTCACTATGGGACATTGGTTCATTTAGACCTGGTCCAGTTTAAATTTGCAACACCTTCATTGCTATGAAAAGAACTCACCTTTATTTTATTTATTTATTAAGATAGTTTTTGTTGACTGAGAAAGGAGGACTAGACAATTCTGCCTATTATCAGCCTTGTCCCTGACATTGAACCAGGTTAAACAGTTGGCGGTATTTTTAGTGAATTTTCTTCCTTTGAAGATTCCCCAGACTGCTGCCCACTACTGCAAAGGTGCCCTCCTGTGATAGAGAACAAAAGACATTTAGATGACAGAATTCCATACCCAACCTGAGTGAGAACCCAGAAATGTATTCTCAAAGTTACACTTCTTTCCCCTCTGCTGAATTACCCACAGAGTACAAAACAACACAAATTTAGAGTAAGCAACACTATATATATATATATATATATATATATATATATATATATATAGGGGATACATGATGGGCAGAGTGGGATATGGAAAATATTCTCACTCTGGCAGAGTGAGCTCTGGATCTCCCACACGTGCCAAAGGCACGAGTGAGAGTATCCAGAACTCACTCTGCAGGAGTGAGAATATTTTCCATGTCACATGATCTGACCATTATGTGTGCGATTTATTCAATAAGGGACAGAGTTATGGCATTTTACTTACTGTGATTTAGTGGTTTTATTTTGTGCTGTGGTATGAATGTATGCTTGCTTTTTGCTATTCAGGTGTCTGTTGTGAATGGGGTGATTGTTGCACTCTGATTGGTTGGCAGTATGAATGGGACATCTTTCTGTTGTGTGATTGTTTTTTTCTCTTTGTTGTACTGCGTGACTGGTTATCTTTTGTGTGTGTGTGAGATGTGATTAGCTGATTTTGTTTGGTGGGGTGGCATTTGACATCTTTTTCTGTGGGGTTCTGTGCACTACTGTTTTTTGGAAGTGTTTTCCAATGTGTTTAATGTTTTTTTTTCCTTTTATTTGCTCTGTTTTTCATGTGAAGTGCTTGTGGTGATCCTATGTGGCTGTTTATGGTTGGTGTCGGATGTGGTTCATTTTACCGGCGGTCCAGGTTTACTACTGCCTATTTCAGCAGTAGTTTCAGACTGGGAGAGATGCTGACCACTTCAGAACACTTATGGAATGTAGTTTTTGTGCTGTTCATTTGAAAGCAGTGTCAGACATTACTGGATAGTTCATTTGCTCTGTGGGTGATATACATGCTTTTCTGTTGCTGTTTCTGGGAGACGTGCTTAAGTGACTGTGCTTTGCATCAGAGTTGTTTGTAGACTTGTGGAATGTTATTTAGTTGCTTATGTTTGCTGCTGTTATAATGTGCTGTGTGGCATGTTTTTATAGTGATTTATATTTCTGTAATCTTTCTTTTGTACTGGTGTTATGGAGATAGAGAAGTACTGTGGTTATGGAGGTGCCTTCAGTGACATAAGCACAGTGAGGATATCACCTGCTGATGTAGACACTGTGTGGATAAATGTCAGATATTTTCACTGTGCCTATGTCAGTAGGATTTATCTCACTGGGATGAAAATAACATGTTTTATTTCACTGGTTTATCCCTCACCCCTATTGTATAAATATATCTATCTATCTATCTATCTATCTATCTATCTATCTATCTATCTATCTATCTATATATATATATAGTGCTTTTGCTGTTTGGTCTAATATGGCTAAAAAATGAAGAAACGTTTTTTTCTGGACCAGGAGGGAAGTACCTAAGCAGAGATGCACAGTGGAGGAAGAGATTAAAAACAAAAGTCAAGGTCTGTTTTACAGACTGGAAAGCAAATTTGAGTGTCGCATCAGAGGAAGGAAACATTCATTTCTTCTTTCTGTTCAATGTTCAGCCTGAATAGTCCTATTAAAAATGAAATATGGTGACTGTGTTGGAGACAGAAAAGCAAGCCAGAGTTACATAGCAGAATAAATATTACTTGGGAATTGCTGTCTGGCTTGAAAGTGAATAGTGTAACACAGAAATACAAAATAACACTTTCTTATGCACAACAGTGCACACAGTACATGAACGTACGGTTAATATTGGAATTGAGGCATAAGAGGAATGTTAAGTACTGTATACGTAAAAGCTCACAGAAGAGAAGCAATTTTCCAGTAATTCCCAAGACCATTGCCATAACAGCAGTGTTAATAAAGTGATGTCATCAGTCAAATTGTATTACACCTAGAAACCTTATCTAACACTGGTATATTAGAATCTTTGCCATTTAAATCTGGTCATTTAGTTAGTATTTTGAAAGCTGACAGATGGTGGCAGCACCTTACCATGCTGCGACCACCCCACATTCACAAAGTATAATTAGGCAGATGCGTATTCAACTTAAATGGTAACAGACAGCACAGACAGCCTCACAACCAAGAGTAGGGCTGGTCCAAATTTCACTTAGTGTGCAAAAACATTTTTCACCTACTGTTTATTGCATTATAGTAGATTGTATCAGGATGATTTTGCTGAGTTCCAAGCTGACATTTCCTGTATCCAGCAATCCCAGAATCCCCCTGCAGCTGACATCAGAGGAGGGCAACAGCACTGACAGATTCAATAGACTCCAGTTCATGTCAGAGTTTTTATAAGCTCTGCCTTTTGTTTGCTGGTCCCACTGTCCTTCCAGGGCTAAGTACAGACACAGAGGCAAACATCTTCTCTGACTTATAAAATCTCCAACATGCACTGCAGGCTGTTGAATCTCCCAGTAGTGCAGCTGCAGGAGATTCTGGGACTGCTGGTTAGAAGAAATGTCAGCTTGGAACCCAGCAAAATCAGCCTGTTACAGTCTACTATACTGTTATAAACAGTAAGTAAAAAAAAATGTTTTTGCACACAAAATGCAAATTGGGACCAACCCCACACTTAGGTGTGAGGCTCTTATTGTTGATTCTTCCCCTTTAACAAAAACAGCTGCTGTACATGTTCAGGCTGCAAATGGGAGTGATGTGGTCTAATAATATCTGCAGTGCTGAACAGCTGTTCTGAAAGTACACTAGTCAGGGGAACATACAACATGTTGCTAGCTGGGACAACACAGGACATGTTTGCTTTTTGGAGTTCCAGTAGGTGCAAAGGTCAACATCAATATTCACGGCTGGCTCATCCAAATGATTGCTGAGCATCTACTCGGCAGAATGTGGAAACAGACATATTTGCTCACATTGTTTGCACAAGGGAGAACTTGTGAGCAGCAAACAATCATACTGCTGTGTTTTGGGAACTTGAGGCACAGTGCCTGGTACATCTGCCCCTCCTCATTCAATCCTGCCTGGGATCCCACAGGGCTCCATCCTGGGTGTCATCCTCTTTTCCATTTCCCTCAATGATCTCCTCTCTGCTTGTGTCAACTTGCATATTCACATATATGCAGGTGACATAGTTCTCTATACCTCAGGCCCCTCGACTAAAGCTGTGGAAGTCTCACTCCAGCATGACTTTTACAATGTCCTGTGCTGGTTCCAGTCCAATCAACTCTGGGTCAGCAGCAAAAAAAAACAGTGTCCATGACATTTGTAACCTGCCAAAAGTTGTTTAGGCTTGCCCCACTCCCTTCCTTCTCCATCCTGGATGGGCCACTCCCCTTGAATTGATTCATGCCTTCAAGTATTTTGGTGTTTTGTTTGACAGTAGACTTGACTTCTTTACCTATATTGATGCTATCTATACCAAGCTCTACCGCAAGCTTGGTGCCCTGGAAGCTTTTTAATACAAAACAAAATTCAACATGAAGATGGCTGCCAGGCTGGGCATGCTGTAGTTGCTCCTTGGTGAATCTCCATGTTGTTTTGTGTCATTTCATGTTATATCGTTTTATTTTGCAGTATTTTATTTTTATTTTATTTTATTGGTTTTATTGGTTTTATTTGCATTATATTTTTGGTTTTGGAGTGTTCTGGAGCATCTGCTATAAGCTGGCGGCATGTAATGTGAACCTGGATGAACTTCATAGAAACATAGAATTTGATGGCAGATAAGGACCGCTTGGCCCACCCAGTCTGCTCATTTCCCTACCTAATGGATAAGCTGCAGATCCTAGTTAACCAGCAGCCTACTTCTTTCTGCCCCCACCCCCTTGAATTGCCTTATGACTGTCCCATGCATGCTTGAATTCCACCACTGTTTTTGACTCCACAACCTCCTCCAGAAGGCCGTTCCATGCATCCACAGCCCTCTCTGTGAAAAAATACTTCCTTAAATTACCTCTGAGCCGATCTTCCTCTATCTTCAAATTGTGCCCCCTTGTTCTTGCACACCTCTTGTTTTGAAAGATGCTACCCCCTTGGACTTTGTTGATTCCCTTGAGGTACTTGAAAGTTTCTATCATGTCCCCCCTCTCCCTCCTTTCCTCGAGGCTATACATATTAAGCTCCTTAAGTCTCTCTTCATATGACTTCCGGTGCAGACCCTGCACCATTTTAGTTGCCCTCCTCTGGACAGCTTCCATCCTGTCTATGTCTTTGCGGAGATTGGGTCTCCAGAACTGCACGCAATACTCCAGATGGGGTCTGACCAGCTGTCTGTACAGAGAGATAATAACTTCCTGTTTTCTACTGGTGATGCCTCTCCCTATGCATCCCAGTATCCCCCCCAGCCCTCCTTGCTGCCCTCTCACATTGCTTGCCCACCTTTAGGTCATCTGATATGACTACCCCCAGGTCCCTTTCCATTTTTGTTGTTGTTAGTATCTCACCCCCCATTGTGTACTCTTCTTCAATATAAGTTGTATAATCTTTCATCCCGTTGCCACCATTTGAGCTCCTGTGGAGCTCTTGTTGAGCCCGAAGAACTTTTTGTTGCTGTGTCTGGTGTTCTTTACTCTGTGTGCAGGAAGGAATTTTGCGGGATTGTATGGGATGAGGAGTAGTGGAGAGAAGCTGGTTGAGCTATGGAGAATGCAAGAGAGGGAATGGGACACTTATTGAAGCTTAGTTGGGAGGAAAATGCAAGGAGATCTAGTGAGGGATATTTTAGCTGGTTTCTGCCTGATCTCTGGCTGTGAACCGACTTTGAGTTGAAGAAGTGAAAGCCGAATATTGGGCTGGAAATTCTTGGATGGTGGATAGTGTCTTAAGGGGGCCTGATTCCATTGTGTGTTTCCTGTGGGATTTGCCACTTCGCGGGGGGGGGGGTTGGAGTATCTACATAGCCAGGGAGCTGGCTGGGGTACTGTGTTCCCCTTGACTCATGGGTCTAGCTGCAGCGTGGCCTTTCTTGGGTTTTTTTGTTGGGGCTGCATTATTTCCCATGGGGTTACACTCAAACTGGAGTTGATGGGCCCTAAGCTGCTGATTAGAATCCTGTGGCAGGCTTCGACAGATGCTGGTTTTGATTTGGATTTGGGTTTCGCCTCGTATTTACACTGGAGTTATACTTTGGATTTTCCTCTTGTTTCTACCTCTACTTCAGTTTGGCGATGAGTGGCTAGGTTCTGGTTCCTTTCTCTGATTTTATGGATGCCTGCTTCCTGTTTTGGACTTTGTGACTCCTGTACTTTATTGGTGAAGATTGCTGGAACTAACTGCACCCTTCTCTGGATATAACATTTTTACTTTTTGGATGCCTGGGTGGTGAGAGAACATTGGCATCCATATATTTACTTTATATTTATTTATCTACGTTAAAAGTTTTATGATTTTATTTCTGTGGAGTGTAATTTTTATTTTGGCAGTGAGAGTGCCGAAATTACCTCATCTGCCTGGTCGTGAGAGGACTGGGGAAGGGGTAAACTTCATTATTTATATGTCATCCTGTTTATTTGTGATTGTTTGTCTGGGCAGTGAGAGTGCCTAAATTGCACTTCTCCCTGACCATGAGAGGGTTGGGGGGTAAGCTTTATTATTTTATTTTCTGTATGTTATATATGTGTGAATGGGATTGTAGTGGCTCCAGATTTAAGTAGAAGAGTAACTGTATTAGTTAATAGGTGATAGGGTGGTGTTTTAAATTGTATTTTATTATATATAGGGTGGGTTAGTTGAGTAATTCTGGGGTTTGTTTTGTTTTATTTTAATTTGTTTTGCTACCGTGAATTTTGGGATATTATTGTTTGGGTGGGATTGGGTGATAACATGATTGGGTTTGTTTAGTGTATTTATAATTTGTGTTGTCACCCGCAGAATGTATTGGATGCCAACCCCCACAGTTGTGCACTACTCATCCTCTACCCTTCATGCTCTTGAAACTTTTTATACTCCCCCTCTCCAATTTGAGACCTACCAGCGCTGTAGAGCACTGGGCATTATATGTAGAAGAGGGAGGAGGGCAGGGGGGCCATTAACAGTGGAGGATGTATGAGAGGGTCACCGAATTGGGGTGGTTGGATCCAGAAGGCATCCTAGAGCGAAATGGAATCCAGATCGTGGTCCAACATGTCTGGTGCCCATACCCAAGGGCACTACTGAAGGCGGTAGGCAGATGGCCCGGGCGGCCCATGAGGTTAGTCCAACTTGGGCGGTGTTGTGCAATGTCAGGTTCATTAAGAATAAGACTGCAATTATCGCAGATCTTGTTGGTATGGTGGACCTGGCATGCATCACTGAGACCTGGCTGGATGAAAATTGTGGCCCCATTGTGGAGGCTATGACTCCAGCTGGGTACTCGGTGATACACCACCCAAGATTGGATCATGTGGGGGGGTTATGGTCTGTTTCAAGACTGAACTAAACCTCATGGTGGTATTAGTCGAGGAGGTTGAGTTCTTCGAGTGTACAGTAGTAGCAGGTGTAGGTGGCAGACTTCATCGTCGACATGGGATTTGAGTCACCCAGATTAATGGTTCTGGGTGACTTCAACACCTGGGTCAAACTCTCAAATTTGGGCAACACTTCTTCCAGTTAATGACATCTCTGGGTCTTACACAGGTGGTTTCCACTGCTACTCATAAACATGGACACTCTTTGGACTTAATCTTCCTCCTAGGGATCGAAACATCTGATGTGGGGGTGGAACCAGTTGGGTGGTCTGATCACTGCACTGTGGGGTTTAGTTTTAGCTTCCCCTTAGAAGGCCTACCCCTGTAGAGATGGTTAGGTTCCGCCCTTTTTGGAATATAAATTTCCATGGCATGGGGCGGTCCTTGACCTCTCATCCCCCGCATTGGCAAGCAATGATCCAGAGACCCACGTGTCAGCTTATAATTCAGCTGTTGCAGTGGCTCTGGATTTCATTGCTCCAGTCCATGTTTGGCCTCTCTCCCTTTGCCCCAAGTCCCCATGGTTTGATGGGACTTTGAGGGAGATGCTGAGACAGGGGCGAAGGTTAGAGCATTGCTGGTGAAAGTCTGCCCTTGATGCCGACCGCCTTAGATCGATGGACCATTATTTAGTCTATCAATCTGCAATCACCCATAAGAAGGCAGAAATCCAGTCCAGGGAGATTGCGGCTGCTCAGAATCTACCAGCTCAGCTATTTCAAACTGTAGACAGATTGTGCAACCCAGCCTGCCTGCATGTTCGGAAAGCTTTTTCGCAATTAGAGTGTGATGAGCTTGCTCAATTCTTTGCAAATAAGGTGGCTGACATCAGTGCAGTACTGCAGCCAGCACACTCTAGGGGGTTGTGTTTTATCAGTATGGGGTCACTGTACCTCAGTTTTCCTGGAGTACCTTCAGTCGACTGGAGTTCATGGATGTCATAAGGATTATCCAGAGTGTGCGCCCTACATGCTGTAGTTTGGACCCTGGACCAACCTCCCTAATTTTTGGTTGTAGTGACATCATCGGTCCAGTCCTTGTGTGGATAGTCTGGTGCTCTTTGGAATTGGGAGAGTTCCCTATCTCCTTGAAAGAGGCGGTGGTGACACCACTCTTAAAGAAAGCTACCTTGGACCCAGACTGTTTTGCAAACTACAGACCTATCTATAACCTTCCCTTTGTTGGGAAGGTGATTGAGAAAGTAGTGGCAGCACAACTTGAGGACCATTTGACCATCCATGACATCTATGAACCCCACCAGTCTGGTTTTCATAACAGACATAGTACCGAGACGGCACTGGTTCAGATGCTCAATGTTCTCCTGATGGTGAGAGAGCGGAAGAGCTGTTCCATCTTGTTTCTTCGGGATCTCTCTTCAGCTTTTGACACCATGGACCACATGGTGTTGATAGGACACCTGAGGCATATCTGTGGAATGTCAGGACATTCCTCAGATGGTTTACATCATTTGTCACAGGGAGAACACAAAGAGTTGTATCTGGAGTTTTTTCCTCAGGCCCAACTGCTTTGCCGTGTGGGATGCCTCAGGGTTCTGTGCTGTCACCCATGTTATTTGCAGTGTATATATTACCCCTCAGAGACATTGTAAGAAGGTATGGGCTGAGGTTTCACTGTTACGCAGATGATACCCAGCTCTACCTTTCTTTTTCACCTGACCAGGATGGAGTTCTCTCGGTCTTTAACAACTTTCTGAAATAAATCCAGGAGTGGATGGATTCTAGCTGGCTGAAGCTGAACTTGGAAAAGACTGAGGTACCGGTTATGGACCCAAGTCACCAGATAGGGGGGTTGGGTGTTGGTGCACCCTCCAGAATTGATCTTGGCGGCATCTCTCTCCCGACCTCTGAATAGGTGCATAACCTTGGGGTAGTTTTGGATGATGGACTGACCCTGCATTCGCAGGTGTCGGCTGTCATCAAGACTTCCTTTTATCATCTTAGGAACATCACTAGGGTTAAGCATCTCATTCTGTCTGATGACCTTCCGACATTGGTCCACGCCTTTGTGTCCTCATGCTTGGATTACTGCAACTCCCTTTATCTTGGGCTTTCGGGGGTAGAAATCCGTCACCTGCAGCTGGTGCAGAACAAAGCAGCCTGGCTTTTGACAGGTTCTAGTCAATCCTGCCATATTACCCCGGTGCTACACAAACTACACTGGTTGCCAATACGGTGGTGGATCACCTTCAAAGTCGGTTTACTGACTTTAAAAGCCCTACATGGACAGGGCCCAGACTATCTGAAAGAGCTTCTGGTTCCTTACTGCCCTGGTCGATCACTCTGCTTGGCCGAAGAGGGGTTGTTAGAGATTCCAAGGGTGAATTTAAAATCATCTGGTTCAAGAGCTTTTGCTTATGCAGCTCCCACCCTTTGGAATTCTGTACCCCGTTGGTTGTGGGAGGCACATCTGTGGAGGAATTTAGGAAGTGCTTAAAAACCTTTCTGTGGCAAAAAGCTTTTTTGGATAATTGAAACATGTATCTGATTGTTTATGATTTTCAGTTGTATTGTTTTGTTATTGGATGTTACTTTAATTGTTTTTAAACTGTTAGGTGCCTTGGAATTGGAAACAAACTTTATAAATAAAACTATTATTATTATTATTATTATTATTATAGGACTACCTGTCCCCACAGGACTGCTGGGCACTAGTTACAAAAACAATGTTCCCATTCTTTGACTATGCAGATGTAGTCTACAGTACTGCCCCTTCTCCATGCTTTCCAGACTGGATACCCACTGTAACACCTTCTATCATTTTGCCATCCACCCCTATACTGACCACAACTCCCTCCACTACACTTTCTCATTCCTCCCCCTTTCCTACTATTTATTTATCTATCAGATTACAATACCTTTGAGATAGAGTCTCTTTTACAAAGGTTCCATGTCTGGATAAAACAACAGTATACACATATCAAATGAATGGCAATAACCATAAGAATCTGACAAAACAGAAAGTCATAGCAATAACAGTGGTAGTACAATGCAAACTTTAGCACTGAAAAAAAAAATCATAGGAAGTGAGAAACAGCCAGATACGGCCTTGTTTAAGGGCTGAGGGGAGGGTGAAGAAAGGGGGGTAAATGTAAGAGAGGCAGGCAGGGGGTAGGGGATGGGGGCACAGGTTACTAGGGGTGGCAGAATTGGTTCGGCATCAACACATTGACAATGATGTTATCGAAACCCCTGACATTGATGGGAACAATGCCTACTGTTGACAGTGTTCCCATTGGGAAGAAATGTTTTTTTGTGGGGGATTTGCACCCACACTCCTCATGTTGGGGGCTGTGCCCCCCACACTCCCCCATCTCTAAGTAACCAACTCCAAGTCAGAGTTGGTTCAGGGTGGGGGTGAAACACTGGGAATCACTGGTGTCAGCATACAGTGGACCACCACAGTGACCTGGCAAGATTTGTCTGCTGTGGTCATGTTCGCTATAAAATTGTCAGTGTGGTGGTGTGCTACCGGTAGAATTGACTGAAAGGAGGGGGCATTAGAGGAAGGAGGTGAGGTGGAGTGGAAGGAGGGGTGGAGTGGAAAAAAGGGGATAAATAAAGAGCAACTAGTGAGAGAGAGGTAGGTAGGGGATGGGGACATTGGTTGCTAGGGTGGAAGAAATGATGATACTGAGGTGGGGGCATTAGTGGAAGACAGGGTGGAGTGGAAGGAGGGGGTAGAGGGAAAGAGAGGAGCTAATGGAGGGACAAATGGTGAGAGGGGTGTGCAGGGATGGGGCACAGGTTACAAGGGTGGCCGAGATGACTGAACAGAGGGGGGTTGGCTTTAGTGGAGGGAAGGGTGGTGGAGGAGAAATGTTAACTAAGGTAGTCAGTAGGGGCTGCTGTAAATGTGGAGGAGTGTGGGGGGTTCAACTTGAAGGGCAGCCTTTGGCTTAGGTGAAAGAGGGTGGGAATACCTTACGGATGGCAGTCACAGCTGTTAAGCACGGTGAGGTGTTGGTGAAGATTCATCTTGAAGGGGCCAATCTTAGGTTCATCCAGGACTACAGAGGGGAGGTCATTTAGCCAAGTGGGTACCCGTAATGTGAAGGCTAGCTGTGCCTGTGAGGTGTGACAAAAGGGGACTTGATATATTTCTCATCATGCCTCGAGTTTGATGTGGGTTGGCTGCAGGTTTAAAGAGTTTCTTCAAGACCAGGGAGATTTGGCCAAGGCAGTATTTTTTCGCTATGAGACAGGTCTGGTATATCATCCTACACTTGAGATTCAACCAGTTTATCTGCCTATACAGGTCTCAAGTAGGTGTGTGTCAGTGCGCTCCTGTAATTAGCCTGCATGTTTAATTAAGGGCAATGGTAACCCTTTTGAGTGTAGTGTCAGTTGCTGCACTGTAAACAACTAAGCCATAGTTGATTATAGAGATTACAGAGCTATTGACTGCTGCCTGCAGAGCATCTGGGGTCATGCAGTGTCTGTGCCTATATAATAGACCCATCCAAGTGTTGACCACCTTTGCAACTTGATCCACATGGGTTGCATAGGACAAGGAGCAGTCAAGAGTCAACCTGACATATTTAAAGTTAGGGACTTGCTCATGAGGGGGGTGCTAAGGTTGTTATGGATGGTTAGCATGTGTGATTTATGTTTATTGTGGGGTTTTGTGAAAAGAATGAATTTTGTCTTTTTGTAATTCATGACAAGTTTGTGCTTGGTGAACCCCAGGCCTCAATGGATGAAAGTTGTGTTGGAGCTGAGCTTCAAGGGGGTGTGGGTCCAGTTGGATAGAGAAGATTATGGTGTCATCTGCATAGAGTAGCATGTTAGTAGAGTTGGCATGAGGGAGGTTATTAGGAAGAGACTGAAAAGTAAGGGGCCCAATATCGAATCTTGTAGAACACCAGAGTGCACTTGTCTGCTGTCTGAGAGAATATCATTGGGATCTGCCTCTGAGGTAGCTATTGAACCACCCCACCGCATTAGATGAGAGACCGCTGGTGAAGAGTGAGTCAAGTAAAGATGGAGTGGTTGACCATGTCGAAGGCTTTTAGTGAGGTTGATGTAAATCGCTCCCACTAGGAGACCCTGATCAAGTGTGCTATGTATGAAGCCTGTGTATTCTAGAAGGGTTGTGGTGGTACCTTGTGCCTTGCGACGCCCATGCTGTTGTGGGCATTGGATCCGGTATTTATCAAGATACCCGGTTAGCTGATCCATTACAATTCATTCCAAGGCCTTTGGGGGGGGTGAGAGAATTAAAATAGGGCAGTAGTTCATATGAAGGGCTCTAGCACCACTTTTGTGGACAGGGATTACTTACGTCTTCCTTCCATCTCTTGGGGAACTGATCAAGGCATAGGGAGAGGTTCAGTAGTTTAGTTAGCGGAGTTAGAACCGTGTCAAAGATGAGATTAATAAGTTTAAGATGAAGAGAGTCACTACTAAATCTTGATTCACCAAGCACCCGCTGTAAATATTTTGTGACCACTATCACAGTAACTGTCTTGAAGTATTTTATTTTATTTATTAGAATTTTGGTAACCAGATAAGTCCACTGAAACCACGCAGTCCCTTTTTCAGTGACGACCCGGGTGTCAATGGTGAACATAATACAATAGATACATACAATAATAATAAAAAGGATACAGAGAAATTTAACAATGTTGCAAGAATTATTACAGTGGAAAGCCAGGTAAGTAACTTAAAACAGATCAGGCATTAAGCATATATAAATAAACAGGATAACTAATATTGTACAATATATACATAGGTAGAAAGGGGGTCCCTGATGGGAGCTTTCACAATTAGCCTTAGCATTATGAATAGATGTGTCAAAGAATTTGGGGTGGAAGTACACCTCTTAGGTCTGAGAAGGCAGAACTGAAAGCATCAGCTACTTGCATGGGGTCCTGGGTGATTTCTCTATTAACAGCAAGCATAGAGGCAGATGACTTGCAGGTTTTGCCCATAAGGTCATGTATGTTGCCCCAGAATTTTCTGTCATCTTCCCAGGAGTTGAAGAGCTCCTCTTTAAAGTGACAGATCATGGCATTACGCATCTCCTGAGTAAAGGCTTTCCTGGCTGCTTTGTAGAGATGCTGGTCTACCTGTTTATCAGGGGCCTAGGCACAGTGTCACAGATTAATCCTGGTGGCCATGTGGCTGAGCAGGGATGGAGTAATACAGGAGTTGTTTGCTCCCTTAATCTTATGCATTCTTATGGGGGCGTGGATGTCACAAGCTGTATTAAATTTTGAGATAAAGTTTTCAAGTGCTTGGTCCACACTTTGGAAAGAGTCAATGGGTGACCAATCAGTTTGCTTGAGGTGAGCCTTGAGGGGATCAATATGTCCTTTCTTCAGGACATGATGCATGATCATTTTAGTGAGAGGCTTTGGGGCTCTTTTGGATCAGTGGCAGAGGATGGGGGAGTGATCGCTAATAGAGTCAGGAAGGACAGTGATGTTTGTGATTCTCTTGGGGTGGTTAGTTAGTATACAGTCCAGTGGAGTACTACAGCCTGTACTATAGTTAACTCCGGTGTGGGAGTCAACCATCTGGGATACATTGATGGCTGAGATAGTGTCCTTGTAGGGAGCAGCCACAGGAGCCAACCAATTGACACTGAAGACACCTAGTAGCACCACTTCAGAGTTATGGCGCATGCTGGTTATGTATTCCATAACCATATTGAAGTCCAGAGCCTGGTCATGCAGTGGGATGTATGCTGACACTGCAGTGAGTGATTTACCATGGGATCCAATAAATATTTTGATGGCAAGGGCCTGGGCATTTTTCCCAGTATTTAATTGGGGAAGGGCAAGGCCCTGAAGGGTATCCCTGAGGTAAATAGCAGTATCCACCCCTTTTACCAAGTCTATCCTGTAAGAAGAGGCTGTAACCATCCAGGAAAATTGCTGTGTCTGGGATCTTTGGTGTAAACCAAGTCTCCACCACAGAGAACACATCAGGCCTGTGCTAGGTAACCCAGACTTGGAGCTCATCAAATTTGGACACCAGGCTGCAGATGTTGACAGATGCCAATTTTAAGGTGCCGCTGCTGTTCTACGAATGTTCAACTGCTGCTCTGGGCCAGGATTGGGATGGATGTTACCCGTAAGGAGCAGTAGAAGTAGTAGTAGTGTTGTTATACTTAGTAGGGAGTTTGTAAGTAGTTTTTGTGCAGCCAGTGGTTTACATCTGTTGGCTCATTCAAGCTTATTGGGCAGCGAAATATGGAGAGATGGGGTAAAAGGGGTACAGGGGAATTTGAGAACACTGGAGCACGCTGCTGTGCAGGTTAGTGGGTCTGGGGTGCTTGTCACCTGAATTGCACATTGTTCCAGGTTCAATGGGTGATCTTCTTGGAAATTCAGTGAGAAGGATGCTACCATGCCTGCACTTATCTGGACTCAACAGTGCTATGGTAATTATTAGCAGGACTAAGTATGCCAAGTGTTTTTGAGCAATCGTAGTTAGCAACAGCAGTGGGCATGCACAGGGACACAGCTGAGCTGTAGCACAGTTAGGTAAGGTAGGTACACAAGGATTTCAGTGAGGTAGGATGCATGACTTAAAAGGGCCATGGAGAGATGAGGACTCCGATAATACCAATAAGTACAGGGCTCAGACCCTATGAGTACTAAGGAGTTCCATGAAGTGGAAGAAGTGCAGTTGGAGAGTGAAGGAATGTCAACTGGTTACTTTCAGTCAAGGATAGGTGTACAGAAGGCACCACCAATAAGAAATAGGGAGGGCCAAACAACAATAATATGGGTGTTACTGTGACCCAGCTGGAAGAGATAGAGAAGGGCTGGTAGGACGTATCAAACTGAATTGGGGGGGGGGTAAGACTATTGCCAGTCCCATTGTGCCTTCTTCATCTCCAAATTCTGGTTCGGCTCACTACCCTCTTACCTAACCTTACTCCTTTCACCCATTCCCTTTGCCTCATACTTCCTCCACTCCAGGGATCCTTGCAACTTCTCCCTCCCCCAGCCTAACTCTTTTGCTAGGCAGTCAGCCTTCTCCTATCACATTCTCTCCTTCTAGAGCCTGCTCCTTTTTTCTCTCTGTCCCTCACCCTGCCCTATTTCCATTACATACCAGTTTAGACTCCTGTACCCCCTCCTGCTCCTGTCAGCCCTGTCCCTGACCTGTCCCTCATGCCCCTTCCCCCTTGCTAAGGTCCCACTTCTGGGATTTGCTTATGTCCAAACTACTATTGCAACTGAGTTGTTCAACTTGTTTACAGTTACACTGGGCTGTGATGATGCTCATAGCCTCAACATCTTCCAACTGTTATTGTTATTTTTATTTTGCACTGGTACCATACATTGTTCACTCTTTGTGCTTTATTTTTTGGAATACTTCTATACTATTGTGTATGATCTATTGTATTCCCTTTCTTTTTCCCCTAGGTCACACCAGGAAATGAGCCTTGGCTCAGTGTGCCATTCCCAGTTACAAATTTTCTAATCAATCAATCAAGTGTCATGGCCTTATATTGAGGACTTACCCTGTCTTCCTGCATCAGGCAACCTCATCATCAGCAGGAAGCCACTACTACCACAACTGTCACTTGAGCTTCCAGTTCCACCCATACCAGTTGTTCCAGAGTTGCCTGAATCCCTCCCTCAGCTTTCTCTGATCTTAAAAGATCCACCTCCTTCATGGCATCCTCAAGTTTAGTACATGTCTGCTGCTGGTACTCACTCACTCTGGCTCTGCATAGCCAGATGCAGTGCTTCACTTTTGAATCAGGGGTCTTGCAAACATGCATGGGTGAGGACACACTTGATATGGTTTTCACTATTGAGATAGTGGCCGACAGACACCAAATTATTTTTGTGGTCTGGTTGGACCATGCTGTCATATCCTTTGCGTTGATGATCTCCCATTTTTTATCCACCCCAGAAGAGTTTGTCCACTGTATAGTCTGGAGTAGGCTCAACCCAGGTGTTTTGTGGGACATGGTAAACAACTCCAGTGTAATGACTGCTTCCACTACCAACATCAGTGAGGCAGTAGAGTTTCTTATGGAAAACATCCTGTCTACTGCTGATGCTGTAGCCCTATTTTGTTGCCACCCTACACACATGAGAAGAAGTGCCCCTTAGTATAATGGGGTCCTTTGTTCTCTTAGTGTGCGGGGTCAGAGGTTAAAGTAAGTGGAGAAAGTACAGCCTGGATTCTGATAGTCTTGTCCAGATAGCTCACTATCATGTATATCAGGAGGCAATAATTATTATCAGGAATACATTTTCTCTAGCATCATCACAGCTGAGAGAAATAGATCTTCTGCTCTGTTTAGGGTTGTAGATGGCATCCTCCATTCAGAATCACTTTCTCAGGGGTCTGGAGAGATCATCCAGGAGAGATGTGATGGTTTTGCTCACTTCTTCTCAGCTAAAATTGCAGACATCTGAATGGAAATTTCCCCCACTGTGAGTATGCACAGCTGAAGCAGTCATGTGCTTGAAATGGCAAAGCTTTATTTTTGCGGCTGTGGCAGAGCCTGTAGCCGTATTGTTGTAGCTGGCAAAATGGGATCCCAAAGCACACATGTTTGGAGTTTTCAGTGTATCCTTCCACAACAGCAAATCACTATGCCAATTGAATGAAATATTCCCTTCTCTCTGTTGAGTAGATCAGTTACAACACTATTTTTCCAGCTTGTATCTCTAGCCATGCCTGCTTTAAGTGACCTGACAGCTAGCGTCTTGGAGTAGGCAGTCATGATTTTAAGGGTATATAAGATAAATAGCTTTGGAACAGCTAACTAACATCTGTAAACAATGAAAAGATGGTTTTCTTTCAATGGCACTTCTCAGTCATCAAGCTGTCCTGCATTCTACAGCTTCCTGCTCTCAGACTACTTTGTAACACATGTGAGTCTTAACCACTGATTATCTTGGTAGTTAATCTTCATCTTTCTTGTGTTAGATGCATAGAAGTTGACATTTTATTTTAGCAGCATGTCCTTTAGTGAATTTTCCTGTTCAGACCCATAAAAACATTGTGCTTTTACAGTTTTGTTAACTTCATCACCTCACTCATTTTATTTTGTTGCCCAATGTCCACCTCCACATTTGCATTTTTTATTTCTATTTGATCAAGCTTCACAGTATATGAGGTTAGCAAGGAGGAAGGTTCACAGCTGTAGTTGTAGCAGCCTGTATATTGATGGCACAACAATCCTCAAACAGTTTGCTGCCCTCCATGCACGAAGAGGTCCTGGAAACATTTGTAAGGGACCCTGGGTCCATCATATCCAACCCTTCACTGTTAATAGTAATTTAATGTTGTATGGGAATCTGGGTCCATCATGTCCAACCCCTCACTGTAACATAGTAATTTAATGTTTTAAGGGACTCTGGGTCCATTATGTCCAACCCCTCATTGTAACATAGTAATTTAATGTTGTAAGGGACTGTGGGTCTATCATATCCAACCCCTCACTGTAACATAGTAATTATTGTTGTAAGGGACACTGGGCCCATCATGTCCAACCCCTAACTGTAACAAAGTAATTTAATGTTATACAGGACTCTTGGTCCATCATGTCCAACCCCTCAATGTAACATAGTAATTTAAAGTTGTCAGGGACTCGAGGTCCATCATGTTCATCCCCTCACTGTAACACAGTGTTTCAATTATGTAAGGGACTCTGGGTGCATCATGTCCACCCCTTCACTGTAACATAGTAATTTAAGGTTGTCAGAGACTCGAGGTCCATCGTGGCCAGCCCCTCACTATAATATAGTAATTAAATATTGTAAGGGATATTAGGTCCATCATGTCCAACCCCTCCCCCACTGTAACATAATACTTTAATGTTGTTAGGGACTCTGGGTCCATCATGTCCAACCCCTCACTGTGACATAGTAATTTAATGTTGTAAGGGACTCAAGGTCCATCATGTCCAACCCCTCACTGTAACATAGTAATTTAATATTGTAAGTGGCACTAGATCAATCATGTTCAGCCCTTCATTGTAACATGTTAATTTAATGTTGTAAAGAAGTCGAAGTCCATCATGTCCAACCCCTCACTGTAACATAGTATTTTAATTGTGTAAGGGACTCTGGGTGCATCATGTCCACCCCCTCACTGTAATATAGTAATTTAAGGTTGTCATAGACTCAAGGTCCAAATTGGGCAGCCCCTCACTGTAACATAGTAATTAAATATTGTAAGGGACATTAGGTCCATCATGTCCAACCCCAGCCCCACTGTAACATAGTAATTTAATGTTGTTAGGGACTCTGGGACTATCATGTCCAACCCCTCACTGTGACATAGTAATTTAATGTTGTAAGGGACTCAAAGTCTATCATGTCCAACCCCTCACTGTAATATAGTAATTTAATGTTGTAAGGGACTCAAGGTCCATCATGTCCAACCCCTCACTGTAACATAATAATTTAATATTGTAAGTGGCACTAGGTTAATCATGTTCAGCCCCTCACTGTAACATAGTAATTAAATATTGTAAGGGACATTAGGTCCATTGTGTCCAACCCCAGCCCCACTGTAACATAGTAATTTAATGTTGTAAGTGACACTAGGTCCATCATGTCCAACCCCTCACTGTAACATAGTATTTTACTTGTGTAAGGGACTCTGGGTGCATCATGTCCACCCCCTCACTGTAACATAGTAATTTAAGGTTGTCATAGACTCAAGGTCCAAATTGGGCAGCCCCTCACTGTAACATAGTAATTAAATATTGTAAGGGACATTAGGTCCATCATGTCCAACCCCAGCCCCACTGTAACATAGTAATTTAATGTTGTTAGGGACTCTGGGTTCATCATGTCCAACTGCTTACTGTAACATAGTAATTTAATGTTGTAAGGGACTTGAGGTCTATCATGTCCAACCCCTCACTGTAACATAGTAATTCAATATTGTAAGTGGCACTAGGTCAATCATGTCCAGCCCCTCACTGTAACATATTAAATTAATGTTGTAAAGAACTTGAGGTCCATCATGTCCAACCCCTCACTGTGACATAGTAATTTAATGTTGTAAGTGACACTAGGTCCATCATGTCCAACCCCTCACTGTAACATAGTAATTTAATATTGTAAGTGACACTAGGTCCATCATGTCCAACCCCTCACTGTAACATAGTAATTTAATGTTGTAAGGAATTCTAGATCCATCGTGTCTGTGACGCTTGGCCAGCTGGTTATGATTGTTGTATGATATTTGTAATATAAAAATATAGTATGTGATTGTCTCACATAAGACAGCCTGTGCTTCCATGGGTCCCCCCCCGGGTTTCAGTGAAGCTACAGGATATATTACACTGACCAGAAGATCTCTGTAATGTGATTAACTTCCTTGAGAAATTGCGTTTTATGGCCTTTTTATGACCTCATGCTTTTGAAGTTGGGAAACTAAATATACATTTTATTACAGGATAGGACATCATTTCGCTAATTCATGTTGGCTATATCACACCTAGGTGACAGACTGCAGGGTTGTAAACCTCAAAGAAACAAGTTGATGAAAGACTCATAATTTGGAAAATGAGTTTTTGCTGATGTCACCTTATTTAACATACCTCCTGATAGGACATCCTGTTTGCATTTTTTTATTCTATAAGGAGGAGCTAGATGACTCACAGAAGGGGTGTGGAGACACAGTTTAAACTGATTCTTGTGTCTGAAATGGAGGATCATATCATTTTGGGACTCTAGAGAGACACAGCTCTCTGATCTACTTTAATAAGCACTTCCAGAGGTAATACCTTAGATAGCAAATGTCTAAATGTATTGTGGTAGGAGTTTTGTTTTGTAATCTTCCCTTGTTTTTTATGTGATTGTGAGCCCTTTAATATATTGTTCTGTGTTTACATTTTTCAGATCTTTATCATCTTTTAGTAAAGAATATTTTTTCCAAGATACTGCCTGGGTGTGTCTTCCAAGTTCTTTGTTTTGCATGTGATATATAGGTGGTTAAGTCTGATGAAACTGTTCAACAGCTAGATGGTGCTACTGAGCTTGAGTAAAAAGGTAAGATTATACCTAAGGTCTCTTACAGAGTTTTAAGGGTTCATTTTGGAAGCCTGGCTTGGTGACCCTGGTAAAAGAGTGCACTGCAATCCCCGAAGAGGGTACGTATCTGAGCCTGTACATTTGGTATGCTAATATAAGGTTCACAGTTAGAATCCCCCACAGAACATGAGATTAAAGGTAATTCAGACCCAAAAGCAGACAGGAGGGTTACCTTGTTTGTTGCCTGTCCACACTATTGTGCTCTGAAGTTGGCACTGTGGGAGCAGAGGGCCTGACCTGCAGAGTGCATTAATGACAGTGTCCAGACCCTCACTGTAATATATTACTTTAATGCTGCAAGGGACTCGAGGTGCATCATGTCCAACCCCTCACTGTAACATATTAATTTAATGTCATAAAGGATTCTAGGTCCATCATGTCCAACCCCTCACTGTAACATAGTAATTTAATGTTGTAAGGGACTCTAGGTTCATCATGTCCAGCCCCTCACTGTAAAATAGTAATTTAATGTTGTAAGGGACTCAAGGTCCATCATGTCCCCTCACTGTAACATAGTAATTTAATGTTGTCAGGGACTTGAGTTCTATCTTGTCCAACCCTTCACTGTAATATAGTAATTTAAGGTTGTCAGGGACTCGAGGTCCATCATGTCCAACCCCTCACTGCAACATAGTAATTTAATATTGTAAGTGACACTAGGTCCATCATGTCCAACCCCTCACTGTAACATAGTAATTTATTGTTGTAGGGGACTCTAGGTCCATCATGTCCAGCCACTCACTGTAATATAGAAATTTAATATTGTAAGGGAATCTAGGTCCATCATGTCCAGCCCCTCACTGTAACATAGTTATTAAATGTTGTCAGGGACCCAAGGTCCATCTTGTTCAGACCCTCACTGTAATATAGTAATTTAATATTGTAAAGGACTCTAGGTCCATCATGTTCAATCCTTCACTGTTTAATAAAAATTATTGTAAGCCTTAGGAAGTATCTGCATTCCAAAAGAGACATGTTACTTTATTTTAATTAACTGAAGAAAAGTTAATCCCTCCTGATACAGGAAGTGAATGGATTAAAATTTTATAAAACCAGATCCACACTACACCTAGGGTTTGAAGAGTCAGTCTCAGCTTGATGCAGGAGACTGATGACTGGGCTTCAACTATACAGGAGTCCAGGGCATGCCACTTTTGATAAGAAGGCTGGATGTGAATGCAGGAAAGGGTGAGGGGCAAACACAGAGAAGGGTCTGCTGCAGCTGAAAGGGCTGCGTGTAGGCACAGGAAAGAGTGATGGGCAAACACAGAGAAGGGTCTGGGGCAGCTAGGTGCAAGAGGCATGCTGGTTAAAGCTCTATACAAAAGGGAAGAGATCAAAGCTACAGAACTGAAAAATAAAGGGGGAGGACAAGAGGCACTCTGGGTCACCTTGGAGACAGGGAACGGCATCACAGTCTGCACAGGGATTGTATACAGACCCCCATCTCAAGGGGAGGAAATGGACAAGAAAATGATAGAGGACATTTTCAAAATGGCTGAAAAGGGGGAGATACTGCTGATGGGGGACCTGAATATGACAGATGTTAACTGGATGACATGTACTGCAGCTACATCCAAGAGCAGGGTCATTCTCAATGCCCTGCAGGGGGCAGGCCTTAGACAGCTAGTGTTGGAACCCACTCGGGACGGAGCAATACTAGACCTGGTACTCTCAAATGGAGAGAGGATCACAAATGTAGAAGTCAGTAGACATCTGTTAACAAGTGACCACTGCACAGTGTGCTTCACAATAAGCACAACCATGGAGACAATCCATACAAGAACAAGGATACTGGACTTTAGAAGGGATAACTTTGGCAAAATGGGTGAACACCTCTGGAATGCACTAGTAAAAGGCCAAAAAGGAGGGGTGGAAGAACAATGGAGAAAAATCAAAACTGCTATCATGGGGCAATAAGCCTTTGTGTGAAACAAATAAAGAAAACAAAGCGGAGTAAAAAAACACTATGGTTTTCAAAAGAGGTGGCAGGGAAGGTTAAGGAGAAAAAGGCTGCATTCAAAAAGTATAAGGAATCACAGAAGGAGCACGACCGAGTACTGTATCAATTAAAGCAGAAAGAGGTGGGGAAGGCAGTCAGAATAGCAAAGGCTCATACTAAGGAAAAAATAGCCAACTCAGTTAAGAAGGGGGATAAAACCTTTTATAGGTACATTATGGAGCATAGAAAGGTTAAAGGAGGAATAGCAAAGATTAATAAAGGAGAGGGGAGGTGGGCAGAAGGAGACAGTGAAAAGGCAGAGATACTGAATAAATACTTTTGCTCAGTATTCACAAAAGAAGATGAGGAGGAGTTACCTAAACCAGTCAATAGAAGCACTCTGGGTAGGGGGGTTGACACCAGTCCATTTACGAAAGAAAGAGTCCTGAAAGAATTCCTAAAACTCAAGGTGGACAAAGCAATGGGGCCTGATGGGATTCACCCCAGAATCCTAAAAGAACTAAGGGAGGACCCAGTGACACCACTGACCACACTTTTTAACAAATCATGGTAGGATGCGGTGGTACCTGAGGACTGGAGGAGGGCAGATGTGATTCCCCTTCACAAAAGTGGGAGCAAGGCAGAAGCAGGAAACTACAGACCTGTAAGTTTGACCTCAGTGGTAGGGAGAATGATGGAGTCACTTCTGAAAGAAAGAATTGTTGAGTACCTAGAGGCCAGTGGGGCACAGGACCCAAAGCAACATGGATTTACAGCAGGAAAGTCATGTCAGATGAATCTAATTGATTTCTTTGACTGGGTGACCAAAGTAATAGACCAGGGAGGGGCTGTGGATAGTGCCTACCTAGACATTAGCAAGGCATTTGACACAGTCCCACACAAAAGACTAATAATTAAGTTAGCCAGCCTGGGAGTGGGTTGCAGGGTGGTAGCCTGGGTAGCAAACTGGCTGCACAACAGGACACAGAAGGTAATAGTGAATGGAACACATTCCGAAGAAAAGGAGTTACTAGTGGAGTACCTCAGGGCTCAGTACTGGGTCCAGTCCTCTTTAACATCTTTATAGGTGACATTGCAGAGGGTCTGGAGGGAAAGGTATGCCTATTTGCAGATGACACAAATATATGTAACAGAGATGATACACAAGGGGGGTAGAAAGGATGAGAAGGGACTTGGCAAGGTTGGAGGAATGGTCAGACATATGGCAACTTAGATTCAACGCAAAGGAGTGCAAAGTAATGTACCTGGGAAACAAAAACCCAGGAGAAGAGTACACAATAGCAGGGGAGGTACTAACAACAACAAAAATGGAAAGGGACTTGGGGGTAGTCATATCAGATGACCTAAAGGTGGGTAAGCAATGTGAGAAGTCAATAAGGAGAGCCAGGGGATACTGGGATGCATAGGAAGGGGCACCACAAGTAGAAAAAGGGAAGTGGTTATCCCTCTGTACAGACAGTTAGTGAGACCCCATCTGGAATACTGTGCACAGTTTTGGAGACCCCATCTATGCAAGGACATAGACAGGATGGAAGCAGTCCAGAGGAGGGCAACTAAAATAGTGCAAGGTCTGCATCAGAAACCATATGAAGAGAGACTGAGAGAGCTTAATATGTATACCTTTGAAGAAAGGAGGGACAGGGGGGACATGATAGAAACTTTCAAGTACCTCACGGGAATCAACAAAGTCCAGGAGGGTAGCATCTTTCAGAAAAAGAGATGTGTAAGAGCAAGGGGGCACAATTTAAAGATGGAGGGGGGCGACTCAGGGGTAATGTGAGGACTTCTTTTTTTTTTTAATTCAGCCTTTATTGACAAAATAATCCACAACATTGGAGGCAGTTAACATGACAAGTAAGACATGAACACAATAGATATTCCTTTAAGACTGCCCCCACCCCTCTCCCCCATACAGCAGTATCAAGTCGCATTCAATATAGGAACTGTAATATTATACCTAGGCATACAGGGATATTTCTTATAAAACAGTGCTTATATCTGGGTAACAATAATTAAAGAGTGAAGGGGGTCCCATATATGAGTGTAGACTGATAATCTGTTATGGAGGCTTGCTATAGCCTTCTCTGTAAGCAAGTTAGCTAGGACTTCGTTCACCCATTCTTGTAATGTGGGGGTGACCTTATCTTTCCAGTGGCGTAAAATAAGCTTTTTGGAAGATAGTGCAATCATGAAGATATGAAACCTCCTTGCCTTAACCCTAATAGAGGACAGATCCCCTAGGAGGCAAATATTGGGTGTGAAACACTCCTGCAGACCTAGTATGGGGTCCAGGAAGGTTTTGATAGAGTCCCACAACAAGGATATTTTAGGACACAACCAAAATATATGAAGGCGTGTCCCCTTCCCCTGGAAACATCTAACACATAAGTTAGAGTCAAGACGATCCCATTTCGCTAACTTAACAGGAGTATAATATATATTATGCAAAATGTGGTATTGCATAAGACACAGTCTATCTTGGGACACGTACTTATGACAGAACTGCCACAATATTTGCCAGTTGGGAGCATATTGGGGGAGTAAGGAGCTCCAGAACCTGGTCGGTCCGAAGGAGACCCCGTACCGTCTATAAAACAAGTTTTGATATAATTTACAAATGACCCCCGAGGACCCTGGTAAGGAGGAGGATTCCAGAATCAGGGCCCTGACCACTTGACGGGGGGGGGGGGTATTGCCTAACACTGTTATAAGTAAATGCTTTAACTGAACCACTTTAAAGTGTGAGTGTAGTGGAATATTAAATTTCCGAATGATCTCGTCCGCTGAGAGTCACTTTCTCCTCATCATCCAGGAAAGAGGAAATGATCCCATCACCCAGTTGAGGCAACCAAGTGCAGGCAAACCGCTTTTTGTTCGTGGTAAAGGACGGAGAGTTTCAGATGGATTGGGCCAGGTTGAGCTGAGAGGTATAGCACAAAAAGGAACAAAGCTGTGCATATACTTTTAAAGAAATCCTAAAGGTGGGACACTTCTCCATGCCTTGTAACTGGGACATTTTTACATGGAACAAAGTTAATGGGTCTATATTCATAGACCAGATTAAATCTAACTCTGTTTTGAGCCATATCGGTCTCACATTCTCGGGATCAGGACAAACCCATTTCAGACATTTAGCCAGGTGGCTAGCCCAATAATAAATAGCCAGGTGGGGAATCCGCAGTCCTCCATCAAGCTTAGAAGCGGCCAATTTATAGTACGCCAATCGGGGGTACTTGTCAGCCCAGATAAACTTGGTAAAGATACATGTATTTTCTGAAACCAGGATAAAGGAATGAATGAATTAAGCAGAGAGAGGGGGTAGAAAATTCTTGGTAAGATGTTCATCTTGATAATATTAATCTGGCCCCATAACGAAACTGGGAGTTTGGACCATCTATCCAGGTCCTGAATTATAAGTTGGGAAAGAGGCTCCATATTTTCCTTAAACCATGCTAGAGGATTATGCATTAATTTGATGCCCAAGTATTTCAGTATCTGGGGTGCCCAACATAAACCAAAGGGAGTAATATCGGCCTTAAAAATCTTGTGAGTCAGAGGAAAAAAGGAAGATTTATTAGCATTTTCTCCCAGCAAGTCAGGAACAGAGGACACTGGGTGGGATAAATAAAGAAGGAGATCGTCTGCATATGCTGTAACCTTAACCTCATGACATCCCACCCGAATGCCCTGTATCTCTACATTGCTGAGAATGTTTCAAATGAGAGGTTCCAGGTAAAGGTTAAATAGGAGGGGTGAAAAGGGGCAACCCTGTCTAGTGCCTGAATATAATGAGAAAGATTTAGAAAATGCACCATTTCCTGAAATCTTTGCTGAAGGGACTTTGTATAATGCACAGATCCAGTCTATAAAAATGGTGGGAAACTGGAAGGCCCTAAGAACCTGAAACAGAAAGTTCCAATTCACACGGTCAAAAGCCTTCTCAGCATCCAGGGAGACCAGCCCAGCTGGAAAAGTGGCATCCCTGGACACCGAGAAGACATGTGACAATGTGCGCAGATGGTCTCAGATGAACGCCTCTTCATGAACCTGACCTGGGCCATACCTATTAGGTCCGGAAGGACCACCGTTAATCTATCGGCCAATATCTTTGAAAGGATTTTGATGTCTTGATTTAAAAGGGATATAGGCCTGTAGCTTTGGACCTTTGTCTGGCTTGGGGAGGAGGACAATCAGGGCTTCGAACAGATTGGCATCTACCCCCACCCCAGACAAAATGTGCTGAAAGAGCCGGTGAAGCATCGGGAGTAAGAGCTCTTGGAAAACTTTGTAAAATAATGAGGAGAAACCGTCCAGCCCCGGGACCTTATCTGACGTCAAGGCTCCTATGACCCCAGAGATCTCCTCCTGAGATATTGGTGAGATCAGAAAACACTTGTGTTGTTCTGTTAGGGAGGGCAGATGGGAATCCTTTAAATACTCCTTCAGGGACTCCGGGCCAGGAGGGCTCTCCATATCCCTGTACAGCTGTCCGTAGTATAGTGCGAACTCTTGCAGTATCTCGGAAGGGGATACTCTCAGAGACCCGTCTGCTTGAGCTTGTGTAACCCCTAGATGGTGCTATCCCAGGGGCTACTACCCCTGCCTGATTTGCCACTAACAGGTTGAGGGGCCTGGATCCGATGGCGGGTGCCTCCGCCCAAAGGTCAGGGTTTGCAACAGTTAAACTAACTTGGTCACAGCCCTCTGGGACACTGCAACCCCCCTTTTCTTCCCACTAGTGGCCCACACAGTATATCAGAATTACCTTCACAGTATACACTTACCCCAGGACTGGTTCAGGCACTGGGACCCCTGTAAAATAAGAAGATACAGTACAACAATCACAGTACAATACTTTAACATAGACAAATACCTCAGGCAGTATAACTTTGCTGAAACAAGCGCTCTGATTTATTTAGGGATATAACAAGGACAGGGGAAAACAGGTTAATTAGCTACCACTTTACTCATCTACCTATGGATCTGTGCACAGGCCTATCCCTACCAGTTACTGTCCCTGGGTACCCAAGCCCTAGTGGCTAGTCCAAACCGTGGCAGCTGGTAGGGCACTTTCACACAGAGAAAGAAAAATTAGTTAAATAGTCAGCAGTACAGTAATTCCATTTGGATTCAATGTGGCAATTCAACAGGGAGTGACCCTGAATTAGTACTCACGACCTCCAAACAAGATAGGGTCCTTCAACATCAGCAGGGTTACTCTTGAGCTCCACGAGACTCCTCACACATTTATATGAAAAACTGCAACAGGCAAAAGTCCTTTAATGGCAGCAGGATTCACTTGAGCTACACAAGCCTCCTCACACATTTATATGGTAAACAGTAACAGGCGAAAGTCCTTTAATGGCAGCAGGATTCACTTGAGCTACACAAGCCTCCTCACACATTTATATAGTGAAACAGTAACAGGCGAAAGTCCTTTAATGGCAGCAAGGTTCACTTGAGCTACACAAGCCTCCTCACACATTTATATGGTAAACAGTAACAGGTGAAAGTCCTTTAATGGCAGCAGGATTCACTTGAGCTACACAAGCCTCCTCACACATTTATATGGTAAAAAGAAAGTACTATACCAGGCAGGCTGCTTCTCTATCCCGATCACAATTACTGCACAATACCCGGGAGAACACACAGCAGATTCAGTTCCTGACAGACCAAGCGCAATTCAGCAATTTCTCCAGTCTTCTACAGGGTGAGCCTGGTTTCTACTTTTCAGATATCCTTTGATTCTCTTCACAGGATGGATTCAGTCCTAACAAGCAGTTACACAAGCTGCAAGCCGGAACTCTGGGCCTTACACACGTTTCCCGACTAAAACTGCACAGCAAAAAAAAGCACAGGGCTCCTTCCCTCTTCACTGCCAGAGCTCAACTGAAACTCCAGCAGACAAAACCGGGCACTTCCTTTGAGTTCCTCCCAGTTCTTGGCTGGATTGGCTGTCACTCACAATAGACTGCCCCTGTTGGTCCAAAAAGGCACCGAAGTCCAAACTACATCTCCCAGAGTCACTGCCCATACAAGCCTCTTGTTGCTGGCTCAGATTACGAGTCCAAGTTCTGATTCATCCAAGGCACCATTTTAGAGCTACTTTAACCCACACTGATTGGTCCAGTTCAGCAGTTCAAAACTAGAATGGGGAACTAGGCAAACACAGTTCTGACTGCAAAGAAAGCAGGTTAGACAAACTGTATTTTCATTATTACTCTAAATGATTTCTGGCAAACAGTTACATCTTTCAGATAGGTTCCCTTTGCACTCCTAGTGACTGCAAAAATGGAGTGAATTGGCAGCAGCTCGAGTGGTACTCAAACAGAGAAACACACAGTCCCCCCATACAAACTAATTATGTCTGCAAGCAGACAGCTCTTAAAGAGACAGTACCAGAGGCTCTAAAAACACTCACAGATAAATGGCTTAAATGCCAAACACCATTTATGCTTGGAGCATTCAAGCAAGCTCCTGGAAGTCTTTTGGGAACCCCCATTTGCAGGGGGATTACACCTGGATTGGGGGGATAAATCTTGCTGACTCCTGTTGTTTAAGTCGTAATGCAAGGAGATGCCCCGCCTTCTCTCCCTGGTCCGTGTAGCTGGCTCTAGTTCTGATAATAGCTAACGCTGCCTTTTCCCTCAGCAAATCTAAATATCTATCCTTGGCCACCAGAAGCTTCTTGCTGTCTACTCGAAGTATTGACAGAAAGGTTAGCCTCGAGGGTCCGTATTTGGGACAATAGTGAAACTAACTCTTCCTCCCATGCCCTTTTCCTTTTCAAAGCTAAACTAATAAGGATTCCTCTCATAAATGCTTTAAAGGCACCCCATAAGATGTCTGGCTTTGCACTATCAATAGGGTTAGAGGAGAAAAAAAACTCAATTTGTTCTTTTATAAGCTTACAATACTTGGCATCTTTTAACAGCTGTTCATTGAGTTTCCACCGGGTCTCCCTTCTAGGTGCATTGAGAAAAGCCAAGTTACATACCACGAGGGAATGGTCAGAGATGGGGCCAGACTGGATCAAGGCAGACATAACCCCGGGCAAGAGCCCCTGAGAGATGAATATGTAGTCAATGCAGGACTGCGATCCATGCACCATCGAATTAAAGGTGAACTCCTTGAACTAGGATACAGAACGCGCCAAAGATCACAAAGCCTGCATTGAGCCACCATTTCTTTAAATGCCCTTTGCCCCGGGGAAAGCTCCCTCTGTCCCCTACCTGACCTATCCAAGTTAGAATCCAGTACCTGATTAAAATCATTACCCATAATAATCATAATGGGAAGCATCGGTAAAATAATCGTGATCAGCCTGCTGAAAAAGCCTGGATCATCATTGTTAGGCCCATAGATACCGCAAAGCAAAAGTGGAACTGATCAAAGGGTGCCCTGAACCAGAACAAATCTACCCCCCGAATCTTTAATGACCTGTGTAGAAATGAAGGAAATGCCTCTATTAATAATTAACATGACCCCACAACTATTGGTAGATCCCGAGGCATTAAAGACCTGACCCACTTGTTGTCTCCTTAGTTGTAAAGCTTCAGATTCTAACAAGTGAGACTCCTGCAAAAACATTATCTGGGAATGCAGTAGACTTAGATGCTTAAGCACCTGATATTGTTTAGACTTTTTCCTGATCTCCTTCACATTCCAAGTTGCGAAAATCACACTGTTAGTCATCTAAAACAAGAATAATGAGCCTAGTTCCAAAAGCCCCATACAGAAACATAGAGAAACACTTGGTAAGATTCCTATGATTACTGCTGTATGCACTACCCTCCCCCCACCCTCCAACCCAAACCAGAACATCCCCAGACTCCCCTTCCCCAAAGTTCCCCCCTTTCTTGACATAGAGAGCCTGTCCCTTAGCCCGGCATTTACCACCCCACCCAACCACCCCCACTGTTACAAGCAATGTTTAACACAGTACGGAGTCCCTTCCTCCCCTCCAGCCCCCAAATATACCCCTCTGCTTCCAGCAAGTGTAACAGTCCCCTCAAATGAGTAACAAGCAACAATACTACTTTAGCAACCCGTAGTAACTTGAAAGCGGTGCTGGGCTACAGACATAAGCAGACAACTAATGCATTAGGATGATAAAAGGGGTAGGGTGGCCTGCGAAACACAAACAAATGCCCAGAAACCTCTGGAGACAAAATGGAAAATAGGGCCCCTGTCACCCTGTAGAAAATGTCTTCGCGAGTCGAAAACAAACCGGGAGTCTTATAAAGGGAAATTACCTTTTCCAACCAAAATATGACCTGGAAACCAGTGAGGGACTCTAACATCTTGAGCCCCAGGCAAAAAATTAATAAGGAAGGACATCTCTGCACTGGGTACTTACCAGCCCAAAGACCTGAGAACCCCGCTTGGGGTATTTTACTACCCTGAACTCGAGACGGGAAACAAAACTGAGGGAAATCCTCCCCAAATTAACAAGAGCACTGAGTTACAATTTGTGTGCACAGAGCTCCCTCTTATGACCACTGAACGATCCTACCAGAGTACATGCATGAAAATAATAGAAAAGCCCAGCACAGCTCCTAAGCCAAGCCACCCGTGGAGTAAAATAATGATCCTTAAAAGCTAAACACGACTTTTCCCTCACTAATGATGGCCTAAATAACTAGCTACATTGGAACGAAGAACACCATCCCCAAACAGACAAACAAAACATTCCACGAGTCCTTGCCCTCAACATCAAATTCACTTTTAGAATTAAGGCACAAGTATCCCGCAGCAAATAACCCAACTAAATATTAACACAGTCTAATTGAGCAGCAAGAACTTCCAGATGCACCCCGTCGTTACTATCTTCATAGACAATTAAGAAGATAACAGTCCCAGTTTGACAGCACCAGATTTCCTCCCATCTTGGAGACAGAACTTCTCTGGGATCTCAAAACAGATCAGGTAGAGCAGTTTTGAGGCCTGAAAGGGCAGGTTCTTCTTCAAAAGTTAACCAGGATCTGTTCACGAGTACTTGCAGCCTGGCCAGGTACTCCATCTTAAGTTTAAGACCCGCCGCAATAATCTTGGACACTATGGGGTAAAATGCTGTACGTTTCAGTCGGACTGATCCTGGCAGGTCTTGTGCAATTTTCAATTTGGAATTCTCCCAACGGACCTCCTGTAGAGCTCTCACGTTCAACAAAAAGTGCTGCCTCTCTAAAAAATGTAAGAATCGGCATATAATGGGGCAAGGGGCAGCCTCCGGTGAAGGTTTCGGTCGCAACGACCTGTGCGCTCGCTCGATGACGTATGCAGGGCTGAAGGGAGAGGGGCCAGCAACCCGTTCCACCAACTTCTGTATAAAAGCTACAGTATTCTGTCCCTCTTCTCCTTCTGGTAGCTCTAAAATCACAACGTTGTTCCTGCGGCTGCGGCCCTCAAGATCTTCAAGCTTTGCCTCCACACGAGAGAGCTTCTGCTGTATAGTTACTAACCCAGAGTCCACCTTTTCTAGGCATTTCTCCAATGAAACTATACGGGCAATGTTATCAGAGGCAGTCAAGCGAAGACCTCATCCAGCTTTTTGAAAGAGCCACTGCAGGTAGTGCCATCTCTTTCACCTACTTACGGAAGGGTTTAAATTCTTCCAGGAACCTGTTAAGCATTAGAGGTTCTTGTTACGATGCTTGACTCGAATGATCAGGCCTATCAGGCCCACCCAAGGCCCAAGATTTCTTTGGGGCCTTCTCGGGGGTGGCAGGTGGAGTATGTTTTTGCGGGGCTTTCTTCATGTATGCCTCCATCAATGCCCCAAACACACTAATCAGACGCTCTAGGTGCTTAGTAGGCAGGAACATCTGAATACAAGGGTTTTGGAAGATCTAGACATCAGAAAAAGATGATTATAAAGTCAGGAGGCTGGAGCTTAGCGGAGGTGCTTCTACTCAGCACTCTGCATCATGTGGTCTCCAGGAAATTTTTTTTCACGGAGTGAGTGGTGGATGCATGAAACCGCCTTCCTGAAGAGGTTGTTGGGTCTAAAACAGTGGGGGAATTCAAACATGCATGGGACAGACATAAGGCAATTGTAGTGGGGGGTTGCAGGAAGTAGGCTGTTGGTTAACTAGAATCTGCAGCTTATCCAGTAAGAAGGGAAATGGGCAGACTGCATGGGCCAAGTGGTCCTTATCTGCCATCAAAGTCTATGTTTCTATGTTTCTATGTTCCTGAACCCTGTTGTCTGTTCAGCCCTTCAGGTCCCTCCCGTCGGTATCCTACTAATAATCTATGCTTCCCCCTACTCCCCAGCAGGAGCACAGAAAACTGTCACAAAATCAGAAACAATCAACACACATGCAGTCCCTCATCTCCAGCTAACTAACAACACTTTGTTTTTTTTAGACCACCCAATACATTAGGTGGATTCCAAGCAAAGCCACCCCTTCCCCTCTTGGGTTAACCTCCCTTCTCATCACCAATTGATAAGTGTTTTCTCACAGCCCTATTCCCAAACTGATACACTAACATCCATTTTTAAACTCCACCCCCTCACCTTGACTCAGAAACTCAAGGACTAATTGTTCCACCAGCAAGCAAGCAGTACAGCATGGCCATCTCTCATCTCTAGTGCAATTCAAGTGAAGGTAAGTCAATTTCCAGCTGGGGCTTCTGGGTCCATTGGTGGTGAGCTAAAAAAGACCAGTAAAAGTAGTCTGATAGAAGCCTGCCTGAATGTGATTCAGTGGTGTGGTGGTCACAGACTGTGGGATCAATCGATCTCAGTCATGGGCCATTATAGGACTTACTTGAGGCGGTGTGGTGAGATTGTGAAATGTACGGCTGGCACAGGCAGCAGAGGACTTGGTCCTGATGAGCAGTCTCTTCCATTTTGTTCTGGGTTAGCAGTCTGGCAGATCACTAGACAATATGTATTGCTA
Source organism: Neoceratodus forsteri (assembly GCA_016271365.2). Classification (NCBI taxonomy): domain Eukaryota; kingdom Metazoa; phylum Chordata; order Ceratodontiformes; family Ceratodontidae; genus Neoceratodus; species Neoceratodus forsteri. The sequence continues at coordinate 606,034,046 of CM057449.1, read as the reverse complement.
AAGTGAAGTACACAAAAATGCAGGACAGCTGCACCGAGACTGGTTTTGTAATTTATCGAAAAATTAACTATTCAATCAAAAATTACACAGTAAGCACCCAAACCCAGGATCAGTATGAATAAATAGAAACATAGAAACATAGGATTTGATGGCAGATAAGGACCGCTTGGCCCACCTAGTCTGCCCATTTTCCTACCTAACAGATAAGCTGCAGATCCTAGTTAACCAACAGCTTACTTCCTCCTACCCCCCACTAGGACTGCCTTATGTCTGTCCCATGCATTCTTGAATTCCCCCACTGTTCTTGACTCCACGACCTCCTCAGGGAGGCTGTTCCATGCATCCACAACCCTCTCTGTGAAAAAATACTTCCTCACATTACCTCTGAGCCGTCCTCACTCTATCTTCAAATTGTGACCCCTTGTTCTTGCACATCTCTTGTTAATATTTTATTAACATAGTGCAAGTGCAAACCTTAACTTCTGGCTCACATACTGACATACCGTAATGGAGTGAAAAAGCGAGCAGAAGAACCACAACAAACTCTTACGTTTTGCTCAGCATCCTAAAGCTTCATCATCTCTGAACTCTGACTCAAAGTTAAGGTTCAGAGATGATACAATGTTACAGAGCAAAATGTAATGAGTGTGTTGCAGATTCTCTGCTCACTTTTTCACTCCATTACTATATGTGAGCCAGCAGATAAGGTCTGTACTTGCACTTTGTTAATAAAATATGTATTCAGATTGGTCTTGGGTTTGGGTGCTCATGCTTACTTTTTATAAAGTGAAATATATAGCAGAGAGCCCAGGAGACAGCTGCTCATTTTAGGAATTATTGACTGGGCTTGGTAATCCCCCTTCAGTTGATCTAAAATAATGCAGTGTACGTCCATCCTTGTCAGACATATGTTTGAGAAGATTAAAGAACGTGCCTGTTCTTCTTGGAACTAGTCTCATTTTTTTCTCTTTTTTACTTAGTTTTCCCAGATACCTTGTATTTTATCCTAAACAGCAAATATAAAGCAAGCAACGTTTGGCATTGACAAATGCTTGTTTGAGACAGCTTCTGCCTGTCTGACTCTGAAGAGAGTGACCAGTTGCTGTCAGATTTGTGCCCTAGTCCCTGTATTCTACACCCAGCTCCTGCCACCCTAACTGAAGTATGGGGTGGCAGGACTGGGCCTTGTGTTTGTTGAAATCATCAGTACCTCTCTGAAGGAGGAGTTATTTCCTGCAGCTTTGAAAAGGCTGTAGTTTGATCCCCACCTTAGGAAGGGTACATGAGACTCTGATTATTTTGTGAATTTTAGACCTATCTCTACCTTGCCTTTCTTAGGCAAAGTTATTGAGAAAGTGGTAGCAGAGCAGTTAAGAGAGTACCTGGAGATGTTCCTCATGTATGAACCTTTCTGATCAGGATTTTGACCTCAGCACAGCAGAGAGATGGCTCTCATGAGGGCATTGAATAATCTTCTTCTGTCAAGGGACTGAGGAAGGTTTCTTTCCTTGTTGTTTTGAATCTTTCTTCTATATTTGACACCATCCAACACTTGGAATTGGTGGAGCACAAGAGGATTATTGTTCCTTGCTGGCATGGTTCTGTTCTTTCCTTATCAGCTGATGACAGTCAGTGATCTTGGGGAATGTTCAGTCTTCCTGATTAAGCATTGGCTGTGGAGTCCCTCAAGGTTCCATCTTGTCTCCATTGTTGTTTATGGTGTTTATGCTTCTACTAGGAGAAGTGATCTGAAAGTATGAGTTGAGATTTCTTTACTATGCAAAGGACACCCAGTGGTACCTTTCATTTAAACTCTAATATCTGTGCTGGAGAATGCACTATCAGAAGTTAGTTTGTGGATGGCTCACAGTGGGCTGAAGCAGAATCCCAGCACAGCCAAACTGCTACTGGTGGGACCCAATTGTCTGAGATCATCCATTGAGGAGAGCCTGGGCCTCCTAGTATTTTAGAGGTGAATGGCTGAAGGCCAGGCAGGCAGTGCATAGCCTTGTGGGGTGCTCTTGATCAGGAGAAGTCTATTGTTTCACAGGTTTTGGTGATAGCTTTTGCCTTTTGGAAAACATTGCTAGGTTCCACCCCCATCCTGATCTGGATCATCCTTTAGTACTGGTAACATGCTTTTGCCATCTATTAGCTTGCCTACCATAATGTGCTCTATTGGGGCCTTTGTGCAGGTCAGATCAACCTTCTGAAGTCTGTGCAGAATGCAGTAGGTAGATCAGTGATGTCAACTAGGAGAAGCAATCATATTACTCCTGTGCTGCATTCTCTGGCTTGGCTACTGGTTAGTTGAATTGATTCTAAAGAGTAACTCGGCACTTCAGCAAGTACTTTCATAAATAAGATGTTTCAGCTATTGCAATTTACTACAGAATACATATTTTTTTTTCATTGTCAGTGCTCCTTTCCAAAAGTTTACAGCGCAGTAGTCTATTTAAAAGGTCTATATTAAAACATTCGCCTTTCCCCTGTTAAACTCACAATACCTTTGTTTATGACATCATAGTGTTCATTTGGCAGCAGACTGTAATCTCACAAAAAAGCAATTGTATGGTTAGCAAAGGAAGTTAGATACATTTCTAAAATCTCACTGAAATAAATGCTGCATTACCTGCAATATTTAGTAGACCAATAGCACGGAAATAAAAAAAAAAGCAAATAAGTAGAAAAGAATAAGGTTAAAACATAATTGGTGTAAATGTAGTGTTTTTAAGATTTGTATTATAGTAGAGAGTTGCTGTTTATAATACTTATTCTGATCTATAAGGCCCTCAATGGCCTGGGACCTCCCTACTATAGGGACCTTCTTGCAACCCACTCCAATATCTGGGAGTTGTGGTCTTCATGTACAAGGATGTTGGTTGTCTCTAGATCAAGATTAAAGTCAGCTGGGGATAAAGCTTTTTCCTTTGCTTCCCCTCTCCTATGGAACAACCTTCCTCCAGATATTTAGTCTGTTCCCTCAGTCCCAAGTTTTAAATATAAACCTAAAACCTAGCTTTTAAAAAAGGCATTTGAGTGACTAATAGTTTGGCCTTTCTGCATGCTCAGTTATTTTTATTACTATTTATATATACTGTTTTTTTATATAGTATCTCTTTATCTGTAGCTAACGTTGTCATGTATTGTTGCAAACCATGATCTTAACTCCCTAGTAAGACCTTCAATTAGTTCCAGTATGGCTGGTGAAAACAAGCTACCATGGTAGTGCTGTACTTCTGGACAGTCTCCATGGCTGACATGAGAAGCTGGACAGTTGGACCGATGTGACGCAGGGAGGACATATTGGAGTTTAGGTGATGGCTGCATTTCTCAAAGGCAGACAGAACATGTATGATACCATTAATGACAGTTTTGCTTTTTTGTAATATAGGGTGCAGTGGCACAGAGAAACAACATCAGCACCAGCATGAGTTTTATCCAAGTAATCCACCTGAGGATTTTTTTTTTTAGAAGGTGGTTTCAGAGACTGTTTGTGCTCTGTTTGTCAACATTTTGTCCTATGGTTGAGGCTATGACCACAGTGTGAGCACACCGCTCTTCTTTTTTAACCATCCTGCTCAGAAAAATATGACTAGATGTTACTGGAACTTGAACTTATACTTGAACTCATCTCTCTCTTCTACTTCTTGCACCCATGGCCACGAGATTCAGTTTGGACTAATGTAGAAGATTTTTGTGAACTAGAACCAGAATAGTAGTGGAACCACTGGGAGGAATTAAAACCAGAATGGTCTTCATGGATTTTTTAGCATGAGTTAGGTGTGAAAGACAAGCAGGAGCAAAGGTATATATTTTATGCCTTTTTGCATCAGGTGATTTGTGGGTTCACTTTTGACAGAAGTGCTTTCTTGTGGAATGAGGTAAGGACTCATGTCCACCATCCATAGACTCAAGTAATTTTTTTACAGCAGATGTGTCACAAAACAAATCCTCCAGTTTTTTAGCTCTGTTGGGAAAGGTACATATACTAATCCAGAAGAAATTACCTTACTTACTTCATCACTTTCAGAGCAACTCCATGCAGCAAGTAGCTATGGAGAGCATGATCTGGGGTCATAGTGGGTGGTGTTAGTTACATTGGTAAAAGTAAATGTTTGTGGCAATACAACTGTGGTGGTGGTGTCAGTGACAGAAGTAGATGTTTGGGGCAAAGCACTTGTAGTAGTGGTGGTGGCAATGGTGGAAGCATTGTCTGAAACAGATGCTTGGTGAGAAACACTTGTAGTGATGGTGGTGACACTAACAGAAGCAGATGTTTGAGGCAAAGGACTTGCAGTGATCATGGTGGCACTGACAGTGCTATCCACAGTACTAATAATAACACACTGGGCAACTATATTATGTGTGGTAGCAGTAGCACCCATGGTCATCACAACAGTAGTGGTGGAGGAGGAGGGGGGATGGTGGCAGCTGGGTGTGGTAATAACAGCAGCAGATATAAAGGCTGACAGTTGAGCACTAACTGTGGTGGTGGCATTGAAACTAGTAGTGGTGCAGCTAGCAGCATGAAGCAGAAAGGTAGTTCAGAAGGAAACCTGGAGAACAAGGGCAAAAGTAAAAAGTCCAATTACTAAGGAACAACCCTAGCCCACAACACCAAAAAATAGGCACACTTACCAGCCTATAAAGTTGTACCAAAGATTTATTAAATATATTAAAAATATAGCAGCTCTAGAAGAAGAAAACCAGCAGCAACAGATCTGATGGGAGTGGAGAGGTAGGATGGCAAACACATGCTGAATATTGACCACTTTCAAAATCACATTTGGATGGGCTCGATCACCACTGTTTTTGATTGATGGCTGTTCTTCTGACATTTTCACTCTTCAGAAAAACTGGAAATTGCCATAAATTATCTTCAATTTATTCTAGCCAACAGAGCTGAAAGCCTACTACAGTCAGCCAACTTATAAAAAAAAAAATCAATCACTGAGTCACAGTGGCAAAGACACGAGAGTGCCATATAGACTTCAGAAGTCAGGAGAAAAAAACTTTAAAGTTTTGTTTTGATTTTGCAACAGCTGCACAATATATGAACTAGTACTAAAACAAACTGGCAGTTAGCTAGAACTGCAGATGCCCATAACAAAACTGTGGCTTACTTTTTACACACAAACACTAAATCTGAGAAGAAAAAGGCTACTTCATTTTTTATGGCTGCTTAGGTGGAGCCTGCAGCCATTTTGCAAGAGCTCAGAAAAATGAACTATTGCAGCAGGCCCTGGAATGATTCTGTTTTGGACTTTTAGAATGATCCCTCTGAAAGAGCAAAACGGTCAGTACCAGTCCACCATGGCTGCACTATTTAGTTGGTGCTCCGGCACTTCCTCATTCAGCAAAGTACTGCGCATGTGCAGTTTTGCCTGTGACACCATCTTGGGAATGGCATATGCCATTCAAAAGAACTATGCATGTGTGACTACAGCACATGTGTAGTTATGTTGGCACTGCCATCTTGTGTGGCATTCATAAGCATTCAGTGGCAGTTGTTTACTGGTGGTGACACTCATACCAGCTCACCACAGCTGTATCAGCTCTGGCTGGAGTTTGTTTTTTCTGCAGACACTAGTAGATAGGTACCAGTAGCTATTGCTTTTATGCAGCAACAAGTACAGTAAAACCTTACATCAGTTACATGACTTGCAAAAAATCAATCCCTCAGTTGCACTGTGCCAAGATTCAGGAGTCAGAAGGAACAAAAGTAAAAGATTTATTATTTGATTTTATGCAACAACCGTATAATAAGTGGTACTAAAACAAAGCTAGCAGATAGCTGGCACTGAAGATGTTCACAGCAAAGTGTGCCTTATTTCCAGCACAGACATTAATTCTAAGAAAAAAGCCGACTAGTTTTTGTTTACCCAGAAAGCACCAGTAGATACTAGTAGCTACTGTTTTTTTTTTGTTTTTTTTTTGCTGCAGCAGCAATGGCTACAGCAAAAGCTTATGTCAGTCAGCTGACTTGTAAAAAAATCAATCACTCTGTCACATTGTACCAAGACAAGAGTGCCACAGACTGCTAGAGTCCAGGGAATATACCATTCTGAAAAGATAACTATATACTGTATATGGGTAGGATTTTCTAAAGGATCTGCCCAAGTTGCCTCTGCTACTGTTTTCAAATCAGAAATACATTGGTAGTCATGCAAATGTTGATGAGTACCTGTGCATCCAAACCTGCTAGACCATCTACAAACCATCTATTAGATGGCATAATAGCATCTGATGTTTGCATTCAAGAGCAGATACAAGTGCCTTCAAGCTGGACACAACTCTTAATTGCATCTTTTTTCTGCTTCAAATTATAATTTTTTTTTTGTATAAATGGATGCCACTTCTAATCAAAGTACTGTACCCATGAAAGGTGCCAAATAAGGTTTGTAAAGTATAAAATAATTATGAATTAAAATTCAGTACTGTATACTGTGTGCTTGCCTGGATTTAAATGACTAATATACTATGTTTTGTATCTATATCAGTAATTAATGTCCACATAAATATATTCTATGTAATCCTGGTTGCTTGTAAAAATAGATATTCTTTTGTGCTTACTAAACTTAACAATGTAATACATGAAAACAAACAAGCAAGCAAGCAATTAATCCTTTGCCTACTTAGTAAGCACACATTCAGTGCATCACTGAGCTGCAGGTATGGGAATAGCAGTTCTTGTGGAGTACAGGTTAAGTCACAACTGGAAAACAGGTGACTGGGGGTGTAATCCCAGTAGGCAATTTAACCTCATAAACTGTTGTTCTAGAAACATAGAAACATAGAAACATAGAAGTTGACGGCAGATAAGGACCGCAAGGCCCATCCAGTCTGCCCATTTCTTTTTCTACCTTATAAATGTGCCATCGGCATTTGCTCTGTCAGCGACCTATCTATTCGTAGTCATTTGTAGTGCTCCCTTATGCCTATCCCATGCCTGTTTGAAGCCCTGCACTGTATTCATAGCCACCACTTCTTGTGGTAAGCCATTCCATGCATCTACCACCCTTTCTGTGAAAAGATTTCCTCACATTCCCCTCAATCGGCCTCCCTCTAATCTCATGCTGTGTCCTCTTGTCCTGCTATTTTCCTTATATTTAAACATGTTAGACTCTTTCACCTTGTTTATGCCCTTAAGGTGTTTAAATGTCTCGATCATATCACTCTCTCCTCCTTTGCTCAAGGGTATACATATTGAGCTCCGTTAATCTGTCCTCATATGTCTTCTGATGCAGTCCCTGCACCATTTTGGTTGCCCTTCTCTGGACTGCCTCAATTTGGTTAATGTCCTTGTGAGGTGTGGCCTCCAATACTGCATGAGTACTCCAGATGAGGCCTAACCAATGTCTTGTACAGAGGATTATTACCTCCCTCTTACGACTTGTGATACCCCTACTAATACACACCTAACACCCCCTAGCCTTACCTACTGCTTTAGAGGTCTGCTTGGATGATTTTAGGTCATCAGTGATGATGATGCCCAAGTCTCTTTCTTCCTTTGTGACTGCTAGCAACTCCCTCCCAGCCTATAAGTGGCTTCAGGGTTTCTCTTCCCTATGTGCATGATTTTGCACTTCTTTGCATTAAATCCAGTTGCCACTCTTCTGACCATTCTGCTAGTTTATCAGATCTCTTCTCATTCTGCCCACCCCATCTGGATCATCTACTCTGTTGCAGATCTTGGTGTCATCTGCAAACAGACAAGCCTACCCTCTAGTCCATCTGCAGGTCACTAATGAAGATGTTGAATAGGACTGGCCCCAGGACTGATCCCTGAAGGTACCCACTTGTGACTTGCATCTCTTCTGACTGTATACCATTTACCACCACTCTCTGTTTTCTGCCAGTCAACCAGTTTGCCACCCAGTTGACCAACTTCTGACCCACCCGAGCCTACCTAGCTTATTTATCAATCTTCTATGTGGAACAGTGTCAAAGCTTTGCTGAAGTCAAGGTAGGCGACATCAACTGCTCCCCTTGGTCCACCACTCTGGTTACCCAGTCAAAGAAATCTATGAGATTAGTTTGACAGGACCTTCCTTTGTAAACCCATGCTGTCTTGGATCCTGTGCCCCTATGGATTCCAGGTGTTGCACTATCCTTTCTTAAGGAGTGCCTCCATAATCTTGCCCACTACTGAGGTAAGACTGACCGGTCTGTAGTTCCCCGCCTCCTCCTGCTACCACTCTTGTGGAGTGGGATCACATGAGCCCTTCTCCAGTCTTCTGGGACCTCTCCTGTGCTCAGAGACTCACTAAACAATTCTGCTAATGGCTCTGCTAGTTCCTCCTTTAGCTCCTTAAGTACCCTGGGATGTATGCCATCAGGTCCCATTGCCTTATCCACCCTGAGGCTTAGCAAGCTCTTGTAGGACCCTTTCTTTTGTGAAGGGAGTAGTGCTCACCTCCCTCCCCTGTGTCCATGATGCTGAGCTGTGGGCCTTGCCCTACCTTCTCTTCAGTAAATACTGAGCAAAGTATCTATTAGGATAGATGCCTTTACAGGTCCTCCTCCTCCACATGCTCCCTTTTCTCCATTAAGCATGCAATACCCCTCTGGACTTTCTCCTTTCACTAATGTATCTATAGAAAGTCTTGTCACCTTCTTTTACTGTTCGAAGCTAGTGTTTCCTCAGTTTGGGACTTTGCCTGCCTTACTGCCTTACCTGCTTCCCCTTAGGGCAGTTTGGTATGCCTCCTATCTTCATCCCGCTGTGTTCCCTTATATTTTCTGAAGGCCAGCCTTTTGGCTCTGACCTTTTCTGCTACTGTATTTGAGAACCAAGTGGTTTCCTTCTTCTTTTACACTTCCTTTTCTGTCTAACACAATGGGATGTTGCTTCAAGTATTGTATCCTTAATGCTTGCCCACTTTGCCTGTACCTCCTCACCTGTGTTTCTTTTGCCAGGGCTAGCTTAACTCTGTTGGCCATCTTATCAAAGTCAGCTCCTCTGAAGTCCCATATTTTTGCCTTGGAATGGGATGATTTAGATGTAGTAGCCAAATTGAACCATACCATGTGATGGTCACTGGCCCCAGGTGACCTTCTACCTGGAGATCTGTGATCCTTCTTTGTTAGTCAGTACTAGATCTAGGATAGCCCTGTCTCTTGTGGGTTGCTGTACCAGTTGTTTGAGGCCCTCCCCCTGCAGGGAATCCACTGTGTCTAGTTCTGGCGGATGTTCCTGCTGGTATTGACCAGTCTGTATCTGGCATGTTGAAGTCTCCCATTATCAGAACCTCCCCTTTAGCTGTCATGTTTTGTATATCTTCTAACAGTAATGTGTCTATGTCCTCCCCCTGGTCTGGAGGCCTGTAGACAACCCCAGTTCTTATGGCTGTCCCATTTCCTGTTTCCAGGGTGACCCACAGTTCTTCTGGCTCCTTATGTGTATTCTGAATTTCTGTAGCTTTGATATTTTCATTAACATACAGGGCCACTCCTCCCCCCTTTTGCACTCGGTCTCTTCTGAACAATACATAGCCAGGTACTGAAGTCTCCCAAGTGTGGTTACTGGTAAACACGTCTCACTAATTGCTACTATGTCCAGTTTAGCCTCTGACATTATTGCCTGCAGGTCTGGGATCTTATTTCCCAGGCTGTGAGCATTGTGTACATGATTTTCATTGGCCGATTTTGGTGTGTTAGTTGTTGGGTGAAGTTTGGCATTACCCCTGTGCATCGTATGGGGAGACAAACCTTTTTCTTACCTGGTGATGCAAATGAGCGGCAAACGCTGAATTCCTGTTTGACCACTAGCTGAGGGGAGGGGTTCTTCCCATTCGACGTGAGGGTGCTGCACCCCTCTCCTATTTGCTAGTTTAAATATTCTGCAAAGACGTCAAACTTCTGCCCTCAATGCACTGACTCTCTTTAGTCAGATGCAGTCCATCAAATTTAAAGAACTTTTGCCCCAGAACTGTTGCCAGTTCCCTACAAATCTGTGTCCTTTTCTGGCACCAGTCCTTGAGCCACGTGTTTAGCTCCCTATCTCCCCTTCTCTGACCTTCCGTCCATCTGCTCCCTTCTCCCAGACTGGCAGGATCTCAGAAGGAGATGCCAGACGAAATAGATGATAGTTTGTCACCCAGCCTAGTCAGGTGTTCCTTGGTCTCCACAACTGACCTTGGCTGAGATCATTAGTCCCTATGTGTACTAGGACATCAATGTTTTCTCCTGCTTTGTGAACTATTTTAGCAATGCGGTCAGTGTCTCTCCATGCTGATGTACCTGGGAGACATCTGACCATCACCCCTGGCTGGAGATGGGTATCAACTCCCCGAATCATGGAGTCTCCTATGATCAGAAGTTTTTTGGATTTCCTTTGTGCTTGTTTAGTTTTGGTTCCTGATTTGGGTGAGTATTGTTGTGCCAGCTCCTGTGCCGCAGTGTCCTGCTGTGCAGTGTCTTCTGCCTCTTTATTTGATTTCAGAGATAGAGGCAGATACCTGTTTGTAGTGTTTATATGGTTTTGGAGGTAATGTGTTGGAGAGCAGAGTGATGGGGCACCTGATTTGCTCCTCCTAACCACCTGCCAACCTCCTGGACCAACTACCCTCTGCGGTCGAGGTTTTTCTGTTGGATGCTGGGGAAATGGCGGGTGGTTCTTATAATGTATTTCCTCTTCAATATGAAATTTGAGGCGTGCAATCTCTGCCCATGCTGCCCGGAGCTGAGACCTAAGATCTCCAAAGGCCCAGCATGTAGGACAGTGTCCTAAATCCTGTAAGACTGTCCTTCTGAAAATTGTTCCACAGTACCTGCAGTTAATGAAATCCATTACAAATAAGTTGCTGGGTTTGTAACCTAGTCAGAGTAATTAGAAGGAAAAAAATGCAAGTAATGGTTTAATTGTGCTTTGTTTAACTTGTTATAACAAGTTAAATTACTAGTGCCCTGTAAATGAGATCACCTTGTGGAGGCCCCACTGATCCGCCACTTCCTGCTCTGTCACAGGAAATGTCACAACTGTGGTACCCTATAAAAGGAGTGGCGTGGGGTGGTTGGGGATGGGGTGGGTGGCTGGGCCCTTCCTGCCTAAAAGAAGAACCACGGACGAAAGAACAAGGAGGTAAGAGCAGAAACAATCAGTCAACAACAAATGCAGTAACCCTGAAAGCTTATCCTAATGTTAGATAAAACTGTAAAACCTGTAAAGCACCACCTGTAATAATTTCAGAGAGGATATACCCTGTAAGAAACACTTTGCTCCAGAGAAAAATAAAGCAGTAACAGAAGATATACCTTGCAAAAGTCAATTTGAATCAGAAGATTACAGCAGTAATCTGTTAGCACACACCTGTAGGCACACCTTGTAATAATGCAGAAGAAGGTATACCAGCAACAACAATTTGAATCAGAGAAAAAATAAAGCAATGAAATGTTAACAACAAACAGTAGCAATCCCTGTGAGTAAAAAATTAAAACACCACCACACAGTAAATCTGCTTAGCCAAACTAAGTCTTAATCCTTCTCCCTTGCTCTGGTAAGTTTCTCTACTCTGCCTTTCAAGCAGTCTTAGAAGGAAAGAGCTCAGGTGAAGCTAGGTGCCTTGGCCAGCAAACCAAGTCTTCTACCTCTTAGCTAAATGACTTCTCATATAATGTACTATTCCAACTCCACACCACCACCAATTGCCACTAAAGTAAATGAGTTTCCACCTTACAAAAAAAAAAATGAAAACATGTTAAAGTCCCTGCCAGGATTTGAACCATTGATCATTTGCCAGCTCAGTGAAAATGCATGCAGTGTGCCACTGAGCTGTAGGTAAGTGGGGTGCAGTTCCTATGGTGTAGAGGTTATATCGCAACCTGTAAAACAGGCAACTTGGAATCTAATCCTAGCAGCCGATATGGCTTCACGAATTGTTATTCTTTGCTAGATTTACTTCTCATATAATTTACTAGTTCAACACCACACCACTATAAATCACCACTGAAGTGAGTTTCCATCATACAAAAACAATTTGAAAAAAAAAAAACAATTTAAGTCTCCACCAGGATTCAGACTATGACTACTTGTATTTGAACTACTGATTTTCTCACCTGTTAAGCAAACACACATTCAGTGTGCCAGTGAGCTACATGTAAGTATATAGCAGTTCCGGTGGTGTAGTGGTTATGTCACATCCTGCAAAACAGGTCACTGGGGATCTAATAAAAACAGGCAATTTACTGTCACAAATTGTCGTTCTCTAAATTTACTCCTTATGTAATTTACCATTCCAACTCCACACTACCATCAATTGCCACTCACTGGGTTTCCATCTTAAAAAAACATTTAAAAAAAAAGCTTAAACCTTGTTGGGATTTGAACTGCTGATCCGTTGCCTTGTAAGGCAAACACACATTTAGTGTGCCACTGAGCTGCAGATTAGTAAGTTAAAGTTCCTATGATGTAGAGGTTATGTCACACTTGCAAAACAGGTGACTGGGGTGTAATTCTAGCAAGTGATTTACCTTTGCAACTTTTTATTCTTAGCTAAATTTACTTTTCATATAATTAACTATTCCTCTCTATACCACCATGAATCACTACTCAAATGAATTTCCATCTTATAAAAAAGATGATGGAAAAAAAGTTTAAGTCCCTGACAGGATTCAAACCACATCTTCCTGAATTAAACTACCAGTCCATTGCCTGCTAAGGAAACACACAATCAGTATACCACTGAGCTAGTGGTAAGTGAGTTGTATTGCCTATGGTGTAGAGGTTACATTACAGCTTGCAAAACATGTGACTGGGCATCTAATCCCAGCAGGCAATATGCGTTCACAAATTGTTGTTCTTACTGAATGTACTTATACAATTTTTTGTTCCCACTCGCACCACCATGAATTATCACTCAAGTGAGTTTCCATCTTAAGAAAAGTTTAAGTTCCTGCCATGATATGAACTACTGATTCTTTGCGTGCTAAGCAAACACATATTCAGCATGCCACCGAGCTGCTGGTAAGTGAGTTGTAGTTCCTACAATAGGATGTAGAGGTTATGTCACAACCTGAAAAGCAGGTGACTGGGGATATAATCCTAGCGGGCAATTTACAGTCATAAATTGTTGTTTTTAGCTATATTTACTTCTCATATACTATTCCAGCTCTGTGCTACCATGAACTGAGACCCAAATGATTTTCTATCTGACAAGTAAATCTGAAGAAAAATTTGAAAAATAAATGCTTAAGTCCCTGTCGGGATTTGAAGTGCTGATCCTTTGCCTGTGAAGCAAATGCATACTCAGTGCGCTGCTGAGCTGCAGGTTAGTGAGCTGCAGTTCCTGCGATGTAAGACAAGCAAAGAAGCTGCAGGGCTCACGGAATAACCAATCTGGTGCAATACTGCAGATGACTCACAAACTTTGTGAGAAAAAAAAAGTAAGCACTTACGGAGAAATGAAACATCTAAGAAATTATACTTCAGACAGTGCTGTTTATTGTGAGCTCCACAAGGACTCTAACTCTCATTCTCTTGTGCTTCAACCACTGGGGTCTTCCTCAGAGGGCATGGCAAACAAGAGAGAAGTTTTCCTTTTAAAATCTGTGCCTCAAAGGGACAGACAAAACTGTGCAAATGTTTATTAAAAAGAATTAGACAAAACTTTCAAGTCCTATACAAATATATAGAAATCCTAATACAACAATTATTTTATTAAAATGCACTACATTTACAAAAATAATACTATTGTTATTCACATACATAGCATACTATAACCACTTGCTATTCTGCATCCAAATTTCCTAATACTGCATAATTAATATCTGAGTAGTACAGAACCTCTTTTAGGAAATAATTTGTGTCTTAATTTTAGAAAGTGCTAGGGGAACCAATAGATGCAGGCTTAACATTGGTAAATTAATCATTTCCAGGTTGGATGGCAGTTCATCCACTGAAATGAAATTTGTAAACATAGTAACTCCAACCCTGAGATATATCTTTTGGAGACATAAACAAGAGCCTGAGTGTGTGTGCGAGTATGTGTGTGTGTGTGTGTGTGTGTGTGTGTGTGTGTGCGGGGGGGGGTGATGTTTGTCATTAAATGAGTTATATTTTCTCCAGTTACCAAGGCTCAAAGTTTGAAATAAACTCCAAATTGTAATGCATCCAAGAATACTAATCAAAGTGAAATGGCTATGTGATGGAAAATTGGAGAAATATATTGAACAAGAAGATATTCAAGGATATAACTGGTGGGGAATTATCTGTCAAAGTACTACAATTAATTGCATTATATGTATAACACATGGTGGCAAGAAACTAAATTTAATTCAAAATACAGCTGACAGTAAATAAGAGAAATTATAAAAATGGAACATAGACCAAAAAATCATCTGCTGATCACTAGTCTCTTGAAAGGCTGAAGAGATTACAGAAATGGGTAGTTGTGGTAAAAACCACAACTACCACAAACTGGTTCTCAACACAAGCAAAACTAAAACCATGCTGCTTGGATCAGATCCGGAGCTCCGGGCTTGCATAATGGCACTGACTGTGCAGGACTTAGAAGGTTCACTTCTGGAATGTGTGACTTCTTTCAAGTACCTGGGCATCCTTCTAGATCAATCTCTTGATCTCAATCTCCATGTGCAGTCAGTTTGTAGAGCTGTCAACTCTAAACTGGGTGTTGCATATAAGACTAGCTATATGCTCATGCTATTGGCTAAACAGGTCATTTATATGGGGATTCTGCTCCCCACCGTAACGTACAGGGCTCCCTTATTGGGGACTGCTCATTAAACTGACCTACTCAAATGGGATATTATGTATAACAATATATGTCACTATGCCTCTTCTGCTCTTCAGCTTAAACACCACTGTCATCTTTATAATGACCTTGGTTGGCTCTCTCCATCTGCTAGCAGGACATACTACCTTGGCTCACTTATTGATTTGATAATTCAGAATTAAACCCCTAGGTCTCTTGCAGTTTTGCTTGTTCCTCAGTCCATACTCCATGGTCAACGATCAGCTGATAAATCTTTTCTGAATTTGCTGAGGTGTCACACTAGGAAAGCTACTGTTGCATTTGACCATGCTGCTCCACAGCTGTGGAATTCCCTTCCCCTCAACATTAGACTTTCTAGCTCACACATATGCTTTAAGATAGAATTGCACTCTAATCTGCTTTCACCTTACCTAATGACTGATGTTGTTGGCATGCAATAGTATCCTCACCTCTATATAACCCACTTACTGTCACAGCCAGTCCCAGCTCCCTTTCCCTGCTTATATATGATCTTGCAATGCAGGCATCTCCCTTCCATATACATACACTCATATAATCTAATTTTATGGTCTGCTCCCCTCTTCCTCTCTTATGTACCCTTTCCTCAATGACATCCCTGCATCGAATGGCTAGTTCTCCTTTTATATTACTGTTTTTTGTTTTTGCGCACCTTGTTCTGTTCATATGATATGTCACCTGTTACTCTGGTGTCCAAGGTCTTATCTACTTATTGCATAGTTAGGCACATGTGAACTTACGAATGGTCTACTCTGTGATATAGTGTATCCTCTTAACTCATTGCATGTAAAGCACTTATAAATTGTTATCCTGTAAGTTTCTGCAAGTCTGTACTCTCCCAGGTCATGCCTGAAAATAGTCATTTTATGGCTAGTGCATTTACTTGGTTAACTAAAGCTAAATAAATATAAAAAAACTCTAAGGAAGAAAAAATAAAATCACTTGTTAGTGCACAATTCTATAACAGTGTATAAACAATGCATATACAGCATGTTATTTACAAACATGGCACAAAATCAACTTCTTCATTCAACCTATTTGAAGAAATGGTATTAAGCATCATAATTCACCTGTTTTTTTTTTTGAGTAATAGATTAATATGATCACCTACAATAGGGAGGATGGTAACAAGTTCCAGTGCCATAAATTGAATCTAATTGGTCTCCAATTCACGTGTTGCTAAAATGTTTCCCAATTGCATTTCTTGTGTCACCATTTGAAATAACCCTCACATTGTAGAGATGGGTGAAGTCCATGAAATTCACTCCATTGGGTAATTTGTGGATTTCACAGAGCTATTTTACAAAATTCATGACTGTGAATTTTGCAAATTCCACCATGAAATGTGAAATTTCACCCACAGATTCCGTACATCACCCACAAATTTTCCCCTTCCGGTAAAACCCCCATAATTTTACTGAAACTTTCATGCAAATCGAATTTTTAGTGGTGAGACAGATCTCCACAAATTCCTTGAAGCATGAATTTTTGGCACTTCATGTGAATGTGTGGGTGAAGTTTAACTTTACAACATCCACATGTTCTTGTATTCATTTTTAAGGGATCTTATGGTTTGCCCTACATAACACTTTTTACAGGGGCACCAAGCATATCATTTACTATTCTATCTCTACATCACCTTGTATCATCAGTTAAGTGAGTTTGCATTTTAAAAGAAATATTTAAGTTCATGCCAGAATATAAACCACTGATCCTTTGCCTACAACCCTAGACAAGCCTCAGCTGGGACTAATTTAATTGACTACAACATACTGTAGAACTAAGTTCAATTATCTGAAAATCTGCTATTTAGTGCTGCTGAAACCATTCACTGCATCTGCAATGACATCTAACAATTTCTCTCATACAACAAAAATTGTAATGAGAAAGAAATTGTGCAATACAGGGGATCAAGCCCAGGCTTTGGTAGGTTGGAAACCCTACACCAAGACCTGAAAGTTCTGTCACTGATATCATCAATGACAGTATTCAGACAAACCACTCACACTAAATGTAACTTGAAATTTGACTAGGCACAAAGGAGTACACATGACCACAATATGTGCTAACTGCTATGCTGGTGGCACCTAAAAATATCAGCAAAGCTGCCATATTTGGAAGAACAGAATAGAATTGAGACAGAATTAGATGAGCAGGAAATCATGGATATATACAACACAGGTTTACCCCGGGGTGATCATGCACCACAAATCTTGTAACCTTTTACAACTCTGTCAGTTCTAGTTTAGACAACAGCACTTGGTGGATGTCATTCTATTGGACTTTTGTGAAAGCATTCAGTATTGTTCCACACTTTGAGCTGATTATAAAACTTACAAATTTGTACCTCAGTCAGGATTTAGTTTGGTGGATAAACAGTTGGTTAATGGACCAAACACGGAGGGTAAGGGTCAGAAGTCACCTCCCTGACCTAGGCAGAGTTACCAGTGGGTTCCACAGGGTTCGGTACTTGGACCAACACTTTTTAATTTGTTCATAAGTGACATAAATGATAACATTACCAATCCATTGTTTAAGTTTGCTGATGATACAAAACAAGGACAGAAAGTCAAAATATTACACAATTTGAACTTAGCTTAGGATCTAAAAGCCATTGAACAATGGTCACTTGATAATAAAATGAGTCTCAACCCAGACAAATGTGTGGTACTCCATATGGGTAAAGGGAATCCCTGTTATGAATATGCATTATATAACAAAACCTTAAAGTCATCAGATAAAGAAAGGGACTTGAGAATAATTATCAGTAATAAAATGACTACTTCTGACCACTGTAAAAAGATAACCTTAATAATAATAATAATAATAAAATTTATTTAATTAAGCGCCTTTCAAGGTTTCAAAGCGCTGTACAGTATTAATGCAAAACATAACATATATTCAAATACATATAATATAAAATCAGGATAAAACAGGAAATGCCTTTCCGCATAAAAAGGTCTTTAGTGCCTGCTTAAAACGCCCCACCATCCTGCACTCCCGGAGCTGACGGGGTAGAGAATTCCAGAGGGTAGGTGATGTAAACCCAAAGGTATGAGTGCCAGATGACTTCAAATTAACCCTTGGAATCTCCAGCAACCCCTCATCAGCCAAGTAGAGCTGTCACAGAGGGGTGTAAGGCACCAGGAGCTCTTTCAAGTAATCGGGACCCAAACCGTGTAGGGCTTTGTAGGTCAAAAGACCTACCTTAAAGGTGATCCACCACTGTATTGGCAGCCAGTGCAGAGCGTGCAGCACCGGAGTGATGTGAGATCTTCTAGATGTCCCAGTCAACAAACGTGCTGCCACATTCTGCACTAGCTGCAAGCAGTGGATATCAACCCCAGGAAGCCCTAGATAAAGGGAGTTGCAGTAATCAAGGCACGATGTCACAAAGGCATGGACCAAAACAGGCAGATCACTGGGTGGAACAAGGTGCCTAATCCTGGCAATGTTCCTAAGATGGAAAATGGCCAGCTTGATGACTGCCAACACCTGATGTCGAAGAGTCAGACCAACCTCAAGCTCCACTCCCAGGTTACACACCCATTCAGAGGTGAGAATCTGGTCCTCCCCCAGGACTAAACTGGGAGGAAGCTCAGTCCTCAGTCCCTCTACTCTATGACCCAGGTCCACAACCAAAACCTCAATCTTTCCTGGGTTCAACTTTGGACTGCTGGAATTCATCCAATCTTGGATTTCTGTGAGGCCGTTGTTCAGTGTCGAGATAGCACCAACCTGGTCAGGCGCAAAAGACAGGTAGAGCTGGGTATCATCTGCATAGCAGTGAAACCTCAGCTCATGCCATCTTACAATGTCTCTGAGGAGTAGCATATATACTGCGAATAACATGGGGGACAGCACCGAGCCCTGAGGTACCCTGCATGGCAGAGAGAAGGCCCCGGATGAAAACAAACCCGAGACCACTCTCTGCATTCCCCCTGTGAGGAAAGATGAAAACCATCTGAGGACTGTACCCGACAGCCCACAGATGAACCTCAGGCATTCGAGCAGAACCCCATGATCCACAGTATCAAAAGCTGATGATAGATCTAGGAGAACCAAGATAGAACGGTGTCTCCGATCTCTCGCCATCAAGAAATCATTGAGCACCCAAACCAGAGCAGTCTCAGTACTATGACTCTTACAAAAACAGATTGGAGAGGTTCGTATAAATTATGGATGGTTAAATGGTTATCCAATTGAGCAGCCACAACTTTCTCAATAACCTTCCCCACAAAAGGGAGGTTAGAGATAGACCTGTAGTTTACTAGGTTCTCTGGGTCTAAAGAAGCTTTTTTTAGATGGGGAATCACTACCCCCTCCTTCAGGGAGCTAGGGAACACACCTGTATCTAAAGAGCACCGGACAATCCGAGCTAAGACCTGGTCAATGATCTCACTACAACCCAAGATCAGGGAAGTAGGGCCTGGGTTTAAACTACAGCACATGGGACACATCTCCTGGACGATCCTCATAATATCTACGAAGTCCAGCAGGTCAAAGTCACTCTAGGAAACTCCAGGCTCTGTGACAGGGCACTGGTCAACAGCAACCTCCTTAGAGTGAAGTTGGTGGCACACCCTCCTGATGTCGTCAACCTTATTCACAAACAAGCGAGCGATCTCATCACAATCAGTTTGTATAAAAACTCAACAGAGCTACTGACAGACTGGGTTTCACAGTCTGTCAACAGTTCTGAGGAGTTGAGCCAGTCGATTTCGTGTGACAGAAATTTCCCTGGACAGGAATTCTGTCTTCTTATGGGAAATTTCTGTTTGGTAGAGTTTATAATGCTCTAGCAAAATACGGTGGTCGGCATCAGCAGCAGTCTTCCTTCAATGACGCTCTAACCAACACCCCAACTTCTGCAACTCTCTCACAGCCCCATCAAACCATGGGGCTCTGGGGTGACACAGAAGGGGCTGAACACAGACAGGAGCAATCTAATTGAGGGCTGCAGATATGGCCCCATTATAGGCCACTACCAACTGCTCAGGATCAGTGCAAGACTTGTCCAACAATGAGAGGTCAATAGCCACCATCAGGTCTTCAGGGACTATGTCCAGCAAAGGGCGATACCTGACCAACTCCACAGGGGCTGACCTACCCAGGTGGGCCTCAAAATTGAACCCAGCTGAGTAGTGATCAGACCAACCAACTGGTTCTACCACCAAATTGGAGGCCTCGATCTCCAGGAGGAAGACCAGGTCAAGAGAGTGACCTCCCTTGTGTGTAGCTGAGGAAACAACCTGTGTAAAGCCCAGAGATGTCATCACATGGAGGAAATGTTGACCAAAAAGCGAAGATTCATCATCAACCCAGGAATTGAAGTTGCCTAGAATCATCAGTCTGGGCGACTCCAAGGCCATATTTTAATGTCTTCATCCATGACATTGCAGAGGGACTGGAAGGAAAAGTATGCCTTTTTGCAGATGACACAAAAATCTGCAACAGGGTTGATACACAAGGAGGCGTGGAAAGGATGAAAAGGGACTTGGCAAGGTTGGAGGAATGGTCAGAAGTATGGCAGCTAGGATTCAATGCAAAGAAGTGCAAATAATGCACCTGGGAAACAAGAACCCAGGGAAGAATACACAATGGGTGGGGAGGTAGTAACAACAACAAAGCAAAGGGACCTGGGGTAATCATATCAGATGACCTTAAGGTTAGCAAGCAATGTGAGAAGGCAGTAGGAGGGCTGGGGTATACTGGGATATATAGGGAGAGGCATCATCAGCAGAAAACAGGAAGTTGTTATCCTCTGTACAGACAGTTGGTGAGACCCCATCTGAGTACTGTGTCCAGTTCTGGAGACCCCATCTCGCAAGGACATAGACAGAATAGAGGCAGTCCAGAGGAGGGCACTAAAATGGTGCAGGGTCTGCAAGAGAAGCCGTATGAGGAGAGACTAAAGGAGCTTAATATGTATACCCTTGAGGAAAGAAGGGAGAGGGGGGACATGATAGAAACTTTTAAGTACCTCAGTGGAATCAACAAAGTCCAAGAGGGTAGCATTTTTCAGAAAAAGAGACTTGCAAGAACAAGGGGACACAATTTAAACATAGAAGGAGGGTGTTTCAGGGGCAATGTGAGGAAGTATTATTTCACAGAGAGGGTAGTGGATGCATGGAACAGCCTTCCTGAGGAGGTTGTGGGGTCTAAAACTGTGGGAGAATTCAAGAATGCATGGGACAGACATAAGGCAATTCTTGTGGGGGTAGGAAGAAATAGGCTGTTGGTTAACTAGGATCTGCGGCCTATCCTGTAGGTAGGGAAATGGGCAGACTAGATGGACCTAGCGGTCCTTAACTGCCGTCAAAGTCTATGTTTCTATGTTTCTATATCAGCGTTGAAATCTGCTATTTCCTGCAGGAAAAGTTTCTCATCACCTGGTGGACGGTAGATGATGGTGATCCTGCACCCCACACCAGCTACCACAGTACACTCGAATGACCTGGCCTCCTTAACTGGTACACCAGTTAGGTCCAATTCGGTATTGAAACAGACCATAACCCTCCACCATGATCCAATCTCGGGCGATGTATAACTGAGTATCCAGTGGGAACAGCGGCCTCTGAAAAAGGGGCCGCATTCCCATCCAACCAGGTCTCGGTAATGCAAGCCAGATCTGCCCTAGTAACAAAGTCTGAGATAAGACCAATCTTGTTGCAGACAGATCTGGCATTGCATAACAGCGCCTGAGTTAGACGAGGTTGGCGAGTTATCCCAACCACTTGCCCTCCCAAACTGGAGGTGCCCTTGGTTATGGGAACCAGAACTAAATCACCGCGTTCTAGATACCATTTCACCTCAGGGCATCTTCTGGGCCTAATCACCCCTATGGGACAGCCCCCGCTTACTCTGTTGTCTGCAACCCCACCTCACTCCCATCTCCTCCCCACGAGCAATCCCTAATGCCCGCAGCGGGATAGGTAACACAGGCGGGGGGGGAGAAGAGAAGGGGCAGAGGGCACGGAGAGCGGAGGCCTAATAGCACAGAAAAGGAGGGGCAAGCAGGCACATCTAGCTGCTCAGTTAACAACACCGTAAATATTATATGAAATCCCAAAGATCTCCGCCTATCCTAAACTTCTCTCACACTTCCCACAACTAAATAATTATACTTACTTCTAATTAAAATAAAATAACAGACAACTAAATTAAATTAAACTAAACCATCTAAATATATATGCCTCCCTAACACATAATATTATTTATTGATTTAGCCCACAGGTCCTCTCACTACCTGGGGGCCAACCAAATTTAAACTAATCAAAAACAATTTTATTGCACCCAGGTCCTCTCACTACCTGGTGCCTACTAAAACTAAGCACTCTCACTGCTTATTATACAACAAAAAAATAGACATCAAAATAACATTAAAATTAAAATGATGATGATAATAATAAACAAAAGGAAATAATTTAGAAACCACCCTCCAGAAAATATCTCTCACAATATTGAGAAACAGGTGGATTCAGAGATGTTTTAGAGCACTCTCACTGCTCACATCATTTCCATTACATAAGTATGTAAAAAAAAAGAAAAAAAAAAAAAAAGAGAAAAGTACTTGCAGTCAGCATAGGTCCTGTCTGCCTGTAAACACTTCCAAACACAGCCTTATATAAACCCAGGATACAAAAATTCAATATACCAGCCCCAATGTCAACAGGAAAACAGCGAGCAATGTAGTTCCAATCTTCAAATCTACAGTTCCACTTCCAATTCCACATCAGAAAGGCCACCAGCAGGCCACAGATTCCTATCAACTTTCCAAAGGAAAATTACCCCAACAAGTCAGTGGCCCCCTACTTCAACTCAAGGAAAAGTCAGCCCCCCAGCTGGCTACCCCAAGAGTCTAGCGGAAGGAGAATAATGGACTGGCCCTCCAACTGGTCCCACTCCCCACCCCTGTGTGTAACACTAACCCTGAAGCCCCTCAGTAACCCTGCAGACCCAGCTTTAAAGCCCAAGATCACCCAGTCGCAAATATAAGGAGCATCCAACACTCTGAAAAAGTCGGCAAAAAGCTTTGTATTCCACTTGTCTAAAAGCTCTTCCAAATTACTTTACCAGGTCACAGCTCCCAATAATCCTTTTGGCGTCATACACAGGCACTCCAGGGACACTCCGGGAACACAGCTGACAATCAGGAACCACGCACTGGGGCAACAATCACTAATCCCTGGGATGCTTGATTTCAGCTTAATTTCCATGATCCCCAACCAGTCCACTCACTGCTCAAATACCCAGGGGCAAAAGAACAGTAAAGGTTCCAAAACATAGTCTGAACACAGTCTGAGTACAGCAAGGAGATCAGCAGAAAATAAGGGCTCAGGGAGTCAGCGTAAACAGAGCTTCACTGACAGGTCTCTGCAACAAGTCTCCGCAACTCTCCACAGCTCTCCACAGCTCTCCTTGCCAACACATTAGGTCCCAGCCCACATACAGGCTCAAACAGAACCGAAAAAGCGGAGAGCGGAGACAGGTGCACTAACAAGTGCACTAACGGTAATAAACGAAGGCAGGTATAATGGTGGCAAACAGATGCACTAAACAACGGCAACGAGAGGCAATAGAACAATAAAACGGAATTAAAAAACACATAGAGCAGCAAAGAAATAAAAAGACAAAATGGCGAAACAATGCTACAAACGAATGGCTAGCCCAGCGTGGCCACCATCACAGGTCCATCCTTCATAGCCAATAGAATATTAAATAGTATAGAATGAACATTTATAAATAAAAATGAGTATTGTATTATGCCCCTTTACAGATCATACATTCGTCCACACTTGGATTTCAGATCACCCTTCTGAAACCCTTACATTAAACATACATAAAAAAATCTGCTTGAAAGAGTGCAGCATAGAACTACTAAAATGATCCCCAAACTAATGAATCTGTCCTTTATGGATAGATTATCCAGAACTGGGCTGGTTAGCTTGGAAAACAGACGACACAGGGGAGACCTTTTACTGCTCTATAAAATATTGCAAAACAGAGAACTTTCAGCCCAATGTAGTTTACATTTAGCTATCAGGAAATTCAACCTCAGATGCCACAACAAGCATCTAATACTCAGGGGAAACACTAAAAGGAGGAATTATTACTTTACTATTAGGGCAGCAAGAGCCTGCAATAAACTGCCACAATAAGTCATTGATGCCAGCAGTTTCAAGACATTTAAAACAAAACTTGACCATTATCTTAAATGGACTACCAATAATGACTAATTCACCCACCAGGTGGTGGGAGACATTCTTGATGGGCAAATGCCTTCTTATGTCTTCATTAACCTAGTAAACCTAGTAAGCTGTACAGAAAAAAACAGAGAAACATTAAGAGACATTTTGTAATAAAAGATTTGTACGTAATTGTTAATAGCGTTGATGTTCATAATTGTGCATTGTAAGTTTTTTTCAGTCAATAGTTTTATTGAATTTTTTTTCACACAAATATGATACAGACAAAAGCATTTCAACCTTTCTATGACTCGTACATGGCTAGTAAATATATTGCAAGAGACATTGGAGAGCAAACAGATACATACCGGCATTCTAGGTACATTCAAGGTCAGGACACATAACAGTGATATAACAGAAATATGGCACCTACCAGGAAAAAGTTGTGTGCCTCCTGTAAGAGAGGCTGGTGCATAGCCTGGCTTCGCTGTCTTCTAATGTGCACTCTCTGTGCCTGTGTAAGAGCAAAGAAATAAACCACAGAGGACCAGGCAATCACATAGTAACTTATCACAATTCTAAGTACATTCACTCCTAGTGGAGGGCTGTCTGTAGGACTAGGAGCTGCTTAGCCAGATACTTGGCCTTGCCAGCCATATGGGGTGACACAAAAAAAATACTTTAGAATCAGCTGGGGGGGTCACCCCACTCCAGTTCTGGGCTTAGGTATGTGAGGTATGGGTGCCAGCATGAGTAGTACTTTGCAAGAGAATTTGAGATAGTGTGAGGCAGATGATCCAGGGATGCAGTTTTAGAGATGGTATTTAGACGCTCAGCAATGGATGAGGGTTCAGTCGTTCTCCATCTACATATTACAAGCCTTTTTGCCTGAATGCTGAGGAGGGATAGCCATCTACGTTGGTGGGGGAGAGCTTAATACCCTGAAGGGGGATGCCCAAGAGCCAATGTCTTGTGTCCTCAGCAATTTTTGTGCCTGTGATTTGGGTAGCTAGTTCACAGATCTTGGTCCAGAAGGGGGATATTAGAGGGCAGTTCCACAGGATATGCTTCAGATCACTCACCTGTGTGAGGCACCTCCAGCACAGGTTATTGTTATATAGTTTGGTTTTTATATAAGAAATCTGGGGCCCTATACCAGTGGTGCATAATTTTGTTCTGGATAAGTTTGTTTCTCATGTCCGGATAGGCTGAGTGTGCCTGGCACCAGCAAGATCTCCTTGCTGAGTTAAAATAGTGGTATGCAGGTCCTTCTCCCATTTCCTCTTTGAGTCTGTAGACTGTGAGGGATTACTATCCCTTACAGATGCATACATAGTACATGGGTAGGGGTTATTGTTAATAGAAAACGATGGCTTTCAAAATCCTGTTGTAGGACAGTTCAAAGGTCAAAAAAGTTGTTGTACTATCATTCTGATGTCACATCGATAGTACAACAACTTTTTTTTCCTTGAGCTGCCACCCGATTGGTTGAAACTCGCTCCTCGCAGCAAAAAAAAAAATTCAAACTACAATGGCGGTGCCACATAGCGAGCTGTCTAGCGAGCGGTTCAAAGTAAGTCTGTACACGGACTGCCATCATCTACGCCATGTATTCATGTTTTCAGTTTGTCGTTTTTTTTTTTTGTTTTTTTGTTTTTTTTTTATTTAAATCTGGTGTTTACCTTAAAGGTTGGGATTGTGAAAAGAGGGAACATCAGCAAGGACCGGGATCTTTGGGATCGTGTCGGGATAGGAGTGCATCTGTAGTGTGTGTCTGTAGCGAGGACCGGGATGAAGCAGAGCTGTGAATACACAAGGTATGAAACCTTGTGAAGAGAATGTTTTTCACACACTGGGGATCCATATACTATATAAAATAGTGGATGGGTGACCATCCACAACTAAGGCAGTGTTTCACATCTCAGGAGTTGATGACATCAAGGAGACCTCGAGGTCTCTGATGTCATCAACACCCTCGATGGAAACACAGCCTTGTTGTGGATGGTCACCCCATCCACTATTCTATATATCTTGCTAGCTTGCCCTTTAGTGCAGGAGAGCCACTGTGGAAGGATCTCAGAGAGAGGGGTTAGGGTGACTTTTTTCAGGTATGCAGCGATGGAGCTTTTCAGCTGCAGGTACCTCTAGAAATCTGTCTGGGATATTTTGTTTCTCTAGGGTCAACTCCTTAAAAGACTTTAAGCCTCCTCCCCCCTGGGGTAGTATGTTCCCTAGTACCCCGATGGCCTTCTCCTCCCATTGGGGCCAGCGAAAGGGTATTCAATTTATTTGGAGATCCGTGTTGTCCCATATTGGGGTTAGGCGGTGGAGCTTTGGATTGGAGTTTATCTTTTTATGCACCTTGTGCCAATATTTAACAAATGGGGCAATGGTTGGATGAGAGGCTAATGCCTGGGGGTGGGGGGGCGGTTGTACAACAGGAGGGGCAGCGAGTGAGTGTTGGCGACTGCTTTTTCAATGTACAGCCATTGTGATGACTCTTGGGTTATGAGAGAGAACCACTTCAGGGTTTGTGCTGTTGTGAATGCCCACTTACATCACTGCATCCAAGGGAGGCAACAGCCCCCCTCTCTCCAGTGTACCCATAGTTTGTTTCTGCTATATCTGGATTTCTTCTGTTCCCATTTAAAGTTCCTAAACAGTGCATCACTTGTGTCATACCATTTAGGGAGGGGTTCCAGGTCTATGTGGAAGATAATGTACAGCAGCTTTGGAGCTGAAATCATTTTAATAGCTGAGATTTTGTCTGCGAGGGTAAGGTGCAGGGCTTTCCACCTTTGCATCTCAGTCTTAAACTCTGCTGCCAAAGGTTTTAGATTCATGTCCCACATTTTAGCAGGATCTGGGGCTATTTGTATCCCTAAGTAAACCATTTCTGTGAGTGACCAGTGTCGGCCATAGGGGATTGCTAGGGCCAGTGTGCAGAGGACATTTAATGGAAAGACTTCTGTTTTTGAATGGTTGATTTTCAGATCAGACTGGGTGGTGGAGTCTTTTAATATGTTGAGCAGGGTGGGGAGCGAGGTGGGTATATTTTCGAAGGGGACTAGGAAGTCATCTGTGTGCATGAGCATAGAGAACCTCCTGCCACCTACAGGGATGCCCTGGATGTTGGAGTGCTGCCAAATAGTGTCTGCCAGGGGTTCCACTGCTTGGACAAATAAAAGTGGGGAAAGTGGGCAGCCCTGCCTGGTACCTCTACCCAGGGGGAATGGATCTGACATGACTTTCCATAAATTGAGGGATAAAAGTAATAGGCTAGGAAAATGGAATAAAAAGAAGTACTATGAGAAAAAGATTAGTGGGCCACGTAATGCTTATCCCAAAAAATGGTGGAAATCCACAAAGGTTATTATTCAAAGTAACAATGAGGAGGAACTGATAGGTATGTGGGTGATTAACTGTGGTTTTGAGTGTGAAAAAAAGGAGAGGAATTTTGTGCAGGAG
The DNA here is from genome assembly GCA_016271365.2 of Neoceratodus forsteri. Lineage (NCBI taxonomy): Eukaryota > Metazoa > Chordata > Ceratodontiformes > Ceratodontidae > Neoceratodus > Neoceratodus forsteri. Next base: position 606,006,637 of record CM057449.1, on the reverse strand, counting down.
CTAAATAGAGTATTGTATGAAGTTAGCAAAAGGTTGGAACCCTTGAAGGAATGCGAGGAAGAATTGTGGGTAGTTCTGGATAAACACCTAGTGTCAGTCGAGGATGTCTCTAAAGCTTTAAAGTGATTAAAAGTAAATAAAGCAGTAGGACCAGACAATATACCTAACTGGATTTGGCATGAGGGAGCTGATTTGGTAGCACTCTGGATCTGTAATGTGTTCAATAAATCTGTGTTGTTGAGAAAAATTCCCAATCAATGGAAACAGGCCCGAGTTTTACCATTGCCTAAAGTAAATATTCCATGTGATGTAAATAAGGATTTTAGACCCATTTCTTTGACCTGTGCTGCTTCTAAATTATGTGAGGAATTTGTTACCAATTGGTTACTGAAAATAATAAGTCAGTATATAAATTTCAATCAGTTTGGTTTCCTAAAGGGGAATTCCACCACATTAGCTTTATTAAAGTTCAAAAGTTATGTATGAGGTCATGGGAGAATGGTGAAATGGTAAGAGCGGCCCTAGTTGATTACAGGAAAGCCTTTGTCTTGATAGCGCTTGATAGTTTAATAGATAACTTGCAGTACTTGGCAGTTCCTGCCTGTATAATAAGATGGATCCATGATTTTCTTGTAGGTAGGTCATAGTGGATCAAGAAAGGAGGTGGAGGTCTGCACCAGATTATTTGTATAGGGGTTCCAAATGGTACTAAATTGGGGCCCATCCTGTTTCTCATTATGATAAGTGGCCTGCATACAATGCGACCCTGTATTAAATACATGGATGACACCACTGATTGAGAGATTCGAGGAAGTAAGTCAAAGTACAATACAGGAGGACCTAGGAAAAACTGAAGTATGGACTCGGCGTAATAAGATGTCGATTAATCCAGACAAAACACAAGAAATAAGATTTGGGAAAACTAATAAAGCTGAGTTATCCCCTCTTATGTTTGGGGGTATTACTGTGAAGGTGGTAAAGAGTGTCAGATTGTTAGGTTTACAAATTCAAAATGATTTTGGATGGAAAGAACAAGTGCCAGAGATGGTAAAAAAAGGAAATTCTAGGGTGTGCTTTTTGACAATGTTAAAGAGAGCAGGTGTGAGTCAAGAAGACTAAGTGTAATTTTTTTTTGTACAGTTGTTCGCCCTGTCCCGGAGTGTGGGACTATTGTATGGGATGCTGAGTTAACTTTGGGAGAAAGTGAAGAAATTGAAAGAATTCAGAAGAGAGCTTTGAGTATTATTTTAGGCCAGGAAATGTCATATAATAATGCTTTGAAGATTTGTAAGTTAGAAAGGTTGGATGACAGAAGAATAGAAATGTTAAGGAAATTGTTTAATGAAATCTGTAATCCTCAACACAAGTTGTATACCATTTTGTCTTCTAGAAAAACTGCCATCTATGGCTTAAGAAAACAGGTTAGATGGTGAAAACCAGTGTTTAGAACCACCAAATATCAGACTTCTTTTTTTACGAAATTTTAAAATGATTGTTAATATTATTAATGTGTGCATCCTCTGTGTAATCAAATAGTTCTTGTTTTTAAGGAGTAATTTTATTATGTATTTTGTTTTTGTATTTTTTGTATTCTTGTTATGAATTGGTGTATTCAATGTCAGTTGACCCCACCTTTGGTGGGAGTTTGGGCTCTAATATGGTAAATAAACAAAGAAACAAACTGTGCTGGTTAAAATTGTTGCTACTGGGTGGTTGCACAGGGTATTAACCCAACCCATGAAGTGTGCCCCAAATCCTAAATGGTGTAGTACTAGTGTTAAGTAGTCCCACTCCAGGGAGTCAAAAGCTTTCTCAAAATCAATAGCAACTGCTGCCACTGGAGTGGGAAGGGATTTGGCCCTGTGTATCAGATTAAGCAGGGTACGAGTATGGTCTCTACTGTATTGCCCTGGAATGAAACCCACCTGAGATGGGTGTATGAGGAAGGGAGCAGGGGATTTAATCTAGTGGACAAACATTTTAGCAGACAGCTTGCTGTCAGCATTTATGAGAGATTGGGTGGTAGCTGGCTGGGCAGTGAGGAGTCTTTCCCTTTTTTTGGGAACACTGTGATTACGGCTTTGCGGAGGGTGCATGGGAAGCTTCCTTTGGTCAATGCCTCATTGTAAACTGAATTTAACAAGAGGGATATCTGAGAGGATATGACCTGCCATGCCTCTAGAGGTAACCCATCCCCTCCTGGGGCTTTCCTGGATTTCATGCTTTTAAAAGCTTGCTCCACCTCCAGGACAGGAATGGGGGATTCCAGTTATTCAGCCTGTGACACAGTAAGACTGGGGAGGTTAAGGGAATACAGAATGTTCTTCACGTTAGTTGTGTCCAGTGTTCTGGACGTAGTTTAAAGCTTAGTATAAAAGAGTTTCATTATCTTACTAATGTCCTGTGGTTTTGTTTGCGTCTTCCCCAAATCATCCCACAGTCCTGCTATATGCCTTTCTTCCTACTGTTTTCATAGTCAGTACACCAGCAGCTTTCCCCCTTCCCCCCAAAAAATAAAATTTATGTTTGAGGTGGAGAATGGCTACTTCAGTTTTCCAAGATAGCAGTTCATTATTTCTAGATGGAGTCTTACTGTATTGCTTCCAAGGGGAAACTACGTTTAAGTTAGGAGTGAATTTAGCTTCCACCTCTGCTTGTTTCAGTTGGTTTTCCAGAGATTGCAGCAGCTGTTACCTCTTTCTGTGCTGCCTTGCGGCAACGCCCATTATACCCCCTCTAAGGATGGCCTTGAGTGCCTCCCAGGTATTGCCATGGGAGGTGTCTAAGGGTAGTTTTTCAGGTAAGAATTGGGAGACTTCTGCTGTGAGCCATGGTGTGAAGTCAGGGCCCCTTAATAGCAAAGGGTATAGTCTCCATGCAAAAGGGGATGAGGTCAGGGGGCCCCAGAGGACAAGTATGTGGACTGGGGCATGGTCGGATATGACTGTGGGCATTATTGTGGTTCTGAGAGAGACCTGCACCATGTTAGTTGACATTAGCCAGTAGTTAAGCTGGCTAAAGGATCCATGTACTGGGGAATGAAAAGTGTAATCCCTCTCTCAGGGATGAAAGACCCGTCAGATGTCTGTCAGCCCTGCGTCTGCCATCAGTTGATGCTGGGCTAGCTGGGCTCTGGGGAATTGCTCTGAACAGTGGAAGCTACAATCTATTTGGGGCACTAATGTGATATTGAAATCCCCCTCCCATGAAACTGGGAGTGGGAGTGTGGGTCATGGAGTCTAGGGCCTGAGAGACCTCGTGGAAGAAGTCTGGGGCATCCTCATTGGGACCATATATGTTGCCCAGTAGAGCTGGGACTTCTCGGGTGCTTAAGAGTACAAAACCCACCGCCACTGGGTGTCATGTTTCATTTTAACTATAGTCCACATCAACTTCTTATGGAGAAGGATCACTACTCCCCTCTTCCTGGATGGAGCCAAGGAATTGTAAACCTGCCCTACCCAATCCCTGGCTAATCTAGCATGGTCCAATTTCTTCAGCTTAGTTTCTTGTAGAAAACCAGGGTGGACCACAGCTTTTTCAAATGAGATAACACCTGCTTACATTTTACCGGGGTGTTGAGGCCCCACACGTTCCAGATGTACATGTTCAGCTCACCCATTATCAAGCAAGAGAACTAATGTCAAGTAGGGGTGGTGAGATAAAGATAGGGGTAAAGCTGTGGTCCAGTCTGGCATGGCACAGATACCAGTGTAGCATAGCTGTACATTGTGACAAATCAAAATATCTCTATACATGTCAGTAATATAAAAGCACTGTGTTGCCTGGCCTCTGTTGCTAACTAACTGTAAAGGAACAGTGGTCCAAATCAACATTATTGCAAGTAGCAAACTATATACAGGGGCGGTAGCCCGGATATGACTGGAGCGAAGCAGGTACATGACTGGTAAGCCTGTTGCCAAGGTTCACCCAGTCACTCGTGGGGGTGAGGCATTGGCAGAGACTTCATGATCATGCCAAAAGATACCCATCATGGCCCAGAGTAGTTCTAGCTCCTGCCATCACTGGGAGAAAAAAGTATGTGGTGTCACCATGGCTTTGGGGTTTTAGCAAGGATGGAATGGACAGGGCAAAGGGGCTAACTGGCATGTGCCATCCAGTCGGGAAGGCTTGTAACAGCAGGCATGACCACATTATTTAGGTGAGCAGGAAGAGGGAGAGTGACAGGGCACTTAAGGGTGCTTAAAGTGCACTTGTGCATTAGTTTCTCTCACCCATATGACCTATTACAGTGTGGAATGTGCCTGTATCAGAGCATACATTGAGGCAACGAGTGTGAAATAACAGTAGGCCTCTTATAGTAGGCCTTCTCAGGGTACCCAAAAGGCATGGATGAATGCTCCCTCAATCCCTCATTCCTCTTTATTCAGAAGTGCTGCACACAGCAAAAGCAGCCTGTGCCTGGCCGAGGTATGTGTGGGGAGCCTGGGGAGTAAATCAATGTCAGAATCCCATTACCATATTGTCCCTTTTGTCCAGCACTAAGCAAATGTTTGGCATATGTTACTGTGGGGCTGCCCTTATGCTTGGTGAGCAGCCTTGGTAGCAAATCGCACATAGTCCAGATGGAGTGTGGTGGTAATTGCCACTGGGCAATGAGGCATGAGTGACTGGCCTGGGAGATGTCCATCTGCTGGTCAAGGAGCAGACAGTCTTCTGCAAAGTGGTTGGGGGGGGAGAGGCAGTGGAGACCAGAAAGGCTCCAGTTATACCAAATCAAGGTATCAGGGTATATTTAGCATTTCAGATCCCCACCCCACTGTCCCAATCAACCATTTGCTCCCCATATAAAAATCTTGCACTTATCTGGCTGTCAGCCCTTTTCCTGAGGTAGCACTGATCGGACGTCCATGCCCTGGAGTTCAATGTGGTCTGCTGTCCTGGCTTGTGGAGCTGAATTTGAGGAGCCCTTTGCAGCAGGTGGTGAAATGTGGCACGCGGCTGTGACCTGAGCCCAGATCTTCACTGTGTCCACCAAAGCCATCTGCTGACAGGTTTCAGAAGTGATATGGTCATCTGGCATGGCAGCCAGGGATTCAGTGTGTAGCTGCTAGAGGGCTGAGAATCTATTGTGGGAGTAGAAGGCCTGCAGGCTGACCAGATCCTCAGGGGCAGAATGAGAGTCAATGCTGGGGCTCCGGGATCTCGCCTAATTGGAGAATGATTTCTCCTTGCTTGGGTCACTGAGGTATGGCATTTTCTGTTGCAGGAGGCAGTGACTCAACATGGTTCAGGTAGTCCGGTCCAGGTGATTAGTAGGCAGCATAGCCTGGCTGTTCGATCTCCATGTTATCCCATAACGAGAGATGACTTGCAGGTTGGGTGTCTCCCCACTCCCAGAACTCTTTTGGGAAAGTTTTCCAGAGGAAGTCCATCAGGTCTCCTAGCTGTGAAAATAGCAGGGGGACACCATTGTATATTACCCTCATAGTGGCTGGGTATCTCAATGAGAAAGGCAGATTAACTTTATGGAGCACTCTGCAGCCCTCGGTGTCAGCCTTCCACTGCTCCAAGAAGTCTCTTGAATAATCTTGATAGATATGGACCCTCTGGCCCTTCCAGGTAAGCTGGCCTTTGTTGTGGACTGCAGTGATAACCATTTCTTTTTGCCTAAAGTCCAAATATTTAGCTAATAGTGGCCATGACTGTTCTCCAGGCCTAGGAGGGGGTGCGACTGATCAATGTGCTCTTTCAACCTGGAGAGCAGTATCTGGTGGCAGATCTAGTATTTGGGGAAGTGTTTTCTGAAGAAACACTGCAGCATCTTTCTGCTTGACCCCCACAGGAAAACACAGAAACCAGAGATTACTGCATCGGCTCTGGTTTTCCAAGTCTTCAACTTTCTCCTGCATTGTGTGTAGTGCCCTGGACTGCTCCCTCATGGCAGAAGTCAACTGTTGTATTGCAGCCTCATTGGAATTAATCCTCCTTTCAGACTGGAACAGCTGTGTTTCAATGGATTGTAAGGCTTGGGTATTGTGATTGGTAGTAATAGTGAGCTGTGCTACCTGTCCCATAATCTGAGAAAACATCTAAACAGATTTTGCAGGATCCCATGCTGCAGGAGGAGGAGAGGCCATCTTGCAGGGTCTAGAGCAGACCCCAAAAAGTCCAGAATTACAGAAGGCAGGTAGGTGCTAGCCTGATAATAAGTGCTTTTTTGAGGTGCAGGAGTCTTCCCCTAGTCCAGGATGTCTTGTTGCTAGTATTTGTGACGCTGTGATGCAGGATTGAATAGGATATTGTTTCAGGATATACTGAGCTATTCAATTAAGCATCCATCTTGACTCAGGGCTAAGCCATGCATTGTAAGTTTTGTACCTGTATATAGCATGTCATAGTTCTTTAAATATCATTCTTGCCTTTGTCACTTGGTCACTCCTGGAAACAGACTATTTGTTCAGTGTGTTTATTCAGCTAACAAAATGATATATAAAATAAGTACAAGTGAGTGAGAGTTTGTGTCTTGCTTTCTACTATTGTGATGGGGTGGGGCTATAACATCCCCTGCGGTTGCAAATCTTGCACTGTCATTGGTCAAATACACCTACTACCACATCCACTCATTACTTTATGAGCACTAAACTGACTTTGTGAATGGGTTTGTGAGTGCTTCCAATGTGCTGCACTCTGTCCACAATAATTAAGAAAAGTTGAGCACTCCTGCCAGTTCAGCAATAATTAATTTACATGACAAAATTTCAAGCCACAATGAACTAGTTCTTACCTGCCACATCCTCTACTTTCCTACTAGCTTCCAAATTAGTGATTTTCAGCACTATTTATTCAAGAGTTAGGGAGGAGTACCTTTTGCCCTTGTGTGAGCTTACGAAGGAATTAATGCAGCTGTATGTATATGGGGCATAATCAGAATTTGGGAAAAGGGGTGGTGCCCACCAAAGAAATCTTATCATTTAGTTCCGGTGCACAGAAAATATTTTTACAAAAATATAATGGAAGAAAGCTGGGAAGGGGTTTCTGAGCACCCAGGGTCTTCCCTGGCTATACCTAGAGCATTAAAAACTTTTGGTTTTTCATGATCACTGGAGAAACATAATTCCTACTGTGTTGGCTCTTTCCACTCCAATGGAACAGTTTCAAAATCTTTTGTTGGGGACCTACAAAACTAGACTGAGCTTCCACTAGTCCTGATCTATGTGAGGTCCATAGAATGGGACAAGCACAAGCCCATTCTGGGCCTGAAGGGTCCCAGTCATGGGCTTACAAATCTGCTATAAAAACAACTGGCATGACCCACACACAAAGTTGCCCAACCAACCCCCTTTGCCTCACTCACATACTGTATATCATAAAATATTGTGAACATCACTGAGTTCCTAATATATAGTGCTGCTCGCCTGGATGAAGCACTCTGTGATAAAGATGTTACAGTTTTCTGTGGGATGAAGTGGCATAACTGCCATTAGATTACATTGTGTTCCCACAGGATCCTGCAAGATATCACATGCAGAACTCTGATAAGAGCACTTCATGGTGTACAGCATCATGGCATCATATTTTATACCTTCTGCAGAAGTCCGTATGAGGCAGGGGAGTTAAACGTATTGTTTTGTGTGCATTGAGACTCCCTACTACTGCAGGACACTTGCAGACCTGTTCCCACATCAAGATATGGTTTACACAAGCCAGACTGAGCAGTCATGCTCCCTTAAAGTCTTAACGCATAATGAGCATGAACTGTAGGTCACATGTGGGGCCATTTGCAACCAGTTTAATTATGAGTTGCTTGCGCAACCCAGCCATATGACTTTAGAAGTTAAGGCCCCTGGCAGTTGGACTGTGCAAAGCACGGGCTATGACAACAAATTAGCCATGACAGGGTGGTAAAAAATAGACTGATGTAAAAATATGAGGATGGCTTATAGGTCACACACAAGGGTGTTGCTCAACTCAAAGGGAAATCAATCAAGTAAAGTACCACACTGTGGCTGAGATCAGGATTCCACAAAGTGGTAAACCTGTTTACTTACTAGAAAAGAGCTGTAGAGTCTTGATATGTGCAAACCACAAAGTCCCCTTTATTTAAAGTCCTGGCAGCTGATATTCAGAAAATCTGGGCACTGATACAAAAACTGCAAGCATTCTATTCTTTAATATCCGTGACTGATGTATTTTCTGAATTAGTGTTTTGTGTCATTTACTGGTGATCCTGGGACATGCACAGCATGAGCACTCCAGCTAGAGTTTTACTGGCATAAGACTGTGTTCATAAGAGCTCTGACAAACAGTAGAATGATTTCTGTATCTCTCTACCTGTACCTGTATCTGTATCTGCAGCAGTGTCCAGCTTTTCTGTATACTGTAGCAGCTGCCAGGCATAAGATACATGTAGCCTTGAGGCTTGCACCAAAAGGTCATCTGTGAGGGGCCAAAGGCAGGGAAGGGGAAATATACAATCCTGAATTGCATGACAGCAAACATGAGGAGGACATCTAACATAATCAATGAACTGGAGAGGGAGCTCCAAGCTCCATGAGGCAAGCTATCACATAGACCTACTAGAATGAGGGAATTCACTTAGACACTAGGGTGAAAGGGTATAATTTATTCAAAAGGGACAGGGAGTGTGGATTAATGCATGGGAAAGAGGCGTCGAGAAAGGATAAGAACCTGAGAGAAATCTTGTTGTTGAAAGCAGGATGCACAGGAGGCATACATTGAAGTTTGTGATGATGTCATAAAGGCACAGGGTCATGTCATCACAGACAAAAACCATGCAGCAATATCTGCCATAAGGAAAACAGCATCACTCACAAACAAGGTCGGGTACAAGAGCGACCCAACCACAACAGTGCAGCCCATTGCAAATAATAGGACGTTTTATTTTTTACGTGGGGCTTTGCCACCTGCACCTCCCAGTGTGAGGCGCTTTGCCCCCCACACTTCCCGGACTTAAAATAATCAACTCCTGGGGGGTCATGGACTTTGGGGATGGGAAGAAAATTGTGAGGGGGGAAATTACTTTTTTTAACAAAAAAAAAACTGGTAGCAGGTGATGATCTGTCAGGAACCGAACCACAGTCACAGGTCTCTTGCTCTGTCATGTGCTGGTGCTCTAGCCATTCCCCCATGGGAGTGGCTCGACCAGCTCCCCAGCACAAGGTTACTTGATCACTCTACAGGCAGTCAGTAGTGCGATGGGGGTAGTGGTAATCTCATACTGCTATTATGCCTCTGTCGCTCTAAACCCTGTCGCGCTTTACACTGTGCGTTTCTTACAGCACTCTTCCTGATGCACTGTTTTGATCTGGTACCATCTGGGCACAGTAGGCATGGCAGTGGAGCCAGTGGGCAACAGTTGACATAGTAGGATTGAGTTAAAGGTGATAGGGGACATTTCTTCACTAAGAACAACCTCTGGATGCATAACTTTAGCAAAGTGAATTTTAATAAACAACAGGAGGGGGTTGGGGCTAAATTGGCCAATGCACCATTAAGTGGGCATGCTGACAGCAAGTGGGAGGTTTTGAAGGAGAATATAATGGAAACAGTAATTATACATCCCTACAAGCAACAAGGGAAAGAAAGCTAGGTGGAGAACCGTCTGGTTCTTGAAAGAACTGCAGGAATAGCAATGATAAAAAAACAGGGCATGTGATAAGTAGATGGAGTTAGAAAAAAACACAACACCAAAGAAGCAGCATATACAGCATGTCACTACAAAGGGACAGCAATGCTGTGTTTGCCCTGGCTGAGATACATATCTCTCAACTGCTATGAATTTAGCATAGCACTATGATTTTCACACTCAAATTTATCTTTGCTCTGCATAGGCTTACTGATGTTCCTCATAATGTTAAAGCAATTTCTGGCTACACAAACTATTAAATCATTGAACTACATTGATAGAAACATTCCTTATCACTAACTATATGGGGTCCACTATCTGCAGACACATTATTATTTAAAATAAGAAAGTGCTACACATTATTGACCTTTGCTATGATTTTTGAAGGCCAGTGCTATGATTTTTAATGCTGATAGGTTGAGAGGTATGTTAAGACAGGATTGCAAAACAGAACTGTGCAAAGGATCAAGGCAAATAAAACTTAATATAGGGGGAACACAAAGAGAATCAATAACAAAGTAGGGTGGAGAGTCAGGATAGCAGAGACACTAAATAACTATGCTGTGTCAGTATTTAGCAAGCATGTTCAAGGGACATAGCCAGCAGGGGTTGGAACTTGCAGGTGATAAACAGGTCAAGAATGAGGCAGTGCAGAGCATGCCAGAAGTAGTGGGACTGTATCTAGAGGTAAAGTTACAAAAACCTAGGATCTGAATACTACCCAACAGAATGTAATAGTTGAGTTGAAAAGCGTCTGTTGTTAAAAAAATCTTATAAACAAATACCACAAATGGAGCACAGCAGGATACAGTAACAACACAGACAAACTCTGGTCAGAGCCAATATGGCTGTGGAGAGCTTTTAGGAGTGGCAAGAGGATGGAAAATAATATGCAGTGCTTTTGCTGCAGCCGTAAGTAATACTTCAATGATTATAGTACTGCACATGCATGATACTCACACATGTGCAGTTTGCCCTGTAGCCAGCCCTGCTCAACATGACAGTGCTGACATAACTATGTAAGCACGATGGTCATGCATGCACAGTTTAAGTCAATGTGACAATGTAGCACATGGTGGCCATCACTGCTGCAGTTGCCAAACAAAAATGAAGTGGATTTGTTTATGTAGCCCATGGATGGGAAGGGCTGCATAAACAGAATCACTGGAAACTATGTCAGAGCATTGTGGCAGCACATCAGACAGTGGTCCAGTTACATGCTTCCACAGTGCTTTTATACAAATTTGATGATGGCATAACATCCGTGGAGCTTGGCCCACGCAACCGTACAAGTCAGTCTTAAACTAGAGATCTGGTCTGGGACTTGCTCATCATCACAGTCACTTTCTCATTCTTTTCTAAGCAGTAATTTCTGGTAAATGTGCCTTAACCATATTGATCTTAGTGCTGGCAGACTACGGCTGGTTTTCCGCTGATTGTATTAGGAGGGGGGTAGTAGCAGTCTTGAAGTGGAAGCCGCCGGTGGTGGCATGCTCTGTAAAAAAATCATCCCCATGCTCATCTGCACATTTTAGAAATGATGCCTATCCTTGTTTTTTCTGTAAAGAAACAAACCCCTTTAGCACAAAAACAGGGAGTCAGTTATGGCCTCCCCCCCCCCCTTTTGCTTCAAGTGAGGAATGTGATTATGGGTTTGCATCATATGTACAGTGGCAGCAATAGATACATAATATTGTTAAACAGTAATCAACTGTATGTAAAAGCTTCTTTTTTTTAAGTGTGCTTTCTTAATGTTGTCAATACCACTCCACCCATTTGTACTTTGCCCCCTGGATTTCTGTGCTGCAAGTGCATTATTTTACATTTATGTGTTTAGGAAAAACAGGCTTTTCAAATGAGGGTAGTTACTAATCTAAATCATTTATAGTCAGGCCCTTCCTGTGGATCACTCTGGTTGTGGTGGGCACCAGTACGACCAGCATCCCGCATCTTCCGGCAGCTGGGAGGGTAGGAGGAAGTAGGCTGTTGGTTAACTAGGATCTGCAGCTTGTCCAACAAATAGGGAAATGGGCAGATGGGGTGGGCCAAGCGGTCCTTATCTGCCATCAAAGTCTATGTTCTATGTTTCTGTTTCTTTGCACGTACGCAAGAAACATCTTGTAGTAGAATGACATTTCAGAGGTGTGTCAGAAAAGATTCCAGTGCACAACAATCTACAGTGGGCTTGTCCCTGACAGACCAATGAGCATGCAACTAGACTGTGATACTAGTCACAGTTTCATAGCTGGAAGACATTATTTAGTAGAAAGAAATGAAGTGCTCCAATGACAGCCCTTCATTCCTTTCATTCATGCCCTTACTGATCTTACCATTTGTCTCACCACCTACCCTGCAGATGTCCGGGTACCCAGCTATACACTGCACCCCCCTCTCTGCGTGCCATAAGTAGTAAACAGTCCTAGCAGTAAAGAACAAATAAATATAATTTATCCTTCCCCCTACAGTTGTCCGCTTTGAACTTGTTTGTGTCTCTGTGTAAATGAGAGTGCGTGTTCTTGTCCCTGAGCTCCTCTCTCTCTGGTGCTTCATCTGTGCCACATTGCCCAGCCTGAGCATTGCTCTCTATGTTGGTACCCACTGATCCATCCCGCGGATCGGAGTGAGAGTGCCGAGAAGTGAGGAAGAATTACCTGCAGAGCTGTAGCTAACCCTGGACTGTGAGGAGAGAGAGAGAGAGAGAGAGAGAGAGAGAGAGAGAGAGAGAGAGAGAGAGAGAGAGAAGAGAGAGAGAGATACGGGCTGCAGGGACAAACACTGACAAGGAAGGCAGCAGTGCCCCCCCTGAAAGAGAGCACAGTATTGAAAGAGGTGGTGAGTGGCACCAGTGTCAGGGACAGAGTAGAGAGAGAGCCCCCAAACAGTGACAGCAACATGCTGAGATGTGTTAAGTAAGCGGAATGAGAGTGATCACCAGGTGACAGGCTGTCACTATTGCAGCACCACCTTGACAGTGTGAAATTGGGGGCAGTGCTACAGTATGTAGTGAACATAAGCATGATGACTGGTGGCTCCCAGACCTGCAACTAAACAGATGTTCATTTCAATGGTTGGCCCTTCCCCAGCAGTGTCTACTCCCTCCCCTCATCACACATCTGTCCATCTTTACCTATCTGAGTTCCATGAAAGCGGGAACTGGCACTGGATGAGCTCCAGGCAGGTGGCTCTGGGAGAATGATGCCTCATCCCCCATCCCACCTCCTCACACAAGGGTAGCACCCTGCAGCAGCCATGGATAGAGATGCAAGTTGGACATCTGCCCCTTCATATCCATCCCTGCTCCACCAGGGCTAACATGGAACTTGACTGGCACTTCCTCACACTATGCCACCCCTCTGCACTTGCAGAACACTCTGCTTCAGCCAGACGCTCTCCCACCTAACATACTCTGCCCATGGAGAGCACTCTGAAGTACTGATATATAAAATGTGGCTCCTGTATCTGCCCCTCCACAACTGTTCCCACTCTGCTAGGTGGGTGGGTGGGGAGGGCAGGATACAGTGGGTACTCCTGTGTGACTGGTGCCCCCATTGCTCCCCCATCTATCAAGCCAATACTTTACAGCAGCCAGAGCAGAGATGTGGGTTACACATCTGCACCATCATAAACTGTCCCCATTTCAAACAGTTTCACAGACACAGGCTGGAGTGGGGTATAGGATGGTGGCCCCTAAGTGACTGTTCTCCCCACTTCCCACCTCCACACAAGGGGAACACTCCTCCCCCTCCATTACACATTTGCACAAAGTGAGCACTCCTCCCCCTCCATGTCTTCTTTGCATATGGGGAGCAATTATCCTTCTCCAGCCCTCTTCCACATTGCCAGTATGGGGTGACCAGGATGATCAGCCTCAGAGACAATCTGATCTTTGTTAACACCTGTGGGATCAGGGGAATTGGTGGGAAGTCATAGGAAAGATTCTGATCCCATGCCTGGAATAAGGCATCCGCTCCTAGAGACTGCATCTCCCTGAATCTGGAGAAGTAAGCGGTGACTTGGGCTTTCAACTTGGATGCCATTAGATTGATGGGAATGCAGCCCCACCTGTTCTGAATCAAATTGAACAGGTCGGGGTGCAGCTTCCACTCCCCTGGGTGCACTTGCTGTCTGCTAAGCTAGTCTGCCCTGATGTTCAGCTTGCCTGCCAGATGGACAGCCTGAATGTGGGACAGATTTGCCTGGGCCCAGTTTAGCACTTTGGCTACTTCCCTGCTCATTGCCTTGCTGCGGGTTCCCCCTTGCTTGACTATGTACGCCACTGTGACCTTGTTGTCAGACTTTATTAGGACTGATTTTCTGAGGATGTTTTCCTGGAACGCCTTTAGAACATGAAGAACTGTCCTCATCTCCAGGATGTTGATAGACAGCCTGGACTCCACCGTTGTCCACTGGCCTTGAGCGGAGTGTGTGTCCATGCATGCTCCTCAGCCTGACAGGCTGGCATCAGTCTCCAGTGACACCTGATGTGACAACTCTAGTGGGGCACCCCTCAGGAGATGTGGGCGATGTATCCACCATCTCAAGGATTCCCTGACTGAGTGTGGTACGACTACCTTTGTGTTGAGGTTGTCCTACAAAGGGGAACCTTGCTGTAGAATACAATTCTGTAAAGGACACATGTTCCATCTTGCCCATGGGACTAGGTCGATGCACGAAGCCATGCATCCCAAGACTTGTGCCGTCTGACCCATCGTTGGTTCTGGGTTGGTGTGAAAGGACCGAACCAGTGCGATGATCATGTCTATTCGCTTGCATGATGGCCTCACCATTCACTCGGCTGTGTTTATCTCTGCACCGAGGTGCTCTATGATTTGAGAGGGGTGTAAGGAAATCTTGCACTGATTGACCACCCAGCCATGCTGTGAAAGGGCCATCAGCACTAGGTCTGTGTCTTTTTAGGATTGTTCGCTGGAGCATGATTGTATCAGCCAATCATCCATGTATAGGACAATGTCCACGCCCTTCTCCCATAACTGTGCCACCAGGACAATGGACACCTTTGTAAACACCCTTGGTGCTGATGTGAGACTGAAGGGTAGGGCCTGATATTGAAAATGTTGGCCCAGTATGTGAAACCGGAGGAACTGTTGGTGATTGTGTCTGATAGGGATGTGGGTGTATGCATCCTTCATGTCCACCAACATGAGGTAATCGCCTACCCAGATGTTCCTCAGTGTGGTTCTGAGGGTTTCCATCTTGAACTTCAGGGTATTTATGAATTTGTTCAAGAATTTTAGGTCTAGAATTGGCTTGAGGTCTCCATTCTTCTTTGGAACTAGGAAGAAGATAGAATAAACCCCGGTGCCCACCTCGTTGTCGGGCACCACTTGGATTGCCCTGTTCTCGAGCAGGTCTCAGAGAACTTCCTGAACCTGGTGGGCTGTGGCCCTTCTCTTTCAGATGGGTGATAATACCACCCCGTCTCTGCAGGGCTTCTTTGAAAACTCTATAGTGTACCCCGAGATATGATCTGTAGGACCCACTTGTCGGTGGTTGTTTGCTGCCACTGTTGGAGGAACAATGGCAGTCTTTGCCCCACTGGCGGATATTGGTGTAGTGGGCTGAAAGGGGGGGCGGGTGGTGGGTGGTAGTCAAAACTGTTTTGGCTTGCCGCCTCTGTCTCTGCCTCTGAATCTGGGGTTTCTGCCTCTGAAGGAGGAGATGGCACCCTGCATGGGGGTTCTGAAATTACGTAGTGGCCTTTCCCTCGAAAGGAGTTGTTAGTGTATGTTTGCCTTCTGTTGTGTTGGAATTTTCTGTTCCCCCAAAACCTGCATCGATTGGATGTTAGGCAAAGGGTTCTCTGCTTGTTCTTTGTAAGGTCTTTCCCTTCCTCTTTTTGTTTGAGAAACTCCTTTAAGCCTTCCCCAAAGATATTGTTTCCCTTCAGGGGTACATTTTGCAACAGAGTTTTTGATTCATTGTCTGCTTCCCAGAGTTTTAGCCATAGGGACCGTCTAGCCCTGTTTGCTAGGGCCCCTGCCTTGGCTTCCAGTTTTAGAGTGTCTATGGCCATGTCCCCCAGGTATTTTGCTGTATTCAGAGTGCATTCTAGAAGTTCTGCTTCTCTGGATTTGGGGTCAACTTTTTCCAATACTTCTTCCAGCCAGCGGATTTGAGCTCTGGCAGAGTACACTGCTCACAATGCTGCTTTGGTTGCCATTCCTGTGATCTTGAACAGTTTTTTTTAATATGTCTCCCACTTTCTTATCAGTGGGATCCTTGAGTGAAATAGTTCCTCATGGCAGCAGTGTTTTCTTACTTAGTGCTGCAATTTGGGGGTCTATGCCAGGTGCTGTGTACCACAGTGTGGCCTTTTCCTGCTGTATCTGATACATCCTGTCCATGTTCCTTTTCTCAGACAGACGACCTGGTTCTGAGGACTCCCATTGTTTTGATATTATGTCATCAATGGCTGGACAGCTTGGAAAGGTGTCCTTGACCTGCTGATTTTGCTGGATCATGGGATCAAGCTTGGACTCTGGCTTTCTAGCTTCTGTGTCAAATCCCATAGTGGATTTGATGGCCCTCATTAGTCCTGGAACCAGGTCAAATGATCAGAGTTTAGATGTCAACGAGGGGCAACCTGATACGATTTCCATGTCATCGTCCCCCAACTCTGTGTTCTCCACATCTTCTGGAGCAATCCCGTGGTCCTCATCTGTTGGATTGGGGAGAACTGTGTCCTCATTGCTGCCCAGGTGAGGAGCGGGTTGAGCGGTGTTATGCACTGGCATGGGCGTTGGTAGAGACCAAGCCTTAGTTAGCTACTCCAACTTCTCCATGACCTTCAGCATGAAGTTCTGCTGACTCTCTATCATGGTGACCGTTGTTTTCTGAGTCTGGATGAGGAGGGCCCCCGCATCCATCCAGGAAGATGTACTTGGTCTCTGAGTATCGAGGTCTGTGCTGGGAGCCTGCTACACCGCTAACTCCTCATCCAAGTGTTCGCAGGCTGGGCATCATGGACCTGGGTTGTGGGACAGGAGGGTGGCACTACAGGAAGTGCATTCCTTTGCCTTCACCACCTGGGGATGAGAGAAGGACAGAGAGGAAAAAAGTTAGAAGGAGCACATATCCAAAGGAAGTTACCTGCAAAGGTATCGGATTATGAGAGATGGCAGGGCATTTTAGCTCATTAGCATATCTAGCAAATGCCTGTACACAGATGAGAGAGAGAAAAAAATGTTCTCATGTAAATATAAAACCCTGGCATTCGAGTGGGCTTCCAGTGATCCAAGTCATTGCTCCCATCGAAAAGGAATTTTTTTGTAAGTAATAAATAATCTGCCCCTTTAATGTCCTAACACACTTGAGACAAACGATAAAAAAGTTATGTTATTTGTCCAAGGGATTAAAGGTGGAGAAACAGGAACATTTGCAGTGATTTTAGGAAGCATGGTTTTGCTAAGCAAAATGGTGGCTATGCTTTTTCAAACAAAATGGTGGCTATCCCCCTAGGAAGGAAGGTCTCGCCACCTAAGATGGTGACCCATGGAAGAGAAAGCTATCCTATTAAAATGGTGGTTGAATTCACTGCTAGAGGCCCCCTACTATATTTTGTTCTATTCCTTTCTCCATTGAAAGCATGATATTTTGGAATAATGGGAATTGAGCTTGAGATCTGTGGGCAACCTAGACATGAGCTACAAGGAGTGCGTGGATCCCATAGAATGCCAGCAGGCTGCTGCCACGAGGTGTCTGCAGTGTTTAGAAGAAAAAAAAGGCTTGCTGCTGAGGAAACCACGACTTTACGAGTGGTTGCTGTAATGAGGACCACCTTGGGAGATTCCCTGTTGCTGCCATTTAGTCAGCTAGGTTGGGGACTTTGTGAGCATTGCCTTAAAGCCCCACGTGGTCTCCACTAGAAGAGGAGAGAGCACGGGAGCAGCAATCGGCATTATTACTGCTCAAGCCCCAAGAATTCCACTTGGGAGGGGGGAGACTGGAGCTGCAAGTGGTTCTTTAAATCAATATAACGAGTGGCCCATGCAACTGCGAGCATTCCGCTTGGGAGAGGCATACCAGAAGCTGCAGGGCATTCAAGAGCTGCACAGTGATTTTGAATCCCTGATTAGAGCAAGGAGAGCACCACAAGGGATCATGCTTTGCACTTGTGTTAAGCTGTACAGTGATTGGAGCTGACACAGAAATACTTAACTAAACTGATGGATTTCAAACTGTTTGGCTATATATTTTACAGCTCTAGCGATTAAAAAAAAATGGCAGATTAGCGATCCCAGTAGGCTTCTAGTTATAAACTCGAATGGATTCACAACCTACAGCATGAACACACTACCATTTAAAACAGGAAAACAATGAGGGGCAGTACTAAGACCTAACAGGCATAAGTCAACAAATTAATTTGTCCCACAACCTAAAAGCCAAAAACACAGACCACAGAACTAGGCCTTTTGAATAATATGTGCCTTAAGAACTTCTTTTAACAATGCATTTCAAACAATTAAAACCTTGAGGAGATTACACAGGCTTTTGGCCTACCTTAGTTAATTAGCTGAACAGGGACTTCTGCTGTGCTGATAGCCTCTCAGATGCAAAGTTTGAACTGAGGAAAGGGGACTCCTGGGACCAGGGTGTACTGCGAAATTTGATCTGGGTCACATGTGCATCACTAGCCTATCAGGTGGGTTGGGAATCCAAGAGGTAATGTCTGCAGTGTCATGGATTGCAACTAACACAATCGGTAGATGCCTAAAAGGTATCAAACCATTTGCTTCTAAAAGTTTCACAGACAGCCAAGTCTTCTTTATATGTGTGAGCATTGTTTTCTTCTGTGTCTTCCTTCTTCCCCCTATCTGGTCAGTGTCAGCTTCACATATACTGTAGATATTGCTGGCTAATAACTACTAAAATTAATCTGCTGCTTTTTTCCTGAAAATATTTAACACGATCCCATCTTGACAAGATCTAATGTGCTCCCAATAAGCAGATCATTTTATTTCAAGCTGTTTTTTTTCTTCATATTAAGAACTAAAGAATTCCATTGAAGTATTCTTCTACATTGCTAGAATAACTTCAGGGTCTGCTGTTAAATTAGGCATGACAAGATATAAACCATATGTTCTGGTCTCGGCATAGTGGTTTCAGAAATCAGGCTGTCAGAAATGCAATAGGAGTTATGTTAAACAAATGTAAATATCTAAAAGTATAGGAGTTACTCATAACCCATCAATATGAAAGTTGTTCAGGGCAACAATACCTTTCAAATGACCCTATTTATTAAGCTGAAGACTTAAGATAGCTGCCGGGCTGCGTGTGCCGATGGCTGCTCTGACAGCATTTTTAGTGTTTAGCATTTCAATGTCTTATTTTAGTGTTTCATTATAGTTTTACTTTAATTTTTATTGTTAGCATCTTATTTTAGTTTCAAGTTTTGTTTTCATTTTGTTTTAAGCCTGGTATGCTGTATACTGTTTGTTATCCATTGCTCCTTTGTTTTGACATTTGTATTCCCACTTGTTTTTCCAGCTACAGACCATTTTCACTGCCGCATTTGCTGTTCGTTGGTGGTGGTGGTGGTATTTTCCCCCAAATCCATGCTCCCGCTTGCTCTGCTGGCCACGGACTGTTTCACTGCTGCATCTGCTCCTCATTGATGGTGTTGGTGGTGTTTTTCCCCCAAATCCATCGGAGGGATTAAGTTGAGCAAACTGAGTCTTGGTGTAATATCGGGGGCATTGGACTTAGAAACATAGAAACATAGAATTTGATGGCAGATAAGGACCGGTTGGCCCACCCAGTCTGCCCATTTCCCTACCTAATGGATAAGCCACAGATCCTAGTTAACCAGCATCCAAATTCAACCAAAAATGAGTGGAGTCTTCATTTTAGCAAAATCTTCTCCTTTATTTCAATTTAAATCCCCCCACATTTTGCTCCTATGAGCTTGTTCACGGGGTTTATTTAAATCTGTTGAAAAACAAACATACATTTAGTTTTCTATCTAAACACTACTTACTTTTACTAATGAATTTATAATATTTAAACACCGTTGGTCTACCTGACTGATTCACATTTAGAACCCTTAATTCATTTAACTTCAAAAAATTCTTTAGTTTCTTCCTAAAAGGAATGTAATATAAACATTGAATATAGCGTGAATATTGAGACGCTGAAAGCAACTGCCCACTCACTACTAATGACGAAAGTATATATAACTTTATAAACCCCATAACATGCGTACCTGGGGAACAGAAGAATATTTAATAATGAGTTCTCTGTGCTGTTGGCAGTTCTGAAAAGATACATTGAGAGACTCATTTAACTACCATTGTATTTAAACACAACTTATCTCCCTTTTAAAGGGTAAAATCTTTCATGGCTGCTATACAAAACATTCATCTTCCTCCACTAGACTTGCTCAGTGGTGCACGAAACAAGTTTTAACGTGCTATGCGCGCTTACGCTTAAAACATTTTTTAATAACTTATGCTATGCGTAATGGCATTTTAACAAACAAACGCTGTGGCATTCCCTCGGCTGCAATCCTCTTGAACAGCTTGATTCCCCGGGAGTGACGTGTCACTTCCTGTAACTCTCGTAATGCTGAGAGTAGTGTTGTTAGTTAATATTACATTCATTCCCATAGCAATGGGAATGAACGTGGGTTAGTCCAAGCAGCTCATGAAACCGTAACGTGGCAAATTAGTTTCAGCGTCAAAAAGAAAATTTATTATACAAAAGAAAATGCGAAAAAGAAGTAGCTATTACTGGCGCAGAGGTTGGTAGATGACATCTCATTTTAACTTGTATTAGAGCAACAGCTTTCTTATATATTGAACAATTTTTATAAGCTGAGAAACAGTCTATAATGTTATAAAAAGAAATCATAGGTATGTAAAAT
The DNA here is from genome assembly GCA_016271365.2 of Neoceratodus forsteri. NCBI lineage: Eukaryota > Metazoa > Chordata > Ceratodontiformes > Ceratodontidae > Neoceratodus > Neoceratodus forsteri. Next base: position 605,986,145 of record CM057449.1, on the reverse strand, counting down.
GCAAACTTATTAATATATTAGACAAAACCTTTAATGTTTACCATTTTAAATAAATCAATCAAACTATTATTGCCCTCATACTACCACGATCAATAGAGACAACCATATATCAGTTTCAAATACATTTTATAGGTGCAATAATTCACCCTAATGGGTGCTCCAACTAAGAACTCAGAACAAAGTAAAGTTGAGATTCAACAGTATAACTATCAACTTACATTTTAAATATTATTTACAAGTAATTAAAAGCTTCTAGAAAATATTGGCACACAAATAATTAACCCAACATTTCTGATTGACATCAGAGTAAGAAATATAGAGCTCCACTAAAATTTTTACAAACAGGACTGCCAATTACAATCTAAATTCATACTAATTGAGTAATCCAAAGTTTTCAAGCTAAATATCCACTTCATTTCAATTTTGTCAAGTAACTTGATATAGTTACCTCCCCTAAGTGTTTTCTTTACTGCTTCAAGACCCCAAAACCTCAAAGAGGCTCCTGAATGACCAGCCTGATTAAAATGTAATGCCACTGGTGATTTATCATCTTTATTTCTGATATCATTTTTGTGTTCCAATATCCATATTTTGAGGGCCCTTTTTGTTTGCCCTACATATAATCTATCACAAGAGCATTGTAGAACATACACTACCCCTTCTGTATTACAGTCAATATGATCTTTAATAATAAATTCTTCATTGAAATGTAGATGTTTGAAAATGCTTTTTTTGATACTTGAATTGCGAATGTACTAACCTGTCTTTCAATTCAAGTATCAGGAAACTAGTGAAAAACAGTTGCTATTAGGGCCCCTACAATCTGGTATGACCAGATGTGGTAAATGCACAGTTTGTAATAATACCAGTAAAAAAAGCATTTTCAAACATCCACATTTCAATGAAGAATGTACCTTGAGGGTGGGCTACATTAATTTGGATGTTGGTGAATATCACTACAGTGATCTAATTGTTCTTTAAGGTTAGGCATTGTTTGCCAACGCAAGGATTCCGTTGTTTACCATTACATCTATATTATAAAATGGAAGAAGGACTAGCCGTCTTACAGGACGTAGGTAATAGCATAAAAAATACTTTACATTTTGTTACATATTCGGAAGATGAAAAAAAGACGTTGTTTCAGGCTATGAGGGAGGTAGAGATTTAAGTGCACAGATGGGGGAAACACCTCAGAATTTAGCACAGAAATTAGAGAATTTTAAATTTAGAGACACTAGACTAGAATGGCATGGGTTGACTCTCACACAATATTTGGAACACAATAGAATACCGAGGAGCTTAAGGATAGCTGTTGAACCTAATATAGGTATTAACACTCCAAAACATTTTTCAAAATGGGATGGAATTAGAAATAGGGCAAGTTGCGATTTTATGTATGCCCTCATTGAGGCAATAATAGATGAAAGAATAGTACTAGCAGAAGAAATTCAAAAAGATCAAGACCTTTTAAAACAACAATTAACAGTTGAAGAATTTACATCTACCCTAGAAGATTTAAAAAAGAAATTATTAGATTATGAGAATAAATTAAAGCAACAAAAAATAAGAAAATTCATAAGAGATACTAATGATTATAAAGATAATAAGGTATACACATATAAACAATTTACTAAACAAAGAGAATACAGCTATAATATAGAAAGTGGTACAGATAGTGATAACAGTTACACTCGTGATTCGTCTATTAGACCAGGAGAGGATTATTGACACACACAAGAGTCTCAACAACCAAGCACATCATCGGAGGACGTTACAGAACACAGATATGATCTTAGCACTACTAACATGAATCGATACTATTCAAGACCACAAGGGGTTTTTCGCAGGGCCAGGAGAGGAGGGGGATGAGGAGGAGGACTAGGTAGAAAACCAATAAGAACAGCCAATATAGACAGGGGGCCTGGCAGAGATCTCCAGAAGTAATACCCATTTTTAATCTAAGTAAAAGGAAGTTGACTGAAGTGGAAATATATATTTTAGGGTTGGGACTATCTTTCGCACCATCACAACCAGTCAATTTATTTGATTTAGAGGTAGATCTACAAGGATTTTTTAGAAATTTGAGAATTAAAAATTTATTTGCAGTTGATAATGTTCTGGTTAGTGAGGAAAGAAAGTTAAAATAAGCCTAGAATATCAAGTCTAAATTTTGTCCTCCTTCTGATAGAAATCATGGAATAGAGAGTTTTTGTACTATTGTAGAAAAAGAAATAATGGCATTATTTAAAGATAAGTCCTCATTGTGGCCCACACATCAAAACTTAACAAAAGATCAAAGGTGTGCTTTACAAACCTTAAGTAATGATACAGAAATCGTAATTAAACAGGCAGACAAAGGGGGAGGAATAGTCATTCAGGACAGGGATAAATATAAATCAGTGTGTCTAAAATTGTTACATATTAGGAGCAATTATTCACAATTGGTGGGAGATCCAACAATCTCATTACAGGGTAAATTGAGGGAATTATTGGCAGAATTTGTAGGCCTGAATTGGTTACAAGATTGGGAAATGAGAATACTTCTGAAAGAATTTCCAAGAATTCTAACATTTTATGGTATCCCAAAGATTCATAAAGATTTATCAGATCCCCCAGGCAGACCAACTGTGTCAGGGATAGACTCATTTTTTGATCATATATCGAAGTATGTCAACTATTATTTACAACCCTTAATTGAGAAAAATGAAACGTATATACAAGATTCGGCGGACTTAATGAATGAATTAGAGACCTTGTCCAACAAGATTGAATTAGACCACATCTTATTGGTCACATTGGATGTAAGAGACCTGTACACATCCATCCCACATCGGGAAGGAGTGACTAATATGAGAAAAATTTTAAATAAGAGACCTATGGGTTCAGTGCCAAGAACTGCTATGTTACAGTAATTAGCACTATTTGTACTACAGAATAATTACTTTGAATTTGATGGGGTATTTTATTAACAGGACAAAGGTACAGCTATGGGTAGTACTATGGCACCAAGTTATGCCAATGCATATATGATAAATTTTGAAGAAGAATATGTGTTGAACTCTGAAAAAAATCACCATAAAGATAAAATTAAGTTATGGAAAAGATATATAGATGATCTATTTTGTATATGGGGTGGAACAGAACAGGAATTGTTGAATTTCAATGTTACGCTAAATCAATTTGACAGTGATTTAAAGTTCACACTAAATTACAATAAATCAGTTATTCCTTTTTTGATCTTTCAATTAAAGTTATAGCATCAAAGTTCAGTACTTCATTGTTTAGAAAAAGTACTGATAGAAATACTTTATTACACAGCAAAAGTTATCATGAGCCTAAGTTAAAAAATAGTATCCCCTATGCACAATTGGTAAGGGTGAAACGTAATTGTAAAGAACCAAACAAATATTTGGAACAAAAAGAAGACATGTTGGCTAGGTTTAATAATAGAGGGTACCCCACAAAATTTTAGTGCAAGCTAGTAATAAAATCGATAATGTGACTTGAGAAGATCTTTTTAATAAAAAACAGCCACAGAAACAGGAGAGAATGGTGTTCGCCACTAAATACAATCATAAAATGACAGAGATCAGAAAGATCATTAATAAATACTGGTATTTAGTTGCCCTGGACAATCCAAAGATTAGATCTTTACAACAGAGACCAATTATAGTAAAAAAAAGTACGCAGTTTGAAAGACAGGTTAGTACATTCGCAATTCAAGTATCAGGAAACTAGTGAAAAACAGTTGCTATTAGGAACCCTACAACCTGGTATGACCAGATGTGGTAAATGCACAGTTTGTAATAACACCAGTAAAAAAAGCATTTTCAAACATCCACATTTCAATGAAGAATTTGTCATTAAAGATCATATTGATTGTAATACAGAAGGGGTAGTGTATGTTCTACAATGCCCTTGTGATAGATTATATGTAGGGCAAACAAAAAGGGCCCTCAAAATATGGATATTGGAACACAAAAATGATATCAGAAATAAAGATGATAAATCACCAGTGGCATTACATTTTAATCAGGCTGGTCATTCAGGAGCCTCTTTGAGGTTTTGGGGTCTTGAAGCAGTAAAAAAAAGCACTTAGGGGAGGTAACTATATCAAGTTACTTGAAAAAATTGAAATGAAGTGGATATTTAGCTTGAAAACTTTGGATTACTCTATTGGTATGAATTTAGATTGTAATTGGCAGTCCTGTTTGTAAAAATTTTAGAGGAGCTATATATTTCTTACTCTGATGTCGATCGGGAAATGTTGGGTTAATTATTTGTGTGCCGATATTGTCTAGAAGCTTTTAATTACTTGTAGATAATATTTAAAATGTAAGTTGATAGTTATACTGTTAAATCTCAACTTTACTTTGTTCTGAGTTCTTAGTTGGAGCACCCATTAGGGTGAATTATTGCACCTATAAAATGTATTTGAAACTGATATATGGTTGTCTCTATTGATCATGGTAGTATGAGGGCAATAATAGTTTGATTGATTTATTTAAAATGGTAAACATTAAAGGTTTTGTCTAATATATTAATAAGTTTGCATTTTACATACCTATGATTTATTTTTATAACATGATAGACTGTTTCTCAGCTTATAAAAAATGTTCAATATATAAGAAAGCTGTTGCTCTAATACAAGTTAAATTGAGATGTCATCTACCAGCCTCTGTGCCGGTAATAGCTACTTCTTTTTTGCATTTTCTTTTGTATAATAAATTTTCTTTTTGACGCTGAAACAAATTTGCCACGTTACGGTTTCATGAGCTGCTTGGACTAACCACGTTCATTCCCATTGCTATGGGAATGAATGTACTCTTGCTAAGCAACAGTCTCGCTCGCCCGAGAGTTACAGGAAGTGACACGTCACTCCTGCGGGAAATCCAAGCTGTTCAAGAGGGATAGCAGCCAAGGAGAATGCCACAGCATTTGTTTATTAAAATGCCATTACGCATAGCATAAGTTATTAAAAATCTTTTTTTAAACGTGTAAGCGCATAGCACGGTTAAAACTTGTTTCATTGCACCACTGAGCAAGTCTAGTGGAGGTAAGATGAATGTTTTGTATAGCAGCCATGAAAGATTTTACCCTTTAAAAGGGAGATAAGTTGTGTTTAAATACAATGGTAGTTAAATGAGTCTCTCAATGTATCTTTTCAGAACTGCCAACAGCACAGAGAACTCATTATTAAATATTCTTCTGTTCCCCAGGTATGCGTGTTATGGGGTTTATAAAGTTATATATACTTTCGTCATTAGTAGTAACTGGGCAGTTGCTTTCAGCATCTCAATATTCACGCCATATTCAATGTTTATATTACATTCCTTTTAGGAAGAAGCTAAAGAATTTTTTGAAGTTAAATGAATTAAGGGTTCTAAATGTGAATCAGTCAGTAGACCAACGGTGTTTAAATATTATAAATTCATTAGTAAAAGTAAGTAGTTGTTTAGATAGAAAACTAAATGTATGTTTGTTTTTCAACAGGTTTAAATAAACCCCGTGAACAAGCTCATAGGAGCGAAATGTGGGGGGATTTAAATTGAAATAAAGGAGAAGATTTTACTAAATTGAAGACTCCAGTCGTTTTTGGTTGAATTTGGATACTGAAGCACCTTTCTAGGAGTCATGAAACATTTTATTTTGACACCATTACCCAGATTTTGTTTGTTGTTGTACCGAGTTAACCAGCAGCCTACTTCTTCCTACCCCCAACCCCTAGAATTGCCTTATGACTGTCCCATGCATGCTTGACTTCCCCAAAGTGTGCACTGGTGTTGTCTTCATTGTCCCCGTTACCGCTCTAATTTTCTCAGCGGTCGGGCCTGCTTCTGATTTTGATATTGGAGTTTGGTGGATCACACTACCTTCCCTGGATTGCTGGGGCCTGGATGTGCCTTTACTTCTGTTCCTGTCCTATACTGGCTCAGCTGGTTTTGCTTTGGTAGCCAGCCTGCCATGAAGAAGGTGGGTGTGAGTCAGGGAGGGGGAGTTACAGAAATGGTGACTGTGCAAGTGAAGATTTGGGATTACTGGTGCTGAACACTGTGGTGGAAACTATTAACTTGGATTCAGCTGGCAGGTTGGTGGAAATCAAAGAACAGCTTGATTTGGAGCTGGGTGGTTTTAGCCCAGATCTTGTGGCTGGGCTGATCATGGGTGTGTGGTGGTGCGGGGTCTTGGGCCCTATTTTCACTGGGGAGCTGGCGGTGGGGGCAGGTGGTCCCTAGGGTTTCCCTGCAGGACCTTCTGGTTGGTGGGTTCAGATAGGGACCCATAGCAACAGCCATAGACCTTGGTCAGCCACTCGTTTAGAATTTTTGGGGCCCACTTCTGGATTCAGAGTGATGGATTTATGGAAAAGGACCCTTTTGGACTCCCCCTCCTTCTTCAAATTATGGTCAGATCATTAACTTTATTTACTTTATTTAAAAAGGCAGTGAGAGTGCCTTATGTTGGCTTTTAAACTCAGGCAGTGATAGCGTTTGAAGATTAGTGAAGCAGTTGGACTCATTTCAGTAAGCCCTCGCTTCAGTGAGAGTGTTTGGGGGGCTGGAGAAACCATTAAGCACTGCTATCTGTCTGTTTAGGAGGTGTGAGCACCCAAGGGTTTTCAGTCTTGTTGGGGGTGAGAGGCCCATCGGGACCTGAAATAATTGGAATTTCTCCTGAGATGGCTTTTTTAGTTACAGTGTTAAAGATGTATCAGTGAACTTTTCACTGACTCTGCTCCTTTTAAACTGCTGTCCTGGATTCAATGACTGTGCTGTCATATTTTACTTATTTTTATAGTTTGTTTTACATATTGGTTGTTGTCAGTGGGGGATTTTGATATTTGTTTTTGTTGAATCTTTTTTTTTATTTATTTTTTAGTTTAGCTTTTATCTGATTGAGATTGTTTTTTTTTTTTTGTGGGTGGTGGCCTGATGTTTATTGATTTGTATAGAGGGCCTTCCCCCATGGTCATGTGCTACTCATCCTCCGCCCTTCATGCCCTCCACCCTTTGATCTCCCCCTATTGCAGTTTACAACTTACCAGCATTGTAGAGCGCTGGGTATTGTTCGCCGGGGGAAGGGGGGTCCGAACGGTGGAGGGTGAGTGAGAGGGGCCATTGCATCAGGGTAGTGAAAACTGGAAGATGCCCTGGGACAAAATGGAACCCAAATCATGGTTTTCCATGTCTGGTGCCCATAACCAAGGGCACTACCGATGCAGGTGGGCAAGTAGCGAGTGCAGCCCAGGAAGTCCATCCTACTCGGGTAGTGTTATGTAATGCCAGACCTCTTAAAAACAAGACTGCAATTATTGCAGATCTTGTTGGGACAATTGACCTGGATTGCATCACCGAGACCTGGTTGGATGAGAACTCTGGCCCTATATTTGAGGCCGCAACTCCACCTGGGTACTCAGTGATACACTGCCCAAGACTGGATCGCAGGAATGGGGGGGTTGCAGTCTGTTTCAAGACTGAACTGGGCCTCACAGAAGTACCAGTTGAGGAGGCTGGGTCATTTGAGTGTACAGTAGTAGCAGGTGTAGGCTGAAGGATTGCTGTCATCTACCATCCACCTGGGGATGAGAAGCGTTTCCTTCAGGAAGTGGAGGACTTCATCATTGGCATGGCATTTGAATCTTCCAGGCTGATGGTCCTGGGGGACTTTAATGCCCGGGTCAATGATGAACACTCACAATTTGGGCAGCACTTCCTCCAGTTGATGCCATCTCTGTGCCTTACACAGATTGTCACCACTGTTGTGCACAGACATGGTCACGCACTTGGCCTAGTCTTTCTCCTGGGGATTAAGGCCTTCAACTTGGGGGTGGAACCTGTTGGATGTTCCGATCACTGCACTGTGGGTTTCAGTTTTCATGCGCCCCTGCATCGGCCTACCCCTGTGGAGATGGTCAGGCACCACCCTTTATGAGATATAAGCTCTGAAGGCCTGGTGGTGGTGCTTCACCTATCAGTTCTTCTCAAGGCCAACAACAACCCCGAGGCATTAGTGGTGGCCTACAGTAAGGTAATTTCTTCCACTCTGGATGTCGTTGCTCCTGTCTGAGTTTGCCCTCTCTCCCTTCACCCTCGGTCCCCCTGGTTTGATGGGACTCTGAAGGAGATGCGGCAAGTAGGGCGAAGGTTGGAACACTGCTGGCTGAAATCTGCCATGGATGCTGACCACCTCAGATTGATGGATCATTATGATGTCTATCAAGCTGCAATCCCCCGTAAGAAGGGAAAGTTCCTGTCTGGGGAGATTGCAGCAGCTCAGAATCGACCAGCCCAGCTCTTTCGAACTGTGGACAGACTATGCAACCAGCCTGTCTGTAGAGTCAAAGATCCTTTTCGTAAGTGGAGTTTGAGGAGCTTGCTTGATTCTTTGCAGCTAAGGTGGCTGACATCAGGATGGAGCTCCTACCAACACACTCTATGGCTGTTGCCTTAGACCGGCACTCGTTCACTGTCCCTCAGTTTTCCTGGAGTACCATTGACTGGCTAGAGTTCTTGAAGGCCGTGCAGATTGTCCAGGGTACATAAATACATAGATACATAGACAGTGTCAGCAGATAAGGGCCTATGGCTCACCCAGTCTGCCCATTTGAGCGTGTAAATTCAGTTTATGTTTTCCTAGAAGTCTGTTGCCCCTTACCCCTGACCTCCAGAATTCCTTTATGTCTATCCCATGCATTCTTATTTAAAAAGGCAGTGAGAGTGCCTTATGTTGGCTTTTAAACTCAGGCAGTGATAGTGTTTGAAGATTGGTGAAGCAGTTGGACTCATTTCAGTAAGCCCTCGTTTCAGTGAGAGTGTTTGGGGGGGGCTGGAGAAATCATTAAGCACTGCTATCTGTCTGTTTAGGAGGTGTGAGCACCCAAGGGTTTTCAGTCTTGTTGGGAGTGAGTGGCCCATCGGGACCTGAAATAATTTGAATTTCTCCTGAGATGGCTTTTTTAGTTACAGTGTTAAAGACGTATCAGTGAACTTTTCACTGACTCTGCTCCTTTTAAACTGCTGTCCTGGATTCAATGACTGTGCTGTCATATTTTACTTATTTTTTATAGTTTGTTTTACATATTGGTTGTTGTCAGTGGGGGATTTTGATATTTGTTTTTGTTGAATCTTTTTTTTTTTATTTATTTTTTAGTTTAGCTTTTCTCTGATTGGGATTGTTTTTTGGTTTTTTGTGGGTGGTGGCCTGATGTTTATTGATTTGTATAGAGGGCCTTCCCCCATGGTCGTGTGCTACTCATCCTCTGCCCTTCATGCCCTCCACCCTTTGATCTCTCCCATTGCAGTTTACAACGTACCAGCATTGTAGAGCACTGGGTATTGTTCGCCAGGGGGAAGGGGGGTACGAACGGTGGAGGGTGAGTGAGAGGGGCCATTGCATCAGGGTAGTGAAAACTGGAAGATGCCCTGGGACAAAATGGAACCCAAATCATGGTTTTTCATGTCTGGTGCCCATACCTAAGGGCACTACCGATGTAGGTGGGCAAGTAGTGAGAGCGGCCCAGGAAGTCCATCCTACTCAGGTGGTGTTATGTAATGCCAGACCTCTTAAAAACAAGACTGCAATTATTGCAGATCTTGTTGGGTATGTGCCCTACATGCTGTAGTTTGGATCCAGAACCAACTGCCCTGATTATGGGTTGTAGTGATATCATTGGCCCGGTCCTTGCATGGATAGTCTGGTTCTCCTTGGAGACAGGTGAGTTTCCTAGCTCCCTGAAGGAGGTGGTGGTGACACCCCTCCTGAAGAAAGCTTCTTTCGACCCAGACTGTCTGGCCAAATACAGACCAATCTCTAACCTTCCCTTTATTGGGAAGGTGGTTGAGAAAGTAGTGGCCCTACAACTGGAGAACCATTTGACCATCCATGACAACTATGAACCTCTCCAATCTGGTTTTTGTAAGAGGCATAGTACCAAGACATCGCTGGTTCGGGTGCTCAATGATCTCCTGCTAGCAAGAGATCGGAGGAACCACTCCATCTTAGTTCTTCTAGATCTCTCATCAGCATTTGACACTGTGGACCATGGGGTGCTTCTCGGCCACCTGAGGTTCATCTGTGGCCTGTCAGGTACAGTCCTCAGTTGGTTTACATCTTTCCTCACTGGCAGAACTCAGAGGGTGGAGTCAGGGATTTATTACTCCAACCCAGTCTCTCTGTCATGTGGGGTTCCTCAGGGTTCAGTATTGACCCCCATGTTGTTCGCAGTGTACATACTCCCCCTTGGATGCATTGTAAGAAGGCATGGGCTGAGGTTTCACTGCTATGCTGATGATACCGAGCTCTATCTGTCTTTTGCACCTGACCAGGATAGAGCTGTCTTGGTATTTAACAACTGCCTACTCAAAATCCAGGTTTGGATGAATTCAAGCTTGCTGAAGTTGAACTCAGAAAAGACTGAGGTGCTTGTCATGGACCCGGGTCACCAGATAGAGAGGTTGGGGGCAGGTTCACCTTTGGGATGTTATCTTGGGGGTGTGCCACTCCTTATCTGTGAACGGGTGCGAAACCTGGGGGTGATTTTTGATAAAGGGCTGACACTATGATCACAGATGTCAGCAGTCATCAAATCCCTTTCTATCATCTGAGGAACATCTCCAGGGTTAAACACCTTGTTCCATCCAGCGATCTCCCTATGTTGCTCCATGCCTTTGTGTCCTTGCACATGGATTATTGCAATTCCCCGAACCTAGGGCTAACAGGGGTTAATATCTGCTGCCTCCAGCTAGTGTAGAATGCTGCAGCCCGGTTAATGACCATAACCTTTCTTTCATGTCATATTTCTCTGGTGCTGCATGATCTGCACTGGCTGCCAGTGCAGTGGCGGATCACCTTTAAAGCTGGACTTCTGACTTATAAAGCCCTACATGGACAGGGACCAGACTACCTGAAAGAGCTTCTGGATCCTTACTGCCTGGGGCGATCGCTCCGCTGGGCTGATGAGGGGTTGCTAGAGATCCCAAGGGTTTCTTTAAAATTTTCTGGGGCCCGAGCTTTTATGTATGCAGCCCCAGCCCTTTGGAATTCTCTACCCCATCAGCTATGGGAATGCATGACTGTGGAAGGATTTAGACAGGCCTTAAAGACTTATCATTGGAATCATGCCTACACTATTTGATTTAATATGAATCTGTACTCTACTATCTTTTTATGTTGTAATTTGTTTTGGTATTGAGTGTTTTAAGTGTTATTTTAATCTATTGTTATGCACCTTGCTTTTGGAAAGGCCTTCTACAAATAAAATTATTATTCTTAATTATATATTTTAAACTATGGCCATCTGATTACCTGAATTTTCATTTTTCTTCACAATTTTCACCATTCGGATGGCAGTATTTAAAAAAAATGTAATGAATTCAGATTAGTGACTACCCTCATTTGAAAGGTCATTTTGTCCTGAACATCTTTCATGTTAGTTGTATATTGGTAACTTGTATACTTTCCGAGATATTTACATTTGTTTGGCATGACTCCTACTGTGTTTACTCAGACAGAGCAAGAGAAAAAAATGAGGTTGTTTGGAAGACCATATTTTACAAAATATAAAGAGTTCAGATTAGTGACTACCCTCATGTGAAAGGTCTTTTTGCCCCGAACAACTTTTACAGTTTTTTTTTTGTGCACCTTGAATAGTTCTAAAGATATTTAGATATGTTTGAAAGGTGTGCACATTTGCGCTTAGAGAAAAGCAGCTTTGAGTTCTGTGTCCATTATTCTAAACAGAAAAAAGGGAGTATTTTTTTAAGTGCCATAGGGATTTGTGGAAGCACCAAGTTTGGTCGACATTAAATCTGTCGACCACCTGCACAGTGACGGCACAGTACCAACTCAGGTATTGTGCCACCCAAGCCCCCAGTGTTTTCTGTGGGGGGCTACACCCCTACATCCCCATGTGGGGAGCTCTTCCCCCTGCACCCTCCAGACTTTAGGATACTCAACTCCAGGTTGGAGTTGGTCCGGGGAAGGGACAGGACACTGGGGGAAGCAAAACACGGAAATGGGCCATTACAGTGTCTGTCGCTGTAGTGGCCATTTTCCGTGTTTCGCCATCGGGGTGTTGGGCAAAAGGGGTCTACCCAGGATTTGCAGTGTTATAGAAGGATACACTAAAAACTCCTAAAAGTTGAGTTCCACAGAAACACCTTTTTTCAAGTGAAATCAGGATGGCTATAGGCTTCGTCCACAGCCATAAAAATGAAAATTACAATATGATTTTCTCTTGCATAATTCTAAGGGTATACCATAAATGTAAAAAACAATGTGATGTATACTAAATAATAATAATAAACTTTATTTTTAAGTGCCTAAAGACCATGGAATAACCACATAGCTGAGGACTATGAAAACTAAAAAAGAGGACATAGTTCTCCTTGATGGAATATCGATAGTATCTTCAAAAACAGCTGCCAATATTATCTAAAGCATTGACCACCATCTTTGTAACAGTTTAGCACCTGATTTGATATGCACTGATGCATGAATACTGCATCAATGTATCACAACCATGTCAACTTTACCTTAAGCTTTCCTTAAAAAAGTTTCTAGCCTAATAGAAGGTGCCATGTTAATATGACTGTGGCATGTCATTACAGCATCTATGTATTGATACATTAGTTTTTATGTTGTCTTGTGCCTGCACAAGAAACATGTTGTGGTAACTTTGGAATAACAGGTTTTGGAGGCATGGTCCTGTTGTGGCCAGTGGCGCTGCTACTTTTTGGGGTTGGGCTTCGTGGCACAAATTAGATTGCATGCTGTCTATGACAGCAGTGCAAAAGTGTGTCCACCACCTTAAAAGGTTTTAGTCACTGCAATGAGGGAACTCCACCTCATTGCAGGGCATGCCTTTCCTGGTGTAAGTTTCAGTGCAACATGGTGCTCAAGCAAAGGTCCACCGCAGTCCCAGAAAATCCGACTTGGAGGGGTGCCCAATCCCCATCGCATCATCATGCCCGCCCCAGTTCACGGCTGATGGGGAGCCCAATCCTGTCAGCATCATCCCCAACACTCTTTTAATTGCCTAGGGGTGCCCAATCCCCGTTGGCTACAGTCCCCACCCCTTAAAAAAAAAACATGCAGGTGACACGCTGGGAGTCCACCCCAGTGTGTCAAATGTACCTGTAAAAAAAACCTTCAATGTACGGGGTGCCCAATCCCTCTGTCAGCATCATCATGCCCTCCTCCCAGTTCATTACCAATGGGGGAGCCCAATCCCCGTCAGCATCATCTCCCCCACACTTTTTATTATTTGCAGACAGGGTGCCCAATCCCCATCTGCTCCAGCCGCCCCCCCAAAAAAACACACAGGTGACATGCTGGAAGCCCACCCCAGTGTGTCAAATGTACATGCAAAAATTAAAACCTTCCCACAATGTTTTTTTACCCTGTAAAGTAGAAATGTACCCTCGGAGTCTGCGGTCCCCTTCCCCAAATTGCACCCACCCACTGCATACCCCACCTTCCCACACCTCCCTCACCCCATACTTACCTCTGGAGCCTGGCATGATAATCTTCGGTGGACCGGGAACACGTCTGCACTCTTCAAAGCTGACCGCGAACTGAAGAAATGCCAGTAAGCTGTATAATGGCATAAATAGGTTTTTTCAACTTTGGTGCATATCTTGGGAATTTTGGGAAATTTTGCCACCACATTTTCAACACGGGGTTATTGGGAACCATCCTCATGAACTGAGTTACTGTCATGATGTTATTCGGTCCTGAAAGGTGATTTTGTGGTCACTGTGCGGAATCACCCTGTGGGACCAATTAACAAACTGACAGTGCCACTGTTCATGAGGTGGGCTCTCAAAAAGCCTATGTTGCAAATTTGGTAAAAAAAAATCAAGAAAATCACTGTTTTATGAGCGTGTGTTGTGCAGTTTCCACACACACTCATAACTTTGTGAATTTGTATATTTTCACTCCAGATTTTCAACATTGGCATTTTTCCACACCTCCTTATGAACAGTACAGCTGTCATTTTTCACATCCTGGCTGAAATGTGTTTTCAGACTTCTGGCACAGAATAGCATGGTCGGTGTGGGAAATCAGTGTTTGGGACAGAGTAAGAAAATCACAGTGACCCTGGTCATGAGCAGAGGTCCAAACAATGCCTATGTTGAAAATTTGGTGATGAAAGCCCATTAAATGACTGTGCTATGAGCGTGCGTTGTGCAGTTTCCATGCACGCTCATAAGTTTGATCATTTTTAATATTTGTACTCCAGATTTTCTCTGTTGCCATTTTTTCACACCTCCTCATGAACAGTACAGCTTTCATTTCCCACATCCTACCTGAACTTTGTTTTTGCACATCCGGTGTGCAGTGGCACAGTCACTGTTGAAAAATAATGTTCAGAACAGAGTAAGAAAATCACAGTAACACTATTCATGAGCAGAGGTCCCAAAATGCCTATGTTGAAAATTTGGTGAAAAAATTCCATAAAATGACTATGTTACAAGTGTGCACTGCGCAGTGTCCATGCATAGTCGTAAGTTCGACAATTTGTAATACTTTCACTCCAGATTTTCAACATTGTCATTTTTGCACACCTTCTTATGAACAGTTCAGCTGTCATTTGTCACATCCTGCCTGAAATGTATTTTCACACATCTGACATGCAATGATATGTTCGCTGTGGGAAATCAGTATTCAGGTAGATTAAGATAATCATAGTGCCACTATTTATTAGCAGAGATTGCAAAATGACTATGTTAAAAATTTGGTGAAATAATTCCACTAAATGACTGTGTTACAGTGTGCAATGTGCAGTGTTCACACGCGCTCATAACTTCATGAATGTTTAATATTTTCACTTCAGATTTCCCACATTGCCATCTCTTCACACCTCCTTATCAACGGTGCAGCTGACATTTTAATGTGGTGCAGAATGGCACGGTCACTCTGGGAAATCAACGTTCGAGACAGATTAACAAAATCACAGGGGCACTGTTCATGAACAGAGGTCCCAAATGCTTTCATGAGGTGGTGTCGCAAAAAGGCCATGTTTTAAAATTTGGAGTGCAAATACCAACACATACCCAGGGCGTTAGGGTTTCTAACCATTACATCTCACCCTGTACAGACTAACAGGCATTGGGGGTGCATCTTTGGATTGTCTGTTGTACTGCTCACACCACTGGTCCTCCACCTCCACCCTGCAGCCGCTGACAGGCATCAAGGTGTGCCTTGGACTCTTCAGCCCCAAGGTTCAACCCATTCTCCTATGCTGCACCCATTTCAATGTACTTCCTTATGAAATGGGGTAAGCATAAGGCCAGATGACCCCAAAGCACAATGCAACACTTGACAGACTCTGCAGGGCAGGGTGAGGTGAAATAGCATGAGAGTTATGGCCAGTGACCCAAATGCATACCCCAATGCCTGTCACTCTCTACAGGGTGGGGTGGGGTTGATTTTGGTTCTATACTTCACTGCTACTTCTATTATGTGTCTCTCTAACTCCTGCACTACCAATGCCAAAATCAACAAGACAACATTCGGCATTGACAAATGCATGTTTGCTTTGATGTACTTTGTTTCTATAGATAATGACAGTGTAGCTTTACAAGCCACTTTCTTTAATTACATGCTAGTACCTCCTGTTATACACGGTTGGAAAGGCTTTAGTCTCACCTGCCTGGTAGTGAATATTTAGCAGGTATTGGTGCTGTGATCTTTGTGTCTAAATGTACATCAGAGCAAAAACAATAAATTTATGTATTCATTACATCAGTGTACTCAGTATATCGGTTTAACAATACTGAACATCAATGTAAACATTTAACAGATAGCTGTTTCAAACTTTTATTTTAAATAAATACTTCTTCCACATTTTCCAAAATGTGTTTCACATTCATGAACAAGAAAAAGAAAACAATAATGGCATATATTTGGGCATAATAAAGTATTTCCAAAGTAGTCAAATCACATTACCTGAAATTTTATTTTTCCTTGCAAAACCACAATTTTTCCCATGCTTTTGAAGGCTACACCAGCAAAATTGTAATAAGATAGTAAGAAGTTGTCGGGTAGCTATGCTCAGGTGATAGTGAAAGTCATAGATTAACGCTGTAGTTAACAGTATTAATATTGCAAGACAGACCTATCAGCAACTACAGTATAATAGAGAAAAATAAGAACTGCACTTTTAAACATAAAGGTAGTTCAAACACAAAGAAATTCTGTAAATCAACTCATAAGACAGTTTCTGCAGCTCAGTCTAGTTGACAATTATATGAACATTAGAAACAAAGTTATAGCAGGGCATGGGAGGGCTGCACCAAGTATGAGGAAAATGGAGGAGAGAAAATATTCAAGATAGCTGATCCACATTGCCGATATCATTTTAAAAATTGAAGAGTTGCACATGAATATATCAGATAGTACCATTCCTAGAACCTAGGCTCCTCAAATTGGCCACTCCCATCATTGCTTCCCCACTGGCCAGTATATTTAAACTATCACTGCCAAGGCCACGTAGCGAACCTGTGGAAGATTGCTAGGATTACACCTGTCTTTAAGAAAGGGGGCCAAAAAGACATTGCTAACTATTGGCCCATTGCGATACTTTCTATACTGAGTAAGATACTCAAGAAATTGGTTTCCTTGCAAGTGACTGACTTCCTCACCAAATATAATCTACTGTCACCTAATCAGCATGCCTTTAAGGACCACAGCTCTATTTTGGGCCAGCTCCTCTTCACTGTCTTTGTAAATTGCATATCCCTCAGCACTGCCCCTTGCAACTCTATCCTCTACGCAGATGATCTGGTCCTATTCAATAGTGGTAGCAGTGTGACTGATATAAATGACAACCTGTCCACTGCCTTTCAGGAAATCCAGTCCTGGCTAACTAGAAATAAGTTAGTGCTAATTGTGGTCAAGACTCAGGCAATGCTTTTTGGCTCTACTGCCAAACTAAAAGACTGCGGCAATCCTTTCACTGTAACTTGTGCCAATGGCTCTCCCCTTACTGCCGTCACCACTTTCAAATATCTGGGACTTCTTCTTGATGGTACACTCAGCTTTGACCCGCATATTCAGACCATCTGTAAATCGGTAAATAGTAAACTGGGAGTAGCCTACAAAACCTGTTATGCTCTCACACCCTCTGCCAGACTTGCAATTGCCCATGGCATTCTCCTTCCATCACTCTCCTTTGGATCTATTATCTATATGAATGCTGCTCATACCACCCTCCATAAGTGGGATGTTACCTACAATGGGATCTGTCCTAAATCCCACCCCAAAAAATCCTGCCTGCTGAAATCCCAAATAAAAAATTCAGAACTCACGAAATACGGAAAAAAAAGACAGAAAATTGGCCAACGGAAAAACAAAATCCCGCTGCAATACATTATAAATGAGGGAAATGCATCGCTCTTTGCAGCAACAGCATCAAAAATTCATATGTGTGATGCGGCACAGATTTTGCCATTTTTGAGTTTTCAAAATTGGAATGAAAGTAAAAAGCACCACAACCTTAGGTGATAATACTGTGCACAGCATAGTTCAAGTAATGATGCACACATCCATCCACATACATTGATTTTTAAGAAATAAATGTCTGGGACAAGACTGCCATTTACTCTTATACTGTGGGACAGATTGCCTGCCAGCAACATAAACGTACCATGAGGGGACTCTCATTCTCCTTTGATTGTTTTTTTCTCTCTTGGGCTGTAGTTATGGACAACAGTGTCATCTTGCAACTCCCAAATGAATGACATAGATACTGACTACCAGCTCTATGCCTTGCAGTAGGACTGCTGAGAGTGATCTGAAGTTGTCAGAGAGATCACAGTTCAAACAGCATTGCAATAATCAAAGCAAAATTTGACAAATGAGTTCACCCTGGTCACACAGTCAGCAGGAACTAGAAATGTTTTTATCCAGAAAATGTTTCACATAAGGATAATGACACCACAGACAACAACTGAGACCTGATGTTCTAGCATCAGGCCAAAATCCACTATCAGCACCAGATTCATCAGCTAATACACAGCTCCTAGCATAATGATATTTGTCCTATGTAGCCCGGATCACAGACTTGCTTCTGTGTTGTTTCAACAGCTCATCAGCACACCAGGTAACCACCACACCTGTTCATCTTTGACTTTTCTATTCTTTTCAATACAGTACTACCACTGTTAACCGTTTGCAGTGGCATAACTGTATTTTGTCAGTTGGATTTACAAATGAGTCAATAACATAGCAGTTTGGGATCTTTTATGTAGTATTTTAAATGGTGGGATTTTATCGGGTGGGATTAAGTACCTAATCTACCTACAATAACAAATGTCACTACGCCTCTGCGTCTCCCCGACTTAAACATCACTGTCAGCTTTATATGGACCTCAGCTGCGTCTCTCCCCTCTTCTGTAGACTTATGGTCTTGGATCCCTGATGGATGGAATCATAAGATCTATTACTCCTCTGTCACTTGCCTCCTGGCTCACCCCTCAGTCCTCTCCATATGGCCTGCGCTCTTCAAATCTACCACTGCTACATGTCCATAGAAGCAAATCCTCCAAAGGCTCCAGTGCCTTTTCCCATGCTGCTCCTAATTACTGGAACTCTCTATTGCTTGTGATCTATGAGGCACCCAGTCATCACATTTTCCTAAAAAGTCACTGCACCCTACTCACTGACCTGACTGCCTGCACATGTTTCTAACCATCTTAGACTCACCGACCATAATACACTGATAACTGACATCCCACTCTGTTGAGCCTGCGTAACATCTGCCATTGTTTGAATTGAAAACTCTCTTTTAATAACAACCTAGTATGTTTTGCTCAACTTCTTGTACTACACTCTGTTTGTAAAGAATGCTCACTACCTATTGTATGTCTATTATATAATGTATACTGTACATTTCTGTACTAATCTGACATGGAGCCTTTGTAAAGGAGTCTATGACTCAAAGGTTTGTAATTCCAATGCTGTTAAATAAATAAAATAACTAAATAAATAAAAAAAAAACTTGTTTGATCTTTCCTACCACCATTCTTCACTAGCCATCATCCTCTCACACTCTGCAGTTTCTCTCTTATCTCTCCTAACCCTGCCCAAATTACCCTTTCCCCCACCAAACTGTTGCCTCATTGACCCCAGGCGTATTCTCATCCCCTCCCATAACCCCTCCTTGTTGTCCGCAGTCCCCTGCCTCGCCCTCTAGCATCTACCCCTCACCCCGCTCTTACTCTTACTCCCTTCTTCGCTGTACCGCAACCCTATAGCTTAACCTTTTCTCTTTTACCTAGGCTGGTAGCACCTTCCACACCTGTCTCCTCCTCTGTACAACACTTATCAGTTATCTGTTCTCTTTCATTTGAACTTTTCTGCAGTGTATCTCTCCTGATTACACCTGCTGTTGGTTCTCACCTTATCTCACCTTATCCTCCCTAAACTCTCTGTTTTATACTGAATTGCTCCTACTTCATGTCTCTCTGGCTGCTCTGCTCTGTTTTGTCCTTTTGACAGTACTGACTTGAATTTAATTGTTTGAAATTGCTTTGACCTGAATTTGTATGCAGTTAATTGCAACACATCCAATGCACAACTTTGCCTTGATTTGCATTCTGATGTTATCCACTACTTATATTGCTTTTCTTTGTAAGTTGTTTATGCCTTGACCTGAAATGTTCATGTTTGTTGCTGCACATTCTATGTATAATTACCCTGATTATGTATCCTGATGTCATTTTGCTTCTTGCTACACTTGTAATATCTTCCCCTGTAATCTCCCGGGTTGTGCCTGAAAATAGTCATGCCTGTGGCTAGTGTACTTACCCGGTAAACAAAAGAAATAAATAAATATTGGAAGCACCCACAAGCCCATTCACAGAGTCAGTTTTCTGCTCACAAAGTAGTGAGTGGATGTGACAGTAAGGCCATTAAATCAGTCACAATGCACTGTGTGTGCACAAACTGAGGCTGAAAATACCTCTTGTCAAAGCATTAGAAAGCAAGGCACAAACTCATGTTCACTTGCAAAATACACCATGTGAACACATTCACAAATGACCTGAGAGGAGCCCATAATGTGAGCAAACTGTCAACACCCAGCAGTCATTTGCATGTCTGAATTCAAAAAATACTTATTTATGAGTCAGTCACACATCTGTGCCTGAACTGTAAAAGCTCATATTGGAAATTATAATACAAAAGAGATCACAGTTCATTTAGCTCCCAAAATCCACACATTACCATCTGCACTACAGTAGGTGACTGTTAATTGTACCTACTCATGAGAACACCATTCCTTTCATAGTTAAGTAAGACTGTATACTGCTTGTTCCAAATAATCTTTTTATGTTGTCTTGCTCGTGTGCAAGAAACATGTTGCAGTAACTTTAGAACAGCAGGTTTTGGAGGCACGGTCGTGTTGTGGCCAGTGGCGTCACTGATTTTTGGGGCTGAGCTCCATGGCACAAATTAGATTGCATGCTGTCTATGACAGCAGTGCAAAAGCATGCCACCAACTTAAAACGTTTTAACCGCTGCAATGAGTGAGCTCCACCTCATTGCATGGCATGCCTTTCCTGGTGTAGCATTTCAATCAGACATGGTGGCGGCCTCGCACAGTTCCCAGAAAAGACAACATCGGGGGTGCCCAATCAACCTATCAGCATCATCATGCCCCCATCTGAGTTAATTTGCTGATGGGGAGCCCAGTCCCCATTGGCATCATGTCCTGTGCCAGTTGTTTGCCAAGAGGGTGCCCAATCCTCCTTGGTATTACCACCCCAACACCTTTTATTTGCTGACAGGGTACCCAATCCCTGTTGGCTCCAGTTTTCTCTACCCCAAAACATGCAGGTGGCATGCTGGGAGCCCACCCCAGCTTGTCAAAAGTACCTGTTAAAAGAAAAAAACCTTTCCACGATATTTATTTTAAATTTTTTAACCCTGTAAAGTAGAAAACAGTCCTTCACTGTCTGTGGCTCCCTCCCCCAACCTGCACCAACCTACTGTGTACCCCACCTCCACACACACCCCTCCACCCCATGCTTACCTCCGGAGCCCGGCATGACGATCTTCGGTGGACCGGGAACACGTCTGCACTCTTCAATGCCGACTGTGAACTGAAGAAATTCCAGTAAGCTGTATAATGGTATAAATAGGGTTTTGTCAACTTTGGTGCGTATCTCGGGCATTTTTGGGAAT
Source organism: Neoceratodus forsteri (assembly GCA_016271365.2). Classification (NCBI taxonomy): domain Eukaryota; kingdom Metazoa; phylum Chordata; order Ceratodontiformes; family Ceratodontidae; genus Neoceratodus; species Neoceratodus forsteri. The sequence continues at coordinate 605,964,956 of CM057449.1, read as the reverse complement.
TTTGGCTCCAAATTTTCAAAATGGGGTTATTGGGATCCCTCCTCATGAATTCAGTCACTGTCATGGTGTTATTCTGTCCCAAAAGGTGATTTTGTAGTCACTGTGTGAAATCACCTTTCAGGACTGACTAACAAAAAAACAGTGCAACTGTTCATGAAGTGGGCTCTCAAAAAGCCTATGTTGCAAATTTGCTGAAAAAAATCAAAAAAATTACTGTTTTACGAGTGTGCGTTGTGCAGTTTCCATGTACGCTTGTAACTTCACACATCTGTAAGATTTTCACTCCAGATTTTCAACATTGGCATTTTTCCCCACCTCCTTATGAACAGTACAGCTGTCATTTTTCACATCCTGTCCGAAATGTGTTTTCGCACTTCTGGCACAGAATAGTACTGTTGCTGTGGTAAATCAGTGTTCGGGACAGATTAAGAAAATCACAGTGACACTATTCATGAGCAGAGGTCCTAAAATGCCTATGTTGAAAATTTGGCGACGAAAGTCCATTAAATGACTATGCTATGAGCATGCATTGCACAGATTCCACACACCCTCATAAGTTCGCAAATTTGTAATATTTTCACTCCAGATTTTCAACATTGGCATTTTTTCACACATCCTTATGAACGGTATAGCTGTAATTTTTTACATCCTGGCCAAAATGTGTTTTCACACTTCCCTCGCAGAATAGCACGGTCATTGTGGGAAATCAGTGTTTGGGACAGATTAAGAATATCACAGTGACTGTTCATGAGCAGAGGTCCTAAAATGCCTATGTTGAAAATTGATGACAAACGACCATAAAATGACTGTGTTACAAGTGTGCATTGTGCAGTTTCCATGCATGCTCATAACTTCGATACTTTTTAATATTTTTACTCCAGATTTTCACCATTGCCATTTTTTCACTTCTCATTATGAACAGTACAGCTTTCATTTTCCACATCCTACCTGAACTGTGTTTTCACACATCTGGAGTGCAGTGGCGCAGTCACTGTAGGAAAACAATGTTCAGAACAGAGTAAAAAAATCACAGTAACACTGTTCATGAGCAGATGTCCCAAAATGCCTATGTTGAAAATTTGGTGAAAAAATTCCATAAAATGACTATGTTACAAGTGTGCGTTGCGAGGTGTCCATTCACTGTCATAACTTCAAGAATTTGTAATATTTTCACTCCAGATTTTCAGAATTGTCATTTTTGCACATCTTCTTATGAACAGTACAGCTATCATTTGTCACATCTTGCCTGGAATGTAGTTTTGCACATGTGGTGCACAATCAAGTGGTCGCTGTGGGAAATCAGTGTTCGGGGCAGATTAAGATAATCATAATGTCACTGTTCATGAGCAGAGGTCCCAAAATGGCTATGTTAAAAATTTGATGAAATAATTCCACTAAATGACAGTGTTACGAGCATGCGATGTGCACTTTTCACACATGCTCATAACTTCAAGAATGTTTAATATTTTCACTCCAGATTTTCAACATTGCCATCTCTTCACACCTCCTTATCAATGGTGCAGCTGACATTTTAATGTGGTGCAGAATGGCACTATCACTGTGGGAAATCAATGTTCAAGACATATTAGCAAAATCACAGGGACACTGTTCATGAGCAGAGGTCCCAAATGCTTTCATGAGCTGGGGTCACAAAAAGGCCATGTTTTAAAATTTGGAGTGCAAATACCAACACACGCCCAGGGCATCAGGGTTTCTAACCATTACGTCCCACCCTGTACATACTAACAAGCATCAAAGGTGTGTCTTTGGATTGTCTGCTGTCGTACTCACGCCATCGGTCCTCCACCCCCACCCTGCAGTCAGTGACAGTCATCAAGGTGTGCCTTGGATTCTTCAGCCACAAAGTTCAACCCATTCTCCTATGCTGTGCCCATCTCAACATACATACTTATGAAATGGGGTGAGCATAAGGCCAGATGACTCCAAGCCACGACATGACACTTGTCAGACTCTGCAGGGTAGGGTGAGGTGAAATAGCATGTGCGTTATGGCTAGCGACCCAAATGCACACCCCAATGCCTGTCACTCTCTGCAGGGTGGGGTGGGGTTGATGTCAGTTCTATACTTCACTGCTATTCCTATTACTGTATCCATCTCTCTTAACTCCTGCACTACCAATGCCAACACTAGCAAGACAGCATTCAGCATTGACAAATGCTTGTTTTATTAATGTTTTTCTTAACAACCATACAAAAAAGAAAAACACAACACAACAAAGAATGAAACAAAACTCAAAAACAAAAATAATACAATAGTACATAAAAATGCAGTCATTAAAAAAGCTATACCCTCGTATGGATTTTAAAAACTTGAAGAAAGCCTGCCTATGTCTCAGTTGTTTTAAATGTCTAATCTTAAAGTGAGAGGTAAAATAGCAATGATATCTCTCCATTGCTGAGATGTTTTAATGGTGTTATCATTGTTTGGATTCAATAACTTTTACATCATTAAGGTGTCTAAAAACAGTTTAATCCATTTTATGTCAAAGGTCTCTGCATCAGGATAATTCCATGTACTTAAAAATTATTTTTTGGTAACCATTGTGGCTATGCTGCTAGTCCTCTTCCTCAGAACATCCCAGGGGCAATGATCATTTGCCTACAGAGCACCTAAATGGTTCAGCTCTCTCAGCAATGACCTGCAAGCTGTGCAAAGAATTGGTCAATTCAAATCATAACTTTGGGATTGTCTGATTGCCTCCTGTACGTGTGACTATAACATCTAGCTCCCATTTCTCCCTCTCCTAAGGTAATATACCCCCTCCCAAGACAACATATCCCCCCTTGGCAACATCCAACACCAGCACTTAGTCTCCAACCTCCCTCCTAACCCCCTTCCCATCTCCCTCCCCCTATCTTCCCCCCTCCACCTCATCCCTCCTCGCCCACCTTTTCTCCCACTGATAAGGAACCTTGTGCATTAACCTCTATCCCCCTCTAAAGTGACCAATCCCCCACCCTTCCAGAGGCTACCTTCCAGCACCAGCACTTTCTCTCTCACCTTTCTTTCACTCCTTTCCCCTTTTTTCCACCCTCACATTATCCCACCCCTTACTTTCTTCTTACATCAACCTTGCCCCCTACTGCCTACCATACCCTTTCCACCCTAAATCCTCCCACCTCCCTCAGGCCTTCATAACCCCCTCCCCACTCATGCCTCACCTCTCACCCCCACTCCCTTCCCCTCCCTTGCCACCCCTATGGCCCCCTTCCAACCTTCTCCCCTACTTTGAGAAGGCTCTTCTGGGTGGCTCTTTAAAGGATGACTATCCTCCACTAACCACCTACTTCTCTTCCTCCCACTCACTTCTACCTGCAACCCTGTTCCTGCCCCCTCTACCTCTGCCTTCCTTCCTCCCTATTCACATTACCCCCTTACCTCACACTTATACTTTTTTTTTTAAATTTATGTTTATTAATTTTCTGAATAAACAGACAATTAACTTCATACTTGCTCATACATGGTATAGGCATATAACTATTGCATTCCCAGTACAGAAAGAATTAGTACAGTAAAAATCATATATTCTGGTACAATAGGAGATGGGGGGAGTCCTGGACAAAAGTCCAATTAATGACAAAAAAGTCCAAAATGTTGATGAAAGTTGCCAGCCTCTTCAATGGCTAAAGGTATATCCAAAAGGTAGAACTGCAGCAAGAGATAATTACATAGTACAATGACTGTTATTTAAACCTGGTACATGTTTATGGGAATAAACACAGGAAAATTAAATGCACCCCCAATCACCCCCTTTCTTACACTTGTGGCTAATAATCAAAGTGTTTCTCCTTAATTCAACCATTTCCCCAAACTGTTGTATAGAACCCCTTACAACAGTCGTGAGGTTCTGAAAAAGATTTGACAGAATTTGTAGCAGCGACCTCATAAAGCCCTCTCAAGACTACAGAGCATGATATCATGACACTCTCATCACTAGCAGAGATCCTGCAAAAGTCCACATGGCACGATGGCCACCAGCATGTCCTAAAGAAATAACTCTGTAGAGTCTTAAACTATGCCCTTGAATACCATAATTAACATTTATGTGCTGAGAATTATTTCCCAACACACCTCCCAGAAATAAAATGACAAAAAGAGAAACTTTGCTTTGAGGGAAACGCTACTGCATTTAGAACTTTGTACAATTGTCCCTGACTCACTGTTCATGTTTCCACCGAATCAGAGCTCTGTGGTTCCAATGGGTCTCACTATCCAGCAAACTCCTGCTCCACCTTCTCCATCCAATGGCCAACATCTTTTGGACTGGTGAACTGCCATGTTTTCCCACTGTAAACAATCCGCAGATGTGCAGGTAACAAAAAGGAGTGGATAATCCCTAAGCCCCTCAGTCATCGGCGTACTGCATTGAAAGCTTTGTGTTTTGCCCGAGTTTGATAGGAGAGGTCCAGGTAAAGTTTAATATCTGCCCCATTCACTGTCAAAGGATACACCACTCTGGCAGCTGCGATTAGCGCATCTCTAATTTCAGAACCTCTTGACCGCAGAAGTACTATGCAAGGCCAGGTAGGATCTACAGGGCGAACATGAGGAGATACTCAGAAGGCCTTTGTAAGAGCTTCCCATTGAAATCCTGCTCCCATTTGTAGATTTTGTTTAAGCCAGTCCAACAGGTAGCCTAGCAGTGATATCCCCTCAACTCCTTCAGGGAGTCCAACAATCCGGACATTACCCGCTCGAATCTCATTTTCAAGAGCTTCCATACGTCCTCGGAGTGATTGTTTTCTTTAGTTAAAGTTGCCACTGCAGTCATAGTAGTCACCGTCTGTTTTTCCAACTCCGCCATGGTACCTGACAAGCTCTGGATGGTAGAGCCATGCCACTCAAGTTTTTGCAGGGTTTTTTCGATTAATGAGTCCATGGCTCGCATGGACTCAAGCATAGTCTGCCAGGGAGGTTCTGACATTTGCTCTGAAGTGGCCACACCATTACTTTGCAAGGAACATGCAGCCTTGTGAGGCTGGAGCAACAGTGCTTTCTGCGCTCCCTGCTGTTGCCCCTTCGTTCTACCCATAACTCTTTTGGTATCTGGTGATGCAGAACAACTTGCAGGAACAAGTTCTGAGTTCCGTTTTCTTAGAGAAATGTTAAATTTTTGCTTTTTCTCAATTTTAACCACCTCATGTAAGAGAGCTCGTGAAGGTGCTTCCAGCCTGGAAGATGGGTCTCTAGCGCCCCCTCACACTTATACTTCTAGTGTAACAGCTTAATACAGCATTACAAATCTGATTGCTTTACATTGTCAAAGTTTTTGTAACCCTGTTGTAATAATTTTTAAATGTTGTAAAGCACTCCATGTGTTTACTTTGTACTCTATGACATGGAAGCTTTGTAAACAAGCTTGTAGCTCAAAGGTGTTAATGCAAGATGTAAATAAATAAATAAATAAAACACATTTTTTCAGTTTTGTTGTTTAGCCTAAATTGCACACAGTCATTAAATAACACACAGTGAGGGAGTACTTATATGGGCTGGCCAATCATTTTAGAAAGCTCATTGGTGGTGCACTCCCACCAAGACAAAAATAGCTGGACATTTCCTTAAAGTTTAAAAATGCATACTTACCTGTGATATTCATGCCATCACTTACCATAATAATGAACCACTATATTATTTAGTTTGGCTGCAGTATTACATGCCAGTGCAATTATTTTAAACTGTATGGATTTTTTTTTGCATAAATATAGTTTTTGTTAGCTGATTGCCAGTATATATTCCAGCTGGTGTCGATATGAGCCCGTTTTATATCTTCTTTCCATTTAGTCAGATATTGTGGTTTAACATTAAGGCAGTGTACCGCCTAATAAAGAAAGCAAAGTACTCCAGGTCTATGTGCAGTTTTAATGCAGCAGATATTTTATTTTATATAATTTATTTGTTGGTAACTGGGTAAGGAAAATTGAGACCTACTGTAGGTCTGTTTTTTAGTTATGACCCAGCCCAAAGATGAAAACAATACAACAGTAATACAAATACATGACTATAACTCATAGATCATGTCACAAAATTTAAACAAAAAAAAATACTGTACAATAATCCAAATCTGTTTTCAAAGCAGTTGCATACAGATATGGAATTCATATGGTTTACAACATTATTATTATTATTAAAAAAAGTATGATCTGACTCATTTTGAGTAGTGGATAGAAGTTTATGCCATAGCCAAGAACTATGGAAGGAAAAACTTATTTCACTAATTGTAGTTTGTGTTCTGAGTACTGTGATTATGCTGGTGGTAGCAGAGTGCAGATTGTAATGGTAATTTTGTGTTTGCAAGAGACTGTAAAGAGATTTTATAATATCACAAGCTCTTTTTTGTTGATTATAATAGATCCTAGCTAGACAGTAGCTTTTGAACTGGTTCAACAAAGTTAACTTGGTTTAAATGTGTTTAACTTGGTTAGCATCCAGAATGTGATGCTGGTAGAACCATTCTTGAAAGCTCTTCTCTAGCTAACAAGGAAGACAGCTAGAGAGCAGTTCTACACTAGAACAATTTCACTTAATTAGTTCAAATATAGTCTGGACAGGTTTTTATAATTTTTCCTAAGAATGGTTCTTTGAGCTCTCATGATGCAACTGGATTTGAACATAATTATAGAATTGACTGACAGCATTAGCCTTGATGATGTAGTACTGTTCAGTTCACCCCTGCCTTCAGGACTGGACACATCAAACCAGTTTAGTTAAAACAGTTTTGACAACCATTCTATAGTTTGGACAGGACTTTAAAGAGTAGACTGTACCACAAGTACAGTAGCTACATTTTTTCTGAGGCAGGATACCTATTTGGGAGTATAATAGTATACAGTGGTTGGTATCTCTAGGCACTTGTATTATGGTATATTGGTTTGCTGGTACAAATCTACAAATACTACTTGCTGTTCATTGGACACAGAAGTGGGCAACCTCCTTCATATTAGGGCAGCAGGTACACCTTGTTTTAGGGTACTTTTTGTACTATAGTTCTACAAATTGGTTGGGTGAGTTTACAAAATAGGCTTCCCTATTTTCATCATTTTAAATAGTCGGTCCATGTTTAGGGTCATGTATTTAAGTGTTTACTGTTAGACTGGTTTTCTGGTTTGTATCTGTCTTTGTTTTTTGTTTGTATCTACTTAGGATACTGTCTGGTACCATCAGATAATATTTTTTTCTTATATTTCCTAGAAGTATGCAGCAGCAACTTAAGGGGCTTTGTCTTCTCCCTCCCCTTTCTAGTTGGATAACTGCCTCTACCCCTTTGCAGGCACTGTCAGTGGATCACTCTATGGCTGACTTTGTTGGTTACTGTTAATGTTTAATTTATCCCTTCTTGGCTTCCCTCCTAATGTGTTTCCATGTTGGTGACAGCAGCTGGCGCTGTGATGCAGTGTGTTTCTTGGAATGTTAATGATCTTAATCACTCAGTTAAGTGAACCAAGGTCCTCCATCATCTACAGTCTCTGCCTACTTATATAACCTACTCCAGGGGACACATCTCACCAGAAAATCTGCCCACTGGCTTCACAAGGGCTGGGTGGGACAAATGGCCTGTAGCACTGCATCTAGTAAATCATGAGCAGTTATGATTTTAGTGAATAAGGCCCTTAAGCCAACAACTGAACATAGCTTTGTCGATGTACAGGGCAGATGGGTTCTTGCCAGATTGAGGTACACAGGCAGGCAGGTATTAGTGGTGTCTATTTATGCCTGTAATCATGATGACATGGATTTTCCCCCACCTGTGCCAGTCTGTAGCAGACTTGCAGGGGCAGACTTGACTTTCATTACTAATAAGGGGCAATTTCAATTTGGCACTCAGTACCTATATAGATAGGTCCAAAATATCCCCTGATAACCATTTGAAGTCTCAGACCACACTTCAGGCAATGACAGCAAAATATAACCTCACTGACATCTGGCAACAGGATAACTTGACTGGTCGGGATTACACATTTTACTCAGGATTCCATGACACCTTTAGTCATATTGACTTTTTTGGTTAGTTAATGATTTAGCTCTTCCTGGGACTTCCACCTTATAGAAAATGCTCTTACCTCCGATTATGCTGCAGTTGTCTTATGCTTTGAACCCCCCAGTTTAGATACTCCTTTCATGCATTGGTGTTCATAGGTTCATGGGATTTATACAAGTTCAGTAGTATTTCTATCTCTTATGAACTCACCACACAAATCATGGGTGGAAACCATATTTCAGATGTCCCATGTAATTATCTAAATTGATTTTAAATGATGTCATTTATTACTAAGTACCACATTAACTGGGAGTTTATTCCATGTATATATTACCCTTTGAGTGTACCAATTGTTTATTTTAACTGTGTTGTTATTTGTACCTTTAAATTTGAGTATATGCAATCTGGTATTTATAGCAGTCTTTTTTTTCTGTAGTCCTATTATCTCTAACATTATATCACTCTGAAAACCTTTATATGTCAAGCATAGGTCTCCTTGAAGCCTCCTGTAATCCATAGAATAAAGGCCTACTTTTTTTAATCTAGTTTCATAATCCAAATTTTGAATGGATATTATTTTCTTTGTTGTTCTTCTTTGGATATTTTCAATTAATTTCTTATTTTTAATTAAATATGGAGCAGTGACTGAAGAGCAATATTCTAAATGAGGTCTAACGAGACCAGTATATAATGGCAACAGAACTCTAACGTCTCTACTTTTGATGTTCCTTAATATACAATTTAATATTTTGTTACCTTTTTTAACAGCAGTTATTGTGTGTATATTAAATGTAAAGTCATTAGAAAGAGTTACTCCTAAATCCTTTTTTTGTTGTGTTGTTTATAGAATTGTGTTATTAATAGTATATGTAAAACATGGGTTGTGTTTACCTAAATACATGACCTTACATTTAGATTCATTAAATGGAAGTCCCTTTTTCTTAGACCATTCAACTAAGTAAGTTAGATTGTTTTGCATTTCCTTAGCAGAATTTGCATTATTAATGATGCTACCTATTTTACAATCATCCACAAATTTAACCAACCAGCAAGAGCTGTTTAAAGGACACATAGATGAAATAAGTATATTGAAAAGGGTTGGGTCTAATACCGAGCCCTGAGGAACACCGCTGGTAACGGGACCCCATGCTGACAGATGGCCCTTCGCTGATACCTGTTGTGACCTTTTTGATAACCAAGCAAGTATCCATCTAATAATTACAGGGTGAATGTTCAATTTCTCTAATTCTGATATAAGTATTTGATGTGATACTGAGTCAAATGCCTTTGAAAAGTCCAAAAAAATTATATCCACTGATAGGCCATTATCTAAAGCTTCACTAACTGGCTCCAAAAAATACAAGAGATTAGTCTGACAAGATCTGTTCTTAACAAAATCATGCTGATAAACATCAATATAGTTTTTATCAACTAAATAGTTTGATATTCTATTCTTTAATAACCTTTCAAGCAATTTACAGATTACACCAGTTAAGCTAATGGGCCTATAATTTTGCTCAAGACTTTTACTACCACCTTTGTGTATTGGTATAACTATAGCTCTATTCCATATTGGAACAATTTGCCCTGTACTCATTGACAAATTAAATATTAATGTCAATGGTCTTACCAATAATTCCTTTAAATTAATTATGAATAATGGAGGGATGCCATCTGGGCCAGGAGTTCCACTATTCTTCAAAATATTTATTGCTTCTAAAACTTCGCTCTCAGATATAGGGTTGAAGGAATTATTCATAGATTTATCACATACAGACTCCACATAATTTGGTTTAAAGACATTTATGAAATAGTTATTCAAGGTATTTGCAATTTCTGTCTAATCAGTTATTATCCCAACCGAGGACTGTAGTGGTCCTACAGAAGGACTGTTTTTTTTTAATGAACCGATATAATTATAAAACAATTTTTTATTATCTTTAACAGTATTTGCAAGTTTTTCTTCAAGATGTCTTTTTTTGTTTTATAATCATATTCTTACTTTTATTTGCAACTTGTTTATACCTGTCCCAATTAGAGCTGGTTTTATTTTTCTTAAATTTCTTATATAAGCATTGCTTTTTTGCCAAGATTTTCTTTATATTGGAATTACACCACAAAGGAGATCTTTGGTTTTTTATATATTTCCTTCTAACAGGAACCCATAATTTAATGCTTGTTTGTATTTTTGACACAAATTTATTATAGACTAGATTAATGTTATCGTCAATAAGTTCAGAAGCCCAATTCCATTTCTCTAAATATTGTTTTATTTTTGTATAATTAGCATTTTTAAAGTCTCTTACTATTGTACAGTCTGAAGTTTCAGTAGAGTAAGTTAGGTTCATTATTGTAAGGATCATATTATGGTCGCTATTAGCAAGTGGATCTTTAATAGCGACATTTGAATCTGAATTATCTATATTAGAGAAGATCAAATCTAGTATGTTATTGCCTCTTGTAGGTGATTTAATGAATTGATTCAAGTATTTATGGTTATAAGGTCTAAAAAGGCACAATCTATTGCTGAACTACCTTTTAAGTTATTCCAATCAATATTCGGGAAGTTAAAATCCCCCATAAGTAGACAGTCTTTATCCTGTAAATTGTCCTCTATGTTAGTTAGAAATAATTGATGTTCTTCTTTATTTAAATTTGGTGATCTATATCCAAGTCCCACAGTGATAGTGTAATCCATTGTAAGTTTTATTTTAATAAAAATGAGTTCACTTAAACTATCCCTATTTAGGTTGTTTATTAGGTAGTTTTTCAGTTTATTATTTATGTATAATACTATTCCACCTCCTCTAGTATTTGAGCGATTTTTTCATACTTTGAATAACCTGCTATTTCAGTTGCCCAATCATCATCTTTAAACCATGTTTCAGTCAGTCCACATATGTCAATATTATAGTATGTAAAAAATCGGATAGTTCCTCTATTTTATTCAAGAGACATCTTGCATTTAAGAGCAATATATTCATTTTGGTAGTTATTGACTTATTTGCATCAAGTTTATTTGTAGTTACAAAATCTTTGCCTTTACAATTAGTTATATTGTTCAATTTTTTATCACCTGGAATCTTTGTAGTATTGAGAGAATCCAAAACAATAGGACCCCCCCCCCATGGCTTAGTTTAAAGAATTTTGTATGTGAGACAGTATCTGTTTCCTTATTAGGGCATTTCCCCTCCTGCTCGGATGTAGTCCATCATTTGAAAATAGCTCTTCCCTAAAAATAAAATCTTCCCAATGCATTATACACCCTGGCCCAGATATTCAAAAGGGTTGCGCATGGCGCAACAGTGTTGTGCCATGCACAACCCACTGATGCACCCCGGCATGATATTCAAAAGGGAAAAGTGTACACACAAATCCCGGTCATGGATAGCATCAGTAATGTATGCAGGCACAGTAGAGGGGTCATGCCAGCCGCCAACGCAGCGATATTCAGCTCGGGATGTGCAGAGTCATGCATGTGCAACCCCTACCTGCGCCTGCACAAAGTTAAGCCAAAAAAAAGGAACAAGTGATGGCCACCCACAGGTGAGCTGCCATATTGCAGGGTGCAACACAGCAGCTGCCACCTGTGGGTGGCCACCCGAGTTCCTGCCACACCTGGTGGTGCCCCCCATGCCCCATCATGGGCATCTGTGTAGCTAAATCCCCCCTCCTATATCCCTGGTGGTCCAGTGGACTGCTATGTGCCTGATCGCGGGCATTTTTCTAACAGAATAACCCCCCTTCCAACTTCCCTGGTGGTCCAGTGGACTGCACTCTGCCCGATCATGGGCATCGGTATTATAACCCCCCATGTCCAATATCCCTGGTGGTCCAGTGGACCGATCACTGCCCAGTCACAGGCATCTGTAAATCATAAAATATTCCTATTACCCTGGTGGTCTAGTGTACCCCCTCCCCACCTGCCCACTGAGCCCCACCTCCCTGCTCCCCCCCAGTCAGTTGGCGGGCAGCAGCACTCCACCCGCCTACCACCCCACCGCCTGCCGACTGACAGCTCGGTAGGGCTGCATGCCATTGGTTCACAGCGCCCAGCCAATGGGTGTGCAGCCATACCGTACTACTCAGTCAGATATGTGAATGAATGATTCATTCACATACAGACTGAGTAATGCGGTATGGGCTAAGCGCCCGATGGCTCATGCTGTGAACAATGGGCTGCAGCCTACTGAGCTGTCAGTCAGTGGGGCGGAGGTGCAGGAGGGTGGTGCTGATGCCCACCGGCTGACCGGGGAGCGGGAGGTGGGACTCAGTGGGCGGGTGGGAGGGGGTACACTAGACCACGAGGGTCATAGGAATATTTTATGATTTACAGATGCCTGTGATCAGGCAGTGATCGGGCCACTGGACCACCAGGGATATTGGATGTGGGGAGGTTATAATACCGATGCCTGTGATCAGGCAGAGTGCGGTCCACTGGACCACCAGGGATATTGGACGGGGGTTATTCTTTTAGACAAATGCCCACGATCAGGCACATAGCAGTCCACTGGACCACCACGGATGTTGGAGGGGGGATTATTCTAGTAGACAAATGCCCGTGATCGAGCTGCAGGGGGCGTCAGTCCCCGATGGCTGCTGCCTGGCAGGGCCAGGTGCAAGTCGTTGGGGATTGGCACACCTGCATGCTAATGGCATGCAAATGGGGCCATAATGACATGCAAATGGCCCCATGTGTGCCTTGCATAAATTATGGCCCCAGTTGCATGTCCCCTTTTGAATATCGCAGGTGCGGTGCATGGCGCAATGGCACTTGTGCTAGCACATCTCCATGCTCCACTCTGACCACTTGCGCTGGTGCAGTGCCACTGTGCCATGCACAGTGGGGGTGGCCAGGGTGCGATATTCAAAGCTGCTGCACCATAGCACTGCTCCATTGAATATCGCCCAGGCCACACCCCTGCTCAACAAAGTTGAGCTGTGCCCAGGCTTGCGCCACAGCCTGGTGCAGTTTGAATATCCAGGCCTTATTTCTTGTTTCAAACACCATCTTCTCAGCCAACTATTTAACAATTTGATTTTATTTAGGTTAAATTCAGAAGCTTTAGGTATCGGTAACATTTCAGAAAAAGAAATATTATAATTTAGTTCAAATAATTTATTTGTCATTGAAACAAAACCTTGTTTAATTTTGGTTAATGGCTCTCTTAATACATTGTTAGCCCCAGCATGTATTATAACCATGGGATTTTGTATATTTGCAAATATATTATCCAACATTGAAGTGATATCACCTATTTTTGCACCTCTAAAAGAAGATACCGTTCCAAATTCTTTATCAGGAATACAAATTTGTCTGTTGAGAAACTTAACCATAGAATCCCCCAAAACAAACAGAGGCTGAGAGTTCATTTCCCTTTCTGGGATTGTTGGATTAGATTCATTATTAGAAGGCAAAATATTGTTCATAGAGTTAACTAAACTGACAGCATTTTGTAAGTCAGAAGAGCCATAGAGTGATTTATCAACACTCAAGGGGTTTGAGTCAATCTCATTTACATCAAGGGTACTTAATATTGAGTATTGGTTTGACAGGGACAGTTCGTAAGCTTTTGCCCTTCATCCTTTTTTTGCTGTTCTAGAGTTATTAACAGTCACCCAGTCGCAATCTAAGTTGCATATATCATTTTCTCTTGGCCTTTTTTTATTAATATGTAGTGGCTCTGCTGGTGGATTAATATCTAGCATCTGTATCAAAGTTTCAGTTATAAGACTAGAATAATTTGTTTGAAAATTAATCAGATCATTATTTATTGAATTTCCCATATTACCACTAGTCCCAGTTAAAGATTATATTTGTTCCTGACTATTTGATTGTAATCTATATGCCATGGTCTTTTGGCTAGCTTCTAAGCAGTGTAATCTGTTACCAAATGTGTCAATTTCTTGTTGTAGTTCTTCATTAATAATGCATTTGATGCATTTGTAGCTAGGTTGTTTATTTAATATATCAGCTGAGAATGAATACATGTTACAGACAGGGCATTTAATGCCAATTTCCCCAGTTGTGGTTTTAATAAATTCTGCCATAGTAAACACTCTTGATATATTTAAACCACCACACAGTAAAGACTTAAATCAATTCTCTACTTGAGTAAACTATCCTTACTTGGATCAGAAAATTCCCATTTCCGCTTCCACCAAACACACGCTGACATACGTGTCTTTAGTAAGGATCTTTGTACCCGATAAGCATGCTGCCCTGCTCTTACTCACCCTGCTCGTAGCAGGGCTTTTTTTTTTAAGCAGGCAGATGACCCGGAAGCTGCTTTAATGGGTCACGTAGTCCCTGAGTATGTAGCATTAAAAAAATGCTTACATTTAGCCCCAAAATAGTTTCTGCTGCTAAAAGCAGCTTGTAGTGAGCACAAGTAATATAAACTGGTCCAAGAATATTAAAATGTGCCAAAAACTGAGTCTGTAGTTCTTCATGTTATGAGGAGAACTACAGGCTCACTCTTCCTGCTTCCTGTGCAGGGCTCCAATCAAAGGTCACAGAGTGCAAGTAACAGTTTCTAAATCAGAGCTTAGTTTTTAAAATTGCCGCAGTTTTACAAGTTTCATACAATGGTTTAAAAGTAAATAAGCTTAGTTCTGTCAAGCAGAGTTGTTTTAACCACTCCTGCTCATAGCGGGGCTACTTTTAAGCAGGCAGGTGACCCGGAAGCTGCCGAATGGGTCACGTAGTCCCTTAGTACGTAGCGTTAAAAAATGCTTAAATTTAGCCCCAAAATAGTTTCTGCTGCTAAAAGCAGCTTGTAGTGAGCACAAATAATATAAACTGGTCCAAGAATATTAAAATGTGCCAAAAACTGAGTCTGTAGTTCTTCGTGTTACGAGGAGAACTACAGGCTCACTCTTCCTGCTTCCTGTGCAGGGCTCTAATCAAAGGGCACAGAGTACAAGTAACAGTTTCTAAATCATTGCTTAGTTTTTAAAATTGCCACAGTTTTACAAGTTTCATACAATGATGTAAAAGTAAATAAGCTTAGTTCTGTCAAGCAGAGTTGTTTTAACCGCTCCCACTCATAGCGGGGCTACTTTTAAGCAGGCAGGTGACCTGGAAGCTGCTCGAATGGGTCACATAGTCCCTGAATAAGTAGCGTTAAAAAAAATGCTTAAATTTAGCCACAAAATAGTTTCTGCTGCTAAAAGCAGCTTGTAGTGAGCACAAGTAATATAAACTGGTCCAAGAATATTAAAATGTGCCAAAAACTGAGTCTGTGTTGCAATCGTTAATCAATGATCCATAGTTTAAAGATCAGATCAGGAAAGAGGCTTTTTATTTTGAAACCAGTGACACTGATGAGGTAAGTCACCATGTTTTATGGGAGGCTTTTAAAGCATTTTGACTTGGTCTCACAATAGCATATACCTCTATGAGGTGGAAGGAAAGAGAGCTGACTGACTCAGCTCAGTTCCTCACTCGGCTGGACTAACAATTTATACAGCAAGCCTCTCCTGCACCATCTCTTCTGGCAGATATTGCCAGTTTCAAATAAAAGATTAATAATATTCTTTAGCACAAAGCAGAATGGCAGCTCTTTAAATCTGGTCACCACTACTGAGAATCAGGTGAAAAATGGGGCATACTTCTTGCTTATCAGCTACATAAACAGCAAGCAGAATTGTGGATCTCTTCCCTGCACAGATCTAATGACTCCATTGACATAAAACCCTCGGACATCAATGATACCATGTGTCTTTTCTGCGAGTGGCTTTACACTTCCCAGTCCCAATCCTCCTCTTTGACTCAACTTCATCAGTTCCTTAGTGACACCCCTATCCCATTACTCTCCCAGCAACTGCAGGATGATCTAGATAAACCTATTTCCAAAGCCTAACTCCATTCAGCACTCATGTCATTGACTAAGGGCAAGGCTCCCAGCAGAGACAGATTCACTGTTGATTTATAACAGTTGATGCCAGATATTATTATCTCTCCTTTGCTTGCTGCCCTGAATGAAGCCCCTACTCAAGGGTGCCTTCCTCCCTCACATAGGGAGTCAGTTATCACCCTCCTTTCTACAAAAAAATTGAACGATCCTCTGGGCTGCGTTATCAGCCCATCTGGCTCATCTCTATAGACACCAAGATTCTAGCCTAGATTCTGGCATCTGGATTGGAGACCACCCTCTCCTTTTGATTCATCATTCTCAAGTCTGTTTTCATAAGGGGAGATCTGGGATGGATCACCTCCTCACCTTACTTAACTTGAAAGTGCATGTCCAACACGTTGATACTCCTATGGCAACTCTTGCAGTAGACTTCTGCAAGGCTTTTGATTCTGTGGAGTTGGTCTATCTACACAATGTTCTGGAGCTCTGTGGTTTTGCCCCATGTTTTGGCAGTGGGTTCACACTCTTTACCATGCCCCCACTACTGTAGTCCTTACTATCCATACTATATCCTCTTCTTTCACTCTTCAGATCGCCAGGGTTGTCTCCTCTCTCCTCCTCTTTTTCTTCTAGCATTGGATCCCATCTCTCACAAGTTTCTGGCTACTTCTTCTATTTGAGGGATTCACATGGGCAGATAGTCCTAGTCAGTACACATATACGCTGAGGATCTTCTTCTTACCCTAGAATCTCCATCAGACTCGCTCACCTTGGTACTCCAAATCCTTACCCACTTTATTACTTTGTCTGACCTTGCTGTTAACTGGAATAAAACTACCCTTTCCCAGTTAAATGTGGTTTGTGATAACAATTGCTGTAACACATTCCAAACTTCCTGGGCTGGCTTTAAATATTTGGTGGTCCATATCCCCACCAAATGGGAAGACTTGATTTTGACAAACCTTGTCCCTCTACTTACAGCCTTAGATCAAGACCTCTGTCACTGGTTTAAGTTGAACCTCACTCTTATGGGTCTCATGGGCAGAACTGCGGTGATTTACATGTTAATTGTTTTGTGAAATTTGCTTATTTATTTGCTAACCTCCCGCTTTCTATCCCTTCGAGCATTTTCTTTTTTTTTTTGCCAACACCCCTGAAACTCCACCCTTTTCTTCACTGGAGCCTGCCCACCCACCAAGACCACCATGACTATTAAACCACCCTGGCTTGCCCCCTCAAGGTGGGGCCACCAAGACACCAATCTCCCATGGAAACATGACCAGATTACTGGCAGCATCACTACTGCTGGTAGGGCTTCCTGGGCTTGCCCGGCCAAGGAGGTGGGCCACTCATGGGAACACGGTCTTGATTGGGGCAGGGAGTTGTGGTGGGCACAATGGGGGCTGGAAGGTAGGCATCATGGCAGGACCTTCTGCACTTTTTACATGCTGAACCCCTGGAGGTGGGGTGTGCAGTGCTATCCAATGACTAAGCCAACATCTGCCCAAGCATCCACTACATTAGGCTCTGGTTGCTGCAGAACTCCCAGTTTCCATCAGGAGTTCATAATGCACTAGTCACACAACCCCCTCCTCCCTGAAGAAGGACAGCTGTCTCTAGGATGCTCAATCCTTCTCCCCCTGGCCATCCCTTCAACTCCTGAGGCTGTTTCTGAACCTGGGATGTCAGCATTGCAGGTGGATGCCTTGCCACTGCACCAGTGAGCCAGCTCCCTTTGAACAGTTTCTGTCAGTTTGACTATCTGATCAGTTATTTCCTGTGGAAAGGCAAGTCTCCCTGATTGATTCAGGCAGAGCTTCAAGCCCACTGGTCTGAAGGTGGTCTAGGTCTATCTTGGTTTGAAGGTTATGCTTTGGCATGCCAGGCAGCCCAGGCTTACTGTTGGCTTCTGCTGCCCTCAATTGATTCTCCACAATGGGTTCAGTTGGAAACTAATATTGCTGCTCTACCCTGCCTTAGCTTGTTGTTGGGCCATAAGTTCCCATGTCAGCTTGCCTCTCACCCTATTTTCCTGGCTACCTCATAAGTGTAGGAATGCTGCATGACACTTACAGCAGTTCCTAAGGCTTCTGGGGGTCATTCAACACCCTTCATATATTTATGACTTAATCCAGATATTCTTATCAGTGGGAAACCAGTGTAATTGACTGAATGAAAACAAAAGGTCTTCATACACTTATTGATATCTCTCTTTCCCACTCTGATATCCTTCTATCCTTTCAACAACTCCAAGATAAAGCAGACCTCCCTCTATTCATTGTTATGCAAAGAACTTGACTCCTTACTCTCCTTGGCACTGGCTGAGACAGCGTTCTCTGGGTCACTCGATCAAACGGTGCATGGGCAAAACATATGCTATTATCCATGTAAGTATTAATGCATGACAAAGGAGGGCTCTACTAGGGAATTAATGCCTGGTTAGGGGGGTTGGGGCATGACACCAACCACCAACCAGGCATTAATTCCTTAGCAGAGCCTGACTTTGGAGTGCATTAATGAACTTGTAACATGGCAAGTGCTTCAAAAATTCATACAAAACCATATCACTCTGAAAGAAGTACACAGATGCAGGTTTTTGCAGAATTATTTTTTTTTTTAATATAGAACTCTGATTTTCTTCAGTGCAACATGCCTTAATATTGTGGTTGCTGATTAACACCTTTGTTTATAAATGCAACCATATGCTCCAGTGCTGCACGTTGATATTTGAAACAGTGGTAAAAATTACTAATCTATACTGGAAAACAATATATTTAACTCATTAACAACTCTTTTCATCACCTTTCTGGTGACTGAAATCATGGGATCGCACATTTACATAGTGTGATCGAACATTAGCGCTACAGATCGCCAACAAAGAGGGCATTAATACTATGCAAACATACGGATTGTGCAGCAACTTTTTCAAAAAACAAACTCTGGTAAGCTATTCATTCAGACACTAGGACTGGGGCTGTTTGAGCCAGGAGGGAAATAATTGAAATGTGTGGGCCCATTTATTATACAGTGGCTCAAATTAAATGGGCTGAATGGGCTGCCACTCATTGGATTTGGGGCTTCTGGAATATTGACTGCATCACATAAATAAAAGGTAATGGTGTACTCACTGGGGGCATTGATGTTTCTCACTGTGGAACACATTGTCATGCTGTTCAGATTTGCTGTGAATGAATGAGTGCCACTAGGCGGGTGGGTGGGAGGTAACAAAGTGCTGGATGCATGCTACAGGGTGACTCTAATGTGAACACTTCTAGTACTGCAAAATGAAGTGGGCATTACTAGGGGATTATTGCCCACTTTATTTTGGGTCATGGGTTGCGTTTCCACCTTTAGTATTGCTCCACTGTACATCAACTTTTCTTGCCATGTTTCAAGTTACATTATCCCCTATTTCAGAATTCGGTAAGGATAAATGGAAGCATGACTTGTAAGCTTGTATCCCACAGCAATAATGTAATATGGCACTACAGATGGTACACCAGGCCTATAGAGATCCTAAGAGCCATCTAATACTCTTGGAAAATGAAGTGGGCAATACTAGGGGATTAATGCCCACTTCATTTTGGTTCATGGGTTTCGTTTTCACCTATGGTATTGCTCCACTGTACATCAACTTTTCTTGCCATGTTACAAGAGCTAATGAACCAGATACCCTACTAATTTAGGAATCTGTTGGAGGGTTAATGAATTTAGGAAAGGGGGTGGAACAAAGATGCAATTGTAAAAACATGTTGAATTTTTTCATGATAATATTCTTGCTTTCCAAATGCTGTATAGGATAATCTTTCAAAGAGAGCCAATCTAGATAGGGTCGAGTGCCATCCAAGTATTAAAGGAAGAGTAGATTGGTTCCATGACATGAGAAGTAGTCATTTCACTTCCATAAGTGCTGCAAGGAACCAACACTGTAGAGGTTTAGATATAAAAAAGAAACCACAGCAGGGATACCCAGGATCACTAAGTCAGGAGAAATCGGGATGGGCACTTTCAAAACCCTGGGGCAATCTGCTAAGATATCTCACCACTACCCAGTAAGATCTGGGCAACTCCAAAGTAGATGAAAGATTTGGCATCTGATTGGAAACATTTCCAGAAGGCAGAAGTTGAAGATAAGGCCATAGAATACAACATTTGAGGTGCTCTGTACCAGCTGTGAAAAATTTCCAAGAGTATTAGATGGCTCTTAGGATCTCTATAGGGCTGGTGTACCATATGGAGTGCCATATTCCATTATTCCTGTGGGATGCAAGCTCCCAAGTGATGCTTCCATTTATCTTTACTGAATTCTAAAATGGGGGATAATGCATCTTGTGTAGCCCTCTCGCTTACATGGGTCTTATTTCCCTTATGTTTACCTTTTGTTAGTGATACATATGGCTCACCTTTCATACGTCTGGTCATCAGTTTCCTTTACCCACCTGTTTATTTACATCTTATGATATCTGTCACTTACCCTACATAATGTGTGTTGCTGCACACTTGTTATATTTATTGCGTTTATGAATCCTTGTCGATTATACCTTTTCTATATATTCAGTATTTTGACATGTATTTTGTTTTTGTTAGTTGTATTTTGAAACTTTAAACAAAAAGATCTACAAATATTGCTAATTATATTGCACAGCATGTTCAGTTCCTGTTTGAAGAAACCTCGAAACTACAGCTCCGTATTCCAAGAGTGGAAATAACATGTGTGTTCTAACCCCTTTCTTAATCTCATTAGTTAAACAACTTTTAGCTGCTTACAAAGCACATGTTTTTTTGTTTAGTGCTTTCATTGTTTTTGCTATATGATCAGTTATTTGTTAAGGAGGAGTTCTAGATATTTTTAAACCTTAGTATTATCTAGAGTTGCCCCATTTAGACTCTGAGTACTCAGGTTGTTTCAGTCTCGTAGCTTATGCCTAGAGCTGAATAGCATTATTTGTGTTCTGTTTATTAGTAACATATCACAGAGTAGTCATCATTAGAGAGGGTCATACCCATTTTGCAGTTTGGTTTGTACTAGTTCTATGTGATAATAGTGCCTTCAAAATGGTGCTACCAAAAAACAGTGAGCGCTGAAAACTAAAATGGCAATATGCACTACAGTGCTTGCAAAACAGTCACCAGCACTTAGGATCTCTATCGGGGATGTGAAATTACTTTTATGAAGTTGGCTATGTCCCCATTTCTAAAATAATCATTAATGGGGGATGATTATGGGGGACTGGGGATGAGAAAACCTCAGGGGGGCTACTTCATAGGGGACAGAATCTGGCAGGGAGAGAACATTGGGAGGGCAACCTGCAGGTGGAGGGGGACAAAGTGGGGAGGGTGGGTGAAAAGGAATCCATGAAGAAAAAAAATTAAACAACAGGACAGTCGCAATACATTTAAACAGGACATCAAAAAAATCTCTCTTACTTTTGAAATTTTTACCTTAAAGGCTATGTGATTCTTTGTGATCCCTCACAGTGCTGTGCCCACATAGAGACAAAGCAATGATTTTTAGTCATTGGTGCTGCTCAGCGGTGAGCTAGAGTGGTGGCTTTAACAGTTGTTTACAACTTCGGACATTTTTTTAGTTGATTAAACTGATGATAGAAGAAATTCACTGCCAAAGACACAGTCCATGCTCCTTGCTGAAGAAATTTAAGAATGGAAGCAGGACTGGAATTTGCGGCTGTAGCCAGCTGTAGAGAATTAACTGTTGGCAAGATCGTTGTGGTAAGTGTTGCAGAAGTAGGTGATGTGTCACTTCATTAACAGTCCATAATTTTTAAACTGTTGACCACTGCCATGTACCACTCTATATTGCTATGGACTCAGAGGGCAACAGTGCAGGGTACTTTTAATTATGTGAATAGTTTTTAGCAATGGGAGTACTCTATTTTTATCAATATTTTAATAATAATTTTACATTAACTCCCCTGTAAGGCTAAAAGGGATTACTTTCCATTTATCTACATGATTTGATCCATGATCTATGAGTGGAGTACACCTCATCTCAAGTAGTTGCTGTAGGTGACATATGAGCAGTACTGCTAAATAATGAATGATCTCTTTATTGGCGTCAAACTGAGGTTGTGTTAGATTAGTGAAATCTGTGGTTGGATGTAATAGTAATACCTCTGTTTTTCTTTAATTTTTCTAATAGTCAGATACATTATCAGAATGGTTAATACTGATTCTAAAATTGGTGTCTAACAGTTTTTATAATCTTCTACAATATATATATATATATATATATATATATATACATAATATACTGTATATATGAGATGGTTCCATGTGATAATAGTGAGTTTTTAATCACTACTCGCATAAAGGTGACTACAAAATGCTGAAAACAAAATTGGCGATCAACACTATGCTGAATACAAAGTCAGCAACATTACAGACCTACATTTTATGCGAGCAAGCCACCCGTGCCCCTCAACTAAAAGTAATCAACTCCAAGGGGCGGACACTGGGGAAGGGAGGAAAACATACAAAGGGGAGACCTTTGCGGAAGGGACAACCCATAAATGGGGGAACAATTGAGGGGAATGGGAGGTCACAAAAAAAATAGTTAAGTACACTGCAACAACCAGAAGCAAAAGTTATACACACCTGTGTGCAGTTCTGAACCCGGGCCCTTCTTCACCATGGGTGATGAGCATAACCATCATGTCAGGCGGCCAGCTCAGCAGCACTCTGCTCACTTCAGTCACTTAACCCTCTACCTGTACACAGGTTAACCCTCTCAACATTTGCTATTCTGTCCCCCCCCACCTCACTATTCACACTCCTCACTATCCTTCCATAGTCACTGTTATTCCGGGTGTACAAATTGAGGTGCTTATTTTGAGTCACTCAATTTGTTTCACCCAAATCACTGGATACCTATTAGGACATTGTCTGCATAGAATTCTATTCTCTGCATTGACTGATTAATTGACTTAGTTTTTGTTCACAAGGAGGTTTCTGGAGGTACAGATTTGTAATTTGTGGGAGAGCAGTTTAAAATTGGGCTGCAACTGGGGGGGTGGATAATACACTTTAGGAGATAAGATAAAGTATATTAATTTAGTGATAGAAGGGCATCTAATTAAATCAAGGAGCCAGCTGATTCTTTTGAAATGTAAGATACCAAGAACTGTAGAGGTATTCAGATCAAGTATATGCAAAAAAAGACCAGGATAAAGTTATCAGCTGATATCAGTTGCTTGAAGCATGGGTCTTTGTCCACCAGGAACCAGTTTCAACAAGGTGCTAACTGGAAGATAGGTCTCATTGCCTTATATGTCAGACACTGTATCAGCAATCAGTGAATGTTCCCAGTGGCAAACGGTCACAGGAAAAATAGAGCTAGAATTGGCTGAAGTGGGAATTGGTCTGAAGTGGAGTGGCCAGGGAGCTAACAACTGCTTCTAAGGGTATAGGTTACTTGGGAAGATGGAAGTTACTTGGACTGTGTGCCAACCTGCTTGCAAGGGCAGGGGGTACATCTGTAGTTACTGTAATCTGGTTGCTGCTAGGGAGAGGCATGTTGCCAGCCTTGAGTGGCAACTGTGTGTGCAGTGGTATCATGGAGAGGAGAATTGGTAACTGATGTGGACTTGGGGAAGGGGTGCAGAAGCTAGCATCTAAGACACTGTAACTGAATCATATCTGGTGCACCTCGAGGGCTGTATGATGTATACCCTCCTACTTAGAGAGGATAGGGACATACATCTGCAGCCACTGTTGGGTGATTGATTCTCTCAAGAGATTCACTGACAGTTTGTGGCACCACTGTTACACAATCCTATACACAATCTGGATAAGAGTGGGACCAGAAAACACATAAACTAGAGTTATTAATGGTTCAAACACTATTACTGGTATACTGAATCCTCTGTGGCTGTTCTCCAACCATGTTATCAATTCATGGGGGATTATGAGATGCTGCTCCACAGCTCTGTTTATGATTGACACATGGGTGGAAAGGCAGTTGCAACCAAATTTATGCAGGAAACCCTGTAACTAAAAATGTTGTCTTATCACTAAAACAGCTAAATGGGGAAAGCTCCATGTAGTATGTGTGGTACTTTTTACACTGATTTTCCCCATTTAAAGTAGGGAGTGCTACTGCAAAACAGTATTGTTGCTTGAAACAGAATTTGCTCCAGACCAAATCCTTTTAGATGATGAAGAAAGCTCCTTCAGTTCAAATTAATAATAATTAGTTTTTCCTGTAGAAACCAACTATTTACATCTATTTCTCAGGATGTTATATTCTATCCAAGAAAACAACCATGTAAAAATACAAAACTGTGTCCTTATTTGCACCCATTCATTAAAACTAGAAATCAGATTGGCAGTAACCCATGACAAATGGCAGCCATTAAATCTAACATTCCTTTTTGGTACCTGTTTATCTCACATCACAACAAAGTCACTGTAAAAATATTCCCAATATGAATCAACATCTGGAAATATACAATCTTTACCAATTCAATATCACCTATATCACTAAGACAGGCTGACAAAATGTTTGAAGGACCTAATGGCCAGATACCTTGGGTGATATTTCAGTCTTTTAATCTTCCAGTTGCAGAAAATAAACATGTGGGTGCTGCAAAAATCCAACCATTTGCTACAAGAAGAAAATCAATCAGAGTGGGTAGCTAAAATCAAATCCAGCAATGAATGGCTCACAGGTTTTAGATTAAATCTGTGTTTTCTCATATTATTTGAGTTAGCATTTGGTCTGCTACAATTTTCTTGATCCTTTCTAGAGCTTTGGGATTTGATATTCCAATTTATATTAATATCTCACCCAAATTATCTTTTCTATATAGGAATGCAGAGTAGATAAAATATCATTAAAATAACTAAAGCCAAGCAAATCTGAATCTGGGGCCCTATAGACACATCCTACATTAAATTACTTGACAGAATGAACATGAATTTCTATAAATAACATTTCTGATAACTTAATGTTAGAAAAATCCTCTAAATGAGACACAGAATGAAAATCAGTTCTATTGTCAAAAACATTATTGGATGTGTAGATTACAACCCCTTCACCATGTTTAGTTCAATAATGTCTTTTTAAATTATAGCCATATATATTTGCCTCGCTATCTGGCATTTAGTCAGTCAACAATGGCTTATAGAGTACCAAAACATATTATTGATGGATACTCCCTTCCCATATCAGTCTTATTTAGTAAACTTCTAATATTTGATGTGGGCAAACCAGAAACCCTTTTAGTTATTAACGACAGGGTAGCCCAGATTTATCCCATCACTGGTAGCATCACATCACATGAAGACATCACCAAATGATATTGTAACAGCAGAGGCATTTAAGGAAAGCCTGGCAAAATTTCTGCTTACCAAGTGAATCACCAAGTATCTTGAGAAGTAGAATGGGAAGGGAATAGCTATAAATTGTTTTGTGTTTACACAGAATATTGTACTTAATTTATCTCTGCTTAAGGAATGTGGTGGAGTGTACACATAGTCAGTTCTGACCTTGTATTATACTATGTTACAGTGGATGAAGTGCACAGTGACATACTTTCCTTTTTTTCTGTCATGGCCATGTACAGTAAGTAGGTAGGTAGAGTAAATATTTTATTTAGCACTTTTTGGGACTCTTAGAATGCCTTACAATGACAACATGTACTGAAATACTGTACAGCAATTAACAGACTCAATACATTAATTAAATAACATAAAATAAATACCTTATCTAAGGTAAATAACTCACACAGGAGTAAAGAGAAATATACAGAATACATAGCTGCAATATGACAACTGAGATATAATAAATGTGTACCTTATGTCAAACAAATTCTTAGGAATTAAAATCCCAATAAGTAATATGACATAAGGTTCCAGGATGTGTCATGTTCCTTTTTGCCAAATTGCATCTAACAGCACAATGTGACAGGCACAGTGTGCCATGTACTGAGATTGGTGCCAGTGAACTGAGGCTTGTCATTCTTGATTCGCAGGCTCTTCAGTAGGTGTCTTTCATGAGACATATAGAGAGACTTAAAGGAACACTGCCAACCCTTTTTGCTTCATAATATTTCCATTTGAAAGCCCATATTTTATGATTGCTAACCTCCTCTAAAGTTTGTTGGTGTTGGTGGTTGTTTATTCTGCTTTTTTTTTCTTAGCAGAACTGAAATGCATGCTAATGAGATAATTAAATTCAACATTGTTTTGTTTCAAATCCTTCTCTACTCTTATTGCATACTTTCTGAACATTACAAACACCCCAAACAGAGCACCCACTCATGATGCAATAGTCTCCTCTCCTCCCACCGTGTCTTGAGTAGCTAGACTATATTGGGAGTGTTTCCAAGCCCAGAAAGATGCAGTTGGAGTTGAGTAAGGAATGTAAACAAACACATTTTGCCAGTATGGCGGGCAGTCTGTTTTTCATGCTAATAAAGAAAAAAAAAAAGAATCAGACTCAAAGTAACAGCTACATCAGCACATTCTACAGAAAGTGAACAATCATAAAATGTGTTTTTAAACTAGTTCCAGTTTGAGGCCTAAGGGGAGGTGACAGTGTTCCTTTAACAGCAGTGCATATATACTTCTCTATGAGCCAGTACATGTGTCATGAAGAAACTACCACTCATGTCCCATAATTACTGTATGCATTCACTGTTCAAACAAACAAAACAAGACATGTGGGGCAGGTGTAGTGTAGGGAGGTTATACCCAAACATGCCCTCCTATCAGGGCATTCAGTTCTGCTTGGTACTGTATGCTAAACAGCAGAACACAGTATGTTCTATGCGTTGACAGGCTGCTAAGGCAACAAAGTCCTGGAGTCAGACATCAAAAGTGGAATGTGTACTCCCAAAACATTTTACTGCACAGGTCCGGATCAGAAAAACAAAACTCCAAAACTGAGTTGCAGGATAACAGACTGTATTCCCAGATAAAAGAGCAGACAGCTCTTACACTCTCCCTGAGGCAAATGGTCAAACATTAAACAAGGTGCCCGATGTAGCATGAAAACGTTCAACCGTTTGCCTCAGGGAGAGTGTCAAAGCTGCCTGCTGTTTTATCTGGGAATAAAGTCTGTTCTCCTGCAACTCAGCTTTGGAGGTCAGAACACAGTATGTGTTCTGAGGTTTACATCCAGCAAACTACAGTTTATCATGATTCTGAGTTTGAGCAGAAGTGAGTCTGAGGTGTGTAAATATCAATAGGGTGAAACAGACACAAAGATCAGGTAATAAATGGAAGGGTTAGTGAATCGAGGTTTAGGGTGTGCAATGAGCTGCTTCTTGGGTGCACAGTTGAGTCCACACAGCATTAGACAGGTATGGCATTACATAGGAAAAAAGGCAGAATAGATGGACTGCTGTCGTTTTCTACCTGTGAGATTTTCTGTGTTTCTAATGCAGTATATCAACTGAAGCTAAGAAATAAAAACCTAGATTCTGATGGCAGAAGGAGACCAAAGTTCCACAGAGTCTGCCCTTGCTATACTACTTCACCCCTTGGCCTAGGGCCTGGTGGGCTCTATCCCACTCACCCCCTCTCTAGAGCACCCCTCAGACCCCTGCTACATTGGACAAAAGGGACCTGGGAGTCATCATTATTAAATCCCACAAACAATCAAGTCAGTAAAACAAGGCCTATAGTATGGCTAATAGGATGTTAGGGTGTATTAGAAGGGGTATTTATAGCAGAAAACAAGAGGTACTACTACCTCTATATAGGTCACTGGTGAGGCTTCATTGGGAATACTATGCACAGTTCTGAAGTCCTCATGTAAGGAATGACAGGAACAGGTTAGAGACTGTGCTACACTGGTTGACCAAAATGATTCAGGACCAACATGCAGATCCTATTAAGATCATCTGAAAGTACTGAACATGTAGTCATTGGAGACCAGGTGAGAGAGAGTGGGGATATGATAAAGACCTTCAAGTTCCTGAAGGGAATAAACAAGGTGAACTGTGGGGAACTGTTTAGCAGAAGTGAAGGTAAAGAACTTGAGGTCATGAAAGGAAACTGTGGGGGGGGGGGGAGGTTTAAGAAGGATGTGTGGAAATTATATTTTACAGAAAGGGTGGTGGAGCTGTGGAACAGTCTGCAAGTGGAGCTCATGGGTGCCAAGACCATTAAACTGTTTTAAGCATAACTGGGAAGAAGTGAATAGCTTGATAATTGCTTAGATCTGTGGCAGTGTGGGTGGGTGGGTCTGGAAGGGATAAAACCCTATATGGACAATACATCCTGGGGCAGATGGAGAACTCTGAGTAGACTAAATGGACTCTTGTTTTTTTTCTGCCGTAATTTTCTTTGTTTCTATATATGTCCACCTTGGGGACTATGTATACACTTGCCCTGTCCTCGCCATGTTCAAATCTATTAAGGGTTTCTTCTCCCCATTACTTCCACCAGCATTCAGTTCTATGGTTCCACCACACTCTCAGTGATACAGAATATTTTCAAGTTTACCATGAATTCCCCCCCCCACACACACACCAGTCTCCAATCATACCCCTAGTGATGATGGCTCCAGAACATGGCACAGTACTCCAGATGGGGCCTCATCAGGGCTCTGCAGAGTAGCAAAATCACCTTTCTATGTCTATAGTCAAACCCCCTTCCTATACAACCCAGCATCCTCGATGCCTTGTTGTATGCTTTATCACATTGACTTGCTTTCTTGAGGGGCTCACTGGCTATGACCTCCATATCTCTCTCTCCTCTGAAGTGGCCAGTATAACTCCTCCAATCCAGTATTCTGTGTGTGTATTCCATCTACCTAAGTTCATTACTTTGCACTTCTTGGCATTGAACATTAGCTGTCAAGCCTTAGACAGTTTCTTTAGTTTCTCTATGTCCTTCTGGAGCTCATGCATCCCTTCCTCATGATTCACCCTGATGAATAGCTTTGTGTCATCTGCAAAGAGACACAACTTTCCCTGAATACCCTGCCCAATGTCACTTATGGACATCTTAAAAAGGACAGGTTGCAGAACCGATCCCTGCAGCACTACACTCATAACCTTTCTGTCCCCTAATTTAGCCCTGTTAACCACTATTCTCTGTTGCCTCCCCCTTAGCCAATTTCTTATCCACCTGACTAAACCCAGCCCCACTCCCAAGTCCTCCAGCTTCTTCAGCAGCCTCCTGTGTGGTATCGAATCATGAAATGTTTACTTACTTTTTTGGTGTGCTAATTTACAGTACTGTACAGTATGAAAGATAGAAACATGGAATCTGATGGCAGAAAAAGTCCTAGTGGTTCATCCAGTTTGCCCATTTCCATGGGGGGGGGGGGAGTTAATGTGAATGCTGAACCAGTAGACTTTTTGTATCATTAATCTTTTTTTTTGTTAGCTCTTTTTATACTTCCCTCCACTGGCTGGGACCTCCTTGAGCAGTCTCAGGTGCCTGATCCCACCCAAATGAGAGCCTCCCTAACCTCTAACCCCAGTCCCTGTCCACCTATGTCTCATGTGCTTGGTAGCCCCCTCGGCCTGCCTCCCTCCAGGCAGGGATGCCTTCAGCTCCAAGGGGACTCCTGTACATGTAAGCAAGTCCCCAAGAAAGTGGAGATAAAGACTGGGGGATTGTATGGCCAAGGTGGGGAGGGTCTGGTTGTGGGCATGTTTTGGCAGAGTGCAAAGTCACATGTCCAATCAAGGGCATTATCGCTTACCAGTATCTGTTGCCCTGGAGGGAGAGGACATGCAGTTATGTCATTGAGTGTGATGTACACTCCTGTGCATATTGCACTGAAGTGCTCCATGTTCCACTAATTCATGCATTTGCAGGACCCAAGAATCAGTGTCCCTCAACTGCTGCCAGGAGGCACATTGTTGTAGGAGTTCTGAACCTTCCCACCCTGGCGGAAGTGAGCTGTCTGTCAGATGCTCAAGTCTCCTTTCTCGTTCCTGAACATGGGCCATTGGCATCGTTAGTGGTAACACTACCACTGCCCAGGTGGGCTGGCTTGTGTCATTAATCTTTTTCATTCAGAAATTTTCAAATACAAACAATAGGGCATTAGGTTCGCAGTACAGATATGAGAGTGTGCAGATATAAAAGAATGCTTGAAAACATCTTTGAGAAGCAGAGTAAGTATAGATGGAGCATAATTTATAAGTCAAAAAATGTGAGCTATCTGTATTGCTTGCAGTGCAACTGGCACTGCTGAACAAGCAGCAAAACAGTAAACAGAGATGCTCAGAAGTGTACTGATATTTGAATAACTTACTGGTGCTGCATAGCCTAACAACATATACATTGCAGGGTCCTGAGAACCAGAAATATGGGATAGAATGGGTTACTATGTTTTATGATAAAGAAATAGGGTACCAGTTGTCAGGTGTGACAGTCTCTCAAAACTAGCAACCTGAGATATGTTAGACAGCAGTTCTTTTTGGGTGGGGATGTCAGGGGTGTGCCACCTCTACAGGATCAGATGCTTCACCTCTAGACATAGCAGTGCTAGCTACCACAGGTCAGTCTTCTGCAGGCATAGTACCTCTGTGTCTATCCCTAGTAAGAAGAGGGCTAGGAGGAAAGAGATTTGGCACTAGTATTGCACACCCAAGTAAGCTGACCTATTTCCAGAAGGGTTCAATAGAAGGGTAGCTCCAAAATGATATTCAAAAGATACCCACCTACAGTATCGAGGCACAATCTCCAGCACAGGTCATCTGGATTATGCCAGAGTGCATGGATTGCTGATGGCATCTGATACCAGGAGTTAAGAATTTTGTCTTGAATCAATCTGCTGCGGTTGTCCTTGTGTGCCCATGCCAAAAGGCGCTGCAGGCATTCCATTCAGCTGCAGAGAATTGTCTTGCATGCAGAGACTGACTGAGGATAGCTTTGCATATTTCTTGGTATATGGTCCCATTTCACCCCTTGGAAGCCACAGTCAGCAGTATATCGGTGCCATTAGGAGGGATGTGATTTGGAGCTTAAGATAACTCTGAAGGCTCTGCACAGTTGCAGACAGTGCCAAAAGTCTTATCTAGGGAGCTCAACTCTTTGCTGGAGGGATTGAAAAGTGTCTCTCACCTGTAGGCTTCAGAGAAGCATATTCTGAATGCAGTGGATGCCAGAAGTATACCAGGATGGCTGGTAAAGGACCTCTCCTCTGACACAAATCCTGAGGTTACCCCAGATGGAGATTTATGCCACTGGATTTGGGCCCATGCCTAACCATTTATGTAGTTGTCTTCAGGCCTGGACTGATGGGGTAATGGTAGTGTGTTGTTTTATTACCTGATGAGGGGGACATAGATGGAAATTGGGGAGAGTATCTGGCTGCCAGTGAGGACTCCTTATGCAAGGCAGCAGAGGTATTTGTCTTCAAATAGTGAATGGTCTGATCTGCTCCAAAAGCCCAACTATACCAACCCCCACATTCTAATGCCCTCTCAGTTGGTTACAGCCATATTGAGGTGGTTTCCCTCCCAAAGGAAATTACCTATTAAACTATCAATTTGTTTATACCATTTGGGGGAGATTGAAATGGGAAGATGTGATAGGACATAAAACAGCTTGGATTCCATGACTATTTGGACGGCCTCAATCTTGCCAGGTAATGAATACTGCAGAAGGTTCCAGTGGTCACATTCAGTGTGCAGTTCTGGTAGAAGAAGCACCAAGATAATCTCACATAGCATAGACATGTCAGTAGTAATATTAAAGCCCAGATAGGAGGTGCTGTTGGGAGTCCTTGTGACTCCATAGGCTGCAACCATGGAGGTGGTACATAGAGGGTTTAGTAGAAGCACTGCTATCTTGGATTGGTTCACTTTGGGACCAGAGATTCAAGAGGAGGAGAAGTGATGCAATAATTCTAGGAAGGGTGCAATAGACTGTGGGGTGTTACCAAGGAGTACCAAAAGGCCATTAGCATACATCAGGGTTCAGTAATCTTCTGTGACAATACAGATGCCCTCCATGTCTTGTGCATTGCAGACTGCTGCTGCCAGGGTTCAATTGCCAGGACAAATAAGGGAGAGGAGAGTTGGCATCTCAGCCTGGTGCCTTTACATAGTATGGCTGGGGAAGAGAGAGAATCGAGTTAGTCAAGACTTTCACCGTTGGTGCTGACTACAATGTGCAAATAGTTACCAGAAATTGAGGACTGAAAACCTTGTGAGTCAGGACTCAATATGGGTAGCCCACTCCACCAAGTTGAAGGCTTTCTCAAAATTGATTGCTCCTGCTGCTTTCAGGCTGGGGTATGTTTTGACAGTGTGGATGACTTTAATCATTAAATTAATGTGGGCTGAGCTGAGCCTGCCCTTTATAAAGCCTGCCTGAGACTGGCATATCAAGGAAGGGAGAAGAGGGTCCAGCCTGTTTCCCAGGGCTTTGGCATATATTTTGCCATTGACAATGATTAGCAGTAGTAGTAATTACTTTTATTTGATCAATCATAAAAAAGATTAATACAAACACAAAATACAACAACATGTGAAACAGACAGGACACTACATACACAATTCTTTACAGAATAAAAGGCACTGTATGCTAAAAATGGTTATTACATTACAGAAAGTGCTTAATTTTGAATAGAAGCGACCATTCTTCTTATTTTTTGTACATTAAGGAGAAACATAGCTGTCTCTTTTTATAATTTGTTCATCTTCAGTGGACAGAAAAATCCTCAATAATTCATAATTAGGGCAACCTGGTAGGGAATTTATAATGGAACTCAGCCATTTACTTCTAGTTGCCTTGTACCAGTGGCATCTCAAGATAACATGTTCAATATCCTGCTTCTTATTTCCACCACAGTAATAATATGCAAATACAGGGTTAATATTTTTAGGAAATTTGCAGATCAAGACATTTGAATCAAAGAAGTCAATTCTAAATTTTGCATAAATTCTTCATAAGTTTTTGCATGTCAAAAGTTCTAGATAATACTGAAAGTAATGAAAACAGTCATTTTCAGAGTACCATACAGCGAATCTGGAAGGCACTATATATTGTAGATCACGGCCAAGATATTCAAAGGGTTTGCACCTGGTGCAACTGAGCTGCACCAGCGCAACCCCAGAAATGCACCCAGGGGCAATATTCAAAAGAGGATATTGTGCAGTGCAATACCCAATGTGCTGGGGCACAAAGATAATGTATGCCGCGCGTCTACAGGGAGTGTGCCCATGCATTTGTGGCATATCCCGATATTCAGCCTGGGATGTGTGGCGCATATGCTGGTACAACCCTGAGATGTGCCACATACTGGGGCACAAATTTGAGCCTGAAAAAGAAGGCTCAAATGGTAGTCACCCACAGGTGGACTGCTGTAGTGCAGGGCCTATCACAATGGCTGCCAGCTGTGGGTGGCTCCCCCCTCCCAAACATTGCCCATAAGTACCCATGTAATGCTCTTGTGGTCCAGTGGTACCCCCCTCCCTTCCCGTAGCTGTGATCACCACAAATAAATGTGTAAAATATCCCTGGTAGTCTAGTGGTACTCCCCTCCCTCCCTGTAGCTGCGATTGCCAAAAATAAATGTGAAAAATATCCCTGGTAGTCTAGTGGTACTGCCTCCCTCCCTGTAGCCGTGATTGCCAAAAATAATTGTTCGAAATATCCCTGGTAGTCTAGTGGTGCCCTCAGCCCACCCATATCCCCGATCACAAAAAATAGTAGTTCAAATAAACCTGGTGGTCTAGCGGTCCCTCAATCCCTCCTGATGCTCTGAGCCCCGTATAAGGAAATATGTCCCCTTCCCTGGTAGTCTAGTGGTCCTCCACCCTTCCCGTAACCCTGATTGCCGATTGCCAGTGACATTCACCTCCCTGGTGGTCCAGTGGCACCCCCCACCTATGCAGGACCTAGTCTAGTGGTGCCCCCCACCCGCCCATATCCCCAATCACAATAAAATAGTGGTTCAAATGAATCTGGTGGTCTAGTGGTCCCCCCAACCCTCCTGATGCTCCAAGCCACGTATAATAAAATATTTACCCTTCCCCGGTAGTCAAGTGGTCCCCTACCCCTCCCGTAACCCAAATCGCCAATCATTGGTGACATTCACTTCACTGGTGGTCCAGTGGCACCCCCCAACCACCACCCATTCAGGACTCCCTGCTCACCCAGCTCCACCATCATCAGGCATCAGCAAACCCACGCGCATACCAGCTGGCTGCCGCTGAATAACAGCTGTCTAGCTAGTAACTGTGGCCACTTAGTCCACACTAGGGACCACTGGCTTGCAGTGCATACTGTAACAGTAGTTCTTTGCAAATATGTGAATGAAGGCCTTTCATTCCCATATTTGTGACGTACTATTACAGTATGCACTGCAAGCCCATTGGTCCACAGTGTGGACCAATGGGCTTACAGCTGCTACTGTAAGCTGTCATTTGGCAGGCAGCCACGGAGGAATGCAGGTTGGTTTGCTGCTGCCTGCTGATGATGGGGGAGAGCTGAGTGGGCAGTGGGTCCTGCATGGGTGAGGGGTGCCACTGGACAACCATCTCTGTTGTGCTAGCGCAGTTTCCATTATTGGTATTCAGCCCTATCTGGGGTAATGCACCAGCTCTTTGTATTTGTGCAGTGCGCATAATGTGATATATTCAGAAGAGCTGCGCCATGGCTCATCTCTGCTGAATATATCCCTGAGTTGCACCAGCGCAACTCGGTTGCACTGTGCAAACACTTGCGCTTTTGTTCTAACAAGAGGTAACACAGAGTTTCCACCATATTTATAATTAAAAGCTTTGAGGGCTAAGGTTTCATATATTGATTCGTAATGTTTCTTCCATTTAAATGTAGAGGAAATGATGTCACCCAGATATTGATAAATCTTCACTGTCTCCATCTTTTCTGTTTTAATTTTCCAGGTGCCTTTACATTTTACACCACCCAAGATCATTACTGTAGATTTATCCATACTAATTTTTAAATCCCTATGATCTGCAAAATCAGACAGTAGAATAAGCTTTACTTGCAGACCCTTTGGAGTAAGTGCCATTAATAGAAGATCATCAGCATAAGCCAAAATGCTGCAATATTCCTTACCAATTTTAGGAGAGTCAGACAGAAGAATAGTCATTTTCTCTAACAAATTATTAAGATAAATTGAGAAAAGGGAAGGGGCCAGGATACAACCCTGCCTCACTCCACTATTAGCTCAAAGCGCCTTGTTATACTACCCTTACTCTTCCTAATCTGTTCCCAAGTATATGAATAAAGGGTTTTTAGAGCTTTAATTAATGCAACATTCATACCCCATTCTTTCATTGTTAACCAAAGAATCTCCGTATTAATGGTATCAAAAGTGGAAGAAAAATCAATAAAAGCCAAGTATAATTTTTGATGCCTTAATGTAACGTATTTTTCATACAAATGCTGTAGTATGAAAAATATTATCAAGAGTAGGATGTGATTCATGAAAACCAGCCTGAGCTTGTGGAAAGTCACCTAAAGCCTGAATGGAAATCAACAATCTTTTAAGAAGAATACTGAATAGAATTATTTCCATGATATCTATAAGACTTACAGGTCTATAGTTAACCGGTTTAGTTCTGTCCCCTTTCTTAAAGATAGAGACAATTATAGACCCTCTCCATGACTCTGGGATGTAATATTTTGCAGTACACTCATTGAAGAAATCAGTCAGAAGTCCTGCCCATTCTAGGTCTTGACATTTAAAGATTTCTCTCAGGATTAAATCCATGCCTGAAGCTTTGTTATTTTATAGTGACTGAATAACCTCTAATACCTCCAAGAGTGTCATTTCCTCAAATTTATCAGAAATAAGTGATAGTATGGTTGTAGTAGATATTTCATATTCATGAAAAAAATATGTTTGCAAAGTAATCAAGCCAAGTATGATCATCAATGACGCTTTCTATATTGTGCATATTTTGTTTACAACCCTTTGATACTAGTTGCCAAAAGGCTTTATCATCCCTATTGTTAACCACTTCATACATTTGTTGCCATAATGATTCAAAATATACCTGTTTTTGTTCCAAGGAAATTGTTTGTACTTTTTCCTTCCTCTCTTTAAACATCCATAATTAAATGTGTTACAAGGTACCTTATATACAGTGTATATATATATATATATATTTTTTTTTTCTGTTTTTTTGCCCTGTGGAGTGGACCCAGTGATCTCCAGCTGCCGGCACCCACGTGCCCGGACTAGGTCTGGCACATGGATTTATATGCACCATGCACATGGGGTTGGCCACACCCTTGTGAAGGCGTCTCTCATGTCTGGGGGTACAGGGCATGGCCATCAGCCACCGAGATTGCACTGCTATTTTCTGCCATTTTTGTTGCCCATGGAAGCCGGACGTGTAATGGCATCAGAGCACGGCCATGCTGACACAGGCCATGCTCCCTCCCCTGCCCAAGTGCACAACTGTAGTGCAGCTGACCTCCACCAGTTGCCACTGCAGTGTGATGCATTACACCCACCCACCCCAGAGGAAGAAGAGCAGTCATGGGATGCTCAATCCTTCCGCTCCCCAACCAGCCCCCAGTGACCTGACTCCATTCCTGAACCCAGGTCATCGGTGTGGCGTTCGGTGCCTCAACCCCCAGTGCCACCATGCTGGCATGAGGTGCTATATATTTCCTAATTAGGACTGTTAAATTTATGTTTCTCAGTGACACATTCATTATCAAACCATCCTTTAGAAATGATACTTTTGTCCCTTCCTTTGGTTTCCTTGTATGTAGTTTCCTGAATGTTTTTAAGAGTGGATTATAAAATACTATTTGAAAATGATTAGAGATATCAGTTGATTGCTGGCAAGGAGAAGGGGATCATTGCCCTTTTTGGGCAGGACAGTAATAGTAGCTTCTCAAAAGGAGGTGATGGTAAGGAACCTTCAGAGATGGATTCAGTGTAGACTTTGCTCACTAAAAGGCAAATGAGTGGGGAGGCATGCTTGAGAAATTTGACTGAAAAGCTATTGACCCCCCTCCCCAGGGAATTGCCAGAGTTGAGGGACTGCAAAGCCTTTGTCTCCATGACTGAGAAGTGTGCATCCAATGACATGGCCTGTTTCTGAGAGATATGCAGGATGGGGGGTACAGTGAGGCTAAAAACTCATCAGTGTGTTTTTGGTCAGGGGGGAGGGGAAATACACGGTGTAGTATAAATCATTTGCTTGATCCTATTTATATGAGAAGAACTGCTTTGGGAGATTTACCTGTGAGTCCCTAAGGCCAGCAGTCTGTCATTCTGCCTGTTGTTTGCAGAGGCAATATGCAAGTATCCCCCCCCCCATTCTACACCCTCTCAAAATTTATGTTTCAGGTGATGTACAGCCAACTCTACTTTACAGAACAGGAGTGCATTGTTCTCTAGCCTGAGACATACTATTGAGTGGTTCAGAGGTGAGTTGGCATCCATAGTAGCAGACATTTTAAACTGTTTCTTTTTGTAGAGCTCCTTCTAATTTGGTGAACTTCTTCTCTCTCTCTCTCTCTCTCTCTCTCTCTCTCTGTCTCTCTCTCTCCTACAGTGTACATCATAGCTGATATTCCTGCAACAAATTGTAGCTTGAAAGCTTCTCAGGTCATGCATGCAGAAGTTTCACCAGTATCATTTTACGGCAAAAATATGACTGTCTCCTCTTGGACCCATTTAAGGAAATCTGGATCATGAATGAGGAGAGGGGGCAGCTTCCACGACTGAGAGGGAGATAGCAAGGTTCCTGGAGGCCCCACAGAAAGTTGAGTTGGACTGGAGAGTGATCAGATAAAATGAGAGGCATAATGGAGGAGTCCACCATCACAGTAGAGGAAGAAGAAGAATCAGCATTTATATAGTGCTTTTCATACATTCCAAAGCACTTTACAAGCAATGCTAGACTGGTAGTGAAGTGACTGAATGTGTGGTGGTGGCCATATTGCACATCATCACCCACACACAGCCTGAATAATTGCATGAACCAGTTTATGGGAAAGGAATGTTGGCCAGGACACCGGGAATATTCCCTGCTCTTTTGTGAAGAGTGCCCTGGGTTCTTTTACTTCCACCTGGACACCCACCAGGACAACACCAGGATGGGCAGAAGGGACCTCGGTTTAATGTCTCATCCGAAGGACGGCACACCCCAGCAGTACAGCACCCCCCAATACTGCACTCGGATGCCAGTGATTTTAGGTGCAAGTCCAATCCTGGTGTGGGACAAGAACCCACAACCTTCTGGTCCAGAGGCGGATGTGCTACCAACTGAGCCACACTGACACCTGAGAGGAGGTAAACTAAAATTCAGTTCTGCTGTAGGACCCATGAGCGGGTAAATAGCATTAGTCCCTATCATGCAGATGAAGTTATCACCAAATATCAGCCAGTGCCTAGTCTTGCATAATGAGCTTAAGGGTTGTGGTAGTCCAAGGGTGTGTATCCACTCTGTTGTTGTTCCTGTCAAGGTTAAGCTCCAAGGTTAGATTGAAGTCTCCGTGTAGTACAATGGGGTTGAGGGAATAGTCAGCTGGGACAGTTTCTGTGCCACTTCATGGGTGAATTTAGGATGGTCATCTTTGGGAGTGTAGACATTACCTATGATGATAGTGCCTGTCAGGGTGTCTATAACAGTGAGCACCCAGTGACCTTGTGAGTCATTTTCAATCATAAATGATGTCCAGTGAAGAGATTTATGGACTATGGAGACCCCTTATTTTGTGACCTGTGCTGAACTGTGAATTTCTAATCCCACTCATTGCCTCTCAATTTTCATGGCCTCTGTAGAGAGAAGTTTGTTTTTTTACAGGAAAGCAATTTTGGAGTGTAGTTTTTAAGGTGTGTGAGAACTTGTTTACACTTAATGGGAGAGTTCAGTCCACACATATTCCATGTGTTGCAGTAACTGTTATAAAAAAGCAGAAATTAAGCTTTTTAAAGCTGGCAAAGGATGACGCTCCAAAAAGCACATCTTGCTTGTTGCTCTTCTGGCCATGACCCCCACTCATTATAATGGAGATGTATGTAATTATTATTTGTGGTGCTTGTTATGTCTATTATTTGTGATATTTTCTAATGTAGTTTATTGTTTTACTACTTTTGATAACCGCAGCTGAATTTACCATACTAAAAGTTTTTTTTCATACAAGAACCAAATAATAACTCAGAGAATTTGTCTTAGTTATCCATTTTGTTTTAGATAAATTGAGCTTATTTTGTGTAGGGCTAGAGAAAAAATCATAAAAGACAGAATTATGAGATTTGCCAGACTCAGAGAGTGTCACTGTGTAATTCTCTTTGTGGCTTTTAACACTACATGTGTGTAAAATGTGTGTTAAGTCTAAACGTGAATAATTTTGGTATAATATAGTATTCCATTAATGGATGGTGAAGATGATTTTGTTTGAGAGTGTATTTTGGGCATCCAAGGAAAAAAAACTATAAAAGATACAGTAGAATATTGTGATTTTTCAGGGTGTTAAAAGGTGTTTTACTGTAGTGGTCTGCAAGGTTTTAAAGAGTATGTGTAGAATTATATTGTGTGTATGTCATTAGTGTATTTCTTTGTTACTGATTGACAAAAAGTGAAGTTAGAAGTCACTAGGGTAATAGTTCATTGTCAGAATATAGTTATTTTTTTCCATTGGTGTATAGTAGAAAGTGTTTTGCTAGAGTTTGTTTGGGACATTTTGTTTGCTATGGCAAAAATGAGTTTATTTTATGCAGGACTAAAGGAAATGCTTTAAATGGTGTAATTTTGAGACTTGCCAGGGTGTAGAAAGTGTGGCTATTTAGTGCCCTTTGGGGTTTAAAATTGCATAACTGCTGTAAATTATGTTGTTTAAGTCTAAAGGCTTGATTGATTTTACTATGATATGGTATTATTTTGCTACTGTGTAGCTGAAATTATTTTTTTAGTGTTCATTATAGTCATGCATTTTGTGTTGGTAAAACTAGGTTTATTTCATGCAGTGCAAGATGAAAAATTTATAAAAGATAGAATTTGAGGATATTTCTGTGGTGTTACAGGATGTTCTAATGTAGTTTCCTTTTGTGAGTTTAGATACTGTAGTATATGTGTTATAAATCTGTTGTTGTTTAGGTTTAAATGTATGACTGTGTGATAAAGATTGTTTCATTGTTTCAAAAGGGATGCATGTCTCAATGAGCCTACCTGGTTAACAAAATCCAATAACAAATATTAACAAATATTAAATATCCTTGGTGAGTATCTTCTTTTATTAGATTGTCTTAATGTATTACTTTCTTGTTACAGAGAAACATAAAAATATAGATGTCAATGGCAGAAAAAGGACAAAAAGGTCTATTGAGTCTGCCCACTAGTACCTGCCTGCTTCCGCATCCAGCCTAATGCTGAACTGGAGCTAGCCTACCAATGGTGCCGACTGTACTTCGACACCCCTGTTCCCAGTTCACTCATCCCCTTCCCTTGATCGCCCTTCTTCTCTTCTCTGATTTGGTTATTCTCCTGTGCATATACCACTTTTGTTTAAAGCCAGCAATGGGCTTTGTGTTAACCACGTCTGGCAATTCATTCCTCTTCTCCACAATCCTTTCTGTAAAGAAGAATTTCCATGTATCTTTCTGATAGCTTCTCCCTACCAGTTTCCATCTGTGGCCTCTTGTTTCCTTTCACTCACTTCTTGGGTACAGAGCACTGCTGTCCACTTTATTAACATCTGTTAGGTTCTTAAAGGTCTCTAGCATACCCCACCTCCCTCTTGGCTTCCAGTGTGTACATATTGAGACTCTTCAACCTATCCTCATGTATCGTCTCCTGCTGCTGCTGAACAATATTTGTGGTTCTTCTCTGAGCAGCTTCCACAAGGTCCCATCTTTTTTTCAGGTACAGCCTCTAGAATTGTGCACAGTGCTGTCACCAAGGAATTGCACAGAGACTGAATCACCTCCTTACTGTACATCTGCTAGCAAACCACCTCCCTATGCACCCCAACATCCTATCTATTTTCCCTGTAACCCTCTGGCAGTTGGCATGGGACTTCAGATTCTCACTAATAATGATCAACAGATCTCCTTCCTCTGACATCTGCTCCACTTTAATTCCTCTCAACCAGTACTCTGTTTTTGGATTTGTTTAGTCAATATGTATAACCTTACACTTTTTGCAATAAATTTGAGTTGACATATCTTGTACCACTGTTCCAGTCTGCCATGGTTCCCTTTCATTCCCCATACTTCCTTCACTGTATCCACTGTGTCTCTGATTTTTGTATCTTCTGCACAGAGACTGACTTTACCCTAGATTCTCTCCCCCTCTTTCACATATAAATATATTGAAAAGGACCGGCCCCATGACCAACACCTGTGGTACCCCACTAGTGACCTCTCTAACCCTGGATTATTCCCCAGTGACAGCTGCCCTGTGAGTTCTTTCACTCAGACAGTTACTAATCAACTTAGATAATGTGTCTCACATCTCCGGATCTCTCAGCTTTTTCACAAGTCTCCTATGGGGCACAGAGTCGAAGGACTTCTAAAGTCTAGACATATTATATGTCTTCTGATTAGTACTTATAGGCTGCTTTGTGACCCAATTGAAAAGTCTATCAAGCTTGTATGGCATGATTTGCCTGACACAGACCCATGCTACCTCTGGTCCTGGCACATCCTGACCTCAAGCCACTTCCACTATATGCTGTTTTGTAATGGTTTCATTGAAGTTTCTTCAGGATTGAGATCAGGATGACCAATCTGCAGTTTTCTGGGTCTCCTTTACTCTCACTCTTGTCCACTGAAACCACCTCTGTTTTTATGAAGCAGTTAAAGAGGTCAGTTAGTGGTTCCACCAGGAAATTGGCAACCTCCCTTAACACCCTAAAGTGCAGAGGTACCATGTCGAATGAGCATAAAAATAACTGTGATGTGTGATTACAGCGAGGGAACGTGGGTGACTGCTTCACCCCCCTACACCCCCTTCACTTAATAGTCCTATTCCAGTGTAGGGCAACTCAGGGAGGGAGGAAATCCACAGTCACTGTTTCTGTAGTTGTCACCATTTTTGTCCTCTCTCTTTACGTCATTGTTGTTATCATGGGTCACTCGAGTGCAGATCATTTGTCCAAAGAGTGTTTTCTGATATGTATTGTGTAATAGTGGTTATAGATGATATGGTTTGGTGAGCACTGAGCATTTTTATATTATTATCAAATGTGGGCACTGTGCCCTGAATTACACTCCTTTTAAAAGAGCACTTTCTGATTAGCTGGTATTAGTGTGTGACACTGGTAGAGGTTTCTGCAGCAACCCATGTTAACTTTATGTGGTGATATGTAAGTTTTTATTCTTTAATAAAGATGCATTTTTAACACAGTAGAGCAGTGTTGGTATTGCTTTTCCTCTATACAGATCATTTGTTCCTGGTGGCTTATCCACCTTCAAGTTCCTGAGCCCCTTGAGCACCCACTTCACCGTTATCCCTCCCATCCCTGTTCCATGTCCTGTACCCCCATTGGCTAGAATCCCATTCTCTGGGTTGAGACCCTCCTTCTCTGTTGAAGACTGGGCAGAAGTATTCATTTAGAATATCTGCCTTCTTCTTATTGTCTGTCTTTGTTTCTCCTTCTTTGCTGAATCTGATGGTTCCCCCTTTGTCCTACTCTGGTCCTTGATATAGCAGAATAAAGTTTTGTACCATTTCTTTATACCCGCTGCTATTTTAGAGCAACCTCTGTTTTGCTTTTCTTACAGTACCACTATTAGTTTCTCATGCATCTCTCCATACAGTTCCCCATCTCCCATTTGGCCAATATGATTTCCCATTCTGTATCTGGTAGGTTGAAGTCTCCCATTAGTATAGCCTCCCACTTGTGACTGTCCTTCTAATATCCTCCACAGCACTCTATCCATATTGATCATATAATTTAGGAGCCTGTGTACCACCTTACTCTAATGACTCTCCTTGTATCTGTAGTGAATGGTACCTGTACCAATTGTATCTCATTCTCCCCTTTTAGGGTGCTGTCTTCTATGACATCTATGCTATCTTTTCTATCCAGAGCAACCCCTCCTTCGCTGCCCTGCATCCTGTCTCTCCTGAAAAGAGAGTACCTAGGAATAGCTAGATCTCAGTCATGATATTGTGTCACCCATGTTTCTCCTATTGCCAACAAACATAATTTTGCCTCTGCTGCCACTACCTGGAGCTCCCATATTACATTTCCCAGACTCCTTGCATTCATACAGGCTGCCTTCCAAGAACATACTTTCCGCCTCCTCCTGCCTTCTTGCTATACAGACCCCTGTCACTCTTTATTGGCTCCCCTTCCCCTACATTTTTCCTTAATCTGTCTGTTCTTGACTTCTTCTCTAGTCACCATAGTTTTCCTATCCTCTGGAGACCTTTTCTTCTTACTACTTACTTCCAGGATCCAGTACCTGCCATTTCCTCTGTGATTTTGTTTTCACTATGCTCTGCGCCCCCCCCCCACCATTTACAATGTGGTAAGGGAGAGCCCTTAAGGCTTCCCATGTGTGTCTTGGTGTTGTGTACCATAGCACAGCCCTTGCCTTCCTAGTTTATATACCTGTTTATTTCTGCATAAAACAACTGCCTTAATGTACTGGTGCCATCCCTGCTCAGGTGCTGGCCATCCCAGGAAAAAAAAACAGTGCTTCTCCAAAATGCTTCCAAGTCTCCCCAAAAGAAAAACAAACAAACAAATAAACAAAAAAAAACTATTCTTTACAACAACCCTTGATGAGCTTCTCCAGTCATGGCAGGACCCTGTTCATTATTGCTTCTAGTGTACACCATACTAATCTTTCCTCCCAGTCAAAGGCACACAGCAACTTCCATACCCCTTACTATGGACTGAGCACTATTACTCCTCTCTATCCTGCTAATATACACCTCCATCTTTGGAGTCCTGTTACCAGGAGTAGTGAACTCCCCCTGGTTTTCCAATGCATATGACCCCTTGAGGTCAGCAGGCTGAAACAATTCCACCCGAGTCGTGAACGGGTTCCTCATTTCCACCCTGGAAGTTGCTCATCCTCCCCCCACTCTGAACCTACCACCCTTACTCCAACCCTTCCAAACCATAGTCCATTCACCAGCACTGAACTTCTTGGGCCCCTAGGGTAGTGGAGCTGCAGCTCCCACAGGGAAATTCCCTGAGGTATTTTGCAAGACTCTTATTTAAGCCCTGAGTGCTGCAATCCAATTGGCAAGGGTCCTAATCCTCTTATACACTTATCACCTTCCAAGCATCCAGAGCAGATTCTGGAACACAACACTACATTCCTTTCAGGTGACTAGCTCTCTTTCCCAACTATCAGCCAGTCTGAACATGGCTGTAGTTTGACTGCCTGTGGTGAGCAAGTGGAATTAAAGAGCTAGTACACTGATTAAAACTAATATTAATTTTTACAACTGTGGGTGGAGCCAACAGGAGTACTGCATGTGCAAAAGGAGTGATGTCATGTTTTCTGTCTGTGGAACTGACTGAAGGTTTAAACAGTTCCTCTGCCTTATCCTGCTCCAAGAAATGTTTTCCGCCCTCA
Source organism: Neoceratodus forsteri (assembly GCA_016271365.2). Lineage (NCBI taxonomy): Eukaryota > Metazoa > Chordata > Ceratodontiformes > Ceratodontidae > Neoceratodus > Neoceratodus forsteri. Next base: position 605,920,630 of record CM057449.1, on the reverse strand, counting down.
AATAAATACACTTTCATGTTAGTCAATGGTTGCAGGGTACTATTTTCTTTCCTAAATGGGTGGTACAAGAACTGGAACCTGAGTAGTGGGAGGCAGCATTGTTTTTTTGGGGGGAAGTAAGATCCACCCCAGCTCCAGCCAAGAAGCTCCAAAAGGTCTATCCCACCTTTTTTTTTATTCATGTGGTAGGGGCATGAGGTGGATCTATCATGCTGAAAGAAGGCTCACTAGTTTGGGATCTGGACCAAGGAACAGAACAAGTCTGTGGAGTTCCTGCATTTTGTTAAGGACTAGGAAAACAGAAGATACTTAAAATGTCTTCAAACTGACTTAAAAACACTTGGAACAAATGATTATCAGAGTCACCAGGTGTCTCAAAAGGAAAGACTAAGATGTGAACATATGCAAAGCAGAAATCAAACAAAACATGAACTCAAATGAATCCAAGTTTCAACAAACAGCAGAGGATGATCACCAAATAATGGTCAAATGTAACAACAAAACCCAATAAAAACTGAATCTGGAGATGTCCAGTAACAAATTCCTAGCAAAATTAGTCTTGGAGCATCATGAATACAAAACATCCCTCTACATAAGACAATCAGCAATCAGGTAGATACAAGCAGCCCACAAGATTTCAGAATCTGTGTGGTTATGAGTCAGTGAAAATAGACAGCAGCAGTAAGGTAACTTTTCAGTAACACAATCATGCAAACAATGTCAATATAGGATAAACAATAAGAATAATCAGTTCAGTTGTTTTTAGACTAAATAACTATCTATCTATCAGTATCTCTCTCTATATATATATATGTGTGTGTGTGTGTATATATATATATATATATATATATATATATATTTACTAAGTTTAAAGGGGAACTGTCATCTATAGGGTTTCTTAATGTCTGAAAGCCCCTCAAAAAACTAATTTGAGTGAGCCATTGTGTTTATCTGTGAGTCTTTGCAGTCCAGAGTTATTCATATGTAAATCAGCCTGTAATTAAGGGCTGGGGGGCAGCCATACGTTTTAAGCTCCTGAAAGGAAATTATGTCACTGAGGATCTTGGCCCTCCATTGACTGTAGGTTAAATAGGAAATCATCTATTTTATTAAGTATGTTTTAAGATGTTATAACAACATTTTCTACATTTATTAGAATTGTTTTATATGTGCATCAAAACTAGTGAGTTATCACCTTTACATTTCAAACTGTTAGTAAAAATAATCCATCTTTAGGATTGCTTTAACCTCTAGCCTATACTGCCAGCTGATCATTAAAAATTACACATCTCAAGGCTGACTTGTGGTGTCAACAGGTATTGGGGCCCCATATCGGGATTTCTAAACCCTTGCTATGTTCATGTCAGTATAGATTTCTGGGGCTGTCACAGCACCAACTTCTGTATTATTCCATTCCCTCTCTTATAGCCTTTTTCTTACAATTTCAGGTGTGAACTTAGGTATACAAGATGCAAAAGTGGCTATGTGCCTACTGGCCTGGCATCATGGAGCCAGCCTTGAAATGTGTAGTTTTCAATTAACAGCTGGCAGTGCAGCCTATAGGTTAAAGCAAAGAGCTGTGAACAAGCATTGTTCCTCCAGAAGAATGGGTTTTGATTCCAACATACTCTAATTATATATTGTGTGACTAGTGCAAGTCATGTAACCTCCCTGTGCACCCAAAACAAGCTGTAGCTGTGTGCCTTTCATGGACAGAGACAGTAAAAACAATCTGAACATGTGTTATGATTGTGAAAATATTATGTTCTTTCTATTCAGATATGACTTGAAAAGAAAAAAAATTAGGACACCATTGTTTATTAATTGCAAAGACACATAGATGGACTACTTTGTTAATAGTCTACTTTTATATAGATTTATATGGTACATTGCAGGTATTTTGTAATAGTTTGTGATAGTGGTATTTACCCCATTAAAAAGTATAGGAGTTCTCTGAAAAACAACAATGTTAAGATAATGTAAGGGACACAATAACATAATTCCACCAGAATCATAGGAGTTGCAAAAGCCCATTTCAGTAGAATCACAGGGATTGCTAAGCTTCTCCACCCATTAACTTTTATATAGAGTAAGATAATGCTACAAAAAACTTATTTTAGTGGTTTTAAAGAAATCATAGCTCTCGACCTCACCCCTGGGCTACACCTAAGTGACACCCCTGGAGCCACAGACAAAGAACAAAACATCAGAGAATGAGGAGTTAATGCTAAAAAGAGCCTAAATCTAGATGTTCTGTATAAACAATGAAGTAGCAGGGTTTCATGGCACTTTTAGTTGAATTAAATAAATCTCAGTACTATGCACATCCCAACTAGCAGTGCTGTGAAACTATACTGCCCTGCTTATACAGAAATTAGTCAGCATTTGTAACATCTTATTTTTTCCTTTTACCTCAAGCCACATTTCTTAATGTGCATTCATGTTACACATAGACTACATAAATATAACTTTAGTAAACATAAAAATATACATATATTTACATGAACATTTTAAATGTTGCATTGTAATTGCTAGACACTTTCAGAACAATAAACTAACATAGTTTTATGATTCTATCAGTTATTAAATACATGTCCAGAACTAGGAGGTAACCTAGCAGATCCAGGGAATTACCGCCCGATCTCCCTCCTCCCTACCCTGCCCAAACTTCAAGAAAAAATAGCCCTCGCTCAAATCACACCATTTCTTGATGCCACCTCCTTCTTCACCCCCTTCTAGTCTGGCTTTCGGAAATCACACTCCACCATAACCGCGCTCCTTAGACTCTCCAATGATATTGCCTCAGGTATGGATGAAGGGTTCATCACCTCGGCCATATTCATTGACCTGGCAAAAGCTTTTGATACCGTTTCTCACCCAAAGTTCATTGCCAAAATGCAAGATGATGGCCTATCAAATCAAGCCATCAGGTGGTTCCACGACTACCTCACTGGTAGGTCACAATCAGTCAAAATTGGCACCCAAGTATCCCCTCAGCTCCCAGTCACAATGGGGGTTCCCCAGGGATCCGTCCTGGGCCCAGTTCTTTTCTCAATATTCCTAAATGACTTCCCGCAATCCTGCCCTAACTCAGCTATTCAAATGTATGCGGACAACACCGTCCTGTACGCCTCCAGGCCCTCAGTGGAGACTCTAAAATCTACCCTTCAACAAGACTTCAACGCTGTCCAAACTTGGCTAAGTTCTAATCAACTCGTCCTAAATGCCAAAAAGACCGTATCCATAACCTTCTGCACACAACACAGACTCTTCAGGATAGCAGCTCTACCCTCCTTCCAGACACTGGACGGTACCATCTTGGAAGCCTGCACCTCCTTTAAATACCTGGGAGTATGACTGGATCATCACTTGGACTTCTCTGTCCACATAGACTCCCTCCAGAAAAAACTGCACCCAAAACTAGGTGCCCTTTACCGCAACAAAGGGTGCCTAACCACCCCTGTCAGGAGAGAGCTCTTACACAAAATGATTCTCCCTATTTTCGACTATGGCGATGTGGTCTACAGAGCAGACTTTCCATCCACCCTAGCAAACTTGGACCCCCTTTTCCACTCCTTCTGCTGCCTCATCCTAGAATGCCCCCCTACCACCCACCACTGTCACCTATATGCCACCCTAGTCCTCCCCTCGCTGCACACCAGACGCCAGCTCCACTGTGCAAATCTCATAGCTAAGCACTGGTCAAACTCCCTCCCCTCCTATCTCAGCTCCGCTCTAACAACGCAACCATCACCGGCCTACTCTTTGAGGGGCTCTGACTCAAATCTACTGCACATCCCTTTCATGCGCACCTCAAAAGGCCAATCGGCTTTCAAATACAGAATTCCCACCCTCTGGAATCACCTCCCAAGTGCAATCAGGCAGGCTAGCTCAACCCCTTGGGCCATGTCCACTCTCCTTCAGGCCCACTTCTCTGACACTTGCAACTGTAACCTGCAGGATAGCTCAGCTAAAACTAAGAATCCACTTGGTACTTAATGGGGACACATGCAAACCCTCATACTATCCTAACTACCCCGTCACCTATGCCCTCCCCATCCTCAACCACTGCAAGTTTGACCATCTTCTTTGTCCTCATTGCTAGCATGTACTAAGTATTACAAATCTTGAAACCTGCATACATTTGCTTAATTGTCCTGACTGTAATCATCCTTGGATTTATTTTGCTTCACCTATGCTTGAGCCTACTGTACCTAAATTTGAATGCTATGCACATATTCTATTGTAACACTACCTACTGCATTTCAAATGTTAATTTTTAGCACTGATATGTTATGTTATGTACATCCAAGTCGCATCTGGAAACGAGTGGTTTTCCCGCTCAGTATGCTTATCTGGTAAATCTCGTTAATAAATAAATAAGTAAATAAATAAAATACCTTCTTCCCTTAAGCCTGAATATTTTTCAGATGTCACATCTGGCTTATTTCTGACATGACAATGTACATCTGGGGCCCTATTTTCAAAACATGTTTTTCTATAGGTACAAAATGAGAGAATTCCTTTGAAACTAAGACCCCTGGTCTTCAGCTGGCTGTAAACTTGTTAAATACTGTAACTTTGTCTGAGCAAGATAATGATAGAACAGTACTTGGCACATTTTAAAAAACACTATGTACCTTCATAGTTATACTCCATTTGTATGTGTACTTGTAAAAATGCATGTAATTTACTACTTTATTATTTTCCATCAATATTTTCTTAGTATTTCACCCTTTTTTAAAACTATAAGAACAGCTATAAATCATTTTCACTCTTGGGACATATTGTTTTATTAGTTCTGGGAAAGGGTATGAACTATCGTACTCAATGTTTCATTGGCATAGATGGGGTTTAATATGATTTTTATTAGTTTTTTTGCATAGTATGAGTTATTCACTTTTCTAATCATCTTTCAAATTGTCATGTGAATGAAATCATCACTCATGCTGTTTCTCCTCAGTTTCTTCATCCTCCCTCACTGGTTATAGTGAGCCTATTTATCATACTTCTCTTCCTGATGTCACTCTTTATTTTCTTCTTTCTGTGAATTCTCCTTGTTCTACACCTTACCAAGCAATCATATTTATCTTCTGATGATTTCACAGGCAAAAGTCCAGGTAGGTTAGAGGTAATGAGGATATGTAGTGAGATGTGTATTACATTGTAGACATTATTTATGGATGTACTGTATTCACTTTAAAGTGTTACAGGATATCACTAAATAGGTTCTAGTAGAACCAAAAAATCAAAACATGTTTTACAAGTTATTTTTTAATTCTCATGAATTTCTTAATCCATCTGACAGTATCTATATATGTAAGCTGTACCAGGCTAACATACTGATACTGAAAGCCAGAGCCCTGCCTGGGTCCTGTAGATTAATAAAAAATCTCTTTTGAGGAGTGTAAGTTCAAAACATCAATATCTTGAAGTGATTTTTTTTAAATGGAGCTTTACTGAACTCCCTCAGATCACATTTTATTCATGTATCCAACCTACATTTCATTGGAAAACCCAACTTCCTCATGGAAATGATTCCATGCATAACAAATTGCATTTTATTATTCCAGTCATATAAACTATCCAAAACAGTTAATCATTTGAGAAGTCATTAACTGTCTTTATCAGGTTCTTATACTCTCATCCAACAAATCAAAACAATTTCCTTCTAAAAAAAATAATAAAACAATATTATTATAACACAGCATTCCTTCAAGTATTCTAAATGCATCTCATATGTATGCATGGATAACCTGACTATATATCAAGCTCATTACGCTTCTTTAGTAAACACTTTTATGCATTATGTTTTATCAGGACATCTATCTGTAATATAGCATGATCAAGTTATTTTCTATAGGTATGAAAAAATGGTATCATTCTGCAATATCTACTGCCCAGAATCATCCATGCTATTAAGTTTTAATGAGTTGCCACATTTTATCAAAGTTTCATTAAACACAGCACCCACTTATTAGTTTATGGCACAATTTCTTTTAAACTATTTTCAAAAATGCTTTGTGAATCAAGTAATTTGCCTCTATTTCATTGGTCATCTATAATATATCACTGTCTGGTGAGTTATCCTAAACTACTCAGTCCCTTCCATTAAAGCAAAAGCTGCAGGTTTCAGAATTAACTGCTCAGTGTGTTTCTGTTGCATATTTAAACCTGCAATAAAATACAGTCTACATCCCTCTGTGTAGAGCTTTAAATTGAAATATTAGTATTTTTGCTGTGTATGCCTTGATTCACAGTAATGGAAAACATTACCTGATAAGCAAAGTATCCTCCATGTGTCTTTGATAGCACTTTACTGTTCCTGTATGTTCACAAGCCAAGGCTGTCTGGAGTCTATGCTTGAGCATATACTTTGAATTTGTTTGCCACTTTAATATGTTGTGACAATTCTGTAATACTGTCTACTTTATGCTGTCTAAGCTTGCTACACTGTTGTACCCTGCATTGTCTATGTATCCATTGAAACTGTGCTTAATCCCATGTAAACCTTGTTCTTTTGTCTGCATGTAACCTCCCAGGTCACACCTGAAAATAGGCATATGTTTGTCTAGTGTGCTTACCTGGTCAACAAAAGCTAAATAAATAAATACATTTCTCAAGAGCCTGCATGTTGTTTCTTTACTTTCAAGGGACACCATTTTCCCTTTCCCTATGATCTCCATAAACTTGTCATACATTTCCTTAGCCATTTGACAATATATTTATACGTAAGCTGTACCAAGCCAACATATTGATATTGCCATACCTTCAAGCTTTAAAGAACAAATAAATAAAGCCCCATACCCTCCCATTGTAATGTCATCTTTGTTGATCTAGATTATCTTTAGAGAGGGCTAAATTTGGACCATTAGGGATAGGAACTGGTTTCATTTTAAATAAGAGCTTGGAATTAGTGACCCAAAGTTTTATTAATAAACATAAAATATATTATATCCATGTATGACTAAATGTTATTTATAAAACTTTAAATTCTTGATATACAGTATGTAAGCTCTACAAAAGTAACATATTGATATTGCCATAGCTCCAAGCTTTTATTTAATAAACAAATTAAGTACCTAGCCCCTCCAGTTCCAGTCTTTGAAAGAAATGATGATTAAAGTGATTACCATTAGCATCATTAGGGAATGGAACTTAACTTTTTGTAAAATGAAAACCTGGAGTTAGGGCAATATTAATATTTTACTTTGGTACAGTTTTCATTTATTAGTACTGTAAAGTTTTATGGATTAGTATAAAATATATTAAAATATTGATATATGTATACTGCATGAGGATAACATATTATTGCAATATCTAAAAGCTTTAAAATTAACAATTAATATGTAAAAATGTAAGATAAGTAATTTCCTAGCCTGATGGTCCTAAAGGTATCTTCTTTCAAAGAAAAGGATAACTTTGGAGCAATTAGGGTAAGAAACTTAAGTATTATTAAAATGAAAGGTTGGATTTAATGAGATATTGGAAGAAACTTGTATTTAAAGGAGGACCTGACCCTTTTTCTACTTTATTATATTATCCATTATAGCATTATTTGCTTTATCAATATTTATTATAATTTATTATATAATGCTCCCATGCTAGTATACACATGTATGTGAATGACACTGTCCTTTTTTGTCTGGCCCCTCTATTCAATTCATCTAATCCCCTCTTCAAAGTGAGCTCACAGCAGTTACAGCATGGTTTAAAGCAAATTGTCTAAAGCTTAACACAAATAAAATGATTGCCATGACCTTTGGATCCAAACAGAAACTTGCCAGGCTTCCCACCCTACCAGTATTCTTTGCAGCCAACACACCCTTGATAATGTCCCCTCCTACAAGTACCTGGGAGTTTGGCTCAATCCCTCCCTCGATTTCTCCTCCCATTTTAATGCCCTGCATTCAAAATTGTGCCTAAACTTGGGCTGCTGTATCACCACAAGGCCAGCCTGACCCTCCTGTCAGACGCTATCTCCTAGTCAAATGGATCCTCTCATCCTTTGACTACGCTGACATCATCTACTGTGCTGCACCTGCCACCTCCCCAGTGAGATTCAATGTTCTATTTAATGTCTTCTGCAGATTCACTATCAACTCTCCCAGGTCTGGTATGACTTCCCGACTTGCGTTTGCCCGACTAATAGTTTCCCGCTGATATTTCCCCGACTGCTTTAATCCCACCTGTATACCTGCCTGTGGTACTGTTGGCTGTCACTTAGCGTAAATACATTGGATAGGCTAGTACATCAGTACATTTTCACCACGTACACTCTAAAACATAATACAGGCTCTAAAGTAATCAATCAGGTAACAGGGTGAAAATACAGAAAACACAGACATCTAACAAAATGAAACCTCGGGTTCACCTAAATGCATCACTTCAATTAATGGGTAAAAAGAATCAATAGTGCAACAAAGTTTCACAATAGACCTAAGTTCCTACTAACATAATGACTTCATAATAAACAGTATTACAGGAGTTCCAATGCTGCCTGGCCAGTCGGCGCTCTAGCGTTAGATGTCAGCTTAAGCAGCCTCCTCCATCAATCATAAAATGTGAACCAGGAGCTGATTTGTAAATTAATATCTATCTATCTATGGATATCTGTACCTTTAGGAGTTCGGCTAGCATTTGCTCAATGTGTGAAGGAGGGTAAAGTTCTGATGATCAGTTTAGGCTAGGAATCGACAGAGTGGTAGTTAAAGTTGAACTGTGATCGGCTGCTATTTAAAAAGAGAAACATGAATGTCAGTCTTATCTTCAGTAATTCTTTGTGTTTCACAACATTCTTGGTTTTTAGTAGAAGCTGCCAAAATATGAGGATTCTGTTGCTGTTGTAGGGTTCTGTTGCTGAACTGGCTCAGTTTCTTTTTTTAGCAATGTATTCCTTAGGAACCTACACCATTTGCAATAATCAAATGGCAAGTCCAGTAAGAATTGCTCTGCATATGTACTCACCACCTAATTAAAATAGAACATTTTGTTCCTGATGATCCAACTTCCAAATAGGGAAAACAACCAGCTGCTGCAAATTTCCAGTCACATTTGCAAATGATTTCTTCTGTTTTTACTGAACGGTAAACCCGATATTGTTATATGGAGAAACTGCAATGTTGTTCTCAGCCGATGTTGGGAAAAAGGTGATCAGGCAATAATATGTCAGCAAACATGACCAGTCGGGCAACTGACGTCGGTCTATTACATGTCGGGAAACCAAATTACAGGCAACCGTACAGATCCCACTCTCCCTTCTCTCCTCACCACTGTGACCTATATTGCTCTTTTTCCCTCCAACCCCTCACACAGAGATGCTCCTCACACTGCTTCACCTTCATAGTCAAATTCTGGTTTGGGACCCTTCCACCCTATCTGGCCTTGCTCCTAAATCTGGCCACCCCTTTGCCTTATAACTCATGGTCAGACTGCACCCACACTTTCTCACTCCCATGTGTATGCACCACAGCTGGCAAACTTTCCTTTTCTTTTCATCTTCCCTCCCTCTGGAATACTGTTCCCCTTCAAAGTCACCTCGCTTTGACCTTCCCTACCCTCAAATGCCTCCTAAAGCCAACCCCCTTCACTTCCTGTATTTGCTCTCTCTCCTAGAATCCTCCTTGCTCTCTCACTACTTCCAACTGTTCAGATCCACTGTAATATTGCTGTACATAGCCTTGTATATAATGTTCCGTATATATTTGCCATGTATTTATCTGCTACTCTTCATTTGTAAATTCACTATAATTGCTAGTGCACAATCTCTTTATCATATCTCATCCCTGTTATTTTAATGCTGTATTTTAATTCTTTGTATCCTTCTCCCCTGGGTCACACCTGGAAATGAGCTTCTGCTCACGGTGCCTTTCCCGGTCATCGACTTTTAAACAAATAAAAATAATTCTGTGTTTTATAGTACAGTAATTTAACTGTAAGTAAAATTTTCTTTAACAAATATAGTCTGATTTCTGTGTCATTAAGACAGTAGGGGTTTATAGCCTTGTTAGTTGAGATGTGCATAGTACTGAGGTTTGCTTACTAACAGTAGTATGAAACCACAGTACTACCTTGCTTACATAGAACTTAGAGAAAACAGTACCATAAACACCAGCACCCACTGAAGGCTTGGAGTTCAGACTTCCAAATTCTTTTAGTCCTAACAACCAACAGATGACTTAGTGGACATCCTTATGGTGCAACCACATTTTTTTTATTTAATCTACACAGTGCCAAATAGTTGTAAAAACAGGAACACTGTTCTTCTAGCCCTAACTCCACATTTCTAATATTTTGCACTTTATCCATGATCCAAACATTATCTTAAAGCAGATTTTTGTAAACAAGTAAGAGCCAAGTTCCACTTCAATCTCTTTCTCACTAGCTAACTGCTTGTTTTCACTCCCTGACATCATAAGGTTTACTTTCTACTTTGCACCTTTCATACCTCTAACATACTATAGTTAAAAAAATTGTATAATTTTTGTATATATCCATGCAATTTATATTTATTTGTATTTATATTTATTTTTAATTTTGTTTACTGGGTAGTATCCATTTACAGTAGCAACCCATGGAAAACAATACTTAATAATAATCATGAAAAAGATAATACACATATACAAATGCCAAGACATAAGATGCACCCTGAAGTATTGCAAGTAAAATCATAAAACATTGGTTTGGCAATGCTATTCTCATATTCTTGTCTTGCCTTCCTAATAACCTTCTTGAACTCTCTCTTTAAGATCATATACACTGCCCAGTTGTTGTTAAATTGCTTTTCCCTTATTGTATATAATGGCTTTCTTTTTGCTCTTTAATTTGCCCCTCAAGGACTAACTCATCCAAGTTGGCCTTCTTAGGCAGTATAATATAGTGGTTAAGGGCACTGATCTGCAAACCTGGGTTTTAATACCATCATCCCCCATTTGGATACTGTGGGACCATGAGCAAGTCACTTAACTTCCATATTCTCCCAGGTCACACCTGGAAACAAACTCTGGCTTAGTGTGCCTTTCCTAGTTAAACAATTTCCCCTTTCCCTTTCCCCCTTTTGGCTTTCCTTTCCTTTCTCACTCTGGGGAATCATTCCCTCACAACTTTTTTATTACTTATTTTTTTCTAATAGAAATGTCCACAACTCCCTCCATTTCTCCTGAATGCCTTATTCCCTTACTTCCAACTACTTCCATAATTTTGAAAAAAGTTGTCCTGATAAAATTCAACATCAGTGTGACAGTTTTCTGTCCCTTCTTCATGCTCGTTGATTTGAAATTTAATAATATAGTGGTCAGTATTTCCCAGGTTCTGTCAGCTTATATCCCATAAATCAACTCTTCCCTGTTAGCTCTGCCCACATATAGTAAATCTTCCTTTCTTTCCCCTTGCTCACTACTTGCACAATCAGTGCTACCTATATCCTACTTGATTTTGTGGAAATTAAACTCCCCTATGACAACAACAATTTCCGTTACCCACTGTACCTCTAATTGCCTCCATAGTCACCAGTCTATATCAGTCACTTGATCAGCATGTCAGTAGAAGATCCCCTAACAGCAATTTTTATGGCTGTGGGCAGAGCCTACAGCCATATTACTTTAACTTGAAAAGGGGTTTCAGTGAAACACATTTTTTAGTAGTTTTCAGTGTATCCTTCTATAACACTGCACATTCCTATGGCAGTTAAAAAATACTCCCTTCTTTCTTTTTAGAATGATGGACACAGAACTCCAAACTGATTTTCTCTTATAGCAAATGTGTACACATTCCAAACAAATCTAAATATCTTTAAAACTGCTCAAGATGCACAAAAACAACCAAGTGAAAGTTATTCAGTACAAAAAGACCTTTAACATGAGGGTAGTCACTAATCTGAATTCTTTATATTTTTTAAAATATGGTCTTCCAAACAACCTCATTTTTTTCTCTGTCTGAGTGACCACAGTAGGAGTCATGCCAAACAAATGTGAATATTTCAGAAAGTATACAAGTTACCAATATACAACCAACATGAATGTTGTTTAAGACAAAATGACCTTTCAAATGAGGATAGTCACTAATCTGCATTCATTTGATTTTTTAAAATATAGCCATCTGAAAGGAGAAAATTGTGAAGAAAAATGAAAATTCTGGAAATCGGATGGCCATAGTTTAAAAAATATAATTAGTTCAGCTTAATGAATAGGCTCTTTGGAAAGATAGTTTTGTCCTGAACAACTTTCATACTGATGGTGTATGTGTAACATGTACACTTTTAGAGATATTTACATTTGTTTGGCATAACTCCTATGAAAAATGAAAATTGAGGTAATCAGATGGCCAGAGTTTAAAAAAGGGTAATTACTGCATCTTAACATATAAGCTCAATTGAAAGGTCTTGTTGTCCTGAACAACATTCATATTGGTTTTTTATCTGTAACTTCTAAACTTTTAGGAATATGTACATTTGTTTGAAATAACTCCTATTGCACTTCTAAACCGCCTCAGTTTTGTAAATTACTATGCCACTTGAGTGAAATTCCAATTCTAAACTAGACCACCCTGTTCATCTCTTGTCATGCCTAATTTAAAGTGGACGGAAATTGATTACTTATGTGCAACTGTTTGAAATGTCTCTATTTTCATAAATTACCTTTATACCTCTAAAGGATCCCTATTTAACTGTGCCTGAATAAAAGCTGAAACTGTCAGTTGTGTTTTGTATTGTTTTCTTTGTATGGACAACATTCTGTGCAGTTACTTTCATGGAACCAAGAATTTTGAGTTTTGACTATGTCACTTCATGGTTTCAGAACCGTGGGCACTGTACTGATACATTCCTGCTAACATTTCTGAAACTGTGAAGCCACGAAAAACCTGTTGCAGCATTGGTCCTTGTAATACAAGATCCACAGAAACAGATGATTTGACACCTTTTATTGGACCAACAGAGTTGTTACAAAAGAACACAGGTGCTTTTAGCTTTTGGATTACACAGAATCATATGTCAGAAAATGCTGGTAGTTGTTTTAGAAGAACATACTTTCTCAAAACCAAAGGTTAAACAACAACAACAAAAAAAAGATGAAAAGTTGTTAAGGACCACATTGGTTAAAACTGCACTCAAAAAAAACAACATACCCATAAAAAGACAGGAAAAGTTCCATCAAAAGAAAGCTATCCCGAGGTTAAATGAAACTGACTTGAAAGTTCACCCCCGAGAAAAGCTATAAACCAACTGAAGCTTCATTTTAAAACCCTCTGTGTGTGTCTGTGCTACCATTAGTAAATGACAATGATTAAAAACCACAAGAAAACATAAGCTTAAACAGAAGCTGACAACTTCAGGAGAACTTTAACAAAACATAATATTTAGATAAAGTTCAGCTTGTATTTCACATTCGTGCTTTATTCCTCCTCCTCATTATTTATTGCTGAGCTCATCTGCATGAGAACAGGATTTTTGCTCCTGAAGAGTTCATCTATTTTTGTTGCTGTCTCCCTAATTGAGGTCATAATGCACTACTTGTGACATTACAGTTACTCTCATGGCAACAGATTGTGATGTCACAACAGAGCATTATGACTTGAAGTAGGGAGTAAGCTAAAGAGGTAGATTAAAGTAACTGTAAGGGATAAAAATCATGTATTCATGCACATTTTCTCAGTAATAAATAATGGGGAGGAGAAATGTAGGTGTATATGGAATACAAGCAGAATTTTACCTACTTATTATGTTTTTCAAAGTTTTCTGTCAGGCATCAGTAGTTCTTTCAGCAATACATAGCAAATACCATTAAAAGTCATATAAATATGAAGATAGCCATGTGCTAAGTAAAAGAAAAAGGTTAGATGACAACCTGCCATAGTGTAAATTAAGCATTCATCAGCTGTTTCACACAGTGGTGTCAATCAACTTTTACATAGTGTACTGTTCAGATACATTTTTGTTAAATACATTTTTGTTAAACTGTGTGTACAAATTCATTTGTGCCATTTTCCTGGACCTTAGTAAGGCATTCTACACCATTGACCACTGTTTGCTCCTCTCCACCTTAAAATAAATAGGCATTGACTCAACCTCCCTGGGTTGGTTCCATGACAACCTTACTGGTAGGCAACAACAAATCAAGGCTGAAGGGGAGCTTTCTCCACTTAAACTGATAAAAAGAGGAGTCCCTCAGGGCTCCATATTGGGGCCATTACTGTTTCCTATCTATATCAACAGCCTGGATGTAGGCATTAAGGAAACAAGTATCCACCTATTTGCTGATGATACGGTGCTCTACTTAAGTCATGAATCTCCTGAAGCTGCCTGCAGTGACCTTCAAACTGACTTTAATATGCTGCAGCACCAGATCCTTAGCAAAAGACTACTACTAAACACTAAAAAAACCAAGGCAATGCTATTCTCACCAATTTGCCTGGGGGCTTATTCTGCTGCTGCTGGTCCTTTACCTTCTATCTCCACATTACTAGGTGAAAATCTTGAATTCGTGCCAAAATTCAAGTATTTGGGTGTCTGGATAGACAATAAACTCTCCTTTGTGGATCATATAGAAGAACTGCTGAAAAAAGATGAGGCAGAGGCTTGATCTTTTCTTCAGAATAAATCACCTCCTGACCTCAGATGCCAAAAAAAAACCAGCTTGCCCAATCTACGTTCCTCTCCTTAATTGACTATGCACTCTTCATTTATGGCCAATGCCCTGCCTCACACCTTGCAAAATTGGATGTATTGTACCATAGAGCGCTGAGATTTATAACTGGCCTTCCCTTTTCCACTCATCACTGCTCTTTATACGCAGCTGTGGGGTGGCCCTCCCTTCCATACAGGTGGTATAGAAATGTAGCCCTTTGGATGCTTTGAGCCCTCACCAACAAACTCAAGCAATACATCGCTGACTGTCTCCCCCTAAGTCCGAATGGGAATTATGCCTTGAGAAGTCACTCGCTGGTTTCCCTGAAAGTACCTAGGGTTGGCACACGCTTTGGAAGGGCTGCCATAAGCTTTGTCCCACCCACGCTCTGGAATAGGATACAGAAATCACTGAGACTTAGCTCCCCTGTTAGTCTTGCTTTGTTTAAGACCCTGTATGCCAAAACATTTGTAGAGCTCTGTAACTGCTTCCATTGCTCCTAGCAGTCTGGCTATCATTTTCTATATAACCACATTAATCCCTGCTGCTCAACTAAGTCTTCCTATGCCATGATTACTCCCCTTCCCTCAGTCCCTGCTGTACTTAGCATTCTCTGCACCACCCTCACATACCACCCGTCCACCTATCACATAATCCTATGCCCCAGATACTGTCTGCATAGCATTCCTGCATCTTCCCACCAGCACCACTGTCTTCTATTGATACACACCTCCATATCTTAGGGACTTCTATACAGGCTATTAACATGTTCTTGATGGACAGGATTATAACGGCTTTTATCTTATATGCTAACTGTACACATCTTGCTCCTGTGGTTATTGTATATATCATGCTGCTGTTGTTTATGATTATTTTACTTGTATATGTGCCACTGGAATGTCTATATCCTGCTCCTATTGTTATTGTAAACATCCTGTTCCTGTTGTCTTACATGTATTTTATTTGTATCTGTATACTTGTCGATACAAACTGCAGGTCCACCTTGTAAATGAGCTTGCTCAATGGTGATCACCTGGATAAATAAAGATTTTGATTGATTGATTGATTGATTGACAATAAGTCCATATTACTCATCAATAGTGAAACTTATACTGTCTTAAACATGATATATCTTCAATTCTGTAACAAGAGGCTAGATATGTGTATATTCAAATCCCAAACCTAAAACAGACCCCCTTGTAATTGAAATACTGTTATCCTAATATGTCCATGTATCAACATATGTCCATATGCACCTAATCTGCTGTTGTATTTAATAACAGTTCTATAAATCTAAACCAAAACAAAACACAACTGCCAGCTTCAGCTTTTATTCAGGCACAGTTAAATAGGGATCCTTTAGAGGTATGAATATAATTTATGAAAACAGAGACATTTCAAACACCTGCACATAGGTAATCAATTCCTGTCCCCTTTAACTCATTCAGACCCATTATGTGTTTAGAACATTGGAGACAGAACTCCAAACTGCTTTTCATTGAGAATCTTCCTAAGGCACTGTGCAGAATTCTTAGCAAAGGTGCACATATTCCAAACAAACCTAAATATCTTTAAAACTATTCCAGGTGCGCAAAAACAACCAGTCTAAAAGTTGTTCAGGACAAAAAGACCTTATAAATGAGGGTAGTCACTAATCTGAATTGCTTATGTTTTGTAAAATATGGTCATCTTATTACTTGTATTTCAATTTTGCATTTACAAAGTTCACATTTCTGATGGTAATTAAAAAAAAATCTATAAAGACTTTAGATTAGTGACTACCCTCATTTGAAAGCCCTTTTTGTCCTGAACACAAAAATGTAAAATAATGCACTTGGGGCACAGAAATCCAGGGGCAGAGTACAAAATGGATGGAGTGGTACTGACAACATTAAGAAAGCACAGATTCAAAAAAAAAATAAACTTTTACATTGAGTTAACTACTGTTTAACAATATTATGCATCTATAGTGTATGATGGAACATTGCTACTCATTAAAATCCATCAGTTTCAAAATATTGTTATGCTGTAGCAGCTACTACATCATAGCTGTTATGCTGCACTAGCTACGTTGCTACTACAGCATAACAACATGAACTTGTTGGTGCATGCACCTTAGGCAACTAGGAAGCAGCAATGAAAATGAGAGAGACGGAGAGTGGCACAGTGGGGAAACAAAGTAGGAGAGCATGCTTAGCATAGCAGTTGGCATCCTACACTATGAAAAACAATGGATGGATGCCCATCATTAACATGCCGCGTTAGATCATCTCATGGTTCCCAAGGCAACCAGACCTCTCGAACTGTGCTCTTGAGATTAAAATGGTTGCCTTAGGAACCACTCAGTGATCTAGCAGGTGTGTTACTGATGGGCATCCATACATTATTCTCTATATGGCTGCCACTGTACATCTGATGCAAACCCATAATCACGTTCCTCACTTGAAGCGAAAAGGGCTGGGGGTGGATGCCATAACTGACTCCTTGTTTTTGTGTTAAAGGGGTCAGTTTTTTTACAAGAAAAACAAGGAATGGGGGCATTTCTAAAATGTGCAGACAAATATGGGGACCACTTTTTTCAGAGCATGCCACCACCGGCAGCTACCACTTCAAGACTGCTACTATCCCCACCTAATACAATCAGGGGAAAACCAGAAGTAGTCTACCAGCACTGAGATCAATATGGTTAAGGCACATTTACCAGAAATTACTGCTTAGAAAATAATGAGAATGTGATTGTGATGACGAGCAAATCCCAGACCAGATCTCTAGTTTATTAATAGTCTCCTACTGAGTCTGATTTTTATGGCTATGTGGGCCAAGCTCCACAGATGTTATGCCATCATCAGATTTGTATAAAAGCATTGTGGAAGCACATAACTGGACCACTGTCTGATGTTCTGCCACAGTGCTCTACCATAGTTTCCAGTGTTTCTGTTTATGCAGCCCTTCCCCTCTGCAGGTTGCATAAACATACCCACTTCCTGGTGCACTACTTTTCCTTTCTACAAGTGCAGAAGTGACGGCCACCATGTGCAGCATGGTGGTGCTGACTTAAAATGTGCATGCATGAGTATCGTGTATATGTATGTAATCCCCACACCACCTTTGGCTAGCTGGCATCCCCCTTAAAAGAACTACTGCCAATTACATGGCATACAGTTTTCTTTTGGCAGAACTACACTCATGGTAACACCCCCAGCATTGGCACATATACCAGACTCATCAGCTAGAGGATTGGGGGGGTACATACTAAAATGAACCTTTTTATTTATAACCAGGTCCTGGGGAGAGGATGCTAGGCATATGCTAGACCTAACTGCTGAGATGCCCCAATAATGTTCACACTAGAAGCAACAAGCAGAATGTCCAAAGCAGTAACTGGGATTTTGCAGTATGGCTTTATTTACAGATGTTACTTAAAGCAAGGGTGGTCCCCCCAAAGGTTTGTCATTGCATTACATGTACACTCTATTTTGCAGGACACTTTGCTAGGCTGTACTGTTTTCCACAAAAACATCTCTATCACTCTTCCAAAGTGTATATCTGTGGGATGTGCCACACACTTTAAAATCCTCCTGGAGCATGGTCTTTGCTCAGAGAACAGTGGTGCACATCCATGAACCACTTAGCCTTGCCTGAAACTCCAGATGGCATTCCTCCCATCTTTTGCCCCAAACAGCCTCTGCCATTCCTTCAGAGTTACACAAAATGAGTCTCCAATTCCTAAAGACTCCCAACTATAACTTTAAATTCAGCACAGTTGTGGTGAAAGGGGTCCTGACCAGTGTGATTTAGCCTTATCTAGGGCACACACACCTCAGACAACTCCCTCAGAGAACAGTCTCAGATTATGTACTCACAGATTAGTTGTTTCTTCCTCCCAGTCATGGAAAGAACAAAAGACACCTTTCTTTCTCTGGTAGCTGTCAGATTCTACTCATTGTTATTCCTTAAGACAACTGTGAACTTCAGGAATTTCAGGGGATTGCCCCTTGGATCCACAAGAATTGAATTCCCTCTCACTCCCCCTGGAGTGAAACTAAAGAGTCCTGCAGGTAAACCAAATATTTTACCAAACTAGGGTGAGAAATACCAGGGCTCCATTTGACAGAGCCCCAATGACAGACCTCTTGCCTCTCTGACTGCCACACTTGAACTTACTGATTAACATTCTAAGCTCCCCGAGAGCAGCTGACTCTAAAATGATTATGCTGCTGTGAGAGTTCTAAATGGCATACTCATCCTTCTCTCAGGCTAGCTGAGTAAACAATGATGTCATCATGTAGAAAGCCCCTAATGAGCTCCCCACCAGCTTCCTTTTCCTACCTGCCTAAGACTAGTACTAATGGGATTCTAGTAACCTGAGGGGACTGGGTTGGTACACATAGTTATGTCAGCACCGCCATGTTGCATAAGGCTGATTCCAGGGCAAACTGCATATATGCGAGTATCGCACATGCACAGTACTGTAATCACTGCAGTATTACAGCTGACTCCAGTGCAGCAAGCGCACTGCATATTCTTTTCACCACTCTTGCTGCTCCTAAAAGTGCTCCACAGCTGTATTGACTCTGACCAGAGTTTGTTATTTTCTGCCCTTAGTCTGAACCATGCAGGAATTCTGATTTGCTCCCATTACATGGAATGTCCTCCAGCTCATTGCATATTATATCTGTGCTAGCTGATCCTTCCAGTATCCATAGTGTACTGAAATACTCAATACATTTGTATAAACATACTTATTTTTTTATTACTCTCCACCAGCACATTATCCCCTCTTCTGCTTAGATGGGATCCATACCAATGTTATAAGCTGTTCCTGCTTAAGAAACTTAATAACTGCCTCCTTACACTGAACTCTTATATGAGTTAATTGAAGATTTTGAGCAAACAGCACCAATTGACAGAATAATACTAATGAGGACTTATATATCCACAAAGGTAAGTGGATCCCATCCCAATGTCATACTCTGCCTCTATCCCAAAAGGTTCACTAGTGCCCTAGGAAAATTAATACCTGTCTCCCTGCACTAACCTTTTATTTGAGTTGATGGCTGATTTTTGAGAAAATGGCTTCAGTTGATGGAATAATAGTAATGGGTGCTTCCATATTCACAAATATAAAAAAAAACAGGTAAAAGCAATGCTGGGGGAAGGAGGGTAGGAATTCCAGGAATAATCACATGAATGCATTTTATTATAGGATATCAGGGAGAGCACATAAGTAGGGGCTACCTTAGGCCTCATACAAATTAATAATTACATGGTAACAAGCATGAAGGTGGGAGAGCAGCTGGAAATAAATGATTAGAGCATAGTCAGATTTGGGGAGATGAACAGAGGATGGGGGGGGGGGGAGATTAAAACCAGAATCAGAGCTTTGATTTTTAGTTTAAAGTTAGTTGAAGTGTTTCATAATGGAGTGGGACAGAGTCACAGGGAAAGTAAGAGTGCAAGTGTGTGTGGAGTACTATGTAAACATAATTACATGGGGTCCACAATGAGCAGACTAGATAGACCACATGACCTTCTTTTGCTGGCAAATTGATATGCTTAGATGTACTTGGAGAATATGAGGGCTGTGGTCAGAAAGGAGTTAGAAAAGGTAAATAAAGGATGATTAGTAGAGGGCCTATATAACTCTTTCAAGGAATCATTCATGAGGTAGTGGACCTATAGGTACCTAGAGGTAACCAAGAGTGAAGAGTCAACAAGTAACCACTATGGATGAATGTGGTAGTAAGAAAACTAATAAATGACAAGAGCACTGTATTTGAAATTCAGAAAGAGAAAAGCAGTTAGGAAAACAGTATATGGAAAGCTATATTGGAATACAGAAATTGTTTAGTAAGGAATATTAAGGACAGTGTAATAATATGTTTTTTTAAATGCTATAAGAGGCATGAAGACAGTAAGGTACAGATTAGGACTTCTGAGCATGGGGAACAGGTGGGGATACTGTAGCTACGGATAGCATGGTTGTACAAAGGCTGAGTTTGGTATTCACCAGGGAGGATGACAACAATATGCCTCAGTAAGAGGATATATAGATGTATCCATTGACATGCTTGGATATTTCCTGAGATTTCTGTGATACTGTTAGAGAAATCTATCCATCTGCAGTACCACTGTAGGGCCACCAGAGAGATTTCCTTTAGAAATATTACAAAACATCTAAAAATATAAGGACAAGTTGATGGCTACAACTGTATGCAAAGCTATGATGGAGGACAGCTGCTATGAAGCTAGAATCTCTGCCAAGATGGTGATGAAGCAGTTTGGGAAAATTAAGGTTAATAGATCCCAGGGACCAGAAGAGTTACATCCCAGGATACCCATGGAGTTGCAAAATGAGGGAAAAGAGCAATTAACAAGAATTTTCCAAAATTGTGTAGACATGAATATATACCTGAAGACTGGCAGAGGGTATATGTCATCCCTTTATTTTGTTTTTACTCTACTGTTTCTCTCCTTTCTCAACCCAACCTGCCCATATTAGGACTGCCCCCCCCCCACCTTGTCGCCTGACATCCCCGGGACTTTCTTTTTATTTTGCAGTCTTCACCACAGGACCTAATTGCATGTGCTCAGTCAGCTGTTCAGGGCCTGCAGAGGACCAGGCCATCATCCAGCCACATTCAATCATTTTTTCCTGTATTTTTTCCCAGGGACCACACACATGCAATGATGAAATGTGCATGCTCCACCTCGGTGGAGATGCCCCCAGCATCTGTGAGTAGGATCTCTTCCCATTCAATCCTGCTGTGCTGCCACCTAGCTTCCTCCAGGTGTCTGTCAACCAATAGATGCATTGACCTTCCACCCCAAGAGAGGAGAACTGTCTAAGGTACATTCAATCCTCTCTGTCCTGGCCAGACCCTGAGTTACCTGAGTTCATTCCTGAACTCAGGTTGCTGACATTGCTGCTGGTAGCTCTACCACCATGTTGCCAGGCTAGTCCCACAGCCTCTATTTAGGAAAGAAAATAGATATAACACAGAAAAACACAGGCCAGTTTGCCTGACTTTCATTGGAGTGACAATGACTGAGGAAATAATCAAGGAAAGGATAGTACAGACATACAAAAATTTGAGTTTGATAAGAGATAATCAGTACAGATTTACAAAGGAGAGGCTATACAAATTTAATTTGGTAGGATTTTCTGAAGGAGTAACCAAGTAGCTAGAGAAAGAGTAGGCAGTAGATATTAGATACCTAGATTTCAGCAAGGCCTTTGATATAGTACCTCATGAGCATATATTATACAACGTAAGAAAGCATGGCACTGTGGTTACATTAATGATGGATCAGAAATTGGCTGAAGACAGAAGGAGTGATGGTCCAGGGGTTCCTGTGGAATAGGTTGCAAGAGGAAGCTGTAGAAGCAGAGAGTCTGGATAAGTAAGCAATAAGATACAGCAGGGTGTGTATTCTTTGGGAAATATAGGAACTCCTCTGGTATGTGTTGAGGCATGTAGCCACAAATTGCTTCTCAGCAAACACCAGAGACGTACTTAATAGTGCTGTGAGAAATTACATTTTTTTGAGAGGTATTTTGCTGAAATTGCTGATTCTGTTTCTTCTAAACTTTGTAAACTTTTTTTCCAAAATTTAATTTTTTATGTTTTCCACATATGTTTATACAGTAACTAGTTCACAATATACAGTATGGCCCATACCTAACAAATATAAATACCAAGTTTCAGGTTGCTAGCTCTAAGGTTGGCAAAGGTATAAGCCACCAAATATTTCACAAAATGTTACAACTAAATGAACTGTCTGTTCAGCATAGCAGGTGAACTGATGATAGAGACACTGGTCAAAGAGGACCCACTGGAATACCCAGGGAGAAATGGACTCAAAGATAATAAGTAGCATGGAGTCAAGGCAGGGAGGGCTTGCAAGACCAACTTAATAGTATTTTTTGGACTAGGTAACTAGGGCAGTGGACAAGGGACAAGCAGTGGATTTGCTTTACTTTGACTTCAGCAAGGGGTTTGACTCTGTGCTGCACAGAAGGTTGCTTAATACTTTAGAGGATCTGGGAACACAGAATGATCTAGTTAGATGGGTGGACGCTGGCTGGGGGGAGACATAGAAACATAGAAACATAGATTTTGTCAGCAGAAAGAGACCTTTAGGCCCATCCCGTCTGCTCCTTGTCCCTGCCTGTTCCATTACCACTGACCCTAGTTGGTCAATGGTATTACTCCCTTCCCTGTATCTCTAACTAATATGCCCCTGTGTCTACCCCATGCATGCTTGAAGCTCCCCATGGTGTTTGCCCCCACTGCTTCTGTGGCAGAATGGCATTCTTCAGTCAGATAACCCCGGTGGAGGGATGCCTTTCCTATCTTCTTCTTTTTCCTGCTGTAATCTGTTGTGCAACAATACCTCCCTATGCTATACTTTACCTTTTTCCACCCCTGGTGTAGATTGGCCACCTACATCAGTCTTTTCTATTTTTCACAAAATCTTTTTTCCTTCTTCCTTTATTTCTAGTTTCTACATCCCTCACCAAGAACTCGCCAAAATAATGCACCAGGCTAAGGACAGTTGGCAGGAATGAAATAAGGTGCATTTATGGCATTTAGTGCCAGAGATATAAAGTGCCTTTAAGTATATAAGGTGCTGGTTGAATAAAGTGTATTTTGTGACCTTTAATGAGGTTAAAGTGCTGCAGTGCTTAATTTAATTACGACACTCAAATGCTTATGTAATTTTATGTATATGGTGCCAGAGAAATAAATGGTAAAGAAATGTTTAAAATGGCAGTTAAAATACAGAAAAATGTTCACTTAGATAGGTGGATTATGAATAAAAATGTAGCAACATTATGCTTATGTTGCTTATATTATTTTGCTGCCACTCCATTGTGATACAGCTGCTAAAGAAATTCTGCGTCAAACCAGGAACTGTTTAGACAGAGCGGCAAACGTTTACTTTTTCTTTTGCTGCTGCTCTGTATCAGTGTTAAAGTTTACACATGCCCCTGAATTAATAGGACTCCCGGCTGCTGGCTTTATCTAAAATTAAGGAAATAATTGTGCCAGCTAGCCTTGGAGGAGTCTGTGGCATGTGTGCAGACAGTCCAGGCTGCGAGAGAAGAAAGCTTTCCATGGAGAGGCAAACTTTCACTTTTTACTTTGCCGTCCCTCCGTGGCTCCACTCCAAAGTCCCAGAAAAAGTATTAAAATAGAGAAAAGACCCTGAAGGGTCTAAGAGGAGAGAGAGAGCAGTAATATTGTTGAAAAGAGGAGCTCGCTCACTCCTCACTTGCTCTCTCTCTCTCTTACTGAATGCTGTGTCGCAGTTCAAAGCGGGGAGGCAAACTTTTACTTTCCCTTTCAGCCGCCCTTCTTCCCCGAGTAATCTGTACACTCTGAAAAGTGAGCGCTTGGAAAATAAAAGGGTCTATGCTGTCCTTAGACTTAATCTACAGCCCAGGAAACAAATAATTAAAAAGGGGCTTACCAGGTTTATTGAGAGCCCCATAGCAGAATGGCTAGATTATGATTTTCTGGCAGCTGGCCACTCTGCTGCAACATGGAAATCTAATGATTTAAAGGGACAGGAATGTCCTTATGTGTAGAAATGAAGTACAGATATAGTAGCCCTCATAATAAGAAGAGGGCTGCAAAATAGACTAAACACAATAAAGAGATAAAGCAAATTAAAGAATAAACACTGCAGGTCTCTAAAGGAGCCCCATTATATATAGAGCCCTGAGATATAAAGATCTGGTGTCCATACTATAACAATACAGCACATATATAAATGAAATAAATGTTTTCACTGTTTGCAGATAAAATAGGTGCTGATCTGTTAGCAAGATCTCAGGAATGGACATTCTATAGGAGGACAGTGGCTCCTAGAAGGCTATATTTATCTCTGTCAGCTAAAGCCTCATTATGTAATAGAGGAGGAACAGTTTGGGAACAATTAATGTTCCTTGCCTAATAAAAAACATGTTGAGAAATTGTGGTACTAGGGAATGGTAGTTGATACATAAAGGCTTAGAAGTAACCTTTTTTCATTTGTATAGGATGGGTTATGAGTCTTTAGGGACCATTCTAGAGCTAACTGGATGTTATGGGTGGGCTTCCCATAAGTGGGAAGGCTGTACAAGCCCTTCTCAAACACCAAGAG
The DNA here is from genome assembly GCA_016271365.2 of Neoceratodus forsteri. Lineage (NCBI taxonomy): Eukaryota > Metazoa > Chordata > Ceratodontiformes > Ceratodontidae > Neoceratodus > Neoceratodus forsteri. Next base: position 605,895,857 of record CM057449.1, on the reverse strand, counting down.
TCAGATTAGCAGCATAGCCAGTCTCACTTACCTGAAGTAAGGTAAGCTGAAGGACCTGTACCTGAACAGAATTGTATCTCTAACAGCAGAAAAGCTGATGAATTGATTTGAAATACCCGATGTACTGTAAGGTGAAATAGCCTTGAGCGATTATTTATTTTTTTGTTCTGTTTGAACTGTTTTATTTCTATTTATTAATTTATTTTCTATTTTTGTATAAAATAAAACACACTGCGGGTGTGCTGTACCCTATTACTGTGTCCAGTGTTATCTTTATACCCACGTACCTGTGACAGCTTCCTCTGGCAGACTGTTCAAGTCAACCACCACCCTTTCCATGAAGTATTTCTGCACATCTCTCCTACAATTTCCCCCTCTTAGCTTTATTGCATGCCCCCTTGTTGTAGTGTCTTCCTTTCTCTGAAATAGACCCTTCACTTGAAGCTTGTTCACTCCTGTGATGTACTTGTTTCAGTCATGTTCCCTTTTCCTCTCCTCTCTTCCAGGGAGCACCTATTGAGTTCCTGCAGCCTTTCATGTTATGGCGTCTCATGCAACCCCATCACAATTTTGATTGCCCTCCTCTGTATAGCTTCCACTCTTTCAGTATCCTTGCAGAGGTGAGGACTCCAGACCTGGACACAGTACTCCAGGTGGGGCCTCACCAGTGAGAGATACAATGGCAGCACCACCTCCCTCCTTTTGCTAGAAATCCCTCTTCCAGTGCATCCCCAGTATCCTGCTAGTCTTCCCCATTGCTTTGTTACACTGTCCAGCTACCCTTGGTCATCAGATATGAGGATCCCTAGGTCTCTTTCTTGCTTGGTGACTGTAAGCTTCACTCCCATCATCTTATACACAGCCCCTGGGTTCCACAACCTTAAGTGCATAATCCTGCACTGTCTGGTATTGAAACCCAGCTGTCACCCCTAGACCATTCCTTTAGTTTCCTCAGATATCTCTGAATTCCCTTCACCCCGTCCTCAGTGTCAATTCTGTTGCAGATTTTTGTATCATCTGCAAAGAGACACACCTCACCTTCAAGCTCCTCCAAAATGTCGCTTATGAAGGCATTGAAGAGGACCAGTCCTAGCATGGAACCCTGTGGCACCACAGTAGTCACTCTCCTATTGCCTGAGTGGCTACCATTTACTACAACCATTTGCCTCTAATCCCTTAACCAGTTTAATACCCAGCTTGTTACCTTGTCCACCACCCCCAGGCTGCTTAGTTTCTTAACTAGCCTCCTGTGTGGCACAGTGTTGAAAACCTTACTGAAGTCCAGATAGGCTACGTCCACTGCTCTCCCTTGATCCACCTCCCTGGCAACCCAGTCAAAGAAATTGGGATCCGTACGGTTGCCCGTAATGTGGTTTCCCGACATTTAATAGACCGACGTCAGTTGCCCGACTGGTCATGTTTGCTGACATATTATTGCCCAATCACCTTTTTCCCGACATCGGCTGAGAACAACATCGCAGTTTCTCCATATAACAATATCGGGTTTACTGTTCAGTAAAAACAGAACAAATCATTTGCAGATGTGACTGGCCTTTAGTGGGTGCCGGTGTTTAAGGTACTGTTTTCTCTAAGTTCTATGTAAGCAAGGTAGCGCTATGGTTTCAGACTACTGTTAGTAAGCAAACCACAGTACTATGCACATCTCTACTAACAAGGCTATAAACCTAAACCCCTACTGTCTTAATGACACAGACATCAGACTATATTTGTTAAAGAAAATTTTACTTACAGATAAATCACTTTATTATAAAACACAGAAATATTTTTATTTGTTTAAAAGTTGATGACCGGGAAAGGCACCGTGAGCAGAAGCTCATTTCCAGGTGTGACCCAGGGGAGAAGGATACAAAGAATTAAAATACAGCACTAAAATAACAGGGATGAGACATGATAAAGAGATTGTGCACTAGCAATTATAGTGAATTTACAAATGAGGAGTAGCAGATAAATACTTGGCAGATATATACAGAACATTATATACAAGGCTATGTACAGCAATATTACGGTGGATCTGAACAGTTGGGAGTAGTGAGAGTGCAGGGAGGATTCTAGGAGAGAGAGCAAATACAGGAAGTGAAGGGGGTTGGCTTTAGGAGGCATTTGAGGGCAAGGAAGGTCAAAGATAGGTGACTTTGAAGGGGGACAGTATTCCAGAGGGAGGGAAGATGAAAAGAAAAGGAAAGTTTGCCAGCTGTGGTGCATACACATGGGAGTGAGAAAGTGTGGGTGCAGTCTGACCATGAGTTATAAGGCAAAGGGGTGGCCAGATTTAGGAGCAAGGCCAGATAGGGTGGAAGGGTCCCAAACCAGAATTTGACTATGAAGGTGGAGCAGTGTGAGGAGCATCTCTGTGTGAGGGGTTGGAGGGAAAAAGGGCAATATAGGTCACAGTGGTTAGATGAGAAGGGAGAGAGAGATCCGTACGGTTGCCCGTAATGTGGTTTCCCAACATTTAATAGACTGACGTCAGTTGCCTGACTGGTCATGTTTGCTGACATATTATTGCCTGATCACCTTTTTCCCAACATCGGCTGAGAACAACATTGCAGTTTCTCCATATAACAATATCGGGTTTACCGTTCAGTAAAAACAGAACAAATCATTTGCAAATGTGACCAGAAATTTGTAGCAGCTGGTTGTTTTCCCTATTTGGAAGTTGGATCAGCAGGAACAAAATGTTCTATTTTAATTAGGTGGTGAGTACATATGCAGAGCAATTCTTACTGGACTTGCCATTTGATTATTGCAAATGGTGTAGGTTCCTAAGGAATACATGGCTAAAGAAAAACTGTTCCAGTTCAGCAACAGAACTCAACAACAGCAACAGAATCCTCATATTTCGACAGCTTCTACTAAAAACCAAGAATGTTGTGAAACATAAAAAATTACTGAAGATAAGACTGACATTCATGTTTCTCTTTTTAAATAGCAGCCGATCACAGTTCAGCTTTAACCACCACTCTGTCGAATCCTAGCCTAAACCAATCATTAGAACTTTACCCTCCTTCACACATTGAGCAAATTCTAGCCAAACTCCTAAAGGTACAGATATCCATAGATAGATAGATATTCATTTACAAATCAGCTCCTGGTTCACATTTTATGATTGATGGAGCAGGCTACTTAAGCTGACATTTACCGCTAGAGAGCCGACTGGCCAGGCAGCATCGGAACTCCTGTAATACTGTTTATTATGAAGTCATTATGTTAGTAGGAACTTAGGTCTATTGTGAAACTTTGTTGCACTATTGATTCTTTTTACCCATTAATTGAAGTGATGCATTTAGGTGAACCCGAGGTTTCATTTTGTTAGATGTCTGTGTTTTCTGTATTTTCACCCTGCTACCTGATTGATTACTTTAGAGCCTGTATTATATTTTAGAGTGTACGTGGTGAAAATATACTGATGTACTAGCCTATCCAATGTATTTACGCTATGTGACGGCCAACAGTACCACAAGCAAGTACACAGGTGGGATTAAAGCAGTCAGGGAAACATCAGCAGGAAACTATTAGTCGGGTAAACGCAAGTCGGGAAATCATACCAGACCCAAGAAATCTATGATATTAGTTTGACATGACCTCCAGCCTGTGAAATCATGCTGCCAGTCATTCTAGATCTAGTACTGACTAACAGGGAAATGATCACAGATCTCCAAAGAGAAAGTCACCTGGGAGCCAGTGACCATCACATTGTATGGTTACATTTGGCCACTAGAACTAAATAATCCCATTCCTAGGCAAAACTTTGAGACTTCAGAGGAGCTGAATTTGATAAGATGGCCAACAGAGTTAAGCTAGCCCTGGCAAAAAGAAATACAGGTGAGGGGGTACAGGAAAAGTGGGCAAACAATAAAGATACAATACTTGAAGCAACATCCCATTGTGTTAGAGAAAAAAGGAAGTGCAAAAGAAGAAGGAAACCACTTTGGTTCTCAAGAACAGTAGCAGAAAAGGTCAGAGCCAAAAGGCTGGCCTTCAGGAAATAAAAGGGAACACATCAGGATGAAGATAGGGAGGCATGCCAAACTTCCCTAAGGGAAGCAGGGAAGGCAGTAAGGCAGGCAAAGGCCCAAACTGAGGAAACACCAGCACAAACAGTAAAAGAAGGTGACAAGACTTTCTATAAACACATTAGTGAAAGGAGAAAGTCCAGAGGGGGTATTGCTAAGATCAAAGGGGATAAGGGGGCACGTGAGGAGGAGGACCATGTAAAAGCATCTATCCTAAATAGATACTTCTGCTCAGTATTTACTGAAGAGAAGGTAGGGCAGGTCCCACAGCTCAGTACCATGGACACAGGGGGGAGGGAGGTGTGCACTAGTCCTTTCACAAAAGAAAGGGTCCTACAAGAGCTGGATAAGCTCAGGGTGGACAAGGGAATGGGACGTGATGGCATATATCCCAGGGTACTAAAGGAGCTAAGGGTGGAACTAGCAGAACCATTATCAGAACTGTTTAGTGAGTCTCTGAGCACAGGAGAGGTCCCAGAAGATTGGAGAAGGGCTCATGTGATCACACTCCACAAGAGTGGTAGCAGGGAGGAGGCAGGGAACTACAGACCAGTCAGTTTTACCTCAGTAGTGAGCAAGATTATGGAGGCACTCCTTAAGGAAAGGATAGTGCAACACCCGGAATCCATAGGAGCACAGGATCCAAGACAGCATGGGTTTAAAACAGAAAGGTCCTGTCAAACTAATCTCATAGATTTCTTTGACGGGTAACCAGAGTGGTGGACCAAGGGGGATCAGTTGATGTCACCTACCTTGACTTCAGCAAAGCTTTCAATACTGTTCCACATAGAAGATTGATTAATAAGCTGGGTAGGCTCAGGGTGGGTCAGAAGTTGGTCAACTGGGTGGCAGACTGGTTGACAGGCAGAAAACAGAGATTGGTGGTAAATGGTATGCAGTCAGAAGAGATGCAAATCAGAAGTGGGGGTACCTCAGGGATCAGTTCTGGGGGCAGTCCTCTTCAATATCTTCATCAGTAACATTGCAGATGGACTGGAGGATAATGTTTGTCTGTTTGCAGATGACATCAAGATCTGCAACAGAATAGATGATCCAGATGGGGCGGGCAGAATGAGAAGAGAACTGGATAAACTAGCAAAATGGTTGGAAGAGTGGCAACTGGAGTTTAATGCAAAGAAGTGCAAGATCATGCACATAGGGAAGAGAAACCCTGAAGCCACCTATAGGCTGGGAGAGGAGTTGCTGGCAGTCACAAGGGAAGAAACAGACTTGGGCGTCATCATCACTGATGACCTGAAGTCATCCAAGCAGACCGCTAAAGCAGTAAGTAAGGCTAGAGGGATGTTGGGGTGTATTAGTAGGGGTATCACATGTCGAAAGAGGGAAGTAATAATCCCTCTTTACAAGACACTGGTTAGGCCCCATCTGGAATACTGCGTGCAGTACTGGAGGCCACACCTTCACAGGGACATTAACCAGATTGAGGCAGTCCAGAGAAGGGCAACCAAAATGGTGCAGGGACTGCATCAGAAAACATATGAGGACAGATTAACGGAGCTCAATTTGTATACCCTAGAGCAACAGAGAGAGAGGTGATATGATCGAAACATTCAAACACCTTAAGGGCATTAACAAGGTGAAAGAGTCTAACATGTTTCAATATAAGAAAAATAGTAGGACAAGAGGACACAGCATGACATTAGAGGGAGGCCAATTAAGGGTAATGTGAGGAAGTTCTTTTTCACAGAATGGGTGGTGGATGCATGGAATGGCCTTCCTAAGGAAGTGGTGGATATGAATACAGTACAGGGCTTCAAACAGGCAAGGGATAGGCATAAGAGAGCAATACAGATGAGTATGAATAGATAGGCCATTGACAGAGCAAAGGCCGATGGCACATTCATAAGGAAGAAAAAGAAATGGGCAGACTGGATGGGCCTTGCGGTCCTTATCTGCCATCAGCTTCTATGTTTCTATGTTTCTATGTCATCCTGCAGCCCTTTTACCTCAAGGTGTTCCATGAGTCTCTCCTTCAGTAGTGTCTCCATTAACTTCTCTGCCACTGATGTGAGAGTAACTTGCTTGTAGTTGCTAGCGTCCTCCCTACTGCCAATTTTGTTCAGAAGGACCACAATGGCCTTCCTCCAGTCCTCCAGAACTTCCCCCATCTCCAGTGAGGTGCTAAAAATCACTGTCAGGGGGCGTCCAGCACTGTTCTCAGTTCCTTTAGAACCCTTGGATGAATTCCATCCTGCCCCAATACCTTATTCTCCTTTAAGGCTTCCAATCCCTTCCAGACCCTCTCCACTGAGAATGGACTTGTGTCCACTACTCCCTCTCCCTGTTACTTACTACAGCATGCTGGTCCTCCCCCATCCTCTACCATGAAGATGGAGCAGAAGAAATCATTCAGTATTTTTGCTTTCTCTTGATCTTCCTCTGTGCAGCCCCCCGTGCCCTCCTGAGTCTCGCTATCCTCCCCTTGTTTTCTGCTCTTACCCCACATACCTGAAGAAGGTCTTGTCCACTTTTTGAGCTCCTTAGCTATCCTCTTCTCTGTTAGTGCTTTAGCTGCTGTCACCCTCCATCCTTTCTCCCTTTGCTTTGTCAGAGATACCTCCCTGTCTTCATCCTTGTGGGTCTACTTGTATTTTCTAAATGCTGTTTTCTTATCCTTCACAGCTTTTCCTACCTCCTTAGAGAACCATAGTGACCTCTTCCTCCTCTTTCCCTTACTCACACTCACTTCCTTCAAATTGCATGCAGTTGCCAGGGCTACACCCACCTTAATTTGTCTCCACTGAGTCTCCACTCCCCCTGACTAAGCACCCTTTGAAGCATTCTCTGAGGCAGCTTCCCATTTCATTAAAAGCTGCCCTCTTAAGTCCCAGACCATTGTCTTAGTGTGTTTCTTTCCTGTCCTATCCATATGCAAACCACACTGTACGATGTTAACTTATACCCAGGGTACTACTCACTGTGACATCAGCAATACTGTCTCTGTTTGTAATTACCAGGTCCAGCACTGCCCCATCCATAGTTGGTTCCAAAATCAGCTGCCTGAGAAATGCCCTTGTGTGGAGTATAGGATGGCCTGCCTCTTGATGCAGCTGTGGCAAGAATGCCCCAATCTATATCCGGCAGACTAAAGTTCCCCATTATCAAAACATCTGCTTTGCTGGCCATTTTTCTAATGGCTTCCCCTAGGGCTCTGTCTAAATCCTCACCCTGTGTCAGAGGCCTGTACACCACCCTCATGAGTATAATGGCCTCACAACCCCATCTTTAGGCTGACCCATAGTACCATCAGCTCTTCTTTGTCTCCATGTTGCCCCTGCATCTCAGTAGCCCTTATACCCTTCTTCACACATAAAGCATGCCCTCCACCATTCCTCCCAGACCTGTCCTTCCAGAACATGGTGTAGTCTGGGATGGCCACTTCCCAGCTGTGGATGTCTGGGCACCATGATTCTGTTATGGCCAACAGATCCAGGTGTGCCTCTGCAATGATTGCCTTAAGGTCAGAAATTTTGTTTCTCAGACTCCATATGTTGGCATACATGGCTCTCCATTCTCTTTGTCCCTCTCTTCCCCTAACCTGCCTCACCTTCCTTTTCCTCCTTGTTCCCTTTGTTACCCCAGTCCTCCTCTCCCCATTACAGTGTCTTCCTGCCTTGCTTCCTTCCCCTCTCTTCCAACTGAAGTTCCTCCTCCTGTCTTGCCTGCCATGCCATTCTCTTTGCTTCCCTCAATCTCCAGGGAATTTCTTCTCCATGGGTTAACCTCCCTGTTACAATAGTCTCTGGGGGTGCAGTCTCTGCTTCCCTCAGCCTTTCTGCATCCACCCTTGGCTAATTTAAATTCTTTGTCAAAGTAGCAGAGGGTGATTGTAAATTAGGTCAAGTCAAGGGAGAGGAAGGTCACGAGTGGGATGCTATAGGGTTCAGTCCTGGGCCAGTCCTTTCAATATGTTCATCAGTGGCATAGGAGAATAAATACAAACCAAGATGTATCTCCTTACAAATTACACTAAGCACTGTGGCAGGGTAGACAGTGAGGAAGGCATTAGGAAGCTACAAAGATCAGAGAATTGGTCCATGGTTTGGCAGTAGACAATCAATGCCAGTACATGCAAGGTGATGTACATAGGAAACAAGAACCCCAGGAAGAAATATTGACTGGGTGGGGTTAAGTTGGGCACTATCATTGTGGAAAGGGACATGGTTGTCATCATAAGATCATAAGTGACTCCATAAAACAATGTAGCTAATGCAACAAGGCCTATAGCAAGGCAACCAGGATGTTGGGACATACTAAGAGAGGGGTTGACAGTAGAAGGGAGGAGGTGATACTGCCTCTCTATAGATCACTTGTGAGGCCACATCTAGAATAATGTGCTGAGCTCTGAAGCTCCCACCTAAGAAAAGACAAGGGCAAGCTAGAGACAATAAGGTGTAGGGTAACCAAAATGCAAAATGATTCAGAGTAGCAGGGCAGATCCTATGAGAATCAACTTAAGGTGCTGCACTTGTTTTCACTGAAGGTCAGAAGACAGAGGGGAGATATGACAGAGATCTTCAAGTTCCTGAAAGGAATGAACAAGGTAGATTGTGGGGAAGTATTGAGCAGCTTCAGTAAATCAAGAACATGGGGACATGAGTGGAGGCTGATGTGAGATTCAGGAGGGATATGAGAATGTTTTATTTTACAGAGAGAGTGGCTGAGCCATGGAACAGCTTGGCAGCAGAGGTGATGAGTACAAGAGCCATTAAAGGTTTCAAACACAGCTGGGACCAAGTAAAAGGTGTAAAAAGAATATTACAGTCAAAATCTCTAAAAACGTATGTTGTGCAGAGTGTTTTGATTTGTGTGTGCAGTCCTAGTGTGTCCTTATTTTTGCTATTAGTAGTTTTTTTCTAAAATAATGTCTCCTGTCCCATGTGACAAGTGATGTATTCAAGATTATTGATAAATAAGTGAAAAGTACTGCAACAGTAATCTGCTATTAGAAGTCTGACATTCTGGCCTCAAATAAATAACTTTCTAATTCAATTTGTTTTGTGTTTTAGGTATTGTAAGTATCTATGTCTAGCTAGCAGAAGTAAAAGTTCTTTGTTTTTCATTTTCTCAAACTACACTCAGCCATGAAAAGCGTACAAATATCCCTAAGTCCTCAATGCTATAAATGAAGACTCAAGTTGTTTCCTTACAGCATAGCCCACTCAGTTATCCCTCAGGTATTTGCTTAACTGTAAATGTAGCCTTTAGAGGATGAGGAAAGTTACTTAAAACCATACCTCAACTGCTGTAAATTTACTGTAAACCAGGACTTGTTGAATCAATGGTCCTGGCCACATCATTGCCACATGGGACAGAAGGCAATGTAGGAAAAGGAAGGAAAATAAAAGATTTGATCATGGAGACCCCCAGGGGCCATAAAACTGGTAGGTGATTTAAAAAAAAACTCCTATAGCAAACGAAGAGAAGGACTCACTAGGACCACACAAATAAATTAAACCAGTGCACAACATATGTTTTTGCAAATGTATAGCTCTTTATTAGTTACACAAGGGAAAGCTGTAAGGCAGGTGATAAGAAAGGGTGGAGCTGAGTACCATAGCACTGACTAGACATTAGGTTCTGGGGTAGGAAAGGGTACACAGGGCAGATGGGATGAACTAATGTAATTTTTCTGCTGACATTTCTATGTAACTTCTGAACAGTTGCAGGAAATGTCACAATATTTGGAAGGCTTTTCATCTATACCACAAAGGGTTAGCATGTCAATAATCAGGTCAGTAGCTCTAATTGTGGCTGAGTTTTAAGCAGACATGTTACCATACCATGCTTATGGCATTTTAAGCCTTGTAACCTTAAATCTACTGTAGATAATTTAATGTCACCAAATTTGTCAAGTACATAGACCCAGAAATGTAATCTGTGTATTAAGTTTTAAATATAGTGCTTAAAGGAAAGTCAAGCTAAAAGCAGACAAATATTGTTAAATAAGTGAAGCTCGTATGGTGGAATTTCATGAGTTTTTGCAAAATCATGAAATAGCCTGATAATTGTGAAGTCTTATCCATGAATTGTTTGTCTGTTGTACACCTGATGTGTCACAGAGGAGGAAAAAATAAGCTGGACAGAGGGACAGGAAGGTAATATTTTGTAGGACTCCACAGTTAGGCAGTTGGTGGGGTGGAGTAGCATTGCATAACCATGATGGCAGTGCTGGTGAGATGATCTGTCTGCTGGCAGGACAGATTGAATGCAGTAAGTGCTATCCAGAGCCAGGCAATTCAACTGGAAGGAGGAGTAGACTGTTGTCAAAATTGCATGAATGACATACAGAGCACAAGTCCTGAGAACATAAAGAGGTAATTCATAGAGCAAGGGACGTTATTAAAAGGAAAGAAATCCAGTATTGTTTTCTGAGATTCTCTTGCTCCTTGGGGCATTTGATGAATTACAGTGACCTATTAGGCAGGCAAATTCCAGCTAACAGTCGCAAGAGGAATGTCTTTTTTTTTCTGGTAAACTGGAGAATATTTTAGGTGAAGGGATTACTGCATATCCAAGATGGGCTGCACCTGCATGAGGAAGAGGTGTGGGTACTGGTCAAGAGAATGGAGAAGACAGTCAGGGCCAGGGTTATATAAAGTAGAGGAAAAGGAAGGGTAATTAGCAGTAGTACTTTAAGAACCTCTTGGGCCCAGATAAGATTTGCACAAACTCTTTATCATCTTCAGACTCTCAGCACTCCTTCCCCAGTGAGTGAGTTACTTACCCTGCCTGGATCAGTTTCCCAGTACCAGCCCGGCTAGCTAGATGGCAGAAGTCAGTTCCAGGTTTGTTCAGCAGGTGGGCATGATGTTACCATGGTGAAAGGGTCCTCCCATAAGAGGAGAGCTATTCAAGCTAGAACTACAGCAGCACTTTATAGACCTTTCAACTCCAGCCAAGTCTTTATTTATTTATTTATTTATTTATTAGGCCTTGGATTACAATACCTTTGAGCAACAAAACTCTTTTACAGAGGTTCCACGTCAGTAGGAAGAGGGCAATGACATACAATGGTAACAACAGGTAAACTAAGGGAACATCACATAAATTGAACTAGTACATTGTAAATAGAATTTAGAAATACTAGTAGGTACTCAATGTAACAGTGGAGGGAGAAGGGACAGAAGAGACCCAGTAGGGGAGCAGCCTAGAATGCCTTGTTGAGATTGAAATAATGGATAATGGAGGTACTAGGTAGGTAGAAGAGACAGAGTGAAGGAGGGAGAGAGGTAGGGGAAGGGGTATGGAGGCACAAAAAAGTAGCGTGAGAGGGGGAGGGTGTGGAGGGGAACAGAGTGGAGCGGGGGGATGTGAGTGGTGAGAGAAGGAAATAAGGGGATATGGGGTTGGTGGAGGGGGTGGGGGACCAAGGCTCACAGATTGGGGTAATACTAAAGTGCTGGGAAAGTATAACATTGAACAGGTGTTGCTGCTATGGGAAACAATCACAACTACTGTAAGCTATGAGGTGCTGACTGAGCTTGTGTTTAAAAGGTCCCAATTTTGATTCAGTGAAGATAACACTGTGCAGTATGTTGAACCAGATGGTGTTCTATAAGCAAAAGACCATTGACCTTGTGTTGTGAAGCATCTGTGTACAAAGAAGATCTAAGTTGCTGAGCTGTGAGTATGTTGTGGGTTGTAAAAGGGGCTAAGTAGCTTTTGGATCCCAGGAGGTGAGAGTCCAAGGTAAGCTTTCTTAGCTTGCAGACAGGTTTGGTATTGGATTCGGCCTAATAATTGGAACCACCCGATTTGAGCATAAAGGTCATACACATGTGTGATGTGGTCTGCTCCCATCAGGAGTCTGCATGCTTTATTAAGAGAATCAGTGATCCTTCATAGGGAAGCAAGTGATGCAGAGTCATAGATCACCAGACTGTAACCGATTATGGAAATGATGGAGCTGAAAATCGCTATTCTCAACACCTCTGGAGTCAAACTGTGCTTGTGCCTGTGGAGTAATCCAATCCTTATGTGGACAGCTTTGTCGTCTTCAAGTCTGCATAAGGCCTTTACTGTCTTCACACTGCCAGCCCTCTCTCCACAGCAAATGAGTCACTTATTTTGCCTGGCTCTCATTTCCCTGCACTGACCCTGCTGACTAGGTGACAGCAGTCAGTTACAGGTTTGCTCAGCACATGAGCATGGTGTCATCATATAAAATAAATAATATTGAAAAGGTACAAAAAAGGGCAACTAAAATTATACCAGATTATCAGAAATATGCATATGAAACAAGATTAAAAGTTTAAAACTTATGCCGTTACACACCCACAGATTCAGAGGCGATCTATTAGTCATGTTCAACATTGTGAATGACCCAGAACTCATGTGTAATCTAAATATAGCTTTTAAACAAAATACAACTGTTACACGGGAGTATCCATTGCAAATAAATAGTCAAAAATCCAACTGTAATCCCCCACCGGCCACTTGTTCAACTAGAAAGCACAGCTCCCATATTTTTCTGTCTAGGGAAAAGAGAGGGGTAGGGGTACAGAAAATAGTGTCACAGACAAATGACCATTACTAAACCCAGGTCCTGAGGAGAGAACTTTTGCTAGGGGCTATGTTAGGTCTGAACTTCTGGAGGAGTATCCAGTAATTCCACACAGGAAGCAGTAACAAGAATGTCCAAACCAGGTTGGGGTTCTACAGTGTGGCTTTATTCCAAAGATGGTACACTAAAGCAAAAAGTGGACCCCCAAGGGTTTACACTTCATGGCACAAGGCAATGCAGAACAACAACATCTGTAGCAGACAGAAACTCTAAACTCCCCATATTGCATAGGACTTCAAACCCTTTTCAGCGGCAAAGCCTCAGCTGAAACACACATCTGTTCTAGTGGCACTGGCCACAACGGATCACACAAATTCTTCTAGTGGCACTGGCCACAACTTAGAACATTTCCCATATGACATAGGATTTAGAGGTTTGGCCATGTGGCAACTGGCCACGAAAGAGCACAATGGTGCTCAAAGTTAGCATGACCCACATCAGGGGGTAAACGTCCTCTTCAGGCATTGACCACCATGTCCTGAATAAGCAGGCACCCTTACGGAACCTGTAGTGCTGAACGGGTCACTCCAGATGGGGGATTGCCCACCTTTTGCTTCCACAGTCCATACCTAGCCATTCTTTCAGAGTTACACCTCAACATTTAGCAAACAGTAGAACTAGGCATCTTGGAATGACTTTCACATTCAGCCTTAGGAACACGCTATTTTGGAGTGTAAATTTAAAGTCCTGAACAATGTGCCAAGTCTCACTGGGGACTCCACAATTGTCAGCCAACTTTAGGAAAAGATGAGTCAGTCTCAAACAGTACAGAACTGGGTGCCTAGGTCCCTTTGTCAGAGCACACCCCAAAAGAAAAAGCAGGTACATTTCTCCTGGGAGGTTCTATGTCATAATGGCGACCACTGAAAGGCGATCACCATTACGGCGAAGTCACAGTGCCAAAATTTGGTTTTGGCAATATGACTCCCTAGCACACTGCAAAATGTCACCGAGGACTTGCATTTGTAACATTTTATGCAGGGGACCCCCCCACTTAAGGATTCTCAACTCCAAGAGGGTGCAAGTCAGGGGGGTTGCAAAATGTTAAAAAAAAAACAGAGCTGGGCACAACCAAAACGTACCTGTGCCCAGACCCAAAACCAGCACCCTGCCCACCCAAGCCGTGAACCCACCCACCACACCACAGGGCCAGCTTGGCAGCCCACCATGGCACCACCCCTCAAAACCCCTCCAGCCCCTCGCTGAGTGTGCTCGCTCCCACCCCCCCACGCGCATATGTGTAGTGACATCTCATTACTACATGTGCCAAACCACCCCATCTGGTCAACCTACCTCATCAGTAGCCCCCATGACATGCACCATGATTGAGTCACTGTTTTGGGTTCGCTCTATCGCAGTCATGCATGTCATGGGCTGCCTCCTGTGATACCCAAAGTCAGATTACTCACAGTTGTCAAACAAAAGGCAGTTTCAAATGTCCTAGATCAATTCAGGGGATTTCCCCTTGAATCCGTTCCGCAGTCCTTCTCACCTCACAGGGGATGAGAAAAATCAGGAACTCCTGCTAGACGGTTTCTGCCACTTTCATAAGGCAGGCAGATGGTTCTCAGCACTAGGGTGAGAAAACGTAAGCTCTCCTCAGAGCCCAGACTGCAGCTCTTCACTTCTCCAACTGCTCACTGTGATCTCCAACCAACAACTAACTGAAGGTTCTAAAACTCCCCACTCACAGCTAGCTACCATGGCTTATGCTGCTGAAAGAGTTCTATATGACATCACCTCTCTCCTCTCAGCTGAGATCAAGTAAACAGAGAGGGAGCAGGTGAAAATCTATTTAACTAGTTATTCACCAGCTGCCTTCCCTACCTAGCACTGGCAATGATGGGATTCTAGTAACCCCAGGGGACCGGGAGGTTACACTTACCCCTAGCCAGGTGAATGACTGTGCACAGTCATTTCTCTACCCGGCACTAAGCCATCCTACCCTCTGTGTTACCTACAGGGAGGTAGTCCTACTTCTTCCCTACCATATGCCAGGCACAAGCAGGCAACACTAAAGGCCCAGAGGCTGGCTGATGAAACTTCAGCCCCTATCCTACGATCTAGCTATGGATATTCAGTGACTCCAAGAAACTGCCTGAAGCATGCCCTAATAGACCAGAACTGAGTCCCCTATTGCAGGTCAGGACCACAGCCTGTCTATCCCCCTAGCCCTCTAGGGAAAATCTATCTGACCAGGCTGCCCCTTGGGGAACCTCCCCCCATGCCCACAGGGTACCTGTGAACAAAAACAACAAGGAAACAACACACTGCAGTACATTACATTTCCAACAAACTTTCCCCACAACCTCACACCTGTGAAGGAAAAAGCATGTTAACACCCTGTTAACCACAAACAATCCTAAATCTCTAGGAAAAATTAGGAACTCTGCTGAGCTCCCATGTCTTCTTTTCTTTTCTTCTTTTCTTCTTCAGGAACACCTGCAAGAGAAGAAAAACAAAACACAACCTTCATACCACACAGTGTGTAAACCTCCACCCGAACACTACAGAATCCCAAAAAATATTTTTCTAGAAAAGTACAAAAGTAAAAAATGGAAAACAGACATTTATGCAACACATTTTGGGGGGTGGAATGCCCTAAATTTTCCATACTAGTGACAGAATGTTGTTGCCCGAGGGCAAGGTCCATAACAGAGTCTCACCTGGGCCAGCTCCCACTGAAGAACAGTTCTGGAACAGGGCAGGGCCTGAAAAGCACTGCAATCCATGGGGAGAGTCTTTGAGGACAATTCAGACAGTTTGTGGACAGTCTTCAGGGTAAAGTGTGTTATGCAAAGTCAGTTAGAAAATACAAAATTTGGTCTTACCAGTTCCTTGAAGACTGAAAACAAATATCACCTTACTTCTCTGAGCTGAGGACACTCTTCCTCCAGGTGGCATCTTTGGATACGGCTGGGGTGATGTGCTCTGGAAAACCAGGCGATGAAACAGGAAAAACAGCTGGGTTATGTCATCTGGAAAACCAATTGATGAAACAGGAAAACAGCTGGATTGATGTTATCTGGAAGGCCAGGTAATGGAAATGGGAAAACACTGCTGTCCTGATGAATCTGGAGGCACCTGAAGAATCCTGGAATACCAATAAAGCTGCATCTTCCTCCTTGGATACTGCTGCTGCTGGATGACAGACACTGGGCTGCCACTGCTCGCTTCCCTCTGGACATGGTGGGCATATTCATAGGGAGTGGCACCATTGAGGGTAGTAGCACTCGCAGTAAGATGCAAAAACTATGACACCATCTGGACATTCAAAGTTGATGTTGTAGAATGTCTCATTCCCTGCCTTGTCCACAATTCACAGTGTCCATAAACAGAGTTCTGCCCAATTTCCAGAATTTAAGTCGATCATTTATGACTCTGTCCCTGACACATTCTGCTGCACCAGAGTACAAATTCTTGCTTGCCTCTTCCAACAACCAGGACTTCCTGTTCTTTTCAATTTCCTCCCAGACTCTACAAAGAAAGGTAGGAAAGGACTTTCCTAAGATGGCATCAGCCCGCCTATGTATCTGTCTCTCCTCCTTGCTACTCTTCACAAGTGTGCTACCATGGCTCAGCTTGGGGGTGGCCAGTCCTGGTTGAGCCAGTGCTGCATACTTAAAAAATGAAAGAACTTGTCCCTGACCATCTCTGTGGGCAGGTTAGTGGAGTCTTCTTCTTCTCTTTCTGGCTTCTCTGAGGCAAGAGTGTGAGGTGACTCATGGGGACCCTCAACATGAAGATACATATCTTCATCCTCCTCTTTCTCACTCAGGATCTGATCCCAGGAGTGAGCAGATGTCCTCACTCCCAAGGCAGTCCACTCCTCACTGTGCTTGGAGGTAGACACCTCCCAGTTCAGTGTCTCTTGCAGTTTGTCCTTCCCTAATAGGCAAGGACTTGGACCCTCCTTCCATGGGTCCACGGAACCTTCCATTGCACTGCCCACCTTGGACATGTGTGTAGAAACTCTTGTTTGTTCCTGCTCTTGCAGTAGATCCATGCTCTCTCCTTCTGTGCCACACTCTACGGGGCTTCCCCCTCTACAGGTTCAACCTGGTGCTGCATGCTGCTTCTTGCAGAGCTTCCTACTCTGGTCCACTTGGGAGCCAAATGAATTTGTGATGCCCTCTCTGGCACTGCACTCTGCTCATACATTACTTTACAAGGCAATCTGAACAGTGAGGTATCAGAAACACATCCCTTTCAGCCCTGAGGCACATGATGCACAGTTTCACTGGATTGCTAGGGATTGCTACATCTGGAGGCAACATTTCACCATAAAAAGTTCTCTCTTTTTCTCTTAGTATGGCCACCTCCTCTGTGATCATAGCTCGGGCATGATCTGGATTGCGGGGATTTCCTGAAGCCATGTCTGAAAGCAAAACACATAAAAGTTCATTGTTACTGATTTGTTTACTAGTCGGTTTACAGTTTACCCATGCCACAGTGACAGTCATCACAGAGACATCCCCTACAACGACAGTCGCAGTGCCGACTGTCAGCTTTGCAGTGTCGGGGATGCCTCTGTGTATCCATCGGGGGGCTGCACCCTCCCAACCTCCCCATGTGGGGAGCTATGCACCCCACACCTCCCGGTCTCTAGGATTCTAACTCAGAGTTGGAGTTGGACGAGGGGGGTAAACACCCAGAGAGGCAGTCCCGATCGCCATACAAACCAACACAGCGACTGGTGGATTTTGCCCAATTCCTGTCACTGTGGTGGTCTTCATGATCTGGGAGTTGCTGTGGCAGTGGTATACACCTCTCTGCAGTCTCACAAAGTGGCTCCCTGCTGTTGTGTTTACATTGCTAACCCTGCCCTGTAATGGCGGGGGTAGCTGTCCTCATGCATTAGATCTGTTTCTGACATAAAGCAGTGTTTCTGATCTTTTCTGGCTACTGATTTTGCTCAAAACTGTAATCAGTTGCACAGCTTGTATCTCTCAGCACATTCAAATAATTTTAACTTGACTTTGTGATCAGCATCAATCGAGGGACTGTTTACACATGCACAAAGTCACTTGCAAGCCACAGTATTTCCATCACATAGGATTACCGCTTTGCTGCAGCCTAATATAAAACTCAGAGTCCCTCACTTACTTAGAAACATTTACTGTTGCTGAACCCATCATAAATGCTCACAGTCTATGCTCAGAATTTTTGTTTGCTGTCCTGCTGTTACAACTCACATTCCTTCTTTGCAAAACAATCAAACTGCTTACAAACAGATTCAGCTGGCTTGAAAAATCACATACAGTTTGATGCTCAGTTACTGTAGCTGGGTTTTACTCACAGAAATCAGTAGCTGGCTGTCTGCGGTGGAAATTTTTGGCCTGGCGCTAATCCAGGAAGGCCTCTGGGGTGAAATGGGCTGGTGGTCCCGCCGATCGTAGCCATGAATGCCACGCTCATTTTTCAGTCTGTCGGACAATGGGTTGAGCTTGAATTTGCACAGCAAAAGACTGTCTTCTACAGATTAGAATGTTCACAAACCCCTCGATTGTTGATCCTGGTCTGACCAGCTCGCACGCCACTCGCTCTCTCCTCCTAGAACACTCGGCTGTATGCAGAAGCTGGCTAGGGAACAGGACTGATTGCAATTGCACCAATCACTCAACGCCATGCAAATGAACCTCTCTCTCTCTCGCTTGCTCTTCCTTCATGGCGATTGTCCAGCAGGAGCAAATTTAAACTGAAAACTAACTTTTTTTCTCGGCTGCAGTTTCAGTGGTGGGAGCACAGTTTTAACCATTTTCTCCACAGATTTTAGAAATTTCTTTAGCGACTCTCCCAATATGCACACAAAGCACGTGAAATTTTCAGGGTACATTTCTCTCTCTCTGTTTTCTAAAGTCCAGGCTACATTTGGCATTTAAAACTTGCAATTTAAAAAGTTCTGTCAACGTTCTGGATGCAGAGACAAGGACATACACTTTATGGCTTTACTGTCCATTGTAAGTTGGCACACACACACACACACACACACTCACAGCAACACTTTGCTGTATCTGTACTAGCAAGCATCCAAGCAGCACATAAGGATGGCACTGTTCTGGGCAAAATCCTTTTGTGTAAAGCTTCTTTTCCCATTTGGGCTACCATGCTACCAGACAGACAAACACTATCCATACCCTCAGCAAAAATTTCTGATTCTCTCCTCAAATTAAACCACATCCTTGGATGAGCCCCCATTGTTGTAACCCCCACTGGCCACTTGTTTAACTAGTATGCTCACCTCCCATATTTTTCTGTCTAGGGTAAAGAGAGGGGTGGGGGTACAGAACATAGTGTCACAGACAAATAACCATTACTAAACCCAGATCCTGAGGAGAGAACTTTTGCTAGTGACTATGCTACTGTAGGTCTGAGCTTCTGGAAGTGTACCTTGTAATTCCACACAGGAAGCAGTAATAAGAATGTCCAAACCAGGCTGGGGTTCTAGAGTGTGGCCTTATTCCAAAGATGGTACACTAAAGCAAAAGTGGACTCCAAGGGTTTACAATTTGTGGCACAAGGCAATGCAGAGCAACAACATCTGCAGCAGACACAAACTCTAAACTTCCCATATTACATAGGACTTCAAACTCTTTTTAAGGGCAAAGCCTCTGCTGAAACACACATCTGTTCTGGTGACACTGGCCACAATGGAGCACACAAACTCTTTTAGCACTGGCACTGATGGGATTCTAGTAACTCCAGGGGACCGGAGGTTACACAACACTAATAAAATGAAATATTTTTACACTCACAGAATTACTGTATAACCCATGGAACTCAATACCCAAAAAGTTATCATAAGTAGAACAAAAACATAATTTAAAAATAGTTTAAAATAGACTTAATGCTTACATACTAAAGGGAGAAACAAAGAGGTATTTCCTCTAATTTAGTGGCGCAGCTACCAATGGGCTTCTGTCTTTTAAGTTCCTATTTCAGCTTTGTATGACCTTAATATGATTTCTAGCCTCTAGGAAGCCTATGTCAGACTATGTAAACTGTTTACTGAGGTCTGTGACTGGCTCTTACCGATGTGCAGGATGAGAATCTGGGCAGATAGAAAGGAATGAATCAGTTCTGACCTAGTTCATCTGACGTAAAAGAGAGGCATGAAATGGAGGCAATATCGAAAGACAAAAGATCCATGTCATCATCAGGATTATAAATGGCTCAGAAAGAAATTCAAATCTGAGACTTGTTTTTCCAAAATCTATTTATTGAAATCAAAACAATTGAAAGGCCTTGGGGATTGAAATTAGCATACATTAAACTCCCGCTTAGGGTGAAATGAAGGAACAAGCAATCTAGTTCTTCAGAATGGGGAGAGCATGGTGGAAGACCATGTCTTGGTTGGTACCAGGTGAATATAGCAAAACAGGAAGAACAGAGCAAAAACAACTGCGCTGTATAAAGCGTGAATCCTTCCAGAGCGACAGGGGTATAATAACAGTAGGAAATAACCATTACCCCGTCTCTGTACAGAGGAATGTGGAAGGGATGAAGAGGCTGCAGGTATGGGGCTTCATTGAGCCACTCCAATGGCTGAGTGGCTAAGGCACTAGACCATACAGTGGGGATGACCAGGAGATCAGGACTTGATTCCCTGTCTCCCAATGTTTTATTTTTTTCTCTTTCGCTGAGAAACAAAGTTTCCCCCTCCCGAGTTGCAACATACCCCTGAGGTCCACACCCCCTCTGAGTTGATTATAATCATTCTGGGGGGTGTTGCAGGTACAGCCCCCACAAAATAATAGAGCTGTTCTGTCGCCCCTATTGTTTGAATGAGCAGACAGCATTTCAGTGATAGTAGGTGTTTTGACAGACAATTTTTGTGCATGCAGCATTTTGCCTGCAAGGTTATATGCTGCACTGTTATTGTGTGTGACATCATGACCCTGTGCCATCTTGGTTACTAACATACTAACATGCTAAATTGCCAGCAGAATAGGCCTAATGGTCTTTTGCGTCTGCTCATTTGGTCAGCCCCATCCTGTGAGCTGAACTTGCTGCCCCCCTCGCCTTCTCTGGCCCCTCTCTTCCCAGTTCCGGGTATTCTCGTTGCATTGGATTTTGCTTCCAGAACCCTTCCCCTGTACCTATCCCACCCCCTTTTGAACCCCTTCACTGTCTCTGCCTCCACCAGCCCCCTAGACAGCGCATTCCATGGCTCCACCACCCTCTCAGTGAAGTAGCACCTCCTCCATTCTCCTCTGAATCTTCCCCCCTCCAGCTTCCACCCATGCCCTCTAGTGGCCCCCTCCTCCTTCCTTCGAAGCACCCTGACTGCTCCTCCCCTATTTACCCCCTTCATGTACCTGAAGACCTCTATCATGTCCCTCCGGTCCCTTCTCTCTTCCAATGTGTACATATTTAGCTCTTCGAGCCTCTCCTCATATGTCCTGTCCACTAAGCCCCAAATCATTTTGGTTGCCCTCCTCTGGACCCTCTCCAGGAGTTTAATGCCCCTCTTTAAGTGTGGCCTCCAAAACTGCACGCAGTACTCAAGGTGCGGACTCACCAAGCAGTTATACAGAGGGAGTATCACTTCCCTCCTTCTGGAGGTGATCCCCCTAGCGATGCATCCCAGCTTCCTGTTGGCCTTGGCTGCTGCCCTCCATCTTTAATACACCTCAAGAAATATCGCCCTGATCTACCTCTTTTTTCAAAATCATCTTTCAATTTGGTTATTAATTCTTAGTTTCAGAAAGTCAAATGCCATTTTCAAATACCACCCCCCTGCTCTTGTGCTTGAAAATCTACAGAAGACTAACTCATACCCAGCCATAAGCCCTAGTGACTTAGATTATTGTCTTCTCAAACTCTCCTAGGAAGCTATGGCTCCTCTGCTTACCAAGTCATTTAATTTTTCACTGTGCAAAGGTGTTTTCCCCGAGGTTTGGAAATTGGCTACAATTAGTAAGTGCAGGTCCACTTTTATCATTTCTAACTGTCACTCCATTTCATTGCTGGCACCCCTCTCCAAGGTTTGTGAGAAGGTGGGTTTTGACCAGATCAATGAGTTCCTTTCTAAAAACAATATTCTTACTGTTTTCCAAAATGGATTCTGTTCCATTTATAATACTGAGACAGTCTTGGTGAAGTTCACAAGCCACGTGCAGGAGCACTTGAAAAAGGGCTCTATGCTGTAGTGGTTTTTGTGGCCCTCATCAAAGCTTTCAACCTGGTAGATCTTTGTTTGCTGCTGGAATCCTTTGCTGATGCTAATTTCTCTGAGGATGTATTACCTAAGTTCAAGAAATATCTCAAGAAACGGTCTCATAGAATCGACATATCTGGAATGAAATCAAAATACTGTATAACTAAAATATTTCACTGTCCTTTTATTTTCACTCTATCCGTGCCCACCAAAATAGTGTTAAAATGAATGGATAGCTAAATATTTTGATTAAGGCTACAGTGCGACAGTGTGCTGCTAGACTATTACTATTTTCCCCAATTCTTTTGTGTGGACTAGTGTGATACAATGGTGCATGTGTATCTGAACAAAACACAACTGTAACTGAGTAACCATAGAGTCCTCTCCAAGCCCCATAGCAACAGCATGTCATGTAATATAAATGGATAGCGAAATATTCAGCATCTGACCAGGAACTAGGAAGCTGTGAATGCACTTGACCCATATATCCCTGTGTAGTCATTAAAATACATTAGAGGCAGGTTATAAAAACTACTTTAGGCCTGCCCAGTGGTGCTGAGGGTTGAGGCACTAGACACCACACCTCGCGCCACAATGATGACCCATGCAGTTGCAGCAGCCACTTCTAAGAGTGGGGTTATTCTAGAGGCCCTACAGGGGGCATGCCTTAGACAACTAGTATTGGAGCCCACTCGAGAGGGAGCAATCTTAGACCTGGTTCTCTCAAATGGAGATGAAGAGAGGATCACAGATGTAGAAGTGGGTAGCCATCTGGGAACTAGCGACCATCAAACAGTATGGTTCACAATAAACACAGCAATAGAGTCAAGCCATACAAAGACAAAGGTACTGGATTTTAGGAGGGCGGACTTTGTCAAAATGGGTGAGTGCCTAAGGAATGCACTAGCAAATCGGTAGGAAGGAGGGGTGGAAGAACAATGGGGAATAATAAAAACTGCCATCACAGAGGTATCAAGCCTTTGTGTAAAGCAAATAAACAAAATGAAATGAGGTAAGAAACCACTATGGTTCTCAAAGGAAGTGACAGTGAAGGTTCAAGAGAAAAAGAAAGCATTCAGGAAGTACAAGGAATCACAGAAGGAACAGGACAGAGAACTATATCAGTTAAAGCAAAAGGAAGCTGGGAATGCAGTCAGATCAGCAAAGGCCCAAACTGAGGAAAAGATAGCCAACTCTGTTAAGAAGGGGATAAAACCTTTAGAGATACATCAGGGAGCGAAGGAAACCAAGGAGGGATAGTGAGGCTTAATAAAGGGAGGGAGGGTGGGCAGAGGGTGACTGTGAAAAGGCAGAGATACTAAACAAATATTTTTGCTCAGTATTTACAAAGGAAGAGGGGGAGGTACCTAAAACAAACAGTAGAAACACTCTGAATACAGAAGTTGATACCAGCCCATTTACAGAAGAAAGGGTTCTGAAAGAACTCTTAAAACTGAAGGTGGACAAAGCAATGGGGCCTGATGGGATTCATCCCAGAATTCTAAAAGAACTAAGGGTAGAACTAGTGACACCACTGACTACCCTCTTTAACAAATCATGGGAGGATGGGGTGGTACCCGAGGACTGGAGGAGGGCAGATGTGATTCCCTCTCACAAAAGTGGGATAGCAAGGCAGAAGCAGGAAACTACAGACCTGTTAGTTTAACCTCAGTGATAGGGAAAATGATGGAATCACTTCTGAAGGAAAGAATTGTTAAATATCTAGAGGCCAGAGGGGCACAGGACCCAAGGCAGCATGGATTCACAGTGGGAAGGTCATGCCAGACAAATCTGATAGATTTCTTTGACTGGGTGACCAAAGTAGTTGATCAGGGAAGGGCTGTGGACATGGCCTACCTAGACTTTAGCAAGGCATTTGACACAGTCCCACACAAAAGATTAATATACAAGTTAGCCAGCCTGGGAGTGGGTCCCAAGATGACAGCCTGGGTAAAGAATTGGCTGGAGAATAGGACACAGAGAGTAATAGTAAATGGAGTCCACTCTGGAAAAAGGGGTTAGTAGTGGGCACGTAGGGTTCAGAGTTAGACCAGTCCTCTTCAATGTCTTTATAAGTGACATTGTAGAGGACTGGAAGGAAAGTATGTCTCTTTGCAGATGACACAAAGATCTGCAACAGTTGATGCACAGGGTGGGGTGGAAAGGATGAGAAGGGACTTGGCAAGGTTAGAGGAATGGTCAAATGTATGGCAGCTTAGATTCACTGCTAAGAAGTGCAAGATAATGCACCTAGGAAACAAAAACCCAGGGGAAGAGTACACAATGGGGGGTGAGATACTAACAACAACAAAAATGTAAAGGGACCTGGGGTAGTCATATCAGATGACCTAAAGGTGGGCAAGCAATGTGAGAGGGCAGCAAGGAGGGCTGGGGGGATACTGGGATGAATAGGGAGAGGCATCACCAGTAGAAAACAGGAAGTTATTATCCCTCTGTACAGACAGCTAGTGAGACCCCATCTGGAGTACTTGCAGTTCTGGAGACCCAATTCTCGAAAGACATAGACAGGATGGAAGCTGTCCAGAGGAGGGAACTAAAATGGTGCAGGGTCTGCACCGAAGACATATGAAGAGAGACTTAAGGAGCTTAATATGTATAGCCTCGAGGAAAGGAGGGAGAGGGGACATGATAGAAACTTTCAAGTACCTCAAGGGAATCAACAAAGTCCAAGAGGGTAGCATCTTTCAAAAAGAGGTGTAAGAACAAGGGGCACAATTTGAAGATAGAAGGGGCGGCTCAGAGGTAATTTAGGGAAGTATTTTTTCACAGAGGGTGGTGTATGTATGGAACGGCCTTCCAGAGGAGGTTGTGGAGTCACAAACAGTGGTGGAATTCAAGCATGCATGGGACAGTCATAAGGCAATTCTAGGGGTGGGGTAGGAAGAAGTAGACTGCTAGTTAACTAGGATCTGCAGCTTATCCATCAAGTAGGGAAATGGGCAGACTGGGTGGGCCAAGCGGTCCTTATCTGCCGTCTAATTCTATGTTTCTATGTTTGGGAATGAGCACGGGCCACCGGGGGTCGGTAGGGGAGGCAGAGGATTGAGCATCTGATGAAAGCTCTCCTCTCCCGGGGAAGGTTGGGTATGTTGTCCCACTTCTTGGCTGCCCCCAGTTAGAGGATGGGGGGTAGCATGCCAGAGTCAGGGAAACAGGTAGCATGGCATCGTCACATGAGAGCACCTCCGTGTGTGTGTTCAGCAAGGGACCACAAGAAAATCAGGAAAAAATTGGCTGCTGGCTTAATGGAAACCCTCTGGTATTTTGGCGCTGCAACCTTACGGAGCTCCTGGGCCCGCTCCAGATAGTGCTCGGAAGAGGGAGAGGACAGACCTTCTCCCTTCTGCCCCACCTCAGGGAATAATCCAAGGGGAATACAGGCCTTGAGTTCCAGGGGGGCAAATGAGGTCATCGGAGACTGGTGGGAACAGAATCCTGCCAGCAGACCGAAGGAGCATAAACATCTGCATTAAAAAAAAAAAAGCTATTTTAGAATAATTTAGCACCCCAAGTACACAACAGGACATAGGGCCAGAAATCAGTTTTTTGTTGTATTTTTTTTTTTGATAAGTGCACAAGTCAAGGATGTTAATATTTCCAATCCCGAGTGCTGTTTCAAATGACATGCCTAGAAACAGTACCCAAGTCAGCCTAGTAACTGTCAATGTGTGTTTTGTTTAATCTGTTTGGCTTGTCAGTCAACTTAACAGTTGAAAAGGTAGCATCTCAAATGTTCCATCAGCTGTCTATCAGTCACTGGAAAGGGTACAAAAATTCACCAGCGCGAATATGAATGTGAGTCTGACAGCTGCATTAAATATAAGGGGCACTATTTTAAATGGTTATACTGTACTTAGCTATTTACTGTGGAGTTCCTCAGGGGTCAATAGTGGAACCCCTGTTATTTTCCCTATTTTTGAACTCCACTCCTGCAGTCTGTCCACATACTGAGGTCATCCTATATGTTGATATGTTGTTTTTTTTTTAACATGGGTGACAACACCCAGGAACTTAATGTTAAAGGGCAGGAAGACATTGACAGGTTGCAGGGGTGGTTTAGGTCTTGTAAGTTGGTCCTTATTCTAAAAATCAAAATCAGTGCTCTTCAGGGGCCTAAGAAGAACAGCACAGAACCATTTGTCATCTCTGATTTTAATAATGAAATCATCAAATGTGTTGACAACTTCAAATACTGGGGATCACTTTGGATAGCTTTCTCTCATTTGACTTTCACGTGTCTCTCACAATTACATCAATACACTACAGTTTGGGTCTCCTATTCAGAGTGCATGTTGTTCTTATACTAGAGTCCTGTAAGCTTTAGCCTTCTATTTTCCATCATTGACTATGGGTCAGTAGTTTTCACTGGCATATCAGAGAGAGTGCTATCCAAACTGAAAACTGCCTACAACAGTATTTGTCGTTTAGTGACTAATCAACCCAGATTAACCCATCAATGTCACTTTTATTTTGCCACGGGTTGTCTCCCATTTGATGAGAGGTGTAAATTTCACTCAGCTTCAGTGTTGCACAGAATTGTGTTAGGAGTTATGCCTTCAAGTGTCTCAGAGTTGTTTTCTCAGGCATTCAATGACTTAGGAACCAGGCCCTAGTGCATGTTTTTGTTCAAAGTGGTATTTTGCATGACCACTTCTAGTATAAAAGCTTTTTTTCATTCATCTGTTAATTTCTATAATGCTTTGCCTGGTAATGCCTTGAACTGCTCTAGAATGTTTTCTTTTACATTAGCTGCAAACTGAAAAAGTGTCTATTTCCATGTGCAAGCTATAAATATTATACATGATAGTTGTTCCATTTGTTTTTATTGTTTATTTTGTCTTGTTGTCATGTCTTGTATCCATTTATCTGGTCGCAAGTAAAAATTTGCATTATTTTGCTCATCTGCTCATCAGAATAAAAAACAAAATTAAATAATTATGCAAAGGTCCATCAAGGGCAGGAGTTAGATGCATGGGGTCACTAAGGAAAGGAAAGGGGAAACTGTTCAACCAGGAAAGGCACACTAAGCCAAAGCTTGTTTCTAGGTACAATCTGGGAGCACAAGGAAGTTAAGTGACTTGCTCAGGGTCACGCAGTATGCAAGTGGGGGTTGTGGGATTCAAACCTAGGTTTACAGGTTTACAGCTCAGTGCCCTAAACCACAGCACTATACTGCCTCCTAAGGATTGAACAATAGAGCTGGATAGCACCCCAGAAGAAGAAAGACTCAAAAGGAGCAAGGGAAGCACAGAAAGATATACCTGTCACTTGAATGCAGGCCAGTATGAGAATCATAGCCAGAAAAATTGGCACGCCATTTGCCTTTCTGGATCTGCACTGAAGTATCTCCATCCCATAGCACAGATCTCTACATCTCAGTAAAACACTACGTGTTACTGTCAATACCGCATGACCTTAATAACGTGGTTCATTATAGCGTTGATAGTTCAGTGTTTGTAAAATACAGTGCTTGTAATAAGCGCTCGGGTGCTTAACCATCACTTGCAGTCTATTCATGGTCAGTGAATTTCACTTACACTCATACACACCCATATGTAATATCTCTACAACCAAGTCATTTTCCACTTGCACACCTTTCTGCCAATTCACAATTGCATACTTGGGAAATCAAAACTCTTATGTGGAATTGCAAGATACAGTTTCACTAACAACACAGTTTGGAATTGCAAGCTACAGTTCATTGGCAACCTACTGGCAGAAGGATTATTTTACAAATGAAAGCAGTTACCGTGCATTCAAAGTTAATACCACACAGGCTATGAACGGAGCTTCCTTCAGCAGTTCCATGCTAAATATGCCTTGCCTTGCCTTGCTTTAATGCTCTAAGTGGGGAATTTCTTTTTCATTTCTGCACTGGGAACTTCTTAGTACAATAAACAGCTTCCCGCAGCAGTTTCCCACTAAATATGACTTGCCTTACTTCAAGTGGTCCACGCCCTATTCTCCCCCCTTCACATCCACCTCCCCTGTGTTTAAAATAAACAACTCATTGGTCTCCGCACCATGTGCAGTGGCTCAAGAGTTTAACTCCTATTATAACAGTTTAGGATCGCTTGTAACCTTTGGTGACCTTAACTCTGTGAGCGTCTTATGCCTTAAATCTTTTTCCCCCTCTAGAAATCCCTGTGGGGTTATTATCTCATCATGGTTTTCACGGCTGCTACACCTTACTCGCCATGCTGTCTTTTACATATTGCTTAATCTGCGGCTCTTATTCCCCTACCCTGTACCATTTAACTACCCTATTTCATCTTCGCATTCCCTTTCCACTGCATTCCACTCTTACGGTCTCTTTCCTTAGTCCCCTAACTCTCTTCCCTGCTGTAGATTAGCCCTTCAGGGGTTCCCTGCCCCTCAAGTGGGAGAAATGAGGATACTGGGCGGTTGTCACTTCCATAGCCACTGCCTGAAACACCCAGACCAGACTCCTTACTAGCGAGGTGTGGCATTGCTGATACCCAATCGGAACGTGAGCACTTTTCTGCTCTGGCGTCTGATTGACTCCTGCAGTTTGCTCCTGTGTCTCCCCAATACTAAGCTAAAGTCTGATCTTCTGTCTAAAACTTGCACAAAAAAGAGCTGTACTTAACTTATTTCCTAACAGTTATGACCTCTATTTTTTCCTGTTTAGAGTGTCAAGATTTGGGACTGTGTTTGATTACACTCCTTTCTGAATTTCTGTGGTTGGGCCAGTCTTTAGGTATCAAGGAATACTCAACTGTGTTGTCCTTCTGTTCTAGTCCTCCTGCTGGTTCAGATGTTCCATTGTCCATGGCCCAGTACTTAATATCGACCCCTTCCTCCATCCCCTGCCAAGGATATGCTCTCCATGGGCTCCCTGCCCATACACAGGGGAAACCTGGGCATTAGGCGGTCAACGCTGCCTTTACTGCCACCTGAGAACCTAAGCTTGGACTCTCCATTAGCAAAGCACGGCATTAGCAGCCATCCAATTGGAACATGACTGCTCTTCAGAGTTAGCTTCTGATTGGTTCCTGCAGTCTGCTTCTGTGTCCGTTCTAAACCAGGCATAAATCTGATTTCCATGCTGAAATTTGCCAAAAAAGAGCTGTAATTACTTTTCTCCTTGACTGTTAAGACCCTTATCCTTCTGTTTAGAGTGTTACATCTTGGGATACTGTGTGATTACACTACTTTTGAAATTCTGTGCTTGTGTCAGCTTCCTACACGAGTAGCCGATCACTTCTCCCTACTGAAGTTACATAGAACATAGAAACATAGAAACATAGAATTTGACGGCAGATAAGGGCCGCTTGGCCCACCTAGTCTACCCATTTTCCTACCTAACAGATAAGCTGCAAATCCTAGTTAACCAACAGCTTACTTCCTCCTACCCCCCACTAGGACTGCCTTATGCCTGTCCCATGCATTCTTGAAGTCCCCACTGTTCTTGCCACAACCTCCTCAGGAGGCTGTTCCATGCATCCACAACCTCTCAGTGAAAAATACTTCCTCACATTTCCTCTGAGCCATTCCCTCTTTCTTCAAATTGTGCCCCTTGTTCTTGTACATCTCTTTTCTGGAAGATGCTACCCTCTTGGACTTTGTTAATTCCTTGGGGTACTTGAAAGTTTCTACTATCATCCTCTCCCTCCTTTCCTCTAGGGTATACATATTAAGCTCCTTTAGTCTTTCTTAAGTATGTCTTCTGGTGCAGACCCTGCTACCATTTTAGTTGCCCTCCTCTGGACAGCTTCCACTCTGTCTATGTCTTTGCGGAGATGGGGTCTCCAGAACTGCACACAGTACTCCAGATGGGGTCTCACCAACTGTCTGTCACAGAGGGATAACAACTTCCTGTTTTCTGCTATTGATGCCTCTTCCTATGCATCCCAGTATCCCCCTGCCTTCCTTACTGCCTTCTCACATTGCTTGCCCACCTTTAGGTCATCTGATATAATTACCCCAGGTCCCTTTCTATTTTACTGTTGTCAGTATCTCACCCCATTGTGTACACTTCTGGTTTTTGTTTCCCATGTGCATTACCTTGCACTTCTTTGCATTGAATCTGAGCTGCCATACATTTGACCATTCCTCCAACCTTGCCAAGTCCCTTCTCATCCTTTCCACTCCATCTTGTGTATCAACCCTGTTGCAGATCTTTGTGTCATCTGCAAAGAGACATACTTTTCCTTCCAGTTCCTCTGCAATGTCACTTATAAAGACATTAGAAAGGACCGGTCCCAGTACTGAACCCTGCGGTACCCCACTAGTAACCCTCCTTTCTTCACTGTGTATTCCATTTACTACTACCCTTTGCATCCTGTTGTCTAGCCAATTTTTTATCCAGGCTACCACCTTGGGACCCACTCCAAGGCTGGCTATCTTGTGAATTAATCTTTATGTGGACTGTATCAAATGCCTTGCTAAAATCTAGGTAGGCCATGTCCACAGCCTCCTGGTCTACTACTTTGGTCACCCAGTCAAAGAAATCTATTAGATCTGTCCTGACGACCTTCCCATCATGAATCCATGCTGCCTTTGGGTCCTGTGCCCCACTGGCCTCTAAGTACTCAACAATTCTTTCCTTCAGAAATGATTCCATCATTTTACCTACCACTGAGGTTAAACTAACTGGTCTGTAGTTTCCTGCCTCTGTCCTGCTCCCACTTTGTGAAGAGGAATCACATCTGCCCTCCTCCAGTCCTCAGGTACCACCCCATCCTCCCATGATTTGTTAAAGAGAGTAGTCAGGTGTCACTAGTTCTACCTTAGTTCTTTTAGAATTCTTGGGTGAATCCCATCAGGCCCCATTGCTTTGTCCACCTTCAATTTTATCAGTTCTTTCAGAACCCTTTCTTCTGTAAATGGACTGGTATCGACCCCCATCTTTTGAGTGTTTCTCTTGTTTGGTTTAGGTAACTCCCCCTCCTCTTCCTTTGTGAATACTGAGCAGAAATATTCGTTCAGTATCCCTGCTTTTTCACTGCCACCCTCTACCCACATTCCCTTCCCTTTATTAAGCTTCAGTATCCCTCCTTTGGTCTTTCTTCGCTCCCTAATGTACCTATAAAAGGTCTTATCCCCCTTCTTAATGGAATTGGCTATCCTTTCCTCAGTTTGGGCCTTTGCTATTCTGACTGACTTCCCAGCCTCTTTCTGCTTTAACTGATAAAGTTCTCTGTCCTGCTCCTTCTGTGTTATCTTATATTTCCTGAATGCTGTCCTTTTCTCCTTAACCTTCCTTGCCACCTCTTTTGAGAACCATAGCATTTTTTTCCTTCGTTGTGTTTTATTGATTTGCTTTACACAAAGGCTTGTTGCCTCTGTGATGGCTGTTTTGATCACTCCCCATTGTTCCTCCACCCCTCCTTCCTGCCTGTTTGCTAGTGCTTTTCTGAGGCACTCTCTCATTTTCCCAAAGTCTGCCCTCCTAAAGTCCAGTACTCTTGCTTTGTATGGCTTGATTGTATGGCTGTGTTTATCGTGAACCACACTGTTTGGTGGTCGCTGTTCTCAGATGGCTACCCACTTCTAAATCTGAGATTCTTTCTCCATCCCCCTACTTGAGAGTACCAGGTTTAAGATTTCTCCTCCTGAGTGGGGTTCCAATACTAGCTGTCTGAGGCATGCCCCTGTAGGGCATCAAGAATGACCCTGCTCTTGGATGTGCCTGCAGCAATGGTGCTCCAGTTAACATCTGGCATATTCAGGTCCCCATCAACAATATCTCCTTTTCTGCCATTCTAAGAAAGCCTTCTATCATTTCCTTGTCCATTCCTCCTCTGAGATGGGGTCTGTATACAACCCCATACGGATTGTGGTGCCATTTCTGTCTCCACGGTGACCCAAAGTGCCTCATCTGCCCCTGTTTACTCTTTAGTTCTGTTGCTTGATCCCTTCCTTTACATAGAGAGAGCTACCCCTCCTCTTTACTCTCCTGTCCCTCCTGTAGATTGTGTATCCTGGTATGTTGACATCCCAGTCATGGTTCTTTGAACCATGTTTCTGTGACTGCCACAATATCCAGGCAACCCTCTTCCATCAAGGCCACTAGTTCAGGGAGCTTGTTACACAGACTACGGGCATTGGTACTCATCACCCTACACTTTTTGATAGCCTTACCCCTTTTAGCCCCATTTCTGTCCTTACTGCCTTTGCCTTTTTTTACATTTAAATCTGTTCTGCTCCCTAATAACTTCTTTTCCTACAAAGCCTCATTTTATGTCCTCCTTAACTATTACAGAAGTACTCTGAACTGATATGACTGATGTAACATTGAGTACTTACCTACATTAATTGTTTTTTTTACTTGTGTTATTTGGCTGTATTGTAAACATCTCTGTATGCATTGTACCATTTGACCCTGAGCTAACCAGGTCCATCTTGTAAATGAGCTTGCTCAACGATGTTTGCCTGGATAAATAAAGATTTTGATTGATTGATTGATGCCTCCTGTGCCACAGCACTTCTAAAGTCACTCTCCTCTAACCTCCCCCCTCCTTATCCTCTCGCACCCAATACTCAACCCCTCCATGCCCATCCTTCCTTCTCTTTTTCTGCGGTCTCTCCAGAAGAAACACTAATGGCTCTTCTCTCTTTTAATCCTTCCAAAGGCTCATCGCTGGATGATCTTGACCCTAAACTCCTCTACCTTTCAGCTTCTGCTATAGCTTACCCTCTCTCCTTGATCTTAAATCTTTCCTTCTCATCCTTATCTGTCCCCTCATCCTGGAAACATGCTGTGGTCCTCCTAGTCCCAAAATGTGGTGACCCCTCCTCCCCTGAAAATTTTTGCCCAATCTCCCTGCTCCCTGCACTTGCTAAACTCCAAGAACACCTGGTCCTCTCTCAGCTAACCTCCTTCCTCAATGATTCTTCCTTTTTTACCCCATTCCAATCTGGTTTTCAGAAGAACCACTCCACTACCACCTCCCTACTCAGGCTCACTTACTCCATCGTCACTTGGATGGATAATTGCCTCATTACCTCTACCATCTTTGTCGACCTCGCCAAGGCATTCGACACAGTCTCCCATGCCCTACTTCTTGACTCCCTTACAGCTGCTGGGTTATCTACTTCTGCCCAAAACTGGTTTAGAGCTTACCTCTCAGGCAGAAAACAATCAGTCAAGATTCAGGATACAATCTCTCCCCCCTCTCTTTTTCCACTGGAGTCACACAAGGCTCGGTGCTTGGGCCCATTCTCTTCTCCAGCTTCCTAAATGACTTGCCTCAGTATGTTCCCCCTCCATCTCTATCCATATGTATGCCAACGACACTGTCCTGTTCTCGTCTGGCAAATGCCCTGCTGATGTTGCAACCACTTTTCAGCTTGACTTCCACCAGGTTCAGTTATGGTTTGCCTCACATCAACTATTCCTAAATGCCAAAAAGACTTTCTCCATGACCTTTGGCACTAGGCAGATACTCTCTAGGCTCTACCCTTTACTGTCTTACCATACTCTTGATGGGACAATATTAAAGGACACCTCCTCATTCAAATACCTTGGGGTTTGGTTGGACCAACATCTCAACTTCTCTGGCCACATTGATGCCATCCTGAAAAAATTGCACCCCAAGCTTGGTGCCTTATTCAGGAACAGTAGTTGCATCCCTCCTACAGTGTGACGTGAACTAGTCCAGAAGATGATCCTCCCCATTTTCGACTACTGTGATGTAGTCTGTGGTGCTGCTCTCAATTCCTCCCTAACCAGATTGGTCACTCTATTTAACTCCTTCTGTTGCTTTGCCCTTGATGCTACATCATGCACTCATCACTGTGACCTCTACCACACCATTTTCCTTCCCCTGCTTGCCAACAGGTGCCTCACTCATTGTGCCAAACTCACTTCTAAATTTTGGTTATGAGAACTTCCCTCCTATAGTATTTCTCATGTTTGCTCTCTCCCCACCTCCCCCCTCCCATTCTCTCAGATCCTCTGTCACTCACATTTTGTTGGTCCCCCATTGTACCACTCTCTTCAGTCAGTCAAGCTTTACCCATCATTTCCCACAAATCTGGAACTCCCCCCCCTCAAATACGGCACTCCTCCTCCCACTCCCTTGCCTCTGCCTTACATTACTTTCTCTTATCAAACTGCTGCTGCTTTAACCCTTCTTAGCTGTCCTCCTATGAGTCTGCTCTTCTCTATGACTCACATCACCTATTAACTCTTCCACCCCCCCAGCCTGTGTCTCAACACACTCTCCTCCCCTTTCACCACTATGTACTATGTTCCTCTGATATGCCACTTGTAATTAAATGCATATTTCACAGGTATACAAACATACTAACATACTAAATTGCCAGCAGAATAGGCCTAATGGTCTTTTGTGTCTGCTCATTTGGTCATCCCCCACCCTGGGAGCTGACCTTGCTGCCCCCTCACCCTCTCTAGCTTCTCCCTTTCCAGTCCCAGATATTCTTGCTGCACTGGATTTTGCTTCCAGAACCCTTCCCCTGCACCTGTTCCACCTCCTCTTAAATCTCTCCACCATCTCTGCCACCATCAGCCCTCTGGGCAGCGTGCTCCATGGCTCCACCACCCTCTCAGTGAAGTAGCACCTCTTCCTTTCTCCCCTGACTCTCCCCCTCCAGCTTCCACCCATGCCCTCTAGTCACCCCCTCCCTTCCTTTGAAGCACCCTGACTGTTTCTCCCCTATTTACCCCTTTCATGTACCTGAAGACCTCTATCATGTCCCCCTGGTCCCTTCTCTCTTCCAATATGTACATATTTAGCTCTTCGAGTCTCTCCCCATAGGTCGTGTCCCCCAAGCCCCAAATCATTTTGGTTGCCCTCCTCTGGACCCTCTCCAGGAGTTCAAAGTCTCTCTTTAAGTGTGGCTCCAACACTGCACGCAGTACCGAGAAGCGCCTCACCAAGAAGTTACAGTGGAGTACTCCTCCTTCTGGAGGTGATCCCCCTAGTGATGCATCCAAGCATCCTTTTGACCTTGGCCACTGCCCTCCTACAAGTCTATGAGTTGTTCATCTTGACATCCAACACCACCTTCAGGTCCCTCTCAGCCATCGAGACTTGTAGCATTCCCCCCCACCAGGTGTATACTTGGCCTGGGTTTCTGGCTCCCAGGTGCAGTACCTTGCATTTCCCTGCATTGAACCTCAGCTTCCACTTTCTAGACAACCTTTCCAGAGCCTCCAGGTCCCCTTGTAAGGCCACCCTCCCCTCCTTCCCATCCACCACTGCCCCCGGTTTTGAGTCATCTGCAAAGAGACTCATCTCACTCCTGATACCCATCCTTATGTCAGAGATGTAGGTATTGAACAGGAGGGGTCCAAGGACCAATCTCTGAGGGACCCCACTAATGACTCTTCATGGCGTAGAGACTATCCTGCCAACCATGACCCTCTGGGTCCGGTCCTGGAGCCAATTGCCTATCCATCTGATCATCTGGTTCCCCACCCTCATTTCTCCCAGCTTATCCAACAGGACCCCATGAGGAACAGAGTCAAAATCCTTGCTGAAGTCAAGAAAGAGGATGTCCACTGGTCTACCCAGGTCCAAGGCACTCGTCACCCAGTCATAGAACTCCACAAGGTTTGCCTGACATGATTTCCCTGGGATGAATCCATGCTGTCTATCATCCAGGCACCCCGACTTTTCCAGGCCTCCCCACCCTCTCCTTGATAATGCACTCCATCACCTTACCCACCACCGATGTCAGACTGATGGGCCTGTAGTTCCCTGCCACCTCCCTTGATCCCTCCTTGTGGATAGGCACTATATGCACTACCTTCCAGTCCTGGGGCACCCACCCTGTCCTCAGAGAGATGCTGAAAAGCTCCGCCAGGGGTTTTGCCAGGACATCCGCCAGTTCCTTCAGCACTCTGGGATATAATTTATCCTGTCCCGGTGCTTTTCTCCATCTTAAGGGACCTGAGGGCTTCCCTCACTCTCTCTGCCATGATTTCCACCTCCACTACCTCATCCCTCTGCTTAGCCTTCCCCCCTCCTGCTAGTGATGCTTCCCTCCCCAGACCCGCCGATCAGTAAGGGTGCCCCACTCCTCAGTTTCACCGTCTCCTACCATGTATGATGCAGCCCCACATTTTCCTTGGTGAAACTGAGGTGAAGTACTCATTTATTTATTTAGTACCTCAGCCTGCTCCCCCGGGTCTTGTGCCCATCCCTCCCCTGTTTTAATCCTGCTAATCTGCCCCTTCACCCTTCGTTTTCCCCAATGTATCTAAAGAACCCCTTATTCCCTCTCCTAATTTCCCTGGCCAGGTTCTGCTCCTTCCTTGCCTTAGCTGTCCTCACCACCCTAGTGGCCCTTCTGGCCATCAGCCTGTACTCCCCTCAATCCCTTTCTCTCCTTGAGCACTTGAATTGCCTATAGGCTGCCTTCTTTCCCCTCAACACCTCCTGAACCTCCCTGGTCCACCAGCAGGGTATTCGGGCCCTACCGCATTTTTGTCTTACTCTTGCACAGGTGCTGGTAGCCTCCTGCACCCCCCTCCTGATGATTTCCCACCTGCTGTCAGCATCCGTGTCTGGCCCAGTCCTATCCAAATGCTCCTTAAAGGATCCTTTTCATTTCCTTGAAATCTGCCCCCCTGAAGTCAGTTACTTCTGTCTTTGTGCAGCCTTCTACCCCTCCTAGGTATGATATATTTAATTGTATGTTATCTTATAAATGCGACAGAATGATTATTTATGATATTTTTTTAACTGTCTTGTTACAAATGTAATTGAATATTTAATTTCTTGTATGTTTATAATGTTAAACTGTATGTCTAATTCTTTATCTAATAGATCCCCCCAGGTTGCACCAGGAGATGAGCAACTTGTTTTTCAGTGTGCCTTACTGGTGAAACATTTTAATAAATAAAATAAATAAATGCTCTAAGTGGGAAATTTCTTTTTCATTGCTGTACTGGAGCGATCCTGGATCAATTCTATCAATGTTTTGGTGATGTGGGAGGGGCTGTCGCCTCGCAGCTGGCACGCGCAGCAAATATGTAAGGTGCTGTAATGCTGCGGTCACTGACATATGCCATGCTTTAAAGAATGTGCATTAAATGCTTGTGCTATTTTAGTTGCGCTGTCTTCACCAGATACTTAATACTTTCATATGCATGTTTTTTTATACTACAGTCCTGGTGATAAAAATATGACTTAGAACTGGGCTAGTAACTTTTTAGTAATAATGTATTTCTGTTTCTGCCAAAAACATCAGTATACCTATTTTGCTTTTCATTTATTTCTGAACTAAAATATGGCATTCTGACATTTTTTAAAAATTCCTACTGTCTTGCTATACATGCCATGAAATGTAAACATTTTGCTCCGATGCTATAAAGTTTACCTACAGAAACATGTGCTAGCATTACTCCAGTAAATTGGGAGTATGAAGCTACATAGTTTGAACAGTCCACAATGAAAACAAATTTTAAAACATGGTAGTGGTGGCAATATTCATTTACTTGATTCATTACTTACAAAGCTAGTAACACAAATTATACATATCTGAGGGAATTAAAAATGTCATGATGATAAATCTAAGGATGTCAGGAATGCAGTACTGGTAAAACTCCTAGAATATATGATGGAATTTGTTGCTGAAAAACAAATATTGTCACTTTAGACTGTGGTTTGTTATGCCCATTTCTGATGAAATTGGCGTGGCACTTTAAAACAATGTCAAGAATTACACATAGTACTGGCCAGCCTTCCATCTCTCAAGAAAATAGGTTCTTCTGTAACGCAGTGAGCTGGGGGGACAAGGGAATAGCAGTGCCATAACCAATTTCAAGCAAACAGTAAAAACAATCATTGATGAATGGCACCTGCTAGTCTCAGCTATAACCATATAAATAAAGGAACATGAAGCCATACCTTAGCTGATTCTTCTTTCTTCAGCATAAATTCAGTGAAGGTGTGCAAATGGGCAGCAATCTCCATAAATCTAAAACATAGTTAGCTGATAGCGTAATGCACAACATATGGCCCGTTTGGCTACCGATGTCATAAAGCAGGAACTCCGCTCCTGCTTATGTCACTGCCTAACACTTTCTTCTATAAAAATGATTTTTTTCCACAAAAAAGAAGACTGCTATGGGGCCAAGTTTTGCCCCTAATTATGCCAATCTCTTCTTAGGTAGATGGGAGAATGACATAGGTAATGATACCGTCAATCCTTTTCCTCACAAAACTGATTTGTGGAATCATTTTATTGACGTTATTATTATCATTTGGGAGTGAGGATAAGCTATTTACTTACTTATTTATTTATTTTAATTTTGGTAACCAGGTAGGCCCACTGAGACAATAAAATCCATTTTTCAGGGGTGACTTGGAATTAGTTACATCCAGTGGAAGAGTACATTTACACCAGTTGAAAAGCAAATTACATTAATAGCACAATTACAAAAGCTTAACAATTTATGTACATGCAAGTGACAAAAGTATTAGTTACATACAGCAGATAATAAATTCAACTAAGGAAACCAAAAGAGCATTAGGTCAGTGATTACAAAGTCACATCAGCGATAACAATGGCAAGGCATTAAAACCCAGGAGAGGGCTAAGAGCCTCTTCTTAAAGTGTGTAAGGATAGGACTGGTATGGAGTTCATGGGGTAGGCAGTTCCACAGAGTAGGAGCTATGAAGGAGAATGATCTCCTTCCGGCAGCAGACTGAAGCCTAGGGATGTCCAGTAAGGGGCTAGCAGCAGATCTTAGGGGCTTTATGTATTGTTTAGGCTGCAATGACTCAGCAAGACTGGGAGGAGTGGTAGATCTCTGCAATTTATAAGTTAGAGCAAGGGAAAATGCATTTGTGCTTTGAAAGAAGGAAACCCTAAAGAATCAAACACGCCACAGTGGTGGTCTCTAGATAGGGCACCAGCTGCAAAGTGTGCAATTTTGTTATAAAGAGTCTTTAGTTTGGACAGTACAGATGCACGGGCAGACTGCATGAATGAGGAACCATAGAAGAAAATGGGCAAATGGGTACTGCTAGCTATTGCTAAGTGGACAGTGGAGTAGAGGTAGGGAGAGTGTCTATGGAGGAGGCCAAGCTTCTGATGAAGAGTTTTGACCAGAGTATCTGCCTGAGATTTGAAGGACAGATTTTGATCCAACACAACCCCCAGGTACTTAAATGTTTCCACTACCTCAAGGTTGACACTGCTGATTGTGACTAAATTGAAAAGGTGTTGCCTATCTGGGCCAAGTATTTTGCATTTGAATAGCATGGATCTAGTTTTTCTTTTTTGCATTAAGTACAAGTTTATTTTTTTATGAACCATTTTTCAAGAAGGTGGAAGTCATTACTCAGGTGGCAGTTAATTAAGGGTATATCTGCTGAGGAGCTATAAAGAATGGCATCATCTGCATACACCACCACAGTTAAGGGAGAAAAAATTAATAAATACAGAAAAAAGAAGGGGGGCCAAGGATAGAGCCTTGGGGTACACCATATGTGATCAACTTAAGCGCAGAGGTTGCACCCTGTCATTTCATGCACTGTCTTCAAACTGATAAGTAGTTTTAAACCAAAGACAGGAGAGGTCATCAAGGAAATACAATTTAGTTTAACTAGTAGGTCATGACTGACTAGGTCAAATGCTTTTGTCAGATCAACAAATACTGCTCCAGTGGCCATGCCAGCCTCCATGGCATTGAGGACATAAATGGTCATGTGCACCAAGGCAGTCTCTGTATCACGGTTTTGTGAAAACCATGCTGTACATTGGACAGAGAGCTATTACACTCAAGGAAGGTTTGTAGTTGGTCATACAACAATCTCTCCAGGACCTTTGCAATGGGCCGAGCAATGAGATTATGTGGTAGTTTTCAATTAAATGTTTATGCCCCCTTTTGTGGATAGGGGCAAAAAATGCTACTTTCCATTTGTCAGGGACAGTTCCTGAAAGGAAAGATTTTATTGATAAAGTACATAATAGGGGTGGCAATTACAGGTGCAGCTATTTTAAGGAACTTAGGCTGAGAGGTATCAAAGCTAGGAGAGCCATCAGCTCTTAAGCCTTTAAGTTGCTTTAGGAAACAAGTCTAGTTACTAACTTAAGGAGGAACCCAGGTTGAGGCGGAAGGTTGGGTGACTGATGAAGAGGCTGGGAGCTATTGGAGTAGCCACTTGTGGGGGTCTTAAACCTATCAATGTCTGTAAAGCAGTCATTAAACCCAGAGGCAACTGAAAGGGGTCTGGAGAGAATTTGACCATCGAAGGACATTACTCTTCCAGTAAATCTGGATTGGCCTTCTAGTAGTAAGTTTATTTGGGATCATAAACTCTTGGGATTAGACAGATTTTTGATCAGCAGGGACTTTAGATATGTCATTTTAGCATTTTTGAGACCATTTTTACAGACGTTTCTTAGGTTTCTGTAAACATGCCAGTCAGAAATTGGACCAGAATTCTTGAACTGATCCCAAACCTTGTCTTGAATTCTCATATCTTTTCTAATGTCACAAGTTATCCATTTGGCACATAATCCTTTGGCTGTATGTTTTCCTTTTTTTTATTTGTTTTTTTATTTTGTGGCCCTTATTTACACCCTATCACCTACTGAACTCCACTTCCACTGCAACCTCCACAACTGCTGACCACCCTGGCTTGCCCACACAAGGTGGGGCTGCAGAGATGTCCCCTCCCAGTGGAGACACATCCAGATTACTGGCAGCATCACTGCCACTGGCAGGTCTCCTGGGCTTGTGCCTAGGTTGGAGCCATAGAGAATGCGTCGACCTGGCAAAACACTGTCCCAGTCAGAACCAGGAGGGAGCTGCGGGGGCGGGACCAGTGGACGGGCATTATCACGGGATCACCAGCCATTTTTTTTGAACATGCTGATCCAGGAGAGGGGGTGTGCAATGACATACTAGGGGCAGAAGCCTGACATCTGCCCTGCCCCTCCAGGGGTAACCACACCAGCCATGGCAGAACCCCCAGCCTCCACCAGGGGTCCATAAAACACCAT
Source organism: Neoceratodus forsteri (assembly GCA_016271365.2). NCBI lineage: Eukaryota > Metazoa > Chordata > Ceratodontiformes > Ceratodontidae > Neoceratodus > Neoceratodus forsteri. Next base: position 605,855,104 of record CM057449.1, on the reverse strand, counting down.
ACACTCTACCCCCTTCCCCTGGAGAAGGAGGGCCACCCACAGGATGCTCACTACTTCTCACCCTGGCCAGTCCTTCAACTCCCGAGTCCATCTCCAAATGCGGGATGTTGGCACTGCAAGTGGATGCTTTGCTGCTGTGCTGGTGGTCCAGCTCAGCTCTACATTTTCTTATAGGGGTATGTATGTTGACTACACTTTTGAAATTATTTACAAGCAAGTCAAGGGCCTGGCCAACATCCAGGAGTTCATTAACTGGTCTCCAATTTATTGCTTTAAGGCTGTTAATGAAAGCAGTCTCATCAAAGCGCACTGTTATAATTTTTTTGGGGGGGATGGGAAAGGTTATTTCTCCATGTGCAATAAACTGGGGATTGATCATTAAGGGAGTCAGGAATGATCCCAGCAGTTCTAATTTTATCAGCTCTAGTGACAAGGACCCAATCAAGGAGCGTATTTCAATTTGACAAATTCCTTGAGGCCAGTAATCAAAATCTATGGTTCAGTGATTCATTCAGCAAAAAACAGATAAGCTTTCTAGATCTAATTGTGAAGAAGGATGTTAAGGGAGGGATTATCAATGATCTATACTGTAAATCCAATGATAAGAACACCATCTCATTGGCTAGTAGTTACCACCCACACCATATTTAGATGGTTGCAGCTGAGTCTAGTAGGTGCCGGACATCACTGCTTTTATTGTTTGCTTGCCATCTTATATTAAAGACACTAGGAATATTTTATGAATCTTTAATGATTTAGCCATTGATGATAGCTGGTTGGTCAAGTTAGATGTGTGAGTCATTATATTCTAACAGTCCACATAAGGAGGGTTTGAGTGCCATGGAAACTTATTTGAATAACAGAGCTACAAATGGCCGACCTAGTGATGTACTAGTTCAACTATGTATGTCCACCAGGGGTCCATAAAACACCATACACTCTACCCCTTCCCCTGGAGAAGGTCAGCCATCCACAGGATGCTCACTACTTCTCACCCTGGCCAGTCATTCAACTCCCGAGTCCATCTCCAAACGTGGGATGTTGGCACTGCAAGCGGGAGAGAGACAAGTGTTGGGCCCACTTCAAAAGTTCCAGTGATCCTACCACTTTCCAAAAATACAGACACCTTAGAAACACTTGTAAAAAGGCCATTAGGGCTGCGAAAAGTGACTTCTGCAAGTCTGCCCTACTTAGCACCGCCAGCGACCCCAGGAGTTGCTGGAGGAATATAAAAACTCTTGTCAATGGACCCTCCCAACCAGGGGTATCCGACATGTTTATCAATGGGGTCTCCTGCACGAACCCCCACACCATTGCCAACTCCCTAAATTCACACTTCACAGATCTCTCAGCCTTCACTTCACTCTTCTCGACCAATAAGAGTTCGCCCCCCCTTCCCCCCTCGGCTCAGAGGGAGCGTCACCTCCCGTGGTTAATGTTTAACCTCAGGAGAGTGTCTGTACTGGACACCCAGAGGCACTTAGCTGGCCTCTCCCAGTACTCCAGTCCTGGCCCAGATAACCTGGAATCAAAGCTCCTCAAGCTTGGTGCTGTTCACCTTGCCTATCCAGTAGCCCACATCTTTAACCTATCCCTCGGAAGCGGTACCTTCACCGATATCTGGAAAGAGGCAAGGATTGTCCCAGTACTGAAGCAGGGCAATCCTAAATTACTGGATAACTATCGCCCGATTGCCATCCTCTCATCCCTTAGTAAGCTCTTTGAAAAGGTAGTGGCCGAACAGCTTTCAGAGCACATCCAGTCACATGAGTTGCTGTCCCCGGCCCAGCATGGTTTTCACAAGGGTCACAGCACCACTACTGCCCTGATCTCGGTCACATCCAGCATCAGATCAGCCATGGATCAGGGCAAACTCTCCAGAGCCATATTTATTGACCTGTCCAAAGCCTTTGATCTTGTTGACCACACGTTGCTTGGTTCACAGCTGTGGTCACTCGGTCTCTCTCCACTTGCCATGAAATGGCTTATGGGCTACCTGCATAGTAGAATGCAGTGGACCAGCTTCAATAAAGTCCTCTCAGAGTCCCTTCCAGTGACCTCCGGTGTCCCTCAGGGTTCGGTACTGGGCCCTCTCCTCTTTTCCCTCTTTATCAACCAGCTACCTGTGGTGACAACCACCTGCAGTACCACCCTCTATGCTGACGACCTGGTGATCCTGGCACACGCCCGAGATGTTGCTACTCTCAACAAGCACATGTCCGAAGACTTTAACAAAGTCCAAACCTGGATCACTGAAAACAAACTGGTCCTGAACCTGAAAAAAACACAGGCCATGCTCTTTGGCTCAACAGCCAAAATCAAAGCCTCGTCGGCATTGTTAAAGATTACCTGTCCTGATGGATCTCCCCTTCCTGTAGTGAACTCTGCCAAATACCTAGGGTCACCCTTGACCCCCAACTTGACATGGGCAGTCACATCCAAACATCTGCAGGGCAGTAAACTTCAAGCTGGGCCCTGGCCTACAGGGGCCAAGTACAACTTACACCAGCGACTAGAGCTAGCCCTCGCGAGAGGTGTTCTTCTTCCCTCTCTCAGCTATGGACTGCACCTATTCGCTCGCTCTCTCAAGACTCATCTTACTCGGTGGCACACGACATACAACAACATCTGTCACTTTGCCCTTGCAGTCCCCCGTCTCACCCATTGCTGTGAGCTATACGATAAACTTCGCTGGCTCTCCCCAGCTAGGTACCTGGACTTTGGGGTTGGCTGTCTCACGGACAAAGTGATCAGAACCGGCACCCCCCCAGAGCTGGCCCTGCTCCTGCCGCAAATTGACACTACTATCTATCACCTTAGGTCCCAGGCCCCAGGGATGTTCATAGTCCCCTCCATCCGTACCCTCATGGGTGACCGGGACTTCGCCGCATGTGCGCCCAGACTCTGGAACTCCCTTCCTGTGCATATTCATTTGACCTCTTCCCACCTGTGCTTTCGTAATTCCCTCTGGGGTTTCCTAAACAAGCCTCAGCGTGTGACTGCCCTAAGCCTCCCTAGAGAAATTCTCAATTGGTTGTCTTTCCGTCCAAAGTTTGCCTCCCACAGATGCTACCCATAACTCCTACTGTTTTCCATGACTTTCCATTCCACTAGGGTACCCGACTTAGGCATACTGCCTATGCCAAGGTTCCTGACATTGCCTTTCTAAATTGTCTCTAATGTGTATATGGTTTGTTAGATCTTGTAGGTGACCTACTCACCCTGGGGTACATTAACCTTAAAGTTATAAGTTTTATTATGACCTTCCATACCCCTGGACAATGTTACTATTCCTACATGTTGTCATGATGTACTTACATTCTACTGTAAAAATGTCTGTATCCCTATGTTGTACTCTCCCGGGTCGTTCCTGAAAATAGGCATAATACTTGTCTAGTGTACTTACCCGGTCAACAAAAGCTAAAATAAAAAAAATAAAAAAAAATAAAACTAGCACAGCTTGTCCTAGAATACACCATTTTCAACTATAAAAATTATTTTTTTCTTCAAAAAAGTGGGACTGCAATGAGGGCAATTTTTGCTCCTAATTACACAAGCCTCTTTTTAGATAGATGGGAGAATGATGTATATGACGATGCCGACAAACCATGTCTCCATAAAATTGATTTGTGGTGATGTTTTATTGACAATATCATTATGGTGTGACACAGGAGTGAGGATGAACTATTTGAATCTGACAAATTACAGATGTGGCTGTTTTATGTGGGTATGACGAAAAGGGCTTTTAAAGTCTGAATAGGAGAACATATGCAGGCAATCAAAAATTGTGAAACCAAGAATGCTTTGGCTGGACATGTTTATGGTTCCAGTAATAGAAATGACCATCAATTTTGTTTCACTGACGTAGAAAAACCCTTTAAAAGTAGGAGGGGTGATTATGATAATGTGCTGCTAAAAAGAGTACTGTATTTAATTTTTTTTCATTAGGTGACAGAAGAAAAAAGGAAAAGAAAACAGGCTTTAATGCCAGACTTGAAGTGGCACCATATTTATAGTCTTTTCCCTGAAATAGCCCCCCTTTTGTTCTACTGTTGTATGAAGTAGTTCTTGGGATTTTTGCTTCTAATGTATAGTACAATAATTTAGACCTAACTTTAGGTCATTTTTTCTATAAAATTAATCGCTTAACAGCACTTTAATTCTTCAAGTTTTTGTGCTTTTCTTTTGCAGATATTGCACTTTTGGCTGCACCAGCAAGCACTGGTAGCCTCGGAAGTTCTCATTAGATTAGCCACAAGGATGGAACATTTTAGGTGTCATTTCTATGACATAATATGTTTGGGACTCATTGCCAATTCAGACATGGAGCATGTTGCTCCCTATTTACCCATTTTTTGTATTTAGTGCCTATATATCTACTTAAGATACAAGTATCTTACAGGGAGGAACAGGGTGCAGGAATACACTATTTTTAAGAGAAAAAGATGTTCCAGGACTAGAGGGCATGGGATGAAGTTGGAGGGAGGACGATTCAGAGGAAACGTGAGGAAGAATTTCTTCACAGAATGGGTGGTGACAAGTGGAACACCCTGCCAGAGGAAGTGGTGGGGGCTGAAACAATCACAGGATTTAAGAATGCATGGGATAGACATAAAGGAATTCTGGAGGTCAGGGGTAAGGGGCAACAGACATCTAGGAAAACATAAACTGAACTTACAAGCTCAAACAGGCAGACTGGGTGGGCCGTAGGCCCTTATCTGCCAACACTGTCTATGTATCTATGTATCTATGTAAGATGGTACCACTTTGAAATGAATATCATGATGAATGTTTGTTTGTCAGTGTATTATGAAGCGAGGTTTATCCCACTAAACATGATACATGACAACAGAAAACTTGTTTTAATATTTGGTAAAGTGATGTTTTTAACGTTTCTTTATTTTTGTACATAGTTTTTAATTCACTTGCACTGGTAGGTTACTGTTTATGAATTGTACTGTGTCTAAAGAGGATTTGGATTTAAGGGGAATTGTGCAATACGTCCAACAGCCTCTGAGAAAGTGACCTAGTGTGAAGGGGATAGGGTTGTATATTATGTTTCCTCCACACACTCAAGCTGAATACCAAATACCCAAATGTTTTAGGGACCCTAATACGATATTCAGACTGAATATTTGGGATATGGGATTTGCATAGCCCTAGCAAATTTTAAACAGGGTTAGTAATGCATTTCATAATAGGGCAGGCTGGCAGTGGTACTTTTTTACTGGGCATTAGGCTGATGTAAGTGTATGGGTGCCAGCCTGCCTCAGCCAATCACAAGCAAAGATCTTCCCTGCCTATATTGTAACTGTAATAATTCCACTGTGTACATAGTGGCCATAATGAATTAAGTAAATGAATGTGAATTTCCATAGACACATTATCACTTGGGAGGAATAAAATGTGTTTATAGGAATTTCATTCAATGTAAAATTGAGATGGCTGCCAGTTCCTACACTGGGGTCAATAGTGTATGCATGGGTGGCAGAACATTGCATGGGGTGGGGGTGGGGTTGCAGTTTGAAAGGGCTCCTTGAGATCGTAATGGGGGGGGGGGGGGCTGAATTTTGAAACAGCAGTTAATGCCTAAAAGTCTAAAAGGGCACAAGTGGAAAAATAGCCAACTCAGTTAAGAAGGGAGATAAAACCTTTTATAGGTACATTAGGGAGCATAGAAAGGTTAAGGACGGGATAGTGAAGATTAATAAAGGAGAGGGGAGGTGGGCAGAGGGAGACAGTGAAAAGGCAGAGATACTGAATGAATACTTTTGCTCAGTATTCACAAAAGAAGATGAGGAGGAGTTACCTAAACCAGACAATAGAAGCACTCTGGTTAGGGGGGTTGACACCAGTCCATTCACAGAAGAAAGAGTCCTGAAAGAACTCCTAAAACTCAAGGTGGACAAAGCAATGGGGCCTGATGGGATTCACCCCAGAATCATAAAAGAACTAAGAGAGGACCTAGTGACACTACTGACCACACTTTTTAACAAATCATGGTAAAATGGGGTGGTACCTGAGGACTGGAGGAGGGCAGATGTGATTCCCCTTCACAAAAGTGGGAGCAAGGCAGAAGCAGGAAACTACAGACCTGTAAGTTTGACCTCAGTGGTAAAGAAAATGATGGAATCACTTCTGAAAGAAAGAATTGTTGAGTACCTAGAGGCCGGTGGGGCACAGGACCCAAAGCAGCATGGATTTACAGCAGGAAGGTCATGTCAGATGAATCTGATTGATTTCTTTGACTGGGTGACCAAAGTAATAGACCAGGGATGGGCTGTGTTTATGGCCTACCTAGACTTTAGCAAGGCATTTGACACAGTCCTGCACAAAAGATTAATAATCAAGTTAGCCAGCCTGGGAGTGGGTCCCAGGGTGGTAGCCTGGGTAGCAAACTGGCTGCACAACAGGACACAGAAGGTAATAGTGAATGGAACACATTTCAAAGAAAGGGGTGTTACTAGTGGAGTACCTCAGGGCTCAGTACTGGGTCCAGTCCTCTTTAACACCTTTATAGGTGACATTGCAGAGGGTCTGGAGGGAAAGGTATACCTCTTTGCAGATGACACAAAGATCTGTAACAGATTGGATACACAACAGGGGGTAGAAAAGATGAGCAGGGACTTGGCAAGGTTGGAGGAATGGTCAGACATATAGCAACTTAGATTCAATGCAAAGAAGTGCAAAGTAATGCACCTGGGAAACAAAAACCCAGGAGAAGAGTACACAATAGCAGGGGAGGTACTAACAACAAAAAAAATGGAAAGGGACCTGGAGGTAGTCATATCAGATGACCTAAAGGTGGGTAAGCAATGTGAAAAGTTGATAAGGAGAGCCAGGGGGATACTGGGATGCATAGGAAGGGGCATCACAAGTAGAAAAAGGGAAGTGGTTATCCCTCTATACAGACAATTGGTGAGACCCCATCTGAAGTACTGTGTGCAGTTTTGGAGACCTCATCTATGCAAGGACATAGACAGGATGGAAGCAGTCCAGAGGAGGGCAACTAAAATGGTGCAAGGTCTGCAGCAGAAACCATATGAAAAGAGACTGAGAGAGACTAATATGTATACTCTTGATGAAAGGAGGGACGGGGGGACATGATAGAAACTTTCAAGTACATCAAGGGAATCAACAAAGTCCAGGAGGGTAGCATCTTTCAGAAAAAGAGACGTGTAAGAACAAGGGGGCACAATTTAGAGATAGAGGGGGGACGGCTCAGGGGTAATGTGAGGAAATTTTTTTTCGTGGAGAGAGTGGTGGATACATGGAACCACCTTCCTGAGGAGGTCATTGGGTCTAAAACAGTGGGGGAATTCAAACATGCATGGGACAGACATAAGGCAATTATAGTGGGGGGTTGCAGGAAGTAGGCTGTTGGTTAACTAGAATCTGCAGCTTATCCAGTAGGTAGGGAAATGGGCAGACTGGGTGGGCCAAGTGGTCCTTATCTGCTGTCAAAGTCTATGTTTCTATGTTAAGCTCACTCCCCCCAGCCCTATGGTTCTGACACCAATGTGTGTGTGTGTATGTTGGGGAGATAAACATTTTAACAGTGTAACTGTGCAGGATTTTGAACTCTTGTATTTCATGGTAATATTCCATCTATTAAATATGGGGAAAAAAGGAAAAAAGAAATGGTAAATGGATGAGAGGCCTGCCTCTTCTACACCTCCAGTTATATTTCTGGGCTGCCGTATCCACTTTATCCTATTCTGCTACCTAGGTGGTTCCCACAGTACATAGTTAGACATGGAGTGGGACCTGTTTCCGAATGAAAAATGTGTCCATGCCATGCACCTTGGTATGTGTTGTTAACCCAGAGCGCATCTGGAATCGAGCGGTACTCTGCTCAGTATGCCTTCCTGGTAAATCTCTTAAATAAATAAATAAATAAATAAATAAATAAATAAACCCTTGGCTACTATACAAAGTAAAGGTCTGGCATACTATCAGGTATACCTTACACCTCACTTCCTTCCTTCTTATCCTGTGCCAGATTGCACTTTTGGAAGATGTTGCACTTTCCTGACTTGACCCAAGCTACTGAACTGGAGAAAGTTACTCCTTCCAGTATTTATATCAGTTTATGATGGGACCTATAGTCCAGTCCTTCACAGCCCTCCAAACACAATACAGTCTCTGTGGCACAAAATTCTTCTGCTATTTACAGACAAGGATCTTTATTCACTTCCTACCTCTTGGAGCCCACACCCTAGATATGCACCCAGCTATTATAACATACTATATAATCTTCTTCAAATCTGGAACCCACCCCACATGACTTTGCCAATCTATAAGACTTTACTGAATTCTCTAGGAGAAGACACTTTGGATATTGAATTAAAATTGGAAGATGAAGTAGGTACCCCCTTAGATAGGGATACGTGGAACCGAGCATGTGAAGCCCCTTCTAGGGTCACTAGTTCAAATTATTGGAGAGAGTATGCATGGAAACCACTAGTTAAGTGCTTTAGGATGCCTATCATTACAGTGCATTTCCTCCCGTCACACTTCTTGGAGTGTTGTAGAGGTTGTGGGGAACCTAGAGCTTGGCATACACATATAATGTGGAACTGCCCCAAGCTGCACCCATTCTGGGAATCTCTTAAAACAGAGGTGGAGGAACTCCTGGCAGACAGCTTCCTCTGACACCTGAACGCTACCTTGTCCTGCAGTAACCAAGAGGTTTCTGATACCTAACACATGCTACCTATTGAGAATTGTATTAGTGGTGGTTAAAAAGTCTATCATAAAGCTCTGATTAACTGAGTCCCATACCTGATTACATGGAGACAGTCCATTACAGTAATCAAGTTTATCAAATGGGAGAAATTACTCACTCTCTCAATGATCATACAGAGATCTGTACCTCTAGATGGAATAGTTGGATATGCCACACCATGAGCAAAGATCCACCCTGGTACCACAGAACTGTCATAGAAATGGGGGAAGTGGACCTAGAATGTGGGCCCTGTCTATACCAGCTACCTCTGGCTTTATGCAGGTCTATAACCTTTGGAAAGAATATTCAAACAGTGTACTGCTCTGCTTCACTGGCTGCCCCTCCCACCCCCCAACTCCCATTGCCACATAGGCTGACATTTGCAGGTAACCTAATTATGCTCCCATCACACTGCACATAAGAAGGGAGAATCATAAACAGTTATAACAATTTCTTACATGACTGCTGTACTAATATAAAGCATTGACCCAACAGAGATGTTACAATATTGTATTTTATTAAAATGATACATGTATTGTGCAGACCTTGAAAACATTTTAATAAACATTATATTGACAAAAAAAAAGAAAACAAAAAATAAATGATGAAGAGAGGCAATAGGGGCTTTCACAGGCATGACAACACCAACTAGTTGGCAAAAAAAGCTGAAATGATCATTTGATCAATCGTATTGGTTTGGCATTTTTTTTGGCTAATCAGTTTGTCATCACAGTGCATAAGCAACAAAACCAATAAAATATGATGGCAGGCAGGAAACCTCAATTACAAGGGCTGAGACAAACCCAAACTGTTTACAAAAGGAATGCTGTAGTTATTAAAACACATGTTTTGGAACTACAGATGGGTGAACCTTTTCAGGAGAAATTTACATGCCCACCCCCCCAACAACCAGGCAAGCTCAGAAGGTTTGAACACATTATCCTTTTAATTAAAAATATCTAGATTAATGTGTGCAAATTAGGTAAGTAAAAGGCTTTTTTTTCAAACTGAGATCTTCTACAGTGGTAGTATTACTTCTCCCCCTACTGGTCACCTCCCTCATTATGCACCTAGCATTTTTCTAGCCTTCTTGACAGCATCCATGCACTGCCTGTCATACTTTATCATTAGCCCCTTATCTCCTATGACCCCCAGGTCCTTTTCCTCCTTCAGTGCAGCATGGCAGTTCTGTAAAACATTAATTTCCACGCAGGGTTTTCATTGTCTGTTACTGTTTTTATATGCCTCCTCAGTTACCCCAGGGGCCTAGGGACTATTTTTCTGACAAACAAGTTCAAATGGAGGCATATTCCAATTAAATTTTTGTATTTTATCTTTTTAAATAATTTCTTATTTTTATTAATTTTTAAGTTAAGCTTTATTGAAATGGGTGAGTAACAGCCATTGAGCCAAAGTTCATTTCCAGTGACACTTAACGTACTCACAACAGATATCACATTTCAGCACTCTATAAATGTACAAAACATAACTTATCAGAAAAAATAAAGTACATATATAAATAATATAACACGTATAAACTAAGTATGCTGGCCACTAATTGTGGATTAGACATATTTAACAAGCATTTTTCAATGCTGAAATGTTTGATTGCTGATATTAGCATTGGACGTGCAGGAGTTAGACAGATGCAGAATTGGAATGGCAGTGAAGTATTGAACTCATTCCAATCCCAGCTCCACCTTGCAGAGATGGAAAGGCATTGGAGTGTGCCTGTGGGTCGTTTCCCATAATGCTCATGGCATTTCACCTCACCATATCCTGTAGACACTGGCAAGTGTTGATGTGTGCTTTGGGGTGTTTGGCTTCACAGTCACCCCATTTCATATGGACATACACTGAAATGGGTGCAGTACAGGAGAATGGGGTGAAGTCTGGGGCTGAAGAGTGCAAGTCACACCTCGATGCCTGTCACTGGCTTTAGAGTGGGGGTGGGATGGCATAAGCATTACAGCCAGTGATCCAAAGTTATACCTCTGATGCCTGTCAGTCTGTACAGGGTGGGACGTTATGGTTAGAAACCCTAATGCCCCAGGCGTGTGTTGGTATTTGCACTACAAATTTTCAACATGGCCTTTTTGTGACCCCCACCTCATAAAAGCATTTGGGACCTCTTCTCATGAACACTGGCAGTGTGATTTTGTGTCCTGAACTTCAAGTTCCCACAGCAACTGTGCCATTCTGTGCCATTCTGTGCCAGATGTGTGACAGGTCAGGCAGGATGTGAAGAATAACAGCTGTACCATCCATAAGGATGTGTGAAGAGATGGCAATGTTGAAAATCTGTAGTGAAAATATTAAAAATGCTCAAAGTTCCAAGCGTAAGTGGAAACTGCACAACACATGCTTGTACAGCAGTCATTTAGTGGAATTATTTCACCAAATTTTCAATGTAGGCATTTTGTGACCTATGCTCATGAAAACTGTCACAATGATTTTCTTAATCTGTCTGAAACATTCATTTCCCATGGTGAATGCGCCATTGTGCGCCAGATGTGCAAATGCATATTTTGGGCAGGATATAAAAAATGACAGCTGTACTGTTCATAAGGAGGTGTGGCAAAATGTCAGTATTGAAAATCTGGAGTGAAAATATTACAAATCTGCGCTCTTCCGAGCATACATGGAAACTGAGCAACACTCACTTGTAACACAGTTATTTTATGGACTTTTGTCACCAAATTTTCAACATAGGCATTTTTTTTCAATGTAATGTTTATTAAAGTTTCAACATTTACACGTGACAGGATCATGCTATCAAAAACACACATGCATATACCAGAATAGGGTACATGATCCCATCCCTCCCACCCTATTACCCCCAGAATACCCTCCCCACCCAGTCCCGAGGCATAACAATCCAAAGTGCATAATTACATGACAAGATAAGATCCAAATAGAGTATAACATATGTAGCGGGGCCCAGATCGTTTCATATTTGGATTTATTATTATTAAGACTCGAAATGGTCCTTTCCGTTTGAAGGTTAGCTAGTAACTCATTAAGCCATTCAGAATAAGAGACTGTATCTGTGTTTTTCCAGTATTTAAGTACCAGTTTTTTAACTGACATAGAAATCAAGGCGATATGATATTTTCGCTTGTTAACTGATATCTGTGAGTAATCCCCAAGAAGACAAACCTCTGGGGTAAATAGGTCTGTTAAACCAAGCAATGGATCAACCCTATCCTTAATACTCTTCCATAGGGGAGCTATCTTGGGGCATTCCCAAAAAATATGAAACAAAGAACCTTCCACCTGCATGCACCTTGTACATTTATTAGAGCTTAATACCCCCCATTTGGCCAGTTTTTGCAGAGAATAGTAAAGGTTATGTAAGATATTAAACTGCATTAAACGTAACCTGTCTTGTGTTACAAAACGATGGCAGTTACTCCATATAGCAGTCCAGTCTTTATCCCAATGTGGAAAAGAATCAGACCAAAACTCTGTGGGTCCAAAAGGATCCGGAAAACGCCACTCATATAAAATATTATATAGTTTAGAAATTACTTTAGGGGAGTTAACTAAAGGACCCAAATCTGACTGAAAAGAAAATTTAGAAGATAAAGGAAGATCGTCTTCAAACTTTGTAATAAGAAGATGTCTAAGCTGAAGGACTTTGAAATAGTCCATCTTTTGTAGTCTGAACTTCAACATAAAATGTTCTGTAGATAGCCATGATCCATCCTCCTTGAGAAATGAAGACAGTGTTCCTTCTCCCAATCTAGGTAACCACCTAGGGGATAGAGTCTTATTGTCTATTTTAAAAGCTGGGGAGTTCCAGATCGATTGTGACATATCCAAACAATGTTTATATTTTAAGAATCCACACAGCTGTGTGAATGGATTCCAATAGATGTTGCTATTGTGGTATCTTTTAACTTTTTCAGTAAGGAAGATATGTTTAAGAATAATAATGTAGAGGGAGCTAAATTCCACGACCGAATCAGTTCCAGTTCTATTTTAAGCCATGTGGGAAGAAAAGTAGAAGGGTTAGGATCTAACCACTTGAGATATTTGTCAGCATTACTAGCCCAATAATACATGTTAAGATGTGGAAGTCGTAAGCCACCCTTAAGTTTAGGCATGGCTAATTTATAGTAGGCTAATCTCAGTATTTTTCTTGACCAGATAAATTCTATTAAACTCTGAACTTTTTTAAACCAGCTTCCAGGTAAGAGAATATTGAGTAATTGAAGGGGGTATAGTAATCATGGAAAAGCATACATTTTAATCAAATTTATTTTTCCTCATAAGAAATGGTGAGGGTCGACCAGCGGTTTAAGTCTTGGGTCACCGTTAATAATAATGCATCGAAGTTCTTTTTAATAGTGAGCTGTGCATCTCTAGTTAACTCTATGCCCAAATACCATAAAGAATCCCTGGACCACAAAAGACCTAGGGCTGTGATGTTGTTCTTAAAAACGTTATGGTTCAAAGGGAATACAATAGACTTTCTGACATTTAACTTTAATAGTTCAATAATTTACTGTATTTCTCTATTATATCTAGCATGACAGGGATAGATGTCTCAGGGTAGGAGAGCTGTAAGAGTAAATCGTCCGCGTAAGCAGCAACTTTGAGTTCAGTACCTAAAATTGTGAGCCCTTGAACCTTTGGACACAGGGCTAATTTATGGATTAGTGATTCCAAGTAAAGGTTAAAAAGTAGAGGGAAAAGAGGACAACCTTGCCTTGTGCCAGAATATAAGGTTAAGGCCTCAGAAATTACGCAATTTCCTGAGATTCTGGCAGTCGGATTTTGATAAAGAGCTTTTACCCACATCTGAAATTGTTGAGGAAAGCCAAAGGAGTTTAAGGTTTAAAGTAAGAAATTTCAATTAACTCTGTCAAAAGGCTTCTTGGCATCTAGGGACACCAAAACCACTGGAAAGGGGGCATCCCTAGACACTGAGAAGACATGGGAAAGAGTACAAAGGTGGTCTGCAGATGATCTTCCCTTCATGAAACCCACCTGTTGTATACCTATTAAATCAGAGAGTATTAAGCTAAGCCTATCAGCTAATATTTTGGTTAAAATCTTTATATCCTGGTTCAACAATGAAATGGGTCTGTAACTTTCCACAAGCTCTAACTTTTTACCTGTCTTCGGCAGTAATACAATAAGTGCCTCAAATAGTGTGGGATCCACTTGTATGCCCGTTAAGATGTGTTGAAAGAAAGAAAGAAGATATGGAGTGATTTGTTCCTTAAAGCATTTATAAAAGTTAGACAAAAAAACGTCAATTCCCGGTGTTTTATCTGAAGGAAGGCCCTGTGTCACCTCCATAATTTCCAAAGTAGAAATAGGGGCTACTAACTTCCTTCACTGAGCTTCAGAAAGAAGGGGTAACTGGGCCTCTGCTAAATAAGAGGAAAGAATGGAATCAGAAGGCGGATTGGGCATGTCTCCATATAATTGTTTATAATAGCTGGTAAACTCTGAGACAATTTCCTGGGGGGAGCATTTCAGAGTTCCATCTATTTTAGAGCGAACTGGAGAGATAAATCGAGCAGACTCCTGCTGTTTAATTCTCTGAGCCAACAATTTCCCTGCTTTCTCTCCTTGATCAATGTAGGAGGCCCTTGTACGTAAAATAGCAAATTCTGCTTTTTCATTAAGTAAACTTATATAGGAGTCCCTCAATTTTGCAAGTTTTTGTTTAACCTCATCGGATGAATTTGGTTGTAAGTTGGTTTCCAACACTCTGATCTGGGCTAGTACCACCTTCTGCTTCACCTCCTGCCCTTTTTTCCATGTGGAAGCCATCCCAATTAAAATACCCCGAAGGTATGCTTTAAAAACACACCATAATATGTCAGGCCTAGTTTCCTGAGTAAGATTCCGATAAAAAAATTGAGTAATATGCTCTTTAATACAATCTCTACTCTTAGAATCCTTAAGCAGTTGGTCATTCAACTTCCATCGTGATTGACACTTAGGCAAAGAGGTGAGGGACATCTTGCACAACACCAGAGAATGATCAGAGGGAGGGCCCGGTTGAATAACTATTACCCCCGGTAAAATTGCCTGAGATAACAGTAGGTAGTCAATACAGGATGAAGACCTATGAACAGGGGATATAAAAGTGTATTCCCTGTTCTCAAGATGTAAAACCCTCCATATGTCACATAATCCCAATCGATCCATTAGCTCATGTAACGCCGCTGTGCTGGGGAAAGTAACCCAGAGACAGTACCAGTGCGGTCCTTATCCGGGTCCATTACTAAATTCCAATCTCCCCCTAGAATGATTGTGGCGGGTAATAATAAGAGGATGTTGTTAACTAGTCACATAAAGAAAAGGGGGTCGTCTCTATTAGGGCCATAAATGCTACCTAATACGAATTCCCTGGAATACATGGTACCCTTTACTAGTATAAATCTACCATGTGGCTCTTTAATTTCCTGCATAACCTTAAATGGAATGTTCCTATTAATTAGAATTAAAACCCCACAACTATTAGAAGTACCTTGAGCTGAGGAAACCTGCCCTATTTGCAACCGTCTCATCTGAATGACTTTTGAGTCAAGTAAATGAGATTCTTGGATAAAAGCGATGTTGGAGTGTAAAATATCCAAATGTTTCATGATCTTATACTGTTTTCATTTTTTACGGACCCCTTTGATGTTCCAGGTAGAAAAACAAATATCATTAGCCATCATTCTTATCCCGAAAATGTGAATAATGCAAAATGGAAAGATATACCATAAGAGAATCAGCAACCATATTTGTTCCAGACTGTGCTGTCCCTCAATCCTCCCACACCCTCCACCCCCAATTTCCGTATTCCCAAAACACCACAAAGAATAACCAAAAGAAAAACATTGTGTTCTTCCACCCTCCTCCCTTTCCGTGATTCGCTTAGCAGCTCTCCACAAAATTCGCCTTCCCCCTCCTGCCCTCCCACCACCTGTACTTCCCCACTTGCTCTCTATATATATACAGTATATATATATATATAAAAAAGACAAGGATAAACTTTGTAAGATGATAAGGTTCAGGAAAGGTATCTAACTAGTCTACATACCGGATCCATATTAAACCTACTAAATTATCCCCCATCAAACCTATCTACCCCAACTCTAATTCTATAAAACCGAACATTTGAGTACACCTTTCTGCTGGGAAGTTCCCCTTATGTTACACCATGCTGAGTACCCATTCTTTTAGTGGGCTAGTAGTCCCCTCTTATGCTTATTCAGCAGAAATCCCCCTCAACATATTCCTAAAAATGGAATAGAAAAACTATATTTATTATATCAACTCCTGAAAATCACGGTGCTCCTGAAAATGCCACAACATTAAACAGTCCAGGAATTTAACCTCAAAACAGAACTATCCAAAGAGAGAGAATAAGAAAAAACAACCCCCCCCCCAAAAAAAAACTGCTTTGGCAATGACTATTAGTATCCCCTTGGCTGCTACTTTGTTGCTATTGAGGGATACGATTATCAAAGCACGCTCCTAAACTTGCTATTGAGTAACTTCAAAACTGATGCTGCACTCCCCTCGTGTGGCTGCTGTGTGTAACTGCATCTACTCCTATCTCCTGTAAATTTACAATGCAACCGAATACTAACATACTAACATACTATTTGCCAGCAGATTAGGCCTTATGGTCTATCAAGTCTGCTCGAACCTAGATCCTTAGTTGGGTGCCGAGACCCTCCCATCCCTTGTGCTCCAGAAACCCCTATCATCCATCCCCACCCCCCCGGGACATACTAACTAAATAATGAAATAAAAAATAAAAGAACAAGGGACGAACCTATAAAGAGCTTTCTGGAGGTAAATGCTATATGTATTCCTCTAATAATGTTGTTTCACCCCCCGGCAAGCCTTACCTTACGACTCGTACCCCTTACAGTTGTTTTTCCCTGTATGCAATCACTTATACCCGCATCTAAAGAAGAGCTCCTGCTCATTGCAAAACGGTAACTTTGAAAGAAGAAAAATTTAGCTAGTTCAAACTTAACATTGCTAATACTATCAGCAAATGAAGCCCTCTTCAATTTTAGCATCGGACTTCTTGTCTAACAACGGGGCAGCCTATTTAAGTTCCAAACAAATGAGTGTTCAACAAATTAAGCTGAGGCTTACTTGAAATCTAGATTCAAACAATTGAACAGCACAGATAATAATATGAGTGTGCCCCACAGTTACTCTCCACCTTCTAGACCCACTGTTAACCTTGGAACAGAGTTAGGTATAAGCGATATTTGGGTCTACAGAGTCAAGGCTATGTTTCATTTTTGCCCCTCAATGAAGCCTTTGAAGAGGCAGACTTGGCCTGAATTGTATCGCAGTGCACAGTCAAAAACCTTAGTTCTGGCATTCTCTAAGAGGACTCCACGCACCCCATCTAAACTCCTTCTCCCAGGAAAAGTCCTTGAGATGAAGCTCTGCACACATTCAAGTATTTCTAAATAGCTCAGGCACAGCTGTATTGAGACCGGCGGTTGCTGACTCCAGGTCTTCATACGAGTGCCACATTCCCGATAGCAGCACCTGCAATTTAGCAGGATATAACATCTTAAACTTGATTCCAGTGGCGATTAGTTTAGCATCTAGAGGGTGGAAGGCAGATCTACGTTGTCGGACAGTGAGCGGTAAATCTTGGGTGACTCTGATTCTCGCCCCCTCCCATTGCAAATCTTGTATAGACCTTGTTTTTACAAAGAAATGCTGCTTCTCCAGGAAATTTAAAAATCAAAAGATTAAAGGTCGGGGGGGGGGGGCCCCGATTGAGGAGTTGGTCTCAGTGCCCTATGGGTCCGTTCTATAATATAACGTGAGCCATAGGGAGAGGGCCCAATAATTTTTTCTACGAATTTCTGGATGAATAAAACTGCATCCTGCCCTACTTCCAGCTCGGGGAGACCAATAATCACCGCATTATTCCTGTGGCTATGATCTTCTAGGTCCTCCAATTTCGGCTCCATTTTGGTTATTTTTTGTTTTATTACAACTACCTTGGGGTACTGTTTGTCCACTCTTCTCTCCAATGAAGTGAGTCGCACCTCGGTATCTGATGTCCTCAAAGCTATATCCCTGATAGACTGAGAAATCATTTTAATTTCAGTTGTGAGGTTTTTCAGTTCTTCTTTGAACTGGCTGAATTCAGCCAAAAAAACAGCGAGTGTTAAAGTGTGCTTTTCTGAGCTTTGCTGCAGTGTTGCTTGCACAGTAACTGAAATATTGGCTCATTGTTTCTTTGGGGCCTTCTCAGGAGTAGCTGGAGGGGTATGTTTGGGATGTAATTTTTTCATATCTACCTCCATCCCTCCAAAACCACTCCAGTGCAATTCTCCAGTACTTCCAACACCACAGAGTTGCTTTTGTTGGATTCTCAGCCCAACTTTATTCTGAAAATATGTAGAAAATAACAGTGGTGGGCAGGAGAGGTTGAAAAAAGGCATCTTTTCAGGCTCGCTGCATCATGTGACCCCCAACATTAGGCATTTTAGGTCCTCTGCTCATGAACAGTGTCACTATGAGTTTCTTAATGTGTCCCTAACACTGATTTCCCACAGCGACCGTGCTATTCTATGCCAGAAGTGCAAAAACACATTTTGGCCAGGATGTGAAAAATGACAGCTCTACTGTTCATAAGGAGGTGTGGAAAAATGGCAATGTTGAAAATCTGGAGTGAAAATATTACAAATTTAAGAGAAGTTATGAGCATGCATGGAAACTGCACAACGCATGCTCATAACACAGCCATTTTATGGACTTTCGTCACCAAATTTTCAACATAAGAATTTTAGGGCCTCTGCTCATGAACAGTGTCACTGTGATTTTCTTAATGTGTCCCAAACACTGATTTCCCACAGTGACTGTGTTATTGTGCGCCGGAAGTGCAAAAACACATTTTGGTCAGGATGACAGCTGTACTGCTCATAAGGAGGTATGTAAAAATGCCAATGCTGAAAATCTGGAGTGAAAATATTACAGATTTGTGAAGGTACGAGCATGCATGGAAACTGCACAACGCACGCTCGTAAAACAATCATTTTTTGGGTTTCTTCTACCAAATTTGCAACATAGGCTTTTTGAGAGCCCACCTCATGAACGCTGGCACTGTTGTTTCGTTAATCAGTCCTGAAAGGTGATTCCATGCAGTGACTGTGAAATCACCTTTCAGGACTGAATAACAGCATGTCAGTGACTGAATTCATGAGGAGGGGTCCCAATAACCCCATGTTGAAACTTTGGTGCTAAAATTCCCCAAAATGCCTGAGACATGCACCAAAGTTGAAAAAACCCTATTTATGCCATTATACAGCTTACCGGCATGTCTTCAGTTCACAGTCGGCTTTGAAGAGTGCAGAGGTGTTCCCAGACCACCGAAGATCATCGCACTGGGCTCCAGAGGTAAGTATGGGGTGAGGGTTGTGTGGGAAGACAGGGTACATAGAGGCTGGGCCTGGGTTGGGGAGGGCCACCAACCTCAATGAGGGACCGCTTATTTTACAGGTTTAAAAAATGAGAAAACATTGGATGTTTTTTTTCAGGGACATTTGCCACACTGGGGTGGGCTCCCAGCGTGTCACCTGAGTGTTTTTTTTTGGGGTGGCTATAGCCGATAGGGGATTGGGCACCCCCATCATCACATACCAAGGGGAGGACATTATGCCAATGGGGAGTGGGCTCCTCCATCAGCAAATTGAACTGGGGAGGGGGGACTGAAGCTGAGGTGGCTGGGGCCCCCATCATCAAAGCAAGACTGTTGGGGGAGCACATGATGCCGAGGGGGATTAAGCACCCCCTCAGCACACAACAAATGGGGGAAGGGGTTACAGTATGCCGATGGGGAGTGGGCTTCCCCATCAGCAAATGAACGGAGGCATGCAGATGGCAAGGTACTGCCCTGCAATGACGGGTCTCTCCCTCATTGCAGTGGCGGATTCGTTTCAAGGTGGTGACACACTGGCTGAACTAGTGTCAGCAGCTGTGTGCCTCCGCATTGGGTAAAGTGGGCCAATCCTCAAAAGGCACTGGGGCCATTGGTCCCCACAGTGCCGCACCTCCAAAACCCTGCTTCTCTCCTTAGCTGTGACAAAATGTTTCTTGTGCATATGCGCAAGCAAACATAAAAAGAAAATGCATTTTATATTCCCAATAAAATGCTGAAGAATGTGTGGTTATTGTGAGATAATCACACTTCGTAGATGTGTTTAATGGCACTCACCCCACCTTTTGCCTAACAATGCACATGCCATTCTCTCATCATAATTGCATGCCCTGTTGTGTTCTATTCTATTCTATTCTATTCTATTCTATTCTATTCTATTCTATTCTATAACAAGAGGCTAAAATAGACATTGAGTAGTCTGTCAAAAAGGTAGCTTATTTTGTGATGGGTTTCATTGATTTTTAATGGTGTCAGTCCATTTCTTCTTGTAAATAATAAAAAAAGTAGAACAATTTGAGACAATAAAAAAGTTGAACAGACAGCACTCTGACAAAATCTCTCCCTGTGGACTTGTTTCTTGCTGCTTTGCTGGCCGGCTTAGAGTTATATTTATCTTAATACCACTTTCAGGGCCCTGGAGTAGTTGGAAAAAAAGATGAATGGTATTGCAATGTACTTTAATGGCATCTGCAGAGCAGCATCCCTACTTCTAACTTCTGAGCATGCTCTCCTTCACTGTAGGAGATGGTATACCTACACGATACTTATAATACACATTCCAGACCCACAGTCCCTAATTGAGTCATCTAAAGTTAGCTGTCTACTGTTTATTTTCAGACTGTATTTTTTCATCCAAATGCCTCCCAAGAGGCTGCAGGAACATCAGAATTTACAAAGGAATCCATTCCGGTCATGTTCCTGCAGACTCCTGGGAGGCATTATTTTTGTAAAAAAAAAAAGAGTCTGTGAAAATAAAGAGATCACTAAAATTAGATAGCTAAATTAGGTGTGTAAGTTTGAAATCTCTTTTTTGAAAATCATCCCCTAAAGTTAGGAAGAAGGTTTTAAGAACCATGCTTTAATGATCCACTCCATCACCAGGGCCAGCTCTGAAGTTAGGGTGGCGACAAGTTACAGAACACTACCGGCAATGTTAACAGAAGCCTTGGTAATTTGAATTGCATCGTGAAAACATTCAAAGGTCCAACTCCAAACACCAGAGCTAAACATTTTTTTTTGTCCTGTGTTATGAGCGATGATTTTAAAAAAAGTTGATTTTGTCATTTTTAGTAGCACATAAACAAATATCACAAATTGCAGGAGACATGGGGTAATTGTTTCAGGAAAAAGTTTTTCTGAAATAATGTTTTATTCATTGTTTTCATGCCATACAGTGTGCGAATATAAAAGCACAAAAATTAATCAGAACAGGAAAAGGAAAAACAATCGCCTATTAGGGTACAGAGTCCTAAAACCTTTGGAATTAATAACTACAGCATAACTCATACTGTGTTAGTCTATTAAACAATTTGTTAAACCTGTGTGCTGTTTTTCAACAAGCAGGGCATGCAGAACACAGTACAGCATAAAAAGTTAACAAGGCAGGAAAAAGGAAGAAAGGCATGTAGATCATCTCATGGCCAAATAATGCTCACCCCAAATCCTACCTGAATGATTAGTTAGGAAAAGATTCCACCTAATAATAATATTAAGCGACCAATTAGATAAGCATTATGAAGCACTAGCAACAGCCATTTAGAGCAATCTCATATCATCCTGCACAGCTGAAGGTTTTTCAATGACTATAGAGCCCCACCCCCAATTATCTCAGTTACTGGTACCGTATGATGTCATACAGAATCCCTTTTAGTTTTGAGAGCAGGCCTGGAAGGAAGGGTAGAGCTGCATCAGGTGCTGTATTATGGCCTCAGTTCTCAGGCAATGGGACTGGCAGTAAATCATTGCAAAAACTTTTACTGCCACTGGCCCATTGGTTCGCGGTAGTTACTGCTTGCAACACCAACAACCTGGGTTCAGAGGTCCGACCTGGGGGAGGATGATTAAGCATCCCAAGGACTACTCTCCTCCTCTGGGAGTGAGGGTGAGTCAGCTGATGGCACATGACAGTGTCCTGGTGGAAGCCAGGGGTCTGACAGCCAGTGTTTCCTAGACTGGAAGGTGGGTTAGATGTTGGTCATTAGCACCACTAGCATCATTGCATGCCATGCTTCCTGGGGACAGAACAAGAAAAATGCCAGACTGCACAGTATGCTGCCTGAATCACTCTGCAGGTCCCACACCATTGCTCTGTGACACTCCCAAGATACTAAGCTCAAGAACTGATGGGGGGAATTGGGGCCCTTCTGAAGGCTCCATCCTGGGGATAAACCAGGGAGGAACACTGTGGAGGTAAGTCCTGGGGATGGATGTCAGGGTTGGGTTTAGGGGTCTGGCCAAAGGGGGCTAATTTGGGTGGAGGCAGATAAAGTATACTTAATTAAAAAAAAATACTGCCAGTCCTTTGCTTGCAACCCACTGAACTTTTCTCAAAGAGGTTGTGGAGCTTTTCTGTATCAGTGTACATCAAAGTGCACTAGTCTGTGGAAGGGGGCAGAGTTGGTATGCAAACAGCATGTAGTGAATTCATAGACCAATTACACCTGTCACAACTGGGGCAGTAGTTTTGTTGTTCCCCTTAACACTGCCAATTAGGCAGAGGAGGGCACCCAGTTGCTGCACTGGTTGTGCACAGATGTTGGGGGAACCAAGTTTGCTGAGGGACTAGAAGTCTTTTATTACTTATGCAGCTCACTGGGGCTAGGGAAGGGTGCCACAAGACTACCAGGGACTATAAGGCTTTTTAACTCCTTCAGTCAGTTTTCTCTTGACGCCCCCCCCCCTTTCACCAACCACTGTAATTTCCTCTGGCTTTCTCCTCATTAGAATTCTGATGCCATTTCCACTGTGCAAAATTTGTGTCTAAATTTTGGTTTGGCTCACTCACCCTTAACCTCTCCTCCTTTCTATCTACCCTCCCCCTTCCGACCATTCTCTCAGATCTTTTGACTCCTGATTAATGATCATCCCTCGTAAGTCTACCATGGTTGGACAGATGGCCTTCTTGTACCGATTCCCTAAACTTTGGAACACACTTCCTTCCCAGATCTGCCACTCATCCTTAACTCTTTCCATCACTTCTGCATTTTACAACTTCTTCTTGGTAAATTGCAACTGTGGCTAATCCCTCTTCTCTCTTCCCACCCCCGCTCTCTGCTTCTGTCTAATCCTTTTCAGCACTGTAGCATTTTGTAGTCTCAGTAGCACTTGTTTTTTTACCCACTAGTTTTCTGTTACCCTTTGTTATGTATATGCTTAGTATCCTGTATATGTACATGACCTTATAATGTTTATGTTCTTCTGTAACCTAGAAATGTGAAATATGGAATGATTTTGTGTATAATTCCTTTATAGTAGCTTGGCAGAAGACACCAGGAGAAAGGACTGCTGTGTGACTGGACTTCTCTGCTGGGACTAAAGAAGTAGAACTCTTGTACTTGGACCTTTAATTTAGGGTAAAAAAAAAACTAACAAACAAAACAAAAAGAAAAGTGTGTGTTTGTCTGAGCTACTTGAACTGAATGGTTATCTGAACAGTTATCTAGGTGTAAATCTCAGGCGATTGAAAGGACTTGATAGCTGTGAGGTTTAAATTACTTGTAGAAAGCTCTAGTAAGTAGGGGGAGTGGCTTAGCTAGAAGGAAGCTACATTTAAAGACTGTCTTAGAAAGATTCTGCTAGTAGCTTGGCAGAAGACACCAGGAGAAAGGACTGCTGTGTGACTGGACTTCTTTGCTGGGACTAAAGAAGTAGAACTCTTGTACTTGGACCTTTAATTTAGGGTAAAACTAACAAACAAAACAACAAAAAATGTGTGTTTGTCTGAGTTAACTGAACTGAATGGTTATCTGAACAGTTATCTAGGTGTAACTCTCAGGTGTGATTGAAAGGACTTGATAGCTGTGAGGTTTAAATTACTTGTAGAAAGATCTAGTAAGTAGGGGAGTGGCTTAGCTAGAAGGAAGCTACATTTAAAGACTGCCTTAGAAAGATTCTTGCTAGTAGCTTGGCAGAAGACACCAGGAGAAAGGACTGCTGCGTGACTGACTTCTACTGGGACTATATTGCCCTTCTTCCTCCCCTCCACCCTCCCACCCAAAGCTAGTTCTACTTTTATAGGCACAGGATTTGATTGATAACAGGAACTTCCTGTTTGGGAGCAGGAAGTGAGTGATCACAGAGCCACCAAAGACCCACCATCCTAGAAGGGCAAGAGTAGCTCTCTGACCCCTCTAGCTTGCTGGAGGTCTGCCTCTGAGCAAGTAAGGGGTCTACTGAGAAATATAAGATATTCTTGTCTCAGAACAGGACAATCAGGAGCTTAAAGGGCACACAGGCAGAAAGTAAGGAGAGAGAGAAAAACAAACAGAGGAAGAGAGGCATTGCAAACAGTTAAGGGGCCAGAAATAAGACATGATGGGAGTGGTGTATGCAGTGGCTGTGGAGCAGCAGTCTTCCGGGAGACGTTCTGGAGAATGCGGTGTTGTCCCATCTGCAGGCACCTCTCTGGGCTGAGGGAGGAGGTTGCTCATCTCCAGGCTGAGTTGGCCAGGATTTGTGAGACCTCCTCTTCCATCCAGGGACAACCAGTGCCACTGCCGTTGCCTCAGAGGTTGCCAAGAAAGATGAGCAGTTGTACCACAGTGGGCTCAGGGAGGGTGAGGGTGCTGGAACAGAGGCATATCCCTCCAGTTGTACCTTTCCACAATTCCTATGCCATTCTGGCAAAGTATGGTTCCTCTATGGAGGCACCTGCAGTGGAGACCAAGGAGGATGCTGGGAACCTCCACAAAGAAGACCCACAGAAGGGTGGCAGGGGACCCAGCAGGGGAAGGAAACAACTCCTGGTGGGGGACTCCATTGTTAGGAAGATAGAACTGGGGGAGGAAGGGGAGAGGGCGGTAAGGTGCCTGCCTGGCACCATGGCTTGGAGGGACAGGGAGCGAATCCTCAAATCCTCAGGATTGCCGGAGCAGCTGCACAGGGGAAGGAGCTGGATGTCATTGTCCACCTAGGGACAACTGACCTAGCTAAGAAAGGGATTAGAGAAGTGCAGGAAAAGTTTGTGGAATTGGGGAGGGGCCTTAGACAAGTAGCATGCACGGTAACCTTCTCAGAGATGCTGCCCATCTATGGCGTAGGAGAGGCTAGGGTGTTCCGCACCAAGGGATTCAATCAGTGGTTGAAAACTGGTGGGATCTCAGGGATTGGCTTCATTGGGGACTGGGGGTCCACCTGGAGTGATGCAAGCCTATACTGGCATGATGGGCTGCATCTGTCAGGAGGGAACCAGGATCCAGGGTGATAGGTTTAAATGCTTCATTGGCAAGCATTTAAACTAGCCAAGGGGGGAGGCACTGTAAAGGAGCAGGGAAATCCTAGCCCCCCCAAAAAATCACGGTAGTAAGTGCAGTAAACTCCAACATAGAGGTGTTGACAGGGAGAAGGGCAGGGGTAAATGGAGAAAGTGACAAAGGCAAGAAGGGCAGGGATGGGGCAAAAAGGAGTAAGGCCATCAGGAAATGGAGGGTAATGAGTACCAATGCCCGTATTCTTGGCAACAAGCTCCCTGAGCTGGTGGCCTTGATGGAAGAGGGATCCCTGGATATCATAGCAGTCACAGAAACATGGCACATTGAGAACCATGACTGGGATGTTAACATACCAGGGTACATAACCTACAGGAGAGACAGGCAGGGGAGAAGAGGGGGAGGAGTAGCTCTCTGTGTAAAGGAAGGGATAAAAGCAACTGAACAAAAGAGTAAACAGGGAGGAGAGGAGGCACTGTGGGTCACCTTGGAGACTGGAAAGGGCACCACAATCCACACAGGGGTTGTGTACAGACCCCCATGTCAGGGGGAAGGAATGGACAAGGATATGATAGAAGGCATTCTTAGAATGGCAGAGAAAGGGGAGATACTGTTGATGGGAGACCTGAATATGCCAGATGTTAACTGGAGCACATTTGCTGCAGCCACATCCAAGAGCAGGGCCATTCTCGATGCCCTACAGGTGGCAGGCCTCAGACAGCTAGTTTCAGAACCCACTCCTGAGGGAGCAATCTTAGACCTCATACTCTCAAACGGGGGCAGTGAGAGGATCTCAGATCTAGAAGTTGGTTGCCATCTGGGAACAAGTGACCATCAAACAGTGTGGTTCTCATTAAACTCAGCTACAGAGTCAAGTCATACAAAAGTGAGGGTACTGGACTTCAGGAGGGTTGACTTTGGCAAGATGGGAGAGTGCCTCAGAAAAGCACTAGCAAACAGGCTAGAAGGAGGTGTGGAGCAACAATGGGGAATCATCAAATCTGCCATCACAGAGGCAACAAGCCTTTGTGTGAAGCAAATAAACAAATCAAAATGAAAGAAAAAGACACTATGGTTCTCAAAAGAGGTGGCTGTGAAAGTCAGGAAGAAAAAGATAGCATTCCGGAAGTATAAGGAAACACAGAAGGAGCAGGACAGAGAGCTGTACCAGTTAAGGCAGAAGGAAGCAGGAGTGAAGTCAGAATAGCAAAGGCCGAACTGAGAAAAGATCGCCAACTCGGTTAAGAAGGGATAAACCTTTATAGGTACATCAGCGAGCGTAGAAAGACAAAGGAGGATAGTGAGGCTGAATAGAATGAACGGTGGGTGGGCAGAGGGGACAGTGAAAGCAGGGATACTGAACAAATATTTCTGCTCAGTTCACAAAAGAGGAGGGGAAGTGCCTAATCCAATTAACAGAAGCACTCTTGATAGGGGGTCGATCCCAGTCCTTTCACAGAAGAAAGGGTTCTGCAAGAACTCCTAAAACTGAAGGTGGACAAAGCAATGGGGCCTGATGGAATTCACCCCAGAATTCTAAAAGAATTAAGGGAGGAACTAGTGAAACTACTGGCTACTCTTTTTAATAAATCATGGGAGGATTGTGTGGTACCCGAGGACTGGAGGAAGGTAGATGTGATTCCCCTTCACAAAAGTGGGACCAAGACAGAGGCAGGAAACTATAGACCTGTCAGTTTGACCTCTGTGGTAGGGAAAGTGATGGAGTCACTTCTGAAGGAAAGAATACATGAGTACCTAGAGGCCATTGGGGCACAGGACCCAAGGCAGCATGGGTTCACAGCGGGAAGGTCATGTCAGATGAATCTAATAGATTTCTTTGGCTGTGTGACCAAAGTAGTAGACCAGGGAGAGGCTGTGGACATGGCCTACCTAGACTTTACCAAGGCATTTGACACAGTCCCACACAAAAGATTAATAGTCAGATTAACCAGCCTGGGAGTGGGTCCCAGGGTGGTAGCCTGGGTAAAACATTGGCTGGACAACAGGACACAGAAGGTAATTGTAAATGGAGTCCACTCCGGAAGAAAGAGGGTTTACTAGTGGGGTACCCAGGGTTCAGTATTGGGTCCAGTCCTTTTTTATGTCTTCATAAGTGACATTGCAGAGGACTGGAAGGAAAAGCATGCCTCTTTGCAGATGACACAAATATCTGCAAGGGGTTGATACACAAGGAGGCGTGGAAAGGATGAGAAGGGACTTGACAAGGTTGGAGGAATGGTCAGAAGTGTGGCAGCTAGGATTCAATGCAATGAAGTGCAAAATAATGCACCTGGAAAACAAGAACCAAGGGGAAGAATACACAATGGGCGGGGGGAGGTAGTAACAACAACAAAAAAGGAAGGGGACCTGGGGGTAATCATATCAGATGACATTAAGGTTAGCAAGCAATGTGAGAAGGCAGTAGGGTGGGCTAGGGGTATACTGGGATGCATTGGGAGAGGCATCAACAGCAGAAAACAGGAAGTTGTTATCCCTCTGTACAGACAGTTGGTGAGACCCCATCTGGAGTACTGCATCCAGTTCTGGAGACCCCATCTCCGCAAGGATATAGACAGGATAGAGGCAGTCCAGAGGAGGGCAATTAAAATGGTGCAGGGTTTGCAAGAGAAGCTGTATGAATGTATACCCTTGAGGAAAGAAGGGAGAGGGGGGACATGATAGAAACTTTTAAGTACCTCAGTGGAATCAACAAAGTCCAAGAGGTAGCATCTTTCAGAAAAAGAGCGTGCAAGAACAAGAGGACACAATTTAAAGATGGAGGGCAGTTCGGGGCAATGTGAGAGTATTATTTCACAGAGAGGTAGTGGATGCATGGAACAGCCTTTCTGGAGGAGGTTGTGGGTCTAAAACTGGGAGAATTCAAGAATGCATGGGACAGACATAAGGCAATTCTTGTGGGGGGTAGGAAGAAATAGGCTGTTGGTTAACTAGGATCTGCGGCCTATCCTGTAGGTAGGGAAATGGGCAGACAAGATGGGCCAAGCGGTCTTTATCTGCGGTCAAAGTCTATGTTTCTATGTTTCTATAGTATATGGTTAGGGTTTATTGTGGATGGAAAATTATGGTTTTCCAAATCCTGTTGTAGGACAGTTCAAAGGTCAAAAAAGTTATTATACTATTGTTCTGACATCACAATGATAGTACAACAACTTCTTAACCTTCAACTGTTTCCTGACTGGCTGAAACATTGGGCTTCACAAAAAATACTGTACAACATGGCGGCACTGGTAACGAGTGGTTGGGCACGAGCTTCTCGGATAATTTGGACACTGACTGCCATAGTTGGTACCGTGTTTCCAAACTATCAGTTTGGCAATAGTCTTTTTTTTTTTTTAATAAATCATTGGTCCTGGGTAACAAAGCTAAGCTGGATGACAGTGACAAATGCTACCATCAGGGCCGGCAGTGGAGCAGGACTGCAGCGAGGACCGGGAGGAAACGGCAGTGTTAGGAAAAGGTACAGAAACTGTGACAAATCCTTGTGAAATTAAACTGGCACAGTTTGGGGTGAACCATATACTATATAAAATAACAGATAGGGAACTGTGCACATCAAGGCCGTGTTTCCATCTCGGGAGTTGATGACATCATAGGGACCTCTCGAGCTTCGCGTTCGAGGTCTATGATGTCGTCAACCCCCTCAATGGAAACAGATCCTTGTTGTGCACAGTTCCCTATCCATTATTCTATATATTTTGGTTGTATGTACTTTATTCTCTCTACCCACTCCCCCAGGATGCACTGTGAGACAAGCAACTTGTTGTTCAATGTGCTCGTCCTGGTGAAACATTTCAATAAATAAATAAATAAAAAATGGGTAGGGTCCCACTTGACTACCAGGGATGTCAGTGAGGGGAAACAGAAGTTGAGTTTGTCGATGGGTCACAAGTAACAATAAGGTACCAGTTAGAGAGATATTAAAGAGCAGCTGACACATTAAAGACAACTTTAACAAACCATAATATTTAGACATAGTTCAGCTTGTGTTTCAAGTTAGTTCTATATTCCTCCTCCCCATTATTTATTACTGAGATCATTTGCATTAAAGTACAATCTTTTCTCCTGAAGAATTCATCTATCCCTGTTGATTTCTCCCTACCTAAAGTAAAAATTAACTGCTTGTGATATCACAGTCATTCTCACAGCAACACACTGTGATAGCACAACACATGATTATGACTTGAAGTAGGGAGCAAGCTATAGAGGCAGATGAACTCTAAGGGAACTCTACAGGATAAAGATCATGCAGATTTACTCAGTAACAAATAATGGGGAATAGAAATATATAGAATATATATATGGAATGCAAACTAAAGTGTACCTAATTACTGTGTTTTTCTTTGAGGCATCAGTAGCTCTTTAAATTCACTCTACCAGCTAAGTTCATATACCGTATGCATGAACTGTAGCATGCACTGTTACTCTGTTTAAAACATATTTGCACGCAGTAACATCTCTGGGCACCACATTTACATATCTGGAACTACACCAGAGGTCTTTGCTTCCCAATGCAGATACTTTGTTTTCAGATTAGCACTATTATTTGCTGGCACAACAGGGTTTTTTTTTTTGTCATTTTCTCTCGTACATTGAAATTGGGTGTCAATCCCTCACTTCGCGTAGCCATATGCTTAGTTACTGCTGTTTCCACAAGCCTGTACTGCTTAGTACAAAAAAAAAAAAAAGCCTGCAGTCTATCACCTCCTGACTACTTTCTGGCACTTAACCCATAAACACTTATTAGCTCTCTTTAAAGTCCGAACCATCCATTGCTTAACATGATAAAAAAGGGCTACATGGTACAATGAATTAACTTGCATGTCATAATTAACTGTACTCCTTGCTCTCATCCCACCTTTGCTACTCCTATTGATATTGATTGTAATTAACACGTTATTGCATCCTTGACTGGGTCAGTATATCTATATTGACTGTTAATTGTGAAATGACATGCATGTATTTTGTTATGTTTATAAATGCATGTAATTAATTCCTGGTCACCTCTGAAAAAGGGACTATTTCTGTCTCAATGGGCCTACCCAGTCACCAAAATTTAAATAAATAAAAATAAAATTCAACAGCATCTTACAACTGAGCCCCATGTGTTTAATTTTTCACTTCCAGGATCTTCTGTCCCCATATAGCATCTCCTTTGCTGCCCTTGCAAAATCCCTGTGTACAGTTTTAATATTCTAGGGAATTGCAGTGTATAACAGCATTTTGTACAGCAACATACAAAAGGCAGTAACATTGTCTGTTGGTTTACAATGATTATAAATCACTTACATGATTTATGTAAATCAACATTCAAAGCCACATAGCTTCCTATCCTGTATACCATCTCATGTAGTAATGTTTCAGTGCAGGGTTTATTTACTTATTACAGTCTTGGAATTTGACATACCTTGGAGTCAGAGGCTCATTTACAAAGGTTAAATGCCC
Source organism: Neoceratodus forsteri (assembly GCA_016271365.2). Taxonomy (NCBI): domain Eukaryota; kingdom Metazoa; phylum Chordata; order Ceratodontiformes; family Ceratodontidae; genus Neoceratodus; species Neoceratodus forsteri. The sequence continues at coordinate 605,824,548 of CM057449.1, read as the reverse complement.
AAAAGAAACCATAACAATTAGCTAAATACAACAATGCAACAAAAACATAACATGGGTATAACAAAAAAACAAAACAAAAAAACAATCAGAGCCATCATTATATCAAATGTTGTCAAAGTTGGCAAATAAGAACCAAAAATAGATACCAGGGTAAAAGCTAAGATAAAATACAATAATATATCAGTATGTGATGATAGGCAGTCAAGAATAACTTTGTCAAAGTCAATAGATTACCATGGGTCAGCCAAGACAAATAAAAAGGAGCAGTGAAAAAGAGGAAAGAGGGAAGAGGGGGAATAGTTGGACATCATGGTTCTGGAACTACAGTGTGAAGTGAAGTAGAGAGATGAAACACATCAAGAGAGAGGTGCCTATGGGGAGGTATGGGGGGAGGAGGAGAGGGGTGGGGAGAGTGGCAACTGTTTAATCAGGAAATGAGGGGATACATGAGGGTGAAGTAGCTTAAAAGTTGGGCAATCGCAGCGGTTGAGAGAAAGATGGTACTGTTTGAGGTTGCATTTAAACTACCCTAACTTGGAGGCAGTTTGTACATCAAGAGGGAGATCAGATAGCCAGGTGGGAACTCTGTAGAATACGTCCCACTGCACTTAATTAGTCCGACAGAATGGGGCCTGATAGGTAGGTCTAGTTGCACTTCTCGTTCTTCAAGGATTGGTTACTGGGGTAAGGAGGTGTTGTGTTGTTGGAGGGGTTAGACCCAGACAGATCTTTTTACCTAGTAGGCAGGTCTGGAACATGATCCTGCCACTAAAATTCAGCCAGCAGGTTTGGGTATACAGATCGCAGATGTGGGTGTACCTGTGAGCCCCAGAAACGAATCGACAGGCCTTATTGAGGGCAACCTTAATATGTTTAAGTGAAGTGTCAGTAGCTGCTCCATAAATGACTAGCCCATAGTCTCCGAGAGAGGACAGAGCTGTTGACAGCAAGATGGAGTTCTACTTGTGCAATAAGGGGAGAAGCATTACAACCACTTTTTTAAATTAACAAATAGAACATAAAATGTATTATCGTAGCCTCCCCAATTTGGAGGCCTAGCCTACTTTTATGGGGTCTCAGGCCCCAGCAGCATCTCCAGTTGAGGAATAACATCCTTTCTTTACCTTCTGATCTCCTTATTCAAGGACTGCCAGCCATGAGGGGACATGGACGTCAGTAACGGCTCCATTAAAAGCAGTCTTCAGGTCAGGAGGCCTCAATTTCTTCTTGGCTGTGAGCTGTCAGAAAGTTTGGTCCCTGGTGCCAGGACTGGTAAGAGGGCTGGAACTGTAAAGGATCTGCAACATCAGCAACATTACATATGCTTTCTGGCCCCTCAGGATAGAAGAGAAACCAGAAGCAGGAATAACTGACACCGGCAAGTACTTGATTAGTTAGCAGACATTAAGATTGTGCTTGAGGGTGTGTGCTCATGGTGGATAGCTCTGCTGCTGATTCCTGCTCGGGTCCATTGACAGGAAAATGGACAGAGCACCCTCAGATATGGACAGTCATGGTCCCAGGGCAGGCAATGGGGTCTGGACATAGCAGTTAAAAGCCCATTGTGGCATACATAAAAGCATCAGAAGCTGCACAAAAAGGAAGAACAGCCACAGGGACCAAATGAAAGTAAGCTTGGCTATGACCATACAGCAGGAAGCCCTGTGACCCCACAAGACTGCTGCAAAGGAGTCATAGGCAAACTATGCTGTTGCTCAAAGGTTTCAGCCAATCCTAAGCTCTGGTTTTCAGGGCTCAGCTGAGGATCTCCGTAAAAAAAACACATGGGAGCCAGAAGACTAGGCCCAGTTCTTCACAGTCACTCAGCAGACAGCAGACTGTGATGCTGAGAGCCACTGCAACTGTGGCTTCTGGGGCTCCAAGGAGTCTAGTAGGTCTGCAAGTGCACTTATCATCTGTTAACTGAAGGAGGAGAGTGTTTCTGCTGAGACAGAGGAAAACATTTTTTTTATTTATTTTTCAAAAATGTTACAAGGAAAAGTATACTGAGCTGGTAGCAACACATTTTCTGTTGGTTCTTGGATGCAGAGGGTAGGGCATACAGTACAATGCAGTAATCAACACTTTAACAAGATACAGAATATAGAGAATATTGGCTGGGCTACTGTGCACAACCAGCCTGAGCTACCACTGAGGGGATCTGATTGTTTGACCTCAAGAGCGAAGCTCGAGAGGTCCTACGCAATCAAAACATCGAGGTGGCAGCACAGGCTGGTTGGGCACAGTAGCTCAGCCAGTATTTTATATAGTGTATGGCGACCCCTTGTTCAAAAATTATGGCATTAAAACAAACATACTCATTTGCAGTATTACGTTTGATCCTCTTATTTTGCTGCTCATCAAGCACTTCTCAGCCACCTTGGAAAAAAACACCGACACAATCCTGTCACAGTATTGACTGTTTGAATACTGAGATGTGTGCACGGCGGTCTTTCCATTACTGGAAGTGCTGTCTCGTGCACTCTGAAAAACAGCCAAGATGATGTTGTACCACAGTGTGGTGTAACCGCATTCCATGAACTTTGAACCGTGGTTCAACAACATTTTGACTGCAGTGGATTTCAGTGTAGAATAAGAGGTGATCATACACTATGTCATAGTTAAAGCATAGTAGTAGTGAAGGAAACTATAGCAAATAAATAAATGAATATATGGCAAGAGCAACAGGCTGCAAATAACATTACGGTACTATAACAAGGAGCCAAATACTGCATTTAAAACATAGCAGCAGACAGGTAAATTACAATAAATAAATATGCAGAATATAGGGCAGGAGCAACAGTGGGCAACATGCAAATTAACTGTGCAGGGTTGCCCACAGTGTTAGTGCATCACATACAGTATGATAAAACTGTGTGGTTTAAAGAAATCAAGTAAACTTCAGGATAGAAACAGCTGACATACAGGTATGACATAAAGGAGAAGGACAAAAGTATGATACCAGGTATCCAGGTGTTGTTTCAGACATGGGTTTGAGGCAAGTTGTTGGAGAAAAGTTGTATGTTCTAGAACTTTTCCCTGCTTGGAATCCATTCTAACCAGCAGGTCTTAATCTGCAAGGATCTACTCCTCTCAACAATTTCAACTAGATCCAAGGAGATAGAGAAACAGCAGCTGAGCAGTGCCTTTATGGAAACCTCTGATAGAAGAGGGAGGCCATGAGGAGCCTGTGTCAACCCACATTTAAGCCAGTTAGGGGTGTGTACTCACTTGGATGGTTGTGTGGAGGCATAGTGGGGCCATACTGGCCAGTGGCTCTATGGTGCAGCAGCATCCACACCTGCAGTAAGGAATAATGAAGAGCCTGTGGCAAAGACCAGCAGACATGCCCAAAGAAAGGCATAGCTGAAGTCCACCACTGCTGAATCTGGAGCCAGAGGAAAGAGTCTGTATCCACCTACTGACTGAAGAACTGTGAGTAAGCATCAGGGTTCCAGTTCCGCCACCCATTATGTAGATAGATACAGTAGTTAGGGGAAAAGGATTTGAAAATCCTGTGCAGGACTGTGCCTTGCAACCGGTAGGCTCAGACAGAAGACCTACATACAGCCAATAGCCATTTCATCCTTTTGGAATACAAATCAAATAGGAGCACCCTTAATTTATGCACTTTTTTTTTTTTGCAATGAATTTGGAAAGCAGACATGTATCCAACAGCTGCTTCCCAATGATTTCAGTCTGGTGAGGTATTTATTTATTTATTTGCACATCAGTTTACAACCTTTGAGCCAGGGGCTCATTTTCAAAGGTACCTCGTCACAAAGAGGACAAATACAGTACAGACATTCATGTTACAGGATGTAGGTTACATGGAATTAACATACACGTTTGTGAAGAACATGATAGATACAGCAGTAAATACAAAAACTCACTTATGGTTATAGGATATGGGTACATCAATCAGTCGGTGATTGGACCGATATTACAGAGAGGCCAGATTGGTTATTGTGGCAACATAGAGACTGGAAATGGAGCAGTCAGTAGAGCAGTGGTAATTTAACAGGTTACAGCAGTATATAATGGTAAGAGCAGTCAGGAGCAGTGGCAAATTAACCAGGTTACAGCAGCACATAGTAACACTGCCAGGGCGAAATCAACAGAGCAATTTAAGCCAGGTTACAGTAACATATAGTAATACTGCAGTTTGAGCAGTAGGCAGAGAAGTGGTAATTTTGTCAGAGGAGATACGTGGTGTGGTTTGGATGCTGCCCAGTGGGCATTGTCAGGGCACAGTGGGTAGTGTCTCAGATTATACAGGTGCAATTTCGTGTGGTGAACAGTTCACTTCTGAGTGCAGTTTTGAATTTGGAGATCGTAGGGGCATCTGTGATGTGGAGAGGGAGCGAGTTGAACCAGGAAGGGGCTCTATGGGGGAAGGACCTCTGACCATGGGAGGTCCTGGCTCTAGGTGTCTGGAAGGTAGTCTTGCAGGAAGTCCGTGTACAGACCAGGGGTTTGGCTATGGGGAGGAGGCTGTCAGCCCTGGGGGACAGTCCTAGGAGAGTTTTTGCTATTAGGCATGTTTGGTAACACAGTCGTTCATCTAGGTTCAGCAATGTTGCCAGCCCGTGAGAGCTGGCATGGAATGTCTAAACCTAGGGGCCCCAGTGATTAGTCTGCATGCCTTGTTAAGTAACAGGTGGATTTTGTTGAGCGCAGTTGTGTCGGCAGCCCCGTAGACCAGGAGTCCATAGTCTACCAGGGATAATATGGAAGATGTTACTGCAAGCCGTAGGGCAGCGGGGTGGAGAGCACTTTTGTAGTGGTATAAGATGCCTAGCCGTATATTGGCTGCTGAGGCAAGGGTGTCAATGTGGGTATGGTAGTTGAGGGCTGAGTCAAAGGTGACCCCAAGGTACCTGAATGAGTGTACTTGCTCTAGCGGTTTTTTGGAACCAGGAAGGATGTGGAGTGGAAAATTGCTGGCTTTGTTTTGGGGGTGGGCAAAGAGCATTGTTTTCATTTTTTTGAGATTTATGATCAGTCTATGCTTTGTGAACCAGGTTTCTGCATCAGTATACGAGAGCTGCAGGGAGTCCTGAAGGGAGGTAGGGTTGCGGTGGGAGGCAAAGATGACAGCATCATCTGCATACAGCAGCATATTTCCGGTGCATTCACTTGGCAGAGTGTTAAGGTAGAGCGAGAAGAGTAGAGGTCCCAGGATGGAGCCCTGAGGAACCCCTGATCGGATGGGACATGATTTTGATAGTGTTCCATTAATTTTAATAGGTACCCACCAAGATCAGAAAATGAGATCTCTCGTGGCCTTTAAGGGATAAATCTGGTAGCACCCACTCTGAGGTTGTGGGACTGCCAGGTGTGCAGGCAGAGAGAACATTTATACTCTGCAAAATTCTGCAGTAGAGTTACTGCAGCAAACAATGTAATTTCAATGGGAGTTCATCCTTTCTGTCATGTAAGAAATCTGTGACACCCCGCTTTACCCTGGCTAGCTTCACTGTATATATTTTAGAGTAATAAGTATATTCCTTGTTGATTTCTGTTTTCCTTTTTTTGTTTCCTTGTTCTTTTTTTACCCTTTTAATAAAGGAATCTTTTTTTTTTTTGCTTTTGCATTATAATTTCTGATGTGCTGGATGCTGCAATTGGCATCACTGTAATTTTTTAGGTGATACCATGTAAATTGTGGATCTGTAGTATTTCCTGGGGGCAAATAATTGTCTTCCAGCAAGTTACCCATATACTTCCACAGGTGGGGGCCCCTTATCATGATTAACACCTTGTTGTCCTACAACCTAAAGACCCAGGCTGACCCCTTGGAGTGGAGAAGAGAGGTGAAACCCAAGGATATTGGGCTTACATTGGAGGAACAGCTGGAATCTCCCGTGCACCACACAGGCAGTCCCTAAACAGTGACTATTGAAAAAATAGCACTGACTCCCAGAATTTGTGATTCTACCATGGCTAAAAATGGCTTTACTTATGCAAAGGAGAAGACTTTGATCCCAATAAAGCATTGCTTGACAACATGTTTCCTGAGGGGACCAATAAGGATTGCGTCAAGAATTTAAGTGGCTTAACCAAATGCATCTGCAAAGTAACTGAGGGAGGATGTACAACTCAGTCATGAAACAGTTGAGAATGCTCATGGAGTGCTGTCAGAAGGTACTAGATCCATCTCAAGTACCAAACCAAGTGACTCCAGATGGGGACAACTTCCCATGGGTTGGCATAATCAGTACAACCACAGAAACTCCCCCAGATGTCCCCAAAGAACCAGAAGAGCATTCCAAATCAAAGAAATGTGAAAGAATTTTTAGTAAAAGTGGGGAAGACTGTGCAGGACCTGCAGAGCTTACTGTCCTCAATGTAGTCACAACCTACTCTCCTGACACTGTGTTGATGGCCGTAGGATCCTTGACTGAGAACATTCAGAAGCTGCAGAGTGAACTTACTCCATAATGGAGATTTTGAAGTCATTCTGATATCATGCATGACAACTCTGATATCCAAAGTGAGGGAGAAGGAGGACAGAGAAGCTGCAAAAGACACTATACTGATGCCTCCCAGATAAGTGGAAGCCCCAGGTTTACATACCATCCCTAGAAGGGCTTCAAAAGCTCTAAAGATATACCATGGCAATTGAAAGATCTTGCAGACAGTGTTGCTGTGTCCTACAGCATGCACAGTAGGAGCAATAATGCCCTGGTTTCTTGCCTTTCTGTCAGAGATGGAACCTGGAGCAGTCTGGTGTTATACCTGGACAAGAAAGAATCAGGACTTCAACAAGTGATGACAGCTTTTGCTACCATAGAAATGAGGCTGGCCATGTAACCAATAAGTATAATAAATATGTGGATCTTCAGCTAGTGAATAGAAACCAGGAAGCAAAAAGGTTCTATGTGAATAGCGACCGCCAAAAGGCGATCCCTATTATCGCGACCTGCATTATCGCCAAAAACATTTTTGGTGATGTGCACTACAAGGCGACCAGGATAATTGTGCATGATGGGGGGGCTGTGCCTCCCCACAACCCCCATATCTAAAGACTCTCAACTTCAGGGGTGCATATGTTGGGGCACGGCCAGGTTTGAAAAAATTAAGTCCCACAGCTGCGGGATGTAGCAAAAATATACCCAAACCCCATCCCGAACCCAGGACCTGGTCCATCAGAGCCAACCACCCTACCCACCACACCACATGGTTGGCTCAGCAGAAGCAGGCACATTACAGGGTTACAACCCTGTTCCCCATCCCTCCATGTCCTGTCGCTCACCCTCCCTTCCTGTCACCCACCCATACGCGCCATTGCTGATAGCACCCTCATGTGGGTCACCATTTTGACAGTCGCCCATATGCGGTCACTATCATCATGGAAGACCAAGCAAAAGCTATAGAACCAGGGGGGCACCAGTCAAGAAGTGACTTGGAGCTTCTGCAGATAAATGCTCTAGAAAATGGAACGAACCCATTATTACTGCAGGAAGCAACTTTCTTCCAGGACTATTCAGGCCACAAGCCATTATACCAGCTAACTTTATAAGGTACCAACAAAAGTCATATTGGGCAGTGTCTCTCAGGTCACTATCATCCATGGAGCATTTTTCAAAAACTATTTGAAACACTTTCCTCTGTGTCCCTTCAGAGGGACTGGCAAAATGGGAATTGAGTCACGCTACCTACGTATATGAGGGATACATTGTGGTACAGATTGAATTCCCAACAGATTTAGGGATTCCCAAGGGGATTGAGATGCTGGCTTTAATATGCCCAGACCTGTTCACATAGAAAACTGGTGCCAGTATGCTTGTAAGACTGGCCCAGTTCTGGCATGAGTAGGAAGGACCCCAGTACTTCAGGAATCCATCTCTACATGGCCTTGTGTAGAAAGCATACCTGCAACTGGAAACCCCAAAGCCTGTTGTGCGGGAGGAAATTATGGGAGTGATATGCCAAATTTACAGCAAGGATATTGTTCTGCCACTAATCTCAGAGTGTGCTGTGACTTGGACAGGGGATTTCACTCAAAAAGAAGGAGACCTGTTCTAGTAATCGACTCTCCCGAGGGTAATGGTTTACCTGAGGGACTGACTGTGCAGTGAAGATTTTTGCAAGTCCTTACTGCCATTGGTGACCACTTGGTGGCTGTGCATGTGAAAAACAAAACTAGGAAAGAGATCATTGTGTGGGAAGGGAGGACATTAGCACACATCTATTGTGCTGTTACTGTGACCAGTGTGGACCCTGACTCAGCAACCCCAACTAAAACTGACACCAGATCCTTTGATTTTATAGACTCACCAATATCTGACCATTATCAGTGCAGCCTAAGCAAAAAGCTTGCCAAGCAGAGGAATTATTTCTCCCTGAGTAACTAGGATGTGGGATACATCAAGGGAGAGGTGTACCTCAATTGCTTATATGACGATTAACCATTCAGAGAAAGATCCAAACATCTAGCCCCTGTAGATGTTGAAGATGTACAGTACAACAGTACCTGTAGAAGCTAATGGTTTCAAGCATCATTAAGAAATGTAGCAGCCCTCTCCAATACTGGTTGTAAGAAAGAAAAGTGGAACCATAGGATATGTATAGACCACTGGACACTGAAAAGAAAGACAATAAAACAAGGCAACAATCGGGGCGCATCCTGGGACAGATGTTGGCTGCAACAGTATTACAGCAGTTCAAATGAAATTCCAGCACTCGCCACCTCAAGGATCAAATGCTAAAAAAAATAACCACACATTCCTTATCTGCAAAAAGGCCTTTATTTGTGCAAAATATTTCAATTCGTCAGTTTTAGACGTATATTAGATGTGCACTAACTTCCAACACATTTTCCTTATACAAGGGTTGCACACCCTAATGACTGTAACAGTCTTTATATTGCTCACTTAAAAAGAAAGTATGCGGTCATAAAACCAATAGGACAATAGGACAATCTATTTATACCCCTCCTCCACTGTAAGTGCAGTGTGCAAAATACTAATAAAACTATTCACAGTAATACAGAAAAAAATTATAAAAACTTAGTCACTGAGACTAATAAAATGTCAGTGATGGATAATGTAAACTGATTAGTCCCAAACACTTATTTAAAACAAATTTAGATTTCTTTATTCAAAAAAGGGGCTTTAACAACCAAAGCTTAAAATCCATATTGTGGTTCAGGATATGCTACAAATACATAATTATGTCAAATACATCATTATTTCAAAAAGCAAAACAACAATTTTCCTTGTCCTACTCATAAGTGATCCATGCAATTATAAAGACACTGAAAGCTACAACCCAAAGTGAAGTATCAACACCTTGGAAAACAGGACAACAAATATGGAGATTAATAAATAAACTTGTCATATTGAACTACCCGTATTTATACATCAGAGCCCCTTTTTATATTACCAATAAGGACACAGTTATTGAAGGGCATTGAAAAACAAGCAAATAGAAAAAGAAAGGTCTACTCAAAACTAATATTGATTCTCATATCTTGAGAAGGAAAACTTACTGAGCCTATATGCTTGGGGTTACCGAGTGACCTGGGTGAAATAGGAGACTTGAGATTGCACCCTTTTTGAATCAATAATAAAAAACCCAATATTAGTTTTCAGAAAGGCGTGTTTTTGTAAATTAATCGATATCATCATGGTGGCTCATTGTATTTATTGTCTACTGTTCTTGGGTATCCAACAAGTCCTCTCATTTACCCTCTCCTGAGCTAGTCTGACCAGCCATTTCTTTTCTTTTTGCTCTATATGGAGCTCACCCTATGTGTATTTATAACAACATACTGTCACTTTAAATAAGTAGTATAATGATTAGCCAGCCTGCTGGCACAGCAGCAAGGTGTCCATCTGCAACGCCAACATCCCGGGTTTGGGAATGGACCTGGGAGTCAGAGGGCCAACCAGGGAGAGAGGGATTGAGCATCCCGTGGACTGCTGTCCCTCTCCAGGGTGAAGGGGGTAGAGTGTCTGATGCAAGAAGGAGGATCTGGAGGCTGTCATGGTGCAGTCGGACCTGGACATGGTGGCCATCACAGAAACCTGGTGTAATAATAACCACGACTGGGAGATAGCCATACCTGGCTACAATGTATTCAGAAGAGACAGGGAAGGTAGGAAGGGAGGAGTGGCACTTTATGTGAAAGATGACATAAAGGCCACAGAGATCCAGGAGGAACAAAATGGGGGAGAGATACTGTGGGTTAAGCTGAAAAGGAAAATGGGGCCAGCCATCCACACAGGTGTGGTCTATAGACCACCAGCCCTGGAGGAAGAAACAGATAGGGTGCATCTTTCAGAAAAAGAGACATGCAAGAACAAGGGGACACAATTTAAAGATGGGGGGGTGGTTCAGGGGCAATGTGAGGAAGTATTTTTCACAGAGAGGGTAGTGGATGCATGGAACAGCCTTTCTGAGGAGGTTGTGGGGTCTAAAACTGTGGGAGAATTCAAGAATACATGGGACAGACATAAGGCAATTCTAGTGGGGGTAGAAAGAAGTAGGCTGTTGGTTGACTAGGATCTGCGGCTTATCCTGTAGGTAGGAAAATGGGCAGACTAGGCGGGCCAAGTGGTCCTTATCTGCTGTTAAAGTCTATGTTTCTATGTTTCTGTGTTTGATGCTCGCCATCCAAAGGATGGCAGACAAGGGTGAGGTAGTGCTGGTTGGAGACTTCAATATTCCAGACGTGGACTGGAGCATCCCAGCGGCAGCATCAACCAGGAGCAGATTTATCCTGGACTTCCTTCATGGTGCCTTCCTCATGCAACTGGTCATGGAACCAACTCGGCAGAAGGCAACACTGGGCCTTGTGCTCACAAACAGGGACAGTGTGAAGGGGGTAACAGTGGGGGAGCACCTGGGGAACAGTGACCACTAGTCATTGTGGTTTGAAACCACAGAAGGAGCAGAATCAAACCACAAAAAAACACATATCCTGGATTTTAGGGGGGCAGACTATGGGAAAATGGGGAGATGCTTGAAAGAGGCATTAAGGGGAATGGGGCAGGAATCAGGGGTTGAGGACCAGTGGGCAGTATTTAAAATGGTGATTATAAGAGTAACAGAATTATGCATTAAGCAGGTTAGCAAGGGGAAAAGGAAGAGGAGGCCATTATGGTTTTCCAAGGAGGTAATAGAGAAAATGAAAGCCAAAAAGATTGCATACTGGCAATACAAAAAGACACAGGCAGAAGGGGATAGGGAGAAGTACCAGGAGAAGCATAGGGAGGCAGGGAGGTCAGTAAGGGAAGCCAAAGCTCAGACAGACAAGCACATTGCAAAATCAGTGGGTAGAGGGGGAAAAACCTTTTAGAGGTACATAATTGACAAAAGAAATGCAAAGGGAGGGATAGTGAGACTGGGGGGGGGGGATGGAGGCCACATGGAGGATGACAACAGTAAAGTTGACATATTGAACAGGTATTTCTGCTCAGTCTTTACTGAGGAAGTGGAGGGTAATGGGCCTGAAGAAAGTACAAGGGGTGGGAATGGTGCAGAAATGGACACAAGTCCCTTTACACGAGAAAGGGTCCTGAAGGAACTGGAAGGAATTAGAGTTGATAAAGCAATGGGGCCAGACGGGGTGCACCCCAGGGTCCTTAAAGAACTAAAAGAGGTGGTGGCTGAACCTCTGGCAATCCTGCTTAGCTGATCACTGGAAACAAGGGAGGTACCCAAAGACTGGAGGACAGCAGATGTAGTTCCCTTATACAAAAGTGGGATCAAAGAGGAAGTGGAAAACTACAGACCAGTCAGCATCACCTCGGTAGTGGGGAAGATCATGGAAGCACTACTGAAGGAGAGATTGGTGGAATATCGGGTTGCCAACGGACTACTGGACCCAAGGCAGCATGGTTTCACCAGGGGGGAGGTCATGTCAGACCAGCCTCATTGAATTTTTTGACTGGGTGTCTAGGGAAGTGGATCAGGGGAGGGCAGTGGATGTGGCCTATCTGGACTTCAGCAAGGCCTTTGACACTGTGCCATATAGAAGGCTATTACACAAACTGGGGAACATGGGTCTGGGCAGAACAGTAGTGCAGTGGGTAGGTAACTAGCTGGGAGGCAGGACACAAAGGATGTTGGTAAATGGCTGTCACTCCACAGAGGGAAGAGTGACCAGTGAGGTACCACAGGGATCAGTGCTGGGACCGGTCCTATTCAACATCTTCATCAGTGACATTGCACAGGACCTAGAAGGCAGAATTTCCCTGTTTGCTGATGACACAAAGCTCTGTAACAGAGTGGACACACCTGAGGGTGTAGACAGAATGAGAAGGGACCTGCAGAAACCTGAAGAATGGTCAGGGGTTTGGCAGTTGAAATTCAAAGCAAAGAAGTGCAAGATAATGCATATGGGGCACAAAAACCCGGCACAATATATCAATTGGAGGGTGAGGATATAGCATGCACCAAGCAGGAAAGGAATCTTGGGGTTATCATCTCTGATGACCTCAAAGTAGGGAAACGGTGTGACAAGGCAGCAGGTAAAGCAAATAGGATGCTGGGATGCATAGGCAGGGGCATCACCAGCAGGAAATGGGAGGTTATAATTCCACTATACAAGACACTAGTGATGCCCCACCTGGAGTACAGTGTACAGTTCTGGAGATCATACCTACGTAAGGACATAGGCAGGGTAGAGAAGGTTCAGGGGAGGGCAACAAAGATGGTACATGGATTACATCACAAGTCCTATGAGGACAGGTTGAAGGACATGAATACGTACTCCCTGGAGGAGAGGAGGGAGAGAGAGGATATGATAGAGACATACAAGTATCTTACAGGGAGGAACAGGGTGCAGGAGTACACTATTTTTAAGTGAAAAAGATGTTCCAGGACTAGAGGGCATAGGATAAAGTTGGAAGGAGGACAATTCAGAAGAAACGTGAGGAAGAATTTCTTCACAGAACGGGTGGTGGACAAGTGGAACACCCTGCTAGAGGAAGTGATGGGGACTGAAACAATCATGGGATTTAAGAATGCATGGGATAGACATAAAGGAATTCTGGAGGTCAAAGGTGAGGGGCAACATACTTCTAGGAAAACATAAAGTGAATTTACAAGTTCAAATGGGCAGACTGGGTGGGCTGTAGGCCCTTATCTGCTGACACTGTCTATGTATCTATGTAATTAGGGTCCCTGGCAGAGGCTGGGGGACCTGCACAGTTGGCACCACACATTTCAGGGGGGTTGGGCGGACACTGGTGTCATTGCACGTCTCTGCCCCCAGGAGAAAAAACACTGAAAAATCCAGGCCGCAAATGATGGCCCTGCTCTGCCGCCACACCCCACTCAGATCTTTGTCCACTGGGGGGGGTTCCACTCCCGTGACCCCACACTGGGGGGGCAAGCCAGGGCATCACGACCCATGTTCTCATGGAGGGGACACCTTCCTGGAGACCCCATCCAGGTGGGTAATCCTGGAGATGGGGGAAGCGGCAGGTGGAGTCAGAGACCAGAGTCATCAGGCCATTAAAAAAAAAAGTAGTGTAATGACTGCTATGGTTATTAGAGAACATTTCTCTGGTAAATGTGAATCATACATGAAATGTGTTGGGATTTGTTCCACACATAATGTAAGCCTAAAACATACAGAATCACTAGTATACCATGCTGAAGGTTTAGGACAGCTTTGTAAGCCTGACTAGGAGCAAGTGGTTTTCAGATTTGGTCCTTGGTAGCGGGTACTATCAGATCCCTATGGCTGAGGAAGGCAATGTGAAGACTGCTGTCATCTCTTCCATTGGATTCCATCAGTAAGAACATATGCCTTAAATATCACAGGAGTTCCAACCGCATTTCAGTGGCTGATAGAAAAGGAAGTAGAGGACGTACATCAGCTGGAAGAATTATTCAGTTGGTATATCTGGATAACCTAGCAATTTGGGGGAAGAACTTGAAGGAGCACAAGACCAGGCTCTTTTATATTCTGGATCACCTGAAGGAGTTTGGTATGAAAAAGTCCGTATGTAAGTGCCAGAATTGAGGACAGGGAGTGCTCAGAGGTGTTTGGTACTCTTTTTTTAACAAGAATACAGCCAACAACAGCACAACCGGGCACATACAGTATAAAGTGACCATACTAGGCATCAAACAAGTCTTAAGCTGACAACATTGTGTGAAGTTGAAATTATTCAGTGCTTCTCCGAAAGGTGCCAAACATAAAGACAACAGGATCATAGAACTGGAGATCAGAATCCCAATGTTTCACACATTGCCAAACATAACTCCAGAGTATTGAAGAACAACAGCAGGAAAACCATCAACTACAAATAGTGAACCTCTCCAATCATCCCCGACAGAGGACCAAAGATCAGTGCTTCAGAAGGTACTTTCATTTAGTAATATAAGGGATTAACTGGTTCATAGTAGGCTAAGTGCAGAACAGAAAACAGGACAAAGTTCTTCTCCTAACAAACCACTAGGTATTTTTTTGTTATCATAGAAGATTTTATTAAGATTTTCAAGTTTTACATCACACTTCCATACACATTTCTCTCGTAAAGTCCAGACAGGTACATAAGGATATCCTTGTAAATGAACTTACAATTCTCAGCATATCACATACATCTAAGCAAACATAAACAATGTATAGACATTAGTATATACTACCTATCCTGATCATCAGCTCTTCATTTGCCAGCAGGATAGACTAGGGCCTGGATATTCAAACTGCGCCAGGCTGTGGTGCAAGCCTGGGCGCAGCTCAACTTGGCTGCGCAGTGGTGTGGCCTGGGCAATATTGAAAGGAGCTGCACTATGGCTCAGCAGCTTTGAATATCACACCCTGGCGACCCCCACTGTGCATGGCGCAGTGGCACTGCGCCAGCGCAAGTGGCCTGAGTGGAGCATGGAGATGCGCTATCGTAAGTGCAATTGAGCCATTCACAGCACCCTCGATACTCAAAAGGTGACATGCAAATGGGGCCATAATTTATGCAAGGCACACATGGGTCCATTTGCATGTCATTATGGCCCCATTTGCATTCCATTTGCATGCAGGGAGAACCGATCCCCGACTTGCACCTGGCGCTCTGCCAGGCAGCAGCCATTGGGGACCGATGCCCCCTGCAGCCCGATCGCGGGCATTTGTCTAAAAAAAAGACTTCCTCGTCCAATATCCCTGGTGGTCCAGTGGACTGCTATGTGCCCGATCGTGGGCATGTGTTATGATACAAAAGACTTCCTCATGCAGTATCCCTGGTGGTCCAGTGGACCGCTATGTGCCCGATCGAGGGCATGTGTTATGATAAAAAAGACTTCCTCGTCCAATATCCCTGGTGGTCCAGTGGACCGCTATCTGCCCCATCACGGGCATCATTATAATAAACCCCCCCTACAATATCCCTGGTGGTCCAGTGGACTGAATGCTGTCCAATCGTGGGCATCTGTTCAAATGAACCCCCCCGTCCAATATCCCTGGTGGTCCAGTGGACCGAATGCTGCCCGATCGCGGGCATCAGTTTAACAGAAATCATCCTATTACCCTGGTGGTCTAAGGTACCCCTCCCCACCCACCCACTGAGTCCCACTGCCCTGCTCCTCCACCCAGTCAGCCGGTGGGCGAGAGAAATGTGTATGGAAGTGTGATGGCCGATTTGAAGGCACATTATTCCACAGTGGCCAAAAATAAGAAATTATCCCACAATCTCCAGCCAGTTCCACCAGAAGTACCCCCAGCACTCCTCAAGTCTATTGTATATATAACAGGAAAAAAAGGATCCTCAGTTGTTTGGGAGTTTTTACAGATGACACCATGAATTCACTGAAATTAATCATTCACATATCTGGAATGTGTAGTACAGTAGGGGCTGCATGCCCATTGGCTCACGCTGTGAACCAATGGGTGTGCAGCCCTACCAAGGTGTCAGTCAGTGGGCGGCAGGGCGGCAGGTGGGTGGGGTGCTGCTGCCGGCCGGCTGACCAGGGGGGAGCGGGTCGGTGGGACTCAGTGAGCGGGTGGGGAGGGGGGTACCCTAGACCACCAGGGTAATAGGACGATTTCTGTTAAACTGATGCCCGCCATCAGGCAGCATTCGGTCCACTGGACCACCAGGGATATTGGACGGGGGGGTTTATTATAATGATGCCCGTGATCGGGGACATAGCGGTCCACTGGACCACCAGATATTGACGGACTTTATTTTTCAACATATGCCCGCTGACACATGGGGCACCGCCAGGTGCAGCCGACCGTGGCTGCCACCCACAGGTGGCAGCTGCCTGTTGCGCCCTGCAATGCACCAGCTCACCTGTGGGTGGCCATCAGTTGTTCCTTTTTTTGGGGGGCTTAACTTTGTGCAGGCGCAGGTAGGGGTTGCGCATGAATGGCTCTGCACATCCCAGGCTGACTATCGGGCTGTGCAGGTTATGCATGGAAACGCCCCCCCCCACCTGTGCCTGCATACATTACTGATGCGCTCCAGTGCATCGGGATTTGTGCGGGGCACTTTTCCCTGTTGAATATTGTGCCAGGGCTCATCAGTGGGTTGTGCGTGGCGCAACACTGTTGCGCCATGCGCAACCCTTTTCAATATCTGGGCCTAGGTGTTTTTTTAAATGTAATTAATATAACATCTGTAAATATGCCAATCCTTGGAAGACATTCAAACACCATGATAGATGTGACATTACAGTTGATGTGAGGGAGTGCATTATGTGTGATACACCTTTTGTTGAATACGCATTATGGTGTCCATGTAAACTGGTGTATATAGGACATAAATCAAGAATACAAGAGCACATTAGATCTGGTATGAACAAGAGACAGGACACGTATTGGGGTTGACTTTTTGGAAGAACATGCATCCAACCCTGAAGAGTTGCAATTTATTAGATTTGAACATGTATCCCATCCTAGAATTAAAGGAGACAGGCATAATTTATTGCTCAGGAAAGGAAGTTTCTGGATCTATACAAAGAGAACTGTAAAACCCCATGGACTAAACAATCAATGGGACTTAAATCTGTATTGGAAACTGAAAGTACGTTTTGACCCCTGTATATTTTTCCTACTCTTCCTCTCTATTTGCCCCTGTTATTATGGAATAGGTATATTTGAAATTCCAACTATCTAAAGAGCTAGTGGAACCAAAACAGACAGGAAAATTATACAAATTTTAAGAAGTGGTTAGTTGTAACTTTTTATTTCTGAAGTATTTTTTATTTTTCCTTTTGCTCATTAGAATGTTGTCTACATGATAATATTATGCTGGATGTGTGGAACAGCTCTTAGCCTGGCAGCTGACATACTGTATCTATCTCTATACCTCTCACTACATCATCAGCATTGTGATCTCACTGACAGTAAAGTCACAGAACTGACCTGGCAACTACTGAGTTGCTGTTCCTAAGCTGCAGTGATGTCACAATCAGTGAGGTCATGATGCTGATGATGTAATGGGGTGGGCATAGCTAGATATGTCAGAGAGTGCTGTCCCACACATCACATCTGCTAACATCAGGTAAACAATCTCCTAATTAACCAAAGGGAAAAGAAAAAGTATCTCAGATATAAAAGGTTATGGCTGACTGCTTTCAAAAACTAATATTAGTTTTAGGTAGTACACTAGCTCTTTAATTTGAGTTAGAAATGCATAACCAGCATTAGTACATTGCTATATTCGAAACAGTATAATTTTAATTCACTTGGTACAAAGTTGATGTTTTAACCATGATTTTTTATTACTGTTTTTTTGTAGGTCACTTCTATCTGTTCTATTTCTACATGATGAAGGCAGTTCCATGGCGGATCAGCCCTCTCTTCTGGTAAACCCCCTCTCCTCTTACCTCAGTCCCCCTTTTTCTCTTTCCATTCCCAGTTCTGTGCTTTTTTACACCTTTTCTTTCCCTCCATCTCTACTTTCTGAAAGATTGGGCATGCCCGTTATAACAGATCACTTGGATTTAAGGGCAATCACATGAATTAAGCCATCAGTTCCCTTTTTTTGTCTTTTAGTCTTAATAGGTGTTCTCTAACATAGTCTATCAGTTTTGGTACAAACAACATGCCTTTTTTGTATTATTGGTCAAGGTACTGCTTAATACTTGTCACCTTCTGTTAGGGCAGCCAGGCTCCAATGCAGATAATTATGCTTTGGCGTGTTTATTGTTTAGGACCATACTATTGGTTTTAAAACTATTTCACTTTTTATGTATTTATTGTTTTGGAACCTAATTATGTGTGTATTCGGGGCATGTAACTAAGTCAGGAATTCTAATGAATATTCAT
Source organism: Neoceratodus forsteri (assembly GCA_016271365.2). Taxonomy (NCBI): domain Eukaryota; kingdom Metazoa; phylum Chordata; order Ceratodontiformes; family Ceratodontidae; genus Neoceratodus; species Neoceratodus forsteri. Next base: position 605,806,319 of record CM057449.1, on the reverse strand, counting down.
GATATGATGCATAAATGATTATTTATCTCCTATTAAACTGCACCCCCTTAGGAAGAGTCAGTGGACTCAAAGCACTGGGGTGAGAGTGGTCAATAACCTTCTTTGATTCTACTCACAGATTTATGTAGTTTGTTATTTTTTGGTATATAACCAGACAGGTTAAAGGGAAACATCCATTAATGTTTGCCCCACACCTTAATGTAGGGCAGCCCCTGATTAGGCTTTTCACCATAAAAGTAACATTTTACCTTGTATTCTGATGCTGTCATTTACTTTTCTCTTGTTGATCCTGCCACTCTTCCAGCCCAAGATTTGGTGACGAGTGCCTTTAGAGGCACATCCCAGAGCCTCCCATGGCTGACGTCAAACACAGGGACCAAACACGATAGAGTGTATTGCAGAAATATATATTATGAGCATTTAACAGCTCTGGTTCCTGATACACCTATCCCCATACCATGTCTGGAGTAAGTATAGACCATTTGGTTTATACTTACTCAAGACATGGTATGGAGATTGGTGTGTCAGTGCTTTTTGTGTTTTATTTAAGCAATTAAGGAGTCAGGGACACTGAAGGCGACTGCCCAGTGGGAATCACAGAAGGGCTGCCAAGGGAGGATCAGTGAAGCAGGCTGCTTGGAGTGATTCAGGTAATGATTGATGTAGTCATCTGTGTGCTGGGATTAGACCCATGATGTTATACTGGGATAACAACCCAGGTCCAGTTCCAGACTGATCAATCACAGCCCAGGATTCTTTTCTGTCATTGTATAATTTAATTTTTCAGGGGTGGCCACACACTAAGGTGTGGGGCAAATGTTGATGGACATTTCCCTTTAAAATCGACATGCGGACATTAAGTTTATAACTCCATTGAAGTGCACGGAATCTGTTGGTGTTGCTCACATTAGGGCTGGCCACCCTCCTTTCAGTGCACCTACCCTGTACTGTGATTTTCACAGGCAATTCTTTCAGAGGTCTTTTGGTAAAAATTAATGGTTTATACATTTACCATTTAATCTTGTATGAAACCTTTTAAGTGCACTAGAAATGTAAGCAAGAAGCAGTAATGTAGATGTTGTATTTATACATTTTTTTCTTTATGTTCTGTACTGCAAGCAACATTTCCTGCTTGCCATCAAGTACATCTGGTGATAAAACCATACTGAGCAATCCAGAAACACACCCGTTTCCCCATGCTCTCTTCAGGAGCTTCCCCATTCCAATTCTTCTACTCAGTATGAAAGTGATTCATCCAAAAATGTAAAGTCTGATTTCCCCTCCCAAAGCATCTTGTATTCACTGACCAGTTCTTTAACCCCCCCCCAATCTTCCTTAGTGGTTTCTGAAAACAGCACAAGGGAAAGGAGACTATGAGTTCATGTCATGATTCATGTTTCCCTAGCCCATACAAATAACTAATCATAATACGTAAAAATAATAAACATTTTCATTCATTAAATTATATCATATAATTTTATATCATATTACATCTGATTATATCTCTTTATACAGTATATCACATAATTTCATATAATTTTATATCAGATTATATTATCTTCTCATATATGATATCATAGTATATCATATTATACAGTATCATGTCATGTCATATCATGTCATATCAGTTTGTATTATCTTCAGTTATCTTCTCATATATTATGTCTCATTTCTGCTGTCTTGTCAATGTGAATTGAAGGCACATTATTCCACAGTGGCCAAAAATAAGAAATTATCCCACAATCTCCAGCTAGTTCCACCAGAAGTACCCCCAGCACTCCTCAAGTCTATTGTATATATAACAGGAAAAACAGGATCCTCGGTTGTTTGGGAGTTTTTACATATGACACCATGAATTCACTGAAAGCACTGTAAAGTCAGTAAGGTAAAGATTGCTTGGGGTTAGTGAAGGCTACTCAAACTGTGGTAACCAGTGTTCAGTCTGTCGATTTAAAAATGTGAGGATGGTATCTTCCTAACAACCATGTCTTCTCTAAATCTACACTTAGGTCAAGTGGACTAGCAGTAGCAACAGTTGGGTCAGCTTAGGTATGGGAAGCAGAAGGATAAGTTGGTTCATTTAAGTAATCCAGCTACCATGAATGGCAGTGTCCTAAACCAACTGATGCATCTCTTGATACTAGACTAGCAGTGCATCACAGAGGGTCCAGCAGCCAAAACCCAGAACCAGGCCCAGTATACACACCCCAGCCAGTGCTGAATTTGATGTAAAATACAGAGTACACTACCAAAGTCATTACATGCTTGCGCTAAACTGTTAAGTTTTCATTCTGCTTCCTTAAATGCTGACAGTTCCAGAGACATCTCATCTCGAGTTTTACTTCTGAAAACTAAACATAATCTTTATCATCCTACTCCTCCCTCAAACATAAATCCCATTTTCTTATCATATAAATAAAGCAAAACTTAAAAATAATAATTACTACTAATAATTAAATAGAGAATAATGGATAGGTAAGTGTGTGCTGTGGATTTTTTTCACACACCTGAGGTGTATGATGACCCATAAACCTCGAGAGCGAAGCTCAAGAGGTTTATGTGGTCATCACACACTGAGGGTGTGTGAAAAAATCCATAACATCAAACTTACCTATCCTTTATTTTTTATAATTGCTGGCGTGGAAGTTTAGACTGTACTGTATTTGTAGCAGCTTGAAAGAGAAAGACATTTTTTAGCTAGAGTGCAGTTTTATTTTTTAAGAAATTGAACTGTACATGAATAAAACACAGTTGAATATAATACATTTTAAATGCTTTGTGTGAAACAATGAAATGCAACAGTTTTAAAGTCTTTTCTTTTGGGAAATGTCATATCAACTGGATTTCGAGTTATTATTGCCTGGAGCATAATAACCCAAAATCTGGTTGATATGCATTTTTAACAAAATGGTAATCCAGTTGATATTTATGGTCACCAGTAATTATATACAAATAAAAAAAAACATAGAAGTCAATTGATTCTGAAAACAACTCCTACTCATTGCCATCCCCCTTCTCCTCCAACATGAATAACATTCTCTCAGGAAATGATAAAAAAGGGGTATGAATATGAATAACTAAAAATAATAATAATTACATTGATAAACATAGAAGTCAACTGGTTCTGAAAACAATAATGTCTCTACATCATTCTCATGCTGCTTCCATCATGAATCATGTTTTCCTCATCACACATAACTCTGTCATGTGGGTGGCACCACTTTTACACTGAGGACTGAACAGCAGATACTGTAGTACAGAAGGGCAGATATCCATCAGATATCCATCAAAATACAGAAGGAGGTGGTGACACCACTTATTTTTCTGAGTCACGGTAACAGCAGCAGCAGCAGCAGCAAAATTCAGTACTCATTACTGATGTGGTAGAGATGTTTCTGATACAATTTACAGGCAGATTTGACAGCTTTAGATTGGACACCAAATTTGGCATGGCAACATTACTTGATCTCAGATATAGAGATGTGTTAATTCCTCATGGATGCATAGACTATATCAAACAGAAGATGTATCACTTATGGTGGAACAGCAAAGATGGCTTCAAAAAAAAACACAGCAAAAAGGTGCACATACCACCTTCTTAGTCATACTTGCCCCCCTCCTATCTTCTGCTGACTTCATATCAAGGTTTGAGCCTGAGAATCTTGAATTCTTACCCTTTCACAAACTCAACTTATAAAGGATCAACTTTAACTATTCGTTTGATTATTCACGTGTCCAACAAGTAACGTTTACTACTATTCCCAATTCTACACTTCCTGGTGAAAAGTCTTTCCAGACTTCTTCCACTGGCACTGGCACCACAATCTGTCTCACCACTTCTATCAGTAGTAATGCAACTCCTCCTTCTCCTGATGACACCTTCAACAACTTTAGCATAGTCATCACCAAAAAGGTCAGTATTATAAGGTGTGTCACTGAGAATGCAGAGAACACAGAGTCAATATCTGTTATAGAAGACTTCCTCACTGGCAAAGTAATGTCCTGCATTTAATGCCTTTTAATGTTTTTAATTTTTTATGTTATTTAATTCATAACTTGTTTTTTTGGGGGTATATTATATAATTTGGATATCATAGAAGCCAGTGTTCAGAGAGAGTAAATAGTAGAAATTGCATGGAGGTCAAGCAAAGACTAAAGGGTCTCTTTTTCAGGGTTACTCTCTGGAGAAGGGGGCACTGCCCCATCTGCAGGACTTTTGTGGAGCTCCATTCTCAGCCAGCAGCAGCAAGAGATGAGATATCTCGGCAGCAGCACTGGCTCTGCTGGTGTCCACTCCCCATACCCCCACTTTCCCAGAGGCCCCCTGGCTCACGGGGCTGGAAGGTGGTGGGGAAGCATGGCTGAGGGAGCCACATGGGGTTCAACCAGTCTCATGCCATCCAACCAGTTGCTTTGCACCCCTGAAGGAGGAAAACATACCTGACTTCATCAGGAGGACTCTGAGTCAGTTGGAGGAAATGGGCAAGACCACCTGAGTGGGATAAGCAAGAGGAAATCAGCAAGGACAGTCTTAGTGATTGGGGACTCAATGATTAGGGGAGTAGAGAGGGTGACTGGCAGGGGAGAAAATGAAAGTAAAATGGTTGGATGCCTTCCTGGAGCATCAGTCATCTGGGATATAGATAGAATAGGGAGGATGTTGGAGAAGGAAGATGGGAAGCTAGGGATTCTATTATACTTGGGTACCAATGATCTGGCAAACCAGCCTGTGGAGGCAGTGAAGCAAAAGTTTAAGAAACTGAGACACAGATTAAAGGTGCACTCAGCTTCCCTAGCTTTTTCTGAGGTCCTCCCTATGTGGAACAGGGGGAAGGAAATGATAGAGTAAGGAAGGAAAAGACCGAGGAGTTTAATGGGCTATTGAAAGAATGTATCAGGAGAAGGGATACAGCTATGTGGGGGACTAGGGAAGGCTTCTGGGATAGGAGGCTCTTATAGGGTGTTGGCCTTCACCTGACTAGAGGGTGCCAATACTCTGGGGCAGAAGTTTGATGTCTACATAGGGCAGTTAAACTGACTATGGGGGAGACAGAGGTTAAGGGAACCAGTGTGAAGGGAGAGCAGGTGCAGAACCTAACAAGGGCTCTCCTTAAAAACAGGACTAGTAGGATAATCATGGGTACCAGTAAGGTTGAAGTTCAGGTTAGGTTAGGGGAAGAGACCAATGAGGGAGAGCTGACAAAGCCTATAGACAGCATGAAAAATAAAAACACAAGGGGACTAGGGAAGAATACGGGGGAAGGAATAGGAATAAGAATTAAGGATCAGCAGAATGATGGAAAGGGATCTGCCTTAATGCCAGGAATATTGCAAATAAAATTAGTGAGCACCAGGCAATGGTGACAGACACTGTGATGGACCTAGTAGCCATCGCAGAAACTTGGGCCACAGAAAATAATAATTGGGACCTGATACTCCCAGGCTACACCGTGTTTAGATGTGATAGAGGATAATATAAAACAGGAGGCATAGCCCTACATGTCAGGGAAGATATTGAGGGAGTGGACAATGGAAATATCAGGGGTGGTAATGGAGAAACAAAATCACTAGGGTTCTAGCTCATGGCATTCTCAGGCAAGAAACTACAGAACTACAGATCTATAGATCTCCAGGATAGTGGGAAGAGACAGATAAGGTGCTGCAGGCAGAACTAGAATGGAGGAGGTGGCAAAGGGGAGGTGGTGGTGGTGGGAGATCTAAACCTGCCTGATATTGACTGGGTCATTCCAGTGGCCAGGAGCTCCAGAAGTCTGGTCCTGCTGAATATATTGCAGGACTACCTGCTGGTGGAGCTGGTTAAGGAACCCACTAGGCAGATTGTCATTTTTAATGTATTACTCACCAGCTCAGAAGTGGTAGGAATACTGAAGGTAGGGGAGCCATTAGAGTCCAGAGACCATAACTCTATCTAGTTTGACCTGGTCCTTGGAAATAGTAAACCCTCATTAAAGACTAAAGTCCTAGATATTATAACTGGAAGAGTGAGCTGGTCTGGAACAAGTTAGTCGGAGTGGGCATCATCAGGGATGTGGAGGAAAGATGAAAGAAATCAAGGGACCATTCCTAAGGCAACAAAGTCTTGCATGAGAATGATAATCAAAAGAAACAGGTACAAGAGACCAATATGGTTCTCTGGAAAGGTCAGGAAAGCAGTGAGAGCCAAAAAAAGGCATTCACCAGGTACAAGACAAAAGAGTGGGGAGAGTACCAAATGAGAACAATGGAAACGAAGAGGGTGGTCAGTGAAGCAAAGGCAGACAAAGAGCAGCATGTTGTGGAGGAGGCTAGAGGAGGGGAAAACAGTTCTTCAGATATATTAGGGGGAAAAGAAAGAAGGCAGAATGCATTATTAGACTAACAGAGGGAGGTATGATAATTGAGGAGGATGGCAGAAAGCAGCTATTCTTAATGACTACTTCTGGTCTGTATTCACAAGCGAAAACAGAGGCCCTCCGCCAGAGACTGGCATTAAGCTGGCTGAAAGGGGGATCCCTGAAATAAGGCACAGGTATTTACCCGTGAGAGGCAATGAAGTTGGAAAGTGCTCATAACACTGCCCGAAAAGGTGTTCCAGCACAGGACCAAACTCTGAAAACAAAGAGAAAGCTACATTTACACCAAATTCAGGTCAGAAAGCAGCTTTATTAGCCTAAGTCCTAGATGCCGAGAATCAGGCAAACACCACTACATATCACCTCTACAAAGGAGTCTTCATCAGGGGACCCCATGATGGAACCTCCTGTGTAGAGGTGATACATAAAGGTGTTTGTCTGGATCTCAGCATCCAGAACGCATGCCAATAAACCTGCTTTCTGACCTGAATTTAGTGTGGGCACGGCCTTTTCTTCATTTTCAAAGTATTTACCACTGGAATGGTTCAGAAAGGGCTAGCATCCCTGAAGACAGATAAGGTTCTGTGGCCAGACTGGATGTATACAAGGGTGCTCAAGGAATTGGCAATGGAACTAACTGAACCCCTGGTAAAACTATTCAATAGCTCAGTTGAGGCAGGGGTAGTTCCAAAAGTCTGGGGGTAGCGAACATAGTCCCACTGCAAGGGGGGGCAAGAAGCAACCTTATAACTACAGACCTGTCTGTCTTACCTGTATTGTGGGTAAACTGATGGAGACAGTAGTCAAAGAGGACCTCGTGGACTACCTGGAGAGCAATGGACTCCAGGACAGTAACCAGCATTGGTCTGTAGCAGGGAGGTCTTGCCACAGCAACCTAATAGTCTTTGACTGGGTAATGAGGTTAGTGGATTAGGGCCATGCTGTGGATTTACTCTACTTTGACCTCAGCAAGACTTTTGACTTGGTGCCTTGCTGAAGTTTGTTGAAGAAGCTAGCAGATCTGTGTGCAGTCAAGGACACAGTTTAATGGGCCAGAAACTGTCTGGAAGGGAGACAGCAGAGGGTTGTGTTCAATGGAGTCAAATAAGAAGAGAATGAGGTCACCAGTGAGGTGGCACAAAGATTGGTCCTGGGTCCATTTCTCTTCAGTATGTTCACCAGTGATATGGGTGAAGAAATCCAGTGCAAGCTGTGTCTCTTTGCAGATGCCAATAAGCTCTGCAGCATGGTAGACAGCGAGAAGAGGGTTAGAGAGATGCAAAGAGACTTGCAAAGGCTAGAGAGGTGGTCAAAGTTTTGGCAGTTGAATTTCAACTCCAAAGTGGGGGGGATCCAATTTCGGTCAGACCCTAGGCTGATAGATGATTATGGTCTACCACGATACAGTTGCAAGAACAATAGCATTCACAATAGCAGAGTAGCTCCATCAACCATGCTTTAGACTTAGATTCAGTTTCACAAATTGGTCTTTATTTTCATACAGGTCACTGAATTTGATGCTCAGACAGTTTCACGGACCTCCTGCCAGCTTTTTTAAGTGAAGTGGTCCTATGAATTAAAAATGTATTTGTGATAAACTTTATATAGGCCAAATTAAATGTGAATTAAGATTAGGAATCTTGAGCATATATAAATGGTTAGGAGAAGAGATGCAGCATCTGGCTTGGTTAGGCACTTCACTGAGGCTAATTATCAGGTGACATCCATAAAATTCCCACGGATTGAGATGGTTGAATCACACAGTAGCGGAAGGAACAGAGACCAACATCTTTTGATGAGAGAGGCTTATTGGATTAAGAGATTTGGTACCTTAGTTGGCACCCATGATCTCAATGAAGAAATAGATCAGTTACCATTACTATAAGAGAATACTGTATTCTGCTAGCATTCCTGAAATAAGTGAAACTGCATTAAGGTTGTTACACTGAACATTAAACAATGTAAATTACATAGATACATAGATACATAGACAGTGTCGGCAGATAGGGGCCTATGGCCCACCCAGTCTGCCCATTTGAGCTTGTAAGTTCAGTTTGTTTTCCTAGAAGTCTGTTGCCCCTTACCCCTGACCTCCAGAATTCCTTTATGTCTATCCCATGCATTCTTAAATCCCGTGATTGTTTCAGCCCCCACCACTTCCTCTGGCAGGGTGTTCCACTTGTCCACCACCCGTTCTGTGAAGAAATTCTTTCTCATTTTCCTCTGAATCGTCCTCCTCCAACTTCATCCCATGTCCTCTAGTCCTGGAACATCTTTTCGCTTAAAATAGTGTTTTCCTGCACCCTGTTCCTCCCTGTAAGATACTTGTATGTCTCTATCATATCCCCTCTCTCCCTCCTCTCCTCCAGGGAGTACATGTTCAGTTCCTTCAACCTGTCTTCATAGGACTTGTGATGCAATCCATGCACCATCTTTGTTAACCTCCTCTGAACCTTCTCTACCCTGTCTATGTCCTTACGTAGGCATGGTCTCCAGAACTGTACACTGTACTCCAGGTGGGGCCTCACTAGTGTCTTGTATAGTGGAATTATGACCTCCCTTTTCCTGCTGGTGATGCCCCTGCCTATACATCCCAGCATCCTATTTGCTTTACCTGCTGCCTTGTCACACTGTTTCCTACCTTGAGGTCATCAGAGATGATAACCCCAAGATCCCTTTCCTGCTTGGTGTATGCTATATCCTCACCCCCAACTGATATATTGTGCCAGGGTTTTGTGCCCCATATGCATTAACTTGCACTTCTTTGCATTGAATTTCAACTGCCAAACCCCTGACCATTCTTCAGGTTTCTGCAGGTCGTGCTGCATTCTGTCTACACCCTCTGGTGTGTCTACTCTGTTACAGAGCTTTGTGTCATCAGTGAACAGTGAAATTTGCCTTCTAGGTCCTGTGCAATGTCACTGATGAAGATGTTGAATAGGACCAGTCCCAGCACTGATCCCTGTGGTACCCCACTGGTCACTCTTCCCTCTGTGGAGTGACAGCCATTTACCACCACCCTCTGTGTCCTGCCACCCAGCCAGTTACCTACCCACCACACTACTGTCCTGCCCACACCCATATTCCCCAGTTTGTGTAATAGTCTTCTATGTGGCACAGTGTCAAAGGCCTTACTGAAGTCCAGATAGGCCATGTCCACCGCCCTCCCCTGATCCACCTCCCTAGTCACCCAGTCAAAAAATTCAATGAGGTTGGTCTGACATGACCTCCCCCTGGTGAAACCATGCTGCCTTGGGTCCTGTAGTCCATTGACAACCAGATGTTCTACCAATCTCTCCTTCAGTAGTGCTTCCATGATCTTCCCACTACCGAGGTGAGGCTGACTGGTCTGTAGTTCCCTGCTTCCTCTTTGTTCCCACTTTTGTATAAGGGGACTACATCTGCTGTCCTCAGTCTTTGGGTACCTCCCTGTTTCCAGTGATCGGCTAAACAGGATAGCCAGAGGTTCAGCCACCACCTCTCTTAGTTCTTTAAGGACCCTGGGGTGCACCCCATCTGGCCCCATTGCTTTATCAACTCTTATTACTTCCAGTTCCTTCAGGACCCTTTCTCGTGTAAAGGGACTTGTGTCCATTTCTGCACCATTCTCACCCCTTGTACTCCCTTCAGACTCATTACCCTCCTCTTCCTCAGTAAAGACTGAGCAGAAATACCTGTTCAATATGTCAGCTTTACTGTTGTCATCCTCCACGTGGCCCCCATCCTCCCCCTTCAGTCTCACTATCCCTTCCTTTGTCTTTCTTTTTTCACTTATGTACCTGTAAAAGGTTTTGTCCCCTCTACCCACTGATTTTGCAATGTGCTCTTCTGTCTGAGCTTTGGCTTCCTTTACTGACCTCCCTGCCTCCCTTTGCTTCTCCTGGTACTTCTCCCTATCCCCTTCTGCCTGTGTCTTTTTGTATTGCCTGAATGCAATCTTTTTGGCTTTCACTTTCTTTGATACCTCTTTGGAAAACCATAATGGTCTCCTCTTCCTTTTCCTCTTGCTAACCTGCTTAATGCATAATTCTGTTGTTCTTGTAATCCCCATTTTAAATACTGCCCACTGTTCCTCAACCCCTGATTCCTGTCCCATTCCCCTTAATGCCTCTTTCAAGTATCTCCCCATTTTCCCAAAGTCTGCCCCCCTAAAATCCAGGATACGTGTTTTTGTGTGGTTTGGTTCTGCTCTTTCTGTGATTTCAAACCACAATGACTGGTGGTCACTGTTTCCCAGGTGCTCCCCAACTGTTACCCCCATCACACTGTCCCTGTTTGTGAGCACAAGGTCCAGCATTGCCTTCTGCCGAGTTGGTTCCATGACCAGTTGCTTGAGGAAGGCACCCTGAAGGGAGTCCAGGATAAATCTGCTTCTAGTTGATGCTGCTGCTGGGATGCTCCAGTCCACGTCTGGAATATTGAAGTCTCCAGCCAGTACTACCTCCCCTTGTCTGCCATCCTTTGGATGGCTAGCATCAGCTCCCTATCTGTTTCTTCCTCCTGTGCTGGTGGTCTATAGACCATACCTGTGCGGATGGCTGTCCCCATTTTCCTTTCCAGCTAACCCACAGTATCTCTCCCCATTTTGTTCCTCCTGGATCTCTGTGGCCCTTATGTCATTTTTCACACAGTGCCACTCCTCCTCCCTTCCTGCCTGCTCTGTCTCTTCTGAATATGTTGTAGCCAGGTATGGCCATCTCCCAGTCATGGTTATCATTACACCAGGTTTCAGTGATGGCCACAATGTCCAGGTCTGACTGCACCATGACAGCCCAGATCTTCCATCTTGTTGCTAAGGCTCCTGGCATTTGCACACATGGCTTTCCATGATTTGACCTCCTAGACTGTTTCACAGTTCTACCCAGCCCTTCCTTGGTTGTCATTTATCCCTGGTTCTCCTTGCTGTCTGCCCTTCTGCTGAATTTTGCCCCTTTTCTGCTTATCCACCTCTTGGGCTCTAATCTCCATCTTTTGCACACTGCTTTGCAGAGATAGCCACTCCTTTGGTTCATTGGTTCCACTGCTAGCTGTGGGGGGTGAGCAAGTAGGTACCCTCCTTGCTGGCCTGCCACCCCCCTTTGCTAGTTTAAATGCTTGTCAATGTAGCATTTAAACTTATCATTGAGTGCTTGGATTCTCCTCCAGGATGGATGCAGGCCGTCAGGCTTGAACAAACCTCCATCCCTCCAGGTGGGTCCCCAGTCACCAATGAATCCAAACCCTTCCTCACAGCACCAGTTCTTCAACCATGAGTTAAAGTTCCTGGTGCATGCACTCCTATGCTCTCCCTTGCCTCTCACGGGTAGTACTTCTGAGAAAGTGACAGAAGTAGCTACTTGCTTGAGACCCCTCCCCAGTTTCCTAAACTCTTCCTGAACTTCCTTTGGCTCCCCATTTGCCAGTTCATTAGTACCTAGGTGGATAATGACATCCAGCTCACCCTTCCGTCTTGCCTTTCCAGTGATCCCTCACCTCCCTGTCCCCCCCTCCTGTGTCCCTAGCTGGATCCCTCTTATGATGGAGTCCCCCACCAGGATTCGCTTCCTCCTCCTCTGGGGTCCACTGCTTTCCCCGCTGAGGTCACCTCCCTGGCTAACCTCCACATCCTTTCCTTCCACTTCTCTGGGTACCTCTGTTTGGCTGTCCTCATTCGCCAGTGTGGCATATGAGTTCTTGAGTGGAATAGGATCTGGGATGTGCCTCTGCCTGACCGCTCTAACCCTCCCTGAGCCCACTGTCATCCAAGTGCTTCTCGTTCTCAGCATCCTTTGAGGCAGTTGCATTGGACTGGGTGGTCCCTGGATAGAGGTGATGGTACTCCTGACCCAGTTTACTTCCGCTCTGAGTCTGGCTACCTCCTCCCGCAGTCCAGAGAGATGCATGCAGATAGGGCAGCACCTCAGTGTCCAGAAGGTCTGCCTGAATATGGCTGCCCCACAGCCACTGCATTGCACCACTCCCCACATTATACTGCAATTCCACTATTTGTCTGCTACTGAAGTTCTCCTAGTTCCCTTTTTATTAATTTACTGTCCTAAAAATCCTGTCACTGATCCTCAGATAATTTTTTTTAAAGAAAACAAACAATAAATAAATAAATAAAAACACTTGTGCTGAGGGTGGGCTTCTTCCCCCTTATGCCCCTCCTACTTCACACCCCTTACTATACCCTGTGTTTAGCTCCTGTCAATCAGATTTAACAGGGCATATAATTAAGAGTTGGGGGAAGGGGAAGGAACAATTTAGTGTTTCTAAGTACTTTGGGCATTACAAATATAAGGCTGTGAGTGGAATGTGAAACTGATCAAAATCCCACGTAACACTGATGTGTATGCCACTAGTTTTCAACACATTGCATTGTACAAGTGACATAAGCTTTGATGGGTATTATATTTTTACTGACTTTTGCATAGTTTTCATATATCACTTTTGGGTTGTTTATGAGTTTTGTACTGTTTTCATGATTTGGCCATACAGTTTTTGTAACATTGAAGAATTTAGTAAGAAGCAATGTAAGCTTGAGTCAATTTTCCTTGCAGCACTTTCTTTTATCCGAGGTTGAATTCACCCAGTCCTGTGCTACTTTCTGTCTACACCTCCTGGAAACTGAATCATGTGTTTTTTTATAAGATAAAAACTTAAATCACTTATTGGCAAGCAATATGTTTCTACTGAAATATTCAAAATGCTTAATAATCTGATGATTATGAAAAAGTTCCTGACTGTAAAAGTTTAAAATCCACATCTGGGATTGCTGGGAGGCTGTGACTTTAAATCTAGTTATTTGTTATCACAATCACTCCAGTTGAAATGAAATGGCCAATACGTCACTGCCGGGGAGTAGGGGTATGACATCACGATATTCTAGATGGTGATAACTTTGAAAGCTAGCGGGGGGGGGGCACAGCCAGATCCTGCATTGTAATGGCTGTGGCACTCTTAACAGCCACACGCAGGCCGTGTGAGCTGCTGGGTAGAGATAAAAATTAAAACTACATACTGAGTTGGTAATCACCTTTCTTTACCCTTTGAAATAAGACAAAATATGAAACAATGTAAATACTTTTGGTAACTTGTTTTTAAAGTGCAACAGGTATTTGCCATAATGAATAGTTGTCTTTGAACATATATTGTACACATTTTTAATTCATAGGACCAAACCCCTTGAAAAGGCTGGCAGGAGGCCAGCAAAACTGTTGGGTCAAGCAAATTCAGTGGCCAGTATGAAAATGAAGATGAATTTATGAAACTGAATCTAAGTCTAAAGAGTGGTTAACTGGTTGACAGAGCTACTCTGCTGTTTTAGTTGAAATTCAATGCCAAAATGTGCAAGGTGATGTGCACAGGTAACAAGAACTCCAAGACAGAGTACTGGATGTGCAGGGTAAAGCTGGGCATAACCTCTGAGGAAAAAAACCTAGGGGTCATCATCAGTGACTCCCTAAAACAATCAAACCCCAGTGTAACAAGGCCTACAGTAAGGCAAGCAGGATGCTGGGGTGTATAGGAAGGGGTATTGACAGAAGAATGACAGATACTACTACCTCGCTATAGATCACTGGTGAAGCACCACATTGGAGTACTGTGTCCACTGCTGAAGTCCTCACCTAAGGAAAGATAAGGACGGGCTGGAGGTAGAGCAGTGTAGGGTAACCAAAATGACTCAAGGCCTGAAGGGCAGATCTTAAAAGGATTGACTCAAGGCACTGAACATGTACTCTCTGGAGGCCAGATAAGAGAGGAGAGAAATGACAAGGACCTTAAAGTTATTGAAAGGAATAAACAAGGCAAACTGCAAGGAACTATTTAGCACAAGTAGCAGGTCAAGAACACAGGGGGCATGAGTGAAAACTGATGGGGGAGGTTCAAGAGGGAAGTGAAAATGTTTCATTTTACAGAAAGGTGGGGGAGTCATGGAACAATCTGCCAGCTGATGTGGGTGCCAAAACTATCACTGATTTCAAATGTGGCTGGGACAGAGTATAGAGCTTGATGGTTGCTCAGGGTGGTAGTGGTAGAATGGGAAGCATGGGGGTGGATAGTGGTGATTAGAACCCTACATGAACAGTAATCCCTAGGTTTGTTAGGGTTTTATGGGCAGACTGGATGGACCAGTGGTCTTTTTTTCACCATCATCGTCAATGTTTCTATATGCTTTCAGATCAGCAATGAATATTAACTATTACTGTAGCTCGCACTGGCCAACGGTGGTCTTAATGTGTTTTGCAGTCTCTGTCACAACACCACAGAGTAATCCATAGCAGATGCATGCCAACAGCATCTGCCACATGCTACAATAATTCATATTAATTGCTGAACTCAAGAGAGGCTTTTTTAACCCCTATTTGTAGTCTCATTTACCCTATTCTGTACTACTGACTGTATAGGGAGCCAAAGTAGCTCTGTAAAATTCTTGAAGTTAAACTGAATTTATGGTCTCCAACCCGAAGTCAAATTGAAGTAGTCAATGGCCCACTTCTCTTTCTCTTAGAAGGGATAGACTGTAGCTTAGCTGTCCCTTTAAAATAGATGTACTTCAGATTAACGTCCTCATCTAACATTGATATACTGCATGACTTGTTCCTATCTTTTTGGGGGGCAGATTAAATGAGGCAGTGCTGTACATTCATTTAATTAATTTTGTAGGTACTGTGCTGATACTGAATCTCTTTCTGCTTTTTTGTTCTTTGAACCTACATTTTGGAATATAGATCTATGGGGCAGTACAGGATGAAACTGCTTTGGATCGTGTATGTGTTTTTGATATGAAAATGCATTTTTTGTTTATGTTGTTTTAATGCAAGTGTGGAAATTGAAGTAAAAGTAAAAATAAAAATAGAATTAAAACAAAAAAAAAAACTGTTTCTGGTATCTGCCAGCAAAGCTGCTAGTTTGCAAAAATGTCACCTTAGCTTTTTACCTACCTCTAACTAATTTCAGTGTTTGTTGTGACAGAGATTTTTCCAAGCATCACTATTTACACCGACTCATTACCCAGTGAGAAAATAAAGTGTGGCCACAGGGAGGACTTCAAAGCTACTGTAATTAGTGCATTAGGACTTTATTTTGTTTTATTGGTGAACCAGGAAGATGAAAGGGGTCTCTAGACCTTGACTGAAGCCATGCCTGGTATAACACACTTGTGTTTATGCTGCAATTATACATATACTAATTAACAATGATACAAATTAAGTACATATTATTGTAAACAGATTAAATCATAGCAAAGACATAATAAATGATTATGAAAATCCAGTGAAACACTATCTTAAAGGTTTTAAAACTGGTAGTGGAGCATCAATTGACCACAAGTTTAAGTAAAGAAACATCTTAGATTGCACAAAGTATTTTGCTATCATTTGTTCTGAATGGATATATAACACATTTTGACAGCAAGTCAAGCAAAGATTATGAGAAGCATGTGTTAGCTTTAAATGTAAAACAAGCAGCATTAACACCTGAGTACATGCAGTAAAATCTCTACCAGCCCATCTCCAGCAGACCGGAGCGGTTCAGTAAGCTATTCCATCTGCTGTCAACTGATCTCAATACTATGACTGTCTTTGAACATTATCAGCTAGGACTGTTGTAAACTGTGCAGCTGTAACGGGGGTTTCAGTGCATCCTGGCAACTGCATATGAAGATAAGCTGAGTGGGACTACCTAACTCGAGCATGGCCAGTGATATCAGTCTGGGTGGGTCCAGCAACATGAAAAGGGCCACATGAGTGGCTGCATGTGTGAGTGGCTTACACAGGAGTGGTGTGAGTCATTCAACGTGAGTCCAACAATGGGAATTCAACCAGGAGGTTTTTAAAAAATTGTTGTGCTCATTTTTCCTTTGTTTTTACTTAAGATTTAACTTTGTCTGCATATTTTATGTTTACATTATGATTACGTTATTTGGTTTATCTGTTTGTCTGGTCTCCTGACTTGTGCTGTTGGACCATAGCTTGTGCCTTCTGTCTTCTTCCTGTGTTGGAGGTACTGGGCACACAAAATCAATAGACAAATTTGTATTTTCCAACTTGCTATTTCAATCATCTTCTCTTTTTCCAGATTGAATAGTGTGTCTTGGCTGCTTAAACAGAAAGTCTATACATGATTTTGGGGTGGTATTTTGGAACTGTAATTGAAACAACTAAATTTAGTTATACATTGTCAACTGCCGTAACTGACATATCTCCCTTTGTCTGGTTTCCATTGATATTGTCGGGTGATATAAAGCTTAACTCTGGCTCAACTTCTGATTCTCCTGTTTCACAAACCATATTTTGGCAATCAGATGGGTTAAAATTTCCACATTTGAATGTGCGCAGTTTATTTTCTGAAATGACAGAGATTAAGGCTTGGATTTCTTTGTATCAGCCAGATATTTTAAGTTTAACTAAAACCTTATAGAAAACCAGTGGTACAAGACAGTAGATATTTGATTAATGCTTATAAATTGTTAAGGAAGGACAGAGGAGGTAACAAAAGCGGAGGGGGGGATTATATTTTATTATAGGGATTGTTTAGAACTCTCTGAATCGGTTGTAGATTATAACCCTTGTACAGATTGTGGGAAGCTTTTTTTGGAACTGACTTTTAGTGGTTGTTGTAAGATTAAATGTTGTACAGTTTACAACCCACCCAAGGCTGGAATTAAAGGGATGAGGGTTTTTCTTGAATTCACTGGTTTAGGTAATTCGGGTAAGGATGTACTAATAATGGGAGATTTTAACTTAAATTGGAATTCAGAGTTACTAACATACTAAAATGCCAGCAGAATAGGCCTAACGGTCTCTCGAGTCTGCTTGATTTTCAGCATCCACACTGAGGGCCGATTTTGGTGTCCCCCTCCTTGGGTTATACTGTCCCCAGTCCCAGATGTTCCACCTGTATTGTGCCTGGTCAGATTTACACTCCCCCTGTATCTGTCCCATCCCCTCATAAACCTGTCCACAGTCTCTATCTCTACCAGCTCCCTGGGCAATGCATTCCATGGCTCCACCACCCTTTCAGTGAAATAACATCTTCTCCTCTCCCCTCTGAGCCTGCCCCCTTCCAGCTTACACCCGTGACCTCTTGTTGCCCCACCCTCCTTCCTTTGGAGCACCCTGACTGGGCCTCCTTCATTGATCCCTTTCATGTACTTAAAGAGCTCTATCATGTGCCCCCTGTCCCTCCTCTCCTCCTCGGTGCACATGTCAAGCTTCTTGAGCCTCTCCTCATAGGTCCTTTCCCCCAGGCCCCAGATCATTTTGGTTGCCCTCCTTTGGACTCTCTCTAGGAGTGTAATGTCCCTCTTTAAATGTGGTCTCCAAAATTGTACACAATACTCGAGGTGTAGCCTAACCAAGCAGTTGTACAGTGGAAGAATCACTTCCACCCTTCTCAAGGTAATTCGCCTGGTGATGCATCCCAGCATCCTATTTGCCCTTGCTGCTGCCCTCCTACAGGTCTCTGAGTTGTTCATTTTGACATCTACCACTACCCCAGGTTCCTCTCACCCTCTGTGACTTGCTTCATGTCTCCTCCTAGGGTATACCTCTGGCCTGGATTTCTGACTCCCAGGTGCAGAACCTTGCACTTCCCCGCATTGAGTTTTGGTTTCCATTTTCCCGACCACCTTTCCAGAGCCTCCAGGTCCTCCTGCAAGGCCACCCCCCTCCTCCCCACCGCAACAAAACTTATAACTATTAATATCTAATTCAGTTCTTTTTCAATTTATTCATACTTGTACATGTATGACTTTAAAGGGTACCTAAACAAGCAGTTTTTTAAAACTGCAAACTCCAAAATCTGGCTTCATATGGAGGTAAAGTAAAGGTTGTTGTTTACATGTATGCTAAAATTGCATTTATGTAAATAACATAAATACAGTTTCATAGCTTTTGAAAAATGTAAACATCAGCCTTTCACATTCAAAAAACAGCCTTGGCTTCTCCCTAAGATGTCTGCCAAGTGTGTTAAGTGATGAGTCATGATGACATCATTTGAGCCAGAGACAGAAATCAACATATATTTCTATAGTGCTAACTAGTTCTTCTTTCCCTCTTTATTTTGAATTGTTGTACCAGAATGATCAACACCATGTATTATTACCTTATGGATAATTTTGATCAGTACACATGTTAGGCTATGATTTTGTTCATTTTGTTTACTTTAACTTGCAGAAAATGTCTTACAATCCAGCTGACTTTTTCTTTGGCAGACTGCATTACAGTAAAACAATTCAAATACCTGATGATCTAGTGGTTATATGATGCACTGAATTTTGCTTTTTGTTAACCAGGAGAGACACACTAAGCTGACAGCTTGTTTACAGCTGTGGCCTAGGAGCACAAAGAAGTTAATGACTTGCCCAGGGTCACACAGCAAAGTACCGGTCTTGTTCAGTTCCAAAGCTCAATCTCTCTTGTTAATCCACAAATAAGGCTTTCTTTTTCCATGTGAACCCCCTGCACCTAGCCTGCCTTTTGCTGAACACCCCACCATCCATACCCTGTCCTTAATGCTGACTGGGGCTGCAAATGAGCTTGCGGTCTCATGAAGAGAATTAGCACACATCAGATTGTAATCTTGTACCTCAGAGGGTTGTGCACACCTATACTGATATGCATCATAAACTGGCACTGGTAAAAAATGCCTCTCAAATCACTCTTCAGTTCACATTCTCAATGTCTGACTTCTGCTCCCACAGTAAATATTAAGTGGATCACCACCCTTCTGCACAGTAATGGTAGTATGTACAGTTCCCTGTTGTGTTTTTTTCTCACCTTCCCAGCAATTTTTCTCCAGTACTTTTCTGTTCTCTACTCCACAGTGCGAGTTGGTTGGCTACCACCCTTCCAAATCTTGAATGAGCTATACACAACTCCCTCAATACTGTCCTAACAAATGTCAAAATCCTCCCATAATCTCCATACTCTGAATTCAAGTAACAGTTTAGGTGCAGCACTGCCACTCTGAGTAGTTGTCATTATTGGCTACTTTCATCCACAGTCAGGTAGTGAGCACAATGCTGGCAGACCCACATTTCAGATCTCACATTGATCTGCTCAGCGTCCTCCTTCATGTCTTCAACTAACCTGAATATAGCTGTACCCTGCTGGAATGTCCTCTTCAGTTCCTCTCTGGCATTCATTCTTCTCACCTGCTCCCCACAACAAAAACTGGTGAGTTCTCTACCCTTCCGCATCATGAATGTGGTTAGTACAGTCTCCCGTGTTATAGTTACATATTAATAACAAACATGATCTTCTGGTAAGCCAGGCTGATAGCAGCATGGCACAAGTGGAAAAATAGGCTTTCCTACTCATATAAGATCTAAGCCACTTATGATTAGGCACTATTAAATGACGTGCATAATGATGTGCACACCCATCATTTAATAGTGCCTAATCAAAGGTAGCCTAGATCTTTTAAGGATAGGAAAGCCCATCATTCCCCTTGTTCCCTGCCGATATGAGCCTGACTTACTGGAAATATATTTTTATGTTTGATATGTCAAAATGAAATGGGAACTGTACTACTTGCATTCATGATGCAGAAGGGTGATGAGCTCACCAGTTTTCGGTGTGAGGAGGAATAGTGAAGACTGAATACCACAGGGGGACTGAGAAGGCCACTCTTGCAAGGTACTGCTATATTCAGGGAAGTGGAAGAAAGAAGGAGAGAAATATGAGCAGATTACTGTGAGAAATAAAATGTGGGGCTGCCAGCACCTTGATCACTACCTGACCCCATTGTCCTGGCCAACATTCCCCTTCCTATAAAACCAATGCATGCAATTTGCCAAGGCTGTGTGTGGATATTAATGTATGGAACAGCTGCCATTACATGTTCAGTCACTTCACTATCAGTCTAGTGTTGCTTGTAAAGCACTTTGGGATACAGTGTGTATGAAAACCACTATATAAATGCTAATTCTTCTTCTTCTTATTATTATTATTATTATTTCCCATGGAAAAAGAGAACAAGACAAGCATATATTTGAGTTTTGAGAAAGTATGAACTCTAACATTGGACTGCACAAGAACTTTGCTACAAAAAAGTGGTGGCTGTAGAGGGTGGTGAAGGGTGTGGCTGTAACCCCCCCACACACACACATAGTAACGTACTTGCTTGCAGCTGCTGCTGCACTTCACTTTGTTGAAGAAGTCTGATTTATTTTGTACAAATGTTTACATTCAAACTATGGATTACATTTGTAGGTTCTGTCAAAAACATACTAGAAAAGAATAATAGCAGAAAATATAAAGGTTTAATAAAATTGTTAAAAAGTGCATATTAAGCATGCACACCACCCCAGCACCCCCATTGTAGCATCCTGGATCCACTATAACCAGTAGACCATTAGGTTATTCAAGATTTGTACTACACAGTGATTTGCCACAGAGAAAGCCGATTGGATTAAAAAACATTTTCAGCATGTTAATGTAAACAAAATGAACAGAACCATAGCCTAACATGTGCATTATACAAAATAATGCACATGGTTTTGACCATTTGGGTGGAACACTTCTATACAAAGGGAAAGAAGAACTAGTTAGCACTACAGAGAGCCATATATCTCTCTGACTTTGGCTCAGATGATGTCATCACATCACATTTGGCGGCCATTTTAGGAAGAAGGTAAGACAGTTTTTTCTAAATTGGAAGGCTGATTTTACATTTTTCAAATGCTCTGGAACCACATTTAGGTAAATTATGTAAATGTAGTTTTAGCATTAATGAATACAGCAGTCTTTCCTTTAGTCACCTACGGAGTCCAGATTTTTGAGCAGTTTATTGTCAAAATGTTGTTTAGGTATCCTTTAACTAGTAATAAGCATACAATATTAGATTGGATACTTACTAATAATCCAATTAAAATTAATAGTAAAGGCACTTTCTCAGATGCAATTAGTGACCAATTGCTAATTTTTTGTACCTTAAAAAAAAAATTACCATCAAAGTATATAACCCTTAGAAATGTTAATAACATAGATATGAATAATCTAATGAAGGATTTGAATTTGATTGATTGGTCATTTTGGTACGCTATTCAAGATATAAATGTGGCTGTTGATTGTTTTACAAATACACTGATTGAGATTCAAGATAAATGTTTTCCAAAAAAAAAAAAACTAGACAGGTAAGGAGAATTGTCAATAACTGGATTACCCTGAGCTATTTTCTTTAATGAAACAGAGGGATAAAAGTTGTAAATCCTTCAAAGCTTCAAATAGTTTATCAGAATGGAACAAATATAGACAGTTGAGAAACTTATGTAAGTCTAAAATTTGACTGTGTAAATCAGACTATTTTCATAATAAGCAACGTGAGTCTTTAGGCAACCCTAAAAAATGTTGGTCTTCCATGAAGTCTCTTATAGATCCCATAAGAAAAAGGCCCATTGATGTTATCTACAATAATGGTGTTAAAATGCTACAGTTATCTTAAATTTGTGAAGCTTTTATGGATACATTTTTGTATTTAACTAAATACAAGACAAATATTAATGTTACGAAACAGTCAAATACAGGTGTCTTGGCTTCTTTATCTGAAAGTACTTCTCTTTTTTATTTTCAGGGAATTACCCCAATGCAGGTTTTAAAATTGTTGAATGAAATGCCAATAAACAAAAGAGCGGGTAAGTATGATTTGGAAACAGGATTTTTAAAACTTGTATCTACAGCTATTTACCTTCAATTGATAACTATTTTTAATTTATCCTTGATTACTGGGGAATTTCCTCAGTTATGGGAGCATACTGTAATCAAACAGTACGGGGCCATAATGTCACAGACAGAAACAGCGCAGCAATGAATGCCACAAACAAAACAATGTGTGCAGAAATAAAGTCATAGGAATCATAGGAATCATAGGAAGATACTGAGCTGAATGGACTTGCGTCCTATATACTCGTCACTGTCTTCTAATTTCTAATCTGATGCATATTCCTATCCCATTTAGATTTAAACTCAGCAATAGACTGACTGGCTACAACCTCTAGCGGCAATGCATTCCAAGCATGCACCACCCTTTGGTTAAACCACCATGTAGTTCGCGCTTTATTACTTTTAGATGCTGTTAACTGCATTGGGTGGGACCTAGTTGTATACATGCTACTATTTAATTTTAGCCCCGTGACATCCCAAAGATCATTGTTTTGCCAAGCACTATACACCAAGCACATGTTTCCTCGCTTTCTACGCTCCTCCAAGGAGTACATGTTCAACTCCGTCAATCTAGTCACATAATTCTTTCCTGTCATACCACAAATAACTCTTGTTGCTCTCTTCTGGACCCGCTCCAACAGAATTATATCCTGTTTTTTTAAAAGGTGACCACACCTGTGCTCCATATTCCATAATGGGCCTCACCAAGGATACATACAGGGGCAAAACAATCTCCCTACTTCTAGATGATATGTGCCTCAATATGCAATTCAGGATTCTATTTCCTATCTGGGCTATATTCTGACAATGTGATGAAAATGTCATATTACTAGAGACTGTTATACCCAAATCTCTTTCCTCATATGTTATTTTGAGCGGTATATTTCCTAATTTATAAGGTAATTTAGGATTTCTATTTCCCAAATGCATAATGAAGCATTTATCTAGGTTCAATGCCAATTTGAATTTATTTGACCATGTAGCTATATTATCAATTGCATCTTGTAAGTTTGAAGTGTTTAGTCTAATATTTACTTCTGCTCCAACCCTACAATCATCAGCAAACTTTTGCAACCATAGAGATTTTTGTTTTATTTGAAGTGTTGATACATAAAGTCATTAAAAACACTGACCATACAACAAACACACACACCCCATTCAAATCAATAGGACTTTTTCTTTTTTATGGGGGGCTCTGCCACCCCCAACCCCTGACATGTAAGGCTTGGACCCCTCACCCCCCTGGACTTAAAATAGACTCTGAGGGGGTGTGGACTTTGGAGATGGGTGAAACTCAAGAGGGGGAAAATTAAACACCAGGAGACCTGGGGGGGGGAATCAAACCGTAGTCCCCCTTTGCTGCTGTGTGCTGATGCCTTAGCCACTCCACCATGTGAGCAGCTCAACCAGGCACAGCACTGCAGGCTTCTTCAGCCCTTCCTTCACTTCACAGTCAGCAACAGGAGTAGTGGTAATTCCTTACCATTATTATACCCGTCACTATAATGTTTCCACGCTTTGCACAGTGTGTTTTCTGTAGCACCGTTTTTTAGTACTATATTGACCCAGTACCCAATCAAACCTATTCCTAAGTCATTATCCTTAACTAATTTGGATAATTACCATCCAATTTCTGTATTATCACAATTAAGTAAGATGTTGGAAAACTTGTTAATAATCAATTGGTTGATTATCTTCAGACTCATGGTCTTTTGTCTCCTGAGCATTATGGTTTTCACAAACATCACAGTCCTGGTACAGACTTAGCCAGGTTCACTGACAGTGTCAGTAGGGCTATGGATGATGGTATGCTCACTGGAGCGGTCTTTGTGGACCTGTCCAAGGTGATTTTCAGTCAGCAAAATATCACTGATACACTCTGGCAACTACTGCTGCACAGTGATATAACCCACTCATCTGCCCCCCACCACTCCCACCTGGGCTCGGCAATCACACTTTATTCCCTTATCGCACCGGTTTCCACTCCCCTCCTGTTATCACACTTTAGCCCCTTCAATTATCTTCTTATCTATTTCCACAATCCCTTTACCACATCATCCCTTTAAGCACCCACACTGCCACCCATCTCTCACAGCAACAAAGTACACTTTCATTAGTATGCATCAACATCAGAATGCACTGCTCAATCAGCAACAATATTAAAAAACAAAATAAAAAAAAAAATAAAATAAAAATAAACCACTAGACATAGCCACACTTACTGAACCCCTCACAACATCTCTGCTAGTTAAATAACCCCCACAGCCCGCAACTACTTCTCATCTCCTCACCCTTTTCCACAGAAGCATCACAACAATCCCAGATACCACCAGCTACTTTCCAAGTAGAAATATATTGCACCTAGAACCAATCACCTCAGCACCTCAGTCCCCCTCCCCTACAAGTTATCAAAGTTAGTAACCCCCCAAAAAACAGCCCCCTTTTTTATCTCAGTTTAACACATAGTCAGTGCACATCCTAAGCATCGCACCTCCCAACCCTCCTTTACCTGGGAAAGTCAATTCCTAGCTACTATCACCACCACCCCCTTCCAACACCAATTAGACCTCTCCCACTCCAATATTCTTATACTTCCCCTGTCAACTACTGTACCATGACCCTTAAAGGCCTTTGCCTAGTACTATTATCCTGCAGCATATTTCTAATGCTAGACACCGTATTTCAAGATTTTGCAGTTCATTGTGAAAATGGCCATGAAACAACTTGTAACTATTACACCTCACTGTCTCCCCTTATCGTCCCTTTAGCTGGCCTCCTTTGCAGGAAACACATTTTTACACTTGGATATTACTCAGCATGCCAACATTCCCCTCAGCTCTTCTTATCCACCATGATACTTCGCCACACTTTCCTCCTCCTGCTCCTTTCAGGAGATGTGGAATCAAATCCATGCCCTCTAGCAACTGCACCCATGTCCATGCACCCTAAATTTGGATAGATAACAGAGGCCTTCAACTCATGCATTTAAATTCCAGTTGTGTGGTCTCTAAACTACATGAGATTGAAGCCCTCATCTCCTTCTACAGACCCAATGTACTTGCCCTATCTGAGAGCTGACTCACTCCAACTATTAGCGATGCAGAAATAACTATCCCTCACTTTAATGTCTTTCGTAATGATAGAACCTCCAAAAAAGGAGGTAGAATCATGTTCTATGTACATGCTGACCTTTCTGTCACCATTGAGTCCCTATGTGAATCATTAGTCATTAACATTACTCGTGACAAAAAATGTCTCAAAATCTACAGTGTTTACAACCCACCCAAAGCAGGCCTGAATGGTCTCCATGACCCTTTCCTTTTGGCAAACCAAATCCTCTCATCTGAACTAATCGTACTAGGTGACCTAAATTTAAAATGGATTGGCAACGAAGCTCAGTATAAGCCCGCTCTAGACTCATGCCAGATGCATCAAATCCTACAAAACCCAACTAGATTGAACCTTAAAACAGGCAACCGCACACTGATTGACTGGATTCTTGTCATAAAACTTGAAAGAATCATCACATAAGGTGTTCTCAGTGACTCAGTCTGTGACCACCAGGCAACATACTGCCAATGGCACAATAGTACCCATAAAACCTCCTTACCCTGGATTATCACCTACAAAAATTGCACCAACCTGGACAGCACATCCTTCCTACATGACCTATCACTTTTCAACTGGACATTTTTTAGACACAACCACTAACGTCAATGTGGCGTTCAACCAATTTATTATGGTCTTCACATCTGTTCTCAACAAGCAAGCCCCACTATACACTCGCAGAGTCAAACCTAAGAAATCATGCAGGCTCACTAGCAATGTTTTTGGCCTGATGCGTAGAAGAGACACTTCTTGGTGTAAGTTCAAGAAATCCCACCTTACCACTGACTGGAATGAATGCAGATTTCTGAGGAATGAATGTAAGAGAGAAATCCTCAGAGACAAGTCCCACTACCTTAAAAATCAATAACTTAATCATCTAAACTACCCCAAAAAGTCCTGGCAGTCAGTTAACTCTCTTATTAAAAACAACTCCCAACCCCTTCCTCCCACCACACCGACCCTTCAAATATTGCCACCCACTTTAACAACTTCTTCTATGATCTGGATAAATATAGAAACAATGCCCCCACCAACCAGTACACCTTTCCTTAAAGAGACCCATGCACCCTGACTTCTGTTTAAGAAGAGGTACCTGTCATGACGTCCACAAGCTATGTGCCACACTAAAAGTGGACAAACCCACTGGTTCTGATTGTTTCTTACCCAAATTACTTAAACTTGCTGCACCTCAAATTGCTATCCCAATCACTAAACTCTTTAATTTGTCCTTCTCGACTGGTACCATGCCAGACCTATAGAAATCATCCAAAGTCATCGCATTGCATAAGAAAGGTAATAAGACAGCTCTTGAGAACTATCATTCAATCTCTCTTCTTTCTCTGCTCTTGCTAAACTACAAGAAAAATTGGTCTGCAGGCAATTGGTGGAGTACATGCAACAATACAATCTGATATGCCCAGAGCAGCACGGTTTTCATAAAGGGAACAGCAGCAACACAACCTTGATTGAATTCACAGATGCCATATACCACTCTATGGACAAGGGTCTTGCCACTGGATCCATGTTTGTGGATCTGACCAAGGCCTTTGACCTGGTCGACCATAAACTGCTCACTGACAGATTGTTGGACCTGGGCCTAGGACCATCTACTCTTAGTTGGTTCACAGACTACCCGAACCATAGAAAGCAGGCTGTGAGAATAGGAAACGTTCTGTCCACAGAAAACAGTATCATCAGTGGTGTCCCAGACGGCTCCATTTTGGGCCCTCTCCTTTTTACTATATTCATAAATAACCTGCCTACAGTCTGTAAATCCACACAATCCCTGCTATATGCAGATGATGCTGTTCTTTTTACACACAGCAAATATACAGTATCAAGGATATCAACCAGTCACTCAGCTCCTGCCTTGCAAGGCTCCAGGACTGGTTCTCTTGCAAGAAAATGGTCCTTAATCTCCCTAAAACTCAGTCCATGCTATTTGGGACTAAGCATAGACTCAACAAGCTACCACCCAAGTTCTCCATCCTTACTGCAAATGGCTGTCCCTTACTGAAGACCACATCCTTTAAATACCTTGCTGTTCATCTTGATCGATCAGTCTTTAAAGTCTCATGTCCAGCACACTACAACACTTCTTCACCAGAAATTTGGGACTCTCTACAGAATAAGCAGGTATATATCACCTACTGCCAGAATACAGATTGCCATGACAAACTTCATACCCTCTCTTGAATATGGTTCTGTTATCATCAATGCCACCAATAAAACCGCTTTATAAAAATAGTACACCTTTTACTACAAAATCGGTAAATTTGCCTCTGTCAGCAGATCCAATATGGACCACTGTGAAGTCCTTGACTCCCTAAAGTGGCTGCCTCCTGACCGCAAAGCCAATCTGACTTTTGCCACTTTCATCAAGAAAACTACACAATCTGGCTCCCCTGCCTACTTACAAAATCAGCTCTCATTTGTGGATCACGCTGCTTCCTGATCAGCAGCAAATAATAACCTCACAGTCCCTATGTTCCATACAAATATGGGACAATGCTCTTTTAGTTACCGTGCAGCATCCATCTAGAGTTCCCTTCCTCCACCTATCAAAAAATTCCCCACCACCCCATCCTTTACAAAGCTCCTAACAACATACTACTCATCATCTCAAACATGTCGCTGCTTCCAGTAACCTACCCTTTTCAGCCCTCGTCCCTAAATACATTCCCTCACCTTGACCTCTTTCTTATCCCATTCCTTCCATCTCCTCTTTCAATGCACTTATCACTCACCTCCATCCAGCTATGCACTTACCCCCCTGTTTCCCCTTTCATTATCTATCATTCTGTCCACTACCTTTAGTAACCTCTACCTCTTTCCCTCTCCCTCTTTACCACCCCTCCTCTCTATCCATCAGATCTCCCTGCTTCTAAAGCCCCTTGTTCTTCTTCAGTAATCCACTGTTACCTTACTCAATACTGATATCACTCTTCTCTTTCCAACCTACTCCAGCTGCTTAGAAGCATATTTGACTTGTACCTTTCTTACTGCGATGTTCTTTTTACTCCAACATTCAATGTATTTGCTTATTTACTTGTTGTCTAGTACTCTCTGATGTAGCTCCCTTTGTACCTGAACCTAAACATCACTGTACATATCTTCACCTTTTGTATATTGTATTTTACCATTGTAGCTTTTCTGTACCTCAACTATTGTACCATATCCCACCCACTGTATGTGCTATTGCACCCGGGTCATGCCTGAAAAAGGCACCTGTGCTAGTGCACTCACCTGGTCAATAAAGTTTAAATAAAATAAAATAAAATCTGGTTGATCATCCATTAATACTTGGGAGGCTGAGGAACATGGGACTAGCAGATTCACCATGTGTTTGATTTCAAAGCTATCTTTCTGCTTGGCCTCATAAAGTGAATTGCAATTGGTCTTAATCTAGCCCCTGGTTTTGGAACAAGGAGTGCCCCAGGGTGCTATCATGAGGCCTCTATTGTTTTCAATGTTTATTCATTCCATTCCTTCTATTTTAGCTTACACTAAATCAATTCTTTATGTGGACAATATTATTTTTTTCTTTAGTGCTTCTTCCATTGAAGAAATGAATTCAGCATTAAATACAGATTTTGCTGCATTAAATGGTTGGTGCAACATCATATTTCATTAAATAGTACAAAAACCAAATGTATGCTTTTTGGATCTAAACCAAAGTTATCTACAGTAAATGTTCATCGATGTTGATTTCTGATTTCAGTGGTACCTTTTTATAGCGACTTTTTGAATTTAAATATCTAAGGGTACTCTTAGATTCAAATCTTAACTTTCTCATGTCATGTAAAGGCCATCAGCAGACAAATGAATTAAAAATTAGTAGTGTTGTTTAAGTTTAATAGCTGCTTATCATTTAGAAGCCAGACATATTACTACAAAAAGCATACTGTTATTTATATTAAATTATTATTTTTGTGTATGCAAATCTGTCTTCTACTGATTTTGCTCTATTAAATAAGACATTTAATAGGATTCATCATTTTGAATAAAATATTCATACAGTACACATTATTGTGTGCTGTATGCAAACACTGGTTGGTTACCACAGTTGCTTAGTAGTCCATATAATTTCTGCTATGTTACGGACAAAACCTTGAGAATAGTACCTGATTCTCCATTATATACACTTAAATTTTAGAAAAGAATATAGGAAACTAAGATCATCTGGAAAAAACTTGCTTTCTTTTTTTGTAATTAACTTTTTATTAAAGTTTGTATTTCAAAGACAGAGTCATTACAATTTGTGGGTAGTCAAATACAGTTACATGCAATAAATCCTGGCTGGTTAAATACCCAAGGAAGAACAGACTAAACATATTTTTGTTGACAGTTGAAGTTCAAAGCAACATTTATTACATGTCTATATTCAGTTATTCATTTTATACCTTAATGCTTATATCTTAATATTCCAAGAAATAGAAAGGGTTTGAAGGGTTTAAGAAAGGTTAAAAAAAAAGAAAAGAGCACAAAGGAGATCAATTATCATGCTTTTGAAAGTTCTGCCTGGGTTTCACCCCTGGACATTTGTCAGGTTTCTGAACTTGGGTTACCCCCAGTGGGGGAAGGGGGGTCTGCGTACCCCTTTGGGGTATGGGATGGTACCTTATGCCAGTGTGTTCCGGAGGTTCCTCAAAGCTGCCCCCCTCATTGTATGTGCAGGGTGTGGGTGTGAGGAGATGTCCAGGGCCTGACTGTGTCCTTTTCAAGGTCCTGCAGGTGCACTGAGGGAGGGTTGCTTACTCCCTTGTGGGAGTTTACAGTATGTGGATACCATATATCTCCACCATACCTTCTGGTAATTTGTTAATCTATGCCTGATGACATACAGTACCCTCTTGTAGCTAGCTAGTTTCCCCAATTCTAGTAACCATTCATTTGCAGTAGGGGTGGTACTGTGCTTTCCAGTGTCTTAGTATTATTCTCTTTGTGGTGATTAGGGCCCATATCAGCCATGCCCTTTCCTCTCTTGATAGTCTGGGTTGCGTTGCTGTGGGTTAGTAGAGGCTGAGTAGCACCAGTGCCAGGGATAAGGTTATTTTGAGGGTTAGTATATTCTCTATGACCTTCCAACCTTCCCCCAGAAGTCTCCAGTAGGTGACAGGACCACATTATATACAGTACGTGTGCCGCATTCTTCTTGGCACCTCCAGCACCTGTCAGACTTGATTAGGCCCCATGCATGAAGCTTTTGTGGGGTCCCATGCCACCTATGTAGGAGCTTAAATTGCACAAATCTGTTTTGTGTGTCTTTAGCACCCTGTCTCAGGGGCTGCCAGCACAGGTTCCAGGTCACTGGGCTAATGTCTAAATCTATTTCCTCTGACCATCTGCTTTGTGTCCCCGCAGTGGGGTCTGGTGCTTGTCCCATTACATATTTGTAGGTTGTGCTATGGTGGATTGGTTTGTCAGACCACGGCCACAGGATATCATCTATTTCATTGTGCTCCTTGGTCCACTGTATGCGGCCTTCTGTTACTTGCAAGGCATGATGGAGTTGCAGGTATTTCCAGTGTTGCCATTTAGGTATGTTGTATTCCTAATGGAGTTGTTGAAAGCTCTTTATGGTGTTCAGAGCCTCATCTCTGAGGTCTCATGCATAAGCAATGCCTACCAGAGCCCAGTCCCCACCACTATAGGTTTGTTGTCTAAGCATAAATGAGTGATGTCCCAGAGGGGATACAATTTTGCCCTTTCTTGAGTCCATCCACTTAGCTTCAGGGAGAATTTCCATTCCTGGTGAGTGTTGATAAGGGTGGCGGGGCCACATGCGTTGCTTAGAGTGTGGTGTGAATTGCACCAGGTGCAGGAGGAGTATTTCTGCTATTGATTCCTCACAGCCCACCCACTTGGGGGGTGGAGAGGTCCTTTTTGCCTGTTGAGACCTGGCCAGTTACAGGCGCGTATGGGCCATAATTCGATATTTGAAGTCTGGCAGTTTGAGTCCATTCTGGGTGTGATTGCTTGTGAGTTTTGCCCGGCTCACTTGCTTTGGTCCAGTGCCCCAGAAGAAGCATTTTATCTTTTGGGGTACCTGCTAGATGAGTTTGGGGTCTATTCTAAATGGTAGATTGTCCAGTATGTATTGGATCCTTTGGGCTGCCATCATTTTAAAAGAGTGTGCTCTTCCCCAATGTGATAAGTGCAGGAGTTCCCTTCTTCTGAGGTCACTGTCCATATCCACCAGCAGCATGGTGAGGTTTACCTTCCTCAGCTGGGAGAGATTCCAATGGAAAGTGATCCCTAAGTAGATCACGCCATTCTGAGCATGTTGTAGGCCCCAGGGGTGTCCTTGACTCAGAGAGACACCCAGGTCAGAGGCAATGAATTGTGATTTTGCCACATTCAGCTTGTACCCAGAGAGCTGGCTGTACTGTGCTATCAGGTCCAGTAGGCTGGGGATGGACCTGTGTACATCTGAGAGAGTGAGAAGGATGTCATCCATGTATGCTATGGTTTTATATTCTCCCCCCATCATGACCCCTTTAATATCTGGGTTAAGGTGGATGGCCTGGAATAGGGGTTCAAGAGTCAGTGTGAACAAAAGTGGAGATAAGTGGCATCCTTGCCTAGTTCCCCTGTGGAATGTGAATGGGTTGGATGCCTGTCCATTTGTAACCATCCTGGCTGAGGCTCCATTATATAGCACCTCTATCCAGGACTTGAAAATGGGGCCGATGTTAAAGGACAATAGGGTTGCCAGGAGGTACCTCCATTCCACCCTATTGAACACTTTCTCTGCATCCAGTGAGAGGAGTTCGATGGGTGGTTTAGCCTTTTTGGACTTCCAGAGCAAGTTTAGGAGGTGCCTAGTTTTGTCTGCTCCCTTGCAGCTGGGTATGACTCCTACTTGGTCCCTATCCATCAAATCACTAATAAGGGCTTTAAGCCTATTGGCCATGGCTTTTGCCCAAACTTTGCAGTCAGGCATGATTAGGGAGATCAGCCTATAACTGCTGCAAAGCATGAGGTCTTTTCCTGGTTTTGGTATCAAAGAAATCTGTGCCATTCGCATGGAGGGTGGGGGTATGCTGGTGGTCATGGGTTCATCTAGGGTTTCCATTAGAGGGGGAAGCAGGATTTCTTTAAATGCATTCAGGAATTCAGCTGGGAGGACATCTTCCACAGGTGCTTTACTTGCACTTGTGATTTTTAGGGCCTCTTCCAGTTCCTCACATTCAAGGGGTTTATCCAGTCACTGCAAGTTCTGTGTGCTGAGCAGAGGTAGGTTCAACTGCTTGAGAAATGCATGCAAATTGTTTGCTGTGGGGGAGACTTCTGAGGAGTAAAGGGAGGTATAGAAGTCTAGGAACTCTGTGTTGATTTTGTCCTCCATCCTGGTGAGTTGGCCATCTCTCCTTTGCACTGCTAGGATTCTAGAGCATTCCTGCCTCTTTTTTAATTGGTAGGCCAACAGTCTCCCAGGGTTCACGCCAGATTCCCAGAAGCTTTGCTTGAGGCGAAACAGCACATACTCAGTCTTGCTGTTTAGGTACATATTTATTTTGTAGCAGAGGCCTGTGACTTCCACAAGCAATTCTCTGGTGGGGGTCTGGAGTTATACATCTGCCTCTCAGCTGTTCTTAGCTGAGCCTTGCATGTTTCCAGCTCCTTCTCTCTCATTTTCTTTAGGTATGAGGTGTGGCATATACATCTCCCTGATATATATTCCTTCAGAGCATCCCATCTAATAGCAGCTGAGGTGTCTCACCATTTATTATTAGGAGAAAACCTCTAATGTTCTCATTGAGTTCTTCACAGAAGCATGTATCTTGCAGTGTGGAGGTGTTGAACCACCTCTTGCCCTTCTGTGGTTGTGCTGCTGGGTGGAAGCCAGGTGAACATCACTGGTGCATGATCCAAAATAAGAATGTATCCTCTGCTGGCTTCTAGGATGTGTGGTGTCCACTCTCCTGGTGTCAGCCAAATGTCTATCCTTGATGAGGTCTTGTGGGGGATGGAGAAGAAGGAAAAGTCCTGGCCGGTTGGGTGGACTCATCTCCATATGTCCACCAGGTTCAAGTATGGAACCAAGGCCTGAAGGGCCTTGGAGGAGGGGGCGGTAGTTGCCCACCCTGGGAGTGGCTTCTGTCTAATAGTTCATCCATGGTGATGTTCATGTGCCCCCTCCACCACTAGCTGTCCTTTGTGAAATTCCAATAGGCATTGTGAGAGGCATGTGTAGAAGAGGGCCTTTGCATTGTTTGGACCATACATATTACAGAAGGTTACCTCCTGTTCTAACAGGACCCCTTGGACTATGACATATCACCTTTCTGGATCTGAGAAAGTATTTGCCACCTGAAAGGGGTTGTTTTTATGTGTCAGGATCACCACTCCTCTGCTCTTGGAATTTTAAGAGGCTCTAAATACTTGTGATACCCATCCCATTTTTAGTTTGGCCACCTCTTTCTGGGCCACGTGCATTGCCTGTAGGAAAGCTATTCCCTCCCTCTCTTTCCTTAGGTAGTGTAGGATGTTTCTGCTTTTGGTTTTTGTTTGAATGCCTTTAACTTTCCTCGAGGCCCACTTATCCCTTGCTGTGCCATTGTGTTGCCATGTGGGTGGGTGAGAGTGTCTGTAGTAGTAATTTTCAAAATGAGTTTTGTCCCAATGTCTGTGTGCTAAGGGGTGTGGTATATTTGTAATAGGATTCGGGACTGGATTCTGTACTGTGTGTCCACGGCCCCAAGGTTTTGTTGTGTTTTGGGTCTGTGTGTACTTCCCAGTGAACATATTCTGAAGTTCTTGCTAGGAGGATCATGATAGGATTGTTACCCCGCTCACTCTCTCGAGCAATCTCATAGCACCTATTAATACATGAAGTGTCTGTTATGGTCAGGGGTCCCTGAAACATGATGGTTCCCTGACACCCACTATTGAGTGGGTGTTTCCCACATAAAAAATCTGAAAACTAACCATTAACCATAACCATTGCCATATCAACTATGTAACATATACATAACCAATCTTTATAGCAAGATGTTTTGTGGCCTTGCGGTATCCCGTGCGGGGTGTCTAGACCCTGAAACAGCCCGCTGAGGTCGCCAGCATGCTAAGACCATTCTTTGGTCCATGAAAACACTTGCTTTCTATTCCAGCCTCCTCTCCTGCAATGGCTGAATGTGCATTCTCTGTTTATGCTGCTACTGTAAATGTTGGAATAAACTTACCTGATTTTCGACACAACTCTGAAAGTTATACTGTTTTTAAAAATCAGTTAAGGTCTTACTTATTAAAACAGCTAGACTGTGTGTGTTTTAATTGATAACATCTATTGATGTATTGTACCTAAACATTACTCCTGCATATTGCATGCTGTATTTTTATTGCTTATTTGCACCTGTATGTAACATCTTTATTAATCTTGTGGCTGCTTTGTAAGTGCAGCTCCAGGTCATTCCTGAAAAAGGGCCTTTGGCTTAGTGTACTTACCTGGTAAGCAAAGCACAGTAAGTGTAAACAGAGTACATAAATAAATAAATAAAAGTCATAGTGCAGATGCTACAAGGAGTCATTGGACATACTGTATTCAGAAAATTCTGGCTGTGAGGTTGGACATGGCCACAGTGTTATGAATCTAAAGGGGATGGATAGGCTGAAGTATATGCATGTATCTGAGCTGGTGAGTGGTAGAAAAACTAGTATTCATACACTCAGACTAAGGGGGTGGTGGTTGGGATAAGTGGAAACCGAAAACATTTATTCACATAGGGTGGTTAATTTGTGGAATAGCTCCCTTGAGAAGCTGTGGAATGTAGCAACATCTACAGTAGGTTTTCAAAGCAGGATTAGACAGATTCCTTTGGGAGAGTGGCATAGAGGGATGCACACCATGAGTCTCAGTAGCATTATGGATGAGAACTTTGGATGTAGAGTGGAGTCAGCCAGGAAGCAGGGTAGTAAAAAACATCTCACGAATTCCTGCTTGACAAAAGGGCTTAATTGCCATTGAATTGCACTGTTCCCTGCAGCATACTGCAGAACTCTGCAGAAATACTGTTACAAGGTATATTACTGCAGTGCATCCTGGCTGACTCCATTGTATGTTCACAGTCAAACTTGATATAGTCACTGCCATGCAGACAGAGGGCAGACAAGGGGGGTTCTTAAGTCCCTTCCATTACCACAATACTGTGTTATTATGTTTCCTTGATGGCTGAACGAGCGCATGAAGTGCTTCCAGAAGGTCACTTCCCCCATGTCATCATGCTACTGTACAAAGCAAATATTCCAGGTGATGAGCAGGTGGTCTTTATTTGCACTGACTTAAAACTCTTAGGGAAGCAACAGAGAGTCTGTTATCCATTTTTCTCTACTTCATGGGATGGTAGCACTACTCAGACCTGCCTGGGTACTGTCAGTAAAATCCAAATTAAAAATCCTATTTTAAAAAGGATTTCACCTATATGCACAAATGGGAGAGACATTTTTCTGAGAACAGGGCTCTAGTAGTTGCAGTTCGAATGTTTTCTTGCCAAGGTTTCCCAACAGTTTTAATTTGACAGCTAATGATGAAAAACTTCACACTCTCTTTTTTAATTAATTGGATGGCAGCTTAGCATAAAGTATGATTACACCAGCCTCTTGATTAATCAGCATACTTTAGAATGTTCTACTGGTATGTTAGATTATTTTAAAACTCATTAAAGTACTGTGGAGTACTAAGAAAACTTTTAAATACAGAAGTTTCTCCCCTTCAGTAGCTGTTGGAACGCTGATTCAGCTGTGAGGAGCACTTCATTGCAGCTCAGTCTGTTTTGTTTCTAAACAAGTCCATATCCAATGTAATCACAGTACTTTAAGTTTAATAGACTACATTCTTTAAAAAATATAAGTTCAAGCAGCATGATTTAGTTTTATGAAAGGGAGATCATAACTGTGAGTCTCACTTATGTGATTTCAGCCATTTAATGCACAGAGTCACTGGGCCCGATTCACAAAGCAGGCTTAGATTGGCCCAAGCAGTGGCAAACACAGTTTGCACCAAAGCCCAGTGCACCAGGGACCCTTTATCAGATTCTGGTATAGGAGGGGTTCCGGTGCTAAGTCCCCACACTTGCTGCAACATCTCCCATGCAGCAAACACATGGTGCATGGGAAGGGTCTGCTGCAGGCTCCTTGTGGAAAACGCAAGCAGTTCCCTCATCTCCAGTCCCCTGATTAACCACAGAAACACCTGACCCCCCGAGTCCTGTGTTAATGATCTATTGTACTACATCCCTGGTAATCTAGTGCCCCTCCCAAGTCCTGATCATTCGTATAGTAATATAAAAATCCCTGGTAGTCTAGTGCTCCCCCAAGTCCCGATTGCCCGTTATATTAATATAAAAATCCCTGGTAGTCTAGTTGCCTCCCCCAAAGCCCCACTCTCCCATAATATAACTTAATATTCCTGGTGGTCTAGTGGACTGCTTCAGCCCCGATCCCCCGTTATGTGACAATCCAACATACCTGGTGGTCTAGTGGCTCCCCCTGCAGTGCTCTACCACCCCACTCCTCCCCATCCCATAACCGATCTGGCGAACGGCACAGCTCACCACTCACCACCATGGCTAGCCACTGACTGAGCACTGAATGAGCATGTACTGTATACAGTGTGTGCTCAGTAGTTGACAACAGCTGTCATTCACTAATCGTGTACTGTATACATTGCGAAATCATTCAGTGCTCATTCAGCAGCTGGCCATGGTGGTGAGTGGTGGGCTGTGTTAGTGAATGGATCTGTTACAGGATTGGGGGAGCAGGGTGGTAGGGCACTATGGGATGCGGGGGTCCACTGGACCACTGGGTATGTTAGATTGTCACATAATGGGGGATTGGAGCTGCAGTGGTCCATTAGACCACCAGGGATATTATGTTGTATTACAGGAGATCAGTTATATTACATGAGGTCAGGGCTAGTAAGGGGCACTAGACTACCAGGGATATATAAAAAAATATTATAATGGGTGATCAGGGTGTGGGGGCCAGTAGACTACCAGGGATATACAAATTATTATAATGGGCAATCGGGGCGAGAGATGGGCCAAGACTACCAGGAAATTATTATTAATATAAAGGGTGAACAAGGTTAAGATGGGGGACAGCGACACATTGCCACAAAGTGTTCAAATCACCAAAAGGGTGAGTTTCTAGGTACTCTTAGACCAGCCTGGTCTAAGGGTACTTAGAAATGTGCCCTCTGGGAGAGTTTGGTGAATCCCGATCAAGGAGCTTTGGCAGCCTGCATCTAGTGCCTTGCACCAGCCCATTTTGTGGCACACAGGCCGTGCAAGCCCGGTTTGGGGCAGCAGCCTGCTGTTAATGCAGGCTGCCTTTGTGAATCACTCCTGGTGCCTCTTTTGGCACAAGGGGCACTTTACACCATTCTCTGTGGTGCATGCCCCCTGCGCTGTGCTGGGAGCTTTGAAAATCAGGCCCACTATCACTTATCCTGTGTATATAGGCCTCTCATCCAGAAAAAGTAGGTGTTGAGCTTTCCACCTAATAGCCGGTGGGAGGGATACATCTTTTAACTTGTGAATTAAAAAAAAAATACTTAAAAATTCATATGAATCTCTCTTGCTAAGCTAATATGAGTGATTTATAGTAAGATAATAGGCCTCTGCAAGGCATCTCAGATGGTGTAAGAGATTCCCTTTGTGAGACTTGGGTAACCAGAGCCAGTCAGCTTCATTTTATGGTCCTCTCACTCAAACCTCATGCTCAAAGTCTCTTTTATCTAAGAGACATCCTGCAGACACCCGATTAAAATGTATTATGTAATCTTATTCAATCTCTCAAATAAGACTTGGGCCCTTATATTATTTAAAAAATTGTTTAACAATGAATTCTAGGAATATTCTAGCTCAGTCACTCCTACTTAATAAATTATGGCCTTCCATTATATATCACAGCAGCTGATGATTTGATTTAGAGTTTTGTATAATTCAATTTGCCTTTTCGCACCATTTTGTCCACCAATTACTCACCACTGTTCATTAGATAGTTCCCTGAATTGGTTTTCTTTTGAATCAAGATGTAGCTATTTTACCCTGATTAATTTTAGAAACATTTTTAAGAGTCCTCATTTTTCTTTTGAGAATTCTATTAATGGTAGGCTTAAGCTTCGTTTAACTAGATCTTCCCAGGGAGACCATTGCAGTCTTCTGAGTTGTAGGATTTTGCTCAGTCAAAGTTTATTATTTACTGTGCAATAAAAAGTTGGAATTCACTATCTACCAGTATGCAACATATTCAATGTGATCATGTTTTTAAGACAGACTTGGAGAAATGCTGCTTATCAAGATCCATTTGCAAATGTTTTGAATGAATCTGTGGATTTTATAGATATTGTATATGTTGC
The DNA here is from genome assembly GCA_016271365.2 of Neoceratodus forsteri. Lineage (NCBI taxonomy): Eukaryota > Metazoa > Chordata > Ceratodontiformes > Ceratodontidae > Neoceratodus > Neoceratodus forsteri. The sequence goes on along the minus strand of CM057449.1, from coordinate 605,767,848 downwards.
ATTATGTATTGCATAATTTGTTCACGAGAGTGTCTGTATGATCCTTGGTTACCCTTGGCAATGAGTACTTGTGCATAAACTTTTTAAATAAATAAAACTAACATATAACGTAGGAAAATATACATTATGTACACCATGGTATACACATTTCATTCTGTGGATAAATATCCCCTCACCTGAGATGTACCATTATTTCATCCTTTCTGATGCTATCATATGATATTTTAACTCTATATTTCTCACTTTCCTCACCTCAGGTAGAACCTGGCCAAATCTTTGCCCTAATCATGAAGATACTCCTGATCCAGGGCCACCACTGGGACAACCGTATGCTGTGTTCAGCCCTCCTCCATGATCACTCCCTGCCTGTCCTTGGGGGCAGTATTAGTATGGTAAAAAGACAGGACTATTATTCTTACACTTGTTTTCAATAAAATCATTAAAATTTATTTTAAAAGATCATAATAGAGTAAAAGACCACATCTTGACTGAAGCTAAAGTGACTAGTGGAGTCCAACAAGGATCTTTACCATCACTGATGTCATCTACCTGTGCAGGTAGGGCAGTAAGAGAGCTCAGCATTACCAGTCAGCATGCATACTAGTTTTGTTTGTATCATCAGTTGCTATAAGATCTGACTTGAAAAGGATGCCTATTGGACTGGGCCTGACTGATGGCCGAATGAGGTGTTTGGAAACCGCTGGACTACTGAGTGTGAGGAAGCTTTTTATGAAATCATATATCAACTTACCCATGCCCCAGTGCAGGCCTATGCTGACCCGGCCAAGCCATACGTTCTCCATACTGATGCCAGTCTACAAGGATTGGGGGCTGTGTTATATCAGGAGCACTCTAATGGGCTGAGACCTGTAGCTTTTGCCAGCAGGAGTCTGACTCCTTCAGAAAAAAATTATCCAGTGCACAAACTAGAGTTCCTGGCTCTGAAGTGGGCCACTGTTGATCAATTCCATGACTATTTGTACGGTGCCAAAATACTGGTAAAGACTGATGACAATCCTCTGACCTATGTGCAGACCTCAGCCAAGTTGGATGCCACTGGCCATAGGTGGCTGTCTGCATTGGCCACCTACGATTATGCTGTTGAGTACAGAGCAGGCCTAAACCATATAGATGCGGATGCTCTCTCTCGGAGGCCTATGTCACAAACTGACTGGGTCAGGTTGTCAGGACCTGACATAAGAGCCCTTTGCCAAAAGTTTGACAGGGAGGAACAGGTGTCTCCTGATGCTGTAGCCTGCATGGTGGATTGCTTGGGGCCATCTGAGAACTGCATACCCGCTGCTTACTGTCATTTTTCTGCATTAGACACTAGTTCGCTGCCCCAAGTCAACAATGATAGTCTCCAATGGGCTCAATCCTGAGATTCCATGATAAAAACAGCTGTGGAGGCTTTACAGGCCGGGAGGGGACGTGTCCAAATTGCGTTCCACTGACCTGAGAACTGCCTTGTTATACAAAGAAGGGCCAAAGTTAAAGCTGATTAACCAACTACTATACAGAGAGACTGTGGATAAGGAGGGCCCGGGTAGACAAACAACAACTGGTGCTGCCCTCAGCTTTTAGAGAACTGGTCCTGAGGTCCTTGCATAATCACATGGGGCATCTTGGCATAGACCGAACTCTTGACCTGGTATGGACTCGATTCTATTGGCCAAAAATGAGTACAGATGTAGAGCAGTATGTCAAGACCTGTGGCCGCTGTTTGCAAAGAAAAGCCCTACCTCAGAGAGCGGCCCCCATGGTTAATATCACTACCAGTGCCTCTGTGGAACTAGTATGTATTGATTTCCTGAGCTTAGAACCAGATCTAAAAAACAGCAGTAACATATTGGTAGTCACTGATCATTTTACCTGGTATGCACAGGCTTTCCCTACTAAAGATCAGAAAGCAACCACGGTGGCTAAAGTACTTGTTGAGAACTTCTTTGTCCACTACGGGGCCCCTCAGAGAATCCATTCCGACCAGGGGAGGGACTTTGAGAGCCGCCTGATTAAAGAAATGCTATCTTTGTGGGGAGTACGAAAATCAAGAACCACCCCATACCATCCCCAGGGAGATCCCCAACCTGAAAGGTTTAACCGCACCTTGCTTGATATGTTGGGCACACTACAACCCAAGGACAAGCCTAGATGGAGCCAGCAGATTAGCACCCTGGTTCATGCTTATAGCTGCACCAAAAGTGATGCCACTGGATTTTCCCCGTACAGGCTGATGTTTGGGAGAGAAGCTAGACTGCCAGTGGATGTGTGTTTCGGGGTTTCCCCTGATGGAGTGCAAGCAGAAAATCATCTACAGTATGTACAGAAGTTGAAGGCCCAATTGAACCATGCCTACCAACTGGCCCAGACCATGGCTGCTAAACGAAACCTGGCCAACAAGGAGACGTATGATAAGAAAGTGAAAACAATGGAACTGAGAGAAGGGGATAGAGTGCTATTGAGGAATTTGGGACTGCATGGCAAACATAAGATTGCTGACAGATGGCATCACCTCCCTCATATTGTTGTGGGAAAACTGGCAGATTTACCTGTATATAAAGTGCGGCCTGAAAACAATTCAAAAGATGTGAAAACTATACACAGAAATCATCTGCTGCCAATCGGGCAGATCTTGATTGAAGCTGAACCTCCCAATGCCCCCCCCCCCCGGCCTATGACTAGATCTGCTGCCAAGAAAAAACCCAGACCACTTGATTCTTCAGAAAGCCAAATAAGAGGGCCTTGTCCAAACCCCTCTGATGAAGATGATCGCCACTCTGTGTCTGAAGACAATGAAAATAATATTGACTACTATCCCTCTTATGAACTGAGCCAGCTGTTTCGGGGCAATCCCCTCGTTAACTCTGGAGATGAAGTTGGGCCTTCTGGACTGTCTGAGCCCCCAGCTCTGTCTCCAGAGCCAATGCTTCCAGAGGATGAAATGAGCAGCAGCAAAGCCCAAGGGGTGGGAACCTTGAGCCTGGCTGAACTATCTGACTTTTCAGAAGAAGGAAGTGATGTGGGGGAACAAGCCAGTGATATGCTGGGACCTGAAGAATATTTTGAGTGCCCTGATGGTTCCTTACTAGTGCCTGAACAATCCTCAGCTGAGCCAAGTAGTGTGGGTCCTGATGTAGAGGGTCATGCCCCTGAAGGTACTATGAGTGCTGGGTCCTTTTCCCCTGTGGAGGTTCCCCCTACTAATCTCAATGAGGCTGAAACAGAATCGGGGCCTGTAGCAGGGTTTTCCGAGACTCCTAGACGCTCCAGCTGAGAAGTACGGCCTGTAGTAAAGTTGAGTTATGAGGCTCTGGGTCAGCCTGTGGATCTGCCCTTGAATGTGGTCCATAAAGGGGTGGATGTGTCTCCGAGCTCCTTGCCTAAGTTAGCCTTGGGGGATGACTCCAGCCTGTTAGTATTGCTCTTCGAGTGTGGTACCCCTACCCCAGTTAGCCCGCCAGTAGCTGATAGGGAAGGGCCCCCTCTTTTCAGGTGTCATGGGCAGAGAGTAATGACCTGATTTGAAAAGGAAAAGGTTATGTGTTTGTGTAATGTTGCATAAACTGTAGTAAACTGTAAATACAGTAGTAATGCATGTGATCTAAAGTGTGACACAATGTTAATTAAGATGTTTGCCTTAAAGTAATTTAAGGGTAACTACTTGACGCGGACGCCAAGTTCTTTCTAGGCCAGGAAGGGTGTAACCCCCCTATAAATGGGGGTTCCTAAAAGCCTCCTAGGAGCTGCCTAAGTGTTCCCCCTGGTGGTTGGCGTTCGGCCCTTAAGCTGTTTTAAATGGCAATGCTGTGAGTGCTTTTAGAGCCTCTGTGTACTGTCCCTTTAAGGGCTGCCTGCTTGTTGTTATAATTAGTTCGAATGGGGGGTCTGTGTGTTTTCCTGCTCGAGTCCCACTTGAGCTGCTGCCTAAGTGCTCTGTTTTGCTGTCGCTGATTGCGTGGAGTGAGTACGTTATAAAGGTGTAACTACTTTCTGGGAATTGTTGAGAGTGATAATGAAGATACAGTTTGTTCTAACCTGTTTTCTTGCAGCCTGGACTGTTCCTGTTGTTCCCCACCATGTTGGTCCTGAACTGTTGAAATGGACCAATCAGACCGTGAGGACGCTCTAGGGAGTTGACTGACCAATGAAGATACAGCTAGTTATACTGGGAAGTGGCATTATGGGCTATGGCATTTTTTTGCACCACTGAGAGCAAAAGTAAATGACTGGCATGTGTAGCCAGCAAATGAGACCGGGTAGTGCCCGAGCTGTGAGGATTGCCCCAGGCTGTTAGGGGCAGATGCGCTGTGACTGTAGAAGAGAAGGGAGCTCTGAGCTTCTGCACCATTGAGTGTTCGCGCGTGAAGTGCGTGAAAGACCTGAGGCGGCCGTTTTCTTTGCCAGCGCTCCACGGATTAAATCCACCGGCATGCGGTCAGAGGAGGCTGTGTATAAACACAGCTACCTACCAGGATTCACCTGAGGAGGACTGGAGAATCTGCTGAATCGTGCTCGGTCTGTCAGGACGTTGAAGCTGCAGTGTAATACCCGCAATTGCTGTGAGTTCGTTTGGGTCCTGGGAGCAGCTGCCTGGTATGGTACCCCTCTGTTGTTTTCCATATAAATGTGTGAGGAGGCCCTTGGAGCTCAGGGTCAGCCCCGCAAGTGGTGAAGAAGTGGTTATCTGCTGGAGCTGTGAGTACTGGATCAGGGTAGCTCCCTGTTAAAGCTTGCAAACAGTGGCAAAAAATCATTTTGTTATATTGCTGACTGCACTAATTGAGCTTTCTGTTCCACCTGATCTTCTCAGGGATTAAATGCTCGCTTGTGTCAGGGCCCCAACCAGCTGCATCGAGGAACTAGCCATTAGGGCTTGGGTATCCATAGACAGTAATTACAAGGTTAGGCCTGTGCACAGAGCCCTAGGTAGATTTTCATATATGGTAGTGGTAAGCTAATCAACCTGATTTCCCCCGGTCCTTGTTAACTTCCCTCAAATAAAACAGATTGTTTGTTTTGCAAAAGTACACTAGCTAGTCTGTGTATTAATGATGAAATACTGCATAGTGAACGTGGTGTAACTGTACCTTACTTTCCAGGGGGTCCCCTGAGTGAGCTGACTGGTTCGAGCCGGGGGGTAACTGTATACGGCAAGGACTCTGAAATCGAACTGCGTGGGCCACTAGTGGGAAGAAAGGGGGGTGGCAGCGACCCAGAGGTCTGTGACCGAGTCGACTTCGACTATTCTAACCCCAACCTCTGGGTGGAGGCACCCGCCAATGGATCTGGGCCCCTCACCCTGCTACAGTTAGGGCAGGCAGGGGTAGTAGCCCTTAGGATAGCGCCTCCTGGGGGTTACACAAAGAAGTGCAAAGTAATGCACCGGGGAAACAAAAACCCAAAGGAAGAATACATAATGGGGGAGGGAGTAAGGGGGAAAGAGGACATTGTTAACCAGGAAAGGCACACTAAACCAAAGCTTGTTTCCAGGTGTGACCTGGGAGCACAAGGAAGTTAAGTGTCTTGTTGAGGGCCACACAGAATGCAAGTGAGGGCTGTGGGATTCAAACCCTGGACTCCAAGTTTGCAGCTCAGTGCTCCTAACCCCTATGCAATACTGCCTCCTAATGGGGGGGGGTACTGACAAGAATACAAATGGAAAGGGACCTGGGGTTAGTCATATCAGATGACCTAAAGGTAGGCAAGCAATGTGAGAAGGCAGTAAGGAGGGCTGGGGGGATACTGGAATGCATAGAGAAAGGCATCACTAGTAGAAAACAGGAAGTTGTTTTCCCTCTGTACAGGCAGTTGGTGAAATCCCATCTGGAGTACTGCATGCAGTTCTGGAGACCCCATCTCCACAAGGACATAGACAGAATGGGGTGGTCCAGAGGAAGGTAACCACAATGGTGCAGGGTCTGCACCAGAAACCATACAAAGAGAGACTAAATCAGCTTAATATGTATACCCTTGAGGAAAGGAGGCAGAGGGGGGACATGATAGAAACTTTCAAGTACCTCAAGGGAATCAACAGAGTCCAAGAGGGTAGCATCTGTCAGAAGAAGAGATATGCAAGAACAAGGGGGCAGAATTTGAAGTGGGGGGGGGACAGCTCAGGGGCAACATGAGGAAGTATTTTTTCACAGAGAGGGTGGTGGACACATGGAGCAGCCTTCCTGAGGAGATGGTGGGGTGAAAAACTCTTGGGGAATTCATGAATGCATGGGACAGGCATAAGGCAATTCTAGTGGGGGGTAGGAGGAAGTAGGCTATTGGTTAACTAGGATCTGCAGCTTATACAATAGGTAGGTAAATGGGCAGACTGGGTGAGCCAAGTGGTCCTTATCTGCCGTCAAAGTTTATGTTTCTATGTTGCTCCAGCTGACAACCCAGTTTGTGATGCTCATAATGTGTTGCCTATGAGCCTGCAGGCCATTAGTATTGCTGCCTCTGACCCTTTACCTGGGCACTGACCAAGCACTTTGTTGGTGCCTTGCAAATAAATGCTACCCTGCTAAGCATGACTTTACAAGGCCCCAAACTTTGCATGGGTGTTAAGCGGTATTTATGACCACTTGGTGCTCATGTTTGCATGTAAGAATCCTGACATGAGTTTTTGTCCATATTTAGCACAGTACTGGATATACATAAAGTATGTGGTGAAACAAGCAAGGATATATTTACAAATAGGGCTAAAAACAATTAAGCAATAAGGCACAGAGCAAGGGCCCTTACCAGTCAGATTATGCCCCAGGTGGGTAGAGAAAGCACTGAGGCAATGACCAAGGGAGCTTACCCTCCTGGTGTATTTAGCTGACTGGTAAGGCTTGATATGGAGTGTCTTTTTGCTATTATAAATCTTCCTGATATTTTTTAATTTAAAATAAACTAATTAGGCCAGCCCATTGGCATAGCAGAAATGAGCCGGGGTCATTGGGGGCCTGCTAGTGGGAGAGGGATTGACCATCCCAGAGGATGTTCCCCTTCTCCGTGGAGGAAGAGAAGGCAGCTCTTTCTTCTGCTATACTGCCATCTGGGTGACCACAGGTGGCAGAGCAGTAAGAGCAGCTTCATGGGAGGGGTTGCTGGCTGGTGCCACACTACACACACTTGTGTGTCATGTGCAGCTTAGGAATTGGCATCTTATCGGGGTGGGTCCACACAGCATGGAACAACCCTTACCAGTGCAGGATGATTTCTAGCCTCTCACAGGCCCCACACTGGTGACTCAGCCCTCCTCCATTTTGGAGTTATTCTGTGGTAGGTGTTGGTGATCCCCGCTGCCCTGCCAGATGGAACTCATGGAGTGATGGTACGATAGAAGGAAGCTGGGTGACAGAACTGGGGTGGTCAGCAAGATGGGGGCATGGCCAGAGACAAGCGGACGAAATATGAAACAAAACAAAAAACAAAGAAGTAAGCAAACAAAGCTAAGACTGCATATTTTAATTTAGAAATGGTTGCAGAGCTGTACACATGAAGTAGGTTCAGCATTCTGTTTACACTTGCAGTCCATTACTAGTAGAATAAGTACTGCTAGTGGACCAGTCAGAATGAGGGATTTCACACTGACCATTCCGTGAGGTTTATAGTTACACATACAATATGCAATCCTCACCAACAAGCTGGGGCTTAGCCAAAGGTGTTGAGGTGGCTTTTATCTTTTTTCCTCAGGGTCTGTGGCTCTGGTACCCTCTGCTAGTCTTCTGTTTCTGTTTATATACTAATGGTGTCTCCATCAGGGATGACTCCTTTGATGCACTAGGAACTACACATGTGCTGTTCCTGGATGATAACAACCCCACCCCAAAATATGCATACAGTAAATAATAAAGCAGTATACAGGTACACAATCAATCAAAAGGAGCAGTTTTATCAGGGGACAGTTTACTGAAACAAGATTCTGGAATGTTGAAAGAAATGGATATAGCTAGAGCACTTTCAATCTCCCCCATGCCACACACAAATAATACCTTGTCACAAACTGCCAAAAGTGCTCTGGGTGGTTGTGCAATGGGATTGATACACTTACTCCACCAAGTTGCTAGCAACCTTGTTAAACTATCTCAGTGCTGCTCCTTTTTACGTTCGCTTGCGCGCATGTGCAAGGAACGTCTTGGGAGAATGGGACACTTTGGAGGTGTGCCCCTCTCCTGCAATCCCCTGCTCCATTGAGCAGGCGTGGCGATCCTGCCAATCAGATGCAGTGCTGTGTGTATGACAGCGGTGGTCTTCTCTTCAAAGAAAACCACCGCACCATACCCGCAACACCAGCATCGCCCACCCCCCAATCTTTGCTGCCACACTGGGAGCCCACCCCAGCGTGGCAAACGCCCCGTCTCGTGTCATCTGGTCGGCTAGGTGCCTAATCCCCATCGCTCCATGGCCCCCAGCCATCCTTCTGCCATGCTGGGAGCCCACCCCAGCGTGGCAAACATCCCATGTCGTCTGTTTTTTTCTTTACATCTGTAAATTGAAAACGGTCCCACAGCTTCTCCCCAGACCCCCTTCCCACAACCCGCACCCACCCACTGCACACACCTACCTCCCACCCCCTCACCCCATACTTACCTCTGGAGCTTGGCACAACGATCTTCGTGGACCAGGAACACGCCTGCACTCTTCAAAGCCAACTGCGAACTGAGGAAATGCCGTAAGCTGTATAATGGGCTAGATAGGGTTTTCAACTTTAGTCAGTCACTCAAGAAAATCACTCTTCGGCCTGAATAATGCCATGACAGTGACATCATTCATGAGAAGGCCAAAAACCCTATGCTGAAAATTTGGTGCAAAAATTCCAAAAATGACTGTTTCTGGCGTCGTTGCGCGGTTCATGCGGCACAAACCAGTTCTTAATTTTCAATATTTTTACTCCAGATTTTCAACATTGCCATTTACCACACCTCCTTATGAGCAGTACAGCTGTCATTTTTCACATCCTGCCCAAAATGTGTTTCCGCCCATGTAGCGCACAATGGCACAGTCGGTGTGCGAAATCAATGTATGGGACACATTAAGAAAATAAAAGTGACACTGTTCATTAGCAGAGGTCTTAAAATGGCTATGTTGAAAATTTGGTGAAAAAATTCCTAAAAATGACTGTTTTACAAGCGTGCATTGAGCAGGGGGATCACCTCCAGAAAGAGGGAAGTGATACTCCCCTGTATATAACTGCTTGGTGAGGCCGCACCTGAGTACTGTGTGCAGTTTGGAGGCCACACTTAAAGAGGGACATTAACCTCCTGGAGAGGGTCCAGAGGAGGGCAACCAAAATGATTTGGGGCTTGGGGGACAGGACCTATGAGGAGAGGCTCGAAGAGCTAAATATGTACACTTTGGAAGAGAGAAGGGACCGGGGGGACATGATAGAGGTCTTCAGGTACATGAAGAGGGTAAATAGTTGAGGAACAGTGAGGGTGCTTCGAAGGAAGGAGGAAGGGGCCACTAGAGGGCATGGGTGGAAGCTGGAGGGGGGAAGATTCAGGGGAGAAAGGAGGAGGTGCTACTTCACTGAGAGGGTGGTAGAGCCATGGAATGCACTACCTAGGGGCTGGTGGAGGCAGAGACAGTGGAGGGGTTCAAGAGGGGTGGGACAGGTACAGGAAGGGTTCAGGAAGCAAAATCCAATGCAGCAAGAATATCCGAACTGGGACGGAGAAGCCAGAGAAGGCGAGGGGGACAGCAAGGTCAGCACCCAGGGTGGGGGCTGACCAAACGAGCAGACACGAAAGACCATTAGGCCTATTCTGCTGGCATTTTAGTATGTTAGTATGTTAGTATGTTAGTTCCTAAGCACGCTCGTAAGTTCGCAAATTTTCAATATTTGCACTCCAATGACTTCCATATACCTAAACAGCACATAGAAGCAAGCAACATTCGGCATTGACAAATGCTTGTACTTCTTTGTCACTGATTTTTTTAAGCCATGTCCAAGTGCCAAATACCACTGCAAATACCTGCAAGCGAACGTTCGGCATTGACAAATGCTTGTTCAATCCTACCAGAGTCTCCTGCTCACACAGAACAAAGCCAGGCTCTTTCTTACACAATTAAAGGCCTCTTAGATTTAGGAAGCATTTAGTCACTCCGTGTAACCTTGCCCCTTGTTCTGTATCAGATTCAGGTTGTCTTTTTACACTTAATAGTGTTCTGTCCAAGCATTTATCATGAAATTGCTTAATATAAATGGATTATCTGTGCTTATTAAAACACAGCAGTCACAAATTTATATCTATCTATATATATATCTCTATATATAGAGATATATATATATTGCAAAAAACTTTGTTAATGTATCCATTAAGGTGTTTCCTAAAGCAACAAAAATAGGGACATTTCCCATTAGGGTTTCTAACCCTAATGCCCACTCCCACCTAACACACACCCACAGGCATCAGGGGTCTGCCTTGGGGTCATCAGCCCTAACACTCACCCCATTCCATACATAAATAAGCTGAGATGGGTACAGTATAGGAGAATGGGGTTAGCATTGGGGCTGATGACCCCAAGACAGACCCCAGATGCCTGTGGGTGTGTGCAGGATGAGGGTGGGGCATTAGGGTTGGAAACCCTAATGGGAAGTTTCCCTACTTTTGTTGCTTTAGGAAACACCCTAACTGATGTATTAATGAAGTTTTTTGCAATTAATTTTCTTACTTTTTGAGATAGTATAATCATATTGTAATATGCTTGTTGGAGCACAGGACCCCCATTCCTCCATAGATGTGTATATGTACATAGCTGTGGAAGCGCAGGGCCTCTGGGCCCTGTGCTTCCATTTATAGCCCAAGAGAGATTACATTGTCAGCATAGCCATGTTATTACCCCACCTGACGTACCAAGTACAGTAAATATTCAAATTCCCTCCGAAACGTAATTCTGTGCAACTGCAATGCCATTTCTTTGCTGCAGGTGCAAAAACACATTTTGGACAGGATTTGAAAAATGACAGTTGTGACATCTATGTGGTGGGGTAATAACAAGCTCATATTCAAGATTTGGGGTCAAAATATTTTAAACTAACAGAGTTACTAGTGTGCATTGCGCAATTGCAACAGTATGTCACAACTCAGTCATTTTTTTGACATTTTGACCTCAAATTTTTGACATGGCCTTTTTGGGACCCCAACTCATGAACAATATGACTGTCATTACACAAATCCCACTCAAAAGGTGAATTTGCCAAGCAACCACAAAATCCCCTTTCAAGTGGGAGTTGCAAAACTACAGTTGCATTGTTCACGAGGTGGGGTCCCCAAAAGGCTATGTTGAAAATTTGGGGTCAAAATCTTTAAAAATTGAGAAGTTATGAATACAAGTTGAAACCCCCATTGAAATACATTGAACCACATTTACATTAGTTTCTCATATTGCAATTGCCGGTTCCAGCAGCAAAATGTGTCTTCGATCAGGAGAGAAGTTCTCGAACCTGGGATCTCTTCCAGTTAGTGAAGGTGTGTGGGGGTGTCAAGGGAGGTGTGGGGAGGTGGTTGCACAATGGGTGGTCTGGTGGGGGGTGCGGGTGTGAACAGTGATGGACTCTTTTTCAGGTTTTAAAAAAAAAGGACAGCTAGAGGATGGCTGTCTTTTCACAGGTACAACTGTTTTATTTCCCTATATGGGGATACTGTGAGTGGGCTCCCCGGTGTCCCATGCTGCTGGGGGTGGGGACATGAATGGGGACATTGAGAGAGGGCTTCCCAGTGTCCCATGCTGCTCAGGGAGGCATGACTTTACTGGGGACACTGGAAGTGACTCCCCAGTGTCCCATGCTGCTTCGGGGGGAGGGGCATACCTCAAGAACTGGGAGTGGACTCCCCAGTGTCCCACAGTTCTGGGTGGGGGATAACATATGGTATGTCTCATGACACTGGAAATGGACTCCCCAGTGTCCCATGGTACTATGGTGGGGGGGGATGTTGCAGTGCCGACATGGGGATTGGGCCCCCCGATGTCAGCAAGTTACATTGAGGTTTTCAATGCTCTGCTTATTTGGACAATTGGATGCCAATTGTTTGGAAATGTATGTGAAACATTTTCAAACAGTTAGCATCCAATTGCAGCCAAACATGCAGTTCATGGACAGCATGTATAAGTAAAAAAAAAAAAAAAACATTTTAACATGGTTATCTGGTGGTGCAGAGTATTAGACACATGTCTGTCAGTATAAGGGTCCTAGGTCTGAAATCAGGCATTTCATTTTTTTTTCCTCCTTCATTGTAGGAGGAAAAATAACAATGGAGTGACTGGTCTCAAACCCTGCACCTGTGGCTTTCTAAGCTGTATTCAGTCCTCTGTGCCACCAGAGATCCACATTTTACAAAATGTTTTTTTTTTTACTTATTCATTTTAATCAGTTCACATTCCTTATTTTGCAGTTCAGCTTTTCAGAGTGCAGGCATGTCCCGGTCCACAGATGACAATGGGTAAACTCTACAGGTAAGTATAGGGTAAGGAAGGGAACAGGGTGTGTGGGGAGGTGGGTCCTCAGTGGGAGGGTAGGGATGGGGGAGGGAGATGGGGGAGACGATGATGGACTGTTTTCTTTTTTGCAGGTATAAAAAAAAATTTGTCGAGGGGCCGTTTTCTTCCCTACAGTTTTCTTAGGAAAGCACAGGGATGTTACATCTCTGGGGACACTGGAAGTGGGCTCTCCAGTGTCTCACTCTATTGGGCAGTGGGCAATAAATGAAAGGGGCTGCACTGGGGTAATCTGGGGGGGTGATACATCTCTGGGAACACTAGGATTGGGCTCCCCAGTGTCCCACTATGTTGGGAGGGGAAACAAACCAAAAGGTCAAAACAGGAGCTATCTGACAGCAGGAGTGGGCATCCCCATGTCAGAAAACAGTTTAATGGGAGATCACTGACTTTGGGAGAGTCAGTATGCACCCGGGGGTGGGGGCAGCAGCTCAGGTCTGACTCTGCAGCCGGCAGCATGAGTTCCAGCTGCAACTGCAGATGTCAAGAAAATCCTGGTTTTCTCATAAAGAGAACAGGGGGAGAAGCAATCCTCTCACACCTGGGATTTTGGGTGCCAACAAAAAAGTGTTTCTAGGCAGTTAAAAAAAACATCAGAATGTAGTTTAATGGGTCCCCTTTAGCTAAGTTCTGAAGGTTTTTTTTTTAACAGTCATTTTTACATATTTTCTTCAGTTGCAGATGCTTGCTAACAACAAAACAAAATGGTGGACACAACAGAGCTTCTGAGATCTAACAAGCACATTTTGCACAAAATATCTCCTTTTTTTGTGAAAAAAGTGATTTTTTTTTGCGCAAAATATGATTTGTATGAAAGTTCATACATTTCATGCCTGACATATAAGTTTTCCCATAGGAAATAAAGGGTAATTAAATATGTAATAACTTTTGAATGGATTAATATTTTTTCACCATACCTTCAAAAGACACATCTGTGAGGCAAAGGCTTTCTACCTTGAAAATTGTAGACCACAACCTAAAGCCATTTCTGAGATCCAGGTGGAAAAAGAAATGGCAAAGAGCACAGATTTTCCTGTTTTTTTTTTCAACACTCTGTATCTCAGAAACCACACAACAGATTTGCACAAACTTTGGCATGTCCAGAGACCTACCACTAGAGATTATGCATGCAACATTTGACACAAATCTGTTGAACGGTTCCAAAGTTATTAAGGTTTGAATACTTGGTTTAACATAGAAGTTACCTTTCACCCTAACTATGCTGGTGCTATATATGTAATCAATAAACCACTCTGAGGTGTGCAGTCGCACTCTGATATACGCACGCCTTGGTGTGTGTTGTTACGCACGAGGCCATAGGCCAAGTGCATCAACCACCCAAGGCGTGCGTATATCAGAGCGCGGCCGCACACCTCTGAGTGGTTTATCTATCTTATAAAATGTCAAAATTGTTTTGGAGGGGGGTAAAAGTGCAGGTGTGCGGTTGCGCTCTGATATACGCATGGTTATGTGATGTGTTCCAACAAATCAGCAGACATAATTTTTCCTACCCATTTTATAAATATGTATATATTACAGCTGCATGGTAGTGCAACTATAGTTAGGGTTAGTGCGAGCATTTAACGTTAAAGGCTAATTGTTGCAGGATCATAACTTTTTGCAGGTTCAACAGATCTGCTTGAAATTTTGCAAGCATCTTCGTAAGGGACAGCGTTACTGATTTGCCAAAGTGGGGTTAAATCCCTTGTGTGGTTTTGGAGATACAGAGTGTTGCAAAATAAGAGATTTTTATGTTTTTTGCTGTTTCTTTGTCAATCTGTATCTCAGAAATGGCTGTAGCTACAGGTATGACATTTTCAGGGTAGAAAACTGTGGCCTCACAGATATGCATTTTGAAGATTTGGTGAAAAAATATTAAAAAATACTGTATATACTTGTGTATGAGCTGACTCATGCATAAGCTGCCCCCTCAATGCAAGCAGGTAAGTTTTGTAAACATGACTGACCTGTGTATAAGCCAAGACAAACTTATTTATTACAAAAAGCTTTGACAAACACTGCACATCGACTGAAAAACACAACATAATTATAATAAAAAATGTAATTGCTAGTACTTTCAGTCCTGTTTTTAATTTCAAGCCATCCTCCTTGATGTCAGAAAAGCATAACTCAACCCATTCCCAAACCAGTGAGATATCGGGTCCATCGTGGGGGAGGTAGTGAAGCATGCTGTGACTGGAGATACAACTGGAGACAGCAGTGCAGAGGGAGAGAAATCCTGGTCTGGAAGAACAGTTTCAAATACCTTTTACACAGGTGCTGTGTTTGTTCAAGGGTTCAGTGTTCTGGTTTACGGGAATCGTGAAGACTTATTAGGAGGGGGTCAGAGCACCAAATGAACATAACTCAAGGAAGGGGCAGGTGGGGGGGTATGAACAAAGGCTTCAGTGTGTGGCAGGAGTTTGTTTAAAAAGGGAAAAAAAGTTTGTTTACATGTTACATGTATGGCACTGTGTTAGTTGGGTAGCTAGATAAATGTGCTGTAGCTGTACTCATATTTGTGAAGTGGTGCTGATGGGGAGTGTGTACCAGTACTTAGCTGAAGTTCCGCTACGGCGAGATTGATCACCGGATTTTATCGATTGACCTGTGTATAAGCCAAGGTACCTGATATAGCAATGGAAAAGTGGTCAAAAAAAATTCAGCTTATATGCAAGTATATACAGTAGATGTGCCTGGAGGCATAGGATTCTAGTTTGATGCAGAATCTTGTATCAGCGTAGTATTCTAGTTCAATGCAGAATCCTACATCGGCATAGAATTCTAGCTTGATGCAGAATCCTGCAACAAACTGTCATGTTGGATTCAGAATGATGATGGTTATTTTGCTCATATCCCCTACCCCCAGAATGCATCTGGAATCGAGCAGTAGCCTACTCAGCATGTCTTCCTGGTAAAACTCTTAAATAAACAAATAAGTAAATAGATAAAGAATCCAGCATCGAAGTGGCATTTTACGATGCAGAGTCCTGCTTTGAACTGCCATGCTGCAATTCAGAATCCTGCATCAAACTGTTATTTTTCCAGGCGTACGCATTTGTAATTACTGTTTCCCGACACTGGGGTCCCTATCCCCGTGTTGGCATTTCTTTAACCCTCCACTACTGTGATGCACTGGGGAGACCATGTCAAGTCCAGCAAAAAAAATTATTTTCTAACTTTCTGTTGTTTCCAACACTGGGATGCCCACTCCCCGTGTCAGATGCCCCCCTGCCACCCACACAGACCATTCTTATTATTGTTTGCTGACATCAGGGTACCCAATCCCCATGTTGGGATTTATTTCTTCCTCTATTACTGTGGCACACTGATGAGACCACCCCCAGTGTGCCAAAAACCTTTACTTTTTTTCAGTCTTGTTTCTGACAATGGGAAGCCCACATTCAGTGTCGAATGCCCCCCCCCCGCCTATTGAAATATAAATAGTGTTCACCAACATCGAGGTGCCCAACCCCTGTGTCGATATTATGAACTCCCCAGCACCATGGGACACTGGGGAGCCCGATTCCAGTGTCCCAGAATAAAGTTATCCCTGCCATAAAAAAAAAAAGAAAACTGTCCCCCATCTTTTTTTCTTTTTTTTTAACCCTAGAAAATAGAAAATGGTCCTTCATCATATCCCCTGTCCCCCTCCCCCATCCCAACCCTCTCACTGAGCACCCACCTCCCCACACACCCTTTCACCCTATACTTACCTCTGGAGATCAGCAGCTGTTATCTTCTCTGGACTGGGACACATCCACACTCTTCCAAGCCCAGCCGCAAACTGAGGAATCAAGGTAGGCTTGTATTATGTCTCTCAATGGGGGTTTCAACCTATGTTGATATCTCAGCCATTTTTAGGAATATTTACCCCAAATTTTCAACACGGGGTTCTTGGGATCCCACCTTATGAACTCTGTCACTGCCATTTCATTATTTGATCCTGAAAGGTGATTTCGTGGTCACTATGTGGAATCTCCTTTCTGGAACAATTAACAAAATGACAGTGCCAGTGTTTATGAGGGGAGGTCCCAAAAAGCCCATGTTGAAAATGTGGTGCAAAAATTCCCCAAAATTACTTTGTTACGAGTGCACATTGCGCAGTTTCTATACATATTTGTAACTTCACCAATTTTTAATATTTTCACTCCAGATTTTCAACATTGAGATTTTTTCACACCTCCTCATGAACAGTGCAGCTGTGATTTTTCACATCCTGGTTGAAATGGGTTTTTGCCGCTGTGGCACAGAATGGTGTAGTCGCTATGTGAAATCAACTTTTGTGATGTACTAATGAAGTCACAGTGCTACTGTTCATTAGGTGGGATCCCAAAAAGGCCATGTTGAAAATGTGTTGCAACAATTTCAAAAAATTACTTTGTTACGAGTGCATGTTGTGCAGTTTCTACGCATATTCGTAACTGCGCCAATTTTTAATATTTTCACTCCACATTTTCAGCATTAGGATTTTTTCACACCACCTCATGAACAATACACCTGCCATTTCTCACATCCTGCCCAAAATATGTATACACAACAGTGGTGCGAAATGGCTCAGTTGCTGCTCAAAATCACCTTTTGGGACAGAGTAATGAAAGTAAAGTGTCAGTGTTCATAAGGTGGGGTCCCAAAAAGGCTGTGTTGAAAATTTGCAGCAAAAATGCCAAAAACTCACACAAAACTGGGATGCTATTATACTATTTCAAAAAGTAAGGAAATTAAAAAAACTTTGTTTAAAACAAAGTTAGGGTTCTAGACATAGGTCTTCAACCAAAGTGATACAGGTCAGAAAATTGGATGTTAGAGTTTACAACTATTATACCCCTTCCCCACCAAACCCTACCATTGTAACCACAACCCCCATCCTCCACAGACAAACAAGAGACAGGGTGCACCTTTAGGTCATGGGCCCCACCTCAACTCACCCCTACCATCGCAACACCACCCCCACCCTCCACACACAAACAAGCATTGGGGTATGCCTTAGGGTCATGGATCCTAATGCTCACCCCATTCCATCTGTAAGGAACCTGACATGGTACAGTATAGGAGAATGAGGTGAGTGTTAGGGTCCACAACCCTAAGGCACACCCTGATGCTTGTTTGTGTGTGGAGGGCGGGGGTGGTCGTTACAATGGTAGGGTTTGGTGGGGGAAGGGTATAATAGTTGTAAACTCTAACATCCAATTTCCTTACCTGTATCACTTTGATTGAAGACCTATATTTAGAACCCTAACTTTGTTTTAAACAAAGGTTTTGTTTATATATATATATATATATATATATATATATATATATATATATATATATATATATATTGAAACAAAAAAACTCAGTTTAATGTATCAGTTAGGGTTGTTCCACAGCGATGATGATGTTGGGAACCCCCTTTGCCCCTCAGCCCACCCCAGACCAGAATCGGTGCGCTGTCATTGGCCCTAACTCTCACCCCATCACATGTGGAAAGAAGCTGAGGAATAGGAGAATGGGGTGAGAGTTAGGACAGATGACCCAAACACACATCACGATTCCGGTTGGGGGTGGGCTGGAGGGGTGCAAAGGGGGTTTCAACCCTAACATCGCATTTCCTCGCTTTTGTCGCTGTGGAACAACCCTAACTGATGCATTAAACAGAGTTTTTTGCCTCTAATTTCCCTTCTTTTTGAGAATGATAACGAGAAGGGACCCGCGCTCCCACCACGTGATGTCTTGTCACATAGTAACATTGTGCCCACAAACGCAAATCGTAATGCACATGGTGACACAAAGCAAAACAGAAAGAGAAACAGTACTTTAGACAGAAATGTTAAAAACAACGCAAACGCAACAGCAAATGAAAATGCAAAGAGTAACGCACATGGTGGTGTAGATGTGAACGGTAAGTGAAGTGGGTACGGGACCGCAAGTGGAAATGGTAATATTAACAGTAATGTAAGTGTACAGGCTGGTTTTCCCCAAAAGCTGCATAGAGAAAGACAGTGAGCACAAAGAATGTACGCAAAATAATGACTCTCGGAACAGAAAATGAGGACTTGAATAGTAAATTGCTTATATCTCAGGAACTGTACGACATAGAAAAAAAATGTAATAGTCATGTGAATTATCACTTTCCTGGCTAGTTTTGTAGTTGGCCCCTGCTAGGGGGCTAAGCATTTTTCTAACGAAAAGTCCATATCTCACACCATTTCCAAGATACGGGCCCTGAAAGGCGTGGCGAACGCCGTAATGTTATTCTATGGGAAAAAAACAGAAGTTCGGAGTGCCATAACTTTGCCTCCCTGTAATATTTTTTCACCAAACCACTGAAAAGCACATCTGTGGGATGTTGGCTGTGTCAGCCCAAAAGCCCAAACCATTATTTTGTAGCAGGGCGCCAAACGATTGCTGCAATGCATCGTACGCCGTAATGTTATCCTATGGGAAAAAGTGTCAACTTTGGAGTACCGTAACTTAGCCGCCATGTAATATTTTTTCAATGAAACACTGAAAGGCACATCTGAGAGATGTCGGCTGCGTTCCCTCCAGATTTCAGCCCAAAGCTCCAAACTGTTCTTTTGCAGCGGGGTGATAAAGAATTGCTGTCATTTTCCCACAGCCTAGAAAAGTACTGTCGCAATTTGCGAAAGCTTTCGCAAATTCATTCGACAGTGTCACAAGTGCGAAAGTACTTTGCAAAAGTACTTTTTCCAGAAATGTGAAAAACATATTTCTGGGGTGTTTTACCCCAAAATAAAGACATGGCTAGCATCCTCAGGGTCCGACTAGGTGAATACAAAAATAATTAGGTTGCTAGAGGGTCCCAAATTTAAATGCCAAACATTTTTCTGATCACCAACTGAAACTCTAAATGCCAACGGATTTGTGACAGTAAAAGGCCATTTCACGAAAGTAAAAACTGCAGTTAAATTTCGCCGAACTTTTTATTAACTTTTCATTGACTTATAATGGGAACTTGTTTTTTGAATAACTTTTGAACCCTTTAATATTTTTTCATGAAATCTTTGAAAGGCATATCAGGGACCCTGACTGCATGTTCCCTGAAGATTTTGGACCGGTCACGCAAACCGTGCGACCTGTAGGTGTGACCGTAGAATTCCAGAAAAGCGTAAACGGACAGGCAGATCATGCTTAATAACTCCACAGCTGTATATCCAACCAGTATGAAACTTAGCAGATCCCAAGGTATATGGGGCTTGAGCATGTATTCCAAATTTCAGGCAGATCCGTTGAACGGTTGCAAAGTTATTAAGGTGTAAAATTTTGGGTTTAACATGTAAATGGCTCCTCAAACCTAACTATGGTAGCACTACCGTGCTACCATAATATGTATATATATGTGTATACATATCCCAGGTCACCCCTGAAAACAGGCACTTGGGCCTAGTGGGCCTTACCCGGTTACCAAAGACTAAAATAAAAATAAAAAATAAATTATAGTTAGGGTTGAGGAGCCCTTTTAAGGTTAAAGGGTCAAACTTTGCACCTTAATAACTTTGGCACCATTTAATTAATTTGCTTAAAATTTGGAATGCATGATCAAGAACCATACACCTTGGGATGTGCCAAGTTTTGTACCAGTCACTTATACAGCTGTGGAGTTATTAAGGGTGATCTGCGCATGCATTTACGCTATTTGGTGAATTCTTTGCTGTTGCCCACAGGTCGCACGTTTTGCACCAGTGGTCTGAAATCTTCAGGGAACGTGCGGCCGGGGTGCCTAATGTGCCTTTCAAAGATCTCGTGAAGAAATATTAAACAGTTCAAAAGTTATTCAAAATACAAGTTCCCATTATAAGTCAATGGGAAAAGTTAACAAAAAGTTCGAAAGTGTCGCAAATGCAGTTTTTACTTCCGCAAATGGCCCTTTTACTTTCACAAATCTGCCATTTTGTTTTCAGTTGGTGATCAGAAAAATGCTTGGCATTTCAATTTGAGACCCTCTAGCAGCCTAATTCTTTTTGTATTCACCTAGTCGGACCCTGAGGATGCTAGGCATGTCTTTATTTTGGGGTAAAACACACCAGAAATATATTTTTCAAACTTCTGGAAAAAGTACTTTCACAAAATACTTTCACACTTGTGACACTGTTGAATTAAGTTGCGAAAGCTTTCGCGAAGTTCGACAGTACTTTTCCAGGCTATGGCAAAATGACAGCAATTCTTTGCCACCCAGCTGCAAAAGAACGGTTTGGTCTTTTGGGTTGGAATTTGGAAGGAACACAGCCAAAATATCACAGATGTGCCTTTCATTGTTTTGGTGAAAAAATATTACAGGGCGGCAATGTTACAGCACTCTAAAGTTGACACTTTTTCCCATAGGATAATATTATGGCGTCCGCCGCATTATAGAAATCCTTTGCCGTTCTGCTGCAAAATAACAGTTTCGTCTTTTGGGCTGAAATTTGGAGGGAAGAAATCCAACATCCCACTGATGTGCCTTTTTGTAGTTTGGTGAAAAAATATTACAGGGTAGCACAGTGACGGTCACCAAGTTGACGCTTTTCCCATTGAATAACATTACGGTGCCCGTCGCACCTTTCGGTACCCGCATCTCAGAAACAGTGCGAAATACGGACTTTTCATCACAAAAATGCTTAGCCCTCCAAGGAGGGGCTAAGTACAAAACTAGCCAGGAAAGTCATAATTCATATGAAATTTACATTTTGTTTCTGCGTCGTACGGTTCCTGAGATATACAGGTAATATTCCAAGTCTTCATTTTCTTCTCCAAGGCCCATTGTTATGTATACATTCTTTGTTTTCACTTTGTTTTCCAATGCATTTTTTTGGGAAAAGAAGGGTGTGCCCTTTCGTTACTGTGCCAGTTAACATTTCCAGTTGCATTTCTGTTACTGTTTGTGACATCTTTACCGCTCACGCCCACCGTGTATTATTCACGGTTTGCGTTTTTATGCGTTTGCTTTTCTCTGTCATTTGGCGTTATTGTTGCTGTTACCGTTACCTGTTTCATTTGCAATTGTGGTACCGTGCATGTGCGTTACGGTTTGCGATTCCATATGCGCTTACGTTTCTGTTTTGTTTCTGTTTCCTTTGGTGTTATTTTTGCTGTTACTGTTACCAATTCCATTTACAATCGCGGTACCATGACCATGCACATAATGGTTTGTGTTTATGTACTCACTTGCATTTGCATTTCTCTTTCCTTTGGCGTTATTGTTGCTGTTACCGTTATCATTTGCGTTAACAATTGCGGTAATGTGCCCGTGTGCGTTTCGGTTTGCGTTTCCATACACACTTCTGTTCTCATTTCTGTTTCTCTTTCCTTTGGCATTGTTCTTCATGTTAACTTTACCATTTGCATTTATAATTGCAGTACCATGCCTGTGCATGTTACGGTTTATGCTTACGTGCGCTATGCTCACAAGCCTGCTTTGTTCCCTTTTCACGTTTTTTTGCTGTGACACTTAACATTTCCATTTCAAATACCACTGCCATCACTGTTTGCATTACCACTTGCATTTTGTATGAGCTTCAATGTTCATTTGCATCACTGTTCGCTTCAGCGTCACTTTGCGCTTGCGTTTCTATTAACGTTTCCTTTACCATTTACGTTTGCGTTGCCATGTGCGCCACTGTTTGCACTTCTGTATGAGTTGCTGTTCCTGTTCTTATGTCACAAGACATCATGTGGTGGGAGCGCGGGGCCCAAAGGGCCCTGTGCTCCCGCTGCCGCATTACATTCACTATTTCTTGTCATCATTCTCAAAAAGAAGGGAAAGTAGAGGCAAAAAACTCCATTTAATGCATTAGTTAGGGTTCTTCCACAGTAACAAAAGTGAGGAAATTTGGTGTTAGGGTTGAAAGCCCCCCTTGGACCCCAGCCCACCCCCTAACTGGCATCGGGTGCGCATTGGTCATCGGTCCTAACTCTCACCCCATTCTCCTATTCCTCTGCTTCTTCCACATGTGATGGGGTGGGAGTTAAGGTGATGACCCCGTGTACCTCGATGCTAGTTGGGGGTGGCTGGGGGTTCAAGGGGACTTTCAACCCTAACACCAAATTTCCTCACTTTTGTCGCTGTGGAAGAACCCTAACTAATCCATTAAACGGAGTTTTTTGCCTCTAATATATATATATATATACTATATATATATATATATATATATATATATATATATATATGTAGGCATGAATACAGTATTCAAGAGACTCATACCTACTGCACATTGACACCCTGTAACTTTTTGCTGAATTGTTAAAGGTTCACACGACACACCTAATTTGTAGTCCCACATTAGAGAGATATTAAACATAACATGGCCCAGTTTGGTTCCACTGTGCTCTTTCAGTTTTATCACAAACATTGATTTACCCCTTCAAATAGGGTTCCACTTTGTGACATTGCTTCCATTCCCAATTTAAGTATTTAAATACAGCCCTGTATTGTGCCTTAGAAACCCAACTGTTGTTAATGTGTTATCTAATTACTTCATTTAAGCCCCCCAAGAACTCCCTGTACAGAATAAAAGTTTTTGCCTTTTATTTAACCATTTTATACAGCTGTAATGTTCATTACATGTAGTGTCCATCTAGTACCTCATCCTAAGCAGACTGTGCCTTTAATTTGCATGAACGGTGGTCTAAAAGCATTATTGTGTCTGGTGACCTTCTTTTTGTTACTGACATGCTGCCAAAACCTTGCAGTTTGTTATAACTCATTTATTTAGAAAATTCCCTTTTTTCATGGCGTGTTATTTTCGTGTCCTTTTGTTACCCACGTTACTATTGGTTCCTCCACCGGCCCAGAATGTTTAGAACCATGCATGCTGACACCTTCAGTCATTACCCCATGCCTCTTTAAAGCTGTGGACCTGGTGGGTCTGTATTCTTTGTACTGCTACCTTCATTCTGCACAATACATGTTGTCCTCCTGAAGTTTGGAGTTATGCACGTTACGGGCACTACAGTGGGCTATTCTCTCTGCATCTCAGGTGCTCTTTTGTTCCCCGGTGTGTCAGATGTCTGTAGATTGTAAAGGTACACATTTGTTTTTGGGAAACACAGAGACATGTAGTTGGACCTTGCCTCATGGTCCCAAGATGCTGAGCTTGGGGTATGAAGGGTAGGGTAGGGGCAGAGAGAGTTGATTATAAAGCATTTTAAAGTTGAACAACTGCAGGTTTCCTAGATTAAATGGTTACACATATTTACCTATTCTGTAGACCAAGTCTCTCATGGGATAATTTGTGTGGCCTGGTCCCTGTGGGGGTGCATTTTGTGTGATCCTTTTTTCTATCAGGGGCACCTTTAATGTTACTGCTGCTAAATAGTTTGTTCTGTACTGGGCAAAAAAACTGCAGTTTTGGGGAGTATATCAATTGGACCTGGTTAGTGCTGGGGTTCATTTTGTATTAGGCATCAGAACACCATATCTACAGTTTGGAGAGTTCTGTAATGAGAAATAAAATACATGTTGTATTGGGTAGTAAATGAATAGGACCTGGTCTCTGCAGGTGCTCAGTTTGTGTAGACCTGATCTCTTTAGGGGCTTATATTGTGTTGGAGGGATCAGAACACCAGAACTACTTTTAAACTACCTGCTTATCTGCTAAACTTAAAAAGAAATCTTGGTTACTATCATATTTATTTTTGTAAAAACACTTCTGTAGAACAGAAAAACGGTCAGCACTCCAAACGTACACACAGTACTTATTTATTTTATGTGCAAGTGCATCAAAGCCATTTAGCAGCAGGAAAACAAATAACAGCAGCAGTAAACGAAGCGTTGGGTAATCCACAAATTTCTCAGATCCACAGGCGTCTATAAGATGGCAACTTTAAAAAAAAAACATATTGCACCCACCGACTCAACACTGAGCACCCAAATGCCAGCACAGAACCATTTACATTTCAGCAATATGTTTTGTGATCATTAGGTGTACCATTTGCTGCATGTTAGGCCAAGAGTCTAGCATGGCATATTAAACAATTACTGAGATTCACTGCAACAGTAAAATGAGCCTAAAAGGGCACAAACTCCAAAAATGGATGTAAAATGACTGTAATTGATGGCAACCGGGTTGCATTCACCAAAAACATCAACCCTGTTCATTGCTTTTGTGCAGTTTTAGGCTCATTTGGCTGCTGTTGCAGTTTAGCTCAGTAACTGGGCTATGTGCTACATGGTATGCCTTAAATGGATTCCATGGCAGTACATGCGAAGAGAAATACTGTTTTTTCCTTACTGGGATGATTGCTGTCAGTGACTGTTAAAGTGTTACCCTTTGTTCTGTATTTTTTTTTTTCGTTCCGTTTTTTTGTGCACTCTTAGGCTTACTTTGCTGTTGCAGTGAATCACAGTAATTGTTTGGTGTGCCATGTGCTGCATGATAGGCTGAGGGCCTAGCATGGCATATCAAATAATTACTGACATTAACTACAATAGCTGAAGAAACCTAAAAGTGCACCCTCTCCCAAAATACACTGGTTGCCATATGCACCTGCAGGACCATGCTGTGGACACAGTGAGTGACGGTACCATGGAGGGGTCCATTTGACAACAGGAAGGGGCTGTGTCTTCAGTTGTGGCTGTGATCTGTGGGATGGCATCATTAGTAACAGGGATAATTGTGTATATCTGCACCATACAAGGGGACCATGCAAAATTACTTTGCACTCTGTGATTACAGGACTTCACCAGATTTCAGGTCCATGACTTTCCATTTGTATTGTGCCAACCTCAGAAAATCTCCTGGACACAAACCTTGCTTGCCCATAACAGGGCTTTGGAATATGGACATCTGCGCAAATCTGGGTTTGTGCAGAAAAAATAGGCTTTGCACATGGGCAAGCTTTTGAAGATCTGGCCCCTGAAGTCAGTTTTTAATTTCATTTTCATTTCTTAAAACACATTTTAAGATTGAAGCAACCCACTCAAGGGCCTAGTTCTATTAGTAAGAAGTAACCCACTCCAGGGTGTGCAGTTATTAGGGATTAATCAATACCCCGAGTGCATTGTGAAGCACAAGGCTGCTGGCTGAGTGTCCTCACAACACCCAGTGTGTTGCTTAATCCCCAATAACCGCACAACCTGGAGTGGGCTATTACACTTATAACAGAGGGTGCACTACAAAACAAGGAGAAAGAAATATACATGTTTTTTCTCCTTTTATAAAAGACAAGCAAATTACTGTATTCTGCTGCCTAAAAAAATAGTCCCCAACAAAATGGCTGTCATGCACATACAGATGTCAGAAGGAAAGTGTTGCTATGCTTTCTGACATTTGTTGTGCATGATATGCCTCTGAGACAGCACAGTAGCTCTGAAGTGTAAAATATGGAGTTGCCTCTTGTGGTACAGACACGGTGTCTATACCTCCACTGGCTTAGCTGCTCTGTCTCTCTGTCTGTGGTTACATTAATGCATGGCAAGCAAGTAAACATTTTCCCTAGCAGTGCAGTCACACAGTATACCAGACTATATTCTACCAATTAAGAAATGGCAACTAATGGGACTCAGAGCTTGCAGGTCTTTCTGGAACTCTGTTTCTCTGTCCACCAGCATAAAGCTCACTTTCAGATCATGACATCATTGTGGGGGGTCTCCCTCTCTTCACACTGTTCCATTTGACTTTATGCCACAACTATGGGATTTACCTATCAATCTGGCTGTGCAACAGAAAATGACCATGGGAACCACACACTTCACTCTGGGAACAAGCTTGTGTAAGAAGCTAGACTACAAACTTTGAACACTAGAGCTACTGTTGCTGCACTGCCTGGGACTACATGGCAGGCCTCGGCTCTCACTCACTAAGCAGGGATAGTAATGGCTGCTCCACAGACTGCAATTTTGTACTATAACAAGATCAGAACAGAAACACAGGCTGATCTCTCAGAGGAATGGTTCACCACTAGCTGTCATATATTGTGGAGTAAGCAATGGTCACCTGATGGTTGTTTACCACTCACCTGCCTTTATCTTTACCCCATGTTATAAGTCACTAATACACTTTCAGTGTTTTGCCTTCAGCCTTGAATATCACAAGCAGCAAGGGCATGCATTAATCCCAAACATCCCCATTCATCTCATAAAGATATAGTTGGTTTCCCTCTCTCTTATTGTAGGCTTGGGACCAGCTGGTATATGTAATAGACATACCAGGTGAGATTCAGTCCATACTACACTGTAACATAAAACATTTGTGCATATCTTAAGTTAATATAATGTTGTGACTACAGTACAATCTTCAAAATGTTCAAAAAATGTTATACCAAATATCCATAGTATGACAATCATTTTTTTGGTTGAACATTAGCAATAACTTTTTGTATGACTTAGTGAGACACTTGGTATGATACTGATACTACTGTTCTGGTGTCCATGTTACTCGTGTGACTTCTTGTGGTGTGTCTGTGTTACTCGTGTGATGTCCTGTGTAGTCTGAGTTACTCACGTGACATCCTGTGGAAAAAACCCTTGTAAATAAAGTATAATTAACTTTCTGAAAATTAAGTGATTTCTATCTTTTCCTATGAGGTTAATATAGTTGTGCAAAAAAAATGGGCTAGAAAATCAAGGACATGAATGTGGTAGTCAAACTTAAACATGTCCAGATTTGGGCATACTGTGATCAGTAAACATTTTGTGGCATAATTACCAACAAGTTAAGTTTATGATAAAAAACTGAAAAGTTAGATATTATGTTGCCTAAATAGATACCATAGACATAGTAATATCAAAAAATATATGTTTGATAATATGACAAATTTACTGTCAAGGACACAATGTTACTCACATTACGTTGCCCCTGTGGGAACTTTTAATCACATTTTTTAGCACCTCTGAACTACAAACTATCTTTATGTTGGGGACTGAAATACTACCACATGCACCCAATGTAAATATGATATGGTTATGACAATTGGCCCAAATAAATTTTGGAACCTGATTGTCACACTTTGTCTCGAGTAGCATATTGGTACCTATATATATATATATATATATATATATATATATATATATATATCAGAATTTAAAATGTTTGGAGGCTACTAGCTACTACTTTTCCAAAGCATTTTGAAACTGAAGGTATTAAAGTCAGTAGTCCTTGTAAAATAGCTGATGCATTCAGTATCAGTGATCATACACTGTTGGAAACAAAAAGCAACTGCAAAATAATTGCAGTCTCAATGAGTTTAAGTTTTTCTCTGAAACTCTCTACAGACGAAGAAGTACTTGCTCCTTTACTGAAACTGGATATAAGGAAATCTGAAGGCATAGCACAAAAACATACTGTAGACACATACAGTAGAATTTAACAGCAGATAAGGACTGCTTGGCTCATTCAGTCTGCCTTTTTTTTCCTTGTCTCTAAAAAATGGGCAGACTGGGTGGGCCACAGTGCTACACTCTGAATCTGTCACAGCTTTCTTCATGCTGTGCCCTGTGTGAAGAAATGAGATCATGTCTGACTTTCTTTGCTCAGGAGGGAAGGAGGTGGGTATTCAGATTGACAACCTCCAGGAAGACCCAACCACTGATTCGCCAGTACTCCGGAGATCCAAAACCCTAATGTTTTTAATTTCTGTACTTTGTGGACTTCACATTCTTCAACCCTAATGTCAGCATTAGCATAGATTTTTGCAATTAATTTCCCTTCTTTTTCTTATTGTGGAATTGTATCCTTACTTTTCTTTTGGGAACTGCATGAAATAAAATAAATGGAATTCTGGAGATAGTCCTGATGCAGTGCATGGCACTTTGGGCATTGACATACAAGCCTTGACATGCATGTCAACCCCTTGTGAGGAAAGGTGCCATGGCTTGCCACAAGGTTCATTGTGTACACCAGAACATTGCTCTGTCCCTCCCCAGGGTGTTGTCAGTGCTGCACACTGCAACGTCTTCCCCCAAGCCTCAGTCCATTCAGTTAGCTCACTGAGCTCGCATTTGAACTCTGGTCACTGGCACAGAATGGTAACATGGGCCCCACTGGGCTAGCAGACATCACAGGAAACAACGTTACTTCATAATTGTTTTTGAGACATTCTAACCACAAAATGTCAACAGAATTTATTTTATGACCCGTATTTCTGAACATGATATGTGTTATTTATGAAATACTGGATGAAATGTAATTTCATGCTACAAGTAGAAGATCACATTTTGGCCAGGATTTGAAAAACAACAGCTCTCAGGTTCATGAGTTTGTGTGAAAAAGAGGCTATGTTGAAAATTTGGGTTCAAAATATTTAAAGTGACCAAAGTTATCAATGTGCATAGAAAAATTACAGCATACCTTCATAACTTTGTTGTTTCATAATGTTTTGACCCCAAATTTTCAGCAGTCTTCTTATGACTACAACTCATGAATCTGGTAGGTGACAGTTTTCAAATCCTGACTGCCAAGATTAACAAGACACACCTTCTCATGTAAAAATAAGCATTTAATTATTCCAATCTACAAAAATTATATTAGACCAATACTTGATTATGGCTCACAAATATGGTCTCCATATCTTAAGAAAGACATTCATCAACTTGAAAGTATCCAGAGATGTATAACAAAACTTATACCCTCCCTAAGAAATTTACCAGATATAGACAGATTACATGACACAGGGTTACACCTTTTAAAGGCCAGAAGACAACATGGGGATTTTTTATTGTTGTTTAAGATACTCCAGACACCAGACTTAATGAATCTCTGTGACCTTTCTTTTGCTTTAACATGGGATAGCCTTAGGTCTCATAATAAAAAACTCACAATTCCAAAAGCAAGTACCGACAAAAGGGACAACTTTTATTATGTTAGAGCCACTAAAATCTGGAACCGATTACCTCCTGACATTGTCAATCAATCAGACCTTAACAGCATCAAATGAGCCCTGGATCATGGTTTTTACAACAATAACAATATAGCTTGAAAAGTTCAGTGATGTGGGGGGCAATCTAGATAGGTATGACTGCCTTCTTTTGTCCTACTCACCTAAGTACCTAAGAAACATTATTTCATGACACACAAGTGTGAAAACATGTTTCAATCAGGATTTGAAAAATGACAGCTGTCAGGTTTGTGAGGCGGTGTAAAAAAATGGCTATGTTGAAATTTGGGTTCAAAATATTGAAAATTACCAAAGTTATGAGTGATCAAAAAGAACAGTCATAACTTTGTGTTTTTTTTTATATTTTGAACCCAAATTTTCGACATAGCTTTCTTATGACCCCACTTTCTGAACACAGTAGGTGAAAATGTTCAGATCTTACCCAAAAGGTGACTTCACAGAGCAACAGAAAAAATCACTGTTTGGGCTGGATTTGAACAATTTCACCTACCTTATTCATTAAATGAGGTCTCAAAATGGCAATGTTGAACATCTGGGTCAAAATGTTAAGAAATGATGAAGTTATGAGTAAAAGTTTAAAACTCATTGAAATACATTATACGGCACTTATCTGATTCCTTCCATTCCATGTCTGGTGTTGAAGAGTGAAGACATGTCTCTAGTCCAGAGAGGATTATGGCATTGGACCTCATCTAGGCAAGTATAAGAAAAATACATCACAGGATGGTTTTCTTTATTTTAGCTACTGTACCTCTAACACTGGGGATTGGGAACTCCAGAGTCTGCAAGATGCTTACAGGCACTGTGGGTGGGTACCCTAGTGTCCCAGACTGCTGGCAGGGTCAGGGGAGTTGGAGTACACTGACACTGGATATTGGGAACCCAAGGTGTTGGCAGATTAACATGGCAGGGGTGGAGGGTTGGACACTAAAATGGAAGGTGAGATGAACCGGCACTGGGGGTGGGCACCCCAGTGTCAGTAAATTCAATTTACTACCATTTAACTGGCACCGGGGATTGGGCACCCCAGAGTCCAGGTGAAATAAAGCAGGTCACTGCCTGCTGTGGTATTAGTGGACAGTAAACATGCACACACACAACACATTCAGCAGGAGCGGGGCTATACATGAACATGTACCCCCGCCTCTGAATGTGCTGTGCATGTGTATGTTTAACATAGCCCCATCCCTGCTGAACAACCACAGCATACCCTCACACGTACACATGGAAACAGCCTTGCTCCTTCCCATTCGATTGCATTCTCATAATACAACCACATGACTTCATGTGGTTGGAGAAATTCAGTCATCATTAGAAAGCTGTTTTTTTAAACTGTGCATGCCCAGAAGTGGAACTGTTTTTCTTAAATATTTTTATTTATTTATTGATGAATATTGGATACACACCTTTGAGTCAAAGACTCCTTTACAAAGGTTCCACGTCAATTGAGTAAAGAAGCAAAAACAACAGATAGTTCAACATATACAAAGGTAACAGTGCGAGCAGATGTATATAATACTACTTAAGTTCGTGGGATAAAAACCACAAATGCACACACCTTGGGCCAAACTCTAGCAAACTTGAAAGTTTCACATTCAAATCCTTCTAGTTTTTTGGTTATGGGTGAGCAAATAAAGGGTCCCAATTTAAGTAATTTGTGGGTTTGTTGCCCTTCTGTAACATTGCCCATGGTGAACCGATTGCCACAAAATTTTCAATATCCAGAGATATTGGCACCATCTCTATGCTTTCCAAATTTCAGGTAAATAGGTTGAACTAGGGCAAAATAATTAAGGTTTAAAAACTGGGTTTTAACATTAAAGTGCTTACTCAACCATAATATTCAGGCACTAATATGCCTGCATCTATCTATCTGTCTGTCTGTCTGTCTGTCTGTCTGTCTACTGCATCTATCTATCTATCTATCTAGATAAACATATCTAAGATTTTCTCAAAACATTTTGAAATATGCAGCCTCAGTGATATGTCACCCTTTAAATTGCATATATAGTATACCTATTTCACTACATGAATTCCCTGAAAAATGGAAACTAAGGTAATCTTTTTTTTAAAAGCTGGTGTAGCCACCCAGATCTTTATCTACCATCCTTTGTATTGGTTGCCCATTGTGTCAAAGGACTTGAAAAACAGATATCATAACATTTTGAATTACAATAATCTCTTCAGCAAGAACCAGTCTGGTTTTCAACAAAAACACAACACAGCTACAGCTCTGATGAGGCTATCAATGACTTTCTGAAGGCCATTGACAGTGGCTTTGTGGTGGGGCAACTTTCATTGATTTATCTAAGGCCTTTCACATGACATACCCCAGTTTATTGGAAAAGAAGACGGGTTTTGGATTTGAATCCCATTTGTGAAGTTGGCTGAATAGTATGTGTTAATACACCCCCCTGAGCCACTCATTGCTGAAAACGAGTGGTTTCATGTGCCTTCTGCTGGAGCAAGAACAGTGATGTGAAGCTGAGCTGTTCTGGCTCAAGCTGAAGGCAAATGAAACCACAGGGGATGTATTAATATATTATTGATCAAGAGCGATCAATAATATAGTTAAAAAATAAATAAACTTCCCAGAACATGCCCGTTTCTAGGGCATCTGCACATGAGACGCTCTTCATGGAATAAAAGTGCCTCATGTGCAGGGGAAAGGAGCACTCTGAATGGTCGGGAGTGCTCCCTCGATCTATAATTCTTTTTGTAATAGACAGTGCATGTCATTCTGTAGGGCAAATTCTTACATTTCCACAGTAAGAATGGGAAGTTCATTAAGGCCCCATCCTGGACCTTGTATTTTTTTTCTCATTATTTATGAATGATGTGAACATTGAAAAGCATTATGTGACCATACATTTATATGCATATGCCACCATTGTCTATGCTTAGAGCAAGGAAGTTACTTCAGGACAACAGAAACTTCAGTCTGCATTTAATGAAATTCTGGAATCTTTTAATAAATTGAGTTAAAATGAAAAGAAAGCTCAAGTAAAGAAATGTTGTACTGCACATAAATCCAAACTGGACTCTCAACTAGTAATCACCACTGACTATAAATATTGTCTTGCAAAATGTCTCCAGATGCAAATATTTTGGATTGAGCCTGGATAAGAATTTCACATGGGATTATAATGTAAACACTGTGGTAAGAAAGATGAATACAAGGACTGGGTTTTTTTATCATCATAGAGTGATCTTCTTTAAGTACGTTAGATAAAGAGTGGTCCAGACTATAATTCTACCACTTTTGGATGGTTCCACTGAGTCACAGCAACAGAAACCACAATGAAATCCAATACAGCAACAGCAGCACATTGACATTCGATACAACAACACGTACGAACACTGACAACCGCTTCAGCAACATACATCACAGAAACCTAGTGTAGGGGGAGCTGCACCCCCATACTAAATATAACAACCTTCATGTCGCACAGACAGTGGAGAAATAGCAATCACCCCTGCTGTGCAGACACACCAGCAGATGCTTCCCACTAGCATTGAGCACATACTCGGCGGCTGGCATCTTTGCGCATGTGCAAACGGCCACACCGTCATCCACCCTATCTACCTGTCTCATTGGACACACCTGCCTGTTGATGCAGAATACATATCAACTTTAACCACCTCTCGCTACAAGTACCATGTTGTGCAGTGGTTGCTCTTCTTGCTTCGATGAAAAGGAGTCGTTATATAAACGGTATACCCTTTTAGACTACAGTGTTATTGCATTTTCTAAAGCATCAGCAACACAGTTGCACACACGTAATTTGGTATATTTTAAACTTGCAAGGCATGTTTTGCAGGCCCCTTGATCTACCTGTAATTGTGCATTGCTAGTGGAACATGGATTGGTTTCATTGGACCAATGACAATTGCTGCATAACCTAATTACATAGAAACATAGAAGCTCTCAGCAGAAAAGGACCACTTGGCCCACCAAGTCTGCCCTAAATTCCCTACCTACCATACTACTGTAGACCCTAATTGATCTCTGCCCTTACCCCCTCAAGCCCTGTTACTAAGGTCCCCCTGTGTCTATCCATGCATGTTTAAAACCTGTTTACTGTTTTGGTACCCACCACCTGTGCTGGGATGCTGTTCCAGGTGTCCACCTCTCTTTCTGTGAAGAAATATCCCCTCTAATTCTCCCCTCTTCCAGCTTCATATCATGCCCCCTCTTCCTTGAGCATCTCTTGCTGTGCAATATTCCACCCTCCTGTACCTTATTGATGCCCTTGAGGTATTTGAATGTTTCTATCATGTTTCCCCTTTCTCTCCTTTCCTCCAGTGAGTACATATTTAATTCCATGAATCTTTCCTCATAGGGCTTCTGATGCAGGCCATGTACAACTTTGTTTGCCCTTCTATGTACCTCCTCCACTTGGTGTATGTCCTTCCTGAGATGGAGCCACTAGAACTGGACACAGTACTCCAGGTGTGGCCTCACCATTGATCTATATAGGGGTAACACTATCTTCCTTTTTCTGCTGGTGATACCCCTCCCAATGCATCCCAGCATCCTACTAGTCTTTCCTACTGCCTTATCATTCAGGTCATCAGATATGATAACCCCCACATTTCTTTCCTGTTTTATTGTTGTGTACATCTCCCCGCAAATGATACATTGCCCTTGGGTTTCTGTGCCACATGTGCATAATTTGACATTTTTTGACACTGAAGCCCAGTTGCCAAACCCCTGACCAGTTTTTCAGTTGTTTTTTAGATCTTCCTTCATGTTCTCCACCACCCCTGGTGTGTGTACCCTGTTGTAGATTTTTGTGTTATCCGTTAACAAGCATACATTTCCTTCCAGCCCCTCTGTGATGTCACTAATAAAAACACTGAAGAGGACCAGTCCTAGTACTGACCACTGTAGCACACCACTGGTTACCTTACGTTCCTCTGAGTGAACACCATTTACCAACACCCTCTGAGTTCTGTTACTTAGCCAGCTTTGTACCTATTTTACTGTCTTTGAACCCACTCCTATGCTGCCTAGCTTGCTTGCCAGTCTACTGTGCAGAACAGTGTCAAAGGCCTTACTGAAACTTTACTAAAATCCAGATAGGCCACATCCACTGCTCTTCCCTGATCCACCTCCCTGGTAACTCCATATCCTAGGCTATTTTAATATGAATTGGCTTTCCGCATCTACCTCTAAAATTCAGAATGACATAGCTGCTCTTAATCTGTCACAACTGATAACAGAACCCACCCAAACAAACTTTAAAACTCAGAACCACACAGTACTGGATTGGTCACTCACCTCCCATCCACACTGGATAATTGCAGCAGGTCTATTACCAGACTCACTAAGTGACCATCATCTAATCTATTCAGTAAGAAAAATTCATAGACCCAAGGCATCCCCCCAAAACATTCTGGTTCAGTCCTTCAAATACTTGGACCTCTCCTCCCTCCTATCTGACCTGGCAAATGTTGATTGGTCATTCATCCCTCTTGCTCCCTCTATTGACTCTGCCCAGGACTATTTTAAGTCCAAGTTCCTTTCAGTCTGGGACTCCCATGCCCCTCTCAGATGGACCAAGATGCAAGGCTCTCAACTACCCTGGACCACCGCTGATATCATGGCCTGCCTCAAAGCAAGGGACCAGGCTTGGAAGGCCCATAAAGCTACCAGCTCCATCCTGGCTTCACAGAAGTACCGCTCTCTTTGGAATGCATGTACAAGACAAATCCACCAGACGTGTTCACGAACATGGTACTGGATGGTATGGATAAAGGTTGTTTGATCGGTGCCATGTTTATGTACTTGACCAAGGCATTCGACTTAGTGGATCATCAGTTCTTAGTCTCTAGAGTTTTTGGGAGTTGGACAGTCTTTTTTTTGATTTGGATAAGGGATTACTTAACCAATAGGTTTCAAAGGATTAAGTATGGAGGTGTTGTTTCTGAATCCATATTGGTAAAGTGTGGGGTCCCACAAGGCTCCATACTAGGACCGCTTTTGTTTTCTTTATTTTTTGATCAGCAAGTGAATGTAATTAATAATGCTTTTCTAACTCTTTACGCGGACGATGCAGCTATATACATGCAGGGTTCTTCTGTTGGGGACCTAGGTGATTCCTTAACAGAAGAAATGTGTAATTTTCAATCATCCCTTATGGCTTGTAAAATGGTCTTAAATAAATCAAAAACAAAGGCGATGGTTTTTGGAACCCCGGCTAGATTAAGATCTGTGGGACATTGCTTGGAGGTTAAATCTCTCTTGATGGATCATTGCTTGATCAAGTAGATACATTTCAGTATCTTGGGGTATTATTAGATTCAAATTTAAGTTATGAACCTCATTTTATGAGGTTAACCTCAAGAATTCATTGTAGAATGGCTCCTTTATATAGGATTCGTTCATTTCTTATTTTGGAGTCTAGGTTAGTTATTTCTAAACATTGTTTAGTTCCTATTGTGAATTATGCTGCCATTGTAACTGATACTGCTTTTGCGACAGTGATCACTAGGAAATCCACTTTACTTCAGTTGATTGATAATTTGCTTTAAATTACCCTAAATTATCTCATCAATGTGAGATTTTGAAAGAAATGGGTTGGCTACCGGTTCCATTAAATTTTTATTATTATGTAGCTAAATTTACACATAGAATTGTTAATTCTGGAGTTCCACATAAATTGTGTAATTTGTTGAGGCCGTAAAATGAGGGCTACTTTCTAGGCATAGGTCAGATGGTATGGTTCTCAAAATTCCATTTATGAAAACTAAAAGTGGACAGATAGCCTTTGCTTATATTGCTCCATTTATTTGGAATGACATGTTTTTTGAATCTCAATTTGATTGTAAATGATTTATATGATTATCTTTTTTGTAACAAAGAGATTTTATGTCTGCTATATTTGTACTGTATATGTATGTCTTTTGTATTGAATGTATGTAATTTTATGTGGGTCGCAACTGTAAAAGGAACTAGTTTTCCAGTGTGCATACCCGTTAAGCGAATAAACAAACAAAAGCACTACTTGTATGTCTCTATCACATCCCCTCTCTCCCTCCTCTCCTCCAGGGAGTACATATTCAGTTCCTTCAACCTGTCCTTATAAGACCTGTGATGCAATCCATGTACCATCTTTGTTGCCATCCTCTGAACCTTCTCTACTCTATGTCCTTACGTAGGTAAGGTCTCCAGAACTGTACACTGTACTCCAGGTGGGGCCTCACTAGTGTCTTGTATAGTGGAATTATGACCTCCTTTTTCCTGCTGGTGATGCCCCTGCCTATGCATCCCAGCATCCTATTTACTTTACCTGCTGCATTGTTGTTGTATATTGTTGCACTATCTCCTATGTCTCGCTCCCCACCAAGACACATCTGGAATTGAGCAGCTGCCTGCTCAGTATGCCTTTCCTGGTAAGACTTTTAAATAAATAAATAAATAAATAAATAAATAAATCCCCAGTCAAAAAACTCTATCAGGTTTGTTTGGTAAGATCTACCCCCTGTGAACCCATGCTGCTTCAGATCCTGAAATCCACTAGTGTTAAGGTATTCCCCAGTCCTTTCTTTGAGTAGAGTTTCCATGACCTTGCCCACCACCAAATCAGGTTTACATTTGATAATTTCCTGCCTCCTTCTTAATCCCACTTTTGTGTAGAGGGACCACATCCGCCATCCTCCAGTCCCCTGGAACTTCCCCTGTACCAGGTGATAGAATGAACAGGGCTGTCAGAGGCACACAGCTCCTTTTTAGTTCCTTCAGTATCCTTGGGAGAACCCAGTCCTGCCCCATAGCCTTGTTTACTTTTAGTTTTGCTAGGTTCCTGAGGACTCTCAGTTCCATAAAAGGTCTTGTGTCCACCTCCCTTCCCTTAATGCCCTTTTCCACTATCTAAGGCTTATCACCTACCCCTTCCTTTGTGAATACTGAACAAAAGTACTTATTCAGTATGCCAGCTTTCTTCTGATCCTCTTCTACACTTGCTCCCTTCCTCTTTTAGTCTTAATATCCCTGCCTTGCTTTTCTTTTAGTTTATATACCTGAAGAAAGTTTTATCCCCCTTTTTTGCTGTTTGGCAATGTTTTCTTCCATTTGTGCTTTAGCTTTCCTAACTGACTTCCCTGCCTCCCTAATTGCATTGCGAAAATGTTTTAGGCATAAAAGGTCACCATATATATCTGACATAACTTAAGAGTGACCTAAGAAATTTATTTATTTAAACATATTTTACCAGGTAAACAAGTAGAGCCCAGAAGACTCATTTCCAGTTGTGACCAGAGGGATGGGGAGAGGGTGGGAAAGTAATAGATACCTGTAATAAGTTACAAAAAGATACAGAAAAAACATTCTTCCACATCTGTTCTTGTAAACAAGAAAAGTAAGTAACATAAGAATACAACACAGATACATTCAAGGTGCAATACTTAGGCAGGTGCAATTGGAGTCTTACAAAAGAGACCTATAGTATCTACAGATCATGTAACAAATGTATCATGCAACAGGCAGTGTGCTAAGTAGGCTTGGGTCACAGTGGGGATAGTCTTTGGCTCATCATGCCCTGTGTGAGGTATCAAACATGTGACTGTTGTACCCACAGGAAGCATGACTGGGGCAGTTGGGACATGCAGTCAGGGAGGCATGATTAGCCTCTCTTTGTTGCTTACATGACATATAGGAATTGGCAGATGTGATTTTGGCAAGCAAGCTATTCCACACAGAGGGAAGTCTGTAGGTGATTGAGGCTTGCACTAAATGTCTTCTGTATCTAGGGATCTGGAAATGACAACTTTCCTTTGACCTGAGGGAGTAAGTGCAATTTGAGGCTAGTGTAAAAATATCCAGGAGGTATTGAGGGAGTTTACCTGACCAGTGCATAGCCCCCACTAGCACAGTATTTTGAGATTGCCTCTTTGGGAGTGGGTTCTTTGGGAACAGGTCAGTACAAATTTACATAGTGCATTTAACAATGTTCTCAGTTTGGACAGGGTGGAAGAGTTGGCTCCTGCAGAGATCATGTCCCCATAGTCTAACATGGGAAAGATGGAGTGTTCAGCCACCAGTTTCTTGATGCATGGCTGGAAACAGCTTTTCACCTAGTGTAGGACATCTAGTTTTGCAAAACATTTGGCTGTTACTTGGGACATGTGGTCAGAGTAATTGAGTTGCTGATATAGGTGCATGCCTAGATATTTGTAAGAAGATACCAAGTTGAGGCAATCCCTTTAGATGGAGAATTGGTTCAGAGAGTTGGGAATTGAACTTAGCCAGTGGTTAGATACAAACAGCATGGATACTGTTTTCTTCATGTTCATTACTAGTCGGTTATCCTGAAACCATTTCTGGACAGCGAGAAGTCCTTTTACAGGAGTTCTTCAATGGAAGGGGCAGATGGACTGGATGCATAGATAACTGTATCATCAGTGTACATGTGTATGTCACAGTAGGAGAGATCTTGTGGGAGATCATTTATGAAGATTGTAAATAACAAAGGGCCAAGGATTGAGCCTTGGGGGACCCCAAGGGTGACCAGTAGTGGGGGAAATATGGTTCTGGATAGCTTGATTGATTGCACTTGGTTGGTTAGATTGGAGCAGAACCATGCTAGAGAAGAGGGGGAGAAGCCAGAGGCTGCCACCTTTTCCAGGAGTAGACTATGGTTCACAGTGTCAAAGACCTTGCCAAAGTTGATAAAGATGGTCCCAGTACCCATTCCCTTATACGTGTTGGAATGAGTGTGACCAGAGGAGGGAAGAGCTGGTAGAGTGATTAGGTTACCAAACATTACCTATTAACAATGCCTCCTTTGGCTGCACTCACAAGATATCTGTCTAATTCTCTACTTCGCTGTAAATATCAAACCTGTTACTCCCTCCCTCTATCAGCAAACTTATTGTTCACTTGAAAACTGCAAAATACAGCTCTCAGTAACATGTTCTATGCAATGTATAGCTGATCTTGATTCTGTCATATTGTATAACTAAAAAAACTGTAACCTTTAGCTACCATTCTATGTCTATATGTATTGTTTATGTTTGTTTTTTTCTGACGCGGAGCCTTTGTAAATTAATCTCTGACTCAAAGGTTGTAATCCTAAAGTCTGTTAAATAAATAAATAAATAAATAAATACGATTGGAAGTCAGACTGGTACGGGGTCCAAAAACCCAAACTGGAGTAGAAGTTTACAATTTGCCTGTTCACTAGCCTCTCAAAGACCTTGGAAAGAACTGGTAGGAATGAGTCTTGACGGATGTTGGAGAAAGTGTCTGCAAGACCCCCTTTTCAGATGAGTATGACTAATGCATGCTTCCAGTGAGAGAC
Organism: Neoceratodus forsteri; assembly: GCA_016271365.2. Lineage (NCBI taxonomy): Eukaryota > Metazoa > Chordata > Ceratodontiformes > Ceratodontidae > Neoceratodus > Neoceratodus forsteri. Next base: position 605,728,252 of record CM057449.1, on the reverse strand, counting down.
AGAACTTGCTTTGAGGGACTGATTATAAATGTGGACAATAGGGTCTGCTATGACATAGGCACCTATCCTTTCGGGGTGGTGGATGCCATCATCTCCACAACTCGATATAGTATTCAACACAGAAAGTTCTTTGCATAACTCAATGAAATCATGTTTTAGATCAAAAGGGCTGGAATTTTTCATTCTTCATGTTAAAAGTCTGATTGGCCAACAAACTTTTTTATATACACATTTTTATGTTTGCTTACATGCATGTGCAAGAAACATAGTGCCACCATATGAGCATTCACAGGTGTGCCTCCCTACTTCCAATGCCCTATTGCCTTTTGCAGGTGCGGCCCCACTGCACCAATGAATGTAAGAGCAGTCTATGACAGCATTTGCAAATGCAGCGGTGTCCAGTTGAAAGTAAAACACAGCAGCATGTAGGCAATTTGCATACTGCGTCTGCAGTATGCAAAGTGCCTACATGTCGGCACTGCAGTGAAAGCTCTGTCATAGACAGCTCCTCTCCCCCCCAAACAAGTAACATGCTGGGAGCCCAGCCCAGTGTGCTCACGTGCTCCCCCCCACACACACAGTATGCTGACGGGGGTGCCCAATCCCCCATCAGCTGCGCTCCCTCCCCAACAGAATTTTAGGTGCCATGCTGGGAGCCCACGACAGCATGGCAAAAATCTGTAAGGCAGACAGGGGTGCCCAATTCCCCATTGGCTCCCCTGCCCCCCCCAAACAGCCTTCCAGGTGCCATACTGGGAGCCCACCCCAAAGTGGCAAATGTCCATCTGCTGCCCCCCCAACACACTTCCAGGTGCCATGCTGGGAGCCCACCCCAGCATGGCAAACCTCTCTATGGCTGACGGGGGTGCCCAATCCCCCATCAGCTCCACTGCCCCCCCAAAAAAACCTTCCAGGGGGGACCACATGATGCAGGGTACCAGGTAGAAGCTCCTCTGTATAGCTCCAGCCTCCCAACTTGATTAAAGTGTTTTTTGGAGCATTTAACAAGCCTAAAACCCTATATTTTTAAGGTCTACTGCCTTCCTAGCATTGAGTGTTCCTGCTGGGGGAATCTGAGAGAGAATGGAGGTTTACATGAAATGGGCACCATAAAAAACATACCCGACAGTTTTCTCCAGAAGGACCGAAGAAATCTGCGGGTCTTGGAGTGGAACTGATGCCAGAGAGGTCGCAAATCAGGGCACGGAGCAGGAGTCAAATATGTTAAGCAGATTCTTAGAGGAATCTAAGCCCTTTTCGGGAAGAAATAAAAGAAATGGCATCAGAGATGAAATCTCTATCTAGAAAGCTTGAAGAGATCTCAGTCTTAACTATGGATAATATCGCAAGGATCTCCTCTTTGGAGAAACAAGCAGAGAGGTTCGAGCCTGGGATGGCTGCTATGCGGCAGAAACTTGCACGTTTTGAAGCTAAACTGGAAGACCTTGAAGGTCGTAGTCGTAGAAATAATATTGTGATCCTGGGGCTGCCAGAGAGAGAAGAGGGTCAGAACACCATAGCATTTGTCCAGAAGTTGGTGGAGAAGATTGCTGGCCCCTCGCCCTTTGGGGCTAAATATATAATCGAGAGAGCCCACAGATCCCTGAGGCCCGAAGCCTCCCCCTGGAGCCATACCTCGCCCTATAATATGCTGATTTTTGAATTACTTGGAGAGGCAGCATTTGTTGTCCAAAGTTAGAGAAATCCAGGAAGTGAGATGGGAACAAGTCAAACTTAGGCTGGCGCAGGACTTGCCGGGCTCTGTCCGTCTGAAATGCAAAGCATTTCAACCAGTCGTCTCTAAAATTATTGCAGCTGGTTTGACGTTTCGTATGACGTACCCGGCCAGGCTACAGGTGCAGGTAGCCGGTACCTGGGTTTCTTACAAGGATCCTGAGGCTGTGATTTCTGGACTAAAGCCGTCCCTACCTGATCTTTTTCAGGGATACTTGAGAGGCCTCTCGCCAGGTCAAGGGAAGAGTTCTGGTTTGAAGATATCTGGCTGCAACTTGGAGGATTCTTCGGGGACGATTATATATAGTTGCTGAATTTCTATCCAAGCCTGTTTAGTGGGCTTATGGGACACAATTTCTTTACTATTTTCTGGACTTCATATGGTTGCTTACGCTTTAGCTTTATCTGGGACTCTGATCTCTTTTAAAATGACTGTTTAAGCTTATTTTTTCAGGCATTGGGGAGAGTAATTTTGTAATGTTTTGGGTAGTACCTCCCTTGCAAGCATGCGAGGGGATTTGGTCCAGTTAAGGCCTTTGGTGTTTACCCCATAGGGTATTAATGCCCATCATTCAGTGGGTTGTCTGGAGAGGCTCTCGGGGCATTCTCTTTACAGTGCCTTACTATGCACTTTCATTCCTGTACCACCAGAGGGAGCTCGAACCTCATTGAAATAGGGCCCAATGATTTCAATGGCCTGTGATGGGGAGTTTTCCCTGGCATAAGGGCGCTATTATGGATGGGGCACGACTGAACCCATTTGGTGGGGCCATGTGTTTCCTGTGCGGGTGAGTCCTGCGTGGGAACTAGAAATATTGCCTGAGGTCTGGTCTTAATAGCACTTAACGAGGTGCGTTCCTTTCAGCAGGCAAGGCTCGAGGGTTGGTAACTCTCACTAATCCTAGCGTCTTAGTTCTATTGTACAGTGTTACTCCCACGGGACATCTGGAGTGGATTAACTGAGGACCTCATATATTGTTACTGTTACTTAGGTCATTTACCTCCTGTTGTTTTCATGTAGGAGGGCTCAAAGATCTCTCTTCTTTTTTTTTTCTTAGGGTTTAGGGGTAATGTCGAGGCTGGGGGAGAAGGAAGCGGTAAGCTGTTGAGCGTTGTTGGTGACAGTTGGAGGCGGGAGGGGCAGAAGGCAATAGTTTGGGTTTATTAACGCTAGTTTGTGATTGGGTGTTACTTGAGGGGTGGAAGGTTAGTTTAGGCAGAATGGGGGTTTGGGGTGGAGGATGGCACACTTTTAGTGGAACAGGGGTACGTGGATCATAATAGTAGTAGCTGTCAAAGGTTAACCTCGGCTTGTTTTGTCAACAAAAGATGGCTAGTAGTATTAACCTAGCTACGTGGAATGTGAAGGGGTTAGGGGAAACCTAGCAATATCAGGTGCTTAAACACCTGAGCCTAAGCAGGATTACATTTTTATAAGAATCTCACCTGCTAGATACTGAGGCACTACAACTCAGGAGACAACAGGTGGGGCAGGTCTTTAATGCCTCAGGCTCAACCAGTAGTTGTGGTGTCATGATGCTGGTTAATAGAGACATTCCATTTATTCCCACTCAGGTTTTTAGGGATTCAGAGGGAAGGTATGTTCTAGTTCAGGGTACCTTTTGGGCCATGCCACTCTTGCTTGGCAGCATTTACGGACCAAATGTGGACGATCCCACTTTTTTCGCGAAATTGACTTCCACTATTCTCCCCTTACTCCCTATTCCCATTATCATGGGGGGAGACTTTAATCTGGTTTTGGACCCTAACATAGACAGGTCTGGGAACGTGTCGAGGGGACTGTCCCCGGAACAAAGAGCTTTCAAGGAATTACTAGATCAATGTGGACTGTGTGACGTATGGCGAGTTTTGCATCCCAACTCCAGGGAATTTACTTTTAGTTCGCCGGTACACGGCTTGCAGTCTCGCATTGACTACCTTCTGGTCTCTCATGAGCTCTTGCCGGGTGTGTCATCCACCTCGATTCAACCAGGCCCTGTATCTGATCATTCTCTGGTGTTATGTAATCTGGTTTTCTCTAATATTCCCAAGAAAGAGACCCGATGGAAACTAAATGAGCGGCTATTGAAGGAGGAGAAATACTGTCGACTAGTGAAAGATCAGATTGATTTTTTTTTCTCTACCAACCCTTTAGAAAGTGCTATGCCAGACATTATATGGGGAGCTTTTAAGGCTTATATTAGGGGTATTCTCATTAGTTTAGCTACAAAGAGGAAGAGGGCTCAGGAAGCAGAGTTATTATCATTATTGTCTCAAATTCGGGAACTAGAATCTAGACAGCCAAACAATATTTCCAAGGAAGAGAGGCAGAAATTATTAGTAGTTAAAGACAGATATTTAGAATTATTAAGAGAGAAAGCGGAGCTGGCTATCATTTGTACCAAAGCAAGTTTCACGGATCAAGGAGAAAAAGCGGGGCACCTGTTGGCCTTACATTTAAAACAGCAGGAGACTGCAAGGTTTATACCTCCTATTAGGGCACAAGCAGACAGTTCCTTGAGAGTATCCCCTTTAGAGATTGTGCAGGAATTTGCTACTTATTACGAGCAGCTATATAGGGACATGGATAGCCTTCCTTCCATAGGGGATGTGGAAGAGTACCTTAGGGATTCCAGCCTGCCTTCCTTGGCAACCCCCCCCCCCAAAATTTTTATCCTCTCCCCTATCGCAGGAGGAAATTTTGGCTGTCATAATGGCCCTGCCCTCGGATAAAGCTCCAGGACTGGATGGGCTTTCCGCTTTATTTTATAAAGTTTTCAGGGAGCAATTATTGCCTGTACTCCACTGGCTCTACCTTCATATTCTCTCCGGGGCTGCAGTAGACACCCACTTGTTTGAAGCCTTAATAGTCCTATTACCCAAACCGGACAAAGACTGCAAATTGGTTCAGAGTTACAGGCCAATATCCCTATGGAATCAGGATGTCAAAATTCTTTCGAAGATATTAGCGGATAGGCTAACGCTGGTTCTCCCAGATCTGATTGGCATGTCTCAGGTTGGGTTTATGAGGGGACGTTTATCCTCAGACCATTTACGTACCCTCTTGCATGTCTTCTTGGAGTCCAGAGATGCCACCTTTCCCACGGGCTTGGTCTCCCTGGATGCAGAAAAGGCATTTGACTGGGTAAACTGGAATTTCTTATTCCAAGTTCTCAGAGCTTTTGGGTTTCCTGCCATTTTTATAGGCTGGATTAGGGCGCTATATCTGTCTCCCTTTGCAAGGATTTCGGGTAATGGGGCTTTTTCAATATCTTTCCTGTTACATTCAGGTATGAGACAGGGTTGTCCCCTTCCCTCCTATTATTTAATCTTTATTTAGAACCCCTTATTCAAAATATTCTTAACAACACGGGAATACAAGGTATTCCGATCCGGAATAATGTGGTGAAGATAACAGCATATGCTGATGATCTCCTCCTCTATTTGACCCACCCGGTAACTTCTATCCTGAATATGCTAAGTGAGATAGTCAAATTTAGCTGTTTTTTGAATTATAAGTTGAATGCAAACAAGACATCCTTTTTTCCCCTTAATCACAAGGTTTTTAAGACAGACATTATCCTCTTGGGACTGTGTTGGTCTCCCCATGTTATCAAATACTTGGGTATCAAGTTAACACGTAACACTTCCATATGGTTTAAAGAAAACTTAGAACCTCTTTCTCAGATGATTGTGCAGGACCTAGAGAGATGGGATAAGCTTCCAATTTCATTATGGGGCCGCATTAATATAATAAAGATAAATGTATTTCCCCGTATTTTTTATCCCCTGTCGCATCTCAACTCATTCGTTCCTGTATCCTGGTTTCAGAAAATGCATAAGTTTTTCACTAATTTTATCTGGTCAAACAAACACTCCAGGCTGGCCTATCACAAATTAGCCGCTGCCAAAAACAAAGGGGGGTTACGGATTCCTCATTTGGCAATTTATTACTGGGCTAGTCATCTTGCTAAGTACCTGAAATGGGTAAGGCCGGGTCTGGAAAATCTGAGACCAGCCTGGCTTAACATAGAACTAGATTATATTCAGGCTATGAACATGGATCCCTCAACCATGCTCTTTGTAAAAGTCTCCCTTTTACGGAATGTTAGCAAATGCCCCACTCTCATGACCTCATTAAAGGTTCACTCACAGCTGTGTTCGTTTCTAAGATATAATCCGAGTACAGACCTGTCTCAGTCTATCTGGAATTCTCCGGCTTTCACCATAAAGAAGCAGGTAATTTCTCGTACATGGTTACCTCAGTTAGGTGAAGGGATAGCCTCCTCTTTATTGGACGGTTCGGGGGCTTGGCTCTCGGTAACCGAGATCCTCAGAAGGTACAACATTCCCGACTCTCAGTCATTTAGGGTTTGTCAATTGAAGCATTTGTTAATCATGGTGTTTGGTAAAGTCCCTCCCTGTCCAACAGTTTTTGCACTGGTACCTGAACTTTCTTCCCCTCTCGAATCCCCAGGGGTTATTTCTAAGATATATCAAGTATTGTATCTATGGCGGTTTGGGAGTAGCAACAGTCCCACTAGCTTTTGGAACCCATTTTTCCCACAGTACACTTTCAATTGGTCAGCTCTCTGGATGTTTTGTCACAAATACGTGTCCCAAGATAGATTACGCCTCATGCAATTCCATATTTTGCACAATATGTATTACACATCAGTTAAACTGGCTAAATGGGGCCTTCTCGATATTGACAGGTGCACTAGATGCTCCCAGGAAGCTGGGACGCTTTTTCACATATTCTGGTCGTGCCCCAAGATAGCTTCGCTATGGGATTCAATTAAAACCCGCCTGAACCCCTTATTGGGATTACAGGACTGTTTTACTCCGGATATTTGCCTTTTGGGAGATTTGTCTTCTATTAAGGGTAAGATTCGGAGATTTCATATTTCCATGATTGCACTCTCGGTCAAAAAAATTATTCTCAGACATTGGAAAGACGGGAATTGTCCAACATATCAGGAATGGATACATGAAATCCTTGCTAATCTCCGCACTGAGAAGGCCATAGCGAGCCTTCAAAATAGGTTACATAAGTATAAGTCTATATGGGATCCCCTTCACACTTTGATTATCACCGCTAGAATTTAAAGTGTAATTGGTGCCATGCCATCATATCAAGTATGAGATCATCACGGTTAATTAGCTACTACAGTATTCGAGGAACTGCTGTGCCGGGGGGAGTGGGGGGGTCGAGGGGCTGTGTTGGATTGTACTACTAACTGGCTATTCATACTTGTTTCACTGCCTCCTGTATTGTGGAAATTTTGTGAATAAAGTGTGAATTGAAAAAAAAAAACCTTCCAGCTGCCACGCTGGGAGCCCACTCCAGCATGGCAAACATCCCACGCCATCTTCCTAAAAGAAAAAAAAAATCTAGAAAGAAAAAGCGTTCCCTCGCTGACTCTCTTGACCCCCTTCCCCACCCATGTCCACCCTCTGCGCACCCTGCCTCCCCACAACCCCCCTCACTCCACATTTACTTCCTGAGTCTGGTGCAATGATCTTTGGTGGGCTGGAAACATGTCTGCACCCTTCAAAGCTGACCGCGAACTGAGGAAATGCTGGTAAGCTGTGTAATGGAATAAATAGAGTTTTTTCAACTTTGATGCATATTTCAGGCATTTTGGGGAATTTTTTCACCACATTTTCAACATGGTGATTTTGAGACCCCACCTCATGAATTCTTGCACTGTCATTTTGTTATTCGGTCCCGAAAGGTGATTTTGCGGTCACCGCCCACCACCCCTTCGGGACAATGTATGAGAATAACAGTGCAGTTCATGAGGTAGGACCCAAAATCCTTATGTTGAAAATTTTGGGAAAAAATTCCCAAAAATGACTGTTTTACAAGCGTGCATTGTGCAGTTCCTACGCATGCTCGTAAGTTTGCAAATTTCTAATATTTGCACTTCAGATTTTCAACATTGCCATTTTACCACACCTCCTTATGAGCAGTACAGCTGTTATTCTTCACATCTCACCCAAAATGTGTTTAACATAGAAACATAAACTTTGACGGCAGATAAGGACCGCTTGGCCCATCTAGTCTGCCCATTTCCCTACCTACAGGATAGACCGCAGATCCTAGTTAACCAACAGCCTATTTCTTCCTACCCCCCCACAAGAATTGCCTTATGTCTGTCCCATGCATTCTTGAATTCTCCCACAGTTTTAGACCCCACAACCTCCTCAGGAAGGCTGTTCCATGCATCCACTACCCTCTCTGTGAAATAATACTTCCTCACATTGCCCCTGAACCGCCCCCCTACTATCTTTTAAATTGTGTCCCCTTGTTCTTGCAGTCCTCTTTTCTGAAAGATGCTACCCTCTTGGACTTTGTTGATTCCACTGAGGTACTTAAAAGTTTCTATCATGTCCCCCCTCTCCCTTCTTTCCTCAAGGGTATACATATTAAGCTCCTTTAGTCTCTCCTCATACGGCTTCTCTTGCAGACCCTGCACCATTTTAGTTGCCCTCCTCTGGACTGCCTCTAGCCTGTCTATGTCTTTGCGGAGATGGGGTCTCCAGAACTGGACACAGTACTCCAGATGGGGTCTCACCAACTGTCTGTACAGAGGGATAACAACTTCCTGTTTTCTGCTGCTGATGTCTCTCCCTATACATCCCAGTATACCCCCAGCCCTCCCTACTGCCTTCTCACATTGCTTGCTTACCTTAAGGTCATCTGATATGATTACCCCAGGTCCCTTTCCTTTTTTGTTGTTGTTACTACCTCCCCCATTGCATATTCTTCCCCTGGGTTCTTGTTTCCCAGGTGCATTATTTTTCACTTCTTTGCATTGAATCCTAGCTGCCATACTTCTGACCATTCCTCCAACCTTGCCAAGTCCCTTCTCATCCTTTCCACGACTCCTTGTGCATCAACCCTGTTGCAGATCTTTGTGTTATCTGCAAAAAGGCATACTTTTCCTTCCAGTCCCCTCTGCAATGTCACTGATGAAGACATTAAAAAGGACTGGACCCAATACTGAACCTCGTGTACCCCACTAGTAACCCTCTTTCTTCAGAGGACTCCATTTACAATTACATTCTGTGTCCTGTTGTGCAGCCAATGTTTTACCAGGCTACCACCCTGGGACCCACTCCCAGGCTGGTTAATTGGACTAATAATCTTTGTGTGGGACTGTGTCAAATGCCTTGCTAAAGTCTAGGTAGGCCATGTCCACAGCCCCTCCCTGGTCTACTACTTTGGTCACCCAGTCAAAGAAATCTATTAGATTCGTCTGACATGACCTTCCTGCTGTGAACCCATGCTGCCTTAGGTCCTGTGCCCCACTGGCATCTCGGTACTCAACTATTCTTTCCTTCAGAAGTGACTCCATCACTTTCCCTACCACAGAGGTCAGACTGACGGGTCTGTAGTTTCCTGCCTCTGTCTTGGTCCCACTTTTGTGAAGGGGAATCACATCCGCCTTCCTCCAGTCCTCGGGTACCACACCATCCTCCCATGATTTATTAAAAAGAGTAGCCAGTGGTTTCACTAGTTCCTCCCTTAATTCTTTTAGAATTCTGGGGTGAATTCCATCAGGACCCATTGCTTTGTCCACCTTCAGTTTTAGGAGTTCTTGCAGAACCCTTTCTTCTGTGAAAGGACTGGGATTGACCACCCTATCAAGAGTGCTTCTGTTAATTGGATTAGGCACTTCCCCCTCCTCTTTTGTGAATACTGAGCAGAAATATTTGTTCAGTATCCCTGCTTTTTCACTGTCCCCCACTGCCCACCCTCCGTTCATTCTATTCAGCACACTATCCCTCCCTTTGTCTTTCTACGCTCGCTGATGTACCTATAAAAGGTTTTATCCTCCTTCTTAACTGAGTTGGCTATCTTTTCCTCAGTTTGGGCCTTTGCTATTCTGACTTCCCTTCCTGCTTCCTTCTGCCTTAACTGGTACAGCTCTCTGTCCTGCTCCTTCTGTGTTTCCTTATACTTCCAGAATGCTATCTTTTTCTTCCTGACTTTCACAGCCACCTCTTTTGAGAACCATAGTGGCTTTTTCTTTCATTTTGATTTGTTTATTTGCTTCACACAAAGGCTTGTTGCCTCTGTGATGGCAGTTTTTGATGATTTCCCATTGTTGCTCCACACCTCCTTCTAGCCTGTTTGCTAGTGCTTTTCTGAGGCACTCTCCCATCTTGCTAAAGTCAGCCCTCCTAAAGTCCAGTACCCTCACTTTTGTATGGCTTGACTCTGTAGCTGAGTTTAACATGAACCACACTGTTTGATGGTCACTTTTTACCAGATGGCAACCCACTTCTAGATCTGAGATCCTCTCACTGCTCCCGTTTGAGAGTACGAGGTCTAAGATTGCTCCCTCATGAGTGGGTTCCAAAACTAGCTGTCTGAGGCCTGCCACCTGTAGGGCATCAAGAATGGCCCTGCTCTTGGATGTGGCTGCAGCAAATGTGCTCCAGTTAACATCTGGCATATTCAAGTCTCCCATCAACAGTATCTCCCCCCTTTCTCTGCCATTCTAAGAATGCCTTCTATCATATCCTTGTCCATTCCCTCCCCCTGACATGGGGGTCTGTACACAACCCCTGTGCAGAATGTGGTGCCCTTTCCAGTCTCCAAGGTGACCCACAGTGCCTCCTCTCCTCCCTGTTTACTCTTTTGTTCAGTTGTTTTTATCCCTTCCTTTACATAGAGAGCTACTCCTCCCCCTCTTCTCCCCTGCCTGTCTCTCCTGTAGGTTATGTACCCTGGTATGTTAACATCCCAGTCATGGTTCTCTGTGTACCTTGTTTCAGTGACTGCCACGATATCCAGGCATCCTCTTCCATCAAGGCCACCAGCTCAGGGAGCTTGTTGCCCAGACTATGGGCATTGGTACTCATTACCTCCATTTCTGATGGCCTTACTCCTTTTGCCCCATCCCTGTCCTTCTTGCCTTTGTCACTTTCTCCATTTACCCTGCCCTTCTCCCTATCGACACCTCTATGTTGGTGTTTGCAGCACTTACTACCATGATTTTTGTGGGGCTAGGATTTCCTGCTCCTTTCAGTGCCTCCCCTTGGCTAGTTTAAATGCTTGCCAATGAAGCATTTAAACCTTTCACCTAGGATCCTGGTTCCCTCCTGGAAAGATGCAGCCCATCATGCCAGTATAGGCTTGCACCACTCCAGGTGGACCCCAGTCCCCAATGAAGCCAAATCCTGAGATCACACCAGTTTTTCAACCACTGATTGAATCCATGGTGCAGAACATCCTAGCTCTCCCTATGCCATAGATGGACAGCACCTCTGAGAAGGTTACCGTGCATGCTACTTGTCTAAGGCCCCTTCCCAATTCCACAAACTCTTCCTGCACTTCTCTAATCCCTTTCTTAGCCAGGTCATTTGTCCCTAGGTGGACAATGACATCCAGCTCCCTCTCCTGTGCAGCTGATCCGGCAATCCTGAGGATTCGCTCCCTGTCCCTCCAAGCCAAGGTGACAGGCAGGCACCTTACCTCCCTCCCCTCTTCCTCTCCCAGTTCTACCTTCCTAACAATGGAGTCCCCCACCAGGAGTTGTTTCCTTCCCCTGCAGGGTCCCCTGCCACCCTACTGTGGGTCTTCTTTGTGGAGGTTCCCAGCATCCTCCTTGGTCTCCACTGCGGGTGCCTCCATAGAGGAACCACACTTTGCCAGAATGGCATAGGAATTGTGGAGAGGTACAACTGGAGGAATGCACCTCTGTTCCACCACCCTCACCCTCCCTGAGCCCACTGTGGTCCAACCACTCCTGTTTCTTGGCAACTTCTGAGGCAACAGCAGTGGCACTGGTGGTCCCTGGATGGAAGAGGAGGTCCCACAAATCCTGGCCAACTCAGCCTGGAGGTGAGCAACCTCCTCTCTCAGCCCAGAGAGGTTCCTGCAGATGGGACAACACCGCATCCTCCAGAACATCTCCTGGAAGACTGCTGCTCTACAGCCATTGCACTGCACCACTCCAATCATGTCTTATTTCTGGCCCCTTAACTGTTTGCAATCCTTACTCTTTCCTCTGTTTTTTTTTCTCTCTCTCTCCTTACTTTCTGCCTGTGTGCCCTTTAAGCTCCTGATTGTCCTGTTCTGAGACAATAATATTCTATATTTCTCAGTAGACCCCTTACTTGCTCAGAGGCAGACCTCCAGCAGCTCGAGGGGGCTGGAGAGCTACTCTTGCCCTTCTAGGATGGTGGGTCTTTGGTGGCTCTGTGATCACTCACTTCCTGCTCCCAAACAGGAAGTTCCTGTTGTCAGTCAAATCCTGTGCCTATAAAAGTAGAACTAGCTTTGGGTGGGAGGGAAGGAGGGCAATATAGTCCCAGTAGAGAAGTCCAGTCACACAGCAGTCCTTTCTCCTGGTGTCTTCTACCAAGCTATTAGCAGAATCTTTCTAAGGCAGTCTTTAAATGTAGCTTCCTTCTAGCTAAGCCACTCCCCCTACTTACTAGATCTTTCTACAAGTAATTTAAACCTCACAGCTATTAAGTCCTTTCAATCACCTGAGATGTACACCTAGATAACTGTTCAGATAACCATTCAGTTCAGTTAACTCAGACAAACACACACTTTTTTTTTTGTTTTGTTTGTTAGGTTTTTTTTTACCCTAAATTAAAGGTCCAAGTACAAAAGTTCTTCTTCTTTAGCCCCAGCAGAGAAGTCCAGTCACACAGCAGTCCTTTCTCCTGGTCTCTTCTGCAAAGCTCAGCTGTTTCCGTGCATGTAGCATACAATGGTGCAGTTGGTGTGTGAAATCAATGTCTGGGACATATTAAGAAAATCACAGTGACGCTGTTCATTAGCAGAGGTCTTAAAATGGCTATGTTGAAAATTTGGTGAAAAAAATTCCCAAAAATGACTGTTTTATGAGCGTGCGTTGCGCAGTTCCTATGCATGCTCATAAGTTCGCAAATTTCTTTTTTTTTTTAAATGACTATTTTTCCTCCTTCCTGCCTGCCATCCCCGACCCTTCAGGAGCCTCAAGGTAGACATCCCTCTGCCTTCCACCCTGCCTGTATGACCCCACAGGAACCCCATAGAGCTTCGGTTTACTCCCTGAGCGGGGATGGGGAAGAGCCCCCTTACCCCAACAATCAGATTTCGTCAGTCCGGGGGCCATCGGGCGGGCGGAGGCACATCGAGGGCACGTCTCCGGAGGCTTCATCTTCCTGGCGATGGCAGGCGTCTTTCCGCATTCTCTCACCCCCTACAGCATAGGACTCCCTGACGTCAAGGCGCAGAGTGCCGACATCACGCTGTATGTCAGCAGCCCTTCCCCTTAACATTGGGGGCTTGCAGTACTCCGAGCCTCCGCTCGGAGTCAAACAAGTGTTCGGGCTATAGCCTGACCCTCCCCGGAGTAGGCGAGCTGTCGTGGGACACTCAAGCCTAACTCCCCCAGCCGCCCACCAGTGACCCGAGTCCGCTCCCCCAACCCAGGTCGCCGGCGCGGAGCGAGGTGTGGCATCCAGCGCCTCAACCTCAGCGCCACCTGGCCAGCAGTTGGCAAATTCTAATATTTGCACTCCAGATTTTCAACATTGCCATTTTATCACACCTCCTTATGAGCAGTACAGCTGTCATTCTTCACATCTCGCTAAATGTGTTTCCACAGATGTAGCGACAAATGGCATAGTCGGTATGCTAAAATTAATGTTTGGGACACATTAAGAAAATCACAGTGACACTGTTCATGAGCAGAGGTCTTAAAAATGACTATGTTGAAAATTTGGTGACAAAAGTCCATAAAATGACTGCGTTACGAGCGAGCATTGCGCTGTTTCCAAGCACCCTCGTAAGTTCATGAATTTGTAATATTTTCAATCCAGATTTTCACCACTGGCATTTTTCCACACTTCCTTATGAACAGTACAGCTGTAATTTTTCACAACATGGCCGAAATGTGTTTTCATACTTTCTGCGCAGAAATGCATGGTCACTGTGGGAAATCACTGTTCAGAACAGATTAAGAAAATGACAGTGACACTGTTCATGAGCGGAGGTCCCAAAATGCCTGTGTTGACAATCTGCTGTGAAAAATCCCCAAAGTAATTACATTAAGGGTGTGTGTTGCACAGTTTCTATGCACGCTCGTGACTTCACCAGTTTTTTTACTATTTTCACTGCAGATTTTCAACATTGCCATTTTTTACACCTCCCCTTGAACAGTACAGCTGTCATTTTTCACATCCTGTTTGAAATGTGTTTCTGCACCTGTGGTGCCAAATGCTGTAGTCACTGTGCAAAATCAGCTGTCAGCTAACAAACTGATATTACCACTGTTCATAAGGTGGGGGTCACAAAAAATCCATGTTGAAAATTTGGAGTGAAAATACCAACGAACGCCTAAGGTGTTAGGGTTTCTGACCATAACGCCCCACCCTGTATAGACTGACAGGCATCATGGATGTGACTTGGGATTGTCACTTGAAATGCTCATACCATTCCACCCCCCCACACCCTTCAGCCAGTGAGAGGCATCGAGGTGTGCCTTGGACTCTTCGGCCCCAAAGTTTACCCCATTCTCCTATACCGCACCCATCTCACCATATTTCCTGATGGAATGGGGTGAGCATAAGGTCCAAAGACCCCAAGGCACACTGTAACACTTGTCAGTGTCTACAGGGTAGGGTGTGGTGAAATGGTGTGGCCGTTATGCCTGACGACCCAAAGGCACACCCCACCAATGCCAATGCCAGCAAGCAAACATTCGGCATTGACAAATGCTTGTTTATATATTGGCCCCGCCACAAGCTAGAAAGAGCTACTGCACAACTTGCCCCCAGAAACAGGATGTTTCCTTCACTATGTTGAAAAATTGGCTAGTAACAAATTTAAAGCAAGCTGTATTTATTGTGAAGTTTGATTGATTAATGTGTTATGTATATGTAGTGAATTTCACATTTTGTACTTATAACTGCAATATCCTTTAGTAATTTTTGTTATTGAGGAAACCATTGTAAATGAGCCATGTCTTAGTTGGCAATGTAACATCTCTTGTTCTGTTCTTAAATAAAAATCCTGAATCGTGAAATATAAATCATATAGAGAATAATGGCTATGCAACTGTGTGTTATGGATTTTCTTTACACACCCTAGGTTTATGAGGTCATCATACACCTAGGGTTTGTAAAAAAAATCCATAACAACACAGTTGCACAGCCTTTAATTTGTATAATTACTAGTACAGGGAGTTGTTTTTTTCTTAAACACTTCATTGATGCCAAAGTTAGTGGAGCACTGCTGTCAGACACACACACACACTGCCTGTCTCACCCTGTCCAGGTCAGGCATTCTTTTTTTTTTTTCTTTATGTTTTCTTTTTTTTTTTTTTTATTACACTGCAAACCACAATAACTTAAGGTATACTAGTCTGCCACAGTCTGTTCCTGATGCAGCCACTGTTTCCCGAAGCTGGGCTTGAGGGGTGCAGGATCAACCAGATAAATATTGAAAAACATAAAAAACTTATCTGTCATGACAGTGAATGGTAAAGGATCAGCGTGGGTCCTCGGTAACAGAAAATTGGATCTGCCATGTTTCTTAAGGTGTTCAGCCTGTCCACACATGCACTAAGAGCCAATGAGGTGGTGCGCTACAGATGAGTGATGTAGGAGGCTGTGATAACCAGTTCTCCCGGTTATTATGGCATTTGAAACATGGATCAACTCCATGCATTAAACAGGGTCACCAGTAATTATTTAATATTTATACTAAATTTACAAGGTAGACAGAAAACTAAAGGAAATACAACACTTGAGACATTTAAAAATAAATAGTTTGAAACAGAAACATTTTAGATAGAAAAACCTCACTAATACTTTGTTAAATCTAGGGTTCTTACATGACTCTTCTGAGGAAACAATAGACTTTTGGCCACTCAGACCTGAGATTTTAAGGACTAATAATGCGTTTTGGCTCAGTGTGCATCTGATATTCTCTCTGGCTGAACACAAACACTGCAGTGGTGCCACTCAGACTTGTGGTGCTCACAGAAAATTAGTAAATCTTTCAAACAAAAATGACTGGGCACAGCACTATACCAAAGATATTGCCAAAAAAAAATCTTACCCAGAGGCTGGTTCACCCCTAGTTGACAGAGGCTCTATCTTGGTGGATCAATAAAGTCAGTAGAGCCTGCATCAGTGTAAGATGTTTTATTGGTAAGTTTATTGCTACAGTGCTATGGCCAGCAATTTTTGTTTGAGAAATATTATGTCTGGCTCCAAATCTACCTGCTGGAATGAAGACCCATGTGGATATATCCATTAGGGCTGGCCCATCTAGCCACCTTATGGACCTTTCCCCGTCCCTTCACTATGTCACGTGAAAAGTTCAGCCCACTTTCTTCTACTGACTTCTACATAGAAACATTGAAACATAGACGCCGACAGCAGATAAGGACCACAAGGCCCATCCAGTCTGACCATTTCTTTTTCTACCATATGAATGTGCCATCAGCCTTTGCTCTGTCAATGGCCTATCTAGTCATACTCATCTATATTACTCCGTTATGTCTATCTCATGCCTGTTTTGAAGCCCTGCACTGTATTCATATCCACCACTTCCTGAGGTAGGCTATTCCATGCATCCACCACCCTTTCTGTGAAAAAGAACTTCTTCACATTACCCATTAATCGGTCTCCCTCTAATCTCATGCTGTGTCCTCTTGTCCTGCTATTTTTCTTATATCAAAACATGTTAGACTCTTTCACCTTGTTAATGCCCTTAAGGTGTTTGAATGTTTTGATCATATCACCTCTCTCCCTCCTTTGCTGTAGGGTATACTTTTTGAGCTGCATTAATCTGTCCTCATATATTTTCTGACGCAGTCCCTGCACCACTTTGATTGCCTTTCTCTAGACTGCCTCAATTTGATTAATGTCCTTGTGGAAGTGTGGCTTCCAGTACTGCATGCAGTACTCCAGATGGGGCCTAACCAGTGTCTTGAAAAGAGGGAGTATTACCTTCCTCTTATGACTTGTGATACCCATACTAATACACTCCAACATCCCCTACCCTTACCTACTGCTTTAGTGGTCTGCTTGGATGATTTCAGGTCATCTGTGATGATGATGATGATGCCCAAGTCTCTTTCTTCCCTTGTGACTGCCAGCAACTCCTCTCCCAGCCTATAGGTGGCTTCAGGGTTTCTCTTCCCTATGTGCATGATCTTGCACTTCTTTGCATTAAACCCCAGTTGCCACTCTTCTGACCATTTTGCCAGTTTATCCAGATCTCTTCTCATTCTGCCCACCCCATCTGGATCATTTACTCTGTTGCAGATCTTGGTGTAATCTGCAAACAGACAAACCTTACCCTTCAGTCCATCTGAAATGTCACTGATGAAGATATTGAAGAGGACTGAAAGCAGGACTGATCTCTGAGGTACCCCACTTGTGACTTGCATCTCTTCTGACTGTATACCATTTACCACCACTCTCTGTTTTCTGCCCATCAACCAGTTTGCCACTCAGTTGACCAACTTCTGACCCACTCCAAGCCTACCCAGCTTATTAATCAATCTTTTATGTGGAACAGTATCAAATGCTTTGCTGAAGTCAAGGTAGGCAACATCAACTGCTCCCCCTTGGTCCACCACTCTGCTTACCCAGTCAAAGAAATCTATGAGATTAGTTTGACAGGACCACCCTGTTGTAAACACATGCTGGCTTGGATCTTACATGGAAGAATCCATTTGAATTACAAAATCCTGATCAGTTTGGACTAGCCTGACTCTGCAGTAGAGATGTAGTGAAGTTTTACTCTGCCCACGAATGTAACACAAAGTCACCAGCTTCCCCTCCACAGATGTTCTGCAAAGTTTTCCTAAGAACATTGCTTAACTTCACACTTTGCCCAAGTGCAAAGTCCGAGCCTAAAGTGTGAACTTCACAGATGGACTTTTTGCCTGTGATGTGCAACTTCACTCTTTTACAAAGTTGTACAGCTTAACTTAAAGTGATAAATAACTCATGTTCACGTCATGTGATTCCACGCAAGGGCCTCCATGCTAATAAGATCACATGTTGCCAGAGCAGCATCTCAGTCCATTCAGCCTCTCTCTCAGTTGCAGCTGTGAAACTTAGTGGAAGTACCAGTTGTCTGGTTGCTTTTTAGGAGTGTTGTAGAAGCATTGGAGCAAATGTAGTAATTTAAAACACTGTATTGCTTTCTTTTTTCAAGTCTTCTGCTAACAACGTTCTGTCTGTAGTGCTTTCTGTTTAATTTCTTCATAAGTTTCTTTAAGTGTAAGTTCTTTCCAGTTTTCTGTGCAGCTTTCTACAGAGTTTCTCTGTCTTTTCTTTTGCTAATCTTTCTATTTTTCATGCACATTTGAATTTTCCTGTACCTATCTTAAAGAAAAATCTTTCTGTGCTTTTATTTTTCATATTTGTCTGTCCTCTTTTTCCTTGTTCCCCCCAACCTAGTCTGAGCAGTACACCAGAGCCCTTCCACCCTAACTAGTGTGAACAGTATGATAGAAGAGAGTGGCGGCAGTGGCAGAGGGCCCATCAGGCTGCACCTTTGGCATGGCATAGGATGCACCAGGGCTGAGTCTTCCTCCACAGCCCCCCTTCCAGACCCTGTAGAGGCAGGCAGCAAGCCTGTGTTCACCAACACCAAGAGCACTGCCATCACTGCCAACACCACCAGCAACACCTCCTCCTCCAGCTCCACTGCACTACCACCTTCACCAGCAACTGCAGCACCAAAACAACCACCCACAGCACTGCCTTTACCGTCACCTCCAGCAGCAGCACAACCACCACCACCAGCAGTGCAACCACTGTCAGTACTGTGCCCACCCTTTCAGTGCCAAGTACATAGGGCACAGCCATCTCTACCCCATGGCCAAAGAAGTCCATGGTGTGGGACTTCTTTAGCATGGCAGATCCCAGTGACCGCAGTGTGGTCACTTTCAAGATTTGTGGGTCCGTGTGCACCAGAGGAAGTGGAGAAGCCATTTGGGCACAGCGTACCGCTGGATCCATCTGAGAATTCTGCACCAGGAGATGTGGGAATGGCACCATGCTGATTGTGGTAGGGGAGGGAACATTGCCAGCAATGGCAGCAGTGTTCCCCCTCTGGGCCCAAGCAGTGGTGGTGAGTAGAGGCGGTAGTCCAGTGGCCAACATCACCATCGCAATGTGGGTGACAGTGGTGGAGGCTAGCCCCCAGCTCAGGTTCATGGCAGAGTGGCTGAGACTAGACCTTTTGATGTAGTGTTGGAGTAGGTTAGGAGTCAAGAGGCCAGCCAATCTACCCTGAATGAATGGATAGATTAGCTGGAGGGCAAGCTAGATTGGATACTGGTACTACTGGTTGGTGTCCTGCATATGCTTCCCTGATGACCAAGGGCAGCACCAACCTCCACCTCCATCTATTGTGTAAATAATGTGGTGTGACCTGGGCTTCATGCCTGAAAGAAACATTTCTTCTGCTCACCATGCTAGATGTGCTTCTTGTAATTAATCTTGTGATGGCATTATGCCTGAATGAAAGCTTTCTCCTGCTCAGCATGACAGGCCTGCTTCTTGTACTCAGTCCGGTGGTGGCATCATGCCTGAAAGAAAAACGTCTCCTGTTCACCACGTCAGGCATGTTTCTTATATTTAATCTGGTGGTGCCATTAATCTGGTGGTGGCATTATGCTAAAAAAACAGTCATGTTTACCATACAAGGTGTGCTGATTCTGATTGCTGTGTGTGGCATTATGTGTCTCT
Organism: Neoceratodus forsteri; assembly: GCA_016271365.2. Taxonomy (NCBI): domain Eukaryota; kingdom Metazoa; phylum Chordata; order Ceratodontiformes; family Ceratodontidae; genus Neoceratodus; species Neoceratodus forsteri. The sequence continues at coordinate 605,708,785 of CM057449.1, read as the reverse complement.
CAGTGTGAGGCAGGGGATGTGAGGACTGGAAGAGAAGATGAGGTGCTTCATCAAATGTTTGTATCGGCACCTTAGGTAGTGACAGCCCTGATCTTCTATGAATGTGTGACTGGTAAAACAAAAAAGAGACAAAACTAGACATTAGTGACAATAAATACTGTACCTGTGAATAAAAAGCAGTTTACAAGCATGCTGTTAACTTTCACCTATTACCACTGTATCCCACCCTGCAGCATTCACCCAGTTATCCTCTCATATTCACACAAAAACTAGTGAAATGGTAAACAACTCCCCCCACAAGTGTTTGCACCTGCACCTACTGCAAACATTAGATGTTAAGAACCCCCCACCGCCCAGCATCATTCTATACTTACTGTCAGTGATTTGGCATAAGCGCCACTGTTTGGATTATCCAGTTAGCAGGCACAGATTTGACAGCAACCTGTTCAGACCAAAATGACCTGTGAGGGATGAATAAGCAGACAAACTGGAAAACTGACAACTATCACATTTCAGTTATGCCTTACCTATAAAGGAAAAGGCATTCATGTAACCAATCAAAATGCATCCTTCTCCTATGTACTACTTCTGATTTGGCAGGCAGTGGGTCTTTACTCACATCATGGTTTACTATTGGCTGGGGCATGGTTCCATCAGAACAGACAAAATAGCAGGCACATCAATAACAACAGTAAAATCTCACTTGGGAGCAGTGGATGGCAAATAAGTTCTGACTTCCTTTGCTTTGGCAGGCAGCGGGTCTTTACTCACATCATGGTTTTCCCTTGGTTGGGGCACTGTTCCCTCAGAAAAGGCAGATAGCGGGCACAATAATAGCAGCAGGAGCAGCACAGTCACACTTGGAAGCAGTGGATGGCAAATAAGTTCTGACTTCTGGTTTAACAGGCGGAACTGGGACTCTTTACTCACATCATGGTTTTTCTTTGGTTGCTGCATGGGTCCCTCAGAACAGAGTAGATAGCAGGCACAACAACAGCTGTAGCACCACAGTCACACTTGGGAGCAGTGAACAGCAATTAAGTTATGACATCTCCTGATTTGGTAGGCAGATGGTCTTTACTCGCATCGTGATTTTCCCTTGGCTGGGCCATGGTTCCCTCAGAACAGAGCAGATAACGGGCAAAACAACAGCAGCGGCAACAGCACAGTAACACTTGGGAGTAGTGGATGGCAAATAAGTTCCAACTTCTTCTGGTTTAGCAGGCAACAGGTCTTTACTCACATTGTGGCTTTCCTTGGCTGGGCTCAGCAGCAGCAATGGCAGCAGCAGCAGCAGCAAAAAAAAAACAGTAGCAGGTTACGAGACTCACAGCAGCAGGAACCCGCATATTGACAGATAAAGCATGGACTGAAAACGCAAGCAGTGGATCCTAAGTCATATTAGGTGTTATCCTTGATTGTCTGGATTCAGTTCAAAACTGATGGGAGCCTAACTGGTAAGGAGTAGATTCAACTTGCTACTGCTGTTGCACTGTGCTGCAGTGCTGCTTGAATGTTGGTGTTATATCTTTATCCTTCTCCTCATCATGGTGATCACTGGTTAGGGATCCATCCACCTTCACAGTCCTCCAAATCCAGATGATCCCTGATGGGAGCTCTGTTGCCAAAAATTCAGCAATGTCTGTTGCATCTGACACTGACCCTGCTTCGTCTTCACCCACTGCCACTGGTTTCACAATGGATGCCACACAATTTGCTGGCAGATGATGACAGCTAATTTTTATAAATGTTAACATGCTAACATTGCAGGAGGAAATATTCATTCTTCTGTCATGTAGGATTTCCCCTGCTGCACTGAATACACTTTAAGAGCACACTTGCAAGAGGGCAACGTAAGTGTCTCAGGGCAAATATAGCAAGTACAGAACACTCCTCAATTTTTCTTTCCCCAGTAGTTGAGGGGTTCATCTTCAATACTGAGGTTTTTGGTGTCTGCAATATATGCCTCCACCATGGTTCTGAATGACACTGCTGCTGCTGCTGGCACTGCTAGTGCTAGATGTAGCCCGCTGGGAGTGACCCTTGCAGAACATGTTTCGACACGATCTGCACACCAACCCTGTTAATTAAGATCTCCTTCATCTTTTTCACATCTTTAATTCCACCTGGAAGAATTGTGGAAATGCCACACTTATATTTTGGGTCCAACAGGATGGCTACTGTGAAGTCACAAGATTGCAAAATGCTCTGTAGATATCTGTTACCATCCAACACACCCAGGAATTCAGTGATTAATGTTAATGTTTTTGTGTCATCACTGTCCGTGTCCACTACTTCTGCTTCAACATTCCAAATGGACTGCCTCAGCATGCTTTATACTTGAATTCCTTGACTAATGCAGCTAGTGTCTATTCACAGTCTGTGTGGCATGGTCAACAGCCTTAGGATCACAATTAAGGACTGCCTAAGCATCATGTAGTCAGACAATGCAGAACGTTGCTCATACAGTACATGTGTTCCAACATTGCCAGTGTTGAATTCTAACTAGCGACTACCTCTTGTTTCAGACAGTGCTGAGGAATGCCATTTTTTATCTATAGTGCCTGAAACTGATACCTTGCCTTGCCAGACCATACCAAGTGGGCACATATGCTCCGACATACAGTGAACACGTTCTTCTGCTCTAAGTGTGCCAGAAAATCCTGCACAACCAGATTTAAGCAATGGACCATGCATGGTACCATTGTGTAGCCACCATTGCTAACTACTTAGAAACATAGAATTTGACGGCAGATAAGGACCGCTTGGCCCACCTAGTCTGCCCATTTCCCTAATTAACGGATAAGCTGCAGATCCAGTTAACCAACAGCCTACTTCCTCCTAGCCCCCACTAGAATTGCCTTATGTCTGTCCCATGCATTCTTGAATTCCCCCACTGTTTTTCACTCTACGACCTCCTCAAGAAGGCTGTTCCATGCATCTACAACCCTCTCTGTGAAGAAATACTTCCTCACATTACCTCTGAGCCGTCCCCCCCTCTATCATCTAATTGTGCCTCCTTGTTCTTGCATATCTCTTTTTCTGAAAGATGCTACCCTCTTGGACTTTGTTGATTCCCTTGAGGTATTTGAAAGTTTCTATATGTCCCCCCTCTCCCTCCTTTGCTTGAGGCAATACATCTTAAGCTCCTTTAGTCTTTCTTCATATGTCTTCTGGTGCAGACCCTGCATCATTTTGGTTGCTCTCCTCTGGACAGCCTCCACACTGTCTATGTCTTTGTGGAGATGGGGTCTCCAGAACTGTACACAGTACTCCAGATGTGGTCTTACCAACTGTCTCTACAGAGGGCCAACAACTTCCTGTTTTCTACTGGTGATGCCTCTCCCTATGCATCCCAGTATCCCCCCAGCCCTCCTTACTGCCTTCTCACATTGTTGGCCCACCTTTGGGTCATCTGATATGACTACCCCCAGGTCCCTTTACATTGTTATTGTTGTCAGTATCTCACCCCCCATTGTGTACTCTTCCCCTGGGTTTTTATTTCTCAGGTGCATTACTTTGCACTTCTTTGCATTGAACCTAAGCTGCCATACATTTGACCATTCCTCCAACCTTGCCAAGTCCCTTTTCATACTTTCCACCCCACCTTGCATATCAACCCTGTTGCAGATCTTTGTGTCATCTGCAAAGAGACATACTTTCCCTTCCAATCCCTCTGCAATGTCACTTATAAAGACATTAAAAAGGACCGGCCCCAGTACTGAACCCTGCGGTACCCCGCTAGTAACCCCCCTTTCTTCACTGTGGACTCCATTTACTATTACTCACTATGTCCTGTTGTCCAGCCAGTGTTTTACCCAGGCTACCATCCTGGGATCCACTTCCAGGCTAGCTAATTTGTTTATTAATCCTTTGTGTGGGACTGTGTCAAATGCCTTGCTAAAGTCTAGGTAGGCCATGTCCACAGCCCCTCCCTGGTCTACTACTTTGATCACTCAGTCAAAAAAATCAATTAGATTTGTCTGACATGACCTTCCTGCTGTGAATCCATGCTGCCTTCGGTCCTGTGCCCCACTGGCCTCTAGGTACTCAACAATTCTTCCTTCAGAAGTGATTCCATAATTTTCCCTACCACTAAGGTCAAACTGGCAGGTCTGTAGTTTCCTGCCTCTGTCTTGCTCCCACTTTTGTGAAGGGGAATCACATCTGCCCTCCTCTAGTCCTCAGGTACCACACCATCCTCCCATGATTTATTAAAAAGGGTAGTCAGTGGTGTTATTAGTTCTTCCCTTAGTTCTTTTAGAATTCTGTGGTGAATCCCATCAGGCCCCATTGCTTTATCCACCTTCAGTTTTAAGAGTTTTTTCAGAACCCTTTCTTCTGTCAAAGGACTAATATCAACCCTCCTATCCAGAGTGCTTCTATTGACTGGATTAGGTATCTCCCCCTGCTTTTCCATTGTGAATACTGAGCAGAAGTATTCATTCAGTATCCTGTTTTTCACTGTCGCTCTCTGCCCAACCACTTTCCTCTTTATTCAGCCTCAGTATCCCTGCCTTAGTCTTTCTTGCTCTCTAATATACCTATAAAGGTTTTATCCCCCTTCTTAACTGAGTTGGCTATCTTTTCCTTGGTTTGAGCCTTTGCTATTCTGACTGCCTTCCCCACTTCCTTCTGCTTTAACTGGTACAGTTCTCTGTCCTGCTCCTTCTGTGTTTCCTTATACTTCCTGAATGCTATCTTTTTCTCCCTTACCTTCCCCGTCACTTCTTTTGAGAACCATAGTGTTTTTTTTCCTTCATTTTGATTTGTTTATCTGCTTCACACAAAGGCTTGTTGCCTCTGTGATGGTGGTTTTGACATTTCCCCATTTACCTCTGCCCTTCTCCCTATCGACGGCTCTATCTTGGTGGTTATCTCACTAACTTCCCTGATTTGTTTTTTTGGGGGGCTAGGATTTACCTTCTCCTTTTCAGTGTCTCCCCCCTTGGCTAGTTTAAATGCTTGTCAATGAAGCATTTAAACCTGTCACCTAGGATCCTGGTTCCCCTCCTAGATAGATGCAGACCATCACACCTGTATAGGCCTTCGTCCCCCCAGGTGGGACCCCTATCCCCAATAAAGCCAAATCCCTGAGCTCTGCACCAGTTTTTCAACCAGTCATTGAATCCCATGGTGCAGAGTACCCTAGCCTCATCCATGTCATAGACAGGTAGCACTTCTGAGAAAGTTACTGTGTGTACTATTTGTCTAACGGGAGTCTGTGCCACCCTCCTGTGGGTCTCCATTGTGGAGGTTCCCAGCATCCTCCTTGGTCTCCACTGCAGGTGCCTACATAGTGGAACCATGCTCCACCACAGTGGCAAATGAATTGTGGATAGGCACAACTTGAGGGATGCACTTCTGTTCCACCACCCTCACCCTCCCTGAGCCCACCGTGGTCCAACCACTCCTCTTTCTTGGCAACCTCTGAGGTAGGTCATGTACACAAATGCTCACAGCCTGGGAAATAAGATCCCAGACCTGCAGGCAATAATGACAGAGGCTAAACTGGACATAGTAGCCATTAGTGAGACATGGTTTACCAGTAACCACACTTGGGAGACTTCAGTACCTGGCTTTGTATTGTTCAGAAGAGATCGAGGTGCAAAAAGGGGGGGAGGAGTGGCCCCGTATGTTAATGAAAATATCAAAGCTACAGAAATTCAGAAATACATAAGGAGCCAGAAGAACTGTGGGTCACCCTGAAACAGGAAATGGGACAGTCATAAGAACTGGGGTTGTCTACAGGCCCCCAGACCAGAGGAGGACATAGACACATTACTGTTAGAAGATATACAAAACATGACAGCTAAAGGGAGGTTCTGATAATGGGAGACTTCAACATGCCGGATACAGATTGGTCAATACCAGCAGGAACATCTGCCAGAACTAGACTCATAGTGGATTCCCTGCAGGGGGAGGGCCTCAAACAACTGGTACAGAAACCCACAAGAGACAGAGCTATCCTAGATCTAGTGCTGACTAACAAAGAAGGGATCACAGATCTCCAGGTAGAAGGTCACCTGGGGGCCAGTGACCATCACATGGTATGGTTCAATTTGGCTACTACATCTAAATCATCCCATTCCAAGGCAAAAATATGGGACTTCAGAGGAGCTGACTTTGATAAGATGGCCAACAGAGTTAAGCTAGCCCTGGCAAAAAGAAACACAGGTGAGGGGGTACAGGCAAAGTGGGCAAGCATTAAGGATGCAATACTTGAAGCAACATCCCATTGTGTTAGACAGAAAAGGAAGTGCAAAAGAAGAAGGAAACCACTTTGGTTCTCAAATACAGTAGCAGAAAAGGTCAGAGCCAAAAGGCTGGCCTTCAGGAAATATAAGGAACACAGTGGGATGAAGATAGGAGGCATACCAAACTGCCCTAAGGGAAGCAGGTAAGGCAGTAAGGCAGGCAAAGTCCCAAACTGAGGAAACACTAGTACTGAACAGTGAAAAGGTGATAAGACTTTCTATAGATACATTAGTGAAAGGAGAAAGTCCAGAGGGGTATTGCTAAGCTTAATGGAGAAAATGGAGCATGTGAGGAGGAGGACCCTGTAAAGGCATCTATCCTAAATAGATACTTTTGCTCAGTATTTACTGAAGAGAAGGTAGGGCAGGGCCCACAGCTCAGCATCATGGACACAGGGGGAGGGAGGTGAGCACTACTTCCTTCACAAAAGAAAGGGTCCTACAAGAGCTTGCTAAGCTCAGGGTGGATAAGGCAATGGGACCTGATGGCATACATCCCAGGGTACTTAAGGAGCTAAAGGAGGAACTAGCAGAGCCATTAGCAGAATTGTTTAGTGAGTCTCTGAGCACAGGAGAGGTCCCAGAAGACTGGAGAAGGGCTCATGTGATCCCACTCCACAAGAGTGGTAGCAGGGAGGAGGCGGGAACTACAGACCGTCAGTCTTACCTCAGTAGTGGGCAAGATTATGGAGGCACTCTTAAGGAAAGGATAGTGCAACACCTGGAATCCATAGGGGCACAGGATCCAAGACAGCATGGCTTTACAAAGGAAGGTCCTGTCAAACTAATCTCATAGATTTCTTTGACTGGGTAACCAGAGTGGTGGACCAAGGGGAGCAGTTGATGTCGCCTACCTTGACTTCAGCAAAGCTTTTGACACTGTTCCACATAGAAGATTGATAAATAAGCTGGGTAGGCTCGGGGTGGGTCAGAAGTTGGTCAACTGGGTGGCAAACTGGTTGATGGGCAGAAAACAGAGAGTGGTGGTAAATGGTATACAGTTAGAAGAGATTCAAGTCACAAGTGGGGTACCTCAGGGATCAGTCCTGGGGCCAGTCCTCTTCAACATCTTCATTAGTGACCTTGCAGATGGTCTAGAGGGTAAGGCTTGTCTGTTTGCAGATGACACCAAGATCTGCAACAGAGTAGATGATCCAGATGGGGTGGGCAGAATGAGAAGAGATCTGGATAAACTAGCAGAATGGTCAGAAGAGTGGCAACTGGGATTTAATGCAAGAAGTGCAAAATCATGACATAGGGAAGAGAAACCCTGAAGCCACCTATAGGCTGGGAGGAGTTGCTAGCAGTCACAAAGGAAGAAAGAGACTTGGGCATCATCACTGATGACCTAAAATCATCCAAGCAGACCTCTAAAGCAGTAGGTAAGACTAGGGGTGTTAGGGTGTATTAGTAGGAGTATCACAAGTCGTAGAGGAGGTAATAATCCCTCTGTACAAGACACTGGTTAGGCCCCATCTGGAGTACTGCGTGCAGTATTGAGGCCACACCTTCACAAGGACATCAACCAAATTGAGGCAGTCCAGAGAAGGGCAACCAAAATGGTGCAGGGACTGCATCAGAAGACATATGAGGACAGATTAACGGAGCTCAATATGTATACCCTGAGCAAAGGAGGGAGAGAGGGATATGATCGAGGCATTCAAACACCTTAAGAGCATAAACAAGGTGAAAGAGTCTAACATGTTTAAATATAAGAAAATAGCAGGACAAGAGGACACAGCATGAGATTAGAGGAGGCCGATTAAGGGGAATGAGGAAATTCTTTTTCACAGAAAGGGTGGTGGATGCTGGAATGGCTTACCACAAGAAGTGGTGGCTATGAATACAGTGCAGGGCTTCAAACAGGCATGGGATAGGCATAAGGGAGCAATACAAATGACTATGAATAGATAGGCCACTGACAGAGCAAAGGCTGATGGCACATTTATAAGGTAGAAAAAGAAATGGGCAGACTGGATGGGCCTTGCGGTCCTTATCTGCCATCAACTTCTATGTTTCTATGTTTCTATGTAGTGGCGGTGACCTGGGTGGTCCCTGGGTGGGGGAGCAGGTTTCCTGAATCCTTGCCAGGTCAGCATGGAGATGAACAACCTCCTCCCTCAGGTGCCTGCAAATAGGGCAGCAACCCAGTCTCCAGAATGTCTCCCGGAAGACTGCTGCTCCACATCTAGTGCATTGCACCACTCTCCACATGTCTGTGTCCCTTTCTGTTACAGATGCTTTTTTTTTTTTTTGTTCTTGTTTTAGAGTGTGCAAGCTTGTGAGTGTCTCTACCCCCTTTTCAGTGTGCTGTGCCTTTAAGGATATGAACAGGTGTATGTTGTTAGCAGTTTTGGGGAAGTGATGTCAGAACCACTGCTATAAAGGAAGTTATGTGCTTGGGGTGGGTGGGAGTAAACCTGCGCTCTCCAGAAATAAAACCAACTACAACTCTGACCCTCCACCCCGGGAAGTGCCTTCCTTCCTTTCAGACACCTATTTCACAGAGGACAAGTAACAGGTCTAGTCATAAATGACTGCAAATATCTCCCAGCTACCGTTCCTCCCTGGCAAATTAAAGTTAAACTAAGAAAAATCAACCCCAGGGGGTCACGTGATGTGCCGAGTCGAGTCAGACGTCCTCTGTGCTGCTCCTAGGCCCGAGCTACAAATCTGGTGTCAAAACGTCAAGGGTCTGCCTAATTTGAGTGCTTTGCTATCATAAGTGTGAGCTATTCCTAGCGGTCTGGAGTTTGGGCCATAACTGCCTTAAAATAACTCGGGTACAATTGGTTTAAGGCCTAGCTGGTGTGTGCTGCAATCGCGGGCAGCAGGCCGAGGTTGGTAGTCGAGATGGGCCGAAGTCACGGAGCCCCTCGCTGCGGTCCCAGCAGCCAAGCCTAAGCCACAATCCCCTACCTTTACAGAACCGGACGAAAATTAGGCGGAGGAGGGGCGCGGGTCAGCCTAATGAGGACCTGCAGGAAATTAAAAAGCTACTCCAAGGTTTAGTGGTGGATTTTGAGGCTGTGAAACCTGCATTACAATCTCTTGCACAACGTATGGGGGATGCTGAGGCCAGGATAGCTTCTCAGGAGAAAAAATCGTTGATGATGGAACAGGAATTGATTTTGGCTAAAAAACAAATCAAGAAACTTGAGGATCGAATGGATGACCAGGAGTCAAGAAGTCGGAGAAATAACTTGATACTGGCGGGGCTGCCGGAAAGAACTGAAGAGGTGACTGTGTCTCCTTTATCAAGACCTGCTCTCGAAGTTGTTGGGCAGACACCTTTTGGTGACCTATAATCTTGAGAGAGCCCTGGGCATAAAGGAAATACCCCGCCCGGGGGCTTGACCCCCAGGGTGATCATTATGAGATTCCTCAATTTTAAAGAGAAGATGCATGTGCTGTGGAAGGCCAGACAACATAATCTCTCCAATGGAACGGTAAAGGACGCTTTGGATGTTCCAGGATCAAACCCCTTCAATCAGAGAGAAGCAGAGGGAATACGCAGAGATTAAGAAAAAGCTTTATTTAGTGGGTATCAAATTCCGTCTGCAGCACCCAGCAACGTTGTTGGTGAGACTACAATCAGGAGAAAAACGATACCTGACCGCGAGGGATGCGCTGTAAAGTTTGCGTACCAAACTCCCTAATTTATTTAAGCCTCAGACTTGAGGTGGACTACCCAGACAAAGCGGTGGTATACGGACTTGATCACAGTTTGACTAGGAGAATATGGACTTTTCAGGATGTTAAGCTTATTTTATTCATGGTTATTTACCCCTCTTCTCTATGTTTCCTTTATATTAGGTAGTAACTCTGGGGTCTGCATCAAGTCTGATTGGCTTGGGTTGGTCGTCACAGGGGGTCTGGATTAGGGGTTTTGGGGAGTTATCTGGTTTTAAGGGGCAAAGCCCAGGGGTCTGAGATGATCATGTTCTATTAAAAGGAACATACAAGGATGGCATTATTTGACTCCTCCTACAGTTGTTGGAAACAGTTTTAAACAGGATCAGTTTCTGTGAGAATTGACTCACTTAGGATTTCTAGTATGTTATTGCTTTGCAGTTTCCTTGGAATGAGAGGGGTAGTTTGAGAGATCTGGGACGGAACTGCAGGAGGGGAGTAGGATGGTGGGAGATTAGGGATGGGCAGACTCTTGCTGTGATAGGGTTAGGAGCGAGGCGGGAGGTATCCAGAGGGAGGCTCATCCATGACTGGCGTAATTCTTAGGAGGTCGATCGAAGGATTGGGGGCAGGGGGCGAGGGTGGGCTTGGGGGGTTGGGAAAGAGAGAGAGAGAGAGAGTTCATAGAATGAGTAGAGCGGGAAGGCGGAACGGAAAGGTCATGGGAAATGGATCACATGCTATGATTTATTTGGTGGATAATGACTCGCTTTAACATAATTTCCTGGAATGTTAAGGGCCTTAGGGCTAGACGTAAAAGAATGGTTATCCTGAGGCATATTAATTACTTGGGAACTCATATAGCTGCTTTGTAAGAGACCCATTGTTAACGAGGAATTAAGCTGTCTTAAAAAACTATGGGTGGGCCAGGTGTATGGGCAGGGCAAGGAAAAGGCATCGGGGTGGCAATTCTGATAGAAACAATTGTCCTTTCAGGGTTGAACAAGTGTTGTTAAGGGAGGATGGTAGGGGTCTATATTTGTCGGGGGTTGTAGCTGGCAAAGCAATTTCTTTGGCTTCTATTTATGGCCCCACCCCTTCTTCCGCAGATTTTTTCGCCTCCATAGAAAGGGATATAGCGGCCATACCTACAGATTCCCTTATTTTGGCTGGGGACTGGAATGTGTGCACCAGTAACTTAGAAGATAGGATACCTTCATCTGGTAGGCCCCTAAGCAAGGCGCAGATTGCCTTAAAAAAGGTGATGGAGGCAGTTGCCCTGGCGGATCCGAGTAGGACTCACTCCAAGAAGGGCAACATTATGACCTTTTACTCGGAGGCCCATAGGACTCAGTCACGCATTGATTTTTTTTTGGTTAGTAGCGTGGTTCTTCGGGAAGTGGAGGACATGACGACAGAGGCGAGGGTCCTCTTGGATCATTCCCCATTTCTTTGTTGTGGGAGCCAAGTCCTGCTCCTCCCAAGCCAATTAGGTGGAGACTGAATGATTCGTTGCTTTCTGAAACTACAGTGCAAGAAGAGTTAGACGAATCCCTGAGGGGATTCATTCAGTTTCAATTACCATCCCTACAAAATCAAAAGTTGGCGTGGCCGACATGTAAAGTGCTATATGTAGGGGCAGTTCAGGCTATGGCGGCCAGGAGGAATAGATTGAGGAAGGCAAAGGAAGAATTCATTCTGGGAGTGATAGAATCGCTATCTCCTCTGGAGGGTTCCTCTGGAGAAATTGATCTGGAACTTAAGACCTTGTGGGGAATGGGCGGATATCTGCTATGGTAAAGTGGAACTCTGGTTGGATAAGATTCAGGCTAAATATCTACTACAAGGGGATGTCCCAGGTCGCTTGTTAGCGGCCAGGGTTAGGGAGTGGGAAGCTAGCAGAACTATCACCTCTATATGGTATGGGGGGAAATTGTTAATGGATTCTCAAAAGATGGCAGATGCGTTCGCGTCCCATTTTACCGATCTATACGGGCTGGGAAACGTAGCTGGAGAGGAGGAAATCAATGCTTTTCTTGAGGGAGTACCCCTCCCGGTGCTGGGCGAAGTTCAGGCTAGAAAGTTAGCGGCCCCTATTGCGGACTTGGAGATACTGGAGGTGGTACAATCTTTACCGACTGGTAGGACTCCGGGTCCTGATGGTCTTACAGCTAAGTTCTATCAAGCACACATTCAGACCATACTGCCACTTTTGTTAGAGTTTTTCAATACTATTATGCAGGAGGGGTTGTCCCATCCGCTGTTGTACCAGGCATTTATATCATTGATCCCTAAACCAGACAAACCTAGGGATCGGGTGGATAGCTACAGGCCTATAGCTTTAATGAACCAGGATATCAAGATTTTAACGAAATCCTGGCCAACAGAATTTTGAGCATTGCTCCAAGCTTAATCAGTGAGGAGCGGTGGGATTTATGCCAGGGAGGGGCTCAAGACGCTCTTAGGAAGTTGCATCATATACTTAGCTATGTACCAGATTCTCAATTACCTCTAGCTCTAATATCATTAGACGCCGTAAAGGCATTTGATAGGGTTTCCCATGGTTTTTTGTTTGCCACAATGCGGAAGATGGGTTTTCCAGAGGGTCTGCTCAAAGGTATTAAACATCTTTATGCCACCCCAATGGCTAGGATATTATGCAATGGGTATAGCTCACAAGAAATAATGTTAAAAAATGGGACTAGACAGGGATGTCCACTGTCACCAATATTATTCAATATTTATTTGGAGCCATTGTTAAGAGCTATAAAGAAGGACAAACTTATAAAAGGGGTAAGGTTAGGGGGGAGGGAACTTAAATTTTCAGTTTTTGCTGATGACATTCTGCTGCACTTAGAGGACCCAGTCTCTAGTTTTGAAAGAGTAAGGGTTTGTTGGCTTGCCAGCGGTATCGAACTATAAATTGAACTTAACCAAACCCAGGTTCTCCCCGACCCCGCATGTATACAGGGTGGACTTGGCTCTTAAATCTTCAGTGGAGGTCAGATGAGATTAAATACTTGGGCATTTGGATCTTGGCAAACAGGAAAAGGGCGAGGCAAACATGGGAGGGTGATATCTGCAATAAGAGGAGACATATTGAGATGGAATAAGCTCCCTGAACTTTATGGCTAGACTTGGCCTCATTAAAATGAACTTATTGCCCAGGTTATTATATCCTTTATATATTGCCCTTATGATATCCATACTATTTGGTTTAGGGTCATCAGGAAGCTTTTTCTTGATTTTTATGGAACTCTAAACCACCCAGGAAGAAATATGAACTATTACGTTTGCCTCAGCTAATGGGTGGGATTGAACTGCCTGATCTTCAAGTATATTACGTGGCAGGACAATTGGGTCTTATGCTTCGCTGGGTTAGGGAGACTGATGGGGGAACGTACACCCCAACGTGGCTACAAATGGAGAGGCAAATGTTGAAAGAGTGGGGCTTCTCGACGGAGGCATTATTGTATGCTAATTTTGTAAAAGATTTTATTAAAGGGGGTGGGAACCCGATTGGGAAATCAATGAGTGCATGGTGGTCCTTCCTTACCCCTATGCAGAGGAAAGCACAGTTGAAAGCCTGGGACCAACCATTGCTGGGTAATCCCACCTTCAAAATTGGGGGGCAGATGGTAAGTATGCGGTGGGCCAACCAGGTGAGGGGTCTAAAGGTGAGGGATCTTATCCAAGGCAAAAGGGTTATTATGCCAGCCTCAATGGAGGGGCTGTCTTTTTTTAAAAGACTGCAACTAATCCATTTGTTGGAAGGAGTGGTGAAAAGAATTGGAGGGTTTTCAGATGGCTCATTTACTTGGGATCTCCTTAAGGGAGTGGATCCGAAGGCAAATGCTCTTTCCCAGATTTACAGAGAGTTGGTGGAGTTTTGTAGTCCACCCTCACCTGTACAAGTAGCGTACTGGGATAAAGTAATGGCTCCCAGAAATCTTGCTTGGGATTCGATTTGGAAAAATCATAGGTATATATCAATACCTAAGTTTAGGACCATGCAATATTTTATTGTTTCCAATCTATATTTTACCCCGGCAAAACTATATGATAGGAAGCTAAGACAGACGGACCGTTGTTTTAGATGTGGGATGGGGATAGGAGATTTGCTGCATGTGATGTGGGAATGCTGTAAAATCTCTCCTCTGTGGTCCGAAATTAGGCAGCGTATGGATCCATTGCTGAACTATTCAGAATATATAATGCCAGAGGTGTGTGTTCTGGGGGATTTTTCAAAAAATACCCAGAGTCTTACCCAAATTTAATTTGGCTTTGATGACTGCAATAGTGAAATCTTTTCTGGTTCAGCATTGGAAAGGCGATCAAGAGTATACTTATGGACAGTGGGTACGGGATTTGGTGGTTTCTCTGGGCAGAGTAAGGAGACAGCTCTGGGGTGAGGGGAATAAAAGGTTATACGCTAAGAGATGGTCATCTCTAGAAACAATTTATTCACCACAGAGGTCTTTACAGGTCTGTCTGTCATGTTCTGAGTAGTAGGAGCTTAGTTTTCAGAATGAGAATAGGTCAAATTGCATTCTTTTGACTTGATCGAGTAATATGGCCAGTGTACAGACAATTTGTGATTCAAATAAGGGTTAAATGAGTTTGGAATGTAAGCCTTCCAGACTGTAGGTGGGGATGGGGACTCTCTCTCTTTCCAGGGGACGGGCAGGACTTCACCTCTGATTTAATTCAATAGATGTATTGATCTCCACCAGTGGATTAACATTGTAAAACTTTATATGTGCTGGTATGGTGGAGTTTACTCTATTATGGTTTTTCTTTCTTCTTCCTTTTTAATCTTATGTTGATTGTGAATTGCCTCCTGTTTACCTGTCGGGATTATATATTTGGTGATATTTGACTAATATGGAATGCTAGACGTAATCCTAGATACAGGAGTTGCTAATTGATTTGTGTACAGCTATGAGATGGATTCCTGCTGTGTTTGTAAATATGGGATTGTATATAGTTCATACAGTCAGTTTTGGGCTGTATACCCTGGTTCGTCCAGGTCTTTACCTATAGCTGTGGTAGATGTTGATTTTAAATCAAAAGATCAATAAAGATTTGTTGAAAAAAAAAAGAAAAGAAAAATCAATCTCAAAAACAGAATCAATACTAGTTACTTACACAGGTCCAAAAAGTAATAATTCAATTCAGTGTAGTCTAGAAAATAACCTCCTTGATTTAAGGAAGCTTTGTCTGCTTTCTCTCTCTCTGTCTCAGCCAGACAGAGACCACAAACAACTCCTGTTTTAAATCCACAGTTCAACTAGGCCCCTTTCAGCTCCCCTCCTTTAACAGACACCTATTTTACAGAGGTTAAGTAATGGGCCTAGTCACAAATGACTGCAAATATCTCCCAGCTACATTTCCTCCCTGGCAAATTAAAGTTGAACTAAGAAAAGTCAAGCCCAAAAACAGAATCAGTACTAGTTACTTAAACAGGTCCAAAAGTAATAATTCAATTCACTGTAGTCTAGAAAATAACCTCCTTGATTTAAGGAAGCTTTGGCTGCTTTCTCTCTCTCTCTCTCTCTCTCTCTCTCTCTCTCTGTCTCAGCAGCTGCTTTGATCACATTTCCCTCCTTAATAGTGACAATGAACCCAGCCTTTAGACCAGTTGGGTGCAGCCAATTATCCACCTCCTTTAAGATACTGGTCAGAATGTTGGCCCCAGTATGGCTGTCCAACATGCTCTGTATCGCAAGGGTTGCATGCTGTTGATTGTTCGGTTTTGCTGTGTCCACTTGCAGTTATGCAGCAATCCTGATTAGGGTAGTTTCTGGCAATGGAGTTCCTGAAACCCTCCAGTTCAACTTAGTATCTATTAAACACATGTATGAACTGGCAGCTATTGGTCCACTGCTCCAAATGTCTGTGATCAAATGCACATACTAACATGCAGTGTGACACAAGGCATGTTTGATGGCATTTGTAAGTGAATCACATAGTTTGGGGATTGCCCGATATGAGAAATAGGTACAACTGGGTACCTGCCATTTAGGACAGGCTTCAACTATAAAATGCCAGAAACTTTCATTTTCCACAGAAGAAAATGGAAGTAGATCAATGGCAATCATCTCAGCTGCTGCAGCATTTAATTCTCTAGTGGTTATGGATTTGGTGGATATTTGGTGTTTCTGCTGAGCAAACTGATTAGGGTAGGCTGTACTTGCTCATTCATGGATATGCAAGACAAGACTTTCTGGAAACTGGAAGCACTCTGCTAGGAACAATGCTGGGCTAGAGGTTACAGAGGTGGTCAGGAATCTGTTTTTTGGGGGCCTGCACTCTTTTCCAACAGGATTTTCCATAAAGCTGCTGTTACCACTTTCACTGTGTTGACTGTGTGTCGGTGTCAGTGGTGTTTGATCAATAAGCTCCACAGCCTCATCATAACCCCTAGGTACCAAAGACTAAAATAAAAAAATAAAAATAAATAACAGAAAAATCCCATACCAAGGATTTTGTAGGTCTAATCATTAGGTATTTCAGGGATTGTTCTGATTGGGAAGTTAATGGCTGGCTACTGGATGACAAAGATTCGGGTGGTAAACTGGATGATGATACCACAGTTGTCACATGGTTGCTGAGAGCGCTGCTGCTATCTCTGACAACTCCACCACTAACAACTGGCAAAACACCAGACTGTTGTTTGCTACATTTCTGTTTTGCACTGTGCTGAAATGTTCCTACAATTGGGCTATTTCTTTCACTAACACGCTCTGTATCTGTTTTTTTCCTTTTTTTAACTTTGGGTTCCTCCGGCTGCCATACTCTGTCACACTGATGACTCTGTCATCACTGCTGAAATGAACACTACCCACTTCTAATTTCTCATTCTCATCCTTCTCCTCCTCCTCATCATCCACTTTCTTATGCTTATTACTTTTGGGTGCTTCTCACAACTAGTTTCCTGAACCTGATCCTCTTCCTCCTTTTCCTTACCATCCAGCACTTCACCACTCATTTGGAGAACTGAGGAGTCTGTGGATTCCATGGCTAGAGGGTTTTCAGGGACATTTTCAGGAGACAGATTTGGATTTAACTATTGTTCACCTATGGCACTTCCATGCATGGCAACATCATCAGCACCCTTGCTATCACCTTCAAGAACAATTGCTGCTAAATACTGGGCTGTAATCTTACTACCAACAAAAGAGCTGCTACAGCTCCTTTCCTTGGACATAGATGCTGCTGCACCAGGGGCTCTTACCAGTGATGACCCACTACCACCAGTACCCCCCCCCAACTCGTTCTGCTGCCTACATCCTCATGAACCAATGGGGCCACTATAGTATCAATTACCACACTTTCTTCTTCTGTCACTTGATGACCATAAAAAGGTGTCCCAGAACTGGTTGAGTATGACTGCTATTATACGCTTCCCCCTTGCCCTCTCCATACCCACCACCACCGGTTTTACGTTTATCACCAGCACCAATCCTGTTACTCATTTATTTTTCTTACAATATGCTTTTTTCCACACACAGAAAATTAAATGTAGGAAAAAAAGAGGAGACACACAGAACACAGATAAAATAATAAAAGTAGACTAAATTATACAGTAGAACACTCCACAAAAAAATTATTGTCTAAGAAGAAATAAATCACCAACAAAAAAAACAGACTACTTTTAGAAGACAAAAAATACTGTGTTTTCTTTTTATGAGCAACAAACGAAGCAACCTCCCCTTCCCCACTGACTGAAAGCATAAGGCACAGAAAGCACAGTAGCATGCACACAGAACTGAGCTACAGTGCCAACTATTACATACCAAAAAGACTCCAAAAAATGACTTTTCAGGACAAAAAGCAATCTAGAGATTCTACAGATGTTAAGCAACAAATCAATGTTTGCAAAGTGCTTTTTATGCAGAAAAACACTGAGGTATACACTGGGAAAACGAGCTTTCTCTAATGAGCTAATCCTTCCTCCAAGAGACTCTAATATGGACTGCCATGAGGAAAGGAGCCACATGGTACAAGGAAACTGTAATCTGCACTATGACCCTTGCTGTAATGTGATCCTCTGTGGAGTTCAGCATGGTAACATGGCCTGTGAAATTACCAGCTTCACACCAACTTCACAACTTCACATAACTTGTGCTGAGCTGTGAAGTTGGAAACTTCACTGCAGATGACTTCATAGAGCAATCCACCCTCCATGAAGCACCCCACAGAGCAAAGTTATCCAACTTCACACATCTCTACTCTGCAGCTATCCATGCTAATCAGGGACCTTTTTGGTTCACTCTCTGGGACATTCTGCCTGCTGCATCTGGATTGTAAGAGGTGGGATCACAGCCTAAATCCCAAGTCTTTCACTGGAGGAGAACACCAGGACTGCACCATGCCACAGCCAATTGTGCTGGCAGAAAAGTAATTGCATCTGAAGGCCAAGCTTAAACAAAAGCATGATCATGATCTTTGTTCTCTTCACTTGCCAGGACACTCTACTGCACCTGGGTCTTGAGAGATAGGATCACTTCCTGTATCTTCCTCCCATACTGATCACCTCTGAGCCACCAAGTCCTCCACCAGAGGTATGTACCAGGATCGCACCAGCCACCAGCCAAGCATTCTAAAAGAAGAGAAGCTGCATTTGAGTGCCATGTTCAAACTAGGGATGGGCCAATTGGTCCAACAAAAATCAGAGCCCCCGATCTCCAAATGTCCATCGGACTCGGCTAGTTCCGAATACTGACTGTCAGTGTACTGGATCCACCTCCCAGTACTTTCTTACAAAAAGCATTCTGCTATTTATTAAAAAATAAGTAAATAAATCCCTTTATCATCTGCTAAGAACCCTTCCATACCACAACAACAAAACAAAGGTTGTTTTTCTTGGTATTTTCTTCTTCCTACCTGTTGCTCGTGGTTGAATGCTCTTGCACGCAGAGATTCAAGTGTGCATATGCATACTGTACTTGTAGCATGACAGATCGAGTGCTGGAGCAGACTGGGCATAGTTGAGGGGTTCTTGGTGTTGGCCTCAGTTGCGGTGGTGAGAGGGGCCAGGGGAGCATTAAAAATCATCCAAATGCCTGTTTCCTGTGGGTCCTCTATCTGGCATGTTACCTGCTTATGTGTTGGAACGGCTAGTGACAGCTATAAGAGAAAAGAATAAAATGAGTGCCCCTAACTGGGTGTAAATAACAGAGAAGAGTTGGATATCCAAACAGAACTGGTGGACACATTACATGAAAGGATGTTTTAAACCACAAAAGCCACAGTGGATTAAACAATTGAGCCTTGAAGATTTAAAACACATTAGATCAGTAAAGTGACAAACATTTGTTTCACATATTGCCTAAGATGTCTGTTCAAAACAAAATGTTGCCTATTTGATAAAAACCTTGGTTTCTGAAAGTAACATGGTATATTGGTTTTGGAATTTGTTGGTCTGCCATATGAATTATTAAAGCTTGTTCAACTAGGGTGATTAGAAAAGGCTCAGATCTTTCTTTTCTGTGTGCAGATAGAGCTCCTACACTATGGTGGGGCTACTACATGTAGTCTATGAAACACCTTTCACTCATCTTCTCTAAGAGCTTGTGTGAAAGACCATTTTAGTTATTAACTTAGATGCAAGTGGATTCATTCTGCAGTAAATCAGCCTTTCTTACTGGCCCACTCATATGATCCTGTTTTCTCTCTTCTCTGGATGTGTTCAGTAGTTTAAGCTCATTAGATGAAACTTGTGCAATAGTTGCTGTATAATTCAGACATTTCTGTGCTTGTTCTTTCTGAACAGTGGCTTCTGAGTCAGTGGGTGACTGCTGGGTCTCACTATGTCTGTGACAGGGTGAGTGGGAATCAGCAGGTGGGAGGGGCATTTATTTTATTCTGGGATATGGTGGGGATATGGGTATCAGTAGATGAGTGGAGGGAACTGGGTGCTCATTCTGGAAGAAGCTGGGCAACAGCAAATTGGAGGTGGAGTAGGGGTATTTATTCTGGAACAGGGTGGGTAACACAGATGGGGCAGTGTTAATAATATTGGTACATGGTGTGTATCACCAGGTGGAGAGGGAAAGGCCAGGGTATTTGATACTGGGACAGGGGAAGGGACAGATGTATCTATTGTGGAATAGGTTGGTAAAGCATTCTTTTTTAGGCATGGCAGATATAAAACTGATAGGAGAAGGGGAAGGGTATTCATTGGGATTGGGTGGGTAGCAGCAGATGAAGGGGCACTGGGCTGCATGGTAGCAACAGTGCTGCCTCCTGTTATCAAGTATTGACATTCATTTTCTTGAGGTTCTGATATGAATCAGGATAAATCAGAACTTATCAGGACTCTGACATGGATCCTTGTCCTGATAATAAGGGTCAGGACCTTTTCAGGTCCACGCATCCCTAGTTCAAATACACCCTGAAAGTCATCGGTGCTCTTTTCTCTCACTGGAACACTCTGCCTGCTGCATCTGGGTCATGAGAAGTGGAATAGTGGCTGTACCCGCCCCCACTTCTGAGCCATCAAGTTCCCCACCCAAACAATCACATCAAGACTGCACCAACAAATAGCCAAGTGGAGTGAATGAGGAGTAGCTCTCCCCTCAACTGAGGCCCTTAATCAAGCTGACCTCCATGCTGTGGGCTGGATTGTGTACCATCTGTGGAGGTAACCATCAGTCATCATGCTACCCCAACTATATTCACCTGTTCCTGCCCAGGTAAGTGCTTCTTATTCTTTCTCATTCCTCTTGATATCCTTGAACTCCTGTTGTCTAGCTGAATTGTGATTAATTCCTTCATGCTCACAGTAACCGTAACCTGTTGTTACTCATTCATACTTGGTGATGCCATGGGTCCTTCTTGCTTAGTTTGCCACCAGTTCATAGTCAAATTGAAAGCTTGCAATTACTGTTTTACTGCTGTGTCATGTGCTGTGTAGGGCCTTGCTGCCTCCCATGCTGCCCCCCTGGCAAGCCTTGGCTAGCTACCTAGATGCTGCCCATATTTGTATTTGTGGCTACTGCCTGCTTTTATGGCTATCTACCTACCTATGTGGGTGCTGCCTATATTTGTACTCTTAGCTACTTTACCTTTGTTAGATGCCTCCCTTTGTAGGTGCTGCCTACTGTATATTTGTATTCATGGCTACTGATGGCTTCTCTGCCTGTCTCTTTTTCTGGATGCTGCCTACATTTGTGATTGCTGCTCCTGCCAGCTTCTCCAGCTACCTCATTATCTAGGTGCTGCCTATACTTGTTCTCATAGCTACTATCCTGCCAGTTTCTTTGTCTGCCTCCCTATCAGGGTGCTTCCTATATTTGTATTCCTTGCTTCTGCCTGCTTTTCTGTCTGCCTTCCTATTAGAGTGCTGCCTATATTTTTATTTATTGCTTCCACCAGCTTTTCTGGCTACCTCCCTATGTGCTGCCTATATTTTTGTTCATGGCTACTGCCAACTTCTCTGGATGCTTATCTCGGTGCTGTCTATATTTGTTATTCATAGTTACTGCCTGTCATTCTGCTGCTTCCCAATATGGATACTGCTAGTATTTATATTTGCTGTTGCTAGCAGCCTCCCTCGCAAAGACTGCAGGGACGACCGATGAAGGGTCCAATTCAAGGTCTAGAGGGCTCCGGTGATCTTGCTGTCCCCCACAACCCACCACAACGAAGTCGGCAGCTCGCAAAGACTGCAGGGACCGACCGATGGAGGGTCCAATTCAAGGTGTTCAAGAGGGCTCAGTTAAGTTTGCTCTCCCCCACAACCCCCCGGAACGAAGCCGGCAGCTCGCAAAGACTGCAGGGACTGACTGATGGAGGGTCTAAGTCAAGGAGGTCAAGAGTGCTCCGGTGATCTTGCTGTCCCCCACAACCCCCTGGAACAAAGCCGGCAGCTCACAAAGACTGCAGGGACTGACTGACGGAGGGTTCAATTCAAGGTTGAGAGGGCTCCGGTGATCTTGCTCTCCCCCACAACCCCCCCGGAACGAAGCCGTCAGCTCGCAAAGACTGCAGGGAAAGACCAACGGAGAGTGCAAATCAAGGAGGTCGACAGGGCTCCGGTGATCTTGCTGTCCCCCACAACCCCCTGTAACGAAGCCGGCAGCTCGCAAAGACTGCAGGGATTGACTGACGGAGTGTCCAATTCAAGGTCGAGAGGGCTCCGGTGATCTTGCTGTCCCCCAACAAGCCCCCAGAATGAAGCCGGCAGCTCACAAAGACAGCAGGAACTGACTGATGGAGGGTCCAGTTCAAGGAGGTTGAGAGGGCTCCGGTGATCTTGCTCTCCCCCACAACCCCCCAGAACGAAGCCAGCGGCTCGCAAAGACTGCAGGAACCGACCGATGGAGGGTCCAATTCAAGGAGGTCAAGAAGGCTCCGGTGATCTTGCTCTCCTCCACAACCCCCTGGAACGAAGCCGGCAGCTCGCAAAGACTGCAGGGAAAGACCAACGGAGAGTGCAATTCAAGGTGGTCTAGAGGGCTCCAGTGATCTTGCTCTCCCCCACAACCCCCCCCCCGGAACGAAGCCTGCAGCTCACAAAGACTGCAGGGACCGACTGATGGAGGGTCCAATTCAAAGAGGTCGAGAGGGCTCTGGTGATCTTGCTCTACCCCACAACCTCCCAGAAAGAATCCGGCAGCTTGCAAAGACTGTATGGACTGACCGATGGAGGATCCAATTCAAGGAGGTCGAGATGGCTCCCATCATCTTGCTCTCCCCCACAACCCCCTAGAATGAGGCAGGCAGCTCACAAAGGTATGGTGAAAGAGGCCTCTCAGCTCTGAGCTCCAGAGCGCAGTTACAGCTTCGGGACTGCTGAGGGTGCCAAAGTGGCGCCATTTTTAAAATTCGAATTACCAGAGGACTTGAAAGAGTTGGCGTGCATTTGGAGTTATTCTTCACTCCTGCAACATGTAGAACTGTTAGTTTAATTAATTTACTGTGTTCTGACTGGGTACCTGTTAGCACATTTACTGATTTGTGATTGCATGGTTAAACATATGCTCGTAGATAAACACAAGACTGTTATTTTTAGCCTAACTTACACAGCCTATGTACACGTAAACCCTCTTACTGCATTTTTTCTGTTATTTTTATTTTTTTGACTGCCTGTTATAATTTACATACTGTGATAATTTCAAGACTGGGGTAAAACTAGCCCACTGCAGCCATAGTCTAACTCCTGTAATGTGCCAGCCTTCTTAAATTAATAACTGCAGTAAACAGCAGTACCCCAGTGTGTAATCTATTGCTGTTTTCCCCTCCCTACTTGCCCCTCCTAACCAGTGCTTATCATCCCCCCCAGAGCAACAGTTCCCTATATAAGTCTTACCTTCTGCCCTATTCTCCACAGACTGCAGGGACTGACCGATGGAGAGTCCAATTCAAGGAGGTCAAGAGGGCTCTGGTGATCTTGCTTTCCCCCACAAACCCCCAGAATGAAGCCGGCAGCTCGCGAAGGTATGGTGAAAGAGGCCACTCAGCTCTGAGCTCCAGAGCACAGTTACAGCTTTGGGACTGCTTGAGGGCCCTGGCCGCCTCCGCTCGCTCCACATCGACCCCGCCACCATCCTGGTGAGCATTCCCTTTATAGACCTAGTGGGCTTTCTGAATCAATCAGCCCATTTCTCCACCGGCAGCCTATATCGGTCCACCACTAGAGGGCACACTGCACTTTCTAATAGCAGAGCCATGCGCAAGAACCTCCGACAAAGGGATACACTTAATTGGACTTATTAACTGCTACTTCCCCACTGCCTTGTGCTAATTGAATCTGCCCCTCCACCCCAACCTCAACTAAGTCTAACTCTAGCTCTAGGCTCCTATCCACCCACCACCAATCCACCTCTCTCCTCAAAGGTCTTTCAAACACTGACAACATGCCTAATAGCATGTGTCTAGCATATAACTTCTCCTGCGTCACCTACCTACTCACCTTATTTATCTTTCCCCCCTTGGCTAGATTAACCATTGGTAAACCAACTGAGCCCCAGACTAGCCCCTTGCAAATACTAGGAAACACTAGAGCTATCAATTATGGCACCTTGGAGCACCAGACAGCATATATAATAGTCCATGGAGGTTCACTCACCAGAAAAGAATGAATTTGTTAACCCCCTTACCACTAGCGGTTGTTAGTGCCCTGATGTGCACACATCCCTCCAAACAGATGACAACAAGCCAGGACAATACAAGGCGCAGAAAGACATGGATCGGCAAAGCATGGTGAAAGTGCCACCTCTCCAGGGGGATCATTATACTACTCCTACTACTGATCTCTGGCAACATTCACCCAAACCCTGGACCTCAGGGTTTGAATTATCCCTCAATCAGCGGATGCTTAAAAATTGCTTCAATCAATATTGGGAGTCTCCTACCTAAACTACCTCAATTCCAGGCATGGGTAGCTGTCCACAAACCAGACATTGTCTCGCTCACTGAAACCTGGCTGTCCCAGAAAACACCTGACTTGGATATCTCTCTTGAGGGGTATATCTGCTTCCAGCTAGATAGACAGGCCAAGCGAGGGTGTGGGTGCTTGGTCTATCTGAGTAGGAGAATTAACAGCCAGGTCTTGCAACCCACTGTAAATACAAAATAAGCACAGCTTCTCTCCATCAAACTTTCCATCGGAAGTAATGGCAAAGCAATGTCTCTGACCACTGTCTACATACCCCCACGTAAGCGAGCCCCAGGCCTTGACCTATTCCTCAACCACATTAGCATGCTAGAAAGGACTGTGAGCAGATCATCCTAGGGGACTTTAACACAAACTGGCTTGCCCAGGATGCCGTCACCACAAGGGACCAAATCCATGCCCTATATCTAACACAGATGGTTATGCAGACAACTAGGCTGAACTATCGCACAGGCACTAGTACACTCATAAACTGGCTTCTAGCCTCCAACTCTGAGCCTATCAAAAACATCTCTGTCCTGCCAGACACCCTAAGTGACCACTCACTGATAGTTAGCTTCTGGACAAACAAGGGCTCAAAGGACCCCCCCAGATCTCCAAAAACAGCTGCCTCAAAAAGGGACTTGTGAGCAACTTCAAGAGGTTTTTGAGGGATGCAGACTGGACCCCACTAGCTGACTGCAGAGATGCTAACACAGCCCTGGAATACCTCATATCTACCCTCAACAGAGCCTGTGACATCTTTGCTCCTGTCAGGACAGTTAAAACAAAAGGAGCCATAAACCCCTGGCTCACAGGCTCCCTGACTGCCCAGATGAAACATCGGGACAACCTCTGGCACATAGCCAGAGAGTCAAGCAGGCAAACAGATATGGTAGCCTACAAAATTGCTAGAAACAAGTGCACTAGGCAAATAAGAAATGCTAAATCTGCCAACTATAGAGAACAACTCCAGAGCAACTATGGAAATGGCAGGGAATTCGGGAGTAACGTTGAATCCCTCACCGGCAAAGAACCCAGAGCTCTGCCACAACTTATAGTAACCACCTCTGGCGCATTACAGCAGCCTGTCGACATGGCCAATGCCTTTAATAACGCCTTCACTGACCTCGGCCTAACCCTCCCACCCGAATATCTCCATACCCTGCCAGATACGGACTCCCTCTACCTTAACCCTCTTACCTCACTTAAACCAGGCCAACCACTGTTCTACTTTCGGAAAATTACTAGGGCCCAGACAATTAAATATATCAGAAAAACTCTAAACAAAACCAGGGTCAGGGGTGACTTCTTAGATATGAAGCTAATAGCACTAGCATTGGACTAGCTTGCCTCTCCCCTGACCATACTTTTCAACATTTCACTGGGCACTGGAATTATCCCAGATAGGTGGAAGACTGCCCGGTGTATAAAAATGGGAATGGAACCAACCTGGGAAACTATTGACCAAACTCAATACTACCTCCACTCTCTAAAGCACTAGAAAGGGCAGTCTCGGAACAGCTGACTGAATATTTAAACAAGTACAACCTGCTTTGCCCACAACAACATGGGTTTTGCACAGGCCACAAACCATCACAGCGTTAATCGACTTCACTACTTACATCTATGAAGCTCTTGATTCTGGAAAAAAGGTGGGGTCTATATTTATTGACCTCACAAAAGCATTTGACACCATTAATCACAGAATCCTGCTCAGGCACCTTAGGACCCTGGGACTGTCAGTAGATACCACCTCCTGACTAAACAGCTACCTTTCCCACAGGACCCAGTGTGTGAGGATGGGGGGGTAAACTCCGATCTCAAAAAGGTAACCCTAGGGGTTCCCCAAGGTTCAATCTTAGGGCCACTTCTCTTTGGAATCTTCATTAACTCGCTCCCCAGTGCCTGTCCTGCAAAAATGCTGCTCTATGCAGACAACGCTGTTATCTCTGTGCCTGACAGCCATACATCAGAAATAGCTCAAAACCTTCAGCAAAGCTTTGCCATTCTTGAGAACTGGTTCTCCCAAAACAGACTCCTTTTAAACTACAAAAAAGGAAAAAGTATGCACCTAACCCTGCCACATGCCAAAAGGCATGATGAACCCCTGACTATCCATAGCTGGCAAGGAGATGGAATCGAACAAGTCTCCTCCTTAAATATCTCGGGGTGCATATTGACGACACCTTATCTTTCGTAAACCATATTGACCATGTTGTCAAAACAGCTAACATTAAACTAGGAATCCTCTATAGGCATAGGCAATCCATGACCCCAGAAGCTCTTAACCTGGTTACCAGAAGCACCATCCTGTCGGTCATTGACTACGCCCTTGTCATTTATAGTGCCCCTCAGACACTGCCTTAAAAAGGGTTAAAGTACTAGTGAACAAGGCTTGCCGCCTGGTCCTGGGGGTAAAGCACCTGACCAATACCTGCACCTTATACACCTCCATCAGTTGGCTCCCCTTTCACCTTAAGGCTAAATATCAGGCTTGCCTAATAGGCAAAAAAGCACTTCTAGGACTCACCCCCCCCTCCCACTGCCTCGCTGTTCCAGTGTTCCCTCCCCACTAAAGTAACTAGAAGCTTGGCTAAGGGTGTGATACAGGTCCCCTTCAAAAGAACCTGCCTCGCACAGCGCTCACTCGCCTACCATTGGGCTCACCTGGTTTAATGAACTCCCTGCTACCACCTGGGAGCACACAACAATTGTGCCCTTTAAAAGAGAACTGAAAACCCTCCTCGCCCAAATGTCCCTCTGTGACTGTAGCTAGCAAATACCAATGGCCATCCTCCTTCATAACTAACCCTCCCTCTTGCCATCCCCCATTCCTTCCCCTAACTCCTCTCCCCCCCCCCCGACAAAACCCAGTGGTGGCTTCCCTCTAACTCCCTACCTTTTCTTAGATCCCCATCCATGGTTTCATGACTAATCCACCTCAGGCTGTGCCCGCCTACCATTAGCTTTCATTTGTTAGTCTCCCTTCCCAGGTTTTTTCTGATACCAGCTACTATGTTGATAAGATACCTATCTCATAGTTATACTGCTGATAATGGAACAGCCTGTTCAACGGCTACTTACTCAGCATGTAATCTCCTACTATCCTTGAATGTTAAGGAACCTGTTTTTGAATTGTTATGTAATCTGTCTTGTATATTTATCTCTTGTTCACTCGACATGGAACCTTTGTAAAAGAGCCTTCTGGCTCAAAGGTGTTAAATCCACAATCAAAATAAATAACTATCTTCAAGTGCAGTGACATTGTATACAGTGCTGCTCCCAAATTCACCCTGGCCAGACTGGACTTCCTATTTCACTTCTTTTACCACTTTACCCAACTGTCCCTACTCTTAATTTCTAATGTTCCCTGTACTCTTCTCTTGCTTTCCTCTCTCACAAAGCCAGGTGCCTCTCCCACTGTGCAACCTTTACCTCCAAATTCTGGTTTGTTGGTCTTCTCTTACCTTACTTCCTTTCTCTTACGTCCCTTCTCTCCTTTCCCTCACATCCTACTTACTCTTTTCATAGACTTTTCATCACACTTCAGCCCCTGATACCATTTAACCCTCCATCACTTCTTGGCCAAGTTCTCCTTTTTCTAATCACCCTCGCTGTGCTGTTATTCTCTTGTCAGTTTCACCATTGCATGTTCTCCACACATTAATACAGAATGTCTCTCATTCATGTTACACTGCATTATGTGCAGCTTTTATTGAAAATGTGCTCCTAATGTTAACTTCTTTGCAACTATACTACATCATTGTGTTATGGATGCATTGATTATCTCCATGGTCCAAATTGTTGTTACCCCTTGTACCATTTTACTTCTTGTACAGTTACTGTGTTATCTTTATATTTCTGATGTTCACACCTTACCAATGAATTGCTCTATGAAATGCTGCACCCTAGCCTCAATCCCCGAGGATGCATTTGGAAATTAGCCACTACTAGCTCAGTAAATCTTTCCAGTTAAAGCATTTAGAATAAATACATAAATAAATGTATAAATAAATAATAAAGCACTCATTATATTATCTATCCACCATTGCAAGGCTAGCTACAGTCACAGTGGGGTCCCTTAAGAAATGGCCTTCTCGCAGATGGGTAGGCTCTGCTCCATTCATATTTTGAGTGAGTACTCACAAATCTACAAGTTAAGAGTGAACAATGCTTTCCCTGTTCTCCTTAAATCAAAATCCTGTCCCCCCATGCTGCCCAGACAAGGCCTGCATATTCTGTTTTTTTTCCCTGATTTTGTAGCTCTTACTTACAATGAGTTAAAGCATTACACTTTCTCTCTGTCATCAGTAAAGCTCTCTTGAGTTTTGATTTCTATCCCAGATTGTCTTAAGTAGTGAGTTGAAATATTATGCTTTTCTTTCTGTTAGCACTGTCTGTAATTCATTTATCTCAGCAAAAAGGAATCCCCTGTGCTACCAACTGGGGAGCAAATTACTAGAAGAGGACCACCTCTCTCCTTTAAATCTTTACCATACATTGCGATTGCCATATGCCACTCTTCAGCCATATCAGGTTTTCCCTTTGGCGATATCACTTCCCTCACATTTATGTATGCAGATGCTTTGTTAGTCCCATTAGTGGACATCACTACTTCCCTCCGTGCTCTGCTTTCCCTCCTTGCAGATTTTACGAGCTACTCTGGCCTAAAAATCAACAGGTCTAAAATGGAAGTTCTCCCCCTCAATAGCTTGTGCACTTTAGATCAGGTAGCCCATCTCGGCCTTCATTGGGCCCCAAATTCCCTTGTGTATCTAGGGATATGGCTCACAGTAGATCTTACTAAAATATGGGATCTGAACCTTAAACCCCTTCCTGAAGATATCAGGACTGAATTTGTGTGCTGGCGTGGTCTTCAACGTACACTAGCAGGTAAAATATCCATGATCAAAATGGTGGTAGCCCCTAAACTTTTATATGTCATCTCACATACTGTATACCATTTACACTACTGGCCTCATGGGTTAAAGCCATAGACCAGGCCTTTTCCAATTTTATTTGGGAAGGTACCAAACCCTGTTACAGTAGAAATAAACTTAGAGCCCATTGGTCACAGGAAGGCTGGGGTCTTCCTTGGCTGGAAGGGTATAAATGGGCTTTCACTGCAGCTCAGACCCTAAACTGGTTCCTCTCACAGACATCTGAGTGACCACAATGGATACACATGGAGGCATATATGGTCCAGACTCAATCCCCAGCAGTTTTACTTTACAATCACCTTCCCAAACATTTGTCTTCCTGCCAAACAATAGCAGGCTCAGTACTGACATGGCATTTAGTGGAAAAGAAATTGGAGACAGATATATGCCCCTTCTGGCCTCCTCTATATGGGAGAACATGCTCATAAAAGTGGATGGCAAATCTTTGCACTGGCCCCTATGGCAGAGTAAAGGAATTTTTACACTAAAGGACTTGATGACAGATGACAGTCTCACTATCAAAACATTTCAAACATTAGATCAGGAGTTCCACTTAGGTAAGCAGGCCTTTTGGCAGTACTTACAGCTCAGAAGCTCATTTTTAGCTTATATTAAACAACTCCACATGACAGATATAACAAGGTCCCATTTGTTAATTAAATGGCTGACCTATAAAAGGGGTAAAGCCAGTCTTATATATGCCGATCTTAGGAATCATCTCCCTGCACAATCAGCTCAGGCGAAAGGTAAATGGGAGCAAGCTCTCCAACAATCCATTTTGGATGCCCAATGGAAGCTATGATGGAAATATGCTCATTCTATGTATCCAGATATGAGAAGCAAACGTATGCAAAACAAGATACTGTTGCAATGGTATTGCACTCCTGTTATCTTGTACAGAATGCATCTCATGGACAGCAGTCATTGCTGGCGATGTTTTTCGCGAGAGGGAGACCTTTTGAACATACTTTGGCTTTGCCCACTTCTCATTCCATTCTGGATGGCTGTCTTGGGTCTGGCTCAACAGGTCTCAGACTCTGCTCTGATTCTAGATCCCCTAGTTTAGATTTTGGGCCTTTCTCCTGTGTTGAGAGCATTCACTCGTCAACAGCACAGATGGCTGACACTTCTTAGCCTCCAAGCTAAGAGGCTTATCCTCTGTAGGTGGAGAACCACAGAGGTACCCACCATCTCTGAATTATATAATGTCCACTCTAATGTAGCAGTACTGGATCATCAATCCCACTTAGTTACCAACACTTTCTCACAATATTATCTTACCTGGGCCCCTTACTTAGCTTATCTCTCCCCACGTGCAGGGATTAGCTGACTTCCCCTGTGGAATGATCTGGACCAACATAGTAGATACACCAGTAGGAAATGGCTTGGAACCCCAAAACCCACCCCGTCCCTGCAAGGACTGTTATCTTTTCTCCTTATAGGATAAGAATTCAGATCTGGACCTTAATGTTGCTAGTATTTTGTTATTATGTCTGTGCTTTTCAGGTATCAGGAGACACTTATGTATTAAGCCCAAATTAGACATCTTAACTAATCTAGATGTGGTGGTAATCATGCAATTTCTCTTACTTTTCTTTTTTTTGGGGGGGCACAATACCACAATACAACTCACTGTATAATTTCTTACTGTAGCATTATTTAGCAATGTCCTTTTCTATGGGCTAGACTTTGTCAATTATATAATGACACTGCAGTCAATGTGTATGCATATGTGTCATGCTGTATCTTCTTTATGTACCTGGCTATGTCTGATATTATCTTTCAAACTTAATAAAAATTATTAACTAAAAAAAGTATTTGCCATACATTAAAGCTAAAAAGTTCTAACCAGGCCTACTCATATGTTTTAGATACCTTTGATAGTAATAGTCCTTTCTAGGTAGGATGCTGTTTTTTCATCATGCCACACACTTAAATCAAAATGCAGCACTCCCATGTGTGCCCCCAAGATAAGGCCTGTGTATTTGAATTGCCATTTCCTATTTTCCTAGCTCTTACCTTTGTTAAAAAGGGATAGGTGGCTGCATGTTTTAGCTGAGAAATGAGCAGGTGTGGCATCACTTCCAAGGTTACACCATTCTCCATAACCTACCTTGTTCTAAATTCTGAAGTACAGTGGTAGCAATTAAACACAGTAGTAGCAGTTAAAAAGTTGCCTTTTACTACAGTATACCTTAGGGTTCCTCAAGGTAGTTGAATCAAATTACCATTAAAGACAATGAGATTGCTGTTACCTCACCTACTGTAGCATTTCAAGACAATGAGAAATGTTTGTATTGTCACCTCTGTACTAGCAATGAGTTGCAGTATTGTGCTTTCTCTCTGTCAACAGTACAGCCCTCTTGAGTTTTGCTTTCTAGCCTATATTTTCTTACATGCTCCTAGTGAGTTGAAATATTATGCTTTACTACCTGTTATCAGTACAGACCTCTGAGCTTCTGTGTGGCTTTTATATACCTCTGCAGAAAGGAATCACCTGTGCTACCAATTGAGGAAACAAGTTACTAGAAGACAACCTCTCTCCTTTAAATCATATAAACATATTAAAGGTAACAAGTTAAATCCATGCTTACTCATAGTGTTAGATGAATTTAATGGTAATAATGATAAACTTGAAGAAACCTAGGCCATTTGAGTATTTGAGAATTTAGAATAGTGTTGACCATGGCCAGTAGGTAACCCTGTAAGATGTGCCATGCTTATTAATTTTTCAGCTGAAACATGCTACAAACTGTACCTTTTTATGTTTGCTTGTGCAAATGTGCAGAACAAACATCATGGCATTGCCCAAACACAGTAGGGGCTAGGGAGGTGTGTGCTGTACAAGCCAGTGCAGCTGAGCCTGCTGGAGGTCTACATGTGATCATCTCATAATGGTAAAACAGCTGCTGCTGCTGAGCTGGACAATGGGTGGAAACTTCTCACATATGAAAGGATGCTGCCACACCAATCACAGTGCAGCTGCATCCTTTAATATGCCCTCATTGGTAACAAAGCATTATCACTACTCCTGCCTGGACATGTAAATAACACTGACAGTGGATGCTCAATCCCACCACCAGTATTCCCCTTCCTCCCAACCCAGATTTCCTAAATCTCTGATAGTCAGGTGCCCAACCCTGCCACAGGCAATTACACCCCATCCCCCAAATGCACTCTGGTAGTTCAGTACTCAACCCCACCACCAGCAAAGACAACCTCACACCAAACTAACTCTGGCAGTCAGGTGCCAAAACGACCCAGCGGAAAAAAACATGCATTGCTCTTCCCCCCCAAAGTAACAGTGGCAGTCTGGTGCCCAATCCTGCTGCTGGATAATGTCCCCCTCAACAGCACGCAACACAGCGGTGCCCACCTGTGGTGCCAGCAAACTACACACTGACACTGGAGTGCCAGTCTCCAGTGTCAGTCACTGAAAAAAAAGGATTCCTCATCATCTAAATGTTGCCTGTAAAAAAAAGAAACTGGTCCCTTGATATCTTCTCTGCTCTGGATTTCCAACCCACACCTCGAATAACCAATAAGCACCCACACCTCCACCCCTCACTTACCTACTTCATCCATTGCTGAACTCCTTTCATGAGTGCCGCATGTTCTGCTCCTACAAATGCTGACTGGGAACTGACGGGAAACTAGGTAAGTTTAGTTAATGGCTTTTTAGGCATTTTGAACTTTTACTCATAACTTTGTTAGTTGTAAACATTTGTGTACTAAAATTTCAACATAGCCATTTTTGAACCCCATCTTATTAACAGGGTGGTGTCATTTTTCAAATCCCCTCCAAAACATGTTTTCACAGTCACTCCACAAAATCACCTTTCAGAGAGGATTTAAAAAAGTCTAACTTTCTTGATCATAATGTGGGTACACAAAAAAAAAAAAGCTATTTGAGGGAACTGGCTAGCTTAGTGGATTGGTAGTGGTTTAAGGATACTTTCGCTTCTGGGTCACTGGTTCAGATCCTGCACAGGTCAGTAGTGGCTGAAAGTCATTGCCACCTGAGAATTGTTCAGTGGCCTATGTGAAATGAGTTGCGGTGGTCTCAGTCCAGTTTTCAGTGGGCATGTGTCCACATTACAAAACCACCAAAACAAGTGGCACTAATTGACACCCTTGTTGGCAGTCTCACATGAGACTAAGGACTGAGTGGGCCTGGAGGCTGATCTACCCTTTCACCTATGTAGTGGTCCTTTCATGGCAGGTTTTGGGCACATTGTTGGGGCAGTGTGGGGAAGCTTGCACTGTCGTCACCCATGTTGCTCCTGTCCTGTCAATAAGCAGAGGACTTCAGGTTCCAGTGCTGTCAATCCGGCACCTTTCGCAAGCACTAAATTCACAAAGAAACAGAATCTTAACAAAAAATTAAAATAACATTAAAAAAAAACTATTCTGAACATTTGGGGTCAAAATTTCAAATAACAAAATTATGAAGCAACATAGAATTTTTCCAATGTTGACTCATAACATTGTGATTTTTGTAGAGTTTGACCCCAAAATTTCAACATAGCCCTTTTGTTACCCCATCTTATGAACATGGCATATGTTATTTTTCAAATCCCCTCCAAAACATATTTTCCCAGTCACACTGCAAAATCACCTTTTAGACAGGCATTTTTTTTTCTTAGTCATTTTTCTTTCTCTGGCCCTGGTCTGCCTACCTCTATCATGTCCTGGCATCCCCTTCAGGTCTTCTGGCCGCTATCTACAGGGATCCCTGGCTCCCATGCCGGTCCCGCAGCTAGTACCCCCATGGCTTACCCCCTGTTGTGGAGCAGCAGAGGGCCCCCCTGCACCCTTCCACTGAGACTGGATCCAGTGTGTCGCCACGTACCCTCAGAGCCATTGCCCCCCGTCAGAGACAGCCATCATGCCGCCACAACCAGTGCCAGTTTTCCCATTTTCTACCCATGGCGTGTGAGGCATACAATCATGCCAAGGGACAGGTACCGTACGCACACTTTACCGGCATCGGCCCCAGCACGTTCCCCCCCGACTGCCTGTGCTACTGCATCACCCCCAGCCACTGCTAGAGGCCACCAGAGCACCGGTGATAGCATTCCCCATCCCTGGGGAAGGACAGCAGTCCATTGGATGCTCCATCCTTCACCCTCCCCGCCAACCCATGATGACCCTGGCTCGTTCCTGAACCCGGGTTGCCGGCGCAGTGTTTCAGACAGGCATTTAACATTCCACCTGCCTTGATCATAAGGTGGGGTCATGAAAAGAATTTGTGGAAAATTAAGGTCAGAAAGTCAGAAAACAACAAAGTTCTAAAATAATTGTTGAATTTTTCTGTTGTTTATTCATAATTGTTATTTTTCCAGATTTTGGCCCCAAATTTTCAACATAACCCCTTTGTTAGTCAACCTCATGAACACAACAGATGACATTTTTCATATCTCCTCTGACAGATGTTTTCACAGTCACTCCACAAAATCACTTTTCAAACAGGATTTAAAAACTTTCTTCTGTCTTGATCATAAGGTGGATCATAACAAGACTATGTTGCAAATGTGGGCGTAAAAGGTCAAAAAACAACAATGATGTCAACAAGAAAGGTTGAATTTTTCCAGTATATACTCATAACTTTATTTTTGCTGGCCCTAAATTGTCAGTATGAAACTCGTGTTACTCCCACCTCATGATCATGACAGGTGTCATTTTTCAAATCCCCTCCAAAAAATGTTTTTGAAGTCACTGTATGAAATCACTTTTTGAGGGGATTTAAAAAATTCTATCTGTCTTCATCATAATGTGGGGTCATAAAAAGACTATGTTAGCAATTTGAGGTCGAAATGTCATAAAACAGTGAAGTTATGAACAAACAGTGAACAAATAAAGATCTCTACAATGTAGGAATGACATTGTTATTAAACCAGCTGATAAGGGAGGTGCTGTTGTGGTCTGGCAAAAAGGAGCTATACATCATGGAAGCCACACAGCAACTCTCTGACACCAGGTTTTATTCTTCTCTCTTCCACAGGACCCCACTGTTGACTATCAGACAGAGGTCACCACCACCATCACCTCTGCTATTGAAAACAATGAGCTCCCTGCTTCTGCTAAGAGACTCATAGTCCAGCATCCCCAGACATCTAGATTTTATCTTCTTCCCAAAATCCACAAAACAGGTAACCCGGGTCGTCCCATAGAGTCTGCCTGCTCCTGCCCCACATCCCACATCTCCGCATTTTTGGATGGCCTCATGAGACCCCTTGTTGAGTCCCTGCCCTCCTATGTTAAAGACACTAACCATGCTCTCCAGTTATTTGACAGGTTCAGATTCAGTGACTCTCATCAGCTCATCTTCACCATGGACATCAAATCTCTTTACACAGTGATCCCCCATGATGATGGTCTGACAGCTTTGCAGCATTTCTTGAACAAGCGAAGTCCAGCAGCCACCACACACACTAACTCATCTGGCAGAACTGGTTCTAACACTCAATGCTTTTTCTTTTAATAACAGTTTTTTTCAGCAGGTCAGTGGAGTTGCCATGGGTACCAAGATGGGTCCCAGCTTTGCTAATCTGTTTGTGGGTTGGGTGGAGGAACGTTTTTTTCTCTCATTCACAGGGACTGTGCCTGAACTCTACAAACGCTACATTGATGACTGTGTGGGGGCCACCTCCTGCTCCAGAGAGACCCTCCAAGTCTTCCTTGACAAGTTCACCATGGCTCATCCTTCCCTTCAGTACACTGTTGAAGTATCCTCCTCTACACTACCTTTCCTGGATATCCAGCTCTCAGTCCAGAACACTAGTCTGAAGACATCAGTCTATTACAAACCCACTGACTCTCACAGTTTCCTCCTCCATAGCTCCTTCCATCCTAAACATGTCAAGAATGGCCTGCCTTATTCACAGTTTCTTAGACTTCGCAGGTAATGCAGTGAAGAGGATGATTTTGCTGAGCAGACCCAAATAATGCATAGTTTTTTTTATCAACAGGGGATACCCTAAAAGCACAGTGGACAGAGCACTCTCCCGGGTCAGTAACATGCTCCGTAACCTTGACCCCCGTAGGAGGGATACTGTCCAGGGACACTGGTTTACCGGGATTGAGAAAGGGCATATTCCGTTTTGCACATTGTAAAAAACGATATTGTCACCGGTGTCTGTTAAGCCAAAATCCGGTTGGTTTTGTGTACTTTATTTAACAATTTTTAACTCTGCTAACATGCATTTTAGCAATTTTAACCTCCACTATTACACATCCTTTCACCCTTGTACCAATTTAAAGTTATTTTAGGTACAAGATGTGATGGCAGCAGCAACACTACAGCCCCCATACCTAAGGTGTGATAGAAGCAGCATTACGACCCCATCCATCAGGTGCAATGGCAGCACCAACAGCACTATGGCCCCCATCCCTCTGGTGTGATGGCAGCAGCAACAGCACTATGACCTCCCTCTCTCAGGTGTGACAGAAACAGTAGCACTGTGGCCCCCATCCCTTAGGTGTGATGGCAGCAGTACTATGTTCACCATTCCTCAGGTGTCACAGAAGTAGCAGCACTGTGGCCCCGATCCCTTAGGTGTGATGGCAGCAGTACTACATTCCCCATCCATCAGTGGTGATGGCAGAAGCACTACAGCCCCCAACCCTTTGGTGTAATGGCAGTAGCAACAATGCAGTCCACATCCCTCTGGGGTGATGGCATTAGTGACAGCACTATGATCCCCTTTCTTCAACACCCACACCTGACATGCACAAGTTACAAATGACTTGGTCTCTTTGCTTGTAGAACTCAGATGTGAATTAATCGGAACCATCACCGCTAAGAAACTACCTTTGTTTTTTCCTATCTATAATTTAACTGCCTGAACTGGATTTCTGCCTGTGACACCACTGACCAGGTTTAGGGAACAGACTTGGGTGTTGGAGGGCCAGCTGGTGGGTGAAGGCTTGAGTGTCCAATGACCACTCACCTTCTTCTGGAGGGAGGGTGGGTTCACAGCTCAGCATTTGCTGGCCTCTGATGGAGGCTAAAGGCATGACAACATGTCAGCCCTCACTGTAGGAGGGAGCGTGATGGACGTCGGCTTGTGCCTTGACATCATGTGGCCTGTCACACTCCCAAGAAAATGGGAAAACACCTGCTGACCAACCAAAGGACAACTGTTGGTCCCTCCATAAGCCAGAAGCCCCAGACATGTGTCTGTTCTGACCCCTGCTATGCCTAGGATACACAGGAAGCTCTTTAGAGCAATTCTCCTTCCCTGGTAGCCTCCCACAGGGGTAAGGACCCACTCAATGAAGGGTTACTTTGGGTTACCTGGCAGCACAGAAGTAAGGGGGCAGTGGATGGTGATTGGGACTCAGCAGTGGTGGTAGGGGAGCTTGGCAGGCCTGAAGGAGTGAATGGCCAGGGGGTAGGAGGAGCAAAACAAAAACTGCTTGAATTTGCTTTTCTGAAATACAGTGTCTTCACCTAAAAAATCCATAAGTGATTAATGGAGGACGTTCAAATGTATTTATGCATCTCCCAGACACGTGGATGCTTTTTTTTTTCACTTGGTGTCCATGAAAAGCGTGTCTCTCAGTTTTCATGTCTGAGCTCAGATGTGAATTGAGCACCACTCTGCCCATCAGCATCATACAGCCCCTGGGGTCTTACCTTCTGTACGTCATTGACTGTGCTTTCAAAGTCCACTGGCCAAACATATGTACGCTTAAATACTTAACATTTGCTTTTTGTTGAAACGGTTTATCAGAAAACTTTCTGTTGTCACAGAGACTGACACAGCAGGTGGGAGAAAAGGTGCAGATTATCCAATTCACCTAAATGGGGTGCTAACTGTGAAGTATTTTCATAAGTAGTAAGGCAGTTTCTTCTTTGTGGACATACTTTCATTCAGACTAATTTTCATTCAAACAACTGAGGATTTTGGATGGCCCTACTGATTATAAACTTGAATAAGCTAGTTGGTAACAGTGATCCTGCATTTAGCAATCTACAACCTAGATGCATATATGCAAAGAATACAATAAAAACCTGACTAAAATCTAAAAACAAGCTTATAAAATACATAAAATGTATCTGAACATTTATCTTTACCTATACAAAATCATTGCAGCCCAAGTAAAACTCAGGTAAATTACATGGTACCCTGACTACTATTCTATGATGTAGTAAACATATATTGGTATTTTTTTATATTCTTTATAAAGCAGGTAAGGCACACTAGGCAGAACTGTCTATTTTCAGGAGTGACCTAAAAGCACTGGGGAGGTTAAGTGACTTGCTTGGAGTCACACAGTATGCAAGTGGAGGTTGTGGGAATCAAGCCCAGGTCTGCTGGATGTACCCAGTTCATTTACTGTTTGCTACTCTAACCACTAGGCATGGGTGGTTAAACTGAATGGCTGATTACAACAAAGCAGTGCAGGTGATTTCCTTACTGACTTTATATGCAGTAAAGCAGAAAGAATGCAAAGCACAGCAGCATTCATTTTAAGATGCTGAAATCTGGGTCAGCCCACTGGCACTGCAGCAGCACTATTGCTTGCAATGCCAGTGACCCAGGGTCAGAAGCAAACTCGAGTTGCTGGAGGTCTGGCCTGGGGAGTAGGATCGAGCACCTGGGGGACTGCCCTCCTCCTCCAGGGAGGGTGGGCTGCAGGTCCTGCTGCTTTACCACCACCTGTGTGACCACGGGTGGTGATGCAATGGTGCTGCAGAGTGATCAGGAGGGGAGGATGCTAGCCAGGATCTGGAGCAGTGGCATGTTTCTATGTGAGCTACCTCCTTGGATCTTCTGTAGTGCTGGTGCCCTCAGGGACAAAGACCAGAAAACCAGGAACAATCACCCCACATTGGCCACTGGCAGAAGGGACCCAGGTGCCCCAGACTTCATAACCAGGCTCCATGAGGGACCCACTGAGCTGCCCAACACACACTAAGGGAGTGTGGAGGGTGACCTGGGGTCCCTTCCCTTCCCACCTGGGGGGGGTACAATCCAGGCAGGATAGGGGCAGGACCACAGGAGCTCCTGAGCATTAGCTGGGGGTGAAGCCAAGGGCTAGCCAGCCTAGGGATCTCTGAAAAGTGGAGACTGATGCTGTGAGAAGGGGACATAGAAAGAGAAAATAAAAAAAAATGTAAAAAGATGCTGAAATCTTAGAAATTCTGTGCAGTGACATGCAATTTCCGTGAGGCACTGGTACAAGAATTCAAAATCCGCAAACCGGGCAGGATTCCGTGATTGTTACCGGTGTTACCGGTAAAAATGGAAAACCAGGGTCCCTGATACTGTCACACAAGAACAACGGCGAATTCCACTAGTTCTTCCTTTCCATCAGAGCACACCTTCTCTTCACAGGATCATCACTAGTAACTTTCCCATTTTGCAAACTGACCCTAACATTGGTGCTTCCTTTACAGAACCATCTATTGCCTCCTACCGCCGGCCACCTAACCTGCGCAATCTCCTGGTAAAAAGCAGCCTACCCACTCCTAACAGTTCCTCCCCCCCAGGTACCAAATCTTGCAACAGGGCTCGCTGCTACACCTGCAAATTTATTTCCAGTGTAACTGAGATTCGGGGCCTACAGGTGTTTTTCACATCACCAAGGAGTTCTCATGCACCTCCACTAATGTAGTGTACTGGTTCTTTGCAGGAGGTGTTCAGCTATTTACATCGGAGAAACTGGTAGGCGTCTTGCTGACCGCTTCAGGGAACATTACAGAGCAGTCAGGAATGGTGAAACTGCTAAACCCATTGTATCCCACTTTATCTCCAGGGACCACAATGTCAATGACCTTTCTGTTTGTGTCCTTCAGCAGGGCTTCCGGATCCTAACCATAGAAAAACATGGAGGCTGCTGATCATCCGCCTTGGCTCCCAGCAGCCCTCTGGTTTAAATGATAGACTTATTTTCCACTAACATCTTTCAGCCATCCCTTTTTTTCCCTAAAGTCAATTTGTTTTGTACTGATTTATTTTTCATTTTCACCATATGTCCCCATTTCTGTCTCCTTTCTCACACATTTGTCACCTTTCAGCCTTATTACAAGGCCCGTTAATCAGTCTCTACCTAGGAACTTCCCCAGCTCTTTCTCTCCCACTATGTTTTATCTTTCCCATCATCACCTTTTTGTTTCACAGATTCTCTTAATCTTACCATTTATCACTTCTTCTCCCTTAGCCTCCCCCTTCTTCTTTCTCCACATATATATCTCTCTCATTTTACCTCTCCTCTACACTAACTTGTTTTTTTTCTCTTTTAGATATTTCCTGAAGAAGACCTAAGGTCAAAACGTAGATTTTTAACTCTATTTTCTATTTTCAGCGTGCATTTAATATAACCATTTTGTTTTGCTTTTAGACCACATGCTGACGCAGCGCCTTGTCTTTGTTGTTTTACAACAAATAAAGATGTTCTTTATTCTGTTTACCATTTATTCAGCTCTATACCCCTTAGCTTGGTGGAACCCAAAGTCCATGAGACAATGGTTATTGGGGGTAAGAATGCTCTGTCTGTAGCCTCAATATACTGTTGATCTATCTTGTAGCAAGACGCAAGCAACCTGTTCAGCACTGAAAAATGTTTGTTAATAAAGGTAAGGGCTAATAAAATAGGAAAGGACTGCTTTAATATGCAGGCCATAT
Organism: Neoceratodus forsteri; assembly: GCA_016271365.2. Classification (NCBI taxonomy): domain Eukaryota; kingdom Metazoa; phylum Chordata; order Ceratodontiformes; family Ceratodontidae; genus Neoceratodus; species Neoceratodus forsteri. The sequence continues at coordinate 605,667,933 of CM057449.1, read as the reverse complement.
CTGGGTAGCACAGATGGGGGACGTGCTGGATTTTGGTTTCAGTGAAGGCATGGCAATAGACCAGCAGCTTCCATTGAAAGTATCATTGCTATCAGATTTAGTTAAAACTTATGGGTTTGTTTGGGTTTGAACTTGTTACCTTTAATTTATGTTCTGTTCTCACTTACTCCCACAGAGAAATCCACTTGCCTTAAGTGGGTTTCATATAAAGCATATATAGGAGATACACAGAAAAAAATATATAAAAAACTGAGAATAAACTACAACCTTGTACAGTATGTAGAATAACTGTTACATACTGTACATCTATTACATACTTCTAAGCTGGTGCACCAAGCTAACAATCTCCAGTCCAGAGAGCTCATTTTACATTGGTTGAAGGTGCCCAGCCCTGAAGTAAAGTAATTACCATGCTGACTAATGCAGAGAGTCCTTTTGCACTACTAATTTTGATCAAGGAGAATCTTTTTGAGGGGTAAAGATTATACCTTTATTAGTCAAATGAAAAGTTAAAGGTACTTGCTTTTGAGACTTAGAAGCCTCACTTTAGGTATTTTACAATATAGGTTGAATTGCCTGCCATTTCTAGAAGCTTGGTTTTGATTAGCAATGCAAGAAAAAAAGAAGGAAGGGTTAAATCAGAAGGTCTGAGTAATTTTGAAGCATTATTTACCAAAGCAATAGGAATGATATTATTCCTACTGCTTTAACATTAATTAGCACTTCAAAGTTTACTCAGACCTTTGCAGTTTTTTTTCTTGTATTGCTAGTCAAAACCAAGCTTCTACAAATGGCAGGCAGTTCAGCTTACATTGTAATATACCTGAAGTAGAGGTCAGCCTAGAAAGCTTGTATCTTTAATTTAGTTAGCATAATAAAGGTATTATTTTTACCTGGCAAAAAGATTCTTTTTTTGTTTCTCTCCTGCTTTAGTGGAGGCTAACACGGCACTGCCTAACCTTGAATTATAATCAAAAAAATGTTAGTCAGCTAAAGAAAACTGTTACAAGAAGGCACCCCTCTCTTTGTTAGAAATTAAAAGTCTTCTCCTGAGCAGTCTTTGAATTACATAGTTTTAACCCAGGATTTAACACAAGTAAATCCTGGAGCTTATGAATTTTGTGCAGCTGACAGGCACCATGTCTGTATCCGCAGTTGATCCCTGGTCACTGCTGGGTGCTTGTCCCTGTTGACTCTCTCCATCACTTGGAGGGACTGTTCTCCTCTTCAGTGTAGCCAGCTAGGCCCATCTGGATGTTCATTTAGCCGTATCAGGAAACACAAGCACACGGTAATCAGACATGCCCTCTATAGAGTCAGCTCATAGTCTCTTCTGTTGGATATCCGACAAGACCCTCTTTCATCCCACTGGACTAGCAGGCTCCAAACTCACACACTAAGGTCTGCAAAGTGTGCAGTGCTGCATCCCTCCAAAGCCTTTGCTGGAAGCTCCATCTCCTTTTCCTTCTCCTCTTACTGATTCAGCACCAAACAACACACAGCAGCAGTAGTAGTTGCAGTCTATCTCTTGCTGTCATTCATTTAGTCCTGGTGCCATTATTGATTGTATTCTGGGAAGGAAGGGCTCTGAGACTTTGGATGCCTCCTAATAGGTCTCATAGGTGTATGAACTTCTTTCCTGCCCTCACGTTCCAACATACACTGTTGGGCTTCATTGCTCTGGCCTCTCTTGCTGCTAATTGGCCGCATCTGTGAGTGATCACTTTCTGACCTCACACTAACATCCTGGGGTCCCAGTCCCTTCTGAGCCTCTGTGGGGACTAGGAGAAGAGATGAAGGGAGTCTTCTGTCTTGCTGGACAGGAAATCAGTGCAGCACTATAGCTAGGGTGTCCTTTGGTGTAGGTGACTGCCTGGTCTGGTGCTGGCTCCCCATCAGGAGTTGTAGACAAGCCCCCGCTATAGGGGGGAGTTTACATATGCTTGTGGGTGTGTGTGTGTGTATCTATATCTATCTATATATATATATATATATATAATTTACTGTAACTGACATTCAACACACAGTATTATGGTATACAAATTTATTGTCTCTAGCTACACAACTGATTAGGACTGTTTTTACTATGATCTGGCAAGGGGGACATGACAGCATGCGAGGGAGCTTATATAAGCAGCTGTTGTCTCAAATAGATTTTTTTCTAGTAGGAATAGTTGCCAAGAATAAAAATTGGAATTCAAAAAAGGAATGGCTAAGTAATTTAATATTTGGCATGCTGCTTAATCAAGTACATGGTACAGCTGATGTTGATTATGATGTTTGTTAAATGGGCTCAACCTTAATCTCAGATGTAAACTATTTTGGATTTGTTTCCCTGCAGAAATCTGCAAACAGCAAAGCCTGCTCCCTTACCTTATTTTAACTTCACTGCTGCTGTAATGGCCTAAGACCTCCTGTATGTAGTCATTCATATACAAACTACTCAGAATAAGATCAAATCCTTGTGAAGTTCCCCCAGGACTCTTGTTTGCCTTATACCTAGCTGCATAGCTACAGGGGTATGTGCTGTCAGGATAATAGGCCTGGAGTTCTAGAATTGTCAAGGGGTTATTACAGTGTGTGTGTGTGTGTGTGTGTGTGTGTGTGTGTGTGTGTGTGTGTGTAGGGGAGTGATGCAACTAGGCAGCTGAAGGCACACAATTAGGCTCAAGGACTTTTCAGACCTGGTATGGATATAATATTTTTTTAAGACTGCTTGGCATAGCCCAAAACAGAATTTTTGCTAATAAATACAGGTAGTAGTGGTAGTGGCTAAAACAGAATAACACAAATTACCCTTTGTTCATTTCAAGGGACAGCAACTCATCAGGAACAGACCATCCTAAAATGTGGAAGGGCACTCAATCTTGGAATGCGACAGATATTGAGGAGTTTGGCATGGACTAACAATTTCAGAATATAGTGAGGAAACACTCTGTTGGAATGTGAAAGGACATACCATTTTATTCTGAAACTGCCACATTCCAGAACTGTATACACCTACCACATTTCAAAATTGCACATAACATCTCCACCATGTTGTGACATTACATGTCCCAGCCATATTCTGACTCTGCATTCTTGCCAAATTCCAAAAGTTTACATCCATCACATTCCAAAGTTATGTGTCAATACCACATTCTGAAACTGCTTCACAATCACATTCCAAAATTGTGCCACTGCTACATTCTGAAAATGTGCATCCCTGCCACATTCCAAAATTACATGTCACTGCCACATTCTGCAACTACATGTCCCCACTGCATTCTGAAATTTTTTGTCTTGGCAACATTCCAAAATTGGGCATCACTGTCACATTCTAAACCTAAGTCACCACTACATTCCAAAACTGTGCATCCCTGTCACATTCTGAAAATGCCCACCACATTCCAAAAGTATGTGCTTCCTAAATTGCGATTCTCAGACATGCTCCACAGTTGGCGTACCCACCACATTCTAAAATTGTGTGTCCAAGCCACACTCTGAAATTTTACCTTCCAACCACATTCTGAAATTGTATGTCACGTCTACATTTCAAAGTTGCCTATCTTTGTTGCATTCCAAAAATTCCAAAAATCTGAAAATGAGTGTCACTGCCACACTTCAAAATTGCATGTTCAAATCACATTCTAAAGTTGTGTATAAATGCCACATATCAAAATTGTGTATCTCTGCCGCATTCTAAAATTGCATATTATGGTTACATTCCTATTGCATGTCACCACCACATTCTGAAATTGTGTGTCCCTTCCGCATTCTGAAATTGTGTCACCATTACATTGCAAAATTCTGCATTCCTGTCATATGAAAATGCTCATCCTTAGCACATTCCATAATTTATGTGTTTCAATTAGGACTGTATATTTGGTACATTCAGTGCCCAGGTATTCAGTTTTCAGATGAATATATGGATTCTAAAATAAAAAAAGGAAAAGCCAACAGCCCCCACTTCCTTCCTCTCCCAGATCCAGTTACATACAGAAGGCCCTATCCCCCACCCCATAGTTAGCACCCAAATCCCACCATCCTCCCCCAGCACCACATTTTGACATGCCAGAATTTTTAAAAAAAAAAACTACAATCATGGGTGACTGGCACAACCCGCCTGCCTCCATGGCTTGCAGCCGAGTCTCATGACTGCTTCCCCCATAGCTAGCAGCAGCCCCACCACACCTGAATGTAAATCAAAAAAGAAAGCAACTGACTCAGTCTGCCCTCCTCCACAGTTGGTTGCTTTCCTCTGAATGAAAGCACTCATGCACTGGCTTACTTGTATAGAAAACCAGCTCATCAGCCGGCCCAGTGGCATGGAGGGCTGAGACATCCATGCCTTACCTCCTGCCACACTGGCAACTGATGTTCAGTGTGTGAATAGGTCACTGGGGGTCAGCCGGGGAGGAGGAGGCTTGAGCATCCCCAGGACAGATCTCCTTCTCCGGGGGGGGGGGATGCAGCAAGTGGTGTTAGCCTAGCTCCTAGCGGAGGCTAGGGGCTGGTACAGTGATGCTGTCAGACTGAGGGGCAGAGACGTGGCAGACACCTTGCATGCCATGTACAGGAGCAGGCACAGCACTGCCATTGGGGTCCCACTATGCCCCTCTCTGCAGGGAGAAAAACATAAGGGAAACTGCCGGCAGTTGGATGATGGCGGGCACCTGTAGGCTCCACCCCAGCCAGACGGACCAACAGAACTGGATCCTGAGAGTGGTGAGGGTGAGCACTCCCCTGCCAACCCCACTGGGGGGGTAAGCCCTGGGGGCAGAATCTGGTGCTGGCGGATGTCAGGTGGCTGCCAGGGGAGAGAAACAGAGTAAGAAAAAAAAAGCTGATCATGTGATCAGCTGGTTTACTATGTGAGCAAGCGTGTGCTAGTGCCATTATTCAGAAGAAGGTGGCCAGCCATAGAGGAGGGTGGTCTGTGTCGGTTGCCTTCTCTTTTGATTTACATTTGGGTGTGGGAAGGCGTCTGTCATGAAACTTGGAGGCTGGCAGTGGAGGTGGGTGGCTTGTACCAGTGAGCCATCATTGTAGTTTTTTTAATAATAAATTCTGGCTTGTCAAAATGTGGTTCTTGGGGGGGAGGGAGGAGGAATTTGGGGTAGAAATCATAAGGGCTACCACCTTGGGAAGCATGGTGCTAATAGGGTATTTCAAACTACCAGATGTTGATTGGGAAATGTTGGATCCAGGCATGCAAGGATCCAGGCTGTTTTAAATGCAATAAAAGAGAGATTCATTGTACTGAATAGTGGGTAAAAGAACCTACTAGGTATGGAGCCCCCTGATGAAGATCATTCCAAGTTGAAGCATCTGGGAGCAAGGACCTACTGTTTCATACCTATGTGCAATACATAGCACTAACCCACCATCTTCAAATCCTGAGTGCATTTTTTTGTTCTCTGTGTAGCCATCCTCATACTAGAGATGCAGCGTATTTAAAATCCGCTGGCAAAGTGCACGCGAAGTGGGCACTTCGCATTGCCACTCTGCTACGCTGAGTAGGCAATGCAAAGTGCTCATTCCTCCTTGTCATTACCACTTCGCGTTGAGGCTGAATGACAAAGCGAAGTAAGGCGAAGTCATTGATTTCAATGGACTTCGCGTTCCTCATTATGATTCTAAGTGATCCACTTGGTGTTTCAGACTTGGCAGCCCCCCCCCCACACACATCACATGGCTTACAGTACTGTAAGTCACATGCTCTCTAGCCAGGCAGGAAGGAAGTGAGTCACACAGACAGTTTAACTTTCTCCTGTGCAGACTGAGAGAGAGGAGTGTGTACTAGAGAGAGGAGTGTTTTGATTGCTGATAATTTGAGATCAGAGTGAGGAAGAGAGTTAAAGTTTGATTGTAATAACCCAACAGCTTTTTTAAAAGCCACATTTTTTTTTCTTTTCTGTACTGTTTTTTACTTAATTTGTTCTTTCTGTAAATTTTATTTTTCTTACCTCTATACTTAGTTGTTTGTCTGTGTGTGTGTGACTGTGTGTGTGTTGTGCTTGTGTCGCGTGTGACAGAGTAGTGATTGCTTGGACTGAGGGGAGCACAGTAGGAGGAGATATAGAGGCAAGGGTAGGGAATGTCTGGGGGCGGGGGCAGATCTGGGAGAGCATGGTAGCACGTGTCGTACTGTGCGCATGCGTGGGGGGCATGGGTGCCCATTTGTGTTGGACCGCTCTAAACTTGTGAGTGTCCAACCCCCAGAAACAGGACCAGCACCGCCTCCTGACTCTGAGGCAGTTCAACCACCACCACCACTACCAAGTCCAGCACCAGGTCCTTTGGAGCAGGATATGCTTTTGGCCCCAGGCCCAGGTGTGGATCCCATCAGTGTTGAGCAGTGTGAGCAGCCTACTGTCAGCTCATCAGGCCCTCCCCTGCATGTGCTTGGTCCTCCCTGCACCTCCATTGTTTGGCAGTTTTTTGACTGTGTCACGGGGGACAGCAGTGTGGTGCAGTGTCGCCTATGTGCGGTGGAGGTGCACCGTGGCCCCTTGGGGAGTTACCTGGGGACTGGGGGCCAGCGCACCCATATGCTTAATCACCACCGGTTGGAGTGGCAGGCTGCCACAGAACGGACCATGTATGCACCTGCTGGCCGTTCTGTGGCAGAGGGTGCTGCTGTGCATAGCGGCATTCCTAAGAAGAGGAGGGCCACAGCAGCACCTATTGTTCCATCAGCACCACCACCACCAGCAGGTCAGCCTGTCGAACGAGTGGACACCAGAGAAGTGCGTGTAACACTGTCTGACTTGGCAGTTCTCTGGAGTGCTGTTGAGGAGAACAGCAAGAGGATGAGTGCTGTGGAGCAGCGGCTGGATGACATAGAGGGACATCAGCTTCAAATTATGTCCATGCTGGAACTGCTGCTGGCTCACCATGGGATCCCACATTAGTTTTGCTTCCTCACACCATGTTCCCCCACCCACACCTTCCTTGCTGTGTCATAAAATGTATTCCTCCACCATCCCTGACCCTTGTATGTAATTATGCCCTTTTTTTGTTGACTTCCATATGCGTTACACTTTGTATTCTGGGCACCCTTCCTTCTGTTAAGTGTCTGTGCGTTTTGTGTGTGTGCGCTGTTTTGGGGCCTCATTTTTCTGCATCTGAAAAAGGCATCTGTCTTGTGTCCAGAAAATTGACAAGTGGTAACACAGTGAAATGAGACTGTTTCAGCACATACAAACTCCCCCAGAATTAATGGCGCACTCAGTCATGCGCACAAAAGTGGCACAGAGTCCCAGATTTTTTCTGCAGGCCCACAATGCATCCTCCATGTGTTCAGACAATTGACATGTGGTAACAGAGTGAAATGAGACTGTCTCAGCACATATAAAGTCCCCCAAAATTAATGGCGCACTCAGTCATGCGTGCAGTGGTGGCACAGAGTCCCCAGATGTTTTCTGCAGGCCCAGAATGCATCCTCCATGTGTCCAGAAAATTGACAAGTGGTAACACAGTGAAATGAGACTGTTTCAGCACATACAAAGTCCCCAGAATTAATGGCGCACTCAGTCATGCGCGAGTGGTGGCACAGAGTCCCCAGATTTTTTCTGCAGGCCCAGAATGCATCCTCCATGTGTCCAGAAAATTGACAAGTGGTAACACAGTGAAATGAGACTGTTTCAGCACATACAAAGTCCCCCAGAATTAATGGCGCACTCAGTCATATGCGCAGTGGTGGCACAGACTCCCAGATTTTTTCTGCAGGACCAGAATGCATCCTCCATGTGTCCAGAAAATTGACAAGTCGTAACAGAGTGAAATGAGACTGTTTCAGCACATACAAAGTCCCCCACAATTAATGGTGCACTCAGTCATACACGCAGTGGTGGCACAGAGTCCCCAGATTTTTTCTGCAGTCCCAGAATGCATCCTCCATGTGTTCAGAAAATTGACAAGTGGTAACAGAGTAAAATGAGAGTGTTTCAGCACATACAAAGTCCCCCAGAATAAATGGCGCACTCAGTCATACGCGCAGTGGTGGCACAGAGTCCCCAGATTTTTCCTGCAGGCCCAGAATGCATCCTCATTGTTTGCAGAAAATTGACAAGTGGTAACACAGTGAAATGAGACTGTTTCAGCACATACAAAGTCCCCCAGAATTAATGGCACAATCAGTCATGTGCATAAAAGTGTCACAGAGTCCTCAGATTTTTCTGCAGGCCCAGAATGCAAACTGAACCAAAAAAAATATTTTGTCTGACACGACCCAATGCAAAAAGGATTCCATGTCAAAATGATGCCTACAAAATGGCACTGACAAAAACAGTGAAGGAACAACAGCCCCAACCAAAACAGCGAAGAGCACTACAGTGTGTGCCAAAGTCAGTGCAGCTACACTTACTTTTTCTGTGGGGCTCTGCCCATACCCTCATAATTAATACAACTATCATGGGGGAATAGATGAAATTGAGGAGACGGAAAAACTCAGGGGGGACTACTCTACAGTGGGACACAGGTTGGGAGGGGGAGAATGTTGGGGGGCAACCTGGGGTGGGAGGGAACAAATTCAGGAGGGTGGGCGGAATGGGATTAAACAAGCAAAAAAAAAAAAAATCTCCTCACAGCCAGTCCTGAACCTGGGTTTGCCAGCCACATAGGTGGTGACTGTAACCACTACATTACACAGCCAGCTCAGAAGTAACCCGACCAAACAACTACTTATATGCTTGAATCAATAAGTACATCTATGGCTCCCTACCGAAACAAAAGTGCTGAACTTACAATGCACTGTTAATAACATATAGTTCATTTACCACTGCCTATTTTTACCTCAGCCACATTAACTTGCTGTTATTGAATCACTCTATTCACAGGATACCTGTAAAAAGCACTGTCCTGACATCTCAACAAGCTTAAATATCTGATTTTATTAACTAAAAAGTTTGATATTTGATCCCCAAGATTTTCTCTTGAATTGTTTTCTTATTTAAGAAAAATAGTTGGATATCAAAACAAATGATCTTGTTTTAATCTTGACAAGAAAACGTATTTCATACTATATCTTTCTTATTTAAATGTGTGTTTTTTTTCTCTAACTGATTAAAAACCTTCTTTTAAATCTTCATGGCAGAATCCTGTTTCCAGAATAAAATACTAGTTTTTGGGGTTTCGGTTTTTTTTCTCAAACCAAATTTTAAAAATGTTATGACTGGCAAGCTGTTTTTTCACTTGTTCAAGTAGATTATAATATTCACTTTATTTTTAATGCTTTTGTAACTGAATCTTACCATTGCTCATGTTTTGTGTGGCCAGGGTCATATGCCTCATTATCCACCATGCTCCTCATTTGTTGTCATCATTCTCCCAACACACAGACATATGCACACACACCCACACACCCTTTTCCTGTGGCTACCTAATTGAGACCACAACCAGCATCATCATGAGGCATGTTGCTGATGATCTCATGCCAGCAATTTATTCTTATGCAATTGCAACACAAACTAGTCTTTTCTTCTACTTTTAGCACTACAAAAAATTATATAGAAACACAAACATTGCTGGCAGAATAGGGACTGCTTGACCCACTAGTTTGCCCAGATGTTCCCTGCCTTAATCTGACTACACAGACCCTAACTGGTCCCCAGCCCCCCTCCCTCCTCACTGTCTATTCACTAATATTTCCTGATGTCTATCCCATGTATGCTTGAAGCTCCCCACAGTTTTTGCTGTCACTGATTCCACCGACAGTCTGTACAGGTGCCTCCTACCCTCTCAGTGAAGCAGCACTTTCTCACATCTCTCTTTACCCCGCCCCCCCTAGCTTCATCACATGCCCCCTTGATCCTGGTGCTCTCTCTCATTTGAAAGAGACTCCTCTCCTGTATCTTGTTCATCCTTGTGAGGAACTTGTAGGTCTTCGGCATGTCCCCTCTCAGTCTTCTCTCTTCCAGGATGCACACTGTGAGACACTTCAGTCTTTCCTCTTGGGGCTTTACATGCAACCCCTGCACCATTTTAATTGTTGTTCTCTGGCCTGCTTCCACCCTATCTATACCCTTTATGAGGTGCTGCCTCTCCAATACTGTTCACAGTACTCCAGGTGGGGTCTCAACAGCGAGTGATACAGTGGAAACACCACCTCCCTCCTCCTGCTGGAGATATCCCTCCCTGCATCCCATGAGCCCCGCCCATTGCCTTGTCACACTGCCCTGCCACTTTCAGTTATGATAACCTAAAGGTCCCTTTCCTGTTCAGTGACTATCAGTACCCTTACATGCTATACTCAGCTCATGGGTTCCTATACCCTAGGTGCATAATTTTGCACTTTTTGGCACTGAACCCTAACTCCCATGCTCTGACCACTCCCTGAGTTTCCCAAGACACCTGTACATTCTCTCCACCCTCTCCTGAGTGCCCACCTTATTATTCATTTTAGTATCATCTGCAAAAATACATACCTTCCTTTCCAGTTCATTTGCAATGTCACCTATGAAGACATTGAAGAAACCCAGTTCTAGTATTTGGACTTGTGACACCCCACTGGTCACTCTCTCATCATTTGAGTGGGTGCCATTAACCAGTACCCTCTGTCACCTATCAATTAACTTTCTAACCCAGTTCACCACTTTGGATCCACTCCTGGGCTGCTCAATTTCTTTATCTGTCTCCTGTGCCATACAGTGTTGAAGGTCTTGCTAATCACCAGATAGGCTACATCCACTGTCCTCCCCAATACATTCCCCTGGTCACCAGTGGAAGAAATCAATCAGATTTGTTTGGCATGACCTCCGCCCCCCCACCTCCATGAATACATACTGCCTGTGGTCTTGCAGCCCACTGGATTCAGGATACTCCTTGATTAGATGAAAATATCCATTATCCCAAATTGAAATCTTGTATTTGCATTCCACAGATTTTCTACAGTTGTTATTTCTTATTGGTTAAGGAAAAACAGGTATACTATATTTTTTAATTGTTTCCATCTAACTAATTAAAAAATCTATTTTTATAACTTTATTGTATCAAGTTGCTTCTAGCCCAAAATGCTAGTTTTAGAGATTTACATTTTTGTCTCTAAACAGTTTAAGAAGTTGATGAGTAGGAAATGTTTTCACACTTTTTAAGAGGTAGAGTCTTTTTCCTTTGTTTTTGGTGTTGTTTTTTCAGTTGAGTCCTACTATTACTCAAAAGGGTGACCAAACTTACACCTCTCAATGTACCATATATTTATTTGGGTTATTGTCATTATCACCCTTCTCTTGCCTACTCCCACTGATCCAAACCACAGTATTATCAGACATGTGCCATTGTATACACAGTCACAGTGCTGGGTGGCTCTTTTGGGGGGTACACATCACTCTGTCTATGTTACCCATCAAAACCGCCATGTTCAAACAGTTGCTGCTGTCTGCAGTGAGTGGATTGTCTCTGCATCAGTGGTGCTGCATACAATTGTGCAAACTCTCATTCTAGTTGTTAGTGGTTTCACATAGCCTTTGTGACCACTAACAGAAGTGTGGCAGGCACATGGGTCAATTCATGGAATGGCACCAAGAACATGGTGTCATGCCATTTCTTATGCCCTGAGTACACAGCACTACTGCCAATGTGATCCCCCCACCTACTTGCCCCATACCTTAAGACCCACTCCGCTGGTCTTCCCTAGGGGTCCAGTGGCCCTGAAATCCCACCCTATGGTGACTGAGGTCTCTACCATCCACATAGTGAATCCCTGCTCCCTATCTCAATTTTTGACTTGTCTTGTGTTAAATGGCACTGTGTGCTGTATAACGCTTCCCCCCTTCCAGAAGGGACATCATGGCTTGCAAGGCAGAGGCCCCTTGAAGAACTGTTTTCTGCACTTGTTCTGGTCCTGAAGTTGATGTGCCTTGTAACTTGAGGTGTGGACACTGGGTAGCCACTGTGCATAGCATGACACCTCTGTATATATTAGTGCCCTCATTAACTCTGCCTCCCCTCACCCTTTCTCTGGCACACTGAACTGTGCAACAGTGCAAGGAACAGCTTGTAATGCCTTTGTGTATAACAGAAAGGGGCACAATGCAATAATGTGCCTCAAAGTGGCCAGCAACCACTTTACAATATAAAATTGTGACTGTGTATGGAGCCCCAGTTCTTCATAGGTAGTTCTATTTTCTGTCCCTATGACCAAGAATCCCAAACATTACATTTCTTCAGTGTATATACTATTATACCATATTTCATACTTTCTACACTTTGTTGCTTGTTTTTCTTTTCCGAATTGTATACCATCATGTTTTCTGTTTCTCATTTTAATGAATCTTCCTGACATTGGTGGTCAAAGAAACAGATGGGGTCACTTTTTATACTTCTATGTTCCAGACTAGTAATGAAGACAGCTCCATTACATATCACAGACAAGCCCAGACAGTAATGAAGGGTGCAATATTTTTCTTTAATCTTCAAGTTTTCAGTGAGTAGAGAATTTATTTTAGCAAACAACTTATTTTCATTAATTTATTTCATTTCTCGGTCACAGACAATACTTGCTAAACACTTAAAACAAGAAAAAGGATATTTAAAATAACAAAACAGGAACAAATATACCTAAAACAAGAAAATGTTGCACTCCCAGAATGCAACCTCATTTGCATTTTGAAATTCATATGTAGTACTTTAACTTGTATAAATAATCACAATAATAACATTAACTGTAACAGTTTGAAGCAGACCTTTTACCATAGGAAAGTAACTGTCTAAACACAAACTAAGCCTAACATATTAAACTACCCTTAACTGAAAGAGTTCAGTTTTGAGGTGGTATAAACAGAAATTTGGCATTTCTTTGCATCTGATATAAAGAGAAGAGGTGGGCATCTTCCATTGTGATGAGCATCATATACTGGGTTAGAGAAGTAGTACTAAGATGACAATGAATGCAAAAGTAATTGTGGGTGAAGTGCATTAATAAACATAGTAGGAATTCCCTTTTACTATAAAGTTGTCATAGATATTTAATATTTTTTATAAGCTAGGTCTTTAAAATAAGATCTTAAAATATGACTTATTAGGGCTGATTTTCAAAGGTCCCCTTTAGCTTGATGCACCATACACTGAACCCCTACTTGTGGCAAACTTGGGCATGCCAGGGAACCTGTGCTAAATTTTAGTAGAACCAGAGTCCCAGTACCAAAGTCTCCAAATCTGCTGCAAGCCATCCCATGCACTGAACAAATGGTGCAGAGGAGGGGAATGCCACAAGCTGAGGGACATTTGTACGGCAGTGCTAGACATGGCAGAGACCTGCCAGCCATGCATCTAGAAGGATGACAGGGCTTGTGGAGAGCAGGATGGGCTGGGCTGGGGGTGGGGAGTGGCATTGGACCCAGGAAGGGGGCAGGACATAGCCGCCACAATGCCATGAACTGGGCTATGTGGGGGGAGGGATGACTTCGAGGTCAACAACTGGGGCTCCACTGGTGCCAGAACAGGTGTCTGGATGCAGAATGGGCACAGGACTCCACTGGCACCATCCACAATAGGGAGGCATGGCCCACCTCCCACCCAGCAACAGCTCCATGGATAGCACATGAGCTGTTAGACCAGCTCTGGACTCATCTAACTGTAGTGGATCATGCACCATTTGGTGGGGTTTACAAAATCCTGGGTTAGGGGATGCTGCAGCGCTGCCCTTGTACAAGCCTCCTCCTGCTATAGTACACCAGTGTGTCCATCCCAGAGATGATGCATGCTTGGCTGGCACAGACGGTCCCCCAACTGTCAAAGCCTGCATTGTTAAATCAGGAATGATGCAAGGTGTGACACAGGAGTGCCTTGCATCATTTCTCTTTGATGCAAGCACCTTGAGTTATTCCCAATGCTTCCAAAATTTGGCCCATTATCTTTATTATACTGTATATCCTAAAATATTACTTATTAGGCTCATTTTTAGAGCCAGCCATTAGTGCGATGCACCCTTTAGTGGTACACGTGAGCTAATACATGGAGGGCTTGGGGGACATATTTAGACAGGCAGCATGCTCCAACCAGTATGCGCTGCATGTTTGAATATGGTAGCTGTAGGAGTGCAATGCATAGTGGCTATGCCATTTCACCAGAGCTCCCCACTGAGCTTGAAAGGGAAGAAACACCCAACGCAAGGAAGGAGCCTACAGAAACAGCACAGCAGGCTTCCCATTTCACCAGAGCTCTCCACAGAGCTTGAAAGAGCAGAAGTGCCCAACAGAAAGAAGGAGCCTGCAGAAACAGCACAGCAGGCTCCCCATTTCACCAGAGCTCTCCATGGAGCTTGAAAGGGAAGAAGCGCCTAATGCAAGGAAGGAGCCTTCAGAAGCAGCACAGCAGGTAGCTAGCCAGTGCTTCCATCAGCTGTGTTATACAAAACTAAAGTCTATTGTTGTACATGCAGTCTCCGACTACCGTCTGCCTGTAAATTAATTCTGGTCGGCAGAGTGCTTGTGATTGTTTTTGTCTCCTGTTTATCTGTTTACCTGCATTACTGTTTTCATCAGAGCTTTAAGACTTCATTTTTTGTAGTTTCCCTAATTCGGATTCCTGCCAGTTTTACTAGCATTTTGCTTTGGATTTGGCTGGCTGAGCATGCGCAATCTGACCTCCCATCCCCCAACTGCTTGCTGTTCCTGCACATTTTCCCACTCCGACCTCAGGAGCAATTTTTCTGCCTAAACCCTCCCCTCCCTTACTGACTATTTCTTCTCTCTTCCCTCTCTTCTCAGGCTCCCCATTTCACCAGTGCTTCCCATGGAGCTTGAAAGGGCAGAAGCACCCAATGCAAGGAAAGAGCCTGCGGAAACAGCACAGCAGATAGCTAGCCAGTGCTTCCATCAGCTGTGTCAGCCCATTGCAGCTTCCAGCGACTGCCCCACTCATCCCTAATTTATACCTGTTCCAGGACACGTGACCTGTCACATGACCACCATCCTGCCTGAAGTAATCAGTCCACTTTACCTTTTGCTTGTTATATTTTGTGACCACTAGGAGCCATTGCTGAGCCTCCCTGAGGCTTCCTTCCTAAGCAGCAATACAGTAAGTTGTTCCACTATTTCCCATTCCTGTCTCTCAGGTCAGTTAATCCTGAAATATCTCTCACCTAGGCATATTTCTCTGTCCCCTACCTGGGTTTGAACCTCTGACCCTCTGCTCCAGTGGCAGATCTCATTTGAGTTGTGTACTTTCCTTCCTCTTAACCCCTCCATGCCTTCTGTCTTTCAACCGCTCCCCCCCCACTTACCCTTACTACAATGTCTGCTCCATTTGCATAATGAGGCAAGCAAAGCTCCCTTTCCTGGCAGCCTCATTGCTGGGAACCCTATTCTTGGTTGATCTTGGGGCTTCCTTACTTGCCTTAGATCAGAAGCTCCTATCCTATCTCTCTCTCTCCCTTCTCCTGCCCTGATGTCCCCCCATCCCATGGTCAGGTGGGAGGGCATCCCCATGGGCCTTGCTGTCTATGGATTTCTCACCAAGCAGGATGGTCACCCCTTGGGCTCCTTCCTATTCACTTCCTCTATCCCCTTCCATCCATACCCACAGCATACATTCTGTGTTTCTCTCTGCTGCTGCTAGCAGGAGACATTGAGATTAGTCTTGATCCACCCAATACCACCATTGACCACTTGAACCCTGTCTGTAATGCCTCCACTGGCTTAACGTTTGCACATATTAACCTCTGCAGCCTCCCCATTAAATTCACTGACCTTGAAACCTGGGTTGCCCTATACAAGCCACATGTGCTTGGAATCTCTGAAACGTGACTGAAACTCCACCACTCTGATGCTATTTACCATCTCCCTGGGTACTCCATGCTGAGGCATGATAGGCCTGGAAGAAAGAAGGGTGGAGGGGGTGGACCTCTATTCCCGTGAGCCTCTCTCTGCTGCCCCCGTCCTCCACTCAGACCCTAACTCCCTCAGTGAATGGCTTCTAGTAGAGGTGACCATTGGCACAGCTAAAAAGATCTATGTGGGCTGCTGCTATAAACCCCCTCCAAAGTTACATTTCCAGGCTCACAACCCAACTTGATGGACTGGTATGACGCTCCCCTGTTAGAGATATTATCATCCTGGGGGATTTCAATCTGGACTGGCTCAGTGCCCAGGAACCTGACTTCTCTAACCAGCTCAAGCTCCATAATCTAGTCCAAATAATTACCACTCCAACTAGGCACAACCCAAGTACCTTCAAACATACACTTCTCAATTGGGTGATTACCAATAGGGATGAAAAGGTGCTTTTATCAGAGACACTGTCAGATGCCTTAAATGATCACTCCCCCACCTACATGGTTTGGGCCATGAAGGTCAAGCACCCCCCCAAGACTTCTCTTCTTCTGCAATTTCAACCACCTGGACATTCCCTCCTTCCTAGGTGATGCTTGGAAGATCAATAGGTCGACCCTATACACCCTCTCCAATGTGTCAGAAGCAAAGAGATTCTTTACTGCAGCACTCCTCCATCTCCAAAACCAGCATTTCCCCTGACCACTCATAGGATTAGGGGAGGCTGTACTCACTGGGTCACTACAGATCTCCTAGCCATGATGAAGGAGAGGGATAAACTCTGGTCAGCCTACAAAAAGGCCCCCTCCTCTGCCCATTGGAATGATTGCAGGTCCCTATGGAACAGATGTAAACAGACTGCCCTTGCCCAGAAATGTGATTTCTTCTAGGACACACAAAGGGACAGCCTAGGTGATCTTCACCATTTCTGGGGTGAAGATAGCTCTCTGCTCAACCCATGCATTCACAACCCTATAAGTCACCTTGACACTCCCTCTGGCTGGCTGACTGACCTCATTGAAGTTGCTGTGGCCTTCAATAACAAGTTCGCTGACCTGTCCTCCCTCCTCAGAAAGCTACCACCCCGATGACCCCTGCCCTGGACCTACTCCTGCTGAGCAACCCCCCACCCATGATCATGAAAGTCTTCCCCCCTTCTACCTTCAGATTATCACTCCCAAGGTTACTGCAAAACTATTAAAGAGCTTGCCAAGCTGGGGCAGCCCAGGCAGTGATGGTCTTTTTCCAGCGATGCTCAAACTTGTCTCCCCTGCCATCCTGAAGCCGCTCACCTACCTATTTAACCTGGCAATGACTACCTCCTCAGTGCCCTGTGCTTGGAAGCATGCCAAGCTGGTTCCAATTTTTAAATTGGATGACCAACTATCCTCCGATAACTATCGGCCCATATCTATTCTCTTCCACCTTAGTAAGCTCCTGAAAAGGTTCATCCAATGTCAACTATCCACCTATATCAACACTCACAATCTAATGTCCAGGCAGAACATGGCTTCTGTAAACATCACTCTACCACTAATGCCCTGGCCCTGTTCACTAACCACATTCACAGGAACATGGACTTTGGGAGAGCTACCAGTGTGGTCTTCGTCAATCTGTCCAAAGCTTTTGATCTGGTTGACCACACCCTGCTGCTCACTTTCCTGCATAACCTTGGATGCTCTTCCAGGGCCATGCAATGGTTTCACAGCTACCTCTCAGATAGATCTCTGTCGGTATGCCTAGGCTCTAGCACCTCCCCTGCCCATTCTGTCACCACTGGTATTCCTCAAGGCTCCATCATTGACCCCCTATTGTTCTCTGTTTATAAACTCCATCCCCTCTGACTGTCTTACATGCGATGCCCTACTGTATGCCGATGGTCTCATCCTCTTCACCAGCAACAAGACCCTAGACAACATATCCATGGTTCTGTCCAGTAACTACATTGCTGCTCACAACTGGTTTCAGTCTCATCGCCTACTTGTAAACAACAACAAAAAAATGAAATTCTTGCTGTTTGGATCCAAACCCTTCCTGTCTAAGGCTGACAAGGCTGGACATGCACTTGTGGCAACTACATCGAATGGCACTATACTTGATAACGTATCAACTTTTAAGTACCTGGGAGTAATCCTAGACCCCACCCTCTCCTATGTCGATCATATCACTGCTGTCATCCACTGTGTAAACCAAAAGCTTGATGCGGCCTATCGGATAAACTGGTTCCTGTCCCGTGAAGCCCGCTTAGCCATTGTCATTGGTAAACTACTGCCCATTATTGACTACTGCTCCCCCATTTACTCATCCTCATCTATGGCCCTGAGAGAGTGCCTCTGCTCAACATACAACAACATTTGCTACTTTGCCTTCCTTGCGCTATACCGCTCCCACCACTGCCACCTCTGCCAGACCCTTGGCTGCCTCCCACTACAACTTAGGTTTGATTACTTGCTTGGCTATATCCTGGCTAGCATCATAAGATATGGTGATGCCTCCCTTTGTACGTTTCTCCTCAAGAGCAGAGCACCCTTTAGAAGCTCGTGTCCATCATCAGTCCCCCCCCAGAAATCCTGAAAGTTTCCTCAGCTATGGGTGGAAAAGTGTTTTCTGTTGTTGCTCCCACTCTGTGGAATAGCCTTCCAGCACCTGTCCGCTTCCTGGACACTCATACCATCTTCAAGACCCACTTCAAATCCTGGCTGCTTAATGAGGCAAAGTGCTGTTGCTCCCCTGGTTAATCCCCCTCCTCCTCCTCCCCAAACTGCCCTCCACACATGTTAGTGTACTCCCACTAGACAGCACCTCACTGTGCTCTCTTGCTCTGCACTTAATTACAGGTGTCACCTATCCTTCTATAAATAATGTATAGTTGAGTATTTTTCTAAGTTACCCTAATGAACTGATTTGTTTTAGTAAATATGCTGTTCACCTGTGCAGTCTAACCATCCCCTCTTCTACTTCTGGGAGGTACGGCTGAATGAAGCTCAACGCTATATTACTGCAGCTATCACTAAATCTAGATCTAGTAGCAACACCCTGGACCTTAAGCTTCTGTTGCTCACCCTCAATGAGGTAATTCATCCATTAACAAAAGTCCTAAACCTCTCTGTCAGCTGTGGAAAATTCCCAGACATATGGAAAAGAGCCACCTTGACACCTGTCCATAAAAGTGGGGATAAGACAAATCACTCAAATTATCACCCTATCTCCATACTGCCCCCACTCTCTAAGGCACTTGAGCACATCGTGGCTGATCAACTTACTGATCACTTGGATAAATACAATATACCTTGTCCACAACAACAATGTTTCATGAAAGGTCACAACACCACCACAGCCCTTCTTCAGTTCACCATAGTTTTGCACAGATCCCTTGACAACGGCCTTCTCACAGGGGCCGTTTTCGTCGACCTCTCCAAGGCCTTCGATACAGTGCACCATGGACTACTAATTGGCCAACTACTGAATGCCGGGCTATCACATGACTCTTCTCTCTGGTTTAAAAGCTACTTAGAAAACTGGTCACAGAGAGTAAAAATTGCTGACGCTCTTTCTGATGCCCTGCCTGTTCACTCGCGTGTCCCACAGGGATCTATACTGGGCAGCCTCCTTTTTAGCCTTTTCTTAAACTCCCTCCCTTATCACTGCTCTAAGCAGATCATACTATATGCCAATGATGCTGTTGTATTCTCTACTCACAAAGATCCTGCAACTCTTCAACACAACCTTCAAATTGGTTTCAGTTCTGTAGAGACATGGTTTTTTAATCATAAACTGGTCCTCAATGACAAGAAAACCAAATCTATGCTCTTCTGTAGCTCTCATAACCCACACAAGCTACACTACTTGGCTATCTCCACCACCCAGGAGAACACTCTAGATCAGGTGGGGTCCTTCAAATACTTAGGGATACAGCTTGATCCTAATCTCTCCTATGGACCACATGTAGATAATGTAGCTAGAGCTGCTAATACATGACTTGGTCTCCTCTACAAACACAGATGACACCTCACGCCAGAAGCTTTGAAGGTTGTAGTCCTGAGCTCTGTGATCTCTGTAATAGACTATGGTCTCCTCATTTATGGCTCAGCCACAACCACAACCCTTAGACACCTTTCAACTGCCTTAAATAAGGCATGTCAGCTCATCACTGGTGCTCACCGTCTCACCCACACGTGACCTGTACACCCAGACCAGCTGGCTACAACTATCAAACGGCATAAAGTTTCTCACCTGCTCCATGGTGAAAAAAATCTACCTTGGCCTTGCACCTTCTGGGATCTCAACTCTGTTACAACACCGAACCAACAAACGGTGCCTTTGGAGATCCACGCTATAGCTACTGAAAGTCCCCCACTGTCACACTTCACAGGGACAATGGTCTTTTGCTTATTGAGTGCCACTCTGGTTTAATGGCCTCAGCCCCACTATCTCCTCTGCCCTGACAATTGGTATGTTTAAAACTAGGCTCCGGGACTATCTCACTACTATCAGCTACTGTGACTGCCCAACTTAACCTTGTTTCTCCACTTCCCTGCCTGCTCTATTGGTCCCCCCTTCCCTCCTACTGGATTCTACCCTCACATCTTGGTATACCCAATGCTGTACTTTTCACCCTCTCCCCATCCTACCTACATTCCTTCTCCTCCCCTCTTCCCTCTCCCTATGACTCTGGCACTTATCTCTTGTCTGTTTTCTCTGACAAATGCCACTGGATGCCTTACTTACAATGTTACCCTTGAATTGTATTAATCTGTAATCTGTTTGCAATGTCCACATTGTTGTAGTGTCTCTCTTGATGTTCCCCATAATTTGTATTTTTCTGTCATGGAACCTTTGTAAAAGAGCCTTGGCTCAAAGGTATTTGTAATCCTAGACTTGATTAATAAAAGTAAAATAAAGAAGCCAGGAGTCAGAGCTCTTCTCCCTGTTTCCTTAAGCTCAGTTTTATTTATAACAGGTATGCCACTTTTGCCTTGGCGCTCTGCTCCATATCCTATTAATTTATTTGAAAATTGGAGCTTTTTATTCCAGAGAGTTTCTCACTGTGGTTTCTTTCCCACTCTCCTCACACAGAGACCCACCAGCTGGTGGAAGAAAGTGGTGTAGTTGGGTAGCAAGGCCCAGGAGAAGACAGAGCAATTGGAGCAGTTGAATCTACTGAGTATTTGATGTGGAGCCATCTTTGGATTGTTCTAAAACTCCAATTCTGATGATTTGAGCACAGTTGTATGAAGGTTTGGTCCCTGCTGAATGATGCTGCAGGTCAGGACTTCTTATTTGATTCTCTGCCACTCTCATATTCTGTCACTGGGAGAGCAGCAGTGGTTTGGCCCCCTGAATTTTATGTCTCGGAGCCCAAACTTAAATTTTTGGTGTGGCCTGTTGAATTAATGAGAAATTGTTTCGTTTTTGAAAGATTGTGAATGGTCTATGGGTCTGTGCATTCTGACTTCACCCCTTTTATTTTTTAATTTATCAAAAAATGTAACTTTTTTATAAAATCTAAAAGTTGTGCCCACAGAATACAAAAAATATTAAAAAAACAGCTAAAATTAGTTAAGAAGCATGGTTTGTCTAATTTAATATTGGATAACCAACTGAAGGAAAACTACATTTTTCTTTTTATTTGTTTATTTTTCATTATTTTAAAATTGGCCTTATTCATTAGTTCATTTGCATACATGAATATATGAATATATTCATATAGTAATATATTTGATTATTTCATTCCCCACAACCAGTTCCAGGCCACATTTTTGTATGTTCTTACACATTATTTCTGCATTCTTAGGATACATGTGCAGACCACTCTTTAAAAACATGTGTTTAGTCTCATAAAGCATGTTAATTGCTTTGGGGTTCAAAGTAATAAGATGACACTTCTCAGCTTGAAAGCATCCAAATCTCGATAGCTAAATTTCTTTTTAAAAACATGATGCTGCTTTACAAAAAGAGATGGCATTAGGAAGCAAGACTACTTTTTTCCTTCAGCAGAACAGATTTTCTATTAAAAAAACAAAATGCTACGTAAGTCATATTGGTTATTTCTCTTTTTTGAACATGTGTGCACTGATTTTCTTGTAAATTGTGATTTTGTTAAACTTTTTTGTAACATTGTTATTATAATCACTTATCTTTTAGTTTATGCCATACAAAGTGCCTCTCTGATACATGAGCATCAGTCCCACCTTCTTTTATAAAGTTATATTTTTTAATTTAATTATAATACTGATATATAAAGTAATTTGACCTAGGGGATATATGAAAAAAAGACTGCAAGTTTTCTTTTATGTATATTTACCCTGTATATTTGTTTAATTTGTGGTACTCTTTTCGACATTTACTGGCTGAAGCATGTTGGAATCAAGGAAAGGCTGAACAGACATAAAGCTCTTATTCCAGTAAGAAAGTCTATCAGAAGCCACGATCCACGGACATTTTTATCTCATGGTCCCGGTGCAGTATATGTTCATTTTTTCTCATCACTTGAAACCTAAAGTTCTCAGTGGAAGCTTTTCTGAGCATAAGGCCACATAACCTGGAAGGACTCTCTGTTTCTAGTTGTTATTTGATTTAAAAGAATAGACATTTCAATAGAGGAAACTGTGCTAAAGTGCAAAAGTGCAATACAGCAATGTTATATGTGTAATAGAACAAAAGTGCAAAACGGTAATAGTGCAATAGTACAAAGTGTCCATAGTGCAATTGGTAAAATATTTACTCCAACAGTGTAATAGTGCAATTGGTTAAAGTGCAATAATGCTAAAAAAGTACAACCAATCTTATTTCTTCTTATTAGTACTTAAACAATGCTAATTTCTACAAGGATCAATTGGAAAGAACCTGGGGTGATGGGAGGCAGTTTTGGGACAATATGAAGGCACTTACAGGGAAGGATGACAAAACACAGCCGTCACTGCTAAACACTAATGGCACAAATACCATAGACCCCCACACCATTGCAGAAGATTTCAACTCCACCTTCACAGATCTTAGTTCTGTTCTACTGGCTGAATACAGTACCTCAAGCCTATCAAAGCTGATAATAGATGCCTACCAGGCATCAACTCGCATCCTCAATTTTACTTCAAGAGAGTCACTGTCAAAGAAGCACTGGGTTATGTTAAAAAGGTCCTGGGGAAAACCAGAATGGGGTCTGACAACACTGACATGAAACTGCTGGCACTGGCAATCAATGAAGTCATCGCTCCCATCAGTATGATATTCAATAAATCCCTCCAGCTTGCCAAATTACCTTCTTCTTGGAAACAAGTGCTGGTGACCCTGGTGCTTAAGGGAGGCGATAGATCACTGACCACAAACTACAGGCCCATCTCTATCCTCTTCCCCCTCTAAAGCACTGGAAAGGATTGTGGCAGACCAATATACTGACTATATTCACAAATACCAGCTGCAATGTCCCCAGCAGCATGGCTTTAGGAAACTCCACAGCACAGACACTGCACTGGTGGATTTCACTGAGTATGTTCATAAGGCATTGGATGAGGGAAAACTGGTTGGGTCCATTTTCATTGACTTAACAAAGGCATTCGACACAATCTGCCACCCGCTCCTCTTGCTTCAACTGCATGCCCTTGGTGTTTCCTCAAATGCCGCTCTATGATTCTGGGACTACCTAACCTCCCAGTCTCAAAGGGTCAAGATGGGTCACTCCATATCTACATCCATGGAAGTATCACTAGGGGTGCCTCAAGGGTCCATCCTGGGTCCACTGCTCTTCAGCATGTTCCTGAATGATCTACCCAATGCCTGCACTAGCGAAGTCATTCTATACACCGATGATGCTGTCCTACTTAGCTGTCACTCTTGCATAGAGCACCTACAGGCTGAGCTACAATCATCCTTCCAGCAACTGGAGACCTGGTTCTACTCCCAGAGGTTTCTACTAAACTACAAAAAACTAAGACGTTGCTTCTGTCTAGCCCCCAACTAAAAAGGAGATGCCCTGAACTAACAATCACAAATCAACTGACTGCCACACTGGAACAGGTTCACTCCTTCAAGTACCTGGGTATCATTGTGGATGAAATCCTCTTGTATGTTCAGCACATTGACACGGTGGAGAAAGCTGTGAACACTAAGTTAGGGACCCTGTTTAGGCACAAGAAAAGCCTAACCGCTGAAGCCCTCCGGCTCTCAGTCTCCAGCTCTGTCCTCTCCCTGGTCGACTATGGAATGGTGGTTTATGGCACTGCCACTGATACAGCCCTTGAAAGGGTTGCCACTGTCCTTAACAAGGCTTGCAGACTATTGCTAAATGCTGACTGTTTCACTCACACTTGTACCCTGTATGGTCTGGCCCACATACTACTGATTCAGTCCAGATTCAAATACCAAACTTTTCTGCTAGGGAGAAAAGCCATGCTCTCCCTAACCCCTACCTGCATTGCAGACCTAGTAAAGGAAGTAAGCTCCAAATACAACACATGAAGAACAGTGACAACAGAGCTTGATGTCCCATTTAGTAGAACTTCCCTTGGACAAAGATTCTTCATGTACCAAGCTCCACTATGGCTAAATGAGATCCCTGCTGCAGCTCTAAATACAACAAATATTCAGTCGTTTAAAAGAGAACTGAAACAATACCTGCTGAACTCAAATGCCTGTGACTGCCTTAACTGAATCTGTATCTTCAACCTGGATACACCCTCTTAAACACCTCTGACTCCCTTACCTGAGTCCATATCCTCAACCTGGATACTCCCCTCATCTGTCTGAGCTTTCCTTCTGTTTTACCTACCTTGGACTCCCACTTGCCATCCCTTGCCACCCCCCTTCTAGCTCCCTCCATACTCCCTTCCCTCCATACTCCCCAACACCTCCCCTTTCCACCCACTCTCCTCTAAATATTCTCCTTCTCCCAATCCCTCTCTCTCTCTCTCTCTCTGTCTCCCCCCTCTCCCCTCCTCTCTTTCTCTCTGTCTCTCTAATCTACCCCTCATCCACACTCTCCCCCTTTCCTTCTCCTACCCATTCTGATATTCTACCTTGACAGGCCCCCCTGGGGCAGCTATGCCATACGTTGCTAATTGGGAATCTCCTCCCACTGTTTAATTTCAGTTGTCTAGGTTACTCAAATGCATTATTCATCTGTTTTCTGTATTACATAGCAATCTTATGTTTTGTGTTAACTGTCAAGTTTGTGTTATGTCTCTGCTGTTTTACATCCTGACGTAGAACCTTTGTAAAAGAGTGTATACTCAAAGATTGTTTCTGAATATACAAATAAATAAAAAAATTATCAATTTATAGGATTTAAAATCTTTGAGTTTATTTTAGCAACCTCATAAAGCTTAGAATATGGTAATCACTACAAAGGGGAGAAAAGGATTTCTAGAACCCATTATGGAGCCCCATGTGCAGCCCATATAAGCTGAAGCTCTTTTTTTTTTCAATTTAAAGTTTATTAAACATATTTTTCACTTTACATAAAAGGCAGATATACATGTATACATTACATGATACATACATTTTTGTGTCCCGTGAATCTGTCCCTCCCTCCACACTCCTCCCCCTCCCCCCTTTTCCCACACTCCTCCCCCATTGAGTAGCAACAATACCATTATTGGGACAGCTAGATCATAGTCAAATCCACAATATACAATCAGGGCCGACACATATCATACAGACAGTTAACTCATTTATAAAGAATACAGGGTATACAATGGATCCCAAATTTGTTTGAACCTTCCCATTTTATTATACAAATTGGCAATAGCTTTTTCCATATGGAGATTTGCCAAAAGTTCAGTCAACCATTCATTATAGGAAATCTCCTGCTGATCAATCCAGTGTCTTAATATGAGCTTTTTTACCGATATGGCAATACGTGCCATGGGGAACTTACGATTATGTACTCTAATACTAGAAAAATCTCCCAGGAGACAGATTTCAGGGGTAAACGGGTCTGCAAGTCCCAACAAGGGGTCAGATAACTGTCTGATTATAGTCAAAGTGGAGATACTTTGGGGCAGGACCAGAATACATGAATCAAATTCCCTTCATCCCGTCAACATCTGGGACATAATGGGGAAGACTTTAAACCTAATTTGGCCATTTTCATTGGTGAATAATATGCATTATACAGGATGTTCATTTGCGTTAGTCTTAACCTGTCTTGAGTTATACATTTGTGGCAATTATACCAGAGTGTTGGCCAATCTATAACATGATTTGGAAATAAAACTTCCTACAGTCGGGTTGCACCAAAGCAGTCCGGGTATTTCCAGTTATAGATTGTGCTATAAATTACTGAGACTGCTTTAGGATCACCACTGAACTTCATATGTTCTTTACCAAATGGGATGCTTTGGGTGAGCTGGGATTTTTGACCAAAAAATTGTATTAATAAATGCCATAGTCGTATAAGTCAGAAAGTGTATTTATGTGGGGTCCCAAGTTTAGCCCTGAGTTCTGTGACCATTAACCAAAGGTCCCTATCCATAATAAAATCAGTAATTTGTTTGTTTTATAATTCAGGTATCCAGTTTAGAGGAATTGGTTTTCCCCCTATTTTAAGTCGAAGATTTTCAAGTATTGGTTGATTTAGATCTCTACTATATTCATATTTGAGATAACGGCAAGTCTGTATGTAATTCTTTAAGGAGGTTAAAATTATAGAATTTCTAAGCTTTAAAGGAAGAAGACTCAGTCTGGTAAATAGCAATCCTTCAGGACTCAGACTACAAGAACGAATGATGGTAAGCTCAATTTTGAGCCAGGCGGGGGTGGAATGCGGACTTTCATTAGAAAGCCATCTTAAATATTTATTAATATGACTAGCCCAGAAATAAAGTACTAGGTAGAGAAAACGCAACCCCCCTCTGCGTTTTGGAGCAGTCAATTTGTAATAAGCAATTCTTGGGGGTTTGTTATGCCATATAAATTTAGTGAACAAGGATTGCATTTTGTTAAACCAGGATAATGGAAGCAGAATATTAAGAATTGAAAGGGGGTAAAAAAGTTGAGGGAAAACATTCATTTTTATTAGATTTATTCTGCCTCATAAGGAAATTGGGAGTAGTGTCCATCTGTTCAGGTCTTCAGAAATTATGTGAACTAAGGGATCAAGGTTTAGTTTAACTGCTTGGCCAGGTACCCCAGTTAGTTCTATCCCAAGATATCTTAAGGAATCACATTTCCAAGTAAGCCCTAAAGCCAGAATATCAGCCTTGAGTACCTTATGGTTTAATGGGAAACCAATAGTTTGGTTTTGAGTTAATTTATAATTAGAAAGACTACTAAAAACATCAATAATTTCTAACATGGGAGGTATGGATAATTTAGGGATGGATATCTGGGGGAGAAGGTCATCTGCGTAAGCTGCAACCTTTATTTCACAGGAATGAATCTGGATCCCCTGTACAGCAGGACAGGATTGCAATTTACAGATTAAGGGTTCCAAATAGATATTAAATAAGAGTGGAGAAATTAGACACCCTTGTCTGGTTACTGACTGTAGTGTAAAAACTTCAGATATCATCCCATTACCTGAAATACAAGCCATAGGGGAGTGATATAAGGACCTGATCCATTCGATAAAATCTGTGGGGAAACTGAATGCTTCTAATGTTAGGAACAAAAATTGCCAGTTGACCCTATCAAACGCCTTCTTGGCAACCAACGAGATCAGAACAGCTGGGTAAGGTGCATCCCTACACACAGAGAAGACATGTGACAGGGTACGTACATGGTCAGAAGAAGATCTGCCCTTCATAAATCTGACCTGCTCAGGTCCTATCAGGGTATTTAGTACCAAATTAATATGATTGGCCAATAGTTTAGATAAGATTTTCACATCCTGATTAATTAGTGAAATAGGCCTGTAATTTGTAACCATCTCAGGGGCCTTGTCGGGTTTTGGTATCAGGACTATCAAGGCTTCAAATAGTGTAGAGCCTACCTCCTTTCCCGATAGTATTTGTTGATACAAGGGAAGAAGCATTGGGATTAACTGAGTTTTAAATTTCTTAAAAAAATGAGCGGTATAGCCATCCACACCAGGGTTTTATTCAGCGGTAAATTCCCAATAACTTTGGAAATTTCCCCAGCCATTATAGGGGTTATAAGCTCACTCCATTGTTCGTCTGTAAGTTGGGGTAAGTTTGCTTCTAAAAGATAATTACGTATTACCTGTTCAGATGGGGGGATTCCATCAGGCCATATAAATCTTTATAATAGCTAGTAAATTCATTAACGATATCCTCTGGGTGAGTTTTTGGGGAACCATCTATCAGGGAAGTTATTGAGGCAAAAGATTCCATTTGTTTAACCCTGAGTGCAAGAAGGTGCCTCGCCTTCTCCCCTTGGTCAGTAAATGATGCATGAGTTTTCAGAATGGCATAGTCTGCTTTCTCTCCTAAGATCTCCAAGTAAGCATCCCTCACTTTTGTTAACTCTTGTCTAACAGATTCCAGGGATTGAGGAGAAAGATTCCTCTCCATCAGCCTGATTTGGGATAGTAACCGGGACATCTTTAAATCAGAGGCTTTTTTCTTACTTGTGGCTAAGCTGATAAGAATACCCCTCAGGTATGCTTTAAAAGCAAGCCAGAGTATGTCAGGTCTCACCAAAGGGTCAAAGTTATACTTGCAAAATCTTTGGATGTGCTCTCGGATGCCCTTGGACAAGTCAGGGTCATTTACCAGTAAATCATTTAGTTTCCACCTCGATCCTATTTTAGGTAAAGACAATAGTGATATCTGGCAAGAAACGATAGAGTGATCTGAGGGGGGCCCATGTAATATTGAAGCTTCAAGGATCCCAGGTATGAGGGAATGTGATAGGAGACTGTAGTTAATTCTGGAGGAAGAATGATGGACAGGGGAGATATACGTGTACTCCATTCCCTGAGGATGTAATACTCTCCAAATATCACACAGACCAATCTGGTCGATTAGTTCCCAGAGTACTCTCTGAGCCAGGGTAACCCCTTTCTTTGATTACCTGTTCTATCCACCACAGAATCGTATGCAAGGTTAAAGTCTCCTCCGATAATCATAGGTATAGAAATAAATGGTAATAACACCTGTATAAGTTGAGTAAAAAAACTTGGGGTGTCCTGATTAGGACCATATATACTACCCAACAAAATCTCTTTATTAAAAAGTAGACCATGTACCAGTACGTATCTGCCCTCTGTATCCCTAAACACCTTGATCGTGTTAAATGGTACCCTTCTATGAATGAGAATCATAACCCCTGAACTATGAGTTGTACCCTCCACTGCAAAAAACTGCCTGAATTGTTGTCGTCGAAGCTGTGATGCTTCAGGGTCTAATAAATGAGATTCTTGAATATAAACAGTGTCTATATTCAGTAACTTAAATGCTTTAACCCTTAGAAGACTGTGGACGTATATATACATCCAGAATCTATATATGTTCACACATATTCAGTTCTACCTGGTACTGTTTGGATTTTTTCATGGCCCCTTGGAGGCTATTTGAATAGGATTAGCCAGATAGGTAGCCACACAAAGCAAGGCTATCCCTAACATTATAATCTGCCCTAATTAAACTAATAAAATACTTTTTATTTGTTGTGCTCAACCCCATTCCCCTTCCCCCCTCTGCATTCCCTTAGTCAGAGATTATCGCTAAACATTATATACAGCCAAATTACTAGTCCCCACAAGTCCCCCCTTACTGTATGTACCCTGCTGTGCAGCCTGTCCTATGCACTCCCTTCCCCTATGCCTCCCCATCACCCAGCCTCCTAATAATAGAACTAAATAAGTAACTATTCATGGTAATATAATCCACTACAGGTCTAACAATATAGACTATGCTTAGCTATAAGATCAAAAATAGATTGATTTATGAATGAGTACTCCAATTGGGTCAAAATATAGGCTTTAACCAGGAATCCTCCTAACAGTACCACATCAACCCTAGATGGCAATGACCAAAAAGAAATAAAATACCATGTTTACATAACTTGCCATAACAGCAATCACCAATTTACCCAGATCAAGTAAGAAATTCACTTAAATTGTTTAAAAACAACTATAGGATTATATCAACATTTACTTTTGAAATGTCCAATGGGTCTATCATGTGAAAACATAAGCAATGAGTGCCCTCATGCGGTATCCAGTTATCAATGCCATTCCCATTTGTAAAGCTACCTGAAACAGTCAGCAAAAACATAATGATTGCATCTTAGGAATCAGAACATAACTCAAGGATTCTTGAGCTTAGGAAAGTAAAATAGAGGAATTCTGGTGTTTACTTTTCACCCAGAAACCAGCATAGAATTCAGTAATCCCCAACATTAGGGAATGGTGCGGTCAACACTCTCACTTCATGGGAGTGGGGTAATCTCCAAAACAATGAACATGACAGGCAAAATAAGACAGAAAGTACCTTAGCCTTCTTTCAATGAAAAAATTATCTGTTTCCACCAAGTAAATGCTTTGCACGCTTAGAACTCTCTCCTGACCATTCAATGAGCATGAAATAAATCTGGGTAGGCCTTCTTCAAGGCCACTTGTGCAGACTCAACCTCTTCAAATGCGGCCCATGCTCCTGAAATCAAAACCTGAAAGCGTACCTGGTAGCCCATCTGGAATTTTATGTCAGCAGCAATAAGCTTAGTTACTATGGGATGAAACTGGGATCTTTGTTGTCTCACAGTGGCTGGAAGGTCCTGAGTGATCCGGATTGGCTTCCCTTCCCATAACACTTGCTGCAACTCCTTGATCTTTCCCAGGAAGAACTGCTTTTCCTGGTAATTCAGAAACTTGAAAATTATGGGCCGAGGAGATGAACCAGCTGCCGGGATTGGTCTCAGTGCTCTGTGAGCCCTCTCTACAGTGTAAACAGTTCCAAAAGGAGAGGGGCCTGCCAACTTCTCTAAGAGCTTTTGGGTAAAAAGAATCGTGTTATTTCCTTCTTCCTTCTCTGGGATCCCTATTAGTACAACATTATTTCTGTGACTCCTCCCCTCCAAGTCCTCGATTTTATGTTCCAGTTTCTTTAACCTTTGCCTGTTGTCCACCATTTCAGTTTCTATTTGGTCCACTTTTTTCTCTAAGGAGATTTGACGTGTCTTACTGTCCGTCATCCTCATAGATAAATTTTCTATTACGGATGCCATTTGCTTCATTTCTGTGAGTGCAGATTTCAAATCTTCCCAAAACGGCTTAAATTCCCATAAAAATTGCTCTAATGTGAGGGGAGCCATCTCAGAAGAGGGGTTGGAGGAGGCCACTCCAGTATTCTGCTTACCGATCCCTGTAGGCTGGGCCCTGGACCGCTTGCTGAACTTGTCCGGGGAAACAGGAGGCGAGCCACATTTCGGCTTCCATCTTATACAATTCTACATTTAGGAGGATCGATGAGGGCTAACATTAGATGAAAAGACTTAAATCTGCACTGCAATGTTAAAATTAATTGAAAGATAGCGCTGGGCGATGGGAGCAGAGCTGAGAAGCTGTTACACAGTCTGCTGCATCACCGCATGTCCTCAAGTTGAAGCTCTTAACAATTTGGGCAAAAAAACTGCTAAAATACAAAGAAGAAGGAGGAAGAGAGGTTTAAATAGTGCAGACATTAGTCATGGCAAGGAGGAACTTCTGGCACTAAAAGTTTCTAAGCAACCACCTTCGTCAGTGGAGGAGAGTCCCTATAGGGTCAAACAGACACTTATGCAAAAAATCTTCTGTATCTCTACATCACAATTACAAACAAACTCTGGTCAGAGCCAATAAAGCTGCAAAATAATGAATCTGCAGCATAGCCTTTTTATTACCCTACCTCATGAACCACGTAAGTGAACATGTTCAAATCCCTGTCGAAATGTGGTTGTGAGCTACCGAAACATTCCACATGACACGTGTGACAACACATTTTGGCCAGGATTTGAAAAATGACAGCTGTTACGTTCATGAGGTGGTGTGAAAAAATGGCTATGTTGAAAATTTGGAGTCGAAATATTTAAAATTATCGGAGTTATGAATGAGCATGGAAACATTTTAACATACCCTTGTAACTTTGTCAATTTTACATATTTCAGACCCACATTTTCAACATAACCTTCTTATGACCTCACCTCATGAGCTATAAAGGTGAACATTTTTAAATCCCACCTGAAAGGAGATTATGCCAAGTGACTGTAAAATTACCTTTTAGGCCTGATTTGCATAATTCCACCACCATTGTTCATGTGGTGGGGTCCCAAAAAGACCAAGATGAAAATATAGGGTGAAAATATGCAAAAATGACAAAGAAAAGCCTCAAAGTTCAAAACTCTGTTGAAATTCATTGAATCACACTTACCTTAGTTTCTCATATTGCAGTCATCAGTTCCAGCAGTGTTTACCCCCCTCGCAGTGACATTTCACCAGCGAGGTCCCCCACAGCGACTACAGCACCAAGCCAGGGCGGGAGACCCGTTGCAACCCAGCACTGCCTGTCAGGGTTCCTGCACCCCTCTGATCAGCTCCGACTGGAGTTGAGAATCTTTAAGTGGGGGTGTGTGGGGGTGCAGCCCCCTATGTGAGGATTTCAGGGGCAAAGCCCCCCGAAGAAATCAAAGAAATTCATAGCGAACCGGCAGCCTACTACAGAATGTGGTCAACCTGCCGGTGTTGCTGACAGGGCGTTCGACAGAATTTCTGTCAGACTCCTGTCATGGATCCTTCCAGCAGCAAGATGTGTCTTCAATCAGAGAGTGGATATATGCCATGGGGCCGGTTTAGGTGAGTGAGGGAGTGTGGGTGTGTGGTGGTGTGGTGGGTGTGGTAAGGTGATTGCTGAGTGGGAGTTCAGGTTGGCAGCAATGAGATTAGCGAGGGACAGTTTTCTTTTTTTTATAATTCAACTTTTTATTAGCAAAGTTTTCCACTTACAGAGGCAGTAACATGAAAGAAGACAAGAATACAGCACTTATTACATTAAAACTGCCCCTCCCTCCCCCCCACAGCAGTTGCATAGCAATGTACCACTTAAGTATAAGACCATTGCACAGGAGCATACAGGGCAATTATACTAAAACACTACTATTTCTGAGCAGCTAAAATTAGAGAGTGAAGGGGATCCCATATTTGAGTGTAAACAGATAATCTGTTGTGAAGGCTGGAAATAGTCTTTTCCGTACGCAGGTTATCAAGGATTTCGTTCATCCATTCCTGTAATGTCGGAGTAAGCTTGTCTTTCCAATGATGTAAAATAAGCTTTTTGACCGATAAAGCTATCATTGAAATATGAAATCTTCTCACTTTGACTCTAATAGAAGACATGTTCCCAAGGAGACAAATATCAGGTATGAAATGTTCCTGTAAACCCAGTATAGGATCTAGGGAAGCTTTGATAGAATCCCACAACTGTGAGATTTTGGGACAGGACCAAAATATGTGAAGGAGTGTCCCCTCCTCCTGTGAACATTTAACACATATATTTGAGTCCAGCAGACCCCACTTCATTAACTTAACCGGAGTATAATACATATTATGTAAAATATGAAATTGCATAAGGCGCAATCTGTCTTGAGAGACGAATTTGTGAGAGGACCTCCACAAAGCTTGCCAATTAAGTGAGTTTTGAGGAAGTAAGGAGCTCCAGAACCTCGTCAGTCCAAAAGAGTCCCCATACCTTTTGTGAAATAGCACTTGGTATACTTTGGATACGCTGCCTTAAGACCCAAGTAAAGAAAGAGTTTCAGGTATCAGGGCCCCAACCGTCTGAATAGGAGGGGTGTTACCGAACACTATTATAAGTAGATGTCTTATCTGTACCGCTTTAAAATGTGAGAATGCTGGGATACTAAATTTCTGTATAAGATCATATATAGATAGCCATTGCCCCTCCTCATCCACAAAAGAAAGTACTATCCCATCCCCCAATTGGGGCAACCAAGTGTGAGGAATCTGCTGCTTATTCATAGTGAAAGATGGGGAGTTCCAAATAGATTGGGCCAGGTCTAGCTGAGGAGTATAACGCAAGAAAGAGAAAAGCTGTGCATTTATCCTCAAAGAGGTGGTAACTATAGGAGATTTCTCGGCAACATGCACCTGAGAGATTTTGACATAGAACAGAGTTAAGGGATCCAGGTTCATGGACGGGATTGAGTCCAACTCTATTCTAAGCCAAGTCAGCTGCATCCATTCAGGACCCGGATTTACCCATTTCAGGCATTTCACCAGATGACTAGCCCAGTAATATAAGGCCAAATGGGGAATCTGCAGGCCTCCCTCAGATTTTGGAGCAGCCAACTTGTAATAAGCCAGTTGGGGGTATTTTTCAGACCAGATAAACTTGGTAAAAATACCATGCAATTTCTTAAACCAGGATAATGGGATGAAAGAACTGAGAAGAGATAAAGGATAGAAAATTCGGTGAGCAGATATTCATCTTGATTATATTGATCTGGCCCCAAAGCGAGATAGGGAGTTTAGACCATCTGTCGAGATCTTAAATTATAAGCTGGGAAAGGGGCTCCAGATTTTCCCTGACCCATACTGCAGGATTATGAGTCAGTTTAATGCCCAAGTATTTCAGTGACCTAGGGGACCAACATAGACCAAAGGGGGCAATATCGGTCTTAAAAATCTTGTGGTTTAAAGGGAAAAAGGAAGATTTATTAGCATTAAGCTTATAGTTAGATAGGGCGCTAAATTTAGCAATTTCACCAAGCAAAACCAGAGCAGAAGATACCGGATGGGATAAGTATACAAGGAGATCATCCGCGTACGCAGTGATTTTGACCCCGTGACGCCCCACCCAGATGCCTTGTATTCCTGTATTATTGAGAATATTCTGAATGAGAGGTTCAAGATACAGGTTGAATAACAGGGGAGAGAGGGGACAACCCTGTCTAGTACCAGAATATAATGAGAAGGACTTAGAAAATGCACCATTTCCCAAAATCCTTGCTGTAGGTGTTTTGTATAATGCAACTATCCAGGATATAAAGACAGGAGGGAACTGAAAGACTTCAAGAACCTGGAACAGAAATTTCCAGTTCACCCAATCAAATGTCTTCTTGGCATCCAGGGAGACTAGTCCAGCTCCAGCGGGAAATGCAGCATCCCTGGAGACCGACAAGACATGGGAAAGGGTACGCAAATGGTCCGAAGATGAACGTCCCTTCATGAATCCAACCTGCGCCATACCTATTAGATCAGGGAGAACTACAGTTAGTCTGTCGGCCAATATCTTTGAGAGGATTTTAATATCCTGATTTAAAAGAGATATGGGCCTGTAGCTTTGGACTAACTCAGGATCCTTATCTGGTTTATGGAGGAGAACAATCAGGGCTTCAAACAGGTAAGGATCAGTCTCGACCCCAGATAGAATGTACTGAAATAAACGATAAAGCACTGGTAATAAGAGGTCACAAAAAACTTTGTAAAATAAAGAGGGGAACCCATCCAGTCCTGGGACCTTGTCTGAAGGTAGCCCTTTAATAACTTCGGAAATGACCTCCTGGGATATAGGAGAAACCAGAAAGCTCTTGTGTTGCTCCGATAGAGAGGGCAAGTGGGAGTTTTTAAGAGTCCCAGGACAGGGAGGACTCTCCATATCCCTATATAATTTTTCATAATATAAAGCGAACTCCTGCACTATCTCAGTAGGGGATACTTTCAGAGACCTGTCTGCCATTGCCCGAATTGGTGGAATGAATCTTGCAGATTCCTGTTGTTTTAAATGCAATGCGAGCAAACGCCCCACTTTCTCTCCCTGATCCATATAGCTGGCCTTAATTTGGATTATAGCTAGTTCTGCCTTCTCCTTTAACAACTCTAGATATCTATCTTTGGCCACCAGAAGCCTCTTCTTGTCCTCATTAGAGGAATTAGCAGAGATATTCCCTTCAAGGGACCGAATTTGAGATAATAGTGATAACAGCTCTTCCTCCTGCACCCTCTTTCTTTTAGCGACTATACCAATAATAACCCATCTCTTATAAGCTTTAAAAGGCCCCCATAGAATATCCGGCTTTACACTGTTCAATGGATTGGATGAGAAAAAGAATTCAATTTGCTCTCTTATAAGCTTACAATACTTGGCATCTTTAAGAAGCTGTTCATTGAGCTTCCACCTAGTCTCCCTCTTAGGTGAATCAAGAAATGCCAGGTTGCATACCACAAGGGAGGGAACAGTTTTCTTTTATATGGGTTTAAAGAAAAAAAACACCAAGGGATTGCTTTTTTTATTACAGGTTACATTTTCAAAAGTGATATGGGGATGGTGATAAGAGAGTGGGGCTGCCACTAGACACCAGAGCATATGATACATATAGGGGACAGTGATCAGAGGGTAGGGGTGCCACTCGACACCAGGGAAATATGATATACAGTATAGGGGTATAGTGATCAGAGGGCAGAGGGTGTCACCAGGCAGCAGGGAAATATTATGGAACTAAGGGGACAGCAATCAGAGGGTAGGCAGTGCCACTTGATACCAGGGAAACTGCAGAAATATGTGGACAGTGAATGGAGGGCAGTGGTGCCAGTAGACACCAGACAAACATTATAGAAACATGAGGATGGTGATCAGAGGTGGGGGGGGTGCCACTAGACACCAGGAAAATATTACATAGATAGGGGGATGGTGATTAGAAGGTGGGAGTGCCACTAGACACCAGGGAAACATTATGGAAATAGGTGGCCAGTGATTGGAGGGTGGGGTGCTGCTAGACACCAGGGAAACATTATATAAATATAGAGCAGTGATTAGACAACAGGGGTGCCACTACACACCAGGGAAGCATTACACAGTCGGGGTGCCACTAGTTCCGAACCCAAAATTGAACCAGAAGTGAGTGTGGAGCAGGAAAATAGTATGGCCAGCAGGGGAGGGGGACAGCACTGTTGTGACTGGAGAGGACTGCATGTGGTTCAACTTCACTGGAAGGACACAGTGCAGGTATCTGGTCACATGCTTTCAGAATCCCCTCTCTCTACCATGTAACAGCAATATGTCACATAGCTCTACTATGCAGCCATAAAAAGAAGGGATGAGAAGGTTCACCCAGTTAAGAAACATGATAAAGATGGAGGAAATTACTCTCTAATAATTTGTTGTGGGGAAAAATAAACTTAATAATAATCACTATCCACTCATTTTTATCAGAATAAAGAAATAATTAGGCCCTCAATAAATGTATTGTAACACCTAGCAACAAATGCTTGTTAACAGAGAATATGATAAATTATAACTACCAACCCCCACTGAATTTGAAGAGGAACCTTTCCCAGAGTCAGTCAAAAGAGTGGAACACTCTCTGACCTCCTTGGAGAAATCTCCTGACCTGAAGGTCAAGCAATCTCCAAAATCCTTTTCTCAAGATATGTTTTTGGATGGAAATCCTATATAATGTAAAGAAAATGAGTATTCTAATCTGGTAAATAACTATTCAACCCCATTTACTCCCAGATTAATTAATGCCTTAAAGGACCAGCATGTGGGAAATATACTCTTTTTGAAGCAGCCCTATATTCTAATGGATGAGATATCTACTGTTAAAATCACTTTGTCCCATCATGAAGGACTAATAAGAGGCTTATTGAGAGAACTGGATAGGGTGGAATTATGCTCAGAAGAGGGTTCAATGATAATAAATCTATTAAACAAACACAAGAGGACAGAAGTACTCCTTGCATCTCAAATCCATTAAATCGAATATCTACACTCCCTACCTGTGGACAATATTAAAAAAGGGAAAAGGAAACAATCAAAAAATGGTTAAAGAATATCAAAAATAAACACAATATATTCCAATCAAATATTATATATCTCAATAACAATTAGATGGATTTATACATCTCTGATAAAAATTAAAAAATAAAAATAAAGTTGAAAAAGTTTCCAGAAAAATCCTGTCAGTTAAAAACAAGGATAATAAAACTAAAGCCAAGCAAAACAGCAGGACAACAGCAAATCCCCCAAGCAATAAAAATAACCAAAGAAGGGGAAAAGTACTATGTGAAAAACATTATTAATTCCCAGAAAAAAAAATATATTAATCCCAGATTCCATTCCAGAACCAGCTGTAAATATAAGACAGGAAATTCCAGATGAAGTTCTATTTAGGGCAGCCTGTCAAGATGAAAATATTATCCACCTGAAACCCACTACATTTACAGAGGATTTAAACAGCTTATAGCTGTCAGGAAATGAAGGTGTCATCTTAGCATATGGAATTTATCAAAACAAAAATGAATCAGATGAAACTGTGAGATTACTTGTGATTAGGTTACTTGAGGAGGAATTAACAATTCCAAATGGGAGGAATAACATAATACAACTAATAAGAGATGGTAGAAATAAGGAGGCTCCAGAAAACTACGTCCTCTCTGACATAGAAATTGCCAGATGGCTATGGATGCAACTTTTCTCACTCACCCATTTAGCTTTGAGCTCAGATCTCCCCCCCCCCATCACTATATCAACTTTCTTGAAAGTCTGTAATGAAAACTCCAGAGGTAAACTAATCACAAAAACAGTTCTAGAAAACTAGCTTAGGAAAAGAGAGGTTTTCATAAAACCCCAAAACAGGGAAGAGCAACTCCTTTTAACTTTACACAGGGTAGAATCACTACATCATGAAAGTCAAGACTCTTTCATGAAAACAGTCTGCTATTTGGTGACAAAAATTCTAGGAATGAGGCTCGGTTATAAGGGAATCCAGTGGGTTTGGAGGGAAAATGGGTTTACAAACTAGGTCAAATCAAATTTGCAGTTAGAGACAAACTCCTGTTAAACTTAATTCTTGCTGATTCATATAAGCTTGATATGTTAAATATGATCATCTGCGAATGGTCCACTACACGTGGAATGAACATTTCTCAAGATAAAATAATAAGTGGGTAAAAGAACAATGACTATGGAACTAACATCCTTCCTGTTCTAAAAGATTTATACTCATGTGATGTTTTGAATACACCAACAACCAGTTGCTTTCAAACTTTAGCAAATTTGCAAAATGATTGACCCTTGGAACAATATATTATAAAACAAGACCAAGATAACCATCTTGAGGGATAAATAAGGGGTCTGACCAAACTTGATACCAGTCTTTCCTGGAATATTTATTTATTTATTTGAGTTTTGGTAACTGGGTATGTCCACTGAGACAACTACAGTCCCTTTTTCAGGGGTGACCCAGAAGTGCAGTATGTATACAGTACAGTGCTTTAACATGGCAATGACAGTTACAATGGAAAAATTGTTTTTCAAAAAATATCACATATCCACTTTTCAAAAAAATGTTACAACATAATGTAATATGTCTTCAAGAAGCTTAGGGAATTAATGAGGTTTGGTTGGAAGGTTACTTATGAATTTCAGCAAAGGCAAAAAAGGTAGCGACTTGGAGCAGGCCCATAGGAAGTTTAGCAATTTTGGTTAAAATAGGAACAGAAGTTATAGTCAAAGAGAGTGCTTAATATCCCCAAATATGCTCATTTTTTTAGTCAAATGGGAACACTGAGTTACTATATATCTGCAATTGCTATTTTGCACCAAAAATATGGAGTATTATAAGGAAGATATATGTGAGGATTTGGAATATGAAATACAGAAAGCAATCATGAAAATTCCAGAAGGTGGCTTAGTTTTAATGGGGGACTTTATTGCTAGGGTGGGTTATGCAGCACCAGATATGAATCTAGAACTGGGTTTTGATGCATGGAAAAGGGAGTCCCTGGACAAAATTGTAATTGGAAGTGGAAGAAGGCTTTTGCATTTCTTGGAAAAAGTGGATTAATGGTACTCAAAGGAACATCGGAAGAGGATTCTCTTGCCCAATACACATGCTTTTCTACTAAGGGGGCAAGCATTGATTACATATTTGCATTGAATTGGCAAATATATGATGTTTTAGAACTATTAGTCACACTGAGATCTGAGAGTGACCTTTTTCCCCATTTCACCAAAACTAAAATCACACTCTTTTTCATCTTTGCGTAAAAATCTTTTTCTTGTTCCTCAAATAGAGATTTGGACAAGTAGAAGAGTGTTTTTTTGAGCAAACTAGAAATGGACCTCTCAAATATTTTATTAAGTAATGAAATTGCAGAAAGTTTGCAGGAACTCATGAATCTTTCTTCAGCGCACATAACATATGACATAATTAAGATAATTAGTAGAGGGTTTCTTCCACTTCTATATTGTCCAGTGACAAAAAAAACAAACAAACAAGCAAAAAAAAAAACAGCAATTAACCTGGATTAGTTCTGATTGTAAAAAAAAAAAATAAGGCTACTTTATCCAAGTGTATGAATTTTGTAAGACAGGGCCCGTCTAGGGAAATTTCACACTGCTTA
This sequence comes from Neoceratodus forsteri, assembly GCA_016271365.2. Classification (NCBI taxonomy): domain Eukaryota; kingdom Metazoa; phylum Chordata; order Ceratodontiformes; family Ceratodontidae; genus Neoceratodus; species Neoceratodus forsteri. Next base: position 605,627,886 of record CM057449.1, on the reverse strand, counting down.
ACAATTGTAGGAAAAAGTATAAAATAGATTTTCAATTCATGAAACAATTATTTCTGATTAGTCTGTGAGAAACAATGCTTACAGCTGTTCAGACAAAAGTCTTTAAACAGTTCTGGCTATTTATAGCAAAAGGAATGGGTCATTTTTCTTTAAACATCGCTGCTCACATTATTGTACTCCCATGATTTGGATCAATTATTATCAGAAAATCTTCTGTATTAAACAGGAATTTAGTATTCAGCAAAGAATTTTGCCAAAACTCCTCTTATCCTCAGGTTCCTTAAACATAACTCCATGTGAAACTTTAATAGCAATCAAACTAAGGCTAACAAAGCACCTGGCATGAACAGGATTCCACCACACGTATATGAAATTCAGATTGAATGGTGAAGTAACTTTTGCCATGCTTTTTTTAAATCATAGCAGAAATTTACATTCCATTTAGTGGAAAAGCAGTATTATAATTCTGATTTATAAAAAGGAGACCCTGCCTCACCCAAAAATGATAGATCCAATAAGCCAGATAGACTGTCCAGGAAATATTTTTACAAGGGTCCTTCTAACCAGAATAAATTGTTGGTTAAAGAAAGAAGATGTATTAAATCCATATCAAGTAGGTTTTAAAAAAGGTTACTCAACAATTAATTGGTGTTTTATCTTGCAACGTATCATTTTCTTAAAAAAACACATTCCATTATATTTGGCTTCCATAGACTTTAAGGGAGCTTTCAATGGAATCTGTAGATCACTTCTTTGGGAAAAACGTTTTGCATTAAAAATTGATCATGCAATATTAAGGGTAAATTTAAACCTTTGTTCTGGAAATTGGGCTTTTGTTAGATACAGTCTAGAAGGTAAAATCTTGGATTCATTTAAATCCAATATGGGAGTTACTGTAAATAGGGACGTACAATATATTGACTCTGTTACTTTTTAATGTGTTTATAAGTTATTTACTTTTACTGCTTTTAGCAGACCCAAACCATTCACCTGCATTAAAAGGCACCACAGTTTCTGCCTTAATGTATGCTGATGATTTAATACTAATCTCAGTTTCTCCAATGGGACTGGTGAAAAAAAACTTCCAACAATATTGCCATAAAATCAGGCTATAATTACAAAAAAGAAACAAATTATAACCTGTGACAAAGGGAAATCAAAAAGGAAATGGCATATTACAGTAAAAACACTGGGCATTGTCCCTTCTTACTGTCATTTGGGACTTACTTGTTTTAATAATAAAAGGAAGGCACAGTACAAAAAGTATATAATAAACTGACACAAACAAAAAAAATGCTCCATTACACTTTAATGCTAAGTTTTGGGGGATATTCGCTTACATCAAAACTTCAGGCAGCAGAGATTAAAATGAATAGCATGACTTTACATAAGGCAGAGATTTATTCTGATAAGAAGTTTGACCAAATAGAGAAACCTTTCACACAGTTATACATATCGGCCCCAATATTCAAAAGCCTTGCACGGCACAAATGGAAATGCGCGGCGCATCCCAGAAAATGTGCGATGGTGTGATATTCAGAAGCATGAAATGCAACCCGCATATCAGAATGTGTGATCATGCACTTATAATGTATGCTGTGGCACAAAATGGAAATGCATAGTGCATCCTGGAAAATGGGCTACAGCATGATATTCAAAAGCGTGAAATGCGTTGTGCATATCTGAATGTGCGATTGTGTACATATAATGTATGCTGCACAGAAAAAGGGTGCGGACACTTTCCTAAGCTGCACATGTGTATATTCAGAGGAAATGTGTGGCACATGCGCTGTGCACCACAAATCTAAGCCATGTAAATTTAGGAAAGAAAGAGGCAGCCCTAAATCAGACAAACACCCAAAGACAGACCGCCAAACTGCATGCAGGATGGCTAGGATAACCTTTCACATGGCTCCCATCATGGCTGATGTGAGGAGACTGAGGGAAGAGCAAGATGGCTGAGGAAGGGTCCATAGGTGGTATGCCCCACACTGACCATACTGGTCCCCACGTCACATATGAATAACTAAGAGACACAGACATCATGGAGCAGTATTGGCTCAACAGAACTGTTCTGAGACAGCTCTGTAAGCTGCTCTAGGATGAGCTCCAGGCACCCAAACACAGAAGGCCTGCTTTAACAGTGGAGATCAAGGTCACAGCAGCACTATGCCTGCTTGCCATGGGCACCTTCCAGACACCGGTGGTTGGTACGACTGGCATCACCCATTCAGCCACTTCTCATCTCCTCACACAGTTCCTAAACACTCTGCTGCCCCATGTTAGTGAGTTTATTTGATTCCCTAGCACAACAGTGGAGCAGACAGCAACAAAGCAGCCCTTTTACAGAGCTGCACACCTACCGGCAGTGCAAGGTGCCAATGACTGCACCCATGTGGCCATCAGAACACCACCTGGCAGTGACATAGACATCTACATAAACCAGAAGGGGTACCATTCCATCAACTGCCAGGTGGTATGCAATGACACAGGATGCATCATGAATGTGCATGCCCAGTACCCTGGGAGTGCACATGATGCATCCATCTGGCAAAAGTCATCCCTGTGCCATCACTCTGAGTCCAGAGACATACCCAGTGGCCATCTTGTGAGTGAGTACAACCACAGCCACAAACAAGGTGTACACATGGTATCACAGTGCAGTGATGGCAGACATACAGGTGTCAGCACAGAAAGAAGGTGTGTTGGAATGGCAGACATCCATGGAGACACAGGAGGAAATAGGAAGTGATGGATCTGAAAAGAACTGACACTGAACTGATGTGCAAAACTGGCATGGGGGATCATGTGACAGTGAGCAATTGGCACAAGATACGGGGTGTTGTCAGCCAGTAGGAGGATATGACATTGTGGGAAGGTAAGGGCAAGATGTCACACTGGATGATGCCATTGCTGTTTGGAACAAACATCTTGTGGATGCACCCAGACCCACAGCCCAAATGGCATGCTGATTGCAGTTGAAGTGACAATGGAAAGACAACAGCAGGGAAAAGGCCAGAAACAGAAGGGCAACAATGTGCAACAGTGACAATGTGGGTGGGGAAATGTGCACATGAGACTGACCATATGTAACAGGTCTGTGTGGAGAGCTGAATGTAATGATAGATGCTGTACTAACATGTCACCTTTGTTTATACTGGAGACAGTGCATACCCCCTTCAGCCATGGATGCTCACCCTAATATTGTGACCCACAACTGAAGTGGAAGAGAGGTACAAAGTGGCACACAAGTTTACTAGAAACATCATAGAGTGTGTGTTCAGAATGCTGAAGAAGCGATTCAGATGCCTGTATAGGTCTGGGGGTGCCCTACAGTATAGCCAAGATAAGGCCTGTGGCATATTCCTGGCCTGTTGTATACTACACAACATGGCGTTAGACCAAGACATAGTTGTCCAGGACCAGGACAGTGACAATGCAGAGGATATGGAGCCACCAGATGAGGGTGAGCATAAAAGAGCATGACAGGAGGGACCTAAGATTGTCCCTGAGAGGACGATGGCACAGGGACATCATTGTGCAGAAACATTTTGGAGCCTGAAGGTGAGTATAGCCTGCAGGTATGACATCACTGGAATGCACACGGGCACAGCATATGTGGGTACACATTGGGTCTCATGGCAATGGTGAGTATGTACAGGACAATCCGGTGTGATGTGCACACAGGTGTGAGGAAGTGGCATGCACACATGTCCACAACTGAGACAACATTAGTTAGGATGCATAAAGGTAGTGGTGGTAGCTTGACATGGGTCAGAGACAGACCACTGGGACATACCCACGGAGGTAAGCCACAGCTGCACTCATCATGCCCATGCCAGTCTTGAGACACCAGGAGCCACATCCGTATCCCAGATGCTATCCATACATTGTGACAATGCCACAGGGGTTGTGAGGTCAGTCAGTGTGATGTACAGGGTGTGGACAATGCACAACCCTGGGCATTACAGGGCATAGGTAGCCCCACCTATGGTCTGGAGGCATCACATGCATGCTTTTTTTTTGCAATTGAAACTTCATTCCATTTTCAACAATATAAAAAAACCACAATGCAATACAACATAAAAATACAGGACCAAGAGATGGGAGTGGATACAAATCCCAAACAACATCAAACAAAAAAAAATATCCCCACTACCCAAAAATAAACCTTCCCCCAGCCCCCCCAAAGCACACCAGGAAGCTCATCTCTGCTAAAATGACCAAGAAAGGTAGTAGAACAATTATCTATCAACCAGATGCCCTGGTGAGGATAAGTGGGAGGGAGAATCTGGGGAAGAGACAGGTTAGGATTCTTGCAGGCCAACCAAGATGAATAATAGGGCATAAAGCGGGTCCCACCAGGATCTGAAACACTGACACCTGCCCAGCCGGTAAGAGTTCTGTTTTTCCATCTCGAGGCACCATCAATATTTCCTGATGCCACTCCTTATATGATGGAATGTCATCATCCAGCCAATGCCAGCAGATGATTAACTTCACTGTTATGTCAATCAGGGACATATAGGCTCAGCAGGGTCAAAAAAGCTCCTCTGGGAAGAAGCCAATGAGACAGACTTTGGGGGTAAAAAAATCTAACCCCAAAAGGGATCAAGGGATGACTGGATAGCATTCCAGAAGGGGTAACCTTCGGACATTCCCAGAGGATGTATTTCAAATGACCCTCCACTATACCACAGCAGTAGCAAGTGGGAGAAGCTTGTTTGCCCATCCTGTGGAGCTAAACAAGTGTGCAGTATAGATTGTGTAAAATACAGAATTGTAACAGTCGGCAGTGGTCCTGTTCAATGAATTGGTATACAGTATGTGTAGCTAAGCCCATTGCCATGTCTTAAGCCCCACCTGGAGTTGTAAGGCCTGTTTCCAATAAAAGCATACACCTTCCAAGCTGGCTGGGTCTCTCAACTGAAAAAGATGGTAAAAACCAGACACAGCATGGGGTTGGATGGCTGTGTGAAGGAGGTCAGATAATACCCCCACAGATGGCAGAGATCAGAAAGGGGGTCCTAAAAAAGAGGCAAGAGCTCTGAAGAGCTGCAGATATTAAAGGGGTGGAGAACTGAGATAGCAAATCTCTGCTGCAACACAGGGAGTGGGGCAACTGCATTTCCCTCAATAACAGACGAGAGGGAGGCTATCCCGAGTGAGGTGCAAAATTGAAGAGGGATCGAACAGTGTGTGATCTGAATATTGGGATTCCTCAAAACTGGCTGGGACAGGTCCTTCCTCCACTCCAAGCCCATGTATGAGCAGAGTTGTCTAAGTGACCACCATAAGGGAGTGCCACAGAGTTTAGAGGGTTGTTGGGAAGTTGTGAGATATAAGAGACTACATAGCTGGAGCCCTGCCTGTCTGCAAATGCTCTATTCTTAGAACATCAAAAGTGGGCAGTAGTCTGGGGTATAGGCCATGGGCATGGGGGAGTCCTAGAGAAGACATTTAGAACTATGCAGGGCACAGTAGTATAGGAAAACATTTGGGAGTCAGAGTCCCCCTTCTCTCTTGAAAGAGTGAATTTGAAATAAGCCCTTCTGGGAGCCACTTGTTTCCATAAAAAGCTGAGATGGATGAGTTGAGCTTGGCAAACCATGACTTGGGTAAATAAGCGACCCAACATTCCAAGGGGTAAAGGATATGGTGCAAAATATTCATCTTGATAACATGTGCTCTACTCCAGAGAGAGAGAGAGGGAGATGCAGCCATCTCTGTAAACCATCAGGGTTCTCCTTTAATAGTGGAACTAGATTCTCTCATCCCAGGGCAGCCAGGTCCCGAGTAACCCTAATGCCCAAGTAGGTAAGAGTGTGCAGTTCCCAGAGCAGGCCCATATCCAAGTTCAGTTGGTGTGGGATATGTACATTGAGTGGCAGAACCTTGGTCTTATCGAGGTTCAGTTTGTAACCCACCACCTCTGCAAATCTGTGAATTTCAACAAGCACTGCAGGGATGTAGGACTGGGGATGGCTTAAATGTAACAGTAAGTCATCAGCATAGGCTGAGAGTTTACAACTTAGCCCACCCACCTGAATACCTTCAACAAGAGGATTCTTCTGGAGGTTATGCAATAAGGTTTCAAGGTAGAGATTAAACAGGAATGGGGAAAGGGGTCATCCCTGCCACATTCCACACTGCAGGATAAAAGGAGCAGTACCCATTTCAACAGATCCTAGCTGAGGGATGAGAGTATAGGACATGCACCCAGTCACAAAATTCCTCAGGAAAACTAAGTTTATGAAGAGTGGCAAAAAGAAAAGCCCAAGACACCCAGTCGACCTTTTTCTGTGTTAATAAATACCAAAGCCCTTAGGAACCTTGCCATCGCGTTAACACAGAAATCAGGTACCAGAGCTTACAGAGATGATTGGAAGAGGATCGACCCCATGATGCCTACTTGCATTTTTCTAATGCAGCCTGACCACACCTGGAGCAAACAAGAGGCTAAAACCTTTGCCATTATTTTCAAATCAGAATTGAGCAGGGAAATGGGCCTGTAATTGCTGCGCAACAGGGGGTCCCTGCCTGGCTTAGGGATGAGGGAGATCCAGGCCTGAGTGTATGAAGAGTCAGATAGGCCAAATGACTGCAGGTAGTTAAACAGCTGAGTAAGGACAGGAGTCACCACTTCCCCACACTCAATATAGAAATTGTTGAGGAAACCTTCGGGACCCAGAGCTTTATTTTTTGGGAGAGAGTGAATAGCTGCCCTTACTTCCTGCTCTGTTATAGGGGTGTTCAAAAAGTCCTGCTGGGAAAGGGAAAGCTGTGGTAAGTGCAAAGTATTCAAATATTCTGTAATACAGACAGGGAGTTCAGGTGAGGAGGAATCATCCACATAGAGGGATTGATAGTACTGACAGAACGCATCTGCAATCTCCTGAGGTCATGGTATGGATCTGGCCCCATGAGTCTGGCTGAAGGGAGTGTATGGCAGTGTTTGCCATAGTCTTTCAGAGACACAGGGCCAGAAGCCTCCCCACCCTCTCCCTCAACTCCAAATAACGTAACCTCGTGCGCTGAAGAGCTAAGTTGGCCTGCTCAGCCAAAAGGCTGAAATATTGAGCTCTCAGGGCATTTAACCGACACCAAAGGTCAATATCCGAGGAAGCAGAAATGGATCCCTCAAGGGTTCTGATTTGCCACAATAAGCTGTCCATCTTATTCACCCTCTGATTTTTATGGGCAGAGGCTATTCATATCAATTCCCCCCCCCCATAGTGCACATTTGGCAACCCCCAACAGCATATCCAAGTGAGAAACTGAACCTTCAATAGTCAGAAAAAAATTTTGCAGGAAGGTTTTTATCTCTGCAAGGGTATTTGGGTCTCTGAGAAGGGTAGCATTGAGCCTCCATCTAGAATCCTGTTCTTCTAACCCAAGGAGCCTAAGATCTAAGGAGACTGCTGCATGGTCAGAGACCACTGTGGGTTGTATGTCACAGGCCTTCCAGACCAGACACGACAGAAGTACTGATAAGAAAGTAATCAATTCTAGACTGGGAGGTGTGAGTTATGGAATAAAATGTGTATTGATGCATGGAAGGGTATTAAAGGGCCTATGAGCCCAGCCATGTCCGGAAGGTCCTACAGGCCCCATTGCCCCGGGGACAGCCACTTCCTGATGGCCCCTGACCGGTCAAGGTCTGAGTCACACACCAAATTCCAGTCCCCCCCAGGATTATTGTTAAATGCAAACACTGGGCAAGCTGAGACAGGAGATCAGCAAAAAACTGGGGTGAGTCTTCGTTGGGGCCATATACCAATCCCAGTATCAGTTCCAATAGTCCAAATCTGCAACATAAAAAAACAAAGCAACACTGGGGCCCCTGATCTCCTGAAACAAGTCAAATGGGATCATCTGGTTAATAAGAATAGTGACACCACCTCTTTTACTACTGGTTCCTCCACCATACACCTGCCTCACCCATTCCCTTCGGAAGAAAAGAACATCTTCCCTGTGTAAATGAGTTTCTTGTAACAGAGCAACACTGGTTTGGAGCAGTTTGAGGAGTCTCAGAATCATATGGCTTTTCTGTTTGTTTTGGGCACCCTTAATATTCCAGAAAACAAATCTATAATTAGAAGTCATAATTATTATTCAAACAGAGCATATTAAAACTGCTGGAAGGAAAATAGTGAAATCACAGATGGACCCAGATCCTCTGCTGTGCTTGGGACCCCAACCCCCCAAAAAACACACATGAACAAAGATCTCCCAAGACCTAGAAAAAAACAAACAACAAACCCAACCCCCATCCCAAAAACCAACCCCCCCAGCAACCAACGATATGCAAACCTAAACTCCAGTCCCAGCAACGAATCTCCCAAATTCTTAACATTCATGATGTTCTACAAGCTGCCTTCCCATCCATCCTCTCTCCCCCATCCATATAGGCAAAAATTAGATAGGCAGTAAACATCCCAATCCTTAAAAACAAAGGTGGGACAACATGTTGAAGAAACCCACCTCCCAGTATCATTATAAAAGTACCTCCCCTGGGTGAAATCATAACTGGTTTAATCAAGAACAGATAGGTTGTATTAACACTTGGAATCATTTCAACGGGTGAAGGAATCTTTACAGTACAGATGGCCTTCACTTGAATAACACTGATGCACATTTATTATGCACTTTAATTAAACATAAAATGCAAGAGACAGCTTTAAACTAAGTACAAAGGGGAATGGATTACAAATAGTTTGTAATACACTGCCTAGAAATAAAAAAAAAATCCTGTAATAAAGATAACAGCACTAGAGTTCTCCTCAGTAATATGAAAAGTCTGCAAAATAAATTTGATGAGTTTCAGTCTGTGTTATACAATGAATGAATTGATATCACATTATTGACTGAAACATGGTTAGATAACAAAGACAACTGGGGAAAAAACATTCAAGGATTTAACATAATACCTCAAGACAGGGAATATAAGAAAGGAGGGTGAATTGCCATTTACTTATCATCTATTATAAAGTATGTGGATATAACACAGGAAATAAAAACACTGACAAACAGAAACATCATGGATACAAATTCTAAATAACAATAGAAAGGAGCATATTTTGGTTTATGTCATAGACCACCTGATACCAGAGTAGAAGTCAATTCAAAAATCCTAGAAGAGGTACATCGAGTATTAGAAAAGGGAAAAGTTATTTTAGTGAGTGACTCAATTTCCCAGACATTAACTGGACCACAGGAAGCAGGCAATAAACAAAGCAAAGATTTCTGGAATTGTGCTTAGAAAATAATTTAGTACAGCATGTAAATACCCCAACTAGACTAGAAAATATGTTAGATCTAGTAATTACTACAGAAGACATTATGTTATTTACATGTAAGACAAAACCACCAATTGAAACAGTGATCACAATACTGTGTTATTTGTAATTGAAAATCAAAAATCAAATGATTAAAGGTTGTACCAAGTTTTATTTATATATAACAGCAAGTCTAGAAAGCATAAAAAATTATCTAGTAAATATGGACTGGGAAATTAAACTGAAAAACAAATCAATAGGTGAATGTTGGGAAAATATAAAATCTACAATTCATAGTATAATACAGAAACATGTGAACTATGTAAAGAAATATACTAGAAATGGTTGAAAACCAAAATGGCTATATAAAGGCATATTCAAAGTGATTAAACAAAAAATAAGTTATATGGTCAATATATGAAAAAAAACATAAGTAAATTTGGCTTGCTTTTAAAAAAATACAAACAAAATGTAAAAATAAAATAAATAAGGCAAAAAGGAGTATGACATTTATTTGACAAAGACAGCAAATAAAACTAATAGAAAAAAGTTTTAAGTTATATGAACTCCTTGAAAAAAGGAAATGGGGAATCAATAACAATAATAGAAAATAATGAATGTATTATAGACCCTAAACAAATTGCCAATATATGTAATTCTTATTTTTGCTCAGTATATTCAAATAACACTAGTAATAAAACAATACAAATACCAAGGAAATAGGAACATTCAAATTCACAAACGAAGAGATTCTTTAACAGATTGATAACATAAAAGAAAATATTGCACTAAACAACATTACATCAAAAATTCTGAAAATAGTGAAAGATCAAATTGGATACCGTTGAAAATGCTTTTTGAAAGATCTTTACATCAGGGTATTATTCCAACCGATTGGAGAATATCCAAAATAACACCTATCTTTAAAATCTAGATTTAGTAGTTGCGTGATTGGTCCTTGCAAGAATAGATCCAGAAGCAAATGATTTGATACCCTTTAATGGACCAACATAGATGTAACAACAAGAACAAAGTGCTCTAGCTTTTGGACCAACCAGTCCTTCTTCACAAGCTCGTGGCAGTTGTTTAGAAAATACAATACTTATAACAGCTAGATAATGCAGAGAAAACAGAAAAATATCCCCATTGGTTTAAAATACTCATTTAAAAAAAACAGAAGATGATGTCAGAGAAGTTTAATAGTACAACACTACCTTCGGCCAGAAAGAACCTTGGGTCAGATGAGCTTGGTGGAACACACATACAAAGAATCCTACTGCATATAAATTTAATTGACAAAAGATAACACTGCTGAAGCAGATAACTCCTAAATCAAGCTATGAGTGTCACAGTTAGTATAAGGATGTGATTACTGAAAGGCAACCCCCACCCAGATTACAGACAAACTAAGATTGTTATAGGGCTCATGAAATTTCAATGTTAGCATTATAGACACAAATTTACCAGTAAAGTTGTCTTAAAAACATCAGTGCACACTGTGTGATGTGTAAAACCTAGCTGGACCTGTCACCCAGCTGTATTCTCAAGCTAGATATAAGGCCCAAGAAATTTCAAAAACCTCAGGACTATATAAATGATAATTTAAATATAAATTGATAATATTAGTGTCACACAAAAAACTCTAGTCGAGGAACCTCAAGGAATTAAGACCATGTAGCCTGATATGTACTGATGTCAATATATACTGAGAATGTAGCAACTTGATGTACCACAAGTGTCTAAGGAATCTGAAAAAGAGATAAAAATGTAATTTCTCTCCTCCTCTTCATACAAACAATACAACCTAACCCACCCCACATCACAATAATGTGGGTGGGGGAGATACATAGCTTAAAGGAGATGTTATCTCTCTCTCCACCCTTTCTCTCTCTCTCTCTCTCCCACAGGCACACACACACACACACACACACTCTCTCTCTCCTAGTGAACCTGTATTAACTTCAGTCACTGCAATTGTTCCCCAAATGAATTCAACTTGTCTTGAAATCCTGAATAAAAGGGCTTATGTCTCCTAATATCTACAGAGTAAAAATGTAACACTATTTAACCGTACTACTATCTGCAAAGTAACATTTCCAAGGATACTAGATAGAACTACCATGAAATAAACCTGCCACCCTCCCCAAGATAAGGTAACTAGAAGTAAATATAAAGTATATGTGTAAGACCAGAGGTCTAACATACCTACAGTGGCGTGAAAAAGTATTTGCCCCCTTCCTGATTTTCTCTGTTATTGCATATTTGGCACACTGGATGTTTTCAGGTCTTTAGACAAAATGTTATATTAGATAAAGGGAACCTGAGTGAACAAATAACACTTGTTTTTTTTTACTTATTTCATTTATTTAATGAAAAAAGTTAACCAACACCAACTGGCACTGTGTGAAAAAGTAATTGCCCCCCCTTACACTTAATAACTGGTTACGCCACCTTTAGCTGCAATGACTGCAACCAAACGCTTCCTATAATTCAATATCAGTCTTTCACATCGCTGTGGAGGAATTGTAGCCCACTCTTCCTCGCAGAACTGCTTTAATTCAGTAACATTGGTAGGTTTTTGAGCATGAACTGCTTGTTTCAGGTCCTGCCACAGCATCTCTATTGGGTTTAGGTCTGGACTTTGACTAGGCCACTCCAAAACTTTAATTTTACTTCTTTTCAGCCATTCTGATGTGGACTTGCATTTGTGTTTTGGATCATTGTCTTGCTGCATGACCCAACTACGCTTCAGCGTCAGCTGACGGACGGATGACCGGACATTCTCCTTAAGAATTTTCTGGTACAGAGCAGAATTCATGGTTCCTACAATTATGGCAAGTCGTCCAGGTCCTGAGACAGCAAAGCATCCCCACACCATCACACTACCACCACCATGTTTGACTGTTGGTATGATGTTCTTACTGTGGAATGCTGTGTATGCTTTACGCCAGACATTATGGGATCCATGTCATCCAAAAAGTTCCACTTTGGACTCATCTGTCCATAGAACATTTTCCCAAAAGGCTTGTGGATCATCCAGGTGCTTCTTGGCAAATGAGAGATGAGCATTTATGTTCTTCTTGGTTAGCAGTGGTTTCCACCTTGCTACTTTCCCATGAAGCCTATTTTGCCAAGTCTCTTTCTGATTGTGGAGTCATGAACACTGACCTTAGCTGAGGCAAGAGAAGCCTGCAGTTCTTTGGATGTTGTTTTAGGATCCTTGAGACTTCCTGGATGATTTTACGATGCGCCTTGGAGTAATTTTGGCAGGCCACCCACTCCTGGGAAGATTCACTACTGTTCCAAATGTTCTCCATTATGTCTCTCACTGTGGTTTGATGGAGTCCCAGACCCTTAGAAATAGCTTTGTAACCCTTTCCAGACTGATAGATAGCAACAACTTTTTTTCTGATCTTTTCAGGAACGTCCTTTGATCGTGGCATAATGTGCTTGTTGAATCTTTGTGCTGGCAACGTGACTCTGATGGTAAGGGTCAAAATAAGTGAGGTTTATATTGAGCAGGGCTGGCTGTAATCAAGCCTGGCTGTGTTCAATCAGCTGACTCTAATTATCCCTTTAATTGGGTTGATTTAATTAGGGGGGCAATTACTTTTTCACACAGTGCCAGTTGGTGTTGGTTAGCTTTTTTCATTAAATAAATGAAATAAGTAAAAAAAAAACAGTGTTATTTGTTCACTCAGGTTCCCTTTATCTAATATTACATTTTGTCTAAAGACCTGAAAACATCCAGTGTGACAAATATGCAATAATAGGGAAAATCAGGAAGGGGGCAAATACTTTTTCACACCACTGTACATATCCACAAATTACTACAATATTAGCCTAATGTAAAAAGATCTGTGCAGGACCCCCATGCAAAGGACCTCTGAGAAACTCAGAAATCACAGGATTCGCATGTCATATGCCCAAAAAGTTGTTCTTAACAAAGAGTTTACTGAAATTGTTACCACTGTGGAAAGGGTGTCTGGTGAACCTATTCAGTACATCTTGCAAGAGATACACATTAACTACCAAAGGACCTTAAGAAAAGCCATGCTTATGAAAAATAGGAAATTGGATGCCCCTCAACATACCATACTTCCTAACAACCATGAAGAACATAATGGAGTCACTGAACAACAACACAATACTGATGGGCACCTTTCAGTTGTTAATTTGTCCAAACACACACTGACTACTGGAGAACTAAATGTACTTTCAAAGTGCCTTACTTTCTGCCCAACAAAACCACTGGATAACATACTGTTTTGTGGTGAACTGAAGGAGTACTTCCGTAGATTGAGACTTAAAGAATTCTTTCATGGCAGGGAAGAAATCACTGGTAGTGAAGACAGTGCAAACAGCAATAATGTAATGGATAAGAAAAAGGAATCTGATTTTACCCCCTTAAGTGGGCGTAACAAAAAACTAGACAATTACATTAATTGTTTCCGCCAACAAGTCAGTGGTCAGATTCTTACTAGGCAAAAACAAACCCATTATAACCTTTCTCCACTGGAACGGAGAGCTATAGGGACACTGAAATCAAACCACAACATTGTCATCAAAAAAGCTGATAAAGGCTGTGCAGTGGTGATTTTAAACAGAGAGGATTATATTACTGAAGCTAATAGACAGCTAACAGATCTTACATACTACAGAGAACTGGAGAGTGATCCCACTACAAGATATAAAGATGAACTACGTGACTTAATTAAAACTTTTCCTGACCATGTCCGAGATAAACTAACTCACCTCATCCCTGATGAACCCAGGCCAGGGACAATCTACATGCTGCCTAAAATACATAAACCTGGCAATCCAAGGAGACCCATAGTCTCTGGTAATGGTACCTTGACTGAGGGGATCTCAGGGTTTTAGAGACCATTTGAAACCGCTGGTTATGGAAAGAGACAGTTATATCCAGGACACTACGAACTTTTTGCGTGTACTTTCTGGTTATAAGGATTTACCACCTGATACCATTTTAGTGACAATGGATGTAATATCCCACTACACTAATATTCCACACACAGATGGCATTGCAGCATGCCTTAAATACATACATGAGAAAGGACCGGAACAAAACATCAACCCTGGAGTGGTGGGGGAACTTACGGAATTCATTTTGACACATAACAACTTCAACCTCAATGGTAAACATTATGTTCAAACTATGGGAACAGCAATGGGCACCAAAATGGCTCCACAGTATGCTAACCTCTTTATGGCTGACTTGGAGGAGGATTTTTTAAGGCAGTATCCCCACAAACCACTAGCTTATTTCGTTACATTGATGATTTGTTTATCATCTGGACGGAAGACACAGATGCACTCAAAGATTTTCATCACAAACTTAATAATCTCCACCCTACCATAAAGCTTACCCTGGAGTACTCTACCACCAGGGTTAACTTTCTGGACATCACAGTCATCATTAAGGATGGAACCTTACATACATGTATTTACAGGAAGCCAACAGACAGACAGAGATACTTGCACAAGAAAAGTAACCACCCAAACCATACAAAAAAATCTGTCATATACAGTCAAGCACTTCGTTGTCACCGTATTTGTTCAAATGAGGATGACAGAGATACACATTTGGCTATGTTGAAAAACACCTTTATTGAGCAGGGACACTCTTCCAGGGAAATTGACAGGATAACAGAACATGCAACGCAAGTACCAAGACAACAACTACTTCAATATAAGAAAAGACAGCTACAGACAGAATACCCTTGGTAGTCACATATCATCCAGACCTTGAACGTCTGCGTAAGATTATTAAAGATCTCCACACAATATTTAGTGAGGATGAAACCCTTAATTGTATTTTTAAGAAACTCCCACTACTATCTTTTAAACAACCGCCAAATTTATCCAGCCTAATTATTAGGAGCAAACTTTCACCGGAACAGAATACCATGTCACACAATGGCACACGACCCTGCAATCAACGCCCCTGTAAGACTTGTGGGCTCATTTCTACCTCAGACTGTGTGGTTACATCACAAAACAGACAATTCCAGGTGCATGGGAGTTATACATGCATGTCACGACATGTTGTTTATTTCATTCAGTGCAAGAGATGTCCACAAACAGGTTATGTAGGAGAGACACGCCAACAGCTCCGCACTAGGATGAACTCACATAGACATACTATTACAGCAAGGAAGACTGAAAAACCAGTGGGGCACCACTTCTCCCAGCCTGACCACTCAGTCTCAGATATGTCAGTAATGGTCTTAAAAGGAAATCTCAAAACATACACAACAGAGACGAGCTTTTGAGATTAAACTGATTTTACATCTCAATATGGTAGCAGATGGGATGAACGTTGATCTTGGCTTTATGGGACACTACGAAACTAACATCCACAGACCTTTCTTCTTCAAACTGACATTATAGGACTTCAGCATGTGTGAGATGTGGATGCGTGTGTGTATGTGTGTGTGGGTATGTGTTGTGAGGTATGTGATATAACAGATGTGGGGCTTGCTGTCACATTGAGGTAAGTCTCTATTTAGATATATGGAGTTATAATGTGTTACTATTCTTATTTCACACACATAATGAATATTAATTCCTCCTTACTTTTTATCTTTGCCTGGGGGGGGGATTGATTCCATTGCACCATATTCAGATTACCCAGCCTGCTAGTGTACATACAAGAGTGTTATCATATACTGTTATATACAATTTTGTAACTCTGTACATATTGGGTGTGTGATCTCATTTGCATGGGGTCCTGCACAGATCTTTTTACATTAGGCTAATATTGTAGTAATTTGTGGATATGTAGGTATGTTAGACCTGGTCTTACACATATATACTTATATTTACTTTTAGTTACCTTATCTTGGGAGGGTGGCAGGTTTATTTCATGGTAGTTCTATCTAGTATCCTTGGAAATGTTACTTTGCAGATAGTAAGTACGGTTAAATAGTGTTACATTTTACTCTGTAGATATTAGGAGACATAAGCCCTTTTATTCAGGATTTCAAGACAAGTTGAATTCCTTTGGGGAACAATTGCAGTGACTGAAGTTAATATAGGTTCACTAGGAGAGAGTGTGTGTGTGTGTCTGTGGGAGAGAGAGAGAGAGAGAGAGAGAGAGAGATAACATCCTTTAGCTATATATCTCCCCCACCCACATTGTTGTGATGTGGGGTGGGTTAGGTTGTATTGTTTGTATGAAGAGGAGGAGAGAGAAATTACATTTTATCTCTTTTCAGATTCCTTGGACACTTGTGGTACATCAAGTTGCTACATTCTCAGTATATATTGACATCAGTACATATCAGGCTACATGGTTCTTAATTCCTTGAGGTTCCCGACTAGAGTTTTTGTGTGACACTAATATTATCAATTTATATTTAAATTATCATTTATATAGTCCTGAGGTTTTGAAATTTCTTGGGCCTTATATCTAGCTTGAGAATACAGCTGGGTGACACATCACACAGTGTGCACTGATGTTTTTAAGACAACTTTACTGGTAAATTTGTGTCTATAATGCTAACATTGAAATTTCATGAGCCCTATAACAATCTTAGTTTGTTTTTAATCTGGGTGGGGGTTGCCTTTCAGTAATCACATCCTTATACTAACTGTGACACTCATAGCTTGATTTAGGAGTTATCTGCTTCAGCAGTGTTATCTTTTGTCAATTAAATTTATATGCAGTAGGATTCTTTGTGTGTTCCACCAAGCACATCTGACCCAAGGTTCTTTCTGGCTGAAGGCAGTATTGTACTGTTAAACTTCTCTGACATCATTTTCTGTTTTTTTTTTAAATGAGTATTTTAAACCAATGGGGATTTTTTTTCTGTTTTTCTCTGCATTATCTAGCTGTTATAAGTATTGTATTTTCTAAACAACTGCCATGAGCTTGTGAAGAAGGACCGGTTGGTCCAAAAGCTAGAGCACTTTGTTCTTGTTGTTACATCTATGTTGGTCCATTAAAAGGTATCAAATCATTTGCTTCTGGATCTCACCTATCTTTAAGAAAGGAATTAAGACAGATGTCTAACTATAGGCCAATAAACCTTACTTCTACAGTATACCATGTAAAATACTAGAGACACTTATAAAAAACAAAACTGTAGAACATCTTAATAAAAATCCAGTATCTGATATAAACCAACATGGTTTCAGGAAGGGTAGGTCATGTACCACCAACCTGATATTTTTCTATAACAAAATTAGTAAAACATTGGATAAGAGAATATCAGTAGACATGTTAATGTTTGATTTTAGCAGGGCATTTGATTTAGTTCCACACTTGGTAATTAGTGAAAAACTCTCTAAATACAAAATAAATGTATGCATTGTAAGATGGGTGGAAAACTGGCTACAAAATAGAAAACAAATAGTATCAGTACATGGTCATCTCTCTGCTGAAGGCCTGGTGACAACTGGTGTGCCACAGGATCAGTTATTGGACCCATCTTATTTCTTATATCTATAGCTGATTAAGATGAAAACATTAACAACAAAATAATTAAATATGCTGATGACACTAAATTGTGTGCCTCTTGTAACTCGCTTAATGCTAGAGAGTCTTTACAAAAAGATATAAACACCATAGCAGCCAGGACAATAAAATGGGATATGAAACTAAACACAGACAAATGTTGTATTATTCATATGGGTAAACAAAACAAACAACATGGTTACCAACTAAATGGAGAAACAATAAACAAAGAAATTCAGAACAGAACTTAGGTATTACACTAGATAATCAATTATTGTTTAAAGAACATTATACATCCATAATTTCCAAGGCAAATAGAACTATTACGTCCATAAAAAGAAATATTAAACAGTAGAGCCTCAGAAGTCCTCCTTCCCTTATATTTATCATATGTTAGACCACATTGGAATTTTGTAATCAGGTGTGGTCACCTTATAAAAAACAGAAATAGATAGATTAGAGAGGGTCCAACGGAGCTACAAAATTAATATCAACTATAAAACAAGATAGTTATTCTCAAAGATTGTATAAGCTAGCACTACACAGTTTGGAAATAGGAGGCAAAGAGGGGACATACTACTCTATTATGAAATCATGAATGATCCATTGTTAATGACCGAATTGAACATTGAATTAAAGAATGATTATCTTGGTGTAAGAGGCCACCCTCTTCAAGCAAAAATAAACAGATTTAAAACAAACAAAATAAAAAACTTTTATACCTTGCACACTGCAAATTTGTGGACTAGACTACCACAAGAAGTAATATTAAGTTCAAACAGAGAACAATTTTAAAATAGGTTGGATAAATACATCTCTGAAGGGGGAAACATGCAGTACTTTATTCTTTCATAATGGAGCTAGTTTGTGGCCTCTGCCTGTTTTTGCTCCTACAAACTAAGTGAAATTAAATGAAACTAAGTGATGTACAGAAATCCGATAATATGAATAAAATAGTAAACAATCCAGAGAATCCAGGGGACATTATACCATTGAAAAAGTCCCAGTAGCCCCATTACTAACATGCATCAACTGGCAGAATAACAAAGCAGAGTCCGATGCATTAGGCAAGTTAAACATCACTATCACACATAGGGCTCTACAGTTACCTTGAGGACCAAACGGCAAGGTGCTGTGAAGGGCTAGGATCCCATATGGGGGTAGGCAGGTACGTAAGGCTAACAAAAATAACAATGTGGCCTTACTAGCCCCCCCAAATTAAACAGCCCTCAATTGTGACCAGTATGTATCTGTCAGATTAATATACTGTCCATGGAGGAATAGAGTTCACAAAAGGTCTGCGTTCAAAGGGAGAAGCAATTGGAGTACACACCCAAAGGAAGGGAAGGAAAGCCATCCCAAAAATCCAGGTGAACACTGCCCCTGCAGGAGAAAGTTGCCAGAAAGGTGGGAAAACCAATCCATCTCTTCCCTGATCTCCACAGGCAATGGGGCAAAGATACAGAGTGGCCAAATGCTGTAGAGCAGGCTTTGCTAGTGGGGGTGCCTCCAGAACAGACTCTGCCCAAAATGCTTGCTGATGTCATCCCACTGATTGTGACCACTGGTTATAGGCCAAAATGAGGTGGATACCACAAAGATAATAGCCATGACACCCCTTAAAGTACAGTACATCAGAGTTGGGTAACATGCGGTAGGACACATATGTTTAGCCTGAGGAGAGGAGGGAACTCAAAAAAGTCCAGGCTCAGTGGTAGGAGTTCATGCGAAGGTGTCTCCCAGTAGAGTATATGGAAGACAAGCAGGATAAGGAGGGCCCCTCTAAATGAGTCCAGACTGCCGCTAGACAATCTATGTTTCAAGTACACAGTTACATAAACAGTTCAATCAGGGCAGGGCTCCAGTCGAACACTTACCCATAGATTCTAGTAGAGAGGCCTCACGCTGGTTTGAAGAGATCTGGGAACAAGGATGTTAGCTCCTGGTTTGCCTGAGTGGGGGTGTCAAAGCTCCTCTATTCCCATCAATGCTGCCCTTGTAGTACAGCAGGATACCTCATCCACAAGTGGATACCCACTGCAGGGATTTTAGCACCACGGGGTGGAAATCTTTCCTCCTCTGCTGCACTGACAAGGGAAGATCCTGGGCAATTTGGAGAAGAGTGCCCTCCCATGTAATGAATTGCTCATCCTGGGCTTTGGAGACAATGTGCTGCTTATCCAAAAGATGAGGCATTTAAATATCAGTGGCCTTGGAGTGGCACCCTCTGGAGGCATAGGCCTTAAAGAGCTGTGAGTCCTTTTGATGATGCATGCAGGGGCATTAGGCGAAGCCTATCAATACTCTCACATCATTTCTGCAAATAAGATTGTGTTTGGGTCCTCTGCCTTCAGGAAGTCCTAGAATCACCAAGTTATTATGGCAGCTGTGGCTTCGAGGTCTTCAAGTAGTTTCTCAACTTTGCAGTGTTATGTTGCACTTGTGTGAGTTCTGTATCCATTCTCACCAAAAGTCTTCCAGCAAGGATGTTCAAGCTTCAGTGTCTCCATCCAGTGGGTGAGTGAGTCAAGATCCCTTCATTTGCTGGAGGGATTCAGTAATAGTTAGCAGTGCTGGATGTCACAGCAGACTTGGATGCATCCTGGGCTTTAGGCCAGACTTGGATGCATCCTGGGCTTTAGGCCACTTCAAAGATTTGTCAGGCATCACCAGAGGAGTATGTTTGGGCAGCAAAGTTTTCATCTCGGCATCCATGATGAAAATGACTGACACAAGAAGATCTTCCAGCTGATACTCCACACAAGGCAAGTACAGAAAAGCCTCAAATATAGTGTAGAGCAGGGAAAAAAATATTTTGATAGATGGGCAGGAGAGCAGGAGAGAGGAGAGTTTCCAGTCAGTCAGGCAGCTATCACATGACCCATCACGGACATGCTGCATAGACCCCGGACCCTTCAGGGGTTGTATGTGTGGCTACCATGGCCATGAACATGGCCTCATCCCAATGAATGGCATACCTATTGGAGATGGCCATTCCACCAGGGAGAGGCACCTACCCCTGAGGTGTAGAACCACGTGTCTGTGCATGGCTAGGTATTGGGGTGGGTGTGAGAAATGAACACCATGACCAGGGGTGGAGTGATGTGCAAGGCTAGGGGATGATGTGTGAAGGGAAATGCAGGTGCCAAGTGGTGTTCTGGGGGTGCTTGAGTTGCTGAGAGGTGTGTGGTGGGTGGTAAGGCCATCCCAAGCAACCTGAGCCACAGCGTTGTCCTGTATTGCCGCAACAACATCATTCCTCAAGGAACATGTGAAGAGCCCTCGTGAGTTCTGCATAGTGGACAGAGCCTGTTCCTCATGGAGGTGCCTCTGTACCTGCTTCCCCTGTACAGCATCTTGGAGTGTCTCCTGACTGTCTGTGTTGGACCTCAGTAGCCATGTATGATCAGCAAGCTGGTCTTCTGGGCCAGTGTGTTTGGGGATGGTATCAGGCTGCTGATCTGTGGGTGGGAGGAAGCATGGCATGCAACCATCACAGCATGTGTCAGCCCCATGGCTGACTGCTGGGGTTGTGGGGATGACATTTGTGGAATTACTGTCCATGAAGGGGCTGCCTGATCCTGCACCTGGTCAGGCTGTGGCTGGTCATGTTTTCCCTGGATGGCTGCTGGTGGCTTGTGCAATGAGTGGGGGATCAATCTAGATCACATGGGAGGTGGTGTAGGGGATGACACTGTCAATCATAATGCTGTAATCCTCAGTGTCAGTGACAAGCACCTCCACAGCAGTAAGGAGAGCATCAGCATAAAGGGAGACAGTCTAATCCTTGTCATCATCTGAGCCCCCCATGTGTGCAGGCCCACGTAGCATAAAGTGGCTGTGGCCACAGGCATGGGGCCATACTGTGCAGTGTGCAGTACCTGTGTACCACCACCTGGCCCAGGATGTGATAGAACTGTAGAAAAAAAGGATAGACCACGGTTAGGGGTGCATGTCCATGTATACAATACTGTAATGTACACATTGTGCCAAAGCTCCATCCTGCAGCAGCCCTGCTAGTTGTTCCAGCAAGAACACAGTCACCGGAGATATGGAGATTGCCATCAGCTGTGTTTGGTGTGACTTGTAAATTTCATCAGTGCAGGAGGAGGGGCAGTAACACTACAAAAGGCTCGCACTGCCAGAAACGAACCAGGTACGCTGTGTTAACATCTCATACAAACAGCCACTGCAGCTAGCTTAAAGAACTTTGTGTTGTGTGTGAACTGTGTGAATTGTGTCCAAGCTCCATCCTGCAGCAGCCCTGCTAGTTGTTTCAGCAAAAGCCCAGTCACCGGAGATACGGAGATTGCCATCAGCTGTGTTTGGCAGGACTTGTAAATTTCATCAGTGCAGGAGGATGGGCAGTAATACTACAAAGGCTCACCTGCCACTGCATGAGCATGAGCGCAAGCATGAGTGGTGCCAGAACCACTCAGAAGAGAAACACGAACAGAAATGATTTTAAGAAGTATCAACCTGGAACATTATAACAGGGCTAACAGATCTAAAACAATCTTGTTTAGAGTATTTAAGATCATAGATAAATATCAGAGGTATTAGAGTGAATTTTTAG
This sequence comes from Neoceratodus forsteri, assembly GCA_016271365.2. Lineage (NCBI taxonomy): Eukaryota > Metazoa > Chordata > Ceratodontiformes > Ceratodontidae > Neoceratodus > Neoceratodus forsteri. The sequence goes on along the minus strand of CM057449.1, from coordinate 605,605,553 downwards.
CAGTATTGAATGAGAAATTATTTATCCAACATAACTTGCTGTCTTTTGCCCTGACTCTGATAGTAAGAATAGTGACAGAGGCACTACTCCTGAAAGTGAATTATTAGTTAAGTTTACCATAAATGTTAAATATCACACTAATTACGGAACATTCATTTTAAAATGTATACTGTTAAAAAACAAACAAAAAAAAACTTTAAAAGTTCCAGATAATCTTAAATAGGTGGTTTACTGTTGAAATAAGTCTCCAGTGTTTTCGATTAGGGTCTAGACATTGCTGATACTGATCTTTGTAGGGCACTGTTACCTTAAATAATCTTCAATGTTTTTATGGGTTATTTGTGACAGATTTTTCCTTTTGGTTTTTAGAGTTTTTTGCTTTAAAATTTTTACATAACAGGCTTTTGTGGAGTACCTTTTGCTCTTGGACATAGTTATGAAAACGAAAGGAGCTGCCATTTAAGATGATGGGGTGGTAGTGGGCTTGGCGTGGTTCAGCTATTTGCTATCATGGGAACTGATACTTTGACAAAAGATCAAATACCTATGTAAATTATTCTTGCAATTTTAAGCTACAACAAACATCTAAGCTGACCATGGTGAAACCCTTTCAACCTCATCAAAGAAGAACTTCATATTAAATACTTGGCAATTCAAATAGGGTATACTTGCTCATGTGATGAGGCATTATTGTTGTCCTTGGCTCTTTGTGGAGATATCGAATTGAACCCAGGTCCATCTATTAAAATGGTCTTAGACAATACTTGAAGCATGATTAAAAAAATGGACTATCTTAGAACTTGGGTAGAACACGAAGAGCCAGGCATAATATTGTTGATGAAACTTGGTTAAAAGGAATTGAATGTAATGAGATAGAATTAAGGGTTTTATCACTTTAGGAAGGATCGGGAACATGAGAGGGAGGGAGGAGGGAGGAGGGAGGAGGGAGGTGTTTTGATGTATATTAGCCACTCAATTGGTCACTCTAAAATTTTATTCTCTGGGTCAATTGAGGGCATTGAATGCTTGTTAATTGAGATACAAGCATTAAAATTGGCTGTAGGAGTGGTTTATTCTCCACCTAAAATAAACACTATCCATTTTGACAAATTTTCACACGTTGTAATGGAACACCTGGGTCAATTACAAGTAATCCTGGCTGTGATTTTAATGCAGTTTGGGGTTATTCTAGGGGCCAAAAGTTGGAAAATTCAATGAGTTGTTTAATACAAATCATAGATATTCCCACAAGGAAAGGTTCCTTATCTAGTAAAGGCAATATTTTAGATCTGATGTTTGTCTCACCCGAATTGACTATTTTGGAGAAAAGTGTATGTGCTCCTAGTTTAGGAAACCATAATGCAGTTAAGTGTGTGTTTTCTATGACTAAAAATATTATTCCCATAAAACTGGTACCACAAATATCCAAAAAATGTTATTTAAAATTGAATAGTTTATCATTTAGAAAGTATCTTCAGGGACTTTCATAGTATAGGATTTTTCTTATCCCAGATTTAAATTTGGCTGTACAAGAATGTACAACAATGTTTGGGAATGCTTGTGATAAATTTGCCTCATATAAAAAAAGTAAATCAAAGATTAAAACATTTGCCATGGTTAACTGTAAAAAAAAAAATGATTAGAACAAGAAACCAACTTTGGATAAAGGCAAACAAAACATTAAATAGTAAAACGTGGGAACAATATAAAAGGATAAGGAATAAAGTAGTACAGGAAATTAGGAAATGAAAAGCTTGTTATTATAAACAGTGGATTAAAGAATCAACAAGTCCTGGTGCCTATTGGTCCGTAATAAAAGATCTTATGAATCCCACCTGTAAACAGAATGAGATAAAATTGAGTCAAGATGGAAAAGTGTTTGAAACAAATAAAGCTACTGACATTTTGAATGACTATTTTATAAACCTCCCTAACCTGAAATTGAAATCCATAACTAAAATTAATACAGTGAATGAAATAAAGGATGGGAGCTTCTAGATAAAAAAAATACCTAAATTTAGATTTAGGAGAGTGACAAACAAAGAAGTTCTAAAAATATAATTAGATTAAAAATAAATAAAGCAAGTGGTCCGGATAGAATAGACTATAAATTATTGAAAGAAGCTGCCATGGAATTGTCATCTATATTATGGGATATTTTTAACTGGAGTCTAAGGGAGGGACAGTTTCCCTCCAGTTGGAAATTAGCCAAAGTGATACCAATAGATAAGGGAGAACACCCCATGGACATCTCAAATTATCATCCAATAGCCCTGTTGTCCACAGTATCTAAGTTATTTGAAAAAATCATTCACGATCAGTTGATGGAATATTTGGAAAAGTATAACAAATTGACTCAATAACAATATGGCTTTAGGCAGGGTTGGTCCATGGCTACCGCACTCACAGATGTTTTGGATCTTATAGTTACTCCACTTGGGAAGGCAAGGTTCATGGGTGCAGTATACATAGACCTATCCAAAGCATTTGACTTAGTAAATCATAGCATTTTGATAGACTCACTGCTGAAAATAGGAGGGAGGAAGAAACCTGTAGTTGGTTTATATCATATCATGATAAAGGTCACAATTTGTTGTCTTAAATGGACAACAGTCAAGAATTGACTATGTGACAAGAGGGTTCCTCAGGATCCATCCTGGGCCCCTCTTGTTCATAGTCTATTTGAATGACTTACCAAGAACATTGATACTCACAAATTCGTCTCTATGCAGACGATACAGCTTTAGTAGCAGTAGGAAAACTACAAGTGAAGTAGAGCTAATGTTACAGAGTGACTTTTGCACAATGCAAGGTTATTTTTCATCTCTGGGTCTATTAGTAAATAATAAAAAGACACAGGTTATGTCCTTTGCATTGGACAAAAAGGGTGTTTCAAAACTAAAATAATGACACAAGAAGGTAAGCTCCTAGAACAAACTGAAACATGTAAGTATTTAGGGATACAAATAGACCAATGCCTTACTTTTCAACAGCATATAACATATTTAATAAAGAAAACAAATGCTAAGATTGGAGCTATGAGACGAATATTAAACTGTATTACAAGAGAAACAAGGCTGACCATGATAAATCGATTAATAATGCTGGTTATTGATTATGGAAGTCACATTTATAGACATACAGCAAAAAACATTTAAATAACTTAGATACACTTTACAACAAGCTCATGAAGATTTGTGTTAAGGTGTGACCCCAAACCCATCATTGTATTATGTGTATAGAATTAGGATGGATCCCATTAAATCTATGGGCAAAAGGAATCTGGTTAAATCAGGTCTGGAATATATTTAAAAATCAATCCTTAGATAATTTAAAAAAATCACAAAACCCAAACATGGTTTAAATTTAAGAAAACAGGTGCTAGGGATTTAATTATACCTAAATTAAAAAATTGGTTTAGTGAAATGATTTTCAGTATCAGGCAGCCTCTAACTGGAACTGTCTCCCTTCTATGTGAACTAACTGTCACTGATAATGTTTTTAAAATGGTCTGAATCATGAACTTAGTTTTCGCTGTTGTTGTAACAGGTGAAAATAATGTAGAGGTTAAAATGACCATTTGCCTGTTTTTGATGGTATTGTAAAAATTGTAATGTATTTCATTTTTTGTATGTTTTGTATTTTTGTACTGTAACAAATACCTGTAAAGTTGTAACTTTTTTTTGTATTATGTAAACAGGCAAACCTTGTGAATAGAGATTTCCGGAACCCTAGTGGCTTTATCACTGTATAAATAAAATTTTACCATACCATACCATACCATGTAGGTGCACATGCATGTTGCAGGATTGCACTTGAAATCACACACAGGCAAGACATAATGAGCAGTGCACATGTCATCCATGCTAGGGTGCTCACTTGTACTGTGGAATGCACAACCATATAGTGGAAGTAATGTGTTGGCTGCTCAGTGCTACACAACATGGTTATCAGAAATCACACATACATAGGACAACACATGTATGACCAGACAAGATATGCAACAAGTGTACTTACAGTGCTGGGACAGGTCAATCACTATTTCATGGCCCCCACCAGGAACACCCTGCACAGCCACCAGGCAGAATGGTGTGGCCATGAGGGCCTCCTGTGCTGACATCTGGGTATGCCTGTGCCAGTAGGCCTTTGGCCCATTCACGTATGCCACTGAATCATTTTTGCACTCCTGTGGAGTACAGTTAAACTTACCTGGGCAATCACTGCGCCTCCACCTCCCTCCAGCCCTGTTCCTGCTCCGCTGTGTTCCCAACCTTCTGCACAGGAGGTCTCCATGGAGCACATACACCTTGATGAGGGCCTTCAGTTCTTCTTTAGTGAAAAAGGGCATCTGCATCTTCCCGTGACATTTCTGGTGCTTGTGGAACAGACCGAGAGGCCCAGTTAGAAGGACATGGAAATGAAAGTAAGCACCCTTCACAGATCAATGAAATCTACATACACACAAACAATACCCACCTTTAAGGCTGCAGTACCTCTTGGTCACCTATGAGGGGTGGTGGTGCTGCCCTGATTTTGTGATAATGTGCATGCAAATGAGCTGAATACATTTCAGTAATGAGATTCAAATTCGCTGTTTGGGTACAGACTGTGCAATGAGGCTATTTGCATACCCTGGCTGAGTATTGCAAAATGCATGTATCGCAATTGCTTCCCATCCTGCATTTCTGTCTGCTCTGCAGAACGCCCTGGGCGCATAGTCACAGACATTCACGTGATAGATACCATATGTTACTGTCTGCACAGAACACACATAGTGTCATTCAGTGATGACAGCATTGGTTAATCATGCATGTGCAAATGCCAATCTGTCGTGCATGACACTAGCCTTCCATACATGACCCTTGCAGAGAGTGATATGGATGGCATGACTAATGGCACTGAGCGCCATTCACAATGTGGCACCGTGCAGTTGCCACGCATGTGTGGTAGCATGGGGCGTGACCTCAGTTTGCCAAGCAGCACAATGCTACCACGCATGCACAGTGTCACAGCTGTAATTCCCTATCACGCAAAGGTATGGCTGTATCACCAGCAGCACGTGGCTAACCAATGATGCACTATCACACACGAGTTTCATGCTTGCTAAAATATGGATAGGTGTGCCTGTGTACAGCAGCAGCAGCAACATGGCAAGAGCAACCAGGAGGATGGCACAAAGCCAGCATGACCAGATATGGTCCAAGGCAGAGCTGGCTAACCTGGAGGGCCTAGTGGTCCCCAGGGAGGGCCAGTTATTTGAGAAGAAGACTCGGACAGGCCCGGGTCGGAGGTGTGGGCCCACATTGCCAGCCAGCTCTCCAGGAGAACCAGAGTGCTGTGCACTGGTGAGAGGTGTTCCCATCAATTCGGTGACCTTACACAGAGAGACAGGCTATGGCTGGACTGGTTCCATACTATAGTTACTATAGTGGAGGAGGGCACAGTGCCATGCCCAGGTATGTACACCATGATAATATTTGACAAGTAGGATGATGTTACCTGTTAGGGGTATGTCTGTGTCCAACAGTGATCAGTGTGGAATGTGGCCTGATATTTCTATTGAACTACAGTTGAAGAACACTATACCGCATACCGGTCCTTTGTGTTTGGCACAGACATGCCCCGTGCTCTCTATAGTGCAGATGTCAAGTGGCACATGTTCATGCTGTTCCACTAAGGGCAACACCTGCCTACAGAGGCTGACAACATGCTGAGCAGTACCATTGTACATCCTCTTGACCATGGAATGGTGCTTCAAATGCCAGGTACACAATGGGCAACGGTAGACTGGCTGCAGGACCAGTGCATTGAACCTGTGTCTCACTTGGACATGACACAATGTGGTAATAGGCACATACGTGCTCAACACTGACATAGGTGACTGATATGCTATGTATGTCCCATGTGCACTATGCAAATGTGCTGACACACAAACACTATGACCACCTGTCTTAATATGCGTATGTAGGTACACACACCTTTGTGTGTTAATGTACACTACAGTGTGTTGCAGGTGCCAATTGTACATGTTCCGCTATGTACCACCAACTGTGCTGCCACTGGGCACACCATGTACTCCTCAGCTGTCAGCAGTTTGTGTCCTGTAAGTACATACCTGCCCTGCATCCCACCACTGGCTCCCATGATACTTGTACATATGGGCCATGGACCGCACCATTCTCTATCAATGTAACTGTTGGACTGTGGCACATATATGTTCAGTACATTGCTATGCAAATTAACATGGGTGTATCACGTCCCCTGTGATGGTATGGTGGTCAGACTATCCACACCATATTTGTGTAGTGGGGGCCATCTTAAGGACTGTGCAGGCTATGGACTGCACATTGGGGAAAATTTGTTGTGAGCTGGCCTCCATGCACTGCTTGTAGTTGCCACCACCACCCCTTGTGGCTCCATGAGTTGCCCTCCATTGTAAATAGCCCTTCCCCTTTCCCACCCCACTCTCCCATGACTCTTCCCATCCCTTCATTGTAAATAGCTCCACCCCTCCTTACCTTATCCACTGTGTTCCCACCCAGTACCTTCCCTGTTAATCTTTGAAGTTTTTCTAGTTTATATTGTAGCTGTTGTTCATGTTCATTGTTCTTGTTATATTATATTTTGATGAATATTTTCTAATATATATATATTTTGTATTTAGCATGGCAGTGTGCAGTGTGTTCTTTCTTAGGAATCTTGACAGGTGGTTGACCCATGTGCTCCCCATCTACATGTCTGCACATGCAGGGCGGTTGTTGGCCTTTGCATCCCCCACAGCTTCCTGACCCTAAGGGGGGGGACTCCACTGTGTGTATCCCTGTGTTCACCTACAGAGGTCTGCATAGTGGGCCTGTGATATGTCTGCCCTTCCATACCATCCCACCAGTTCACTCTGGTGGCTCAGCAGTGCACTGTTTGGGTGACACTGCCTGCAGCATGCAGCCCTGCATACCCATGTGCATGTGTCCTGGACTGTTGTCAGACATGTATTGCCATTGGGGTGTGCCCCATGGGGGACCGCCCAGGCTCCATGTCACTGAGGTTGTATCCTGGTGACACAGTGGGCCCTTCATCATGATGGCATGTCTGCTGCAGTGTCCATTGTCCTCCAACATCACCACTATCCAAGGGTCACAGCCACTGTTGTGCTCCCTATCCATGGTGGTGTGTGTCTACCATGGGCGACTTGAACATCCTGGAGCATGTCTGTATGGTACACGGGGCTGGCCCATTGCAGTCCTTGCCTCATGCCCTTTTGGTGTACCACAAGGCCTCCCTGTCCCTTGGGATGCTGCAGTTTTGCACCAGCCATGTTTCCAAATGAACACATGCAGTGTGCCACAGCCACTGTTTGTGTATCTGTTCCCTACCCCTTTGTGCATGGTTCTCGGATATTCAAACATGGCCTGCTGCACCACTCATCTCCCAATGCACTGCAGATCTGGAGATGAGGGTTTGAATCCCACAGCTGCCTAGGTGTATACTATGTGATCCTGAGCAAGTCACTTAACTTCCTTGTGCTCCCAGGTCACATCTGGGAACAAGCTTCAGCTTAGTGTGCTTCTTCTGGTTAAACAATGTTCCCTTGCGCGATCCCACATACTTGAGATATTCAGTGATGGTTGCACAATCACACTTGCTGGTGTACTTTCTGAATATCCCGTTGTTTTGTGATGGCATCTTTATATGCGTGGCACAATCACTTGTGCGGCACACCCAGCCACCTCTGAATATGGGGCCCATCTGTTTTACAGACTTTAAGATCTAGTCCATTGAAAATAGTAAGAGCAGAATTAGGTAAGGCCAGGATATGATATATAGTATTATCTGTGATGACTTCATATTGCATCAAATGTAAGACTAATTAGAAAATGTTTAGAAGAATGAATAAGCTGGCAAATTGTGGTGCTCTGCTTCTGTGATGGTAGTGAGCACCGGGGTTTGAATAAGTAAGGATAGATGAAATTTATCCAACAAGGAGAGGCAAGAGTCATCCCATGAGTTTGATGCCCACTGGGCTTTATTCAACAATAGGGATAGGATGACATGGTCACAGGAGGAATCAACAGAACATCATGGAACATGAACAGTCAATTTCATACAACACTATGAAACAGTTGCTTAATCTCTAAGAACTCAGGTTTCACAATCAGATAACTAGATCTTATGTTAAAGAAAAGAAATATTCTGCAGTACACTTCAGTCTAGTGCCACTATACTCTATGTTACTTTTAGAATCAATTATGGTATAGTAGTACAATACTCTATGTCACCTTTAGTACTGCCTAAGGCATCGGAATACAATGGCTACCCTTGAAGACCTTACAATCACTGACTGAGGTCAATTACAGCAATGTACATACAAAGATAACACAGAGTCCAATCGCCGTTGAAGTCTTCAGCACATCGTCGAGTAGAGTTGGTAGTTACAGAGATAGGGATAAGGAATTTCCTATGACACTCAGATATTGGTCCCAGCACAGATCTAACTAAGGCCACTGGGGTGGTGAGATATTTTTAGACAGATCATATGTTACGCGCATAAAACCCACTCTCTACAGGCTGTTGGCATAGGAACAAGAGGAACAGGTTCCTGGGATCAGCCCACTGGAGGGCTATCAGAATAAAACTAGATGAAGAAATCTCCCGGTCAAAACCCACTTTAGGGCTGCCAAGGATGGAAGAGAACAAGGAAGATACTTGGTGATGAACCCACTGGAGGATTACCAAGGACTGGGTGATGCTGTGGAAATTCTGATGCAACCAGGAACAGGAGACTCTGAGGTGAAGATGGATATCTGATGCAACCAGGAACCAGAAGAATCTGAGGTGAAGATGGATGATTCTGAAGTGTCAACACAGGAACTGGAACAAAAGAATAAAACATCAGACACATCCCACACTGGGCTTCTATGGACTCGACTTAGCATTTAACGCACCAGGGAAGCAAACAAGGTTTTTCCAGGACAAGCACACTCTTTGGAGGGCAGCCAACTTTGGGACATCCAGATCAGGAACCAAGAGACGATACTGGAATGGCAGAAGCGATGCACTTGGACTTCAGCGTGCTCGACTTCAAAATGAGGAAAACAAGAAACGGCGGGTGCGACTTGCATGGGCTTCAACGTAGTCTACTTCAGCGTACTTGACTTCAGTGCACGACAGCAGCATGGCTGATGATCTTCTGGGTGGATACCTTCTAGAGAATAGAGATGTTGAAGGAAGTCTTCCGCCGGGTGGAGACAGATTCCATAGGAGTAGAATGGCAGACAACACCATAGAGCAGTATCGTGGCAGAAGATTGAGTCTATACACTAAAGCTGGCAGATACACTTTCACTGCACCAAGAGAACTGTTCGTTGAAGGGGTAATTTGCAGAAACGGGGCAAATTACCAGAATCGGGTAATTGTTCTTTACATGGGCATTTTGCCTGGAACAGGGCAAATTACCAGAATTTAGGGCAATTGTTCTTTGTAGGCACTTTGCAAGCAACTGGGGCAAATTATCAGAATCAGGGGCAATTATTCATTTGCAGGGGAAAATTGCCAGGAACAGGGGCACATTACCAGAATCCAAGGCAATTGTTCATTGTAGGGGCAATTTTCTAGGAACAGGGGTGAATTTCCAGAATCCAGGGCACTTGTTCTTTGCAGGGGCAATTTGTCAGGAACAGGGGCAAATTACCAGAATCTGGGGCAATTGTTCTTTGCAGGGGCAATTTGCCAGGAATGGGGCAAATTACCATAATTCTGGGCAATTATTCTTTATAGGGGCAATTTGCCAGGAACAGGGGCAAATTACCAAAATCCAGGGCAATTGTTCTTTGCAGGGGCCATTTACCAGGAACAGGGGCAAAGTACCAGAATCCAGGACAATTTTTTGCAGGGGAATTTTCCAGGAGCAGGGAAAATTACCAGAATCTGGGGCAATTGTTCTTTGCAGGGGCAAATAACCAAATTTCCAGAGCAATTGTTCATTGCGGGGCAAATAATCAAGTTCCAGGGCAATTGTTCATTGCAAGGGCAAATAACCAAAGTTCCAGGGCAATTGTTTGTTGTAGGGGCAAATGACTAAAGTCCCAGTAACAACACAGTCTTGATACTTTGCAGTCAACACAACAGTTCAGGTACACATTTTTATTAATTGACAGTCACTACATAGCAGTTGTGTGCTAAGCACCTTTCTTTTTCTGATCCTTCCCAAAAGTACTGTACTTGTGGGTCCCTTTTGTACCAGGATCTGGCTACCCCTCTGGAAACCTTTGGGTGAACACTCTTTCCACTTTGGGCTTCCATTGCCCAGTAGCTGTTGAGCCCCCTCTGACTCCTAAGGCCTGCTGACAGAGCCCCTTCCCTTTTTAATGTTTGGGCTCCTCACAGTCCCTCCAACCAAAGTGGACCTAAGGCTGCCCTTCCTTATTATCAAGGAACCCTTTGCTGCCCCTTACAGTTCTGGGCCTAAAACTTCCCCTTCAATGCTGGGGCCTGATTTGCCCTTTTGAATTGTTCAGTCTGCTTTGCCCCCTTTACTTCTTTGAGCCTATGTTGCCCCTTTAATCCTAGGGCCAAGATCATCCTCTTAATTATTGGGCCTGTTTGAGGCCTGGCTGTCACTTATTTGGGCTATCCTGCCCCTGATCTGCCCCTTCTCATAAATATTAAATAACCACTGCTGGTCTTGCTGGACTGACCCCTCTCCGTGGCTGTTGCCATGCCAGGAATATCTAATTACTATAGCTGGCCCTCCCTCCCCAGTCCTCCGATGGTGCTATAAGCGCTAAACAATTAAACTTTTTTTCTTTATTTAATCTAGGTGGTGAGCACTCTTCACTGTGCTCCCACCTGACTCACCACCTCAGCTTGGGGTAAAGGATCTGCTTGAGGGAGGCGGGAGTTTTTTTGGCAGTGGGAGGGAACCAAAGCAGAAGGATGCAGGTGAGCGGTGGACAGCAGGGGGACTTCGGATGGCCGACAACTTTTTCATTATGATGCGGCTCTTCTCTGCCATCGACAAGGGACTGGAACACACCAGGAGACAAAAAAAATAAATAAATGAGGCTAAACAGTGCCAATACCACACACAGTACTGGGATCTTCTATCGAAACCGCCGACATTCGACTGCATGTGAAGCATGCACCATGGCAGGAGCAGCAATCTCAGGAGTCTTCACTGGCTGGAGGAGGGCACACTAAGAGTCAACGGGACCGGCTTCAACACAACAGGTAAGCTCCTGGGTCCCTCACAGACTAAGGTCCTCTACCACAGCCCAGCACAATCTGCCCAGAGAAAAGAGTTCTCTGCTTTAAAAAGGTGCTCGGGATTCTAGTTCTCGAACCCAGAGCCCATGCCCCAAGCCAACAGTCAGAATTGAAACTGGGCACCACACACCAGCCCGGGACAGTGGTCCTCAGTGCGTAAGTGCCCACTCATGCTACCTGCTCTGGGAGGGGTGGAATGGACCAAACAGGCAGGAGAGGGAGAGAGAGAGAGAGAGAGAGAGAGAGAGAGAGAGAGAGAGAGAGAGAGAGAGAGAGAGAGAGAGAGAGAGAGAGAGAGAGAGAGAGAGAGAGAGAGAGAGAGAGAGAGAGAGAGAGAGAGAGAGAGAGAGAGAGAGAGAGAGAGAGAGAGAGAGAGAGAGAGAGAGAGAGAGAGAGAGAGAGAGAGAGAGAGAGAGAGAGAGAGAGAGAGAGAGAGAGAGAGAGAGAGAGAGAGAGAGAGAGAGAGAGAGAGAGAGAGAGAGAGAGAGAGAGAGAGAGAGAGAGAGAGAGAGAGAGAGAGAGAGAGAGAGAGAGAGAGAGAGAGAGAGAGAGAGAGAGAGAGAAAACTTGATTTTTTAAAACACATGTGCCCTGCCTGATGATTCTCTGGGGTGGGGGGACACTGCAAGGGCCCCAAAACACAGCCCGTCATACCCCACAACACCACAGGGACCCCTGTGGCATTTTAAATCCCTTTAATGTTTTCTGTGGTGCCCCCATTCCTTTACCTCTTACTTTGGGGCACTATAGAGTCGGGCTCACTTAAAAATACATGTCCACATGTATTCTCTCTTAACACTCTATATAAAAAGAAACACGTCTTAACTATTACTCCTATAAGTGTTTATAACATTTCTAACACTTTAACATTTTGCTTAAATCTCTATGTAACCTTACTTTAGTTTAAACACTCTTAAAACATCTATAAATTTCTTATTTGTTACTATAACTTTTTGTAGAAATCTTCTCATTTGCTAAACTAAGTGACCTATGGTTTAGAATTACATTTAATGAGACTACCTATGAAAGGATGGTACAAGTTGAGAGGCTTCCATTATGTATGTTCTAGAAGGGATACTAGCATTAGATCTTTGGGATCTATGGGGTTGGAAACCTACTGGTTCTGGGGAAACACATTCTGGTTCTAAGAAATCTGGAAGTTCAGGATTTACTTCAGGTACAACAATTGGATGGTAAAAGGAGTTTACATTGGAAGTGTGAATCCAAGGCTCTATACACCAACTGGTTGGTGATTCCAGTCCCAACATTTTATCCTTTTTATAATCCTGCCTCTCCTTGGCTGTAGAACTTTTCTCAGCTACATCTGGAACAGTGTCTCTAAAAGTGCAGGCTTTCCAAAGATTATGATGTACAATTTTGGAAGCATTCCCTGTTTCTTTCTTTCTGAATTTTGTACACAGGTAACTCTGGATAAGGGACTTCAATAATCCGGTAAAGTTTAGGTTCCCACTTTGTAGCCAACTTGCTGCATTTTTGAGTTCTTTTTAACATTACTCCCTCTCCTATTTGTAGGGGTGCAGCACTAGCCTTTGCATCATACATTAGTTTGCTTTCTGTTTCTGACGCACCTGTTCCATATGCTTGCCTACAATTTGTCCAGCCTCTTCAGTTGTTGGTTATGCTCTTGTACCCAATTCATAGTTGGCTGTGTGACCATGGCTTAATCAGGCAGTACTTCCAGTACTAAATCCATTGGGAGTCATCCGTGGCATCCAAACATTAAATAGGAGGCAGTATAGCGCAGTGGTCTAAGGCTCTGAACTGCAAATCTGGTGACATCCAGCAGACCAGACCTGGGTTTGAATCCCACAGCTTCCACTTGCATACTGTGTGACCCTGAGCAAGTCACTTAACCTCCTTGTGCTCCCAGGTCGCTCCTGTAAAAAAGCTTTCAGCTTAGTGTGCTATACCTGGTTAAACAACTAAAATAAAAAAAAAAAAAATAGTGAGGAGTATACCTATTAGAGCAGTGAACAGTGTTACATGTAATATAAATGCTTGCAGGCTGAGAAACAAGATCCCAGACCTGCAGACAATAATGACAGAGGCTAAACTGGACATAGTAGCCATTAGTGAGACATGGTTTACCAGTAACCACACTTGGGAGACTTCAGTACCTGGCTATGCACTGTTCAGAAGAGACCGAGGTGCAAAAGGGTGGGGTGGGTGGGTGGGTGGGTGGGGTGGGGTGGTCTTTATGTCAATGAAAATATCAAAGCTACAGAAATTAGAATACACATACTGTACAAAGCCAGAAGAACTGTGTGTCACCCTGGAAACAGGAAATGGGACAGCCATACGAACTGCTGTTGTCTACAGGTCTCCAGACCAGGGGGAGGACATTGGCACATTACTGTTAGAAAATATACAAAACATGACAGCTAAAGGGGAGGTTCTGATAATGGGAGGCTTCAACATGCCAGATACAGCTTGGTCAATACCAGCTGGAACATCTGCCAGAACTAGACACACAGTGGATTCCTTGCAAGAGGGAGGGCCTCAAACAACTGGTACAACAACCCACAAGAGACAGGGCTAGCCTAGATCTACTACTGACTACCAGGCAAAGGATCACAGATCTCCAGGTAGAAGGTCACCTGTGGGCCAGTGACCATCACATGGTATGGTTCAATTTGGCCACTAGAACTAAATCATCCCATTCCAAGGCAAAAATATGGGAATTCAGAGGAGCTGACTTTGATAAGATGGCCAACAAAGTTAAGCTAGCCCTGGCAAAAGAAATACAGGTGAGGGGAAAAGTGGGCAAGCAATAGGATGCAATACTTAAAGCAACATCCCATTGTGTTAGAGAGAAAAGGAAGTGCAAAAAAGAAGAAACCACTTTGGATCTCAAAACAGTAGCAGAAAAGGTCAGAGCCAAAAGGCTGGCCTTCAGGAAATATAATAAGGAGGTATACCAAACTTCCCTATGGGAAGCAGGGAAGGCGAAGGCAGGAAAAGGCCCAAACCGAGGAAACACTAGCACAAACAGTAAAAGAAGGTGACAAGACTTTCTGTAGATACATTAGTGAAAGGAGACAGTCCAGAGGGTATTGCTAAGATTGAGGATAGTGTGTGTGCGAGGAGGATCTTGTAAAAACATCTATCCTAAATAGATACTCTCTGCTCAGTATTTACTGAAGAGAAGGTAGGGCAGGGCCCAGAGCTCTGGGTGGGTCAGCAGTTGGTCAACTGGGTGGAAAACTGGTTGACGGGCAGAAAACAGAGAGTGGTGCAAAATGGTATACAGTCAGAAGAGATGCAAGTCACAAGTGGGGTACCTCAGGGATAAGTCATGGGGCCAGTCCTCTTCAATATCTTCATCAGTGACATTGCAGATGGACTGGAGGGTAAGGTTTGTCTGTTTGCAGATGACACCAAGATCTGCAAGAGAGTAGATGATCCAGATGGGGTGGGCAGAATGAGAAGAGGTCTGAATAAACTGGCAAAATGGTCGGAACAGTGGCAACTGGGGTTTAATGCAAAGAAGTGCAAGATCATGCACATAGGGAAGAGAAACCCTGAAGCCACCTGTAGGCTGAGAGGGGAGTTGCTGGCAGTCACAAGGGAAGAAAAAGACTTGGGAATCATCATCACCAATGACCTGAAATCATCCAAGCAGACACTAAAGCAGTAGGTAAGGCTAGGGAGATGTTGGGGTGTATTAGTAGGGGTATCACAAGTCATACGAGGGAGGTAATAATCCCTCTTTACAAGACACTGGTTAGGCCCCATCTGGAGTACTGCATGCAGTAATGGAGGCCACACCTTCACAAGGACATTAACCAAATTGAGGCAGTCCACAGAAAGGCAACCAAAATGGTGCAAGGACTGCATCAGAAAACATATGAGGACAGATTAACAGAGCTCAATATGTATACCCTACAGCAAAGAAGGGAGAGAGGTGATATGATCAAAACATTCAAACACCTTATGGGCATTAACAAGGTGAAAGAGTCTAACATGTTTCAATATAAGAAAAATAGCAGGACAAGAGGACATAGCATGAGTTTAGAGGGAGGCCGATTAAGGGGTAATGTGAGGAAGTTATTTTTCACAGAAAGGGTGGTGGATGCATGGAACAGCCTACCTCAGGAAGTGGTATGTGAATACAGTGCAGAGCTTCAAACAGGCATGGGATAGGCATAAGGAGCAATACAAGTGAGTATGAATAAATAGGCTATTGACAGAGCAAAGGCTGATGGCACATTCATAAGGCAGAAAAGATATAGGCAGACTGGATGGGCCTTGCAGTCCTTATCTGCAATCAACTTCTATGTTTCTATGTTTGTATGTTTCTAACAAATAAGCAAGTTCAGGAAGGAGAGCTGGCCAGTAGGGACGTTTGTACTGGTAAGGCTCATAATATTTCAAGCAGAGTCTAGTTGGTTCTTTTGGAAAGTCCATTACTTTGGGCGTGGTAGGCTGTGTTTTTCAGTTTGTGACATAAAATCACAAAGATTATGGAAGAGCTGAGACTTGAAAGAGGTTCCTTGATCTGTAAGGACTTTGGTTGGGTAGTCAAATGATCATACAAAACATTTTAGGAAAGTTTCAGCTGTAGTCCGAAAGTAGAGAGGTCCTTGACTGCACTAGCAGCCACAAATTTAGAAAAGTGATCAACCATTGTGAGGACATACACATAGCTACTTATGCTTGGTTCTAGCTTTAAATGATCCAAGACAACTAGCTCTAATGGTGGGCTACTAATTATGGGGTGAAGAGGAGCTCTCTGGTTGCTTTCCTCTTGACATTTAAAGTTACAGGCTGGGCACTCCTTGCACCATTTTACAATATCATTCCTCATTCTGACCCAATAGAACCTTCTCCTAATGACAACCTCTGTTTCTTATGCCCAAAATGTCCCAAATGGTCATGGTATGCTTTGAGTACCATGGGTGCACTAGTTTTGGGAACAATGATTTGAGTCGATTCGGAGTGAGTAGTTGGGTCTCTGCTTCATTTAATTAGGCGAGAGTCTTCTACAGTCAGACGAATTCTATGCTTCCATAGTTTTATCACCTCATGGTCAGATTTCCTTCATTCTTGTGGGGTAAGACTCTTTTGCTTTAAGACAAGTGTTTTTACTTGTTTGACAGTGGGATCCTGATCCTGTAGCTGAACCCACAAACTTTTCTGGTCTGTTATTGTGTTGGTTGTTTCTGGTTGGTTTTCAATGCTCAATTCTGGAGAGATTTGACAGCGGGCTTGCACAATTTCTGCTGGTACCTGGAGAAAAAGCGGCATCTCTACATTTCTAAAGAAGTGTCATCTGTTTCTGTTTTCACCTGTTTGGTCACTCGGGATAATGCATCTGCCTTTACATTTGCTTTTCCAGAGCGGTACTTGAGGGAGAATTGATAGTTTGCTAGTCTGGAGGCCCATATCTGTTCAAGTGCTTCTAGTCTCACTGTATTTAAGTGTGCTAAAGGATTGTCGTCTGTGAAAACTGTGAAAGGGGTGGCAGCCAAACAGTGAAGGAACTTTTCAGTGACGGCCCATATCAATGCCAAGAATTCAAGCTTAAAAGAGCTGTAGCTGGCATCATTCTGCTCTGAGCCTTTCAGTCCATGGCTTGCATAGTCTATGCCCCGCTCAATGCCATCTTGCTCTTGCACCAGTACCACACCTAATCCCTTGTTGCTGGTATCTTTATATGGAAGGATGGGTTTTGTTTAGTCAGGATACGCCAGGATGGGAGCATCAGTCAGTATCTTCCTCAATTTGTCAAAGGCCTCCTGCTTAGTCGCCCATCTGACAGGACGGTTCTTATGGACATGACCTTCTGTTGATCCTCTCAACAGTTTGTGTAAAGGCACATCGATCTTTGAAAAGTCCTTGATGAATCACCTGTAGTACCCCACAAAGCCCAGGAACTTTCTGACATCTCTGACAGTGATGGGAACGGACAATCCTGTACAACTTTTATCTGCTCTGGATCTGGCGACACGCCATCTGAGGAAACTAAATAATAATAATAATAATATCTTTTTATTTATACATATAAGTAGTTTACTTTTGACTGTAACAAATGACATTTGGATGGCTTTACTTTGAGACCATATTGGATTAGTCATTGGAATGCCTCAACCAAGTGCAGCAAATGTTCCTTGTGAGTTTTAGAGTATAAGATGATATCATCCAGATATAACAACATGTTATCAAAATTTTGGCTTCTAGGCAATGCTCGACCAGTCTTTGGAAGGTTCTGGGAGCATTACAGAGTCCTAAGGGCATTCTAGTAAATTCAAAGAGATCCATGGGTGTAATGAAAGCTGTCTTCTCCTGATCCTCAGGCACCATAGGGACTTGCCAATATCCACTGGTTAGGTCTACGGTAGAAAACACAGTGGCAGCTTGAAGAACTATGAGTGAATCCTCAATTCTGGGCAAAGGATAAGCGTCATTGTGGGTGATGGTATTTAGTTTCCGATAATCAACACAAAATCTAATTTTGCCATCCTTCTTCATTGCTAACACAATAGGAGCTGCCCAAGGACTGTGACTCTCTGATCACTTTGACCTCTTTTATTTCTTTGATCATTTCTTTAACGGGCTGATACTTTGCTGGTGGAATTGACCTGTAGCGCTCTCTGATGGGAGGATGTTGATTCATGCAAATGTAATGTTGTATATTGCGAGCTAGTCTGAAGTCCAGCGGATGCTTGCCGAAAACTTATTCATGTTTGAGGACTACCTGAAATTCATCTGCCTTTTGCTCAATGCTTCAGTGGTTTCAGGATTATCCAGATTGATCTCTTTGGCCCAGTCCAGCATAACAGGGCTGCCAGCATCTCTTGCCTTCCTTCCTTGTACAGCCTCTGGCTCTTCAGTTATTCAAACCTCCTCATCTGCCACAACGATATCCTGGAGGCATGCCACATGCAGTTGAGCAACTGATTGGTTGCAAAAGAGTTGCACTTCATGGTTTCTGTAATTTAACACTCTGACAGGAGTTTGCCCCTTGGTCATGGTAGCCACACTCTGAGCCACTATTATGGGTTCTTCTTTCCCACTAGGATATGGCTCCACCAAGACATCGCAGTCTTGGCCCCTCGGGACCACCGTCACCTTGCACCACAAGGAGGTCTCAATTCCTGGCTTCAGCATCACTGGCTTAGCATCTGTCACACGGACCTTACTGATCTCACCATCAGCATTGGTGGCATTGCAGAAGGTTAATGGTCTGCTGTAGGGCATGCTTATCAACCATAAGCGATTGTGTGGCCTTCTGTTGGAGAATCTGGACCAGGTCTTCGAAGCAGTTCTGCAGGAAATTCATGCCCAGAATCAGTGGTGGCAGGTTATCGCTTTCCATATTGCTGAATATAATACCCTGTCAGTCTTGGGTATTCTTCACCAACTGGATATTTGCTTCAATGTAGCCCAAGTAAGGTACTTCAGCTCTATTACTTGCTATCTATTTTATCCATGACCTTGGAGGTGGTTTGAGATCTTCAGGCATCCAATACTTCTGGAAATATTTCAGCTGCATGGTGGTAACTTGCGATCTCGTATCCAATAATGCCATCAGTTCCACTCTGTCAGCTTTCACTGGCACCATTGGGCTCCTGCCGATGAAGCAAAACTGGTCTATGGAGGCAGTTGGACCTGGTCGTCTGTCCTTTAGGAATCGGTCCTCATCCTTGAAGAATTCCTGTTTTAACGTCAAGGTTGTGACAACAGGCTGATTACAATGTCGCTCTATGTGATCGCTTATGCTGTACCGATGACAGGTTGGTCTCCCTTGGTCATCAAACTGATCCACTGGGCATCTTCCCTTGCATCTCCTTGGATGGCCTGAGTGATCACTGGCTCTTCTGTCTCTTTCAGTCTGGTTATGGGGCACCTCTCTCCTCTAATCTTCCTTCAGGCCCTGCACCTCCAAACAGACCTCCATCATCTTATGGGTCAGGATGGCAATTTATTCAGCCAATTTGGAGATTGTGTATGAGTTAGACTGGACAGAACGGGTTGGCGCCTGCGCCATTTGACCCACATTTGACTATGATCTGGACGATAGCTTGATAACCTGTCAATTCTCTTTCACATTCTGACCCCTCCAGGGGCAGTTCCGATGCCAAGGTTCCATGAGTCCTCTCGGTCCACCTTTCCATAGGGTACCCTGGCCATGTGGCTCAAGTGGCATTGCCATCTGTGGATAGGTCATAACCTCTTCTCATGGGTGTCCTGAGCCTAGGATCTTAATTGCCTTCTCCTTGAAATCCAAGAAATCAGCCTCAGGACCTTGTATGTGCAACATTCTGAGTTCACTTCTTAAAGCCTCGCTGTGCACCCTTTTTCACAAATTTTTCCAGCCAGCACATGGTCCGCATCTCGGACTTCTTCAGCATCCGCTCACTCGATGGCCCTCAACAACTCTAGCAGTCTTAGGGCATATTCTCAAAGCATCTCCTGGGGCCTCTGAGCATGGGAGAAAACATCATCTTGAGGTCTGACACCGCATATGTATAGAAAATCTGCTGCAGCCTCTGCAAAATCTGATCAACGGTAGTTTTCACTCCACCTGTCCAGGACTGTACTTCTTGATGGGCTGCCCCTTTCAGCTGTCCAATCAGAATTTCCACTTTTTGCTACTCGGGATCTGGTACAGTCTAAACATTGCCTGCATCTTTGAGTAAAATTCCCCTAAGTTGCAGGTTCCACCCCCATCTCTCTCCACTAAGAATTGTAGAAGCCATGGCATCCCAAAGTAATATGGCATAGTTAATGGTGATGGAGGCATACTTCCTTGGTGCTTGTCTCTTTCTCTCCCAATTGCCTCACCATCTCCTCCTGACAACCCGCTGCTACAACCTGGCTCCATTGGCATCTCTCTCTAGGAAACTCCGGCTTTGGACATCTCAGACAAATAATTATCTTCTCCTGCTGACTACGCCAAGAAATTTTTTATGTGATGCTCTGCTTCTGTGATGGAGGAAGCACCAGAGTTTGAATAAGTAAGGATAGATTAAATTTATCCAACAAGGAAAGGCAGGAGTCTTCCAATCAGTTTGATGCCCTCTGGGCTTTATTCAACAGCAGGGGTAGGATGACATGGTCACAGAAGTAAAAAGAACACTAGGGAACATGAACAGTCAATTCTCATACAACACTATGAAACAGTTGCTGAATCTCTAAGAACTCAAGTTTCAAAATCAGAGAACTAGATCTTATGCTAAAGAAAATAAATATTCTGAGGTGCACTTGCCTAGTGCCACTATACTTTATGTTACTTTTAGAATCAATTATGGTATTGTAGTACAATACCTATGTCACCTTTAGTACTGCCTAAGATATTGGAATACAATGGCTACCTTGGAAGACCTTACAATCACTGACTGAGGTCAATTACAGCAATGTACATACAAAGACAACATAGAGACCAGTCATCATTGAAGTCTTCATGGCACCATTGAGTAGAGTTGGTAGCTACAGAGATAGGGATAAGGACTTTCCTAATGACACTAAGATATTGATCCCAGCACAGACTTAGCTAAGGCCACTGGGGTGGTGAGAGTTTTTAGACAGACCATATATTTTCAGCATAAAACCTACTCTCTCCAAGGCTGCACAATAGCAACAAGAGGAACAGGTTCTTGGGATAAGCCCACTGGAGGGCTCTCAGAATCAAATTAGATGAAGAAAGCTCCCCGGCCAAAACCCACTTTTTATTTTTTATTTTATTTTAGTCTTTGGTAACAGGGTAAGGCCCACTAGGCACAAGTGCCTATTTTCAGGGACGACCTGGGAGCACTGGGCGGTTAAGTGACTTGCTCACAGTCATGCAGTGTGCAAGTGGAGGTTGTGAGAATCAGACTCAGGTCTGGTTTGCTGGATGTACCAAGCTCATCCACACCTCATCCTCTAACCTCTAGGCTATACTGCCATACTTGATTGCTGCCAAGGATGGAAAACAAGGAAGATACTTGGTGATGAACCCACTGGAGGATTACCAAGGACTGTGTGATGCTGCGAAATTCGATGCAACCAGGAACCAGGAGACTCTGAGGTGAAGATGCATATCTGATGCAACCAGGAACCAGAAGAATCTGAGGTGAAGTTGGATGATTTTGAAGTGTCAACACAGGAAACTGGAACAAAACAATAAAACAGCAGACATGTTCTACATTGGGCTTCAGGGACTCGACTTGCAGTGAACAACCGGGGGATGCAGACAAGGTTCTTCCAGGACAAGCACACTCTTTGGAGGGCATCTAACTTAGGGACATCCACATCAGAAACCAAGAGACGATACTGAGAAGAGATACACTTGGACTTCAGTGTACTCTACTTTGAACTGAGGAAAACAAGAAACGGCGGGTGTGACTTGCACGGGCTTCAGCGTATTCGACTTTGGCAGATGACAGGAACGTGGTTGATGATCTTCTGGGTGGATACCTTCTGGAGAAAAGAAATGTTGAAGGATGTCTTCTTCTAGGTAGAGATGGATTCTGTAGAGAAGAATGGCAGACAACAACATAGAGCAGTATCATGGCAAAAGATTGAGTCTATAGACATACATTGGCAACCCTCAAGCTGGCAGATACACTTTCACACTGCACTAAAAACTGTTTACTACTGGAGTAATTTTCTGGGAACAGGGCAAATTAGAATTTGGGCAATCGTTCTTTGTAGGGCAATTTGCCAGAAACAGGGTCAAATTACCAGAATCTGGGGCAATTGTTCTTTGCAGGGGCAATTTGATACGAATGGGGCAAATTACCAGAATCCAGGGCAATTGTTCTTTGCAGGTGTAATTTGCCAGGAGCGGGCCAAATAACCAGAATCTGGGACAAGTGTTCTTTTCAGGTGCAATTTGCCAGGAACCTGGGCAAATTACAGAATCTAGGACAATTGTTTGTTGCAGGGAATTTGCCAGGAACAGGGGAATTACCAGAATCCAGGACCATCGTTCTTTGCAGGGACAAATGAACAAAGTTCCAGGGCAATTGTTCATTGCAGGGCAAATTACCAGAATCGGGGCAATTGTTCATTACAGGGCAAACAACCAAAGTTCCAGGACAATTGTTCATTGCAGTGGCAAATGACTACAGTTCCAGTAACAACACAGTCTTGGTACTTTGCAATCAACACAACAGTTCAGGTACACATTTCATTAACTGACAGTCACTACTTAGCAGTTGTGTGCTAAGCTTTTCTTTTGCTGATCCTTCCCAAAAGTACTGTACTTGCAGGTTGCTTTTGAACCAGGATCTGGCTACCCCTCAGGAAACCTTTGGGTGAATGCCCTTTCTACTTTGGCCCTCCCTTGCCCAGTAGCTGCTGAGCCCGCTGACTCCTAAGGCCTGCTGACAGATCCCCTTTGTAATGTTTGGGCTCCTCAGTATCCCACCAACCACAGTGGACCTAATGCTGCCACTCCTTATTATCAAGGAGCCCTTTCCTACCCCTTACAGTTCTGGGCTCAAAGCTGCCCTTCAATGCTAGGGCCTGAATTGCTCTTTGAATCATTGGGCCTGCTTTGCCTCTCTTACTTCTTTGGGCCTATGTTGCCCCTTTAACCCCTAGGGCCAAGATCACCCTTTTAACTACTGGGCCTGCTCGAGGCCTGGCTGTCACTTATCGGGGCCGTCACCCTGATCCCCCTTCTCATAAATGTTTAATAACCCTGTGGGTCTTGCTGGACTGGCCACTCCTCACAGGTGTCGCCAAGCCCAGAATATATAATTACTATAGCTGGCCTCCTTCCCAGTCTTCTGATTACAAGCACTAAACAATTAAAATTATCTTTTTATTTAATTTAGGCAGTCAGCACTCTTCACTGTGCTGCCACCTGACTTACCGCCCTGGCTCAGGGTGAATGATCTGCTTAGGAGGAGGGGTATTCTGGCAGTGGGAGGAACCGGAAGCAAAGGATGCAGGTGAGTGGTGAACAGCAGGGGGTCTTCAGAGAGCCAATGACTTTTTTGTCGTGATGCGGCTCTTCTCTGCTGCTGACAAGGGACTGGAACATTCAGAGAGGCAAAAAAATAAATAAATGGGGCTAA
This sequence comes from Neoceratodus forsteri, assembly GCA_016271365.2. Taxonomy (NCBI): domain Eukaryota; kingdom Metazoa; phylum Chordata; order Ceratodontiformes; family Ceratodontidae; genus Neoceratodus; species Neoceratodus forsteri. Next base: position 605,582,259 of record CM057449.1, on the reverse strand, counting down.
ACAGAGCCCACACTGCAAGCACGACTGGGATGTTCTGTCAGGAAACAGCGGGAGATTCTTCTGCATATGAAGCAGGCACCACGGCGGCAGCAGCAATCTTCAGAAGTCTTTACTGGCTGGAGGAGGGGTACTGCTATGAGCTGACAGGACCAGCTTCAACACAACAGGTAAGCCCTGGTTTCCCGTTGCACTCTCACTGTCCTCTCTTTACCACAGCCCAGCACGATCTGCCCAGAGAAAATGGTTCTCTGCTTTGAAAAGGCGCTCGGGGTTCTAGTTCTCGAACTGTGAGCCCGTGCCCCAAGGCAATGGCCAGAATTCAAACTGGGCACCACACGTCAGCCAGGGACAGCGGTCTCAGTGCACGAGTGCCCACTCTCGTGCTGCCTGCTCTGGGAGAGGGGGGAATGGAGCAAGCAGGCAGCAGAGAGAGAGAGAGAGAGAGAGAGAGAAAAAGTTTTTCAAACAGATGTGCCCTGCCTGATGATTCTCTGGTGGGGAACACTGAAAGGGCCCAAGCACATACCCTCATGCACAACACCACAGGAGTGTGCCTTTCTTTACCCCTTATTTTGTGTGTGTACATCATAAATAACCTCTTCTTACCCTTTAGAAGATATAACAGATACTCTAAAATTACTGTGCAGACTCTCTTACAAATATTACCATAGTGGGTGATTATGCCATTCTAATCAAAAAGAAACTTAAGCTGATTTTCTCTAACCTAAACATAATGAAAATTATGACTTTAAACTTTCATGGGTGGTACACTCAAAATAAAATAAACCATATTCTAGAACCATACCTTACCTTTCTTCAAAAGAAGATAGATATGTATTGTTGAAGTTTAGGCTGGAAATGTATCCTTCAAAATTACTGCATTTTAAATTTTGTAAATATCAAAATTTGAAGACCTTTATTGTAATCGTGGAGAAAATACTTATAGATGCTAGGCCTCTTGCCATCCCTTTCAGGTCCTCTTCTGCTGGCCTGGCCTCCTTCTCCTACTACTTTCCCTAGCTTTGAAACTCGCTGCTTCCTGCCATCTCTAATGCCCCCTGACCCCGCACTCTCTCCTCCCACCTGCACTCCTTCACTTCCCCCACCTACAATTGCCTCAACCTACCTCCTCACCCACACTACACTCACCTACTAATTCACTGTGCCGGAATAATGTTTATGAATTGTGCTTGGTGCCACTTGTTTGTACATTTATTTGTTTTGGCCTTACTTGTTCCCATCTTGAGTATGAGCTGATAGTTGAAGGCCCTATAGATGGGAAGAGCGCTGGAGAAGGAGGAGGGGAGGGTGGAGGAAACTGAGAATGCTAAGCAGAGAGGGCTGGGCGTGTCAGTATTTTATAGGAATCCCCACACCTTGAATTATGGGCTGGCCCTACAATTCACTGTGCGGGAATAATGTTTATGATATGTGCTTGGTGCCACTTGTTTGTACATTTATTTGTTTTGGCCTTACTCGTTCCCATCTTGAGTATGAGCTGATAGATGAAGGCCCAAAGAATAGAATAGAATACACCTCCTCCAACTCACGGAGAGTATATCTGGCAGCACTCAGGAGAGGAAAAACCCCTTTAACAGAGGAAACCTCTGAGGAACCATGGCTACCAAGTTGCCTTCCTTCTAGGCATACTATGAGGAGATGGAAATAAAGGCTGAACGTATTTCTGCTTCGGGATGAGGAATGTAAGTCTCAAAGCAAGATGATGTCCATCTTCCTAGACGTTTAATGATGTAGGCTGGAACTTTCTTTTGAGATGCGGAGGTAGCAGCACCGATTCTTAATGAATGTCCAGAGTAAGTGAAAGGATCAAGTCACAGGCGTTGCAATAGTGATCGAATGGAATCCACAAATTCTTTGGTGGTTAGAGGAGCATTATTGTGAGAAGTAAGTAGGGGAGAATCAGGACTGGATTGACTATGAAGGTTGCATAGCTGGTTCAGGAAGTAGACGGGGCACCAAGCCGTATTAGTAGGAAAATATTGAATGTCTACACCTTCTACAAGTCTGTCTGTCTTTGATGTGGGTAGATGAAGAACATAGTAGTCAGTTTGCTTGGTAAGATGTTTAACTTTGAGAAAAGATGTTGCAGAATTTGATGAGACTGTGAATTCTCCGGGGCACAGAAATCTGTAAAATGCCAAAGATATAGCTGCAAGTAGAATGGTGGAGTGTGAAGTAGGAGGTTCAGACTTCAGTGAAGTAATTAGCTGTTTGAATATGATATCGTCGATGGGCAAGCGAGTAGGCATCTTTTTGAATGAAAGTTTTTGGATTGCTGAAAGGAGGAGCTTAACTGCAGGATAAGATGTCAAGGAGCCAGATGATGGATCTTGTAAGTAGAAATGAAATTGAATGCCAGCAAAGTATTGACGAATGGTAGAATAGGATAATTTACTGGCTGAATGGCAATAGGTCATGAAAGCTAATATGGAAGGTAAGGAAATCGGGAATGCCAAGGAGGCTGACATGGTGCAGAATGAATTGTATTTTCTCCAGGCTGTGCGGTAAGCTGATTGTGTGCCGACAGATAATGCTGACCACATGAGGTTTTGCGCTGTAGTCAGGTAACTGCTCGTGGCAAGACTAGATCCTTGAAACGAGGAGCTGGAATTGGTAGAGGATCTGCTGTAGGAAGGAGAATACGGAATTTCTGAAATTGAAAACAGGAAAGGTAGTCAGCTGCTGTGTTGAGATGACCAGGAATATGAAGACACTGAATACAAAAATTATGAATCAGAGAAAGCCATGTTAATCTCTACAAGAATAGCGTGATTGTAGGAGAAGATGATCTGCCTTTTGTTAATAATATCTACTGTTATTTGATTGTCTGTATAAATTAATACTGTAGACAAAGACCAGCAATGATCCCAAGTGGCAGCTGCTGCAACTACCGGATATATCTCAATAACGGAGAAGAAGTCGTGGCTGTGGTTATGTAGAAATTTGTGAGGCCATGTTGAAGAGATCCAGGATTGATGGAAAATAGCAGCAAATCCGTGAGTAGGCGAAGCATCCGTGAAGACTTTAGGAGAAAGCTCTTGAAAAATGTCTTTGTAGAACATAGAGTGACCATTCCATTGGTTTAGGAACAGGAATCACATGGCAAGGTCGGATTTTGCAGTGACTGTAATAGAAATATGATGGTGGAGGGCTGAAGCTGAAGGGAGCAATTCGAGCAAATATGCTATGAATGTACGTCCTTGAGGAATTATACATGTAGCGAAGGAGAGATAACCTAGCAAAGACAGGAGTTTGTGTTTTGTACAAGATGAGAGATTGGAGAATGGTAGGACCAGAGTCTTGATTCTGCGTAACTTGTCCATAGGGAGTCTGGCTTCCATGCGAATGGAGTCGAGAATGATGCCCAAAAATTCAAGGGAAGTAGCAGGAGCAGAAGTCTTTTCCTCCAAAACAGGCACAGCCAATTGATGAAATAAATGACGTAAGGCAGAAAGGGCTGACGCCGGAGGCACAGAAGGAGGCTCAATAAGAAGAAAATCCTCAAGCAAATGAATCACTGAGGTCACCCAACAATGATTTCAACAACAACCAACAAAGTGTTGAAGAAAATATATCGAACAGTTTTGGACTACTTTTACAACCGAAGACTACTCGCACAGCAAAGTAGTAAGAATCTTCCCATTTGATGCCATAGAGATGCCAAAGAGATGGATGAATAGGAAGGAGTTTGAACGCATTGGCAATGTCAGCTTTGGAAAGCCATGCGCCTCTGCCCATCTGTTTGATAGTCAATATGGCATCGTCAGTCTTGGCATATGCCAGAGAAAAATCCTGAGAAGGGATAAGAGAGTTGATACTAGGAATGCAAGTGGCACGTGGAGTGGATTAATCGAATATAAGGCACTGCTTTCCAGAGAATTTGTGAGTAGCAATGCCAATAGGGCTGACACGAATGAGAGGAAATGGAGGATGAAGGAACGGTCCGATGATATAGCAGGGGTCAAAATAAGGATTTGGCAGCCATGTTAGAAATAGCTCCTGGTATCGCATTTTCAGCCACCCAGGAGCTACTTGCACCAACCCAGGAGCTATCATTTGAAAATTTGAACCAGCTACATTTTTATCTTTTTTACCAGATAAAATGATTTTAGACACAGATTGAGCTGAAAAGCAGCCAACAATTATTCCATAAACTGTCACAGAAGATTAAACATTACACCAATATCAGATGGGACAGCTTGCAATCTGCCTGCTTGGTATAACTAAGTAACACAAAATTGCCCTGCACACACCAAAACAATATGCACCTCATTTTTATTTTTTTTTGCTGGCCCTGTTTTTTTTTTTTTTTAGTACAGCTACTGATTTGAAGGAGTGTGGACAACAAAAATTGTACCCCAAACAGCAGGCACTACATGCTGATGTACTGACCTTGTGCACGCCTTTTGTCAACTACAGTTTCTACTGTAAAGAAGCTCTCAGATCTCTAGTTTGTGCTGTTTTACATAAACTAAATTTACTGAAAATCTGCAAGACATCGTGAGTCCACTACAGCACACAACAGCTCCCCAAACTACTCTGATTGTGCCTCTAACAAGCAGCACCTAATAATAAAGATTAATCTAGCAGAAGCAAAGGGATGATCCTCAAGCAAAATCTGCCTGTTCTGATTCTGTGCAAACAGGTCATACCTAGTGCTGTAATAGCTAATCAGAACAGAACAAGTTTTGTATTGGCTATAGATACAATCGCAGCTTGGAGCACACTGTCACATAAAGTGCCACCTAAACCAGGTTCTAGGAGAACTATTCATTTTTCTGGGCATTTAGAAGGAATTTATAACTATTCGGACTTGAGATGATTACAAGGGTCATATCCCTGTACAGTCACTGGAGCAATATGGACATGAAGTAAGTTGCTTCACCCACCTACTCAAATGCTAAGATTTAGATCATTCCAGTTGTAAAATTGAGAAACAGCAGGAGACCCCATTGAAAATGAGATTCTGCCCCTCAGTAGGAACTAACATGGGGAAACATTGTTTTCAGTGGGGTCTTGCTTATTGCCCATTTTACAGCAGACTGCCCTGAAGGACAGGAAGATTATGTCACTTGCCCAAAGTCTCAGAAAGGGAGCCAGTGACTGTGGTGCTCTGTTCAAACGTGGGCTTTTGTTTCAGACCCTCAGAATCAGCAAAGGATGACAGGAGGGGAAGAAAAAATAAGGTGTAGAAGGATCAACATGTTGCTTAACAAATGAGCACAGGTTATTGCCTTTACAGTTTACAGAGGCCCTCGGAGAATCAGCAAAATACATTTCTCAGCTAAAACACACAAAACTCCTTAACTGTTGTGCTTCCCCACAGTTGAATTACTGCAGTCAGTCTTATGATTCCTGTAACCACCGCTCAGTTGGCTGTTCAGTCCCGAAACTGCAGTCCTGTAAACACTCAAATTGAGCGCTTAGATTTGGTGGCCATGTGAAGAAAAAAAAAAAAGATTCTTCTCCACTCTTTATGTTCAGTGAGGGCTCAGATTTCAGCTGGGAGCCCTCCACTGAACCTTCACTTCATGCTGCTGAAGTCCCTCCTCCCCCCACCACACACACACACACACACACACACACACACACACACACACACACATTTACCCAAAACGTCCATTTGTCCATGCTCAATGAGCGATCAGATTTCAGCTCGGAGCCCTCCACTGAACCGTCCATCACCTCACGCTGCTGAAGTTGCTCCTCCCCTGACCACACTCACACACAGCATTTACCAAAGATGTCCATTTCTCTGTGTTCAGTGAGTGATCAGACTTCAGCTGGGAGCCCTCCACTGAGCTGTATCTATCTTTAACTCGCCTCCCCGACTGCATATGCACATGCACACAGTTTAGCCAGCAGATCTCTGCATAAGTCTCCTCTGCTGTCCTGACACATCATGTGTTGCTGCAGCGCTCTACCTTGCTGCGCTTAAAGCAGCAGGTGCTAATTGCGGTAGAACAGGTGTGAATTAGCGCCCAGCGCCCCCTTATTTATATCCCTGATATAGCCCTTATCCATTTCCTTCTGTAAGAGGGAGGAGACCAAGTCCGGTTGAGAGAGAGCTGTAGGAGTCCTGAGGAAGAGAACATATGCCAGTATGGAATCCAAAAGTGAATCCGGCAATGAGAAATTGCACCAAGGAGCGAGACGGATGATCGGCGAGGAAATGGGCCAGTGTGGTGACATTAATAGAAGTAGAGGGATGAGTGAATAGTAAGGTCCTGCTTCTGAGGTTAGGGAAGATTGATTTCGCATGAGCTTCACCACAATGACTGCAAGCGTGCAGCATACGGCTGGGATGAAGGGAGCAACCCATATCGTTGAAATTATTACAGACAGATCTACCAGCCATGAAAGTAATTGGACGACCATGTTTGTCATAGGACAAGCGGGGCATAGCAATATGATTACTTTTAGTCCTGGTAATAGTGGAGCCTGAAGAGGAAGTACGAGAAGCAGATGAATCCGGAATGGATAAAAGGCAGAAAGAAGCGGCATGGGATAAGGAGCTGCAAATCTGGCAAGTGAGAGCCTGCTGGCCAGCGAAATGGTGGCAAAACAATTCATTGTCAAGAGAACCACAGTGAAGGCGGACATTCAGGTGAGATAAAGCAGCAGCTGCCTTAGCCGAAAAAGATTTATGGTAGTCGTTAAAGTGAGTACCACCATAGCAGACACCAGGTCGACTACTGATATAAATAGGTATCCAGCGCTCCCTTCAAGATGGAAAGGCAGAACACAGAATGTCTCTGAATAGACTAAATGCCAGGATGAAATCAGGAAAAGACAATTTCTTGGAAAGCCTAGGTTCCTTAGAAGCATGAACAACGGAGAAGTCACCACAGATACGACTCTGTTCTCAATAGTATCATGAGAAGAAATAAGCAAGGAGATAAGGTTGACATCCTTCCTTCAATAATATCTCTCAGGAGATGAGCAGAAACCAAATGAACAGGGAGACGGCAGGCATAGAGGAATTGAAGCCAAATTACCTGAGTTGGAAGCAATGGCAGGCACTGAAGGAGAAGGCTGAGGCATCGGAGCTGGAGCAGGCAGAGGGGCAGGCGGAGTCTGCAGAAGCGGAGAGGAGGACTGGCATAACATTCAGGCAATTGGAAATATCAGTCACAGAGGAAGCCAGATGAGAAATCAAATCTTTTAGTTCAGTAAAGGCATCAGGAGTAGGGACAGCAGGGCAGGCTGACCCCCGGGCAAGGATTGCGATCTCGATTTTCAAGCCATAAATCATACAGTTCCTGCTTTTTAGCACCAGCAGGAACAGGGACCCCAATAGCCTTTAGTTCAGTGAGGAGACGAGGAACAGTCCAGTTCTTTAAGGAATGGTGAGACTTTGAAGATTTTTTCTGAGGAGCGGGGGGGGGTCCTTCAGGTGGAGCAGGAGGATCCATGAATGCAATCACGAGCTGAATACCAAGAATGAATAGCAAAAACAAAAAACAGCAAATATTTCCAATGTAGTAGTCCAGATATCCAGGAGGTAGTGACCAAGAAATCCAGGACAAGCAGGAGGCCACGAAATTCCAAATGAAAGAGTAAATGAACCGCCAGGAAAGCAGAACTAAAAAGGAAAAAAAAGCTGGGGGCAGGCGGGACTGAAAAACGGCTGAACCTGCAGCAGGAAGCACTCCGGAGGAACCAAGGAAGGGCCGGGCGTGTAGCAGGAGAAGGAGAGAGTGAGAATTGGGCTATCCAGCTCCCAAAACCACAGAGGTAAAAGAGAAGGGGGGGAAGCAAGGAGGAGAGAGCAGTAGGAGGCACCGAAAGAATGCCGCAAGTGGCAAAAAGCTGGGAGAAACAAGGCAACAGGTAAGCCCAGTGAGGACAGAACCACACGCCCGGCCCGGCGTTCAAACTGAGAACGCTAAGCAGAGAGGGCTGGGCGTGTCGGTATTTTATAGGAATCCCCGCCCCTTGAATTACGGGCTGGTCCTACAATTCTCCTACGCACTCCTACCTCCCTTCTTTTTCACCCTGCACTTCATTGCTATTTTTGAGTAATAGCCTGTTTCTCATACTCAAGCACTTACCCTCAAATTCCACTTTAGTTCGCCCCTTTTTAATGTCTAAAAAAAAGAGGTGGCTAGGCAAGTTAAGGCAAGGCAAGGCAAATGTTATTTTTCAGGCGCCCAATCCCAGAGGATCTGTGTGACATATAATCAGAACATCAGAACAATTAAAACACAGTAAATAGAATATAAACATCCCAATAAATACTTAAAATCAAAACACAAAATAAGGGTCTAAATTGTCAGCAGAAATTTTAAAGTGCTTATGCAAATGTCTCTGAGATATAGTCTAACAGACAGTGTCTGGGAATGCCAGGCTGAATAGAAAGGTCTTGAGGTGGGCTTTGAATGCCTCGCTGAAGGGGCCTCCCTTACTGATGGAAGAAGCGAATTTCACAGGATGGGGCCAGCGACACTAAAGTCTCTGTCATCAGCAGTTTTTAACCTTGTCCTGGGAGTCACAAGAAGGCCCCTAGAGGAAGATCGGAGGAGGCGGACGGGGCAGCAGGTGTTAGAAGGTCAGACAGGTAGCCAGGGCCTAGTCCATATACGACCTTAAGGTGAGCAAGCCCACCTTAAAGAGAACCTCCATCGAATAGGTAGCCAGTGCAATTCACGCAGCACTGGAGTGATGCAACAGTATTTAGGCTGTCCTGTCAACCACCTGGCAGCTGTGTTCTGCACTAGTTGCAATTGATGGAGGGACCTCCAGAGACCCCAAGGCAGAGTGCATTACAGTAATCAAGCTAGATGTCATGAATGCGTACCAAGGTAGGGAGGTCCAGGGTGGAACCAGGTGTTTGATCCTAGCTATATTCCTTAGATGGAAAAAGCTGGACTGGACAATGGATGACACCTGAGATTTAAATGTTAATCAGCTGTTGAGGAAAACACCAAGATAACACACCCTAGATGAGGTCTTCAATAGCACAGATCCCAGAAACATTCCAGTCTCTACACCAGAGGCCATCCTATCATGCCTCCTGTTTGACTCCACCACCAGTACATCCGTCTTATTGGGGTTCAGTCGCAAACCAGCTAGAGGCCATCCAGTCATTAATCTTGGCCAGGCAGTTATTCAGTACATCCACTGCATTGGATGTCCCAGGGGCAAAGGATAGATACAGCTGGGTGTCATCGGCATAGCAATGACACTCCAGACTGTACTTCCTAATGATCCCTCCCAGGGGCAGCATATACATGGCAAACAACATTGGCTACAAGAGTGAACCCTGAGGCACTCCACAAGACAGAAGGCTAGGGGAGGAGGAGAAATTCCCCATCACAACCCTTTGCCTTCTATTTGTGAGATAAGACTCAAACCAGCGGATGACAGTGCCGGCGAGTCCACAAAATTCCCTCAGGCGGTTGAGTAACACACAATGGTCCTCTGTGTCAAAAGCTGAGGAGAGATCAAGGAGAACAAGAATTGTCCCTTCTCTTGGATCTCACACCCTGAGGAGATCATTATGCACCCAAACTAATATGGTTTCCATACAGTTCCAGGCACAAAACCCAGACTGGAGTGGCTCATAGATATCAAAGGCTGTGAGGTGTTCTCCCAGATGCTGTGCCACAATCTTCTCTACAACCTTTCCCAAAAATGGAAGGTTGGAGACAGGACGGTAATTCACCTTGACATCAGGGTCTAAAGATGGTTTCTTCAGAAGGGGTCTCACCAGCACCTCCTTCAAGGCATCTGGGAAGACCCCCTCCGACAAAGAGCACTGGACAATCAAGGTGAACACCAGGCATACAGTGTCAACACATCCCATTAAGAAACGAGTTGGCACTGGGTCCAGTTCACAATATGTGTGCTTCAGCCTTGAGACAACCTCAATGACCTCAGCCACCTCCACTGGTTTAAACTCCCCCCAACCAGTCAGAGTGCACCTCAGATGATCCAGGTGACTACTGTCAGCCACACTGTGGCTCACTGGCAGAATGCCCTGTCTGATGGTGGACACTCTGTCCAAGAAGAACCTAGCAAACTCATTGCATAAAGCATCAGAAAATGCTTCTTTTGGCTGTAGACAAGCTGGATGTAATAGCCTGTCCACAGTCTGAAAAGCATAGCTGGTTGACTCTTCCAGGCAGCAATCTTCCTGGACAGGAACACTGCATTCTTACTGTCTATTGCCCCCGGTACACAACATAGTGTGTATGCAGGGCCAGTCTGTCCATCTCCAGTCAGGTCCTTTGCCAGCAGCACTCCATCCTTCGACCCTTGATCTTCATCACCTTGAGCTCCCCATCAAACCACAGGGACCTGAAGTGAGATCTGGGTAATACATGGACTGGTGCAAGGCAGCTGAGTGCCCCAGACATCGCCTCAATAGGCGCCTGACTGCTTCACCCGCACCCCCTATGCATGCACTGCCCACACTAGATAGGTCAACTATTGCCAGAAAATCCTCTGGGGTCAACCCCGTCAAAGGTCAGTAGCTTACCATCTCTGCAGGAGGAGGGCTCATGGGGGGGCCCCAAGCAAGAACTCCACCGTGCAATGATTGAACCAAATGACCCGATCATACGAACATACAAAAATTACGAATGTGCCAGCAGAAACAGACCATCCGGTCTATCTAAGTCTGCTCGAGCGTGCAGCCAACACCCCTAGTTTGCAGCTGCCCCACCCCCACCTCACCTTTGTCATCCCACTGCCACCCCCGCCTCCCCCACCATCACTGTCCCCTGTTCCCTGTCCCATGTCCTTTTGAAGTTGTTCACAGATTTACATACCACCCATTCTGGCAGGGTGTTCCAGTTTGCTACCACCATCTCTGTGAAATAGTGTCTCCTCATTTCCTCCTAAATCTTCCCCTCTATTCTTAGCCCATGCCCCGGTGACCCTCCCTTCTTAACTTAGAAGACCCCATCTGCCCCATCCTTATTGATTCCCTCAGATACTTGAATGTCTCTAGCATGTCGTCCTGTCCCTCCTATCCTCCAGGCTGTACATATTCAGGTCTCCCAGCCTGCTGTCATAGTCTCTCCCTCCATTCCACATATCATCTTTAGTCTTTAGATCAGTCTTAAGATTACCAACCTCAAGCCCAGTGAGAAGACCAAGTCCAACATGTGACCACCCTAGTGAGTCACTGTTGAAACCTCTTGAGACAGGCCCAGAGATGCCATCATCTGGAGGATGTGATAACCCAATCTAGACAATTTGTTGTCGGCCCAAATATTGAAGTCCCCCAGGACTAAACACCTGGAGGCCTCCAGTGTTTCACCAGTGATGAAATCAACAACTTCCTGCAGGAATTCTCGTGTCGCCCTGGGGGGGGGGGGCAGTAAATCAGGAGAATCCTGCGACCTGTGCCTGGACCACCACGGATGGCCACACATACAAATGAACTCAGTGTTCTCACTGGGTGCATGGTGAAGCCCAGCTCAGATCTAAAGCAGATGGCCACCCCCTCACCCCAGCATTCCACTCTCGGGCAGTGCACAACGGAGTACCTGGGGAAGGGCAGCAGCCTCTAAAACCAGACCAGCATCGTCTCCTATCTAGGTCTCCGTAATGCATGCCAGATTGACCGATCAAACCAGATCTGCAACATTGCGGTCTTGTTTCTGATTGATCTGGCATTGCACAGCACTGTCCTCAGGGATTGGTGGACAGTGCAGCCCTCTAGCTGCCTGCCCACTCGGTCTTGTGGGAACCCTGGGGATGGGAACTAAATATGTCTGGCCTCTCTCTAGGTACTGTCACAGCCCAGGGTGCCTTCCTCACCTAACCACCTCAATCCTACCCCCTTCCGATGTGCACATGGCGCCCCACCAACTCAGGCCAGTGCGGCTCCTCCTAATCCCAACCTCCTGACAGTGACACTCTGTGTTGTTAGAGACTGAGAGATTGGTGAAAGGCCTCAAGTCATGGAGCTGGGATGCCCCAAACACAATTCTTGCCTGCCGCAGCTCCCCAGACACCTCCAGACACATGCCAACCAACTAAGCCCTCAAACCAACAAAAACTTAATAAATAAATAGCCCCACACACACCACTTATGCACTAATACAATTGAATGTAAACACACACCACATACAGATCATTAAACTTCCCCATCCAATCACCCTCACCAATAAAGAAATTACAATAAAATTATAACATGGGGATATCACAGGTAACAAGTGTGCTACAGCAGTTCAGATAACTGGGACAAGAATATAAAATGTCCAAAAACAGAAGGAGGCTGACTGCCCAGTCTGAAGATCAATGCCAACAGGCTCACAGCAACTTCTGCACAAAAGGAGCAAGGTACTCACCACCAAAGTTTCCAGATCTTCTGTAAATTGCACAATGGATAGTAAAAATGCTGTCACACAGATACCTCACAAAACTAAAGACTGCTCTTTCTCACCTGAGCAGCTTCATTTGTCCTTGCTCTCAGCATGTTAGCACAATGGGGACCTATTCACTAAGGTGCAGAGTGGGCTATGTGCCCCCGACACGAAGCCCATTATGCACCTGGCCCCTGAGTGCATTCATAATGCACATATACTCCCACGCACCCAATCCCCTGGCCGATCATTAAGCTTCACGGGGGTGGGCCAGGAGGTGGTGCTTGGGGCATGCCAGCACTCCGCCAAGATTCACTAAGGTGTGGAGTGCTGTGCACAGGGTGCTGCTGGCTGTCATAGCAGGGCAGCCATAAACAGTTGGAGCCAGTTACAAACCACCCCCAGGTTGCAGCTGCAGCAGACAGTGGAGGGCATTGCCTGCCAATACAGAAGCCCCTACTATTGGGGCACACCAAGAGTTTGGGGGGCAGTCAGCCAGAGAACCCCCTCAACATCGCGGTCAGCGCTCTGTGCGCCGGTTGAGATCATGGTGCCCCATGGGTGAAAGGGATCAACTGCGGGTCCCTGCCCAAGTTGGCTGCCCACCAGGATCCACCACTCCGCAGCCCTCCATGGACCTGCATGCCTGGGGGTCAGGGCCATGTATGGGAGCCATGAGGGGGCCGGTGTTTGTGAATGCTGCCCCTGCACAGCTCTCCCAAGGGTACACAGCTGTGTGACCAGATATGCACCTTCAGAGCACACATTAGTGAACAGACCCTATGATTAGCTAAATGTATGAGGTGAAAACTCAATCATTGTCCATGCTTGTTTGCTATGCACTGTTCTCCCCACTGCGTTCAATGCTACATATTGTATTGATTGTCTTGCCTGAATCATTATGGTAGCCTATTTTGTGTATAGTTGTGCCAATTTTCTTCATTTATTCATAGAGACATAGACTTTGATGGCAGATAAGGACCGCTTGGTCCACCTAGTCTGACTAATTCCCTACCTATTGGATAAGCTGCAAATCCAAGTTTACCAACAGCCTACTTCCTCCTATCCCCCCACTAAAATTGCCTTATGTCTGTCCCATGCATTCATGAATTCCCCCACTGTTATTGACCCCATTACCTCCTCAGGAAGGCTGTTCCATGCCTCCACCACCCTCTCTGTGAAACAATACTTCCTCATGTTGTCCCTGAGCTGCCCCCCTCTATCTTCAAATGATGCCCCCTTATTCTTGCACATCTCTTTTTCTGAAAGATGCTACCCTCTTGAACTTTGTTGATGCCCTTGAAGTACTTGAAAGTTTCTATCATTTCCCCCCTCTCCCTCCTTTCCTCTAGGGTATACATATTAAGCTCCTTTTGTCTCTCTTTGTATGGCTTCTGGTGCTGGCCCTGCACCATTCTAGTTGCCCTCCTCTGGACCACCTCCATCCTGTTTATGTCCTTGTGGAGATGAGGTCTGCAGAACTGCATGCAGTACTCCAGATGGGGTCTCACCAACTGTCTGTACAGAGAGATAACAACTTCCTGTTTTCTATTGGTGATGCCTCTCCCTATGCATCCCAGTATCCCCCCAGCCCTCCTTACTGTCTACTCACATTACTTGCCTACCTTTAGGTCATCTGATGTGACTGCCTCGAGGTCCTGTTCCATTTTTGTTGTTGTTGGTACCCCCCCCCATTGTGTACTCTTCCATTGGGGTTTTGTTTCCCAGGTGCATTACTTTGCACTTTTTTGCATTGAATCTAAGCTGCCATACATTTGACCATTCCTCCAACTTTTCCAAGTCCCTTCTCATCCTTTCCAGCCCTCTTGTGTATCAACCCTGTTGCATGTATTTGTGTCATCTGCAAAAAGGCATACTTTTCCTTCCAGCCCCTCTGCAATGTCACCTATAAAGACATTAAAGAGGACGGGTCCCAGTACCGAACCCTGCTGTACCCCGCTAGTAACCTCCCTTTCTTCAGATTGACTACGTTTACTATTACCCTCTGAGTCCTGTTGTCCAGCCAGTTTTTTACCCAGCCTACCACTCTGGGACCTTCTCCCAGGCTGACTAACTTGTTTATTAATCTTTTGTATGAGACTGCATCAAATGCCTTACTAATATTTAGATAGGCCATATCCACAGCCCCTCCTTGGTCTACTACTTTGGTCACCCAGTCAAAGAAATCTATTAGTTTTGTCAGACATGACCGTCCTGCTGTGAATTCATGCTGCCTTGGGTCCTGTGACCCGCTGGCCTCCAGGTACTCAGCAATTCTTTCTTTCAGAAGTGATTCCATTATTTTCCCTAACACTGAGGTCAAACTAACAGATCTGTACTTTCCTGCCTCTGCCTTACTCCCACTTTTGTGAAGGCGAATCACATCCACCCTCCTCCAGTCTGCAGGTACCATATCATTTTCCCATGATTTATTAAAAAGGGTAGTCAGTGGTGTCACTAGTTCTCCCCTTAGTTCTTTTAGAATTCTGCAGTGAATCCCGTCAGGCCCCATTGCTTTGTTCACCTTGAGTTTTAGGAGTTCTTTCAGGACCCTTTCTTCTTTGAATGGACTGATATCAACCCCCCTATCCAGAGTGCTTCTATTGTTTGGTTTAGGTACCTCACCCTCCTCTTCTTTTGTGAATACTGAACAAAAGTATTCATTCAGTATCTCTGCCTTTTCACTGTCACCATCTGCCCACCCACCTCACCTTTATTAAGTGTCATTATCCCTCCCTTGGTCTTTCTTCACTCTCTAATGTACCTATTAAAGGTTTTATCCCCCTTCATAACTGAGTTGGCTATCTTTTCCTCTGTTTGTGCCTTTGCTATTCCTTCTGCTTTAACTGATACAGTTCTCTGTCCTGCTCCTTCTGTGATTCCTTATACTTGCTGAATGCTATCATTTTCTCCCTAACCTTCCCCACCACATCTTTTGAGAATCATAGAGGTTTTTTCCTTTGTTTTGTTTTATTTGCTTCACACAAAGGCTTGTTGCCTCTGTGATGGCAGTTCTGATTTTTCCCCATTGTTCCTCCACCCCCTCCTTCCTGCCCATTTGATAGTGCATTCCTTAGGCACTCTCCCATTTTGATAAAGTCAGTCCTCCTAAAGTCCAGTACCCTTGCTTTTGTATGGCTTGACTCTACAGCTGTGTTTATCGTGAACCACATTGTTTGGTGGTCTCTTGTTCCCAGATGGCTACCCACTTCTAAATCTGATGTCCTCTGTCCGTCCCTGTATGAGAGTACGAGGTCTAAGATTTCTCCCTCCTCAGTTGTTTCCAACACTAGCTGTCTGAGGCATGCCCTTGTAGGGCATTGAAAATTATCCTGCTATTGGATGTGGCTGCAGAAAATGTGCTTCAGTTAACATCTGGCATATTCAGGTCCCCCATCAAAAATATCTCTCCTTTTTCTTCCATTCTAAGGATGCCTTCAGTCATTTCCTTGTCCATTTCCTCCCCCTGAGACAGGGGCCTGTATACAACCCCCATGCAGATTGTGGTGCCATTTCCTGTCTCCAAGGTAACCCACCATGCTTCCTCTCCTCCCTGTTTACCCTTTAGTTCCATTGCTTTGATCCCTTGCCTTACATAGAGAACTATTTGTCCTCCTCTTTTACTCTCCCTGTCCCTCCTGTAGAATGTGTCCCCTGGTATGTTGACTTCCCAGTCATAGTTCTCTGTGTACCATGTTTCTGTGACTGCCACAATATCCAGGCATCCCTCTTCCATTAAGGCTACTAGTTCAGGAAGCTTGTTACTCAGACTATGGACATTGGTATTCATCGGCCTCCATTTTTTGATGGCCTTATCCCTTTTAGCCCAATCCCTGTCCTTACTGTTCACTGATGTTTTCTCCATTTACTCTAAAAGGGCACAGAGGTGTAAGTAGGGACAGAAAAGAGAAAAAAAAAAGAAATAAACAAACAGAGGAAAGAGTAAGTATTCCAAACAACAATTAGGGGGCCAGAAATAAGACATGATGGGAGTGGTGCAGTGCAGTGGCTGTGGCGCAGCAGTCTTCCAGGAGATGTTCAGGAGGATGCAGTGTTGTCCCATCTTCAGGCACCTCTCTGGGCTGAGGGAGGAGGTTGCTCATCTCCAGGCTGAGTTGACCAGGATTTGTGGGACCTCCTCTCCCACCCAGGGACCACTAGGGTCACTGCCATTGCCTCAGAGGTTGCCAAGAGGAGTGGTTGGACCACAGTGGGCTCAGGGAGGGTGAGGGTGGTGGAACAGAGGCACATCCCTTCAGTTGTACCTCTTCACAATTTCTATGCTGTTCTGGAAAAGTGTGGTTCCTCTATGAGGCACCCACAGTGGAGACCAAGGAGGATGCTGGGAACCTCCACAAAGGAGACCCAAAGGAGGGTGGAATGGGACCTCACAGGGGAAGGAAACAACTCCTGGTGGGGGACTCTATTGTTAGGAAGTAGAACTGGGGGAGGAAGGGTAGAGGGAGGTAAGGTGCCTGCCTGGCACCATGGCTTGGAGGGACAGGGAGCGAATTCTCAGGATTGCAGGAGCAGCTGCACAGGAGAGGGAGCTGGATGTCATTGTCCACCTAGGGACAAATGACCTGGCTAAGAAAGGGATCAGAGCAGTGCAAGAAGTGTTTGTGGAGATGAGGAGGGGCCTGAGATAAATAGCATGCATGGCAACCTTCTCGGAGGTGCTGCCTGTCTATGGAAGAGGTGAGGCTAGGGTGCTCCACACCATGGAAGTCAATCAGTGGTTGAAAAACTGGTGCAGAACTCAGGGATTTGGCTTCATTGGGGACTGGGGGTCCACCTGGAGGGATGCAGGCCTATACTGGCATGATGGTCTGCATCTGTCCAGGAGGGGAATCAAGATCCTAGGTGATAGGTTTAAATGTTTCATTGGCAAGCATTTAAACTAGCCAAGGGGGGAGGCACTGGAGAGGAGCAGGGAAATCCTAGCCTCCCCCAAAAAATCAGGGTACTAAGTGAGGTAGACACCAACATAGAGATGTCGATAGGAGACATGCAGGGGTAAATGGAGAAAGTGACAAATGCAATAAGGACAGGGATAGGGCTAAAAGGGGTAAGGCCATCAAGAAATGGAGGGTAATGAGTACCAATACCTGTAGTTTGGGCAACAAGCTCCCTGAACTGGTGGCCTTGATGAAAGAGGGTTGCCTGGATATTGTAGCAGTCACAGAAATGTGGTACACTGAGAACCATGACTGTGATGTTAACATACCAGAGTACACAAAAAACAGGAGAGACAGGGAGGGGAGAAGAGGGGGCTGAGTAGTTCTCTACGTAAGGGAAGGGATAATAGCAACTGAACAAAAGAGTAAACAGGGAGGAGAGGAGGCCCTGTGGGTCACCTTAGAGACTGGAAATGGCACCACATTCCACACAGGGGTTGTATACAGACCCTCATGTCAGGGGGAGAGAATGGACAAGGATATGATAGAAGGCATACTTAGGATGGCAGAGAATGGGGAGATATTGTTGATGGGGGACCTTAATATGCTGGATGTCAACTGGAGCACCTTTGCTGCAGCCACATCCAAAAGCAGGGCCATTCTTGATGCCCTTCAGGTGGCATGCCTCAGACAGCTAGTTTTGGAACCTACTCATGAGGGAGCAATCTTAGACCTCATACTCTCAAATGGGGACAGTGAGAGGATCTCAGATCTAGAAGTGGGTAGCCATTTGGAAATAAGTGACCACCAAACAGTGTGGTTCATGATAAACTCAGCTACAGATTCAATCTATACAAAAGTGAGGGTTCTGGACTTCAGGAGGGCTGACTTTGACAAGATGGGAGAGGGCCTTAGAAAAGCACTAGCAAACAAGCTAGAAGGAGGGGTAGAGTAACAATGGGGAAATATCAAAACTGCCATCACAGAGGCAACAAGCCTTTGTGTGAAGCAAATAAACAAATCAAAATGAAAGAAAAAGCCTCTATGGTTTTCAAAAGAGATGGCGGTGAAGGTTAGGGAGAAAAAGATAGCATTTAGGAAGTATAAGGAAACTCAGAAGGAACAGGCCAGAGAACTGTACCAGTTAAAGCAGAAGGAAGCAGGGAGGGTAGTAAGAATAGCAAAGGCCCAAATTGAGGAAAAGATAGCCAACTCAGTTAAGAAGGGGGAAAAAACCTTTTATAGGTATATCAGGGAGCATAGAAAGACAAAGGGAGGGATAGTGAGGCTGAACAGAATGGACAGTGGGTGGGCAGAGAGGGACAGTGAAAAAGCAGGGATACTGAATGAATACTTCTGTTCAGTATTCACAAAAGAGGAGGTGGGGGAGGTGCCTAATCCAATTAACAGAAGCACTCTGGATGGGAGGGGGTTGATCCCAGTCTTTTCACTGAAGAAAGGGTTCTGAAAGAACTCCTAAAACTGAAGGTGGACAAAGATATGAGGCCAGATGGAATTCACCCCAGAATTCTAAAAGAATTAAGCAGAGAACTAGTGACACCACTGACTACCCTTTTTAACAAATCATGGGAGGATGGTGTCATACCTGAGGACCGGACGAAGGCAGATGTGATTCTTCTTCACAAAAGAGGGAACAAGACAGAGGCAGAAAACTACAGACCTGTCAGTTTGACCTCTGTGGTAGGGAAAGTGATGTAATCACTTCTGAAGGAAAGAATTGTTGAGTACCTAGAGGCCAGTGGGGCACAGGACCCAAGGCAGCATGAGTTCACAGCAGGAAGGTCATGTCAGATGAATCTAATTGATTTCTTTGACTGGGTGACCAAAGTAGTAGACCAGGGAGGAGCTGTGGACATGGCCTACCTAGACTTTAGCAAGGCATTTGACACAGTCCCACACAAAAGATTAATAGTCAAATTAACCAGCCTGGGAGTGGGTCCCAGGGTGGTAGCCTGGGTAAAACATTGGCTGGACAACAGGACACAGAATGTAATTGTAAATGGAGTCCACTCTGAAGAAAGAGGGGTTACTAGTGGGCACCAAGAGTTTAGTACTGGGTCCAGTCCTTTTAATGTCTTTATAAGTGACATTGCAGAGGGACTGGCAGGAAAAGTATGCCCTTTGCAGATGACACAAAGATCTGCAACAGGGTTGATACACAAGGAGGCATGGAAAGGATGAGAAGGGACTTGGCAAAGTTGGAGGAATGGTCAGAAGTATGGCAGCTTGGATTCAATGCAAAGAAGTACAATAATGCACCTGGGAAACAAAAACCCAGGGGAAGATTACACAATGGGGGGGAGGTAGTAACAACAACAAAAATGGAAAGGGACTTAGGGGTACTCATATCAGATGACCTTAAGGCTGACAAGCAATGTGAGAAGGTGGTAAGGAGAGCTGGGGGGTACTGGGATGTATAGGGAGAGACATCACCAGCAGAAAACAGGAAGTTGTTCCCCTGTACAGACAGTTGGTGAGACCCCATCTGGAGTACTGCTTCCAGTTCTGGAGACCCCTTCTCCACAAGGACATAGACAGGATGGAGGCAGTTCAGAGGAGGGCAACTAAAATGGTGCAGGGTCTGCAAGAGAAGCCATACGAGGAGAGACTAAAGGAGGTTGATATGTATACCCTTGAGGAAAAGAGGGAGAGGGGGGACATGATAGAAACATTTAAGTACCTCAGTGGAATCAACAAAGTCCAAGAGGGTAGCATCTTTCAGAAAAAGAGATGTGCAAGAACAAGGGGACACAATTTGAAGATAGAGGGGGGACGGCTCAGGGGCAATGTGAGGAAGTATTTTTTCACAGAGAGGGTGATGGATGCATGGAACAGCCTTCCTGAGGAGGTTGTGGGGTCTAAAACTGTGGGAGAATTCAAGAATGCATGGGAGAAACATAAGGCAATTTTTGTGGGGGTAGGAAGAAATAGGCTGTTGGTTAAATAGGATCTGCAGCTTATCCTCTAGGTAGGGAAATGGGCAGACTAGGTGGGCCAAGTGGTCCTTATCTGTCATCCAAGTCTATGTTTCTATGTTTCTACATGTTTACCTTGTCCTGCTCCCTATCTATCTCTCTACCTTGGTGTTTACCTCACTAACTATCCTGTTTTGTGGGGGGTGGCTGGGCATTCTCTGTTCCTTTTCAGTGCCTCTCCCCTCGGCTAGTTTAAAAGCTTGCTATTGAAGCATTTAAACCTATCACTTAGGATCTTGGTTCACCTCCCAGACAGATGCAGACCATCGTGCCAGTATAGCCCTGTATCCCTCCTGTTGGACCCCCAGTCCTCAATGAAGCTAAACCTTTGGGCTCCACACCAGTTTTTCAAAAATTCATTGAATTCCATGGTGCGGATTGCCCTAGCCTCACCCATGCCATAGACAGAAAGCACCCCTGAGAAGGTTACCATGTGTGCTACTTGTCTAAGGCCCCTCCACAACTCCATAAACTCCTTCTGCACTGCTCTGATCCCATTCCCAGTTAGGTCATTTGTCCCTAGGTGTACAATGATGTCCAGTTCCTCTCCCATGCAGTTGCTTCCACAATCCTGAGGATTCACTTCCTGTTCCTCCAAGCAATGTCATCGGGCAGGCACCTTACCTCCCTCTTCCCTCCTCCCGAATTCTACCCCTTGATAACTGAGTCCCCACCAGGAGCTGTTTTCTTCCCTGTGGGGTCCTGTGCCACCCTCCTGTGGGTCTTCTTTTTAGAGGTTCCCAGCATCCTCCTTGGTCTCCACTGTGGGTGCCTCCATAGAGGAACCATGCTCTGCCAGAATGGCATATAAATTGTGGAGAGGTACAACTGGAGGGATGTGCCTCTGTTCCACCACCCTAACCCTCCCTGAGCCCACTGTGGTCCAACCGCTCCTCTTTCTTGGCAACCTCTGAGAAAGTGGCAGAAGCCCTAGTGGTCCCTGGGTGGGGGACGAGGTTTTTCTACTCCTTGCCAGGTCGGCCTGGATACAGGCCACCTCTTCCCTCAGAGCAGAGAGGTGCCTGGAAATAGGGCAGCATTGCAGACTCCAGAATGTCTCCCAGAAGACTGCCACCCCACAGCCAGTGCATTGCACCACTCCCCACATATCTTTCTCCCTTCCTGTTTAAGAATTTTTTTTCTTTTTTGTTGATATGTGTGAGTGTATGCATGCATTTACCCCCTACACAGTGCGTTGGGCTGTTAAGGATATGACAGGTGTATGTTCTTTTGAGGAAATGATGTCAGAACCCCTGGTATAAAGGAAAGAACACCCTTGGGGTGGGTGAGGTGAGGGGCAGGGTTGGCGGGACCAAGCCCATGCCCTCCAGAAACAATCAGATACAGCTCTGACCCATCACCCTGGTGAGTGCTTTCCTTTCTTTCAGCAAGACAGCCTGCACAACAATTTAACAAAAAAATACCATGCAAATAATTTCAATTAGAGAAAAATAATGCAGTTGAGGTCAGTTTCTATGATGCAAGCATCCCCTGACCCAGCCTTATACAACCCGATGGTCTGTGCTCTGGTGGCAATCAGAGCAAATAGGTTTCAACCACCTGAGGCACTGTCTGGGTGAAATACACAACTTACAATGAAAAATCCTAAGCCACCAGTGAATAGTTCATTGTACCAAAAATAGTTTGATGCAAAAAGTCATCAAAATGCTTGCAAACAACAAGCTAGCTGTCCACAAGGGAAAAACAAAATATGCAGAATTTCAATCCCTGTGGATTTAAACTCCCAATCTACAAGTACATAAGCAGTATTACAAACCCCTTCTTGAGTGAAAAAAAGCAAGAACAAGTGTAACATTTAAAGTAAGGTACACCTCCCTCAGATTTGAGCAAGATTGTGCTTTCCAGCTGATACCCAGTTCAATACTATGTATTCTTCCCAGCTCCAAGTTGTTTTAAAGCAGGTTCCACCTCCAGGAAGATGGGCCTTTCTGTCTGAATCTGCTACACACTTGTGGCTTATAGTAACCTGATCAGTTCTGGAAGATTCCACCCAAAACTACTGGCTGTCAATACCTATGATGCAAGCATCCCCTGACTCAGCCTTATACAACCTGGTGGTCTGTGCTCTGAAGGCAATCAGAGTAAACCAGTTTCAACCACCTGCGGTACTGTCTGGGTCAAATACACAACAACTCCACTAACCTGCACTAAACTGCAGGACTTACAATGAAACATCCTCAGCCACCAGTGAATACTTCACTGTACCAAAAATAGTTTGATGCAAAATGTCACCAAAATACTAATAAACAAGTCAGCTGTCCACAAGGGTTCTTTTATTTCTACCTGGAGAGCACCAGGATGGGTAGAAAGGACCTCAGTTTAACATCTCATCCAAAGGACAGCATACCACAACAGCACTCCCCAAATACTGCAGTCAGGTGCCAAAGTTTAGATATGAGTCCAATCCCAGTGTGGGACCAGAAACCGCAACCTTCTGGTCCAGAGGCAGAAGTGCTACCAACTGAGCCACACTGACACACTTACAGAAGAGGAGGCCCTTAGAATTGTAATGAATCCTTCAATAGAGTCAATTGTGTGGGATGTGGTGACACATGTGAAATTGATCTATGCTGTTATATCAGCACCCACTAGTAACTGAAATGAACACATGTTTTATTATCTAATGCACTTATATACTCCTTTTTTGGCAACTTTATGTATTTCCTCTTTCTTCCAGACAGTCTGAATGTTGTGCAGTTACAAGCTTTATTATGTAGAGTGTATCACCAGCCTCAGGGCCTCTTGTTTACATGCCCCTATCGTCCTCTTAAAGACCCTGTCATTAGCTGAAGTATTACCACAACAGAATATGTACTATACTAGCATCGAGTAAGGAAATTTTGTCATAATATAACTTACATGATAAATTCTTCTAAACAATTTAATGCTGCATATTGTGGTGAAATCAGCAATAATTTCCTCCTACTATGCTTATAGAAAAATTCTGAACATGTAAAAGATCTGTGAATGCACTTGCGATTCACTATTGCACTCATGTATAGAAATCTACTCTTTTTTATGAATTCTTCATCTTTTTAGAATTGTTTTTATGATTCCATGCACTTGTAATGACTTTTTATTGAGTCAAACAATAAAGTACTTGAACTTGAAGTTACTGCTGGAGATTATCTAGCTGCTACTAGAATTTTACTGTTTCATTTTTTACTTCCAGACAAAATGCTGATGTCAAAATGTGCAGCATCCACCAGCGCACTCTGCTGGTGCATCTGTGCTCTGTTTCTGTGACCCATGCACATGTTTATGTATGTACTCTCCCACATGATGGTTATCAGGACCTTCTGATTGGTCTGCTGAAATTTAAATAAAACTTCTGGAATTCACTCTGTCTCCTACCATCAAATCAAAAATACACTTTTATTTACCAAGTTGAGCTACTACAGCAAATACTGCTTGCTATGAAAGCATTATTAATTTCTTTTGTTTAGTGTGTATAAAGTGAATATGAACATCACATACAGTCTAGTCTTTAGGGTTTCACTTTAGGTCAAATTTCAAACTTTACCAGGTTTTTTCCTTATTGATGCAAATACCTCCAATCTTCCATTTGCTCTTCTTCCATTCCTATGCCCCCATCCTGGGCTCTCATACTCCTGTTACTCTCCACTGTTCTTAGTCTCTCCAGATTTCTACAGCACCTGTTTCCAACTCCTAGTCTCTCCTTGTATCTCCTTTTCCTGCTTCATTCTTTCCATCTTTACCATCCTTTCCATACAGTGGACCTTGTTTCTGTTAAAAAATTAAAACAGAAACATACCTTTTGGGGGGATAATAAGCCATATCAAAATATTGCATACTGTACAATATATAATTCTTCATACATAACAAGGCAACAATGGCATATTGATTATAATCAGAAGCAGGCATCTACAGTATGTTTGTCTGATCCGCTACTCCACAGTTTCTCAGCTCCAATGGCCACTATCTTGCTCCTGCTCTTGAAAGGAATCCCCTCTGGTTAATGACTGAGGCATAACTGTACATGGTGGCTGTAACTTAGAATGAGCAACACACCAGTATGAGTGAGATTTAATGGTACTGGAGTACACATTGCTTAGATGGAATAGGGTCAAGAAGAGAGGTGTGGGGTGGCACTTTACATTAAGGATGGAATCAAAGCCTCAGAAATGCAGCACAGAGGGAATGGTATGGGGTTTGAAGCAGTTTGGGTACAGGTTATTGCAGGAGGAGGGAAGGTGATTAAGGTTGGGATGGTGTACAAGCTCCTGACACAGAAGGAGGAAACAAACATTAGCTGGGTGAGGAGATTAAGAGAGCGTCAGAACTTGAGAAGTGCTGAGATTTAGGAACTTCAATATGCCAGATGAGGACTGTGGCAGATGTGGACTGGAATATCCCAATAGCAGGGGATTCAAAGAGCTAGATGCTGGAAAATGAAATGCAAGAGGCATTTTTAATCCAGAAGGTCTCAGAATCCATTAGAGAAGGGATCATACTGGATCAGGTCCTGACAAACAGGGACAGCATAGGTGAGGTCAAGATAGGTGATCCACTGGGATCAAATGGTCACAGGACCATGTGGGTTGAAGTCAAGCTGCCAGCAGATAGGGTGCTCTCCACTACTAAAGTCCTAGACTTCAGGAGGGTGGATTTCAGGATGATAAGGAAAATTTTAGGGGATGGACTGCAGGGTGTGAAAGTAGCAGTGGGCAATGAATTGGGACTTGATAAAAGACGCTGTACTGAATGTGTACAAAGATGTTGGGGAAGGGCAAGATGGGGAGGACTCCACTGGGGGTTTCTAAGGCGGTGATGAAAACAGTGAGTAAAAAAAAGGAAGGGGGAAATTGTTTAACCATGAAAGGCACACTAATCCAGTGCTTGTTTCCAGGTGTGACCTGGGAGCACAATAAAGTTAAGTGATTTTGTTAGGGTCACATAGTATGCAAGTAGGAGCTGATGGGATTCAAAACCAGGTCTTCAGGTTTGCACCTCAGTGCCCTTAACCACTACACTATATTGTCTCTCTCTAGTTATCAGGTACAAAACAAGTCAGACAGAATCAAACAGGAGGGATTATCAAGAAAGGCTGAGGGTGGCCAATAGATCAGTAAGACAGGCAAAAGCAGATGCGGAGTTGATGTTATCAGAGGGGCTTAAAAGGGTGACAAAGGATTGCATTAATATACTGTACATAACAGAGATGCAAAAATGGAGAAGGGGTGGTCAGGCTCAGGAAGGGGAAGTTTTGGTAGGGGAATGAGAAGGGGAAGGCAAATAAGCTGAACAAATTTTTCTGTTCGGTGTTCACAGTGCAAGAGAGGGGCTTGTTGGGGAATAGAAGTAAAGTCAGTGGGCAGTCACTAACAAGTACCAACATGAAGCACATCATAGTGGAGAGGGTGTTAAAATGCCTACTAGTACTGAATGTGAATAACTCAATGGGCCCAGACAGGATGCATCCAAATGTGTTAGGGAGATGGGGCAGGTCCTTGAAAAACTACTGTCAAATCTTTTCAGCTGCTCTTTGAAAACAGGGGAGGTGCCAGGGTTGGAGGACAGCAGATGTGATCCACCTGCACAAAACTGGGAGACAAGGTGAGCTGGGCAATTATAGACAGGTCAGTCTGACATTGATAGTGGAGAAACTATTGGAATCATAGAGACAGAAACATAGAAAGTGTGTCAGCAGAAGGGGCCCCAGGGTCCATCGAGTCTGTCCAAGATTTACCTGGAGCTTAGGGATGCTCCAGGGACCTATCTCACCCTAGTTACCTTGGTCTTGCACTCTGCAGTGCCTGCCAACTGTGCCCTTAACCTATTCCACCTGTGCTTGAAACCTGCCACCCTGTTGGAGATAATCATTTCTGAGGGTAGTTTGTTCCATGGCTCCACAACCTTCTCTGTGAAATAATACTTCCTGATGTCCCATTTGAAGGACCTTCCATTCAATTTCCAGTCATGACCACGTGTAGAGGAAGTTGTGTTCTTAGTGAACAGTTCCTTGGATGACACTGTGTTTATACCCTTAAGGAACTTATAAGTCTCAATCATGTCTCCTCTCTCCCTATGTGTTTCCAGCAAATACATATCTAATGCCCTGAGCCTCTCCTCATAGGCGAACCCTTGCATGCCATGAGTCATTTTTGTAGCTCTTCTTTGGATAGTGTCCAACATATCCATCTCCTTCCTAAGATGTGGTCTCCAGAACTGGACACAGTACTCTAGATGTGGCCTCACCAAGGAACGATAAAGAGGAAGTATCACCTCCCTGTCTCTGCGATCTACATCTCTCCCTATGCAGACCAGTATTCTGTTTGCTTTACTATAGGCCTTATTGCACTGTCTCTGCTGCTTGACGTCATCATGAATGATGACCCCCAGGTCCCTTTCTTCTGTAGAAGAGGACAGCTTGACCCCATTGATGTAATATTCTGTTCTGGGGTTTGCCCTTCCCAGGTGCATCACTTTGCACTTCTTCTCATTGAACTTTAGTTGACATTCCTGTGTCAAATTTACCAGTATTTTGAGGTCCTCCATCATGTCCCTTACTCCCTCTCTGCTGCCCACCTTGTCGCTGAGCTTGGTGTCATCTGCTAAGAGGGTAAGGTTACTCTTTTTACCTACACCTATGTTGCTGATGTACACATTGAAAAGGAGCGGTCCAAAGACCGACCCCTGAGGCACTCCACTCATGACTCACTTTACTGAGGATTTGACCCCATTAATGACTACCCTGTTTCCTGTCCACTAGCCAGTTTCCCACTCACCTAACAATAACCTCTGCTGTACCCAAGTCTTCCATCTTTTGCAGAAGGCACCTCTGTGGGACCGTATCCAAAGCATTGCTGAAATCGAAGTAAAGCAGATCCACTGCATGACCCTTATCCATTTCCTTGGCCACCTGGTCGAAGAACACTATTGACAGGATCTACCTGCCAAAACTCCATGCTATTTAATGTTCTGGAGGTGATTTGCTTCTACGTACTCTGTAAGATCCTGTTTGATAAGGGACTCCATCATCTTACCAACTATAGACATCAGGCTAATTGGTCAGTAATTTCCTGTCACCTCCCTTATGGAGTGACACTACATCAGCCACCCTTGAGTCCATTGGTATGATCCCTGTTCTAAGGGGAGTATTACTTAAGACTAAAATGCAAAAGCCCAACACTCAGTATCCCAAAACCGATTGCCTGACATTTGGTGTCCCGACACTTGGGATCTGCTCAAGGTAGAGTTTGTAGTATAAAATAAGGGGGGTACGGGGGGCAAAGCTCCCAGAAACATTAAAAAAACCTCTGCTGTGGGAAATTCACAAGAGTCAGGATACCGAGTGTCAGGCAATTGGTTTCAGGATACTGAGTGTCAGGCTTTTGCATTTCAGTCTTACGTAGTATATTTGTTCTAAGTGATATATTGAATAAGTGTGTCAGGGGGTCTGCCAGCTCATCTGCTAGCTCCCTCAGTATTCTTGGAAGTAAGCCTTCTGGTCCTGGGTCCTTGTCTGGTTTGATGGCCAAGAGGCCCTCTTTTACCCTGACAATTGTGAAATCCTGGATGTTCACCTTTGGGACTCCCCTTGCTGCAGCTGTAATACCACTGCCTGGTAGTGGGCCAGGCTTCTCCTTTGTAAATACTGAACAGAAGAATTTGTTTAGGGCTTCAATCTTCTGCTCGTTGTCCTCTAACACCTTATCATCATCCTTCAACTGTATAATCCCTCCTCCTTTCTTTCTTTTCTCACTGACATACAAGAAGAAGTTCTTCTCTCTGGTTTTAATCCCTCTTGTGATCTGGAGTTCTTTAGCTGCCTGGGCTTCTCTCACTGCTCTCTTTGCTTCCCTACTTTTTTGAATGTATTCCTCCCATTTTATTTCACTCTTGTTCTGTCTGAGTGCTGTATATGCCTTTCATTTTGCCCTAACTGCCTCCCCAACTTTACTTGAGAACCATAGTTATTTATTTAAAAGCTGATAACCAGGACAGGCACACTGAGCCGAGGCTTGTTTCCGGGTGCAACCCAGGGAAGGGGAACAAGGACACAAAATATAAATCACAATATCAATATATCTATATAAAAACATGAATATACAAGAGTACGTGAAAATAAATGGTGAATTACAGCTTGTACAGGAAGTTGGGCCTTGCAGCTTACCTAACCATGGACAATGATTAAGAGGACATAGCAATACAAGAGCTAGCATAACAAGGCTGGGAGCTCTGAGGCAGATGAGAGTGCACAAGTATGTGCTGCCAGAAATATATACAAAGTGAGCTGGAGCTGGCCACAGATTAAGAAGTTGGGCCAGGATGAGCAGAGTTATCTAGTTGTCAACGAGGGTGGAAACAATGGCAAGGACGGAGTATGGTCTCTTGTATCTGTTTCTCTTTGCCACTGTCTTAATGCAGAGCCTAGTGACTTCAAGGACTGCCTCTTTTATATTTTTCCATATGTTCTCCAACACTCCTGACTCCAAGATGTTTGCAAACTTTTCTTTCACCAGTTGTCCTAACCTGCCAAGTTTGCATTCTTAAAGTTCAGGACTTGTGTTTTTGAGGAGCTTTTGTTTCCCCTAGCTATTTCAAACTAGATTGTATTGTGATCACTGTTGGCTAGCACCTCTGCTACCTTGATCGATCTGACTGCTTCTGAGTTTGTCAGGATTACATCCAGGATAGCATCCTTTCTGGTGGGGGACCTCACCAATTGAGTCAACAAGCAGTCCTGAAATGTATCCAGCAGTACCTGGCTTCTTGAGTTCCTGGCCACTGGAATTTCCCAGTCAAGGTCCAGAAGGTTTAGGTCACCGACTATTATCAGGTCACCCCTCCTATTCATCCTATGTATCTCTTCGGCCATTTGGCTGTCTCTCACCTCTTCCTGCCCTGGCCGTCTGTATAATACTCCCAATCGCAGTTTCCTTCCTGAGGTAGAGATTAACTGAGCCCACAGTGACACCATGTCCTCTGTGGGAGTCTCGACAGTGGTGTCATCTGTTGCTTTGATGCTTACCTTTACATAGAGAGCTATCCCTCCACCCTTACCCCCCACACCGCTGAGCTCTCCTAAACAATATATAGCCAGAGATAGTGAGGTCCTAGGTGCTGTTGCTAGTGGCCCATGTTTCGGTGATAGCTACAATGTCCACATCTGCATCAGTCGCCAACACCTGAAGTTCACTCATCTTGTTCCCCAAGCTTCTGGAATTTAGGCAGATCTGTTTCCATGCAGTGTGCTTTTTGTCTTTGTTTAGTGATCCCTCCATCCCTCTGACTCCCCTTCTCTGGTGCTTCTCAACTACCTGTCCCATGCTGCTACATTCCTTATTCCTTGTATATCTGATGTCACTTTTTGTTGGAGAGACTGCGCAACACTCCATCACTTGAAGAGCAGCATCTCCCTCTTCTTCCTAGTAAATTGTCCAGGTAGTCCTCAAACTTTTGAGCCAATGCCCTTACTCCCTGGGATGTGAGGTATTGTCCATCTCACTTGTCCCAGAAAGTGCCCCATTGGCCGACAAAGTGGAAACCCTTTTACTGACACCATTCTCTTAGCCAGTTGCTGAATTCCTCAGTTTCTTCATGCCTTATTCTTTCTTCATATCCATTCCTGACCCACACTGGCATGACTTCTGAAAAGGCCATGGATGTTGCTGTTTCAGATAGGTGAAATGCCATCTTCTCGATGTTCTCTTTGGCATCCTCCACGATATGATTTGCCAAGTCATTGGTTCCTATGTGCAGCAAAATTGCTTGGCTTTCTCCTAAACTGTTGATCATTCTTCTAATGCATTCGCAGTCTCTTGATGCTGATGTAACCCCCCTCTGGGGCTTACCAGAATTTGATGAGCTCCCTGACTGTGTTTTCCACTGAAACAGGCTTTGGGGATCCATCCCATGGGACCTGTGACCTCCGTGTCTGTTGAAGACAGGTTCGCCGGCCCGTGCATGCACAATAGCATGCAACCTAGCCATTTAGGTGGCCATTCTTGTGGCAGTTACCATGGCCGCTATTCCGTGCCACCAGTGCTACTGACCCTCTGGCCTACTTAAATGGGGGTCAGACACCAGGGGGAGATGGGCTGAGAGGGACTTCCTTATTTTATAACAGCGTCGGAAAGCACTGAAGAGTGGGGGGTTGGTATGAATATTAAAGCTGACTCATGAATATTAATGCACCGGCTGCTCTCACTGGGGTGGTAGATAACGGAGCTAGAAATGGGCTCCAAGAGGGTTCCCTAGAAGTAATTCTGCAGTTGTTTGAGGGGGGGGAAGACAGGAGTCCTCACTATATATTAGGGAACTGTAAGCTAGATGTAAATACTTTGGTGACACTTAACAATTATAGTTAAGACTGTTATGATACTGCATGGGGCTGAATGGGGGCCAACATATTGTTTATACGTTGACCTCAGAGAAGCAACCAATCCACTTCTTAGGTGCCTGAAATTGGACCTAAGGGATTCTGGGAGAGGGAGTTTCATTAAATCAGGTACCCAACACATGCCCCAATGAGAAATCAGGGAAATATTTATTTTTCTCCCAAACCTTTAACAAGGCCTGTGACCTCTTTGCACCCCTCACCAAAATTCGATCCAAAAAACATAATGCACCCTGGGTTACCCCTGCCCTACTACAAATGCTCAGAAATAGGGATAACCTCTGGCACCTTGCCACTGAAATGGGCCGGATGGCTGATAGACCGGCC
Source organism: Neoceratodus forsteri (assembly GCA_016271365.2). NCBI lineage: Eukaryota > Metazoa > Chordata > Ceratodontiformes > Ceratodontidae > Neoceratodus > Neoceratodus forsteri. The sequence continues at coordinate 605,551,313 of CM057449.1, read as the reverse complement.
TACAATGCTGCTCGGAACAGGTGCTCATGGGCCATCCATAAAGCCAAGGCTGACCATTACCAGGCCACACTCACCTCCTCATGGGGGTGTGCCTGGACTTTCTGGGACAATATTAAACAGCTAAATGGGAAATCACACTCCCCTTCCCCATCCCAGCTCACTATTGATGGCTCTACCTCCACCGACCCTGCCTGCATTGCTAACTGCCTTAATACCTCCTTTACTGACCTTAGCTCTGTGCTCCCCAGTAATTTCTTTGACCCTCCCCCCAACCTACCTCCCCCTGTCCTCCAATGCCCCAGCTTCCACCTACGCAAGGTATCTGCCCAGGAAGCCAGACCTCTCCTAATTAAAGCGTTAAATGGCAATAGTCCCGGCAGCGACTCCCTGGACCCCAGTATTCTCCTGCTGGTGCTAGATGAAGTCCTTACCCCACTCACCAGCCTACTTAACCAATCTCTCTGCCTGGGGCAATTGCCCACTGCATGGAAAACAGCTGTAGTCACACCCTTTCATAAAGGGGGCGACAGGTCCTCCGCTGGCAACTACTGACCAATCTCCATCCTCCCCCCCCTCCAAAGCCCTAGAAAAAGTGGTGGCCATTCAAATCACTGAATATCTGACTAAGCATAACATCTTATGCCCAGAGCAGCATGGCTTCCATGCTGGTCATAGTACTGGCACTGCACTAGTTGAGTTCTCCAATTTCCTACACTCCTCCCTGGATGCCAGCTCCCTAGCTGGTGCAGTGTTCTTTGACCTCTTAAAGACCTTTGACACTGTCTCCCACCCTCTTCTGCTGGATGCCCTCTGCCACACTGGTTTTTCTGCCGGCCCCCTCACATGGTGCTTGAGCTATCTATCCGCTTGCTCCCAGTGTGTAAAAATCAATGGGACACTCTCTGAAACTCATCCCATCCACTCAAGGGTACCCCAGGGCTCCATCTTGGGCCCCATACTCTTTTCACTCTATCTAAACACCCTGCCCAGTGCATGCTCTGGCAAAATTCTTATGTATGCAGATGATGCTGTCATTTTTGCCACCCACCGCAATTCCATCTCCCTCCAGAACTCTCTACAACAATCCTACAATGATGTCGAAGCCTGGTTTAAGGAGCACAGACTCATCATTAATCTCAAAAAAACCAAAACAATGCTCTTTGCCCACCCCCAAAACAAAGCCTGCAACTACTCACTCCCTATCCTCCCTAGTACCAAACAACTGCTTGAACAAGTCTGCTCTTACAAATACCTTGGGGTTACCTTCGATTCAGCCCTCACCTTCCACACCCACATTGATGCCCTTCCATCCACCACTAACACACGGTTTGGCATCCTCTACTGCTATAAAAACTGCCTCCCTTCCGATGCTCTCCGACTTGCTGTTATGTCTTCAGTACTGTCCCTTGTAGACTATGGCCTGCCAGTCTATGGTGCTGTTGACACTGCTGCCCTCAGCAAAATTTGCCTCACCCTAAATAAGGCCTGCAGGCTGATTACTGGTGCCCCCAGGCTCACACATACATGTCAACTCTATGACGAGGCAAAACTCCTTAACCTAGATGAACGGCTATGCTACCAAACCTGCCTCCTCACAAAAAAACTCTACTCGGGCTCTCCCCTCCCGGGATGACAGCCTCTATCCACCATACCCCTCCCACTATCGCAACCTGAACCTCCAACAAGATCACCCTACTGGTCCCCAGATCCAGGACCACCCATGGTCAGAGGTCCTTCTGCTACAGAGCTCCATCCTGGTTTAACTCTCTCCCTGCTCCCATCTCCAATGCTCCCACAATCTCCAACTTCAAAACTGCCCTTCAGAGCCAACTGTTTAACTCTTGCAGCTGCTTCTGTCTCTAAATGTGGCCTCGATCTCTCCACACTAGACAACGCCCACTGTGCAGCACTCCACCTCACCCCCCCACTTTCTCCCCCTGTGCATCCTGCCTCTGTTAAAACCAGCATGTGCTCAGCTGTATCACTGTAATTGCTACTAAATTGTATAATGTATGAAATCATTCTGTGTAACTCTAAGTCAGTGACTAGTATTCTGTAATCTAAATTTGTTCTGTCTGTCCTCAATGTGACGAGGTACCTTTGGAAATGAGCCTCTGGCTCAAAGGTTGTAAACCAATTTACAAATAAATAAATAAATAAAATATTGATCTTTATGGTTTATGATGATTAATAGGCTGGATTCTCGAGTGAAAACCCAAGGACTTTCTGGGTTTGAGTCAGTCTTTCCTGGGCTCTTCTTGAGTCAGGAGGAGTCTGTGTGAGAGGGGCTGGACTGTCTGATGCCTTGCCCGGGTCTCAATTGGAGATTGCTACTACGGAAAGGGACTTTGATGAAATGAGAGTGAGAGGTTGGACTGATTTGTGAACTCTGCAGGTACTGTGAACTATGCTGTTTCAGTTGGAGAAAATAGCTGCAGCAGACACTGTGCACTGGGATATTGTGCTGTGCTGATAGAACTGTGCTGTTTCGTTTGGGAGTTAAACCGCTGCTGCAGAGGACCTGCTCTGAGGATTGAGGCTCTGACAATTATTTGGAAAGGCAATGCATCTCTGGAGGGAGCTAGCCAGGTTTGGTGAATTTGCTGTGTGGACTGGACCAAGCTGGCTGAGAGCTGTGTCCCAGCTGAAGCTGAACTGAAGTTGTTGTGGACATTTAGAGCCTGAAAGCATTTAAGGAGAGCAGGGACTTTCCTGGCTCAGACTCCCCTTGTTTGCTGTGGTCTAAGTGCAAACTGAAGTTGTTGCTTGAAAGCTAGAATCTGTGGCAAACCAGCACTGCTATTGATCCGTGAGAAATTGCTTGGCTACCCATTGACTCGCGTGTTCATTGCAGGGACTGCAGGGGACTCCACTACTTAGCAGCCCCACCACAGAGTCATGGAGAGAACCAGCTAACCACTTCCAAGTGGGACCCACTGTCTCAGGAGGTCTCTGGCGATTGTTGGAGTGCTAGAGCACCTATGACCCTTGTGGGAAACAGGGCTGTGGAGCCATTTCTTGGTCTGAGCCTTCTGGGGCTGGTGTGGGCCTGCCATTGAGCTCTGCAATGGACCAAAAGCAGCTGAAGGTGACAAACAACCGATCTTCCACCAGGAAGACAAGCTTCAAGACCTTCAAGCAAGATTAAACCTGCTAAGGGAACTGAGACCTCCACCCTTCTGCCCCTTGCTGCACCTAGTGAGCGGAGCTCCACACTCCCCGACACCTGACAACTACATCTTCAGACGCTGCTAAGTCTTGCAAACCATGAGTACCCAGGACCTGGTTTCAGGAAATCAAACAGGGGAGTGTTAATCTAATTTCAATGTTTCTTCCAAGCTTTTCAGGGTCCCAACAGCCAGCCAGCCCATGGCAACGTCCAGGCCTGCAGCAAGTGGGTACCCCAGGGAAATCTCAAGGTGTTACTCTGGTACCAGTGGGGGTGGGCAGCTGAGGGTAGATTGGCCTACAGACCCTTATGGTTATTGTTTGCTATTTTGCCACTAACCTTTTATCTTATTCCATAGCTATCCCTCATCCAGGTACCCCTCTCCTAGCCCTTACCCCCGATAAAGCTGTGAGCTGATTGTTGAAATTGCTGTGTTGAGAGAGGTTCATTGCATTTTGCCATCAAGAAGGTTTATGGTATTTGGTGAAAAAGGGTCATTGGGGATCCAGTGTGCAGGGTGGCTGGTCGGGGAGGTGGATAGGTGCAGTATACCAGGGGGTTGTGCCAACCAGTCACCTAACCCACTTACAACTTACTCTGGGAGGAGGCACTGCACTATTATTCATAACCTTGGGAAAGAACCCTCAATTGCCACTATAGCAGGACCCAGGCCCATTAGCTTGTATGAGGGCTAGCAGGCAGGGATAGTAGCCCATTGGCACATGGTGCCTGGGCTACATCTTTGAAGCACTGCTGGAATCTCCTGTTCACCTGTCATGCCTGCCATGGAGAACCAGAATGGCGAGACCCCTGTGGGGTCCCTGGCACCCAAGTCCATTCCACCGCGGCACCAAGTTTAGGCCTACTTAAGGAGACAAAGTGAGGTTGGTGGAATGGAGTGGGGGCATGAAGATGGACCCCCAGAAGTCCTTCCTCTTGCTGGGGGTACCCCAAGAGATGGATGAGGGAGACATAGAGAAGTATGCATCCATCATATCAAGACTAGGTAAAGCTAAAGTGCAAGGGCAAATGCTTGGTTCTAATAAAGGTACTGTACATTGACTGTATTAATGGAAAGCTCTAATGTGATAGAAGCTGCCTGGATACCCGAAGCTTTGGTGGCAGAGGGGCTGGCTTTGTCTATTGTGATCTGTTTTAGCATAGCTTCCCTTGGGGAAGGGTGAAGGTGCTCCAGGCCCACTACAAGGCCCCCAAGACTGAAAAATCTCAGTCTGGCCATACAACCATGGCTTTTGATTCATACGTAATGGGGCTAAGATCACGGGGAAGACAGATAACAATCCACTTACTTACGTGCAGACCACCACTAAGTTGGATGCAACTGGTCATAAGTGGCTGTCAGCCTTGTCCACCTATGATTACTGTGTACAGTATCTTCCTGTTCTGAATCATGTGGATGCTGATGCTCTGTCCTGACAGCCTCTGGCTTAAACCGCTGAGCACTCTAGTTGGGTGAGAATATCAGAACAAGTAGTGAAGGACCTGTGTAAAAAGCACAACAGTGAAGAAACACTCTCCACAGAGGATACCCCTCGCCTGGTGGAATGCTTGGGGGCATTGAGAAGTTGTTTCCTGGTTGCCTACTGCTGTCTGGCTGCCCTGGATATAAGATCACTCCCACAACTGACCACCCAGGACTTGAAAAGGGATCAAAGAGCCAGTCCTGTCACAGGGAAGAAAATTCAAGTGCTTCAACACAATGGGGACCAGATCCAAGTGGACACCATTTATTCCCCTGCTAAGCTTCTGTTACAGGAATGGCCCAAGCTATGGTAAAGAAGGGAGTGCTGTACCAGGAGATGCAAGGCCAGCAGGGGGCACCCCATGAGCGGCATATAAAGATGGTATTAAATGCATTGCACGATGATATGGGTCATCTGGGTGCCGAGCACACCCTGGATTTGGTCAAGAGCAAGTTTTGCTGGCCAAAGATGGGAGCAGATGTGGAGAACTATTGTAAAAGCTGCAGAAAATGCATATAACGGAAAGAACTTCCCCAAATGGTGGCCCCATAAGTAAAAATCTGAACAAGTGGTCCCATGGAACTGGTATGCATTCAGTTCCTCACCCTAGAACCAGATTCCCATAACATCTCAAACACAGTGGTAGTCACTGACCACTTTACAAGATATGCTCAAGCGTACCCCATCCAATATATGAAAGCTTCCACGGTGGCCAAAATACTGGTGGAGAAATTTTTTGTGCACTATGGAGCCCCCCCCCCAAAGGATCCACTTAGACCAGGGCCGTGACTTTGAGAATCATCTTATAAAGGAACTCTTGTCATTATGGGGCATCAGGAAGTCTCAGACCACCCTGTATCATCTCCAAGGTGACCCCAAACTCAGGAGGTTTAATTGGACTTTGTTAGACATGCTGGACACCTTAGATCCCCAAGACAAGTGCACCTGGAGTCAGCGGGCAAGCACTCTGGTCCATGCTTACATCTGCACCCGAAATTATGTTACAGTGTTCTCTCCATACCAATCTATGCTTCAGGGTATCCACCAATGATCTCGGGGCAGGAGACTACTTGCAGTATGTGAGGAAGATAAGACAGCAGTTGGACGATGCCTGTCACCTTGCCTCAGAAATGTTCACCAAGAGGAACCAAGCTAATAAGACTGCTATGACTGGAAGGTGCGAGTTCAAGATTTGGAGGTGGGTGATATTACCACGAAGTCTGGACAAACCAGGGAAGCACAAGATTGCTGATAGATGGGGAATGCACCCTGTACATTGTATTAGAAAAGTTAGGAGGCCTTCCCCTGTATAAAATTCAGCCTGAGGGAGAGACTCAAGGGCACAAAGTCATACATCGAAATCATCTGCTGCCCATTAGTGACCAAATAATGGACACTGAAATCAATGTGGAAGATCCTCCTTCACCTCCCACCAATTGAGCTGCTGCACAAAGGAGATGGAGGCATGGAATTAGTGATGCCATGGGCTCCCAGGGTGAGGGGATATTGTAGGAGGAAAGTACGGATCATGAAACTGAGGTGGAAGATGACAGTAACCCCCCCCTGGAGTTTCTATCCTACCACAGAATTAGCCAGATTATTTTGGGGACTGCCCTGATGTTGTTGGACATGGTTTTAACCAGGGAACAGGGTGGAGATGGAGAGGTTGCTCCTGCTATGCCTTTTGAGGGGACCACTCTGGACTTGAACACTAGTCAGGCTGAGCCAGTTCAGTGGTATTGGAGCAGCTCTCCTGCAGAGATGCCTTTTGGAGGATCCACCTCAGACTTGAATATTAGACCGTCTGGGTCCTCTGAATGGCTCCAAGATAGCACTGAAGATCAGGAAGGGGAGGAGGAGGAAGTACCAGAACATCCTGCCCCAATAGATACTGAATGTGCTGGTCAGAGTGGGGATGATAGGAAACCTGCTCCCGAACAGGAGGCAGCTGCTAGGTCTGCGGTTCAGGAAACCCCAAGGAGGTTAGGTAGGATGGTTAGACCAATACTAAAACTAATGTATGATGTTCCGGGGCTCCCCTCAGATTTACCCTTATTTGTGGTTCACAAAGGGGTATACATTACTCCTAGGTCCCTGAAGAAAGTAGTTATGTGCCCTACAGATGCTAAACCTCCTAGGCCTGATGGGAAGGCGGCAAGGAGAAGGAAAGGGAGGTGAGGGAGTACACAGGGAGAACTAAATCAGGAAGATTATACTATGTGGGCACATGAGTCCTGTGGGATAGTGCACTAACCATATAGGTGCCACCGTTTCAGGTGGTCATTGACCTGGTCAGAGGTAAACAATCACTGCACTGTATATAATGTTTTCCTGTTTTATGTAGTTATTGTATTATAGATAGCATTCAGGTGTATAGGTAGAAATGTTATTGTGTGTTAATGTTTAACCACGTCAGTACTTTACTCTTAAGCTTGTCATGGGAGCCAAGCATTCAAGGAGGGGGATTGTATCCCCTCCTGGGGCTTACCAGAATTTGATGGGCTGCCCGACTGTGTTTTCAGCTGAAATGGGCTTTGGAGGATTCATCCTGGGGGACCTGTGACATCCATGTCTGTTATAGGAGAGGTTCACCAGCCCGCACATGTGCAATAGTGCGTGACCTAGCCATTTAGGTGGCCATTCTTGCAGTAGTTACTGTGGTCGCTATTCCGTGTCCCCTATGATACCGAACACCTGGCCTACTTAAATGGGGGTTGGACACCAGGGGAAGATGGGTAAAGAGACGCTTTCATATTTTATAACAGCGCCGGAGAGCACCGGGGAGTGGGGGTTTTGTATGAATATTAATGCAGGCTCATGAATATTTTTGAGTCGACTCTTATCACTGGGAGGAAGACAATGGAGCTAGCGATGGGCTCCAAGAGGGTCCCCCAAAAGTAATTCTGCAGTCATTTGAGGGGGCACAGGAGTCCTCACCTATATTAGGGAACTGTAAGGTAGATGTAAATACTTTGGTTGCAATTATAAATTATAGTTAAGACTGTTATGGCACTGCATGGGTCTGAATGGGGGCCTGCATATTGTTGATGCTTTGACCTCAGTGAAGCAGCCAATCCACTTCTTAGGTGCCTGAAATTGGACCCGAGGGATTCTGTAAGAGGGAGTTTCATTAATTCAGGTGCCCAACACATGCCCCAATGAGAGATCAGGAACTATTGATCTCGATGGTTATTGATGATTGATAGGCTTGAACAGCTACTCAGGAGACTGGACTTTCAAGTGAAAACCCAAGGACTTTCTGGGTTTGAGCCAGTCAATTCCTGGGCTCTTCTCGAGTCAGGAGGATTCTGTGTGAGAGGGGCTAGACTGTCTGAGACCTTGCCTGGGTCTCAATTAGAGATTGCTACTACAGAAAGGGACTTTGATGAAATGAGAGACTGAGAGGTTGGACTGATTTGTGAGCTCTCCAGGTACTGTGAACTGTGCTGTTTTAGTTGGAGAAAATAGCTGCTGCAGAGACCCTGCACTGGGATATTGAGCTGTGCTGACAGAACTGTGCTGTTTTGTTTGGGAGTTAAACCGCTGCTGCAGAGGACCTGTTCTGAGGATTGGGGCTTTGGCAATTATTTGGAGAGGCAAAGCATCTCTATAGGGGGAGCTAGCCAGGTTTGGTGAATTTGTTGTGTGGACCGGCCCAAGTTGGCTGAGAGCTGTGTCCCAGCTAAAGCTGAGCTAAAGTTGTTCTGAACATTTAGAGCCTGAAAGCACAGGAGAGATGGGACTTTCCTGGCTCAGACCCCCCTGTTGTTTGCTGTGGTCTAAGTGCAGACTGTAGTTGTTGCTTGAAAGCTAGAAATCTGTAGCAAACCAGCACTGCTGTTGATCTGAGGGAAACTGCTTAGCTACCCACTGACTTGAGGATTCAGTGCAGGGACTGCAGGGGACTCCACTGCTTAGGAGCCCCCCCCACCAAGAGCCAGGGAGAGGACCAGCTCACCTCTTCCAATTGGGACCCACTGTTTCAGGAGGTTGTTGGTGCTTGCTGTCATGCTAGGGCACCTACAACCCTTGTGGGGAACAAGGCTATGGAGCCACTCCCAGGTCTGGGCCTTCTGGGGCTGGTGTGGACCTACCATTAAGCTTTGCAACTGGCCAGAATTGGCTGAAGGTGACAAGTGGCCAGAACTTCAATCAAGGGGACAAGCTGCAAGACCTTCAAGCAAGATTAAACCTGCTAAGAGAACTGAGACCTCCACCCTTCTGCCCCTTGCTGCACCTATTGAGCAGAGCTCCTCACTCCCTGACACCTAGCAATTACATCTTCAGATGCTGTTAAATCTTGCAGACTATGAGTACCCAGGACCTTGTTCCTGGAAATCAAACAAGGGAGCGTGACTCTAATTGAAACATTTCTCCCAAGCTTTTCAGGGCCCCAATATCTGGCCAACCCACGGCAACAACCAGGCCTGGAACAAGTGGATACCCCAGAGAACTCCCAGGGTGTAACTCTGGTACCAGTGGGGGTGGGCAGCCAAGGGTGGATTGGTCTACAGGCTCTTATGGTCATTGTTTGCTTTTATGTCACTAACTTTTTATCTTATTCCACAGGCTATCCCTCATCCAGGTACCCCTCTCCTAGCCCTTACCCCCAATAAAGCTGTGAGTTGATTGTTGAAATTGCTGTGTTGAGAGAGGTTCATTGTTTTTTGCCATCTAGTAGGTTTATGGTATTTGGTGGAAAAGGGTTGTTAGGGATCCGTTGTGCAAGGTGGCTGGTTAGGGAGGTGGGTAGGTGCAGTATTCAAGGGGGCTGTGCCAACCAGCCACCTAACTCACATACAACTTACTCTGGGTGGAGGCACCACATTATTATTCATAACTTTGGTAAAGAATCTTGAATTGCCACTCTAGCAGGACCCAGGCCCCTTAATCTATACCAGGGCAAGCAGGCAGGGGTAGTAGCCCATTGACAGATGGCACCTGGACTACACTGAAGTTCCATGGAGGCATCTAAGCTTCACCTCCTTTTGTGAATGCTTGTTTAGACGGGTCTCCATTCCTCCATTCCTCTAATCATTGAGTCTCCAATCACCAGCACCTTTGCATCTTTCTCCCCTGCCTTTAATAATTTATTTATTTTGTATTTTATTTAGTTTTTGTTGACCGGGTAAGTGCACTAGACAAATCCTGCCTATTTTCAGGCACAACCCAGGGGAAGGGGAAACAGATGAATGTCAACTGACCTTGAACCAGATTAAGCTGTTGGTGGTATTTTTAGTGAATGAGGGAAATTTGGCCAGGACAATAGGGAAATTCCCCTACTGTTTTTGATAAGTGCCATGGGACTTTTAACATCCACCTGAACTACCACCAATCCAAGCAAATGGGACCTCAGTTTAACGTCTCATCCAAAAGATGGCACCTCAGAAGTACAGCACCCCTCTTATGCTGCACTACAGTGTCAGTACTGGGATATTAACCCAAGTGCCAGATGTGGGAGATGAACCCATAGCCCACTGATCTCCCGGCCTCAGAGGCAAGTGTGCTACCTACTGAGCCACTGACACAGACACTAATAAAAGAGCAGGTGTTAGGTTCCAGGATGCAGATAGTCTGCAGGAGACTAGACACCATGGGTTCACCAGTGGGAAGATTGTGCCAAATTTACAGTACCTGATTGAATTCTTTAATTTGGTAACAAGAGCTGTGGATAATGGTCAGGCAGTGGATGCCCTGTACCTAATGTCCAGGAAGGCTTTTTTTTTAATTGTGTTTTTAGTTGTTTTAAAATGTGTAAGAGATAAATGGGATACAGTACATTAAGGAGATCACATAATACAATCAAGCATAGCTCAAGCAACATACAATGCAATACAGTTATGAGCATATGTCCAAAAATCATATACAGTCATAAATAATTCCACCCTGATGGAGAACCTTATATACCAGTACTAAAATAAGTCTTCCCCTTGATTCTCTCCCTCTTCCTCTCCTTCCACACTATCATATCAAGTCTCTTGTTGCCCATTATGGAACAAACTGAGGATCTTGTACAGACACATAAAGGACCCATTTTCTCCATTGGGGCTCACATTTATCTTTTTTATTTAAATGACTGGCTGCCAATCTTTCCAAGTTATATACTTCTTTCATAGCCGTAAACCAGTCATTTCTGGTCGGCGATGAAGTCCTGCCCCATAGTCTGGTAATTGCTTTCTTAGCTATCAGTATATAAGTAATCAAGAGAGATCCTCTTGGAATACAGAGGTCTTCAGGGGGTATCAAAAGCAAGACCAGCTCAGGAGTAAGGATGGCCTCTTCTCCCACCAACTCTCCCAAGTTTTCTACCACCTCTCCCCAAAATGGTCGGAGCAGCGGGCATGACCAGAAAAATGTGTACATGTCCAGCCATCTTTTCCCCACAAGATCTCCGGCAGCTTCCCACTGGTCCATCTGAAAATTTTGCCAGTTTAGCTGGAGTATTGAAAAATCTAAGCCTGACTTTCCAGGTGAATTCCCATCAGTATGGTGCTAAAGATATCCCTCGAGATAACTTAACATGTTTAAACCAAAGATCTGCCAACACCGGTACCAATAATTCCTGGTTCCAGCCAGCCAGGACCCCCAAGGCTGAGTCCTTGGTAACTACCTGTAATCCCTTATACAGTGCTCCAACCAAGTGGGATAAGGTTATTCCTTTTATAGAGGATATAATCAGTATCAATAATTGTGGAAATGGGGAAGGGAGGTGGTTCCATTGAGGAGCCTTATTTACCAAGTAAGTTTGTATCTGCTGGTAAGTTACATTAGTCTCTGGTGGTAGCCCATAGGTGTCTCTTAATGTGGAGAAGGGTAAAGTGCTCTGGGTGTCTAACATCTGAAAAATAAATGTTAGGCCTCTATCATGCCAGCCATTAAGGGTCTCAATTACAGGGACTTCAAGATGCTTCGACTCTGACCTGAGTTTTCATAAAAAATAAAAGACTGTGACAAGTTCCTGGGAGGCTCTGAATTTGTCTCACACTGTTAAATTACTCTGCATTCCCTGGTGATAGCTATTCTGTAATTGGAGGGGCTCCCCCAGATCAAACAAAACATTTTTAATATCATGAATATGGTTAAGCATAATCTCTAGCTTTTTCCAAGGTAGTCTATAATTTGGGTCAATCCACCCCAGTATCCTAGCCAGGGCAGCTGCTTGTGTGTATTTACCTAGATCAGGTAATACCAACCCTCCTTTGTCCCTTGGGAGCTGTAGAATGGACTAACGTATGCGAGGTTTCATGCCAGCTCAGACAAATCGAGCTAAGGCCCTGTTCCAGGAAATAAAATATAAAAAGGGGGGCAGGACAGGTATAGTTTGAAACAAATATAGTAGTCTGAGCAATATATTCATTCGGATTAGGTCAATCCTCAAATAAAAGGGGAGACGTAATTGAGACCAAGTATGAAGGTCATTCTCTATTGTCTGAGTGAGGGGTTCATAGTTTATCAGGACAGTATGATCAATATTCTGAGGTAGCTGTATACCCAGATATTTCAGCGTTGTCCCACACCTGTTTTTGTAGAATTTATCTTATACCCTGAGATTAGTGAAAATTGATCAATAATGTTCCAGAGGGCTGGAAGAGATTGTTCTGGGTCTGACAGAGACAGTAAGACGTCATCTGCATATAGGGCTATTGTTAAGCTATCCTTTCCCACTTTAACTCCTCTTACATCTTCCGATTGCTGGTCTGCCAGTGCTAGGGGCTCAACATAAACTGCAAATAGTAGTGGGGAGAGAGGGCATCCCTGTCGAGTGCCTCGCTCCAGGGGGATCGGGGTTGATATTGCTCCATTTATTTTTAAAAAGGTTTTGGGGACAGAGTATATATGGCTAAGCCATGTAACAAATTGCTCTGGAAATTCAAATACCTCCAAGATCCTCCAAAGAAATTCCTGACAGACCCTATCAAAAACCGTAAAGGCATCTAAACTCATTAATACTGAGGGAAGAGAGCTACGGGTCATGTGATCCATCAGATGGAACGATCTGAGGGCATTATTTACAGTTTGCCTCTGTCATAAAAAGCCTGCCTGATCCATATGTATTAGTTCTGGTAAAATATGATCATGGCGCTGGGCCCAAATAGACATATATATATCTTGCAATCGCAATTGAGTACAGATATGGGTCTGTATGATTCTGGGGATTAGGGATCTCTTCCCGGTTTTTGTATGGCTGAAAGCACAGTATAGTACCAGGAGCCTGGAGGTGGTTCACCATTCTGAACATCTTGAAAACCCTGTAGCCACAGGGGGCTTAGCAAGGGGTAAAAGCCTTGTACCACTTGGCTGAATAGCCATCAGGGCACAGAGATTTCATAGTTTGTTTTTTTTTCATAGCCTGTTGGATTTCCTGTCTGGTGATCGGGCACAGCAGTGAAGCTTGTTGTGCCTCAGAGAGCTTGGGAATACGTAACTTGCTCAAAAAAAGTTTGAATCTCTGAGGGTGGGGGGGTGTTTTTCAGAATGTAATTCTGCATAGAATTTTTGAAAAGTTTGTTCTGTCTCAGGTCCTCGATGGAGAAGGATACCCGATCAAGGGTCCTTGATTTTGGTGATTGTAGCTTTCTGTTTGAACATTCTTGTTTGTCTGGCTAAATGCCTTGTTCCCCTGGGTCCTCCTTCATGAAAAATACTTTCAGTATATAAAAGTGCAGCCTGAACCGTCAGGTCCAGAATTATTTGGAGCTCAGTCTGCACTTTCCACAGTTCTGTAATCTGAATTATGTGCCATTCCTCTCTGGCCTTTTGAAGCTCTACTAGCCTATCTTGCTATTGCCTGTATCTGGTTTCTCTAATTCTCTTCTGTTGGGCTGTATATGAAAATTATCTCTCCTGTAAGGACAGCCTTCACCATACCCCATAACACTGCTGGGGTAATCTCTGAGGATTGATTTTCTTAGATTATCTGGGGAGGCCGTTCTTCCATCAGTGTCTTAATCTCAGGGTCTTTCAGGATAGAGGTGTTCAGTCTCCAGAGGGTAGCCTTTCTAGGTGCTGCAATTTCTATTTTTAAGATAATCAGGGTGTGGTCAGATAGGAGACAGGCTCCTAGCCTAATATCTTTAGTTTTTTCAATATGCTCTGTGGAGAGAAAAAAAGTAGTTGAGGTGAGAGAGAGTATGATGTCTGGGGGAAAAATAAGTAAAACCTCCTTTTGTAGGAAAAAATTGTTGCCATACATCTGTCAGACCCAATACAGGTAGTTGGGCTTTGAAGTATTTCTGAGAGGGGCTGGTTCTGTGCTTATGGGGATGAGAATCATCTAGATGGGGGGATAGGGTGATATTGAAATCACCCCCTATTATAATTATACTCAGCTGAATATCTATGAGCTGATTAAAAAACCTTTTCATATGAACCGGAGGGGCCCCTAGGGGGAAATATACACTCACCAATGTAACAGCTGAGTCATAGAGGCGTCCTTGAGCAATAGTAAAATAGCCCTCAGAGTCAATCCTCTCAGCTTCTTTTAAAAAAGGTGTTCCAGCAGGAATCAGTATGGCTGTGCCCCTATGCTTACCAGTCTTACTGGAAGAAGCTATTACAGAGTACTGGTGACCAGCAGAAAGTGTCTGGTGTTCTGAATGAGACAACTGCATCTCTTGTAAGAAAATAAGGTCCACTCTCTGCTGGTGTAAGTACTGCTGCAATCTGGAGCGCTTAATGGGATTGTTAATACCATTGATGTTCAATGATAAAAGCTCTATTGAGGGATCCATCATAACTGATTCAAAAAAGAAAAAAGCTCCCTCTAGTAGACAGAATACAATCTGGCATCCTCTACCCAGGCTGCACTAGGTAGCCATCTTCTATACTGGCTTGTAATCAAAATGCCTGTAACTGAAATCTGGGCACTAATAGGTGTCCTCTGTGGTAAGGTCAGATTGCTCTGCCCAGTCAAATCTATATTTCTAACAGTCTCCTGTAAATCATGTTTGTTACTCATCCATTTGCATTTAATAGCATGTCCATGCATTTCCCAGGTATCCCACATATCTTGTATCCTAAATCTTACATATAACAGTGAGTCAGTAAACAGCCTGACTTTCAATACAACAAAACTATTTACACTATGAATGACATCGTTTAGAAGAACCTTGTCATTGCTAAGAACAGTGACTTCCATAAGTGGGGAGTTAGATAAGTTCCTCCCTGTACCCTCATGAAGAACCCCATGTAGTCGTTGAGCTCTTCCTGAAGATGGGGGTAGTCCCAGATTGTAGCTGACTGGGGCCTCCAGAATACCCAAGAGGTGTATCCAAAAAAGTAAGGACATACCAAAAGAGAAAAAAAACATATTTAGGGGAGGATAGCACTCCCCGGAGTAGGTTCCACATTCTGCCTCATTTCCCACACACCCCCAATACCATTACTTCACATTTTCCATGTGGACTAGTAAAAAAAAAAGTCATGTGAGAGTGGGGAACAGATGGCAGGGAGGCCTCAAAGAAATAGTCCAGTTCAATTGCCAGAATAGTCCCAGATTATAAATCCTAAAATACAAAAAGAATATTTAGTAAGTCTCTGGTATTATTAGTGCCTTTAAAGAGCAAGGACAAATACATTTTTTTCCTGAGGTATGGCACAGTTTTTTCTGTCTTAAACAACAATGCTGTAGGCTTGACAAAGGCTAAGTGGGGGGGGGGTGGCCCTGGTCTCCTCCCCATACAGCCGACAAGTGGCTTAATGCAGGCCCAAAATTAGAGGGACCGCTCTTAGCCTAGAGTCAAGCCACCGAGAAAGGGACCCAGGGGAAGAAAAGGAAAACTCTTTATCAACAGTCTCCCCCCCACAGGAAGGCATTTGACTCTGTCTCACACTGACAGTTAGTTAAGAAAATGTGTGACCTGTGGATGGGAGACAAGATAACTAGGTGAGTGAGAAACTGACTGAGTGGGAAGACCTAGAGGGTAATCATAAATGGGTAGCAGACAAAGGTAAAGGACAACAAGTGTAGTGCCCCAAAGATAAATTATGGGATTGGTCCACTTTAAAATATTCATATGTAACATTGTGGAAGGAATCCATGAAAAGATGTGCATCTTCACAGATCATGCTAAGCTCTGTGGAAGGGTAGACAGTGAAGAAGGTAAGGGTAAGGGTGTGTTAGTTACATGTGTGGCCTGACAGCCTAATTGCATTTTGTTTTCACTCCCAACCCTACCTGTGCACTATTTACTATATATAGCCAGTACAAGTACAAATTGTCGCTGTATATTTTGGATTGTACAAATCTTTATACATGCTTGCCTGTTTCAGTCTCTATGCACACTTTTTGTTACTGTGCATATATTTTTTTGGATGTATTTTCTGCTCCCTTCCCTGTTTGTACCATAGTTGCCATATGTATTGCCAACACAAATTATTGCAGTATGCAGTACATATATTTGCCTGTACCATCTGCTTTTTATGGATTTCTTCCAGTTTCATTCTGTTAATATGTTTTATTCCTATACTCCTCCTCCTACCCGGGTTGCAGCTGGAAGCAAGCCTTTGGTTATTGGGCCTTTCCCGGCTACCATTTTACAATAAATAAATATTTGGAAGGAGGATCAGTATCAGGATACAGAAAGTAATACTGCCCTTGTACTAATCCCTGTTATGGCCACACTTGGAGTACTTGTGTTCCGGTTTGGATCCATGACTTGAAGGACAGAGAGATGTTGGATTTGGTACAGAGTAAGGCAACTAAAATAATGCAGAACAGCAGGGAAAATCATAGAGGAAAGGGCTGGGGACCACAATATGTACACACTGGAGAATACGAGAGAGGTGGGACATGCTGGAGATGTTCCAATACCTCTGTGGTATAAACAAGCTAGGCAGCAGGGAGCTGTTCATGCTGAGTGGGAACACAGGTACTAGGAGAAAACACCTTGCAGCTGGGGTGGGGGTTACAAAAAGGACATCAGGAAGTGTTTATTTATAGAAATGTGGTAGAAAAATGGAACAAGTTCCAAGAGGAGGTTGTCTGTATTGAAAATGTAGGGAGGGTTCAAAAAGAGGAGGGGGGGGTTTGCACATGGGAGGAAGGTGGGAGGGGTAGATAGGGAAGGGAGATGAAATAACCACTAAGGGCATATTCCAGTACTAGGCAGGTTTTTTGATGACTGGATGAGCCATTAGGCCTTTATCTGTCACCAGTATATATGAAGAGGGGATTAGGGATATGAAGAAGCACTTGGAAAAGTTGAAAATATGGTCAAGGGTCTGGCAGCTCAAGTTTAACCACAAGAAGTGCAAAGTTATGCAAATAGAAAAGAGGAATCCTAAAACTAATTACTGAATCAGTGGTGTTAGGGTGGACCAGACTTCAGAGAAAAAAGATCTTGTGGTTATGAAAAGTAATAGTCTCAACTCTACATCCCAGTGCAATAAAGCATATGGAAAGTCCACCAAGATACTGATAGCTTGCAATGTTTGTGACCCAGGTTCAGGAATGAGACCAGAGCATCAGAGAGCCAGTCAGGAGCAGGCTGGATGAGTGTCCAATGGACAGTTCTCCTCCTTCTCCAGGGTGGGAGGGCCATGAGCTCCCACCACATGAGTGACATCCAGTCGAGACTAGCAGTACACCAGCCAGGATAGTGTTAAGTAGGGATGGAGACCCTGAGGATTTCTGTGAGATGTGTGTGGGAGCATGCACATATGTACACTGACATCATTGCACGTTTGTGCCTTCACAGGAAACTACATGAGAAAACCGTCAGATACAGCAGCAGGATAGTGCTCCCTGGGCACCATCCCAAATTATACACCAGGTGCAAGCCTCAACTGGGGCCTCTGGTTGATCACAGTCTCTCCCCCCTGGGGGAGCCCCACTGCAGGGGGCAAGCTGTGGGCCACTCAGTCTCAGTGGCTTGGAAAGGATGACAGGTGGACTAGCCCTAGGGCTAAACAGGTCGGTATACCTCCCACATGAACCAGAGAAATAAAAACCAAGATATTGTACTGGGGTGCATAGGAAGTGGCTTCTGCAGAAGAAGGAAAGAGGTGATTCTGCCCAGCCCTTCAGGTAACAATATAGGCAAGAAAGGGAGAAAGATGCTGAAAATCAGGTAGGGAGGAAAGAAGGCATGAAGGATCATGAGTGCCAAAGCACAAGCCTTGGAAACGAAATTCCAGACTTGGAGGCTATCATGGCATTGGCTAACATGAATTTAGTATCCATAACAGAATTATGGGCACTTGGTTTCCATGTCATGAACATGGCCATACCGGGCTTCTCTCTGTATAGGAAAAAGAGGGCAGCAAGGAGGGTTTTCATTATATGTGGAGTGAATTAAGGCCACAGAGGTACAGGGGCATCTTGATGAGGAGGAGCTGAAAATGCTTTTCTTCCACCCCTGATATTATGCACCTTTTCCATACATATTATCAACACCTGTATGAAGATCCTCCCCCACTCTAGATAATATTAAAGCCTTCTTGTTGAATCTCCCGATCCCAAAGCTTTCCTCTGACCATCAGGATTTTCTTTTGTCACCGATTACGGACAAGGGACTGACTGGGGCTATTTCCCAAATGAAAACCTTAAAATGTCCCTGACTCGACAGGATTCCCATTGAGTGGTACAAGGCTTTTTCCTTATTGTTGGTTCCCCACTTGCTGGATGTTTGTTTGGGGAGGCCTCACCCCCTTCTTGGTCAGGGGCTATTATATCAGTTATCCCTAAACCAGGCCGTGACTCCACATCTTTGGCCTCTTATAGGCCTATTTCAGTATTAAATACAGATTATAAAATGTATATGTCCATTTGGTCCCATCATTTGGAGGGGCTCCTCCCATCCATTAGTCATCCAGATCAATCTGGATTTATTCCCAGCAGGCAGATTTCTGATAATATATCCACAGTCATCCACTTGCTGGACCATGTCCTACAGAGATCACTCCCTGCAGCCCTTGTCAACTTAGGGGCTGACAAGGCATTTGATAGGATGTCTTGGCCCTTTTTATGGCAGACAATGTTGGAATTTGGTTTTCCTTTGAAAGTAGTTTCACGGTTACAGAATGCACACTACTCCCCCTTTACCTATTTACGAATTAATGGACAGCTATCGGATCCAATTAGATTATTTAGGGGTACGAGACAGGGTTGCCCTCTCTCACCTGTCTTGTTTACTATATATCTAGAACCCTTTGCTATAACACTCAGGGAGGCTGAGAGGGTGGAGGGCATTCCTCTTTGTGGTCAGGCTTAAATAATTTGCTTATATGCAGATTATATTTTATTATCCCTCTTGAATCTGGAGGACTCTCTTCCTGTGGTTTGGATCTTTTGCAGAAGTTTAGAGTCTTATTTGGTTATGTATTTAATGACCTAAAAACTGAATTCTTGACCTTAAACTTTCTACCTTCTGGGAGGCTGAGATTATGGCTGCCATTATGATGGGGCTATATTACTGTTAAATACCTTGGAGTTAGACTACCTAAGAACTTGTCCTTATTGGAATGAGTGAATTTATTAACCCTTAACAAAGTCTTTGGAGCAGGACGTGGCTTGTTGGTCAACTTTTAATTTGCCCTTTCTCTCCCATATAGACAATATATGCATGAATATTCTTCTAAGATTACTATATTTGTTTCAAATGCTCCCGGTGGCCCTGTCACCCTTTAATTTTTCTTCTTGTAATAAAATGTTTTCTAGATTTGCGAGGGCTGGACGACACCCTCATGTCCGTTGGTCTCTTCTTCGGCTCCCACACAATAGGAGTGTGCTCAATTTGCCTAATCTCACCAACTATTTTCAGGCTGTGGTCCTACGGACCATATTGCTCTGGATTAACTCCAACTATCTGGCCCCTTGGAAAACAATCAAATTTGTTTTGAATGACCTTTTTAATTTAGGCATGATTCTGTTTAACTCTGTTACAGATCTTCTAGTGCTGAACTACTTTGGCTTTAGTATTTCAAATATGCTCATAGTCTGATGCATCTTAAACAGTTTCCCCAAGTGACCTTACTGTTTTATTTCACTCACCAGCTCTCCTCAGGGGCCAATTTTATTCTGGCATGAGTAGACCATGCCTTTTCTGCATGGTGAAGGTTTGGCCTGTCATATATCTTCCAATTTTTGGACTCTCAGGGAGTTGTTTCATCTGGCCAGCTGCAGGCCAAATTTCCTTTACAGCGCAAGATCACTACTGCTACCTCCAGGTCAGGTCAAAACTCCTTGGCAAGACTCCAGAGAGGCATCAATTGCCACAACCCATGCTGAGGCTCCTCCTACTCTTATTAGATTCAATGAATGGAATCTCTTTGCAGCATTTAGTTGGACAAGTCTATAAGGCTTTGAGTGAGCTTGGGGGGGGCTCCTCTGAATTTATTTTACAAGCATGGACTTTCAGACTGGATTTGCATGTTTCCTATATGGATTAACTTGTATACACCCTTCCCTCTTTGCAGGTTTCACAAACTGAGTACTGGAAGGAATTTGCTGGGAAATGTCAATTTAGATTTTTTAAAGTGTCATCCAAGCTGTTAAAATTTCTTCCCTTGCATTATGGTTTTTGCTGGAGGGAGTATGGTGAGCCTGAAGCCATGCATACACACATATTTTTGTCTTGTCCTATTCTGGCCCCCTTGCTCTGGACTCAGGTTGCTGAGGCCCTTCACATCTTGGTGGGCTAGACTGCAGTTTTAGCCCCTGAGCTGGTTTTTATGTCTGTCCCTCCTCCCAGATCTTAGATTGGCTTCCTGAGATATGCTATACACTTATATCTTAACAGCCACAAAAGCCATTACCTGTACTTGTAGTAAGACCTCTCCCCCGACGCTGGCCTTATGGCATTCTATTTTGATTGATATGTATAATTTAAAGCATTTGATAGCTACTAATATGGGGCGGGCATCTCATTTTGATCTGTGCTGGAGGCCATGGGTATTTTATATTATGGAAAGAGACTCATCTTTTGTTCCATGATCATTTGGGCACACATTTTCAGACTGGAATATCAGCTGCCCACTGGAGGTGCTTTGGTCCTGGGGTGCTGATCATTTTTAAACCTTTGGGTACTGTGGCTGCTGACTGTTCAATATGGTGGTCTCCCTCTGGTCTACCCCCTTAAATCAAGATGTTTTACCTTCTTTCATTGTGCTTACTCATTTGTTTCAACTGCTCCAAAGTATATGTACTGTAAGTGTTATTAAGTTATTTATATGATTTATTAAGCTTTGAACAACTGTATTTCATGTTCTTGTCTTTGTATTATGCAATCTTACTTTGTGTAATTTTTGATATGATATCCTGAGAAATAAAGAGTATAAAAAAGAGGGTCTGAAAGTGCTGTGGGTCATCCTGGAGACAGACTCTGGAACCAAGTTATGTACCAGGCTAGTGTACAGACCTCCAGTGCAAGGGGAGAAAATAGACAGGGTACTAGGGAAGGCCATCATCAGAATGGTACACAAGTTGGAGATGCTGCTAATTAGAAGCTTCAGTCTGCCAGATGTGGAGTGGAATCTTCCAGCTATGGCTATGGCAAGGAGCAGGGCTATCCTTGACTCCCCATGAGGGTTTTTTCTCAGGCTGCTAGTCAAAAACCTACTAGGGATAGGGCTGTGTTGGACTCAGTGCTTGCAAACAGGGACTGCATTGCAGATGTTACAGTGGGCAGCCCCCTAGGTTCCAGTGATCACGCTATAGTGTGGTTCAACATAGGGATAGGAACAGAGGTGAGACATGAGAACAAGGGTCCTTCACCGCAGGAGGATAGATTTTAAAGAAATGGAAGACTGCCTCAGAAATTGTCTCAAAAAAGAGGTTGCCAAGGTGGAGTAGAGGCACAGTGGGGAAGAATAAGGGAGGGTGCAATTAAGGCAAAACACTTTTGTGTGAAAGATGTAAGCAACAACAGAAGGAAAAGGGGGCCATTATGGTTCTCCAAAGAGGTAGCAAAGGTGGTGAGAGAAAAAAGGGTGGCATTCAAGAGGTACAAAAAAAATGTGGAGGGAAGAGGACAAGGAGATGCACTAGGCAAGGTAGATGGAAGTAGTCATGGCAGTTAGGGGAGCAAAAGTGAAGACAGAGGAAAGAATTGCTAGAGGGGTGGCTAAAGGGGATAAGACTTTTTTCAGGTACACAAGTGAGAAGGAAAAACCAGGGAGAGGGAGAGTGAGGATCAGAATGGCAGAAATGGGGAGACTGTGTAGAAGAGGACCAGGAAAAAGCAGACATCTTAAACAGGCACTTCTGCTCAATCTTCATGGCAGAAGGAAGATGGGAAGGACTACCAGGGGACAAGCAAGACGGGAGGTGGACACATGTTCATTTTCAGAGGAAAGAGTCCTGGCAGCCCTAAAGGTGGATAAGCCTATAGGACCAGAAAGATTATACCCCAGGGTACTGAAAGGACTCTGGCAGGTGGTAGCTGCCCCATTGACAGTCTTACACAACAGCTCACTGGAAACAGGCATGGTTACAATGGACTGACAAATGGCTTGAGTGGTCCCTCTATATAAGAACTGCAGCAAGAAGAAGGCTAACAACTATAGACTAGTCAGTCCAACTTCTGTGGTAGGAAAATGAATGGTAACCTTACTGAAAGAAAGATTGTTTGAGCATTTAGAGTCTAGTGGTCTGCAGGACCATAGTCAGTACGTGTTCACGGGGGAAGTTGTGCCAAATAAATCTGATCTCTTTGACTGGGTGACCATGAAGATTGATCAGGGGAGGGCAGTGAATATGACCTTCTGAAGATTTCAGCAAGGCTTTTGGCACTGTGCTACACAGGAGGCTAAGGAAAAACAAGAATGGGGTTGGACAGAAGTCCATTCCCAGAGAAAAAAGTCCAGGAAGGACTTACAGCACTGAAGGTAGACATGGCTATTGGACCAGACAGGTTATACCCCAGAGTACTGAAAGAATTCAGGGAGGTGCTATCTGCCCCGTAGACAGCCGAACTCAACAGCTCACTGGAAACAGGCATAGTTACAAAGGACTGGCGAATGGCTTATGTGGTCTCTCTACATACAAACTGCAGCAGGGAGAAGGCTAGCAACTATAGAGCAGTCAGTCTAACTTCTGTAGCGGTGAAATTAATGGTAACCCAACTGAAAGAAAGACTGATTTAGCATTTAGGGTCTAGTAGCCTATAGGACCAGAGGCAGTACAAAATCATGGGGGAAGTCATGCCAAACAAACTTGATAGAGTTGTTTGACTGGGGTGATCAGGAAGATTGAACAGTGGGAGGGCAGTGAATGTAGCCTATCTGGACTTCAAGGCCTTTGGCACTGTGCTGCTGAGGAGGCTGATGAAGAAGTTGACCAGCCTAGAAGTGGGGTTCAAATTGATAAATTCAGTTAGAAAATGGTTTACAGATAGAGGACAGAGGTGAGTTATTAATGGAATTCACTCTAAGGATGGGAGAGTGACCAGCTGGGTACCACAGAGTTCACTTCTAGGGCCAGCCCTCTTCATTGTCTTCATAGTGGAAATTATAGAAGAACTAGAGAGGAAGGTATGTCTTTTAGCAGATGACACCAAAATCAATAATGGGGACACTCAGGACAGGGTGGGGAAAGTGTACAGGGATCTTAGGAAACTTGAGGAGTGGTCCAATACATGACAGTTAGGGTTCAATGGCAAAAAATGCAAAATCACGCACCTATGGCATAGCAGCTTTGGTGCTGAGTATAAGATGGGGGGTACTGACAGTCACCAGACAGGAGAGTGACCTTAAGATTATTATATCAGAGGACCTCAAGGAGGCAGCGTAGTGTGACAAAGCTGCGAACAGGGCTAGTAGGATGCTGGGGTGCATAAGGAGGGGCATCTACAGCAGGAGGAGGGAGATGGTGCTGCTGTTATATCACTTTCTGATATGCCCACACCTGGAGTACTGTGTCCAGTTTTGGAGACTGCACCTCAGAAAAGACATACTGTAGATTGTGTGGAGGCTGTCCAAAGGAGGGCATCTAGAATGGTGCAGGGTTCCCATGGGAAGACCTATGAGGAAAGGGTGATGGATCTCAATGTGTACACCCTGGAAATACCCCTTGAAGAGAGGAAAGAGAGAAAGGTGGTATGATTGTGACTTACAAGTACCTCACAAGGGTGAACAGGGGACAGGTGGGAAGTCTCCTTCAAATACGGATGAGCAACAGGACCTGGGAGCATGCAATGAAGCTAATGGGGGGAAGTTCAGGAGAGATGTGAGGAAAGTTTTCTTCATTCAAAGTGTGGCAGACTCCTGGAACAGACTGCTAGCAGAAGAGGTGGAGGTCAAAGTGGTGTGAACTTCAAACAGGCATGGGATAAACATAGAGGTATACTAGAAAAGAGGCAGGGAGGGAAAGGGTAACTGGAGACCATATAGAGTCTATGGAGATGGCTAGGTAGGGAATGCTTGGGCAGACTTAATGGATAAACAGGTCCTTTTCTGCCAACAAATTCTATGTTTCTATGATTCTATGCTGTAGCTCCCTAATGAGGCAACATGTAGGCCTGGATATTCAAAAGGGGTGCGCCATGCGCAACAGGTTCTTGCGTCGCAACTCCAAAAATTCGCCATTCTGCGATATTCAGAAGGGGCCAGTTGCGCCACCGAAAACATGCTGAGCAACAGCGCAATGGAAATGAAGGCATGCGCAACCAAAGGGGGCGGGTCCATGCATAAAGTGCGCAATGCGATATCCGAACACTTGCGCAATGCGCAAGAGTGGCTCAGCCGGAAGTTGCGCAGTACCGGATTTGAGCCAAAATAAAAAGGCTCAAGGAAGCGGCTCAAGAACCCTAGCAGGCCGCAAACTGGGGAGAGAGACAGAGAGAGAGAGAGAGAGACAGGAGCTGGAAGGGCAGAGAGGGACAGTGGGTCCAGGAGGACAGAGAGGCCAGTGGGGGGTGCCCGGTGCAGTGGAAGCAGCAGTGGGGGCAGCAGGGGTAACACAGGAACAGCAGCCGGGGGCAGAAGCCAGGGAGATGGACAGTGTCAGCTTCCACATGGAAGCTGTAATGAGGGGGGTGAGACACCATGCTGCAGGGGGACATGGCTGCGGAGGGGCCCGTCGGCGGTATGCTCCCGACAGGCGGTATCGTGCCCGCATCAGCTTCGAGCTGTACACAGATGTCAAGATTGTGGCCCGGTACTGCCTGAACAGGGCAATACTGAGACGGCTCTGCGAGCTGTGCAGTGATGTGATGCAGGCACCCTCACGACGGAGTCATGCTCTGTCCGTGGAGACCAAGGTGACAGCCTGCATGTGCCTGCTCGCCACGGGCACCTTCCAGAGGCCGACAGGGGACACCACAGGCATTACACAGTTGGCCACGTCACGCATCCTCACCCAATTCCTCAGCGCACTGCTGCCACATGCTGCGGAGTACATCCATTTCCCCAGCACCATGGCAGAGCGTACAGCAAACATGCAGGAGTTCCACAGGGTAGCACGTATGCCTGGCATGCTAAGGGCCATAGACTGCACCCATGTGGCCATTCACATGCCACCTGGCCCCGACGGCCAGGCTTATCAGAACCGAAAGGGCTTTTCCAGTGTCAACTGCCAGGTGGTGTGTGATGCCACTGGGTGCATTATCAATGTCTGTGCCACACACCCTGGCGGAGCACATGATGCCTTCATATGGCACCAGTCTGCACTGTGCCATCGATTCGAGAGTGGGAACATCCCCACGGGTCATCTAGTGGGTGAGTACACATGTATGGAATGCAAACCCTGGGCAAGGGTGGGAATGACACAGGTGCCATGGTAGTGGCACACAAGGATATGGCCAATATGGACCTGACATGACACTGATCTCCACTATCTCCACACAGGTGACTGCGGATACCCACTCCGTCCCTGGCTGCTCACACCGTACCGGCGCCCCACGACCCCAGCGCAGCTATGTTTCAATGAGGCACATGCCGCAACACGTAACATCATAGAGCGGGTGTTTGGGATGCTCAAGGCACGCTTCCGATGCCTGGACACCTCCGGCGGAGCCCTACAGTACAGCCCCCAAAAGGCCTGTGGGATATTCCTGGCCTGTTGCATCCTGCACAACATGGCCAAAGACCATGGGATAGCCGTACAGGTCCAAGAGGGGGACAGCGATGGGGACGCCAGTGGCGCTGGTGATGTGGGTGATGAGCAGCCCCCAGGACGGAGGGACCCCGACTGACCCGGCAGGCCCAGCTGCACCGGGACACCATTGCAGAAGACACTACGCCCAACACAGGTAAGGCAAGGGACATGCAGGCAACACTGTCCATCGCAAACCACAGGCACACAGGGGAACACACCATGCATGAAGGTCAGGGGAGGTGAAGGTTCCAGGCATACCAACACACCAGCAGAGAGGGGTGAGCACACATGGAGACACACACACAGGCAGCATACATGGCAGCAGCACAGCACTGCGGAAATGACATTGCTAACACACAGCACCACCTACCACCCCCACCACCTGGACTGTCCACGACGTGTGTCAGGACCTGGGCACCTTGCACCTTGGTGTACAGTGCAATGCAGGCATCATCATGCACACGCACCTGTGGACAGCAGTTGGGAGAGTATGCAGGTGGTCCGTATCAGCTTGTGAGCAGAGCACCCAGCAGTGCACTGCCCACCATAAACACATTGCACACAGGGCAGCACCAGACAGGGCCTGCACTGGGAGACAGCTCAGTCAGGTAGCACTGTCCCACGGCCACCACCGGATGCGTGGCGGCCCCACCGTGGCCCAGCAGCACTGGCAGGCTGAGCAGAGGTTACATCGGGTGGTGCTGGTGCACCACCAGGGTCCCATCGCGAACGCACCTTGCCCGCACAGGGTCTGCATCCTGCCAAACAAACTTGCACCAGGGGTGCTCGCATGCCAAGCAGAACCCGCATCGACAGGCCTGGTGCGTCGCACGCCGGAATGGGAGTGGAGAGTGCACTGTGTGGGGTGTGTGGTACAGGGGCACCTGACAGTGTGGCCAGTGCATCCGCGACAGAGACCACTGCCTGGGTCAGCCTGTCAATGGCAGCGGTCACATCCGTCCGCATAAGGACCAGCTCGGCTCGGTCCTGAGCACACTCCCTGCTATGCCGCTCCACGGACACAGACAGTGCCTCCACGGACCTTGCAACCCACCCCTGCAGCTGTACCGACTCCTGCAGCAGGCGGGTGTGCGCGTCCAATGGGTATTGTGCCCCAATGGCATCGTGACCCCCAGGGTGTGGACGGTCCTGCTGCACAGCACCCCTTGAGGGTGGGCGCTGTTTGCCAGGACCAGGTATGGGTGGATCAAAGAGCGGTGGACATGTGCCACTGCTTGACACTGTACCCCCAGACCTGGTGTGTGACTGCTGCTGCTGCCCCTCCAACTGCTGAGCCCCCAGGTCCACCTGTTCCACCTCCATGCTGACAACAGTTCCAGACACCTGCACAGCCACTGGTGCTGCCCCACCGGTGCTGACAGGCACAGCCTGGGACTGTGCAGCATGCTGGTCACAGGTGTGAACCAGGAAGGCCCAGGGTGCGTGCTGGCCTGCCATGTGTCCGCCAGGGACACACACCTATCACTGCCCATTGCAGGCCTGCTATCATCAATGGTGCAGGTGCGTACACTGCCATAGGCACAGCATGCTGGCATACCTGCATGCCAGACTGCTGTGACACAGGCTGTGCACCCCCTGCACCCGTATCACTGACACTGGAGTTGTCGGCCCAGCCTGCATGCTGCTGCAGTGCCTGCAGGCTGGTGGCGGAGGTGGATGGTCCCTCCTCCACGTCCAGCAGGTCTGCCTCACTGTCTGGACCCACCACCACCACCGTCTCCTGCAGACGAACAGGATCTGTAACAGAAAGAGAGTACATGTGAGTGCATGTGAACAACAGCCCCCCCCCAAACAACACCACCATGTCATACCGTGCAGTGATGGGCTTCCACCTGTCTGGAATCCTCTGCCAGGTACGCCCGCAATGGCACTCGGCTGCATGGCCGTGACCAGTGTCTCCTCTGTAGGGGTCAGCTGCAACACCACTGGTGGGCCCCCACCAGTGCCATCACGTGCCGCCCTGAAGGCTGCCACCTTCTCCTTCAGCCTCCTGCAGTCAGTCCCATCTTCTTCCGCATTCCTGCACGGAGCGCTGGTGGCCTGCAGCAGGTTGGATGGCTGAGCTACCCCTCCCATGCAGCTGCATGCTCCTGAGGGTGCCTCTCCTCCACTCAATAGTGGCTCATCCTCCAGGTAGGCCTGGAAGGGCCTCTGTCTCTGCCGTGGTGAAGTTCGGCCTCCTCCTACGCCCGCCGTCCACCTCAGCTTTGCTCTGGTCAGTCATGGTGATCTGTATGGGTGGAAGTGACACTGTCACTGTGCAGTCAACAGCATTACCCCATGAGCATAGCTTGCCCCGGGGTGCGTAAGCCCTGCTTCTCTCCCTCCGCATGGTGCAGATACTGATAGAAAGGGTGCCCTTTGTCCTTTCTAGTGCCCATTTCATGCTCAGCCCCTCAGCCTTTATCATCCTCCGCCCATGAGCATTGTCCTGAGCATCACACAGCATGTAACTCACCTCTCACCTGCAGTAACCAAATCTGGCCAGCACAACCCACTGTCGCATTTTTATAGCTCAACACATGCAAATGAGGTGTGGCTCAACTTTAATGACATGCTAATCGCGCCACTACGCCTTTGAATGGCTGATCGGATGATTTGCATGTCGACTGAATATGGCGTATTTCGCTGCTATCTGGAAGGTCCAGCTGAGCCAATGGCGCAGGTTTGTGGCTGCGTGCCACACCGCATTGCGCATGCCCAGACAGTTACGCATGCATCTATCACACTGCAGACCGCTGAGCGCGATAGGCGATTCAGGCCATAGCCACCATTGTGCCAGTGGCGCTACAGCACTGGGCACTATATGGCTGCTGGCACTACTCGCGCGATAGTCCACTGTGGCTGATGCGTATCTCCTGCAGTCGCGCAGGATGCCTATACGACTGGTGGCGCTTGTGCATAGCCTTGCGCCACGCTGCGACCTTGTGTATGGCCTCTGACCCCTGGCGCTGTTCGCATGCCATGTGTCGTCCCTATTGCGCTGTCCGGTGACAGCGCTTATGTAGCAGTGACGGCGCCTGCTCAAACAGCGCGATTGGAGCCTGTGGTGGTCATTGTAACAACTCCATCGTGGGTTACTACAGTGGGGCGCCATATTGCCTGCTGTAAAGTTGGTGCCATGGCACGGAGAAGGGCAGTGTCCTGGAGCCAGCTGGGGGTGGCCAACCGCAGGCCCTGGTGGAGCCCCACTGTGAGGCATGTCAGGTGAGGCCCCTCACCATGCCAAGGACACACACGTGTGGCAGCAAGTGGCCACTGACCTGGTGGAGGTCACTGGCCAGGGCCGTCAGCTGAGCAGTGCCGGCACTGCGTACAGTGACCTCCACCGGAGGGAGCCGGAACTTTTGACGAGCTGCGGTCGCGATGCCAGGTGGGGCGAGTCCCAGGCCAGGTGAGGTACCATCTATGCACCCATATTCTCTGTAGGGTGTGTGTGTGCTTGGGTGGCTGTGCATAGGTGCGGCTTGGACACGGTTGGCTGTGTCAGTGTGTGCAGCTGTGCGATGGATGGTTATGGCTGTGTGGGCAGGCACTCTCACTGGGGCAGGGGGCACTCTGCTTTTGAGTCACACTGATGTTTGTCTCAACATATGTCTCCCACAGGGCGGATTTTGAGGACGCCGGGCTAGGGTGAGGTGGGCCGTGCCAGGGCCCCGGTGCCAGGGGGTGTTGTGCCCCAACCACAGCAGCAGCAGCAGCAGCAGTGGCAGCAGCAGTGGCAGACCCAGCTGCTGGAGCAGTGTGAGTATCATTACTTCATGGATGCTATTGCATGCTGGGGGGGCAAGACCACCAGCCATGCACAACACAACCAAAGGGGAGGTCATACTTCCACTATACAAGACACTAGTGAGGCCCCACACTGGAGTACAGTGTACAGTTCAGGAGACCATACCCACGTATGGACATGGACTGGGCAGAGAGGGTTCAGAGGAGGACCGGATGGTGCATGGATTGCAGCACAAGTCCGATGAAGACAGGTTGAAGGAACTGAACTATACTCCTGGAGGAGGGAGGAGGATGGATATGATGGGAGACATACAAGTATCTTAGGGGGAACAGAGTGCATGACAACACTATTTTTCAGCGTAAAAGACGCTCCAGGACTAGTGAGCATGGGATGATGTTGGAGGGGGACGATTCGGAGGACACATGAGAATGTATTTCTTCACAGAATGGGTGGTGGACAAGTGGAACACCCTGCCAGAGGAAGTGGTGGGGCTGACTTGGTCACGGATTTAAGAATGCATGGGATAGCCATACAGGAATGCTGGAGGTCAGGGTAAGGTGCAACAGACTTATAGGAAAACAGAGTGAACTTACAAGGTCAAATGGGCAGACTGGGTGGCCCATAGACCCTATCTGCCGACACTGTCTATGTATTTATGTATGCAGGCACGACACAGGTGACATGCATCACAGTGCAGTAGCACAGCACGTCTGTGTATGCGCTACTGGTGGTCCAGGCATGCACTGGGCACATAGCTGTGTAACTGGCATCGCACCATGTTGCCACCGCCACTTGCCAGCCTAGTTTGTACTGTGATTGATGTGGGCAGTGTGTGTGGGCGGTGGTGCACATCGCTGGTGCCGCCTGTTTGTGATGGCCATGTGCATGTTCACTGTGGGTGGTGTATGCCATCACAGGTGCGGGACATTGGGCTATATGGCTTGCAGGTTGGGTGGTGTTCAGGGTTGTGGTCAGTCACAGCCATTGACTGTGTTCCCATTTTCCTGGGCCTCCAGGGTTCTCAGGAGGTTGTCCGCGATGTCAGGCACCTCGCACAGGTCAGCGTTGAGAACCAGGAGATCCTGCAGGCCATCCGCGACATGGACGTCAGCAGGGGCGGCACAGGACGGTGCGCCAGCAGGGAGGGACCAGGAGCCGGCTGGGCTACAGCCATCACCCATCCCACTTCTCCCATCCCTACCACCCTGCCTTCCCTCTCAAGTTTTTAATCCTCCCTTGAACACCCTTCCTTGTACCCGTCCCCCCCTTGTAAATAGTTTTTATCGTTGTTGTTGCACTATGTTCAATATACATTTCTATTTTGATATATGAATACTGTGTCGGTCTCTGATTTGCAGCTGGCTATAGGTGCTCAGTTGCAGGTGTGTACATGCCATCTGGGCTGGTATGGTCCTGGGTATGTGTGTGTGTGTGTGTGCATGTGTGTGCATGGGGAGGTATCTCCAGCATGGCAGTGACTTTCGGTTGGTCTTGCCATCTGCTGCCACCCACTGCTGGGTGCACAGGGTGTGTCTGGCTTGTAGGCTTCTGTGTTGCACGGGCTGACGTGTGCTGGGGGACTGCATGGTTTCCTGCAGTGCCAGTCACTGCACATGGTGGTGTCTTGGGGTCACAGTGCAGGGTGCTGGGTGCATACGGGGCTGCTGCACTGTGGTTGTCAACCCCTGT
Organism: Neoceratodus forsteri; assembly: GCA_016271365.2. NCBI lineage: Eukaryota > Metazoa > Chordata > Ceratodontiformes > Ceratodontidae > Neoceratodus > Neoceratodus forsteri. Next base: position 605,520,183 of record CM057449.1, on the reverse strand, counting down.
GTGTGTGGCACTCTCCGCCTGCCAGTGGTTGTGCTGGGGTGTCAGGCTCTGCTATGCTGTGTTGGCTTGTCCCCATGGGCACGTGATCATCCGTCCCACCCCAGTGATGCTGTGCTTGGGGTGTGCCGGTGTGGTGTGGGTTCTGCAGTGTGTTCCTGTGCTCATGTGTGGCATGGCTGGCGGTGGGCCCCAGCCTGCCTCCCTGGATGTGCAGTTCCATTGCTCTGGGGGCTGTGCTTGGCTTATGGCAGCTCTGGACTGCTCAGCTGAGCTTCCTGGTTGCGCCATAGTGCAACATTTTGCCTAGCCTTTTCCTGGTTGCGCCGATGGCGCAGTATGTGCGATATTGAGACGTTGGTTGCTTGCGCAATTTGCTGTGCTCCATGTTTGAATATCGCACCTGTTGCACATTTGCGCAACTGGTTTGTGCTTGCTCCTGCTGTTGCGCCAGTTTTGAGCGCAGTTTGAATATCCAGGCCATAGTGTACTGTGCTCAGTTCTGGAGTCCTCATCTGTAATGCAATATGGATCAAACGATACAAGTGCGGCAAAGAAATCATTTGAAGAGCAGCTGGGCAACAAGAGCATGTACTGCATGTATTGGAGGCCAGAAAGGAAGAGGGAAGATATGACTGAGATATTTATAATTGTATAGGGGATCAACAAGGTGCACTACTAACAGTTATTTAGACAACAACTATAAGGGGACACAATTACAAGCTAGTGGGTGGGAGTTTGTGCAGAAGTACCTGAATAGTTTGAAAAGTATAATTTCATTACCAAATATTAATCAGGCTTCAGCAAAGGGCACTTCACAAGCACCAAGCTCACTGGCCTTTTAAACTTAGTTGCTACTCCTTTACATAAGGGAAAGCTGGTGGGTGCAGTATTCATAGATTTGCCTAAATTTATTTTTTTTTATTTAGTTGTTTAACCAGGTATAGCACACTAAGCTGAAAACTTTTTCACAGGAGCGACCTGGAAGCACAAGGAGGTTAAGTGGCTTGCTCAGGGTCACACAGTATGCAAGTGGAAGCTGTGGGATTCAAACCCAGGTCTGGTCTGCTGGATGTCACCAGATTTGCAGCTCAGAGCTGTTGTTGACCTTGTGTAGTGACCTTGTGACCCTGAGAGTTGTTGACCTTGTGAACCAAAAAAAATCCTATAGATAAGACTGTGTGAAACAAATATCTCAGAAAAAGCCCTAGTGCGCTTTAAATCTTTTATCATAATGTGAACACAAGTGAGCGTGGAAGGTTAAGTTATCAAAATGGACTAGTAGCTAGAGGAGTCCCATAGGGCTCCATATTGGGTCCTCTGTTATTTCTGATTTCTGTGAATAGTTTGTCCAATCACATAAAATATATTGAGATTCATCTGGCAAGGATTACAAACAAGTAGAAGAAAAGTTACAATTAAACTTTTGGCTACTGCATTCTTGGCTTGCACACTCAGGACTTGTGTTAAATCGCAAGAAGTCCCCAGTAAGGGTCTTTCTTCCTGGTGCTATTGGCAGGAGAGGAAAGTTAACAATTATTACAATGGATGGTATAGCATTATGAACATACAAACATATGAATTTGAAAGCAGAAACAGGCCATAATGGTATAAGTTCCTGAATATAAGTATCTAGGCATCTGGGTAAGCAAAAACTTGAGTTGTGACAATCATATTGCAGTATTGACTGAAAAAGTTAATGATGAATTTGGGGCTTTCAGACATCCAGCCAGCTGTTTAAATAAAAATCTTAGACAAAAAATTATAGCACAACTTTTAATTTATTTATTTAATTTGAGTTTTGTTGACTGGGTAAGTGCACTAGACAAATTCTACCTATTTCCAGGCATGACCCATGGGAGAGGGATACAGATGAATACCAACTGACCTTGAACCAGATCAAGCTGCTGGTGGTATTTTTCATGAATGGGAAGAAAGTTGGCCAAGGAACTGGGGAAATTCCCTTATTCTTTTCGAGAAGTGCCATGGGATCTTTAACATCCACCTGAACATGCAGATGGGATTTTGGTTTAACATCTCATCTGAAAGACTGCACTTCAGGAGTGCAGCACCCCCCATGTTGCACTACAGTGTCAGTATTGGGATTTAACCCAAGTGCCTGGTGTGGGGATAGAAACCACAGCCTTCTAATCTCCCAGCCTCAGAGGCGGGTGTGCTACCTGCTGAGTCACTGACACTGACTCTTAGAATATGACCGAATCTTAGAATATGAATATCACATCTGTGGTTTGGCAAATTGTACAAGTTTAATGAAAATAGAGGTTGCATGCAATAAATGTAGTCTAAGATTCATAAACAGAGCATTTGCTAAATCTATACCAAATAATAAATATGGAGAAGTGGTATTTTCACAAGCATTTGCAAATCTCTGATATAACATTGATCCAAACATGAAATTATTGGCATCAAAACCCAAGTCATTTAACAAGGTTATGAAGCAGGAATTGAGAGTATGCTGTAATTGCATAAAATGAGATAATTATCAGAGTTACATCAGCAAGTGACCTTAATGTAGTTGCACGAGTGTAATGTGTTGTGTGTTTGTACTGTAAGAGTATTATACACAATTTTTGTACACAACTGAAACTGCAAGACAGCTTATAAATAGGGCACTATTGCCCAGATACTGTAATTGTAATAGACTTTTTTACCTGTATAAAAATAACATTTTCTACTATTACTTCTTCACAGAGAGCATGATGGGTAAATGGAACTTCTTGCTCAGAGAGGTGGTTAATGCAGAGATAGTAACAGGATTCAAGAGAGTGCAGTGTTTCTCGACCATACTAAGGCCTGTGATTTGGTGAACCACACTCACCTTCTGTCCAAGCTTTCAGCACATGTTTTTTCTATCAACAGGATAGAATGGTTCCTGGACTGTTTATTTGAGAGGAGTCAGTGCATTAAAATTAGATATACAATTTCCACATATGTAAAGATGGACATTTTCTATACTGTGCTCCTTATGTTCAGTTTATAAATGATTCGGTATCAGGTTTAAGTGGTATTAGAACAGTCTTGTATGCAGACAACATACAGTAGTTTTGTTCTCTAGGGCAATAGTTCTCAGACTTTGTCACAGTGAGCCTCCCCAAATCCATGGAAAATATTTTGAGCCTCCCCCAAAAACTGAAATAATCTTGGGCCTCCCCAAAGAAAAATAACATACTGTACTTTGCGCAGTACACCATGAATAAATTGAAACCCCTTTGAGTACTTGGCTCACTTTCAGTTCTTTGTGTTATACTGACATGGAGCCTTTGAAAAAGAACTCATGTGCTCAAAGGTGTTATCTGAATAACAAATAAATAAAATAAAATAAACAAATATTATTATTCCGCTTATTGTAAGCCACCCCCCCAACAGGCCAGCCTACTTGCTCCGCTATTTTCATTCTTGAACCATTGTTACCCCTTGTTGCAGTGCCTGCATGGGTCAGACTACTTTCTCTGTTTCCTCACTATACGAAATAACCTTCCTACATACTTTGCCTCTCCCACTCCTAAGCAACTTTTCAGGGATTACTTTGGTCCTTCCTGCTGTTGCTCTCAGCACTTCTATGCTCAACCCTTATATTTGGGCTGTTCTGCCATCAGTCTACAAATTGATCAATTATCACCACTCATTATTAGTTTATTGTTCATATTTGTTTGCACTATTGTTCACTGTGTATTTCTTAATTGTTTTGCAGTTACCTTTTGAAATGTATTCACTCCCTACCCTTCCCCGGCTACACCTGGAATGAGCCTTGGCTCATTCACCTTCCCTTGTCACCTATTAGTAAATAAATACATAAAATTCACCTACTATTATCCTCTCAGTTTGCTTCATCTCTTCACACAAATATATAAAACTCAAAATTTAAATACAGTACTTTTTCAGACTTGCTTGAGCCTCCCCTTGAACAGGTTAGGGCCTCCCCAGGGAGGCAGGCCTCACCATTTGAGAACCCCTGCTCTAGGGGATATGATCAGTCTGTTATTCAGCATAATATTCCAAATTCCTTTAACTATGTTCAAGATTGACTTTCCCACAACCAACTGATAATTAATGTAAAGAAAGAAAGGCGTAATCTTCATTGGGCGCACAAAGGCTTCTTCATTGCCACTAGAGCTTCAAACTATTAATGGTCAACTAATAGAGCTTGTCAGAGTTAAAACATCTTGGATTGACTTTGGTTTGCTTGCTTGCTTACTTATGTAAATCATGTTGACAACTTAGTTAAATCAGCTTGTTCTGCATAGGGTTTATCATATTGAATTAAAAATAGTCTTGTCCCCGAGTTGCAAAAATTAACCGCCTTTGGGTTAATTATCTCATTGATTGATTATGCCCTCCCAATCTACTGTGTGGCTACTGCTTCTTGTTTGCAAAGCATCTCTGTGCTTCTGAGCAGTGTGTGCCACTTGTGTTGGGGACAGGTAGTATTATGCATCATTGTTCATTGTATAGTGATCTTCAGTGGTTTCCATTACAATAGTATGGTAAATATTTGGGTCTATCTGTCACCTGTACGTTTTTAAGGGGCCCAGGGCTTACGTCTCTGGAAATGTTTTTCTTTTCTGCTCAAAATCTATTTATGCAACATGTAGCTTTGAACAATGCTTGTTGGTTATACTGTTTTCTAAAACTCAGCAGGGTCAAAGAGTATTCTCTTATACCATGCCTAAAGGATGTAACTCTCTACCATCTAATCTTACCAATGTCAATAATGTTGCTACATTTAAACTTCTATATAAGAACCATTTGTTAGCCAATTGTCAATATACTAATATACCATTTGTTAGCCAGTTGTCAAGGTAAATGTTTTCTGTAGGCTGTTTTTTTTTTTTGTATCATTTAATTTAATTTGTTGTATTCCTGTGTTTTGTTTGCTATCCTGGATCCCTCTTGAAAATGGACAGTTCTTGTCCTTGGGTTCTTACACAGTTATCAAAATCTTAAACATAAAATAAATCCAGATTTGTTTGTCTATGGCTATTCAAAATTGAAGACCTCCCACATTTTCACTGTATTTCCTCCTTATCTGAAATTCTGTATATCCCGTTATTGCAGTTGCTTGTATGTGGGAATATCTGTGAAACAATCAGCTTGTAATTGTTTTTTTCCAAAAAACAAGCAGCAGTAGCCATCATGGAAAGGGACGTGGGGGTAGTTATATCAGAAGACCTAAAGGTAGGCAAGCAATGTGAGAAGGCAGTAAGGAGGGCTGGGGGGGGATACTGGGATACATACAGAGAGGCATCACCAGTAGAAAACAGTAAGTTGTCATCCCTCTGTACAGACAGGTGGCGAGACCCCATTTTGAATACTGTGTGAAGTTCTGGAGACCCCATCTCCACAAAGACATAGACAGGGTGGAGGCTGTACAGAGGATGGCAACCAAAATGGTGCAGGGTCTGCACCAGAAGACATACGAAGAGAGACTAAAGGAGCTTAATATGTATACCCTCGAGGAAAGGACAGAGAAGGGGGACATGATAGAAACTTTCAAGTACCTCAAGGGAATCAACAATGTCCAAGAGGGTAGCATCTTTCAGAAAAAGAGATGTGAAGAACAAGGGGGCACAATTTGAAGATAGATGGGGGATGGCTCAGAGGTAATGTGAGGAAGTATTTTTTCATGGGGAGGGTTGTGGATGCATGGAACAGCCTTCCTGCGGAGGTCATGGAGTCAAAAACAGAGGGGTAATTCAAGAATGCATGGGATTGACATAAGGCAATTCTAGTGGGGGGGTAGGATGAAGTAGGCTATTGGTTAACTAGGATCTGCAGCTTATCCATTAGGTAGGGAAATGGGCAGACTGGGTGGGCCAAGCGGTCCTTACCTGCCATCAGATTCTATGTTTCTATGTTTCATCATTAATAAGTGGTAGTCTTCCTCCCATTGCATATTGACCTTCTGAGAACCTTGACATGGACCTCTTTAAATGAGATAGGAAATGATTTATTGACGTTTTTTGTTGTTAAAGAAATCAGAATTAGCCAGCAGTAGCCTGTGTGTGTGTCTTTTTTTATTAGATGTTTTCAGTGCATTTTTTATATGTGGTTTATGTTGCTGTAATCCCCCATCTGCTTCAGGGATTTTGTTTTCAGTATCGGGAGTCAGTGCGTGGCATATTTTGAAATGCTGACATCACTGACTCCCGATACAGCTTAACAATAACATGCCGGCTGAACTCCTAAAATGGTTTCACACAGCAATTCCTTATACATTATTCAAAACATGCCTTCTTAATTCCTAAGTCTTGGACAGCAACTACTGTGCAGTATACAAATACTGAGGATGCCTCTTAAGATATGTAAAAGATCCCGACTAACAAAATACCATTATTCAAAAATCGCCTCCCCCCCAAGCTGGTTACCTTACACATTCCTTAAAAGTGTTTATCTCAAACAGTGTATTTTCTCATACAGAAACCTTGTTTCTGTTTTCCTATTGTGTCCTGCCCCCCTCAACTGCCCCGGAGTTTAGCTGTCTTGTGACCCATTCTGCCAACATCACTACTTCATTTCTTTTCCAGCTGGCAGCAGAGCAGACTATCTTCACTCCCCTGGCCCCTCCTGTATTGCATCATAGAGCACAGGAAAAGTTGTCTGGTGCCTCAGTGCACCCACATTACCTCCAGTGTGCAAGCCATTCAAGTAAGTCCATTCCAGCCCCCACAAACTCTGAGGGTCTGGGAAACACAACATACCATCTTTTTTTGGTGGCTGGGAAAGCAGCACAGTTTCTCCCCTGCCCCAGAGACATTCAAACAGTGGGGGTGATGGGGCAAGGGTACATATACCACCAGTTCTTCTACTGCATCAGGATCCATGGACAAGCATCTGCTTTAGGTTTTTGCTCCCCAGTCAGAGATTGTACACAGCATGGCAAGCAGCACAACAAACCAGTAGAAGCAAACTTTCTCCCAGCATGGAGCATGGATGTAGATCAAGGTTCCCATGGAGAGGGGGGAGGGGGGTTACACTAAGCAAGAGGGTAGAGTATGTGGACCCAGGTGTGGTCCGAATAGACACCAGGGAAAAAAAAAAAAAAGTTTTCTGTACTAAAAATACACTGTTTGATATAAGCACTTTTAAGGAATGTAGGTGACATGGGGGGGTTAGTGGAGGGGATCACTGAATAATGATATTTTTTCAGTCAGGATCTTATACAGATCTTAAGAGGCATCCTTACCATTTGTATACTGCATAGTAGTTTGCTGTCCAAAACTTAAGAGTTCAGCACACACGTTTTGAGTACTATATAGGGAATTGCTGTGTGAAATAGTTTTAGGAGTTCAGTCCGCACGTTATCTTCAAGCTGAATATGGAGTCAGTGATGTAAGCATTTCAAAACATGCCACATGTTGACTCCCGCTACTGAAAAAAAAATCTCTGAAGCTGATGAGGGTTTCAACAACATAAACCACATATAAAAGTTGCACTGAATACATCAAACAGAAAAAAAGACACACACAGGCTATTGTTGACTATTTCTGATTTATTTAACAATAAAAAACATCAACAAATCATTTCTTATCTCCTTTTACATACCACTTCAGAATTCACTCTGTCTATATTCTTGGTCTGTCTCACTTTTTCTCTGATTGTCTTTCTGGTTTCAAATTTTAGCAGCTTGGAGCTGCTTGCCCTCAAGCCAGCAAATAGATGATAACTCCTTCATTATTCCAGAAGCTGCAAATGAACTAACCACATATCTCAACCATGCTTCTACAACCAGCTGGAATTCTCTAGCTGTACCAACTAAGTCTGCCTACAGAACAGCATGGAATGAATTTGGTGCCTTCTGTGTCCTTGCATAGATCCTCTGCAATATTCCAGCCCCCATGTTTTAGCATTCAAAATTTACTTCTCTCATACATTTGGTCTAACAGCTGCAACCATCAAACAATCCTTCTTATGCATTCACTTTACCTTGATTTCCATCCATCCTGATACCACATTCTCTTATTTGGCATGTCCAGCTATCAAGGCTTTTCTTCAATGTCTGAGAAAATCTACTCCTCAAGATTCACCCACAAGGAAGCACATAGATTGCAATCTGTATTGCAGACTAAGGAATCACTCAAAAGATGGACTCTTCAAATCTTTCTCTGATCCTAATTTTCTAGCAGCTATGATGTTAGCTTTCTCTGGGTTACTCAGACCTGAGGTTTTTCCTTTTCTTTATCTGTCTTTGATCTTAATTCCTCTGAAAAATAATAATCTGAAGAAAGCATTTTCAGACTGCTTTTTTCTCACATCGCCAAGATCAAAAACTGACAGAATTAACAGAGGGATCCACATATCCTATTTGGTTATCAATGCAACATCGTATCCAAATCAATCACTCATATACTATTCTATATATTATATCATATATATATATATATATATATATATATATATATGTGCGTGTGTGTATATATATATATATATATATATACACATATATTTATTAAGGGGCAGCTGCAGTCTAATGGACTGAAGTGCTGCACACTCGAGTAGACTACATAGACTGAATGGCCTGTATCTGCTGGCAATTTCTTATGTTCATGTATTCATATCATATTATATGTGTGTTACAGGCACAAAGGCCTGATAAGGGCATTATGAGATGTCTGTGAGTGTGTGTGGGGGGGGAGTGAGTGAAGAAAAGTAGAAGAAGATGGAATGGTGGTCATTAGGGCCATCACAGGAGTAAAAGGTACAGCAGCACCAGTCGGGATGCAATGCAAAATACTGTCGTATATTACAAAAATGCTGCAGTATACTGCAGGGAACAATGTAATTCAGTGGCAATTAAGCCCTTTAGTCATGCAGTATTTTGTGACATGTTACTTATTGCAAGTTACATTGCATTGTGGTTGACTCAGCTGTAGGGCTGAGCAGACTGGATGGGCCAGTGGGCCTTTTTCTGCCATCATTTTCAGTGTTTTTATATTATATCAGTTTATATCACAGAAGGAGCATGACAGGGAACTGTATCAATTAAAGCAGAAAGATGTGGGGAAGGCAGTCAGAATAGCAAAGGCCCAAACCAAAGAAAAGATAGCCAACTCAGTTAAGAAGGGGGATAAGACCTTTTATAGGTACATTAGGGAGTATAGAAAGGTTAAGGGAGGGATAGTGGAGATTAATAAAGGAGAGGGGAGGTGGGCAGAGGGAGACAGTGAAAAGGCAGAGATACTGAACGAATACTTTTGCTCAGTATTCACAAAAGAAGAAGAGGAGGAGTTACCGAAACCAAACAATAGAAGCACTCTGGGTAGGGGGATTGACACCAGTCCATTTATAGAAGAAAGAGTAGTGAAAGAACTCCTAAAACTCAAGGTGGACAAAGCAATGGGGCCTGATGGGATTCACCCCAGAATCCTAAAAGAACTAAGGGGGTACCTAGTGACACCACTGACCACATTTTTTAACAAATCATGGGAGGATGAGGTGGTATCTGAGGACTGGAGGAGGGCAGATGTGATTCCCCTACACAGAAGTGGGAGCAAGGCAGAAGCAGGAAACTACAGACCTGTTAGTTTGACCTCAGTGGTAGGGAAAATGATGGAATCACTTCTGAAAGAAAGAATTGTTGAGTACCTAGAAGCCAGTGGGGCACAGGACCCAAAGCAGCATAGATTCACAGCAGGAAGGTCATGTCAGACAAATCTAATTGATTTCTTTGACTGGGTGACCAAAGTAATAGACCAGGGAGGGACTGTGGATATGGCCTACCTAGACTTTAGCAAAGCATTTGACACAGTACCGCACAAAAGACTGATAATCAAGTTAGCCAGCCTGGGAGTGGGTCCCAGGGTGGTAGCCTGGGTAGCAAACTGGCTGCACAACAGGACACAAAAGGTAATAGTGAATGGAACTTATTCGGAAGAAAGGGGGGTTACTAGTAGAGTACTTCAGGGCTCAGTACTGGGTCCAGTCCTGTTTAACATCTTTATAGGTGACATTGCAGAGGGACTGGAAGGAAAGGTATGCCTCTTTGCAGATGACACAAAGATCTGTAACAGAGTTGATACACAAGGGGGGGCAGAAAGGATGAGAAGGGACTTAGCAAAGTTGGAGGAATGGTCAGACGTATGGCAACTAAGATTCAATGCAAGAAGTGCAAGTAATGCACCTGGAAACAAAAACCCAGGAAAAGGTACACAATGGCAGGAGGTACTAACAACAACAACAACAATGGAAAGGGACCTGGGGGCAGTAATATCAGATGACCTAAAGGTGGGTAAGCAATGTGAAAAGTCAGTAAGGAGAGCTGGGGGGATACTGGGACGCATAGGGAAGGGCATCACAAGTAGAAAAAGGGAAGTGGTTATCCCTCTGTACAGACAGTTGGTGAGACCCCATCTGGAGTACTGTGTGCAGTTTTGGAGACTCCATTTATGCAAGGACATAGACAGGATGGAAGCAGTTCAGAGGAGGGCAACTAAAACAGTGAAGGGTCTGCACCAGAAACCATATGAAGAGAGACTGACAGAGCTTAATATGTATACCCTTGATGAAAGGAGGGACAGGGGGAACATGATAGAAACTTTCAAGTACCTCAAGGGAATCAACAAAGTCCAGGAGGGTAGCATCTTTCAGAAAAAGAGATGTGCAAGAACAAGGGGGCACAATTTAAAGATAGAGGGGGGATGACTCGGGGTAATGTGAGGAAACTCTTTTTGACAGAGAGAGTGGTGGACTCATGGAACCGCCTTCCTGGGGAGGTTGTGGGGTCTAAACAGTGGGGGAATTGAAACATGCATGGGACAGACATAAGGCAATTATAGTGGGAGGTTGCAGGAAGTAGGCTTTTGGTTGACTAGAACCTGCAGCTTATCCAATAGGTAGGGAAATGGGCAGACTGGGTGGGCCAAGTGGTCCTTATCTGCCATCAAAGCCTATGTTTCTATGTTTCTATATTATCTTCTCATATATCGTTTCATATTATATCAGAATATAATTTTCTTGGTTATATTGCATTTTCATATACCATATCTGCTGCTCTTCCAATCTTGCCAAATGCTATCTAAAGGCAACTCATTCCACAAAGGCTGAAAAACAAGAAATCATCTCACAATTGCCACAGATTTCTTCTGGAAGTACCCCCACCCCCCACTACTACCACCAGTCCACTGTATCAAAACATCCTCTCCAGTGTGGTAGTATATGATACACTCAATGAAATCACATTTCAATCAGTGTGGTAAAAAATATCATTTAGGGTCACCAAAGTCAACTCAAACATTGGGCACAAGTGTTTAGCATGATGATTTAAAAACATGAGCACTTGGGAACATAAGCAGGAGGCTGGTAAGGACAGAGGTCTGGTGTTATATTCTGTTTTAACTGAAATATTTGAATAGTTTTGTATGTGAAATTAGTTCTATGTGTTAAAAATTACTACTTTGAGTTAGAACTGTTACTTGGACTGTGATATTGTAACTTTTGAGACTTGGGAACACTTGTTTGACAGTGATAATTAGAGTGAAATTTAAATGTGATGTTTGCCTGGTGTTAGGGGGAGGGGAAATTAACAGGAATCACCTTGTCTTTCATTGTTCACTTGGGAACATAAGCAGGAGGCTGGTAAGGACAGAGGTCTGGTGTTATATTCTGTTTTAACTGAAATATTTGAATAGTTTTGTACGTGAAATTAGTTCTATGTGTTAAAAATTACTACTTTGAGTTAGAACTGTTACTTGGACTGTGATATTGTAACTTTTGAGACTTGGGAACACTTGTTTGACAGTGATAATTAGAGTGAAATTTAAATGTGATGTTTGCCTGGTGTTGGGGGAGGGGAAATTAACAGGAATCACCTTGTCTTTCATTGTTCACTTGGGAACATAAGCAGGAGGCTGGTAAGGACAGAGATCTGGTGTTATATTCTGTTTTAACTGAAATATTTGAATAGTTTTGTACGTGAAATTAGTTCTATGTGTTAAAAATTACTGCTTTGAGTTAGAACTGTTACTTGGGCTGTGATATTGTAACTTTTGAGTCTTGGGAACACTTGTTTGGCAGTGATAGAGTGAAATTTAAATGTGATGTTTGCCTGGTGTTGGTAAGAGCCCTGCCACCCACCCTGTTTTGTAGGCTTTCTTAAATACTGAAAAGCCACTGGGGGTTGGGATTGAAGGGCTGTGTGTTTCTGTTTGGGACTGAAATTCGAAGCAACAGGAACTGGTGGGCCTTTGACATCATACGGTACCTGATGTCTGCATACACACACTGTTAGTGGGACTGGACACACACTGGACTGTATGTGTTTGTGAGACTTGGGAACTTTATTGGTGGGGTTGAAATTGGGTTTGTAAATAACTGCAGTCAGTATAGAGAGAAACTGTATTCCAGAGGGAAGGGACGGTGTGCCATTATAAACAGAGGCGGACAAACAGGGTGGCCATATTCCACCATGGCAGGCATTTTCGGAAGGGTTGTAGGCTGCAGAGGCTGTGGGATGGCAATAATTCTCAATTGGGCCTGAAGAGAGGGAGGCTTCCCACTCTGTAGACAGCTATCTTGTATCAGGAGTGAGGTATATTGGTTAAGGAGTAAGCTGGGGGAGCTGGGGGGGGTGTCCAAGGATAAGGGTGTGAATATGGGCAGCAGAAGGGTGGGGCTGAGGGGGCTGGGGCAACACTCTGAAATTACAGGAGCGTTATGTTACAGCAAGCAGGAGGGATATTAGGGACAGAGGACCCTTAGATAGGGATGTTGACGCTAAGGGGAAGAGTATGAGGTGAACATTCCAAATACAAAGAGTGGAGGAGGAAGAGTCAGGGGCTGTTGTGGGAAGCCTAGTAGAGCAGACATTGAGAAGGGAGGGGCTGTTGTGGGAAGCCTAAAACAGCAGACTGTGGGAAGGGAGCTCTAAGGAGAACAGAGCAGAGGGGAAGAAGAGGGCAGTTTAGAGAGGTGCAGTCAGGAAACTCGGGTTACTTGATGGAGGCTGACATAGAGTGTCACAATAAATTTGAGCTACTAAGCAACCTAGAGGGGGAGAATGGGGTTGGTGGAAATGAGGAAACTGATACAGAGGCTGGGGGGAGGGAGTCGGATACCCTTAGGGCATCACAGACCGGCAATGGAAAGGATAGAAATAGTCCCAGAGGGAGAAGGGGAAACATAAATGTTAAGCAGATGGGGGAGATGCAACATATTGCAGACATGAGGGAGGAAACCATGACTGGAGAGAAACTGGGAGACAGGGAGGTTGGAAAGGAGCCCCCTTTCAGCAGGGGGGTCAGTACCAAGGATGGGGCCCTAGCTAAAGGGGACCCACAGAGAGCCTCTGGAGGCAGGGGTACTATTACAAGGGGGGAGGATGGCAGTGTGGGGGAAGGGGAAACCATCAGGGCCAGGATAAATGGTTCGGATAAGAGAGGGTTAAAGGGGACACCTATTCAGAGGGGGTCTGAGTTAAGTGGGCAAAATAACGACGGAGGCAGAAAGGAGAGGGTGACAAGGGGGTCTCTAATAAGGCAGGAAGACTCCCATGGAATTGAGATCATGAATAAAGAGGGGAGGATGGGGGGCTGAGAGGGCACAGTGGAGGTAACCATAAGGATGATGGCAGTGTTAAGGTTCTGTTATTGGGAGACTCGATGATTAGGGGTATCCAGTGGGAGGGACAGGGGGGTGGATGCCATAGCCAGGTGAAGGTAGTGAGTATCTCTGAGCTGAGAGTGCACAGAGCAAAGTTCATGGTGTATGAACTGGTTAGGGATTGTGGAGGGAAACCGGATTTCCTGGTGCATTTGGGAACTAACGATCTAGAGGAAAATAACGTTTTGGAAATCCAAGCAAGGTTCCAAGAACTTGCCAGAGTCTGTTGGGATAATGGATGCAACATTTCTTTTTCGGAGATATTGCCAGTACCAAAGGCCTCAGTGGAGAAAAAATGAAGATCACAGAGGTTAATGACTGGCTCAGGAAGTGGGGTGAAGACAGTGGGTTGGGGGTGTTAGGGAACTGGAAAGGAGTTTGGGAGGATAAGGGACTGTATGCCAAGAACAGGCTTCATCTTGCCCCATTAGGGAAGGAAGTCCTTAAACAGGGGATGGCTGACTACATTCAAGAAAGGTGGGGTTTAAACTTGTGAGAGGGGAAAGGGATAAGGGAGGGGCTGACCAGAAGCCCTCTCCTCCAGATGAGGGTAACTAAGCCAAGGGGAGAAACAGACTGGGGTGGCGGTTTCAGGAGGAGCAGAGGGAGGATGGAAGTATAAGGAACCTGGGTGGGGTTCGACAAAGGGGATCAGGGATAAGGGGTGGGGTTGGTGTTAGTAAATGCCAGGAGCTTGGGAAACAAGCTGCCAGAGTTCCAAGCCATGCTGTTCGAGGAGGGGTGGATGTGGCGGCGGTCACAGAGACGTGGGCCAACAAAAACCATGACTGGGACCTAAACGTGCAGGGGTACACTATGCTTAGAAGGATAGAAAGGAGGGCAGAGAGGGTGGAGTGGCTATGTTCATATGAGATGACATAGAAATTGCTAGAGTAGAAGAGGCAGAGGGAAACGTGGAGGCCTTATGGGTCACCTTACGATCCCCAGCAGGAGATAAGGTCAAGCTGGGTGTAGTATATAGGCCCCCCGGGATGAGTGATGTTCTAGAGGATGGTTTGCTGGACAACATCGTTGCCCAGTGTGGACCAAAATGGAAGGAGTGGTGTTGATGGGGACCTTAATATGCCAGGTACAAACTGGGGAACCATGTCCTCCTAAGGTATCCAAGGAGCAGAGGCTGCTGGGCGGCTTCCAGGATGTGTTCTAACACAGCATGTGATGGAGCCCACAAGGAAGGGCATGTCCTGGACGTGGTTCTGGCAGATGGGGATCTGGTAAGGGACCTGGTTGTAGAGGACCCCTGATTGGGAGTGACCACAATACTGTCTGGTTTCAAATAAGCATGGGGGAGGGCAGTGAGATCTAGGACACTGGCAGTGGACTTCAGGGGCAGACTTTGTGGGCATGAGAAATATTCTCAAGGATCACTTGAAGGGGATTACATCAATGACAAGTGTGGAAAGGAGATGGGAGGTCATAAAATGGGGACTTCATGAGGCAGTCAGGATCTGCGCTAAGTTGAAACGTAAGGAAGCAAGGTCACATAAACCATGCTGATGGTCTAGTGAGGTACAGCTAGCGGTCAGAGAAAAGAAGGCTGCCTACAAAAACATAAAACAACAAGAGGGGATAGGGATAAGGAAATGTACCATCTTGCATCTAGAAAATCACCGGATGGTGAGGGAGCAAAGTCCAGTAAAACAGCGGCTGGCACAGGGAGGACTGAGGGAGGGAAGGGTTCTTCTGGTACATTGGGGAGTGGAGAAAAACTAAGGGCCATCTCAGCAGATTGAGATCAGAAGGAGGGTGGGTGGAAGAGTCGAGGGACCAGGCAGAGGTATTTAATGAGTACTTTGCCTCTGTGTTCACTAGGGAGGGGGATGGGATATCTACAAAGCAAGGCACGATGGGGATAGAAGCGGCAGTGAGTGGGATCAGGGGAGCAACAGAAATGGAGCAAGAGGGAAGGAGAGGTACCCCAGGGGTGTCACATCTGGATAAGCATAAAAAGGCCAGTAAGGTGGAGGAGACGGATGATGCTATTTCCTCCAAAAGGGTGTGGTTAGCCCTCAAGGCCCTAAAGAAAGACAAATCTCCTGGGCCGGATGGCATTCATCCCAGAGTACTATGGGAATTGGTGGACATACTGACTGCACCCCTGGTGGAGCTCTTCAACAGGACTTGAGACAGGGAGGGTACCTAGGGATTGGCGAGAGGCACATGTGGTGCCAATCCATAAAGGGGGGTTGAGGGATGTACTGGGTAACTATAGACCCATCAGTTTGACCTCAGTGGTGGGAAAATTAATGGAGAGTATACAAAAGGAACGATTGGGGGTGCACTTGGAGGAGGTGGGAGGTCTGGATAGTCGGCAACATGGGTTTGTGCCAGGTAGATCATGTCAAACCAATCTTGTGGAGTTCTACGAATGGGTAACATCAGAACTGGACAGGGGAAAGCCTGTGGATGTATTATTCTTGGACTTCAGCAAGGCGTTTGACTCTGTCTCCACAATGGTCTGGTGGAGAAACTGATGGGGTTAGGAGTAGGCCCTTTGATGGTCAGATGGATTGAAAACTGGCTAGCTGGACGCACCCAGAGAGTAGTGGTCTGTGGGGAGCTCTCGAACCCTAGAGAGGTTGGTAGTGGGGTACCGCAGGGCTCGGTCCTGGGTCCAATCCTGTTTAATGCATACATATCGGACATCAGGGAGCATATAGGATGTGAAATGAGTCTCTTCGCTGATGACTCCAAGATGGGAGCA
This sequence comes from Neoceratodus forsteri, assembly GCA_016271365.2. Lineage (NCBI taxonomy): Eukaryota > Metazoa > Chordata > Ceratodontiformes > Ceratodontidae > Neoceratodus > Neoceratodus forsteri. The sequence continues at coordinate 605,503,847 of CM057449.1, read as the reverse complement.
GTAGTTGAGGGAGAAGAGGGGAGGTTGGCCCTGCAAGGGGACCTGGACACCCTGGAAAGCTGGGCTCACACATGGAAATTAAATTTCAATATCACCAAGTGCACGGTGTTGCATCTTGGGCAGGAAACCCTAAACACAGGTACACCCTGGGATGGGAGGTGCTGGAGGCCTCAATAGGGGAAAAAGACCTAGGGGTCATGGTGGATGCATGTATGAATAACTCTGAGCAGTGCAGGAGAGCGGCTAGCAAGGCAAACAGGATGTTGGGATGCGTCGTAAGGGGGATCACCTCTAGGAGCAAGGAAGTGATTCTGCCACTGTACAATGGACTGGTTAGACTGCACCTTGAGTACTGTGTACAGTACTGGAGACCACACTTGACGAGGGACATACAGCTCCTGGAGAGGGTACAGAGGAGGGCAACTAAGATGATACGAGGGCTAGGGGATTTGACGTATGAGGACAGATTTGAGGAGCTCTGCCTGTTTTCACTGGAGGAGAGGAGAGACAGGGGGGACATGATTGAGGTCTTAAAGTACCTCAAGGGATTAAATAGGGTAAACATGGAGGGAATCTTTAGACTAAAGCAGGGAGGTATCACCAGAGGGCATGGTTTGAAGTTGGAAGGTGGAAGGGTGAGGGGGGGAAAGGAGGAGTAGGTTTTTCACTAGAGAGGTGGTGGACCTTGGAATGCACTGCCTGGCAGTGGTTCAGAGATCCACAGTGGAGGCATCAAGAGGGTGGGACAGACACAGAAAGTGAATGTATCAGATGATGGCCTGTCCCAGGGGGGTGGGATGGATGATAGGGGTTTCTGGAACACAAGGGAGGGGAGGGCCTCGGCACCCAACTAGGGATCTGAGGTTCGAGCAGACTCGATAGACCGTAAGGCCTAATCTGCTGGCAAATAGTATGTTAGTATATCCTCCTAATAGTGATACCCACTCCCAATCCCTCTTAGGTCATATGGACTAGCAGCAGTAGGGACGGTTGGATTAAGTTAAGTATGGGAAGTGGTGGGATAAGATGGTTCATTGAAGTAATCCAATCACCATGAGTTGCCAAAGCCTGAACCAACTGATGCATCCCTTATTACTGCACTGGCACTGCATCACAAAGGGTTTAACTAATACACGTAAGAGGCAGACCCAGTAAATGTATCCAAGAGTGCTGAATTTGTTTTAAAAAATAAAGTACACTGCCTGAGTCATTACTTGCTCACACTACACTGCTAAGCTTTCCTTCTACTTCTTCAAGTACTGACAGTTCCAGAGATAGCTTGTCTTGTGTCTTGCATGCTATAGCAACACATCTTCTTCATTATCAACTTCCTCCCTCAATTATGAATCACCTTGCCTTGGTATATAAATAAAGCAAAAAATAATAATAATTAAAAATAATAATTACATTCAGATAAAAACATAGATATTCACTGGTTCTGCAAACAACACCTCCTCTTCATCATTTATCTCCTCCCTCCATCACTAATCTTGTTTTTCTCATCAAGCATCACTGTGGCTTGTGGGTGACACCCCCTTATACCATGCACACTGCACAGTAGGTGTACAGTAGGAATGGTATTTATCACTATAGGAGATGGTAATACCACTAGTTCATCTGAGTCATCACAGCACTAGCAGGACACAGTACTCATTAGTGAAATGACAGAAATGTTTCTGACACAACTTCCAGACGAGTTTGGCAGAATTAGATTAGACATAAAATTTGGCATGGCTTCCCAGATATAAATATGTGTTAATTATTGATGGATGTATAGGCCATATCAAACAGAAACTGCTGCACGCATGTATGGTGGAGAAGCAAAGACAAGAACAAGAATGTGTATACATAACCTATTGGTTGTAATCCTCCTCCTCCTCTTTTGCTGACTTCTCATCAAGGCAACAGCCTAAGGATCTTGAATTTTTAGCTTTTTACAAATTCAGCTTACCAAGAATAAGTTTACTTATTCATTTGACTACTCTCATGTTCAACAAAGGGAAAGGAGAAATTGTTTAACCAGGAAAGGCACACTAAGCTGGAACTTGTTTCCAGGTGTGCTCTTGGAGCTTAAGGAAGTTAAGTGATTTGCTCAGGATCACACAGTATGTAAGTGGGAGCTGATGGGATTCAAACCCAGGTCTCAAAGTTTGCAGTTCAGTGCCCTTAACCACTATGCTATACCGCCTGTAAGTACTACAAGTGACATTTATGACTATTCTCACTCCTACACCTCCATGCAGCATGTCTCCTTGGACTCCTTCCACTGACATTGGCACTACAGTCTGGCTCACCACTCCCAGCAGTAGCAGTGCAATTCCTTCCCCTGATGATGCATAGAACAACTTTCACATTGGTATTACCAAGAAGGCCAGTATAAACAGGTATGCCGTGAAGAACACAGAGCACTGACAGCTAATTATCAAATAAAGATTTGAATTGATTGTTTATTTTTAACCAGGAAGTGAACTGGGCACAGCCCTTTTTCAGTCATGCCTGACACCGAATAAAAATACTAGATAACATAAATTCCCATACAGAGAACAACATGCACCAGACATGCAGGTAGCATTACAATAACATGAATTTACATCCTCATAAAAGTTTTTTAACAGAATTGTAAAATTCTTGATTTTGTTTTCAGATTCTACTAACACTGACAGACTATTCAAAATGCAAGGAGCATACAAAGTGAAAGATCCTTTATGTACTGTCAGCTTTGGAGTATGAAGAAGTATGGCAATGGCACTGCAATGCTGTATATTTAATGTTTTTCAATTCTTTTTAATTTTTCATGGTTTTAAATGCATACGTTGTTAATTTTTTTTAGAGGAGGGGGTATTATATAATTTGAAAATCAAAGAGAATATACTGTAGTAACTGACATAGAGGTAAAGCAGAGACTGTAGCAAAGAAAGTTTGTTTGTTAAAAGTTATTTTTTTTTTATATACAGGGAACAATTGTTGGGCAAAATTGCCCATTTACAACAATGTCCTGTGTTACAAATAGGAACATACAAAAATACAAACATGATACATAGAAACATTCCATAAAGTCTATCTAAAACAGCAGCAGTTTGTACTCAAATATGAATCTGACTTGTCTTTTAAACATGTTCTTGTTACTAATCATTTTTAACTTATATGGAAGTTTATTCCAATAAGTTGCCATGTTATTCTGTAAAGTATAATACCCAAATCTATTATTAGAGCTCTGCAGAGGTATCCTTTACGATGATAATCTTAATCTTACTATTTGTCAACTTTTTGCCTGAACTTCCACATATTTAGTTAAAGGATGGCCATTACTTGAAAACATGATCTGATGGCAGAAAATTAACCATAAATGCTCTCTCTGGTTTCTTGGTGTTAACCAGCCTAAACTGAAGAAAACTACACAATGATGAGTGCCATGGGCACTATTCATAATAAATCTTCCTAATCTATAATAAACACGATCCAGTTTTATTAGCATATTTTGCATGGAATGCATGTATAACAATGAACTATATTCAAGAACAGGAATCAACAATTGTTTAACAAATTTTTTCCTCACTTCCATAGTATGTGACCCCAATACCCTTCTCATGGTCCCCCACCTCTGACTGACTTTTTGAATTTGTAATTGAATATGGTTTACAAATGTCAACCTATAACCCACCTGTACACCTACATATTTATAGGAATATGTGTTGTGAATTGGTAACCCATTTTGTAAATTTAACTGTAATTCTTTCCTGTTCCTATCTGTCTCAATGAAAACACCATACTCTGCATTTTTGTTTGCATTTATGAGCAGACCTGAGTCTCTTATCCATTTGTTCCAATGACAGTAGGTCCACCTGAAGCTATCCTTCCAGATACTCCATACTGTCCACAGATGCCACCAATGTGGCGTCATCTGCGTACAGTCACATCTCACAATGTTTCAACACTTGTGGCTGATTGTTTACATATACTGCACATTAAATAAAAGGGGTCCGAGTATTGAACCCTGAGGTACTCCCCTTTTCACTTCAATTAGATCTGAAATAGTGGTCCCACTATAGATGCACTGCCTTTGGTTTGAAAGATATGACTTAAACGATCTGAGCAGTTTTTTTTTGCACTCCCAGCTCTTCTAACCTCACCAGTAACTCTTGGTGCTGTACCAAATCAAATGCCTTACTAAGCTCCATGAACATCATCCCAGTGTTCCTCCCTAAATTAAGGGAGGAAGTCACTAAGTTGTTAAAATCCACTAGGGCTGTGCTTGTGGACCTTCCTGCTTTGAATCCATGTTGGTACTCCGTCAGAAGCTCACTTTGTTCTAAATTCTGAGCTAACTGATAATGGACTCTTTTTTTTCTAGTATCATAGATATTACTGGAAGTAAAGCTATTGATCTATAGTTTGTTGGCACACATCTGTCACCCCCTTTGAAAATTGATATTATCTTCCCTACCTTCCAGATTTCAGGGACTTCTGAGCTGTTAATGCTCCAGTTAAAAAAATAAGTAATAACTGGTGCCAACAGATCAGCTCCTATTTTCAGAAATTTTACTTCTAAACCACCAAGTCCCCTTGATTTTCTTCCATCCAGATTTTACGATTCTTTCTCCACCTGTTTGATGGTTACGTTTTTAAATACAAAGCTGGGTAATTTCTGTCTGTTTTGCTCATTCATCCTTTTCATTTTCCGATCAGCTAATATCTTAGTTATTGAAATATCAGTGGTTTTATCCATTGGCTTTGAAATGTTTAGGTCTAGAAGGTCAGAAAAGTAATGATTAAAAGTATTTACTACTTCAATTGGGCTGTCTATTTAGGTAGTTACTTGAATCAAGTTCACAGGGTCCTTTTTTTTAACTGGACCTTTTAAGTCAGATATACAGGACCAGAATTATTTGGGTTCTTTGGCTTTTCTTATTTTGTTTAAATTATATATTTTTTTGCCTGATTAATTCTTCTTCTTTTACACTTATTCCACCAATTTTTATATGTTTCCAAATCTTTAGCAACCTTAGTTTTCCTTGCCTTCTTCCATACTCTATCTCTAATCCTTAGTAAGGTTTTAGTTTAACTGCCACTCATGGCATATCACTTTCTTTTTTATTTTCTGGCTTACTGGTGCCTGTTCTTGCATTATGCCCATTAATGAGTCCATTAACTCCTGCAGTGCTAAATTAAAATTTGGGATTAAATATACCTGTTCCCAATTAAAATGTTTTAAACAATTCTGATATAATTCCCCTCTGAAGTTTTTTAAATCTCTAACCCAATAACTTTCTTTCTGTAATTTACATGTATTTAAAATTGCCACATTACATTTAATTGGGTTATGATCACTCACATTTAGGGGTAGTATTTCCCAACTAATAACTTCTAAATCCTGAGAAACAAAAAAAGGTCCAATATAAATCCATGATTTTTATTACCTGAACATCTTGTTGGATATTGAACAATTTGTTTCAGACTTAATATTTAAAAACTTTTTAAATTTTTCCCCTCTTGCTTGAGCCCAATTCGCATTAAAAATCTTCAATAAAAACAGCTCTCTTATTCTTAATTTTATCCAAAATCTTATCAGTCAAGATATCAAAGTTTTTAATGTTATTTTTTTTTGGGGTGGGGGCCATAAATCACACCTACAAGTAGCTTAATGGAGAAAAATTCAATCATTAGACAGTCTATTCCCTGTATATTTTCAGACAAAATTACACAATAATGTCCTAAATTATTTTTAACATACAATATTACCCCGCCCCTCTTCTCTTTTTAGCTGTTCTTTCTACATTGTACCCTGCTCTCTGTACTTCATTATTTTCTACCCCCTAGCGTAACCACAATTTGGAGATTGCCAAAATATCCTGATTTAATTCAGCTGCCATTGATCTTATCTCATCAGTTTTATTTACAATGCTCTGGGCATTCTCATGTGTTAGAGAAATACCCGTTATGTTATTTGGTCCTGGGTTTCGTTCCACATCCCCACTCTGAGTCAGGAGCAAAGACAGCATAATACTATTTGTATTGAAATGTAGAAAAATAGAATTTGATGGCAGATAAGGACCACTTGGCCCACCTAGTCTGCCCATTTCCCTACCTAATGGATAAGCTGCAGATCCTAGTTAAACAGCAGCCTACTTCTTTCTAGCCCCACCCCTAGAATTGCCTTATGACTGTCCCATGCATGCTTGAATTCAATCACTGTTTTTGACTCCACAACCTCCTCCAGAAGGCTGTTCCATGCATCCACAACCCTCTCTGTGTAAAAATACTTCCTTACATTACCTCTGAGCCACCCCCCGTCTTCAAATTGTGCCCCCTTGTTCTTGCACACCTCTTTTTTTGAAAGATGCTACCCTCTTGGACTTTGTTGATTCCCTTGAGGTACTAGAAAGTTTCTATTATGTCCCCCCCTTCCTCCTTTCCCCAAGGCTATACATATTAAGCTCCTTTAGTCTCTCTTCATATGTCTTCAGGTGCAGACCCTGCACCATTTTAGTTGCCCTCCTCTGGACAGCTTCCATCCTGTCTATGTCCTTGCGGAGATGGGTCTCCAGAACTGCACACAGTACTCCAGATGGGGTCTCACCAGCTGTCTGTACAGAGGGATAACAACTTCTTGTTTTCTACTGGTGATGCCTCTCCCTATGCATCCCAGTATCCCCCAGCCCTCCTTACTGCCCTGTCATATTGCTTGTCCACCTTTAAGTCATCTGATATGACTACCCCCAGGTCCCTTTCCATTTTTGTTGTTGTTTGTATCTCACCCCCCATTGCGTACTCTTCCCCTGGGTTTTTGTTTCCCAGGTACATTACCTTGCACTTCTTAGCATTGAATCTAAGCTGCCATGCATTAGACCATTCCTCTAACCTTGTCAAGTCCCTTCTCATCCTTTCCACCCCACCTTGTGCATCAACTCTGTTGCAGATCTTTGTGTCATCTGCAAAGAGACCTACTTTTCCTTCCAGTCCCTCTGCAATGTCGCTTATAAAGACATTGAAGAGGACAGGTTCTAATACTGAATCCTGCAGTACCCCACTAGTAAACCCCCTTTCTTCAGAGTGGACTCCATTTACTATTACCCTCTGTGTCCTATTCTCCAGCCAATTCTTTACCCAGGCTATCATCTTGGCACCCACTCCCAGGCTGGCTAACTTGTATATTAATCTTTTGTGTGGGACTGTGTCAAATGCCTTGCTAAAGTCTAGGTAGGCCATATCCACAGCCCCTCCCTGATCTACTACTTTGGTCACCCAGTCAAAGAAATCTATTAGATTCATCTGGCATGACCTTCCCGCTGTGACTCCATGCTGCCTTGGGTCCTGTGCCCCTCTGGCCTCTAGGCACTCAACAATTCTTTCCTTCAGAAGTGATTCCATCATTTTCCCTATCACTGAGGTTAAACTAACAGGTCTGTAGTTTCCTGCTTCTGCCCTGCTCCCACTTTTGTGAAGGGAATCACATCTGCCCTCCTCCAGTCCTCAGGTACCACCCATCCTCCCATGATTTGTTAAAGAGGGTAGTCAGTGGTCACTACTTCTACCCTTAGTTCTTTTAGAATTCTGGGATGAATCCCATCAGACCCCATTGCTTTGTCCACCTTCAGTTTTAAGAGTTCTTTCAGAACTCTTTCTTCTGTAAATGGGCTGGTATCAACTTCTGTATCCAGAGTGTTTCTATTGTTTGATTTAGGTACCTCGCCCTCTTCATTTGTAAATACTGAGCAAAAATATTTGTTTAGTATGTCTGCCTTTTCACAGTCACCCTCTGCCCACCCCCCTTCCCTTTATTAAGCCTCATTATCCCTCCTTGGTCTTCCTTCACTCCCTGATGTACCTAAAAAAGGTTTTATCCCCCTTCTTAACTGAGTTGGCTATCTTTTCCTCGGTTTGGGCCTTTGCTGTTCTGACTGCCTTCCCAGTTTCCTTTTGCTTTGACTGATACAATTCTCTGTCCTGCTCCTTCTCTGATTCCTTGTACTTCCTGAATGCTTTCTTTTTCTCTTGAACCTTCACTGCCACCTCCTTTGAGAACCATAGTGGTTTCTTGCATCATTTGGTTTTGTTTATTTGCTTCACACAAAGGCTTGTTACCTCTGTGATGGCAGTTTTTATTATTCCCCATTGTTCTTCCACCCCTCCTTTCAGCCCATTTGCTAGTGCATTCCTTAGGCACTCACCCATTTTGGCAAAGTCAGCCCTCCTGAAGTCCAGTACTTTTGCCTTTGTATGACTTGACTCTATTGCTGTGTTTATTGTGAACCATACTGTTCGATGGTCGCTAGTTCCCAGATGGCTACCCACTTCTACATCTGTGATCCTCTCTCCATCTCCATTTGAGAGAACCAGGTCTAAGATTGCTCCCTCTCGAGTGGGTTCCAATACTAGTTGTCTAAGGCATGCCCCCTGTAGGGCATCTAGAATAACCCCACTCTTAGAAGTGGCTGCTGCAACTGCACTCCAGTTAACATCTGGCATATTCAGATCACCCATCAGCAATATCTCCTTTTTCTGCCATTCTAAGTATACTTTCTATCATTTCCTTGTCCATTTCCTCCCGTGAGAAGGTCTATATCTAACCCGTCGCAGTTATTGGTGCGTACCTGTCTCCAAATTAACCCACAGTGCTTCTTCCCCCCATTTACCCTTTTGTTCTGTTGCTTTGATTCCTTCCCTTATGTAGAGAGCTACTCCTCCTCCTCTTTTACCCTCCCTGTCCCTCCTGTAGATAGTGTATCCTGGTATGTTTATGTCCTAGTCATGGTTCTGTGTGTACCATGTTTCTGTGACTGCCACGATATCCAGATGTTCCTCCTCCATCAAGGCCACTAATTCAGGAAGCTTGTAACCCAGACTATGGGCATTGGTACTCATTGATCTCCATTTTATGATGGCTTTACCTTCTGTAGCAGCATCCCCCACTGACCTTTCTACCTTGGCCTTTTTCTCATTTAGTACCCTGTGTTGTAGGGGGATGCTGGGATTTTCCTGTTGCTTATCAGTGCCTCCCCCCTGGACTAGTTTAAAAGCTTGCCAATGAAGCATTTAAACTGATTGCCCAAAAGACATGTTTCCTTCCTGGACAGATGCAGACCATCCTGCCAGTATAGGCTGGTATCCCTCCAGGTGGAACCCCAGTCCTCAATGAAGCCAAACCCCTGTGCTCCACACCATTTTTTCAACCATTCGTTAAACTGCATGGTGCAAAGTACTTGGACTTATTGATCAAATGACTACTCTGCTCTTTAAACAAAAATCTATTTACCTGATTCCATTCATTAGTAAAATGATTGTGTCTCTTCACCCAGGAATTTCCTTCAGTTGCAGATGAAGCAAAAATGCAGTATATACTAACCCTTTCCCTGTGTTGTTAGCATTCTTACCAAACACTGCTAATAAGTAAAGTCCTAGCAAAATCCACCCTCCAGCATACTTCCCAATCTCATTTTTATGTTTGCTTGCATGCATGTGCAATAAACATACTGCCATCATACGAGTTTTCTAGAGGTGTGTCAGCCTCTTCCAATGCAGTCAGTGTGTTTGCAGGTGTGGTCGCAGTGCACCAATCACTGCTGCAGCTGTCTATGACAGCAGGAAAATGCAGTGGCATACAGTTGAAAGGGAGAGTCCCACTTGAGTGAGCAGAGATCTCCCCCCCACACACACACGCAAGCACGCATATTGCATGTTGATGTGCTCCCCCCCACGCACACTGTGTGGCCGGGAGTGCTCAATCTCCGTCGGCTCCACACCCCCCCAACAACAGCTGTCCAGATGCCACACTGAGAGCCCACCCCAGCGTGGCAAGAACTGTCATAGCCAATGGGGGTGCCCAATCCCCCATCAGCTCCATAGCTGTACGCCCCCCCAAAAAAGCTTTCCATGTGCCATGCTGGGAGCCCATCCCAGCATGGCAAAGCATGTTATGGCCAATGGGGGTGCTCAATCCCCCGTCTGCTTCAGCCCCCCAAACAGCCTTTCAGCTGCCACACTGGGTGCCCACCCCAGTGTGGCAAATATCCGTGTCATCTAAAACCTGTAAAGAGAAAACCTTCCCTCGCAGTCTCCCGCCCCCCACAACCCGCACCACCCATTGCGCACCTGCCTCCCCACACCCCCCTCACCCCATACTTACCTCCAGAGCTCAGCGCAATGATCATTGGTGGACCGGGAACACGTCTGCACTTTTCAAAGCCGACCGCGAACTGAGGAAATGCAGGTAAGCTGTATAATGAAATAAATAGGGTTTTTTCAACTTTGTTGCATATCGCAGGCATTTTTGGGAATTTTGGGCCCAAATTTTCAACATGGGTTTTTTGGGACCCCTCTCAATTCTTGCACTGTCATGGCGTTAATCGGGCCCAAAGGGTGATTTTGCAGTCACTGCGTGAAATCACCTTTCAGGACCATTAACAAAATGACACTGCCAGTGTTCATAAGGTGGGCTCTCAAAAAGCCTATGTTGAAAATTTGGTGAAAAATTCCTAAAAATGACTGTTTTATTTATATGGCGCAGTTCCTACGCACGCTAGTAAGTTCGCGAATTTTCAATATTTTCACTCCAGATTTTCAACATTGCCATTTTACCACACCTCCTTATGAGCAATACAGCTGTCATTTTTCACATCTCACCCAAAACATGTTTCCGCCCAGGTAGCGCACAATGGTGCAGTCGGTGTGCGAAATCAATGTACAGGACACATTAAGAAAATAAAAGTGACACTGTTCATGAGTAGAGGTCTTAAAATGGCTATGTTGAAAATTTGGTGAAAAAATTCCTAAAAATGACTGTTTTACGAGCATGCGTTGCGCAGTTCCTACATGCGCTCGTAAGTTCGCAAATGTTCAATATTTTCACTCCAGATTTTCAACTTTGCCATTTATCACACCTCCTTATGAACAGTACAGCTGTCATTTTCACCTCGCCCTAGCGTGTTTCACGCACATGTAGCACACAAATGGCGCAGTCGGTGTGCAAAATCAATGTATGGGACACATTAAGAAAATCACAGTGACACTGGTCATGAGCAGAGATGTTAAAATGGCTATGTTGAAATTTGGTGAAAAAATTCTAAAATGACTGTTTTAGGAGGCGTCACGTTGCGCAGTTCTCATGCGCTGGCAAGTTCACAAATTTGTAATATTTACACCAGATTTTCAACAGTGCCATTTTACTGCACTTCCTTATGAGCAGTACAGCTACCATTTTTTCACATCTCGCCCAAAATGTGTTTCCGCACATGTAGCGCACAATGGTACAGTCGGTGTGCGAAAACAATGTTTGGGGCAGATTAAGAAAATCACAGTGACACTGGTCATGAGCAGAGGACCAAAAATGACTATGTTGAAAATTTGGTGACAAAACTCCATAAAATGACTGTGTTAAGAGTGAGCATTGCGCAGTTTCCACGCACCCTCGTAAATTCATGAATTTGTAATATTTTCAGTCCAGATTTTCACCAGTGGCATTTTCCACACCTCCTTAGGAACAGTACAGCTGTCATTTTCCACAACATGGCCGAAATGTGTTTCACACTTTCAGCGTGAAATGCGTGGTCACTGTGGGGAAATCATTGTTGGGACAGATAGAAAATCACACTGACACTGTTCATGATTAGAGGTCCCAAAATGCCTGTTAACAATCTGCTGTAAAAAATCCCAAACTAGTTACATTACAGATTGTCCGTTGCTGGCAGTTCTATGCTGCGGCTCGTGACTTCAACAGTTTTTTAAGATTTTCACAGCAGATTTTCAACATTACCATTTTTTACACCTCCCCATGAACAGTACCACTGTCATTTTTCACATCCTGTTGGAATGTCTTTTTGCACCTGTGGTGCCAAATGCCATAGTCGCTGTGCAAAAGCAGTTTTCGGCTAACAAACTGATATTGCCACTGTTCATGAGGTGGGGGTCACAAAAAAACCATGTTGAAAATTTGGAGTGAAAATACCAGCGAATGCCTGAGGCGTTAGGGTTTCTGACCATAACACCCCAACCCGTAGAGAATGACAGGCATCAGGGGTGTGACTTGCGATTCTTGCCTGTAATACTCATACCATTCCACCCCCACCCACACCCTGCAGCCAGTGAGAGGCATCAAGGTGTGCCTCGGACTCTTCGGGCCCAAAATTCACCCCATTCTCCTATACTGCACCCATCTCACCATATTTCCTGATGGAATGGGGTGCGCATAAGGGCCAAAGACCCCAAGGCACGGTGACACTTGTCAGTGTCTGCAAGGTAGGGTGTGGTGAAATGGCGTGGTCGTTATGCCTGACGACCTAAAGGCACACCCTATTGCCTGTCACTCTCTGCAAGGTGGTGGTGGGGTTGGCTTCAGTTCAATACTTTGCTGCCATTCCTATAATGCAGCTCTGTAACTTCTACACTACCAATGCCAATGCCAGCAAGCAAACATTTGGCATTGACAAATGCTTGCTGTTATTGATATGAGACAACTTGTTTCTAAGAACAAAATTCTCCACTCACGGCTCTCGGGCCCGTGAGTGGCGTGGGGCTTTGTACTGTGTGAGCCCCTTCCCCACAACACCTGGTCCAATCTGCTTGGTCCACCCCCGGACTCCCTCTATCACCAGGAAGCAGAACAGATAACAGTAGTTCAGGTAAATGGAAAGCAAGTCTGTTTTTTGCAACAGTTTCTTCTCCACACACAGTTCTTTTCTTATGTGCACCCAGTCACAGCGGCCCATAGCAGCTCTCACCTGCAGCCAGCGTTCTTCCTCTGAGACTTGTGGATGAGATCCAAGAAGGTGGGCTGTGCGGGGCTTTGTACTGTTAGAGCCCCACTCCCACAACACCTGGTCCAATCCACTTGGTCTGCCACCAGACCACCTCTATCACCAGGAAGCAGAACAGATAACAGCAGTTCAGGTAAATGGAAAGCTAGTCCATTTTTTGCAACAGTTTCTTCTCCCAAGAGTGTGATTTGTGAGTTTTTCATATATGAGGCACAGTAACTGTTTCTATGTGTAATTCTAGGAATGCATACTGAGTTTCTGCACTGGACCTTTAAATGATTGCTGTATAAAAGGTGAATGTGCCCAGATCTGACACCCTAGTAAAAGCACAAGAACTGTGCTAAATGTTGAGGCTATGAATTGCATGGTCTTTTTCTCTTTGCTGCTATAAAGGAGGGTTTGTAACTTCATAGATTTACAAAATCAGAAGTATTGGAAAAGTACCAGAAGTGTGATGGACTTTCATATCGAGTGGTAAGTGTCACATTTTTTTTTTACTTTTTAAAGTACCGATTACAGGTAGGTATACACCTTGAGATCAGCAATGAATAGTAACTATTTTTCTAGGTCATACTGGGCCATGGTAGTCTAAGTGGGTTTGTCAGACTCAGTCACAATAGTACAGGCAATAATCCACAACAGATTCATGCCAACTGCACCTGCCACAAGTAAGCTACAGTAATATCACTCATTCCTGATTCATAGGCTTTTTGGCCCCTATTTGTAGACTGTTTTACTCCTGTTTGTAGTCTGCTTTTCCAGTTAATGCCATGGATGCCAAAATGGTTCAGCTGAATTCAATGAGACAAACTGATTTTACTGCCCCCAACACACAGTCAAACCAAAGTTGCCAACAGCCCACTTTTCTCACCCTCAAAGTGCAGTAATCACTCTTTGGACAGCATGCAGTAAATCATATTCATGCAGCTCTATCCATTAAAATGTGTCAATCATGTGTGTTTAGGTTAGGACATTTCCAGTTTTGGTGGCAGAGTGGAGCAGCAAGATGGCTGCCATGCTGCTCCGCTCCCAGCTGCATGGTTCTTGCTCCCCTTTTTGTTCAACAGTAATGGTTTTCTTTGAGTTTTATGAATGAAACTCATGTTCTTTTAACTCCTAGCTTGTGGAACAGTGTTTTTCTTTAAATGTGGATGCTAAATAATATTAGTATTTTTATCCCAGAGCTGTCATCCTGGTTTGGCTAGCCGTTGATTTTCAGTTTACTGTTGGTGTTTTGCTGGTATTTTTCACCTGTATGGGCTGCATAAATTCGTGAAGATTTAAACTTAGTATTAATGTTGAATTCTTCTCTGCCATGATAAGGAAAGACTGTTTATACAGGAATCCACACTAAGCATTGTGGTGCTTGGAAAATGAAAGTTATGGCTGGTATAAGGTTTCTGTGATAACAGATAGAAACCATATCGAAACTGCATTGATTTAAAATTGTGTATAAGGCAGCTGGTACAGCTACAGTAGATGCCAAGAAGTGTCTGTGAAGCCTTATGGTGTTTGAGGTAAATGGTACAAGTAAATGGTGTCCGCACCTGTCAGATGGACGAATCAGATACCATTGAGAGGAATTCCTTGAGCAATTTTTCATGGAGATGGACCCAGAAGCAGAAAAAAGAAGGATTTCTGAGGTTGTTATAGCACCTCTGGCGCTGATACGTCTATCTTTTTTTTTAAAGGTATGCTAATGTTGCCGGTAAGGGGGGTGGCGGTTGAGTGCTAGCTCAGGGTCTGGTACCTTAAAGTTACTATGCTCAGTGGAGCATTTTCTGTGTTTTTTCCACATGTGTTTTCACCTCAGAGTTGGAGAAGGGACCTTGATGGAGTGCGCTCCTTGTTTGTATGGTGGAGCAGAAATGCTGAAATGTTGAAATGCTGAAAAGTAGGAAAAGCTCTTGGAGTTAAATGATTGCATCCTAGATAGACCCCAATGAGATTATATTGTATTCCATCCCTGCTTCCAAAATCTTTTTTGCAAAAGGAACAAATATTGGGGTTAAGCTACCAAAATTTCCTACTGATGATGATGAAGGAAAACAGCATCCTGCCTTATGAAAACTATCAAATAGGTGAACAGCCTTTAATATATTGCTTCAGCCTCTCTACTAATATGTTTATACAAATGGGGAATATTGGTGAATAAATCTTACTGATTAAAACATCTACAGAGAGCTAGCCCAGTGGCACTGAGGGTTGAGGCACTGGACACCACACCTAGCAGTACACTGGCAACCCAGGTTTGGAAATGTGCCAGGGTCATCAGGGATTGGCAGGGGAGGGATAGGATTGAGCATCTGAGGGACTGCTCTCCTATCCCTGGGGAGGGCTGAGGGTTGTCACCACTCTACTGCGGCCCCTGGTGATGACCGGGGGCACTTCTAGAGTAGGTGCCTTTGGGCTGGAGTGCAGTGGACATTGGCACATTGTGCCTTGACATCATTACATGTCCACACTCCAGGGGTCACAACTAGGAGGAAAAATGGCTGGGCGTGACCATGCAGCTTGATGGCCATGCTCTGCACTGCCCAGAGGACTGTCATGGAATCGCGCTGGCACATCCGGGCCCAGTCTTGTTTGGAGTGGCATCAGGGGGCCTTCAGATAGGTTGGGGTGTGGCCACACCAGATCCCCATCATGTGAGTGAGCCTGCTGCTCTCTGGGTGGGCAGAGCTGGTGGCTGGATGCACCTTCCGGTTATGCCACAGTAGGCAAGGAAAAGAAATATACGATAAAAAAATAAAATATCTTTAGTCACATACTTGGACAAATGATCCAGGAAACAGAATTTAATTTTTATCCCTGGATTCCTCATCTTGGAGCTGGATGGCATAATGTCTTAATGACCTGGGTTGGAATTATTTCTAAATCAGAATCTATTCAGTGGCCTTAAACTCAGATTATATGATTGCCGGCCCTTCTTAAAAAGAAATTCTCATAAATGAGATCCGAGCTTGAACTCTCTGGTAAAGTATCATTTGAGGTCACAATAGACTTTGAGTACTATCTTTTTAATAATATTGTTTAAATATCCTGGTTGTTGAACTTTTATTTGCAGTGCTTCTCCTTTCAATCCCATCAAAATCCCATTGTGACAAATAAGTGGGAAATGTGGAGGATTAATATTTGAAAATTTTAGCATTTGGAGTCAGAACGTTTTTATGAAGGCTCGATGCACTGTCACATATTTTACTTAAGAGCCGTTTGAGTCATAGAGTGAATTCAGCTATTGTATATGGATTTGCCTGCATTTAGGATGGGAACATTAATTTGCCTAGCATTAAATATGCAAACTTCCTATGACCACAATTTACAAACTGTGGTAAATGATGTTTTATAATTATTTGAGTCAGATTCCTGACTGTGGAGCTAGAAATTGTGAAGAGGGTGAAGTGCCCTCAATTATGGCCTTGAGACTGAGATTGACTGGCAGTTTGGCTAGATTACTTCATTAGCAAATTGAAGGGATTGTTTTTAATGATCATTTTTAGGAGCTTATACAGATGGATTCCTTTTATAGAGGACCCTGTTGTGGCTTTGCCACTTCAATAATCTCTCCATATACTAACTGGAGAGATAATATATCCTCTAGGTGTTCAAGATAGCCTAACAGTTGAACTCTCTATATAAAATGAAATTGGGAATTCTGCATTGAACATATTTGTGTTCTAGAATGAACCGCATAAAGGAAGGAGATGCTATTATAATAATATTACTGATTATCTATAATTATACTTAAAGGAGCTAGTATCTATGTATTGGCTGTAAAATTAGCATAATTTTTATTGAAATATTTCTTCCTCTGATGGATACGGTGGCATTCAAAGTGCAGCAGGGATGCAGCTGAAACTATTTTAGAGCCACAAAAGTGAACTTATTTAGTACATGACATTACCCTATCATGGGTCTGGGATGTATTTGTAAAGGAATTTTCAGTTTTACAGAATTCACATGTGTTACATGCAACAAGTATGTGCTAAATATTCAGAATTGTTACATTGTTTTCTATATATGGAAAATGTTATGTGTTATGTATGTTTTGTCATGTAACAAATGAGTTCCTCGGACAGCTAGTGCTGGAACCCATTCAGGAGGGAGCAATCTTAGACTTGGTACTCTCAAACGGAGATGGAGAGAGGATTTCAAATTTAGAAGTGGGTAGCCATCTGGGAACAAGTGACCACCAAACAGTGTGGTTCACGATATACGCAGCCATAGAATCAAGCCATACAAAAGTGAGGGTACTGGATTTCAGAAGGGCTGACTTTGTCAAAATGGAAGATTGTCTTAGAAAAGCACTAGCAAACAGGCAAGAAGGAGGGGTGAAGGAACAATGGGGAAACATCAAAACTGGCATCACAGAGGCAACAAGTCTTTGTGTGAAGCAAATAAACAAATCAAAATGAAGGAAAAAAACACTATGGTTCTCAAAACAGGTGGCAGGGAAGGTTAGGGAGAAAAAGATAGCATTCAGGAAGTATAAGGAAACACAGAAGGAGAAGAACAGAGAACTGTACCAGTTAAAGCAGAAGCAAGTGGGGAAGGTAGTCAGAATAGCAAAGTCCCCAACTGAGGAAAAGATAGCCAACTTGGTTAAGAAGAGGGATAAAACCTTTTATAGGTACATTAGGGAGAGAAGTAAAGACCACTGGAGGGATAGTGAGGCAATAAAGGGTAGAGGTGGGTGGGCAGAGGGTGATAGTGAAATAGCAGGGATAATGAACGAATACTTCTGGTCAGTATTCACAAAAGAAGAGGAGAGGGAGGTACCTAATCCAATCAATAGAAGCACTCTGGATAGGGGGGTCAATCCCAGTCCTTTCATGGAAGGAATGGCTCAGAAAGAACTCCTAAAACTAAAGGTGGACAAAGCAATGGGCCCTGATGAGATTCACCACAGAATTCTAAAAGAACTAAGGGGAGAACTAGTGACACCGCTCATTACCCTTTTTAACAAATCATGGGAGAATGGTGAGGTATCAAGGACTGGAGGAGGGTGGATGTGATTCCCCCATCAAAAAAGTGGGAGCAAAGCAGAAGCTGGAAACTACAGACCTGTTAGTTTGACCTCAGTGGTAGGGAAAATTATAGAATCACTTCTGAATGAAAGATTTGTTGAGTACCTAGAGGTCAGCAGGGCACAGGACCCAAGGCAGCATGGATTCACAGCGGGAAGGTCATGTCTGATGAATCTATTAGATTTCTTTGACTGGGTGATCAAAGTAGTAGACCAGAGAGGGGCTGTGGACATGGCCTACCTAGACTTTAGCAAGGCATTTGACACAGTACTACACAAAAGATTAATAAACAAATTAGTCAGCCTGGGAGTGGGTCCCAGGGTGGTAGCTTGGGTTAAAAATTGGCTTGACAACATGACACAGAGGGTAATAGTAAACAGAGTCCACTCCGAAGAAAGGGGGGTTACTAGTGGGGTACCGTATGGTTCAGTACTGGGTCTGGTACTTTTTAATGTCTTTATAAGTGACATGGCAGAGGGACTGGAAAAAAAAATATTCCACTTTGCAGATGACAAAAAGATCTGCAACAGGGTTGATACACATGGAGGGTGGTGAAAAAGAGAAGGGACTTGGCCAGGTTGGAGGAATGGTCAAAAGTATGGCAGCTTAGATTCAATGCAAAGAATTGCAAAGTAATGCACCTAGGAAACAAAAACCCAGGGGAAGAGTACACAATGGGGGGGGGGGTACTAACAACAACAAAAATGGAAAGGGACCCAGGGGGTAGTCATATCAGATGACCTAAAGGTAAGCAAGCAATATGAGAAGACAGTAAGGAAGGCTGGGGGGAATACTGGGATGTATAGGAAGAGGCATCACTAGTAGAAAACAGGAAGTTGTTATCCCTCTATACAGACAGTTGGTGAGACCCCATCTGGAGTACTGTATGCAGTTCTGGAGACCTTATCTTCACAAAGACATAGACAGGATGGAGGCAGTGCAGAGGAGGGCAACTAAAATTGTGCAGAGTCTGCACCAGAAGCCATACAAAAAAGAGATTAAAGAAACTTAATATGTATAACCTCGAGAAATGGAGGGAGAGGTGGGACAAGATAGAAACTTACAAGTACCTCAAGGGACTCAACAAAGTCCAGGAGGGTAGCATCTTTCAGAAAAAGAGATGTGCAAGAACAAAGGGGCACAATTTGAAGACAGAGGGAGGACGGCTCCAAGGAAACATGAGGAAGTATTTTTTCATGGAGAGGGCGGTGACTGCATGGAATGGCCTTCCTGAAGAGGTCATGGGGTCAAAACAGTGGGAGAATTCAAGAATGCATGGGACAGACATAAAGCAATTCCCTCCCTCCCAAATATGGCACTCCACCTCCTCCCACTCCCTTGCCTCTGGCTTACATAACTTTCTCTCATCTAACTGCTCCTGCTTTGACTCTCCTAAACTGTCCGCCTATGCCTCTACTCTTCTCCATGACTCACATCACCTATTAAACCTACCACCCCCCCAGCCTCCATCTCAGCACGCTCTCCTCTGCCTTCAACTCTATGTACTATGTTCCTCAGATATGCCACTTGTAATTACATGCATATTTCACAGGTATGATATACTTAATTGTATGTTATGTTACAAATGCAACTGTATGATTATTTATGATTTTTTTTAACTGTGTGCCTTGTTACAAATGTAATTGAATGTTTAATTTCTTGTACAGTATATTTTAAATGTTGAACTGTATGCCTAATTCTTCATCCAATTGTACCCCGCCCCAGGTCACACAGGAGACAAACAACTTGTTGTTCAGTGTGCCTTCCTGGTGAAACATTTCAATAAATACAAATAAATAAATAAATAGTTGTGGGTAGGAGGAAGTAAGCTGTTGGTTAACTATGATCTGCAGCTTATCCAATAAGTAGTGAAATGGGCAGATTGGGTGGGCCAAGTGGTCCTTATCTGCCATCACAGTCTATGTTTCTATGTTTTGTGCCAAAAAATAAACTCGTTTTGAACCATATCCAGTGTCTCCATATGTTTTCTTTGATCTCTTCTTACAACTGTTGTGGTGGCACAGATATATAATGGGTGCCACATCTCAGAATTACTGCACTAGACCATGGTGCCTGGTTCAATATAAGGACCTACTTTTTTCTTTGGGGTATCTGAAAGTGAAAGAGGGATTTAAGATTGCTGATTGCCTGAATTCACTTAATTTTTTTTTATTTTACCAATTATTTTACCAGGTGAGACACACTAAGCTGAAAGCTTGTTTGCAGGTGCAACCTGGGAGCACGAGGAAGTTAAGTGACTTGCTCAGGGTCACACAGTATGCACCTAGGGGGCTGTGGGATTCAAACCCAGGTCTCCAGATTTGCAGCTCAGAGCCTTAACCCACTGCACCATACTGCCTCCTGATGCATCATCATAGCATGTTTCCAAAGCAGAGTAGTGGGTAGTGGTATCAATACTTGATAACTGGATATGGGAAGATTAATAGGATGTGGTGGAAGCTTATGCCTGCTATAGCATGGTGAACTGATAAATAAAATGAGTATCATCTCTAATGGCATCTTCTGGAGTTCAACAGTCAATGTAAGCTGAAATCTTATGGGACTAATATGTCAGGAAGATGTATCAACATCTTAGATGCCTGTCAACATACAATTACTGCATAGATGTGGTACCCTGCAAGCACAGACCTACCAGCTTGTTAAAGTGCTGCTTGTTATTTGTTCCAACAATAAGTGGTATGCATAAATGAAAACGAATAATCGTGTGTCATTGCAGTTTGTGTAACCCTACTGATATCACAGCAATTTATTTTGGGATTTTTCAAAATTCAAGAGCAGAAGAAAAGTTGCCTTTTTAAAAGGTTTTTGTAATTGTTCCAGCTCAGAGGCAACTGTTGTTCTGGTTAAGCCTTGCTCGTCTTCCACTACAAAACTATTTGCAACCCCATAATGCCTTGCACCTTGGTTTGAGGCTTTATAGTATATATACACATAACTTGGAGGGACAGACACTAACCAAACAGGTTGGGTATATAATCTCTCCATGAATTGGTTTTGGATCCTGTCTGCTGTTCCTAGCTCAAACTGTCTTTCTTCCAGAATGCAGCCTCCAAGTGTACTAAATGCCTGAAGTCAATTTTTGTGTTGATCAGTGAAATACATTGGCCATGAGACTGACAACAAAGGCTTGCATACAGCACTTCATATGATGAAAGTGTACCTTACTTGACGTGCCTTAACAATCTCAAGCAGTTGAGAGCTTAGCTGATACTAGTGAACTATTACTTAAGGGAGGCAGTATAGCGCAGTGGTCTAAGGCTCTGAGCTGCAAATTTGGTGACATCCAGCAAACCAGACCTGGGTTTGAATCCCACAGCTTCCACTTGCATACTGTGTGACCCTGAGCAAGTCACTTAACCTCCTTGTGCTCCCAGGTCGCTCCTGTAAAAAAGCTTTCAGCTTAGTGTGCTATACCTGGTTAAAAAAACAACTAAATAAAAAGATGTTTGCCAAATAGACAGCTGCTAGCACAATGGTAGCACTGCCACTTGTGGCACCAGTGCCTCTGATTTGCACTCTGAACCTGGATCAAGAGGGGGCCAGTGGAGGGAGAACAAATGAGCCTCTCAGAAGGTACTGTCCTTCTGCAGGGAGGGTGGAAGGCAGTCTCTGCCATAGCATTGCCATGTGGGTGACCACAGGTTTAAATGCAGGCAAAGCTGAAGTGGAGAATGGATGCTGAACAGTTCCATGTGGTGACACACAGCTGTGTGCATTGTCATCTGTTAGAAACCTACCTTGCAGATGCCCTCAGTGGAGGGACAAAAGTGAATAAAATTCTGCTGCATGATGCCTGGTACACTCAGGCCCTATTCAGCCCACTGTACCCCTCAGCACTCTGGCCACACCCCGAGAGTATGCCAGGCAATTGAAAAGTGAGGGCTACAATTGGGGGTGATGGGGCTGAATTTTTTACCCAGGGCAGATGAGGAGCAAGGACCAGGATGGGACAAAGTGCAAATTATAAAACAAGAGATGTTTGCTAAATTGAGCAACAGTGCTGTATGATGCACCCCTTAAATTAGTTGTTGCACAAGTAAAAATAAAGGTGGAATTGGACTCTAATGTATAAGGATGCTTTGAAGAAGTTAAAAATGATCGTCTAAAAAACCAAGAACCTCAGTGAAAAAGCACAGCGGCAAGGGTTACCCCAAAGGGCATTGGCAATAAAGCCAAGTTTCAAAGAAATACAAAATTACACATACACCCTAATACAAAGCATCATGGGCTGCATATGCAAATCACCATTACATTTTAGATTGGTTCAGCTTTAAGCAGGAATGCATGGCGCCAAAGTGGTTCTCACACAATCTGCAAAGAGTATAAACAGAAGACACAGACATGTGTTATCACTTCACATCAGAGATTTATGAATTCTGGTGATGTTCTAGAAAATCTGTGTGACAGTTTTCTGTCAAAAAAGCTTTCTAAAATTTTCACTCAAATCACACGTGCAAATCATTTGAAAACTGGCATATTGACTTTTAGTTGCTACTACTGTGACTACCTCTGGCCCTCTCATGCACTTGTTAGATCACCTGACAAAGCCTTTGGCAGCTCATGATTCTGTAATGTTTTACCTGTTACTAATTATTTTGTCTTATCTTGACAAAGCCACTGGCAGCTCATGTACTGTAATTGTATTAACTGTTATCTACTTGACTGTTCTTGTCTATTTTTGTCCATTGTCCAAGACATGGAACCTTTGTAAAAGAGCACTGTTTGCTCAAAGGTGTTATCCGAAATTGTCATAAATAAAATAAATAAATAAATGTGCTGCAACTTTATTAACGAGGTTACACTGAATTGTCTGTTTTAGCATGCATCTCTAAGAAGCTCAACATTACAGCAGATAATGCCTCTGTCAGGATGTAACTTGATCGCTATGTGACAAGCACACTCATTCTATCTAGTGAGGAAAAGACCTTCATAATACAGTCATCCTTTGTGAGTGATGCGTCTTACTTTTTTTAACATTTTTAACCTGTATTTTATTACATTTAAAATAAAACAATAAGTTTTACAGTTTATGTCTGAAGTCATCATACCAGACTGGGTACATTCAATGTAATAGAGTATTCAAATTGAAACAATCTGGTTTATCGACAGCAGAGTAATAAAACAGGTTATTATAAAACTGAATCTCAATAGCTACACTTTTCTTGAGTGAGACAGTGTCCAGTATGTTATCATCCAAGCATTTTTTTTTATTCCCATTCAATGCTGGGATGTGCTCCCAGTCCAAGCATGTTACTGTATCCACATTTTGCAGTCTCTGCCACACCACTCCAAAAACCCAGTGCCCCTCAAAACAAACAACAGCTATCCTTTGTGGTTAAGAGCATGAATGAATTTTAACTAGATAAATCAAATCCCCCCAACATGCTTACACAGTACTGTATAGAAACTTGAGGTATAAATAAAGCATGTTAACTGCAAGAGCACCTATAACAAGAAATATATAACAGTTCATAATAAATAATTATTTATTTACATTTATACCATGAATCTCCAAACTATGAGTCTTACTGTGTTCTGGGAAGGGAGGTTATTGAAAATGAAAATTCCCTACCTGGTAGCTTCCACACCATTTGTCTGGTTTTATTTATTTATTTATGTTATGTTACTTTATTTTATTTATTGAAAATTTTTGAACTCATTTACAAAGGTTCCACATCACATATATAGCCACATAAACATTACAAGTATAACAAACAATTCCAGAGGAAATGCAGTTGAGTCAGGCTCAAAGCTCTTAAGACAGATCAATTACATACAGTTTTGAAAAAACCCATACAGATCATTGTGTAAAAAGTCACAAGATATGTACAGAGAAAAACTGAATAGAACAGTTTGGATCCACGACAGGTGTTCGACAAACTTTTTGTCGAATGCCCTGACAGCAAATCTGGCAGGTTGACCGCATTTTGCAGTCAGCTGCCAGTTTCCAGTGCCAGTAAGTGTTTTCTAGGGGGCTTTGCCCCGACCCCCCACCCCCAACTTAGGATTATCAACTCCAAGTTGGAGCTGATTTGGGAGGGAGCAGGACCCCTGACAGACAGCGTCAGGTTTGAGCGGGTTCCCTACAGTGGCATGGCGCTGTAGTCACTGTAGGGGACCTCGCTGTTGAAAAGTCACTGTCAGGTGGGTAACCGGAACAGTTTAACAGTTATAGTACATTTGCAAAAGACTGAAAGGGCTGACCACAAGGATCTCTTAAACTGATGAATCTTGGGGAGATTCAGTAGAGTATCAGGCAGCTCATTTAACCAGTCGGTGGTCCTGACAGCAAATGACCACTTGCCCAGCTGAGTACACCAGCAAGGAAGCTTAAGGGCATTCCTGGCCATATTCCTGGTGTTGTATTGGTTGAAGATGGTACAGAAACAATTTGTTAAAGCAGGGGCTGTTATACCCAGTAGCACCTTATTGGCTAGCAAACAGGTCTGGAGATTTATTCTGCAGAGTAAAGGTATCCAGTTACTGAGTGTGTAAAGGGTACAGCTATGAGTGAGGTTATCTGCACCAAGTACAAAGCGGCACTCCTTATTACAGATTAGCTTTACTCTGTTTAGTGCTGTATCACAGGAAGATATGTAGACAGGGAGGCCAAAATCCATAAGTGACAGAACTGAGCTGGACACAGTAGGGCATCTAGCATCCCAAGTGAGACGGTACCAGTTACAGTATAGGGCGCCCAGTCTTCTGTTAACTATTGCCACTAGATCGCCAACATGGGGAGAACAAAAGATAAGGTGTCATCCAGAGTCACTCCAAGGTATTTGAAGGTCACCATCTGTTCAAGGTTTTGTCCCTGGCCATTTCGAATGACAAAGGAGGGAACTTTCCTCTTTTGTGGGAGACTAGAGAAGAGCATGGTCTTTGTTTTTTTGTAACTGAGGACCGGTTTGTTTTTGAACAGCCAGCTTTCAAGTGACCTGAAGTTAATCCGGAGAGTGGCAGTGAGGCTGTCAAGGTCAGGTGTTTTCGAATAGATGTCAGCATCATCAGCATACAGGAGTAGAGATGCAGCGAAGTATTATTCCGCCTGTGAAGTGGATGGGAAGTCCACCACTCCTCATCGTGGAATGCTTCGAGAAATTCATTCAGAAAGGCGGAATTTCTCTTTCCTGAGTGCACTTTGCATTGTATTACTTTGCCTTATTCTGCACTGCGACAAAATAAGGTGAAGTGAGTGATAAATGGGCCACAGATTACATGGCTCTCACAGTCTCACAGTCTTCAGGTCACATGCTTCCCTTCAGGCTGCAGCAAGAAGTCAGGAAGTGAAACAGTTTCACTTTCACCTTGCTGTAGCAGGAAAAGGAGCTAGCAGATCCGATGAAAGCTGCTGGAAAGCAAATCAGATATAAAAGCTGATTTTTTTTGTCCTAATTTGCTGGTTTTTTTGTGGAGTATGAAAGGGTATTGTAGCTTGTGTGTATATTTTGTTAGTTGTGTGTGAATTTTTTCTGTGAGTGTGTCTGTGTGAAGGAATCTGAGAGAGAGAGAGAGAGAGAGAGAGACATGCACTAATGGAGGGTGATCGAGGAAGAGGTGGTTTTAGGCTTTGTGCAGTGGGGGATTGTGTTGGAGCCTGCACATGTGGTGGCATTCTCCAAATAAACTGCAACACCATACGTGGAGGTCCCCCACCTAAATCAGTTAGTTCTGGGCTGGCAGCATCACCTCCAGATGTGGTACATAGCAGCACCCCCCCCATGCTACCACCACCACCTGCTATGGCCCCTGCTCCAGTGCCATATGTTTCGGCCCCCCCAGCCCCAATTGGGCTGCAGAAGCAGATGGCAGTAACACCTGGGACTCCCCCATGCCTGTGCCTGGTCCTCCCCGCAGCACTGTGGTATGGGAGTTTTTCAGTACACTGCCTGGGGACAGCAGTGTAGCAAAATGCAACATCTGTGATGCTGTGGTGAGCCATGGCCCTAGGAGCACTCACCTGGGAACTGTGGGACAGTGCACCCATATGCTGAACCACCACAAAGCTGAGTGGGATGCCAAGGTGGCAGAAGTTGGGCAAAATGTACCTGCTGTCCCTTCTGGAAGTTCTGGCCAAGATATTGTGGCTCGTTATGCATCTGCACCTGCACAACGCGGTGTTAAGCGGGGGAATGCAAGCAGTGATGCGGTTGCTCCACCACCACCACCACAACCTGCTGCAGTTTTAGGCGATGGGGGTAACCCACTCCAACTCCCTGCCACACAGGGCAATGTGGCTGTGTTGTAGAGTGAGATGGATGTGGTTAACCACCTTCTCAATAGTATGCAGCAACAGTTGGATAGAAGTGAAGGTCACCAGTTCCAGATAATGGGGATGCTCCAACTGCTGCTCGCCAACCAGAACATAGAAACTTAGTTTTGTTTAAAATGTTTGTCCTTCTTCCTGACTCCTTGCACCCACCACCCTCTCTGTGAAATATTACTTCCTGGTGTTGTCCCTCAATCCTCCAGATCCACCACCCATCTGTTTTAAAATTTTGCTTCCTTCTTTGTGCATATCTTTTTTTCCTGTATAATGCTACCTTCTTGTATGTTGATTATTCCCTTTTGGTATTTCTTAGTTTCCATCATGCCCCCCCTTTCCTTTCATGTTATATGTAATGTCCTTTAGTGTCTCTTTCATTTTCCGACTTCATTTTAATGTGATGGCTCCCAATGCATCCCAGTATAACCTGTCCCCAGCCTTCCTCACTTCCTTCTCTCATTTCTTGCATACCTTTATGTAATCTGACACAGGTCACTGTCCATTTTTTGTTGTTGCTATTACCCCCTCCCTTTGTGCACTGTTATGTGTATAATGTTAAGTGTGTGCTCCGTCTTTCTTTCGCACAACTTTGTTTACTTTCTCAAAACGGTAAGAACCATGCTCCAAAATGCCTGAAATAAAATAAAGTACAAAAGTGGTGTCCTTGCCCTCATTATATTCCTACTTAATAAAACCATAAAGCCAGCACTCCAGATGAATAAATGCCAAGAACAAAATATTTTGTGCTAGTGCAAATGTACTTATGGCAAAGCAAGGCACAGAAATGACTCTTGAGCTTCGGTGGTTAGGCCTTCATTAGGTGGGCTCCCTAATGAAGGCCTAAACACTGAAGTGCAGGGGTCATTTGTGTGTGGCTTGCTTTGCTATCAATACATTTGCAGTAGCAGTGAACATTTTTTCTTTGCATTTATTCTTCTGGAGTGCTGGCTTTCTGGTTTCTCCTGGACTTTTGGAGCTAGCTGCTCTCTACCAGCAGCCGCCTACAGTGTTAGTGCAGCATGCTTCTGGACCTTATGTATTCCAACAATGTCTGTTTACCATGAAATATTTTTTGAGCCTTACCAATGTTCCCTTTCTGTCGTGGTTTGTTTGGTTAAAATCAGGAGTGAGTAGTGCAATAATGTGCTAAACAACATGTGTGCAGTGTGAGGTGCACACTGCCCAGCCCCCCTGAAAACATATATTTTAGCTGACTTGTTCCACTATTGATGGTATAAAGAATAAAGAATATATAACGTATATTTGATTTGTACCATCACTAACTGTGGTCCAACTCATATAATATGTTTTCAGGGGTCCAACTCATATAATATGTTTTCAGGGGGCTGGGCAGTGTGTACCTGACAGTCCACACATCATATGCTGTTTAGCAGATTATTGTATTGCTCACTCCTGCTTTTGCACAGAAGCACACAGCAAGACAGAAATAAAACATTTCTGAGACCAGTAAAATAATTTTGTTTTGGAAACAGAGATTATTAAGTTGGAAAATAACAAGGAAGGGAAGGACACCACTTTTTTATCTTATTTTCTGAAAAATGTTTTTGGCCACTGTTCATACAAATCTTGGGATGTTGTCTTATGCCCAGAAAATTCCCGACTCCAGATGAAGAGAAATGAGAGCTGAAAATGCAATTTCATGTAAAGCTTATTGAGCTGACTGGGCTGATGCACAGTGTCTAGTTAAATGATGTGCTAGAAGGATGACCCGACCATTGAGTTAACTGTCCATAATGATGTGATAATGCTGTTGGTTGCCCAAAGTCTGCTGCACTGACCTCCAACATGAAGGATGCCCACTGTGTATACACTCATACTACCCTTGGTGACTTAATGTACCTTTCACCATTATGGTTTTCCATAAAACCTGACCTTAAATGTTTCACTCATAGATATATATATATATATATAACACACACATATATATATTCTATACATGCATGTAATCAGTGCTTTTTTTCATATCACATGTCATGTAGTCAAACTTGTGGTGCAAATTTCTTGGCTTGAAGAGGAATTTTGGCATTGGAATACTGTCAAGCCAGTGAAGGTAAGTACTTTTTTTGGGGGGGGAGGAGGATTATTTGGAATCAATTTTCATTAATGGTTTCTTTTTTGTTAATTCTTCACAGGTTTTCCATGCATCTTCCAGTACAGTACTGATGGTGAGGATTCATACTAGTTATTGTGTGTGCGGCCCAGGGTGTGATGTTGAACTTGTTATTTGAAAGGACCAATGGCAGCAAACAGCATCAAAACGTTTCCTGCAAAAACAAATAAACAAGAAATTATTAGTACTTGATTGCAGTAACACATTCTGTTTAAAGTGTGGCTGTTCCTGTCATTTATCCAGAGTAACAGATAACAAGGTGTCAGACAGTTGGCCACAACAAGACCAATCAATTCAGTCACAAATTTAGTATGGGTAACCCACACACTGTCCTGACTCCCAATGTCTTAACTGAAGTTACATTTTAAAAGATGTTTCTTGTCATGTCACAATCAGTATACAACTTTGCTCAACACCGCCATGGCTGCTGCAGCAACACAGTATCAGATGTGCATGACAAATCTATTGTATGACTTACATGTCACCTACTTAATATGATTTTCACTCTTTTGAAAAAATGAACTACAAAAAAGAACTGATGAAATAAAATTAATATACTTACTGGAAATGGATATCCTATAGGTGGTTGTGGACAGAACTGCAGTGCTATAGTCCTCCAGTCTAGAAGAGTGCTTGAATCTTTAAACCTGTAAAAAAAGAAAATAAGTTGACCATATGTGTTTCTCAACTGCATCTCAGAAATGCAGTAGGAAGCATAACACAGCTCAAGAAAGTTCTGAAAAAGTAGTAAACATACTGTAAAATATTGATAGTAAGAAGCCTTGCAGCTCTGGCTGTTGGATGCTGTCTTCTCTCTATTTGCCATGGCAAAGGCAGGGCACAGGATGGAAAACAATCGCATTCCCTCTGAATGAGATAGTATCTTGTGTATTTGTCCGGCAGTGGTTCACTGGGGGCGGTCATGGCTGAGGAGGCACATGATGACATTCCTTCTCACTATCTGGTGGCTTTGGCTAACAGCAGTTTTCTGGTGGTGGTGGTCAATGGTCATGGGAACAGCTGCAGCCTGCAACACAGTCCCTATCACTGTGAGACATACATGGGTGGGTCGTGGGTAGGATATAGTGTGTATTGTGTTACAGCATTTCACTCTCAGAAGTAATACAAAGAGACAGGGAAGGTAAAACAGAAGGACTGTGAATTTACTTGTGCCAGACTGCCAATATGACAGATGAAATTTGACTCAATCTGAGTGGGAGTTGGGACACTGAATTAACGTTATGAAAAACAAAACATGTAAGATAGAAAAATTGTGACAGCCTTTTAACCACTTCACTTAAAACCTACCAACATCAACCTCATCATCATCATATAGGAAGCTGCCCTTGCAGTCATCAGTGTCTGAATTGTGCCCACTAGGGAATTCTTTCACCATGATGTCATCATCTATGTCAATGGTAGACCATTTCATGCTGACAGTACCACCAGGATTGTCCGTTTCTCCCACATCGCAACAACCATGACCATGCCAGGGTATGAAATACAGATGCTGCAGTTCAATCTGGTATATGCCCCTCATTCATTTTTATGAATGTCAGCAAGCTGACATTTGAAGAAGAGAGGTTTGTACATTGATACTGAACTATTGCACCAGCAGAACTGAATACCCTCTCGACACTTACACTGGAAGGTGGGCATGTCAGGTACATCAGTGCCATTGAGGTCAGCTCTGGCCATTCACTGACCTTTCCATGCCAGTACAAAAAAAGATCATCAATTACTGACAGATGCCTGTTTTCAGCCAAATATGAGTCAACCATTTGCTGTGCTGCCAGAAGACTGGTGATTGACTCATCATCCTGTTCTCCGGATTCACTGATGTTACAAATCCTGACATGGGACGAAGCATCCCTAAGTGGGTTAATGGCAACCAGTTTTGATGACAGACCACCTGGAATTGCAGTCACCTTAGAGGATGTGCTTGATACTTCTCTAAACTGGCCTTCAACCTGGTTATGCTGCTGAGGTTTGCTGACCTTGGCACGTGACTTCTGTGCCCCACGAACCAAGTGTACCACTTGCCCAGTGACATTTTTAACCTGTTCAGGCCCTTCCTCCAGTAGTGAGGCAATTCCACATTCATATCGTGGGTCCAATATTGTTGCTATTGCAAAGTCATCACTGTGCTGAATGCTCAGGATGTGCCGACTGTGGTCAAAAACTGTCACCATGTGCTTTAGCAACACACTGCTAGCACTGTCTTTGGAACCATCAAGGCTATGCTGTAGATTCAGCAATATCTGCCTCAACACCCACAGCAGTAGAATTGATTGGCTGATGGAGGCAGACTCACCACTCATTGCATGTGTGGCATGTTCAAAAGACCTCAAAATTGTTATAACAAAGTCCATGAGGTGCTACTGTTCAGTCATGAGAGACATGGAGGCCTAAGAAATATCACAGCTAGTGTGCATGATGAGATATTTGGAGATTGCTTTGTATTGTTCATATAACCTGTCTGCCATGAATAAAGTGGAGTTTCACTGGGTGACAACTTCCAGCTTGAGGCGGTGCTGCAGGAGGCTGTTTTGGATCTGCAGCTGCTGAAGTTGGTCATGGGTCTTTGCAGAGCATAAAAAGTGTGAACAGATATGGCATGCAACTGTTAACATTTCCTTTATATCAGGGTGCTGTAGAAACTCCTGGACCACCAGATCTAAACAGTGGGCCATGCATGGAACCTAAACAAAGCCACCATTCATGATGCATTTAATCACATTTGACCTATTGTCACTTGCTATAAATCCAGCTCTCAGGGACAGGGGGTTCAGCCACTCATCAGTTTTATTCAGTAGCAAGTCCAGCATGTTTTCACCAGTGTGGGAACAGGTCACTCTGTGTATTGCGAGCACTACATGCTGTTGAATTCCCAGAAGATTGCTACCATGACAGTCCACCATACTACACTGATTATTCACACTACCACCAGCACAAACAACCTCTGACACCTGCACCCAATGTGCAGTTATACACAAATATGAACTCCCCCCTGTTTTGCCACTTGTCCACATATCCATACTTAAATGGATGAATGGAGAGGAGGAATGTTGAAGGGCATGTCTCACAGAGTCGGCCACAGTATGGTATAAATCGGGGACAGTACGGGAGGAAAAGTATGTCCTGGATGGGACTTTCCATTTGTGACAGGCGTGTGCCGCAAACTACTGGAATCTGGAATTCTCCATGAAGGAGAAGGGCAAAAGATCAATTGCCAGCATTTCAGCTACAGCAGCATTAAGTTCATGGGACACTGCATGATTGGGTGGGTACTTCAGGTTACGGGCAAAAACACTCTCCAACGTGGGCTGACTCACATATTTTGCACGGGGTGTGACAAATGGCTCTGCTCTGAGAATGGCTGGGGGTGGAGTGTGGATGTGTGATGAAGAGGGCTGCGCAGGTAACAAATTCATAAATTAAGTTATTTTCCCAGTTTTACATAAAGGGGTTGATATACCGCTTGCACTAGACATACAGCATTAACCACCACCACCACCACTGCTACTCTAACCACCACTTGACAAGATTTCAAAATCATTATCCTCCCCCTCATCATGCCTGTAGTAATCCTCTGCTGTTATTTCATTGCTACTGCAGACATTTCTACTTGGTCTTACACTCATGGAAGGGTATAACATGCTCAGTAAGGCTGATGATGAGGGTGAACTCCTCACTACGGCATTAGCTGCCATCTGGTGCCGGGTCCACAGTGCCATGTGCCTGTTCTTAAGATGTGTATGCTGAGATCACATGATGCACTCACCCTGAAAGGACATGTGGCTGCTCTGCTCCCTCTCCTATGCTCCTACAAATCCTCATTTAAGCAACTGCTGCATAACAAAAACTCTCTGCTGACCGACATCGCAACACCTTACAGCCTGGTGATACTTGCAATCGACA
Source organism: Neoceratodus forsteri (assembly GCA_016271365.2). Lineage (NCBI taxonomy): Eukaryota > Metazoa > Chordata > Ceratodontiformes > Ceratodontidae > Neoceratodus > Neoceratodus forsteri. Next base: position 605,471,732 of record CM057449.1, on the reverse strand, counting down.
TTTCTTCGGGGGGAAAAGTGTACTGAGACCTAATAGAGGTGGAGATGCAGCAAGGCCTCCCTGCTCGTACGCCTCCTCAAATGCCAGACAAAATGGCTAAATGGGCAAAAACACAGGCCACAGCTGCAAGCAAAAACACAATGCCAGCTAACAGCCCTGCACCGCTATCGGAAGATAGATTTCTCGCTGAGATGGAATCACTCAAGCAAGCCCTTCTGGAATTCGCCACAGAACTCAAAAGTATGAAGACAGAATTAAAGGAAATGAACATAAAGGTCTCCGACATTGCAGCAAGAACCACTTCACTAGAAGGCTGGCAATCATGTTTAAATCCCGACATAGTGGCAGTCAGACAGAAATTAAATAAAGTGGAGGCTAAACTTGAAGACCTTGAGGGTCGAAACAGGAGGAATAATCTAGTCATATTTGGCTTGCCTGAAGAAGCCGAAGGATCTTCCACGGTGCTCTTTACACAAAAGCTCCTGTTGAAAATCACTGGCCCTCCACCGTATGCCACCACATATCATGTGGAATGGGCTCACAGGTCTCTAAAGCCCTGACCCCCTGTTGGAGCCAAACCCAGACCACTCATTGTCTGACTGTTAAGTTACATAGATCGGCAACATATCCTATCTTAAGGTTAAAGAATTGCAGGAGATTAAATGGAAAGAGACCCCCCTGAGAATCTCGCAGGATCTACCAGTTGCCACCAGGCAGAAGCGAGCCGAATACCATCCATCGGTAACCAAGCTGATAGCTGCCGGAATAAAATTCTAAATGATATACCCTGCCAAATTATCAGTTCGGCATCAGGGAAATTGGAAATCATTCGAAAATGCAGAACAAGCTGCAGAAAATCTAGCTGTCATGTTCCTTGACCTATTTGCACATCGTTGATCCTGCTATTTCAAAATTGAGTAAGGAAAGGAACTACCATGGTAAATAACTTAGAGAATTTGTCAATATTTATGGTAGACTCAATGATATTTTCAAGAACTGGGGAGGCTAATGGATGAGAAAAATGAGCACATCAGCTTTCCTGAACTGACTTTCGACTTATTAAGCAGAAACAGCCTGGTGGTGATCTGGTGGAATTGCTCGTCAGATGGCTGGTTTGCAAAATAAACGAGTTTGCCTATTTGGCTTAGTTTTTTGGTTTTCTTGCTCAGTACTGAGTGCAGCAAACATATATTGGAGTGGTGGCTGTGGAGTGAAAATGGGAAGGTGCTCTTCAGTGCGGTGGCTGGACTGCTGAAACATGCGCAAGTGCGTGTGGGTTTCCCTGTCGTAAGCATTACGTAACGTTTTGCAAAAGACCGGGCATAGCAATGAAATAACAGCTGGCCATAGCTGCACAGACGAGTAAAAGATACAGATCTAGGTCTGGACTTAAAAATATGCAAGTGCTTACTTTTTGTTATTTCTGTTTCTCGGTGTTTCTTTTCAGACCTTCAAGTAAACCGGGAATGCTAAGCCCTGACATATAATTTACCAATAAGCTTCGGACGTCCCTAATAAATGACAAGGGGATATGTTTTTCTTTTTATGTTGTATTACATACATATGGTCTAAACTGATCAAGGAAGATTTATGTTCCATATGGGAATAATTGAAACATTAAATGTGTTAATTTTTAAATTGAAATTATTGTACGCATGCATAGTAATGCGGATTGATTTCATGTGCTATTACATGGTATAGCTCACCCCTGGAGTTTACCTGGGGATTGTAGTGTTGTGATGCATGGGGGTTTCTTTAGGGGGGAGGGGGAAGGAGTAGAGATGTGCTGCAGCATCGGGGCAGAAGCAGACACGTCATTACAATTGGGGGAAGAGCTCCCACTCTCAACTCTAGGGTTAGCAGTCAATATTTTCTCCTACTTTATTTCTGTTATAGGGGGCTCAGGGAATTATTATTTTGGGTTTTCTTCATGAGGAAATGTTATGTTGAGAAGGGGGGAGGATTTTAAAGAACTGGGCGGGATGAGGACTGCCATAGGTAACTGGGTTTCACTGGATGCACTTCTGTTACTATGATATGCTCCTGCACATAAGGATATTATTTTTCTGGATGTTCAGCTAGAATGATGGGATATAATTTCTGTTCATGGAATGTCAAAGGGGCTCAGACACCTGCCAAAAGAACTAAAATACTACTGCATCTCTGTAGTCTTCAAGTGGACATAGCTTTTCTACAGGAGATGCATCTCCTGTCTACTCAAATTAACCTTTTTCGTAGATGCTGGGTAGGACAGACTTTTGGCTCAGGTCTGAACTCTCAACAGAGGGGAACTGCCATACTTGTCACATGAAAGATACCATTTAGTTTGTTACAAGAGGTGTCGGAGCCCGAAGGTCGCTATATTATTATTAGGGTGATCTTGGGAGAGTTAGAGATGATTCTAGGATCTATCTATGGCCCCAACTCAGAGAACCCTGAATTTTTTTATGAACTTAGTAACAATACTGGCTACATGGTCAGTGTTGCCAACAGTTCTGGGGGGTGACTGGAACCAAGTCCTATTGAATAAATTAGATAGATCAGGTAACTCTAGACTCTCTCTGTCATCAGGACAGAAAGCCCTGCATGAGATAATACATTCATTAGGCTTTACAGACCCCTGGAGAATAACCTACCATGAGAAGAAGGAGTTCTCGTTTCATTCTCTCCCACATCACTCATTTTCACACTTAGATTACTTTCTTATAAGTGTAGAATTCCTCCATGGGGTGGTATCAATTTTTTACTCCTCTAAGGTTTTTTGGATCATCATGTGGCGCAGCTAATATTAAATGTTGCACCTAGCGTTCAAAATAACAAATTGTGGAAAATTAATAATCAAGTCTTAAAATCTGAAGAAACTACTCGACGTTTGCAAATTTTTATTTCAGACTTCATGGTATATAACTCCCCATCTATGTCTAAAATGGATATTTTATGGTGCACGTTAAAATGTGCTTTAAGGGGAGAACTGATCCGTATAGTCTCGAAGCATAAAAAACAATAAAATCAGACCCATTCCTCTCTATTTAATCAGATCACAGTAGCGGAAGCTAGCTTATCAGCTTCATCCCTGGAAGAGGACTGGAAAACAGCAGAATCCTTGAGGGCACAATACAATTTACTGTTAGCCGAGAAAAACAAATTTCACATGCTTAGATCCAAGAGCTTTTATTTTGATCAAGGAGAAAGAGCTGGGAAGTTTCTGGCCCTCCGGCTTAGGTCTCAAACATCAGAAAGAATTATTACCTCTATTTACTCTTCATCAGGTAATATTCTCACCTCCCACATGGATATTAGTAAAGCCTTTCGAGAATATTACAATTGCTTATATATGCCACCTACCTCCTCCTTTTCGCAGCAAATGTTAGATTCCTTTATGAGTGATATTAATGTCCCAACACTTTCTGAATCCCAAATTCTTATTCTAAAGGCCCCTATAACAATTAAAGAAGTAATTGATGCCATTGAATCACTCCCCTTAGACAAAGTGCTCGGCCTGGATGGTTACTCCTCAAATTTTTATAAAACATTTAAAAATATATTAGCACCTATTCTCCTCAATACCTTCCAATACCTTTATACTAATGGTGTATCTGATTTCTTCCTTACCCAGGCCACTATAATAGTCCTTCCCAAACTGGACAACGACCCTCTGCTCATCACCAATTATAGACCCATCTCTCTTATTAATGTGGACTTAAAAATCCTTACCAAAATCATGGCATTAAGATTGAACCGAGTCTGGGACTCAGTGATTGGTCCTGAGCAGGTGGATTTGTTAAAGGCTGCCTTTCCTCTGATCACCTTTGGAAGGTGACATATCTTTTTTCTGTGACCAAGGACTCCCTGACACCTGCTGTTTTGGTGTCCTTGGACACAGAAAAACTTTTGATAGGGTGTTGTGGGACTGCCTCTTTTCTTTACTTCCTAAATATGGTATTCCCCAGAAATTTATAAATTGGGTTAAAATACTTTACTCCTCTCCGTCTGCAAGAGTCCAGTGTAATGATGTGCCCGCCACTCCTTTTCTTTTAAAACAAGGGATGCGGCAAGGTTGTCCTCTCTCACCCTACCTATTTAATCTTTTTCTAGGGCCCCTTATAAGGAGATTGAACTCCTCTCCTTTAATTTTGGGTATTAAGATAGTTGATATGGAATACAAGCTATCCGCATATGTGGATGACATTTTATTACACATTTCATCCCCTTCACAATCTCTTCCAGCAGCATTTACAATAATTTCTCAATTTGGCTCTCTCTCCAATTATAAATTGAATCTAGAGAAGACTGAAGTCTTTCCCCTTAATAAATATTTACAGAAGGCAGAAATTGTAAATCTGGGTTTACAATGGCACACAGACAAACTTAGATATTTAGGAATTATTCTCCATTCTTCCCCCAAATGATGAAGAAACTCAACCTTGACACCCTTGTCAACACTTTAAAAGAAGATGTCAAACACTGGTCCCAACTGCCCTTGTCCCTGTGGGGCAGAATGAGTATAATAAAAATGAATATTCTACCTCATGTACTATACCTATTACAAATGTACAACTGGGCTCTGTCGAACTCTTGGTTTTTGCAACTGCAAAAAATTGTTAATTCCTTTTTATGGGCAGGTAAAAAGTCTAGGCATAGCTATATTAAGCTTACCCGTCAAAAGATAGATGGCGGTTTACAGGCCCCAAACTTTTATTTATATTATATAGCAATACACCTAACAAGGATGAGGTATTGGTTAGCTTCCCCTAATCCCTCTCCCGAGTACCACTTTCATCCTCTCTGGTTAGATATATAGCGTGCCTCATGTTTAGCATAGGAGTGAATCCCAGGGCCCTTCCTTTCCTCACGAGGAAGAATTTTCCCATTAAACTAAAAGATTCTCCCCTGGGTGCTATGCTTGAAGTACAGCGACAATTTAACACCCTTCTTAAGACTGAGGGTCACAAGGATTTAGCACAACCTCTTTTTAATGACCCTAATCTTTTAATGTCACATAAACCTCTCAAAATTACCTCATTTTGGCCTAATATGGGAGTTGTGAAGATAGAGGACTTGGTAATTGATGTTGTATCAAGAAGCCAGCACTCTTTATAAATGGCCTCCGGTATATGTATTTAAATATCTGCGGATTTCCCATATGTTAATGAAGCACTTTGGTACAGGGCCTTGGTCTAGTACTCTGTCATCTATACTAAAGCCATACATTGTATCTCTTCCAACTTCCCATTTACTAGCATATGCATATGCCTTTTTGCAGATCACACTGGCTCAGTTAGAAAACCAAAGATGTTATTGGTGGGACCATTCACTGCTGGCAACTACGTATTCTAGAAGTTGGATGAGAATCTGGAAACACTTATATAGATATATTAAATGGGATAGGTATAGGTTTATGCAGTTTCAAATAAATCACAATTTGTTTTACACTCCGGTTAAGTTAAACTGGATAGGCTCCCTTACTTCTGAGCTCTGTACCAGATGTGCAAAACTCCTGGGAGACCTGCTACACATGTTGTGGACATGTGAGAGAATTTCTCCATTCTGGAACAACATCAAATCCTGCTTGGATCGCTGTTGTCTCTGTCAGATAAGTTTAGTCCAGAGGTATGTATCCTAGGAGATTATGCCACTCTTCAGAGCCGATCTCAGCAATCATATAGGTTCATAGGTTCATAGGTATATACGAGTTCGAGGGACTAGCCCATAATGAACTCGCCATCCCTAACCTGGATGGAATTCATATTTTTTATTACCCATAAAAATGTCAAGATTTTTTTTGAATAACTGGAAGGAATTACTGTATACTACTTCAAGAGGCAGTGAATTCCAAGTCTGGATTATTCTCTGGGTAAAAAAATTGATATCGACTAGTAGACCTATTTGTGACTGATTTTAATTGTAGTATATGGGATCTGGTGTTATTTCTTTTCTTATACCATTCTAAGCATATTGTTTCAACCAGAGAATTATCCCTGGAAGCTTTATAGATTAGGCATAAATCCTCTCTTAAAGAACGATATTCAAGGAATAAGAGTTCAATTTTATAATCTACTGTTATATGATAAAGTTTTACAATTATTCACTTGTCTGGTAAATCTTCTCTCTATTTTTTCAACTAGTATCTTATCCTTTACCAAGGTTGCAGTGGAAAAAGAGGCGAAAAAGTCTAGATTTGATCTTACTACACAGCAATAAATAGGAAGTAAGACTTTCGGTTCTCTAGATTTAATATTTTTAAATAGGCAAGTTATTAATCTATGACATTTTTGGGAAGTTTTTTGAATGTGTCCAGAAAATTTTAAATTATTAGTGATTAAAATGCCCAGGTCTTTTTCAGAAGTTACTTTGTTCAGTAAAAGGTTGTTCAAATAATAGTTAGCACATCTGTTGTTAAATCCAAAATGCATAACTTTACATTTGGAAATATTAAAATTAAGTTTATGTTTCACAGCCCTGTTGAATAAATCATTTAGGTTTTCTTGTAACATAGAAATAGATGTACAATCATTGACAATACACCCCAACTTAGTGTCATCAAGCGTATTTATTATTAAACCCGTTCTTGGTTTTCATACCTGAGATGAGAATATATTGAACAAAGTAGAGCCAGGACCGACCCCTGAGGCACACACTAGTCACCTTGCTCCAGGTTGAAGTATAACCCTAATATTTACCTGTTGTCGTCTATCGGTTAACCATGCAGAGATCCAACCGACATATTTTTATGCAAACCAATATTCACCAAGCTTTCTATTAGGATCTTATAAGAAAACTGAGTCAAACCCTTTTCATAATCAAGAAAAACAACATCCACAGGGAACCCTGCATCCAGGGTGGCACTAATAGGTTCAAAGAAATTAATCAGGTTGCTCTGACAAGATCTACCAGCAACAAAACCGTACCGTGTAATGTCCTCTAGGCCATTCCTTGTGACGTGCATGTTAATTCTATACATTATAAGTTTTTCCAAAATTTTTCCTATGCAGGATGTTAAACTAATCGGTCTATATTATTCCACCCTCTGTTTTGTTCCTCCCTTGTGAATAGGTATGACCCAGACTTCTTTCCAGTCATCTATTACTATACCAGTGTAGAGTGATTTATTGAATAGTAGTGTTAGGGGACCAGCTACTTCATAAGAAATTTCTTTTAAAAACTGTGAAGGAAAACCATCAGTACCTGCAGATAAAGAAGACTTAAAGGAGTTTATAGCAGAATATACTTCTGGAATTGTAATTACCTCCAGACTATCTTGAATTTTGGGGATTTTAGAATCAATAATTTCATTAACTTTATAAATACTAGTAAAGTATCTATTGAATTAGTTAGCCATGCTCAGTTCATCAGATATTAATTTATTATTTATAAATAGTGGACCCACTTTCGAAGAGTTCTTTCTCATAGAGCCAATATAATTAAAGAACTGCTTTTTATTATCTTTAGTGGTAGTAGCTAGTCTGAGCTCCGTTTCTTATTTTGCTTTTCTAATTGCTTGTTTAGTTTTATTTGCTTTTATTTTGAACCTGTTCCAGTTAATTACAGTTTTGTGCTTTTTGTATTTCTTAAAGGCTTTTTTTTTGATCTTATTAGTTTTTTAATTTTGGATGAAAACCATATAGGAAGTATTTTATGATTGAAGTATTTTCTGCGTACAGGTACCCATTTGTGGACACAGTAATTCCATTTTTCCTTAATATGGTGCCATATTTGTTTTACTTGTAATTCTTTCAGTTCCTTTTCAGAATTCCATTCCATTAGATATGTTTTTATTTCCTTGTAATTAGCTTTAGAATAGTTTCTCATTTTGGTAATACCTTTAACATTCATTGCATAATAATTACTTGCCCATAATACCATGCAATGATCGCTATCTCCTAAAGGGGCAACAATTGTTGGGGATTCTGTCTGTTCATAAATGTTAGTGAGTATTAGATCCAAAATGTTAGCTTTTCTATTCGGATTAAGTACAAGTTGTTCCAGGCCCATGGAAATAACTAAGTCAAGAAATTTAGCTTCCTGTTGACTACAGCCCATAAGTGTGTCCCAGTTGATTCCTGGATAATTAAAGTCACCCATTAATATAATATTATCAAGAGGATTGATTTTCTGAATATAGTCCAGAAATAAATTATTACATTCCTTATCTAGAGAGGGTGGGTGATAACAAATACCAGGTAATAGGTTCTTGTTCTAATAATAATTTAACCCACACACATTCTATACAATCAGGGTTCAGGATGTCATTGTATGTTTCATAACAATTTATTCCTTCTCTAATATAGACTGCAACACCCCCCCCCAGTATGCCCACAATGTTTAGCGAATAAAGTGTAACCAGGGATATTTTGCCCTCAAAATTCTTGAGTAAACCAAGTCTCAGTTACCCCACATATGTCAATTTTCCTAGTTATTAAAGTTAGACTGAGTTCATCAATTTTTTTTTTTTGCAAATAACTATATTTTATTTTAACAAACATCAAACCATAAACAATCAACCCCACTTTCCAGTAAACCCCAATACATCGTGGTACAGTAGAGTGCAATATGACACAGTAACAAAACAAACCCGTGACCAAACCCACCCCAAATCCAACCAACCCTCCTAACCCAGCAGCTTTACAAAGTAAGGGAAAAAATGCAGAAGAGAAACCAGATAACTTAAGAATCAGCATACTATAGCAATGAACTGTATCCTGTTTATGAAACCTTGTAAAACCCGTTCGAGGCCTGATTAAGAAATGAAGTGAAATGTGCAATAAGACAAAGATATATAAGAAAAAATGGGGGGGTGGAGAATATATTGAGCAGCCCTATCTATTCCCCAAGGGGTAATAGGAGAGGGGGCGGTACACTAGCCTCTGGAAGAGTAATATTGCGTAGACAATTCTAACTGGACTAGTAGCCAAATTTGTCCTTTAAGCGCTGGTAAAATTTGCCCCAACATGTATCGAATCTCTCGCTTGAATTAAAAACTTTAGCTACGACCCTTTCCGCATTCAAGGCTTCCAAAAAGGTATCCCACCATTCCTTGCATGAGGGAATCCCATCTCTCCACCAGTAGCGGAGGAGCAACAACTTTGTCACTAGAGTAATCAAGGCTACTTGGTATTTTTGGATTGTCGAGGGGATATGGGTGAACCTGCCAAGAATGCAGGCATCAAGGTTAAAATAAGGTGTAATATCACAAAAGGGGGTCATCCATGACTTGACCAAGTCCCAGAACTTAACCACTTTGGGGCACTCCCAAAGTTTGTGTAAGCTGGTGGCCATGGGGTTCCCACAATCTTTACATTCTGGGGAGTTAAGTCTATATATGCATGAAAGTTTAGCAGGAGAGATACAAATGTGCAGGATATTAAATTGAAGACCCCTCAATCTATCTTGTTTGATACAAGCATATAGGTCCAGCCAAACCTTTATCAGGTCTCTTCTGACCAATGCAAGGATAAGTTCACCTTCCAGTAGTGTGGAACAGGTGAGGCATCAAAATCTCTCTTTGCTAGGATAAACTTATAAATTTTTGAGATTGCATTGTTTGATAGTGCCAAGTCTTTTATCTCTCTTATCAATCTTCCAGCCTCCTCAGACCCTGGTCCACCCTTTAGGAATGAATACACCTTTGAATTTGGTACAGCTGCAGCCTATCCTCGAATCAATGAGAATTTTCTATCAAGGCAGAGGGTGGGTAGGGAGGCCATCTGAAAGCAAAATCCGCTGCTCTAGGTTTGTGGGAAAGGTTACCTACACATCTTTTAATGGCTGGTTGCCAATCAGAAGGTTAGGATTCTTGATAAGAGGTTGGGCTAGGTCTCTTGTATAAGGGATATTCAGAAGTGAGTAGAGCTGGTGCAAGGCCCTCATGTCCCAGCCGAGCGGGGTACCTCTGAGATTGAGAGGGATTTTGGACCAAGGGGTAAATAACAGGGACTCCACATCTAGATTAGCACTCTGGCCCATCAAGCGGTCTAAAATACCACTTTCTGATGTCGTTGCTGTGTCTGAGGCCCACAGGGCCGATCTTGCCACATGACTGGCCAAGTAGTAAATGTAGAAATCTGGTAGCTGTAAGCCCCCTTCCTTCCTTAGTCGAGTAAGTTTCCCGTAAGCCCTACGGGGGGGGTTTGCCATTCCATAAAAAATCCACACAATGTTTATGACAAAGGTTAAAAAAGGATTTAGGAAGATACACATTGAGATTGAAAAGGAAATAAGAAATTCTCGGCAAAATCATCATTTTAATTGTGTTAGATCTCCCCCAAAAGGATAAGGGAAGTCTAGCCCATCTTTCCAAATCCTCTTTGATGGATTTGAGCAGGGGTTTAAAATTCAGATCGGGTAACTCAGTTAGGTCTTTAGAAATTCTTATACCAAATAGAGTAGGGATTTTGTTTGCCAGCATAGGCCCAGGGAGGAACACCAACTCTGTTGCAACTGGGGGGAAAGTGGGTAGACCGTGGTTTTACTTTTGTCCAGTTTGTATCCCGAAAATTCACTGAAGCATGAGATAATCGAAAACAAGTGCGGGAGTGATTCTTGGCTATTCCAAGTATGAATTAACAAATCATCTGCAAAGGCAGACAATTTGAACTCGGACTCCCCTATACACACCCCCTGAACTCCATTATCTATCTTGATGGCTCTAATAAGGGGTTCTAAATATAAATTAAATAGAAACGGGGAGAGAGGACATCCTTGACGGGTGCCCCGCAACAACGGAAAAGGGGCTGAAATCAAATTGTTACAGGAAATCCTCGCTGTGGGACGCGTATACAATATTCGAATATAGTTCACAAACTTGTCCGGAATGCCAAATTTAGACAGTACCTCAAACATAAATTCCCATTCCACCCTGTCAAATGCCTTTTCTGCATCTAGTGAGACCAGAGATGCTTCCATATCCGGACTCGCTGACTCCTGAATTAAATAGAACAACTTTCTAAAGTGGTCTGCAGATGAGCGACCCGACACAAAACCGACTTGTTCAGGGCTCAGCAGTCCTGTCCACGCTGCCTTCATTCTGTTGGCCAAGATCTTGGCAAAAATCTTAATATCAATATTTAATAAAGACATTGGCCTGTAGTTGGTCACCAAGTCTAAAGGTTTGTCAGGTTTGGGTAAGAGGATAATTCTCGCCTCAAGGAGGGAGTGGTCTTCTATCCCCTGCTCATACCAAAAGATGTAAAGCTGTTGAAACAGTGGTATCAGGTGCTTTTTAAAGGTCTTGTAAAATAAAGCTGAAAACCCATCCGGTCCTGGTGCTTTATCCAGCTTCAAAGCATCAATGGACTGGGAAATCTCTTCAGATGAGAGAGGAGCCTCTAACATCGGACTAAGGTCCTGGGAAAGTTTAGGAAAGGGAATATTCATGAGAAATTCCCTCATTCTAGTAGCTGCATCTGGGGACAGTGGCACACTTGAGTATAAGTTTTTATAAAAGTCAAAAAAAATATTCAGTATGCCCTCTGGATCTGGGATCAATTCATTCGCCTGTGGGTGTCTCAGTGCAGCTACCTACTTTGCCGCAGCTCGTTGTTTCAGTTGCCAGGCTAGGATTTTCCAAGCCTTACTACCTTGCCCTATATAAGATGCCCTCAATCTAGAGGCTGAACTCTCCACCCTCTCTTTCATGGTCTTTTCATGCCAAGCCCTAAGGGAAGCGAGTTCCTGCTCTTGGACATAAGACCTCGATGTCTCACCTAAGGCATCCAAGACCTTAATTTTTTCCAAGCAATTAGATGTTAGGCATGCAATTTTCTTTTTACGGATTGATGCCACCTGATCAACTCACCCCTCCATGTGGCTTTTAAGGCCGCCCACACCCGATCGACTGCCTGAATTGAACCCCAATTAGATTTAATGGAATAGGACATAAATGCCTGAAAGCGGTCCAATAAAGGGGGGTCCTTAAATAGGCTGTTGTTTAGAGACCATGAGTAAGATCTAGGTGGTAAAGATAATGGCTGACACCGAAGGGTAATGGGGGAGTGATCCGAGATTACCCGACTAGAAATATTAACCTCTTGGATCAAAGTAAGGATCTGGTGGCTAACTAAAAAGAAATCAATACGGGAGTAGCTTCTATGAACAGGGGAATAGAAGGTGAACTCTCTGGCGGTTGGATTAAGTAGTCGTCATGGATCAGTTAGGCCTATCAAGGAGGTGAATTCCAACATTGCTCTCTGGGCTGGAGAAGGGAGGAGACCTTTGGACCATGAAAGATCCAAACGGTTGGATAGCACCAGATTCCAATCCCCGCCTAAGATTATGGGTTTGTCAGCTAAGGGTGCTATAAGTACCGCCAGCTGAGTGAAAAAGGATGGTGATTCCTGATTGGGCCCATAAATAGACCCCAACACTAAACTTGTGCCCCCCAACTTCCCTACCACAAAAACGAACCTACCTTCAGGATCGGAAACAACTTCTGATGGGAAAAAGGGGACCCCATTGGCCACCAAAACTGCAGCCCCTCTTTTGCTTGTAGACAAGCCCGCTCCAAAAGCCTGACCCACCCATCTTTTTTTTAGAAAGTGGAGCTGTTCAGGGAGCATATGTGTTTCTTGGAGAAATACTATTGATGGGTCGAAGTGCACCAAATGGTTTAAAATAATATGCTTCTTCTTATTATCTCTACCCCCCTTAATGTTCCATGAAACAATATTCAGATTAGAAGCCATGAATAACTCTATACAGGATACATCCTAGACTGTTAAGCTGCCATCTCCCTCCCCAAAAAACCACCCAATACCCAAAACTGAAAAGGGAAATCCCCCTGTTGAAAACCCCCCCTTACCCAAATCCCTACTGTTGCTATGCCTCCCGGCCCCAGGCCGACTCCAATCCTGATGGTCCATGGCACGCTCAAAAGGTGGGGCCTCTCCCTCCTAAAGAAAGAAAAAAAAAAAGTTTGTCCTATCCCCGCTACTTAGTACGCCCTGTAAGGCTATTGGCAACCGTACCAATCAATCATATTCCCATTCCAGTTAGGCTAACCCTACTCCATTCTCTATGTTGGGTTGTAAGAGCAACCTTGTTATACTCAAAAATTAACCAGCAACTGCCTTCCTGTGTAAATAAATCATTAGGGTATCCTAACATTAGGCGAGTCATGAGAAATTACAGTAGAAGCCAGAAAGAAGGAGAAGAAGTACTATATCGCCATACAACAACACTAACATTACCCAGTACTTCAGTCCAAAAATGCCATAACTTTAAAACATTTAGGCATAAACATTATCTACCACCCCAACGGTAGCCACCTGTTTAAGCGAGGGGTAAAAGTTAACGGGTCAGACCCAAAACCAAGTAACCAGACGGAATGACCGGTTGTATTTAAAGCTAATTAGGTGAGTAGATACCAGAACTTTGGCGAGGTCTGAGGCCCGCCATGGCTCCAGAGGGGCTCTAAACACCCTCTGCCCCAAGGAGACATACCAGGGCTGCCTTTATCCAGTGGAGGGAGTCCTCCATAAAAACATGACGGAAGTAATCAGTGGCATCCTTACAACACCCAGGTATCTGTTCTCTTTGTATAGGAGCCTCCATCGGGGGCCCCTCCAAAAACCGAAAGGGTACCCATCCAGAGTAGGCAGTTCAAGAGTATAATAAAGCAAGGTATCAAATAAAAACAAGTCCAATACCCCAGTAATATGTCCATGAGGGAAAAATTAACATTAAAACAGGAAAATAGTGACTGTATAGAATCTCAACATTCTACAGGATTGGTAAAAAAGTTTAACACTTTGCAATTTTAAATGTCAGTCCGAAAGAAGTCCACTGGATCCTGGAGAGCTTCCTGCAGGTCAGCCCCTCTCAGCCATTGGAAAATAAGTCTGGGAATAATTCTTTTAGAGACTTCAGAGCTTCGTCTGAAGATTCAAAGAGTTTTTTCCCATCCTTGAGGGTAACTTCTAGTTTGGCTGGGTATAGCATACGGTGTCTTACCCCAGCAGCCCAGAGTTTTGATGTGATGGGACGAAAACTGGCTCGAGCCATCCTGCTCTTCACTGTTAAATCTGGTACCACACGTAGTTTCTTGCCTTCCCAGAGGATGGCTGAAAGCTTCCTTGCCTCCTTTAAAATGTGCTCTCGATCGAGATAATTTAGTAGCTTAAAGATTATAGGCCTTGGGGGATCTGGGGAGAAGGCTTTGCCCTTAAGGCCCGATGTCCCCTTTCTATAACATATTCAGGCCCATTAGGCGAGGGCCTACTGTCTTTTTGAGAAACTTTTGTAAGAAAGTAATTGTATTGGAGCCTTCTTCACCTTCCGGGAGCCCCAGTAGCACTAGGTTATTTCGGCCATTCCTTCCTTCAAGGTCATCTAGGCGATCTTCTAGTTTGGTTAGAGACCTCCTGTATTCAACCATGGCAGGGCCTTGTTTCTCTGCGCTTCGTTCTAAGGATGAGATTCGGGCTTCTGCATCGGTGACCCGCCGCGCTAGTTGCGTTAATGCGGGCTTGAAGTCAGCAACCTCCTCAATAAGCTTAAATAGAGTGTCTTTAATTGTTGTCAAGTCTGCATATATCCAAGAGGGCGTGAGGTCGTCTGGCTGGGCCGCCGGGGAAGAGCTGTGCCGAGGACGTTTTGCCTCCAGTTCTTGCTTCGATTCCTCCATTTTAGCCGGATTGACCAGATGAGATAACCCTCCGGGCAGTGCACTACTTGGTGTAGGATTATCACTGAAGAAAGCCTTGAAAAATGTGAGGAAAGATCGGTATTTTAAAAAACGAGAGAGAGAGCCCCTTGTGCTGGCTGCTAGACCTTCGAGCGCATCACGTGACTCGAGTTCATCAATCTTATTGTTTAGGCTTCTTGCATTTAATAATAGGATGTTTAGTTTGGAATGTTGTATATTAAGATTTTGTTTTATATTTTTACTTTTTTTATAGGAGAGTGTTCTGTTCGTTTTTCCTGAACTGGTTAGAAGTGTTATCTCAGAATCAATTGAACAAGCCTTCCCTTCCCGCTTTATAAGTTTAAAAAAGATGTAATCTCTTCATTAATCAAGTTTCCTAGTAGTGTAGATCCTTTTTTATTCAAGTGCAGGCCATCTCTTAAATAGAATTGCCAATTATATTGAACTGTTCCCAATGCGTTAAGCATTTTAAGCTTTGCTTTAAACACCATGCCCTTAACCAGTTGTTAATTTTTTTGATCTTTGCTTCCATGTAACTATCAGCCCTAGGTGCTGGAAGTAGTTCAGAAAATACTATGTGTGCCCCTTTTTCAGTTAAGATATTAGTAAGTCCTACAAAGGCTTCTTTGATCTCTTGTAGACTTTGTTTGTGTATATTATTTATTCCTGCATGAATTATTACCAAAGGATCTTTACTATTTTGAAGAATTTTTGTGGTCAGTTTAGTAATGTCCTGGAGTGTAGCTCCACGGAAACAAGACACGGTACGCGTGGCTTTATTTACCTCACAAATTTGTCTATCAAGTTTAGAAATCATAGAATCTCCCAGTATAAAGATTTCTTGAGGGTGAACTGAGGCAAGGTTTTCATTTAAATTAGGTGTTTCCATCTCAACACACTCTATGACTTCACTAGGAGATGGTAAAATGTGTACTTCCATCAGATTGTTATTAGTATTAGTTGTCCCATGAGTAGTTCCCAGAGGATTACCAGTACATAGGTTCTTAGCTAAGGATCCACAATTATTCTCAGTGGGGGCTATTACAAGTGTATTGTTGGCAGAACTATTGCTGGTATCTTCAATTAAGTTTATTAGTGGATCAAAGCTGTTGCAAGTAGGCAGAGTAAAACATTGAGAAATTCTTCCTTTTTTAGCCGGTTTAAGGTATTGTCAGTATACCATTCTTCTTCATTTTCTACTATGTCTATTTCCTGCCTACGTCTTTTACGTGAGGATGTACCTGATACATCTTTAGTTATAGTAGTCAAGCTGTTCCCTGACAATCAGTGTTTGGTGTATCAGGTATCTGAAGTCTTTTTCTGGTTTCAGTCTGGCTAAGTTCCAAGGCCCTTAACCTGTTGTCAAATAGAGTAATCTCCTCTTCAAGTTCTTGGTTCTTAATACACTTGGGACGTATAAAGTCGCTAGCAGATGCAATGTTATTATCTAATAGGTACATATTACATTTAGTGCATAAAATTGCTAGGCGACCATCCCTTGTTTTTAATAAAGGCTCCATGATTTTGAATTATTGTAGAAAAAAAGAACAAGTTTACTTTACCACAACATGGATTAAATCATTCCTCAAGAGTTTCTAATTGATCACCAAAGACGCCAAACACGCGCTGACGTACGTGTCTTTGTTCGCGTCTTTGCACGCGCTCGACGCGCGCTCGCCCTGCTCACCACAGGGCTGGTTTAAATAGCCCTGTCTGACCTGGAAGTAGTAACCAGGGTCACCAGTCTAGCCCCAAGCTAGTTGTAAAAAAGTGTAATTTAGCGATTTATTATCGCAGCCTTTTTAAATACAGGCGAGTTTCTGGTGAGGTTCTAGCTGGATTTACCAACTTACAAAGCCTGTCTGGCTCCCACAACAAATCAGGTTCACAGCCCACTCAAGTTTAGTAGCCCTGGAGAAACCCTCACAGGCTACCACTCCTCCACCTAGCAAGTGCAAGCTAGGGCTCCAGTGTCTCACGTTTATGCGAGTATTTCAGTTAAAAGCAGTATATCTTTCACAATAGTTTAAAAAGTGCAACAAGGTATATTGATACAGAAGGCACAGCAAGCAGCAAAGCCACTAACGAAATTGCTTGCTGCAGGGCTGGTTTAAATAGCCCTGTCTGACCCGGAAGTAGTAACCAGGGTCACCAGTCTAGCCCCAAGCTAGTTGTAAAAAAGTTTAATTTAGCGATTTATTATCGAAGCCTTTTTAAGTACAGGCGAGTTTCTGGTTAGGTTCTAGCTGGATTTACCAGCTTACAAAGCCTGTCTGGCTCCCACAACAAATCAGATTCACAGCCCTCTCAAGTTTAGTAGCCCTGGAGAAACCCTCACAGGCTACCACTCCTCCACCTAGCAAGTGCAAGCTAGGGCTCCAGTGTCATGTTTATGTGAGTATTTTAGTTAAAAGCAATATATCTTTCACAATAGTTTAAAAAGTGCAACAAGGTATATTGATACAGAAGGCACAGCAAGCAGCAAAGCCACTAATGAAATTGCCTGCTGCAGGGCTGGTTTAAATAGCCTGTCTGACCCGGAAGTAGTAACCAGGGTCACCAGTCTAGACCCAAGCTAGTTGTAAAAAACTATATATGGCACTAATCTCAGCATATGCCAAAAAAATAATACTCCGGCACCGGAAAGATGCAGTCACCCCTCTTATACTGAATGATACTGAGAAATAATGTTTGCTATACAAGTAGAGCGGGTTGTAGCGGGAGTGTCTAATAATATGGAAAAATTCAAACAGATCTGGGACCCCTTACTAAGTTTGTTGTTGATCCGGAGTGAATAGGGCAAATCTAACATTGGAGCTCCTTAATATCCGGTGGCAGTTTAAGAGTTCTTGAGGTGAATTATATGTGATATAAGAAAAACAGTATTACCTATTGGCAGTCGGGGTGGGTTGGGGGGATACAGGCATCTGTTTATCCTGTTGTACCTTACTCAACTGGCAATAATACTAAGAGGTAAATTTTTTCTTTCCTTTTTCTTTATGTAAATGCTTATAATGCATGTAGACTATAATGTACTTTGGATGCCTGTAACATTGTGGTGGGGAAAAAAAAGAAAAACCTAATAAAATATATTCAATAAAAAAAAAATATGTGTATGCTGGTCCCCCATGTCCAGATGACTCCCCTTTTTACCTCAACTCACACGTGCATGGCAAAGCTGGCAGATTGCAACTGACTCATCATTTGTATCTTGGGCAAAAAAATCCCAAACAAGGGATTGTGATCCCCTACTTTAAACATGTCCCTGATGCTGCTTATTGGACTCCAGTTTTTTAACCCATGAAATGGGGGAATGTGCTACATGATTTTTCAGGCTGGACCACTTGGACTCCAACTGACCACCGTGATTACCTATGATTATTACTGGGTCATCACCATCATCATCAACTGGAACTGCTAAATCACAACTTTTTTGAGGGGGGGGATTTAATGCCAGCAGACCCAGACACAGTCACCTTGACTTTCTTTTTCTCCAATTCCCAACAGGGGTCACTGACATCATCATCATCATATTCATCAACATCATCCACATCCACATTTTTAGCTTGGATGCTGTTATGTGGAGAACATGTTGCAATCACAGCAACATCATCATCATTATCACCTGCTATTTTTGCACCACACTTTGAATCATTGAATGGCAAAGGCATGACCTCAACCACGGTGGAAGAAATGTGACATTGTGAGTTATCGTGGCCATGATCAGAATCATGTTCAACTATCATGGGGATGTTAATGGGGAGTATGAAATCATCTACACTGTCAGTCATAACTTTAGACTCAACTATAGTTTTTGAAATGGTTAACTGGTCAGAAGTGGAACTTGAGGCAGCAATACTCATACCAGCAGAAACTGCACTAATACCACCAGCTGGGACAACATCACCTCCTCCAACTATGAGTGAGACTACAGATTGCGCTGTAAAAAACATTGATGGAGAAATCCCTTTACTGACATCAGTAGCTATGCACTTCTGCGTACTATGATGCCCACAGTCTTGCCACTGGAAGCAGTGCCATGGCCAGAAACAGTTTTGCTTGCATGTCTCTTTGCAGGCATTTTGGGGGATCACCAAGAAAAGTATAAGCAAATTTTGAGTTCTGAACTTTTAGTCTGGGCCAGTGGATGTAAAGCCAAAAAAAAAAACCTACTGTGGCTTGTAGATGGAGATTGGGCACTAAATAGGTGCAAAAGTACAGACAGATTAAGATTGCACTGCGCAATCAAGAAGAGATGCAGATGCAGTCACAACAACACCTTAACCACTGCTCACAAGTCACAATCCAATCTGGAAAAGAATACCTTTTGTTGGTTGGGTGGGGTGGGGAGCAGTGCACTGCAGTAACAGTCCAAAACCAAGATACTACAAAGCAGTACAAAATCACGCAGGTGTAGTGGAAAGCAGGTTCACACTGCTGCAATTACTCTGTGGCACAATAAAAGGTGTCTGATTTGATGGCACGCATCACACACACACTGTCACAAACACACTACAAGTGATGCATAGCAAATTGAAAACTTCAGTAATATAACCAAATCTTTTAAACAAACTGAAATTATGCACTGCTGCACCACACAACAAACAGCGAAAAAACTTCAAGAATTACTGAAAATATTACTGTGTGTACATTAACACAGTTATACAACAAAAATATTACCAAAACAGAAAGACCGCCTTTTTCTCCCAGTTAATCTACCTACACCACAGATACGCCCCTCCCTCAAAGCACACTTCAAGTGTCTGTTAGCACACAGACTAAATGTTCTAAATTAACATTAAAAATCCACACACAAACAATAAACACTCGATGATATGAGCACAGAAGAGTTTCCTACAATCGATGTACTAAATTTTGAGCAAAGAAATGGCTCGAAAAGGCTTTTTTAACAGCTTTTAGAGGGTTTGAATCACAGAGCTCTGAGAACAAACTGTCTCCAGCTACCACTACACACACACTACACAGAGCTGAGGCTGTGCAGAACAATTGAGAACCCATGTGAACTGCAATCCCATGAATCAATGCAAAATTCTCCATAGAGCTCAATTACAAGGCAAAGTGATGCGAAGTACATTGATTTCTATGTACTTCCCATTAAAATTGGCACAGAAATGGTTGAGGGAGGCAGAGTAGCATGAAGTCCATTGAAATCAATGACTTTGTGTTCCTCATCATGACATGAAGTAATCCGCTTCGCATTGCGGAATATTTCATGGATTCCTCATTACTCCGGAAATTGCTTTGTGGAGTGAATTTTAGTCACTTCACCCACCACTGTGGAGGAGTACATTGGCTGTCTGGCAGGCATCAGGCAGTTGATTTATAAAGAGGGCAAATAGGAGTGAGCCCAAGATGGAGTCTTGAGGAATACCAATAGATACTATCCTAGTGTCAGATGAAGATTTATCAATACTTCACATGCTGGGAGCAGTTGGTTAGTAGCTGTAAACCCAGTCAGCTGTGTCCTGTGACAAACCCAGGCCAAGGAGTTTGCTAACTATGGCTGACCTGGTCAAAGGCTTTAGTAAGGTTGATATATAGCTCTGATGAGGTCACCATTGTCAAGGGCCTCATGAACATAGTTGGTGCATTCTATCAGTGATGGATTAACCAATACTTGCTCCTAGATCAGCACATGTATCATCCCCCAGCCATGAGGCGGACACCATTTTGACATGATCAAGGAGAAATAAATTCAGATTTTTTTAATAAGACAGAGGAACCTCATAGCTACAGCAACAACTAAATTTTAAAGTTTATACAACACACTGAACAATAAATGAAAGATAAAGCAGATGATCATAGGACACTTTACCCCCCTACAATCCTCAGCCAACAGTAGAGTCACAGAGCAGAAAATGTTCAGAATGTGATATAAGTCACTCAGCTGAAACCAGAAGCATTCAGGTGTCCTTACCCTCCCGCAGATCCTCTGGCTCTCTAGATCTTGCCATTTCAAACTCTATGTTGATTTATTCTGCCCACTTTCTTGCCTTCAAGGTGTCTGTAAACTAGTAGGTGTGACCCCACAAAGAATGTGGAGTTGGGCAGACATCAGCAGTGAATGTGTGATTTCCAGGCTTTTTAGTTGGGCTCGAATAGCATCAAACTTTTTTCACTTGGTCTGAGTTGCATAGGAGAGGTTGGGAAACAAATGTAAAGTTGTGCTGTTGTAGTTGAGATTCTGATAGTCCCTGGAGGCCTGTAGTAGCATATTCCACACCACCACCAAAGCTGTTACCAGCAGTATAATCCCTGGCTTGTCCCCTTGCTGATCCACTGAGGGCAGAAAGATTCAGTATGCTTTAATAGAGTGTGGAGCAAAAGCATCTGATGTTAGTCCCAAAAGCCCGGGCAGCTCTGATTTTAAAAATTGGAAGACTTGCACACCTTCACTCCCTTCCTGAAGCCTGCTCAGCCTCACATTAGAAGTCCTGTATTAATTGTCCATGGCTTCCAGCTGATATCTCAGTTGGGCATTTTCTAAAGTCATTTTGCTAGTTGCTGCCAAGGCTTGGGTGGCTGTAGCTTCTGCTAAGATCACAGTTTTTGTAGTGAACTATATCTTAATATCCTGCTTTCCTGCTTCCCCAGCCTTTTGTGGATGGCTTTAACTTTGTCATCAATGGCCTGCATCAGTGCCATCATGGACTTCCGTGGTTGTCTGGCTCCATTGCCAGTCAGCAGTGCAGTGGATTTCCTGGTCTGTAGCTCAGGTTGCTACTGGCGATCCTTCATTCCTCCTCTGGTTCCCTTCGGTCTCACCATCCAGAGTTTAACATTAGACTGCTACTGATATTAAAATGAGTTGCAATCCAATCCATCATGTGTTTTCAATTTTCTTAACTTGTGAAGTTATTTTATTTCAGTAAAGCCCCACAAATGTGCAGAGCTGTACAGAGATGTGTCCTCTTGGCAAGCATGCTCAAAACTGCCCCCAATTTTTTAACTTTAATTTTCATATGAACTACAGGTGTTTGCAGCCTTATAATCACAGAGTTTTTACATATTTTCTTATTATCTAATAGTTCTGATGTAAGAACTCATGGTTTATTATGTTGTATATGGTAACCTTATATTTTACTGCTGCCACATGTATCAAAAGTAAAAGTAAATTGGAAAAAAAACCTTCAGCTGCACCTGAGCAGGCACAGCTAGGATTCAGTAGAAGTGTTGTATGCTAGTCTGTTCACTTAGCAGTTCTGAGTGTCATTAGAGGCTGCTTTCATGACCTGAAGATCTTTTTGGCACATCTGTGAACAAAGAGTGAAGGGGGAAGAGAGAGAGAGAGAGGAGAGAGAGAGAGAGAGAGAGAGAGAGAGAGATGCTTCTCCCAGTAAGCTCCAAAATGTTAAAACATGGATCAATTTTTTTACTGTATATGCTGAATTGCCCACATGCTGCAGAAATGTGAAGGAAAAACAGTCAGGTACAATTTAATTCCAAACTGAGTTATTTCTTTCTATTTTGAGAGTTGAGAGAATGTGTTTTGTGAGGCAACTAATTTGTGAATACAGTCAGCAGCTGTGTTAATTGGGGGCATGGGTTAAGCAGCATGACTTTGATTGACAGCTTGCAGTTACATACAACCAGTGGTACCCAAAATTATAATATACTGTAAGGAGTAATATATGGGTGACCATAGACAACATGGCTGTGTTTACATCAGGGGGTTGAAATACCAGCAGATGGACCTTGAGAATGAAGCTTGATAGGTCCATGACTTTATCATAACCCTGAGATGGAAACACAAGGGCAGTTGTGTATGGTTGCTCATATTTTATTGTTTATAGTAAATAGTTTTAGTAAAAATCGTACTGTAGTAGTTTTTGTTTTGCCTCTATGTGGCACTGTGGTAGTCAGTTGGTAATAAATGTATGTTTATTCCTTTTATTTTATTATTTTAATTATCTTATTTAGTTCTGCCAGTTTTTCTGTATAGGTTGGTGTTGTTTCAGGTAGTCCTGATGAGAATGAGTGAGAGAAAGAGAGAGCTCAAGGGCTTGCAAATAGGAGCACTGTGTGCTATCATGGTTACTGCACAAAACATCAAGTGTTACATTAAATGACACTGAATGCAAGCAGAAGGCACTAGTTCCAGTTTTCAGAAGGAATAAAATTTAAAACTTTGGGACATTATTTTTAACTAAATAATGTTGCAGTTCACCTAATAGGACCATGTACTCATGAATGCATGAGTTAAGAGAAAACCTGGCACATCTCTGTAATGTTAGTGAGTGAGGCACCAAAAATAAAATGCAAGGAGGCAGGCTGGCAGCAGTCAGTATGAGTGGGCACAGGTGCTGTGATTATAGAGTGTGCACAAGTTTAGAACATGTACAACATAGAGGATAGTGTATGGGCAACAGTGAACAGCAGTGTTGTTCACTTTGAGAGGTTGTCATGACAACCGTTGAAATCTTGAGAGCGAAGCTCGAGAGGTTTGAGGGTGTCATGACACCTCAAAAAGTGAACGGCACTGTTGTTGTTCAATGTTGCCCATACACTGTCTTTTACAGTGTATGGGCAAAAACTGTATCCCAAAACAGCATGTGACTACCACCACAGTCGTGCCGTGATGTCGTTGACTCACTGCCACCACCCCGTGTCTGTAAAATCACTTCACTCCTTCTGGTTCCACAAAGATAGTGTTACTTCATCAGTTTTAGAAAGAAATACAGCTGTCCTGCTGTATGCCGGCCACTATTTAAAAAAATGGCACTTACTGAAAGATTGTAACATCCTCCTGTGCCATCAGTAAACTGCTGTGGGCATTTTTTGAATGGCTTCGAACTGCAATTTGCGCATGCGCAAACACAATCTGAGCTGTTGTACTGTTGTTGGGATGTACTTACAATGGTACAACAACATTGTGATGTCACATCAATGGTACAACAAGTCTAGGGAAAGCTAGATTTTGAGAGACAACAATGTTCTAACATACACTATAAGGTTTTAGAGGTGATTGATTTCAGTGCATAATAAGACCTAACCAGATACTATATATAGAATAATACATGGGGTTGTGTGCTTAACAAGAATTTTACACACACCTGAGGTGATGGGTGCTACAGTGGTGATCGTGCAAAGGTTTATCAGTATTGACATATACCTCAAGGTACCACTGAGGCACTCAAGTTCAAGTTGCATTGACTGTAATGTAATCCTGCCTCAGTACCACTGAGATATACCTCAGTACTGATACACTTTTATATGATCACCACTGTACATAAACCCCGAGATCAAAGCTCAAGGAGTTTCATTAAGCATCCAACACCAAGAGTATGTGTAAAATTCATGTTTTACACACAGCCCCATGTTTTGTTTTATAATTGCTGGGTATCATTTTTTTTTTTGCCACAGCAGTTATATACAGACTCTGGTCAGAGCCACTATGGCTGCTAATACATTAACTTGATAAGCATGTTTCATGGGCTTAAATGTAAAGATGAATTGCTGTAGCAGCTTTGTGTGCATTTTTCTTTTTCAGTAAAGTTAGATCTTTTATCTGGTTGCTCCTGTGTTTCCCATGTGTTTAAAGTGCAGGAGGTGAGTGCGTCTTGTATTGTGTGGGGTAGAAGAGGGAGCTCCACACCAAGGCCTTCAAGTTATGGTAGAAGAAATGGTGCAGAGATGAGAGGTATGGCTACAATGGGGATTGAGCGCCAACCTGATAGAATAAGAGTCTATACTGAGGTGAATGCCAGCTTCCATTAAGGAGGGAAACATAGTCCTCAGTGCACATTTTAAATGTTACTTTGTTCATAGGCGAATACAAGATCAAGGGACTAGCCCATTATGACCTCACCACCCTTAAATTGGGTAGAATTAATATTTAGATTCCCCCATATATAGATCCAAATTATGTTTAAACTGTTGCAGGTTAGTACTTTCAACTACCTCCTGTGGTAAGGAATTTTATAAAGAAGCAATTTCTTTTAGCTGTCTTATTTATATTTGCCCTCAACTTCAATTTATGGCATAGAGTATTTATTTATTTAGTTTTTGTTGACCGGGCAAGTGGACTAGACAAATCCTGCCTATTTTCAGGCATGACCCGGGGGAGGGGGATACAGATGAATACCAACTGACCTTGAACCAGACCAAGCTGTTGGTGGTATTTTTTTTAGTGAATGAGGGACATTTGGTCAGGACACCCAGGAAATCCCCCTACTCTTTTCGATAAGTGCCTTGAGATCTTTAACATCAACCTGAACTACCACCAATCCAGGCAGATGGGACCTCGGTTTAACGTCTCATCCGAAAGACGCTTACAAAAGGGTGCCAATCCAAACATATTGTTTCAAATAATGCCTCATCTCTGGTTGCTTTGTAAATTAGACATGGGTCTCCTCTTATTGAGCGATATTCCAGGGAGAAAAGATTCAAGTTTTTTAATCTGTCTTCATATGAAAAAGTATTTAAATTCTTTATGTGTTGTGTAAATCTCCTCTGTACTTTTTCTACAAACTTCCTGTCCTTCACTAGTGTTGGAGCACAGAAGGATGAGCAGCAATCAAAATTAGATCTGACTATACTGCTATATATATAGGTATTAATACTTCTTGCTCCCTGCTTTTAACATTTTTTAAAATACCATTTACTAATCAATGTCATTTTTTAACTGTTTTGTTTGTATGATCAGAGAATTTAAAATTATTTGTAATATAGACTGCCAAGTCTTTTTCAGAGGTAACCTTACTTAAATGTGCTTTATTTATAAACTACTCAGCCATTTTGTTATTTTTCCAAAATGCATTATTTTGCATTTAGAAATATCACAGGTTAAATTATTTATATTAGCCCATTTAGATATACCATTCAAATTGGCCTGTAATTTTTGTGCAGATGTAATATCATGTACAATGGCACCCAATTTGGCATCGTCTGCATATTTATTTAGCCATACTCATCTGTGGTGGTCATACTTGAGATGAGGACATTAAACAAAATTGGGCCCAATACAGAGCCCTGGGGCACACCACTAGTGATCTCACTCCAAGAGGACTTGTATCCCCCTACACTGACCTGTTGATGTCTATCTGTTAACCATGATGAGATCCATATTATAATATTTTTTGTGAAATTTCAAGTTAACCAAACATCCTATTAAAATTTTGTGAGAAATCAAATTGAAAGCCTTTTCATAATCCAAGAAGATGACATCTACAGGAAGGCCTGAATCTAGTACTTCACTGATGGATTCAAAAAAAATAATTAAATTGCTCTGGCAAGATCTACCTGGTAAAAATCTGTGCTGTGATATATCTAATTGTCTATTTTTCAATATATGCATACTTATTTTATGAGATAAAAGTTTCTTCATAACTTTCCCTATGCAGGATGTTAGACTAATGGGTCTATAGTGCTTCACATTCTGCTTAGCACCACCCTTATGTATAGGGATTACCAAAGCTTCTTTCCATTCTTTTAGAACAACTCCTTTGGAAATCGATTCATTAAACAACAAGGTAAGAGCACCAACTAGCTCACATGAAACTGCTTTCAGAAAGGTAAAAGGGATATTATCAGGTCCAGCTGACAGTGATGAGTTAAAAGAATTTATCACTGAATAGGTTTCTGCAACAGTAAATACAATGTCTAGATCCATAGAATCACAAACTATATTTCCCAAAGGTTCTTTATTTTTAAAGATACTGGCAAAATTTTGACTACATTCATTTGCCATTAACTGTTCATCAGAAACTAGTTTATCATTTATTTGTAAAGGTCCAACCTTACAGGCAGTAGTTTTTAAAGAACCAATATAATTAAAGAAGTGGTTTTTTATTATCTTTTTGGACTGTTGCCAGATTATATTCCATTTCTTTCTTTGCCTTTCTAATAGCTAATTTAGTTTTTTTTAGCTTTTTGTTTAAACCTGTTCTGGTTAAGCTTAGTTCTGTATTTTTTTATATTTATTAAAGGCCTTCTTTTTTGCCCTGACAAGTCTTGTAATTCCTGTTGAATACCAGAGTGGAAGTCTCCTATTATTTTAATATTTTGTCCTTTCAGGAACCCAGTTTAGGAAACAGAAGTCACTTTTTTCTTTAATATTTACCCATATCTCTTCTACTGTAAATTTATTTAATTATTTTTGCCAGTTCCAATTTAATAGATAGGAGTTAATTGCCTCATAGTTGGCTCTTTCAAAGTTCCCCATTTTACTTATTCCCTTGGTATCCATCTTATAGTAATTTATAGACCATAGTAACATGCAATGATCACTGTCTCCTAGTGGTTCCAAATAATCAGTGTTTCTACCTATTCATTAAAGTTTGTGAGGATTAAATCCAGGATATTATTCTGTTTTGTAGGTTCCTGCACTACCTGATCTAGGCCTAAGTATACAGTATTATAGTTTTAAGAAATGTTGTTTCCTGATAATTAGACCCCTCTAATATTCCAGCAAAATTGAAATCATCCATTAAAACAATATTGTCCAGTTGGTTAATGTTTTGTAAATAATCCAGAAAGGAAGCATTTTTGTTAGTATCAAGAGATGGTGGAAGATAGCAAAGGCCTAATGTCATGGGGTTGTAATTATATTTTATTTTGACCCATATGATCTCTATTCCAGTAGGTGCAGGGGTATCAATGTTTGCTTCTACACAAGCAATACAATTTTTAATATAAATGGCCACTCCACCACCTCTCATAGAGGTACAAATCTTTTTGAAAAGTGTATAACCTTGAATTTCATGACCCCACTGTTCATCAGTGAACCAGGTTTCTGTTACCCCACATAAATCAATGTTTTGGGTGTACAATATGATCTGAAGTTCATTTATTTTATTCATTAAACTTCTGGGTCCAGATATTCAAAAGGGCTGCACATGGTGCAACAGTGTTGCACCATGCGCTACCCACTGAAGTGCCCCGGCACGATATTCAAACAGGAATTGTGCCTGGCACAAATCCCGATGCGTCAGAGAGCATCAGTAATATATGCAGCGCAGGTGGGGGGTGTGTACCCATGCATACGCTGCACATCCCGCTATTCAGCCCAGGATGTGCTGAGTCCATGCATGTGCAACCCCTACTTGAGCCGCACAAAGTTGATCCAAAAAAAAGGAACAACAGCTGGCCACCCACAGGTGAGCTGCCATATTGCAGGGTGCAACATGGCAGCTGCCATCTGTGGGTGGCCACCTGAGCTCTGGCTGCACCTCCGTGGTGGCATCCCCCCATGCCTGATCGCAGGCATCTGATAAAAATAATAACATCTAATATTCCTGGTGGTCCAGTGGACTGTTCTCAGCCCGATCATGGGCATTTGTATAAAAAAAGATGATCCAATATCCCTGGTGGTCCAGTGGACCACTCTCAACCCAATCATGGGCATTTGTATAAAAAAAGATAATCCAATATCCCTGGTGCTCCAGTGGACTGCTCTCTGACCGATCGCAGGCATTTGTATAAAAAAAGTATGCCCACTATCCCTGGTGGTCCAGCGGACCACCCTCCCCACTTGCCCACTGATCCCCACTGCCCCACTCCCCTGGTCAGTGGAAGGCAGCACACCACCCACCTGCCGCCTCGCTGCCCGCCGACTGACACTGTAGGTTGTACACCCATTGGTCCACAGCATGAGCCAATGGGCGCAGCTTGTATACACATTCCAGATATGTGAATGGATCCATCTGGCTATCTGGAATGTGTAGAACGGAAAGTTGCACGCCCATTGGCTCACGCCAGGACCAATGGGTGTACAGCCCTACCTATGGTGTCAATCGGTGGGTGACGGGTGGCAGGCAGGTGGGCAGGGCCACCTGCCACTGACCCGGGGGGAGCGGGGTGGTGGGGATCAGTGAGTGGGTAGGGAAGGGGTCCCTGGACCACCAGGGATAGTGAACATACTTTTTATATACAAATGTCCGCGATCAGGCTGAGAGTGGTCTACTGGACCACCAGGGATGTTGGATTATCTTTTTTTATACAAATGCCTGCAATCGGGCTGAGAGCGGTCCACTGGACCACCAGGGATATTGGATTATTTTTTTTATACAAATGCCCATGATTGGGCTGAGAGCAGTCCACTGGACCACCAGAGATATAATACACTATTTTATATTTACTGAAGCCCGCGATTGGGCTGTGGGGCACATTGCCATGCTATGCAGGGGGTGCCGGTCCCCGGCGGCTGCTGTCTGGCAGGGCACCAGGCGTAAGTCACCGAGGATCAGTGCACCTGCATGCAAATGGGGCTATAATGACATGCAAATGTCCCCATTTGTGCCTTGCATACATTATGGCCCCATTTGCATGTGCACTTTTGAATATCATGGTTGCTGCACATGGCACAACAGAACTTGTGCTAGCGCATCCCCCTGCTCCACTCTGGCCACTTGCGCTGGTGCAGTGCAACTGCGCCATGAGCACTGCTGCTGGCCAGGGTGCGGTATTCAGTGATGCTGTGCCATGGCACAGCTCTGTTGAATATCTCCCAGTCAACACCCCTGCGTAGTCAAGTTGTGCTGTGCCCAGGCTTGCGCCACAGCCTGGCACAGTTTGAATATCTGGGCCCTGGTGTCTAATAGTATTATTTTAAGTTTAGACCCTAGAGTTGGAGAATTTTGTTTCTGTTTGTTAGTGGGTTTGCTAGGTTCCATTATTGTATTTCTGTCAAGTACAGTGGTGTCTATATATGTTCTATGGTTCCATGTAATCCCACCCCCCTCTATTAGTTTAAAGAGGAGACTATCTGTGCATTAATACTGTTGCCCAGTATTCTAGTACCATGTTTATTTAGGTGTAGGCCATCTCTTGAGTAGAGTTCCCATTTATTATTAAATTGTTCCCAATGAGTCAGGCACTTAATATTTTGCCTTAAGAACCAACCCCTTAGCCAATCATTTACATGTTTTATCTTAGCCTTTGTGTACCGATCCACCTTTAGTTCTGGTAATATTTCCGATAAAACAATATTAGCTCCAATATCTGCTAGTATGTTTGTTAATCCTACATAGGCCTACTTGATCTGTTGTGTACTCTGATTCCTAATATTATTTGTGCCAGCATGAACAATTACCAGGGGGTCTTAACCACTATTTTTTTTAATTTGTTTAGTCATTTTTGTGATGTCCTGGATTTTTGCACCACAAAAGCAAGATAGAGTATGTGTAGCTTTGTTTATGTCACATATTTGCCTGTCCAGATTACAGATCATAGAATCACCCAAGATATAAATTTGTTCAAGCCAGTTTTGGGCTCTGTCTCTCACCATATTTAATGTTTGGTCAGGATAATTATTACAAATTATTGGCCCATAAAAACTGAGTAGATCTGACTGAATATTATCATCATTTTCTGTTTGACTATGGGCCCCTAGGTTTTTTATCAGAGTGAGTAGTTACATAAGGAACCCTGGCTAGCAATGAATTTGCATTGTTATCTTCCATTATAGAGTCATTTCCTGTGACATCTTCCTCAGAATTCACTAGTAGAGAATCAAAGCTATTACATAGTGGTATTTGGAAGCCAACAGTTTTCCTCCCTCTTTTTGTATTTTTATTGGTTTGAACCGTAAACCACTCATCTTTATTTTCAATATTATCTAATTCTTGTCTTGGTCTCTTTCTGTTTGGCATATCACTAACAACTGCTGGTCCCATAGGTTTACCCTGAACCATCTGACAATGGACTGGAACAGTAGACAACTGAATTATTTTCCTAGTTTCTATCTGGTTCAGTTCTAATGCCCTCAATCTGTTATCAAATTGTTTAATTTCCTCTTCCAACTCTATATTTTTTAAACACTTTGTACATGTAGATGGATAATTAATTGTCAAATCCATATTAAAGTTATACATGTTGCACATTGTGCACAGCGTGCCTTGTTTCCCATCCAATGTTGATATAGCAGTAGACATTATGAATCCCTGTAATTTATATTTCTTTACTTTTGAACTTGCCTTGAAACTTCTAGGATACTTGGTGGTATTTAGTGCCTCTGGTCAGCCAACTGAACGCCGAACATGCCTAACACACGCAGACGCACGTGTCTTTGCGCGTGTCTTCGTGCACGATGATGTGCACTTGCCCTGCTCGGGCTCACCCTGCTCACCACAGGGCTTGCAAAATATAGCCCTAAATGACCCCGGAAGTAATCACATAGGTCAGCAGAGCTCCATGGTGAGATGTAATTAAAATTAAACTCTTTAACTCCCCAAAGTTAAAATCGCCAGTACAGTATGTGTGATTAACTGAGTTCCTTAGCTGCTGCTGTTGTTTATAAAAATGTAATAAAATACTGCTGTTAGTGAGCTGTAGTTCTGGAGTATCCCCCACAGAACTACAAACCCCTCCACCAAGCATGCTGTACTTTCTAGGGCTCAAGAATCGTGTATTAACATGAGTACAGGCAATTGCTCTGACACACAAGGTATATTTAAAACAAAGTATATATTATAAGGAGTGAACAAAATTGCAGCATACACTGCAATCACACAATTAGTATCAGTTCATACAGCACTCTGGTATACTTTGATGGACATTTAAAGTAGCTGGGGGGGTGATGGAACAAATGGGGGAGGAATAAAGTGGGCCACCACAGGCTGAGATTGAGAGTAGGAGATCCCAAGCAGGGAGTTATCAAAGGCAGAAGGGGGGAAGAAGCAGTCCAAGAAGAAAGGTAAGGAAGGAGGAACAACTGGAAAAAGCAGAAGGTGACAAAAAGAAAACTGAAGGATGTCAAAATGCTGCAAGGTCTGCATCAGAAGTCCTATGAGAGGAAATTGAAAGAGTTCAATATGTACACCCTGGAGGAGAGGAGGGAGACTTGAAGATATGATGAAGCCCGTTAAATATGTCACAGGGTTTAATAAGGTACAGAAGGGAGGTATGTTTTAGAGAAAAATGTGCTGTAGCACAAAGGATCATGATATGAAGCTGGAAGGAAGTAGGTTTGGGAGAGATGTGAGGAAGTACTTCTTCACAGAAAGGGTGGTGGATTAGTAGAACAGTCTTCCATGAGAGGCAGTTGGGGTGAAACCCATGGTGGGTTTCAGAAATGCCTCAGACGGGCACAAAGGATCTCTTGGAGGAAGAAGGGGATGAAAAAGAAAGTGCTGTAGATCAAGCTGAGTCTCCAGCAAAACTGATTATAATTAAAAATGGGCAGACTAGATGGGCCCAGTAGTCCTTATCTGCCATCAGTTTCTATGTTTCCATGTATGACAGGTTAGGCGATTTAAATGGATGAAGTGTAAAATTATTAATATGCACATTGTCAATACTGAAACTGTGTGGTACAAATAATTCATGTCGTACTATGCTACACAGACATGATAATCAAATCAGTAATAATATATGCATTGAGCAAGGCTGAAAAAATCAAGGGGCACATGTGTGAAGGATTACTCTACTCATAGAGTTGTGACACCATGATAGGTACATACTGTATTAATTTACTGTATTATGATGGTACCCAACTGTATACCAATGTTGAGTAAGGTACAATATGGGATTTTATTTATTTTTATTTTATTTTTAATAATCTAGGCATTGTCTACACAGTAATGACAGATAGCGAAGGATGTTTTTTATCATTTGTGACTTTTTTGTTAATTCTTTTTTGGAAAATCACTTGTAATGGGACTACAATTCTGTTCAACCAATTAACTTTTGGTTTGGAGGATGGAAGGAGGTGGAAGAGACAGTGCTGTAGATCTAGTTGGATCTGCTGCAAAAGTGAGCATGCAGTAATTAAATACAGGCAGACTAGATGGGCCCAGCAGTCATTATCTGCCATCAGTTTCTATATTTCTATGTATGACAAGTCATGTGATTCTAATTGCTACAGTGTAAAATTACTAATATGCGCAAAGTCAATATTGTAAACTGTGCCACACATAATTCATGTTGTACTATGCTACACATAATTAAATCGGTAATAGAGGATAGAGGAATTGAGACAGCTAGGTGTTGCAAGCTCAGTAACGGCTGGCCACATGTATTTTCCTGTGGGTAGAGTGCAGAGGGATGCCCAGATACCTGCCAGCCATGTACAGTTTGATGTCATGCCTCTACATAACACTGTAGGTATAAAAACTGATAAGAGCATATTGTTTTCCTGTTTCCAAATGTGTTTTCTCTAATTCTTGGAGTTAACACTAGAAATTCTGAGACAACAGGAGATGTTGTACGTCCATATATAGTTGTCTCATAATCATGTAAAATGGTCATTTAGTTATCCTCCATGCATATATGAGTGTAGTTTTCTCTAGGTTCCTTATTCCCACAAAGTGCTATGATTAGGAATAAGAACTAATAGCATTGTTTTTTTAACTTTCTTTATGCTCCCCTCTCTGGCCCCTTAGAACTCTCTCTGGTGTAGTCTCTAGGACCAGCCAACTCCCACTCCACCTGAGGTCTCCCCAGACCTATCCTCCGTCCCAGGCTCTCTCCTCACCTTACTACCGACACCCCTGACCCCCCTCGGCTCTGAGCCACCACAGGTGGTACCACTTGCTCCCTTGGCACACTATCTAGAATCTAGTAGGGTGGCCAGTGCAGGGAGGATTTTTGGAGACTGGGTGGGGCAGACCCGACATTGAGTGTGGGGGCTGTCCACTGGATCCACCTTTGCCTTGCCAGATGCCAGAGCCTTTTTCCTTTTGTCAAGATCCCTGAGGCACGGACGTGCAATGACACCCAGAACATGATAGGTGTGCTTCCATACTTGTCTGCAGGATGTCCACTGCCATCTCCATACCCCATGTACATGCCCCACCAATGGCAATGCTCCCAGTCTCCACTGGGATCCACCAGAACTGTGGGATGCACAACCCACCCTCCCCAGGAGAGGAGAGCAGTCTATCAAATGCTCAGTTTTCTCCTCCATGGCTGACCTGCAGTGACCTGAGTCTGCTCCTGAACATGGGTCACTGGCATGGCATGAGGTAAGGTTAGCACCTCAACCCTCAGTGCCACCAGGCTGACTAAGAACTAATAGAAATTGCTATTTCTAACTCCAAAGTGTAAAATAATATGATGTGGGGAGAGGTACAAAATGTTTCCCTTACACATCCAACAAATGGTTCAGTGCTGCTTCATGCCAGTTGAGTAAATGCTAGGGTCCAAAAATTAGCCACTGGCTAAAATTCACCTAGTGTTTTAACCACTTGTGAACTGAATTAGCCACTTTACAATCTGATCTGATGCTACTTTCCTTTCTCTGTGACCCAAACATCCAGGGATTCTCCATTGTTTGGTGCCAGAATTGGACTGACAGATATGTTCTCAAGGGGCTGGCAGTATAGCATAGAGGTTAGAGTAATGAGCTGTGCATGAGCTTGATAAATCCAGTGGACCTGGGGTTGATTCCCACAAACTCCACTTGCCTACTGTGTGGCTCTGAGCAAGTCACTTAACCACCCTAGTGCTCCCATGTCACCCCTGAAAACAGGCACTTGTGCCCATTGGGGCTTACCTGACTAACAAAAAAAGAATAGAATAAAGGGTCAGTGAGTGAACTTACACTCTCTAGCAGGCCTTGCTGATGTTTTTTGTAAAGAACAAAAAAAAATATCCTGAAATCTGCTCTAACTGGTTGGTGGTGATTCCATGGGGTTTTGTTTCACATATGCAGATCTGCTATTTAGTAGGAAAAGATTTGAGTTTCATACAGGCATATTGAGTACACTGACATCATTAGGACAACAGAGCTCTGTGTACAAGGTGGTCTTATTTCAGGTTATAGTTTGACTAATGAATACTAATTGCAGATTGCACATATTTAAAGATTGTGGCCCAGATATTCAAAAGAGTTGAGCCATGTACAATAGAGTTATGCCTGTGCAAGTCCGAAAATGCACCATTCTGTGATATTCAGCAGGAGGCAGTTGCGCCCCCCCAAATCACGCTGAGCAACAGCGCAATGATAATGAATGCATGCACAACTGAAGGGGAGGAACCATGATAAATGGCGTGAAAGAGAGTCTAACAACATGCGCCATGCTAATAGGGGAGCAAGGAAGCTGCGATAGTGGAAATGAGCCAAAATAAAAGGGAGCAAGGGAGAGGCGCAAGAACGCTACAGGGAAGCCACATGAGGGCAAAATCCAGCAGGAAACACTGGGCAGCAGGGACACACAGGGCAGGCCAGGAAAGGGCACCTGGAAGCAACAGGCACAGGGGAAGGTGTGGGGAGCCACAGTGCAGAAGGGGGAAGTACACCACAGAGCAGTGAGGCCAGCACAGGCAGGTGTTCCCGGTGCAGGGGAAGTAGCAGCCAGAACAGCGGGGGGAATACAGAAACAGCTGCCGGGGTGAACACAAGCCAGGGACATGGCCAGTGCCACCATCCAGATGGAGAACGTAATGAGGGGGGGTGAGAAGGCGGCAGCAGGGGGCATGGCTGAAGGTCCCATCGGCGGTATGCCCCCAACAGGCAGTACCGAGCCTGCACCAGCTTCGAGCTGTACAGTGATACTGAGATTGTGGGCTGGTACCACCGGAATCAGGCAATTCTGAGGTGGCTCTGTGAGCTGTGCAGTGATGTGATGCAGGCACCCACACGACAGAGTCATGCCCTGTCAGTGGAGATGAAAGTGACAGCTTGCATGTGCTTGCTCACCATGGGTACCTTCCAGAGACCAACTGGGGACACCACAGGCATAATCCAGTCGGCCACGTCATGCCACCTCACCCACTCCTCAGCGTGACGCTGCCACATGCTGTGGAGTACATCCATTTCCCCAGCACACTGGTGGAGCGCATAGCAAAATACAGGGAGTTCCACAGGGTAGCATCGTGGCTCATGCAGTAGCAATAGACTGCACCCATGTGGCCATCCACACACCACCTGGCCCCGAGGGGCTGCATATATAAATTGCAAGGGCTATGCCAGCATCAACTGCCAGGTGGTGCGGTGCCAGGGGCGACATCAACGCCTATGCCACACGTGACTCTGGGGAGCACATGATGCCTTCATCTGACACCAATCGGCACTGTTGTGTTGGATTTGAGAGTGGGGATATCCCCACTGGCCACCTAGTGGGTGAGTATGCAAACCACATGGACAATCATAGGGCCTGGGGGGGCATGGTCAGAGGTGACATGGGTAGTGGCCTACATGGCCAGGGTCAGGGCGATGCTGATCACCAAACTAACCTCCACCCTCTACACACAGGTGACAGTGGATACCCACTCCATCCCTGGCTGCTCACACCCTACCGGCGGCCCGCAACCCCATCACAGCAACGCTACAATGAGACACATGCCACCACATGTAATGTCATCGAGCGGGCATTCGGGATGCTGAAGGCACATTTCTGTTGCCTGGACACCTCTGGCAGTGCCCTACAATACAGCCCCTCAAAGGTCTGCAGGCTATTCCTGGCCTGTTGCATCCTGCACAACATGGCCAATGAATGTGGGATAGCCATGCAGGTTGAAGAGGGGGACAGCGATGGGGATGATGAGGACGCCAGTGACAATGGTGATGGGCAGCCCCCCCTTGGCCGACGGGACCCCCGACTGCTCCGGCTGGCACAGCTGCACTGGGACACCATCACGGAGGAGCACTTCAGCCAACCCAGGTAAGTCATGGGGCCATGTGCAACCAACAGTGGCTAAGGCACAACCCACAAACACGCATGAACACACAACAGGGGTGCATTCCATCAAGAGAAGTGGCCGGGCATGGAACTACACACACAACCAAGGATGGGTGAGGTCTAACATGCCACGCGGACAGACACACACATACACACACACACACCAGACATGCACAAAGGGTAGAAGGCACACCGACCCAGAATGCCACCCCTAGCCACACACATGTCCACAGACCACCACGCCCACTGCCTGTCCTTGTGCATGTGTCAGATGCTGAGCACCATTGCACATTGGTGTACAGTGCAATGCAGGCATCATCATGCACACGCAACTGTGGACAGCAGCCGGTAGGGTGTGCAGATGAACTTTTTGTCCACACGCAGGGCTGGGTACCCACCCGTGCAATGCCCACTGAATGACACAATGCACACAGGGCAGCACCAGACAGTAGCCATGTTGGGAGACAGGTCAGTCACGTGCCACAGTGCCCTGGCTGCCACGGATGCGTGGGCAGCCCTGCCGAGACCTGCCAGCACTGACAGGCTGACCACTGGCCTCATGGGGAAGCAGCGATGGTCCCCCAGGGGTTCCACTGCATGAATGTGACCGTGCTCATGCAGGGGTCTGCAGCACACCAAACATGCCTGCGCCAGACATGCTCAGGATGCCCACAGCTGAACCCGGTGTTGACAAGGAGGGTTTCGCACAGCACCGGGAATGGGGGATGGACACTGCACTGTGTGGTGTCTGCGACGCATGGGCACATGACTGTGTGCCCATTGTGGCCATGACAGCAGTGAATGCCTGTGTCTGGCTGTCAATGGCAGCGGTCACATCCTCCCGCAACTGGTCCATCCCTGCCAGGATCAGAGCGGTGTCTCTGCTGCGACGCTCCTCTGCCCGCTCCAGAGCCACACACAGTGCATCCACCGACATCGCAAGCCGCATCTGCTGGTTGACTGATGCTTGCAGTATGCGGGTGTGATCATCCAAGAGGTCATCTGCCGCCTCGGCATCCTGTCCCTCAGGATGTGCTCGGCCCCGATGCCCAGCACCCCTTGAGGGTGGGCGCTGTACACCAGGACCAGGTCTGGGCATGTCCACAGGTGGTGCACTGATGCCGCCGCGACCCTGTACCCCCAAGCCCATTGGCCAACTGCTGATGCTACTCCTCCAGCTGCCACTCACCAGGGCTCACTGGTGCCACCGCAGTGGCCGCAACAGTCCCACTGTCTCTGTACACACCCAGTGCTGCCCCACTGGTGCTGACAGGCACAGGCTGGGACTGTGATGACACGCAGGCCTCCATGGCGGCACCACCCACAGCCATGGCCGTGATGTTACCTGCTGTGTGGCCATCCTGTGGCATACACGTGTCACTGCTCATGCCATTAGCGACATCATCATCGGTGATGGACCCGGCACCAGCCCGAGTCACAGCATGCTGGCATCCTTGGACGCTGTGATATGGGCAGGGCCTCCTCCGCACCTGTTCCAACAACATCAGTCTGGACAGCCAGGCGGGCCCACTGTCACACTGAGCCACGTATACCTGTGGAGGTGGATGGGCCCTCCTCCATCTCCATCTGACTGTCCTCAGTGGACAGGCCCACCACCGCTGACCCATGCAGATGCTCAGGATCTGTAAGGGAAAACAAAGTCGCGTTACTGCATGTGACCTACTCTGCCCCCCAATAGACAGACCATGACCTACCATGAAGTGACGGGCTACCACCCGTCTGGAAGCCACCACCTGGAACACCCTCAATGGCACAACACTGCATGCTTCCAGCAACCCTCTCCTCCTGTGGGGTCAGGTGTAGCACCTCCGGCTGTCCCCCACCTGTCGCAGCTCATGCTGCCCTGATGGCAGCCACCTTCTCCTTTAATCTCCTTTATCCTCCTCCTATCTGTGCCCATCTTCTTCTTGCACTCCTGCACAGAGCACTGGTGGCTGCCATGCAGGTTCACTGCATGTGCCACCTCCTCCCATGCAGCAGCACAGGTCTGTGGTGTTCCCTGCCGTTCGCTGAGAAGCAGCTCCTGATCCAGGTAGGCCTCAAACAGGGCATCGGTCTTGACCTTGGTGAAATTAGGCCTCCTCCTCCTCCCACCACTTAGTTCCTCCTCTCCCACAACTCGCTCAGTCATTATTTAGCCTGTGAGAATGAAAGTTGTTACCTGTGACTGTGCAGTCCCATGCATGTCCCAGAATCCACAGTCCACACTCCCAAACAGCATGCAACTCACCAATAGACTGCAGTAACCGACTATGGCCAGTGCAACCCAATGTCGCACTTTTATAGCACAACCCATGCAAATGAGGCGAGGTGCAACTTTAAGTGGATGCAAATTGCAGTACTGCGCCATTGAATGGCTGATTAGCTGATCTGCATATGACGACTGAATATTGCGCTGTTGCGCTTTGCGCAATTGTGTTGAACGTGCTGAGCCAAGGGTGCAGTTCTGTGACATGCGCAGTACACACCTCACTGCCAGGGACACTGGTTCACCGGGATTGAGAAAGGACATATTCCATTTTGCACATTGTAAAAAACGGTATTGTCACCGGTGTCTGCTAAGCCAAAATCCGGTTTTACCAGTATTTGGTTATGTGTACTTCATTTAACAATTTTTAACTCTGCTAACATGAATTTTAGCAATTTTGACCTCCACTGTTGCACATCCTTCCATCCTTGTACCAATTTAAAGTTATTTTAGGTACAAGATGTGATGGCAGCAGCAGTACTATAGCCCCCATCCCTAAGGTGTGATGGAAGCAGGACCACGCCCCATCCCTCAGGTGCGATGGCAGTACCAACAGCACTCACAGCCCCATCCCTCTGGTGTGATGGCAGCAGCAACAGCACTGTGAACTCCTCCTCTCCTCAGGTGTGACAGAAGCAGCAGCACCTGCGGCTCCCATCCCTTAGGTGTGATGGCAGCAATACTTCATTCCCCATCCACCAGTGGTGATGGCAGAAGCACTACAGCCCCCACCCCTTTGGTGTGATGGCAGTAGCAACAATGCAGTCCACATCCCTCTGGGGTGATGGCAGTAGTGACAGCACTATGATACCCTTTCTTCAACACCCACACCCCACATGCACAAGTTACAAATTACTTGGTCTCTTTGCCTGTTAGAACTCAGATGTGAATTAATCTGAACCACCACCACTAAGGTGGACCACCTTTGTTTTTTCCTATCTATAATTTAACTGCCTGAATTGGATTTCTGCCCCTGACACTGCTGACCAGGGTTAGGGAACAGACTTGGGTGTTGGAGGGCCAGCTGGTGGGTGAACACCTGAGTGTCCAACAACCACTCACCTTCTTCTGGGAGGGAGGAGGGAGGGTGGGTTCATGGCTCATCATTTTCTGGCCCCAGTGGAGGCCAGAGGCATGACAACACATCAGCCCTCACTGCAGGAGGGAGCATGACAGATGTTGGCTTGTGCCTTGACATCATGTGACCTATCACGCCCCAAGAAAATGGGAAAACACCCATTGGCCAACCAAAGGATGGCTGCTGGTCCCCATAAGCCAGAAGTTCTGTGACATGTATCTGTTCTGACCCCTGCCATGCCCAGGATACATAGGAAGCTCTGTGGCACTCCTCCTCCCTGGTAGCCTCTCAGGGTAGGGGCCCCACCAATGAAGGATTACTTTGGGTTATCTGGCAGTACAGCAGTAAGGGGTAGTGGATGGTGGTCAGGACTCGCAGCAGTGGTAGGCCTTGCAGGCCTGAAGGAGTGGATGGCCAGGGGTAGGAGGAGCAGAAAACACATAAACTTAAATTTGTTTCATTGAAATCAAGTGTCTTCACCTAAAAATCCACAAGTGATTAGTGGAGGACCTTCAAATGGATTCATGCATCTCCTAGACATGCTTTTTTTTCATTTGTGTCCATGAAAAGGGTGTCTCCCAGTTTTCATGTCTGAACTGGATGTGAATTGAGCACCACTCTGCCCACCAGCATCATGCAGCCCCTGGGGTCTTACCTTCTGTATGTCATTGACTGTGCTCAAAATCCACTGGCAAACATAAGTACACTTAAACACTTAACATTTGTTTTTGCTGAAGCAGTCTATCAGAAAACTTTTGTTGTCACAGAGACCGAAACAGCAGGTGGGAGAAAAGGTGCAATGATCCAATTCACTCTAAATGAGGTGCTGATCTGAAGTCTTTTCATAAGTAGTACAGGTAGTTTTTTTCTTTGTGAACATACTTTAATTCAGATTAGTTTTCATTCAAACAATTGAGGATTTTGATGGCCCTGCTGATTATAAACTTGAATGAACTAGTTGGTAACAGTGATCCCATGTGCTTAGCAATCTACAACCTAGATGCTTATATGCAAAAGAATACAATATAAACCTGACTAAAAATCTAAAAACAAGCTTATAACACACATTCCATGTATCTGAACATTTATCTTACCTATACAAAATCATTGCAGCCCAAGTAAAACTCAGGTAAATTACATGGTACCCTGACTACTATTCTAGGTGATGTAGTAAACATATATTGGTATTTTCTTTATATATATATATATATATATACTTGTAAACCAAGTAGGGCCCACTAGGCAGAACTGCTTGTTTTCAGGAGTGACCCAGAAGTTTGGGGAGGTTAAGTGACTTGCTTGGAGTCACATAGTATGTAAGTGGAGGTTGTGGGAATCAAACCTAAGTCTGCTAGATGTACCCAGTTCAATCACGGTTTGTTACTCTAACCACTCAGGCTATACTGTCAGCCGTAATAACACTCATTACCTATAGTACAAATTATGAACATGAAACACTTTACAACATTTTATTAAAACTGAACTATTTGCCACCCATCTGCTTGTTTTTTTTCATACCAAGTTGGTGAACAGCAGACAGAGTACTGTAAATAGTTTTGATCAGGCTTCATTATTCTACATCCAGAAACAGGTAACATTTGTTTATTCTGGATTTATTTAATATTGATTTTCTGTGGCTCACTATATAGAATCTAGCACTGTATGAGGAAAATGTTTTTACATTTTGGAAGAGGCAACACATCTTATCCATTTAGGATTCATGTTAGAAACATAAGTTTTTCTTCATATTTAAAACATATTCAAGTGTTAGTGTATTCATTTAGTAGTTTATGCTGACTAATATATGCTGTAGAAAACAGTAAAGGATTTATTGTGAAGCACTCAGGATCTATAATAAACTCATGCAATTTCCATAGCAAGTTTTTGCAAAAATTCTCTTCAATTTCAGGTTACTTTTTCTTGTACTTTCCAGTGGCCCTGCCCATGTGCTGCTGATACGTATTTTTTTGTATCATACAGTGTAATATAAATAGTACAAGACTTTAGGCACATACTGCATGAAAACTGTGGTGTTGTGGAAGGAGAGCAGTCCTCAGGTAATGGAGATGTTAATGGGAATATGGGTGGTTAAACTGAATGGCTGATTACAACAAAGCAGTGCAGGTGATATCCTTACTGGCTCTACACAGCAAAGCAGGAAGAATGCAAAAGCACAGCAGCCTTCATTTTAAGATGCTGGAATCTGGCTTGCTCTGGCTGGCACAGTGGTAGGTCTACTGCTTGCTAATGCCAGTGACCCAGGGTCGAAACCGAACTGAGTGCTGGAGGTCTGGCTGGGTATAGTATTTGCAATCTGGGACTGCTGTCCTCCTCTGGGGAGGGTGGGCTGCAGGTCCTGTTGCTTTACCACCACCTGTGTGACCATGGGTGTGGTGCAATGGTGCTGCAGAGCCGATCAGGAGGAGGGAGGATGCTAGCTAGGATTCAGAGCGGTGGCATGTCTCTATGTGACTCACCTCCTTGGATCTCCTCTAGTGCCAGTGCCCCTCAGGACAGAGACCAGAAAACCAGGAACAATCATCCCACATCAGCCACTGGCAGAAGGGACCCAGGTGCCCCAGACTTCATAACCAGGCTCCATGAGGGACCCACTCAGCGTGCCACACACACTAAGGGAGTGTGGAGGGGTGACCTGGGGTCCACTCCCTCCCACCTGGAGGGGTACAACCCAGGCAGGATAGGAGCAGGTACACAGGAGCCCTGAGCATTACTTGGGGTGAAGCCAGGATACCCAGTCTAGGGATCTCTGGAAAGTGGAGACTGATGCTGTGAGAAGGGACATAGAAAGAGAAAATAAAAATTTAAAAGATGCTGAAATCTTAGACATTCTGTACAGTGACATGCAATTTCCGTAAGGCACCGGTACAAGAATTCAAAATCCGCAAACCAAGCAGGATTCCGTGATTGTTAGCGGTGTTACCGGTTAAAATGGAAAACCAGGGTCCCTGCTCACTGCACATGCCAGGGTTGCTGACGCAGGCGTCTGCCGCACTGCTAACGTGCTGTGCGCAGGAGGCAATGCAGGGCATGGCCACCATTGTGCCAGTGGCACTACAGCGATGTTCACCTATATGGCACTGTGGCACTGGGCCATCATAGGCGCACTGGGGCAACAGTGAGGTAGGCTGCTACTGGAGGTAGCACACAGGCACCCAATTGCGCTACATGCTTTGGGTTCCAATGGACCTGTGCCTGTCTGTGCGCCCACAGACCCCTTGACCCTGTACCCACTGTTGCTCCCCAGGCCAAGGCCAGACATGGGTGCACCACTATTGTGTTGTTCGGGTGACACAGGTGCTAGGAATGGTAGTGTTGTACCGCATCTGCACGTGGGGGAGCTGCACTGCAGAGCACCATTTTGAGCCGACTGAGCAAGTGAGATGGTGCTGAGGAGAGCTGCCCAGTGATTCAAATTGAACTTGCCAACCCTGGTGGCATTGTTGAGCCACTTATGGCCCACTGTTTGGGAGGCACCCCTGAACAGGTCCAGGAGCCAGGTGTGGGAGGAGGTGGTCAACACCCCTGGAGGAGGCCACAGGAAGGGGTGTGATGGGACAGTGCTGCCAAGGTATGGCAACCTGAGGAGGAGGGAACTGACTTGCTTGTTTGCTTGTGGGCACGTGCAGTAGTGAGGGGCACGTGCCACTGCCAGGTAGGTGTTATGTCCACACACTTTTATCTTCCATATGGGTATCATGGTTGTATGTGTCCGGAACATGGGGGAGGGACCATCCGGTGTTGGCTGTGGTGGTGTTGTCAGGGTGTGGGGTTGGTGTGTCTGGCTGGGTGAGAATGCACACATATGGGGGCAGGGGGACTTTGCTACAGGATTGTACTGATGTTCCTCTCTCCATGTTTGCACCACAGGGCTGGAAGAGAGGTGTCTGGCCAGGAAGATGTGGTGCCAGCAGGACGACATGGCTGGTAGGAGGGGTGACAGTCCACAGCACCCGAGGGACCTGCCTGATGATGGTGAGTGCCATACCTCCATGATTGCTATTGCATGCTATGTAACAGGGTGGGCTGCGGGGCATGGCCACCATCCATTGACACCACTGCCATGCACACAACTTGTTACAGTCAGCACTGTCCAGTGGCACTGCATGTCTGGGAGTGCGCTGATGGTGGTCCATGCATGAACCACGACATGGCTGTGCCACTGTCTTCGCACCACTACAGCTATG
Source organism: Neoceratodus forsteri (assembly GCA_016271365.2). Taxonomy (NCBI): domain Eukaryota; kingdom Metazoa; phylum Chordata; order Ceratodontiformes; family Ceratodontidae; genus Neoceratodus; species Neoceratodus forsteri. The sequence continues at coordinate 605,427,958 of CM057449.1, read as the reverse complement.
TCACCAAACTTGCCACGGTGGTGCAGTGCATGACTTGGCCGGTGGTGTGTGTCAGTGGTCCCATGGCTGCATGCACCTGGGTGGGCAGGTCTTGTGGACGTGATCACTGTGGGTGGTCACACACCATCACAGAGGCATGTCCCACGGCCGTATGCCATGCACAGTGGGTGGGCTGTAGGGGGCTATGCATTCACACTTACTGACTATGCTCCCTTGTCCTAGGTGTCTGCCAGCTGCAGGAGATATGGGAGGCACTGCAGGAGATCCTCAATGTGGCCCAGGCATCATTTGAGATCCTGCAAAGATTTACCAGCTTGGGGTCCGGAGAAGACACAGGAGGCAGAGCAGCCGGAGCGGGGAACAGGGCTCCCATTGATCATCCCTCTGCCCCTGATATCCCCTACCTCCCTGGACCCACCCTCACACCCCTCCTTTCCTGTCCCATTTGTTCACCCCTGCCCCTTACTCACCCCCACCTTGTTTGTGTCCCCACATTTGGTAACATTATTTTGTAAATAGTTCTTTTGATATGTTTGAATACAAATCTTTGATATGAATACTGTGGTGGTTCTGATTTGCAGCGGGCTATAGTTGCTCAGCTGCAGTGGTGTGCATGACATCAGGGTGGTGCAGTCATGGGTGTGTGTGTGTCCATGGGAGGTGACTATGGTGTGGAGTAGCTATCAGTCAGTGTCTGTGGTGTGTGTCTGTGCCCTGTGCACTGGATGACTGTGTGCAGTGGTCCATGGTGCATGCTCTGTGTCCATGGTGCCCCTGGTCAGCCTGTCCATGGCCTGTGCAGCTGACACCCTTGCATATCTGTGACCTGCACAGTTCTGCTGGCATGCCGCAGTGGCTGTCCATGCAGGGCAGCCACTGCACCCATCACAATGCTGCTGGTTGCCTCCTGTCACTGGTGGTGCATGTCTCCGTTTGGGTGACACTGTGGCCTCTGCAGTTGTTGTCCCACCTCCATGCTGTGGCTTGTGTGTGTTGCAGGGGTGTGCACCACTGTCTGTGACTTGTGCCTGAGCAAATGATGGTGGCAAGTGACAGGTCCACAGTGCCTGTGCAGGGTGGCTGGCACTCCTGTGCCATGGAGGATTGCAGGCTGTGTGTACACGGTTTCCATGGGCCCATGCTGGGGGCTTGGTTGCCCCGCTACTGCGTCCCTGTGTTGTTGTGCCCTCAGGTATGGGTGGGTGTTTGTCCATGCACTGTGTTGCATCTGGTGTGGTGCATGCTTCCACGTACCACTGTGGGTGTCTGCGCTGGCTGTTGTGGCCAGTGCTGGGTCGGGGTGTGTCCTTGGGAGGGTGTGCAGGATGCTGTACCACTGGTGGTGGTGTCCAGGGCATGCCCTGTCACGTGTGGGGTACCTCGTGAGCCGACGCATGGTCAGTCTCTCAGCTGTGCCTTGGGGCTGTGCATGGTGGCACTGTGTATGCCATTGTTGCATCGCTGCAGGTGCTGCCACCCACTGATGGGTGCTCGTGCTGGGGCTGCTCTGTATGAGTTCTGTGCTGCACAGGGTTGCATTGTCACAGTGGGGGTGGTGGGCATGCATGGGTTTCCTGCAGTGGTGGATGCTGCTCCTGGGCAGGGTGTCTGGGGTCACGGTGGCAGGGTGTGCCTGCATTGGGGGATGGTGTGGCACGGGTGGTCGGCCCTCCTCAGCCGGGCTCAGCTTCGCCAGGGCGTGATGGGGGCACCATGGTCCGTGCTGTGGGTTGGTTGCTTGTCTTCATGGGCCAGTGGTTATTCCAGCCCTCCCCAGTTGTGCAGTGCATGTGGTGTAGGGCTACTTGTGTCTCGTTCTGCTGTGTTCCTCTGCCCATCTGTGGCATGGGTGGTGGGCCCCTACATCCCTGGTTGTGCAGTTGCATTGATGCACTGCTGCTGGGTGGCATCCCTGGTTGCGCTATGGCACCTCTGGACTGCTCAGCTGAACATCCCTTGTTGTGCTATGGCGCATCAGATCTGCTCAGCTTCCCCTCCCTGGTTGCGCTATGGCTCAGGTGGTGCGATATTCAGTCATCGGCTGTAGGCGCATCTTGACCGGCTCAGTTTTTGAATATCGCGCTTCTTGCACATGGGCGCAATGGACTTGCACTTGCTTCTGCTATTGCACACTTTTTGGGTGCAGTTTGAATATCTGGGCCTGTGAGTCTAAATATTCACAAATAATATTGACAAATAAACACACAGAGTTATATGTTTTACATAGATCTAATTAGTATGCTTTAGCACACACACACACACACACACACACACACACACACAATTTCTTTGGCTTCAATGAGATTTAGAACTTCTGAGGAGTCAGTTCATAGCATTCCATTCTGTGACCTTTGACTTTGTAGTCTCAGGGATGTTTGCTAATCTCTGATTGTATTTTTTGATTAATGGCTAATCTGTCACACTCATGATTTATGTTTTTTTCCTCTGGGTTATTTAACAGCTCTCTTAAAAATTATGCACAAATTAAGATTGAAATACATGTACTGTTATTGTGACCATTATTTTCCATTAAAACTTAAAAACACTGTCAGAGTGAAAGACAAAATACCAACCACTGCAGAATAGCATAGTTACAGATGACAGCCTTGATCTCCTGCAGTAAAAACAACACTTCATTCTGTATTGATCTGAAAAATCTGAACCTCATTCCTCACTGGGAAACACTAACAGGGAAAATGTAGTGTAGTAAACAGACTGCTGAGCGGAAGGATTGCTATAAAATTCGAATAAAAAAGAAGTCCATTAGACATTTAGTGAGCTCCTTATTTCTACTGTCCTAGCAAAATGTCTGCAGAGCTCCACCCTGCAGCCATAAAAATATGCAAACAGCAAGAGATGCCAGCTCAGAGTATACAGATTAAAATCCAGTTTATTAACCCTTTGAGAACTGAATATGTGTGAACGTATATAGATTCTGGACGTATATAAACGTCCACAGTCTTCTAAGGGTTAATACAGATTTAAAGACTTACAAGTTCCTCAAGTAATATGAAGTTCCAACACACAGAAAGTGTAATGCAGTGCAGAGCCCAACAGTGACCCAACCAGTTTTGCTCGAGAGCTTTCTCAAGAGTCACTGTAAAATAATAAAGTGCTTCCCTTAAGTATCCAAAATCCCTTAAAGGGATAGTGTGCTTTTTAAAGTGTTAGTGTTTAAAATATGTTTAAATATGTATAACGCATATTAATTCCCTATATTAGGGGGTGCCATCTTTACTGTACAGTTACTACTTAAAATCAGTGTCTTAAATATATTTGGCATTAATAATTAGGTCAGTTCACTACTTTTGTTATTTCATAATTATACAAAAATAATTATATAAAGCAGCTGTCCTACATTATACCAACTGTATGTATGTTGTTCATTAGGAGCATGTTTTATATCTAGGAGACAATATGTAAACATGAATATAAACAATTCTCAGATCATGTTTATGTTTAGGAAGAAACAATCATATCCGCCGCTTTGTGGCTCATTCCTTTAATTCCTATGTCCATATGGTGGTTCCAGTTGAGTCAGACAGGATACCACCTCACTTTTTGTATAGGTCCATATTATCCTCAGTGTACGCCATGACTCCTGGAAACTCATGCCATGTGGTATCTAAGGAAGGAGAGGAAGAGATTTTATGTTACTTTCCTGAATGTTTTAAACCTGAGTTTTTACATTCACATTTTACAATATTTACAATGTTAATGACCAAACTTATTTTTTCTTGATTATTGCAGAGATTTCCATCCTATCATTAAGTCATTACACATCCCACCTATACATTGTTTTTATAAATGCTAACTTCTACTGTAAAAGAAACTGCCAGAAAAGTATACAGTTTTAATATTTTATTCAGAAGTAAGCAATAACACCCAACAGGGTGGGCAGTATTGGGATATATCAGACCTCCTGGGGGCATAATGAGGCAAGATGCTGCAGGTGTAGGGCCTTATAGCCTCTGGAAGTTCTGGTATATCCCAATACCACCCACCATGGAGGGTATTATTGTGCTTAGAAAATGGGCTACAGTAGATTTGCCATTTTTACATGAGAGTTAAATATTTAAAATAAATAATAAAATATGAGTAGAAATTATTTTACTTTTTTTTTTCTGTAAGCAGTCCCTCTACTGGTATACTTGCCAGTAGAGCACACTGCAGTTTTGCAGTGTGTTTAACCATGGCTGTCTCCCTCTCTTGGTTGTTCAGCTGTCATCATCCCCAGCCCCCCAAACACAGACTCTGTACCTCTGATCCCTGGCGTTCTGTTTTCCTAATGTCATCAGGCATGGAGAATGCAGTGGTCTTTTTTTTTTTTTTTTTTGAGTCTGTGGTCTGGAAGTCAGTTACAGAATGGAGACAGAGTGCAGCAGGCATCATGGGTCACAGATGGAGCATGAGCGGATGAGGGATCGTGGCTGAGATATTCCCTCATGATCAAGTAAGGGATGTGAAAGGTAGGTGTTTTTTCATCAACAAACAAAAACAGATAGAAGGAAATACACAGTGCTTTCTTCTCTTTGAAGTGGGTGTGGAGGCAAAGCAAGCCAGGCTGTCTCAGAGTAGTACTGAGTATGCAACATGCTACTGTTATTATGTTGAAGTACGAAAGTTTTTTTTTAAACAAACAAAAAAAAGGGAAGGAAATATAAAGCCAGGAGACTGTGTATAGGTTGCCTCTGTGTGTTGTGTGGTGTGTGTGTGTGTGTGTGTGTGTGTGTGTGTGTGTGTGTGTGTGTTGTGGAAGAACTCACTATAGAGAACTGACTGATGTGGGTGGGGGGCTCTGTCTATAAGTGTGCAAAATAATGGTCATCTGTTTATTTTCAGATTGTATGTGGACTCAGGGATATGTTTTGATAAGCAGGCACTATGAGATGGTACTTAATTTTCAGCGGGCATTGTTGAAAAATAAATGTATGCATGGATGGGGCTCTCAGCCAATCAGCACACAATATTTTTCAAGCCCATTGTCTACCTAAATATAACATATTGGCAAATTATTTGAGACAGCTAAAAATATGATAGTATCGATTGAAGGTCCATGTCTGAGATGATGAAATCATTTTCTTTTTCAGTTCAGCCAAGAATTTGGCTGATCCATGGAGATATACAGTATTTATTGCTATGAACTGTGTGGGAGATAATGAAATAGAAAGAGAGAGAGAGAGAGAGAGAGAAAGAAAGAGAGAAGATAGAGGGCAGGATTTTCAAAATGTACTTGGCTAAGTCCCACTCTGCAACTCCAGTTGCAGACCAAAATCTCCACAGCTATGGAGATTTGTATTTTCAGACCCCCTCAGCTGTGGAGATGTTAAGTCTGTTCCCACTCACTGTATCATTTTTCTGCAGCTGTGGGGAAACAACACCCGGAAGCTGCCGTAAATCTTGAAGCTGGTCACAGACTGCCTCCACTTTTGAAAATAGCATAGCTCAAAGGAATCTGCAGCTCTGCAAGTGGAAACCCATTTGTGCCAGTTTTTCCCTGCAGCTGCAGGAGTTCTGAGGGCTCTGAAAATGTGGCACAGGGTGTGTATAAATTGTTGTAATTTCCTGGAAAAAAGCATTAGTTTTTATAGTGTTACACAACTGCATGTTTTAGCAGTGTGAGAGCACATAGCTTTACTATTCATCCGAGTCATATATGATCCAAGGTTGCTGTGGCAGTTTCAGTGCCTATGGCTGCTTGTGATACATATTCATGGTGATGCCTGGTGGAAAACACACTGGGATCCAAAGACTGTCTGCAGTGATGTTGAGGAGCTGTCTGCAACTGCCATGTTCTTGAGACCTGTATGCTGCTGGATAGCTTATGAAGAGGATGATGAGGTACTTGAGGAAGGTCCTGGATGAAGTAAAGTGGAGATTTTTCCCTGCCTTTACTCTGAAAGTACTGAGTTTTATAATTTATGCTCTGTAGATTCCAGTGCCCAGAGATCTGCTGGACCTCAATAGCTGGGACATCAGAATCTATGAAGCGCTGAACAGTTGTTTTCCAAGTCAAATGGTTGGTAATTATTTTATAATAACAGGTCAACATTTTTTTTCCATTGCCTGACCCAGTTATAATTTTCCATTATAACCCATGGATTGTATCAAGTAGCATGCGCGAGTCACTCAAAAAAAGCCACACCCTAACTGGCTGTTCATTGCCTACAGGGCAGGCTAAACATTTTGGTAAACATGGTGGCTCCTTGTTCGCATAGCGAGGAGCTCATAAACCAAGAGTACTTTGTCGTTTTTTTTTTTTTTTTTACAAATTAACACTTCCATGCTCTGAATATAAAAAAAAATACAACAAAAAACGTATCTGGTTGATCCTGTCATTCAGAACCTCCCCAGACTACAACCAGCAGGAACAGCTCTGACATGCCTCACTCAACCAGGAAAGCAGATCACGATCACAGTCCAAAACCTAAACGTAAAAGCCAAATGCAAGAAAAATAACCACAACAAAAAAGTAGCTCTACACAAAAAAAAGACTGTCAGAAACATGCAGTGTGTGTGTGCGTGTGTGTGGCAGAGTCAGCAGCACAATTCACTTAGGCAAAAAATTGCTAACCAGCAATTATAAAAAATTAAAGATGGGGAAGTGTGTTTTAACTCAAATTTAATCGTTGCCCTCGGTGTGGTATGCTTTAATAAACCTCTCAGGCTTCAATTAGGGGTTTATTTAGCATCCCACACCTCTGGCAACCATTAAATTCTCTTTAAGCACACTTCCCCATCAATTATTCTATATGTAATAACTGGGGGATGTTTTTTGACACAAGAGAATTGGGTTAGAATTCACCGTTATAACCCACGGGTTATAACAGCGAACATGCACCCGCTTCTCAGCCCTGCTCATGCTCACTCTCTGGTTGCACTCGGCTCCACAAAAACAAACAGTCTGCCAAAACATCACTGTGACAAAAGAAGAATCACAGAAATAAAAGCCACCAAAAATAACAATCTCTAAACTTTTGGATCATTATGCAGCAGTTTAGGATCTTTCAAAGACCCAGCTTCTCCTCTGCCTTGGTCACATTCAGTCAGCCGTACTGCACCATTTCCTGGACTCAGACTGCAGAAACCATCAAGCAAAAAAAAAGAAAAAAGGAAAAGAAACAAAAAACAGCTCCCAAGTATGTTTACTCCACATTTTTCAAAATTTTTCTTCAAGTCTGGTTCCTAGTTGTCACGGAGATATGCAAATGAGCTACATAGTTACAGCTCTGACCACCTAACTCAGAACGTCATTTGCATACACCTACAGTATTACACAGAGCTAAACAAAATCTTGAAAATATGAACCAAAACACTTGGAAGCAAAGTTTCAAAACTAGTTTTCTCAACATTTTAACCCTCCACAATAACAATTAAGTATTTTCTGCTCTTCTGTAAACGATTCTAGTACAAAAAAAGGCAGACACAAGATTTTGCTAAAAAACAACATTTATTTCACTAAATCTGGTTGGAGAAAAGAAAAGTCCCCCAACAATTACATAAAACAACACATGGGTGGGAGTGCACAACTCAGATTTAATGCAAACCCTTGGTGTGGGGTGTTTTGATAAACCCTGAGGGCTTTGCCCTCGGGGTTTATGTAGCACCCCTCACCTTGGGTGTGCATTAAATTCTCATTATGCACTGCCCCCCATGTATTATTCTATATGCTTTCTGGGAGTCCAGCTGACAACTGTTGCTCTTCATCATTACACTTAACTTGTTTACCAATGTTTATGTTACAGAACCATAACCATTGACCTGGTTTACAATGTGTATGTTCAATGCCAGATAGAAAGGGGTGTCATTCTGGAGCATTTGCTTTGGTCAGTTGGCGTTGTACAGAGAATAGCCGAAAACTGGATCTTTGTCAGCACATTCATTATTTTGATAGCTGTGGGGCTTTACTGGGCATACATTCCTTGGATTTTCCTCAGAATGAGTCTTCGTCTGGTGCTCTGTATATTCAAGGTCCTGGTTATGTTGTGTGCCCAACCTAGTACAATATGTACCCGACTTAACTTCATATTATTCTTTACTCTGCAGTGTGAATTAGAGACCAATATGAAAGGACATGACTTTTACTAGCCCAGTAGGACTTTTCAGTGACAGGTTTCAGATGACTAGAGGAGATCAATATCTTCCTCAGATAGTGGCTGGGTTCTGAGAGGTAGGTTCCCTTTCCAAAGTTTTTTCAGATATTTTTGCTTTGCACTAAGGATTCTTTTGGTTTCCAGGAAGTCAGTCTGTATGCCTTTTAAAGGAGAGTAATGGTATTTCTGTTTTATTATGTACCTGTCAATGGTTGCTATGATAAATTGCAATGTGCCTGGCTCATACTCAGTGCCATCAGAACATTTGATGATGTACACAAAATTAGCTATGAAAGTACTTCATCTAACTGGTCGACATTCATCTCTGTAAAAACAGACTTTTTCACCAGCTTCAGCTAAAAAAGATTTAAACAGATTTACATCACTCTGTCTCTTTCTATTTACACTGGCATTTCCTTGATCTCTCAGAAATAGTTCCCTACTGTCACAGTCTGGTACTGTAAAATGGGATGCCAAACTACAGTACAAGTCACATTACACTGTTCCAACAATTAGTTGGTTTAGCATTGTTTTTTACAGTCTGCAATGCATTGGAAACTCATAATGTTTTATTTTTCAGTGATTAACCAACTAAAGTGCAATTTTTGTAAAATGTTTTTGCAGCTCAATTGGAATGCATCTGCAGTCCTGTCATAATGCAATCCAAAACTGGGTTTTAACTCTTAAGAAAGAGTTTGTGCACAGAACTGAACTGGATCCAGCAACACTTATGCAACTCAGTCAGAAATGCTACACCAACTCATTGGAGGAACAGTTTAATGTGATTTGTACTGTAGAAAGGGTTTAGCTTTTGACTCTTTTTTTTTTTACTTTTACTCAGATGCACAGATGTCAGAGTTGTGACGCCCACTGTGCGGTCACTGAGCTGCTTGTACTAAAAATGTCATTGATGCCAGGTACACTGTTTAACTCTTTTTATAGTTTTAAACTTATTTGTCTGCTTTGATATCAAATTAATATGCTTTTTTAAAAATGTGCACCACATTGCAAGATGCAGATCTGACCTGCCACTTGGCAGCAGTTCTCTCATGCTGACTTTGGCACTACACACAGAAGCCAATTTGTTTCAGCGCTGCTTGTGCTAAACTGTGAGTGACAGCAAAAATCTCTCTTCATACCTAGCCAGTTATAATGGGAAATAAGCTCTGGTTCTGCAGTTGTAGTTGGGGATTGTCAGTAATTATACAGTTATTTAAGCACTAAAAAGGCTGGCAAGTAATTACATGTCTTTAATGGTATTGTAAGAGTCAGGTAACAAATGCAGATCACTCGTGTTTGTACTCAAGGTCTATAAATGTCACACCCATAACCTCTTGATGACATTATAGCCTTACTATGTACAGTTATATACAATAACTGACCATTTGTCTGTCAGGACTATGGATCTGTAAACTGTATGTACATTAGCCAGGGTTTATCCTAAAAGTTCTGGGACTCAGGGCATGCAGAAGCAGTGGAGCACGTACATTTTGTTTTCTTTTATATGGCCCCATTGTCCACTCATAACATCTAAATTAAGCAGCATTGGTTATATTTGGTAGCTGTTACAGCATTACTGCCTTCTTCTGGAAACAGAACTGGTGCAGTACAATCAGATCTTTTTCAAGTTAGGACCTGGGGAGACCATGAAATATTCAACAGTGCAAATTCATCTTCACATTGTAACTTCCCACATTATTGGCACATCTGGGGAATCAACATCCCTGGCTGATACCACAGAACCACTGACTAGGAGACATCACTAACCAAGGAGCCTTAGCCCTGGAATAAGGTGAAGTGCATGTGGGTAGATATATGAGGGCACCAGCACTCACTTAGGGGATGCTTATGGTGGTCCTATCCATCTAACCAGCTTTCTGCCATCCTCCTTATCCTTGGAACCCAGTCAATAGGTCTCTCATGCTCACTCTCACCCTGATTAATGCTACACATATCTAATAAAACTGCTTCCTGGTAAGCAAAGCCTTACAACAATTGTTTATTATATTTGGTGGCAGTGTGTGCATGTTATTTATTTATTTTTTTTGCATATCGTAGTTACTGGTAGCACCAGTTTTTACCTACAGAGTGGCCTTGTCTGCTTTGGACTGTTTGAATTGTTTGGTTATGCTTGAGCGAATACGGTTTTACCCTTGAAGCTTGGAAGGGGTTATGAAGCAGTATGACAACATTTCTGGGAACTTCAGGGGAGAATGTGAGGATGGGAACTGACAGCCTCTAGTAAGTCCAGATTTTGGTGATCTCCCACCATGAGATACACAAGCAAGTACATCTGGCATGGATCCTCTGGCGTCCAGGCCTCTGAACATAAAGGAGGCTGTCATCTTCTATGAATGTGCTGCCTTGAAGCTAAGAGTTCTAGTTTGCCTGGTCTTCTGCACAGTATACTTGTATGTATTCATTCCATGTATCTTGCAAATGTGTAAATTTTGTATATATCTGTATATATATTGTTGGTGAAGTTGTGTCAGTGACGCTGTACCTTAGCATATTGACTATGATTACTGTCATGACCTGAGATATCTTACTATGTATGTTATGCTTCTCCTGACATCTGTGTATCTGCCCTACTTACTTCAAATTGTACTCTGTATGTTCTTTGATTTCCTGTACTCACCCGGGTCATACCTGAAAATAAGCATGTGTTTGTTTAGTGTACTTACCTGGTTAACAAAAGCTAAATAAATAAATAAATAAAGACTAACAGGTGACGTTAGAGAAGTATCTTCAAGTGGGAAGAGTGCCAATATGTATTCTCAAATGTCTCTCATTTGACAAGGATAGACTAGTGTTTTTCAATCTTTTGAAAGAAGAAATCCGTAGTTCCTCATTGAGGCTCAAAAATTTATTTTGACTGACTCCACAAAGTAACAAGGCAAACTAGTAGAGAGATTCATGGATAAGGAAAGGGAGCTGCATTGATTTTCATATACAGCTGCATTTGAAACTTAGAGGGAAAGCCTGACAGTACCATTCAACAACTGGACAAAAAAACCTCAAGACTATAAATAGAAACAAATCCTCAGAGAAGAGACTGATCATGTAAATAATTGATTATTTGGAAGAAACAACAAAAGAAACCCCACCAAATCTATTCTAAAGAATAAGGCAGCGGGGGGGGGGCATAGTCTCTTACAACAACAATAGTAGCTCATAGGCAGCAAGCTCCATTTTTTAGAAGACAGCCTCTCCTTGGATGACAGCCCAGAACCATAGCCACATTGCAGCTCTAGAATATAGTTCAAAAACTAGAAAATGATCAAGGAGGGGCAGGAGGGGTGCAAGGAGACAACGGGCGAGCAATGTGAAATGCAAATGCAAATACAAATACAAACTAAAAGGTTAGGGGAAGAAGAAACAGCAGTCATAGAAAACAACATGATTCATTTGTCATCCTATCAACTGCTGATCAAATCAAGTCAAATTTTATTTGTAGTGCACTTTTCAACATGTCAAAGCGCAAATACATATCAAAAATGACATCAACCATAATAAATAACAACATAAAAACAATAAAAGCAGCAATAAACCTATTCAAATGCTAATTCAAATAGATAACTTTTTAGAGACACCTTAAATGATTCCGCAGACAGGCACTCTCTAATCTGACGAGGTAGAGAATTCCACAGGGTTGGGGCCATGAAAGAAAAAGCCCTGGCCCCAAATGACTGAAGACAAACCCTGGGAATCTCTAGCAATCCTTTATCAGTGGAGCGGAGTGGGCAGAGAGGGCGGTAGGGACGAAGGTGATCTTGCAAGTAGCCCGATCCCTGACCATGTAGGGTCTTATAGGTTAGCAACACGACCTTGAAGGTGATTCTCCACCACACGGGCAGCTAGTGCAGTTCATGCAGTACAGGTGTGATATAAGAAGTTCTTGGTAAGCCAGTCAACAACCTGGCTGCTGCATTCTGCACCAGCTGCAGGTGACGGAGATCCACCCCAGGCAACCCTAGATATAGAGCATTACAGTAATCAAGACACGAGGAAACAAAAGTGTGGACCAACACAGGAAGGTCATCATGTGGAACAAGGTGTTTTATCTGGGCAATATTCCTCAGGTGGTAAAAGGAAGACTTGACAGCAGCTGATACCTGTGTCTTCAGCGTCAGCTCACTGTCAAAAATTACATCCAGATTCCACACCTGTTCAGAAGGTCTCAGCTGGTTACCCCCTAATACAAGGCCAGAGGGAAGCCCAGGAGTCAACTTCTCTACACGATGACCCGGGTTCACAACCAACACCTCAGTCTTATCTGGATTCAGTTTCAACCAGTTCGCACTCATCCAATCCTGAATCTCAGCGAGGCAGTTGTTAAAGACCAATAATGTGTCATTATGTTCGGGTACGAAGGACATATGCAGCTGAGTATGATCTGCATAGCAGTGAAAACTCAGCCCATAATGCCTTATAATGTCTCCCTACGGCAGCATATACATCATGAACAACATGGGGGAAAGCACAGAGCCTTGCGGCACCCCACAGGACAGAGCAAAGGGAGCAGAGGAAAAAGTCTCTGAAATTGCCCTCTGATTTCTGCCTGTGAGGAAAGAGTGGAACCATCTGAGGACTGTCCCCAATAGCTGCAGGTGATCCAGCAACATCCCATGGTCCACGGTGTCAAATGCTGCAGAGAGATCAAGGAGAACCAAGATCAAACGGCTCCTCCAATCTCTCACTATTAGGAGATCATTAAGTACCCGAACTAACACTGTCTCGGTACTATGCCTCTTCCTGAAACTGGACTGGAGAGGATCATAGACCTCATGGGTGGTAAGAAAGTCATCGAGCTGCCACGCGACTACTTTCTCAATATCATCTCCCAGAAAGGGCAGGTTAGAGATCGGTCTGTAGTTAGCGAGACAGTCAGGATTAAGGGAATATTTCTTCAAAAGGGGTGTCACGACAGCCTCTTTTAAAGACTCCAGAAACACCCCTTGGTCCAAGAAGCCCCAGACTATCTTCGCAAGGACTGGTCTGATCTCATCCGTACACCCCGCAAGGAGGCATGTGGGACCAGGATCCAAACTACAGCAAGTCGGTCACAAACCCTGGACAATCTTCATGATAGCCATGATCACTGGCTGGTCAAAATCTGTCCAGGTAGACCGAGGGCCTGTAACCCCACATTGATCGCTGCAATGCTCATTTGAACGTGTACTGCGGATCTCCGACCTGATCGATGACACCTTATCCTCAAAGAACCGAGCAAACTCATCACACTGTATTTGTGAAAAGCTCTCCGACCCCGCAGACATGCTGGATTGCACAGTCTGTCAATGGTCCAGAAAAGCTGAGCAGGTTGATTTCTTGATGCAGCTATCTCCCTGGACAGGAACTCTGCCTTCTTATGGGAGATTTCTGATTGATAGGCCACATAATGGGCCATCAATCTAAGTCTGTCACCTTCCAGGCCGGATTTCCACCAACAACATTCCAATCTTTGCCCCACTCTCCTCAACTCCCTCAATGTTCCATCAAACCAAGGGGACCGAGAGTGAAGAGAGAGGGGGCGAACACGGACAGGCGCTATGGAGTCCAGTGCCCTCAGCACCATATTATTATTTAAAAAAAATTTTTTTTTGTTTATTTATTGTAAATCAGTTTACAACCTTTGAGCCAGAGGTTCATTTCCAAAGGTACCTCGTCACATTGAGGACAAACATTACAAATTTAGGTTACAGGATACAAGTAACTGAAATTACAATTACAATTACAGTGCACCACTAAGTCATCTGGTTCCATGCACTCCATAGCCCAACTCGATAGGTCCAGCACCACCATCAGACCCTCAGAGGTAACTCCCTTCAAAGGGCGGTACTGGACCATCTCCAAAGGGGTAGGTCTCACAAGGGGGGCCACCAAATTTAACCTTATGGAGTGATGGTCAGACCACCCAACTGGTTCCACCACCAGTTCCATGATCTCCATCCTCAGGGTGAACACCAGATCCAGAGAGTGACCATGAATATGGGTAGCAGCGGTAACAACCTGTGTAAAGCCCAATGAAATCATCAATTGGAGGAAGTCTTGACCAAAATGCGAGAGTTCATCATCGACCCAGGCATTGAGGTCCCCCAGGACCAACCACCTGGAGGTCTTCAACACCAGGTCGACAATGAAGTCTGCGACTTCCTGCAGCAAAACTTTCTCGTCAACGGGTGGACGGTAGATGAGTAAGATTCTGCAGCCCACACCTGCTCCCATGACACACTCAAAGGATCTAGGGGACACCAGTGGAACCTCCACAAGGCCCAATTCCGATTTAAAACAAATAGCGACCCCCCCACCCCTTCGATCCAACCTTGGGCGATGTATTACCGAGTACCCAGCTGGAACAGCTGACTCCAATATGGGACCAGCATTTTCATCCAGCCAGGTCTCAGTAATGCAAGTCAGGTCAGATGACTCAACAAGATCAGCAATAATTGCTGTCTTGTTTTTTATAGACCTGGCATTGCATAATACCGCCCAGGTTGGATGACAGGCCTTGGAGGAGCGGGCCAATTGCCCACTCTCAGTGGAGCCCTTGGGTATGGGAATCAGGTATCGCACTCTCCTATCCTGGGCCCATTTCACCCCAGGGCATCTCCCTGACCCCACCACCCTTATTCGCCCACTCCACTCCCCCCCCTTCACAGCCGGGGAACCCCCCCCCTGCCTCTTCAGTGCAATCTCCAAGGCATAACAATGCCTATATACCTTGGGTTGCAACAGGGGCCTATTGAAAGGGCACAGGTCCCTCAGCCTAGAGGGGGAATAACGCCTGCCCATGGAAGCCCGGTCCCAGCACATGCTGCCGAATATTTAAAAACAATTTTTAATCAACCAATTTGATTAAATACTGTCAAAACCATAGGCTGATTTAAATATTTTAGACAGCAGCCATTCCTCTTCAGGCAAACTCCTCAGAGAAAGCCTTAAGCAGTCTGGGCAGGTTTTAACTCCTCAGGAAAAGTTAATAACAGTTTGGACATAAAAGTCACAATTTCTTCATGCTTATACTCCACTGAAAACAAGAATAGTGAAAAACCCTCAGAGCTCTCACCCCTGAGGAATCTGTCCCAAAGCCTATCTCTCACATAGGCAGAATAAACAGTTATGTAATCAGGTCTTGAATAAAAAACGAAGCCCTCTCACTGCTTCACCAAAATATATAAGAGGGAGGAAAAAGGAACAATCTGACCTAGATCGCACTCAAATAAAGATTGAATTTCTAGCTGTTCCATAAGCTCCATGTAGATAAAGCAAACCTTCGCTGCAGCTAAAGGATCACCTTCCAGTCCTCAGGATTTATTCCAGCCACTTAATCGAGAGCTCACTCGATCAGCCAAAAAGAAAGAGATTCTCCCTTGGGTCATCCCCCAAGGTGTCACTAAGGAAGTCAGCCAGCAACTGGATCTATGCGAGCAGGCTCTCCAGCCTGCCCACCGCAAAACCCAGAAACCACAGGCACACTGGAGCCTGTCCTCCGACAGCACACCACCGATCTCCCATAGTAGCTAACTGCCCCAGTAGACCACCCTGGGTTCAGGCCAGTATCGCTTAAATAAGCACTTCCAAACAAAAGAGAGAATCTCCCTCCCCGGTCGTCCCCCAAGATGCCACTGAGGAAATCAGCCAGTAAACTGGAATCCACATGAGCAGACTCTCCAGCCTGCCCACTGTAAAGCCCAGAAACCATGGGCACACTGGGGCCTGTCCTCCAACAGCACCACCCCCAGTCTGCCCCAGCCAACCACCCCAGCAAACCACCCTGAGTTCAGATCAAAATCCCGGCAGGCCCACCCACTCCAAAAGGATGGCACAGATGATGCAGCAGTCTGCAGAGCCCAAAAATTAAAACTGCCAAGTCTCCAAGGAGAAATCCAGTTTCAAAGTCCCAGTCTCTGACTCTGGGTCACATCCCCAGATACTCCAACAAGATCTGTAAGCAGTCCCAGGGCAACACAAGGCCGATGACCAGCCTATAGTCCCAGTGCACAGACTATCAACTCCTGGCAGTCCGCAGAGCCTAAAAATGAAAACTGCCAAGTCTCCGAGGAGAAACCCAGTCTCAAAGTCCCAATCTCTGACTCCGGGTCACATTCTCAGATACTCCAACAAGATCTGTAAGCAGTCCCAGGGCAACACAAGGCCGATGACCAGCCTATAGTCCCAGTGCACAGACTATCAACTCCTGGCAAAAGCCTCCCAGATTTTAGTCAGAACACTCCCAACAAGGTTCTCAAATCTTGCTCCGAGGATAACGTCCAATCCTGAAGGGGAACACAACAGCAATGCAACAGCAATGCCACACACTGTCGCTATCTCTGCCGAAAACTATTGCCATGTATTTCCAAAAAATAAAAAAAATTAAAATCAATAAACTAGAGCATAAAAATTAAAAAAATTAACATTTAAAACAAGTAAACTACAGCTGCTGTAACATGGCTAGCCCAACGTGGCCGCCATCTTGCACCTAATCTGAGGAGGTCAGGAAAGCACTCGCTAATCTGATGCTGAATTAGCCATACTTAACCATGACCTGAAGTTTGTGCCTACTCATAGTTCAGACCATTTTAGTACAAGCATAGACTTACATAAATTAGCGGGCTTCTGTTTCTTAAGTGGCAAATATAGGCCAGTCAAACTGACTTCAGTAGTGAGGATGTTAATGGAGACATTACTGAAGGAAGGGATTGTAGAGTATCTTGAATTCATCGGGTTACAAGACCTGAGGCAGTACGGATTTACAGGGGAAGGGGAAAATTATATCAAACAGATATGATAAATTTCTTTGACTGGGTGACCAAGTAAATAGATCAGGGTGGAATGGTGGCTGTGGCCTACCTAGTTTTCTGTAAGGCTTTTGATACCATCCCACACAGAAGACTCGTAAGGAAACTGGGCTGCTTAGGGGTGGGTCCAAGAGTGGTAAACTGGGTAAGAAATTGGTTAAGCCTAGGCAACAGAGGATGGTGGTAAATGGCATTCACTACAGAGAAGGGAGGGTGACCAGCAGGGTGCCTTAGGGCTCAGTGTTGGGACTGGTACACTTTACTGTCTTTGTAAGTGATACGGCAGATGGGCTAGAAGAGATGATCTGCCTATTCAAGGATGACACCAAAATTTGCAATAGGTTGGACACTCCGGCATAATGGAAAGAATGCACAGAGACCCGAGAAAACTCAAGGAGTGGTCAAGGGTATGGCAGCTGGGTTTCAATGTGAAAAAGTGCAAAATCATGCAATTATGGCACAGAAGCCCAGAGACAGAGTACAAAATGGCAGAAGAGACAGTGACAATCACAAAACAGGAAAGAGATCCTAGGGATAATCATATTTGATGACCTAAATGTGGCAAAGAAAGTGCAACAAGGCAGTTGGGAGGACCACTAGAATGCTAGGGTGTATATGGAGGAGTATGACCAATACAAGGAGGGAAGTGGTGTTGCCTCTGTATAGATCACTGGTGAGACTCCACCTAGAGGACAGAGACAGGATGGAGAATGTCCAGATGAGGGCCACTAAAAGGTGTGGTGCTTACATCAGAAGCCCTATGAGGAGAGACTAAAGGACCTCAATATGTACACCATGAAGGAGGGGGGTATGATAGTGACCTAAATACCTTGTGGGAGTAAATAACGTACAGGAGGGAATTATTTTTTCAGAAAAAAAGATGCACAAGAATAAGGAGATATGCAATGAAGCTGGAAGGGGGTAAATCCAAGAGAGAGATGTAAGGAAGTACTTTTTCACAGAAAGAGTAGTGGTTACCTGGAACAGTCTTCCAGCAGGGGTGGTGGGGGTGACAACAGTGGTGGAGTTCAATAATGTGTGGGATTGGCTTAAGAGAATCTTGGTGGAAAGAAGGGGGGGTAGAGAGCTGGAGATGAAGTAGGGTCTCCAGTGATACTATAGGAAGGGTAAAAAATGGGCAGACTGGGTGGGCCAAGGGGTCCTTATCTGATGTCAGATTCTAAGTTTTTTATATAAATGCTTCTATTTCATGAATATGTGTTTTGGTAATTAGTCAAATAGGTCCTTGTCAACTGTGAACACACCAGAGGCAAGGGATGAAGGAGAAATTGATCCTGTAACACCATATGGACAAAGTACAGAGGCAAAAGCATCATGGATTAACCTGTTCAGAGCTACATCCACCTTTGTCCTACTGATGAACAACACAGTGGGTGTGTTTCTACGTGCATGTAAACAGGACTTGTAGAACTTGATAGAGAAGGACTTCAGATCAACCTTTTGTCAGTATGACCGTTGTTGAATTACAGGTCTTACATGACCTGGAAAATAATGCAAATATAACAAAAAAGTCAGCAGACAAGGTGGGGGGTAGTGTTATGGTACTGAACACTACAGATTATTTTGCTGAGGTTAAATGTCAGCTGAGTAATAAATAATTTTATAAGTATGTACCCAGTGACTCAGCACTATCCTTCAAAATAAGGATTGATGGACATATGTTTAATCACAGAGCATACTGTGCACCCAACAAACATGTGCTCCCAAGGTGGACAAATGCCTCCAGTTCCCACCTGGTAGGCAGATTATACTGGGCATTAATTCCCTCTCACAGCCACTATCCTAACGTTGATAGATTTATTAAACCTTTTGTGGAGAAATTATGATCCATTGCGAGAGACTCAGCCGAGGCGCCATGCCTTCTCTTGGACTTCCACATTGAGTAGTCACATATATTAGTGACACTTGATATGGAATCCCTGTACACTAACATCCCATATTCTGAAGGAGTACAGGCCTTACAGCATGGTTTGGACATTAAGAAAGAAAATGCTGTTCCAGCAACAGAATTTGTTGTTTAACTATCTTAATTTGTGTTGCAGTGCAAAATTTTTTTTTTTTTGGAGGGGGGGGATATTTTCTACAAATCAACAGCATGGCAATGGGACAAAATTTGCCCTGAATTTTTCCAATTTATACCTGGAGTTTTGGGAAGAGAGATTTGTGTATGATCAGTTGGTTAATCCCTTTTCAAGAAAATTGTACTGTGGAAGCACTGCATTGATGATACACTCCATTTGGATCATTCTGGCCCTTAGGACCAGAATGTTCCTATCAAATCCTGAAGTACCAGATTTCAGAGGAGCAGACTTCAACCAGATGAGGGAGCTGGTCTGAGACAAATTGACCAGGGTGGACAGTGTCAGAGGTGTAAAGGAAAGATTGAGAGTACTATGAAGAGGACCATTCACGAGGAAACAGTCATGCGTAAGAATTGTTACCCAACAACACAGGTACAAGAGACCAATATGGTTCTTGATTTGTCGGAGAAGTAGTGAGGGCCAAGAAAAAGGCTTTTGCTAGATAAAAGGAAAAGTGTGGAGTATCAAATAAAAACTAGGGAAGCAAACAGGATGGTCAGGGAGGCAAAGGGAGACAGAGCTGTGTGTTGTGGATAAGGTCAAGGGTGGAGATAAACCATTTTTCAGATATGTTAAGGAAAAAATGAAGCAAGGAGGGGGTTTTGTTGGGCTAGAAGGGGGGAGGTACTAGAGGAATATGAACAAAAAGCAGTCATCCTCAACGATTACTTCTGCTTAGTCTTCACAAGGGAAGACAGCGGTCCCCTGCCTGAAAGTGGCATCAATGTGGCTGACAGGAGCATTCCTGAAATGAGGTACCCAGTATTTACCAGAGAAAGGGTCCAGAAGGGGTTTGAAGCCCTAAAGGTAGATAAAGCCCCAGGGCTGGATGGGATGCACCAAAGGATGCTAAAAGAATTGGCTACAGAACTGGCCGAAACATTAGTAGGGCTATACAATAGTTAAATTCAGACGAGTAGTTCCAAAAGACTGGAGGGTAATGGACATAGTCCTGCTACATGGGCAAGATAAAGCAAGGCAAGATCAGGCAAGGCAAACTTTATTTATAAGGCACCCAATCTCAGAGACTCTGGGTGCCTTACATAAAACAAGCAGGGTAATTAAGTAAGAGATATGCATCATAAGTAAAACAATCAGATAAAACAATAAAATCTTCAGATACAGCAATTAAAATTTGGCCTAGCAGTTTCTTAGGGCTGGTCAAATAGGTTCTGCAGGGAAAGCCACAGAGAACAAGCAGGCCTTCAAACCTCTCTTAAACAGCTCGACTGAAGGGGCCTCCTTGAGAACAGCTGGAAAAGAGTTCCATAGGACCAGTCCGGTGACACTGAAGGCCCAGTTGCCAGAAGTTCTAAGTCTTGTGCTAAGAACTCCAAGGAGACCCCTGTTCGAGGAGCTAAGGGAGCAGGGTGAGGTTGCAGGTGTTATGAGATCAGCCAGGTAGCCAGGACCAAGTCTGTGTAGGGCCTTATAACTGAGTACACTCACCTTGAAGATAGCCCTCCACCTGACTGGGCGCCAGTGCAGAGCACGAAGCACTGGGTTCACATGGCTGGACCTAGAAAGGCCAGTCAGCAACCTGTTAGCAATGTTCTGCACCAACTGCAGCAGTCAAAGGGTACCTCCAAAGACCCAGAAGTAAAGAGCATTACAGTAATCCAGCCTGGATGTCACAAAGGCATGTACTAGTGTGGGCAGGTCCTTCAGGGGAACTAGGGGTATGATTCTGGCAATGTTCCTCAAGTGATAGAAACCGCTTTGGACAACAGCAGACACCTGTGCTTCAAGTGTCAATCTGTTATCCAGGATCATGCCAAGATCTTGCACCCTAGAGGAAGCCATCAATGACGCAGATCCCAGGTATAAACCAGTGACCAGGATTGGAAACATTCCCATCATGTCCTTGACCTGGCTCAATCACTAGGACCTCTGTCTTGTCCGAGTTCATTGGCAACCAGTTGGAGGACATCCACTCACTGATCTCAACCTGGCAGCTGTTAAGCACTTCAACAGCATTTGATGTTCCAGGGGCAAAGGACAGGTACAATTGAGTATCATCTGCATAACAGTGAAAACCCACATTGTACTGCCTAATGAGCTCACACAGGGGCACCATATACACTGCAAATAACATCAGTGACAAGATCAACCCCTGAGGTACTCCACATAGAAGTAGCTGCAAGGGGAGGAGAAATTCCCCATCACTACCCACTGCTTCCTGCCAGAGAGATAGGACACAAACCAGCTGATGACAGTGCTGGTGAGTCCACAATACTCTCTAAGGAGATCAAGAAGTGCAATGTGATCTACAGTGTCAAAAGCTGATGCGAAATCAAGGAGAACATGAAATTACCTGCCTCCTCAATCTCTTGGCCTGAGGAGGGCATTGTGCACCATGACTAATGCCGTTTCAGTGCTGTGCTTGGCTGTAAAACCTGACTGGAGTGGCTCACAGATGTCAAAGGCCATGAAGAACTCCTTGAGCTGCTGCACCACAATTTTCTCAACAACCTTACCAAAAAAGGGAAAGTTGGAGCTTGGATGGTTATTTGCCAGAATATTCAGGTTGAGGGATGGCTTCTTCAGAAGGGCCATCACCAGAGCCTCTTTCAAGATCTCCAGAAAGACACCCTCTGACAATGAACACTGGACAATACCAGCAAACACCGGGCCAACGAAACCAATGCATCTCATCAAGAAATGAGTTGGAGCTGGGTCCAGTTTGCAATATGTGTGCTCTAGCTTCGAAGTAACCTCAGTGACCTTAACCACCTCTACCGGTTAAAACTCATCCCAGACAGGCGGAGCACCTCTGGTCTACCCAGGCTAATAACTGTGAGCCATAATGTGACTCTTTGACAAGTTCCCTTGTTGGATGGCAGACACTCAGTCTGAGAAGAATCGAGCAAACTCATAACATAAAGTGATTGAAAAGGCTTTTTTCAGCTGAAGACAGACCGGATGAAGAAGTCTGTCAACAGTCCAAAAGAGCTGAGCTGGTCAGTTCTTCCCAGCAGCAATCTCCCTGGACAGGAACTCTGACTTCTTGTGGTTGACTGCCCCCTGGTACTCTAAATAATGGGCACGCAGAGCCAGCATGTCCACATCTGACTGGGTCTTCTGCCAATAACACTCCAACTTTTGACCCCTGATCTTCATCACCTTGAGCTCCCCATCAAACCACAGAGATCTCAAGTGAGAGGATCTGGGTCATATACAGTACAAACTGGTGCAAGGGTACATAGTGCCTTGGAAACCATCTTATTATATGTGGCCACTGCCGCATCTGTACCCATCGCACATGCAATGTCTACACTAGATAGATCAGCTACCGCCACTAGTCCCTCTGAGGACAATCCCCTTAAAGCATGATAGCTGACTATCTCAACAGGAGAGGGACTCTCAGAGGGGACTTCAACCGAGAATTTCACCGTGCAATGATCAGACCATACTACCTGATCACTCTCGAGGTTATTTACCTCAAACCCCAGTGAGAACACCAGGTAGAGAGTGTGGCTGTGATGATGGGTCACAGATGTAATTACCTGCGACATGCCTAGTGATGACATCAACTGGAAGAGGTGATAGTCCAACTGCGAAGATTCATCATCGACCCAGACATTGAAGTCCCCAGAACTAAACATCTTGGGGACTCCAACACTGTATCAATGAAGAAGTCCACAGCCTCCTGCAGGAATTTTCCCCCCAACCCAGGAGGGTGGTAAATAAGCAGAATCCTGCAATCTGTGCCCAGACCCCACACACAGCCACACACTCAAAAGACCTGGTTATGCCCATCGGGCACAAAGTGAAATACAGGTCAGATCTAAAGCAGATGGCCACTCCCCCACCCCTGCATTCCCACAGCAGACAGTGCACTACAGAGTGCCCAGCAGGGACAGCTGTCTCCAAAACTGGCCCAGCAATCATCACCCAGCCAGGTGTCCATGATGCAAGCCAGATCGACTGAGGAAATCAAGTCTACCATAATTGAAGTCTTGTTCCTTATTGATCTGGCATTACACAGCACCACACGCAGGGGACTGGTAGACATTGCTGCCCCTCTGGCTGCTAGCCTATTCGGTCTGGTGGGAACCCTGGGGATGGAGACCAAACATGTCTGACCACTCTCTAAGATCTGTCTAAACCCAGGGCATCTCCTGCACCTAACCATTCCAATACCTCTCACCTCTGCTGAGCCCACAGCGTCCTGCCATCACCGACTTCCATATACCCTAGTAATGCCAACCTCCTGACAGTGCCACGCTGTCATAGCTGACACAGGGAGGTCAGCAAAGGGCCATAGGTCATGTAACTGGGAAGCGCTGTATGTAGTTCTCGTGGGTTCAAGGCCCCGGCACATCCCGAAAAGCCAGTTCCACTACTACTACCTTCTAGCTACACTCCAGATAAACTAGTTTTCCACCACTCTTTATAAAACTACTATAAAACACAATCACACCCCACAAAAGACCTAACTAATACAAGCCAAACTAACTAACCACTCACTCTACACTCTCACATCCACCCACCGAACAACCCCTAAAGACCCTTCAATCTCCTCCACAAACACTCACCCCCTCCAGAAACCATCAACTTCCCACCCCCAACACCAGTACTCAATATAAAATAAATAATAAATAAATAAATAAGGGAGAGTCCGATAAAGTGCAATGTGTTGTGCAAAGCAGTGCTAATTCACTAAGGGATTAAAATCATATACAGTCTGAAGTAATTCAGAAACCAAAGAAACGCCAGTTATCAGTTCAATCCTGGCTCTAGACTCCAGCAGCAACCACCAGTTCTAAAGTCACAGGAAAAGAGAAAAATGGCACTCACACTACTATCACAGACAGATTTAAGGACTGCTGGGACCAGAGAACAATGTCATGAAGGGCCACCTTTAGCAAGCTGGATTTGGCACTTCTGTCACAGGAGCAAAATATGGGCTCATTTTGATCATTCGCCAAAGCACTCCTACCTTGGCAGGGCCAAAGAGAATCCTTAAGCAGGAAAAGAGCTCCCCTCTCACCATTGCTCATATGAACCAGAATGCTACTAGAACAAGGCAGGATGAACAGACAGGATCTACTGGACCCCAAACTTGTGAGCTACCAAAGTGCAATTCACAAACCGACAATACTCCAAATGCCAAGTTCTCCCAATGGGGTGGGGGGGCAAGGAGCAATCAGGGAATTACAAACCTTTCAGCCGTACCTCTGTAGTGGGTAAATTGAACCACTGATCAAAGAAGGCCTTGTGGACTACTTAGAGAACAATGGCCTACAAGATATTAAACAGCATGGGTTTGTGGCTGGGGGGATGTCTTGTCAGACCAACATGACAACTTTCTTTGACTGGGTAACAAAGATATATATATAAGTAAAAGGGCTACACTATGTTACACCTGGGTTATGCCCCCTATTGTCCCACATACACCTCACATACACCTCACACTGTATTCCTGGTCTGTTATACTGTGATACTGCTATTTTGCACTAACATGTAGATTTTAGGCACCCATCATATAAGCATGAGTGCCAGGAATGTGCTTTGCTGCTCATATATGCCAATGTTTACATCCTTCATAAGATTAGATCATGCATGACTATTATACCTCACTATAATGCATTATGTTTGTTTTTTGTATATATTCCACATATAATCTACCTAATTACTGATATGATGACTCTGAGGGATCATCAGTGATTATTGTATACTTATATTTTTATATAATTATATGTAGTGTGTGTTTTCCACTTAGGCAGATATGCCATGTGTAATAGAGCCCTGTCAGCACTTTCCTTTGTCCAAGCAAGCTGGCAGAGAGAAATCCTTTGTTATGTCTTATATTATACATAAGCAAGGAATGCCACATGTAGTTTTAACCCATCAGCATTTCTTTTGTCCAAGCTATAATGCTAATGGAAACATATTGTGTCTCATATGATACTCATTAGTAATTCTGTCTCCCAAGTCATTATCCAATACATAATGTTTCTCATATCCATAACTATGTTGTAATCTCTGTTGCTATACTGTTATCTGTAGTATTTAGCCTTCTGTAACCTAGTTTCACATGCAGAGAGAACAAGATTGCAGAGAGACAAAGAGATTTTGGAGAACCTGAGATCCTACAATCCTAGAGATTACGTACATTCTTCAGGAGAGTGGTAAGAAACCCATCTCCCTTGTGATTTTCTTTGTCACATGCTTGGCATAAGTAGTATAATAAACATTTATTAGTACTCTTGCTTGTTTACGAATCTTTTTTGGCAGACTCCAAAGACATAAAAATCTGTATTATTAGTATTATTATTATTTACCCTACACACTAAGTGTGTTTAGGCCGCATAAAATGGCGACAGGGCAGTGTGTCTGGGTGTTTGTCAAGTTACATTTTTAATTTCCTCTGTTAATTAAAACACTGGATGAGAAATCTCCAGTAACAAGCAGCTGAGCGAGTCTTCTGTTTAAATTTTTGGTCTGTTGTGTGTTCTACAGTGCAGACAAAACAATCATTTGGCAGATATTCAAACTCTGTGTAATGAGTTGTTTTATTTTATTTTATTTTTTTTCCTCTTCTTTCTCTGTGGGAACACACAGCTGTAAAGGGATCCGAACAGACAGATAGACTGCTTTAACTTGTGGTTTCAAATCCTAATGGGTTTTTACTCATCTAGGAGCCCACATTATGCCAAATGTTGTTTGTGTTCTATCATGAACTTTGGTTGCAATGTTTTTGATCCACAGACAGCTAAGGTTTCCTCATTTCTTAAAGCACATATCTAAAAAACAGTACTGAAGTTGAGACTAGATGCCTCACAAAATCAAACTGCTTACAGTGATTTAAATATTTTTGTCAATGTGGCAAAAACCAGAAACAGTCCCATGAGGGTGATTTTTGAAAACTGTAGTCACTTAAAACATAGTGCCAAGGAAAATATTCCTGAAAATTTGCTAGTTTCAACACTATTCTCTTGCTTAGAATTTTCTATAAAAAAAAGTGATACTCTGAAGTCAGATTTCACTGCATACATGCAAAAGGTGAGTAAGTTACATGCCAAGTCTGCTGAAAAAGTTAATGAACTTTTATTTCAAAACAGGACCTTGACTAAACAATGTGATTCATTAGTATTACTAAGTAGTTATGAAAATAGTAGATGTAAAATGTATGCTTTGACTACCAAATGTGATAAAGCTTCCCTGGACAACAGACTAGTTTTACACTATGGCCCAGATATTCAAACTTCACCCAAAAAGTGCGCAACAGCAGGAGCAAGCGCAAGTCCATTGCACCCATGCGCAAGAGGCACGATATTCAAAATCTGCGCAGGCCAAGATGCGCCTACAGCTGACAACTGAATATCACACCACCTGCACCATAGCGCGACTAGGGAGGTGAAGCTGAGCATATCTGATGCGCCATAGTGCAACAAGGGATGTTCAGCTGAGCAGTCCAGATGCGCCATAGCACAACCAGGAATGCCCCCCAGCAGCAGAGCAGCAATGCAACAGTGCAACCAGGGATGCAGGGGCCCACCACCCATGCCACAGATGGGCAGAGGAACACACAGTAGAACAGACATTGTCCCCCCACACCCCATGCACTGCACAACTGGGGGAGGGATGAAATAACCACTGGCCCATGGAGACCAGCAACCAACCCACAGCAGGGCCATGGTGCCCCATCACACCCCTGGCAAGCTGTGACCGGCACACAAGGAGGGCTGACCACCCCATGCCACACCATCCCACCAATGCAGAGCACACCCTGTACCATGACCCCCAGACACCCTGCCCAGGAGCAGCGTCCACCAGTGCAGGATACCCCATGCATGCCACCACCCCCACTGTAACAATGCAACCCTTTGCACCACAGAACCATGCAAGGCAGCCCCACCACAAGCACCCATCAGTGGGTGGCAGCACACAGCGATGCAATGACTGCATACACAGTGCCACCATGCACATCCCCCCGAGGTACAGCTGAGAGACCGACCATGCGTCAGTACACGAGGTACCCCACACATGACAGGGCATCCCCGGACCCCACCACCAGTGGTACAGTACCCTGCACACCCTCCCAAGGACACACCCCGACCCAGCACTGGCCACAACAGCTAGCGCAGACACCCACAGTGGAGCATGGAAGCATGAACCACACAGGATGCAACACAGTGCATGGACAAACACCCACGCATACCCAAGGGCACACCAACACAGGGACACAGTAGCGGGGCAACCAAGACTCCAGCGTGTGGCCATGGAAACCGTGTACACATGGCCAGCAGTCCTCCATGGCACAGGAGTGCCAGCCACCCTGCGCAGGCACTGTGGAGCTGTACACCACCAGCATTTGCCCAGAGCACAAGTGACAGACAGGGGTGCACATCCCCTGCAACACACACAAGCCAGCATGGAGGTGGGACAACAACAGCAGAGGCCACAATGTCACCCGAGGCAGACATGCACCACACCAGTGACAGGAGGCAACCTGACATTGTGATGGGTACAGTGGCTGTCCTGCATGGACAACCACCACTGACATGCCAGCGGACCGTGCAGGTCACAGACATGCAAGGGTGTCAGCTGCACAGGCCATGGATGGGCTGACAGGTGTGCCATGGACACAGAGCATGCACCATGGACCACTGCACACAGTCATCCAGTGCACAGGGAACAGCACACACACGGCAGACAGTGACTGATAGCTACTCCCACACTATAGTCACTTCCCCACGGACACACACACATGCACATGACTGCACCACCCCTGACGCCATGCACACCACTGCAGCTGAGCACCTATAGCCTGCTGCAAAACAGAGACCACCACAGTAGGTATATCAAAGCAAATGTATTGTAAAAAATCACACAAAACTATTTACATATATTTACAAAAGGTTGGGGGGAGGACCACAAACAAGGTGGGGGTGGGTAAGGGGCAGGGGTGAACAAATGGTAGAGGGAAGGAGGGGTGGAGGGTGGGGTCCAGGGGGTAGGGAAAATCAGGGGCATTAGTATGCTCAGTGGGAGCCCCGCTCCCTGCTCTGGCTGCTCCTTCCACCATGCCTCCGTTCTGACTCCCACATGGTCTATCCTTTCCAGGATCTGCAGGGAGGCCCTGGCAACTTGTAGGATCTCCTGCAGTGTTGCTCTTATTTCCTACAGCTGCCGTCCATCTAGGACAAGGGAGCAGAGTCAATAGGTGTGAATGCACAGCCCCATGCAGCCCACCCACTGTGCATGGCATACGGCCATGGGGCATGCTTCTGTGATGGTTGTGACCACCCACAGTGATTGCATCCACAAGACCTGCCCACCCAGGTGCACACAGCCATGTGGACCACTGCACACACCCACAGGTCAAGTCCTGCACAGCACCACCATGGCTGTTCAGTGACATGGCTATGTGGTGCGAAGGCAGTGGCACAGCCAGGTACCCGTGCACGCATGAACCACCCATGGACGCACTCCCAGACATGCAGTGCCACTGGACAGTGCTGACTGTAACAAGTTGCATGCATGGCAGTGGTGTCAATGGATGGTGGCCATGCCCCGCTGCCTGCCCTGTTACACAGCATGCATAGTAATCATGGATGTAAGACACTCACCATCATCAGGCTGGTCCCTCTGCCTCTGTGGACTTTCACCCCTTCCTGACTGATGGTCCTCTTGCTGCCTATCCCTCACCAGCCGGCGCTCATCTGGGCCTAAAGTGCAAACATGGAGAGAGGAACATCAGTACAATCCTGTAGCAAAATCCTCCACCCCCATGTGTGCAATCCCACACAGCCAGACCCACCCACCCCACACCCTGATAACACCACCACGGCCAACACCAGACGGTCCCCCCATGTGCCGACACATGCAAACGTGATACCCGTATGGAAGATAAAAGTGTATGGATGTTGCACCTACCTGGCCATGGCACCGTGCCCCTCCTGGCACGTGCCCGCAGGTGAGCAAGCAGGTCCAGGTCCAGGTCCCTCTGCCTCAGGTCCCCATATCTGTGATGGCACTGCTCCGCCATCTGGCCCATACCGGTGGCCTCCTCCAGGGCGTCGGCCACCTCCTGCCACACCTGACTCCTGGCCCTGTCCAGGGGTGCCTCACCAAATAGTGGGCCAACAAGTGGCTCCACAATGGCAACCAAGTTTGCCATCTGCACCTGGCTCCACTCTACTGCTCTCCTCCGTGCTATCTCTATTGCTCGGTTAGGTCAAAATGGTGCTCTGCAGCGCGGTTCCACCACGCAGAGATGCTGCGCCATACAGCTGCCAAGCATTCCTATCGTGTTGTCACCGAACAGCGTGATAGTGGTGCACCCATGCTCGATGCATGGCACCTAGGGGCAAAGGTCGGGCACAGGATCAAGGGTCTCTGGTGCACGGACAGCCACAGGTGATTGGAACCCAATGCGTCTAGCGCGATTGGGTTCCTGTGTGCCACCTCTTGTAGTGGCCTACCACGCTGTTGCCGCAGTGCACCTACGACGCCCCAGTGCCACAGCGCCATATACGTGAACAGCGCTGTAGCGCCACTGGCACAATGGTGGCCGTGCCCTGCATTGCCTCCCGTGCACAGCACATCAGCAGCACGGCAGGCGCCTGCGTCATCAACCCGGGCATGCGCAGTTAGGTGTGTACTGTGCATGTCACAGAACTGTGCCCTTGGCTCAGCACCTTCAACACAATTGCGCAAAGCGCAAAAGCGCGATATTCAGCCGTCATATGCAAATCAGCTAATCAGCCATTCAATGGCGCAGTCACTGCATTTGCATCCACTTAAAGTTGCGCCTCACCTCATTTGCATGGGTTGCGCTATAAAAATGCGACATTGGGCTGCACTGGCCATAGTCAGTTACTGCAGTCTATTGGTGAGTTGCATGCTGTTTAGGAGTGTGGACTGTGGATTTTGGGACATGCATGGGACTGCACAGTCACAGGTAACACCTGTCATTCTCACAGGCTGAATCATGACTGATCAAGTTGTGGAGGAAGAGGAACAGAGTTGTGGGAGGAAGAGCAGGCCAAATTTCATGAAGGTCGAGATGGATGCCCTGTTCGAGGCCTACCTAGACCAGGAACCGCTTCTCAGCGGACACCAGAGAACACCACAGGCTCGTGCTGCTGCATGGGAGGAGGTGGCGCATGCTGTAAACCTGCATGTCAGCCACCAGCGCTCTGTGCAGGACTGCAAGAAGAAGATGGGCACAGACAGGAGGAGGAGGATTAAGGAGAAGGTGGCTGCCATCAGGGCAGCATGGTCTGCGACAGGTGGGGACAGCCGGAGGTGCTACGCCTGACCCCACAGGAGGAGAGGGTTGCTGGCAGCATGCAGCATTGTGCCATTGAGGGTGTTCCTGGTGGTGGGTTCCAGACGGGTGGTAGCCCATCACTGCATGGTAGGTCATGGTCTGTCTATTGGGGGGACAGGGTAGGTCACATGCAGTAACGTGACTTTGTTTTCCCTTACAGCTCCTGAGCATCTGCATGGGTCAGCGGTGGTGGACCTCTCCACTGAGGCCAGTCAGATGGAGATGGAGGAGGGCCCATCCACCTCCACAGGAATACCCGGCTCAGTGAGACAGTGGCCCGCCTGGATGTCCAGACTGATGTTGTTGGAGCAGGTGTGGAGGAGGCCCTGCCCCTGTCCCAGCATGCCAGCATCCATGGATGCCGGCATGCTGGGACTCAGGCTGGTGCTGGGTCCATCACCGATGATGATGTCACTAACGCCATGGGCAGTGCACGTGTGCCACAGATGGCCAACAGCAGGTAACATCATGGCCATGGCTGTGGGTGGTGCCACTGTGGAGGCCTGCATGCACATCACAGTCCCAGCCTGTGTCTGTCAGCACCGGTGGGGTAGCACTGGTGTGTGTGTGTACAGGACAGTGGGACTACTGTGGCCACTGCGGCGGCACCACTGAGCCCTGGGGAGCGGCAGCCGGAGGGGCAGCATCAGCAGTTGGCCAATGGGCTTGGGGGTACAGTGTCAGGGGACGGCATCAGTGCACCACCTGTGGACATGCCCAGGCCTGGCCCTGGTGTGCAGCGCCCACCCTCAAGGGGTGATGAGCATCAGGGCACGAACACCCTGAGGGACAGCATGCCGATCAGACAGATGACTCTGGATGAGCACACCCGCATACTGCAAGCATCAGTCAATCAGCAGATGCGGCTTGTGACGGCGGTGGATGCACTGAGTGCGGCTCTGGAGTGGCAGAGGAGCATCGCAGCAGAGAAACCGCTCTGCTCCTGGCAGGGATGGACCGGATGCGGGAGGATGTGACTGCTGCCATTGACAGGCTGACACATACAATCACAGCTGCCATGGCCACAGGGGGCACACAGTTATTTGCCCATGCATCGCAGACACCGCGCAGTGCAATGTCCACCCCCGTTCCCGGCGCAGGTGACACCATCCTTGTCGACACCGGGTTCAGCTGTGGGCATCCCGAGCACGCCTGGCGCAGGCATGTTCAGTGTGCTGCAGACCCCCGTGCGAGCATGGTCATGTTCATGCAGTGGAACCCCTGGGGGACCATCGGTGCCACCACATGAGGCCAGTGGTCAGCCTGTCACTGCTGGCGGGTCTGTGGGCCGCCCATGCATCCGTGGTGGCCGGGCACTGTGGCGCATGACTGACCTGTCTCCCAGCGCGGCTACTGTCTGATGCTGCCCTGTGTGCATTGTGTCATTCAGCAGGCAATGCACGGGTGGGTACCCGGCCCTGCACACACACACACACACACAGTCAATCTGCACAACCTCCCGGCTGCTGTCTGCAGTTGCATGTGCATGATGATGCCTGCATTGCGCTGTACGCCAATGTGCAATGGTGCCCAGCGTCTGACACCCACACAATGACAGGCAGTGGGCGTGGTGGTCTGTGGACTTGTGTGTGGCTAGGGGTGGCATTCTGGGTCAGTGTGCCTCCTACCCTTTGTGCATGTCTGGTGAGTTGTGTGTGTGTGTGTGTCTGTCCGCGTGCCATGTTAGACCTCACCCATCCCTGGTGGTGTGTGTGGTTCCATGCCCAGCCACTTCCCTTGATGGCATGCACCCCTGGTGTGTGTCCATGCGTGTTTGTGGGTTGTGCCTTTGCCACTGGTGGTTGCACATGGCCCCATGACTTACCTGGGTTGGCTGAAGTGCTCCTCCGTGATGGTGTCCCAGTGCAGCTGTGCCAGCCGGAGCAGTCGGGGGTCCCATCACCCAAGGGGGGCTGCCCATCACCATTGTCACCGGCATCCTCATCGTCCTCATCACTGTCCCCTCTTTGACCTGTATGGCTATCCCACATTCATTGGCCATGTTGTGCAGGATGCAACAGGCCAGGAATAGCCCACAGGCCTTTGAGGGGCTGTACTGTAGGGCACTGCTGGAGGTGTCCAGGCAACGGAAACGTGCCTTCAGCATCCTGAACACCCGCTCGATGACATTACGTGTGGTGGCGTGTGCCTCATTGTAGCGTTGCTGCGATGGGGTCGCGGGCTGCCGGTATGGTGTGAGCAGCCAGGGATGGAGTGGGTATCCACTGTCACCTGTGTGTAGAGGGTGGAGGTTAGTTTGGTGATCAGCATCGCCCTGCCCCGGGCCATGTAGGCCACTACCCATGTCACCTCTGACCATGCCCCTCCCAAGCCCTATGTTTGTGTGGTTTGCATACTCACCCACTAAGTGGCCAGTGGGGATGTCCCCACTCTCGAATCTGTGGCACAGTGCTGACTGGTGCCAGATGAAGGCATCATGTGCTCCCCAGGGTGCGTGGCACAGACATTGATTATGCGCCCTGGCATCACACACCACCTGGCAGTTGATGCTAGCATAGCCCTTGCGATTCTGTGCGCAGCCCCTCAGGGCCAGGTGGTGTGCGGATGGCCACATGGGTGCAGTCTATTGCCCCTAGCACGCCAGGCATATGTGCTACCCTGTGGAACTCCTGTATGTTTGCTGTGCCTCTGCTGGTGTGCTGGGAAATGGATGTACTCTGCAGCATGTGGCAGCAGTGCGCTGAGGAATTGGGTGAGGTGGCATGACGCGGCCAACTGGGTTATGCCTGTGGTGTCCCCTGTTGGTCTCTGGAAGGTACCCATGGTGAGCAAGCACATGCAAGCTGTCACTTTAGTCTCCACTGACAGAGCATGGCTCTGTCGTGTGGGTGCCTGCATCACATCACTGCACAGCTCACAGAGCCAGCCTCAGAATTGCCCGATTCAGGCGGTACCAGCCCACGATCTCAGTATCACTGTACAGCTCGAAGCTGGTGCGTGCTCGGTACTGCCTGTTGGGGGCATACCGCCGATGGGCCCTTCCACGGCCACGCCCCCCTGCTGTCCGCCTTCTCACCCCCCTCATTACTGTCTCCATCTGGATGGTGGCACTGGCCATGTCCCTGGCTTGTGTTCACCCCCGCAGCTGTTTCTGTGTTCCTCCACTGTCCTGGCTGCTACTTCCCCTGCACCGTGAACACCTGACTGTGCTGGCCTCAGTGCTGTGTGGCACTTCCCCCTTCTGCACTGTGGCTGTGGCTCACCACACCTTCCCTGAGCCTGTGGGTTCCAGGTGCCCTTTCACTGTCCTGCCCTGTGTGTGTGTGTGTGTGTGTGTGTGTGTTGCCTGTGTGGCTGGCTATAGTTCAGCAATTTGTGGCTTCCCTGTAGTGTTCTTGCACCTCTCCCTTGTTTCTTTTTATTTTGGCTCATTTCCGCTATGGCGCAACTTCCGCTGGCTCCCCTATTGCGCATGGCATGTTGTTGAATATCGCACTGCGCCATTTATGCATGGTTCCTCCCCCTTCAGTTGTGCATACATTCATTATCATTGCGCTATTGCTCAGCGTGATTTGGGGTGCAACTGCCTCCTGCTGAATATCGCAGAATGGCATTTTCGGACTTGCTTGCGCGCATGGCGAACCCTATTGCGCATGGCGCAACCCTTTTGAATATCTGGGTCTATGTCAATGTCTTGCGGGCTGAAGTTAGATTACTTCACAGTGTGCTTGCTCATGTTTTTGAGGAGCTTGAATGTAAGAGTAAGGAAAATGCCATACGTACCACTGTGTATAGAAACTTGGAAAAACAGGTTATGCATAATGTGTGTGATATAAAATCTGAGGTTGATCATATAAATTGCAAGCAGGAAATTAGTCTGAAAAAGGCTTCTCATAAAGAAAGGATAGATGGACTGCAGTCTCAGCTGCAGTTTCTCCATCACCTGCATGCCTTAACGGATAATGCTGAAAAGGCAAAACATAGAAACATAGAAACATAGAAGTTGACGGCAGATAAGGACCGCAAGGCCCATCCAGTCTGCCCATTTCTTTTTCTACCTTATAAATGTGCCATCGGCCTTTGCTCTGTCAGTGGCCTATCTATTCATAGTCATTTGTATTGCTCCCTTATGCCTATCCCATGCCTGTTTGAAGCCCTGCACTGTATTCATAGCCACCACTTCTTGTGGTAAGCCATTCCATGCATCTACCACCCTTTCTGTGAAAAAGAATTTCCTCACATTCCCCTTAATCGGCCTCCTCTAATCTCATGCTGTGTCCTCTTGTCCTGCTATTTTTCTTATATTTAAACATGTTAGACTCTTTCACCTTGTTTATGCCCTTAAGGTGTTTGAATGTCCTCGATCATATCACCTCTCCCTCCTTTGCTCAAGGGTATACATGTTGAGCTCTGTTAATCTGTCCTCATATGTCTTCTGATGCAGTCCCTGCACCATTTTGGTTGCCCTTCTCTGGACTGCCTCAATTTGGTTAATGTCCTTGTGAAGGTGTGGCCTCCAATACTGCATGCAGTACTCCAGATGGGGCCTAACCAGTGTCTTGTACAGAGGATTATTACTCCTCTTACGACTTGTGATACCCCTACTAATACACCCTAACACCCCCTAGCCTTACCTACTGCTTTAGAGGTCTGCTTGATGATTTTAGGTCATCAGTGATGATGATGCCCAAGTCTCTTTCTTCCTTTGTGACTGCTAGCAACTCCCTCCCAGCCTATAGGTGGCTTCAGGGTTTCTCTTCCCTATGTGCATGATTTTGCACTTCTTTGCATTAAATCCCAGTTGCCACTCTTCTGACCATTCTGCTAGTTTATCCAGATCTCTTCTCATTCTGCCCACCCCATCTGGATCATCTACTCTGTTGCAGATCTTGGTGTCATCTGCAAACAGACAAGTCTTACCCTCTAGTCCATCTGCAAGGTCACTAATGAAGATGTTGAATAGGACTGGCCCCAGGACTGATCCCTGAGGTACCCCACTTGTGACTTGCATCTCTTCTGACTGTATACCATTTACCACCACTCTCTGTTTTCTGCCAGTCAACCAGTTTGCCACCCAGTTGACCAACTTCTGACCCACCCTGAGCCTACCCAGCTTATTTATCAATCTTCTATGTGGAACAGTGTCAAAAGCTTTGCTGAAGTCAAGGTAGGCGACATCAACTGCTCCCCCTTGGTCCACCACTCTGGTTACCCAGTCAAAGAAATCTATGAGATTAGTTTGACAGGACCTTCCTTTTGTAAACCCATGCTGTCTTGGATCCTGTGCCCCTATGGATTCCAGGTGTTGCACTATCCTTTCCTTAAGGAGTGCCTCCATAATCTTGCCCACTACTGAGGTAAGACTGACCGTCTGTAGTTCCCCGCCCCTCCCTGCTACCACTCTTGTGGAGCGGGATCACATGAGCCCTTCTCCAGTCTTCTGGGACCTCTCCTGTGCTCAGAGACTCACTAAACAATTCTGCTAATGGCTCTGCTAGTTCCTCCTTTAGCTCCTTAAGTACCCTGGGATGTATGCCATCAGGTCCCATTGCCTTATCCACCCTGAGCTTAGCAAGCTCTTGTAGGACCCTTTCTTTTGTGAAGGAGTAGTGCTCACCTCCCTCCCCCTGTGTCCATGATGCTGAGCTGTGGGCCCTGCCTACCTTCTCTTCAGTAAATCTGAGCAAAAGTATCTATTTAGGATAGATGCCTTTACAGGGTCCTCCTCCTCACATGCTCCCTTTTCTCCATTAAGCTTAGCAATACCCCTCTGGACTTTCTCCTTTCACTAATGTATCTATAGAAAGTCTTGTCACCTTCTTTACTGTTCGTGCTAGTGTTTCCTCAGTTTGGGACTTTGCCTGCCTTACTGCCTTACCTGCTTCCCTTTAGGCAGTTTGTATGCCTCCCTATCTTCATCCCGCTGTGTTCCCTTATATTTCCTGAAGGCCAGCCTTTTGGCTCTGACCTTTTCTGCTACTGTATTTGAGAACCAAAGTGGTTTCTTCTTCTTTGCACTTCCTTTTCTGTCTAACACAATGGGATGTTGCTTCAAGTATTGCATCCTTAATGCTTGCCCACTTTGCCTGTACCCCTCACCTGTGTTTCTTTTGCCAGGGCTAGCTTAACTCTGTTGGCCATCTTATCAAAGTCAGCTCCTCTGAAGTCCCATATTTTTGCCTTGGAATGGGATGATTTAGATGTAGTAGCCAAATTGAACCATACCATGTGATGGTCACTGGCCCCAGGTGACCTTCACCTGGAGATCTGTGATCCTTCTTTGTTAGTCAGTACTAGATCTAGGATAGCCCTGTCTCTTGTGGGTTGCTGTACCAGTTGTTTGAGGCCTCCCTGCAGGAATCCACTATGAGTCTAGTTCTGGCAGATGTTCCTGCTGGTATTGACCAATCTGTATCTGGCATGTTGAAGTCTCCCATTATCAGAACCTCCCTTTAGCTGTCATGTTTTGTATATCTTCTAACAGTAATGTGTCTATGTCCTCCTCTGGTCTGGGGGCCTGTAGACAACCCCAGTTCTTATGGCTGTCCCATTTCCTGTTTCCAGGGTGACCCACAGTTCTTCTGGCTCCTTATGTGTATTCTGAATTTCTGTAGCTTTGATATTTTCATTAACATACAGGGCCACTCCTCCCCTTTTGCACCTCGGTCTCTTCTGAACAATACATAGCCAGGTACTGAAGTCTCCTGCGTGTGGTTACTGGTAAACCACGCCTCACTAATTGCTACTATGTCCAGTTTAGCCTCTGACATTATTGCCTGCAGGTCTGGGATCTTATTTCCCAGGCTGTGAGCATTTGTGTACATGATTTTCCATTGGCCAGATTTTGGTGTGTTAGTTGTTGGGTGAAGTTTGGCATTACCCTGTGCATCGATGGGGAGACAAACCTTTTTCTTACCTGGTGATGCAAATGAACGGCAAACATGCTGAATTCCTGTTTGACCACTAGCTGAGGGGAGGGTGTTCTTCCATTCGACGTATGGGGTGCTGCACCCCTCCCCATTTGCTAGTTTAAATATTCTGCAAAGACGTCAAACTTCTGCCCCAATGCACTGACTCCTCTTTAGTCAGATGCAGTCCATCAAATTTAAAGAATCTGCCCCAGAACTGTTGCCAGTTCCTACAAATCTGTGTCCTTTTCCTGGCACCAGTCCTTGAGCCACGTGTTTAGCTCCCCTATCTCCCTTCTCTGACCTTCCGTCCATCTGCTCCCTCTCCCAGACTGGCAGGATCTCAGAGAAGGAGATGCCGGACGAAATAGATGATAGTTTGTCACCCAGCCTAGTCAGGTGTTCCTTGGTCTCCACAACTGACCCGGCTGGCGAGATCATTAGTCCCTATGTGTACTAGGACATCAATGTTTTCTCCTGCTTTGTGAACAATTTTAGTACGTGGTCAGTGTCTCTCCATGCTGATGTACCTGGGAGACATCTGACCATCACCCCTGGTTGGAGATGGGTATCAACTCCCGAATCATGGAGTCTCCTATGATCAGAAGTTTTTGGATTTCCTTTGTGCTTGTTTAGTTTTGGTTCCTGATTTGGGTGAGTATTGTTGTGCTAGCTCCTGTGCCGCAGTGTCCTGCTCTGCAGTGTCTTCTGCCTCTTTATTTGATTTCAGAGATAGAGGCAGATACCTGTTTGTAGTGTTTATATGGTTTTTGGAGGTAATGTGTTGGAGAGCAGAGAGTGATGGGGCACCTGATTTGCTCCTCCTAACCACCTGCCAACCTCCTGGACCAACTACCCCTCGGGTCGAGGTTTTTCTGTTGGATGCTGGGGAAATGGCGGTGGTTCTTATAATGTATTTCCTCTTCAATATGAAATTTGAGGCGTGCAATCTCTGCCCATGCTGCCCGGAGCTGAGCCCTAAGATCTCCAAAGGCCCAGCATGTAGGACAGTGTCCTAAATCCTGTAAGACTGTCCTTCTGAAAATTGTTCCACAGTACCTGCAGTTAATGAAATCCATTCCAAATAAGTTGCTGGGTTTGTAACCTAGTCAGAGTAATTAGAAGGAAAAAAAGGAAAAAATGCAAGTAATGGTTTAATTGTGTTTTGTTTAACTTGTTATAACAAGTTAAATTACTAGTGCCCTGTAAATGAGATCACTTTGTGGAGGCCCCACTGATCCGCCCCTTCCTGCTCTGCCACAGGAAATGTCACAACTGTGGTACCCTATAAAAGGAGTGTAGCGTGGGGTGGTTGGGGATGGGGGTGGGTGGCTGGGCCCTTCCCCTGCCTAAAAAGAAGAACCACGGACGAAAGAACAAGGAGGTAAGAGCAGAAACAATCAGTCAACAACAAATGCAGTAACCCTGAAAGCTTATCCTAATGTTAGATAAAACTGTAAAACCTGTAAAGCACCACCTGTAATAATTTCAGAGAAGATATACCCTGTAAGAAACACTTTGCTCCAGAGAAAAATAAAGCAGTAACAGAAGATATACCTTTGCAAAAGACACTTGAATCGAAGATTACAGCAGTAATCTGTTAGCACACACCTGTAGGCACACCTTGTAATAATGCAGAAGAAGGTATACCAGCAACAACAATTTGAATCAGAGAAAAATAAAGCAATGAAATGTTAGCAACAAACAGTAGCAATCCCTGTGAGTAAAAAATAAAACACCACCACACAGTAAATCTGCTTAGCCAAACTAAGTCTTAATCTTTTCCCTTGCTCTGGTAAGTTTCTACTCTGCCTTTCAAGCAGTCTTAGAAGGAAAGAGCTCAGGTGAAGCTAGGTGCCTTGGCCAGCAAACCAAGTCTTCTACCCTACCCAAAACCTATTAGAAAAAAGCTTTTCCAAACGTATGGTGTTCTGGCTAAAACACTGATTTCTAATGCTTTGAAAACAAGGAACTTAGGATAAAAAGTCTGAAGTAATTACTGAAAGAGTTAACATGTTTGTATTTCAACACCAGACCTTGACTGAAAGGCTTGATTCAGTATGTTTTTCATACAGCAGACTTTAAATGAAGGTTTGAATCAAAACTGCTTGACATAATAGGCCAAACTAGACATAGTTGCTATTAACGAGACATGGTTTACCAGTAACCACACTTGGGAGACTTGTATCTGGCTATTGTACTGTTCAGAAGAGACCGAGGTGCAATGGGGGTGGAGGGCCTTTATCTCAATGAAAATATCAAAGCTATAGAAATTCAGAAGACATAAGGAGCCAAAGAACTGTGGGTCACCCTGAAACAGGAAATGGGACAGCCATATAAACTGGGGTTGTGTACAGGCCTCCAGACCGGGTGGGGCATAGACACTTTACTGTTAGAAGATATACAAAATATGACAGCTAAAGGGGAGGTTCTGATAATGGGAGACTTTCAACATGCCAGATACAGATTGATCAGCCAGTAGGAACATCTGAAAGAACTAGACACATGGTGGATACCCTGCAGGCAAGGGCCTCAAACAACTGGTACAACAACCCACAAGAGATAGGGCTATCCTTGATCTAGTACTGTCTAACAGGGAAAGGATCACAGATTCTCAGATAGAAGGTCACCTGGGGGCCAATGACCATCACATGGTATGGCTCAACTTGGCCACTGAACTAAATCATCCCATTCCAAGGCAAAAATATGGGACTTCAGAGGAGCTGACTTTGATAAGATAGCCAACAGAGTTAAGCTAGCCCTGGTAAAAAGAAATACAGGTGAGGGGTACAGGCAAAGTGGGCAAGCATCAAGGATGCAATACTTGAAGCAACATCCCATTGTGTTAGAGAGAAAAGAAGTGCAAAAGAAGAAGGAAACCACTTTGGTTCTCAAAAAGTAGCAGAAAAGGTCAGAGTCAAAAGGCTGGCCTTCAGGAAATAAAAGGGAATGCAGCAGGATGAAGTTAGGGAGGCATATCAATTTCCTAAGGGAAGCGGGGAAGGTATAAAGGCAGGCAAAAGGCCCAAATCAGTGAAACACTAGCACAAACAATAAAAAGAAAGGTGACAAGAGGGGTATTGCTAAGATCAAAGGATAAGAGGGCATGTGAGGAGGAGGACCATGAAAGCATCTATCCTAAATAGATACTTCTGCTCAGTATTTACTGAAGAGAAGGTAGGGCAGGGCCCACAGCTCAGCACCATGGACACAGGGGGAGGGGTGCACTAGTCCTTTCACAAAGAAAGGGTCCTACAAGAGCTCATAAGCTCAGGTGGACAAGGCAATGGGACCTGATGGCATACATCCCAGGGTACTAAAGGAGCAAGGTGGAACTAGCAGAGCCATTATCAGAACTGTTTAGTGAGTCTCTGAGCACAGGAGAGGTCCCAGAAGACTGGAGAAGGGCTCATGTGATCCCGCTCCACAAGAGTGGTAGCAGGGAGGAGGCAGGGAACTACAGACCAGTCAGTCTTACCTCAGTAGTGGGCAAGATTATGGAGGCACTCCTTAAGGAAAGGATAGTGCAACACCTGGAATCCATAGGAGCACAGGATCCAAGACAGCATGGGTTTACAAAAGGAAGGTCCTGTCAAACTAATCTCATAGATTTCTTTGACTGGGTAACCAGAGTGGTGGACCAAGGGGGAGCAGTTGATGTCACCTACCTTGACTTCAGCAAAGCTTTTGATACTGTTCCACATAGAAGATTGATTAATAAGCTGGGTAGGCTCGGTGGGTCAGAAGTTGGTCAACTGGGTGGCAAACTGGTTGAAGGCAGAAAACAGAGAGTGGTGGTAAACTGTATACAGTCAGAAGAGATGCAAGTCACAAGTGGGGTACCTCAGGGATCAGTCCTGGGGCCAGTCCTCTTCAATATCTTCATCAGTGACATTGCAGATGGACTGGAGGGTAAGGTTTGTCTGTTTGCAGATGACACCAAGATCTGCAACAGAGTAGATGATCCAGATGGGTGGGCAGAATGAGAAGAGATCTGGATAAACTAGCAAAATGGTCAGAAGAGTGGCAACTGGGGTTTAATGCAAAGAAGTGCAAGATCATGCACATAGGGAAGAGAAACCCTGAAGCCACCTCTAGGCTGGGAGGGGAGTTGCTGGCAGTCACAAGGGAAGAAAGAGACTTGGGCATCATCATCACCGATGACCTGAAATCATCCAAGCAGACCATAAAGCAGTAGGTAAGGCTAGGGGGATGTTGGGGTGTATTAGTAGGGGTCACAAGTCATAAGAGGGAGGTAATAATCCCTCTTTACAAGACACTGGTTAGGCCCCATCTGGAGTACTGCGTGCAGTACTGGAGGCCACACCTTCACAAGGACATTAACCAAATTGAGGCAGTCCAGAGAAGGGCAACCAAAATGGTGCAGGGACTGCATCAGAAAACATATGAGGACAGATTAATGGAGCTCAATATGTATACCCTAGAGCAAAGGAGGGAGAGGTGATATGATCGAAACATTCAAACACCTTAAGGGCATTAACAAGGTGAAAGAGTCTAACATGTTTCAATATAAGAAAATAGCAGGACAAGAGGACACAGCATGAGATTAGAGGAGGCCAATTAAGGGTAATGTGAGGAAGTTCTTTTCACAGAAAGGGTGGTGGATGCATGGAACAGCCTACCCAGGAAGTGGTGGATATAAATACAGTGCAGGGCTTCAAACAGGCATGGGATAGGCATAAGGGGAGCAATACAGATGAGTATGAATAGATAGCCATTGACAGAGCAAAGGCCGATGGCACATTCTTTAGGCTAGAAAAAAGAAAATGGCAGACTGATGGGCCTTGTGGTCCTAGTATCTCGCCATCAACGCTTATGTTTCTATATTTCTATTTCTACACAGCTTTTGTTTATAACAGGCATGTTTTACAAGATGGGATCGTCTTGTAATCTGAAAATAAGGCACTTTACAGCATGCTAACTTCTGTATCTGAGCTAGAATGTAGGGGTAAAAGTCAGATATGCAAACTTGCACCATCAGCCAGAGTAGACAGCAGGGCATACTAACTTAATGCCCAAAGACCTTACTCTCTTTGATGTTGAAGAGTTTGATTTTGAACACTATAGTATGCTGTGGGTGGACTAGAACAAAGGCTGGACACTTGTTTTTCTGTGATTCACAAATGGAGAATTGTTAGAGTCTCAAAATGGTGGACACACATGTCATCGGTTGTTTTGCCATACCATCCCAAGATGGCTGCTTCTATCGTGTGATGATGGTCATAACATAGTAACCCAAGATGCCCATGAGGTAATCCAAAATGGCTGACCACCACATCATGGAGGTTGGCATCTCATGCAGTCACAGGGACCTGTGATTGCTGCCATAACCAAACAGATCATACTGGAGGTTTTTGCATGATTAATAATGTTATCAGTAAAACTAGTGTTTCTGAGGGACAGAAGACTCTCATCAAAAATGTTGTTGGCGTACTTTTGAATGAGGCTGGTACACAATCTGTCATGAAGTCAGTGTCTGATGCTGCAGAAGAAGCAATTTCTGTTAGCAGTGTTTACTATGCTAGAGTGTCCTTGGTTAAGAAACACATTAGCTAATTACATGGAAATGTTGTGGATTCTTCATGCTAATTTAGCATCAGATTTCCTGAGAAGACTGGAATATACTGCTTTTCCTATGCAGCACGTTAATACTCTAAGCTTGTAACATTAAAACAATGTTGTTACCATTCAGCAAACTTCCCGTGGGGAAAACCACTTTACTTTTTGATGGGGAGGGAACAACCTTGATTCTGAAAAGCCTCTGTGGCTGTGATATTTTCAACATCACAGACTACGTTGGATGGAGGTTACCATTTTGATTTCTGAACCTGTGCTGACAGCTGTTTCAGCACTACTTTCTCTCTGTCCCTGATGACTGCTAAACCACAATCCATAGCTGGAGAACTACGGCAACTTGCACAACATTTTTCTCCACTGTGTGGCACCTCGATAGTGCCAGCACTGCCAGCACATGATGGCGAGTACCCCTCCACCAGTGACACCTGGATCATCCCATACTGTGGCTGCAGTAGCAAGCACACAAGCCAGAACAGTCTGGGTTATTCCAAGCACATGCAATAGCAGACACAAGTCAGGAACAGTCTGGGTTATCTCCAGAACAAACAATAGCAGCCACCTCTTACAAAAGGTGCAAGATATCCTAATACTGATATCATTGTCTTTTCTTTTGGGATCACTAACTATGGTCCCAGCATTGGTTAATCCTAACACAGTTTTAGGGTATATTGAAACTGCTACATTCAGATATAGCAGTCTCAGCAGTTTTAGCCCAACATACAATGGACACATCAGACCCATTGCTTATGCATCCAGATGCTTGCCCCAGTGGAGCTGAAATACAACCTTAGTGAAAGGAATCTTTTGGCTATATACTGGCAGTGAGATACTTTATGTACATCATTGATATGCACCCGTTGTGCTGCATTCCAATCATTTGCGACTAACTTTCTGTTGTCAGACAGAGTAAAAGATGACTCTGTATCCAATACCAGACTTACACACTGGTCTCTCATTTTACAGGATCATGACATCACTGCCCTTCCTATCAAAACTGTCATCCTTGTTGGCCCATGGTCTACAATTTGCAGGACAGACCCATGATTGTTCACTACAACCCCAACCTACCTGTCCCAGGGCCCTTTCTGACAGAACCTCAGAAAGTGTTAAAGACACCACTGTGTGTCATGTTTTGACTGATGACTCATCTACACATACCAACGTGGGTCAGATAGCAGGGTTTGGAATTTATTTTACATTCTGGTGATGACAGAGTGTGCATGGCTAGTAATTGCATCATCGATATGTCTGATTCACAGGCAATGTTAAAACATGCACTGGCAAATGAAATGAAAAGCAGGGGGTGAGGAGTTCCTAATTACCACAAATATTTGTGGATGGTTTAGAGAACTGGAAAGTCCTTGAGAAAGACACAGCTTGTGTTAAGAGAGGAATAAAAAGATTTTTCTTACGTAAAATGATACCAGCACTCATGAGAGGGTTAAGTTCTGCATGCTTGAAGAAATGGCCTTGAGATAATTACAAAGACTGCAGAAACTGTTTTTGTTTTATTACAGTTTCTAATTGGGTCTTTTCTCTCTGAACTGAATTTCTTTTGGAAGAAAACAGACTTCCAGAAATACTCTAATATTACCTCTGTGAAATACAGAGACTTGTTTGTGTACATCACAACCTAACCAGTTTAAATACAAACTGTACATTCATAAGGTTCAAGATATTTTAAAATGTGAATCTTCTGCTCCAAAAGAAGGACCCTCATTTGAGGGCAGTGTATAGGTTCCTTAATAAAGGAACTGAGGAATATCTTCCAAAATAAGCTCTTATAAGAAAGTGAAAATGACCTTCACCTATCCAGTGATGGCTCACCATTTGGGCATCACTGCTGTAACACTCTATGAAAAGTTATAGGCAATTCCTGAACACCTGAGAGTAGATTTTATCTGCTGTACCAAATACATGATACTCCAACTGGTGGACACCAGGGAGTAGATAAAAACACTAGACAGACTAAAATCCTCTGTCTTGTGACCACACATGAAAAACTATGTAATACTACATTGGTAACTGTTTGATCTGTGCACAGAACAATCCTGTACCAGCTAGGAAAACTGCATTGTTACCCCAGGGCAATCAGACCCCTGGAACAACATCTAGAGACTGAAATGTCTTGATAA
The DNA here is from genome assembly GCA_016271365.2 of Neoceratodus forsteri. Taxonomy (NCBI): domain Eukaryota; kingdom Metazoa; phylum Chordata; order Ceratodontiformes; family Ceratodontidae; genus Neoceratodus; species Neoceratodus forsteri. The sequence continues at coordinate 605,383,076 of CM057449.1, read as the reverse complement.
ACCAGTTTTTACTATGTAAAGTTTACCCAAAGGTAAATTCTGATTACAGGATCCAACTTTATAGCCAAAGTAATGCAGGAACTCTGGATTTTTTATGGGTAAAACAAAATTTCATCCCTTACAACCAACAGTCATTAGGACAGGTGAAATGTGCTAACAGGGCAGATCAAAGTTATGTTATAATAAACTTGTTCAGAAAAAACCCCAAAGGACTGGGATTCATTATTACCTTTACTACTTATGGTAATAAGAGGGACACCCTCTGCATGTACACAGTATACCCCATTTTGAAATCATGACTGGGTTCGGTCCTTGAGACTCCCAGAACAGTTACTTCTGGACCTGTGTACTGCAACTGCTGATGGAGCATCAGTAGATAATATGTTAAGTATCTCAAACAAGACATCCAAACGGTATCTTGTTTGCTTCACAATGTATGGGCAAGGCCCAACAACAGGCCCTATCTCATTGTAAATAAACTCAGTCCAGCATTCTACCAGTTTGTCTGTCTCACTATAACAGTCATTGATAAATGTCTACATGCCAATCAAAATGAACCTGTTTAAAGGATATTAAATTATTTTCCATGCCCCAGTGGGAGGAATAGTACTAAACAATGTTTTTTTTTCTCCTTTTAGGTTCCAGAGACAGGATGCTTGTTTTTATGCTTATTGTTTTTTAAGCATGGGTTTCTTACAAGTCAAACTGCATATTATTGCAAATAAGAATCAATGACCTAATCCAAAGCAGCTTGTTGAGGCAGAGTACCTCGAGCCCACATGATTTAATTGCATCCTGAATTCACACTAAAGTCCTAAAGACATTTTCATCCAGAAGGTAGTGAGGCCTACGAATGTTATGATGTTGCTTGATCAACTCTAGAAGTTATACATGATCTGAACCTATTTATATTTTATTGATGACCAGGAATGTTGCATCAGTTATATGGCAATAAAAGTCATTAGACCTTAGGTTTTTACCGATGTCCATAATTTGTGACACTTAATACTGAGTGCTCAAATCTTGCTGGCACCCGTATGAAATTGCAGAAAGTTTGCAGGAACTCATGAATCTTTCTTCAGCGCACATAACATATGACATAATTAAGATAATTAGTAGAGGGTTTCTTCCACTTCTATATTGTCCAGTGACAAAAAAAAAAAACAAACAAACAAGCAAAAAAAAAAACAGCAATTAACCTGGATTAGTTCTGATTGTAAAAAAAAAAAATAAGGCTACTTTATCCAAGTGTATGAATTTTGTAAGACAGGGCCCGTCTAGGGAAATTTCACACTGCTTAACAATTGTAGGAAAAAGTATAAAATAGATTTTCAATTCATGAAACAATTATTTCTGATTAGTCTGTGAGAAACAATGCTTACAGCTGTTCAGACAAAAGTCTTTAAACAGTTCTGGCTATTTATAGCAAAAGGAATGGGTCATTTTTTCTTTAAACATCGCTGCTCACATTATTGTACTCCCATGATTTGGATCAATTATTATCAGAAAATCTTCTGTATTAAACAGGAATTTAGTATTCAGCAAAGAATTTTGCCAAAACTCCTCTTATCCTCAGGTTCCTTAAACATAACTCCATGTGAAACTTTAATAGCAATCAAACTAAGGCTAACAAAGCACCTGGCATGAACAGGATTCCACCACACGTATATGAAATTCAGATTGAATGGTGAAGTAACTTTTTTGCCATGCTTTTTTTTTTAAATCATAGCAGAAATTTACATTCCATTTAGTGGAAAAGCAGTATTATAATTCTGATTTATAAAAAAGGAGACCCTGCCTCACCCAAAAATGATAGATCCAATAAGCCAGATAGACTGTCCAGGAAATATTTTTACAAGGGTCCTTCTAACCAGAATAAATTGTTGGTTAAAGAAAGAAGATGTATTAAATCCATATCAAGTAGGTTTTAAAAAAGGTTACTCAACAATTAATTGGTGTTTTATCTTGCAACGTATCATTTTCTTAAAAAAACACATTCCATTATATTTGGCTTCCATAGACTTTAAGGGAGCTTTCAATGGAATCTGTAGATCACTTCTTTGGGAAAAACGTTTTGCATTAAAAATTGATCATGCAATATTAAGGGTAAATTTAAACCTTTGTTCTGGAAATTGGGCTTTTGTTAGATACAGTCTAGAAGGTAAAATCTTGGATTCATTTAAATCCAATATGGGAGTTACTGTAAATAGGGACGTACAATATATTGACTCTGTTACTTTTTTAATGTGTTTATAAGTTATTTACTTTTACTGCTTTTAGCAGACCCAAACCATTCACCTGCATTAAAAGGCACCACAGTTTCTGCCTTAATGTATGCTGATGATTTAATACTAATCTCAGTTTCTCAATGGGACTGGTGAAAAAAACTTCCAACAATATTGCCATAAAATCAGGCTATAATTACAAAAAAGAAACAAATTATAACCTGTGACAAAGGGAAATCAAAAAGGAAATGGCATATTACAGTAAAAACACTGGGCATTGTCCCTTCTTACTGTCATTTGGGACTTACTTGTTTTAATAATAAAAGGAAGGCACAGTACAAAAAGTATATAATAAACTGACACAAACAAAAAAAATGCTCCATTACACTTTAATGCTAAGTTTTGGGGGATATTCGCTTACATCAAAACTTCAGGCAGCAGAGATTAAAATGAATAGCATGACTTTACATAAGGCAGAGATTTATTCTGATAAGAAGTTTGACCAAATAGAGAAACCTTTCACACAGTTATACATATACATTTAATATTCAAAAGCCTTGCACGGCACAAATGGAAATGCGCGGTAGATCCCAGAAAATGTGCGATGGTGTGATATTCAGAAGCATGAAATGCAACCCGCATATCAGAATGTGTGATCATGCACTTATAATGTATGCTGTGGCACAAAATGGAAATGCATAGTGCATCCTGGAAAATGGGCTACAGCATGATATTCAAAAGCGTGAAATGCGTTGTGCATATCTGAATGTGCGATTGTGTACATATAATGTATGCTGCACAGAAAAAGTGCGGACACTTTCCTAAGCTGCACATGTGTATATTCAGAGGAAATGTGGCACATCGCGCTGTGCACCACAAATCTAAGCCATGTAAATTTAGGAAAGAAAGAGGCAGCCCTAAATCAGACAAACACCCAAAGACAGACCGCCAAACTGCATGCAGGATGGCTAGGATAACCTTTCACATGGCTCCCATCATGGCTGATGTGAGGAGACTGAGGGAAGAGCAAGATGGCTGAGGAAGGGTCCATAGGTGGTATGCCCCACACTGACCATACTGGTCCCCACGTCACATATGAATAACTAAGAGACACAGACATCATGGAGCAGTATTGGCTCAACAGAACTGTTCTGAGACAGCTCTGTAAGCTGCTCTAGGATGAGCTCCAGGCACCCAAACACAGAAGGCCTGCTTTAACAGTGGAGATCAAGGTCACAGCAGCACTATGCCTGCTTGCCATGGCACCTTCCAGACACCGGTGGTTGTGGGACTGGCATCACCCATTCAGCCACTTCTCATCTCCTCACACAGTTCCTAAACACTCTGCTGCCCCATGTTAGTGAGTTTATTTGATTCCCTAGCACAACAGTGGAGCAGACAGCAACAAAGCAGCCCTTTTACAGAGCTGCACACCTACCGGCAGTGCAAGGTGCCAATGACTGCACCCATGTGGCCATCAGAACACCACCTGGCAGTGACATAGACATCTACATAAACCAGAAGGGGTACCATTCCATCAACTGCCAGGTGGTATGCAATGACACAGGATGCATCATGAATGTGCATGCCCAGTACCCTGGAGTGCACATGATGCACACATCTGGCAAAAGTCATCCCTGTGCCATCACTCTGAGTCCAGAGACATACCCAGTGGCCATCTTGTGAGTGAGTACAACCACAGCCACAAACAAGGTGTACACATGGTATCACAGTGCAGTGATGGCAGACATACAGGTGTCAGCACAGAAAGAAGGTGTGTTGGAATGGCAGACATCCATGAGACACACAGGAGGGAAATAGGAAGTGATGGGATCTGAAAAGAACTGACACTGAACTGATGTGCAAAACTGGCATGGGGGGGATCATGTGACAGTGAGCAATTGGCACAAGATACGGGGTGTTGTCAGCCAGTAGGAGGATATGACATTGTGGGAAGGTAAGGGCAAGATGTCACACTGGATGATGCCATTGCTGTTTGGAACAAACATCTTGTGGATGCACCCAGACCCACAGCCCAAATGGCATGCTGATTGCAGTTGAAGTGACAATGGAAAGACAACAGCAGGGAAAAGGCCAGAAACAGAAGGGCAACAATGTGCAACAGTGACAATGTGGGTGGGGAAATGTGCACATGAGACTGACCATATGTAACAGGTCTGTGTGGAGAGCTGAATGTAATGATAGATGCTGTACTAACATGTCACCTTTGTTTATACTGGAGACAGTGCATACCCCCTTCAGCCATGGATGCTCACCCCTAATATTGTGACCCACAACTGAAGTGGAAGAGAGGTACAAAGTGGCACACAAATTTACTAAAACATCACAAGTATATACTTCAGAATACTGAAAAAGAATTCAAATACCTATATAAGTCAAGTACCCTACAGCATGCAAAATAAAACCTATGCCTTCCCTAGCCTACTTCAACACAACACAGCATTAAACAAAACACAAATTATCCAGAACCACAAACAGTAACAACACAGAAGAATATAGAAACCACAAGATGAAACATAAAGAGCATGACAGGAGGACTAAGATTGTCCCTGAGAAACGATGGCACAAGAACATCATTGGTAGAAACAGTTTGGAGCCCTGAAGGTGAGTATAGCCTGCAGGTATGACATCACTGGAATGCACGAGGCACAGCATATGTGGGTACACATTGGGTCTCATGGCAATGGTGAGTATGTACAGGACAATCCGGTGTGATGTGCACACAGGTGTGAGGAAGTGGCATGCACACATGTCCACAACTGAGACAACATTAGTTAGGATGCATAAAGGTAGTGGTGGTAGCTTGACATGGGTCAGAGACAGACCACTGGGACATACCACGGAGGTAAGCCACAGCTGCACTCATCATGCCCATGCCAGTCTTGAGACACCAGGAGCCACATCCGTATCCCAGATGCTATCCATACATTGTGACAATGCCACAGGGGTTGTGAGGTCAGTCAGTGTGATGTACAGGGTGTGGACAATGCACAACCCTGGGCATTACAGGGCATAGGTAGCCCCACCTATGGTCTGGAGGCATCACATGCATGCTTTTTTTTTGCAATTGAAACTTCATTCCATTTTCAACAATATAAAAAAACCACAATGCAATACAACATAAAATACAGGACCAAGAGATGGGAGTGGATACAAATCCCAAACAACATCAAACAAAAAAATATCCCCACTACCCAAAAATAAACCTTCCCCAGCCCCAAAGCACACCAGGAAGCTCATCTCTGCTAAAATGACCAAGAAAGGTAGTAGAACAATTATCTATCAACAGATGCCCTGGTGAGGATAAGTGGGAGGAGAATCTGGGAAGAGACAGGTTAGGATTCTTGCAGGCCAACCAAGATGAATAATAGGGCATAAAGCGGGTCCCAGGATCTGAAACACTGACACCTGCCCAGCCGGTAAGAGTTCTGTTTTTCCATCTCGAGGCACCATCAATATTTCCTGATGCCACTCCTTATATGATGGAATGTCATCATCCAGCCAATGCCAGCAGATGATTAACTTCACTGTTATGTCAATCAGGGACATATAGGCTCAGCAGGGTCAAAAAAGCTCCTCTGGGAAGAAGCCAATGAGACAGACTTTGGGGGTAAAAAAGAATCTAACCCCAAAAGGGGATCAAGGGATGACTGGATAGCATTCCAGAAGGGGGTAACCTTCGGACATTCCCAGAGGATGTATTTCAAATGACCCTCCACTATACCACAGCGGTAGCAAGTGGGAGAAGCTTGTTTGCCCATCCTGTGGAGCTAAACAAGTGTGCAGTATAGATTGTGTAAAATACAGAATTGTAACAGTCGGCAGTGGTCCTGTTCAATGAATTGGTATACAGTATGTGTAGCTAAGCCCATTGCCATGTCTTAAGCCCCACCTGGAGTTGTAAGGCCTGTTTCCAATAAAGCATACACCTTCCAAGCTGGCTGGGTCTCTCAACTGAAAAGATGGTAAAAACCAGACACAGCATGGGTTGGATGGCTGTGTGAAGGAGTCAGATAATACCCCCACAGATGGCAGAGATCAGAAAGGGGTCCTAAAAAGAGGCAAGAGCTCTGAAGAGCTGCAGATATTAAAGGGGTGGAGAACTGAGATAGCAAATCTCTGCTGCAACACAGGGAGTGGGGCAACTGCATTTCCCTCAATAACAGGCGAGAGGAGGCTATCCGTGAGGTGCAAATTGAAGAGGATCGAACAGTGTGTGATCTGAATATTGGATTCCTCAAAACTGGCTGGGACAGGTCCTTCCTCCCTCCAAGCCCATGTATGAGCAGAGTTGTCTAAGTGACCACCATAAGGGAGTGCCACAGAGTTTAGAGGTTGTTGGGAAGTTGTGAGATATAAGAGACTACATAGCTGGAGCCCTGCCTGTCTGCAAATGCTCTATTCTTAGAACATCAAAAGTGGGCAGTAGTCTGGGGTATAGGCCATGGGCATGGGGGAGTCCTAGAGAAGACATTTAGAACTATGCAGGGCACAGTAGTATAGGAAAACATTTGGGAGTCAGAGTCCCCCTTCTCTCTTGAAAGAGTGAATTTGAAATAAGCCCTTCTGGGAGCCACTTGTTTCCATAAAAAAGCTGAGATGGATGAGTTGAGCTTGGCAAACCATGACTTGGGTAAATAGCGACCCAACATTCCAAGGGGTAAAGGATATGGTGCAAAATATTCATCTTGATAACATGTGCTCTACTCCAGAGAGAGAGAGAGGGAGATGCAGCCATCTCTGTAAACCATCAGGGTTCTCCTTTAATAGTGGAACTAGATTCTCTCATCCCAGGGCAGCCAGGTCCCGAGTAACCCTAATGCCCAAGTAGGTAAGAGTGTGCAGTTCCCAGAGCAGGCCCATATCCAAGTTCAGTTGGTGTGGGATATGTACATTGAGTGGCAGAACCTTGGTCTTATCGAGGTTCAGTTTGTAACCCACCACCTCTGCAAATCTGTGAATTTCAACAAGCACTGCAGGGATGTAGGACTGGGGATGGCTTAAATGTAACAGTAAGTCATCAGCATAGGCTGAGAGTTTACAACTTAGCCCACCCACCTGAATACCTTCAACAAGAGGATTCTTCTGGAGGTTATGCAATAAGGTTTCAAGGTAGAGATTAAACAGGAATGGGGAAGGGTCATCCTGCCACATTCCACACTGCAGGATAAAAGGAGCAGTACCCATTTCAACAGATCCTAGCTGAGGGATGAGAGTATAGGACATGCACCCAGTCACAAAATTCCTCAGGAAAACTAAGTTTATGAAGAGTGGCAAAAAGAAAAGGCCAAGACACCCAGTCGAAGCCTTTTTCTGTGTTGAGCGATACCAAAGCCGCAGGAACCTTGCCATCGCTTGACACAGAAATCAGGTACCAGAGCTTACAGAGATGATTGGAAGAGGATCGACCCCCATGATGCCTACTTGCATTTTTCTAATGCAGCCTGACCACACCTGGAGCAAACAAGAGGCTAAAACCTTTGCCATTATTTTCAAATCAGAATTGAGCAGGGAAATGGGCCTGTAATTGCTGCGTAACAGGGGGTCCCTGCCTGGCTTAGGGATGAGGGAGATCCAGGCCTGAGTGTATGAAAGAGTCAGATAGGCCAAATGACTGCAGGTAGTTAAACAGCTGAGTAAGGACAGGAGTCACCACTTCCCACACTCAATATAGAAATTGTTGAGAAACCTTGGGACCCAGAGCTTTATTTTTGGGAGAAGGTGAATAGCTGCCCTTACTTCCTGCTCTATTATAGGGTGTTCAAAAAGTCCTGCTGGGAAAAGGAAAGCTGTGGTAAGTGCAAAGTATTCAAATATTCTGTAATACAGACAGGGAGTTCAGGTGAGGAGGAATCATCCACATAGGGATTGATAGTACTGACAGAACGCATCTGCAATCTCCTGAGGTCATGGTATGGATCTGGCCCCATGAGTCTGGCTGAAGGGAGTGTATGGCAGTGTTTGCCATAGTCTTTCAGAGACACAGGGCGAAGCCTCCCACCCTCTCCCTCAACTCCAAATAACGTAACCTCGTGCGCTGAAGAGCTAAGTTGGCCTGCTCAGCCAAAAGGCTGAAATATTGAGCTCTCAGGGCACTTTAATCGACACCAAAGGTCAATATCCGAGGAAGCAGAAATGGATCCCTCAAGGGTTCTGATTTGCCACAATAAGCTGTCCATCTTATTCACCCTCTGATTTTTATGGGCAGAGGCTATTCATCAATTCCCCCTTAGTGCACATTTGGCAACCCCCAACAGCATATCCAAGTGGCTGAACTTCAATAGTCAGAAAAAATTTTGCAGGAAGGTTTTTATCTCTGCAAGGGTATTTGGGTCTCTGAGAAGGGTAGCATTGAGCCTCCATCTAGAATCCTGTTCTTCTAACCCAAGGAGCCTAAGATCTAAGGAGACTGCTGCATGGTCAGAGACCACTGTGGGTTGTATGTCACAGGCCTTCCAGACCAGACACGACAGAAGTACTGATAAGAAAGTAATCAATTCTAGACTGGGAGGTGTGAGTTATGGAATAAAATGTGTATTGATGCATGGAAGGGTATTAAGGGCCTATGAGCCCAGCCATGTCCGGAAGGTCCTACAGGCCCCATTGCCCGGGACAGCACTTCCTGATGGCCCCTGACCGGTCAAGGTCTGAGTCACACACAAATTCCAGTCCCCCGGATTATTGTTAAATGCAAACACTGGGCAAGCTGAGACAGGAGATCAGCAAAAACTGGGGTGAGTCTTCGTTGGGGCCATATACCAATCCCAGTATCAGTTCCAATAGTCCAAATCTGCAACATAAAAACAAAGCAACACTGGGGCCCCTGATCTCCTGAAACAAGTCAAATGGGATCATCTGGTTAATAAGAATAGTGACACACCTCTTTTACTACTGGTTCCTCCACCATACCCTGCCTCACCCATTCCCTTGGAAGAAAAGAACATCTTCCTGTGTAAATGAGTTTCTTGTAACAGAGCAACACTGGTTTGGAGCAGTTTGAGAGTCTCAGAATCATATGGCTTTTCTGTTTGTTTGGGCACCTTAATATTCCAGAAAACAAATCTATAATTAGAAGTCATAATTATTATTCAAACAGAGCATATTAAAACTGCTGGAAGGAAAATAGTGAAATCACAGATGGACCCAGATCCTCTGCTGTGCTTGGGACCCCAACCCCCAAAAACACACATGAACAAAGATCTCCCAAGACCTAGAAAAAACAAACAACAAACCCAACCCCCATCCCAAAACCAACCCCCAGCAACCAACGATATGCAAACCTAAACTCCAGTCCAAGCAACGAATCTCCCAAATTCTTAACATTCATGATGTTCACAAGCTGCCTTCCCATCCATCCTCTCTCCCCCATCCATATAGGCAAAAATTAGATAGGCAGTAAACATCCCAATCCTTAAAAACAAAGGTGGGACAACATGTTGAAGAAACCCACCTCCCAGTATCATTATAAAAGTACCTCCCTGGTGAAATCATAACTGGTTTAATCAAGAACAGATAGGTTGTATTAACACTTGGAATCATTTCAACGGGTGAAGGAATCTTTACAGTACAGATGGCCTTCACTTGAATAACACTGATGCACATTTATTATGCACTTTAATTAAACATAAAATGCAAGAGACAGCTTTAAACTAAGTACAAAGGGAATGGATTACAAATAGTTTGTAATACACTGCCTAGAAATAAAAAATCCTGTAATAAAGATAACAGCACTAGAGTTCTCCTCAGTAATATGAAAAGTCTGCAAAATAAATTTGATGAGTTTCAGTCTGTGTTATACAATGAATGAATTGATATCACATTATTGACTGAAACATGGTTAGATAACAAAGACAACTGGGGAAAAAACATTCAAGGATTTAACATAATACCTCAAGACAGGGAATATAAGAAAGGAGGGTGAATTGCCATTTACTTATCATCTATTATAAAGTATGTGGATATAACACAGGAAATAAAAAACACTGACAAACAGAAACATCATGGATACAAATTCTAAATAACAATAGAAAGGAGCATATTTTGGGTTTATGTCATAGACCACCTGATACCAGAGTAGAAGTCAATTCAAAAATCCTAGAAGAGGTACATCGAGTATTAGAAAAGGGAAAAGTTATTTTAGTGAGTGACTCCAATTTCCCAGACATTAACTGGACCACAGGGGAAGCAGGCAATAAACAAAGCAAAGATTTCTGGAATTGTGCTTAGAAAATAATTTAGTACAGCATGTAAATACCCCAACTAGACTAGAAAATATGTTAGATCTAGTAATTACTACAGAAGACATTATGTTATTTACATGTAAGACAAAACCACCAATTGGAAACAGTGATCACAATACTGTGTTATTTGCAATTGAAAATCAAAAATCAAATGATTAAAGGTTGTACCAAGTTTTATTTATATATAACAGCAAGTCTAGAAAGCATAAAAAATTATCTAGTAAATATGGACTGGGAAATTAAACTGAAAAACAAATCAATAGGTGAATGTTGGGAAAATATAAAATCTACAATTCATAGTATAATACAGAAACATGTGAACTATGTAAAGAAATATACTAGAAATGGTTGAAAACCAAAATGGCTATATAAAGGCATATTCAAAGTGATTAAACAAAAAATAAGTTATATGGTCAATATGAAAAAAACATAAGTAAATTTGGCTTGCTTTTAAAAATACAAACAAAATGTAAAAATAAAATAAATAAGGCAAAAGAGTATGACATTTATTTGACAAAGACAGCAAATAAAACTAATAGAAAAAAGTTTTAAGTTATATGAACTCCTTGAAAAAAGGAAATGGGGAATCAATAACAATAATAGAAAATAATGAATATATTATAGACCCTAAACAAATTGCCAATATATGTAATTCTTATTTTTGCTCAGTATATTCAAATAACACTAGTAATAAAACAATACAAATACCAAGGAAATAGGAACATTCAAATTCACAAACGAAGAGATTCTTTAACAGATTGATAACATAAAAGAAAATATTGCACTAAACAACATTACATCAAAAATTCTGAAAATAGTGAAAGATCAAATTTGGATACCGTTGAAAATGCTTTTTGAAAGATCTTTACATCAGGGTATTATTCCAACCGATTGGAGAATATCCAAAATAACACCTATCTTTAAAATCTAGATTTAGTAGTTGCCGTATTGGTCCTTGCAAGAATAGATCCAGAAGCAAATGATTTGATACCCTTTAATGGACCAACATAGATGTAACAACAAGAACAAAGTGCTCTAGCTTTTGGACCAACCAGTCCTTCTTCACAAGCTCGTGGCAGTTGTTTAGAAAATACAATACTTATAACAGCTAGATAATGCAGAGAAAAACAGAAAAATATCCCCATTGGTTTAAAATACTCATTTAAAAAAAAAAAAAAACAGAAGATGATGTCAGAGAAGTTTAACAGTACAACACTACCTTCGGCCAGAAAGAACCTTGGGTCAGATGAGCTTGGTGGAACACACATACAAAGAATCCTACTGCATATAAATTTAATTGACAAAAGATAACACTGCTGAAGCAGATAACTCCTAAATCAAGCTATGAGTGTCACAGTTAGTATAAGGATGTGATTACTGAAAGGCAACCCCCACCCAGATTACAGACAAACTAAGATTGTTATAGGGCTCATGAAATTTCAATGTTAGCATTATAGACACAAATTTACCAGTAAAGTTGTCTTAAAAACATCAGTGCACACTGTGTGATGTGTAAAACCTAGCTGGACCTGTCCCAGCTGTATTCTCAAGCTAGATATAAGGCCCAAGAAATTTCAAAAACCTCAGGACTATATAAATGATAATTTAAATATAAATTGATAATATTAGTGTCACACAAAAAACTCTAGTCGAGGAACCTCAAGGAATTAAGACCATGTAGCCTGATATGTACTGATGTCAATATATACTGAGAATGTAGCAACTTGATGTACCACAAGTGTCTAAGGAATCTGAAAAAGAGATAAAAATGTAATTTCTCTCCTCCTCTTCATACAAACAATACAACCTAACCCACCCCACATCACAATAATGTGGGTGGGGGACTATAACAAAGGAGATGTTATCTCTCTCACCCTTTCTCTCTCTCTCTCTCCACACACACACACACACACACACTCTCTCTCTCCTAGTGAACCTGTATTACTTCAGTCACTGCAATTGTTCTCAAATGAATTCAACTTGTCATGAAATCCTGAATAAAAGGGCTTATGTCTCCTAATATCTACAGAGTAAAAATGTAACACTATTTAACCATACTACTATCTGCAAAGTAACATTTCCAAGGATACTAGATAGAACTACCATGAAATAAACCTGCCACCCTCCCCAAGATAAGGTAACTAGAAGTAAATATAAAGTATATGTGTAAGACCAGAGGTCTAACATACCTACAGTGGCGTGAAAAAGTATTTGCCCCCTTCCTGATTTTCTCTGTTATTGCATATTTGGCACACTGGATGTTTTCAGGTCTTTAGACAAAATGTTATATTAGATAAAGGGAACCTGAGTGAACAAATAACACTTGTTTTTTTACTTATTTCATTTATTTAATGAAAAAGTTAACCAACACCAACTGGTACTGTGTGAAAAGTAATTGCCCTTACACTTAATAACTGGTTCGCCACCTTTAGCTGCAATGACTGCAACCAAGCGCTTCCTATAATTCAATATCAGTCTTTCACATCGCTGTGGAGGAATTGTAGCCCATCTTCCTCGCAGAACTGCTTTTAATTCAGTAACATTGGTAGGTTTTTGAGCATGAACTGCTTGTTTCAGGTCCTGCCACAGCATCTCTATTGGGTTTAGGTCTGGACTTTGACTAGGCCACTCCAAAACTTTAATTTTACTTCTTTTCAGCCATTCTGATGTGGACTTGCATTTGTGTTTTGGATCATTGTCTTGCTGCATGACCCAACTACGCTTCAGCGTCAGCTGACAGACGGATGACGGACATTCTCCTTAAGAATTTTCTGGTACAGAGCAGAATTCATGGTTCCTACAATTATGGCAAGTCGTCCAGGTCCTGAGACAGCAAAGCATCCCACACCATCACACTACCACCACCATGTTTGACTGTTGGTATGATGTTCTTACTGTGGAATGCTGTGTATGCTTTCGCCAGACATTATGGGATCCATGTCATCCAAAAGTTCCACTTTGGACTCATCTGTCCATAGAACATTTTCCCAAAAGGCTTGTGGATCATCCAGGTGCTTCTTGGCAAATGAGAGATGAGCATTTATGTTCTTCTTGGTTAGCAGTGGTTTCCACCTTGCTACTTTCCCATGAAGCCTATTTTGCCAAGTCTCTTTCTGATTGTGGAGTCATGAACACTGACCTTAGCTGAGGCAAGAGAAGCCTGCAGTTCTTTGGATGTTGTTTTAGGATCCTTTGAGACTTCCTGGATGATTTTACGATGCGCCCTTGGAGTAATTTTGGCAGGCCACCCACTCCTGGGAAGATTCACTACTGTTCCAAATGTTCTCCATTTAGGGATTATGTCTCTCACTGTGGTTTGATGGAGTCCCAGACCCTTAGAAATAGCTTTGTAACCCTTTCCAGACTGATAGATAGCAACAACTTTTTTTCTGATCTTTTCAGGAACGTCCTTTGATCGTGGCATAATGTGCTTGTTGAATCTTTGTGCTGGCAACGTGACTCTGATGGTAAGGGTCAAAATAAGTGAGGTTTATATTGAGCAGGGCTGGCTGTAATCAAGCCTGGCTGTGTTCAATCAGCTGACTCTAATTATCCCTTTAATTGGGTTGATTTAATTAGGGGGGCAATTACTTTTTCACACAGTGCCAGTTGGTGTTGGTTAGCTTTTTTCATTAAATAAATGAAATAAGTAAAAAAAAAACAGTGTTATTTGTTCACTCAGGTTCCCTTTATCTAATATTACATTTTGTCTAAAGACCTGAAAACATCCAGTGTGACAAATATGCAATAATAGGGAAAATCAGGAAGGGGGCAAATACTTTTTCACACCACTGTACATATCCACAAATTACTACAATATTAGCCTAATGTAAAAAGATCTGTGCAGGACCCCCATGCAAAGGACCTCTGAGAAACTCAGAAATCACAGGATTCGCATGTCATATGCCCAAAAAGTTGTTCTTAACAAAGAGTTTACTGAAATTGTTACCACTGTGGAAAGGGTGTCTGGTGAACCTATTCAGTACATCTTGCGAGAGATACACATTAACTACCAAAGGACCTTAAGAAAAGCCATGCTTATGAAAAATAGGAAATTGGATGCCCCTCAACATACCATACTTCTAACAACCATGAAGAACATAATGGAGTCACTGAACAACAACACAATACTGATGGGCACCTTTCAGTTGTTAATTTGTCCAAACACACACTGACTACTGGAGAACTAAATGTACTTTCAAAGTGCCTTACTTTCTGCCCAACAAAACCACTGGATAACATACTGTTTTGTGGTGAACTGAAGGAGTACTTCCGTAGATTGAGACTTAAAGAATTCTTTCATGGCAGGAAGAAATCACTGGTAGTGAAGACAGTGCAAACAGCAATAATGTAATGGATAAGAAAAGGAATCTGATTTTACCCCTTAAGTGGGCGTAACAAAAACTAGACAATTACATTAATTGTTTCCGCCAACAAGTCAGTGGTCAGATTCTTACTAGGCAAAACAAACCCATTATAACCTTTCTCCACTGGAGCGGAGAGCTATAGGGACACTGAAATCAAACCACAACATTGTCATCAAAAAGCTGATAAAGGCTGTGCAGTGGTGATTTTAAACAGAGGATTATATTACTGAAGCTAATAGACAGCTAACAGATCTTACATACTACAGAGAACTGGAGAGTGATCCCACTACAAGATATAAAGATGAACTACGTGACTTAATTAAAACTTTTCCTGACCATGTCCGAGATAAACTAACTCACCTCATCCCTGATGAACCCAGGCCAGGGACAATCTACATGCTGCCTAAAATACATAAACCTGGCAATCCAAGGAGACCCATAGTCTCTGGTAATGGTACCTTGACTGAGGGGATCTCAGGGTTTGTAGAGACCATTTTGAAACCGCTGGTTATGGAAAGAGACAGTTATATCCAGGACACTACGAACTTTTTGCGTGTACTTTCTGGTTATAAGGATTTACCACCTGATACCATTTTAGTGACAATGGATGTAATATCCCACTACACTAATATTCCACACACAGATGGCATTGCAGCATGCCTTAAATACATACATGAGAAAGGACCGGAACAAAACATCAACCCTGGAGTGGTGGGGGAACTTACGGATCATTTTGACACATAACAACTTCAACCTCAATGGTAAACATTATGTTCAAACTATAGAACAGCAATGGGCACCAAAATGGCTCCACAGTATGCTAACCTCTTTATGGCTGACTTGGAGGAGGATTTTTAAGCAGTATCCCCACAAACCACTAGCTTATTTCCGTTACATTGATGATTTGTTTATCATCTGGACGGAAGGCACAGATGCACTCAAAGATTTTCATCACAAACTTAATAATCTCCACCCTACCATAAAGCTTACCCTGGAGTACTCTACCACCAGGGTTAACTTTCTGGACATCACAGTCATCATTAAGGATGGAACCTTACATACATGTATTTACAGGAAGCCAACAGACAGACAGAGATACTTGCACAAGAAAAGTAACCACCCAAACCATACAAAAAATCTGTCATATACAGTCAAGCACTCGTTGTCACCGTATTTGTTCAAATGAGGATGACGAGATACACATTTGGCTATGTTGAAAAACACCTTTATTGAGCAGGGACACTCTTCCAGGAAATTGACAGGATAACAGAACATGCAGCATAAGTACCAAGACAACAACTACTTCAATATAAAGAAAAGACAGCTACAGACAGAATACCCTTGGTAGTCACATATCATCAGACCTTGAACGTCTGCGTAAGATTATTAAAGATCTCCACACAATATTTAGTGAGGATGAAACCCTTAATTGTATTTTAAGAAACTCCACTACTATCTTTAAACAACCGCCAAATTTATCCAGCCTAATTATTAGGAGCAAACTTTCACCGGAACAGAATACCATGTCACACAATGGCACACGACCCTGCAATCAACGCCCCTGTAAGACTTGTGGGCTCATTTCTACCTCAGACTGTGTGGTTACATCACAAAACAGACAATTCCAGGTGCATGGGAGTTATACATGCATGTCACGACATGTTGTTTATTTCATTCAGTGCAAGAGATGTCCACAAACAGGTTATGTAGGAGAGACACGCCAACAGCTCCGCACTAGGATGAACTCACATAGACATACTATTACAGCAAGGAAGACTGAAAAACCAGTGGGCCACCACTTCTCCCAGCCTGACCACTCAGTCTCAGATATGTCAGTAATGGTCTTAAAAAGGAAATCTCAAAAACATACACAACAGAGACGAGCTTTTGAGATTAAACTGATTTTACATCTCAATATGGTAGCAGATGGGATGAACGTTGATCTTGGCTTTATGGGACACTACAGAAACTAACATCCACAGACCTTTTCTTCTTCAAACTGACATATTATAGGACTTCAGCATGTGTGAGATGTGGATGCGTGTGTGTGTATGTATGTGTGTGGGTATGTGTTGTGAGGTATGTGATATAACAGATGTGGGGCTTGCTGTCACATTGAGGTAAGTCTCTATTTAGATATATGGAGTTATAATGTGTTACTATTCTTATTTCACACACATAATGAATATTAATTCCTCCTTACTTTTTATCTTTGCCTGGGGAGGGGATTGATTCCATTGCACCATATTCAGATTACCCAGCCTGCTAGTGTACATACAAGAGTGTTATCATATACTGTTATATATAATTTTTGTAACTCTGTACATATTGGAGTGTGTGATCTCATTTGCATGGGGGTCCTGCACAGATCTTTTTACATTAGGCTAATATTGTAGTAATTTGTGGATATGTAGGTATGTTAGACCTCTGGTCTTACACATATACTTTATATTTACTTTTAGTTACCTTATCTTGGGGAGGGTGGCAGGTTTATTTCATGGTAGTTCTATCTAGTATCCTTGGAAATGTTACTTTGCAGATAGTAGTACGGTTAAATAGTGTTACATTTTTACTCTGTAGATATTAGGAGACATAAGCCCTTTTATTCAGGATTTCAAGACAAGTTGAATTCCTTTGGGGAACAATTGCAGTGACTGAAGTTAATATAGGTTCACTAGGAGAGAGTGTGTGTGTGTGTCTGTGGGAGAGAGAGAGAGAGAGATAACATCTCCTTTAGCTATATATCTCCCCCACCCACATTATTGTGATGTGGGGTGGGTTAGGTTGTATTGTTGTATGAAGAGGAGGAGAGAGAAATTACATTTTATCTCTTTTCAGATTCCTTGGACACTTGTGGTACATCAAGTTGCTACATTCTCAGTATATATTGACATCAGTACATATCAGGCTACATGGTCTTAATTCCTTGAGGTTCCTCGACTAGAGTTTTTTGTGTGACACTAATATTATCAATTTATATTTAAATTATCATTTATATAGTCCTGAGGTTTTTGAAATTTCTTGGGCCTTATATCTAGCTTGAGAATACAGCTGGGTGACACATCACACAGTGTGCACTGATGTTTTTAAGACAACTTTACTGGTAAATTTGTGTCTATAATGCTAACATTGAAATTTCATGAGCCCTATAACAATCTTAGTTTGTTTTTAATCTGGGTGGGGGTTGCCTTTCAGTAATCACATCCTTATACTAACTGTGACACTCATAGCTTGATTTAGAGTTATCTGCTTCAGCAGTGTTATCTTTGTCAATTAAATTTATATGCAGTAGGATTCTTTGTGTGTTCCACCAAGCACATCTGACCCAAGGTTCTTTCTGGCTGAAGGCAGTATTGTACTGTTAAACTTTCTGACATCATTTTCTGTTTTTTTTTTAAATGAGTATTTTAAACCAATGGGATTTTTTCTGTTTTCTCTGCATTATCTAGCTGTTATAAGTATTGTATTTTCTAAACAACTGCCATGAGCTTGTGAAGAAGGACCGGTTGGTCCAAAAGCTAGAGCACTTTGTTCTTGTTGTTACATCTATGTTGGTCCATTAAAAGGTATCAAATCATTTGCTTCTGGATCTCACCTATCTTTAAGAAAGGAATTAAGACAGATGTCTAACTATAGGCCAATAAACCTTACTTCTACAGTATACCATGTAAAATACTAGAGACACTTATAAAAAACAAAACTGTAGAACATCTTAATAAAAATCCAGTATCTGATATAAACCAACATGGTTTCAGGAAGGGTAGGTCATGTACCACCAACCTGATATTTTTCTATAACAAAATTAGTAAAACATTGGATAAGAGAATATCAGTAGACATGTTAATGTTTGATTTTAGCAGGGCATTTGATTTAGTTCCACACTTGGTAATTAGTGAAAAACTCTCTAAATACAAAATAAATGTATGCATTGTAAGATGGGTGGAAAACTGGCTACAAAATAGAAAACAAATAGTATCAGTACATGGTCATCTCTCTGAAGGCCTGGTGACAACTGGTGTGCCACAGGATCAGTTATTGGACCCATCTTATTTCTTATATCTATAGCTGATTAAGATGAAACATTAACAACAAAATAATTAAATATGCTGATGACACTAAATTGTGTCCTCTTGTAACTAAGCAATACTAGAGAGTCTTTACAAAAGATATAAACACCATAGCAGCAGGACAATAAAATGGGATATGAAACTAAACACAGACAAATGTTGTATTATTCATATGGGTAAACAAAACAAACAACATAGTTACCAACTAAATGGAGAAACAATAAACAAAGAAATTCAGAACAGAACTTAGGTATTACACTAGATAATCAATTATTGTTTAAAGAACATTATACATCCATAATTTCCAAGGCAAATAGAACTATTACGTCCATAAAAAGAAATATTAAACAGTAGAGCCTCAGAAGTCCTCCTTCCCTTATATTTATCATATGTTAGACCACATTGGATTTTTGTAATCAGGTGTGGTCACCTTATAAAAAACAGAAATAGATAGATTAGAGAGGGTCCAACGAAGCTACACAAAATTAATATCAACTATAAAACAAGATAGTTATTCTCAAAGATTGTATAAGCTAGCACTACACAGTTTGGAAATAAGGAGGCAAAGAGGGGACATACTACTCTATTATGAAATCATGAATGATCCATTGTTAATGACCGAATTGAACATTGAATTAAAGAATGATTATCTTGGTGTAAGAGGCCACCCTCTTCAAGCAAAAATAAACAGATTTAAAACAAACAAAATAAAAAACTTTTATACCTTATTGCAAATTTGTAGACTAGACTACCACAAGATAATATTAAGTTCAAACAGAGAACAATTTTAAAAATAGGTTGGATAAATACATCTCTGAAGAAACATACAGTACTTTATTCTTTCATAATGGAGCTAGTTTGTGGCCTCTGCCTGTTTTTGCTCCTACAAACTAAGTGAAATTAAATGAAACTAAGTGATGTACAGAAATCCGATAATATGAATAAAATAGTAAACAATCCAGAGAATCCAGGGGACATTATACCATTGAAAAAGTCCCAGTAGCCCCATTACTAACATGCATCAACTGGCAGAATAACAAAGCAGAGTCCGATGCATTAGGCAAGTTAAACATCACTATCACACATAGGGCTCTACAGTTACCTTGAGGACCAAGCGGCAAGGTGCTGTGAAGGGCTAGGATCCCATATGGGGTAGGCAGGTACGTAAGGCTAACAAAAATAACAATGTGGCCTTTACTAGCCCCCAAATTAAACAGCTCCTCAATTGTGACCAGTATGTATCTGTCAGATTAATATACTGTCCATGGAGGAATAGAGTTCACAAAAGGTCTGCGTTCAAAGGAGAAGCAATTGAGTACACACCCAAAGGAAGGAAGGAAAGCCATCCCAAAAATCCAGGTGAACACTGCCCTGCAGAGAAAGTTGCCAGAAAGGTGGGAAAACAATCCATCTCTTCCCTGATCTCCACAGGCAATGGGCAAAGATACAGAGTGGCCAAATGCTGTAGAGCAGGCTTTGCTAGTGGGGTGCCTCCAGAACAGACTCTGCCCAAAATGCTTGCTGATGTCATCCCACTGATTGTGACCACTGGTTATAGGCCAAAATGAGGTGGATACCACAAAGATAATAGCCATGACACCTTAAAGTACAGTACATCAGAGTTGGGTAACATGCGGTAGGACACATATGTTTAGCCTGAGGAGAGGAGGAACTCAAAAAGTCCAGGCTCAGTGGTAGGAGTTCATGCGAAGGTGTCTCCAGTAGAGTATATGGAAGACAAGCAGGATAAGGAGGCCCCTCTAAATAGGTCCAGACTGCCGCTAGACAATCTATGTTTCAAGTACACAGTTACATAAACAGTTCAATCAGGGCAGGGCTCCAGTCGAACACTTACCCATAGATTCTAGTAGAGAGCCTCAGCTGGTTTGAAGAGATCTGGGAACAAGGATGTTGGCTCTGGTTTGCCTGAGTGGGGGTGTCAAAGCTCCTCTATTCCCATCAATGCTGCCCTTGTAGTACAGCAGGATACCTCATCCACAAGTGGATACCCACTGCAGGATTTTAGCACCACGGGGTGGAAATCTTTCCTCCTCTGCTGCACTGACAAGGGAAGATCCTGGGCAATTTGGAGAAGAGTGCCCTCCCATGTAATGAATTGCTCATCCTGGGCTTTGGAGACAATGTGCTGCTTATCCAAAAGATGAGGCATTTAAATATCAGTGGCCTTGGAGTGGCACCCTCTGGAGGCATAGGCCTTAAAGAGCTGTGAGTCCTTTTGATGATGCATGCAGGGCCATTAGGCGAAGGCCTATCAATACTCTCACATCATTTCTGCACAAATAAGATTGTGTTTGGGTCCTCTGCCCCTTCAGGAAGTCCTAGAATCACCAAGTTATTATGGCAGCTGTGGGCTTCGAGGTCTTCAAGTAGTTTCTCTAACTTTTTGCAGTGTTGCTGCACTTGTGTGAGTTCTGTATCCATTCTCACTCAAAAGTCTTCCAGCAAGGATGTTCAAGCTTCAGTGTCTCCATCCAGTGGGTGAGTGAGTCAATAGATCCCTTCATTTGCTGGAGGGATTCAGTAATAGTTAGCAGTGCTGGATGTCACAGCAGACTTGGATGCATCCTGGGCTTTAGGCCAGACTTGGATGCATCCTGGGCTTTAGGCCACTTCAAAGATTTGTCAGGCATCACCAGAGGAGTATGTTTGGGCAGCAAAGTTTTCATCTCGGCATCCATGATGAAAATGACTGACACAAGAAGATCTTCCAGCTGATACTCCACACAAGGCAAGTACAGAAAAGCCTCAAATATAGTGTAGAGCAGGGAAAAAAATATTTTGATAGATGGGCAGGAGAGCAGGAGAGAGGAGAGTTTCCAGTCAGTCAGGCAGCTATCACATGACCCATCACGGACATGCTGCATAGACCCCGGACCCTTCAGGGGTTGTATGTGTGGCTACCATGGCCATGAACATGGCCTCATCCCAATGATGCAGGCATACCTATTGGAGATGGCCATTCCACCAGGGGAGAGGCACCTACCCCTGAGGGTGTAGAACCACGTGTCTGTGCATGGCTAGGTATTGGGGTGGGTGTGGAGAAATGAACACCATGACCAGGGGTGGAGTGATGTGCAAGGCTAGGGGATGATGTGTGAAGGGAAATGCAGGTGCCAAGTGGTGTTCTGGGGGTGCTTGAGTTGCTGAGAGGTGTGTGGTGGGTGGTAAGGCCATCCCAAGCAACCTGAGCCACAGCGTTGTCCTGTATTGCCGCAACAACATCATTCCTCAAGGAACATGTGAAGAGCCCTCGTGAGTTCTGCATAGTGGACAGAGCCTGTTCCTCATGGAGGTGCCTCTGTACCTGCTTCCCCTGTACAGCATCTTGGAGTGTCTCCTGACTGTCTGTGTTGG
Source organism: Neoceratodus forsteri (assembly GCA_016271365.2). Lineage (NCBI taxonomy): Eukaryota > Metazoa > Chordata > Ceratodontiformes > Ceratodontidae > Neoceratodus > Neoceratodus forsteri. The sequence goes on along the minus strand of CM057449.1, from coordinate 605,360,781 downwards.
ACCTCAGTAGCCATGTATGATCAGCAAGCTGGTCTTCTGGGCCAGTGTGTTTGGGGATGGTATCAGGCTGCTGATCTGTGGGTGGGAGGAAGCATGGCATGCAACCATCACAGCATGTGTCAGCCCCATGGCTGACTGCTGGGTTGTGGGGATGACATTTGTGGAATTACTGTCCATGAAGGGCTGCCTGATCCTGCACCTGGTCAGGCTGTGGCTGGTCATGTTTTCCCTGGATGGCTGCTGGTGGCTTGTGCAATGAGTGGGGGATCAATCTAGATCACATGGGAGGTGGTGTAGGGATGACACTGTCAATCATAATGCTGTAATCCTCAGTGTCAGTGACAAGCACCTCCACAGCAGTAGGAGAGCATCAGCATAAAGGGAGACAGTCTAATCCTTGTCATCATCTGAGCCCCCATGTGTGCAGGCCCACGTAGCATAAAGTGGCTGTGGCCACAGGCATGGGGCCATACTGTGCAGTGTGCAGTACCTGTGTACCACCACCTGGCCCAGGATGTGATAGAACTGTAGAAAAAAAGGATAGACCACGGTTAGGGGTGCATGTCCATGTATACAATACTGTAATGTACACATTGTGCCAAAGCTCCATCCTGCAGCAGCCCTGCTAGTTGTTCCAGCAAGAACACAGTCACCGGAGATATGGAGATTGCCATCAGCTGTGTTTGGTGTGACTTGTAAATTTCATCAGTGCAGGAGGAGGGGCAGTAACACTACAAAAGGCTCGCACTGCCAGAAACGAACCAGGTACGCTGTGTTAACATCTCATACAAACAGCCACTGCAGCTAGCTTAAAAGAACTTTTGTGTTGTGTGTGTGAACTGTGGAATTGTGTCCAAGCTCCATCCTGCAGCAGCCCTGCTAGTTGTTTCAGCAAAAGCCCAGTCACCGGAGATACGGAGATTGCCATCAGCTGTGTTTGGCAGGACTTGTAAATTTCATCAGTGCAGGAGGATGGGCAGTAATACTACAAAAGGCTCACGCTGCCACTGCATGAGCATGGTGGCGCAAGCATGAGTGGTGCCAGAACCACTCAGAAGAGAAACACGAACAGAAATGATTTTAAGAAGTATCAACCTGGAACATTATAACAGGGCTAACAGATCTAAAACAATCTTGTTTAGAGTATTTAAGATCATAGATAAATATCAGAGGGTATTAGAGTGAATTTTTAGCAGTATTGAATGAGAAATTATTTATCCAACATAACTTGCTGTCTTTTGCCCTGACTCTGATAGTAAGAATAGTGACAGAGGCACTACTCCTGAAAGTGAATTATTAGTTAAGTTTACCATAAATGTTAAATATCACACTAATTACGGAACATTCATTTTAAAATGTATACTGTTAAAAAACAAACAAAAAAAAACTTTAAAAGTTCCAGATAATCTTAAATAGGTGGTTTACTGTTGAAATAAGTCTCCAGTGTTTTCGATTAGGGTCTAGACATTGCTGATACTGATCTTTGTAGGGCACTGTTACCTTAAATAATCTTCAATGTTTTTATGGGTTATTTGTGACAGATTTTTCCTTTTGGTTTTTAGAGTTTTTTGCTTTAAAATTTTTACATAACAGGCTTTTGTGGAGTACCTTTTGCTCTTGGACATAGTTATGAAAACGAAAAGGGAGCTGCCATTTAAGATGATGGGGTTGGTAGTGGGCTTGGTCTGCGTGGTTCAGCTATTTGCTATCATGGGAACTGATACTTTGACAAAAAGATCAAATACCTATGTAAATTATTCTTGCAATTTTAAGCTACAACAAACATCTAAGCTGACCATGCGGCGAAACCCTTTCAACCTCATCAAAGAAGAACTTCATATTAAATACTTGGCAATTCAAATAGGGTATACTTGCTCATGTGATGAGGCATTATTGTTGTCCTTGGCTCTTTGTGGAGATATCGAATTGAACCCAGGTCCATCTATTAAAATGGTCTTAGACAATACTTGAAGCATGATTAAAAAAATGGACTATCTTAGAACTTGGGTAGAACACGAAGAGCCAGGCATAATATTGTTGACGGAAACTTGGTTAAAAAAGGGAATTGAATGTAATGAGATAGAATTAAGGGGTTTTATCACTTTAGGAAGGATCGAGAACATGAGGAGGGAGGGAGGGAGGAGGGAGGAGGAGGTGTTTTGATGTATATTAGCCACTCAATTGGTCACTCTAAAATTTTATTCTCTGGGTCAATTGAGGGCATTGAATGCTTGTTAATTGAGATACAAGCATTAAAATTGCTGTAGGAGTGGTTTATTCTCCACCTAAAATAAACACTATCCATTTTGACAAATTTCACACGTTGTAATGGAACACCTGGGTCAATTACAAGTAATCCTGGCTGTGATTTTAATGCAGTTTGGGGTTATTCTAGGGGCCAAAAGTTGGAAAATTCAATGAGTTGTTTAATACAAATCATAGATATTCCCACAAGGAAAGGTTCCTTATCTAGTAAAGGCAATATTTTAGATCTGATGTTTGTCTCACCCGAATTGACTATTTTGGAGAAAAGTGTATGTGCTCCTAGTTTAGGAAACCATAATGCAGTTAAGTGTGTGTTTTCTATGACTAAAAATATTATTCCCATAAAACTGGTACCACAAATATCCAAAAAATGTTATTTAAAATTGAATAGTTTATCATTTAGAAAGTATCTTCAGGGACTTTCATAGTATAGGATTTTTCTTATCCCAGATTTAAATTTGGCTGTACAAGAATGTACAACAATGTTTGGGAATGCTTGTGATAAATTTGCCTCATATAAAAAAAGTAAATCAAAGATTAAAACATTTGCCATGGTTAACTGTAAAAAAAAAAATGATTAGAACAAGAAACCAACTTTGGATAAAGGCAAACAAAACATTAAATAGTAAAACGTGGGAACAATATAAAAGGATAAGGAATAAAGTAGTACAGGAAATTAGGAAATGAAAAGCTTGTTATTATAAACAGTGGATTAAAGAATCAACAAGTCCTGGTGCCTATTGGTCCGTAATAAAAGATCTTATGAATCCCACCTGTAAACAGAATGAGATAAAATTGAGTCAAGATGGAAAAGTGTTTGAAACAAATAAAGCTACTGACATTTTGAATGACTATTTTATAAACCTCCCTAACCTGAAATTGAAATCCATAACTAAAATTAATACAGTGAATGAAATAAAGGATGGGAGCTTCCTAGATAAAAAAAAAATACCTAAATTTAGATTTAGGAGAGTGACAAACAAAGAAGTTCTAAAAAATATAATTAGATTAAAAATAAATAAAGCAAGTGGTCCGGATAGAATAGACTATAAATTATTGAAAGAAGCTGCCATGGAATTGTCATCTATATTATGGGATATTTTTAACTGGAGTCTAAGGGAGGGACAGTTTCCCTCCAGTTGGAAATTAGCCAAAGTGATACCAATAGATAAGGGAGAACACCCCATGGACATCTCAAATTATCATCCAATAGCCCTGTTGTCCACAGTATCTAAGTTATTTGAAAAAATCATTCACGATCAGTTGATGGAATATTTGGAAAAGTATAACAAATTGACTCAATAACAATATGGCTTTAGGCAGGGTTGGTCCATGGCTACCGCACTCACAGATGTTTTGGATCTTATAGTTACTCCACTTGGGAAGGCAAGGTTCATGGGTGCAGTATACATAGACCTATCCAAAGCATTTGACTTAGTAAATCATAGCATTTTGATAGACTCACTGCTGAAAATAGGAGGGGAGGAAGAAACCTGTAGTTGGTTTATATCATATCATGATAAAAGGTCACAATTTGTTGTCTTAAATGGACAACAGTCAAGAATTGACTATGTGACAAGAGGGGTTCCCCAGGGATCCATCCTGGGCCCCCTCTTGTTCATAGTCTATTTGAATGACTTACCAAAGAACATTGGATACTCACAAATTCGTCTCTATGCAGACGATACAGCTTTAGTAGCAGTAGGAAAAACTACAAGTGAAGTAGAGCTAATGTTACAGAGTGACTTTTGCACAATGCAAGGTTATTTTTCATCTCTGGGTCTATTAGTAAATAATAAAAAGACACAGGTTATGTCCTTTGCATTGGACAAAAAGGGTGTTTCAAAACTAAAAATAATGACACAAGAAGGTAAGCTCCTAGAACAAACTGAAACATGTAAGTATTTAGGGATACAAATAGACCAATGCCTTACTTTTCAACAGCATATAACATATTTAATAAAGAAAACAAATGCTAAGATTGGAGCTATGAGACGAATATTAAACTGTATTACAAGAGAAACAAGGCTGACCATGATAAATCGATTAATAATGCTGGTTATTGATTATGGAAGTCACATTTATAGACATACAGCAAAAAAACATTTAAATAACTTAGATACACTTTACAACAAGCTCGCAAGATTTGTGTTAAGGTGTGACCCCAAAACCCATCATTGTATTATGTGTATAGAATTAGGATGGATCCCATTAAATTCATGGGCAAAAGGAATCTGGTTAAATCAGGTCTGGAATATATTTAAAAATCAATCCTTAGATAATTTAAAAAAAAAAATCACAAAAACCCAAACATGGTTTAAATTTAAGAAAAACAGGTGCTAGGGATTTAATTATACCTAAATTAAAAAAATTGGTTTAGTGAAATGATTTTTCAGTATCAGGCAGCCTCTAACTGGAACTGTCTCCCCCCTTTTCTATGTGAACTAACTGTCACTGATAATGTTTTTAAAAATGGTCTGAATCATGAACTTAGTTTTCGCTGTTGTTGTAACAGGTGAAAATAATGTAGAGGTTAAAATGACCATTTGCCTGTTTTTGATGGTATTGTAAAAATTGTAATGTATTTCATTTTTTGTATGTTTTGTATTTTTGTACTGTAACAAATACCTGTAAAGTTGTAACTTTTTTTTGTATTATGTAAACAGGCAAACCTTGTGAATAGAGATTTCCGAACCCTAGTGGCTTTATCACTGTATAAATAAAATTTTACCATACCATACCATACCATGTAGGTGCACATGCATGTTGCAGGATTGCACTTGAAATCACACAGGCAAGACATAATGAGCAGTGCACATGTCATCCATGCTAGGGTGCTCACTTGCTGTGGAATGCACAACCAATAGTGGAAGTAATGTGTTGGCTGCTCAGTGCTACACAACATGGTTATCAGAAATCACACATACATAGGACAACACATGTATGACCAGACAAGATATGCAACAAGTGTACTTACAGTGCTGGGACAGGTCAATCACTATTTCATGGCCCCCACCAGGAACACCCTGCACAGCCACCAGGCAGAATGGTGTGGCCATGAGGGCCTCCTGTGCTGACATCTGGGTATGCCTGTGCCAGTAGGCCTTTGGCCCATTCACGTATGCCACTGAATCATTTTTTGCACTCCTGTGGAGTACAGTTAAACTTTACCTGGGCAATCACTGCGTCCTCCACCTCCCTCCAGCCCTGTTCCTGCTCCTGCGGTGTTCCCAACCTTCTGCACAGGAGGTCTCCATGGAGCACATACACCTTGATGAGGGCCTTCAGTTCTTCTTTAGTGAAAAAAGGGCATCTGCATCTTCCCGTGGACATTTCTGGTGCTTGTGGAACAGACCGAGAGGCCCAGTTAGAAGGACATGGAAATGAAAGTAAGCACCCTTCACAGATCAATGAAATCTACATACACACAAACAATACCCACCTTTAAGGCTGCAGTACCTCTTGGTCACCTATGAGGGGTGGTGGTGCTGCCCTGATTTTGTGATAATGTGCATGCAAATGAGCTGAATACATTTCAGTAATGAGATTCAAATTCGCTGTTTGGGTACAGACTGTGCAATGAGGCTATTTGCATACCCTGGCTGAGTATTGCAAAATGCATGTATCGCAATTGCTTCCCATCCTGCATTTCTGTCTGCTCTGCAGAACGCCATGGCGCACAGTCACAGACATTCACGTGATAGATACCATATGTTACTGTCTGCACAGAACACACATAGTGTCATTCAGTGATGACAGCATTGGTTAATCATGCATGTGCAAATGCCAATCTGTCGTGCATGACACTAGCCTTCCATACATGACCCTTGCAGAGAGTGATATGGATGGCATGACTAATGGCACTGAGCGCCATTCACAATGTGGCACCGTGCAGTTGCCACGCATGTGTGGTAGCATGGGGTGCGGACTCTGTTTGCCAAGCAGCACAATGCTACCACGCATGCACAGTGTCACAGCTGTAAATTCCCTCATCACGCAAAGGTATGGCTGTATCACCAGCAGCACGTGGCTAACCAATGATGCACTATCACACACGAGTTTCATGCTTGCTAAAATATGGATAGGTGTGCCTGTGTACAGCAGCAGCAGCAACATGGCAAGAGCAACCAGGAGGATGGCACAAAGCCAGCATGACCAGATATGGTCCAAGGCAGAGCTGGCTAACCTGGAGGGCCTAGTGGTCCCCAGGGAGGGCCAGTTATTTGGAGAAGAAGACTCGGACAGGCCCGGGTCGGAGGTGTGGGCCCACATTGCCAGCCAGCTCTCCAGGAGAACCAGAGTGCTGTGCACTGGTGAGAGGTGTTCCCATCAATTCGGTGACCTTACACAGAGAGACAGGCTATGGCTGGACTGGTTCCATACTATAGTTACTATAGTGGAGGAGGGCACAGTGCCATGCCCAGGTATGTACACCATGATAATATTTGACAAGTAGGATGATGTTACCTGTTAGGGGTATGTCTGTGTCCAACAGTGATCAGTGTGGAATGTGGCCTGATATTTCTATTGAACTACAGTTGAAGAACACTATACCGCATACCGGTCCTTTGTGTTTGGCACAGACATGCCCCGTGCTCTCTATAGTGCAGATGTCAAGTGGCACATGTTCATGCTGTTCCACTAAGGGCAACACCTGCCTACAGAGGCTGACAACATGCTGAGCAGTACCATTGTACATCCTCTTGACCATGGAATGGTGCTTCAAATGCCAGGTACACAATGGGCAACGGTAGACTGGCTGCAGGACCAGTGCATTGAACCTGTGTCTCACTTGGACATGACACAATGTGGTAATAGGCACATACGTACTCAACACTGACATAGGTGACTGATATATATGTATGTCCATGTGCACTATGCAAATGTGCTGACACACAAACACTATGACCACCTGTCTTAATATAAGTATGTAGGTACACACACCTTTGTGTGTTAATGTACACTACAGTGTGTTGCAGGTGCCAATTGTACATGTTCCGCTATGTACCACCAACTGTGCTGCCACTGGGCACACCATGTACTCCTCAGCTGTCAGCAGTTTGTGTCCTGTAAGTACATACCTGCCCTGCATCCCACCACTGGCTCCCATGATACTTGTACATATGGGCCATGGACCGCACCATTCTCTATCAATGTAACTGTTGGACTGTGGCACATATATGTTCAGTACATTGCTATGCAAATTAACATGGGTGTATCACGTCCCCTGTGATGGTATGGTGGTCAGACTATCCACACCATATTTGTGTAGTGGGGGCCATCTTAAGGACTGTGCAGGCTATGGACTGCACATTGGGGAAAATTTGTTGTGAGCTGGCCTCCATGCACTGCTTGTAGTTGCCACCACCACCCCTTGTGGCTCCATGAGTTGCCCTCCATTGTAAATAGCCCTTCCCCTTTCCCACCCCACTCTCCCATGACTCTTCCCATCCCTTCATTGTAAATAGCTCCACCCCTCCTTACCTTATCCACTGTGTTCCCCACCCAGTACCTTCCCTGTTAATCTTTTGAAGTTTTTCTAGTTTATATTGTAGCTGTTGTTCATGTTCATTGTTCTTGTTATATTATATTTTGATGAATATTTTTCTAATATATATATATTTTTGTATTTAGCATGGCAGTGTGCAGTGTGTTCTTTCTTAGGAATCTTTGACAGGTGGTTGACCCATGTGCTCCCCATCTACATGTCTGCACATGCAGGGGCGGTTGTTGGCCTTTGCATCCCCCACAGCTTCCTGACCCTAAGGGGGGGGACTCCACTGTGTGTATCCCTGTGTTCACCTACAGAGGTCTGCATAGTGGGCCTGTGATATGTCTGCCCTTCCATACCATCCCACCAGTTCACTCTGGTGGCTCAGCAGTGCACTGTTTGGGTGACACTGCCTGCAGCATGCAGCCCTGCATACCCATGTGCATGTGTCCTGGACTGTTGTCAGACATGTATTGCCATTGGGGTGTGCCCCATGGGGGACCGCCCAGGCTCCATGTCACTGAGGTTGTATCCTGGTGACACAGTGGGCCCTTCATCATGATGGCATGTCTGCTGCAGTGTCCATTGTCCTCCAACATCACCACTATCCAAGGGTCACAGCCACTGTTGTGCTCCCTATCCATGAGTGGTGTGTGTCTACATAGGCGACCCAGACATCCTGGAGCATGTCTGCTTATGGTACAGGGCTGGCCCATTGCAGTCCTTGCCTCATGCCCTTGGTGTACCACAAGGCCTCCCTGTCCCTTGGGATGCTGCAGTTTTGCACCAGCCATGTTTCCAAATGAACACATGCAGTGTGCCACAGCCACTGTTTGTATCTGTTCCTACCCCTTTGTGCATGGTTCTAGATATTCAAACATGGCCTGCTGCACCACTCATCTCCCAATGCACTGCAGATCTGGAGATGAGGGTTTGAATCCCACAGCTGCCTAGGTGTATACTATGTGATCCTGAGCAAGTCACTTAACTTCCTTGTGCTCCCAGGTCACATCTGGGAACAAGCTTCAGCTTAGTGTGCTTCTTCTGGTTAAACAATGTTCCCTTGCGCCGATCCCACATACTTGAGATATTCAGTGATGGTTGCACAATCACACTTGCTGGTGTACTTTCTGAATATCCGTTGTTTTGTGATGGCATCTTTATATGCGTGGCACAATCACTTGCGGCACACCCAGCCACCTCTGAATATGGGCCCATCTGTTTTACAGACTTTAAGATCTAGTCCATTGAAAATAGTAAGAGCAGAATTAGGTAAGGCCAGGATATGATATATAGTATTATCTGTGATGACTTCATATTGCATCAAATGTAAGACTAATTAGAAAATGTTTAGAAGAATGAATAAGCTGGCAAATTGTGGTGCTCTGCTTCTGTGATGGTAGTGAGCACCGGGGTTTGAATAAGTAAGGATAGATGAAATTTATCCAACAAGGAGAGGCAAGAGTCATCCCATGAGTTTGATGCCCACTGGGCTTTATTCAACAATAGGGATAGGATGACATGGTCACAGGAGGAATCAACAGAACACTGCGGAACATGAACAGTCAATTCTCATACAACACTATGAAACAGTTGCTTAATCTCTAAGAACTCAGGTTTCACAATCAGATAACTAGATCTTATGTTAAAGAAAAGAAATATTCTGCAGTACACTTCAGTCTAGTGCCACTATACTCTATGTTACTTTTTAGAATCAATTATGGTATAGTAGTACAATACTCTATGTCACCTTTAGTACTGCCTAAGGCATCGGAATACAATGGCTACCCCTTGGAAGACCTTACAATCACTGACTGAGGTCAATTACAGCAATGTACATACAAAGATAACACAGAGTCCAATCGTCGTTGAAGTCTTCGTGCACATCGTCGAGTAGAGTTGGTAGTTACAGAGATAGGGATAAGGAATTTCCTATGACACTCAGATATTGGTCCCAGCACAGATCTAACTAAGGCCACTGGGGTGGTGAGATATTTTTTAGACAGATCATATGTTACGCGGCATAAAACCCACTCTCTACAAGGCTGTTGGCAATAGGAACAAGAGGAACAGGTTCCTGGGATCAGCCCACTGGAGGGCTATCAGAATAAAACTAGATGAAGAAATCTCCCCGGTCAAAACCCACTTTAGGGCTGCCAAGGATGGAAGAGAACAAGGAAGATACTTGGTGATGAACCCACTGGAGGATTACCAAGGACTGGGTGATGCTGTGGAAATTCTGATGCAACCAGGAACCAGGAGACTCTGAGGTGAAGATGGATATCTGATGCAACCAGGAACCAGAAGAATCTGAGGTGAAGATGGATGATTCTGAAGTGTCAACACAGGGAACTGGAACAAAAGAATAAAACATCAGACACATCCCACACTGGGCTTCTATGGACTCGACTTGCGACGAACGACCAGGGGAAGCAAACAAGGTTTTTCCAGGACAAGCACACTCTTTGGAGGGCAGCCAACTTTGGGACATCCAGATCAGGAACCAAGAGACGATACTGGAATGGCAGAAGCGATGCACTTGGACTTCAGCGTGCTCGACTTCAAAATGAGGAAAACAAGAAACGGCGGGTGCGACTTGCATGGGCTTCCAACGTAGTCTACTTCAGCGCATTGACTTCAGTGTACCACAGCAGCATGGCTGATGATCTCTGGTGGATACCTTCTAGAGAATAGAGATGTTGAAGGAAGTCTTCCGCCGGGTGGAGACAGATTCCATAGGAGTAGAATGGCAGACAACACCATAGAGCAGTATCGTGGCAGAAGATTGAGTCTATACACTAAAGCTGGCAGATACACTTTCACTGCACCAAGAGAACTGTTCGTTGAAGGGGTAATTTGCAGAAACGGGGCAAATTACCAGAATCGGGGTAATTGTTCTTTACATGGGCATTTTGCCTGGAACAGGGGCAAATTACCAGAATTTAGGGCAATTGTTCTTTGCAGGGGCACTTTGCAAGCAACTGGGGCAAATTACCAGAATCAGGGGCAATTATTCATTTGCAGGGGAAAATTGCCAGGAACAGGGGCACATTACCAGAATCCAAGGCAATTGTTCATTGTAGGGGCAATTTTCTAGGAACAGGGGTGAATTTCCAGAATCCAGGGCACTTGTTCTTTGCAGGGGCAATTTGTCAGGAACAGGGGCAAATTACCAGAATCTGGGGCAATTGTTCTTTGCAGGGGCAATTTGCCAGGAATGGGGCAAATTACCATAATTCTGGGCAATTATTCTTTATAGGGGCAATTTGCCAGGAACAGGGGCAAATTACCAAAATCCAGGGCAATTGTTCTTTGCAGGGGCCATTTACCAGGAACAGGGGCAAAGTACCAGAATCCAGGACAATTTTTTTTTGCAGGGGAATTTTCCAGGAGCAGGGAAAAATTACCAGAATCTGGGGCAATTGTTCTTTGCAGGGGCAAATAACCAAATTTCCAGAGCAATTGTTCATTGCGGGGCAAATAATCAAGTTCCAGGGCAATTGTTCATTGCAAGGGCAAATAACCAAAGTTCCAGGGCAATTGTTTGTTGTAGGGGCAAATGACTAAAGTCCCAGTAACAACACAGTCTTGATACTTTGCAGTCAACACAACAGTTCAGGTACACATTTTATTAATTGACAGTCACTACATAGCAGTTGTGTGCTAAGCACCTTTCTTTTCTGATCCTTCCCAAAAGTACTGTACTTGTGGGTCCCTTTTGTACCAGGATCTGGCTACCCCTCTGGAAACCTTTGGGTGAACACTCTTTCCACTTTGGGCTTCCATTGCCCAGTAGCTGTTGAGCCCCCTCTGACTCCTAAGGCCTGCTGACAGAGCCCCTTCCCTTTTTAATGTTTGGGCTCCTCACAGTCCCTCCAACCAAAGTGGACCTAAGGCTGCCCTTCCTTATTATCAAGGAACCCTTTGCTGCCCCTTACAGTTCTGGGCCTAAAACTTCCCCTTCAATGCTGGGGCCTGATTTGCCCTTTTGAATTGTTCAGTCTGCTTTGCCCCCTTTACTTCTTTGAGCCTATGTTGCCCCTTTAATCCTAGGGCCAAGATCATCCTCTTAATTATTGGGCCTGTTTGAGGCCTGGCTGTCACTTATTTGGGCTATCCTGCCCTGATCTGCCCCTTCTCATAAATATTAAATAACCTGCTGGTCTTGCTGGACTGACCCTCTCCGTGGCTGTTGCCATGCCAGGAATATCTAATTACTATAGCTGGCCCTCCCTCCCCAGTCCTCCGATGGTGCTATAAGCGTAAACAATTAAACTTTTTTCTTTATTTAATCTAGGTGGTGAGCACTCTTCACTGTGCTCCCACCTGACTCATCACCTCAGCTTGGGGTAAAGGATCTGCTTGAGGGAGGCGGGAGTTTTTTTGGCAGTGGGAGGGAACCAAAGCAGAAGGATGCAGGTGAGCGGTGGACAGCAGGGGGACTTCGGATGGCCGACAACTTTTTCATTATGATGCGGCTCTTCTCTGCCATCGACAAGGGACTGGAACACACCAGGAGACAAAAAAAATAAATAAATGAGGCTAAACAGTGCCAATACCACACACAGTACTGGGATCTTCTATCGGGAAACCGCCGGACATTCGACTGCATGTGAAGCATGCACCATGGCAGGAGCAGCAATCTTCAGGAGTCTTCACTGGCTGGAGGAGGGGCACTGCTAAGAGTCAACGGGACCGGCTTCAACACAACAGGTAAGCCCTGGGTCCCCGTTGCACTTTCAAGGTTCTCTCTCTACCACAGCCCAGCACAATCTGCCCAGAGAAAAGAGTTCTCTGCTTTAAAAAGGTGCTCGGGATTCTAGTTCTCGAACCCAGAGCCCATGCCCCCAAGCCAACAGTCAGAATTGAAACTGGGCACCACACACCAGCCCGGGACAGTGGTCTCAGTGCGTGGGTGCCCACTCTCATGCTACCTGCTCTGGGAGGGGGTGGAATGGACCAAACAGGCAGGAGAGAGAGACAGAGAGAGAGAGAGAGAGAGAGAGAGAGAGAGAGAGAGAGAGAGAGAGAGAGAGAGAGAGAACTTGATTTTTAAAACACATGTGCCCTGCCTGATGATTCTCTGGGGTGGGGGACACTGCAAGGGCCCCAAACACAGCCCGTCATACCCTCACAACACCACAGGGACCCCTGTGGCATTTTAAATCCCTTTAATGTTTTCTGTGGTGCCCCCATTCTTTACCTCTTACTTTGGGGCACTATAGAGTCGGGCCCACTTAAAAATACATGTCCACATGTATTCCCTCTTAACACTCTATATAAAAAGAAACACGTCTTAACTATTACTCCTATAAGTGTTTATAACATTTCTAACACTTTAACATTTTGCTTAAATCTCTATGTAACCTTACTTTAGTTTAAACACTCTTAAAACATCTATAAATTTCTTATTTGTTACTATAACTTTTGTAGAAATCTTCTCATTTGCTAAACTAAGTGACCTATGGTTTAGAATTACATTTAATGAGACTACCTATGAAAGGATGGTACAAGTTGAGAGGCTTCCATTATGTATGTTCTAGAAGGGATACTAGCATTAGATCTTTGGGATCTATGGGGTTGGAAACCTACTGGTTCTGGGGAAACACATTCTGGTTCTAAGAAATCTGGAAGTTCAGGATTTACTTCAGGTACAACAATTGGATGGTAAAGGAGTTTACATTGGAAGTGTGAATCAAGGCTCTATACACCAACTGGTTGGTGATTCCAGTCCCAACATTTTATCCTTTTATAATCCTGCCTCTCCTTGGCTGTAGAACTTTTCTCAGCTACATCTGGAACAGTGTCTCTAAAAGTGCAGGCTTTCCAAAGATTATGATGTACAATTTTGGAAGCATTCCTGTTTCTTTCTTTCTGAATTTTGTACACAGGTAACTCTGGATAAGGGACTTCAATAATCCGGTAAAGTTTAGGTTCCCACTTTGTAGCCAACTTGCTGCATTTTTGAGTTCTTTTTAACATTACTCCCTCTCCTATTTGTAGGGGTGCAGCACTAGCCTTTGCATCATACATTAGTTTGCTTTCTGTTTCTGACGCACCTGTTCCATATGCTTGCCTACAATTTGTCCAGCCTCTTCAGTTGTTGGTTATGCTCTTGTACCCAATTCATAGTTGGCTGTGTGACCATGGCTTAATCAGGCAGTACTTCCAGTACTAAATCCATTGGGAGTCATCCGTGGCATCCAAACATTAAATAGGAGGCAGTATAGCGCAGTGGTCTAAGGCTCTGAACTGCAAATCTGGTGACATCCAGCAGACCAGACCTGGGTTTGAATCCAGCTTCCACTTGCATACTGTGTGACCCTGAGCAAGTCACTTAACCTCCTTGTGCTCCCAGGTCGCTCCTGTAAAAAAGCTTTCAGCTTAGTGTGCTATACCTGGTTAAACAACTAAAATAAAAAAAAAAAAAAAAATAGTGAGGAGTATACCTATTAGAGCAGTGAACAGTGTTACATGTACACAAATGCTTGCAGGCTGAGAAACAAGATCCCAGACCTGCAGACAATAATGACAGAGGCTAAACTGGACATAGTAGCCATTAGTGAGACATGGTTTACCAGTAACCACACTTGGGAGACTTCAGTACCTGGCTATGCACTGTTCAGAAGAGACGAGTGCAAAAAGGGTGGGGTGGGGTGGGGTGGGGTGGGGTGGGGTGGGGTGGGGTGGCCTTTATGTCAATGAAAATATCAAAGCTACAGAAATTCAGAATACACATACTGTACAAAGCCAGAAGAACTGTGTGTCACCCTGGAAACAGGAAATGGGACAGCCATACGAACTGCTGTTGTCTACAGGTCTCCAGACCAGGGGGAGGACATTGGCACATTACTGTTAGAAAATATACAAAACATGACAGCTAAAGGGGAGGTTCTGATAATGGGAGGCTTCAACATGCCAGATACAGCTTGGTCAATACCAGCTGGAACATCTGCCAGAACTAGACACACAGTGGATTCCTTGCAAGAGGAGGGCCTCAAACAACTGGTACAACAACCCACAAGAGACAGGGCTAGCCTAGATCTACTACTGACTACCAGGCAAAGGATCACAGATCTCCAGGTAGAAGGTCACCTGTGGGCCAGTGACCATCACATGGTATGGTTCAATTTGGCCACTAGAACTAAATCATCCCATTCCAAGGCAAAAATATGGGAATTCAGAGGAGCTGACTTTGATAAGATGGCCAACAAAGTTAAGCTAGCCCTGGCAAAAAGAAATACAGGTGAGGGGAACAAGGAAAAGTGGGCAAGCAATAAGGATGCAATACTTAAAGCAACATCCCATTGTGTTAGAGAGAAAAGGAAGTGCAAAAAAAGAAGGAAACCACTTTGGATCTCAAAAACAGTAGCAGAAAAGGTCAGAGCCAAAAGGCTGGCCTTCAGGAAATATAATAAGGAGGCATACCAAACTTCCCTATGGGAAGCAGGGAAGGCAGTAAGGCAGGAAAAGGCCCAAACCGAGGAAACACTAGCACAAACAGTAAAAGAAGGTGACAAGACTTTCTGTAGATACATTAGTGAAAGGAGACAGTCCAGAGGGGGGGGTATTGCTAAGATTGGAGGGGATAAGGGTGTGTGCAAGGAGGAGGATCTTGTAAAAGCATCTATCCTAAATAGATACTTCTGCTCAGTATTTACTGAAGAGAAGGTAGGGCAGGGCCCAGAGCTCTGGGTGGGTCAGCAGTTGGTCAACTGGGTGGAAAACTGGTTGACGGGCAGAAAACAGAGAGTGGTGCAAAATGGTATACAGTCAGAAGAGATGCAAGTCACAAGTGGGGTACCTCAGGGATAAGTCATGGGGGCCAGTCCTCTTCAATATCTTCATCAGTGACATTGCAGATGGACTGGAGGGTAAGGTTTGTCTGTTTGCAGATGACACCAAGATCTGCAAGAGAGTAGATGATCCAGATGGGGTGGGCAGAATGAGAAGAGGTCTGAATAAACTGGCAAAATGGTCGGAACAGTGGCAACTGGGGTTTAATGCAAAGAAGTGCAAGATCATGCACATAGGGAAGAGAAACCCTGAAGCCACCTGTAGGCTGAGAGGGGAGTTGCTGGCAGTCACAAGGGAAGAAAAAGACTTGGGAATCATCATCACCAATGACCTGAAATCATCCAAGCAGACACTAAAGCAGTAGGTAAGGCTAGGGAGATGTTGGGGTGTATTAGTAGGGGTATCACAAGTCATAAGAGGGAGGTAATAATCCCTCTTTACAAGACACTGGTTAGGCCCCATCTGGAGTACTGCATGCAGTAATGGAGGCCACACCTTCACAAGGACATTAACCAAATTGAGGCAGTCCAGAGAAGGGCAACCAAAATGGTGCAAGGACTGCATCAGAAAACATATGAGGACAGATTAACAGAGCTCAATATGTATACCCTCACAGCAAAGAAGAGAGAGGTGATATGATCAAAACATTCAAACACCTTATGGGCATTAACAAGGTGAAAGAGTCTAACATGTTTCAATATAAGAAAAATAGCAGGACAAGAGGACATAGCATGAGTTTAGAGGGAGGCCGATTAAGGGGTAATGTGAGGAAGTTATTTTTCACAGAAAGGGTGGTGGATGCATGGAACAGCCTACCTCAGGAAGTGGTGCATGTGAATACAGTGCAGAGCTTCAAACAGGCATGGGATAGGCATAAGGGAGCAATACAAGTGAGTATGAATAAATAGGCTATTGACAGAGCAAAGGCTGATGGCACATTCATAAGGCAGAAAAAGATATAGGCAGACTGGATGGGCCTTGCAGTCCTTATCTGCAATCAACTTCTATGTTTCTATGTTTGTATGTTTCTATACAAATAAGCAAGTTCAGGAAGGAGAGCTGGCCAGTAGGGACGTTTGTACTCGGGTAAGGCTCATAATATTTCAAGCAGAGTCTAGTTGGTTCTTTTGGAAAGTCCATTACTTTGGGCGTGGTAGGCTGTGTTTTTCAGTTTGTGACATAAAAATCACAAAGATTATGGAAGAGCTGAGACTTGAAAGAGGTTCCTTGATCTGTAAGGACTTTGGTTGGGTAGTCAAATGATCATACAAAACATTTTAGGAAAGTTTCAGCTGTAGTCCGAGCAGAGAGGTCCTTGACTGCACTAGCAGCCACAAATTTAGAAAAGTGATCAACCATTGTGAGGACATACACATAGCTACTTATGCTTGGTTCTAGCTTTAAATGATCCAAGACAACTAGCTCTAATGGTGGGCTACTAATTATGGGGTGAAGAGGAGCTCTCTGGTTGCTTTCCTCTTGACATTTAAAGCTACAGGCTGGGCACTCCTTGCACCATTTTACAATATCATTCCTCATTCTGACCCAATAGAACCTTCTCCTAATGACAACCTCTGTTTCTTATGCCCAAAATGTCCCAAATGGTCATGGTATGCTTTGAGTACCATGGGTGCACTAGTTTTGGGAACAATGATTTGAGTCGATTCGGAGTGAGTAGTTGGGTCTCTGCTTCATTTAATTAGGCGAGGTCTTCTACAGTCAGGCAATTCTATGCTTCCATAGTTTATCACCTCATGGTCAGATTTCCTTCATTCTTGTGGGGTAAGACTCTTTGCTTTAAGACAAGTGTTTTTACTTGTTTGACAGTGGGATCCTGATCCTGTAGCTGAACCCACAAACTTTTCTGGTCTGTTATTGTGTTGGTTGTTTCTGGTTGGTTTTCAATGCTCAATTCTGGAGAGATTTGACAGCGGGCTTGCACAATTTCTGCTGGTACCTGGAGAAAAAGCGGCATCTCTACATTTCTAAAGAAGTGTCATCTGTTTCTGTTTTCACCTGTTTGGTCACTGGGATAATGCATCTGCCTTTACATTTGCTTTTCCAGAGCGGGTACTTGAGGAGAATTGATGGTTGCTAGTCTGGAGGCCCATGTCTGTTCAAGTGCTTCTAGTCTCACTGTATTTAAGTGTGCTAAAGTTAAGTCTGTGAAAACTGTGAAAGGGGTGGCAGCCAAACAGTGAAGGAACTTTTCAGTGACGGCCCATATCAATGCCAAGAATTCAAGCTTAAAAGAGCTGTAGCTGGCATCATTCTGCTCTGAGCCTTTCAGTCCATGGCTTGCATAGTCTATGCCCCGTTCAATGCCATCTTGCTCTTGCACCAGTACCACACCTAATCCCTTGTTGCTGGTATCTTTATATGGAAGGATGGGTTTTGTTTAGTCAGGATACGCCAGGATGGGAGCATCAGTCAGTATCTTCCTCAATTTGTCAAAGGCCTCCTGCTGCTTAGTCGCCCATCTGACAGGACGGTTCTTATGGACATGACCTTCTGTTGATCCTCTCAACAGTTTGTGTAAAGGCACATCGATCTTTGAAAAGTCCTTGATGAATCACCTGTAGTACCCCACAAAGCCCAGGAACTTTCTGACATCTCTGACAGTGATGGGAGCGGACAATCCTGTACAACTTTTATCTGCTCTGGATCTGGCGACCGCCATCTGGAAACTAAATAATAATAATAATAATATCTTTTTATTTATACATATAAGTAGTTTACTTTTGACTGTAACAAATGACATTTGGATGGCTTTACTTTGAGACCATATTGGATTAGTCATTGGAATGCCTCAACCAAGTGCAGCAAATGTTCCTTGTGAGTTTTAGAGTATACGATGATATCATCCAGATATAACAACATGTTATCAAAATTTTGGCTCCCTAGGCAATGCTCGACCAGTCTTTGGAAGGTTCTGGGAGCATTACAGAGTCCTAAGGGCATTCTAGTAAATTCAAAGAGATCCATGGGTGTAATGAAAGCTGTCTTCTCCTGATCCTCAGGCACCATAGGGACTTGCCAATATCCACTGGTTAGGTCTACGGTAGAAAACACAGTGGCAGCTTGAAGAACTATGGTGAATCCTCAATTCTGGGCAAAGGATAAGCGTCATTGTGGGTGATGGTATTTAGTTTCCGATAATCAACACAAAATCTAATTTTGCCATCCTTCTTCATTGCTAACACAATAGGAGCTGCCCAAGGACTGTGACTCTCTGATCACTTTGACCTCTTTTATTTCTTTGATCATTTCTTTAACGGGCTGATACTTTGCTGGTGGAATTGACCTGTAGCGCTCTCTGATGGGAGGATGTTGATTCATGCAAATGTAATGTTGTATATTGCGAGCTAGTCTGAAGTCCAGCGGATGCTTGCCGAAAACTTATTCATGTTTGAGGACTACCTGAAATTCATCTGCCTTTTGCTCAATGCTTCAGTGGTTTCAGGATTATCCAGATTGATCTCTTTGGCCCAGTCCAGCATAACAGGGCTGCCAGCATCTCTTGCCTTCCTTCCTTGTACAGCCTCTGGCTCTTCAGTTATTCAAACCTCCTCATCTGCCACAACGATATCCTGGAGGCATGCCACATGCAGTTGAGCAACTGATTGGTTGCAAAAGAGTTGCACTTCATGGTTTCTGTAATTTAACACTCTGACAGGAGTTTGCCCCTTGGTCATGGTAGCCACACTCTGAGCCACTATTATGGGTTCTTCTTTCCCACTAGGATATGGCTCCACCAAGACATCGCAGTCTTGGCCCCTCGGGACCACCGTCACCTTGCACCACAAGGAGGTCTCAATTCCTGGCTTCAGCATCACTGGCTTAGCATCTGTCACACGGACCTTACTGATCTCACCATCAGCATTGGTGGCATTGCAGAAGGTTAATGGTCTGCTGTGGGGCATGCTTATCAACCATAAGCGATTGTGTGGCCTTCTGTTGGAGAATCTGGACCAGGTCTTCGAAGCAGTTCTGCAGGAAATTCATGCCCAGAATCAGTGGTGGCAGGTTATCGCTTTCCATATTGCTGAATATAATACCCTGTCAGTCTTGGGTATTCTTCACCAACTGGATATTTGCTTCAATGTAGCCCAAGTAAGGTACTTCAGCTCTATTACTTGCTATCTATTTTATCCATGACCTTGGAGGTGGTTTGAGATCTTCAGGCATCCAATACTTCTGGAAATATTTCAGCTGCATGGTGGTAACTTACGATCTCGTATCCAATAATGCCATCAGTTCCACTCTGTCAGCTTTCACTGGCACCATTGGGCTCCTGCCGATGAAGCAAAACTGGTCTATGGAGGCAGTTGGACCTGGTCGTCTGTCCTTTAGGAATCGGTCCTCATCCTTGAAGAATTCCTGTTTTAACGTCAAGGTTGTGACAACAGGCTGATTACAATGTCGCTCTATGTGATCGCTATGCTGTACCGATGACAGGTTGGTCTCCCTTGGTCATCAAACTGATCCACTGGGCATCTTCCCTTGCATCTCCTTGGATGGCCTGAGTGATCACTGGCTCTTCTGTCTCTTTCAGTCTGGTTATGGGGCACCTCTCTCCTCTAATCTTCCTTCAGGCCCTGCACCTCCAAACAGACCTCCATCATCTTATGGGTCAGGATGGCAATTTATTCAGCCAATTTGGAGATTGTGTATGAGTTAGACTGGACAGAACGGGTTGGCGCCTGCGCCATTTGACCACACATTTGACTATGATCTGGACGATAGCTTGGATAACCTGTCAATTCTCTTTCACATTCTGACCTCTCCAGGGGCAGTTCCTGATGCCAAGGTTCCATGAGTCCTCTCTGGTCCACCTTTCCATAGGGTACCCTGGCCATGTAGCTCCAAGTGGCATTGCCATCTGTGGATAGGTCATAACCTCTTCTCATGGGTGTCCTGAGCCTAGGATCTTAATTGCCTTCTCCTTGAAATCCAAGAAATCAGCCTCAGGACCTTGTATGTGCAACATTCTGAGTTCACTTCTTAAAGCCTCGCTGTGCACCCTTTTCACAAATTTTTTCAACCAGCACATGGTCCGCATCTCGGACTTCTTCAGCATCCGCTCACTCGATGGCCCTCAACAACTCTAGCAGTCTTAGGGCATATTCTCAAAGCATCTCCTGGGGCCTCTGAGCATGGGAGAAAAACATCATCTTGAGGTCTGACACCGTACATGTATAGAAAATCTGCTGCAGCCTCTGCAAAATCTGATCAACGGTAGTTTTCACTCCACCTGTCCAGGACTGTACTTCTTGATGGGCTGCCCCTTTCAGCTGTCCAATCAGAATTTCCACTTTTTGCTACTCGGGATCTGGTACAGTCTAAACATTGCCTGCATCTTTGAGTAAAATTCCCCTAAGTTGCAGGTTCCACCCCATCTCTCTCCACTAAGAATTGTAGAAGCCATGGCATCCCAAAGTAATATGGCATAGTTAATGGTGATGGAGCATACTTCCTTGGTGCTTGTCTCTTTCTCTCCCAATTGCCTCACCATCTCCTCCTGACAACCTGCTACAACCTGGCTCCATTGGCATCTCTCTCTAGGAAACTCCGGCTTTGGACATCTCAGACAAATAATTATCTTCTCCTGCTGACTACGCCAAGAAATTTTTTATGTGATGCTCTGCTTCTGTGATGGAGGAAGCACCAGAGTTTGAATAAGTAAGGATAGATTAAATTTATCCAACAAGGAAAGGCAGGAGTCTTCCAATCAGTTTGATGCCCTCTGGGCTTTATTCAACAGCAGGGGTAGGATGACATGGTCACAGAAGTAAAAAGAACACTAGGGAACATGAACAGTCAATTCTCATACAACACTATGAAACAGTTGCTGAATCTCTAAGAACTCAAGTTTCAAAATCAGAGAACTAGATCTTATGCTAAAGAAAATAAATATTCTGAGGTGCACTTCGGGCCTAGTGCCACTATACTTTATGTTACTTTTTAGAATCAATTATGGTATTGTAGTACAATACTCTATGTCACCTTTAGTACTGCCTAAGATATTGGAATACAATGGCTACCCCCCTTGGAAGACCTTACAATCACTGACTGAGGTCAATTACAGCAATGTACATACAAAGACAACATAGAGACCAGTCATCATTGAAGTCTTCATGCGCACCATTGAGTAGAGTTGGTAGCTACAGAGATAGGGATAAGGACTTTCCTAATGACACTAAGATATTGATCCCAGCACAGACTTAGCTAAGGCCACTGGGGTGGTGAGAGGTTTTTTTTAGACAGACCATATATTTTTCAGCATAAAACCTACTCTCTCCAAGGCTGCTGGCAATAGCAACAAGAGGAACAGGTTCTTGGGATAAGCCCACTGGAGGGCTCTCAGAATCAAATTAGATGAAGAAAGCTCCCCGGCCAAAACCCACTTTTTAATTTTTATTTTATTTTAGTCTTTGGTAACAGGGTAAGGCCCACTAGGCACAAGTGCCTATTTTCAGGGACGACCTGGGAGCACTGGGCGGTTAAGTGACTTGCTCACAGTCATGCAGTGTGCAAGTGGAGGTTGTGAGAATCAGACTCAGGTCTGGTTTGCTGGATGTACCAAGCTCATCCACACCTCATCCCTCTAACCTCTAGGCTATACTGCCAGCCATACTTCGGTGCTGCCAAGGATGGAAGAAAACAAGGAAGATACTTGGTGATGAACCCACTGGAGGATTACCAAGGACTGTGTGATGCTGCGGAAATTCTGATGCAACCAGGAACCAGGAGACTCTGAGGTGAAGATGCATATCTGATGCAACCAGGAACCAGAAGAATCTGAGGTGAAGTTGGATGATTTTGAAGTGTCAACACAGGAAACTGGAACAAAACAATAAAACAGCAGACATGTTCTACATTGGGCTTCAGGGACTCGACTTGCAGTGAACAACGGGGATGCAGACAAGGTTCTTCCAGGACAAGCACACTCTTTGGAGGGCATCTAACCAGGGACATCCACATCGGAAACCAAGAGGCGATACTGAGAAGAGATACACTTGGACTTCAGTGTACTCTACTTTGAACTGAGGAAAACAAGAAACGGCGGGTGTGACTTGCACGGGCTTCAGCGTACTCGACTTTGGCAGATGACAGGAACGTGGTTGATGATCTTCTGGGTGGATACCTTCTGGAGAAAAGAAATGTTGAAGGATGTCTTCTTCTAGGTAGAGATGGATTCTGTAGGAGAAGAATGGCAGACAACAACATAGAGCAGTATCATGGCAAAAGATTGAGTCTATAGACATACATTGGCAACCCTCAAGCTGGCAGATACACTTTCACACTGCACTAAAAAAACTGTTTACTACTGGAGTAATTTTCTGGGAACAGGGGCAAATTAGCAGAATTTGGGGCAATCGTTCTTTGTAGGGGCAATTTGCCAGAAACAGGGTCAAATTACCAGAATCTGGGGCAATTGTTCTTTGCAGGGGCAATTTGATACGAATGGGGCAAATTACCAGAATCCAGGGCAATTGTTCTTTGCAGGTGTAATTTGCCAGGAACGGGCCAAATAACCAGAATCTGGGACAAGTGTTCTTTTCAGGTGCAATTTGCCAGGAACCTGGGCAAATTACCAGAATCTAGGACAATTGTTTGTTGGCAGGGGAAATTTGCCAGGAACAGGGGCAAATTACCAGAATCCAGGACCATCGTTCTTTGCAGGGACAAATGAACAAAGTTCCAGGGCAATTGTTCATTGCAGGGGCAAATTACCAGAATCGGGGGCAATTGTTCATTACAGGGGCAAACAACCAAAGTTCCAGGACAATTGTTCATTGCAGTGGCAAATGACTACAGTTCCAGTAACAACACAGTCTTGGTACTTTGCAATCAACACAACAGTTCAGGTACACATTTTCATTAACTGACAGTCACTACTTAGCAGTTGTGTGCTAAGCACCTTTCTTTTTGCTGATCCTTCCCAAAAGTACTGTACTTGCAGGTTGCTTTTGAACCAGGATCTGGCTACCCCTCAGGAAACCTTTGGGTGAATGCCCTTTCTACTTTGGCCCTCCCTTGCCCAGTAGCTGCTGAGCCCCGCTGACTCCTAAGGCCTGCTGACAGATCCCCTTTGTAATGTTTGGGCTCCTCAGTATCCCACCAACCACAGTGGACCTAATGCTGCCACTCCTTATTATCAAGGAGCCCTTTCCTACCCCTTACAGTTCTGGGCCTAAAGCTGCCCCTTCAATGCTAGGGCCTGAATTGCTCTTTTGAATCATTGGGCCTGCTTTGCCCCTCTTTACTTCTTTGGGCCTATGTTGCCCCTTTAACCCTAGGGCCAAGATCACCCTTTTAACTACTGGGCCTGCTCGAGGCCTGGCTGTCACTTATCGGGGCCGTCTCAACCCTGATCCCCCCTTCTCATAAATGTTTAATAACCCCTGTGGGTCTTGCTGGACTGGCCACTCCTCACAGGTGTCGCCAAGCCCAGAATATATAATTACTATAGCTGGCCTCCCTTCCCAGTCTTCTGATTACAAGCACTAAACAATTAAAATTATCTTTTTTTATTTAATTTAGGCAGTCAGCACTCTTCACTGTGCTGCCACCTGACTTACCGCCCTGGCTCAGGGTGAATGATCTGCTTGAGGGAGGAGGGAGGTATTCTGGCAGTGGGAGGGAACCGAAGCAAAAGGATGCAGGTGAGTGGTGAACAGCAGGGGGTCTTCAGAGAGCCAATGACTTTTTTGTCGTGATGCGGCTCTTCTCTGCTGCTGACAAGGGACTGGAACATTCAGAGAGGCAAAAAAATAAATAAATGGGGCTAAACAGAGCCCACACTGCAAGCACGACTGGGATGTTCTGTCAGGAAACAGCGGAGATTCTTCTGCATATGAAGCAGGCACCACGGCGGCAGCAGCAATCTTCAGAAGTCTTTACTGGCTGGAGGAGGGGTACTGCTATGAGCTGACAGGACCAGCTTCAACACAACAGGTAAGCCCTGGTTTCCGTTGCACTCTCACTGTCCTCTCTTTACCACAGCCCATACGATCTGCCCGAGAAAATGGTTCTCTGCTTTGAAAAGCTCGGGGTTCTAGTTCTCGAACTGTGAGCCCGTGCCCCAAGGCAATGGCCAGAATTCAAACTGGGCACCACCGTCAGCCAGGGACAGCGGTCTCAGTGCAGTGCCACTCTCGTGCTGCCTGCTCTGGGAGAGGGGGGAATGGAGCAAGCAGGCAGCAGAGAGAGAGAGAGAGAGAGAAAAAAGTTTTTTTTTTCAAACAGATGTGCCCTGCCTGATGATTCTCTGGTGGGGGGAACACTGAAAGGGGCCCCAAGCACATACCCCTCATGCCCCACAACACCACAGGGAGTGTGCCCCTTTTCTTTACCCCTTATTTTGGTGTGCTACATCATAAATAACTCCTCTTCTTACCCTTTAGAAGATATAACAGATACTCTAAAATTACTGTGCAGACTCTCTTACAAATATTACCATAGTGGGTGATTATGCCATTCTAATCAAAAAGAAACTTAAGCTGATTTTCTCTAACCTAAACATAATGAAAATTATGACTTTAAACTTTCATGGGTGGTACACTCAAAATAAAATAAACCATATTCTAGAACCATACCTTACCTTTCTTCAAAAGAAGATAGATATGTATTGTTGAAGTTTAGGCTGAAATGTATCCTTCAAAATTACTGCATTTTAAATTTTGTAAATATCAAAATTTGAAGACCTTTATTGTAATCGTGGAGAAAATACTTATAGATGCTAGGCCTCTTGCCATCCCTTTCAGGTCCTCTTCTGCTGGCCTGGCCTCCTTCTCCTACTACTTTCCCTAGCTTTGAAACTCGCTGCTTCCTGCCATCTCTAATGCCCCTGACCCGCCTCTCTCCTCCCCTGCCTCCTTCACTTCCCCCACTACAATTGCCTCAACCTACCTCCTCACCCACCTACACTCACCTACTAATTCACTGTGCGGGAATAATGTTTATGAATTGTGCTTGGTGCCACTTGTTTGTACATTTATTTGTTTTGCTTTACTTGTTCCCATCTTGAGTATGAGCTGATAGTTGAAGGCCCTATAGATGGGAAGAGCGCTGGAGAAGGAGGAGGGGAGGGTGGAGGAAACTGAGAATGCTAAGCAGAGAGGGCTGGGCGTGTCAGTATTTTATAGGAATCCCCACACCTTGAATTATGGGCTGGCCCTACAATTCACTGTGCGGGAATAATGTTTATGATATGTGCTTGGTGCCACTTGTTTGTACATTTATTTGTTTTGGCCTTACTCGTTCCCATCTTGAGTATGAGCTGATAGATGAAGGCCCAAAGAATAGAATAGAATACACCTCCTCCAACTCACGGAGAGTATATCTGGCAGCACTCAGGAGAGGAAAAACCCCTTTAACAGAGGAAACCTCTGAGGAACCATGGCTACCAAGTTGCCTTCCTTCTAGGCATACTATGAGGAGATGGAAATAAAGGCTGAACGTATTTCTGCTTGGGATGAGGAATGTAAGTCTCAAAGCAAGATGATGTCCATCTTCCTAGACGTTTAATGATGTAGGCTGGAACTTTCTTTTGAGATGCGGAGGTAGCAGCACCGATTCTTAATGAATGTCCAGAGTAAGTGAAAGGATCAAGTCACAGGCGTTGCAATAGTGATCGAATGGAATCCACAAATTCTTTGGTGGTTAGAGGAGCATTATTGTGAGAAGTAAGTAGGGGAGAATCAGGACTGGATTGACTATGAAGGTTGCATAGCTGGTTCAGGAAGTAGACGGGGCACCAAGCCGTATTAGTAGGAAAATATTGAATGTCTACACCTTCTACAAGTCTGTCTGTCTTTGATGTGGGTAGATGAAGAACATAGTAGTCAGTTTGCTTGGTAAGATGTTTAACTTTGAGAAAAAGATGTTGCAGAATTTGATGAGACTGTGAATTCTCCGGGGCACAGAAATCTGTAAAATGCCAAAGATATAGCTGCAAGTAGAATGGTGGAGTGTGAAGTAGGAGGTTCAGACTTCAGTGAAGTAATTAGCTGTTTGAATATGATATCGTCGATGGGCAAGCGAGTAGGCATCTTTTTGAATGAAAGTTTTTGGATTGCTGAAAGGAGGAGCTTAACTGCAGGATAAGATGTCAAGGAGCCAGATGATGGATCTTGTAAGTAGAAATGAAATTGAATGCCAGCAAAGTATTGACGAATGGTAGAATAGGATAATTTACTGGCTGAATGGCAATAGGTCATGAAAGCTAATATGGAAGGTAAGGAAATCGGGAATGCCAAGGAGGCTGACATGGTGCAGAATGAATTGTATTTTCTCCAGGCTGTGCGGTAGCTGATTGTGTGCCGACAGATAATGCTGACCACATGAGGTTTTGCGCTGTAGTCAGGTAACTGCTCGTGGCAAGACTAGATCCTTGAAGCGAGGAGCTGGAATTGGTAGAGGATCTGCTGTAGGAAGGAGAATACGGAATTTCTGAAATTGAAAACAGGAAAGGTAGTCAGCTGCTGTGTTGAGATGACCAGGAATATGAAGACACTGAATACAAAAATTATGAATCAGAGAAAGCCATGTTAATCTCTACAAGAATAGCGTGATTGTAGGAGAAGATGATCTGCCTTTGTTAATAATATCTACTGTTATTTGATTGTCTGTATAAATTAATACTGTAGACAAAGACCAGCAATGATCCCAAGTGGCAGCTGCTGCAACTACCGGATATATCTCAAATAACGGAGAAGAAGTCGTGGCTGTGGTTAAGTGTAGAAATTTGTGAGGCCATGTTGAAGAGATCCAGGATTGATGGAAAATAGCAGCAAATCCGTGAGTAGGCGAAGCATCCGTGAAGACTTTGGAGAAAGCTCTTGAAAAATGTCTTTGTAGAACATGAGTGACCATTCCATTGGTTTAGGAACAGGAATCACATGGCAAGGTCGGATTTGCAGTGACTGTAATAGAAATATGATGGTGGAGGGCTGAAGCTGAAGGAGCAATTCGAGCAAATATACTATGAATGTACGTCCTTGAGGAATTATACATGTAGCGAAGGAGAATAACCTAGCAAAGACAGGAGTTTGTGTTTTGTACAAGATGAGAGATTGGAGAATGGTAGGACCAAGTCTTGATTCTACGTAACTTGTCCATAAGGAGTCTGGCTTCCATGCAGAATGGAGTCGAGAATGATGCCCAAAAATTCAAGGGAAGTAGCAGGAGCAGAAGTCTTTTCCTCCAAAACAGGCACAGCCAATTGATGAAATAAATGACGTAAGGCAGAAAGGGCTGCCGCCGGAGGCACAGAAGGAGGCTCAATAAGAAGAAAATCCTCAAGCAAATGAATCACTGAGGTCACCCAACAATGATTTCAACAACAACCAACAAAGTGTTGAAGAAAATATATCGAACAGTTTTGGACTACTTTTACAACCGAAGACTACTCACACAGCAAAGTAGTAAGAATCTTCCCATTTGATGCCATAGAGATGCCAAAGAGATGGATGAATAGGAAGGAGTTTGAGCGCATTGCAATGTCAGCTTTGGAAAGCCATGCGCCTCTGCCCATCTGTTTGATAGTCAATATGGCATCGTCAGTCTTGGCATATGCCAGAGAAAAATCCTGAGAAGGGATAAGAGAGTTGATACTAGGAATGCAAGTGGCACGTGGAGTGGATTAATCGAATATAAGGCACTGCTTTCCAGAGAATTTGTGAGTAGCAATGCCAATAGGGCTGACACGAATGAGAGGAAAATGGAGGATGAAGGAACGGTCCGATGATATAGCAGGGGTCAAAATAAGGATTTGGCAGCCAAGTGCCAGAAATAGCTCCTGGGTATCGGCATTTTTCAGCCACCCAGGAGCTACTTGCACCAACCCAGGAGCTATCATTTGAAAATTTGAACCAGCTACATTTTTTATCTTTTTTTACCAGATAAAATGATTTTAGACACACAGATTGGAGCTGAAAAGCAGCCAACAATTATTCCCATAAACTGTCACAGAAGATTAAACATTACACCAATATCAGATGGGACAGCTTGCAATCTGCCTGCTTGGTATAACTAAGTAACACAAAAATTGCCCCTGCACACACCAAAACAATATGCACCCTCATTTTTTATTTTTTTTTTTGCTGGCCCTTTTTTTTTTTTTTTAGTACAGCTACTGATTTGAAGGAGTGTGGACAACAAAAAAAAATTGTACCCCCAAACAGCAGGCACTACATGCTGATGTACTGACCTTGTGCACGCCTTTTGTCAACTACAGTTTCTTACTGTAAAGAAGCTCTCAGATCTCTAGTTTGTGCTGTTTTACATAAACTAAATTTACTGAAAATCTGCAAGACATCGTGAGTCCACTACAGCACACAACAGCTCCCCCCAAACTACTCTGATTGTGCCTCTAACAAGCAGCACCTAATAATAAAGATTAATCTAGCAGAAGCAAAAGGGGATGATCCTCAAGCAAAATCTGCCTGTTCTGATTCTGTGCAAACAGGTCATACCTAGTGCTGCTAATAAGCTAATCAGAACAGAACAAGTTTTGTATTGGCTATAGATACAATAACGCAGCTTGGAGCACACTGTCACATAAAGTGCCACCTAAACCAGGTTCTAGGAGAACTATTCATTTTTCTGGGCATTTAGAAGGAATTTATAACTATTCGGACTTGAGATGATTACAAGGGTCATATCCCTGTACAGTCACTGGAGCAATATGGACATGAAGTAAGTTGCTTCACCCACCTACTCAAATGCTAAGATTTAGATCATTCCAGTTGTAAAATTGAGAAACAGCAGGAGACCCCATTGAAAATGAGATTCTGCCCCTCAGTAGGAACTAACATGGGGAAACATTGTTTTCAGTGGGGTCTTGCTATTGCCCATTTACAGCAGACTGCCCTGAAGGACAGGAAGATTATGTCACTTGCCCAAAGTCTCAGAAAGGAGCCAGTGACTGTGGTGCTCTGTTCAAACGTGGGCTTTTGTTTCAGACCCTCAGAATCAGCAAAGGATGACAGGAGGGGAAGAAAAAATAAGGTGTAGAAGGATCAACATGTTGCTTAACAAATGAGCACAGGTTATTGCCTTTACAGTTTACAGAGGCCCTCGGAGAATCAGCAAAAATACATTTTCTCAGCTAAAACACACAAAACTCCTTAACTGTTGTGCTTCCCCACAGTTGAATTACTGCAGTCAGTCTTATGATTCCTGTAACCACCGCTCAGTTGGCTGTTCAGTCCCGAAACTGCAGTCCTGTAAACACTCAAATTGAGCGCGCTTAGATTTGGTGGCCATGTGAAGAAAAAAAAAAAAAGATTCTTCTCCACTCTTTATGTTCAGTGAGGGCTCAGATTTCAGCTGGGAGCCCTCCACTGAACCTTCACTCATGCTGCTGAAGTCCTCCTCCCCCACCACACACACACACACACACACACACACACACACACACACACACACACACATTTACCCAAACGTCCATTTGTCCATGCTCAATGAGCGATCAGATTTCAACTCGGCCCTCCACTGAACCGTCCATCACCTCACGCTGCTGAAGTTGCTCCTCCCCTGACCACACTCACACACAGCATTTACCAAAGATGTCCATTTCTCTGTGTTCAGTGAGTGATCAGACTTCAGCTGGGAGCCCTCCACTGAGCTGTATCTATCTTTAACTCGCTCCTCCCCCGACTGCATATGCACATGCACACAGTTTAGCCAGCAGATCTCTGCTTAAGAAGTCTCCTCTCTGCTGTCCTGACACACCATGTGCTGCTGGCAGCGCCTCTACCTTGCTGCGTTTTAAAGCAGCAGGTGCTAATTGCTGTAGAACAGGTGTGAATTAGCGCCCAGCGCCCCCTTATTTATATCCCTGATATAGCCCTTATCCATTTCCTTCTGTAAGAGGGAGGAGACCAAGTCCGGTTGAGAGAGAGCTGTAGGAGTCCTGAGGAAGAGAACATATGCCAGTATGGAATCCAAAAGTGAATCCGGCAATGAGAAATTGCACCAAGGAGCCAGACGGATGATCAAGAGGAAATGGGCCAGTGTGGTGACATTAATAGAAGTAGAGGGATGAGTGAATAGTAAGGTCCTGCTTCTGAGGTTAGGGAAGATTGATTTCGCATGAGCTTCACCACAATGACTGCAAGCGTGCAGCATACGGCTGGGATGAAGGGAGCAACCCATATCGTTGAAATTATTACAGACAGATCTACCAGCCATGAAAGTAATTGGACGACCATGTTTGTCATAGGACAAGCGGGGCATAGCAATATGATTACTTTTAGTCCTGGTAATAGTGGAGCCTGAAGAGGAAGTACGAGAAGCAGATGAATCCGGAATGGATAAAAGGCAGAAAGAAGCGGCATGGGATAAGGAGCTGCAAATCTGGCAAGTGAGAGCCTGCTGGCCAGCGAAATGGTGGCAAAACAATTCATTGTCAAGAGAACCACAGTGAAGGCGGACATTCAGGTGAGATAAAGCAGCAGCTGCCTTAGCCGAAAAAGATTTATGGTAGTCGTTAAAGTGAGTACCACCATAGCAGACACCGAGGTCGACTACGAGATATAAATAGGTATCCAGCGCCTCCCTTCAAGATGGAAAGGCAGAACACAGAATGTCTCTGAATAGACTAAATGCCAGGATGAAATCAGGAAAAGACAATTTCTTGGAAAGCCTAGGTTCCTTAGAACGCAGAACAACGGAGAAGTCACCACAAGATACGACTCTGTTCTCAATAGTATCATGAGAAGAAATAAGCAAGGAGATAAGGTTGACATCCTTCCCTTCAATAATATCCTTGCGGAGATGAGCAGAAACCAAATGAACAGGGGAGACGGCAGGCATAGAGGAATTGGAAGCCAAATTACCTGAGTTGGAAGCAATGGCAGGCACTGAAGGAGAAGGCTGAGGCATCGGAGCTGGAGCAGGCAGAGGGGCAGGCGGAGTCTGCAGAAGCGGAGAGGAGGACTGGCATAACATTCAGGCAATTGGAAATATCAGTCACAGAGGAAGCCAGATGAGAAATCAAATCTTTTAGTTCAGTAAAGGCATCAGGAGTAGGGACAGCAGGGCAGGCTGACCCGGGCAAGGATGCGATCTCGATTTTCAAGCCATAAATCATACAGTTCCTGCTTTTAGCACCAGCAGGAACAGGGACCTAATAGCCTTTAGTTCAGTGAGGAGACGAGGAACAGTCCAGTTCTTTAAGGAATGGTGAGACTTTGAAGATTTTTTCTGAGGAGCGGGGGGGGGTCCTTCAGGTGGAGCAGGAGGATCCATGAATGCAATCACGAGCTGAATACCAAGAATGAATAGCAAAACAAAAACAGCAAATATTTCCAATGTAGTAGTCCAGATATCCAGGAGGTAGTGACCAAGAAATCCAGGACAAGCAGGAGGCCACGAAATTCCAAATGAAAGAGTAAATGAACCGCCAGGAAAGCAGAACTAAAAAGGAAAAAAAAGCTGGGGGCAGGCGGGACTGAAAAACGGCTGAACCTGCAGCAGGAAGCACTCCGGAGGAACCAAGGAAGGGCCGGGCGTGTAGCAGGAGAAGGAGAGAGTGAGAATTGGGCTATCCAGCTCCCAAAACCACAGAGGTAAAGAGAAGGGGAAGCAAGGAGGAGAGAGCAGTAGGAGGCACCAAAGAATGCGCAAGTGGCAAAAGCTGGGAGAAACAAGGCAACAGGTAAGCCCAGTGAGGACAGAACCACCACGCCCGCCCGGCGTTCAAACTGAGCAGCTAAGCAGAGGGCTGGGCGTGGTTTATTTTATAGGAATCCCCCTTGAATTACGGGCTGGTCCTACAATTCCTCCCACGCACTCCTACCTCCCTTCTTTTTCACCCTGCACTTCATTGCTATTTTGAGTAATAGCCTGTTTCTCATACTCAAGCACTTACCCTCAAATTCCACTTTAGTTCGCCTTTTTAATGTCTAAAAAAGAGGTGGCAAGGCAAGTTAAGGCAAGGCAAGGCAAATGTTATTTTTCAGGCGCCCAATCCCAGAGGATCTGTGTGACATATAATCAGAACATCAGAACAATTAAAACACAGTAAATAGAATATAAACATCCCAATAAATACTTAAAATCAAAACACAAAATAAGGGTCTAAATTGTCAGCAGAAATTTTAAAGTGCTTATGCAAATGTCTCTGAGATATAGTCTAACAGACAGTGTCTGGGAATGCCAGGCTGAATAGAAAGGTCTTGAGGTGGGCTTTGAATGCCTCGCTGAAGGGGCCTCCCTTACTGATGGAAGAAGCGAATTTCACAGGATGGGGCCAGCGACACTAAAGTCTCTGTCATCAGCAGTTTTTAACCTTGTCCTGGGAGTCACAAGAAGGCCCCTAGAGGAAGATCGGAGGGAGCGGACCGGGGCAGCAGGTGTTAGAAGGTCAGACAGGTAGCCAGGGCCTAGTCCATGTACGACCTTAAAGGTGAGCAAGCCCACCTTAAAGAGAACCCTCCATCGAATAGGTAGCCAGTGCAATTCACGCAGCACTGGAGTGATGCAACAGTATTTAGGCTGTCCTGTCAACCACCTGGCAGCTGTGTTCTGCACTAGTTGCAATTGATGGAGGGTACCTCCAGAGACCCCAAGGCAGAGTGCATTACAGTAATCAAGCTAGATGTCATGAATGCGTGTACCAAGGTAGGGAGGTCCAGGGGTGGAACCAGGTGTTTGATCCTAGCTATATTCCTTAGATGGAAAAAGCTGGACTGGACAATGGATGACACCTGAGATTTAAATGTTAATCAGCTGTTGAGGAAAACACCAAGATAACACACCCTAGATGAGGTCTTCAATAGCACAGATCCCAGAAACATTCCAGTCTCTACACCAGAGGCCATCCTATCATGCCTCCTGTTTGACTCCACCACCAGTACATCCGTCTTATTGGGGTTCAGTCGCAACCAGCTAGAGGCCATCCAGTCATTAATCTTGGCCAGGCAGTTATTCAGTACATCCACTGCATTGGATGTCCCAGGGGCAAAGGATAGATACAGCTGGGTGTCATCGGCATAGCAATGACACTCCAGACTGTACTTCCTAATGATCCCTCCCAGGGGCAGCATATACATGGCAAACAACATTGGCTACAAGAGTGAACCCTGAGGCACTCCACAAGACAGAAGGCTAGGGGAGGAGGAGAAATTCCCCATCACAACCTTTGCCTTCTATTTGTGAGATAAGACTCAAACCAGCGGATGACAGTGCCGGCGAGTCCACAAAATTCCCTCAGGCGGTTGAGTAACACACAATGGTCCTCTGTGTCAAAAGCTGAGGAGAGATCAAGGAGAACAAGAATTGTCCCTTCTCTGGATCTCACACCCTGAGATCATTATGCACCCAAACTAATATGGTTTCCATACAGTTCCAGGCACAAAACCCAGACTGGAGTGGCTCATAGATATCAAAGGCTGTGAGGTGTTCTCCCAGATGCTGTGCCACAATCTTCTACAACCTTTCCCAAAATGGAAGGTTGGAGACAGAGACGATAATTCACCTTGACATCAGGGTCTAAAGATGGTTTCTTCAGAAGGGTCTCACCAGCACCTCCTTCAAGGCATCTGGGAAGACCCCTCCGACAAAGAGCACTGGACAATCAAGGTGAACACCAGGCATACAGTGTCAACACATCCCATTAAGAAACGAGTTGGCACTGGGTCCAGTTCACAATATGTGTGCTTCAGCCTTGAGACAACCTCAATGACCTCAGCCACCTCCACTGGTTTAAACTCCCCAACCAGTCAGAGTGCACCTCAGATGATCCAGGTGACTACTGTCAGCCACACTGTAGGCTCACTGGCAGAATGCCCTGTCTGATGGTGGACACTCTGTCCAAGAAACCTAGCAAACTCATTGCATAAAGCATCAGAAAATGCTTCTTGGCTGTAGACAAGCTGGATGTAATAGCCTGTCCACAGTCTGAAAAGCATAGCTGGTTGACTCTTCCAGGCAGCAATCTTCCTGGACAGGAACACTGCATTCTTACTGTCTATTGCCCCCGGTACACAACATAGTGTGTATGCAGGGCCAGTCTGTCCATCTCCAGTCAGGTCCTTTGCCAGCAGCACTCCATCCTTCGACCCTTGATCTTCATCACCTTGAGCTCCCCATCAAACCACAGGGACCTGAAGTGAGATCTGGGTAATACATGGACTGGTGCAAGGCAGCTGAGTGCCCCAGACATCGCCTCATTATAGGCGCTGACTGCTTCACCCGCACCCCCTATGCATGCACTGCCCACACTAGATAGGTCAACTATTGCCAGAAAATCCTCTGGGGTCAACCCCGTCAAAGGTCAGTAGCTTACCATCTCTGCAGGAGGAGGGCTCATGGGGGGGCCCCAAGCAAGAACTCCACCGTGCAATGATTGAACCAAATGACCCGATCATACGAACATACAAAAATTACGAATTGCCAGCAGAAACAGACCATCCGGTCTATCTAAGTCTTTTCGGCTGCAGCCAACACCCCTAGTTTGCAGCTGCCCCACCCCACCTCACCTTTGTCATCCCACTGCCACCCCCTCCATCACTGTCCCTGTTCCTGTCCCATGTCCTTTTGAAGTTGTTCACAGATTTACATACCACCCATTCTGGCAGGGTGTTCCAGTTTGCTACCACCATCTCTGTGAAATAGTGTCTCCTCATTTCCCTCCTAAATCTTCCCCCCTCTATTCTTAGCCCATGCCCCCGGTGACCCTCCCCCTTCTTAACTTAAAGACCCCATCTGCCCCATCCTTATTGATTCCCCTCAGATACTTGAATGTCTCTAGCATGTCGTCCCGTCCCTCCTATCCTCCAGGCTGTACATATTCAGGTCTCCCAGCCTGCTGTCATAGTCTCTCCCCTCCATTCCACATATCATCTTTAGTCTTTAGATCAGTCTTAAGATTACCAACCTCAAGCCCCAGTGAGAAGACCAAGTCCAACATGTGACCACCCTAGTGAGTCACTGTTGAAACCTCTTGAGACAGGCCCAGAGATGCCATCATCTGGAGGATGTGATAACCCAATCTAGACAATTTGTTGTCGGCCCAAATATTGAAGTCCCCCAGGACTAAACACCTGGAGGCCTCCAGTGTTTCACCAGTGATGAAATCAACAACTTCCTGCAGGAATTCTCGTGTCGCCCTGGGGGCAGAATCAGGAGAATCCTGCTACCCATGCCTGGACCACCACGGATGGCCACACATACAAATGAACTCAGTGTTCTCACTGGGTGCATGGTGAAGCCCAGCTCAGATCTAAAGCAGATGGCCACCCCCTCACCCCAGCATTCCACTCTCGGGCAGTGCACAACGGAGTACCTGGGGAAGGGCAGCAGCCTCTAAAACCAGACCAGCATCGTCTCCTATCTAGGTCTCCGTAATGCATGCCAGATTGACCGACGAAACCAGATCTGCAATAATTGCGGTCTTGTTTCTGATTGATCTGGCATTGCACAGCACTGTCCTCAGGGGATTGGTGGACAGTGCAGCCCCTCTAGCTGCCTGCCCACTCGGTCTTGTGGGAACCCTGGGGATGGGAACTAAATATGTCTGGCCTCTCTCTAGGTACTGTCACAGCCCAGGGTGCCTTCCTCACCTAACCACCTCAATCCTACCCCCTTCCGATGTGCACATGGCGCCCCACCAACTCAGGCCAGTGCGGCTCCTCCTAATCCCAACCTCCTGACAGTGACACTCTGTGTTGTTAGAGACTGAGAGATTGGTGAAAGGCCTCAAGTCATGGAGCTGGGATGCCCCAAACACAATTCTTGCCTGCCGCAGCTCCCCAGACACCTCCAGACACATGCCAACCAACTAAGCCCCTCAAACCAACAAAAAACTTAATAAATAAATAGCCCCCACACACACCACTTATGCACTAATACAATTGAATGTAAAACACACACACCACATACAGATCATTAAACTTCCCCCCATCCAATCACCCTCACCAATAAAGAAATTACAATAAAATTATAACATGGGGATATCACAGGTAACAAGTGTGCTACAGCAGTTCAGATAACTGGGACAAGAATATAAAATGTCCAAAAACAGAAGGAGGCTGACTGCCCAGTCTGAAGATCAATGCCAACAGGCTCACAGCAACTTCTGCACAAAAAGGGAGCAAGGTACTCTCACCACCAAAGTTTCCAGATCTTCTGTAAATTGCACAATGGATAGTAAAAAATGCTGTCACACAGATACCTCACAAAAACTAAAGACTGCTCTTCTCTCACCTGAGCAGCTTCATTTGTCCTTGCTCTCAGCATGTTCGCACAATGGGGACCTATTCACTAAGGTGCAGAGTGGGCTATGTGCCACGTACCCCCGGCACGAAGCCCATTATGCACCTGCCGGGCCCCTGAGTGCATTCATAATGCACATATACCCCCCACGCACCCAATCCCCTGGCCGATCATTAAGCTTCACATGGGGGTGGGCCAGGAGGTGGTGCTTGGGGCATGCCAGCACTCCGCGCATTCACTAAGGTGTGGAGTGCTGTGCACAGGGTGCTGCTGGCTGTCATAGCAGGGCAGCCATAAACAGTTGGAGCCAGTTACAAACCACCCCCAGGTTGCAGCTGCAGCAGACAGTGGAGGGCATTGCCTGCCAATACAGAAGCCCCTACTATTGGGGCACACCAAGAGTTTGGGGGGCAGTCAGCCAGAGAACCCCTCAACATCGCGGTCCAGGCACTCTCCCATGCGCCGGTTGAGATCATGGTGCCCCATGGGTGAAAGGGATCAACCGGGTCCCTGCCCAAGTTGGCTGCCCACCAGGATCCACCACTCCGCAGCCCTCCATGGACCTGCATGCCTGGGGTCAGGGCCATGTATGGGAGCCATGAGGGGCCGGTGTTTGTGAATGCTGCCCTGCACAGCTCTCCCAAGGGTACACAGCTGTGTGACCAGATATGCACCTTCAGAGCACACATTAGTGAACAGACCCTATGATTAGCTAAATGTATGAGGTGAAAACTCAATCATTGTCCATGCTTGTTTGCTATGCACTGTTCTCCCCACTGCGTTCAATGCTACATATTGTATTGATTGTCTTGCCTGAATCATTATGGTAGCCTATTTTGTGTATAGTTGTGCCAATTTTCTTCATTTATTCATAGAGACATAGACTTTGATGGCAGATAAGGACCGCTTGGTCCACCTAGTCTGACTAATTCCCTACCTATTGGATAAGCTGCAAATCCAAGTTTACCAACAGCCTACTTCCTCCTATCCCCCCACTAAAATTGCCTTATGTCTGTCCCATGCATTCATGAATTCCCCCACTGTTATTGACCCCATTACCTCCTCAGGAAGGCTGTTCCATGCCTCCACCACCCTCTCTGTGAAACAATACTTCCTCATGTTGTCCCTGAGCTGCCCCCCTCTATCTTCAAATGATGCCCCCTTATTCTTGCACATCTCTTTTTCTGAAAGATGCTACCCTCTTGAACTTTGTTGATGCCCTTGAAGTACTTGAAAGTTTCTATCATTTCCCCCCTCTCCCTCCTTTCCTCTAGGGTATACATATTAAGCTCCTTTTGTCTCTCTTTGTATGGCTTCTGGTGCTGGCCCTGCACCATTCTAGTTGCCCTCCTCTGGACCACCTCCATCCTGTTTATGTCCTTGTGGAGATGAGGTCTGCAGAACTGCATGCAGTACTCCAGATGGGGTCTCACCAACTGTCTGTACAGAGAGATAACAACTTCCTGTTTTCTATTGGTGATGCCTCTCCCTATGCATCCCAGTATCCCCCCAGCCCTCCTTACTGTCTACTCACATTACTTGCCTACCTTTAGGTCATCTGATGTGACTGCCTCGAGGTCCTGTTCCATTTTTGTTGTTGTTGGTACCCCCCCCCATTGTGTACTCTTCCATTGGGGTTTTGTTTCCCAGGTGCATTACTTTGCACTTTTTTGCATTGAATCTAAGCTGCCATACATTTGACCATTCCTCCAACTTTTCCAAGTCCCTTCTCATCCTTTCCAGCCCTCTTGTGTATCAACCCTGTTGCATGTATTTGTGTCATCTGCAAAAAGGCATACTTTTCCTTCCAGCCCCTCTGCAATGTCACCTATAAAGACATTAAAGAGGACGGGTCCCAGTACCGAACCCTGCTGTACCCCGCTAGTAACCTCCCTTTCTTCAGATTGACTACGTTTACTATTACCCTCTGAGTCCTGTTGTCCAGCCAGTTTTTTACCCAGCCTACCACTCTGGGACCTTCTCCCAGGCTGACTAACTTGTTTATTAATCTTTTGTATGAGACTGCATCAAATGCCTTACTAATATTTAGATAGGCCATATCCACAGCCCCTCCTTGGTCTACTACTTTGGTCACCCAGTCAAAGAAATCTATTAGTTTTGTCAGACATGACCGTCCTGCTGTGAATTCATGCTGCCTTGGGTCCTGTGACCCGCTGGCCTCCAGGTACTCAGCAATTCTTTCTTTCAGAAGTGATTCCATTATTTTCCCTAACACTGAGGTCAAACTAACAGATCTGTACTTTCCTGCCTCTGCCTTACTCCCACTTTTGTGAAGGCGAATCACATCCACCCTCCTCCAGTCTGCAGGTACCATATCATTTTCCCATGATTTATTAAAAAGGGTAGTCAGTGGTGTCACTAGTTCTCCCCTTAGTTCTTTTAGAATTCTGCAGTGAATCCCGTCAGGCCCCATTGCTTTGTTCACCTTGAGTTTTAGGAGTTCTTTCAGGACCCTTTCTTCTTTGAATGGACTGATATCAACCCCCCTATCCAGAGTGCTTCTATTGTTTGGTTTAGGTACCTCACCCTCCTCTTCTTTTGTGAATACTGAACAAAAGTATTCATTCAGTATCTCTGCCTTTTCACTGTCACCATCTGCCCACCCACCTCACCTTTATTAAGTGTCATTATCCCTCCCTTGGTCTTTCTTCACTCTCTAATGTACCTATTAAAGGTTTTATCCCCCTTCATAACTGAGTTGGCTATCTTTTCCTCTGTTTGTGCCTTTGCTATTCCTTCTGCTTTAACTGATACAGTTCTCTGTCCTGCTCCTTCTGTGATTCCTTATACTTGCTGAATGCTATCATTTTCTCCCTAACCTTCCCCACCACATCTTTTGAGAATCATAGAGGTTTTTTCCTTTGTTTTGTTTTATTTGCTTCACACAAAGGCTTGTTGCCTCTGTGATGGCAGTTCTGATTTTTCCCCATTGTTCCTCCACCCCCTCCTTCCTGCCCATTTGATAGTGCATTCCTTAGGCACTCTCCCATTTTGATAAAGTCAGTCCTCCTAAAGTCCAGTACCCTTGCTTTTGTATGGCTTGACTCTACAGCTGTGTTTATCGTGAACCACATTGTTTGGTGGTCTCTTGTTCCCAGATGGCTACCCACTTCTAAATCTGATGTCCTCTGTCCGTCCCTGTATGAGAGTACGAGGTCTAAGATTTCTCCCTCCTCAGTTGTTTCCAACACTAGCTGTCTGAGGCATGCCCTTGTAGGGCATTGAAAATTATCCTGCTATTGGATGTGGCTGCAGAAAATGTGCTTCAGTTAACATCTGGCATATTCAGGTCCCCCATCAAAAATATCTCTCCTTTTTCTTCCATTCTAAGGATGCCTTCAGTCATTTCCTTGTCCATTTCCTCCCCCTGAGACAGGGGCCTGTATACAACCCCCATGCAGATTGTGGTGCCATTTCCTGTCTCCAAGGTAACCCACCATGCTTCCTCTCCTCCCTGTTTACCCTTTAGTTCCATTGCTTTGATCCCTTGCCTTACATAGAGAACTATTTGTCCTCCTCTTTTACTCTCCCTGTCCCTCCTGTAGAATGTGTCCCCTGGTATGTTGACTTCCCAGTCATAGTTCTCTGTGTACCATGTTTCTGTGACTGCCACAATATCCAGGCATCCCTCTTCCATTAAGGCTACTAGTTCAGGAAGCTTGTTACTCAGACTATGGACATTGGTATTCATCGGCCTCCATTTTTTGATGGCCTTATCCCTTTTAGCCCAATCCCTGTCCTTACTGTTCACTGATGTTTTCTCCATTTACTCTAAAAGGGCACAGAGGTGTAAGTAGGGACAGAAAAGAGAAAAAAAAAAGAAATAAACAAACAGAGGAAAGAGTAAGTATTCCAAACAACAATTAGGGGGCCAGAAATAAGACATGATGGGAGTGGTGCAGTGCAGTGGCTGTGGCGCAGCAGTCTTCCAGGAGATGTTCAGGAGGATGCAGTGTTGTCCCATCTTCAGGCACCTCTCTGGGCTGAGGGAGGAGGTTGCTCATCTCCAGGCTGAGTTGACCAGGATTTGTGGGACCTCCTCTCCCACCCAGGGACCACTAGGGTCACTGCCATTGCCTCAGAGGTTGCCAAGAGGAGTGGTTGGACCACAGTGGGCTCAGGGAGGGTGAGGGTGGTGGAACAGAGGCACATCCCTTCAGTTGTACCTCTTCACAATTTCTATGCTGTTCTGGAAAAGTGTGGTTCCTCTATGAGGCACCCACAGTGGAGACCAAGGAGGATGCTGGGAACCTCCACAAAGGAGACCCAAAGGAGGGTGGAATGGGACCTCACAGGGGAAGGAAACAACTCCTGGTGGGGGACTCTATTGTTAGGAAGTAGAACTGGGGGAGGAAGGGTAGAGGGAGGTAAGGTGCCTGCCTGGCACCATGGCTTGGAGGGACAGGGAGCGAATTCTCAGGATTGCAGGAGCAGCTGCACAGGAGAGGGAGCTGGATGTCATTGTCCACCTAGGGACAAATGACCTGGCTAAGAAAGGGATCAGAGCAGTGCAAGAAGTGTTTGTGGAGATGAGGAGGGGCCTGAGATAAATAGCATGCATGGCAACCTTCTCGGAGGTGCTGCCTGTCTATGGAAGAGGTGAGGCTAGGGTGCTCCACACCATGGAAGTCAATCAGTGGTTGAAAAACTGGTGCAGAACTCAGGGATTTGGCTTCATTGGGGACTGGGGGTCCACCTGGAGGGATGCAGGCCTATACTGGCATGATGGTCTGCATCTGTCCAGGAGGGGAATCAAGATCCTAGGTGATAGGTTTAAATGTTTCATTGGCAAGCATTTAAACTAGCCAAGGGGGGAGGCACTGGAGAGGAGCAGGAAATCCTAGCCTCCCCAAAAATCAGGGTACTAAGTGAGGTAGACACCAACATAGAGATGTCGATAGGGAGACATGCAGGGGTAAATGGAGAAAGTGACAAATGCAATAAGGACAGGGATAGGGCTAAAAGGGGTAAGGCCATCAAGAAATGGAGGGTAATGAGTACCAATACCTGTAGTTTGGGCAACAAGCTCCCTGAACTGGTGGCCTTGATGAAAGAGGGTTGCCTGGATATTGTAGCAGTCACAGAAATGTGGTACACTGAGAACCATGACTGTGATGTTAACATACCAGAGTACACAAAAAACAGGAGAGACAGGGAGGGGAGAAGAGGGGGCTGAGTAGTTCTCTACGTAAGGGAAGGGATAATAGCAACTGAACAAAAGAGTAAACAGGGAGGAGAGGAGGCCCTGTGGGTCACCTTAGAGACTGGAAATGGCACCACATTCCACACAGGGGTTGTATACAGACCCTCATGTCAGGGGGAGAGAATGGACAAGGATATGATAGAAGGCATACTTAGGATGGCAGAGAATGGGGAGATATTGTTGATGGGGGACCTTAATATGCTGGATGTCAACTGGAGCACCTTTGCTGCAGCCACATCCAAAAGCAGGGCCATTCTTGATGCCCTTCAGGTGGCATGCCTCAGACAGCTAGTTTTGGAACCTACTCATGAGGGAGCAATCTTAGACCTCATACTCTCAAATGGGGACAGTGAGAGGATCTCAGATCTAGAAGTGGGTAGCCATTTGGAAATAAGTGACCACCAAACAGTGTGGTTCATGATAAACTCAGCTACAGATTCAATCTATACAAAAGTGAGGGTTCTGGACTTCAGGAGGGCTGACTTTGACAAGATGGGAGAGGGCCTTAGAAAAGCACTAGCAAACAAGCTAGAAGGAGGGGTAGAGTAACAATGGGGAAATATCAAAACTGCCATCACAGAGGCAACAAGCCTTTGTGTGAAGCAAATAAACAAATCAAAATGAAAGAAAAAGCCTCTATGGTTTTCAAAAGAGATGGCGGTGAAGGTTAGGGAGAAAAAGATAGCATTTAGGAAGTATAAGGAAACTCAGAAGGAACAGGCCAGAGAACTGTACCAGTTAAAGCAGAAGGAAGCAGGGAGGGTAGTAAGAATAGCAAAGGCCCAAATTGAGGAAAAGATAGCCAACTCAGTTAAGAAGGGGGAAAAAACCTTTTATAGGTATATCAGGGAGCATAGAAAGACAAAGGGAGGGATAGTGAGGCTGAACAGAATGGACAGTGGGTGGGCAGAGAGGGACAGTGAAAAAGCAGGGATACTGAATGAATACTTCTGTTCAGTATTCACAAAAGAGGAGGTGGGGGAGGTGCCTAATCCAATTAACAGAAGCACTCTGGATGGGAGGGGGTTGATCCCAGTCTTTTCACTGAAGAAAGGGTTCTGAAAGAACTCCTAAAACTGAAGGTGGACAAAGATATGAGGCCAGATGGAATTCACCCCAGAATTCTAAAAGAATTAAGCAGAGAACTAGTGACACCACTGACTACCCTTTTTAACAAATCATGGGAGGATGGTGTCATACCTG
This sequence comes from Neoceratodus forsteri, assembly GCA_016271365.2. Taxonomy (NCBI): domain Eukaryota; kingdom Metazoa; phylum Chordata; order Ceratodontiformes; family Ceratodontidae; genus Neoceratodus; species Neoceratodus forsteri. The sequence continues at coordinate 605,317,573 of CM057449.1, read as the reverse complement.
AGGACCGGACGAAGGCAGATGTGATTCTTCTTCACAAAAGAGGGAACAAGACAGAGGCAGAAAACTACAGACCTGTCAGTTTGACCTCTGTGGTAGGGAAAGTGATGTAATCACTTCTGAAGGAAAGAATTGTTGAGTACCTAGAGGCCAGTGGGGCACAGGACCCAAGGCAGCATGAGTTCACAGCAGGAAGGTCATGTCAGATGAATCTAATTGATTTCTTTGACTGGGTGACCAAAGTAGTAGACCAGGGAGGAGCTGTGGACATGGCCTACCTAGACTTTAGCAAGGCATTTGACACAGTCCCACACAAAAGATTAATAGTCAAATTAACCAGCCTGGGAGTGGGTCCCAGGGTGGTAGCCTGGGTAAAACATTGGCTGGACAACAGGACACAGAATGTAATTGTAAATGGAGTCCACTCTGAAGAAAGAGGGGTTACTAGTGGGCACCAAGAGTTTAGTACTGGGTCCAGTCCTTTTTAATGTCTTTATAAGTGACATTGCAGAGGGACTGGCAGGAAAAGTATGCCCTTTGCAGATGACACAAAGATCTGCAACAGGGTTGATACACAAGGAGGCATGGAAAGGATGAGAAGGGACTTGGCAAAGTTGGAGGAATGGTCAGAAGTATGGCAGCTTGGATTCAATGCAAAGAAGTACAATAATGCACCTGGGAAACAAAAACCCAGGGGAAGATTACACAATGGGGGGGAGGTAGTAACAACAACAAAAATGGAAAGGGACTTAGGGGTACTCATATCAGATGACCTTAAGGCTGACAAGCAATGTGAGAAGGTGGTAAGGAGAGCTGGGGGGTACTGGGATGTATAGGGAGAGACATCACCAGCAGAAAACAGGAAGTTGTTCCCCTGTACAGACAGTTGGTGAGACCCCATCTGGAGTACTGCTTCCAGTTCTGGAGACCCCTTCTCCACAAGGACATAGACAGGATGGAGGCAGTTCAGAGGAGGGCAACTAAAATGGTGCAGGGTCTGCAAGAGAAGCCATACGAGGAGAGACTAAAGGAGGTTGATATGTATACCCTTGAGGAAAAGAGGGAGAGGGGGGACATGATAGAAACATTTAAGTACCTCAGTGGAATCAACAAAGTCCAAGAGGGTAGCATCTTTCAGAAAAAGAGATGTGCAAGAACAAGGGGACACAATTTGAAGATAGAGGGGGGACGGATCAGGGGCAATGTGAGGAAGTATTTTTTCACAGAGAGGGTGATGGATGCATGGAACAGCCTTCCTGAGGAGGTTGTAGGGTCTAAAACTGTGGGAGAATTCAAGAATGCATGGGAGAAACATAAGGCAATTTTTGTGGGGGGTAGGAAGAAATAGGCTGTTGGTTAAATAGGATCTGCAGCTTATCCTCTAGGTAGGGAAATGGGCAGACTAGGTGGGCCAAGTGGTCCTTATCTGTCATCCAAGTCTATGTTTCTATGTTTCTACATGTTTACCTTGTCCTGCTCCCTATCTATCTCTCTACCTTGGTGTTTACCTCACTAACTATCCTGTTTTGTGGGGGGTGGCTGGGCATTCTCTGTTCCTTTTCAGTGCCTCTCCCCTCGGCTAGTTTAAAAGCTTGCTATTGAAGCATTTAAACCTATCACTTAGGATCTTGGTTCACCTCCCAGACAGATGCAGACCATCGTGCCAGTATAGCCCTGTATCCCTCCTGTTGGACCCCCAGTCCTCAATGAAGCTAAACCTTTGGGCTCCACACCAGTTTTTCAAAAATTCATTGAATTCCATGGTGCGGATTGCCCTAGCCTCACCCATGCCATAGACAGAAAGCACCCCTGAGAAGGTTACCATGTGTGCTACTTGTCTAAGGCCCCTCCACAACTCCATAAACTCCTTCTGCACTGCTCTGATCCCATTCCCAGTTAGGTCATTTGTCCCTAGGTGTACAATGATGTCCAGTTCCCTCTCCCATGCAGTTGCTTCCACAATCCTGAGGATTCACTTCCTGTTCCTCCAAGCAATGTCATCGGGCAGGCACCTTACCTCCCTCTTCCCTCCCTTCCCGAATTCTACCCCTTGATAACTGAGTCCCCCACCAGGAGCTGTTTTCTTCCCCTGTGGGGTCCTGTGCCACCCTCCTGTGGGTCTTCTTTTTAGAGGTTCCCAGCATCCTCCTTGGTCTCCACTGTGGGTGCCTCCATAGAGGAACCATGCTCTGCCAGAATGGCATATAAATTGTGGAGAGGTACAACTGGAGGGATGTGCCTCTGTTCCACCACCCTAACCCTCCCTGAGCCCACTGTGGTCCAACCGCTCCTCTTTCTTGGCAACCTCTGAGAAAGTGGCAGAAGCCCTAGTGGTCCCTGGGTGGGGGACGAGGTTTTTCTACTCCTTGCCAGGTCGGCCTGGATACAGGCCACCTCTTCCCTCAGAGCAGAGAGGTGCCTGGAAATAGGGCAGCATTGCAGACTCCAGAATGTCTCCCAGAAGACTGCCACCCCACAGCCAGTGCATTGCACCACTCCCCACATATCTTTCTCCCTTCCTGTTTAAGAATTTTTTTTCTTTTTTGTTGATATGTGTGAGTGTATGCATGCATTTACCCCCTACACAGTGCGTTGGGCTGTTAAGGATATGACAGGTGTATGTTCTTTTGAGGAAATGATGTCAGAACCCCTGGTATAAAGGAAAGAACACCCTTGGGGTGGGTGAGGTGAGGGGCAGGGTTGGCGGGACCAAGCCCATGCCCTCCAGAAACAATCAGATACAGCTCTGACCCATCACCCTGGTGAGTGCTTTCCTTTCTTTCAGCAAGACAGCCTGCACAACAATTTAACAAAAAAATACCATGCAAATAATTTCAATTAGAGAAAAATAATGCAGTTGAGGTCAGTTTCTATGATGCAAGCATCCCCTGACCCAGCCTTATACAACCCGATGGTCTGTGCTCTGGTGGCAATCAGAGCAAATAGGTTTCAACCACCTGAGGCACTGTCTGGGTGAAATACACAACTTACAATGAAAAATCCTAAGCCACCAGTGAATAGTTCATTGTACCAAAAATAGTTTGATGCAAAAAGTCATCAAAATGCTTGCAAACAACAAGCTAGCTGTCCACAAGGGAAAAACAAAATATGCAGAATTTCAATCCCTGTGGATTTAAACTCCCAATCTACAAGTACATAAGCAGTATTACAAACCCCTTCTTGAGTGAAAAAAAGCAAGAACAAGTGTAACATTTAAAGTAAGGTACACCTCCCTCAGATTTGAGCAAGATTGTGCTTTCCAGCTGATACCCAGTTCAATACTATGTATTCTTCCCAGCTCCAAGTTGTTTTAAAGCAGGTTCCACCTCCAGGAAGATGGGCCTTTCTGTCTGAATCTGCTACACACTTGTGGCTTATAGTAACCTGATCAGTTCTGGAAGATTCCACCCAAAACTACTGGCTGTCAATACCTATGATGCAAGCATCCCCTGACTCAGCCTTATACAACCTGGTGGTCTGTGCTCTGAAGGCAATCAGAGTAAACCAGTTTCAACCACCTGCGGTACTGTCTGGGTCAAATACACAACAACTCCACTAACCTGCACTAAACTGCAGGACTTACAATGAAACATCCTCAGCCACCAGTGAATACTTCACTGTACCAAAAATAGTTTGATGCAAAATGTCACCAAAATACTAATAAACAAGTCAGCTGTCCACAAGGGTTCTTTTATTTCTACCTGGAGAGCACCAGGATGGGTAGAAAGGACCTCAGTTTAACATCTCATCCAAAGGACAGCATACCACAACAGCACTCCCCAAATACTGCAGTCAGGTGCCAAAGTTTAGATATGAGTCCAATCCCAGTGTGGGACCAGAAACCGCAACCTTCTGGTCCAGAGGCAGAAGTGCTACCAACTGAGCCACACTGACACACTTACAGAAGAGGAGGCCCTTAGAATTGTAATGAATCCTTCAATAGAGTCAATTGTGTGGGATGTGGTGACACATGTGAAATTGATCTATGCTGTTATATCAGCACCCACTAGTAACTGAAATGAACACATGTTTTATTATCTAATGCACTTATATACTCCTTTTTTGGCAACTTTATGTATTTCCTCTTTCTTCCAGACAGTCTGAATGTTGTGCAGTTACAAGCTTTATTATGTAGAGTGTATCACCAGCCTCAGGGCCTCTTGTTTACATGCCCCTATCGTCCTCTTAAAGACCCTGTCATTAGCTGAAGTATTACCACAACAGAATATGTACTATACTAGCATCGAGTAAGGAAATTTTGTCATAATATAACTTACATGATAAATTCTTCTAAACAATTTAATGCTGCATATTGTGGTGAAATCAGCAATAATTTCCTCCTACTATGCTTATAGAAAAATTCTGAACATGTAAAAGATCTGTGAATGCACTTGCGATTCACTATTGCACTCATGTATAGAAATCTACTCTTTTTTATGAATTCTTCATCTTTTTAGAATTGTTTTTATGATTCCATGCACTTGTAATGACTTTTTATTGAGTCAAACAATAAAGTACTTGAACTTGAAGTTACTGCTGGAGATTATCTAGCTGCTACTAGAATTTTACTGTTTCATTTTTTACTTCCAGACAAAATGCTGATGTCAAAATGTGCAGCATCCACCAGCGCACTCTGCTGGTGCATCTGTGCTCTGTTTCTGTGACCCATGCACATGTTTATGTATGTACTCTCCCACATGATGGTTATCAGGACCTTCTGATTGGTCTGCTGAAATTTAAATAAAACTTCTGGAATTCACTCTGTCTCCTACCATCAAATCAAAAATACACTTTTATTTACCAAGTTGAGCTACTACAGCAAATACTGCTTGCTATGAAAGCATTATTAATTTCTTTTGTTTAGTGTGTATAAAGTGAATATGAACATCACATACAGTCTAGTCTTTAGGGTTTCACTTTAGGTCAAATTTCAAACTTTACCAGGTTTTTTCCTTATTGATGCAAATACCTCCAATCTTCCATTTGCTCTTCTTCCATTCCTATGCCCCATCCTGGGCTCTCATACTCCTGTTACTCTCCACTGTTCTTAGTCTCTCAGATTTCTACAGCACCTGTTTCCAACTCCTAGTCTCTCCTTGTATCTCCTTTTCCTGCTTCATTCTTTCCATCTTTACCATCCTTTCCATACAGTGGACCTTGTTTCTGTTAAAAAATAAAAACAGAAACATACCTTTTGGGGGGATAATAAGCCATATCAAAATATTGCATACTGTACAATATATAATTCTTCATACATAACAAGGCAACAATGGCATATTGATTATAATCAGAAGCAGGCATCTACAGTATGTTTGTCTGATCCGCTACTCCACAGTTTCTCAGCTCCAATGGCCACTATCTTGCTCCTGCTCTTGAAAGGAATCCCCTCTGGTTAATGACTGAGGCATAACTGTACATGGTGGCTGTAACTTAGAATGAGCAACACACCAGTATGAGTGAGATTTAATGGTACTGGAGTACACATTGCTTAGATGGAATAGGGTCAAGAAGAGAGGTGTGGGGGTGGCACTTTACATTAAGGATGGAATCAAAGCCTCAGAAATGCAGCACAGAGGGAATGGTATGGGGTTTGAAGCAGTTTGGGTACAGGTTATTGCAGGAGGAGGGAAGGTGATTAAGGTTGGGATGGTGTACAAGCTCCTGACACAGAAGGAGGAAACAAACATTAGCTGGGTGAGGAGATTAAGAGAGCGTCAGAACTTGAGAAGTGCTGAGATTTAGGAACTTCAATATGCCAGATGAGGACTGTGGCAGATGTGGACTGGAATATCCCAATAGCAGGGGATTCAAAGAGCTAGATGCTGGAAAATGAAATGCAAGAGGCATTTTTAATCCAGAAGGTCTCAGAATCCATTAGAGAAGGGATCATACTGGATCAGGTCCTGACAAACAGGGACAGCATAGGTGAGGTCAAGATAGGTGATCCACTGGGATCAAATGGTCACAGGACCATGTGGGTTGAAGTCAAGCTGCCAGCAGATAGGGTGCTCTCCACTACTAAAGTCCTAGACTTCAGGAGGGTGGATTTCAGGATGATAAGGAAAATTTTAGGGGATGGACTGCAGGGTGTGAAAGTAGCAGTGGGCAATGAATTGGGACTTGATAAAAGACGCTGTACTGAATGTGTACAAAGATGTTGGGGAAGGGCAAGATGGGGAGGACTCCACTGGGGGTTTCTAAGGCGGTGATGAAAACAGTGAGTAAAAAAAAGGAAGGGGGAAATTGTTTAACCATGAAAGGCACACTAATCCAGTGCTTGTTTCCAGGTGTGACCTGGGAGCACAATAAAGTTAAGTGATTTTGTTAGGGTCACATAGTATGCAAGTAGGAGCTGATGGGATTCAAAACCAGGTCTTCAGGTTTGCACCTCAGTGCCCTTAACCACTACACTATATTGTCTCTCTCTAGTTATCAGGTACAAAACAAGTCAGACAGAATCAAACAGGAGGGATTATCAAGAAAGGCTGAGGGTGGCCAATAGATCAGTAAGACAGGCAAAAGCAGATGCGGAGTTGATGTTATCAGAGGGGCTTAAAAGGGTGACAAAGGATTGCATTAATATACTGTACATAACAGAGATGCAAAAATGGAGAAGGGGTGGTCAGGCTCAGGAAGGGGAAGTTTTGGTAGGGGAATGAGAAGGGGAAGGCAAATAAGCTGAACAAATTTTTCTGTTCGGTGTTCACAGTGCAAGAGAGGGGCTTGTTGGGGAATAGAAGTAAAGTCAGTGGGCAGTCACTAACAAGTACCAACATGAAGCACATCATAGTGGAGAGGGTGTTAAAATGCCTACTAGTACTGAATGTGAATAACTCAATGGGCCCAGACAGGATGCATCCAAATGTGTTAGGGAGATGGGGCAGGTCCTTGAAAAACTACTGTCAAATCTTTTCAGCTGCTCTTTGAAAACAGGGGAGGTGCCAGGGTTGGAGGACAGCAGATGTGATCCACCTGCACAAAACTGGGAGACAAGGTGAGCTGGGCAATTATAGACAGGTCAGTCTGACATTGATAGTGGAGAAACTATTGGAATCATAGAGACAGAAACATAGAAAGTGTGTCAGCAGAAGGGGCCCCAGGGTCCATCGAGTCTGTCCAAGATTTACCTGGAGCTTAGGGATGCTCCAGGGACCTATCTCACCCTAGTTACCTTGGTCTTGCACCTGCAGTGCCTGCCAACTGTGCCCTTAACCTATTCCACCTGTGCTTGAAACCTGCCACCCTGTTGGAGATAATCATTTCTGAGGGTAGTTTGTTCCATGGCTCCACAACCTTCTCTGTGAAATAATACTTCCTGATGTCCCATTTGAAGGACCTTCCATTCAATTTCCAGTCATGACCACGTGTAGAGGAAGTTGTGTTCTTAGTGAACAGTTCCTTGGATGACACTGTGTTTATACCCTTAAGGAACTTATAAGTCTCAATCATGTCTCCTCTCTCCCTATGTGTTTCCAGCAAATACATATCTAATGCCCTGAGCCTCTCCTCATAGGCGAACCCTTGCATGCCATGAGTCATTTTTGTAGCTCTTCTTTGGATAGTGTCCAACATATCCATCTCCTTCCTAAGATGTGGTCTCCAGAACTGGACACAGTACTCTAGATGTGGCCTCACCAAGGAGCGATAAAGAGGAAGTATCACCTCCCTGTTCTCGATCTACATCTCTCCCTATGCAGACCAGTATTCTGTTTGCTTTACTATAGGCCTTATTGCACTGTCTCTGCTGCTTGACGTCATCATGAATGATGACCCCCAGGTCCCTTTCTTCTGTAGAAGAGGACAGCTTGACCCCATTGATGTAATATTCTGTTCTGGGGTTTGCCCTTCCCAGGTGCATCACTTTGCACTTCTTCTCATTGAACTTTAGTTGACATTCCTGTGTCAAATTTACCAGTATTTTGAGGTCCTCCATCATGTCCCTTACTCCCTCTCTGCTGCCCACCTTGTCGCTGAGCTTGGTGTCATCTGCTAAGAGGGTAAGGTTACTCTTTTACCTACACCTATGTTGCTGATGTACACATTGAAAAGGAGCGGTCCAAAGACCGACCCCTGAGGCACTCCACTCATGACTCACTTTACTGAGGATTTGACCCCATTAATGACTACCCTGTTTCCTGTCCACTAGCCAGTTTCCCACTCACCTAACAATAACCTCTGCTGTACCCAAGTCTTCCATCTTTTGCAGAAGGCACCTCTGTGGGACCGTATCCAAAGCATTGCTGAAATCGAAGTAAAGCAGATCCACTGCATGACCCTTATCCATTTCCTTGGCCACCTGGTCGAAGAACACTATTGACAGGATCTACCTGCCAAAACTCCATGCTATTTAATGTTCTGGAGGTGATTTGCTTCTACGTACTCTGTAAGATCCTGTTTGATAAGGGACTCCATCATCTTACCAACTATAGACATCAGGCTAATTGGTCAGTAATTTCCTGTCACCTCCCTTATGGAGTGACACTACATCAGCCACCCTTGAGTCCATTGGTATGATCCCTGTTCTAAGGGGAGTATTACTTAAGACTAAAATGCAAAAGCCCAACACTCAGTATCCCAAAACCGATTGCCTGACATTTGGTGTCCCGACACTTGGGATCTGCTCAAGGTAGAGTTTGTAGTATAAAATAAGGGGGGTACGGGGGGCAAAGCTCCCAGAAACATTAAAAAAACCTCTGCTGTGGGAAATTCACAAGAGTCAGGATACCGAGTGTCAGGCAATTGGTTTCAGGATACTGAGTGTCAGGCTTTTGCATTTCAGTCTTACGTAGTATATTTGTTCTAAGTGATATATTGAATAAGTGTGTCAGGGGGTCTGCCAGCTCATCTGCTAGCTCCCTCAGTATTCTTGGAAGTAAGCCTTCTGGTCCTGGGTCCTTGTCTGGTTTGATGGCCAAGAGGCCCTCTTTTACCCTGACAATTGTGAAATCCTGGATGTTCACCTTTGGGACTCCCCTTGCTGCAGCTGTAATACCACTGCCTGGTAGTGGGCCAGGCTTCTCCTTTGTAAATACTGAACAGAAGAATTTGTTTAGGGCTTCAATCTTCTGCTCGTTGTCCTCTAACACCTTATCATCATCCTTCAACTGTATAATCCCTCCTCCTTTCTTTCTTTTCTCACTGACATACAAGAAGAAGTTCTTCTCTCTGGTTTTAATCCCTCTTGTGATCTGGAGTTCTTTAGCTGCCTGGGCTTCTCTCACTGCTCTCTTTGCTTCCCTACTTTTTTGAATGTATTCCTCCCATTTTATTTCACTCTTGTTCTGTCTGAGTGCTGTATATGCCTTTCATTTTGCCCTAACTGCCTCCCCAACTTTACTTGAGAACCATAGTTATTTATTTAAAAGCTGATAACCAGGACAGGCACACTGAGCCGAGGCTTGTTTCCGGGTGCAACCCAGGGAAGGGGAACAAGGACACAAAATATAAATCACAATATCAATATATCTATATAAAAACATGAATATACAAGAGTACGTGAAAATAAATGGTGAATTACAGCTTGTACAGGAAGTTGGGCCTTGCAGCTTACCTAACCATGGACAATGATTAAGAGGACATAGCAATACAAGAGCTAGCATAACAAGGCTGGGAGCTCTGAGGCAGATGAGAGTGCACAAGTATGTGCTGCCAGAAATATATACAAAGTGAGCTGGAGCTGGCCACAGATTAAGAAGTTGGGCCAGGATGAGCAGAGTTATCTAGTTGTCAACGAGGGTGGAAACAATGGCAAGGACGGAGTATGGTCTCTTGTATCTGTTTCTCTTTGCCACTGTCTTAATGCAGAGCCTAGTGACTTCAAGGACTGCCTCTTTTATATTTTTCCATATGTTCTCCAACACTCCTGACTCCAAGATGTTTGCAAACTTTTCTTTCACCAGTTGTCCTAACCTGCCGAAGTTTGCATTCTTAAAGTTCAGGACTTGTGTTTTTGAGGAGCTTTTTGTTTCCCCTAGCTATTTCAAACTAGATTGTATTGTGATCACTGTTGGCTAGCACCTCTGCTACCTTGATCGATCTGACTGCTTCTGAGTTTGTCAGGATTACATCCAGGATAGCATCCTTTCTGGTGGGGGACCTCACCAATTGAGTCAACAAGCAGTCCTGAAATGTATCCAGCAGTACCTGGCTTCTTGAGTTCCTGGCCACTGGAATTTCCCAGTCAAGGTCCAGAAGGTTTAGGTCACCGACTATTATCAGGTCACCCCTCCTATTCATCCTATGTATCTCTTCGGCCATTTGGCTGTCTCTCACCTCTTCCTGCCCTGGCCGTCTGTATAATACTCCCAATCGCAGTTTCCTTCCTGAGGTAGAGATTAACTGAGCCCACAGTGACACCATGTCCTCTGTGGGAGTCTCGACAGTGGTGTCATCTGTTGCTTTGATGCTTACCTTTACATAGAGAGCTATCCCTCCACCCTTACCCCCCACACCGCTGAGCTCTCCTAAACAATATATAGCCAGAGATAGTGAGGTCCTAGGTGCTGTTGCTAGTGGCCCATGTTTCGGTGATAGCTACAATGTCCACATCTGCATCAGTCGCCAACACCTGAAGTTCACTCATCTTGTTCCCCAAGCTTCTGGAATTTAGGCAGATCTGTTTCCATGCAGTGTGCTTTTTGTCTTTGTTTAGTGATCCCTCCATCCCTCTGACTCCCCTTCTCTGGTGCTTCTCAACTACCTGTCCCATGCTGCTACATTCCTTATTCCTTGTATATCTGATGTCACTTTTTGTTGGAGAGACTGCGCAACACTCCATCACTTGAAGAGCAGCATCTCCCTCTTCTTCCTAGTAAATTGTCCAGGTAGTCCTCAAACTTTTGAGCCAATGCCCTTACTCCCTGGGATGTGAGGTATTGTCCATCTCACTTGTCCCAGAAAGTGCCCCATTGGCCGACAAAGTGGAAACCCTTTTACTGACACCATTCTCTTAGCCAGTTGCTGAATTCCTCAGTTTCTTCATGCCTTATTCTTTCTTCATATCCATTCCTGACCCACACTGGCATGACTTCTGAAAAGGCCATGGATGTTGCTGTTTCAGATAGGTGAAATGCCATCTTCTCGATGTTCTCTTTGGCATCCTCCACGATATGATTTGCCAAGTCATTGGTTCCTATGTGCAGCAAAATTGCTTGGCTTTCTCCTAAACTGTTGATCATTCTTCTAATGCATTCGCAGTCTCTTGATGCTGATGTAACCCCCCTCTGGGGCTTACCAGAATTTGATGAGCTCCCTGACTGTGTTTTCCACTGAAACAGGCTTTGGGGATCCATCCCATGGGACCTGTGACCTCCGTGTCTGTTGAAGACAGGTTCGCCGGCCCGTGCATGCACAATAGCATGCAACCTAGCCATTTAGGTGGCCATTCTTGTGGCAGTTACCATGGCCGCTATTCCGTGCCACCAGTGCTACTGACCCTCTGGCCTACTTAAATGGGGGTCAGACACCAGGGGGAGATGGGCTGAGAGGGACTTCCTTATTTTATAACAGCGTCGGAAAGCACTGAAGAGTGGGGGGTTGGTATGAATATTAAAGCTGACTCATGAATATTAATGCACCGGCTGCTCTCACTGGGGTGGTAGATAACGGAGCTAGAAATGGGCTCCAAGAGGGTTCCCTAGAAGTAATTCTGCAGTTGTTTGAGGGGGGGGAAGACAGGAGTCCTCACTATATATTAGGGAACTGTAAGCTAGATGTAAATACTTTGGTGACACTTAACAATTATAGTTAAGACTGTTATGATACTGCATGGGGCTGAATGGGGGCCAACATATTGTTTATACGTTGACCTCAGAGAAGCAACCAATCCACTTCTTAGGTGCCTGAAATTGGACCTAAGGGATTCTGGGAGAGGGAGTTTCATTAAATCAGGTACCCAACACATGCCCCAATGAGAAATCAGGGAAATATTTATTTTTCTCCCAAACCTTTAACAAGGCCTGTGACCTCTTTGCACCCCTCACCAAAATTCGATCCAAAAAACATAATGCACCCTGGGTTACCCCTGCCCTACTACAAATGCTCAGAAATAGGGATAACCTCTGGCACCTTGCCACTGAAATGGGCCGGATGGCTGATAGACCGGCCTACAATGCTGCTCGGAACAGGTGCTCATGGGCCATCCATAAAGCCAAGGCTGACCATTACCAGGCCACACTCACCTCCTCATGGGGGTGTGCCTGGACTTTCTGGGACAATATTAAACAGCTAAATGGGAAATCACACTCCCCTTCCCCATCCCAGCTCACTATTGATGGCTCTACCTCCACCGACCCTGCCTGCATTGCTAACTGCCTTAATACCTCCTTTACTGACCTTAGCTCTGTGCTCCCCAGTAATTTCTTTGACCCTCCCCCCAACCTACCTCCCCCTGTCCTCCAATGCCCCAGCTTCCACCTACGCAAGGTATCTGCCCAGGAAGCCAGACCTCTCCTAATTAAAGCGTTAAATGGCAATAGTCCCGGCAGCGACTCCCTGGACCCCAGTATTCTCCTGCTGGTGCTAGATGAAGTCCTTACCCCACTCACCAGCCTACTTAACCAATCTCTCTGCCTGGGGCAATTGCCCACTGCATGGAAAACAGCTGTAGTCACACCCTTTCATAAAGGGGGCGACAGGTCCTCCGCTGGCAACTACTGACCAATCTCCATCCTCCCCCCCCTCCAAAGCCCTAGAAAAAGTGGTGGCCATTCAAATCACTGAATATCTGACTAAGCATAACATCTTATGCCCAGAGCAGCATGGCTTCCATGCTGGTCATAGTACTGGCACTGCACTAGTTGAGTTCTCCAATTTCCTACACTCCTCCCTGGATGCCAGCTCCCTAGCTGGTGCAGTGTTCTTTGACCTCTTAAAGACCTTTGACACTGTCTCCCACCCTCTTCTGCTGGATGCCCTCTGCCACACTGGTTTTTCTGCCGGCCCCCTCACATGGTGCTTGAGCTATCTATCCGCTTGCTCCCAGTGTGTAAAAATCAATGGGACACTCTCTGAAACTCATCCCATCCACTCAAGGGTACCCCAGGGCTCCATCTTGGGCCCCATACTCTTTTCACTCTATCTAAACACCCTGCCCAGTGCATGCTCTGGCAAAATTCTTATGTATGCAGATGATGCTGTCATTTTTGCCACCCACCGCAATTCCATCTCCCTCCAGAACTCTCTACAACAATCCTACAATGATGTCGAAGCCTGGTTTAAGGAGCACAGACTCATCATTAATCTCAAAAAAACCAAAACAATGCTCTTTGCCCACCCCCAAAACAAAGCCTGCAACTACTCACTCCCTATCCTCCCTAGTACCAAACAACTGCTTGAACAAGTCTGCTCTTACAAATACCTTGGGGTTACCTTCGATTCAGCCCTCACCTTCCACACCCACATTGATGCCCTTCCATCCACCACTAACACACGGTTTGGCATCCTCTACTGCTATAAAAACTGCCTCCCTTCCGATGCTCTCCGACTTGCTGTTATGTCTTCAGTACTGTCCCTTGTAGACTATGGCCTGCCAGTCTATGGTGCTGTTGACACTGCTGCCCTCAGCAAAATTTGCCTCACCCTAAATAAGGCCTGCAGGCTGATTACTGGTGCCCCCAGGCTCACACATACATGTCAACTCTATGACGAGGCAAAACTCCTTAACCTAGATGAACGGCTATGCTACCAAACCTGCCTCCTCACAAAAAAACTCTACTCGGGCTCTCCCCTCCCGGGATGACAGCCTCTATCCACCATACCCCTCCCACTATCGCAACCTGAACCTCCAACAAGATCACCCTACTGGTCCCCAGATCCAGGACCACCCATGGTCAGAGGTCCTTCTGCTACAGAGCTCCATCCTGGTTTAACTCTCTCCCTGCTCCCATCTCCAATGCTCCCACAATCTCCAACTTCAAAACTGCCCTTCAGAGCCAACTGTTTAACTCTTGCAGCTGCTTCTGTCTCTAAATGTGGCCTCGATCTCTCCACACTAGACAACGCCCACTGTGCAGCACTCCACCTCACCCCCCCACTTTCTCCCCCTGTGCATCCTGCCTCTGTTAAAACCAGCATGTGCTCAGCTGTATCACTGTAATTGCTACTAAATTGTATAATGTATGAAATCATTCTGTGTAACTCTAAGTCAGTGACTAGTATTCTGTAATCTAAATTTGTTCTGTCTGTCCTCAATGTGACGAGGTACCTTTGGAAATGAGCCTCTGGCTCAAAGGTTGTAAACCAATTTACAAATAAATAAATAAATAAAATATTGATCTTTATGGTTTATGATGATTAATAGGCTGGATTCTCGAGTGAAAACCCAAGGACTTTCTGGGTTTGAGTCAGTCTTTCCTGGGCTCTTCTTGAGTCAGGAGGAGTCTGTGTGAGAGGGGCTGGACTGTCTGATGCCTTGCCCGGGTCTCAATTGGAGATTGCTACTACGGAAAGGGACTTTGATGAAATGAGAGTGAGAGGTTGGACTGATTTGTGAACTCTGCAGGTACTGTGAACTATGCTGTTTCAGTTGGAGAAAATAGCTGCAGCAGACACTGTGCACTGGGATATTGTGCTGTGCTGATAGAACTGTGCTGTTTCGTTTGGGAGTTAAACCGCTGCTGCAGAGGACCTGCTCTGAGGATTGAGGCTCTGACAATTATTTGGAAAGGCAATGCATCTCTGGAGGGAGCTAGCCAGGTTTGGTGAATTTGCTGTGTGGACTGGACCAAGCTGGCTGAGAGCTGTGTCCCAGCTGAAGCTGAACTGAAGTTGTTGTGGACATTTAGAGCCTGAAAGCATTTAAGGAGAGCAGGGACTTTCCTGGCTCAGACTCCCCTTGTTTGCTGTGGTCTAAGTGCAAACTGAAGTTGTTGCTTGAAAGCTAGAATCTGTGGCAAACCAGCACTGCTATTGATCCGTGAGAAATTGCTTGGCTACCCATTGACTCGCGTGTTCATTGCAGGGACTGCAGGGGACTCCACTACTTAGCAGCCCCACCACAGAGTCATGGAGAGAACCAGCTAACCACTTCCAAGTGGGACCCACTGTCTCAGGAGGTCTCTGGCGATTGTTGGAGTGCTAGAGCACCTATGACCCTTGTGGGAAACAGGGCTGTGGAGCCATTTCTTGGTCTGAGCCTTCTGGGGCTGGTGTGGGCCTGCCATTGAGCTCTGCAATGGACCAAAAGCAGCTGAAGGTGACAAACAACCGATCTTCCACCAGGAAGACAAGCTTCAAGACCTTCAAGCAAGATTAAACCTGCTAAGGGAACTGAGACCTCCACCCTTCTGCCCCTTGCTGCACCTAGTGAGCGGAGCTCCACACTCCCCGACACCTGACAACTACATCTTCAGACGCTGCTAAGTCTTGCAAACCATGAGTACCCAGGACCTGGTTTCAGGAAATCAAACAGGGGAGTGTTAATCTAATTTCAATGTTTCTTCCAAGCTTTTCAGGGTCCCAACAGCCAGCCAGCCCATGGCAACGTCCAGGCCTGCAGCAAGTGGGTACCCCAGGGAAATCTCAAGGTGTTACTCTGGTACCAGTGGGGGGTGGGCAGCTGAGGGTAGATTGGCCTACAGACCCTTATGGTTATTGTTTGCTATTTTGCCACTAACCTTTTATCTTATTCCATAGCTATCCCTCATCCAGGTACCCCTCTCCTAGCCCTTACCCCCGATAAAGCTGTGAGCTGATTGTTGAAATTGCTGTGTTGAGAGAGGTTCATTGCATTTTGCCATCAAGAAGGTTTATGGTATTTGGTGAAAAAGGGTCATTGGGGATCCAGTGTGCAGGGTGGCTGGTCGGGGAGGTGGATAGGTGCAGTATACCAGGGGGGTTGTGCCAACCAGTCACCTAACCCACTTACAACTTACTCTGGGAGGAGGCACTGCACTATTATTCATAACCTTGGGAAAGAACCCTCAATTGCCACTATAGCAGGACCCAGGCCCATTAGCTTGTATGAGGGCTAGCAGGCAGGGATAGTAGCCCATTGGCACATGGTGCCTGGGCTACATCTTTGAAGCACTGCTGGAATCTCCTGTTCACCTGTCATGCCTGCCATGGAGAACCAGAATGGCGAGACCCCTGTGGGGTCCCTGGCACCCAAGTCCATTCCACCGCGGCACCAAGTTTAGGCCTACTTAAGGAGACAAAGTGAGGTTGGTGGAATGGAGTGGGGGCATGAAGATGGACCCCAGAAGTCCTTCCTCTTGCTGGGGGTACCCCAAGAGATGGATGAGGGAGACATAGAGAAGTATGCATCCATCATATCAAGACTAGGTAAAGCTAAAGTGCAAGGGCAAATGCTTGGTTCTAATAAAGGTACTGTACATTGACTGTATTAATGGAAAGCTCTAATGTGATAGAAGCTGCCTGGATACCCGAAGCTTTGGTGGCAGAGGGGCTGGCTTTGTCTATTGTGATCTGTTTTAGCATAGCTTCCCTTGGGGAAGGGTGAAGGTGCTCCAGGCCCACTACAAGGCCCCCAAGACTGAAAAATCTCAGTCTGGCCATACAACCATGGCTTTTGATTCATACGTAATGGGGCTAAGATCACGGGGAAGACAGATAACAATCCACTTACTTACGTGCAGACCACCACTAAGTTGGATGCAACTGGTCATAAGTGGCTGTCAGCCTTGTCCACCTATGATTACTGTGTACAGTATCTTCCTGTTCTGAATCATGTGGATGCTGATGCTCTGTCCTGACAGCCTCTGGCTTAAACCGCTGAGCACTCTAGTTGGGTGAGAATATCAGAACAAGTAGTGAAGGACCTGTGTAAAAAGCACAACAGTGAAGAAACACTCTCCACAGAGGATACCCCTCGCCTGGTGGAATGCTTGGGGGCATTGAGAAGTTGTTTCCTGGTTGCCTACTGCTGTCTGGCTGCCCTGGATATAAGATCACTCCCACAACTGACCACCCAGGACTTGAAAAGGGATCAAAGAGCCAGTCCTGTCACAGGGAAGAAAATTCAAGTGCTTCAACACAATGGGGACCAGATCCAAGTGGACACCATTTATTCCCCTGCTAAGCTTCTGTTACAGGAATGGCCCAAGCTATGGTAAAGAAGGGAGTGCTGTACCAGGAGATGCAAGGCCAGCAGGGGGCACCCCATGAGCGGCATATAAAGATGGTATTAAATGCATTGCACGATGATATGGGTCATCTGGGTGCCGAGCACACCCTGGATTTGGTCAAGAGCAAGTTTTGCTGGCCAAAGATGGGAGCAGATGTGGAGAACTATTGTAAAAGCTGCAGAAAATGCATATAACGGAAAGAACTTCCCCAAATGGTGGCCCCATAAGTAAAAATCTGAACAAGTGGTCCCATGGAACTGGTATGCATTCAGTTCCTCACCCTAGAACCAGATTCCCATAACATCTCAAACACAGTGGTAGTCACTGACCACTTTACAAGATATGCTCAAGCGTACCCCATCCAATATATGAAAGCTTCCACGGTGGCCAAAATACTGGTGGAGAAATTTTTTGTGCACTATGGAGCCCCCCCCCCAAAGGATCCACTTAGACCAGGGCCGTGACTTTGAGAATCATCTTATAAAGGAACTCTTGTCATTATGGGGCATCAGGAAGTCTCAGACCACCCTGTATCATCTCCAAGGTGACCCCAAACTCAGGAGGTTTAATTGGACTTTGTTAGACATGCTGGACACCTTAGATCCCCAAGACAAGTGCACCTGGAGTCAGCGGGCAAGCACTCTGGTCCATGCTTACATCTGCACCCGAAATTATGTTACAGTGTTCTCTCCATACCAATCTATGCTTCAGGGTATCCACCAATGATCTCGGGGCAGGAGACTACTTGCAGTATGTGAGGAAGATAAGACAGCAGTTGGACGATGCCTGTCACCTTGCCTCAGAAATGTTCACCAAGAGGAACCAAGCTAATAAGACTGCTATGACTGGAAGGTGCGAGTTCAAGATTTGGAGGTGGGTGATATTACCACGAAGTCTGGACAAACCAGGGAAGCACAAGATTGCTGATAGATGGGGAATGCACCCTGTACATTGTATTAGAAAAGTTAGGAGGCCTTCCCCTGTATAAAATTCAGCCTGAGGGAGAGACTCAAGGGCACAAAGTCATACATCGAAATCATCTGCTGCCCATTAGTGACCAAATAATGGACACTGAAATCAATGTGGAAGATCCTCCTTCACCTCCCACCAATTGAGCTGCTGCACAAAGGAGATGGAGGCATGGAATTAGTGATGCCATGGGCTCCCAGGGTGAGGGGATATTGTAGGAGGAAAGTACGGATCATGAAACTGAGGTGGAAGATGACAGTAACCCCCCCCTGGAGTTTCTATCCTACCACAGAATTAGCCAGATTATTTTGGGGACTGCCCTGATGTTGTTGGACATGGTTTTAACCAGGGAACAGGGTGGAGATGGAGAGGTTGCTCCTGCTATGCCTTTTGAGGGGACCACTCTGGACTTGAACACTAGTCAGGCTGAGCCAGTTCAGTGGTATTGGAGCAGCTCTCCTGCAGAGATGCCTTTTGGAGGATCCACCTCAGACTTGAATATTAGACCGTCTGGGTCCTCTGAATGGCTCCAAGATAGCACTGAAGATCAGGAAGGGGAGGAGGAGGAAGTACCAGAACATCCTGCCCCAATAGATACTGAATGTGCTGGTCAGAGTGGGGATGATAGGAAACCTGCTCCCGAACAGGAGGCAGCTGCTAGGTCTGCGGTTCAGGAAACCCCAAGGAGGTTAGGTAGGATGGTTAGACCAATACTAAAACTAATGTATGATGTTCCGGGGCTCCCCTCAGATTTACCCTTATTTGTGGTTCACAAAGGGGTATACATTACTCCTAGGTCCCTGAAGAAAGTAGTTATGTGCCCTACAGATGCTAAACCTCCTAGGCCTGATGGGAAGGCGGCAAGGAGAAGGAAAGGGAGGTGAGGGAGTACACAGGGAGAACTAAATCAGGAAGATTATACTATGTGGGCACATGAGTCCTGTGGGATAGTGCACTAACCATATAGGTGCCACCGTTTCAGGTGGTCATTGACCTGGTCAGAGGTAAACAATCACTGCACTGTATATAATGTTTTCCTGTTTTATGTAGTTATTGTATTATAGATAGCATTCAGGTGTATAGGTAGAAATGTTATTGTGTGTTAATGTTTAACCACGTCAGTACTTTACTCTTAAGCTTGTCATGGGAGCCAAGCATTCAAGGAGGGGGATTGTATCCCCTCCTGGGGCTTACCAGAATTTGATGGGCTGCCCGACTGTGTTTTCAGCTGAAATGGGCTTTGGAGGATTCATCCTGGGGGACCTGTGACATCCATGTCTGTTATAGGAGAGGTTCACCAGCCCGCACATGTGCAATAGTGCGTGACCTAGCCATTTAGGTGGCCATTCTTGCAGTAGTTACTGTGGTCGCTATTCCGTGTCCCCTATGATACCGAACACCTGGCCTACTTAAATGGGGGTTGGACACCAGGGGAAGATGGGTAAAGAGACGCTTTCATATTTTATAACAGCGCCGGAGAGCACCGGGGAGTGGGGGTTTTGTATGAATATTAATGCAGGCTCATGAATATTTTTGAGTCGACTCTTATCACTGGGAGGAAGACAATGGAGCTAGCGATGGGCTCCAAGAGGGTCCCCCAAAAGTAATTCTGCAGTCATTTGAGGGGGCACAGGAGTCCTCACCTATATTAGGGAACTGTAAGGTAGATGTAAATACTTTGGTTGCAATTATAAATTATAGTTAAGACTGTTATGGCACTGCATGGGTCTGAATGGGGGCCTGCATATTGTTGATGCTTTGACCTCAGTGAAGCAGCCAATCCACTTCTTAGGTGCCTGAAATTGGACCCGAGGGATTCTGTAAGAGGGAGTTTCATTAATTCAGGTGCCCAACACATGCCCCAATGAGAGATCAGGAACTATTGATCTCGATGGTTATTGATGATTGATAGGCTTGAACAGCTACTCAGGAGACTGGACTTTCAAGTGAAAACCCAAGGACTTTCTGGGTTTGAGCCAGTCAATTCCTGGGCTCTTCTCGAGTCAGGAGGATTCTGTGTGAGAGGGGCTAGACTGTCTGAGACCTTGCCTGGGTCTCAATTAGAGATTGCTACTACAGAAAGGGACTTTGATGAAATGAGAGACTGAGAGGTTGGACTGATTTGTGAGCTCTCCAGGTACTGTGAACTGTGCTGTTTTAGTTGGAGAAAATAGCTGCTGCAGAGACCCTGCACTGGGATATTGAGCTGTGCTGACAGAACTGTGCTGTTTTGTTTGGGAGTTAAACCGCTGCTGCAGAGGACCTGTTCTGAGGATTGGGGCTTTGGCAATTATTTGGAGAGGCAAAGCATCTCTATAGGGGGAGCTAGCCAGGTTTGGTGAATTTGTTGTGTGGACCGGCCCAAGTTGGCTGAGAGCTGTGTCCCAGCTAAAGCTGAGCTAAAGTTGTTCTGAACATTTAGAGCCTGAAAGCACAGGAGAGATGGGACTTTCCTGGCTCAGACCCCCCTGTTGTTTGCTGTGGTCTAAGTGCAGACTGTAGTTGTTGCTTGAAAGCTAGAAATCTGTAGCAAACCAGCACTGCTGTTGATCTGAGGGAAACTGCTTAGCTACCCACTGACTTGAGGATTCAGTGCAGGGACTGCAGGGGACTCCACTGCTTAGGAGCCCCCCCCACCAAGAGCCAGGGAGAGGACCAGCTCACCTCTTCCAATTGGGACCCACTGTTTCAGGAGGTTGTTGGTGCTTGCTGTCATGCTAGGGCACCTACAACCCTTGTGGGGAACAAGGCTATGGAGCCACTCCCAGGTCTGGGCCTTCTGGGGCTGGTGTGGACCTACCATTAAGCTTTGCAACTGGCCAGAATTGGCTGAAGGTGACAAGTGGCCAGAACTTCAATCAAGGGGACAAGCTGCAAGACCTTCAAGCAAGATTAAACCTGCTAAGAGAACTGAGACCTCCACCCTTCTGCCCCTTGCTGCACCTATTGAGCAGAGCTCCTCACTCCCTGACACCTAGCAATTACATCTTCAGATGCTGTTAAATCTTGCAGACTATGAGTACCCAGGACCTTGTTCCTGGAAATCAAACAAGGGAGCGTGACTCTAATTGAAACATTTCTCCCAAGCTTTTCAGGGCCCCAATATCTGGCCAACCCACGGCAACAACCAGGCCTGGAACAAGTGGATACCCCAGAGAACTCCCAGGGTGTAACTCTGGTACCAGTGGGGGTGGGCAGCCAAGGGTGGATTGGTCTACAGGCTCTTATGGTCATTGTTTGCTTTTATGTCACTAACTTTTTATCTTATTCCACAGGCTATCCCTCATCCAGGTACCCCTCTCCTAGCCCTTACCCCCAATAAAGCTGTGAGTTGATTGTTGAAATTGCTGTGTTGAGAGAGGTTCATTGTTTTTTGCCATCTAGTAGGTTTATGGTATTTGGTGGAAAAGGGTTGTTAGGGATCCGTTGTGCAAGGTGGCTGGTTAGGGAGGTGGGTAGGTGCAGTATTCAAGGGGGCTGTGCCAACCAGCCACCTAACTCACATACAACTTACTCTGGGTGGAGGCACCACATTATTATTCATAACTTTGGTAAAGAATCTTGAATTGCCACTCTAGCAGGACCCAGGCCCCTTAATCTATACCAGGGCAAGCAGGCAGGGGTAGTAGCCCATTGACAGATGGCACCTGGACTACACTGAAGTTCCATGGAGGCATCTAAGCTTCACCTCCTTTTGTGAATGCTTGTTTAGACGGGTCTCCATTCCTCCATTCCTCTAATCATTGAGTCTCCAATCACCAGCACCTTTGCATCTTTCTCCCCTGCCTTTAATAATTTATTTATTTTGTATTTTATTTAGTTTTTGTTGACCGGGTAAGTGCACTAGACAAATCCTGCCTATTTTCAGGCACAACCCAGGGGAAGGGGAAACAGATGAATGTCAACTGACCTTGAACCAGATTAAGCTGTTGGTGGTATTTTTAGTGAATGAGGGAAATTTGGCCAGGACAATAGGGAAATTCCCCTACTGTTTTTGATAAGTGCCATGGGACTTTTAACATCCACCTGAACTACCACCAATCCAAGCAAATGGGACCTCAGTTTAACGTCTCATCCAAAAGATGGCACCTCAGAAGTACAGCACCCCTCTTATGCTGCACTACAGTGTCAGTACTGGGATATTAACCCAAGTGCCAGATGTGGGAGATGAACCCATAGCCCACTGATCTCCCGGCCTCAGAGGCAAGTGTGCTACCTACTGAGCCACTGACACAGACACTAATAAAAGAGCAGGTGTTAGGTTCCAGGATGCAGATAGTCTGCAGGAGACTAGACACCATGGGTTCACCAGTGGGAAGATTGTGCCAAATTTACAGTACCTGATTGAATTCTTTAATTTGGTAACAAGAGCTGTGGATAATGGTCAGGCAGTGGATGCCCTGTACCTAATGTCCAGGAAGGCTTTTTTTTTAATTGTGTTTTTAGTTGTTTTAAAATGTGTAAGAGATAAATGGGATACAGTACATTAAGGAGATCACATAATACAATCAAGCATAGCTCAAGCAACATACAATGCAATACAGTTATGAGCATATGTCCAAAAATCATATACAGTCATAAATAATTCCACCCTGATGGAGAACCTTATATACCAGTACTAAAATAAGTCTTCCCCTTGATTCTCTCCCTCTTCCTCTCCTTCCACACTATCATATCAAGTCTCTTGTTGCCCATTATGGAACAAACTGAGGATCTTGTACAGACACATAAAGGACCCATTTTCTCCATTGGGGCTCACATTTATCTTTTTTATTTAAATGACTGGCTGCCAATCTTTCCAAGTTATATACTTCTTTCATAGCCGTAAACCAGTCATTTCTGGTCGGCGATGAAGTCCTGCCCCATAGTCTGGTAATTGCTTTCTTAGCTATCAGTATATAAGTAATCAAGAGAGATCCTCTTGGAATACAGAGGTCTTCAGGGGGTATCAAAAGCAAGACCAGCTCAGGAGTAAGGATGGCCTCTTCTCCCACCAACTCTCCCAAGTTTTCTACCACCTCTCCCCAAAATGGTCGGAGCAGCGGGCATGACCAGAAAAATGTGTACATGTCCAGCCATCTTTTCCCCACAAGATCTCCGGCAGCTTCCCACTGGTCCATCTGAAAATTTTGCCAGTTTAGCTGGAGTATTGAAAAATCTAAGCCTGACTTTCCAGGTGAATTCCCATCAGTATGGTGCTAAAGATATCCCTCGAGATAACTTAACATGTTTAAACCAAAGATCTGCCAACACCGGTACCAATAATTCCTGGTTCCAGCCAGCCAGGACCCCCAAGGCTGAGTCCTTGGTAACTACCTGTAATCCCTTATACAGTGCTCCAACCAAGTGGGATAAGGTTATTCCTTTTATAGAGGATATAATCAGTATCAATAATTGTGGAAATGGGGAAGGGAGGTGGTTCCATTGAGGAGCCTTATTTACCAAGTAAGTTTGTATCTGCTGGTAAGTTACATTAGTCTCTGGTGGTAGCCCATAGGTGTCTCTTAATGTGGAGAAGGGTAAAGTGCTCTGGGTGTCTAACATCTGAAAAATAAATGTTAGGCCTCTATCATGCCAGCCATTAAGGGTCTCAATTACAGGGACTTCAAGATGCTTCGACTCTGACCTGAGTTTTCATAAAAAATAAAAGACTGTGACAAGTTCCTGGGAGGCTCTGAATTTGTCTCACACTGTTAAATTACTCTGCATTCCCTGGTGATAGCTATTCTGTAATTGGAGGGGCTCCCCCAGATCAAACAAAACATTTTTAATATCATGAATATGGTTAAGCATAATCTCTAGCTTTTTCCAAGGTAGTCTATAATTTGGGTCAATCCACCCCAGTATCCTAGCCAGGGCAGCTGCTTGTGTGTATTTACCTAGATCAGGTAATACCAACCCTCCTTTGTCCCTTGGGAGCTGTAGAATGGACTAACGTATGCGAGGTTTCATGCCAGCTCAGACAAATCGAGCTAAGGCCCTGTTCCAGGAAATAAAATATAAAAAGGGGGGCAGGACAGGTATAGTTTGAAACAAATATAGTAGTCTGAGCAATATATTCATTCGGATTAGGTCAATCCTCAAATAAAAGGGGAGACGTAATTGAGACCAAGTATGAAGGTCATTCTCTATTGTCTGAGTGAGGGGGTTCATAGTTTATCAGGACAGTATGATCAATATTCTGAGGTAGCTGTATACCCAGATATTTCAGCGTTGTCCCACACCTGTTTTTGTAGAATTTATCTTATACCCTGAGATTAGTGAAAATTGATCAATAATGTTCCAGAGGGCTGGAAGAGATTGTTCTGGGTCTGACAGAGACAGTAAGACGTCATCTGCATATAGGGCTATTGTTAAGCTATCCTTTCCCACTTTAACTCCTCTTACATCTTCCGATTGCTGGTCTGCCAGTGCTAGGGGCTCAACATAAACTGCAAATAGTAGTGGGGAGAGAGGGCATCCCTGTCGAGTGCCTCGCTCCAGGGGGATCGGGGTTGATATTGCTCCATTTATTTTTAAAAAGGTTTTGGGGACAGAGTATATATGGCTAAGCCATGTAACAAATTGCTCTGGAAATTCAAATACCTCCAAGATCCTCCAAAGAAATTCCTGACAGACCCTATCAAAAACCGTAAAGGCATCTAAACTCATTAATACTGAGGGAAGAGAGCTACGGGGTCATGTGATCCATCAGATGGAACGATCTGAGGGCATTATTTACAGTTTGCCTCTGTCATAAAAAGCCTGCCTGATCCATATGTATTAGTTCTGGTAAAATATGATCATGGCGCTGGGCCCAAATAGACATATATATATCTTGCAATCGCAATTGAGTACAGATATGGGTCTGTATGATTCTGGGGATTAGGGATCTCTTCCCGGTTTTTGTATGGCTGAAAGCACAGTATAGTACCAGGAGCCTGGAGGTGGTTCACCATTCTGAACATCTTGAAAACCCTGTAGCCACAGGGGGCTTAGCAAGGGGTAAAAGCCTTGTACCACTTGGCTGAATAGCCATCAGGGCACAGAGATTTCATAGTTTGTTTTTTTTTCATAGCCTGTTGGATTTCCTGTCTGGTGATCGGGCACAGCAGTGAAGCTTGTTGTGCCTCAGAGAGCTTGGGAATACGTAACTTGCTCAAAAAAAGTTTGAATCTCTGAGGGTGGGGGGGTGTTTTTCAGAATGTAATTCTGCATAGAATTTTTGAAAAGTTTGTTCTGTCTCAGGTCCTCGATGGAGAAGGATACCCGATCAAGGGTCCTTGATTTTGGTGATTGTAGCTTTCTGTTTGAACATTCTTGTTTGTCTGGCTAAATGCCTTGTTCCCCTGGGTCCTCCTTCATGAAAAATACTTTCAGTATATAAAAGTGCAGCCTGAACCGTCAGGTCCAGAATTATTTGGAGCTCAGTCTGCACTTTCCACAGTTCTGTAATCTGAATTATGTGCCATTCCTCTCTGGCCTTTTGAAGCTCTACTAGCCTATCTTGCTATTGCCTGTATCTGGTTTCTCTAATTCTCTTCTGTTGGGCTGTATATGAAAATTATCTCTCCTGTAAGGACAGCCTTCACCATACCCCATAACACTGCTGGGGTAATCTCTGAGGATTGATTTTCTTAGATTATCTGGGGAGGCCGTTCTTCCATCAGTGTCTTAATCTCAGGGTCTTTCAGGATAGAGGTGTTCAGTCTCCAGAGGGTAGCCTTTCTAGGTGCTGCAATTTCTATTTTTAAGATAATCAGGGTGTGGTCAGATAGGAGACAGGCTCCTAGCCTAATATCTTTAGTTTTTTCAATATGCTCTGTGGAGAGAAAAAAAGTAGTTGAGGTGAGAGAGAGTATGATGTCTGGGGGAAAAATAAGTAAAACCTCCTTTTGTAGGAAAAAATTGTTGCCATACATCTGTCAGACCCAATACAGGTAGTTGGGCTTTGAAGTATTTCTGAGAGGGGCTGGTTCTGTGCTTATGGGGATGAGAATCATCTAGATGGGGGGATAGGGTGATATTGAAATCACCCCCTATTATAATTATACTCAGCTGAATATCTATGAGCTGATTAAAAAACCTTTTCATATGAACCGGAGGGGCCCCTAGGGGGAAATATACACTCACCAATGTAACAGCTGAGTCATAGAGGCGTCCTTGAGCAATAGTAAAATAGCCCTCAGAGTCAATCCTCTCAGCTTCTTTTAAAAAAGGTGTTCCAGCAGGAATCAGTATGGCTGTGCCCCTATGCTTACCAGTCTTACTGGAAGAAGCTATTACAGAGTACTGGTGACCAGCAGAAAGTGTCTGGTGTTCTGAATGAGACAACTGCATCTCTTGTAAGAAAATAAGGTCCACTCTCTGCTGGTGTAAGTACTGCTGCAATCTGGAGCGCTTAATGGGATTGTTAATACCATTGATGTTCAATGATAAAAGCTCTATTGAGGGATCCATCATAACTGATTCAAAAAAGAAAAAAGCTCCCTCTAGTAGACAGAATACAATCTGGCATCCTCTACCCAGGCTGCACTAGGTAGCCATCTTCTATACTGGCTTGTAATCAAAATGCCTGTAACTGAAATCTGGGCACTAATAGGTGTCCTCTGTGGTAAGGTCAGATTGCTCTGCCCAGTCAAATCTATATTTCTAACAGTCTCCTGTAAATCATGTTTGTTACTCATCCATTTGCATTTAATAGCATGTCCATGCATTTCCCAGGTATCCCACATATCTTGTATCCTAAATCTTACATATAACAGTGAGTCAGTAAACAGCCTGACTTTCAATACAACAAAACTATTTACACTATGAATGACATCGTTTAGAAGAACCTTGTCATTGCTAAGAACAGTGACTTCCATAAGTGGGGAGTTAGATAAGTTCCTCCCTGTACCCTCATGAAGAACCCCATGTAGTCGTTGAGCTCTTCCTGAAGATGGGGGTAGTCCCAGATTGTAGCTGACTGGGGCCTCCAGAATACCCAAGAGGTGTATCCAAAAAAGTAAGGACATACCAAAAGAGAAAAAAAACATATTTAGGGGAGGATAGCACTCCCCGGAGTAGGTTCCACATTCTGCCTCATTTCCCACACACCCCCAATACCATTACTTCACATTTTCCATGTGGACTAGTAAAAAAAAAAGTCATGTGAGAGTGGGGAACAGATGGCAGGGAGGCCTCAAAGAAATAGTCCAGTTCAATTGCCAGAATAGTCCCAGATTATAAATCCTAAAATACAAAAAGAATATTTAGTAAGTCTCTGGTATTATTAGTGCCTTTAAAGAGCAAGGACAAATACATTTTTTTCCTGAGGTATGGCACAGTTTTTTCTGTCTTAAACAACAATGCTGTAGGCTTGACAAAGGCTAAGTGGGGGGGGGGTGGCCCTGGTCTCCTCCCCATACAGCCGACAAGTGGCTTAATGCAGGCCCAAAATTAGAGGGACCGCCTCAGCCTAGAGTCAAGCCACCGAGAAAGGGACCCAGGGAAGAAAAGGAAAACTTTTATCAACAGTCTCCCCCCCACAGGAAGGCATTTGACTCTGTCTCACACTGACAGTTAGTTAAGAAAATGTGTGACCTGTGGATGGGAGACAAGATAACTAGGTGAGTGAGAAACTGACTGAGTGGGAAGACCTAGAGGGTAATCATAAATGGGTAGCAGACAAAGGTAAAGGACAACAAGTGTAGTGCCCCAAAGATAAATTATGGGATTGGTCCACTTTAAAATATTCATATGTAACATTGTGGAAGGAATCCATGAAAAGATGTGCATCTTCACAGATCATGCTAAGCTCTGTGGAAGGGTAGACAGTGAAGAAGGTAAGGGTAAGGGTGTGTTAGTTACATGTGTGGCCTGACAGCCTAATTGCATTTTGTTTTCACTCCCAACCCTACCTGTGCACTATTTACTATATATAGCCAGTACAAGTACAAATTGTCGCTGTATATTTTGGATTGTACAAATCTTTATACATGCTTGCCTGTTTCAGTCTCTATGCACACTTTTTGTTACTGTGCATATATTTTTTTGGATGTATTTTCTGCTCCCTTCCCTGTTTGTACCATAGTTGCCATATGTATTGCCAACACAAATTATTGCAGTATGCAGTACATATATTTGCCTGTACCATCTGCTTTTTATGGATTTCTTCCAGTTTCATTCTGTTAATATGTTTTATTCCTATACTCCTCCTCCTACCCGGGTTGCAGCTGGAAGCAAGCCTTTGGTTATTGGGCCTTTCCCGGCTACCATTTTACAATAAATAAATATTTGGAAGGAGGATCAGTATCAGGATACAGAAAGTAATACTGCCCTTGTACTAATCCCTGTTATGGCCACACTTGGAGTACTTGTGTTCCGGTTTGGATCCATGACTTGAAGGACAGAGAGATGTTGGATTTGGTACAGAGTAAGGCAACTAAAATAATGCAGAACAGCAGGGAAAATCATAGAGGAAAGGGCTGGGGACACAATATGTACACACTGGAGAATACGAGAGAGGTGGGACATGCTGGAGATGTTCCAATACCTCTGTGGTATAAACAAGCTAGGCAGCAGGGAGCTGTTCATGCTGAGTGGGAACACAGGTACTAGGAGAAAACACCTTGCAGCTGGGGTGGGGGTTACAAAAAGGACATCAGGAAGTGTTTATTTATAGAAATGTGGTAGAAAAATGGAACAAGTTCCAAGAGGAGGTTGTCTGTATTGAAAATGTAGGGAGGGTTCAAAAAGAGGAGGGGGTTTGCACATGGGAGGAAGGTGGGAGGGTAGATAGGGAAGGAGATGAAATAACCACTAAGGCATATTCCAGTACTAGGCAGGTTTTGATGACTGGATGAGCCATTAGCCTTTATCTGTCACCAGTATATATGAAGAGGGATTAGGGATATGAAGAAGCACTTGGAAACCAGATGGGCCTAACTAGTGTCTTGTAGCTGAGAGGGATTATTACCTCTCACGACTTGGATACCCCTACTAATACACCCGCAACACCCCCCTAGCCTTACCTACTGCTTTAGAGGTCTGCTTGATGATTTTAGGTCATCAGTGATGATGATGCCCAAGTCTCTTTCTTCCTTTGTGACTGCTAGCAACTCCCTCCCAGCCTATAGGTGGCTTCAGGCTTTCTTCCCTATGTGCATGATGTTGCACTTTTGCATTAAATCCCAGTTGCCACTCTTCTGACCATTCTGCTAGTTTATCCAGATCCTTCTCATTCTGCCCAATTCCCATCTGATCATCTACTTGTTGCAGATCTGGTGTCATCTGCAAACAGACAAGCCTTACCCTCTAGTCCATCTGCAAGGTCACTAATGAAGATGTTGAAGAGGACTGGCCCCAGGACTGATCCCTGAGGTATCCCTACTGTGACTTGCATCTCTTCTGACTGTATACCATTTACCACCACTCTCGTTTTCTGTCCGTCAACCAGTTTGCCACCCAGTTGACCAACTTCTCAGACCCACCCTGAGCCTACCCAGCTTATTATCAATCTTCTATGTGAACAGTGTCAAAAGCTTTGCTGAAGTCAAGGTAGGCGACATCAGCTGCCCCCTTGGTCCACCACTCTGGTTACCCAATCAAAGAAATCTATGAGATTAGTTTGAGAGACCTTCCTTTGTAAACCCATGCTGTCTTGGATCCTGTGCCCTATGGATTCCAGGTGTTGCACTATCCTTTCCTTGGCAGGAGTGCTTCCATAATCTTGCCCACTACTGAGGTAAGATTGACCGTCTGTGTTCTCCGCCTCCTCCCTGCTACCACTCTTGTGAGCCGGGATCATATGAGCCCTTTCTCCAGTCTTCTGGGACCTCTCCTGTGCTCAGAGACCACTAAACAATTCTGCTATGGCTCTGCTAGTTCCTCCTTTAGCTCCTTAACTACTTGGATGTATGCCATCAGGTCCCATTGCCTTATCCACCCTGAGTTTAGCAAGCCTTGTAGGATCCTTTCTTTGTGAAGGGAGTAGTGCTCACCTCCTCCCCTGTGTCCATGATGTTGAGCTGTGCCCTGCCCTACCTTCTCTTCCAGTAAATACTGGCTAAAAGTATCTATTTAGGATAGATGCCTTTACAGGGTCCTCCTCCTCACATGCTCCCTTTTCTCCATTAAGCTTAGCACATCATCTCTGGACTTTCTCCTTTCACTAATGTATCTATAGAAAGTCTTGTCACTTTTTTACTGTTCGTGCTAGTGTTTCCTCAGTTTGGGACTTTGCCTGCCTTACTGCCTTACCTGCTTCCCTTAGGGCAGTTTGGTACGCCTCCTATCTTCATCCGCTGTGTTCCCTTATATTTCTGAAGGCCAGCCTTTGGCTCTGACCTTTTCTGCTACTGTGTTTGAGCAAGAGTGGTTTCCTTCTTCTTTTGCACTTCCTTTCTGTCTGACACAATGGGATGTTGCTTCAAGTATTGCATCCTTAATGCTTACCCACTTTGCCTGTACCCCCTCACCTGTGTTTCTTTTTGCCAGGGCTAGCTTAACTCTGTTGGCCATCTTATCAAAGTCAGCTCCACTGAAGTCCCAGATTTTGCCTTGAATGGGATGATTTAGATGTAGTAGCCAAATTGAACCATACCATGTGATGGTCACTGGCCCCAGGTGACCTTCTACCTGGAGATCTGTGATCCCTTCTTTGTTAGTCAGTGCTAGATCTAGGATAGCCCTGTCTCTTGTGGGTTGCTGTACCAGTTGTTTGAGGCCCTCCTGCAGGAATCCACTATGAGTCTAGTTCTAGCAGATGTTCCTGCTGGTATTGACCAATCTGTATCCGGCATGTTGAAGTCTCCCATTATCAGAACCTCCTTTAGCTGTCATGTTTTGTATATCTTCTAACAGTAATGTGTCTATGTCCTCCCCTGGTCTGGGGCCTGTAGACAACCCCAGTTCTTATGGCTGTCCAATTTCTGTTTCCAGGTGACCATGTTCTTCTGGCTCCTTATGTATTCTGAATTTCTGTAGCTTTGAAATTTTCTTTAACATAGGGGCCACTTCCCCCCTTTTGCACCTCGGTCTCTTCTGGAACAATACATAGCCAGGTACTGAAGTCTCCCAGTGTGGTTACTGGTAAACCACGTCTCACTAATTGCATACTATGTCCAGTTTAGCCTCTGACATTATTGCCTGCAGGTCTGGGATCTTATTTTCCAGGCTGTGAGCATTTGTGTACATGATTTTCCATTGGCCAGATTTTGGTGTGTTAGTTGTTGGGTGAAGTTTGGCATTACCCCTGTGTGTCGATGGGGAGACAAACCTTTTTCTTACCTGGTGATGCAAATGAACGGCAAACATGTTGAATTCCTGTTTGACCACTAGCTGAGGGGAGGGTGTTCTTCTCTATTGCGTATGGGGTGCTGCACAACTCTCCCATTTGCTAGTTTAAATATTCTGCAAAGACATCAAACTTCTGCCCCAATGCACTGACTCCTCTTTAGTCAGATGCAGTCCATCAAATTTAAAGAACTTTGCTCCCTAGAACTGTTGCCAGTTCCCTACAAATCCTGTGTCCTTTTCCTGGCACCAGCCCTTGAGCCAAGTGTTTCTACCCCCTATCTCCCCTTTCTCTGACCTTCCGTCCATCTGCCCTCTCCCAGACTGGCAGGATCTCAGAGAAGGAGATGCCGGACGAAATAGATGATAGTTTGTCACCCAGCCTGTCAGGTGTTCCTTGGTCTCCACAACTGACCGGCTGGCAGATCTATAGTCCCTATGTGTACTAGGACATCAATGTTTCTCCTGCTTTGTGAACATTTAAGCATGCGGTCAGTGTCTCTCCATGCTGATGTACCTGGGAGACATCTGACCATCACCCTGGCTGAAGATGGGTATCAACTCCCGAATCGTGGAGTCTCCTATGATCAAAGTTTTTTAATTTCCTTTGTGCTTGTTTTGTTTTGGTTCCTGATTTGGGTGAGTTTTGTTGTGCTAGCTCCTGTGCCACAGTGTCCTGCTCTGCAGTGTCTTCTGCCTCTTTATTTGATTTCAGAGATAGAGGCAGATACCTGTTTGTAGTGTTTATATGTTTTGGAGGTAATGTTTGGAGAGCAGAGAGTGATGGGCACCTGATTTGCTCCTCCTAACCACCTGCCAACCTCCTGGACCAACTACCCCGCGGTCGAGGTTTTCTGTTGGATGCTGGGGAAATGGCGGGTGGTTCATAATGTATTTCCTCTTCAATATGAAATTTGAGTGTGCAATCTCTGCCCATGCTGCCCGGAGCTGAGCCCTAAGCTTTCCAAAGGCCCAGCATGTAGGACAGTGTCCCAATCCTGTAAGACTGTCCTTCTGAAAATTGTTCCACAGTACCTGCAGTTAATGAAATCCATTCCAAATAAGTTGCTGGGTTTGTAACCTAGTCAGAGTAATTAGAAGGAAAAAAAAGGAAAAAATGCAAGTAATGGTTTAATTAGTGCTTTGTTTAACTTGTTATAACAAGTTAAATTACTAGTGCCCCTGTAAATGAGATCACCTTGTGGAGGCCCCACTGATCCGCCCCTTCCTGCTCTGCCACAGGAAATGTCACAACTGTGGTACCCTATAAAAGGAGTGTAACGTGGGGTGGATGGGGATGGGGTGGGTGGCTGGGCCCTTCCCCTGCCTAAAAAGAAGAACCACGGATGAAAGAACAAGGAGGTAAGAGCAGAAACAATCAGTCAACAACAAATGCAGTAACCCTGAAAGCTTATCCTAATGTTAGATAAAACTGTAAAACCTGTAAAGCAGCACCTGTAATAATTTCAGAGAAGAGATACGCTGTAAGAAACACTTGCTCCAGAGAAAATAAAGCAGTAACAGAAGATATACCTGCAAAAGACAATTTGAATCAGAAGATTACAGGAGTAATCTGTTAGCACACACCTGTAGGCACACCTTGTAATAATGCAGAAGAAGGTATTCCAGCAACAACAATTTGAATCAGAGAAAAAATAAAGCAATGAAATGTTACCAACAAACAGTAGCAATCCCTGTGAGTAAAAAATTAAAACACCACCACACAGTAAATCTGCTTAGCCAAACTAAGTCTTAATCATTTTCCCTTGCTCTGGTAAGTTTCTCTACTCTGTCTTTCAAGCAGTCTTACAAGGAAAGAGCTCATGTGAAGCTAGGTGCCTTGGCCAGCAAACCAAGTCTTCTACCCTACCCAAAACCTATTAGAAAAAAAGTTTTCCAAACGTATGGTGTTCTGGCTAAAAACACTGATTTCTAACGTTTTGAAAACAAGGAACTTAGGGATAAAAAGTCTGAAGTAATTACTGAAAGAGTTAACATGCTTGTATTTCAACACCAGACCTTGACTGAAAAGCGTGATTCAGTATGTTTTCATTACAGCAGACTTTAAATGAAGGTTTTGAATCAAAACTGTGACATAATAGGCCAAACTAGACATAGTTGCCATTAACGAGACATGGTTTACCAGTAACCACACTTGGGAGACTTCGGTACCTGGCTATGTACTGTTCAGAAGAGACCGAGGTGCAAATGGGGGGGTGGAGTGGCCCTTTATCTCAATGAAAATATCAAAGCTATAGAAATTCAGAAGACACATAAGGAGCCAGAAGAACTGTGGGTCACCCTGGAAACAGGAAATGGGACAGCCATATAAACTGGGGTTGTGTACAGGCCTCCAGACCGGGGGGCATAGACACTTTACTGTTAGAAGATATACAAAATATGACAGCTAAAGGGGAGGTTCTGATAATGGGAGACTTCAACATGCCAGATACAGATTGGTCAATACCAGTAGGAACATCTGAAAGAACTAGACACATGGTGGATACCCTGCAGGCAAAGGGCCTCAAACAACTGGTACAACAACCCACAAGAGATAGGGCTATCCTTGATCTAGTACTGTCTAACAGGGAAAGGATCACAGATCTCCAGATAGAAGGTCACCTGGGGGCCAATGACCATCACATGGTATGGCTCAACTTGGCCACTGAACTAAATCATCCCATTCCAAGGCAAAAATATGGGACTTCAGAGGAGCTGACTTTGATAAGATAGCCAACAGAGTTAAGCTAGCCCTGGTAAAAAGAAATACAGGTGAGGGGTACAGGCAAAGTGGGCAAGCATCAAGGATGCAATACTTGAAGCAACATCCCATTGTGTTAGAGAGAAAGGAAGTGCAAAAGAAGAAGGAAACCACTTTGGTTCTCAAAAAAGTAGCAGAAAAGGTCAGAGTCAAAAGGCTGGCCTTTCAGAAATAAAAGGAATGCAGCAGGATGAAGCTAGGGAGGCATATCAAACTTCCCTAAGGGAAGCGGGGAAGGCAGTAAGGCAGGCAAAGGCCCAAATCAAGGAAACACTAGCACAAACAATAAAAGAAGGTGACAAGAGGGGGTATTGCTAAGATCAAAGGGGATAAGGGTGCATGTGAGGAGGAGGACCATGTAAAAGCATCTATCCTAAATAGATACTTCTGCTCAGTTTTTACTGAAGAGAAGGTAGTGCAGGGCCCACAGCTCAGCACCATGGACACAGGGGGGAGGAAGGTGTGCACTAGTCCCTTCACAAAAGAAAGGCTCCTACAAGAGCTCGATAAGTTCAGGGTGGACAAGGCAATGGGACCTGACGGCATACATCCCAGGGTACTAAAGGGTGGAACTAGCACAGCCATTATCAGAACTGTTTAGTGAGTCTCTGAGCACAGGAGAGGCCCCAGAAAGACTGGAGAAGGGCTCATGTGATCTCGCTCCACAAGAATGGTAGCAGGTAGGAGGCAGGGAACTACAGACCAGTCAGTCTTACCTCAGTAGTGGGCAAGATTATGGAGGCACTCCTTAAGGAAAAGATAGTACAACACCTGGAATCCATAGGAGCACAGGATCCAAGACAGCATGGGTTTACAAAAGGAAGGTCCTGTCAAACTAATCTCATAGATTTCTTTGACTGGATAACCAGAGTGGTGGACCAAGGGGCGGGCAGTTGATGTCACCTACCTTGACTTCAGCAAAGATTTTGATACTGTTCCACATAGAACATTGATTAATAAGCTGGGTAGGCTTGGGTGGGTCAGAAGTTGGTCAACTGGGTGACAAACTGGTTAATGGTCAGAAAACAGAGAGTGATGGTAAACTGTATACAGTCAGAAGAGATGCAAGTCACAAGTGGGGTACCTCAGGGATCAGTCCTGGGGCCAGTCCTCTTCAATATCTTCATCAGTGACATTGCAGACAGACTAGAGGGTAAGTTTTGTCAGTTTGCAGATGACACCAAGATCTGCAACAGAGTAGTTGATCCAGATGGGATGGGCAGAATGAGAAGAGATCTGGATAAACTGGCAAAATGGTCAGAAGAGTGGCAACTGTGGTTTAATGCAAAGAAGTACAAGATCATGCACATAGGGAAGAGAAACCCTGAAGCCACCTATAGGCTGGAAGGGGAGTTGCTGGCAGTCAGAAGGGAAGAAGAGACTTGGGCATCATCATCACCGATGACCTCAAATTATCCAAGCAGACCATTAAAGCAGTCAGTAAGGCTAAGGGGATGTTGGGGTGTATTAGTAGGGGTGTCACAAGTCATAAGAGGGAGGTAATAATCCCTCTTTACAAGACACTGGTTAGGCCCCATGTGGAGTACTGTGTGCAGTACTGCAGGCCACACCTTCACAAGGACATTAACCAAACTGAGGCAGTCCAGAGAAGGGGAACCAAAATGGTGCAGGGACTGCATCAAAAAACATATGAGGACAGATTAATGGAGCTCAATATGTATACCCTAGAACAAAGGAGGGAGAGAGGTGATATGATTGAAACATTCAAACACCTTAAGGGCATTTACAAGTTGAAAGAGTCTAACATCTTTCAATATAAGAAAAATAGCAGGGCAAGAGGACACAGTATGAGATGAGAGGGAGGCCAATTGAGGGGTAATGTGAGGAAGCTCTTTTTCACAGAAAGGGTGGAAGGGTGGTGGATGCATGGAACAGCCTACCTCAGGAAATGGTAGATATAAATACAGTGCAGGGATTCAAACAGGCATGGGACAGGCATAAGGGAGCAACACAGATGAGTTTGAATAGACAGGCCATTGACAGAGCAAAGGCCGATGGCACATTCATAGGCTAGAAAAAGAAATGGGCAGACTGGATGGGCCTTGTGGTCCTTATCTGCCATCAACGTCTATGTTTCTATATTTCTATATTTCTACACAGCTTTTGTTTATAACAGGCATGTTTTACAAGATGGGAATGTCTTGCAATCTGAAAATAAGGCACTTTACAGCATGCTAACTCCTGTATCTGAGCTAGAATGTAGGGGTTAAAAGTCAGATATGGCAAACTTGCACCATCAGCCAGAGGTATTGGCAGGGCATACTAACTTAATGCCCAAAGACCTTACCTCTTCTGATGTTGAAGAGTTTGATTTTGAACACTCATAGTATGCTGTGGGGTGGACTAGAACAAAGGCTAGACACTTGTTTTTCTGTGATTCACAAAATGGAGAATTGTTAGAGTCTCAAAATGGTGGACACACATGTCATCAGGTTGTTTCCCCATACCATCCCCAAGATGGCTGCTTATGGTCATGTGATGATGGTCATAACACAGTAACCCAAGATGCCCATGAGGTAATCCAAAATGGCTGACCACCACATCATGGAGGTTGGATCATGCAGTCACAGGGACCTGTGATTGCTGCCATAACCAAACAGATCATACTGGAGGTTTTTGGCATGATTAATAATGTTATCAGTAAAACTAGTGTTTCTGAGGGACAGAAGACTCTCATCAAAAATGTTGTTGGCGTACTTTTGAATGAGGCTGGTACACAATCTGTCATGAAGTCAGTGTCTGATGCTGCAGAAGAAGCAATTTCTGTTAGCAGTGTTTACTATGCTAGAGTGTCCTTGGTTAAGAAACACATTGCATTTAATTACATGAAATGTTGTGATTCTTCGATATGCAATTTAGCATCAGATTTCCCTGAGAAGACTGAATATACTGCTTTTCCTATGCAGTACGTTAATACCTTAAGCTGTAACATTAAAAACAATGTTGTTACCATTCAGCAAACTTCCGGTTGGGAAAACCACTTTACATTTGATGGGGGAAGGAACAACCCTGATTCTGAAAGCCCTGTGGCTGTGATATTTTCAACATCACAGACTACGTTGGATGGGAGGGTTACCATTTTGATTTCTGAACCTGTGCTGACAGCTGTTTCAGCACTACTTTCTCTGTCCCTGATGACTACTAAACTACAATCCATAGCTGGAGAACTACGTGCAACTTGCACAACACTTTTCTCCACTGTGCAGGCACCCCTGATAGTGCCAGCACTGCCAGCACATGATGCAGTACCCCCTCCACCAGTGACACCTGGATCATCCCATACTGTGGCTGCAGTAGCAAGCACACAAGCCAGGAACAGTCTGGGTTATTCCAAGCACATGCAATAGCAGACACAAGTCAGGAACAGTCTGGGTTATCCCCAGAACAAACAATAGCAGCCACCTCTTGCAAAAAGGTGCAAGATATCTAATACTGATATCATTGTCTTTTCTTTTGGGATAACTGACTATGGTCCCAGCATTGGTTAATCCTAACACAGTTTTAGGGTATATTGAAACTGCTATGTCAGATATAGCAGTCTCAGCAGTTTTAGCCCAAACATACAATGGACACATCAGACCCATTGCTTATGCATCCCAGATGCTTGCCCCAGTGGAGCTGAAATACAACCTTAGTGAAAGGAGTCTTTTGGCTATATACTGGGCAGTGAGATACTTTATGTATATCATTGGATATGCACCCGTTGTGTTGCATTCCAACCATTTGCGAGCTAACTTTCTGTTGTCAGACAGAGTAAAAGATGACTCTGTATACAATATCAGACTAACACACTAGTCTCTCATTTTACAGGATCATGACATCACTGCCCTTCCTATCAAAATGTCATCCTTGTTGGCCCATGGTCTATAATTTGCAGGACAGACCCATGATTGTTCACTACAACCCCTAACCTACCTGTCCCAGGGCCCTTTCTGACAGAACCTCAGAAAGTGTTAAAAGACACCACTGTGTGTCATGTTTTGAATGATGACTCATCTACACATACCAACGTGGGTCAGATAGCAGGGTTTGGAATTATTTTACATTCTGGTGATGACAGAGTGTGCATGGCTAGTAACTGCATCATCGTATATGTATGATTCACAGGCATTGTTAAAACATGACTGGCAAATGAAATGAAAAGCAAGGGGGTGAGGAGTCTCCTAATTACCATAAACATTTGTGGATGGCTTAGAGAACTGGAAAGTCCTTGAAAAAGACACAGCTTGTGTTAAGAAAGGAATAAAAAGATTTTTCTTTACGTAAAATGATACCAGCACTCTGCGAGAGGGTTAAGTTCTGCATGCTTTAAGAAATGGCCTTGATCTAATTACAAAAGAGCTGCAGAAACTGTTTTTTGTTTTATTACAGTTTCTAATTGGGTTTGTTTCTCTCTGACTGAATTTATTTTGGAAGAAAACAGACTTCCAGAAATACTCTAATATTACCTCTGTGAAATACAGAGACCTGTTTGTGTACATCACAACCTAACCAGTTTAAATTCAAACTGTATATTCATAAGGTTCAAGCATATTCTAAAATGTGAATCTTCTGCTCCAAAAGAAGGACCCTCATTTGAGGGCAGTATATAGGTTCCTTAACAAAGGAACTGAGGAATATCATCCAAAATAAGCTCTTATAAGAAAGTGAGAAATGACCTTCATCTATCCGGTGATGGCCTACTCATTTGGAACATCACTGCTGTAACGCTCATGAAAAGTTATGGGTAATTCCTGAACACCTGACAGTAGATTTTATCTGCTGTACCAAATACATGATACCCCAACTGGTGGACACCAGGGAATTGATAAAACACTAGACAGACTAAAATCCTCTGTCTTGTGACCACACATGAAAAACTATGTAGAATACTACATTGGTAACTGTTTGATCTGTGCACAGAACAATCCTGTACCAGCTAGGAAAACTGCATTGTTACCCCAGGGGCAATCAGACCCCTGGAACAACATCTAGAGTGACTGAAAATGTCTTGATAAACCAGCTATTTACCAGGTAAAGTTTACCCCAAAGGTAAATTCTGATTACAGGGATCCAACTTTATAGCCAAAGTAATGCAGGAAACTCTGGATTTGTTATGGGTAAAACAAAAGTTTCATATCCCTTACAACCAACAGTCATTAGGACAGGTGAAATGTGCTAACAGGCAGATCAAAGTTATGTTATAATAAACTTGTTCAGAAAAACCCCAAAGGACTGGGATTCATTATTGCCTTTACTACTTATGGTAATAAGAGGGACACCCTCTGCAGGTACACAGCATACCCCATTTTTGAAATCATGACTGGACGGTCCATGAGACTCCCAGAACAGTTACTTCTGGACCTGTGTACTGCAACTGCTGATGGAGCATCAGTAGATAAATATGTTAAGTATCTCAAACAAGACATCCAAACGGTACACTTGTTTGCTTCACAATGTATGGGCAAGGCCCAACAACAGGCCCTATCTCATTGTAAATAAACTCAGTCCAGCAGTCTACCAAGTTTGACTGCCTCACTATAACAGTCATTGATAAATGTCTACATGCCAATCAAATGAACCTGTTTAAAGGAGATTAAATTACTTTTCCATACCCCAGTGGGAGGAATAGTACTAAACAATGTTTTTTTTTTCTCTTTCCTTTTAGGTTCCAGAGACAGAGATGCTTGTTTTTATGCTTATTGTTCTTTTTAAAAGCATGGGTCTTCTTACAAGTCCAAACTGCACATTGTATTGCAAATAAGAATCAATGACCTAATCCAAAACAGCTTGTTGAGGCAGAGTACCTCACAAGCCCACATGATTTAATTGCATCCTGTAGAATTCACACTAAAGTCCTAAAAGACATGTTCATCATCCAGAAGGTAGTGAGGCCCTACTGAATGTTATGATCATTGCTTTGGATCAATCCTAGAAGTTATACATGATCTGAACTCCTATTTATATTTTATTGATGACCAGGAATGTTTGCATCCAAATTTATATGGCAATAAAAGTCATTAGACCTTAAGGGTTTTACCCTGTGATGTCCCATAATTTGTGACACTTAATACTGAGTGCCCAAATCAGAACACTGGCACACCCAGTGGTCTAATTGCCACTTCTCAACCAGGTACCCTTGTTAATAATGTGCAGTCCATGCACATCCCAGTGATTTTAAATCTCACCCTTTAAACTTAAAATGATTTGTAATATGTTTCACAACAAACATTTCCCTCTTTTTATTAATAATGATGTGATTGAATACCCTAGCAGCATGCAAGGTACTCATTAATGACTCCCTATACATGGACTGCTAGTACACACACACACACACAGGATTTTCACATCCTGACCACTAGTGGTACATCTTATGACTGTAAACCCACTCAAACGCACTAAGCATTTTATTTTTGGTTTTTTCTAATTTTTTTTAAAGAATAAAGGTTTAAACTAGGGCCTATTTGACTCTGACATATCTATTTGAAATAGGGTTGATATAGCCATTATTCAAGCACATACAGTATGTTAAAGGTTCATGATAGTATGAAATATAATATCATACCCCCCCCCAGGTTTGACCTGACAAATGTTCATGTTTATGAATTAATTTCTGCTCACATTAAGGAAGCAGATGAGCATCACATACCTAAGAAAGTCCTTTGCACTACCTACAGCTATTATGTTTATACATCCCTTTGGTTATCTCTTCTGGGATCTGGAATTAGGACATATTCTTAATCTCATACAAGACAGACGTATGGGTCAGTGGCATTGCCACATTTTGCATTTTTATTGCATGTGTTAACAAATGTTTATTTGAATCTAGCACTATTCCTCTGTCAATGGCAAGGAACCTTGGATATGTCACCACACACCAGTATTGCTCCATGTTTCAAAACTTATTCCAGCACAGTCCAGGAAACCATGTTTGTGACTCTCACAGTGTCATTGTTGCATTTTCATCTGGCAACATCCATCTCTGATCGTCTGGCAACTGTCCATTCTATTGATCATCTTGATGGGAACTTTAATTGTGAAGGGTTGAAACTACCTCCTTTGCTTGTTTACCATGAGATCTTGGAGTCATGACTGACTCTGAACTTTGATTGTCGTACCTGAAAGAAAAAACACATTTTATGCAGATGTGACACCTTCCAACTTGTCTTACCAACTTGTGAATACTGGCCTAATAACTGAAATTAGGCTTCCTCTTGTGAACTCTCAAATTAGCTGAATTTGGTTCAGCAAATAAGATTCTACAATCAAGCTCATTGCTATGCATACTATGAAGTAAGTCTGGGGTGGGTCAATCCCCTAACTTCAGCAAGAAGACTCTTCTTCATTTGATCTACAATCAAGAAATCCATTTTCTTCACTGCTTGTTTTCCAAGCCTGGCTGGCACCTCATACAGACTGAGTACTGTCATAAACTTTTACAGTCTGTGCAGCTGGTAATCATCTTACACTGAACACTGTTGCTATTCCATTGTAACACTCAATGTGCTATCTAATGCACCCCCTGCTGAGGCCTCTGAAAATACTGCTGCCTCCTGAACATTTTGATCTACCTTTGGAAAATCTGAATGCATCGAATCTGAACTATGAATCTTCATCTAACACTTGAAGAAACCCTGGATTTATCCCTAGAACTATTTGTAGTTTATGGCTTTGTGAACATTGACATTTTGTGTCCTGTTCAACTTACCAACTGAAAAATGCCATCCTCCAAGGTGGTATATTCTGCTGATGTAAAACATTGTGTGTTGACCAACTATACATTCTTCTGATATGGACTAAAAGTTATTCAAAGTGAATTTTTCTAACTTCTATTTTTACTCCCTAAACAGGTAATAGGTTATACGGTAATCACACCTGTTCCCATCCTGGAACCAGATACCATTAAGTCTAGTCCTAACCATCTTGATGCTGTATCTCAATTTTTACTTATTTTTAATATCCATACAGGCAACTTAAGTTTGCCTCTTCAGTTTCTTCCTAATAGGACATACAAACCTGATACATATCAGTAATTACTGATTATTCTGATTTTGGAAAATCCCACTGTGAAGTTTTATTACAAATGTTTGTAGTAATACAAGGTTTACTAACATTTTCCCTTATAATTACATTTTGTTGTTTAAGGAAAACCCTGAAACACCACCGTGGCCACTTAAATTTCCTCTATCAGGTTCGTGCCTTGGGCCTGTAGACGAATGGTGCCTAACCACCGTCTTTTTGTTGTGCTGTCACTTTCACAATTCGGGCAACAAAGAGGGGACTGTTACACCTGAGTTATGCCCCCTATCATCCCACATACACCTCACACTGTATTACTGGTCTGTTATACTGTGTTACTGCTATTTTGCACTAACATGTAGATTTTAGGCACCCATCATAAAAGCATGAGTGCGAAGAATGTGCTTTGCTGCTCATATATGCCAATGTTTACATTCTTCATAGGATTAGATCATGCATGACTATTATGCCTCACTATAATGCATTATGTTTGTCTTTTACATATATTCCATATATAACCTACCTAATTACTGATATGATGACTCTGAGTGATCATCAGTGATTATTGTGTACTTATATTCCCATATAATTATATGTAGTGTGAGTTTTACACTCAGGCAGATATGCCATGTGTAATAGAGCCCTGTCAGCACTTTCCTTTGTCTAAGCAAGCTGGCAGAGAGAAATCCTTTGTTATGTCTTATATTATACATAAGCAATAAATGCCACGTGTAGTTTGAACCCATCAACATTTCTTTTGTCCAAGCTATAATGGTAATGGAAGCATATTCTGTCTCACATAATACTCATTAGTAATTCTGTCTCCTAAGTCAATATCCAATACATAATGTTTTGCATATCCGTAACTATGTTGTAATCTCTGTTGCTATACTGTTATCTGTAGTATTTAGCCTTCTGTAATGTAGTTTCAAATGCAGAGAGAACGAGATCGCAGAGAGATAATGGGATCTTGCAGAGGCTGTGATCTTTAGCAATTCTGGAGATTATGTACATTCTTCAGGAGAGGGGTGAGAAACCCATCTCCCTTGTGATTTTCTTTGTCACATGCTTGGTGTAAGTAGTATAATAAACTTTATTAGTACTCTCTGCTTGTTTACAAATGTTTCTTGACAGACTCCGAAGACACAAGAATCTGTATTATTAGTATTATTATTATTTACTCTACTATCTGAGATTGCTTATGTAACAACTGTGGATTTGCTGTACTTCAATTTCATCAAGGCTTTCAACTTGGTGCCACACAGAAGGTTGCTGGAGTACCTGGGCACAGCTAGGGACATAGTTAGATGGATAGGAAACTAGTTGAAGTAGAGACATCAGAGGGTGGTGGTAAACAGGATCAGATCCAAAGAGGTAGGTCATGAGTGGGGTGCCACAAAGATCTTTTCTGGGTCTGGTTCTCTTCAATATGTTTATCAGCAACATTGGAGAGGGCATCTATGGCAAGCTGTGTCTCTTCACGGATGACACAAAGCTCTGCCATAGGGTGAAGAGTGAAGAATAGATCAAGGAGATCCAGAAGGATCTACAAAGCCTAAAAAGGATGTATAAGCTTTGGCAGTTAAAATTCAACACTCATAAAAATGCAAGGTTATGCAACGAGGGAAAAAAAGGACAGAGTACTGGATGGGAGTGGTTAAACTGAGCATTACTATAGAGGAAAGGGACCTGGGAGTCATCATTATTGACTTCCTCAAACAATCAAGCCAGTGTAACAAGGCCTTTAGTAAGGCTAATATGATGCAGGGGTTATCAAAAGGTATTGACAGCCAAAAGAAGGAAGTACTACTATCTCTATATAGGATACTGGTGAGGCCTCACCTGGAATATTGTGCTCAGTTCCAGAGTCCTCACTGAAGGAAGGACAGAACAGGCTGGAGATGGAGCAACACAGGGTCACCAACATAATTCAGGACCAGGAGGGCAGATGATAAAAAGATTGCCTCAAGGCACTGAACATGCACTTACTGGAGACCAGGCAAGAGAGGAGGGATATGATAGAGATCTTCAAGTTCCTGAAAGGAATAAAATGAGGTGACCTGAGGGGAAATGTTTAGCAGGAGTACACAGACAAGAACTTGTAGTCATGAGTGGAAACTCATGAGAGGAAGGTTTAAGAGGAATGGGAGGAAGTTCTATTTTATGGAACAGGCGATGGAGCCATGGAACAGTCTGCTAGCAGAGGTGGTGGGCACCAAGACTGTATGGTTTTAAGCATGGCCAGTGATTATGTCATGCATATTATAGCATAGTATAATCCGAGCGGCAAAAATAGTGAAGGACAATGCAGCTGCAGGGATAGTATAGTGCATATTTGTTAGCTCTGTCCCTGTAGGCATTGTTAGTCAGGACGAAGAGGATAAATGCTCCCCTGCATGCTGTGTCACCAAGCTGCTGCTGTGGTGCAGAAGTTAGGTTCGCAAGCAGTGAAGGATGGTCGAATGTTCAGTGGACCAGGGTTCAATTTCCTGTCTTGTGTTTTATTTTTGCTCTCGAGTTTCTCCCTGTTCCTGAGTTGCCCATCCCCCAGGGATGGTTATATTTAGTTTGCAGGGTGCCTCCAGACAGTCAGTCCTAGTACTTTTTGTTTATTTGTACAGTAGCACTGTGTGTTTTTTTGATGTGCTACCTTGTGTTTTGCTACTTTGCTTGCACAGTTTTTGACTGCGCTATTCTGCAGTCAGCAC
Organism: Neoceratodus forsteri; assembly: GCA_016271365.2. Lineage (NCBI taxonomy): Eukaryota > Metazoa > Chordata > Ceratodontiformes > Ceratodontidae > Neoceratodus > Neoceratodus forsteri. The sequence continues at coordinate 605,272,778 of CM057449.1, read as the reverse complement.
TGTAATCCTGTGCTGGCTGGGGCAGAGTTAAGGGTTTGGTAGATGCTTTGGTCAGTAGCAGTAGGGAGTATTAGGGAGGAAGTAGGGGGTGAACCAGAAGGGATAAAACTCCATATGTCCCAAGGCAGATAGGGAACTCTGGGTAGCTTAGATGGACCTTTAGTCTTTTTCTGCCATTATTGTCCATATGTTTCTGATGAGATGGTGGAGAATGGTCAAATGAACTGCATTTGTTTGTCAAGAATCTGAAAGAAACAAATATGAACATTAGGTTTGTCATTACTTGTAGCTATGCAGTCAATTTCATTTTTAGATATATTCATCATTAAGAATTCAAAAGAGGAGACTGATACGGACCTTTTCAGCAAACCAACAGGCAAGAACATTATGATGTTGGCCCATTCCTGTCATTCCCACCACACCATCATGAAGTTCCTCACAAGCCAGTTCCTGAGTGTCTGCAGGACGTATAGCAACAAACAGTCTTTTCAGACTAATGTGGACATATTGGGTGCATAATTCCAACAACAGAGATATTGTCAAGCTGATATTGAAAGGGGAAAGATCCAGGGCTACCAGTGTGGAGATGGATTACTTGTTAGTTCCTAGAAGCAGGAATAACATCCCAAGTAACAAAATTAACTTTCTGACAACATACAGCACTCAAGTCAGGGACATGGAGGTTATCCTCCAGATGCATTAGGGGATCCTTAGGATGGAGCCCAAGTTAGCATCACAGGTGATCAACTTACCGGGAATGGTCTACAGACAATCTCGTAACTTGGATGACCACCTAACTCATTGTGTACAACTTACCCCCAAAGTGAGTCCTGATTGTCACCAGTTTGTTTGGGTACACATCAATGTGGAAAATGCAAGTACTGTGACATGATGAAGAAGTCACTCTTTTGTGGCTGGCCCACTGGCACAGTGGTTGGTTTTATGCTTGCGACACTGGTGACCTGGATTTGGGAATGGTCCCGGGGAACCGGAGGACCGGCCGGAGGAGAAGGATAGAGCACCCACTGGGCAGATCTCCTTCTGTGAGGGGAGGGTCAGGTGCATATCCAGTGCTTAGAGACTCCTGGTGGAGGCTGAGGGTACCACAAGCTGCCAGCACCTAGTTTCAGAGGGGACGGGGCAGACACAGGCATCATTGCATGTCACTGCCCCTGGAGGAGGATACCTAAAAAAGCACACTTACGGCCACCATGAATGAAACCTGTCCTTGGCTCTGATTAACTTCCAGGCCAGCTCCCTGATCCAGTCCCACAATTGTGGCATTAGCCCTGGTGCCTCAACCCCACCCTGGGGGGAATTCCAGGGGTGTTGTGGGAACCATGGCCAATATGGAAGTGGGAGCTCAAGGGTCCATGACCGGGCAGATGTACTGGCCACCGTGAGCAGGAAAAAGAGTAACATTTTAAAAAGAAAAGAAGTCAATCTTTTTTATTAATCCTAGCAACAGAAAAACTCTATAGATTCACAAGTTCATCAACAGATATGCGTGAAGTATGTGAAATTCAAGTAGGTCACGAAATTCGTGGAGCAATTTTACAAAATTCACGGCCGTGGATTGTGCAAATTTCACTATGAAGTGTGAAATTTCACTCATGAATTTTGCACTTCACCCACAAATTTCATGCTTCATGGTTAAGGATGACAAATTTCACAGAAAACTTTGAAAAAAAAACACGCAAAGTGAATTTCGAAGGTTTGGCCAGAACTCAGTGAATTCTGCAAAGCACGAATGTTCGGCGCTTTGTGTGGAATTTGTGGGTGAAGTTTAACTTCACAACATCTCTGTTCATCAACTATGATACCACACATGTGGTATACCTTGGCCCTGTTTTGTGTAGCACTTACTATGTAGGTCACACTAAACATAAATTGGAGGAAAGGGCTGTAACCACATGTGTTCCATGCAAAATATCAATTTGGATTATGTGCTAGCAGCACACATGTACCAGACAACTGGATAATGTGGCTGGACCTTTCAAGGTATTAAAAAGGTGGTATTAGGTCTAAGGGAAGGGAATTGGGAAGACTTGCTAGCCAAAAGGAGTTATTTAAATTTTTAAACTGAGGGCAATAGTTCTTCCTGTTCTCAATGCCAAACCTGAGATTTCCCCATACCTGTAAATGTGACCGTATTGTAACTGAGGTAATGGTTAACAAGAACTAGTGAATGACTCCATTTAGTGAATTGATCCCTATAGGATATCTTTTTTTGCTGCTGTATTACTAAACTGTCTTGCTTTTGTTTCCACTACAAATCATGTATTACAGGTCTCAGTTTCTACTACTAGTCATACTTCCGAATTATGGCTATTTACACTCATTACATGAGTACAGCTGTTAGGACTGTTATTATGCACTTTAAAGTTTGTTCTGCACTGTTTTTATAGCACTTTATCAAGCACTTTACTGACATAGCACTGTACGGCACTTTGTTAAATACTTATCTGTCCCCAGTGCCTGTATCTTTAAATGTTATCCTATATTAGGCACCTGTGGGTCTGACCACATTTGTCTCTTAACAATGCACTTTTGCAATAAAAAAATGGGAAGAAGGATCAGGTGTGCTCACTCTTAGCCTGATTTATTCTTCAAATATCTAATAAAACTGGCTTCCTGGTATGCAAAGCCTTGCTATATTTGTTATCTTTGGTGGTAGTGTGTGCATGGTTTATTGTTTTTGCATCTCATGCAATTACAGTGCCTGTTATAATGGATGCATCTGTGTACACAACTTTTGTCCATTATATTTAGTGTCCGTTATATCCAGAGGAGGTGGAGCCTATTTGTTAGATGCATCTAGTGGGTGAGCAGGGCTCAGAGTGAATGAGAACCTATCAAAACACTTTATAGACTACGTAGAATCCTGCCTAGGATATATGTTTCTGTATTCTGTGGGTTTATTTAAAGTTATTTATCTGTCAGGGAATATTTGTTTTTTAACGACGTTTATTGCAGAAGATAAGAAGACAATAATTCTAGTGGCTGGATGTTGGGGTTCTAGGACAGTAAGAACTAAGGCAATTATACTGTAAGGGTTTTATTTAAATATAAAATAATTTCCTCTTAGTTTAATTAACTAATAGAAGTTTATGCAGCTTGTGGAGAAATATTTTGTAAGAAATTGAATCTCTGTAGCTCCTCCATCTTAATTTTGCATTTGCCAAATCTCCTCATCAGCTCTATATCCCATCTCCCCAAAAAAACACTACAAATGCCTATAAAAGCTTCATAGTGTCAGTTATAAGCAATGCTTCTGTCCATTATAACCAGAGAAAAATGCATTGGATTTGATATGTTTGGTTTGGAAAATCAGTTTTTGTCCACTATAACCGACTATGCATTATATCAGTGTCTGTTATAAGTGGAGTGTACCTTGATGTCCCTGGTGTCTTATAAGTAGAGATGGGTGAAGTTGGCTAAATTTGCTTTGTGAATTAGTCTAGGAATTTAACACAATTCACAAAGTGGGGATCAATCCATGAAGTGTGGATTTTCTCTGCGAACTGCAGAATTCTGCCTGTGAAGTGCAGAATTTTGCCTTCAAATGGAATTTCACACATGAACAGCAGAATTTCACTGTTCACTGGTGAAATTCTGCCATTTGTGGCAAAATGTCACACTTTGCATGTGGCATTCCACCGTTCATATGGAAAACGTCATGATTTTGGGCAAAGTCAAAGTTGCTGAGGGTAGGGAAAACTGCAAAACTCCTCGAATGTGAATTCTGGCCACTTCAAAGCAATTCACTGGTGGAGTAAAACTTTGCTGCAACTCTGCTCATAAGCTAGGGTGAGGTAACAACAGACCCCCTGGTCTTCTGTTATCTCACATACATTTTGCTGCAGGGAAAGCAAGTTGGGTAAACTAGCCTCCCAGAGGCACACCTTTTTGGATAGCTTCTGCCACAACAATCATAGTTGGAATGCAACTCATTTTTAGGAAAAAAGTGCAAGCCTTCAGGCTTCCAGGCACCTGCAGCAGCACTACACACAGTCTATTGCTTTCTAGTAGACTCCTTCACTTACTTCTTCTCTCAGTGGCTCCCCCTTTTAATACTTAAAGGCAGCCGCACCTGGCACTGCCAGAGGAGGGCATCAAGGGGGGAGGTAGGCTATACCAAATGAGACACTTTTGAATCGGTGATTGCACTTAGTTTTACTATACTCTATTCCTTGCATCCTCATGTGAAGGAACCAATACCATTATCATATTGCAGCCTACTACTAGCTGACAAACACATCCCAACTTCCTACCTAAGTAACCTGGAACACAACGTGGAGCAAATTACTCAAATGTGCTTCACCCACCCAATGTGCAGCATCAATGAATGTCTGCCTTCCTCTTCCTCTCTGAATCTCCTGGAAACTATATTTAAAATGGACAGTTACATGTATGTGATTTCACTTTGCTTCAGAACATACTTACAAGTCACTTGGAAGCTTATGTACCAAAACAGCATGTTCTATTTGCGAACATACGAACATACGAAATTTGCCAGCAGATGAAGGCCTAGAGGTCTATCAAGTCTGCTCGAATGTGCAGCTAGCACCCCTTATTCTGCAGGTGCCCCTCCCTTCCACCCTTCCCCTTCATTAGCCCTCCCCCTTGTCCTGTCCCATCCTCGTTTGAAGCAGTCCACTGTTCTACTGCCTACCACTTCAGCAGGTAATGCATTCCACCCAGCCACCACCCTCTCTGTAAAAAAGTGTCTCCTCATCTCCCTCCTGAACCTTCCTCGCTCCAGTCTCATATCATGGCCCCTGGTGGCCCTCCCCTTCCTTACTTTGAACAGCCCCTCTGTACTCATCTTGTTTATTCCTTTCATGTATTTAAAGGTTTCAATCATGTCACCCCTGTTTCTCCTCTCCTCCAGTGAGTACATGTTCAACTCCTTCAACCTCCTCTCGTATGATAAGTCCCCCAGCCCCTTGATCATCTTTGTCACTCTGCGCTGGACCCCCTCCAGTAACTTAATGTCCCTCTTCAGATATGGACGCCAGTACTGCACACAGTACTCCAGGTGTGGTCTAACTAATGACCTATACAGTGGCAGAATCACCTCCTCCCTCCTCGAGGATATACCCCTTGCAATAAAACCCAGCATTTTGTTGGCCTTTGCAGCTGCCTTCCTACATTGTGCCGAGTTGTTCATTGACCCTGTAATGAGCACACCCAGATCCTTCTCCTCCTCTGTCTGGGCTAGCTGCACTCCCCTAACTGGTAACTCCTCCTTGGGTTCTTCATCCAAATGCAGCACCTTGCACTTTTTGGCATTAAAGCCCAGTTGCCAGGTGTCTGACCAGGTTTCAAGCTTTGCCAGATCATTCTGCAACCCCTGCCATCCCCTAGGTCATCCACCACCGCGCTACCTTGGTATCATCAGCAAACAAACTGATCTTGCTCTTGATGTCCCATGATATGTCTGCAATGAATATCCCAAACAACACTGGTCCCAACACTGAGCCCTGTGGAACACTGCTCATCACTGCCCTTGGGTGTGAGAGTTCCCCACCCACCACCACCCTCTGTTGCCTTCCCTGCAGCCAGTTTCCTACCCATCTCACCAGCTTTGCACCCGCCCCTGTGCCTACTAACTTCCTTCCCAGCCTTCCATGTGGCACTGAGTCAAATGCCTTACTGAAGTCCAGATACAGGACATCCACTGCATGGCCCCTGTCCAGTTGCCTAGTTACCCAGTCATAGAACTCGACCAGGTTGGTTTGGCAGGATCTGCCACATATGAAGCCATGCTGTCTGCTGTCCTGTAGTCCTTTGGCCTCTAGGAGGGCCACCAGCCTCTCCTTCAGGATAGCCTCCATTAGCTTACCCACGATGGATGTGAGACTCACTGGTCTGTAGTTTCCTGGTTCATCCTTTTGCAGATCTGAGTGGAACAAACTCACACGTCAGGTGCTATGCAATGTTCCATGCAATGTGAAGGACTCCCAGGCCACCCCACCCAATCTACTGAATAATATAGAGGGTAATGTTAGGTCTTTGGTTAATAACCATGCTGTAAACACTTTGAGAGGTTGCCATGACATCATTGTAAACCTTGAGAGTGTAGCTCGAGAGGTTTTCAGATGTCATGGCAACCTCGAGAAGTATTTTCAGTGTGGTTATGAAACAAAGACCATACATTATATTTTATAGTGTATCTTAGGCTACCAAGATCATGTAATCACCACGTAGCTACCAAGAATACTAGTTGGACCCATTGCATGCAGCAGATCATGGCCTGAAAGGACTGTTCCTCAGCAAAGCTAACTGATAGAAATAAAATGGAAAAGAAATTTCAGTTACAAATGTTTACAACTACTAGTGATCACCATTCTCAAAATGGAACATCGAATGTTATGAGCATTCTGTTTTGTTATATTATTGATATGACATACTCAAGAAGGGTTGAGGTTGGTTGAGGAGGTTAAGGAGCACATTGCGCAGCTTGGCAAGAAATTGTTTTCATTTTCATCCAGCACTGCATTCTCTGAGATTCTGCCTATTTGGGAAAAGGGGAAGAACAGGCAGAAAATCAGAGAAAAAGAGATAAGTGAGCTCAACACATGGCTCTAGGACTGGTGCCACACAAAGGGCACCACTTCATCGGAAACTGTGGCAACTTCTGGGAAAGGGAGTTATTCAAATTCAACAGCCTCCACCTGACTAAAGAGGGAGTCAGAGCACTAGGCCAGAAATTTGATGTCCACGTAGGACATTTAAACTAGCGGGAGGGGAGATGACGGTAGCTCTGGGAGAAGCACACGTAGAGCCTGCTGTCTCTCCCCCCTCCTGCTAGCACCAAATCTACACACTCCAGGATAACAAAAGAAAATAGCTGAAAACATAAAACCCTTTCTGGCTCTGGTGTTGACCATCACAATGCAAAGGGAGGAACCATAAACAGGGAAAACTACAAAGGGACGAACAATAAGATCAAGGTAGTAATGACAAACAAGGTGACAAGGCAAGAGTGGTCAGCACTATGCCTCAATGCATGCAGTCTAGCTAACAAGATGACTGACCTCACTACCACAGTAGCTGAGGCAGGGCTAGACTTGGTGGCTGTGACCGAAACATGGTTAACAAATAATCATGTTTGGGAGGTGACTATCCTGGGTTACAATTTGTTTAAGAGAGACAGGACTGGGAAAAGGGGAAGGGGTAGCTAGTTATGTTAAGGATACCATCAATGCTATACAAATACAACAGGCACTGTGGAAAACAAAGGATCTATGGATCACATTAAGGGCCAGAAGCCGGAAACCCATTCTGGTAGGAATAATCTACAGACTCCAAAATCAGGAGGAAGCCAGGGAAAAGGAAATCCTGGAAACCATCCTCCAGATGTTCGCCAAAGGGACATGGTCCTGATAGGGGATTTCAATCTGCTGGACATAGATTGGAATACCCACACAGTGGCATCACAGAAGAGCATGGACTTCCTAGTCACACTACATGAAGCAGGCCTAAGTCTACTACTGGCATCACCCACAAGAGGTAACATGGTTCTAGATCTGATTTTCAAAAATAGTGATAGGGTTATAGGTGTGGAAGTAGGGAACCACCAGGGCAACAGTGTTCATAACATGGTATGGTTCAGGGTAAAAAGGACTGTAGACTCCACACACTCCAAACTGAAGGTCCTTGACTTCAGGAGGGCAGACTTCACAAACATGAAGGCCTGACTAAGAGACAACCTTAGTAACTTGACAGAAGGGAGCATTGAGGAATACTGGACAAGGTTGAAAGATGCAATAACCTTGGTCACATCACAGTGTGCCCATCAGGTTAGTAAGAACAAAAGGAGGAAGAAATCACTATGGTTTTCCAAGGAGGTGGCAAACATGGTGAGAGAAAAGTGCATAGCCTTCAGAAAGCACAAAGAGTTGTGGAATGAGGCAGACAAAACAGAATATAAACAGAAACTAAAAGATACACGGAAAGTGATCAGAAATGCAAAAGCTCAAACAGAGGTTAGGATACCTCAGGAAGTAAAAAAGAGTAACAAAACCTTCTACAAGTACATACGTGAAAAAAGAAAGACCAAACGGGGCATTGTTAGAATCACAAAAAAAGACGGACAAACCGCAGATCAAGATGGGGGGAAGGCAGAGGCACCCAATGAGTACTTCTGCTCAGTCTTCAAACAGGAAGAAGACAGTAACAGACCAACAATAGGCATAAAGAAGTGTCCAATTGAAGGAATAGACATGGGTCCCTTCACAGAGGAAAGGGTCCTGGAGGAAATAGACAAGTTAAAGGTAGATAAAGCTATGGGGCCAGATGGGATACACCCAAGAATACTGAAAGAACTAGGGAGGGAACTGGCAGACCCCTTAACAGTGCTCTTCAACAAATCATTAAGGAGTGGGGAGGTGCTGGAGGATTGGAAGAGTGCAACAGTAGTACCACCCCACAAGAGTGGAAGAAAGGAAGAGTCAGGTAACTACCATTTGGTTAGTCTAATGTCACTCATGGAAAAAAATGGTGGAGTCCCTGCTGAAGGAAAGAATCATAGCATTTTTGGAGCAAACTGGTTAGCTTGACAAAAATCAACACAGTAAACCTCGTTAATTTTTTTCAATTGGGTCACCAAAACAGTGGATCAGGGTGGGGCAGTGGATGTGGTTTACCTGGACTTCAGCAAAACGTTTGACTCCATTCCACACAGGAGACTAGTCAAAAAACTGGAGAACATCGGAATTGGGCCCGAGGTTACAAACTGGGTCAGAAACTGGTTACATGAGGGAACTCAGAGAGCATTAGTAAATGGCACTCTGTCTGTGGAGGGGAGGGTGACCAGCGGGATCCCACAGGGATCAGTTCTGGGGCAGATCCTCTTCAACATATTCATCAGTGACAGTGCAGACGAACTGGAGGGAAAGGTGTGCCTGTTTGCAGACAACACTAAAATTGGCAACAGGGTAGACACAACAGAGTGACAGCAAAGCATGGAAGCTGATCTCCAAAAACTGGAGGAGTGGTCCAAGACCTGGCAATTGAAATTCAATGCCAAAAAATGCAAGGTAATGCACCTGAAAAAGCATAACCCAGGGAAACTGTACTCAATGGGAGGGGAGCAGCTGGTGGCTACCAGGCAGGAGTGAGACCTAGGGGTGATCATATCAGATGACCGCAAGGTCAGTAGACAATGTGAAAAGGTAACACTAAAGGCTAGTGGTATCCTGGTATACATAGGGAGGGACATAATGAGTAGAAGGCATGAAGTAATCATGCCCCTGTATTGGCCCCTGGTCAGGCCTCACCTGGAGTACTGTGTCCAGTTCTGGAGGCCACACCTCAGGAAGGACATAGGCTGGAGATGGTACAGAGAAGAGCAAAAAAGATGGTGCAGGGCTTGCATCAGAAACCATATGAGGCAAGACTGGATGACCTCAAATTATACTCCCTAGAACAACGCAGACATTGTGGGGACATAATAGGAACATTCAAATACCTTAAAGACAACAACAGGGTGCACATACAGAACCTCTTTCAGATAAAGGAGTACAGTAGGACTAGAGGGCACGATCTTTGTCTTAAGGGAGGAAAGTTCAGAAGCAATACAAGGAAATTCTTTTTTATAGAGCATGTTGTGGAACCATGAAATAGCCTGCCAGAGGGGGTGGTGGTAGCCAAGACAGTGGAGGAATTAAGTGGGCATGGGACAGACACTGTGGGATACACAAGCAGGCAGCTAAGTAAGGGGGTAGGAAGCCAAGGACAGACTTGATGGATCACATGGTCCCCATCTGTCAACAGCTTCTATGTTTCTATGTAACAAGGTTGTAATCTGCATAAGTTCAGTTAGTAATAAGGGCTCCCCATACATTACACACATTTTTATTGAATCTTCCATAGAATATGAGAAACAGAGTGCACAATGAAGTCATGTACCCATATACTTAAATACACTCACAAGGCCTGACACTTGTCTACCATATAATATAATCTAAAACTGAGTACAAACAGTTATTCTCATCATTAAATTATGTGAGCTTGTCAACATTGCCTTTATTTCAGTTAATTAGTCATTTATTTTACCAAAACATCCTGTAAATTATGCACATTCCTCTGAAGTGCACACAGTGCATCTTCAACAGCTGAGCCATTTTAACAGACAATGGTGCTGTCTACATTTAAATGTTGATGAGTCTTTGACAACACACAGCAATATCATTAATAAAAATGGTAAATAAAATATTGAGGCCCTTAATAATAACCCCTGGGTGTACTCCTCTCTTAATGGGCAACACATGACATCTTTTATTGCTACACCCAGTCGTGAATCCTTTGATAAATCACTCACACCAATTTATGACTTCATTATGCATGGAATAAAATGTGAATTTACTGAAAATAGTGTACTTCATACACAATGTAGCCCAGCATGCTTTACAAAGCTATGCATTAGATAATGATACTGTAGTGGCTGCATGCAGGCAAATAGAAGAGCATTTATGTTCTCTGCAACATCTCACACAGAGTCAAGGAATGACTGCATTGAAATGTATTTAGTGAAAGAAGGAAGGTTAGCCAAAACATGCTCTTTATTAACATCTAGACAGCTACCAGAGAGGGGCAGAAGCATCTTAACATTGTATTATGTAAAACACCCTGCTTATCTAAATGCCAGTTTTCTTTTACAGGTGGAAGTATTGTTTCTTAGTAGAAAAGCATATTAAGAAAACAAGCTGCAAGTTCAGTGAACCAAACAGGTCAAATTTCATGTGCTCAGCTCTCACATAATTTCACAAAGCCTTTGGATAAAAACATGAACTTTTAGTTTGACTGGTTCAAATGGTTTGGACCAGTTGAACCAGTCCAGTGGGAGAGCAGGTGAACAGGAAAACTGCAGACCATGCAGTATTTAGTCACATGGTACATAAACTTGTTATTGTGCTAGCTCAGTGCTCTGCTGCAGCAAGAAAGCTCACTTACACCAGGTGTTGGACTGATAGGCAGCTAGACATGGCTTTTTGATTGTAGTAATCAGTTTTTTTTCTTTTATTACAGAGCTTTTTCTCCCTTGCCCACTCATCTTTGCAGGGATACACTGTGTTCAGGCATAGAGTCTCCTTATCCTTCAGAATACAGCTAACCCCAACAGCTCCCGTGGCTTCCTCTGTGGGTAGTGGCTGCAGGGGAGACCCACCCTCCACTTGAAGCAGTCCACCATGTGGACAGGATCCAGTGACATGCTTTAGAACCCAAGGGAGCTGGAGGAGCCAGGGACATCAGTCTTGATACAGACAGCCCAGTTTTCTGTTGCAATGGTGGCATGGCTGGTAGTGCAAATGGAATGGTACTCTGGGTGGCCTGGGTTCCAGCTCCAACTGAGTCACTTACTTCTTTCTCTCTCTTCTGTTTCTATGTGTTTCATAAATGTGCTCACTCAGCTCTTGCAGTTGAAAATATAATTATCTGTGCAGTGCAAGGTCGTGCATTGGAGAAAGAGTAATGTGCTCTGGGATGGCTCAGTTTTCAGTTGCCTTGGTGGTGCAACTGGCAATGCAACTGGAATGGTATTCTGGGTGGCCTGGGTTCAAGTCCCAGCTCAGGTACTTATTTCTTTCTCTCTTCTGTTTCTATCTGTTCCATAATGGTACAGCTGGTAGTGCAACTAAAATGGTATCCTGTGTGGCCTGGGTTTGAGTCCCAACTAAGGCACTTATTTCTTTTACTGTTCTATTTGTATGAGCTAGAGAAGGATCTCTGATTGTAGCATTTATTTATTTATTAGATTTTGTTAAATGGGTAGGCCTACTAGACTTGAAAGTTCCTTTTTCAGGGGTGATCCGGAATTAGTTAACAAGTAACAATGTAATGCATAGCAACGACACAGTATAATAAAATTATCTGGACATTACAGTAGATTACAATAGTTGTTAGCAAAGTATAACAATAGTACAAGAGACACATAAAGTGAAGTAGAAACAATAATATAATTGAGCAGCATAGCCATTGGGCATAGATAACATAACAATGTAGAACAATGTGTAACATAACAATGTAATAACTTGACACCTTATTGGTGGCAGTTTCATTGACCCCTCCCCATGTAAAGGGATTTTACACTGGATTTGAAGCTGGATAAGGCCTTACAGTCCCAAGCTTCAGAAGGGAGGTTGTTCCACATTGTAGGAGCAAAGCAGTCAGAGGATCTGCTACCAGACTTTGATCTGGGAACATCCAGCAAGACACTGGATGAAGAACAAAGCGTTCTACTTAGTGGCTTAATTTTTTTTTGAAGTTTAACTTTTTATTAACTTTTTCAGTTACAATATAGACAAACAGAAAGAAATGCAAAACAGTCAATAACATCGATTATTTGAGCAGTACATGTATGGAATCCAGCACTATAAATTAGACAAAAGAAGGTGAGGGGGGGGGGACAGTAGGATGGAATTGTATAGCAAGGGGAATGCAATAGCTCATTATATAAGATAGACTGTAATAATATTTATTCATCAGGATAGAGTAGCCAATGTTACAGTGCTACTTTAATGACATTCTAAATGCTAGGCTAATACAAAACATGAGTAAGTTGGAATAATTTGTTGAGCTTATGATATGTATTGATAGTACTGGAATAGCTGTAACAAGTATTGCACGTAATAGTATTATAAACATTTAAATGATGTGCAGTTCTAAGCTAATATTAGGAGATATTATTATAGGAGTTACTATAAATTCAGTAACAGTATTTTTATAAGATATATCAGAAGCTCTCAGAACACTGATGTTGGGCCAAAAGAATCATACTGTAAGTGGTATATCCAAGACAGAGAAAGTGCTTATCCAATTCCTTGTCCAGGGTATGATAGAGTGCCCATAGCTGTTCTACTGTTATTGTTGCTTAAATAGTGATAAAAGGGTTCCCAGGTAAGGATGTGAATATGCACAGTGATAGTAGCTATGTGGGAGAGGTGATCATAGGTAGTTAGCTGGGATAGGTTACTTAAGAATTCAGTTAAAGTAGGTGTACCTGAGGTTCACCAATTTTGCAGCAATAGTTTTTTCACAATAATGCTTGCTTGTATTAGTAGCGATCTCTGTCTCTTGGGCAAGACAAGGGGATTTTTGTCTAGTCCAATTAGGAACAACTCAGGGGATGGGGATAAGGGGAAGTGTAAAATGATGGAGAGGGTATTTATAACCTATGTCCAGAAGGGTCTGATTTGTGGGCAGCTCCATAGGATATGGTATATATTTAAGCAATAAGGCATGACAGGGTGTGGTATATCATGGGATATTGTCACACCTCGGGTGGTTGGGCATGAGGCCACAGGCTGAGTGCATCCAACCTCACGAGAAGTAATGATATCCCATGATATACCACACCCTGGAGTGACTTATTGCTATTATGAACCGAGTTTGAAGTTTTATAAATAAAAAAATTAAACAAACTGGTTTTATAACATTTTATGAATGAGCTTTTGGGTGGCATAGAAGTACATTTTGAAAAAATAGTTCTCAGACAGTAGAGAGCAAAGAGGCTGGTGGTGCCAGGACTTTTTTGAAGCTGTGATGATGTAGCCCGATATCATCATGGCTTCAAAGAGCTCTTGGCCAATCAGATTCCTCTATTTATGATCCTCAGTTCATAAATATATATATATATATATATATATATATATATATATATGTATATATATATATCACCATGCAGTTGAGCACATCACCAGCAATGGTGCAATGTTGAATCCTTAGCGGAGTACAAAACTTTAGGTGTATGATACCAACACTGCAGCACTTTATTTTGAATAAGGAGGCTCTTTGGGTCCTTGAGACATTTATGAGCAGTGCAGCAGCATTGGTGTCACTCTTCATCTGATATGGTTATTTGTAAAGCTGATGTCCAATATCTTCTAGCAGGGGCTGTTTGAGTTGGTATGCTGTTCCTAATGTGGGAGTATATTAGCCCTGCCCTGCCTTCATCTGTTTTGGTAAAGGGGGGGTGTTGGTTGGGTGCATACGAGTCTTTCAGCTTTTTAATGTGTTGGGTTAAAGAGCTGCATAGCTGGGCATACGCCCAGAAGTATGCTTGTGGTATTTCATATCAGGACTGCAGCCCTTGGAATGACTCAAGAGTGTTAGTATGAGGGAGTAATATGTCTTTTAGAGTGTGAATGCCTTTTTCTTTCCAATCTGTCCAGTGCAAGGGCATGCTACCAATATTTATAGAATGGTTTCACCAAAGAGAAGTAAGCAGGTTGTGGGGTAGATCAATTGCATCCATTTACCAGTCTGTTGCCAGGCTTTGTAGGATGCCTTAATAGAAGGGAGCATGCGGGGGGGAAGGGCATAGTTTTTGTGAACATATATGATATAGGATTAATTTGTCCGAGTATGGCAATTTCTATTTGTGTCCATGTAGGAGGGGACCTGTTGTAGCAATCCATTTTATGCTTTGGGTGTTTCTAAGTGCCCAACAATACTCCTTGAACCAAGGAAGTTTCCAACCCCCCACCCACCAACTAATTCCAAGTTTATTCCTGCTATACCTGGGCTTTTGACCCTCCCATAAGAACAGCACTATTAATTTATCAAGTTGGTCAAACCATTTAATAGATATCAGAAGGGGTATGTGTGACAGGAGGTGAAAAATTTGGGGGGCAACAATCATTTTGATTGCTTCTATTTTGCCAACCATAGATAGTTGCAGTGATTTCCAGCAATCAAACTCGAGCTTAATTTTAGTGAGCAAGAAGTTAAAGTTGAAGTCGCAGAATGTGTGTATTTTGGGGGTTATTTTTATCCCTAAGTATGCTATTGAGGTCGATGCCCATCGAAGGGGTAGGGCAGAGAATTTCCGGAGGTAGCTATTTTATTTAAGTGAAGAATTTCAGATTTAGAATGATTTATTTTTAAGCCAGAAAGAGTTGTGAAGTGTTCAATAGTGGCATGATGGATTCATCTGCTTAGTGGCTTAATTTTTAGAAGATTTTTCAGGCTAGGAGGGGTGTGCCAAACACTAGCTTGTGCGTTAGACACAGTGTGGGAAATTCTAATTTACATTCAGGAGAGGGGCAATTAAGCAGAGAGAGAAACCTACTGCGATGCTCTATGCAGGAGACACCTGCAGTGAACTGATCACTTTTGTTATATAAACCTTTCAGCTTACTGAGCTCTGTCTCTTTGATAGAGCATAGAACTGGAGCTCCATATTGTGGCTTAGGTAGGAGGATACTGTTAGTGATGGATTGTCATGTGGATGGGATGAGATATTCTCCAATCTGGAACATAAGCCCAAGCTTCTGAAGGATGGATTTTGACAATTGTTCTATATGAAGCTTGAAATTTAATTCCTGGTCATGGTAGACACCAAGGTATTTTTGTAGGAACTACTACCTCTATGTGAGAGCCAGATATGGAAGTTATATTAACTAGAGTACTTCTATTCACACCCAGCTTCCTGGAACTGAACAGCATGACCTTACTTTTTTGAATTCAATACCAATTTGTTCCTACCAACCTTCAAGTTTCCTAAAATCTTCGGCCAGACCTGCATATAAAGAGGCAGGATCAGAATTAGTTTTATATAGTTCTGTGTCATCCACGTAAAGGAGCTCCTTAACACACCACAATTTTCTGTCAGTGCATTAATGAATAACAAGAAAAGCAAAGAGCCTAGTATTGAGCCTTGTGGTACCCCAACTGTGACAGGTCTAAGGGAGTTTAAACAGCATTTCCATTGAACCAGTTGGTTTCTGTCCAATATGTAGTTTTTAAACCAGCGACAGAAACGTTCATCCAAATCCACGGTGCTAAGTTTTGTTAGCAGTATATCATGGCTAACAAAGTCAAAAGCTTTAGTTAAATCAACAAAGATGGCTCAAGCAGCTAGGCTGGAGCTCATTGTCTCAAAGATGTCTGAGGTTAGTTGAATCAAGGCAGTATAGGTGCTATGATCAGACCTAAAGCCATGCTGAGCTGAGTGCAGGATGCTATGTATGGCAAGAAACTTTAACTGATTATAAATGAGTTAGTCTTGAATTTTGGCCAGAGGGCAAAGCAGAAAGAAGGGTTTATAGTTTTTGATATGTACCTTGTCTCCTCCCTTGTGGACAGGCACAACAAATGCAACTTTTCATATAGTAGGTACCTTGCCCTGGGTCAAATATTTATTGAACAGGTCCCTTAATGGAGAAGTTGTGATCAGGGCTGATAGAGTAATTTAAGTAATTTGGGTTCCAGGTTATCATACCCAGTCAAGGAATCTATCTTTAATCTATTGAGCTGAGTTATTAATTTGAAATAAAATTTAGAGGGAGATTCAGACCTATTGTGGTGATTTGGGGAGGGGAGGGGTTGAGAGAATGCAGATGCTGAGCCTCTGAATTTCTCTAGATTAGTGAAGAAGTCATTAAAAGCAGTAGCCATGGCAGTTGGGTGGGGCAGCTGCTAACTAGGGGTGCTAGCTGCAGACTTAGATAGACCGGATGGTCTGTTTCTGCTTGCACATTTGTATGTTCCAGTGCTTAATTTGTGCCAGGGCTTGCCAGGGCTCAGTCCCGGCACCTCTTTTCATGCCAGGGCTGAGCCCTGGCACCTCTTCTCCCTGACACTGCACTTTAAATATTGTTTTTTGTGTGTGTATTCACTGTTCAAAGTTGGCTGGTTTGTTTGTGCTGCGGCAGTGCAGATTGCAGTTAGCTTATGCTTTGGGTGTTTCTAAGTGCCCAACAATACTCCTTGAACCAAGTTGTCCTTGCAGTTGTCCTCTCAGCTGAGCTTCTGCCTGCTGCTGCTTGCTTCTTCCATGCAGCTCGCTCCCAAGTTGCTTGTTCTGAGGGGGGGGTTGAGGTTGCCAGTGGCGGCATGCATGACCACCTCGCATTTGCATGCTTGTGCTTCATTACTAGACACACACAGTACGGGCATCACCTGACCAACTGTTCTGTGGTCAGGTGTCTCATGTTGCATGTGAAGATCATGGGAGGAGTCAGTAGTCACTGTCTTTTGTAGGCTGTGGCTGCATCTATTATTGTCTTGTTGTGAGGAAAAAAATTCTGCGTATTGATGATTCTGAATAAAAACTAAATTATTCTGAAAGTTAAATTTATTTGCAGAGCTGTTAAGTTGTACTGAGATTGGAGAGTCTGTCAGGGGTTGCTTAATTAAAAAGGAGAAAGGAAAGTCAGTCATCGAGTGGGCAAGGCAGGGAGTGGGCGGACCAAGGGATCAGGAAACAGAACACCCAGGTGGTGAGAAAGTAGCTGTGGCTGGGAGTGACTGGAACAGTCAGTGGGGAGTAGATACCTGGCTTAGGGAAGAGATTCAAGGAAGCCAGCAACATTCGGGGGTACTCTGAAGCAGTGAAGCATTTAGATAGAAGCCAGAAGGCAAGGAAGTAGTGAAGGAGAAGTGTAGGGCACAACAGAACAGAAGAAGCCTGCTTCTGTGCTTCAGGCCAGAACTTGAGACATACTACCTAAAACTAACCTAAAGTAAGTAGCAAACCAAAAGAAAAAAATACTTAAAACCTTGGCTCTTCAAACAATTTAGAGTAACGAAGCAGACTGCATTGAGGCTGACAAGTTTTGTTGCCTGAGCAGAGAACTCATCAG
This sequence comes from Neoceratodus forsteri, assembly GCA_016271365.2. NCBI lineage: Eukaryota > Metazoa > Chordata > Ceratodontiformes > Ceratodontidae > Neoceratodus > Neoceratodus forsteri. Next base: position 605,255,184 of record CM057449.1, on the reverse strand, counting down.
CTCAGTTGTGTATGAGCTTGGTAAATGCAGTCAGCTTTCTGCTGGGTTTGATTAATTATTTTTCATAGTTCTCCACAAGCTGAATTCAAAATTAACCCCCTAAGGCTATACAAAGGCTGAGGAGCTGTGTGAGACTGGTGGTATATCCGGTAGACTGGCAGCCTAGTGTTCCATTCCTACCATATTTGTGATTAAACAGGGGCACTGGTGCTGATAACCAGTAATTCTCCACCCCCAAGAAAAACTCATAAGTGTAAGAGGACCTGTGTCTCTGTATGAGTTAGGTACATAAAGCAGATAGGCTGGGTATAAAATAAAGTAGGTTGACCAAAAAAAAGTTAAATAAGAAAGGCAAAGGAGCAGCAGTGTGTGAACTTGGTACATACAGCAGCCTGTCAGGGGTTCATTGATTATTATACTTTCTAGTTCCCACTCCACCAGCTGAAAGAAAAAAAAAAACCCTAGGCTAAAGATTGAGGAGCAATGCTAGATATTTTAGTAACCTGTTCTGACTAGTCCCCAGAAAATCTTGGGTTTTAGATGGTCTGTTTTGAGCAGAGGAGTGCGCAGAGTCAGTGAACAAGGGGGCCAGAATCCCCACAAAGTTAGGGAAGTCTGGGGCATATATAATTACATTATAATTTGGTTGGAGGATGATTTTTCACAGGGGGTCAGGGGCCAGGGTAGCTGCCCCCCCCCCCGCTGCACACGCATATTGTTTTGATAGTGTGGCTTTTATTGAAGATAAAACACACTTCTGTTAATTACAGTTTCCCTACTCTTGACTCCTGGGGAAGAAATATTTTTTTCACCTGGACAGAGTCAGGGTATTGGACACTCTCGCTGACCTTATTAAGCAACAACAGTATGTACCACAGAGCATCTAGCAGGGTACAACTTTGCCCTGCTATTGTATGTTGCACAGTGGCCAGGGGTTCAGTACGTCTTAGACCCTGTCATATGATGAGATGTTGTTCTTGCTAGAGCAGCTAACCTCCCGTTGTAACAATTGCAGGAGCATAGTTATAATATTATAGTCAAAATTCTGTAATATTCCAGTCCAATTGCATGCCTGCTGTATTAATTGGATTCTTTTTTCAGAAACTGCATAAACTGTAAAGTAACATTTTTGTTACTTTACTTGGAAATGTAGTGTACCTTCTGCAATTTTTTCATCAATTTACTATGAAATTATATTCCATTTTCTATTTAATCTGCCACGTATTGCTGCTGCATTAAATTCATTTTGATAATTGCTGATCAGTTTATAAACTTTAAGCTCACGGTAATGTTCCATTTCAGGGCCACACACACTGATGCTACAAAGTCCTTTGGGCACCAGCACCTTGCTATTGCATTCTACATGCCCACAATCCTTTATCTATAGAAAACTTTTCATGCCTCAGTTTGAATGGCTTTTACAGCCACCAACTAAAAACTGGACCTTGCAAGACGCACTGTGGTACATTTTATTGCTTAATAAGGTTAGCCAGAGTCTCAAATACCCTAATTCCAAGTGGGAAAACAATTCTTCCCCTGTATGGGTTAGATGCACTGTGGTGAGTTTTGAGTCTTTTACTGAAGATAAAGCACACTTCTGTTACAGGTTCCCTACTAGGGAACCTTAACAGAAGTGTGCTTTATCTTCAATAAAGGCCCCAAAACACCACAGAGCATCTAAAACCCAAGAGCTTCTGGGGGCCTACCGGCCCCCACTGCCGTGGCTTTTGCAACACAGTACTGTGCCATTGCTTCTACATGCCCATGATCCTTTACCTACAAAACCTTTTCATGCTTCAGTTTTAATTGGCTCTGCTACTACTTGTAGCATGTTAGATGCTAAGTGGTACATTTTATTGCTTAGTAAGGTCAGCCAGTCTCCAATACCCTAACTGCCCTCCTCATCCCCAAAAAAAATCTTCCCCTGGATTCAGGGGTAGGTAACCTTTAACAGAGATGTACTTTATCTTCAATAAAAGCCCCTAAACTCCCCACAGAGCATCTAAAACCAAAGAGCTTCTGGGGTCTACCTGCAGCTGTCAGCCAGACTCTTCCCTTCAAAAAAAAAGAAAATGATTACCCTGGAAACAGGTGTAGGGAACCTAACACAGAAATGTGTTTTATCTGCAACATAAGCTCCAAAACTCACCACAGAACATCTAAAAACCCACAGCTTCTGAGTTCCTGGTGGCCCCCAGACCCTGTCATTTGGGTTTTTGACTCAGAGCCCTGGCACTTCTTTCTTTACAAATTAAGCACTGGTATGTTCGTATATACCTCAGTAGTGGGCAAGATTATGGAGGCACTCCTTAAGGAAAGGATAGTGCAACACCTGGAATCCATAGGAATACAGGATCCAAGACAGCATGGGTTTACAACAGGAAGATCCTGTCCAACTAATCTCATAGATTTCTTTGACTGGGTAACCATAGTAGTGGACCAAGGGGGTACAGTTGATGTCACCTACCTTGACTTTAGCAAAGCATTTGATACTGTTCCACATAGAAGATTAATAAGCTGGGTAGGCTGAGGATGGGGCAGAAGTTGGTCAACTGGGTGGGAAACTGGTTGGTGGGCAGAAAACAGAGAGTGGTGGTAAACTGTATACAGTCAGAAGAGATGCAAGTCACAAGTGGGGTACCTCAGGGATCAGTCCTGGGGCCAGTCCTCTTCAATATCTTCATCAGTGACATTGCAGATGTACTGGAGGGCAAGGTTTGTCTGTTTGCAGATGACACCAAGATCTGCAACAGAGTAGATGATCCAGATGGGGTGGGCAGAATGAGAAGAGATCTGGATAAACTGACAAAATGGTCAGTAGAGTGGCAACTGGGGTTTAACGCAAAGAAGTGCAAGATCATGCACATAGGGAAGAGAAACCCTGAAGCCACCTATAGGTTGGTAGGGGAGTTGCTGACAATCACAAGGGACGAAAGAAACTTGGGCATCGTCATCACAGATGGCCTGAAACCATCCAAGAAGACCACTAAAGCAGTAGGTAAGGCTAGGAGGAAGTTGGGGTGTACTAGCAGGGGTATCATAAGTCATAAGAGGGAGGTAATAATCTCTCTTTACAAGACACTAGTTTGGCCCCATCTGGAGTACTGCATGCAGTACTGGAGGCCACACCTGCACAAGGACATTAACAAAATGGAGGCAGTCCAGAGAAGGGCAACCAAAATGGTGCAAGGACTGCATCAGAAAACATATGAGGATAGATTAATAGAGCTCAATATGTATATCCTAGAGCAAAGGAGGGAGAGAGGTGATATGATCAAAACATTCAAACATCTTCAGGGCATTAAACAAGATGAAAGAGTCTAACATGTTTCAATATAAGAAAAATAGCAGGACAAGAGGACACAGCATGAGATTAGATGGAGGCCAATTAAGGGGTAATGTGAGGAAGTTCTTTTTCACAGAAAGGGTGGTGGATGCATGGAATGGCCTACCTCAGAAAGTAGTGGATATAAATACAGTGCAGGACTTCAAACAGGCATGAGATAGGCGTAATGGAGCAGTACAGATGAGTATAAATAGATAGGCCATTGACAGAGTAAAGGCCTATGGCACATTCATAAGGTAGAAAAAATGGGTAGACTGGGTGGGCCTCGTGGGCCTTATCTGCCGTCAACTTCTGTGTTTCTGTTTCGTATGTTTGTAGTTACATATGAACATATGAAAATGCCAGCCATTTTGCGAAATTTCATTCATTAGAGAATAAGAACATCCCTTTAAGAGACTGTTTACTTAGCTCCGGAAGTGCTTGGGGCCAGTGAGGTTCTTACCTTGAATGCTTCGGACATGTGTAATTTTTGCTCTTTTGAGTTCATATTTACATGTAGTTCTATTTCTTCTGCAGTTCTGCCAGTTACTAGCAAAGAGGGTTTGATTTGTAAAGCTCCCAGGCTTTATCCCTTGATTTCATGACCTGACACAGGTCAGAGGTTAGCCATTTAGCGTAAAGCCTCTTTACCCTTTTCTGGAGAAGGGGTGCATGTTTATTGGCCATGCTTAGAAAATTTTTCTGGAAGAAATCAAATGCCTCATCAACTGTATTAAGCTGTCAAATGGAGCTCCAGCGTACCTCAGCGTACCTCAGCTAGGCTACTATCCAATTACATTAAACTTAGAAAAGTTGCAAACAGATATGACTCTGGGTGAGGGCCTTGGGGCATTGATTTTCCACACACAAAAGATGGGAGAGTGGTCGCTGAAAGAGTCAGAAAGTGTGCCAGTGGCCTTGATTCTGTTTACTTTGTTTATAAGGATCCAGTCCAGAAGGGAATGGTTACCAGTTTTATTATTTTATCCGCATCAGATTCTTGATAATTTGGTGGAGTTTTTTTTTTCTTTTGTTACAGAGCTTTTTCTCTCTTGCCCACTCATCCTTGCAAGGATACACTGTGTTCATAGCATCTCCTCATCCCCCTAAATCCAGTTGACCCCGATGGCGCCCATGGCTTCCTCCATGGGTAGTGGCTGCAGAGGGAGAGTCATCCTCCTCCTGAAGCAGTCCACCATGTGGACAGGATTCAGTGGCAGGGTTTAGAGTCCAGAGGAGCTGGGAACAACAGCCATCATACAGATGGTTATACAGATTTTTATTCCCTGTTTTCTCCCTGGTCCTCCCTCCTCACCTGGCATAGGTGGAGCCTCTTGATAGCCTCGAATGCATGCAGCTACACCAGTAGATGGAGCAAGCTTTCTTGTCCTACCATAGGTGTTTCTGTGGTGGTGGAGCGGGATGCAGTTCTCTCCTGGCCTCAGTGCACTGCTTGCCTCCCGACATGGCAACTCAGGTTCATGCCCACACTCGGTTCAGCTGCGTTGCAGTACATCATGCTGCCACTGGGCTATCAGGGCAGATACTATATTTAGCTATTGTTATTGATTTAATTAATCACACTTGGAAAGCTCTTGTTTCATATAAAACAACAGACAAAATTATGTCTGTTGGAAGGTCAAACCTTAAAGCACTAAAAAGCATAATTTTACTGTGTGTGTGTGTCTGGTTGATATGTGTAGCAGGTCTCGTAGGCTATTTAGTAAAGTAGGGGTGGGAGGAAGGGAGTGTGTTAAGCAATGGACTAGACTTAAGCGGGTCTCTCTGGACTGGCAAGATGGCAGTTCCCAGTACCAATAGGTACTTTCTTGTAACAAAAATAAAACCAATTAAAAAAGACAACCTTTGTGATGCATAATGATTTGCTGAATACTTTTGCTGAGGCTTAGTAATGCAGACCCCTGAGTCCTGGGGGTAAAGTGAGAGAAAGGACTGGGAGACTCAGGTGGGCAGCAAGCAAATGGGTGTTGACTTGTCCTCGGCAGGGCCTCCTTGTAAATGAGCTTGCTCAATGGAGTCTTCCTGGTGAAATAAACTTGAACTTACCAGCTTGCCAGTGCCCTCTCTTGTTGGCACTTCTTCTTTGCAACAAACATTTTTTTATAATTGTGGTACAGAAGGCTTTTCACTGTGTTTTGGTATGAGCAGTACAGACAACCTCTGATACATGGGGGTAGAGTGGAGGGAGATACTGGGAGCCTAGGCAGTGGGTAGCAAGTGGGTGCTGGTTTTCAGCCTGCCAGTGACCACTATTGGGTAACACTTTTGTTTGCTTTGCAGAAACAAAATAGAAAAAACAATGTGTTTTCATAAAAGTTTTCTTCAAGTTTTTTAGATATACTACATTTGTATTTGTTAGGTGACTCCATTGTGCCTGCCCTGTAGAGTACAAGGAGGGACTGGGAGCCTGGGCAATTGCAGCAGCCAGCATGTGGACGTAGGTTGGCAGCATGCCATTGCCCAATACTAGTTGGCATATTTCTATGGAGAAACAAAATAAAAAATATATTTTTAGTTTCCAGTAAAGCATGTGTGAGTGTCAGGAGGATCAGTTATGCCGGCCTTGTGGAGTATAAGGAGTGACTTGGAGCTTGGGCAATGGGAAGCTTTCAGAAACTTGTTGTCAGCTGGCAGTCTGCCAGTGCTGATGACTCACTGGTATTTTTGATTTGCTGAAGCAAAGTAAAATTAAAAAAAAATGTATTTAACCAATAATGTTTTCTTAAAGTCCATGAGAAGTGCAGCATTTGTGTGCATCAGACTCAGTTGTACCTACAGTGTGGAATATATGGAGATAATGGGCAGCAAGCCAACACATGGTTGTTGACTGGCAGCCTGCCAGAGCCCATTACTTGTTGGCACTTTTTCTTTGCAGAAACAAAATAAAAAAAAAAATCACAAATAAAGTGTTTTTTTTTTCAATCATTCCTCATAAGTACAGAATGTGTGTGTGTAAGGCTTAGTTGTGCCTGCCCTGTAGAGTATAGGGAGGGTCTGTGAGTCTAGGCAGTGGGTAGCAGTGAGCATGTGGGTGTTGCCTGGCAGCCTGCCAGTGACTACTACTAGCTGTCACTTTTTATTTGCAGAAACAAAATACAAATGTAGTTCACAAATAATGTTTTCTTCAAGTTCACTAGAAGTACAGCATTTATGTGTATCAGACTCAGTTTTATCTGCCATGGGAACCTAAGTAATGAGCAGCAAGTGGTTGTTATCCTGGAGGCATAGATCAGGAAACTTAAACAGACCAGAAGAAGTTATAAAATTCACAAGTAGCATTTTATTACTATTGATAATAAAATAAAAATAAAGTTGTACAGGATAGCACTTCACAAAGGCAGTACAAACAAAAGACAAAGTCTTTCATCTGAAAGTCTCTTTTCAAATTAAATATCACTCTCTCTCTCTCTCACTGTCTTTCAAAAAAACATTGCTCTCTTTATATGAGATGGCTTTGATTAGGGGAGATGCTAGAGAGTCATCAATCAAGATGGCCGCTTAGTGTCTTGTTTCCACTAGTGCCACTGCTAAATCCAGCTTTATCTGCTAGACAATACTATGACTGGTTCCATGTCATAATAGCGAATGCAAAAAAGCGATCGCTATTATGGCGAGTGTATATGGCCGAAAAGCAGATCGGTGATATACACTTCAAGGCAACCCGACATCCAGATTTTTAAACAGTGTTTTTTTTTTGGGGGGGGGGGCTGCCCTCCCCACACCTCCTGAGTTAGGATTCTCAACTCCAGTGGAGTGCATATCGGGGAGGGGGCCAAAATCCAGATGTTGGCAAAATGTAAGCACCGCAGCTTGTAGCTGTGGCAAAATGTATATGTTTCCGGTCCCGAACCCAGTACCTGCTGTGCCAGAGCTAGTCACCCACACCACCATACCACATGGCTAGCTCAGCAGCAGCAGGTACACCAGTGCCTGAAAATTCCTTCCCTGTCCCTCCCCTTTCCCTCACTGTTCCTCCCTTCCATTCACCCTTCCCCATGGTCGCTATCCTATACCCTCGCTATTCTGCAGGGTAGCCCATAATAATAGCACCCAAAATGAGTTGCTATTTTTGTAGTCGCTCATTTTGCGGTCACTGTTATTGTGTGATACCCTATGATGAGCTGCTGTCTATTTGCCTGTTCGGTAGTTTATGTTTGGAGCACTGTATGGTTACAGTACTTGTTTTTGGTCAATCTTACCAGTTAAACTATTCTGAAAACTCGAGCTGGTGAGAAGGCAGCTTATCACAGTTCCAAAATGAGGAAAATGGTGGCAGCCACGGTGCCCTGAATCACGCAATGGTAGATGTGACAAATCTTTCTGACATCAAGAAAATGTTGCAAATTTTCATGGAAGATATTCCTGAACTGTGGAAATCCTTTAAACAAGTGGAAGAGCATCTGAATAGTGGACACAGAGCTATATGCTATGCAAGTGAAATCTCACGCAGCCAACCATGTTGACAGGCTGGCCAGCTCAAACATCAGGTGCAGTAACTCTGGCTTAAGTCTGACAATCAAGAGAACTGTGGCCTTCACAATAACTTAGTAAGGGAGTCCAAGAAAGTGTTGAAACCAATGATATGATTCTGTTCCTCCAAACTATGCTCCCCCAAGCACTGGACTTCTATTGGGACCTTCCCTTAGAAATTGAGCGGGCCCACTTCTCACTTGCCCCTTGACCTGGAAAATTTTCTTTCTCCATGCCCGATACTGGCTATGTTCATCCACAACAGCATCAAGGAACAAATACTGCAACTGACTAGAAAGTGGGCACACTGATATGGGATGGCATAGAATTCACATCTGTCAGGACATTTCAAAGGAGCTTGCCAAGAAACGTAAAGCTTACTCCGGAATAAAAAAGGACTTGGTCCACCATAATATACCTTACAGTATGCTCCACAGAAGTGACTGTGAGCCACGGTTTAGGGTGGGTGTGGAGTTGAACGGACAGCCAGCCTAATGTAAATGATACAGACCCAATGATTGAACTTCACGCTCACAGAAGATGTCCCCACATTTCTTGTGCTGTTTCCAAAAAGTAAAGCTTTTATTAGTCAAATACAAAATGTTGGTGCAGACAAAGCTGCCAGCCACTATTGCAATGGTGCTTCAAGATTACTCTCTTCATCAGGGGGCATCCCCTGGGTCTGCACCTTACAGTATGTACTACCCTGCCATTCTTGATATTTTCTGGTTTAATAAATGGCATGCCTTCCACTCCCTCAAGAGACTCAGACTTTTCTAACTACTACCCTGTGAATTAAAGAGGGCAACCATCGATGGGATCTTCCATCATATGGAGGATGGGACACCCATGGAGCACCTTTTACAGAGGCAAGTACAGAACTGCTGGGCTCCACTACTAGACCCCCTGAGGTACAGCTTCATCTGAGCTCTGCACCGCCTCCTCCCTGGGAGCCCTGGCACATGCTCAAGCTAAAGAGACATCACCACAGAGGGTAGGAGAGCTCCCATCCCCTTGAGCAGCTCACACTCCATTGGCAAGACAGAAGCTGCAACTCACATCACTCTTCTGCTAGCTTCAGCTTGCCTTCCTGGGAATCCAAGCCTCCTAGCAAAAGTCCACAGAGAACCAGATGATGCTGGACACCACCCACCCCATGGACAGTATCTCAAAGCCTACACCAAGGACATGTATTGTACAGCTGCCTCGTTCATCGCCGCAGATGAAGAAGTATCTTTGCACCCTAACTGGTAGACATTCGTGGAATAGACTCCAGTGGGGAAATCAGCTTCAATAGAGCCTGCCTTTACTCCTTCCTCTGCTGGCCTTTCCCACTGAAACTGCTACACTTGGTTTTGTAGTGTGCACCCTTTACATCAGTGGGACTCACCAACTCACATTTGCACTAATGTTGGCTTTGCAAGTTATTTCTATGTGCCAGGTGTATTTTTTTCTTTTCTTCTATTACTGTATGATTGGGTTTGTCAGAAAAGCAGTTCTTTGTTGAGTGCAGCAAGACACAGTAGTGTTAGGATTTGTGTTATTCCTGCTGTAGATAACACTTAGGGTCTCCCCATTGAGCAAACACCCCACACCACACCTCTCTGCCAGCTATCCCCAGCAGGAAAGGCTCCAGAGAGGCTACGTCTCTATAGGCCCTGTAGGCTACTCAGTGATTTGTCCATTGTGTCTTGCGTAATTGGATTCCAGGTATTCCTGTGTGGTGAGCAGTCTGTTCCAACCCACACTGTATGGCTTTCCCTTTCAGTTTGTAGTGTGCACACTGGCAGTGCTCCAGCTGAAGGATGCAGGTACCATTGGTAGTTACCTCTTATTTGGGGATCGTGTTTTTCTTTGCCTTTGCTCCATCTGCATGCCTATCATAAATATCACCCCCCGCTTCGCCCACCCTGAGATGGCCACATACCCTTCTGTTAGTGAAAGGGGTTTGAATCTCTCCCCACTTTGGCAGTCTCGGTTTACAAATCAGGGCACCTCCCACAGCTCTCATTTCTAACCTGGAGTTTATTCCAGGTGTTGCAGACTTATAGTTACTTGCAGTGAGGCAGATATTCTATTATCTTCCGTGTCTCTGCTGTCCTGCTCACCCACTTGGGGAGGACTTTTCCATGACTCACCATCTGTCCAAGCTCGTGGTTCAGCCAGCACATTAGAGACCATACAGGTGCCCCACACATCTCGCTCCATTGTTCCCCTGAGACACGCTTACCTCTCATTTTCCACTGATCTCATCTTGTACCATAGCAATGGTTCCAATGTGACAGTTGTCTGTCTAGGTTACTAGTCTCAGGCTATGATTAGTCCTTCAGGCAGTTTGACCAGATACCCGTGGCATAGTTGGAGCCCAGTGCTGAGCTGTGCCTGCTGTTATGTCTAACTACAACCACACCAATTACAGGTGGCTACAGCGTGGAGGTGATGGGCAGAAGGCTGTGTATGTACTCATTGCCCTCTTGATTACTGCCCATTTCACCTTCTGGTTATCTTCTGCTGTTACTTGGCACGTGGAACTGTCTTATAATCCTTGCTTTGGTTTTCTTGAATATTTTGATGTATGAGATATACCTTTGGTGGGTCAACCGGAATAAGACTGAAGGACTGTGCAACTTTCTGATGGAAAACTATGTTCCTGAGCATATGTATGTCCCTATGCCACACTATCTTTTCTATACTACAGGGGGTCTAACAACTGCTGCACCAAGGATCCGATGGTCCTCACAAACCTTCCTCCCTCAGGCAGATTGATTCGCACTTGACCGGGTCCTACTGTGGAAGGTAAGGGTGCACGCTCCTTTTTTTTTCCCCTCTACGTTTTTCTTTCCATTTATACTTCAACCCCAGACTATGACAAAATATAGCTGACTTGAAAATTATTACATAGAATGTTCAGGTGATGAATCATCCCATCAAAAGGAGACAAAATCCTTTAATTTCTTGGTTCAGCTAAATGTGACATGCCTATCTCCAGCAGGAAATCAATTTACTCTCTAAGGAATACAATAAGCTAGCCAGGGCTTGGGTAGGGCCTGCGCACTCCTGTAAATACACTTCCAAGAGAAGCGGGGTTTCAATTTGGCTTAGGAAAAACACTCTTCTTGTTGTTACCCAGATTCAAAAGGACAGAGAGGGATGTTGGATTTTAATACAAGGAAAAGTACAAAGCAGGGATATTCTGTTAGGGAATATTTACACCCCTAATCAGGACGATCCAGATTTCTTCGACACATTTACACAACACATATCAGAACTCATCACTGCAGACACTACTATTTTTCTATGCAGTGACTTCAACTTTGCCTGAGACTGCCTGCTGGATTGCTATCCTGTGGGTACTGGCCCTGTCTCATATGCCTGAAGTGGCAAAGCAGATATCCAGCTTAGTCAGACATTTAAGCTGTAAGATTGCTGGAGAGTCCAACACTCCATGGCGCATGATTATACCTACCAGTCCCCCAAGTTTCAGTCATGCAGTAGATTCAGTTATTTTCTCACTAGCACTAAATTCCTGCATGAAATCACAGACAACTCCATCTACCCTATCTCCCTGTGAGATCATGCCCTGGTGGCTATAATAATTTGACTCAAAAATACTATTCCCAAATTACCGAGATGGAGGATGACCCCCCTTCCCCCACTGTACTCTGTCCATTTCACTACTTGGCTAAGGGAGGAAATTAGGTTATTTTTTTAAGTCAACATACTCACTTCTTTTACTACTAGATGGGAAGCTTTCAAGGTGTTTATAAAAGGCCATATCATTTCATAGTCAGCCAAACAAAATAGGGACAGGGTACGTGCAGCTGCTTCACTTACCACCCAGTTAAGGGCAGCAGAAGAACAGTTTTATAAAAACAGGACACATTCTCAACAAGAAGATAGGGAGTTGCTCTGCCTTAAGTACCAACTAAACACCATACACCATCAACAGGCAGAACCCTACATCAGTATTATTGAGAAAATAATGAAAAAGCCAGCAAGCTGTTAGCTTACAGATTAAAGAAAAAAACAAGGAGACACCCTTATTCTGCAGGTCAGTTTAGGAGAAGGAACTCTCACATCCGACCCAACAGTTATTAATACAGTCTTTCAGGACTACTATAAAACATTTTACTCCAGTGTCATTAAAGCTATTCAGGCTGATTTTATGGTCTTCTTTTCACCTCTGAACCTTCCCATGCTGCCTGCTCTGATAGTGCAAACTTTGGACAAACTTCCTTCACCAGAGGAAGTCTCTAAAGCAATTAAACAACTCTACTGGTAAGGCCCCTGGCACAGATAGGCTTAGTGTTGATTTTTACCATTCATGGACCTCCTTACACAATACCTTTTGGAGGTTTACTTGAAATCTTTTAATAATGATTCTCTCCTACCTATGCTTCAAGAAGCAGTGATCACTGTTCCCCCTAAACCTGGGAAAGACAAAGCACAATGTTCCGATTACTGACTGATCACTCTCATAAATGGCGATACAAAAATACTTGCCAAAATTTTGGCCAGCCATTTAGAGTTTGCCCTCCCATATTTGGTACATGGCTCACAGGCTGGATTTATGAATGGGAGACAGGTGACAGACAACCTATGCATGATAGTGAATTTGCTCCGTCATGCTCATAATAACTCAGGCAATTCTGCATTTGTGGCCATTGATGCAGAAAAAAGCTTTTGAGTCAGTGGAGTGTTTCAAGTTCAGGTTGGTTTTATTGTTGATCAGTTAGACACATCATTACAAAATTAAGTAATTTTAAAAAAGTGGATTAAATGTAGACTCAAAAATCCACAGATAATACAGAATATATAAAGTGTACAGCAGAATAAAACATATAACTCGCATCATCACTGCGATAAATATACAACAGCAGTTAAATAGATATACCAATAGCATCTTATATCTTAACATTAAACAAGTATCAATTCAGTATTGCACAGAGTTGATTCAGCTGATAGGCAAGCGTGCGATGCTGAGCGCAATAAGTGTACTTGGGCCATTCAACAGGCCAAAGCCCAGTACTACCAATCCGCTCTTGTCTCCTCCTGAGGGTCAGCTAGAAACTTTTGGGATAATGTAAAGGAGCTGAATGGGAAATCCCACTCCCCAACCCCTCTCAACTCTCCTTTAATGGCACTATCTGCTCTGACCACCTTGGCATTGCAGACTTCCTAAACCACACTTTCTCAGACCTGAGTTCAGTCCTGCCCAGTAACTTCTTTGACCCCATCCCAGTAGCACCCCTGTCCACTCTCCAGAGACCTCCTTTCTACCTATTCACCATCTCCCTGTTGGAGGCTAGACCCCTTCTGCAAAAAGCTGTAAGTAGTAACAAGCTTGGCACCGACCTACTGGACACTAGGCTACTTCATCTGACATTGGATGCTATCCTGGTCCCACTTACCGAGCTGCTCAACCACTCTCTGTGCCTGGGGCAGTTCCCCAGCACATGGAAAACTGCCATAATCACTCCTATCCTAAAGAGCAGTGATCGAGTGATCCCAGGTAACTATCGACCTATCTCCATCCTCCCCCCACTCTCTAAGGCCCTTAAAAAAGTAGTTGCCAACCAGCTTGCCAAATACCTGGCCATCCACAATATCCTGTGCCCTGAACAGCATGGCTTTCATGCAGGTCACAGCACCACAACTGCGCTACTTGAATTCTCCAACTTTCTGCACTCTGCTCTTGATGCAGGAAGTCCTGCCGGTACCATGTTCATTGACCTCTCCAAGGCCTTTGACATGGTTTGCCATCCTCTTCTGCTTGACTCCCTCAGATGCCTTGGTTTCTCCCCCGGCCCCCTTGCATGGTTCGGGCCAGCTACCTCTCTGCCAGAACTCGTGTGTAAAAATCAATAGCACCCTATCTGACACACAACCTGCCCGCCTCTGGGGTTCCCCAGGGCTCCATTTTAGGCCCTCTCCTCTTCAGTCTCTACCTCAACTCCCTTCCCTTGGCCTGTCCAAGTAAGATCCTCCTCTATGCGGATGACACTGTGCTCTTTGCCGCTGACCCCAACCCCAACACACTCCAGGCCACCCTCCAACAAGCTTTTGATAGAGTTGAGCATTGATTCACATCACGAAGGCTAGTCCTAAACCTAAAAAAGACCAAAGCTATGCTCTTCTTGCATCGCTAAAGCAAAGTCAGTGGTGCCCCTCTCATGCCTAGCACACTAAACCCCATTGAGCAGGTTTCCACCTACAAGTACCTGGGCATTACCTTTGATTCAGCACTCTTCTTCCATTCCCATATCAATGCCCTTTCTGCTGCCACCGATGTCATGATTGGACTGTTATACCGCCATAGGGACTGCCTACCACAAGAGGCTCTTAGATTGGCAATCACCTCCTCTGTCCTGTCGCTAATCGACTATGGGCTGCCCATCTATGCTGCAGCTGACAACACTGCGCTTGCAAGAATCCAGCTGTCTATAAACAAGGCCTGCAGGCTAATGCTGGGAGCCCCTAGGTGCACCCATATGTGCCTGCTGTACTCCACCATCAACTTGCTCAACCTTGAAGAAAGACTCCGCTTCCAAACCTGCCTTCTTGTAAAAAAGACCCTGCAAGGGCTTCCCCCCTCGGGGTCGCCACCTCCATGCAGTATGCCTCCCCCTCAGTCTCCACCTACAGCACTGTCAAAACCTCCCTTATTGTCCCCAGGGTAAGACCTCTATGGCCCAGAGATCCTTTTGCTATCAGGCTCCCTCCTGGTTCAATTCCCTCCCAGCCAACATAGCTGACTCCACTAAGCTTGGTCCTTTCAAGGTCTTCCTCAGAAGCCATCTGACAAGCACTCGCTGCTGCAACTGCACATAATCCCCCACCTGCCCCTTTCCTTCACCCCAAGGCTGGGTCTGCCCTGTCTACTTTTGCTGTATATACCTGTATATACCATGCAACATCTGCTGACTAATGTAATAAAATATCTCTGGTTGCTACCTGATGTGGTATTCGTATACCTATATTATGATTACTGTGATCTACCTATTACCAAGCGTGTACCACCAGTGAATGCCTGTAACACTGGTTGTTTTTTTAATCTAAGTGTTATGTACTGTACTGTTTTGTTTGCTGTAATGTATTGCTCTCTTGATGAGGTGCCTTTGTAAATGAGTGTATGACTCAAAGGTTTGTAAACTGATGATCTAATAAATAAATAAATAAATAAAGTTCATTTTCCAGTTGCAAAAATTCTAATTTAGATTTTTTATTTAAAACTGCATGCTCTAAGCTGTCTACAGTTTATACATTATATTCCTACTAATACCGCATTTGAGAAAATGAATAAATAAAGAAATGCACCCATAAAGACTTTCCACCTTTTCCAGGAGGGGCAATCTGTCAGGGCATAGAGTGTAGTACAACAAAGGTGCCTGTTTTACAAGTATGGGGCACCCTATCAGAGCCACTACTCATTAACACAATACACAAAACTTTTCAGGTACTGTCTAGGGTCTACTCAGTCCTGTAGTCCTTACTGTATATTGATTAACTGGGACTCCACCCATAAGGATCCAGCTATATGTCGGCAAAAGCAATATCTCATGGACTCCTTTAACCACTGGGTGTCACTGTACCATTTAAAATCTGAGTACTTGTCCACCCTGGCTACAAGGCCTAGGTAGACATTCCATTTAGATCAGTTATGGTCCATAATTACCAAACTTGAGAGTTAGGATCCTGAGAAGCTATAATGCCAGCAGAATGCAATTTAACAACAAGTCCTGTCACAGTATATACATGTGGGCCACTAGTCATTGTATTACCCCTGATATCCCATACTACGTCATTGTGAATGAAACCAGCAATAGTACTTAAGGAATACCTCTTCCTCATTCCAGGCAAAATTGTTGAGCCACTCCAAAGCAGACATACTAAACCCGAGGAGAAGGGAAAGCCCTTAGGAAGGTTACCTCAGAATCAATACTCTGTGATTGAACAGAATTGAGGCATACTGATTGTTCTAGCCTGAAAACACTAAAAAGGTTTACTTACGGGGATTCCGCAAATAATTAGATGTTCATTCACCATGCTTGCAATTAAAATATACCCTAAAAAACTTTTAAAAGTTGTTTATAATGGGTAAAAGTGCATTCAGCATCTACTTAGTATATGCTTGATGGACAATTCATGCCCATTCTTACCTGTCAAAATGTCACCACGTGCAGTAAACAGTTAACAGTTAAGGTAATTAAAACAACTTATTACTGAAATACAAAAATACAAAAGTGCAACACAGAATGAAAAACAGAAAATCAGTTATGACTTGTATCAGCTTTTGTCACATTCCATCGTAAGCACAATGTTCATGTGCAAATTATTCCCAAATGTTGCAGATAGAGTTCAAACCCATCTTAGTTTTAAGGGTAAAGCAGAAATAGACATGGAGTCAGGCTATTATGGAATATATATATATATATATATATATATATATATATAAATTTTAAACTGCCACCAAAGCCTGTGAAGACATTATAGACAGATTGATTCTCAACAAGGCCACAAAAGGACACCAATTACAGATTAAGCTAGATACAGTGGTAAGCAATGAGAGATATAATTTTTTTCATACATCATACAGCCAGACAGCAGAACGGATTGCCTGCAGACATAGTGGATAGTCAGAACTTGAATCTATTCAAGAAACAACTGGATGTAATGTTGCTAGAGGAAGGAAATATTTTGACCTGCTGATGTGGGTGGATGGTATAAATGGGCAGTAAGCCTTCTTCCGTCCATACCCCAGTATGATAACCCAGTATGATAAGCGTAAAACAACACTTCAGTGCTGGTGACCAAAAAAATTAAATAAGTCGTGCTTGGAGATTGTTCGAGAAAGTCAATAAAGTGCTTCACGCTCTCTGCGTAGTTCCTTATTGACTTAATTAGGAATAAAGTAGAAGAGTCAGGAGGAATACAGGCTCCATACTAGGAGTCCTTCAGGAGCGCCAAGTGCATTTAAACCCAGTGGCTTTATAACAGTATTTTGGTTGGAGTGCTAAATCATAAACCATGTAAAAGTTCCTCAGTGCAGGTCTCAGATTCTTCCAGTCACTGCATTTATGTGAAATTAGCAATGGGAAATTACAGTCCTTACATGCATGCAAACATAATTCCTTTATCTTGTTCTGAGAGACAGATTAATTTTTATGCCATAACTTCCACAAATTTCAAGGAGAGGTCAGAAAACCGATAAAATGCTTTGGGATATTTACTGAAGTCATTGAGAAACACCTGAATACTCTAACCCAGTTTCCTTGCGTCGACAGTATGTCTGGGTATAAATCAACGAACATTCACTGTACAGGAAAAACCAGAACCCAAAACTCCAGAAATGATGAACAAGTAAAGCGGCGGTTCAGATTCCGTGATAGTAGTTAATGCACCAGTACCGAAGCATTCAAAGCCCAATTTTAATGATCTGGACATTAAGTCAGGTACTTAAAATAAGATTATACAACGGGCAGGAAAATACTGGCTCCTGATTGACTGTCTGGCATGATTTACAATGTATAAATCATACAATCACCCCACGGGAACAAAGGACAGTCACCAACATGCCACATTAGGATCCTCCTATGAAATCACTCCAACACCCCCAAAACGATAAACCACCAAACTGACGCCTTCTAAACAGGCAGTGTTAAAGCGCAACTTCCAAACAACCTTTGTTTACCTGACACACCACAAAACTCCCCATGTCTCTATTTATTACTCTGAATTTTGTCCCCCCCAACATCACACAAGTCGTCTGCCCCCTTAGCCACTGAGAAACCACACTATAAACTGACAATACCCCATTCAGGGCACGAGCCTCTTAAATGACAATGCAGTTGCTCCTGCCTGCCTCCACAACACTGCTACCTCCAGTGACCGCTTGCTGCTTTTCTTACACAAAGCCTTTTCTCAGTTAAAAGAAAAAACAAGAAAACATTCCTCACGCTTTCTGTTTCCCAGTCCTGCCATCACTGATACTCCGTCGCGACATCTGACTATGGAGCCACATAATCACAAAGTCACTAATTACCACCAATTCCGTCCCCAGATCGAGAAATAAATCTCCCATTCTTTTAAATCATGATTAGTAAACCTCTCCAGTGACCGTAATGTCATGACAGACTCTTAATGACCTCTCACCAGTGGCGCTTTCAGGCTATCTGTCTCTCACCTCCCAGAACAGCTTGCTTTCCTTGTCAAAACCATCTAGGAAAAAAAATCAAATGAAGCTCTGCAAACAAACCAACCAGAGGTACTTTGTGATTTGGAAATTATTTAAACAGTATACTCTTTGGCAAAGTTTAACATAAATACCATACTCCACGTGTTCATTGTAGCCGTCCTGCAGTGGTGGGTAGGGATGTATGCCCCTAGCAACAAGGAACTATTTTTTTGTTTGGTGAAGGAATAAAGTCAATAAAAATAATTAAAAATACCAAAAAAGCATTTTTCTTTTGCACCAAAGAAAGTGAAGGGGGCATTGTATAATCACAATACACCATTCCAGGAGGTGAGTGATGGCAGCATTTATCCACTTCTGGTGTGGTTCACTTACTCGGCTGAGGGTCTTGTGACCGAACCACACCAGGCATAGGTAAATTCTGCCATCACCCAAACCCTCTTGTGTTATATTGCTTAAATAACGCAGTACCTCTTAAGGGAAATTACCCCATAATCGACTTTCTCTTGTCGCTAAAAACAGTATCCACATCCAGGTTGACGATCTCAGTTCTGGACACCATGCAACCATGCATTCCCTTGCCTTCACCTTTGAATAGGAACCAGGTCTTAAATCCGGTCCTAAACTCTGTTCACTGTTCACCATGCCAATAGGTATCTGGGGAGACAAAAAAGCAGTATAGCTCTGCTGAGCGCAGTATCTTTTAACTTAATATGAGTAGTAAAACTGCCCTCATTTCCCCCAGGCAACAACAGCATACCTGTTCCAAGAAACAAGTGAGCATATCAGCATTTACTGTACTTCTCACCGGAGCATCTTCACAGAGACCTCTTCTTCAATCTGGGCACTCACAGCGTCCTTATTCTTCCAGTCATCTTCTGCTACAGTTAGAGGTAGTTCTTTTTTATGCCTAATTAAGCATATCAGCCTCTGTAGGACAATATCAGTTCTTTCTTACCAACTTCACTGCATGCCCTTATGACTCTCCTCAATGAGGGAAAGGATGCCAAACTCAGCCGATTTCAAATCAGGACAGGTATATTCTCCACATACAGTGTTCTCATTGAACAGAGCGTTCGGATAATGTGAGACCTGAATAGAAGGCAACTCCAGCGTAGCAAAAAACCAGCAAACAAAATTGTTTCTATTTTAAGTGCACTAAAAGGCAAGGCAAAATCAATGAGGTGGAAAGTCCTCAAATTGCCCGAGAAGGTTAGCATGGTGAGGAGTGGAGCAGCAATGCAGCCATCTTGCTGTTCCAACACCCCCGTCTTGCATTTAGCTTAATTTTGCCTGGAAGTAGAGCCAGTGGAGTGGAAGTTCCTTTGGGTTTATGCTTAAAAAGGTCCACATTGGACCCAGTTTATTTAAAATGGGTCAAAGCACTCTATTCATCCCCCAAAACAGCTGTCCTCATGAATAGGATTCAATCTCCTTACTTGCCTCTCCACTGAGGTATGAAACAAGGTTGTCCACTTAGTCCACTACTTTTAATGTTGGTGCACTTGTGCAGCCAACATCTTGCGACAGTGAGGATTTGGAGGTGCGTTCGCTGTTGGGCGAATGCAGGGCAGGCATCAGTATGTGCATCCCTCATACCCCAATCAGCTTGCATGCCAGAGCCGCACCATGCATACTAATGTGGTGAGCACATTTAAGGAAAGGTCTGCTGCAATCTGAGCAAAGCTAGTCAGATGCAGCGGACCCTTCCTACGTGCTCGCCACATTGTCAGCATGGCGGGTGGCCGCCCAACTGCCGACTTCGGGGGTGCCCAATCCCCCTGCTGGCTTACTCTGGCAGCAAAAATTTGCGACGGGGAGCCCACACCCTGCTGGCATAAAGCAGCCCCCCCATTTCTTATATTGATGAGGGGGTGCCCAACCCGTGGCATAAACCAACCCCTCCTTTGTTGTGTGCCAAGATGGTGCCCAATCCCCTTCTCGGCTGCAGCAATCCCTCCCAACAGTTAGGTGGCATGCTGGGAGCCCACCCCAGCATGCCAAGTCCCCTGGAAAAATAACTGTCCCATGATGTTAGTTTTTCCCTGTAACATAAAACGGTCCTCATAGTCTCCCTACCCACCACCCGCACCCACCCACTGTGCACCCTACCTCCCACACCCCCACCCCATACTTACCTCCAGAGTCCAGCGCGATGATCTTCAGTGGACCGGGAACACGTCTGCACTCTTCAAAGCTGACTGCGAACTGAGGAAATGCCAGTAAGCTGTATAATGGAATAAATAGGGTTTTTTTCAACTTTGATGCATATCTCAGGCATTTTTGGGAATTTTTGCACCAAATTTTCAACATTGGGTTCTTGATCCCTCCTCTTGAACTCTATTACAGTTATGACGCTAATCGGTCCTGAAAGGTGATTTCGCAGTCACTGCGTGGAATCACCTTTTGGGACTGATTAACACAAGGACAGTGGCAGTGTTCATGAGGAGGGCTGCCAAAAAGCCTATGTTGCAAATTTGGTGGAAAAAATCCAAAAAATGGCTGTTTTACAAGCGTGCATTTCGCAGTTGATATGCACGCTCATAACTTCGCGAATTTGCAATATTTTCATGCCAGATTTTCAACATTGTTATTTTTCTACACCTCCTTGTAAACAGTACAGCTGTCATTTTTCACATCCTTGCTGAAATGTGCTTCCACACTTCCGGTGCACAATACCGCGGTTGCTGTGGGAAATCAGTGTTCAGGGCAGATTATGAAAATGACAGCTATACTATTCATGAGCAGAGGTCCTACAATGCCTATGTTGAAGATCTGGTGATGATACTGCATAACATGACTGTGTTATGAGCGTGTGTTGCGCAGTTTGCACGCACACTCGTAAGTTCGCAAATTTATTATATTTTCACTCCAGATTTTCAACATTGCCATTGTTCTGCACCTCCTTATGAACAGTACAGCTGTCATTTTTCACATCCTGACCAAAATGTGTTTTCGCAGTTCCGGCACAGAATAGCACGGTCACTGTGGAACGTCCATGTTCGAGACACATTATGGAAATGACAGTGACACTGTTCGTTAGCAGAGGTCCTAAAATGCCTATATTGAAAATGTGGGGCCAACAGTCCATACATTTAGTGTTTTACAAGCATGCATTGCGCAGTTTGCACGCACGCTTGTGACTTCATGCATGTGTAATATTTTCACTCCACTTGTTCAACACTGGCATTTTCCCACACCTTCTTATGAACAGTACAGCTGTCATTTTACATATCCTGCCTGAAATGTGTTTTCACACGTCCAGTGCAGAATCGCACGGTTGCTGTGCGAAATCAAATTTTGGGGCAGTTTGAGGAAATGATGATGACACTGTTAATGAGCAGAGGTCCTAAAATGCCTATGTTGAAAATTTGGTGCCGAAAGTCCAGAAAATGACTATGCTGCAAGCATACGTCGTGCAGTTTCCACGCAGCCTTGTAACTTCGTACATTTGCAATATTTTCATGCCACATTTTCACCACTGGCATTTGTGCACACCTCCTTATCAACAGTACAGCTGCCATTTTTCACAGCCTGCCCAAAACACGTTCCATAACCGTAGTGCACAATGCGTGCTTTCTGTGGGAAATCACCTTTGGGACACATTAACAAATCACAGCACCACTGTTCATGAGGAGGTCCCAAATACCTGTGTTGAAAATGTGCCTAAAAAACTCCCACAAATAATTGGGTTGCGGACAT
This sequence comes from Neoceratodus forsteri, assembly GCA_016271365.2. Lineage (NCBI taxonomy): Eukaryota > Metazoa > Chordata > Ceratodontiformes > Ceratodontidae > Neoceratodus > Neoceratodus forsteri. Next base: position 605,233,474 of record CM057449.1, on the reverse strand, counting down.
CTGCTGCGCAGTTTGTATGCATGTTCATTGCTTCACCAATATTTCATATTGCCACTCCAGATTTTCAACGTTGCCATTTTTTACGCCTCCTCATGAACAATAAAGTTGTCATTCTCCACATCCTGCCCAAAACTGTTTTTTCATCCCTCTGTCACCAAAATGCCACAGCCGCTGTGCAAAACCACCTTTCAGCTAACAAAGTGATTGTGCCGCTTTTCATGAGGTGGCCTGACAAGCAGCCCATGTTGAACATGTAGAGTGAAACTACCACTACACACCTATGGTGTTAGGGTTTCCAACTGCAGCATCCCACCCGGTATGGACTGACAGGCATCAGGGCTATGACTTGGGATCATCGGATGCAATGCTGACACCATTCCACCCCCCCCCATGCCCATCCTGCTGCCACTGACAGGCATCATGGTGTGTCTTGCACTGTTCAGCCACAAACTTCACCCCATGCTCCTATACTGCACCCACATCAGCGTATTTCCTTATGGAATGGGTTAAGTATAATGCCCAAAGACCCCAAAGCACACCATGACACTTGTCAGTGCCTACAGGGTAGGGTGAGGTACAATGGCATGAGCATTATACCTGATGACCCAAAGGCACACCCCACTGCCTGTCACACTCTACAGGGTGGGGGTGGGGTTGGCACCACTTGAATACTTCACTGCCATTCCTATTATGAGCCACTTGCCTCCGCCAATGCCAATGCCAGCACGACAACATTCGGCATTGACAAATGCTTGTTTTACTAGCTATGGAACCACTGAATGCAGCACTGCAACAACATTCCAGTACTATAGGCATATGCACTGGTCACAAGCAATTTACTACATTATCTTATGCAGTACATTATTACATGCCTCCTCTGTGCTGATCTTGGCTGGTTCTCCCCTTCTGCATCCAGATCCTATGCATATGGCTTGCTCATAGATAAGGTTATCAGATCCCAAATCTAAAAGCCACTAGCAGGACTATTTTTAAACCACTCATCCAGCTATGGTCTTTGCTCAGCTGATAATGCCCCTGTCCTCATCCCCAGATACCGAATGTCCAAAGGTGCTAGTGCTTTTGCCTGCCATGCCCCCCATTTCTGGAACTCCCTCCCCCTAAGTACTCGATCAGCATCATCCCATGCCTCCTTTAAAAAAATTGCTGCAACACTATCTTGTAGACTCCAGCTTTTGCTCCTGTTTCAATCCATCCTAGCCTTCATCTCCTCTCCTTATGTCTCCTGAACCTACACCACTTCATAGTTTACTGACCCTTAACAACACATAGCTCTCTCTTCCTTCCACCTTCTTCCTGCCTTCCTATTACCTAAGGACTTTTATCTCTCACTGGGTCCCCATCTTCCTATCTTATCTTACCCTTCTCTATCAGTCATATTTTCCCTATTTCAACCTTAATCTCTCCCGATTTATCCTGTATAGACTACTATAATGCCCCTGTCACTTAGTTATAATCCTCCTAGAATTCCATGGTATTGTTAGCACTTATGACCTACTCTGTTATTTGCTTTCTTGTAATTTTTACTCTCTTTACTTTTGTTTTTATTTTGCCTTTAAGTATAAACTCCAGCCTGTTTTCATTCCTATGTTTGTATATTGTGAATTCATATATTGTAACCTGTTATCTGATTGTTTCTGTCTTGTACCCTCCCGGGTCATGCCTGAAAATAGTCATTGCTATGGCTAGTGCACCCACTCGGTCATCAAAAACTAAATAAATAAATATGTAGCTGGTCTTCTTACAGTCTGTGTAGTGGAAAGCTCTCTACCTGCTGCTTTTCATACCCTGTCCAACTCCAGGGCCCTCTCAGGCCTCAAAGTAAACTAGGGAAGACAGAACTTTTACTGATTAAAGGACAGGCCACAGCTGCATCCAATTTGTTCCTCTGACCCTTACCTAGGCCTCAGGCAGCATTAAATACTTAGGTATGAACATCCCTCCCAAGCCCACTAAACTTGTCACATGCAACGTCCCTCCACTGTTGGATAAACACAAACTTGACATACTTAGATGACAGAAATAGTCCATTTTCTTCACATGTCCCTTTCCTTCTCAGGATGCATTGTCACATTCAAAATGATGATGCTACCCCAATTGTTATATTGTCTCAACAAACTGCATATCCATGACAAAACTTGGTACAAATACACAACCTCCATTTTTTGTTTATGTGGGCTCAACAGAGGCCTAGGATTAATAAAAAAAAACATTAAGGGCCCCCACTATGAAAATGGGCTGGAACCTTCCACAGATGAAAAACTATCACATTTTGAACATGATTAGTCAAGCCCTTCTCTGGCTAGATTTGGAATGAAAGGCACCCCCCCCCACACACACACACACACACTGTCTTTGACTGGAGGCCAAGCAGGTGTCACTGGGAAGTACACTGTTTGGAACATTTTTATAGGCATCACAGCATGGGGAGATATTTTTTCTCTCATCATACAGTATACCAGACATGTCTGGAACCAGTTGTTGAGAATGTGTTCTTGGAATGGGCTTCCAACAGACTCTCGAGAACCCTTATGGTGCAACTCCAACATCACTATAGAGGGTAAACCAATCAAATGTGAAAGATGGGCAAGTAAAGGATACAGGTTATAGCACACTTAATACACCCACAAACTGGTATTCTCAAATCTTTTGCCCAAATGCAATCAGATTTCCACCTCCCACATACCGAACATTGACACTTCCTGCAACAGTGACATGCCCTAAAACAGAGGTTTGACCAATGTTACATCATAACTCCACATTGATCCATTGGCTCCGCAAACCAAAAACTAGGACTAGGCAAGTGTGTCAGCACATTAAAAAGTGGTATCTGCCAAACTGGGACACGAATAGGCAAAAATGGGAGCTAGGACTCAACATTAGAATTACCCCAGATGTTAGAGAAGGTGTTGGGAACACGGCCACACTGGTACTCCAGACCCTAGACTTCAGCTGATACGAAAGAAAATATTAGGGATGGTGTTATAGGACCCCAGTTCACCTAGTTAAAATAGGGCTCCACCTCAATGACCAGTGCTGGAGATGTCATCAACCATTGCCCACATTCTACAGTCCTGCAGAGACATCTGTCCCTACTGGCCATCCATAGTGCATACACTATACAACATCAAGTCTTTCCAGACCACTCTTTTCCCTCTGCTGCTTATAGCTGGGGACATGGACCAGCTATCTGACACTCCCAATTCCATCAAGAGGTTCTTCCACCAAATGGCCATGGAAGCAAAGAGATCTTGCTCAAGTGGAGGCAAACAGACCCCCCCATCCCCAAGCTTGATGAATGGAAACTGACCTCTCAAAGTCTCTTGTCAACCTACAGGTCCTCCACTGTAATCATGTAATAACTGCTGCATTTGCAGATGGTTGGACCCCATGGTTAAACCATATGCTATATGCTCCTCCTAGGACCAGACCCAGTTGCACTAACCCCACTGGAATAGGTTAGGTTAATGTCCTAGTGCAGATGCTACTTTAGGTACAGGAGTACTTCAATTGTCTGGTAACAACATAGACTCCCTTGTTTCTCAGTCTAGGATACTTAATAGCTCATCTCCACCACTAGCACACCCTCATTTCATAAGGTATATCTCAACATTCACTGGATGCAACCGAATACTGTTTGTATGTTGCAACACAGTTTTATAGCCCTATGTGAAAGTAATTGATTATTTAATGTTCCTAGTCAAGTCACAGATCATTTTGTGGCTCTTATTTGTAATTCTCTGTATGGCTTTATGACTGTGTCCTTCAGTTTTACCTCAATTTGTTAGTGACATGACACTGCTGCAATGTTTGAAATGTAAACCATGTTGTAGAGCTAAGTAAACAGCTTGTTACTCTTTGAGTAATTCTTATTGTTTTCTACTAGAGTTGTATCTCCAAGGGGTTATCCCCTGGCCAGGATCTGTTTACTGATGATAGTGTGCCTGTTGCCTGTTACGCTATGCATTAATGTTTTGTAGTGTTGGTATTGGTTTTACAATGAAGCCCAATCATTTTTTTATACAAAAAGATTAAAAAAGATGTCTTTGCTTGACAGTTTAACCTCTGCATCCTGCTCTGTAAGTTTTATCTCCTGTTTTTCACAAAATGTAACAAGACTTATTTCATTGATCTCCCTGTGACCAGCCTGAAGAGTACATTAGTTGTCTTAACAGTTGTAACCAATTAAGCCATCCTGTCCCAGGGCTGATTTCCTGCTGACAATTCTGTTAACGAGCTTGTGAAGGTCAAACGGTATCTCAAGGTTAACCCCTTGCATTACAGATTGCCATTTTTAAAAGAAACCCAAATAGCTTTCTGCATTTAAGACCTGTTAAGACCTGCATTTAAGACCTGTTAAGACCTTCTTCAGATACTTCAGCAACAGGAAAAAGACCAGAAAGGCAATCATTAAGCTGAAGAAGGAAGAAGGAGGAGAAAGGGTGGAGGATGACCTAGAAAAGGCTGAGATACTGAGCAAGTACTTTTGCTCATTATTCACCAGGGAAGGGGAGGGTGAGGGACCAAGACTCATTAAGAGGGGTATTCAGGGGAAAGAGGTTGACACCAGCCCATTCACAGTGGAAAGAGTCCTAGAAGAACTCTGGAAAATAAAAGCAGATAAGGCAATGGGGCCAGATGGGATCCACCCCAAAGTACTAAATGAACTCAGGGTAGTGCTAGAGGAACTACTGGCTGCCCTTTTCAGTGCATCTCTAGAGATGGGGGAGGTACCTGAGGAATGGAGGAGGGAAAATGTGGTCCCTCTCCACAACAGTGGAAGTACAGAAGAGGCAGGCAATTAAAGGCCTGTAAGCCTGACCTCAATAGTGGGGAAACTAATGGAGTCCTTACTTAAGGAGAGGATTGTGAAATTTCTGGAGGATAGCAGGGCACAGGATCCAAGGTAGCATGGATTCTCAATGGGAAGGTCCTGTCAGATGAATCTTATAGATTTCTTTGACTGGGTAACCAGGGTGGTAGATCAGGGAGGGATGGTAGAGGTGGCCTACCTGGATTTCAGCAAGGCCTTTGACACCATCCTGCACAGGAGATTGTTAAATAAATTGGGGAGCCTTGGAGTGGGACCTATGGTGGTAAAGTGAGTTGGGAACTGGCTAAAGGACAGGACTCAGAGGGTGGTGGTAAATGGCATGAAATCTGAGGAGAGGGTGACCAGTGGTTGGTGGTGGGACCAGGGGTTGGTGCTGGGACCAGTCCTATTCAATGCCTTCATTAGCGACATTGCAGTGCATCTGGAGGGATAGGTGTGTCTCTTTGCAGATAACTCCAAGATCTACACACCAGAGGTGGTGGAAAAAAATGAGAAAGGACCTAAGCCTATTAGAGGAGTGGTCAGGTGTCTGGCAGTTGAGTTTCAATGCTAAAATGTGCATGACCATGCACCTGGGTCAAAGGAATCCAGTGGAAGAGTACAGGATGGGTGAGGAAATTCTGGCGCCCGACAAGTCAGGAGAGAGACATGGGGGTTATAATATCTGACAACCTGAAGGTGATCAAACAGTGTGAAAAGGTAGTGGGGAGAGCAAACAGGACCCATGTTATACCGGCCAAAATTAAACAGAGCCTGCTATGACAACAAGTGCACTTCGCTGAAAACTGATACAGTGATGGTGCACTACTCAGAAACTATAAGGTGTGATGGTCCCAATACAAACACTGGGACTAATATCTGGTATATTTTTATGTGGGGGGCTATGTGGCGCCCGCACCCCAATGCAGAGGGCTTCACCCCCGCACGCTCCTTAATAATTAGAATCAACTCTGAGGGGGGCCTGACACTGGGACAAGGAGACAACTTGGGAGGGGGCTATTTGGGGGGGTGTCTCAAATCATCGGAACAAGGGACAGGGGACCATGGAGCACAAATGCAGGGATTGGGAGCCAAAGAAAAACAAAACACTAAGTGCCAACTACAAAATCAAAATAATATATACACCCTTGCTAGCCCAGAACCTGGTGCCTCCTGCACTGTAGCCATATTCCTCTTCCACCACACCAGACAGCTTGTCTGCCAAACTACCTTCCATATCCTCGGTTACTTCAGCTTCTTCCTACCATCGCTTTATCTCTCTGTCGCTATTATTGCTCCACTACACTCACTCTTTCCATAGTTGGCATCCTTCCATACTCGCTTTACACACAGGCAATCAAATTGAGTTCGCTCAGATTGAGTTTGCTCGATCTGAATAGCCCATATCACTGGATACTGAGAAAACAGAATGTTGGTATGCTTAGGGAGGGGCATAACAAGCAGACAGAAAGAGGTGGTGATGCTACTGTACAGCTCAATGATGAGGCCTCGGCTGGAGTACTGTGTCCAGTTCTGGAGATCACATCTCTGGAAGGACATTGATAAAATAAAGGCAGTCCAGAGAAGGGCAACAAAGATGGTACATGGACTGCACCAGAAACCTGATGAGAAAAGACTTAAGGACCTTATTATCTATTCACTGGAGAAAAGAAGGGAGAGGGGAGATATGGTAGAGACTTTCAAGTACCTTAGGGGAATAAACAAGGTACAGGTGTAAAGCATATTTCAGAGAAAACTATGCACAAGAACAAGGGGGCATTATATGAGGCTGAAGGGTGGAAGGTTCAGGGGTAATGTTAGGAAGTACTTTTTCACTGAAAGGGTCATGGAGCCATGGAACAGCCTTCCAGCTTAAGTGGTAGGGCAAAAACAAGATTGGGGTTCAAGAGTGCATGGGATAGACATAAGGGTACCCTGGATATGTGCAGAGCAGGAGAGCTGCAGACCAAATATGATCTGGGGCTGCAGCAGTGAGTAGGGAAATGGGTAGACTAAGTGGGCTGTATGGTCCTTGTCTGCCAACATATTCTATGTTTCTATTCATTTCAACAGTACAATTATATACACTTGCAAGCCAAGAGATTCATATTTTACATATAGCCACATATATTTTTTAAACCACAGCAAAGCTATGGGAGAAAGAAAGAAACAACAGAAACAACAAGTGAACGAAAGGGGATAACGGGGAACTGTGAAACTATTAGAGTGGCCAATTCCTACTGTAGGTGTCACAAGGAAAATTTGATTGCCCAGTCAGACAGACAACTGGAAGAATAGGAGAGAAGAAAAATAGATCTTTTCTTTTAACTTTTTTCTGTATAACAAATGGGGCAGGGTCTCATCCAGTCCTGCCACATAGCTGCCCCCCACCCCCGAGAGGGAATCTGTTTTTTTTTCTCCTTTTCAAACAGGTTTCCAAAACATTCTCTTATTTTTGTTTTAACATTACCTTATAACATTTACAGTTCTTTGCATATGCAGTATCACATTTTTTCCAAAACACCTTTTACAGCAAGCAATTCAGTTAATCACATCCATTTTTTAACCTTTTGAATATTTTCAATTCCTGGATCATATTTTTGCAGGAAGTCAGCATTGACTTCTCTTTTCTGGATTTGTGCATCACTTTGAATTTAAATGGCTATAGTGCCAGGTACCACCTTGTGATTTTGTGATTTTTATCCTTCGTTTGACTAAGCCAACAGTGAGGATTGTGATCTGTTACAGGTAGAAAGTCAACTCCTAGCAGATAAGACTTCAGGGACTCCATTGCTGGTTTGCAGCAAGGTATTCTTTTCAATAGTGGAGTACTTTTTATGTTGGCTCGCGCATGCACAGCCCACATATTGTGGCAGTAGCACATTTGGAGGTGCGGTCACTGTTGGGTGAATGCAGGGCATGCATCAGTAGGTGCGTCCCTCATTCCCCAATAAGCCTGCATGCTTGCACCACACCATAAATACATAATGTGGCGAGCACATCTAACGAAAGGTCCGCTGCAATGTGAGCAAAGCTTGTCATATGCAGTGGCACCTCCCAACGTGCTTGCCCTGGTGAAAAAGTAAAACATGGTGGCACACTGCCTGCCATAATGCTGACTTCGGGGGGCCCAATTCTCCTATCGGCATACCCCGACCCAATGTATGTGCTGACGGGGGAGCCCACTCCTCATCAGCATCATGCACCCCCCCATTTGTTATGTGCCGAGGGGGATGCCCAGTCCCCCTCAGGTCTTGCCTCCCCTCACTTTCGTTGTGTGCCAACTGGGGTGCCCAATCCCCCATCAGCTACAGCATCCCCCAAAACAATTAGGTGGCACACTGGAAGCCCACCCAAGCATACCAAATCCCCTGAAAAAGAAAAACCGCCTGGCGATGTTTTTTTTTTTTACACCCCGTGAAAGAAGAAAATGGTCCCTCGCGGTCTCCCTGCCCCCTCCCACAACCCATGCCCACCCTCTGCGCGCCCTGCCTTCCTACAGCCTCTTCACTCCATACGTACCTCTGGAGTCCAGCACGATTATCTTCGGTGGACCAGGAACACATCTGCACTCTTCAAAGCCGACTGCAAAGTGAAGAAATGCCGGTAAGCTGTATAATGGCATAAATAGGGTTTTTTTAACTTTGGTGCATATCTCGGCCATTTTTTTGAATTTTTGCACTAAATTTTTAACATGGGGTTATTGGGACTCCTACTCATGACTTCAGTCACTGTCATGGCATTATTTGGCCCCAAAAGTTGATTTCACAGTCACTCCATGGAATCACCTTTTGAGACTGAGTAACGAAACGACAGTGCCACTGTTCATGGGGGTCTCAAAAAGCCTATGTTGCAAATTTGGTGAAAAAAATAAAAAAATGGCTGTTTTATGAGTATGCATTGCACTTTTTCCATGCACGCTTGTAACTTTGTGAATTTGTAATATTTTCACTCCAGATTTTCACAATTACCATTTTCCACATCTTCTTATGAACAGTACAGCTGTCATTTTACATATCCTATCCAAAATATGTTTTTGCATGTCCGGCATAGAATAGCACGGTCGCTGTGCAAAATCAGTTTTTGGGACAGTTTGAGAAAATGACGATGATACTGTTCATGAGCAGAGGTTCTAAAATGCCTATGCTGAAAATTTGGTGCCGAACGTCCATAAAATGACTGTGTTACAAGTGTGCACTGCGCAGTTTCCATGCACCCTTGTAACTTTGCAAATTTGCAATATTTTCATGCCAGATTTTCAACACTGGCATTTTTTCACACCTCCTTATCAACAGTACAGCTGTCATTTTTCACAGCCTGCCCAAAATGTGTTTCCACACCTGTGGCACACAATAACATGGTCCCTGTGGGAAATCAACTTTTGGGACTGATTAACAAAATCATAGTGGCACTGTTCATGAGTCATGGAAACTATATTGCAAATGGACAGTTACATGTATGTGAGTATAACCTATATTTTTTTATTTTATTTATTTAGTTTTTGTTGACCAGGTAAGTGCACTAGACAAATCCTGCCTATTTTCAGGCACGACCCGGGGGAAGGGGATACAGATGAATGCCAACTGACCTTGAACCAGATTAAGCTGCTGGTGGTAATTTTTTTTTAGTGAAAGAGGGAAATTTGGCCATGACACCGGGGAAATTCCTCTACTCTTTTCGATAAGTGCCATGGGATCTTTAACATCCACCTGAAATAACACCAATCCAGGCAGATGGGACCTCGGTTTAACGTCTCATCTGAAAGACGGCATCTCAGAAGTGCAGCACCACTCTCTTGCTGCACTACAGTGTCAGTACTGGGATATTAACCCAAGTGCCAGATGTGGGAATTGAACTCACAGCCCTCTGATCTCCCCACCTCAGAGGTGAGTGTGCTACATACTGAGCCACTGACACTGAACATACTGATATTAGTAAATACTCACATGTTAAGTGAAAGCTTTTGTGCCAAACGGTAAGTTCTATTCTGTAAACTTATATGGAACAGACTCACATTTTGGCCTCTCTGCAATGTTCCATGCAATGTGAATGACTCACAGACCATGTGATCTATAACAGACATTATTACTGAATCTTTTATAGAAAATGTGAAACAGAGTGCATCATGAAGTCATGTACTCATATACTTAAATGCATGCACAAACCCTGGCACTTATCCGCCATATAACATTATCTAAAACTGAGTACAAACAGTTCTTCTATCATTAAAACTATGTGAGCTTGTCAGCATTGCCTTTATTTCAGATAATTAGTCATTTATTTTCCCCCCACATCCTTGTAAATTATGCACATCACTCTGAAGTGCACACAGAGCATCTTTAACAGCTGGGTCATTTTAATAGATAATAGTACCATCTACATTTAAATGTTGATGAGTCTTTGACAGCATCCTGCAATATCATTAATAAAGATGGTAAATAAAATATTGAGGTTCTTAATAATAACCACTGGGTATATTGCTCCATTAATATGCAACATGTCTGAAATAACATCCTCTTTTGCTACACATGTGAATCCTTCGATAAACCAGTGTACATTTTATGCTTTATGTGTTGTTTGCTTTGTATTTGGTTGTTCTGAAATAGTTGCAATTGTAAAAGAGGGGTTTCCACACAATTTGCTTACCAACATGATTATTTAACTGATTGACTGATCAATTGACAAATGCTGATCTATGTTAAACTCCAGTTTCTGGACCTTAATACTGGGACCATCCCAGAACAGAGTCTTCCAAAATTAGTGTACAAGCTGTAGGTCCCAGGATCCTGGGATCCTGAAAATTTGTTAATAGTTGGTTTGATAGCTTGAGGGTTCTAGATCTAGAAGATTTGAAATGTATAATGACATTTTTTTTAATTTATTTTCTCATCTATAGCACAAAAACAGCTGAGACATGGCTGAGAAGGATGAGGTAGATATAACAGGTGCAAGTACGAAAGAGAAACACAAAGAGGGAGCAGGGCAGGGATAACAGGGAAGGAGGTAGGGGGAGCTGGAGTTTAGTGGATGCAAGAGGAAGTACAATAGAAGAAAAATGCAGGAGCATGCAACTAGGGATGTCCAGACATGGGACGGGATACAGCAGGTATGCAGAGTGATGTGTGCTAATGCCAGGAGCCTGGGTAACAATACCTGTGACTTCCAGGCAATAATAGCCAAGGCACAATTGGACATGGCGGCTGTGACTGAGAATTGGGCAACACAGGACCATGAGTGGAAATTACAAGTACCAGGGTGCACTTTATTCAGTAGGTATGGGAAAAGGAAAGAGGAGGAGTAGAGTTAACTATTAAGGAGGGCATACTAGCCTCAGAAATCCCAATAGTGCTTGACAACAAGGGGATGGAAACAGTGTGGGCTCATTTTATGGCTGGGGGGATCAGTGATTAATATCTGAGTGGAATATGGGCCTTCACTACAAAAGGAGAATGCATAAAATGAGTTAGGAAAGAGATTAAAAGGATTGCAGAACAGGGGAGGTGATGATTTGGTGACTGCAGTTTACCCAACATGGACTGGAACACCCCAGCTGAGATAGGTGCAGGGAACCAGTCACTGATGTAGAAGATGCAGGAGGCCTTTTGGAGCGTGAGGGTCACAGACCCCACTAGAGAGAGAGGACTATTCTGTATCTGGTACTAACTAACAGTGATAGTTTTTTGATTGAGCTCTGAGCAGGGGAACCATTTGTGTCCAGTAAAGGAAGGTATAATGCAGATATACATCATATCAGATGGGGTGGACAGGGGGACATATCAGTAAGCCTAGAGGCAGTTGGCCCACAGGCTAAAGTAATGAGCTGTGAAAGAGCTTGGTACATACCGGAGACCTGGATTTCATTCCCACAACTTCCACTTGCAAACTGTGTTACTCTGACCATGTCACTTAACCTCCCCAGTGCTCCTTGGTTACCCATGAAAACAGGCACTTGTGCCTAGTGGGCCTTACTCAGATACCAAAAGAATAAATAAAAAGTGAAAAATAAAAGAGGAGAGCAGCAAACAGTGCAGTGAGACAGGAAAAGGCAGAGGCTGAGCTGAGGCTAGCTAACGAGGTTAAAGAACATGAAAAAGTGGTCCTTCATTGCATATATGGGAGCAGCACAAAACTATGGAAGGAATTCTCAGGCTAAAGAAGGGGAAGGATGGGTAGAGAATGATATGGATAAGCAAACATGCTGAACAATTACTGCTTTTCAGTGTTCACCATAGGGGATGGGGGAACCTTGCTGGACTGCAACAGTAGGAGATCACATGCAGATGCCAACACAGAGACCAGCATGGAGGAGAAGATGTTGAAGGGCCTACAGACTCTGAAGGCGAATAAATTGATGAACCTGGATGGGATACACCCAAGAGTATTGAAGAAGATGGGGCAGATCATGGCTAGATGACTGGCAAATTGCTTCAGTTGATCTCTGAAGATGAGGATAGTTTAGAAGGATTGGAAGATAGTCCCCATACACAAGAGTGGGAGCCAAAATGAGCCAGACAGATACAGACCAGCCTGTCTGATGTCTATAGTGGGGGGACTACTGATCTCTGTAATGAATGAAAGGATAGTGCATTTTCTGGAGGACAATGACCTTCTGGATTCTAGAAAGTATGGACTTAGCATTGAGAAGATTTGCCAAATAAGTCTGTTAAATTCTTTGATTGGGTAAGAAAGGCTGTGGATAGGGAAGAGCCAGTTGATGCCTTGTACATTTGACTTGTTTTACACTCGTAATTAATTATATAGTTGTGTGACTTTGGAGTGTTGGACAAGATTATGAGGTGGGTGAGAGACTACTGTGTGGGAGGACTTACAGGAGGGTGGTAATAAACAGAAAGCCCTCAGGGTAAAGGGAAGTCAGGAGCAGGGAACCCCAGGGATTGGCCCTAGGATTGATTCTCTTTAACATATTTATTTGTGATACAGGAGAGGAACACCTGGCAGGGACTGAACAGGAAATAGCAAGATATCCTGACCATATGTCACAGGGTCATGCATGTGCAAATGTAAGTGAATCGGCAGCCCATCAATGCTGGATGAGTACTAGTTCTCTTTTAGTTACATGAAGGTTTCTGAGGGAAAAAAAGAGTAATATTTAATTAAAAATTCTGTGTGAACAGAGTGCAGTACACGCTGGGGGAGATCACTGTGCCTCACTGTAACAGTACTTATGTCATCTAATAAAAATCATAGTATTGTAATCATTTTGTGCATTTAACTGACTTGACACTGACCATCACAATTACAATGCCACACTGTCCACCTGATTAAGACCATTAAAGACGTCCAGTACTTACCTGCTCATCTTTATGTCAGCCATCCTTGGTGCTCCAACAAGCTGTTTTGTAATGGTTATGCATTTTTTCTTTTTTGAATTGATATATACATGTTTATAAACACCTTTCATGACCGTGCTGAGTGTGCTGCTGATTCACTCGCAATTGCACATGCATGACCCTGTGACATATGGTCAGGAAATCTTGTAATTTCCTGTTCAATCCCCACCAGTTGGACAGTGTGGCATTGTAATCATGACAGTGTCACATCAGTTAAATGCACAATATGATTGCAGTACTGTGATTTTAATACCCGTGTGCTTGTCATAATACATTCAGCCACAACTTTGAGAATCTCTGTCTTAAGAACCTATTCCTGAAATATCTATCCTAGCACTATCTCCTTCCACGTATTACTTGGGTTCTGCAATAGTGTAACACCTCCAGCCTATCAATGTTGGATGAGTACTATTTCTCTTTTAGTTAGATTAAGTTTTTTGAGGGGGGAAAAAACAGTAATATTTAATTTTAGAATCTGTGTGCACAGAGTGCATTACATGCTGGGGGTGTGGGGGAAATCACTGTTCCTCATTATAACAGTGCTTATGTCATATAATAAAATGTGATTTGTGTGTTGAATATTTGGTCATTAATGCATTACTGGCTTTGTGTAGTAGCTTCCTTCCATGTCTGGGGTGTGTGGTGGTGGTGTGGACATTGTACTATGTTTATACATGTAAACCAAACTATTTTTTCAACTATGACAACAGCAGCTTACCACATGTATGTGTGGTGTTATATTTGTATTTGTGCTTCTGGAACACTGTACAAAATAAGCTGCTGATTACTTTTTTATTTGTAGTTTATTTTTCTATACTCTTTGCTCATCTCAAGAACTGTCTCCAGTCTCATTAGGCTATACACAGAACATGCACAGTAATTCCTTGATGTACCATCGCTCAAATGATTGACTGTTTACCCCACTGATGGGAACAATCAAGTGATAATATTATAATGCAAACAATTATAAATTTTTCTTGAAGCAACAGATGCCCAGATCAGGTGTATGTATGTTGTTGTGTCTTCAGACATTTTTCATCATGCTCATGTCTCTTCCATTTTCTTGTTCTTGTCTGACCTGTCAATGCTTGAAAGCAATAATATCATATATGATCTAAGTGACATGGCTGGTGTTGTAGGTCTTGATGGTAATGGTATTAAAGATGCTTTCTATTTATTTCCCCATCTCCCCATGAAAGAAAGTATTAAAGTGTGAAACTGTTCAGATGGAGAACAGAATCCCATATGTGGATTACAGAATGGCAGGAGAGCTACTGATGGTGACCAAACAGTAAAGGGACCCAGAGCTAATGATATCTGCTGCCTACAATGACAGTATAGGCATGGCATAATATGAGTAGACTGCGTTTGCAAAGAAGTCCTTATCTGCCAACATCTTCCATATTATATTGTCATACAGTCCATCAGATTTTGTGCCATGTACAAGCAGAAGTCATTTGTGATATGATACCCACCCCTACCAGCCATCACCAGATCATCAATGTTTCAAAGTTGGAAAGACTGACTGTGCATGACTGTGCCTAGTAATCCATGACACCTTTTACGTGACAAACATGTAACCTATCAAGCCTTTATTACAAGGTTCCTTTTTTCCATACAAATCACAAAGAATACTGGTTGAGCAACCATGCACAACCAGCTTGTGCTGCCACATAGTGTTTCTGATTACATCAGGTCTCGAGATCAAAACCTGAGATATCAAATGCAGTCAGAAGTCAATAGTGGCAGCTCAGTCTGGTTGTGCACATGGTTGCCCAACCAAAATTTTTTATAGTGTATAGTTTATTTATTTATTTATTTTTTAAATAACAAAAGTGTTTTGTAGTGCTCCGCAACAGCACTGAACATGCTGGTGGTTTCAGTTCAGTGCCTGAACTGATTGCTATGCACACGTTAGCGCTGCTAAAATAACCAGCCTCGAGGATTTCCAATCAGCTGGAACCTAATTGTTTTTGAACTGGGTATAAGATATTGGCTGACATAGCAATCCATGCAGAACAAATAATCAGTATACAGTATAACATAGAAACAGAGAAACATAGAAGTTGAATGCAGATAGGGACCGCAAGGCCCATGCAGTCTGCCTATTTTTTCCACCTTATGAATGTGCTATTCAAACTCATCTGTATTGCTCCCTTATGCCTATCCCATGCCTGTTTGAAGCCCTGCACTGTATTCATATCCACCACTTCCTGAGGTAGGCCGTTTCATGCATCCACCACCATTTCTGTTAAAAGGAACTTCCTCACATTACCCCTTAATCAGTCTCCCTCTAATCTCATGCCGTGTCCTCTTGTCCTGCTATTTGTCTTATATTGAAACATATTAGACTCTTTCACCTTGTTTATGCCATTAAGATGTTTGAATGTTTCAATCATAGCACCTCTCTCCATCCTTTGCTCTAGGGTATACATATTGAGCTCTGTTGATCTGTCCACATATGTTTTCTGATGCAGTCCCTGCACCATTTTGGTTGCCCCTCTCTGGATTGCCTCCATTTTGTTAATGTCCTTGTGTAGGTGTGGCCTCCAGTACTGCACTCAGTTCTCCAGATGGGGCCTATCCAGTGTTTTGTAAAGAGGGATTATTACCTTCCTCTTATGACTTGAGATACCCCTACTAATACACCCCAATATCCCTCTAGCCTTGCCTACTGCTTTAGTGGTCTGCTTGGATGATTTCAGGTCATCTGTGATGATGATGCCCAAGTCTCTTTTTTCCCTTGTGATTGCAGCAACTCCCCTCCCAACCTATGGGTGCTTCAGGGTTTCTCTTCCCTATGTGCATGATATTGCACTTCTTTGCATTAAACCTCAGTTGTCACTCTTCCAACTATTTTGCCAGTTTATCCAGATCTCTTCTCATTCTGTCCACCCCCATCTGGATCATCTACTCTGTTGCAGATCTTGGTGTCATCTGCAAACAGACAAACCTTACCCTCCAGTCCATCTGCAATACCACTGATGAAGATATTGAAGAGGACTGGCCCCAGGACTGATCCCTGAGGTACCCCACTTGTGACTTACATCTCTTCTGACTGTATACCATTTACCGCTGCTCTCTGTTTTCTGTCCACCAACCAGTTTGCCACCCAGTTAACCAACTTCTGACCCACCCCGAGCCTACCCAGCTTATTAATAAATCTTCTATGTGGAACAGTATCGAAAGCTTTGCTGAAGTCAAGGTAGGCGACATTAACTGCACCACCTTGGTCCACCACTCTGGTTACCCAGTCAAAGAAATCTATGAGGTTAGTTTGACAGGACCTTCCTGTTGTAAACCCATGCTTTCTTGGGTCTTGTGCTCCTATGGATTGCAGGTGTTGCACTATCCTTTCCTTAAGGAGTGCCTCCATAATCTTGCCCACTACTGAGGTAAGACTCACTGGTCTGTAGTTCCCTGCCTCCTTCCTGCTACCACTCTTGTGAAGTGGGATCACATGAACCCTTTTCTAGTCTTCTCGGACCTCTCTTGTGCTCAGAGACTCACTAAACAGTTCTGATAATGGCTCTGCTAGTTCCACCCTTAGCTCCTTTAGTACCCTAGGATGTATGCCATCAGGTCCCATTGCCTTGTCCACCCTGAGCTTAGCGAGCTGTTATAGGACCCTTTCTTTTGTGAAGGGACACGTGCACATCTCCCTCTCCCCTATGTCTATGGTGTTGAGCTGTGGGCCCTGCCCTACCTTCCCGTCAGTAAATATTGAGCAGAAGTATCTATTTAGGATAATTGATGGGCAACAGTGAACAACAACACTGTGTTCACTTTGAGAGGTTGCCATGACAACCAAGTAAACATTGGGAGCTGAGCTCGAGAGGTTTACCATTGTCATGAAACTTCAAGAAGGTAACTCAGCAGTGTTGTTTACTATAGTCCATCCATGGTCTTTTATAGTGTATGGGCAACAGTGCAACACTGGAGATTTCGTGAGACGTTCTACTGGTTTTCATGAATTTACCAGGTGCTCTCCTGCTTTCCATTGCAAACTGTTGACCCATGTCTGTCAGCTATTCAGTTCAGTCCTGGCAAATGATATACCACATTACTTTTATTATGAGCGCAGGTTGCCAGCTCCCTCGAAACTGTCTGTTGGTCCACTTCTTGCCATCACCACATGGTCACTTCAGATTTAAGAGGGTGGGGACAGCACTGAGCTCCCCCATAAAGAGCAACTGTTAATGAGTGCTGCCTGACCTCCCCGCTGACCCCACGCCAGCTCACCCACCTCCCTGTCAGGCAGCCTGGCCACTGGCACTGCAGATCAGCAGCGGCTTTCTGCAGTGCCCTGTTTGGTAATGGCCAGAAACTGAGAAAAGTAAAACACGAGTGATTGCTGTGGCTTTATAAAAGAGAAATCATTCAACTGTCCGGCTGATTTGTTGTTCATGTATAAACTGGCATACAGGAGAGGCCATTGCTGATTGCTCTTTTTCAACTGAAACTGGCAATGGGGGGGGGAGAGAATCATTGCAACTGTTAGGGCAATTGGAGCATGATGGCATTCTAAGTTTTTGTACCATCATACTGACATACTCAAGACGGTACAACAAGGCTGGGATATCATCGAATTTGGTTAATAATAGCCCTCTCCCATACACTATAATTTTTTATGAAATATGCTTGTTATGTATTGATGACATAACATCAAATTGCATATTGCATATCGCTAGGTTTGACAATACAACATTTGTTTTACTGTTTTGGATTTCTGTAGTCTGTCATGGGTGACGATGACATGACAGATTTTTGAGACACAAATTTTTTTCTCATTTTATTTTATCTGGATATCAAGGAAGTTGCTGAGGCTGGTGAAAGAATCATTCAAAATTTTTGACGCAATTTTCAAAATGTGCAACCTTACATGTAAGAGGGTTCCATCATGTTGTGGTGAGAAGAATATCACCGACCTCCCCCACAGTGACACATGGTCGCCTACATCTCTGACACAAACAGGTTCTGACCCTGACCAGGGATCAAGACCAGGGATCACACCAACACCTGTTTGATGTTCATGTGGGGAGGGAGCTGTGCCCCCCGCACCCTCTGGACTTATAGATTCCAACTCTAGGGGGATGACTAGCAGGAAAGAGCGGCCAAACTCCAGAGTCGATGACACTGTCATCAATCTGACAACCTGGTCAACACCGTGGGTGTCGACGGGTTGGTGTCACTATAACAACATCACTGTAAAAGTGTCACTATTACAATGGTATATGATATAAGAGCTATACCTTTCTGATAACAAAGATCCAGCACCTAACTCTGATGACAATAAGGATGATCTTTCCAGACTGGATAACACAGAATGGTATGTATCCTTTTTAGTGGCAGTATTTTCAATGTACATTCTGTCTTGACATTACATCATTCAGATACTGAAACAGAATGCAACATGGAATAACACTGCCCTAAATGGGATAGTGACAATAGCCCTGGTTGCTGTACTTAGCAACAACATGCAAATGATAGTATTGGGCATGCAAGGGGCTAAGCTACCATTTGCATGCACATTATGGGCTCATGTTCATGATGCATGGCTGCCCCTTAGTGCCCATGTCACAGCACAAAATGGAGAGCCCTGATGGTTAACTGTTTCACCACCCCACAAACACCACTGACACAGTATTCATTCATTTACTCTTTGTTATTCTCCCAACTGCACCACCATAGTCCAGTTCATATTATAAAGGTATGACATGGTAGTGTACTGATTTCCCCCTATTCTATCTCGTCTATGAGTGTGGGTAACATCCCATTGTAGCCTACTATGAACTCCCCATACTCCACCTTGGCCACCCATTTTGCAAGACGATCTATGCACTAGTGTCAATTGGTTCACTACACACCACAGAGCACACATTTACTAAATTACAGTGGAGCACTGGTGATTTAGTTTCCCCCACACCCGACCAGCCAACTCACTTATCACTTCCATGCACCACCCGTCCCTCTTACTCTGGTGAATGGCAATCATCAAATCTCAATACGGCAAATGGCACAGCACGCTGTCACATCCTTGCTCATCTGGTGTATGATCTGTTACTAACTAGGTGTACAGAATGTTATACTGTACACAGGCTCATTCACATCTCATAAGGTGGCTAGTTGAGGTGGTGAGAGGAGGGCAATACCAGTCACTGTACTGAGTTTAAATGATTGCTGGCTTGCCATGGAAGTCCTATGCTGCAATGAGACAGCAAATACAACCATGTGTGCCAAGATATAGTGTCAGTGTCTTCCTACACAGCCATGTCACAATATTACTGTATTTTGCAGGTTCTCTGATGTCCTCCATTATGAGTCATTTTGCCATATCACACCACAATCGATACACTCAGGAGGAGAATACCAATATATTATGTATGTTAATACTGCTGCCAAGAGCACTGCTAAGGTTGTAAGACTGGTGCAATGCACATTCTTAGGGTATGAGAACTGCATACTGAATGTGAGCAGTTCTGTTACCCTAAGAACATCACTTAGACCACTCTTACAACTGTAATAACGGTCTCAGTATTAGTATTAATATATTATTGATCAAGCTTGATCAATAACATATAAATTGTTTTTTAAAACCTTACCCAAACCTTGACTGTTTCCAAGGCAGCTGTGCATTAGACACTCTTCTCAGAATCTGATTGTCTCATGCACAGAGAAAAGGAGCACTGTGATTGTTGTGAGTGCATCATTGTGCTATTATATGCTCATCAAACCACCCACACACACACACACACACACACACACACACACACATATCTCAGTCACCATATCTGAGGTGTTTTCATGACAGTTTATTATTCATTAGTATTGAATTTCATAGAAATTGTAATAATTCTTTGCACTACATTTGGATACTTCAAAACATATATTTAAAGTTATTTGTTTTTCATACCAAAGGTGCTCACGTAACCACTGCACTGTGATGGAGATTGCAACAGAATCAAAATGCTGTCATGAGATTCAGGAGGTTGTTCATCCCTTTGATGGTTTTGGCTTCATCATAGAACATCCTGGCTTAAATGTATATGTGGATATATTGGTGTTGCAGACTGCATATTTTGCCTACCGTCAATAGTACAGAGCACAGAATACACCCATCCACAAGTAATTTTTTTTTTATATATATATATATATATATATATATATATATATATATACACAATAGGGGTGAGTGGTAAATGAGTGAGATAAAACAGCGTATCATCCACTGCAGTGTGATATTTTTACCCTCTGCTCTACTGTGATGATATGAGACATTCACACACACAGGTCACAAAAGGTCACTGATATCATCACCCTAGGCAGCTTTCCCCTCAGCATGAAAGAAACACCTGTGCTGTTACCATAGACACAAATGCAGAACTACCTGAGAGGTCTCACTGCTGCCTACAGCTAACTCAGTGAGCATTACAAAACACACCTACCCCCAACTTCCAGCTCATTACTGTGATGCTCTCAACTTGATGCAGCCAGAATTCCAAACAGCACAGCTTCACAGAACAGTCTAAACTACTGCCTGCAGCTAACTCAACTACCACTGAAACACACACTCACTTGTTCTTCAAACTCTGATTCTCACCCATTACAATTACTGTGACAATTTCAACTTCACTGCAGCCAGAATCCTAAAGAGCACAATTTCACAGAACACTCTGCACTCTGCCTGCAGCTAACTTAATTACCACTGAAAACAGTATCAGCTGTTCTGACACTCTGCCTCTCAGTTCATTACAACTACTGTGATGCATTTAACTTCACTGCAGCCAGACTGCTAAACAATACAGCTTCACAAAAGTATGTTCCTCATTCCTATCTAAAACTAACTCATTTAGCATTGCAAAACACACTCTTGTGTCTCTCAGAGTTTATAACGCCGCCAGCCCATTCAGAAAAGCTCACACACAGAATGAGCAAACACATTAACAGGAACAGAACACAAGACAGCATAACAAAACTTCTGAAACTCTTGGCCCTATTGTATATATTGAATACATGATGGGCAGGCCGTTTGCAATGGCAAATATTGTCACTCCTGCATCATGAGCTTGGATATCTCACTTGTGCCTTCAGCACTCATGAGATATCCAGAGCTCACTCTGCAGGAGTGACAATATTTGCCATATCACACTCATGCCCATCATGTATCCCCTATATATATATATATATATATATATATATATATAGTTGCAAAAAACCTTGTTAATGCATTAGTTAGAGTTAAAGGACACAAGTAGAGAAATGTAGCTTTAGGGTTTTCAACCTTAACACCCCATTCCACACCCTGCACAGATCCACATGTGGAAGGGCTGTCTTGGGCCCATCAGCCCTAATGGTTACCCCATTCCATTACAAAATAAGGTAACATAGGTACATCATAGCAGAATGGGGTGAGCGTTAGGGTTCACAAGCCCAAGACAGACCCCCCACCTGTGGGTCTGTGCAGGGTGGGGAATGGGGTGTTAGTGTTGGAAACCCTAACACCACATTTCCCTACTTTTGTCAGTTTAACCTTAACTGATCCATTAATGAAGTGTTTTGTAATTTATGTCCTTACTTTCTGAGATAGTATAATCATATCCTTATTTGCCTGTTGCCTCCCAGCCTCCATAGATGCATATATGTATCTAGCTATGTATATGAACCTAGCTGTGGAAGCGCAGAGCCCTCCAGCCCCTGCATTTCCAGTTGTAGGACAACAGTCACTGAATTGTCACCATAGCCATATTAATACCCACCATCATGTACCCAGTGCAGAAACATTTTCAATCCCGACCAAAACATAACTCTGCACAAGCACAGCGCCAATCCACTGCCCAGGTGCAAAAACACATTTTGGACAGGATCTGAAAAAATAACAGCTGTGACATACACAAGGTGGTGTAATAAGAAGGCTATGTTAAAAATATGGTGTGAAAATATTGAAAATGTCCAAAGGTATGAGCATGCATAGTGAAACTGCAACAAATGGTCATAACATAGCCATTTTTTTGAAATTTTGACCCCACATTTTCAACATAGCCTTCTTATGACCTCTCTGCATGCACCCGGTACAGAAACATTTCAAATCCCCAGCAAAACATAATTCTGCTCAACTGCAATGCCATTCTGTGCCACAGGTGTGAAAACACATTGTGGCCAGGATTTGAAAAATGACAGCTATGACATACATGAGGTGGGTTAATAGGAAGGCTATGCTGAAAATATGGGGTGAAAATATTGAAAATGTCCAAAGTTATGAGTGTGTGTAGTGAAATTGCAACAAATGGTCATAACGCAACCATTTTTTGAAATGCTGATCACAAATTTTCAACATAGCCTTCTTCTGACCCCACCTCATGAACAATATGACTATCATTAACACAAATCCCACCAGAAAGGAGATTTCACCAACTGACCACAAAATCACCTTTCTAACAGTAGTTGGATAATAACAATCATACTGTTCATAAGGTGGGGTTGACAAAAGGCAATGTTGAAAATTTGGGGTCAAAATCTTCAAAAACAGCTGAGTTATGTACCAAAGTTGAAACTGCCATTAAAATGCATTGAAGCACGTTTACCTTAGTTTCTCATATTGCAGTCGCTGGTTCTAGCAGCAAGACGTGTCTTTGATTGGGAGAGAGAATCTCGAATGTGGGACCTCTTCAGGTGAGTGATGGTCTGTGAGGGTGTCAAGGGGGTGTGTGGAGGTGGGTGCACATTGGGTGGTCAGGTGGGGGATGTAGGAGTGATTGTCGATGGACTGATTTTTTTTTTTACAAGTAAAAAAAAAGGCGAGGGATGGTTTTCTTATTTGTAGCTTAAAACAGACCTTGGAAGGTGGGGGGATGCTACTAACTGCCAATGAAGTAGGAAAAAATTCAGATGGTGGGGGTTATCACTAGACACCAGGGATAAAGGACCATAGTGGTAGAATGCCACAATTCGTAAAACATTATAAAAAAATAAAATAAAACAAAGACTAAAAATAAGAAAAATATATATTAAAAAAATCAACGTATGGGGATTGAGGGTGGGGGGTACTGTTAGACACCAGGGATATTTACAGAGTGGTACAAAGGGGATGGCCATGGGTCCACAAACTTTTTTTCATGACCAGATGGTCGTGCCAAGAATCCTTTTTCACCAGCTGACTTCCTTTGTTGCCATCCTTTTTCATCATGGTGAAAAAGGAAATCAGCTGGTAAAAAAAGGATTTCTCTTTTTCACCACCAGATGACCATGCCAGTAATCCTTTTTGCTACAGCAATTTCTTTTTCGCCATCCTTTTTTTCATGGCAAAAAGAAATCGGCCGTCAAGAGGTATTATCATAATGGTCATCTGGTCGTGAAGAGGGGAAATTCTTTTTTGCCAGCCTATTTCCTTTTTCACCATGATAAAAAAGGACTGATGAAAAAGGAAAAAAGCAATGGCAAAGAAAGAATAAAACAGTAAAAAGAAAATTCTAGAGGCATACAAAAGTTGGAAACCACAAAGAACAGCTCATCAACTCCTGATGAGCAAGATACATAGCTTGATGTCTGCAACAGATATCCTGGGGCACAGTTATGACAGTTTTTTTGGCAAAAAACCAAAAACAAGATGGTGGGTCATGAAGAAGGAGTTTGTTTCTGGCAAACAAAGATTGGCCCCTCAAAAAAAAGGATCCTTGTTCATCAGAGCAAAATCCTTTTTTATTCTAGGAATCTATCCTTGAAAGTAAAAGTACCATTGAAAATAATGGGACCTTAAAGCTGTGTTTACATGGCAGCAGTGCTCTGGTATCTGCCCTCTCTCCCTTCCAGCTGCACTTGCTGCTTTGCTCTTTACACAGCCCACCCTTGCAGCATTGCAGGTCACTCTGAGGAGGGGCTGCAAATTCACCGGTGGATGAAGGGAGATGGCCTTTTAATCAGAGCGAGTGCAGCAAAGCATCAACACCGCCATTTGAGGTTCTTGCTCCGATACTGATCCCACAGCTGAGTTGGATCAAAAAACTGATCTGAAGGGCATTTAAGGTGCTCCAGAAAGTGTCTACATGGCAGTATTTGCAATGCATCAACCTCTGTGTGTGGGTTGATGTACTGCAAATAGGGCAATGTAAATGAGCTTAAAAATGCAATAACTTTGGAAGAGATTAATATTTTTTCACTAAATAAATACGGTGCAGTTTTGTGACCTAAGCTCTTTCTACCACAAACATTTCAGACTAAATTCAACACCCTCTGTGTGCAGGATGATGAGAAACAAACTGCAAAAAGTAGTGAATTTTAAGGTTTTTGTACTATCAGGATCTCAGAATCCGCACATCCAACCAGAACAAAACTTGCCATATCAAGAGATCTACCCAACAGGACAGGCATACCAAATGTGATGCAAATCCGTTTAATGGTTGCAAAGTTATTAAAGTGCAAATTTTGAGGCTTAACATTAAGGTGCCTGCTCATCCCTAACTATAGTGGCACTACCATGCCACTATAATTATAGGGGTATGGTCGTGCCTCTATAGATTGGGTTGAGTATCATGCTTAATGTTAAACTGCAAATTTTGCACGTTAATGACTTTGCAACCAGTCAATGGATTTGCACAAAATTTGGTATGCACTGTCCTGCATGGTAGATCTCTTGATGTGGCAATTTTCGTTCCATTCGGATTTGTAGATTCTGAGATCTGGGTAGTGTCAAAAAGTAGAACGCCACCACTTTCTGCTGTTTTTACCTCATTGCCTTGCACCCAGATGGTGCGGAATTTTGGTGTGATTTTTGGTGGTAAAAAGAGCTTGGGCCACAGAACTGCCAGTGTTAGTTTTGTGCAAAAATATTAAACTGTTGCAAAGTTATTAAGTTTTTAATTTCCTATTATTTCCTATGGGAAGTTAATTTTTCAGGATAGAGGTAAAAAATTTAATCTCGTAAAAAAGGATTCATTCTCCTGAGATCCATTACTTTTTTGTGAGGAAAAATCCTTTTTCATGAGGGGAAAAATCCTTTTTCGTGAGCTGCCATCTTGTTTTTTTTTTTCCACCAACTCAAATGAGTGTTAAATACATACAGATGTTGATATTTTAAAAATCAAACACCAGAACCTAGCTAAATGAGCTCCATTTAGATAGATTTGGTTGTTTGTTTTTCAGAATTAGGGCCAGAAATACTTTTTCAGGGCACCCAGGTGACCAGTTTAGTAAGAGGGGCCTTCTGCCGGATTCTCCATAAGAGAACAGTGGATTTATTACATTCTGCAGTTGCAATTGAACTCCTGCTGCTAGCTGCAGTGTGTGTTTCAATCCGCTTGTTTTCCCTGGTGTCTAGTGGCACCCCTCACTCCCCAATCACTGTACCCCAATTATTTTTTTCATCCCTAGTGTCTAGTGGCACATCCAAACCCTCTGATCGCTGTCCCCATCATTTTGTTTTTAATTCCCTGGTATCTAGTGGCACCCCTACCCTCCAATCGCCTTTTTTCCACCTTCATGAGCGGCACTAATGTTCTCAGTTAAAATGGATTAGCCCAGGGGGGACTGGCAGCTTTGTACATTTCCCATCTTCTGCTCCCAAAGTCGATCCGATTTAGGCAAACAAACCAGCAGGATCCAAGGCAGAAAACACAGATCACTCAGTCCTGAGTTCTGCGACCCCAGAGAGAAGGATTTTCCCACTTCTGGTTCCAAGAGAGCGGAGAGCTGTGGTGAGCTATGCCCAGATGGAGCATTGTGAAGGTCTCAGTTCAAGATGTGCAGAAGCAATGGCAGCTTTGTACATTTCCCATCTCCCTCTCCCAAAGCCAATCTGTTTCAGGTGAACAAACCAGCAGGCTCCAGGGCAGGAAACACAGAGATCAGGAGCTCTGGATGTTGAAGGGCGTTTTGATCACTTGGTCCCAAGCTCTGTGGCCCCTGAGAGATGGCTTTTCCCACTTCTGTCTTCAAGAGAGCTGCAGCGAGCTGAGTGTGTGAGCCATGCCCAGGTGGATCATCATGGCGGTCTCGGTGCAAGATGTGCATAAGCAATGGGTACCCAAAAAGCATTATGTGAGTACTTTCCTGGACTATGGCTTATTATTGTTTGATTTATTTAATTTTGAATATTAGCTTGAGCCTGTAGTCTTACCAGAATATAATTGCAAAATACCTTTTCAGAGAACAAATTTACAAATAATAAAGCTTTCTTGTGGTTCCATTGGACGGTGCCAAATTGATTCTGTGGTCTCGGTTGTCATTGTGTCAGGAATAAAAACAACTTTTGAAAACTGTGGATCTGGATCTTGTAAACTATCTCCCCAGCTTGGATTGCAGGTATTGCCAAAAAAAAGGTAAAACTGCATGAAGAACTTGGGGAAGAAATACAAGAAACATTGCAGAGAGGCTGGGCAGTAACTTTTGTGGGAATGTTATTTGAAATCTGGCACTTATAAGTCGACAGATCTGGGTTCCTTTGGCTTTGCACTCACAGAAAAAAAATCAACATTATTATTAACCGCAGCATACTTGTACTGTGAACCAAACAACCTATCCCCCAGGAGTCTGGCATTTCCACTCCTCTTAATGTCACAGCATCTTTATGAAAGAAGGCTCTCTTTATGTGCCTTTCCCCTGCATTTGGAATGCTACCTTTCCCACCCCATGGTGTGTGGATAATGTGTGTGTGTGTTTGTATGTATGTCTCCCTCTGTCTGTCTACCATTATGGATCTAGTTAATGTACACTAGAAATCATTTCCTGTGAGCCAGCCATGGGCATTTAATTTGCACAACTCCATACGCATTTCCTGGTCAAAAAATGTATGCAATTAAAATGTGTCAACAGCCCATGATGTCACAGGGGACGTTTGAGGAAATATATAATTGTATGCATACTTCAGCTTATTTTTCAATGTAACTATTCACATTATTATTACTTTGTCATCTGTATTACCCATGATTTCCTGTGGCTGAAAAATGCTGTCATTGCAAATAATGAGGGAGCATAAATAACATCTCAAAATGTAAACATAGACTCACACCTAACAGTAGATAAGGATACTTGCTTGCAAAACAACCACATGTCCCTACTGCTGTGGAACACTTCATTCACACCTGGCAAACATCCACAAACACATTCCTACATGGAAAAGCTACTTAAATACAAGCTCAGTTCTTTACCATAGGCATACCTCTCAATCTTCTGTCTCTGAAATGACGGACAAAAGAGGGACACATCCTCAGATGTGGAAACCATTGTGTTTCAAAGTTTATTTTTGATTTAGCATGTTAGAATACTATGAATCTTTGCTTTTAAGACTGAATTTAAAGTGCATTCTCTGTGTAGACAGCCTCTTTTTCATGAGGGATAGAGCAGTCTTGAGTGGTAAAATGAGGGATGTTCCTCGTAGTCAGGGACAGTTGGGAAGTATGACCATGGATGCCAGTGAAAAATTGATGGTAATTTCATCTTGTGAAGCTGGGGGCAGTAGAAGCAGACCTTCAGGCTCATGGCTTATCCTGCCCAGAACTTCACTTAATAAACTTAACTACCACTGCATTCTTCACAGGCACATGTACACAATTAGTGGAGGAAATACACAAGATGGCAATAAGGACCCAGTGCTCCCACAGTTAAATAAGAATACTATTGCACTATCTATAAAATTAAGGAAATAAGTTGCCAAGAACTTTGTTAATGCTCCAGTTAGGATCAAAATGACAAAAGTTGCGAAATGAGGTGTTAGGGTTTCCCTAACACCTCACCTTCCAAAACCAGGCTGGAGAGAAGGTGTGGGGTGTGCCTTGGGCTTCTCAATCCTAATGCTACCCCATTCTCATTAAAGTCCACATCTGACCTTATTTACAGATGGAATGGGGTGAGCATTAGGCTGGAGAAGCCCAAGGCACACCCGACACCTGCTCTCCTGCCTGGTTTGGGAGGGTGGGGTGTTAGGGAAACCCTAACACTTCCTTTCCCAACTTTTGTTCTTTTTACCCTACCTGGAGCATTAACAAAGTTTTTTGCAACTTATATATATTATAGGGACATGGTTGAGCCACTATAGTTATGGTTGAGTAGTATGTTTAATTTTAAACCTCAAATGGTACACTTTAATAACTTTATAACTGATGAATGGATTTGCACAAAATGTGGCATGCGCTGTCCTGAAGGGCATGTCTTTTGATGTGACAAATTTTGTTCCAGTTGGATGTGTGGATTCTGAGATCAGATAGTGCAAAAACCTTAATAGTTGTCACTTTTGCAGTTTTTTCATCAACACCTTGCCCCCAGACAGTGTGGAATTTTGGTGTGAATTTTTTATGGTAGGAACAGCTTGGGTAACTGAACTGCCATGCATTTATTTGGTGAAAAATTATTAATACATTGCAAAGTTACTGCATTTTTAAGTTCCCATTATTTTCAAAGGGAAGATAACTCCCCAGGATAGAGGGATAAAGTTCGACAAAGGATTTGGCCTCATGAAAAAGGATTATTTTTCACGAGGCCAAATCCTTTATCAGCCTCACAAAAAAGGATTCTTTTTCCTGAGGCCAAATTCTTTGTCACCAGAAAAATATTCTTTTTCGTGAGCCGCCATCTTGTTTTCTCATTTTTCACACAACAAACTGTCATAACTCTGTCCAGGGATGTCTTCTACAGACATCCAAACATGTATCTTGCTCATGGGGAGCAGATGAGTTTCACTGTGTATTTTTATAGCTCCCATGGCCTCTGAATCTTTTTTTATAACTATTTAAATCCCTTTTGGCCACTCGCTAAGTTTCTTTTTTGCAATTCCTTTTTTGTCATCGCAAAAAAGGAACTCAGATGGCAATTTGGATTTAACTGTGCCATCCCCATTCATAGAAAGCTTTCCATTTGTGTTCAGTGGCACCCCCCATCTCCCTTTGTTATATCCCAGGTGTCTAGTGGCCCCTCCACCCTTTGATTTCCATATATGTTTTTTTTAAACATATTGGTGTCCAGTGGCAGTCCCCAACTGTGGATCACCATCCCCGTTATTTTAAACTTGATCCCTGGTGTTAAGTGACATCCCCCCAACTCTCCAATCACCATTACCATTATTTAGAATTTGATCCCTGGTGTCTAGTGGAGCCCCCACCCTCTGATCACCATCCTTGTTATTTAGACTTTGATCCATGTTGTCTAGTGGGACCCCCACACTCAGATTGCCATCCCCATTATTGTGACTTGGATCCCTGGTGTCTAGTGGCACTCCCCTTCTTCTGATCACCATCCCCATTATTGTGAATTTGATCCCTTATATCTAGTGGCACCCCCCACCCTCCGATCACCAGTACCATTACTTTAAACTTGATTCCTGGTGTCTAGTGGCACAACCACCCTCCCAGTCAAGCAATAAACTGAAATAAAGAAAACGGTCCCTCAGTGTTTTTTTAAACCTGTAAAAAAAATTGTCTCTCGCCGATCAGCCTCCCACTTCCAACTCAGCTACCACCACCCCACACTCCTCAGTACACCCCCACACACACTCACTCACCTGAATGGGTCCCAGGATCAATACTCACTCCCTGATCAAAGACAAATCTTGCTGCTGAAACCGGTGACTACAATATGAGAAACTAAGGAAAAATGCGGTTCAATGTATTTCAACTGAGGTTTCAACTTTTATTCATAACTTAGCCATTTTTTTTGAGATTTTGACCCAAATTTTCAACATGCCCTTTTGGGGGCCCCACCTTGTAAACAATATGCAACTCCTGCCCAAAAGGTGATTTCATGGTAAGTTGATGAAATCACCTTTTGCAAGGGGAGTGACAATTTTTCATGACTTGTTTCATGTGGTGGGGTCAAAAGAAGGCTATGTTGAAAATTTGGGATCAAAATATGAAATAATGCCAAAGTTATGACCATTCATTGCAATTTCACTAAGCACGCTCGTACCTTTGGAAATTTAAGTATTTTATCAAATTTTAAAATAAACTTTTATTACCCCGCCTCATGTATATCAATCTGTCATTTTTCAAATCTTGGCCAAATGTGTTGTAACTTGGTAATGAATGCCAGTTGTGCAGAATTACATTTTGGCAGGGATTCAAAAATGTTCTGTGCCACGTACATGAAGTGGGTTAATTAGATGGTTGTGTTGACAATTTGGTCACTGTTGTCCAATAAATGGAAGTGCAGGACTTGGAGGGCCCTGTGCTCCCACAGCAACATACTGTACATATACTCATCTACAGAGGGATGGGAACGCAAGGTTCAAAGAACCCTGTACTCCCACATTAAAATAAGGATACTATTATACTATCTCAAAAAGTAAAGAAATAAGTTACAAAAACTTTGTTAATCCTCCAGTTAGGGTCAAAGGGACAAAAGTTGGTAAATAAGGTATTACTATTTCCAACCCTAACACCCCACCCTCCCAAATGAGGCAGAAGAGCAGGTATGGGGTGTGCCTTGTGCTTCTCAAGCATAACGCTCATCCCATTCTCATAACGTTTACACATCTAACCTTATTTACAGATGGAATGGGATGAGTGTCAGGCTTGAGAAACCAAAGGCACACCCCCACACCTGCTGTCCTCCCTGGTTTGGTAGAGTGGGGTGTTAGGGTTGAAAACCCTAATGCCTCATTTCCCAACATTAGTCACTTGACCCTAACTATTATGAGGGCTAATTCAAAGAGGCACTCTAAAATTATTTCTGAGTGCCTGTTTGAATTAGCACTCATCATACACACAGTCGGTGGCCGGCCATGGAGGTAAGAGGTGGGTTGGGCCAGTCACCAGCTGGGGAAGGGTTGGGGGTGCTGGGTGAGCTGCCATGGCTGGGTGGGGGGGCAACTAGACTACCAGGAAATGGCAAATACTTATGTATTTTATTATGTTGATGGGGGTTGCTAGACTGCCAGGGATATGAAGAATTATGATAATTAAATACTGATGGGGCCACTAGACTGCCAAGGATATAAGGAAGAAATATAAATGAAATACACATAGGGGGCCACTAGACTACCAGGGATACAGAGATCCTTAGCTATGTTATTATGATGGGGGGCTGCTAGACTACCAGGGATATTGAAAACTTATTTTTTTTTTTATTGAGATGGTGCAGAACGAAGCCCCCTGAGCAAAAATCCACTCTCATTTAACTGTCTAGTGCACCCCTGGGCTGTAAAAATCAATTTTAAAATCTGACCATCTCACCCCTCACTTGTGATGCACGATCATGATCAAAGAATCTTGCAATCAAAGAATTTGCAGGCTTGCGATCAAAGATCGTTAGCGAGCCACGAATAACGATTTTTAAACCTCAGAACTCTATTTTTAGACAGATATGCATAAAACCAAAGGCATGGCTCAATAGATTAGAGTCCCCTGAGCAAAACCCATCCAAGTGTTACTTCAGAAGTGACCCTGAGCCGAGATATTTGTGTTTTTCCAATCGGAAAATTCAAAACAAAATGGCGGACCTCATGATCAAAGAATTTTAAAAATCCTCAAGGACAAAGATTCTTGAACTGCGAGGCTGCAAATTCTTTGATCGCCAGGCGGGACCAGTGGCCAGAACCCCATTCTTTGTTCGCGAAACACACTGTACATATAAATTTTCCCATTGACTTATAATGGAAACTTAAAAGTGGCATAACTTTTGAATGCCTTAATATTTTTTCACCAAATGAAAAGCGGCATGTTCAGCCACCAAAGCTCTTTCAAACAAGCCATTCTGCAGAGCAGCATGACACACAACGGCCATGCAGGGCCACATCCAAAATCCCAAAAGCTGCCTCCAAAAATGGATAATTTTGCATTTTTCAGTGTTTTCGTATGCAAAGACTGTAAGTCCAACCAAAGCACAATTTGGCAAATCAAGAGACCTACCATGCCCCACTGTACATTCCAAATTTTAGGCAAATCCGTTGAACAGGTCCAAAGTTATTAACGCCCAAACATTTGACTTTAGTATGCAAGTGACTGCAGAATCCTAACTATAGTGCTGCAACTCCAAGAATTAAAAAATATATATATATATATATATATATATATATATATATATACATATATACATATATTAACATGTAGGATAAGCCACTGAATTGACAAAAAATCCCTTTCAATTTTATCTGCATGTTTTGACCTGCTGTGTTGAAGGTCAGTGACACAGAGTGGTGTAGAGATCAAACCATGCACATAAAAATAAATGTAATATTTTTATCCAGACCATGGCATCTGTCATTTACAGAGTTACTTATCCTCTCTGTCCAGATTAGGTATTTCAATAATTTTTTGTGTTGGGTTTAACGTTTCTGTGTTGAACTGTAGCACACACCACGGTGTTGTCATCAGGTACAGTATTATTCATACTGTTCTCCTACAGGCTGGAAGCTCTTTTTGGACTGGCATAAAGTGGAAATAAATGTTGATGACCCATCTAGGATTTAACAACATTTTTTATTTCAACTTCTGGCCTATCACACATGAAAGTGAAAGCTTTGCCAAATCTTATTCTGTCAGTCATTGTTAAAATGTAAGTAATGTTGTAACGCTACCATTATTGTGCATGCATTTGTTCTTCAATATAGAACAAGAGAAGGCAGGCAAACAGCACACATACACCTGCAGTACTGCAAATCAAGGATGCAGAACTTTTCATTTTATAGTCACAATAACTGAAATTCATAATAAAGCTACAAAGTTGTACGTCTCTAACAAGCACAAGGAAGCTCAGTAGCCTTGAGTTGTATAGATGGATGTGATCTTGATAACTTACTGTAAATTATCATTATTGCTAATATAAATTGAGCTTTTCAAAGTCATGCATTTGCGCTAGTGTAGCTGTATGTGTGTTGTTTGGCTGGCTTTTCTTATTTTGGAAGTGTTTGTTGGAAGTTATACACTTTTTGAAGAGCAGAAGCACTCATATCCTGACAACACCTGGGGCTCGATTTTTAAAGGGTGGTGCAGGCCCTGCATCAAACTCTTTTTTGGTGCAGCTGTGTCAAACACTTTTGCAGCAACTGCCCCCAGTTCTAGTACATTGGGTGCATTTGCGAAACTTTAACTGATTTATGGCAGCGTGTGCCAAATATTTGGCACAAGTCCCATAAAACAGGTACCCGAGCTTGCTGCAAGTTAGACTAGAAAAAGTTGGTCTAACTCATGGCAGTCAGTGCATGGGATAGAAAATCCTGATCACCAACTGGGAGAATTCAGCAAGCCCCATGCACCATATGCTCAGTGCAGCAGGACTTACAGCATTCTTGGCCCATTGAAAACCGGGCCCCTTATCTTTTATATTATTATATGTTATTATACAACAGTGAGGTTCTGTCAAGTGGAAAATTTTGGTAAATTACATTCATGCATGTATGCCATGGTTTAAGGAAACTTACTAGGTACACGTTATCTAAAGTACTCCAGAATCTATGTTGTAAGAAATGGCTTATAAAAAATGCATTAAATTTCCAAAGTTTTATAATTGTGCTTTTTGGCATTATAGACCATCTGCTTAGTGCAGTGTTAGTCCTTTGAGCAATAAATAAGAATTTTTTGAATTGTGCAGTTCAGAATGGAAGATATTGTAAATCTTGCCAAAATCAATGGTAAGCAGATCCCTTTAACTTACCAGTATGTTGCCCATGATCCCCACACTCAGATGTTTGTGACATGTAACAAGGGAGATGGCTTGGGCATGCCCGACATAAGTCTATGGTAGCCAGTTTCAAGCCTTTTTTTAATAAGCAAACTTTGTTATACATCAACATCACTGTTCAACTAATAGAACCTCTATTAGTTGATGTTGGCTTTCATATAGACACCAAAGGTTGCTTTATCATAGAACAAAATATTTTTAAACAGATACCCACAGATTTAAATATGGTGTGCAACTGTGGTCTCTGTGGTAAGATATCACAACATATATAAGCTTGTGGTCTTTTTATTTATTGAATGTTTTTGACCCACTGAGACTTGAAGTCCCTTTTTCTGGGGCAACAAGGGGAAGGGGGATACAGATGGTAACCAACTGAAATTGAACCAGGTTAAGCTGTTGGTGATATTTTTAGTCTTTACTGTCGGACTGGGAAATGGAAGGAATCTGCTGTCCATTGGATTCAGCTCACTTTACGATCACTTCCCTTCCAAAATAGACTAGTCAAATAATTATTGGTTATGGTTCAAATGACTGGTGCTGCATTAATGTAATCAGCTATAAAACCCAACAATAAATATGTTAAATTGTCTTAAAAACCAAATAGAAAAAGTAATTCAATATAGATTTAGTCTCAATGTCACACATATGTCAAACAGCATTGCCAAAGAACATTACTTAGTGTCACAATTATCTTATGTTATCATCAGTGAATATTTTTTTTCCATGTTTACTGAATTTATTTTTTTCTTACATCCTTTTGAGGTGATATCTTTGTCTGAAGATTTCTGGGTAGACACGTTCGTGCACCACTTCTGTTATGTGCCATACAGAAAATCAGACTTACCTTCCCCTCTGCAGAGTACTGTAGAGTCTAGTATCCTGACAATTGATGCATGAGAAATTCAAACAGATTTTTATGCACTATAAAGTTGAAACATTTTTGAACTTCATAACTGTCTGTACCTGTTATTTCAGACAATGTTTATTAAAGTTGTTAAATGAATGCATTAAACAATTCAAGTATACAATGTAATATCATTGTTACAGCAACTCCATTTGATTTTTAAAATACTGTTGACCAACCAAAGTATAGTTATTTATATATTTTCTTTGTGGTCTCAATTACGCTAATCAAAACTTTTGAAGTAAGTTTTCAGTTGATAATCCTGAGAATACTGTATCTGTAGTTAATATATACTCCAATAAATTTAATAAGGTACTTCATATAATCTCTGATATTTGAAAAAACTGATTACTTTCTTATTTATAGTGTGGTATCAACCAATAACTGAGGTGAGAACATACTGTAGCTACAAATGAGAACAATACAGTATACATAAATGTTCTGCTAGCACATAAGTACAATGTGTACTGTAGTTTTTTATATGTTGTTCCAAAAACTCTCATTGAGAACCAGACAGACAAAATATTGTTATATGACATGAGATGACAATTTCTTTGTAAGGACATTCAAAAGATGACAGACTTGCTAGTGGTTGCTCCAGTGTTGAATCATACAAGTCTGTGTCACTTAGTCCACTGCAGATGCTTAGTATGGTGTCCATAAGCTCAGTTACATATCCTGGGAGAAAAAGTACATTTATTTAATAGAGTGTGGCTGAAAAAACATTGCAACAATCAGCCAAGTATATATTCTTAGTGTCACATGTGCTGAGTAGAGATACTGTAGGTATGCACTCCATTAGTATATGGGATGTTGACAAATGTATTTCACATAAGGTAATCCTTGTTATTGCGGCAAGTACTTTTATAGTCAATTAGTGGACTTTACTACTCCATATGACCTATTTTCATTCTCCATACCTCCCAATCATGTCACAAATGAGCATCAAAGTCTTAGTCCCCAGCTACCTGACTTCACCATGACTTACCACTTTGTGACATGTTAATCAATTACACATGAATAGCACATCATCAAACTGGATTTGCTCCTTATAAGGAATGGCATAGCCTGTGGTGTGTCATACCTGTCATGGTTTTCATCTACATTTTTCCACCTGTTTTATGAAACAGTGGTATTGCAGATGTGCACTTCCACTGAGATGGACATTTTCACACCTCAACAGACATGAATAATGCATAGCACTGCGTATGGAAAGAAGGAGAGCACCCCTCTGACTGTATTGCTACACAATTCCATTGCAACAGTGGCAGTGCATTGAATCCTGGAGAATGTAACAGAGATAGTACTAAAAGAGCATATGGGGGTACTCGAGGGATGTGTCACCAAAGAGTGATAAAGAGCCTAGCAACAAGTATGTGGTGATTGATGATGGTGGTCCCCATATTCAGTGGGACTGAGATGGGAGCTGCAGAACAGAGTGACTGTGCTGTAAAGGGCTTACCAGGTGCTTACAAAGTGAGGAATGTAGAGCAGATTGTTAACAATGCCAAGAAATATGGGTTTAGGTGGGAGCTGGATGTCACTACACTTATTGTCAAAAATGATCTTGCAGTGGAAATGCAGGTGTTGCAGGATAAGCTTATGGAGCTGGGGATGTGCCTGAGGCAGGTATCGTGCATGGTGCCAGTCACTGAGGTGATACCTGTGTATGACCACTGGAAGGCATCTTGAAATGTACTACATGTTCACACCATATGTAGCCTTGTCAAGTATTCCATGTACCATGTATCATCCCTTTTTAAATTTTGGATAGTAAATGCTGTATCTTCTGACTCCTTCAGCTGTTGTTGCTTGTTTTCAAGGTGAATTTTCATTGAAGTGCATTGCAGCCAGTAGTGCTCTGAAAATATATAAAAAAAAAAACAATTTATAGTGTTACCTCAGTCACATAGCAACATTCAAAATCAAAGATTCATATGTTTTCCATTCAGAAACACATTTTGGAAATTTAAACACAATTTGAATGTGACATAATGAATATCTACAACCAAATCAATGTACTAAAAACATACAAGTATGTTGTCTTCTGCCATTTAAAGTGTCTAAAAAGGAAATGGTTTATCAATAAGTACACTGATCAACCCTGTGATTTCAGGCACTGACAACAACCCCATAGAGTATCATGTATGGACAGCCATACACAACAAGCCTGTGTCAGCATTGAGATGTTTCTTTGGCAACCAGGAACCTCAGAAACAGTGCTCTGGAGGTTCACTGGTTGCTATAGAAAACTTGAGGTGAAGACATAGGGCATGGATGCACATACATTCACATTTATAGTGCATGGATATCCTTGCCCATTTCAGACAATCTGCATTATTTCAGGGTGGTGGAGGGGCACTCAGTAGTTGGTCTCATGCTCAAATTATTGACTCAATGTGCTAAAGCTGTTTGTGGATGTTCTGAATTATAAAAAAAGAAGCATCCAGCTCGACTAACACATGACAGCAGCTGTGTCAGCATTCCAAGTTATTGTGCTACAGTAGTGTTATCACTACTGCAGCACAATAACTTTATGATGTTACCAATGCAGCTCCACAAGCATAGTTAAGGCACAACATTCCATTCATAACTGCATTCTGCAGCATACTATATAGAATAATATGTATGGGCATCCATACACAATAAGCATGTGTCTATATTGAGATGTTTCTGGGGCAAACAGGAACCTAGAAAGTGAAACTCCAGTGGTTCACTGATTGCAATATAAAACTCGAAATGAAGACACTTCCTTATCTGCTTATGGATTGCCATACATTGTCCCCAGAACCCCTCCAATAAGGACACAGACAAGGTTGTGTGTGGTTGCTCAGTTTGGCAATCAATTTACTGCATAATCCAAAATCATTGTTCACAATAACATGGTCATACATGATACATATTCCCCATTTCCATTTTACCATCTCCTCCCAATAATCTTTATATACAATATATACATATACATCATTCATGTTCAATGAATACATTCTATCACTTTCTTCTTTTCTTCTGCCCCCGAGACACACTTCATGGGGGGCGCTCGCCACTTCCTCTTATGTTGTCAAGGAGTACGAGCGTACACACCGTACCCCTGCCTCTTGCTTATCCATGCTGTATCCTTCAATTGTTTTCTATTTTCCCCCTTTCTTTCCTGTCCTCCTCCCCCCTTTTTCCTGCCATCCACCTTCAGCAGTTCATACCTGCAGCCTGCCACTGTGCTCCACCTGCCACAGTGGCACCCTGTGCTTCACCTACCACAGAGCCCTCTGCTCCTTCCTTCATAGTGGGTGGGTGGGAAAACTTCTTGAAGCAATTTTGTGAGCCCCCCTTGTTGTGCGGCCCCTTATAAATGCTCCCTTCTGTCCTGCCTCCTGACTCTCTCAGCCAGTCATCTGTTGCCACCTCACTGTTCCCACCCCTTCCCTTTGACCCTTTTGTGACCTCACCAGGTCCTCCCCTGTCGTGACCTCATGGACTTCTTGGGTCCCATCCCCTCTCTCCGCATCCCCCCATCCCTGAGCTTCCCACACTTATTGTCAGGGCCATGTGACAATGGGGTCTGTCCTTTTAATTGGGCAACCCTCTTTGTCCCCAGAACCCTTCCAATAAAGACACTGACAAGGTTGTATGTGGTTGCTCAGTTCGGCAATCAATTTACTGAATAATCCAAAATCATTGTTCACAATAACATGGTCATACATGATACATATTCCCCATTTCCATTTTGCCATCTCCTCCCAATAATCTTTATATACAGTATATACATATACATTCATGTTCAATGAATACATTCTATCACTTTCTTCTTTTCTTCTGCCCCCCAGACGTACATCATGGGGGGGGGCTCGCCTCTTCCTCTTAAGTTGTCAAGGAGCATGAGTGTACACACCGTACCTCTGTCTCTTGCTTATCCATGCTGTGTCCTTCAATTGCTTTCCATTTTTCCCCCTTTCTTTCCTGTCCTCCTCCCCCCTTTTCCACTAGTCCACCTCCAGCTTGCGATGGACTGTGGACTTCCCCCTTCTGCTCCCCTCCCCCATCTACTGACTTTTTTTCCTCTCTCTATACCTGTTCTTACCTAACCTCTTGCATAGCCAGACCTCTATGGCATTTTCTATCTCCGTGTTAAACATGGCCAGGCCCAGACCTGAGAGGTGTATCCCATCTCCTCTATAATATTCATCCACCCATTCCAAAATCTAGTAATTGCTAGAAAAGGAGGGCAGGATGGGGGAGGGTGGAAGGTGGTTTCCCTTAATGCTAGGAGCCTTGGGAGGAAAACTGTAGAGTTACAGGTGCTCATTGCAGAGGGAGAGGTGGACATTGCAGCCATAATAGAAACATGGGCCACCCAATACAATGACTGGGACCTGTCTGTACCAGGGTACAGGTTATTTCATAGGGACAGGGTGGTTGGGAAAGGAGGAGGTGTGGCACTATATGTGAAGGAAG
The DNA here is from genome assembly GCA_016271365.2 of Neoceratodus forsteri. Taxonomy (NCBI): domain Eukaryota; kingdom Metazoa; phylum Chordata; order Ceratodontiformes; family Ceratodontidae; genus Neoceratodus; species Neoceratodus forsteri. The sequence goes on along the minus strand of CM057449.1, from coordinate 605,194,338 downwards.
GACTGAAGTGTGTAAGGGAGGAAGGGGAGGAGGGTAGTACGGAGTCACTTTGATGTAATCCAGGATTCCAAGAATAGGATTTTAGAATGGAGTGGTGCAGGCCGCAATCTCAGACAGAGGAGTTAGACAGGAACTAGCGGGACAGATCAGGAGGACTCATGAGAAGGGGTAGTGTGGTGATTGGGGACTTCAACATGCCAGGAGTGGACTGGAGTACCACAACAACCGGGAACAGAAGGGAGCAGGTACTGCTGGATGCCTTCCAGGACAGCTTCCTGCTGCAAATGGTCAGTGAACCAACCAGTTTAGAGAATACTCTTGACCTTGTGCTGGAAAATGGGGACTTTGTGAGAGAACTTACAGTGGAGGAACTGCTGTCAGAGAGTGACCACCACTCAGTATGACTCACATTGTATATGGGCAAGGAAGGAGTGGAATCTGGCACAAGAGTGCTGGACTTCAGGAGGGCTGACTTTGGGAGGATGGGGGAAGTGGTAAAAGGGTACCTGGCCAGAATTCAATCTAGTATGGACACTAACCAGAGGTGAGAGCTCATAAAGCTGGGGATAGTGGAGGCAACAAAAACCTGCTGCAAGGCAAGAGCAAGAAGGCTAGGGCTATAGCAGCAGGCAGGTAGGAAAGAGGGCTGGAGTTATATTCTGTTTTAACTGAAATATTTGAATAGTTTGTAAGTGAAATTAGTTTTATGTGTTAAAAATTATTACCTTGAATTAGAACTGTTACATTGTAACTTTGGTGGCTTGGGGATAGTTGTTTGGCAGGGATACTTAGAGGGAAATTTAAATGTGTTGTTTGCCTAGTGGTTGGGGGAAGGGACAATAGCTGCAATTACCGTGTCTTTAAATAGGAATTACCTTGGCTTTCATTGTTCACTTGGGAGCTTAAGCAGCAGGCAGGTAGGAAAGAGGGCTGGAGTTATATTCTGTTTTAACTGAAATATTTGAATAGTTTGTAAGTGAAATTAGTTTTATGTGTTAAAAATTATTACCTTGAATTAGAACTGTTATATTGTAACTTTGGTGGCTTGGGGATAGTTGTTTGCAAGGATACTTAGAGGAAATTTAAATGTGTTGTTTGGCTCAAGTTTGGTAAGAGCCTCCCACCCACCCTGTTTTGTATGCCTTCTCTTAAATACTGAAAAGCCGCTTGGGGTTGGGATTGAAGGCTGAGTATTTCTGTTTGGGACTGAAATCGAGGCAACAGGAGCTGGTGGGCCTGTGACATCATATGGTACCTGATGTCTGCTTACACACACTGTTAGTGGGACCGAACACACACTGGACTGTATGTGTTTGTGAGACTTGGGAACGTTATTGGTGGAGTTGAAATTGGGTTTGTAAATAACTACAGTCAGTATAGAGAGAAACTGTACTCCAGGGGAAAGGGACTGAGAAAAGGGGGTGTGCTATTATAAACAGAGGGATAATCAGGGTGGCCATATTCCACCATGGCAGGCATCTTCAGAAGGGTTGTAGGCTGCACAGGCTGTGGGATGGCAATAAATCTAAATTGGGCCTGAGAGGGAGGCTGCCCACCTGTAGACAGCTATCTGTATCAGGAGTGAGGTATTTGGTTAAGGAGTAAGATGTGGGAGCTGGGGGGGTGTCCAAGGATAAGGGGTGTGGATATGGGCAGCAGAAGGGTGGGGCTGAGGGAGGCTGGGGCAACGCCTGAAATTACAGGACGTTATGTTACAGCAAGCAGGAGGGGGATATTAGGACAGAGGACCCTTAGATAGGGAAGTTGATGCTAAGGGAAAGCGACGGGTGAACATTCTGAATACAAAGAGACTGGAGGGGAAGAGTCAGGAGGGGCTGTTGTGTGGAAGCCCTAAAACAGCAGACTGTGGGAAGGGAGCCCTAAGGTGAGCAGTGCAAGAGGAAGAAGAGGGTCAGTAAGATGCGGTCAGGGAAACTCGGTTACTTGATGGAGGCTGACATAGAGTGTCACAATAAATTTGAGCTACTACAACCTAGAGGGGAGGAAGGCTGGTGGAAATGAGGAAACTTATAACAGAGGCTGGGAGGGAGTCGGATACCCATAGGGCATCACAGACCAGCTAAGGAAAGGACAGACATAGCCCCAGAGGGAGAAGAGGAAACATATATGTTAAGCAAATGGGGAGATGCAACATATTCCAGACATGAGGGAGGAGAGCATGATTGGAGAGAAACTGGGAGACAAGGAGGTGGGAGAGGAGCCCCCCTTCAGCAGGGCGGTCAGTACCAAGGATGGGGCCCTAGCTAAAGGGGACCCACAGAGAGACTCTGGAGGCAGGGGTACTATTACAAGGGGGGAGGATGGTGGTGTGGGGGAGGGGGAAACCATCAGGGCCAGGATAAATGGTTCAGATAAGAGAGGTTAAAGGGACACCTATTCAGAGGTTTGAGTTAAGTGGGCAAATAGCAAGGGAGGCAGAAAGGGAGGGTGACAAGGGGTCTCTAATAAGGCAGGAAGACTCCCAGGAAATTGAGATCATGAATAAAGGGGAGAAGGGGGCTGAGGGGGCATAGTGGAGACCATAAGGATGATGGCGGTGTTAAGGTTCTGTTACTGGGAGACTCGATGATTAGGGTATCCATTGGGAGGGACAGGGGTGGATGCCATAGCCAGGTGAAGGTAGTGAGATCTCTGGGCTGACAGTGCACAGAGCAAAGTTCATGGTGTATGAAATGGTTAGGGATTGTGGAGGAAACCGATTTCCTGTGCATTTGGGAACTAATGATCTAGAGGAAATAGCATTTTGGAAATCCAAGCAAGGTTCCAAGAACTTGCCAGAGTCTGTCGGGATAATGGATGCAACATTTCCTTTCAGAGATATTGCCAGTACCAAAGGCCCCAGTGGGAGAAAAAAAGAGCTTACAGAGGTTAATGACTGGCTCAGGAAGTGGGGTGAAGAGAATGGATTGGGGTGTTAGGGAACTGGAATGGAGTTTGGGAGGATAAGGGACTATATGCCAAGGACAGGTTTCATCTTGCCCCATTAGGGAAGGAAGTCCTTAAACAGGGGATGGCTGACTACATACAAGAAAGGTAGGGTTTAAACTTGTAGGAGGGGGAAGGGATGAGGAGAGGGCTGACCAGAAGCCTTTCCTCCAGATGATGGGAGTAGCCAAGCCCAAGAGGGGAGGGGGAACAGACTGGAGGTGGAGGTTTCAGGAGGAGCAGGGGAGGATGGAAGTATAAGGGAATCTGGGTGGGGTTCGACAAGAGGATCAGGGATAAGGGTGGGGTTGGTGTTAGTAAATGCCAGGAGCTTGGGAAACAAGTTGCTGGAGTTCCAGGCCATGCTGTTGGGGTGGATGTGGCGGCAGTCACGGAGATGTGGGCCAACAAAAACCATGACTGGGACCTAAATGTACAGGGGTACACTATGCTTAGGAAGGATAGAAAGGAGGTCAGAGGGGGTGGAGTGGCTATGTTCATTAGAGATGATATAGAAATTGCTATGGTAGAAGAGGCAGAGGGAAATGTGGAGGCCTTATGGGTCACTCCACGATCCCCAGCAGGAGATAAGGTCAAGCTGGGAGTAGCATATAGGCCCCGGGATGAGTGATGTTCTAGAGGATGGTTTGCTGGACAACATCATTGCCCAGTGTGGTCCAAAAGGGGAAGGAGTGAGTGTTGATGGGGACCTTAATATGCCAGGTACAAACTGGGGAACCATGTCCTAAGGTGGCCAAGGAGCAGAGGCTGCTGATGGCTTCCAGGATGTGTTCTTAACACAGCATGTGATGGAGCCCACAAGGAGGGGCGTGTCCTGGATGTGGTTCTGGCAGATGGGGATCTGGTAAGGGATATAGTTGTACAGGACCCCCTGACTGGGAGTGACCACAATACTGTCTGGTTTCAAATAAGCATGGGGGAGTGGGGGTGAGATCTAGGACACTGGCAGTGGACTTCAGGGGGGCAGACTTTATGGGCATGGGAAATATTCTCAAGGATCACTTGAAGGGGATTACCTCAACGAAAAGTGTGAAAAGGAGATGGGAGGTCATAAAACGGGGACTTCATGAGGCAGTCAGGATCTGCGCTAAGTTGAAACGGAAGGGAGCAAGGTCACGTAAACCATGCTGGTGGTCCAGTGAGGTACAGGTAGCAGTCAGAGAAAAGAAGGCGCTACAAAAAATATAAACAACAAGAGGATAGGGATAAGGAAATGTACCAGCTTGCATCTAGAAAAAGTCACCCGTGATGGTGAGGGGAGCAAAGTCCGTAAAGAGCAGCGGCTGGCACAGGGATACATGGAGGGAAAAGGGGTTCTTCCGGTACATTGGGGAGCCGGAGAAAACTAAGGCCATCTCAGCAGATTGAGATCAGAAGGAGGGTGGGTGGAAGAGGTGAGGGACCAGGCAGAGGTATTTAATCTAGTACTTTGCCTCTGTGTTCACTAGGGAGGGGATGGGATATCTACAAAGCAAGGCATGAAGGGATAGAAGGAAAGGGAGAGGGATCAGGGAGCAACAGAAATGGAGCAAGAGGAGGGAAAGGTACCCCAGGGGTGTCACATCTGGATAAGGATAAAAAGACCAGTAAGGGGAGGGACGGATGATGCTATCTCCACCAAAAGGGTGTGGTTAGCCCTCAAGGCCCTAAAGAAAACAAATCTCCTGGGCCGGATGGCATTCATCCGAGAGTACTATGGGAATTGGCAGACATACTGGCTGCACCCCTGGCGGAGCTTTTCAGCAGGTCACTTGAGACAGGGAGGGTACCTAGGGATTGGCGAGAGGCACATGTGGTACCAATCCATAAAGGGGGGTCAAGGGAAGTACCAGGTAACTATAGACCCATCAGTTTGACCTCGGTGGTGGGAAAATTAATGGAGAGTATACTAAAGGAACGGGTGGGGTGTACTTGGAGGAGGTGGGAGGTCTGGACAGAGTCGGCAACATGGGTTTGTGCCAGGTAGATCATGTCAAACCAACCATGTGGAGTTCTATGAATGGGTAACATCAGAACTGGACAGGGGTAAGCCTGTGGATGTATTATTCTTGGACTTCAGCAAGGCGTTGACTCTGTCCCCACAATGGTCTGGTGGAGAAACTGATGGGGTTAGGGTAGGCCTTTTGATGGTCAGATGGATTGAAAACTGGCTAGCTGGATGCACTCAGAGAGTAGTGGTCTGTGGGGAGCTCTCAAACCTAGAGAGGTTGGTAGGGGTACCAGGGTCGGTCCTGGGTCCGATCCTGTTTAATGCCTACATATCGGACATCAGGGAGGGTATAGGGTGTGAAATGAGTCTCTTCTGTGGATGACCCAAGATGGGAGCAGAAGGAGGGAGAAGAGGGGAGGTGGCCTGCAAGGGGACCTGGACACCCTGGAAAGCTGGGCTCACACATGGAAATTTAAATTTCAATATCACCAAGTGCAAGGTGTTACATCTTGGTCGGGGAAACCCTAAACACAGGTACACCCTGGGAGGGGAGGCGCTGGAGGCCTCAATAGGGGAAAAAGACCTAGGGGTCATGGTGGATGCATGTATGAATAACTCTGAGCGGTGCAGGAGAGCAGCTAGCAAGGCAAACAGGATGTTGGGATGCATCGTAAGGGGGATCACCTCTAGGAGCAAGGAAGTGATTCTGCCACTGTACAATGGACTGGTTAGACCACACCTTGAGTACTGTGTACAGTACTGGAGACCACACTTGAAGAGGGACATACAGCTCCTGGAGAGGGTACAGAGGAGGGCAACAAAGATGATACTGAGGGCTAGGGATTTGACTTATGAGGACAGACTTGAGGAGCTCTGCCTGTTTTCATTGGAGGAGAGGAGACAGGGGACATGATTGAGGTCTTCAGTACCTCAAGGAATAAATAGGGTAAACATGGAGGGATCTTTAGACTAAAGCAGGAGGTATTCCAGAGGGCATGGTTTGAAGTTGGAAGGTGGAAGGGTGAGGGGGAAAGAGGAGGAGGTTTTTCACCGAGAGGGTGGTGGACCCTGGAAATGCACTGCCTGGTGAGCTGGTTCAGAGAGAGCCACAGTGGAGGGCTTGAAGAGAGGGTGGGACAGACAAAGAAAGTGGATATATCAGATGATGGCCTGTCCGGGGTGGGATGGATGATAGGGGTTTCTGGAGATCAAGGGATGGGAGGGTCTCGGCATCCAACTAAGGATCAAGGTTCGAGCAGACTCGATAGACCGTAAGGCCTAATCTGCTGGCAAATAGTATGTTAGTATGTTAGTATGTAAGAAACCAAGTTGGTTGAGCAAGGAGGTCATGGAAAAGGTAAGGAGGAAAAGAGCTGCTTTTAGAAAGTACAAGAAAACAGGGAGAGGGGAGGACAGGGAGGAGTACTTGATGGAATCAAAGGCGGTGACAAGGGCAGTAAGAGGAGCCAAGGCATCCATGGAACTCAGGCTGACACAATGCATTAAGAAGAGGAAGAAAGACTTCTTTAGGTACATCAGGGAGAAAAGGAGCTGTGAGAACCACATAGTAAGGATTAGGAAGGAGGGGGGTTGGGTGGAAGCAGGGTGTGATAAGGCAGAAGCATTAAATGAGTACTTCTGCTCAGTATTTACTAAAGAGAAGATGGGGGGTGATACCTAAGGAGGGAGAAATGACAGAAATGGGGGGAGGGGGTGACAGATGGGGAACTCATGGAGGGCAGAGTTCGGGAGGGTTTGAAGGCACTGAGGGTGGATAAGGTGCCAGGCCCAGATGGTATCCACCCCAGGATACTGAAGGAGCTGGCAGAGGTCCTTGCAGGACCTTTGGCAGACCTATTTAATGCCTCACTACATTTGGGATGTGTACCTCAGGACTGGAGGATGGCTCATGTGGTGCCCCTCCTCAAGAGTGACCCCAAGGATGAACCAGGAAACTACAGACCAGTGAGCCTCACATCCATCGTGGGTAAGCTAATGGAGACTATCCTGAAGGAGAGGCTGGTGGCCTTCCTAGAGGCCAAAGGACTACAGGACAGCAGACAGCTAGGCTTCATACGGGGTAGATCCTGCTAAACCAACCTGGCAGAGTTCTATGACTGGGTAACTAGGCAACTGGACAGGGGCTATGCAGTGGATGTACTGTATCTGGACTTCAGGAAGGCATTCGACTTGGTGCCGCATGGAAGGCTGGGAAGTAAGTTAGTAGGCACAGGGGCAGGTGCAAAGCTGGTGAGAGGGGTAGGGAACTGGCTTCAGGAAGGCAACAGAGGGTGGTGGTGGTGGGGAGCTCTCACACCAAGGCTAGTGATGAGCGTTGCCCACAGGACTCAGTGTTGGGGCTAGTGTTGTTTGGGATATTCATTGCAGACATATCATTGGACATCAAGAGCAAGATCAGTCTGTTTGCTGATGATACCAATGTAGGAGCAGTGGTGGATGACCTAGGGGGATGGCAGAGGTTGCAGGATGATCTGGCAAAGCTTGAAACCTGGTCAGACACCTGGCAACTGGGCTTTAATGCCAAAAAGTGCAAGGTGCTGCATTTTGGGATGAAGAACCCAAGGAGGAGTTACTAGCTGGGGGGAGTGCAGCTAGCCCAGACAGAGGAGGAGAAGGATCTGGGGATGCTCATTACAGGGTCAATGAACAACTCGGCACAATGTAGGAAGGCAGCTGCAAAGGCCAACAAAATGCTGGGTTGTATTGCAAGGGGTATATCCTCGAGGAGGGAGGAGGTGATTCTGCCACTGTACAGGTCATTAGTTAGGCCACACCTGGAGTACTGCATGCAGTACTGGTGCCTGTATCTGAAGAGGGAGATTAAGTTACTGGAGGGGATGCAGCACAGGGCGACAAAGATGATCAAGGGGCTGGGGGACTTATCATATGAGAGGAGGCTGAGGGAGTTGAACATGTACTCACTGGAGGAGAGGAGCGAATGGGGGGACATGATTGAAACCTGTAAGTACATGAAAGGAATAAACAAGACAGGTACAGAGGGGCTGTTCAAAGTAAGGGAGGGGAGGGACACCAGGGGCCATGTTATGAGACTGGAGGGAGAAAGGTTCAGGAGGGAGATGAGGAGATACTTTTTTACAGAGAGGGTGGTGGCTGGGTGGAATGCGTTACCTGCACAAGTGGTATCCAATAGAACAGTGGACTGCTTCAAAAGGGGATGGGACAGGACAAGGGGGAGGGTCAATGAAGGGGAAGGGTGGAAGGGAGGGGCAGCTGCAGAATAAGAGGTGCTAGCTGCACATTCGAGCAGACTTGATAGACCTCTAGGCCTTTATCTGCCGGCAAATTTCATATGTTCATATGTTCATAAAATTCCATGGTGGATGACTATTCCACCCATGCCCTCAAATAATCTGCCCACCCACACATTCATATGCTTCCAGGCCCTGTCCATCCCTTTGTGGCTCTCTGCCTGTCGCCACATCCTCCAAGGTGTGATCTCGGACCAGGCCAGCGTGACCTCTGGCCACCACTCTTTTATTTTCTCCACATCCTTTTTTATTTGATAAAATATGTCCAGCCAGGGTCTTTTCCCCAGATCTTTGGCCCCCAGATGTAACACGATTAGGTCTGGCTGCCTATGGTCCTTCCTGATCTCCCTGAGTTCTGGTAGCAGCTGCGCACACTTCATTCCCTGGTGTCCTTTCCACACCAGCTGGATTGCATCACTATCCAAGAATAGCTGCTTTCCCCCTTGTCGCCTGGCTGCCCATTTCTCCACCCAGTGTATAAATGAATGCCCACAGATCCAAGCCTCAAGCCTCCAGGACATCCCTATATAACCGAAAGCAGATTGTTTAGTATCTTGAATCTTTTGCCCCCCATCTCCCCCCCTGTTCTTCCCCATCCTCTTGCACCTGCTATGGGAAAGAAAACAGAGACATCGTTATTGTGTTAATTTGCATATGTGCTTTTTATAACAGTCAGAAGTCCACCTGCCTTTCTCCTTGATCTCCCCGGGCCTTTTGCCTTGTGCTGCCATCACAGAGGTGGCCCCAATCCCAAATGAGTGGGACGAATATCCTCTCTTTGTTTCTTCCAGGAATCTAAGGCCTTTGTGCAGCACCACTGCCACCTGGTACCCGAAACTGTCCAGCCATCCCCATGTATGAACAATGGTGAACTTCCTACTTTTGGGTGGTCTGCTGCATACACATGCAGAGCCCCCACCAGGCAAATGCTTGCGCTAGGATGTTTCCTTAACCATACCCTCATACCCTGGCCTTATTGATCGGTCTTTGATCTCCTCAATAGTACTGCTATTGCATCCCCAGCCCATTCTGTGTCATCCCATTGCAGCCCCCCACCTCCATCTTTTTCTTGTGACCGACCACTTCACTCAATCTAAAAGCCCCACTATACATGGTAGCATACAAAGCTTTAAACAGCACTACTTCACTGCTGGAGCTGCAAACGTGGGTTAAAACTCCCATCAACCTCACCATCAAGCCCTCTGATATCAGTTTTCTGGTATCCTGCTGCTTTCCCGCTCCCTCACCCAGCCCTGCATCATTCTACAGACCAGGCTGCTTTTTGTTGGATCCTCTCAAGCCCTCATGGTACAGAACTGCCCTATGGCTGCCAAATGCACCCACATGGTAGAGTATGCCATGTGCTGGTTCCACCCTGCTACAATGAATAAAGCTACTTGCTCCCATGTCACTGACCCACTTACCTCACCGTCATATAGCTGCTGGAATTTTTGAAATACCCTCCAAGAGGTTTCATAAGCTCTAAGGGTCCTGGGGGCCCAGGAGTTGCGGAACAGTACTTCAGCTCCCCAATCCAATCGTCCATACGTACATCAGGATGGTGGTCAGCCTGAACTCTGCTCCAGGTGTGATGGTCTGGAATTTGTCCATCTGCAGTCAGGAGAGGCAATCAGCAATCACACTGTCCACACAATCAATGTGCTTGGCTCTGAATGACATGGTTAAGGTCAGGCCTAGACACACCATCCTGCCTAAGACCCTCATGACCCTGTCTGACTTAGTCCTTTTCTTGTTCAGAACTTCTACCACTGCCCAATTATCACTCCAGAAGGTTACTTTCCTGTTCCTGAGATCCCCCCCCCCCCCAAATTAGCATTGCCACCCATATGGGGAACAGTTCCAGGAAAGTGATGTCTTTCATCACCCTTGCCCGTACCCATGTGTCCAGCCAAGGTTCAGCAAACTATTTGCCTTGGAAGTAACCTCCCATGCCAATTCCCCCGGCTGCCTCTGTATACAGCTGCAGTTGAGTATTGTATAGCCACTCATCCTGCCAGAAAGTCTGCCTGTTGTATGCCTGCAAGAAATGTTCCCAGATCAACATATTCTCCCTGGTCCCCTTATTAATATCTATGCAGTGGTGAGGCTATGTTGCCCCCCCGCATCACCCAGGCTAAACGCCATGTAAACGTGCATCCTGGAGCGATGGCTCTACATGCAAAATTCAGGTGCCCCAGCAGCTGTTGGGCCTGCTGTAGCTGCACCCTCCTGCGAGCCCCACTCTTCCCCAATAACTCCCTTAATCTCTCCACCTTTTGGCCTGATAACCAGTTCAACTCCTGGGTTGTGTCCAGCTCCAGCCCTAGGAACTCTATTGTTTGACTGGGCCCCTCCATCTTACCCTCTGCTAATGGCACCCCCAGTTCTAGTCATAGCACCTTGAAATCCTGAAGCATGGCATCAGTCTCTTTTTCCCCTTCCCCGATAAACAGAAAATCATCCAAATAATGCACCATCGTCTGATACCCGTACTCTGTCTGAAACACCCATTGCAGCCAGGTACTGAACATCTCAAATGTGGCGCATGCTATCGAGCACCCCATGGGCATGGTCTTATCGAAATAATACTGCCCTTCCACTTGAAATCCTTGTAAGTCTCAATCCTCTGGCCTGACTGGCAGTAAGTAAAAAGTTGACTCTATGTCTGTCTTCACCAACCAAGCACTCTGTTTAGCTCTAATACAGTAAGTTTCACTGCGTCCTCCAGGATGGTATATGTGACCCTACTGTCCTCTTCCCCAATCACATCATTTACTGAATCCCCTTCTGGGTAGGATAGGTGATGTATCACTCAGTACTCCTCCAGCTGTTTTTTGGGCAGTAAACCCAATGGGGAGATCCTCAGGTTTGGCAAAGGGGGGAAGGCAAATGGACCTTTCACTCTCCCTGCTGCCACCTTCTTTTGAATTTTGTGTGCCAAAGTGGCCTCCTTACCCTTTGTAGACTTGAGGTTCATTGCCTTCTTTGCTTTCCATAAACCTTGATACTGTAAACTAAAACCTGACCTAAAACCCTTCCACAATTTTTTGGCCACCTCCCTATCCGGATAACCCCCCAACCATCTTTATACCGCCTCTACTCTTATGGGTGTCTGAGCCAGGTGGACACCTCCTCCTGATCGTTCTTTAATTGTCCTGGTGTCGAGTTTGATAGGTGTTTCCCTTCACTCTGCTGCTCTCCCTCTGCTACCCCAACCCCACTGTTGCCCCCTAAAGGACCCCAGTTTGGCCTGAAAGAGCTGCTGATTTGAACTATCCTGGTTAGTGGACCCCTTCTCCCAGCTGTACCGGCATTTGGAAGCTGGATGATGTCCCCACACTTAAAGCATATATGTTGAAACCGACAGTTCGGCCAAGAGCAAAAAGCTCTGTTGTATTCCCAACAGGCCTTTGTTGCTGCCCCCCCTCTTTTGTCTCCCTCCATCTCCTTCTCAGTTGGGCCTGTGTTGATTTTAAGCCACAGGTCAATCTGTCTGGTGTCCCACTTTACATCCCCAAAATGTGCCATCCTTTTCCTAAATTTCTCATCATACCTTAACCAGCTGTGACCCCCTTTCTTATATGTGTTCTTAATAATGATGGAATAGATGAGGATAGAAAACTTCTCAGAGCAATTTTGTGAGCTCCCCTTGTTGTGCAGCCCCTTATAAATGCCCCCTTCTGTCCTGCCTCCTGACTCTCTCAGCCAGTCATCTGTTGCCACCTGACTGCTCCTCCCCTGACTGCCCCTCCCCTTTGTCCGTCCCTTTTGTGACCTCACCAGGTCCTCCCCTGTTGTGACCTGATGGTTTTCTTGGGTCCCCTCCCCTTCCTCTGCCCTCCCTTCCCTGAACTTCCCACATTTATTGTCAGGGACTTGTGGCAATGGGGTCTGCCCTTTTAATTGGGCAACCTTCTTTATCTTTTCTAGTATATAGACATTTATACTAATTACAGACACTATGCTTCCTTTCAGTTATCTGGTGGGGGGGGTGAACTTGAGGGTTGGTGACGGCCAAAAAGTTGCTGTCTCTCAAATACAGTAACACATTATTGTTGATTGTTCTGACTGATGTAACTACACAATCAACCTAAAGAAGACCAAGCAAAGACGCAATGCAATAATTTCCAGTAAATAACATCACAAAATTCTTTAAAAAAATGGACTAATTGATAGTGAAGTACACATTTCACTTACATCTGCTGTATACTGTATGTCTAGCTAAGATGGTAATCTTCTGAACAAGGGCAAATTGTACACTATATGTATTTGTTTTTATTAACAAGAAAAAATGAAAACAGGTACCTGCACTTCATTCCATGGTAGGAGAATACAATCATGTTTGGAGCAAACTGGTTCAATAGCCCATGAAAAGCCTCTAGTTCTGAAGTTTGATAACATCTTGACAGATTGCAGACATCACTATACAAACACTTGCCATTGACCACATTTTCTACTTTGATGTCCACATTGGAATCTGAAAATAATTATTAATGAAATGTATAAGATGTTGAATATTTAAATAGGACATTTACGTGACAACAATTGATTGTTCACTGTTCAAGCACATTCATGAATACTGCTTTAGGAAAACAAGTTGCATTTTACCTAATGAACAAAGGAAGTAAAAAAGCATTGGAGTCACATGGTTGAAGCCATTTTGTATGGATGTCTGTCCCAGTGAGTTCTCCACGTGAGCATTTTGGAAACAGGTCACCATAGTGATGTTGAATCTGAACACGTGATGAAATAGACTTCCATTTGGCCAGTTAACATCACAGTCACCAGGTGGACTTGAATTGCCATATATATATATATATATATATATATATATATATATATACAGTATATAAAAGACAAAGAACCTCTGCTCGCAAACACTGAGGCAAGGGTTATCCCAAAGGGCATTTGGCTGGGAAGCCAAGTTTCAAGAAAATACAAAATCACACATGCCCCCACAATGCAAAGCATCATGGGCTACATATGAAAATCACCACAGAATGTTATGCTGGTCCAACTTTAAGCAGAATTGCATGGTGCCATATATATATATATATATATATATATATATATATATATACAGTTAACAATATTTTGTATCCATGGTCCATGATTTGTGCTGTCTTTCAGATTTGCAATGGCTCAGAGTTAAAATTCTGGGACTGGAAATAGAAATTAAAATTCTTAAAAGCCCTGTGGCAAAGCAAGTTAATAATAAACAACATAATGGTGAGACATCACGTATGGATAGATTGGGTAAAAGGCGCAAAGAAATGCATGAAGGGAAAGAGTCCATACTAGAAGACAGCACATATAAAAACACTAAAAAAGGGAGGGGAGCTATGGATTTTGTGATACCAACAAAAAAAACAGTATGCAGTACTTGAGAATTTAATAGAGAATATAGAGGAACATGCAGATGAGATAATGGATAGCATGCAAGAGAGGCCAGGTGTGGAGGTACATGGATGAAACAAGGCTAGCAGAGAACATATAACAGGTACAACCTGGATTACAGTGTGATAGTAATCAACAATTTAAGGAAGACACTACAAGAACAGATCCCAACACAGGGGAGAAAGGTACTAGATATAACTTTTTGCAGGTATATGCTGTAGGAGATTACATTATAAAGTACACATACCGTATTACAACAAAGGGCAGAAAAGAGCTGATTCCCACTATCTGCTTACCAGGGGCTGGAATCCAAGATAGTGTCACTCTACTGCCAAAAATTCAAACAAAATCAGGTTCAAAGCCCCTTGTAATTGTACATGTGGGAACAAATGATGTCTGATACCACACAGAGGAAAACATTTTCAATGGATGGAAAGAAGTACATCAGATACTCCAAGACCGGGGTTGTAAAGTCATTTTCTCTAAGATTTTTCCTGTGCCAAGAGCCGATCTAAGGACCAACAAGAAAATTGTGATAATAAATAATTGGCTCAGGCAATGGTGTATACATCTGGGAACAGAATGTATTGAAACTTGAGAACTATTTTCAGTCAAAATGAACCTGTTATATCACAATGGGCTACATCAGAATAGAAAGGGTAGCCACCTTTAGAGCAATATCTTTCTGAGTCAAATTAATGGGCTTAATTTAAACTAAAAAAGGGGAACTGGGAGGTTCTAATAGTGCAGGGAACCACTATTTATACAGTCTCAGGCAAAGTAAAGTTATTTCCCTTCTGAGAAGCTGATCCTAAGGGAATGAATAAAGGAATTTGAATTTTGTCACTGAATGTGAGGAGCCTCAGAAATAAAACTGAGGAATTGAAGTTAAAACCTTATGAGTGTCAAATACACATCTGTGCCATCTCCAAGACATGGTTTCAAAGGGATGAATGGGATACAGAGATTCCTGGGTATAAATTCTTTCATAAAGAGAATGGAAAAAAGAGGTGGAAGAGCTGCAATATATATTTTGGAAGAACTAAGTGCATACCAAATATTTAGCAGCAAGACAATCATGATAAAGCAGAACTTATATGGGTGCATGTCTAATCTGGCACACATTATATTACAGTAGGGCTTGGTTATAGGTCTCCAAATCTCATGATGGATGACAATAACATCTTTTTGGAAACTCTGGATGGGATAGAAATACATGGGGATTATGTTAGGTGACTTTAACTTTCCCAATATACATTTCTAAACTTTAACTGGTATGAGTTCAATAGAAAACACATTTATCAAGATAGTCCTCAATAACAATTGGGAGTAACTAGTACAAAAAAGCACAAGGGGGAACAATAGACTGGACCTCATTCTGTGTAATTTCCCTGATAAAATAAACAATATAGAAATTATGGAATGATTAGCAGATAGTGACCATAATATGGTAGCAATTACAATCATTACCTCATGAGATCTCATCAATGCTTGCACCACAATCAAGTGCTACAGTAGTATCCACATACATGGTCAAATATTTTGAGAAATTTCTAAAGAGTTTCTTTCTGATGCCCCTACTGTGGAAATGCAGACATATCTGATGATGTCTTTGGCAGTGACTGTATAATAAAGCCAGCTATAATAAGATGAGAACCTATTTAAGAAACTGGAATTGGAAAGAAGATCTCCAAGATCATTCCTTGGAATTGGTATAGAATGTAATTAAATATAAGATAGAATGTTGTGTCTCCAAATATGTGCCTGAAGTTAAGAAATATAATTGATCTGGGAGAATACCACAGTGGTTCAACTAAAAGATCAGGAAAATCATAAGTAAAAAAAAAAAAATCATATACCAGGTACAAATGGAACCGCACAGAGATTAACTGGTCAAAATATAAAAAACTGGCAACCCTCTGTAAACAGTTAATTAGGAATGCAAAAAAAGAAGCTGAATTTAACATGGCAGTAAAAGTAAAGGATAATAAAAAGCATTTCTATAGTTACATAGAGAGTTTGAAGGGGGTACAGAAATCTACTGGGCCATTAAAAAGGGGATATCATAATAAGTGAAGAGAAACAAATAGTGACAAAGCTTAACAACTATTTTGTTAGTATAATTCAACTCAGGGGCACTATAGATGACCCATTTGGAACACCATCAACCAATAAATGAACCATGAATTATCATGCAGGACGTTTTGGTAAATTTAAAGGGTCTAAAAATGTATAAATCTGCTGGACCGGATGGTCTGCACCCCAGGTTATTTAAAGAACTGGCAGTTGAATTATCTGGACCTGTTTCAGTCCTATTTAACTGTTCCATTAAGGAGGGTAGAGACATAATGGAATGGAGGGGAGAGATCACGTGATGCAGGGTTCCTGGTAGCAGCACTGAAATGGAGCTCCAGTGCCTCACTTCTCTTCAGCTTAATTTTGAGGCTATAACTGAAGGAAACACTGTTTAATAGTGCACCAGGTAGACCCCAGAGCTATAGTGCCTGTCTTGCATAGGAAACCGGCTTTGCGGCTGGCTACAATTGACTCAATGGAGGCCGACATGAAGCAGGCCTTGCCTAGGCATACACCGCTGGCTACACTGGAAAAAATGCCCAAGAAGCAACGGGCTCAAGGGGCTGGTTCTAACAAATCGAACCCTTCATCCTCTGCTGTAACTATGTTAACTGAGGATCATTTTCTACAAGAAATGCTCCCCTTCAAAGAAACTCTGTCCGACATCTCGGCGGAGTTGAAATTCCTTTGTAGTGATATGAATGGCCTTATGAGAAGGGTGGGAGACACAGAGGCCCGTTCGGTCTCCTTGGAGAAGTGGAGAGAAAAAAAGAAGCCTGAAATAGCACATCTACACCAGAAGATTCACAAATTACAGCTGAAAATGGAGGATTTGGAGGGCAGGAGCTGACGGAATAATATCCTGGTCCTCGGCTTACCAGAATCGGAGGAGGGAGCCAACATCATTCCTTTTATGCAGAGGTTTTTGCAAAAAGTGGTAGGCCCTTCCCCTCTCAGCTCCAACTACCAAATTGAGAGAGTACATCACTCCCTCAGGCCTCAGCCCCCTCTAGGAGCTCCCCCAGGCCAGTCATAGTGAAGTTTCTAAGTTATGTGGAAAAGCAGCATGTTCTCACCAAAGTCAAGGATCTTCAGAAAATCTCGTAGGAGAGTGCAACCCTCAGAATAACTCAAGATTTACCTTGGGAAACACGCCAGAAGTGGTCTGCCTTTCATTCCACCGTCAGCAAATTAATCGCTGCTGGAATCCCCTTCAGGATGCTGTATCCAGCTAAACTGCACGTATCAGTGCAAGGATCCTGGCTCGTGTATGACACACCTGAGCAAGCAGCTTTGGACCTAACCACACTATTGTCTAATCTCTTCAAAGAGGGCTGAACTTTTAATAATGAAATTCTGTAGTCCCTTGCAGTTAAAATAAAGGCTGTGACTGGTTTACAATACCTGTTTGAATGCTGAGGACGGTTTTGCCCAGTTGGGTTCGTGTGGGAGACATTAGGCTTTGGGTTAAGGGGGCTTGGGTGGCCTTCTGATTCATAGTAGGAACCTGTTTCTGATGGGGGTGGTTTCCTAACGAGGAAGCATGCAAGGACCGACTGGGGTACTCTTATTTCCCATCCCCCAGCTAGTTTCTCGAGTAATGGAAGTCGCAGGGCTCAGGTCAGTTACCCTTGGGTGCAACTTGTGATTAGTAGTTTGGGATGCCATTGCTCTTGTACCGGTTAGTGTTATAGGTGGCATTACCAGGGCTAGATGCAGTTTTTATTTATAGCTGAACATGGACCCTAATTAGTTACGCTGATCCTGAGGCGGCTAGCAATCTTTTGTTAGGGCAATTCCGACTAAGGTTTGTGTTTTTTTTTTTTTTTAATTATAAAGTGCTTATTTGGGGGATAGTCGGTGTCCTCGTAAAGCAGGGCGGATTTAACAGGAGGCTGAATCAGTTTATACCTTTTGCACCTTTTAAGTTCAGCCAGGAGATATTTGCTGAGTGGCTCGGGATTGTTAGGTCTCCCTTAATTCATGTGAGGTCCCTTATTATAGCAGTGGTTAGAGACAGTGAGTTGGGTGGGGGGTGCAGGGGCTCCGGGTTGGAGCAAGCTCAGGAAAAGCTACATATCGTAAAGTTTGGGGGGGTGATGGCATTTTGGAATTTCTTTTCCTTACCTTTTTCTGTATCAGAGGTTCATTAGTTCAGGGGATAACCACTATGTTGCGTGAGCCGCAAGTGCTAGCAGGCCAATCTTTCTTTCTTTTTTGCATTATGGGTATAAGAATCACCATCTGGGTTTGGCCAATCGCTAAGATGTCACACAGGTACAGACATGTACACTTTTGGGGTGAGAGGCCTAATGTAAATAGTTATGGGGATTTATTAAAGGGGGGGAGGAAGGGGCTTTAGTGTATTCTAGACTGTCGGTACTCCGACTATACACCTTAGCTACTACTCGAATACAGTACTTAAATTTAAATAATGTCTTGGATATTATATTTTATATTTTTATATTGGTTTTGACACTGTGTAACTATGCTGTTATAGGGGGAGTTGGTTGGGGGGTTGGGATGGAGTGTGCCTAATGGGTTTGGATTATGTGAGGTTGGGAACTTTATGGTTGATGACTGTTGTTGATAAATATGGTTTATAGTCCTGTTAAAATTGTCATGTGGAATGTTAGAGGAGCAAGAGATGCTTTGAAAAGATACCATATCCTCAAGCATTTTGCCCTTCTGAATGCAGGTATTATCCTGCTTCAAGAAACGCACTTGGTAAGTGCAGAATCACTCTGGCTACATAGACAAGGACTCTCTCAAGTTTTTGTAGCCGAGGATTCATCCTCATGTCGAGGGGTGGCCATACTAATTAAAAGGAATATCTCCTTCTAAATGGAGACGACCATTACTGACATCAGGGGGAGATATGTTTTAGTTAAGGGTACTTTGAATAGTAGTACAGTGGTTCTGGGATCGATATATGGCCCAGTGGGAGGGGACCCAGACTTTTTTTTAATGGATCTGGCTAAAAAAATAGCAACATGCCTACCCTCCCCCTTGATTTTAGGGGGGGGGATTGGAATATCCCACCCACCCAGGACCTGGATAGGACGTATAGGCCACTGAAACCACCTTTACCATCACAGAATACACTGAAAGATCTAATAGCTCTGTTGGGGCTGTGTGACCCATGGCGTGCCTTAAATCCTTCACAGCAGCTATATACATTCTATTCAAACATTCATCAATCCTGGTCAAGATTAGACTATATTTTAATTAGCTGCTCCCCTATGCCCGGCCTTTGCCAATCTGGTATTGAGCCCATAGTTATATCCGATCATTCAGTTGTCTGGTTAGTTCTCTCTCTGGATTCCCACACCCAGAGAGATACAATCTGGAGACTGAATACACAGTTGCTAAAAGACAATTCCACTGTTTCCCACATTAAAACTCTTATCTCTACATTTATGTAGCATAATGGAGATTTCATACCAAGAGGTGACCTTCTATGGTGTACCCTGAAATGTTACCTCTGGGGAGAGTTTATTAAGATAGCTTCTAGAAGGAAAAGGCTTAGAGAAACTAAAGCTCTATCTCTATTAACCCAGATTAAAGAGAGGGAAAATGCTTTAGCCTCCACTACCTCCCCGGCCACCCTAGAAGAGTTGCTAGTGCTGTGTAATGAATACGCAGACCTGATAAAAGAAAAAGCAGAATATGCTCTTTTAAAGACCCAGGCCAAATACGTCGATCAAGGCGAAAAAGCCGGAAGGTTACTTGCTTTACGTCTGCCCCAGTTAGAGAGTTCTCGTCTAATCCCCTCCATTCGGTCTTCGGATGGTTCTATTAAAACTGAACCCCGAGAGGTCGAACAGGTTTTTGAAGCATTTTATAAGACATTCTATGGAAAATGCCCTTCCCCAATATTACCCCATGATATAGAAGCCTATTTGGATTCTCTGGACCTTCCTGTGCTAGATGACATATGCCAGTCTTCTTTAGTTTCTCCAATAACTATTACTGAAATTGAGATGGCCATCAATAGCCTTGCTCCAGACAAAGCGCCAGGCCCTGACAGATTTCCCTCTAATTTTTATAAAACATTTTCCAAGGAGCTATCCCCCCTTTTGCTTAACTTATATAGCTACATGTTCAAGGCCGACAAACTAGACCCAACCCTTCTGGAAGCAACAATCATCCTCTTACTCAAACCAGATAAGCCCCATTTAGACCCAGCTAGTTATCAGCTGATTTCCCTTTTAAATTACTACATTAAAGTCTTGGCCAACATACTTTCACTTCATATAAAGGCCCTTTGGACCCAGCTCCTAAGTCCGGAACAAGTTGGATTCGCATCTGGACGCTCTTCGGTTGATCACCTGAGGACCCTTACACATGTTTTACAAGTGGCCCAATCTTCTCAGTCTCCAATGGCTCTAATTTCCCTAGATGCTGATAAAGCTTTTGATAGAGTGTACTGGGAGTTTTTGTGGATAACTTTGAAGAAATTGGGCTTCCCTCCCCTTTTTATTGCAATGATACAGTCAGTTTATTCCTCTCCCTCGGCCAAGATTTATTGTAATGGTGTTGTCTCTGCTAGATTCCCCTTATTTACTGTCACCAGGCAAGGTTTTCCCCTTTCACCCTTCCTTTTTAATCTTTATTTAGAACCTCTCCTCCATCATATTAAACAGTCCCCTCAAATTAAAGGTATCACAGTTCACAATCAAACCTTAACATTCTCGGTATATGCAGATGATATTCTCCTTCATCTGGAGCAGCCGGCATCTTCTTTGAAGCATGCTCTAGAAGTCATTGGTCAATATGGCAGACTATCTAATTATAAACTTAATATTTCCAAAACTGAAATTTTTCCACTGAATAGCTATACTGTGAAATCGGAGTTTGTTCACCTGGGCATTAAATGGTCCTCTCAGGCAATCAAGTATCTCGGCATATACTTAACTAGGGACCCCACTTATACCAAGAAACTTAATCTGGATGATCTATTTGCGACCATCCAACAAGATCTCAGAGATGGCAGAACCTACCCTTATCCCTATGGGCTCAGATAAGCGTTATCAAGATGAATGTTTTACCCCATTTCTTTTATCCCTTAAACTTGTTGAATTTATGGCTTCCGATATCCTTCTTCAAACAATTACACTCCATGATCTCAAGGTTTATTTGGTTGGGCAAATATCCCTGTCGTGCTTTCTGCAAACTTAGTATGCCCAAGGCTCTGGGGGTTTTTCGTCTTCCCAATTTTCTTTTTTATTATTGGGCAAGTCACTTAACCAAGTTGGGGAGATGGCTTTCTCAAAGGGACATGGACTACACTCCCATTTGGCTCCAGATAGAGAATAGTCTTTTAAGGTCTAATGCCATAAACCTTCCCACCATCTTCTATTTGTCAAGAACTTCACTGCCAGTGGCATTGCAGGATTCGGTAATTAGTACCTCCCTTAAAGTTCTCTCACAGTGTTGTGCATACTTCAAGATACCCCTTAAATATGATATGGCTCAGCCAATTCTATTAAATCCCAATATCAAAATAGGTGGCGCCTGGCTTCCCAGTCAATGGCTCCCCCAGCTACATGAGGCACATGTGGAGGACCTGTTTTCTCAGGACAACCTTCTCTCTTCCCCTGAAATTCTCTCTAAATTTGACATTCCAAGGAACCAGATATTAAAGGTGTTCCAACTAAGACACTTTATAGGTGCATTTTTTGGTTTCAGGCTTCGGATATCACTGGCTAGACCTCTACTGGCTCAGGTATCTGACTATGCTTTGAAACCACATTGTGTTTCCACAATATATGCCCTCCTTTTGGCCACTGCCTGCTCCAACCCTCTCCCTGGCTCTCCAATCTGGAGCGCCTTACTTTCAGACTTGAACCTTGATTGGGCCCAGATCTGGAAGGACCTTTATATATACCAGTCCCAAGACAGATACAGACTTACCCAATATCACATACTGAATAATATGTATTATATGCCTATTAGATTAGCCAAATTGGGTAGGTTACCGGATTCTACTTGTAAGAAACATAGAAACATAGAATTTGACGGCAGATAAGGACCGCTTGGCCCATCTAGTCTGCCCATTTCCCTACCTAATGGATAAGCGGCAGATCCTACATAACCAACGGCCTACTTCCTCCTACCCCCCCACTAGAATTGATTTATGTCTTTCCCAAGCATTCTTGAATTCCCCCACTGTTTTTGACTCCACAACCTCCTCAGGAAGGCTGTTCCAATGCATCCACAACTCTCTCTGTGAAAAAATACTAAAGTCCTCACATTACGTCTGAGCCATCCCCTGTCTATCTTCAAATTGTGCCTCCTTGTTCTTGCACATCTCTTTTTCTGAAAGATGCAACCCTCTTGGACTTTGTGGAGTCCCTTGAGGTACTTGAAAGTTTCTACCATGTCCCCCTCTCCCTCCTTTCCTCAAGGAAATGTGACTCGCACAGAAACATAGAATTTGATGTCAGATAAGGACTGCTTGGCCCACCCAGTCTGCCCATTTCCCTACCTAATGGATAAGCTGCACTCGATGTGGCAAAGCAGAAGGGAACATGGTACACATATTCTAGTATTGTGAAAAGGTATCCCCTGTTTGGCAAGAAATCCGATCTAAATTGGACCCCTGGTTGGGGCTGGAAGACCTTTTCACAATTGATGTTTGTCTTTTAGGTAGGTATTCTGGTATCCAAGTCAAAGAACGCAGATTCCACATGGCTCTGATATCTATTATTGTTAAAAAGCTTATTCTTAAGCATTGGCTGGACCAGCTAACCATCTCCTATAGTGAATGGTTAAATGACATATCTGTTTTTTTTAGAACAGAATGATTAATTGCAGGTTTTCATAATAACATGTTAGGTTTTGACAAAAATGGGGCAAATTGTATGCGTTATATTTAAAGTAGGTGTGTTGTAGCCTAGCTGTATCCAGTGCTATTTTGGTGCATTGTTTCAGGTATTTTGACTAAGAGATGAAGGGGTCTCTTTCTCCTCTTTCTATTAATAAATTAGGCACACTCCTAAGGGCGGGGGGCTGAGGGGAAATTGAGTGGGGAGGTGTTATTTAGTTGGCTTTCTTTGTAAGATTAGTGTTTGTTCACTACTGATGTATATCAAGTGTACAATCTTTCATGTACAAGTGAACGTGTCCTTTCCTTTTATAAAATCAATAAAATCTTTGAATTTTCATAATGGAATGGAGGGAGGTGAATGTGACCCCAATTTTTAAAAAGGGAGATCACCAATCAGTCTCACATCTATCCTATGAAGGATCAGTGAGCAATTCATTAAGGGAATAATAGAACAACACTTACACTGCAAGGGCCTGGATGATATCACACAGACTGGTTTTAGCAGGGGGGAGATCATGTGTCACCAATCTACTCAATTTTTTCAAACCAGTAAGTAAGGCCCTGGATAACAGTTTGCCTGTGGATGTGGTGTACTCAGACTATTCAAAGGCCTTCAATACAGTCCCACACAAGGAGCTAATTGATACACTAAAAAATATTAAACTGTACCAGGCTCTACTGTCATGGATAAATACCTGGTTAACAAACAGGCAACAGAGGGTATGCATAGGGGAAACTACTCATATTAAGAAGAGGTCAGGAGTAGGGTTCCAGAGTCCTGTGTCCTGTACTTGGACCTGTACTCTTTAATATATATATATATATATATGTATATATCATGAAAAATTTACAGGACACATGGATATGCAAATATGCCAATGAGTCTAAGGTTGGTGCAGTTGTTCACAATCTTGAATCTGTGTTCAAACGTCAGACACAATTGACGCACTTTGAAGTGTGGGCAAAGAAACATAAATTACTGTTCAATGAAGAAAAGTGTTGAGTACTACATTTTGGACAAAAAAATCCTACTGGGATATATACCATAAATGGACAAATAATACAAACAGCTACCTCTGAGAAAGATCTGGGTGTTATTATTAAGGACAAATTATCCTTTGAACAGCACAGTAAGGAGATGGTTAAAAAATGCAATAGGATTATGGATTACATCTTCAGTAATATTAAAAGTAGGGATGCAGGGGTTATTCTGCCCCTGTTTTCCTTATTGGTACAACCCCATCTTGAATACTGCGCATCTGTGTGCGCTCCACAGAGTGTAGGGTGCATCAGGTTGGTTGAGGGAGTGCAAAGAAGAATGACTAAAAAAAATTAAACTTAAAAAACAAAATATATGATGAGAGAATGATGGACCTAAAGTTGTACTCCCTGGAGTATAGAAGAGCAAGGGGGACCTATGCCTTATCTATTGGGCACACCATTATGATCTTCTGTGGGAAAGCATAGGATTAAATAGGAATCTGAGTAACAAAATGGTTAGATCAAATGGTATGACATTGCGAGGGGATAACTATAACAAAGTGAGGAGAGGAAGATGGTTTAGCCAAAGGGTGGTGGATTTGTGGAATGTTTTGCCTGCACATGTGGTTAACAGTGAATCCATGGATATATTTAAAAAATCATTGAGTAGTCATGTGGGAGAAATGAATGTTAAAAGTATCCACTGGTAAGTGATGAATCATATATAGATTATTTATCTCCTGATTCATAACAACTCTATGATTCTATGAAAAAGTGTGCACAAAAAAAAAATACACAACCAGCCAGATAATGCTCAGTAGATTTAATGTGCAAAGTGCAAATGGGCAGAAAACAAGAAACAAGCCCCAGTGCTTCAAGCCCATGTGGGCTCTTCATCAGGGGAAGGGACAACTGCTACAACAGACTATATATTTAAAGAAACAGTTTCAAAAACAGTGATATAAGTTCAAAACAATTCATACTGCATATGTAAACTAAGTAAAGAACATGCATAAAAATATGTATAAAAGTAACACGGGCTTGTCAGATACTTAGCATATTAATAAATGCATTCAAAGTAAATAATGCTTAAATAGCAAAATTAGAAAGCGTCATAGATAACAACAAAGCTGTAGCATTAGACATCTAATTCAGAGGTGCATCCAGGCCACCTAGATAATAAAAGACAAAAGGACATACACAAAACCTTTGCATGGGTAAGCTGGAAGTCAGAAAGACCAAAGCAGTCAAAAAACAACAGATGTTTAAAAGGGTATACAAATCATATTAAAAGAATATAAATAAAGGTAGATCAAAGGTGTAATATAATTTCAAATATTGCACAATATCCGAAACTTCATTGAGTCCTTTAGGCTAGAGAGCCCTTAGCTGATAAATATGTCTGCTTTCCCTTTGCAGAAGTGTATTTCATCTGTCACCCCCCCCACCACCCTGTGGATTGGGGGTTACATGGTCAATGGCCATGAATGTGAACAAATACATATCTTGCTGATGATACAAACTCCAGTGAGTACTTACTGAAGTGTCACAATGCCCACATAAAATGGAGCAAACATGCTTCTTGATTCGTTCTTTTAAGGTGCGTGTTGTCATCCCTACACACACTCTTGGGTAATCACACCACAAGGCATAGATAACATGATTAGGGTGGCAAGTCATGAAATGATGGATCTCCATTTGTGTGCCATTTGTGGGACTGGAGAAAACATTGCCAGGTTGTATATATTTGCAAATGTTGCAATTAACATTGCCACATTGTATATATTTGCAAATGTTGCAATTGCCACAATGATGTGAACCTGGAGTACCCAGTGGTAACACTGGTTTTGTAGCCACAGGGGTAAAGTGGCTCCTAACTACCCCATCCTTAATATTTTTGCACTTTCTATATACTACTCTCTGGGAGGTGCCTATCAAATCATTCAAATCAGGGTCAGCTTCCAGGATATGCCAGAATCATTTTAGTGTTCTGGCAATCTTGAGGGTGACAGAATTAAATACTGTAATGAAATTAATCGGTTCTTGAGTTGGAGTTTCCTTATTTTTTTGTTTTACCAAAGTAGGACGGTTTTGTGCCAAAGCAGAGTCAGTGGCATCCTGTAAAATAGTGGCATTATAGCCCCTATTCAAAAACCTAACTGTGAGATCCTCTGCATGTTTTTTGAAGCAGGGTAAGGTGTAATAATTTTTTCAGAGTCTCAGGTACTGTCCCTTAGGGGTTCACCTAGTAAGGTAGGGTGGGTAAAAACTATCAGTCCTCAAAATTGTATTTTCAGAGGATTGCTTACAAACATTTTCTGTACAAATTGTGTCATCTGGGGTGGCACGCAGTCTAAGATCCAAAAAAGTTATTGAATTTGGATCAGTCTTGTGAGTAAAATAAAGATTCCAGTCATTTTGATTTAAGCTGTTTATGAAATCATCAGCTTCAGACTGAGTGTCCCCCCAGATGCTTAAAATGTCATCAATATAGTGGCCCTACATATAGTGTACTGTATGTAGGGATGACAACATGAATCTTAAAAAAATAAATCCAGGAGGGTGTTTGCTCCATTTTACATGGGCATCGTGACACTCCAGTAGGTACTCACTGGAGTTTGTATCATCAACAAGATATGAATTTATTCATGGCCATTGACCATGTATCCCCCAATCTATGGGGGGGAGTAGATGAAATACACTTCTGTCAAGGGAAAGCAGACATATTTATCTGCTGGGGTCTCTCTACCCTAAAGGAATAAATAATGTTTGGGATCTTGGCCACTTTTTTGTAATTAAATAACACATTTGGGCTACCTTTTGTTATACTCTTTTGACCTTAATATACTGTAATTTTTATGCCCTTTTAACATCTGTTGTTTTTTGACTACCTTGACCATTCTGACTTCCAGCTTACCCCTGCAAAGGTTTCTGTTTGTTGAATCAAGTGAACCCTCAAGACTTATTTTCTATCTTGGTTTTTCAGTTTTGTGTATAATTTTAAGGAAATTCAGTTCTTCTTTCCATTTAATTTAATGTTTACAAATTCTGACCTTTTTGACCTCCCACCATATAGGTCATCTCGGGTGCAGCTCCCCTCTTCTTTTATATAACTTTTGAATCATGCATTTCCATTTACAGTATGATCCTTTTGTCTTTTCTTTTCTAGGTGGCCTGGATGATCCTCTGAATTAGACGTCTAATGCTGGAGCTTTGTTGTCTTCTATGACTGTTTCTATTTTAAGCATTATTTACATTGAATGTATGTATTAATAGAAGTTTACTCACCTGATAAAGATGATTATGGAAGCACCTTTCTACAGCACTCCAAGTCCTTACCATTGGGTTCTAGTGAAGTCTTCCTGTAGGTTGATGCACAAAGATTTTGACATTTGTGATCCGATCCCACTCCACCCTTTGTCCAACCATGAATAATCAGTATGATGACTTTCTAAGCTGTGTTTCTGAAATGTAGATGATTAATTTGACGACAAAAAAACAGTGGCACAATGGCCAACACAGTTGTTATATGAAAATGCACTTTCTGGGGTGAAATCAGTTTGGATTCTAATTTATTCAAACATGTAACAACACCCATATATACATGCATAGTAGACCACAGATTGTCATTTGTAAGATATCTTGATTGTCCTATACTCCAAGTTACATAGACATACATTGTAAGGCAACTATTTTGGAGTCAGGTTCCTCTCTTCATCGGGTGGGATATGAAGTGCTGTAAAAAGGTGCTTCCATAATCACCTTTACCAGGTGAGTAAACTTCCATTATCCTCAGCACCTTTTTACAGCACTCCAAGTCCTTATCACTGGGTGATTAAGAAGCAGCACCCTTGTCAATTTGGGTGGGATGAGGAGAGTCTTGTGAGAATGCTGACTGTAAAACTAGCCTTCCGAAATTGGACTTTTCCTGACACCAAGTGTCTAACCTATAAAATCTCATAAATGTGTGCAGAGATGAACATGTGGCCACTGCACAGATATCAGCTACTGATGCCGAGTTGTGTTCTGCCAAAGAGGTGGTCACTGCCCTTGTGGTATGGGCATTGAAGTAATCTGGATGAGGGTGAACCAATGCCCTGTATGCCTAGTCAATGACCTTTCTCAGCCACTGACCTATATTGGACCTTGAGGCCAGCAAGCCTGTCTTTAGCCCCACTGTGTAAATAAACAGTCTCTCTGTCTTCTGGATAGGAGCTGTTCATTCCAAGTATGTACTTACTGCCCTGGTGGGATCTAACAACTGCTAGAGCACTTGCTGTTCATCTTCTGCCTGGGGTTGGAATGTTGGCAGGGAGATTTCCTGGG
Source organism: Neoceratodus forsteri (assembly GCA_016271365.2). Lineage (NCBI taxonomy): Eukaryota > Metazoa > Chordata > Ceratodontiformes > Ceratodontidae > Neoceratodus > Neoceratodus forsteri. The sequence continues at coordinate 605,166,539 of CM057449.1, read as the reverse complement.
CCTTATGGAAAGAAGATGACACCTTTGGTAGGAATGAAGGCAGTGTCCTCAGTACCATCCTGTGTGGCTGGATGGAGAGGAATGGCTTACACAGGCTAGCACTTGTAGTTCGTTAATTCTTTGAGTGGAACAAATTGACACCAGGAACACCACCTTCCAGGTAAGGAGGTTTAGGGGAATAGCCTGCATGGATTCAAATGGGTCTCTTGTAAATGCATCCAGTAACAGATTTAGTTGCCATTGGAATACTATTGCCTTCTGCATGAGTCTAATGTTTCCTACCACATTTAAGAAGGACTGGACTAGAGGGTGTGCCCCTGGGGAGTAACTGTCCATCTTCCCATGTACTGCCACTATGGCTGGGGCTTATACTCTTAAGGATGTGGAAGACAGTCCTTTATCAAACCCTTCTTGTAAAAAATCTAAAATGTTCGCAATAGAACAGAGTTGAGGGTTGAGTTCATTTACTGCACACCAGTGCTGGAATCTTGCCCAGTGTCTCTGGTAAGCCATGTTGGCTGAGGACCTTCGGGCTTGCAGCAATGTCATCAAAAACTTGGGGGAGATGCCCAAATATAACAGTCTATCCCTTTGAGTAGCCATGCCATCAGCTGTAGCGACAAGGGTTTTGATGTAGAATATGTCCTTGTATGAGGAGATCTGCCCTGTGCAGTAATGTTATTGGGTTGTCTATCATCATCCATCTGAAGGATGCATACCATGATCATCTTGACCAGTTTGTTGCAACTAACACTACTGTAATCCTTGGTGCTTGTATCTGATGGAGCACTAACAGAATCATAGACAGGGGAGTGAACACGCATGCTCTGGTGAAGTTCCAGGGCAGTTAGAGAGCATCCACTCCTGCTGAAACCTTTTCCCTGAAACAGGAGTAGAACATGCATAGTTGCTTGTTGCTGGTGGACACCATCAAATCTATCTGTAGTTGTCACCAATAGTTGTTTATCATTTGGAAAACTTGCAGGTGGAGTTGTCATTCCCCTGGATGTGGAGCCTGGTGACTGAGCCAGTCTAGGCTTGTGTTTAGTTCTCCTGCCAGATGCACCGCTATGATACTTTTGAGGGTTTTTTCTGCCCAGTCCAGTACAATTGATGCTTCTGCTGCCATTTTCCAACTTTTTGTGCCCCCCCATTTGTTGAGGTAGGACATGGTTGTGACATTGTCTGTTCTTATTTTTACATGATGTCTGATTTGAGGGAGAAAGTACTCCAGTGCTAGTCTTATTGCCCCCACTTCTAGTATGTTGATGAGCAGGCTTGACTTGTCTTACAAAAATTTTCCCTGTACAGTGAGTGTTCCCATTATTGCCCCCCCCAGCCTGCCAGGTTGGTGTCTGTGTACATGGCTGCTGTTAGCTCTTTGTCTATTGATTTACCTTAATTCAGGTTTGTTGGGTCTGTCCACCAGTTGATGGCCTGACTGACTGTATTTAGGATGACCACTGATTGTAATTCTGCATTGTGTAGTTCCAGTGGCCCAGGAGCAGGCATTGTATTGGTCTCATGTGGAGGTGTGCCCATTTTGCATCAGTTCCCAAAGTGTGGCCCTTGGGCGTGACAGTATGTGTTGGCATTGATCTTGTATGTGCTGGATCTGTAATTCTGTGGGCCTTACTGTCCCTCGCTCAGTGTTGAACACCACTCCCAGGTGCTCCAGTGTGCTTGAGGGAGTTATTTGGCTCTTTTCCATGTTCACTACCCAACTGTGTTATGTGAATAGCAGCTTTGTTCAGACTGTTGCTCTGCGAGAGTTCTCCCTTGACCTTGCCCTTATTAGCTAGTCATCCAAGTAGGGAATTATATGAATGCCTTTCATGTGCAACTGTGCTGCTAGGGTGGCTATTAATTTGGTGAATACCCTTGGTGCTGAGGCTAGTCCAAATGGCAGGCACTGATACTGAAAGCATTGACCCAAGACATGAAACCTCAGGAACTTGTGGTGGGCTGGTCTTGTTGGGATGTGTAAGTATGCATCCTTGAGGTCTATTGAGGTGAGCCAGTCTCTGATCTGGACTGCTGCTATCATTGAGTGCAAGGTTTCCATCTTCAACTTGCAGTACTTTACAAACTTGTTCAGGAATTTTAGGTGCAACACTGGCTAGAGGTCCTTGCATACTGTGAACACCTGTTTGGAACTCTTCCTTTCCTAGACCAGGGTGTCTAGCTTCTCCTCCTCTTGTGGATTTGAATCCTGGAATTTGAGGATCTCTCTCATAACATGGATTATCTCTTGAATAGTGTCAAAAGGACATAATCTAGCTGGCATATTCTCCCTTAGATCTTCATCCCTCTCTGAGTCACTGTCTTCTGAGTCACAGACTTGGAGTGCATCAGGCAGGAAGTGGGATTACCCTTGGATTTCCGTCCCTTTTGGGCGGTGTTAAGCAATGCCAGGTCGATTAGGAATAAGACTGCAGTGATCGTGGATCTTGTTTCCTCAGTTGACTTGGCTTGCATCACCAAGACCTGGCTAGATGGAAATGCTGGTCCTGTGTTGGACTCTGTGATTCCAGCTGGGTTCTCAGTGATTCACTGCCCGAGAGTGGACCGGATGGGCGGGGGGGTTGCGGTCTATTTTAGACCAGATCTGGATCTCAGGGAAGTGCTAGTTGGTGACACTAACTCCTTCGAATGCATAGTGGGTGCAGGTGCAGGCTTCAGGACCCTTCTTATCTACCATCCACCAGGGGATGAGAGGGAATTCCTGAAGGAGGTTATGGACGTCATCGCCGATATGGTGCTGGAATCTCCCAGATGATTAATTCTGAGGGATTTCAATGCCTGGGTTGACAATGAACTCTTGCCATTTGGTCAAAACCTCCTCCAATTAATGGACTTATTGGGCCTGTCATGGGTAATTACCACTGCAACCCATGAGGGGGGCATACATTGGAATTGCTGTTCCATCTCAGGATGGAGATATCTGATGTGGAGGTGGAGCCAGTCAGATGGTCTGACCATCTCGCCCTGAGGTTTAGATTTGCGGCCCCTCAAAATAAGCCTGCCCCCAGGGAGTTAGTACAGTTCTGTCCCTTAAGAGGGGTTACCTCAGAAGGCCTAATGACGGAGCTGGACTTTTGGGATTTTCCAAGGGATAGCATGTATCCAGGGCCTTTGGTCTTAGCCTATAATAGGGTTGTGACTGGGGCCCTGTATGCCATTACTCCAATTCATGTTCATCCCTGTACTCTTCACTTAGGGGCTCCCTGTTTTGATGGGGAGGTCCAAGAGTGGAAGAAGAAGGGACAAAGATTGGAAAGACACTGGTGGAAAACTCAACAGGAGGTGGATAGACTTGAATTGTTAGAACATTACAAATTCTACCAATCAGCAATTTCCCATAAGAAGGCAGAGTTCCTGTCCAGGGAAATTGCTGCAGCAAGGAATAGACCATCCCAGCTCTTCCAGGCTGTGGACAGACTGTGCAGTCCAGCCTGTCTCCAGACTGGTAGAGCATTATCACAGGTACAGTGTGAGGAGTTTGCAAAATTCTTTGCTGACAAGGTATCCATCAACAGGGATGAGATCTGCCAGTGTCCTTTTATTGGACATTGCACTGATCAATTGGGTGGTACTAACACCCAGTTGTACTGGTCCACCTTTAGACTACCAGCAGTAATAGATATAGTGAGGATTATCCAGACTCTGTGACCTACCTACTGTAAGTTGGACTGAGGCCCTACTCACCTGGTGGTGGGGTGTGTAGATGTTATCAGCTCAGTCCTGGCTGGGATAGTGGTGGTGTCATTAGAGAGGGGGATCTTTCCGGATCCCTTAAAGGAGGTGGTAGTACACCCCCTGTTGAAAAAAACCTATCTTGACCCCGACTGTCCAACAAATTATAGACCAGTCTCTATCCTTCCTTTTGTAGGGAAGGTTATTGAGAAGGTGGTCTGCAACTGGAGGATCATTTGTCCAACCACAATATCTATGACCCTCTCCAATCTGGCTTCAGGAAAAGGCATAGTACAGAGACGGCTCTTGTTCGGGTATTGAATGATCTCCTGATGGCAAGAGATTGAAGGACCCATTCCATCTTGGTTCTCCTGGATCTCTCAGCAGCATTTGACATCGTGGATCGTGGGGTATTGCTTCACCACCTGTGATTTTTCCTGTGGTCTGAGGGGAACAGTTCACAGCTGGTTTCGATCATTTTTGGAGGTCAGATCTCAGAGAGTGGTGTCTGGAATTTACACCTCGGACCCTCATTGGCTGCCCTGTGGGGTACCACAGGGGTCGGTGCTGTCCCCTATGTTATTTGCGGTGTATATGCTTCCACTGGGGGACATTATAAGATGGTATGGGCTGAGTTTTCATTGTTATGCTGATGATTCTGAACTCTACCTGTCTTTTATGCCTGATCAGGAGTCAGATTCCATCACGATGTTTAACAACTGCCTCCAGGAGATTCAGGATTGGATGAGTACTAGTTGGCTTAGGTTGAATTCAGGGAAAACTGAGGTGTTGGTTGTGGACCCTGGTGGACCCTGGAGGGAGGACAACAGGGGCTTGGACTGGGAAACCCTTGGGTTTATATCTTGGGGGGGCCCCCGCTTCTTGCCTCTGGCCAAGTACGTAACCTTGGCATGATTTTTGATGAAAGCCTGACTATGAAGATGCAGGTGTCGGCTGTAGTCAAATCTGTCTTTTTTCATCTGAGGAACATTGCCTGAGTGAAACACTTGGTTCCACAGGAAGATCTTCCCATCTTGGTCCACGTCTTTGTCACCAGCCATTTTGATTATTGCAATGCCCTATATCTAGGGCTGCCGGGGGTGGATATCCACTGCTTGCAGCTTGTGCAGAATGCAACAGCCAGGTTGTTGATGGGAGTTTCATGATCTAGCCATATGACACCTGTGCAGTGTGATCTGCACTGGCTGCCAATACAGTGGTGGATCACCTTCAAGGTCACATTATTGACCTTTAAGGACCTACATGATTTGGGACCTCACTATCTGAAAGAGCTCTTGGTGCCTTACTGTCCTGCCCATTCTTTTCGCTCCTCTGATGAGGGATTGCTAGAGATTCCCAGGGTATGTCTAAAGATGTCTGGAGGTAGATTTTTTGCCTGTATGGCACCAACCCTGTGGAATTCTCTACTTCGTCAGATATGAGAATGCCTAACTGTTGAAAGTTTAAAAAAAAAAAACTAAAAATGTTCCTTTTTGCCCAAGCATTTGCTGGTACATAATAATTAAGTGTAGTGTATGATTGTCTGATTTATTGTTTTAAAATGTGATTTTACTGATTTGACTTATTGTAAAAGTGCCCTGAGATTGGGAAGGGCACTCAATATAAATACAATTTTACTTACTTTACTTACTTATGAGGTGCCCTCTGATTGTGAGTCAGCATCCTCATCCTGTCTTGGGTGTTTGGCCTTGTCTTTCTTGTTTGCAGTGTGCTTCTTTCACTTTTTGCCTTCCAGTGCCTCTATCCTTTCAAAGAGTTTGTGGAAGGCTGTCAGCACTGACTTTTGTGATGAGGTATTCATGGAGTCTTCCTCCAAATCCTCTGGGGATCAGCCAGGGGTTGCTGTGTCCCCATCTGGCCCTGTCTCTACTGTGCACAGTGCACACAAGTCACCTGTGGACCTCAATAGGAGGATGTTGTGGCATTTGTAGCCGATTCTTTTTGTCTTCCACATGGCAGCACAGAATGGCTGTAGGAGATATACAGTAATTGGGGGAGAGGGAGTAGCTCTTAGCTGTGCTCGTAGTGGAAGGGATGGAACAACAGTAACATGTTTAGCACCCTTCCCTTTCAGCACCTTCTGCCATTGTATATAAATCCTTTCTTTTTTTTAATAAATATATTTTCTTGTCCCTTTTTATGTAATTGTGTATATATATATATATATATATATATATATATTTCATGAAAAAAACTCTGTTTAATGCATCAGTTAGGGTTGTTCCACAGTGACAAAGCAAGGAAATTCGGTGTTGGGTTGAAAGCCCCTTGCACCTCAGCCTGCCCCCAACTGGCACCCGCGGTGTGCATTGGGGTCGTCCATTACTCTCACCTCCATCACATGTGTAAATAGGCTGAGGTATAGGAGAATAGGGTGAGAATTAGGACCAATGACTCAACGCACACTGATGCCATCTGGGGAGTCGGGCTGGGGGGTGCATGAAACTAACAACCCAAACCCTCTCACTCTTGTCACTGTGGAACAACCCTAACTGATGCATTAAACAGAGTTTTTTGCCCATCACGTGATGTGTAGTGAAATAGTAACGGTAAACTGCAACGCAAATGCAAGAGCTAACTGTTACGCATATGATGATGCAAACGTAAAAGTTAACGCAAACGTTAATAGAAACGCAAGTGCATACTGACAGCAAAGCGAACAGTGATGCAAATGGAGACACAAGCGCGTACGTGAACGCAACTGGTAGCACGCACGGTCACGACACCACTATCATAAATGCAAATGTTAAGTATTATAGCAACAGTAATGCCAAAGTGAACAGAAACAGAAAGGCCAACACAAGCACATACAGAAACGCAAAGCGTAATGTGCATGGTCATGGTACTGCAATTGCAAATGCAAATGGTAATGGTAACAGCAAAAAGGAAACAGAAAGGCAAACGCAAGCTTGTACGGAAACACAAACCATAGCGAGCATGGTCATGGTACCACAATTGGAAATGCAAATGGTAATAGTAACAAGTAAAATAACGCCAAAGGAAACAGAAAGGGAAATGTGAACACAAGCACGTACAGAAACGCAAACCATTACACTCACGGTCCTGGTACTGCAATTGTAAATGCAAATGGTAAAGGTAAGAGCAACAATAATGCCAAAGGAAATAGAAATGGAAACGCTGACGCAGGCTCATATGGAAACGCAAACCGTAATGCACACGATGACGGTACCACAATTGTAAATGCTAATGGTAACGGTAACAGTAACAATAACTCAAAAGAAAACAGAAGCGCAAACGCGTAAGGAAACAAACTGCGACGCGCACAGTCATGGTACGGCAATTGGAAGTGCAAATGGTAACATTAACAGCAGAAATAATGGCAAAGTAAAAAGAAATGGAAATGCGATTGCAAATGTGTATGCAAACGAGAATGTAAAGGGTAACGCACACGGTGGCGAACACGGGAACGATAACGCAAATGGGTACGGAAACACAGGTGGGAAAGGTAACTGTAACAGTAACGGAAGCTCGCACCCTGTATTTGCCCAACAACTGCATACAGAAACACAGTGTGTAGAAAGAATGTATGCATAATAATGGGCCTCAGAGCAGAACATTAGCTGTTGGAATACTAAATTGTTGATATCTCAGGAACTGTACGACGTAGAAGAAAAATTTTTATTTCACATGATTCATGAGTTTCCAGGCTAGGAGTTTGTTGAATGTGTAGTTCTATGGGCTACGCATTATCACGACAAATATTCCAGATCTCACACCGTTTTCGAGATACGAGCCCCAAAAGGTGCGACAGATGCCACCATGTTAGTCTATGGGAAGAAAATGTCAACTTCGGAGTACCGTAACTTGGCATCCATGCAATATTTTGTCACCAAACCACCAAAAGGCACATCTGTGAGATGTTTGCTGCCTACCCTCCACATTTGAGCCCAAAAGACCAAACCACTCTTTTGCAACAGGGTGGCAAAGAACTCCTGTCATTTTGGCCATAGTCTGGAAGAGTAGTGTCGCAATTTATGACACCTTTCACAAAATTTTGCGAAAGTGGCGCAAGTGCAACATTCCTTTGCGACACTACATTTCCCAGAAATTTGAAAAACATATTTCTGGGGTGTTTAACCCCAAAATAAAGACATGGCTAGCATCCTGAGGGTCCGACTAGGTGAACACAAAAAGAATTATGTCCCTAGAGGGGCCTAATTTTAAATGCCAAGCATTTTTCTGATCAGTAACTGAAAACAAAATGTCGGATTTGCAATGCTCTAGGGCCATTTGCGACACTAAAAAGTGCATTTGTGACACTTTCAAACTTTTTGATAACTTTTCCCATTGACTTATAATGGGAACCTGTTTTTTGAATAACTTTTGAACTGTTTAATATTTTTCCACAAAATCTTCAAAAGGCACATTGGGGACCCCAGCCACATGTTCCTTGAAGTTTTCCAACTGATTGCACAAACCGTGCAACCTGTAGGCATGAGCAAAGAATGCGCATAAAAGTGTAATTGTGCATTTGAATGTCACTTAATAACTCAGCAGCTGTATATCTGACTGGTACAAAAGTTGGCTGATCCCAAGATCTATCATGCTCAACTGTGCATTCCAAATTGCAGGCAAATCCATTGAATGGTGGCAAAGTTATTAAGGTGCAAAGTTTCACCCTTTAACCTTAAAAGTGCTACTCAACCCTAACTATGGTAGCACTACTGTGCTACCATAATCTATATCTATCTATATATATATATATATATATAGAGAGATATAGATTATGGTAGCATGGTAGTGATACCATAATTAGGGTTGAGGAGCCATTTGCATGGGAAACCTAAAATTTGCACCTTAATAACTTTGTAACCGTTCAACGGATTTGCCTGAAATTTGGAATACATGATCAAGAACCATACATCTTGGGATCTGCCAACTTTTGTACTGTTCAGATATACAGCTGCGGAGTTATTAAGCATGATCTGCACACTCATTTACGCTTTTTTGGAATTCTTTGCTCATCTCTACAGGTCGCACGGTTTGCACGACCGGTCCAAAATCTTCAGGGAACATGCGGCCGGGGTCCCTGATGTGCCTTTTGAAGACTTTGTTAAAAAATATTAAACGGTTCAAAAGTTATTCAAAAAACTATTTCCCATTATAAGTCAATGGGAAAAGTTAACAAAAAGTTCGACAGTGTTGCAAATGCAGTTTTTACTTTCACAAATAGCCCTTTTACTGTTGCAAATCCACCATTTTGTTTTCAGTTGGTCATCAGAAAAATGCTTGCCATTTAAATTTGGGACCCTCTAGCAACCTAATTCTTTTTGTATTCACCTAGTCAGACCCTGAGGATGCTATCATGTCTTTATTTTGGGGTAAAACACCAGAAATATGTTTTTCAAATTTCTGGCAAAAGTATTCAAAGTTCTTTTCGCATTTATGCATAGTGTCGCATGAATTTTGCGAAAGTTTCAAAGTTCCGACAGTACTCTTTCCAGGCTGTGGAAAATGACAGCAATTCTTTTGCCTCCAAGCTGCAAAAGAAAGGTTTGGTCTTTTGGGCTGAAATTTGGAGGGAACGCAGCCAACATCTCACAGATGTGCCTTTCAGTGTTTCGGTGAAAGAAATACTACAGGGCGGCAAAGTTACAGCACTCCAAAGGTGACACTTTTTCCCTTAGGATAACATTACGGTGTCCGCCGCATTACAGGAATCCTTTGCCGCCCTGCTGCAAAATCACAGTTTGGTCTTTTGGGCTGAAATTTGGAGGGAAGAAAGCCAACATCCCGCAAATGTGCCATTCAGTGGTTTGGTGAAAAAATATTACATGGAGCCAAAGTTATGGCACTCCGAACTTCTCTTTTTTTCCATAAGATAACATTATGGTGTTCTCTGTGCCTTTCAGGGCCCGTATCACGGAAATGGTGTGAGATACGGACTGTTTGTCGGAAAATGCTTAGCCCCCCCTAGTGAGAGCTAAGTATAAAACTATCCACGAAAGTCATAAATCATATGACTTTAAATTTTTTTTTCTACATCATACGGTTCCTGAGGTATAAGCAATTTAGTAGTCCAACTCCTCATTTTCTGCTCCGAGACCCATTATTATGCATACATTCTTTGTACTCACTGTCTTTCTCTATGCAGCTTTTGAGGAAAACCAGCCTGTGCGCTTACATTACTGTTACCCTTACTGCTTCTGCTTGTGGTTCCACTCCATTTCACTTACTGTTCCTGTCTATGGCACCAAGTACTTTTTGCATTTTCATTTGCACTTGCGTTTGCGATATTTTAACCATTTGTGTCTACAGTACTGTTTATCTTTGTGTTTCACTTTGCATCACCATGCACATTGCCATTTGCGTTTGCGGGCACCGTGTTACTATGCGACAAGGCATCATGTGGCGGGAGCGTGCTCCCACCACCACATTACATTCACTATTTCTCATCATCATTCTCAAAAAGAAGGGATATTAGAGGCAAAAAAATCCATTTAATGCATTAGTTAGGGTTGTTCCACAGCAACAAAGTAGAAATTCGGTATTTAGGGTTAAGCCCCTTGGACCTCAAGCCACACCTCCCAACGGCAACGGTCCGCATTGGGGTTGTTGGTCCCAACTCTTACCCCATTCTCCTATACTTCTGCTTCTTCACATCTGATGGGGTGAGAGTTAGGATGGCAACCCCAATGCGCACTCCCGATGCCGGTTTGGGGTGTGGAACGGGGGTCCAAGGGGGCTTTCAACCCTAACACCAAATTTCCTCACTTTTATCGCTGTGGAACAACTCTAACTAATGCATTAAACTGAGTTTTTTGCCTCAAATATATATATATATATATATATATATATATACTGTATATATACAGTTGACTGCCTTTGTGGTTTAAAATCACCAGTGGAGTCGCTGATATTTCCCCTGTAAGAGCTGTCCCTTTTGTGTGCAGTCTTTGGTATTGCCCCTTTAAGAGTGCTTGCCCTTTGTTCTTGCATGATTCTCAGGTTATATCTTTGTATAGTGTTAGTAGCTGTCCTAGAATGTTACTATGCAGACACTTGCCTTGGAGCCCCTGCTGTGCAGTTGGCTCACAGCCATGGAGAAAGAATCCTTTGTTTGGGGTGCTTCTCCTCCCTTCATACTCTGGGAGCTTGGAATCATTTTTTTTCTGTGACTGCACAGAGGAATGGAAAATGTCTCTCTGGCTTTGCTGATTTATGGGTGGGACAGTGAAGATAACTCTGCTCTATGGGCTCACTGCAGGCAGCACTGTGTTAGTCTGCCTTTCCAGGGGTGATGCCTACATCTGGCTATGTTCTGGCTGAGCAAGGTAAGCCAGTGGAGCTTTATTAGTGCATTTAAACTCACTTGGCATTTACAGGAAGCTTTTTAAGGTGTTCTGTCTCACCCACCAGCTGATCAAGGCAGGCTGGGGGGAGCTCCTTAATCCAGTGACCTTCCATATATCATGCCTCTGCTATGTGTTGTGTCCCTTCCCATCAGGCTGAACAAGATGAGCCTGGGGTTAGTTATGGGGGTACATTGCTGCCGGCTGTTTTTTTTTTTTTTGTGGCAGTGTAGAATCCCAACAATATGCCTGATGCTATACCATCAAAAAGTGAGACTGCCTGACTTGGGGACCTATTGGGTTAAGACATAAGGGTACAGTTTGACCTATCAGCACCTTAAACAAGTTAATTAATGTTGGGGTATACTGTAGTAGCCCCAGTGTGATATGCTGAGTGACTTTCAAAGTCATTTCACTGTCTCTGCCTCTCTCTTTTTTTTTTTTATTTAAACTGGCAATCTTTAGCAGTGTTGATAAGAAACTGTGCCTCAAGAATCATATTTGTAAAGTGGAAAGTAAACGTACCTATGAATATTGTCTGTAGTTGGCAGAGAGCCCAGAAAGTGCGACCAGCCTTGAGGAGATGCACAAAGAGAACTGGCTATTCGAGGTTGGACAAGGGGTGGAGTGGGATTCGATTACACATTTCAAAATCTTTGTGCATCAGCCTACAGGAAGATGTCGCTAGAACCCAATGGGAAGGACTTGGCAGCACTGTAAAAAGATGCTGAGGATAATACACTTATTCCTTATGCTTCTTTTTAATTAAGTATTTGAGAAGTCTCTGTTACTTATGTATTTTTATGCATGTTCTTTATTTAGTTTACTTATGCAGTATGAATTGTGTTGCACTTGTAACACTGTTTTTGAAACTGCTGCTTTAATTACAGCCTTTAAATATGTTGGCTGTTGTATCAGTCACCCCTCCCCTAACAAACAGCCCACACGGGCTCGAAGCCCTGGGGCTTGTTTCTTGTTTTCTGTCCATTTGCACTTTGCACATTAAATCCACTGATCATTTTCTGGCTGGTTGTGTATTTATTTTTGTGCACCTTTTTTCCTTAGTAGTTGCTATTTGTTTTTGTATTGGGTGCTGCATTCAGCCTGAGCTCCTTGATTTTTCATTGTTTGCTCAAGTATTTGTTTTCAGTTGGTCGCTCAGACACTGGTATTTTTCAACGTGAAGCCTTAAACTTATTGCATCTAAGGGTCTATCAATATTGGTCCTAAGCAATTTGTACTCAGTCACAGTGTTATTTGTGATTGGTGAATAAACTCTCACCATCTACTTTGTGCAATTGCAATGAGCAGCCCCCTTTCCTGTTATTACCCACTGCCTTCACTCTCGGGTGTCCTGCTTTACTTTGTGGTTTGTTCTTGTACAAATAAGATCAGGTAGTGTTTAAAATAAATTCTCAACCCCGACTCACATTTTTTCCTATAGTAAGAATTAACTTCAACAGAACTTTGTGTTCCTTTGGCTTAAAAACTAAGGATGAGCAGCTAATAGTCATAAACCAATGTCATTGAAGACTTGCTTGCAGGTGCACTCCAGGATCCGAACCTTTCACCCAGAAGGGGCTTCTTGAAAATGGCAGAACAAGTCAAGTGACGATTACAGGCTGGTGATATTTTTTCTGAGGAATTCAGACCACTACCAGAGTTTGTAGACAATTGTAGTAATTTGTTTAACAAATTAGAAAGGCTGAAATTTACTGAATGCTACCTTTATTATACTGTCTACAGTTTAACAAAGTATAAGTACGCTAAATTAATTCCAAGAGGGCTAAGAATTAAAACAGGGTCCTCTGGTGGAATTTACAGACAACTTATCAGGAAAAGTGGGAACTAGCACTTTCCACTTGCTCTGCCACTTTGATTGAGATCTTAATAGACCAGGAGACAGAAAGACATACTGACATTTTAAAAGAAATTGAGGCATAGAGGAGGAACTCATATCTTTTGAAACAGTGGATGATTTTGATACCTTGAGCAATAGGTTACAGGAGAAAATTAATATCCACAAAAGGAAAATAATAACATGGAAACAAAGTTCACACATGATACAAACGACTTTAACTCTAAGCAGGTATCCTCTACAGAAATAATTATATGAAATGTTTTTATGCTGTGCACATAAAACTACTCATGTGATATGCATGCTGCAAGCATGATTTAAATGTTAAATTAGAACCAAATGCATGCATATGGCATGTGTGCAGCAAGCAAGTGTGGAAAGCATGCATTTTATGTTAAATTGGAACAGACTGCTTGCATGTGGCATGCATGCAAAATGCAAGTGGTCATTGATAACTGCATACATAAATGTTATGTGACTTGCTCAGGATCACACCATATACAAGTGGGGGCTGATGACATTCAAACCCAGGTCTTCAGATCTCCAAGTCTCCTGGTTTGCAGTTCAGTGTCTTTACCACTATGCTATACTGCTTGCACACATATGGCTCACTTGTACTTAAATACAAATCTGCATACATCTGCACACATGCAGCATGCATGTAGCCACTGTTATACTTTTTAGTTTTCTTCTCCCCCCTCATCTCAGCTGCACAACTGAACTGTAGCACACATACCAATGGAAACACATGTGGTTCTTCCCAACCCCAATACACACATTTACCCACAAAACTACTTAATTACTTCTGTCTGGCTTGCATTCCTACTATTTTCTCTCCATAGCTTTAAATGCTTCCATGCAAACAGACTTTAAGGGGCAACTACAAAAGTAGCAATAACTCGACACCCCAACCATATAGCCAGTCCCCCCATGCACAAACACTCTAACGGGTGTGGCCATGCTGCTACAGACAACCCACCAAGTATAGATGTAAGTCAAGGGTCTCTTACCTGGGTACTAGGGAGCCAGAGGCAGGAGTCTTTAAGAGATGATGTCCATGGGTCGGAGTGCTAGGGCGTACTCCCTTGAAATGAATGGAGTTATTTTTTATTACTATTTTATACATTATGATGGTGAGTTGGAGAATAATGAAGGCCACTGTTCTACTCACAAGGCCCTTGTTAGTCGAGCCATGGCCTTCATTAATCTCCAACTCTCCATCAATAATGTATAAAATTGTAATAAAAAAATACCCCCATTCACTTCAATGGTACATGTCCATACAGTCTCCTTTGCCCTATGTCATAATGTGCCTGGGCATGGGGATGTGGTGGTCAGCTTCACTGGAGGGAGGGGGCGTAAGCCTGACTATACTGGGGCTCCAATAGTCTGTGCATACCATACTGCTCAAATGTCCCTAAGTGCAAGAGATAGCCCTCATTTTACTCCTGAAAACTGCACTGCTTCTCATCCATCCATCATGGAAAACATGCTGCTCACACAGAGGATGGTCTGTAAATTTAGACTTCATGGCAGGTGCAGCATTTCAGATTTCAGCAGGGGGGAGCCAACAACCAGTGGAGGCCAGGTGCTAGTTAGCCCCTAGGTGGCAAGCTCTAGAATGTCTGGAACATCTCTAAAAAGTAAAATAAGACATACCAATAAAGAACAATGTAAAAATCACCAGTAAACAGGTCAGGGACTGGAATGGGGTACTTGTAACTGCAAGAAGCCTAGTCAACAAATTTAATAAATTCAAACAGTTTTTAGAGTCTCAAAACATCCATCTTGCTCTGGTAACTGAGACTTAGTGTTAGGATATGGATCCATAAAATAGATATATTGAGGGTTACTCACTGTATGCTAAATCTAGAACATATAGGAGAGGGGAGGAATAGCTATCTACATCAAGAGTACAATAAATGGTGAAGAAATAATTCTGGAACACCACAAGCTAGAAATGCTTTGGGTAATTATAATCCTAAATAAAAGACCTAAAATAAATTTAGGGTTAGTCTATAGACCCCCCTCAATTACAATAGAGGAGGACCACCTATTAATAGATTATATATCAAAATTGGATCCGGCTGAGAAAAATATACTAATGGGTGACTTCAACTTACCAGGAATAAACTGGATAAAGCATCGGGTACCACTACTATTGAAACAAGATACTTAGAAGTTATAGACCAAACAGGACTAGAACAAAAAATCACTGCAGGTACTAGAAGTGGAAATATACTGGACCTTATTATGACCAACAGGGAGAATGTGGAAAAAGTTGAGGTTATATATCCCCTTGTAAACAATGATCACCAGATGGTCCTTTTTCAAATAAAGGAAGACTCCATCACGGAGGTAAAAAATAATAATACATATAGATTACATTTTGGTAGGGCTGATTTTCATTCCTTTAAAAAAATCTATGGATAGGTGAGACAGGCAAAACCACTTCAATAACAAAACAGCAGAAGATATGTGGGAAATATTATTGACAAAACCAAGAACAGAAACAAATATATACTGTACCAAGTAGTATAAAATATAATAGCAACAAAAGAGGTGTAAAAGGATGGTTCAACATAAAAATTAAGAAACTAATAAGAAAGAAAAATATAATGTATGAGACACTTTCAAAATCTAATGATCCTGAGGATAGGATAAAATACAAGGCTTTAGTAAAAGAAGTAAAAAAAAACTATAAAGAAAGCTAAAGCCAACCCTGAGTTAGCACTTACCTCTAAAACTGAGGATAATTATAAAATGTTCTATACTTATATTAATAGTAACAAGAAATCCACACACATAATTGGTCCATATACCAACTCTGAGGAGATTAAAACTAATGACAAAGAAACAGCAGATATCCAGAACAAATACTTCTGTTCAGTATTTAATAAACAAAACAACAAGACAGGTACTCCCACAGCTATTTTAACACCTACGCCAGGCAAAATAAAAATTGAAGAAGAAGATGTGTTGAAAAGGCTACAAAACCTTAATATAAATAAATACCCAGGACCTGATAATATACATCCTAGAATTCTAGCAGAACTCTCAGAAAGCTTAGCTCCTCCGCTAACATATTTTTCAGAAATCTATTGACTCGGGTGAAGTTGCACAAGGGCGGAGGGATGCTGTGGTTATACCAAGCTTGAAAAAAGGCCGAAGGACCAACCCTGGAAATTTTCATCCAGTTAGCCTGACATCTGCGATATGTAAAATCTTGGAGGGTATAATAAAAGACATTATACTATTACATCTTGAGGCAACTAACTCACTAGATCCAACCCAACATGGATTTATGAAATCCTGTTCATGCCAGACAAGCATGCTGGTATTTTATGAACAAGTAATCAAAGCTCTGGATGACAGTAATGCAGTGGATGTAGCTTTCTTGGACTTTTCAAAGGCATTTGATAAGCTGCCCCATAAAGAAATGATGTTTACCATGGAACAAATAGGGTTAGACCCCAATTTGATTACTTGGATTGCCTCATGGCTAGGAGGGAGGAGACAAAGAGTGACTGTTAATGGTGCCCTGTCAGAATGGGCAAGTGTGATGAGTGGGGTCCTTGCCTCTTCAATATATACATATCTTCTTTGAGATACAAATATTGTAATGTTTGGCTAACCAAGTTCACAGACGACTGTAGAATAGGGACAATAATTAACACCAGAGAGGAAGGTAACATCATGCAGGATGCCCTATATGATATAGTGAAATGGACTAAGAAATATAAATTAGAATGAAATGCAAATAAATGCACAATTATGCTGATGGAAAAGCAGAATCTAAATATAGCTTATAAGATTATAGATACAGTATTACCTACTAATACAGAGGAATGAGATATTGGGATAACAATATCCTCAGACTTACAATTTACTTCACACTGTGCTAATGTTACCAAAAAAGCAAACCAAAGTCTTAATTGTATCTTACATCACATAAAAAGTAGGGATAAGAGGGTTAACATCCCCCTGTATCAGGCATTGGTGCAGCCGTACCTAGAGTATGGAGTGCAGGTGTGGGCACCATATAAGAGGGGAGATATTTTAAAGCTGGAGAGGATCCAGTGAAGAGCTACAAAGGTAATAACAGGAAACAAAGATGTGCCATACCATGAAAGATTAGGAGGACTTGACATGTTCACTTTACAATATAGGAGAGTGCTTGGGGGGACATGTGTATGATATACAGGGCATTACATGATAATGCCCTATGGATGGAATATGGCCTAAAAATAAAAGAATGTACATATAAAACTAGGGGGCACCATCTTCAGTTAGTAGCAACTAAATGGAATCTATTAAAAGGAAACAGTGGTTTATCCAAAGATTGGCAACCACTTGGAACAGTCTACCAAGTGAAGTGGTATCAAGTACCTCAATGGAACTATTCAAAACAAGATTAGATAGCTATTATTGTAAATAAATATGAAATGGTATAACTGCCAAGCAACTAAAAGACAAAAGTCTATTCTGCTTGAAAATCCTACAAAGCCTATGAAACCTATGAAAACTTATGTGTTGTGACTGAAAAGTCATACGCAAATCAGAAAAAATTCAAATGTATAAGATTTATCTGTCTATATCCAGGATCAGTGCATCAGATTCGGGCTTAACCCACCCAGTTACTAAGCAATTTTTCCCAGGCTGAAGTTCTAACCCCCTACCCAAAAAAACAACAACATTGTCATGATTTATTTCTCTGACTTCATTCCATTCAATACCCATCCTGTATGGGTCATGAAGCCTGTCAAAGGTGCAGAAACATGAAAAACACATCAATATTTCAGTCCTTCCTCCTTCCCCAAGCCTCCTGTAAAAAAATACTTTACTTTTACTTACCAAGTTATCTGGCCAGAACCTGTTGCCTGGCTCGGTGTGCCACCAGACAAGTTTTCAGTCTGCACCTCCTCTGTCCTTCTGCCAGAAGCTGGATGCTAGAACTGACCATCCAAGGTCCCCAACATGGTATGCAACCAAGTCACCTCACGAACTGAAAGCATTCAACCTGTGTTGCTTGCTTCTTGCTTTGCTGCTGCTGTGGCTGCTGCTGCATTGCACTGATCAAGGCCCATGAAGGCCACTCACACTGCTGTCACCACTACTGCTAGGCCTAGTGTGCTGCCACAGGGGGCCAGTGCTGTTGTTTTTTGCAAGGTGACCCTAGTAGAGTAAGTAGGTAGCCTAGTTTTGAGTTAGCATCTAGCTCACCCTCTGCCCCTTCAGCCACCAGGGGAGACAGAGACTCACTAAGAGTAGACCAACAAAAATATGCTACCACAACCCTACTATTAAGAGTTCAGTGCTCACCAACTCCTCCAAGCTGTAGTGTGCAGCCTGTCTACTCTGTGGTGGGAAAGACAGTGTTACACTCATGTGACTCATGCTTTTGCTTGGCTGGAGCTCCTCCACATCATGTGTGATGGTGCCACTGCTTATAGGTGGAAAGAGTGGACAACACAATACAGATACAGTCAAGTCAGGAGTGCACCTGCAGCATGAGCACACTCATGCCGGGGGGGGGCACTTATTGTGCAAAAGATTAAATCCAAATTTAATGCCATTATTGCCACACCATAAGAACAACCTAGGCACATATGCGGGGGGGGGGAGCAACTGCCTCCCTCTGCCCTATGTAAATGGCACCCCTGCTTTATGGTAGAAATTTATTCTCAGGTTCTAATATCAGTACAAGTAAATACAATGGTTTCTACTGTATTTTGAGGTACTATATATCCATGTTTCAGGATATGTCTTGATCATCATGAGGGTTAGTGTCCCTTATTTTGATTGTCCATGTCCCTCATTTCAGTGACAAAATGTGAGGTATAGTGCATGACTCAAAGACCCTACTCAGAGCAAAGAGTGCTGATCATGGTCATAGTGTATATGCTCCATACAGAATGACAAAGGGAAAGTAAATTCCAGAAGTGAATGATTTGATACCTTTTTTGGACCAACATAATGTAGATGTAACAACAATAACTAAGTTCTTTAGCTTTCAGACCAACCAAGCCCTTCCTCAGAAGCTTAACGACAGTTATTTAGAAAATCCCATACTTTTAACACCCAGATCATGCAGAACAAAACAGAAAAAAATAACATTGGTTTAAAATATTCATTTAAAAAATAACAGAAGGAACATCAGATATGTTAAATAGTACCAGTTTGGCTACAGCTGAAAAGGCCTAAAGGTCAGATGTGCATTAAGCAGGGAGTACACCACACATAAATTAAAATGACTTTGAGATATCTTCAGAGGAGATAAGAACATTTTTAGCATAGAGTTATGTAGCCTAGTTAAGAGTGATCCAGTGTGTTTAAGAATGCAGGTCATGAAAAACAAAACCCTCTCAGATTAAATACTTACTAAAATGTGACATGATTGTAAGTTAAAACCAAACCTCACAACATAGAACTACAAAAAGTAAATATACATGGTATACAAAGGATTTAAAGTAAAGTTTACCTTAAGTGAGCAATAGTTTCATACTATATGGACTGTAAAACGTAGCTGGGAACATTACTCAACTATACTCTCAAACTTGTTATTATGCTCCATAAATCCAAAGGCATTTAGTATTGTAACAGGGGTGTATACATGATAATATAAATTGGCAGTATAACAGCCAAACAAAAAGCTGCTTGTCAAGGATCACCAAGAAACTAAGATCATGCAATCTGATATGTACAAATTTCAATAAATTCTCAGTGTATAATAAGACTACTTGATGTACCGAAAATATCTAAGGAATCTGAATAAGAAATCATAGGAATTAAATTCTCCCTCCCCTGTGGGGGATAACTAATTGTAAGGAGATACACATACACACACACGCACGCACGCACACATGCACACACGCACACACACATATACACACACACACACACACACACACACACACACACACACACACACACACACACACACGAGTCCTAATGCACCATGATTCACATCAATTACTCAATCGTTACGAGTCATTAACCTCCAAGTAAAAGATATCATGCATCCTAATATGTACAGAGTTCAAAAATGTGACGCTATAAAATTGTACTACAATATGTGCAGTAACAGTTCAAGGAGTCTGAATAGAACCACAATAAAATAAAATTTCCACCCTCCCCAGGGTAAGATAACTGGTTAGAAGTGAATGTACACTATGTATGTGAGACAAGAGTCCTAACATACCTTTATTTTTATGAATCACTACAATATTAGCACAATGTAATTTAATCTGTCAAGGACCCCCCCATGCAAATGAGATCCTGCACTGCAATATGTTCAGATTTCAGAAATGTGACAGTATAGAATAAAACTACTATATGTACAGTAACAGGCTAGGGAACCTGAGTAAGACCCAATGGAATAAAGCCCCCAGCCCTGGGGAAGATAACTAGTAAAAAGGAAATATTATTCATTTTGTGTTTGAGCTAAGAGTCATAACACACTGTAACACCATCATGTCATGTACCTGAATATAAGTCCACCCCACTGTAACAGCAACCCCCCACACGCACACACACAAGGAGACGCTGAAGTCCTATAATATGTCTATCCTGAGAAGAAAAGATCTGTGGATGTTAAGTCCTATAATGTGCCATAAACCCCAGATCTGTGTTCATGCCATTTTCTTCCATATTGAGAAGTAAAATAAGTTTGCTCTCAAAAGCCTGTCTCTGTTGTGTACTTTTGAGATTTCCTTTTAAGACCATTACTGACATATCTGAGGTTGA
The DNA here is from genome assembly GCA_016271365.2 of Neoceratodus forsteri. NCBI lineage: Eukaryota > Metazoa > Chordata > Ceratodontiformes > Ceratodontidae > Neoceratodus > Neoceratodus forsteri. Next base: position 605,145,905 of record CM057449.1, on the reverse strand, counting down.
GTGGTCTGGCTGAGAGACGTGTTGCCCCACTGGTTTTTCAGTCCTCTTCAGAGTAATATTATGTCTATGTGAGTTCATTCTAGTGCAGAGCGGTTGGTATGTCTCTCCAACATAACCTGTTTGTGGACATCTCTTGCATTGGATGAAATAAACTACATGCCGTGATGCACATGTATAATTACTCTGTACCCTGAATTGTCTATTATGTGATGTAACCACACATCCCGAAGTGGAAATGAGCTCACAAGTCTTACATCTGAGTTGATTACAGCATCGTGTATCATTTAGTGTCATGAGGCCTGATTCCAAGTCGTGTTATGCATGGTGCAAGTTGATTTATGCCATACCCTATGGTGCAAATAGCAACTTATGTCATGAGTTACTGTACATGAGTTGCAATTCTAAGTTGTGGCTTGTGCCATGCCACATGTGGGTTGCACCACAGGTCAGCTACACCACCTACTACAGCCGCAACCCACTGTGGTGGGGTGTAAGGGTGGGTTACAGCAGCACCTGCGCCCTATCCCAAAAGGCCGGCTGCGGTAACCCAGTTCCACTATTTCAGGTCCCACAATGGCACAGTGGGTTAGACCAGCATGGAGGTGGTCTAAGGGGCATTCATCCTGGCAAAATGACAGATGCCCCCCGGCAGTGCCATAGAACATTGCCGTACCCCATGGACCCCCCCAGCACAGTACAGCCCCCACCCCGAATCTCGGGTGCCCCCTGGTCCATTATGCACCATGCTCCCTTTGTGTCTGTGCCACCCAGCCTACCCCCCCAAGGCCTCCAGAGAACTGTGACTGTGTTACACAGTGGGGGGCTCTGGGGGGCAGTTACATGCAGTCTGAAAATTGTGGCACCCAGGTCCATTGCGTCATTCCCATGTTGCAAGCCTGCAGCTGCCAGAAGTCATGGGTCATTGGTGCTGGGGACCCTGCCTGTCTTGGAATAGGGCACAGGGTCTCCAGCATAGAGACACAAGGCACAACTCACATACACCTGCAAGTTGTGCCATGCATTCTGGAATCGGGCACATGGTATTCTGTTCTGGTGAGAGTTTACTCCTAATAATTACGTTGGCTAAGTTCGGTGGTTGTTTAAAGGACAGTAGTGGTAGTTCCTTAATAATACAATTTAGGGCCTCATCCTCATTAAATAGTGGGTGGAGCTCCTTAATAATCTTATGTAAAAGTTCAAGGTCAGAATGATATGTGCCTACTAAGGGTGTTTTGTTGGTGCTGTCCTTCACTTTTACTGAAGTAGTTGTTGCCTTGGTACTTGTGTTGCACTTTCTATTGCCCTGTCAATTTCTCTGTAAGTGTCCTTGCACAATAAAAGTGTTCTTCAACACAGCCAAATGTGTATCTCTTTTTTCCTCATTTGAACAGATACGCTGATGTCGAAGTGCTTGACTGAACATGACAGATTTCTTATTGTGACTCTGGTGATTACTATTCCTGTGTAATCCTGTATCTCTGACTGTCTGTTGGCTTTCTGTAAATACATGTATGTAAGGTTCCATCCTTGATGGTGACAGTGGTTTCCAGAAAATTAACACTTGTGGCAGAATATTCCAGGGAAAACTTTATGATTGGGTGGGATTTATTAAGGTCCCGATGAAAATCCTTAAGTGTGTCAGTACCCTCCATCCAAATTATAAATAAATCATCAATGCAATGGAAATAAGTGAGTGGTTTGTGTGTACAGTCATTTAAAAAGTCCTCCTCCAAATTCACCATAAAAAGATTAGCATACTGTGGAGCCATCCTGGTGCCCATTGCTGCTCCCATGGTTTAAACATAATGTTTACCATTGAAGCTGAAGTTATTACTATATTACTATATGAAGGTATTCACTAAAAATACCACCAACAGCTTAATCTGTTTCAAGGTCAGTTGGCATTCATCTGTATCCTCCTCCCCTGGGTTGTGCCTGAAAATAGGCAGGATTTGTGTAGTGCACTTACCCAGTCAACAAAAACAAAATAACGAAATTATGTGTCAGAATGAATTCAGTAAGTTTCTCCACCACAGGGAAAGTAAGTGAGCTGAAACAGTCATGGAGAAACACATTTGTAGCACTAAATTTGCATAAGGGGATTTGCATGGCCTAAAACAAAAAGGTCAGGCTTCACAAGACGGAGGCCCCTCTTCGTACATCTGGAATGGAGGATGTTGGCTGACTATATCCTAGGCATTTAATGCAGTAAGCAAACAAGACTTTACAAATTAATGGCAATTTAATGACAAAAATAAAAAGCCTTTAAACAACTTGCAAATGGATCAGAATTAATGAGTCTACCTAATTTTAATGGGAAACCAATGAAAAAATATTTTAATGGCTCTAATTACTAGCAGTAGTGTGAGAAATAGAAAATAATGTGTTTTTTTAGATGAGATTTGCACCAGCTTACCTGTAGTTGCTGCATACATGGCAAGCATGCAACATGTGAACCTGATGTAGTAATAGTAGTAGTAGAAATCTTTATTCAATTGATAAGCAAAAGAATAGAAGACTCGACTGAGACGAGCTCATTTCCAGTGAGGTCCTTAACGTGATTACTCCTAGTTACAATATCTTAAATCAGACACCAACATATTACACAAAAATGTATAATATAACCTAGGTTTTCTTTGAGTTCAAAACAAGCTTAGACTCAGAGAAAAACATCTGTAACTCATCAAACGCTCCTGGTAAGGTAAGTTCTATTTGTCTTACTGATGTACCTTCCACATAAATAACAATGTTGTTGGCATATAAAAGGCACTGCACATTGGGATGTTAAGGTACGGTTATTCATGTGTAAATTAAATAAAATTGGGCCCAAAATGGATCCCTGGAATATTCCAGATATAATTGCCCCAAGTCCAGATTCCTAACCATTAATAGATACCATTTGTTTCCTTCCAGATAAATATGCGTCCCTCCACCTGACTACATTTGTAGACATACCCAAAACAGGTAGGCTGGACAGGAGGATGTCATGGTTTAGAGTATCAAAAGTCTTTGATAAATCTATAAAAATTGCCTCCACTGACATCCCCCTGTCCAGAGCACCTGTAATGTCCCCAATTACTTTTAAAAGGGCAGCGGTAGTACCATGTAAAGGTCTAACCCCAACTGGAATTTATTAATAGGCCCTCTCTTTTCCCAAAAATTCTGAAGTTGTCTAGGTACCAGTTTCTCAAACACCTTAGCTGCCATTGGTAACAATGAAATGGGCCTATAATTCTCTGGTAAACATCTTGACCCATTTTTAAAAATAGGAATCACTTTAGCCGTTTTCCACATCTCAAGAACTTCTCCATAAATAAGTGACATGTTAAAAATACTAGCCAAGGGGTATGAAATAACAGGAGCAGCATACTTCAGGAAAATATTATTGATCCCATCCAAACCCCCTGATTTCCTGATATTTATTCCAAGTAATGCATCTTGTACGTCTGATGGTAACACAGATCCAAGTCAAACTCCTTACCCTTTTCAGTCTCAATTTCTGTATTTTTTCTGTATTTGTTACACCCTGTGATGATGCCACCATGCCCATTGTTATAAAGTAATTGATAAAAACTATCCATCACTTGCAATCCTAATGGAATTTTCTTGTTCCCAATTTCAAATTTATCAGGGTAATCCAATGACTGTGCTCCCTTTACCTTTTTTATTACTTTTCAAAATTTCCTCAGATTATTAGTCAAAATGGTAGTTAGTTCTCTAGTATAGTAATCTTGTTTGATTTTCCTAAATTCACGATTATAGTGTTTTCGTAGTTGTTTATACTTATCCCAATCTTTGTTGTTTTTGAAAGTTTGACCACCTTCCATGCCCTATCTCATTGCTTCTTCAATTTAAAAAGATTCATATTGTACCAAGAAACATTTTTAGATTTTATTTTCCTCATTTTGAGTGGTGCATACTTATTACATAATGACTGAAAATCATCATGAAATAGTGTCCAAGCCTCATTAGCAGTAGGGACTAATTCTAGCCTGTCCAAGTTATGTTCTTCTAACTCTAACATAAATTTTAAGTAGTCAAAGTGTTTAAATGATCTATACTGGATTGTTTTCCCTGGCTTTCTTAATAATTTTTGATTTCTTATACCATATATCATCTGGTGATCTGACAGTGAATCTGGGAGCACCCCACTAGCCACAAACCTTTCTGGGTCTGTAGAAAACATTAAGTCCAGAATTGTAGAAGAATTTGGATATTTAGTGTTAACTCTGGTGACATCTGTTATTAACTGGGTCATACCCAAAATGGTGCCCATCTCCACAATACTGTGGCTAGCATCCCCCATTTTTCAATCTACGTTAAGGTCCCCAGTCAACAGAATCTCGTGGCTATATAGGTACTTCCCCAAAAATTCCTGTAAAACATTGAACACATCAAAACTTGTTTTTGGTGGTTGGTACATTCCTGATAGTAGCAAAGGCTTAATAAATGGGAAGTTAAATTGTAGTGGAAGGATTTTAGAACCACACCAGTCCTGTTGGTTTTAACTGTTGTTACATCTAGGGAGCTAAGGGCATAAATAATAACTCCCCCTTCCCTCTTTGTTCAGTCTTTCCTCCACAAGTTATAGCTGCCCAAATGTACCACATCATATGTGATCTTTACATTCAGCCAATATTCTGTGACTATAATTACATCCAGACTATATTTAATAGTCCATTCTCTCAAGTGTTCAATTTTTTTCTGCAGACTACAGATGTTTAAATGAATTATACACAACCCCTCCTCTTTTAGCAAGTTTGTAGTGAGATCAAAATTCAGCATTTAAGGCAACATTAATATCAGAACCAGTTTAAGGACCCCTGTTGGGATGAACACCCCCACTCACAATTAAGCTAATCATTAAGGCCAATTTACAAAATTTATATAGTGGTTCTTTCATCTTTAAACTTTTAACTGTGTGTTGTTCAAAAAGGTTTTATTCTGTCCCCATCTTGCTAATATCTCTTTAAATATCATTATCTATTTTATTAAACTGATTTCCAGTTTATCACTTATGATGTGATTTCTAAATGCTGTTCACGTCAGCTTAACTGCAGCACTCATGTCAAGCATGCAACAAGCAAATCTGATGTGATTTTAAGCATGTGGCATGCATTCTGCATGTACACAGCACACTTACAGTATATTTCTGTAAAGGATAGCTACTCAGTGTCTTTGTGCAGCATAGTGACAGCCATTTAGGCTGTATTACACACTGTCTGCTAGGTACCCTGAGCCCTACCTGTGACATAGCTACTCTGTGTCTCTCTGCAGTATAGTGAAAACCATTTAGGCTGTATTACACAATGTCTGTTAGGTTTCCTGAGCCCTGTCTGTGACATAGCTACTTTGTGCCTCTGCAGTACACTAAAAGTAATTTAGGCTGTATTACACAATGTATGTAAGGTTCCCCGAGCCCTGTCTGTGACATAGCTACTTTGTGCCTCTGCAGTACACTAAAAGTCATTTAGGCTGTATTACACTGTCTGTTAGCCTGTTAGGTGTCCCAAGCCCTGTCAAAGCTTCACTGTGTGTGATGTCTTTTTGCAGCATAGCGAAAGCCATGGCTGTGCCTACTATGACTTATATTTCCCAGTCTAAGTCTACTAAAATGAAGTACAGTGCTGCTGCACATGCAACTGAAAATGGTGTGGACAATATGAATCATAGCACTAATGAAGAACATAGCAGCAATAATAATAACATCACCAGGACTGGCACTAAATGTCCTCCTGATCCAAGAAAGCATGTTAGCAATGAAATTATAGTAGATTTTCAGGAAAAAACTGACAGGAGTTACTTGTAGAGTTACTGAACATCTTGCCACATGTGCCAGGATACTTACAGCTGTTAATGCAGCATGCAAGGACATCGAGGCATCCTCCTCAGATATAAGCTCAGATGCTAAGGCAGGGAATGCTGACAAAGATGGTAGTGATAGTGGGGAATGGGAATGGGATAGCCCAGGCTACATCTCACACTTCCAGTTCTTCTGAATCTTGTGGCAATGAAGTCTGTAGTTTCAATGAGTGTGTAGGAGACGATGCCGCTGTAGAGCATAAGAGGCAAATACAGAAAAAATATATATGCTAAATGTAATAATAAGATGAGCATGAATGAAAACAATTCCTTTCAACAAGGAAATGGCAGTGTAGGATTTCCTCCAGGTCCCTTGACTGTACAAGAAATAGTGCCAGGCACCGTAGAACAAATCATAATTATACTGACCCTGCAGACAACTCTCGAGCTGTATGTAGTCTGTGCAAAAACAGCGTCAGTCATGGTGTCAAAGCAGGACATTTTGGAACATCAGCAATGATACGACATGGAAAGGCAAAACACCCAGTTGAGTGGAGCAGGGCAAGGAACAGTGTGATTGGTATGGGCGGTAGTGGAGGTGGTGGTGGTGGTGGTGTTGACCATAGTGACAATGAACTAGAAGCAGGAACTGAACATTGAATCACTTGATGTATCCTTGCAGTCTTCCCAGACAAACATAGATTGTTTTCTTCTGACAACATCAAGTACTGCAAAATTCCAAAGTAGTACTCCACATGAAAAAAGACATGAGAAATACAGTCCCCCCCAAATTAAAAAGATCTCATCTTTCGCGTCAACAAACAATAAAAGAAAGTGTTGCAAGGGCTTTGAAGTTTATCCACTAGCATCCAACATGCTAGCTGTTAAATAGAGCCATGGTAGAGCCGTTGGCAGATTGTCAACTCCCTTTTGCTTTTGTTGATCAAAAAGGTTTTGTCCCCTTCATGAACTGGATTGAACCATGGTACACAGTTCTCTGTCGAACATAAGAACAAAAGGCAGCTACTGGCATACAGCACTGGAGCCACAACAAAAAGAGACAAAGCAACAAACAAAACAGTTGGGCATCCCAGTAAAATGACAAAAATAGACCTGTAAACTAGGTCTCATTAAAAAGCTTTTTTTACAGCATACAAACAGCCAGCACTCCTGGAGTAACACACAGATGTACGTTTCACATCTAAAAGATGCTTTTTCCCTGTCAAACATATTTCTCAAAAGAGGCTGTTCCACAGTTGTATGACTTGGTGTGCATGGCAGTCACTAAACAGTTGAAACTGTCTGAGATGAAGCAGGTTCATATAATCATGCATATATGGACCAGCAACCAAACAATTGACTACATAACTGTTACCGCTCATTTGGCAAATTTTCAGTCAGAAAGTAATAATCCCTGCTCTACTGTAAGTAGTAGGAAGCAGGCTGTATTATGTGTCACCACTTTTGAGGAAAACCACACTACTGTGAATATTTTGCAAGAGCTGCAAAATCAATTTCAGAAATGGCTTACTCTGTATTCCTTATCTCCAGGGTTCATATTGTCAGAATATGGTGCCAACATAGTCAATGCTATAAGAGGTGACAACTACTAACACATACCTTGTTTTGCACATTGTTTAAATGATCTCATCCATAGCTTCTTAAATGGAAACAGAAATGTTGAACATCTGTTAGGTCTTCCCAGGAAAACTTGTGGGCGTGTCAGGCAGGCTGTGAAAGCACAAAAAATCCTGAAGGGTCTGCAGAGATCATAGAACTTATCATTGCATTACATAAATTAAAGTAAGAAGTTTAGCTGGCCTGGTAGCACTGAGGGTTGAGGCACTGGACACCGCAACTCGTGCTGCACTGCCAACCCAGATTCGGGAGCGAGCCCGGGCGCCGGGGATCAGCAGGGGAGGGAGTTGGATTGAACATCCGGAGGACTGCTCTCCTCTTCCAGGGAGGGATTCCCCAGTGCATTAGTGGCCCCCAGTGGAGACCAAGGGTACTACATGTGTGGGACAAAAAATTTGAGGATGAGCGAGGCAGGCGTCTATGAGGGTAGCCTGCATGCTGACACCATTGCACGCCATGCTCATGGGGGAAAAGAAAAAGAAAAAGAAATGCCTTCTGCACCGTCGGTGAGATGATGGTGGCCCCAGCGGAATTGGCCACATCCCAAACACCGGCCCAGACATGCCCGGATCTCTCTCTCTCTCTCCATGGCCGACCCATTGACAACAGGTAAGGCACTTCATACTTAGGGAGTCAGCTGCCTGAGGGAAGGCAGAATCAGCCCTGTAGATGGTACAGGGGGTTGAACCTGCCTGTGGTCATTTGGGGGAGGAGACTCTAGGAGATGCAAAGGGTTCAGGCTGGGAGTAGGGTGAATTCTGAGTGGGTACTCCTGAAGGGTGCCTGGGGTGTAGGTGTACAAATAAGGTTAAAAATAAAAAAGAAAGAAGTTTCAACCAACTGGAATTCAACATTGTACATACTGGAAAGGCTTTTTGAACAGAATAAAAGCTGTACATGACTACACCATGTAGAATCAAATATGTAAAGTAGACATCATGCTCACTTGAATATTTGGTCACCTTATTGGAACCATTTGAGGCTACCACCCAAGATGCCAGTGTGGACAGTGCAACTCTGAGTCAAATTCTTCCTCAAATAAGATTTATTCACATTTTCCTTGATGACATAAAGAAAGACTTTCAGTCAAAAGAAAACACCACTGCTGTTATGCTGGCAGATGACTTGAGTCTCAGGCTGTTGATTGATCTGAGATTTAATGCCATGTTTAAAAATGACACCTATGAGTTGGCTACATTGCTAGATGCCCATTTTAAGTGGACCATTGAAACCATCCTTCCTGCAGGGGAAGACATTGACTATTAGAGAGATCTGCCAAATGTGACATTGCCCTACCAAACCATAAACTGATGTACAGCAGTCAAACCATGCTGAATCATCAGGGTGCACCTCTGGCGCACACAATAGCACATCTATTTTTTCTTTACAATTACCACTGTCATCAGTGAAGGAAAGGACATCTACAGCTACTTCTTGGGCATCCTATGTTCAGGGTCAGAAAGGCAATTCACTTCTGAGTCACCTGCAACGACATGGACAAGAATCTTGTAAAGAAAGTGCAGTAGGTTCATCTGCCAGACTGGTAACTGTCTCAAGCAGCACAATGATCCTGGAGTATTTTGCAGACCATACTGTGATTGGTCTCAAGGAAGATCCATTACTCCATTAGAAACAAAAGAGAACAATATGGCCAGATCCAGCAAATCTTGCAATAATGTACCTCAGTTATCCACCTTCAAGCCAGCGTATATTCAGAACACATATCTAGTGCAGCTGGAGGAATAGACACTGATAACAGAACACAGCTAGGTCCTACAAATGTGGAATGGCTTACATTTCTCAAAATGAATACTGACAATTTTCCAGTTGTCCCAAATACTGAATTATGTGAGTGTGACCCTGAACATGAATAAAAGTCTGCAAACAGCGATACTGAATGTATTGACTAGGTTGTGTATGAAAACAATTGAACCATTACCACTGCCACCATGCCAGCCACATGTGCCACACTACTCTTAGTTCTGTTTTGTCAGTCATCAGTTTTATATTATGTTTGATCGGTGCCCACCATGGGTATAATTTCCGGAAACAGCAGCAGCCTCACTCAGAGCAGCTGCACCTCTTGTTCCTACCTCATCAATGCCTGCCATGGGTATAAGTTTTGAAAACAGCAGTAGGCTCAATCAGAGCAGCTGTGTTTCTTATAACTACCTTGGCAGTGCCCTCCATAGGTATCATTTTTGGAAACAGCAGCTGGCTCACTCATAGCAGCTGTGCCTCTTATACCTGTCTCAGCAATGCCCACCATAGGTATAATTTTTGGAAACAGCAGCAGGTTCACTCACAGCAGCTGTGCCTCTCATACCTACCTTAGCAATGCCCACCATGGGTATAATTTTTTGAACCAGTAGCAGGCTCAATCAGAGTAGCTGCACCTCTCATACCAACCTCAGAAATGTCCACCATGGGTATAACTTTTGGCACAGCAGCAGGTTCTCTATGAGCAGCTGTGTCTGTCATAGCTGCCTGAGTGATTCCCGACACAGGCATAAATTTTGGAAACAGCAGCAGGTTCACTAAGAGCAGCTGCACCTCTCATACCTGCCTCAGCAATGCCCCCCACAGGTATAATGACTCAGGTCACCTAACACACAGTGTAATAGTACACAAAAAACAGTCTTTCACATGATTTTTGTTATGGTCAGGATCAGGAAACTGGATACTAGAAAGGGTCAGGTAGCAACTACCTGACCTGACCTGACTACTTGGTTTTCATCCAGGAATTTTTAGGGTACTTTGAGGTACCCATGGGTAGTCTTGAGGGTCAGGTATTTTAGTACCCACCCATCCCTAGTCTGCGATGACAGGATAGGCAGGGACAAATGGGCAGACTGGGTTTGCCAAACATTCTTTATCTACCATCATATTCTGTGTTTCAATATTTCTATGATATACAGTAGAAAAAAATAAAAACATTCTAATAAATTAAAATAGCAAAGGTATTACTAGCAAATCAAGAGATACAGCACTCAAGGTGCAATAATAACTGAAATAATCCAGTGACAAGTACATTAATAGTATCAGTACAGTGAGTTTCTAGCAACAGTAACAATGACGCTTTAAGGTGTGAACTGAGGTTGCTACATCTCCACGACCCAAACACTAACTTCTGGACTTCAAGGAAAAAGCGATTAAAATTCTGGGATATGGGAGTCTGGGAGATGAGTTGGTATCCTATCAGCAGCTGATGGCAACCCCAAGTGCAATATGGTCAGGATACCCAATGGTGTACTCAGAATGAGAAGAGTTCAGACCTCAGGCTTTGTGCCCCGTAAGGCTATCCCAGGCATAAGGAGAACATGGGAAGAGACAAAAGGAAAGTTCCACCAGTCATCAAACAGGAGCAGGCATGGTGACTCATCACATGACCCAGACCTAAAAACTGTGCCTGGCAAGCAAAACCAGTTCCACCACTGAGATGACAGAGCAGATTCTGGTGCTGGCCAGTAAAATGTCTGAGATCTTCCAGGAAGTTCAAAATCTCAAGGATGACTGGAGAAGGGATCCCAACAGCTACTGTGATCATAGAGGAGTGGAGGTTCCATGTCATAATGGCAAATGAAAAAAAGCACCCGGCATCTCTGAGAGTGCAAGTCACTGAAATGAGATACAGTGACTGTACTATCCTGAAAGTAGCATAGGCGATAGTCCCAACACACTGTATGGGACCCGATATGTCGCATACATTTTTTATGCAGGGAGCTGAGCCCCCCCCGCACCCCCCCATTCATCTATATAATCAACTCTAAGGAGGAGCCTGACACTGAGGTACAGAAGACACCCCAGGATGGGGCTTTTCGGATGGGGGACTCAGGAAACCAGAACAGGGGGACGAGGAATGGTGGAGGAAAAATCCAGGAGATTAGGTCACAAAAAAAAAATAGCTTCAAAATACACACAAAAAAATTATCTAACCACTCCAAGCCAGCACAGAACCCAGAACCTGCTGCACCGTAGATCTTCACCACCTCCACAAGATCAGATGGTCAGCTTGAAACTGACTGGCCAAACTTCCTCCCATATACTTTTTAAGGTGCGCACCTGCTACCATTGCTATATCTGCTCCTCACGATTATTTTTCTTTCACACTCATTGTAGCAATGTTCCCTACCCCTCCATCCTAGCTCTCTTTTCAGGCAGTCAGATTGAGTTTGCTCAAATTGAGTCACTTAGTTTGACTTGCTCATATCACTGGATACTAGGAGGGGAGTATCATGGTCCAACTGAGCATCCATACAGAAGATCTGGTTGATGACCCATGGATCAGTTCAACTCTTAGGGGAGACCGATATATTGGATGTGTAGTATCAGTGGTGATATGAAATGATGATGTGAACAGACTCATCAGACAGCAGTGGTTTGAACAGAGAGTTCCTAGGGACAAGGACCCATCATTAGGGAAATAGAAAAGCCTAGTTCCACCAAGCAATCTGGAAAAGTACAGGTTTCTAAGAAAACATCAGAACCTCAGGTGAACAGAATCACACTGATGGCCCTCCTTAACATTGGGTCCAGAGTCAACACTCTTCAGTGACAGTACTTTGAAAGATTTTGGACTCCAGACCTATTGAATCATTCACCCAAGGCATAGATAAAGCTAACAGCTGGTGGGCCGTGGCTTTGCAGCCAAGCTAATGGCAGCCTGATTTCCCTAGTTCCCTTCAACTCCCACTTAATTTTATCTTTTATGCCTGTCATGTTAATTTGATTGACTCATTTTTATATGTGTTAGCGATTACTCAGCTTTGTGCATTGATTGCTGTGCCATTTGTACTGAATAATGGAGCCTTCTTACCTGTTTTTTGTCCTGAAGCAATGTTTGCCTCTCTTTCCTCAGAGGACATCCAAGGTGACATGGTGACTTCTTCAGTGGCTACCACTTCATGACTGGCTCATGATCTGCAGTAAATTAGAGGCATGGTCAGTCAAAAATTGATAGAAATTGGTGAACTTAAGGACAGTCAAATGAAAACAATGCAGGATATTTAGATATAGGATGGTACTTTATATTAAAATAAGATATGCTCTGTAAATAAGAAGAGAAAGCTTGAACTTCTGAAATATATTTATGGAAAATGGACAATATTAAATAAATATTTATAAGTGGATTGCTTTCCTATTTCTTGGTACTGGTATCTATGGTATGTAGAGTTGGAGGTACCTGTGTCTCTACCTAATCAGTGATTCTGATTTCAAATGCATGGAGTGCACTAACTAGAAAGACTTGGGAGCTGGGAGAACTGTTTTCTCTTTAACGTAACACATTGCATTATGTATTTTCAGATGGGACCAAATCTGATGTGCCCCCAAGGCTGGTGTTCAACAGAAATGCAGAGTGGGATCCCAAGGGCATAGTGGGAGAGCACAACATGTGCTCAGAGATCCCTTAGGGCCATATGGTGTTGCTGAAGACCCCTTTAGGGCACATAGTGATAGATAGGGACCCCAATCATGTAGGGGACATATGTTTGGAGAAATATGGGGGGGGGGCACTGGTGCTTATTTTGGTCATGCTGGCTGCACCAGATCTCATCAACAGCAACTCACGTTTCTCCAGTAAATCCCAGCAGCAGACCTACCTGTATCCCCAGCAATCTCAGCAGCTAAGTCCACCAGCAAAACCCCTACAGTCAACCCACCAACAATTTTCCTGCACAGCCGAAAGCCAGTGATAGTTTTACAAAAATGGTTTTCTTTCTTTCTTTCTTTCTTTCTTTCTTTCTTTCTTTCTTTCTTTCTCTACCAGGCTTCTGTACAAAGACATCCCCCCACACACACACACACCCACACACACACACACATCGGGCAGGCATGAGCAAGGAACCAGCCATGCACTAGGACTATTGCTCCTACAGTAGCTGAGTGTAGGGAAAAAATTCAAATTGGGAAGGGCCATTTGTGACACACGCAGTAGAAACCTGGAGCCCTTTGAATGCACTGGGCAACTGTGGAGCGTTATAGTCTAGACTGGGAAGGAGCAGGACACAGGGACCAGAAATAAAGTCTTACCTGATTAGCTTAGAGTGCTTCTTTCAGCTCTGCCTTGTGCTTTTCCTCCTGTCAGGGATCAGTCAGTTGGGGCTCCTCTGTTTCTTTCTGCATTTTTGTAGCAGCAGTGTGAAATCCAGTGGCTCCTTCTCTTGTTTAGATATGCAGTTCAGTGGCCATGTTCGTCCTCCTTCCCCAGAAGGCAGCAGCAGCTCCCTCCTGGAGCGAATACAGCAAGCGGGCACCTAGAGGTAATAAACTACCTCCAACAGCACCCCCTTGTGAGGGGGGTTAGCCCATCAACACACTGCATGCATTGACTGCCCCACCCACCCTGGCTCAGCATTTCCTTTATAGGCACTGCCTAGTGACATCACATCCTCTTGGCCGTTTTTACTAAGTCCCCACTTCTCCATTTTCAGGTTATACCTGCTAACCACTAGAGGGACCATCTGACCTTTCCACCTGAGTCTCCCCACCTGAATCCCCTCATACTTCCTGTAACCTCTCTACCTGATTAGGCTACTTCACTCCCTACTCCCATCTCTGCCCATGCCTCACCCTCACCCAGCCATCTGGCTAGCCTTACTCAATAATCCCTGCCCTATCGCCTGACCCACACCCAGCCTGCCACTAACCCCAGTGACCACTAGGAGTCACTATTTCAACCATGTTTTCTGGCCCAAACCTAGCCCACTTAAGTCACCTAGAACCTGGATCCCTGCTCTCAGCCAGGTCCTATCCCAACTGCCCAGCCAGGGTCTTGAACCTTGTACCCTATCCATCAGAGTCTGTGACAGTACTACTACTCCAAAGTGCTATATACACTTTCTGAGGGGCAACCAAGATACTTGAACTCACCACCCTACTATTACCAAGGCATTATGTTTGGGCACCCCTTCCCCAGATCTGGCAGAATGTCCACATCAATAACTCTTGTACTTCTTTTCTCCCCAATTTTACTGTCCCTTCCCATTTTAACTCCCCCTCTAAGCAGCTACCCATCATCCTCCACCGAATATTCTGACTCATCCTGCAAATGCCCCCTATAAGTCCACTGCATCCCTCCCAGCTATCTCCTGGTCCCATTTTCCCACGCCCCCCTCCTCCAAGGTCAATTCCTTTGGCTGCCTTCTGGTCTCTCTCATCCACTCCAGTACCCACTCCCTCTGCTCAGCCCGCCCTATGGCCGCCTCCAACCAGTGCATGGCAAAATCCCGGTCTCTCCATGTCCTACGCTGCCACTTAACCATTGCCCTACTCCTTCTGGCTGCAGGGGATATACACCCTAACCCCAGCCCAACCCCAACCTCAGGCCCTGACCACTCCATTCCAATCCCCTCAGCCAAGGCCACCACCAACACTCGTTCTGGAAACCTTCCTTGAGGCTTATGCCTTCTCCATCTATATACTAACATACTATTTGCCAGCAGATTAGGCCTTACGGTCTATTGAGTCTGCTCGAACCTAGATCCTTAGTTGGGTGCCGAGACCCTCCCATCCCTTGTTCTCTAGAAACCCCTATCATCCATCCCCACCCCCCCGGGACAGGCCATCATCTGATACATCCACTTTCTGTGTCTGTCCCACCCTCTCTTGAAGCCCTCCACTGTGGATCTTTGAACCAGCTCACCAGGCAGTGCATTCCAAGGGTCCACCACCCTCTCGGTGAAAAACCTCCTCCTCTTTTCCCCCCTCACCCTTCCACCTTCCAACTTCAAACCATGCCCTCTGGTGATACCTCCCTGCTTTAGCCTAAAGATCCCTCCATGTTTACTCCTATTTATTCCCTTGAGGTACTTGAAGACCTCAATCATGTCCTCCTGTCTCTCCTCTCCTCCAATGAAAACAGGCAGAGCTCCTCAAGTCTGTCCTCATAAGTCAAATCCCTAGCCCTCGTATCATCTTTGTTGCCTCCTCTGTACCTCTCCAGGAGCTGTATGTCCCTCTTCAAAGTGGTCTCCAGTACTGTACACAGTACTAAGGTGTGGTCTAACCAGTCCATTGTACAGGCAGAATCACTTCCTTGCTCCTAGAGGTGATCCCCTTACAATGCATCCCAACATCCTGTTTGCCTTGCTAGCTGCTCTCCTGCACTGCTCAGAGTTATTCATACATGTATCCACCATGACCCCTAGGTCTTTTTCCCCTATTGAGGCCTCCAGCGCCTCCACTCCCAGGGTGTACCTGTGTTTAGGGTTTCCCCGACCAAGATGCAACACCTTGCACTTGGTGATATTGAAATTTAATTTCCATGTGTGAGCCCAGCTTTCCAGGGTGTCCAGGTCCCTTGCAGGGCCACCTCCCTCTTCTCCCTCAACTACTGCTCCCATCTTGGAGTCATCCGCAAAGAGACTCATTTCACATCCTATACCTCCTGATGTCCGACATGTATGCATTAAACAGGATCGGACCCAGGACCGAGCCCTGTGGTACCCCACTCCAACCTCTCTAGGGTTTGAGAGCTCCCACAGACCACTACCTCTGAGTGCGTCCAGCTAGCCAGTTTTCAATCCATCTGACCATCAAAGGGCCTACTCCTAACCCCATCAGTTTCTCCACCAGACCATTGTGGGGACAGAGTCAAACGCCTTGCTGAAGTCCAAGAATAATACATCCACAGGCTTACCCCTGTCCAGTTCTGATGTTACCCATTCATAGAACTCACAAGGTTGGTTTGACATGATCTACCTGGCACAAACCCATGTTGCCGACTATCCAGACCTCCCCTCCTCCAAGTACACCCCCAATCGTTCCTTTAGTATACTCTCCATTAATTTTCCCACCACCGAGGTCAAACTGATGGGTCTATAGTTACCTGGTACTTCCCTTGACCCCTTTATGGATTGGTACCACATGTGCCTCTCGCCAATCACTAGGTACCTCCCTGTCTCAAGTGACCTGCTGAAAGCTCCTCCTCAGGTGCAGCCAGTATGTCCGCCAGTTCCCATAGTACTCTGGGATGAATGCCATCCGCCCTGGAGATTTGTTTTCTTTAGGGCCTTGAGGGCTAACCACACCCTTTGGTGGAGATAGCATCATCCGTCCACTCCCCTTACTGGTCTTTTTATCCTTATCCAGATGTGACACCCTGGGGTACCTTCCTCCTCTCACTCCATTTCTGTTGCTCCCTGATCCCACTCCCTGCCACTTCTATCCCTTCATGCCTTGCTTTGTAGATATCCCATCCCCTCCCTAGCGAACACAGAGGCAAAGTACTTGTTAAATACCTCTGCCTGGTCCCTCGCCTCTTCCACCCACCCTCCTTCTGATCTCAATCTGCTGAGATGGCCTTAGTTTTTTCTCGCTCCCCAATGTACCGGAAGAACCCTTCCCCATATCCCCTGTGCCAGCCGCTCTCTTTACTGGCCTTGCTCCCCACCATACACGGTGACTCTTTCTAGATGCAAGCTGGTACATTTCTTATCCCTATCCCTCTTGTTGTTTTATATTTTTTGTAGGCCGCCTTCTTTTCTCTGACTGCTACCTGTACCTCACTGGACCACCAGCATGGTTTACGTGACCTTGCTCCCTTACGTTTCAACTTAGCGCAGATCCTGACTGCCTCATGAAGTCCCCGTTTTATGACCTCCCATCTCCTTTCCACACTTGTCGTTGAGGTAATCCCCTTCAAGTGATCCTTGAGAATATTTCCCATGCCCATAAAGTCTGCCCCCCTGAAGTCCACTGCCAGTGTCCTAGATCTCACCCCCACTCCCCCCATGCTTATTTGAAACCAGACAGTATTGTGGTCACTCCCAGTCAGGGGGTCCTGTACAACTATGTCCCTTACCAGATCCCCATCTGCCAGAACCACATCCAGGACATGCCCCTCCCTTGTGGGCTCCATCACATGCTGTGTTAAGAACACATCCTGGAAGCCATCTAGCAGCCTCTGCTCCTTGGCCACCCTAGAGGACATGGTTCCCCAGTTTGTACCTGGCATATTAAGGTCCCCCATCAACACCACTCCTTCCCCTTTTGGACCACACTGGGCAATGATGTTGTCCAGCAAACCATCCTCTAGAACATCACTCATCCCGGGGGGCCTATATGCTACTCCCAGCTTGACCTTATCTCCTGCTGGGGATCGTAAGGTGACCCATAAGGCCTCCACGTTTCCCTCTGCCTCTTCTACCATAGTAATTTCTATATCATCTCTAATGAACATAGCCACTCCACCCCCTCTGACCTCCTTTCTATCCTTCCTAAGCATAGTGTACCCCTGTACATTTAGGTCCCAGTCATGGTTTTTGTTGGCCCACGTCTCCGTGACCGCCGCCACATCCACCCCCTCGAACAGCATGGTCTGGAACTCCGGCAACTTGTTTCCCAAGCTCCTGGCATTTACTAACACCAACCCCCAACCCTTATCCCTGATCCTCTTTCTCGAACCCCACCCAGATTCCTTAAACTTCCATCCTCCCCCTGCTCCTCCTGAAACCTCCACCTCCAGTCTGTTTCCCCCCTTCCCCTCTTGGGCTTGATGGCTACTCCCCTCATCTGGAGGAGAGGGCTTCTGGTCAGCTCCTCCCTCATCCCTTCCCCCCCTTACAAGTTTAAACCCCACCTTTCTTGTATGTAGTCAGCCATCCCTGTTTAAGGACTTCCTTCCCTAATGGGGCAAGATGAAACCTGTCCTTGGCATATAGTCCTTATCCTCCCAAACTCCATTCAGTTCCTAACACCCCAACCCATTCTCTTCACCCCACTTCTGAGCCAGTCATTAACCTCTGTAGCTTCTTTTTTTTGTCCACTGAGGCCTTTGGTACTGGCAATATCTCTGAAAAGGAATATTGCATCCATTATCCCGACAGACTCTGGCAAGTTCTTGGAACCTTGCTTGGATTTCCAAATGCTATTTCCTCTAGATCATTAGTTCCCAAATGCACCAGGAAATCCGGTTTCCCTCCACAATCCTAACCATTTCATACACCATGAACTTTTGCTCTGTGCACTGTCAGCCCAGAGATACTCACTACCTTCACCTGGCTATGGCATCCACCCCCGTCCCTCCCAATGGATACCCTAATCATCGAGTCTCCCAGTAACAGAACCTTAACACCTCCATCATCCTTATGGTTACTCCACTATGCCCTCTCAGCCCCTTCCCCCTTTATTTATGATCTCAATTTCATGGGAGTCTTCCTGCCTTATTAGAGACCCCTTGTCACCCTCCCTTTCTGCCTTCCTTGCTATTTTCCCACTTAACTCAAACCCCCTCTGAAAAGGTGTCCCCTTTAACCCTCTCTTATCTGAACCATTTATCCTGGCCCTGATGGTTTCCCCTTCCCCACCACCATCCTCCCCCCTTGTAATAGTACCCCTGCTTCCAGAGGCTCTCTGTGGGTCCCCTTTAGCTAGGGCCCCATCCTTGGTACTGACCTCCCTGCTGAAGGGGGGCTCCTCTCCCACCTCCTTGTCTCCCAGTTTCTCTCCAATCATGCTCTCCTCCCTCATTTCTGGAATATGTTGCATCTCCCCCATTTGCTTAACATATATGTTTCCCCTTCTCCCTCATTGTTCACTTGGGAGCTTAAGCAGCAGGCAGGAGGAAAGAAAGCTGGAGTTATATTCTGTTTTAAGTGAAATATTGGAATAGTTTGTAAGTGAAATTAGTTTTATGTGGTAAAAATTATTACCTTGAATTAGAACTGTTACATTGTAACTTTGGTGGCTTGGGGATAGCTGTTTGGCAGGGATATTTAGAGGGAAATTTAAAAGTGTTGTTTGCCTGGTGTTTGGTAGAGCCCTCCCACCACCCTGTTTTGTATGCCTTCTTAAATACTGAAAAGCCACTGGGGTTGGGATTGAAGGGCTAAGTATTTCTGTTTGGGACTGAAATTGAAGCAACAGGAGCTGGTGGGCCTCTGACATTGTGTGGTTCCTGATGTCTCTTACATACACTGTTAGTGTGACCGAACACACACTGGACTGTATGTGTTTGTGAGACTTCGGGAGCGTTTTAGTGGGGCTGAGTGGGTTTGTGAATAACTACAGTCAGTATAGAGAGAAACTGTACTCCAGGGGAAAGGGACTAAGAAAAGGGGTGTGCTATTATAAACAGAGGGGATAATCAGGGTGGCCATATTCCACCATGGCAGGCATCTTGGAAGGGTTGTAGGCTACTGAGGCTGTGGGATGGCAATAATTCTAAATTGGGCCTGGAGAGGGCTGCCACTCTGTGACAGCTATCTTGTATCAGGAGTGAGGTATATTGGTTAAGGAGTAAGCTGTGGGAGCTGGGGGTGTCCAAGGATGAGGGTGTGGATATGGGCAGCAGAAGGGTGGGGCTGAGGGAGGCTGGGCAGCGCTCTGAAATTACAGGACGTTATGTTACAGCAAGCAGGAGGGGGATATTAGGGACAGAGGACCCTTAGATAGGGAAGTTGATGCTAAGGGAAAGCATCAGGGAGTGAACATTCTGAATACAAAGAGACTGGAAAAAGAGTCAGGAAGGGCTGTTGTGCGGAAGCCTAAAACAGCAGACTGTGGGAAGGGAGCTCCCAAGGTGAATAGTGCAAGAGAGGAAGAAGAGGGTCAGTTTAGAGATGCAGTCAGGGGAAACTCGGGTTACTTGATGGAGGCTGACATAGACTGTCACAATAAATTTGAGCTACTAAGCAACCTAGAGGGGGAGGAAGGGGTTGGTGGAAATGAGGAAACTTATACAGAGGCCGGGGGGAGGGAGTTGGATACCCATAGGGCATCACAGACCAGCTATGGAAAGGATAGACATAGTCCCAGAGGGAGAAGGGGAAACATATATGTTAAGCAAATGGGGGAGATGCAACATATTCTAGACATGAGGGAGGAGAGCATGATTGGAGAGAAACTGGGACTATATATGAGAAACTATATTCGTAGACTAGCCCCTAAGCTCGATCAGTTCCAGGTCCTAGCCGCCCAACATGCCGCTGACGTAATCATCATATCTGAGACCTGGCTACACCCCAGTCTACCAGATAATACCATCGCTATTCCAGGGTTCACCATCACATGGCAAGACCAGCCCTCCAGAGGCGGAGGGTGGCTATCTACATCAGATCAGCCCTACACTTCACTGTCTCTCTTACAAAAACTGAACCCAAAGCTTATGAACTTCTAATGGTAAAACTGTCCCCTTCCTCCTCATTACCTATCTTTGTGGCTGGTATTTATTGCTGCCCAGGCACGCCAACCACTATAGTCACTGACATTCTGTGTCAGCTGTCATCTCTTGCACAGTCAGGCGAACTGTATGTCATGGGTGACTTTAACCACAACTGGCTAGCACCCACTTTTAACAAAACTCAAACTGAGATAACCACTCTCAACCTTAGCCAAACCATCACAGAAAATACACACTCAAACCATAAGCCTGGTAATCACTCCCTTCTAGACTGGGTGCTTACATCCCATCCACACCGCATCGTCAGTTCAGGCCTCCTCCCTGATTCCATTAGTGACCACCACCTAATCTACCTGGTCCGCAAAATCCACAGAGTTAAATCCCCTCCCAAATTTTTATTCCAACAGTCATACAAATCCCTCAACCTCTCCCCCCTCCTGGAAGATCTATCTCACTCTAATTGGGTCCCGAGCTCAAGCTGCTGTAACATGGATTCGGCCCTTACATACTTTCAGAACACCTTCCTCACTGCCTGGGACAAACACGCCCCCCTGCGCCGGGCTAGAGTCTGTGGATCTCACCTACCCTGGATATCCCCTGAACTGATAGCTTGCCAACAAGCCCGTGACACGGCCTGGTGAAACTACAAATCCACACCCCTCCCTGGCAACTATATCTCCTACTACATGCTCTGCAACAAGTGCACAAAGGCCATCCGCTTAGCTAAGGCTTAATATTTTAACAACACCCTAAATGCAAATCTTGGAAGACCTTCTAAATTCTGGAAAGTCATTAATTCCCTTTTCTCCCCCCAAACAGCAAGCCCCACCTCTCCCCCCAAGGGACTCTCCTCTCCGACCCCCTGAAGGTAGCCTCCGAGTTTAATTCCTATTTTACTACTTGCGCCCTGGCCCTCCTAGATTCCCTACCTCCTGCAACCACACCCGCTCCCCAGACATCTATCCCCCTACCGCCTAGTAGGAACCCCTTCTCCTTCAGACACATCTTCCCCACCAAAACCTTAGATGCCCTTCACTCCCTGAACCCCTCCAAAGGCAAATCCCCTGATGTCTTGATAACAAACTCCTCTTCCTATCTGCCCCCGCCATCGCCACTCCCCTCGCGGCCCTACTAAATCTTTCTTTCACCACCGAATCACTCCCCTCCAACTGGAAGCATGCCATTGTCCTACCCCTTCCAAAAGGTGGTGATCCTACCTCCAAAACTAACTACCATCCCATCTCCCTCTTCCCCGCCCTCACCAAACTCCAGGAACACCAAGTGATATCCCAACTCTCTCACTTTCTCTCAGAAACGAACTTCTTCACCCCATTTCAGTTCAGCTTCTGAAAACACCACTCCACTGTACCACCTCCTCCCTACTAAGACTCACGGACTCCATCCTCACTGGGATGGATAAAGGGCTAATCACTGCCGCTATTTTCATTGACCTAGCAAAAGCCTTTGACACAGTATCCCATTCCCTCCTACTATCCTGCCTATCAGGGGCTGGGTTAGCAGCGTCCGCCACAAACTGGTTCAGTGTCTACCTACTAAATAGAACCCAATCCACTAAAATAGGTGACCACACCTCCCCCCCTCTCCCTATCACCACTGGCATTCCCCAAGGATCAGTTCTTGGCCCCATCCTCTTCTCCATCCTTCTAAATGATCTGCCTAACTCTTGTTCCACTTCTGCAATCCACATGTATGCAGATGACACAGTCCTCTTTATCTCCGGCCGGACCCACGAAGAAGTCTCCTCCAAACTTCAATCCGATTTCAACAAAATCCAGCACTGGTTCAATACCAACCAACTCTCCCTAAATGCCAAGAAAACTTTCTCTATGTCTTTTGGCACTAGACAGCGTCTGTCCAATCTCATCTCCCCTCTGATCTTCCATACCCTAAATAACACTATCCTCGATGAAGTGCCCTCCTTCAGGTGTCTAGGGGTTTGGCTTGATCGCGACCTCTCCTATTCCACACACGTAGATGCCGTCATTTCAAAATTGCACCCAAAACTCAGTGCCCTCTGTAGAAACTACACTAGTCTACCGCTACCTGTCAGATGTGAACTAGTCCAGAAAATGATTCTACCCTCCTTCGACTACTGTGATGTCATTTGCAGCTCCACCTCTAAGACCATCCTAGCCGGACTTGACCCCCTCTTTAGTGATTTCTGCCGCTTTGCCCTTGATGCCCCCCCCGCTCACATCACTGCGAGCTCTACCGTTCACTGGTCCTGCCATCCCTGAGTAACGGGCACCTAATACATAGTGTCAAATTCATTTCCAACTTCTGGCTCAGCTCCCTTCCTCCCTACCTCGTATCCTCCCTATCTTCCCCAACTACCCCCACCCACGCCCTCAGGTCTACTGACGCTAGGCTATAAGCCATCCCTCACCAAAGGACCACCACCGGCTAATCGGCCTTCTCTTACCTCTTCCCTAAACTCTGGAACGGCCTGCCAGCTCAGATCCGCCATTCTTCATCCAAACACTCCCTATCCTTTACCCTCACTAATTTCCTTGCACCAAATTACAACTGCTCCTGACCTCCCACCCCCTCTGAAAGCTCCTCTTCTCCATCCCCCCATAGTGCCTTACCAGCAGCTCAGCCATCGCCTAATTGTCTGGCTTATACACTACCCTACGCACTTAAACTCACTCACTCACCTACTCACTCCCAATATCTCCTTCCTTCCCTCCACCTACTAACCTACGCTCTTTAACCTTACTCACAGCTGCTAACTCCCCTCTCCTTTCCCCCACCCCACCTAAACCACCTCCACTACACTCCTAGTGTTTACTAGCCACTCCTCCTCACCCCCATCTTCGCTCTCCAACTCCTACTGTTAACTTGGTGCATCTTGCTTCAGCTCATGTTCTGTTACTGGCACTCAAGTTCTGTTACTGGCACTTAAGTAACCATGTATTGCCCTCAATGTGTACCCATGATATGTATACCCTGTCCTTGAAGACCGCGTTCTGTTCTGTTCTCCTTATGTAACAAGTTCAAATGTAATCCCACCCTACTATGTACATTATCTGTATTGCTCTACTTCTAAATTCTACTATTGTATGTATACCTGCCTCCACTGTACCCCCTCCTCCCAGGTCACACCGTGAGATGAGCATCTTTTTGCTCAGTGTGCCTTTCCTGGTGAAACATTTTCAATAAATAAATAAATAGTGGGAGCAGCGTCTTCCAGTTGGGCATTCTTCCTCTTTCCCCAGTCAGAAGCCACATCTGGACATGCAGTAGGCAGCAAAGCCAGGAGAAAGTGGTGAGCTGAGCGGCAGCACAACAACCGGTACAGGCCACTATTTCAGCAAAGTTCCATCTTTTAAAAATTACCTGAACGGTGCCAGTTCATGCAGGAAACAGAGATGTTAAAGCCATGTGGGTGGAAAGGCAGCTTGCCCAGGCATCACAAAGCTGCCTATAGAGCAGGGTAGAAAGAAGCTCCATAGGAACAAAATAAGAGGCAGGGCAAGCCACAGGTTGAAGGACTGCTCATAAGCAATAGCACTGAAGTTTCACTAGGGATCAGGCCTCAGAGTGGGCACAGCCGAGGGGGAAGACAGCCCATAAGGCAAATTTACTGCAGGCAGGCAGGTCCAAGGGAAAAACTGCACAAAGGGACTGACAAGTAAAGCCTTCTACATAGGGCACAGAATTCAGGGCTGGCAGTATAGCCTAGAGGTTAGAGTAATGAGCTGTGAAGGAGCGTGGTGCATCCAGCAGTCCTGGGTTTGATTCCTACAACCTCCTCTTGCATACTGTGTGACTCTTAGCAAGTCACTTAATCACCCCAGTGCTCCTGGGTTGCTCCTAAAAACAGGCACTTGTGTCTACTGGACCTTACTTGGTTACCAAAAAAATAAAAACATTATTGAAATTACCTAGTGAATACTGATGACAAAAAAGCAAGACAGCATTTAAAGTGACAAAGTATCTGATTTATAAGACTTCCTATTTGAACTGGGTAAAAACCTGCTTAAGTGTTTCATAACCTAAAGAGTCTTCCTAATGTTTTGGTGGCCCTCTTATTAAACTGTCTTTTTGTGTGGTGGCCCTTGCTTTAACCAGTTAAATAAGGTGGACAGTCAGGAGGGTGGGAAGAATGTGTAGGGATCTTGGGAAACTTGAGGAGTGGTCAAAAACATTGCAGTTGGGAGTTAAAATTATGCAACTAGGGCATAGGAACCCAACAACTGAGTTGCAGGTTGATGAGGTACTGTCAGTCACAAAGCAGGAAAGGGACCTTAAGGTTATCATATCTGATTACCTCAAAGTGGCAGGACAGGGGAACAAATCAGTGGGTATGGCCAGAGCAATGCTGGGATGTATATCCAGCAGAAGAACTGAGATGGTGTTTTTCACTGTTTGTTCACTGTTGAGACCCCTGCTGAAGCATTGTCCAGTTTTGGAGGTTGCACCTCACTAAGGACATAGCCAGGGTAGAGGTAGTCCAGATAAGGGCAACTAAAATGGTGTAGCAGATGCTTACCAAATTCCCTACAAGGAGGCACTGAAGGATCTCAACATTTACACCCAGGAAGAGAATGAGAGGGGGCATGATAGAGACCTAAAGTACCTCACAGGAGTGAGCAGGGTGCAGGAAGGGAGTGTCTTTCAAAGATGGAAGAGCACCAGGACCAGAGGGCATGCAATGAACCTAGGGCAGGAGTTAAATAGGGATGTGAGAAAGTACTACTTCACTGAAAGAGTACTAGATGCCTGGAACTGACTAGCAGCAGAAGTAGTGGAGGTGAAAACAGTAGGAGGCTTCGAGCATTTGTGGGATAGACATAAGGGAATATTAATGAATAGGAAGGGAGGAGGGAGGGTGGCCAGAGACCAGTTAGAGTCTGTGGAGGCAGACTAGACTGGGACCATCTCGGCAGACTGAGTGGTTGAAGAAGTCTTTTGTGCCAACAAATTAAACATTTCTAGCTGCCTACTGGTTAACTGTGTGGTACACCATAGAGACTGCTTATTGTTTTGGTAACCCCTTAATGAACTGCCTAACTATCCAGTTAACTGCCAGCTTGCCCTACCAATAGACTGCCTATTTGGACTGTACTTTATTTCAGCTGCTAATTACCTGTTGCCCTCATTGAATCTGTCTGTGTCATTACTTCACTGCTTGGCACCCCCATATAGTAACTACATTTATTGTGTCAGGTGCCCATGCTAAGCCTCCCTAAGCAGTTAGCAACCATGACAGAATTGCCTGCATATTTGATGCCTGTTATAGACCTGCAAATTTGACTGGTGCTCATTCTAGGCCTCCCTAAGCATTCAGTACCCATTGAAGGACTGCCTATGCATTCGGTGCATATTGCTGAACTGATAATTTGTCTGGTGCCCACCCTCAGCCTTCTTAAGCATTTGGCATCAATTAAAGGATTGACTACACATTTATTGCCCTGTTACAGCCTGTCTATACCTTTGACATCTGCATAAAGGCTGCTTAGCATTTGGTGCCTTGTTTAGATTGATCCTTTGGTGCACCATTAATACTATCTCTTTAGTGGTGCATAATCAGAGACTGCCAATAACTTTGTGCCCCTAAAAACTGCCTATTTGTTAAACCTTTTCTGACTGCCTCTTCACTCTTGCTTGTGGCACCCACTACCTTCTAATCCAGCTGACACCTGTATGGATTACAAATGTGTGATCCACCAAGATAGAACTAAGGTGTATGACAGAGCAGGTCCCAACCCTCTTAGAAAAATAAGAAGTGTAACAGTTGCCCTGACTCGCTAGTGAGCATTTCCATCATGCAGTCAT
Organism: Neoceratodus forsteri; assembly: GCA_016271365.2. NCBI lineage: Eukaryota > Metazoa > Chordata > Ceratodontiformes > Ceratodontidae > Neoceratodus > Neoceratodus forsteri. The sequence goes on along the minus strand of CM057449.1, from coordinate 605,119,543 downwards.
GTGTGTTTTTTCCTTTGCAGGACCAGCTCTTCAGGGCCAGCTCTTCAGGACCAGCTCTTCAAGACCAGCTTTTCAGGAACAGCTCTCCAGGAACAGCTTTTCAGGAACAGCTGTTTAGGATAAGAATTGCGACATGTGCCATCTGTGTACCTATCCTGTTTGAGGCCTATTGCCAAAGAGTCAATGTTGCAATAAGTACCTCCTCTGTCCCAGTGGTCTGTTTTAGGCTAACTGCTGAGGAATCAGTCAACGAGACAAGAAGTGCCTTCTCTGTCCTGGTAGCCTTTTGGTGGCCCCTTTTGTCAAATAATTGAAATAATTGGCCCCCACTGCAACCAGTGTTTTAAAATAATTAAGAAGGTGCAAGCACCACTGCTAATTAAATGAATAATTTAATTTACTGAAAAACTGCTCACACCAGAAAATGCCCCTTGATGAAGCCATAACAGCACTATGTAGGGGTATCTTGGTGTTTTCTGTTGTGAGAAATTCTTCAATAAATTTAATTATTCATTTAATTCGTGATGGTGTGTGTGCCTTAATTATTTTCATACCTGGCTGTAGTTATTGCAGGTAGCACCCTTAGCCATGCTGGAGTGCACAGACTTTTTTTCTTCTTCTTTTTCTTTTCTTTTCAACCAGTGTTTTACCTGTCCTGGTGACCTATTTGAGGCTCAGATTCTGAATAATCAGTCCCCCTGTTGCAACAGTGGCCCATTCTGCACCGGTGGCCTGTTCAGGTTTTTTCCGAATGAGGAATCTACCCTGTAGTGTTTTGACCTGGACTCTAAAGTGCACTGGAGTACCTTTCCTGAATTTTTGTGTGTAAAGTAAGAGATAAAATTCATGCTTACAGTTTAAGTTTAGAAACTGAATGACCAGGTAGTGACTTAACAACAGAGTGATAAGAGCTGCAGCAGTTTCATTTACTAAGGCACATTGTGGTGCTCTGCTATTAAGTAACGTATTTATTGTTGTTAAAATCTTCCTCTCCTGCATGTGTATTAATTGCCCGTCTTGAAAATACTTTTGGCATTTTGAGTATGAGTAGAATTACTGCCTCTTCTTGCAGGCTAAAATATCAGCCAAACTTGAGAAGGAGAGGAGCAAAAAGTGAATATTTTTGCTGGGTAAAGATAATATCTTTATTATTTTATTTATCTATTTAGGGATTCAGATCATACCTTTGAGCTCAGAGCTCTTTTACAAAGGTTCCACATCAAACAGTGACAATGACAACAATAACAAACAGTTTATATACAATACTCAAATAGTAGTTAGCTAGTATACAGCAAGGTTACAATGCCATTCATAGTACCAATGGTGATAGTACAGCAACAAGAGCATTCAACTAGGGTGAAGGACAGTGTTTATATGTAGTGAAGGAGATAAGGGAGATTATGCTGATGAAAAGTTACAGACACAAGCTTTCAAGTCCTATAAGCCTCTTCTTTAGGTATATTACAATGTGGGCTGAAGCATGTGCCTTTTTTAAAAGCCTGATTTTGATTAGCGATGCAAGAAAAAAAACTGCAAAGGTTTGAGTAAACTTTGAAGTGCAAATTACCATCAAAGTAGTAGTAACAAGCATTTGTCAATGCCGAATGTTGCTTGCTTGTATGTGCTGTTTAGGTATTTGGAAGTGACAGTGTCATGCCTTCCTCCCAAGACATCCACTGTGTCTTTCCGCTCAGTATTCACAGAAGAGTGGGAGGGGCAAGGGCCGGAGCAGTACAGCATTTGCCAAGGGGGTGAAGAGGTGGACAAAAGAGTCCTGCAGGAGCTCACTAAATTGAAGGTAGACAAAGCGATGGAACCAGATGGCATACACCCAAGGATATTAACAGAACTGTGAAGGAGATAGCAGTACTTCTGGCAGCCATGTTCACTGAGTCATTCAACATGAGTGGAGGAGGGCACATGTGGTCCCTCTACACAAGTCTGGCAGCAGGAGGAGGCAGGGAACAATAGGCCATTCAGCCTCACCTCAGTAGTGGGGAAGATCATGGAGACATTGCTTAAAGAAAGGATAGTGGGGCATCTAGATGCCATCGGAACCAGGACCATAGACAACATGGATTCACAGTGGGGACATCATGTCAGATAAATCTGGTTGATTTATTTGACTGGGTGACAAAGGAAGTGAATCAGGGTGGGGCAGCGGACAACGCTTACCTTGATTTCAGCAAAGCCTTTGACACCATCCCATATAGGAGGCTGATAAACTAGCTGGGTAGGCTGGACATGGGTTAAAGGGTGGTAAACTGGGTTAGAAACTGGCTAACAGACAGGAGGCAGAGAGTGGTGGTAAATGGTATGCAGTCTAGGGAGAGGGGGCGACCAGTGGGGTGCTGCAGGGATCGGTCCTGGGGCCAGTTCTGTTCAATGTCTTCATTAGTAATATTGCTATACATCTGAAGGGAATTTTTTCACCAAATTTTCAACATAGCCATTTTAAGACCTGTGTTCATGAACACTGTCACTGTGATTTTCTTAATTTGTCCCGTACATTGATTTCGCACACCGACTGCGCCATTGAGCGCTATATGGGTGGAAACACATTTTGTGTGAGATGTGGAAATGACAGCTGTACTACCTATAAGAAGGTGTGGTAAAATGGCAATGTTGAAAATCTAGAGTAAAATATTGAAAATTTATGAACTTACAAGCGCATGAGGAACTGCATCCATCACATAAAACAGTCATTTTTGGAATTTTTCACCAAATTTTCAACATAGTCATTTTAAGATCTTTGCTCATGAACACTGTCACTGTGATTTTCTTAATTTGTCCATTACATTGATTCTTACACCGACTGCACCATTGTGCGCTACATGGTGGAAACCTGTTTTGGGTGAGATGTGAAAATGACAGCTATACTATTTATAAGAAGGTGTGGCAAAATGGCAATGTTGGAAATCTGGAGTGAAAATATTGAAAATTTAACCATTTAGCCGCAGCATAGGAACTGTACAACGCACGCTCGTAAAACAGTCATTTTTTGGAATTTTTTCACCAAATTTTCAACATAGTCATTTTAAGATCTTTGCTCATGAACACTGTCACTGTGATTTTCTTAATTTATCCCGTACATTGATCTTGCACACCGACTGCGTCATTGTGTGCTACATGGGCAGAAACACGTTTTGGGTGAGATGTGAAAAATGGCAGCTGTACTACTCATAAGAAGGTGTGATAAAATGGCAATGTTGGAAATCTGGAGTGAAAATATTGAAAATTCGTGACCTTACGAGTGAGCGTAGGAACTGCGCAACGCACACTCGTAAAACAGTCATTTTTAGGAATTTTTCCACCAAATTTTCAACATAGCCATTTTAAGACCTCTGCTCATGAATAGTGCCACTGTGATTTTCTTAATTTGTCCCATGCATTGATTTCGCACACCGACTGCACCATTCTGCGCTACATGGGCGGAAACACATTTTGGGTGAGATGTGAAAAATGACAGCTGTACTGCTCATAAGAAGGTGTGGTAAAATGGCAATGTTGAGAATCTGGAGTGAAAATATTGAAAATTAAGTGATCTTCTGACGTGCGTAGGAACTGTAGAACGCTGCGCTCATAAAACGGTCATTTTGGAATTTTTCACCAAATTTTCAACATAGCCATTTCAAGACCTCTGCTCATGAATAGTGTCACTGTGATTTTCTTAATTTGTCCGTACATTGATTTGCACTACCGACTCGCCATTCTGCACTACTTGGGTGGAAAACACATTTTGGGTGAGATGTGAAAATGACAGCTGTACTGCTCATAAGAAGGTGCGGTAAAATGGCAATGTTGAAAATCTGAGTGAAAATATAAATTCGCGAACTTATGAGCCTGCGTGAAAACTAAGCTACGTCGTAAAACAGTCATTTTGGAATTTTGGCACAATTTTCAACATGGGGTTTTGGGACCCTTCTCATGAATGATGTCACTGTCATGGCAGTATTCAGGCCCAAAGGGTGATTTTGCAGTCACTGCAGCGAAATCACCTTTCGAGCCTGAATAGCATGACAGTGACATCATTCATGAGAAGGGTCCTAACTCCATGTTGAAAATTTGGTGCAAAAATTCCCAAAAATGCCTGAGATATGCAACAAAGTTGAAACCCCCCTATCTAGCCCATTATACAGCTTACCAGCATTTCCTCAGTTCGTGGTCGGGTTTGAAGAGTGCAGACGTGTTCCCGGTCCACCGAAGAGCGTCGCACCGGAGTCCGGAGGTAAGTATGGGTTGGGGTGTGTGGGAGAGCTGGGTGCGCAGTGGGTGGGTGCGGGTTGTGGGAGGGGGGTGGAGATGCGCCAGAGGACCGTTTTGTTTTACAGGTTTTAAAAACAAAAAAGGCGTTGTGGGACATTTGCCACGCTTGGGTGGGCTCCCAGCGTGGCACAAGGGGCATTCAGCCGATGGGGATTAGGCACCCCGTCCGGCTAAGGACTGATGCCACTGGGGTGGGCTCCCAGCGTGGCACCTACTACTAGAGAGAGATGCACAGCTCAGCCCGGCGGGGGATTGGGCACCCGTCGGCTACACAGCACGCGGCGGGGCGCGACGCCTGGCAGGGGGCTACGCCTTATCGCTGCTCACTGAAGCGTAGCCCCTTTCATCGGAGTTACTGCATTTTGGAGCGCGTCATAGACAGCTCCAAAATGCATTGGCTTACAGAGGCTGTGCCTGCCAGCTCACTGACTGAATTGGAGGAGGAGGTGACACACCTCCGAAATCTCCATTGATGACACTATGTTTCTTGCACATGCGTGCAAGCAACATAATAATGTCCATATTTGCATTCCAGCTGTTGTCACAGTATACACAGGAGGTTGGTTTTTAAAAGACATGCAGACAGCAAGCTGCAGAGATTTTAAAACATTGGAGCTAAAACAAGCTAAGTAATGCTGATATACATCAAACAGGGTCTGAGCAGAAGGTGTTAAGAAACTATATAGGTATGGCCTTTTATTAAGTAGAAGTCCAGTCATTATTTGGTAATAGTAAGGGAAATGTCAGTTCATCTGCGCTAAGTTCAAAGACTATGTTAAGTAGTGGGACATGAAACTTGTGTCTTTATTTTGGCCAGATTCCAGGGTGTTCAAAGTCTGCATACGTTTGAACTCTAAGGCCCTTTTCTCCCTGTGTGTTCTGAAGTTGCCCTTCAAGACTGCCACTTGCATGTTGCCTAAACCATGTCCCAAGCACAAGATATGCTTCCCCACGTGTGTGTTCATATCTGGTATTTGATATTGTAATGATGCAGGTTCATTTGCTTCCTAAAAGTCTGTCCTGTTTCCCCCACATAAAGATTTGTCTTGGGGCATTCTGAGCACACTATCAGATATATGACATTAGTGGAGCAGCAGCTGAATAATCCCTGTATTTTGTAGTTCTGTTTCTTGTGAGGAATGTGGATTGCACCTGTTGTAATAATGTGAGTGCATGTTTGGCAACAGTTTAACAGCAGGAAGACAATAGACAGCTCTCAGACAGAAAGTACTATAGGAAACTGGGGGGGACCCCACTGAGAATACTGTATGTTTAATCACAGAAAGCTATCATCAGATAGCTCCCTGCCCCAGTCAGCGAACAGATTCAAACACTGCTTCCTGAGGAACCCAAACCTGGTACCATCTATATGCTCCCCAAAATATAAAGTTGAGATCCCAGGCTGCCCAATTATCTGAGGAACTGAAACACTTACTGAGACTATCTCCGGCTGAGTAGAAGAAATACCTACCTAACACACTCGACACTCTTGGCCCTCTGCCAGAGGAAATGATTCTATCCCATGGATGTTGAAGACTTATACATTAATATCTCCCATAGCAACAGATAATGCGGTCCGTATTGTGTATAAAGGGGGTCTTGAATTGTTTCTCAATAGGAAATATGTGGGGAAAACTTTACTGAAACAAAGTTTACATTTCTTGGCTACTGAATTATATGCTCTAATTTATGTGTCAAAAGAACTCTCATTTGATGTTAGCTTTAAGTTGGCTACAGGGTTGGAGGCATTTTGGAATAGGTATGGGAAGGTTAAAAATACTCCACTGTGGGCCCCTTTTGAAGCCATTCCCCTGACCAGGCCCGCTCAGAAGTCCGTTACGGTTCTTTTTCGTAATGAGGTTGTCAGTGTGACTGACTTACTTTTTTGGTTACAGCAGTGCTGTACTGTGTTGGGATCCCCTGAGGCTATTTTTGATAGTGAGGGTATATGGACGGGGGGGGGGCTGGAAGTGTAGGGTCATTCTAAGAGAATTGAATGGTTCTCTACAGCATTTGCCCAATTCATTTTTTTGGGGGGGTGACCGTGGAGTTTTATTTTATCCAGGACAGCCTAAATCATGTTATAAATGTGGTGCTTAGGGACATCTTAGTGGGGTTTGTGATAAAATCCATTGCTCCCTATGTGGTAAACTGGGTCATGTGTTCCAACATTGTTTTGAACCTGTTTGCTGTAATTTATGTGGTCTGTTAGGTCATACCTATGGTGAATGTTCTCAGGCTGCTTCTTCTAAATCTGGTTCAGGGGATTTGGAGGAGCAGAGACTACTGGTTGCAATTGCCCAACGGACGCATGTCCGGATGGAGACTGATCCCTTACAAGTGGACCCTCGACCTTCTCCATCCCTGTCCATGGTGCCCCCTCCCCCCGAATTTTGTTCCGATCCTCCTTTGGTAGTTCAGAAACCTCTGGAGGTTCCAATGGTGATAGACCCTATAAACACCCCTCCTGTAGTTTTGGATCCTCCTTTGCAAGAATGTAGGCCTGGGCTGGTTGTTTCCCCTCTTGATATGCCCCCTCCACCTCCACCTCCTCCTTCGACCCTGGCTGTGGATCCTGAACAACGGATAACGCGCCACCAGAGCTGGAGAAAACAGGCCCCTAAGGTTCATAAAATTTCAGAAACTCAAATGTCTAATCTTTTTCAACCTCTTCTTTTAGATACTGACTTTGCTGAAAAAACCTCTGAAGTCTCTTCAGAAAGTTCACTGCATGCTGATCCTGATTCTGATTCTGATGCGTGTATAGTGAGTGAACAGGTTGTGGGTCCTCTGAAAGGCAAGCTTCCCTCTAAAGGACGAAAGACACGGGCCTCTGGTAGGACTAAATTATTTAAACCCCTTAATTTTTTCTTCATATGTCTCCTTTTGCCCGACTTAAATTTTTAACGATTAATGTTAAAAGCATTAAAAATTCAAAAAAGCGTGGTGGTGTGTTTTCCCACCTAATGTCCATCCCTGTAGATGTATTTTTTTTTTACAGGATACAAGATTACATACTGCCCTGGAGATCTGACATGCTAAATGTGACTGGTATAAGGGTCCTTCATACTGGTCAATTGGTCAGGGTGCATGCACAGGGGTGGGTATTTTGTTTACACTTATTTTCAAGCTCATAAAGCTGATTGATTTAGTACCAGGACGAGTCCTTATATTGGATGGTAAACTCTGTGATACTTATTTTCATCTTATTAATATTTATGCCCCCTCAACAGAAGGCGGACAGGGTGGATATTTTTTTTCAGATTCGGCCCTTTCTTTTTTCGGCACAATCTGTGCTTTGGGGAGGGGACTTCAATTGTGGTCTTACGCTGCAAGATCGTGGTGGTGGTACCTCTACTACGAAGATATTCTGTGATATGTCGGCTCTACAGGCTACGGTTAGATTAGCTCATTTGAAAGATGTGTATCACTCTTTTCATTCTCAGGGATTCCATACTTTTCAGCAGGGTAAACATGCCACTCATATTGATTTCTTTTTTCTTAGTAATCGGGTTCCAGTACTTAATGCATCAGTTGATTCTGTGGCCTACTCTGATCATAATGCCCTTTCAATAGTGGTAGGGGAGTTGGATTCTCCTTCTGGCCCCGGTCTTTGGAAATTTAATACATTATTGCTCTCTAGGGGCTCTCTGTCCCAACAATTAGTGTATTTTATAGACGGTAAGAAAACTTTATTTCGGTTATTTGATAATCCTTTTCTTTGGTGGGAAAGTTTGAAATCTGACTTACGATTGTTTTTATTAAGTGAGAGCAAATATTTGTCAAATTTGGAGAAGGTCGCATATCAAATGCTCAGACAACAGTTACAACAATTGCTGCGTTTGGCGTATACTACTACACATGATTATGGTGATCAAATTCGTTCTCTTAAACAACGCATGACTGACTTCCATGTGAAACATTTGGCCTCTTTGACTATGCAACAACAGTTTGGGACTCAAGGGTCTTTTTCGGATGTATGTCCTTTTTTGAGCTGTTCTTCCTGCATTCAGCGTAAGACCATGCTTGCTGTCTGGGATCCTGATATGGTGACTGTTACGAAACAATCTGATATTATGTCAGTGGTGTCTAACTATCTAGGTAGACAATTTGATATGCAAGGTGATAATACTGCTGCCTTTTCCCATTGGTTGGCTTTTTTGAATGTTTCTACCCTCTCTGATTCTGTGCTCACTGCCCTTACTTCTATTATTTCCCCCTTGGAGGTTCAGACAACTGTGGCCGCATTGCCCAAATGGAAGGTCCTGGGTCTTGATGGCCTCCCATCTGAATTGTATGCTCTCCTGACTCCTTATATTTCTCATGAATTGGCACAAGTTTTTACTTTTATGTTGCAAGAGTGTTGTTTCCCCATTCATATGACTTTAGGGGTTGTTACCCTGTTGTATAATAAGGGAGATAAGGAAAATTTGGATAATTGGAGACCAATTTGCTTGTTGAATGTGGACTTCAAAATTCTAATGAAAATCCTGGCATTATGTTTATCGAGGGCTGCTGCATGTGTTATTTCATGTACACAATCTTGTGCTGTTCCTGGGAGGATAATTTTGGACCAACTGATTGTTTTACGGGAAATGTTTGAATCTGGTTCTTTTTCTTCTACTTCTGGATTGGTGGTGTCTTTGGATCAGCGGAAAGCTTTTGATTCGGTGGAATTTGAATTTCTATGGCAAATTCTCTACAGATATGGTATTCCAGTTTTGTTTATTTCCTGGTTATGGGCTATTTATAATTGTCTTTTCGTTAAACCTCTAGTGAATGGCTTTTTAGGGCCTTTGGTTCCGGTGAAATGGGGGGTGCATCAGGGATGTCCCTTAAGCCCTTTATTGTTTGTTTTTTGCATTGACCCATTGCTTCTGTTATTGAATGATGTCTGCTTTTTTACTCCCGTCCAGCTTTCAGGCTACTATGCTCCTTGGACTGCTGCCGCATATGCAGATGATATTTGTTTGTTCTTGAAGTCTGAGGCGGATTTGATTAGGGCTTTGGAGTTCTGTAAGTTTTATGGTACTGCCTCTGGCATTCATCTGAATAAAGAAAAGTGTGTTCTCTGATGTTTAGGGTTTGATGTTTCTACCTCTCACATAGCTGGTATCCCAGTTACGCACGGTCCTATTTCTGTTTTAGGAATTGTTTTTGACACTGGTAGACAGGATTTAGTTAATTGGGTTTAACACTAGCAAGGGGCAAAACGTTAGTGGATAGTTGGAATAGGTGTACTATGGGTAAACTCAAATGGATTTACATGATTCGGACTTACTTGTTGCCTCTATTTTTGTATATGAGTGTGATTTTTCCCCCTCCTAAGGAACGGGATGCTGCACTTTATGGTTTATTTTTTCGAGCACTGTGGTGCAGTAGATTAAATCCCAATAAACGTAATGTGTTGTATCTAAAGGTGGTGGATGGGGGTTTGAATATGGTTAATCCTGTTCTATTTTTGTTTATTCAATTTTTGTTTGCAAATCTATTTCCGGTTTGTAGTGGGCGGACTACTAGTTGGTCACCGCTGTTTCAATCCCATATTCGGGCATGGTATGGTGGTTGGGGCTCTGATTCTCTGAAGATTTTTAAATCTATTTCTTTTTTGTCTGATTATTATAGATTTATTTTTGTGCACCTTAAACGGTGGGGTATTATATCCAACCTTGTTTTACATTTCTCTAAGAAATTACTATATACAATGGTACAGGATAAACATTTTAAGGACCCCATCACTTTCCCTTTATGCCCAACATATCTGACACCTGATGTGATGCGATTGTTTCATGATACGAGAGTACCTTACAAATTTCGGGATGTTTTGTGGCTTTGTTGCCACGAAAAGTTGAATGTTAAATCAAATCATAAACATAAGGTGTTAGAAGACAGATTTTGTAGTAGGACTCAATGTGTGCAACAATATGAAACAATGTCTCATCTGTTTTTTACGTGTTCTTTCATTAACTCCTTTTGGTCCTATGTGGCCTCTTGTTGGCATATGGTACCTTTTCAAAGTCTTTCTTATGAATCTTTGATTTATAGTGCTTATGGCAGGGAGTGGTCCTCTTGGGATTCTAGTACTTTATCTGTCTTGTTTTCTGTTCTTAATTGGCATATTTGGAATGCTCGTTGTTTGTTTACTTTGCAACAAAAGCTTTTGACATATGATGATATTGTGGGGAATGTTTGTAAAGAAATGCAATGTTTATTTTATAAAGAAAAGACTTTCCAAACAGATCAATATATTCGCAATGTATGGCATAATCTACATCACTGATTCAGATGTTCCAGTGACATGATTTGTCGTTTGTTTATTTTTGTTTTAATTTCCATTTGTTGAAGTGATGTTGTACAATACTTAATAAAAACAAAATCTCCCTACTCTTTTCGATAAGTGCCATGGGATCTTTAACATCCACCTGAACTACCACCAATCCAGGCAGATGGGACCTCGGTTTAACGTCTCATCCGAAAGACAGCACCTCAGAAGTGCAGCACCCCTCTCATGCTGCACTACAGTGTCAGTACTGGGATATTAACCCAAGTGCCAGATGTGGGAACTGAACCCACAGCCCTCTGATCTCCCACCCTCAGAGGCAAGTGTGCTACCTACTTGGTCACTTGACACTGCAGCTAACACTAGGACTTACCTTAGGGATACAATGCAAGTTTTGAGTTTGCTTGATGAAATGTATGTTGAACAAGATTGGTGGCTAATTACGTTAGATATTCAGTCACTGTATATGAACATACCACATGGTGCAGGGTGTGAAGCTGTTTATAATTCATTGTCTATGCATTCTACCTACAGCAATGGATTTATTCTGTTTGTACGTGAATTGTTAGAACACATCCTTACAAAGAATGTTTTCCCATATGAAAAACAACTGTACCATCAGCCATGGCTCCTAACTATGCTCAGATCTATCTGTCTGAATGGGAAAAACAATATGTGCATGACACTACTGCTAATCCTTATTTGGATTATATTAATTTTTATCATTGATATATTGACAATATCATTATGAGTTGGACACATGAAAGGGAAGGTCTGACCCAGTTTGTTCAGTATTTAGAAAGTACAAATGTGAATTTAAAATTTTCATTAACAGCAAGTCAGAAACAGGTTTCATTTTTATGTTGGCATGCTTACGCAGCCAACATCTTGGGACAGTGCAGCTTTGGAGGCGCGGTCACTGTTGGGTGAATGCAGGGCATGCATCAGTAGGTGCATCCCTCATTCCCCAATCAGCCTGCGTGCTGGTGCCACACCATGCATACATAATGTGGTGAGCACATCTGAGAAAAGGTCCGCTGTAATCCGAGCAAAGTTCATCAGACACAGCAGACCTTTTCTTTACGTGCTCGCCGACATTATGCTCATGTTTGGCACACTGGCCATCAAACTGCCGACTTCAGGGGTGCCCAATCCCCCTGTCAGTTGACCCTGACCCCTATGAATGTGCCGATGGGGGAGCCCACTCCCCTTAGGCATAAAGCACCTCCCCATTTGTGATATGCCAAGGGGGTGCCCAATCTCTGGCGGCATAAATTACCCCCCCATTGTGTTGTTTGCTGACAAGGGTGCCCAATTCCCCTTCGGTTACAGACACCCACCCAAACAGTTAGGTGGCACACTTGAAGCCTACCCCAGCATGCCAAATCCCCTGCAAAAAAACCTGTCCCATAATTTTTTTGTTTCCCTGTAAAAGCAACGATCCTGAAGTCTTGATGACTCCCTCCCCCACCGCACCCACCCTCTGCGCACCTGCCTCCATTCCCTCACCCCCCACTCCATCTTACCTGCGGAGTCTGGTGTGATGATCGTCGGTACACGGGAATACTTTTGCACTCTTCAAAGCCAACTGCGAACTGAGGAAATGCCGGTAAGCTGTATAATGGAATAAATAAGGTTTTTTCAACTTTAGTGCATATCTCAGGCAGTTTTGTGAATATTGGCCCCAAATTTTCAACATGGGGTTTTTGGGACCCCTTCTCATGAGTTCTTGCACTGTCATGGCGTTATTCGGTCCCAAAAGGTGATTGCAGTCACTGTGCAGAATCACCTTTTGGGACTGAATAATGAAATGACAGTGCCACTGTTCATGGAGGGGCTCTCAAAAAGCCTATGTTGCAAATTTGGTGGGAAAAATCTAAAAAATGACTGTTTTACGAGCGTGAGTAGCAACTGCGCAACGCACGCTTATAAGTTAGCGCATTCACAATATTTTCATGCCAGATTCTCAGCATTGGCATTTTACTACACCTTCAGTGAACCGTATAGCTGTCATTTTTCACATCCTGGCCAAAATGTGTTTTTACACTTCCGGCGCAGAATAGCGCGGTCGCTGTGCGAAATCAGTGTTCAGGGCACATTACTAAAATGACAGTGACACTGTTCATGAGCAGAGGTTCTAAAATGCCTGTGTTGAAAATTTGGTGACAATATTCCATAAAATGATTGTGTTACGGGTGAGCATTGCGCAGTTTGAACGCATGCTCGTATGTTCACAAACTTCTAATATTTTCACTCCAGATTTTCAACAGTGCCATTGTTCTGCACTTCCTAATGAACAGTACAGCTGTCATTTTTCACATCCTGACCAAAATCCGTTTTCGCAGTTCCTGCGCAGAATAGTGTGGTCGCTGTGGAAAGCCCATGTTTGAAACACATGATGAAAATGACAGTGACACTGTTCATTAGCAGATGTCCTAAAATACCTATGTTGAAAATTTGGGAATGAAAGTCAATAAAATGAGTGTTTTACGAGCATGCGTTGCACAGTTTGCACGCACGCTCATGACTTTGTGAATTTGTAATAGTTTCACTCCAGCTGTTCATCTTTGGCATTTTTCCATACGACCTTATGAACAGTACAGCTGCCTGAAATGTGTTTTCACACATCTGGCACAGAATTGCATGGTCACTGTGCAAAATCAGTTTTTGGGACAGTTTGAGGAAATGACGGTGACACTATTCATGAGCAGAGGTCCTAAAATGCCTATGCTGAAAATTTGGTGCCCAAAGTCCATACAATGGCTGTTGCAAGCGTGCATTGCACAGTTTCCATGTACTCTTGTAATTTCATCAATCTGCAATATTTTCATGCCACATTTTCACCACTGGCATTTCTGCACATCTCCTTATCAACAATCCAGCTGCCATTTTTTACAGCCCTCCTAAAACGTGTTTCTACAGCTGTGGCACACAATGGCATGCTTGCTGTGCAAAATCACCTTCTGAGACACATTCACAAAATTACAGCGCTATGCGTCTCTAGATCCACCACTCCAACTGCCAATGCCAGTGAGACAACATTTGGCATTGACAAATGCTTACTAGATATTATGGTGTATAAGGATAACAGTGGGGGTCTTGGTACTAGGATATTTCATAAAGATACAAATTGAAATAGCATTCTATTCCATAATAGTTGTCGCCCTAACCATGTAACCAGGAATATATCAGTTGGTCAGTATATGAGGATTAAGCAAGCAATAACACATGACGAGGTGTGGGTTACATGCATGTAACCCACACCTCGGAGTGTGTTATTGCTCTTATAAAATGGGCCCCAAGTAAAGATTGAGAATTAAAAAGGAAAAAGCTTTTGAAATTAAAAAAAAGATTAAAAAAAAAGTAGAAAGCTTTTTATCTAGTTGGAGGGATAAAGTAGTCCCTCTATGTAATGTGCTGTAGAATACATTTTATTTGGGTTAGTTTGTATTTGGCATGGTTTGTAGTGCAGCAAAAAGACTGATAGTATTCAGTAGATCCAATTCTCCCCCCCCATTCCTGATGCCCAAGAAGAAGACTAAATTTACTTTTCTCAGTGCAGTCTTTGTCCATAGATATACAGGTCTCGTGTCCATTGTTTTAAACTGTGGTCTCCGATTTTGTTTGTTTGCAGTGTCTGATGTTTTGGATATTTCCACCACTACTATGCTGTCCTAACTACAGTTTGAAAAAAAATAGTGAATCTGCGAAGCCATACTGTCACAGAGCAAGTTGTATTTGAAAATGAGAAGAACAAAAGTGCTCTGTACGGGGGTCATTAAGGGACACACTCGCTATAACTGAAGAGGATTTTTGGGAGAAAAACAGGGTTTTCGGTGTGGCTTACCATGATGTTTCATGGTTATGTGAAAGTGCCGTTGTGTGTACCTGTACAAAATGGTACAAAATGGATATTTTTTTATGTGTGTGAGGAATGAATTTTTATTTACATCAGGGATTCGTTTTAAATGGCATCATGCCCACATGTGCCGTTTGGTGACTTCAGGGATCGTTGTGTGCAGGAGAGGTGAGATTTTCTACTAGAAATGTGAGTAAAAAGTTTCAAAAAGGTTTTGCTGTTTTTTTTTATATGGAGGCTGCTTTGGCTGCTTTATGTGCTGTGAAATAGGTGGGGCACCGAGACCAGAGCAGGGATTCACAGGGATGGGATGTCACGCTACGAGCTGTGCCAGGCTTTGTTTCAGTTTTTGGTTGGCACAGCTCACTGATTCTGTGTTGTTGTTGGGCTGGGGACTGGAGAGTAGTGCCAGTTGGCAAAATACATGCTGATAAGGACACGGCAGAAACTAGGTTTTAGCCAATCAGCATTGTGGATTTTTTAAGCCCATTTTATAAACACAATTATAGTGCAACTAGTGATTATGAAAGGGGTAGGCAGGAGATGACTTGTAGATTTCAACAGAGGGGATATAATGTTCATAAATTGAATGAAGCTGCACGTAAAGTGGATCAAATGGATAGAAAGAATTTATTGTGTAAGAAAAATGGTGATGTGAATGCTGAAAGGGATTTTAATAGTAGCCTTGCTTTCATTTCAACATATAGTGCACAGTCTGGGGAGAAAGAGAAAATCTTCAGATGGAATTGGAATATCTTGAGAGCAGAATTGAAACTTAAAGAAGTGGTAGAATGTGAACCTGAATTCATCTACAGCAGGGACAACTTATCGAATCTTTTGGTACACAGTACGATGAATGTTACTAGAACTATTCAAGTACAGCTACCTGCTGGGACTCATAGATGTGGCAACTGTGTGGCATGTGAGCATCTCCTGGTAGGACCTGACTATCATTTCCCTCATGGTGATGTTAAAAAAGTAGTACTTTTTTTTTTCATGTGTTACTGAGAATATTATCTACTAAGCAATATGCACTTGTAAGTGTTTTTATGATGGTATAACCGGGTGAAATTTTTAAAAATGTATTTTGGAACACTTGTCTTGTATACAACTGAGGAAAATAGAAAATGCCCTGGCAAACCATCTTATGCAAGTGTGACATGGACACACGTTCAAATTTAGGGGATTGGAATTGGTTAGGTTAGGTCCAAAGGGAGGAGATCTACACAATAAACTTTTATGCAGTGAAACCTACTGGCAGTATAAATTGCATGCAGGGAATACCCTGGCTTAAATGATTCATTTCAGCTTTCACCGTATTTGAA
Organism: Neoceratodus forsteri; assembly: GCA_016271365.2. Taxonomy (NCBI): domain Eukaryota; kingdom Metazoa; phylum Chordata; order Ceratodontiformes; family Ceratodontidae; genus Neoceratodus; species Neoceratodus forsteri. The sequence goes on along the minus strand of CM057449.1, from coordinate 605,103,813 downwards.
GAAATGCAGATGAGAATATTTTTGTATGTTGCAGATGGTAATATTATCATGTGTTATCATGTCACATTGTGGTAGGCTATATAGCTAAATGGCTGTTATTAGCCATATTGCTTTTTGTAATGGATGGCCCTTTTGAAAGTGTTTGTAGGTGCCAGTTATATTAGCAGGGTAGCCTAGGGCTGTGGCTGGCTAGTTAAATTTATGTAGTATTGGTTAGTTAAATATATGTAGTATTAGTGTAACTAATTAATTGCTAAGTATAATACTATATCTCCCCACCTTTTTTTCTACACAGTCAGTGCAATCATTGTGGCTGATAGCCATTATGGCTCAGTGGCCACCTTTATTATTACTTATTAGATATTTGATTGCTATTTTTGCTAGCCTATTGGGTCAAAATATGTCTTTAATGGGGTTATCTAACTACATGGCTCTAATAAGAATAATAGAATAATAGGGCTGGTAGCCAGGCAGCCACTCTCTTAGTAAGTTATGTAATGTCTAATGCAGCAGGTTTATTTACAAAAATGGTGATGGTTCATCAATTGGCCTCAATTAGTAAATATGGTGAGCCTACTTACAATGTTTTTTATTAATGTTTTTCTCAGCTAAGGTGCGTTTAAAGTGTGTGATTCTGTATTAGCCAGAATGAATGTTTTAATTAGAATTTGTTGTATGTTGTAACTTTTTCTGGCTATTTTAACATGCATTGTGTCACTTTAAGAACTGTCATTATGTGCACTATAAATGTAGAGTTGTCTCATGCTGCTGACATCTTGAAAAAGCACTAGGGGGGCGTGAAACATTGATGCTGTGTTGGGGGGAAGGGTTCTGAGTTCTGCAATTTTTTATTGTTGGTAATAAACTTTTGCCAACATTACACTATTTTGTGTGGTGGAGAGTTCTTGCAGCTATTGCAACCCTTCATTTCTTTAGTTTTTACATTGTAAAATGTATGCCTAAGGAAGTTACTGAAAGTGATTACTGATAAGGAGAGCAGCACTGAATTCATGGAGACAGGGGAAGGTGGATAGGAGCTCAGTGGCATTGTCAAGGTGAGGAGGGTGGGAATGCGAGGGTGGGTGGGGAATAAGAAGGAGTGGAGAAGAGGAGATGAGGGTAGGACAGCAAATAGAGTGTGAAGGGAGAGCGTAAGTATGGAAGGGGAGGTAGGAGGGGGACGTAGATGGGGATAGGGAAAGCTGAGTGAGCATGAGAAGGGGAGGATAGGTGTGAGGTAGGTGGTAAGTGAAAGGGTGAGGGTAGTGTCATAATGGTAGAGGCATGGGGATGGGGAAGGTTATGTAGGAAGGTTGTAGTAACTAGTGTGTAGTCTAGGTTTATAGGGCATACATTGTGTAACAGGGTAGGGAAGGAGATGGGATAAGAACTAGGGAGAAATCAAGGTAAATGGAGTGGACATTTATACGACATGGGTAGGGGAGGAGACAGGGTGGTGGGAGATGGTGGGAGGTGTGGACAGTAAGGGGGCAGGCAATGAGCAGTTTACATATAGCAGTCAAATGATGCACTAGCTACAAGGTGCTGGCAAAGTTTGTTCTTAAATGCACCGAGAGTGGCAGTGTTTGTCACTTCCGCCGGCAGGGAGTTGAACCAGTTTGAGGCACTAACTTTAAAGGAGTGCTGTCCTTGTGTTGTCTTGCAGTGGGGTATGGAAATTGTCAAACTTTCTGAGCTTCTGGTTTGGCGGGGGACACAGTGAGGTGTGAGTATCTTCTGGACCCCTAGGGGCATGAGACCATAAATGTCACAAGTGTGGGAGAGGCATGCGGAAGAGGTAAGGAGATGGCAAGCCTTGTTGAGGGCTAAGGCAATGCATCATAGCACAGTATCCATGGCTGATCTGTATATCACAAGCCAATAATCAATTATTGTGATTACAAAGCTCTGAATTGCGAGAGTTAGGGCATCAGTCCTCAGACAGTGCTTATGCTTGTACAGCAGCCTTATATGGGTCTTCACAGCTTTAGAGATGTTGTCAATATGTTTGGCTTATGAGAGGGTACAGTCAAGGGTCACCCCCAGGTATTTAAACTGATTCACCTGTTCCAGTGCAGTGCCTGAGCTGTTGTTGATTATTAGATGTTGGTCTTTATGCCTGTTATGGGTTCCATGGAACAGCATTGTTTTTGTTTTTTTGTAATTTCGAATGAGTTTATGTGATTTGAACCAGGCCTCAACATCCTCAAAGCTTTTCTGCAGTTGAGACTGTAGGAGGGAGGGATCGGAGATGCACATGTAGATTACTGCATTGTCCGCAAACAGAAGAATCCTATATTGGCAGGAGGTGGGGAGTTTATTCAAGAAGGCATTGAATAATAATGGACCCAGGATGGATCCTTGAGGAGCTCCTGATTGCACCAGAAACCAGAAGGGTAGTTGAGAGCATCTTATCAATCTTTACCTGTTGGGTACGGTCAGTTAGGTAGCTCTGAAACCAGCAGATGGTATAATTTCAGAGACTTAGTAGAGATAGTTGTTCAATCAGCAGGGAGTGGCTGACAGTGTTGAACCACTCTCTGCTTAGCCAACAGGAGCCAGGATACCTTTTATTTTACTCTGGGAGTCCCCTTTAATGCATCAGGGCTCCTGCAACACATATCCCCCATTATGCCCCCCTTCTGGAGTGTTTTGGAAATGGAGCCATAGCTCATTTACATTTTTTCCTCTCACCATCCACGCATGTGCATATGGCACTGCACAGCTATTTTGTTTGTTTATATGTTGCCGGTCCATGTCCGCACTGCCCCTGGACCTGACGGATGCCTCCCTAAGCACCCGGAGGCAAGGAACACACTTTAAGGACCTTGCCCTATTCCAGCATCGGGCTAGGGAGTGTGATTTTGGCAGCCACAGCAGTGGAGAATAAAACAGGGTGCCCATGCTCAAATCTTCCCAGAGACCACCAGAATCAGCCCTCCGATCCCACTTTCTGCAGCAAACAGGGACTGGAGGCAGCAGGAACACCTGTTATGGTATGCCCCATTTAGGGGGTGCTTACACATAGAAGACAGAGACAGACATATCAGCGTGCTCATAAAAGCCTTCTCACATCAAGGATACAACCCCAGGTCATAGAAACCCAGATATGCAGGGCAGCAAGAATATCCAGAAAGGACTTAATTTAATGTAAGAAAAAAACAGAAAAATGACCGCACATCACTGGTTGTCATGTACAGCCCCCACACTGAACACCTGCACAAGATCATTAAAGAACTCAATCCTCTTCTCCAAAAGGATGAAAGGTTGCAAGCTGACTTTCCACAGCCCTAACTTCTGGCAAATAGAAAATCCCACTATTTACAGCACTTTATTGTCCAAAGCAACATGCCAGCAGATAAGAATGCATTGGGGACATTTTGCTGCCAACAGAGAAGATGCTAAACATGAACTCACATCATTAAAACAGATACAATCCCCATTCCTCACAAGAAACATGACTACAAAATACAGGGATCATGTGCTGAAAATGCCACAACACAAATCTTTTTGTGGGGTAAAACAGGGCTGACTCTTAGGAAGCAAATGAACCTGCACTGCTACAATAATAAACACCAGATTATGCACACACCAGTGGGTGAACATTTCTCTAGCCTGGGACATGCTTTAGGTGATACACAAGGGGCAGTCCTGAAGGGCAACTTCAGAACACACAGGGAGAGAAGAGCCTCAGAGTTCAGATTTATGTAAATTTTGAATACCCTGAAGTTTGGCCTAAATAAAGACAGATGTTTCACGTTCCACATCTTAACATAGTGTTTGAACTTAACACAGATGAATTGACATTTTCCTTGCTATTAAGAAGAAGCAGCTGGATTGCTACATAATAAAAGGCCATATTAAAGATTTTATTAACAGCTTCTGCTCAGATCGTGTTTGATGTAAAGCAACATTTTATTTATTTATGTATGTCAGGGCTGTGCAAAATATCTTATTTTGAATATTCAGCTGAATATTCGGTATTCAGCCACCAAATATTTCAGTATCTAGCCACCGAATATTATTATTTAGCCTAAAAACTGAAAAAAAAAACCCAGCCCCCTCTCCTCTGTAGTACAAAAACACAAGTCCGATCATGTATCTCCCATCCCCCACCCTCTAATGGCAACCCAATCCAGACTCCTACCCACCCCTCATCACCAGCAATTTGCTCTAATTTGTATGATCATCTCATCATAACTTAGGATATAAAAAATAAAATCCCTGATGGGCGACCGGCACAACTTACCCACCTCCACAGCAAGCCACCCTCTTATATGGTGACCCTCATGCTTATAATACTCCCTCCCCACCTCATCCACACTGGTAGCACCCTACTTCAACCCTCTCCCCCCAAGCACCCAATTATCCTTCTTAAAAGGTGACTGAAGCACTGGAACAACCCTCCCTCCTCCATGGCTGAACACTTAGTAATGAATGAAAGTGCTCAGGTGGTTGCTATAATAAAACCAGCAGATCACATAATCTGCTGGTTTTACTATGCAAGCCAACGAGCATTTTCATTCATTACAAGGCTCGCTACCGTGGAGAGGGAAGGAGCTATGCTGAAGCCACGGTTGCCCTTTTCAGAAGGATAATTGAGTGCTGGAGGAGGTGGGAGAGGATGCTGCCATGGTGGGGGTGGGGAGGAGTATTATAAGCATGAGGGTCACAATATAAGAGGGCAACTGGCCATGGAGGTGAGCGTGTTGTGCCAGTTGCCTATCGTGGATTTTATTTTTTAATTCCTAAGTTATGATGAACATACAAATTAAATTATAACAAATTACTGGTTCTGGGGGAGTAGAAGTGTGGGCATGAGAATCTCTATACAAGAGGGAAGCTGGCTGTGGAGGAAGGTGGGTTGAGCCGGGCACCCATAAGGGATTTTATCTTTTTTTAATTTTTTTTATAACAAATTTCAGGTGCTGGGGGGGCAGGGTTGGGTTACTGCTAGAGGGTGGGGAGGGGTACATGGTTGTACTTGTTTTTTCAGGCTGCAGTGGAGGGTGGGGGCAGTTTTTTTTAGGGCTGTGCCGAATATGAATACCACCCAAACAGTCCTCTATTCAGGAAGGGATTTCGAATATTTGGAAGGCCTAATATTCTTGGTATTTGGAAAGTAATATTTGTCTCCTGCACAGCCCTAATGTATGTATGCATGTAGTTATTTATTTATTTAAAAATTGATAGCTGGGAGAGGCACACTGAGCTGAGACTCATTTGCAGGTGTGGCCCAGGACAAAGGGGAAGGGGGAAGTGGGAAGTACAATTACAAACAATATACTGGAGGGCAAAAAACAGCTCCGGCCATCAGGAGTGTGCACTAAACAGGATGATCCACAGCAAAAAGCCAGTATCAGCACTACTCCAAGGTCACTATAGAAATCATATTTATTTTTTAAAGTAGTAAGGATGCCATATAGCAGCAACTGACTGGTTAACCCTCTATCGGTTTCGCATATACTGGTGCGTCATCAGGAGATGCTGAGCCAATGGAAAAACAGATCATGAATACAAACATCTTAAAGATGCATTACCACATTTCCAATCTAAAGTGTAAAGTGCAACATATTTAAAGTGCAAATGTGTAGAAAAAGACAAAAACATCATAAACAGTATAAATATCTCATCAATTCTAATATGTCTGTAAACAAAAATGTATGTGTGTGTATATATATATATATATATATATATATATATATATATATATATACAGTATATATATATATATGTATAAACCATCCTGTAATAAGCATTAACTTGATTCATTTTAGATCATAGCATCATTATCTAAATTCATTTCAAATCAGAGCATCATTATTTGCTACTGCAACAAGCTTAATCACATCAATGATGTTGCTTTATCAAAAGCTAAAAACAGGGTCATTTTAGTTGATCCTGTGATGTTTCACAGTACGCAGGGAAAAAAAAAACAGTAACCTGCACCAACATGAAAACTCTCATTACAGACTGTTGAATTCATATCAAAGCTGCTACAATAAGAAAAGAGAAAATGGCAAACCCAATTAGCTGAGTGTGTCAGTTCTCATGAGTCCCTGTCACTCATGTCTTGCTAAATATCCAGGTGCTTAAGATACCATGGCATAAAATAATTACTACCTGTAAGAAAGAATATAAAAGTATTCCATTATTGGGGTTGCAAAGTGAACAGACAAATCACAGTAGACCATCAACAATACTGAAAGGATATCCCTCCACTGTATACTACATGTCAAAGAATATGTGTGTATTTCAAGCAGCCTAAATGTTATTTTTTTTTTCCTCTTCTTGATGCAGGCCATAAGCTCTATTTTGTCATTAAGACCCAGGGGAATCATTGCTCCCAGAGTGAAAATCCAAATGGATTTCCGATATGTCAATTTATTTTTCAGGTCACTTCCCCGGGGTCCCAATTTCACCTTTTCGATTGCACAGAACTTAAATTTGTGTGTACCACCTCTATTGTTCTTCATATGGTTTGAAAGTGATTTGAAATGAATTTAGCTGATGATGTGAGCTGAAATGAATCAAGTTAATGATTATCACAGGATGGTTTATACATACATATATATATATAATTTTTTTACAGCCATATTAGAATTGATTATATAGTTATACTGTTTATGATGTGTTGGGCTTTTTCTATACATTTGCACTTTAAATATGTTGCACTTTATACTTTAGATTGGGAATGTGGTAATACACCCTTAAGATGTTTATATTAATGATCTGTGCTTCTATTGGCTCAGCATCTCCTGATGATGTACAGGTACCAGTACGTGCAAAACAGGTAGAGGGTTAGCAGGTCATTTGTTGCTGTATGGCGTCCTTACTATTTCAAACAATAAATCTGATTGCTGTCATGACCTTGGAGTAGTGCTGGTACTGGCTTTTTACTACAAACAAAAAACAGCCAGTCAAGTGAAGAGTTAATCATGAAAATGATATAAAGAGAATATGTTAAGTGCAGTGCAGTACAGACAAAATTAGAAACTACTGCATATGGAGGACAAATAAATTAGCATGCAAACCATCTGTGTAAATTGGGCAAACTCAAAAAGTGCATAGTGCCAGAGGGAAGGGAGACTGAATTGGTGCTGAAAGGAGGAGTCAAAAACAGATTGATAAACTTCAGTGGGGTTGCTGGAGCTATGAGGTTAGGAGGAGGGAGAGGTAAAGGTAGTCAAAAGTCGGGCAAGGGTAAGGAAGAGTTCCAGAAGAGGGTTGACAGGAGCAGGGAGGAGGAGGAGGGGAGAAGTTTTAGTTGGCACCTAATGGAGGAAAGGGAAGGGGAGAGACTGATGGAGGAGGTTAGCTAGTTCCAGAGGGGGGAGGCTGTATGAGAAAGCAGATCTCCCAGCTGAGGAGTGTGGGTGGGAAAGGAAGAAAAAAGTGCACTGGTCCTTTAAATGCGAGGAGTAGGAGGAGGAGGGGATGGGGAGAGGAGATGGAATAGGTATGATGGGAGGGACCAAACCAGTATTTACAGATGAGGGAAGCACAGTGGGACTGGTGATGTGAGAGGAAAGAATGAATGGCTTGGGAGCAGTAAAGGGGGCAATGGTGGGTACAAGAGAGTGTTGGTAGTAAAGCAGTAGAAGTCATTGCAGAGGGTGTCCAGTCTGGCAAGAGAGGTGGAGGGGGCAGTGCCACAAACCACATCTCTTTAGTTGAAAACTGGGAGAACCTTTTTGGTGACCAGGTCCTACCAGATCTGGGGAGAAAGGTAATCCTCATAATGGTACAGGGCACTGAGTTTGGGATAGAATTTCACATGGATGACATCAGTGTAAGCAGAGAAGTCAAGCCTGTTATCTAACCACACTCCAGTGTACTTGAAAGTTGGGACTACTTCAAGTGGTGTGCCGTCCATCGTAGAGAAGATATCGAGGGGAGCGCCTGCTGGGCCAGCTTTTGGCTGGTACCAAAGGTCATAGACAGTTTTGTTTTTTTTAACTGAAATTGGTTGGACCAGAATTAATGCAGCACATTGTGAAAGTCTTGCTGTAGTGAGACTTCCAGAGATTCAGTCAAGTGTCAAGAAGTATAGAGAACTGAATCATCTGCTTACATATGAATATGCAAGTTGTCACAGGCAGAGGAGAGGTCATTTAGGAAAATGGAGTAGAGGACTGGACTCAGAATGGAGTCCTTTGGGAGCTCAGCCTCAATATGGAGGGACTGTGAGATGTCATCTCCTACCTGCACTGACTGTTAATGGTCCAAGAGGAAGGAATGGAACCAGTCAACTGTGGGGACTGAGAGACAGGCAGAGCTCAGCTTATCCAGGAGGAATGAGTGGAACACTGAATCAAAGACTTTGGACAGATTGGTGGAAATGGCTGCTGTGATGTGCCCCTGAGCCATCCCTGCAAGGATGGAGTCACTGACCCTAAGTAAGGACTAGATAGTGGAATGATCCTTCCTAAAGTCAGACTGGAATGGGGGGAGAAAGATGGAAAAGTAGAAGTCTGCAAGCCATAAGTAGAATAGTTTCTGCTGCAGCTTTGCAAGAAAAGAGAGGAGCTAGAAAGGGCAGAAGTTGCCAGGAGTGGTGGGATCACCCCCTTTGTGGAAGGGGAGAACTTTGGCAATCTTCCAAGACTGAGGAGACAGTGCAATGGGTGAAACAGAGATTTAGGAGGTGAGTAAGGAGTAGGCAATAACAGGAGGTTACAGATGGAGAAGGTAAGTGTCCAAGCCATCTTGACTAGATTTGGAATGGTTGAGTCAGGAAAGGGCAAGCAGGGTCTCCTGGGGAGTTACAAGGGGGAATCAACCCCCAGGAGGTGAGGAGAAGGAGGGAGAGGAGAGAACCAGAAGGTAGGAAGGAGGGGAGAACACAAGTGGTAAAAAACTTACTAAAGTGAGCAGTAACAGAGGTGGGGGTCAGACACTGGTGAGCCATTAACCATTAGGAGCAGGGGAAAAGAATGAGCTGGGGGTGTCAAAGGAAAAAGAAGAAGAAATCTCAGGATTTATATAGTGTTTTTCACAGGCATTGTATCTCAAAGTGCTTTACAAGCAATTCTAGATGGGCAGAGACGTGACAGAACATGTCGTGGCAGACATTTTGCATATCAGTTCCCACACACAGCCTTGGACAATTTCACAAACCAGTTTTATGGGAAGAGGAATGTTGACCAGGACACCGGGGACACTGGGGAAGATCCCCTGCTGTTGTAAAAAGTATCTTGGGTTCTTTTACTTCCACTTGGACACCCACCAGGACAGCACCAGAGATGGGTAGAAGGGACCGCAATTTAATGTCTCATCCAAAGGAAGGTACACTCTGAAAGTGGAGCAACCCCCTATTACTGCACCCGGTGCTAAAGTTTAAGGTATAAGCCCAATCCCGGTGTGGAACTAGAACCCATGACCTTCTGGCCCAGAGGCAGCTCTGCTACCAACTGAGCCATGCTGACATCTAAAAAATGAATGAATGAATCACCTTCCAGAATTTGGCTGGGGAATTAAGATTATTCTGGAGATTAACTTTGAAATTGAGGGACTTGGTGATATGAACAGCCTTAGTTGAAGAGTTCCTAAGCACCCTGTAGTAGACAAGGTCTGACAGGGAGTGAGATAATTTATTCCTGGCCCAGGCTTGGTCATGGATCTTGCACAAGTCCATGAGACTGGATGTGAGTGAATTTAATCCTGGATTTCCTGACTGGGGTGTGCTTGTTGCAGACAGAAGTAAATATTAACTGGAAGGGGGGAGACAGCCATATCAATGTCTGGGCCGGTGAGCATGGGGGACCAGTCAGTTGCAGCCAGGTCACTCAGGAGAGCTCCTTTGTTTAGTGACCAAAGTGATCCGGACCAGATATACTTGGGAAGGAGGGAGGAAGCCAGACTTTCCTGGCACAAAATGTCATACAGTGGTCACTGAAGGGCCCCAGCAATATTTCAGCTACAACAATATGGGGCTGAGAGGCACAAACCTTGTCCAGAAGGGTATGGTTTGATGTGTGGGGATTGAGTCGGGTGGGTTCTATGATGAGTTGTGAAAAGTTTAGGGACTCAGCCCTGTGGGTGGCCAGCCTGGAGGTTGGGAAAAGCCAATTAATGTTGAAGTCACCAGGAGAATGAGCTCACCAGCAGAGGGATGTAAGGAAAGAGTGGGTCCAAAACAGAAGAGGGAGAATTCTCAGTGAGACATAGAAAACACCAATAAAAATTGGTAGTGTGCAGGGAAAGGAAAGTTTGGCTAGCAGAAACTCATGGGAGGGGGGTGCAACCTCCCTGGGAGTGATCATGCAGGACAGATTCTGGTGGACATATAGGGCAGCCCACCCCTTGTTTACCCCTGTCTTGCCTAAAGAGGTTGTAGTCTGGAATGGCTAAGCTGGAATCAGGAATCTTGGTGGACAGCCAGAATTCTGTGATGCAGAGGAGGTCTGGAGAGTGATGAGAGACCCATACAGTGAGAAGATTCAGCTTAGGGAACAAGCTCCCAGCACTGAGGTGGAAAACATTAAAAAGTCTCAAAGAATGGGGGAGTACCATGGTTGAGTTCCACACTGCCAACAAGGAAGAGGAGGAGGAGAAGCAGGTTAAGGAGATGGAGAATGGAGTAAGAGTTAGATCCTCTTGGCCAGGAAGGAATGGGTTTGGAAGAGGATGTAGCAAAATTGGTCACCGGAAAGTTGTTCACAGGAAAGTTGGGCACAGGAAAACTGGGCACAATTAAATGGCTGGAAATTTGGTCACATTGGCTGAAAAAAGCTAATTCATTTATCTTTTTAAGTTAGGCAGGACATTGTGTCATTTTGCAGAATATGTGCACCGATTATACAAAATGCAAATGTTTACAACCGTGGCAAACAGGTTAGTTTCATTTACATTTTATACTGATGTTATTTTAACTAACAATAAAGTAATTTAGTGTTCAATGCAACATCATGGAGTTCACAACCACTACCAGGGGTAACCAGAAACTGTGCTATGATGTATTTACTGTATGAATGCCAAACAAGTTACAAGGAAAACCAAAATTCATTGCAGATATATAAATCACGCTTTGGACAATGCACTAAAATAGCAGTCTGACCACAAGTTCACTTGATCATAAAATTGTTTGAGAGCAAAATAACTTTGTGTGTCACATGATCAAATTAGGAGCATTTTGGAACATGTGAATGTGTGATCAAATCTCCAGCTGTTTAATTGTGCCTAAATTACCTGTGACCAATTTTCCGTACCCCAGGAAGGAGACAGAATGGAACGTTGTAGGAACTCCAGGCCAAGGGAGGGGGAAGGAAGGAGACTAGGATGGATGAGTAAGAAGGTTAGGGAGAGAAGGGAAGGGGAGAAGAAAAGAGGAGGGGGAGGGTGGAGAGGAGTGGGAGGGAAGGAAAGGGTGTAGGAAAAAGTAGAGGAGTAGGGCAGGGCGCATTGTAAGCAGGTAGACTGAGAACTGAATAAGGAATTTATTCTGACACTAGGAAAAACAGCAGTACATAAGCAAACTTTGACAACCAATTGGTTAAAAACTGCAGATAAATTATATTAAAACTATGCTGTGCAGCTTAACAGAGATAACAATGAGACTGAAACCTGGAGTAGTGTAGCAGTTACAAATACCTACATTTAGCAAGATGTAAGAGTAAACAGGCTTGCAAATGGTGAAAGTAGCTGAATAAGATGAGCCCTGCAGAATTACTGAAGGAAAAATCAGAAATAAGGCTATACCCAGATAGGATGTACAGTGTACCTGGGATACCTGAGTTAGCAAAATAGAAAATAGTCACTTTTGTGGGTGAGGAAGTCTCTTCATGTAGTAAGTTTGTGCAGTCCATAAATAAGCCCTAAAAGGCACTGGAGGAGAACAGTATGGTTCCTACAGCCTCAGTATGAAATGCTTGAAGAATTTAGGCTGATCACTTGAACTGCCAGGGCACCAAATGATATGAAATTAGACAGTGGCAGGGTTGGTGCGGGGAAGAGCTCTTCTTCAGTGCCTGCACCCCTCAGGACACACTGCCAGAAGCCCAGGATGGCTGTCTCTTCTCAGGGCAGCACCTCTATTTAGCTTTTTTAGCTGTTGGACTGCACTTACATAGAAACATAGAAACATAGAATTTGACGGCAGATAAGGACCGCTTGGCCCACCCAGTCTGCCCATTTCTCTACCTAATGGATAAGCTGCAGATCCTAGTTAACCAGTAGCCTACTTCTTCCTACCCCCACAATTGGAAGTTATTATCCCTCTGTACAGACAGCTGGTGAGACCCCATCTGGAGTACTGAGTGCAGTTCTGGAGACCCAATCTCCATGAGGACATAGACAGAATGGAAGCTGTCCAGAGGAGGGCAACTAAAATGGTGCAGGGTCTGCACTGGAAGACATATGAAGAGAGACTTAAGGAGCTTAATATGTATAGCCTCGAGGAAAGGAGGAGGGGGGACATGATAGAAACTTTCAAGTACCTCAAGGGAATCAACAAAGTCCAAGAGGGTAGCATCTTTCAAAAAAAGAGGTGTGCAAGAACAAGGGGGCACAATTTGAAGATGGGGGGCGGCTCAGAGGTAATTTAAGGAAGTATTTTTTCACAGAGTGGGTTGTGGATGCATGGAATGGCCTTCCGGAGGAGGTTGTGGAGTCAAAAACAGTGGTGGAATTCAAGCATGCATGGGACAGTCATAAGGCAATTCTAGGGGGTGGGGGTAGGAAGAAGTAGGCTGCTGGTTAACTAGGATCTGCAGCTTATCCATTAGGTAGGGAAATGGGCAGACTGGGTGGGCCAAGGGGTCCTTATCTGCCGTCAAATTCTATGTTTCTATGTTTCTATGTAAGTGCAGTCCAACAGAACCATTGTGCTAAAAAAGCTAAACAGAGGTGCTGCCCTGAGAAGAGACAGAGAAGCAGGCCAGTACCACTACCAGGTAGTCCCCAAAATGTCTAAATTGGTGGGTAACTGGATGTGGTGGAGTACGCTGCTACTCCAACTCAGTCAAGAGAAAAGGGAAGAATTATTTTCCCTAAAAGCCATAGGTAACCCCAAATAAAAACCCCAAAGTACAATCTGGTGAGGTAGGTGAGTACTGGAACCAGTGCTGTCAACAATGGTACAAAGACAAATTACTCAATAGTACCAGACAGAAAGAATTTAGAATGATATTAGATGCAGTTCTGACTTCCAAATAGTCCAGAAGAAAACCGGATTGTATAAAAAAAAAACTAAGAAAAACCAGGTGGAGCAGCATATAGATTGCTTACCTTTTTTGATCATCAGAGAGGTGCTAAGTGCTGATCCTTTGTTAGAAGTTCTTTGATGTTGCCAGCAGCAGACAGCAGACAAGTTTGTATATTCACTGTTAATGGCTCTTGCAGAATCTGAAGTTTCTGTAGACAAATGTGCCAGTTTGTTTTCCAAGAGCTATTTCAAAGATGATTCCAAATTGATTTTACAGAAAAAGCAGACACCTAATGAAAAACATTTTGAAATAGTTCTGTACAGAAAGTGTTCCTGTATATGTGTAAAAATGGTGAAAGTAATCCAGCCAATAGGAGATGAAAAAGAACAAAACTAAATCTAAGCTAGTATTACTTAGCTTGCTTTATCCCTAATGTTTTAAAATCTCTTTAGCTTTTTGTCTGCATATCTTAAAAAAAAAAAAAACTTCCTGAGCTCAATTTTCAAGAGGAGAACTATGATGCAAGGTGCCTGTGCCAACATTGTATGATGCAAGTGGCACCTTGCATCATAGTTTGTTACAATCCCACTTTTCAAATGCTGGCTATGGCAAAATTAGGATAATGTGTGGCACCTCCCCCCGCACCAACCTTGAAGCAAAAGCACCCATGTGCCAGGTCGCAAGGGCGGTTGCATCACAGCTGTGCTGCACCATCCCCTTATTGGGGATTCTATATGCCCCTCCATGGCTGCAAGAGGGGGCTCAAGTTAGACCATCCATGAGGTGGTCTAAGGGTCCTGTAGCACTGCTGGCAGGGAGGTAATTGGGAGGGCTACAAAACATGGACCAGGGGTATAAAGTGCATGGGGGGTGGCATAAGGAGTGATGGGGGAATGGCAGCAGTGGGAAAGTGCTGAGGTGACACCCTGCAGGGATGCACTTCAGATGTAGGTAGCTGATCAGCCCAGGTATGTGTGGTTTGAAAGACAGAACAGGGACCCAGCCACAGTTGCACACAGTCCAGGCACCTGACCCAGAGATGCCACACACCAAAACACCATATGCGGGCAACAGTGGCTACAGGGTGTGGGGTGCTAGTGATGTATGGGAATGTTCTCCAGGCACTGCGGTGCCCTGGTACTCAGCATCCTGCATTTAGGCAGGCTGCTGCTCACATATGCTGTTGTTGTAAGTGATACATCTGGGGCAGGTGCCAGGGCTCCATGCATCTGTTGCTGGGTCACAATCCCATCTAGCCAACCTCACGTAGCCCGACCAATTGGTTGCCTACATATCTGTAGAGCACCTTTTCAGGGTGCCACTTCAGCACCCTCCAATTACTGCCATGCCCCCATTGCTTCTTATGCCACCCTCCCCCATGCACCTTGTGGCCCTGGTCCTGGCCTTGCAGCCACATTCACACACACACACACCTTCGCAGCTCCCCAAGTGTTCCACCGGGCAGTGGAGCTTGACAGAGCCTTCCGCCAAACCCCACAGGTGTGGCACTTTTCTGGTGCAAGCTTGTGGATGCTAGACATCTCAAGTCTTGGATGCAGGAACCCTAATTGTTTTGAAATATGGCACTGGGTCCCTCTTTTACCCCGAGATTGCTGCAGCCCTAGATCGCCACAAAATGCAGCTGTCTAAGGGCTGATTGAAAATTGAGCCCCCTTCTATACTGTGACAACAGGTAGACTGTAAATAGGGACATTATTCCTTCTGCTTTGATGTTAAGTGGCACTTCAAGGTTTACTCAAGCCTTTACAGAATTCTTCTTTTTTTTTTTTCCTGTTGCATTGCTAATCAAAACCAAGCATCTACAAACAGCTGGGATGTCAGCCTCCATTGAAATATACCTAAAGAAGAGGCTTATATATCCTGAAGGCTTGTATCTGTAACTTCTCATTAGCCTAATAACGGTACAGTATTATCTCTACCCAGCAAAAAGGATTCTCTTTTTATTTCTCTCCTGCTTTTGTGTGGGCTAAAACAGCACAACCCCCAGTAAGAATACATTGCTCAAGCTTTTTAGATGTCTGTACTGTGATGTCTTTATGGCAACTGCCTGCTAGTACCCTGTTGCATTGGTTCACACACCTCTGGGAGAAAAAATGCCTAGTAACTCAACCCCTGAATATACCACCTCTGGTCTTATGGTTATGTCCACACATCCTGCTGTTAGACAGCAGATCCAACATCTCCATCTCTCTGTTGTTAAGACCCTTGAGTATGATGTGTGGAAGGCTAAGATCATGTCCCCTCTCAGTCTCCCCTCATGGCTTTTTTCCCCATAAGTGTGATAATTTTGATGGCCCTGCATTGCATTCTC
Organism: Neoceratodus forsteri; assembly: GCA_016271365.2. Taxonomy (NCBI): domain Eukaryota; kingdom Metazoa; phylum Chordata; order Ceratodontiformes; family Ceratodontidae; genus Neoceratodus; species Neoceratodus forsteri. The sequence goes on along the minus strand of CM057449.1, from coordinate 605,088,336 downwards.
TCAAGTACCTCAATGACCTTTTTGTATAGATGAACTCGCAACTGTATGCAATATGCCAGGATGGGCTGACCAAGACCTTGCAAAGTGGAGGGATTACTTTCCCTTCCCTTCCAGTCACCCCTGTTTGATGCATATCAGCATTCTGCTGTTCATCTTTACAGTGGTTGCAAACTGGTTGTCAGGCTTTAGCAAAATTCAAAGGAACCAGTCACATTCATGACCAAAGTCAGTAAACTCCTTTTCAGGCTTTATTGTAATTCATATTATTCAGCACAGATTCCCCAGTAACTGGCCAGCATTTCACCCAATTTGGTGGGCTCCCTCAGGGGAAGGAATCTTTCATAAATATTAATTCAGTATTCGTTAGTATGTGTGAATTTTCATAATATAGAGGCCCCACCAAACATTCTGCAATGAAAATAAGTTGTCCAAGGTGGTGGACTCTCTTGAGGATGGAACAAACTTCAGGAGAATCTGAACAAGCTTAGCAATTGGTCAAACTCCTGGAGTCTCAAATTCAATTATGCAAATCAAGGTGCTGCATTTGGGAAGGAAAAACAGAGGTAGGAACTACACATGGTTTGAGGCTCCTCTTGATGCAGTGGAGGAGAAAAAGTTCCTAGGTGTCATAATGGACAAGGGGCTAATGCCTGACAACACACAGGTCAGAAATGTCCCCTTCTGTATACTTTCAAGTGTCTTTTGTTTTGGGGCTAGCAGAGGTGAGATATGGTGAGATAACTTGTCAAAATTCAAAGGAACCAGCCACACTCACAACCAAAGTAGGAAACTACATTACTAAACAAAAATTGAAATCTACGATTCCCAGCAAAGTACTCACAGATACCTCATCTCTCTGTTTTCTATAATAAAATGGACTTCAGAATTTTTCAGAATCCTAGCAACTTCATTGGTCTGAACACATCACCTGACCATTCATTAATCTCTGGTATACAAACAGGTGTTAAGAAACCTGTCCTAATCTACCAAGCAACAGCTTAACTAAATGAAAATAAAACCTTTTTACAATTAAATAAAAAAAAGTTTCCACTTTTTAACATAAAAACCCACATCAGGACATACGTTTCTTTAAAATGAATGCACATCTTGGTTAATTCTAAGGCACTCAACCTTTGTTACCAAACTTATATATTTTTCCTAGTAACAACCCAAGTAAAAGAAGATAAAACCTATTTCCATTGAAAAAAAATATTTTCCATTTTACAAGTGCAATAACACACACCAGGATATGGGTTCTTGAGAATTAATGCACTTCCCGGAGGCATTTACCGAAAAAATCTAGCAACTCATCCACCCTAGGCAATGGGTAGGTTTGGCATCAGTATTGGGCACTGCATTCACCTTTCTAATGTTGACTCAGAATTAGATGCCTCTGTCTGGTTTGGTGTTGGGACTGTGGGACAACACAACTCACTTCGGGACTTCTCAGTGACCCCTGACTTAAACATACTTTATACCGAATTTTTTAATCTCAATTTAAGTTTTCTCCATGAGCTAGTATGGTTTCTATTTTATTTAGTATGGTGTCTGCTTTCATTTCACCCCAGGTAACCAGTCTAAATATGGTGTGTCATGAGCTGTGTTCTCACAGGAATGGATAAAACAAATCCTCAAAAGGTTCCCTCCAACATCCAAGCTTGGGCCTATTTGTAACAACCCAGATTCTCAGCTATTTGTACCTGCCCTGTTTCTCCCATTACTACAGTTGGTGAACCCAAGTCAGTGCTACTGTCCTTTGGGTCAACAAATAACCCTTTTCATTTTGTCATTGCTTTAACAGGTTTTAATGATAGAGTTGCTTTGATTTTCTTTTATAATGATGTAGCATTTGGTAAACCAGCTTCCCTTGTAACTTCATAGGGATTCTGTTATTTGATTAGTAGCTTACTGTCTATGCTAGGGAGCAACAGAACTACACTGTCTCTGGGGACAAGCTCACACAAGCTGATCCCTTTGTTATACTACACAGACTGAGTATGTTCAGGCTGCAACAGTTTTTCAGGACTGTCACAGACTTTTCTGGGCCAATTTGTCAAGTTACTTGGACCATTTTCCTTCACCCATTCATTCATTCATTTCTTTATTGAGTGCAACTATGCAAAACACAGTTGAAGCTGATGCACAATAATATATACTTCCTAGTTAGGTGACTGTGGGCTAGATTTTCAACGGGTGGAGCAGGGCTTGTAGTAAGACCCATGCCACCACACTTTTAAACTGATGCTATTCCAATGCTGCTTGCCTCAACTGCACCTGATTTTCTAAGGTTGTACGCAGTCATGACAGTTTTCCCAAGTTACAGCAGCTTGCATCAAATTTCTGGTGCACGAACTGTGAAAACAGTACTCAAGATTGACACAAGCTAGACCTCAAAAAGATGGTCTAACTTGCATCAGTTGCTGCACAGGATGGAAAATCCTGTTAGATTACTGCAAGCCCAGTGCACCATATCTGTGGCTTGCGGCAATCCTAGGACTTTGAAATTCCAGTCCAGTATCTCACAGCTTCTTAAGATCCAGGATTCCTCATAGCTGTCACCCATATAATGGTTCAGAAGGCAAAATCCCCATGGTAACTTGAGGCCCCACCAGCATGATAAATAACAGGTATGGCAGGTGGTTGTCCCATGTTTTTACACCCTAGTTTAAGAACTTGCATAACATGCCCTTGAGTGTTTTATTAAAATGCTCAACTAGACCATCTGGTTGAAGCTGGTAAAGGGAAGTTCTGATAAAATATACTTTGCACAAAACATACACTTCCTTCATAATCTGTAACATAAAATTCATGACCATGTCTCTCCCTACAGTAGGTAACCCTACAATAGGGAACACATGTACAAGTTTTTGTGTCACACTTTGTGCTTTTGCAGAATGTAAGGGAGTTACTTCAGGTATTCTGTGGGACAGTATACTGTACTATCATCAGAATGTTTCATTGCCCACCGGCATGTTTCTCTAAAGACCTACAGCCACAGCAATTGACATAGTTAGATATTTCCTGAAATTTCAGGAAATATCTCCATAGAAATGTTCTTCTTGCCTACAGCACCACTGTAGGGCCACTAGATAGAATCTCTTTAGAACTTCTGCAAAATATCTAAAAATATATGGCAATGTCTACTGCTGCAAATGTAATCATGTGTAACCTAATTCAGTCAATTTAGGCCCCGTCCACACTACACCAGAAAAATCCCTCTGTAATGTTACATAGGGTCCAAACTGTTACTGTAACAGTTTGCGTTTACACTGGTAACATCACAGAAAGCATTTTTTAAAACTGTTGTTGAAAACTGATATTCTGGGCCTGTCTACACTACATAAGTAAAATCTTGTAATGTTATCAGTGGTAGGGCACATGCACTTTAACGTTTTGGCCCTGTCTACACTGCAGTGAAAATCTGTAACATTTTGAAACTGGTACAGACTGAAAACGTTACAATGCATCCACACTACCACTGAAAACGTTTTGAAAACATTACAGGATTTACGTATGTCATGAACAAGGGTTAAACAGAGCTTTGAAACCATTACAGAAACCGTTGTTGAAACCACCTCACAACATGTTTCTGTAATGGTTATGAAAACGCTTTCTGTAACGTTACCAGTGTAAACGCAAACTGTTACAGTAACGGTTTGGAACCTCTGTAACATTACAGAGGGGATTTCAAGGGTAGTGTAGACAGGGCCTTTCAATCTGTTAATGGTTTGAAAACATTACAGATTTTCAGTGCAGTGTGGACAGTGCCTAAGGCCCCGTCCACACTACAGCGCTCAGACCCTGTAACGGACAGAAACCATTACAGCCAGGGAGCGGTACAGTGTGTCCACACTGCAGCAGTGACAGGTACAAGACTGGTACCACCAGTCCACACCTCGGGAACTGGGTGACCGTTATTGTGGCGCCCAATCCCACAATGCAGCTCACGCTGCACTACGGGCCTTGCAGGGGACCATTACCGCCCGTCCACACTACCGCCGGTAATGTTACCGAGGCAGGATCGGTTTCAAAACTGTTGTTGAAACCACCTCATATGTGGTTTCAATGACAGTTACGAAAATGCCTTCTGCAATGTTACAAGTGTAAATGCAAACCATTGCGGTTACGGTTTGGGCACTCTGTAACATTACAGAGGCGTAGTATGGACAGGGCCTTAGTGTCCACTATGGAAGGGGTACTAGAGGTACCTTTGGCCCTGTCCACACTACACTGCTCTGGCCTGGTAACGGATGCAATCCGTTATGGCCGGGGAGAGGTGCAGTGCATCCACACTGTGGCAGTGTCCGTTAAGGGACCGGCACCACCGGTCCACACTTCAGGAGATGGGTGACCATTATGGTGGTGCCCGATCCCACAATGCAGCTCACGTTGCACTTCAGGCCCTGCAGGGGACCGTTACCGCCCATCCACACTACCGCTGGTAACATTACCAAGGTGGGACCGGTTTCATAACCGTTGTTGAAACTACCTCATATGTGGTTTCAACAATGGTTAAGAAAACGCCTTCTGTAACATTACAGGTATAAACGCAAACTGTTGCGGTAACGGTTTGGGCACTCTGTAATGTTACAGAGGCGTAGTGTGGACAGGGCCTTTTAGTCCTCCACTGAACTACCAGTTGATAATCTTAATAGGGCGCACATTGTCCATGACCTCATTGTATGCAGCAGGGAAACATAATCAAGTCAGGACTCTGTTTAGGGTTTATTCCTTCATAAATATCCAAAGACAGGAATGAGATAATAAGTGGCAGTACCTCTTTCTTGTAAATCATAGAAACATAGAAACATAGAAGTTGACGGCAGATAAGGACCGCAAGGCCCATCCAGTCTGCCCATAAATCAGAGAACAAACAACTGCTGGTGAACACCTCCTGTCCGTTTTCTATATCCTGCATAAAAGCTCCCCATGTACTTCAAAGTAGGGCTAACGTTGTGCAATGTTTACTCCATTTTCACAGAATAGCATGAGCACAAAAGCAACAGTTTTGTGCACTTTAATGGGTGTTTCTAAAATTCAATAAAGCACTATCTAAACCACACCAACCAATGTAGCTCTCCAGTGCCGGGGAATCCAGGCAAGTACCTTTACCAATAGACCATAGAAACAGAAAAACATAGAAACATAGACAATGTCATCAGAAAAAGACCAATGCTTCGTCCAGTCTACCATTTTACCCTATCCTACTGTGTAACCTATCTTCTAGACAGGATTTTGTCCTCACCTCCCCCCACTTCCTGCCTTATTCTGTTACCCAATCTGAATAATTTTGAAGCTCTTTACTTGGTTCCAGTCATGCTTGAACAAGTTAATTGGTTTTGAATCCACCACCACAGCTGATAGGCTGTTCCATGGCTCCACCACTGTCTCCATAAAGTAAAGCTTTCTCAGTTCCCTTCTGAATCTCTTCACCAGCTTCTAGTCATGCCACCTAGTTTTTGACCCACCATTCCTGCTGAACAGTTCTCCACAGTTCACCTTGTTTATTTCTTTCAGGAACTTGAAGGTCTCTATCACATCATCCCCTCCCTTCTAGTCTTGAGGGAGTTCATGTTGAATGCCCTAAATTGGTCTTCATATGATCTGCCCTGTTGGCCACAAATCATTTTGGTTATGCTACACTGCACTGTTTCCAGCCTGTTTTGTCTTATCTTAGGTGACGGTTCCAGAACTGGGTGCAATATTCCAGCTAGGGTCTCATCAGTGATCTACTGTATAATGAGAAAGAATCTCCTCTTTCCTTCTGCAATCAAACGTCCCTCCCAGTACACCCCATCTGTTATTGTCACTGCTGCTTCTATTGCTGCTGATGTTGGGTAAACACCTTTTGTTGTTGTTGCTGCAGTTTTTGCTTCTGTTAGTTAAACACATGTTACTGCTGCTGCTGTTGCTGCTGCTACTGCTGCTGTTGGGTAAATACCTTTTAATTGCACTGCTACTACTGATCTAGCATATGTTGCTGCCACTCTTATACTTACTACATCTTGTCATTGTTCCTGCTGTTGGGCTAGCAGCTGCTGCTGTTGGGTAGCTCTCTCAAAATTACATGCATTTTTAGTCACTTCAAAAAGAAAATTGTTTTCTTTTTCTGGTTTCCAATTCCCTTACTTATAAACCTCATATGTAAGGGGCCAGCAGGCTGCAGTTCGCGAAATAGTACTGGACAAATGTTTTATTATATGCCAATGTTTTTAATTCAGGTAGTGCCACTTTCCCCCAAATTGTTCATTTTTACAAAGTGTATTTTTTTAAATGCACAATTACAACAAATAGCACCTTTTTTCTAGAATGCAATTTTTATGTTGTCTTGCGCGCAAGCATAGACAACATATTGTGGTAGCTTTGAGCAGCAGGTTTTGGAGGTGCAGTCATGTTGTGGCCAATGGTGCCACTGCTTTTTCAGGTTGGGCTCTGTGGCACCAATGAAATAGCATGCTGTCTATGATAGCACTGCAAAAGCGTGTCACCAACTTGAAATATTTTGTCTCTGCAATGAGGGAGTGACCAGTCATTGCAGGGTGTGCCTTGCCTGGTGTAACATTTCAATAAACATGACTGTGGCTGTCACTGTCCACCTCTCACAGTACCACCAGAAAGCCGATGTTGGGGGTGCCCAATCCCCATGTCAGCATGCCCCCTCCCCAGTTTATTTGCCAATCGGGGGGCCCTATCCCCATTGGCATAATGTCCCCCTATTTTAATCTGTCTGCCGAGGGAGGTGCCCAATCCTCCTTGGCATCATGCACCCCCTCAAACACAGACATATTTTCTGTGCTGACGGGGGTCCAAATCCCCATCGGCTTCAGTTCCCCTCCCAAAAAAACACAGGTGGCACACTGGGAGCCCACTCCGGTGTGCCAAGATAAATCTGTGAAAAAAAAAAACCTTCTCACTATGTCTATTTATTTTTTTTAACCTGTAAAAGAGAAAAAGGTCCCTTGTTGTCACCGGCACCCCTTCCCCAACCAGCATCCCACTTCCCAGCACCTCCCTCACCCCATACTTACTTCCAGAGCCCAGCGGGATGATCTTTGGTGGAGTGGAAAGATGTCTGTACTCTTTAAAGCTGACTGCGAACTAAAGAAATGCTGGTAAGCTGTATAATGGTATCAATGGGGTTCAATTTAGATGGATATCTTGGCCATTTTTGTGACTTTTGGCTCCAAATTTTCAACATGGGGTTCATGAGACCCCACTTCATGAACTCAGTCACTGCCATGTCATTATTCAGTCCTGAATGGTGATTTTGTGATCACTGTGCAGAATTACCTTTTGGGACTGATTAACCAAACCACAGTGTCAGTGTTAATGAGGTGGGATCCCAAAAACCTATATCGCAAATTTGGTGAAAAAATTCCAAATAATGACTGCGTTACAAGCGTGCATGGTGCAGTTTCCATGCATGCTCGTAAGTTCGAGAATTTTTAATATTTTCACTCCAGATTTCAACATTGCCTTTTTTCACACCTCCTTATGAACTGTGCAGCTGTAATTTTTCACATCCTGCCCAAAATGTGTTTTCACACATCTGGCGCACAATGGCAAGGTTGCTGTGAGAAATCAATGTTTGGGACAGATTAAGAAAATCACAGTGACACTGTTCATGAGCTGAGGTCCCAAAATGCCTATGTTGAACATTTGATGACAAAATTCCACAAAATGACTATGTTACAACAGTGCATTGTGCAGTTTCCACACATGCTTGTAACTTTGAGAATTTTTAATATTTTCACTCCAGATTTTCAACATTGCCATTTCTTCCAATTCCATTTCTTTCTGCCATTGTCCACCAGAAACTTTTGGGATGGGGTTGGGTCAGCTAGATACCAGGGATGTATTTGTATGGAAGGGGTTACCACTGGATGCCAAAGATTTATTGGCATGAAATGGGATAAAGTTAGGGATAGCACTGGATGTTAGGAACATATTGATCTAAGACAGGATGAATGAGGGGGATACAACTGGATACAAGGGATGACCTGGAACAGAATGAAGTGAGAGATTGGTACTATTGGATGCCAGTGACTTACTGGCAAGAACTCTAATGAGGAAGGAGGTACCACTGGATCCCCAGGATGTATTAGTATGGGTGAGGGTGGAGGTGTTACTAGAAGCCAGGGACTTATTGGCATCAGATGGCGTGATGGGGAGGATGCCACTTAATGCAATGAATTTATTGGTAAAAGGTGGATTAAGGGAGTGGTTGTCACTGCATGCCATGGATTCATTGACATAAGATGGAGGAAGAAGGGGGTACCACTTGATGTCAGGACACATTGACATGAAATCAAATGGATGAGTATGCTGACATTGGGTGCAGGAGATGTATTGGTAGGAGATGGACTGAGTAGAGCGGGTACTACTGGATGTCAGGGACTTATTGGCATGAAGTGGAGCATCTGAAAGGGTTGGCGCTGGATGCAAGTGATTCATACCTCTCAACCTCTTGTCACTGAAATGCGGGACACAGACACTCAAAATGTGTGACCATGAGCAGCACTGACCCTCATAATGAGGAACACATCCTTAAACATGGAGATACAAGCTCAAAACAAAGTGTAAACCATTGTGTTTACTTATACAAACTTATTTTTTTAATTTAGAATCTTAGAATGTTATAAATGTTTGCTTTAAAGCTGGAATTTACGACACATTCTCTGTGTAGGTAGCACTTTTTCCATGCAGGCCAGCTGAGGGAGAGAGCAATTCTGAGGAATAAAATAAAAGATCCTCTCATAATCAAGAACAGTTAAGAGGTATGCAGTGATTTATTGGCAGGCAATGGACTGAGGGAGGAGGTGTCACTGGACTTGTCCTGGTTAAACAACTTCCCCTTTCCCTTTCCCTTCACAAACTTATTGACATTGGAGTGAGTGAACAGGTTGCCACTGGACACCAGAAAATTACTGTACTGGCAGGATATGGGTGAGGGAGGAGATACCACTGGATGTCAAGAACGTATTGTCATGAAATGGAGTGAGTGAGTGAGTGAGTGAGTGAGTGAGGGAGTGAGTGAGGGAGTGAGTGAGTAGGTTGCCATTGAGTGCCAGGGATTTATTGGCAGGATATGGGCTGAAGTAGGAGGTACTACTGGATGCCAGGAATTGTCTTGGCATGAGACAGGTTGAGGAAGGGGCAACAAGACACAAGGGATTAATTTGCATTGATGAGTGTTAGTACTGTTCATGATATATATATATATATATATATATATATATATATATATATATATATATCTACTGGGCTGCCCAGCCCTGATCTGCTATTATATGATAGTCCCATATTCCTGGTGGTCTAGTGGACCCCCCACCCCACAGTGCCCTACCACCCTGCTACCTCCATCCCATACCTGAGCCATCAACTGGCAAAGCACAGTGCTCACCACCACAACCAGCCACCGACTGAGCTCTGAATGATCACATACTGTATTCAGTACATGCTCAGTGACCAATAGGTCAGTCACTGAGCACGTACTGTATACTGTACATGCTCATTCAGAGCTCAGTTGGTGGCTGGCCATGTTGGTGAGCAGTGGGCTGTGCCAGTTGCTGGCTTGGGTATAGTTTGGGGGGAGCGGGGTGGTAAGGCACTGCAAGGTGGGGGGTTCACTAGACCACCAGAAATATTGGACTATCATTTAATGGGAGATCAGGGCAGGGGTGTTCAACTAGACCACCAGGGCATATAAATATTATTTATGAACAGTACTAACACTCAGAATGGGGGATTGGGGCTGGGGGGGCCGCTAGACTACCAGGGTTAGGGAACATGTTTATATACATATTTATATATTGCATTATGGGGGATCGGGCTGGGGTGGTATAGACTACCAGGGTTAGGACATATGTTTTTATACATATTTATAAATTTCATAACAGGAAACTGGGGCTGAGGGACCGCTGGACTACCAGGAATTATGTATGGAATGTAACAGGGGGGCTGAGCTGGAGAGGGGGAACTGCGGCACATTGCCATACATGTTAAAACCCTCCCAGAGGACATGTCTAAGTACCCTTAGACCAGCCCTGGCAAATCCAAGGATACTTAGAATGTTGACCTCTGGGAGGGTTTTATGAATACCAAAATGGGGCTATGGCAGCCTGCATCTGCCACAAGCCCCCCTGCAAGCACCATGCCACAGCCCATTTTGGGGTGTAATGCTGGTACACACCCCCTTTGGTGAATGTAGCCCATGTTTGATGCAGACTGCCATTCTGAATAGCTCCTAGAACATCTTTTGACCCAAGGTGTCCCTTGCATCATTTATGTTTGATGCAGGCACCTTGCGTCCATCTAAGGGCTTTGTGAACTGGGCCCAAGGAATATATTGTCATGGGATGGGGTGAGGGAGAAAAAGTAGCACTGGACACCAGGACTGCCTTGATTAACGCAATTTAAACTGATTCCTTTTTCCTATAAAAGCTGAACTATAAGGTGAAAACTTTTTTGGTTTTTTCTTTCTTAAGCTGAGCAGTCAAGAATAAATATCCACAAGAGAGACAACAGCTGTAAATAATTGTAAAGTGAGAAAAAAAATAATATTTCCCTCCTTGAGCTCAAGCCTTGGCAGCCCCCTTGCTTGTTCTAGTGACTGGAGTGTGTGAAATAAGGGTCTCTGAAATATGTAAAATGATTATTCGTCAGAGCAGTTAGACACCAACCTGGAGTTTTCCTACATCTGGTGAGCTTGCCTTCCAAATGGCATTGACTTGATGTAGTGCTCTTTGCTTAGTTACAGAAATATTATGGGCATAAAAGGGTTACAGAATAATCATAGATATCATACACCTTTGATGGCATATCAGCTGACTGAATTATGTGTGAGAAAGGAGGGGATGCATACAGTTATGTGCCAGGCATTTATGTGCTGACATTTACAACTAACAGTCCAACTTTTTGCCTCCTGCCTGTGGTGCCACACCACCTGTATGATTCAGAACAAAACACTGAGGTCAGGAAACATAGAAGCAACTGAAGAAGCTGGTTGCATCTGATAGTGCACAAAGAGAGCAGAAACAAAATTGGTGGTGAATATGCACCACTTAGAACCATGAATGCTACACGCTTGTTTCTTCTGGAATATGCAGTACTATATTTCCTTTACTATCACACCACAATATACAGTATGTTCTTATTGTATAGTATATTTAGTCTCTTACATTCAGCTACTCGATTCATTGAAGCACTTTCCCCTTTATGCCATTATTTCTTACCTTCTGCATTTGTTGTCTGTGCATATACCATGTTGAATGCCTTGCTAAAATCAAGTATAGATAACACCCACCGCATTTCTATTGTACATATACAGCTTAGTCAGCCAGGATGCAATGCAGTACCTTGCAATATTATTGCAGACTGTTGCAGTATGTTGCAGGGAACAGTGCAGTTCAATGGAAATTAAATTATTTTGTCATGCAGTTTTTTGTGACATGTCATTTACCACAAGGTATCGTGTTGCATCTTTGCTGGTTCTGCTGTACATAGCCATGCAGTCAGAAACAAACAAACAAACAAAACACACACCTCTGTTTAATTTTTCTGCTATGAAATATCTGTTAGGAACCCATCTTAATTCCTTAATCAACACATGATTTTGAATGTTATCCATTATCTTTTCTTTGACTGTATTATCCGTAAATACCACCAATGCTGATGCTAGACAGACAGGAGTAAACAGCTGTTTTCTGGAAACTGTTTTCAGAGCCATTAGATCCACAATCTCCCCAACTATTACTGTTATTTCAATTACTGTGTGAGAGTTTTATGGGTACTTTGGAATGCTTTCCTATAGACTTTATGAAGAAGCTTAATTGAAACTATGTCACTTGTTACCACCTGTATTCTTGATCTATTTCACATAAATTGACTCCAGATATATCCATCATCTGTACTTGCTTTACTTGAAAATATTGTTAATACATCTCTGACTACTTGTCTTTTCCAACCTTATTCAAGAAAGCTGTAGTTACTGCTTGACTCAAGAAATATAATTTAAATCTATGTGTTTAATCAAATATACCAATCAAAACCTTTGGTATTGAGCAGTGTCTTGGAGTGATCTTTCTCTTGGACTGTTTGATGAGCCTTGGTGGCTTCACAATTGCCTATTATCTAACTAGTCATACACCGTTTAAGAAATCTACTCTTTTTTTTCAGCTTGGCTCCTTAGACCATCTGAATCTGCAATCTTTTCTTGATTTGATACTGTCCTTTCAGTCTCTCAAGTGCAAAAAGCTAGTAAATCACGTTCATTTGAGGTTGACCTTTAGGACTCTGCAGCAGTCAGATTGCACTTCACATCTGCTGCAATGCTTGGGTGTCTTTTTGGGTTATCCATGAGGCCTCTGACATCTATCAGGATTTAGTCCAAATGGTGTGCTGCCTTTTCCTTGTTCTATATATCTAATCATTCCAGGGTGCAGGTGGAACAACACCATGAAACTTAAAGGTCTCTCTATGAGTGAGCCTATGCTATAGCAAACACAGTTTCTATTTGTCCCTTCATATTTTTTGTCAAGATGTTTTAGAGGTTTCTGACTCTGGCTTACCAGGAATGTGATGATTTCACTACAGGAGTCACATGCTGAGCTTCCCCAATACTGCAGCTTCCTATTTCCAGCATGGGAACCTGGGATTTGAAACTGGAACATGGTGGCACATAACCCAAAATTCTATCACAAAGCTAAAAGAGAAACATCTCTAACAACTGGAATCCAGCAATAATGCCTATACAAAAGTGCATAATCTGCTCAGTGAGTAGTGCCCTGGAGAATGGTGCTAGATGCTAATTATAGAATTTAGATCTCTATTTGAACTCTGCACAGTGATCATGCTCCCCGTACTGACTGAACATCAGATTTGTTTCTCTGCCTGAAGAAAGCAGTTACTCAGAAGTCTTCTCCGGCTTTCAGGTCAAGTTTAAAGCTATTTGTAGTACTGCAAGTCTTTGTTTTTTTTCTTACAGAACAGTTCATTTTACCAAATTAGTGTTTTTCTCTGGTTCCAGTTGAGTTCCCAGGAGTAAGAGAAGTTGTGCTCCGATATGGTTCCCTCTGAGTGAACCAACTGCTTTTTCCATTTTATTTCAGAGCTGCTTGATTTTTATAGTTTAAAATAGTATTATTTTGATAATACAAAGTGGAATTGAGTTTGTGAAACATTAGGCACTATCTGCAAATTGACATGGTTGATAGGCCAAAGGAAAATAAAAACTGGGCTTACAGATTTAAATACTGTAAATCCTGTTTCCAACTTCTGGCAAAGGCAGACTGTTATGAGTTGTTTTTGAGGTGTTGTTGAGTCCAGATCATGATTAAGAACTGTGAGCTGTGTAAAAAGGCGTGTCCAAAAACACAGAGAAAAAGGGATACAAAAAGGGAAGCTTGTTTTGGCTCCATGGTCTGCCTCAGTGCAGGGCAGGTTCTAGGATGTACTGGGCCCTGGTGCAAGACTTTGTAGTGGGCCCCCCCCATCCACGGGCCCCAGCGCCACCCCCCAAAGTGCCCCCACCCTGTTCTCCCAAGTCACCCAAAAATATCGCTGCTGTTATTCCATTTTGTGAACTTAAAGGTGTACTCGGCGAGATTTTGCTGCAGCAAATGTTTCTATCACATCAGAAAAATTTACTTGTCTTGCAAGTCTATTTTCAATGGAAAGTACACCCAATGCAGACAATCTCTCCTGTAACATTGTGGAGCGCAGGTAATTCTTTATCAGGGACAGTTTACTGAAAGAACGCTCAGCACTGGCAACTGTAATTGGAATTGTAAGCAGTATTTGCAGTCCAATTTGGGTGTTTGGAAATCCTCTGCTCAGGTCTTTCTGTACCAGGTACTGCAACACTTCAAATGGAGATTTCACATCATCAGGTAACAGACGAGCCAGCAAGGTAATTTCTCTATACATGTCTGAACCATCTCGTCCCCAAGAAATTGGCCAACTCATTGCATGCTACTCGTAAGTTTTCATCATGTCCACATGTTTTTATGTTGAACAAGAAACCAAAAAGTGACTGAAAGTCATGGAGAAATTGGAATCGCTCATCAATTTCCATCAGCACTTGATCCAATAGGCAATTGAAAAAATTGACTTCAAAGCTTTCTTGGCCAGTCAAGGGTTCATCTGCGGCAAGCTCTCCTGGCATGCATTTTCGACGTCTGGTACGTTTTTCTGGAAAAGTTGGTTCGATGTCCATGGTTTGGGCTAGCAGCTTTGCTTCCTCTAATACTCGCCTGAATCCTTGTCTTCGATAGTCAGACAGTTGTTCCTTGATTACTGAAACCACATCTATGGCATTTGAAAGATTTAAAGCAGGTGACTGTAAAATCACTGTCACCCGATTGATGGCACTAAGCACTTCATTCCACACAAGTAAAGATACAATAAATGGAAATGATTCCAGTGTTTTCACAAGGCCTGTGATGTCAGACAGGGTTTCATTGTCACAGTTTCCAGTTTCTGATACTTCCAGCAAAGAATCCAACAATTCAGGCAGTTGTTCACAGACTGCCTTTTTGCAGCAGTACAGGGCACTCACCGGGTCTCTGAAAGTGGCTTGAGGGTATATCGTTTCATGTGCTTGACAAGGATGTCCCAACGTTTGGTGGACCCAGAGAAGATTCTGTAAACTCGCTGTAGAACTCCAAAGAAATTCTTTGCTTCCAAGGATGATTCCGCTGCATGTTCTAACACAAGGTTCCAATTATGAGGACAGCAAGGCATGTATAGTGCACGTTCATTCATCTGTCGTATTCTCGCTTGAACTCCTCGATGGATACCTCTCATGTTAGCTCCATTATCGTAACACTGGCCCCTGCAGTCTTCAATTTTAATGCCATGTTTAGTAAGTCGACTTAGCAATAATTCAGCCAAAGCCTCTCCTGTTGTATTTTCAACATGGAGAAACTCCAGGAAGCTCTCCTGCATTTCAACTTGATCACCATTGATTTCAACATAACAAATCATTAGTGATAACTGCTCCTTGTGAAATATCTGGAGTGCAGTCCATCAGCACACTATAGTAGTGAGCATTGTGTATCTTGTCCCTAATCTTACTAGTCACAGCTTCAGCTAACATCTGCATAAATTCGTTCTGGCTATCTTTGCTTAAATAATGAACATTTGTTCCTCGCCGAACACGTTCCAAGTGATCAGCCATAATACAGTCATACCTGGACAACAGTTCCAATAATTTCAAAAAATTACCATTGTTGTCCACATACAGACGGTCTACTGAACCCCGAAAGGCTAAATTTTGGCCTGCTAAATATAAAACACAGTCCAAAATTCGACAAAGCACAGCATGCCATCGTTCCTTTTCCTTGTCCAGCTTTTCTTGCAAACTCCTGTCTATTGTAGCCTGTTTCTGTAACCTAACTCTAAATGTTTCACTTGTAGAAATTCTCCATGTGTGATGGGTAAGCTTCATGCTGACTTAGCCTTTGTGATAACTTTTGCCAGTTGGAGAAACCTTGTGTAAACACACCCCTATCCTCACCAAAAGCTTACAGCAGAAACAAAATACAGCATCAGCAGACTTGGAGTAAATTAACCAAGGCCTGTGAATCTTTGAGGATCACTTTAGCTCATAGTTGCTGAAGTAACGGCGACCTGCTGTTTTAGGGAACTCAGTGTCAGTTTCCTTCAGCTGCAGGGCTTATGCTGCACAATTTCAACCCTGAGCGCTCTGACTCTGTAGCAAAACTTTCAGGCCAGGTAGCTGGGTCATAAAAATTATACATGAAAGGTGGTTGACTGGGTTTAGGGTTTATGTCACAACCTGATTCCAGTTCAATATGTTGTATTTCTTCTTCCTGTGCATTTCTTTCATCTTGTATTTCTTCTAGGCCTAGCTGTACATTTCTTTCATGTATTTCTGCTAGCTGTACATTTCTTTGTAGTCAGAGTAAGATTCATGGTTCCCTGACTCCCAGTCGTCTCCCCTGGCCCTCTACTACTGCCTCTACAGCTACATTTCATGTGATGAGGTTGATGGTTCTTGCTCACTTGTGGTGCTTTCACCAGATACGGTCACTGTTGTGTAGTTGCTGCTGCTGGTGTAAATTTAACCATTTACAAAATATTTTGTTAGCATTTTCTGCTTCTTTCTGACTCAGTTCTAGCTGTCTTTTTGTTCTTTACGTTTTGCAGAACCAGACTTGTACTTTGGTAGTGCTACAGTATTTGACATCTTTATTTTTTCTTTCCTTTTCTTTCTGTTATGAATGGTTTGTCTTGCTAGCTATGTTTTTTTTTTTTTTTATGAATGCAAAATGTACTTTTTGACTACTACGTATACTACCTCTATGACTTGAGCTGTGGTGGTTCACTTAACACTAGCAGACAATTGTGTAGAAAATGTATAGATGTGATGCTCCTGAGTCCTATCCTTGCTTGCTGCCTAACTTTGAAGCAGGCTGGCAGTAAGCTAAACAACAGAGCCAGCCAGCCAGTCCAGAGAATGTACTGCTCTTCTCTGCAAAATATTGTCCTTCTTTCTTGTCAGAAATTAAGGATTAAATTAGACTGTTCCTTTCCTGAGGGCAATTTCCACTACAAGTCAAGTTTACACACAGCGCAGACTCCTCTGTGGGGACAGAAGGAAGACTGTTGTTGAATATCAAAAATTTAATCACATCAGACAGAGAGACAGCACTGTCTGAACTCTGAAACTACTAGCCAGAGAATATCTTGTTATTATAATGCCAAAAACAGAAACGTCTACAGTGGAACTAGGCTTAAATGCTAGCTGCTGCTGGCTTACTTTAAGGAAGACTAGGCACTGGCAGGTTGCAGCAGCAGAGCCAGAGAATATCTTGTTATTTTAATGCCAAAAACAGAAACGTCTACAGTGGAACTAGGCTTAAATGCTAGCTGCTGCTGGCTTACTTTAAGGAAGACTAGGCACTGGCAGGCCGCAGCAGCAGAGCCAGAGAATATCTTGTTATTTTAATGTCAAAAACAGAAATGTCTACAATGGAACTAGGCTTAAATGCTAGCTGTATGGTATATTTTATTTGTTATTAATAATTTCTATCAGCCTCAGAAGCAAAGCAGTCAAATTCAGATTTTATTTGTGTTGCATTGTCTTGTACAGTGACTACCTACAGTCACTCACCACTCACTCACTCACTGATGATTATTGACCTTAGTACTAGTCCAACTAAACCTGCTGCCTCCTGCCTGCAGCTTCTTCTCCTCCTAATGTGAAGAGAGTGAGTCAAGTCAAGACGCAGTAATACTACTGCAGTAGTAGTACTAGTAGTAGCCCCACAGAGTTCTTTTTACTTCTTCTCCGAAGTTCTCCCTGTGTCCCTGACTCCCAGACTAAGCTGCCTGACTGTTCTTCTTCTTATATATTTTCTTAGAGAAGTTCTGAAGATAAGTAAGCCACAGCTTACTAGTCAGCAGAGCAGCACTGTGTCCTCTCCTATTCAGATTTAAATTAGTTCATTTATCAATTTCTTCCCTGCCAGCCACGACTGCCTGCTGGCCTTGGGCCCTGCCAGCCACAGTATTCACTGAGTCACTGCTGTACTACAGCCCTAACACTAGCTACCTGCAGTTAGTTTTTTCAGATGTTCAGTGTTCAGCCGCCCACAAGTTACACAACAAGTGTGCAAATGTTTTAAATGTGTTTAGTTTACAAATTACAGTCTCAGATGAGACAAGTAATGTAATTAAATGTGTTAACAGTCAGCTCCGCGCCTCCGCCAGCTCATCTGCTGCCAGAAGAATGTCTCACTGACTCACGAGTGGTCCGAGGTGCGCATGCCTGACTGCAAACGGCGCGAAAGCGTCAGTCGTCACTATAATTAATATTAATTTATAATCAGCCTTGCCTTGCCCTTAGCAACAGGAACAGCACCCAGCAAATCAGAAAACTGTGTTCTGAACACAGCCAGCCAGCTGCCGAGCCGCTCAGCCACCCACGGCATTAGGAGGGCGGGAGCAGGGGGGGGACTCAGGAGGAGGAGCTGCGAGTGAGGGTGAGCGTGAGCGAGGGCGCCAGTCAGAGGAGGGCCTGGGCAGCATGCTGCGTGGGGAGGAGGTCGGAGGAGGAGCCTGGAGCCAACTCTCAGCCGAGGAGGTGGAGCTGCAGCTGCTGTCATCATCACGACATCACCAGCCAGCAAGCCCAGCAACCACAGCCACTAGCCACCTAAGTCTACACTGCAGGACCAGGTACGTTCCACTATGTTGCTGGTGGTGTGCACTGGTGGTGACTAATGCCGTGGTGAGGGTCCACGTCCGACTCCAAGGTCCGGGACTGGGACTTAGTTGGGAGGTGGCGGGTGCGCTGCCGCTATGGTCCTGGTCCTGGAGGAATAGGAAAAATTAAAATTCGCCCAAAATTTAAATCACGAATTGATGGGTTGGGGGAGCGGGCGGGGAGGAGGCGAGTGGCGGCGATGGCCTGAGAGGCTACGCTGCGGTGAGGTCCCGACTGGCGACTCCAAGAGGACCGGGACTAGGAGGTGCGCTGCAGGCTAGGCTAGTG
Source organism: Neoceratodus forsteri (assembly GCA_016271365.2). Taxonomy (NCBI): domain Eukaryota; kingdom Metazoa; phylum Chordata; order Ceratodontiformes; family Ceratodontidae; genus Neoceratodus; species Neoceratodus forsteri. The sequence goes on along the minus strand of CM057449.1, from coordinate 605,069,816 downwards.
CTGCCACTATGGGCTATGGAGGAGGAATAGACTAAAATTCGCCCGAATCACCCAAATCACTGGAATTGATGGGTTGGGGCTTGGGGGAGCGGGCGGGGCCGGGGAGGAGGCGAGTGACTCGAGCGACAAGCCCAACTGTAGAGCGAGCATTTTGGCAGGCTGGCTGCAGCAGTGCCAGCGCAGGGGAGGAGGCGGAGCCGGAGGGAGGGGAAGGGGAATTTAATTTTTAAATGCCCAGCCAGGCCAGCCAAAGTCTACAGAGTTGGACTGCAGCGGGGGGGGGGTGTGCAGGTGGAGAGCCTGAGAGGTCATCACCGCGGCGTCTGAGCAATTTAAAAGTAAAAAAAAAATATTTTTTTATATCTTTTGACTTCAGGAGCCTTGGGCCCTCTGGAACTCTGGGCCCTGGTGCAGTGGCATCCCTTGCACCCCCTCTGACGCCGGCCCTGCCTCAGTGTCACCTAAGCATTCACAAGGTTCATTACCTCAGAAGCAGCAGTCTCTACCAAAAGGGATAGATGAAAAAAGATAAAGCTGTCAAGCCATCAGAAAAGCACCCTAAAGAACTCAGGGCATCTGGAAGGGGGAGCCTTGAAGTTGTTGATGGCAAAAGTACATAAAAATAGCCTCAGAGCAGGTGCTGGAAACAGTGCTGGCTTAAAAAAAAATGAAAAACATATTTCTGCTCTCCACCTGCAAGGGATATGGAGCAGGCAGTTGAGACAAGACAAATGCCCTCTACAGATGACATTACTAAGATGTGGCAGTTTGTCCAGGCTTTTTAAGCCATGGGAAATGTAACGGATATTGTTGCCCCTCCCTAGCATCAACCTGTCTTGAAGGGAGAGGAATATTACTTTTTTTGTGATTTAATAAGCTTTATTGAATATAAAAATAACAAAGTCAAAAACATTGACAAAGGAAACATCCAATATTTTCATAACAACAAAATATGATATACTGCCTCCTCCAACTAAAACAAAGTATACTTCAAGTGCAAATGATGACAAGTAAAGTCCCCCCACCCACCCATGTCAACCTCTAAAAATCTCCTCCCCAACCCAACCCACCCTCCACCCTGACAGGCATGAATCAGCAAGTTAAACTGTTACACTGAAAGAAGTCGGGTTGAAAATACATTCAAGATACTAAAAAGCAAGTTATAAATTTATTGTATGCAGGTGACCTCAGGGGGAGAAATGCCCCAGCAAAACTGACTGACTTCCCAGAAACAAATTGGATGAAAGGGTCCAATAGAGTCTGAAAGTTTAGTAACCCATGATTCATGGCAGCAATATTTATATCTGTATTCAAAGTGGACAATAATTCTTGAGTCCATTCCCTTAAAGGGGGAAGTATGCTGTTTAGCCAGTGCCTCATTATGAGAAGTTTGGTCACAGTAGCTATTACTGCCATGTAAGCTTTCTCCTTATCTGACCTGATGGGAATATAGTTACCTACTATACTGTACATATTTCTGAGGAGAAATACTGTGTATGACCAAAGAAAGAGAAACAAAACAGCTTTATGGACTGCCAATCAGCCGAAACACACGGACATGCCCAGACCATGTGCAATAATATGTCATCTCCCTGAGAACACCTATGGCACATGGGGTCAGAAATTTTACCCATTCTGAAAAGTCTGTAAGGAGTACAATATAGTTTGTGAAGAACAATAATTTGAACTAAACGTAGTCTGTCCTGTTTGATATGTTTATAAACATTATTCCATATTGACTTTCACATAGTAGAATCATAAGTTAGATTGAAAGCTTGTTGCTAGTAGTAAGCTATTGGAGTGCATAATTTCTAGGTCTTTTTGCCTAATTCTTTGTAAATCCTAGAAACAGCTCTATTTAGTAACGCCAAATTTGATAATATTGTAAAAAAATGACTGGTAGCCAAAAACAATGGTGGCCATCCCAGGAAGAACTGCAAACAGTGTGTCTCTAAATTCTGCAAAGGTAATAATTTTGTCTTTTTTGATGAAGTCTGCCAGTGAGGATGCATTCAGACCATTCCAAAGAGATGGCAAAATTATTTTTTTGTCAATCTGAATGTTCAAATTGTTGTAGAATGGTTGTCTTAAATCAGCTCAATATCTTAATTTTAAAAAAGTGTCACAACTGTGAATGGGCCCAGACCGACCATCCAATAGGTGAATCTTTTAGTAATTTAGGTAATTTAACAAAAGGGGTATACAATAAAGAAGGTAGTGTAATGTGATAGGTAGCCACTCTGTCCTCTTCTGTTTGTAACCAACACGGAACATATTGGTGCCCCCCACTCAAATAATTCCATTGAAAGTATTTAGCGCCACGTGGGGTAAAATAATATTGGAGCAAATGTGGGAGCTGTAATCCACCTAATTCTTTAGGCCTACATAGCTTTTCTAATGCCCACCTTGGGGATTTCCCCAACCACAGTAAGTTAGACCAAACAGAGTGGATTTTCGCAAACCACTGCTTAGGAAGAGGTAGCTTCAACATCGATAAGGGATATATTAATCTGGGTAAAGCAACCACTTTAAAAATATTGGCCCATCCCCTTAAGGAAAGTGGTAACTGTTGCCACCTTTGTAAGTCCAGCTCCAGCTGCTTAACCTCAGGGTCTAAATTAAACTTTTTTAGACAAAATACATCTCTGGCAAGTTTAATCCCCCAAAAAGGTATAGAATAGCAAACCCACTTGAGACCCAGAGCAGTTATATTGGCCTAAGAGCAAGCTGCAGAAAAAACAGTAGTCTTGTAAAGATTCAGTTTATAACCAGATAGTGTACTATACTCGGAAATTAACTTAAGTGCAGCAGGAAGGGAGGCTTGCCAATTAGAAACATGGAGTAATATGCCATCAGCAAACATGGATAATTTATACTCATGTGAGCATATCTCAACACCTTTAACCCAGACAGAAGATATAATTTTCCTGGTCAAAGGATCTATATATAAATTAAACAACATGGAGGACAGAAGCAGCCTTGACGGGTACTTCTATTTATTTTATTTATTTATTTATTGAATTTTGTTGACCCGGTAAGCCCAGTGGGCCTAGAAGTCCCTTTTTCAGGGGCAACCGGCGGAAGGGGATACAGATGGTAAGCAACTGAAATTGAACCAGATGAAGCTGTTGGTATTTTTAGTGAATGGGAGAAATCTGGCCTGGACACCGGGTAAATTCCCCTACTCTCCATTGGGGGCTTTTGGGCTGTCTGGGAGAGATGGACACTTCTCCAGGAGCGGCGGAGAGGAAGGACATCTCTGGGACAGGAGCTCTGGCCTCTGCTTCTGTCCTGTCTACTCAGGAGGCATTAGAGGTGGAATCGGCGATTGCAGTTCTTTCTCCCGGTCATGATTTGCTAGCCTAGGATGGAACTACACCTGCTACGGCATGCCTACCTGCTTTTGTCACTAGTATGCCTTTGGAAGAGTTCCCGGCTGACTTTGCATGTCCACGTCGACAGCAACTTTTGCGGTGCCGCCAGGAGTTGCTAGAGAGGAGTGCCATTGTTGAGGCGGAACTCAAAGCACTGCAGGAGGTTCCTCAGGGGGCCCAGGCTGTTTCGGACTGGAAAGGTTTGGTTTTCGAGACGGACATCGAAAAGCAAGTGGATGTGTTGCCTTCCACTGAGGATTCAGCGGGTTCTCGTTTAGCTGATACTTCGGCAGATGTCCCAGCCGGAGGCTCACCATTACAGGGCATTTCGAGGTTCCTGTTTCTTTGGACTCTCACACTAAGAAAACTAGGCTGGGACTGATGGTTGGTGTCACATTCTCCTGTTGCTTACTCTATTCAACCGATTGATACTGAGCAGGTTTTTTCCTTTCTGGATCGCAAACGCTCCAGGAAATGGGGTGACTTAGCCCCTGAACCCCCTAACACACATATTGAACAGTGGTCGCCTGACAAAGCCTTATCTGATGCTGGATGGATTGCAGGGTCATCAGGTCAATGGACACCGGACCCCACCAACCCCTCCTTTTTGAAAATGTGTTCCTCTCCTGTTACTGTGGCCACCAACGATGTTTCATCATTGAGCTCCACCAAACCCCGGGGTATTTCTACAGTTGTATTGCCTAATAATTTTGTTCCTGCTGTTGAAATTTCTGCCGCACCAGTTGTTCAGAATGAGGGTGCACCTACTACTGTTGAGAAGGGGTTTAGCTCGGTTCCTGGGGAGTTTGCTCTGGGGATGCCCCATAAAGCTTCTTTATTTAGGCTAGCTGATTTGTTTAAGCCTACTGGGGAGCCTGCTCCTCGGAGAAACACAGTACGCTTGCTATACAAGGGGGGCTTAGAACAACCGCCAGATAGATTATTTGTGGCTCGGTCTTTATTAAAACAATCTATGAAATACTTTTCTTCAAAAATTTTTGCTTTGATTTCATTGGGGAATGGGAACTACGATATCAGCTTTAAACAGGTTTCCAATCTTGATAGATTTTGGGCACAATATGAGAGCCTTAAATCTGACCCATTATGGGTCCCGTTTCAGGCTATTCCACTCACTAAACCCTTAATTAAGACCATAACTATCCTCTTTAAGAATGAAGGTGTCAATATTGAAGACATCCTTTTTTGGTTACGGAAACAATGTGATATTTTGGGAAGGCCTATCCCTATGCTTGATAGTGAAAAAATCTGGGATGGCAGTTGGAGGGTTAAAGTGAAGCTTTTTTCCACTAATTCTGGTCCTGTCCACCTCCCTAGTGTTTTTTTTCTTGGGAAAGATTGGGGGTCAATCTTTTGTGCTGGGCAACCTAGATCGTGTTTCAAATGTGGGTCTCGGCTACATTTGAGTTCTGCCTGTGACACCTCTAAATGTACCCATTGTTTGGAATATGGGCATTTGGCTGCAGTTTGTCTGAACCTTTTTAGATGCAACCTATGTGAACAGACTGGTCATGCATATGGGCGGTGTCCTTGGGCCTCGCACAATAGATCTGACTGTCCGCCACATGACGGACTTATTAATCAAGCACAGAGGCTTTTTTCCCAAACATCTGACAAAACGGTAAAGCAGGCTGCTGATTGTGTTCAGTTTCCCGCCCAGATTGCCTCTGTTTCTACTAGTCCTGTTGAAACAATGGATGTTAACCCCCCTGATACTCTGGTAGACATTTCTGCTCCAATTCCTTCTGGGGATTTGCTGGTAGAGGAGGCTATGGGTCAAATGCCCCCCCTCCTCCCCCAGTTGAACCCCCATTTAAAGTTGTACAACCTAGGAAGAGGAATAGGCGTGGCAAGACTATGCCTGATGTTGCATCTCCTCCTAATACCGTTGCCCGTAGAGACATGGTTAAATTGAGGAATACTTTTTCCCCGCTGGAGGAAGATGTTGGTGGGGATTCTGGAGAGGATACTGACACTTTGTCGGTTGTTTCTAACACGGATTCTGAAACTAGATTAGATGATTCCATCGCTAAACGTACTAGAAGGCAGCAGCTGGGTAAACCCCCTTGAAGTATTCGCTATGTCTTGTAATGATTTGGACCTACCCTCTTTTTTTTTTTCCTGATATGTCTTCTCTTAAGATTTCTACTTTAAATGTCAATGGTCTGAAGGGGGTGAAGAAACGTGTTGGGGTTCTTTCTCTCCTGAAAACTTTTGACTTGGATGTTATTTGCTTGCAAGATGTCCATTTGAAGACCTCTCAGGAACTAAGACATACTTCTTATAATTGGACTTTAAGGCCTTCATTTTGGTCTATAGGGGAGGAACCCTGTGATGGCCTCGGGGTATTATTCTTCAATTCTGCTTTTTCTGTGTCCAGGTTGGTGGACATTCACCCTGGGAGGGCATTATGTTTAGACATTACATTTTCTATGGCTAGATTTCAAATCCTTTCTGTTTATGCCCCACAAACAAAAGCTCAACGGGTAGCTCTTTTCAAAGAAGTGCAGCCATACTTGCATACTTCCCGATTGGTTGTTTGGCTAGGTGATTTCAATTGTGCTTTATCTACTAAGGATAGGGGTCTCAAAATGGACAAAATGTTTTGTGATTCAGTTGCTTTACATAAGGTAGTGTCCACAGCTCATCTCATAGATGCTTATAAGACGTTGTACCCTACGGTGGCTTTAATTTTTTAAAGGTACCCTACACGAGAGGATAGATTTTGTTTTGTTTCATCAATTTTGCAGATAAGGCAGGCCATGGTTGTCCCTATTGAATTTTCAGATCATACTGTTCTCACAGTCTTTCTTTCTTGGGAAGGGGCCCCGAGATGTCAAAAAAGCCTTTGGAGACTGAATGAGAGTACGTTGGAAGATCAAGCCCTTAAAAAATTCTGGTTGAGAGACTGGGCGGCTCGGATATCGGTGGTGGAGTGCTATGACTCCATCTTAGAGTGGTGGGAGGATACCAAACTGGGTTGGAAGCATTTTTTTCTAAATAGGGCTCAGGTCAAAACTCAGAAAGATTATCTATCTTATTTACAGCTAAGACATCAATTGCAGCATCTCATATCACTGTCTGAAACTTCAGTACATGATTATAGCACACATATAGCGCATTTAAAAAAACAGATGGTAGCATTGCAATATGATAGGGGTAGATCTTTAGGTCAAGAATTGAGGTTTGACACAAATCTGTCCAAACATTCTTTGGACCCCTTTAAAGAAAGTCATAAAAGGGTAAATTCTAGACTTCTGCTAGTTTCATTAATCTACTTCTATCCACCTTAGTTTGAGAATTATAAATAATTATTATCCTAATTTCTGTTTGTTTCATCTTGACATCCAAAATGAATATCCTACCTGGAACTAAATCTGTAATCTTCCTAACTTTAACTTCTTCAATTGAAAACACAATCCCTACCCCTGAACATCTTTCTTCCTCTATAGACCATATTGATGCACTCCACCTCCAATCCTTTTGTGCCTGGTTTACCTCCTCCAAGGTATGTAATCTGGTATCCTGCATAATAACTACCTCCGCTCTTAAACCATTCAAGATTTCAAATGTTAACTGCCTCTTTTAAAATGCTTAATACAATAAACATTGACAGAAAGGCATGTTCACTGATGCATGATACCTCAATAGCAGAAAAAAGAAAAACTAAAAAAACAACATATTATTATCTTATGTCCTTGGATTGTTTCCTTTTCTTTGACACTTGCGTGTCTGTAGTATTCCCACTTTCTGAATCTTTGTCCGAGACCTCAAAGTCTGAAGTTAAAGATTCTTCTTCAACAGTTGCCTAGTCTTCATCCTGTATTGCAGCAAATCTATTAGTAAAACGATCCTTTCACTGTCTTTTTCCACTGTTTTTGCCCCTCTTTGTGCACAATGTCACCCCCTTCTGGATCTTGTTATACTAGTGAAGTCTGTTTCTGTTTTTTTCCCTTTTTTCTTTATTTCTTCCTCTTCTGTTTCCAACCTTGTTTTTTTGAACTACTGCTGTCTTTGCTTGTGGCTGCTCTCCCCGGGGCCTGCTCTTCTTGATTTTTATTCAACAGTGTAGTAGGAAGGGGAGGGGAGGGGACACTTACGTAAAGTTCTTCATTAACACCACCCTATTGATTTCTAGAGGTTCTGCATTTCTTGCTTCATAAACTATTTTATCCTCCTTCCCTTTTTCCTTTTGAGCTTTTGCTAATACCACATCCTGCTGAGCCATCTCATTTTGATCCGAGATATTATGTGCTGCCCAAGGACAATTTAAATAAAAATGACCCTCTTCTTCACATAGGCTGCACCTGGGTTTATTTTTACATTCAGAGCCTTGATGTCCCAGAGAGCCGTAGAATCCACATTTTAATTGATCACAGGCATTACTTAGATGGCTCTTGTCCCCACACTTATAACAAGCCTTAGGTTGGCCTGCATAGAAAACAACTCCACAATCTCTCCCCAGGAAAAAGCAGTTGGCCAAATGCTGAACTTCACCTTCTGTTTGTTTTAACGTAACTTTATACTTCCATTCCCCTGTCCATAAACACTCATCATCCAAAATCAGCTCTGGGGGACCATGAACCACACATCTTTGTCATAACCAGAAAGAAATATCATCTACATTCACCCTCTCATTTCTGAATAATATTGTTACAATACAGAATGCAGGTTTTGTCAGGTGAATTGCATAGAAATTAGACCACTGTGGTGTTCTTTTAATCTGATGAAACAGTTTCCAAAACCTGTCTAGGCCTCCAGAATGTTTGAAATTAATATCATACTCAAGGCTTCCTGGAATGTGAATTAATGCGTATATTTCATACGGGTAAAATGTCATGCAGTTTTTCAAAAGTTCTCTGCAAATGTATAATCTGTCTGGGGCCACCGAAGGGGAACCTCTATATCTTAACTTGACTGTGTTTCTTCTTTTTGCCTGCTGTGGGCCTTGATTTCCAGGAAATAACCTTTCTCTTGTAATCCCTTCTCAGGCATTCTCTTTCTAGTTTTTCTCTTTATCATTTTGATTTTCATTTTGAACTGTATCTTGTTCTAATTCCATAGAGGAGTCCCCATCACTATTTTCTTCATTTATTTGATCTGACTCAAGGGTTTCTGCACCCTTTTTTTCCATTTCATCCTTAGTATTTTCTCCTGAAGGGTGTATATGCTCTTCAGGAGAACCAGGCCTGTTTGGGTCCCAACCCTTCCCATCTGCTGATCTTCTCCAACCTGCTTTGATCAGAGCATCAGCCACCCATTCAGGTGTATCTTTATACTCATGAGGGTTCATATTCATGACTTCTTCTGCCTGTAAATCATTTGTTGCAATATCCTCTTCCTTTTTATTTTTACATGCATCTTCCTTTTTATTTTGAAATTTTCCTTGCCCCCCTGCCCATCTTAGGCCTAGTCTTTTTTGACTTTCTTTCGCCATTCCTTTTAGGGCACTATCAGGGTTAACATCTCTTCTACTAGCAGACTGCATCTTAGAAGAGCCTGGTTCTGAGCATGCAGCCTCTGCCATGTCATTGCTACACAGCTGATTTTGACAGGCTTTTTTCTCTTCTCTCATTCCCTTGCCTTTGCCTGCGGTTTGCATTTTCTTGCCCGCTATCCCAGCCAATCTCTTTTTAACAGCTTTAAAACCCACAGTATTCAACTTACTGTTGTTCTGCTCTGAGATCACATTGTCCAAGGGAACTTCACATACAACATTCTCATGTGCTGCAATGCCCTTTTCTCTTTCCAACAATTCCATTTTTCTCTCCATCATGACTGCTTCTCCTGCGCTTGTCTCCTTTAGGATTAAGGCTGGGTTGGAGACCTGCTTCCCAGCCTCCCGCATGTCCTCACTCATGCAGAAACACTGAACATCCAACAAAGACACTGCCACATCAACACTTCCTCCTCCTCCTCCTCCTCTGCTGTCTGGCTCCAAACTGAGCTCCTCCACTCTGCTCACAGGAAGTCAAGCCCCCTGCTGTCAGAGTAGGGGAATTTCACCAGTGTCCTGGTCATATTTCCCTCATTCACTACAAATACCACCAACAGCGTAATCTGGTTCAATTTCAGTTGCTTACCCCCCTCCCCCCGGTCACCCCTTAAAAAGAGATTTATAGGCCCAGTGGGCTTACTGGGTCAACAAAATTCAACATAACAAAACAAACAAACAAAACAAGTGCCCCGTGTGTAAAAAGATGTGCCAGGACTGATTTTTTAGTGGCAGCCTGTGTCAACCACAGGATGGGGCTTGAACTGCCCGTGTGCCCAAAAATGGTCTGCGACATGGTGCTAGGGGGCATGTGGCAGATGCAAGCTGCCACATCCCCATAAATGGGATTCTCAGAATTCTCCCAGAGGGAGAAATTCTAAGTACCCTTAGACCAGCCAGGGTGGGTCTAAGGGTACTTAGAAAATTCTCCCATGGGAGAGTTTTCCTGTCTGCAGCAATGTGCCATGATCCCCCCTTCCCCAATGTCATTGGAATTAATATTAATACAAATACCCCAGTTCCTGGGGATCTAGAGGCCCCACTCCCCGATCCCTGATGTTGCTGGTATTAATAATTAATAAATATACCACCATTCCTGGTTGTCTAGTGGTCCTCCTCCCCAATCCCCAATGTCTCTGGTATTAATATTAATAAATATACCCCCATTCTTGGTGGTCTAGTGGCCCTCTTACCAATCCCAGATGTCACTGGTAGTAATGATAATAATACCCCCATTCCTGATGGTCTAGTGGCCCCCTTCCCTGATCCCTGATGTTGACAGTAGTGATATTAATAATAATACCCCCATTCCTGGTGGTCTAGTGGCCCCCCTACCTGATCCCTGATGTGGCCGATAGTAATATTAATAAATATACCCCCATTCCTGGTGGTCTAGTGGTCCCCCACACCCCCTGCTGGTAGTGCCCAACTCCCCAATCCCCCCACATGGAAAAACAACCAGTGACTGGCACAGCCCACCTCTGCAGCTGCCCACTAACTGAACCATCAATGAGCACCCATTGTATAGTGTATGCAATGTACACTATACAATAAGTGCTTAGTGCCAGTTCAGTTGATGGCCGGCTGCAGAGGTGAGAAGTAGTCTGTGCCAGTCGCTGGCTGTATTTCTGTGTGGAGGGGAGTGGGAAGGTGGGCACTACCTGTGGGGGGTGGGTGCCACTAGACCACCAAGAATGGGGGGTATATGTATTAACATTAATACAGGCAACATCAGGGATTGGGAAGTGAGGTCAATAGACCACCAGGGACAGGGGTATTTTTATTAATATTACTACCTGTTATATCAGGAATTGGGGGGCACTAGACCACCAGGAAGGGTTTCATTTTTTTGACCCGGGGACCGGAAATTGGGGGACCTCTTGCCTTTGTTCCAGGAGCCTGCAGCAAACCCCTCCTGTGTGCCAGGTGTTTGTTGCATGGGAGAGGTTGCCACAACTGAGGGTACTTAGGCACCAGGACCCCTTCTGTACCAGAATCTGGTGCAGGATCCCTGGTGCACTGGGCTTCAGACCAAGTTGCTGTTTGCTTCAGCTTGTACCAATTTATGCCCTCTTTGAGAATCAAGCCCACAGACTTGTTCTTCTTCAAAAATTACATCTTACACTAATCCCCTTGTTCTATCAACTTTTTGAGGTAATAGTACCAGTTTTTAAGATGTGTCCCTGATTTTGGGACTTTGTCCCTGTTTTTATTAAGCCTTGTCCCTGATTTATGAGGCAGGAGGTTGAGAGAAATGCTGCTGTCTTGCAGAACCTTTTAACTAAATAGGTTCTAAACCTATCTTCTCAAGGTACTGCTAGTCAGTCCACAGTTTTAAATAGATATTGTTGGAATTCAGTTGTTAGAAGAAAACGTTACTCACTGTAGAAATGTTCTTTCTTCTATGGGATCCAACAATGAGCCATATAAATCCTGCTCCTTTCTCCCCTTCTAGAAACTGAATAGTGTTTCCCACAAGAATCAGTCTGATAATTTTTCTTCTGTACTTGAGCATTAACAGTTTACTTTTTTCCAGTTTAACATCTGTTCTAGTGCTGAAATAGACCTGTCTGTCATGTTTATTTTTTTTATTTAGTGTTGAAATAGACCTGTCTGTCATTTTTAATTTTTTTTTTATTTAGTGTTGAAATAGACCTGTTTGTCATTTTTTTTTTTTATTTTAAAACATTTAAAAAATCATTAGCTTAGATAGTGGGGGTCACTGCTGTCCCGGCTTCAAAGACTCATATCTGACATTTTGCCAGTGGGGTGTGTGGGACCACTGTGCAGAGTTTGAATAGGGTTCTAAATTCTATCGTTGGCATTTAGTTCCATTTGCCCGGGCACAATTCCATGAGGAAATGATGCACTGTTGTATGGCTTATTGTTGGATCCAATAGAAGAAAGAACATTACAACAGTGGGTAATTGTTTATGAATGCAAACATCTTGTGACAATACCACATTTCAGAGGTGTGTCAGTGTTGTGGCCAATGCAGTGGATGCTTTACTGGGCATGTCTCTCAGTCAACAATCAAGGGGGAAGGTGCCAATGACAGCAACTTCAAAGAGAGCCAAGGAGGTGAAATGAATCTGTCGCTGCAATCATGAACAGTTTCTTCACTGCAGTGGCACCTCTCCCCTTCCTCACAACCTTGTTGGCTCCTGCCACTCAGCACTCTGTCACTGGCCCTTGCTCCACCAACAACTTGTTTGTTCTGTGTGCCTTTCCTGGTGAAACAAGTAATGAGCCGTGGCTCCTGCTGCCTGTCAAAAACCCCAAGGAAAGCCAACATCAGGGTGCCCAATCCTTGTGCCGGCATGTATCCCTCATCCCAATAATGTGGCACACTGGGAGTCCACTTAGGTGTGCCAAAATGTGTCCGACACCAGGATACCCACTCCTGGTGTTGGATGCACCCCCCCAAAACCTGTCTGTAATCTGCCGATATTGTGGTGCCCAATCCTCATGTCAGCATGCCCCATCACCACCACTGTTGTGGCTACTGGGAGCCCACCCCAGTGTGCCAAAATGTTTTTTTTTTTAAAACCTGTAAAAGAAGGAAAACTGTCCTTCTGGCGTGTTTTTTTTTTTTGTTTCCTGTAAAAAAGAAAACAGTCCATCATCATCTCCTCAGTCCCCTCTCCCCCAGTCCAACTGAGCAACCACCTCCTCACACCCCCCCTCACCCATATTTGCCCTCTGGAGGTCAGGAGCAGAGATCTTCTCTGGACCGGGACACGTCTGCACTCTTCAAAGCTGAAATGTGACCTGAGGAATCGGTAAGCACTGTATGATGGGAGTCAATGGGGGTTTCAGCTTAGGTTGATATCTCAACCATTTTTAGGAATTGTGGTCTCAAATTTTCAACATGAATATGTCGTTATCATTTTGTTACTCGTTTCCAAAAGGTGATTTTGCGGTCACTGTGCAGAATCACCTTTCAGGACCAATTAATGAAACAACAGTGCCACTGCTCATGAGGTGGGGTCCCAAATAACCAATGTTGGAAATTTGGTGAAAAAATTCCAAGAAATGACTGCGGTATGAGTGTGAGTTACACAGTTTCTGTGTATGCTTGTAACTTCACCAATTTTTCATATTTTTAATCCAGATTTTTAAAATTTTAATTTTTTTACACCTCCTTATGAAAAGTACCATTGTCATTTTTCACATCCTGCCCAAAATGCGTTGTCGCACCTGTGGCACAGAATGGTGTGGTGGCTGTGGGAAATAGATTTTTAGAACAGAGTAACAAAATCACAGTGCCACTGTTCATGAGGGAAGGTCCCAAAATGGCCATGTTGAAAATTTGCTGAAAAAATTCCAAATGATGATTGCATTACACGCGTCCGTTGCGCAGTTTCTATGCATGCTTGTAACGTCACCAATTTTTCATATTTGCACTCCAGATTTTCAACATTGCCATTTTTTCACACCTCATGAACAGTACAGCTGTCATTTTTCACATCCAGCCTGAAATGTGCTTTCCCACCTGTCATGCAGAATGTTGTAGTCACTTTGAAAAATCACCTTTTGGGATTGAGTAACGAAATGATAGTGCCACTTTTCATGAGGTGGGGTTCCAAAATGCCCATGTCGAAATTTGGAGTGAAAATACCTATAAATGCTGGGGTGTTAGGGCTTCCAACCATAATGCTCCACCCTGTAGAGACTGACAGGCATCAGGGGTGTGACTTGGAGTCATCAGCTGTAATGCCCACGCTTTTCCATCCCCACCTCCACCCTACAGCCAGTAAAGACAGCGAGATGTGCCTTGGAGTCTTTGGCCTTAATATTCACCCACTATTCTATACTGAACCCATCTCACCTTATTTCCTTATGGAATAGGGTGGGTATGAGGGCTGAAGACCCCAAGGTACACCATGACACCTATCAGAGTCAGCAGGGTGAAGTGAGGTGAAATGGCATGAGTGTTATGGCTGATGACACAAAGGCACACCCCCAATGCCTGTCAGTCTCTGCAGGGTGGGGGTTGGGGTTGGCGTTACTTCAATACCTCACTGCCATTCCTATTATGCATCTCTTTAACTCCTGCACTACCAATGCCAAGGCCAGCAAGCAAACATTCGGCATTGATAAATGCTTGTTTCTTCTTGAGCTAGTAAGAAAATCTATGTACTTTAGGTTGGTTGCTTAGTTCTCCATCCTCCTTCTAAAGAGCAAAACAGCTTTCCCAAACTTAATCAACTTACTATCTGTCCATGGCCTAGTTCAGAAACTCATTCTGATGCTACAATATGTGACAAATTGCTCCCTGCTGCATCCTTATGATTGTTACAATGTCCCATTTGTACTGTGGAAACCTGGATTGCACATAGTGCTTCTAGTGTGGCTACACCAGTGCCCTATAAAGGGGCAAAATCACATTACTTTGCAGATAAAGCCCCTGAAGCCACCTGCTCAGCATTCCTGGGACTGCAGTCTTCCTTTTTATAAATAAGGAACTTGGGATTTGGACATGCATCCTTCTGGGTCCTATTCTAGGGCTGTGCCACAAAACCAAAGGAACAACTACTATAAGATCTCTATATACTGTACTTTATCCTAGTGGCTCACTTCTCACCTCTTCTTACAATACCTAGCTCTGTGTGGAGTTTTCAAGTTCCATTTCTAATGGAATACCATAGAATTTTGAAAAAGAAATCACAAAAATGTCGCTGAATTCCAATGGAAGCTGAATTCTGAAATTCTGAAAGTGTATAGCTGATTTTATTGAAACCACATAGATTAGTAATACAAAACTGCCATTTATCTTGAATTCTGCTGGAAGAATTCCACATTCTGTATAGCTCTAACATTACTCCATCACAAAGAGTTAGAAAAGTCCCTTTATGTTCTAATAGTGGAGGAGAAAAAGTCAACATCAGTCTAAATTAAGAAGGAACTGACAGCACAGACCCACCTTTAACATTCACTAATCCAGCTGATGAACCATGTGATGGCTTAAGGGGGAATCCCAGTGATGAACCATGTCATGGCTTAAAGAGGAATCCCAGTTAATAGACAAAGGGCAGCAGTTGCTGCAGAAATTCCTGATTAGGGCTTTCAGCATTAAAGTGAAATGTTTAAGTACCTGTTTCAAATATTATCATATTTTGAAAGCCCCACACTGAGTGGCATGTCACTGAGCTGCCTGCCACCATCTTGCACACACCAGGCAGCTTCCAGTAGACAGGACTACCAACTCTGGCATTAGTTGGTAGCCTTTATTAGCATACCCCGTGTGCCTGAAGCCACCTGGTGAGTGCTTCATGGGCAACTTGGTGGCATAACGCGTCAGTGTGGGTCTTTCAAAGTCAGATAACATCTGACACAGTTGCTTACAACTTTTACTTTAATGTTGAAAGAACCAATCGTGCATTTTTTCAGCAATTGCTGCCCTTTTTCTATTAACATTTATTTTGCCAACATAGATATTGTTCATTGTTGTTGTAGCACACAAACTTTCAGGGCCACATGAGTTTCTTCTTCAGGTACTGTACCTTAAAGTATATACTGACCTAGTCAGCAAACATGACATACTGAACATGAGTGTTCATCGGTGTTATGTCCTAGGAACATGTCTGTTTGTGCTCATGTCATAGATGCATAGATACATAGAAACTGACAGCAGATAAAGGCCTACAGACTCATGCAGTCTGCTCACCCAACCTAATTATACTGCTCTGTCCCTAGTGGCTGTCTCACACCTTGGTCTCTGCCCACTCACTTCTGACTAAGAGCATATTCCTGTCCCATTGAATCTGCTCACTGATTTGGCCCTAACTACTTCTTCTGGTAACTTGTTACACTGGTCTAGCACGCTTTCTGTGAAAAAGTGTTTATGGGCATCATTCTTGAATCTCTCCCACTGTCAATTTGAGTGAATTTCCTGGTGTCCCGGTATTTGTGCCCAGGCAAAAAAAATTATTCGATGATAGCCCTGTTTATCATGGGTAGGTATGTACTTGTATGTTTCTATCATGTCACCCCTTTCCCTTCTCTTTTCAAGGATGTACATGTCCAAGTCCTTTATCCTCACTTCTTATGTCCTTCCCCCTGCTCCCTGTTCCATCTTGGTTGCCCTGTGCTGTACTGCTTCCACTTTGTCTCATTCTTTCCTCAGGTGTGGACTCCAGTGCCTCATACAGTACTCCAGCTGGACAACAGTGGGCTCAGGGAGGGTCATGGTGGTGGAGCGTAGGCACATTCTGCAGCCAGTTCCACCACAAAACTCCTATGCTGCCCAGGCAGAGTGGGGCTGTCCCACCAAGACACCGTTGTAGTGACTGGGGTGGATGTGGGGGTCCTCCACAGCAGAGACCCTGAGGGGGTGACAGAGGACCCCAGAAGAGGAGGAGGAAGTGAATCCTGGTGGGGGACTCTATATTAATGGGGATATAGTTGGGAGTAGGTAGAGCTGAAGAGAGGGAAGTTTGGTGCCTTCCTGGCACCACAGTATGCAGGGATGTAAAGAGGATCCAAGGATTGCTGGGGCAGCAGGAAGGGAGGGAGGGAGGGAGAGCTAGACATCATTGTCCATCTGGGGATAAATGACCTGGCTAGGGTTGAGCCAGCTGCAATGAAGGAAGAGTTCAGGGAGTTTGGGAGGGTCTTAGGCAAGTAGCATGATCTGTGACCTTCTCAGAAGTGCTACCTGTCTATGATAGGGGAGCTGACAGTATTCTCCACACTAGAAACTTCAACACATGGTTGAAGAAATGGTGCAGAGAAGAGGGTTTCAGTTTCATTGGGAACTGGGGCATCACCTGGAGGGATAAGGAACTGTACCGGGTGATGGCCTGCATATATCCAGGACAGGAACTGTAGTCCACAGTGAGCGATTTAAATGCTACTTTGGCAAACTTTTAAACTAGCTGAGGGGGGAGGCAGAATGAGGCAGAGAGAAATAAACTGTCTCCCCCTACAAGCTCGAGAGGTCAACTATGGGAATCTGGAGGGAGAAAAGAAACCAAAAAATAATGAAATCCAGGGGCAGAAGAAAAGAATGAAGTCAAGACGATGAGTGAAAGAAATAAAGAAAGGCAAATGGCAAAAAAAGGGAGGGGGGGCAGCACATCCTGATAAGCCATGTGTGTGAAAGCTCATAATCTGGGTCAACAAGACTGCAGACCTAGAGGCCACAATGGTGAAAGTGGACCTGAATTTAGTCACCACTGCAGACACCTGGTGCAGTGAAAACCAGGACTGGGATATGGCCATACCAAGTTGTGTTCTGTTCAGAAGGGACAGGGTAGGTAGAAAAGGGCGAGGAGTAGCTCTTTATGTAAGGGACAACATAAAGGTTACAGAAATACAAAGGGAGCGGGGGGGGAGTGGAAGTACTGTGGGTCACCATGGGAAAATGGAAAGAGGCCATTATTCACACAGGAGAGAGCTACAGACCTCCAGCACAGGTGGAAGAAATGGATGGGGAAATAATGGAAGCAATCCATACTTCAGTCTACCAGAAGTGGATTGGAGTCTCCCAGCTGTAGCAACAGCCAGGAGTAGGGAATTCCTGGACTCACTGCAGGGGCATTCCTCAGCAACTTGAAATTGAACCCAGTCAAGAGGAGGCATTGCTGGATTTGGTACTGACAAATGGGGACAGTACTGCTGATGTTACAGTGGGGGACCACCTGGGGACCAGTGACTGTCACACAGTGTGATTTAATATTAGAACTGGGTTCGAATTGAACCACATGAGAATAAGGGTCATGGACTTCAGGAGGGCTAATTTGAAGAAAAAGGGGGGATGCTTCAGAGATGCTCTGCCAGGCATAGGGAAACTAGGGGGAGTGGAGGACCAGTGGGAAAAAATAAAAGAGGGTATTGAAAACCCTATGAATCTCTGTGTCAGGCAGGTTAGCAAGGGCAAGAGAAAAAAGAAACCACTATCATTCTCTAGTGAAGTAGCAGAAAAAGAAAGAGCAAAAAACAGGCTTTTAGAAAGTATAAAAAAGCACAGAAACAGGAGAATAGGGAGACTTATCAGGAGGAACATGGGGAGGCAGGGAAGGCAGCTAGAAATGCACAAGTTCAAACAGAGGACAATATTGCCAAATCAGGAAAAAAAGGGGCAAAACATTTTTTAGACATAAGCAAAAACAGAAAGACCAAGGTATAATAAGGCTGAAAGGGGGAGGAGGGGTGTGTTTGGAGGAGGATAAAAAAAAATGGAAATATTAAACAGATACTTCTCTTCAGTATTTACTGAGGAGGGGGTAGCTAGCAGGCCAGTGATAAAGGATAAGGGCATTAAGAGAAGGGAGGTGGACACTAGTCCTTTTACAGTGGAAGGAGTCCAAAGGAAATTGTCACTGTTATAAGTAGACAAGGCAATGGGACCAGATGGGGTGCACCCCAGGTTACTGAGGAAACTCAAGGAGGAGTTGGCTGCACCTCTGACAGCCCTGTTCAACCTGTCACTAGAAATGGGAGAGGTCCCTGGAGACTGGAGGACAGCTGATGTAGTCCCACTCCACAAAAATGGAAACAGAGAGGAGATTGGAAATTACAGGTCTGTCAGTCTGACTTCAGTAGTGGGCAAAGTAATGGGATCCCTACAGAAGGAAAGTATTGAGAAATATCTTGTTTCCTATGGTCTTCAAGATCTGAGGCAACATGGGTTCACAGGATGGAGGTCTTGCCAGTTAAACCTGATCGAGTTCTTTGACTGGGTGACCAAGGAACTGGAGCAGGGAGAAGCAGTTATCGTAGCCTACCTGAACTTTAGTAAGCCCTTCGACATCATTCCACATAGAAGACTGGTGAGCAAGCCGAGAAGCTTGAGAGTGGGTCCTAAAGTAGTAAGAGGGGTTAAGAGCTGGCTGGACAATGAGAGTCAGAGGGTGGTGGTGAATGGTGTACACTCTGGATTGGGCAAAATCACCATTGGCGTGCCACAAGGATCAGTACTAGGCCCAGTCCTCTTCTCTGCATTTATAAGCGGTATTGCAGAAGGATTGGAAGAGAAGGTATGCCTGTTTGCAGATGACACAGAAATCTGCAACAGAGTTGATATACCGGGGGGTAGGGGGGTGGAGAGAATGATAGAGGATTTAAAAAAGCTGGAAGAATGGTCACGGGTTTGGCAGCTGGGCTTCAATGCAAAAAGTGCAAAATAATGCACTTGAGGCACCAGAAACCCAAGTACAACATATCAACTGGGAGGAGAAGTACTAGCAGTCACAAAACAGGAACAGGATGTGGGAGTAATCATTTCTGATGACCTGAAAGTAGCTAAACAGCATGACAAGGTAGTGAGAAAGGCTAGCGTGATGCTCAGATGTGTAGGCAGGGGTATCACTAGCAGAAAGAAGAAGGTAATAATACCCCTGTATAGATCACTAGTGAGACCCCACATCAAGTACTGTGTCCAGTTGTGGAGGTCCCACCTCTGAAAGGACATGGAAAGGGTGAAGATGGTGCAGAGGAGGGCAACCAAAATGTTGCAGAGCCTGCATCAGAAGCCTGATGAAGAAATGCTTAAGTAACTAAATATGTATTCCCTAGAAGAATGGAGGGAAAGGGGGGGAAGGGGGGGTATGATGGAAACATTCAAATACCTCACAGGAATAAACAAGGTACAGGAAGGGAGCATTTTCCAGAGAAAAAGATGCTTGAGGACAAGGGGTCTCACTATGAAGCTGGAGGGGAGGTGGCTGAGAGGAAATGTGAAGAAGTACTTCTTGACAGAAAGGGTGGTGGATGCTTGGAACAGACTCCCAGTGGAGGTGATAGGGGCTAAAATGCTTATAGGATTCAAGAAAGCATGGGGTAGACACAAAAGGGTCTTAGAAGTGAGGCGGGGGGGTGCAAAGTGGAAACCAATTAGGGTCTGTGGTGGCACTGTAGATAGAGAAAATAGGGCAGACTAGGTGGGCCAGGAGGTCCTTATCTGCCAAGAACTTCTATGTTTCTATGCTTCTATGTTCCAGCTGGGGTCTCACCAGTGACCTGTACAATGGAAGGATTATCTCCTGACTTCTGCTGATTATTCCCCTCATTATGCATCTCAACATTCTGCTTGCCTTTCCCACAGCTCTACTATGGTGTGTTTTTGGATTTTATGCTGCCTGATATCATGACTCCTTTTTACGTTTCCTCTGTGATGCATTCCAGCACCCCTCCCCCATTTCATACTGCACCCTTGAGTTCCTTTTCCCTAGGTGCATAACGTTGCATTTTTTTATGTTAAAGCACAGCTGCTGGATCTTTAACAAGTTCTCTAGCCTGCTTAGATCCTCCCTGAGTTCCTTTATCTCCTTCTCCATGTCAACCCTTTCTTTATGTCATCTGCAAATAGGGAACTTGTCCTTGATGCCATCCCCTATGTCAGTTCCTTATGTGATTGTTCTACCTCCTGGTCACCACCCACACTGCAGACATTAACTCAGGTAGCTAGTCTACCACAGATAACCCTGCTAGTGTACAAATTATGACTGATGTCCAGTGTGGACAATTCCCATTCAATATATTGAATATGTGAATATTGACAGATGAGCTGGTTCCAGTACTGGTACCTGTACTGATGGTCCCATATCCTCATGTGAATACTCTTACATTTTTGGTGAAAAGATGGAGAATGTGTCATGCCATTTGTCAAAGTAGTCAGTGTCTATGTGTTGTCTATTGCACTATTTTGACACTCATTTTTGTTGTATGTTGCTTATAATATCAAACTGTACTCTGCTTGCCCACTCCTATTTGATACAATAAGTACACCCCTCTAACCATCCCTATGTTTAGGCTATACCATGCATCAATGGTCATACACACAGATGTTGCATCACTGATCTGATGTACCAAACAGTTCACAGTTTCACTGTTCTGAGAAACAGAAATCTGAGCAATCTATTCCAGTTCATGTACAGAATGCAAGCATGTTTCCAAAGTGGATGCACACAACTTCCTTTTGGGCTGACTGTGCCACATTGTCTCCAGATTCTCCAGACACTTTCACACAGGGTTGTGCAACACCCATCATGTGACATAAACCCTGCAGCTCCCTCACACTAGTTCCACACATGTGGGGCTGGTTTTCTAATTTGTGGCACATCTGAAAATTGTTGTTGCAATTGTAGTACTTTTATATTAGATGTGCACTGAACATGTCTACCTCAAGTGGCTACATGTTGGAATATTTGTTTACAATTAGACAATACAGCAGTGTTACTGATACAAAGAGTGGCAAAACCAGTAAACTGCATCCAAGTTATTGCACAGTTTGCATTAAGGAAAATTTAGTCCCTGGTATAGGACTGTGTTCTGCTACATCATCTCAGATGTTACTTATAATAGAGACAGACAGGCAAGTTGATATATCCTGGAGATTAGAGCACTGAGCTGGGAACCTGGATACCCAGCAGAATTAGGTTTGAATCCAATTATCACCACCTGCATGATGTATTAACCTGCACTAAACCTCCTTGTGTATCATACCAGTAAACATGTGTGCCTTTCCTGGTCAAAAACTCTAAACAAAATAAATACTTCTTCCAATGACTATATATGTATATATATATATGTTTTTGTGCTAAGGTTCTACGTCCATGCCCATCTGTCTGCCTCACCACATTTGTCCACCCTGCACTGTCACCACAGCTGCTGGCTCCCAAACACCCCTAGCTTTCCCCCCCAAGAGTGGGGCTGCTGGGGGCCCCCCATCCTCCCAATGGAGATGGGTGGGTAGCTCAGGACTGGGAGTCCAAGTGGCAGCATGAGGTCTACTCAATGGGGTGTACATCATCTGGTGGAGGCAGAACCACTGATTCTTCCATATTTTAACCCCTGGGAGGTGTGAAGTGCAATGACATTGGTGCCCAGAGGGCAACATCTATCACACCTCCCCACAGAGCCAGTGCTGGTCGCTATTGATCCCCAGCCTCTGCCAGTCATCGGTATTGTACTGGTTATTCCCACCCTCCCCCCAGAGAAGGACAGCTGTCACCAGGATGCTCTACCCTTCTCCACCCCCCCCCCGGCTGGCCCTCTGACTCCCGGGTCCATTCCCACACCCAGGACATTGGCATCACAGACGGAAGCCCTACCACTGCACCAGTAGGCCAGCTCCAATGACTATATTGTGCTTGAACAGTGTCTGTGTGTGTGTGTGTGTGTATGTGCGCATGTATGTGTCAGAATCATGCAGACATACATTCTTTATGTTATGTAAATCAACAGCTGCATTTATTACAGAAGCTTAATACCTCTGTGTGTGTTTAAGGCACCAGTTTACATGCTTTTCTCAGATGCAGTTAATAATTTCCCATCAGGACCATCTAAGTATATGTGCTGTGTGGTTAAGAAAGGACATTACTGGGTCCCTTATAAGGGAGGGTGTGATGTCCCTATCTTCCAAAATGCACACACAAACACACACATACTGTACATCCTCTCAATTTCTAATTTTCACATGCTCAGTCTGGTGCTGAAATAGCATTTGCATACAGAGTAGTTTCCTTATCCTCTCAACTACAATGTAATATGTTACAAATTCTATGATATTTACAGTATATGTCAGAACTTGGACCCATTTGATGATTTAGTCTTACAGTGCTGCTTCCAGCTTCTAACAGTATCGGTTCATCTCAGATGAACTTTAAGAATTACCTATCTCCCTAATTTCTGAAAAAGATAGCTCCCCCTTCTTGAGAAATCTTTTCCTATTGTACAATCTACTGTGGAGGCCACATAAGCAAATTTCATATGAACGAGGGACACATGGTTACAGTTCTTGCATTAAACACACAAGAACAGGATGTTAATGCTGAGGAGACTGTTTATCTAAAATTCACTTCTAATTACTTTGTTCCTGTGAACTCAATACAATAAAACACATTTTGGGAGATTTAGATTCCCCTTTAGTGTTTTTTTTTTCACATGGCAACAACTAGAAGGGGGCTGTGGGTTCTGCACTGGACTTGGTAAGCAGTACAAAAGGTAAGGTATTCATGTTTTGGGAGTCGGGATAAAGTTGGCACTGTTGAAAACACCTCCTACAGCTGGGTAAGGAAAGACAACATATATTGTAAACAGAAAAGGTAATATTAAATGAACAGTGAATATAAAACATACAGTAGTGTTAGAATTGATGTTTCAACCATAGGTGTTCAGGAATGAGCTATAAAGAGAAAACAGCAATATCAGTGGAGAGGTAAGGGGAAATAAGTGGTATGTGGGTTATATGATATGTCCCCTTACTAATCCATTAACTACTCTCTCATTATCAATAATTTCTGAACAAAACCTATATTCATAATGTTGATTCTAACTCTATGTTCTATTTTCAGTACACATCAAATATTTCCTTTTTGTTTTGTTTTCTGCCCACACACTGATGCAGCACCAGATGTCACTCTTGTAATGAGCAGAGAAAAAGTCAAACAATATTGTTGGGAACAAGGTCCTGTTTGGGGGTGGGCATGAAAAAACAAAACAAAGACATAGCTTTGCTTTTTTAAACTGTGCTTTATTTAGGGCAAAGCTGAAAAGCGTCATTCAATAATTATAGAAGGTTACAAGGAGTTTTAGGTAATTGAGAGTGAAAAGAGCAGTCTGGAGCAACTGCACCGGCTGTATCTATGTTTACAATTACTAACAGAGCAAAATGAAAAAGTTCTGGAAAGCAAATAAAGTTTAATTTAAAGAAAAAGTAACTAGTGATCAATTCATTTTTATCCTGAAATAAAATAACAAGAACTCAAGGTGCAAAAAGCAAGTAATAAGATAGTGTAAATAAATTATAATAAATATGATATACTTTTGTGTTAATAAATAATTTATCATTTTACTTTCTGATTTTGATTTTAAAGCAATATCTATATTCAACTGCTCTAAAGTCAATTACCAAAGATAAATAGCGTGCTTTCCTTAAATAGTTTTCCTTGTGTTTTTTCTCTATCATTACAATTAAAAGTCCTACAAAATATGCAAATTTATTTACAGAAAAACAGAGCCTGCATCTTTTAAATATAGCCCGTTTTTCAAAATTCCTTGTAAACAGTTGCAGAAATTCTTCAAAGAATGTTTCCTTTTTAAATTAAGGTTCTAGACTATTCCTTGCTCGGAATATCTAGAACAAATATGGAAGCTACTGAAGCAGAGGATGATGAGAGCTTGCGAAAAGCAGATCATGAAGACATGAAGCAAGTTGTCAGAAGAGTTGTGTCATTCATCTTCAAGTTATAGCTATCTCTGATAAAAAGACATCAGCAGTTTCATTGCATTGTCTACAAGAGTTGAATTTTTTTAATAGCTGGAATGCTTGCAGTTAAAAAAGCTGCCAGTATAGCCTTCTCTTCTTTTCAGTAAGTAACAGCATCCGATAGCGATTGGCAGAGAATAGGAATTTATGCTCAGTCTAAACTCTACAAAAAATTACAGTTCTACAAGTTTTTTAGCATTAACGCTATCTTCTATTTTTTCCTTTTATTCTCTAATTTTTTTTTTCTATTATATATGTATTTTTAAACTTTTTTTAAATTCTGTACAACTATTATTTTTTTAAAGGGGAGGGTTAGAAGCATTTACAAACCTTTCAACGACTTTCTTTTCAGTATTTTCTTTTTTTTACTTTTAAACAAACAACCATTCTGTCTACCCTAATGGCTCAGTCCTTACATATTTTACAGAAAACCATATGAAAGTTTCAGACTTTAAGTATTATAACCAAAGAACCTCCCAAAGTATCAAAGAACTATAACCTTGCCATTTTAAAAGCATTTAAGCATTTTTACATATTTCATATAACTCTTCAAACTGTTTTAGGAACAGCTAAGAGAAAGGAAGGAACTACCATATTTTACATACGACTACAAGTATGCAATAAAAAGTTTGGTCCTTTGGTCCCTAAATAGCTAAGGAATGACAGATCAGATGCTTATTGACCATTACCATGGTCTCCATGGCAACAGCATCCTTGGTGGCAAACAGGCACTCCTTGTCAAAATCCAGGTTTGCATTTCCTGTTTGAAGAAAGCCATTGTTATTGATATCCATGTCTCTTCAGAGTTCCAAGTTTATCTTTTTCAGTCCCATTTCAAATCTTGTCCTCCCAAATTCAGCAGGCATGATTCTTTTCTTAAGAGAGTTAACAGTCTAAACAATCAAAGAGAAAAAGTCTGAAGTCTTCAGCTTGATTGGTGTTTGCTGATATGTCCAAAGGTTTTTTTTCCAACAGTACTTGTTTTTATTTTTACATGGTGGCCCATTTCAGCTCCTGTCCTACAGACAGAGAAGAAGAAGACAGAGAAAATGAGAGAGGTCTTGATAAAAGTTATTGGCTTTTGCCTGTTAGTTAAAATTAAGTTGGCAGGTTTAGTGATCAAGTTAGCCATGATCATGATAAAGAAAGTAGAATTTCTGGAAACTTACCCCTTCAAACAATCTACCAAATGTGCATTTTTATTAGAATATATAAAATTCCTTATCAATGCATTTCCCTTTGGCATTTGGTTTATCAATTAGTTGTCTTCGAAAAAGTGAGATCAGAGTCAGCGCTGAACGCAGGAAATTAAGAGAAAGTTAAGAAACTGACCTATATTAGGCTCTATCCAGACACATGTTATGTGTAACTTACACCCCATTTCCCTTAGCAACTAATAAGGGAAAAGGGTTAACAAATCATGCTGAACACACTGCTGAATAGGGCACAATATGTTTCAGCACCAATAACTTCCTGCTGAAGAGTGTTGTTCTCTGGTGCCATTTTCTTTAACATGGGAGAAAAAAAGGAAAATATTACTAAGAAAATTATGCTTAAGTAGGTTAAATAGTATTTAAGAATGTCAGTAAAAGGAAATTTATAGTAAAGCAAATCATAGATGAAAATAATGTTAACTCAAGTTTAAAAAAAATAAATATTTTGTTTTCTTTAATTAATCATGATCCTGACTAGGCTTGACCTACAAGTTGTCTACAAGTTAGGGTTAAACTGCACATAATTTTTTTATCTCTCTCTAGCAAGCAGGTTCTTCCTCTTTAGTAGCAGATTTATTACACCAAGAGACTAGAATTTTAAAGATCCACTTTGGTGGAAGTGTCATGCGGAATATCAATTCATGCTGGCAGGTTTTCACACTGTTGGTTCAAGAAACAGCAAACCATACACAGCAGTCTGAACAATTACAACACCAAAATAAACACTTGTAAAGGACCCTTTTTCAGTTGTGAACAAAAATGCACTTGATTTAGTAATTTATCATCGGTTACAATGCCATTGGAAGTAAAAAGAAATTAAATAATATTAAGGCAAACAGAGGCCATATACTTTGTAGAGTTCATTACTCCAACTTTTTTTGGAGTATCTTTTTTAATAACTTGGGATTTCCTAAACCATGTCAAATGAAAAAGGCCCCCTATTCTCCAGAAAATAAAAACCACAATATTTTCAAGTGCAAAATAATCAACCACACACTTGTTTTGGTACAGCTAATCTTGTTTTTTTCAAGGCAGATTGGAATCCAAGTTTTTTTTTATGTGACATCTAAGAAGCAAAAAACGCTGACAAGAAATTAAATAACATAAATAAAAACCACTGCAAGCACCAAACAAAACAAAAATGAGCACAGCAAAATTTGTGGCAGCACAAAGTCAAAAGGCACATGTGATCATGACTGGCCAATCATCAACTGATACAACATCCAAGAAAAATGCTTCAATCACGGCACCTCCACAATACTTGACGGCATGTCATGCAACCATTATTTTTTTTTAGCTTGTTACATGACGCCATCATGTCACACTTTCAACTTCTAGTTGATTAAACTTACGGACTGGGGGACTGTTTTCTCCATTTTCATTTCATTACGTGAACTTTTTCCTAGCTCAGCGCGAGACTGTGGTGGTTATGACTGGCTCTGGTTGGGTTGGAATTTGATTGAATGACAAAAGAAGAAAAGAATTTTGTTTTGGAGGGGGGGATTAAGTACCAAACACAGCATCAGTCAAAGCGCTAATGAAATATTGCAGTCAAACAATAAAATAAAAAATTAAGAAAATGGAAGAGGCCTAGCATAGAGACACACAGTTATGACACATGGTAAACAGTGAACAACATAACATATGCAGTGGTTGCTAAGAAAATCATGCTTAGAATGTATGACAGCAGACACATATCTTGCGTAGTCTATTAAATACAGTCACAGTCAACCATCATGTTCTTGTCACGTTGTTGTTTTGTAGGACTGCAAAAAGGGTTCCTCCAAAATTCAGGATGAGCACTGATATCAGGTTTCTGGCTGCCACATATAAATGCTTAAATGTAGAACTGTGGGATTTAGGAAACTACTGCTGAAGGATCACACCGGAGGCAAGTACAAAGGAAACAGAATTATTTATAGTTGTTGCTAGTTAACAGAGGGAACTGTGCTAAGGCCAGACTCTAAAGAACCATGTCATGACCAACAGATAAGGCTGTGTGATTATGACTGTACAGACTCTATTAGATTAGATCAATAAACTGATGTTGAGAGCGAGTTCAGCATTCATGTGACCACACTTCATGATGGTTTTTATGTGTTATTTAATAAACAGTATCATGTATCAACATATATCTCCCCCAAATTTTCTTCGATATCTGGAAAAATGTCAGGGTTCTTAATATACTTTATAATATTGTTAATGTATACAATATCTGAAACAGCAAAGTCCTTATAGGCAATACTAACTAGTGGCACTGTAGGTACATTTTGCTCTGTATATTTCTCTGCTATCCACTCACAGAATAGTGGGCAGTAAAATGCACAGTGCATAGCTATTCCACATTACAAAAAGACCTTGCTTGACATTAGTAATTTCCTCCATTATAAAGCAGTATAATAAGCCATATTTACAACTGAAATGTTACAAACTGTTGCACTTTCTGAGTTACAGTTGCTTTCACTAGCTCTTCCAATCCCCAAATGAAAAACAAATAGTTATTTATGGAATCCCACGGCCCCTCCTTTTTTTTGCACTTTTACAAACAAAAATATCCAGGAAGCATTGTTTCCTCAGCTGTTGCTTTTTAAAAATAATATGCTGAATATATATTACACAGTACTCTAATTACCTACAGTATGTTTTCTATTGCAGTTTACTTTATTGGACTATGATCAGTGATGGATAACTCTCCAGTATATAACACACTGTATTATGAGTCAGGCACACTGTGCAACAAGATAGTTGTTCCATTGTAGAAATGGTGAAAAATCTATGGGCAGGAGTGTGTAATGATTTTTTTAACACACCTATGGTGTGTGATACTACACAAACTACCCAGCTTTCAGTCCCATGGTTTAATAAGGTATCACACACCAGGGATGTGTAAACAAAATGAGTCTGCACCATTTTGCTCCTTTTTTTATGAATGCCAGGAAAATCAGTTTCAGATTTAAGTGCTGTGGTTCTGCAAAGAGCATTTTCAATTGATTTTATTTTTATATTTTGCCTGATTTTACATGAGTAAAAGTGCATAGTGATTGAAAAAGACTGTGTGGTAAGACATTTTCAAATGGATGCACTAGTACCCAAAAGTACTGTAGGTGAGCATGAGTGAGGCTTAATCTCCATTAAACACATTCATATATACTAATGGTGATGGTGATGTAATAGTTTTGGATTGGAATGCATAACCTGTAGTTACATATAGAATAATGCATGGAGTAGAGTGCATAACCAGAATTTTATATATACACTGTGGTGTGGTGTGATGCTACATAAACTCCCAGAGCAAATGTCAAGATGTTTAAATAAGCTTCACACACCAAAGGTTTTGAGTTTAAGCACATCACACTATGCTTTATTTTATACAATTGCTGGGCACTTTTTTGACCTTGAGGGCAGGCTGCTTAAATGTGAATGAAACATGGATGCGAAAGTAGCAGTGGGTGACAAAGTTTGTTTCACAAGGTAAATTTCAAGTTTACGTCATGGAGGATTTTAATTAGCAATTACATTTGGGAAATGTGTGATCTTGAGGGCTGTAGAATTCAGCAGTGCATGAATTCCATCATTACCATCTAGTTATAATAGAAAATTACACATGGATTTCACTGTGTTAAAAAAATTATTGTCTAGTTGTTGTGTTGTTGTTTTATATGTTAATGAGAATGATGTTTTTTTGCAATACTACTGTAATGTTTATATGGTATGTATTGTATGTATTTACATGAACACTGGTCAGCCCTGAAAACAGGTCTTTGGCTCATGGACTATCCAGTATAAACAAATAAAACAAACACAAAGTTATTATAAACAAATGACAATTCAGATTCTTAATTCTGGATGCCTTTTTTTCAGAATATGAAAAAGCTGAATTCCAAGCCTGTGACTGGCTTTGCCAGAACCTTAATTGCTCTTATTTCTCACAGTACAGTACTGTACCTCCTCCCACTCTACTCAAGAGACCAACGATTTGCTCATAAAATCTACTTATGAAGAGTATGAGGAGAGGTGTGTATTTTCATATCACTACACACTGTGTTTGGCAAATGAATTTTACACATAGTGAGTTTGCAAATGAAGTGCTAAATGTAACGCTGTTTATAAAAAGCTCAAACACAATTAGCACATCAACAAGAACAGAATGTCCTGTCTTACAAAAATCAACAATGTGGGTTTTCCTTCACTGTTTAAGAAGAAAGTCATGACTGGGGAATTGTTATAATCCAAAGCAAACTGATGAAAAAAACAAGTACTGTAGTTTTTCCAAAGAGTCAGATGCTTCTCACATGGCAGATAGTTTCTTGTGGGTTAAAATGTGCTCTCTAGTGGTGTTTTCGGACCACTCTTTGAGCGATCCATTGCTGAAGCACTTTCACAATGCTTCCACAGGTTCTCCTGGGATCCTGAAAGGGACAAACTGAGGGATGGCTTTTAATATGATTCAGCAACTACTCATGTGCATAGGACTCCCAGCACAAACTTAGCTGGTCTGAGGAAAACTGACTGTGATTTGTACAATATAGCTGTGAATTCCACCTGATATTCGCGATAGTGTAAACTAAAAACCAGAAATGTGAAATAATCCTACTAATTCTTTTCTCAGAAGCAATAATACAGATACAACCAGCCATATGTTGTTTTCTGCCATGGGGCCAATCAGCAGACCATGCCACAGGTGACACATCAATCAAACAGCAGAACAAAAGGAAAACAAAAGACTCTTGTTCTGTGAATTTCATGATGCCAAATTTTGTCATGATCAGCCTGGTGAGAGCACCTGGCAGAAGTGATGTTGGCCACCCTTTTATCAAAGTAATCATAAGTGAGATGCATTAAAACATCATCAGAACATGTGACTTTTACATTACATAACTTTGTCTGACCATTGTAATTATACAATGTTTATTATGACGAATATATCTGATCATTTCATGGTAACCTGAATTTGAGGCAACACCCACTGCATACAATGAAGATGCTACAGCAGCAAATAGAGCAAATTTAGAAACTTCTGATCATCACTGCAGGACTGAATGTTCATGTGGATTGTCAGCAGCTCAATAAGTCTTTTACATCTAGCCTTTTGTTCAAATCAAGCCCAAGTTATCACAGGCTGAGAGTCATTTAAAGTTGATGGCTGTTAATTTTGTTTATGAGAACTGAGTAGTACTGATCTTGTAAAGTTCCTAGTTGTCAGGTGTCCACACCACAATCTCATCTCAAGAACACTACTCAGCACCCTGGTTGATAGTCTCATAAATACACTGCATGCTGTGTAAGAACATTACTGGAAACAAAGTGTGCACCATAGATTGGTGTGGACACCATTTAACCTCTCAGAATGGATACAGGGACTGAATCTCCAAAGCAAAACATACATGATGCAAACAATGCCTGGCAACTTCAGGCCATCTTAAAAGCCTTTTAGACCTTGTGGGCAGCTTTGCAGCCAGTGGCTGCTGCTCATCCGCTAATGATCACGGATGATTGCCTTTGTTTGAACATGCCTATCATTTATAAGATCCAGTTTTCAGTCCCAAAGTGCTGTGGCCCAAAACAAGGTACCAACAGCCTGCCCTTACATACCTCTACACTTTGAGACTATATACAGAAGTTGGGCACAGTCACAGGGAGGTGGAGGTTCACCCCCAGTGACTATATCACTATGTAAATGATGTTAATTGGTGCTAGAGAGTACTAACTAACATATTGATGTGCAATATCCACAGATGTCCACCCATGGCATAGTGCTAGATTCAGGATGATATACCATGCCCAAAGACCATGGGCAGATGTGATAGCATCACTGTCTGCCCCACCTACCCACTTGCTTGTAACATTAGGCCTATTTCTGTCTTGAAGTAACTTTTTGCTTCTTAGCCTAGTGGTCCAGTGTCCCCCCCCACCCCACTCCTTAAATCTACATAAATTACTGGGATCCAATGGAATACCTTTCCCATCTTGTTCCCCTACACACCACCAAAAGTGTACTGGTACCATGATTTTATTTTTATTTATTTATTTTTTTATTTTAGTCTTTGGTAACCGGGTAAGGCCCACCAGGCACAATTGCCTGTTTTCAGGGGTGACCTGGGAGCACTGTGCAGTTAAGTGACTTGCTCAGAGTCACAGAGTATGCAAGTGGAGGTTGTGAGAATCAAACTCAGCTTCTGGTCTGCTGGATGTACCAAGCTCATTCACACCTCATTCATCTAACCTCTAGGCTATACTGATAATATCTGCCCTCCATCAGCTCCTCTCACATTGGTCATAGAGTTGTGACATCCCTGCCATGTGCCATTAATGGTTCTAAGGGCAGTGGTGTAACAAGGTTCTAGGATATACTGTACATTGCAAGGGTTGCTATTCTTTGTGAAAGGAAAACTTCAGCCTTGTTCCCTGCATGGTTACAACTGTTTCAGAGTCTGCATGGGAACAGCTAGTAACCATCATTTTGCATGGCATGTGGGTTTGCAAACTCAAGATGGTTGCCGAGTGGTCTTGCGGACATTAAGTGACAGTCCCTTGTGATGGAGAATAAGGTCATGATCTTTTATACAGAGCAAGACTGGATAGGGGAAACAACACCATTATAGATTTTTGGGGACAAAAAGTCCCTCAGTGTATTTCTTACATTTGGCATGCCATGATGCTTCAGTGTTCATATGACATCTTGACAGCTATTTTTTATCTCCAACTAATGAGTTGCTTCTACAGATGCCACACTTTTGATGCAAATCTTTTGTTTTACATCTGTGTGAGTGCAAAACAGATTACTTTGAGCATTATGGATGCAGAACACATCTCCTCTTTGTGGGTAGAGAACCCTGCAATGGCAAAGTAATGAGAATCCAACCCCATAGGAATAATAGCGCTGTTCAGGGCAAAAAAAAAAACAAAAAAGTCTGCAGTTAATTTCCACAACAAGAGAACACTGAGTCAAAGCATGGCTGTTGTCACAGATCAACAAACAAAAACAGTGCACAGTACTGCCCATCATTCTAAAAGACTTATACAGCTGCCTGGAGATTCTGAACTTTTCTCTTTTCTATTACAATTTACTTTGACAAAATAAAGTGCTGTACAATGATCCCCTATCTGATATGAACACATTAAGATTAGAGTGTCTAGACAGCTGAACCAAATACTCAGGTTGTACTGGCAAGTAAGGAAAACTAAAACCCTGTTTTTGTGGTTTCTATTTTGCTTAACATTTAGTTCACAAATGCCATATGATGTGAGTATAGTTCTGATTTATGCATTTGATGAGACTGACAGCATCAGAGTAATGCCTTTTATTTATCCACAGGCTAGGTCCACAGTTGCACCTGATCTGAAATGCTTACCTCTGCAAGTGTAAAAGGGTAACTCAGGTTCTGTCCTCACTTAGACTGATGCTTATTTATTAGCAAAGTCAGCCCACTGTGTATCAAAGCATGTTAAATTTGGTGTAGTGGCATATTATATAATCAACTGTACATAACAGAGACCCAGAAGAGCCAACCAAATCCATCTCATTTGGGATCCCAGACAAGTCATCTTTGAATAGTTATTAACCCATTATTGGTCTGGTGGCATTATCATAGGCATAGCGACATGAGATCAAGTGCAGCTTTTCAAGATGCACAAGGATGACAAGACAAGGGGATGCTCAAGTTCACTGATGGGATGAAGATTCAAGGGAAAAGTCAGAAAGAACTACTTCACAGAATGAGTGGTGAACACTTGAAAGAGACCACGGGAGCATGTGGCTTCAACTGATAGTACTGTATAATAACCTTCAATCTCATGCTAGACAAACACTTTACTTTGAAGAAAATGGGGTAAACATGTATTCTCACTGAGCTAGTGGAGAGGGAAGTACACAACTTATTTATCTATTTATTTATTAATTAATTTAGGCATGTATTTAATGATGGTTTGGCCAGAAAAGGCACACTAAGCTACAATGGCCCATTTCCTGGTACATTGTGTGAAAAAGGGAACATGGAATAACATAGACTACAATAACAAAACAGTAGTGCCAAATACAGTCCAAGTACTGTAAAAAAACTATGTATATATGGACTAGCACAGAAAACAACAGCAAAAACAGTGGTGGAAAAATGTATAGACAATGTGAGCAAAACTTTTTACCGAAATATACCACAATGAGCAAGGATCTAACAAAGGAAAACTATAACAGCCAAAAAAGTAGGAACTCTATTCCAAGAGACTTAGAAGCAGAGTGCAATGGGACAAGGGTATTTAGTTAGCAACAGGTACATCTAGTGGAAGACACTCAAAAGACCAGGGCTAGGTAGGTGGGGAAATATGATGGACCACTGGTCTTCCTTCCTCCTAAATGCATTTTTGTGTTTACGTGTACAAATTGTGTGTAACCCCATTGTGTGCCAGTGATACATGTGCATGTGATCAGAAGATGCATTTTTTACACTAAGCCGTTGCAGATTAGACTATACATTGATAACATGAGACACTCCATTTTTGTCATCTAATCAATTATACCCTCCACACTGTGTATTTGTGTGAAAGGACTTCAAGCACTAGTACTGCAAAGAACTGGCACTTTTACCAGATTCAGCCAGACTGCTGATGGATGACATAATAATACCCCTTCCCTCTGTGGAAAAATCCTTTGTATTTTATTATGCCATGCTGTCTTTGTAACCCTTCAGTTCCAAGCCGAACCCTAGCGATCCTGTAGCAATAATCGTTTCTGAAAAAAAAAATAGCACAGGACTGCTTGAAAATATAGTTTGACACATGTAAGTGACAGGTCTGATGGAGTTCTGTTTTTTGATGGATTTTACTTCACTGAAATGAGATAAAATCCCAGCCCACCAGAACCAATTCTTTGACACCCAGGGAACAAATGACATTTTTCTAACCACAAACTACTTTTGCTTATTCTTTGCTCTATTCACCCCATCACTCTCTCCCTCTCTTTCTCTCTCCAGATTATATTTCCACTTGAATTTAATGAATGCCATTTATTAAACTAACACCCGGGTTCTGCTTTGGCCTCTGACAGATGTGCTCAGTAATATGAATCATTTTCTTTAAATTGGATTATTCTGATGGATACTAGACCCCCACATGGAGAAATGCAAAAGAAATGCAGTATAGAGGCATTCTTTTCACCCATTTATGATAACAGGGCATTCCTGGTTGTTAAAAATTCAACCTAACATTTTCATCAGATACAGAAGAGTAAACAGAAGATAAAAAATTAAAAGGAGCCATCCTTTTGGAATTCCATTTTAGGTACTCTCCCTCATGTAAAATATTGAATGCAACTAACATATTCCACCCCAGTTTGTTTAGGGTGCAAGATCAAACTAGGCTGATTTATTTTCTCCCGCTCAATATGGGGGAAGAAGCATCACTGGTGTCATGCAGCCCTTACCCTTAACAATACCATATATATTGAATTCCCGTCCCCTCTCTCTGCCACTGAAGAAGGCTGGTATGCTGTAATAAGACACACTGCAAGCTGCCCCATAAGAAAAATGTGCAGTACTTCCTTTTTTTCTAAAATTAATTAGTGACTGCAAAGTGCTGTAATTTGCAATCTTTACCATAGTTTAATGATTTAATGATCTTGTATTTGTAAATGCTTTAGGCATCGGCTAATTAAAAAAAGGCTTCAATCTGTTATGTTTGGCAGAAATGTGGATTCCCTTTGTGTTTTTTAGACTGATAATGTTTTGTTAGTAATTACTAGTAGTAAAACTACACCGTATGCCAGAGTCTGCCATATTTTACAATTGTGTTTACCTTAGAGATGCATACCTTTTGTACTACAGTTTACCTATAGCGCTTTGACAGTGCTAGCACTGACATCCCCCACAGCGACAGCTACAACGATGACTGCCAGCATTGTAGCCATGGGGATGTCAGAGCACACAATCATGTGGCTGTGCTCTCCAGACCCCCGGTCTCTAGGATTCTAACTCCAAGTCAGAGTTGGACCGGGGGTGCAAACATCCAGTGAGGCAGTCCCAATCACTGCAGAGACCATCACAGCGATGGGCAGAATTTGCCCGATTTCTGGTGCTGTGAGGGTCTCCACCATTGGGGAGTCGCTGCGGTGATGGTATACCTTGCACTACATAACTGGATGCCCCTCCCACTGACAGGAGGGACCACAGTGGAACTGAATATTATGAAATATTATCTGAAAATGTACACCATTGGTATAAACAGGATATTGAGCAAAGGGCTTTCAAACATTTAAAAATACCAGATTTGGGGCTTGACAAAAAAAAAAAATCCCCAAATCAGTCAGCTATCTTGCTTATTGAGTTCTGGTTGCCTGTTGAATCTTATTGCTGTACAATGGTTCTGTGCTGAATTTCTTACATTTATGCAAAAGGTTTGTTGTCTAAAACCTTTGCCTAATGGTTGCCTGTCAATCCAAGTTGAACTCCTGCAAATGCCAATTTTTTGCGTTCGGTCCCTAATGAACATCCCTCTGGTGATCTTAAACAAGTAACCCACTTAATGTTTTATTAAAAAGCTTATCTTGTGGATCCTGCATAGCTATCTTTCTTTAACAAATTAAACTAAAAACAAATCCAGACATCATGGATCTTTTGGTTTCATCCTATGGCCAGAAAACCAGTGTGCTAGGGCATCACTTTTTAGTTTAAGTTAGTAAATGAGCAAAACTCAGCAGTATCTATTCCAGTAGATATTTTTTTTAATGATGCAAAAAGTGGTGTGCAAGTCTTGAATAATGGTGGTGGGGTTATTGATTATGGGTGGGGGAGTAAAAGCAGGCATTTTTTAAAGTTGGAAAAGGAAGCATTAACATTTTTCATTACAGCAATGCATCAGCAGTAATAAAAAACAAAATATGGGGGGTTGTGCATAACAAGATTTTTTACAAACCTGAAGTTTGTGATGCTACTCAAGTCCTGAGAGGGAAGATCATGGTGTTTGCCTAAGCGTCACAACCCAGGGTGTGTAAATAAATCATGTTGTGCAAAATGCCCATTGTTCAGTTCAATGTTATTGGAGTTCAATGGTTCTGTGCTGGATTTTCTACACCTAATGTATATCACAGTTGTTTTTATCTAAAATACATGGAATAAACATCCTTGTTATATCATTTATCACTAATGTTCTTCATTTGCATGTCTCACTAGATACAACAGTTGCGCACACTTTTTAAAATCTGTTTATATTTCTTTTATGCCAACATTCTGTACCCCTGCCTGATTTATTAGGTCTTACTTTTACTTTTTTTTCCATACCCAGGTCTCTTGCAGTGCTACATAACTCCTACTCCTCCACTTTTACTTGGAAATGATTTCAGCCATGCACCAGCACCCACTGCACTGGATGTTGTGGTATAAAAAGCATGTCTATTATGATCACATTTATCATGTAAGAAAACACACAAAAAAGTATGGATTAAGTTACTTTATCTCCCCATTATGTGATGAGGTTTGGACCACTTACAGTACTAAGCATGGTTTGCAGACCCCATTTTATGAGTGATTGACTGTAAGTGGAATAATTCAGTCCATGTGTAGGTTTAGGCTACAATAAAAAAACAGCACTTTCCAGACCTTCAAGCAGTGCCTTTAGCCTTGCATCCTGCCTAGGACATCCAGTTATTACAACATTACCACACACCACATTGTGTGCTATTTCCCATTTATCTCACTCTTGACCTCAGCTCTTTATGTTTATTTCCTACAAGCCGTTGAATGCATTTGGGATGCAAACCATGCTGAGTTTTTTCCTTCTTATGCATATTTTGTCAGTGTGCAGTATTTGTGATTATTTCCACATGAATGGAATAGTTAAGCAATAATACCCGACAGGGTGGGCATTATTGGGAAATACCAGACCGCCCAGGGCATAATAAGGCCTGATGCCACAGGCAGAGTACCTTATAGCCACTGGAAGGTCTGGTATTTCCCAATAATGCCCACCCTGGAGGGTATTATTACACTTAGAAAATGACCCACATGTAACATTTTTAATAAAGTAAAATAAAATAAAGTATTAAAAAGAAGTATAATAAGTGTTTAAAAACAACCAGAATATGTGTTTCTTGTAAAGAAGTCCCTGTACTGTGCTATGCTTGCCAGTATAGGGCATTGATGTTTTAGGAGACTGAGGAGCCACAGGGTTTATGGGACTTGCAGTTCTGTAGTGAAAATGCTACATTGGTCATGGTGGAATCGGGTCCATTTTTTTTTTCTTTGAATGGTCAAGGTGGAATCGGGTCCATTTTTTTTTCTTTGAATTTACAATTTGTGCAAGAAGATCACTCAAATTACTGCCTCTCAAGTTTCTGGTAAGTGAGACACCGTTTTATTGAAAGCGGGACACTGTTTGTATTTGGTGGTGCAGGAAATTTGATGGAGAAGCGTGTGCCCAATACAGGACTAGGACTTGACTGAAGTGGTTGCTGTACATACTTCAGAGGAGGCATGGCATTGGCCCACAGGTTAGAAGTTGCAGTAAAAAATTACAAGCGATAGAGCAATTGGGGGAATGGGGAGTGGCATTGGTATTATTCCTCAAATAACTGGGTGGCTTTTGAGGACCTGGGAGCTGTGACTTGGGGTGTTACAATTCACTTCATGAGGTGTGGTAAAAATGAAAGGAAAATGTTCTGGTTGGAAGAAGTAGGCAGTTTTTAGGTTTGTTTTTTTTTCCATTTCATGAAGCGAATTAAGTCAGAGGGTGGGGTGTTTGGACAGCAGGGTTTTGGTTAGGGAAGACGAGTAGCTCTCGCTAAGCAAGAGAAAAACATGGCGGCATTTTACATTTTCTGGGATGCTTTTGGCCAATTACAGAGCAGGCTGGGCACCACTGGAGAATGATGCTCTGTGAAGTTGCACTTGGACTGGCTCTTATTTTTAGCTGGGCATCTGCTTGAAAAATAAATGCCCAGCTTGGAGCCTGTCTCAGCCAATCAGGTGTAAGAATTGATTCTTGCCATTTTCTAAGTAAGTAATAACACACAACAGTGTGTGTGGGGTTGTGTTCTGATATACACATGCCTCAGGTGTGCTATTTGTTTGTTTGTTTATTTCTTTATTTGTTGACTGTACCGTATACTAGTATGAGGAACCTTTTTCAGGAATGACCGATACCTATGTAAGCAAATAGTAAGGGTGCTACATGGTTATAAACAAGATGAGAAAACAAATTTGCAAAAGTAACAGAAAGCACACATAAAAAGGTACAAATTAGGATACAGTATTAATAAAGTGGTATGATGACTAAACAATTAGGTTTCATAAATCAGCATAGAAAAACTGGAAACAATGGTGCTAATATAGCATCATTGGAACAAGTGGTGCTAACACAGTGCACCTAAACTGTAAAGATACCTGTAGCAGCTAACAACATACCTGTAGGTTGCACAATTGCAGAGAGATGCATTCAACAGGCATTCTAAGAGCTGTGACTGAAAAAGAGGAGGTAGAAGGGGCAAGTTCTAATGCCCAAAGAAAAATCGTTTCAGAGGGATGGACCAGCAGAAGAGAAAATCATTTTTGCCCACTCTAGAATATACATGCCGTACTTGAAGCTGAAGGTGATCAGAAGAGTGCAGGTTGCATGAGTTTGTTTTGTGTCTTAGAAACATTGTCAAAGGAGAGAAGTTAGCAATGTGTAGTATGTGGTAAACCAGGCAGCTGGGGGTGAAATCCCTGTGTTCCTGGAGGGAGAGCCAGCCATGGTTCCTGTAAAGGTCACAATAGCATTTTCTAAAAGGGATCAATAAGTCAAACTGACATCTACTGTTGTAAATTGTAGTTAGCCGGGGACTTTGTTCACAGTGGCTTACAAGTAAATGGAAGTGGCATAGTCCAGTATAGGCAGTGTAGTACATTTGGCAATTGTGAGATGAACTTCAGGTGTTATGGAGTGCTTCAATCGGTATGCAAAACCCAGTGTCTGGTTATTTTGTTTTTAATCATGGAATAAATCTGGTCTGAGAAGGTAAGAGAGGCATTCAGTGTGACATCCAGGTATTTGAAAGTGTGTACCTGCTCCATGATCATGCAGTCAGAGTAAGTAATATTTAAGGAGATGGATGGGGTAGATTGTTTGTGTTTAAAGCCAAATAGCATACATTAGATTTGGTCTTTTTGACATCGAAAAGTAGTCTCTTTTTTTAGGAACCAATTTAGAATAAGGGAACCATTGTTAATTAAGGCCTGATAGAGGCTGGTTAGTGACTCTGAGTTATGGAAAAGGATGAGATCATAAGCATATAGAAGAGTGTTACAGTGGTTGCAGGATTGGAGAAGGTTGTTTATAAATAAGGAGAAGAGGAGAAGACTATGAGAAATCCTTGGGGTACCCCTTATTTTACAGGTTAAGTAACAGAAAGAGTATTTCCAACATATTGCCAAGTGAAACACACTGGGGTCTACCTGAAAGATGGTTTCCAATTCAGAAGGTAGCCTTGGAGGATATTCCAAGATTTGGGAGCTCAGCTATTAGGAGATTGTACTCAACGAGATCAGACGCTTTTGTCAGATCCAAAAACACTGATCCTGTGAGTTTTCCATCATCCATTGTTTGAGAGGGTGTGATTAGTAAAACTGATTAGGGCAGTGTTTGTACTGTGTCCCCTCTAAAGTCATCTGCTCAGGGCAAGAAGACTGTCCTAGTTTACATAGGAGTGGATGTCGTAAGTTGTGGGAATAATAAGGAGGTTGGACATGAATAGATATAATGCAGTACACAGGTCAACAGGATGCTGGCATTGTTTTGTTCACAAATGCAATAGACAACAACATAAACAGTTTAAGTATGCACCTGAGGCAGATCACACAGTTGTTTCTGCGCAATGCTTCATCCAGTTCCTAGAATGGATCTTACCATTCATTTCACTTTTACTGTACACTCTGGGTTCAAAAAGCACTAAATCTTTGGGTTTCCTTCCTGGGTAGAAGAGTGTTCATGTTCTTCACTCTCTGAGGCTTTGTAAGGACTGACTAACTCAACTCCTTGGCTCAACACTAAGGGAATGTATACCCCTCTCTTTAACCATGCTATGTGCCCCTTTTTACTGATCATGCAATTATACATGTATTTTACAATATTTACACACTGCACCAAGGCCCTCCCCTCTGCTTCTGTATGTAGCAACATCCTTATTTTATACAATTTGTAATATGTATAGGAAGTCAGAGGGAGAGACCTTTTTGTATTACTAGGCACAGTCTCCTCTAATGAGCCTGTCATGAAACTTCCCAGGGTCCATACCCTCTTCCAGGGTACATTATAAGAAAGGAAAAGAGGCAACCTGCTCCTAAATGAGTGAGCTGCCAGCACAGTAACAGGTAAGAGGTGGAAGGATAAGACAATAGTAGAAGAAAGGGTAGGGAGCACCTAGGCTGGGGGGGCTTGTACAAGCAGAGCAATATTTTACAATACGGTTAGCTGCTCTGCTGTAACCCTGCCATAACCTCTCATCTTCACCAGCTTGACAATACTGCATATGAATATTTTTAATTAGGCATCTAGCTCATTAGTGTTTGTAAAGGGCAGGTCAGTTCTCTTTTCCTCCCTCACCTGCCACTTTCTTTAGTTGTGTGAGGAGGGACTGTTTAACTGTACTCTTGCATTTATTAAGGTGTACTCTTGGCCCCTTTTATTGTGTTTTCTCGTCTCTCTCTCTCTCTCTCTCTCTCTTTTTGTGCTGGCTGCCTGTACCTATGTGGCAGCTGGAGAGGGAGAGCAACATGTCTTAGTCACAACATTGCCTTGAAGAGCTGGAATGGCACACTTCCTGTCCCTGCTGCCAGCTGACATTTTTGACAGGCAGGTTATATATGAAAAGCACTCAAAGCACTTTTTCTTTCTGGCGCAGGATGCGACTCCACTCACCCTCTAGGTCTTGTTCCCTGCTGGCGGTTCAAGCAGGGAAAGGAAAACAAGTGAAAGTGTAACTTTGACTAGCACCATGTATCTGCCACACTCTGCATGGCTGACCACTGTTGTTCATTCTCTCTCCCTCCTGCCGCTTGAGTCAGCGTAGCAGGGAAAAAGAACTAAAAGAAAGAAAAAACATTTCTTTTTACATCTTTACTCTGGGGAGCAGAGCAGTTCACCTAAACTGGATGTCCGGCTCTGCAACAGTAAGTCAGCAGTCAGGAGGGAGGGAGCACATGGCTGTTTTTGCTCATCAGTCATACAAAGCACAGCATTGCACATTACTCTAAATCCCTGCTTGTCTAAGCAGCAGAAGCACTAGCTGTTGCTGAAGCACTTTGAACAGCTGTGTAACTCTTTACAAGACTAGACTAAATCTCTTGTTAACTTTTATGAATTTGCACCACAATCATACCAGCCTGTGCTTGCAGTAGGGAGAAAAGCAGGAAGAGGATAGGGACAGCATTGGTCGTTAAAGGTGAGCTTTCCCCTGCACAGAGCCATCCTACAGGAGGATAAAAAAATTACAGGACAGAAAAGAAAAAGATGCTGCTGCACAACAGACTCTGACTACAGGACACAAGTACATTTTTTTCCCTTTTATTTTATCGAGTATTAAACTATCACTATCATCACTTTTTATAGGTACCTGAATTCAGCACCATGCATGGGAACCTTGCCGTGGTTTCAGGTACTTGGAGGTGCATAGTTTACAAAATAGTGATCCTACTGAAACCTATATGTACCCCTTTCAACAGAACATACATAGAGTGGGAGAGGTTCCTGACTGGCAACTGAAAACCTGTTACCAGCAGTCCTGTATGGCATAGAGGGTTAGAAGGAAGGCACTGAATGCCACTTCTTTCTTAAGCAAAACAAACAAATAAATTATAGTGAAATGGAAGTCCTAGACATGGAGCTCACTATTCCACAACCCCGTCATCATACAGAGCAGGGGATCATTTAGTAGTCAGACACAGGCTTCAAATTGAAAGGCAGGTGCCTTGCCAAGCTCTGGTCCAGCCATCTACTACCTCCATGCATAAGTTTGCACCACCACAACAGCACAGGGGGGTGGTAAAGAACCATGCATGCTGCCTGTCAGTCTTCACTCATGGGGTACTGAGCCATGCAGTTAGGCTGCATGAAAGCCATGCTTATACTAGCCCGCTACATGAAACAAGCTCACACTGTATGCTTATTGCACTATATTGCATTATAAAATGGGTCAAGATACTCATTACAAATACTGCTTTCTGACTGGACACTGGCCATGCCATATGCACTCATGAATGCCCAGTGCTATACTGTCTGAGCAAAAACTGTTAATGCTGGGCCTTTTAAAAGTGCAATATCACATTCTAGAGTGCTGCATTCAGAGGGATATATAGGCACTCTTCTGGTGTGTGCTGAAGAGAGCTCGACCTGTGGCCCGTGCCTCAGCACACACACACCAGAGGAGTGCCTGTATATTCCAGGAAATGCACACCCTGGAGAGTGTTATCACTTTCATGATGTAATAGGCAATATCTCAATAAATAACATAACTCTCCTATACTTAGAGTACTTTTCCAAATAACAGAACTCTTCAGTATTTAAATAAATTATTTGTACAATGTTAAATATAAAAAGATTACACATTATATATTGAATCCAGATGCCTAGGTTCTGAATCAGAATAATTGGTGCTCCAAAAATGAGATTGGCTTTGACCACCCCTAATTAGAATGACAACTCTTTCTTCTTTGAATGGCAGCAGCTTTTTGTCTGGGGAACTATGCCTGGTTACACGTTTCTCATCTGTTTTTTCACCCTGCTGACTAACCATCTGTAAACCAGACTGCATTCTCTGGCGCCAACAGCAGGGACTGTTGTCAGAGTGATCCCAGGGCAGTCTGAGACACAGTCAGAGATGCAAGTAGAAAATCCCACTGAAGCACATGTAACGTTACAGCTAAAAGTCTGTTTAAGATAGACAATAAGTCACAGTGGGCTATGAACTGTAGTAGACTGCCAAGAAAAAATGCAGATAGAAGACAGTCCTGAGCATAAGCTGTACAGCTTCAGTCCCACCTCCCCACTGTGCTTCCACTCTACATCCCTCCCACTCACTCATTTTCATACAGTATAAATTTTTATCGCTACCTGTCTCCACTTTTATTAGACTGGTGAGCAAAATAGTTTTTTATAATGCTAAACACACACAAACATATGAAACATAACATGATTTAAACATATCCAAAAGTTCTAACCTACTGCTAATTTAAACACAGGAGCATAGTACATGTTGTTGCTGTATTTGTCAAGCTAAGCATAAAGGGACAGTATTAGCTGTTATTTGATCAAACATATTTTATTGTACTGGAAACTTATACCATTTCTGTGCACATAGTTGGGAATTTCAACTATTTTCCTAACCTCCAGGTGTGTGGACACTTTAATATCTGGATCTGGGGACCAGGTACCCTGAGCTTACTTTGTGTGTGCCTCCTTATATCCCACTTTCTAAAGACTGGCTTATCTGGAAAATGTGAGCAAAATATGAAAATACTAATTTGTTAAATAATGCAAACCTTTTTGCAACTAAAATGTAGGATTCAAGAAGTTTAAACATTGACATTTGGAGAGCTATGTAATAAATTTAGCCTAAACCATACATAAAAGTAAATCACAAAATGTGGCATATGGTTCTCCAAGCAGCATTGCGAATAACCCTGTATCAATCTTAACATAACCTGCATACATTCTGTGGAGAAAGTGATTGAAAACCAACCATATAATTAATGTAAATGGTATGTAATACCATTACATGTAATGTAAATAGTATGTAATATCTGGGACCTGTAGTCATTTTGAACATCCCTTGCTGTACAATAACTACTACAAAGAGCAATGGGGTGCATGAATATTATTAAAAATTTATACATTTAAAGAATCTGATGATGAAAATTAGTGAATGAATTTTATAGAGATAAAAATAAACTAAAGGTGCAAAAATAGCATATCAAGATGTTCAAAT
The DNA here is from genome assembly GCA_016271365.2 of Neoceratodus forsteri. Lineage (NCBI taxonomy): Eukaryota > Metazoa > Chordata > Ceratodontiformes > Ceratodontidae > Neoceratodus > Neoceratodus forsteri. The sequence continues at coordinate 605,025,559 of CM057449.1, read as the reverse complement.
AAATTCCCTCCTGGAGTGTCAACCTGTTGCAGATCTTCGTGTCATCTACAAAGAGACACGCCTTCCCTTCCAGCCTCTCTGCAATGTTGTTTATGAAGACATTAAAGAGGACTGGTGAAAGCACTGATCCCTGTGAACCCTGTTAGTCATCCACCTCTCTTTGGATTGAACTCCATTCACCACCACCCTCTGTATCCTATCACTCAGCCAATTTTTAACCCAGTTTACCACCCATGGACCCACTTGCAGGCTACCCAGATTGTTCACAAGTCTCCTATGTGGGACGGTGTCGAAGGCCTTTGCTGAAATCCAGGTAGGCCACATCCTCCGGACCTCCCTTATCCACCTCCCTGGTCACCTAGTCAAAGAAATCTATCAGATTTGTTTAAAACGTTCTTACCACTGTGAATCCATGCTGCCTCTGATTCTGTGCTCTGCTGGATTTGAGATATATCACAAACCTTTCTTTTGTAGTGATTCCATTAGTTTCCCCATCACTGAGATCAGGCTGACTGGCCTATAATTGCCAGCCTCCTCTCAGCCCCACTTTTGTGTAGAGGGACTACATTCTCCCTCCTCCAGGCCTTTGGTACCATGCCTGTTTCCAGCGACTTGATGAAAGTGGTTTTAAGTGGTGCTGCCAGCATCTCCCTGAGTTCTGTTAAAACTCTGGGATGCATCCCGTCCAGCCCCATTGCCTTGTCCACTTTCAGATTAGCGAGTTCCTTTAAGAATCTCTTCTCCCTAAATGGACTGGTGTCCACCTCCTTCCCAGTGTTGCTTCCATCTTCTAACTTTGGTCCCTCCCCATCCCCTTCTTCTTTGAATACTGAACAAAAATACTTGTTCAGGATTTCTGCTTTTCCTTGATTCCCCTCTGCAAACTTCCCTCCTCCCTGGTCAAGTTCAGTGAATGTTTACATAACTCTAATCTACATTTAAGATTCATGGTAAACTCTCACTTGGAAAAGACTGCATATTTGGATGTGATGCTTTCGAAGACAGAAGAGGGGAGAATAAAGACATACTTCTATAGGAAGCCAGTAGATATAAATTTGATAATCAAAGCATCTAGCATGCACCCAAAACATACAGTAACTAATATTCCTAAAATTCAGTTCTTGATATTACATAGAAATTGTGCACAAGATGAAGTTTTCAAACTTGAAAGCAGAAGAAATGTATAATTGGCTTTTAGAATGGGGATACAGTACTTCAACATTGGATGTAGCTTTGGAAGAAGCACAAGCACAAGACCACCAGTCACTTTTCAACCCTGATAGAAATAAAGATAGAAGGAATGTTGTGAATAATGTACCAGTGCAAAATAACTTAAAATATATTACAACATATGCTTATAAATCAAGGGAGATTAGAGATGTTTTGAAAAAGCACTAGAATATTTTGGTAGTGGATTCATTGATACTATATGCAAAGATCAGCCCCCTAGATGGGATACCAAAAGGGTCAGAATTTAAAGGAAAGATTGGTGCATTCCCTGCAACCGTGAATCAGAAGTAGCGTCAATTTAGTAACTGAAGCACATGCACTGAAACGTTGCACAGTATGTGGCAGATGTAAATTTTGTAAATATATCGAAAGAACTAAAACATTTCAGCACCCCACTGGTTCACAAGTTTCTGATATTAAGGATTTAATCACATGTGATACAGAGGCTGTAATATATATGGACAATTGCACCTGTGGAAAATTCCATATTGAGAAGACTAGCCAAAATTTTAAATTAAGAGTTTGCAAGCACGTGAGGGATATTGCTAAAGAAGAATAGAAAAACGTGTTGGTAATGCATATTAAACATGCAAACAAAGATAGCCAGCACACTTGGATGTATACTGGCATAGAAAAAGTTAGATTGGGTATAAGGGGCGGGGGAGTAGATAATTTGCTTCTGTGGAGAGAGAGACAAGGTGAATTTGCAATTTAAATGCATTGCAACCCCCTAGATTAAATAGGAGATTTGATTTAAGTCTTTTTTATGAAACTGGAAGGGCTGTAATCATTGTCTGTATATATATTTACTGTTCATGCTGTTTAAATTAGGGCTTTGCCATGTGTAGGGAACAAAGATGTTTTTGGCTCCTAAAAATCCCACCAGCTGATTCAATAAGTGAATAGACAATATAGTGGAAACTAACTTTGTAAATGGTCAAATGAAGAACTAATCTAATTATGGATGCTCACAAATCAGTACTATCACAAGAAGCAAAGGTTTCTTGGAGAACTGATTCAATATGGACATTCAATCTAACTGAGAGTCTAACAGAAAAGTGACTGATTTAAAGGTAGTTGGAGGGAGCTAGTTAATATGTATTGCAGCTAAAATGTGATTGGGCCCTATGCACCTGTTGGGCGGAGGGGCTATGTGTGCATATCTGGGGCATGCAACCACTCCACACATTAAGCGCCACCCACGCGGGATGCACACAGGGGGGCATGCAGCACATACATGCCCTATCCCCTGGCCACACAAGGAGAAATGTGCCAAGGGCGGGCAAGGGGCATGCCTGCACTATGCACCAGTCACAAAGGCATGTGGTGCAATCTACAGGGGGGCACAGTGTGAAGCAGGTTATGACAGCATTACTGCATGCCCCCTCAGAAACCACCTGCCAGATGCAGTGAGACCGTGAAGCAGCCCTCTATGCTGCCCCAGCTCACAAGGCAGATGGGGAGAGGGCTGGGACAACCAATTGGACAAGTGCCCTCACATCACAGCACAAGGTGCCACCTTCATTGCGCTGCACCCACCACCCTATCAGTGCACAGGCACCCCCCAACACATGGCAGCACCCACCAGGCATGTCAGTAGTCTCCCCCAAATTGCCCCATGTCTGCTTCTGGGCACAGTCCCCCTTCCCACCACCATCTCTGGGAGCACCAATTTGGTGCTCTGTCACAGATGAGCCAGTGGCATACCCACCACTCACTCTGCAAGCACCAGCTGACAGACTTCCATGGGGCATGCTGCCATCACATGCCCCGCTGTGTAAGGTATCCAGTGCAGGACCTGAGCCTGGCATCTGATTGGATGCCTGGCCAGTCCCATGACCCTGCCCCCAGCCACCATGTGGAGTCCTGCACACTGGGAGGGTGGGGCCATGGACAAGTGGCTTGTGATTGTGAATGCCTGCGAGAGCACCTGTCCATGGGTGCTCAGCTTCACTCCTGGGGTATGTGCATTTCGCGCTTACCTATGCCCCAAATGGTGCATAGGGCTCATTGGTTGTGAAGGGGCAAATTTAAAATTGTAATTTATTAAGTTTAATTTTAAAGCATATATGTAACTTAATTAATATAATTACATGAATGGGATAACATTGTCATGCTTTTAGTGCAGAAATATGGTATAAATACTGATGTATTTGTTAACAGAACGGATCCCTTGAAAAAGCACCTCCAAAGGTGCTAAATAATCGTCGGGTGTTCTTTTGAATTTTTTCACCCTTGGGGGTAGTGTACCTGTTTTTATTAAGATGAATAAAAGATGTTTTTAAATCTTTAAAACTACATATGTTTGGCAAATCTAATCCTTTCTTGCATACTGTAGAGAGGGGATCCTTTTTTGTTTGATATTCCATTAGTTTCCCCACCACTGAAGTCAGGCTGACTGGCCTGGGATTGCCAGTTTCCTCCCTGTATTTGCTTTTGTGGAGAGGGACTGCATTCACCCTCCTCCAGTCCTTTGGTACCACACCTGTTTCCAGCGAACTGTTTAACAGGGCTTTCAGTGGTGCTGCCAGCACCTCCCTGAATTCTCTTAATACTCTGGGATGTATCCTGTCAAGCCCCATTGCCTTGTCCACTTTCAGATTAGAGAGTTCTTTAAGACTCTCTCCTTAAATGGACTGGTGTCCACCTCCCTCCCAGTGCTGCTTCCATTGCCTAACTTTGGTCCCTGCCCTTTCCCTTCTTCTGTGAATACTGAACAAAAATACTTGTTCAGGATTTCTGCTTTTCCTTGGTTCCCCTCTGCACACTTCCCTCCTCCCTGGTCAAGTTCAGTGAATGTTTACATAACTCTAATCTACATTTAAGATTCATGGTAAACTCTCACTTGGAAAAGATTGCATATTTGGATGTGATGCTTTTGAAGACAGAAGAGGGGAAAATAAAGACAGACTTGTATAGGAAACCGGTAGATAGAAATTTGATAATCAAAGCATCTAGCATGCACCCAAAACTCACAGTAACTAATATTCCTAAAATTCAGTTCTTGATATTACATAGAAATTGTGCACAAGATGAAGTTTTTAACCTTGAAAGCAGAAGAAATGTATAATCGGCTTTTAGAATGGGGATACAGTACTTCAACATAGGATGTAGCTTTGGAACAGGCACAAGCACAAGACCACCGGTCACTTTTCAACCCTGATAGAAATAAAGATAGAAGGAATGTTGTGAATAATGTACAAGTGCAAAATAAATTAAAATATATTACAACATATGCTTATAAATCAAGGGAGACTGGAGATGTTGTGAAAAAGCACTAGAATATTGTGGTAGCGGATCCATTAATACTATATGCAAAGATCGGCCCCCCAGATGGTATACCTAAAGGGCCAGAATTTAAAGGAAAGATTGGTGCATTCCCTGCAACCGTGAATCAGGAGTAGTGTCAATATAGTATTTGAAGCACGTGCACTGAAACGTTGCACAGTATGTGGCAGATGTAAATTTTGTAAATATATTGAAAGAACTAAAACATTTCAGCACCCCACTGGTTCACAAGTTTCTGATATTAAGGATTTAATCACATGTGATACACAGGCTGTAATATATATGGCCAATTGCACCTGTGGAAAATTCCATATTGGAAAGACTAGCCAAAATTTTAAATTAAGAGTTTGCAAGCATGTGAGGGATATTGCTAATGAAGAAAAGAAAAATGTGTTGGTAATGCATATTAAACATGCAAACAAAGATAGCCAACACACTTGGATGTATACTGGCATCGAAAAAGTTAGATTGGGTATAAGGGGCGGGGAGTAGATAATTTGCTTCTGTGGAGAAAGGCAAGGTGAATTTGCAATTTAAATGCACTGCAACCCCCTAGATAAAATAGGAGATTTGATTTAAGTCTTTTTTATGAAACTGGAAGGGCTTTAATCATTGTCTGTATATATATTTACTGTCATGCTGTTTTAATTAGGGTTTTGCCACGTGTAGGAAACAAAGATGTTTTTGGCTCCTAAAAATCCCACCAGCTGATTCAATAAGTGAATAGACAATATAGTGGAAACCAACTTTGTAAATGGTCAAATGAAGAACTAATCTAATTATGGATGCTCACAAATCAGTACTATCACATGAAGCAAAGCTTCCTGGAGAACTGATTCAATAATGGACATTCAATCTAACTGAGTGTCTAACAGAAAAGTGACTGATTTAAAGGTAGTTGGAGGGAGCTAGTTAATATGTATTGCAGCTAAAATGTGATTGGGCCCTATGCACCTGTTGGGCGGAGGGGCTATGCGTGCATATCTCGGGCAAGCAACCACTCCACAGATTAAGCGCCACCTATGCAGGATGCACATGGGGGGCATGCAGCACATACATGCCCGATCCCCTGGCCACACAAGGAGAAATGTGCCAAGGGCGGGCAAGGGGCAGGCCTGCACTATGCACCAGTCACAAAGGCATGGGGTGCAATCTACAGGGGGGCACAGTGTGGAGCAGGTTACGACAGCATTACTGCATGCCCCCCCCAGAAACCACCTACCAGATGCAGTGAGACCGTGAAGCAGCCCTCTATGCTGCCCCAGCTCACAAGGCAGATGGGGAGAGGGCTGGGACAACCAATTGGGTGAGTGCCCGCACATCACAGCACAAGGTGCCACCTTCATTGCACCGCACCCGCCACCCTGTCAGTGCACAGGCACCCCCCAACACATGGCAGCACCCACCAGGCATGGCAGTAGTCTCCCCCAAACTGCCCCATGTCTGCTTCCAGGTACAGTCCCCCTTCCCACTGCCATCTCTGGGAGCACCAGTTTGGTGCCCTGTTAAGATGAGCCGGTGGCATACCCACCACTCACTCTGCAGGCACCAGCTGTCAGACTTCGATGGGGCATGCTGCCACCACATGCCCCACTGTGCAAGGGATCCAGTTCAGGACCCAAGCCATGCATCTGATTGGATGCCTGGCCAGTCCCGTGACCCTGCCCCCAGCCACCATGTGGAGTCCTGCACGCTGGGAGGGTGGGGCCATGGACAAGTGGCTGGTGGTTGTGAATGCCTGGGTGTGCACCTGTCCATGGGTGCTCAGCTTCACTCCTGGGGTATGTGCATTTTGCGCTTACCTATGCCTGAATGGTGCACAGTGCCCATTGGTTGTGAAGGGGCAAATTTAAAATTGTCAGTTATTAAGTTTAATTTTATAGCATATATGTGACTTAATTAATATAATTACATGAATGGGATAACACTGTCATGTTTTTTAGTGCAGCGATATGGTATAAATACTGATGTATTTGTTAACAGAACGGATCCCTTGAAAAAGCACCTCCAAAGGTGCAAAATAATCGTCGGGTGTTATTTTGGATTTTTTCACCCTTGGGGCTAGTGTACCTGTTTTTATTAAGATGAATAAAAGATGTTTTTAAATCTTTAAAACTACATATGTTTGGCAAGTCTAATCCTTTCTTGCATACTGTAGAGAGGGGACCCTTTTTTGTTTGATATTCCATTAGTTTCTCCACCACTGAAGTCAGGCTGACTGGCCTGTGATTGCCAGTTTCCTCCCTGTATTTGTTTTTGTGGAGAGGGACTGCATTCACCCTCCTCCAGTCCTTTGGTACCACACCTGTTTCCAGTGAACTGTTTAACAGGGCTTTCAGTGGTGCTGCCAGCACCTCCCTGAATTCTCTTAATACTCTGGGATGTATCCTGTCCAGCCCCATTGCCTTGTCCACTTTCAGATTAGCAAGTTTCTTTAAGACTCTCTCCTTAAATGGACTGGTGTCCACCTCCCTCCCAGTGCTGCTTCCATTGCCTAACTTTGGTCCCTCTCCATCCCCTTCTGTGAATGCTGAACAAGAATACTTGTTCATGATTTCTGCCTTTTCTTCATCCCACTCTGCACACTCCCCTCCTTCCCTTTTTAGTCTCACAATCCCACTCTTAGTCTTTTTGTCTTGCATTAACATATGTAAAAAGTTATTGTCCCCTTTTGTTATTGCCTAGACTATTTTTTCTTCTGTTTGCACCTTTGTGCTCCTGATTGCTCTGTCTGCCTCCCTCTGCTTTTTCAGATACAGTTCCCTGTTATCTTCCCTCTGTGTTTCCTTGTACCTCCTTAGCATCGTCAATGTTTCTATGTAAACAACACAACACCACACCAGTTTAGTTTATTCATAACCATTATAATCAAACAGCAGGGATTTTTAAACACTTTAAAACCCCATGTTTCAGTAGTCAAATACAGTTAATAAAATGGAAACATGCTCATTTTTTGCCAGTCATAGAGTACATTATTTCTGAAAAAAAAAAACACCCCAAAAAAAACCCATAATGACTTTTTCCCGCTAACAAATACTGACGCTTTAAGTGCCTGAGAGCTTAGTCAGAAGCTGCTTTTAACACTTTGTTGAAGTTTGGTTGTTAAAGTGGTGTCTGCCATTAAGTACACTCAGAAGCAGTATATGTCATATGTCAGAGGCAGTATATGCTACAACCCACAACTGCCTGCTTGCACAGAGAGAACCCACTCAGTGCCACATGTGGGCTTCCTATGAGAAGTGTGATGTCAGCCCAGCAGGAAAGGTGGATGTCATCTTTTGAGGAAAAGCATCAGGGTGTGGGGCCAAATATGCATAAATCATGCATATTGTGGATTTTTTGAGGAATCATACCCTAAAAGCTCAAACCCAATGCAAAGCATCATGGATATGTTAATACGTCTGTGAGACAGGCTGACAAGGCCATACCAGAACAAAAGTTCCCTGAAAACAATCTTGAATATGGGTCTCTGGTTTGGTATTCTCATTCCGAACTAGAAGAAATATAAAAGCTAACTTTTGGGTACTGTAACTCCTGTTTCAATGAAGCCTTGATGACCTGTCCCATACAATGATTTTCATACCCATGATGCTTTTCACTTGGTTCAGGGTTTTTCAGTGTATGCATGTGATTCGGAGAGACACACAGAAATAAAACACTAGCTAAAAAGGTATGTGATAATCAAAAATTAATAAAATGGGTAGGGAAGATCCTGCTTTCTGATTGGTGGAAAGGGTTTAACATTACTGTGGTTTAAGAATACCACACAGCTTTGCACTTCCTCTGGCAACCAAGATGAAGTCTGCTGATATAGCAGTACCTCCCAGAAAATATTCAAAAAACATTTCTGAAAACCATTTTAATAAAGTAAAACCATCCAGTCCCCTGCAATTTGAGATTACATGAAAAACAACTTTTTATATTACCATCCTGCACCCCAAAGCCACACAAATCTACTTGTTCAAAATAAATGTTTTTACGAGATCTTTGTACCTTAGTTTCTTTTTTCATACCTGTTTTAGAAAACCTCTGAAGGTCTAATGCATATTTTTAGTGCGGCTCATGCCTAATTTCGATTAGTATGCCACCTTATACACCAGCCCTCCCCCATGCTTGCGTGTCACATGCCACAATAAAGCTGCTGTTTTTAATAACAGTGTCCTTTCAACTACACACCACAAAAAACATTGCTGAGTTGAAATGCAGAAATTATGAAACTACAAGCCACTTTCAATACTTTATGATGAGCTGTTCATGCATACACTAAAATGTGGTTGCTCATGCTTTCTTTACACAACACCAGAACATTAGGCTGTGATACAAATTTTAGCAAAACACTAGCCTCTCATGCAAATTATACCCATAAAAACATTTGACTAGTGGGTAGGTGGGTGGAAATAAGGGATGAACAGACATGGTGGGCAATACAGCTTACACTGAGCTTTACATGTAGAGATGTGTGATACCAGGAAATTTTGCTCCATGAAATAATCCACGAATTTCCGGCATTTCATGGATTATTTTGTGGATGCGGATCACAATGTTTTACCTGCAAAGTGTGAAATGTCACTCGCGAACAGTGGAATGTCACCTGAGAATAGCAGAATTTCACCTAGAACATCAGATTTTTGCCATTCGTGGGTGAAATTCCACTGTTCATGGGTGAATTCTGCACTTCACAGTGAAATTCCATCAAAAAACACTACAAAGTCCAATAAGCAAATTTTTGGCCTAAATGCAACATTTCTCAGATAGCTCCACGAGTGCGAAATTCCCAACTTTGCTGTAACTTCACCAGTGAATATAAACTTCGCTGCATCTCTATTGACATGCAACACCACCTAGTGGTGCACATAGCAAACACCACCTGTTGAATAGGAATGCAAAGGAATTATTTTATATTTTTCGTACACAACAACACATTTTGTATTGATTTTATTAATTAACATTTTGTTTTGACAACATTAAACTCTTCTCAACAGAGTGTGGTGGTTAAAGGCAGTGGGGTCCCACAGTGTCCAGTACTGGGCCTGGTCCGCTTCAATGTCTTCAAAAGTGAAATTGCAGATGAACTGGAAGGAAAGGTATGTCTTTTGCAGATGACACCAAAATCTGTAATAAGATGGACAATGAGAAAGGAATGGAAAGAATATGTAAAGATATTGGGAAACTCAAGGAGTGTCAAGAGCATGGCAGCTGGGACTCAATGCCAAAAATGCAGAATCATTTACATAGGGCATGGGAACCCAAGAACTGATTGGGGGGGGGGGTTACTGTTAGTCACTAAGCAGGATGAGACCTTGGGGTTATCATATCTAATGCCCTTAAAGTGGCAGGACAGTGTGACAAAGCAATATGTAGGGACAGTGGAATTCTGGGATGGATAGGAAGAAGTATCTCCAACAGGAGGAGAGAAGTGGTGTTGCTACTACATAACTCTCTGGTGAGACCCCACCTTGAGTATTGTGTCAGGTTCTGGAGGTCACACTTCAAGAAGGACATTGGCAGGGGGGAGGCAGTCCAGAGGTGGGCAACTAAAATGGTGCAGGGGTTGCACCAAAAGCCTTATGAGGAGAGACTCAGGGATCTCAATATGTACAGTACACCCCAGAAGAGAGGAGAGCAAAAAGATACATGATAGAGACCTGCATGTACCTCACAGGGGTGAACAGATTGCAGGAGCGGAGGCTCTTTCAAATGAGGATGAGTTCCAGAACCAGAGTACATACAATGAAGCTGTAGGGGTCAAGTTTAGGAAGGATGTGAGGAAGCACCTCTTCACTGAAAGAGTGGTAGACTCCTGGAATAGACTGCCAACAGAAGTGGTGGAGGTGAAAATAGTAGGGGGCTTCAAGCATGCATGGGATAGACATAGGGGAATATAAAGAAATGGGCACAGAGGAGGGAGGTTTACCAAGATCAGTTAGGTTCTGCCAGACAGACTAGGCAGGGACCATCTGGACAAACTGGGTGGGCCAATCTGTCCTTTGCTGCACAGAAATTCTTTGTTTCTATGTCATTTTTTTACAATGGACCCATTTTATAAGTGCATAAGATACTTCAGGGTATGGGTTACTATTCCTGAACTGCAATTACAGGTGGTTGAAAACACTCAAAAAATGCATCTCATGCCTCACAATGCACCTTTTCATGTGTTTTAGGAAAAGTAACCCACACCTTTTCATGTTTTATTGCTTACAAAACATACTGCAGAGATAACCGTAGCAGTACAGTGCATTCTGCTTTAAATCTTAATTGCATGAGGTGCTGCTACTTTGGTTTTTCAGTGGTGTTGTTCAGGGGTACAATTTACATATTATTATGTAATTGCTCATATATATTTAAAGTATTTTGGGAAATAATTAGGTGGAAAATGTTACACTTCCTTGCCAATTGGGCAAATAAATCACTGAATATTATGCTTCAAACTCACTACTATTGAGCTTAGGAACTGGATTATCAACTTAGTAGCAATACTACTACAAAAGGTTAGTCAAGCACTCACCACCAATTGTGATAAAAGATGCTGCTCTCTGAGAATGTGTTTAAATGCCCATAAATTTATTTAGAGTGCCACACAAATAAATTTATGGGCATTTAAATACATTCTCAGAGAGCAGCATCTTTTATCACAATGGGTGGTGAGTGCTTGACTAACTTTTTGTAGTAATATGCGCTTTGTGTCTGTAGCACCTCCAACCGAGTACATTTGCTCTGTTTTTTTGATGTTCTATTAGTAGCAATAATGTTTATTCAAAGTTTAACATGGACAGTACTATACGCAAAATGGAAAGTGAATGATGGCTCTTAAACAAACTACTGATCAGGAGACTGGGCATGGGATTGGTTTGACAACTGGGGCCTAATAATTATCGCTCAGATATCATGACTGGAGAGACTGTATAGTGAGGAAGGATTAGCAAAGACCAAGGAACAATCTGAGGGAAGTTCTGATTGCCAAAGTAGACAGCTTAAAATGGATGGGCATTGGTGACATGGACAATTCCAAATACCTGGGCCTGTAGTTGCACTGTGGCTTCAAATCTGAAAGAGCAATAAGCACAATCATTAAAAAGGGAAAAAGAAACTGGGCTAGTAATATACTGTAGATCAAAGGTGTTTCTCTCTCTTACAAAAAGCACAAAAGTTAGTGATCCAGTAAGTGGATGGGACTGGATTTTCCAAAGTGTCATCAAAGATTTTTCAGCACCATTTTAAAGCGATCATGCAACAAAAGGTTAGACCACAAAAAAGGTGAGGTAACCTTTTGTCGCATATGCCACAATGTGTGCAAATAAAATGATGCATACTTCAAAAAAAAGTTGCTTACTGTACATCTTTTTTTGATGCAAGCTGCTGTTTAGCTAGGAAACTCAGGCAAATATGACAAAGGATTAAAAACAGAATTTAAACCTTTTGGCACATTTAAGAGGATGCAGGCAAAGCTTATATTTGAGCATTGTGTCTACTTTTGAAAATTTCGCTTATGAGCCACTGTATATTGTTGCAACAACCCCCCCACACACATACACACCAAGATTGTACAATAAATATAATCTGCAGATTTGTACTACAGTGCCCAGTACGATGATACCACTGTGACCTTTACAATCACCTTGGCTGACTTAGAAACATAGAAACATAGAAGTTGACGGCAGATAAGGACCGCAAGGCCCATCCAGTCTGCCCATTTCTTTTTCTACCTTATAAATGTGCCATTGGCCTTTGCTCTGTCAGTGGCCTATCTATTCATAGTCATTTGTATTGCTCCCTTATGCCTATCCCATGCCTGTTTGAAGCCCTGCACTGTATTCATAGCCACCACTTCTTGTGGTAAGCCATTCCATGCATCCACCACCCTTTCTGTGAAAAAGAATTTCCTCACATTCTCCCTTAATCAGCCCCCCTCTAATCTCATGCTGTGTCCTCTTGTCCTGCTATTTTTCTTATATTTAAACATGTTAGACTCTTTCACCTTGTTAATGCCCTTAAGGTGTTTGAATGCCTCGATCATATCACCTCTCTCCCTCCTTTGCTCAAGGGTATACATATTGAGCTCTGTTAATCTGTCCTCATATGTCTTCTGATGCAGTCCCTGCACCATTTTGGTTGCCCTTCTCTGGACTGCCTCAATTTGGTTAATGTCCTTGTGAAGGTGTGGCCTCCAATACTGCATGCAATACTCCAGATGGGGCCCAACCAGTCAGCAAAAATACTCCTACACTGATATATAGTATGTATAAATGTACCAGTAGCGTTTACAGCCTAGACTGCTTAGATCCCACACCGAAACCACACTGCTTCATTATAGCCTAATATTTGCAGGATGCCTATCCTACAAAGGTAGGAAATGAAAGTTACAAAGGGCAAACAGCCTTTGTGTTTTGGTAACCTGGACTGAAACAATATAACACCTGGTACCACATCAACTAAGTTTCATTTCCATTTCAAATTTATCATAAAACAGCAGCTATTGGCTTAGCACATTTCTTCCAGCATCCTGTAAAGCCTAACCTATATAAACAACATTTGTATGTGTTTATTGCTCATATTAGCACTGTAACACTTCCATGAGTATTTTTAATTTTACAGGAACATCCAGTAAGCATTTTGTTTGGATCCATTTTATTTTATTTTTTTATATTTAACTTATTGTACCAAAATACACATAATACATGTAAATACATAAAATATAAGGCAGAAAGCATGATGATCATTAAACACATAGAAGGTAAGACAAAATCATGACAAATTACAATGATAACATTATTTAACCAGATTACAAAAATGGTTTAAAACCAGGGAGCCTGAGGTACAAGACATTTAGCTTCTAGTATGTATTATGATATTATTGAATCTACTGAATTCTGATTTTAATACAAGAGGACAATGGCCCTCAGGACCGAGGGGTCTTCATTTGATAAAAGAAGAAAAGGGAATGGAGGCTGGTCTAGATACTTATTTCCCATGATAGTGAACAGAAACATATTCCTGGGTTCACAATAAAATGAGCAGTACAAAAATGTCTTTTTTCAGGTTATCTAGCTACCTCAGGTTACATTTACATATATGAAAGTTCAAATCTCAGCTATCTCAATGTGCTTCTTAATTGTGGATTATGTAGATGAGATAAACAATTTCCCCAGTGGTGATGACGTTGCTGATGGCAGTTCTTAATGAATGGATACTAAGCTGCAACTTTTGTTTTTCTCACAGATGAGAAGTCATTTCATCTAGTAATGTCTTTAACTCTGGTTTTATAAATTTCCTTCATAGTAAATCTAACATCCTATTTTCCCCATACAAAACCCAAGCCAACAGAATGTTATATTTTACTGATTTTTTCAGAGAGAAACAGTAGTTGAGAAGCTGAAAAACAGTGTCATGTAAAAATTGTCTTTATGCCACATATGAGGAATCTTAGTTTAGTAATTTAGAATTATATTTACTGTCTATGAGCTAATGAGTATGGTTCTCTTTTCAGCTTGTGAATGTGAGAACATGGTGCTCTGTGGATTATCAAGTCACATTTTACACCATGTATTTAAGATCATTAAGTTAGGCACCTCTAAGACTTTAAATGGTATTTGGTCTCTTGATACTGTTTGAGAGACATGTGCAAAAGAAGTCTAATTATTCCAAAATTAAAAAATAAAATATGGTGAGATGAATGTTTCATATGATGTCACAAAACTGCAGAATAACCTTTAGAAATAAAAATACAGTAAATCAATTGAACACCTCTAGATAATAAAATTACTTAGAAATGTTTATGATTCTTAAAAATAAAGTGTTCTGGTACTGTTATGTACATGGGCCTGTATGGCATTGTTTTGTTACATGTTTTTGTGATTATGTTAAATCAGAGAGACTTTTGAAAATAGGACACACAGGTCCTAACAGATCCTATTGTGCATACAAAAAAGTTTATATCTAACCTATCTCTCTATCTCTCTAGCAATCTGTCCATGTCTCTATCTATCTTGTGACTGTCTCCAATTACTCAGTAATTATAATACTTAAGTCTACCTCTCTTGTATAATTATCTAGATTAGTCTTGAGTGGAATATAGTATTGTATACTCAGCCACTGTATTTGGTAGGCTGTCCCACATGCCCACCACTCTCTGAGTAAATAAATATTCATTCAACACTCCCCCTACTTTGCCCACCTGAAAGTTGTTTACTAGGTTTTTCTTGTCTCTCTTCAGCTTGGTCTAGTCTCATCCTTATTTTTGTGTTGGACGGTAATGTATTTCTGAGACCATCAAGAAGTGTACACCATGCACTGTAGAAATAAGCAACAAGAAAGACTATCCAAGATATGGAGGCACAGTTACATGAATTGTAAAGGGGAGAAGAATCAATGAAAAACTGGAGAAGGCATAATACAGGAACTTATGTGCAGAGCGGGGCTGACTGGAGGTGTGGGTAGAGTGTCTAACTGATGCATGAATTTAACTCAACTTGGTATTGCATGTTCCTTAGCCTATAATATTATATAATTCTCTGCTGACTTCCGAGGCACACTATTCAATTATATACACTGGCAGCCTGAGCTATCAAGCTATATCACAGTGAAATCCTAATGAAATGAATGGACCTCTGCTGAAATATGCCTAGAAACATCACTTCTCATCTCTGGCTGCCACTATAATAGGCACGATACACTCTGCTGTCCTACTGAACACTGTCATTAACTTCTGCTAATTTCCCAGAAATCTCAAAGAAATCTAGAATATTTCTTATAGCCAATGGTAGCTGTGGAGTCTAACCAGTTAATTTTTGGTCACTCTCTTTCCTTCCTGTGGAAAGCAAGATTATGGAGCATTTCACCTGGAAAGTTACATAATACTGAAAAACTGCAGTGTGATTTTGTGTGAATGGCACTCTAGTCATGCTGCTGTGTTTATTTCATAACTGCACTGCTGCTGCTAAAAGATGATTGACTGAAAACAGTGTTTATAGGTGAATCAAAATCATTTGATCTGATTAACAGAAATAATTTTTTTAAGAAACTGGTACCAATTGACTTTTCTTGTAATTCAATCTTCTATTTTCAATCATATTTACAGAACAGAGTACAATGGTTCTACATAAGTTGTATAGAATCAAAACTATTAGAGGCCGTATTGTGTGTGTGTGTGTGTGTGTGTGTGTGTGTGTGTGTGTGTGTGTGTGTGTGTGTGTGTTTGTTGTGTGTGTGTGGGGGGGGCTACTGCTTTCTTTATTTGATAAAGAGGTTCCATTTGCCCTGAAGTCTGTGGAAGTCTCACTAACAATGTCTGCTGATAATACTGTTATGTGTGTCAGAGGAAAAGCATAAACTGATAGATCTTCTGACCTTCAGAATGGCATTGACTATATTTGTGACTGGTATTCAAAAAATAAACTTGTCCTGAATACTAAGGAAGTAAAGGTTGTGCTCTTTAGAACTGATAAATGAATCAAGGCTTAGCCAAGTCTTTTTATTAATGTTCTAGGAGGGAAAAAGTTGGAACAGTTGTCTTGTTTTATGTATTTGGGGCACATCTTGTATTCTAATTTGATATAACAAAACTATACCAAACAAAAGAGCTACTAAATTAACATCTTCAGGATGTAATTTCACATGTTATGACTCATTAAATTAACCAGAAACAACTGGCAACTCATATCCTCTTCTCTTCCTTGTATTAAGGTAATTCTCTATATAGACATTCTAACCTGAAATGTCTAAATAAAACTCCACTAGAAATATTACAGTACGTTGCAGAATCGCTAACACAGTGATGGAAGCACCATTCCTCATGTATTACTATAGAATTTGGGACAGACCTGGATGGGTTTTCGTTCAATAACAGTAACAGTATAAACAGTAAGTTCTAACTTTCAAGCTTTCAATGGTTACATGCTGATTAGTGGTTTTGAAGGGAAGAGCTCTGAGAAGAGGTTAGATGGTCTCAAAATATTTAGCATAGAAAACAGAAGTAAGAGAGAGGAGTTGGAAAAATGATCATAGTTTTCTGTATACTAATGGGGGTTGGCAGGGTAGAGTATACACAGATGTTAAGCTTACGTGTGCAAGCAGAACTAAAGGACATAACCTTAAACTGATCCGAAGCAAATTTACGGAAAACATTAGAAAGCATCATTTCAAACAGGGAGTTAACATGTGGTAAAGCCTACCCATTGAGGTCGTGGAAGTAAGCACTGTTCATGCTTTCAAAGCAGGACTAAACCAGTTCCTGGTATTGAGGGTTGAATAGCATTTGGCTGTTAGGTTTGTATTCAGGTCCATACTCAGATTAGTTGTAGTCACTGCTGTGCACCAGGGGGGCAGAGAAGATGGGCTCAAAGTCATTTTTTGTCATCCCAGTACTAAGTTATGCAGTGGGTCTATTTTACTAAGGAAACAAGATCCAGTTAATGTTCATCAGTTTCACTTACATGATGAACTGCATTATTCCTCTCAAAGGCCTAGGAGTAGATTGAGAACCAGTCAGTGCTTCATCAGTTAGCTAGTACTTTGAATGAAGTGTATCCTGCTGTTTGAGATATTGGTAGAAATAAGTGTTTAAAAACAACGTTTAAGAAAATATATTTTAGAATCCTATCTGAATGTGAAGACATAAGACATGAATACTTATGGCGAGCTGTATTGTAAATATTTATGCTGCTACTGCCATAAAGTCCTTACAAATTATATTTTCTAGTTCAGTGGGATTTTATCTGGATAACATTTTTGCTTTAAATTGTACAAGTTGGCCTTAAATAAATGAGTCTAGGTCACAGTCTTCCAAAAATCTATTTAAATTTAGGTTCTCCCATCAAACATGCTACAGAATTTTCATAGACTATCGAGAGCCAGCTGCAACTCCTTTATCTGATAATAAAGTGAATCCAGCTGTAACTCCTTTATCTGATAATAAAGTCAATCCTGTTTAGTCCACTAGTTGTGCAACAGGGCTGCTGAGCAAACCAGTAGTCTGGTATTGCACCTCAATCCTGTAGATGCAATGTGGGCCAGCAGAAGGTAGCTCAAAGGTCTCAGTGGGCCCTCCCTCCTTCAGGGAGGATAAGGAAATCAGTACTGGAAAACACAAATAGTTTGGGCAGTGGTGTTCTCAGGAAAGGTGGTGCTGTGATAAAGTTGCCAACATCTAGTAACAAAAATAAAGAAAACAGCACTCACTTTCAAGCTTTTAAAGTGCAATGGTGAAAATTTATTCCATCAAAAATGACTCTTGAAACCTTAGTACTGAGCTTCAACTCTCAAGTGGGCCTTCCTTAGGGGTGAATACTGGTGCCTGATTGCTCTCAGGTTGTGCAGAGAGTGCAAAACAGCTACAGCACTGTGCTAGTGGTGCTGAGTAGTAGACCTAGGGTATGCAGTAGAGTTTTATTACATGGAAATTGGTCTTCAAGCCTGATACCCATAGGGATGAGAACAATGGAAGGAAAAGAACCTGTGAGGATGACACTGCCACATCCCAGTGTCTGTTGGGGTCACCCTGTCTCCATAAGAATGGTGCTCCACCCTTTTACACACCAGATCCTGAAAACTAGAATGCCTCTTATCTGCTCATGCCTGTCCACAAGCCAGAGGGACTGAATTATCACAAACAAATGCACCTGCATGCTGTTTTCAAAATATTGCACCTACAAATATAAAAGATACTGTCTTCCACAGATAATTCTGTCTCAAATCCACATAGTTTAAGAGGACATCAACCAAAGTTATAACTTCCCTGCAGTTTGGTGAAAGAATGTTAGCTTATGCATTTCAAGGAAATAAGACCTGGAATTGAAAGGCAAACTTCTTTTCAAAATGTGCAAAGTGCAGTTTTGTTTTGAAACTCCGATTCTTCAAGAGCAGTGTAAAATATATTTGACAGTAAATCACCTTAATCTCCCTCCCTCTCTCTCTCTCTCTCTCGCTGCTATAATGGTATTTTTTATGGCTGAGTGGGCATAGTCCACAGTCGTTTTGCCAGTGGTGACTCCAAAAATGGCCAATCATGGCACCATCTATTTTGGAGCATTGGAAATGAAGCCTTCCAACACTCCAAAACAATGGAAACAGTCTGTGATGCCAATTACAATGCATTCAGCAGGACTGCACTATTTGTTGTTCCATCCATCACTTTCGCATTGGAAAGGAACTGCGCATGCGTGAACATTGTACATGTGCAGTTTCACCGGTGCCACCATCTTCAGAATGGCATTCTGCCATTCGGTGAACTGCACATGCATGAGTGCCATACATGTGCAGTTCTGTTGCCACCACCATCTTATTGACGGCATTCCATGGCACTTCTTGCCCTGCACCTGAACAAGCACACTGCAGCCATATTGGATCTGGCTAGAACTTGTTATTGAGTTGCAATACCTGCCTTATGGTTTCCATATGAACAGTAAGACAAATTAGGCTCTTTGGCTAGCGTGATAACTTTTATTGCAACAACACAGGAATGGTACCTAAATATTTAATTACTATAGCACCTATAGGTAAATACATGATCTAAGTTGCTACAGTTATTTATTTATTGTATTTATTTATTGAATTTTGATGACCGGGTAGGCCCACTGGGCCCCGGAGGTCCCTTTTTCAGGGGCGACCCGGGTGAATCAACAACATTACAGGTAACGGATCAGTACAGTCATGTGATTGTAAAGTATAACAGTAAGAAATACATAGGTATACAGGCGGCAGGTAGTGTACAACATGCAGGCAGTACGGACATAGAGGTTACACATAATGAGACCGTTATTCATCCCAGGTTAGTGAATTAGGTTGAAGTGCTCTGGTAGACAAGCAGAAGCTAAAGACCTGGGGTTAGCTTCGTTGTGGGCATATTGGAAGGGGGATGAGAGGGACAAAGTGCACCCCGTCTTAGGGGGAGGTCCATTATGCTTCCAGTAGGCTATGCAAGGTCGGGTCTGATGAGCTACCCGGATGGCTGTACGTGGTCAAGTCCTGTAACAAAGACATGTGCTCCTGATGAGCAAGTGATCCTTGAGCTTTGTCCGGAAGCTGGTGATGGACCCAGCCTCCCGTACCTCCAAGGGGAGGTTGTTCCAGGTGGAAGGGGGTGTATGCAAAGGACCTGGACCCGGCTTTTGTCCTGGTCTTGGGAACCACGAGGAGAGTTTGGCCTGATGAGCGCAGGCACCGTGGGTTGGGTTTCACCCTGACGAGACCATTCAGGCTGGGGGGAGGTGTGGGACCCAGTAGCTTGAATGTAAGGCAGAGGGTTGAGTAGGAGAGGCGAGCTTCCAGAGACGGCCACCTGAGCCTAGATTGGGCCTCGCAGTGGTGAGTCCTCGGGTGTGACATAGTGGCAAAGCGGACTATTTTGTTGTACAAGGTCTGTAGCCTCCCTAACTCCATCACGGCCATGCCCTGGAGAATCGGGCAACACGAGGTGAGCTTTGGGAGGAGTACGCTATGCAATGCTACCCTAGCTTCAGGGATAATCTGGTCCTTCAGTCTATAAAGGATTCCAAGTTTCCCATGGATGGCTTTGGTGATTTGGTCTACGTGATTTTTAGTGTGAAGCCTTGGTCCAGGGTAAGTCCAAGGTATTTGGTAGAGGAGACCACCTTAAGTTTTGTACCCCTGGACTGGAGTTGTAGAAGATGTGCCCTCTCAGATCCCAGGGATCTAGGACCAAAGAGCATTACCTTTGTTTTGTTGGTGTTTAGAACCATTTTGTCAGCGTGAGCCAGTCCTCCAGCTGAAGGATGTCTTCTTGGAGGGCTGTCTCCAACTCGTAAAGTAGGGAAGTTCTGTAAATGACCGCATCATCCGCCTACTGATAACGCTTATTGCTCCCGCAGTGTGTGTGCAGATCATTTATGAACAGTGTAAAGAGAAGGGGGCCGAGGATTGACCCTTGAGGTACCCCTTCTTTGAGTGGAGCTAGCTTGGAGACTTTATCCTCCCACTTGACCCTCTGAGTGCGTCCAGAGAGATAACTCTTGAACCATCCCAGTGAATGAGAGTCAAGGCCAAGTGAGCTCATTTTTTGTAGTAGGAGGTTGTGGTTTACCAAGTCGAATGCCTTAGATAGGTCAATAAAGACTGCCCCTGTGCTGACCCTCCGGCCATTATTGCTCAGGACATTGGCTGAGAGTTTAGTTAGCGTAGTATCCATCCCATGCTTGGCTCTGAAGCCATGCTGTGATGGTGAGATTACCCGTGGATTTCTAGGTATTCTCAGAGTTGGGAGTAGACTAGCTTCTGTACTTTTGCAAGACACAGCAAAGAGATGGGCCTGTAGTTCTCAATGGGCTCAGTTGGCCCTCCTTGTGTATAGGAATTACTAGGGCCTGTTTCCAAAGCTTGGGTACAGACCCTCCATGATAGACCGGTTTATCAGCCAGGTTAGGGGCTTAGCTAGCTGGGGCCCCTCCTTGAGGATTCTGGTTTGGATCCCATTGGGGCCCCCAGATCCTCTCGAGTGTAGGGATTTAAGGATGGTCAAAACCTTTCCCTGACCAGCCCTCAGGTGAAACAAAGGGCGGTCAAGGTCAGGGGCTGTTGAGGCTCGCTCACTCCTCCTGTCAGGGGTCCCGTCTTGTAAGCATCCAGGTTCGTGAAGTAACTGTTAAGGGACTCAGCAATGAGAGATCCCCATCGATGAATTGCCCATTAGCCAGGGTTGGGCTGGCTGTAGTTTTTTCCTCCCTTGAGGAGTTCATATTAATGCTACCAGAAGAGCCTGGGATTGCTCTAGGCTAGTTTTTGAAGGTTGGTGATATAGTCTTTTAGCTAACTTTATGGCCTTTTGCATTGGTTTCTAAGAGCCCTGTAACTGGCTAAGTCCCCAGTAGCATTGATTTCCTGTACTTTTTCCAGGCCTTGTCCCGGTGGACATCAGAGCTTTTAGAGGAGGCAAGATCCACTTATAGCAGCTTCCTTTACTCTGTGGGTTTCATAGGAGCTAAGAGGTCAATTATTCTAGTGAGGGATGTCTGAAAATTTAACGGCATCCTCCAGGTTAGAAGGTGTCTTATATTGCTCCAGTCGATCCCATTTAAGTACCCAATGAATTGGTCAGGAGGAAGTTAGAGAAGTCCCTAGTGGTAATAATCCTAGGCGGACTTTATTCACAGTTCTTCCAGATGGCAAATACCGACGGTGGTCGCCAAGGCATCAGCTAAGGTCCCTGCCATTTTACATTGCTGGGGGTAGCCAGACCCAGTGATTATGGTGTGCTTTCCTGATGCGTGGTTCATTCTGGTCGGTAGGGAGATGACTTGGGTGAGGCGGGAGTCATTTAGTATACCATTGATGGCAGACTTCTCCTCAAGGACCCAGTTTAGGTTGAAGTCGCCCAGTAGGATAAGCTCAGAAGCAGATACTACTGCTAGGTTCTTCAGGAGCGCACCCAGAGAACCGAGCGCATTGGTGGGGGGGCTGTATGCGCAGCCTATTGTGAGGTGCTTAGCCCCACCTAGAGTGAGCCGTATAAGGATTGCTTCTATGTCCAGGGTCATGTCTTGGGGCATACTAATGAGGGAGGATGTAATTGTGTCCCTTACATATACCAGAACCCCACCCCCTCTTCTCGAGGGTCTGTCCTTTCTGTAGAAGGCGTATCCAGAGGCTGCTACCTCATGATCCAGAATGTGGGGCTTTAGCCAAGTCTCCGAGACTGCTAGTATGTCTGGTTTGTAGACAGCTAGCCATGCTTGGACTTCATGAATCTTAGGTCTCAGGCTGCGGATGTTCATATGCACCAACCTCAGACCCTTGGCTCCATTCCAGCTTATCTTGATCTGGGGGAAGAAATAGATATGTTTGGTCTCCTGGGCCTGGGTTGGCTGGATGTCTCCCACCAGTAGTAGCAGCGCTAGCAAGCGCCAAAGAGTGAGGGTCAGAGGTGATAAAACCAGTATGGATGGGCATGGGGTTAGGCTCCTAATGAGGAGAAGGGATCGATAGAGGATCCCTTTCCTAGAGAATTCATACAGCCACTAAGAGAGGGATGTTGCACCTGGAGGAGGGGCAGCTGTAGTGACTTGTCAGAGTATTCCCCGCCTCACTGGGCATGAGGGGGCAGTTGGCATTACTAATGAGCCAATCCGTCCATAGTTGGGCCAGAATATAAATCAAAGCCAAGAGGATGCCCTTGTTCCAGTACCCAGGGTTCATTATGAAGCTTCCAGGGCCACCTGCATGAATCTCAGGTCCCTGACCTAGTGGGTTGAGGAAACCAGGAACTGGCGGCCAATCTCGCGGTTGCAGGCGATGCGGAAACGTCAGCTGAGGATACCAGAGCAGGTTCAGCCTCCAATCTAGGTGTGTTAGCAAGCCTGGCATGCAACCTTAGGGATAACGGTTCCCTGTCAAACCTACTGTTATTTAGAACAATTAACTCTAGAGGGAGACACTAAAAGACAGGTCAACAGCAGAGGTGCAGTTGGAGTATCACAGTGGGACAAATATTAGTACCAAGGATCCCTATCAGACTCTAGGTAGATGGGATTAAAACTATGCAAAACACATTTCCTATTATTAATTAAGAATAGGCAGCAAACTAGTTGGCTATATGCATTAAAGCCGCAATGATTTTTTTTTTTCACAGCATTACAGTAGGCTAACAGTGCAAGAATCAGTTGCTATGAGGCTGTAGTTGGCAGGAGTGACAGAGATTAGCTGGGTAGAGGCAAGAGTCAAAAAGTGTCAGAGTCTTAGGCAGTTGCCCAGCGTGGCAGGCTGCCTCAAATTCGGGCTAGCAGTTAGGTTTGAAGAATCGGCCCCTGGGAAGAGAGGGGCACTCTGTGGTGAGACTGGGAGCTGCAGATGAAGAGAGAGGCAGGTACCCCTATGGCAGGATCTTAGTTCTGCAGGTCGTGGCTTTAGGGGTGAAACTGGACTGCAGACGTCACCAGGGAGCTCCTCCTAGGATGGTAAGCCTTGGGACCATAATTGGAGGATATAGTAAGATGGGCAGGGCTACAGCCAAAATCGGCCTATTTAAGATCCCACTGACTCAGGGTGGGTGGGCGGAATTTCAAAAGCAAGAGCGGAGCACGGACCCTGTAGCTCTCCGCTGGTTGGCGCGAGATCTCTGGAACAGGCAGATGGTCCGAGGGAGGTCCGTCCGGCTAGGAGAGCTGCCGCCGCCTCAACCCCGGGAGACGAGTCGGAGTTGGTTTGTGGGGGCCCGATAGCAAGTCGCCTCCAGCCCCCAGTCCATTGCGATCCTCGGTGTCAGCTGCGTGGAAGGGGAAGCCTTTTAAAGGCTTAGCTGAAACGCCGGCAAGGTCCTGCAGCCAATCAAATAAAGTCCCACATTCAAGCCCGCGAAATTCAAAGGAAAAGCAAGAGCGAGTACGGACCCCTGTAGCTCTCCGCTGGTTGGCGCAGCGAATCTCTGGAACAGGCAGATGGTCCGAGGGAGGTCCGTCTGGCTAGGAGAGCTGCCGGCGCCTCGACCCCGGGAGATGAGTCGTGGAGTTGGTTTGTGGGGGCCGATTAAGCAAGTCGCCCTTCAGCCCCCAGTCCGTTGCGATCCTCTGTGTCAGCTGCGTGGAAGGGGAAGCCTTTTAAAGGCTTAGCTGAAATGCCGGCAAGATCCTGCAGCCAATCAAATAAAGTCCCACATTCAAGCCCGTCAAATTCAAAGGAAAAGCAAGAGCGAGTACGGACCCCTGTAGCTCTCCACTGGTTGGCGCGGCGAATCTCTGGAACAGGCAGATGATCGAGGAGGTCCGTCCGGCTAGGAGAGCTGCCGGCGCCTCGACCCCGGGAGACGAGTCATGGAGTTGGTTTGTGGGGGGGGCCCGATTAAGCAAGTCGCCCTCCAGCCCCCAGTCCGTTGCGATTCTCGGTGGAATAGCATTAACCAACAAGTTTAGTTTTCCAAGGCTCAGTATGGCTATGAACATTCTGGTATCTCTTACTCTCCCTTTACATTCTGGCCTGTTAAACACTTCAGACAGTGTGATACATTTAATTGCAGCAACACACAGGAGGTACTGTACACAAATGTTACAGTACAGTGCATCAGCTTTCAGAGCCACACTGGTTCTTTCATCAAGGCCCATGTAGCCTCAGACATATACATACTATTTCATGTATGTGCAGTATTTATGTTGGTCCAATAGCATGTACTGTATAAAATTATTTTAGTTGACAAGGGACCAGAATACCTTTTTTTTTGCATTATATCCTAATTATCCTTCTTATGATATGCTAGCACCTCTAACAGTTATGGCATACATATAGTATTGCAACTTACATTTTGGAGCAATGCATTACCTACTTGTAACCCCCCAACACACACACACACACACACACACACACACACACACACACACACACACACACATATATACACACACAATTCCATTGCAAATTACAAATCTCTATAAAAAGCTAGCAGTATAGAACTCCCAGTAGTCATCATATCAAAGATCCTAGGGGATAAAGTTAAAGATTGTTATGTTGCAAGGTATAAAAATATTTACTAAAAAATCTATAATCTTCTAGTACATATCTCAATTTCATGTACAGTGTTACAACACCAATGCAGATCCAGACTGAAATCTTAGATTCTTTTACACATTCAGTTTGATGTTATATGGGGTGCAATCATTGCTAAAGCACTATTACCAAGTACTGAGTACGCTATTCCAATTACAACACAAATTTAGAATGGTCATTTGTGAGCTGTGTTATCACACTATTATTAGCTGGCTGCAGCAAAACAGTGCTTATTTATAAAAACAGTAACTTTTTTCCTGAACACATAAGTAAGAGTGTGTGGGTAACTATACACAACAAACCTGTGTTTCTATCAAGGGGTTGAGAAAGCAGCATATGGACCTTGAGAGCAAACTCAAGCAATACATGCTGCTGTCTTATGAGATGGAAACAAAGGTGAGTTGTTTCTGGTCAACAATTTTTTTTTTTTTTTGGTAGTATAAAGTTTTGTTGAGGGAACTAGCAAGCAATGCTGAGTGCCAGTACAGAGAAAGAGAGAGAGAGAGAGAGAGAGAGATGAGGAGCTGCTCTGTCGACTAAGTGCTTCCAGTACATATTTTAATTTATATGAAATAAATGTAAAGTAAACTCCAGAACAAAGAGAGTGATGAGTGCTGGTACAGAGAGAGTGAACAAGTCAAGGAGTGGCACTGCCTAGTAAGCACTATCGCCCTCTACCGGGAATCCTCTTACACACCCTGAGGACAGGCATCACAAACCACTAGTGTGGTTGCAAAGGCAGCCTGTGGCCTGCACAAGTAATTCTCAGTGAAAATGAGAGTTGGTGCCAGGCAGAAGTTACTGCAAGCAGGGACAATGGTGCATCTGATGACAGAATGTGTACAATAACTTTCAGAATGTGTAAAACAACTTTTAGAACATGCACAACTTTTGAGTAGCCAGTGATTTCCTTACACTATGAGCCCTAACTATATACTGAAATCCAGCTTGAATGATTTTAAGTATTTCAGCATTACAAATCATGGTTCTGGGAGTTTTAGTATTAGCCAGTCACACTGGTTTTGATGAGTTTTACAGTATGCTAGGTAACTGTTCATTCAGCTTTATATTCTGGAAAGCAATGAAGAAAGAGCCAGTCAGTGCCTCAGAAATGTCAGAATATATAGAAGCCTTTGAAAATGTACAGTATATTGTATGTATATGTGATGCTTGGTGAAATTTACATTTTGCCAACTGAATTTGAGTGAAATTACAGTTCAGCTTCTATGAAGTTTTGCCAACATTTAATTTTGTGTTTTCCATCTAATTTAACAACTATTTGAATGAATGTTACAGTATTTAGCATATTTTAAGGGCCATGCACAATAAGTATGGATGCCATGTTTTGAACCGCTAGCTATAAGAGTGGCCAATGTATAAGTTGTTAAATATTTCATAGATTTTCACTAACATTTGCAAATAAGTAAACTGTGTCACTGTGAGCTCATGTAAAGGGGCTCTTTGTCTCCACAACAAAAGGTGTGCATGTCAATAATAAGGTGAAAAACTCCAGAGATGGCAGCATTATAAGCAGCCAAACAATCTTAAAAGTGTTATGAAATTTTGTAAACAAGTGAGATATTAAGTCCTTTTACATTTAAAATGTGACAAGTGTATTGACCCAGAAAAGTAATGTGTGTGTGTCAAAGTTCACATCTCTTGGTCAAGTGATAAGCTTCCAAAATTTGTAAATATCAGACTTACTTAGGGATGATCCACAAAACAATGTGCACTAGTATAGGGGTGCTTGCATGGGATGACGGTGCCCAAAGGTTCCACTCTGCATATGCAGAGACCAAAGCACATTCACAGCCATGGTTGCACACACTCTCCACACTTGATCCAGAACCAGAGGTGCAGCTATGTGGACAGCCAGGTATAGGGCAGGCAAGGGGGACAGGGCATGTAAACACTAATTCACACCAACAAACTGTAAGAAGCATGGGTTGACTGGGGGATGTAGGCTACATGGCTGCCATACCACTTATACACCACACCCCACATGTGGCTGCTGCATGTTTCCTATGGGCCCAATTGAGTTGAGTTCCTCACCACCTACCTCCATCCTCAAAGACAGTACGGAGGGCTGGGAGTCATACATGCAACATCCAGGTAGGGTAAATGGGCAGACTGGATGGGCCTGGTGGACCATATCTGCCAGCAAATACTATATTTCTATGTTTCTGTGTCCAGTTTTGAAACAGAAACAGACCTTGTTTCTGATGGGGATACAGCAGTCCATGTAGGATTGCCATATCCCACCAGCCCCTGCTTCATATGAGGCACAGAAGCCACTGTTGAGCTGATCTAGGCATCCTATTGGATGTCGGGTGTCCAGCATGGCACCTCCTCCTAACCCACCCATGGCTCCTTCTCACAACTCTCCTGCACAGCTTCTGTAGGGCTGGAGGACATGAAAGTCAACAAGAGCAGTGTAGGTATGAAGCCCAGATATGAACCATGCACACATATCTGGGGTGCTTTTGTGGATCAGGCCCAAAAGTGAAATTCTGCAAGTATTTGCAAAAATCATGAAATAGTCTAATAATTTTGCAGATGCTGTGTCCATGAATTCTGTCTGGTCATTCACCTGACTCGCTATGGTAGAGAAGGAAAAAAACTACCAGTTAGAGTGGCAAGAAGGTAGTATTCGATGGTGACTTACACTCCCTACTCATGTCAGGTGATGAAACAGTAGGGCATGGCATAACTATGATGGTGGTGCAAGAGATGTGATCTGCCTGCCTGCCTGCCTGCAGTACAGGTCAAATGAGTGCTATCCACAGCTAGACAATGTGGCCGGACTGAGGAGCAGACTATCATTATCCAAAACTGGGAAATGCTTCTTTTTATAAAAGGGGTCTTATTTACTCAACCTAAAATGCAAACCTTGAAATATATTTTGCATGTTTTAAGTCTGAAATCTGGCAAAATAAGTTGCATGTTGTCAGTTGTGATTTATTGTATTGTCATTGTATAAACATGTATTATACTGAATTTACTGTCAGGCCTGGCTGAAAATGAGCTTTTAACTCAGTCCCCCTCCCTGTTAAACAAACAAGCTAAATAATGAATGAATGAATGAATTAATTAATTACTCAATTAAAGAAACATTGACATGAATGACATAGGAAACACAAGTCATGAGGACATGAACAGTTAATTTACAGAACTTCAGATGCTTCTAAAGAAATACAGCCATTACGATCTTTTTGAGAGTCACATGGTCCTGGGGGCCATTGAGGTTCAGCAGTAGCCCATTTGTCAGGTCAACTCTTGCAAAGGGTCTTTTGTAATTGGTAGCACTTTCTTTGACTTGCCAGCCAGAGGCCATTCTTGGAAAATGGATGCCTGCACACCCAAGGTGGGCTGCAACTGCAGCCAGAGGGAGTGGGGATAAACTGCCTAAGAAAATGGACAAGGCAGTCAGGAGGGTTTAGTAGCAGTAATTTTATTTATTTGTGGCACCCTTCCCCAGAGGCACAGGATGCCAATACACTGAAAAAAAAAAAACAAATAAATGAAATTAATTGCAATACATATAAAAATAAACTAACCCCGGATCCATATATAAAAGCTAATAGCAGGACTGAATATCCATAAATAAGACACTCATAAATAATTTAGATACAGAAAGCCTGAGCAAACAAATAGGTTCTGAGTACCTTTTTAAAGACTACCACTGAGGGGGCCTGCCTCAGGGCCCTCAGCAATTAATTCCAAAGTAGCGGACCAGCCACTTTCAAGGCTCTGTCTCTGGAGGTTTTAAAGAGAAAGTGTGTTGCCTAAAATTAATATTAGTTTTTAAAAGCAATCAACTGTTACCTTTTATATGTGATGTGTTTTTTGTTTTCTTTTCCCTTTGGGTAATTAGAACATTTTTTACCTGATATTAGTAGATTTGATCTGTGGAACAACACTCTGCTTGGCAGGTGTCATATCTAGCTCTATTCCCCCCACTACATCATCAGCATTGTGATCTCACTGACTGTGACATCACAATTATTCAGGAAGTGCCACTCTGCAGCTGCCAGATCATTCACCTATGATAACACAGTCAGTGAGGTCACAGTGCTGATGATGTGGTAGGGGAGAATAGAACTAGATTTGTCAGTTGCCAGGCAGAGTACTGTTTCATACATCCAGCATAATACAGTCACATAGAATACTTTCTAACGTGCAAATGGAAAAAGAAAAATACTTCAGAAATAAAAAGTTACAACTGACTGCTTCATAAAATTTGTAACCTTTTCCTGTCTGCTGTTTTTGATTCTACTAGCTCTTCAAGTCTGGTCCTGGAGATGGTTAGGAGGCCCTGGGGATGAGCAGGGAAATAAGGATGTAGGAGCTCACATAGGTAGCCCACACCGAGACTGTGTAGAGCCTTATAGGCAGGGATACTGATTTATGGTGATAAAAATAATGAAATTCCATTTTCAAGACTTGAAATTCCAGGAATTGCACAGGTGATCATTTTGTCTAATTTCCAGATTCTACCAGGATTCTAATGTCATTCTTTTAGGCAGCATGGATTCACAGCGGAAAGGTCATGCCAGACGAATCTGATAGATTTCTTTGACTGGGTGACCAAAGTAGTAGATCAGGGAGGGGCTGTGGACATGGCCTACCTAGACTTTAGAAAGGCATTTGACACAGTCCCACACAAAAGATTAATATACAAGTTAGCCAGCCTGGGAGGGTCCCAAGATGACAGCCTGGGTAAAGAATTGGCTGGAGAATAGGACAGAGAGTAATAGTAAATGGAGTCCACTCAGAAGAAAGGAGGGTTACTAGTGGGTACCGCAGGGTTCAGTATTAGATCGTCCTCTTCAATGTCTTTAAAAGCGACATTGCAGAAGGACTGGAAGGAAAAGTATGTCTCTTTGCAGATGACACAAGATCTGCAACAGAGTTGATGCACAGGGTGGGGTGGAAAGGATGAGAAGGGACTTGGCAAGGTTAGAGGAATGGTCAAATGTATGGCAGCTTAGATTCAATGCTAAGAAGTGCAAGGTAATGCACCTGGGAAACAAAAACCCAGGGGAAGAGTACACAATGAGGGGTGAGATACTAACAACAACAAAAATGGAAAGGGACCTGGGGGTAGTCATATCAGATGACCTAAAGGTGGGCAAGCAATGTGAGAGGGCAGCAAGAAGGGCTGGGGGGATACTGGGATGCATAGGGAGAGGCATCACCAGTAGAAAACAGGAAGTTATTATCCCTCTGTACAGACAGCTGGGAGACCCCATCTGGAGTACTGTGTGCAGTTCTGGAGACCCAATTCCAAAGACATAGACAGGATGGAAGCTGTCCAGAGGAGGGCACTAAATGTGCAGGGTCTGCACCAGAAGACATATGGAAGAGAGAATAAAGAGCTTAATATGTATAGCCTCGAGGAAAGGAGGGAGAGGGGGACATGATAGAAACGTTCAAGTACCTCAAGGGAATCAACAAAGTCCAAGAGGGTAGCATCTTTCAAAAAAAGAGGTGTGCAAGAACAAGAGGGCACAATTTGAAGATAGAGGGGGGGGCTCAGAGGTAATTTAAGGAAGTATTTTTTCACAGAGAGGGTTGTGGATGCATGGAATGGCCTTCCGGAGGAGGTTGTGGAGTCAAAATCAGTGGTGGAATTCAAGCATGCATGGGACAGTCATAAGGCAATTCTAGGGGGTGGGGGTAGGAAGAAGTAGGCTGCTGGTTAACCAGGATCTGCAGCTTATCCAGTAGGTAGGGAAATGGGCAGACTGGGTGGGCCAAGCGGTCCTTATCTGCCATCAAATTCTATGTTTCTATGTTTCTATGTTTTAGTATGAGTTTAAAGAATCAGAAAAAAGAAGGCTTAATATACAGAGCATTAAATGAAACAAATTGAAGATAGTACAGGAAGCAATTAAAAGAAAAACACAAGTTCTGCAGATTTATTGATCTGACTTAAAATGCCTAATTTTGTGAAATTCTTTGTTTTTACCAGTGTGCAGGCTGCCCAAATTCTGAAATTTTACTGTGTTTTCCACTAAAAAAATGAAAACCAGTGGCCTTGCTTAAAGGTTAACAAACCAACCTTGTAGGAGATATACCACTTAACCAACAGCCAGTGCAGTTCCTGCAGCACAGGAGTAATGTGACTCATCCTCGGAAGGCTGGTCAATAACCTCACTGCCGTGTTCTGCACTAGCTGCAGGCATCCCAATGTACCTCCACTGACCCCAAGGTAGAGGGTGTTACAATAATTGAGACAAGATGTCACAAACCCATGTACTAGAGAGGGCAAGTCCTTAGAAGGGATAAGAGAGCCAATCCAATAGTTTACACCAGAGAATAGATTTAGGGGACAGTGCATGACTTCACAAAGGGAATAAGTCAGAGGCAGGGGGTTCCAAGTAAAGAACAGCAGAGGTGGGTAGAATCGGAAGAGGAGAACCCCAGTGGGAGCAAGAAAGCATGAAGGGACATCAATTTTTTACTTGAATGCATACCAGTATGAGAATCACATCCAGACAAATGAGCTTGATGCACTTAGAATGCTAGGACCCAGTAGCACTAATAGAGATGTGGTAGGTGGAAGAAAATGACTGAGTCACCAAAAGGAATACTTCAGACTACTGTGAAGGGATAAATCTGACAGGAAAAGACAGAAATATCAAATTTGTTAGCAAATAAGGACTGATTGGCATACCCAATCTTCTTATTTTTCCTACCGACAATATCACCATAGACCTTAATTGATCTCCTGCTCTTTCTCCTTCCCCCTATTCCTTTCCACTAAGATTCCCTGATGCTTATCCCATGCATTTTTGAACCCCATCACTGTTTTCACTGCCAACACCACAGCTGGTAGGCTGTTCCAGAAATACACCATTCTTTCTGTGAAGAAGTATTTCCTCACATCTCTCCTGAATCTACCCCTCCAACTTCGCATCATGTCCCCTTGTTCTTGAGCATATTTTCTTCTGAAAAATACTTTCCTCCTATACTTTATTTACCACTGTGAGGTATTTAAAGGTCTCTGTCATACCCCTCCTTGGGATGTACATACTGAGTTTGTCTAGTCTCTACTCATGCAGCTTTTGATGAAGACTCCACACCATTTTTGTTGCCTTTCTATCGACCGCCTCCACTCTATGTCCTTCTGGAGATGTGGTCTCCAGAACTGTACACAATATTCTAGGTGAGGTCTTACCAGCAATCTATGCAGAGTTCAGAAAAATAGCTGGACCAAGAAGTATGCCAAATATTAGTGCTGCACCTCTAAGGACAGTGGCATTATAAGCATGCAAAGTTTGAGGAAATTTAACAAAATGTCACAAGTAAGTAACCTGTGATTGAATGAGCTGTATACCTTGAAAATAACATAACTAAATGTTGTCACATTTTGTAGTTTGCAAGACTTATCCAAAGATATTTCATATGAAAATATGCTGCTATCTAGCCTTAAAGGAGTTTTATGAAACAAAACTTCTGGATTATGAGCCCCTGTAAATTCAAAACCAAATGTCTAGAAATCTGGCAGAGATACAGAATATCAATCCATGGGTAAGTGTGCCAATGTTCAAGTCTGTACCATAAAGGAGTTATAACCAGCAGAAACAATATTGGCCATATTTTATCAAATTCCACAAATTTTTAGGAAATGAATAGAATTCCACATACATTTCGACCATTACTTTTCCTGTTTTCTCCTTGCATGGGACCCTATGTTTTTCCTCCTTTCAGCTCCTCCTCATGTGATTCCTCCTGTGCTTTCTCCTCAGTCCCATGCCCCATCTCTTATAGCAACAGTGGCAGCAGGGACAGATGGTTATGGAAAGTGGAGAGATTAGATGGTTTGTTCAAGTAATGCAGCTACCATGATGGCTACAGCAGCCAACTGCTGCTTCTCCAGGTACTGGTACTCTAAACAACAGCAACAAAACAAGCTATACTACCCAAGACCACCTGCTCAGCCATGTCCTGTCTGAATTACAGAACTCATCAAGGAGTTGATGGCCCTTGATCTTCAAGTATTCCCTATCATAGAATACATTGGCTTTTAAAGACTGTTGCATTAAGTAAAGCCAAACCCACCATTTCATCTTGCTTCAAATGTTTTCAGGCATGTTCTACTCAGTGTGTGTGAGGCAGTATGCACACAGATAGTGGCTTGCCCAGTCCCACCATGTTCAAACCCTTTAAGGGTACCTGCACCCACCACTTCCACTGGGAGTCTGCTTCAGGGCTCCATCACCCTCTCCATGAACTAAAATGTCCTCATGTCTTTTCTGAACTTGCCCCTACTTACATACAATCATGCCCTCCTGTGACTGCATCCCCATCTCTGATAAACAGGTCCTTAGTATTCCCAATGTTTATACTCCTTAAAAATGTATACATTTCTATCATATCCACCTTCTTATGTGTGGCCTTCAGTGAGTACCTATTTCAGGTCTACAACTGCTCCTTACAGAATCTGCCTTGTTAGCCCTAGATCATCTTGGTGACCCTTCAATGCACCAACTCCATTCTGTCTATGTCCTTCTTTGATGAGTACTCTGGGACTGTGCACAGTATTCTAGATGAGGTTCACCTCACCAGGGATCCATGTAGGGCTGCACTTTTCTGCTTTTCCTACAATTAAAACTCCCTATACACCCCAGCATCCTCATCACCTTAAGATATGCTTTGTTACATTGACCTGTTTGACTGATGGAGTCACTGATTATGGCCCTCAGATACTTTTCCTCTGCTGTAGTGACCAATCTAACCACTCCCATCCAGTATTCTGTTCCTGAGTTCGGTCTCCCTAAGTGCATTCATTACCTTGCATGTCTTGCCACTGAATCTGAACTGCCAGATCTTAGGCCACCTCTCTAGCTTTTCTAGGTCCATCTGGAGCTCCCTCACCTGTTCCTCATTGTCTACCCCACTGCATAGCTTTCTGTCATCAGCAAAGAGGCCCATCAAACCCTGGCTATCTTCCCCTATGTCACTAATGAACATACTGAATCAGAGATGTCCCATGACCAATCACTGTGGCACCCCACTCATGACAAATCTGCTGCATGGTAAGTTCTGATTACCTTCCCCTATGTCATGAATGAACATATTCAATTGGAGATGTCTCAGGACTGATCTCCTGCAGCATCCCGCTCATGACTAATCTGTCCCCCAACTTGAACTCTTTCACTACTTCCCTCTGTTTCCTCTGCACTATTCATTTCCTACCAGCCTGACTAAACCCCGCTCTATTCCTAAGTCCTTCAACTTTTTCAGCAGCCTCCTGTATTGTACTGATTTGGAGACCTTGCTGAAGATGGACTTCTCCGTCGGCCTAGTGACCCAGTCAAAAAACAGTATCAGGTTTGTCTGGCATGACTTTCCTGACATAAACCCATGCTGCTTGTTATCCCAAAGTCTATTGTCTCCTAACTAGGCCACCAAACTTTCTTTTACTATGGTCTCCAGCAGCTTACCTATGATGGCAGTAACACTGACAGGTATGAAGGAAGCAGAGAGGAGTTAAGTGCATTTCACTAGTGGTGTCTGGAGCAGTAGTGCAAACCCTAACTTCATAAGTCTCACTGCTGATAGGGTTGTGACAAAAATAAAGCTGTACCACATCCCTGTCCTCCCTCTGCAACCACAATCCCCATCAGGAGTTATATGAAGAGACAGCTTCATAGAGGTAGGTCAGTAGAGGAATGGTCTTATTTAATGTGTCACTCATGGAGGGGAAGCACAGTGGAGAAAATATTCTGAGGTTCATCTAATCATTGCTAGACATAGGTATACCCTCACAATTTGAGAGTAGGAATCATCATGACAGACAGTGGTAGTAACATGCTGAATGTGATGAATGTTGGGGATTTTTCTCAGTGTACCTTGTTTTGCACATGAACTAAATCCGATGGTTAGTTATGTACTTGACAAGTACATAGAGTTGAAACAGTTGACACTATGCAGAATCTCACCAGATATTTCCATTACTCCCCAAATGCTCTGGGGTATTCCACAATTACCAACAGAAGCACAATGTTCCTTAGCTTGCTTGATTAAAAACATTACCACAAGGTGGAACTCTATTTTATGTAGTGGAGATATTCATGGAACAGAAACCTGAATTCTGAGCTATGGAATTCAAAGATGTGGCCTGTTTGGAATGTCCATAATGGAAGCAGTGGTGCACTCTGCAAAAACGTGTTCCACTTTGAAAGAAGTATAAACAGTAGTGAAGTGCCCATGGA
This sequence comes from Neoceratodus forsteri, assembly GCA_016271365.2. Classification (NCBI taxonomy): domain Eukaryota; kingdom Metazoa; phylum Chordata; order Ceratodontiformes; family Ceratodontidae; genus Neoceratodus; species Neoceratodus forsteri. Next base: position 604,990,340 of record CM057449.1, on the reverse strand, counting down.
CTGGAAAACTGCAAGTGTTACCCCTATATTTAAAAAGAGGCACAGGACAAAGGCTGATAACTACCACCCTATAAGCCTTACATCCTTGACTGGTAAAATCCTCAAGCGCATAATATGGGATCGCCTAGAAATCATGTTAGGAACAGTGGATAGTACACAGCATGGATTCATTAAAAAAGATCCTCTTTAACCAACTTGTTATGTTCCTATGAAAAGTCAGCAAGTCCATGGATAATAAAATACCATATAATATCATCTATATTGACTTCAGTATGACATTTCATAGAGTACTGTATGCTTACATTATAACAAAATTAATACAAAGAAAAGCATGTGATAAGATAACATACTGGATACAAAACTGGTTAGAGAGGCTAGAACACAGAAGGTAGGTATAAATAGAAAAGCATCCAGTCTCACCAAAGTTACTAGTGGTGTACCCCAGGGGTCGGTATTGGGCCCATACATCTTTCAGATATTCATTGCTGATATCACTGATACCTTAGTAAATTAAACTATTAAATTTGCAGATGATTTAAAGGTGGGAGGTGACTGTAGTATCCCGGGACATATAAAGTCCTTACAATGGGATCTGAATAAAATTGTTAACTGGACTCAAACTTGGGGCATGACACTAAACACTGATAAGTTAAGGTCATGCACCTTGGACATAAGAATACTAGACACCATTATCACCTAGGAAATAGTGTTCTGACTGAAACAACAATAGAAAGGGATTTGGGAGTCCTTATTTCCAGTAGATTAAAATTCATAGAACAAACTAACACAGTCATTGGAAGGGCTAATAGGATTATATGGTCCATATGAAACAATATAACAACAAGAGATGCAAATGTGCTACTGCCCCTGAACTGGGCACATGTCCATCCCCACATAGACTATTGTTATCAGTTCTGTTTCCCACAGAATAGAACATATAGTAATAACCTTGAAAAAGTCCAAAGAAAATTCACAAAACACATTACTTTTTTAAATGACTTGAACTATGCCGAGTGACTGCATACACTAAAACTTATGTCATTAGTAGCAAGGAAGCATAGGGGAGACTTGTTACTGTTGTTGGATGTGGTAAACGATCCAGTTCTTTTAATGGACATGGGATTTGGCTATAAACAGGACATTAAAGAAACAAGAGGGCACCCTCTTCAGTTACGTAGTTTCCCACACAAAACAAGCAAAAGAATGTTCTTCTTTACACAAAGAGTGGCGAATGCCTGGAATAATCTACCTTTACACATAATCATTAGCAATAATAAATCAGTCTTTAAAAATAGATTGGATATCTGGTTATTGCACAACACATGTCTACACAGGTAAGGGTTCTGATGGGACCATATATGGACACTGTGCCCTCAGTTCCCTAGTCAACTGCAGTATGAACTTCTGTGACCTTATGATCAGGCCACTAAAGATTTCAGTCCTGAATCAACAACCTGTAGCATGATCATTCCCATGGTGAGTCTACTTGAATGCCATACACACTGTTATTTATGTTCTTTGGCAGCAATCCAACAAAGCAATGCTACTGGTGGTGGCACTGGTGGTGGGGCAAAAATGACAGAGATGATGGTGGAGAGGAGCAGTTGGTGACACCTCTCGTTCATCTCATCCCTTGCAACAGCAGCAGCAGCAAGATGCAATATTAATTAAAGACTCAGCAGAGATGTTTCTACCACAATTTGCAGACATGTTTGACAGCATCAGATCACACACACTATGTGGTATGGCAAAACTACTGTATCCCAGATACAATGACATGTACATCCCCCCTGGATGCATAAAGAATAATAAATGGAAAGTGTTGTGAACATTTATGACGGAGCAACAAAGACATCTTGAAGAAAATGGCAAGAATGCATATACAATCTCTTGGTCATGCTGCTTCTCCTCATAAATTGACTTTGCTTGGTGTCAGTACCAGGCATTAGCATAACATGAAAGAAGACTTGAATAGTGATGCTCCTGAGACAACCATGGACATTTGAAGCTTTTCAATACTGAATGCCAGCACTGCTTGAACATTTTGGAGGAAGTCTTGGACTTGCTACCAGAATACATGATGTAGGCTTATCTAGCAGAGCCACTGACTAGGAGAAACAGTGATCCAATCAAATTCTGGCAAGATGGGCAAGTGATTTGGCCTGCACTAGCTAAAGTGGCTTTGTGTTTTCTTGGATGCCCTCCAACATTGATAATTTCAGAAAGATGTTTCAGTACAACTGGGAATATTGCCTCACCACATGGCCCAAGGCTGTATGCTAAGAATCCTGAATTCTTAGCCTTTCTTAAACTCAATATACTGTGCTAAGGATAAACTTTAACTAACCATTCGATTACTCACATGTCCAACAAGTGGCATCTACTTCTATTATCACCTCTACCCCAATGCCTCCTGGTGGCAAGGTTTCATGGACTCCTCCTACTGTAACTGGTCCCACAGTCTGGCTCACCACTTCTTGCAGTGGTGGCACAACTCATCTGCCTTATTACATGACATCAACTTACACATTGTCATCAACAACAAGCTCAATATGATCAGGTATGCCACTTGAACATGCAAAGTTGGTATCAGTTAAAAAAGACCCATGACAGCCTGCTGGTGCAGAGGTTGGATTTCTGCTTGCAATGCCAGTGACACGGGTTCGGGATTGGACTCGGGTCGCTGGAGGGCCAGCCGGAGGAGAATGGCTTGAGCGTCCTACGATGGCTCGCCTTCTCAATGGGGATGGAGGGGGCTAATACCTGCAACTTGCCAGACCCTGAGTGGAGGCTCAAGGTACAGCAAGCCCTGTATGCGGGGGGGGTTGGCCATGATGTGTGGTGGACGTTGGCACCTAGCACATTGATGTCAGGGTGCACACCACATGAGGCATGAAAACCAGAGGAAATTAGCCTTCCATAGATGGGAAGACAAGGCACCAGGCGCTTGCCCTCAATGTGTCACCACCCACCCGGACCACCTTGCCCGATGAAATTAAGTAAGGGTACAGTCCCCACCTCATTCTCCGCCCAGGGGGTATAACCGCGGCTCCATGGGGTTCAAGGTTGGTGATGGGTTGGATGGTTGACAAAGGGATGACTCCCAGGTGCCTCCGAAGGGTCAAAGATGAAGGGCTAGCAGCAGGGAAAAATAGAAATTAAAAAAAAATACCCATGAACCCACCAACCATGAATGGGAAGGTGACAGTATGACTGACCTGTCTAGCCACACACGGCATGCATAGTTCTAAACTCTGATTGTTAGTTGGCAATTAACTACTACAACTTCTGCTGCTGGAAGGTAGTGTATGTTTTCAAACTAAGTTCAGTTAATCAAAAACAATGCTAAATATGAAAAATAAACCAATTAAATGTTAAATGTAAAAAACAAGCAAACAAAAAATTTGGCCCATGGATGGAAGATAAGTGTGATGAGCAATCTAATGCCCAACATTTAATGTCTTTTCATTTCTTTACTTATTTTTTTGTTTGTTATGTGAGCGAGAATATAGGTAATTGGCATAGAGATAATGTAAAGACCACAGGGAGGCGAAAGTCTTGAGTGCAATAATAAATAATAACTCCAGTATTACTGTAGCTCACACTGGGCTGTAGCAGTCTTAGTGGGTTTGTAGACTCTGTCACAATACCGAAAACAGTAAACCTCAGCAGATGTATGCCAACACCACCTGTCACAAGAAAGCTACTGCCCTCATTGCTTTTACCACACAATCTGTAATCTGCTTTACCCCATGCCAATTACTCCTTTGGGAGACAAAATGGTTCAGCTAAAATTTCAAAGGTGAACTGAATTTATGGGCCCCAACTCGAAGCCAACATCAAAACTGCATATGGCCCACTTTTCTCACCTTTAGCACAGTTTTAGCTTTTTCTCACAGCAAACTATTTTTCAGCTCATATCTTGCACATCTAAAGACATTTTGGCTTTATCTTGAGGCATGCTTAGGACTTTCCATGTTTCAGCCACAAAAGTGGTCAGTGTTTATGCCCCCAAAATTGCTTTTGGAGTTGTGATGTTGCTGCTGGTTTGAGTGACCATGCAGGTCACTTATGAAGTCCACTAGAGCTGTGGGGCAATGTGTGTGATAATGCAGCTGCTATGGCACACACACACACACGCACACACACACATCTTGTGCCATGTGTCTCACAACATACAAGTGCAGTGTTCATCATTGTGTGTAACTGTATTCCTTGTGCTATGTTATTTCCTTATGATGCTAACACATGTAGGAAACCAGGGTTGTGCTTTGGCATTCAGTTTGGTGGGGCTCACTGGGGTGGTGAGTAGGGTGCGGAATAGGGGTGGGCAGAAGAACAGTTCAAAAATGTTCTATGGTGGCATTTCCTTCCTTTTGTGGCTTTAATAATGAAACCCTAGCATGTGCATCAATATAGTTTTTTGCAATTAATTTCATATACTATTCATCTAAAAAAGGAAATTCTTAAAATTCAATGTACAATGTAAATAAAAAAACAGAAAAGACAACTTCTTTCCAACACTACTGATGCAGGTGTTGGCAAGGAGCAACTGAAGTAGCATTTGAATAGCATATTGTAATGCACTACAAACTAATACTTGTTGTACTCTGCTAGACCAATGGACCCCCCGTGAAAATGAAATATTGTATGTCATGGAGTCATTCCACCATCTCATTGATGCAACTCTCATTTAATTTCCTGGTTTATGTGCATCGTTCTTCATTTGCTCTTGTCATGTCACACTATGATATAATATCTGTCATCAGTTAACCAAGTAACTCTGCTTGGAACACTCATCCCTGGCAAAAAATAAAACATCACATTTCAACAGTGGTGCTGCTAGACATGGGCATTATCCTATTTGCTGTTTTTTCCTCTAACAATTGAAGCAGACACCTCCCTCTTCTTACCAACAAGCTTAGCACATTTGGAGGTCTTGTAATTTGCCCTTAGGTACAGTACCCCCAAGCTAAATCACCTTCACCACTTGTACAAGCACTACCTATCTGGATAGGACTGATTTGAACACTTAAGGTCAGTATTGGAGGTGGAAAAGAAGCGGTGGACCTAGTTCTACATGTCTCAAGTGTGTGAGGAAGAAAGCAATTTAGCATCATCCATCTTTATTCCACTACCTTTTCAATAGTACACTGTCCTTTGAACCTTTATCTTTTTGATTAACAACTGGAGCTTGGATATATCCTCACTCCACCTCTTAGCACATGGCATCTATGTTGAGGTGAACACGGATAGTCTCTGCTGATAATGCCAGCATCTGATGTATATGGATGTCAGAGAGAAGTTGCTTGACCATATATTTTTATTCACCTGGATCCCTTTTTGCTGGGCCACCATGAGGATGTAATGTATTGGACAGAGCCTCCCACTCTTCCCAAACACAGGCAGTGTTCTATTGGGACACCTTACCAATCTCTGCTTATCCGTGGTGGAAGTCCTGGACTCATTGTGTGAATCCAGTTTTCCTACATAGTTTTTTAATGGTTCTAAACTCAGAAAAAAGTTAACTCAGTTCAGGTATAGAGATGTTGCAAATTTTTAATTTGCTGGGAGAGTTGGCTCGAATCCATGATATTCGAATTCATGAAATAATTTATGAATCCTGCAGCTGAACTGCTAACTTCAGAAAATTTTGTTTACTTAAAGAATCCATCCCCCACCCACTGTGCTGTGAAAGACCCCTCCTCAACCCAAGAACTTGGAAATAAGTCAACTCCACTCCCACCCCAGCACTCTCTCCTCCAGCCACAGTGAACATCATGCTGCTGCTTTTCTTAAGTTAGTAAAATATAATCCATTCCCCCCACCCATGTGTCAAGCACACTACCCCTCACCTCCCCCATTGTCTTTAATAGAGTTGTCAGTCCCCCACCCAAACCTCTTCTGGTCCCCAACACCCTCCTTCTCCCACAAGCACCCACAAAATGCAGTATATTACCACAAATAAAGAAAATGGTCCCCCAGTGCAGAACATCTGCTGTGGTGCTCTGTCTGGTGCTGAGCCCGACTCCCTTTCAGGTAATGGCACAAATGAATGAATGGTGGCATCTTTGTTCTTAGTAAAACTTGACTGGTTGACATTTCAACCAGTCAGCTTTTACTAAGAGCAAAGATGTCATGATTCAGTCATTAAAGATATTATGAGACAGGAGTCAGCACTGAACAGAGTAGACATTCTGCAATGGGAGGTCATTTTTATTTGCAGATTATATTTTGTTAGTGCTGGTGGGGGTGGGGGTGGTGAGAACCAGAGGTATACTGGGTGGGGGACTGAGAGTAATTGTTAAAGACAGTGGGTTTTGGGTGGGGAGGTGATGGAGTATATTTGATGTGGAGGTTAAGGGAAGGAATTACATTTTGTTGCAGAAAATCAGCAGCATGATGTTTGCCAGGACAAGAAAGAAGGAGGATGCTGGGGGGAGGGGGGTTGAAGAGATGGGTAACCATTTTTTTTAATCCATTTGCCATGTAAATTTTGGCCAATCTGCCTGGTGAATAACAATGCGAATTGCAATCCCCAGCTCCATGAACCCAGTCAACATATTTTAAGTAAGTAAATGAATGAATAAATAATCTGTTTTTCAGGAAACTAGAAAATCTTTCAATGGTTTATGACCACCAAATGAAATCTGCAGATACGTTTTGTAGAAAAGTATTGTTTTGTAGAAATATATGTTTTATAATAATTCCCCAAATTTACCCACACTCTTATCCTTTAGCCTTCCAATCCATTTCCCCTTTTGGAGTCTTACATTATGCATTATTAAACAAAGAAAAAGCAAAAGACACTAAATGTATTCTTCCTCTTTCTCAATCAGGTTCATATTTAAAGAAATGCCCCTCTTTATCCTGCATTAGCATGCTCTGATGCATTACCACGTTTTGGCTTGGGCATGATGCATTATGTAAGCAATAAGCCACAATGGGTTGTGGGTTGTTGCCTGATAAACACATGAACCAGGGTGCATGGTGCTTGCACTGAGTGCCTTCAGCACCCAGGGAATGTGTATATGAGACACACAATCCACACCCCAGAGTGGCTTACTACCCTCATAAAATGGGTCCTTCTAAAAATGTTAAATCAAATACAATTTACTAATATTTCACTTGGAACAGTAAGAAAAGATGTTAAATAAATAATAAAGGAGAAAAGTGGCTCTCAGCCACTGGAGGTCAGCAATGTTGTTGCAGTACCTCCTTCCACTCCTCGCTCAAGAATTGATTTTATTTGTTTATCAGTTTATTTGTTTTTTATGTGTGTGTGCTGCTTTTGGACTACAATTTTTTAGAACAATTATTTATGTTTTTAATTTAGGGGAGAGCACAGATGGGGGACAGATGTTTTGCCAAACATAGTTTACAGCTGACTGCTGACTGAGTGAGCAACTTCCGGGTTGACGGTCAGCTCAGAATGTTGCAATTGGAATTTTAAATTATTAGCCATAGTGGACTGTTTCAAAGATGACTTCTGTGTGTTTTAAATTTAGATTGAGCACAGATTTGTGCAGGCAGGCAATTGTGAGTAATCAGCAAGACAGTAGGGAGGTTGGTGCAGGAGGAAGGTTGGGTTCATGTAGGAGAAAGAGTGTGTTCTTAATTTAGGGGGGAGCACAGATGAAGACAGATTGCTGATACAGTTTACAACTGACTGCTGAGTGAGTGAGTGACTTCTGGGTTGGTGGTTGGCTCAGAATGTTGCAGTTGGCATTTTAAACTGTTGGCAATTGTGAACTGTTTCAGTGAAGACGTCTGTATGTTTTAAATTGTGACTGAGAACAGAGATTTGTGCAGGCAGGCAATTGTGAGCGGTCAGCAAGGCAGTCAGAAGGCAGATGCAGGAGGAAGGTCAGGTTCATGCAGGAGGAAGGGTGCTTTATCATTAGTGTGTTGTCTGATACTATAGTTGCACACTGAATGATTACATATATATACAGTCAGGATGAAACAAGAAGCTGTCAGGACAAGAGTGCAGGGAGAAATTTAGCACAAAGCCATACTGTAGTTGCATTATGAGAGCTGCCAACTCACTCCCATAGCGTGTACAGTAGTAAGACCTTGAAACAAAATATGGTAACACACTGACAGCCTCTCTGCCGCCCTCTCTAATTTCTTGTTTCATTTCAGCACCAGTGAGGTCTGTTATTAGAGAAGTGCCACCCCACAATTATTGATTAAGTAAATGATTACTGTACTTAATAGGGTGGGGGGTGATCTTATTTGGGGCTGATAGTGATGTGCCAGGGATGGTGGCTGGAGGGTGGACCAGCAGATGCTAGATCGAGTGATGATTACTGTGGGTGCTCATACAATTTACCACTGTGGATCTCAGGCCAAAAGTAAAAAATATATAAAAAGCAAGCAAACAAAATAAGGCAAATGATTATTTTAAATGTTGTATATAAATATTCTTAGATTATTAGTTGTAGAGTGTGGGTGGAAAGTGATTGAAAACGTAACAAATGACATTTTGATGTGTTAGGGCACTAGTGAGTCTATAGTGTTTTTACAGCACTAACATGGCTGTTATAATTTTTTTCATAGGTTTCTGGTAGGCATGGATATGTGCCATTCACTACATCAAGGATGCCAGAAAAATTCCTCCCTCAGGGTTGTCACTCTATAAATTCAAGCCTGGGGGTGGTTCTTGACCAATCAGGAAACAGCATTACACCTATACATTTTACGAAGCTAGTTAGACAGAGTATATGAGACCTTGTGCTGTTACAGTGGTGCAGTAGTCTGAGATACTGTAAGTAGTTAGCTATATCACTATGAAATACCATTGTATCAAACAGAATTTTACTGTGATATACCAAGATATATTGCCACTGATCTCTGGCTACCACTGTATATTGTCTTCTGATCTTTATATGAATTGTTTAACTACTGCCAACTGAAAACAAGAGCAGATGCTGCTGATACTTTCTCAGCAAATGACACAAAATGCTCAGAGCTTAAAAACATTGCACCAAGAGGAAGCAAAGTCCTATTCATTGACCCCTCTCTATTAGAACACTTCGTTGTATGGCAATATATTAGAAAGGTTATTGCACTTCTTGATGGCCCTCCTCTTTTATCATCCTATACCTTAACCACAAACAGTGTGAAGTTAAGGGCCTACCATTTTAAAACTGAACACCCACTTTGAACATATATGCCTTCCCTGTAGTATTCTGATATCATAAAACTGTAGACAGTCTGAAAGCATGGATAATGAGCAGGGCTAACAATTTCAAAATCAAATTTTAATAGGAAAAGGAATCCGTGTTTCCAAGCAATCAAGGCTTTTAAAAGTGATACATATTTGGTCAATATTTTAAGACAGCATAGACTGTACAATGCATCTCAACTATTGTTGCTGATTGAGGATGTGCCAGATTTTCAAACCAACACTCTTATGTCCCTCCATACAGTAAACTGTGGCTGTGTCTTTCTTAACACCAGAAATATACTGTAGGCACATCAAGCTGCGACTTGGGCACTACATTTCAAAAATACAGTTAATTTCAGCATGCATGACGTGGTACCAAATTCCAATGGATTTCTGAATCTTTATTTTCTCTTCTTGGCTTGGTACACCAATTATGAATAATTGTCCTGATTTATTAATGTTGTCACTGGTTTTCCTATCATGGGTCTGAGATGAAGGGATAAGATTTTATAAAACACAGATCACACACAGTAGAGGTGCACCCTGTATTTGACATATATCCTCACACTGATGGCTATTTTATGCCTCCATGACCTAGATTAGTGCTCTTTTTAATGTATGGGAGGACTAAGAACACTTCACAATTAGTTGTTTCATTATTTGGGTTGTAGCCAATGGCATCTTCCACAAGTAAGAGTGAACACCTTTACACATTTAGGTTCTCTACCTATCTGCTCTTGTCAATCTTCACCCATAGTCTAATCCCACAGAAAGGTTTACAGAGTAAACAGAAAGCACTGAATGTGATATTGACTTGAGAAACCCACTATGTTCTCAAAATTAGCCTAGCATGAAGAGAATTTTAGTCAATAATATGAAAAGTAGTTGAAATTTTACAATCTACTGTATAGAGCTGATGTATTGCTTGATTGTACAGTACCTTGTGTAGTTATTAATATTGTCAAAATTATTTGTGTTTTATTCACTTTAGAAATTCATCAGTGCAACATAGCATGGTAAAGGAATCAAGGGATATAACTTTATCTTCTTTTTTTAATAGAGAAGATATTGGTTATCTTCCAGTTTCATTTGCTTCTATAATGCTGCAACTCTACCACTATTGAAGTATTTGTCAGTATCTTTTACATTCATATTTTCTCAAAGACAAGAATTTGACTGCTTCAATGTTTTATCTTTTTTGGTTATGCTCCCTACTAAGCTACATTTGTAGCCATCAAGTTATTTGGATGCTTCCAGATATTCAGAATATTTCTAAAGGGGTTCCACCATGTCGGTTTGAAAACTATATTGTCGACGGACACTACATCGACACAAAAATGTCAACTGGCAACCTTGTCGCCTGTCAATCGTGCCACCCAATTGTGATTGTGACAAAGTGCCACTGCACTTCTAGGCTGTTTGCAGGGGGATTTTCCCCCCCACACTACCCACATGGGGGCTTCACACCATCCACCCCCATACAAATTATATAATCACCTCCAGGTCAGAGGTGTTGGGGGGAACTGTGAAATACCCCTAGGGTGGCACGATGGCAGGTGCTGAAAAATATCGATTGATGTAATCACTGTTGATCGGGTTGCAGCACCCACATTTCTATTGCTGTAGGGGTTTTACTGAGCTGCTGGCACACCTTCTAAAGGAAATCTTATTGGTGGTCCTACAGTGTTACTGCAGGTAGGCAGGACATTTCTTTAGGGAAATTACAGACACTGTAGGAAATATCCAGACATGTCAGAGGCTGCAGCTGTAGTTTGCACCAATTATGTAAGCAATAATACCCGACAGGGTGGGCATTATTGGGAAATACCGAACCACCCAGGGATGTAATGAGGCCCGACGCCATAGGTGGAGGGCCTTATAGCCCCTGGAAGGTCCTGTATTTCCCAATAATGCCCACCCTGGAGGGTATTATTGCGCTTAGAAAATGGGCATCTTAGTGAATTTTAATTAAGTTGTAAAATAAGATAGAAAATAAGTTTAAAAATGAATAAAAGTAGTATAATTTTTTGTTTCAATTTAAAAAGTAGTGCATATGTTTAAAGGCTGTTCTTCCTTTTGTTGCTCCTCCCCACAGAGCTATTGTAATGTATTGACCCCCCACACACACACACACACCTCAACAAGAAGTGTGCAGAAAAGATTTAGCCTAGCAGTCTGTGGACATCGTCTGTCTGCTTTCAGCAAGTCTGTTTTTTTTTTTTTTAATTCATTAGCCATCGGAAGAAGTGTCTACTGAGTGCGCGACTGACCTTGCATGAGTCTAACGGAAAAGTGCATCTGCAATGACAAGGGATAGTCCCAAGGTACATTATTTATATTTTTAACACTAAGCAGCAGCTTTAAGTGTGGGGACATTGTGGTATTTGTGCCATTTTGATAACGGGCTTTCCAGCTTGAAACCAAATGGACTGATGCCCGGTTTCATTTTCCTTCAGTTCGGTAGTTCAAGAGCACGGTCGGGAGAGTGGTGCCGTTGTAGAAGAACATGGCTATGTAAAATTGGTATGTTATCACTCTTCTCAACTGAGAAATATCCGGACTTTGGGCTTTCTTTTTTTTTCTTCACTGAGCTGAGGGGGGGAGAACAGTAGTGCTCGCTTACGTAGTGAGAGAAAAAAACATGGCAGGGATTTGAAATTTCACTGGGTGCTGTTAGCCAATGAGAAACTAGGCTGAGCAATCCTGTATAAGGGTATGTGGTGAGGTGGCACTTGGGCTGGCACTTACTTTTAGCTGGGCATCTATTAAGAAATAAATTCCCAGCTAGGAGGCTGTATCAGCCAATTAGGATTGTGAATTTATTTGTGCCATTTTCTAAATATTAATATCTAGTACCCATATTAGGATAGTGCATGCCAGTTAGGTGCCCCATCAGCAACTGAGTCTCTTTCCAGTTTAAAAATATTATAGTTGGCATGGTAAATGGTAAGAAGCACCAAAGAAAAAAATAACCAGATACCAAAGAAAACATTTTGAAAAGCTAATTTATCAGGTGTGTTAATTTTTAGAGGTTTATTTGGGAGCTGACTTTAAATAAAATAAATTGCATTGTTTCAGATGACCAAACCTCAGAACCTGAAGATTTGTGCCCTGTTTTGAAAGATATTTGCCCCAAGGTAAAAAAGGTGTAACTCTTTTAAAGTAGGGCTTCTGGGGTCCATGCATAGTCTTATCACCCAACCATCTACAAGAGCATACAGGTACATATTTCAGCACACAAAGGAATCCCTTCTTCCTCCCCAACTTCTGCTCTAAAACAACATGGAATGTACAGGTATCTAAGCAACCTGAATTACATTACCTCTTTCACAGAGGAAAATGGGTGATATTTTCCTTGCCAAGCCAAGCAGACTATTAGCATAGCAGGTTTAGTCATCTACTGTGATCTTTGGACTCCAAGATTACAAAAAAGTACCAAAATCACCCTCTGATAAAAACAGTTCAACCTTTTTACTGTTTTTATAATTTATTGTTGAATTCAGGCAAAAAAAACACTAGATCTCTTCTGGATGCTAACTTATTAGCTTGCACACTGCTTTCCTCAACCACCGATTTCAAAGAACTCATCCTCAACCACTGGTTTCAAACAAAGGATTCTTGACAGAAGGCAGTAAGGTGGCCTCAGTAACATGCTGGTAGTTATAAGGCATATTCTCATAGACTGCCAAGTAGCTACGTATCTAGTACCCTACTGTCTCACTTGCTCTTTTTCATCAACATCTCAGGCATTTCTTATAAGCATTCCTTTTATTACGGCTTGGGATCAGTGACTTTATGACAATGGTGAGACAAGACTGCCTAGTTACCTGTGCTAGTCCTCTTCCCTGGTGTCTCCAGAAGCACTTCAGTAGGGGCGATTGGCATCCTTCGGCCGCTTCAGCTGCACCTTCAGCCTCTTCATGCCAATCTGGAAGCCATTCATGGCCTGGATGGCAGCCTGGGCACTAGCAGGATTGTCGAAACTCACAAAACCTGTCAAAACATGGTGCAAAGGGGGTTTAACGAGACAAAGGCCACTGACCCACTTCATGCACACACATCTGTTGGAGTTTAAGGTGCAGTGAACCTGTCAGCCTCCATGTGAAAACCAAATCCACATACAAGGTGCACAAGAGAGGATGATAAGGGATTGAAATCTCTTTGCTTCTCTTATTCTACTCACCATTTATAAGCCACTCAGGGACATAAGACACAGGCAGCACATTCAACAACACAAGACAAATATAACACAAGTTGTTTTACCCCAAGAATTTTTTAATTCATTTATTTTGTTGTCTCCTCTGAACGTATACCACCTATTGCTCCCTGAGGTGCTCAGTATGTCCCCAAGGTGTGAACTCTGTGACTGAGCAGGCATACAGGTTATGTGGTTACTGTGCATAGGCCCCAGGAACCCTAGAAACATGTTCCAGGCTTCTATCTTATCCTCAGTTCATAAAATATACCTCATTGTTCTGTCTACTGGTTATTTATTCTTTTGAAATTTGCATCAAATAGATGGCAGAATGATCCATGGAATACAGGTTTTCATTTTTGTGGTGGACCCTTGGTTCAGCAGGTTATAAAAAGTTCTTACTTTGTAGTCCAGTACTGTAGGATACACAAGAGCTAGTTCTAAAAGAATACACAAATACAAGTTATAAAATGGGCCATAAAAATCCTGTAACCATATTGGTTGAAACATGCCAGAAGACTGTTGATTATTTTCTGGAAATTGTACACCTCACCTGAACTACAGAGTTTCTGAACAAGTAAATGTCTTTATAAGTCGGACAACACACTCCAGAGTGTGTGATCATAATAAAATAATACACTTCTTGGGTGGCTGTGGCACTTGGCTATAGATCATGCCTATCAACCACCTGACTGGTGCATCTTCCCCTTTTAACCACACACTCTGTCATGTGTTATACCTCTTGTACTAATTGAACAAGAATGTTTGTGGCAATAACAATGGTGAATAACTCATAGAGCAGATTAAAGTGATGAAACCACATGTGCTGAGGCCAGATTTCCTCTTCATACATTAAAGCACTGTAAGTAGATGAAGGGAAGGAGAACAATGCTCAGTATTCCTGCCAAATAAGCTGATAATGGTAGGGTGGAGAAGAAGTGGAGTTCAGGAGGGAAAGCATTTGCTTGAGTCTTTGAGCTGATAAAGCAGCAGCCTTTGGAAATGGGGATGGTCAGTGCTTGGTTGAATGGTTACCAGGAAGCTGTTCCAATTTGCCAGGCCTAAGGAGAACAAGAAGACCGATCTGCTCAAGTTTTTCAGACTTTGGGCACTATCCAGGTAGCTACTTCAGTTAGTCTTAGAGAATATAGTGTAGGGTCAGGGTTACATATGGATGTATGATTTGTGGGGACAGGTGAGTGGATGCATCCACAGCCGAATGTACAATACAGTAAGTCAACCTTACCTTGCCTTGGAGAACAGCTAGATACTCAGCCCTCCAGATTCAACAGTACCCAGTCTACAGGTCAGTATAACTAACATAATCTCTAGCAAAGAATACTGTAAGTGCACTCTCTTCATAGTGTGCCTAATTTTCTTCCATTTAAAGTACAGACTAGAGTTTCACAGTTTACATATGCCACAGGTTAGTTTTCTGCAAACTGTGGAAAAATAATCCAGGGTTTCAATTAAGACAATTTCAGAATTCCACAGATTTTGTAACAAAATTAAAAAATATATGTTGGAAGCAAAAATGACATTCTGACAGTTGAATTCTTATTTTGTACAGTTCTACTGGCAAAATCTCTATCCTCACCGACTCACTGTAGTTTCATTTTTTGCACCACATCAACCAAACTTAAAAGGACGTGGGTGTTCGTGTGTGTGTGTGTGTATGTGTGTGTGTGTGTTTATAATGAGGGAAAACTGATTCAGTCATCTGGGGGGGAGTGGCAAACAGATTTGCTTTTACCAATAAATTGTTTACTGGAGGAATATATTGTGTTGCTTAAAACTCTGTTTTACTAGCAGTTATAAAACTGGGATCTGAATTCAATTCTAAAACCATCTGAACAAAGTGCCAAAATACTGTATTACAAAATAAATACTCAAAAATACAACATATGCAACAAGTCTTACTACTTTAATTTATTTTCCTGGGGGGTTGAAAATGAGTTTTCATTGGGTGATTTTAATGCTCACTGGCAAGGCAGCAGAGGCTTGAAACTTAAAGGAGCTTTATCCTCCCCATTTTTTATTTTGCACCATCTTATCAATGATTTCACTCATACTGATCCTGTTTGTAAGGCATGGTATCCATCATATTTGATCTAATTTTTGTTTTCTTCTGATATTCCTGTTTGGCATTCTGGTTGTTTTGGTAATATTTTTTGTGATCACTGTGATTTTTTGCATGATAAATCTTTTGCCTCTCAAATTTTCTCCCCAAACTGTTAGGTTTTGGTGTTTATGAAATATTAATTTTGAAGCTTTTGTCAAAGACTTAAACAGGATCTCTTGGGTGCCATATTATCTTGTTCCAAGGTCAGCGCTGCATGGGATTTTTTTGTCAAATAGTTCTCAAGAGAGTGCGATATGCATGCTCCCTTTGTTAAAAAAAAGGGTAAGAGCAAGGCATTTCTCAACTAAATCTTTTGGTAAATTATACAAAAAAATGGAATACCCTGAATTATGGAAAGTGTTTTACAAAATTCACAATTAATGTGTTTCCATTATTCAGCAATCTAAGGCATCCCATTTTAAAATGAATCTGGCAGACACAAGGAATAATTTTAAAAATACGGGCACTTCCACCTGGAAACATTCCATGGTAATCCAACGCCACAAGGATGGTTCTAAATCTGTGGCAGATGATTACTGCCCCATCTCTCTTTTGCCATTGTTTAAGCATTTCTGGAAAAAATTGTGCTTGTACAGATTAATTATTATTTTTCAAAGTACCAAATCTTATCTACTCATCAGTCAGAGCTTCAGCCCAATTTCTCCACCCATACTGCACTCATTGATTTTCATCATCTAATTTTGCATGCCTTAGATTCTGTTCCTTTGTTGGTTCTATTTTTATAGACTTCTCTATGGCTTTTGATTTAATCAATCACTCCTTACTTCTCCTATGTCTTTACTATTATGTTTTTTCTCCAAAGTCACAAACTGGTTTTCTTCTTACAGTATCGACAAGGGAGACCTCATTTTGTACTATACAATAGGAATCTTTCTTCTCCTCTTCCTGTTACTGTTATAGTCCCACAAGGTTCTATTCTTGCTGCTATTCTGTTTAGTTTGTTTGCCAACTCTATACATCATGTTATTCACAACTGTTCAATGCATTTTTATGCTGATGATACTGTTTTTTTTTTAATTTTGGCCACAAGCCAGTTCTCTCTTTATTTTTCAGATATACTTTTTGCTCCTGCTCACAAGAGGGTTCTCTTATTTTTTCAGATATACTTTTTGCTTCCTTCACTGGTGTTCGTGGCAGCTATACTGTCTTGTTTGTTCCCTCGTGAAAGGTGGCAGTCATGGTGCTTTAGCATTGTGGGATTTACCCCTTAGATTTCCCCTTGCTTCACTTCACCCTGAGGATGCTGGCATTAGGACTAGCGTCAAGGTTGGCAGTATGCTGATGCGTGCCTCAGTCAAGCACCTAACGATCTCCTACCCCTCCCTACACCGCAGACCCTGCACTGCCACCCATACATCCACAAGTGGCAGCGTCAGTGTGGTGTGAAGGCCCTTCCTCCCAGGGATGCTCAGTCCTCCTCCCCTTGACCAGCCCCTTATGACTGAGACTTGTTCCCAAAAATTGGTTGCCAGCTTAGTGAGAGGTACCACTACCACTGTGACTCAGTTCCCTCGTTATCTAAAATATTACAACAAGATTTTACAAGCTGTTAAATTGGTTCTTCAAAAATCTTCTGATCCTGAATCATAAAAACACCAAAATATTGTTTGGTTCACAGCACTCAATGGCCAAACTTGAGCCCACTCTTACTCGTACTTTAAATGAATCATGTTTGGAAAGGGCAACAGAACTAAGTACCTGGATCTTGGGTTTTGATCCCTCTTTAACTTTTGAAAGTCATATTGACAAAAACTCTGCCAAAATTTGCTTTTGCCTGGGTTGCCTGACAGTTGCCAGGCATTGCTTGTCTGTAAAAGACAGAAAAAACATAGTGGCACACGCTATCCTTCCAATTTTGGATCATGGGGACACAGTTTATCACCATGCTAGAGTCTGCTTTAGCCCCTTTAAATGTTGTTTGTTATCAATTGTTATGGTTCATCTTAAAAGGAAATGGGATGTGCATGTCTATTACTTGAGAAATTAAACCGTTACTCCCTTCTTCAAGGAGAGAACTAAACTGACTTTCTCTGGTCTTTAAAGCCATGAAAAATCACATAGCCCATATCAGATTGGCTGGTAACACTGGATCATAGGTATGTCTTGTGAGATATCCAGCATCGCTGCTATCAGATACCCAATTCATATCTGCTTATGGCAGAGCACTTTTTTCCTTTTGAGCCCCTTATGCCTGGAAAAGCTTGCCCCCAGACAGAAATTGCATTAGCATGATACCTTTTAAAAGTATTGTTAAACTTGACATGCCAAAACACTTTGGGCACAAGCTTTTGCATGTAGCACTTTACACTGTCACTTTAAATAAGGTGTTTTTAAGACTGCCCTTGAATCCTACCTATTATACTCTGAAGAAAACATCACACAGATGTTGAAATGCCAGTACGTAGGTCAGGTGTTCACTCAGGTGTGCACAGGTTTGCGACGGTCGACAGGTGTAAAAAAAATTACAAAACTTAAGTGGATTTATGGTTTTACCTCAAGATGTTGGACCGCACAAGTAAAATGAAGACCTGGTCACTCTAAGCTTTGGTACCTGTTTTTACTTCTGTCTATTTACTAACATACCAATTGCCAGCAGATTAGGCCTTACGGTCTATCAAGGCTGCTCATACCTCAGATCCCTAGTTGGGTGCCGAGGCCCTCCCTCCCCCTTGTGTTCCAGAAACCCCTATCATCCATCCCCACCCCCCTGGGACAGGCCATCATCTGATACATCCACTTTCTGTGTCTGTCCCACCCTCTCTTGAAGCCCTCCACTGTGGATCTCTGAACCAGCTTGCCAGGCAGTGCGTTCCAAGGGTCCACCACCCTCTCAGTGAAAAACCTCCTCCTCTTTTCCCAATAAAGTTGACAGTTTGGAATTTGGAAGCTTTTTGCCCTTTCTTGAAGACTGTTGGATTATTGGAGTGCTGACAGCTTTCACTGCTATGGCAGTGCTGTGTTAATAGTGTGTAGTATGTTTGTACTGTACATGATTCATGTTTTGACAATAATGTGTTGTGTAGCATTTTTTGTAATGTACTTGACTTGGGACATTCTGTGAACAAGACTTGCATCTCACTGAACTCATCATGTAATTATACACTTTTAAATGAATTAAAAAGAAACTTTGTTTGGCAAGACAATTTTGCTTTTCTGCTTCTGCACATGACCCCTCCCATCGACAAGGACATCAGGGGAAAGATTCCCAGATTCTTCATCAGATTCCCAGGATTTTGTCACTTGCTCATGCTCAACTTGAGCCATATGTCTGCAGCAAAATTAAAAAAACATTTTTTATTTTGCTGCAGATCTCGGTAGGAGTCACAATTATGTGAGTTTGTAGGAAAAGCTTTAAAGAGGCTCCATATTTGTTAAGATTAAGTAATGTCTACCATCAGCAAAGTGCTGCAACCATGGTGAAAAAAGCACAGCAACAGCTTTGATAGAAAACCCAAAGAGGCTGTAATTGAGACCCTGTAGTATTCGGTGGTGGTGGTGGTGGTGGGGGGGTCATAAAGGCTGAAATCCACTTAGGAAAACGTTTTCTAATGGCTAGGTGTTCTGTAATTGGACTTTGCTTCTGATATCTTTGAAAGGTACATTTTTTTAAAAGAGTACATCAAAAGTAATAAAAGAAACATGTTCAAATGTGTACTATGATAATAGCTGTCTCACAGTGTTCAGTTATCT
Source organism: Neoceratodus forsteri (assembly GCA_016271365.2). NCBI lineage: Eukaryota > Metazoa > Chordata > Ceratodontiformes > Ceratodontidae > Neoceratodus > Neoceratodus forsteri. The sequence continues at coordinate 604,971,140 of CM057449.1, read as the reverse complement.
TGTTTTCAATGGTTACTTCTTTAAGAATATTTTATTTTTTATTTATTTATTTTTTATTTTTAGTCTTTGGTAACCGGATAAGGCCCACTAGGCACAAATGCCTGTTTTCAGGTGCGACCTGGGAGCACTGGGTGGTTAAGTGACTTGCTCAGAGTCACACAATATGAATTTCCAAAGGCCACTGCCCCTGAAAGTAATTGTGGATGCTTGCTGGAGTCCTGCTGCTTACCTGACATATTCCACAAGATGAAGGAGAGACATCACGGTAACAGGTTTATATTTGCCATGGAAAGTTCTCTTTTACAAAAAAAGGCATGTGGCATTATTTATTTAATTATTTATGGAAACAAATAATCATGGCTGCCATGTCAGAGCAGCCACAGTGTTGTTGCTCTTGACATCAGCAACCTGGGTTCATGTCGCGGTCCTGGTGTGGTGAAAAGCTGGCGGGAGGAGGACTGAGCAACCCAAATAACGTTATCCCCTGGGGAGGGTGAGCTTCACCTCCAGCTGCTTTACTGCCATAAATCTGGGTGTCCTTCAGTGGTGGTGTAGTGAGAACACACAGGGCACATTCCAGAGGATACGGTGCATGGACACTGGTGCATCATGCTTGCTGGCATCTGTCAGCACCATGACATGTGCTTTTGAGGTGGAATTAAAAAGAAGAAAATGGCAGCCATTGGTTAGAAGGATGAAGCTGCACCTGCCACCTCTCCCTGGCCACCCCCCCCCAGCCAATGCAAATCCTGATCTCCCACATCTCTGGAATGCAGCCAGTCATGGTTATACACCTCAAGTGGGCACTGGGGGGGGGGGGGTACCAGATCTGTTGAAAGGCAGGGAAATAGAACAGTAGCAGTTGGAATGAGCTCACCAGCTCAGAGAAAAGGAACCTGGTGTCACTCAAAGGAGGTCTCAAATGCATAGTAAGTGAGCAACAAAAAATATGCTGAGGAAAAATTTCAGTTGCAGTTTGTAAACATGACTTTTGCAGCAACAGCAGAGCCCCATTAACATCTCTTTCTAACAGCTTATCTGGTTCACTGGCTAGCCCCAGCAAATGAGTTGCTATATAAGAATAAAGCTTTTTTTATCTCATTCTTTGGCCAAGGCAATAAGCCACAACAAATACTGCAATGTCAAACTGCGGTCATCATGTGATATGAGACAACTTTTCCACCAGGAAGTGAGCTGAGACCATCAAATGCATTTCACTTGTGACCTTAACCTGTACTTGAACCCAGAGCTGTAGTGATGCGTAGTTATGGCATGACTCGTTGTACTTCTGTCTCTAGTGAGCAATAAGCATTCTGAGAACATTCTATTATGTGTGTTCTATTTCTTTATCAGGAAAATCTGCACTAGGAAATTAACACAATAAATTGTAATAAAGAAAAAAAACTGCTTTTCTTCTCAGTTTCAGAAACCAAGGTTATTAGATTCTTGAGACACCTACAATTTATTTTCAGAGACTCAACACTATTTAAGTCCAGCTGATTGGTTAGCTCTGGCTTCAATCATACAGTTCAGCAGTTGGCCCGTCTATCATACCATTTAGAATCATGTCAAGCTTGAGTGGGCCTTTGTCAGGGCTCAAATCAATGGCCTCATCTCAAATACAATGGGTTTGTGTGAACAACTATGTCACTGTGTCTAGAAATCAGTTCAAAGATATTCTCAAAACATGGCTTTCTGGAAATGTGCAGATAATTTCACTAATAGACATTTATTTATTGGTAAAAAGCATTTTAATGATATACACAACAATACCAAGTCTCATCATGAGTGGTGCTTCCACGACATTATTGGACCTGCCTTAAGGGCACTATATTGTAATCAGAAAACCTAAAAGTGAAATTATTCCCAGCCCAGGATATAGCTGCCATTGTTGCTATGGTATCCCAGTCACTTATGCATGTGCGCAGCGACACACACACACACACACACACACACACACACTCTCATTCTGCTGAGTTATACCATATCTTGACATTGGGTATAACAGGTATTTTCAGGTAAAAAGAGCTTCACAGCATTGAACCACAATAAGTCAGAAACTGTGACTACAGTGTTGCTCAGTATCAGTGGCGACAACAAGCACTGGGCATGGGAATGCTACAGTAGAAAGGGAGCTGTTTACATTAGTTAAACTTTTGTTTAAACAAATATATAAATGGATCATTACAGAGGTTACAGAGGTCAACAGTGGTATTGGTACCCCAACAAAAGACCTTATGATCCTGTATGATCTCGGCTGTCCATTTCATTTATCAAAGGCAAGTATCCTCTTTGTATGCAGATCCCAGATAAAGTCTTTAGGGGACTGTGCATTCTGAGTTGCTTCCCCTGTGTCCATGACCTTTGGCACCAGCCAGAAATTGGCCAGACTTTAAACCCTGCCCATCTTCTTCACCTTGGATGGCAAACCTCTTGAAGTGGTTCAATCCTTTAAGTACCGTGGTGTGTGGCTAGATAGAAAGCTTGCCATACCAACATTGACACCATCCATGCCAAGCTCCACCCTAAACTTGGTATCTTGTACCACAATAAAGATTGTCTGTCTCTTCAGGTCTGCCATGAGCTTGTCATCAAAATGGTGCTCCTGGTCTTTGACTATATAAATGTTGTTATGGCACTGCCCCCTCCACCTCTCTGGTCAGACTGGATACCATTTTCTACTCCTCCTGCCACTTCACCACCAACTCCCCCTCTTGTACTCATCATTACTCACTTTACTCCTCCTTATCCATTCTCTCTCTCTCTACCTTCATATAACCAGATTCACTGTGCCTCATTCATATCCGAGTACTGGTTTGGGTCCCTTCCCTCTTACCTCTCATCACTCCTCTCCCTCATCCCCTCTGCAGGGTGCTCCCTTCACTCCAGGAATCACTGCACCTTCAGCAGGCCTCATCCCTGCTGCATTACTGGGCAATCAGTCTTTTCATGTTATGTCCCATCACTTTGGAAACAAATCCCCTCTGCCCTCTGCTTCACTGCCTCCCCTGATTTCCCTCAGGTATCAGCTGAAACTCCTTCTCCCCCTCCAGTTTTCCCTCTCCCTAACTGTTCCCCATGCAGTTGTATCATACCCAAGCGTAAATGTAGCTGAAATGCCTAATTTGTAACTCCTGCCTCGTTTTCTCATTTTTCACTTACTGTCATATTAATTGTGTTCTCTGCACTTAACTGCAACTGCAAACTGTGTCTGTGCTTTGTATTTTGTGTCCCCAATTCCTTTCCACCAGCTCACACCTGGAAATGAGCCTCAGCTCAGTGTGCCTTTCCTGGACACCAAGTTTCAAATAAAGAAAGAAAGAAAGAAAATACATGCAGACATAAATTCTGACCTTTACTCTTTAATTCCATTTATATTGTCCCTTATCTCCTATCTTAGATGACACCCTTCTTTCTTCAATTTAAGTCTACTTTACCACTTTTTGTTTTACATTTGAAACAATAAAAGGAGCACTCCTTTTATTATGGCAGGGACCAGGCTTCCATCAGTATTGTCAACTATTTTTTTATACCTATTGTTCATTCTACCAAGAAGCACTGTCTGCTGCATACTAGTTCACTTCGGTCACAAGAAAAGTGATCCTTAGCAATAGGTGATAAAAGACAACAGAAAATACCAATCAAAACCTGGATGGCACCATTTTATAGAGTACTTCTTTTATTAATTCAAATGTAAAGAAGTACTACCATAAGTTCAAACTGGGGGGGAAAGGAAATCCCACAAGACAGGAGATAAGGGGCAATCTAAAATAGGACTAAAAAGTATAGGTCAAACTTTTCATTGTTAACACACACTGCTGCTTTAAGCTGTGCACCATCATGACAACAATAAATACATAACAAGCTTGACCTCAGCTCGTGGGTCTATGAGTGGTCTTATGTTTGCCGGTGTCCCTGTGTTACAGTTGTCCATGATCCTCATCTGGCAGAACCATGGTAGCATGACTAGTACAGGTACTGAGTATTTCTGGTTGTAAGCACAGCCCTTCTTGGATGAGAGATGCCTCCATAGCCCCCTAGAAGCAAGGAGGAACCATGGTTTTGCAGTAACTATGTTTTATTTTTCATTCTGGAACAGGAAGGGCAGACTGATAAAAAAAGATCAAGGGGAAATGAAGGTGGAGATAAAGAAGTATGCTGCTGAATAAAACAACAAAAATATGTAGGACCCAGCACTGTCCACTTGAAACCGAGGTGGATGACCCCCTTACAGAAGAACTTTTTTTTTTGCTTTTAAAGTTAGCAAGTGAAGCATGTGTGAAAGTGAATTGGTATGTGCTGTAGGTCCAGCACCAATGATCAGAAGCTTTCTGGTTTTTTTTTCAATTTTGGTGTAACAAATTGAATCAAAGAAGAAACGTAAGTGAAACTGCCCTGATTTGGGCCCAACCACATTGAGCTGCAGACTTTCCTTATGAAGGGTGGGTGTGTGGGCTCCAATCAAATATTTCCATTCCTAATGCAAGTAATTGTCCATTACTGTCAGAAATCACAAGTGTTATTTTCAGTTTATGCTGTGGTGCTAGAGAATAAATGTTCAGCTCTGAACTGTTACTGCTCAACAATCACATTTGTGTTTTATCGACCAAGACATTTACACTTGTGTTTCTTAAAGGAGACAGGAAATGATTCTTACATAGTTAACTGCTCTTCCATCTTCCCTTCCATGCCTGTTATGTATTCTGATACACTCTGATGATTTTTTGATAAATAAATAATCTAGCTTTGGGGTGCTCTCTGATCTACGTAGAGTTCAACTCTCCTCACCGACTACTGCACTTAATTTTCATATTTGTAAAACATTCTACGACATCAGTAACTCCCATTCCATGCTTTTCATCTGAATGGCCTGGAATGGGAGTTTCTGATGTCATAGAATGTTCAAGTAGTATGAAATGAGAGAAACAACTGCTGAGGAGAGAGGTATTCAGCATAGTTAAATGGTGACAAAATGAGATTATTAATTTATCAAAAATGGTCAAAAACTTATCAGAATACTGGGTAACCAATACAGGAACAACTGGAGGGCATCTAGAGGTGTAAAAACAGTTTCCTATTACCTTTAACGTAAACCTGGGCCTTTTTTCTTCCTCTCTCTCTCTCTCTCTCTCTCTCTCTATCTCTCTCTCTATCTCCCTCTCTCTCATTTCGTAGCCCATTCACTGCCAAATAAATTTTTCTAGAAATATTTCTTTAAATACTGGCAAATGAAATTTCAACAGTTCTCAGTTTCTTACTATACATTATATAGGGGACCTGCTTCATTCCTTATTCTGCAGGGCCATCTTGTGACCACTGATTCACTCCCTTTCTAAGAGAAAAGCACATTCATTATAAAAGTATAAATGTTTTACTTATCTAATTTTTTTCTGTTCCATAGAGTTTACAATATTGTATTATGCTCATTTAATATGATGTCCCATGGATGCACAATAAATGATATGACATTCAAAATGTGCCAAAATGAGTCACAAATAGCAAAATAAAGTTAAGGACATACAGTGTAAATTCAGGGGCACTAAAGGGTTTAATTTGGCTTTGTTAAATGTTGCTCAAATTAAAAAAAAAAAGGTGAAAGATGCAAGTGTCAGAGTGTACTGTCTCATTTTCACAAATTAAAAAAAATGATCAGACAAAGGAGGGGTGCTCAAAGCAACTAACAACAGTAAGCAACCAGCATGAGTGCCCAACTTTTTGGTTGTTTACCTACCCATTATGCATCTTTCTTGGCTAAACCTACTGTATATTTCAGTGAATTGAAATCAGTTCCAAATACTAACCCATATGAAACACGATCCAGAGGACACCAACAAGGCTTTTTGTGTTTTTCACATTACAATGTTTGTTAATGTTTTTGATTATTGTGAGCAGAGATCCCTCCGTTGCACCCACTTTTTGTAAATAAACAAACAAGCAAAATAAATAAATAAATAAAAATAAAATTAAGATACATGGCAACCAGTGCAGCTCTGCTCTCATCACCATAGCAATCTGCCATTTGAATGAATGAACTCCATCACATGAATAGCAATCAGCTGTTTGACAACACTGGCAGCCAACAGTCAGCTGGTTACTCCACTCATTTTGTAACAGTACTACCCCTCGATGCACTGCAATGATACAACAACTAAACACTTCCTCCCTACAGTCACAATAAGAACTGGTCAGTTATGTAGACTAGCCCTACAAAAAGTAGCAAAATAAAAGTTCTTATTACAAATTCAGGAAATGTTTTGCTGCTGTGGCAGTCAAAACATTGGGTTTGGGAGTTGTTAGAGGAAACAAGAGGATGTGCTCTCTAGTTGTTGGTGCTTCTGTTGGTAACATAGTGCACCGATACTACTGAATGGGCTGGTAGCTACTACACGGCAGCACGAGCAAGCTGCGACCCTCTTGTGAACATGCTGAAGAAGATGTGCATACATTCTTGAGCCACAGTAGCAGCGAGAGCATGAGTAGAAGGTCATTAGCCAAGCAACCCATTCTTCTTATCTCTCTCTTCTGCCACAGGGATGTTTTGTTGGTTTTTACTGAAATAGGTCTGGCTACCACCAAGTCATTTCCAATCTCCCTTCCCTTGTACCCCGAGGAAACTCCCCTAATCTTCTTTGATAAGTGTCATGAGGCCTTAAACTTCCACTGGACAGAGGCCAGAGACAAGCAGAACAGACTTCAGTTTAAAATCTCTATCAAAGGAGGTTCTATATTGCTATTTTTTTAATCTGTTGCTTAACGTATTCCCATGTTATAAACAGCCACAAACCGCAAAATAACATCAATGCTTAATGTTGAATTTCATGAGTTTTTGTGAAAATTGTTGAATTTTGTGACGTCCATATCCATTAATTTTGCCAAGCCATACACCTGTCCATTCTTGCCAGTTCATGTCTGAAGGTGCTGAATAGCAAGCCTAGACAAGAAGGAACTGACACTGAGTGCCACTGTTGATCCAAATAGCAATTCATCAATTAGTAGTGATGTCTGTCCATTTTTTGCCAGTTCATATCTGAAGTTGCTGATTGATATGACTTGACAAGAAGGAACCTGACACTTAGCAACACAGCTGGAACAAGGAAGCATAGAGGTGCAACAGTTCCAACATTTAAGGTGGTCATATGAGACTCCCACACAGCAAAGATGACTAGTCTGAGAGCCTGGTGTACCGTAATTAGACATCCAGTGGGACCTAGTGAGGAAGAAAATGAATGGGGCATGAAAAAGAAGGAATTACAGCTATTCCAATGTGAAAGGTTTGACAGGAAAAAGAATAGGTTGAATCTGTTTTAATGGACTGTGTCACTGTAAAGAATAAGGAGGATTCCAGGGGGACAAGCAGTTCCACTAAGTCTGCTGGTCAAGCTAAGAGAAGGGGGGGGGGACAAGGGCTTGCACCTCTCTGGGTGGAAGGAACAGGTCTCAGGCTCTGAGCAGTGCTGGCAAAGAATCAGGAGTATGTCAGTAGACTCCCTGCCCAGGGACCACCTAGCCATGCACTGCTACCTCAAAGGATGCCTGAAGGGGAGGAGCAGTTGGACGACTGTGGGCTCAAGCAGGGAAAGGGTGGTAGGATCTGGAAGACTGGGTGGAGCAGGTAACAGGCACACTTCTTATCCAGGCCACTTAGAAATTTCTACATCACTCTGGTGGGGTGGGACTGCCAAGATGGGGCACCCAAGGTGGTGGACAGTGAGAATGTGGGAGACCACACAAATGGAGCCCCCATGGGGGAGAAGGAGGACCCCAGAGAAGGAGGAAGCAGCTTCTGGTGGGAGACTCTATTGTCAAGGGAACAGAGCTGGGGGAAGGAAAGGGGGTAGAGAGGGAGGGAGGTTAAGTATCTACCTGGTGCATCCAATCAAGGGGATGGAAAGCATATCCAGTGGATCATAAGGGCAATAGGAAGGAAGGGGGAGCTGGATATCATTATCCACCTGTGAACAAATTATCCAGCTTTGGAAGGGACAGGGTCAGTACATGAGCAATCTAGAGAGTTGGAGAAGGGTATTAGGTAGGTAGCACACCCTGTAGCCTTTATGGAAGAGCTACCTGTCTACAAAAGGGGAAAGGAGAGGGAGCTATGCACTAAGGCCTTCAACTCATGGTTGAAGGAATGGTGCAGAGAGGAGGGTTATGGCTATGCTGAGGACTGGGGCTCCACCAGGAGGGATCAGACTTGTACCAGGGGGATGGCCAGCATCCATCCAGGAAGAGAAAGGCAGTCCTAAGTGGGCAGTTTAAATGTTACCTCAATGGACATTTAATTTAGCCAAGGGGGGGCAAAAACTGACCCCCCCAACAGGCTGTGATGGAGGGTAGCAAAATCCTGAGGTAAAATATTCCGACCAGAATGAAAGACAATTAAGGCAGCAAGAGATTAGCATGAGAGGAAGGGGGGGAGAGAAACAGGCAATATGAAAAGAAGAGGAAGGGGGAACAGCTAGAAAATGTGGGAAGGGACTAGATTTGACTAGCAAAATCTGGACAGCCATGTGTACCAATTGTAGAAGTCTGGGAAAATATGATACCAGACCTGGAGGCCACCATGGCTGAGGCAGACCTGGATATTGTGGCCATCACCAAAATATGGTGCACTGACAACCATGACTGGGAAATGGTCATACCTGGCTATATGACGTTTAGAAAAGACAAGGTAGGAAGGAATGATGCAGGAATGGTGTTTTATGTTAAAGAAAACATAAAAGCAGAAGAGATACAGGGAACTCGGAGGTTTGAGGTGTTGTGGGTCAACCCTGAGTCAGGGAGTGGAGCCACCATTTGGATAGGAGTGATGTACAGGCCTCTGACACATGGGGAAGACTTAAATAAAGAAATGTTGGAAGATATAGGCAAAATGGCTAAGAAAGGGGAAGTGGTGATGGGGAGAGATTTTAACCCGCCAGATTTAGAGCGGAGTCTACCTGCTGCAGCATCAGCTAGAAGTAGAGACATCCTGAACTCCCTGAATGGGGTATTCCTCAGGCAGCTGGTCAGTGAACCCACTTGGGCTGGGGCAGTACTTGACCTGGTACTTACTAACAGGACAGTGTTGCAGACATCAGAGTGGGAAGTCATCTGGTGACAAGTGACCATCACACAGTGTGGTTCAATATATGAACATCAGTGGACTTCAACCGCACAAGGGCAAGGGTCACTTATTTCAGAAATGCTGACTTTACAAAGATGGGGGAATGCATCTTGGAGGACTTGGCAGGGGGAAATGTCATGGGTGGGGTGGAGGGTAAATGGGCCAGATTAAAAGAGGGCATAGTAAAGGCAACAGACTTGTATATTAGGCAAATAAGCAAAAGAAGAAGGAGGAGGAGACTATTATGGTTCTTGAGGGAAGTAGCAGAAAAGGGAAGGGCCAAAACGGTGACATCCAGAAGGTATAAGGAGACCCAGAGAGAGGAGGACAGGGAAGTGTATCTGTGGAAATGGAAGGAGGCAGGCAAAGCAGTAAGGAGTGCAAAGATGCATGCTGAGGAAAGAAGAGCACAGACAGTTTCGAAGGGGGACAAGACATTTTTCAGGTATATTCTTGGGAAAAGGAAGCCAATGGGTGGGATTGTACAGTTAAAAATGTAGGGAGGGGGTTATACAGAGGAGGACCAAGAAAAGGCAAACATCTTAAATAAATACTTCTGCTCAGTGTTCGCAGTAGAAGGGGAAGAGAAGGGAACACAAATAAGCACCAAGAGCTTGTAGGGGAAGGAAGTGGACACCAGTCCCTTTTCTGAGAAAAGGGTCAGGAAAGCATTTGCTAATCTGAGGGTGGACAAAGCCATGGGGCCATACCGCGGTGCATCCAAGAGTGCTGAAGGAACTCCTGGAGGTGCTAGCTGTACCCCTGGCAGACTTGTTTAACAGTTCACTGGAGACCAGCATGGTCTCAGAGGACTGGAGAAGAATGGACATAGCTCCACATCACAAAAATGGTAGCAAGGAGGAGGCAGGAAAATATAGGTCTGTCAGCCTGACATCTGTAGTAGGGAAACCGATGGAAACACTATTAAAGGAAAAAATCATGTAACACCTGGAATCCAATGAACTGCAAGACCTCAGGCAATATGGCTTTAGAGATGGGAGGTCATGCTAAACATATCTAATAGATTTTTTTCACTGGGTAATCAAGTTGTTGGATCAGGGAGCGGCAGTGAACATGGTCTACCTGGATGTCAGTGAGGCCTTTGACACCATTCCACACAGGAGACTGATAAACAAGTTTGGTAACATGGGGATGGGCAATAATGTAGTAACCTGGGTAAGAAACTGGTTAGGGGATAGGAGACAGAGGGTGGTGATGAATGAAGTTTGCTCTGAGGAGGATAGAGTGACCAATGGGATACTGCAGGAGTCAGTACTGGGGCCAGTCCTCTTTCATATCTTCATTAGAAATATAGCAGAGGAACTGGAAGGGAAGGTCTGCCTCTTTGTGGATCACACCAAGATCTGCAAGCACTCTGGAGGGGGGAATACAAAGGATGGAAAGAGAAGGGAGGTGGCAGGGAACTACAGGCCTGTCAGCCTGACATCAGTGGTGGGCAAGGTGATGGAGGGCATTGTCAAGGAGAGGCTAGGGGGGGGACCTGGATAAGTCAGGGTGCCTGGATGATAGACAGCATGGATTCATCCCAAGGAAATCGTGTCAGACAAACCTGGTGGAGTTCTATGACTGGGTGACAAGTGCCTTGGACCTGGGTAGACCAGTGGATGTCCTCTTTCTAGACTTCAGCAAGGCATTTGACTCTGTTCCTCACGTGAGCCTGTTGGATAAGCTGGGAGAAATGGGGGTGGGGAACCAGATGATCAGATGGATAGGCAATTGGCTCCAGGACCGGTCCCAGAGGGTCGTAGTTGGTGGGATAGTCTCATCCCCAAGGAGGGTCATTAGTGGGGTCCCACAGGGATCATTCCTTGGGCCCCTTCTGTTCAATGCCTACGATCTGACTTAAGGACAGGAATCAGGAGTGGGATGAGTCTCTTTGCAGATGACTCAAACTGGGGCGTGGTGGATGGGGAGGAGGGAGGGTGGCCTACAGGGGACCTGGAGGCTCTGAAAAGATGGTCTAGAAAGTGGAAGCTGAGGTTCAATGCAGGGAAATGCAAGGTACTCCACCTGGGGCCAGAAACCCAGGCCAAGTGTACACCCTGGGGAAATGCTACAAGTCTCGATGGCTGAGAGGGACCTGGGGTGGTGGTGGATGTCAAGATGAACAACTCTGAGACTTGTGGGAGGGCAGCAGCCAAGGCCAACAGGATGCTGGGATGCATCGCAGGAGATCACCTCAGAAGGAGAGTGATACTCCCTCTGTATAACTTCTTGGTGAGGCCGCACTTGAGTACTGCGTGCAGTTTTGGAGGCCACACTTAAAGAGGGACATTAACCTCCTGGAGAGGGTCCAGAGGAGGGCAACCAAAATGATTTGGGGCTTGGGGGACAGGACCTATGAGGAGAGGCTCGAAGAGCCAAATATGTACACATTGGAAGAGAGAAGGGACCGGGGGGACATGATAGAGGTCTTCAGGTACATGAAGAGGGTAAATAGGGGAGGAACAGTCAGGGTGCTTCAAAGGAAGGAGGAAGGGGCCACTAGAGGGCATGGGTGGAAGCTGGAGGGGGGAAGATTCAGGGGAGAAAGGAGGAGGTGCTACTTCACTGAGAGGTGGTGGAGCCATGGAATCGCTGTCTAGGGGCTGGTGGAGGCAGAGACAGTGGAGGGGTTCAAGAGGGGTGGGACAGGTACAGGGAAGGGTTCTGGAAGCAAAATCCAATGCAGCAAGAATATCCGGGACTGGGAAGGGAGAAGCCAGAGAAGGCGAGGGGGACAGCAAGGTCAGCACCCAGGGTGGGGGCTGACCAAACAAGCAGACACAAAAGACCGTTAGGCCTATTCTGCTGGCATTTTAGTATGTTAGTATTTAAAATGATTGGAGGAGTGGGTCAACATTTGGCAGTAAAGGGTTGATGCAAAAAAGTACAAAATAATGCACTTGGGTCACAGAAAACCTGGGCACGGTACAAATGGTGGGGGGGATTCTAACAATGACCAAGCAGGAAATGGAACTCTGGGAAATCATGTCAGATGATCTGAAGGAGGACAGACAATGCAACAAAGTGATCAGGCGAGCTGGTGGCATGCTAGGGTGTATAGGTAGGGATGTTATCAGCATGAAGAGGGAAGTGGTGTTACCCCTATATAGGCCATTGATAAAACCACACCTGGAGTACTGTGTCCAGTTTTGGAGACCACAGCTCAGGAAAGACATAGACATAGTAGAGGCTATCCAGAAGAGGGCAACCAAGATGGCATAGGGTCTGCATCAAAAGCCCTATGAGGAGAGGCTAAAAGAACTAAACATATACACCCTGGAAGAGAGGAGGGAGAGGGGGTATATGATCAAGACTTTTAAATAGCTCTCGGGGGTGAATAAGATACAGGTGGGAGGTATTTTTCAGAGGCAAGGGTGGTCTAGAACAAGGGATCACGATGTGAAGCTGGAGTGGGGTATGTTCAGGAGAGATGTGAGGAAATACTTCTTCACAGAAAGGGTGGTGGATACCTGGAACCATCTACTAGTGGAGGTAGTGGGAGCAAAAACAGTGGTGGGATTCAAAAAAGCCTGGGATAGGTACAAGCTAATCATAAATGATAGGAAAGGGATAGAAGAGAAAGTGCCGAAAGCTTGAAAGGGTCTGCAGCGAAAGTAGCACTATGGAAAAGGGCAGACTGGATGAGCGAAGCGACCCTTATCTGCTGTCAGTTTCTATGTTTACATGTAACAAAACAGTCTTCCAGAAGGGAACTACAGGTCTGCGAAGAGCTCACTTTAGCTTATCAGACGCTTTGTTAAAGTTAAATTGTACAACTGGAATTCTGGTGGCATTACTGAACACACACACTAAAGTGCCGTGATTTTTTGAGATGTTGCCAATTAATGATTTGTAGTATTTCCAAAGTATATTTTAAACTACTAAACCACATTTCTTCAACTTTGGTAGGTTCTAGGATCCATTGGTATTGTGCATGCATGTCAAATTTCAGGTCTTTCTTTACCTTTATTAGCAGTGAAGCTACAAACATCCACATTTTCAGAAAGTTTTCAGACATTTTGCAAATAATTAAATAGTAAAATTATGAACCCTTGCAACTTAACAAACATACTTGACCTTGTCTATCCATATTTTTTTGTTTATATCACTCTTCCAAGAGACATGCTAATTTGAAGATATCCTGCTCCAAAGGTAGCAGAGATACAAACAAAAATGTTTTCACAAAATTTCACAAAAATATATATTGTCAGATTTTGAGCCCTGAGGAGTTTTAAACTACTCATCCAAATACCAATACATCTGGTATGCCCTTAGGACACCTGTCACAAAGTAGACATGGAAATGTTCAGCTCTTTTGCTGACAAGATGGTTGAGTTGTGACCAAATAAATATATTTGTGAAATTCCATTAACTTGCAGAAATGTTGCCGCAATTCTAAATTTGCTAATTTTACCCAGCCCTACCCCACAGTAGGGAGAGGCATACAGAGTAGCTCAAAGGCCATCTGATCATACTTTTCTCCATTGTGAAATTCTTTGCCATGTTTGATCCTTGAGGAATAAAACTGCAGTGGTGTCCAGTTTCATTGTCATCTCATCAGTGAGACCTGGTAAAGTATGACTCTGGAACATTCCTAGGGGTGGCTATTCCAGCAGGGATTTTGCTGTTGCCCGGCTTGACATTGGAGCACAGGGGGTGTAGCCATGTCCCATGTCTTTTATATCTGGCGTGAAGCTCACAGCATACCTATTTTGTGAGACAGGTTGTTTGGAATGTGTGGCTGTAAAAAAGGGTGGGTGCAGGTGTAGGGTGTGCAGAAGCATTCTCTAATGTGGGAAAATGAGTTTCTGCAGGAATGTGCAGATTTTGTCATCCCCTGGTGATGGAGCCTGTGACTGTAGATGCTGAGAGACTTAAAGGGACACTGTCAAACCTTTTTGCATCATATTGTTTTTATTTGAAAATGTACATTTTATGATTGCATAACTTCTCTAAAATACACTTAAAAGTTGTTCATTGCTTGATCTTCTTGCTTTCTTAGAAGAACTAAAATTTATGAGAATGATGCAATTATACTGAACCCTGATTTGCTATTTGCTTCAATCTTTGATCCACTCTTATTGCATATGTACTAAACAGTAGGACCACCCCCAATAGTGCAGCCACTCATGATGCAATAGTCTCTTCTTCTCCCACAGCATCATGAGTGGGTACATTATGTTAGAGAGTCTCAAGTCCAGGAAAGATGTAATGTTGGTGATCAAATAATGTAAGCAAACACATTTTTGTGTGGTAATAGCAGTATGGTTGGCAGTATGTTTTTTACTTTTAAATAGAAAAAATGAACCAGAATCAAACTACCAGCAACATTATCAATCTCTGCAGAAGGTGAGCAACCACACCATGTGTTTTTTAATTTAGGGAAAATTTCAGGCCTAAGGGGGTTGACAGTGTCCCTTTAAATGCTAGAGTGAACAGTGAAACCTCACAATTTGCTTATTATTTCTTCCAGTTGATGACCTCACTGGGCCTCTCACAGGACATTACCACTACTACCCATGGACTTGGCAACAGCTAGGATCTTGTCTTCTCTCTGGGTCTGAACATTTCACGTCTCAGGGTGGATCCAGTCAAATGGCTGTATCACACTGCCATGCAGTTTCTTGCTGTGGCCTCACCAAATGTCGCCTCCCTCTGTGGAGATGGTGCAGTGCAATCTGAAATGGAATCTTAGGCCAGGGAAGTTCACAGTGATGCTTGACACCTTGGGAATGGAAACAGCCTCTGAAGGGGGTGCAGAGGTGCTTGTGTATAGTACAATGTGGACATCTCAGCCACCCTAGATGCCCTCAATCTGTTTTGTGTCTGCTGGATGACCTCCTATTGCAGCTCACCATGGTGCAGTGTTAAACTTATGGTTGAAGGCACAGGGCAGAGGTTGGAGCATTTCTGGAAGAGGTCTGGCTCAGTGAAAGTAAGGCTGGCTCTGAGAGCACATTATTAGCAGAATCAGAGGGAATCACTAAATAAAATCTGAGTTCCTGTTAGAGATGATTACCACAGGAAACAAAGGGCCTGCTCATTTTTTTTGCACTGTAGGCAAAGTAACTGATCCTTCCTATGTACAGCCTGGAGTAGTGTTGTCAACAGCAAAATGGTGTAAGGAGTTTAGCCAATCCTTCATTAACAGCATGTCATCCATTAAAGAAGGGATCTCGACAAGTGGTCTGTTAAGGGCTGGTGATGTCAGGTTAATGACAAGCAAGGACACTCCATAGTCCTGGAGCAGATTTTAGCTGGTCATGATGGAAGAAGTGATCTTGGTGATATCTGGGCTGTGCCCCAGTTTCTAGAATTTTGATCCTGGTCTAACTAACCCAGATGTTAGTGGAAGCCCTTGATCCACTAAGATGAAGGTTGCCCAGTGATCCCTAGAGGAGGTGTATTTTCCCAAAGCACTGTAGAGGGCAGTGGTGAAACCCTACTAAACCAAGCATCTTTTTACCTGGACTCCCGAACAAATTACAGACCAGTCTCAAACCTTCTATTTTGGGGAAGATGGTTGAGAAGGTTGAGAAGATGGAGCTTGAGGCTCACCTGGCGAAGGTTAACATCTATGAACCATTGCAGTCTGGTTTCAGATCTCATCCCAGGATGAAGACTGTGCTTGTCAAGGAGATCTCCTGGCAAGAAATAGAGAGCACTCTATTGTCATCTTCTTCAATTTCTTGTTGGTGTTTGATATGGCAGATGGTGGGATTTTGATTGACCTCTGGAACAATACTAAGTGCTCACCAGGATAGCTCTCAACTTGCTTGAGTCCTCTCTATCTGGCAAATACCAGCAGATTTTGATGGGAACATGCACATCACTGCCAGCTGTGATCAGCTGTGGGGTGCCACAGGGGTAAATTCTATCCTCCATGTTACTCATTGTATACAAGCTGCCATTTGGAAAGATCATTAGAAAGTACAAGTTGGCGTTTCACTGCTATGCATATTGCACCCACCTGTACCTATCACTTGCAGCAGATGAGTGTGAAATAGTCACAGTTCTGAGCCAATGTCTCCAAAAAAACTGGGATGGGATGGCCTCCAGCTAGCAGTGCTTAAATCTGGGAATAACAGAGCTGTTCCAGGAGGAGCTGGGTCTGCATGTGCTGACTAAAGTTAGGGAAAAGCCAATAGGTCCATTTTTAAATGGCATACCACTGGAAGTCATAGATAGGAGTCAAGAATCTGGGGATCATTGTGCACTTCAGGCTGAAACATTAGGTGATGGCAATGGTCTGCAGTGGGTTTTTCTAACTGAGGAATATCTCCCAAAATAAAATCTATCAAGTACATGAAGCCCTGGTGGACCTTATACATGCCTTTGTCACAACTGATTACTGTAATGCTTTGCAAAGCAAAGCAAAGCACATTTTATTTCTAAAACACCATTCCAGAAGACCAGGGCATTGTACATAAAACATAATAACCATAAAAACACATAATTAAAATAAATGATACAATCAGCAGGAATTAAAGCTCAGGAAAGGCAAAATTAAAAAGATAGGTCTTCAAGGCAGATTTAAAGACCTCAACGGATGGGCACTCTCTAATCCAATGATGTAGAGAGTTCCTCAGGGTAGGTGCTATAACACCACTACTAGGTTCTGGAAAACCCTCAGGGAGGTCGAAGGCCATAATAATTCTGGCACTCTTCCCCCCAAAATTTTGAGCAGTGGCATTCATACTACAGATAAAAATGAGATCCTTGATCTCCTAAATAACCACTTTGCCATAGCAGGGATGGCTTTTGATACCTCTCCACAAATGCTATCAAGGCACAGCTTCGTAAACAGTCACCCGAATGCCCAAACCATGACCCTCATGCCCCATGCCATCCCTTCTCCTTCTGTCCAATCTCCATCAAACAAGTCGAGGATCTTCTTCTTCAGCTTGATACAAAGAAAAGTGTGGGTGCGGATATGATTGAGCCTTTCTTCCTAAAACTGGCTTACTATATCCTGGCTTCCCCTATCACCCACCTTTTCAACCTATCTCTCTCCCAGGGCTCCCTCCCTAAGTTCTGGAAGATAGCTCATGTCATCCCTCTATTCAAATCAGGGGAACCCTGCAACCTAAATAACTACCATCCTATCTCCCTGCTCCCGGCCTTGTCTAAACTATTGGAGAAGGTAGTGAATGAGCAGCTCAGATCACATCTTGTAAGTTCTAATCTGCTAAACCCAATTCAGTCCAGTTTCCATCCCATGCATACTGTAGCACCACTACTACTCTCGCTAAGGTTTTAAATGACTGGCAGATTGCACTTGATAACAAACAATATGCCTGCACCTTGTTTCTGGACCTTATCAAAGCCTTCGACACGGTGGACCATGACCTACTTCTGGTGATCCTAAAGAAAGCTGGGGTGGACAACCTGGCCTTAAGCTGGTTCACAAATTATCTTGTGGACAGAGAGCAGCAGGTTAAGGTCAAAGGTGAACTATCACCTAAAAAAACACTCCTTAGAGGTGTCCCCCAGGGATTTATACTTGGTCCACTGCTATTTGCTGTCTACATAAATCAAATAGACACTGGTCTAAAGTCGACTAATATCCATCTCTTCACTGACGACACAGTGCTCTACACTGACAGACCAACTCCGGACTCAGCTTGCGAGGACCTCCAAAGTGACTGCGACATCCTCCAAAAAACCTGCTCTACTTGAAATTGCTGCCCAATACTAAAAAAACTAAGGCCATGATCTTCTCGCCACTAGTCTTACATCTCAAAACAAATCCATCTGGTATGATCCCTCATATAAGAACCCTCCTGGGAGAAGCTTTGGAGTTTGTAGAAAAATTCAAATACCTGGGGGTCTGGATTGACTCCAAATTGTCCTTCCTAGATTATAGATGAGCTCGGCAAGAAACTGATGCAAAGGCTTGGTACCTTTTTCCGAATTAAGCATTCGCCTACCCATGAGGCTAGGAAAACTCCTAGTTCAAGCTACCTTTTTGCCACTCTTAGACTATGCAGCCTTCCTGTATGGTCATAGTACTAGTATGGCTCTCTCCAAGCTTGACACCATCTACCACAGAGCCCTTAGGTTCATCTCTGATGCCCCTTACATCACGCATCACTGCATCCTCTACTTTTCCTTAGGCTGGAGCTCTATTGGCTTCAGGAGGTGGAAGAATGCTGTACTATGGACCTACAAGGCCATTACTCATAAGCTTCCCCAGTATCTCTCAATCTGCCTGCCTTCCTGTCCCCCTAGTGCCTATCCTCTCTGAAGTCTTACCATCTTATCTCTGGCTATTCCTAAAGTTAGCCCATGCTTCGGCAGAGCCTTTATAAGCTACGTCCTTCCGACGCTCTGGAACAAGATTCAGAAATCCCTAAGGCTTGCTACCCCTGTCATGTTCTCCCTCTTTAAAGCTATTTTCCTGAGGACCTTCTCCGAGGTCTGTTACTGCTTCAAGTCAAGGTCTAACACCACTGTCACTTCCTTAAATGTGGGTCATAACACAAACTACTGCCTGAGGCATCTGTTGTTCTCTTTTCCTACAGTCCTTCCTCTTAATACCATCACAACCAAACCTCTTCAACCTCTTCTTCCCTGCCACCCTCTAACCCCTCTCCCCCTTCCCACCCTGTATGCTCGTTCTTGTTCTCAGTACTTACTCAAAGGACTTATCCACCTTCATTTGCATTGCACTATGCCTATAGAGGCTCCTAATACTCTAGCTCACAATGGGTCCTCTCAATGATGGTTACTGTTTTAACTCTAGACCATTGGCCCTTTCGTCTTTATACCTGTAACCATCAAATTGTATATGTGAGGCACTACCTCTTATTGTGCCCATTGCTATGCTCTATTGTACTGTATATAGCCTGCCGTTTGCTTAATATGATTACTGTGAATGTTACTGTACGTGTATGCCTTCTTGTTATTGTCTATACCCTGTTGGCAAGTGTTCTGCCCCAGGTCCATTTTGAAAATGAGCCTGTCTCAATGATGTTCTGCCTGGCAAAATAAAGATATTGATTGATTGATTGATTGATGGATTGATTGATTGATTGATTGAAAAGCAAAATATCTAGCTCCAGACATAATCAGATGGACCCTTGAAATCTCTAGCAATCCCTCATTGGTGGAGCGGAGTGGGCAAAGGAGGTGGTAGGGGCAAAGGAGATCTTGTAAATACTCCAGTCTCTGTCCATCTAGGGCATTATAGGTCAGCAAACTGACCTTGAAGGTGATCCTCCACCACACCAGCAGCCAGTGCAGTCCACGAAGCACAGGTGTGACATGGAAAAATCTTGAAAAGCCAGTTAAGAACCTGGCAGCCGTATTCTGCAACAGCTGTGAAGGTCCACCCCCAGCAGCCCTAGGTATAGGGCATTACAATAATCAAGGCGTGAGGTCACAAAGGTGTGGACCAGAGTCGAAGGATCGTCAAGCAGGACTAGGTGCTTTATCCGAGTGATGTTCCTCAGATGGTAAAATGAGGTCTTGATGATGGCTGACATCTGATATTTAAGTGTCAGTTCATCATCCAGCACAATGCTCAGATTCTGTACCTGGTCAGAGGTCACCAGCTGGTTACCTCCCAGCCAAAGCCCACAGGGTTGTCCAGCAAGTGACCCCGCTACCCAATGACATGGGTATACAACCAACACCTCAGTCTTATCTGGGTTTAACCTGAGTCAATTGGCACTCATCCACTCTTGACTCTCAGAGACGCAGTTATTAGACCGAGACAGCATCATTTTGTTCAGGTACAAAGGACATGTACAGCTGAGTATCATCTGCAAGCAGTGAAAACTCAGCCTGTGCCACCTTATGATGTCTCCTAATGGCAGCATATACACTACGAACAACATGGGTGAAAGCACAGAATCCTGTGGTACACCTTATGGCAGGGCATGAGGGGCCAAGGAGAAAACCCCAGACTCCACTCTCTGCATCCTGCCAGTGAGAAAAAATCTAAACCATCTGAGGACTGTACCAGCCAGTCCACACAATAATCACAGGTTCTCGAGCAACACCTAATGATCCATGGTGTCGGATGCTGCAAAGAGATCAAGGAGGACTAAGAGGGAACAACTCCTCTGATCTCTCGCTATCAGAAGACCATTAAGTACCCGAACCAATGCCATCTCATTACTACGCCTCTTCCTAAAAACCAAACTGGAGAGGATCGTAGATATCATGGGTGGTAAGATGCTCCTCGAGCTGCAATGCAATCGCCTTCTCAACATCCTTGCCCACAAAAAGCAGGTTAGAGACAGGCCTGTAGCTGGCGAGACAGTCGGGGTCGAGAGTAGATTTTTTCAGGAGGGGGCATACCACTGCCTCCTTCAGGGTGTCTGGAAACACCCCAGTCTCTAGCGAACACCTAATTAGACCTGGGTCCAAACTACAATAAGTTGGTCACAAGCCTTGGATAATCTTCACTACATCCATGATCGCCAACTGATCAAAGTCAGACCAGTCAGATTGAGTAACTGTAATCTCCCACTGGTCATGGCTCTGCCCATTTGAGTGAGCTGTACCGATCTCTGATCTGATGTTGGCAATTTTATCCATGAAAAATCAAGGGAACTCATCACACTTCTTCTGTGAAAAGCTCCCTGATTCTGGAGACAGGCTGGATTGCATAGCCTGTCCACAGTACGGAAGAGCTGAGTTGGTCAATTTTGCGCAGCTGCAGTCTCTCTGGACAGGAACTCTGCATTCTTATGGGAGACCATGGATTGATAGTCCTTATAATGGGACATCAATCTAAGATTTTCATCAATCAAGCCGGATTTCCACCTAGGGGTGTCTGAAAAGTTGGTGCCTGCCCCACTGCTAGTGCAGAATGTTGCAGCAAGGCTGATTGCTGGAATTAAATGCTCCTAGTATGTCACTCCTATATTACATGAACTGCACTGGCTGCCAGTTTAGCATTGCACCACTTTAAAATTGCATTAACTTACAAATTTCTATACTAACTCCTGTAGTTCTGGGCTCCCTTAAAGATTTCTTGGCCACATGTGCTGCAGACTACCCTCTCCCCACCACCACAGCTAACCTTTTGACTGTGTCCAGGTCCCATTTGCAACAATCTTGTGATAGGCATTTTGCAGTGGTGATCTCTATCATATGAAACTCACTACCAAGCCATCTGCCGAGTTCCTCTTCAGTGGATGAATCTGAAAAGGGGCTGAAATGTCATCTCCATAAAAATGCTTTCTGTGGTACTTACTGTAATTAGGAGTTTGTTACTATATATTGAAGGGTTAGGTTTTCTTTTGTTCATTATTTAGTGCAGTATGGTCAAGTTAGGAAGTTTACATGTGCAATATAGGAATGTTGTAATGGTTGGATTTGTTTGGTGCTGTATTTATTAAGTATGTTGCTGGTATTACAGTATATAAAGTATTCAGAGCCCTTTTGAAAAGGCATTGTAAAAATAAAATTGGCTTGCCTTGCCAAACTATGCTCCAAAGGGGTTCCAAGTCCCTCCTGGGCACCTGCATTTAAGTCTGCAGGTAGTTACAACCAAATATCCACATGATCATAAAGAAGGTCATCCTCAGCCTGTGCAGGAGCAGCACTTCTCTAACACCCATGCCCTAGAACTATTGAGGGCGGGCTGTACAGGTATCAGACATCTGTGTCAGTGGGGAATGGAGATTGGTTAGGGAGCAAGAGAGTAAGTTGACAAATATGAGTGGAGAGATATGGCTATTCAGGGGGATCTGCTGAATGCCAAGGGCATTATCTGGGATAAAGTCATGGAGGGGGACCTCTGGACCACCAGGAAGGCACAGGGGACCAGGACAGTGGGGCGGGTGGTGGGACAATGTAAGAGGTAGAGGCCATGGCAGAGTGCCATGCATACAGTTCTGTGGCTATCAGTAATCAGGTTTTAGTGTCCACAAATCCTAGTCGTACACACTGTCATTGGGATATGCTCATTTAAATTAGTTGCACAGGGAACTCCTCCCCAGAGTGACTATGTCAGACTTCTAAGGATAGTGGCTAGATGTGTGGTCTCAGCGAGGAAGCTGTTTGCATCCCCTTTTGTAACTCCATACCTAGAACTGAGAGTAAAATCCTTTGAGTAATTGTAAATGTCGTATCTGAGGAGACATGCCAACAAAGAACATCAGTGCTAAAAAAAAAATCCATTGTCTCTGTAGACTTCTTTTACTCATTCTTTTTGCTAGAAATATTTTGCATGAGCACTTGTGCTTTGAGTCCTTTCTTCAGGCAAGGTTGATACCTAGCCAGTCCTGTAAAATCTACTTACAGTACTGTTCTGAGAAATAACTGCACCCTTGAACTGCACTTGCACAACCGAGTGATTAGCACTGGTGTTTGCCAACAATCAGGGCTTCAGACACAGTTTCAGGGTTACTGACAGTATTTACTACCATTTTTTTTTTGGTGACAGTATTTCTTTGTCAGAGTTCAGCAATTTCTTAAGTGACAGCAATAGTAAATTTCTTCATGAGGGTGGAGGGGGAAGGTAAGGGAAGGCGGGGATGAAGTCTGAGTGTAAAAACTGTTTAGATGTAATCCTATGTCTTGGGACCTTGTAGCAGCATGTTACATTTCTCAAACAGGGCTATCAAAGCATTTTTTAAGGTCTGAGGGCCAGTGGAGCTGATGCACATTTGTTCGTTTCCTAGGAAACTGGTATTCACAGCAGAGGTCTCATGCTATATCTTAAGTGCATGGCATTTCTGTAATCAGGCCTGTTGTTTCTGAAATGTCAGGCTGGGTTTGTGATTCTAGGTCATTCATCTCTACTATTTTCTATTTATTCTTCCTTGGTACAGGGCAATTGAGACAAACATCTCTAACAAGTTGCAGCAGAACATGTTGTTTTTTTGATAGTGGCCACTGTGGAACATAACACACACCCTCAATATAGTTTCTGAATCCCCTAAGCAAGAACTCTAGCACCACTATCTACAATGACCACTGCTTGGAGCATACGAGAAGTGGCTGAATCAAAAGACAGCCCTTTCGTAGTCATTGCTTGTTGGTGTCTGCTCCTTCAGCAACAGTGAGATACTCCTTGTTTCAGGCAGTATGGAACATGAGACCATAGACATTTGTTGCATCATGAGCAAGGTACAAAGCAAGAGGTAAAATTTGTCTCTCAAGGAAAGGAATTTTTTTTTAATTTGTATGGCATTAATTTACCACCAGCCTTAAGAAATACAGTTCCTTTGTTTTGAGAAAGAAAGATTACCATATATATTCGCATATAAGCTAAGTTTTTTTAGCTACTTTTTCATTTCAATTTATAGTACCTCGGCTTATACCTGGGTCAGCCCAGAAACAGAAATGGAACTCCTTGCCGAACCACCTTCAGCAAAGTTGTATGTGGTGCCCTACGGGGGTTAGATGCAGCCAGGGAGACAGAAGCAGCAAAGGACCTACATTTTTAGTAATGTTGCAGCCGGTGATGAGAGCGGGGGAGAAGT
Source organism: Neoceratodus forsteri (assembly GCA_016271365.2). Taxonomy (NCBI): domain Eukaryota; kingdom Metazoa; phylum Chordata; order Ceratodontiformes; family Ceratodontidae; genus Neoceratodus; species Neoceratodus forsteri. The sequence continues at coordinate 604,947,584 of CM057449.1, read as the reverse complement.
GTGCAGGGAGGCAGAGACACCAGTGAAGACAGCTGCACTTGTGGCGATGTGAGTATAGCAGCAGCAGCAGCGAGAGTGGCGGGTGCTGCCAGGGAGACAGAAGTAGCAAAGGACCTGCATTTTCGGTAATGTTCCTCTCCATCCACACTGCTCACTCACACCAGTGACCCACCTAACTAGCCCTGATCCACATGACACATGACACTCTAGCCTGTCAGACCCACTCCTCTGTCTTCTCCAGCCTCCGCTGCACTGTGCATATAGTCATCAGCACAACATCACCCACCGTCAGTAAACACCTCTGGCTCCACTACTCTGACTTTGTCCTCCAATCTGATTGGTTAGGTGAGGTGACAGCCAGCAGCACTACTCAGTCAGCCAGGAGGTAGGAGGACAATGAAGATGTGTGTGTGTGTGTGTGGTGTGTGTGTGTGTGTGTGTGTGTGTGTGTGTGTGTGTGTGAGAGACAGTAGTTAACTTCAGATTCTTGGGAGTGGTGTGGGAGGGAGAGTGGCATACTGCTGGAGTGGCACTGAGGGGCTCGAGTCAGGAGTTGGGACTGATGGATTTGTGCAATAAAAATAGCTCGGCTTATACATGGGTCACTGATATTTCTTTACTTTGAATGGAGACCGAGAGGGGGGCGGCTTATGCGTGAGTTGGCGTATACAAGAGTATATACGGTAAAAAACAAACAGAGATTTGAAACCATGCAGAAGGCGGAAGTGGGCATCAATGTAGACGTACTTCAATTGGGCCACCTTGGCATCACAACCGTAAAGCAGAGCCCCCCCCTCCCCCCGAAGTGAGACACTCACTGCACTGGCCATTGACAAACTATAGTCAAAACAATTAACCATTAGTTAACTATGGTCAAAATAGCAGGGTCACTCCTTGTGCCATGCTGGCAGTGCAATGTAAGGATATCTTGGAGAAAGACTGCTTCCTGTACCAAAATGTATTAGTATTTTTAATTGACTATCTTTTTTTACCAGTGTTAAATCCATTTTCTTTACATTTGAACCAAGCTGGCTTGAAACCCAAGCCTGAAGCAGACAAAGGCCAGCACATTAATTCACTAGCCACGTAATCCATCAGAGAAAATATAAACAAGATAAACAGTCACTTATTTAAGACCAAAATTGACTCAGCTATTCATTCATCTATAATGTGAATAACTTTTGCAGAGCATGGTATCACAGCAATAAACTGTATTCCATACTGTATGTAACATTATAAATCAGACAAGGGTATAAGCAGCACTTAAAACAGCAGTGCAGTGAAGCATGGGAAACAATTCTGACCTTACATTTTTCCTCTAAAGGATTTTTGATGTCTTTCAATTTCACTTATTTTCAACATCTATAAATTCTACCTCCATTTAAAGGGCCACTGACGCCATTGGGATAACCCTGAAAAATTTTAATATTAGACAAAATTCATCTTGTAGTTCATATGTTTTCTATAATTCTCACTCTTATGTTTTACTAAGGATATGTGCAGTCAAACAAGATGTCTAATCTGTCAGTACTCTCGCTGCTTATCTGCAGCTGACATCACAGTTTTGTTTATGACGTTACAGTCTGCAGCTCTGAAGATAATTTTAATGTAATTAACGAGGAATGATTACTTTATTTATTTTAGTTTACAGTTTGGGCTGGGTAAGGCAAATAGAGCCAAAGCTCATTTCCATGTGCGTCCCTGGAGCACAGGGAGGTTAAGAGACTTGCTCAAGACCACATGGTATGCAAGTGGAGGGTCTGCTGGATGTACCAAGCTCATTTGCAGATCATTGCTCTAATATTTAGGCTGTACTGCTAGTTGTGGATTATGAGGTCAGGAATAGAAAAGCAGCCAGAGCAGAAAATGCCAAGGCAAGACAAGGCACCTTTATTTACATGGTGCCCAATCCAGGAGGCTCTGGGCACCTTACATAAAAGAAAACAGGCAAGGGTAATGCAAGTAAAATAAAGTACAAACAAATACAACATATAACATATAATACAACATTAAGACAATAAATATAGTCTCAAAAATATAATAGGTCTGATTAATCTGGGATGGTCAGACAGAATTGGCAAGTGTTTAGGCCCCTTTTAAAACCTCAACCTTAGGGGCCTCCCCAACAGAGATGAATACCAAGCTCCAGAGGGCTGGTCAGGTGACTTCGAAAGCTCAGTTGCTGGAAGTTTCTAATCTGGCTCTCAGAATCACAAGGAGACCCCTGGTGGAGGAGCAGAGGGAGTGGATTGAGGTAGCAGGAGATCAGCCAGGTAGACACGGCCCAGTCCATATGGTGCCTTATAGGTGAGCAAGCCCACCTGGAATATGATCCTCCACCTAACAGGCAATCAATGCAGAGCTCGCAGGACCAGGGTGACATGACTAGACCTGGACAGGCCCATCAGTAACCTGGCCGCTGCATTCTGCACCAACTGCAGCCAGTGGAGGGTCCCTCCACTGACTCTGAAGTGTAGAGCATTACAGTAATCAAGCCTGGATATAACAAAGATGTGTACCAGTGACAGTGACCAAGGGGATAGTAATCTTGTTTTTGTGCAGCTGACCTCAGTACTTATATATATATATATATACACAAAATATAAACGATCTTGTGTTTGAATTGTACACTTTTCAACATTTTCCCAGTGTGGTGTCAGGGGTGCTTTAAAGGCAATAGGAAGCACTGCAGCATTTCCTATTCTTTGTTACTTATGCCCAGTTCTTTGTCTGTGCAGTATGTGTCATATTTTGTTCTGTCTTCTTTGTCTTTACACAGCAACTATGCACTCAGCTTGTACTTTCATAAACATGATGTATCACCCGGCCCGCTGGTGCAGTGGTTGGATTTCCTCTTGCGATGCCAGTGACCTGGGTTCAGGAACAAGCCTAGGTCCCTGGAGGGCGACAGGGGGAGAATGATTGAGCGCCCCATGGACAGCTCTCCTTCTCCGGGGGGAGGGTAGGGGACTGGTCCGGTGCCTGCTGGCTCCTAGCGGAGGCTGGGAGTAGAACAGGATGTGCCGCCCTAAGGGTACCAGGGGAGGAGTGGACGTCGGGGTATGCCATGATGTCACTATGCTGCCCCCAGCAGGAAAAAGGAAAAAAGCTCCCTGTCTGGGTGGATGACAGTCCCCAGCCCTCCGCAGCCACCGAACCCGTGACTGTCACACCTCAGTGACATCCTGGGCCAAGTCTAGAGTGCGCTGACAGACCCCCACCGATGCCTTCCCCCTCAGGGGAAGGGGACTAGTCCAGCAAAAGGGATACACCAGGTTACCTGGGGGAGACGCAATATGAGGTGAGTAGCTGACGTGGGGATGGGCAGGCAAGTCGGGAAGGGCCTAGGGGACCCGAAAGAGTGGGCAGCTACGGAGAAGGAGGGAGGCATAAAAAGCAAACAAACAAAAAAAAAACATGATGTATCAGCTATTACAGTGTACTAGAAAATAGATTTTTTCCAGTTTCAGTGTCCCTTTCCAGGATTTACAGCACATCTTTGCAGTCTGTTCAGAAGATTTGCATAAATAAAGATGGTGTCTCCTCAGCTAACCTGACAGTGCCTTTGTTTATGAGACCATACTGCTCACCATGACAGCCGACTGTGATGTCACAAACAGCAAATGTGAGGACCTCTGGGGGAGAGTCAGCTACATTTTGAAACACTCCGTGAAATAATTACTTTATTATCTGCAATATTTAGTAAACCAGCATGAAAACGAAAATAGAAAATCCTACAAATCACTACGCTAAAAACATAATTGGTGAAATCTAATGGTTGTCATCTTATTATTAGTTGAGAGCTGCTCTTTAAAGTGGAACTAAATTTAACCTGTAAGCCTATATTTTCTGAAGGTGTTGTCTTTCAAATAATTGGGAGGCTCCGCCTAAGGTTATATGGGGGAAGAGCTCCTCCCCCATAACCTATTTAAGCAGCAGAACCCTGCTGCTCTGCTTAGAGCGAGATGCACTCGCTTTCCAGCGACGCAGATAGCCCCCCCTTTTTCCTTTCCCTGCCTTTTGTTTGTTCTTGCCCTCTGCTTTCCCCGTTCCCTGTCTGCTTGCTGCTCCTTCTGTGTTGCCTCCCCAGCTCTGTCCCTCTTGAGCTGTTCTGTGCTTGTTTTTTGGTTGTTTTTTTTTCTCTTTTGGGGCTCTTTCTCTCTCTGCAAGCCACGCCTTAGTTCATTCGGCACAGCTCCTGCTCACCTACTGCTGCCTCCCCTTCTTCAGTGCTCCATTTGCAGAGCATTGGCCTGCCTCACTGCCACCTGGATTCCACAGGGCACCCACTAGGATTTATCCAGCTACTCCATGCTGCTGCCTTTCCTTTCCAGCCACTGCATCCTCCACATACAGCCTACTCAGTGCAATACAAGCTCGCTCCAGCGCGCTTGCTACTGCGCTTCAGTACTTCCGACAGCCCATTTTCTTCATAACCTGCACCCCACTCACCGGGCAGTGAACCATGTGTGCATTCCTGTACAGGACCTACAAGGTAGCACTGCAGATTTCTACCTCATAGCCAGGATACATGACCTGAGCCCCTTCGCCTCGTTTATCAGGGCCAAGTACAAGCACCAGAATAGCAAGCCTTCCATGCAAACACTATTACATATGCTAGGTGCAAGGTCCTTTCACAAACAAATTATGGCATCGCCGTTGCTTGCACTTCCTGGCTAATCACACTAGATAAGATACTTTAGCACTTCTGAATTTGTTTCATGCATTCAACCGATAATAGCTGCCAACATTTCCTGCCATTGCTGAATCTACCCTGACATTCGTGACCCGCTCTAGGATTTAGCTGGTTCAGCTACCTGCCAGCCTACACTAGTTATCCATTCCAATTGACTACCAGAAGATGGGGCATAAATTAGAGCTCAACGCTATGGTAGCCATCTCAATTTGCACTCTCTCTACCACCACTACCATATGTCGGGTGTCGGCTCAAAGACAGCATTTAATTTTAAGCCATCCCACACCTTTCAACTACAATGCATGCATTTAGATCTCTGACTTCAGTCATTTTGACCCTGCTCTGCAGATTTCCTGATGCTTCTCATACTGATGCAGTTAACTCTGGATACTCAAATTAGATCGATGAACTCAGTTGCTAGAAACATTCCCTTTCACTAACTATATGGGGCCAATTACTAGACTTGTTATTATTTCATAATAAGGACTTTGCTGCACGTTATTGCCCCTTCTATATTTGTTGCTTGGTCACCTCTCAACACAACTGTTAGGAGGGTCAGAAGAATTGCCTGCTATTTCCATTCTCATCAGTCTCCACCATGTACCTTTGTATTACAGTGCTATTCCTACTTCATCTGCATTTCATGCAATCCAATGGCCCTACTTCTACTGCTACTACTACTGACAAATGTGTAGGTCTCTTACTTACAACTCGTTACCTGTCGCTCTCATGATTCATTGCATTCCTGCCTCCTGCTATTCCCTGGCTGCCTAATTCTGCCATATATATATATACAGATTCAGACTTGCAAGGTCCTCATAGTCATATGCTCTTTCAGATCAGAGCATCAGTGCTTATTCAGCTTTTCAGGTTGCTCTTACTCCACCTGCCTTGCTGCCTTGTGGCCTGGAGGTTCAACGATTCATACACTATGCCTGCCTCACCTAGCATCAGGCCTGGATATTCATACTTTCTGTCAGTCTGCCATGCCCAGTCCAGGCATGGAGGTTCATATATTTCTACCTCCTATCTGCTCCACCTTCAGGGCCTGGAGATTTGACTATATGTACACTATGCATGTCTTGTCCCACATCGGGCCAGGAGGTTCTACTTCTCAGCCTGCCACGCCCAGTCTGGGCCTGGAGGTTCATATAATTCTACTTCGTACCTGCTCCACCTTCAGGGCCTGGAGAGTTGATTATTCAGACACTATGCCTGCCTGCCCCGCATCGGGCCTGGAGGTCCATACTTCTTTCTGCCTGCCACGCCCCGTCTGGGCCTGAAGGTCTGTATACTTCTACCTCATACCTGACTTTCTTACCTTCACTTGGCATTGACTCCAAAACCATATTCTCCTTCTGGATTTCAGCCAATTGTTTAAGCTCCTCTCCTCCTTGGAAAGAAGTCCTCATCTGTTAGAATTAGTCTACCCTATACTCTCGGAATTTGTTCATGCTGATTCGGCTGACTTCTGTGGGCTCTGCTGCACATGCTAGCCCTTATGGGCTTGATCGCCATTCTCAACTACTTATTATTACTCCTCAGCTGATCTACTTGGGGACTGTCTGCGCGCACTAGCCTATGAGGACTAACTGCCTCTCTACTACTTACTAGCAGACCTGCGGGGATCTGGCAACACTTATGAACTTTCCTGGAGCTAGTCATCACTCTACTTACCTCACCTGCTGATCTTGAGGGTCCCACTGTGCATCTTACCCTTGGGACTAGCTGCCATGTTCTACTACTTAGCAACTGACCAACCTGGTCTATATTACTTGCTACTCACAGCCTTATCTCCTAACCTGTGCAGTCCAGCCACATCCTCACCCCTTAGGCTCACCCTGTTATACTCCCTTGTATGCTTTCTAACCTCACTCTATTGTTTCAGATTTCCTACACTCAAATCCTGCCAGGATTCCAGCTCAGCTCTACTGCCGTAAGCCTTCTATATCATGACTTAAGCATCAATCCTACTCTCTTCATCCTATTACCTGAACTGGGTTCATCAGTCATCAGCTTCATCTCAAGCCATTCTACCATTCCATCAAATTCATAAGTCTTCTATCAGCAGAAGCCTGGAGGTTGGACTACTTCCATTTCATCCTGCCCACCAGTGTCAGAGCCTGGTTAACTGTCCTTTATATTCATCTATTTATCATGTGCTAGTCTTAGGAGCTCCTCATTTAGTCCTATCCTGGCTCTGTCAGACATGTTCCAACAATGCTCATCACAGTGCAATCTACCTGAATGCTTCATCTGTTCATACAGCTACTTGCAGTGCTCACGCCAGACTTGGAAGTCTGTTCCTGACCTTTCATTTCTTACTATGAACTGTTCTGCTGGATCATCTGTACTCTGCAACTTGCATTAGCTATTATATTAATTAAGATTATGATCCTTTAGTATGCCCAGAAGGACGGGCAGGTTGGCAGCCATGGGTCCTCAGAGGTTTCCCCCTAAGGGTTTTTTTCCTCTCCTGCGTGCTGCCGGCTATACCCTCTGGAGTTGGAGGAGATAATCATGGATATCATATTTCTTTTGGGGGGTGTCACATCCTAATTAAGTAACCATCCTTCCTATGGTGGGATATAGAGTAAAGCCAAACCATCAACTCATAACGAATAACCCATCTGCTCCAGTATCAGCACTATCTGATGGAGATTAGTGCCCAAGAGGTGGATAGGCAGAAAAGGGGCAAAATTCAGCAGAAGGGCAGACAACAAGGAGAACCAGGGATAAAGGACAACCAAGGAAGGGGCTGGAGTAGAACAGCGAAACAGTCTAGGGAGGTCAAATCATGGAAAGTCATGTGTGCAAATGCCAGGAGCCTTAGTAACAAGATGGAAGATCTGGAGGCTGTCATGGTGCAGTCAGAACTGGACATTGTGGCCATCACTGAAACCTGGTGTAATGATAACCATGACTGGGAGATGGCCATACCTGGCTACAACATTTTCAGAAGAGACAGGGCAGGCAGAAAGGGAGGAGGAGTGGCACTGTATGTGAAAAATGACACAAAGGCCACAGAGATCCAGGAATAACAAAATGGGGGAGAGATACTGTGGGTTCAAATGGAAAGGAAAATGGGGCCAGCCATCCGCACAGGTGTGGTCTATAGACCACCAACCCAGGAGGAAGAAACAGATGGGGAGCTGATGCTAGCCATCCAAAGGATGGCAGACAAGGGTGAGTAGTACTGGTTGGAGACTTCAATATTCCAGACATGGACTGGAGCATCCCAGCAGCAGCATCAACTAGGAGCAGATTTATCCTGGACTCCTTCAGGGTGCCTTCCTCAAGCAGCTGGTCATGGAACCAACTCGGCAGAAGGCAATACTGGACCTTGTGCTCACAAACAGGGACAGTGTGATGAGGGTAACAGTGGGGGTGCACCTTGGGAACAGTGACCACCAGTCATTGTGGTTTGAAATCACAGAAAGAGCAGAACCAAACCACACAAAAACACGTATCCTGGATTTTAGGGGGGCAGACTTTGGGAAAATGGGGAGATACTTGAAAGAGGCATTAAGGGGAATGGGGCAGGAATCAGGGTTGAGGAACAGTGGGCAGTATTTAAAATGGGAATTACAAGAGCAACAGAATTATGCATTAAGCAGGTTAGCAAGAGGAAAGGAAGAGGAGACCATTATGGTTTTCCAAAGAAGTAGCAAAGAAAGTGAAAGCTAAAAGATTGCATTCATGCAATACAAAAAGACACAGGCAGAAGGGGATAGGAGAGTACTAGGAGAAGCAAAAGGAGGCAGGGAGGTTGCAGGGAAGCCAAAGTTCAGACAGAAGAACACATTGCAAAATCAGTGGGTAGAGGGACAAAACCTTTTACAGGTACATAAGTGAAAAAGAAAGGCAAAGGGAGGGATAGTGAGACTGAAGGGGAGGATAGGGCGCATGGAGGATGACAGCAGTAAAGCTGACATATTGAACAGATATTTCTGCTCAGTCTTTACTGAGGAAGAGGAGGGTAATGGGTCTGAAGGGAGTACAAGGGTGAGAATGGTGCAGAAATGGACACAAGTCCCTTTACACTTAGAAAGGGTCCTGAAGGAACTGGAAGTAATAAGAGTTGATAAAGCAATGGGGCCAGATGGGGTTCACCCCAGGTCCTTAAAGAACTAAGAGAGGTGGTCGCTGAACCTCTGGCTATCCTGTTTAGCCGATCACTGGAAATAGGGGATGTACCCAAAGACTGGAGGATAGCAGATGTATTCCCCTTATACAAAAGTGGGAACAAAGAGGAAGCAGGGAACTACAGACCAGTCAGCCTCACCTTGGTAGTGGGGAAGATCATGGAAGCACTACCGAAGGAGAGATTGGTGGAACATCTGGTTGTCAATGGACTACAGGTCCCAAGGCAGCATGGTTTCACCAGGGGGAGGTCATGTCAAGACCAACCTCGTTGAATTTTTTGACTGGGTGACTAGGGAGGTGGATCAGGGGAGGGCAGTGGACATGGCCTATCTGAACTTCAGCAAGGCCTTTGACACTGTGCCACATAGAAGACTATTACACAAACTGGGGAATATGGGTGTGGGCAGGACAGTAGTGTGGTGGGTAGGTAACTGGCTGGGTGGCAGGACACAGACGGTGGTGGTAAATGGCTGTCACTCCACAGAGGGAAGAATGATCAATGGAGTACCACAGGGATCAGTGCTGGGACCGGTCCTATTCAACATCTTCATCAGTGACATTGCCCAGGACCTAAGGCAGAATTTCACTGTTCGCTGATGACACAAAGCTCTGTAACAGAGCAGACACACCAGAGGGTGTAGACAGAATGAGAAGGGACCTGCAGAAACTTGAAGAATGGTCAGGGGTTTGGCAGTTGAAATTCAATGCAAAGAAGTGCAAGATAATGCATATGGGGCACAAAAACCCTGGCACAATATATCAGTTTGGGGGTGAGAATATAGCATGCACCAAGCAGGAAAGGGATCTTGGGGTTATCATCTCTGATGACCTAAAGGTAGGAAACAGTGTGACAAGGCAGCAGGTAAAGCAAATAGGATGCTGGGATGCATAGGCAGGGGCATCACCAGCAGGAAAAGGAGGTCATAATTCCACTATACAAGACACTAGTGAGGCCCCACCTGGAGTACAGCGTACAGTTCTGGAGACCTTACCTACGTAAGGACGTAGACAGGGTAGAGAAGGTTCAGAGGAGGGCAACAAAGATGGTGCATGGATTGCATCACAAGTCCTATGAGGACAGGTTGAAGGAACTGAACATGTACTCCCTGGAGGAGAGGAGAGGGAGAAGGGATATAATAGAGACATACAAGTATCTTACAGGGAGGAACCGGGTGCAGGAATACACTATTTTTAAGTGAAACAGATGTTCCAGGACTAGAGGACATGGGATGAAGTTGGAGGGAGGACGATTCAGAGGAAACGTGAGGAAGAATTTCTTCACAGAATGGGTGGTGAACAAGTGGAACACCCTGCCAGAGGAAGTGGTGGGGGCTGAAACAATCATGGGATTTAAGAATGCATGGGATAGACATAAAGAATTCTGGAGGTCAGGGGTAAGGGGCAACAGACTTCTAGGAAAACATAAACTAAACTTACAAGCTCAAATGGGCAGACTGGGTGGGCCATAGGCCCTTATCTGCCAACACTGTCTATGTATCTATGTATCTTATTGTCAGCTCCTCATGTACTATATTCATTGACTTACTCATGTCTATGCCTAAGTACCTAAGCAGTATTCTTTCATATAACTATACCTTGGAAGCATCATTCTACTTACTGGTCTGGCCTCTGCATCCAAACTCAAACCTACATTATGTAGATGCAGTATGTAAAGCAAGCACTGAGCTCTGAACCACATAAAATTGGAAGGATCTGCCTAAGGTTATATGGGGGAAGAGCTTCTCCCCCATAACCTATTTAAGCAGCAGAACCCTGCTGCTCTGCTTAGAGCAAGACTCACTCACCCTCCATCCTCCCCTTACAACTCCTCCTTCTCCAGCACTTTTATCCCACTGGGGGGGTGTCACATCCTAATCAACTATCCATCCTTCCTGTGGTGGGATACAGAATAAAGCCAAACCATCAACTCATAATGAATAACTCAACTGTTCCAGTATCAGCACTATCTTACTGTCAGCTCATCATGTATTATATTCATTGACTTACTCATGTCCATGTCTAAGTACATAAGCACTACTTATTCATACAACTATACCTTGGAAGCATCATTCTACTTAATGGTCTGTCCTGTGTATCCAAACTCAAACCTACATTATGTAAATGCTGTATATAACACAAGTACTGAGCTCTGAACCAAATATAATAGTTTGTATTCTGTTATGGTTTGAGTTTTGTTATTTTTTTAGTTTTATTAATTTTTCTAAAAATGTATTGACTGGGTGAGGCATTCTGAGCCATAGCTTGTTTCCAGGTACAACCAAGGGCAGGGTGTTACAAAGGATCTGCCAAAGCAGAGAGCAAAACAAACTGCCAAAAATTGCAATGAACATAATAGATAAAAGCAGAAAAGAGAGCAGCAAGTTGGATGATATGCTTTAAGGCAAAATGTCACCATAATAACAGAATGTTAAAAAGTACTAAGATTAAATTCAGGTAAAGAGGATGGTATGCCAAGATATAATGGGAGAGAGTGGTAGTGAAGGGTGGCTATACAGAAGAACCAAGTTGAGTAAATTCAACGGCAGGACTGATCTGAGAGGGAAGGAAGTTTCAGATGGTTGAAAATGGACAGAAAAGGAGAACTGACCAGCTGGACGCACAATGAGGAAAAAAAATGAGAATTCAAGGAGCACTGCGAGATTATTAAATGTATGGAGGGAGAAAGGAGGAAGGAGAGATAAGGAGGGATGTATCCAGTCATGTGGAACAGTGTAAGAAATGATGGGCATCAAGGGCAGGGAAAGAAACATTGGAATAGAGGGAGCAATGATGGGTAAGAGGAGGTGCATCTTAGGCAGCGGCACATACATTGCTGCAAAGGGGATCTGGTATGGCTAGGTTAAATGAGTGGTGCACATTATAAGCCACATGCACATAGTGAAATAATAGTAGTGTCCTTTTGAGGATGAGCTCACAGCGAACTTGAAGTGGAAGGCAAGACTTTTGCAGTATATAGCTCCAAACGTAGGCTGACATTTATTTTATTCAAATTAAAGTTTATTGATTTTTTACAATAATAAGAACAGGTCCAGAGACACAATGCACAGTTGACATGATATGTACAGTATCAAGGATCTGTCCTCCATCCTCCCTCCAGCCACACTCTGCCCACCTCCCCATAAAGCCCTCCCCCCTCCTTCTACTTATTCAACACAGAAAACTACCTGGAGTCTATTCGAACAATGGAATGATATAGCCAGGGGTAGGAACTTCAAAGGGAGTACAATGTGTGCAGGTGGTCCCATATTTTTGCATATTTCTCAGGCTTATTGTTGAGACTCGCCATTGTTTTTTTCTGTCCTGAGATTTGCAAGGAGTTCATTGAGCCATTCTGCATATGAGATATTGTCACTGTCCTTCCAGTGACGTAGAACTAATTTCTTAACGGACATGGAGATAAGGGCCATGTGGTATCTTCTGATTAATACAGGAATCTCCGTATATTCCCCTATTGGGAAATTATGGGGTAAATAGGCTGATATTTATTTTAAATGCTGTCAATATGAGCTGAAAAGCAAATAGTCTGATCCAGCCACAGACAATGATGACAGATCTCACATCACTTCAAGGGGGTGGGTTGCCATCAAGAGTCCCGAAGACTGTGGTTAGGGTGAGCTGATGCTGAATTTGCATTCTGTGAATGTGCCAAAATCCAGCATTTTGGACACCAACAAACAAAGCAGTTTTGAAGGAACTCTGCATCTCTTTGGCACTTCAGCACTTCAGCACATCAAAATCATAATGAAGAACTTTTTACAGAGGGCACACACTGAACATGTCCAAGTTGTTGGCAACTCACATGACCTGCAGCATTTCATTGCCATTTCCAGTGCTTCCTCTCAGGCAAAGGAAATGGCTACTGAAGAAGCTGCTTTTATGTAAAAAAGATTGACATCTGATCAGAAAACATTCAAAATAATCAGAGAAGCATGCATAATCATTCCATTTAGCCATTTCTCACTACATTTAACTGTAGGTTCAGGCAGGCAAACTAGTGAAATCACATTGCAGAGGACAGAGTGCACAGTGTGAGCCTGCACTGGCTTTTTTCTCTTTTAGATAATTCCTGAAGAAGATCAATGGTTGAAATGTCAATTCTAAACCTATTTTCTATTTTCAATGTGCATTTAATATTACCATTTTTGTTTTATTTCCTTTTACAGTATGTGAGAAAGAATGATGTGATTAGAAAACCTTAGAAATCCTCAGGGAATCATGCATTATCATTCTAGCTGGTTAACGTTCATTATATTTAACTGTACTTTCTGGCAAGCAGGCTAGGGAAATCATGTTGAAGAGGAGAAAGTGGGTGCACAGTGTGAGACTGCACTGGCAGCTGCATGACTGACCACAGGAGCAGGTCAAAGTATATTCAACAGACTAAGGATGGTGCAGTTTTTGTTTTCACATATTTGTTAAATGTATTGTTTACTGAATGCTAGTGGTATAGAGGGCACAGAAATTCATATTTATTTGTTTTCTGTTTTATTTTACCCCTGCAGCAGAAGCTGGGTGGAGCGAATTTAGCAGAGTAGGGAAGGTGCAGGAGAGGTTTTAAAAGGATTTGACAAATATTTTTTCACATATTACTGGTACTGCAGCAATGCATAGATAGTCTTCTTTTTAATTTTTGCCTCAGTGTGAAAGCCTGCCTGCAGGCCAGTGAGTGAACAGTAAAGCAGAGTGAGACACAAGGTCACAAGGGCTCTCTGTGGAGTGGTGCAGGGTCTGTCAGTGTGTTGGGGGGATGGCCTGGTGGTGACACTCTTCTGTATTATCATGCAAGTCATTCAGCACTGTGGCTTGTCTGTGTGCAAGGCATGCATGTCCTGTGTACATCTAACAATTGATGACTGTTGTGAGTCATCATTTTTTGTATTTGGCAGTGGCTGCGGTATATCATTATCTGTCAGGAGTGTGTTGTCAATGCATGTAAAAGCAAACTCTGGCCAGAGCCAAGAGAGCTGCAGCTGAGGAATTTGAGGTAAAAATATTGACAATTACCAAAATTATGAGCCTGTGTTAGCCAAATGTAATGTAGGATCACAAATTTCTAGTTTTGTAATATTTTCACACCAAATGTTCACCACACCCTTGTTATGACCCTGCCTCATGAAGAAGGACAAACTCCTAGCCTAAAGGTAATTTCATGCAGTGACTGTTTAATCAACTTTCAGAACACAAAAAAACATTTTGGGCAGGAGTTGAAAAATGACAGCTGTCACATTCATGAAGTGCTGTAAAGAAATGGCTATGTTGAAAATCTGGGGTAAAAACATTGAATATTACAAAGTTACTAATCTACGTTTGCAAAATTCAACACAGCCTCATAACTTGGTTTTTGTTTTAAATATTTTTCAACCAAATTTAAAAAATAGCCTTCTTATGACCCTGCCTCATGAATAAAGTCAAAGAAAATTTTCAACTCCTGTCCAAAAGCTGATTTCGTGCAGGGACTGAGAAATCACCTTTCAGAATGTACAAAAACCTTTTTGACCAGGATTTGAAAAATGACAGCTGTCACATTCATGATGTGCTGTAAAGACATGACTATGTTGTAAATTTGTGGGAAACATATTGAAAATTACCAAAGTTACAAGCCTGTGTTCGCAAAATTTAATGTAGACCCATAACTTTATTGTTTTTTTAATATTTGTACACCACATTTTCAATATAGCCTTCTTATGACCCCCACCTCATGAAGAAGGGCAAAGAAAATTTTCAACTCCTGCCAAAAATATGATTTTGTGCAGGGATTGCAAAAGCAACTTTTGGGATAGATTTGTCTAATGTCAGTGCAACTGGTTATGAGGCAGGGTCACAAAAAAGGAATATTGAAATTTGGGGCCAAAATATGCAAAAATGCCCAAATTATGCCACTAAGTTCAAAATCCGAGTGAAATACATTGAATCACATAACTGTTTTTTCAGTTCGCTGTCCAGCTATGAAGAGTGAAGATGTGTCTGCTGTCCAGAGAGGATTACGGCACTGGACTCCTGATAGGTTAGTGAGGGCTTGGGATGAAGGGTGGTGGGTGCTGAGTGGGAGGGTTGGGTGGGTGGGGGTCAGGAATGGTGTAAAGATATTGATGGATTTTTTTACAGGTGAAAAATCATGACCAAATTCCTGATTGTGACACTGGGGTATTGGGCACCCCCAGTGTCAGTGCTATGTTTCTTGAGGGGGGAAGGGGTGCTGAGAAGGAGTGTTTGGTTGGGGGAGGAAAAAATATATATTAAAATAATAGGGCACAGTGGAACATGATCTTGACACTGGGGAATAGGGCACATTCAATGTTACTGTTATGTTTTTTGGGGGGTGCTGAAAGGGAGGGTCAGGTGGGGGAAATATATCATAGAATCATAGAAGCTTGACAGCAGAAAAGGACCATACTGGCCCAACTAGTCTGCCCTTTTTTTCCCCCACATCTCCCCTCCCTGCCAGCCCCCTTCCTCCCCCGATACTCAGCCCCATATGCTTGTCCCATGCCTTCTTGAATTCTTCCACTGATTTAGCCCCCACCACCCGATCTGGTAGTCTGTTCCAAGGTTCTACCACCCTCTCCATGAAGAAATGCCCTTTCACATTGCCCCTGTATCTTTTTCCTTGCAATCTGAGGCTGTGCCCTTTAGTTCTGACCCCCCTCCTTCCTCTTAAGTAAACCCTCTTCTCCACTTTATTTAGCCCTTTTACATATTTAAAAGTTTCAATCATGTCTCCCCTTTCCCTCCTTGTCTCCAGCATGTACAGATCCAACTCCTTACACCTCTGCTTGTATGTCTTTACCTGCACACCCTGCACCATCTTGGTTGCCCTTCACTGAACCCTCTCTATTGCATCTATATATCCTTGTGGAGATGTGGCCTCCAGAACTGAACCGCATACTCCAGGTACAGCCTCGCCATGGCTTTGTAAAGGGGCAGAATATACACCACAATTACACCACAGTCCAATTCATCACTTCCAGCAGTATCAGCTCAATTTTTCCTCCTGATATGATGACACCTGCACCTGATGACACCTTATCAACAATATAAATATGATCAGATGTGCCACTGACAACACAGAGAACGCAGAGTCAGTGTCAGTTAGATATGATCCATCATGGGAAATGTAATGCCATACATTTAATTTATTTTAATTTCTATTTAATATTTTATGTTATGCAAAACTTGTTTTCAGGGGTATTATATCATTTAAAAATCAATGGGGCCAAGGAGATAATATAGTATTTGATATGGTAGTAAAGCAGAAATGACAGGAGGTATACATCTTGAGGTCAACAGAGCAATAAATAGTAACTATTACTGTAGCTCACACTGGGCTGTGGCAGTCTTAGGGAGTTATGCAAACTCTGTTGCATCACTGCAAACTATAATCCACAGCAGAAGCATGCCAAAAGGAAACCAGAGTAAATAATATACATTGCTGACCCCAGGGCTCTTTTATGCCTCTGTTTGTAATCTGCTTTACACTATGCCATATACTACATTGGGAGCCAAAGTTTTTCCAATGAATACTTGAGGCTGAACCAAATTAATGTGTACCAACTAAGGATGAGCTGATACTGTATTTGCATTCAGTTACTGTGCCAAAAAATGGCATTTAAGACACTGGTAATCCTGGTCTGAAGGAGCTTAATTCTCCTTTAGCATTTTGGCACTTTAACATCATGACACAGCACTTTAACAGGAAGCACATGCTGAGGATGTCCAAGTTATTGGCAAGTCACATGACCTGCAGCAGCCAGTCTGCCATGCTAGAGCTCAAAAAATCCATGTACTACACACGTATCAGTGCCATTTTCAACTCTTCCTTACAGGGGAAAACCTACGGCAGGAAGAAGCTCATTTTACAGTAAGAACAAAAAAAAAGGTTCTAAATCAGCTTGTGGTCTGAAAACAAAACAAAATGGTAATATTAAATACATGCTGAAAATAGAACATTAAATTAGAATCAATATTTTGACCATAGATCTTCTTCTGGAATTATCTAAAAGGGACAGCTGTGCATTGTGGTCAGGGTCAATTTCCTGTCTGCCTTGAAGCACTATAGATAATGTTATTTATTATCATCTTCACAACTCATCCTGTATTCACTATGAACAGCATGATACCAGCTGCCAGTGCCACCACAGCCACCTGTGTGCTGTGGACAAGGACAATTGTCTGTCTATTTAAGGGCATTATAATGCTGTAGTGTTATTTATCATCATCTTCAAGACCCATCACATGTTTATATAAACAACATGACACCAGCTGCCAGTTTCAGTGCCACCACAGCCACCTGTGCACCATAGAAGTGGACAATTGCCTGTCTGCCTTGTGGCAATATAGACAGTGTTATTATTTATCATCTTTATGACTCATCAAGTGTCTACAGACTACATGACACAAGCCGCCAGTGCCTCTACAACCACCTGTGCACTGTTGGCATGGACGATTATCTGTCTGCCTTGAAGCACTATAGATAGTGTTATTTATTATCATTTTTTTATTTAAAATGTGGTAATAGGGTAACTCCAAGAGCATAAATGCCCATTTTCATGGAGGACTGGGACACATAACAAAAGTTAAAAACAATACAAATACAATATCCCATGAAAGATCATAATACAATTGTTAGTAAAAATAACAAATGACGTGACATGACTATAACAATTACATTTACGGCTGTTAATACAATATTGTTTTAAATTAAATTTGGAAGCAGTATAAGACGAAAGTCAATACAAATCAGATGAGAGAGAATTCTGATACTTAAAAACTTTATAAATAAAAGGAGGTTGTGCCAGGGAAGATGTATATAATGGTAATGTTAGACAGTGGGCATGTACAGAACAGGCAGAGTATCCAGAATTACCACTACAGAATAAATCCTTAAAAGTTAGTTTGTGCCATGCCAAAATCTCCATAATGAAATTAATCCATGATACAAACAACGATATTTAAATGAAAACCAGTCTAAAGAAGAATATAAAATACAATGGCGAGTTCATCTGGGACAAGACAGAATAAAACAACTAGCATTATGATAGGCAATTTTTATTCTATGTAATGTAATCTCTGCTGATAAAGAGTATATTGGAAGTCCATAATCAATAACAGATAGAACTAAAGATTGTACCAAAACTTTGTTTGTCATAAATGACACACAATCCCTGATTCTTTAAAGTACACCCAGCTGAGTATTTTCCATTTTAACTATAAAATCAACTTGAAAATTACATAAGTTATCCAAATAAAAACCTAAATATTTAAAACAATCATTGCCGGCCCGGTGGCACTGAGGGTTGAGGTGCTGGATGCCTTACCTTGTGCTGCACCGGCGACCCATGTTAGGGAATGGGTACGGGCCGCCAGGGATCAGTAGGGGGGAGAAGGGATTGAGCATCCATAGGACTGCTCTCCCTCTCCAGGGTGCGGGGACACCAGTGGGTCACTACATGAATGGTGCCTAGCAGAGGCTGGGCACTGGTACACCGAATCACCGCACAAGAAGGGGATAGGCGAGGCAGACGCTCAAAGGAGCGTGCACAGAGCATGCGCGTTCGGTCCTTGTGGTGTCATTGCACACCTCACCTATGGGACAAAAATTTAGGTGGAAAAATCAGGGTACTGGTGCCGCAGTATGATAGTCGGTCCCCGCAGGCACAGCCCCCGTGATAGGCATCTGACCTCCCAGCACCGAATCCAGAGTTACGATGCATTGAGGGATCCCTGCTGCCCTGCCACAGGGGGCAAAAGCCGTGGGGCAGCTGGAATGGGTCGGGTAGCGAGCGGGGGATGGGGCTGGGGGATCCGACAGGAGGCACCGGCACCAGGGACCGGGCAGATAAAGAGAGTACAAAAATAAATATTTAAAACAATCAA
This sequence comes from Neoceratodus forsteri, assembly GCA_016271365.2. Lineage (NCBI taxonomy): Eukaryota > Metazoa > Chordata > Ceratodontiformes > Ceratodontidae > Neoceratodus > Neoceratodus forsteri. The sequence goes on along the minus strand of CM057449.1, from coordinate 604,928,848 downwards.
CCATCTCAATTTCCACATTAAGCTCATCTTTAATAGTGAGTTGACAAGGTGTAGCAGATAATGATTTCCTCATTCCAAAATATATAAACTTGGTTTTAGGCATATTTAAAGGTAATTCATTATCACTCAACCACTTATTCACTAAGTGAAACTCCTTCTGTAGTCATCTTCATGACTCATCACATGTTAATTCACACATCATGTCTTGTCATATCAATAAACAACAGATCTAATGCATTAAAACACATTTTTAATGTATTGCAGTCATCTATTTATTCTACTACAATACTTTTATTGTCTTTCAATCACAGGGTCACACTCTGCTGTGCTCCTCTGCCAGTAACAGCAGTCGCACAAGAACCAGTTTCCTGGCATTCATTTCACAACTAATTGGGGCGTGATTAAGGGGCCCTTAATTTTCTGCCATTATCCACTGTAGAAGACACTGGCTTTCAAAGACTATTGCATGAAGAACCATAAAGCACAAATAAAATATTCCAGCATGCTTAACACTGTTTAAGCATGCTTGACCATGGCAGTGCATGCGATGGTATGAACTGAAAAAGCTGATTCCACTTCTACCACCACATGAAAAGGCCTTCAAAGTGCACAGTAAGCAACCTTTACCATGGTCCTTCACATGGTGAGTCCACTTGAATGCTACACACAGCACTATTTATGATATTCTTCTGCAACCCACTGATGCATAATATTATACTACCCTACAACCATTTTTCATGGTATGTAAGTAAAAAAAAATGCTAATACAATTAAACAAATAAAACGCAGATGACTAGTTCTTCTAAACATAAAACATTTAATTGTTATAAATCATTTTGTCTTGTCACATAAAAATAATGACATAGAAATTGATAAAAAAAACAATTTTCTTATATTACTACCATCACCATATTACTATTTATTATATATAAAACACATTGAGGATGGGGATATATGTTATAGATTAGGAAAATATATACTCAGATACAGCTATAGGTGAGGGGGGACATTTTGGCACACCCAGAATTCTGTCCCCAGACTTATTGACTCAAGAAGGTACAGCTTGGATCCTTCTCTGAAACAGAAGGGACAGACTATCTCTCTAATATCATGAAACATAGGACTGGGAATAAATTAGAAAATCCAGAATGGATGGCTCTAATTAAATCATATGATTTGATCTGTTTGCAGGAAACATGGGCCTGTGAAGATATTAATTTGAATGGTTATCAGTTAATAAGTGTACCAGCAATTAAACAAAAAAGATGTGGGATAGCTTCTGGGGGACTTGCTATTTATATTCAAATTGTGCCAGATATTATGATGTTAAAAATTCTAGGCAAAAATGACAATTTGCTTTTTGTCTTGATGGCAGTTAAATCAACTTCACTAATAACAGGAGTATTACATATTCCCCTGAAAGGAACTCCTTTTAATAAGGAAGACATGTGGACTAACCTAACTAAAAATACTACGAAGATGCTTTTTCAGTTCCCTGGTGCTCCATATATCCTGGTGGGTGATTTTAATGCTAGTATCACCTCCATGATAATCTAGAAACTTTTAATGAAATGTGTACTATAATAAACATCCCAAACAGGAAATCAACAGATGAGGTAATGAACAAGAATGGGGAAACACTGACCCAATTTGTGATAGAAACAAATCTCATTGTGATAAATGGGAGACTAATAGGTGACACTCAGGGAAATCTCACCCATTTGGGGCCTTTTGGGAAGAATATTATTGATTATGTTATCATAACTCTGGATAATTTTGATATGTTACCATCTTCAAATATGTCAATGAGACCAGAAGGAGATCATGCCTCCCTGACTGTAAAACTAAAGAAAACTTAGGTGCCCTTCTGGTACAGAAACCCGGATCTAACTTTCAAGACTGGAATTAAATAATAACAAAAAAGTCTTCAGTTTCAGAAAGTTCAGGACATTGATGGCTTAAAACTAATCTAGATATATTAAATAGCACGGTCTATGTTATGAAGGCATTTTCTCCACAAAAAGCTTTTAAAGAACTCAAAAGCATATTTTCCAATATTAAAGATCTTATATACAAAGACAGAAAAGTTGCCCCCCCCCCCACAACCAACTACATGGTTTAATAATAATTGCAAGTGAGCCAAAGAAGCACTTTCTAAACTGGTTAGATGGGTAAAGAGGAATCATTCAAGAAAGAACATAGAAATGCTAAATAGAAAAAGAAAACAATACAGTCTCTTTTTACAATTAGAAAAGAAATCCTCCAACAAAAATGCTGGGATAAGATGTCAGTGTGCTGAATGATGGAGATACTATGCAGTTTTGTAGCCTTGTGACTAAAGGGTCGTGTAGCTCTATTCAGTTGATTCCTACAGTACACATATTCCAGAAGACACATGGATATCTCATGTTCAAAAACATTTCTTCTACAATCAAATCCCTTGTCAAAATGTGAGGGGAAATAAAAATGAAAATGAATTTAAATGTTACACCCTTAGTGATCTTGCTAAAGGAAGTGGAAGAGGCCATAAAGGTTTGTGCAAAAAGAAAAGCTCCAGCCCTTGATGGCATCCCTGATGAAGTATATCAAGCCCATTTGAATATCTGGGTCCTGGTGCTAACAAATCTATTTAACAAATATTTAAAAATTAGATTTGTATCCGAATCATGGACTAAAAGCATAATTGTACCAGTTTTCAAAAAAGGGGATCCTGCAGATACCATGAATTATATACTGTACCCATTAGTCTTCTGACTCAATATCAGAAATCTTTACAAGAAACATATTAAATAGAGTGCTAGACTGGGTTGAAAAAGAAAATATTATGTCTGTAATCCAAGCAGGATTTAAGAACAATTGTTCTACAGTTGATAATATATTTGTTATACAACATCTCATTGAAAAATATGTTAGAATATGGAAGACTAAGTTATGTGTTGTTTTTATTGACTTCTCTAATGCATTCAACTCATTGGATAGACATTTGTTATGGCAAACATTAATTGGTTTGGGCATTAATCATTCAATACTTATTCCAATAGTACAGTTGTATACAAATAATGAATCCACAGTACGATACAATAATTTAGGGAACCTGTCTAGATACTTAAGATCTAATACCAGGATCAAACAAGGTTGCCTTTTGGCACCTTGTTTATTTAATTTATATATAAACCATATGGCAGATGTGTGCTCAGACATAGATGTACACTCTCCAGAAATAGGTGATAAAAATGCCCATTATTGGCCTGTGCCGATGATTTAGCTCTTCTCTCCCTTTCAAGAATAGGGATGCAAAGAAAACCGGATAAATTAAATGACATATATACAATTTTAAATCTAAAAATAAATTTAACCAAAACTAAGATGCTAGTTTTTGGTTCAAAAATACCTATGGATGTTTCCTAGATAAAAAGAAAATAGAATAAGTCAAACAGTATGTGTATTTGGGCAATACTCTATATTATACAGGAAACTGGGGTTACTATATAAGCACTCACACAACTAAAGCAAAAATCAATGCCAGGACTCTGCTGAAGTTTAATTATAAATATGGTGGTTGGTCAATAATATCAGCTCTGAGAGTAGCAGAAACAAAATGAACCCACATCATTCTTTATGGGGCAGAAACTTGGGGGTATCAGGTATCAGAAGTGATTGAAATACCTTAGAATTTATATTATAAATCCTTGTTAGGAATACCAAAAGCTAGCCCCAACTATGCAGTGCGAGCAGAGCTGGGAAGGATATCAATGAAAACAATGGTGACCCTTAGACTATTCCTACATCGGCTTAGAGTAATTAATGCAAAAATTAATGCAAAAGCAACCCCTCTTACCTTATGGGCCTTAAGAGAAAAAATACAGTGGCTGAAATTGTATTTTCCATCCCATTGGCTTAGTTTTCTGATAAACTTGCTGCCTGCAATTCACTTGGAATCCCTGTGGCTCCTGTTCCTTAAGGTAGTAATGATCTCCCTCACTTACAGGAAAAGGATCAAAATTGGACTTTTTAATAAGGCAACCCAGTAAGACTTGAAAGCAGTGGGTAGACTTAAGGTGGCCCAGTGGCTCTGTCAACTAAAAAGATACATGACTTGGAAACATATTCGATGCTTCGAATTCAACCAAAGTATAAAAAAAAATTAATAACAAGTATGAGATTTGAATTATTACAGAGTCCTAGGACAGAATATAGATATGAAAGGACAAGAAAGAATAGTTTCAAATTGGGTCCCTGTGATAGAGGACATACAGAGTCTTTATTCCATATGATGTTACATTGTCCACTCTATAATAAATGGAGAAAGCCCTATTTAGAGTCTTTTCTGAGACCTTATGCAAATAGCTTGGAAAATGGCCTGTATATATTACTGTACCCAATGGATATTGTCTATGCCATAGCATTGGCCAAATTTGTTAAAGAATTAATAAAATGTAAAAAAAAAAAATGCATACAATATAAAAGCCATTTCCCTCTGGAGAAGTGTTGGTATAAAATACAGTTTGGGGGGTTATTTAAATATGGTGATGCTGGTTTATACAAAACTATTATTTAATGAGAAAGGCTAAAGAAGGCAATTTAAACAAAATATATTATATTCCTTGGTGACAGAGATGCTTATTGATTAATAATTTAATACAAGGCCATTATGGATTGGTCAGAGAATTTTAATAAACTGGGGATATTTATATCAACTACCTACTGATTGTATTTGCTACCTTTTATGGTTAGTAATATAGTATTGTTATTTGTCAGAGAAATGTGGTGTAAAAACAAATCAGGACACAAAAACGAATGTGTATTGTGAGCATGTTTTAAGTAGTGTTTACTGACATAAATGTCTCTAATTTGTAACTGTTGTAAAGACTTGTGATGGTCAATCAAATAAACTTTTGAATTAATGATATAAAACACAAAATAAAAATAATCATAATCATAGATATAGTAGTATAAAATAATCATAATATAAAAATATCACTGTAAAATCTATGGCACTGCAAAGGAGAATAAAGTACCTTGCATGAGGAAAAAAATGGAGAGTTGAAGACACCTTGAGATCAGCAATGACTAGCACTATTACTATAGTTTACACTAGGTCAAGGCAGTCTTAGAGAGTTTTTCAGACTCTGTCACAGCACCACAAACACTGTTCCACAGCAGATGCATACCAGCAGAAACTGCCTCAAGTAGCCCACAGTAATTCATATTTTTTGCTAATCCCATGACTTCCCCCAATTTGTAGTCTGTTTTAGCCTATAACAAATATTGCATTGGGAGCTAAAATGGGTTAGTCTCTTACACTTTAATTGTTTGATGGCCAGTCATAAAGTGTTATCATTCTGTGATGAAACTGTTTGCAGAGCACTGGAAATGCAATTTATTTTCTTTCCAGAGGTGGGTGTTGGGGCAGAGATGGACAGGGGTGGGCTACTCTGGATTTTAAAAACTAGGATCAGGCAAAACTGTTGGTGTGGAGGGGGGGATGGATCATGTAAAGGAGTGGAGAGAGGAGAGATAATCTTGCTACCATTAGGTCAAGGGTGAGGGTAGGTTGCACAAAGCATTACTACCATTAAAGGTGAGAGGTAGAAGAGAGAGAATTGCTGAAATTAGGTAGGTGGGGGTGGAGGAGAAATTTTTGTTTGCTAGGTGGGGGGAAGTGGAGAAGCATTGGAGCCTTTCGATCAAGGCCAGAGGAGACAGGTTTGCTGCAATTATTTTCTCCTGGGAGAAGGAGATCTATGTCTGAAATAGAAACATAGACAATGAGACTACAGAGGCAGAACAAACAAGTGAAAATTAAAACAAGCTAACTACATCACCCAGATTTGCCGGTGGTGGTGCATCAAGGTTTTATGTGGGAAACCCTTACTCAAGTGTGATCCTGGGATCACCCACTCTAGGATAGCCCATGGTCAAGGGGTGCTACAGATGCTAGGGCATTCAGGCTAGAGGAGCGAGATGCACATGAAAGAAAATAAAGAAAACATGAAGCCTAGGTAAGAAAGAGGACAACCAGACAAAATATTATTTATTCAAAATGTGAAAACTAAACAAGAAATGAGTGAAAGAAATGGAAAAAAGAGAAATGATCATACTGACACTGCAGGTGTTAATGATATATATTTTTAAGGTATAGCAGTTTTCTGGGTGGCAATAAGGGGAGCCTCTGTGTGCCCCCGAAGCCTGCCACAACCAACGACAACTGTATATGGGGTCCCTGAAAGGTGTTCAGAGGAATGGAGCCTTGGGTGCTCCATGGCTAGGATACTTCAGGCTCCCCCTTGGGGAACAGCAATTCAGCAGTTTGTTTAGTTGCCAACAGGATGGGATAACCTGCCAGTAGCTGTTAATGTTGCATGAAATGACACTAAGCCCCAAATAAATTAAAATAACTACAGAGACCATAAACAGCTGTTGTAAAGCATAAAACTAGAGGTGTAAAGGAAATTATGTAACTTATATGTGTGTAGTTGGAGTTAGGGGTCATCCTCACAGGCCATCTTAGCAGGGTCCCACAAAACTGTAATCCTGGCAATGTGTAATTTATTTATTGATGTGCCACAAAACTTTAAACCTTGCCACAGAACTTGACCTAACAGTTATGCAGAAGTTCAGGGTCCCTACCACAAAAGTTATGTCTGCAATGCCATAGAGAACAACAGGTCTTGGTTAAGGGAGAGCAAGTTTTTTCTTGCACTTTAGCTAAGGCAGAAAGGAATGATAGGACAGACATTCTTGGGGAAGAGGTTTCCCTCTTTGTGAAGGGGGTACCTTGACCTGTTTCCAGATCTGTGAGATGGATGTGAAATGGAAAAAGAGATTTAAGAGACCAGCAAGAGGTGCAGTGATAGTAGAGGATGAGAGATGAAGGAGTATAGGATCCAGACCATCAGGGCTGTGCAGTTTAGCTGGCTTAAAAGTAATATGTGTGAATACAGTAGTGGGGCCTCCACAGAGACTGGGAAGAAGGAGAAGGAGGCATAGGAGGAGAAGAAGGAGAGAAAGGACTAAGAAGAACAAAGAGGAATAGGAGATGGAAGGAGAAGGTTGGAGGAAATAAGCACATAAAATGAAAAACAGATTAAAAGCAGTTGAAACCAAAGGTGTATCAGAGACTGATGAGCTTCCTAACTTGAGGACAGGGGAGAAAGACTAGGTAGGGTAGTCTAAAAGGAGATGAATAATTTTTTGGAACTTGTTAGGGGAATTTAAGTTGGCTTGTAGGATTGTAGAAAAGTAATTGTGTTTGGTCCCCCAATGGACTTTGTGGTGGTATTAAATAATTGTTTGTATCTCAGCAGGTCCTTGAAAGAGACCATAGCCTTGTGGAGATGCCAGGCAGAGTCACAGACTTTAAATAAGTTTATGAGCTCAAAGATGATTAAAGAAATGTGGGACCCACAAACACAAGACCTCCTGAGGCATGCGTAAGTGTCGCAGATAATAGAGAATTTGGATTGGAAGTAGAAGAGAGCATCATCTACTTTATAAACTATCTATGAATACCAAAAGAGTTGGCTGGTCTATGTTGTAAAGATTACTGTATTTAGTACAGCAGGGAGTTTCAATCAAGCAATCAGTAAATCAATCAACATTTTGTTTATTAAAATATAAACAGGATAATGACATATCATATGAGCTAGAGACTTGTTTCCAATGACATCCTTAATCCCTATGCTCATCATTCAGTTAATTATTTGAATAGTTCTAAACAGCATTTAAACAACATTTAAAAGATTGTGCAATAACATACAATGTTAATTCAAACATTATATATTTGAGACATAGAACCTAAAACTGTAATCAGTCATCATTCTAAAGATATTATCATTGCCACCCCGGGCTTTAACTTTCCTTTCTTCCAGACAGTTCAGTATATGGCCAAAAGGAACTGAGTCACCATAAGATGGCTGTAATTGTATGGGTAAAGAGTTCTGTAGATACAGCACACTTGGCATAAGTTACCATTTACCATCTTTCATGCTGTCAGTACATGGAAACACAAAATCTGTAGCCTCAAAGGATCATTACCCCAGCTTAACTGATCTTAGTGTCAAAAGCTTAGACATATGCTTAGTCACCAAAGTTGTGGAACTCCCTTGCCTCTCAGACCCGCTCCTCCTCTTCCCACCATGGTTTCAAAACCTCCCACTGGAGCTTCCTCAAGTCGGCATCCACCTGCCTCTGTTCAAGATTAACCTCCTTGACCTAGGCCATTTCAAGCAACCGATTGAGTCGCCACCTAGGCTCTATTGCCCAAAGACGGTAGGGCCTCTGCACCTTATCCACTCCTTTGAGCTCACAGTCTTCTAGTAGGAGTAGTCCACAAACTGTCCAATTAGTGGTTGTGCAATGTTTCTGTTCTTTTTACTGTTGTCTTGCTCTGGGCCCCAATACCCAAATCTCTCTTCCACTCTCAAGCTTAACAGCCCTGATGCCCGGTGTGCTGATCAAAGACTAAATAAGAAAATACCATACTATAATACTACCTGCCGTCGGCTTTATAATCACCTGCTGTCTCGTGTTTGACTTTGTTGCCTGATGCACTTAAATGTAACACTACTTGTGATTGTCTGTTGTTTATGAATGTAATTGTACCTTGTAATCTCCTGGGTCGCACCTGAAAATAGGCACCTGTTGTCTAGTGTGCTAAACCCGGTTAACAAAAGCAAACAAATAAATAAATAAATACTTTGGTACTTTTTATTCTAAACAAAGGTGTAGGAACTCTAAAATATGTGCACTTCTTCTTACCTTAAGGAATGGTCACCCCCAACATATTATATAGTACACACTTCTGAGTGCAAAATGAAGTACCTGTCACAAATCTCGCCATACTATTGAACATCAAATTCCAATGACTTAAACAAACTTGCCAAGATAAACTTCAGAGGGGATTTAGAGCATTAGACCTTTCATTTACAGTAAATGATGTGATGGTCGGTGGAACCATTAGGGACCATGTCCTCAAAGATGATGCAGTGAGGGTGTATGGATAAGACCCAGTCAATATGGGAGTGATTGGAGGAATGAGGGTTGATACAGGTGAACTCAGGCATCAGTTGTATGTGGTTTAGGGATTCAATTAAATGGAAGAACTTTTTACCAAAGAGGGAGATCTGATTTATATTTAATTCAAGGACTGAAAGCTCAACAGGAGCAGAGAGAATGGAGAGGAAGGAAAGAAAACCATGGAGGAAGTCTGAATCACCTTTAGAAGAAAAGTAGATGGTACCTATAAAACTATAAAGAGAAATAGGGAATGTTACCCAGCACTGGATAAGTTCATGCTAAGAAAGGACAGAAGCTTGTTCTACAACACCAAAGGTGAGACTATGATATGCATAAATAAGTACTCCACCACCTGGCTTCCCACGGTTCTGCCTTTGGTCAATATAGCCTGAAATCCCAATGGCAGGATACCAGATCTGGGCAGACAGCTGAGTCTCAATATTAATATGAACATTGGGAAAGCCAAGTAAGACCCGCAGCCTAAGTTGGTCAAACTTTGGGAGTAGATTTATTTATTTATTTATTTAAAAGTTTTACCAGGAAGGCATACTGAGCAGACTATCACTCGATTCCAGATGTGTCCTGGGGGGTGATGGGGGTTGGAGGATACATAAACACATACATAATACAGAAACTAACACAGAATACATACAGGATATATACAGAGGCCCAGATATTCAAAAGGGTTGCGACATGCGCAACAGGGTTGCGCATGCGCAAGTCCTACATTGCGCCATTCTGCGATATTCAGCAGGAGGCAGTTATGCCACTGACAACAGGTTGCACAACAGCGCAATGCAAATGAATGCATGTTCAACAGGAGGGGGAGGAACCATGCATAAACTGCTCAACCCGACATTCAGTCGGGTTGTGCAGAGTTGTGCATGCGCAACCCCCAACCTGCGCCTGCACAACCTTGAGCCAAAAAAGGTTCAAGTTGAGGGCCACCCACAGGTGAGCTGCTGTATTGCAGGGCGCAACACAGAAGCTGCCACCCCTGGCTGGCCCCCAACTCGGTCCCTGTGCCTCCCCACCAGCCCGATCGCGGGCATAATAACATGACCCCCACATCTCTCCGAAGCCCGATCATGGGCATAAAGTAACATGAACCCCCACACATCTCCCGAAGCCTGATCATGGGCAATAAAGTAACATGAACCCCCGGCCCACACATCTCCCGAAGCCTGATCGCGGGCAATAAAGTAACATGAACCCCCCCCCACACATCTCCTGAAGCCCGATCGTGGGCAGAGCGGTATCAACCCCCAGTGCCCAATCGTGGGCAGAATGTAAAAAGCCCCCAACCCGAATATCTCCCTGGTGGTCAGTGGACGTAATGCCTGATCGCGGGCAGAATGTCAAGTTACAACCCCCAAACATCTCCTGGTGTCTAGTGTCCCCCACCCACTCCAGAAGCCTCCACCCCGCTCCCCTGCAGCCGGGCGGATGGTAGCATCCCACCCGCCTGCAGCCCCGCCGCTGACTGCCGGTTGCGGTGAGGCTGCACACCCATTAGTGCAGAGCCACAGCCACGGGCATGCAGTTTGATACGTACATGACAGTTCAGGACGGTGAATGAACATCATTCACAAATCTGGACTGTTGCGTACGGTGGTGGGCTGACGCTTATTGGCTGTAGCTCTGCACCAATGGGCGGCAGCCCTACCGACAGTTAGTCGGGCGGGCGGCGGGCGGCAGGTGGGTGGATGCTGCCGCCCGCCGGCTGCCGGGGAGCGGGTGAGGGGCTTCGTGGGTGGGTGGGGGACACTAGACACCAGGGAGATGTTTGAGGACTGTAATTTGACATTCTGCCCGTGATCGGGCATTATGGTCCACTGGACCACCAGGGAGATATTCGCTGGGGGTTTTTACATTCTGCCCACGATCGGGCACTGGGGTTGATATACATTCTGCCCACGATCGGGCTTCAGGAGATGTGTGGGCGGGGTTCATGTCACTTTATGCCCGCGATCGGGCATCTGGAAATGTGGGGGTCATGTTATTTTATGCCCGCACTGGGCATCAGGAAATGTGTGGGGGGCTGCTTACTTTTATGCCCGCGATCGGGCTTCAGGATCTGTGTGTGGGGGGGGAATGTATACAGAGATACTGCCCGCGATCGGGCTGCAGGGTGCGTCGGTCCCCGACGGCTGCTGCCTGGCAGGGCGGCCAGGCGCAAGTCCTCGGGGATCGGCGCACCTACATGCTAATGGCATGCAAATGGGGCCATAAATATATGCAAAAGGCCCCCCCTGCGCCTTGCATAAATTATGGCCCCATTTGCATGTCACCTTTTGAATATCGGAAATTTGCGCATGGCGCAATGGTACTTGCACCACCGCAAGTTTAATGCTCAACTCTGGCAACTTGTGGTGGCACAAGTTCCACTGGGCCATGTGCAGTGGCTGTGGCTGGGGGGTGATATTCAAAGGAGTTGCTCAATAGCGCAACTCCTTTGAATATCGCCCCGGCCACACCCCTGCGCAACTATTTTGAGCAGCGCAGGGGCTTGCGCCTCAGAATGGTGCAGTTTGAATATCTGGGCCAGTATGTACACAGCAAATACTGTATAGTGATAGAACATCAGAGTTAATAAGGAAAGGTATAAAAGATAAACTATATCAGGTTCAGAGTTAGAACACTGGAGTCACCATATCTGTTGAAGAGCTGGGCCCTTGTCTTAGTGTGAACTTAGGCTACATGAGCAGTCGGTGAAGAAATGCCCTTTGAGGAGGGAGTTGAGTATTTTGAGAGGAGGGAGCATGCCAAATGACTGCAGGCAGGGAGTTCCATAGCTTTGGCATGTGAGCTCTAAAGGTCAGTTGGCCGGCAGAGGTCACCATATAAGAGATTGAAGGAGCTGGGAGTAGCAATTCCTGAGTGAGTAAACAGAGGGTGTTTGAACATTTAGAGTAGAAGAGAGCTATGAGGGCAGTAAATGGGCCCAGAATTTGTCTGTGAGTCTTTTACAGTGGGACTGGCACCTATTGTCGAGCGAATGGAGGTTGAGGGACTGGTAGAGGCTGCAGTGATGGGTGGAGGGTGCACAGTCCAGAGCAAAGTGACAGAAGGAGTGAAAAAGATGGTCTAGTCATGCTAGGGTGGACTTAGGGGCAACACTGTATACTACATCCCCGTAGTCAAAAATAGGGAGGATCATTTTCTCCACAATTGCCTTGCGGGCTGGCAGAGGGATACAGCCACAGTTACAGTATAAGGCACCTAGTCTAGGGTGCAGTTTATTGTGGATAGCATTGATCTGTGCAACAAAGTCAAGGTGCTGGTCCAGCCAGACCCCAGGATATCTAAAAGTGGTGCAAGCTTCTTGGGGGAGACCCATGTCTTGAAGGTTGGAGTGTTGGGGAGATGGGAGAGTCTCTGCCTCATGCCGAAGGTTAAAGAGACAGTTTTCTTGGCATTAAGAGTAAGTTGATTTGAGCGGAACCAGAGCTGAATATCATTGAAGTCTTGCTGGAGTCTGTGTGCCACTTTCAGGGAGGAGGGGCCTGAAGTATACAGCACTGTGTCGTCAGCATACATGTGAATGGATGTGTGTGGGCAAGCTGATCTCAGGTCATTCACGAAAATTGAGAACAGAATTGGGCCATTGGGCCAAGGACAGAGCTTTGGGGTACGCCGATGGTGACAAGGAGGGGGGATGGAAGTGGATGCACCAAATCTGACTGATTGGGACCTGTCTGCCAGGTATGATTTGAACCAGCTAATGGCCGCACTGGAGAGCCCAGCTTGGGAGAGCTTCAATAGGAGAAGGGCATGAGAGACACTGTCGAAAACCTTAGTTAGGTCAATAAAAATGGCAGAAGTGATGTGGCCTTGGTTAGATTCCTAATATTAAGGTTAAAGACACTGAAACCTTTGGGATGGAAAGAGTGGGGAGGGGAGAAAAGGGTTCCAGTGCGGAGTTCAAAATCACATGACAGCAAAATTATGATTCTTGAGAAGCAAAAAGCTGTGTGATTTACATTGATGGCGTCGCATAGAAAATGAGCTGAAGGTGTAATGAGGAGTAAAAGCAATAGAATAATAGAAGGGAAGGGGAGAAGACTGGGATGGATAAGGATGGTAACAAAGTCACAAATCCTGAAACTAAGGGAACTTACAAGAAAAGTTTGGGAACAAGCATGGATTGAACTTGCTATATCTTGATTTGTTTAATGAGTGGGAAATGTGTGGCAATCTGAATTAGAAAGCTTCTCATTGAGCTCTTGTGAATTTTTATGTGGTTACACTTTTAAAAGTGAGCAAGAAGTCAGTTCAGGTGAGTTAATGTTTTAAATGTTAGAATAGGCAGCCAACCATGGGGTTCCCCTTGTCATTTAGTGGCTGGGCTTTATTCACATGTGAGCTGAAATCTAAAAAAAAAAAGCAACCCTCTGGAAATAATGAAGAGAAAGAAATAGTGAGTGAGAAATTACATTTGGAAGGACTGCCATTTTTATTGGGAGGTATTGCACTGCATTTTGTCTGATTATGAATAAAAGAGGGAGTGGGGAGGAAAGGAAGAGGAGGTATGAGGAGAAAGGAAGGGAGTTGAAGGGTGAAGTGGACAAATGACATGGGGAGAAAATTAAGAATTAAAATGGCCAGAAAATGCATACTAGATAGGAGGAAATAAGAGTAAGACAGTGGGGGGAGTAGGTAGTCACAGGGAGGGATGATGAGAGGGAGGTCAAGCAGGAAATTCAAGCAACTAACCAGTGTGTAGAAATGTAAAATGTAATGGAAGGTGAGATTATAAATGGGGAGGGATGGAAAAGGAAAGAAATAGATGTATAGAGGGAAGAATTAAATTGTTTCAGTACAGGAGTGGGGATGGTGCAGGGTTTGAGGGGGACAGCAGTTGGTGATAGGAGAGGGATGAAATATTTTTTATGTAAACTAAATTAATAAGAAGAAAAGAAGCAAACTTAATTTGCTAGGCAGAGCAGGTAAAAACCTGAAACAGTCTTAACTTGCAAAACAGTATTTAAACAGTTTAACACAATTACTGACTAGGTAGAAACTGTTAAAGCAAGGAATAGTGCGGCATGTGACAGGGTTGGCTAAGACCTTGTCCCATTTGTTATACAGAGTGAGAAAGAGAGTTAAAAACAATTATCTATTTTGTCCTCGCCTTTTCTGCCAATTTTCTGTCTCTTGCTTTTCTCATTGTGCAATAACATTTTCTTGTAGCACCTAGGAATTGGCCAGTCCAATGGCCCCTTAATTTCTCCCTGTTATCTCCTTTCCATCACTTTCTGTTTCTATTCTTTCTTTCTCCCCTTGCTTCTCTGCCATTAAAAATATATGTGAATCTTTACTTTAAACTGGGATCCATTGGTTTGAAACAGTATGTAATTATATTGTTGAAATAATTGAAGAAGGCTATCTGGGTTTATTAGAAAAATAACAATCTGGAAAACAGGATCTTGACCCTGAGATGCATTATGAAAATTTTGACCTCCACAAGCCTGTTCACAGAGTTGTCAGCAGAAAATCTGGTCTGGGACAATTAAGGCTAAATGTACCCTTCAGGCTAGCCTCAGGAAAGAAACTGACCAAGTTTTGGTACATTTTGTTAAAAAACAGGAGGTGCAATTTACAACATCAAGATGCAGTGTTTAAACTGCCAGGAAAAGACATCTTATCAAAAAAGCAATATTTTGTATGAAGCAATCTTGTACAGTTTTAGTCTTTTATCTTATTTTTATTGATAATAAAATGCTACTTATAAATATCATATCTCCTTCTGGTCTGGTTATGTTTCCTGACCTATGCATCTACGACGTGGCCTAACCAAAAAATATACAGATGTAAAATACAATTGATTAAAAAGATGCAAACCTTAAAATAAAGAAATAAATAATGCAGCAAATTTTATTGGATGTAGAAGTTAGGCAGGTAAGTAACTATTGTAATGGACCCACTCATCCACCCACAATGGAAATGAGTCCTACAGGTTTCTGGGGAATGGAGGGGCCAAACATTCCGGGATCTTTTTTTTCCGACTTGTGGGCTGTTGAGTATGCTGGGTGACAGTGACAGGAACTAATGGAAGTTGTCCCTGAACTCTGTCTATAAAGAAGGGACTATGCTGAAGCTGGCAAAATGTTACATAGAAACATAGAAACATAGATTTGGACGGCAGATAAGGACCGCTTGGCCCACCCAGTCTGCCCATTTCCCTACCTATTGGATAAGCTGCAGAATCTAGTTAACCAGCAGCCTACTTCTTCCTACCCCCAACCCCTAGAATTGCCTTATGACTGTCCCATGCATGCTTGAATTCCACCACTGTTTTTGACTCCACAACCTCCTCCGGAAGGCCATTCCATGCATCCACAACCATGTGAATGTTAAATAAGGAAAATGTTGTAGGGTTAAGACCTGCTGTTCTGGGTGCGGGTGCAAGCTGTGCTTAGAGTGGTGCAGTCAAACAACACAGACAGCTGTTGCATCTGGTGAGAAGGAGGAGGAGGATAGAATTCATACAGTATGCTAGTCTGCACAAGAGATGATGCTGGAGAGAGCCCAGAGCAGAGAAACTAAGTCTACAGCTGTTGGTGCAGGTCTAGACTATAGTGAAGCAGAAAGGGGGAACTGCAAGAGGGAGCCTGTCTGCATCAGAGATGCCCTGCAAAAGCAAAGCTTTAGTGTTCTGCTGTGCAAGGAGAAGCCATCTGTGTCTACAAACCCATGAGTACTCCACTGAGTGGCACTGCTTTTGAGGAAAGTTCATCTGTTGTTCATCCAGTTAGCAAGTTGGCCATAATGCTGAATTATAAATAACCAATTTTGTGGGGTCTGTTCTTCCATTTAAGCAATTGCATTGCTTTTGGAGGTGGGAATTTTATTTGAGCATGTGATATTGCTCCTTGTCTAGTCCACCAGCACCTACTAACCTGCAGCAACTGCAATGGGCCAGCAACAGTTCAACACCAGTGGTACTCAGAGACAGGGTTTAAAGCAGCTCACTGAGGTGGGAGAGGGTAGAACTGACCAGCCTGGAAGGGTGCCTAACAAAGGCCATGCTGATGTTTCGTGGCTGCACTAACCATTTTCTTTACAGATGCATTCCTGCTAATAATCCTGTGTTATTCTGTCAAACTTTAGCTGGTTATTGACTCCTAAGTTGTTGAAGTGAACAGAGGTTTTCTTAGCCAGCACACCAAAAGCTAAAGACCCAGTGGCTTGGTTGATTGGATGCCCTTGGCACTCACCTCCGACCCCAATTGTACTGGACTGCCCCAATTTACTAAAGGTGGTAGCAAAACCAAATTAACTGCCCAGGCACGCCTTAACACATAATCCATCACACTATACAGACAATGGGATGAACAGTATAATGACAGAAAATAGCAAGCAAATTAATGCAATGAACACATGGAGATAGGGCCCAGATGTAATGGTGACCAATGAAAGGAGAAGTAGAAGGGGCATACCTAGGGGACAGCATCCCCTACTGACTGCTGATTCCCCACCTGATGCTGTCAAGTGTGACACCCTTATGACAGTTCACTTACACAGGTCTATGGGTACCACTACAAAAATAAAACAGTATAAAAAGCACTGAAGCCAGGCCATCTCCTAGTATGTGCCTCCAGACTGAAGGTTAGCATAGGCTAACAAAAGCAGGTGGTTTGCTTTGAGTCTGGGCTACTTGAAACTGAGGTGGCTCAACTGGCACACTTCCACTAGCCCCAGGTGAAGCTATAAAGAATGCAGCGATGGCAAGTCCAACTGAGTGAGAACCATCTGGGTGAACTTAAAATCCAATGAATACCGCAGCAACATCCCTTCTTAATCCATTCCTTCCAGCTGAAGGTTGGGGCAGACTAAGCAAGGTAGGCTGCTCATTCTGAGTCTAGGTTGCTTGGAACTCAGGTAGCATGTGACTGGCACATGTCATTTAATGCAAATGACTGCACTTCATCCTGACTTACTATGCTTATATATTGTACGAACATATTATCTATCTATCTATCTATCTAGCCATCCATGGGCACTCTACATCCTGGTATGAAGGTGGTTGGTGAAACAGGTCTCACAATATGTCAGATATTCTGTTTATTCTGTTCAGGACCTGCATGAATGAGGATATGATTCAACTGTCACAAAATTAAAGGAACTTTGTTGTAAAAAAAGCTCAAAAAAACAAGTTAATGCAGACATTATGGTTGAAGAATACAAAGCGCAGAAAGTCAGGAGTCTTGGTAAATCAGTGGGGCGTTGTTCCTTGGGGTTTTCAAGCATAATGTCCCCCCCTTCCACAAGCACTGGCCAAGAATATTTGACATATTTGAAGCCCTGCATCACTTACCACCTTCATACCAGGATGAGTAGGGACCTTTGGACCCTGTGCTAGAGGCACCGTCTGTCTGTTTGGCTGCACACAGCCAAACACCAACAATCATTATACTAGGTTGTGTAGGCCTCAAGCAACACTGCCTGCCTGGCTGTACACATGACCCACATACATACTAACCACCATCATGCCAGAATGCTCAGGGCCCTTTGGGATCCTGTGCCTGCACAACGGTGTGCCTGGCTGTCAATGACTCCACACAGGGTGCTGTGGACACTACATAAAAACAAACAAACCTGCACAATCAAACCACAACAAGAATATCACACTGAACCAATCCAGAAATGTCCCACAATCTCTCTCAAAAACACTCACAAAATTACCCAAAACTTTTTCCATTCCTCACAAAACTTATCACATGAAATTGTAGACCTGATTTTGGTTTGTTCTTTGTGCCTCAGCAAATTTCCATTTTTAGTGAAAATAAGGGCCATGTTTGGACCAAACATGTCAAAAAGAACTCCCCACAGAACTTAAACTGTTGAGCACTCAAGTTACAGCTGTGAAATCCACCTCATTTTCAAATTATTACTGCACAAGCATTTATCAGCATTTCAAACTGTCTCGAAAACAAAAATAAATGATGAAACCATGAGCATGAATAATTAAACCAAATTCACAAAATCAGAAAAAGAGTTTTATAACTCATGATTTTTAAAAACTTTTATTTACAGTAAAAATAATATCTAGCAACCAATAAATACTAGGAAATCAACCTTTCGCACTAATATGTCAACCACTCAAACCACAGATCGCCCCTCTATCTCAATTTTTTGTTTTCAGTGTACAAAGATTGTTTTGTTTTTCATGATTTTGTTACTGATAATTATCACAAAATCAGTTTTTTTTATCTCAGGAATCCTATTTATAGTTGACAAAACCATAAACATGCTTTCTTAAAATTCTTTCATCCTTAGGACATTCATTTTTGTTACTGGGCATTTGCTAAAATGGAACACATTTTTACAAATATCTCAAAAACTAAACATTTTTGAGGAAAAGTTAATTAGCAAAGAATCATCCTTGTTCCAAATCTATCAAACCTGAAAGATTCAGATTTCAACCATTGTTTAGCTATTGATGAGCAAAAAAGATCTCAATTTGGGGAATTTATGTATTGTCAACCTTCTAAAACTTTGTAAGCACTAAACTTATTGCTACCAAATTTACAGAATCCAGAGATCTTGGCACCAACTCCACTCATCATGGAAATTCAAGGCATATCAGTTGAATGACACTTGGGCTGCACTATTGACTTGTGGGCTTTTCTGGGGATTTCGGGGGTTTCTGGCTCCCACAGGGTTAGGGAGTGGGGCCGGCCAGAGGACCGGTGTCCTGTTCCCCTCCCCTAGATTCGTGGGGTGGTCAGTTGGAGGGTTGGCTCAGCCAGTGGTTGTAGTGGTGTGCCATTAATCTTCTGAGATATTTCCCCTTCTTTTGTAGTCTAAAGAAATTTGTGGGCCCTGAGAGGACTCTGGCTGACACTTTTGAATTTGACAACCTGGGATTTTGATCTTTGACTCTATTGGATATTTGTTCTGGCACCTTGAACTTTCAGAACTAATTGACTGGAATTAACTGGAATTAACGTGTTCAATCCTTTTGGCCCTTTTATTTTCTGGACAGCAAGTATTTTTTATTTTTATGTTTCTCCAGTTTGAGTTTCCGCTGTCATCAAGTTTTTATTTTATATTATTTTTGGAAATTTGTTCGGGCAGTGAGAGGACTCAGTAACAACCTGTAATTTCACCCTCCTTTAGATAGGTGTGAGAGACTAATCTGGGGGGGGTGGATTATGAAACTATTTTCCTTATATTTTCTTTGGTTCGTTTAGTTTATTTTTGTTTCTTTATTTTTCTTTTTGATTTGTATTGATTTTTACTTTATTTCATTTTGTTTTATGTTTTATAGTAATACCAGGAAGTGTGAAGCCTGGGGTGTGTTTAGTTTTATTTATTTATTTATTAATTTATTTTTTTGTGGTGTAATTTAGGTTATGATAGGGAGTACGGTTGTTACATGTTAGTTATCTAAGTTAGTAATTTTGTATTTTTAGGTATTTAGTTGGGGGATGGGAGGTGATTCTCAAAAGTGGTTGATTTTTAGGGGTATGATATTGCTGTTTTAGATTGTCTAGTTTTTGAGTGCAGGGCTAGATTGTGGGCCTGTGAGATGTGTTTGCCTGTTACCTCTCCAGTTGTGCGCTATTCAGTGTCTGCCCTTCGTTCCCTCCACCCTTTTTTATCCCTCTCCTCTGGTTTTCTGTACCTATCAATGTTGCCGGGCTTTAGGTATTGCCTGCAGGAGGGGGAGAAGGGGTGGGAGGGTGAACAGTGGAGGCTAGAGGAGTGGGGTGCTCTCATTAGGGTGGTTAAGTCCAGGAGATGCCCTGGGGTGAAGTGGTGCTTGAAGCGTGGGACCATCTCATTTGGTCCCCATACTCAAGGGCACTATCGTTGGTTATGGGCAGGTAGCCAGGGCAGCCCAGGAGTTTTGTCCAACCTGGGCACTGTTGTGCAATGCTAGATCTGTCCAGAACAAGACTGCTGTGATTTTAGATCTTGTTGGTTCGACAGATCTGGTTTGCATCACCGAGACCTGGCTGGATGATAATGCAGGCCCAATTCTTGAGGCCGCAATTCCAGCCAGGTACAAGGTGATACATCGCCTGAGGTTGGACCATGGGGTTGCGGTCTGTTTCAAGACTGAATTGGCACTCACTAGTGTTCCAGTTGAGGAGACCATCTCTTTTGAATGTGCTGTTGTGGCAGGTGTGGGCTATCAAATTGCTCTCATCTACAGTCCACAAGGAGATGGTAAGCAGTTCCTTAAGGAAGTAGCAGACTTCATCATCGACATGGCTTTTTAATCTCCCAGGCTGAGGGTCCTGGGTGACTTTAATGTCTGGTTCGATGACGAACTTTCACAATTTGGACAACACTTCCTCCAGTTAATGGATTCACTGGGCCTAACACAGCTGGTTATCACTGCTACACATAAAGGTGGTCATTCTCTTGATTTGGTCTTCCTTCTGGGGATCGAGGCTTCTGATGTGGGGGTGGAACCAGTCAGTTGGTCCGTTCACTACACTGTGAGGTTCAATTTTGGCACCCCACCTTGTAGGCCGACCCCCGTGGAGATGGTCAAGTACCACCCTTTACGGAATATTTCCTCTGATGGCCTTGCTGTGGTCCTTGACCTATCACAATTTCCTGCGCATTGCAATGATCCAGAGGCATTGGTCTTGGCCTATAATAACGCCATCACCTCTGCCCTGGATTCTATTGCTCCAGTTCATGTGTGTCCTCTCTCCTTTTGACCTGGGGCTCCATGGTTTGATGGGGCCTTGAGGGAGTTGCAGCGACTAGGACGCAGGTTAGAATGTTGTTGGTGGAAATCTGGCTTGTATGCTGATCATCTTAGACTGTTAGAATATTATCAATTCTATCAGTCAGAAATTTCTCATAAGAAGGCAGAGTTCCTGTCCAGGGAAATTTCTGTCACCCAGAACCGACCAGCTCAGCTGTTCAGAACTGTGGACAGATTGTGCAACCCAACCTGTCTACAGCTCCAAAGAGCATTTTCACAGTTACAGTGTGATGAGCTTGCTCAGTTCTTGGCTGATAAGATGATGGACATTAGGTCAGAGATCCACTCGACACATTCTATGCGGGTTGCTAGTGATCAGGATTTGGTCGCCACCCCTCCATTTTCCTGGAGTATCTTTGACTGCCTGCAAGTCGTGGATGTCATGCGGATTGTCCAAGGAATGCACCCTACATGCTGTAGTTTAGATCCAGGTCCTACATCATTGATTTTGGGGTGTGAGGAGTCCATTCTTCCAGTTTTAGCACAGATAGTCTGGTGTTCCCTCGACTCGGGTGAATATCCCTGTTCATTGAAAGAGGTGGTGGTGACACCTTTGTTGAAGAAAGCTTCCTTGGACCCAGATTGTCTTGCTAACTACAGGCCTATCTCAAACCTTCCCTTTGTGGGGAAGATGATCGAGAAAGTATTGGCAGCCCAGTTGGAGAACCACCTGACCATCCATAGCATCTATGAACCTCTTCAATCAGGTTTTCGAAAGAAGCATAGTACTGAGATTGTGCAAGTTCGGATGCTCAATGATCTCCTGATGGTGAGAGACCAGAGAAAATGGTCCATTTTGGTACTATTAGATCTGTCATCAGCATTTGACACCCTTGACCATGGGGTCCTACTTGGACGCCTGAGATGTATTTGTGGGCTTTCTGGGGTTATCCTCAGATGGTTCACTTCATATCTCATCGGAAGAACTCAGAGGGTGGTTTCAGGTTTTTTTTCCTCTGATCACATCTCTCTGCTTTGTGGAGTTCCTCAGGACTCTATACTGTCCAACATGTTGTTTGCAGTGTACATGCTTCCCCTCGGAGACATTGTGAGATGGTATGGGCCGAGGTTTCATTGTTATGCCGATGATACCCAGCTATACCTATCCTTCACCCCCGACCAGGAAGGAGCTGTCTCTGTATTTAATAGCTGTCTCAGTGAAATCCAGGATTGTATGAGGTCCAGTTGGCTGAAGTTGAACTCTGGGAAGACGGAGGTGTTGTTTTGGATCCGGAATGCCGGATAGGGGGACATGGGGCAGGCTCCCCATCTAGATTATTTTTTGGGGATGCCTAGCTACGGGTCTCTGAATGGGTGCAAGATGTTGGGGTGATATTAGATGTGGGGCTGACATTTCGGTCCCAGGTGTCAGCAGTGGTTAGGTCATCTTTCTACCATCTAAGAAACATTGCTAGGATCAAGCACCTTGTTCCATCCGGTGATCTGCCAACTTTAATCCATGCCTTTGTGACCTCATGCCTAGACTATTGCAACTCACTTTACTTTGGGCTTCCGGGGATTGATATCCACCGCCTGCAGCTGGTGCAGAATTCCCGCAGCATGGTTGTTGGTGGGTACTCCTAGATCTTCCCATATTACACCGGTGCTGCATGAACTGCACTATCTACCAGTTCAGTGGTGGATCACCTTCAAAGTCGGATTACTGACTTTTATAGCCCTTCATGAACTGGGCCCTGATTACCTGAAAGAACTCCTGATCCCTTTACCACCCTGTGAGATCACTCCGCTCAGCCAACGAGGGGTTGCTAGAGATCCAAGGGTGACCTTAAAATCTGCTGGGGCCCGTGCCTTTATGTTTGTGGTCCCTTCTCTTTGGAATTCTCTACCCCGTCGGATTAGGGAGTGCACGTCCGTGGGGAGTTTTAAACAGGCTTTGAAATCTTTCCTTTGGGAAAAAAGCCTATGGCTGTATTGTTTACTGATCTGACTCTGTTTTGGTTTTATGATGTTACCTTATTGTATTTTATTATCTCATTGTATTGTGCCTTGATGCCTGAAATGCGCACAACAAATAAAGTATTATTATTATTGTTATTAGGGTAGCAAAGTCAGGCTTTAACAGGAAAGTGCCTGTTCAACCCTAATATACAAGTGCTACCATGACTACTGTATAGATGTACTGTAGTATGAATTGAATTTTGTCTAAAAATTAGTTTTTTTTAATGTTTCCAAAGATGTGCCTGGGGCTCTTTAAAGACTAGTGATAATTAAAATAAATAATGATGAAATAAGCATGGAGAAAACAAGGGGAAGAACATAGTATTTGGGAGTGCTTCCAAACCACTTTACTTGCCTTTGAAAAGCATTTTTTCTGTATGCAGGAAAATGTTTTAAAATTCAGTGAGTATCCAGACACAGTTCAACTTTTATACTTCATTAACTGTCTTCCTTTTTTAAAATTTTGCCATAAAGGTTTTTCTGCCATGGGATGGACAGCCGGCTGTCAGCCCGGTCCCTGCTCTCTCTATCAGCTACTTCCCCCAACCACTGGGAGTCCCCTGTGGATTGCTCCACATTGTGGGGCAAGGAAGGGGAGGTCCACTCTCTCCACTGGTACAATCAAATCCAGATTTGATGATTGGATGGTGGTGGGGGTCAGAAAGGAGCAGGCCTGGCTTAATGGTGCCATGCCAGCCCTGTTTCCATTGTCTGATCCCTCCCTTCCCATAGCTGGAGTGTGCATGTCAGCACATGCATGTAGAGGTATTCATACTCTGAAGAAGTCCCACAGCTCTCTCCCATCTTTGCTGCTCCCAGACACATCCTACCACCAGACCTCCCCCTTGCGGCAGTCACATGGCAAATCCAGCAACCCTTCCTCCTTGGGATAGCAGAGCAGTCTAGTGGATGCTCTATCCTCTCCCCCAGCCAACCTCCAGCAACCCAAGATTGCTCACAATCCCAGGGCACTGGTGTGGTGGGCCGTAGCATTACTGCCATGCCAATGGGTCTGCACGTATGTCCACCTCATTCTTTATTACTGAGGACATTAGACTGAAAACATTATCTTCCAATGCCAGATGTTCTCTCATCCTTCTGATTATCCACCTCCTGAAGTCATACTGATCAGTCTGTGAGATCACAGTCTACAGCTGTGGAAATGACTTTGGTCACACAAACAGATTATTAGGACTTCAGCATATGAGGGAAGGGATGACATCTGAGATACAGATATTCTCTTTTCATGTAAATGCCATTATTCATACAGAATGTGGGAACCTAAATATATTAATGCAATGAGATATCAGTTGAATTGTGTCTCAGTATTATATTTAAAAAAAAGTTTTTCTTGATAGAGGAAACATTCTTAAAGCTAAGTTTGATTTTACGCAGAAATATAGCCATTTTTGATTATGAATCTTTTTCTATGTCCTGCTGCCTTCTAGCTGCTGACATCAGTGTCACACAGAGTCCACATCAGAGTTACAGTATGCTGTTCATATATTCAGATGTCCCAACAGTCAGCTGGGTTAAACATGCCTTAATGGGTGCTGGCTTATTAGCGGCATATTAGCAAGGAGCAACATTATGAAAATAAGGAAAAAATTTGCTGCCAACTAAATAATTAAATTTAACAGTTACAAACTACTAAAATTTGTATTTATGTTAGCTGTCAACTATGGTTTAAAGAAACCAAGACTTTTCTAGAAGAAACAAAGTTTTTTTTTTCAAATGGCTCTGATAGAGCTCTGCCTTTTGATATTTTCAAGTGGTACATGCCTCCACACTGTTAGACCATCTATTGGAAGGTCTAACTGCATCCAAATGTTGCATTCAAAAAAATCCTGCAAATTGTGGCAATAAATTATGCAAATAGTATTTGTTTCAATTTCTTTGCAGCAAATTATGACTTTTTGTTACAAATGGATGCTTTTTTTTTAAAATACAAGATCAGTGTGGACACAGGGCAGATGCAGCAGGTTCTACAATAGGTACAGCATGCATTTGCATACCCTTCTATAGCTTTTGACCCCTGCCTCCAAAAAGAAAGTACAAAAATCAGATTTGCAGTCAAGGAAGGTTAAGTGACTTGCTGAATGCCACAGTAATTGTGGTGGGATTAAAGCTTCTGATCTCCTGTTTCATAGTTCCATGCTCAGTTCATTAGACTGCATTACCTTCTTTAATATTCCTCAATAAATAAGTTACTACAGCAGGACACAAACAGCAGTCAATTGTAACACAAGGCAAAAGAAGATCCTTTTCATATTCAATCTAATTTTACCCCTGGCTCTCACTCTTTCTCTATTAACTCTTCCTGTTGCACCCACCCTTCCCTGTCCACTCCAGCCTGGCTAAAGTCCCACCCCATCCATAGCAGTGTCCCAATTATCTACCCCTCCTTTGTCATTATCATAATAAACAAGTACACGACAGCCATCGACACTGTCTGTGGTTATAGCTCAATTTTTCCCCCAGTCGTCAGTAATAAATCCCTCCTCTTCTTTACCTCTCTAACCTGCCACCCCATACATGGCCTCTTTCCCCTATATGTGTAGTTGCCGGCTGCCTCACTCAAAAGATCTCTGCTTATAACCCCTGTATGCCTATGGTTGATTGTACATCTGCTGACTTCTTCAATTGTAAAATAATGCTGTTTTTTCATTTATTTCAACTTTGTACTGTACTGTATACCCTGTATATACTTTTTCTTCCTTGTATATTATTGCTTTTTGTATACCTGCTTCTGTACTGTACTTTGAGATATCCATGACCAGGTCCACCTTGCAAATGAGCCTTGCTCAATGGCACCCGCCTGGATAAATAAAGATTTTGATTGATTGATTGATTGATTGATTGAATTCAGTATTTTCCACCAAGCCATCCTAAAAAGTGTCAAATCTGATGATCACTGTGAAAGTAACAGAAGTTTCGGCTTTGTGCTGGCAACAGGGTGTACATCAGCCATACAGGAGATGCATTATCCCAGCATGGGACAGCAAAAGAACAAATGAACAAACAAAAAAAACACACTTCTTGTAGTTCAAATTAAAACAGGCTGCAAGGTACAAACTTTAGAGAGCCCTTTCCTGATGAATCTAATTGTTATCTTTACCCACCAAAGCATTTACTTTGGTTTGTCGCCCGATCCACAAACACTTTCGAGGAGATGACATTACCGAAAGGCAGGAACATCTGCATCAGCTCAGCATCCCCAAACTCCTGGGGCAGGTGGTAGATAAACAGGTTACAGCCCTCTGGACCTGGGGAGTGAACAAAGAAGAAGGTCAGGCCATTTATGTGTCCATTCTTACAAGACTAGACATTTAGACATAAACCATGTTTTAAAAAGAAAAAAAATATGATTACTGATTGTATTGATTAAAATTTAAAAAATCCAGTTAAAGACTATATAATACATATATGCATATTATACTTCAGACATAATTAAATTTAGTTCTATTAGATATAATGAAAAGAACATAGTAGGAAATGATGAAGGTAATTGAGCATTTCAACTTGGTTCCATTTTTTAGTTTTCCTTCACCCCCGCACCCCATCCCCAAGGCCCCCTCTCCCCCCCATATGCATTTCAGCAACATGAATAATGACATTTTATTCTGGGTTTAGAGACATTAAAGGGATAAAAATCTTATAATGGAGAACTTATTCATTTACTCTTCTAAATGAAGAATGTTAAGATCATGAGAAAATTTAACTAGAAAGCTAAAAAATGTTTTGATTACTTTGATATACATTTTAATAAGAAGAAACAAAATGTTTACAATATACAACTTCTTCTTGTTTTGTTGCAGTATATTGTTTTTTAGGACACTGATCATTTTATCTACTGGTATTTCTATTCTAACTAAATAAAACCTTAAAAAGAGTTTAAAAATATAAACACTGTAACTTAAACAAGGTAAGCACAATGGTAACACAGATGGAAATTGTGTGAGAAATAGTAAGCTAAACAAGAAATATTTAATTTCAGTGTGGTTATGATGACATATACAGTAGGTATAACATTTTTAACACTGCTTGATAGAAACCTGTGTAACATCTTATCAGGTTTTGCCATTGCCCCACCCCCTGACGAAGCCTTTGTTTCAGGCAAAGTGCTGGGAGGTAATGAACTGTTGATGGTTACACCAATAAATATGAACACATGATGCACTTTTACTGAATTGTGTGCATTTTTACTTTTATTTTATGAACAATATAAGAGTGCCTCAGTATATTTGTGTTCTTGGCCAAGAATTGTGTATAAATAAATGAAACAACAAGAGGTGCTTGGGGGGGATAATTGGTTTTGTTTTTTTCTTATAATAAACCAGTGGTAGCAAGTGAACGGAAAATAAGGAAGGGGAACTCTAACAGTCTGATACTACTGTGCTACTAAAGGAATAATGCCTGACAGGGTGGGAGTTATGTTGGGATAACATCCCACCTCAGGTAGTTGGGCTCGAGGCCGCTGGCCGAGGGTGTCCAACACCTGAGAAGGGATGTTATCCCAGCATAACCCCCACCCTGGAGTGCATTATTCCTATTATACAATGGCTTGTTGTTTTATAATAAAAAAATAATTTTAAAGAATGTTTTTGTTAGTGTTTAAACATATTTTTGTTTCTTAAGAGAAAGAGGAGATCATCATGGTGGTGGGCATCCAAATCATCCGAGCAATCAGCAGGGAGGTTATGCCAGCATAACATCCCTGCTGTGACAGCCAACTGACCAGTCAGAAGACAGGATTCTTTCTTGCCATTTTATAATCAGTAATCATTACATTGACAGCCTGAACTACTGTAAATATCCCAATCTCCCTCCCAGAGAGTCCTTTTGCAACTCTAAACTGTGTATTTCACTGGTTTCAGGTAACATCTCTATCCATGTAGCACAGGTTGCAACTGCAGCCAGTTTCAGTCTTACTTAGACTCTGGTACCTACACATGATCTGAAGTCTCACTGTATTGAGGGTTCTGAATCTGTTATAAAGTTCATTAGCACAATGCATAACAATCCACTTACCCTCCCCTATAGACATGACTGCTTGAGGCCAGAGCCAGCCTTATGTTTTGGGGGGCCCCAGGGGTTCATCATTGAGGATCCTTGAGAATACCTTAGTAAGTATTCTTATAGCTTTATGATAAACAGTTAGAAAGTTCTGCCCATCTCAATGGTGTGCTTTGTGTGGCCATTCAACAGGAGGCAGGGAATGAAATACATAATTAAAACAAACATGAAATTTTAAAGACTGATGAATGGTACAGCTTTCATCTTGGGGTCCCTTTCAGTTGGAGGGGCCACCAGCTGCCACTGGAACTGAGTGCGCCTAAGGCTGGCTTGGGTTGAGGTCAAATGTTGATTAGCTAGCTGACAGTGACGTACATCTTAGGGCCAGTAAAGCATGTAACCTTAGTATGTGTGAGAGAGAGAGAGAGAAAGAGAGACAGAGAGAAGACTAGGCACCAAGGGAGGAACAAGGCAGGAAGAGAGGGGTGAAGAATTCTGGAATGGGCTGGACTGTACCTTTCTGCAAATAACTATACATAAATTATTTGACCTTTATATACCTCTCTGTGAGAATTCTACATGTGTACATAAACACTTCCCAAGAGACACCATACAAGGGGTTACAATAATAAAAGGAACTCTACTGTGAAGAATAGAACTATTACTGGGGACATTGGAGGTGTCACAGCAAAAGTAACCCTTACTGAAATCTTAGGGTTCATCAAATCTTACTTCAGTAATAGGGAAGGGCAGTGAAACATTGAAATGATGGAAAAAATAGGTATGCTATGTACTTTCGGGCCCTCACTGACACATGTTACTGCTGACAACACTATTTTTGTTTGATTTTGGTGAACAAATTCTCTGTCCCTGTAAGTAACAGAAACATAAATCAATGTACAGTATACGGACAGAAAAAGACTCACAGTCCATCTAGTCTGCACATTTCCTATCTAGATCCTCCCAGACTAGCATTTGCAAGGCCTAATGCAAATCAATCATGTCTGTCAGTTCTGCTTGAACTACGCCATACACCTCTTAGCCCCATCCCCTGCCCCATCATTTTCACCATCCCCATGTGTTTATCCCACCTTCCTGTGAAACCTGCAACTATCTTAACTTTGACCAGATCATCAGGCAGATGGTTCTACTTTTTCACTACCCTTTCTGTGAAGAAGTACTTCCTCACATCCCTTCCACATCCCCCTGCCAGCTTAGAGTTGTGACTCCTTGAAACTGATCCCTTGTTAAGCTTAAACAGTTGCTAGCTATCTACCCTATATATACCCTTCAGAAACTTGAAGGTTTTGGTCTTGTCCCCCTCTCTTTATCTCTCTCTCTCTCTCTCTCTCTGTCAGCCTCTAGAGAGTACATTTTGAAGTCAGCCAGTCTTTCTTCATAGGTCCTCCCCTGCTGATCATGAACCATTCTAGTGACTCTTCATTGGGTGGTCCTTGTCTGTTTTTCAGGAGAGAGTTCCAAAATAGTGCACAGTACTCCAGGTATGGCCATACCAAAGATCTATATGGGGCAGAAGTGCTTCCTTTCTGAACTTGAAAAAGGCTCTGCCTACTGTATGTAGCACTACATCCTGCTGCTTTTCCAAAAGCCTTGTTACAGTGGGATGATGTCTTGAGGATGCCCCTTATTATATCTCCCAAATCCCTCTCCACTGAGGTCTGCTGTAGTCTTAGCCCTCCCCCACCATCCAAAATGTATTTCTCAGATTTCTCCTTCCCAAGTGCATAACCTTGCACCTTTTGGTAGTGTTTCATGTTAAATTTCAGTTGCTGGATTGTGGACCAACTTTTCAGTTTCTCCAGGTCCTTTTTCCATTCCCGTACGCCCTCATTAGTCACCCTCTCATGTATCTTAGTGTCATTTGCAAATAGATCTCTTGATCTTCTTTCTAACATAACAAATTAAAATATTAGAGAGTGCTAGGCCCAGCACTAAACCCTGTGGCAGCCTGCTCTTTACCCCCTGACCTCTGAGTACATATCATTTAGTAGAACCCTTTTGGCACTCCCTCCTACACAGTTCACTACACATCTTGAGACATTCTAACCAACACCCACATTCACCAATTTCTTCACTAGCCTTTTATGGGACACAGAGTCAAAGGCCTTGCTGATTTCCAGGTAGAGGATGCCCAACATTTATCCCTTGCCCATCACTTTGGATATGGCACTGAAGAATTCTAAGAAGTTTGACTGATAGAACCTCCCCCCTCTCAAAGCTGTGCTGTTTGTCGTCCTTGAGTACGTGACAGTCCAAGAAGTTGACCAGCTGCTTCTCTATTATTGTGTCAAAGAAGTTCCCAACAATAGCTGTGCAGCATATTAGAAAAAACTTAATTTCATTGTTGGGGGCACAAAAAATGATTTTAATATGCTTTCCATTAGCAACAAGACATAATTGTGTGTCATAACAGAGCAAATTACAGTTTGTGTTCAATGTTGGGGAAAATGGTTTCTATGAGGTACTCCACCTTTATTACCAATTACTCATTCACATTACTGGCAGAACATAGGGAGAAGTCAGAATACTGACAGATGCCCATTTAAAGCTCATTAAAATTCCTTGATCTCAGCATGATTTAAATGGTAAGCTCTTTGTGTTTTCTCTTATTAATTGAAAATTAAGTTTCTAATGAATATTTGCTGAGCACAGTTTTCTGTGCTAATTTACTGTGAGGGCTGTCATGAATTAACAGCTGATGCTCACGTCTTCTAGAGGTTAGAGGTGCCAGCCAAGTTTATGCAAAATTAAGGGGTAGGAAACTACAGTAGTAATTGGTTGATTGGCTTTGCCTGTCTGCTAACACTTAGCTTTAATGGATAATGGATGCCAAAGAGCATGACAGGCAGCTTCACCTAGTCAGCAGGGTGTCAGGTTTGGTACAAAATGGGTATGCAGCTGCTTCAGCTAGCCAGAGTTTAGCAAAACCATAATGTGCCTGGTTGCTGGTTCTTTCAGCCCACCTCTCTTATTTGATGTTATCTGTTTATTTGCCCAGGACAACCTAACTCAGTAGCAAAGTCACTTTTTGATACTAGGAATATTTAAGACAGAAGAAGTCTGTGAGCCCATAGTACTGTACTGCCCTCCCCCACTACTTAGTGGCAGTAGTCTGTAAACAATCCCCCATCCATGTGGTGATCCAGAGCAAGCTTCAATGCATCCAAACAGGAGCACTTGCCCACATTGTTCAGCAAGGAATTCCATACATTCACCTCTCTCTGAGTGTGAAAATAGTTGCTCATTATTTTAAAACAGTTGTTTTTAAAGGGGAACTAAACAGTGATGGGGTCACTCAAATTATGAAAGCACATGAAAAGATCTTTCTTGAGAGGGTCATATTGAAATCTTTGAATTGCAACATGGGGGATGATATCCCTCAGTCTCCCCAGCCCCACTGTATTCAGGTGCTGCTAAGCCTTATGCAAATGAACTGATTCAGCTAAATTGGTGTTGAGTCAGCACCTGCAAAGTAGAATTGCCCCAAGAGTACATGATGTGGCTGTGATGTAGCATCTCACCTGAGTTATCCTAAATAAATGAGTAATGAAAAATGTGACATAAAGAAAGCTAATTCTAGTATTTACGACCTTAGACAAATGGTCAATGTGATCAAAGAAAGACAGTGTACTGTCAAGGATCAAACCAAGGTAGTTAACATTTTTAACCTATTCTAGGGTTGGATCAGGAGAGGAGCCAATCATACTTCATATATCAAACAACATAATTCTAGCTTTTATTGTACTCATAATAAGATTTTGTGTGAAGCAGGCCTCTTTTTAATTAAAATCTTGTGGCAGTGTCAATATCAGGTGATCCGAGTTTCATCACTTACAAAGATTACAGCATTATTTGCATATAGGATTATGTAAATTGATAGACAGATGGAAGTTTGTTAATGAACAGACTAAACAGCAGATAACCGAGTATGAATCCCTGGGGAACCCCTACAGAGACTAGCTTGTCATCAGAGAGAGCACACCTACATTTTACAAATTGTTTTGTACAAGACAAGTAGTCTTTAAACCAGCCAATAGTATACATAAACAGACCCAACAATAGCAATGTTTGGCACAGAAGGGCATGGTTGACAAGGCTGAATGCCTTGTTTAGATCAATATATATGGAGCCTGCCAACTATCCTTTTCCCAGTGCACCATGTATAAATTCAGAGAATTCATGCAGAGCAGTTGTAGTGCTAAAATGTTTCCTGAATCCATGTTGTTCCTTAGCTTGATATTTATATTTGCTGAGGAATTCTGTGAGCTGGTCATTCACTATCCTCTTAAATGCCTTTCAGGGGAGGAGAGCATAGTGATAGGGCAATAGTTAATGGAGATATTAGCATTGCTGCCCTTGACTACAGGGACTACACATGCCTTTTTACAAATATTCAGGATTTTACCAGTACTCGGGGACAGATTAAAAATGAATTGCATAGGGTATATGATTTCAGTAAAACCAAGCTTCAGGAGTTTTGTGTCAGTGTTGTTAGTACCCAGTCTAGACTAAGCTTAGACAGGTGGCCCATGAACATCTTACAAGTTACACTTTTTAAAATTGAATTTCTGTAGGTTATATATGCAAGGCATGTTTCCAGGTGGGCCAGAAGTCTTGTTGGGTCAGGTATCTATGCAGATAAGTCACTAGAAGTTTTGTTAAATTTATTATCAATATTCTTATCTCCACAAACAGGAGACACATGATGTATGAAAGTGTTTGATATAGTTTTCATTGAGTTCCCCACAAGCCTGTTGATATTATTCCAGAGTTGTTTGGGGTGATTTAGCGAGTCTTTTTTTTCTGAGGTTAAAAAAAAAGCCAGCTTTAGCATCCCAGATTAGAGTTTTTATGGAGTTCCTTAGCTCTTTATATTTTTGAAGGTCCCTCTTTCCCTTCCCTTCCCTTCCCTTCCCTTCTCTTCTCTTCTCTTCTCTTCTCTTCTCTTCTCTTCTCTTCTCTTCTCTTCTCTTCTCTTCTCTCTCTCTCTCTCCCTCCTCTCTCTCTCTCTCTCCAGAATCCTAATTTTTATTGCAGAAGTGAACCATTCCTCCAAATGTCCCGTTTTAACTATTTGCCTGAAGGGGGCAACAATGTCTCAGACCCTATTGAACTGCGGGATAAAGAGGACCAGGGCCAAGTTAGGGTCATGGGTTTAGATTAGAAAAGACAAATCAATTTGCTGCAGGAAAGCTTTAAATTAGAGGAACTTTAGAATACAGAAAATATGAGCAGTCATAATACTTGACTCATTCTTACCAACCTCAGCAGACCATACACAGGTTAGTGGTGAGTGGTCACTTAGGAATTCAGACTGGACTTCATTGAAAATTATCTTGTCATTACGACTAACAAAAATCCAGTCAAGAAGGACAGCATTATTTGCTTTATACTGTCGTTCACATAAATGGGTTTAGTAATGACTTGTGTGAGGCAAACATTAGCAGCTTTGTCCCTAAAGTCCTTGTTCTTGCTGGCTAACGAATTGCAGTTGAAATCACCAATCACAATTGTTTCATGCTGCATATTCAAACTAATAACTGCACTGATAAAACATTCAAAGTCACTAGCAGCATTCTTAGGTGGGATTTAGACTACCAGGAGGTTCATGTTTTCTTCACTTTTTAGACTAAGCTTTATGTTTAGGGAAAAAAGTTCATAGGCATAGTCTCCAACCTACTGGGAAGTTTATCAACTTTTAGGTACTGTATGATTTTATATACACAAGGCAGCCATCGCCCTTTCTCAGTGCTCCGTACCCCTAAATAGGGTGTAGGAGTCAATTTCAATTTATTTGTCAGGAATCCTGCTTGTGAGCCATGATTCTGTTACAGTCTCAATATCATACTAGGAGACAGTAACACATAGATTAAACACATCCAGCTTAGGCATTAGGCTCCCAATGTTGACAAGGGCTATGTCCAGAAAACCCCTGTAGATACTTTACTTTGGCATTTTACCTTTTTAGACTCTAAGTAGAATTTCCTAATAAACTGCAATAAGGTATCCCCAGCCAAATCTTGTGTAACTTAAATGGGCCACAGTGCTCAAGGATGTAGCACTGTATAGGAAATTAGGATATGTATAGAAGCTCACTACTGGCATGGTATGGGGGTCAAATGTATTAGGACAGGCAGAGTTAGGTTATCCTCATACTGAAATAATGTGTAGGTAATAGAGAAACTAAGTCTTATAAGAAGCTTTGCTGCAAGTCTAATGCAGTGGCTTAACAGAGGAGGATGCATTATAGATTGATTACACAATACTGAAGTAGACAACTATCAAAATAGTAGGGGAAATAGATGGCTACTATAGATGGTGAGTAGACTGTGCGCACAGCTACTGTAGGCTAGTAACTGTACCTATACATTGTACAGCAGTAGAAAAACAACATTGGTAGAGTCCCCTCTTCTGTCGATTGGCAGTAACTGTTCTCTGAGTCAGCTAGATGACCACTACACCATGAACACCAAGACAGGGAGTAACAGAGATTCAGATACAGATACAGCAAAAGTGAGACCATTATATCAGGGTCACCCAGCAAGGGAGTAAGTTGAACAAGGCTATAGGCAAATAGACCACAACAATAATGCTAACAGCCAGGTACAGTATGTTTGCAGAATGGTCTATACCCTCTGGTGTTTCAAAAAGCATAAAATAATATTTAGAACAAGTAAAAAACAATATTTAGCATAGTGTCAATAGCAAGAAACTTTATAGTCTACAGATTTGGCCAGGGTTGCAATGATACAGTAACAGGAAACAACAGCATCTTGCAGTCTTTTCAAGTAGGCAGAGGGTGCACAGCTGTAGGACAGTGTATCTGGCCAAACACTGACTCTACAGCTGACACCCACATTTTGACACCCTTGGGCTGCTGCACTTAGTGAGCTCTTTGAAGTCCAGAGGCCATGCCTGATTGCCAGAATCATCCTTCCCAAATGGAAGAGAAGGCTGTAGGAGGTGGAGTCCAAATTCGGGGAATGGACCCAATGAGCTAGTCCCTTCCCAGTAGTGATCTGGTATTGTCCTCTTGACCCCTTCAAACAGTTCTGGGAGCACTCTGCAGTGTGGAGTGATCAGCAGTTGAAGCACCTTTGTGTGCAGCCTTTGTGTATTGGGGATTTAAAATGTGCACCTCTTCTGGCCATGCCCAATTGCCATGATCAGCCCTCCGATTCATGAAGAAGGCTGTAGGAAGCATGGTCCAAAATTTAGGAACAAGGGCCAATGTCCAAAGCTAGTCCTGTTCCAGTGGTGATCAGCTGGAGGTGGGGGGGTGAAGTGTTGGTGGACCATCAGAGCCCTATCCTGCTGGCAGGGGGTTGTGAAGACCATCTACAGGTGAGCGGGGAGTGGTCACTTGGGAAGTCAGGCAGGACTGCAACATGAAAGAATTGCGGTTGGTGATTTCATCTGCAACTGGTTAGCCAGCAAGAAAAGGAGTTTAAGGACAGACCCTCTCAGCCCCTTCAAGCAGTCCCGGGAGTGTCTGGTGGTATGGAGTGGTTGGCCGTTAGAGCATATTAGTGTGCTGGTGGTTTAGAAGGTGCACCTCTTCTGATCATGCCTGATTTCTGTGATCAGCCCTCCTGATTGGTGGAGAAAACTGTAGGAAGTAGAGTCCAAAATTCAGTGATAGGGTCCAATGACCAAAGCTCGACCCATTCCAGCAGCGATCAGCAAGGGAGTGAAGTGTTGCCCTATCAACCCTTTCAAGTAGTCCTGGGAGCATCGTGATCTGCACTGGCTGCCAAGTAGGTGGTGTATCACCTTTAAAGTCAGTTTACTGACTTATAAAGCCCTACATGGACTGGGCCCTGACTACTTGAAAGTGCTCCTTGTGCCTTACCACCCAGTGCGACAGTTGTGTTCGGCTGATGAAGGGTTGCTAGAGATTCCAAGGGTATCTTTGAAATCTTCTTGGGCCTGTGCATTTATGCACGTAGCCCAGACCCTCTGGAATTCTCTAACCCATCAGCTTTAAGGGGTTTAAACAGGCACTGCAAACCTATTTATGGTGCCATGCTTTTGGTGGCACTGATGAATTCTGATCCTCTGACTGTTTTATTGTTTTACATAGTTGTATCATGATATTTTATCTTTCTGTAAAGCACTTTGATGGCTGAAAGGCGCTGGGAGAAATACATTTTATTATTATTATTATTATTATCCTGTGGTATGGAGTGGGCAGTTGTTTGAGTGCCTTTGCGTGCTGGGGGTTTAAAATGTGCAGTTTTGGCTACTTAAGACACATTAGACAGGTACGGAGGGTGCATATAAATGGCCCTCTACCATCAGAAAGTGTAGAAGTAAATTTTCACTGAAAATCTCTCTGCCACAAAAAGAAACTGTGCCAGAATTTGGTGCTGTTTCATTTTGTGCTCACCTGACTTTCCAAAAGCTTGGCCTTAGATCTACAGGTGGCCTTTTGTGAATATGCAGCTGCTTTAGTTTTCTAAAGAATCATTCTGTACCTACAAACATAGATTTATAAGGGAAATGCCAGAAGGATAGGGTTCTGATGGAATCTACTCTTTGTTGAGCTTATATATTCTTGTTACATGGTGCTCTGCACCCACTCACCCATTAGCCTAACTTTTCCCGTGAATTTATCCCACTCTATTTTAAAACCCTCAACAATTTTATTATTGACACCCCCCTCTAGAAGTTTATTCCACCCTGTTACCACTCTTTCTGTGAAGAAGTGCTTCCTGGCATCCTTCTTGTACTTGTCCCCTGCCAGCTTGTAGTTGTGCCCGCTGGTGTTCTTATTGTCTGTTATTAAGAAGATTCCCACATACTTATGACTCACAGTACCACCTGTGTTTCACCATTAAGGCAATGCTTTGCTAATGGATTGTAAAATGAGGTGCAAGCACAATGCAACAGTGGCAGAAATACAGTAGCAGTGAGCTGCTAGCCAGATGAGTGGCAACATTATTCTGTGTGTCTCATACATCTGAATTAGATGACAGTACCTATTAATGTGTTAGCAACATATGTTATACTTGTACAATGTTTTTACCCAGGATAGCTCAGCTGAAATGAAATATCTTGTTTTCAGTGGGGTCCTGCTTTGACCCATTTTTACAACTGGGTTGACTGAAGCAATGAGATGGTAAGTGATTTGCTCAGGATCAAATAGTGTGTGTAACTGGCTCACCTGGGATTTAAATCTGGATCTTCTGGGTCCCACACCTGTGCTTATGATGATATATCATGTTGCATCACAACATTTGTGTAGAAACATAGATAACTGAGCAAAGAAAAAGACTATGAGTTTATCAAATTTGCCCCGACATCCTACATTGAAATTACTCTGCCCTTCCAAAGTTCTCCCCCCTGCATCCCTCTTGCTCCTAATGCTCCCCTTGAATATGTGCCATTGTGAGTTGAACCCCGATACAGTATCAGCATTGATGACAATGCTAGGCCAACTGTTCCACCTGCCCACCATCCTTTCCAAGAGGAAATATTTTCCAACATCCTTTTTGAAGTCCCCTCATTCAAGCTGGAGTTTGTGGCCCCAGTGGCTGTACTGTTGTTCAGCTTGAACAACTCTGTGATGCCAACCCTTTGATATTCCTGCCTGTGTTTCTATGTTTCTATCATGTCACCCCTGTCTCTCCTGTCCTCCTTGGAGTATTGTTTTTTAACTTTCTTTTTAGGTCTCTGGCCCAGGTGGGGATGTACCCCATGTCTGCTCCATTGACTTCACAATCCCCTCATCCCTGGCATCACCCAAGCTGATCAATCTGCAAGGCCTGTGACTTACCTCTCATGGTGAGGCTCCCCAGAGGGAGAGACAGAAATCTACCTGTCTCAGGGGGCATCAGGCCCAAGATGCTGTCAGATGAACGTACATATTGGTGGATTATGCTACCACTCGAAAAATTCCATTGTCCTTTTAGGGCTGGATGCAGAAAAGGCCTTTGACAGGGTCACCCGCCCTTTTTTATGGGCAACCCTGTCTCATCTTGGCTTCCCAAGGGAATTAATAAAATAGCTTCAAAATTTATCAATCAGTCAATCAACCTTTATTTATGAAGTGCAATTCCAGTCGATAAAAATGCTTGTACAAAAATTAATTGAATATTAAAACAATAATGTAAAACTTACAGATATCAATTCGAATTCAACAGTTCTTAAAACAACACAGACTATTTAAATAGGGCCAGGAATAGCTAATCCAAAAAGATACGACTTGAGCGCTTTTATGTGCTGCATCCCAGGCTTATCTTAAGTTGGATGGCTCCCTTTCAGAATCTTTCCCTTTGTCTCAAGGAACCAGACAAGGATGCTCCCTTCCCTCCCCTACTGTTTGCCCTATACCTTGAACCCTTGGCTGCGGTCATTCGTAGACATCCTGATACTGAGAGCATTTCTATGGGGATAGATGGCATCAAATTTCCCTTTTTGTGGATGATATTTTGCTGACATTAACTTTCCCAGAGATATCTATCCCTGTGGTCTGGTAGCAATTGCACTTATTCAGGTTTTATTGGGTTATAAGATCAATAAGCAAAAGACAGAGGTTCTTCAGTATAATTATGCTCCCCTTTGAGGGTTAAAAGCTCAATTCTCTTTTAGGTGGCATGAGTTAGCGATGCAATATCTGAGTGTCAAGCTAAGAATATTGTTTATGCAGGACTTCTCAGTTATGAACCTTTGACACAGCAGATTACTGAGGATTTGAATAGACGGTCCCAGCTTTCTTTGAAATTTCTAGGTAGGGTGGAGGTGATTCAGCAGAATACACATCCCTGAATTCTGTTCTTTCTGCAGACCCTTCCTGTACTTCCAGAAAAAATATACTTCCAAGTATGGGACAAGTTAATTTCTCACTTTATCTGGAAGGGGTGCCAGCCGAGGGTGACATATTCTCTGTTGCAACTTCCCAAAGAATTTGGGGCTCTGAATCTACCCAACTTCTGACTATATGCAACAGTGTCACAACTTCATATTTTACTTTGTTGGTTGAAACCATTATATGTTGCACTCTGGAAGCAGTTTGAATCTAGCTGGAGTAACCTCTTTGATCTTACTAATTATTTATTTGGCCACCCCCCCCCACATAGTCTCCCCTTCCCAAATTCCCACTTCACACTAGAGACCCGTTTTGGTGCTGGGCCTCTGTTTTGAGAACATATCTCACTCCCTCAGAAGCACTATATCCAAGGACCTTTGCAGCGGATGCCTCTTTCCCTCCTAATAGAGTCAGCAAGGCATTTATTTTTTAGGCCCATAAGGGACTAAAGTATGTGTTTCAGGTGATAGGCCCTATAGGCATGTTCCCGTTTATATCCTTGCAGTCTACGTATCAACTCCCGCAATCGTGTTTCTATGAGTATCTCCATCTTAAATCATATTTAGCTCAGCATGAGGAGGCCCTGTCCACGATAGCAGAGAAACCCTCAATTGTTAGTTTCTTTAATCAAGACGTACATCAGTGGCATGTCCAATGGGCATTTAATTAACTGTTTGTACAAGGCTCTTAGATAAAAAGTTGGTGATCTAACTAATTCTGTTAGGATCAGATGGTGATCAAATTGATTCTATTAGAATCAGATGGTCTAAAGAGTTACAAACAGAGATCCTGGCTCATAGATGGGTAGCGTCAGCCCTCTCAGCTTTTAAAGTATTTAACTCTCCATATTGGAAAAAATATTCTTGGAAATTGAAGACATATTTCTTTCGTACCCCTGCTATTGTGGCAACATTTTCTGATATCTCTTTGGGATACTGTTGGAGCGAATGCGGATGTTCAAATGCTGATCAATGGCATATTTTATGGGAAAGTGAGCTTTTGGCTCCTTATTGGGATTCAGTTATACAGGAACTTAGCAACATATTCACATGGCCAGAATTGCTAACCCCAGTTTATATCTTGGCGGCCATTCTCCTGGAGAGGATTAGAGTAGATAAAAACACTGTCCGTTTGGTCACCTTACTTGTTCTTGTTGCTAAAAAAAAAAGCCATAACACATCTATGGCACAAGAAGACAGTGCCAACCAAAGGGATGTGGAGGGCTCTGACTTGAGAGGTTTATGCTTTGGAGCATATGTTGGCTAGGCTTTGCAATCAAGAGCGCAAATTTGACATTTTATGGTGTAAGTAGGTAATGTACTAGTTAGAACAGGATTCTGATTCTGTTCTTTAGGGAAGAGAATGGTTGGATCTTACAGGGCATTGAACTTATTTAGGAATTGCAAGGGACTTGGGGGGGGGGTCTTTCCCACACTATTATATCTGTCCTTAATAATCTATTTCCTTCTTTTGGTTTTCTCTTAGTTGGTGAGTGTAAGACAAGATTTGATTTCACTCTCCATAGTAGGGCAGTGAGGATCATTTTAGTTTGAACCAACACCTCCTCGCCAGACACCTTTTTTATGGAGGGCAGTAGGGCGTTGCTATTTTAATGGTGTTCTTTGAAAAACTGTCTGTCCCTCTGATTCACCTAGGCACCTGGGAATTCAATTATGTAACTTTGTTGAACTGTCATCTTCAGTTGATCTCTTCTGTGGAATTTTTATGTTTAATTAGTTGTTATTAATGTTTCCCTTCCTTCTCCTTGTGGATAATAACATTGTTCCATTTACAATTTCTTGGTATGTTAAATTGCACTGGAGTCTTTTGGGAGGGGGCAGGTTGTGGTCCCTGGGCTTTTTCTGCTCTGCCCAAAGAGATTTGCTTTGTTGTGTCCCCATGGTGATGCAGCTGTGCGATAATATCAAGCATGTGCCATGCAAAATCCCATGTAAGGTGTGCTGACATCTGACAACACCTCCTGCCCTGATCTCGTGGTCCCTAGCTGTTGAGCTTCTAGCCTCCGCTAGGTGTCACCCTGATGCAGGGTGCCAGAGACCTGCCCTCCTAAAGAGGAGAGCAGTCCAGCGGATGCTCATCCTACCTCCCCCAGCCAGCTTTCTGATGTTCTAGCCTCATTCCCGAACCCCAGGTCATCAGCATTGCTAGCAGTAGCACTACTGCTGCACTGGCATGCTGGCATCAAAGTATAAGTGTTGAGACCTTGCTTCCTGTCATTAAAGGACCTATCCTACTGTCCTTGGATCATTGTTGTGGCCCTGTGCTGAATAGCCTCTAACCAATATCCATCTTTCCTTAGATTTGAGTTCCAAAAATTGTACACAATTCTCTAGATGGGATCAAACCAATAACCTGTAGAGTGGCAATATTAACTCCCTCCTCAAAGTAGCGAAATGCCACCAGATGCATCCTGATATCCTTTTTGTCTTCCCATATGTTGCACTGCATTGGGAAGAAGTTTTCAAACTGATGCTAATTGTAATGCTTTTCCACTTCCTTTCTATAAGTAGCAAATGCATAGGATTTCTTTTTTCTTTTTTTTTACTATGCTTTTTGCTGCCACCAGACCTCAGCCCTCGCCAACCCCGGATCCCATCCCCCACCCCAGTGGGACTTGCCTGACTGGCAATGCCTCCTGAATTGCTCCCCCCCGGGTGGGGCCACCTCACCAGTGTGAACCGCAATGACAGAAGAAGGGTTCCAGCAAGGGCACCAACCAGCATTGCCTCTCTGGCTTGCCCCAAGGGCTGGGTGTGGAATCAGCTGGATACAGTGGACAATGGGATAGGTCATTGGTCAGGAGTAATAGGGGCCTAGGATTAGAGCCAGGAGAGTTGGTGGGGTATCATAGAGGTGGCTACTAATTTTTTGTCCCCTTAGAAGGAGGAGATGTTTCCCCGTAATATCATATCCCTTCACTCCTATATGGCTGAAAATTGAACGTTCCCTAATAAAGGTTAATGGGCTATCTCCCTGGGTGCTTCTGCATACTAGGTTAAAATCCCTTCCTCCCTCGCTCAAAGGTAGCCCGATTGCATTTTCGATAAGAGTTCACTCACAGCTATGCGCCTTTCTGAAATATGAGCACACATTAGATCCTTCTCAATCATGGTGGGGGAACCCCAATCTCACTGTTGAGGGCAAACCTCTCCAACTGAAGTGGATCCCCCAGCTGGGAGATCGTCCACTTAGTTTTTTCACACGGGAAGATGACTCATGGTTAAATTCTTCCGAGATTATCCACAAAGCCCAAATCCCGAACTCTGCCATTTTCAAAATATTCCAGTTACGGCATCTATTGGTGAAATCTCTTGGCCCTGTCCCTCTGGCCCCCTCTAATTTGTCCTATTGGACAGAACTGATTTCCACGACAGGCCTACCCCATGCTGTATCTAAGATGTATGGGATACTGTATAACTGGAAATGGCCAGAATGTTTTGGCCCGACCCAATTTTGGGCCTCGCTTTTTTCCCATCAAGAAATTAACTGGCCTTCTTTATGGGCGAATTGTCACAAGTATATTAGACATGACAAGCTCCGGCTAATGCAGTTCAAAATCTTGCACAACTACTATTATTCTCCTCAGAAATTGGCTAGGCTGGGGCTCCTGTCATCTGGTACCTGTACTCGCTGCCATCAGGAAGAGGGGAATCTTCTACACATATTCTGGAAGTGTCCCAGAGTAGCCCCCCTTTGGCATGCGATTCGATCGAGGGTAGATCCTTTACTAGGATTAAATGACCTCTTCACTCCCGAAATTTGCATTTTGGGAGAATTTTCCTCTGTTACAGTTAACAGTAGGAAATTTCATATTGCTCTGATAGCTATGTCGGTTAAAAATCAGGTTTTGCACCTTTGGAAGGACGCAACCGACATTGCTTATAGTGAATGGTTGCAAGAGTTGTTGGCAAATCTGCGTCTGGAGAATATGTTAGCTAGTCTACATGATCAGTCCCAGAAATTTCAGAGGACATGGGGCCCTTTGCTGACATTGTACTCCTTACAGGCATCATAGAGGTTCACTGTCCTTCTACTCTTCCTCTGAATATAGTACCTGTGTGAAGAAATGGGGAAGGGGGGGAAGGGAAGAGTTGATCTAATCTCTGCTTGTTGGATCTGTAGCAATTGTATGTATGCTTATTAGATCTTCTCTTCGGAAATGTATAAAATTAAATAAAATTTGAATGGAAAAAAAAAAAAGAAGGAGGAGGTGTGCATGCAATGATGCCAGTGTCTGCACGCTTCCTACAGTGTCTTGGTGCTGGTTGCTGCAAGACCCCCAGCTTACGCTAGGGGTCCGACTTGCACCAGATACACAACTCCCCTCCAACCAGAGAAGGAGAGCCATCTATGGGATGCTCAATCCTCCCCCCCCCCCGGGCTGGCCCTCTGACTTCCCTGGTCTGTCTTGAACCCGGTACGTCGGTGTCACAGATGGACACCTTCCCGCTGGGCCAGTGGGCTGGCATGCATAGGATTTCTGAGCTGTAAAACTTATCAGCAATCAGTCTACATTTGTTGCAAGGTTAGATGCAAGTGCAGAAATGTTTTGCTCCAATGGGGCTAATCTACCGCACCGCTGAGAGTATCTTCATAGTCCTTATCTGTCCATACTGTGAACCCAAAGCTTGGAATGCAAAAAAAAGAAATGATTGGCAACTGAAACAAGGCATAGTATTGCTTCCCATATCAGCTGCCTATCACTTCTTTTGTTGTATTTAAAGCCTTGAGTTTAAAGCATGGGACACTAAGGTCTTTGGAGGCAGAACCAACATGTGAGTGGAGCAGTGGCATAGGGAGGAGGTAGAAGCTGTGATCTTGTGAGAGATCTGAACCCTTTTTAGCACACTTGGTGATTTGGAGAAAGAAAATGTTAGTACAGCAATGGAAGGAATGTTTGTGATGTGCTCTGTTTTGTCCTTCATTTCATACATCATTGACACCAGTGTATTTTCTCCAGATAACTACAGAAACATTGCAATTTCATCTCTTCTGCAATATCCGCATAACTCAGCTAGATTTTTTAGGTCACAGCCATATATATTTGCAATGATTTTTCTCATATCCACTTAATTGTATTGGACCAGATTATCCTCAGGGAGGCAGATAAGGCAACGGGCAAACAGTCCATGAATAAGAGAGAGAGAGAGCGCGAGAAAGAGAGTGTGAGTGTGAGTGTGTGTGTGTGTATATGTGTGTGTGTGTGTATGTGTGTGTGTGTGTGTGTGTGTGTGTGTGTGTGTGTGTGTGTGTGTGTGTGTCTGTGTGTGTGTGTGTGTGTGTGTGTGTGTATGTATGTGTGTGTGTGTGTGTGTGTGTGTGTGTGTGTGTGTGTGTGTGTGTGTGTGTGCAAAATATATCAAGAACAAAGTGCAGGGCTGTGATCCAAGCTGGCACATCAAAATTTCTGAAAGCATTTTTATGTGGAAGGAGAAAGAAAGTCCATAAGGGAGCAGATTACAGCTGTCAATTTTGCGATACTGATTCCCCAAGATAGGCACATCCATACTTAGTCAAATCTCCAGTATTAGACATGCCCAGTGGCATTGTAGCAGCCCCCTCGTCCCGCAGAGGCCCTGCCTGTTGGAGACCAGAAACAAACTCAATCTGGGGAACAGGGTGTTGGTCACCCTCTGTAGTAGCACCCCAGCAGCTAGTCAAGCAATAGCCCTGGTATTGCCGGTACAGTAGAAACAGCTTTGTCAGCCCACTCCCCCTACTGTACTGTTAAGCTGCAGCAATTAAAGTGAATTACTGGGAAAATAAATCATGAAAAAAGATTACAAAATAAGAGCTCTAGTTTTATCTTTCAGTAAATCACGTATGTTCTTTCGGAAGTGGGACCATGCAAGTAATTGCCATTCTTTGTCTCCCAAGTCCCAGAAGTTCAGTAGCTGGATAAAGTTGGAGCAAGGTTGTTGAATGTCCCAGTTTCTTGATAAAACTTGCATGTGCTGCAGGTGACTAACCTATACATGAGACAGATGGGGTGGAAATGCGGTGAAACATCATGCCATGTGACATCAGTAACTTCATGCAGTGTGACACCAATGACTAGCTAAATCACAGTGATGGACAAAAGGCAAGCTATCCAGTCATGTCATGTCAACACCACTCATGCAGTGTCATAAATACACCACCTAAACAGTCTGAGAACGTGGCAAGGCCATAGTGACTGTGAAACACCAAGGTAAATATCATCTTCTGATG
Organism: Neoceratodus forsteri; assembly: GCA_016271365.2. NCBI lineage: Eukaryota > Metazoa > Chordata > Ceratodontiformes > Ceratodontidae > Neoceratodus > Neoceratodus forsteri. The sequence continues at coordinate 604,884,059 of CM057449.1, read as the reverse complement.
CTTAAGCTGTTGACTTACCCTCTCTCTGTTGCTGTGGAATCATGGGAGGTGGCTGCGGAAATGCCTGGCTAATCTGCCCATAAGCAGCAGGATAAGCAGCTAGATATAGAAGAAGAGAAACTGGTTTGAGTATACTGTGCATAGAAATCATCTCATCCAAACCCTGAAAACAACATGTAGTGTTAAGACTCACTCGTTCCTTTGTGGATAACAATGACATTTTATTTTTTTATTTAAAGCATTTCTGCAGAATATTCTAGTTCAGCTGGATAGCTTGCTTACAGTAAGTTCCTTTCCAAGGTAGGGTTACAAATACAATACTTTATGAATAGTATGGCAATGAGTACTTAACCCAGACACACTGGGGCCGACAGTGTAGTCTGAGGTAAGAATAAAAAGCTGAGCCTGTCAATGAGCTTGTTATATCCAGCAGACCTGAGTTTGAGTCCTACAGCCTACTATGTGACTGTGAGCAAGTCACTTAACCATCACAGTACTCCTGGGTCGTGCTTAGTGGACCTTACCCAATTAATTACCAAAGAATAACAACAACAACAAAAAGACATTGCACTGTAGAACACCAATGATTATGCAGGTTACACAGTCAGACTTTTAATAGCAAGATGCTTTAACTCTACTCACAGCCTTCCATTCCAAAGGTAAAAAAAGGACATGACCTTAAAGGTTCCAGATCTGTACTTTCTAAGCAATAAGATTGATCTAGAATTCCCTTATTGTCAAATAAAGATCAGTTGGGTGAGCTAGTATCTGGGGTAAAGCCAAGGACAGTAATGCTGTACTGGTCCTTATTTTACTAATAACTGACCAATGGAGAAGTTCTTATTGGTATTATAAATGTTCCAGTTGGTTTTGTAATTAAAATAATGCTGAAAAAAACATTATTTTAATTTAAAGAGCTAGTGTATTGCCTGGAATTAAAAGTAACTTCCAGTCGTAGTCAGCTATGACTTTCTTAATATGAAGTTTTTTTGTTCTTTTCTGTTTTGCTAATTAGAAGATTTTCTCCCTGACAGCACTAAGTGTGATGGGTGGAATGGCACTGTACCTATAGGCTAACATAGTAATTACTGTTCCTTCTTATAATTATTCAACCTTGTGACATCACTGACTGTGAAATCACTAGTAACCAAGAAGATCCAAGCTCTTGTTGCTTGATTTGTATATGGTGACACATGTAACCAATTAGGCAGCAGGGCTTGTGATGTAACTGTGAGTGAGGTCATGTGCTGGTGACATAGTAGGAGAAACAGAACTAGAGCTGCTTCAAAATAAAGCATTGCTTTTCACATCATGCCTGATATTACTAGATAAAAAGAAATCTAATGAGCACAACATACTTTAGAACTTAAAAGTAAGAAGTGACTGTTTCAAAGATTACTAAAATGTTCGGCCTGCTATTTTGTTTGTGCTACTGGCTCATAAAAAACATTCTCATAAAAACCATTGTAGAACTGCATGCATGGAATGGTTCCAGTGTTTGTTTTACAGAAGTGGCCAATTATCAGTGGGATAAGAACCACTAGTGAACAAATAAGACTGCAGGATTTAGTTCACATAGTTTTAGGGTTATAATTTTGTTTGCTCCTCTGAAGCTCTGGTTGATTCTGTCAGGCCCCTTGATCCTGCCCACCACACTTTTCTCCCACCTTCCAGTGGTGCCCTCCTGACTTCCTCAGGTCCTCTGATCTAACCCCTTTTGATCCCTTGCTCCATAGATGACCCTGACCAGTGGAAGAATGGGAAGGGGGTGACAGAGACAGGCACAAAGTACTTTTTAGATTATACTTCGCTATTTTTTTTTTTTTTTATTTAGCTTTTGCTGACCGGGTAAGTGCACTAGGCAAATCCTGCCTATTTTCAGGCATGACCCGGGGAGGGGGATACAGAGGAACACCAACTGACCTTGAACCAGATTAAGCTGTTATGTCATTTGTATGTAAATATTTCAATTGACTTTGTACCTACATGTATATGCATATCTCCTGTACTTGTATTCTTGGCATCACTGCCCTAGGTCACCCATGAAAACAAATTGTTAGCTCATTGGACCTATTCCAGTTAGCGATTAAATCAAACCAAACTTGTGGACATCTGCCAAGAGGAGCCTTTGGGGTGCACAGAGGGGCCTAGTAACATAGGATGGGAGGACAGAGGGCCATCATTCACTGTACCCAGACAGATGCGTTTCCTTGTTCTCCCTCCCATCTCCCTACTCACACATACTGTATGCATTCCAGTATCTGTGTGGTCACCCATGCTGTCAAGGGCACCACCACCACACCATGAACAGCAGCCCCTCTCTTAGCAGGAACATGTCTCACCTTCTCAGTGCAGAACGTACTGCAGCAGTCGTTCACTGCTTGGCATGACAGAGCTGCACAGTTTATATTTTGTTTTCTTTTTTTAAATAATTTGTATTACTTTTGTAAAGTTTAAGACTGCATTACTAACTTCAACATTTGCTTTTTGCCATCCCTTATGAAAAAGCAAGTCCATGCATTCAAAGAGCTGCCTTGGGTTACAGTAACCTGAATGGCAGCTCCTCTCCTGTACTTCTGCAGACTGCATTATATTTTTTGACTTTAATATGTCCCCACAGGAAACAACTGTACTAGCAGATCATTTTATTTATATATGACAGTGGAATTTGTGGGTTGTGTGACAGGGGCTTTGAAATGTAAATACTTCCCTTACTGGTTGAGGTTAGCTTCATAACTCATTTAAAAATACAAGATGTTACCTGCCCAACCCAGGCTAGTTAAATCAGTTCAATCATATTTTAGAAGGGGTTCTGTTGCGTGGCTAATCAAAATCACAAACGAAGTCCATTCTGCTCCCCCATACCTCGGTACTGCCCAACTGGGCTTTACTCAAGGTTTTTATTCTCCTAACATAATGCTCCTTGTCATGCTTTCAATAGGGATACTTAGATAACAAAAGTCAGCTAAGATTCACAAAAGCCTAACCAACACTTCACAGCAACCTTGTTCAGTCAGGTCCTGAAAAACAGAAGAATTAAGAAGTTAGATAAATATAAAAATAACTGTCAAGTACAAGCCAAATGGGACAGTGTTGGGGCTACATTGGACTTGGTTTGTAGATTCATAACTCACTCATGCCTCTCACTGATGAATGACACACAGGTTGTGGGGTTATGACAAAGTTTTATTATAACCCCACTACTAGTGGGGGGATTTTTGAGGTATTCTGCTTGGCACCACATATCATCTGGTTTGCTAATCACATAAGAGCTACTTGTTAGGCAGATTTTGATATTCCATCTGTTCTCCCAAACTACAGGATCTGTGCAGCCCTACTCTAAGACCACGTATTTCATTCCTGAGCCGCAGATCCATAGCGCTTGGGGAGACAAACAGAAAACACAATGATAGTTAAGTATCATGCATCCATGGAATCAACATTCCAAGATGCAGTAACTCAGATACTCTCATTGTTACCAGTCAGTTAAGGATTCTTGTTCTTTCTGTTATTTTGTAAAAGGACCAGATAAACATCTGTTTGGGGATAATGTTGCAATTTGCTCAAACATTTTTTTATTTCCATCTCCTGATTTGCCCTTCTTTATACCTTGTGGCCTCCTTAAGTCCTAATTACAATATAGCTAGCCTACGGTACAGCTACCAGGGAATGGTGTGGGGCCTGAATGGACTCATCAAATTCTGATGCCCTTGTATGTCTCTGTGCCTATCTTAGGTCTGACCCCTGTCCTGATCTGAGCAGAACAGTCATGCTTTGAATTACTGTAATGTCTTGAGAAAAAACTGGAAAATGTCCTGATCTGTTGCTCAAACAATGACATTTGTTACTTTCCTTTAAAAGAGGCAGAAAACTTAGATAAAGCAAAATAAATATGATTAAAATGAATATGAAAAAAAATCATCAAACTGAACTGAGAAGCTTTGATTTTTGTTGACTAAAGAGACAAAGGCTCTTGAACTGGACTAGTCATGGTGCATTTTCTGCTTGTTGTATAATGTTTTGATTTAGATTGATTGGAAGGAGGTAAGACTACACCATCTGGGCATAACAGAAACATGATCTGGAGAAATTGCTCTCCTTGATATGTTCTGCTGTTGAATTTGGAGAAGCAAAATTTGGTATGATCTTAACTGTTAAAATACAGTAGCTATGTATGAAAGCATAATTATTCGGGTCATTTTGAGAGCTGTTCTCCAATATTAGATCACATAGTAAAATTAGGTATCCTATCTGTGTCTGCATTAAATAAACCATGGCTAATAATAACATCCCAATCATGCTTTGCAAATATCTCTTATTCTGTATGTTACCTTCCTCCTCACACTATCTCTGTGCAGCCTAACAGAACTAATATTTAGACACAATATGGACTCTATAGCCAGACAATCAAGGGCAGAACACAGGAAAAAGGTTTGGTTAGGGTAGGTTTTACAGTCAGGTTTGATGGCCTGATTGTTTTTAGTGTAAATAGGTGGTGGGACTTGAACCTTTTTCTTAACTCAGACGTGTGAGGATGTTGGGAGAAAAGATTTTGATTCAGAGCTCCAAATATTTGGGGCCATCATTTCAGAATTTGGGTATTCAGGTTTAAAGGTTTGGATATATGGATTCTGTCTTTTGATTTCAAACAGCTTGAACCATGACCTCCGCCTACAAACAAATGTATACACACTAGTGGACATGTGCTCAATACAATGTATACACATACTAGCATGTGTGATGTGTGGAGTTCTGATTGTACTGTTGACTAGAATGCAAACAAGCCCACATTTGGTGTGGCGGGGTATGTGGATTTCACAGAGGAACTGTTACACATTCCCAGTTCCAGCTGGCACACTGAGTCAGGCTCCAGTCTGCAGATGTCAGTGCAGCAATATCCTCACTTGTTTAGCTGCGCCTAATGCCATGTACAGGAACTGATGCGATGTTTCAGTCTGCATAAAGTACAGGGCCCCAGATTTCAAACTAAATCCCCTGAAATGAAACTACAGGATTAATGACAGTAAAGTTGATTTAGCCTGAGAGAGAGGGGACATAAAAGAAATCTGGATTCTGCAACAGACGTGGGCAATCTAGAGCAGGTAGTCTCTTGAGTCATGTTTGCAGAATACAGCAAGAGCATAGTTACAGTCATTCTTCTCAACCTGTCAGCATTTAAATGTGTCACATTTGTAGTTCAAATGTAAAGCTAATGGTCAAAATGCATTGCACATTTCTTGATTTAATGAATAAAAATAGAAGGCCCCATATGTTTACTTTGAACAAACGTCTCTAATAAGTTAGTTACATTTTTAATATTTTTTATGTCCAGAAACAGCTCCAACATAATGGAGCAAATTAGTATAGCTTAATGGAACTAGAGTCAATTGATGCATAAAATGCATAGCACTATGTGTAATGAACATCATTTAGAGGTATGGCTGCAGTTTTTCTGAAATGGGTGTTGTTTCAATTCTTTGGATCTGACTAGCAAGTAGCCTTATGTTAGCTGCAGCAGTCAAAGTGCCAGGAGTGCCCTCTAGTGTCTGAAAACTTCACATAACACTATTCGGGAAAGCTGTAGACTTCTCTTTCTCTCTCCATCTCTCTCCATCTCTCTCCATCTCTCTCTCTCTCTCTCTCACACACACACACACACACACACACACACATATTGAATTTGACAGCAGATAAGGACTGCTTGGCCTACCTAGTCTGCTCATTTACCCTTCCTACTGTACCACCGCAGACCATACTTGATATCCAGCTTTACCCCCACCTTTCCTTTCCACTAAGGTTTTACTAAGGTTCCCTTATGCCTATCCCATGCCTTCTTGAATCCTGTTACTATTTTTGGCCCCTCCACCTCAGCTAGGAGGCTGCTCCAGGTATCCACTGCTCTTTTTGTGAAGAAGTACTTCCTCTCATCTCCCATAATTTTACCCCCCCAAATTCAAGGCACGTTCCCTGTTTCTTAATCATCTTTTCTCCCAAAAATGCTTCCCTCTTGAATCTTATTTATACCTGTGAGGTATTTGAAGGTTTCTATCATATCCCCCCTCTCTTCTTTCCTCCAGGGTGTACATAGTGAGGTCTTTCAGTCTTTCCTCATAGGGCTTTTGATGCTATCTCCAGAACTGGCCACAGTACTCTAGGAGAGGTCTCACCAGAGATCTATACAGTGCTAACAACACCTTTCTCTTTCTGCTGGTGATACCCCTCCCTATGTTCCCTTGCATCCCACTAGCTCTCCTTATTACTTTGTCACACTGTCTGGCCACCTTTAGGTCATCAGACATGATTGCTACATATGTACTCAGCAGGTCAGGCCCTCTGCTCCCACAGTGCCAACCTCAGAGTGCAATACTGTGAACAGGTAACAGACAGGGTAACCCTCCTGTTTGCTTTTGGGTCCAAGTCACCTTTAGTCTCAAGTTCTGGGGGGATTCAAACTGTGAACTTTATGCTAGCATACCCAATGTACAGGCTCAGATATGTATCCTCTTCAGGGATTGTGGTGCAATCTTTTGCCAGGGGCACCCAGCCAGGCTTCCAAAATGAACCCTTTCAACTCTGTAAGAGAGCTTAGGTATATTCTTATCTTTTATCAAGCTTAGTAACACCATCAAGCTGTTGAACAGTTTTATCAGACTTAACCACCTATACGTCGCATGCAAAAAGAACTGACATACACCCAGGCAGTCTTTCAAAATAAAGGTACTTTACTAGAAGATGATAAAAATATGAAAACATGTAAACACAAAACAATATATCAAAGAGCTCATAATCACATAAAAGAACAAGGGAAAAGTACAAAGCAAAAACTCCTACCACATTACATTTAGACCTTTGTTGTGTAAGGTATTACCTCTGGAAGTGCTTAAGTTAGATCAGAGAACTGTTTTCTCTCGGAGTCCCAAAATAATATGACACACATTTCAGACACAAGTATCAGTTTAAACTCTGTGTCTCCACACCCCTTCTGTGAGACATCTAGCTCCTCCTTTTAGAATATAAAATTACTAAAAATGATTTCCTACCAGGAGGTATGTTAATAATGTGACATCAGCAAAAACCCATTTCCCAAATGATGAGTCTTTGATCAACCAGTTCCTTTGAGGTTTATAACCCTGCAGTATGTCACCCAGGTGTGAGATAGTCAACAAGAATCAGCTAAATGATGTCCTGGCCTGTCCTGATGTAATAAAATGTATATTTTGTTTCCAACTTCAAAAGCATGTAGTCATGAAAAGGTCATAAAATGCAATTTCTCAAGGAAGTTAATTACATTACAGAGATCTACTGGTCAGTGTAATACATCCTGTGACTTCAGCTGCTGACACCTTGTAATTTAAAAAGGGCCAAATCTCACAGACTGACATTTCATGCACTGACCCTTTATTTATACTACCAATATCATACAATAAGCATAAACAGCTGGCAAAGCATCACAATGATTACCCCCAGATCTCTTCCCAGCTTGGTGGTCAATAATACTAAACCCCCCATTTTGTACTCCACCTTGGTTTCTGCACCCCAAGTGCATGGTTTTGCTTTTCTTTGCATTGAAACTCAGCTGCCACACCCTTGACCACTTCTCTAGCTTTATTAGATCTCCAATCATCGCCCCTTCCCGGAGTGTCTACCCTATTGCAGATTTTAGTGTCCTCCGAAAAAAGGCATACTGTCCCTTCTGGCCCTCTGCAATGTCATGAAAAAAGACATTAAAGAGGACCAGACCCAGTACTGATCCTTGTGGCACCCTGCTGGTCACCCTCCCTTCCTTGGTGTGAACTCTGTTTACCACCACCTCTGTCTCCTGTCCCCTAGCCAATTCCTTACCTAGTTTGCCACCTTTTGTCCCACTCCTATGCTGCCTAGCTTGTTTATGAGTCTTCTATGTGGAACGGTGTTGAAGGCCTTACTGAAATCTAGATATGCCACATCCATCACTCCACACTGCTCTATTTCCCTGGGCACCCAGTCAAAGAAATCTATCAGATTTGTTTGACATGATCTCCCTCCAGTGAATCCATTCTGCCACGGGTCTTGTAAGCCACTGGATTCAAAATATCTCACCATCCTTTCCTTGAGGAGTGATTCCATTAACTTCCCTACTACCGAAGTTAGGCTAACTGGCCTGTAATTGCCAGCCTCCTCCCTGCTCCCACTTTTGTAAAGTGGGACTACAGCTGCCCTCCTCCACTTTTTCAGAACTACTCCTGTCTCCAGTGAGTGGCTGAACAGGGCTGTCAGAGGTGCAGCCACCACCTCCCTAAGCTCCCTCACTATTTATTTATTTTATTTTTATTTATTTACTTATTCATACTAGATAGGCTTGTGAGCAAAAGTTGACCATTTTCACAAGTGTCCAGTGATGGATAAATACAACATAAGTTTAAAATAGTATGGCAAACAATCAATGATTGACATTATTGGATTACAAAACAAATTTGGTGCAATACAGTATGAATACAGATATCACACAATGACAACTGTGACACAATAAATAGTGCAAAGAAATAGAGTGCTTGGCAGATCTCAGACCTGCTGGCCCCACCTCCTTGAAGGGGGACAAGATACCACTGAATAAGGGGGGAAAAGAGGGTGGACGGAAGAGAGTATCAAATGGGATATTTGCAGATGGTGGCCTGAGAAAGGTGCATCTTTAAGTTGTACTTAAAGAAGCCGTTGAGGGACTCTCGATGAGGGTAGGGGGTAGACTGTTAAAAAGTGTAGTGCCCTTGTAGGAGAGAGTGTTTTGTCCTTGGGTGGTGTGGCAGAATGGGATGGAAAAGGAGAGGAAGGAGGATCTTCTAGTGGTCCGAGAGGAAGAAGACTTAAGGAAGAGGGAGGAAATGCTGTTAGGGAGAAGATCCAAGGATAGCTTGTGAAAGAAGGTGAGTAGTTTGCTGTTAAGTATGTCCACAAGGGAGGACCAGTTAGAGATTCTGTATAGGTCACAGTGGTGAGTAATTCTGGAGAGACTGGAAACAAATCTGAGGATGCTATGATAGGTGGACCAGAGTTTGAGGAAGTTATTCTGAGTAAGAGGGGAGAAAAAGACTAGAGCATCATAGTTGAATACAGGAATAAGGAAATATCCTTGGATGCACCTCATCTGGCCTCATTGCCTTGTCCACTTTCAGATTTGGAAGTTACACACGCACACACACACACACACACACACACACACATATACACACTCTGTTGACATTTACAAAAGAAACACATTTGTTTTGTGTGAAGAAAATCCATAGACAGTAAATCTTATTGACGCTGTTGGATGGCAAGCAAATAGCTCTGATTCCTTCTTTACAGTATTCACAACCAAACACTGAGTGCATGGTTTACAACGGACATGGGCAGATGTTTTAAAGAATTTATGCGGCACTTTTTTAAGCAAAGATTTGTTTCAGTGGGGCTCTGCTTCTACTCAATTTTATAGCAGATGCTCTGGGAGTTTAAGTTATATGGTTTGTCATTGACTGTAGTGAGACTCAAGCCTGTGATCTCCTGATTTGTCGTTCAGTGCTCTGACAATGCACAATGAGACAATGCTATTTTCCTTTTTGTATTATTTTTTCATACAACTTTCAGTGCCACAAAACACTTTACAGACCAAAGCTGAACACAGAAATATAATATGTTGAGAGAAAGGCAGAAAACATTGGCAGCTGAAGTCTAAAGAATAGAGGCAGGTTCTTAGAGATGTATATGAAGGCTATTCCACAGAATGGGGGCAACATACAAGAAAGTTGTAATGGAAAGATGTCAGATTGGTTCAAGGGATTGACAGCAGGGCACTGGAAGAAGAGCAAAGAGGGAAAAGGGAGAGCCGCGGTGTAAACATATTAGGTAATGAGATGCAAGGCCACATGGGAATTTGAAGGAGAGCAGGACAGCCTTGTATGGAATGCACTTCTGGGCCAGTAACTAATGGAATTCCTTTTGGATGAGGGTGATTTGGTAATGCATGTTCTTTTAGACTAGGAGGCAGGTGGTAACATTTTGAGTTCTCTGAAGTTTAGGAAGCCACTAGCCCACACTGCAGTCACCTATTTTTTTTTTGCTCACAGTAAACATTTGTAAGGCATTCCTGAAGTTGACAATGGCATGCACTGGCCAAACAAACAGTATACCTTGAAGGCCTCCTACCCACAGGACTCACACAGATGTTTTAAGGGGGCCAGCCAAGTAGCACAGGAGCAACACTATTTGTTTCCATCTGGGAGACAGCAGATCATGTGGAAGCCCTAAAATCCATTAATTGTGCAACTATTGTCACAATATGTCAAGCAGGTGATGCACTCAACTCCCAAGGAGGGAGTGAGGAAGGGAGGGTGGATCATCCAGCATTCATACACCTTTCTTGCTGAACAAGGAAACACAATGGTGCCTCCTGCCTAGTCAGCAGTTTGCCCAGTAACCTTCCTGGCCTGAGGAAAGGTGCAGCCACAGTGACTCCAATCTTGGGGTAAAAGGAAAGGGGAAAAAGGGAAAAATCAGGGCCATAATATAGTAATAAAGTTCTTCCTTATGAAGAGATCCAGAAACAAATGATTTGATACCTTTTATTGGACCAACATAGATGTAACAAAAGAAAACCGTGCTTAAGCTTTCAGACCAACCAAGTCCTTCCTCAGACGCGTATGCCAGTTGTTAGGAAAATTTAATTCTATTAACACCCAGATCATACAGAAAAAAAAAACAGAAAGATGTCTCATTGGTTTAAAATACCTTTTAACTTGCAAGATGACAAGGACAGACTGGAACGAGTCCAAAGAAGGGTGACCAGAATGGTTCAATGGATGCAAGGAAGGCCATGTGAGGAAAGGCTGGATGAGTTAGGTCTGTATTCACTGAAGATGAGAAGGGAGAGGGGAGACATGCTTGAGACCTTCAAGTACTTGAAGGGAATAGGTAAAGTAAAGCAGGATAGTATCTTAAAACTAAGTTAGAACAGAGCCACCAGGGGTCATTCACTCAAGCTGGAGAGAGACACTTTTCTGGGGGACATAAGGGTGTGTCACTTCTTTCAAAGGGCAGTGGTTCCATGGAACAGGTTGCCAGAAAAGGTTGTGAAAGTGGATAGAGTGGAAAAATTCAAGAGAGCATGGGACATCTATATGGGACTTGGTGAGGGAGGGCAGGGGGTCGGATGTAAAGATAAAGGGTGGGGGGATATCTCTTTCAGGCAGACTGGATGGGCCAAATGGTCTTTTTCTGCCAGCAAAACTCTCTGATTCTATGTCAAACCATAACTGAGGTTTAAATGCAAGAAACTAGTTTAAGACATCTGGCTGCTGTGAAGCACTCCAAGGTCAAATATCAACAGAATTAGATAATAGGAATCCTTTCTGCCCTACAAAACCACTGGAAAGAATACCGTTTTGTGGTGAACTGGAGAAAATACTTCCATAGACTGAGGCTTACAAAATTCTTTCATGGCAGAGAAGAAATCACTGACAGTAACAATTCAAAGGATAAGAGGAAGAAATCACCTGATTTTAACTCCACCCCCACCCAAGTGGGCATAATGTGAAACTGGACAATTACAGTATATTCATTGCTTTTGCCAAAGAGTTAATTTTCAGATCCTTAATAGGCCAAAACAGTCCCCATATAACCTCTCTCCATTGGAACAGAGGGCTATACAATCACTGAAATTGAACCACATCTTTGTCATAAAAAAGCATATAAAGGTTCTGTAGTGGTGATCATAAACCGAGGGGACTATATTAATGATGCCAACAGACAGCTAACTGACTATCCCTACTACAGAGAACTGGAGACTGATTCCACTGCAAAATACATAAGGGAACTATGAGACTTAACTGAATCACTTCCAAACCATGTCCAAGATAGAATAACTAACCTCATCCCTGCTGAACCCCAATCAGGGATATTCTACATGCTGCCTAAAATCCATAATCCTGGCATTCCAGGGAGACCCATAGTATCTGGCAATGGTGCCCTGACTGAGGGGATCTCAGGATTTGTAGAAACCATTTTAAAACCTCTGGTTATAGAAAGGGATAGTTTCATCCAGACACTACACACTTCCTACGTAAACTTTCCGGTTATAAGGACGTACCACCTAATACCATTTTAGCCACGATGGATGTAACCTCTCTCTACACTAATATTGTGCACATGGATGGCATTTTAGCCTGCCTTAAAAACCTAAATGAGAAAGGACTAGACCAAAACATCGACCCAGAAGTGGTGGGGATACTTATTGAACTCATTCTGATACAAGATAACTTCAGCTTCAGTGGTAAACATTATGTTCGAATATGAGAACAGCAATGGGATCCAGGATGGCTCCACAATATGCCAAACTGCTTATGGTGAAGTTGGAGGAGGACATTTTAAGGCACTGTATACACAAACCACTGGCTTATTTCTGTTAGACTGATTATTTGCTTCTAATTTGGGCAGAGGGCATGGACACACTTAAGGAGTTTCATCAGTAACTTAATAACCTCCACCCATCCATAAAGCTTTCCCTGAAATATTCTGTCACCAGTGTTAATTTTCTGAACACCACAGTCACCATCAATGATGGGACCTTACGTACATGCATTTACAGGAAACCAACAGACAGACAGAGATACTTGCACAGAAATAGTAATCACCTGAGCCACACAAAAAATCTGTAATGTACAGTCAAGCACTTCGATATCACCATATCTGTTCAAGCGAGGAAGACAGAGATACACATTTGGCTACATTGAAAAAAACCTTTATTGAGCAGGGAAACTCTTCCAGAGAATTTGATATAGCAGTAGAATGTGCAACACAGATACCAAGGGAACAACTATTTCAGTATAAAGAAAGGACCACTACCAACAGAATACCCTTAGTAATGAAATATCATCCTGACCTTTAACTTCTACGTAAGATTATTAAGTACCTCCACCCAATATTTAGTAAGGATGAGACCCTAAGTTGTATTTTTCAAGAACTACCACTACTATCTTTTAAACAACCACCTAATTTAGCCAACCTGATTGTTAGGAGTAAACTTGCACCCGAATAGAATACCATAACACTAAATGGTACACGACCCTGCAATCACCCCAGATATTGGACTTGTGAACTCATTTTCACTTTGGATTGTGTGGTTACTTCACAAAAGAGACAACTCAGGATACTGGGGAATTATACATGTGCATCATGGAATGCTGTTTATTTCATTCAATGCAAGAGATGTCCACAAACATGGTATGTGGGGGAGAAAGAGCAACCTCTCCACACTAGAATGAACTCACACAGACATACTATTTTTTTTACTATGCTTTCTTTCTGCAGTGGCAACTAACCTCCTCACCCCCCATCTCTGCAGACAGATCCAAGACCCCTGCTGTCAGTGCCCCTAGATTACCTGTCAGGGCAGAGCCACCAGAACCCTTCCCCTCTTCCTGAGTGGATCTGTGTCTGAGATGTGTTGGGCACCCCAGGTCCGCCATGGGTCAGGGGGACATCATTGGGCTTGTTGGAGAGGACTTTCTTAGTATGCTTTTTGTCAGGGTGTATGTTAGGTGGACGCTGAGGTGTAACCATGCCATGCATCCCACATGCCCTCCACAGAGTTAACTGGTGCTCTGGTGCCAGGTATCCTGTGGTCACCTGGGAGCCCTAGTACTGGATGCACTCTACCCCCTTCCCCCTCAGAGGCAGAGAGCATGCAATTGCTGCTCAATCCACCTCCACCCCTGCTGGTCCATGAGCATCCCAAGTCCATTCCCAAACCTGTGCCACCCGTGTCACAGTGGTAAATCTTTCTGCTGCACCAGCGGGCCAGCCCACAGACATACTATTAGTATGAAGATGACTGAAAAGCCAGTGGGGCAGCACTTTTCTCAGACTGATCACTCCATCTCAGACATGTCAGTAATGGTCTTAAAAGGACATTTCAAAAATGCAAAACAGAGACAGGCTTTTGAGGTCAGACTTATTTTACTTCTCAATATGGTAGAAGATGGCATGAACATTGATCTGGGTTTTATGACACATTACCCTGCTAGAACTTACACAGACCTTAAGTACAAAGGAGGGACATATAATGGGACTTCAATGAGTTTTTGTTTTAATGTTGTATGGTTGTAAGGTCCCTTTTAACTGGTTATCAATAGGTTGGTTTCTCACCATAAACTATTTGTAAGGAGGTAGGGGGATAGTGTGTTGGTTTGGAGGGACATTGTGTGTGTGTGTTAGGGGTTGGGGTTGTGGTTTTATGTGGTTAGGCTTATATTCAGGAACATGACATTATGATGTTACAGTGTGTTAGGGCTCTTGGTTCGCATACATAATGAATTTATATTTCCTTCCAGCTAGTTACCTATGTAATGATGTTACCCTGTGGGGGGTTCCTTTAGTTTTTGTTTCAGATTCCTGCTACTGTACATATAGCAGAATGATCATTTACTGACACATTATTGAACTCCAAACAAAGTAGGATGCATGATCTCATTTACTAGGTGGCCCTTGGTAGGTTTGTTTTTTTATTGGGCTCTAATTCTGACAATTGATAATTCTTGTAAAAAAATCTTGTTACAGCACTGAATGTTTTAGTGTTTATGGAATGCATTATCTGGTTGAGTATATAGTTCATGAATTGTCTCCAGATAGATTTAATATTGCATGAATGTGTGAAACAGTTTGTTCTCTCTAGGGAAACTTTTCTTTATAGCCACCTATTGTCATAGATAGAATATTTCTATTTTAAAGTTTTTAACATGGACTACTATCACATTTTAAACATATACTTACACTGGTATTATATCTAAAGGTCTTGCGTTTAACTAACAGTGTATTCTTATAACACGATCACACATTCATAATGTAAGTTAGTGAAGCTGTCTGGCTTCTCAAAGGATTCTTCTTATCTACCTCTGTTGACATTTGACCTTGGAGTGCTTCACAGCAACCAGCTGACATAAACTGGCTACTTGCATTTAAACCTCAGCTATGGTTTAAAAAGGTATTTTAAACCAATGAGAATTCTTTCTTTTTTTTATGTATGATCTGGGTGTTAATAGAATGAGATTTTCCTAACAACTGGCATAAGCTTCCAAGAAAGTACTTGGTTGGTCCGAAAGCTTAAGCACTGTTTTCTTTTGTTACATCTATGTTGGTCCAATAAAAGGTATCAAACCATTTTTTTCTAGATATATTCTTACAAGGATCAATATGGCAAATATTTCTTATGAAAAGTAATACAACTCACAATTCTGCAAGGCCATTGGCCAAAATGGAAGCTTACTAGTAGAGTAGATTTGTGGTGTCATGTTAGACATGGGGAATGCAATTATTTTCAAGAAACTGTCAATTAAAATGTTTATTATTTTAACTATGTTATTTTATCATTAAATGTTATAAATATGGGACTTAACAATTAATTCAATCTCTCATTTCCAATGTACATTGTTAATGTGACAGCCAGCAAGAGTTGCGCAAGTATTCACTCTGAGATGCACTCAGTAACTTGTCAGTAAAACATTTTAGCACCCAAATATTTAGGTAACAGGGCAATAATAACAGAACTGTTATCACTAGTGGGATTATTCTAACATAAGCATAATTAAAATAACAATGGGAACTCATTTCTTCCATTAACCCTTAGAACATTCACATGTAGTTTTAAGAGTAGGTCCCTTCCGGTGCTATACTATACAAATACATTACTAACATGCTTGTTCTTGTCCCTATTTTGTATATCACCATTTTGTATTCAGCTTCTATACATATTACTGAGTTCATTTACTTTGTATCCAAATTTGTGTCTATCAGACATATGCACTGCACTTCATGATGAGTACTGGCATTTTGTACAGTGGCACCCACCAGGACCAGATGCCTGATCCTGCAGACATCTGCAGAATTCTGTAGGAAATGGTGTACTTCAAAACAGTTGTCATGCAGGAAACTGTGACACACTGTGAGACTGCTTCTTATCGTAGCAAACATTACTGAATATTTCATGTTCTGTATACATTGTTTTGTACATTTACTTTGACAAAATCTTAATTTTATTATTATTTTTTCATAGCACTTTTTGTTACTGTATTCTCCCCTCACTGAGGTTGCATCGGGAAATGAGCTTTGGTTCAGAGGGCCTGACCCTGTAAGCAAATTATAAATAATTAAAAAAATATATGGTTTTCATACAGGTTTCTAAAAGCCATCTCTAGTTAATATAGAAACATAGAATTTGACAGCAGATAAGGACTGCTTGTTCCACCCAGTCTGCCTATTTCTCCCTACCTACATTATTATGGCAGACTGTACTTGATATACAGCTCTTTCTCCCTCCCCCCTTCCTTTCCACTATGATTCACTTCTGCCTATCCCATGAATTCTTGAACCCCACCACTATTTTTGCCCCTACCACCTCTGCTGGAAGGCTGTTCCAGGAATCCACTACTCTTTCTATGAAGAAGTACTTCCTCACATCTCTCAAGAATCTATCCCTCTCTAGGTTCATAGCATGTACCCTTGTTCTTGATCACATTTTTATTCCCAAAAATACTTCCTTCCTGTACCTTATTCACCCCCATGAGGTATTTAAAGTTCTCTATCATACCCTCCCCATTCCAGGGTGTACATATACATTTGTCTTTCTGTGTAGGACATTTGATACAGACCCTGTACCATTTTAGTTGTCCTCCTTTGGACCGCCTCCACCCTGTCTATGTTCTTCTGGAGTTGTGGTCTCCAGAACTGTACACAGTACTCTAGGTGGGGTCTCACCAGCTATCTATACAGATGCAACACCACTTGGCTCTTTCTACTGGTGATACCCCATCCCTATGCACTCCAGCATCCCACTAGCCCTCCCAACCGCCTTGTTGCACTGCCTGTATACTCTTAGGTCATCAGATATGACTACCCCCAGGTCCCTTTCCTGATTGGTAGCTATCAAAAATCCACAGATGATACTGTGCAAAAACTGGGATGGGCGCAGTATAGAGGGTAGCAAGCCCAAATAATAGTACCAAGCCAAAGAAGACTGCACTCCACAGAAATGAATGCCACAAAGAAAATTCTAGTTCGCAAATCTGCAGACTATAATTTTATTTGTGGCATTCATTTCTGTGGAGTGCAGTTTTCTTTGGCTTGGTAGCTATCAACACCACTCCATCCAATTTTGTGCTCCACCCCTTGGTTTCTGGGCCCTAAGTGCATTATTTTGCACTCTTCACTTTGAATCCCAGCTTTCATACTCCTGACCACTCCTCTAGTTTTCTTTTTTTTTTTCAATTCCAACTTTATTAACAGATTTTCCACAATACAGGGGACAGAGAATTACAACGTACACTGCATATGTACAGAATGATACATGATCTGCTCCCATCCCCCTTCCCCACCCCATACAGCAGTAAGAATCCATGTTGTAGTATAAAACGCATTACAGTGTACTAGAATAAATTAAAGTTCACTATTACAATGACTCATTTATCCATACTAATCATAATTAGGGTGTGAAGGGGATCTCAAATACTCTTGTATCTCTGCAACTTATTATGGAGGCTCGCTATAGCTTTCTCTGTGTGAAGGTTAGCCAGAATTTCATTGATCCATTCCTGATATGTTGGACTAACCGCATCCTTCCAATGCCTAAGTACAATTTTTTTAACAGATAATGCAATCATGGAAATGTGAAATCTCCGGACTTTAACTTTGATAGAGGACAAATCTCCCAACAAACAGATGTCTGGGGTGAAGCAATCCTGCAAACCCAGAATGGGATCTAAGTTAGTCTGGATAGCCACCCACAATGGCCTTATCTGGGGGCACGACCAAAAAATGTGAAGAAGTGTACCATCTTTCTGACATCCTCTGGTACAAGTCCCTGACCCTATAAGGCCCCATTTCATCAACTTTACTGGGGTGTAATACATATTGTGCATAATATGATATTGCATAAGCCGTAATCTATCCTGAGATACATATCTATGACAAAACTTCCATAAAACTGGCCAATTGGGAGTGTATTGGGGAAAAAAGGAAACCCAGAACTTGATGGGACCTTCAGGTCTCCCATACTTCCAGTGATATAAAACTTGGTATATTTTAGAGATAACACTTGATGAACCCATTAGGGAGGAAAGCTCATATACCAATGAAAAGGCAGGCGGGTGAGGAGAGGTATTACCAAACACTGTGGAAAGCAGGTGCTTTAATTGGACAACTCTGAGATAGTGAGTTACCGGGATGTCACATTTACGAATTATATTAGAAACTGAGAGCCATGCCCCCTCATCGTCCAGAAAAGTAGAAACTATACCATCCCCATTTTGGGGCAACCACATATGAGAGATCCTCCGTTTATTTATGGTGAAGGACGGGGGGTTCCAAACGGACTGAGACAGATTCAAGTGTGGAGTGTACCGCAAAAACGAACAAAGCTGTACATGAACTTTTAATGAAGTCCAAAGGGTGGGGCATCTGCTAGCATCTTGAAGGGACGTAATTTTGACATGAAGCATAGTCAAGGGATCCATATTCTCAGACTGGATAAAATCTAACTCAATTTTGAGCCAGACCGGTCTTAGGTGCTCAGGACCCGGACTCACCTACCGCATGTATTTTGCTATGTGGCTAGCCCAGTAATACATTGCCAGATGTGGGATTCACAACCCTCCATCCATTTTCGGAGCAGCCAGTTTATAATATGCCAACCTGGATTGCTTATTGGACCAGATAAAGTTGATAAAAGCTCTGTGCATTCTTTGAAACCAGGACAAAGGAATGAAGGAGTTAAGGAGCAAGAGGGGATAAAACAAACGAGGGAAAACATTTATTTTAATTATATTAATGCAACCCCAAAGGGAAACAGGAAGCTTAGACCATCTATTGAGGTCCTAGACAATCGCTAGGGAAAGGGGCTCCAAGTTCTCTTTGAACCATGAAGAGGGGTTACTAGTGGGGTGTTAAATTGATACCCAGGTATCTAAGAACGCAGGGTGACCAACAAAGACCAAAAGGGGTAATATCACTCTTAAAAACCTTGTGGTTAAGAGGGAAAATGGACAATTTTTTGGCATTCGATTTATAATTTGAGAAAGCACTGAACTTAGTTATTTCCCCTAACATAGCAGGGATAGATGCTGTTGGGTGAGACAGATGGAGGAGAAGATCATCAGCATAAGCCGTGATCTTCACCACATTGCTCCCTATCAGTATGCCTCGTATCTCTGGATTCTTAAGAATATTTCAGATAAGGGGCTCTAAGTATAAATTGATTAAAAGAGGAGAAAGGGGACAACCCTGCCTGGTGCCAGAAAATAAAGAAAAGGGTTTGGAAAATGCTCCATTGCCAGAAACTCTGGCTGAGGGGGTTCGATATAGAGCCCGAATCCAATCTATGAACATGGTAGGAAAGTCGAATACCTTCAAAACCTGGAACAAGAAGTTCCAGTTGATACGATCAAATGCCTTCTCGGCATCCAGGGAAACCAATCCTGCAGGAAAGGTGGCATCCCTGGCCACTGAGAAGACATGTGAAAGAGTGCGTAAATGGTCTGACGATGACCGTCCCCTCATGAATCCCACCTGAGACATACTAATCAGGTCTGGGAGGATCCGGGTTATCCATTCGGCCAGTATTTTCGAGAGAATTTTAACATCCTGATTCAAAAGAGAAATGGGCCTATAACTTTGAACTAACTCAGGGTCTTTGTCAGATTTGGGAAGAAGAACAATCAGGGCTTCAAACAAATGTACATCTACCCTTGCCCCAGAAAGAATATGACGGTACAACCGATGAAGTACCGGTAATAATTGTGTTCGAAAAGTTTTATAAAATAATGCAGAAAAAACGTCCGGCTCTGGAACTCTGTCCGAGGGCAGAGCCCTGATGATCTCTGATATTTCCTCAAGAGATATTGGAGAGGACAACAACTTCCTCTGTGAATCTGACAGGGAAGGGAGAGAAGAATCCCTCAGGTATGCCTCTAGTGCCTCCAAAGAAGGAGGACTATCCATGTCCTTATATAATTGCTCGTAGTACGAGGCAAATTCCTGTACAATCTCTGAAGGGGATACCTTCAAGGATCCATCTGCCTGGGCCCTGATTGGAGGAATAAATCTAGCAGATTCCTGCTGTTTTAATCTTAGAGCAAGCAAGCGACCTGCTTTTTCTCCCTGGTCAGTGTAGCTTGCTTTAGTGCAGATAATGGATATCTCTGCCTTTTCCCTCAACAAGTCTAAATATTTATCTTTAGCCACCAAGAGCCTCCTCATGTCCTCATCCGAGGTGCTGGAGGATAAATTGGCTTCCAGAGACCTTACTAGTGATAGTGAGGATAATAATTCAGCCTCTCAAGCCCTTTTCCTCTTTGTAGCTAGGCTAATAATAATCCCTCTCATATAGGTCTTAAAGGCACCCCATACAATATCAGGTGCCATACCCTCTGAAAAGTTGGCGGAAAAAAATAAATCAATCTGTTCTTTTATTAAGCTACAACATTTAACATCTTTCAATAATTGTTCATTTAATTTCCATCGGGTTTCTTTTTTGGGAATATTAAGGAAAGCCAGATTGCAAACCACCAGAGAGTGGTCGGACACTGGACCTGGCTGAATCGAGGCTGCTAAGACCCCCGGTAAGAGGGCCTGGGAAATTAAAAGATCGTCGAAGCGAGACTGGGTTCTGTGCACAGGCAAATTAAAAGTATACTCCCTGACCTTGGGATGTAATACATGCCACACATTACACAGTCCGCACTGATCCAGTAAATCCCTGAATGCTCTCTGCCTGGGAGACAAACTCCTCGACCCACTGCCAGACCTGTCCACATCAGGGTCCAAAACCAGGTTAAAGTCTCCGCCCATAATTATAGCAA
Organism: Neoceratodus forsteri; assembly: GCA_016271365.2. Lineage (NCBI taxonomy): Eukaryota > Metazoa > Chordata > Ceratodontiformes > Ceratodontidae > Neoceratodus > Neoceratodus forsteri. The sequence goes on along the minus strand of CM057449.1, from coordinate 604,863,204 downwards.
TGGGAAGCATCAGAAGAATGATGGAAATAAGCTTCATAAAGAAGCCCGGATCATCTACATTAGGCCCATATATACTGCAAAGTAAAATTGGCATGGACCAAAGATTCCCCTGAACCAGGACGTATCTACCACCTGGGTCCCTAAAGACTTGCTTGGAGACAAAGGGAATGCCTCTATTAACCAGAACCATAACCCCACAACTGTTGGTGGATCCCGAGGCATTGAACACCTGTCCAATCTGTTGTCTCCTAAGTTGTAGAGTTTCACACTCTAGTAAATGAGATTCTTTCAAGAACATAATCTGAGAACACAATAAATTTAGATGTTTTAACACTTGATATTGTTTAACTTTTTTCCTTATCCCCTTCACATTCCAAGTAGCCAGATTAATACTATTAGCCATCTAAATAGGAAAAAATAAGTCCCTTATATAACATTCGGAAATTACTACAACAATAATCAAATATCCACAACCCCTGATTACTGCTGTATCCCCTTCCCAACTCTGCACCCTCCTCCCCCGCTCTAATCCCCCACAAACCCCCCGACTAAGATGCCCCCAACATCCCATAGATTGAGTAAACCAAAACTCTTGAATTTAACCTTAACCCTACCCACCCTACCACCCCAACTATCACGAGCAACGTTCAGCAAAATACCATTTTTCTTCCTCCCCTTCCAGCCTCCCCAGCATGCGCCCCCAAACCCTGCCTAATTATGCAACACCTTCCCATAAAAACTGGTAACTGTTAATATCTATGAAAAGGAAATAATGTTGTAAGTGACATCACTCAAACATTAAGCTCCTGATAGCCAGAGGGAACGTTCTCTGAATGGAAACTAACTAATGAACCAGATTACTGGTATGGGAAAGTGGTAACATACCATGTGATAGCTGAACTCGCTATTGTAACTGCTGCTACCAGCGACAACAAAGCCATTTTAAAGTTGTTCCGAGCCAGCAGCAGGTCTAAATGATCCTAAATAAAGAATCTCAGTATATTCCCAGTCCCCCACCAGAAAGCTCTATAAGGAAAAAATAAACTCCCCAATTATCTGGTGGAGCTGAACCTCCAAATTAATGACTAGGGCACCCTCTGGCGATACAAGCACGAAAACACATGGCCATTCAAAATTATACAAAGGGGTCACTCTCCTGAATATTGCCATAGCAAAATGAAGCATCAAGCCAGAAAGCTTCATTCTGACATTTAAACAAAAAGAAACACTCTGGTACCCTTGTAGATAATTGTCAAACACAATCCATGCAGGGAGAGAACCCTCCCCCCAGACAAAATATACTCCTATTGAACAGTCTCTTGGCATATGCAAATGCCCCGTAGTACTAAGCAATAGAATATGCTATGAAAATAACATGATCCCAATGAAAGTAGTCCCTTTGGTCGTAACTCTCAGGAACACACAGGATCAGACGAACATTCTTTTCTCATTTCTGATAGTAACTCGAGAAGGACTTCTCCCTTCCAACGCTGATTTGAGTAACACAGAGAAAGCAGATCATGTGTCCCAAAATAGGTCAGGCAAGGCAGACTTTAGCCCCATAAGAGCAGCTTCAGGGTCCTCGTAGGTTGCCCAGGTACCAGCCACCTGTACCTGCAATCTGGCTGGGTAGCCCATTTTAAACCGAAGGCCTGCTGCTATGAACTTTGAGACGATGGGATGGAACGCTGTACATTTTAATCTAACCGACCCCGGTAAATCTTGTGCAATTCTGAGCCTGACACTCTCCCACTTAACTTCTTGCAATTCTTTCACTTTTGCCAGGAAGTGTTGCGCTCAAAGTAATTCAAAAAGCGGCATTTAATGGGACGTGGCATTGCTTCTGGGGACGGTTTGGGTCGCAAGGACCTATGTGCCTCTCTATAATATACTTGGCCCCAAAGGGAGAGGGGCCGGAGATCTTTTCCACCAATTTCTGCACAAAGGTAATTGCATTCTGGCCCTCTTCTCCTTCTGGGAGCCCCAGAATAACTATATTATTCCTTCGGCTGCGGCCCTCTAAATCTTCTAATTTAGCTTCCAGTCGAGAGAATTTCTGCCGCATAGCCACAAGACCAGGGTCAATTTTTTCCACTTGTTTCTCAAGGAAGGAGATTCGGGCTGCATTGTTTGAGGTTGCCATTGACACCTCTTCGAGCTTTTTAGAAAGGGATTTGAGTTCAGCTGAGATTTCTTTTACTTCTTCACGGAAGGGTTTAAACTCCTCCAAGAATCTGCTCAGTGTTAGTGGTTCTTGCTCAGCGATCAGGTTCAAAGACTCTGGCTTATCCGCTGCACTCGAGGCCCATGGTTTCTTCGGGGCCTTCTCGGGGGTGACCGGTGGGGTGTGCTTCTGTGGAGCTTTTTTCATGTACACCTCCATCGCAGCCGAAATCAAGCCAGCAGGAGCACAGGATTCTAGGAAGGCGATATTAAGCAACTTTTCTGAGTTTTAGGCAAATATAGTCACCCAAAATACAATGTTTTTCAGTTGGGAGGCTGGAGCTGTACAGAGGAGCTTCTACCCAGTACCCTGCATCACGTGATCCTCCACTCCTCTAGTTTTCTCAAGTCTCTGTTCATCCTTTCTACCCCTCCCCACTGGAGTGTCCACCCTATTGCAGATTTTGTTGTCATCCACAAATAAGCAGACCTTCCCCTCCAACTGCTCTGTAATGTCACTTTTAAATACATTAAAGAGGATCAGTCCCAGCATTGATCCCTGGGGCACCCCACTGGTCACCCAGCCTTCCTCAGAGTGAACTCTGTTTACCACCACCCTCTGTCTCCTATCCCCTAACCCATTTCTTATCCAGTTTATCACCTTTGGACGCACTCTTAAGCTACCCAGCTTGCATACCAGTCTTCTTTGTGAAACGATGTCGAAAGCCTTACTGAAATCTAGGTAAGCCATGTCCACTGCTCTACCCTGAACTAATTCCTTTGTCACTCAATCAAACAAACCTATTAGATTCATTTGACATGATCTCCCCCCATCAACCCATGCTGTCTCGGGTCTTGTAACTCTCTGGATTCAAGACATTCCACAGTCCTTTCCTTCAGCATTGATTCCATTTACTTTCCTACCACCAATGTCAGGCTGACTGGCCTATAATTGCCAACCTTCTCCATGCTGCTATGTTTATGGGACTACATCCGCTCTTCTACCATCCTCTGGAACCAATCCTGTTTCCAGTGAACTGTTAAATAGCACTGTCAGAGGTGCAGCCAGTACCTCCCTGAGCTCCTTCAGTACCCTTGGATGCATCCCATCTGGCCCCTTTCTTTGTTCACTTTCAGATTTGTGGTTCCCTTCAGTACTCCCTCCCTCCAGAGCTTCTGTTACTTTTATGTGGCTCCTCCTCTTCTCCTTCCTCTGTGAACACTTAGCAAAATTATTTGTTGCATTCACTTGCATACTAAAAAATGTCTCATCCCCTTTTGTTACCTCCTGGGCTATTCTCTCTTCAGTTTGTCCCTTTGTGCACCTTTGCTGCTTTCCCTGCTTCCCCCTGTTTCTCCTGATACATCTTCCTTTACCCTTAAGAAAATCTTTATCAGAAATTGTTGATACTGTGTTTATGGCTTTGTTCTTACATATATCTTTTCTTTTTTCTTTCACCTTAGGTAAGCCTTTCATCACTTTTTTCTAGACCTGCAGCTGTTTGGAATATCCTACCCCTTCCTACTGGGTAACAGCTTAATTGCTAAGGTGTCCTTGATTCTGAAGTCTTGACAATATCAAAGGACAGGTCCAGCAGTTTGCTTTCTTGTTTTTTAACACTGCCTCTTATTGAATTAAAATATTATTGAATGACTGCAATATTTGCTGCCATCAATTTCTTAAAAAAAATGTTTTAATAAGTTTAGGCAATGCATCAAGAAAGGGCTTTCTGTTTTTGTTTACTTAAGTTTTTTAATCTTCAGGTTACACTTGTTTGTTATTTGGTTTGATACTTCACTGAAGGGCTCGGTTACGTTCACTGAAGGACTTGATTGTTTACACCTGTCAGGTATTATTGGGTTGCTACATGAGGTCCCTGCACCCTAATTGATACCCTCAGAGGTACACCGTAGACAGCTAATGCTTATGTATAGGTTACACTAATACATAGGGCTAAGGGCATCTACCGTATGAGAGTAGATGTCAGAATATGAATGCATATTGTTGTAATCCACTTTGCTTGCTAATGCACACATATTATACCATGTATTTTCTGTCTATTTCTTACTTGTCAGATGCCAAGACACCTGTCCTTGAAGTAATTATAATATGTAAGGCAACATTGCCATCCTTCGGTGATGTGCACCACTACATGTAGTTATGCAAGACTCTGTATAAGAACTTCTTTGTTCTAAAACTGATGACTTTACAGAATTATATAATGTTATTTTGGACCGTGGAGCCACCTCTAATTTAGCCAATAGGGCTCATCTCTGTAACTAGAAATGTTTCTATCTTTTGGTAACCATAGTAATTATCATAGGTATATAATGTTATGCACAGGCTTTACACCTCAGAGACCTGAGAGATCCCAAGAAACTACAGAGAAACCTCGAGGTGTAGGGAACGCTTAGCACTGGCTCCCGGTTCGTATTGGTAAGAACTGCTTATGGCAACTGTGATCTATCCCTTTTGTAGTAATAAACTTATTTATTACTCAAATGCAACTTGTTTGTGATTACTTGCATTCCCAATATCGTCAAGAATCTGAAGGTGAGGTTCAAACCTCTCAACAGGGTCTTTAAAAGTGTTTTGCTCAACTACCAGCCCCACCCTGAAGAAGACTTGAGTGAGAGTCAAAGACCTGGGTCTGTTGCTGGAGCAACAGTGATTTGCTGTGATTCAGGGTCTATGCATTTGTTTATTTTCCAGTACTAACTTAGTAAAGCATATATTTTGCCTCACAACATTGTTTTTTGCCTGATTCCATGTGTCACCACTACCTTTTGATTTTGGCTTCAATGTCTGAGGGTGGCAGCCCTCTTTGTGGTGAGCACCAGCCCTGCATTGTGCATCGAAGCATTACCTGTTTGGATTTTGAATGCTACCCTTTTAGCCTTTACCCTTTGAGCCACCTCTTTCAAGAAGCATAGTGGTCTCTTTTGCTTCTTGCTTACTTGTCTGATGCAGAGGTTTGTTGCCTTTACAATGCTTCCTTTTAGCTTAACACACTATTCCTCCACCCACCTAGGCAATCCTCCTCTGCCAGGTCATCCTTGAGGCATTCACCCATCTTTATAAAATCTTCCCTCCTGAAGTCCGGGACCCTTACCCTTGTGTGGTTCGATTCCACAGCCATCTGTATATTGAACCACACTGTACAGTGATCACTGATCCCCAGGTGGCCTCCAACCTTGACATATGCCACACTACCCCTGTTAGTGAGTACCAGGTCCAATGTTAACTGATCATCAAATTAAATCAAATTAAACAATTCTTTATTTGTAAAAAGGCGTCTTTCCAAAACCAAGGTGCCCGCACAACAACTTAATTAAAACACATCAATAAATAAGCAATACAAAAAGTTCAAACTAATAAATACAGCAATAAAAATCAGAAAAGGCTAGGCTAAAAAGATAAGTTTTCATGGCAACTTTAAAACTTTGGATGGTCAGGCAATCTTGCACCCAACGAGGTAGAGAATTCCACAGGATCAGGGCCATAAAACTAATGATCATGAGTTCATTCATTGAATAGTTGCCTACTCCAATCTACATTTGGCAGGTTGAAGTTCCCCACCAGCAGCACCTCCCCTTTTCTGCCATCTTGGCATTGACTTCTACCAGTGCTTTGTCTACTCCCTCACCCTGTGCTGGAGGTCTATAGATCATTACAGTGTGAACAGTGCATCCATTCCCCATCTCCATGGTGACCCATAATACCCCTGCCTCCCCCTGTATTCCTTGTATCTTCATCACTTTTATGCTATCCCTCACATAAAGCACCACACATCCTCTGTTTCTTCCCACTCAATCCTGCCTGAAAATAATATAGCCTGGTATGGCCATATCCCAGTCATGATTTCCAGTGCATCATGTCTCAGTAATGTCCACAATAACAAGGTTGGTCTCTGCCATGATGGCATCTAGGTCCAGAGTCTTATTTTCTAGATTTCTAGCATTCACATACATGGCCTTCCAGATTTTGTTTCCACTCTGCCTGTTGCTCCCCTTTTTATCCTGCCTCCTTCCCCCTCTCTTTCTAATGCTCCCCTTCCCTTCCCCTTTATCTCTACCACTCTGCTTCCTTTATTAATTCGCACCCTGGGGGAGTCCTTTCCCTTTGTAGTCTCCTTACTCTCTACTTCAGCCTGTCATGGGGCAGTGTCTGCCTCCCTGATTCCTTCTGCCACTCCCCTTAGGTAGTTTAAATGTTCATTAGATAAAATTTAAAATGTCTACTGAGGACTGTAGTTCTTCTCCTGGATGGATGCAGGCCATCGACCCTGTATAGCCGCTTATCGTCCCAGCTAGGTTCCCAGTCCTCAATGTAGACGAACCCCTCCACTATGGTAATAATGTAGATAGGGAAAATGGGCAGATTGTGTGGGCCAGGTGGTCCTTATCTGCCATCAAATATCATGTTTTTGCATTTCACTCTGCACCATTCCTTCAGCCATAAGTTGAAGACAGGCAGCACCTCAGCAAAAACCACTGAGCAAGCTACCTGTCTTAGACCACTCACCATTATCCTAAATTCCCCCTACACTATCCCAATTCCCAGCCCCATCTCTAGTCAGGTCATTATTCCCCAGGTGACAACAACATCCTGCTTGCCCTCCTGTCCTGCTGCCCTACGGATCCACAGGATCCACTTCCCATCCCTTCAGGTTGTGGAGCTGCGTAGGCACCTAATCTGCACCCCCCCTTCCTATTCCCAAAACTATACCTAACTATACCTAACAAAATGGAGTCCCCCAGAAAAAGCTGCTTCCTCCTCCTCTGGGGTCCCCTGCCATCCTCTTTGGGGGCTTCTTTGTTGAGGGATTCCACATCCTCCCCAGTCACTACTGCAGATGCCTCCTCCCAGCAGTCAAGTCCCACCAGGGCAGCATAAGAATTATATAGTTGTACTGGTTGAGGAATATGCCCTTGTCCCAACAACCCCACCCTTCCATAGCCCACCATATTCCAGCTGTCCCTCCTCCCTGGCAATCTCTGAGGTAACAGTGGCAGACTTGGTGGCCTTTGGGTGGAAAAGAGATATGCCAAATCCTAATCACCTTGGCCTGGAGTCTAGTGACCTCCTCCCTCAACCTAGACAGGTGTTTTCAGATGGAGCAGCACCACAGTCTCCAGAAGGTCTCTTTGAAAACTGCTGCACAGCCACTGCATTGCATCACTCCAAGTATTCACAACTTCTGTTCTCCCTGTGATACCAGGGAATATTTTTGTAGCCTTACCCCTAATAAGGTGTTTCTAGTTTCCCCCCTTTTTTTTTGTTAATATTTGTGTTTCCCTATGCCTTGTTTAAATCTCCTTATACTCCTAGCATAGATAGGGTGTTTCTCCTGTTCTCAGTTTTGACCTACCTTTGACCTTCTGCCCTTCCCAGCATTGACTGTTACACAGTAGTGAACAGGCTCCTTATCTTAGTCAACTGGCTGAGTACTCTGCTTTCCTGCTTCCTTCTACTGATGCCTGCTGATGCCTAAGACACCAGTCACCTGCTTCACTCCTTTGCTGTCTACTCACTCACTGGGACAGGAATGTGCTGAACATGTTTGAGTGGAAGTGCTTTTAGAGTGCTCCTGTAAGAAGACACTAAGCCTCTGTCAGATCCACCCCCCAAGTACACACCTGATTCACAGGACTTCCTGATTGTACTCAACCCAAAATTAACCTCCTGAGCTATTTTCCCTCACAACACCTGTTTCAATTTTTAAGACTAGTTTTGAAGTTCCAGAAAAACTGCCTACAAATCTCTTTTTTATCAAAACTTAACTGCTACTTTCAATATGAAGAGAAATATAAATATACCTTTATGGTTTTAAGGTAAAGCTAGGTGCTTTCACTCTGCTTTGTTAGCAAGGTCTGTTCCTCCAGCTTAGGACCCCAACTAATTTGGCATTTTAAATCTTCTGCCTTTTTAGGGCTGTGGGCAGAGCCTACAGCCCTTCTGTCATCTGTAGCTCTCAAAACAGCTTTTCCTAGAATTTCCTTTTTAGACATTTGTGTGTATTCCTCCACAGCTGCAAAGTAGTGTACTCTTCCTCTGATTTTTGCTATTTGTTGCTCTATGTTAAAGGCATCTGAAGGGGTGAGGGGGATGCTACTGTATTGTACCTCAGAACTTCTTAGGATATTAACAAAATAAAGCTTTGTCAACTGCTGTTTCTATCATCTGTCCAGCTCAGTCTAACAGATTTGTTCTATTTCTTTCAGCAACCAAGGGGTTAACTCATTTCCTGTAGGATTTTGTGAAAACCAAAGTTAGACTCAGTGTCAGATTACAGATAGTGGAATTGTAGTTTATTAGCTGACATTCCTTTCCACAGGACAAGTTGGAGGCGGCTAGCACTGGAAACAGAAGACTGTTTTGTTCTTATTTTATAATATGATGTACTGAGTGTGTATTTAGTTGCAGGGTAAGGGCCTTGAAGAAAATAATAATATTTATGTAACTTATTCAAGATTCCATCATGTGGTCAGAAAACAAGTCTGAGAGAATTTGTGTAAAAACTGACGAATGTAAAATGCAAAAAATAGCATGCACACTGGCCTCTGAGACTGGAAGATCAGAAGGCTGTAGGTTTTATCCCCGCACTAGGCATGAGGGTTAAAGAGCTTGTGTACTGCCTAAAACTAATATTAGATTTTAAAAGCAGTCAACCATTACCTTTTATATTTGAGGTACTTTATATTTTCTCTTTGTTTAATTAGAAGTTTGCTCACCTGATGTTGATATGTGTGATGTGTGGAACAGCACTCTGTGTGGCAGCTGACATAGGTAGCTATACTGCCCCCCCACTACATCACCAGCATTGTGACCTCACTGACTGTGACATCACTGCTACTTAGGAACAACAATTCAGTGACTGCCAAGTCATTCACCTGTGATTTCACTGTCAGTTTGACATACAATTTCAATACCTAACAGCAAATCAGAGCCCTTTTCCTGATAAAAGGCTGCCAACATATTATATTTAAATAAACAATAAAACCACAAATAAGGAACTAGTGGCTTATGGAAAAATCTACAGGGATTTATACAGGGATTTGATGCTGCCTGTACAGGGAAAATGCAGGAAAAATGAGGGCTTGTTACAGAAAAATGGTTATTTGGATCTGGGAGCACTGTGATTATTGTGCCTAAATAACACAATATGGCACCAACAAGAAAATTACTTTGGTCATTTGGTAGCTCTTCACAGCCCTATCGGCTCTGGCTAGATTTTGTTTTAGAAGTCACTAAGCCTCTGTCAGCTCCACCCCCCCCCCCCATTACACATCTGATTCACAGGGCTTCTTGAATCTACCCAGTCCAAGATTTATCTACTGAGATAGTTTCTCAAACACCACATGTGACAATCTTATAGACAAGTTCAGAGTGCCCCAAACATTGCCTACAGATCTCTTTTTTCTCCCCACTTACCCTGCTACTTTCAGTATGAAGAGAAATATAAATAAATATAAATATACCTTTACAGTAAAGCTAGGTGCTTTCACTTCTCTGACAGCAATGTTCATTGAAAACTGCATCAAAGTGATTCTAAGAAAACTGGGCAGCACGTTGGCACACTCTTTGAAAATCATGTACTAAGTGCCAGTTCATTGGCATCTCCAGCCCTTTGCTGCAAATCTTATTTTGATGAAGATCTCAAGGCCCTGAAAATGAAGTCATTGTGAGGGTATGGCTCCCCAAAAATGCTTTGAAGCTGGAAGAGAGCACCCAGCACTGCTTTGATCCACTATTCCTACGTCACGTAGAAAAAAACTTCAAAGATTTCTCTTTTTCAAAACAGCATTTTCAATCTGCTGTCACCCCTTCTAAGGTGCTTTTTGATGTTCTGAATTTCTGCAGATGTTCAGAATTGTTCAAAGATACATCAGACTGCCCCACAGAACCTCTTACAGTAGCGGTTAGAGGGGCCCTTTAACAAAATGGTACTATGTGAGCCGGCACCAGCCCACCTGTCAGTCATTATCATTCATGCTTTTTGAGCCACTGAACTCATAGAATGCTTTGTATGCCAATAATTTTTATAGTACTATAGTGACCAGATAGTGGTCTATGTGTGTAGTGCTGTGAAATTTAATTTATTTTTACTTTACCCAAATGCTGTTGCCTTTTCACTGTTAAATCTGATTGCCTGCATATCTGTGTAACCTCCTGTGTTATGCCTGACAATAGGAATTCATTGGTCCAGAGCGCTCACCGAGCACTAAAAGCTAAATAAAATAAACTAAACTGTGGAAGACCCGGGTTCCCAAGTGACATGGGTTCTTATACTTGTTGGGTCAGCAGAAGGTTGGTGTATTGCTTTTACTTTGTAGAGAGGGTCAGAGTATATAACTCTTCAGACTACCTCCAGCTGAACAATGAGCCCCATTTTTAGCCTTAATGTATTTATTTATTTTAAAATTTTCACCAGGGAAGACATACTGAACTGGTAACAGCTCATCTCCAGATGTGCCCTGGGGGGAGGGGGTAAAGAAGGGTCATGAATAACAATTAGAACTTTTTTTTTTTTACGCAGCAGGTAATAACAGAACTAAGCATCACAGAGGTATTAATTTAACTAAGCTTCATATAATAAGCAACTTCGAAAGGCATTTAAACAAAATATGTACAATGGCATGGAAATAGCAGGTTGCATCATTAGAACAAGAAGAGGATGATGTAAAATTAAAAGTGCGAAGTTCAGATAATGCAGACTGATGGTAGCAAAGCTAACAAGTGGATATTCAGGAAGAGTCTAAATGAAGAGGGGGGAAATGGGGTTAGCAGCTGGAGCTAGGGTGAGGAGTTAGAGTTAGATGGGAAAGGAGATGAGGCATGCGACAGGTGGAGGGAGTGAAAGTGGCAGCACAAAATCGGGAGCAAGCTATTTACCCTCTTGTGCTGCCAGCCATTTGCACTATAGACAAATGAATCACTTAGTTGCAAATGGAGGAGTCCCCCTGCAGCTAACTCACATGGAAAAGGATGACAGTGGCTACAATTTGTGTTTACATCTACTAACATGCTAGAGTGTGACTTATAAGTACTGTATGGGTGTTGTCACCCAGAAGTCCTCCATACCCTCACCACTTTTCCTCTCTTGACATTTGGCCAGTTTCTGGGCCAGCTGCATCTTAAATTATTCAGGACCGCTCACCCATTACCTGATAGTCCAGTGCCCCCATCCATCCATGCACCATAGGTATTTAACCTTCTCTGACATCCAGTGGATCATCCCCAGCTCCTTTCCTGCAGAAATCATGGCCAACTGGCCACATGCATCCAAACATCAAGGCCCCCCCCCCAATCATTAGTGTCATGCCACAACATTGCAATGACCCCACACTGTCTGCCAGTAGAAATTCTACAGGCAGGGTAGTCACAAACGGCTGCAACAGGTAGTGCGAGTGGCACTATACACTGAGTATAGACCTCCATGCAATTTGGATTGTGGCCCCCTACTCCCTTCCCCACATGGCCACAGTTTATTTAGATGCCATTCAAGGTATGGCTCAGACCCACCTTGTTCTCCTCTGGCAAAAACAGGTCACAGCAACCACTTTATTCCAGTTACTGTAACTGAGAATGGAAGCCAATGAGTGGGCCGTGGTTGGGTCTTGGAAGAGTCCACCATCAGCGCCTTATGTGTGGAGGCTGGTTGCTCTGCTGTACTCTATGATCACTGGGATGTGAGGCACATGGATACACAAAACAAAACAGAATAAACAAGCTAGTTCCAAGTGGAAAAATCAGTACTGTTTTTCCTGAATTTTGTGTCCAGTAATGGCTAATGATGTTCCCGGGATGTTGTTCAACAGACAATGTTACTCTCAATACATACTATAGATGCATACACATTGATAGCAGAGAAATACTCTAGACCCATCCGGTCTGCCAGTGCCACCTAACTATTCTGCTTTGTCCTAAGGGCAATCCTCCCCTTTTTTACTGTCTTCCTGTTGTTTAACTAAACCCACCTGCATGTCCCTTCCCTGCTTGAAGCTGCCAGTTGAGTTGGCCTGTACCACATCTTACAGTAGCCTAGTCCACTTATCCATCACACTTTCTTTGATGTGCTTCCAGATGTCTTTTTTTACTCTTTCTCCCTACCAACTTCAGAGAATTGCTTCTCATGCCTGTGTTTGTGTTTAAATTCAAAGAAAATGGTTCCTTGGGGCACTCAGTCAGAATAGCACCACTGAGAACAGCACAGTCAAGAACCACGCCAGTCAAAATGCCACCACTTTATGTTTTGAGGGGGGCACCACCCCCCACACCTCCCGGACTAATAAATCCTAACTCTAGGGGGAGCATATCATGGGGCAGGAAGAAAATTGTGGGGGCATGGAACACTGTTTCTATGGTCCCCTGTAAAAAAAATTAAATCATGATAAAGGCAAAATCTAGGGAAACCAGGATTAGAACCCTGGTCTCCACTACCACCCAGATATGCCTCAGCCCTCCACATCATGGGAGCAGCTCAGCCAGCCTCCAGAATTCTGCTACCCTTGTTCTGTGGCAGCATCACAGACAGCAACCTGGGGAGCACTTACTGCAAGTGCTGTAAGTCCCCTCTCACTGATCGTGGCAGTGCTATTCAGACAAGCAGTCTCTTTAGGTGCACTATTCTGGTAGCGCTATTCTGGCCAGGTATGGTTCCGTGGCATCTACTCTATTTATCCCACATAGGTACTTGTTTGTCTCAGTGTTGTCACCACTTTAGCTCTTTTTCTCCAGGGTGTACATGTTTGAGTCCTGCAGTTTCTCCTCATATAAAAAGTCCCCAAGTTCATGCACCACCATAGATTCCTTGCACTGTACTGCCTCTATATTGTTGCAGTCTTTCCTCAGGCATGGGCTACTGTACCTTGCCCAGAATGCCAGGTGCAGGTGTACCACTGACCTGTATAAGGGGAGGATCACCTCCCTCCTTCTACTGCTAATCCCCTCCCTATGCATTCCAGCATTCTGTTTGCTTAGTTTACTGCCTATAGCATTGTGCAGTTGTTTTAGGGTCTCTGCTGTCATTACACCTAAATTCATTTCTTCCAGAGTGCTATCCAGCACCATCCCTCCCATTTCCTATTGCATTCTTCGGTTCTGCTTCCCAATGTGCATTACTTTACATTTTTGGAGTTAACGTTCAGTTGCCATGACTTGTACTGGCTCTCCAATCTGCCAAATCCTAGCTTAGTTCTTTTCTTCCTTCCTCCATGCCTAACCTTGCACAGATCTTTGTGTCATCCACAAAGAGGCAGATCTTAGCCTTGATATCTTCACTTACATCACAGATAAAAATATTGAAGAGTACTGATCCTAGGACCAACCCCTGAGATACCCAATAATCATTTCCTTCTCCTCTAAAAACTCCCCATTGACTACCTCCCTCTGTGTTCTACCCTACAGCAAGCTCTGTGACTTAAATTCTGGATGGGTGATAAACTAGTTATGTAAAATATAACATGCCTCAAAAAATGTTCCTTTTTAAACACTCTAGAGAGAGTAAAAAGCTGTTTCAGAGCCCTATTAAGTCCTATTAAGTAGACCTGGGTACATATTGTACCAGTTCCAGGAATTCCAGCGTATGTCATATGTATAGCAGACATCTGAGCAGATGCACTCCTGTTCTGGACTGGGTAGAAGGCCTGTGGAGCTGCTTGTCCCCCCCCCCGGTGCCCCCAAAATCTGTTAACTGCATGTTCTGGAGAACAAGATAAGTGAGGTGGTGACTGGACACTCACGTGTGCTGAGCTCTGCCACACTGATATCTTGAGAGAGAGGTGTACATGACAGAACAGTTCCTCCAAGCCAAGTATGAAAGCCAGTTTATCCTCCAAGCCTTGACACTGGCATGTACTGAAGGCTTACTCAGGTGTCAGCGTGGCTCAGTTGGTAGCACATCTGCCTCTGGACCAGAAGGTCGTGGGTTCTCGTCCCACACCGGGATTGGACTTGCACTTAAAAATCGCTGGCATCTGAGTGCAGTATTGGGGGGTACTGTACTGCTGGGGTGTGCCGTCCTTCGGATGAGACATTAAACCGAGGTCCCTTCTACCCATCCTGGTGTTGTCCTGGTGGGTGTCTAGGTGGAAGTAAAAGAACCCAGGGCACTCTTCACAAAGAGTAGGGAACATTCCCAGTGTTCTGGCCAACATTCCCCTTCCCATAAACCGGTTCATGCAATTATCCAGGCTGTGTGTGGGTGATGATGTGTGATATGGCCGCCACCACACATTCAGTCACTTCACTACCAGTCTAGCATTGCTTGTAAAGCGCTTTGGATGTATGAAAAGCGCTATATAAATGCTGATTCTTCTTCTTCTTACCATCAGTGGTGGCAGTATGATGGATCACCACCCTAAGGGAGAAATTGTAACAGTAGGAAATAAAATGTGACAGCACTCCAGAGCCAGGAGTTAGCGGGTAACTCCACTGAAGGTAGTCCACACTTATTTCTTCAGAAATTGTTAGTTTATTTTTTATCCCATTTCAGCAAACATGGAACCCAGTCCATAATACCAAACTGCCTTGGTGCTTTGCCACATAAGGGCTTTGTCAAGAGGTGGGTGTTTGGTATATGACTGCCTACCCCCCCTCAAGCTGGAGATTATGACCCCTTTTTCTGGGGCACTTCTTCAGTTGGAAGGGGTTCTCCGTAGTCACCCTGTTTATCCCTTTTAGGTACTTGAAGGTCTCTATCATGTCCCCTCTCTCCCTCCTCAACTCCAGACTGTACATATCTAGGGCTCCCAGCCTCTCCTTATATGGCAGGTGACTGTGCCCCTTCACCATCTTGGTTGCCCTCCTCTGTACCTGCTTCACCCTCTCCACATTCTTCTTTTGGTGAGGTCTCCAGAACTGGACCCCATATTCCAGATAAGGCCTGACCAGCTGGGTGTACAGCGGAATCAGGACCTCTTTCTTCCTGCTGGTGATCCCCCTACCAATACAACCCAACACTCTGCTGGCTTCTTCCTCTGCCCTGCCGCACTGCCTGGCCACCTTCAAGTCCTGAAAGCTGATGATGCCCAGGTCCCTCTCCTCCATGGTAACCACTAGTTGCTTGCCCGCCAGACTGTATTCCCATCTCCCATTCCTTCTGCCCAGGTGCATGACTTTGCATTTCACCATATTGAGGGGTAATCTCCACTTCCTGGCCCACTCCTCCAATTTCCCTAGATCCTTCTGCATCCTTTCAACTCCATCCTGTATGTTCACTCTATTGCAGATTTTGACATCATCCGCAAAAAGGCTCACTCTGATCTCCAACTCCTTGGCTATGTCACTTATATAGATGTTGAATAGCAGGTGTCCCAGCACCAACCCTTGGGACACACCACTCATGACCGCTGACTTAACCAAGGGGACTCCATTTACTAACACCCTCTGCATTCTGCCCCCCAACCAGTTTCGCACCCACCCTATAACCACCTTCCCTAGCCCCAGACACTCCATTTTGTACACCAGTCTACCGTTCGGTAACGTATCAAAGGCTCTCCTGAAATCCAGGTAGGCTATGCACACTGACCCCCCCCGATCCACCACCCTAGTGACCCAGTCAAGAAACCCGACCAGAACAGTCTGACAAGATCTGCCCTTGGTAAAGCTGTGCTGCTTTGGGTCAAGCAGGCTGCTTGCTTCCAGGTAATCAGTGATTCTTCCCTTGAGCAGTATATCCATGAGTTTACCAACCACTGATGTCAGACTAACTGGCCTGTAATTATTCAAGTCCTGCCTCCCCTCCTCCCTTATGCAGGGGTAGCACATCTGCGCAATTCCAGTCCTTTAGGACTACCCTGGTGCATAAGGACTCATTGAACAGATGGGTAAATGGAGCCGTTAGCACCTCACCCAGCTAGCTCAACACCCTAGGGTGAATCCCATCCAGCCCCATGGCCTTGTCCACCCTAAGGCCCCTAAACTCTTTTGAAATCTCTTCTTCACGGAATTGTCCCACATCCACCCCTACCCCATCTTCTCCTGCTGGACCAAAAACACCCTTCCTCTTCCCTCGTGTATACTACGCTGAAGTAACTGTTCAGTAATTCAGCCTTCTCCCAGTCCCCCTCTACCATTGCCCCATCTCAGCTAGCAAACCAGGTATCCCAGTCTCCCCCTTTCCTCTGCTCACTTATATACCTCAAAAAAGTCTTGCCCACCTTCTTGGCCCCCTTGGCTATACTCTCTTCCATTCTTGCTTTAGCCTGACTGACCACCCTCCCAGCTTTCCTTTGCTTATCCTGGTAAACCTCACAGTCCCGCTCACTCTGTATGATTTTGTACTGCCTAAATGCTCACCTTTTAGCTCTGACGCTTTCTCCCACCTCCCTACTGAACCACAGTGGCTTCCTTCTCCTCCTGCTCTTGTTCACCTTCCTAAACAGTGGTCCGTGGCCCCCACAATTGCCCCCTTAATCGTGGCCCAAATATCTTCCGCCTCCCTATGTTTCCCCACTTCCCCTAATGCCTGACAAGTATACTCCTTCATCTTTCCAAAATCAGCTTGCCTAAAATCCAGCACCCTCACATTGGTCTGGTGGTGTAAGGCCGATGCGTGAATCATGAACCACACTGATGCGTGGTCACTACTACCTAGGTTATCCCCTACCATTATCTTCCCCACTCTGCCTCCATTCGTGAACACCAGATCCAACACAGGTCCCTCCCTGGTTGGTTCCCTGACCAGCTGATTTAGGTGGGCTATCAGTAGGGAGTCCACAATCGCTCTGCTTCTGGATGAGGATGCAGACAGGGATTACCACTCCACAACTGGCAGATTCAGATCTCCCATCAGCAGCACCTCCCCCTTGACTGCCATCCTTAGAATCTCATAGAAAAATAGACTTTGACGGCAAATAAGGACCGCTTGGCCCACCTAGTATGCCCAATTCCCTACCTAGAGGATAAGCTGCAGATCCTATTTAACCAACAGCCTATTTCTTCCTACCCCCCCCACAAAAATTGCCTTATGTCTGTCCCATGCATTCTTGAATTCTCCCACAGTTTTAGACCCCACAACCACCTCAGGAAGGCTGTTCCACGCTCCACTACCTCTCTGTGAAAAATACTTCGTACATTGCCTCTGGCCGTCCCCTCTATCTTCAAATTGTGTCCCCTTGTTCTTGCACATCTCTTTTATGAAAGATGCTACCTCTTGGACTTTGTTGATTCCACTGAGGTACTTAAACGTTTCTATCATGTCCCCCCCTCCCTCCTTTCCTCAAGGGTATACATATTAAGCTCCTTTAGTCTCCCCTCATATGGCTTCTCTTGCAGACCCAGCACCATTTTAGTTGCCCTCCTCTGAACTGCCTCCATCCTGTCTATGTCCTCGCGGAGATGGGGTCTCCAGAACTGGATGCAGTACTCCAGATGGTGTCTCACCAGCTGTCTGTACAGGGGGATAACAACTTCCTGTTTTCTGTTATTGATACCTCTCCCTATACATCCCAGTATCCCCCCAGCCCTCCCTACTGCCTTCTCACATTGCTTGCCAACCTTAAGGTCATCTGAAATGATTACCCCCAGGTCCCTTTCCATTTTTGTTGCTGTTACTACCTCCCCCATTGTGTAATCTTCCCCTGGGTTTTTGTTTCCCAGGTGCATTACTTTGCACTTCTTTGCATTGAATCCAAGCTGCCATACTTCTGACCATTCCTCCAACCTTGCCAAGTCCCTTCTCATCCTTTCTATGCCTCCTTGTGTATCAACCCTGTTGCAGATCTTTGTGTCATCTGCAAAGAGGCATACTTTTCCTTCCAGTCCCTCTGCAATGTCACTTATAAAGATATTAAAAGACTGGACCAGTACTGAACCCTGCGGTACCCCACTAGTAACCCCTCTTTCTTCAGAGTGGACTCCATTTACAATTACCTTCTGTGTCCTGTTGTTCAGCCAATGTTTTACCCAGGCTACCACCCTGGGACCCACTCCCAGGCTGGTTAATTTGACTACTAATCTTTTGTGTGGCCCTGTGTCAAATGCCTTGCTAAAGTCTAGGTAGGCCATGTCCACAGCCCCTCCCTGGTCTACTACTTTGGTCACCCAGTCAAAGAAAGCAATTAGATTCGTCTGACATGACCTTCCCGCTGTGAACCCATGCTGCCTTGGGTCCTGTGCCCCACTTGCCTCTAGGTACTCAACAATTCTTTCCTTCAGAAGTGATTCCATCTCTTTCCCTACCACAGAGGTCAAACTGACAGGTCTGTAGTTTCCTGCCTCTGTCTTGGTCCCACTTTTGTGAAGGGGAATCATATCCGCCTTCTTCTAGTCCTCAGGTACCACACCATCCTCCCATGATTTGTTAAAAAGGGTGGTCAGTGGTGTCACTACATAGATACATAGACAGTGTCGGCAGATAAGGGCCTATGGCCCACCTAGTCTGCCCATTTGAGCTTGTAAGTTCAGTTTGTTTTCCTAGAAGTCTATTTCCCCTTACCTGACCTCTAGAATTCCTTTATGTCTATCCCATGCATTCTTAAATCCGTGATTGTTTCAGCCCCACCACTTCCTCTGGCAGGGGTGTTCCACTTGTCCACCACCCGCTCTGTGAAGAAATTCTTTCTCATGTTTCCTCTGAATCGTCCTCCTCCAACTTCATCCCATGCCCTCTAGTCCTGAAACATCTTTTTCGCAAAAATAGTGTTTTCCTGCACCCTGTTCCTCCCTGTAAGATACTTGTATGTCTCTATCATATCCCTCTCTCCTCCTCTCCTCCAGGGAGTACATGTTCAGTTCCTTCAACCTGTCTTCATAGGACTTGTGATGCAACCCATGCACCATCTTTGTTGCCCTCCTCTGAACCTTCTCTACCCTGTCTATGTCCTTATGTAGGTATGGTCTCCAGAACTGTACACTGTACTCAGGTGGGGCCTCACTAGTGTCTTGTATAGCGGAATTATGACCTCCCTTTTCCTGCTGGTGATGCCCCTGCCTATACATCCCAGCATCCTATTTGCTTTACCTGATGCCTTGTCACACTGTTTCCCTACTTTTGAGGTCATCAGAGATGACAACCCCAAGATCCCTTTCCTGCTTGGGCATGCTATATCCTCACCCCACAACTGATATATTGTGCCAGGGTTTTTGTGCCCCATATGCATTATCTTGCACTTCTTTGCATTGAATTTCAACTGCCAAACCCTTGACCATTCTTCAAGTTTCTGCAGGTCCCTTCTCATTCTGTCTACACCTCTGGTGTGTCTACTCATTACAGAGCTTTGTGTCATCAGCGAACGGTGAAATTCTGCCTTCTATATCCTGTGCATTGTCACTGATGAAGATGTTGAATAGGACCGGTCCAGCACTGATCCTTGTGGTACCCCACTGGTCACTCTTCCTCTGTGGAGTGACAGCCATTTACCACCACCCTCTGTGTCCTGCCACCCAGCCAGTTACCTACCCACCACACTACTGTCCTGCCCACACCCATATTCCCCAGTTTGTGTAATAGTCTTCTATGTGGCACAGTGTCAAAGGCCTTGCTGAAGTCCAGATAGCCATGTCCACTGCCCTCCCCTGATCCACCTCCTAGTCACCCAGTCAAAAATTCAATGAGGTTGGTCTGACATGACCTCCCTGGTGAAACCATGCTGCCTTGTAGGTCCTGTAGTCCATTGACAACCAGATGTTCCACCAATCTCCTTCAGTAGTGCTTCCATGATCTTCCCACTACCGAGGTGGAGGTCTGACTGGTCTGTAGTTCCTGCTTCCTCTTTGTTCCCACTTTTGTATAAGGGACTACATCTGCTGTCCTCCAGTCTTTGGGTACCTCCCCTGTTTCCAGTGATTGGCTGAACAGGATAGCCAGAGGTTCAGCCACCACCTCTCTTAGTTCTTTAAGGACCCTGAGGTGCACCCCATCTGGTCCCATTGCTTTATCAGCTCTTATTACTTCCAGTTCCTTCAGGACCCTTTCTCGTGTAAAGGGACTTGTAGTTCTCTGCTTAATTCTTTTAGAATTCTGGAGTGAATTCCATCTGGCCCCATTGCTTTGTCCACCTTCAGTTTTAGGAGTTCTTTCAGAACCCTTGCTTCTGTGAAAGGACTGGGATCGACCCTCCTCTCCAGAGTGCTTCTGTTAATTGGATTAGGCACCTCCTCCACTTTCTCTTTTGTGAATACTGAACAGAAGTATTCATTCAGTATCCCTGCTTTTTCACTGTCACTCTCTGCCCACCCACCATCCATTCTATTCAGCCTCATTATCCCTCACTTTGTCTTTCTACGCTCCCTGATATACCCATAAAAGGTTTTATCCCCCTTCTCGTCAATCATCTGGTTTTCCACCTCTATTGATAAAGTTTGGTAACAGTAGCTTGGTTATTTAAGTATATTACAACTCACATTATTCTTGGGACATCACCCACTGATCATCTAAATCTGCTTTGCTTATGAACTAATTTCTTTGCAAAACAAAGTCCAATGACTATTCTTTTTATTTTTGCAATGGATCTGTACTGGAGAGCACAGGATTGCCTGTTTCCTACAAATTGACAGCGGTGGTGGTTTGGCTGTGTGGGTTTGTTCCCAAGTTGTCACTGTAAAGTATAAATAATATATAAAAAATTGATCATAGAAATGGTTGAAAATAAGAAATAGTCATCAGCTGGTATATAAACCATAGGACTGTTTTCTAAGTACAGTTCATAGTATGTGTTGCTTTCCATTTATTACTGTAGTGCTTTGAAGGGATTATGAAGTAGCATAACCTTTACATGTGAATTTATACTGTCTGTGTTGAATGAAATTTAAATGAAGGATTCAACTGGAGACATGATTTCTATATTTCCCTAAGCTCACAATTAATTTTCCAGTGAAAAAGATGTTTAAGGACTAGCGGCCATGGGATGAAGTTGGAGGGATGGTGATTCAGAGGAAACATGCAGAAGAATTTCTTCACAGAAAGAGTGGTGGACAAGTGGAACACCCTTACAGAGGAACTGGTGGGGGCTGAAACAATCACAGGATTTAAGAATGCATGGGATAGACATAAGGGAATTCTGGAGGTCAGGGGTAAGTGTCAGTAGAAAAACATAAAGGGAACTTACAAGCTCAAATGGGCAGACAGGGTGGGCCATAGGCCCTTATCTGCCAACAGTGTCTATGTAACTATTAATTCAGCACCATTTGTTTTGATATTTTGATTATCTTTTGTATTTGAAGTTTTTACATTTCGGTTATGCCTCTTATGTTGTGAACAAGGAATTTAATTGTCCCAAATGATGACTCATGAATGATGTAATTTCTGATGTCACCAAATAATTGCTGTGTATAGGGTGCAGTCCTATACCAAACACCTGCCTCCTGACGAAGCCCTTATGTGGTGAAGCACCGAGGCAGTTTGGCATTACAGACTGGGTTCCATCTTTGCTGAAATGGGATCAACACTAAAAATAAACTAGCAATTTCTGAAGAAATAAGTGTGGACTACATTCATTGGAGTTACCCGCTAACTCCTGACTCTGGAGTGCTGGTGCCTTTTATTTTGTTTGAGCGTTGTTAGGGCGGTAGCCCAGCACCAGCACCCTGCCTAGGTCTGTGGAGTGCAGCACAACTACACTGTGTTTGGCCATCAAATGTGACACCCTCAGGAATGCCACATGCTTTGTCCCAAGTGCTGGGGACTATCTAGTCAGTATATTCTTGCCATTTGGCATGTGTACATGGGTGTCATAATCAAATAATATGTTTTTACTTGAATACTGAAATTAAGTGAAAGTGTTTTGATATGCAGCCTAACATTCTATTTCTACTGTAAAATGTAAGTATACAGTCCATCCCATAGTTATGTAATGGGACCAAAAAGTAATAATACAATTATTTCTCTCATTTTGTGCCAAAGACAAAAATGTTGAGAATCCTTTTTACTTTTAAGAGGCTAAATCTGAGTTAGTATGTATTGCTGTTCACTAAGGCAACTTATTTAATTTTTATTTACAAAGTAGGCGCACTAGACAAAGCATTTGCCTAATTTCAGTCATGACCTGTAAGAACACAACATAAGGAGAACACCGCACAACACAATAAAAGAGTATGCATGGCAATACTAAGAGTACTGGATTTGTGATGGTATTTATTCACTTTATGTTCTCCCTAGGAGATCCCAGAGGAGATGCAACATCTTATTTTCAGTGACATCCTGTTTCTACCCAATTTTATATCTGAGGAGGGGCTAAAGTAAATGGGAGGGGAAATGACGTGATCATTCTCCAACTGTGAGTTAGTATCTCTAGTGTGATTTTCACCCACCACCACTGGGTTCACAGTTCCATGCATGACCATTGTTTGCTATTAAGAAATGAAGAGCAGGGACAAGCAACACCTGATGTCTGCATGGGAAACCTGACACCATAGCATACTTCCCACGTGGCACTCGGTAGGTATAATATTTTGCATCTAAACACGTGCATGCTTCACATAGGTATCCTGATGTTCCTCCTCATATTGGAGCAAGTTCTACTGTACATACACAGTATTAAACCTTGGAACTAACTTGACATGAACCACAATGGTACTCGTGCTACTCAATGAGATATTTGTACAGTATTCTTTAAATAAGTAGTAGTAGTAAAATCTTTATTTTCAGTCAGGAAAGTATGACCTTACACCTTTAGGACAAAGTCCTATTTACAAGGTGCTCCTGAAAGCAAAAAAATGTAATGTTTACAGAGACTTAAACCAATACAACATATCACAAAGAACAATTAATTAATTTCAACTCACATAAAGACGGTTACATTAACATGTGCAAAGAATATAAGTAGACATTTTATGTTAACTTTAACATGTGCAAAACTGGCTATGGATTTTTTGTTTTGCAGCTATTAATTTTTGTTGCTGGCCTACATCTAGAGGGCGCTCCCCAGTCCCATCCCACGATGTCCACCATCTGGCACTGACCCGGCCCCAGGGTTTACCCCCCTGGCGGGGCCAGTGGGGTTCCTCAGACCCCACCGGAGACCAGATTCAAGGGGCCACTGCTGTGGCTGGCTGGCCGGGAGTGGAGCCTGTGAGGCACCCTCCATCACACTGCTGTGGCTAGTATTTTTCCTTTTTTCATTCCCCTAGGCGTAGGGGCATGCAATGACACTTGTGGAGTGGAGTGCACACACGTCTGAATGTGCTCCCCTCCAAGAGTCTGCACCGACTCCTCCCTTGTCTGCAGCACGGCAGCTGTGTCCCCCAGCCTCTGCTAGGGGGCAACCAGGCACTGACAGCTGAAGCTCCCCCTTCCTGGAGAAGGAGAGCAGTCCATCGGATGCTCAAATCTTCCCCACCCCTGCCGACCCCCGGTGGTCCGTGCTGGTTCCCGAACATAGGTTGCCGGCGTTGCACGAAGTAAGGCGACCAGTGCCTCAGCCCTCAGTGCCACTGGGCCAGCTGGATATGAAATTTTAATAATAAACTTGTGCAAAGTTTAAACTAGATCTTAATCAAAACATCTACATCTAGTTGTAAGTTCTTGCTTTAAAGCAGTGCTAAACTGATTTTTGTTATCACCTAAATTTTTTGTTGGAATGCTCAAGTCTCATTCCACTCTGTAGTGGACGAGTATAAAAATGCCATTTTACCATACCTTGTTCTTGGGGTCCTAACATAATATTCCCTCAGTAGACCATTTTTCCTAAGGTTATGTAAATGAGTAGTTCTTCCCATTTTATTTAATAAGTATTTTGTTTTTTTAGTAGCCATAGCATTTCTCATTTGTATAGCAAATGCCCTTTTAAACTTATTTTCTGTTGTAGACCAGTTTGATTAAGCAATAAGGCATGACAGGGTGTGAGTCATCGCTGAATAACATCACACCTAGGGCGGGTAGAAGCACGAGGCCACAGGCCGAGTGCTTCTGCCACCCTAGGTGTGATGCTTTACCTATGCCACCACGACAGCAATGCAGGAGAAGTCACCGACAGTGACAGCAGATGAGCAGTGGTGAGCAGAGTGACACAGAGGCAGAATGATGGCTGACACAGTGAGTCCCAGTCAGGGAATGGCAGAGCAGTACAGCAGGCACAGTGACGAGGGCCCCACCCACTGGCCGGCAACTCCAGTGCAAAGTGGGAGGCACAGTGTGGCCAAAGGAACCCCCCCCACAGGTTGCCACACCCAGACAAGAGGCCATGGGCAAGGACCAAGGGTTGGCTCACAGACCCACAGGGAGCCAGGATGGGCAGCAGTGGTGGGACAGCCATGCGTAGAGTGACCTACCAGGGGACACAGATGGGTCAACCATGGGATGCATGTACACTGAGCGACCCGTGCCAGGGACAGGCCTGCCATGGCAGGAACACTCAGGGGAACCACCAACAGGGTGCCCAACAGACACAGGCCCCCCACACAGCAGGCCAGCCAGCAGAGCCAATGGGATGACAGGCACTAGACCCTGCACCCCCAGTAGCACCGGTCATGGACAGGGCCCCCTGAGGCTCACACCCAGACAGCATAGCAGGCACAGGTGCTTCACATGTACAGGCAGGGGTGCGGTGCACACAGATGGGGCACTGACTGGCACAGGTAATGGTGAGGCCACCCACATGGAACAGGCCAGAGCCCACCTGATGTGACAGAACCCCCTGTGGCAACTCCCCTCCAACAGGATGTGGCCATGTGTGGCACAACGGGCCCCACACAGGCCATGGGACACGCCCCAGTCCCCACCCACCCCTGGACATGACACAGGGACACAAGATCTGCAGTATAGTCATCAGCATTTTATAGGGGCACATGCTGACAATGCAGTGATACACAACAGATGTTCACCCACCACTCCACACACACACACAGTGCACATATCTTCCCCCCATGCCAATGGCACACAGTCAGTCAGCTGGGCGTGGTTACACCTGCAGCTTGATGTTCAGGGTGATACTCATCAAGTTGTCCTCATGCTGCAGATCTCATACTGCTCAATGATCTCCATGAGCCTGGTGGTTGTGTCCCTGTACCTGCACTGTGATCTGCACACCAGGAGGCTGCTGATGACCTGCTGCATTTTTATTTCAGTCATTCGCTGCTCTGCCCATAGGATGTTGATGAACCTCCACACTGATGGATGCACTGTGCCCATTAGGGAACTGAATGCTCAGTGCCATCCCTCGATGGCATTGTTCATCCGGGATAGGGCCTCCTTCACATTGGGGAAGCAGTTCCAAAACTCTATGGGTTACACCAGTTGCTGGCATATCCCATTCCTGATCGGGCACCCCAAACAGGTATCCTTGAAGTAATCAAGGAAGTCCTGCAGCTGCTCCTCATACTGTGTGAACATGTTCCAAGTCCGGATCTCCTCATACACCTGGCACACATCCTGTGGTGGCACGAATGCCAGTGTGGGGAGCATGCAGACATGGAGGGCAAAGGCGTCATTCTCGATGTAGTGGCACACTAGGTCAGGTGTGCGCTGGAGTTTGCACCAGAGGGTCTGGCACAGGTGAAAGAAACATCCTCTGAGCTCCAGCTCCAGAAATACAGCATGGAGTGTCCTGTAGGTGTCAAGCTCATAGTCCATCATCAGTGCACAGCTCAACCACTTTTCGTAACATGCTTGTATATGCTGCTACGGTCTTGTTCATCATAAGTATGCAGACCGCTGGCAGCACTGCTGAAATTTCCACCCTGTGCACACTGTAGAGCTGGTAGAAGAGCTGGAGACAGCTCCTGAAGGTGCCATCGCCAAACCACAGGCACTCCTTGACAGGTACTCCAGATTGCGCTGTGTGCTGAATATCATGAATCTGTTCGTGGTGCACCCTGAATCATGCAGCAGGAAATGCTCACTCCTGAGGGCTGTCTGGTACTCCTCAAGGATGTGGAGGTCTGAGAGGGTGAGTGTGTCCACTGGTGCATGGAGTGTGCCCTGTCACACCCTTTGTATGGTGTACTTCAGGTGTCCAAATGGTGGCAGGGACCCCCCGACCGCATCGCTGAACCCAGTGCAGTACACCACGACCACTTGCTGGGTGGTCTCCGTTGTCTCTGCTGCCCATTGCTTCACAGCCTCCCACACTTTCTGGACACCAATGCCTGCTGTATCAGGGACATGGTTGTGCCAGCCCCGTGGCATTCTCCTCGTCTGTCTTCACCCTGCTCTTGCACTGCGCTGAGGTGTACTGGACACACTTCCAGTGTGTCAATGCACCATGACTCTTCTCCTTCTGATACACATAGCTGCTCTGCACTAGAAGATGCTTGCCCCATACACTGAGCTTGTATTCTGCCAGCATTGTCTTCCTGGTTACCACCTACACCTCCTCCCCCTTTTCTAGGCTCTTCCGACACCTTTGCTGCCATCCACCTGCATGTCACTGTGGTATACCTGTTGGCATTTCCAGACTGTTGGTGTGCTGCACCTGCCATTGTACTGTCATTCACTGTGTTGGCATCATTCTCTGTGTTTCACCATGCTGGGGTAATTCTTGTGATGGTATGCCGGTGTGATGTTATTCAGGGATGATGCACACCCTGGTGTACCTTATTGCAATTATAATATGGCTATAAAAAACTCTGACAAGACTTTAATGATTAAGCAATAAACATAAGAAACACATCAGAAGTTATAACTTTATTATAATTTATTTAGACATAAAATAGAGATAAAATAGTCCCTTCAAGAGCTTTACTGCATCCCTCCATATTGCTTGCACTGTCCTTTTTATAGCCATTTTTATTACTTTGAGTTTAGCAATATTTTTATACTCCTGCGATTATCTAATTTTCCACTTTGCAGAATTGAACACATTAATATTCACAGTCCCATTTAGTGTCCCTATAAAGATCAATTGTGCTGTGACAGAGGCATCCACATGGTTATTTTCTGTGACTGCATGTTTTAATTTTTTTTAACAGGAGTGAAGACTGTCCTAACAAACAGAAAAAAACAATTAAACAAAAAGACATGACAGGGTATGCGTTGTGGTTGGTTAGTGGCACACCTCTGGTGTGTCATGAGGCATCACTGAGTGCCTTCACTTAAGTCACCCAAAAAGTGCCATTACCCAAAACAATGTACAATCTGAAGTGTCTTACTGTGATTATAAAATGGGTCCAAGATGTTGTTTTTTTTTTTGGGGGTGAAAAATGCACCAAATCAAAAAATAAACATTTTTATGATGTTTTAAAAACAGTCCCAGCATATCCCAGCACTGACATGTCATCTAAGGTTTAAATATTATGTACAGCAAAATTCATGTATTTTTAATTAGCTCTTAAACTCTCTAGTTTCCCCCAACCCATCCCCTTTTACCCATTCCCTCACTTTTCTTTCTTCTTCTTTATAATATTCCCTCCCTTTTTTCTGTCTTGTTTATTTTCTGTCTTGCCAACATTCAAGAGATTGAATATTTACTACAGATAGAATGCAAGAATTCAAACCTCTGCTCAGTTCTGCTGGCAGAATGTTTACTCCCACCAGCATATAACAGAAGGCCTCAGATGGAATCAGGGCTTTTGTTTTATCTGTAACAGCTTAAACAATACAGATTTCCCTAATAAGCAGGTGAGTATAGGAGGGGGATTTTTCATGGTCAGCAAAGAAACACCAGAAATAACAATTCTAAGCACTGTAGTACTTAATTTTTGTAAGTTGTGTATGTGTGTGTAACAAAAGTATTATGAGGGCAAATAACATTTAATTCTTATATTTATACATTTAATAAATTTTTACTTTTAGGGCCTGAAGGTTTTTAGTGAGTAAAGGTGACCGTCACATTTGTGATGGCAGTCAGGAATGGCTGGTACTATTGATTTTATCGTGAAGAGGCTACTGGACCTTCTTCCAGTGCTGCTCTCATGGGATATCAGTATTGGGTTCCGAGCTCCTCAGCCAATCAGATTACTGGATTTTTTATAGCCATATTATAATTCTAAATACATATCACAGTGGTGCATTCAGCTATCAGTTAATAAGACAAATGTAGATAATTTGTTATGCATAACTTCTGCTTTTTTCATCTTTGTAATGGTAGCATGATCATAGATATGTATCCCACAATCTATGATCAGGACCAACATTTGGTTAACCAATAATTGCCTCATAGTTCAATCCAAACAATGTTTGGTCCATCTAAGGGTCCCCAACCTACAGCTAATGGTTTTAACTAGTTTGTCAATATGATAATCAAATTTCAGGCTACAGTCGACCCAAATGCCGAAGTACTTATATTCATTAATTTGTTGTAGTGGTTCGCTGGCTAAAGTTTTTACAGCTAGTGCTGGGGGAGATTGTTTATTTTTATGATGACTTTTAAACAGCATTGATTGAGATTTTTTTGCCATTCAGTATTAGGTTTGAATCCTGAAACCATTCCTGAATGGCCAAAAAATCACTTTGGAGCCCTTCATTGATTTTATCTATATCTGTTCCCATAAAGAGGAGTCCCGTGTCCTCTGCATAAAGTCTAACCACAGACCTCTGCACAATTGTGGGCACTTGGTTCATATACTTCAGGAACAACAGGGGCCCCAATATTGACCCCGTGTGGTACACCCGTTGAACACCAATCTGGGAAGAAGAAGTGCCTCCCACCATGGTGATCTGTCTCCTCCCCACCAAATAAGACCTAAACTATCCACAGGTCTCCTCTGAGACTCCTGTTTTCCTGAGCCCTTTTAATAAGGTTTAATAATCTACTTTATCAAACACCTTTGACAAATCCATAAACACCATCCCCACCAATTCCCCACTATTCAAGGATGTTACTACAAGATCTGTGAGTTCAGTGAACATGATGTCCATGGAGTGCCCTTCCCTAAACCCCGACTGGTGACTGGTCAGCAAATCATACTCCTCAAGGTACTTATAAAGCTGACCATACATGAGTCTCTCCAAAATTATAGAGATCACTGGTAATAGAGCTACAGGTCTGTAGGTTGATGGGTTAATTGTTTGTACCCCTTTAAAAATCAGAATGACTTTGGCCTCTTTCCATATTGTTGGGATGACTCCCTCTTGCAAACTCCAGTTAAACAATTTAATAAGAACTGGGGTGATTATACTTAATCCTTCTTTTATGAACCTGTTTTCTATTTTATCATTTCCTGGGGCTTTGTTGACTTTTAATTTCCTAATTAAATCCTTAACTTCCTTGCATGTTACACATGTGAATCTAAACCTTGGAACAGTTGAATTTGCATTAAGTACGTAGGAAAAATCTTCATTTAATAACTGTGAATCTCTTCTTAGTTTTTCCTCATTTTTTTAACCCAATTACATCAGGGAGATTGATAAAATATTCATTTAGGATGTTTGCTGAAATTCTATCATTTTGAATAACCTCATCCTTTTCAGTTTGAATCATGGGGCAAGCCTGACTTGGATTTTCCAGAGATTTTAATAAAGTCCAGTATTTATGAGTTCCTTCAGTTAACTGGCTTCTGTTTTTATAGTATTGGGCTTTAGCTTGTTTTATCTTAGATTTTAGTTCCTCAACTTTTTATATTTTGCCCAAACTTTAGATGACAAGGATTTATTTGCTTTTTTCCAGATCCTGTTTTTAACTCTTATTTCTTTTTTTATCTTCTCTGTAATCCAGGGTAAATTATGTTGTTGTTTTTTTGCTGAATTTTTACACAGGGTGCTGAGCCTTCACAGGCTAACAAAAACAAATTAGTAAATTCCTGAATTGCTATTTCCAAGGTAGAGAGCAGAAACAGTCTTGACCACTCTATGCTCCCCAACTTGTTTAATAGCAATTCTGCTCTGTGGTTTTTAAAATTTCTTCTACTAGTCAGCTTAGAACTCCGTGCTAGTTTTAGGTTAGCTGTTAGATTTGTACTACAACTAATTGTATTGTGGCCCCCCAGCACTGGGGTTGCTGTTTTTTAGTTTAACCAGCCAGTGCAACACATTTTACTGTTCCTAGTGTTGGAGGTCTGACTGATAACTACACAGTCTGTAGACCTCTGTTTTACACATTACAGTCACCTCCTGCAAGGCAGGTTTCACACACTCACACATATATGTGTGTGTGCGTTTGTATGTGTGTGTTTTACTGCATGATATTCTACCACCAGCTGATATTCTTGTGATTTATACAAGCAACCATGGTGGACAAGCAGAGCCACTAACTGTGGTGTACAGTAGCATTTTGTGTACTGGAACATTACAAACAAGCTTGAAAAACCATCAATTCAGACTCT
Source organism: Neoceratodus forsteri (assembly GCA_016271365.2). Classification (NCBI taxonomy): domain Eukaryota; kingdom Metazoa; phylum Chordata; order Ceratodontiformes; family Ceratodontidae; genus Neoceratodus; species Neoceratodus forsteri. The sequence goes on along the minus strand of CM057449.1, from coordinate 604,832,900 downwards.
TTGTTCATGCTCAGTGGTTGCTTTTGTCAAGTGCAGCTTTGTATATTGCTCTTTGCCTTGGTGATATAATGCCTCTCAACCTTGGACAGCCAACCCAAGAACAAAGTTAGAAAATAATCTGAGGCAATTAAGCCAAATCAGAAACATTGTGCCAGACAGCAGTAGCATCAATTTTTGTAATGTAATGTCTGAATATTTTTTAGTTCTTGCTGCTAAGTCAACAACATCTAGTCAATTAAGAGACTGTATAAAGCAACTGTACCCTTGTGAATGCTGCACTTGTTTTCACTGCTCTGTATGCTGTATTTATTTGAAAGAATAGTTCAATACTCATAAGTGCTTTATTTCAGGTGTAATTTTTCCAATTAATAATGGGGTGGGGTGCCCTGCTGCTTGAGCATTTAAAAAACATAATATAGAGGATAATGGTTGGGGTTATGAAGTTTACCACGTTGTAAACCCCTCGAGCGGTTGCCAGGCTGACCTTGTAAACCTTGAGAGTGAAGCTCAAGAGGTTTACCTTTGGCATGGCAACTGCAAAAGGGGTTTTTAATGTGGTAAACATCATAACCCCAGCCATTGTCTTTTATAGCGTATGGGGTCGCAGCGGTAAATACTTTCAGGACAGAATGGGAATGGTTCTTACTTGTTGCTTGTGGGCTTCTGTTGAGCAGTTTAAACTGATCGCAGTAGTGCGACCAACATTCGGGTGCTAGAATTCAGCGCACCTGACTCGATTCAATCCTGTAATCATACCAATGTGATGAAGGCAAGCAAGGTTTATAGCGCTGTTAGACAGCAGTATGCATACATACATAATAATGGCTTCCCATACATTATATATGTTAAACTCCAGCAAGCATTGAAATGCATTTGAGCAGGAGATATAAAAATGAATGGGCACAGTTTAAGAATGGTTGCAGTGCAGGATGGCAATGATTTCTGATATTGGTATTCAGTTAAATCTCAATCAGTTTATGGGACTTGGAGGCGCTGCTCCATCATGTCCTGCAAAGGACACCACCTGCTGAGTTTTCAAAGTAAATCTGAATCACCAAAATTATATCTCCTGTGACATTCCATGTCATAACGTTAACTTTTCCTTGGACAGTGAGGGACATTTTGGGTTGGAGGTAGCAGAAAATAGAGTCCTTACTTATCTCCACCACCCCACATCATGAACCATTTTGACATACTGTAGTTTACCAAGGAAAGTGGCAGATGAAACCTTTGTTAGCAAGTACATGAATTTTGTAAACTTTTAACAGCCAAATGTTTATAGTCATAGTCTATCACAAAAACTAAACTTGGATTGTGTGCTAAATTTAATGTGCAAATACTGATATTGTAAAAAATATAGTACACACATTTTGGGGGTTATACAGGTTCCTTCATCAGGACCTATGAAGCTCTACAGCTTGTGTACTACAACATCTATATACAGTATAATAAGTATGTTGGTTCAAAAAGAATTAACCTTAAGCTAAGGTTAACTTTCTGCAGAAGACGTATACAGTACCTACTGTTAGCCATGCCCCAGCATAGTCTGAATATCAAGCATAGAAATGTGTGCATCTTGTAAGAGAAAAGCTCCTTTGAGTACCCTTATGTAGCTTGTTTTTATTTGTATCTCTATTACCAAAGTCATGGCAGAGACTACAAAGGCCCACAGGGCTGTCCACAACTGTTTACTGACTGCACTGCAGTACTTATTAAGAGACTTTACCATCATGTCATTGGGGCTTCCCAAGCTTTGTGGTACATGTCTGTTAACAGAATGGCAGATAAACTTTATTTAAAACAAGAAATTGATGGTGTATGGGACATTGGATTGGGTACAGGGCCCTTACCAGTGGCAGTGTCAGAACAAAGCTGGCACACTGCTGGTTGTTAAGGCCCATCCAATACAGAGCTGTTTTAGTGCTCTGCACTACAATCATATCACCATTAGTACACCATTAGTATGCAGCTCATGATGTAGGGCCATGGTGTGAGTGCACCACAGCAGGGGAACCACTGGGCTAATTTGTATGTGCATCATACTAGAGTGCAGCATGCAGGACTGGGCAGATGGTGGAGATGCATGCAGTAGTATAGTCGGGTTTGAACCTGCTTCTGATATCCACTATCACTCAGAATACTGCAGTCCAACCCTTGCTTGCCATCTGCATGTCCATGGTGTGCTTAGACATTATGATACCTGTGGCACTGGGCACATTACCACAGGCATCTGTTCATTTTTATCCTGTTAGCCCTACCTGTCCTGCCAGGTTCTGCACTCCAGTCTGCTACAGGAGGTATCCATGATGACTATGGGGCTGGGTGTACATCAACTATCACACTGGGGGTGGCAATGAAAAAGATAGGATTATGAATCTGCACGAAAAGCTCTTCCCCATCCACTGCCTGTTACCACTAAGGTTTGGAAGCAAGCATACCATGATAGGTGTGCAGTGCCCTGCTTTGAGGTGAAGACAGCAGTAGGTTGGTCAATCCTGCTTCCAGTCCATCATTCTAATAAGTAGACAAGAAGCAGTATTGCTTACATAGCATGAGTAAGGGTAGCATTCTAGCTGGTAAGCTGGAAAGTGTGTCAATACTCAAATTTGGTATAGTCCTGGTGTGGCAGGATGGTAAAATATATGGACATTTAGTCCCTTCTGTTATCACTATACTATGTTACTACAGCATGTAGTAGCAGCACAATATGAAGAACAAAATATAATGCAAGACAATTTGGATTTACATAGCACTTCAATTCAGAAAGGTCAAATAACCCTTTCATGGCAAAGAGTTGGATACTAGATGGGTTGTACAGACAAACGTGGAGCCATGTGATTACAAAATCCTATTCAAATACATGGACAGTGGCATGAGAAAGCAAAACTGTTATTGCTGATAGAGAGGATGTTGCCACTGAAATAGGATTAATACCCTACACTTTTCAGAAATGTGCTGTGGTATGTTTAATGCAAGCCCAGCCAACCAACTAAAATGGAGAAAGAATGTGCCTTAATTTAATATTATGTCTAAAGTATTACATGTCACAGTACCCCTGCCAATTGTTAGGTATTTTTTTTCAAAATCTCCTGGACAGTTACAGTACCTACAGTAAATGCACACTCAAAATGTCTTAAGGACTCTCATGGATATCACGAGAAAGAGAACTATTTCTTATTGTGTTATATAGTTTACTTTGAGAAAGTGTCAATACTAACGACCTGCGTATTGCTGCACTCCAGCGTAGGCTTGCTGCAATGGGTCTGCTGCAGTCGGGCTCTGTGCTGTGAAAGAAACAAAAGAGAAATATGATTAAAACTATTGAGATGCTACATTTACAGTGTACCGATCATACATTTAAAAAATGTTTTATTAACTGATTGATGAATTTGGTGCTCATGTAAGGTGAGAAGTTGGACTCTGAAGTAGAAGCTAGTTGTACTGTTTTGTAATGCAGACCTACTGTACCTATATAGTACGGTATGCTGTTCCACCAGTTTACTGACCTGAAGAGTCAACCCATTTGCAGGGGTGAATCAGTCTCCATGCTCACTGAGACGTGCGTGTGTGTGTGTGTTTGTGTGTGTGTGTTTCCTGTGTGCATGCATGGTACTTTTTGATATAGACTTTATTAAGCGGGGGTGGAGAAATGGATTGGAGATAAAGTAGGATCTGTAGTGATAGCATAGGCATGGAAAACCGGCAGACTAGGTGGGCCAAGCAGTCCTTATTTGCCTAAAAATTCAATATTTCCATGTCCGTGAATACCTACAGCAAGCTAATCTACAGTGCAGTAAACTTCACCAAACTCATTTTACCTATGAACTGTGCAAATCTGAACTCAGATCTCTTCATGATGTGGATACCTACTGAGTATCTGCTAAGTCACACAGCCTATGTACTTTTCATTTGTTCCACAGAAGAAAAAAGATTCACCAGTCAGTCAGTCAGTCAGACAGTCAGACAGTCAAATTGTATGATGTGAGCAGCCATTGGGATGATATTTAGCCTTTCCTCTAACCTTTTCCTGGACAACCTGGATTTCATGGTTATCTGTTAAATTAAAGCATGCTGGCAGAAGGTCAGCTCTAAGGAATTGACATTCCAGACTATGAAATCAGTGAGGAGGCCAGCAAAGTCAAACTGGTGGGGGTCAGGGGACAATGCAAGGTCTTCCACAGAGTGCTTTTCATTTTTAGTTATTAAAATATTTCAGCAGGAACTAGAGCACCGAGAAAATCAATTCTTATTTCTAAGTACATCCTGTAATAAAACAGAAGCAGGTAATCAGCAGTAGCAAAATAGACAGATCAAGTCATACTAAAATACTTTAAATAACACATCACAGTGGACAGTCCCACTTATGTTCCAATTGGTCTTTCCAACAATATATGATTAGTAAGCAATGAAGCTACATTAGTTCCTGAATAGGGCAGATTGTTCAACAATAGAAGAGCGCTAGGAGAAAAAAGAGCAATGGCCTGAGACTTTAAAGAGGTACTCCCATCCAAAGCAAAAATATCCCCACTGATATCAGTAAAACTCTTGTTACACAACATTCCCAAGAATTACAGTTTCAAGCCATTCCATTCCTTTTTATTAAGGGTACCTACATGAAAACTGGATCCATCCAATGTAATTCTCTTACATTTGAAGCTCAGTCTGGAACTGATGGTGTAATGCCCTGTCTGTGACATCTCAGTCTGTTGCTGTGGAAACAACTGTGATGTCACAAGTAGGGTACAGTGCATCCTCTATTATTCGTCAGTTTTGGTGCCTGGAAATTTTGTTGGATAATAGAAGGTGGTGGATGATAAAGGTTTACTCTGCCTTTTATTTAAATATGGCAAGACCACAGACTGCTATTTTTAAATTGTTTTATTTGGTTCTTAAATCACAAAAATCAGTGCTAATTCAGCAAAATCAGTAAACAACTTTTGTTCAAAACTTATTACAATCAAAACAGATACTGTACAATATTTATTTAATTTAGAATTGCTTTAGTTCATATTACAATGCAGTGCTCCCTCTTTTATCTGCCCCCATTATCCGCCACCCTTGTCCACTGCCATTGTGAAGTCCTGTCACGTTTTCAAGAAATGTTATGTCCATCTTTAACCTCCACCATCTGTTATCCACCACTCTTTTTTATCCACCAACATTTCGGATGTTCTGAGGTTGGTGGCTAAAAGAGGGAGCACTGTAGTCAGTAATGCTGCTTTGTTTGGAAGTTATATTATTGAGCAACTTACAGTCATTTTCTAGTGTTATATAATCTGTTGCTGTTAGTTGTATGGCTTTGAATTAAAAAAAACAGTAACATTTTACTTTTTACCAAAACACATAATTTTCTGTCTCAGGATCTCTTTTGTCATAGAAGCATTTTGCACTACTGTGTCAGAAAGACATAGGAACCATAGCAAGAATGCTTTATCAAGATCAACATACAGTTCTTTGCCAGGTTTTGCATTTTGCATGGTTATCCTCAACTGTCCACAGCTCATTTTTTTGGCAAGAATATTTCCAATAGACCATCTGGCAATACTGCAGTGCCATAGTTTGGTGAAATCATTTGCCAAGATTTGCAAACCAGCACTTAGAGTCTGCCAGGTGTACTGACCGATCTTTGCCTTCTGTGCATGGTTGAGCACAATGGGCCCTATTCATGAATGCCTACACACTGCATATATGTGGATTGTAGGCATGCCCAGTGACTGAATGCCACACAGTGGAGTCAAGCGGTCTTGCCACAGCATTCACGAGAGGCGTGCTAGCACCTTGCACACCAGATCCCCTGTCTGCCTGCATGGCTATGCACAATGGGCAGTTGTGGGGTATGCCAGGGGGCATCCCCACACTCTGCACCATTCATGAAGGTGCAGAGTTGGGGTAGAGTGCTGGGTCAGGGGGGCTCAAATCATGCAATGGAAACCCAGCCATAATTTTTACATGCTTCCCCCCAAATGACACCTGCCAGAGGTATCATCACAAGGACCCATGTTACACTGCTGCCCAGCCCACTGGGCTGCTGGGGAGGGCTGGGGGCATCCATTTGGGCAGTTGCCCATTGGACCCCAATTCCCAGATTCCATCCCTTCCCAGGTTCTCCTGCACACACGAAGCAGGGGATACACTATGGGGACCAAGCCGGGCATCCCATTGGATGCCTGCCTGCAACCCATGATCCACCCCCCAGTGCAGTTGGGTTCCACCACCATGCAACTGTGCATCAGGAGGGTGGGGTCAGAGTCAGGTGCCCCACGAGTGCTCACAGCTGTAAATACCATGCACCCTGCACTTGTCCAGGGTCATATAGCTTTGCAGGTATTTTACTTGCAGTTCATGATATAACCTGTATTTCTGAGACTAGGGCCCAGTATGATTTCATTTTTCTATGCCTCTTCCCTGAACCACAGCTGAAGTAGACACCGTACCATGCCAGATAGAACAACTGCTGCAGACAGCACATTGCAACTCCTTGTACCAAAGCAAACAAATAGAACAGCCACAGCAGACACAATGCTAAAGTACAAACAGAACTGCCAAGTAGTATTCTCATCATAGTTCAGATGATACACGGTACAACCACTAAGCATCCATCGCACACTGGTGGAAAAAAGAGGGGTCTGCCTAGAGCATTACATGCCATTTGTACACTGATGCTACTTGGCATATGGCAGATAGTGAGAGTGGTGGACAAATCAGGGCATTAACATGATTGTGGAACACAGGGTATCATGGGCGGAGAGTGAATGTGTGACGGATAAATGACAGTTGGGTAGCCAAGTGATCACTGTAGTATCACTTCATCTCCTAAATAAGTCTTAGCTATGGATGAAGTTTGAGAGACAAAGCAGCTCTTTTCATAAAAACATATCTTAGCAATGGTGAATGGAATGGCTTGAAATGTTTGAATTGTGGTGCAGGAGTGCAGGTGTGCAGGTCACAATTGTGATTTCTTTCTTGGTGGCTGGACTCCCTCTTAAACACTGATGCTGAAAAAGTACTCCTGTTTGAAATTCTTAAGACATAAGCCCAGTCTGGAAAACCCTTTGTTAGTGTGTGGGGCATTTGTCTGCTGCAGGGTACCCCCATCTGCACACAGAGCTCCATGTGGCATTGTTGAAGATCCCCCAATGCACTCAACCTAGTGCTCCCTGAACAGATCCCACTTCACCAGCTTAATTAGTCAGGTGGTTGGTAGCAGTGGGTGGGGCAATGCTTCACAGTGTTCTCAAAGCAGAGCATGCCTGGCATGATTTGGGGTGAAGTGGGGTTAAGGCTCAAAGGAGATGAAGGAGAATATAAGGCGGGAGACCTAGACAAGGCAGAAATACTGAATAAATGCTTCTGTTCAGTATTCACTGAAGAGAGGGAGGGTCAGGGACCACAGCTGGGCAACAGATGCAAAAGGGTGACAGGTGGACACTAGTCCATTCACAGTGGAGAGAGTCCTGGAAGAGCTCACAAAACTGTAGGTGGACAAATATATGGGGCCAGATGGCATACACCCAAGGATATTAAGCGATCTGTGAAGGGAATTAGAGTGCCTCTGGCAGCCATGTTCACCGAGTCAGCCAACACAGTAGTGGTTCCAGAGGACTGGAAGAGGGCACATGTAGTCCCTCTACACAAAAGCGGTAGTAGGGAGGAGGTGAGGAACCATAGGATGAGTCAGCCTCACCTCAGTAGTGGGGAAGATCATGGAGGCACTGCTGAAAGAAAGAATAGTGGCACACCTGGAATTCAGCAGTGCCCAGGATCCAAGGCAACATGGATTCACAGCAGGAAGGTCATGTCAAATGAATCTGATAGATTTTTTTGATTAGGTGACAAAGGAAGTAAATCGGGGGGCAGTGGATGCACTTACTTCAAATTCAGCAAAGCCTTCGATACCACCCCACATAAAAGGCTGCTTAACAAGTTGGGTAGTCTGGGTTAGAAAATGACTAATGGACAGGAGGAAGAAAGTGGTGGTAAATGGGATCCAGTTCCGGGGGGGGGTGACCAGCAGGATACCTCAGGGATCGGTTCTTGGGCCAGTCCTTTTCAATGTCTTCACTAGTGACATTGTGGATGGGCTAGAAGGAAAAGTATGCCTGTTTGCAGATGACACCAAGATATGCAACAAGGTAGATACTCTAGAAGGGATGGAGAAAATGAGGAGGGACCTGGGGAAGCTTGAAAAAAGGTCTGAGATGTGGCAACTGAGGTTCAATGCAAAGAAGTGCAAAATAATGCACCTGGGAAGAGGGAACCCTGGGGAGAGCTACGGGATGGGGGGTGGTGCTGACTATCAGCAAGGAAACAAGGTACCTGGGAGTTATTATTTCAGATGACCTAAAGGTGTCAAAGCAGAGTACAACGGCTACTTGGACAGCCAATGGCATGCTATGGTGCATAGGCAGAGTTATTACTAGCAGAAGGTGGGAAGTGGTGATGCCATTGTATAAAACACTAATGTAGCCTCACCTAGAGTACAGTGTGCAATTCTGGAGGCCACATTCGCAAGGATATTGACAGGGTGCAGGCAGTCCAGAGAAGGGTGACCAAGATGGTACGGGCATTGCACCACAAATTATATGAGGAGAGATTAAAGAACCTCAATATGTACTCGCTGGAGGAGAGAAGGGATCGGGGGAACCCTTGCTGTTACTTCCCTTCTGTCTATATCCACTGAAATGTACATACCTGTACATACTGTACATATGTTCTTTTTTACTATGGCTACATTGCTACGATTGCTGATTGGAATATTATTTTGCCTAAATGTTTCCTTATTAGTTGTGCATAGATGTTTATTTACCCATGTATGTACTCTTTGTTGTTTTGCTCATTACTGTATATATTCTTGTTGTACTAAATCCATGTTGTAACTGTCTAGGTCCATCTTGCAAATGAGTTTTTCTCTATGATGTTATGCCTGGTAAAATAAAATAAAGATTGATTGAATGATTGATTGGGGGGATATGATAGAAACATTTAAGTACCTCAAGGGCTTAAACAAGGTGCAGGGAGGAGTCATCTTCCAATGTAGGAGTAGAAGAATGAGGGTGCATGATATGAAATGGGTGGGCAGGTTAAGAGGAAATGTGAAAAAGTTTTTCTTCATGGGGAGGGTGGTGGACACATGGAATAGTCTGCACAAGAGGTGGTGGGAGCTAGCACAGTGGAGGGATTTAAACATGCCTGGGAAAGGCACAAGGGAACCTTCAGGTGGGGAGGATTGATGAGAAGCCACTGACCAGATAAGGTCAAAGACCTCAAACAAGTATAGGGCTTATGGGCAAACTGGATGGGCCTAGTGGTCCTTATCTGCTGACAATTTCTATGTATATTTCTGTGTGTGTGGGATCTCAGATATAACGGGCCATGACACTCTCCCTCATCCTGCAAAGGCCATCTGGATCCCAATTTGACTGCTCACATGATAGCTGAACCTTCCTTTAATGCATGGAGGGCTGCAAGAGGGACAAGGAATAATGTTTATAATGTAATATCCTGCTGAGGATAACAAACAGCTTAGATAGCACTGTATGGAGGAAAATTTGAAAGACAAAATTTATTTGCAGAAGCATCAGGGTTGATGATAGACATATTCCGGAGCCTGCTAGTATTAAAGTCAGTAATTGAGCAAAACACACACTGAATATACCATCATTAGTCCATAACAAAAGATCCAAAGAAGATAATCGTCAGAATTTCTCCTTCCTTAGTTTTGAACGTGTGTGTGTTGTGAATACAGTATTTAGAGGACTATTGTGTTGTGCAAGGCCAAAGGTTTTGTTTTGTTTTTAGCCTGATCTTCACCTCTGGAGAAATGGTATGAGTTCCCTTTGTTGCTAGAACTCAGAAATTTACTATAGAAGAGAAAATAAATTATTGAAAGACACTTAAAGAATGCTTCCAGGTTCCAGTCAATCATTTCCATTCAGCACCAGCTGAGCTCAATTACACAACTTCTTTCTTTTTTTGCTTGTACATGTCCCCTTGCTTCTCAGCCTGCCTTAGGCCCTTTTCAGACCACACTGAGCCCCAACCCAATCACCCCACCTTCTCCCAGGGCTTGCTTGCTTCCTGGGTGTGCACCCATGGTATCCGCTCCCCATGATGGAAGTCCTTGGGCTGGCTCAGTTGCCTTGGAAAAGCAATCTTTCTGTGCAGGAAGCCAACCTGAGTTTGTGGGATTTGGGTCTCTGAACTCCGTGTGACCATCATTCTGCATTGGTTGAGGTGTTTTCCTGGCTTTCTGTCCCCACCCCTTCCCTTTGTGATGCCCATGCCAGAGCCAGCAGGACGCAAGCAGCCATTTTAGCTCAGTGAAATGCATTCCTTATTGCCCCTGCTTGCACTCCAGCAGCATTGACACCCATGGTTACTCGGGTGGCAGACGTAAAGCAGCAGTGGATCTCCCCACTGGAGGGGGAGGAGTGTCCTGTGGGATGCTCAGTCCTCCCTACCTGACCAGCCCTCTGATGACTTGGGCTCATTTTCAAACCTGGGTCACTGGCCTTTCTATGTGGTTGCATTACCACTATGCTGATGGGCCAGATATTTACACAACATTTCTTAAAAAAATCTAAATTTCAGAACCTTCCGTTTTTATTACAGTAGACATTTTCAATAAAACAGGACAGAGTCCCTGTAGACTTCATCTGTTCCCACTACTTATAGCTGCCATGAAGTCATCATCTTCTGCTTACTGTGGCATGCCAGCCTGTTGCCATGGAAGTTATTCTGATGTCCCAGACAAGGCATGTTATGACTTTAGAGAAAGAACAGCAGTACGAACAGAAGTACTGTATACTGGGAAAGGAGCCTGTATTCATTCAAATATTTATAGCAGTAAAGAATGCAATGTCCTGAAAGTCCAGTTTGGGGGGGGGTCCATTAGATTTGAGTCCATCTGCTGCTAGCTGTAATGACATTCCAGGGAACTGGAAATCCTGATACTCTCTGTGCAAGAGCACACACCCCCCACACACACACACACACTTTTAACTGGGCTAAAGCAGGGCCGGTAACAAACCAGACACTGTATATTAGTCAGCCTAGCCTAGATAAATCAATTGTAAAATGCAAGTCAGTAAAATACTTCATTCTGTGGTGATCTCAGCTGAAATACAGTTCAAGAGAAAGAGAGTTACAGTAATGCTCAAAATTGCAAACTCTTCTGAATAACTAAAGGGACTCCTCTCCCCAAGAAAAATCAGAAGAGGGTCATGGCCACAGGAAGGCTGTCACTATATGTCTCACAATGGTATCACTCCCTACATAGGAACAAAGGAAATTCTAGATTGATTGATTGATTGATTGATAAAAATGTATTTTTCCACAGGAAAAACATTTGTTGGGACGAAGTCCCATTTTCAACTAAGTCCATTTTCAACGAAGTCCTGCATAACAATTACAAAAAGCCCAAAGGTCCACTGTGCTCATCTCTGAGTCCTACCATACTAGCAGCTGCATGCACCATTCAGTATTATGAGATGGCTTTTTCTGTTCACAGATACTGAATTGATTAAATGCATGCACACTCAAGGATATACATCTCCACATCTGAAATTAGTTGCTACTGATAGTCAGTGTACAAAGCACTTTTCTGTATTTAGCAAAGTGTACACGTGGTCCAATCATTCCCTCAAAAAGACCTCACCTGTACCTTTAAAGTTTTTGGCATATCATGGTCCAGAAGCACTGGATTAAGCAACTGAATGGAAATTAAAGGTCATGGATGCTATTGCATGATTTGAGTTTATTAAGATTGATTAGGGCAGCTGATCCCAGGATTAAAACAAGTCCTGTTTGCTGTCGCAATTAATTAACAGGTATTGATAGAACAATAAATGGGAAAGGCATCGACAAAATGTGCAGATGAGGCAGAATACTGTGAGCAGGCTTTGGCTATTTTGTGGCTGTGGGCTGTATTGAAGTTGAAAAGGAAGATTGTTTTTTTGGAAAAAAATCAGCGGCTACCCTGCCATGCTCTCCTTCTAAGGATTAAAGCATTAGGCCCCTTAATTACAGCACAGCTGCATCTGGCTGAGCAGTAGACAAAGACATCAAACCCTTTTTTGAATGTGATGTGAATGCATAGGAAGGCAGGAGTCAGTCTCGGAATCTAAAGGGCCCTGTGGCAGCCCATCATGTTTTTATCAACATGCTGCACATTCAAAACTGCCTGTAAACATATCCCACTCCTTGAGCAGTTATATGTTTAATATTGCCTTTTTCCTGAGAAAATGATAACATTCTAGACAAAGCTTGCAACAATCTGCCACGAGTCACAGGAGGAGATGATGTGGATGAGTTGGGTGTGCATCATGGATCTGGGTTAAGAATGTTAACTTTCCCTACAGTGCTTTGGAGACCTATGAAACTCTTTTTCAAATCCCAGCTCATCATGTATTTTGAGTACTGTAATTATATGGCAGTTTCCATGTGCTGTTCCACTAATGATTAATATGGGAAACACTTGCAATGATACTTCAGAGCACCATTAGGAGACACCCAAAACGTTTACCTTTTTGCCTTTTTTAAATTTACAGTTTTGGTCCCAGGGCTCCTCTTATGAGCTCTTGTCAGATTGGCACGTCCTCTCATACACCTTTGTTCTTGCAGCCTGTAGCCTGTCTCCTGAACCGGGATCCCGCTATCACTGGGCCAGTGAAACCAAAGGCTGGGAGAGGAAGTGTATTTATTTATTTAAATTATCGGATACAGCCTTTGAGCTCAGAGCTCGTTTACAAAGGTTTCATGTCAAGGAGAACAATACAATGGCAGACAAGCATACTGGGTATACAGCAGCAAGTCTGAATTTACAGAGCACATAACATTGGTAGTCAAACCAAGTGCAAGTAACACTATACAAAAAGATAAAAATATGACAGATAGCCGAACTATAAAAAATAAGGGAGGGTATGGAGATCCATAGGTCAGCAACCAGAGATGTGGGATTGTCACAACTGTATCAATAAAGTGAGTATGGGAGGCCAGAAAGTGAGAGATAGGTACAAGTGGTTAGGGGAGGAGGGGAGGGAGGAGGTTCCATAGGAAGGGTACAGGGTTAAAGGTGTGCAGTTGAGGTTGGGCAGGCAGTGGGGAAGAGGAAGTAGAAAGAGGAGGCCAGTGGCAGGGAGATAAGTGGGATGTAAAAGAGTCAATTAGAGGTCCCTGGGATAAGGACGGGGTGAGGTCAGCTTAGCTAAAGCAGAGGGGCCAAAAATAGTCTTGAGGGTGATGAGTTCAAAGTCATTTAGCAGTCACAGCTTCAGGAGGTCGCTTGGTAGTGCTTCAGTTCTTTTTTAAAAGAGCTGATGTTGTTGGTGTTGGTTAGTTAGGCAGGGAGTTCATTAATCCAATGTGGGGCTCTGTAAGCCAAAGAGCACTGAGCAAGAGCAGTTTTCCTTATTGGTGTAGACAGTGAGCATCGTGCAGCACCCCTGGTGCAGTGTTGGGTTTGCAAGAATTGCAGTAGGTTGCGGATGGCAGGCGGGGTGAGACCAAGAAGCGTTTTCTTTCCCATGAGGCATACTTGGTACTTTACTTGCCCTGGTAGGTTTAGCCATTATGTTTCGGCATACAGCTTGCAAGTTTAGTGGAAGCACATTGTCATGCATAAGAGGCCCCTCTTTAATGTAATGAGATACTGTGTGGGAGCCACTCAACATCTCAGTCCCTGCCCCCATGACTGGATCACATTCTGTGCCTGCTCCTTCTGTGCATCCAGGTGTATGACATGTGCTACTGATACTGGATCCAGCCACATGCCTGGAGAAGTTGAGTGGCCTTTGCAATGTGTACTAGTTCAGTGTTGCAGTCCTGGGCACAGGGTTGGAACCAGGATACCTTACACGGCTCAGTGAACTGGTATCTTGGATAACTTAGTTCAGATTATTACTTAAACTATGACACTCTACCCAGCAGGGAATATACTAATGACAGGTGACTTTAACACCTGAATAGGGGTTTTGAAGGATTTGTGATAATTCCTTTTTTACCTGTAACATTTGTAGAGAATTAATGCTGCTTAGGACTACCAAACACAAAAAGTTAAATAATTTTGGGAGGAAACTGATCAAAATCCTTAAGGAATTTAATATTTTCTCCTTCAGTGGGAGGATTAATGGAAATACTGAGGGTGAAGCCACTTTTATACCTGCAACGGGTGCATCAGAAGTTGATTATATCTTTTGGACAGGAGCCCTAGATTTCTGGAATAATCTATATGTGCAAATTCACTCAGAAAGTGATCACTGTCCGATAACTCTTGTAAGTGCAAGTGAGGGCTCAATGAAACATATAGATACATAGATACATATACAGTGTCGGCATATAAGGTCCTGTGGTCCACCCAGTCTGCCCATTTGAGCTTGTAAGTTCAGTTTATGTTTTCCTAGAAGTCTGTTGCCCCTTACCCCTGACCTCCAGAATTTCTTTATGTCTATCCCACGCATTCTTAAATCCCGTGATTGTTTCAGCCCCCACCACTTCCTCTGGCAGGGTGTTCCACTTGTCCATCATCTGTTCTGTGAAGAAATTCTTCCTCACGTTTCCTCTGAATCGTCCTCCCTCCAACTTCATCCCATGCCCTCTAGTCCTGGAACATCTTTTTCACTTAAAAAAAGTGTATTCCTGCACCCTGTTCCTCCCTGTAAGATACTTGTATGTCTCTATCATATCCCCTCTCTCCCTCCTCTCCTCCAGGGAGTACATATTCAGTTCCTTCAACCTGTCCTCATAGGACTTGTGATGCAATTCATGTACCATCTTTGTTGCCCTCTTCTGAACCTTCTCTACCCTGTCTATGTCCTTACGTAGGTAAGGCTCCAGAACTGTACACTGTACTCCAGGTGGGGCCTCACTAGTTTCTTGTATAGTGGAATTATGACCTCCCTTTTCCTGCTGGTGATGCCACTGCCTATGCATCCCAGCATCCTATTTGCTTTACCTGCTGCCTTGTCACACTGTTTCCCTACCTTGAGGTCATCAGAGATGATAGCCCCAAGATCCCTTTCCTGCTTGGTGCATGCTATATCCTCACCCCCAAATGATATATTGTGCCAGGGTTTTTGTGCCCCATATGCATTATCTTGCACTTCTTTGCATTGAATTTCAACTGCCAAACCCCTGACCATTCTTCAAGTTTCTGCAGGTCCCTTCTCATTCTGTCTACACCCTCTGGTGTATCTACTCTGTTACAGAGCTTTGTGTCATCAGCGAACAGTAAGACTAATGTGGATTGTGTAAACTTTACTGAGATCAGAGCAAATAAAAAAATAATTTGGCAAAATGATTCAGAGATTATAATAACCCCTACACTTTTAAACTCTTTTATTGCCTGTCCTATTTCCAAGTTAGCGGCCAAAGATATAACAGACCTACTAGAATCATTAACCAGACTGTTCCAGGACATTGTAAGAAATCTAGATCACCCTGGGAAGAATCAACAAAATAGGCAGATATGTAATGGTTGGTATGACCAAGAATGCAGGAAAGCTAAGAGATATATATATTTATACTGTATATATACCAAAATTGCTTAGAGGATATAGGAAACAGCAAAGTAAGAATATATTAAAAGAACTGAAAAGGGAAAAGAGGAACAATAAGGACCTTATTAAGAGTAAAAAATTAAATTACTATAAAAACAGTGGGATCAGATGTTAGATGCCATTTAAACCAAAGATGATAAAAAATTATAGCAACTGGCAGCTAGAGGAACAGAAAACTTCAAGAGTAATATTGACTCATACATTCCAGAATCAACCTGGAGAGAACACTTTTCTAAGATCTTTTTTGACCCAACAGTAGAGGACTGGGAGCCATTAGAGGGGCAAAGACATTTAGACTCCCCCAACCCCATATCTTATGAGGAAGTGCTTTGGCAATTAATTTATTGAAAAGGCAAAAAGCTGCAGGGCCTGATGGTATTCCTGTGGACATTTTCCTGTGCCACACTAGTCTTTGGTGCAGAGCCCTAACTATAATATTTAATAAGTGTATAGAGTCCATGTCTTTCCCCGCCTCATGGTATGGTGTAAGTAAAGTCATCATACACAAGAAGGGTTCAACAACCAACCCGGCTATATATAGGCCAATAAGCCTCCTTGATAGCAACCTAAAAATCTTTTTTAGACTTATCCTAGAAAGGTTATTGGTTCAAGTGAAGCAGACTGGGGAATTTCAGACCTACAGGCAGAGTTTAGATCCAATTATTCCACGTTAGACAATATCTTTGTCTTAAGCCATTTTATTGAAAAATATACAGTGTTGTGGAAACAAAAATTCTAAACTGCATTTATTGACTACTCATTGGTGTTGATTCCATATCAAGATGTATATTATGGAAACAACTTCTAGACAGGGCTATTGACAGGAACCTGGTGTGTGTAATAGCTAGCCTGTATCAAAACAACTGGGTGAAGGTTAGGTTAGGACTAAGTGGAGAACTTTTGTCTTCTTTCAGAATTAATAATGGGATAATACAAGGCTACTTAATGACCCCTTTACTATTCTCTCTTTATATAGACAATATGTTAAAAGGTCTTACAGAACTGTAATCTGACTCCCCTAAAATCAAAGCCTTGGAGTGTCCCACTCTGGCCTAAGTGGATGATATTGTCCTCTTTTCCCTGTCCAGATAAGATCTTCAAAAAAAGCTTGATCATCGAAAAGGAAGATCAGACAAGCTCCAGTTAAAAATTAGTATTACTAAAACTAAAATTATTATCAGGGACCCTGGTTTTCCATTTTTACCAGTAACACCGCTAACAATCACGGAATCCTGCTTGGTTTGCGGATTTTGAATTCTTGTACCGGTGCCTTACGGAAATTGCATGTCACTGTACAGAATGTTTAAGATTTCAGCATCTTTTTAAATTTTTTTTATTTTCTCTTTCTATGTCCCCTTCTCACAGCATCAGTCTCCACTTTCCAGAGATCCCTAGGCTGGGTATCCCCTGGCTTCACCCCCAAGTAATGCTCAGGAGCTCCTGTGTACCTGCCCCTATCCTGCCTGGGTTGTACCCCTCCAGGTGGGAAGGGAGTGGACCCCAGGTCACCCCTCCACACTCTCTTAGTGTGTGTGTCGGGCAGCCTAGTGGGTCCCTCATGGAGCCTGGTTATGAAGTCTGGGGCACCTGGGTCCCTTCTGCCAGTGGCTGATGTGGGATGATTGTTCCTGGTTTTCTGGTCTCTGTCCCTGAGGGCACTGGCACTAGAGGAGATCCAAGGAGGTAGGTCACATAGAGACATGCCACCGCTCTAGATCCGGGCTAGCATCCTCCCCTCCCCTCCTGATTGCTCTGCAGCACCATTGCACCACCACCCATGGTCACACAGGTGGTGGTAAAGCAGCAGGACCTGCAGCCCACCCTCTCCAGAGGAGGACAGCAGTCCCCCGGGTGCTCAATACTACTCCCCTGGCCAGACCTCCAGCACCTCCAGTTCGTTTCTGACCCTGGGTCACTGGCATTGCAAGCAGTAGTGCTACCACTGTGCCAGTGAGCCAATCCAGATTTCAGCATCTTAAAATGAAGGCTGCTGTGCTTTGCATTCTTCATGCTTTGCTGTGTAGAGCCAGTAAGGATATCACCTGCACTGCTTTGTTGTAATCAGCCATTCAGTTTAACCACCCAAGCTTCCCATCAACATCTCCATTACCCGAGGACTGCTCTCCTTCCTGAAACCTCAGTTTTCATGTAGTATGTGCCTAAGAGTCTTTTACTATTTATATTACACTGTATGATACAAAAAAATACATGTATCAGCACACATGGGCAGGGCCACTGGAAAATTGCAAGAAAAGTAACCTGAAATTGAAGAGATTTTTTGCAAAACTTGCTGGGAAATTGCATGAGTTTTATTATAGATCCTGAGTGCTTCACAATAAATCCTTTACTGTTTTCTACAGCATATATTAGTCAGCATAAACTACTAAATGAATACACTAACACTTGAATATGTTTTAAATATGAAGAAAAACTTATGTTTCTAACATGAATCCTAAATGGATAAGATGTGTTGCCTCTTCCAAAATGTAAAAACATTTTCCTCATACAGTGCTAGATTCTATATAGTGAGCCACAGAAAATCAATATTAAATAAATCCAGAATAAACAAATGTTACCTGTTTCTGGATGTAGAATAATGAAGCCTGATCAAAAACTATTTACAGTGCTCTGTCTGCTATTCACCAACTTTGGTGTAAGAAAAAATAAGCAGATGGAGTGGCAAATAGTTCAGTATTAGTAAAATGTTGTAAAGTGTTTCATGTTCATAATTTGTACTATAGGTAATGGGTGTTATTATGGCTGGCAGTATAGCCTAGTGGTTAGAGTAACAAACCGTGATTGAACTGGGTACATCTAGCAGACTTAGGTTTGATTCCCACAACCTCCACTTACATACTATGTGACTCCAAGCAAGTCACTTAACCTCCCCAGAGCTTCTAGGTCACTCCTGAAAACAAGCAGTTCTGCCTAGTGGGCCTTACTTGGTTTACAAGAATATATATATATATATATATATATATAAGAAAATGCCAATATATGTTTACTACATCATAGAATAGTAGTCAGGGTACCATGTAATTTACCTGAGTTTTACTTGGGCTGCAATGATTTTGTATAGGTAAAGATAAATGTTCAGATACATTGAATGTGTGTTATAAGCTTGTTTTTAGATTTTAGTCAGGTTTATATTGTATTCTTTGCATATAAGCATCTAGGTTGTAGATTGCTAAATGCAGGATCACTGTTACCAACTAGTTCATTCAAGTTTATAATCAGCAGGGCCATCCAAAATCCTCAATTGTTTGAATGAAAACTAATCTGAATTAAAGTATGTTCACAAGGAAAAACTACCTTACTACTTATGAAAAGACTTCACAGTCAGCACCTCATTTAGGTGAATTGGATCATTTGCACCTTTTCTCCCACCTGCTGTTTCAGTCTCTGTGACAACAAAAAGTTTTCTGATAGACTGCTTCAGCAAAAAACAAATGTTAAGTGTTTAAGTGTACTTATGTTTGCCAGTGGATTTTGAAAGCACAGTCAATGACATACAGAAGGTAAGACCCCAGGTGCTGCATGATGCTGGTGGGCAGAGTGGTGCTCAATTCACATCCGAGTTCAGACATGAAAACTGGGAGACACCCTTTTCATGGACACCAAATAAAAAAAAAGCATGTCTAGGAGATGCATGAATCCATTTGAAGGTCCTCCACTAATCACTTGTGGATTTTTTAGGTGAAGACACTTGATTTCAATGAAGCAAATTTAAGTTTATGTGTTTTTCTGCTCCTCCTACCCCCTGGCCATCCACTCCTTCAGGCCTGCCAAGGCCCCCTACCACTGCTGCGGAGTCCTGACCACCATCCACTGCCCCTTACTGCTGTACTACCAGATAACCCAAAGTAACCCTTCATTGAGTGGGGCCCCTACCCCTGTGGGAGGCTACCAGGGGAGGAGAATTGCCACAGAGAGCTTCCTATGTATCCTGGGCATGGCAGGGGTCAGAACAGATACATGTCTGGGGCTTCTGGCTTATGGGGGGACCAGCAGCCATCCTTTGGTTGGCCAACGGGTGTTTTCCCATTTTCTTGGGAGCGTGATAGGTCACATGATGTCAAGGCACAAGCCAACATCTGTCATGCTCCCTCCTGCAGTGAGGGCTGATGTGTTTAACATGCCTCTGGCCTCCACTAGGGGCCAGAAACTGATGAGCCATGAACCCACCCTCCTCCCTCCTAGAAGAAGGTGAGTGGTTGTTGGACACTCAGGTGTTCACCCACCAGCTGGCCCTCCAACACCCAAGTCTGTTCTCTAACCCTGGTCAGCAGTGTCAGGGGCAGAAATCCAATTCAGGCAGTTAAATTATAGATAGGAAAAAACAAAGGTGGTCCACCTTAGTGGTGGTGGTTCGGATTAATTCACATCTGAGTTCTAACAGGCAAAGAGACCAAGTAATTTGTAACTTGTGCATGTGGGGTGTGGGTGTTGAAGAAAGGGGATCATAGTGCTGTCACTACTGCCATCACCCCAGAGGGATGTGGACTGCATTGTTGCTACTGCCATCACACCAAAGGGGTGGGGGCTGTAGTGCTTCTGCCATCACCACTGGTGGATGGGGAATGAAGTATTGCTGCCATCACACCTAAGGGATGGGAGCCGCAGTGCTGCTGCTTCTGTCACACCTGAGGGAGGGAGGGAGGTCACAGTGCTGTTGCTGCTGCCATCACACCAGAGGGATGGGGCTGTAGTGCTGTTGGTACTGCCATCGCACCTGAGGGATGGGGCCGTAGTGCTGCTTCCATCACACCTTAGGGATGGGGGCTATAGTACTGCTGCTGCCATCACATCTTGTACCTAAAATAACTTTAAATTGGTACAAGGATGGAAGGATGTGCAACAGTGGAGGTCAAAATTGCTAAAATTCATGTTAGCAGAGTTAAAAATTGTTAAATGAAGTACACATAACCAAATACTGGTAAAACCGGATTTTGGCTTAGCAGACACCGGTGACAATACCGTCTTTTACAATGTGCAAAATGGAATATGTCCTTTCTCAATCCCGGTAAACCAGTGTCCCTGAATAATTTATTATTTTTGGTGGGAAAAAATGCATTGGGAAAGTGGCTGTAGGGGAACAGTGCATAGAAACTGTTTCTATCTATTCTTGATGGTTAATTTTTCTTCAGATTGCTCTTGGATCCCCCATGCTGAAATAACAATACAAAAACTGAATAAAACAGCTGGGGCTCTATGTAAATTTAATTGCAGGTACGGTGGTGCATTGATTATACCATTGACACGAGCTATAAAAGCTAAATATGAATCTCAGCTCCTATATGGAGCTGAATGCTGAGAAATTAAAAAAATACAATAAATTATCTGTTCCAGTAAACAAACGTTTAAGAAATGTTATGAGACTGGGGCACTCTTGCCCAGCAGCCTATATAAGAGCAGAGGTCAGCCTGATTAATATTAATGTCTTAATAGAATCCTGTAAACTGAACTTTTGGTTAAGACTTTCAAAATTTTCCCTAGACAGTTCTGTCAAAGCAATCACTTTCTGAAAAGGAAAACTGGTATGCCTTTGGTTATAGGCGTAATTTCTGGTATACTACAATTAGACATTTACTAAACAAGCATAAGTAGAATGTACTAAGGAAAGCCATTGAGAAAAATATAACCTTAAGTATATACTATAAAAACAGAATTTTTTTTGGTTGACAGAAAAAGACCGGTAGACCCATCTAGTCCACCCAGTTTGCCCTGCCTATTACTACACCTTGGACCCTATCTGGTCACAGATGCCCCCCCTCCATTTCCTGTATTATGTTCATGTGTCTATTCCATGCATGCTTGAAGCTCCCACTGTCTTCACTCCCACTCCCTCATCTGGCAGGCTGTTCCAGGAGTTCACCGCCCTTTCAGTGAAGTAGTGTTTCCTCACATCCATTTGACACCCCCCCCCAAGCTTCACAGCATGTCCTGTGCTTTGGTGTTCTATCTCCTCTGAAAGAGACTCTCCTCTTATGCCTTTGTTCACCTCCATGAGTTACTTATGTCTCAGTCATGTCCCCTGAGACTTATAGGTACCTCATGGGGGTCAACCAGGCTGCCTTTAGTGCCTCCTCCACTGACAGTTAAGTGCCTCTTCCTCACAATTCAAACAGCCCTTATTCAGCCCCAGTACAGGACTCTGGATCTCCCTCACAAAGTTCCATCTAAACTGGACCAATCATGTTTGAAGTGGTGTTAAAACCCCATTTATACATTGTATCTTCATACAATCACAAACAGCAGATGTGCTTCATCTATTTTTTATCAAACATTTAAATAGTGGGAGACAGAACAAGGAAAATGAACCCTTTACACACATCATGGGGCAAGAAGTCCCCCTGATTTATTTTTAAATTCTATATAATTTGTAATTTAAGACCAGGTAAAGATTTAGAAGTCAGTTAAGATATGAAGGACCACTTCAGAATTCTGCTGATATGGAACACTGACCCACTTAGACATAAAAGGAGTTAAATTAACAAAACAATAAAGGGTGCTATTGTTCAACCCATCCGAGATTCTTAAAGCAATAGTATAAAATTGTTAAACAGTGAGCCAGATTATCTCCAGGGGAGAAGAAAAGGTGGGTCAAAATCAAAAACTGAAATTTTTCACAATCCCTCACTCTGAGCTGAACACTGATACCATATTTGTATCTGTATTGTATATGTATGTAAAATATATTATGAAAATATATTTTCATATATATTATGAACATTTTCAAATATACTATGAAAAAGGTTAGTAACTTCAGGATACAGGATGACTTGAACCTTATCCAGAAGTCTCATTACTTGGATTGTTTTTCTAAAAATAATGCAAATTTTGTACCCAAGGCATATCTTGATTGCTTAACAGATTTCAAACTTTGTACAGCTTTTATTTGTTATAAATTTGAACACTTTCCCAACAATGTTTTAACACATTGCTACAACAAAGCGTTAAGTTTATCTCGTGACTGTAACTGCAGCATGGGGGCATTTCCTATCCCCTTTTCTAAACAATATATACTAGATAGATAAGGAACATCTTACAAATATCTTAATTCATACAGAAGATGCCAGTTCCATAGAGAGAGTTGCCAGATAGTTTTATGAAATTAACAAAATTAAAAAAAGGTTTACTGTTAGCTAGTCCTTCTGAGATCCTCCAAACAGAAAAATGCAAGTTTACGGAGCAAATGCAATAATGTGATTGAAAAATGTTTTTACTGCTGTACTGCTTTTTAAGATGGAACATATTGTAAGTGTGAAATGTGTATTTATTTGTGTAGCCATTTATCTTTTATCTTGTATTTGTAAAAGCATTTAAACTAATACAGTAAAGTATTTGACTGATTGATTGATTGATTGATTGATTGATTGATTGATTACTAGCCAAGTGTTGTAGTCCTGGGCACAGGGTTGGAATCTGGAAACCTTGCATGGTAAGCAAAACATCTGACACTTGAGTCAGCAGGCCAGTCCAGGGCATCTCTAACTTAAGAAGTAAATGCCATTTCACTCTCAGTAGAAAAGTCTCTGAACTACTGTACATCAAACAACACCAAATCCATGCCAATACACTAACAATCCTATGGCCCCGTAGGTCCAAATAAAACTCAGTTCCTCCCCTACTAGTAAGTTGAGTTATGTTTTGTACACATAGAACACTGGGAAAACAGTAGTTCCGTCTATGAATAAGAGTACTGAAATAGGAAACAGAAGATTGCAGGTTCAAATCCCATCCTAGTCACTGGCTCACTGTATGACTGTCCACAAACAATGCTGCCTCCCTGCACTTTATTAATTGAGCTATAAAAAATGTGTTAAAATCAGGTCTCCGCAGAACCTGAAACATATCACAGCAAAGCTTTCCTTGGTAATTAAATTGTTGTGAGATAAATATAACACAGTTAGTTTTTGCATGCTCCAAAGGTGGCTTAAGGGGAAAAGCCATGTGGTCTAAAGATTAAAAAATTGAACTGTGAATCAGGAGATCACAGTTTTGAATCCCAACACAGCCACTGACTCCAAGTTTGATGTTGAGTAAGTTACTTGATTTTCCTGTGCATTTGTCCTTGTGCTGTAAAGGCAGACAGAAACAGGACCCTGTGCATTTCAATCATGTGATCCAGGACAAATACATGGTAAGGTAGACAAAGAAAACTATGATGAGCACCATGGAGTCACAAGGGGATTTCTGCTTGACTTCAGCTGTCGATCTGCTTCCCCACCTCAACACAATATCCATAAGACACAGCTTTGCAGGCCATGATTTAAACAGGGCTAGGGTTGAGGGAGCATGAAGACTTTAGCACCCTGAAGTATTCCTATACCCAAGATGGCATGGTCTCTGTAAGATGAGGTATAGTGGACAAATAAGGGGACACTCTGCTCTGGGCATGACCTGTCAGCAAAGAGAGGATGCAGCACTAAAGCTTATTGCCAGTCCTTCTATACCTTACATAAGCGAAACCTGAACTATGACAAAACTGAAATGAAAAAAAGAACCAAACTTTTTTAAACATCTCAAAAAGATGTTACAAGGTTAGCAATGTTAGAGATCTTTAATTCCACTAAAATGTGTTGTTTTTGCTGTTATGATTTAAAAATGGACCTGAGAGGGAGGCAGAGAAAGAAAGAGAGAGCCCGCCTTTCAAAAAACAATCCATTACTTATCTTTGATTGCATCCATTTTTAGTGCAGCAAGAGCCTTTTTATAAAAATTAACGGTGGGGAGCATTGATGGATATTTCATTTTGATAATTTCTCCAATTCAGAGGACAAATGTCTCTATTAGGAGAAGTTCTAAGAACCGACTTAATGACCTCCATTCATTACATCCTCCAGGAGAGAGTGAGTTCTGAAGAATTTCACTCATTAAAGCAGCTGATATGCTACACTTAGAGATGGCAAATTAGTTTTTTTTTTTTCTCTGCATCACTTATGGAATGTGTCTGATTGTTATAAATGTCAGAAATAATACTTCTCGGTGCAAGTAAAATAGATCATCGTTGTCCAAATATAACATTTAGGACAGTACTTGATCAGCTTTCTCCCATCTGGCATGAACTGTACCCTGAGCATGGAAGAGAGAAACTGATTTCAAGGGCCATATTTCAGCAATAAGGTCTTTACTAGATTGATGATGTCCACCTTAGAGGGACTTGCTGCAATTATAATTTTTTTATATAAATTTAACAAATTAGTAGTTTGACATCTATTTTACTCTTTTAATGGCTTCAAAAGCTAATGCAAAGAAGCAGTCTGGACTCTGTATGGAGGTAATAACACGCATTCTAACGCTTTACCAATGGGCATGCATGGTTAAATTGACAAGCAACCTTTTAACAATACATTATCAGAATGGGCTATCTCACTGTGTAAGGTCTAGTGAGGACAAATCAAGAATCTAAGGTAACAGCCAAGGTCTGTTACATTCCTTGCTGGCTTGTGAGCCAGAGGAGTTACCTGTAGGCAATATAACAAATGGGTAGAGAGCCTTTTTCTAGAGTTCAGTCAAGTGAGCTCAAATCCAAAGAGAGAGAGAGAGAGAGAGAGAGACAGAATATTGATAGTGCAGCCTGTGAGTCTGTACCTTAGGCACCTGGTGTATCAGGGCCTAATCTTTTCCTAGTCAGAAGCTAAGCACAATCAGCTCAAGAATTAAGTAGTAGAAGCCATCATCCAACAACTTGGCAGCTCAGAGTGGGTCTCTCAGCTGAGTGTTACTTAATCCAGCAACCCTTGCTATGTGAAGAATCATTGGATGGCACCCAGCACTGCACACAGCAAGCTGAGAATCTAGATGGGAAATAAGGTACAGAGGGAAGGAAGCACACCTGCCTTGTCAAGGCCACTGGGTGGAGTGTTGGGTGCCTTGGTCCCAGTTTGGTCCCAGTCCTAAATTGGGACTTCAGACACCCAGAACTACATCTCTTCTGTTTATAGTCTCCTCTTCGGGGACCCTTAGAAAGTTATGGATAAAGTAATTCTTGTAGGCAGTGAACAAAGGTGGAGCTTAGAATCTCCAACCTCCACCCTTGCTCTCTGCCTACAAGGGTAGAGGTTGGAATCTCCCCAGCTTGACCAATAAGTGAAGGTTTGCCTCCAGAATTGGTTCCCTCCTGAACGAAGTTGGTTGTGTAGGTTAGCTTTAACCACTCAGCTAAAAGGAAGCCTTCTTTTAGCCATGGTGTTAGACTGACTCTTGTCTTTGTATACTGCAGTCTTCATTTTCTCCACCATATGGCAAGTTGCATATGGTTACGGAGCCTGTATACAATACACCAGTCAATTTTGTGCAAGTGCAGTTCTGTGGTGTGCTATTTATAAAACTCCCCTAATTGCAGCTAGGTAGAGAGCTAGCATTGCCGCCATTGATATGGTCAGGTATTTCCAGTTATTTTCAATATTTCTGAAAAGATTCTCTCTGGTGGCCTTAAAGTGGTACTGCAGGCATGCAGGAATTTCTCTAGAAATATCACAGACATTTCAGGAAATATCTCATCATGGCAATGGCTGATAGAGTGTTTCCTCAAATGAAATGTTGTCTGAATTGACTGTTTATAAGGGTGGGGCAGCAACAGAGTCCAAACAAAATACAGGACCATCACCATACTGCCTGTATTCTTACAAATACTGGAGAGGATAGCTAAAAAAAAACAACAACTACTGATTGCATAGACACCTAGAGTCTGAGGTTCAAATGCCAGCATGGATTCAGAAAAGGACATGGTACTTCAGCAGTAGTAGTCAGCCTGATGGATGACATAAACAGGGCCATGGAGGCAGGAAGGTTAGCTGGTTCTATAAATATAATCTAAAACAGATGTAAGAGCACCATATTGTCTAGCTCCAGAGCTACTGATAATGCCAGACAAGAAAAAGCAATGAGACTTGTAATATTCAAACAAAAATAGCTATTTATTAAAGGCAAAACCTGTTACAAAATGGTCAAAACCCCTCACGGAGATGTAAGCAGATAGACGTCACAAACATTCCAACTGGTTTCACTAAGGCTAAGTTATATAGACTAAAAGATTGACACACCAGAGTTTCCACTCCCCAACAAATGATAGTCCTGCTGTTGGACCACGGCTTAATAGTTAATGGTATACAGTAGCTCCCAACTCTGTTGTAAGTTACCCAAGTGTCCTTTATAATGAATCAGGAAACTTTGACCTAAAGACACACAGCAGAAGCAAAAGGGTTCACATTCATATTTTTCTCATTTTCTGACTGCCTGATGAAGCAAAATTCTGTGGGCCATAGATGGTGGCCACAGATGGTGGATACTAAGCTTCTAATGACATACTGTATGTAATGGTCAACCTGGTTTACCCTATACTGTCTTCTGATACTCCTGCTGTTCTGGCAGAAAAAACTGTGGTAGAGCCAGCCCGCGGGCACAGTGGCTGGATTTCCACTTGTGATGCTGGCGACCCAGGTTCGGGAATGGACCCAGGGAGTTGGAGGGCCGGCCAGCCAGGGGAGAAGGATTGAGTATCTTATGGATTACTCTCCTTCTCTGGGGGGAGGGAGGGGTAGAGTATCTGGTGCCCGAGGGACCCCTGGCGGAGGCTAGGGGAGCCACAGGCAACCAGTGCCAACATGCAAGAGGGGCGGGGCAAATGCCAGATGTCATTGCATGTCCCAGCCCTGGGGTAGCCTAGAAAATCACTGCCAGCCGCCCTTGATGAAGCCTGCCCTCAGCTTCAATTAGCTCTCTCAGGCCAGCTCTCTGACCTATCCTGTTGGATGCTGCACATTGGACCCGTGCCACAACCATGCTGTGGGGGGTAAACCAGGGGGTATCAGGGAGTCGCAGCCAGTATGAGTGAATGGAAGTCAAAGGGTCCATGACCAGGCTGAGGTATTGGGTGGCTGGTGGCAGAAAAAGCATAGTAAAACAGAAAAACTGTGGTACCTAGTCATTACAATTTTAACTGCAACCAGGTAATCAAAGGAGAACATACTCAAGAAAGATATAAAAATCTAGTATAGGGGAAAAATCATTTGGCTAAGCAGAAGCACAGACCTGGAATGTCTTACCTCCACACATTGGAAATCTTAAACCCCACAATGACTTTAAATTAAAACTGAAACTGTATCTACATGAACAATCCACCTGTTCAGTAACTGCTAATATAATAACACCAGTACAGCTGTCAGCACCCTATTTGTACAGTACTGTGTATCCTATGACATTTTTTTACTACACAGGTTGTTCTTATATATCAGAACTGTTACCCAATGTACTTTCTGGGTAACTAAAAATCAACCAACCAACCAACCAATAAATGTGGTCCTTTCTCTGGAGTCCTGTGATGTCCAAGTTCTAGGGTGGGTCAACTACTATACATGTGTCCCCATGCCTGGGAGCAGTCAGAGAGTCTAGCCTGTACTCAGTTAAACCCCTACTGCTTGATGAAAGATGCTTGTGTAGATACTGGATTTATGGAGTGATTGTTTTAAGAGTTTAAGGTGACCCCTCAGCCCCAGTGCCCCATGGTCTCAAAAAAAGACACCGAATGAACACTCATGGGCCCCTCCCATGGTGGAGTGCCACACAGGGCTGTACCAGACTGCTGGGGGTCATCTTCAATGTCTACAACTTTGATGAAAAAGCTTCATATGTTACAATCATCAAATCAATTAAAATTAATGCAAAATGAATAGTATTACACTTTTCTCCTTGAGCTCAAATACAGGGACAATAGGGAGGTTGATGCCAAAGAACTTTTCTCCTTGAGCTCAAATATACAAACAAGAGGAACTCCATTAAACTCCACGAAGTTGTAGAGTATGTCCAAAAGCAGAATAGGGTTGCTAGCTGCATAATTGAGCTGACTCAATAGACCAAATGGCATTTTCTGCAGGTAGTGTATGCTTGTATGTTTGTAAAAACGCGTTTTCATGGAAAGAGTGGTGGTTAAGTGGTACAAGCTTCCGGAGGCAGTGGGACAGACAAATTAGTGAGTAGCTTCAAGGAGGGTATGGCCACTAGAGACAGTGCAGAATAGTTAGGAAGGGTGGGCAGACTGGATGGGCTGATGGGGCCTCTTTTGCCATCATTGTCTATATATCTATATAGCTCTATATTTCCACTACAGTATCTGTAACAGTTCAAAATTCAGCAGAAATCCATGGCACGCTTCAGTTTGCCTTGCTGCATAAACTTCTTAAAGGAGGACTGCTTCAAACCCATAAGTACTGTAGTTTTGTTCTAGTAAAGCTCTGTTTTAAATCCTAGACCCCATTTTACTATTACTCAGCCCTTACTGAGCTTTTAGTAAAATCAGTAGGTGTTTCTGATTCACACACAGTGGTGGCACATGCCATTTTATAACTGTATTATGTACAGTAGTTGTGTCCCCTTCAAAAGTGAAGTTCTATAGTAGAATACAAGTCAGTGCATTGTGACAACAATGGAAGAACTCAGCAAGGACATAAACTGGCAGTATAGCCTATAGGTTAGAAGAATAAATTGTGAATAAGCTTGGTACATCCATCAGTCCTGGGTTTGATTTCTATAACCTCCACTTGTGTACTGTTTGACTCTGAGCAAGTCGTTTAGCCTCTCCAGTGCTCCCGGCTTAACCCTGAGAATAGGCATAAGGAGCCTTATACAGTTATCAAAAAAACAAACAAACAAAAAAAAACTACATCATACAATTTTAAAATTGACAACAGTCTTAAGAATGCCAGAATTTTCTGTTATGCTGCTTAAAAGGGCCCCTACCAGCAGTGCATGAATCGGAAATACCCACTAAATTTACTAATAGACCAGTACAGCTGCAACAGGAATGTAATATGAGCCAGTATCTGAAAACTGCTTCTATAGAAAAGTTAAACTTGAGGGTGCAATACAGTGCAGTTCTCCTTTAAAAAAGGCTGTTTTTACAGGACGATGTACAGTCTGCAATGTGTTATACTAGATCTACAGTGCAATGATCTCCAGTTTTAGTACTGTATATATTATTTACATTTTGCATTTGTATGCGTGTTCAAGTGTTTTGTATTCATAGCTGACCCCCATTCACTGGTGTTTCGGTCCTTGGAAACATTTCTAGCTGAGCTGGGCTGCGGCACCTCAGATTTAGTGCGATTCTGCTTTTACAGATTCTTACGATTGGAAAGATTAAAACACTGACAAATTAAGTGACTTGCTAACAATCATACAGCAAGTTAGTGGTCATGGTAGGACTTGAACCTGGGTCTTCTGGTTCCCAGGTTTGTGCATTTAAATGCTAGAACAAGCTGGCACATTTTCTTTGATTTAAAAAAAAATAATCATAGGTTAAGATAGGTTTGAAAAGATGTCGT
This sequence comes from Neoceratodus forsteri, assembly GCA_016271365.2. Taxonomy (NCBI): domain Eukaryota; kingdom Metazoa; phylum Chordata; order Ceratodontiformes; family Ceratodontidae; genus Neoceratodus; species Neoceratodus forsteri. The sequence goes on along the minus strand of CM057449.1, from coordinate 604,803,022 downwards.
TTCAATTTGTTTCTTTTTATTGAACATTAGCTTCTGTAGAGGCTACACAAGGTACTACAGATTAAAGCTCTAGGAGGTATGGATCCATTGTTTAAGGTGGATGGGCAAGGTGGAAATGGGTTGAAGCCTTGTATTAAATTTTATTTCAAGTATATTAGCAGATAGAAGGAGGCAAGAGATCATTTGGCAACATATCATTGACAAAGGCATTGGGAGAGGACTCTTCTAGCCCCATTAGCTCATTGCACCCAACAGCTCTGTTTAAAATCCGAACCATCCACTGCTTAACCTGATACACAACTGTACAAAATAGCCACCCAGGGTACAATGAGTTAGTGGGCCCTGGAGTGATTCTTCTGCCGCTTTTGTAACCCCCAGGCAATGGGAGTACTTTCTCCAGCTCCATTTTTAAATCTCAGGAGTGGACAATTGAAGTCCTTTCCCAAGCCACATTGGTGGCCTCTGTGGTGGGCAATCAAAGCGATTTGTCCAGCCACTAAAGAGTGGGTAATGGAAAGGATTATTCAGTCACATGGGTAATGCCAGGATATGTAGGCAGAAGTGATTTTCAGGGACCCTCTCCTTGTAAATCAGGTGCTTCATCTGAAAGAGACAATTCTTAAAAAAACCTTTAATAACTTCAGCAAAATATGATCTTTGCTGAACGACTCAATTCAAAGTGAGAAAATAAAGCAACTTTTAATCTCTGTAGTTTATATGCAAGTAATTAAATACAAACATTAAGAACAACCAGCTGCCAAGGATATGAAAAGAATTAAGGAACCTAATTTTTGTTCTTGATATTCAAACAGTAAGACTTTGCATATTTTAAAACCATATTTAACTTTCTTTAATGAACACTAATTGAATAGTCTAATTTAGGCTTGAAACCTTCCCTTTTATGATATGACCTACCCTGGTCCATGCCTGTGTGTCCTCGTGCTTGGATTACTGCAACTCCCTTTACCTAGGGCTTTCTGGGGTTGAAATCCATCACTTGCACCTGATGCAGAATGCAGCAGCACAGCTTTGACAAGATCTTCTCAATCCTGTCATATTACCCGGTGCTGCACGAACTGCACTGGCTGCCAGTACAGTGGTAGATCACCTTTAAAGTCAGTTTACTGACTTTTAAAGTCCTACATGGACAGGGCTCGGACTATCTGAAAGAGCTTCTGGTTCCTTACTGCCCTGGTCAATCACTCCGCTCGGCCGAGGAGGGGTTGTTAGAGATTCCGAGGGTGAATTTGAAGTCATCAGGTTGTAGAACTTTTGTGTATGCAGCCCCCCACCATTTGGAATTCTCTACCTCACCGGTTATGATAGTGTGCAATTGTGGAAGAGTTTAAGCAGGGTTTAAAAACCTACCTGTGTAAAAAAGCTTTTATAGTTAACTGAAATGAGCAATTAATGGTATTGGTATCTGATTTTAACTGTATTAATTTGTCATTTGATGTTGTATGACTTGATTTTATATTGTTAGGCGCCCTGGCAATGGAAAGGCACCATACAAATAAATTCATTATTATTATTATTAAAATGAAGGTATAAGATAAAAGGAGACTTTAAATGTGATTGTGGAGAAGATACATTAGAAACCCTGGATCATGGGGTACTACATTGTCCTAAATATGAAACTATTAGGAAATAATGTTTTTCACCATATACAGGGACATTTTATCATGTAACTGATGAGATCCTGAATGGTATGATTAACCCTTTTTATGTTTGCTTGCACTTGCGCAAGAAACATTTTGTTACAAATGGCATTTCAGAGGCGTGTCACTGCCATGCCTATTGCATCTCAAGTGGCCGTAGGCCTGGCAGTGTAGAACAATGACCAGGCACTCTGGTCATGACACTGCTACTGCTTGCTGGGAAGGAACTTTGTGTACTTGAAAGTGTCAAAGTGCTCCTATCAGAGATTACTTTCTTCGTTTCATTTGCATGAAACCGGTCAGCAAGTGGCTGATCGACTTTATGATGTTGGGGTGTCTTGTGGTACTGGCTTGAATTATATGCTGTCCCCAGCCCAACTCCACATCAAGACAATCAAGAGACTTCTAAATCCACCACATCCCACACATTTGCCTGCTCTGACCCATTGAGTTCCAATTGGATTCCCCCAAACTGGAGTCGACAGTTGGGCAGGGGGCCGGTCCATCACTGATATGTAATGAGAAACTCAGGCCACTGCTGACAACATTTTGATATGCAAGAGACTGGCTATTAAGGAGCAGGTCCTCGGAACTGCCAGCAAAAAAATACTTCTGCCATTCTGTGACTAGTTTCCCACCCCCATCCCTCCCATGACTGCATGTCATGTCACCCAGAAGCAGCATTACTGTGAACAAAACTGGTGTGTCTTGTTCCTCTCCAGAAGAAGTCCACAGCTGTTTCCCACCAGGGTCACTGTGGTATACCAGATAGCCACACTCCTCTGTCCATAGATATATCAGAAATTGAGTTGTTAGATGTAAATTAGCCCTGCCACCACTGCTCATGCCTCATATCATTCTTACACATAGCCTGTTGGTTAGATGGCATGCAACCCTCCTTCTCCCTCTCACACTGCCACTGTCTAACAGAAGGGCTCTCATGCTCGCCTATTCAGCCCCTCACCCATGCCAGTTGGAATGTCAGCACTGCCACACTGGGTAGGTTCACAGTGGGACTGTAGTGAGCCTTCCCCATGCTGTATACAGGCATGAGTGCTGTGATAGTAAGAAACTTGGTCCAAGTTTGTTTTTTTGTCTTTTTTCAATGTGTGCCACATCTTTGAAATGGTAAGTTTAAGAATGAAAGAAAAGTGACGTTCATGGGTGGGGGAGAAGAGTCACAGTATTCTCCTTACATTACTTTACTTTTGCTATGCTGCACGAGGTTTGGGGAAACAAATGCAGCATTTACATGAACATGTAAGCCTGTCGTATTTGTTTTTATTTATGTATTAATCTTTTAATTTGTACTTCTTTGGTCTTACTGTTTTGCTTGCATGAGTCTTGTGACTTGTTTTACTGGACTTGAAGCACTATAATGATGTTCTGCCTGAAGCTTTTCTCTTCAGAAAGAGCATTTTATAGTCACCTCTTGAAATAAATGCATTTCAAGTTTGAAACCATGCATGAATTGTACATCCATGGTGTGTGACCCCCCCCCCCAAAAAAAAATGCAAGGTAATTTCATCCATGTTGGGAAATAATGGTATTGGGTGTGCTGCACATACAACTATGTGTTTTTGTGTGACAGGGTGCTAGTAATATTTCAACCACATAATGAGTTTCATTATTATTTTTTGAATGTTGACTAGTGGATTCTGTGTGGGCAGCAATCTTAATTTGACACACGTGCGGGGAGGTCACAGGGATGAGGACAGTGGCTGTCAGTCTGTCCATGACTCCTCACAGCCAGTGTTCTGCCAGCCAATTCCCTACTTTGTGTTCTAAGCCCTGGCTCTACATTTGATACCATCTCAGTCAACTGGAAGCAAGAGTAACACTATTTTGTGTTCAACAACTTTTCCAAGGAATATGTTTTTTTTTCCTCTTAAACTATTTTTCTACTTAGAAACATAAAAATTGTCAGCAGATAAGGACCGCCAGGCCCATCCAGTCTGCCTGTAGGCCCTATACATTGTATGTGGCCACTGACCCTAAGTGATCGATGGCTTTTCATCACTCCCTCCCCTCTCAAGCTTCCCTAGTGCCTGTCAAAGGGATGCTTAAACCCCCTCTACTGTGCTTGCCTCCACTACCTCCTGTGGCAGACTATTTCAAGCCTTGACTACCATTTCTGTGTAGAAAAACTTCCTCAGATTACCTCTTAATCTACCCCCTTCCAATTTCATATTCTGCCCCGTTGGCTAGTACTTTTTCTACATTGGAAAAGGTCACCTATCTGCACCTTGTTTATGCCCTTGAGGTACTTGAACATTTCAATCATGTCCCCCTGCTGTAGCCTCTCCTCCAGTGAGTACATATTGAGGTTCCTTAATTTCTCCTCATATGCTTTGTGGTGCAAGCCCTGAACCACCTTTGTTGCCCTTCTCTGGATAGTCTCCACCTTATCTATGTGTTTGCATAGGTGGCTTCCAGAACTGCACTGAGTACTCCAGGTGAGGCCTTACCAATGTTTTATACAATGGCATCACTACCTTCCGCCTCCTGCTAGTGATACCCCTGCCTATGCATCCCAGGATTCCACTGGCCCTCCCTGCCACCTTTGTGCACTACTTTGATACCTTAAGGTCATCAAAGATGATAATCTCTAGGTCTCTTTCCTCTTTGGTGACAGTCAGCTCCTCCCACCCACAACCTGTAGCTCTCCACAGGGTTCCCTCTACCCAAGTGCATTATTTTGCACTTCTTTGCATTGAACCTCAGTTGCCACATCTCTGACCATTTTTCAAGCTTCTGTAGGTCCCTCTTCATTTTCTGCACCCCTTCTGGAGTATTCACCCTGTTGCAGATCTTGGTGTCATCTACAAACAGGCAGACTTTTCCTTCCAGCCCCTCTGCAATGTCACTAATGAAAACATTGAACAGGACTGGTCCTAGTACTGATCCCTGTAGTACCCCACTGGTCACCCCCCTCTCTCTAGATTGTATCCCAGTTACCACCACCCTCTGTCTCCTGTCTGTTAATCAGTTCCTAACCCCTGTGTACTTGAATACAGTACTCTGGGGAAACAAATTCCCTACTGTATGAGTCGCTAAAATGATAAAAAATCAGGAAGCAAGTTTTTAAATACACACAAGGAAAGGTGACTGGCCTATAGCTTAGTAGTTCTTTTTTTTCCCAAAGTCAAAACTTAAAGTTCTGAAATGTTGCCTTTTAACCTAAGCAAATAATGCAGGCAAGGTATTTACTTGTTATGTCTTACAGCCATCTCACAATCATTGTCTGCCTTTGAAATACTTAATTTTAAAACACATATAGTGTGCCTGGGTTTATATTTCATGTTGTATGCCTCTCTTAAGGGAGATTGGGGACCAGAAGAGGATAAATTCTTACCTATTTAAGACTAGCTTTCTGTTGTTTAACTACTTTTCATGCATTTTTATTTTTCCACACTATGAGGTCCACATTCCCCCACCTCTGGCATTACACTTATTTGGCAAATTTCATACATGTCTGTTCACATAATTATATGTATAGTATTCACATACAATAACTTATCTCACTGGTGATGGAGCAAACACAAACTTTATTTTCACTCAGGAAGTAAATAGAGAATAATACATGGGGTGGTGTGCATTATGAGAACTTAATGCACACCTGAGGTATGGGATGCTACATAAACCCTGCGAGCGAAACTCGAGGGGTTTATAAAAGCATCCTACACCAAGGGTGTGCATTAAATCTGAGTATGCACACCACCCCATGCTTTATTTTTTATAATTACTGGCCATCAGTCCCCCCCCCCAAAAAAAAAATAGCAGTGGTGGTCCTGTAACTTCCCCAGAGACAAATGTGGTTATATGGCTTATTAGAAAGAGAGTTAATGGCTTGATGAGATTTTTTGCTTTTAATTAGTGGTGGTCCCTTGGGAGAGTACCTGTGCCCACTTTACAGATGAATACAGACATATGTTTGTTAGTGGAGTTCCGTCGGGAAAGTATGTGCATCCAGTTTTACAGTTGGATTTCAGTTCTCAGTTTGAGTAGTTCTGTGAAGGCCCCCTTGTAGGTTGGTGTATTTGTTTTGTGGGGTGGGGGAGAATCCAGGCACATTGATAATTTAATTCAGTTCAATTCAATTCAATGCAAAGTTTATTTTACCAGGATAACACCATTGAAACAACTCATTTGTGAGGAGGTCCTGGGGAGGCATAAGTAAAATACAAAATACAGAACAGTTGCAGTGGTACAGTACAAATACAACTGAGATACCATATACAAGAAAAGCAGACAAAAGGAAGTTAACTAGGTACAATACTAAATAGTAAAATGTTTCTAAGTCTAATACAAGTGCCAATGGAGGTAAAGCTAAAACAATACCACTAACAGCTTAATCTGGTTCAAAGTCAGTTGCAATTCATCTGTATCCCCCTCCCCCCGGGTCGTTCCTGAAAATAGGCAAAATTTGTCTAGTGCACTTACCCGGTCAACAAAAACAAACTAAACTAGCTAGTGCAACAATTATGAAAAATGATTGGTGCAAAAAAGTAAATTGGAACAATAGAAGAGGACATAGGGTGCAAGGTCGAGGGATTTTATAGCAATAGATGATGGTCAAAGGTGGAAAAAGTAATACAGGTTACAGAAATAAAACAGGAGGGGGAGAGGAGAGCAGATGTGAGAGAAGGGAGAGGATGAAGAATGTAGAAAACTAAGAAGCATCGGGGGGAGACATGAGGGGATGGATGATATACAAGTGCTTAGAACTAGTCCTGGATGAGGGGATTAGACGGGTTGGAAGCAAATTTAGAAAACAGAAACAAGCCGCTGGCTGAGTCAGGCTTGCTGTATGAAAACGCAAATGGCCATCATGAAAGTGCTGTACTCGAGAAATGGAGTCAGCATGTCTCAAGGGCAGCAGGTGTAGTGCCGTAATAGCTGGAGCCTTTATTTTCATATTTTTATGTTTTTGTGTGTGGCTTTTTATTCACTGCAGTTGCTGTGGCTGCAGGACTGCTATTTAAAGTGGTTGCAGGGGATTTATCAGAAAACTTTTGGCTCCAAAGCTTCGGTTTCAGTTACTTTGCGCTGTGCTTGAGAGAGTGACAGTCACATACGCAACTGTTCTGTTGAGAGCATGTATTATGGCAAACAATAACTGTCCATCATCACTGAAAAAATTGATGGCCAGTAATTACATATTAATATATATGCACAGTATTTCATTCAGTTGATAATACAGACATGCATTTTTCAGTCATTATTTCAAAATGTTTCTAATGTAGTTTGCAACACACACCATTCATCCTTAATGGGAACAGACTTGCTTTTTTACTACTTTTGTTCCATGTTCTTTATTTCTGCATATTTTATTTATAGCAATATAGCTATTTATAGCAGTCTTGTAATCACAACTCTTGGGCTACGAGCCCTCCACTGGTCCGGCCGCGGCTCGGCACTCCCAGCCGACCTGCTGCATGCCTCCTGGCTGCCCTGACAATGAGCAAAGACGGATTCTCCAACAACTCTCAGGCTACAAGCCCTCCGCTGGTCTGGCCATGGCTTGATACTCCCGGCTGACCTGCTGCATGCCTCCTGGCCTCCCTGACAATGAGCAAAGCTGGATTTCCCTACAACTCTCAGGCTACGAGCCCTCTGCTGGTCCAGCCTTGGCTTGGCACTCCCGGCCGACCTGCTGCATGCCTCCCGGCTGCCCTGACAACGAGCAAAGCCAGATTCCCCTACAATTCTTGGGCTATGAGCCCTCCACTGGTCCGGCCGTGGCTCGGCACACCCAGCCGACCTGCTGCACGCCTCCTGGCCACCCTGACAACAAGCAAAGCTGGATTCCCCTACAACTCTCGGGCTATGTCAGGTCGATCAGAAACAAGACGGCTATTATTGCCGCTCTGGTCTCATCGGTCGACCTGGCATGCATTACAGAGAGCTGGGTGGGAGATGATGCTGGCCCTGTTTTTGAGGCTGCAGTCCCCCCAGGATACACTGTGGTTCACCGCCCCAGAGAAAATCGTAGGGGAGGAGGTGTAGCTATTTGTTTTAAATCAAACCTGGACTTCACCGTGCACCCAGTGGGATCCCCAGGTTCATTTGAGTGTGTGGCCGTTCATGGAGGACTTGGCATTGGCTGCAGGATCCTCCTCATCTATCGCCCTTCTGGTCTGATGGGGGGGTTCCTGCAGGAATTCCCCGAGTTTGCTGCCGGCGAAACATTGGATTCGCCAAGATGTATTTTTCTTGGGGATTCAATGTTTGGGCCGAGGATAGAAGTCAAAGGTGTGCCGATGAGTTACTGCAGAGTATGTCCCTTTTGGGGCTGGTGCAGTCTGTCGGCGTGCCTACTCACCAGGATGGCCACACATTGGACCTGGTGTTCTCACTGGGACTTGAGATCGCTGACCTTGATATTGATCGAGTAGCTTGGTCTGATCATTGCACGGTGAAGTTCACGTTTAATGCTCCCACCATAAATTCTTCCCCTTCTGAGACATTTCACTGCCACCCGTTAAAAGATCTTACCCCTGAGGGTTTTGTGGCGGCAGTTGATTTGTCAAGGGTAGGTGATGCATGCGTTGGAGCAGTTGACGCCAGGGTAGACGCCTATAATAAGGTGCTATCTGGTGCCATCAACTCCCTCGCACCTGTCCGTGTACGACCCAGAACTTCATACCTGAGGTCGCCTTGGTATGATGGCGATCTCAGGGAAATGAAGAAGCTGGGTCGGAGATTAGAGCGTCGCTGGAGGAAATCCCGTCTGGGGGCTGACAAACTGGTCCTGTGTGCGCATTACTGCGCATATCAGGAGGCAATCAACCAAAAGAAGGCAATATTTTTGTCCCAGGAGATTGCTGCTGGGAGAAGCCGACCAGCCTCACTCTTCCGGACTGTTGACAGACTTCTTCATCCTCTCTGTCTTCAGCCCGGAAGAGTTTCCTCGAATGAGGATTGTGAGGAATTTGCTCTGTTTTTCTCGGACAGGGTGTCTGTGATCCGGCGGGAGGTCTCCTCAGCCAGTAATATCATTGCTGTCAGTAGTCATCAGTTGTGTTCTAAGAGCACTCTCTCTAGTTGGGGGGAGTTTAGGCCAGTGGAGGTTCATGAGGTCATTGAGATAGCAGCCAACTTGAAGTATACCTTTTGTGAACTGGATCCCGTGCCAATGCGCTTCTTGATGAGGTGCATTGACACTGTCGGCCCGGTGTTTGCCTGATTGTCCGGTGTTCCTGAGTCAGGGTGTCTTTCCAGATGCCTTGAAGGAGGCTCTGGTGAGACCCCTTTTAAAGAAAGCTTCTCTGGACCTGGAGATTAGGGCAAATTACCGTCCTATCTCCAATCTTCCATTTTTGGGAAAGGTTGTTGAGAAGGTGGTATCACTTCAGTTGGGAGAACATCTCATGACCCACGAGTTGTATGATCCCTTCCAGTCAGCTTTTCGGGCCAGACATAGCACTGAAACTGCATTAGTTCGGGTGCAAAATGACCTCCTCAGGGCTAAAGATTGGGGGGACAAGACAATTCTTGTTCTCCTCGATCTCTCTCAGCATTTGATACTGTGGACCATTGTGTGTTGCTGTTCGCCTGGGGGAGTTATCGGACTCACTGGTATTGTCATCAAATGGTTTGAGTCATTTCTTACTAACAGGAGGCAGCGGGTTGTGATGGGTAACTTCTCATCCGTACCCTGCCTCCTTTAATAATGGAGTCCCTCAGGGTTCGGTATTGGCCCCAATGCTGTTGCGTATACATGCTGCCCTGGGGATCATTAGGAGGTATGGTTTGAGTTTTCATTGCTATGCTGATGATACTCAACTATACCTATCCTTTGCCCCAGGAACATCAAATGCAGTGGATGTGCTGAATATCTGTCTGGCTGAGATAAATGACTGGATGTCTTCCAGCTGGCTGCAACTGAACCCTAACAAGACTGAGGTACTGGTAGTGGAGTCGAACAGAGCTCGTGATGGGATGGCCTCTGATTCTGCGACTGGCATTGTGCTAGGAGCTGTGTCATTGATGGCCTCCCCATGGGTGTGAAATCTTGGTGTGATCTTTGACAGAAGCCTGTCCATGGAGGCCCCAAATATCCTCTGTGGTTCGTTCCTGTTTTTTTCCATCTTAGAAATATCACCAGGATTAAGCCCCTTGTTCTGGCTCTGGACATCCCTACTCTGGTGCATGCCTTAGTCACCTCTAGGCTTGACTACTGTAATGCCCTCTATCTCAGGGTCTCTGGAACTTCTCTTCGCAGACTGCAGCTAGTGCAAAATGCTGCTGCCCGGCTTTTGACCAGACAAAGTAAGTTCTGTCATATTACTCCAATATTGCTCGAATTGCACTGGCTGCCTGTCAGGTGGAGAGTATTGTTCAAGGTGGGTTTTCTCACCTATAAGACCCTACATGGACAGGGCCCTGGTTACCTCTCCGATCTCCTGGTACTGTCCACCTCTGTCCGAGATCTCTGTTCCTCTAGTGGTGGCCTCCTCAAAGTTCCGAGAGCAAGGTTGAAATCAGCAGGGGATCGATCGTTTGGAGTTGCTGCTCCAGCTTTCTGGAACTCGTTGCCGCTTGAAGTGAGAGAGGCCCCCACTATAGAGGCCTTTAAGAGTCGTCTGAAGACCTTTTTATTTATGCAGGCTTTTGGAGATTAAGTTGTATGTGTATTATATTTTAATAATGTATACGGTATGACATACTGTACAGTTTTTGTGCGGTGCCCAGAGCCTTCGGGATTGGGCGTCTTTTTAAATAAAATTGACTTTGACTTTGACTTTGACTATGAGCCCTCCGCTGGTCCAGCCGTGGCTCGGCACTCCCGGCCGATCTGCTGCATGCCTCCTGGTTGCCCTGACAATGAGCAAAGCCAGGTAAGACCTTTGGACACACCGCGGCTGCTGTGGGCTGCTACCATTGGCTGCCGCTGACTGCAGTGCACCCTGATTGGACCCTTTTGATTTCTCCTGAGCAGACATTGGTCTGCTGAAGCCTTCCGACCCAGGGCTGCTGCGCCAATAGACTGATAGTGGTTGCAGCCAAAATTTTACACCCACCCCCCCTTCACCTCCAAGCTTAATTAAATAGGCCTTTCCCATGCCCCCTTTCTTGCCCCTTCCCTCTACTTATCTTCTATTGGGTGCCTATAACAGGCCCTCCCTCCTTCGCTCCTCCCCTACTACCAGCCAACTCTCTGTCCTGATATCTCAGTCCCACAGAATCTCAATGTTCACCTCTGCAGTATACCTCACATTCTTTCTCCTACACACTAACCACTCCTGCCCTTCCTTTTTCATCTTTCCTATCACTGCGCTCTCTCTCCATCGCCATCCTCTCGGATAGCTAATCATGCACCATTCACATACTCTGTACTCCTTACTCCTCTTCCTTATTCTCCTCCCACCTCTACTACACCCTCCCAGTGCCTGCTTCCCCTCCCTCTCAAACAATTACCTACTTGCCCCTCTGTATAAACATCTAGGTACCCTACATCAAGAATCTAGTTTCCTGCACTGAGATCAGACTTCCCATATGGAGCCACCCTCTCCCAACTATGTTTTTTGGCTTCCCCCATTCTACTCTCATACTGCTCTTACCCTTAACCTTTGCTAGCACCCCTTGACTCACATCAGTGAGCAGCGTGCTCGCCAGACACGAAGGCGAAAGAGCATGAATAGGGAACTACACCTGTGTACCATAAAGCTAGTGTTTTTTCTTCTGCTATTATCTGGCAACATTCACCCTAAGCCTGGCCCAACACCTACTAAGGCACCAAACCTCAAAAAGCACACAGGTGCCCTCTCTATCATGTCACTCAATATTTGTAGTCTCCTACACAAAATTGATGCCCTTCAGGCCTTTGCTAGCCAACATTGTCCAGACATCTTAGATATTGTTGAAACCTGGCTATCTCCAACTGTCCCAGGCCATGCCATAGCCCTCCCTGGATACAATGTTTTTCAGCTTGCACGAACGACAAAAAGAGGTGGTGGTTGCGTAGTATACCTAAAGGATACCATCATGGGTTGCCACATTAGCACTGCTCCCCAGACCAGTGCTGCACAGATTCTTCCTATCAAAATCCTCCTTGGTGCTCATAACAAAGCCCTTACAATTATCACAATCTACAATCCTCCAAAAGAACAAGGATCTGGCCTGAACTCAGCCCTGGACTTTGTCAGGTCTCTCCTGCTGGACACTTAGTTTGTCCTTATTGGGGACTTTAATATAAACTGGCCTGCTGCTGAGGCTGTGGCTCACAGGGATTCTATAGCAGTGGCAAACCTCACCCAGATGGTTGACTCCCCAACCAGAAAAAACTATAAAACAGGCACCAGCACCCTTCTGGATTGGATACTTACCAGTCACCCTACCCAGATTTCCAACACCACTGTCCTCCCTGACGTAATCAGTGACCACTCCCCTGTCAGTTGCACCTGGTCAAATAAATTCAGCAAGCCACCCCCAAGAACCATAACCAGCAGAGTCTTGCCCCATGGCCATCTAAATTATCTCAAAACCCATCTTCTTCAACTGGATTGGTCACCAATTTTCAATGCAACAGATGTAAACACTGCCGTGGACCACTTTATCAAAACCTTTAATGGAGCCTGCAACAAATTCGCACCTGTCAAAAAGCATAAAGTAAAAGCCATCTCTAACCCATGGCTCACAGGAGACCTCCTAAGGCATCTAAAAGAAAGGGATCAACTTTGGGAACTAGCTAGAAACTCTGGGAGGCAAATTGTGACCTCTAACTATAAACGCTTTCGAAATGACTGCACCAAAGCCATCCGGCAAATGAAATCTGCCTACTTCAAGAGTGCTCTCACAAATTCCTGGGGAAATGGAAGAGATTTCTGGAACAACATTAAAGAAGTCACTGGGAAGCAGTCTAAATCCCCCCCCATCCATGCTCTGCATAGGCAGGGTTACTACATTTGACCCGAAAATCATTGCAGATACGTTCAATACTGCTTTCACTGACCTTAGTTCTGTACTTCCCCCTGATTTTTTTAACAAAGAGGACACTTCAATGCCCCCAATCTCCTCTGCCCCCACTAGCCGCCCTCCTTTCCACTTTAAATTGGTCAAGATGCACCAGGTCTGCAGCCATGCTACCAAAGCTATCACCAAGTCCAGACCCAGCAGTGATTCACTTGACCTCAAACTTCTATCCCGCACCCTTGAAGAAGTACTCAGACCACTGACTAAGATCTTCAACCTCTCCCTCAGCCTCTGCCAGTTCCTGGTCAAATGAAAACTGGCCACTGTGACCCCTATATACAAAAGTGGTATCAAAACTGCCCATGAAAATTTCTGCCCCAATCTCCATCCTACCTCCTCTCTCTAAAGCCCTGGAACATATTGTGGCTGACCAGCTCACAGAATTCCTGGACATACACAACATCCATTGCAAGCAACAACACGGCTTTAGAAAGGGTCACAGCACTTCCACAGCATTACTCGAATTCATCGGAGCAATTCATCACTCATTGGACAACGGTAATCTAACAGGGGCTGTGTTCATCGATCTAACTAAGATCTTTGATACCGTCAGCCACCATCTCCTGCTTGTCCAACTAGGGAAGGCTGGGCTCTCATCTGATTCAGTTGACTGGTTCAATAGCTATCTAAGCAACCGATCCCAAAGAGTAAAAATAGCTGAAACACTCTCTGATGCCAGACCAGTCCTCTCTGGTGTTTCACAAGGGTCAATCCTAGGCCCCCTCCTCTTTAGCCTATTCCTGAACACACTCCCAGACTCAAGTCCAGAACAAATTATTCTCTACACAGACGATGCAGTTATCCTTGCCTCCCATCATGATCCTGTAGATCTGCAAGGAAACCTCCAATGGGGTTTCACATCAGTTCAAAACTGGCTCTTGCAACACAAGCTGTTACTAAACCAGAAAAAAGCTAAGACCGTGCTTTTCAGCAGCTCACAAAACAAAAATAAACAGTACCACCTCACCGTTAATACCAAACTAGGAGCCACCCTTGATCAAGTTGATACTTTCAAATATCTTGGCATCACCCTTGACTACAAACTCTCCTATGCCGCCCATATCAATAATGTCGCTAAGATGGCAAACACCAGGCTGGGCTCACTGTTCCATCACCAAAAACACCTAACCTCTGAAGCATTGTCTATTGCCATTCAAAGCTCCGTTGTGAGTGTTATTGACTATAGACTCATAGTTTATGGCTCTGTCACTGCCTTCATGCTCAAATGAATTGCCATCTCTCAAACTGGGTGGCTTCAACTAAACAACCGACTTCAGTATCAAACCTGCATCACAGCCAAGAAAATAACGATGGGCAATTCCCCCCCCAGGAGTCTGCTCCCTTCTTAAGACCAGAGTAAACAACTGCAACACCAGGATCTCAAAACCACAACTGCTGCAAATCCCTCATTGTCGTACTACCCAAGGACAAAGGTCTTTTTCATACAGGGCCCCCAGCTGGCTCAATAATCTTGCCAGTGACATCTCTGCCTCACCAACTCTGGGCGCCTTCAAAAAGAAGCTCCATAAATCCCTTGTGGCTTCTAGTACCTGTGATTGCCTTAGCTGAGCACCCATCATTTCTGCAGCTCCCCCTACCCTCTGCTGCCCATGATGACCCCGCCCCTAGCACTTCTTTATTGCCTATTTTTTCCCTTGTTCAACTTTACACTCAAATACTCTGACCTGACAAAGCCCACCAGGCTGCTATACTCTGTACCACCCCTTTCTCCCTCTTTCCCCCTACTTATGTTTTAATACATCTCCTATTGTTATTGTATTATGTCATGTAATTTGTACTTGTAACCAAGTTGTTATAACCACTTGGTGTCATGACGGTCTAACTCTGTAATTTCAGAAACTGTATTATTCTGTACTTGTGATGTGGAACCTTTGTAAAAGAGCACTGACTCAAAGGTGTTATGTAATCCTAGACTTAAATTAAATAAAAAAAATAAAAAATCCACAGCAAAAGGTGATGCATGCAAAGTTAGGTGGATAGTGGTAATACATCTCTGTGTGATGGCATTGGATCTTGACATAACCATTCAGAAAGGGTGGTAAAGAACCAGGGAGTCACTTGCCAAACACTTCAGAAACTTCCCTGTATTTGCCTTCACATTACTATCTGCAGAAACAATTACAAAACGCCTGCTCCTAGAAACAGACAGATAAACGCAAACACACACACACGCACACACACACCTGCACACACACACACACACATATGTGGGAGTGTGCACAGAGACACACACACCCATACAGACACACCTCCCCTTATTTCAGAAACTTGGTGGACAGCTATTGCATTGTTCTGTTTCTTGCCTTCTCTATATACAGTCATCCTTTGGTTTTACTCTTCTCACTACTTCCATGACTTCATTTCAAAAAAATTACTCATCTGGCAATGCATCCCTAAAACATACAGTACACTATGCAAGCAAACATTTGGCATTGACAAATGTTTGTTTCAGAAACAGTGGCATCTGATGTTCCAAGTTGCCTGAAATGGATTTATGCTAAAATGCTAAAAAAATAAGCAATAATGCACAACAAGGTGTGTGTCATGCTGGGATAATGTCACACCTCAGGTGTTTGAAGCACAAGGCTGCAGGCCAAGTGCATTCAACTCCTGAAACATGACATTATCCCAGCATGACACACACCCTAGAGTGCATTATTGCTATTATACAATGGCTCTATTGTTAAAATAAAAAAAAATTAAAAAAAATACTGTTTTAAATGTATTGTTAGCATTTTTTTCTATGTGTAGGTGTACATTTATTAAAAAAGGCCATTGTTACTGCTGTTGGCCAGTAGGTGGCAGCATCTTTATATCCCTTTTTCTCTGTGTCATTGTGCAACTTCCCTCTGCTGTCTGTTTGCAGTTTGTGCTTTGTGCCTCTCACTATATGGTGACACCCCCTCCATCTGTCTGCTTCCAGTCTGTGGTATTGTTTAGTGTTCTCTGATGGAGGTTGGGGTGGGCTGCTGAGTGATGATGACAGAGGTTTCATTTTCATGATGTCAGGTTGGTGGTGACTGCAGAATTACTTATGTCAGTTGAGGTTCCCGGCCGCCGAGCCAAGGACCATGGCAGCTGAGCAAACTGCAACTGTACCAGGAGAAAACTGATTACAGGTATTGATTTATTTTTTAGCTAGGGGCAGGTCAGCTATGGAGGTTGTCTGCCAATTCAAAGGCAGAAAAGAAATTTAATTTTCATGTCAGCTTTTTTCCCCATGAAGCGAGCACCATCAGTGAATCATGTAACCAGCAGTTACAGTCTCTGCAGTTTGCTGAAGCTGCTCGGTTCGTGGGAAAAAAAATGCCATAATGATTAATTTTTTCTCTTTGTGCTGCAAACTCTGCTTTTAAAAATATGATTGTGAATCACTTTTCCATGAGTGAGAGAGCAGAGGAGGACTGCCATGAAGGTGAGCCTGGAATCAGTGTAGCCAGTTCCGGGCGGTGATCAGTGAAGCGGGTGTGGAGTGATTCAGTCATCAGTAGATGCGGTCATCTGTGAGCTGAAACTAGACCTGTGATGTTTTACAGGGACACCAACACAGGTCCAGTCCCAAACTGACCAAACGGAGCCCAGGATTCTTTCCTTGCCATTGTATAATAGTAAATTGATACAGCATATAACAATAATTACAATTAATTACTAAATCTTATTTATCATATAAGGAGTGGGCATCAGAGAAACTATTACGATTACATTTTTGCACACTTCTAGTACTGTAATTGTATTACTGTGTGTGTGTGTGTATATATATATATATATATATATATATATATATGTATGGATATATATTTATATATCTATGTGTATATATATATATATATATATATATATATATATATACACACACACACACAACACATACATACATATGTGTGTATGGATGTATGTATATATACATATATATATATATATATATATTTTTTTTTAAGCAATTATTTTACCAGGTGAGACACACTAAGCTGAAAGCTTGTTTGCAGGTTCAACCTGGGAGCACAAGGAAGTTAAGTGACTTGCTCAGGGTCACACAGTATGCACCTAGGGGCTGTGGGATTCAAACCCAGGTCTTCAGATTTGCAGCTCAGAGCCTTAACCCACTACGCCATACTGCCTCCAATCCCATATATATATGGGATATATATATATATATATATATATATATATATATATATATATTTTTTGAAAAAAAAATTGTCAATGCACCAGTTAGGGTTCCAGCATCAAAGTGGGGAAATGTCATGTTAGAGTTTCCAACCCTAACACCCTGTCCCCACCCTGCCGGCAGCAACAGGCGTGGGGTGTGCCTTGGATTGTCAACCCTAATGCTCACCCCATTCCATGAGTAAATAAGCCAAGATGGGTATAGCAATGAGAACGGGGTGAGCGTTAGGGTTGACAATCCTAAGGTACACCCCACACCTATTGCTGCCTGCAGGATGAGGATGGGATGGGATGTTAGGTTGGAAACCCTTACATGACATTTCCACACTTTTGATGTTAGAACCTAACTAGTGCTTTAACAAAGTTTATTTGCAAAGAAATGTCATTACCTTTTGAGATAGTATAATCATATCCTTATTTGCTCGTAGAGCACAGGGCCCCATCTATGCATAATGTTTGAGATACTGTAATCATGTTCTTATTTCCCTGTGGTAGGACAGGGCCCACTTGCATCAGTTCCTAATGGTATCTGTATTTGAGTGTGGAAGTGTGGGGCCCTCTGGTCCTTGCGCTAGTATCCATCCATAATTTTTGAGATATTGTAATTGTATGCTTATTTCCCTGTGGGACTGCAGGGCCATCAGTCCACAGTAGTATCCATATTTTCATGTGGAAGCACAGGGCCCAGGCTGCTATCAGGCCATAATTTTAAAGATATTGTAGTCATCTCCCATCCTGTGCTGTACAGCACCAAAGAAAGACCTCACATTGCAATGTTATCCTATGAGAAGCACAGGAAAATTTGAAACCCATATAACTCCACACCAACTGAATATCTTTTCACTAAACCAGCAAAAGGCACATCTGTAGGGCAAGCCCTTTTTATCTTGCCAATTTCATACAAAAATTGGAAGCCATGTCTTCAGATCGGATTGACAAAGAAACAACTGCATTCACCTCTCATTACAATGTTATCCTATGGGAAACAAAGGAAAATTTAACCCCGCAGAACTTCAGAGCAAAGTGATCTGCTTTCACCAAACCAGCAAAAGGCGTATCCGTGGAGTAAGCCCTTCTACCATAAACATTTCAGACCAAAATTCTAAACTGTTACTTCACTGTGAAGTGACAAAAACACAACTGTATAAACATTAGTTTTCTCAAATTGTGAAACAGGATTCTGTTTCGTGATTCTTTTTTCACAAATTTGCAAAAAAAGATTTCGGCATGTTAAAAAAAAAAACATTTCCAGGTAATTTAAGAAAAAAACTAATACCAGAATCTAATAGAATGGGTCCCACTTAGCAGAACACGTGTGTTGGTTACTTAAAAAAAATATTTTTTTTTTTCTGTTTTTTAACTTTACCTCATTAAGAAAAAAAACAAGATGGTGGTGCCATGAAAAAACAGTTCCCATTTGTGACAAAGGATTACTCATTTGCAACACAGGATTGCCCATTTGTGACACAGAATCCTGTTTCAAGGCTCGCATCCAACTTTTCGCTTTGAAAATAATGGGAAATGTTAACATTTAATAACTTTTGCACAGATTAATGTGTTTTCACCAAATCTTTAAAAGGCACATCTGTGACCCAATACCTTTCTACCCTACAGATTTCAGACCAAAATCCCAAGCTGTTTGGTGCAGTGGTGTGACAAAGAATTTTACAAAAGAATGGTAATTTTCACATTTGTGACACTCCATATCTCCGCACCCACACAACCGACCAGAATGAAACTTGGCATTGCAATAGGCCTTCAGTCCCTGATGGCACAATCAAACTTTCATGAAAATCAGTTGAATGGTTGCAAAGGTATTGAAGTGCAAAATTTCAAGATTAACATATATGTGAAGGTTTAACTCTAACTTTAGGGGCGTGCAGCACCTCTAAAATAACATTCCATACCTTCACACCCATACATCTGACTGGAATGAAACATTTAAAAAAATCAAGATATCTTTGGTCCCTGATGGCACTTGCAAAATTGCATGGAAATCTGTTGAATGGCTGTGAAGTTATTAACGTGCAAAAAGCATGAAAAAAAGATTCCCCATTTGCAACATAGGATTACTCATTTGCGACTTATGAAATGGGTAGGGAAAATCCTGTATTTTGATTGGTTGTCAGCCATGCATTAGAAGGGTCTAATGAATGGCTAGTCACAAGTTCAGATAAACACAGCTGCATATAAAAAAGTAAGTATTAAGAAACTAAATGGAATGTTCATTTTAAAATCGCCGCCATTTTTTTCCTTGGATAACCATGAAATCAGGTTTTTCCCGACCATGTGTTTTTTCCCCCACCATGAGATTGTTTCAAACACATTACTTGCCATAGAGTAGTATCTTTGTGTGGCAGAAGATACTGGAGTAACCAGGACTCTCTGTATTTTTTTTCTTTTATCTTTTTGTACGAGGTTTTGAATATGTGCTGCTAGCTCCTTCTCACCAGTCCGCCACTCGCTCAGTCCCTTGCCACATTTCTGCATAAACAGCTAGTATTTCCAGTTTGTTAACAAATCCAAACGCTGAACACAGTAATCCCTATTCCACTGTGACATTTGTTAGAAACAGAATGTTTTATTTTCTTTTTAGTAAAGTTAACAGCATCTCCTACACAGTCTCAGGCTTTACAGACACACTGTGACAGTTGATCGCTCACTCTCTAGGTTACCAAGACAAGTTCCCAATTGCATTCTTAATTCACTATCCCTCACAGTCCTCAAATGCAGTTGGATCAGGGCAAACAATAAAAGCAAGATAATCCCAAATTAAAAACAAAGTTGTAGACTATATACTGTCTTTTTTTCCTAGCAACATAGTTTCATGCCCTGACTGTCCCTTCACTACGTGTCCTGTTTTTTTCTTTTTTAAATCTCTGCAGCTCCTGGTCTTCGGTGTACAGGACTGGAGTGCCTAGGATGCTTTCACACTCGCATGCTTCCCTTTGTCCTCAACCACTGGCAGCCCGATCTTCTAAAACTACTACAACTTAAACAAAGTTCAGATCCATAGAGGACATCGCTCCTGTTTTATGTTTTTATTTTATTTTTTTTGTTCTAATTTAAAGCAAGTTTGTTGTTCATGCATGAGTTCCTCTACCACCACCCGCCCCGCAGTTGTCAATTGTTGTCCATGTCAGATCAAAGAAAGCAAAAGGACTCGGTGCAGAACATTTGCCTTTACTCATTACTGTCTGCTCACTAGAGAACAGTTTTACTTATTATTACCTGCTCACTCAGAACTCGTCCCTACAGTACACAGTACATCACTGGGCAGAAGTGGCTGTGTCTGTAATTTTCAACAGAAAAAAACACAAAGCTAAATACCCCCCCAAAAAAGCAAAATGTGTGTGTGTGGGGTGGGGTTGGGTTATGCGGAAGCCATGACAACCAGTTTCAGATACAGCTATGGTGTCCAAGATATGACAAAACTGTTAAAAGTAATAACAGGCGGAAGAACTGTTTTAGGTCAAAATACATCAGAGAGCATTCTTTTTAACATTTAAACCTACAAATTAAATGTCTACATTCATATGAAATACAAATCCCATTTTATAAGTGCAGTAAGACACTCTGGGGATGTTCATTAGACAGTTCTAATGCATGGTCAGGGGCTGCAGGCACTCGGCCTGCGGCCTCATGCCTTACCACGGCCCTGAATGTGCGTTAGAACTCTCTAACACACAATCTGTCATGGCTAAATAGTCACTTAGGATTGCCCATTTGTGACACAGAATCTTGTTTGAGGCTCACATCTAACTTTTCCCATTGAAAATAATAGGACAATTTAAAATTAGATAACTTTTAAATGGATTAATGTTTTTTCAACAAATCTTCAAAGGTCACATCTGTGATTCACTACCTTTCTACCTAAAAATTTCAGATGAAAATCCTAAGGTTTTTTTTGTGCAGTGGCATGACAAAGAATTTTACAAAAACACTGTACATTTCACATTTTTTGACACTCCCTATCTCCGCACTTACATATCCAACTGGAAAGTAACTTAGCACATGAAGAGATCTGCCATCTCTGATGGGGCATTCAAAACATCATGCAAATCATTGATCTTTTGTGAAGTTATTAAAGTACAAAAGTTTGAGTTTAACATAGAACTGATGGTTGAATCCTAACTATATAGTTGCAACCTTGCCCCTTTAGTATATATAAACAATTGATATAAAATTGTTTAGCATTTTAAGATTTATATAGCACATACAATAGTTATGAAAGAGGACATACAAATGACTTACTTTTTAGAGACTTACAGACTGTTTCATATGAAATCAGGGATTACAGGTTGCACTACATTGGAAGGGGGTGTAGGTAACCAGGCCCAAGCCATTTGGTGTCCTGATTAAATTCATTTATTGCATGGATTTGTTAAAATTACTCCATTAAATGTCCCCTTCAGGAGTAATTATTGGCAAGTACAAATACAGAAGTGGCTTATTTAGATAAATGATTATAAGATGGTAATAGCTATATTTAAGATGATTTAATTATTCTTAATGCACATACAGCTGTGTTAAATACGGTATGTGTTTTATATAAATGTGATATTTGATTTTTTTTTCTTTAAACTGTAAAGACTTTACATAGTCAAACAATAACTTATGGAACTGAAAACTGCAACTGAATCTGTTTTTTGTTGTTGTTGCAGACTCTAAACCCTTTGGTCTGGATATTCAGACTGCACCAGGCAGTGAAGCAAGCCTGGGCGCAATGCAACTGGGATAGCCCAGGGCCATGTCCAGGTGATATTCAATGGGGATGTGCCATGGTGCAGCACCATTGAATATGGCACGGTCAGCGCACGCACTGTGCCAGCACAAGCCACAGATAGGGAGCACAGGGATGCGCCAGCACAAGTGCAGTTGTGCTAGGTGCATCACCTGTGATATTCAGCAGGGGCATGCAGATGAGGCCATAATATATGCAAGGTGCAAACGGGGCCATTTGCATGTCATTATGGCCCCATTTGCGTGCCTTGAGCATGGCAGCCCGGCAACTTGTGCCTGGTGCACTGCACAACATGACGTGTGCAGTGGGGATCCCAAGGTATCCCCCACACCGTAGCCGCGATCGTGGTATATGTTACACATAGAAAGCCCTGGTGGTCTAGTGCCCCCCCTCCTGAGTCCCTGATTCCCAGAGATATGTCAAAAATACCATCCCTGGTGGTCTAGTGGTCCCCCCTTCCTGCCTGATTCCCCAAGAAATGTTAAAATGACTGACCCTGGTGGTCTAGAGGAACCTCCCCAACCCATTGCTGCAATTGTGGTACAGCTCCGCAAAGACATCCATGGTGATTCAGTGGCACCCCCCAACCCTTCCACCCACACCGGACCCCTTGCCCACCATGCTCCCCCTCTGTCATCGGCGAACGGCTGCAACCTACCCTCATACTGCCCGGATGCCCGCCGAATGACAGATACAGTGTGGGCTTTAAACCCATTGGTCCCCAGTGTGGACCAATGGGCTTGCAGGGCATGCTGTACTTGACAGTCCCAAATATGTGAATGACTGTGCCTGGCAGCCCTTTCAATATCCCACCGTGGTGCCATGCAGGGTTGCGCCAGTGCAACTCTGTTGCACCAGGTGCAACCCCTTTGAATATCCAGGCCTATGTAAATAGGCTCTGCCTAAAGGGTTTTATGCTAAATAAATATATAAATAAGTAAATAGATAAAAAGTGAGAAAATGTTTTCCCAATAGTTTCTAATGTCCATATGAGAAGCAGAACGCCTTTGGTTTGCATTGAAATAATACCCTCATTTGAAACTTCTCAACCGACGCTTACTAAATAGAAGTGCTCCCTAGGTAGATCATTAACTTCTGGAACATGGAACATTCCACTGTAACTATATAAAATAAGTTCTTGTTTAGTGTTCAAGACACTTTAAAAGAAATAAATGTTAATAAAATAAGCTGTATAATAGTTCTGCAATACCCTTCATTTCAGTCTGTACCACTACACAGTTGACATTGCCAGCATTACTGTAAGTGCCCTCACCTTCAGCAAGGACATGTACTGTGACTGCACTGTACTGTATGCAACTCAAGTCAGTTATCTTTCAGTATTATTATACAGTATTCCCATACTATTGCAGGTGTAGCCTGTGAAAACATAGGAAGATTCTGTTGCTTAAGGAAAATGAAGGTTTTATAGAATGCAATTTGACCACTTAGGAAATACTTTACCATATCGAATGTTATGCTATTTCTATAAATTTATATATATGTATGAATGACAAAACAGAAAATTTTGAAAAAGTATTTTTTATTTTTCACATTTCTTTCAAAGAGTGTGGGATCAATTTTTAAAGAGCCTTTAGAGCGATGCAAGGTTCCAGGGAAAGAAAGAGACATGGCCCCAAGTAGGCACAGCTCTGGCAGCTGACCCTTAGGTGGCCAGGGCTGTGCCTAACTGAGGCCATGTCACGTTCTGTCCCTGGAACCCCCCGATGGTCATATCCCATTGATTGTATAACTATGCAAATGGTACCCCCACTGGGTGACACATCACTCCCTCTCATGCCTGCTGTCTCCTTGATGCTCGCTATGGCACCCCATGCCCCTTTTGCCCCATGTAGCCCACTTTCAGACCCTGCCCTCCTGTGCCACAGTGTGTGGCATTGGCACACGTCCGTTAAACCACCTCCTGGCTGGTCTAAGTGGAGCCCCTTGCTGCATCCATGGTGGGGCTTACAAAATTGCAAAAAAGGGGATGCTGCAGCCCTACCTTGGTGCAAGCGCCCTTGCAACCTGGCGCACCACAATTTCAGTCACAAGGCTGGCACAGTGCCATTTTAGTGCAATGGCTCCCCTTTTGGATGAAGACCATGACTGAAAATAGGGATTGCCGCATCGTTTGACACAAGGTGCCACTTGCATCAATTATGTTCAATGCAGGCACCTTGTGTCACACTCTGGGCTTTGAAAATCAAGCCTGTGAGTTGAATGTTGGGTTAACGTATTGTACTGATACATCGATGCACTGAGTACATCAGTGTAATGTACCATATCAATGTACTGTTGTTTTTACGTCAGTGTAACTGCAGAGGCCAATATTTCCACAACTGCACATGATAGATGCTAATACTATATACCATTGGGAATGTGCAGGTCAGTCCTGAGGGATAAAGACATAACAAACATATTGGTATCGCTCTGAGAGAGGGGCTTTTGGAGGCTTGACTCCCTTCGACCTATCATAGCATGAAAATCGTAATTCTACACCCAAATTCTGCTCATTCTCTGCCTGATTTTTTGCTCCTTCCAAGCACTTGGCCAATCACAGTACAGAACAAATTCTGGTCAGAGATGATACAGCTGCACAGAGCTTTTACTACTGCCAGAGTATGCCATGCATTGACAGGAGTTAGGGGAGACATAACTGCAGAGAGACAGCTGGTTTCATCCTGTCACTGCACATTGAAGCACAGCAGCAAGTGAATGGGAAAGTACATTACTTGTACTCCTGGTGCACGGCACTTACAAGTGGTCAGAAGGTCAGTCATGTACCTCTGTTTGGCGTTGGCTCCTTTCTGTGGCAGAAGTTGTGGTTTGCAATCACAAAACAAAGTCAGAACAATTTTATTATCTGCACTGCAGTCCACTGTGGTCAAGACGGTGGCACTGATGGAACTGTGCATGCGCAATAGTCACGTATGCTCAGTTTCAGTTGATGCCACCATATTGTGCACGACAGATGTCAGTTCCACAGTAGCAAAACAAAAAGTAGAGCACAGGCAAAGGTGATGTGTTTATGTGGCCCGTGGAGGGGAAGGGTCACATAAACAGCACTAGTGGAATTTCTCCACAGCACTGTGGAAGCACATCAGAGAGCGGTCTGGTCACGTGCTTCCATAGTGGTATACTAAACCTCCTATTCTGGCATAACATCTGTGGAGCTCTGGCCACTCAGCCATAAAAAGTAAATGCCTTTTTGTGCCTGTATAAAAAATCTGTTTTAAAAACTGATCACAATGCAAGGCTATATAGCCACCCAGAGAGAACAAAGCAATCTGTTGTTATCAAAATTAGGTGTATCCACATACATATTAGTAAAGTAAAGTGCCTGCAGTGCCTAATAAAAATAAATTAATTTTATGGGGTTTTTTTTGTCATAAAGTGCTTGTGCATAAGAAAAATGGGATAATATTAAGTAAATAGAGGAACCCCCTGCTAGTGCTGTTATTTTGCTGCAAGTGACAGATGAGAATCTCTATGATCCCCCCAAAGAGATTTTATAACACCATTTTGTGTCCAGACACAGGAGTAGGTGTCTACCTGGTAGGCTGGGCTCAGGCGAGCTGGAGAGTTGGCGACTGGACCCAGGTTCCTCCCAGGCCCCGTGCTGGCTAGCCGGAGGGTGGGCATAGATAGGGGGCTGAGGTGGTGGAGCTGATTCTTCTGGTGTCTGGGCTGCTCCAGAGGGCCCTTACAGTAACCAGCGTTCGGACTCAGATTGCTACCGAGACCTTACATTTTTAAGAAGAACTTAGGGTTGTTCTTCCCATTGGAACCTGAGAGCATCCGGGGAGTGAGAGTTCCTAACTGCTCACAAATTTGTACTATTTATTTAGTTTATGTGGGAAAGTTTATTTTATTTTTTATTCTCCGTGCAGTGAGAGTGCTCGGTGGGCTGAGCATGCAAGTAGTGTGAGGACTTGTCTGCCTAGCAAATTTATACTGTTTTGATTATTTTATGTGGGATGATCTGGTATTTTTATTTATCTGTTTTGATATCCTTTATTCTAAATTGTGATTTTTATTTTATTTTTTGTTTTAGAAATAGGAAAACCTTGTGTGAGGAGGGATACCTTTTTTATTATGTGTATGTAGTTTTGTTTCTTTTTCTTTCCTGAAAGCAGGTTCAAATGATGATTTAATTTGAGTTAATTGGATTTGAGTTGATTGATTTTTCTTTGCTTTTGTTAAATTTTTTGTTTGGGTTATTTTAATTATTTGGATTTGGATTTGATTTTATATTAGCCACTACAGCTAGAGTAGAAGCTTATTGATTTTTTGCACCATGTTGGAGGATTGGGATATGTATCACTGTCCCACCCCCCAGGTCATGCGCTATTCATCCCCCACTCTCCATGCCCTCCGTCCCTTTTTTCCCCCACCGTTGCTTTTTTCCATCTATAAATGCTGTCGGGCTTTGAGAATTGCCCGCAGAAGGATGGGGGGTTGGGGGTGTGAACAGCGGAAGGTAGACCAGAGGGACATTCGCATCAGGGTAGTTAAGCCCAGAAGACACCCTGGGGCAAAATGGAGTCTAGAACATGGGCCTCCTTGTCTGGTCTCCACACCCAAGGGCACCACCACCATAAATGGTGGGCAATTGGCTGGGGCATCCCTGGAGTTCTGTCCAACTCGGGCAGTGTTATGCAATGCCAGATCCATTGTGAACAAGACTGCTATTGTTGCAGACTTGGTGGGTACAGCGGATCTGGCTTGCATCACCAAAACCTGGCTGGATGGTAATGCTGGTCCTGTATTCAAGGTGGCAGTTCCAGCTGGGTATTTGGTGATACACCGTCCAAGATTGGATCGCAGGGGTGGAGGGGGTTGCAGTCTGTTTTAAGGCCAAATTGGATCTCATTAGTGTCCTAGTTGAGGAGACCAGATCATTCGAATGTGTCATAGTGGCAGGTGGGGGCTATAGGCTGGCTCTCGTCTATCGTCCACCTGGAGATGAGAAGCCATTCCTTAAGGAAGTGGCGGACTTCATGGTCGACCTGGTGTTTGAGTCGCCCAGGCTGATGGTGCTGTGTGACTTTAATGCCTGGATCGAGGACGAACTCTCGCAATTTGGACAGCACTTCCTCCAACTGATGAATTCATTGGGCCTCTCACAGGTGGTTACCTCTGCCACTCACAAACATGGCCATTCCCTTGACCTGGTCTTCCTCCTGGGGATGGAAGCCTCCAACGTGGGGGTGGAACCCGTCGGATGGTCTGACCATTACACTGTGAGATTCAATTTTTGCACCCCTCTGCGTAGGCCAGCCCCTGTGGAGATGGTCAAGTACCGCCCTTTATGGGATGTGACTCCCGATGGCCTGATTGCGGTGCTTGATCTATCAGAATTTCCAGTGGTGAGCTTGGATTCAAAGGTTTTGGTTCTGGCTTATAATAAGGCCATTACCTCCACTCTGGATTCCATTGCTCCAATCGACGTGCATCCTCTCTCTCTTCGCCCTTGGTTGCCATGGTTTGACGGGGATTTGAGGGAGATGTGGCGACTAGGACGCAGGTTAGAGAGGTGCTGGCAGAAATACAGCCTAGAGGTCGACCATCTTAGACTGCTAGAGCACTACTGACTCTATCAGTCAGCAATTGCCCGTAAGAAGGCAGTATTCCTGTCCGGGGAAATTGCTACTGCTCAGAACTGACTGGCCCAGCTCTTTTGAACCGTAGACAGGCTGTGCAGCCCAGCCTGTCTATAGGTTCATAGATCCTTTTCATAACTGCAGTGTGAGGAGCTTGTTCGGTTCTTTGCAGATAAGGTGGACGACATCATGGTGGAGACCCGGGCAGCGTTCTCTATGGGAGTTGCCGTAGACCAACCACCGGTCACCATCCCTCTTTTTTCCTGGAGTTCCTTTGAAAGGCTGGAAATTGAGGATGTTATAAGGATTGTCCAGGGTATGCGCACTACATGCTGTAGTTTAGACCCGGGTCCTACAGCCCTGATAATGGGCTGTGGGGATGTTATCATCCCGGTTCTGGCACAGATAGTCTGGTGCTCCCTAGACTCTGGTGAGTACCCCTGCTCCCTGAAGGAGGCAGTGGTGACACCAGTGTTAAAGAAGGCTTCTTTGGACCCAGACTCTCTCACTAACTATAGGCCTATCTCTAACCTTCCCTTTGTGGGGAAGGTAATTGAGAAAGTAGTGGCTGCTCAGTTGGACAACCATTTGACCATCTATAGCATCTACGACCCTCTTCAATCTGGTTTTCGAAAGAGGCACAGCACCGAGACTGCACTGGTTCGGGTGCTCAATGATCTCCTGATGGCGAGAGACCAGAAAAAACGGTCCATTTTGGTTCAGCTTGATCTGTCATCAGCATTTGACACCGTGGACTATGGGGTGCTGCTCGAGCACCTGAGATGCATCTGTGGGCTTTCAGGTTTGGTTCACAGATGGTTTACTTCTTTCCTCACTGGTAGAACTCAAAGGGTGGTGTCGGAGGTGTTTTCCTCCGATCCTACCTCTCTGTCCTGTGGGGTGCCTCAGGGCTCAGTGCTGTCTCCCATGTTGTTTGTGGTGTACATGCTTCCCCTCGGAGACATTTTAAGATGGTATGGGCTGGAGTTTCATTGTTATGCCGATGATACCCAGCTCTACCTGTCTTTTGCACCAGACCAGAATGGAGCACTCTCTGTGATTAATAACTGCCTTGGCGAGATCCAAGGTTGGATGCAGTCCAGCTCGCTGAAGTTGAATTCTGGGAAGACGGAGGTGATGGTTGTGGATCCTGGTCACCGGATAGGGGGTGGGGAGCAAATCATCCCACAGGTTTATTCCTTGGGGATGTTGAGCTCCCTATCTCTGAACAGGTGCGTGGCCTAGGGGTGATTCTTGATGACCGGCTGACATTACGTTCTCAGGTGTCGGCTGTCGTTAAGTTATCTTTTTACCATCTGAGGAACATCGCTAGGATCAAGCACCTTGTTCCATCTGGGGATTTTCCTACACTGATCCATGCCTTTGTGACCTCGCATTTGGATTATTGCAACTCCCTTTACTTTGGGCTTCCAAGGGTTGATATCCACCACTTGCAGTTGGTGCAGAACTCCGAAGTCCGGTTGTTAATGGGGATTCCTCGTTCCTCCCACATTACACCGGTGCTGCGGGAACTGCACTGGCTGCCGGTTCAGTGGTGGATCACCTTTAAAGTTGGTTTACTGACTTATAAAGCCCTACACGGACTGAGCCCTGACTACCTGAAAGAGCTTCTGGTTCCTTACCTCCCAGAGCGACTGCTCTGCTCAGCCAACGAGGGGTTGCTGGAGATTCTGAGGGTAGTTTCAAAATCTTCTGGGGCCCGAGCTTTTATGTTCGTGGCACCGACCCTCTGGAATTCTCTACCCCATTGGATTAGAGAGTGCATGACTGTGGGGGGCTTTAAACAAGCATTGAAGTCTTTTTTATGGAATAAGGCATATGGGGATGGTGTTGGCATGGATTGATTGAACTTGTTTTAGCTATTTTATCATGATGTTTTATTGTGAATTTATTTTAAATATATACTGCACCTTGATTTTGAAAGGCGCATTATAAATAAAGATTATTATTATTATTATTAAGTAACTACAAAAAAGCAAATAGCTTGAACTTTGTTTTCACTTGAAACAGCCACTCCGTGTGTAAACGTTTCCCCATTTGTCTCTGAGCTTAGAATCAAAATGGGAAAGGCTTATGTTTGAAAGGAAAAATATGTGGATACCTTTCTTAATGTTTTATTTCATTAGATGACAGTTTTTTTAAATTACCTAGGGATGTTTGGAACAGAGCTGCATACAAACAGTAAGGTTGATATGCTGTCAAATCTGTCCCGAAACAGTGCTGCCACCAACAAGCTGCTCCTTGCCTGAAACCCCCCCTTGAATACATTTAATCATATGAAATGTTCTGTATAGTTTTGATAAGGGGGAAATATAAGAGAAGCTCTTCTACAATACATGAACCTGATGAAACAGAACAGAACTGCAGACTAGTAAGTATACTAACGTGACTGACAGCTCTGTTCCAAATTAGTTTTGACACCAAAGCTTGCCATGCCCTGTAAAATACTGAGGGTGAAAGAAAACTTTGTTTATAATTAATTTTTGTTGTTATATACCTGTATAATGCTTCTGACCCCTGGAGAAAGCTTGCTGTTTAGAGAGCGAGGAGAGACCACAGTAAATGGGTGTAAGCTGAAGCACTCTCTTCTACTCACTCTCTCACTTGCAGAGTTCTCTCGGGTGCAGTATGAAAGACTGCAGCTGACAGCATAGAAATCTGGGAAAAATGGGAACGTGAATTACTTTTACTCCTGGCACATGGCACTTTCAAGTGCTCAGAAGGTCAGTAGCGATCCCAAAACAAAGTCAGAACAATTGTATTATCTGCTCTGAAATCTGCCTTGGTCAAGATGACGGCTTTTGTGGAATTGCGCATGCACGATAGTCATGCATGCACAGTTTGCACTTATGCCACCATGTTGTGCACGGCGGACATCAGTTCCACAGTAGTAAAACAAAAAGTAGAGTGTCAGCAAAGGGGATGTTTTTATGCAGCCTGTGGAGTGAAAGGGCCACATAAACAGCACTAGTGGAATTTTACCACATCACTGTGAAAGCACAATAGACAGTGGTCCAGTCACATGCTTCCACAGTGGTATACTAAACCTCCTATATTGGCATAACATCTGTGGAGCTCTGCCCATACAGCTGTAGACCACACTTTCTTTAAGTTGAAGAATTTTCAGGTTTACATCCCCCTCTAACTGGAGATGCTTCTCTATATCATCCATGATGGCAAGACTCTGGGTATGGGGCAGACACAAGCAGTCAAGGTGATTTTCCATCAGACTGGATTTGAGTATGACTGTGACCTTCTAGTGAGACAAGGGAATGTTACAAGCCTAAACTTTGTGCTGCTTTTCATGAGTTCTGACCATACAGTGTAGGTCACATGAAACTCTTATGGCAATGAGATGGTTTTGCATAATTTTTAAAGTCATCAGTGCATTGGTAACTTACATTGTTTTGTTTTGCAGCACATAGCCAGCAGAAGAAAGCATTTTATGAAATAGTTTCTAAAACTCAACTGAGATGCAGCTCGTAGGCAACAGTCTGTACAAGGCTTTGTTCTGCTTCCAGCAACGCTTATGCAACTCGTCACAATATGCAACTCATATGCAACTGAAGTAGTGTGCACTAAAACTGTGGGGGGATTCAAAGAAGGTTAGGGCAGGCACATGGGCCTGTTAGAATCAGGGGTGTTAGAGCAGGGGAAAAGAGCAAAAGGATTGAAGGTAAATAGAGCCATCACACACATGTTAGACAGGGTTGGGCAGACAGAACGAGCAAATATTCCCTTTTCTGATATCATACTCTATGTTTCACATCAACAGCATGCAAGCTTGATGTGAACTGTACAGAAGCACAGATCCAAAAGAGCTCACTGTGCACCATGATGTGCATAATGGCATGTAGAGTATGCATGCACATTGAATTTAAGGCATGTAGATTATCATAGGTTACTGGCATTTGGGTGCAGACATCTAAGATCAGAACCCAACCCCTTAGTGAAAGGCATGCAGACTTTCACAGGGAGTTGATGGTTGGGTTCCGAAACCAGAGGTCTAAGCTCAAATCCTAGTGAAGCAGTATAGCGCTACCTAGTTTACTGTAGTGGTAGGTGATAACTGTGAATAAAATGATCCAGTTCAAATCCTATCAAAGCCACTTGCTACTTGAATGACCGCTAGCAAGTCAGTTGACCTCTGTGTTTCAGCCAATCACCCAGATGTAAACCTGGGCAGAAGCAGGACTCCACTGTAAATGAGAAGTTGTATCTTAGTTGAGCTATCCTCAGCAAATATATTGTATACATGAAACAAAACTGATGGACTGGTAAACATTACCTCCTATGGCACTGAGGGTGAGAGTATAGCTTTAACAGCTAAATTATTGAACAAGTGTTGGAGCTCTGTCTCCACAGTCTGGAGAAAAAAGGGAACCTAACCCATATACTTGCTGATTGCGTTGCTTTATAGTTATTACAGTAGTTGTTTTTAAATTCAGTCTGAAGTCTCAGCTTGATTTCGTAGAGATGTAAATGAAAATGCTGACTGGGAGTTACCTGGGTAGGGGTGGATGCCATTAGCAAACACGGCCTCAGCAGCAGGTTGCCCATTAGCCTGTGGTGGGAGGCCAGTGAAACCATTAACGCCGATTGGAGATGGAATGCTAGTCACAGCTGGTGCAGTTATACCGGGGGGCGTGCTTCCACCTAGACAACAAAGACATGAAAAAAAAATATTAATTAGAAACCAAAAATGAATTCATATTCAGCTATTGTGAAGGGAAAAATCTAAAAATCGTGTTTAACTCTTCGAGGATCAATATGATTAAGAAACTAGCTATGTGGTTATCATAGCAGAATCATGCCATGACACAATATGCTTTCTTTCCAAATCTGTAACTATTTGTATATTGCTTGAGAATGAAATACATACTGAATAAGACAGCTACAATGATGCATCAGTGTAGTACAGTAATTAAAAGTTGTGCTGTGTGAATACACTTCAAATGTTATTGAAAACCACTTGGATGTGTTCTAGAAATGTTGTTTTAGAGTGTTTAGCAGAAATTCTGGAAGCTGATTGGCTGAAGCAGTCATAGACCAGGATGACATCTCGATAACGTTTGTGCCATTTGTTCCATCCATGCTTAAGCCAGATGGCCATGTAGAAAGGACAACTTGAGATTTCCCAAAAACAGTCCATACAAGGTTCCTTATATAACACTT
The DNA here is from genome assembly GCA_016271365.2 of Neoceratodus forsteri. Taxonomy (NCBI): domain Eukaryota; kingdom Metazoa; phylum Chordata; order Ceratodontiformes; family Ceratodontidae; genus Neoceratodus; species Neoceratodus forsteri. The sequence continues at coordinate 604,770,656 of CM057449.1, read as the reverse complement.
GGTTATAGAGAATTAATGGTGCCTGCTATAGCTGATACCAGAGGCCCATTAACACCTACTCAGCTATAGTCAGGCACCCTCCCCAACACCTCCAGAGGCTACCTGACCACAGCTGTGGAAATGCTAATGGGCCTCCCGTACACTACCTGACTGTGTAAGAGGCTCTTTTTTAAACGAAAGTCGCCTCCAAGGCAGACCTGCCTGGGAAGCACATTTGCCTCCAATGCAAAACCTTACTGTTGTACTTATTCTTTCTCACATCTAGGTTCCTTTTCTTATTTGTTTACTTTTCTATCACAGTGTTGCCATGAATCACCACTTAAGTGAAATTCTAATCAAAGGAAATGGAGACGACCTTGACTGGACTCAAATCCACAGTCTCTTGTTTATCAGGCCCTAGATCTTTCTGCTATACCACCAAGCTGGGACAGCAATGAGCTCAGTTCTTTAGCTGTAGAGGGTAAAGCTCGGCCTTGAAGACAGCCCTATCCACAATGCCAGCTTCAGAGACAGACATACCTCAGAGGCAGGGCTGCCTTGGAGACAACTTTTATTTAAAAAAATCATCTCTTGCTCCTGACTGCAGGTAACGAGGTATTAAACTGCTAAGCAGCAGAGTGGCTGGTGCTGGACTGCAGATGGTGCTATAAAAGTCGATCAGTTTTGCAGTTAGTTTTAGCTGTGTTTTACCCTCCCTCCCGTTTTGCACTTACTGTACGGTTTAGCTGTGGGTGGGCAGTTTCAGTATAATGATTCACTTTGTTTCAGCTTTAACTGTTCTCCTCTCACTCACTCATGGGGGTTCAGCCCACAAGCAGTCCAGCAGTTAGCCTCCCTCCCTCCCATTTTGCACTTAAAGTTCATTTACTGGTGGTAAAGAAACTGCTTCTTAGTTTCTGTGTATTTCATTCCATTTTACTTGTATCCATTCTCCCCTCACTCCTTCCCCATGATACAGTGATACTTCGATTAAAGGAGATAGGAAATTATTTTTATATGGTTATCTACTCTTCCATCTTCCTTCCTATGCCAGTTGTGTATTCTGTTATGCTTTGATAATTTTGTGTTAAATAAATAATCTAGATTTGGGGTGCCCTCAGATCTACATAACGTTCTGCTGTCCTTGCCAGCTACTGCTCTTGATTTTCATATTTCTAAGACATTTATGACATCAATAACTACCATTCCATCCCATTTATCTGAATGGCCTGGAAAGGAGTTTGTAATGTCATAGAATGTTCAGGCAGTATGAAAAGAGAGGGCAGCAACTACTGATGAGAGAGAGATTCAGGATAGATACAAAGGCATCAAAATTAGTTTAGTAGTTTAACAGAAAAGGTCAAAAACACATCAGAATATGGGATAGCCAAAAAAAGGACAACGTGAGGAATTCTTGAGGTGTAAAAACTGATTCCTATCACCTTTAACCTCACCCCAGTGTCTGATTCCTGTCTCTCCAACTGATGGCTCCTCTACTATGATCATCCCTCTCCACCCTTCTCCTCCCTCTTCAGTCCAGTTCTCGGTGGCCGTATGTTTTCACATACAGTTCTTATCCTTCGCATTTTGTTTTGGCTACAGTATCACTAGCATGTGAGCAAAGTGATATCCTCAGCACATTCTTCCTCTGTCTTTGATGTCTTGGAAAAAACACCCAGTTTTATTAAGTTGCGGTGGGCTGGAAAATGTGAACAGAATGGGGGGGGGGGTGGCCCTGTTAAATCAGAAAATATGGCTCCTTAAAAAAAACTAAGTGGCAATAAGGACAAGGAAAAATACATGTCAGAATGGGGGTTTGGTTAACTTGAACACCGCTTATAATGGATGAAAGTGCCTTGCACAAAGGAGTCCATTATAAGTGACATGTACTGCAAATCATCATGGTTCTAAACCGATTACCAATCAGCAATTTCCTAAAAGTTTTGGACCATTTTGTTATCACAATAATACTCTCCAGGATGTGGTATATCATGGCATATTGTCACTTCTTGGGTTGCTGAAGGCACTCAAGATTGCCTTATGCCTCAGAACACACCCAAGGCATGGTGATGTTTCATGATATACTACACCCTGTTGTGTATTACTGTATAAATGAAAAGCTCTCCACTAGAGAAAGTCTATTTTGTTAGCTATCAGATGAGCTGTTAATAGAGTTAAAGTCTGACTTACGAACATACTGTACAAAAGCACCAGGAAAAGAAGATCATTTTGCCTGTTACATAGAAACATAGAAACATAGAATTTGACGGCAGATAAGGACCACTTGGTCCACCCAGTCTGCTCATTTCCCTGCCTACTGGATAAGCTGCAGATCCTAGTTAACCAGCAGCCTGCTTCTTCCTACCCCCACCCCCTAGAATTGCCTTATGACTGTCCCATGCATGCTTGAATTCCACCACTGTTTTTGACTCCATGACCTCCTCCGGAAGGCCGTTCCATGCATCCACAACTCTCTGTGTGAAAAAATACTTCCTTAAATTACCTCTGAGCTGCCCCCCCTCTATCTTCAATTTGTGCTCCCTTGTTCTTGCACACCTCTTTTTTTGAAAGATGCTACCCTCTTGGACTTTGTTGATTCCCATGAGGTTGAGTCTTCTGGTATTGCAGGGTCCCTAGCTTATGCCACAGACCCTGCCCCCACCTTCCCCGGTCACCCTTCCCTCCCTCCCTACACCCCCCATGTCCCATAGTTTCCCTTTATTCCTATCTTAGGCCCTCTTAAAACTTCCCACTGTCTTCTCTGAGACCACTTCTTCCAATAGCTCATTCCAGTTGGCCACCACCCTTTCCATAAAGAAATGTATTCTAACATCCATCCTAAATCTCCCCCCTCCACCTGCCTTAAACTGTGCCCCCTTGGGGTTCGACTGTCTCTTATTTTAGAAGAGACCTTCTATATTCACTCTGTTTATCCCCTTGAAGTGTTTAAAGGTCTCTATCATGTCCTCTCTATCTCTCTTCTCTCCTCCAGGGAGTACATTCTCAGGGCTCTCAGCCTCTCCTCATAAGACTTCCCCTGCTGACCTGTGATCATCTTGGTTGTCCTCCTCTGGACTTTCTCCAGCAGGCTGATTTCCTTCTTAAAGTATGGAGCCCAGTATCTTATTCCATACTCAAGATACGGTCTCACCAGTGACCTGTATAGGTGCACTATAACCTCTTTCTGCATACTGCTGATTCCCCTGGCAAAACACCCCAACATCCTGTTTGTATTTGCTGCTGTCTTTTTTTTGCACTGCATGGAATGCTTCAGGTCACTAGTTATCATCACTCGCAGATCCTTTTCTTCCTCTGTTGCTGCTACTCAGCCCCCCGTGAAGTACTCGGTCCTTGGGTTCCTGTCTCCAACGTACATAACTTTGCACTTCTTGGCATTGAAACCAAGTTGCCAAATCCCTGACCATCTCTAAAGTTTTCTGAGGTCTTCTCACAGGTCTAGTATCCCTTCAACTGTGTCCACCCTCCCACAGAGCTTGGTGTCATCTACAAACAGGCACATTTTGCTCTAAATGCATGCCCAAATGTCACCGATGAAGACATTGAACAACACCGAGCCCAGCATCAATCCCTGCAGGACCCTACTGGTGACTTCCCTGGTGCTGGACAAACCCTCCCTCACCAACTCCCTCTGAGTCCTGTCCCTCAGTCAGATTTCTACCCATCTGTTCATTCTCTCTCCAACTCTGAGATCTTCCAGTTTGCTGATCAACCTATTATTGGGCACTGAGCTGAAGACCTTACTGAAGTCTAGATAAAGTATGTCTACTGCTTGACCCCTGTTGACTGCCCTGGACACCCAGTCAAAGAAGTCACTCAAGTTCGTTTGGCATGATCTTCTTCTCACAAATCCATGCTGCCTGTCATCCTGGAGACCTTTCACTTCCATGTAACTTACCAACCTTTCCTTATGAATAGTTTCCATTAGTTTGCATACGATCGAGGTCAGACTGACTGGCCTATAGTTTCCCAGGCAATCCCTGGGTCCACTCCTGTGGAGGGGCAATGCATGTGCCATTCTCCAGTCCTACGGCAACATGCCCAACTCCAGGGAACTACTGAAGAGACTCACCAGTGGTCCCACAAGCTCTTCTGCCAGCTCTCTTAGCACCCTTGGGTGTATTCCGACAGGTCCTGGAGACTTGTCCATCTTTAGTGCCAGCAGTCCCTCCCTCACACTATCCACTTCTATCACTACGTCTGTGATCTCTCCCTACCACCCAGAAAGTACTTGATCCTATGACATCCATACTGAGCAAATATTTTTGTTCTCTATCCATGGAAGAAGGAAAAGGTGTGGGTCCACAGTTAGGCAACATGAACAAATATGGGAGGGAGATGGGCACCAGCCCCTTTACAGAAGAGAGAGTCCGATAAAAACTCACAAAACTGAAAGTGGACAAGGCACTGGGACTGGATAGGATACATCCTAGAATATTAGGGGAACTAGGGGAGGTGCTGGCAGCACAACTGGCAGTCCTGTTCAATGAGTTACTTGATATGGGAGTGGTTCCAGAGGACTGGAGGAGGGCAGATGTCCCTCTTCACAAAAGTGGGAGTAGGGAGGATGCTGGAAACTAGGGCTGTGTGAATATGTTTTCCTGAATATTCAGCCAAATACTCATTATTCGGTGCCAAAATATTCGGTATTCATTACTTGTTATTCATGCGGTGGGTGGGGTTGTTTAAAAATAAGAAAAAGCCTTTTCTGTTTTTCCCCACTCCTGGCCAACATTACAAATAAATCTATCAATCCCTGGCATCTAGGGGTCCCATCCCCCAGCCAATTGCTGGCCCAATATGAATTCACCCCCTCTGAGATTCACACCCCATGCCCTGTCCACAAATTTACAAAATAAAAATGTCCCTGATGTCTTGTGGCCCCCATTTCCCGCCCTGTCATATAGTGCCCCCACCATTCACTCCCCACCACATGGCCCTGAGCGGGCCACCAGCACAACTCTCCACTCACCTCCATGGCCAGCAGCCTGACTGATCTTTCAATGAATGAGCTTGTGCATGCAAGAGCTGATGCCTATTCACTGACAGATTCGGCCAGCTCGCAGTCAGTGTAGAAGAGGTTTTCAGGGGCATGGGGGGAGGAGAGGCTACTCCGATGCTGGCAGGGGGCAGGATGGGGGAACAGCATTGATGAACCCCAGGATCAAAAATACCATTCCCCCATCCTGCCCCCCGCGGGTGACTGGAGCAGCCCCTCCCTCCACGCCCCTGAAAAACATTTCTACAATGACAGTGAACTCGCTGACTGAATGAATGAGTGCATGCTTGTATAAGCAAGCGTTCATTCACTGGAGCTTAGTCGGGCTGCCAGCTATAGAGGTGAGTGGAAGGCTGTGCCGGTGGCCCGCTCAGGGTCATGGGGTAGCGGGGTGGGGGGCACTATCTGACAGGGTGGGGGGTCTACTAGACACCAGGGACATTTTTATTTTTGTAAATCTATGGATGGGGACGGGCTGTGAATCTCCGCGGGGGGGATTCTTCATATTGGGCCGGCGATTGGCAGAGGTGTGGGACCACTAGACACCAGGGATTGATAGATTTGTTTGTAATGTTGGCCAGGAGGTGGAAGAAAGCTGGAAAAGCCTTTTTTTTTATTTTTAAACAACCCACTGACCGAATAATGAATACCACTCGAATAATGGGCTATTCGGTATTCGGTTCTGAATATTCGGATAGCCCATTATTCATGGTATTCGGAAAATAATATTCGGCCCTTGCACAGACATACCGGAAACTGTAGACCAGTCAGCCTCACCTCAATAGTGGGGAAGTTATGGAATCACTACTTAAAGAAGGGGTTGGACTGTGGAACACCTTGAATCCAGGGGAGCACAGGATCTGAAACAGCATGGATTCATAGCGGGAAGGTCATGTCAAATAAATCTAATTGATTCCTTTGACTGGATGACTAGGATCATGGATCCAGGGGAGCTGTGGATGTGCCTACCTGGATTTCAGTAAGGCCATCAATTCCATTCCACATAGACGACTGGTGAACAAGCTTGGCAGCCTGTGAGTGCATCACTAGGTGGTAAACTGAGTTAGGAACTGGTTGACTGATAGAAGAAAGAGGATCATGGTAAATGGAGCTCAATCTGAGGAAAGGAGGGTGACCAGCAGGGTGCCACAGGGATCAGTCCTGGGGCCAGTCCTGTTTAATCTCTTCAAAAGTGACATTGAGGAGGGGCTGGAAGGTAAAGTGTGCCTCTTTGCGGATGATACTGTCTGCAAAAGGGTAGACATGCCGGAAGGGATGCAAAAAATTAGGAAGGACCTACTGTAGGTAAACTCAAGGAATAGTCTACAGTGTGGCAGTTGGGATTCAATGTGAAAAAGTGAAAAATGAAACATTTGGGGTGCAAAACCTAGGGGAGGATTACATGATGGTGGGGATACTGATGGTCACCAAACAGGAAAGGGATTTGGGTTAATCATATCTGATGTCCTAAAGGTGGCCAAACAATCTGACAAGGCTCTGGGGAGAGCCAGTGGGATGCTAGGGTACATAGGGAGAGGTATCACCAGCAGAAGAAAGGAAGTGGTGATGCCACTGTACAGATCATTGGTGAGGCCTCATTTGGAAAACTGTGTAGAGTTCTGGAGGCTGCATCACCATAAGGACATAGACAGGGTGGAGGCAGTTCAAGGAAGGGCAACAAAGATGCTGCAGGGCCTGCACCAAAAGTCATATGAGGAGAGACTGGGAGACCTCACTATGTATATAACCTGTTCTGGCAGGACCGTACCTCAAAAAGGGGTGGGGTTGTCTGGTTTACCTCAAGAGTGACATCAAAGGGCAAATACTACCAATTAGCTTCCACACCAAGGAAGCACAGGTTCTAACACTAAAACTTAATATTGGCCAACAAAACAAAGTGCTACTATTAACCACCATATACCTGCCTCCTGGGACACTACTCACTGGCTTTCCACAGCTCATAAGCCACCTCGAACAGAACAAACTAAACTGGGAACATATAATCCTAGGGGACTTCAACATTAATTGGCAAGCACAGGATGCAGTGACAGCTAGAGATCAAATAGCCGGACTGTACCTGACCCAACTGGCCACACAACCCACCAGACAAAACTACCGTACAGGAACCAGCACCCTCATTGACTTGCTACTCTCCTCCTGTCCTGAACATATCGCAGAGGTAACAGTCCTACCTGACACCATCCGTGACCACTCCCCTGTGCTACTTACCTGGACAAACAAGTTCACCAAGAGTAAGCCTAAGACCACTAGGAACAGATCACTAAGGCCTGGTCAACTAGACTCCTTCAGGCACTACCTAAAAGGGATTGACTGGTCCCCACTGGATAGAGTCAAGGACGGAAACCAAGCACTGGATTACTTCTGCAGTATTTTTACAAAGCCTGTGACATCTTTGCTCCTTACAAAACAAAGAAAGCCAAAGAAAATCCCCAACCTCTGGCTGTCCAGCCCTCTAATTGAATGCATGCGACTCAGAGATCACCTGTGGCATAGGGCCAAAGCCACCAGGAATCTAGCTGACTCCCAAGCATATAAGGCAGCAAAAATACCTGCACAAAACTCATACGTCTGGCGAAAGCAGCTTACTACAATGACCTTCTAGGAAAGACCTGGGGTAGAGGGAAGGAGTTCTGGGACTCTGTAAAATCTCTCATGGGTACAGCCTCAAGGGCCCCACCGGACCTTATAGTTACCACCTCTGGTACATTGCAAGACCCAAAGGAAATCGCTGATGCTTTTAATGTTGCATTCATGGACCTCAGCAATGTGTTGCCCCCTGAATACCTGAATCACACCCTTGCAGGCCAGCAGCACAACCTCAACACTCCATCACCACAGGATAATGTTACCCCACCATTCTACTTCAGGCAAATCTCCACAGGTGATACCGTCAAATATATCAAACCGGTCCTTGGTAAGACCAGGATGGGAAGTGACACGATCTATATGAAGATGGTAGCACTCACATTAGACAAACTTGTGGCACCACTCACCAAGGTATTCAATGCCTCTCTAAGATCTGGCATCTTCTCTGACAGGTGGAAAGAGGCTCTAGTCACACCTGTTTTTAAATCAGGAGACAGAGCTAATTTAGCAAACTTCCGGCTCATCTTGATTTTACCCCCCCCCTCCAAAGCACTTGAAAGGGTGGTCTCAGAACAACTAACTGAGTACCTAGAAAAGCATAGCCTTCTCTGCTTGCAACAACACAGATTCCGACAAAACCACTCCACTGTCACCGCGCTGGTAGAGTACACCACTCAGCTTTATGGGGCCCTGGATAAAGGGATGGTGGTGGGGTCTATCTTCATAGACCTCACCAAGGCCTTTGACACAGTCAATCACCAACTGCAACTGAAATGTCTCCTCTCCACAGGATTGTCAATGGAATCTGTGGCCTGGTTCCATAGCTACCTAACCCATAGATCTCAATGGGTCAGGATTGGCAATATAATCTCTGAGCCCAGGGAAGTAAACCTAGGGATCCCGCAAGGTTCTATCCTCAGTCCTCTCTTATTCAGCCTCTTCATAAATGACATGCCTTCTACCTGTCCTGCACACTCTGTACTCTATGCAGACGATGCCGTTATCTCCGTCCCTGGGAAAGACCTGGGATCAATTAGCTCTGAACTTCAGCACAGTTTTCGTACATGGGAATCCGGGTTCACCCAAAATAAACTGCTACTCAACTACAAAAAGACAAAGAGCATGCTCTTCAGCACCCCACAGAGCAAGATTAGAGGGCCCTCACTGCATATACTTAGTAGCGAAGGAGAAGTACTAGACCAAGTCAATACATTCAAGTACTTAGGGATTCACCTTGATGACACCCTCACCTTCACTGCCCATGCTGAGCAGCTGGTAAAGTCCACCAACATGAAGCTTGGCATCCTGTACAGACATCGCACCTCAATGACACCAGCTGCCCTGAAACTTGTTACGTGCAGTTCAGTTCTCTCATCTGTGGATTATAGTCTTGTTATATATGGGGCAGGCACAGACACAGCGCTTAAAAGGGTCAAAACCATCTTCAACAAGGCCTGCCGCTTGGTCCTGGGAGTACACAAAATGACTCACTCTTGTGACCTATACAAGGAAACTGGCTGGCACCCACTCCACCACAGACTCCAATACCAGGCCTGCCTCCTTGCGAAAAAGTCCCTGATGGGGTACATGCCTACGGCTACTTCAGCCCTCTTTGAGCCTGCACAACCATCTAAATGCACAAGGAGTGCCTCCGGGACTGTTCTAACTGTTCCCTTCAAACGAACCACCCTTGGCCAAAGATCCCTCTCCTACTGTGGGCCTAAATGGTTCAATGATCTGCCTGCAGACCTTGCCAACTCCCCCAGACTTAGCTACTTTAAAAATGGGCTTCGATCTCTTCTTGCCAGCAAATCTGACTGCCAGTGTTTCTGTTAACCCATGGCCTCTGAAGGCGGTTCTCACACCCGTCAAATGCTACCATCTCTCACTCCCACCCTCCTGTTCCACAACTGCCCACTTCCCCCTCCCACCTCCCACCACCTACTACCTCCCCTTGACAAAGCCTCACCTTTGCTGCTAAAACATGCATTTCTGCAGACTGGGAGCACCCCGTCTGAACTGTAACGTGATTGTTAAACACTGTACTGCACTTAATTAGTGCTGCATTAATATGTTTCTCTGGAAGTGTGGTCCTGTTTCTCCTTACTTCTTCTTGTACCTTGCTTAATGTTGTAACTGCAAACTAATACCACTTGTTAGTTGATGTCTTTCTGTTCTGCAATGTTTCATCACCTGTAAATGTCTTGTATTCCTTGCTGATTTGGAGCCTTTGTAAACGAGCCCCCGGCTCAAAGGTATTATTCCAATTTGAAATAAATAAATACCCTGGAGGAGAAGCAAGACAGGGGAGATATGATAGAAACCTACAAATAACTAAAAGGCAGAAATAGGGTACGGGAGGGTAGCATCTTTCAGTAAAGGAGATGTCCAGGAATGAGGGGACATGATATGAGGTTGGAAGGGGTAGACTAAGGGGTAGCATGAGGAAATATTTCTTCACGGAAAAGGTGGTGGATGCACGGAATAGACTCCCAGCGGAGGTGGTGGGGGCAAACACAGTGGGGGAATTCAAACATGCATGGGACAGGAATAGGGGATCCCTAGCAATGGTAACGAGGCAGTGAAGCTGAGATCAAGTAGAGTCTGCGGCTTTTACAGTAGGCAGGGGGAAATGGGCAGATTATATGAGCCTAGAAGTCCTTATCTGCAGTCAATTCCTATTTTTCAATCTCTTTTTCCCCTAGATGGCACCGGCCTATCTTTTTCCATAGTGAAGACAAAGCAGAAGTAATTGTTCTGTACCTCCACCTTGTTCCCTTTTTTTTACAACCAATCCTCCCCTTTCCTAAGTCTGACTATCTCTTCCCTCTTGTCCCTTCTCTTACTTATGTAGCAAAAGAAGGCCTTTTCTTCTCTCTTAATCCCTTCAGCTTTTTAAAGTTCCTTTTATGCCTTAGCTTGCTGCACTACCTTGCCCACAACTCTGGCCAAATTTCAGGTAGTTTTCCTTGTTCGCCTCATTTGCAGTCCTCCTGTATCACCTGTAGGTTGTCCTCTTGTCCCTCACCGCCCTGGAAACCTCAGGGTTGAACCATATGGGTAATTTGGCCCTCGAGTTCTTCCCCCTAAGCATAACACACCCCGCTGTGGCAGCTTGTATAGACTCTATGATGAAGGTCCATTTCTGGTCCACGCCCATGTCCAATCTAACACCTCACCCATCCTCCTGAAGTCCTCCCTCCCAAAATCCAGTATTTTGGTCTTGGTGAGGATGCTTTCCCTGCCATGTCCAACTTGAACCACACTGTGCTGTGGTTGCTACCTCCCAGTTGTTCCCTGTTTATCTCTTGTATTTGCTCCCCATTTGTGAGCACTAAATCAAGGATCGCCCCTTCCCTGGTGGGCTTCGTGAAGCCCTGAGTCAGAAACCCACTCTGTATCACATCCAGAATCACTTGGCTCCTGGCACAGGATGTGGCTGGTGTACCTTAGTCCACTTTGGCAGATTAAAATCCCATACCACTACCACCTCCCCTTTTCTTGCAGCTTCCAGCAATTGTGAACTTAGCTCCCTGTCTCTTTTCTCCTCCTGGTTGGGGTGCCTGTAGACTATCCCCAGCCTTGCCTTCCTCCATCTATTGGTCTGGAGCTTAATCCATAATGTTTCTACCCCCTCCTTTACTGTCTCCTCCCTTATGCTTGTTATACCCTCCTTGATTTAAGCCGCTACCCCCCTTTGCCTATCGCCCTGTCTCTTCCACATAGCTTGTAACCCGGAATGGAGAAGTCCCAGTTATAGTGTGGTGTATCCCAGGTCTTGGTAATTGCTGCTATGTCTACCTTCCCCTCTGCTGAGAGTACCTGCATGTCTGCCATCTTGTTACAGAAGCTATGAGCACTGAGTGACACAATGCTCAACCTCGACTCTGTGCTTCCTTGCCTACCTTTCATGCTTTTCCAACCCCCCCTTCTCCAGTACTCTCTCCCTCATTCCCCATACTTACTTGCTCCCCATCCTCTCCATGCCCACCCTGTCGATTACTACTGCTGGTGTTGGGAGGAGGTCCACTGACCTCCTCATTCTGGAGTCTCTGGGCTTGCTGGCTCTTCCCCCCCCTCAGCAGTTTAAACTAGTTTGTTGGCTATGTACTCCACCAGTTTCTCCTTGAGTACAATTAAGCCCTCTCTATGAAGATGAAGTTTATCTGCTGAGTACAGCATCTTGTTTGACCACATGACCCCCCAGCTCAATACATCTGAAGCCTTCCTCCATGCACCAGCTCCTCAAGTAGTCATTAAACTACTCTGTTCTCTTTTTCCTGACTGTGCTGGCTCTGGGGACTGGTATCGCTTCTGAAAAGGCCATGAAGCTCATTGTCTCCTTGCAGGCCTTTGCCAATTCCCTGAACCTACCCTGTACCACCCCACCTCTTCCCCTGCGAAGTAATTGGTTCTCAGGTGGATAACTAAGTCAGGTTTTCCTCCAACTGTCTTTACAGTTTCACTGATTCTTGGTACTACCCTCCCCACTATCATCCTCATCATACAAACCACCATCCTTCTTGCCTTTATGTCTCCCTTCTTCCCCTAATGGATACCCGGGCCTTAATTAAAGTGTCACTGATGATCACCACTCTTCTGTCCCGTGCAAGCATGGTTTCCAACCTCCTATCTTCTCCTATCACATCAGCTACCTTCCCATCCAACTACCCCCTATCAGATCTGGTTATCTTCCTGTGACTTCCTCCACTACCCCCTCCCCCCCGCTTCACCATTTTTCCTTACTCCCCTTTCTCCCTGGCTAGCCTTGCTTTCTACCACCTTTCTCTCATCTTTGTTTACCCTGACTCCTTCCTCCTCCTCATCCTCCACTCCAACATGACTACCTTCTCCTCCAAGGCCTCCCAAACTACTTATCCCTTCCTCTCCTTACCTGTAGCCTTGACTCTGTGTCACCCCGATCTATCACCTCACCACCTGATTCCACCTCCTGTACACTGATTAATGCTGCATACCTGTTCGATAAGGGCACCCCAGCATCAGATCCTGACCCTATTCTTTCTCTCCCAGTCCCTCTCCTTCCGGCTACTGTTGAGCCTCTCCGCCACCTATCCACCTGCCATTCCTTTACATTGGTTCCCCAGGATCTTGGAGTAGATTTCCCTGAACACTGTGGTACTCTTCCTACTCCTGACACATATCTGCAGTCTGCCTTCCAAAGGGCTGCCTCTACCTGCCACTTCTTTCACTGCTCTGTTTCCCTGTCTCCTTAGCCCACCCCTTCCAGCTCCCATCTGAGCATTCCTACCTCTGCCCTGAGCTGCTCCAGGGTCCTGCACACCAGACAGCCACCTACTCTCCACATCATTCTCAGAAATACTGAGGTCCCACATTCATTACAGCTCACCATCCTCCCTTCACTATTCTGGTACCTGTGCATATTTAAATTTCCCTACCACTGCCCATACCAGCTATCCTGCTCTCTGTACCAGCTCCTATTCACCCATATCCTCCCTTATCAGGCTATCCCAGTCCCAGCTATGTGTCTCAGCTATGGTCCAGTCAGTGCTGTGTTCTGCTTACAGATTACCCCAAGTCCCCTTTTTTTCTGCTAGTCCCTCCTGCCCTAACTCTTTTTCACAAATGTAGCCTGACCTAAGACAAGGATCAGCTGTGTTCCCCCTCCCACTTTGATTTGTACTCCCAAGCCCCCTCCTTGTCATTCTAATCTAATGTAGGTTTACCATGTTCTGCTGTAGTTCCCCTTCCATTCTGTAGTGCAACTTCTAGCACCTTTGCCCATATACCTCAATTAATGTGACCAGCATGGGCTGCAATTCTTCCTGCAGATGCCCTGCTGATGCTCCCAGAAGGCAATAGGTCAGATGCCTCACTCCTGCTTCATGGCACTCACACTTTGGGGTCACTCACAAGAGGGGTCACTTGGACCTCTGTGTAAAATATAGAGACTACAGCCACCCTATTGGCTGGCTGTAGTCATGAGGTCCAGGGGGACCTCCAATGGCACTGTGTAACGGATGCCAATTTTCTGCCCTCAGCTTACCCTCTGGTGCTTTCCTCCTTCTCCCAGCAGTCCCTGTTTGTGGACTGTGTTCCTTTCTTCACAAATATAAACAGATTTAAAACTCAACAACCCCTCAAATAGGAAACTTGTGTAGGAATATCACAATGCAGTGATTATCACGTTAATTCATAAAATAAATGTATTTATTTATTTAGTCATTCATTCATTTGTTCATTTATTGTCCATCTGTTTATCATTTCATTTATTTAAAAGATCAGGAAGGAACAGATGTTATAAATTGACCATTGGATCAAAGCTGAGTTACAGTTGTGTTCTGAATATACATCCATTGAAAGTTACTACATAAGGGGGGCTGTGGAGTAGCCATCAGAGCGGATGCCTTCCTCTTGAGCTCCATGCAATATAGTTTTTAAAACTGTTATTTTATATTTTTCCAGTGGCCATACTAAGTGCATCAGCAAAATCTGGAGGGCCGAGTGAGAATGCAGTTGCCAGTGGTGTTTACTTGCAAATTTTACAACTTTTAATGAAGCTCATACAAACAAAGGACTCTAGGAGAGAAAGAAGTAAGTGCCTCAGCTGGGACTTGAATGCAGGCTGCCCGGAATACTGTTTCGGTTGTGCTAACCAGCTGCGCCACCAAGGCAACAGGAACCTGGGTTGTCTCAGAGCACACATTACTCTTTCTCCAATGCACAACCTGTTGCTGCACAAATAATTACTACATTTTCAATCACATGGGTGCGGTGTGCATATTTGTGAAACACATACAAACAAAGGATAAAAAGAAGAATGTGCCTCAGCTGGGACTTGAACCGAGGCCACCCAGAATACTGTTCCAGTTGCTCTAACCAGCTGCGCCACCAAGGCAACAGGAACCTGGGCTGTCGAAGAGCACACATCACTCTTTTTTCAATGTACAACCTGGTGCTGCACAAATGATTATTACATTTTCAATCACATGGGTGTGGTGTTTGTATGTGTTCCATAAATATATACACCACACCCATGTGATTGAAAATGTAGTAATCATTTGCACAGCACCAGGTTGTACATTGGAAAAGGAGTGACGTGTTCTCCGGGACAGCCCAGGTTCCAGTTGCTTTGGTGGCGCAGCTGGCTAGCGTGGCTAAAATGGTATTCCAGAAGTTCTGGGTTCAAGTCCCAGCTGAAGTACGCACTTCTTTCTCTCCTTTGTATATGTTCCATAAATATGCACACTGCACCCAGGCCACAGAGGATGAAACAAATAAGAGGATGGCCTCATGAAACAGAAGTCGGGTGATCAGGATAGTAAGATTGCAGAGAAAAAGCCACAACTGCTGATATTACCGCTAGCTCTGCAAGACAGTAAGAGGTAAACAGGGCCCTGCTAAGACATCTTGGATTTCTCAGAATTAGAGATTCTTGAAAATGGCACAAGGCAGTGCAATGTTCACATTGTGGGTCCCACAGCTTGTGAGTCATTCAGAACTGTCACCACATTGGACCACTTGATATTTGAGGACTTGTTCTTGCTTTCCAGGGACTCCAGTGTAAAGTTACTATAGTGCAGGCCTTTGTAATCTCTATGATGTTGTGGCCCCAGGAAGGAATGATGGCTCGACTGCTGTTGGTGATTGCAACCTTCCTTTTGTAACCCAGAGGCTAGAATAACTCTCTTGTAAGCAGCTAGAACACATGGCAACATAATGTGGAAGGGGAGCAGGTTGGAGTTTTTGCCTGATTTGTCCTTACAGACGCAGGACCACAATAGAAAGCTACATGCTAGAAGGATGTCTATGCTGGAAAAGGGCGTTTTTGCACAACTTCTTTTCCTTGCTTGATTTCATGTAACATTTCAGGGAAAGACTCATATGTACTGACACTGAGGAGGGCTACTAGCTTTTTTGGAAAGATCAAGGCCTCTGAGAACTCTACTGTAGGGAGCAAGGTTCAGATAAACAGACTGTGTGACTGTATTTCTTGAAAATATAATTATACTTCTAGTTGCTGCCCTGAAATTTGGGGTATGATTTTATGCACTGTTATTGAGTCTGTCTCTGAAGGCACCCATATGATATTTGACTTAATACAAGTGTATGAATACTCTGTATTGTATAGATCACCTCCACCATTATTTTGTATCTGAGGGAGCCAAAAAGTGGACCCACATAGACATAGCTTCCCCTTTGCTTCCACTAATGTATCCATCTTCCACAGCCTGTATGCCCTCCCTGACATGGAGCATTACACTCCCCCCAATTTGCCTTTCCAGTTTTGCCTTTCCTGTCTAAAGACTGTGTAAACTGAGACTGACAAATCCAAGTCATTATTCTCTGTGGACCAAGGCTGAGTCTGGACAATCTGCATTGTTTCCTATGTCGTCCATTACAGGTATTCAGCCTTCCCTACATTGTTTCCTCCTGCGAGTGGTGGGGCTATCCAGCACAGACACTATTGTTGGCGATAACCTGTGATGAGAGTATTATATCCTATGGACTTATCTCACCAGACTTTTACTCCAAAATAATAAACAGGTGTCTTTTGGCCATTTCAGAGTGTCACTTTTGAGTTGTTGTAGCTCTGTTTTTGGATTTCCTGACTGGTATTATTTATGAAATGCTTTTCATATGTGTAATGTAGGTACTTGTTGCCTATTTGTAGATAACCCATAAATGGAAAGTTAAAAAAAGTTACAAAATATATACAAAACAATTTACTTCACACAAATATAAAAACACAGTAAAATACAAGTACTTCTGAATAATCAAATGCAAGCGATATGTTATTAAGGATTCAAGTGACATCTGCAACCCAGGGAATGGAGTCAGTCTAGAGATTAGCATCACATTCCTTCTTTAAGTAGGGTAAGGAAGGAGGCAAAGATCTCATGTACATACTCTTGGTAATCAATGCATTAATTTAATTTATTTATTTTACTAGGAAAAGGCTTCATTGATTATGCTCATTTACAAATAGGTCCTGGGTAGGACAGTCGAACTACAACAAAGTACAGTGAACAGTAACACAAATACAGAGAAATAATGCATATATTGAATCTACAAGGCATCCAATATATGAGGTAGTACAACAGTGTTCAGTTGCATTAGAAATAGAGAAAAGTACTTAAAAATCTGACACTGTGAAGTAGTGTATATTTAATGATAACAATAGTGTAAATTTTGCTGTCATTAATTTTTCTAACGTAGTACTCACCTAGGTAACACTTGACTAGGACTAGAGGAATGGAATACATTAAGAGAACGTGGTTGAGTTAAAGATATCTATTTGCAATAGGTCTTTACTGTTACACTAAGGAGCCCGGCTATGTAACAGTGTGTGTTATTATACTATAGTGTCCAGCTAGGTAGGACACCATATGGACAGCATATTTGATTCCTGAAATAGTACACCTTATTTACATACACATGCTTCAGGACAAATGCCATCGTTGAGGGATTTGAAGTACTTTCTCCCAACCAGGGAGCTAACTTTGAGTGTGCTTTGTAGCTTCTTCCAGGCAACAGGCACGATATTGCTAATGGCAGATTTTCCGAAGTGCATAGAGTACAAGGGAATGTCTAGGAGAGGGATACCCCTCTTCCTCAGCACATAAGAGCAGGTGGTCATTTTGCAGAGCTCTAAGATGTATTCTGGCAAGTCATTAGATAGCATCTTGTGAGTCCATATATAAAGATTATGTAGTCTCCTTTTCGCCAATGAGGTCCACACAACTGCTGCATACAGGTTGCAGTGGTGAGTTAATGGTGGTAAGTTCACAATGAATCTTAGTGCCTTATGATAACTGTCTAAACAAACTTGACGTACTTTAACAGTACAGCGACTGTAGATAATGTCCACATAGTCTATTATTGGTACAAATGTTGCTTGTACAAGGTGTGTTCTGACATTCATGGGGAAGCAGTGCCAATTTCTATAGTAGAATCCAAGTCTGACTATTAGCTTTTTGCAAACTGCATTAATGTGTTCTGTAATGGATAACTTGCTGTCAATCCACACTCCTAAGTACAGTATTTGTATTTTGTCACTACTTCAATGTGTTCTCCAAGCAACATACTGATGGGCAGGGGGAGGGGTATGTTTTGATTTAGGGTGGCAGACCACATTGCCTTAGTTTTGTTGGCATTAAGTAGAAGTTTAGATTGAAAGAGGTTCATTTGTAATATGTTGAAAGCTGCTTGTAAATCCGAGTGCACCGAGATATATAGGAACCTGAAGTGTAAAGTAATATGTTATCAGCATAGAACTGCAGCTTTGCATTTGTAACATTGTAACTCAAGTTGTTGGTGTTTATCATGAAGAAAACTGGTCCCAGGACTGAGCACTGGGGAACTCCTTTGCATAGTAGAGTGCATGTTGATAGAAAACCCTCCGCCTTAACTTGCTGAAATTTTTCGGATAAGTAATTATGAACCCATAGCAAGGTTGATGTAGAGAAGCCTATATCTTGCAATCTGTCCAACAGAACAGAGTGCTTAACTGTATCAATTGCTTTGCTTAGATTGAGGAAAATGGCACCCATGGCTTGTTTGTGGTCTACGTCACACAGCCAATCATTTATGACCTTGGCTAAGGCAGTTGTGGTATTATGCTTAGGTGTAAACTCAGATTGGTGAGGTGATAATATATTTGTATGTTCAAGGTATTCCCTTAATTGGCTGTTTGCTATTTTTTCCAACTTCTTGGTGAGTACAGATAATATGAAACTTGGTCTGTAATTATTCAGAAGACTTGTATCTCCAGATTTGTGTAGGGGGATGATGTGAGCAGCTTTCCAACTTGTTGGTAGTTCACTGCTGCATAAAGATGGATTGAAGAGATGAGTTAATGGTGCTGCTGGCTGTCAGAAGCCAGTTTTAAGGAAGGCCAGCTCAGGACCATCTGCTACTGTGCTTTTTTGACACCTAGCCCCAATAGAAGATACTCAACTTGCTTGAGAGGGACCGGCTGGAATGTGAAGATATTAGAGGAGTGTTCTTGAGTCAAGGGTGAAACATGGTATCTTAGAGTTGTAGAGTTTTTGAAGACTGATCCAGCTGACGTAAAATGGCTGTTCATTTCCTCTATTATGATCTGTTTGTCTGATATTTCTTTGTCGTTGACAGTGATTTTTTGCAGAAGAGAAGGAGATGATGTGACACCCTCCAGTGATTTGACTAAATTCCAGAACGTATATGCATCCTTTTTGTTATTGTCCAAGGAGCTGCAGTAGAATTTTGCTTTTGTGTCCCTGATCAGTTTTGTGCAGGCATTCCTTTTTCTTCTGAAGATAGTCCAATCCTCCTCTGTTTTGGTATGCCTAGCCATAGTCCAGCATCTATCTCTGTCCTTCAGAGCATCTTTAAGCTGTTTATTAAACCAGGGGGATAATACTTGTTTAAACCTTCTTTTTTTAGTGGTGCATGTATATTTACAACATGAATATTTCTGACACACCATGCACCATGGGTGCAAGATAACATTTTTCCCATTTAAAGTTACCTAGGTCTTTTATAAATTCTGAAGTATTGAATCTGTTGAGATGCCTTTTATACAGTATATGTATTTAGCTTGTGATGGATGTGTCTTGTAGCCTCTGACATAAGCCACAATATTGTGATCACTTATGTCGTTGTGGAACACAGTTGAGACAGTTATTTTGTGAGGTCTGTTTGTAAGTACTATATCCAGTAATGAAACATTCCAATTTTAGGGATATAAAACAGAAAAAACTTGAGATCCAGTTAAGCTTAAAACTCAAAAAATTACAAATTCTAGTCCAACAGATGATCTAAGACTACTCATGTGTTGATGTATATTACTTCAATAAGGCTGCAGTTCTAAGGAGGCATTTGAGCATGACACATTTCCACATTATTACCAGTACAGTGCATGTACTGTAAGAGTTAATGCTTATTCAATTTTTGCCTCCCAGGTTTACTTAACAGAAAGCAATGGCATGTGTCCATAGGAGCTTATAAAATAAATTGGGGAAGATTATGATACACTGGCCCAGAAATTCAAACTGCGCCAGTCTGTGGTGCAAGCCTGGGGTGCAGCGCAACTTGGCTGTGCAGGGGCTTTGACTGGACGATATTCAAAGGAGCTGCGCCATGGCACAGCATCATTGAATATCACACCCTGGCCACCCGCAGTGTGCATGGAGCAGTGGCACTGCACCAGCGCAAGAGGCCAGAGTGGAGCAGGGGGATGCACTAATACAAGTTCAATTGTGCTATGC
Organism: Neoceratodus forsteri; assembly: GCA_016271365.2. Taxonomy (NCBI): domain Eukaryota; kingdom Metazoa; phylum Chordata; order Ceratodontiformes; family Ceratodontidae; genus Neoceratodus; species Neoceratodus forsteri. Next base: position 604,750,823 of record CM057449.1, on the reverse strand, counting down.
GAAGCAACCATGATATTTAAAAGTTCACATGTAAATGGGGCCATAATGTATGCAAGGCACAAATGGGGCCATTTGCATGTCATTATGGCCCCATTTGCATGCAGGTGTGCCGATCCCCAGTGACTTGCGCCTGTCGCCCTGCCAGACAGCAGCTGTCGGGGACCGACGCCTCCTGCACAGCGTGGCAATGAACCCCACAGCCCGATCGCGGGCTTCAGTAACTGTAAATCGTGTCCACTATCCCTGGTGGCCCAATGGACTGCTATCAGCCCGATCACAGGCATTTGTAAAATAAGATTAATTCCTATATCCCTGGTGGTCCAGTGGACTGCTCGCAGCCCGATCGCGGGCTTAAGTATTAATAAAATAAGTTCAAATATCCCTGGTGGTCCAGTGGACCGCTCACAGCTTTATTGCGGGCTTAAGTATTAATAAAATAAGTTCAAATATCCCTGGTGGTCCAGTGGACCGCTCACAGCCTGATTGCGGGCTGAAGTATTAATAAAATAAGTTCCAATATCCCTGGTGGTCCAGTGGACCGCTCGCAGCCCGATTGCGGGCTGAAGTATTAATAAAATAAGTTCCAGTATCCCTGGTGGTTCAGTGGACTGCTTGTAGCCCAATCACGGACTTAAGTATTAATAAAATAAGTTCAAATATCCCTGGTGGCCCAGTGGACCGCTCGTAGCCCGATCATGGGCTTAAGTATTAATAAAATAAGTTCAAATATCCCTGGTGGTCCAGCAGTACCCCCCTCCCCACCAGCCCACTGAGCCCCACTGCCCCACTCCCACCCTGGTCAGTGGCGGGTGGCAGCACCCCACCCCGCCTACCACCCTGCCGCCCGGCGGCTGATACCGTAGGTAGGTCTGTACCCCATTGGTCCACAAGTGAGCCAGTGGGCGTGCAGCCTATGCCGTACTACATATTCCACACATGTGAATGGATCCATTCACATATCTGGAATGTGTAGTATGATGGGCTGCACGCCCATTGGTTCACGCCAGGACCAATGGGCGACAGCCTTACCTACAGTGTCAGTTGGTGGGCGGCGGGTGGCAGGTGGGTTGGGGTGCTGCCGCCCACCACTGACTGGGGGAGAGTGGGGCAGTGGGGCTCAGTGGGCAGGTGGGGAAGGGGGTACCACTGGACCACCAGGGATATTGGACGTCATTTGTTTTTAATACAAATGCCCACGATCGGGCTGCGAGCGGTCCACTGGACCACCAGGGATATAGGAATTATTCTTAATTTACAAATGCCCGTGATCGGGCTGACTGCGGTCCACTGGACCACCAGGGATATAGGAATTAATCTTATTTTACAAATGCCTGCGATCAGGCTGACAGCGGTCCACTGGACCACCAGGGATATAGGACCTCTTTTATTTTAACTGTAGCCTGCAATCGGGCTGCAAGCGGTCCACTGGACCACCAGGGATTTTGGAGGATCATATTTCTACATATGCCCACGATCGGGCATGGGGGGGCACCACCAGGTGCAGCTGGAGCTCAGGTGGCCACCCACAGGTGGCAGCTGCCGTGTTGCACCCTGCAATACGGCAGCTCACCTGTGGGTGGTCAGCCATTGTTCCTTTTTTTTTTGGCTCTCCTGTGTGCGGCACAAGTAGGGGTTGTGCGTGCATGGACTCAGCACATCCCGTGCTGAATATCGGGATGTGCAGAGTATGCATAGGCATGCCCCCTACCTGCGTGTATACATTACTGATGCGGCTCCGGCACATCGGGATTTGTGCCAGGCATAACCCCATTTGAATATCGCTACCAAGATCAGTGGGTTAAGATGAGTAATAATGTTATGTACCCAGTGTAACCCTTTTGAATATCTGGGCCACTATGTTTAGTTTGTTTAACTACATAGCTGCTGCAATAGAAAAACACAATACAGTATTTCTACAGTCAAGGAGGATCGATATCATGGTTTGCACCCTTTTTTAATCTAAATTTTTGTAAAATGTAATTTATGCCAGTAAAGAAATCCAATCTGAGAATTAATCTTTTTCATTCTGTTAGTTATATGAAAATCCAATTTTTAAATTCACTCCTCACATCCATATACTAAGATATTTAGTTATAATGTGCAACATTTTGTAAGGAAATATTATTTGAAGTTATAAAAACCGATTGAGAAGTTGATTTTAATTTATGGCTCTTGGTAAGTTGCATAATTTGAGTCTTTTTAGCATTCATTCTCAATTTTTAAAAGAAAAAAGTTTTGATTGTGTAAAAGGCTGTTTGAAGTTTTATTTGTAGGGAAGACATGTCATTGTTACTCCACCATATAACATTGTGTCATCTGCATGCAAGTATAGTATGGAAACATTCTTTAGTTTTCAGTCAATATCACTGATGAAAGTGAAAAGAGTTGGGGGGCCAATACAGAGCTCTGGGTACACCTTGGTACCCCTCTCGTTACTGAAAAAAATATGATTAAAATCCAAATGTAGCCAGATGTTAGCATGGCTCAGTTGGAAACACATCTGCTTCTGGGCCAGAAGGTCATGGGCAGGGACCCTGGTTTTCCATTTTTACTGGTAACACCGGTAACAATCATGGAATCCTGCTTGGTTTGCGGATTTTGAATTCTTGTACCGGTGCCTCACGGAAATTGCACGTCACTGCACAGAATCTCTAAGATTTCAGCATCTTTCTGAATTTTTTTTATTTTCTCTTTCTATGTCCCCTTCTCACAGCATCAGTCTCCACTTTTCAGAGATCCCTAAGCTGGGTATCCCCTAGCTTCACCCCAGGTAATGCCTGAGAGCTTCTGTGGGCCTGCCCCTATCCTGCCTGGGTTGTACCCCCCAAGTGAGAAGTGAGGGGACCCCAGGTCACCCCTCTACACTCCCTTAGTGTGTGTTGGGCAGCTCAGTAGGTCCCTCATGGAGCCTGGTTATGAAGTCTGGGGCAGCTGGGCCCCTTGTACCAGTGGCTGATGTGTGGTGATTGTTCCTGGTTTTCTGGTCTCTGTCCCTGAGGGCACCAGAACTAGAGGAGACTCAAGAAGGTAGGTCACATAGAGACATGCCACTGCTCCAGATCCTGGCTAGCGTCCTCCTCTGCTGATCACTCTGCAGCACCATTGCACCACCACCTGTGGTCACACAGGTGGTGGTAAAGCAGCAGGAGCTGCAGCCCACCCTCCCCAGAGGATGAGAGCAGTCCCCCAGGTGCTCGATCCTACTCTCCTGGCCAGACCTCCAGCAAACCGAGTACGCTTCTGACCCTGGGTTGCTAGCATTGCAAGCAATAGTGCTACTGTAGCACCAGCGAGCTGACCCAGATTTCAGCATCTTAAAATGAATGTTGCTGTGCTTTGAATTCTTTCCGCTTTGCTGCATATAGCATCAGTAAGGAAATCACCCACACTGCTTTGTTGTAATCAGCCATTCACTTTAACCACTCATGCCAAGTGGTTAGAGTAACAAACAGTGATTGAACTGGGTACGTCCAGCAGACTTGGGTTTGATTCCCACAACCTCCACTTGCATACTGTGTGACTTCAAGCAAGTCACTTAACCTCCCCAGTGCTTCTAGGTCACTCCAGAAAACAAACAGTTCTGCCTAGTAGGCCTCACCTGCTTTACAAAGAATATAACAAAAATACCAATATATCTTGACTACATCACAGAATAGTAGTCAGGGTACCATGTAATTTACCTGAATTTTACTTGGGCTGCAGTGATTTTGCATAGGTAAGATAAATGTTCAGATGCGTTTTATGTGTTTTATAAGCTTGTTTTTAGATTTTAGTCAGATTTTTATTGCATTCTTTGCATATAAGCATCTAGGTTGTAGATTGCTAAATGCGGGATCACTGTTACCAACTAGCATATTCAAGTTTAGAATCAGTAGGGCCATCCAAAATCCTCAGTTGTTTGAATGAAAATGAGTCTGAATGAATGTATGTTCACAAAGAAGAAACTGCCTTACTACTTATGAAAAGATTTCACAGTTAGCACCCCATTTAGGCGAACTGAATCACTTGCACCTTTTCTCTCACCCACTGTTTGTCTCTGTGACAACAGAAAGTTTTCTGATAGACTGCTTCAACAAAAAGCAAATGTTAAGTATTTAAGTGTACTTATGTTTGGCCAGTGGATTTTGAAAGCACAGCCAATGACAATAAGGCCCCAGGGATGTATGATGCTGGTGGGCAGAGTAGTGCTCAATTCACATCTGAACAAAGACATGAAAACTGGGAGACACCCTTTTCATGGACACCAATTAAAAAAAAGCATCCACAAGTCTGGGAGATGCATGAATCCATTTGAAGGTCTTCCATAATCACATGTGGATTTTTTAGGTGAAGACACTTTATTTCAGAGAAGCAAATTCAAGCAGTTTTTTTGGCTCCTCCTACCCCCTGGCCATCCACTCCTTCAGGCCTGCCAAGGCCCCCTACAACCTCTACTGAGTCCTGACTACCATCCACTGCCCCTTACTGCTGTGCTACCAGGTAACCCAAAGTAACCCTTCATTGAGTGGACCCATACCCCTATGGGAAGCTACCAGGGGAGTAGAATTGCCCAAAAGAGCTTCCTGTGAATCCTGGGCATGGCAGGGGTCAGAACAGACACATGTCTGGGGCTTCTGGCTTATGGAGGGACCAACAGCTGTCCTTTGTTGGCCAGTGGGTGTTTTACCATTTTCTTGGGAGGTGACAGGCCACGATGTCAAGGCACAAGACGCGTCCATCACGCTCCCTCCTGCAGTGAGGGCTGACATGTTGTCATGCCTCTAGCCTCCACCAGAGGCCAGCAAATGCTGAGCCCTGAACCCGCCCTCCCTCCCAGGAGAAGGCAAGTGGTCATTGGACACTCAAGCCTTCACCCACCAGCTGGCCCTCCAACACCCAAGTCTTTTCCCTAACCCTGGTCAGTGGTGTCACAGGCAGAAATCCAGTTCAGGCAGCTAAATTATAGGTAGGAAAAAACAAAGATAGTCCACCTTAGCGGAGTTGGTTCAGATTAATTCACATTTGAGTTCTAACAAGCAAAGATACCAAGTAATTTGTAACTTGTACATGTGGGGTGTGGGTGTTGAGGAAAGGGATCATAGTGCTGTCACTACTGCCATCACCCTGAGGATGTGGACTGTATTGTTGCTACTGCCATCACTCCGAAGGGTGGGGACTGTAGTGCTTCTACCATAACCACTGGTGGATGGGAAATGTAGTATACTGGCCGTCCCACACATGAGGGATGGGGCCATAGTGCAGATACTGCCATCACACCTGTGAAATGGTGAACGTAGTACTGTACCATCTCCACCTAAGGGATGGGGCCACAGTGCTGCTGCTGCTTCTGTTGCCACTGAGGGAGATCATAGTGCTATTGCTGCCATCACACCAGAAGGATGGGGGCCATAGTGCTGTTGGTGCTGCCATCGCACCTGAGGGATGGGGGCCATGAGTGCTGCTTCCATCACACCTTAGGGATGGAGGCAGTAGTGTTGCTGCTGCCATCATCTTGTACCTAAAATAACTTTCAATTGGTAGAAGGATGGAAAGATGTGTAATAGTGGAGGTCAAAATTGCTAAAATGCATGTTAGCAGAGTTACAAATTGTTAAATAAAGTACAAAAAACCAAACACCGGTAAAACCGCATTTTGGCTTGGCAGACATCAGTGACAATACCATGTTTTACAATGTGCAAAATGGAATAAGCCCTTTCTCAATCCCGGTAAACCAGTGTCCCTGGTCATGGGTTCTAGTCATAGAAACATAGAAACATAGAATTTGACGGCAGATAAGGACCGCTTGGCCCACCCAGTCTGCCCATTTCCCTACCTAATGGATAAGCTGCAGATCCTAGTTAACCAGCAGCCTACTTCTTCCTACCCCCAACCCCTAGAATTGCCTTATGACTGTCCCATGCATGCTTGAATTCCACCACTAGTTTTGACTCCACAACCTCCTCCGGAAGGCCGTTCCATGCATCCACAACCCTCTCTGTGAAAAAATACTTCCTTAAATTACCTCTGAGCCCCCCATCTTCAAATTGTGCCCCTTGTTCTTGCACACCTCTTTTTGAAAGATGCTACCTCTTGGACTTTGTTGATTCCTTGAGGTACTTGAAAGTTTCTATCATGTCCCCTCTCCCTCCTTTCCTCGAGGCTATACATATTAAGCTCCTTAAGTCTCTCTTCATATGTCTTCCGGTGCAGACCCTGCACCATTTAGTTGCCCTCCTCTGGACAGCTTCCATCCTGTCTATGTCTTTACGGAGATTGGGTCTCCAGAACTGCATGCAGTACTCCAGATGGGGTCTGACCAGCTGTCTGTACAGAGGGATAATAACTTCCTGTTTCTACTGGTGATGCCTCTCCTATGCATCCCAGTATCCCCAACCCTCCTTGCTGCCCTCTCATTGCTTGCCCACCTTTAGGTCATCTGATATGACTACCCCAGGTCCCTTTCCATTTTGTTGTTGTTAGTATCTCACCCCCATTGTGTACTCTTCCCTGGGTTTTTGTTTCCCAGGTGCATTACCTTGCACTTCTTAGCATTGAATCTAAGCTGCCATACATTTGACCATTCCTCTAACCTTGCCAAGTCCTTCTCATCCTTTCCACCCACCTTGTGCATCAACTCTGTTGCAGATCTTTGTGTCATCTGCAAGAGACATACTTTCCTTCAGTCCCTCTGCAATGTTGCTTATAAAGACATTGAAGAGGACCGGTCTAATACTGAACCCTCACGGTACCCACTAGTAACCCCCTTTCTCAAAGTGGACTCCATTTACTATTACTCTCTGTGTCCTATTCTCCAGCCAATTCTTTACCCAGGCTGTCATCTTGGGACCCACTCCCAGGCTGGCTAACTTGTATATTAATCTTTTGTGTGGGACTGTGTCAAATGCCTTGCTAAAGTCTAGGTAGGCCATGTCCACAGCCCTCCCTGATCTACTACTTTGGTCACCCAGTCAAGAAATCTATCAGATTTGTCTGGCATGACCTTCCGCTGTGAATCCATGCTGCCTTGGGTCCTGTGCCCCTCTGGCCTCTAGATACTCAACAATTCTTTCCTTCAGAGTGATTCCATCATTTTCACTATCACTGAGGTTAAACTAACAGATCTGTAGTTTCCTGCTTCTTCCTTGCTCCCACTTTTGTGAAGGGAATCACATCTGCCCTCCAGTCCTCGGTACCACCCATCCTCCCATGATTTGTTAAAGAGGGTAGTCAGTGGTGTCACTAGTTCTACCCTTAGTTCTTTTAGAATTCTGGGATGAATCCCATCAGGCCCCATTGCTTTGTCCACCTTCAGTTTTAAGAGTTCTTTCAGAACCCTTTCTTCTGTAAATGGGCTGGTATCAACTTCTGTATCCAGAGTGTTTCTACTGTTTGTTTTAGGTACCTCCCCCTCTTCCTTTGTAAATACTGAGCAAAAATATTTGTTTAGTATCTCTGCCTTTTCACAGTCACTCTCTGTCCACCCTCCCTCCCCTTTATTAAGCCTCACTATCCCTCCCTTGGTCTTCCTTCACTCCCTGATGTACCTATAAAAGGTTTTATCCCCTTCTTAACCGAGGTGGCTATCTTTTCCTCAGTTTGGGCCTTTGCTGTTCTGACTGCTTTTCCAGCTTCCTTTTGCTTTAACTGATACAGTTCTCTGTCCTGCTCCTTCTGTGATTCCTTGTACTTCCTGAATGCTTTCTTTTTCTCTTGATCCTTCACTGCCACTTCCTTAGAGAACCATAGTGGTTTCTTACATCATTTCGTTTCATTTATTTGCTTTACACAAAGGCTTGTTACCTCTGTGACAGTTTTTATTATTCCCCATTGTTCTTCCACCCCTCCTTCCTGCCCATTTGCTAGTGCATGCCTGTCTCCAAATTTACCCACAGTGCTTCTTCTCCTCCCTGTTTACCCTTTTGTTCTGTTGCTTTGATTCCTTCCCTTATGTAAAGAGCTACTCCTCCTCCTCTTTTACCCTCCCTGTCCCTCCTGTAGATAGTGTATCCTGGTATGTTTACAGCCCAGTCATGGTTTTGTGTGTACCATGTTTCTGTGACTGCCACGATATCCAGATGTTCCTCCTCCATCAAGGCCACTAATTCAGGAAGCTTGTTACTCAGACTACAGGCATTGGTACTCATTGCTCTCCGTTTTTTGATGGTTTTACCTTCTATTGTAGCATCCTCCACTGGCCTTTCTACCTCAGTCTTTTTCTCATTTAGTACCCTGTTTTGTAGGGAGAGACTGGGATTTTCCTGCTGCTTATCAGTGCCTTCCCCCTTGACTAGTTTACAAGCTTGCCAATGAAGCATTTAAACTGATTGCTGAAAAGACTTGTTTCCTTCCTGGACAGATGCAGACCATCCTGCCAGTATAGGCTGCTGTCCCTCCAGGTGGAACCCCAGTCCCCAGTGAAGCCAAACCCCTGTGCTCCACACCATTTTTTCAACCATTCATTAAACTGCATGGTGCAAAGTACCGTCGCCTCACCCATGCCATTGACAGGCAGCACCTCTGAGAAGGATACTGTGTGTGCTACTTGTCTTAGGCCCTCCCAACTCTACAAAGTCCTCCTGCACTGCTCTAATCTCATGATGAGCCAAGTCATTTGTACCTAGGTGGACAATGACGTCCAGCTCAGACTCCCGTGCAACTGTTCTCGTGATCCTGAGGATGCACTTCCTGTCCCTCCAAGCCATGGCACCAGGCAGGCACCTTACTTCAGTTTTCCCTGCTCCCCCCAGTTCTATCCCCCTAATAATTGAGTCCCCCACCAGGAGCTGCTTCCTTTCCCTGTGGTGTCCTCTGCCTCCTTCCTGTGGGCCTTCCTTGTGACAGTTGTCCTCAGCCTCCTTAGTCTCCTCTGCGGGTGCATCCATAGGGGAGCTATGCTCCCCCAGAATAGTCCCACACCAGGATTGGACTCATACCTAAAATGTTGGCACCTGAGAGCAGTACTGGGGGGTGATGTTGTACCATCCATCCGATGAGACATTAAACTGAGGTCCGCTCGAGATTGAACCACAGGGGTGGGGGCGTAGCTATCTGTTTCAAGATGGAACTGGACCTTACAATTGTGCCAGTTGAGGAGGCCAGCTCATTTGAGTGTACCGTGGTTGCAGGTGTAGGCTGTAGAATTGTTCTCATCTACCATCCACCTGGGGATGAGAAGTGGTTCCTCCAGGAAGTAGCGGACTTCTTGGTCAACATGGCAATTGAGTCATCCAGGTTGATGGTCCTGGGCAACTTTAACACCTGGGTCGATGATGACCTGTCACGATTTGGGCAGGACTTTCTCCAGTTGGTGACATCTCTTGGCTTTACACAGGTTGTTACCTCTGCTACCCATAAGTTCATTCACTCTCTTGACCTGGTTTTCCTCATGGGGATTGAGACCTCTGACTTGGTGGTGGAACCAGTTGGATGGTCAGATCATCACAATGTAGAGTTCAGTTTCTGTGCCCCTGTATAGGCCTGCCCCTGTGGAGATGGTCAGATACCATCCTTTGTGGGATGTGAGCCATGATGGTCTATCTGCAGTGTTAGAGCTCTCGGTAATTCTGGTGGCAACTGGGAGTCCAGAGAGCTTGGTTCAGGCCTATAATAAGGCCGTTGCTATGGCCCTGGATTCTATCACTCCCATCCATGTTCGTCCTCTCTCCCTTTGTCCTTGGTCCCCATGGTTTGATGGGACCTTGAGGGAGTTGCAGTGACTTGGACGAAGGTTAGAGCATCGCTGGTGGAAATCCACCCTGTTTGCTGACCACCTTAGATTGATGGAACATTGCCAAGTCTATCAATCAGCAATCACCCATAAGAAGGCAGAGCTCCTTTCCGAGGAGATTGCTGCTGCTCAGAATCGACTGGCTCAGCTCTTTCAAACTGTGGAAAGGTTGTGCAACTCAAACTGTCTTCAGTATAGAAGAGCCTTTTCACAGATTGAGTGTGATGAGCTGGCTCACTTCTCTGCGGATAAGGTGGCCAGCATCAGGGTAGAGATCCATCCAACTCACTCTATGGGAGCTGATAGTGGTCGGTGCATGGCCACTGCTCCTCAGTTTGCCTAGAGTTCCTTTGACCATCTGGAAATTGTGGATGTTGTGCAGATTGCTCAGGGTATGCACCCAGTGTGCTGTAGTTTGGACCCAGGCCCATCTTCTCTGATAATGGGTTGTTGTGACATCATAAGCCTGGTCCTAGCAAGGATAGTTTGGTACTTCTTGGAGTCTGGTGAATTTTCTAGCTCTCTGAAGGAGGCGGTGGTGACACCTCTCCTGAAGAAAGCTGCTCTGGACCCAAGCAGCTTTGCAAACTACAGACCGATCTCAAACCTCCCATTTGTCTGGAAGGTAATTGAGGAAGTTGTGGTGCTACAATTGGAGAACCACCTGACCATCTATGACATCTACGAACCTCTCCAGTCCAGTTTTCGTAAGAGGCATAGTACCGAAGCTGCTCTGGTTCGGGTACTCAATGATCTCCTGATGGTGAGAGATCAGAAGCACCATTCTATCTTGGTAATTCTTAATCTCTCTTCAGCTTTTGACACCATGGACCATGGGGTGCTTCTCAAGCACCAGAGGTTCATCTGTGGCCTGTCTGGTACAGTTCTCAGATGGTTTAAGTCCTTTCTCACTGGCAGAACTCAGTGGGTGGTGTCAAGGATTTTTTCCTGTGACCCATTCTCTCTGCCATGTGGGGTTCCTCAGGGCTTGGCGTTGTCCCCCATGTTGTTTGCGGTGTACATGCTGCCCCTCGTAGACATTGTAAGATGGTATGGGCTGAGGTTTTACTGCTATGCTGATTATACCCAGCTCTACCTGTCTTTTGCACACAACCAGGTTAGTGCATGTTTGGTATTTAATAACTGCCTCACAGAAATCCAGGACTGGATGAGCTCCAACTGGTTGAAGTTGAACTCTGGAAAGACTGAGGTGATGGTAGTGGATCCGGGTCACTGGACAGAGGGGTTGTGGGCTGGCCAACTCACCGGACTTTGTCTTGGGGGTATCCAGCTTCCTTTCTCTGAATGGGTGTGAGACATGTGTGTGATTCTTGATAACGGGCTGACACTGCATTTGCAGGTGTCAGCAGTCATCAAGTCCTCTTTTTACCATCTGAGGAACATCCAGGGTTAAGCACCTTGTTCCATCCGGCGATCTTCCAGCATTGATCCACACCTTTGTGACCTCGCGCCTTGACTACTGCAACTCCCTTTACCTAGGGCTTCCTGGGGCTGATATCCATCACTTGCAGCTACTGCAGAATGCTGTGGCGCGGTTGCTGATGGGGACTCCCCGTTCAAGTCACATCACACAAGTGCTGCGCAAACAGCACTGGCTGCCTATTCAGTGATGGATCACCTTCAAGGTCGGGCTTCTGACCTATAAGGCCTTGCATGGACTAGGCCCGGAGTACCTGCAAGAGCTCCTGTACCACCTATTTCCCCGGGTGACCATTCCGCTCAGTTGACAAGGGGTTGCTAGAGATTCCCAGGGTACATCTTAAGACATCTGGGGCCAGTGTGTTAATGCATGTGGCTCCAACCCTGTGGAATTCTCTACCCCATCAGAAACATGAGTGCACCACTGTGGAGAGCTTTAAGAAGGCCTTGAAAACACATTTGTGGCTTAGCACCAACCCAGACTGATTATTTTAGCTATTTTATCCTTTTTTGCATTTTGGTCATACTGCTACGTATTTTATTGTTTTTATATGTTTATTATTGTACAGCACCTTGGTGCTTGAAAGGCGTTCTAAAATAGCTGTTCCAATCAGCATTAAACACATAATATGTTGTATAATGTCTCCATTATGTGTTGAGGATGTTCAAAGAAAGATGCACAAAAAATATAGCTAACAGTTTGAAGAGTCCACAACAAGACAGTGTGCAGACTGCACTAAGTCGGCATTTTGCCATAGTGTGCTTTTTTTTAGTAAAGCAGAAAAAAGTACATTTGCTGGGAATTGTAAATGAGAACACACTGTCTGCAAAAAGCAGCACCAACTAGGATGTGTGTCCTACAGTGAGATTTCATAGAAACATAGAAGCACAGATTGTGTTGTCAGAAAAAGCCTCAGAGATTCATTCAGTCTGCTGATTTTCCTGCTTACTGTAGCTCCATGTTCAGCATAACACTGGGCTGGATTCAGATACCCTATAGTCCTAGTGGATTGATTGTCACCACCTTGCCCAGATACCCTTCCTGTCTTCTGCTTCTGCTTATGAGTCCCCTCTATTCTCCTATAGCTGTCCATCTGTAGATTAAACATTGTGACAATCTTAGCTACAAACACCTCTCCAGGCAGTTTATTACATTAATTCACCACCACCCCATAAAGAAGAACTTCCTTACATCCCCCTGACTCTCCCCCCCACCTGTCTCCACCAGTACATTCTAGTTAGTATGCCCTCGTTTCTCAAGAAGAAGGCCTTATAATCCATCTTGTTGATTCCTCACAAGAACTTGTATGTCTATATACAAGTTTCTCTCCAGGCCTCCAGTGTATACCTGTTGAGATCTGCCAACGGTTACTCATATGACCTTTCTGCTGTCCCTGGATTATCTCTGTGGCACTCCTTTGTTTGGTCTGTGTTCAGGCCCTGTTTTACATGAGGTGCAGACTCCAAAACTACATGCATTACTCCAGATTTGGCCTTACCAGAGACCCCTGCAGGGACAGTATCACCTCATTCCTCTTACTATTGTATCAAATACACTTATTATACATCTGGGCTTCCTGTTTGTCTTCCTGTACACTTTGTTGGACTGAGAAATGAATGAACTGTAAGGCTGAGGAACATACTGTAAGGCTGCCAAAATTAATGACCCCTCAGGTGTATCTCCTAAATTATTTGCACTACCCTTACTCCCCATCCAGTGGTTTGGGATATGGTTCTTTCTACCAATATTCATCGCTTTACACCTTTTGCATTGAGCTTTAATTGCCATAATCTGAACCACATTTGCATTTTTGCAGGTCTCTTTTTATTTTCCTAGCTCTCTCCATCCTCAGTGCTCACTCTACTGCAGATTTTAGTGTTATCATCAAGGAGACATACCTTATTCTGGATATTGTCTCCTATAGTATATCCCAAATAAAGATACTTAAGAGCACTGGTCTCAGAACCAGGCCCTACGGTACCCTGATCATGAACTCCCTCAGCTCTGATTGCACCATATTGACAACCACACTCTCCCAGACAGTTCTCTATCCCCATGGTCAGTTTTTTTGTCTACCCCAGGTTGCCCAACTTTTTCATTAGCCTTCTGTGTCGAACCAAATCAAAGGCTTTGCTAAAGATGAAGAACATATCCCTTGCTTGGCCCCTGTTCACTACCTTTGTGACCCAATCAAAGAAGACAATAAGGTTATATTAGTGGCAAAATACAATTTATTTTTGGAAAAAAATCCATCATTTCTTAGCTTTTGTGATTTCAGTTTTGAAAGTCATTCAATGTAGTGTTTTTTACATTTGAAACACAAATGATTTTCTCTGGAAGCTTTTACCTTATTCTGGGGAGTCAAATACTCCCAAAATGGAGTTAACTGAAGCCTTCATTGTAAGAGAGGGAGTCACTGTGGAGGGCAGAGAGGACATGGAGGGCAAACAGTGTCACAGAGTCTCTCTGGAGACTGGATGGACCAGTGGTCTTTATCTATCCATATTTTCTGTGCTCCTTTGTTTTCTGGGTGAAACTTGGGAAATGGGGCAGATAAGTCATCCTGGGGTATTCTACAGGCTCCTAAATAGATCCATAGAGCAAGATTCCCATCTGGTTGGAGAAAGTTACAGAGCAGCCATATTGAATGCACTTGTGCTCCTCAGGGACATAAATCTCCTGGCTATTTACTGGTGATTTGAAAAGTCTGAAGGCAGGGCTGACATTAAACCCCTGTCCTTCTTTTAGGACTGCTTCTTAGAGCAGCATTTCCATGAGGGGACTATATTTGAGGCCATCCTTGTCCTTGTTCTTGGAAGTGGGAATGGGATAATCTATAATGTAAATTTCATGATGGGAGGCAGTGGTCATAACCAGCTAACTATTTTCCTGGTGACAGAGAGTGTGAGCCAGGCCTCAGTAACCAGGACTGTGACATTCAGAATGGTGGACTTTCCCAAAATGAAGAATCATGTGACCAAGAATCTGGGCAACTGAAGGATGCTTGTAATGCACTGTGTGCAGGGTGGAAGAAGGTGTTTGAAGCAGCAGAGGTCTGCATTCCTGTAAGCAATAAGCAGAAAAGTACCAAGAAGTGACCACTTCCATGCTAAACAGGGACCTAGGGCAACTGTGTACAAAAAGAAGGTCTATGATGGCTGGAAAGAGACAGGTTGCCTCCAGGTCAGAGATCAGTAAAGAGCAGCCCTGAGGCACTGCAAGATCAGAAGTAAGAAAAGACAGTGAGGGGCAGGAAGTCAGGATAGACTAAGGATAGAAACAAGACTTGTAGAGAATACCAGCTCATTCTCCCATTACATAAATAGAAGAAGAAAGGTGAAGGAGAGGGTTGGGCCCAGTGCTGAGGGGAAGCAACCTGCAAAAGAGCCATGGGTGGAAGAGTAGCTGAGTTACTGAATGACTTCTTCATTTCAGTGTCTACCAAGGGGCCCCACTGGAGGGAGGGTGCTCTTTGGAAGGAAAAGAAAAAAAAATGGCACAACTAAGCAAATGATCAATAAACTAAAGGAACTGTACTCTGTGTTGTTTACTGAATAAAGAAAACAGTCACCATAAGATAATATCAAACAAAAATCTTACATGCTACACTGAACAGGAGAGCAAAAAATATATGGATCATCGACCCCAAAATTTCACCTCAGAACGAGGCTTTGACAGGGGCCGGTGGAAGTCAGCAATGGTGTTCCTCTTACAGAATTATAAAAAACAATCAGTTCATTCATTCTGCTAATTAATTATTGCACAAGGAAACCACACTAGAATTAATTTAAGGCTACACATTATTAAAAATGAAAATAGTGCAAAGTGCCCAAAGTGGTTCATTATAAAGTGCAAAAAAGTGAGTGCAAAACAGCCTTTTAAAGGAAAGGCATAAAGTATATGATCTCATTCAGACCCACTAGAATTATAGCCTTAAGTTTGTGAATCCAGCAAACTCTGTCTGTAGTAGAGGCATCAACTGATCTTCTCCCCTACAGTTTTGAAGAATTGTTTTTTAATGCTTTTATGGCTTGGATTTCAATATGCTTGTCTCTTATATCCCTTCTGCATGTCTGTAGAATTATTTAATTCTATCAGGAATCACTGAATGCTGTGACAATTAATTCATGAGCAACACAAATGGAAGATAGAAGATTAATGGCAAAAAAAATGCTGCGATGTTAGTATTAGCTATTAAGGGTATGCTTGTTTCTAAATATCAAGGTTGTCTAAATATTAACTTTGTATAAATAGCAGCTTATGCTTGTACAAAGTCTGCTTGTTTTTTGTACTCACATTGTTACATGTTATACCGTATTTAACTACTATGGACATTTGGATTGCACTGTTTTCACTTTTAATCATTTTCAGCCTTAAATGAATACTAGCTTGGTTTCCTCACAATAATTAATTAGCAGACTGAATGAACTGATTGATTGTTAACTATGCTGCTATAAGAGGATCACCATTGCTGTCCTCCACTGCCCCCTGTCAAAGCTTCATTTGGAGGTGAAACTTTGAGATGGATGGTCCTGTCAATTTTGCTCTCCTGCTCTGTGTGGCATGTAAGTTTTATATTTGATATGATCTCATGGTGGCTGTTTTTCATTCAGTAAACTTCACAGCATATAGTTTCTTTACTTTATTGGTAATTTGCTTAGTTGTGCCCCTTTTTTCTTTTCCATTAGACAATTTGAGTATATCTCTTTAAATTTGGAACCCAAGATCCAGGACTTTTGCAGGTAAATGTTTCTGTTTTTTTTTTTGGGGTTGATCACTGTAAGGCCTATGATATCACAGGAAGCCAAAATGCAGTCAACAAGAGTCAGGCCTGACCTGTTAGCTGTTACCTGGAAAAGAGAAAACTGAGTAAATTCCAAGGAGCAGGTGGGATACACTCCAGGATCACTGTAGGGCTTACAGAAAAATTGGCAGAGCCACATGCTGTAATCTGTCAGCAGTCTGTCTGGACAAGTGTGGTGATGTAGGACTAGAAACTGGCCCATGCAGTTCCCATCTTCAAAAAAGGGACAAGATTGGATCTGGGTAACTACAGGTCTATCAGCCTGGAATTAGTGCTGGGCAAGGTCCTGGAAGCCATTATCAAGGAAGAATGGGTCACTTGGTGAAGGCCAATGTTCTTGATCCTCTTAGTACAGCTTTATGGATGGTAGATCATGCCAAGCCAATCTTATCACATTTTTGGGAGGGTGACCAGAAAAGTGGATAAGAACAGGGTCATGGATGTAGTCTAAATGAAGTTCAGCAAGTTATTTGATACTGTGGCACATGACATGCTTCTGGTTAAAGTACACAGGAGTGAAATACAGTACATGAGACATACACAAGGTGATTATTAACTAGCTTGGGGACAGAAAGCAGAAGGAGGATGGGCATTACTCAGAGTAGAAAAGGTTACAGTTTTTAGTGACATCCCCATGGGGATTTGAAGAGGGGCCACTGCTGTTCAACATTTTAGTTAACAATCTGGAAGCTGGAGTCTTCAACAGTTTGCTTAAGTTCACTGTTGATAAAAAGATGCCCAGGCTGGTGGACTCTTTAGAAAATGGGAACATACTTCAGGAGGATCTGAGCAAGCTGATTGGTCATCTTCTGAAGCCTCTGACTCAAAGTTGCCAAATGAAAGGTGCTGCACTTTTGAAGGAAAAGAAACTGAAGTAGGACCTACATGCTGTGTGGGTCTCCTCTTGCTGCAATCCAGATGGCCAGCAGATAGTCAAGCAGGGGAAGTGATCCTGCCACTTTACATGACAGTGGTCAGGCTAGCCTGGAGCTGTATATAGTTCTGGACTCCTCAATACAAAATGGACATTGAAGCAGTCAAGTGACTACAGTGCAGGGTCACCAAAATGATCAGGAGTATGAGGGTCAACAACTATAAAGAGAGAACAGAGGCCCTCACCATTTTCACCCTGGAGTAAAGTGGACATGATCATAGTTGTCATCGAGGCACAGGTCAGGAAGCGTAGAAAGACCAGGAGCAGGTATACAATTTGCAATTACTGTTTTATTTTTTCCAATAAAAGTAAAATAAAAAATAAAATTGTTCAGTATAACTATTTACAGAGGCAGTACAAACACAAAAAACAAAGTCCTCCATCTGAATACATCTCTGATTTCAAATTTCAGTCTTGAGCTCTCTCTAGCAAAAGTATTGCTGCTCTTTTTATAAGTATTTGTCTGGGAACTCGTTAAGAAGACACCCTGTTTTTCAGAAATATTCTTGACAGTTTACTTCCTTTCAGGTGCAACAGAATAGTATATGGTGTCATAGAACTGACTTCCTGTTGTCAGCTTCTGCAAAAGAGCTAGTGTTGCATTCCAGGTTAACCCCCTAAATTACAAATAGCTTTTTGCAATCATTTCAACAATATAACCATATACATTTTCAAACCAAGGGATCCCACTTTCACATAAAGATTCACACATATTTTATAAATTCAGATACGCAAGGAGGGAGAAAAGATAGAAACAGCAAGTGAAGGCAGAGAGATAGTGAGGGGGGATAGCAAGACAGTTGGAGTGGCCAGTTCCTAGGTCGCACAAGAATATTTGACTGCACAGTCAGACAGACAAGGGACAGAACAGAAGAGGATAAAACAGATCCTTGTGTTTAACTCTGTCTACATAACAAATGGGACAGGGTCTTATTCAACCCTGTCACAGTAGTCTTTAACCTACTGAAGAGAATCAGGAAGATTGAACATAAGGAGATTTCTGACCTGGTGACCTAAAGCAGGTTGCTGAAACATGCCCTAACTCTGTGAAACTGCCTACCAGCTAAGATAGTGGATATGAAGACAGTACAGGCCTTCAAGGTAAACCCTGACAAACTTCTTTTCACCAAGGGAATTCACAGGTACCTTGCATAGTAAGGTTGTCAGGGAAAATACGAATTATTACATGTTTTTCATCCTGGCTTTATCAAGTGATGGGACAATGATGGATATAGTGTCCCTTTTGACCATACAGTAAGAGTGAAACCCTGTATCCTTATTCTCTACTGAGCGTCACTTGATGAAATTGGTATCCTGTGAAGATGGCGATTTCAAAAACCATGACGACAAGATGGGTGAAGGAAATCAGCACTGCCACAAAGGGTGACTGTCAAAACACATGACTGAAATGGCAACCTATGACTTTTCCCCCTTCCCAAGTTGTGGCCCCCTTGAGTTTGCTATAGCAAGCAAGCAAGCAAAGTTTATTCATGGAATGCTATTCCCACAAGATCATAGCGTCTTACAGAGAAGAATCATAAAAATCATGAAACATCCATTTCAGCAAATAATAATATTTAAAAACATATAAAAAACAGCAGGAATAAAAGTCAGAAAATGGCAGTTCAAATAGGCAGGGTTTTAAGGAAGATTTAAAGGCCTCAATGGACAGGCACTCCCTAACCCGGCAGGGTAGAGAATTCCACACAGACAGAGCTACAAAGGCAAATGATCTAGCACCCGAAGTTGTCAAATAGACCCTGGAAATCTCTAGCAATCCCTCATTGGCAGAGCGGAGTGGATAAAAGGGGCAGTAAGGACAAAGGAGATCTTGCAGATACCATGGTCCCAGTCCATGTAGGGCCTTATAGGTCAATAATCTGACTTTGAAGGTGATCCTTCACCACACTGGCTGTCAGTGCAGTTAGCAACGCACAAGTGTGACATGGTAAGATCTTGATGAGCCCATCAACAACCTGACAGTCACATTCTGCACCAGCTGCAGGCAGCAAAGATCCACCCCCAGTAGCACTAGGTGTAGGGCATTGGAGTAATCAAGGTACATGGTCACAAAGGCATGGACCAATGTTTATTAAGGTCAACATGTGGGACCAGGTGCTTTATCCAAGTGATATTCCTCAGATGATAAAATGAGGCCTTGACAATGGCTGACACCTGAGACTTAAGTGTCAGCTCGCTATCAAGGATAACACCCAGGTTCTGCACCCAGTCAGAGGTTATCAGCTGGTTGCCACCCAGCCAAAGTCCAGATGGCTGCCCAGCTAGCAACCTCTCTACCCAATGACCTGGTTCCACAACCAATACCTCAGTCTTATCTGGATTCAGTCTCAGCCAACTGTCACTCATTCAGTCCTGAATCTCAGAGAGGCTATTGTTAAAGACCGAAAAAAGCATTATTTTGTTCAGGCACAAAGGAAATGTATAGTTGAGTATCATCTGCATAGCAGCGAAAACTCAACCTGTACCACCTAATATTGTCCCCCAACAGCAGCATGTACACCACAAACAACATGAGGGAAAGCACAGAGCCCTGCAGTACCCCACATGGCAGAGGGAGGAGAGCCAAGGAGAAAACTCCCAACTCTACTTTCTGCATCCTACCAGTGAGGAAAGAATGGAACCATCTGAGGACTGTACCAGACAGTCCACAGAATAACCACAAGTGCTTTAGCAACATCCCATGGTCCACAGTGTCAAACGCCACAGAGAAATCAAGGAGGACCAAGATGGAATGAATCCTCTGATCTCTCATTGTCAGGAGATCATTAAGTACCCAGACTTATGTGGTCTCGGTACTATGCCTCTTTCTGAAAGTGGACTGGACAGATTGTAGATATTGTGGGTGGTTAGATGCTCCTCGAGTTGCAACGTGACTGCCTTCTCAATAACCTTACCCAAAAAAGGTAGGTTAGAGACAGGCCTGTAGTTTGCAAAACAATCAGGGTCGAGAGAAGGTTTTTTCAAGACGGGTGAACCACCACCTCCTTCAGGGTTTCTGGAAACACCTTGGTCTCTAATGAACACCTAACTATCTCAGCAAGGACCACTCCGATTACATCCATGCACCCCATCAGGAGGCATGCTGGACCAGGGTCAAAACTACAGTAAGTCGGTCACAAACCCTGGATAATCTTCACGACATCCTCAATCACCAGATGGCTAAAATCTGACCAAATAAACCAGGTGCTTGCAGCCTTGCACCAATCTCTGTTCTGCCCATTTGAGTGAGCTGTGTGGATCTCAGACCTGATGGTGTCAACCTTATCTGTGAAGAATCAAACAAACTCATCACACTTCTTCTGTGAAAAAGCTCCCCAGTTTTGGAGACAAGTTGGATTACATAACCTGTCCACAGTAAGGAAAAGATGAGCTGGTTGATTTCTCGCAGCTGCAATCTCCCTGGACAGGAACTCTGCCTTCTTACGGGAGATCGCAGATTGATGATCCCTATAGCAGGACACCAGTCTAAGTTTGTCCTCATCCAGGCCCAATTTCCACCAACACTGATCCAACCTTTTCCCCACTCTCCTCAACTCCCTCAAGGACCCATCAAACCAAGGGGACCGAGGGTGAAGGGTGAGGATGCAGACCCAGACAGGAGCCATGAATCCAAAGCAGCCCCCACCACCTTGTTATAGGCTTCAGAAGATCCTCTGGATTCATGCTAATAGTTGAACTCCCTGATAGCTCAAGGACCACCATGAGATCATCAGGGGTCAAAGGGCAATACCTGACCATCTCCATAAGTGCAGGTCTATTGGGTGGGCCACTAAACTGAACCCTATGGTGTAGTGATAGGACCATCCTATAGGTTCCACCACCACATCTGAGATCTTCATCCCCAGCAGAAAAACTAGAACCAACAAATCAGTCTGTGGACTTTAGGGCAGGAGTGCTGACTTTAATACAGTGTTTGTGTGTGTGTGGGGGACCTTCTTTTGGAGGAGGTTGCAGTGCTTGGAGGTGCAGTGAGGGGCAGACACAGGGCTGAAACACACTTGTGAGGAGTTGGGTGTGGGCCCTAATTCCACCCTCCCCACCCTCCCTCCCAGAGCACACAGCTCACTTATAGAGGAACACTTGGCCTTCAACTGGAAGAAGGGGCTGCAGGTGCAGCTCATGTAGTTCTATCCAATAATCCAGCCACAGGGCAGGGGAAAAGCACAGGCATATCTCAAATAGGAGTACAGCATCCACAAAGAATTGTTGATTAGTGTGATAGGTGGATATTGTGGATGGCATTCAACTGGAATATATCAGGTACAATTTCTGTTAGAAGCTGGGCTAGGATTAGTTAATTTTACTTGCTGTAGGGATAGTTAGTGTGGATAGGCTGTATAGGTAGTGTGGACCATGGGTAGGAATGTTGGGTGCAATGGTTGTGGGGCAGCAATGCAGATGAATATACTGTGGAGGCTGGGAAGGTGCCCAATATGCCATGAGGAAGAGGTTCAATGGCTTGACAAGGAGCTGGGGAGGTTGAGGGATGAGGGGAGGATTGCGTCAGTAGGAGGGCTGACATCTGAGAGTGTTGTGGGGGTACCACAGAGAAGGGCACTGGGTCAAGGGAGGGGGGAGGGGAAAAACTAGAAAGGAAGCCAGCTGATGAAGGGTGGACTCTAGTAGGACCTAGAAAAAGAGGAGCAGCAGTAGGCAGGAGGGAGGAGAAAGCACACAGTAAGGCAAAGGGGATAGGGAACATGTTTACTTTACTGGCAACACATGGGAAGGAGGATGCAGGAAGTGATTGCACAAGGGATATTACTCACAAAGGAGAGGGAATGAGGGGCATTAGTAGTGGAGAGATTGAGCATGGTGTGGCCGGGGGAGGGATAATACTCAGAGAGGTGAGGAAGGAGAGGGAGATTGGCAGTCAAACAGGAGGAGGAGAAGGGATCTTAATTGGGAGGGACAGATGGGAAGACACTGGGGCACATGGTAAAAACACAGTCTTGAGTGGCTCCAAAAATGAGAACCTGGGTGGTGGGGTAGCGATGGGCGCAATGAAACGGGGGGGTGTACTGGTGCTGGGGGACTCTATACTCAATGGAATCAGATAAGGCAGCAAGGGGAGAGGCACAGTCTGATATGGGTGGAGTCCATATCAGGATTAAAGGCAGACATGGCAGGACAGGCAATCCTAAGATGCGTAAAGAGGGGTAGGAAGAAACCACACATTGTGGTACATGTGGGGGCAAATGACCTAGTGAGGGAAATGGTGGAGGTAACAAGGGGGAGGATTGAAGATGTGGGAAGGTTGTGCGAGGAGACTGGGGAGTCTGTGGCCTTCTCTAAAGTGCTCCCAGTACCCTGTGCAAGCACAGTGAGAAAGGAGAGGATTAGAGAGTTTAACGCGTGGTTGGTAGAATGGTGTTGAACTAAGGGGTATGGGGTTGTGGGTGGCTGGGGCAGTACCTGGGATAATAACAACGTATTTGCAAGGAATATGCTGCACCTGAGTGGGGGGAGAAGGAGGTATTAAGGACTATGGAGGTATATTGCTACAAGGGTGGTTTTAAACTAGATGGGAGAGTGGCAAGTGGACAGCAGGTAGGCAGGTATCCAATAGAGAGTGGAGTCACAGCCTACCCCCCAGGCTGGCAGGGAAGGATTCAGGGAGGACAAAAAAGGAGGAAGTAGAAGGGAGGAGATGGAGGCTAGTGAAGGGAAGGGGGCATTATATAGGGTGGTCTAATTTTATTTATTTATTTATTTAGTTTTTGTTGACCGGGTAAGTGCACTAGACAAATCCTGCCTATTTTCAGGCACGACCCGGGGGAGGGGGATACAGATGAATGCCAACTGACCTTGAACCAGATTAAGCTGTTGGTGGTATTTTTAGTGAATTGAATGCAAGAAGCCCAGGAAACAAATTCACTGAGCTTCAGGTACTCTTAGCAGTATGGAGGGTGGATATTGCAGCTGTCACAGACACGTGGGCAACTGAGCACCAGGACTGGGATCTGGCAATCCCAGGATACAAATTATACAGGAAGGATTGTAAGGGGGAGTGGCAGTCTATGTGAGGGATGGGATCAAATGCACAAGGGATGAGGGAGAAGAAAGGAGAACAGAGGCAATCTGGCTGAAGCTCCTAGACTTAAGGGGTAGGAAAGTGAGGTTTGGGGTGGTATACAGGCCGCCATCCCAGTCTGAGAAGCCTGACAGGGAGTTAGCGGGACAAATCAAAAAGGTATGTAGAGAAGGGAAGGTTGTCATTGTGGGGGATTTTAACTTGCCGGGGGTTGACTGGAGCATTCTGGTCACCTCCAATGCTAGGGAACATGTTCTCCTGGACGTGATCCAGGAGGGTCTCCTGACACAGTGGGTTAATGTACCTACTAGGCTGAAGAACACTTTAGATCTGGTATTGTCGAGTGGGGAGGTAGTGAGGGAAATAAAGGTAGAGGAACCATTAGCCGACAGCGATCACCAAATGGTGTGGTTTAATATTACGATGTGCGGGAAGCCAAAGAAATCAGTTACTCGGGTGGTAAACTTCAGGGGGATGGACTTTGGGAGGATGCAGGAAGTATCGAAAGGGAAACTGGAGGGCATAAGGCAGGAGATGGATGTGGAGCAGAAATGGGATATTATTAAACGGGGGGTTACAGAGGCAACAGAAGCCTGCACCAAGGCACAGAGTAAGAGGAGCAAAGCAAGAAAACCATGCTGGTTGAACAGTGAGGTTGTGGAGCTGGTGAGGGTAAAATGAGTGGCCCACCAGAGGTTTAGGAGGACAGGGAAGGAAGTGAACAGGGAGGAATATGCAAGATGGTCCAGAGAGGTGACTAGAAAAATGAGAGGAGCCAAGGCCCAGAGGGAGCTGAGATTACCACAGAGAATTAATGGGGGGAGAGAAAGACTTTTTCAGATACATCAGGGAGAAAATTAAGTGCAAGGAGACAATAGTGAGGATGACAAGGGGTGGGGAGTGGATGGAAAAGGGGAAGGAGCAGGCAGAAGCACTGAATGAACACTTTTGCTCAGTGTTCACAGAAGAAAGGGGGAGACTACTACCAGCATGGGCTGGGAGAGTGGGGCGAGGGAGAGGTGGCAACATATGGAAGAATTGAGGCAAGTAGAGTCCTAGAGGGACTGAGGGCACTGAAGGTAGACAAGGCACCAGGGCTAGATGGTATCCACCCCAGGATACTGAGGGAGATGGTGGAGGTGTTGGGGGAGCCGCTGATGGATCTGTACAGCACCTCACTAGAGTCGGAATGTGTGTCACTGGACAGGAGGATGGCACATGTAGTACCATTACAGAAGAGCAGGCCAAGGGGTGAACCAGGTAATTATCATCCAGTAAGTCTCACCTCCATAATGTGCAAACTCATGGATACAATACTAAAGGAAAGACTGGTGTCGTACCTGGAGTACAATGGCCTCCAGGATGTGAGGCAGCATGGGTTTGCTTCAGGGAAGTCTTGTCAAACCAACCTCATACAGTATTATGACTGGGTGACAGGCGAGCAGGATAAGGGTCATGTGGTAGGGAAAATGATGGAATCACTTCTGAAAAAAAGAATTGTTGAGTTCCTAGATGCCAGCGGGGCACAGGACCCAAAGCAGCATGGATTTACAGCAGGAAGGTCATGTCAGATGAATCTAATTGATTTCTTTGACTAGGTGACCAAAGTAATAGACCAGGAAGGGGCTGTGGATATGACCTACCTAGACTTTGGCAAAGCATCTGACACAGTCCTGCACAAAAGATTAATAATCAAGTTAGCCAGTCTGGGAGTGGGTTCCAGGTTGGTAGCCTGGGTAGCAAACTGGCTGCACAACAGGCCACAGAAGGTAATAGTGAATGGAACACATTCTGAGGAAAGGGGGGGGGTTAGATACATAGATACATAGACAGTGTCGGCAGACAATGGCCTATGGCCCACCCAGTCTGCCCATTTGAGCTTGTAAGTTCAGTTTATGTTTTCCTAGAAGTGTGTTGCCCCTTACCCCTGACCTCCAGAATTCCTTTATGTCTATCCCATGCATTCTTAAATCCCATGATTGTTTCAGTCCCCACCACTTCCTCTGGCAGGGTGTTCCACTTGTCCACCACCAGTTCTGTGAAGAAATTCTTCCTCACGTTTCCTCTGAGTATTATCCCTCCCCCTGCCACACCATGCTCAATCTCTCCACTAGTAATGCCCTTCACTCCCTCTCCTTTGTGAGTGATATCTCTTGTGCAATCACTTCCTGCATCCTCCTTCCCATGTGTTGCCAGTAAAGTAAACATGTTCCCAATCCCCTTTGCCTTACTGTGTGCTTTCTCCTCCCTCCAACTTCATCCCGTGCCCTCTAGTCCTGGAACATCTTTTTTGCTTAAAAATAGTGTATTCCTGCACCCTGATCCTCCCTGTAAGATACTTGTATGTCTCTATCATATCCCCTCTCTCCCTCCTCTCCTCCAGGGAGTACATATTCAGTTCCTTCAACCTGTTCTCATAGGACTTGTGATGCAATCCATGTACCATCTTTGTTGCCCTCCTCTGAACCTTCTCTACCCTGTCTATGTCCTTACGTAAGTAAGGTCTCCAGAACTGTACACTGTACTCCAGGTGGGGCCTCACTAGTGTCTTGTATAGTGGAATTATGACCTCCCTTTTCCTGCTGGTGATGCCCCTGCTTATGCATCCCAGCATCCTATTTGCTTTACCTGCTGCCTTGTCACACTGTTTCCCTACCTTGAGGTCATCAGAGATGATAACCCCAAGATCCCTTTCCTGCTTGGTGCATGCTATATCCTCACCCCCCAACTGATATATTGTGCCAGGGTCTTTGTGCCCCATATGCATTATCTTGCACTTCTTTGCATTGAATTTCAACTGCCAAACCCCTGACCATTCTTCAAGTTTCTGCAGGTCGCTTCTCATTCTGTCTACACCCTCTGGTGTGTCTACTCTGTTACAGAGCTTTGTGTCATCAGCGAACAGTGAAATTCTGCCTTCTAGGTCCTGCACAATGTCACTGATGAAGATGTTGAATAGGACCAGTCCCAGCACTGATCCCTGTGGTACTCCACTGGTCACTCTTCCCTCTGTGGAGTGACAGCCATTTACCACCACCCTCTGTGTCCTGCCGCCCAGCCAGTTACCTACCCACCACACTACTGTCCTGCCCACACCCATATTCCCCAGTTTGTGTAATAGTCTTCTATGTGGCACAGTGTCAAAGGCCTTGCTGAAGTCCAGATAGGCCATGTCCACTGCCCTCCCCTGATCCACCTCCCTAGTCACCCAGTCAAAAAATTAAACGAGGTTGGTCTGACATGACCTCCCCCTGGTGAAATCATGTTGCCTTGGGTCCTGTAGTCCATTGACAACCAGATATTCCACCAATCTCTCCTTCAGTAGTGCTTCCATGATCTTCCCCACTACCGAGGTGAGGCTGACTGGTCTGTAGTTCTCCGCTTCCTCTTTGTTCCCACTTTTGTATAAGGGGACTACACATCTGCTGTCCTCCAGTCTTTGGATACCTCCCCTGTTTCCAGTGATTGGCTAAACAGGATAGCCAGAGGTTCAGCCACCACCTCTCTTAGTTCTTTAAGGACCTGGGTTTTCCCATCTGGCCCCATTGCTTTATCAACTCTTATTACTTCCAGTTCCTTCAGGACCCTTTCTCGTGTAAAGGGACTTGTGTCCATTTCTGCACTATTCTCACCCCTTGTACTCCCTTCAGACCCATTACCTTCCTCTTCCTCGTAAAGACTGAACAGAAATACCTGTTCAATATGTCAGCTTTACTGTTGTCATCCTCCATGCAGCTCCCATCCTCCCCTTCAGTCTCACTATCCTTCCCTTTGCCTTTCTTTTTTCACTTATGTACCTGTAAAAGATTTTGTTCCCTCTACCCATTGATTTTGCAATGTGTTCTTTTGTCTGAGCTTTGGCTTCCCTTACTGACCTCCCTACCTCCCTTTGCTTCTCCTGTTACTTCTCCTTATCCCCTTCTGCCTGTGTCTTTTTGTATTGCCGGAATGCAATCGTTTTGGCTTTCACTTTCTTTGCTACCTCTTTGGAAAACCATAATGGTCTCCTCTTCCTTTTCCTCCTGCTAACCTGCTTAATGCATAATTTTGTTGCTCTTGTAATCCCCATTTTAAGTATTGCCCACTGTTACTCAACCCCTGATTCCTGCCCCATTCCCCTTAATGCCTCTTTCAAGTGTCTCCCCATTTTCCCAAAGTCTGACCCCCTAAAATCCAGGATACGTGTTTTTGTGTGGTTTGGTTCTGCTCTTTCTGTGATTTCAAACCACAATGACTGGTGGTCAGTGTTCCCCAGGTGCTCCCCCACTGTTACCCCCATCACATTGTCCCTGTTTGTGAGCACAAGTTCCAGTATTGCCTTCTGCCGAGTTAGTTCCATGACCAGTTGCTTGAGGAAGGCATCCTGAAGGGATCCCAGGATAAATCTGCTCCTAGTTGATGCTGCTGCTGGGATGCTCCAGTCCACATCTGGAATATTGAAGTCTCCAACCAGTACTACCTCACCCTTGTCTGCCATCCTTTGGATGGCTAGCATCAGCTCCCTATCTGTTTCTTCCTCCTGGGCTGGTGGTCTATAGACCACACCTGTGCGGATGTCTGGCCCCATTTTCCTTTCCAGCTTAACCCACAGTATCTCTCCTCCATTTTGTTCCTCCTGGATCTCTGTGACCCTTATGTCATTTTTCACATACAGTGCTACTCCTCCTCCTCCCTTCCTACCTGCCCTGTCTCTTCTGAATATGTTGTAGCCAGGTATGGCCATCTCCCAGTCGTGGTTATCATTATACCAGGTTTCAGTGATGGCCATAATGTCCAGGTCTGACTGCACCATGACAGCCTCCAGATCTTCCATCTTGTTGCTAAGGCTTCTGGCATTGGCACACATGGCTTTCCATGATTTGACCTCCCTAGACTGTTTTACTGTTCTACTCCAGCCACTTCCTTGGTTGTCCTTTATCCCTGGTTCTCCTTGCTGTCTGACCTTCTGCTGAATTTGGCCCCTTTTCTGTCTATCCACCTCTTGGGCGCTAATCTCCATCTTTTGCACACTGCTTTGTAGAGATAGCCACTCCTCCGGTTTACTGGTTCCACTGCTAGCTGTTGGGGGTGAGCAAGTAGGTATCCTTCTTGCTGGCCTGCCACCCCCCCTTTGCTAGTTTAAATGCTTGTCAATGTAGCATTTAAACTTATCATTGAGTGCTTGGATTCCCCTCCAGGATGGATATAGGCTGTCAGGCTTGAACAAACCTCCATCCCTCAAGGTGGGTCCCCAGTCACCAATGATTCCAAACCCTTCCTCACAGCACCAGTTCTTCAACCATGAGTTAAAGTTCCTGGTGCATGCACCCCTATGCTCTCCCTTGCCCCTCACAGGTAGGGTTACTAGTTGAGTACCTCAGGGCTCAGTATTGAGTCCAGTCCTCTTTAACATCTTTATAGGTAACATTGCAGAGGGTCTGAAAGGAAAGGTATGCCTCTTTGCAGATGACGCAAAGATCTATAATAGAGTTGATACACAAGGAGGATGGTAGAAAGGATGAAAAGGGACTTGGCAAGGTTGGAGGAATGGTCAGACATATGGCAACTTAGATTCAATGCAAAGAAGTGCAAAGTAATGCACCTGGGAAACAAAACCCCAGGAGAAGAGTACACAATAGCAGGGGAGGTACTAACAACAACACAAATGGAAAGGTACTTGGGGGTAGTCATATCAGATGACCTAAAGGTGGGTAAGCAATGTGAGAAGTAAGTAAGGAGTGCCAGGGGGATACTGGGATACATAGAAAGGGGCATCACAAGAAGAAAAAGGGAAGTGGCTATCCCTCTGTAGACAGTTGGTGAGACCCCATCTGGAATACTGTGTGCAGTTTTGGAGACCCAATCTATGCAAGGACATAAACAGGATGGAAGCAGTCCAGAGGAGGGTAACTAAAATGGTGCAGGGTCTGCATCAGCAACCATATGAAGAGAGACTGAGAGAGCTTAATATGTATACCCTTGATGAAAGTAGGAACGGGGGGACATGATAGAAACTTTCAAATACCTCAAGGAATTAACAAAGTCCAGGAGAGTAGCATCTTTCAGAAAAAGAGATGTGTAAGAACAAGGGGGCACAATTTAAAGATAGAGGGGGGACGGCTCAGGGGTAATGTGAGGAAATTTTTTTTCATGGAGAGAGTGGTGAATGCATGGAACCGCCTTCCTAGGGAGGATGTTGGGTCTAAACAGTGGGGGAATTCAAACATGCATGGGCCAGACATAAGACAATTGTAGTAGGGGGTTGCAGGAAGTAGGCTGTTGGTTAACTAGAATCTGCAGCTTATCTAATAGGTAGGGAAATGGGCAGACTGGGTGGGCCAAGTGGCCCTTATCTGCCATCAAAGTCTATGTTTCTATGTTTCTATGGTGGATGTTCTTTACTTGGACTTCAGCAAGGCCTTCGATTCGGTGCCTCATAGGTGGCTTGGGGAGAAGCTAACTGGTGTAGGGGTAGGGGAAAAAATGATGAAATGGATTACAAGCTGGCTGAGTGGCAGGCTAAAACAGGTGGTGGTGAGAGGGGAGCTCTCAACTGCAAGACCGGTGATGAGTGGGGTGCCACATGGCTCTGTGTTGGGGCCAGTATTGTTTGGTCTCTTTATATCAAACATTGCACATGGGGTGGTGAGCAAGGTAAGTCTGTTCACTGACAGCACCAAAATCGAAGCAGTGGTGGATGGATAGGAGGGATGGAAGCAGCTGCAGAGAGACCTACACAAGCTAGAAGAGCGGTCAGAGAGGTAGCAGCTGGGGTTCAATGCAAAGAAGTGTAAGGTTATGCACTTTGGGGAGAAGAACCCAAGGATAGAATACTGGCTGGGGGGTTAAGCTGGGAATCACTGAGGAGGAGAAGGAACTAGGGGTAATGATAGCAGAGACCATGAACAACACTGCTCAGTATAGGAGAGCAGCTGCAAAAGTGAACAAAATGCTTGGGTGCATAGCGAGGGGGTTTTCATCCAGGTGAACAGAGGTGATCTTGCCCCCTACAGGTCACTGGTAAGGCAGCACTTAGAGAACTGTGTGCAGTTTTGGAGGCCATACCTACACTGGATATCAGGCTACAGGAGGGGGTGCAGAGGGGGGCAACAAAGGTGATATGTGGAATGGAGGGAAAAGACAATGACAGCAGGCTGGGAGACCTGAATATATACACCCTGGAGGATAGAAGGGAGAGGGGGACATGATAGAGACCTTCAAGCATCTTGAAGGAATCAATAAGGATGGGGAAGATGGGGTCTTTAAGTTAAGGAGGGGGAGGGTCACCAGGGGGCACAGGCTAAGAATAGAGGGGGGGAAGATTTAGGAGGGAAATGAAGAGACACCGTTTCACAGAGAAGGTGGTGGCAAGATGGAACGCCCTACCAGAATGGGTGGTATCATGTAAATCTGTGAACAGCTTCAAAAGGGCATTGGACAGGGAACAGGGGAGAGTAAGGCTGGGTAAGGTGGGGGGTGGCAGTGGGATGACAAAGGGGAGGGGAGGTGGGGCAGCTGCAAACTAGGGGTGTTGGCTGCACACTCGAGCAGACTTAGGTAGACCGGATGGTCTGTTTCTGCTGGCAGATTCGTATGTTCGCATGAATGACCATGTATGTGGGTCACAGAGGTAATCATCTGTGTAAAGCCGAATGAAAGTATCAGTTGGAGGAAGTCTTGGCCAAAATGCAAGAGTTCGTCCCAGGCATTGAAATCCTCCAGCACCAACCATCTGGGGGACTCCAACATCATCTCGACGATGAATTCCCTCAGATGTTCTTGTAGGAAACCCTTCTCACTCCCAGGTGGACGGTAGACAAGAAGTAGCCTACAGCCCACACCTACGCCCATGATACATTTGAAGGATGTAGTGATCCCAACTGGCACATCCACAAGGCCCAGTCCCATCTTGAGAGAGATGGCTACCTCCCCCCCTGACCCTATAATCAAACCTCGGGTGGTGTATTATCAAATACCAGGCTGGAACTGCTGACTGCAAAATGGGACCAGCATTCTCATCCAGCTACATTTTGGTGATGGTGGCCAGGTCAGATGACCCAACATGATCAGCAACTAGTGCTGTCTTGTTTCTAATTGACCTGGCATTGCATTACACCACCTGGGTTGGATGAGCAGTTGAGGTTGACCACGCTATCTGCCTACAAAAAGTGGAGCCCTTGGGTATGGGCAGCAGGCAGGGTGGACCCCTTTCCTGGGCCCATTTTGACACATGGCATCTCCTTGGCCTCACAACCCTCAGTTCACCCGCTTTTCTTCACTGCCTCACCAAGCTCCCACCCCTCCGATGCCCTCTCACTATACCCAAGGGATGGCAGCACCTATAAACCTTGACCAATAGTGGGGAGCAATCAAAGGGGTGGAGAGTAGTATTCACCCCGTCGAAGCCCGCTGCCAACACATCCTGCCAAACATCTACCCAGCAACTACCGCTAAAATACCAATCACCCACCCAGTCAACCATACAATCACTCTCACACTTAACCCTTAAGATACCCCTAAATCCCTTTAACAATCAAACTAACCCACACACAGGAAACAACCTAATACATAAAAAGCCCACAACCTTAAAAAAATAATATAAAAAAATACACAAATTAAAAATAACACAAAAGAAGTGACAGCAGTCAAAATGGCAACAGTGAACTAATTTTGTTTAGAAATTATAGTCCAGTAGTATACTGTCCAAATTATAACCAATGAATATAATTTAACAGTGCCCACAAAGACACATCATAGCTTGAAACAGTTTGAGATTGGAATGGGGGTCTTTCACCACTCCATGTTCATAGGAAAATATGCCCAATAGATGTGGCTTTCTCACTGCCACATCAATGTACTTTCATAAAATGGTATAACTATGAGAAAAAAGGGACTCTCTCACTGCTTCTAAGGAAAATGAATCAATATGTAAACATCAGCCCACTTATGTTTCCGGAGCAGTCTCAAACTTATTTCTAAGCCTGAAAAAAAATCTACTGCAAAACCAGTCCCAAGAAAATGGATTCCCCTTTCCAGCTCCACGATGGTCCACTTGCCAGACCCTGGATCCAACCCCTGGGCAGGCAGCAGAGAGCAACCACTTCCCCCTCCTAAGCCACAGGAACAACTCGACCCCTATTAGGACACCCTGCGTGGCTCCAGGAGCTCAGTCTAATGCCGATCCTACAGTCAGCACCTCCAACCCCCCCCCCAGTGGAAAATACAGCTGTCCTATGCTCCCACTCCAGGGCAGGTCCGTCCAGCTAATCTCATCCTCTGCGCTCAGAATTGTGGCCTCTGTCAGCACTGCTCCAAAATCCGTCAAGGATCACTTCACTTCAGGGAGGACTTTTACAACTGCCTCCCACTCCACTCCAAGTCAGAACTCCAGGTAAGGGCACCAGGAAGATCATTCTTTCCACCGCTAAACCATGACCTTCTCTCTCAGGCGTGGATTCAGAGGTCACTCCTGAAATTAGCTCCGACTGCAGCCTGCTCTTACCACTAGCTCCAAAAATTAAGTGGCTGAAAAACAGTTTAGGTGCTATAGCAAGCACCACAGTTCTCACGGCGTCGCTGCACCACTTGCAGCTACTGGTGCAGATAAGCTCAATAGATCTGAATTATCAGCCAAAAGCATTACCAACCAACGACCTCATAAAAATACATCGACTGCATTCAATAGTTCGCTGCTGCCATTAGGTGCTTCCCACCCTGACTCAAAAGGACTAACAAAACAAATAAATATGAATACAAAAATATGAAAAAAATAACACAGGGCAACAAGTTAAAATAAAATAAAAATGGTAGTTGCTGACTTAAAATGATGGTTGGCCCAGTACAGCCGCCATCTTGAAGGCAGTGTAAAGTGTGCATATTTAGCAGTGGGGTGCAGAAAGTCACTGTGTCACTGTTGTCGCTGTTTCGGCGATCACTGTGTTTTCACAGTCGGTCTATGTGGCCATGCTGTTGTCTGTTCGCCCTTTTCATCCTCACGTTATTACCCTTGCTGTTATCACATAGAATCATGAAATGACCACATTGTTACTCACAGGAGCCCATGTATTATCCTCAATATAATACTTATAAAAAGATATGTACTGCAGTAGATATTGTAGCGTGTGTGTTTGGGGGCTCTCCTGTCTTTGTTTCTAAAGATTGTAGTTCTCTGGAAGTGAGGTATGTGTTTTAATTTATTTACTAGAGTTATACTGCATTACCTTTGCAGGCTATATTTTTCTTTGTCTGCTATGCAGGAGGGAGATGAAATGGTTATACTGTTGTCAGAAATGGTTATACTTTGCTTTTTGACTTAGGTTATACTAACACAAGCAGGGATTTATCTGCAGGCTAAAGCAGCTCCATTTGAGGAGCCCTTTGCCAATGAGAAGTTTTTTTGTTTCACCAAGAAGGCACTCTGAGCAACAAGTTGCTTGTGTCCCAGTGCAATCTGGGGACGTGATACAGTAGGATGTTGACATTCAACATACATGCATACATATAATTAACTTAGTCCAGTATTGTGGAGAGACACGTACAATAATATGTAAAAGGACATATGTATTATATAACTGGCACATACATTTATACTATTATGCGATTATACACTTGAGACATACATTATACAATTGAAGACTGATTTTTACAGAAATTAGTATTTAAGCTGACTAAGAACGTATACATACAGTAATAAGCTATTCCCACATTGGTCTAGAAATGCAATTTTCAAGTACAAGTGAACTAATACCTATTTAAGTGCTGAGAAGTAAGGAGCCAGGGGGAAAAAAGTGGAGATGAAGAAAGTGGACAGATTGGGTCTGGATGGCCTATGGCTAGCCCCTCCTGGGTGTAGAGAACCCAACCAGGGACTGAACACACATGGAGGCCTGAAGACAGAAAAAGGGGGAAGGGGAGGTGGGTAAGGAGGGAGAGTAGTCTGTGAAAGGAAGGCGGAAATGGATTTACAGGGGGAGTGGAGAAGGGAGGATGTAGGTAATGCCGGGGGGGACAGAAACTTGCCTAAGTACTGGCCTTTCCAGGATGCCTAGAACCCTGCAAGAGGTCAGATTAAGGGACGGCAAGAATTAGATTAGGAGAGTGTGGGGATGGATGAGGATGGGTGGAAGAGGCAATTACCTGGTAGTAGATCCATCCAGGGTGCTGGGAACCCTGCCAGGAGATAAGATAAGTATGGGCCGTTGGAATAGGGCAGAAGGGCAGAGGTAGAGGTAGAAGCAGGAGGGAGGAATAGGGAGAAAGGGAGTGCTGGGTAGAAAGACTGTTAGGAGATGGATGATTAGGCAGGAGCAGATAGGGGGAGGAGACAGAGCAGGCATGTAGGGGAACATTAGTTAGGGAGGGTTAAAGCAGGAGCAATCAACAGACAGAAAGTTATACAAGGCAGAGACTAGAGAGTCAATCAATCAATCAATCAAAATCTTTATTTATTCAGGTGAACATCATTGAGCACAGCTCATTTACAAGATGGACCTGAGTGGTCATAACAATATAAGGTTACAAATTTTACACAAAAACATGGTACTGAATGAACACAAATACAAAGATTTATGAATGAGACAGATATACAAATATTTACATATCTACAAGGCAAAATGACATTGGACCTAGATCATATTAAAAGGAAAGAAACAAACAGTATTGTAGGGATAAAGCTAGGTAATGGGACTTGGGGGGCATTTTTGTACGAAGTAGGTTGGAGAACAAGCTAGAAGAACAATAAAGAAATAGGGGGTAGTATAAAAAGGGGTAGGGAAGGAGGGGGTGTGAGAGGACTAGGCCTTATGGAAGCAGTTGCATGATTCTGGGAAAAGACTAGTGTACAGTTTTTTGAAGGATGTTAAAGGAATGAGGGTATCCAATTTCAAGGTCTTTTGAAGAGAATTCCAGATAAGTGCTAGGAATAGCTGATTGCAGCCCTTCCATACCGGTGCAGGTGATAGGAATCTTCAGCATGATGAGTTTATTGATCCTTAGGGTGTAAGGCCTGGATGTGATCCGTTGAAACAATCTGAAATGTAGGAAGGGAGTTTGTTTGTCAGAGCTTTGTAGATCCAGACAGCAGCATTTTTGTTTCTTCTATGTTGTAGGGATGTCCAACTGACTGCATTGTAGAGAGCAATGATGGGTGCTGGAGGGAAGATCTGTAATGAATCTAATAGCTCTATGATACAAGGTGTCTAATTTATTTAAATGGGAGAGGAACAGTGACCATAAAGGAAGTCAGCGTAGTCAATGAGGGATAGGAATGATGCCAGGATTAGCCTTTGTTTGGAATCTCTGGTCAGGTAGTGTTTGATCCTATAAAATAGGCCAAGTCTTTGTCTAAGCTTTTGGAGCTCTTCAATGTGGCTACATAGTCAAGTTTATTGTCAATCCAGACTCCAAGATATTTGAATTTATCCACATATTCCAGATTTTCACCAAGGATGGTAGATAATTGTGGGAGGGTGAATGATGGGACATGGAAGAGCAGCTCTTGGTGGCAAAGAACAAGCTTTCGTTTTCTTGGCATTTAGTAGTAATTTCTTTTCTAGTAAGTTGTGCTGTAGGAGGGAGAACTCAGACTGTAAAAGCTCACAGGCTTTTGATGGTGAGGGATTACTGACATATAGTACAGTATCATCTGCAAAGAGGTGAATATTAGATTGTGAGAGTGAGGGGAGGAGGAACAAACACACATTCCCTGCCTGACTGCCTCACTCCTTCACTCAATTAAACAAAACATTTGGGGGTGTAGGGAGTTCCAAATTTTAGAGAATCAGTGGGAAAAGCCTGATTGACCAATTAGGGTGGTACGATGGGGGACAAGGAGAGTGCGAGTGTCAGTGGATCGGAGGGAGTGGGGAGAGGAGATGGAGTGTGAGAGGGAGGGAAGAAGTTCACTTAGCCAGAACTTGGAAATTATTTTGGCACTATGAGTGATCCGTCTGTTTTCAAGTGGGGGAAATTACAAGGCATCGTAGAGGTCACTATGGTGAGTGCAGGGTAGAGAGTTGAGGGCAAAGCAACAGTAGGCGGTAAAGAGAAAGTCCAATCTGGTTAAGGAGGATTTGGAAGCAGCACCATAGACTATATCACAGTAGTCAAAAATGGGGAGGATTGTCTTCTGGACAAGTTCATGCCTTGCCATAGGAGAGATGCAACTACGGCTTCTAAATAAGGCACCAAGCTCGGGGCACAGTTTTTCCAGAATGGCATCAATGTGGCCAAAGAAGCTGAGGTGTTGGTCCATCCAGACCCCAAGATATCTAAAGGAGGAGGTGTTCTCAAGGATTGTCCCTTCGAGGGTATGAAAAGAGGGAAGGAAAAGGAGGGGAGCCCAGAGAGTCTCTGCCTAATGCAGAAGGTCATGGAGAGTGTCTTTTTGGCATTTAAGAATAGCTGATGTGAAACAAACCAGAGCTGACCCTGCTGGAGGGTGATTGCTACATCAATGGGGCATTTGCCAGAGATGAACAGGACAGTGTTGTTGGCATACATGTGGATAGAAGAGGAGGGACAGCATACTGTAGGAAGGTCATTGAGCAAGATGGAGAATAGAATGGGACCAAGCACGGAGCCCTGAGGGACTCCAGTTGAGATTGGGAGGGGGGAGAGACTGCATCCTTAATCTTGACTGATGCTTTCTGCCAGTGAGGTAAGCTCTAAACTAGTTATGAGCAGAAGCAGATAGACCAGCAGTCTTAAGTGAGTCAAGAAGCAGGGCGTGGGAGACAGTGTCGAAAGCCTTGGTGAGGTCAACAAAAATAGTGGCGGTTATAAGGCCATTGTCCATCCCAGTACGGATGGAGTCAGTGAGCCTAAGGAGGGAGGTGGCAGTGGAGTGATTCTTCTGAAAACCAGACAGGAACAGAATGAAGAATGAAGAGTCAGCAAGAAAGGAGGTTAGTTGAGAGAGGACCAGGTGTTCTTGGAGCTTAGCAACAGCAGGGAGGAGGGATATTGGTTGGTAGCTGGCAGGGGAGGAGGGATCTCTGCCCTTAGGGAGGGGGAGGACAACCACATGTTTCCAGGGCAAAGGGACAGAGGAGGACTTAAAGGAGAGATTTAGAATTAGGGAGAGGAGGTAGGCAATAGCAGAGGCTGAGAGGTATAGGAGTTTAGGGTCTAGGTCATCTGGTGAGGAGCCTTTGGAGGGGTTGAGAGAGAGGAGGGCCTTTAGTGTTTCTTCAGGAGAGACGGAAGTAAAAGAGAAGGAAGGGAGGGCTTGGGAGGGCAGAGTGTTAGAGTAGGGAGGATGGTGGGGAGGAAGGGCAGAGGAGAGGAACTTTAGAAGGTTTGAGGCACAGGAGGTGTAGTAGGAGTTAAACCCCTGAGCCACTAGGCAGGGTTCAGACACTAATGTGTTGTTTAAGTTTAGTGCAGAGGGTGGGGGGTGCGAAGAGGGGGACAATAGAGAGTGGACCACTTTCCAGAATTTAGAGGGGGAATTAATGTTTTTTAAGAAAGAGGATTTAAAATATTCAGACTTTGCTAGCCTGGTGCTTTTGTACAGGCATTTCTTAGTTTGCAATAATTGGCATAGTCTGATGGGAGCTGGGAGGCCTTGTGTTTCCTCCAAGCTTTATCGCGCTCCCTGAGGCAGGTCATTAACTCGGGAGTGATCCATGAATGCTGGTTACTGCAAATTCTAGTACTTTTGAGAGGGACATAGGAGTTCCAGGTGTCTAGAAATTTATCCTTGAATTGTACAATGGCAAAGAAATTTCCCCTATCCTGATTGGTCAGTGTGAGCCTGGCACATTGATGTTATTGAACTATAACATCACTGTATAAAGTACAGGCACACAAGTGACTGGACAGCAGTGAAACAAATCCCTCCCTGCCCATGCAAGCCACCGGAAAGACAACAGTCCCTGAAGCTGTCACAGCTTAGACCAGCTCGCCCCTCCCCCAAAACAAACACACATTCCCTGCCTGACTGCCTCACTCCTTCACTCAATTAAACAAAATGAACAATATTTAAAAAAAAAACGGCAGCTGTCCATCTTTGACTTTACTATAGCTGCCTCTGACTATGAAACCGCGTGCACTCGGCCGTTTCAGAAAAACCCAAACACTGGCAATTACATTTTAAACCCTTGCCAGCTTCTCAGCAAACCCACAAACTGTTGTCTTTCCCAAAAAAACAGTCATACGAAAATAAAAAAGATGAGTAACTTACAGCTTCTGCTGATGTGCAGTTATGGAGCGGAGCGGGAAACCGGAAGTAACCGCTCGGCTTCGATGTTTTCTTTTTCGCTGTTCATGCCTTTCTGTCTTGGTTAACAAAATTTAAAAAATGCATCTTCAACTGCTCCCAGAACAAGCAGAGGCAGCACACTGATTAAATGTTATGCTTCACCAAAAGTTACCACATGACGAGTGTGTTGGGGGGAAGGGTGACCACGCACAAGAAAGGCATGTATTAGCAGCACCACCTACTGGACTACTTTTTCTTGTATTTTTGAAATATGCCAGTCATACAAAAAACAACTTTTTATTATTATTTTAAAAGAGCCATTGTATAATAGCAATAAGACACTCCAAGGAGTGTGTTATTGTGTAATAACGTCACTCCTGGGGTGGTGAAAGCACTCGACTTCACCTCGTGCTTCAACCCAACCCAGGAGTGATGTTATTACACAATAACACACACCCTGTCATGCCTTATTGCTTAAATAATCAAGGGCTTGGTCAATAGAGGAATATGATGCATTAGGGGACCAATCGGAGTTTGTTAGATCATTGAGGAGGGGGTTTAGGTTTAGGAAGCAGTTAGAATGAAGTTGTAGGATTTTGTTTGGTGGTTTTGGTCTATGAACCTTCCTGACAACAAATATAGGGTGATGATCACTGATGGCATCTGGGAGGATGCCTGAATTAATGACACAGTGTGGGTGAGAGGTGAAGGCCAAGTCTAATAGAGTGTGATTTAGGGATTTATTGTTTAGAGGAGTAGGTTCCTGGATGAGTTGAGAGAGGTTGAGGGCAGAGATGTCATTTCATTTCTTGGAGGTAGTCACCTAATATATATAACTCGCCTTTGTGAGAGAGGGATGTTATAGAGGTAATGAGGTCCATTGTATCAGAGGGCTTTATGCCAGGGTGGTAGTAGGTACCAGCAATAAAGATGGGGAGGAGAAAGGTGAGGTAATATTTACAACTAGGGCTTCATAGGTGGCGGGAATGGAGGAT
Source organism: Neoceratodus forsteri (assembly GCA_016271365.2). NCBI lineage: Eukaryota > Metazoa > Chordata > Ceratodontiformes > Ceratodontidae > Neoceratodus > Neoceratodus forsteri. The sequence continues at coordinate 604,711,707 of CM057449.1, read as the reverse complement.
GAGAGGATGGTAGTGTACTGGAGTGACAATAGGATGTAGAAAGCTACACTGCCTCCCCTGCCAACCCTGTCCTGTTTAATTATGGAGTAGCCTGGGATGTCAATGGAGATATCCAGTATCTTCGCATTTAACCATGTTTCAGTTAAAATGAGGATATCTGGCATAAGGGAAAATACCATCAGTTGCAAAAGATTAATTTTTGAGATGACACTGCAGATATTTAAGTGAAGGATCTTTAGTCCTTTATGGAGTGCAGAGGGGGTGCTTGAAGAATGTGCGTTGGTGGTAGGATAACTACTGGGGGTGGTGGGGGGAGGTGAGACCCGGGTTAGGGTGGACATAGCCTGAGGCAAGTAAAAGGAGTGTGAGAAAGAGAAAGTTAAGTTTGTGGCATTTGTGGCATGTCAAGTAATTGTGATCGGTTTGGGGAGTGGGGGGGGCTAGGTGAGTGACTAATCAGGAGGCACAGAAAAGCAAGGTGGCTAGATATAGTGATTAAGGGGGCAAGGGGTTTGTGGGGGGAGTGGGTCCAGAGAAGTTGAGGGGGAGTAGGAGCAACAGCAAGAATGAAGGTTGGGGCTAGGGGAGCAGTGGGTGAGAGAAGGGTAGGTTTATTAAATTCAGGGGCTTGAGGAGTTGGGCTTGAGATGGTAGAAAGGAGGATTAAAAAGAGGGGGAGCAGGGAAAGAAGGAAGGGCACATTGTGTCCACATGAGGGCACTGCAGTCAGGGTTGACAAGATAGTAGGGAGGGATTTGAATCCGTGCAACTGGTAGGAGAGGTGGTAGCAGAAAAGGGCAGCTGGCTGTGGGAGCATCCAGTAGTACAAGCTTTGATGCCTAGAAGTAACTTATAGATAGATAGATAGATAAATAGATAAATAGATAGATAGATAGATAGATAGATAGATAGATAGATAGACAGACAGACAGACAGACAGGCCACTTTGCAGCAGGAGGGTGGAGAGACGTAGGAGGCAAGAAAAAATTAGTCTGTTTGAGCACACTTTTAACTAGAGCAGTTTCTAGCTGAGCCAACTGGCATTAGTGGTGAATGAAGATGGAGTGGCCAAGGTGTTTTTAACAGAAGCCAGGGTCGGGGGGTGGGTGGGAGAAAATACAGATTTTAAAATAAAATTTGGACTGTAAAGTAGCATTCTAGGTGAGCCGGCAACAGCAGCGCTCAGTGCAAGCTGAAATCAACAGTGCTTAGGACAAGCTGACTGCATCCAAAGACTGTCCAATCACAGGCAAAGCAGTATAGTGCGGGCAGCCAGTAGCAGTCCAGAGCTGGTTAAATGGGACCAATTGGCATCCAGCTCAGTAGTCCCAGGATGCTAGTGAGAAGTACTTGACTTGAAGAGGGAATCATAGGGTGAGTCGAGTTGGTGCAACCGGGCTGGCTTTACTGCCGCTGCCTCCATGGGGAACTCAGTGGTGTGCCCGGAGGGGCAGACCATATTTGAAGAGGAAATCAGCGGACAACTTGAGATGGAGCAGCTGGGCTGGCTTTTCTGCTGCTGCCACCTCCAAGGGGAACTCCGCGGCGCACCTGGAGGGGCAGACCTGATTTGAAGAGGGAATCAGCGGTCGAGTCAAGGTGGAGCAGCCGGGCTGGCTTTCTTGCCACTGCCGCCTCCACAGGGTACTCAGCAGTACGCCTGGAGGGGCAGACCTGGAAGGGGGTGAAAAAAAAAAGAGAGTTAGAATTAGCCAGGCACACATTTTATAAATGGTTATTTGTCAACAGTGTACTTTGACTTTTTGTGTATATATGTCAAGAAAAAGTACATCTAGTTGCATTAAAGAACAAATGAGTAAATCAAAAGATTGTTAAAGATTTGGAATATCTACAGAATACGGACATAACTGAAAATGTAAACTGCTCACACTCAACAGGAGAAATTGTCCTGATACTAAAAGAGGATGATTCAACTGAATATGTAGTGATTTTATGGTACCAGTAAATCCTTTCATGGTGATGCTAATATGGCAGATAATGTGCATGGGGTATTACTGCAGAGTACAGCTTTACATAAGACATGTGTAATTAGCAAGTCAGTGGCTTTCTCTGAATGAAGGCCATAGAGATGACACATCGGTATGCCACACATGAAGCATCACCCACCTAGTTGCTGAGGGTGACAAGACCTGAAAAGGGGCCCCTTGATTCCATATTTTAATTATCCAAAACTGTACCCATGCCCCAGGCTTAGAGAGGATGTTTCAGTTGTCCCAAAAATATACAGTCTGCACAGTTAGGAGTGTCTGCCAAAAGCATGGAGAAGTGGATCAACAAGGACATATCTGCAAAACTAGAACAGTGTTAACTTGTAAAGTTGTTAAGGTATTTTATAAAATGAGAGGGGAAAAATGGAGCTCCAAGAGGTCAAAAACATTCACTTGGCCATTTGTTGATGTACTATAGCACAATGCCCAATGCACAGTCATCCTAGTCCAGCCATCAAAGAACCTTACTTATTTTATATCATTTCACTAGTACAGACTTAAAAAAAAGTCTAACAGCCATTTATTTATCCCACAGCATTTTAACAGCCTAACACAAGCGTCATCATTATTAAAACACAGCAAAAGTCAGCAACACTTTCTTTGTGCACTCAAAGCATCTATCACCTACACAGCAGTATAGAGAAAAAAAACTGGCACTGAGCTTTCCATCTGTGCTCTCCCCCACAACCATCTCAGAGGAGCCCATAACAAACTGGTAGGTAGGCTGGCAGCATACTCTAGAGGTTAGAGTAATGAGCTGTTAGCTTAGTACATCCAGCAAACCTTGGTTAGAGTCCCACAACACCTATTTGCATACTGTGTGACTCTGAGCTAGACATCCCTAGTGCTCCCAGGTCACCCCCTGAAAACATGCACTTGCCTTACCTAGTTACCAAAGAATAAAAAAAAAAAGAAAAAAATTTAAAAACACCAAACTGTCTCCTAATTATGCCATGATGACCTGCCCCTCACTGTCACCTCAGATTACCTTGTAACAGACCTCAGGCTGCAGACTATCTATCTCATGGTTCCACAAATGGTGTGACAACTAAATAAAGTGACCAGTACTGCACATATGTTAATTTTATAGCCAAGAACATGACAGCTGGAAAACAAGGGATGATGCATGCAAGTCTGCACAGCGCTCCAAGTTTGATCAGAGAATGCCACTCTTCCTGCTTACATGGCTGTTTAACATAAATGCTCCAAGAGGGATAGAAAATTACAGAAAAAGATAACAAATTCTACTATCCTTCAAGTAAAATAGTTTAAGGCTCATCAAGCACATAGGCAGTGTGTGTGTGTGTATATATGTGTGTGTGTTTGTGTGATAGCTGTGGGGGTGAAATACATAGAAACATATAACTTGACAGCAGATAGGGACTGCTTGGCCCACCTAGTTTGCCCATTTTCCCTATCTACTGCAATACCGCAGATCCTGCTCGAGCTCTGGCTTTTACCATCTCTTTCCTAGTGCTAGGGTTTCCTTGTTCCTATCCCATCCATTCTTGAAGTCCCCTACCATTTTTGCCCCCACCATGTCCATTGATGTTCCATGCATCCACCATCCTTTCTGTGAAAAATACTTCCTCACGTTACCCCTGAGCCTACCCCCCTCCAGCCTCATATCATGACCCCTTGTTCTTGAACATCTTTTTCTCTGAAAGATGCTACCCTCTTGTACCTTATTTATGCCCTTAAGGTACTTGAGGGTCTCTATCATATCTCCTCTCTCCCTCCCCTCTTCCAGGGTATACATATTGAGGTCCTCTACATAGAAACATAGAAATATAGAATTTGATGGCAGATAAGGACCGCTTGGCCCACCTAGTCTGCCCATTTCCCTACCTAATGGATAAGCTGCAGATCCTAGTTAACCAACAGCCTACTTCCTCCTACCCCCCACTAGAATTGCCTCATGTCTGTCCCATGCATTCTTGAATTTCCCTACTGTTTTTGACTCTACAATCTCCTCAGGAAGGCTGTTCCATGCATCTACAACCCTGTCTGTGAAAAAATACTTCCTCACATTACCTCTGAGCCATTCCCTCTCTATCTTCAAATTGTGCCCCCTTGTTCTTGCACGTCTCTTTTTCTGAAAGATGCTATCCTCTTGGACTTTGTTGATTTTCTTGAGGTACTTGAAAGTTTCTATCATGTCCCTCCTCTCCCTCCTTTCCTCGAGGCTATACATCTTAAGCTCCTTTAGTCTTTCTTCATATGTCTTCTGGTGTAGACCCTGCACCATTTTGGTTGACTCCTCTGGACAGTCTCCACCCTGTCTATGTCTTTGTGGAGATGGGGTCTCCAGAACTGTACACAGTACTCCAGATATGGTCTTACCAACTGTCTGTACAGAGGGCCAACAGCTTCCTGTTTTCTACTGGTGATGCCTCTCCCTGTGCATCCCAGTATCCCCCCAGTCTTCCTTACTGCCTTATCACATTGCTGTCTCACCTTTAGGTCATCTGATATGACTACCCCCAGGTCTCTTTCCATTTTTGTTGTTGTTAGTATCTCACCCTCCATTGTGTACTCTTTCCCTGGGTTTTTGTTTCCCAGGTGCATCACTTTGCACTTCTTTGCATTGAGTCTAAGCTGCCATACATTTGACCATTCCTCCAACCTTGCCATATCCCTTTTCATCCTTTCCACCCCACCTTGCGTCTCAATCCTGTTGCAGATCTTTGTGTCATCTGCAAAGAGACATACTTTCCCTTCCAGTCTCTCTGCAATGTCACTTATAAAGACATTAAAAAGGACCAGCCCCAGTACTGAACCCTGCGGTACCCCACTACTGTAGTAACCCTCCTTTCTTCACTGTGAACTCCATTTACTATTACCCACTGTGTCCTGTTGTCCAGCCAGTGTTTTACCCAGGCTACCACCCTAGGACCCACTGCCAGGCTGACTAATTTGTTTATTAATCTTTTGTGCGGGACTATGTCAAATGCCTTGCTAAAGTCTAGGTAGACCATGTCCACAGCTCCTCCCTGGTCTACTACTTTGGTCACCCAGTCAAAGAAATCAATTAGATTTGTCTGACATGACCTACCTGCTGTGAACCCATGCTGCCTTGGGTCCTGTGCCCCACTGGCCTCTAGGTACTCAACAGTTCTTTCCTTCAGAACTGATTCCATCATTTTCCCTACCACTGAGGTCAAACTGACAGGTCTATAGTTTCCTGCCTCTGACTTGCTTCCACTTTTGTGAAGGGGAATCACATCTGCCCTCCTCCAGTCCTCAGGTACCACACCATCCTCCCATGATTTATTTAAAAGGGTAGTCAGTGGTGTTACTAATTCCTCCCTTAGTTCTTTCAGAATTCTGGGGTGAATCCCATCAGGCCACATTGCTTTATCCACCTTCAGTTTTAAGAGTTCTTTCAGAACCCTTTGTTCTGTGAAAGGACTAATATCAACCCCCCTATCCAGAGTGCTTCTGTTGACTGGATTAGATATCTCCCACTGCTTTTCCATTGTGAATACTGAGCAGAAGTATTTGTTCAGTGTCCCTGCTTTTTTACTGTCGCTTTCTACCCAACCACCTTCCTCTTTATTCAGCCTCAGCATCCCTGCTTTAGTCTTTCTTTGTTCCCAAATGTACCTAAAGGTTTTATCCCCCTTCTTAACTGAGTTGGCTATCTTTTCCTCAGTTTGGGCCTTTGCTATTCTCACTGCCTTCCCTGCTTTCTTCTGCTTTAACCAGTGCAGTTCTCTGTCCTGCTCCTTCTGTGTTTCCTTATATTTTCTGAATGCTGTCTTTTTCTCCCTTACCTTCCTCGCCACTTCTTTTGAGAACCATAGTGTTTTTTCCTTTCATTTTGATTTGTTTATTTGCTTCACACAAAGGCTTGATGCCTCTGTGATGGCGGTTTTGATGTTTCCCCATTGTTGCTCCACCCCACCTTCTTGCCTGTTTGCTAGTGCTTTTCTGAGGCACCCTCCCATTTTGACAAAATCAGCCCTCCTGAAGTCCAGCACCTTCACTTTTGTGTGGCTTGACTGTACAGTTAAGTTTATTGGGAGTCACACTGTTTAGTTGTCACTTGTTCCCAGATGGTTACCGACTTCAAGATCAAAGATCCTCTCTCCATCCCCATTTGAGAGTAAAAGCTCTAAGATTCCTCTCTCTTGAGTGGGTTCCAAAACCAGCTGTCTGAGGCATGCCCCCTGTAGGGCATCGAGAATGGCCTTGCTCTTGGATGTGGCTGCAGCAAAGGTGCTCAGTTAACATCAGGCATATTCAGGTCCTCCATCAGCAATATCTCCCCTTTCTCTGCCATCCCAAGGATGACTTCTATCATTTCCTTGTCTATCTCCTCCCCCAGAGATGGGGGTCTGTGTACAACCGCTATGCAGATTGTGGAGCCATTTCCAGTCTCCATGGTGACCCACAGTGCCTCCTCTCCTCCCTGTTTACCCTTTAGTTCTGTTACGTTGATCCCTTCCTTTACATAGAGAGCAACTCCTCCTCTTCTTCCCTCCCTGTCCCTCTTGTAGATTGTGTACCCTGGTATGTTGACATCCCAGTCATGGTTAATTGTGTACCATGTTTCTGTAACTGCCATGATATCCAGGCATCTCTCTTCCATCCATCTTCTGGTCTCTCCTTATATGACTTTTGGTACAGACCCTGCACTATTTTTGTTGCCCTTCTGTGACCTGCCTCTACTTTGTCTAAGTCCTTCTGGAGATGTGGCCTCCAGAACTGGACATACTACTCCAGATGGGGTCTCACCAATGATTTGTACAGTGGTATCACCACCTCCTTTTTTATGCTAGTGATACTTCTCCCTATGCACCCCAGCATCCCACTGGCTCTCCCCACAGCCTTTTCACAATTCTTTGTCACCTTTAGGTCATCAAATATGATTACCCCAGGTCCCTTTCCTGTTTGGTGGTTGTCAATACTACCCCCGCATCATGCACTCCTATCCTGAGTTTCTGTGTCTCAAATGCATGATTTTACACTTCTTTGCAATGAATCTTAGCTGCCACACTCTTGACCACTACTCAAGCCTGCTTAGGTCCCTCCTCATCCCCCCCAGAGTTTCAACCCTGTTGTAGATCTTAGTGTCATCTGTAAAGAGGCATATCTTCCCTTCTAGCCCTTTTGCAATATCACTTATGAAGACAATAAGTGGACTGGCCCCTGAACTTATCCTTGTGGCACACTGCTGGTCACCCTGCTCTCCTTAGAATGAACTACATTTACCATCACCATCTGTGTTCTGTCCCTTAACCAATTTCTGACCCAGTTTACCACCTTGGAACACACTCCCAGGCTGCCCAGCTTGTTTACAAGTCTCCTATGTAGAATGGTGTCAAAGGTCTTGCTGAAGTCCAGGTTGGGCACATCTAGTGCCCCTGTCTGATCTGATTCTTTAATCACCCAGTCAAAGAAATCTATCAGGTTTATTTGACAGCTGCTTAGGATCCTGCGATCCTCTGGATTCAAAATATACAACAATCCTTTCCTTTAGCAGTGATGCCATTAATTTCCCCACCACTGAGATCAAGCTGGGTAGCCTGTAATTGCCAATCTCCGCTCAGCTCCCACTTTTGTGGAGAGGGACTACATCTGCCCTCCTCCAGTGCTCTGGAACCACTCCCATTTCTAGCGATTTGTTGAACAGGGCTGTCAGTGGCTCTGCAAGCACCTCTCTAAGCTCCTTAAATATTCTTGGATGTATCCCGACTGGCCCCATAAAAAACTATGATCCATCTGGGGACAACAGTAGGAGGGAAAATGAGTGAAAGGCAGTACTTTATACTACGGCACCTAAATATCAGTATTTTTATATCAAAAAAGTGTTTAATTACATACAGTTTTATCAAAACAAAACACTCTACAAGTGCAATAAAAACTCCATGTTGTGAAATAAGCAAAATCAATACACTTCCCAAGTGGTTGAAGGTATTTGTCTAGTTTAACTGCTGAGGCATTTCAGCTTCCCTATGTAACTCACATCACATCTAAATGACATAACATTCCTAAAAGGCTTTCTCTTTTGCAGTGCAGTTCAGTCTATATAGTATATAACATGCAGAACCAGCAGATCCGGCAGGTTTACAGTTCAGTACAGGAGCATGGTTATGCAGTACACATACTTAACAAATGTTTGTTTAATGATTATTCTGGGTATTTCTTAACCAGTTTCTTAATAATTTGAGAAATGTAAAGAAATGCTGCAGTCTTTGTGATCTGGTTTACATGACTGGGATGTTAACATACCAGGGTACAAAACCTACAGGAGAGACAAGAAGGGCAGAAGGGGGGGAGTAGCTCTCTATGTAAGGGAAGAGATAAAAGCAACCGAACAAAAGAGTAAACAGGGAGGAGAGGAGGCACTGTGGGTAACCTTAGAGACTGGAAATGGCACCACAATCTGCACAGGGGTTGTATATAGACCCCCATGTCAGGGGGGGAGGGAATGAACAAAGATATGATAGAAGACATACTTAGGATGGCAGAGAAAGGGGAGATACTGTTGATGTGGGACCTTAATATGCCAGATGTTAACTGGAGCACCTTTGCGGCAGCCACATCCAAAAGCAGGGCCATTCTTGATGCCCTTCAGGTGGCATGCCTCAGACAGCTAGTTTTGGAACCTACTCATCAGGGAGCAATCTTAGACCTCATACTCTCAAATGGGGACAGTGAGAGGATATCAGATCTAGAAGTGGGTAGCCATTTGGGAACAAGTGACCACCAAACAGTGTGGTTCATGATAAACTCAGGTACAGAGTCAAGCCATACAAAAGTGAGGGTTCTGGACTTCAGGAGGGCTGACTTTGGCAAGGTAGGAGAGTGCCTTAGGAAAGCACTAGCAAACAGGCTAGAAGGAGGGGTGGAGCAACAATGGGGAAATATCAAAACTGCCATCAGAGAGGCAACAAGCCTTTGTGTGAAGCAAATAAACAAATCAAAATGAAAGAAAAAGCCACTATGGTTCTCAAAAGAGGTGGCGGTGAAAGTTAGGGAAAAAAAGATAGCATTTAGGAAGTATAAGAAAACACAGAAGGAGCAGGACAGAGAACAGTACTAGTTAAGGCAGAAGGAAGCAGGGAGGGTAGTCAGAATAGCAAAGGCACAAACTGAGGAAAAGATAGCTAACTCAGTTAGGAAGGGGGATAAAACCTTTTATAGGTATATCAGGGAGCATAGAAAGACAAAGGGAGGGATAGTGAGGCTAAATAGAATGGATGCTGGGTGGGCAGAGAGTGACAGTGAAAAAGCAGGGATACTGAATGAATACTTCTGTTCAGTATTTACAAAACAGGAAGTGGGGGAGGTGCCTAATTCCTCTTTCCTCTCGATGTCTGGAAGGTATCGTTCATTGCAGCTGTGCAGTAGCTGCTAATTACTTTTATCTGTGCAAGACTGTGTGGCTGCTTTAAACTGTGGGCTTATACTTCCTCATTACCTTGTGCCTAAAACAGCGTGAGGCTGTTGTAATCTGCACCAACCTGTTGGAGCTGAGCTGCGAAGGGGCTGCCGGCTGATTGGTTGTGGGAGTGGGGAGGTACTGTTTAAGTTGCAGGCGCCGCTTCGCTGGCAGCATTCCTATGTTTCCTCTCGATGTCTGGAAGGTATCGTTCATTGCAGCTGTGCAGTAGCTGCTAATTACTTTTATCTGTGCAAGACTGTGTGGCTGCTTTAAACTGTGGGCTTATACTTCCTCATTACCTTGTGCCTAAAAACAGCGTGAGAGGCTGTTGTAATCTGCACCAACCTGTTGGAGCTGAGCTGCGAGAGGGGGGCTGCTGGCTGATTGGTTGTGGGAGTGGGGAGGTACTGTTTAAGTTACAGGCGCCGCTCGCTAGCGGCATTCCTATGTTTCCTCTCGATGTCTGGAAGGTATCGTTCATTGCAGCTGTGCAGTAGCTGCTAATTACTTTTATCTGTGCAAGACTGTGTGGCTGCTTTAAACTGTGGGCTTATACTTCCTCATTACCTTGTGCCTAAAAACAGCGTGAGAGGCTGTTGTAATCTGCACCAACCTGTTGGAGCTGAGCTGCGAGAGGGGGGCTGCCGGCTGATTGGTTGTGGGAGTGGGGAGGTACTGTTTAAGTTACAGGCGCCGCTCGCTACGCGAGCGTGGCGTGAGCGTTGTGAGTGGCGCGAGCGCCACTCGGAGCTGAAATCTGCTGTTTAATTGTAAGGTGGGAAGATATTATGCAAAATAGCTTGTATATGTTAAATAGTTTTATTATAAATTAGATTTATGTATGTTGCCTGCACAATTTATATGTGTTATTTGGTTTTAATTAGATATGTGTAGGGGTTCTGGTAGACGACTCTTGGGGCCTAGGATTGTTTAATGGATTTTCGCAGCTGCATGTGCTCGTCCTTTATCCCCTCCAGTGTCTGATATTACTATCAGGCGTTGTGAGGAAGTGGGGATTGAGGGGACCATTTGCATGATGCGGTGGGATGATCAGGAGCAAATAGATCCGTGGATTGAGGTGGTTAAGTCCAGGAGACTTCCTGGAATAAATAGAGCACCTAGGAGAAGTCAGAGGTGGTTGGTGCCTATTGCCAGGAGGCCACCAGGTCAAGTATTGCAGTGACTTTTAGGGCTGCATCACCCTCAATTCCTCTGGGCAGTGTTGTAGCACCAGGTCGGTCAGAAACAAGACGGCTATTATTGCCGCTCTGTTTCATCGGTCGACCTGGCGTGTATTACAGAGACCTGGGTGGGAGATGATGCTGGCCCTGTTTTTGAGGCTGCAGTCCCTCCAGGTTATACTGTGGTTCACTGCCCCAGAGAAAATCGTAGGGGTGGCGGTGTAGCGATTTGTTTTAAATCAAATTTGGACTTCACTGTGCACCCGGTGGGAACCCCGGGTTCATTTGAATGTGTGGCTGTTTGTGGAGGACTTGGCATTGGCTGCAGGATCCTCCTCATTTATCGCCCTCCTGGGCCGATGGGGGGGTTCCTGCAGGATTTTGCCGAGTTTGTTGCCGGCGAAACATTGGACTCCCCAAGATGTATTTTTCTTGGGGACTTCAATGTTTGGGCTGAGGATAAAAGCCAAAGGTGTGCCGATGAGTTACTGCAGTATATGTCCCTTTTGGGGCTGGTGCAGTCTGTTGGCATGCCTACTCATCGGGATAGCCACACATTGGACCTGGTGTTCTCCTGGGACTCGAGATCATTGATCTCGATATCGACCAAGTAGCTTGGTCTGATCATTGCACGTGAAGTTCATTTAGTGCTCCCGTCATAATTTCTTCCCTTCTGAGATATTCGTTGCAGCCCACTGAAAGATCTTACCGAGGGTTATATGGCTGCAAATGATTTATCAAGGGTGGGTGATGCATGCGCTGGAGCCATTGATATCGGTAGCTGCCTATAATGAGGTGCTATCTGATGCCATTGACTCCCTACGCACCTGTCATGTATGACCAGAACTTCATACCTGAGATCGCCTTGGTTGATCGTGATCTCAGGGAAATGAAGAAATTGGGTCGGAGATTTGAGCGTTGCTGGAGGAAATCCCGCCTGGGGCTGACAAACTGGTCCTGTAAGCATTATCGGCCATATCAGGAGGCAATTAACCAAAGAAGACATTATTTTTGTCCGGAGATTGCTGCTGGGAGAAGCCGACCAGCCTCACTCTTCCGGACTGTTGACAGACTTCTCCACCCTTCCTGTCTTCAGCCGGAGAGTTTCCTCGAATGAGGATTGTGAGAATTTGCTCTGTTTTTCTCAGACAGGGTGTCTGATATCCGGCGGAGGTTTCCTCAGCCAGTAATATCACTGCTGTCAGTGGTCGTCAGTCGTGTTCAAGAGCACTCATTCTGACTGGGGAGTTTAAGCCAGTGGAAGTTATTGAGGTCATTGAGATTGCGGCCAATTTGAGGTATACCTTCTGTGAACTAGACCCTGTGCCAGCGCTTCTTGATGAGGTGCATTGACACTGTTGGCCCGGTGTTTGCTCTGATTGTCCGGTGCTCCTTGAGTCAGGGTGTCTTTCCGGATGCCTTGAAGGAGGCTCTGGTGAGACCCTTTTAAAAAAGCTTCTCTGGACCCGGAGATTGGGCAAATTATCGTCCTGTCTCCAATCTTCCATTTTGGGAAAGGTTGTTGAGAAGGTGGTATCACTTCAGTTGGGAGAGCATCTCATGACCCACGAGGTAGTCGATCCCTTCCAGTCAGCTTTTCGGGCCAGGCAGCACTGAAACTGCATTAGTTCGGGTGCAAAATGATCTCCTTAGGGCTAGAGATCGGGGAAAAGACAATCTTGTCCTCCTTGACCTCTCCTCAGCATTTGATACTGTGGACCATTGTGTGTTGCTTTTCGCCTAGGGGAGTTGTGTGGACTCACGGTATTGTCATCAAATGGTTTGAGTCATTTCTTACCAACAGGAGGCAGCGGGTTGTGATGGGTAATTTCTCATCTCGACCTGCCTCCTTTCATCATCAAGGTCCTCAGGGTTGGTATTAGCCCCAATGTTGTTCGCAGTGTACATGCTGCCCTGGGAGATCATTAGGAGGTATGGTTTGAGTTTTCATTGCTATGCTGATGATACTCAGCTATACCTATCCTTTGCACCAGGAACATCAAATGCAGTGGATGTGCTGAATATCTGTCTGGCTGAGATAAATGACTGGATGTCTTCCAGCTGGCTGCGACTTAACCCTAATAAGACTGAGGTACTGGTGGTGGAGTGAACAGAGCTCGTGATGGGATGGCCTCGATTCCAGCGACTGGCATTAAGCTAGGAGCTGTGTCATTGATAGCATCCCAAGGGTGCGTGAATCTTGGTGTGATCTTTGACAGGAGCTTGTCCATGGAGGCTCAAATATCCTCCGTGTGCGTTCCTGTTTTTCATCTTAGGAATATCGCCAGGATTAAGCCGCTTGTTCCGACTCTGGACCTCCCTACTTTGGTACATGCCTTGGTCACTTGAGACTTGACTACTGTAATGCGCTCTATCTCGGGGTCTCTGGAACTTCTCTTCACAGACTGCAGCTGGTGCAACGCTGCTGCCAGGCTGGCCGGACAAGTAAGTTTTTGTCATATAACTCATTAACGCGATTTGCACTGGCTGCCTGTCAGGTGGAGAGTTTTGTTCAAGGTGGGGTTTCTCACCTATAAGACCCTACATGGACAGGGCCCTGGTTACCTTACTGATCTACTGGTACCGTCCACCTCTGTCCGGGATCTTCGCTCCTCTGGTGGTGGCCTCCTCACAGTTCCGAGATCTAGGTTGAAATCAGCAGGGGATCGCTCTTTTGGAGTTGCTGCTCCAGCTCTCTGGAACTCGTTGCCGTTTGAAGTGAGAGAGGCCCCCACTGTAGAGGCTTTTAAGAGTGGTCTAAAGACCTTTTTATTTGTGCAGGCTTTTGGGGTTTAAGTTATATGTTTGGGATTTTATTTGAATGTATACAGTATGATAAACTGTAAAGGTTTTTGTACGGCGCCCAGAGCCTTTGGGATTGGGCGTCTTTTTAAATAAAGTTGACTTTGACTTTGACTTTGACTTTGACTAATTCAATTAACAGAAGCACTCTGGAGAGGAGGGGTCAATCCCAGTCCTTTCACAGAAGAAAGGGTTCTGAAAGAACTCCTAAAACTGAAGGTGGACAAAGCAATGGGGCCAGATGGAATTCACCCCAGAATTCTAAAATAATTAAGCAGAGAACTAGTGACACCACTGACTACCCTTTTTAACAGGTCATGGGAGGATGGTGTGGTACCTGAGGACTGGAAGAAGGCAGATGTGATTCCCCTTCACAAAAGTGGGACCAAGACAGAGGCAGAAAACTACAGACCTGTCAGTTTGGCCTCTGTGGTAGGGAAAGTGATGGAATCACTTCTGAAGGAAAGAATTGTTGAGTACCTAGAGGCCAGTGGGGCACAGGACCCAAGGCAGCATGGGTTCACAGCGGGAAGGTCATGTCAGACAAATCTAATTGATTTCTTTGACTGGGTGACCAAAGTAGTAGACCAGGGAGGGGCTGTGGACATGGCCTACCTAGACTTTAGCAAGGTATTTGACACAGTCCCACACAAAAGATTAGTAGTCTAATTAGAGCAGTGTCAGTGGCTCAGTAGGTAGCACACTCGCCTCTGAGACCAGGATATCAGAGGGCTGTGGGTTCAGTTCCCACATCTGGCACTTGGGTTAAAATCCCAGTACTGACACTGTAGCGCAGCATGAGAGGGATGCTGCACTTCCGAGGTGCCATCTTTCAGATGAGATGTTAAACCGAGGTCTCATCTGCCTGGATTGGTGGTAATTCAGGTGGATGTTAAAGATCCCATGGCACTTCTCGAAAAAGAGTAGGGGAGTTTCCCCAGTGTCCTGGCCAAATTTCCCTCATTCACTAAAAATACCACCAACAGCTTAATCTGGTTCAAGGTCAGCTGGCATTCATCTATATCCAGATGCATTAGGTAAAAAATAGGCAGGATTTGTCTAGTGCACTTACCCGGTCAACAAAACTAAATAAATAAATAGCCAGCCTGGAAGTGGGTTCCAGGGTGGTAGCCTGGGTAAAACATTGGCTGAACAACAGGACACAGAAGGTAATTGTAAATGGAGTCAACTCTGAAGCAAAAGGGGTTACTAGTGGGGTACTGCAGGGTTCAGTACTGGGTCCAGTCCTTTTTAATGTCTTTACAAGTGACATTGCAGAGGGACTGGAAGGAAAAGTATGCCTCTTTGCAGATGACACAAAGATCTGCAACAGGGTTGATACACAAGGAGGCGTGGAAAGGATGAGAAGGGACTTGGCAAGGTTGGAGGAATGGTCAGAAGTATGGCAGCTTGGATTCAATGCAAAGAAGTGCAAAGTAATGCACCTGGGAAACAAAAACCCAGGGGAAGATTACACAATATGGGGGAGGTAGTAACAACAACAAAAATGGAAAGGGACCTGGGGGTAATCATATCAGATGACCTTAAGGTTGGCAAGCAATGTGAGAAGGCGGTAGGGAAAGGCTGGGGGGATACTGGGATGTATAGGGAGAGGTATCACCAGCAGAAAACAGGAAGTTATCCCCCTGTACAGACAGTTGGTGAGACCCCATCTGGAGTACTGCGTCCAGTTCTGGAGACCCCATCTCCGCAAGAACATAGACAGGATGGAGGCAGTTCAGAGGAGGGCAATTAAAATGGTACAGGGTCTGCAAGAGAAGCCATACGAGGAGAGACTAAAGGAGCTTAATATGTATACCCTTGAGGAAAGGAGGGAGAAGGGGGACATGATAGAAACATTTAAGCACCTCAGTGGAATCAACAAAGTCCAAGAGGGTAGCATCTTTCAGAAAAAGAGATGTGCAAGAACAAGGGGACACAATCTGAAGATAGAGGGGGGACGGCTCAGGGGCAATGTGAGGAAGTATTTTTCACAGAGAGGTGGTGGGCGCATGGAACAGCCTTCCTGAGGAGGTTGTGGGGTCTAAAACTGTGGGAGAATTCAAGAATGCATGGGACAGACATAAGGTAATTTTTGTGGGGGTAGGAAGAAATAGGCTGTTGGTTAAATAGGATCTGCAGCTTATCCATTAGGTAGGGAAATGGGCAGACTAGATGGGCCAAGCGGTCCTTATCTGCCATCAAAGTCTATGTTTCTATGTTTCTATGTTATTAGGGAACTGTAAAATATTTGTAAAACAAACATTTAGCAGCTTAGTTTTGAACAGTGCCTTAGAAGGGGCTTCTAGGCTGACCTGAATGGATGACCAGACATGTAGAAGCTGGAAAACTAAATCAGTTTTTAGTCAGAGGGAAGGAGCACGTGTAGTTTTAGTGCAGAAACATCCTTTAGTTCTGAAGAACTGATGAAAGAAACTGTAGGTGCCCTACAACCACCATGGAAGTGCAGAGAAAGAGCATATCCTTATTTCTGGTGAGTTGTAGCTATTCTCTTTTAGTTTGGGCTATGAAAATTATATGCTACTGTTCACTCAGTTATCAACCAGAAATCTAATATGTTTATACCTGTATAGTACATGGATTTAACAAGGTAAAGCTTCTGTCATTAATGTAGAGATTTTGTTCATACTGAAGAACAGATTTTGTAATTAAATGACTTTTAATGTCAGCATCTGCACAACAGAAGTATTTGACTCTGTAAACAATAGCAAAACTGATTGCTAAGGGAAGCAGTAGGGCAAAACTCTAGCTCCGGGGATCTAATGAGGAAACAGATGCAGACAAGGGGATAACGTACTTGTAAATTAGAAGTGGTAGGATAAGGACCCTAAATTAGTACAACCATGATTTGGACAAGGCCAAGGGACATATAATGCTACTCAGGAGATCTAAGGAGGAACTGATGCAGACAAAGGGATAAGGTAGCTGTAAATATTGGCAGACTTATTGACAATTGGTCTTCTGCCATTACGTTCTTTGTTTCTATCATTCAAAGAAATGGTATTTTAAAACTTCAAGCAAAGTACGTTTTCTTTTTTTAGAGTGTATGTGCTGTATTTCTTCAGCCTCTACAGGAGGGGTTGAATCATGTAGGCAGTTATTGAAAGTGGATAGATAGAAATGCTGTGCACACCATTAATTTATTTTTCAGAATGGATTTACAAAATTAGTATACCATTATTATAAAGAATGAAGTACTGTGGCATCATTTAGTAAAACAATTAAGCAGAGTATATTTTTAAACTGTAGTACTGATGAGGTACAATATGAGTTGTTTTCTGCAGACTGTTTAAAGTATACATTTTTATAAGATGACTATGCAGATTGTTAAGGTATAGTGTACAGCTAGTAAGGCCACTTGATTTTCCATTTTCCAAAATGGGCAATTCCATTTTCCACCACTTAAAATCTATTTTTTCCATTCATCCAAAACTAAGTGCAAATTATAATTTTTTGCACAATAAGAGTGGTGCAATATGGGAGTTTTACTCAAATGTAGCATCAACAGTGGTTGTAAATGTGTTATAAACAGGTTTTTATAAATACAAAATATTACTTTACAAGGTATTTAAAATTGGAAAACTCCATTTTAAATTTAGGATGTTCCATTTTTGCAGGAAGAAAGGTTGTCCTTACCTACTGTAGAACACTGCCGCCACAGCGCATTGGTCAGCATACCATAAAAATGGCTTACCATTCAGAACTTAAGGAAGTAATTTAATAGTTCTGTTACTGCCAAATGATAGCAGCAGTGTTGAAATTCCAAACTTGAGGAAAAAAATCACAACCAATTGCTGGCACGGTCCACAATGCGAAATGTAAGGCTATAAACTTTAAACTACATACTTTTACCGCAGACACCGTCGCACTCCTGAGCTGGCACCCTATAAAACCTATGTCCTCAGTAGACATTTAAGAGCCACTGCTTTTGTGTTTTTGTTGTCTTTATTTAGTTGGTGGTAGGAGTGAAAAGCAGAATGCCTCCAGAACCAGAATCCCCTCAAATCCCTTACCAGAATGCCCCCTAAGCAAGAACTATGGTGAGTGGCACTGGGGCAATAACTAAGGGAGGCATTCTGGCTGGTGTGTATTATGTTGGAGAAGGGCATTCAGTTCAAGAGATGATTCTAAATATGAGGCTAGCACCAGGGCTCCAGACTTGTTCCTAAACCCATCACCAGCACTATAAGAGGCACCATTGCAGCTGCTCCAATAGGCTGGTCCACCTGTTTAATGCAGCCCATCCTTACCTTCTGTTGCTGCTTCTGCTATTTCAATTTCCCATCAGTGATGACTGCCAGATCTTTTCCATGGTCTGTTACGGCTAGTTGTTTACTTGAGCATTACAGAGGTAGCAGCACAAAAAAATAGCAGTCAGATAAAGTTATTCATTTTTAAAAGTAGTGAACTTTTATTTCTGAAGTCTTTCTTCTTTCATTTGCAGTTTTCTACCAGGTAGTATTAGATGGGATGTAAATAGCAAACTTTACCTGGAAACTGACATACAGTATATAGTTCTGTTCCTTCTCATAACCAATTGCCATCATGACCTCACTTATATGACATCATAAGTGACTGATTGCACAGCAGGTCATTGGTCCATTTTGGTCAGTTGTGATCTCACAGACCATCAGGTCATAGGGATGACAATGTCTGAGGAGGATAGAACTACTGTAGCTATGTCAGCTGCCAGGCAGAACACTGTTCCACACATTACACCTAGTAATGTCATGTAGAAAATCTTCTAACTAGCAAAAGGAAAAAAAAACAC
This sequence comes from Neoceratodus forsteri, assembly GCA_016271365.2. Lineage (NCBI taxonomy): Eukaryota > Metazoa > Chordata > Ceratodontiformes > Ceratodontidae > Neoceratodus > Neoceratodus forsteri. Next base: position 604,693,530 of record CM057449.1, on the reverse strand, counting down.
TTCAGATATACAGCATACCTCTCAGAATACCCACTTTGCCCCACAAATGGCCTCCCTCCCACAGACAATATCCACACTGCCACCAGAATGGCCTAACATCCCCCCACCATGAAAAGCATACTCTACCATGGAATGGTCTACCATCCCCAAAGAAACTCCAATTCTTCCCCAGAATAGTCTGACACCCACAATGGAAGCACACCTATAAATGAAATGGCCTCCCAAGAGTGGGGCGGAGCCTGGCAGCCAACTTGGTGGTACGCTAATTCTTGCTGGAGTTACCCTATGAACCCCTAGCAGCCCATCCGTGACATCCAGTTGGGAGATCAGCACTTCTAAGAGCAAGCTCTCATTGTTGGATCACCAGATCTTTCATTTAAGACACTTCTTGTGAGAACTGGAGGCAGACTCGCAACTCTATGCCGCGATTAACAACTCGGGCCTGGCTGCATCTCACGCACTATATAGGCCAAGAACCAAGTGCCTCCTGAGTTTTTGGAGTGCTCAGTTTGACACACGGTGTGCAGGCATCAACCCAGAGACTGCAGGGGGAGAAATGGCCTCCTTCACTACTTCCGAAAGCTTGGGCAAGGACATTGCGAATATGATGGCGATGTTAAGCAAAGTATTACAAGATACTACAGAGCTAAAGCAAGCATCTACACAAATAAATGAGGAGCTGTGAGTACTAGCCCAGTGGTTGGAGGGCTCTGAAAAAGTTATAAAGCAGCAATCTGAACAAATTTTCAGCACAACGGTCACCTGAGGGAACATCATGGCCAGATTCAGTACTTACTCTCCAAAGCGGATGATTTGGAAAATAGAGCTTGAAGGCAGGATATCAGCATAGTGGGAATTCCAGAAAGAATGGAGGGCAAAGACATGATATCCTTTTTGGAGGATGCCCTGCCAGCGATGCTAGGGCTGGAGCTCAAGGCCCCACCAGAGATTGAGCGAGCCCACCGCACATTTGCACCCAAACACAAACCTGGTGAGCACCCTCGTCCAATATTGTGCAAATTTCTTCGATACCTGGTAAAGGAGAGATATCTCAGCCTAGCAAGAGAACTAAAGTTCCTAACGTGGCAAGATTGCACCATACAGCTTTACCAGGATTTCTCTCAGGAGCTAGCAAGGCAGAGAAGAGTATACGTAGAGGTGAAACAGCAACTATACAAGATGGGTATTCCCATCTCACTCAGATATCCAGCGCAGCTCCGAATCCAATATAATGGGGTCTCTCATACATTTGGCAACCCTGGGGATATGGAACACTTTCTGCATAACATACAGACACTGAGCAGCGACATGACCAATCCCCACAACCTGCAAGTAGCACAAGTAAACCGCACAGGGAGAACTCCTCGATTTCTTTTTTTTTAAATTCAACTTTATTAGTTTAGCAAATAACACAATGCAATGAATCCAAACAAGACTGTATATGTAATAGGAGAAGGAAGAAACAGAAACAAACAACAATCCCCCCCCCCCAAAAAAAAAACCTAACCCAATCCCAACCTCCCTAAAGAGATCCCCACCTCAAAACAACCCACATCAATGACTAGGATACTGTGCGACAAGGCTATCATTATAATTATCCACCTAACCCCAGTGTGCTTTTACATTGGATAATCAGGTTATAACACAGAGCCAGAGTTAATACCATGTAATAGGCTTAGGGATAGAGGGAAAAGAGATGCAAAGGAAAGAAGGGGGAGGGAAAAAAAAAACAGGAGAAGACAGGAGCTAAAAAGGGTGCTAGAGCCCGAACCAAGAGGCCAATGGTGAAGGTAGAGCGAGTATAGCTTGTCCCATTTTTTGTGAAACAAATCCATACGGTTACGTGAGCTAGCTGCAAGTCTCTCGAAGTCAAAGCAAGTTGATAGGTCTTTTATCCATTCGGTATATGTTATAGGTAGTTGATCAGTCCAATGCTTTAGGACTAGCCTTTTGACCACCATAGAGATTAGGGCAATGTGGTATTTGAGCTCCTGACAATCTATGGTGGTATAATTGCCTAGGATGCAAATTTTGACCGTGAAGAGGCTATCCAGGCCTAAAAGAGGGTCCAGATTATCTTGAATAGAATGCCACAGGGGGACTACCTTGACACATTGCCAGAAAATGTGAAGTTAATTCCCTTCACCTTGTGAGCATCTAGAGCAAAGGGGAAGAGATAGTTTTTTTAAATGAAACAATTTAACTGGGGTGTAATACATGTTATTTAGTATATGGTATTGGGTAAGTCTAAATCTATCTTGGGTATGGTATTTGTGCAGATCCTTCCATAAACTGGGCCAATTAGGGGTGAAATCAGGGGAAGGAGACAGCCAAATACGAGAACCTTCGAGCGGGCATGGAGAGTTATAGTCCAGCAGGTAGGAATATATTGATGAAATGGAATGGGCTCTAGGCGCTAGAGTTTCAATTTGAGAAAGGAAAGGACTGACCTGTGATTCACGAAAATCCGGACCAAACTTGACGTTGATGAGATGTCTTATTTGATATATCTTGAAAATAATGACGTTGGGAAGGTCAAATTTGGCAAGTATGTCAGGAGAAGAGAGAAGGGAGCCTTGGGAGTAAAAATTACTCACTGTAGTATCTTTAATTTGTGGGATCCAACCAGGGGGAATTAGAGAGTTTCCCAGTCTGATATTGGGGTTAAGAACAAGGGGTTGTGCTAGATCTGATTTGGGTGAGATTTTGAGGTAGTAAAGACATTGGGAGAGGGTTTTAAGAGAAGTAATAATAGTTGGGTTTGAAATCCACGAAATAAGCGCCGAAGTAGGGGTGAAGAAGATTGTTTTGGGGTCTATTTTGGCATCTAAGAGAATTTTCCTCTCGATCAGAAGCCAGAGCGGGGGAGGACAAGTAGATGTATCTGAGAACCATCTGCCCAGCTTAGAGAGGTGAGCTGCCCAGTGGTAGAATATTAGATTGGGAAGGCGAAGGCCCCCTTTATCTTCGGGGAGGCATAACTTAGAGAAGAAGCATCTGACAGCTTTATTTTGCCAGAAAAATTGCGAAAAGATGGAATGAAATTGACGTAAGTATGAAAGCGGTAGCCAGAGGCCTAGTAAATTGAGAGGGTAAAAAATACGGGGAAGAACATTCATCTTGATAATGTTAATCCTACCCCAAAGAGAGATGGGAAGTTTAGCCCATCTTTGTAAGTCTAATTGAATATTAGCTTTGAGGTCATCTAAATTAAGCTTTTTAAGCATAGCCAGATTGGAAGTGAAATGTATACCCAAATATTTAATTGACTTGGGGGACCATCTCATACCAAACTTAGCGAGGTCGTGTTTGAGTGTAAAAGAGTTCAGCGGGAATATTTCCGATTTAGATATGTTCAGCTTATAATGGGAGAGGCAGCCATAATGGGTAATGATTTGGAGTGCCTGCTTTAATGATTTGGCAGGATGAGCAACATGAAGCAAGATGTCATCTGCATAGACAGAAAGTACCAGCTCCTGCATTTGTACCGGGCAACCATGAATGAGTGGGGAGTGTTTAAGTTTGAGAAGAAGAGGTTCTAAATACAGGTTGAACAAAAAGGGTGAGAGCGGGCAACCTTGTCTGGTGCCGGTGTAAAGGAAAAAGATTGAGGAAAATACCCCATTGCAGTAGATCCTAGCCGAGGGGGACTTGTATAAAACCTGAATCCACTTGAGGAAAACAGGTGGGAAGCCCATTTTGGCCAGAGTCGCCCACAAAAAGTTCCAGTTGACTCTGTCGAATGTTTTCTCAGCATCTAAAGAGATCAAGGCCATAGGGGTATGGGATAATTGGGCAGCATTTGAGATGTGAGAAAGAGTTCTGAGGTGGTCTGCTGGGGAACAGGCTTGAACGAATCTGACTTGTTCCGGACTGAGGAGATGAACCCAGACCTTCTTGATCCTCTCGGCTAGGATCTTGGATAGGATTTTCATATCACAGTTTAGGAGAGAGATGGGACGGTAGCTAGCCAGGTCTTTGGGAAGTTTATTAGGCTTGAGAAGTAAAACGATTGTGGCTTCTAGTAGAGTGGGGTCCAGGTCCTCAGCGTTGAGCAGAAAATTATACAATTTAAGGAGTAAGGGGGCAAGATCTTTGGTAAAAATTTTATGAAAGTTCGAGGGGTATCCATCAGGACCCGGAGCCTTGTCCGGAGCGAGAGAGATGATGGCATTTTCAATTTCAGAAAGAGTAATAGGGGAGGCAAGGGCATTTTATGTATGATACTGAAAGATGAGGAAGGTTGACGTCTAATAGATATTTTTCTATGTCCAGAAGGGGTACCGAGGGGGAAAGACTGCTATAGAGATTTTTATAGAAATCTTCAAAAATCTGTGTAATGTCCCTGGGGGTAGTCTTAGTTAGGCCTTCAGGGGTTTGCAGAGCCGGGATTAATCTTGAGCTCTCTAACGTGCATAGTCTTAAGGCCAAGAGCCTACCGGCTTTTTCGACCTGATCAATATATTTTGATTGGGTTTTTAATATGGTATACTCAGCTTTCTCCTTAAGAAGGTCAGCATAGTCATTTTTTACTTTTAAGAGGGATTCAAGAGAAGCCAAAGGGGGAGGAGGGGGTGTATGAGCTCTCCAATTCCTTAATTTTGGATAATAATAGGACAGCACGGGCCTGCCTAGTCTTCTTCCTAACCGAGGCTAAATTAATTAGCTCTCCTCTAAGGTAACATTTCAGGGAGCACCAGATGATATCCATCCTCGGGGATGAATTCATATTGACCTCAAGGAAATTAGAGATGAGAGTTTTAATGCGAGCTACAGTTTGGTCTTCCTTAAGGAGCTGGGTGTTGAGTTTCCAGATCATGTCACGTTGAAAATTGGGGTCAGGGGAGATTTTCGCCCAGACAGTAGCATGGTCGGACAGTATTATCGGTTCAATACTGGTCTGGAGAAGGCCAGGAAGAAGGGAATTACTGATTAAAATATAATCTATTCTGGACCAAGATTGATGGACTTGGGAGAAAAAGGAGAAGGATCGGAGGGAGGGGTTAGTGAGACGCCAAGGGTCACATAACCCTAATATTTGCACAAAGTCCGCTAAAGATTTTTGAGCCGGGGTTGCAGGCCGATTAGAATCCTGAGACCTATCCAGAGAATGGGATGGTGGGACATTCCAGTCCCCTCCCAAAATGAGTTGTGAGGGTAGAAGGGTACCTAACTTATCCGCCAGGGTCATAAAAATCTTGGAGCTCCCCCCTACTGGACCATAAATTGAGCCGAGGATGACCTTACAGTTATTGAGGGAACCTTTGACCAGGACAAACCTTCCGTCCGGGTCAACCAGTGTCTCCTCCGTCAAGAAGGCAACGTAATTTTTAATAAGGATGGCCACCCCCCTGCTGGAACTTGACCCGCTCGCTGCAAAAACTTGAGAGAAGCCAGATCTGACAAGCCATTTTTCCTCACTTTTGAATAAATGGGTTTCCTGTAACATGAGTATCTCAATTTTGAGCAAATCGCAGTGATTGAACACCTGAATCCTCTTGGTTCTTTCCCTGAACCCTCGCACATTCCAAGTAGCTATTATAATTGAATTTGTAGCCATTTCAAAAACAGTAAGATAAAAATAACCATGGTAAAGCTATTGGTATAAATCGGTGTGAAAAGGCACACTCTGACCCCCCCATCAGACTGATTAGGAATTGTGAAAAAACAAAGCCAGATCTTTGGAGTGATACAATCCAACAACAAGAATAGAAAATAAAATATATCCCTTGAAGTTTAGCACAGACCAGCCTCAGAGCCCCCGTGTCCCCAACAAGAAAACCCCTACAAACTATGTACATTCTGGTGCCTAACGTGTCATGAAGGAATTGGTGAAACCAAAGACATGCAACTGTGCACCAGAGCCCAATGACAAACCCCAAAATTAACCCAGTCGTTAAATCAAAAATGCTAAATGCTATCGAGGAAAGTGGAGACAAGGTGCATGCCAGGAATGTCCCAATAATTTTAGCGAGAAGTCCCCAGCCAGAAAAATTAGGGCTGCCATATCCCCCCTTTATGAGCTCGTAGGGCAGCATCCTTATGCACCGAGCATCTCTGGGAACCCCCCCCACCCACCAGCACTTAATCATTAGGTCCCTGCCAAACAACGGCCTTGTAAGCCTGTGAGACCTATCGGGAAAGAAAAAAGCCCCAGGAAGCTTTGCTTAGGGTAGTACCCTTTGATTCTGCTGCCTAAGTAAGTATAATCACTGGACTTACCCCCATCCGTGTAATTCTGCAGTCCATATGAAGGCCAACGCAAAGAATGAGAGTGGGGTCAGGACAGAATCGCGAGGCTGACTTTAGCCTTGTTCCCCGGGGAGCAGAATAAGCTGTGGGACCAAAACCGGTCCGCTTTCAAAACGGTCAGACCGAACCATGAGCCACCAACCCAAATGTTCCAAGACATGGGCCAACTAAACGGCCACGGCCTACCGCCACCAACGCTTAAAGTCTATGATACCCCAGCCTCCCAGAAAAATGGAACACCAAAACAAATACTTTAGGTAAATAATCAATCCTGACATAGCAAAATGTGAATGCCAAACGTAGGCAACAAGCCAACCACTGGATTAGAGAGAGTCAAGTCATTTGTCTTTGAACAGATTGGGTAGCCTGGAGGTTAGATCTTTGGTAGCCTGTTCAGGCGTCTCGTAGGTTGAGGAAGAGCCATCGATCGTGATCTTAAGTGTGGCAGGGTATAGCATTCTGAAGCGGATACCTGCCGCAATAAGCTTCTGCACCACAGGATGGAACGCTGTTCTCTTCTGTCTGGTCTCAGCTGGCAGATCCTGGGCAATCCGTAGCTTAGTAGAGCCCCACATAATAGATTGCAGCTCACGAGCCTTCATGAGGACATGCTGCTTTTCAATATAGCTAAGAAACTTGACAATAATTGGCCGCGGGGGAGAGTCCGGTGGGGGCCGTGGTCTCAGGGACCTATGAGCTCTCTCCAGGTGATATAGGGGGTTGAGAGGCGAAGGGCCGACGACTTTTGCTAAGAACTTCTGAAGAAAAGCGATGGTATCTGGACCTTCTTCTTGTTTGGGCAAGCCCAGTATCAGAAGATTATTTCACCTACTACGTCCCTCTAGATCTTCGGTCTTGGCTTGTAGTTTCTTCACCTGCTGTTTTAACGAGATGATTTCAGGATCCACTGTGCCTCTCCATTTTTCCTGGGACCGGATCATAACCTCTGAGTCGGAGACCCTGGTTGTGAGTGAGGTAAGATCCCCTTTGATTGATTTAAGCTCCGACGTGATGCCCTCTAGTACTTCCCTGAGTGGCGCGATTTCCTGTAGAAATTTCTCTTCGGTAAGGGGACTCGCCAAGGAAGTAGCACCGCCCGTTTTACCAGGATTATTGATAGCTTGGCTCCTGGCTTTTTTGGATAGTTTTTCCGGTGTAGCTGGAGGGGTATGCCACATCGCGGCCTGCTTCATCTCTGCCTCCATCCTTGATTCTGGTAGCAGGATGCAATAAAAGAACGCGCTGAGGCCAACAGGCAGAGAATGAGAGGCAGTTTGGTGTTATTATTTCCAGTGTTGGTTGTGGCTAACCGCTTTAAAAAGAGATTTAAGCTGATAGGTGGTGGGAGCCCAGAGACAGCACAGCTATTCAAGGAGCTAGCATCACGTGACCTCCCCTTCCCGATTTCTATGGAAATAGCAACTAGTTCCAAGCTGAAGGATACAGAGCTGGGGGGGGGGGCCTGGCAGAGAACTCAGCAGGGATGATCGAGGAAGCCTGGGAGGGATACACCTAGCAGAAAGTCGTCGGTCAGGAAGAACAGATCTAGGAGCAGACAGAGATTGCAAATCCTCTCAGATGACAGCACGATTTCCCCAGCCATTACACCTATTAAGCTGTCCAATAGACATGAACCTCTGAGGGACCTTGTGCCGCATGCCCTGGACTTAACTAAGAATTCGGACTGTCTGTCCCCAGAAGATCTCACAGATCAGAGTTTGCTTAAGGACTGGGCCCCACAGTGACAGACTGGGCCAAATGCAAGGTAGATCTGCAGGCCGAGCAACAGCCGCCAAGATGACTGAGGGGTTCCAACCTTACTTTACCTGCCCGACTTGCTGGGCCTTGAAGGGTTATGGAGGGGTTGAGTTACTCTCACCATCCTTCCCTCTTGCCAGTTAACATATAGGGGATAGTCCCCCTTGTTTGGCTGGCACCCGAGTAGGGTCTTTTATGTTTGGCCGGTAATGGCAAGGAGGCAGTATTTTGGGGCTTGCCCTGCCTCCTTTGTCAGATGGCCTAAGGCCAAATATGGGTCATGTTATTTGGGTGAACAAAGTTAGATGTTTTCTAACTACATCAGAGAGTTAACGCAAAGCCTTTTATTATTTTCTTTTTAGATCTGCACAGCAAATACCGGGTTCACTCAGTCAGAGAGAGTTCGTCCCCCATCTAGTGGTTAAAAGGGGGAACTGATCTGAATTTTATTGTCTGTTCAAACATGGTTTAAGGGTGTCAATTTTATGTTCCATGATTTGCTGCTTTATAACCTTGTACTCCCCACGTGCTAAGTTTTGAGAGGGTTCACAGGGCCCTACTCGAGGAAAGTAGCAGTAGAGGTCACACTATAGGATGATTGCAAAATTAGAGATTTCTGGTAAATTACCAGGCCCCTCGCTCAGGAGGGGTTCTATTGATCATGGACCATATCCATATGCAATGGTCAGATCGTACAAGGAGAGCCTTTTAGGCGATGGTTTGGTACAAGGAGGGTGGTATGGAAAGGTACAAAAAAAGTTGTGATAGGGACTAGAAGGGCATTAAGGGAATTGTTTCACAGTGTATGTGGGGATTGCAGAAATATAGAGGGCAGACATGGGAAGGGACTAGGGTTGTTTCGAAGGCCAAGCTTCCTACACACAGACTTCTTAGTTTCCTGGTAATTAGGTGGGGCTCTCGAGAATTTTTGACTGTTACTACTCATGGCAGGTAAAGATATGGTAATGGCTACCTCATGGAATGTGAGGGGCCTGAACTCACCCATTAAACATAAGAAAGTACTTGCCCGACTTAAATCCCTGAGAACTCAGATAGTCTTCTTAAAGGAAATTAAGCTAAATCATATGGAAGCGCAAAAACTAAGGCGGGAATGGGTGGGATGGGAAGTTCATAATGTGGCTAACAAAACCAGAGGAGGGGTTGTCATACTGTGTCATAGAAACTTAAAATGGTCTATGCAAGAACAAAGAGCTGACAAAGGAGGGAGATGGGTATTAGCCAAAGTAGGCACCCCCACAGGGAATATAGCTTTAGCTGACATTTACGCTCCAAATGAGGACACCCCCGATTTTTTTCATAAACTTTCACAAGAGCAATTGGAGTTGTCGTCAGGGGTGGATGACATTCTCCTGGGGGGGGAATTTAATTTAACTATGGATTCCCTCCTGGATAGATCCAACTCCAAGCCAGATGCATACCCCTGATCCATTAGGGCTTTAAAGGATATGTTATCCCTGCACAAGTTGCAAGACATATGGAGAATAGCCCACCCAGTTGAGAGGGACTATACCTATTTCTCTGAGGCCAAACAAGTTGCTAGTAGATTAGACTATTGGTTTATCTCTCCGAACATTATAAATAAGGTACTTGATGTTACAATTGCCCCTTTATACATTTCAGACCATGCCCCTTTAACATTAGCCTTGGGTCCGTTTGCTCCCCACACTAGGTCAGTCAGTTGGAGGTTAGACCCTCTATTGTTGCAGGAGACAGACTTCAAAGAGTGGCTTAAAGGGGAGGTTAAAACCTTTTTTTCTGACAATCCGCGTGCGTCTGCAACTGCAGCAGCCATCTGAGAGGTTTTTAAAGCCACGATTAGAGGTCGAATTATTAGTTATGCTGCCTACCGTAGGAAGCAGAGAGAAAATGAGGCTAAGGAACTAGAGAGGGTATTGGGAGAGAAGGAAGGCCATTACAAGAAGGACCCTACTAAACTCCAGAACCCTGATCTGCTTTATGACTTCCTGGTCCTACGAATGAAATTAAACATGCTTGCGTCTAGAAAAGTGGAATTACAAATTCTAAGATTAAAACATAAATACTGGGCGGGGGGAGAAAAAGCTGGGAAACTCCTAGCCTTCCGGCTATAAAAACAACAAGCTGAGAGGCATATAGCCCAACTAAGGGACAATAAAGGGGTAAAACATAGTAAACCAGAGGTCATTAACCAAATCATTCTATCTTTCTACAAAACCTTGTACAGCTCCCACACTACCTGGGACGAGTCTAAATTTGAGGAGTTCATGGCAGGTACACGACTTCCTAGACTCACAGATGCCCAGAGACCATCTAGAGGCCCATGGAGATTCAAGAAATAAAGAGGCAATTAATAAAATAGCCCTCAAAAAGCCCCAGGGAGATGGGTTCTCTATTGATTTTTATAAGGTAATACCAGAGATAGTATCTCATCCAGTAAGGGATATGTTACAAGAAGCTTGGGATCAGGAGATTCTCCCCGCCACCCTCAGGGAGGTGATCATCACAGTCCTTCTTAAAGAAGGTAAGGACCACACCCTACCTACAAGCTATAGGCCCATTTCATTGATTAACACATACACCAAAATACTAGCTAAGATACTAGCAGCTAGAGTGGAGAAAATCCTCCCCTGTTTGATCCACACCTCCCAGGTGGGCTTTGTGAAGGGCCGTGTCAGTTCAGATCATATTAGATCCTTAATTTCCCTTATACAGAAGGCAGGGATGGCCCCCACTCCAGCAGCAGCTATTTCAGTAGATTTTGAGAAGACCTTCGATTCAGTAGAGTGGATTTTCTCCACAGGATGCTGCTGCACTACAACTTTGGTGATGTGTTTAGGGGCTGGGTCAAAACACTGTACACGTCTCCTATGTCCAGACTGCTTACTAATAAAACACTCTCTGCACCATTCGAACTACATAGGGGCACCAGGCTGGAATGTCCCCTCTTCCCGATATTGTTTGTGCTGGTCATAGAAGTCCTGGCTAGTGTTTTGAGGGAACATACAAATATTAAAGGTATACCAGTAGGCTCTGAGTCGTATCAGGCGCTGTTATATGCTGATGACCTTCTCATTCTAACTGACAATTTTCAATTCAGTTCCAAATATATTGTGAAGTTACCCCAATCCTTTGGTAGCATCTCAGGCCTTAGGATTAATCAGGGTAAAACAGAAGTCCTCCCCCTGAATAAGCAGCTTTCATCTTAAGATATCTCAGCAGTGGGCTTGGTTAGGGCCAAGGCGGGAATTAAGTATCTGGGTATTAGGGTAAATGCTAATGTATCCTCCCTTCTGGAGACTAACCTCTCTCCACTGATTGATAGCCTCAAGGTAGAAACTCAAAGATGGAAACAGTTAAACCTCTCTCTCCCCTGGAAAGTGGCGGCAATTAAAATGATGATTGTGATGAGGGTGTTTTACACACTATCTCACCTTCCAATTGAGATCCGCAAGAAATGGTTTCAATTACTGGATAGTTTGCTATGGGTGTTTATGTGGGAAAATAAGACCCCACGGTATAGTAGAGCCAAACTCCGTGCTCCATGGAGCAAAGGTGGGTGATGCCATCCGCACTTTCAACATTACGCATATGCGTTTTCAGCCACAGCCACTTGCAGACTGCTTCAGAGAAACAACTCTGATTTAGCAGCTTGGGAAGCAATAGAGAGGGTGGCCCTGCAAGAGTCCCATCTGGTTGGATGTATGGGCAATCCCCTCCCTTCCAATTTTCAGTTTTGGCTCACAATAAAAGCAGCTCATAAGGCCTGGTATCAAGTGGGTGCCATAAGTAACTCCTGTTTGAATCTGGGGAAATACCTCCCTCTAAGGAACAACCCAGGTTGGACCATTGATCATAAACCCCTGAACTGGGAGTGCTGGAAGGGGAAGCAGATCAACACTCGACAAGACATACTAATGGAGGATGGCCATACCATAGATAGTTTTACCTGTCTGAAAGAGAAGTTTAATTTGGGTCCTAGTGATTTTTGGAGATATCTTCAATTGAGACGTTTATTCATCCGGATTGAAAAGAAGGTGCAGGTGCTCGATGTGTCAAGGCAAGAGCAGAGCCAAACAAAACAAACTGCCTCTAGACAGCTGGCTACAATCACAGAAAGGCCTGGCAGGCCGTATTTATAGGTATATGAGGGGTGCTCTAACAGACCCATCCCTACCTGTCAAAACTAGGTGGCAGCATATGTAAAATCTTCCCGTCACTGAGGAAGCCTGGCAAAGGGGCCAGTTAACAGCATAAAAAGCCTGTGGGGACCCCAGAAGCTTCTTTATCCAAAATAAGATAAGACACCTCTGGTACCATACTCCAGTAGTACTAAAGAAAATGAATTTACTTACGAATGATAGGTGCTAGAGATGTAATGCGAATGGAGCAGACTTACTCCATATACCGTGGCAGTGTGATCCCATCCATCCTTTCTGGTCGGAAATACTTACATGTTGTTCCAATGTATTGGGGCAAAAGGTTCCTACCTCTCCTAGTTTTTGAATCTTGGGGCTCCCACCCACTGAATTCAGACTATCTTACCCCCACTTGTCCTGGCTTATACAGGCCTCAGTGGATGCTAAACGGCTGCTTCTATGTAGATGGAGGACTAGGGAGGTACCCTATCTCACAGCTTGGTTAGTAGTTATGACTAATTTGGCCAGTTTCTCCAAGCTAACTCACTTGGCTGCAGTAACCCTGCGTGCCTTCCTGGATAAATGGGATCCATTTATGCAGTACCTTCAGAATGCACCATCACATTTCGTAAACCCTTTGGGTAAAGATATGTTAAAGCCACCTTGAGTACTCCCAGTCTTACTTCTTCCTGCCCGCTGGTGATAACTGGTATGGTAAATGAGCCCCCTCCCCCCCCCAGTACCCCACATTGCGAGTAACAACCCAGTCCCATGTCATGACCGTGATTTCATCCACGTTCTTCAAATGTATTGTAAATGCATGGTGAATACTTTACTATGATACAGTATGTAATATCTGTATGGAATGTATCACTTATATATACACTGTGATATATGCCCTGTCTCTATAACAAAATAAAAGAATCTAACTGCAAAAAAAAAAAATGGCCTCCCAACCCCTAAAGAATTCCCACCCTGCTCCCAGAATGGCCTTCCAGTCCTCACAGAATGCCCACCCTCCCTCCAGAATGGTCTCCCACCACCCCAAGGAGTACCTACCCTGTACCCTGAATGGTCTTCTCTACCCTTAGCCCCTAATGGCCACTCACTTCTCTGCCACTGCTGGTACACTCTGCCAATGTAAGTGCCGCAGCCAGAGCACCTCCATGACCTGCCAACACCAGCTGGAATCAAACCAGAATGAACTCCCCTACCCTGAACCCCTGCTGGAAACCTCCACCTACCTGCCTGTGCTAGAACCCCTCCCATCCTGCCTGCCCCAGCTGGAACATCCCCCAATCTTCCAGGCCAAGCTGGAACATTCCACAAAAATGTCTGCCTCAGTTGGAATCATATCAGAACAGCCTTCCCTACCTTTGGTTCCTGCTAGACCCCAATCTGCCTGTTTCTTCTGGGAACACCCCAGGTCACCCTCACACACTGTCAGATCATCCCTCCACACAGACACGCATATCTTCCTGCTGCAATGCCCTTGACTTACTTGCCCCAGTGAGAACATCCCCCACTCTACCTTCACAAGGCAATACACGCCAACCTGTTCTGGGAACTGCCTCCCACTCCCAATGGAAGCTCACCCTGCCTCCCTGAATTGCATCCTTCACCTGTGGAATGCCCATCTGCACATGGAATGTCTTCCATCCTCATCTAATGCCCACCCTGCCACCAAAATGGCCTCCCTTATCAAATGAATGATCTCCCTTCACCAGCAGAATGACCACCTAGCCAAAGGAATTACTGTACCATATTCCATGCCATAGAATCCGTACCATGCACCCAGAATGGAACCCTTCCCCTTTGAAACACCTACCTTGCTCCTAAAACTGCCTCCTATCCCAAATAACACCTGTCCTGTCCTCCAAATGCAAACAGTATCCAAATCAGTGTAAGAAACACAACAATGCTTGAAATAAATATACTCATTGTGGCAAAAGTCTCTGTCTACCTGGTCTTTTCTGAATACAGTGAAGTAATGTGTGCTCTACCCTGGTTGTTTCTTCTGCTGCACAAGCCTTTGAAAGTAGCTAAATGACTTTTTTCCTAACCTCAAATAAACTATCTCATATGTAAATGAGGTATTCAAATTTTCCTTGACAACTTTTTAAGAAAAGTTTACAATTTTCCAAAATCTCCTGCAGCACCTCTTGAGTTGAGTGCCTCTGAAATGTCATGATGCACATTAAGGAAAACAAAAATGACTCAGCACTCTACTCATCTTTACTCAGTTTTCAACTGAGCTTTTATTTCTTAAAACACCATGGGCTTTAATTATTACAAGACACGCTCGGTATAATTGCAGCAAATAACAACTCAGCCTGAGCCAAAAGGTAGGAAACACACAGAGTTCAATAGCGTCCTAGGACTGGATGCCAGGGAAGAGCCATTTTACAGCTGATTGGCAGAGCGCTCAATTAGCAGATGGCATGGAGTGTGTGAGCTGTCAAAAGTACATCCTTCTCTGCAGATACAGTGGAGTGAGAAAGGGAGGAATGCAGTAATCTAGCTGTATAGCACTCCATTACTTTCCCCTTCAGAATGTTTCTGGATCTTTGTTTTGATGCTAATAATATTTGAGAAATGTACTGAATTCTAAAAATGCATTTACCTGCAAAAAGAAGAAAAAATTTAGTTTTGCATTCTGTCGTGATCCTCAAATGCATGATGCACTTTTTTCTGGGGATGCCATCTCATTTCTAAAGTCTCCTGTTTGTGCCAATTTACTGCTATACTGATCAGCTTAGTTTCATTGAGTTATGGTGGACATCACATGATGCCCATATAAACAATCACCATATTTAGTTGGATACAGTACATTTCACCACAGAATCAGGTGAGGCAGTAGGTCACCTGGCAGCACACCAATATGGTTTCACGTGCTGGCTGTCTGGCTATAAGTCTCAGACAGTAAATGTGGGAGCAGGCAGTGAGTATCTTGGGCCAGTGGAGACTATTCCAGTAAGCATGGGATCGTGGGCTTGTGGATGAGATGAAGGCGAATCCAACTGAACTCTAACTGACCATGTAAAGAGGAAAAAAGTGAAAGTATCAATACCAAAACTAGAATTTTACTGTTTCCACCACAGTAAACCAGAGACCCTTATTATATTGTCACAGAAGGGAGTTACAGTTTGAGGTGCAGTCAAGAATAAGGAACAGATGAATTCTATGTATTGCTGTGAAATTTGCATCAAACAGATGGCAAGATGGCCCCACAGGATACAATACTTTCTTTTTGTGGGGGTCCACTGGTACAGCAGGTACAACAAGTGCTTTGTTTTTGGTGCAGTACAGTAGAATATATAAGTGCTGGTTCCAAAAAAACAAATACACAAATATAAATTACAGTATAAAAAGCAGATGGCAATACTGAAGAACAATTACTCATACAGAAGGTGGGGATGGCAGCCACTGATGCTGAGGATTAATACTTTATACACACAGATAATTCTGAGAAAGAGCTCAAAGGGAAGGGGATGTTAATAAATTCTAATTGACTATGATCCTATTATCAGGCAAATGTCCATTGATAAAAAGGGGATAACGGTTTGCACTTGGCTATGCCACAGGAACATGGGTGGGGATGTAATGTACCTGTATGGCTAAGTTTCAACATTGTGAACAAAATAGTTCCAATGAAGGGGGAGGTGTGAAGGAAAGAAGTCTGTTTACATGTACAGCCGTGAAAAGATGGAATTGTTCTGGAAATGAGGGATGAATTTGATCATAAAATGGAAAAAAAAATATTTGAAAGAGAAGGGGGTGGTGGGAATATCCTGGGCTCAGTAAAATAGTCAATATCATTATTCCTTTTTAAGTAGTAGATGACCCCAAACATGGTTTCCTGGTGTGATAGTTCAATGCAAATTGTACTGTACAGTTCACCATGCCTCAACACAGTGCACTCACAATAGGCATCTGGGTGTTGAGAAGACAAAAGTGTTGAATATCAAACTCTGGAGTTATTAATAAATGCAGACATATACTATGGATGGGCTGTAGTTTATACAGCAGCATCTAAGTATGATAGACATGGCACCATTTATGGAAATCGTCTAGCGGATACATCTGTTGCATGAGCATTGTCTGACCTTTTCCCTAAATAAATTCTATATTTGCGGTGTTTTGGGACTTAGTGCTGAGGTGTTCAGATTCTGACACTTATGCTTCTGAAGTGACTTGCTTTTATTGGCTAGGTTGTACCCAAAATTACTTCTCATAATTCCTCTGTGTTGTGGCTGTGATTCACTGGCCAGGCAGGCTGAGAATCCTGTCACGGACTGATATATTAGTCCAGAATTCCTATACATTCTAATTCGGTAGACAGCCTAAGAGTTAACCCACCTCCCCTGTGGCCTGGAATAAAGAAGTTTTCCCTGGTGCCTCTTACTTTACAGATACTACTATACTCCTCTTCATATATCATAAAATGGCTTGTAAAAAAAAAACCAGCAATATTACTGGTTACAACCAGTCACATGGCCATGCATTAATGCGTGGTTCAGATTTTGTATTCTTTGTTCACTATGAAGATTATGGTCGAAGTATAAAAACACATAAGTTAACAAAGAGAGCATAGGTTCTGAAACTGACGGCTTTGACTCAAAGGAACATCTAAGAGGATCTTAATCCTTGTAAAATAGACAATCTCACATACTTTAGCACTATTGGGCACAGCTTGCAAACTCTGTCAACAAATCAGACAAAGTACAACTAAATCAGGGACAAATTACCAAAATAAGGAACAGTAAATAAATACATGGTACTAGTAACCTATGATGCTGTTCAAAAAACAGATTTGGTGTTGCCATTTACCTCTGTTGTTCCCTTGTGCCCCACCCTGATGAGGGGGTCACTATTGCAGCATCCTTCCTATGACCAACAAGGGTGGCTGGCAAGCAGCTGCCTCCACAGCCAATGTCAAGGAAGCTCCTTGTTTGGCTGGCAGGGTGTGTGTGGGTGCAGGGCAGCCCACACCCTAATTTTCTGAGAGCTAAGAACCTCCCATGTGTGATGCACCTGACCCTCAGCCTACACTACAGTGGGATTCTGGTGGATAGCACACAAATGCCGGCCTCTCAGGTTAGAGTATGATGCATTACTGAAAAGTCACAGGGCTGGCGACAAATCACTGATTCTGTGTAAAAACAAACAAACAAAAAAACTTCTGAAAACTTTGGCCTAGATTTTCAAAGACCTGGATGTACTACTTCCAGAATGTTCACAGCTGCATCTCTATAAGGGCAGCAGAATGTTTGTGTGCAACTTTCAAACATTCTGACCCACTCATGATACCTTGAACGATGATGCACGCATCACACATTTGACTCATGCATATATTTTGGAGAGCAGTCTTGCAAACGTGCAACTAAAAGGTAGACCATACTGTACGTGGTCTATCAGTTTTCTCACAAGTACTGCAAGTGCAGCCAAACTGGGCCATAACTGGCTGAAAATCCAGTCCTATACCTGTAGCTTTAATATTTTGTTTTTATGTTTGCTTGCACACATGTGCAAGAAACATAGTGCCATCATCCGAGTTTCTGGAGGTGTGGCACCCCCTCTTCCAATTCCCTCCGTGTATTTGCAGGCACGGACACAGTTGCCCAATGCATGCTGCAGCTGTCTATGACAGCACTCGAGAATGCAGTGGCTTACAGTTGAAAGGGAGAGAGCCGCTTCAGTGAGCATGATCAGATAAGGGAAGTGCTCACTGAAGTGCTCTCCTCCCTCCCCCTAACAGTCTTCCAGGTGTCACGCTGGGAGCCCACCCCAGCGTGGCAACAATGTGTTTGGCTGACTGGGGTGCCCAATCCCCAGTTTGTGCCACAGTCCCCCCAAGAGATTACCGAGTGCCACGCTGGGAGCCCACCCCAGCGTGGCAACAGTCGGAATGGCCGACGGGGGTGTCCAATCCCCGTCGGCTCCACTGCCCCCCAAAGCTTTCCAGCTGCCATGCTGAGAGCCCACCCCAGCATGGAAAATGTCCTGCGTCATGTAATTGCCATGCTGGGAGCCCACCCCAGCATGGCAAACGTCCCGCATCGTGATTAAAAAAAACAAAACCCTGAAAACACAAAAACGGTCCCTCGTAGTCTCCCTGCCCCCCCACAACCCGCTCCCACCCACTGCGCACCCTGCCTCCCCACACCCCCTCTCACCCCACACTTACCTCCGGAGCTTGGCACGACGATCTTCGGTGGACCAGAACACGTCTGCACTCTTCAAAGCCGACCGCGAACTGAGGAAATGCCGGTAAGCTGTATAATGTAATGAATAGGGTTTTTTCAACTTTGCTGCATATCTCAGGCATTTTTTGGAATTGTGGCACCAAATTTTCAACATGGGGTTTTTGGGACCCCTCCTCATGAATTCTGTCACTGTCATGGCGTTAATCGGGCCCGAAGGGTGATTTCCCGTCACTGTGAAATCACCTTTTGGGAATGATTAACAAAATGACAGTGCCAATATTCATAGGTGGGCTCTCAAAAGCCTATGTTGAAAATTTGGTGAAAGATTCTAAAATGACTGTTTTACTTAGCTGCAAAGTTATGCGCTTGTTCATGCATGCCCGAGGTTCATTTTAATTTTCAATATTTTCACTCCAGATTTTCAATATTGCCATTTGACCACACTTCCTTATGAGTAGCATAGCTGTCATTTTTCACATCTCACCTAAAATGTGTTTCCACGCGTGTAGTGCACAATGGCACAGTCGGTGTGCGAACTCAATGTATGGGACACATTAAGAAAATCACAGTCACACTGTTCATGAGCAGAAGTGTTAAAATGGCTATGTTAAATATTTGGTGAAAAAATTCCCAAAAATGACTGTTTTATGAGCGTTTGTTGTGCTGATCCTATGCATGCTCATAAGTTCACAAATTTTCAATATTTTCACTCCAGATTTTCAACATTGCCATTTTACCACACCTCATTATGAGCAGTATAGCTGTCATTTTTCACATCTTGCCCAAAACATGTTTCCGCCCATGTAGCGCACAATGGCGCAGTCGGTGTGCGAAATCAATGTATGGGACACATTAAGAAAATCACAGTGACACTGTTCATGAGCAGAGGTCTTAAATTGGCTATTTTGAAAATTTGGTGAAAAAATTCCTAAAAATGACTGTGTTATGAGTAAGCATTACGCAGTTTCCACACACCCTCGTAAGTTCATGAATTTGTAATATTTTCAGTCCAGATTTTCAGCAGTGGCATTTTTCCATGCTTCCTTATGAACAGTATAGCTGTCATTTTTCACAACATGTCCAAAATGTGTTTTCACACTTTCAGCACAGAAATGCGTGGTCGCTGTGGGAATCATTTTTTGGGACAGAGAAAGAAAATCACAGTGACACTGTTCATGACCGGAGGTCCCAAAATGCCTGTGTTGACAATCTGCTGTAAAAAATTCCCAAACTAATTACATTAAGGGTGCACGTTGCACAGTTTCTACACACGCTCGTGACTTCACCAGTTTTTTAAATATTTTCACTGCAGATTTTCAGCATTGCCATTTTTTACACCTCCCCATGAACAGTACAGCTGTCATTTTCACATCTTGTTCAGAATGTGTTTTTGCACCTGTCGTGACAAATGCCGTAGTCACTGTGCAAAAGCAGCTTTCAGTTAACAAACTGATATTGCCACTGTTCATGAGGTGGGGGTCACAAAATACCCATGTTGAAAATTTGGAGTGAAAATACCAACGAATACCTGAGGCGTTAGGGTTTCCGACCACAACACCCTACCCTGTAGAGAATGACAGGCATCAGGGCTGTGACTTGGGATTGTCACCTGCAATGCTCATACCATTCCACCCCCCCCCCACAGCCTGCAGCCACTGAGAGGCATCGAGGTGTGCCTTGGACTCTTCAGCCCCAAAGTTCACCCCATTCTCCTATACCGCACCCATCTCACAATATTTCCTGATGGAATGGGGTGCGCATAAGGGCCAAAGACCCCAAGGCACACCGTGACACTTGTCAGTGTCTGCACAGTAGGGTGTGGTGAAATGGCGTGGCCGTTATGACTGATGACTCAAAGGCACACCCCAATGCCTGTCACTATCTGCAGGGTGGTGATGGGGTTGGCTTCAGTTCAATACTTCACTGCCATTCCTATTATGCAGCTCTGTAACTCCTACACTACCAATGCCAATGCCAGCAAGCAAACATTCGGCATTGACAAATGCTTGTATTATGTGCTTTAACCAGGGCTGCAGCTATGAATTTTGGGGCCTTGGACAAGTCACTTGAAATGGGCCCCTGTTTCCCAAACCAGCTAATGCCTGGGGTAATGCCAGCTCCTCAGGTGGGCCCCTCCTGAGCTCAGGGCCCCAGACAACTTCTCCACTTTTTCCCCCATTTCTGCGACCCTGGCTTCAACATCTCTACAGCGACAGAAATACTGTTTCGTATGGTACCTCTCAGCCATTCAC
The DNA here is from genome assembly GCA_016271365.2 of Neoceratodus forsteri. Classification (NCBI taxonomy): domain Eukaryota; kingdom Metazoa; phylum Chordata; order Ceratodontiformes; family Ceratodontidae; genus Neoceratodus; species Neoceratodus forsteri. Next base: position 604,672,926 of record CM057449.1, on the reverse strand, counting down.
CACTCAGACATGGGATACTGCCCATCAAAATGGAAATGAGGCAAACTGTGGAACACATTCTCAGATCTTATAGATGGAAGTTCAGACAACTGTGTACATTTGCACTTTCATGTTTACAGTGTTTACTGTTTGTTGAGCAACATAGTATATTTTTCCTTCAATACTTAGTGTATGGTGTTTGACAGCACCCTCTCCGTATGGGGCTAAGTGTTTCTGAGTATGGTACTGAAAGAAAAGACTGTTTCTCTACATGTGGGACACAGGATTTCTGAGTGATACAGTGAAAGACTATTCTACACATAATGCAGGACAGTTGTGAGATATACATTGGTTTCAAGAGGTACAGTATACTGGAACATGTGTGGTGCAAAATGAGGGGCTTCCCAAAACACTGGGGCAGCTGAGACACACTTTAGGGTTCTTTTGCTTTGCCATTTAATAGTGAAAGCTAGTGATCATAATTTGATTCAGCTCAATACAAGTTTGTCCCAGTTTACCGCAGAGTATGTAAACTTTTGATGGAACTTGATAGAGCACTATAGCATAGGCAGCTTCATACTCTGGAATATAACTCAGATATAAACTGGCCTCACAGTCCTTCCCTGCAGTGGGTTTGAGGCATGTGACCTGCTGCCAGACTATCAAGATAGGTTATTCACAATAAGTTTGAGGGGAAGTTGTGGAGAGCTTGTGGTGAGTAGTAGAACCCAGCTCACAGCAAGCTGGCAGTTATGGTTACCATGGACATACGGTAACAAGACAGGAGTGAATGTACCCATCATGTTATTCTCCATCATGTTATTATCATGATGTCTCTACAGGGACATTAAAATGATTATAAGCCAAAAAGCTTCCTCATGTTTGATTTTCATGTTTGATTTTCAGACCAGGCTGTTCAGTGAATTTTGTTTACTCTTCACAGCTGCCTATGCAAAGGCACCATAAATGCAACACATTTCCCAAGTTAAATTCTAACTTCAGTTTCTCATATGCAGAAGGTTAACAACTCAACAAGAGTATTCAACCTGCCCTTCCACCTAAACAGGAAGGGCTTCCATTTACTAACACTTCTAATTAACTGTGGTTCAGAGCTCAGTGATTATGTTACATACTGTAGCTGGATGCTGTAGGTTGTGCTAGGATACAGAGGCCAGACCAGTAAGTAGGATAATGCTTGCAATGTACCAGTAGTATGAAATAATTTGTGCTTAGGTACTTTAGCATGGACATGATCAAGTCAGTGATTATAGTACATACAAACTGGAAAGTATATGCAAGGTGCTTAGATGGTTGAACTGATGAATCACTTGTTATGATTTGATAGTTTTTTGCCTTTCTCCGTATCCCACAGTAGGAAGGATGTTTAGTCCAGTATTATGAGACCCCCCCCCCCGGTGGGATAAGAGTGCCCCAGAAGGAGGAGGTATCAGGGGAGGATGGTGGGTGAGTGCGACTCGCTGTAAGCAGGGCGGTGCGCAGCCTGCTGGTTTAAATAGGGTGTGGGCATGGAATGGCCTTTCAGAGGAGGTTGTGGAGTCAAAAACAGTGGTTGAATTCAAGCATGCATGGGACAGTCATAAGGCAATTCTAGGGGGTTGGGGTAGAAAGAAGTAGGCTGCTGGTTGACTAGGATCTGCAGCTTATCCATTAGGTAGGGAAATGGGCAGACTGGGTGGGCCAAGCGGTTCTTATCTGACGTCAAATTCTATGTTTCTATGTGGGGGGAGGAGCTCTTCCCCCACTTAACTATGGGCATAGCCTTAAATTTAACTGTGGTTCAGAGTTCAGTGCTTATGTTACATACTGTAGCTGGATGCTGTAGGTTGTGCTAGAATACAGAGGCCAGACCAGTAAGTAGGATACTATTTGCAAAGTATTAGTAGAATGAAATAATTCGTGCTTAGGTACTTTAGCATGGACATGAGCAAGTCAGTGATTATAGTACATACGAACTGGAAAGTATATGCAAGGTGCTTAGATACTTGAACTGATGAGTCACTTGTTATGATTTGACAGTATTTTTGGCCTTTCTCTGTATCCCACTGTAGGAAGGATATTTAGTCCAGTATTATGAGACACCCCCAAAATAATGATATCAACGGTTGTTCTGTATCTGACTGTTGAAGGAGTCGAGCAGGATGACACCCCCAAGAAAATGAGTAGCTGAATGATCACCTCCTCCAACTCCGGAGAGTGTGACCAGTAGCACACAGGAGAGGAAAAACCCCCTTGGGGGGAAACCTCTGATGACCCATGGCTACTAACATGCCTGTCCTTCTGGGCATACTAAAGGACAGTAATCTAAATAAAATTTACTTTAATTGGCTAATCTGAACCCCAAAGTTGTAGAACCTGATCTGGAGAAATGAAGGACTGAAGAAGTAAGGAATTGTGGCATGTCAGGTGAACAGAGCAAGCATCCTCCTAGTAAACTCCAGGTTCAAGAATCCATGTGCAGGCTGGAATGATAGTAGAGGAATCCATGATCGTTATGAATTTGAAGCAAAGTAGGTTGTAAAATCGGTGAGATAGTCGCGATGACCTCTAGGCACTATAAAGACAAAGCAGGTAATAAGAGCAGTATGGTAAGAGGTGGACCTGTATGTAGGTCAGTAGTAGTAGTAGTAGTGGCTCTGCAAGATGTAGACGTAGTAGCAGAAGAGTAGTATATCATAATGTATGCATGGAATACAGCGAGGAGCATGAGGAATCCGAAACAACTCAAATTGAAGCATGTCTGTGATCTGAATAGTTGCGTGGTGATGAATGCATCCACATTTGAAGCCAGAATGGCAAGTAGCTAGAATTGACTTAGTGAGAACAGTCTGACGAGTCCTGAATAGTCGAGCTTATGAGTCATGAATGGTGACAGCTGAAGAGGCTGAGTCGAATGAAGTAGCGTTGTCATAGTCCAAGAAGCCTAGGTGCACAAATCATGATTTTTAAAATCTTCTGGATAAGCTTCAATGAAGTCCAAGTATGAGTGTAGCAGTAGTAATTCTTGTGAGAGAAGCAGCAAGACAGGAGCATCCCAGAATAGATGTCGAATGGCTAATCAATCCAGATGTAAGTTCATAGTAAACAGAAGCTCCTAAACCAGCAGTCACGGCTGCAGGTAGATGTATAGTAGAATATGCGAACCTCCAGGCCCCGAGCTGGGCGTGGCAAGTATAGAGCAGAAGTAGGTAAACCCCCTGGCCTGATGGGCGAGGCAGGTCATACAAGTAGGTGATCATGGTGCAGTAACAGAACAGTGAGGGACCTCCAGCCCATAGAGGCACAGGTCTGGTGCATTGTGATGGTGAAACTCCAGCCCCGAGGGCGAGGCAGGTTGCAGAGCAGTGTTAGATAATGTAATGGTAATGTTGAACTGCATGCCGCACAGAAATAATAGTGAAGTAGTAAGGAACAGACTGTAACAGCATGGCAAATGGTAGCATATACTGAGGCATTTAGGAAGGGAGCGTAATATTTTAGCACATGGCCTGGTCCAGAGCAGGAATCCTAAGACCAGAGGCAAAGAATCAGCCAAGCCCATTCGTGGTGTAGGATGAATGGGGAGGACCACACGTAGGTCAGCCAAAGGAAGGAGTAGAGAACGGTAGTTAGGCCCTACGTAGGCTAGCATAACCGCAAATCCTCACGTAGATTTGGTTTCAAGATAGGCAGTAAAATAAGCCGAGTGTCCCAATATGCATTTGGATGAGCTGGCAGTATGCAGCAGACAGAACAATCGAACCTATCTCAGGTCATTTGCATGGGTAACACACCATTAGGAAGTGCAGAAGGCAGGTACATATGAAATAGCGACCGTCTTAGCACTATAGCTTATCTTAGGTAGAAAGTTAAGGGGTGTAAATGGTACTTTGTGCCTATTAATGTCACTGCGGAAAGTGCAGGCCGATGGTTATATACCCAGCCATCGGAATAGACAGAGTAGTACTGTGCAAAGCCTTCTGGAAGGTCCAGAAGAGAAGACTACCAAGGGAAACAGCAGAGCTTGAAGAATTTGACTATACGCATACCTGATAATTGAGTTGGTCTCTGCAAATGCAGTACTGGTGTAATTGCTGTTACAAACCCAATAGTTGTGCGCCATTGCTATAGCGACAGTGGCCTCTAGTGGCTGCATAGTAGGAATCTGTAGAACTCAGCAGGACGAAAGGTTTGTTTTCCTGGGATAAAGCTCCCGATGCGTTGCATGCTCAACAAATGGCAAGGAAAGCAAGGATGAGCGCCACATTAGGTAATTTATCTGGTGTTCGGTGTAGCTGCCTAAACCACAGAGCAGCACTAGTATGGTGGTGCTGAGAAAACGGACTGAGCAGGCTGATGCGAGGGAGCCCCCTGTGTGGAGGTCAGGCACAAGGTAATAGTTCAAGGGCCCAAGCATAGTAGAACAATGGACATGCAGCATACCAGACCTGAGGGAAGCCTGTGACGACCATGGAATCGGCACACTGGAGGGACAGCAACGAATTGGCAGGCAGAGAACAGGAAAGCTCACTCAGGAGCAGCAAGCTGAGACATTAAGGATGCATGATGGAGGTTGGAGGTGGATGAAGGAGTAATGAACAAACAACGACACAAACTGCGGTGCTGCTGCCGGAGGCAAGGCAAGGGCCCCCCAAAAAGGTAGAAAATAAAATGGGAGGGGAGGGCAGGGAAGGAAAACAAATGAGAGGTGGCAAGAAGTCAGGAGTGGAGAGGGGGAAGCCAGCCCCGGTGTGCAGCATGGAGCAAGTGCAGCGAGTGTGACTCGCTCTAAGCAGGGCAGTGCGTAGCCTGCTGGTTTAAATAGGGTGTGGGGGAGGAGCTCTTCCCCCACTTAACTACGGGCATAGCCCAAAATTTATCATTAATGATGCAGATCAAGGTCCTTAAATGAACATGCTAACATGCGTATTTACAAGTGAAAGAAGACCACCAGCACATCACGTTTTTACCCCACTGTCTCAGAATACTCTGCCACCCTTTTTTCTTGAATGCTTTCATCTAGTTAAAGTTTAAATATTGAAATGCTGTTAAGTGATGACATTGTTTTTGTAATTCTGTTCTAGGTGTTCATCATTCATTCTGTTGGGTAGTTTTTCCTGATGTTTCCCTTGAATCATCCTCCTTTCAATGACATTGAGTGCCCCTTACCCTCTCATTCTTGTTGATCCAGAAGAGCTGCATTTAGTCTAATGGGATTATTCCTGTTAGATATTTGAATGCTGTAATCATGGTACCTGAGTCTCCTCTTTGTCATAGAGAACAGACCCGTTTCAGGCAATCAGTCCTCATAGCCCATGTTATTCAAGCCTTCAAGTCACTTAAATGGTCATCCTTGCACCTTCTCAGTTCTGACAATGTCTTTCCCAGATATGGGGACCAGAACTGTACAATATGTTAAATATACTGAACATGATCCTATCTCCTGAAATAAAATCTGTTATTATAAACAGCCCTCATACTGCAATCAGTTCATTCAGTTATTTTGTTTTCTAAAGCACCTTATCCCAGTGGCTCAAAATGCTGTACGTAACAATACAAATAAAAGTAACAGAAGGCAAACATGAAATCAGGGTAAAATAAATATGGAATTACAGTCACAAAAAATGACTTAACCTGGATCATAAAAAGGCTGAAGAGAACCGAATTTCACAGCTCTGGGTTGCCAATCTGAAGGTTTGGTCCCCTGGTGACTTCAAGGAAGCCTATGGAACCTCTAGGAGATGCTCCCCTGTAGAGCAGAGAGGGTGATCCAGAGCTCATGGGCATATGGAGTCTTAATGAAGCCAGGACCCTCCCCATGCAGGGCCTTGAAATTCATCAAGCAGATCTTGAAAGTGGTGGAACATCTAGCTAGAAGCCTATGCAATTTGTTCAGCACAGCGTGATATGACTGCAAATTCTTGTACCAGATAACAACCTACCCACAGTATTCAGCACCAGCTGGAGGCAGTGCACCAATCCTCCCACCATCCCTAGAGAGACAGAGTTACAGTACTTGAAGTAGGAAGTGATGAATGCATGTACCACAGTCACCAGCTCTTCATATTGAAGATAGGGCTCAACTTGGCAATATTTCTCAGATGGGAAAATTCAAGAACAAAAGCTGCCACATGGAGTTCCAGTGACAGCTTGTCATCCACTATGACCCCAACAGTAGTTTTGTAGCCCTATCCAAGGCCAGGAGGGTGGTGCACCCTAAAGATGAAGGGGTGATTCCATTCCTCTTTATTGGTGTTTTCTGATATCATGGTTCTATGACTAACAACTATGTTTTTCTCCTGACAGAGGCTCAGTCAATTGGTAGCAATGCAATCACTCAGGTCAGGTAGATATTAATTTATCACAAGTACTGTGCCCCCTCTGTCTGGTGAGAAGAAGAGATACAGCTGGGCATTATCTGATCAGCATTTATCCCACTGATAATACAGTCTCCTGATCTCTTCAAAAGGCAGCATGTACACTGCAAATAATATCATGGGCAGTATCGAGCCTTGTAGAACACAGCAGCAAACATGCTGTACAACAAAAGGAGCACACACTCACTAGAATGCTGCTGCAGAAAAGTCTATTAAATCCACATCAAATGTGCAATAAATCAGTACAAAATGACCTGTACATGCATACAAGAAGCCTTTCTGTGCGGTGGCACTTCAACTGATGTGGTCTTCATCAGTAGACCTTCTGAAGCAGTGTTCTAGTGAGTGTGTGGTTCTTTTGTTGTGGATCTTGCACAAAGCCTTGGTTAGCCACTCTCTGGACCAGCATCACCCGGCTTCGCTAGAACGCACAAGATTATGACTGGTGGATATATACAACAGCACACAGCTGATGACTCTGAGGAAAAGTTCCCCATTGTCACCCACTGAACCCTCTTGGCAAGGAATTACCTGAACCATTGCAGCAGTTGTCTGGTGAGGCCACCAAACTGTTTTAGGTAATCAGTCAATACCTGATGATCCACAGAGTCAAATGCCAAGGACAGATTGTGTAGAATTGACACAATGTTTTCAAATCTATTCCTCACCAGGAAGAGATCATTCAGCACTTTCATGAAGGCAGTCTCCATGCTATGTTGAGATCTGTAGCCAGAGTGGAATGGAATACTACGCTTTGCACTGAACATACTACAGTGCTAGTCCTCACTCAGTATTACCGAAATGCTGTTTTGGAGTGGAAATGCATATGGATTCTAAGTGGGCACTAAAGAGATTCATATTTAATTGATTACTGTTAGCGTTTTTTTTTTTAACTTCTTTTTCTAATTAAAAACACAAAATGGGTCTGTGTGCCACATCTGGGTTGAGGGGGGATTTAGTGGCGAGATTTTTTATTATTTATACACAGTGTTGAGTGGGGGGGCACAAAGAAACATAGAATCTGTCAGCAGAACATGACTGCTTGGCCCACCCAGTCTGCCCAAATGTAATCTGCTTAATCTGTCTCCACAAACTCTAACTGGTCTGTGACCTAACCTCCCTGTCATTTTGCTGATATTTTCCTTTGTTTATCCCACGCATGCTTGAAGCACCCATCTGTTTTCCCCTGCACCACTTATGCTGGCAGTCTGTTTCAGACTTCTACCACCCTTTCAGTAAAGAAGTATTTCCTCACATCTCTCTTAAAATTCCCACATATCCAACTTAATCAAATGCCCTTCAGTCCTGGTTCTAATACAACCCCTGCACCATTTTAGTTGCACTCATATGAACTTCCTTTGCACTATCTATGTTCTTTTTGAGGTACAAACTCCAAAAGTGTTCACAGTATTTCACATGGGGTCTTACCAGTGAGTGATATAGTGATAACACCACCTCCCATCTCCTGCTGGAATTAACCCTCCCTATGTACCCCAGCATCCCACTAGCCCTACCGATTACTATATCACAATGCCCTGCCACTTTGAGGTCATCAGATATGATAACCCCATGGTGTCATTCCTGTTTAGTGACTGTAAATACCTCCTCCCATCCTATACTCAGCACCAGGGCTCCTATGTCCAAGGTGCATGATTTTGTATTTTTTGGCATTGAACCCTAATTGCCATGCTCTTAACCACTCCTTGAATTTTAGAAGATCTGTGCACATACTCTCATCCCCATCTGAGTGTCTACCCTAGTGCAGATTTTGGTATCAACTGCAAAAAGGTGTACCTTCCCTTATAGTTCTTCTGCAATGTCACTTATGAAGACATTGAAGAAGACCAGTGTCAGTAATGAGCCCTGTGGTACCCCACTGGTTACTTTACCATCATTAGAGTGAGTGCCATTAACCACCACCCTCTGTCTTCTCTCCATTAACCAGCTTCTAGCCCAATTCATCTCTTTGGATCCTGTCCTTCGGCCGCTTAGTTTCTTTATCAGCCTCCTATGCAGCACAGCACATAAGGTTTTTCCAATGTCCAGATAGGCCATGTCCACTGCCCTCCCCTAAGCTATTTTCCTGGTCAGCCAGTTAAAGAAATCTATCAGATTTGCTTGGCATGACCTCCCCCCAATAATCCATGTGCATGTGGTCTTGCAGCCCATTGGATTCAAGATACAGTACTCTACTAGTCCTTCTTTCAGTAGGGTTTTAGTAGGGGTTCCATTACTTTCACCACTACTGAAGGCACAGTAGGATAAATGGCATCATAACATTTTTTAAATCCCCAATCTCCATCATTTCACATTCATGTACAGTATAATGGAGAATTCAGCATACTGGTTTCAGGTTGTAATCAACTCTTTCCATTAATTATTTTATTTAGTTTTTGTTAACCGGGTAGGTGCACTAACCATGAAATGACTATTTTCAGACACGACCCGGGAGAGTACAACAATCAAAGACAGGTACATAGCATGAGTACAATGAAATTACAATAGCATAGGTCAAAACAGTTAGTAGTATTGAAGAAATGCAGCCAGGACAATAACAATCAATGCAATTCACATAGAATGTTTAGGCAGAGAAAACCTACACAGTCTAGGAAGAGATACCACAACATAGCAGCAAAGAAATATTGTTCAAATTAGTCACAGCAATGAAGATTTAAATAGGCAGCGAAACAAGGCAAGGGAAAATTTCTGACTGGGCAGGATGCATTATCACAACCTCTGAAACAAGACTCAGGTGAGGGGGGGTTGGGGTAGATTAGCTCTCAAGGAGATAGTAAGGGTAAGAAGTGCTATGAGGTAGGGAAGTTAAAGTTAGGCCAGGCAGCATCTGGCAGGCGAGTGGATTAGGGAGGATTAAAACAAGTGCAGAGATCAGCAAGGGATAGATGTAAGCGCAGCTCCTTTTTGAAGTTGTCGTGGGATCCAGATATTCAAAGTGCTTGGGGGAGAAAGTTGCAAAGCTTAGAAGCAGAGTGATTGAAGGAACAGAGCCTTTTAATGTTTTACATCTAGGTACATTCAGCAGGGATTTTTCTACCGATTGCAATCTATAGGAGGAGATTTGAGGTATCAGCAATATTGTGAGTGCTGAAGGGGTCTGATTTCTGAGTATAGAGTCAATCAGGAAGCCAAGAGAATACTGACAGCAAGGTTAGGGGGATAACCAGCCCAGGTCCCTGTACAGCTGGCAGAGGTGCTTAAGCCGTGGTGACGAGGAGGCGTATCGACAGATATTATTATAAGTGACATTCCACTTATGAAGGATGGTTTTGTGTGCGGCAGCAATGGTTGGCATGCCATAAGTGAGGGCAGGGAGTATAATGCCTCTGGCAATAGCAAATTTAGCAGAGGGAGTAAACATGAAACTGGACTTGTAAGCTACCCCCAGTTTAGCATTCACTGCCTTGCAGGTAGATTGTAAATGCAGGCTGAAGTCCAGGGATTGGTCCAGAAGAATTCCCAGGTACTTAAAAGATGTAACGCATTCTACTTGTGTGCCACTGTGGTCTTGCACCAATAGGGGAGTTTGACATGTCTTAAGTTTAGGGGCAGATCCAAGTAACATTGCTTTGGTTTTCTTAGCATTAAGTACAAGCTTATGTGCAGAAAGCCAATTTTGGACATTTGTGAAATCTGAAGAAAGGGATGCATTTATGCTGGTGACCTTATCAGAGCTTAAATAGAGTACAAGATCATCTGCATAGAGAATAAATGAGCATGAAAGAAAAAACTCATCTATGTTATTGATAAAAAGTGAGAAAAGAAGAGGTCCCAGAATAGAGCCCTGGGGAACCCCAATATTGATGGTAGCACCATCAGATAAAGAGGAGTTGAATTTCACAATTTGAGTTCTATTTGATAGATAGCTTCCATACCAGGTGACAAATGGGGGTGAAAAGCTCAGATTGCAAAGAGTGGAGAGGAGCGGGGGGGGGGGGGTGACCAAGAAGATCAAAGGCCTTTGTAAGGTCTATAAAAACTGCCCCTATCAGCTGGCCAGCGTCCATACTGATAAGTACATTGGTAGTGAATTTGAGAAGCACTGTAGAGGTACTGTGACCTTTACGGAAGCCATGTTGTATGTCAGAGAGAAGGCTGTACTTTGTGAGGTAGTCAATGGTTTGATTTGCAACAAGTTTTTTCAGAATTTTACTTAGAACCGATAGGATGGCTATAGACCTGTAGTTAGTAATCTCCTTGATACCACCTTTTTTAAGGACCAGCATTACACGAGCAATCTTCCAGAAGTCAGAAACTTGGCTATTAGAGAGAGACAAGGTGAAAATTCTAGCCAGAGGGGAGGCTATGTATGGTGCTGCTAGTTTCAGGAGCTGATGCTCAAGTGTATCTGATCCAGTGCTAGTGTTGTCAGAGACAGTCCGTAATAGTTTTAAGACCTCAGTCCTTGAGATTGCTTTGAAGTAGAATGGGGGGATTTTTAGTCATTTGTTGGGAAGGATAACTAGGGGTAGTGGACTGTGCAGATATTGCAAGCAGAGAGGCTTCCTGGGGAGATGGGAAGGCAGAGGTATACTGAGACAGGTCCAAGAACATTTGATTGAAGAAATTAGCAATGGTGTTGGGGTCATTGCAATGTACTCCATTTAATACCATGTCACTGGTGCTAGTTGACTGGGACGCACTGAGAAAAGTCTTAACATGGGCCCAGAATTTCCTAGGGTCCCCAGCAGAGCCTAGCAGCAATTCTTTACAATAGGCACTCTTAGCTGTTCTGACCTGTTTTTTACAGAAGTTAAGTAGGGTTCTGTAGGTAGCATAGTCAGATTGTAGCCCCGAGGCTTTGTACTTTTTCCAGCATTTGTACCTAGAGTGTAGATTTTTCAGCAAGTCTTTGTGAAGCCATCTTGTTTGCTTACCCCTTGCCCTCCATGTCACCTTGGGGGCATGCTTGTTCTGGATGGCCAGGAATTCATTAAGGAAGATACTTAGTGCAGACTCAACATTATGAGACAGGTAAACACCAGACCAGTTTATCCTCAAGACATCATGACAAAAAGCCTCAATATCCAGGTTGGTGAAATTTGTAAAGGTGACATAGCATGGTGGAGGGGATGGAGCAACCTCAGTGCTCCAGATGCAGAAGACAGGGGAATGATCAGTAAGTGACTCTGCCAAGATGCCTGCTTGGTGTACATGATCCAGATGGTTTACCAGTACCCAGTCAAAAAGGGAATAGGATTTTAGTGAAGGAGTAACTCTGGTATTCTCCGTTAACAGCTGGTGGAGGTTGTAATTTTGTACCAGAGAGAGCAAGGTGCTATGGGCAGTCCCTAGCCAATTTTGGTTAAGGTCACCCAATATAATGTCCTCATTATGTTTGGAGCGCAAAGAGAGCTGATCAAATAAGTCCTGCAGACCTACAGTGGCCCCATTTGGGGGATTGTAGGCACAGAGAATGTGGAGTTTTTTGGCTCCCAGGGTGAGAGTAGCGTGAAGAGACTCACAGGCAGAGGATGTTGAGAACAGGGTGTCGGTAATGTTTAGATGATCTTTATAGAACATGGCAACCCCTCCACCAAGCTTTGAGGAGAACCTATCCCTACGGATAAAAGAGTAGTTAGTCAGGGAGCATACAGAGTCAGGGATAGTTGGCTTTAGCCATGTTTCAGACAAAAAGATTATGTCAGGCTTGTAGGCACCCACCCAAGCTTCAAGATCAATGAAATTTCAGGAGAGACATCTGATGTTCATATGGGCAATGAAAAAGCCCTTTGCTAGAAATTGCGGAGATGTCAGCCAGGGAGAAGAGGGCAAGTGAACCCGGGTTCATTTCAACATCCCCTGCAAGAAGGATAGCTAAGATGGTGAGGAACCATAATTTTCGATAGCCAAACAGTAAAGGAACTGCTTGACTCAGCAGGCATTTTTTAAGTGTGGTCACCATATAAAAGGTACAGCCCTTAGAGAATACGAGGTGCTTAAAAACAAGCATAGGTTGAGATGCAGTAATTATGTTAGAGAAACTGAAATCAGCATGTAGGGCATTCGAAGAACTCGAGGGATAGGATCTTGGGAAAGTTATAACAACCTAGTTAAGGTAAAGTAAGAGTAGAAGTAATAGGAGCATCTCAAATGTGTAACGAAGAGCCATGTTTATATAAGTGAGTGTAATTATCACACAGAGGGGTAGGCAGAGGATCAACGGGTAGCCAAAGAGGAATTATGATATGGCTATAGAAATTTAGGTGGGTAGCTGAAAGACAAGTGCCAGCCAATCCCAAGAGAGTCACTGGAAGCCTAGACCATTCAGCGATCATGTGTCATAAGTTCAAAATCCTTTGTTGGCTGAGAGGCACTTTTGGTGCTGAACTTACCTGTGGACTATTGAGACACATTTCAGATTTGATTTAATCTAATTTCTGTATTGAACTTTTCCCTTTCTTTACAACAAAGTACTGTACATTAGGTATGGTGGTGTCTCTGAGCACTATAAACCCAAGAAACAAAATGGCTGAATTGCAGTTGCTGATGGCTCAGGGAGAGGTGTACATCATGGCTATCATGAAGACATGGGCCACACTGATCCATAACTGAGACCTTGCAGTCCCTACATATAAAATGTATAGGCTGGATAGAAGGAAAGAAAGTGGGTGAATTCGCTCTGTACATGAATGCAAGGAAAACCTGTACCAGAGAGGAAGAGGGGGAAGGAAGGATAGAAGTGTTGTGGGTGCAGGTACAAGCCACTAAGGGCAAGAATGTAAGGATGGGGGTGGTCTATTGACCAGCTTCCCAGAATAAGGAGTTGGACAAGGTATTGTGGTCCCAAATCATGGAAATGTCCAGCAAGTTGTAGGTAGTACTAATGGTGGATTGCAATCTACCTGAGGTGGACTGGAAAATCCTGACTACCTCCTACAACTGGGATCAAGTAATATTCAATGCATTCCAGGGTGGGTTCCTCACACAAGGTGTCATGGAGCCCAGTAGGGAGAGTGCCATACTGGTCCTGGCCCTGTCTAACTTTGAGCATGTTCAGGATGTAAAGGTTTAAGCACCAGTTCCGAAAATTGACCACCACGTTGTGTGGTTCCACCTGGACATGAGCATAGGTTTGGTCAGTACCAAGATGAGGATTTTTGGACTTCAGAAGGGGTGACTGTAGCAGGATGGAATAGTTTTAGTGGACACCTTGCTGGGATCAGAAGGAGATCGAGGTGGAACAGAACTGGGCCATAATAAAGGAGGGACTGATAGAGGTCACTAGTGAGTGTGCCAGAATCAAATACAAGAATCCTAAGGCCAAAAAGCCCAGCTGGTTCAGCAAGGAGGTGGCAAACATGGTAAGAGACAGGAAGGCCGCCTTCTGGACATACAAACATACTCAGAAAGGGGAGGATAGGCAGGATTACTGTGCTAAGACAAGGGAGGTGAGCAAAGCGGTTAGAAAGGCAAAGGCTACAAGTGAAGAACAGCTAGGATAGGGAGTAACAATGAGTGAGAAGGCCTTTTTACAATATCTAAGGAAGAAGAGAGACTTTAAAGATGAGATTGTCAGATTAAAAGGAGGGGTTGGGACAGAGGGTAGTGAAGAGAAAGTGGAGGTGCTTAACAAGAACTCATGCACCATCTTCAATAAGTAGAAGGGTGGACCAGTGTTGCAAAGAAGAAGGGGGGTGAGGGGATGGGGGAGGGGTAGGGGGGTGGCTCTGTATGTGAAGGAGTGGATAACCTATACCAGAAAGGAAGAGGGGGAAGGAAGGACAGAAGTGGGTTCAGGTACATTCAGCTAGGGGGAGAAAACTAAGGATGGGGGTGGTGTACAGACCTCTTTCCCCAAGATAAGGAGTTGGACAAGGTATTGTGGTCTCAAATCATGGAAATGTCTGGCAAGGGAGAGGCAGTAATAATGAGGTATTTTAATCTATCTGGGGTGGACTGGAAAATCCTGACTACCTTGGCCTCCAGGGAGCAAGTACTGATCAATGCATTCCAAAGTAGGTTCTTGACACAAGGTGTCATGGAGCCCGCTAGGGACAGGGCCATACTTGACTTGGTCCTGTATAACTGTGAGCATGTTCAGGATGTAAAGGTGGAAGCACCACTTGCAGGAAGTGACCACTACATAGTATGATTCTACCTGGACATGAGCAGAGGGATTGTCAGGATCAAGATGAGGCTTTTAGACTTCAGGAGGCTGACTGTAGTAGGATGGAGAAGTTCTAGTAGGACACCTAGCTAGGATCAGAAAGGAGATGGAGGTGGAACAGAAATGGGCAATAATGGAGGAAGGACTAATGCAGGCTGCTAGTGAGTGTGCCAAAACCAAAAGCAAGAAATCTAAGACCAAAAAGCCCTGCTGGTTCAGCAAGGAGGTGGCCAATGTGGTAAGGGACAAGAAGGCAGCCTTCTGGACATACAAACGTATTCAGAAAGAGGAGGATAGAGAGGATTACTGTGCAAAAACAAGGGAACTGAGTGGAATAGTTGGAGAGGCAGAGGCAACGAGGGAATTGCATCTTTCACAGGGAGTAAAAATGTGTGGGAAGGCATTTTTCCTATATATAATGGAGAAGACAGACATTAAAGGTAAGACTGTCAGATTAAAAAGGAGGGGAGTTCAGAAGAGGGTAATGAAGAGAAAGCAGAGGTACTTAACAGGTACTTGTGCTCCATCTTCACTATTGAGAAGGAAGAACTAGTGCAACAAGGAAGCAGAGGGTGTGAACTGGACAGAGGGAAGTCATAGACACTGTAGTACAATTTGACAGGGTGTGTAAGGACATAAGGGCCCTGAAGATAGATAAATCCACAGGGCCAGATGCCATGAACTAATGGGTCCAAAGGGAACTAAAGGAGGTACTGGTGAGTCCTCTGGCAAACCTCATGAACAACTCTCTGGAGTCAGGAAGTATACCCCAGTACTGAAGAACTGCACACATTGTGCCTCCCCATAAAAGTAGGCCAAGGGGTGAGCCAGGGAACTACAGGCTGGTCAGCACAATCTCAATAGTGGGGATGCTTGTGGAGACCATTCTGAAGAAAAGACTAGTGAACTTTCTAGAGGAGAAGAATGGGATCCAGGAAGAGGGGCAGCATGGGTTTAGGTCAGGGAGGTCCTGCAAGACTAACCTAATTGACTTCTTTGATTGGGTGACCAGAACAGTGGACAAGGGCCAAGTGGTTGATGTCCAGTATCTGAACTTCAGAAAGTCCTTCGACTCTATGCCTCATAGAAGACTGGTCAGGAAGCTGAAAGACCTTAGGGTGGGAGGCTAAGCATACTACATGAGTTAAAAGCTGGTTGCAGGATAGAAGTCAAAATGTGATATTCGGTGGGGGTGAGTCACAGACATGAGGTCAATGACTAGAGGGGTCCCACAGGGCTTAGTGCTTGGTCTGGTGGTTTTTAACATCCTGCATCAGTGACATAGCAGATGGAATCAATGGTAAAATCTGCTTGTTTGCAGACATCACAGAGCTCTGTGGCAGGGTGGACATGGAAGAGAGGAGGAAGGAGCTCAGGGAAGACTTGGCTTGGCTAGAGAAGTTGTCAAGCATTTGGCAGCTGGGGTTCAACACTAAAAAGCATAAGGTTGTGTACTTGGGGGGTCGAAGAACCCAGGGGTCACCAGGTCAGAAGAAGAAAAGGATATGGGATTAATCATCACGCGTGACCTGAAGCACTTGGCACACTGCAGGAGACCAGCAGCCAAAACAAATCAGATGCTAGGCTGCATAGCTAGGGAGATTACCAGCAGGAAGGCAGATGTCATACTACAACTGTACAGATCACTGGTGAGACTGCACCTAGAGCACAGTGTGCAGTATTGGTGTCCTTATCTTAAGAAAGATGGAAACTTTCTGTAAATAGTCTAGAAAAGGGCACCCAGGCCAGCAGTTCAACACCTATGAGGAAAGGTTCAGGGGCTCAATATGTACTACCTTGAAAACAGAAGGAAAAAGGGGGACATGATCATTATGTTCAAGTACCTTAAAGGTGTGAACAAGGTGAGCACTGAGGGCATCTATAGCCTTAGTGGAATCAAGTCCACAAGGAGGCATAGCCTAACAGGGGTGAGGTGAGGGTTCAGGAGGGAGTTGAGGAGGCACTTTTTCACTGAGATGGTGGTGAGTAAGTGGAATGAGTTGCTGGAGGAGATGGTCTCCCTGAAAATGGTGGATAGCTAAAAGAGAGGGTGAGGCAGAGTGAAGAAGAAAGTTGCAGGTAGAGGAGATGGAAGTAGGGGGCATTCGAGGGTGGTAATGGGGCAAATGGTGGGGTAGGTCCTTCTGTAAACACAGTGAGACCTGCATACTGAAGCAGACTAGATAGACAATAAGCCTTTATCTGTGGATGTGTTTGTATGTTCGAATATTGACATGAGAATTAGTCACTGTTTCCTAGAATTCATTTGCATTGGCTGCTTGTATACACCAGACATCACAATCTGTTGCTTTCACAGTTACAATGATGTCACAACTAGATGATTATGACAAACAGCTACTGTATAGCAGGTAAAGTCTAACAGACAGTGACCAAGTTTACCTGTTACTAAATATTAACAATGAAAAGAGGACTAAATTCAGAAACTGTATGAAATATATAACCCGCATTTGTCTGGTCCAGCAGCCTAGCAGTAGCCCCTTCACTTATGATGCCAGCCTACTGGGACAAAATGTTGTACGCTTAATAACATACGACAAAACCCTGAAACCGCAACAGCTCAATATAGGATAGCGAGAGGGTGCAATACTGCGAATGGTTCTGTGCGCGGTACTGCACCCTCTCACTATTGGAGGCAGAGGATAACACCTCTGCTGGGACAGGCTTCCACAGAGCAGCTGCTGTGGCTCAAAGGGATGAGCCACTGGCAGGGATGGAAGCAGGCAGAACATTTGGGACCAGGTTCAATTCCTGGTCCCAGACGCATAAAAAATGTTCCTTTTTTGAACTTTGTGAGATATTTACTTACCCCTTCCCCGGAGTTAGATATTTTAGTTGGGGGGGTTTGGGTGGCACAGTCCCCCATAATGGGGAGTGCGGGGGGCATAGCCCCCACATAAATCATGACATGCTGCATGCATTATATCACGCTGTTTTGGCAACGTGATATATGCATGCAGCATAATTCTTGTGACATTATGACCCCATACCTGACGCTGGCAAACTGGGTTTGAAAGGATACTAGGGGACAGACATGGGGACATAGGTAGGCAGTATAGCGCAGTGGTTTGAGGCTCTGAGCTGCAAATCTGGAGACCTGGGTTTGAATCCCACAGCCCCCACATGCATATTGTGTGATCCTGAGCAAGTCACTTAACTTCCCTGTGCTCCCAGGTTGCACCTGTAAACAAGCTTTCAGCTTAGTGTGTCTCACCTGGTTAAACAATTAAAAAAAAAAATGAGCAACCCAACAGATACTCTCCACTGAGGAGGGAGTGAGGGCTGCACTCTCTGCTACTAAACCACCACCTGGTGAACCACAAATGGTGGTGCAGCGCAGAGTGACATTGGGAGACACAGGCAGGCTTTGGTGCCTTGATGTTTCAGCCAGTGTGTCCCCAGGGAGCAACATAAAGTGGAGAACCTCCCAATGTACAGCAGAAGGGATCTGGCAGACATGGACCTAACCGCTGTTATCTGCGCACCGGTCCCCATCAATGATAGGTCTTGGGGGAGCCATGGGTGTTGGCTCTCCTATTGGAGCTGACCACATGAGAAGTGCCCATGAATGAATATCTCCAGTGGACCCCCTGGAGTTGGGCAAGTGGCAAAGTTAGGACATGGATGTTGCTTGGAGGTCAAATGGCAGAGAAGGGCAGCATCAGTGACAAGGAGACAAACAAGGTGAAAAAAAATGCAGTATATAACCTGAATTGAGAATACAAACAATGTTACTTCAGAGTTTTCCTTTGATGTCAAGGGCTCCATAAACATTAACGTGAGGTCTTTTAATGGCCCTCAGGGTCCAACACTACCCTGTCTCTGTTTGATCGTGTGTACCTATTTATCACTAGTAATGTTCAAACTTGCTGCTGCCTGACCTGGCAGAGTTAGTGCCAGCCACACACCCTCTGTTCTACACTCTTTCCCATTCCTAGGTGGCCAGCTAAATGCAGGTATACAGTGGAGAGCTTAGTACAGCATCACATTGAGTCACCCCATATAGCAGAGTTTGTGGTTATTCTGCAGCAATTGGCTAGTTGCCTTGGAGTGAAGGATTGATTAAGCAGGAGCAGGGATCATGCTAAACCTGCCAGTGTAGTTTGTTGCAGATTGTGGCAGTACTGTAGTCAATTAGAAGGCCCCTCAATTAAATATGACAGGGCAGGTAATGTTAGAGCAGTATTAGAAACAAGGATCTGGGATAAGGGGATAGATAAGAGGAGGCATAATGGGGAAGAGGTACATGGGAAGTGGATGGGCTATTTGAATTTTATTTTTATAATAGTGGCATTTCCTAAGTTAGAGGTGTAACACTAAAGAGATGCCCTCCGCAACCACTGGATAGAAGAAAATATAAATTGCAGTATCCAGCCATGGGACCCTAGATTTAGAGACATCAATGGATCTTGAAAGTTAAAACCCCATCCAGAGGGAGGTCTACAAAAAGATTTATTAGAGTCAGGATGGCCCGAAAGAGAAGAATAGCCACTGCTTTACACTGGCGTAGAGTTCAGTAGATCTAGCGCTGCTGGGTAACTTAACTCTGTTATTTCCTAAACAGATTCCACAATTTATTTTATTGCCCTACATTTTGCATTCATGTCATGGATTTTTTTCTAATTTTCCTGACCATGCCCTACAGAACTAGAAAATCTCATACACAATTACCTAATCCTCTGCACCACTCCAAACTGTGTCCTCACTTCTTCTGGGACCTCATTGTGCTATATACCAAGTAACCCCCTCCATTCAACAGAGGCAGGCCAGCTTGTAACCTCTACGTCCAGTTTCAAATACCCTAAGCACAAACACCATGATGTAGTTGCCCTTGTGTTGTAGAGTTTGCTGTTACTTTCTCTTCACTGTGTTTTAATATGATAGAAACATAGAAACATAGAAGTTGACGGCAGATAAGGACCGCAAGGCCCATCCAGTCTGCCCATTTATTTTTCTACCTTATAAATGTGCCATCGGCCTTTGCTCTGTCAGTGACCTATCTATTCATAGTCATTTGTATTGCTCCCTTATGCCTATCCCATGCCTGTTTGAAGCCCTGCACTGTATTCATAGCCACCACTTCTTGTGGTAAGCCATTCCATGCATCTACCACCCTTTCTGTGAAAAAGAATTTCCTCACATTCCCCTTAATCGGCCTCCCTCTAATCTCATGCTGTGTCCTCTTGTCCTGCTATTTTCTTATATTTAAACATGTTAGACTCTTTCACCTTGTTTATGCCCTTAAGGTGTTTAAATGTCTCGATCATATCACCTCTCCCTCCTTTGCTCAAGGGTATACATATTGAGCTCCGTTAATCTGTCCTTATATGTCTTCTGATGCAGTCCCTGCACCATTTTGGTTGCCCTTCTCTGGACTGCCTCAATTTGTTAATGTCCTTGTGAAGGTGTGGCCTCCAATACTGCATGATACTCCAGATGGGGCCTAACCAATGTCTTGTACAGAGGGATTATTACCTCCCTCTTCACGACTTGTGAATACCCCTACTAATACACTAACACCCCCTAGCCTTACCTACTGCTTTAGAGGTCTGCTTGGATGATTTTAGGTCATCAGTGATGATGATGCCCAAGTCTCTTTCTTCCTTTGTGACTGCTAGCAACTCCCCTCCCAGCCTATAAGTGGCTTCAGGGTTTCTCTTCCCTATGTGCATGATTTTGCACTTCTTTGCATTAAATCCCAGTTGCCACTCTTCTGACCATTCTGCTAGTTTATCCAGATCTCTTCTCATTCTGCCCACCCCATCTGGATCATCTACTCTGTTGCAGATCTTGTGTCATCTGCAAACAGACAAGCTTACCCTCTAGTCCATCTGCAGGGTCACTAATGAAGATGTTGAATAGGACTGGCCCCAGGACTGATCCCTGAGGTACCCACTGTGACTTGCATCTCTTCTGACTGTATACCATTTACCACCACTCTCTGTTTTCTGCCAGTCAACCAGTTTGCCACCCAGTTGACCAACTTCTGACCCACCCGAGCCTACCTAGCTTATTTATCAATCTTCTATGTGGAACAGTGTCAAAAGCTTTGCTGAAGTCAAGGTGGCGACATCAACTGCTCCCCTTGGTCCACCACTCTGGTTCCCAGTCAAAGAAATCTATGAGATTAGTTTGACAGGACCTTCCTTTGTAAACCCATGCTGTCTTGGATCCTGTTGCCCCTATGGATTCCAGGTGTTGCACTATCCTTTCCTTAGGAGTGCCTCCATAATCTTGCCCACTACTGAGGTAAGACTGACCGGTCTGTAGTTCCCGCCTCCTCCTGCTACCACTCTTGTGATGGGATCACATGAGCCTTTCTCCAGTCTTCTGGGACCTCTCTGTGCTCAGAGACTCACTAAACAATTCTGCTAATGGCTCTGCTAGTTCCTCCTTTAGCTCCTTAAGTACCCTGGGATGTATGCCATCAGGTCCCATTGCCTTATCCACCCTGAGCTTAGCAAGCTCTTGTAGGACCCTTTCTTTTGTGAAGGGAGTAGTGCTCACCTCCTCCCTGTGTCCATGATGCTGAGCTGTGGGCCCTGCCCTACCTTCTCTTCAGTAAATACTGAGCAAAAGTATCTATTTAGGATAGATGCCTTTACAGGGTCCTCCTCCTCACATGCTCCCTTTTCTCCATTAAGCTTAGCAATACCCCCTCTGGACTTTCTCCTTTCACTAATGTATCTATAGAAAGTCTTGTCACCTTCTTTCTGATAGTTCTGCTTTTAATCTACTAGATTTTAGCCTATGATGCATCTTGGTTGTTTTACTTTTGTTAACATTTCTGTTAGCCAACTAAGTACAGTAGGCAAAACTTCATACAATATTTTCATGCACAACCTGAACATGTAATATCATTGTGCATCACAAACATTCTGCTACAAGACTATAAAATCTCATAAAACATGCTGCTTAAACAAAGCAAGTACACCCATACTGTACAGCTGAAGTTCTATTTCATTTTCTAGTTGTGTTGTGTCTTGTGTTGTTTGTGATTTCATGTGAAAAGTGCCCTGAGGCCAATGGATGGAGCACTATTGCCTTGCATTGTCGTAGCCAGTTAAAATTCAGTTTTCATACCTGATGTTGGCGTCATGGGTGCTGCGGCTAAGCCATTCATGTTCAGTGCTGCCATCTGCTGCATCTGAGCAGCTGCAAAGGCTGCCATGGGGTTCAGGTATCCTCCCTGTGCCACTGATGCCATAATCGCTGCCTGCTGCTGCATCAGCTGGAACAAAAAGAAAAGACAAAAAATATCGAGCGCACACTGGCAAAACACTGAAAAGTAACACATTCTGTTAGGCAAAGGGCTTCTGGAGATGGTAAAGGTGTAGAACCTACAGTTTTTTCTAGGCTTGTGTTCATTCAGTAATTACTACCATGCTTGCACTGGTTTTGGTCAGGATCCAGTAACTGCTGTATAGTGTTTGTACTACAATAATTCAGGTCTAAATCCAGTAAGCACTGTCTGTACTGATTTGCATCCAGTTTTATTGTCTGCACTGTCTGTACTGGCTGAAATCAAGTTTCAGTGACTGTGCTGCCTTTACTGGTTCAGATCTAGTTTCTGAGATTGTTGTCTGTAATGAGAAATCCACCTCCTCAGTAACTGTTGAACAACATGCAAAACAGCATAGAAAATGCATCACTCAGTAGAGGAGTGAATTATGAAAATCATTATTTACATTTCTGTGATTGATGGATTTAGTGCATATGAAAAGTGAGAGACGGCCTTGTAAAATGAGTCCCTCTGCTTATTATCAGTACTTCCAGGTGAAGTCAAGTGAGGACTAACATACGCTATTGTGAGGCACATTTATTAGGACTTCTTTCTAAGAACACCCTTTGTATAAGGAAATATTTTTAAATTCCAATTCATTTATATTTACATCACAATGTATTTTTCCTGTTTTAAGAATTTGTTTTCTTGGATACAGAAACGTCACACTTAGAACAACAATGCTGTGGTTGAATTTTCACAATATCTTCATATATCAGCTTTGGCATTCAAATGAACTTGGGAAACAGAATTCTAGTTTTGATAATAAAAATCCATACAAACTTCACGGATACTATTATATACAGGGTAATACATGTGCACATGTGAATTATGAGCTTTTTCACATACCTGAGGTGTGTAATGCCACTTAAACCCCGTGAGCAAACTTTCAGGGGTTTAAAAGACATTGTACACAAAGGGTGCGTGAAAAAAATAATAATACAAAAGTGCACTTGTCTTATTTTATTTAATTAGCTGGTCTGTAATGTGTTTATCAACACTGTAAGAACACATTTCATGAAAACAAGTGGCTAAGGTTAACATGCAAGGAAGGGGATCCTTAGCATGTTCTGCATCCAGGTGGGGGCCACCAGCAAGGTTTAAATGGTGGAGTAGAGCTCAATCTATGAGGAAGCTACTGAGACAGTGAAACACAACAAGCTGGATGATAAGATCATGGTGCTGAAGGGGACGGCAGAAAGTGAGCAGCTCCCCGAGCAGGTGGATATGATCATCAGTTAGTAAATGAGCATTGTGCTCATCTACAAGTCCATGCTCACCTCAGTGCTGCACATCCAGGACCAGTATCTCTGACCCTCTGGGCTCATCTTGCCATGCCAATGTCTTCATCATTCCTGTTACCAACCCAGAGCTGCATGACTGACTTGCCCTCTGGGGACAGGTTAAGGAGCAGTATGGTATGAACATGGCATGCATAACCCCCTTCACCTGGAAGTGCTTCGTGAATGATGAGGTGGTGGTGAAATTTGTGTTAGAGATAACCTTAGTCCCACAAAACAAAATTCGAGACATCTCTGTCTGCTTTTGAATTACAGAACAGGAAACCACAAAAAGGTTCAGGCATGGGGGGAAGCAATATTTCATATATACTGTGCAGCAAGAATGTTATTTCAAAGGCGAAAGTTAAAATGAAAGTGAGAGTGAGTTATGGTGCTATCAACCAGTTATCCATTTATTGCAGTGCTCCGTAATAACTGGGTATCCTGTTGGTATTGTAAAAGGCAGATGTTACAAGGTTTATTTATTTATTTAAAAGTTGATAACTGGGAAAGGCACACTGAACCAAGGCTCAATCCCAGGTGCGACCCAGGGAAGAGGAGAGGGTACAAAGGATACATAGTAAATAAACACATAGCACATGAGATATACAGACTACATTTTATAATTAAACCAAAGTTTTATGGACATGGTTTACAGGTTGATGAACATTGCAACCAGTAATTATAAATGGTTTGCCCACTAAAACACAAGTTTGTAGTGATTTTCAAAATACTGTATTTTAGCCATGAATCTTAAAATGATTTTCATGGTTTTCAAGGAAGGCCTCTTACTGTATAATAACATCCCTGTTATAAGAAGGGAAAAAAGGGTGGGGGGGTAGCTCTGTATGTAAGAGAGGGGATCAGTGCAACAGAGATCCAGGGAATACACAGAAATGCAGAGAACCTGTGGGTCACCCTGAGAGATGGGGGCAAGGACCCCATCCGAGTGGAGGTTATATACAGACCTCCATCCCAGGAAGCAGATGTTGACAAACAACTCCTAGAAGCCATCTCAATGATGGTTGACAAGGTGAGCTACTACTAGTAGGAGACTTCAATCTGCCCGATGTAGACTGGATCTCGTACATAGCATCCACTGAAAAGAGTAGGGAGTTCCTGATCACACTGAAAGGTGCAGGGCTCAAATAACTAGTGAACTCACCCACTAGAGACAATGCAGTCCTAGACCTAGTGCTCACAAACAGCTCAAGGGTTTCAAATGTACAGGTGGGTGTCAACCTGGGGACCAGCGACCACATGTCAGTTTGGTTAACAATCAGCAAAACAGAGGGAATATGTCACACAAAAATCAAGATCCTTGATTTCTGTAAAGCAAACTTTCCAGAGATGAGATCAAAAATCAAATCAATGCTATCCAAGGGTAGCTCGGGGAATGTGGAAGAAGACTGTCAACATTTTAAGGAGGCCATAACTGCAGTTACTGAACAATGTGCATGTCGAATCAGTAAATCAAAAAGAAGGAAGAACCATCTCTGGTTCACCAGGGACACAGCAGCAAAAATAAGGGAAAAGAAGAGGGTCTTTCAGCAATACAAAAAGTCACAGAAGGAAGCTGACATGGACAACTACAGGAACAAACTCAGAGAGGCAGGAAGGGCCATTTGAAGGGTCAAAGCACAAACAGAGGAAAGGATAGCACAGGGGAGTCAAGAAGGGAGATAAAACCTTTTATAGGTACATGAGACAAAAGAGAAAGAGTAAGGGAGGAATAGTCAGATTAGCAGCACGAGATGGCCAGAAGGTAGAAGAAGAAGACAAACTCAAAGTAGAGGTGTTGAACATATTCTTCTGCTCCATATTCACAATAGAAGATAGTGGTAAAGGACCTACACTAAAGCAGATGGAACACAATAACAAAGAGGATGACACTAGGGGAAAGGGTCCTAGAAGAATTAAACAGACTTAGGGTTGATAAGGCAATGGAACCTGATGGTGTTCACCAGAAGGTGTTGAAGGAGCTACAGAAACAAATTGCAGCACCACTTGCAGAACTATTCAGTAAATCACTGGAGAGTGGCACAGTACCTCAGGACTGGAGAACAGCAACAGTAGTTTCCTTGCACAAGGGAGGAAGCAGAGAGGATATCAGAAACTATTGCCAAGTCAGCCTAACCTCTATAGTAGGAAAAATTATGGAGGCACTACTAAAAGAGAGAAAATTGGAATTCCTGAGGGAAAATGGAAAACTAGACTCCAAGCAAAATGGCTTCATGGCAGGTCAATCATGTCAAAAACTTGATTCATTTCATTGAGTGGGTTAACAAAACAATACACCAGAGCAGTGTGGTGGACAAAGTGTGCCTAGACTTCAGCAAAGCCTTTGACACAGCCCCCCGCAGGAGACCGGGAAACAAACTAGAGCATGCAGGGTTAGGGCATAAGATAGTAAACTGGGTTAGGAACTGGCTACAGAATAGCAAACAGAGAGTCTTGGTCAATAGGCCTTTGTCACAAGAGGGGGAAGTGACCAGCAGCATACCACAGGGGTAGGTGCTGGGTTCAGTCCTCTTCAACATCTTCATCAGTGGCATCACAGAAGAATTGGAGGGGAGGGTGTGCCTGTTCATAGAAGAAACAAAGCTCTGCAACAGGGTGGATACATAGGAGGGGCCACAAGCACGGTAGCTGACCTCAGAAAACTAGAGGAATGGTCAAAATACTGGCAGTTAAAAGATAACACCAAGAAATGTAAGGTCATGCACCTGGTAAAGTGAAACCAAGGGGTAAAGTACACTCTGGATTGGCACCAATCGGAAGTGACAAAGATGGAATGGGACCTGGGTGTACTCATCACCAATGACTTCAAAGTCACAAAACAGTGTGAAAAAGCTGCTCAGAGAGCAAACGGCATCCTCAGATGTATAGGTAGGGGCATTACAAGTAGAAAGCAAGAGGTAATCATGCCACTTTACAGATCCTTAATAAGGCCACACCTGGAGTACTGTGTCCAGTTCTGTAGGCCACACCTGAAAAAGGACATAAATTAGAGACAGTGCACAGAAGGGCTACTAAAATGGTTCAAGGGCTGCACCATGAGACATATGAAACTAGGCTCAAGGTACTAAAATTGTACTCATTAAACAAGAGAAGAAAGAGAGGAGACATGATAGAAACATTCAGATGCATCAAGGAATAAACAAGATGGAGAATCTCTTCCAAGTAAACAAAGGAACTCGAACACAGGGGCACAACTTGCATCTGGAGGGAGGTAGGTAGGTTCAGGAGCAACTATAGAAGGTACTTCTTCATGGAGAGGGTGATAGACCCATGGAATAGCCTGCCAGCACAGGTGGTGGTGGCAGCTAAGACAGAAAGAGAATTTAAACTAGCATGGGACAGACAGTGCGGACAGCTTGGCTTGAACAATTAAAGGGGAAGGGGTAGCCACCTTGAGCAGATTAGGTGGATCAAATGGTCCCCATCTGCCGACACCATTCTTATGTTCTTACATTCTTATGTTTGGCATTTCGGATATTCTTATAACAGGTAGTGATGGGAGAACTACAAATGGGTCTAAGGCTTTGAACGTGCTTTGATTAATGATAAAATGTCCTGATACAGTAGTTATCCAAGCCTTATCAGAACTTTCAGAACCTTTTAGTTTAAAGTGCAACAACTGTTTTAACCATTGCTTTTGACCCATAAGCTATTTTCAGTGAAGGGTAAGGAATCTAAAACCACCAAAGCATGGTACTTCAGTGAGCAGAATTAATTTCATATAGATAGTTAGTACCCCTTGTGTAACACCACTGTCAGTATGACCACTTATACAGAGCTGTTTCAGGTGGTCCTTTCTCCACCTCCAGCCTTCTGTATGGGTCTGCTTGAGTATATTAAGCTCCACAATCAATGTTTCAAACATGATCACAACCTTAAAAAAGTTCTGATAAGGTTCTTCTCCAGAAAGTAGCACAGGTTCTGCTAGATGCAAACCGGTTCTCCCATCCCCAATAACAGGGCTTCATTGTATAGGTTTATAACTGAACTGATCTGTCCATGCCCCTCCTCAGTTCAGATACCTACAAAATTCAACAGGAAGGAACCATGATGATGCCAAGTTCCTGTACCAGTGATCTAATCTGATCTGATCTGATCTGCTTCAGTTACACAGGTACATAGTGTAGGTATAAGGAATTGCAGGAACAGGAATTGGTGGAGAGGTAGCAGAGATTTTTGGATATGAGAGATGAATATGCACCAGTAGATCCAGCTATAGTATGCAGTAAATTAATACCTGCTACCACCTCACACCAGAAAACAGTGGCTGCTTGAGCTTATTCAAAGCTTTAAAAACTTTAAAATTTTACATGTTTGGAGGAAGTGCTACCCAATTAAAAAAATGCTATCCACTTGAAAGAAATTTTGGCCTGATCCAGAGAATAAGCATTTACATTTCTGCATTGTGAGCCCTTTGGAAGAAAAAAAAGGTAGAACAAGAAAACAAATTATTTCACTTCAAATCTGGTTTCAGTGTTAAAATGTCTTCTTTTGGAGACATAATTTATTAGCTATAAGAAAATTCTGCAACAAAAGACACCATGCCCTTCCGTTAAGCCCAACAGATGCCTAATATCTCCTGGGTTTAAGGCAATTTAGAGAATTCCAATTAAAATGCAGATATAGGGATTTGGGGTAGGGTAAGTGTTCTTTTGGGGCTATTGAAAAGCTGAGATGAAAAGGGATGGCAGCAGAACATCATAAGATGAAGCAAGAAGAATCTGTATGTTAGTGTCCTGTTTGAAGTCCTTTACAGAAATATGATGTTGAAATAAGCTGACATTTTTTTTGATAGTTAAATGTCAGCATATGATGATTCCTACTGAAAAAGATATTTATGTGATATGTAGTCATCCATTTTCTTTATAAAAGGATACGATGCTCTGAAGTAATCTATCATTTTCCAGGCTTTCTTCTCCACCTGTCACAAATGATTTGCAACAGAATTGAAGCCCTGTATGTCCTGTTTTTTTTGTTGTTATTTTTGTCACAGTCAAATCAAAGAGAACACAAGGTTTGCAATATCCTCATTCCCAAAATGAGGGCACCAAGGGGGATTCATGAAGCTGCAGATCCAGTGATATTCTCAGAGAAGTTTTTCTTGAGTGCCCCATCACATGCTCAAATGGCTATCTCTCCAGGTATACAACCATCTGCAGCCAATGTTAGTGCTGCACTTCTGCTGGTCAACCAGATTTGCTTATTGTGGATCATGATGTGCACTGTTTTCACCTACCCAGGCCAAGGATCTTGGGCCATGTTCTCCCTAATCTGTTGCTGGCTGCTGTCACACTTCCTAAGGTTGGCAGGTGATCTGTGACTTAGCATAGTTCTAGGGGCTTTATAGATTTATTTTTAAACGGGGTGGTTTTGTTGAAGAAATCCCACCCTTTTTTTATCCATTGTAGCTTTTTCTTACAGCCCTGCCTCAGTCCACCATTTGGTTACATACTCCCAGCTCAGTCTGCCATTAGACCCAAGACTCCTTCCTTCACAGCCCCTCCCCATGGAGGGATGAAAGGGAGTTTTCTAATCCCACTTCTAAGAAATATATAGTACTGTATCTGGGTGCATTGAGGTGTCAAATATAACAGGGCCAGAGAACAATAGCCATTATCCAGACTGGGGCAGGATTTTTTTTCTCAGTCCTGATCATTTTTCTTGACACTTCACACAGCTTTGATGGCCTCATGCACTGACGTGTCATAAGCAGACCCCTACCCCTCATGAGGGAGAAGATTCACTGTCCATCTATAAAGTCCATGATGGTGCAGGGTTTTGGGCCCCCCTCCCCCCAGATGAGACATGCTGCATGCTGTAGC
Source organism: Neoceratodus forsteri (assembly GCA_016271365.2). Classification (NCBI taxonomy): domain Eukaryota; kingdom Metazoa; phylum Chordata; order Ceratodontiformes; family Ceratodontidae; genus Neoceratodus; species Neoceratodus forsteri. The sequence continues at coordinate 604,644,022 of CM057449.1, read as the reverse complement.
AGTCTTTCAAGCCCTAGTCATTTGTTCCTAGGCACCCAAGTCACTCCTGAACCTAGGACCACCACTTTCTCCTGGTAGCCATTAGCTCTTTTTATGGGCTCCTGGTTGAAATGGTTGAGGGCTGTGCATTTCAGTGGAACAAGATCTTTGGTGTGCACACACCTGAAACGCCTCTATATATGTATCTTGTTATAACACTATACTATGTACAAGTTTGTTTTATGTTCATTGTGGTTGTCTATGAAAACAGACACATGTTGTCTATAGACCCACCTGTAAAGTAATAAATAAATATGCACTAAACTTACTTTTTCAAACAGTTCCAGTGGTATGAAAAGGGGTCAATATGTAAATGAAAGTAGTACTGTAGCTCAGTAGAACAGCTGCCTACATATGTGACCTCTAGATTATTGTTATTTATTATTTAGTTTTTGTTAACTGCTAAACCACACTAGGCTGAGGGCCTATTTTTGGGTGTGACCTGGACACACACACCACATTACAATATAACACAGTAATCACTCCATGCTACAGTAAAAATTACATCAAAGTATATAGAAAATATATACATAATTAATAAAAATGACAATAAAAATACAGATAATGAGAATTAAAAAAAAAAACTTACAGCCATTGCATCTAGATTGTGCAAGTAGGTGCTATTTTAATCAAGTTCTAAGCTGAGCCTTTGTCTTTGACCTTCGAACATCTAGGGAAAAAACATTCCAGTGTTTTGGACCCGTATAGGAAAAGGATTTCTGTCCTAATTTGGCCTCAACAAATGGCATGGCCAAATTCTCAAAGTCAGCAGATCTATGGGTTTCTGACCTTTTTACGAAATGCACTAATCTATGAAAATAGGTAAATATTATTGAGAGTTAGGTAATTGGGGAGGGCTGGAAATTTCAGGACTGCCCACGTCAGCCTGAAGGTGCTCTATGGACTAGAATGAACTTTTACTCATTCATCTCCATTTGGCAATAAAACTTGGCCTTTGAATGTTCAACTTTCATGGAAGCAGATCAATGCACACAGACATAAGTTTTCTAGTCAAAAGAAGATACAAAAGAAAACTATTTCTGCCCCCAGAAAACCATTGTGCCTTTTGAGTGTTGGGTGCCACAATTGTACTTAAATGCAAAAACCCTTGGGGATGGAATGTTCCAAGCTTTGTGTCCATTTTCTCGATGTAGCTGCGCACTTCCATTAGAAAAGTTAAACCACAAAAAGTTGCTCTATCCTTATGGTGCAAGTATTGCCATTGTATCTCGATAGTGGACACAAGTACAGCAGTTGTGGTGAAACGTGCCATAAACCAGGTGAAGTGTAGCAAATGTTCCAGGATATATGTAAATAGGACATACACATCCTGCCACATTTGCATCGATGTGGAAAGTATCCAAAATACACATGCTAGTGCTGTGAACTTTGAACATCCCCCCTTTGTCTCCATGCACACTGCTAAATGATGAGCTAAGCACCCTCTTGTAAAGAGCTAGTAGTGCCAACAAATAACAGGCAGATATTTTTATTAATTTTTAATTACAGTTTCTTATTAATTTTCATTTCTGAAATGTTTTTCTTTTTCCATGTGTTCATTAGATAATTTTCTAACTAATAATATTTTGTGCAATGTTAAAAGCAGCACTTTACCTGTAAGCAGACATATCTAGTCTTATTCCTCCCACTACATCATCAGCATGTGACCTCACTGATTGCTACAAGCCCTGCTATCTGACTGGTAACACGTGTCACATGCTCCTTTTGCCCACCTGGATATATCTTGTGGCATGAATATGTAACCAGCTTGTATCTAAATCAGCTCAGTCTTCCTTCAGATCCCATTTTTTTAGTAACAGCACAGTTATCGTCACATAGGCGGCAGCGGGCACCAAGATCCGAGAAGAATGTGTAGTAGTAGTAAAAATATTAATTAAAAAAAAAGGGGGGTTTATGAATTAAGATTATAACTTGAATTGAGTCACAGACTCAATTACAACTAGGTCCATATGTACACCAAAGATTATAAATTAACAAGCATTACCTCAGGGCTATGGAATGGTGCAGGGTGGGCTATCTGGTGTAACAGAAGGTACCGGGAGGGCTTCTTCCAGCCTAGGGATACTACAGTAGAATGGCAGAGAGGTTGCAGGTGGGCTTTGTGGCACCCCAACAGGCAGGTGGTATCCCAGCTAGGGGACGGGGTGCTTTAGAAGAGGCAGGCAGTTGTGCACTGCAACAATGGCATTGTCATTGACTTTTTTGTTGTCTCTTACAGGTTCCAAGAAGGTACTAAGAGCAGAGAATATGGAATGTGTGGACTCGCTGGGCAGTAGCAGGGGTGGCCAACTGGACTAAGGAATGGGCCCCTGGGGTACTACCAGAATATCACAACTTCTTGAGTCAGAGTCCAGTGCAGAACAGTGCTCAAGCATGTTGATTCCTCCTCTGGAAAGGTTCTCAATGGGTCACACCCAGTGCAGCGAGTAAGCAGGCCAGGTTGGGTCACTGGCAGCAAGCTGCAGGCAGAGGGAGTTTAGTGGGTCAGAAACCTAAGGCTAGGGGGCTGGGGAGAGTCTTCCCACAGCACTTCAGGAGGTGAGAATGGGCAAGAGCAGAATAAATAGTTAGACAGGAGTTAGCTTGGTAGGCTGGTCTTGGAGGCTAATTGGAGCAGTGGCTTGGGGGGGTCAAACTGCATCCTTCCTGTGGTGGCTCAGGAGGATTGCAGACCAAGGGTACAAGGGGAAGAAGGAGGAGATTAGTTGAATTCTCCCAAATGGCTCATCACTTCTGGTCAGCATGAGGCTGGGGACTGCAAGATCAAACGCAGATGGGGGGGGGGGGGTCATTGTGCAACCTCATCAGGATTATTCCTCCAGCACAGTGGCACAAGACATGGGCAGCTGCAAGGGTGCTGGGCCATATGACCTTACCCACTCCTGTCAGAGAAGTTTTGACTTAGAAGGTACATCAGTCATCAGGCCCACACTAGGGTGGATCCAAGAATTGGGGGCAAGAGTGTGGGAGGCCTGCATGAAGGTTACGTATCCTCCCTGCAAGCCACGCTGCTCCTAAAAATGTGGTGATTTATTTCAATAAATGCGTGACTGCAGTCATTTCCTCCAAGACTTGTGTTGTGTGGTTATTTCAAGGGAAGGGAAAAGTGGAGAGCTACCAGACAAATGTAACCAGCTTGTATCTAAATCTGCTCAGTCTTGCTTCAAATCCCGTTTTTTAGTAACAGCACAGATATCACGTTACACTCTGCTTCAGTGTCAAGTTTAAATTGAACATCCCTATTGTTTATCTGCAGGGTTTGTTTCTTTCTTATCTAGTGCTGGGCAGAAACAGCAAATTCTGATTTCATGAAACTTTTGTGACGTTTCAGAAAATCTGTGACATTTTCTGAAAGTCAGACTTTGGCAAAATTCGAATCCTCTGAATGTATTCTGTGAAATGTCACCCCATTCGGTAACTTTTCACCCATTCTGTGAAATGTTCTGGTTGTACTGATGAATGATGCACATGAACTGCAAAATGATGGTTCTGCAGAATTCCATCTAAGCAAAATACCACGACAGGGTGTGGGTTATGCTGAAATTTACCCACACCAGAAGTGGGTAAATCCCAGCCAGTGTTGGGTAAGTTACTTTTTCTATTACATTTGGAAACTTGTTCCAGAAAGCTCTGTGCAGTCACTAGCAAGGATGGAGAAGTACTAGAAAAAGTAATACACCTTACAAATATAGTTACTTATTTCTTTTTATAAAAATCAATACAAAAATAATAAATAACTATAACAGATTACATTTTTTGAAAGTAATAGGTTAGTTACTAGTTACTGTCAAACAAATGTAGTAATCAGTTACAGTTACGTATTTCTTTTGTATAAAAAGACATAAGTAATTGTAACTGTAATCCATGCTACTGACTGCACAGAGCATTCTGGAACAAGTTTTCAAAAGTAATAGAAAGTAATAGAAAAAGTAACTTACCCAACACTGATCCCAGTATTACCCACATCACTGGAGTGGTATATTGCAATTATCCATTGGCCCAATTTATTTGGTGAGGAAAAAAATGAAGAAATATTTTTTTTCTTTTAAATAGATTTTTTTATTTATTTTATTATTCTGCCCCAATAAAAATAGTTCCTTGTTGCTAGGGAGAATCCCCTACATTCCTGATTTGTATGGGTCTGAGAATGCAAAGTCCATCCTCCTCCCCTCCATGACCCAATAATGTGCTCCACCCCACACGGTATACCCCCTGACAGCTACACCAACACAGTGACCTACATCGCTGTCAACAAAATTAATGGTTCACCGTCAGGTTGCTGTGTTGGTGTGCCTGAGACAGGGGTACACTGTCTCCCAGTCCTGCACCCCCTCCTTAAATTAACTCAGACTTGGAGTTGATTATAATTAGTACAGGGGTGCAAAGGGCAGAGTCCCCCACATGAGGTGTTTTGGGGGCAATGCCCGGAATAGAAGAATGGACCGGGAGTCAACTTGCGGTTGACATAAATCCTGTCGCTGTGATACCGGTCATCAAAATTATTATCGAATCGGCATCGTAGAGCCACCCCACAAACAGAGGAGGAAATATCTGCTGCAGGGTATGGTTTACTGTCCTTGTTGTTGACACTGCTGCTGCTGGAGGTTGGTTGTACCACTGATGCAGCAGGAAGCATGTGCATGTGCATACCTCCCTCCATCCCTGTCAGCTAAAGACAGATTTTAAGTGTTTGACAAATGATAAACAAAAAATGTGAGCCAAAACTTATAGAAATCATTGCCAAAACCCAGAGCTGTTATACAGGGTATGCGCCTCTGCATATGCATATCAGGGATATGCATATTCATAGCCATATGATCGGTATCACAGCTCATCTTTTCGGCCATAATTTCTACAACTTTCATCCCTCATTTCTCATCAAGGAGCACTTTCCCTAGTTCAGTATTCCTCAAGGAAAAAAATCTCTACCTGCAGGGAAGGGTGAAAGGGAGGGGCAGCTGCAGAAAAGGGGGTGCTAGCTGCACATTCAAGCAGACTTGATAGACTTCTAGGCCTTTATCTGCTGGCAAATTTCGTATGTTCATATGCAGACATTTGGTGAAGCTGATGTTTTTTCTTAAAGCAGACGTGGGCTGACTACTGATCTTACTGCACCCACTCACTCATATCATCCACCCTCGAATGGAAGCTGTACCAATCATCTACATGGAGGTATGACTCTCAGGGACTGCTTGTAAATTTACTTTTTCTGATGCTGGGATCTCAGAGCTGCATGGGAGGCTGTGGAAATGGTGCTTACAGTGACATTGGGGGGCGGCTCTAATATCTACTGTAGTCTTTGGAGAGCAAGCAGCATTTATTTTTTTAATGTGTTATAACTGAAAGCGAGAGAGGGTGTCGAGGAAAAAACTAATTTTGTCAGTATGGGAAACAGACTGTAACCGTGATGTTTAAAGGGCCTCTGTCAAAACTGTATTGTCCTTGACATGTGCTCTCTCTCTGTTGTTGTTAGTTGTTTAAAAAAATTTGACACTCACTTTCTCAGTGTCAGAGTCCTTCTGTTCCCTGTCAGTTGGATGTTCAGAGTTAGTGATTTTATTTAGTGAGCTTCATGCCATCTGACCATTGCCGTCTTTGCCAGTTCTGACTTTGTCAGGGTCAGACTGATTTGGTGGGGGGGGTTCCTGATGTGGCTGACTGGTGGATGGCACTCTTTCCCATTGATATATCACAGGATTTACCATGAGTAAAAGGTGCCAGTTAGCCAATCAGACTAAAGAATTCTCAGATCCCATTGTATAATTAAGCAATAATGCATGACAGGGAGTGGTATATCATGGGATATCGTCATGCCTCGGGTGGTTGGACACGAGGCCGCAGGCTGAGTGCATCCAATGACGGAGAAGTGATGATATCCCATGATATACCACACCCTGGAGTGCATTATTGCTATTATGAAGTGGTTTAAATATTTTTTAAAGAAAAAATAAAAATAGAAACATTTTAAAAATGTGTTTTGGGGGTGTTGGAGGAATACCTTTAAATAAAATAGTTCCTGTAGGGCTTTGGGCAACAGGTGACGCTGTTGGCCGTGGTAGAGGAAGTGGAGCTCTTGTGACTGGGTGACCCGCTCCTTACCATTGCAGTTTTCTTTTTTTAAAGTGTTCTCCATTAACAGTGCACTTTATTTTTTATTATTTTTGTTCTGGGAATTGGATGCTGAGGACTGATAAGCTGAGAGAGAAGTTGGAGAGGTGAGCCAATGATGAACGAACGAGAAAAAGGTAGAGTCTTGGTGCGATTCATTCGGGACTCTTATTGTAAGATCTACTATTAGAATGGTTAGGAATGTCTGGGATGAGATGGGAAGTTTTTTCAATGTGGCTGGGACATAGCTTTCTTTTTGTGGGGGATCCGCGGTTTGTGTGAGAATGACTACAATGTCATTTGTCCTTTTCAGAGAAAAAAAATGATTCATCCGTTGCTGCCACTCACATGCTGCTGGATATGTTGCTTTTGAAAGTATTGTTCCCAGCAACTTCCATTGTGCTGAATTCTGTTGTGTGCGCAGCTGGTGGGAGTTCTTTTTTTTTTTTAAATAGCGGCCAACTGGAAGTCTGACTCAATGCGGACTGCTGGAGATGAAGAAGACTGTGCGGTCAGTGAGGAGGCTGGTGGCCAGAGGTTTTCTGAAGCCGTTATGATGTAGCCTGATATCATCACAGCTACAAAAACCTCTCAGCCAATTAGCTTCCCATATTTATGATGCCTAGTTCATAATCTGTAATTTAACATTATCAATTTGCAATAAATGCAATCATCCCACTGTTCTATAGATAACAGAGTGATCAGTTCTGCAGAATTAAATCCAGCACATTAATAAATTGATCCATAATGCATATATTCATTCTGCCATTCTATGACAGAAATTTACAAAAGTTGCCAAAGTGCTGTGACAGGGAGCTCCTGCCACTCTTGAGGACTGACCTTTTCTTAAATCTGTTGCAACAGTTCTTGTATTTCTTAGTCTATTGCATCCTTTACAATTTCTAGTCCATAAGGTTGGCCACCTATGGGCACCCCCTCCCCTTTTTTGACTATGCTTTAGTGTCCTCTTTAATTTTCCTTTTCCCTCTCAGGTCCTCGTACAGGGAGGTTATTGTAGTGACCTCCAAGTGTATGTAAAACAGGTTGTGTTTATTATTGTTGGATTTAGTATACAATAGCACTATATCATAACATACCTTGATGTATATACCTAATGTTTATGAAACCTGTAAATGTTGAAAATACCATGGCACTAAGTGTTTTTGATAATGGTAAAAAGTACTAAGTGACTATTACAGAAATTAAGTTAGTTGTGCTGTTTAAAATGCATGTAAATTGCTGTAAACTGTACAAGTTTAAATGTCATGGTAATTTGCATATATCCCTTGATACCTTGCATTATGGAAGTATGTTTTTTGAAACTTGATTTGTTGCCAATGCCCTTTGGGGAAACCTTTCTTTCAGTGATTCTGCATTGAGGTTCTTTGTCTATGGCTTGTTTTGTTTGTTTTTTTCTTTTGGGGTCCCCACTACCCAAGCAAACAGGGCCCACATAGGGGTGGAGGTTGCATCTCAACTGGTAAGTTACATCAGAGATCAGTGTCAGTAGGTTTTGGCTAAGTGCAGAGAAAGGACATACATAGTCTGTTGCTGCAAACTGATGTACTGAAGAAGGGAATATGGCATTGCAGAAGCGTATTTCCTGTATTTTGAATAAAACATCACACAGCAATTGTGTGTTGAACCTGAAGTTTGGTGTCTGATCCATCTGTTATCCCACAACCCCTCCACAAGTGCATTCCAAAATTTTGCAGAAGTGAAATTCTGACTTTTGCAATAATTCCGCTGGTGGAAATTTATTTTCCCACAGTACGTTCCGGTCAGAGTCACTGTCACTGGTTTCTGATGTGGTAACATATAGTTGCCATCCACAAAAAGCTTCACCCCAGTCTGGGTGCCTTGTATCACAATTGTGGCTGTATTCCATTGCCGGTTTGCCGAGTAATTGTGTAGAAGATTATTCTCTCTATTTTTGATTATGGTGATGTAGTCTACAGTGCCGCCCCTAAGTCCACCCTAGTCAGACTGGACCCCCTCTTTCACTCCTTCTGTCAGTTTGCCCTTGACTGTCCTCCACCACCCATCACTGTGTCCTCTTCTGGACCTTGGACCTCCCCTTGCTTCAGGACCGGTGATGCGCCCAATGCGTAGCATCATGGCTAAATACTGGGCCCAGACCCTCCCTCTATATCTCGCCTCTGTCCTATCAGCTCCAACCCTTCCGGTGTATACACTCAGGAATAATGACTCACATCTCCTGTCTGTCCCACTCATGTCCACCACGGCAGACCAGTCAGCGTTTACATATTGTATGCATGAACTATGGAACTCCCTCCTGGTGGAAATTCGGGATGCCTCCCCCAGTCAGCACCTCAACTCCCTCCTTAAAGCACATTTCTCCTCCACCTGCACATGCACCCATGTTAGCTGTAGCACTTGGGTCTTGCCAACTCCATCACGAGACTGTAATTAGTCATTGTTTGCTATGTTTGTATATATATATATATATATATATATATATTATGTATCTGAATATTTATTTGTCATATGCCTCGCATAACTGCCTGCTGTACTCCACTGCACCTGTTAAATCTTGCTCTAAGGTTTCTGGACTCTGTAGATCATGCATGTATTTCTATTTCCCTTCTACCCCCAGAACACACCTGGAATCAAGCAGTAGTCTGCTCAGCATGCCTTCCTGGTAAAATGTTTAAATAAATAAATAAATCATGGCTTCACTTGTACTTTACTTACTTCTATTGTTTTCTTATCTCAGCTATTTCTATAAACAGTTCATCTTTCTCTTCTGTTGCATTTCCCTGCCTACGCTGTTTCTGAGGATTGACCTACATAACATTGCAAAATGATTCTTTAAGTGACAGGCCTTACATATCTGACCGGGTATCTGTTCTTTTAATTCTGGTACCCAGACCTACCACATTTAAATTCTTCCTTTACTTTTTTAGTACTCTGTTTTGCAGTGCTGGAGCCACGTAATATTTTTTTCCTTTGAGAACTTACACCTCTACATCATCAGTTAGTACTTTGATTTACCTATGGCTAACTTCACATACACAACAGATATCAATAGTTTTTGGAGAGTTGGGTCTGTTTCCCTAAGAAGTCTGCCTCTATGGTGATCATTCCTGATGCAGCACTATTTGGTCTCAGTTCAGTGATTCTGTTAATGGTCCAAAATCACAGTCTTTAACCTTGTTCTTTAGAACCGTCACATGTGCAGCTATTGATTCAATGTTATCCTGTTCTCTAGAGAAATACAAGTGTCTGATTACTGTATATGCTATATAGAGCTATGCAAAACAAGATTCCACTTATATAATTTCTGTGTAAGTCAGACTTACACTTCCACAGCAGTTTGAAAAGAAAAAGATCAACTTTCACAGAAATTTTCACTGGATGGCACCCTACATAAAAATATTTCCTTCCCTGAATCCCTGGTGTCTAATACCACCCCCCACCCACCAGCCACCGATTGACACCTATCAAGCAAAGTTCCCTGGTACCCAGTGCCCCCCCAAAGCACTACCCAAAATAAAAATTACATTCCCTGGTGGCTAGCGGTCCCTCCCCCCCCACCAAATCACTTGCCCCATAAATTAAATATACTTCCCAGGTGGCTAGTAGTCCTTCCCCCACCCGATCACTCAAGACATAAATAGAATGTACTTCCCTGGTGGCTAGTGTCACAAATGCATGTCACAGGTCAGGCCCTCTGCTCCCACAGTGCCAACCTCAGAGTGCAATAGTGTGAACAGGTAACAGACAGGGTAACCCTCCTGTCTGCTTTTGGGTCCAAATCACCTTTAGTCTCAAGTTCTGGGAGGATTCAGACTGTGAACCTTATGCTAGAGTACCCAAATGTACAGGCTCAGACAATATTCTCATCGGGGGATGCAATATATCTTTTGCCTAAGGGCACCTAACCAAGTATCCAAAATGAACCCTTAAAACTCTATAAGAGACCTTAGGTATATTCTTACCTTTTTCCAGTTTAGTAACACCATCAAGCCCTTCAAACAGCTGTCAGACTTAACCACGTATACATCACATGCACTTGTCCCATAAATAAGGTGCACGCTTCCTGCATGAACATATGGCATACGGCCGAGAAGGTGTAAAGAGGTCTGTCACCTTGTTCTATAAATATGTCCTGCATTCTCTCCCTGGACATATGGTGGCCAGCCAAGAAAGGATGAGGAGGGCTGTGCTGGTTGCTGTATGTGCACATGTGGCAACAAGGATACTGGTAAGGTGACTTGGGGTGGTGGGTGTTCAGTGCCATGGTGGGGGGGGGGCTACTAGACACCAGGGATATGGAATTGTGACCAGCAGTACCATGGATCACCAGGGAGGGTTGTACACTGAGGTATAACCGGATGCCAGGGAGGGTAGTAAATGTTCCTATGGGCTGGCAATCAGAGGGAAGGAGGACCACTAGCATCAGGAATGGTTTTACTGGTACTATGGGCTGGTGATTGGGGAAGGGTGGACCACTAGCACTAGGGAGGGTTGTACTGGTACTATTGGCTGACGATCAGGAGAGGGGGGACCACAAACACCAGGAAGTGTTGTACTTTTTCTCTATAGGATGACAGTGGGAGAGAGGGAGGGGGATCACTGGCACCAGGGAGGGTTATAATAGTACTATGGGGTGGTGAATGGAGGAGGATGGACCACTAGCACCAGTGAGGGGTTATACTGGTACTATGAGCCCAGCAATCTTGGTGGAGGGGACAACTAGCACCAGGGAGGGTTATACTTTTCCTACGGGCTGGTGATTGGAGGGAGGAGCAACCACTAGCACCAGGGAGGGGAGCTCTTTTTTCTATGGGGTGTCGATCGGAGGGAAGGTTGGAGTACTAGCACCAGGGAGGGTTGTACTGGTACTATGGGCTGGCAATTGGTGTAGGGGTGCCCACCCTCTGTGGCTGTGCCCTCCAGCAGCCAACCGGATAGGTGGCTGCATTACCTCCAGCAGCTGCTAGGGTTGCCCAGATTAAGTTGGGTTTTTTTCAGTGATATTTGCACTGCACAAAAGGACTTTGTGTACCCCTTTTGTGGAGCACAAAGCCACTGAATATGGGGTAGCATAGCTATTCATGGCCTCACCCCTCCACTTGTCCACCTGCATACATTATGCTTTCCGTGGGCACAAACTCTCTTTGTCTGCACAAAAGCCCATTTTGAATATGTGGATCAGGGACAAATGCTGGTTTGCATAGACTAAGACCCATTAGTGCCCCTGCAAAATTTTGAGTATTGGGCCCCTGATGTTTAGTGAAAGTCAGCCCTAGAGCATAGGTCATTTCCCTAATTACCTAGTTGGATTGCTGTTTGTTTGTCCAGGGGTGGGCAGTTCTGGTCAAGGTTGAGCACTGTTTTGGAGGATGGGTAGCAGTGTTCAATATCTGCCACTCATTACAAACACCATATTATGTAATCACTTGGAGTATTACATCCAACCTGTGAGTAAGCATTACAATGGAATATGAACACAAATGAAGCTGAGATCTGTTCAGTTCATAATCCTTACACTAGTCTGGTTTGAATCCACCCTAGGTCAATAGGGACTGAAAACCATTATCACTGAAAAACTGGTGACCTATGTGAAATGAGTTAAGGCTGTTTCATTCTTGTTCTAAGTGTACAGATATCCATATCAGAATCCATTCCAGGTCAGTGGTTGCCAAAACCATTGTCATTTGATTGTTGTTTGGTGACCTATGTGAAGTAAATTATAGTGTGTAGTAGGTCCTTGTTCAGCATAGATTTCCAACCTTGCTGAAATGATGTACCATGGTTCAAAGGTCATGGAACATGGCTGTAAATGTATGTGGTACAACAACATATCAGCTGATCAGAAATCTGTGGACACCTGTGCTCAGAACTACTGCGAGCTCAATCAGTTTTTGTTTACGAAACTGCTGAGCTGCTGGGTATGAGTGAACATGAAAGCAAAAGTGGAGCCATACTGAGACTCTCACCTGGTGCCTCTCAGTTTCGTTTAAAAAAAAAGAAGAAAAAACACACAAAAAAACTACACTAAAAAAAAAAAAACTACACTATAAAAATGTAATAGTTTGGCAACCACCTGGGACTTCTGACTACATTGGACCTCTTGTACTTCACTCTGTAGGTCTGATGTAATCAGAACTCCTCTGTGGGAGCACAAATTGGTTGTGCATGGCTGCCCAACCAGTATTCTCGATATAACTGTTTTTTCCAGTTCCTGGTGGATGAGTGTTGATAATGAGAACCCATTCCAGTTTGGTAGTGACCAAAAACCATAATCATATGATGGCTGTATGGGGGCTTGTGTAAAATGAGTTGTGGTGCTTTAATTCCAGTGTCTAGTGGACAGACATCCATATCAAAATCCATTCTGGGTCAGTAGTGACTGAAAACCATTATTATTTGTTGTCTGGTGGCATATGTGAAATAAGTTATAGTAGTTTTATTGCAGTTCCAAGTGGACAGGTGTCGATATCAGAACCCACTCCAGGTTGATACTCTAGTGACTGAAAACCATTATTATTTCATGGTTGTTTTGCGGCCCATGTGTAATGAGCTGTGACAGTTTTATGCCAGTTTCCAATGGACAGGTGTCTACATCAATATCCATTCCAGGTTGGTAATTACCCCAAACCATCATTTGGTGGCTGCTATTTAGTGGTCTGCTGTGTATAAACTGAGTTATTGTTCTTCTCATTCCAGTTCTTAGTTGATAAGTGTCAATATCATAAAACTACCATTGTAAGTTACAGTTACTGACATAGTTAAGTATTTCTAGAAATTTCTGTGATATCTGAAAACATCTGGTGCGAGAGCTTTTAGTTATGCAGCCCTGACCCTGTGGAATTCTCTACCTCGCCAGATTAGAGAGTGCCTGACCTTGAAGAGCTTCAAGACGGCTTTAAAAACATACTTATTTAGCCGTACTTTTGGAGATTAATATATCTGTATCTGGGAACAGTTGGGAATTGGCGGACATACTGGCTGCACCCCTGGTGGAGCTCTTCAAAAGGTCACTTGAGACAGGGAGGGTATCTAGGGATTGGCAAGAGGCACATGTGGTGCCAATCCATAAAGGGGGGTTGAGGGAAGTACCAGGTAACTATAGACCCATCAGTTTGACCTCGGTGGTGGGAAAATTAATGGAGAGTATACTAAAGGAATGATTGGGGGTGTACTTGGAGGAGGTGGGAGGTCTGGATAGTCAGCAACATGGGTTTGTGCCAGGTAGATCATGTCAAACCAATCTTGTGGAGTTCTACAAATGGGTAACATCAGAACTGGACAGGGGAAAGCCTGTGGATGTATTATTCTTGGACTTCAGCAAGGCGTTTGACTCTGTCCCCCACAATGGTCTGGTGGAGAAACTGATGGGGTTGGGAGTAGGCCCTTTGATGGTCAGATGGATTGAAAACTGGCTAGCTGGATGCACACAGAGTAGTGGTCGGCAGGGACTCTCGAACCCTAGAGAGGTCGGTAGTGGGGTACTACGGGGCTCGGTCCTGGGTCAATCCTGTTTAATGCATACATATCGGACATCAGGAGGTATAGGGAAGTGAAATGAGTCTCTTCGCTGATGACTTCAAGATGGGAGCAGTAGTTGAGGGAGAAGAGGGAGGTTGGCCCTGCAAGGACCTGGACACCCTGAAGCTGGGCTCACACATGGAATTTAAATTTCAATATCACCAAGTGCAGGTGTTACATCTTGGGCGGGGAAACCTTAAACACAGGTACACCCTGGGAGGGGAGGTGCTGGAGGCCTCAATAGGGGAAAAAGACCTAGGGGTCATGGTGGATGCATGTATGAATAACTGAGCAGTGCAGGAGAGCGGCTAGCAAGGCAAACAGCATGTTGGGATGCATCGTAAGGGGGATCACCTCTAGGAGCAGGGAAGTGATTCTGCCGCTGTACAATGGACTGGTTAGACCACACCTTGAGTACTGTGTACAGTACTGGACACCACACTTGAAGAGGGACACACAGCTCCTGGAGAGGGTACAGAGGAGGGCAACTAAGATGATATGAGGACTAGGGGATTTGACGTATGAGGACAGACTTGAGGAACTCTGCTTGTTTTCACTGGAGGAGAGGAGAGCAGGGGGGACATGATTGAGGTCTTCAAGTACCTCAAGGGATTAAATAGGGTAAACATGGAGGGGATCTTTAGACTAAAGCAGGGAGGTATCACCAGAGGGCATGGTTTGAAGTTGGAAGGTGGAAGGGTGTGAGGGGAAAAGAAGAGGAGGTTTTTCACTGAGAGGGTGATGGACCCTTGAAATGCACTGCTTGGCGAGCTGGTTCAGAGATCCACAGTGAAGGGCTTCAAGAGAGGGTGGGACAGACACAGAAAGTGGATGCATCAGATGATGGCCTGGCCCAGGGGGGTGGGGATGGATGATAGGGGATTCTGGAACAAGGGGGGGAAGGCCTCGGCACCCAACTAGGGATCTGAGGTTCAAGCAGACTCGATAGACCATAAGGCCTAATCTGCTGGCAATTAGTATGTTAGTATCTGAATTGTTATTTATTGATCTATTCCACATATTTTATTGTTTTATATTTTTAATTTTGTACAGCGTTTTGGTAATTGTTTGAATTGCACTTTATAAATACATTTTTTATTATTATTATATGTAGAGAAATTATTTTCCTACCTGTAGTATCGCTATAGGGCCACCAGAGAGAATCTATTTCGAAATATCATAAACTATATGGAAATAGCTGATCATTTACATTTATGCAACTGTAGCTGAAATTAATATTGTTTGTGGAAGTCTCACATCAAAGGTCAAGAACTGCATCAGCACGGGGTCTACATTACCCTTTTGTCACTTAAGGTAGTCTTGTTAAGGACAAGATTCAGCTCTTTTGGTGGGATAGTTTGGGCAGTACCTGTTATGTTGTTATGCGGTGGACTTTGGTCTACATTAGTATCAATTTTGTTCCTTTCAACAGGACTAATATAACTAGAAAACATAGAATTGTTTTTGTTTTTTTTGCAATCAAGAAAACTTTATAAAACTTTCAAGGTATTTTTTTTTTATATTATTTATTTAGTTGTTTAACCAGGAGTAGCACACTAAGCTGTCAGCTTTTTTACGGGAGCGACCTGGTAGCACAGGGAAGTTAAGTGACTTGTTCAGACTCGCACAGTATGCAAGTGGAAGCTGTGGAATTCAAACCCTGGTCTGGTCTGCCGGATGTCACCAGATTTGCAGCTCAGAGCCTTAAACCACTGCACTATACTGCCTTTAAACTATTAACAACAAGAATGCAACACCAACCAAAAAACAAACAACACAGGGGTAACCCGTGGTATGGGTGACTCAAATTGAGTGACTCAATATGAGCAACTCAATTTGAGCACCTTTGGAAACAGCAAGGATGAAAAAATAGCAAGGGGAATTGCAGTGAATATAAAAGACTGCTACATAGTGAAGAGCAATGCACAGGTAACGGGTGAAGATTACAGGGCTTTGTTTAGGAGGGCTGCTTCCAGCTGGCTGTCTGGCATGGTGGGTAGGGTGATGGTCTGTGTAGCTGGTGAACTGAGGTTCAGGACTGCAATGGTGTTTGTTTTATTTTTGTTTTGTTTTTCGTTGTTTAATTTTTTTTTTTGTTCCTATAGAAGTCCCATTCCCCCTGATTTTGCTCCCCCCCCCCGCAGGTTGCCTCTCCAATGTTCTCCCCTTGTAAACATGTAGCCCCCCGTGGTGTAGCACCCTGTCCCATGATTTCCTTTCTCCCCTAGTGTCACACCCCCAGAGTAGATTATAGTAGTAATGGGTGGTGCGGGGAGCAAAGACCCCCACCACGGTGGTGTGAAGCATAACCCCCATATAGAATTAAATTTTGATCATTGCTGCGGTAGAAATTAAGTTCTGATCACTGAAATTGTATGTAACTGTAGTGTTGATCGTTGTTATTGCCTTCGGCAATATGTACTCGCTGTTTACTTCAGCACTATTATTGGTGGTGCTCTTATCACATTGCACCCAACACAGGTAACCAAAATAACAAAATTAGCAAACACCAATTGAACAACATAACCCCCACCTATTCCCCATGACCATACTGGATACCTGTCAGAAAAATAAAAACAAAAAAACAAAGAAAACACAATGCAAAAAGGGTCCTGTAATCCATCCCCTGTTGGACAGGATACCCAACAATAACAGATGCTTGAAGAACAGTGACAACTCAAAAAAAAAAGCAGCAATAAAGTTAACAACAAAAGAATATGTAAACACTCCCATTGGGCCTTATAAGTATGATAGGCATTAAGAAGAGGAAATGTATCCTTCCACATTAAGAGACTGTAACATGTGTGAGCCCCATTCTAGTCAAGATGGTGGAGAAATGTCCAACCAACGACGTAAAGTCAATAGCTTAGTCTCTGCTGAAATTAATGCCCTATGTGCTTTTCTGGGTCCCCAGAGAGGTAGGCCATAGTTGCCAAGAATGCAAATTTCTGGGGTAAAAGCATCCTGTTAGCACAGAAGAGGGTCCAAACCAGAACAAATAAAATCCAAAAAAGGATGGATACAGGGAGACTACCATAACATATGAAATAAATTACCATCCTCAGTCACTACCACATTGAGGACATACTGGAGAGAGATGTTTCCCCATCTAAAAAGCTTCATCGGTGAATAGTAAAGGTTATGGAGAATGTTAAACTGTTGAAGTCTCAGTCAGTCCTGCTTGATGTATTTATAGATATTGGTATATTTATAGATATTTGTCCAAATACGAAACAAAGAATTCACCAGCCGATCAAGACCCATGATATTAGCCCAGTAGAAGGCCATAGGAGACGTACTGTTCCAAAAACATTGATCAATTGTTTTATACAAATTAGAAATTGGATGCGGTTGTTGGGACCCATTCAACAACTGTTCAAAAAAAAAGACCTGCTTTATTAGACCAAGGTGGACAGACTAAAAATTGAGACAAGCAATACAGTAATTGACAGAACTGAAAAAATTTATTGGAAGGCACACCAAATTTCTCCTGAAAAAGGGCAAAGGTAGAAAGAGCATCTCCACTCCTTCAAATTATGTGCCGGAAGCCAAATGCCATTGGGAAGACACCAGCGGTTTCTGATCTATACGAAGGTTAAGATTACCAAATAAAGGCTGACAAATGTCTAAAATGTATGCCAATTTCAAATGTCTACATAGCTGACAGCGGGCTTTTAAGGACCAGCCAACCGAGGTATGACGGAACCCAGGAGGAAGCTGTGCGCATGGAAGTAACGAGAAAGGACAAATATGATACTGGATGCAAAGCTCCATCTCAATTCATAACCAAGAGGGAATATAGCCTTCCAGTTCCCCAGTCCCCAAGAGCTAGCTCCACTGAAATTATTTAGCCTCATGTAGAGTAAAAATAGCATCACAAAAAGTGGGGGAGGTGTAACCCCCATATTTCTAGGGATGAGTCATTTTCTCATCCTCTGGGGTGGTCTAGCTACAAAAAAGATACAAGCAACAAATGGAGAGTCTTAAACCAAGTAAAAGGAAGAACAACATTTAGCATTAAGTACAATAAACGAGGTAAAATGTTCATTTTTATAATATAAAAACACAGAAATATAGACTTTGATGGCAGATAAGGACCACTTGGCCCACCCAGTCAGCCCATTTGCTTAACTATTGGATAAGCTACAGATCCTAGTTAACCAACAGTCAACTTCCTCCTACCCCCCACCAAAATTGCCTTATGTCTGTCCCATGAATTCTTGAACACCCCCACTGTTTTTGACCCAATGATCTCCTCAGGAAAGCTGTTACATGCGTCCACCACCCTCTCTGTGAAAAAATACTTCCTCATGTTGTCCCTGAGCTGTCCCCCCCTCTATCTTCAAATTGTGCCCCCTAATGTTAGCTCTCCCCCTCAGCGTCAGAGGCAAGGCTCTCCACCTATATAGATCTTGCTTAATTTGAGATAAAAGTGGGTCAAGATTAAGAGCCTTCAAAGCTGTAACCTCCCTGGACAATTTAATACCTAAACATCTGAACATATGAACATATGAAATTTGCCAGCAGATAAAGGCCTAGAGGTCTATCAAGTCTGCTCGAATGTGCAGCTAGCACCCCTTATTCTGCAGCTGCCCCTCCCTTCCACCCTTCCCCTTCATTAACCCTCCCCCTTGTCCTGTCCCATCCTCGTTTGAAGCAGTCCACTGTTCTACTGCATACCACTTCTGCAGTGCATTCCACCCAGCCACCACCCTCTCTGTAAAAAGTGTCTCATCTCCCTCCTGAACCTTCCTCGCTCCAGTCTCATATCATGGCCCTGGTGGCCCTCCCTCCCTTACTTTGAACAGCCCCTCTGTACCTGTCTTGTTTATTCCTTTCATGTATTTAAAGGTTTCAATCATGTCCCCTGTCTCTCCTCTCCTCCAGTGAGTACATGTTCAACTCCTTCAACCTCCTCTCATATGATAAGTCCCCAGACCCTTGATCATCTTTGTCGCCCTCATGCACTCCCTCAGTAACTTAATGTCCCTTTTCAGATCGGACGCCAGAACTGCACTAGTACTCCAGGTGTGGTCTAACTAATGACCTATACAGTGGCAGAATCACTCCTCCTCCTTGAGGATATACCCTTGCAATACAACCCAGCATTTTGTTGGCCTTTGCAGCTGCCTTCCTACACTGTGCCGAGTTGTTCATTGACCCTGTGATGAACACACCCAGATCCTTCTCCTCCTCTGTCTGGGCTAGCTGCACTCCCCCTAGCTAGGTAAGTCCTCCTTGGGTTCTTCATCCCAAAATGCATCACCTTGCACTTTTGGCATTAAAGCCCAGTTGCCAGGTGTCTGACCAGGTTTCAAGCTTGCCAGATCATCCTGCAACCCCTGCCATCCCCTAGGTCATCCACCACCGCGCCAACCTTGGTATCATCAGCAAAACAGACTGATCTTGCTCTTGATGTCCCATGATATGTCTGCAATGAATATCCCAAACAACACTGGTCCCAACACCGAGCCCTGTGGGACACCACTCGTCACTGCCCTTGGGTGGAGCTCCCACCCACCACCACCCTCTGTTGCCTTCCTGCAGCCAGTTTCCTACCCATCTCACCAGCATTGCACCTGCCCTGTGCCTACAACTTCCTTCCCAGCCTTTCATGTGGCACTGAGTCGAATGCCTTACTGAAGTCCAGATACAGGACATCCACTGCATGTCCCCGTCCAGTTGCCCTAGTTACCCAGTCATAGAACCCGACCAGGTTGGTTTGGCAGGATCGGCCACATATGAAGCCATGCCATCTGCTTGTCCTGTAGTCCTTTGGCCTCTAAGAGGGCCACCAGCCTCTCCTTCAGGATAGTCTCCATTAGCTTACCCACGATGGATGTAGGGCTCACTGGTCTGTAGTTTCCCGGTTCATCCTTGGGGCCACTCTTGTGGAGGGCACCACATGAGCCATCCTCCAGTCCTGAGGTACACACCCGAATGTAGTGAGGCATTAAATAGGTCTGCCAAAGGTCCTGCAAGGACCTCTGCCAGCTCCTTCAGTACCCTGGGGTGGATGCCATCTGGGCCTGGTGCCTTGTCACCCTCAGTGCCTTCAAACCCTCTCGAACTCTGTCCTCCATGATTTCCTCATCTGTCACCACTTCCCCCCCTTCGTCTGCCATTTCACCCATCTTGGATGTCACCCTCCTCTTCTCTTTAGTAAATACTGAGCAGAAGTACTCATTTAGTGCTTCCACCTTATCATACCCTGCTTCCACCCAACCCCCC
The DNA here is from genome assembly GCA_016271365.2 of Neoceratodus forsteri. Classification (NCBI taxonomy): domain Eukaryota; kingdom Metazoa; phylum Chordata; order Ceratodontiformes; family Ceratodontidae; genus Neoceratodus; species Neoceratodus forsteri. The sequence continues at coordinate 604,624,105 of CM057449.1, read as the reverse complement.
TCCTTCCTAATCCTTACTATGTGGTCCTTACAGCTCCTTTTCTCCCTGATGTACTTAAAGAAGTCCTTCTCCCCCTTCTTAATGCCTTGTGCCAGCCTGAGTACCGTAGATGCTTTGGCTCCCCTTACTGCCCTTGTCGCCTCCTTCGATTCTGTCAAGTACTCCTCTCTGTCCTCCCCTCTCCCTGTTTTCTTGTATTTCCTAAAGGCAGCTCTTTTCCTCCTTACCTTTTCCATGACCTCCTTGCTCAACCAGCTCGGTTTCTTAGCTCTAGCCTTCTTGCTCTGGGCTTTGCAGCAGGTTTGGTTGCCTCCACTATCCCCAACTTTATGAGCTCCATCTCTGGTTAGTATCCATACTAGATTGAATTCTGGCCAGGTACCCTTTTACCACTTCCCCATCCTCCCAAAGTCAGCCCTCCTGAAGTCCAGCACTCTTGTGCCAGATTCCCTCCTTCCTTCCCCATATCCAATGTGAGCCATACTGAGTGGTGGTCACTCCTGACAGCAGTTTCCTCCACTGTAAGTTCTCTCACAAAGTCCCCATTTGCCAGCACAAGGTCAAGGGTATTCCCTAACCTGGTTGGTTCACTGACCATTTGCAGCAGGAAGCTGTCCTGGAAGGCATCCAGCAGTACCTGCTCCCTTCTGTTCCTGGTTGTTGGGGTGCTCCAGTCCACTTCTGGCATGTTGAAGTCCCCCACAATCACCACACTACCCTTCTCACAGGTCCTCCTGATCTGTCCCGCTAGTTCCCTGTCTAACTCCTCCATCTGAGATGGTGGCCTGTACACCACTCCCATTCTAAGACTCCTATTCTTGGAATCCTGGATTTGCACCCAAAGTGACTCTGTACTGCCCTCCTCCCTTCCTCCCTTACACACTTCAGTCCTTCCTTCACATATAGTGCCACCCCTCCTTTCCCAGTCACCCTGTCCCTACGAAATAACCTGTACCCTGGTACAGACAGGTCCCAGTCATTATATTGGGTGGCCCATGTTTCCGTGATAGCTGCAATGTCCACCTCTCCCTCTGCCATGAGAACCTGCAACTCTGCAGTTTTCCTCCCAAGGCTCCTAGCATTAAGGATAACCACCTTCACCCTTTTCCCCTCCTCCCATCCTGCCCTCCTTTCCTAGCATCACCAATAGTACTTGCCATTTGTCCTTTGTCACTGTTATGGGGGGTAAGCTCATATGATTTCCCAACCTGTGGTCCCTGCATATCTCTTCCCCAACTGCCACCCCCCACTCCTAGTTTAAACTCCAAACTTCCTCTATATATTCTTCCATCCTCTGCTTCAACACTTCCTTTCCTTCCTCACTCAAGTGTAGTCTGTCCTTGGCATAGAGACTACTGTCCTCCCAGGTCCCTCCCCACCCCCAACAGCCCATACCCTTTAGCACAACACCAGGTTCTTAGCCATCTGTTAAATTCCTCTATTCTCAGCTTTCTTGTTGTGCTTGCCTTTGGCACGGAAGTATCTAGGAAAAGTTACTGATCTTCCTGCCCCTCACATAATTGTGCTAGTTCCTCAAACCTCCTCTGGACTATATCCACTGTCTTGTCAGCCAGGTCGTTTGTCCCAAGATGTATAATTAAATGAGGCTTGTCCCTACACCTTCTAGCATATTTCAGAACAGACTGTCCACCCTTTCCGCTGTCATTCTGGCAAGGCCTCCACCGTCACGACTATGCCTCTCGCCTTGCTACCCCACCTAACTCCTCTTAGTATTGAGTCCCCAGCACAAGATTCCACCTCTTACTCCTGCTTGCTTCCTTTCATCTCCCTCCTCATTTCCAGCTCCTCTTCTTCCTCCTGCACATTATTATGCCCTTTACCCCTGTTGCAGTTCTCCCAGCAGAACTTCCCCCGCTCCAGTTTGGTCCAGGCATTTATCAATTACTCCTCTAATTTCATCACTTCCCTCCTCCACCTTCTTCCTCTCTAGCAGTGCAAAACTATTTTCTGAAGATCCTTCACAAATGCCTGCCCCTCTCTGCATAGTAACCTGTTCTCTCCTTTCCACTCCATGACTTTTGCCACTTCTTCGCCTCCCCTCACAAGTCCCTATTGCCTCCTTCCATTTGACTTTTGTCTCCTGACCTGGTTTCCCCGGCAATCGTTCTTCCTGGCCTGGGCCCCTTTGTCTCTGCTTCCCTTCTTCTGAGCCTCTCCTCACCACTGTTGGCTTAAATTGCCCTCCCTCATCTCCCCTTCCTCCTCCCTCCAGTATTGGGCTAAACACACCCCCAATCTGCCTTGCCTGTCTTAGTTCCTCCTGCAGACCCTCAATCTCCTTTCTAAGTTTTTCTATGTGGTTGCACACTAAACATCCTCCCACTCTCCAGGCAATGTTTAGAAAGATTGGTGCACCGCAGTTGTTGCAGCCTACCACCCTACCCATTGCTGTCGTTGCCCACCAGCGACCCCCCAACCTTCCAGATGCAGGATACCAAACACTCCCCCAAGTCCCCACTCTAAGGGAATGAGAGTCCCACTGAAGGCCAAGGTCTAAAAAGTCTTGTTTGTGAACATGCAGGGAAAGTGGAAAGACAACTGTTTTAGAAAGGTTCAGTTTCAATCCCAAAAAAGTACTAAAAAGATGGATCACTCTAAGGGCCTCCTGCAAATGAGGCCAACGGATCTGTGAGGTGCAAGAGAACATCATAAGTAAAAAGTTACCACTCCTGTGTGCCTAGAGAAATACCTCTTATATGGGACTTAGACTTAATTTTACAAATCAAAGGTTTGCTGTGGAGATTAAAAAGGAAAGGGGATGAGGAAGGCCTTGCCTCGTACCACAGAAAAAGGAAATGGGTCAAAGAGAACACCGTTGCATAAAATACGTGCAGTTGGATTATGGTATAATATACGCAGCCAGTGAACAAAGGAATCCAGTAACCCATTATGACCTAAAAGTGAAAATAAATAAGATCATGAGACTCCATCAGAAGCCTTTTTTGCATCCAGGGAAACCAGCACAGCATCTGTCCCAGTCCCCCCAGATGTAGAAATCATATGCAAAAGTTTTCTGATATGATCACTGGATAATCTCCCCACCACGAAACCCACCTGTTCCGGCCCGATAAGCCCAGCCCTAACTTTGCCCAAATGGGCAGCCAAGACCTTTGCTAAAATCTTCATGCCAACATTTATGAGAGAAATCATTCTGTAATTGTCTGGGCATGTGTCGTCTTAGCTGGGTTTGGGCAACAAAACTATGCAGGCCTCAAGGAGGAGAGACTCCTGAAGTTCCTGTGAATGTAAATAATTAAACAGATGTGTCAATAGAGGGGCAACTTCATCAATACAAAGTTTATAAAAACTGGCCATGAAGCTATCTCTACCCAGAGTTTTGTCAGACGGGAGGGAACAGGTACCCTTCAGTACCTCCTCCTCCTCCTCCCAAATAAGACCATCCAGGCCACTCTGTTGTACCATAGAAAGTTGAGGCAAGGGACCATCAACAAGAAAGACAGAGAGAACCTGATCCATATACTCAACCTGAGAATCCTCAGCATACAAAGGATCATAGTAGATACAAAATATTGTGGCCATGCACCTGGGATTCACTAAAAGAGCAGCTGTAACTGGATTATGCAAAGCTTTGATCCAACGAGCTGACAAGTGCTGCTGAAGGTGCAAGGCCCGCAACTAACCAGCCTTGTCACCTTGGCCCACATACTGTGCATGACTTTCATCCTGGTGATAGAATGTTCCGCCATCTCCAAGAGGTGGTTAGAATATTGGGCCTATAATTGCAAAAGGTGAAGGTGCATCTGTTCCAAGGAGGAAGGTGATAACTGGCACTCCAACTCACAAATGTCATGAAGCAGGGTGGTGGCCAACTTATCATGAATCTTCTTCTGAATAGTGGCTAGTGTAATAAACTCACCCCACCACTGACAATTCAGAAAGCCACACAAACAGTCAAAAGTCGGGATCAAACCAAGGGTCGTCTGCACTGATAGATGGATAAAAGTCTTCAGACGGTCAACCGAGGCAGAATCCTAAAGTAACTGGTTATTCGAGGACCATATGTGGTCCCTGTCTGAGGCAGGGAAAACATCCAAAGCCATCGAGGGGACGCATGGCCTGAGAGAACCATAGCTTCTATTTGACAGAAATACAACATAGGGACCAAATGCTGGCTGATTTACAAATAGTCGTAGAGAATGAATTATGAGTAAAAGAGTGGAAAATATACTCCCAATCCATAGGGTGCAAGAAAGGTCAGAGATCAACAAGGCCCAACTTATCAATAAATTCCCGAAAAGCCCGCTGAGCCAGTGACTGCCCCGCTCCCTGCTTATGTGACCAATCTAGCCCATTATTAAATATTAAGTTCCACTCCCCACGGAGAATCATAGGTAGGTGAGCATAAGCAGCAAGGGCTGAAGCCAGTTCTGGAAAAAAAGTAGGGCAATCCACATAAATCAAACCCAGAAGGACCTCTGCAGGTCCCAGGCGATCATGCATTAAAATATATCTACCCTCAGAATCTCCAAACTCATTCAGAAAAGCAAAAGGAACAGATTTGGCAATTAATATAATTAACCCCCACTGGCTGGAACTATTCCTAGCTTCAAAAACTTGCCAGACCAATGCTCTTCTGAAAAAGGAAATCTTATGAATAGGCATATAGCTCTCCTGCATAAAAACTAGATGTACCTGCAATTTTTTCAAATGTCGTAAAACAATGTGACACTTAGTATTACCCTGCCTTCCTTTTATATTCCAAGAAACTACCTTCCAGGGAACACTCATAAATTAAACAACTGAAATACTACCAGTGAAAAGGACCCAAAAATAACCCCAGACCGAACTAGCATGGCCAAACCCTCCCAACCAAACTGTACCCAGAAAGAATAACCCAAAGAACAATTCAAAACAGCAAACCACAATAACCACAACAGCAACAGAAAAAACAAAACATTATAAAAAAGTACTCTTCCGGGACCCAAGTGCCCACTCCTGTCCACTCAGTCCATGATAGGCCAATGGTTAGCAACCCCTCCCAGCTCACCTGAAGAAACAAAGGTCGCTACATAAACAAACCCCCAAACAGAAAACCAACAAGAAGCCCTCACTGAAAAAAAATGGGGTGGGGGTTGCCCCTTCAATATAAAGAGGTAGTGGAGCCAAAGAAGCATCAGTGTACCACTCAACAAATAAAACGAAGGAAAAAAAACTAAGAACTGTGGGAAAGACCAGTAAACCAACAAAGAACAAAACCAGAAAATAAAAACCAATAAACTAAAAGCAAACAACTACTGCAAGACAAAAGTACTGTGGCCCAAGTAAACATGGACCCACAGAAAACCATCAGTCCAAACAAGAAATTCTCCACCACCACAAAGGAAGATTCGGTCCAGCTACACAATAATATATGGAAGTATCCATGCTTATTGATGAGCACAAAACTCCAGGTGTTGCAGAGATGCTGTTCTCTGTCAATGGCTGATGCCATGCACTCGGAGATAGGGAGCCTCCATCTTAATTTTGTAACAAGAAAAGTGACTAACAGTACAGTCAGGAATTTGAAACAAGGCTGGCAATAACAAGATAACAGTACTGAACTGCAGGAGCTCAACAGAAAAGGGAAGGGAAAGGGAAAGGGAACATTGTTTAACCAGGAGCAGCACACTAAGCTGAAGCTTGTTTCCAGATGTGACCTGGGAGCACAAGAAAGTTAAGTGACATGCTCAGGATCACACAGTATGCACCCAGGTGGCTGTGGGATTAAAACCCAGGTCTCCAGCTCAGAGCCTTAACCCATTGCGCTATAATGCCTCCTCCACTGTGCTATACTGCCTCCTATAATATAGAATAAGCTATTATTCCAGTACCAGCACAATATAACCAAGGGGAATAGAAGAGAGAGTAATGAACTAGGCTCCATCGCATCAAACATACACAGGGGTAGTAACCAACAAACCATAGACTCTTAAAAAAGAGTAGGTTCCAGGTGCAATAAGCTCAGAAAACTCTGGAAAGTAATCATCCTGATCAGGGAAAAGAAATCTCAGTGACAAAATTGAACTACAAAGCCCAACCAATAGAAAAGTTCCCACTATAAGATGCCACTAGTACAGGGTATATCCACCATAGTGCATCCCGGGGAAACATCAGCCACTAATGCTGATTGCTTCTTGGCAATGTGAACAAATTGGGGTATAGGGCTGGCAATCCCTGAGCTGCCTAGGCATGGCAGCCAACTCAAATCTTATTGCCCCATCTGATGTGAACACTTCTAGGTTGGCTGGGTATACCATACAGTATTTAATCTGAGCAGCAGAGAGCTTAGATGTGAGAGGACAATACTCAGCCCTCAGCTGCCTCACCTAAAGGGTTAGATTTTGCACCAAATGAAAGCGATGACACCCACATTCCAAAGATTGCAAGGAGGGCACTGTATTTAATATATGCACCTGGTCTAAATAGTTATGAAACCTAAAAATCAAAGGGCAAGGCCTTTCATCTGAGGCAGGCTTGGGACGCAAGGCTCTGTGCGTAAGCTCTACAACATAGACCAGGCAGTTGGGAGAGGGACCTGTTATATTAACACAAAATGTTTGAATTAAATCCACTGCCTTAGGGCCCTCTTCTGACTCAGACAGATTAAATAAGACAAAATTGTTGCGGTGATTCCTACCGTCAAAGTCCTCCACTTTCTCTTCCAAACGAGTTATTGTGCGCTGCAGAAAAAACACCTTCAGCTCAATCTGTGATCACCTGTCCTCAAATGAAATGATCCACGCCTTAGGGTTGGACACCCATGTAGAAAGGTCCTGTAGTGCTTGCTTAAAGGACTAAAAGTCCACAAATAAAGCTAAAACAGCCTCTTTATTTGAATTTAGTTTAGCAAAAATCCTTTCCGTAGGTACGTCTGAGGGCGTAGGAGTAGGAGGCGGCAAGGGGGAATCACTTCTTTTGGGCCACTTAGGCTCCAGTGCTAATGGTATATTCAGAAGGGCCAAATCTGTAGTTTCTGATACTGTCTTGTCCATACCAGGGCCCTCCTGGATCCCCGACATAATGAAATCTGCAGCCCAGCACAATAATAACGTGGAGGAAGTCAAAGAATGGGTAAAAGCCACTGATATGAGGGTTTATAAAAAAAGTCTTGATGGCTGAGAGGGACCTGGGGGTGGTGGTGGATGTCACAATGAACAACTCGGAGACTTGTAGGAGGGCAGCAGCCAAGGCCAACAGGATGTTGGGATGCATCGCTAGGGGGATCACCTGCAGAAGGAGGAAAGTGATACTCCCTCTGTATAACTGCTTGGTGAGGCCACACCTCAAGTGCTGCATGCAGTTTTGGAGGCCACACTTAAAGAGGGACATTAAATTCCTGGAGAGGGTCCAGAGGAGGGCAACCAAAATGATTTGGGGCTTGGGGAACAGGACCTATGGGGAGAGGTTCAAAGAGCTAAATATGTACACATTGGAAGAGAGAAGGGACCGGTGGGACATGATAGAGGTCTTCGGGTACATGAAGGGAGTAAATAGGGGAGGAGCAGTCAGGGTGCTTCGAAGGAAGGAGGGGGGCAACTAGAGGGCATGGGTGGAAGCTGGAGGGGGGAAGATTCAGGGGAGAAAGGAGGAGATGCTACTTCATTGAGAGGGTGGTGGAGCCATGGAATGTGCTGCCCAGGGGGCTGGTGGAGGCAGAGATGGTGGATGGGGTTCAAAAGGGGGTGGGACAGGTACAGGGGAAGGGTTCTGGAAGCAAAATCCAGTGCAGCGAGAATATCCAGAACTGAGAAGGGAGAAGCCAGAGAAGGCAAGGGGGGCAGCAAGGTCAGCTCCCAGGGTGGGGGCTGACCAAACGAGCAGACACGAAAGTCCGTTAGGCTTATTCTGCTGGCATTTTAGTATGTTAGCATGTAAAATGATGGGCACGACAGAGCTAACCCAGAGAGCTATTAATCCTGACAGTACATCACATGACTCCAAAAACATAGAATTTTGAAAACAGTCCTGACAACTACATCAGGCCACTGATAGTTTGCAGTAAAACCAGTTATTTATTTATTCCTTTATTTTAAAATTTTCCAACCATGATAACCCAATGAAAGTCACCATCATGTTTTTGTACAAGTTCTAAGGGGGACAACAGATACAACAAAAATGCTTAGCTTCAGCATGGAGTGTTACAGAATAAGTACAATAAAAAAATGTAAATCCATAGCAAGAATGGTTACTGGAAAATATCTAGTTTTACGACAAACTGCTATCAGTGGCCTAATGGGGTGAGGATGACATCCTCATGTTGTTGAAAACTGGCAGATTCATAGTTAACAACCAGCACTGAACTGACAGTCCATCATGCCTGGGAGGTTAGCTGAATTCAATTAAATAAGCAAATGAGGATTCTCCTGCTCATTTACAACCAGGGAAGGGATTTAAAGATCACTGTTGTCATCGAGACAAATGTGGTAAAACATTGAATGGCAGGCTTGTTTCAGTCACAAAGTATTTACACAGCACATATTTATTGAATTGATGGTGTTTTCCTTACTTCAAAAATTTACAGTCCAGTACATATGCTCTAGTTCATACGTTAGCCAGTTCTGGGAAAAAAAATAGCAATTGGGAAGTCTATAAAAACTAAAGCAATAACTACTTCTAACTGACAAGAGAAAGTCTATACTGCTACCCACAGTGCATTGCAAATGAGACTTTCTGTACCAAAACTTCTGCTCTGAGGAGCTCACTTCATTGATTTGTATGCTACTTCTCACTGTACTGTACATTGCTTGAGAGACTGCTTTTACTGGGAAACCTGCTGTCTAGAGGTTCCTTTTTGACTGCTCCTTAGCTACTTAGAAGACACAAGGCAGTGCAAGATAGCTTTTGCTGCCTATATTTGGCAGATCAGTGTTGTATCTGCATTATTTTTCACCTAATAATAGTGCCTGTCCTGATCAGAAAGAAATTACCAAACCTACCCAGGGACACAGCACACAATGTAAGAAGGAAGGTTAAGTTAAAATAGTATGAGCCGTTTGCCCCAACTGCCCCCAAAACAGATGTACAGTGGAGCCTGTCAGGATAAAGTGCAGTGCCCGCATGACAAGAGATGAGTAGATACTTTGCTTTTCTATACTGGGAGAATGATTTGTACCCCAAGCTCATTTATTATAAAATTGAAGGTAATGTTTTCAAACAAGCTCTACAAAACTAAGGTGTGTGTGATAGCTTTAATTAGACTGAACAAGTTTGTAAAGGCTAGCTTTTGACAGTCATCCTCTGTCAAGCCAACCAAAGGAAAAGAGACAGTATAACTTTGTTGTCAGTGTCAGTGGCTCAGTAGGTAGCACACTCGCCTCTGAGGCCAGGAGATCAGAGGGCTGTGGGTTCAGTTTCCACATCTGGCATTGGGGTTAATATCTCAATACTGACACTGTAGTGCATCATGAGGGGGGTGCTGCACTTCTGAGGTGCTGTCTTTCAGATGAGATGTTAAACCGAGGTCCCATCTGCCTGGATTGGTGGTAGTTCAGGTGGAAGCTAAAGATCCCATGGCACTTATCGAAAAAGAGTAGGGCAATTTCCTTGGTGTTCTGGCCAAATTTCTCCCATTCACTAAAAATACCACCAACAGCTTAATCTGGTTCAATTTCAGTTGCTTACCATCTGTATCCCCCTCCCCCCGGTCGGCCCTGAAAAGGGACTTCTAGGCCCAGTGGGTTTACCGGGTCAACAAAATTTCAATAAACAACTATTGAAAGCTTGGCTTTATAAACTTTTATAAAAACAGTAGTGTATTTACTGTATATGCATGGGGGAAAATAACCGTATCTTTTTCAGTTGGATCAGAGAGGGGGCAATCTCTAGATTCCACCACCCACATGGGGTATGCATAATAGTGGACCACAGAGGAGTCTCCATAGCATTAATGAAAACCTTTCAAATAGTAATCAGTGAACTCTGCTTAAGTCTTTTCAATTTTTATCGGCTACAATTTATTTATAATTGCCAGCTTGGTATGAAATAGCCAATGTGTCATGGAATAATCCACTTTATCATGGTAGAGTGACCATCTATATATAGCAGGTATACTTTTGCTCAGACTGTTCAAGGTACAATCCTTATATGGTATACAGGTTAGCTGGGCTTCACTTCTCCTTAATAGTCATGCTGGGATATTCCCTTGGATGTCACTCAATATCTCTCAGATGCTACCACCAATGTCCCTGTCATCTAAGAAACTACTAAAAGATTTCAGACATTTTACACCTCTTACATTTTCATTTTACTTCCATGGTTTCCACCTGTATTATCTTTTCTAATTCCATTCTTTACTTATTGAATGATTTTCTAGAGAAGAGCATACTGAGCCATGAGTGACACATTTCCAGATGCATCTGGGGAGAGTGTAATGGGGACACATAAAAAATACTGGTACAAACTAAATAAGGACCACAAAATAGAGATTCATGCAGTGGTAAAATATAAAAAATATGCATAACTATATACAAAGTAAACCAGAAACAGATGTGTAAACACAGTTTAAAGGCAAAGGGCAGAGTATACCATGTCCAAAATAAAATATGCTGGCGGAGATCAGATTGTAATCTGACTAGGAACAAAAATTAACGATGGAGAAATGGACATAGCCAAATGGCAGAAAACAGAAACTTAGACCAAGACAGGAGGAACATGAGTAGTAGGAGAAGGTCTAAAAATAGAAATGGGTAGTGTGCTTACGGAGGAGAGTTTTCAGTGAAGAGTGAGAGGTGGAGGATCTGGTGGAGATGGGGGGAGGGAAGGCTAGACCAGAGAACAGGGAACTGATAAGAAGAACAGCCTTCCCAGGAGAAGTCTTAGCACAAGGCAGAGAAAAGGAGTGAGAACGGAGTTTCCAAGATCATAGGAGAAGGGAGGGGACAGACAGATGGGAGCTGAGATAGCTGGTATGGACCCAAACCATAATTTGGAGAGGAGGGAGACACAGTAAGAAAGATGACTACCCCTGAGAGAGAAAGAGAGAGAGAGAGAGATGTAAAGGGATCATTGGTAAAGCTGTGGAGGGCAGTCAAGGGAAAAGCAACTGAAACAAAATAACTCCGACCCAGTTAGGGATGATTTAGGGGCTAGTGCTGTACAGTAGTAATAGACAGAGATAAGTCCTACTATACATGCATGAAACTATTTATTACACTTTTCTGTTGTCATTGAGATCAGAGTGTTTCTAAGTATGGAATCTTGGGCTGGACTGGTTGAACTGTTCAGGTCTTTCTGTCAGTTTTTTATGTTGCTATGTTTCTACAGTACAGTAGTAGCCACAGACATTGCCAGCTATTTCCAGATATTTCGCAAAATTTCTAAAGAGTTTCTGTCTGCTGCCCCTACTGTGGAAATGGAGAAAGCATTAGATATATCTGGAAATATCACAGAACTTTCGGGAAATAGCTGGCAGTGCTGGTGGCTGCTACTGTATGTCATAAATAAAGTACATAGCATTGATAGTTGAAAATTAAAAAGCATGTAATATGAAAAAGGAAAAAATACAAATACAGCATTGAAAATTAGTTTTAGTTCAAGATGTGCAGAGGGAGAGACCCTTTAACTATTCATTCTAGTGACATTTATTATTTTTTCTATAGAGCCACAGGTCTCATTAGCTTAGTTCTCTTTATATTAATGGTTAAGATGGTCAAAACATTATTTTATCATAAGAACCCAAAGAAAGAAAAAGGAAAAAAAAAGAAAGAAATCCCAAAAGGAAGAACACATAGTGTGTTCTAATTTCATTTAGCAAGCTTCGTTAATTAATGTATTGGTGTTATAATAAAGAGAAAATTATCTGGAAATGAATAGTCTTGCCCAGACTTACAATAATTATTCTAAAAGTTGGCTACCTTCCAAACCAAAGTCCAAGTCCATATTTCTCTCCTCTTCTCGTCTCTGCTTCAAGTTTTTTTTTCATTAGATGAAAGCATTTTGCATGTTCCAAATTGTAGGAAATATACTTAATGAATTTACAGTATAAGTGATGTAGCACTTTGAAGACAATGATAATGAGAAGGTTAGTTTGATTTCCAGCAGGTCATCTCTGAATGCCAGCAACTTGTTTCTCCTGTCCTGCATTGTAAGTGACTATTCAGGAAAATATAAAACTGAATCCCTTGAAATGTACAGAAGCACACTTTTACATCTTGCTGAGTTTATAAGTATCTTCTGGTCTATCTTAAATGCTAGGGTCATTATAACTGTAGACAATAATTCTGGAAGATTTTCATTAATATTGGGCCCTATGCACTATGCCTACATGCCATGGAAACTAGGCACATAGGCATAGATACACATGAATGTCAAGCAGTGGGCTTCCTGTGGACCATCAGCAGCATTAACGAATGGCACACAAGGTAGTTATACGCTGGATCCCCCAGCCGCACTGCCAACAACGTGCCAGGGGTGGGCAGGGGGCATGCTGGGGATATGCATGCAATACATGCCATTCACAAAGGCATGTAGTGCTGCTTGCAGGGGCATATGAGGGCATAGGTTATGGCAGGGAGCACCCTGCCATAATTGCTGGATGCACCGCATGCTCACAGACCCCCGACAGGTCCAGGCTGCTGGTGGCAAAGCTTCTCCTCCAACAGCAACCCTGCCCCTGTTCCATATGCCAGCGACCCCCCCACACACACATCAGTGCCATATCCCCATCATGTAGTAGTACCTACCCTCCACCACACATCTGTACCCCATCCCAGTCTTTATATGCATAAGCACCCCCACCCCACCACACATCTGTGCCCTGTCCCATTCTCTGTATGCATAAGATTCCCCCACATCCCACCACACATCTGCTCCCCATCCCAATCTCTGTATGCATAAGCATCCCCTGCCACACGTATGTGCCCCATCCCAGTCTGTATGCATAAGCACCACCCCACCCCCTCCATGCTGTGGCCCCCCACCCTGTGCACAGATATGATAGCCCCCCCAACACACGGGTAGCCTAGGGCAAATACACATATGTGAGAAACACACACACACACACACACACATACACACACACACACACACACACACACAACCAGAGCCCTGTCCTGGCAGTGGCAGTCCAGATATGCCCCTGCACATCACCCCATGCCTACCGATCCCTGAAACCCTGCCCTGTCATTGGTGGACAGTGGCCCCCCATCCCCTGTGGCACCAACAACACCACCCCCAGTCCCACATAAAAGCCAGTCAGTGTTGTGGCTCTGGATGGCCAGTGGCACAGCCCTCCACACACCTCCACAGCCGCTGGCTAACCAACTGATGCAGGGAGTGCACTGCCTATATAGAGCAGCATGCTCCAAGCATCAATTGGATGGCCAGCAGCCATGTGGGTGTGCAGAGGGGTCAAAGCCACTGGCCATCTGAACATGAGGCACCAAGTAGCTGGTACAGTGGATGGGGGGGAGTTTTCAGTGCCGCGGGGGGTGGGGGGCCACTGGCCACCAATGACAGGGCAGGAGTTCAGGGATTGGAAGTCAGGGGGTGGTGTACAGGGGCATATCTGGACGGTCACTGCTAGGATGGGGCTCTTGTGTGTGTGTGTGTGTGTGTGTGTGTGTGTGTGTGTGTGGTTGCACATATGTGTACTGGCCCAGGGCTACCCATATGTCAGGGGGGCTATGATTTCTGTGCATGGGGACAGGGCACTGCAGCATGGTGGGTGGATGTGCTTATGCATAAAGACTGGGATGGGGTACAGATGTGTGGTGGGGGGGCTTATACATACAGAGTCTGGGACAGGGCACAGATGTATGGTGGGGTTGGGGGTGCTTCTGCATACAGAGACTGGGACAGGGCACAGATGTGTGGGGAGGGTGTGGGATGTGCTTATGCATACTGCTGGAGACAGGACTCTGCTGTGGGGAGGGGTAAACGAGATCATGGCACCAATCTGCACCTTCCCGGGTGCCTGCTTAGGTATTCACGCAGCTGGAACTGCACCGTGTCATGAAGGGGATCCATTCTGGGACCCAGGATGGGCATCCCATTGGCTGCCCACCTGGGTCCTCTGCTCCACCCCATCCACCCTCCATGCACCTATGCACCGGGGGGGTGGGCTGCGGACAGGTGCCCATGGGTGCATGCGGTAAGGCAAAATGCACACCCTGCACCTGTCCAGGGCCACGGAGCTATGTGGGTGGGGTACACACCCTTGGCGCATACCTTCCACACTATTTGTGCATAGGCACCACTGTTTGAACCATTACTTTCCTCAGGATGATTTGTCATTTTGAAAGTTTTTGATCTTGGCCATAATTTATATAAGCTCTGCGGATGAAAAGGCGGGTATTCCGTGGGTACTGTAATTGAAGTGATTCAGTGAAATTTATTTCAATCAATTAATCAATCACTCAATCACTTTATTTAACCAGGCATAAACACCATTGAGCAAGCTCATTTTCAGGGTGGTCCTGGGCATTAATGCAATACAGTACACTTCATAAGATTACAATTACGGTGGACAACGGTGCAAAAAAAAAACATGGTGAAGGTGCAGGTCAATATGGGCCTATACATACCGGTCAACATAATTCACATGCAAAGGTACATAATGATAAGCTTTGCTGAAATGAGAAGAGACAACAATCCCATATAGTCTCTGGTACGTAAGAGCTCATACCTAAATGATAAAAAATAAGGAGGTATTAAGGAACAAGGTAGAAATTGAGGTGAAAGAGTAGGCAGCCAAAAGGGAGACCAGAATAGGTAAAAGGTAGAGAATAGGCAGGGCCATCTTGGATTAAGGGAACTAGGCTTGTAGGTCCTAGGTTTCTGTTGTTAGGAATGTGGGGTGGATGAGATACTTAGGCGTAGGATTTGAGAGTGGCACCCAGGGCTTATGGGGTCATCAGCATCTGAAACAGTTGCATGATTCCTTCAGATAATCCGTTAATGGAGCTTTGAATGTGAAAATGCTTGGAAGTGAGGATAATTTTAATGAGTCTTGCATAGTGTCCCAAAGTGATAGAAGTGAGAAGTTGATTGCTGCTGAGCCAAGGGTAGTTTTCACTCTAGGAATCTGGAAGCAGATAAAGGAGAAGCGTCTCAGGCATAGGGACCTTTAGCCCATTTGAAGATGTTCGAGATGTATGCAAGGAGGTTATCAGATAATGCTCTAAAAAACCAGAGGAAAGCATTCCTTTTTCTTCTAGTTGAGAGTGAGGTCCATCCCAACCTGGTATAGATGACAGTGATGTGTACTACGGGGTAGATTTAAGATAAATCTTAAAGCCCGGTGGTAAAGGGTGTCCAGTTTGTTTAGCATCGTTGATGGGCAATGACTGTAAAGGAAGTCAGCGTAGTCCAGTATAGGTAGGAATGTAGTTTGTACTAGTCTCATTCTGGCTTCTAACGTGAGTAGGTGTTTAATGCGATAGAATAAACCTAATCGCTGTCTTAATTTCTTCGAGGTTTCATTTAAGTGGCACAGAAAGTTGAGCTTGTTTTCCAGCCAGAACCCTAGGTATTTAAAGGTATCAACTACTTCAAGGGGTTCATCTAAGAGTGTTCGGATCTGTGTGATATGTGGACATCTGGAAGTAGACTTTGGTGAGAGAATCATTGCTTTAGTCTTTTTGGTGTTGAGGAGGAGCTTATGAGTGAGAAGGTTGTATTTGAAACATACTTTTCAAGTTCCCTCCGTCCTTGTAGAGTGAAAGCTGCAGAGTACTGCACTCTCAGATTGTGATAATGGTTTGAATTCTCAAGCTGTTGTAAACTTTTGTATAATGTCAGTATGTTTTGAATATTAGCTGTGGCTAGTGCATTGGTAGACAAGGAATTTTTATTTCAACCTGCAACTTCTTTCTGAGTATCAGCATGATTATCCTTAAAATTTATAACCTCTTGTCGAGTGCTTTACATGTAGGCTTTGATTTGGGCAGTGTGAAGAAGGAAGAAAGTTTTTTATCCACCCTTTTCAAAATGTGAATAAACCACACATTACCCGATTTAGCTGTTTTAACAGTTTTTATGTCCAGTTTAGGTTTTAATAAGCTAAATGTTGGTTTTGTCCTTAAAAAAGCTGTAAGATTTGGATTTGCTCCCTGAAGTTGTGTTTCTTTCTCAACCAAATCTTGTTGAGTTGTTGATATAGCCATAGGGTTGGTTTCATTCAATGTCACTAGAACTCCTGTTGGTGTCTTTGAGCTGACAGTTGCCAATATATTGTCATTTTGCAGCATTTACCTGTCCAGTGTATAGTAGCTGTGCTCAGACATTTTTCAATACAGCTATTTTATGCTGTGACCCATAGTCCAAAGAGGAGTAGCTTGTAGATTTCCTTTTCTGCTGTTAACTTTGTATTTTTAAAACCCTTTTTTCATATAAAATTTATCAGATTTTGACAGCTTAACATGGCTCCTGAATAGCAGCCATTATAGGTCTCCAAGATAATATGTTTTATTTATGTATTTAGAAATATTTTACCAGTAAAAGCATACTGAACTGAACAACAGCTCATCACCAGAGGAGTCCAGGGAGTGGGGGGAAGGAGAGCAGTACGATACAATATACAATTGAATTACAGAGGCAAAAAGAAACAATACGTTATGCAAATACTATTCAAGAGAATCCCAATCCCGTATATAATTTCAACAGTATCTAGATATTTGACATGAAATCCCCAATTATTCTAATGAGATTTCTTGTGATATATACAGATATACCTGGAGACTCTATAGGACGTATCTCTGGTGCTACTGCTGCATACCACAAGAGGGGACATTCTATATTAATGTCTCTATATAATACACTATATCATCTAAATTATAAAATTATATAGTGTACGAGGCACACTGATGAGTCCTGGTAGGACAAAACACAGGTCTGTGTCTTCAGTTGACACCCTTTGCAGACTGTGTGAGAGGCCTTTCGGCACCATGTATTCATGCTTAAGTTGAACCAGCATAACATTTTGTGGTGATTTGCACAGACAACTCATGATGCTTTTTATTATAGGGGTATGTGTGAGTCTATATTTCTTTGAAACTTGGCTTCCTGGAAAATGCCCTTTGGGGTAACCATTGCCTCAGTGCTTATGCCTTAAGGCTCTTTGTCTTTTAGCTTGTTTTTTGGTTTTATTGGGCTCACCACAACTGAAACCCAATAGACCAACTTAGGGTAGCTGGTTCATTCCACTGGGGTGTCATACAGACAAGGCACACTGATGAGTCCTGGTAGGATGAAACATGTGTCTGTGTCTTCTGTTGGTACCCTTTGCAGACTGTATGAGAGGACTTTTGGTACCATGCATTCATGGTTAAGGTTGAACCATCATAACATTTTGTGGTGATTTGCATAGACAGCCCATGATGCTTTATATTATGGGGGTATGTGCGATTTTGTATTTCTTTGAAACTTGGCTTCCTGGCCAATGCCCTTTGGCGTAACCATTGTCTCAGTGCTTACACACTAAGGTTCTTTGTCTTTTAGCTTGTTTTTTGTTTTTATTGGGCTCACCACAACCCAAACCCAATAGACCAACTTAGGGTAGCTGGTTCATTCCACTGGGGTGTCATACAGACGAGGCACACTGATGAGTCCTGGTACGAAGAAACACATGTCTGTGTCTTCTGTTGGCACCCTTTGCAGGCTGTGTGAGAGGACTTTCAGCACCATGCATTCATGCTTAAGGTTGAACCATCATAACATTTTGTGATGATTTGCATAGACAGCCCATGATGCTTTGCATTATGGGGGTACATGTGATTTTGTAATTCTATATTAATAACTATAAGACATTGTGCCCACTTCTACAGATGTATATTTCTACTTTTTGTACTTGACTATAATGGTCCAACCCATAATAAGCCCTAGCCATGAGTTGCAGTCATGAAAGCAATGCTGTATCATGCTTACCCACAAAAGCAATTACAGTATACTGTAAAAGTCATTTCAAGCTTTAGATCCCATGGATTCAAAAGCAATCAAATGGTCATGCTTAGTGCCTTGTCAAGGCAACTCCAGCATCTGAGACCTAACTCTTCCTGTCTAACATTCATTGGCTCAAATTAAAATCTACAGACATTTTCCTTCCAATATCAATGCTCCAACAGGGGCTCCCAGGACTACTGTGGATGTTTATTTAAGCAGAAAGATCTTAGGTACAGAGAGACAGGTAAGTGTCGGCTGGTAGCATTGCCCTGTGTGGCACTGAGCATGACCATATGACTCCATTTAAATTCATTGAGCAAAAGGTTCTGCAATCACTTATAGATTTGCTTTTGAATTATAATGCCATTCATTATTTTTTTTTTATTTATTTTAAAGTTGATAACCGGGAAAGGCACACTGAGCTGAGGCTCAATCCCAGGTGTGACCCGGCACTATGTAGTACTATGTGTCTACCCACCATTGCTTAATTTAGTATACATTACTGGTGACCCCCTTTAATTCATGCTTTCACACAGTGTTTCAAATGCTGTAATAAATGAGCTACCTGGTTATTATGGCATTTTGCTTCACTCTTCCTTCAGTTCCATTTGTCGCATTACATCATTGGCTCTTATTCTGTGTGTGGGTGAGCTGAGCAGTTCCACAAACATGGTGGCTCCGTTTCTCACTTAGCAATGAGCTGTTAAAACAATACTTATTTCCTCTCTTCAGTCTCATTCTTCATTATTTACTTTTTAAATTATTTATTCGGTTGATCCTGCCTTTACAATTTAAAAGATACATCCCCTGAAGCCACTTATAGGCTGGGAGGGGAGTTGCTAGCAGTCACAAAGGAAGAAAGAGACTTGGGCATCATCATCACTGATGACCTAAAATCATCCAAGCAGACCTCTAAAGCAGTAGGTAAGGCTAGGGGGGTGTTAGGGTGTATTAGTAGGGGTATCACAAGTCGTAAGAGGGAGGTAATAATCCCTCTGTACAAGACATTGGTTAGGCCCCATCTGGAGTACTACGTGCAGTATTGGAGGCACACCTTCACAAGGACATTAACCAAATTGAGGCAGTCCAGAGAAGGGCAGCAAAATGGTGCAGGGACTGCATCAGAAGACATATGAGGACAGATTAACGGAGCTCAATATGTATACCCTTGAGCAAAGGAGGAGAGAGGGATATGATCGAGACATTTAAACACCTTAAGGGCATAAACAAGGTGAAAAGAGTCTAACATGTTTAAATATAGAAAAATTGCAGGACAAGAGGACGCAGCCTGAGATTAGAGGAGGCCGATTAAGGGGAATGTAAGGGAAATTCTTTTTCACAGAAAGGGTGGTAGATGCATGGAATAGCTTACCACAAGAAGTGGTGGCTATGAATACAGTGCAGGGCTTCAAACAGGCATGGGATAGGCATAAGGGAGCAATACAAATGACTATGAATAGATAGGTCACTGACAGAGCAAAGGCCGATGGCACATTTATAAGGTAGAAAAAGAAATGGGCAGACTGGATGGGCCTTGCGGTCCTTATCTGCCGTCAACTTCTATGTTTCTATGTTTCTATGTTCATTGATCCTGGTGTGCATTGGGTTCAGGAGATGGCAAGTGTGATCCGGGATGGGGTTGTGGCTAACTGCCTATAACTCTAGCTATGCACAGTTCTGCAGTGTAAGTTTAAGAAAAAAATAGAAAAACTCTGAACTGGAGATGGGGAGAGAGAGAGAGAGAGAGAGAGAGAATCTGTGGAGGAAAGGTACCAAACAAGGGGCAACAAGGATCACAGCCAGTGGGAAATAAGCTTCTGCTTCACTAACTTTCTTTGCAATTGACTCCCTGCACCAGTAATTATAAAAAATAAAGCATAGGCAACTGCGTTCTTATGGATTTTTTTCATACCCTCTTTGTGTTATGATCTCATCAACACCTTGAGCTTTGCTCTCAAGGTTTGTGAGCCATCACACACTTTAGGTGTGTAAAATTAAAAACTGTAACACATAGTTGTCTATGCATTATTCTCTATTTAATCACAAACTCCATTGGTAATTCAGGTCTCATTAAACACACACTGTTGTGTTTTATCTGCATGTATTCACTTCTGTGAAAATGGTACTGCCTTGAACTCTGAAAATAGGATTATATTGCCAGTTCTCTGATGAGTGCATAATGTGTCTGGCTTTGACTAATTAAGGGCTAGGGAACAGTAATGTTCACAGGTGAAATTATTGTGATATCAAACCAATCACCCCATTGGGACTTACAAAGTAGTAGTGGTATCCTGCTCTCTCTTAGTTAAGAAAAAGCAAGAGAATATTATTTCATCACTCATAACGAACAGAAGGCTAAAAAGTCAGTTTTTTACAGTATACATCAGTAGATCTGCATCTTGCCCCCATATGATTCTATGACCACCCATTCTCATTCTGCTAGACAGAAGGGAACTCTTTAACTGGACAATTGACAAATTGCCTACCAGCTTCAAGAATGAGCACTTCAATTGCCAAGCATCTATTGATCCTGGACCTGGGAAAAAAGGGTTTGGTAGTGGAATGCAAAATATATTTCCATAAATGAGTTATGTGGTCTGATAATATGAGGCAGATTATTGTAATGCAGCATGGGAGATCCAGGTTAAAGGGTCACTATGGGTCTTATGTAAGATTGGGCAATAACAAATGGATATGTTACAGAGGTGATAAATTCAGGTGCCTGTATATGTAACAAAAACAAGCTCCCTGTGGCCAGTTCACAAGCATTATTTTGAATAAATCTCCATGGAGACAGCTCATTTAGCCCCCATTTGGCCATGGTCCATTTCATCAATGTAGCTGAAACAGAATAAGTAGGGATTTAAGATGGTTATAAGGGCACAAGAAAAGAGGACAGAATTAAAACAGTTTTCACATGTATTTCTGCCAGTTTAGTGTGGAAAGGATTTTATACTTACTGCTTGGGCGTAGGCACCATAGGCCCCAAACTGGATAGCCATTGGGTTGAACATGCCCATCTGTCCTGCCATTTGCTGCATGCGTCGCATTGTACGCTCCTTGTCTGTGTCTGCAAATTTCACCACCAGGCTGGAGGAGGCCCCCTGTGAGAAACAACCAAGATGGTCACCCATTTAGCTGAAAGGCTCATTGCTAATGACCTGAACAGAGAGTCTGTGAAATACCGCTGTGCTGCCAGGAAAGATAAAACAACTGTGACCCATTACTGCATGTTTTTATGCACTGACAGCCTGCTTCATTCATTTACTGGGGCAGTGCTATAATGTGCTCAAAGTACTCCATGGCACAATGTAATAAAAATTCCCTGTTTAAAGTTGCCCCTACATTTTGTATTATACTAGGCATGGTTATGACTATACGGTCTAGCTGTCACTGATTTTTTTCCAACAGGCTCCTATTTGTAATATGCCTTATGCTTCTCTGCTGACTGTAGCTCCCTAAAAAGAGAGGGCAGAAAGCATTAGTGACCTGTATTATTAGTTTAGAAAAACAGATTGTTCTGGACCTCCAAGGTTTTGTACCACAAAATGGAATTTTTTACTGTTTTCATTCCTGCTGGTTTGTTATATGTCAGTTTAGTATATAGTTTTACATGCACTAAGATAACTCATCTAATTAAGTGGAGTAGATTTGTGCAAGTAAACTCTCTCTCTATATATATATATATATATATATATATATATATACTGTAGATATATATCATGAGCTCAATAAGTGCCAGTCTTGCTGAGTTGGTAGCAGTGGTTAAACTAAGCAGGTACTCACAAGAACTCAGTTCCACCACTTCTTAAAAAAACTGTATGACAGTTCCACCACCTCTGTCATCTTTCTACATTGGCTACTACCACAGAGCTCCACTACCCAGAAGTGACAGTTCCACCACCTAGAAATACAGATGTGTGAGTTCCTCCACATAAGCATTTCAGATTTAACCACTGGTTGGTAGCAATCCTATCTCTTGACAAAATAGTCATGGATTCAAGCCCCCCCCCTCGCCATGAGATTATACTCAGCACTGACACTGCAGTGCAGTACTGAGATGAAAGGGTACTGCCATTTGGGGGTGCTCTGTCCTGGAACTTTTAATAAATGGAGGTCTTTTCTGCCAGTTTCTAGTGGTTTTCCAGATAAAAAAGATAATAATTTACATGTAAAATATTTGCATGAGCTGAGGCAGGAATCAAACTCACATGACCCTCCAGCTGTCAAAACAGCACTTTACTACTAGTCTACACAGTACAGCTCTGTTTAATCTTGCTAGTAGGAGATTCTGCTGTCAGTGACTGGATGAGAGTACATTATTGCTATGCCCATGGCATTATCTAACAAGACAGTGGAGAGTTAACCCTGGTGTTCCTGGTCAATATTATGTCTCTCTATAAAAATAGGAATGGTGGAGGTGTCCCTGGCAGGGTGGATGTTGTGGGAAGGCTGGTTGCCATGTCGATTCATTGGTTGGATTTAGGGAGTGTGCAAGTCGTAAGTGACATCTTCAGCAACATTTGCAGGTTGGGCATATGAACAGGTGTGTGTATATAGACATGGCTTACTCAAGTGTAACATCTGTAATTTTTTTGTCAGTGAGAAATTAGATACTACCCTTCAGTTCTCAACTTCATTTTACACATGAAATACCTGTAATAAAAAAGAGAAATGTAACATCTAAAAGAGCAACACCATCTTGTTAGTCGGCATGGGGTCATAATGTCTCAAGACATTATGCCGCATGGCAAAATTGTGCTGGCAATACAGCGCGATTTGTGCCATGAGACATGTCTTTTTTTTTGTCTTTTTCAGCAGTATACACAGTATTGCTCCATTCACGCACAGCTACAGCGCTGTACCGGTTTAGCTATAATGTCATAAGCTATTAAGCCTGCAACATTATGACCCAGTAGGTTGCTAGTTATATATGTGGCCCGACTTATATGTTTAGCTTAGAACATAACTATGAATCCAGAGAATCCTGTTCACCACTTTTTGATAGAACAAAAAAGGAAAACATCAAGCCTATCACCATTGTTTTGCCCACAAATGTTTTCAAAGTGATGAGTGAGATTTCAAAATGTAGTTTCTGTAGTAAAATCTGCAAACCTTTTTTTGTTTGTAGAGGCCATTCAGCTAAAAAGGAGTTCCCCATCTCTGCCCCAGTAGGGAAGTGTATGACGCAAAATGATAGAAAAATACTGGCAAAGACTGTATATCATATTTTGATACAGACTCTATCAGTGATATTTAGAGCAAAAATTGGTCAGTATTGAAAAGGACCATTTGATGATTAGGATATGTAAGCAGGAGTGGGTGTGTCTGGTCCAGGAATCCATTCAAACTGGAAGAGTAGTCTGGGAAACAGCTTTCACTTGGGTGGTCTAGGCTTTTAAATGATTGGATCATGGGGGTTGGGAAAAGCTGCCCCAAACATGCTTAATCATCACTGGGGTTTCAAAAATTGGGCAAAATGAATAAAATATGTAACCACAAAATACAAAATACAAATGCAAAGCTGAACACCAGACTATCCGTTGCCCCTCAAGCACACCTTCAGAAGATGAAAGCATTTTAACAAATTCTCTCAGCATTTCCAGAAGCCTAGCACATGAAAATATGAGGCTTTCAAGTCATGTGAGAGGTTGACAGTGCAGAGTAGTGCTTCACATTGGATGGGAATTAAAAGTGTAGTGCCACAGGTGTCAATGCAGTGTCCTGCACTATAGAAACACAGAATATGATGTAAGATAAGGATTGCTTGGCCCACCTAGTCTGCCCATTTTCCCTACCTACTGCAATATCGCAGACCCTGCTTGATCTCTGGCTTTACTCTCCCTTTCCTAACCACCAAGGTTCCCTTATACCTATTCCATGCGTTCTTGAATGCCGTTACAGTTTTTGCCACCACTGGGTGGCATTTTCATATATGTGATCTATATTGGGAAGTCACCAGAAGTGTGACAATAGGGCATGAAAATAACAAGGAGAGATAGGATTGGTGAAAGAGGGGATAATCTTGCTAAAATGTCTGGATAGGCTAAAGGAGTTGGCAGGAAGACAGCAAATACTTCATTTCATTTTTATATTTTATACTTGAAAGCAAGATGAGCTACATAGCCCTTTTTCACAAGAGGCCAGTTGTACAAAAAGAGGACACAGGGCAGACAGAATCACAATGAATACAGGGTACAGTAATAAAACAACACATGGATAAGGTACAGTTTAGGAGCAGACAATATTATGATAATACAGGGAACAACAACAAATTAACAAGTGGATGAGGAACATTTGGAATCACTTCTGAAAGAAAGAATTGTTGAGTACCTAGAGGCCAGTGGGACACAAGACCCAAGGCAGCATGGATTCACAGCAGGAAGGTCATTTCAGACAAATCTAATAGATTTCTTTGACTGGGTGATCAAAGTAGTAGACCAGGGAGGGACTGTGGACATGGCCTACCTAGACTTTAACAAAGCAGTCCCACACAAAAGATTAATAAACAAGTTAGGCAGCCTGGGAGTCAGTCCAAGGGTGGTATCCTGGGTAAAAAAATTGGCTGGACAACAGGACACAGAGGGTAATAGTAAACAGAGTCCACCACTCAGAAAGGGGGGTTACTAGCAGGGTAATGCAGGGTTCGGTACTGGGACCGGTCCTCTTTAATGTCTTTATAGGTGACATTGCGGAGGGACTGGAAGGAAAAGTATGCCTCTTTGCAGATGACACAAAGATCTGCAGCAGTGCTGATACACAAGGAGGTGGCAGAAAGGATGAGAAGGGACTTGACAAGGTTGGAAGAATGGTCAATAGTATGGCAGCTTAGATTCAATGCAAAGAAGTACAAAGTAAAGCACCTGAGAAACAAAAACCCAAGGGAAAAATGAGTACACAATGAGAGGGGGGGAATTAACAATAACAAAAATAGAATGGGACCTGTGGGTAGTCATATCAGACAACCTAAAGGTAGGCAAGCAATGTGAGAGGGCAGTAAGAAGGGCTGGGGTGGATACTGGGATGCATTGGGAGAGGCATCACCAGAAGAAAACAGGAAGTTGTGGGGGATCACGTGATGCAGAGTGCTGAGTAGAAGCACCTCCACTAAGCTCCTGCCTCCTGATCATATAATCGTCTTTTGTAGACGTTTAAATTTTGCAAAATCCTCTGCTTTCAAATTCTCCTGCCAGCTAGACACCTAGAACGCCTCTTTTGTAAGTTTGATCTGTGGATGGAGGCTTACATGAAGAAAGCCCCACAGAAACACACCCCGACTGCTACTCCCGAAAAGGCCCCAAAGAAATCCTGGGCCTCGGGTGGGCCAGATAGGCCTGATCCTTCGAGTCAAGTCGGGGAACAAGAACCTTTAACGCTTAATAGGTTCTTAGAAAAGTTTAAACCCTTCCGTGAGGAGATGAAAGAAATGGCGATTGACCTGAAGACCTTGTCAAAAAAGCTGGATTAAGTTTCATTAACTGCCTCCAATAATACTGCCCGAATAGTCTCGTTGGAGAAACGACTAGAGAAACTTGATCCTGAGTTAGTGTCTACGCGACAGAAGCTATCTCGTGTGGAGGCAAAACTCGAAGATTTGGAAGGCCGTAGCCACAGAAACAACATTGTGATACTAGGGCTACCAGAGGGAGAAGAGGGCCAGAATGCTGTAGCATTCATACAGAAGTTGGTGGAAAGGGTTGCTGGCCCCTCTCCCTTCGGCCCAGAATATATCATTGAACAAGCTCACAGGTCATTGCAGCCGAAGCCTTTACCACATGCTGCCACTCGACCTATTATTTGCCATTTTTTAAATTTTCTAGAAAGGCAGCACTTCTTGCAGAAAATGAGAGCTTTACAGGAGGTTTGTTGAGAGAATGCTAAACTGAGAATTGTACAAGACCTGCCAGGATCGGTTCGTTTGAAACGTAAAGTGTTTCACCGCATCGTATCCAAGATCATTGCTGCGGGCCTGAAATTTAGGATGGGATATCCGGCCAGGCTACAAGTTCTTGTAAATGGATCCTGGTTAAATTTTGAAGATCCTGAATCTGATCTTTCAAGCCTTAAAACCGTGTTAACGGACTTGTTCCGTGAGCCCTGAGAAGTTCCGTCTACATGTTGAGGGGTTACCTGGTGTTGCCTCACTGGAACTGTTATCTCTCTTTTTGCCTACGGAGATGATGTCGATGAGCTGCATTTGGAAGTTCTTGTTTCTCATCTGGACTGTGTTAATTAAGAATATGGGCTACCTATTACGAGTTTCTCAGGCCCTAACTTTACAAAGCTAATTGCTGTTCAGGGCAAGGACTTCTGGGATGATCGGGATGGTTTACGCGGGGAAGGAGATCTGTGTTTCAGTGCATTTAGTTATACAAATTAGTATTAGAGAGGGGAAGTCTGTGTTACCTTATTTAGGATTAATGTCTCACTTCGCAGAATGTTGGAAATGGGAGCGGTACTGGGCTTTCTCAGTAATTTAATATAATTATCTTGTCAGGATTGGGTTGTGGCCACAAGAGGGCCTATCACGCATATGAAGTGCAATTCTGTGCTGCTCTTAATTCGAGGAGGGTCTCCCTTAGTTATGCCTCTTGTCTTGAACTCAGGGCAGCAAATTACCCCAATTGGGGTGCTTGTGCCTAAGGGCTGGTAAATCTCCAGGCAGTGATGTCATTTTTCATTTCTCTTTGCCTGGGGCCCACGATGTCAGTGTCTTCTCTGGTTTTCTGGTCTCATTTTGGTGGGAAGGGGTAATTCCCCTCCATTAGCTTCCCGATCTGGTTCTGCTTTGTGCAGAGGTTTCTCATGGGGCAGCACAACCCCTAACTTTTATTCAGTTTCCTGAAGCTATTTGGCACATTCTTGCGTTTTGTAGGCTAGTTTGTTCCCCTTTCATTATTATATTATCGCACCCGTGTGCATTTACATTGGAAGCCCAGGACCGCTCTCTAGATATTGGGGGTTGTTAAAGTATTTGCATTGTTTAGTATTTACTTGAGGATGTTGTGTATTTGCTGTAAGCAGAGGTGCATTTCAGGGGGTTGGAGAAGGAGGGAAGGACCCAGTACTATGCTAAACGTTGCTTATGGCAGTATGGGTGGTTGGGTGGGGGGTGGTGTATGTTGGGTTTTGTTAGGTGAAATGGGGGAAGTTGAGGGGAGGGGGATGGGTTACTTGTGGGGGGGATGGGGAGGAGGGAGGGTTCTACAGCAGTAACCTCTGGATTATGGCTGAACGTTTTGTGTAATTTGTGTACGGGGCTGAACATACTAAGTTCATTAACTTTTGTTAGATGGCCAATGAGGTGACTTTTGGACTTGGAATGTTAAGGGGATCAGTAAAAAATCCAAACAATATCAGGTTCTCAAACATTTAAGTTTATTACATTCTTAGATAACTTTCTTACAGGAATCCCACTTACTTGAATCTGAAGCCTTACAGTTAAGGAGGCAACAGGTGGGGCTGGTTTATGATGCTCAGGGCTCCACTAATAGTTGCGGGGTCATGCTTATTATCAATAGAGGCATTCCTTTTGTTTCTACGCAGGTTATCAAAGACCCGGAGGGCAGATTTATTTTAGTTAAAGGCACCCTCTGGTCAATTCCACTTTTACTTGGTAGTATATACGGTCCTAATATGGATGATCCAGGGTTTTTCATGAGACTCATAACCATTATTCTTCCAATGCTTCCTATCAGAATTATTTTGGGGGTTGACTTCAATCAAGTTGTAGATTCTAATCTGGACAGGTCAGGTAGTGGACCGGGAGGGGTGTCTCTGGGGCAGAGGGCTTTTAAAGATTTAGTAGACCAGTGCAGGCTCTGTGATGTCTGGTGCGTGTTAAATCCTGACTCTAGGGAGTTTACTTTCCGGTCAATGGCGCACGGCTCGCAGTTCCGCATTGACTACATGTTTATTTCTCAGCGTCTCTTACCCAGGGTTAAGACCTCCTCGATTCAACCTGGCCCTGTCTCCGATCATTCACTTGTGTTATGCAAATTGGCATTCTTTAATCTACCTAAAAGGGAAACCAGACGGAAGCTCAATGAACAGCTTCTTAAAGATGCCAAGTATTGCAAGCTCATAAGAGAGCAAATTGAGCTCTTTTTTTCATCTAACCCTTTAGACAGTATAAAACTTGATATTTTATGGGGGGCCTTCAAATCATACATGAGAGGGATCCTTATCAGTATGGCGGTTAGTAGGAAAAGGGCACAGGAGGAAGAACTACTATCATTATTGTCCCAAATTCGGTCACTCAAAGTGAACACTTCTGTTAGTGTCTCAGATGAGGGCAAGAGGAGGCTCCTAGTGATCAAGGACAGATATCTAGAGTTGTTAAGGAAAAAAGCAGAATTAGCTATTATTTGAACCAGAGCTAATTATATGGATCAGGGAGAGAAAGCAGGGTGCCTATTGGCATTGCATAAAAAACAGCAAGAATCTGCAAGATTCATCCCACCAATTCGGGCAGTGGCAGATGGGTCCCTGAAAGTATCCCCTACCAAGATAGTACAGGAGTTTGCTCTATATTATGAAAGATTGTATAGCGACATGGAGTCTCCTCCTTGTCCTGGGAGTACGGAGAATTATTTGAGGGACTCCCATCTGCCCTCCCTATCAGAGCAACATAAGGGTTTTTTAGTCACCCCTATATCCCAGGAGGAGATTACTGAGGTTATTAGTGGGTTACCAGCAGATAAAGTCCCAGGCCCAGATGGGTTTTCCTCCCTATTTTACAAAGTTTTTTGGGATCTTTTACTACCAATACTTTATCGCCTATTCCAACATATTTTAACTGGAGCTGAGGCAGACCCCCATCTTTTTGAGGCCTTGATTGCTCTTCTCCCTAAACCAGATAAGGATCCTGAGCTAGTTCAAAGTTACAGACCTATATCCCTTCTAAACCAAGATATTAAAATCCTTTTGAAGATATTAGCTAATAGGTTAACTGTAGTCCTCCCTGAGCTAATAGGTATGACCCAGGTTGGATTCATGAAGGGGTGCTCGTCATCAGACCACTTGCGCACCCTTTCTCATGTCTTCTCGGCTACCGAGGATGCTGAGTTTCCCGCAGGACTGGTCTCCCTGGATACTGAGAAGGCATTTGATCGTGTGAACTGGAATTTCTTGTTTCGAGTTTTGGAAGCCTTCCAATTCCCTCCTGTATTTATATACTGGATTGTTGCACTATATAAACCCCCCACAGCAAGGATCTCTGGGAATGGGGCCTTTTCTAAACCTTTTTCACTCCATTCAGGTACTAGGCAGGGTTGCCCTCATCTCCTCTTTTATTTAATTTGTACCTTGAACCTCTCATCCAAAATATTCTCAGCAATGCGTTAATACAAGGTATTTGGGTTGGGCATCATGAAATTAAGGTCACTTCATATGCGGATGATCTGCTGGTACACTTATCCCATCCGGTATCCTCTGTTCCAGCTTTGCTGGGCGAAATAGCAAAATGTAGTGCCCTATCTAATTATAAACTAAATGCTAATAAATCCTTTTTTTTCCTTTAAACCACAAGAAATTTAAGACTGATATTAGCCCTCTAGGTTTATGTTGGGCCCCCAGGTCATTCAAGTATTTGGGCATCAAACTAACTCGTAATCCTTTAACATAGTTTAAGGAAAATCTCATATCCCTTTCTCAGCTCATAACTCAGGATCTTGATAGGTGGTCCAAACTCCCCATTTCATTATGGGGCTGGATCAACATAGTTAAGATGAATATTTTCCCTAGAATTTTTTACCCTTTATCTCTTCTCAATACTTTTATCCAGTTACTCTGGTTTAAGAAGTTGCATGGCATTTTCACAAGGTTTATCTGGTCTGATAAGTATCATTGATTGGCCTATTATAAATTGGCAGCTCCAAAATCTGAGGGGGGCTTGCGGATTCCCCATCTGGCTATATATTACTGGGCTAGCCATTTAGCAAAATGTTTGAAATGGGTACGTCCCGGCCCTGAAAAAGAGCAACCGGTATGGCTTAAGATTGAATTGGATTTAATTAGGTCTATGAATCTGGATCCCCTAACTTTGTTCTATCTTAATATGTCTCAGGTGCGTGCGGCTGAGAAATGTCCTATAGTAGCTACCTCATTAAAGGTATATGCACAATTATGTTCCTTTTTGTGATATACCCCTCAGCTAGACTTGGCCCAGCCCATCTGGAATTCCCCATCTTTCACCATTAATAAGAAGCAGATTCCCCATAAATGGTTGTCCCAACTGGGGAATGGGAAAGTACTCTCCTTTGTGGATGAGGAGGGGCAATGGTTGTCAGTAGGATATATTATTCAGAAATTTAATATCCCGGCTCTTTCACACTTTAAAGTTATGCAGTTAAGGCATTTACTTACAATAGTCTTTGGCAATACCCCTCCTTACCAGACAGTTACGGCCCTGATACCTGAAATCTCTTCATTGCTTGGATCTTCAGGTATCATATCTAAACTATATCAGGTACTGTTTCACAAAAGATATGGGGACTCCTTTGGACCACTGAGGTTTTGGAACTCCATTCTTCCTCAGTATCATCCTGATTGGCAAACCCTGTGGAGATTCTGTCATAAATATGTTTCTCAAGACAGGTTGCGTCTCATGCAATATTACATTTTATATAACATGTATTACACTCCGGTTAAGTTAAAGAAATGGGGCCTCTTGGACTCCAACTTATGTGCCAAGTGTTCTCGGGAGGAGGGAACACTTCTTCACTTGTTTTGGTCCTGCCCCAAAATCTCTGTTCTATGGGATTCTATGAAGGCTTCCCTGGATCCTTTACTGGGCCTACAGGAGTATTTCACGCCTGATATTTGTCTCCTAGGGGACTTGTCCTCTATTAGAGTTAAAGTCAGAAGGTTTCATATTTCTATGATAGCCTTATCTGTCAAGAAACTTATTCTACGTCACTGGAAAGACAAGTCCACCCCGACTTTTCAAGAATGGGTGAACGAAATTCTTGCCAATCTACGTACAGAAAAAGCGATTGCCAGCCTCCACAACAGATTGGCAGTTTATACACAAATATGGGATCCTCTTCATTCTCTAATTCTAGTTTCTCAGACTTAGTTACGTCTTAGGATAAATTGCCCTGCAGGTTTCTGTGTAATGATTTTATACTTATGGGACATATGGATTTGTTACTGCTGTATGGGGAGGGAGGGGAGGGTCGGGCAGTTCCATCTCAATAAGTGGCTGTACTCTTGTTTCATTCTCATGGTAACTGCCTTTTATTGTGGAAAATGTATCAATAAAGTCTGAATTGCAAAAAAAAAAAAGAAAACAGGAAGTTGTTAACCTTCTTTAGAGACAATTGGTGAGACCTCATCTGGAGTACTGCATGCAGTTCTGGAGACCCCCATCTCCGCAAGTACATAGATAGGATGGAGGCAGTACAGAGGAGGGCAACTAAAATGGTGCAGAGTCTGTCCGAGAAGCCATACAATGAAAGACTAAAAGAGCTTAATATGTATACCCTCGAGGAAAGGTGGTAGAGGGGAGACATGATAGAAACTTTCAAGTACCTCAAGGGAATCAACAAAGTCAAAGAGGGTAGCATCTTTCAGAAAAAGAGATGTGCAAGAACAAAGGGGCACAATTTGAAGATAGAGGGGGGATGACTCAGGGCCAATGTGAGGAAGTATTTTTTCACATAGAGGGTGGAGTATGCATGGAACAGTCTTCTTGAGGAGGTTGTGAGGTCAAAATCAGTGGGGGAATTTAGGAATTTCCAGTGGGAGGTAGGAGCAAGTAGGCTATTGGTAAAACTAGGATCTGCAACTTATCCAGTAGGTAGAGAAATGGGCAGACTGGGTGGGCCAAGCGGTCCTTATCTGCCATCAAAGTCTATGTTTCTATGTTAAGTTTAGGACGTAGAGATACTGTTGCAGTGCAGATGGTAAGACACATGCTGGTGGAGTCTGAATCTGAAGGAAGGAATGTTGCCAATGTCAGCGAGGTAGGCAGGTAAGTGGTTGTAAGGCCCAATGGCTCTCTAGGTCAGTGCCCCAGAAAAATAACATGAAATGCAGATGCAGTACATTCAAGATACAGAATCTAGGGCCAGAAGTGCAAGCATCAGCTATGCCTTCTAGGGGGAGTAATTTGCAGTGGCATATCACAGTATTGTCCTAGGGATTATTATAGATAAGAAACTAAAACTTCCTAATCAGTGTGCTATGACATTGAGCAAAGCAAATCACCCATTTTACTGCATGAGAAAGGGACTGAAAGCAGATCCAAGGAAGTGTTTTTATAAATGTACAGGGCACTGGCGAGGTGCTACTGTCCACTGCATACAGTTTTTATCAGCACAATATGAAGAGAGTATACAGGAAATAGAGAAGGTGCCTCACAGAGCAAACAAGCTGAGTAGGGGGTAAGAAAAGCAGAGTTGCTATATGAGAAAAGTTCAAAACATCTGATGATATCCACACTGGAGGAGAGAGTAATAAGAGACAAGGTCACGTTGTTTAAGATAATAAACAATATTTATGACATATTTATAAATTTATGTATGCAAACTTACTACAACCTGAATAACCCCTTGAGATGCAGCATCTTGTTTTCAGCGGGTCCCAGGAAGGACAGCAACAGTAAGTCAGTTAACATAGTTCAGCAGGAATACTTACATATAGGCTAAAATCTGCACTGGAAAAACAAACCACCTCTAAAGGTAAGTACAATACATCCAAACAGTTGTCAAAACAAGTTAACAAAGTGGGGTCATGTCAAACAAAGAGCATTAACATTGTTATGTAACATGATCACGGTTTGTTACTGTTGATGGGGATTCTGGACCAAAACAAATCCAGTGAGTTCTATCTTGGCTGGAAAGACTGAACTTGAACACTTGCAAGCTAGAAGCACTCCTCAGCTGGAAAGAGTGCTTTTTTCTAAGTGTCTGGTATCGTAAATGCAAAAGTCTTTCTGCCAAGTTCATGTTTCATCTTGAGAAATGAGAAGGTAAGTGCTGCTGTTAAACTGAAGTAGTATGCACTGCCTAAGGGTGTGAGGAAAGGTTTTAAAAGACACTAAACCTAAAGGGTATAACCTTAGACTATAGAAGGAAGAAAACTGGGAGATGCATGGAAACATTTTTTATTCAGGGAGTATTAAGACTATATTGAGACCATAAACTACATTGCTAGAATAAGTATTGTAGAGACTTTTAAAGCAAATCTGTAAAGTTCATGATAACTATAAATCCTTCTATTCATACATCAATAATAGGAAAGGAGGCAGCAAAACAATTGGCACACTGAAAGGTTCCAATGGGATATAATTACCAATAACCACATAATGGCTGAGCAGTAGAACTGCAATTTTTCCTCTATTTTCAATATGAGAACACAGGCATCTAAAAACTATCTTGGCCAACCTATTGAATCTGGTCTGTTACTGGAAATAACTGATGTTAAGACTCCAGAAGATAGATTCAGACAAAGCGCAAGGCCCTAACAGTCTGCACCCCAGAGTAATTAAGGAGCTGGCAGAGGCACTGGCAGGACCAATAACATCTGTCTTTCAGAAATCAGTCAGTGAGGGTGAGGTCCTGGAGGTCTGGAGACAGGCAGTGGTGGTTCCTATCCACAAAAAGGGAACAAGGCAAGAGGTAGGGAT
Source organism: Neoceratodus forsteri (assembly GCA_016271365.2). NCBI lineage: Eukaryota > Metazoa > Chordata > Ceratodontiformes > Ceratodontidae > Neoceratodus > Neoceratodus forsteri. Next base: position 604,590,576 of record CM057449.1, on the reverse strand, counting down.
CTATAGACCAATCAGCCTGACAGCGGCATTGTGGAAAATCTTGGAAGGCATCATTAAGGACCACATTATTGAATTCCTACTCCTGACCGAAGTTGTGGACTGTACACAACATGGGTTCACCAAGGGAAGGTTGCACCAGACCAATCTCTTGGAATTTTACGGCAAAGTCAGTAAAGCCCTTGACAACAGAAATTCAGTAGATGTCATTTTTCTGGACTTCTCGAAGGCTTTTGACAAAGTCCAACATGGGGAACTTGTCAACGTTTTAATTGAGCATGAGGTTCATGGGAATATAACCTGTTGGATCGATGCATGGCTTACTAATAGAAAACAGAAGATATGCATCAAAAAAGGGTTATACTCCAAATGGGTGGAAGTGACCAGCAGGTGCCTCAGGGATCTGTGCTGGGCCCTTGTCTCTTTAATATTTACATCTCTTCAATGAGCACCAAAACAGGAGTCTGGGAATCTAAATTTGCTGATGATACATGAATCAGGCATATTGTAAACAATCATGAGGATGCAGACATCTTAACAACAGCTCTGGGGGAATTAGAACACTGGGCCAGAGTAAACAAGTTAACCTTTAATACCGATAAATGCACCGTGATGCATCTCGGGAAAAACAATATGCAGCTAAAATATACATTAGGTGGGTTACTCTTAAAGGAAGTGCATGACAAAAGAGACTTGGGCATCAGAATTAGTAATGAACTCAGTTTCAAGATGCATTGCAACCAGGTCATCAAAAAAGCCAGTAGTATAATGCATTGCATAAATAAACATATTAAGAGCAGCAGCAAGGAGGTTTTACTCCCAGTCTACACCTCACTGATGCATCCCCATGTTGAGTACTGTGCCCAGTTCTGGGAACCAGGGGGCAAAAAGGAAATAAAAGCCCTTGAACGGGTGCAGAGAAGGGCTACGTGCAGAGTAAAGAAGATTAGGGGATTCAACTATGAAACAAGACTTGAAGCATTAGGACTGTACCCCCTGGAATTTCACAGGCTGAGGGAAGACATGTGCCTGATCTGCAAAGCCCTAACTGACACGCAGCTGTGGGAACAACTGGGTCTTATGTTAAGGGACCAGGTTTACAGTACCAGCGATCATCCATTACAGCTAGGCATGGAAAAATTCAATACCAACAAAAGAAAGCATTAGTTTAGTGTAAGAGTGGTCAAGGTATGGAATGAGCTTCCAATTGAAGTAGTGGCCAGCAGGAATATGAATGAGTTTAAGAATTGTCTCGACACTGACCTTGCTGTAAACAAAATTCTGGGGTATTATTGAAACTAGTTACAAGCTACAATGGACCTTTGGTCTTTCTAGAGCTCTGTAAAAACCTATGTAACTTATGTAACCTATGTAAATCTAGACAAATTGCTGCTGGGTAACAGCATGGTGGGATATGGGATCTGAGGAATATGGCATAAAGTGATGAGAAAGGGCAGAGTATTCAGGTCACATTGGTTTAAATTAAAGTACTATGCCCATGAAGAACATGCTTAAATGCTGAGCCTGAATTCCAACAAGATTTTTCTCTCATTGGAGTCAGGGTCCATAACACTGTGTAGTAATATACCACTTTGTCCACAGTTGGAATATATGAACAAATTTAGAATGAAACGTTATGAGGACAGGGGATGAACCAGATGGACAAGTAGGTTGGAGTATATCGCACTTGTCCTGTGCTCATATGTCAATGAAATGATGCCACTTCCTGAGATCTAGGACCCTCATTTCAAAAAGGGAATCTCCCATTTTATGCATATGGAAAAAAATATTTTTAAACAAAGACCTCCAGAGTTTGGAAACCCTAAATTACACTTCCACGGTAGCCAGCTTGCACACCCTGGCTCCCTTAAGGGAATGAAGCACTGCCTAGTGACTGGAGTACTGGACTGCAAACCAGGAGATACATGGTCACTTTCCACCATAGCCACTGACTCAGTGGCCCTTTTCAGACTAGGGTGTTTAAAACAGTTTACAGAGCTTAAATCGTTTTAAAACGCCCTAGCACAGTTTACATCCACACCTAACATACCTTGTAGTTCATTTTTAAAAAGTGTGTTTAAACCCTGATAAGATCTAAGCTTAAACACATTTTTTTTAAACATTTCAGGGTGTTACATTGAATTTACCTGCAGTGTTGATGGTTGGGAATGGTTCCCTTTCGTGCAGCAGAATGTCAGTGCATGTTAACTGGTTGCCAGTTGACTCGGTTCAGAGGCAGTAGTGCAGATGCTAACACACTGGTGGTAGTGCAGACAGAACATGCATGGATGCTACAGCACAGTAATCTGTTTTTAAAATTTGGTAAGTTACCATGCTGTAGTCTGAACAGGGTCAGTGTGTGAAGTTGAGCATGTCACCTGACCTCCCTTGGCTTCAGGCCTCCTGGCAAATACATTTGGTAGACATAGGATTCTACAGTTAATGAGATATTGCCTCTTTTCTTACTAAACAAACTGGTAAAAAAATGATGGTGGAATGAGAGTCACAAAGAAAAATCTAGGTTATTTAAGCAGCCTCTGAGTCTCGATGATATGTTACAAAGTAACCCATCATCAAAAAGGTAGAACATTGTTTGCTCATACTGCATACAATGGAACACTCAACTTTAGTTGCAGCTGGTGCAAATCATTGAATAATGAAACTAAAATATGGTATGCAGCTTTGCAAAGAAAAAAGTCAGAGTTGTCCAATAGATTCAGTTTTTACAATCAGACACATATGAAGACTCATAAGAAGTCCATGGACTTACATGTTCAGAGCATTCTTCCAAAACTTGACCTCCTGTCTGTTGGAATTTACATAATTTCCCCAACATTCTCTCTGTCTCCAAGTCCTGTCTCTCTTCCAGGATTCCAGACTCTAGCCAGTCCCTTTTTGACTATCATCTTTTCAGGCAGGACAGAGGAAATTGTAGGGGGTGGTGTTGCCATGTATGCTGGCCACGACCTCTCTTGCAGCATGGATCTCAGAAAGGATGCATCTTCCTGAGACAAATTCCTCATTGTCAGGCAATCATTCGATTTATTTTTGCCCATCTTCATTGGGGCTTCTCAACAAGAATATTCTCCTCCCACCAAGTTGGTTCCCACTCCACCATCACATCTCATGCATCTGTTAGTGAACTCATCCTACTAGGGGACTTCAGTGTCAGTTGACACTCCCAGGCCTCTGGGCTGACCACCCAAAAGGTTGAGTCCCTTAATTTCACACAGGTTATCACCAAACCCAGAAATCAAACAGTGCTGCACTCCTTTGTGATGAGCCACTGCAGACCTGAAGAAACAAAAGAAAGCTCCAAAAGGATTTGGCTGCTATAATTTTATTTGTCACAAAAGACATAGATATAAGTTCTCCAACTCAGGTCAGTCACCTGGGAGATATGGCCAAACTGAATCCACCCAGATCAACCCCCACTCTTACAAACACTTCCTCCTGGACTGAGATCTCTAGTCCCAACCCCATTGTACAGTTGCAGCATGTATCTTGCTGGCTGCTTTCAATAGTCACTGCATGACAATCTTGGTCAGGAAGATTCAGTGTCCACCCTCCACTCCCCAACTATATCTGGACTAGGTTCCTCTGGTCACTTGACAGCTCAACTCTCTTGAGTGACCTAGCTGCTGCAGTGTAGACAGCCATATTCTTCACCACTGATATTGACATTGCCCTCTCCCTGTTTCACGCCAAATGCTCCTCAGTTTGAGACAAGCACATGCTGCTCAGAAAATCAATTTTCAAAATTCACCATCACCCCTGAATTACCCCTGAAATCATTGACCAGTGCAAATTCCTTGATCTCGCTTGGGCATGTTACAAATTATCTCACTCCTTTCGTGACCACCTCTTATACAGGACTATCAGAAACTCCTGTACAAAGGATGTCCAGGCTATGAAATCGCAATATTTCAAGGCCAACATTCAGATCAACTGTAACACCCCTTCAAAGTTCTGGATAGAGATGTGGCAAAGTTTAAATTCACTAGCGAAGTTCACGTGACTTTGTTGATCTTCACAAAGTTTTCCCAGACCTGAGAAACTTCATCTTTGCAAGAATCACAAAGGTTTTGCCAAGAAGTACCCAATTTCAACAGTGAAAATTTGCACTTTGCAGTGGATCCACTCTCCATGAATTGAACGAAATTCACAAATTGTGCTTTGTGAATTGCATAAAATTTGTGAATTAATTTTGCAGAGTGAAGTTTGCTAACTTCTCTCATCTCTAGCTCTGGAAGGTAATTCACTCATTCTTTGACCCTTCCACCCAGTCCACCCCTCTGGTCCTTCTTGTAAAAGTTTAACTGGTGTCTGATCCCTCCTCTGTTGCTGCTCACTTTAATAAGTTCTTTACTACCTGCGTTATTTCTTCCACTCACCTTCCAGCCTCCACTGCTGCACTCCGTATTGTCTCTCCTCTCCCCTCCAAGGGTTTCCTCTTTCTCCCTCTTACTACCCTGGAAACCCTGACTGCCCTTTACTCAGTTAACTTGTGCAAATCCAGCTCTGATGGGCTGCATCCTAAGTTGCTTCCTATCTACACTCCTGCCGCAGCATCTTCTCTGACTCACCTACTCAACCTCTCTTTCTTCCTCATTGATGTCCCTCAGTTCTGGAAGTAAAAGTTCTTCCACTTCACAAAGGGGGGTCCCTTCTTCCCTGGATAACCTGCAGCCAGTCTCCCTCCTCCCTTCCCTTGCTTGGCAGCCAGAGTAGCTTGTCTACACCAGACTCTCTGATTTCCTATTCTCCATTGATTTCCTGTCTCCATTCCAGTCTGGCTTCCATAAGTATTGCTCTACCATCTCCTCCATGTTGCACGTAACTGACTGTATCTTCTCAAGGATAGATTAGGGGCATATCACAGCAGCCATTTTCATCAGTTTGGGCATGGTCTTTTACTAGGTGTCCCAGCCACTCATCTTGAATGAGCTGAGTTCTGCTGGCCTCTCACCTCCTGTTGCTAACTGATTTAATTCTTAACTCTCTGACCATCTGTAGTCAGCACAGGATGGTAGTGCCCTGTGAGCTCCACTCCCTATCCTGGTGGGTGTCCCACAGAGCTTCATCTTGGAGCCCATCCTGTTCTCCATCCTCCTTAATGACCTCCTCTTGGCTCGTGCCAACTCGCATAATGCATATATTCAGATGATACAGTCATCCACACCTCTGGTCCCTCTACCACAGCCATGGAAAGTCTGCTCCAACATGACTTCCACAATGCCCTGCACTAGTTCCAATCAAACCTAATAAAACTGTGTCTATGGCTAGAGCCCTGTGAAATACCTTTTATTTTTTATAATTTTTAAATTTTATTTCTCTGGAATTTTGTGTTATTTCATTTTAGTCATTGAATATATAATTTTATTTCTTGCTATCACATTTACATTCATAAAATACCTCAGAATGACCTTATACACACTAGAAATCCCATTCCTAGTATACTACATTGTATTAAGCAGCATTATGCTATGGTCTTGAAAGGTTTTTTTCATGTGTTTACTTTTATTTTACTTCTTTTTATACCTTCAATTTCTTATTTAAGAAAAAGACTGGTCTCTATCTATAACGTTTGTCACCAGCAAGAAATTGTCAAGACTCCTGACTTTGCCTGTCTTCTCCACATTGGCTGGCACCCTCTAGAAGTAGTTCAATCATTCAAGTACCTCAGTGTGTGACTAGAACACCAAACATGATTTCTCTGCCCACATCGACACCATCCATGCCAACCTCTGCTTCAAACCTGGTGCCTTGTACTGTAAAAAAGATTGTCGGTCTCTGCAGTTCCGCTGTGAACTTGTCACCAAAATGGTGTTCTCAGTCTTTGACTATGTGGATGTGGTCTATGGTACATTCCCTCAACCTCCCTGGCTAGACAGGACACACTCTGCAGCTCCTTCTGCCACTTTTTGAACAACTCCCCACCTCATACTCATCATTGCTCACTTTATTCCTCTTTAGCCATTCTTTCTCTACCCTCACGTTGCCAGATCCTCTGTGCTTCATTCATATCCAAACACTGGTTTTGGGTCATTTACTTCTCACCTCTCATCACTCCTCTTCCTCATCACCTCTACCTTCCTGTTGTTCACTCTAGGGATTCTCACATCTTCGCCATTCCTGATCCCTGCTCCTCTGCTGGGCAGTCAGCCTTTTTCTATCATCTCCCATCACTTTATAACCAAGTACAGTACCTTCTTCCCTCCACTTCCCTGCCTCCCTTGGCTCTTTCAGGTATCAGGTGAAACTCCTTTCCTCCCCTGCCACTGTTTTCCATCTACCTGACTGTTCCTCTTGCATTTGGCTCCTACCCTAGTTTAGGGGTGGCTGGAAGGCCTTATTTTGTTGTTTCTACCTTGATTGCTCATTTTGTACTTACTCCTATGATTAATTTGTGCTCTTTGATTGTTCTTTATTGTAACTGTAAATTGTGTCTGAGCTACGTTATTTGTAACCCCTATTCCCTTCCCCCGAGTTGCACCAGGAAATGAAGCCTCAACTCAGTGTCCCTTTCTTGGTCACCAATTTTCAAATAAATAAATAACTAATATCACAAGTAATTGGGCAATAATGCTGAAGCATTGTACCCTTATTTCTGAACGTCCAGTCATCTGGGAAATTTGATACTGCAGCTGACACCCGGGTCAGGTAACACTTAGTGACATTGCTGTTGCTCCTCATGGCAACACTGTTTTATTTACTAATTAATCTCAGTCTATGACTTGATGCCAGCCTGTTGGCAAAATGGTATGGTTATCTCTCACAATGCTAGCACCCTGGGTTTGGGAATAAGCCCTGACTGGAGAGTCAGCAGGGAAGCTGGGACTGAGCATCTCACTGAATGCTGTTTTTCCTTGGGGAGGGTGGGCTTCGCAGTCCACTGCACTACCACCACCTTAGTGACTACAAGCGGTGGTGCAGCTTGAGTGCCCTGTTGTACATTTGGAATGAGACAGCACGCAGCAATTGGCACATTAATGAGTACCATACACATAACGTTAGTTGCAAGCATCCCAGGGAGTCACAACAAAATCTCATGAGAAAAGATGGTAACTCTGGAAGATGAAGCCACACTACCCCCCACAACCAACATGGTTTCCACTCCATAAGCATCCTATTTCAGCTTCCAAGTATCCCACAGTAGCTATCCAGGTATGTGGATTACACCTGTCAGGTGCTGAAAGGTGGTGACCAACCCCAGGGGGATAACCTGTGTGGGATAATCAATCTGTGGAGTCACGTGCCAATGGGGGAACAGCAGGAAGGAAGTCTGTGGTTGGGTAGAAGGCCAATCGTGTCACTGGAAGGATGTCCAGGGAGAAAGGCATGGAGGATACCATGTGTTAAAAAAAAACAAGAAAATGACTAGAGTTTGTCTTTGAGTGGGGAGAAGTGGCCATCATCAGGGATCTGTGGACCAGACTAAAGCCTTCACCTTTCTAAGCTAGACACTGAAAAAAAATAACAAAATCAACACACACTGACAAAAAAAAAAAAAAAACTTGAGTCCAGCACAGATGGATCATGGTTTAAATACTAGGGGATAATTCTTGTTGTCATGGATACCAGGGCACTCACTCGATTTTATTTGCTATTTACTTAATGCTGACAGCTGCTGCCATTTCATTTTATCACACAGAGGAGAATTACCATGAAAATGATCAGTAAATAATGATCTTTTGCCAATAGATTTCCACATCCCTGCAACATCCACCATCTACTACCCCACCCAAGGCACCAGATATAGTGCTACCATCTAAACATGCTACCATTTAACTAACAGTTCCATTTTGCTAGCATCCCTAAACACCTTTCTGTCTATTCTTCCTTATAAATCAAAGCACTGTTTTGGGGTGGGGTGGGGGGTGGGATTACTGACCTTACTGAAACAAGGCTTTGAACTTTCTTTTACATTTTGACTTTTGTAATCTCCAGTTTTTCTCACAATTTCTGATAGACCTACCAGTCAAACATGTTTCCAGATTATGATTATTAATTTCAATGGTGACTATGTTGCAGATTTCCACAAAATGTTTTTCAAAACTTTATTTAATTTTTTTTAGTTTGCATACAGAGTTCAATACATAGTGAAACGATGACCAAGTTGCAACTCATTGTCCTGCTGCTGGTGTTCATCTGTTTTTAAAACAGACAATTTTAGCAACACTCATCCAAATAGCAGTCAAAATCAGCATCCCATGTCTCAAATAAGATATCATATGGAACACAATGTGTAGAATCATTTACCTTTTAAACAGCAAATCAAACATGACATTTCTTCTCATTTTATTTTAGCATTTATTGCTGGGCATGACAAACTAAGCTGAAGCTAGTTTATGGGATCACAAGCAGGCTATGTGGCATTTTTAGGGTCACAAAGTAAACAAGTGGTAGTTGTGAGATATCAAACCCAGGACTATTAGTTCTCCAGGTTTATAGATTAGAGCAGTAACCTCTGGCACACGCTTGCTCATATTAATTAACCATAGCTTTACAAGCATCTCAATTTGATGTGGCACTGAAATATACCTCTCAGCTGTCCATGATTGTGAGGAACGCCCTTCATTTTTTTTTTTTTTTTGGTAACCGACATACCTCTCAACCTCCTGCCTCATAAATCAGGGACAAGGCTTAAAAAAAATCAAGGACAAATGACCAAAATCAGGGACACATCTTCAGAATTGGTGATATCTACTCACGAACCTGGTAGAATAAGGGGCTTAGTGTAAAATGTATTTTCTAAGGAAGAACAAATTTGTAACTTTAATGTTTGATGTTATTTTGTGCTTACAACCCCTACTGTTTGGTCATAGAAACACAATTTTCAGGAAGGACAGAGTAAAATTTTGAGGTAAAATCAGGGACATCCCTGAAAATCAGGGACAGTTAAGAGGTATGGTAACGGGTAAGGCCCACTAGGTACAAGTGCCTATATTCAGGGGTGACCTGGGAGCACTGGGGGGTTAAGTGACCTGCTCAGAGTCACCCAGTATACAAGTGGAGGTTACCTCTCCAACTAGCTTTGTCCCTCATGGAAGAGGCGCTGACCACACCATAAATGTGCTGTAAACTCAGAATTTAAAGCAGAAATTAGTAATAGTTTAAGATGCTGAGTCAAAAATCAACATTGTACAAGTAAATACAATGATTTTTGCAGTGTTCGGAGCTTGTTTGAGGATGTGGCCCTCATTATGAGGGTCAGTGGCCCTCATAGTCTTTCATTATAAGTGTCTGTGGTCCCGATTTCAGTGATAAAAGGTTGTGAAGTATGCACTGAAGAGCTCAGCTTGGCCTTGGGTCACATGGCTATTGACTGGAGGAAGGGGTTGGGCAATAAGGTTGAAAAACCCTAATGCCACATTCCCCTGCTTTGTAGCTTTGGAACCTAACAACGCAGCTTAATAACACAGCCATCCATTAACAAAATAGCCTCAACTATGGCATTCCTGGTTTCAGTAGTGGGGTCTCTAGATCCAGCACATTTTGGTAATGGTCAGTTCTACAATTAAAAAATTCTAGGAGTCTGAAAGTAAGTACACATATGTAAATATACTTTTTTTTTCACTAATAGCACAAAAATGCTGGCAGTTAAAACATGAACGTTTTAAGTTAATTAGAATTTGTTTCAAGGCAGATTCTTGGATAGGTGGTTTTACTGGAAAATCCAAAGATTTTAAATTATTTAGAAAATAGTCCTTTTCACACATGCACAGACATTTTTTTTGTTATAGTGTTCTAAAGATAACTGCATTTTTGTGGAACTAATGTATGTCTTTTGTGGGGGTGCAAACATTCTGACTTAAATCTGTTGTTTCAATGCAGTTTTGAGTCAGGAAAATAATCCCCACCATTGTCCTTAGCTTGCCAGAGGATGGAAACTCACCACCTCTGCCAGCATCAGATGGACCATCATGTTTTTCTGGCCATAATGAGCCAATCCCCACTTTTGGCACACCCTGCCCACCTGACAGTACTCCCTGCAAGCTGCCAGCCAATCCCAGTGTCACATTTAAACTTTCAAAAAAGGGGCCAAATGACAGAGTGAAGTTCCTTTATTTCTGTAGCTTTATAAGCCAGCCTGCAATGGCCCCTAGCAGTCAGAGTCTGACCTCTGCCCACAGCCACAGGATGCCAGATGGGGTCGTGAGGGTGCCGTGTACTTACTGTTCGACCCCCAATGATTGCCATCAAGCTTCTATGACTGGTGGCACTGAGGAGACAAAGAGTCCATCTCCCTGCAAGCCACCGGCCAATCCCTGGTGCCACATTTAAACTTTAAAAAAGGTGCCAAATAACAGAGTGAAGCTCCTTTGTTTCTGGAGTTTCATAAGACAGTCTGCAATGGTCCCCAGCAGTTGTACCTCTTCCCACAGACACAGGAAGCCAAACAGGGCCACGAGGGTGCAATGAGCTTTCTGTTCACCCCCCCCCCCATGATCGCTGGCAAGCCTCTATGATGGGCGGCACTGAGAAGACAAACAGTCTACCTCCCTGCAAGATGCCATCCAATCCCTGGTGCCTCTGCAACACCTGACCTGTACTTAAGTTGCTGTACTAAGCGGTCCTCTGTGCTTGCGGTCTGGAGCATTAAAGGCCAGAGTGACAATGATGTCTCACAGTGTGTGTCAGCTGTGGGAGTTGGCAGACGGCCAGCCACACTGCCCCAAGTGTCACCCAGGAAAACTAAGCTGAAGGAATAAAGAATTTGGAAATGGTCGTCTGTAAACAGGACTAAATAGCATGTTACATTGTGTAGCACAAGATATATAAAATAAGTACATATGGTTGTATGGTAAATATGCTCTACGTAACACACAGAATGTGGAAAAGGGGGACAGTCCCTTGTAGTTACCTCTTCAAATTTGAGTCTCTCATGGCTGAATCTGTTGACTTGTATTTGTGCATTCTAGTAAAGTACTACTTCTATGTGCAAAGTAGTAATGGGGATAAGCCACCATAAGTCTCAGCATGGGCTTTTTCATTACTGATTAGCATCCTATATCATTCCAAAGATTTAGAAATTAATTTTACCTTGAAATGTGCTGTTAAACAAAAGTACTGTTCTGCCAGTGTGCTCATTTGCAGGGAAAAGTCTGTATTAATCTGCCGAATGATTTTAACTACTGCTTATTTGCAGGAAAAAAGTCTGTATTAGTCCTTAGGACAGTGTTAACTACTACTCATTTTAAGGGAAAATTCTGTATTAGTCCTTGAGATGATTTTAACCACTGCTTATTTGCATGAAAAAGTCTGTATTGGTCCTTAAGACAATGTTAACTACTGCTCATTTTAAAGGAAAAGTCTGTATTAGTCCTTAGGATGGTTATAACTAATGTTGCTTAGCCTTCTTCTATACCATATATGCTTTATGAAATTGCTGCCTAATAATTACCAGCTGCCCATTTACTCTGTACTGCAACTCTGCACTACTCTGCTTGTAGGACTTCTGCAATGTATCTAATAGTCTGTATCATGCTCGCCCTAATGTTGTTGCAACTTACCTCAGTCTATCTTCCCCTACCTGCAGTACTTATAGGGACATAGTCTAATCTCCTCCAGGCTGACTATACCTTCTCTAGCCCAATTGCCATGAAACAGTTATACCTTTGTCCCATCTGGTTTCCAAAATATAAATCTGTCTTATTTACTGGCCACTTGGTTAAGCATCATCACTGCTTCCCTAAAACCTTTGTGAGACAAACTGTGCTGCCATGTCCCTTCTGCTTCTCCTTCCTGCTTATTGTCCTTGCCAGTGATATCGAACCTAACCCTGGGCCAACTACCCCTAAGTTTGCTGGCTCCCCTACCTGGCTATCTACCAAATGCCTTAAATTAGCTAACCTAATTGTCTGAAGCCTTCTGACTAACCATGCAAAACTTATTGCTTGAGTAACTCATTATAATTCTGACATAGTGGGCATTACAGAAATCTGGCTACAAACCCCTATTCCTGAATCTGCATGTGCCCTTCCTGGCTTCAGTTTTATTAGACTTGATCATGCTGGCCAAAAATGTGGTGGTGGTCTATTGTTATAAGAGATGGTCAAAGTTGATAAAATTCACTCCGCAAATGAATCTATGAATTTAGCACAATTCTCAGAGTGTGGATCGATCCGTGAAGTGCTAAGCGCAAACCACGAAGTGCAGAATTTCACCCTCAAATAGTGGAATCTCACCATTTGCAAGTGTAATTCCACACTTCACGGGTGAAATTCTGCACTTTGCATTGAACACTTCACGATTCGGTTGTAGTCAAAGTTGACGTCAGGGGAAATTTCGTGAAACTCTGCGAATGCGAATATCAGCCATTTTGTGGCAACTTCACCCATGAATTAAAACTTTGGCTCATCTCTAATTGTAATACTATAAAAGTCATCTAAATGTGTCTCTTACACCCTATATGCACTCATCCTCTCTTGTCTGTGAATTTCTCCATGCATAACTCCTGTTGGGTAATACTAAAACAATTCACTTAGTTTGTGTCTACAGCCCTCCTAAAGGTGGTGCGGAAGGGCTGAATTATCTTTTTCATAGAATTAGTCATAAGGTGAGCTCAAATGAGCTATTGTTATTTGGCGTTTTTATCATATATTGGATTGTAAGAAATGCCAAGCAATACAAACTTTTGCTGGCTGGTCTTGGCTTCAATCAGCTTATAAATAAGCCTACTACGCTCTCTATATCATAGAGTCAGAATTCTCTCCCTGACTGGATCTTGACCAACAGACCTGAGAGGATCACAGAATTCAGGACCCTCACTGACTTGATTTCTGACCATAGCCCTACATTCTGTATCTGGAAAGTCTGTTCGCCTGATATACTGTACCCCACGAGGTCATCCATATGAGAAACTTGTCCAGTTTTAACCAAAAATTCTTAAACGGAGATCTTGCACTCACTAACTGGTCCTCTGTCCTATCTGCTGCTGATGTTTCTGTTGTCCTAAATAACTTCCTTAACATATTCTTCTCCCTACAAGATAAACATGACCCAATTATAAAGAGGAGAATAAGGGGTACTATCACAAAATGACTGTATGGTGGCCTGTTATCACTTATGAAAACTAGGGATAAATATTAGGTGAGGTTTAAGATTACTCAAGATTTTTCTGACTTCTGTGAATACAGATATCTCCGAAATGCCTGTAAAATAGCTATACATCCAACCAAGAGTAAATTCTGTAAATCTCCTCTGCTGATCTCTGCCAGGGATCCTATGTGTTTCTGGTGTAACATTAAAAATGTACTCAGTGGCATTACCAAGTGTCATATTGTTGACATGCTTATTGGAGGTATAAACTGCAACAATGCACTAAGAATTGCTAAAGCTTCCAACACTCATTTTTCTGACCTGTCAGTATTCATCTCATTGTTTACTGGCCCTAATTTACAGGATCCACCTGACAGCACCCCTCTTGCATTGGCATCCCATCCACCCTTGCACCTCATAACTGTATTAGTAAATGAGACTTGTAGACTCCTGGCCAGCCTTCCCCGTACTAGTGCTGAGCATGCAACATGGAGCCTTAACTTATCTATCTGAGGCTCCTTTCTCACCTACCAATCACCCATATCTTTAACACATCCCTTATTACTGGGTCTATTCTCGACTTATGGAAGGTTGTCAAGGTTGTACCAGTATTTAAGCAAGGCAATCTGAAAAGTATTGAAAATTATTGATCAATAGCTATCCTATCTGCTATTAGCAAATTATTAGAGAAAGTGGTAGTGTCCCATGGGTTATATTCAGAAATATGAACTACTATCCTTGGAACAGCATGGTGTCTGTAAGGGATATAGTACCTCCACTGCACTTGCCAAGGTCACATCAGAGATTAGGGTTACTATGGATCGAAGCAGGCTGACTGCAGTGATCTCTCTCTCTAAGGCTTTTGATCTGGGAGGCCATAAACTCCTGTGCTTCAAACTTCGTTCTTTTGTCTTGTCAGTCCCTGCCCTAGATTGGTTTACAAACTACCTATAGGGAAGGCAGCAGCTTGTTAAAGGGAATCCATTTGTTTCCTTATGAAATTATTGTAAAGGTTACTATGAGGATCCAGTATGTAAATTACTGGGTTATATTTAGAAAATGTTTTCAGTAAGACAGAAAAATTGCTTTTTAAATAGAGAAGTGGAGACATCCATTTTGTGGACAGGAAAGGTGTTGTGATGATGTCACTGCCTCACCAGTGTTAACAGTGTGCAGTGCAGCAGGTGAGAACAGTTTGACTGTGCTGTCAGGGATTCTGTTATATTCTGAGGAACACCCAGGAATTTATGTTTGGCAGAGTGCAAGAAAAGAATCCAGTGCTTATCTTCATGCTAGAACAGGATTCCTGTCTGTAGGAGCAGTTTGTTTTACCTGCTTAATTGCATACTGTTAGAGCTGGTGAGACAGTGACATCATCACATCACTCTTCCTGTCCACAAAAGGGTGCCTCCCCATCACAATTTTAAATGCATTTTTTTGTCTTACTAAAAACATTTTCTAAATATAACCTAGCAATTTACAAACTGCATCCTCATAGTAACCTTCACAATAATTTCATAATGAAACATATGGATTCCCCTTTAAGTTTAACAGGGTGCTCTCGGAACCTCCTCCTGTCAAGACTAGGGTCCAACAGGGGTCTCCCTATTTGTTAAGGACTTACCTCAGGTGCATGTCCATAGTAGTGGTACTTTACATGCTGATGACCTGGTGACCTGGTGTTCTAATCAACTTGCAGGACATCAGTGTCATTAACACTTACTGGAGGCTTACTTTTGTTAAATACAATGTTGGCTCCTGTCCAACAAGTTAGTCCTTAACCTCAGGAAAATGCAGGCCATGCTCTTTGGCTCTCCGGCCAAAATCAGAACATGTCCTGAGTTCCTGAATGTCACTAGAGCTGATGGGTCCCTTGTGATGGTTGCTGACTCTTTCACTGCCCCCTCGACTCACTCATCATTATGAATCATATAACTAACTTGACTGGCTATCTCCAGCA
This sequence comes from Neoceratodus forsteri, assembly GCA_016271365.2. Taxonomy (NCBI): domain Eukaryota; kingdom Metazoa; phylum Chordata; order Ceratodontiformes; family Ceratodontidae; genus Neoceratodus; species Neoceratodus forsteri. The sequence continues at coordinate 604,575,575 of CM057449.1, read as the reverse complement.
AACTATCATACTTTTGCATTGGGCTGTTTCAAAGAGTGGTGGATGCATGGAACGGCCTACCTCAGGAAGTGGTGGCTATGAATACAGTGCAGGGCTTCAAACAGGCATGGGATAGGCATAAGGGAGCAATACAGATGAGTATGAATAGATAGGCCACTGACAGAGCAAAGGCTGATGGCACATTTATAAGGTAGAAAAAGAAATGGGCAGACTGGATGGGCCTGGATGGTCCTTGTGGTCCTTATCTGCCATCAACCTCTATGTTTCTATGTTTGCTTTTAAATCCACTTTTTCCCTGCAATTTCCCTTCTACCCCATCTCCCTCCCTATGATTGGTTCTCTTCCTACTAAAACCCTTCCTCCTTAAAGGCACCTACTCCCCCGAATTTTCCTTTGGCATTGCCCAGCATTGCATTCTGCTGCTCACCAACTCCACTCCCTTATTCTAGCACCCAGACCAACATTACCAGTCTCAAATATGAAGTCCTTATTTTTGACCCTTGTGGCTGCCTCTTTTGTAGGCACCCTTCTAACATTTGATTTCTGCACCTCAATTCTTGCCTCTGACCAAGCTGACCTCAAATAACTTAGTATAACCTCCAATCACCCCCATTCTATCCCTCCCACATGTAGATGGGAATGCACCCCGCTCGGTCCCCTCATATTTGCTTTTCTCCCCAACCAAGAGTGATGCCTACTCGGCTTTTTCCTCTACTCCCTCTGTTTATCTATTCCATCCCTAGGCACCCAGTACTCCTATCACCTACTTTTTTTCCTGCTCCTAATGGGTGGTGATATTGAAACAAACCCTGACCCCATCAATACATTGGTTACAGCAACTGCTAGCATCTAGGCCAGTGCTCCTGGACTAAAACTTGCACATATGAACTTTTGCAGTTTCCCAGCCAAATTCCCTTACCTAGAAGCATGGGTTTCTCTTCACAGACCCCATGTACTCTTCTTTACAGAGACCTGGCTGAAGCCCCAACACACTGACATCATGTATCTACCAGCTGGCTATACCCTCCTGTGCAGAGATAGACTTGGCAAAAAAAAGGGAGGTTGCACTGCCGTCCTTGTCAGGGACCCCCTCACTGCCTCCACTGCCCTCTGTGTAGAAAATGACTCTTCTAGTGACTGGCTCATTGCAGAAATCCCTATGGGTTCCACAAAGAAGCTATACCTGGGTTGTTGTTACAACCCCCCGAACGGTGGCACAGCCAGCCTCCAGAGCCTGCTGTCTGCTTTAGGATCTCTCTCTCCTGCAAGGGAAACTATCCTCTCTGGGGATATCAATCTAAATTGGTTGGGCCCCCAAGAACCGGACTTTGTTAACCAGCTCAGGTCACACAACCTGGAACAAATCCTTATCCTCCCACCCCAACTAAACCATCGGACCTCTATGCACTCCTTAATCGACTGGTTGATAACCAAACATGGGGACCACATCCTCTACACTGATGCTCTATTGGATTCATTAAGTGACCACTCCCCTACATATGCCAACTGGTCATTAAATATCTGTCTTTCCATAATTTCAACCACCCTGACACTTCTGCACTACTAGAAGATGCTAGGGACTTAAACTGGCAGGGCCTTTATGCTATCTCTGATGTAATCACTGCTGCCACCCACTTTACTAGCCTTCTATTGGACCTGCAGGACCGTCACTTCCCAGTAACTACCAGGACAGTTCAGGGTGGGTGTACTCACTGGATCACCAAGGAACTCATCTCCCTCATGAAAGAGAGGGACCCCTTCTGGTTCAACTCCCTTCCAATCAACATCACCAACATTCCCAAAATTGGTCCATTTAAGACCGCCCTTCGGAACCACCTTTTTAACGCTCACTGCTGTAAATATAACTGACTGGGGCCCCCCGGACTATCCCTGTGGGACCTACCTACCTAGCTACTCCAGACTTTGACAATGTTCCCCGGACAGCCTACTCTTACGTCCCCTCCACTCTCCAACTCCCTCTCCAGCATTATATACTGCTAATCTCACAGGACACCTGCTCTATATCCCACTTTCAGCTGACTACAGTCTTCCCAATGCCCATTCCTTGGTGCTATTGCAGCCTAGCTGTTCCAGCACTGCATATCATTATTTATTGCTCAACTTATACTGCTTCATATGACTTGGATGTCTCCCCTGTAACTCATGTGCAACCTTTGTATCCATTACTGTATTTGTACTATGTACCAATGTTTGTACCCTGAACTATTTAACACTGTTTGTCTTTTCTGTGACGAAGTGCCTTTGTAAATGAGTCTCTGACTCAAAGGTTGTAAACCCAATATTTGCAAATAAATAAATAAATAAAAAGTGGATTGTCCATAAACTGACCCCCTCCCCTGCTATGTGGAATGAATATCTGCACCTACGTAATCGCTGCAAACACCTGACCCAAACCCTCAAGCAGGACTACTACACTCACCTGCAGAGGGAGAGCTCTGGTAATCCCAGGGAATTCTGGGACTCTATCAACTCCATTCTCACCCCTTGCACCAACAGCCCCAACATACAACTAAGCTCCCTGTCTGGGCTCCTGACCGACCTTACCAAGGTTGCCAATGCCTTTAATCTTAAATTCTCTGAAATATCTGGCCTACTCAGTAAACTCCCAAATGTCAGTCCCTCCAACACTTAGTTTGGCACCTCCGCCCATCTCCTCCTCCTCCTGCTGGACACCGTGCTCACCCCGCCACCAATCAGTCCTCTCACCAAAGGCCTTCCCCTTCCACCATGGCCCTGCCTCCATACCTGCTGTTAACCCCTTTGCCCTCCTTTCTATTTAAAGGTCATCTCCCCCAAGAACATTCTCACACTCCTCCAGAGCCTGCCCAACTGGTGTAGCCCAGTATCCGATGGTCTCTCCCGTGTTCCTCAAAATTGTGTCTCCAGCTATCGCCAAACCCATCAGCTTTATTTCAGTCTTGCCCTGAGAACCTCCTCCATGCCTCTGACATGGAAAACTGCCAAGATAATTCCCATCTGCAAAACTGGTGACCCCTTCTCTGTTAATAATGTTTATTAATTTTTCAGCTTACACACAAATATCACATAGCAAATACAGGGTATGATATAGCGGCAGAAAAGGATCTTACAGCATAAGTCCATAGACTTCATTATATAAAGCAAATAATATAAACAGTGCATCTATAATGGACTTCAGAAGGAGTAGGAGGGGGAAGCCCTCAGTTCTCTGCTCTGAATGATATAAGAAAGCATAAAGATATGCAGAAACACAAAAAAACCAGCATAGAATTGTGACTGGGTATCTGATGAGCATTACCATGAGAAGAAAAAACATAGACACTACTTGGGTTAAAGGAGATGATGTACATGCCAAGGCTGGTTGAATCACACTAGGAGTAGGATTCTGTCATCTCGGGGGTAGTTTAAGGTGGTAAAGCAACTTACGTATCACTGGTAGGGGTTCACCCTATTCTGGTCCTAGGTTTGAAGTATGTTAGGAAGGGAGCCCAGCAATTTATGTAGGTCATGAACTTATTGAGTGCAGAGTAGGATAAGTGGTCAAGTGAGGCAAGCAGGGTGAGAGCTTGTTGGAGTTCCGGTATAGTGGGAATTTCTGTAGATCTCCACTGAGACAGTATAAGGTGTTTAGATGAGATATTTAGCAGGGCCAGCCATCAGATTTGATGGGGTTTGAGACTAGATCCAGGAGGAGGCAGGCCCAAAATCCACAAAAGGGGGTTTGGTTGGATTGCCAAACCAAGGACATCCTTGGCTAGTTGATTCACTGCTTGCCAGAAGGGGATCAGTAGTTAGCATTGCCAGATAATGTGATAGAGATCTCCAGGGTGAGTCTGACACCTCCAGCACAAGTTGGTATTCAGGAACTTTGCTTTGTACAGCACAACTAGTGTTCTGTACCAGTGGTGTAGCAATTTGTTTTGAATAAGTCTGCTACAGGCATCCGAGTAGCAGGAGTGTGCCAATTTCCAGCAGAGAGCTCATTGGGTGTCCTCTATTTCAATTTTCATTGCTTTTTCCCATTTTGATTTTGATGCCCTGGACTGTGATGGGATGCTGTCTCTGATATCTGCATAAATTTTACTTTCCAATCCCCTAGGATGCTTGAGCCAGATAGAGATCTTCTGAGGAGTGGTCGTAATTGGTGGGTTTGGTTTAAGGATTGCAGCCAAGGAGCTGCACAGTTGTAGATATCTCCAGAAGCCTGTTTTGCTCAGAACTTTCATCTGTGCAAGGGCTTAAAAGGATTTCATTCCTGAACCAGTTTTATCTAGGACATCCACCATAACTTTAATGCCAGCACGTTCCCAGTGGGGCCAGTAGATAGGCTTATTGTCTATCAAAATGCACTGGTTGTGAAAAAGAGATGTGTAAAGAAGAGGGGTGGGATTGGCTTGAACCTTTTTATTCGCCTTGTGCCAAATAGTGCCGGTGCTATGATGGTGTGGGGCCATAAAAACTTGTGTAAAGGATTGTATAGTAGAAGGGGGAGGTTGTGAACCTGAGCTATGGCCTTTTCCATATGGAGCCACTGCGGGGAGTCTGGTGTCAGGGTAGTGAACCATTTTATGGACTGTGCCAGTGAGTAGGCCCAGGCATATCCCTCTAGCCACGGGAGGCCCCATCCACCATCCTTCCAATGAGAGCGGAGTTTGCCCCTGCTATAGTGGGAATTCTTGTTCTCCCAGATAAAATTGCCCATTACATTATCTATGATACGGAGCTCTTCGGGGGGGCTAAGGGGATGTGTGAGAGAGGGGAAAGAAGTTTGGGGATCACAATAATTTTGAGAGCTGCTATTTTCCCTGCTAAGGTGAGGTGGAGTAGTCACCATCTATGTAGTTCTGTTCAAAGGTCAGCAACTAGAGGGGTAAGATTGAGGTCCCAGAGTTTAGATGGGTCAGGGGAGATATGAATGCCAAGATATACAAAAGAGTTTGAAGCCCATTTTAATCCTAGGTGAGACACCTTGCTCTGGGTGCAGTTAGAATTGAGAAGTAGTATCTCAGTTTTAGATGTGTTCATCCGGAGGCCAGAGATTGTTGCAAATTCGGTCAGGAGGATAAGAAGTGGTGGGAGGGTTGCTGCGGTGTCTTTAATGGGGACCAAGAGATCATCTGCTTACATAAACGTGGTGTATGTGCCTGTGTCCCAATGGAGATACCATGGATGTTAAGATGTTGTTGGACGGCCGCTGCTAATGGCTCAACCACTAAAATAAACAAAAGAGGGGAGAGGGAGCAGCCTTGACAAGTGCCCCTGCCTAGTTGGAAAGGGCTGGAAGTCATGGCATTGGTCTGGATTCTGGCTAGTGGTTGTTGGTACAGTGCCACGATCCATTGCCGAAAAAGAGGACCAAAGCCAAACCTCTGTAATACCTTCTCCAAAAAATCACATTCTGGGGAGTCGAAGGATTTCACAAAGTCAACAGCTATAGCTGCTGCAGGGGTATGGAGAGATTTGGCCTGGTAGATAATATTAACTAGTGATCTGATGTGGTCCCGGCTTAGGCACCCCGGCACAAAGTACACTTGCAAAGGGTGTATAAGGGAGGGAAGAAGAGGGCTAAGCCTGAGAGCCATAATCTTAGCAAATATTTTGCTGTCCGTATTAATTAAGGAAATTGGGTGGTAGCTGGAGGGGAGCGTGGGATCTTTGTCTTTTTTTGGCAATACAGTAATGATCACTGCTCGGAGGGTGGGAGGAAAGATGCCATTATGCAGTGCCTCATTGTAGACCTGGAAGAGGAGAGGGGCGATGTGAGGTGTAAGCAGCTGCCACAGTTCAGCTGGAAAGCCATCCCCACCCGGGGTCCTACCGGAGTTGAGGGTTTTTATAGCAGTTACAACCTCCTCACGTGTAATAGGAAGGTCTAAGTGTTCTGCTTGGGAGGGCTGAAGAGCTGGAAGTTGGAGTGAGGCTATAAAGGCATACATAGTTGCCTCTGCCTGAGTTTTAGTGGAGGAGCAGAGGTCAGAATAAAACTGTTTCATAATGCCATTAATGGAGTTGGAGTCAGTGCTAATTGAGCCAGACTGGTCTTTCAGACCAGAGATGTGACGTTCAGCCTGTTGTTTATGGAGGCAGTAAGCCAGTAGTTTGCTGGCTTTTTCTCCCCTCTCCCAGTAGTGATGACGCAGCCTTAACATGGCCACTTCAGCCTTGCGGGTTAGTGGATCGTTAATCTCCAAACGAGTTGAAAGCAAGTCTCTGTATATTGGAGAGTTCGGATCCAGGTGAGACATTTGTTTTGCCAGAATTTCTAGACTTTTTAGTCTAGCCTCCAGAGATGTCAGGAGGTGTTCTCGTTTCTTCCGGCATACAGAGGCAAAGCCAATGATAGCCCCATGCAGGGTGGCCTTGAAAGCTTCCCAACGGATGCCCGGGGAGGTATATTGAGGGGGGGTTCTCTGCTAGAAATAGTGCTGTCTCCGAGGTCACCCATGGAGTGAAGAGTGGGTCCTTAAGCAGAAGGGGGTCCAGTTTCCAACTGGAAGATTTATGTGGGCATGGATCCCATAAAATGTGTAGGTGTACAGGGGCATGATCTGATATAACTTTGGGTAGGATCTCAGTGTCCACTGTCCTCTGACTGATGTCGGCAGACACCAGCTAGAAGTCCAGTCGGCTATGCGGCCCATGCACCGCTGAGGTGAAGGAGTAATCTCTCACCCACGGGTGGAGGGTTCTCCAGATATCACGTAGGCCAATTTCTGTTATCAGTTGTTGTAGGTCCAAGCAGGCCTTTGGATATTGCACTGTGATGAGGACACTGTGGTCTATCTGGGGCACCATGACAAGATTAAAATCGCCTCCTAGAATAGTGGGCATGGGGTCTGGTGATAAGGAACTGAGTTCCTGTGCTAGTGAGTGAAAGTTGGTAGGATTATCTTCATTCGGGGAATAAATAAACCCAAGAAGTAGGGGCCCCTCAGGGGTTGTCATTAACGCCAGCACCCATCTGCCTTGGGGATCTGATCAAAGCTGAGTACAGGTCCAGGCTAGGGATTTATGAATAAGGATGGCCATCTCTCTCTTTTTAGTTGCAGAGGAAGCAGATAGGACTTGCCCTGTCCAGTCTCTTATTAGCCTATTATGGTCCTGTTTTGTGAGCTTGGTTTCCTGTAAAAAGGCCAATGTGGCCCTCAGCCTTTTCAAATGAGATAACACCTGTTTGCATTTTACTGGGGTGTTCAGACACCGTACGTTCCAGGTGTATACAGTACATGAAGGTCAGCCATATTTAAAGCAGTAGGGATCCATGTATGTTATCGTAATAGTGTTACAGAATATACAGGCTGAGGCCACATCTAGTCTTTCCCACAGGAAACTCCCCAAAACACCTAGCTGCTCACAGTTCATAAGCCCTGTAGTGCATTGAATAAAAGAGCATTTAGTAGATACCCAGTCTTTGCAATATGCACACCAGAAAATTGGGCAAATCGGCCCACAAAAACTTCCAACTATGTACAAGACTATAGCTTTCCAACAATCTTCAGTGATCAGAGGACGACGGTTAGGCCGGCAGACTAACTGCCAAGGTCAGCCATGATCCTCTCGTTGGGTGGGTACATGGAGATGAGGAGCAAAATACTGCAGAGACATCAGCTGTGAGTGCTCACTATTTGGCAGCAAGCAGCCCCTTTCCCCTGCCCTTGTGGGCATAGAAGGGAAAAAGAAAGGAAGTGCCTGGGGCAGTATCGGGGTCAGAAACCATTCCAGAGTGTAATACAGCTCTAAGAGGATGGGAGGAAAAGTTTCTCAGACCACCATGTGGGGGCCTAGTGATCTACAAACCTACCAGAGAGGTAGCAGTAAAATTAGTGAGGATAGTGAACAGAATTAAAGATTAAAACCTCGACCTGGTAGGTGTGGTTGTGCCCCTAGTGCAAAAAAGAAAGGATAAGAGAGAAACAAAGACTCAGTCTTGACCCACTGCTCTATCCATTCAGAAGTTTAAGAGGGGCAATTGAGAGTAGGGGCACAGTGCATTAGTACAAGGTGGACACAATTCGCCCTAAGACGCAGGAAGGTTAAGGAACTCTAGTGTCTGAGAGGGTGCCTGAGGCCATACATGAGGTTTATGAGTTTAAGCCCAAGTTCCTACTATTATCTATCTTCATAGAGATTAGTGCTCAAAAAAAGTCACAGGGGAAAGGAAGAGAGTTAAATGAGCAGCAATAAAATTCAAGCTCAATACAAGTACACAGATTGTCCCAATAGGATTAGCATGCAACGTAGTGTGCAGCAGGTCAGAGGCAGAAGCAGTAAGGCAATATATCAGAGCCAGTTGCCCTTGGAGAGTCTAGATCGCTAGTGCTAGACCACCTCAAGAACTCGCCCATAAAGTGTTTGTGGCATTTTGCTAAGAGCGAAATCCGTCAGCCCGACAAGGTAAGCAGTCCCAGGCGACCAGTCAGGAAACAGTTCCGACAAAATTAGCCTGGAAGGAAGGCTAAAACCCAAGTATCCCTCTAGGCCACACAGCTAGCGACAATGCCAAAGAAGACGTTTACAGAGTACTTAGCTGTGTTCTCAAGGAGGCGAGTCATCTGTCAGTAGCAAGGGTTCATGGTTTGGAGCTTCTGATGATTGCGGTTGTTGTCGGGATGGGCTTGTCGGGTCAAGAGATGTCCGCTCCAGGGGGGCTTGCGAGGTATCCGCTGCTACGACTGCAGCCAAGGTTCTTGATTCATCGGATAGAGGGCCGTGTAGCGAGAGATCATCCCCTCTTGATAGGTCTTTGGGGAGAGTAAGCAGCGGGGTGTATCTATTGGGGGAAAGTGCTGATGCAGATCTCCGATGTCACTCTCAGGAGTTTCAGCTTCAATTTGCCTGATGTTCAGATGTAGCCTCCTTTCATGCCATTGCGAAGCATGGCATTTCCGATTCTGTGGGGGTAGAGAGGCTTCAAAGTGGCATACCATGGACTGGGGAGATTGCTGTGGGGGTCCAGAAGACTCCTCCATGCGGGTAGGAATATCTGGAGGGCCACGGGCTGTGCTGAAAACTTCAGGGTTTTGAAAGTCCTTTGGAAACAATTTGTAGAGATAGTCCATAAGGCTATCTGGAGTGGAGAAAAAGGTAGGCTACCCTTTGATTATCACCTGCATTGTAGCTGGGTGACGGAGCAAGAAGGAGATATGGTGGGCATGTACAATCCTGCGGCAGCTCATATATGCCTTGAGTCACTCAGTTAATTCCTGGGAGTAAACCTGGAAAATTCAGATTGTGTTGCCCTTCCAGGAGATAGAACCTTGGTCTCTAGCTGCAGCGGCGACCATCTCTTTTTGTCGGAAATCTAGAAACCAGGCCAGAAAGGGGCGCGGTCGATCTCCTGGCTTGGGGAGTGGGGCAAGAGAATGATGAGCTTGCTCAATTTGTAGATTAGTATTGGGAGGTAGGCCAAGAAGGCGTGGTAGAGTTTCTTGTAGGAAGAGGATTGTGTCTCGGTGTTCAGCCCTCTCGGGAAGCCAATAAATCTGAGGTTGTTTCATCGGCCCTGGTTTTCTAAATTGTCCACCTTATCTTGCGGGAGATAAATAAGGCAGGCCTGTTCCCGGTTAGTAGCTGTGAGTTCCTGTAGGGCTGCATCATGGGGGTTGAGATACCTCACCGTATGAAACATCCTGGTTTCGATAGCCTGCAGCATTTGGATGTTGGTATTTAGGGCAACAGTCATTTGTGTCATCTATGCCATTAGTTGAGTAATCGTGTGTTCCATTGTTGTAGGTTCAATTGAAGCTGGTGAGGAGGGCGCCATCCTGTAGGCCCAGATGCAGAGGAGGCACGTCTAGTCAGTTGCAACACTGCAGTAAGAAGCTAATAAGGACTTCTCTGTATACCTGGTAAGTCCCTCTTCGAGTTCTTGTGCCTTCAGATGTTAGGGGTAGCCCCTCAAAGCAGGATGTTGCAGGATATAGCCCACAAGGAGAGGGAGCATGAAGACTATGTTACCATCTTAGTTAAAGGCTAAGCCATGCCCCCTTGTGACCCCTTCTCATCTGATAACTATTAGTAAATATCCATTCTCTCCCACCTAAGTAAACTGCTTGAAAAAGTGGTACATTGACAGTCATCTAAGTAAGTCACCAAACACAAACTCTTATGCAGCCAGCAACATGGCTTCTGCAGGCACTATAGTACAACTACTGTCCTAGCTCTATTCACCAGCCATATATATACCAATGTGGATCAAGGGTATGCCACCAGCACCATATTTGTGGACCTGTCAAAGGCATTTAATCTGGTAAATCATACCCTCCTCTCCAAACTGAACCAGATCGGCTCCGCCGAGAAAACCACACACTGGTTTCAGAGTTACCTTACGGACCATTCTCAATTTGTGTGCATTGGCCAAGTCACCTCTCCTGCCCTATCTGTCACCACCAGAGTTCTCCAGGGTTCTGTACTGGGCCTCCTGCTCTTTACCATTTTTGTCAATACGCTTGCCTCTGATTGCTTCTCCTGTGAATACCTCCTCTATGACGACAACTTGGTCATCTATCACAGCAACAAATCCCTTCCCCACTCATCAGCTGTCCTCACCCAGAACTATTTCACTACCCACAATTGGTTCACTGACAACTTGATACTGGTTAACACAAAAGAAAAAACAAGGCAATGCTGTTTGGGTCAAAACCTTACCTTGCCAGATCACTCAAATCCAATTCTTCTCTCCTGGTTCACCCACCCACCCAGTGGCCCTTCCCTGAAAATCATCCACTCCTTCAAACATCTGGGGTCATGCTGGACCCTACCCTTTCCTTTACTGACCATGTTAACTTGGTAGCTAGCAGGTTAAATCAAAAACTCTGTGTGGTATACTGCATCAAGCCCTTCCTGACTGCGGAAACTTAGCTGTCTATAGCTAGGGGAAACCTTCTCCCCATTCTGGACTACTATTCCCCAGTCTACACTTGTATCTCCTCCACCCTTTATACAAGACTTGCGATAGTATATAACAGTGTTTGCCGCCTTGTCCTGTCCGCCCCTTACGCCACCCATCACTGTGACCTGTACCGCTCCCTAAACTGACTCTCTTTGCAAGGTTGCTTTGACTTTACACTTGGCTGCCTCACTGAAACTTGCATCCTAAGCAGTCCTGCTTCCCCCCTCCTGTCTGCCTTCTTCAAGCCCCGTACCATACCAAGAAATCTCCGTTCCTCCCTTTTCCCTCCCCTGGAAACTCTAGGAATCACCACTACCATGGGTGGTAAAGCACTGTCGGCTGAGCCCCCTACTATGGAACAGACTACCTGCCTCCCTCAGAGCAACTGACAAACATCATGCCTTTAAATGTGACTATAAATCCTTGGCTCCTCTCTAGGGACGCCTGCACCTGTCCGCTCAGGTAACACCCATTCCCCTAGCTCTCCTTAGACCAGATCACTAACCTTTCCTGATCTTGGTTGGACATTATTTAGCTAGGTCATAGATTTGGGGGTAAACATAGTACTTCTTTGCCTAATGTTCTAGTACTTGTATATGTTTCTGTTGTCACAGACTGCTTGTCAATAACTCATGGTTGTTGAAAACTGTTTTATGCTATTATCGCTGTCCGAAACTCTATTGCATTGCATGTTACTTGTTGCCATTTTAGTCACTCTGCCATTTGTATTCTTCTCATGCCACATTGACCCAGGAATGCTGACTTGTACACACTATACTCTGATGTGACTGCCTATGCCTATTGCAATGTACATTGCTGTTTGTCAATTGTTGTCTCATATACTGTCATCTGTAAGTTTTATCTGCTCATGCCTTTTAGGCCTTGGTCATGCCTGTAAATGTTCCTTTGCATCAGAGCACTCTACCCAGTCAACAAAGTCATAAATAAATTAAAAAAAAGTGTCTGATAATAACAAGAGAAGGAGGAGGGGGGAGATGGTCATTACGGCCATCATGGCGGAGATGGTCATTAGGGCCATCAAAGGAGTATTTGGTAGGGATGGGGAAACAAGATAAGCCAGCAGGACTTTTTTGAGCATCAAGTTCTGAGTTTCTGTGAAACACAAAGTAAATCATGTAAAGTAGTGAAAAACTGGGGGTTCACAGTCTCTGGGGACTTTGCAAATCAGTCATCTAGTGTTCCTCAATATTTGAACAATCATTTAATGCAGCATTGGTGTTGCCCTAATATTGGCAGTGTGCAGTCACACATAGTAAAAGGTGTGCTAATGATTGCACAAGGAGTGCTGGCATTAAGGTAATGCCAGTTCTATGGGCATGCCTGCAGATAAAGGCCTTATGATCTCTCCAGTCTGCATGACTCAATTCTGAGAATTCTGTGTTGCATGATCATTCAAACCCAAAGGAACACCATAACACTGATTTTCAATGGCCAGAGAGACATTGAATCCTACATTTATTTTCATTTCCTTGCGTTGTACACTTTGTGTTTCAACTCTAACAGATGCATTAATGTAGGTGTTATGCTATATATGTATACATTATAATTGTGTGGTAGGGCAAGTATAGTTATGGTTAAGCAGGTTGTTTAATGTCAAACTCAAATTTTGGCACCTTCATAATTTTGCCACCTTTAACTAAGTTTGCATGAAATTTTGCATGCATGGCCTGGGTGCTTAGTTCTTAAGTCTTGAAAAGTGTTGTGATGGACATTCATCTGAATTCCAAGGTACAGAAATGTGAAAAGCCTTTAAAAATGTACTCTTTAGCTATTGTTTTGCTCACCTGTATAGCAAAAGTGATTTTAAATTTTGTACTGAAATTTTCAGGACATAAAGGGTTAGCTCAAGAGTGTGTTGTTTGAAAGTTTGGTGAAAAAATAACAATCAGCTCTTGAGTTATAAGGCTTTATCATGTGACTTCTGAGCATTCTCAGTAGGATTTTCTGGACAGCTGTGTGGTAGGAACAGAGAATTCATGTTTGGGAGTAAATTTTGTTTTTCAGGTAAAAACCTTTTTGATTGTTAGCACCACCATCTTGTTTTTTTTTTTCATTTCGTCAAAAACAATTTCTAGAATGACATACAAATGATGACTTTTTGAAGAACAGACACCTAAAAATTGGTAAACAAGATCCATTTAGCCATAACCTTAACTCAGCCAGTTTTTTTTTAATACCAAATGTTCAATAATCTTAATGTTTAAGGAGCTTAGACAAACACAGTGGTGAGAACTGTTACTTCACATCAAAATGTGTATTTATGTGATAACACCATAAAAAACATTTTAAAGATTAGATTGCCAGTCCATCACTCCTGTGGATGTCATAGAGGCTTAAAATATGAGTTCTGAGAATTTGGGACATAAATATTAAAAAATGGAATGTGCATTGTGGTACAATTCTGCTGGTGCACACTCTAATGCTGGACTACCTGATTTACATACAGCAGTCAAAAAATTGTTAAGATGCTTTCAACTTTGTGGTCAGGGATTTGCTGAGGAATCAAAGTGTGCTATGCAAATTGAGTACACAGGAATGGCCCCTAACTATGTTAAGCTTGTGTACATAAGGGTAATGAAAGGTATTTGCATGGGGGGGTACATAAATCAAACACCCTGTAACATGAGTGGGGCTGCGCTTCTGCATCCAGAAGTGGGTTGTACTTTGGTGATTATGGATTTTGTATCTGCAGCCAGAAATGACTATGTATGCCCTGCAGTGTGCATGTGTACTGTATATGTGTCTGCAGAAGTGATGACCCTGCAGGGTCTGTTCCTCTGCAGACAGAAGTAGTGTTGTAAAATGGGTATCATGAATTTGCATCTGCAGCCAGAAGTGGGTGTGTATGTCTTGCACTGTTCTTCTGCTAACAGAAGTAGTGCTGTAATTTGAGCATCATGGATTTGTATATGTGGCTGCAGAAGTGCCCATAGGGGCCTGCACTTCTTCAGCCAGAAGTGGGTATGCATTTTTTACAAAGTGCATGTGTATCTGTGACTAAAGAAGTGATGGCCCTATGGAGGCCTGTGCTTCTGCAGACAGAAGTAGTGTTGTAATTTGAGTATCCTGAATTTGTATCTGTGGCTGCAGAAGTGCAGGCTCCATAAAGGTCTGTGCTTCTGCATCCAAACATGGTTGTGTATGTCTTACACTATGCATGGGTATCTGTGGTTAAAGAAGATCTGGCTATGTAGGGGCCTGCATTTCTGCAGACAGAAGTAGTGTTGTACATTGGGTATTTCTATCTGCAGTCAGAAGTAGGTGTGCATTTCTTGCAGTTTGAGTATGTTTCCATGGCTGCAGAAGCACATGACCCTGATGATAGATGTCTTTTGCGTAATCGTGAAACAGTTGTAATTTGTCTTACCTGATGATAGCTCTGTGTGGTTACTTCTGTGGTCTTGTCGTTTTGCTGTTGGGGAGGGTTTGAGGCTGGAATCCCTAGTTAGCCAGCCTGGGAGTGGGTCCCAGGGTGGTAGCCTGGGTAGCAAACTGGCTGCACAACAGGACACAAAAGGTAATAGTGAATGGAACACATTCTGAAGAAAGGGGGGTTACTAGTGGAGTACCTCAGGGCTCAGTACCGGGTCCAGTCCTCTTTAACGTCTTTATAGGTGACATTGCAGAGGGTCTGGAAGGAAAGGTATGCCTCTTTGCAGATGACACAAAGATCTGTAACAGAGTTGATACACAAGGGGGTAGAAAGGATGAGAAGGGACTTGGCAAGGTTGGAGGAATGGTCAGACATATGGCAACTTAGATTCAATGCAAAGAAGTGCAAAGTAATGCACCTGGGAAATAAAATCCAGGAGAAGAGTACACAATAGCAGGGGAGGTACTAACAACAACAGTAATGGAAAGGGATCTGGGTGTAGTCATATCAGATGACCTTAAGGTGGGTAAGCAATGTGAGAAGTCAGTAAGGAGAGTCAGGGGGATACTGGGATGCATAGGGAGGGGCATCACAAGTAGAAAAAGGGAAGTAGTTATCCCTCTATACAGACAGTTGGTGAGACCCCATCTGGAGTACTGCGTGCAGTTTTAGAGACCTCATCTACACAAGGACATAGACAGGATGGAAGCAGTCCAGAGGAGGGCAACTAAAATGGTACAGGGTCTACATCAGAAACCATATGAAGAGAGACTGAGAGAGCTTAATATGTATACCCTTGATGAAAGGAGGGACGGGGGGACATGATAGAAACTTTTAAGTACCTCAAGAGAATCAACAAAGTCCAGGAGGTAGCATCTTTCAGAAAAGAGATGTGTAAGAACAAGGGCATAATTTAAAGTTAGAGGGGATGGCTCAGGGTAATGTGAGGAAATTCTTTTTCACGGAGAGAGTGGTGGGACTTATGGAACCGCTTTCCTGAGAGGTTGTGGGGTTCAAAAACAATGGGGAATTCAAACATGCATGGGACAGACATAAGGCAATTATAGTGGGGGGTTGCAGGAAGTAGGCTGTTGGTTAACTAGAATCTGCAGCTTATCGAATAGGTAGGGAAATGGGCAGATTGGGTGGGCCAAGTGGTCCTTATCTGCTGTCAAAGTCTATGTTTCTATGTTTCTAATGCCACATTTCCCTATTTTTATGCTGTTAAGTTGAACCCTAACTGGTGCACTAGCTCAGCTTTGCTTATGCTCCAGCTTGATAAACTGATACCATCTTCTGAAGTTGCTGATATCAGGAGTAGTGTTCTGTGCAAGATTAGTTGGTTCAGTAGGTGGACTGTAGGCTAAGAAACCTTCCACCTCTAGGTCAGCAATTCTGTTCAGACCTTCAAAACTGGTAGTGACCAAATGCTATTATTATCTGATAGCTGTTTAGTGGCCTATGTGAAATCAGTCATCGAGGTTTCAGTTCAGATACTAGCAAACAGATTTCTACACCACAAAACTACCGTCACAAGTAGTATTATTTGGACCTTTGTTTCCCCTGGCACTCACCCATGAGAGGCCAAAGCATGAAAAAGCAGATATCCTGTAGAACCTTCTTCACTCACTATAGGTGGCACCACCATGACAAGGCTGAGGCACATGGGTAGGAAACTGTGGAAAAACTGAAATGCAGCTAACTATTCTATCCTTGTCATGTGGACGAAGTGTCCCTTTTTCTGAAAATCAAATACCTTATTTTGAGAACTAATAAAAATCATTGCACAAAAAATAAAACATAACAGAACAGAATTAAGGGAAATTCTAATACTATGGTTCTGAAACCCCAAATTCTGGAGGCCTTAAAGTACAGTTACTGGAACTTTCTGGTGGCCTCATTTATTGTTTATTGACCCTTACCGCCTTGATACATAGATACATAGATACATAGATACATAGACAGTGTCGGCAGATAAGGGCCGATGGCCCAACCAGTCTGCCCATTTGAGCTTGTAAGTTCAGTTTATGTTTTCCTAGAAGTCTGTTGCCCCTTACCCCTGACCTCAAGAATTCCTTTATGTCTATCCCAAGCATTCTTAAATCCCGTGATTGTTTCAGCCCCCACCACTTCCTCTGGCAGGGTGTTCCACTTGTCCACCACCCATTCTGTGAAGAAATTCTTCCTCACGCTTCCTCTGAATCGTCCTCCTCCAACTTCATCCCATGCCCTCTAGTCCTGGAACATCTTTTCACTTAAAAATAGTGTATTCCTGCACCCTGTTCCTCCCTGTAAGATACTTGTATGTCTCTATCATATCCCCTCTCCCTCCTCTCCTCCAGGGAGTACATGTTCGGTTCGTTCAACCTGTCCTCATAGGACTTGTGATGCAATCCATGTACCATCTTTGTTGCCCTCCTCTGAACCTTCTCTACCCTGTCTATGTCCTTATGTAGGTAAGGTCTCCAGAACTGTACACTGTACTCCAGGTGGGGCCTCACTAGTATCTTGTATAGTGGAATTATGACCTCCCCTTTTCCTGCTGGTGATGCCCCTGCCTATGCATCCCAGCATCCTATTTGCTTTACCTGCTGCCTTGTCACACCGTTTCCCTACCTTGAGGTCATCAGAGATGATAACCCCAAGATCCCTTTCCTGCTTGGTGCATGCTATATCCTCACCCCCCCAACTGATACATTGTGCCAGGGTTTCTGTGCCCCATATGCATTATCATGCACTTCTTTGCATTGAATTTCAACTGCCAAACCCCTGACCATTCTTCAAGTTTCTGCAGGTCCCTTCTCATTCTGTCTTCACCCTCTGGTGTGTCTACTCTGTTACAGAGCTTTGTGTCATCAGCGAACAGTGAAATTCTGCCTTCTAGGTCCTGCACAATGTCACTGATGAAGATGTTGAATAGGACCGGTCCCAGCACTGATCCCTGTGGTACCCCACTGGTCACTCTTCCCTCTGTGGAGTGACAGCCATTTACCACCACCCTCTGTGTCCTGCCGCCCAGCCAGTTACCTACCCACCACACTACTGTCCTGCCCACACCCATATTCCCCAGTTTGTGTAATAGTCTTCTATGTGGCACAGTGTCAAAGGCCCTGCTGAAGTCCAGATAGGCCATGTCCACTGCCTTCCCCCCTGATCCACCTCCCTAGTCACCCAGTCAAAAAAATTCAACGAGGCTGGTCTGACATGACCTCCCCCTGGTGAAACCATGCTGCCTTGGGTCCTGTAGTCCATTGACAACCAAATGTTCCACCAATCTCTCCTTCAGTAGTGCTTCCATGATCTTCCCCACTACTGAGGTGAGGCTGACTGGTCTGTAGTTCTCCGCTTCCTCTTTGTTCCCACTTTTGTATAAGGGGACTACATCTGTTGTCTTCCAGTCTTTGGGTACCTCCCCCTGTTTCTAGTGATCTGCTAAACAGGATAGCCAGAGGTTCAGCCACCACCTCTCTTAGTTCTTTAAGGACCCTGGGGTGCACCCCATCTGGCCCCATTGCTTTATCAACTCTTACTTCTAGTTCCTTCAGGACCCTTTCTCGTGTAAAGGGACTTGTGTCCATTTCTGCACCATTCTCACCCCTTGTACTCCCTTCAGACCCATTACCCTCCTCTTCCTCAGTAAAGACTGAGCAGAAATACCTGTTCAATATGTCAGCTTTACTGTTGTCATCCTCCATGCAGCCCCATCCTCCCCCTTCAGTCTCACTATCCCTTCCTTTGCCTTTCTTTTTTCACTTATGTACCTGTAAAAGGTTTTGTACCCTCTACCCACTGATTTTGCAATGTGTTCTTCTGTCTGAGCTTTGGCTTCCCTTACTGACCTCCCTGCCTCCCTTTGCTTCTCCTGGTACTTCTCCCTATCCCCTGCTGCCTGTGTCTTTTTGTATTGCCTGAATGCAATCTTTTTGGCTTTCACTTTCTTTGCTACCTCTTTGGAAAACCATAATGGTCTCCTCTTCCTTTTCCTCTTGCTAACCTGCTTAATGCATAATTATGTTGCTCTTGTAATCCCCTTTTTAAATAATGCCCACTGTTCCTCAACCCCTGATTCCTGCCCCATTCCCCTTAATGCCTCTTTCAAGTATCTCCCCATTTTCCCAAAGTCTGCCCCCCTAAAATCCAGGATACGTGTTTTTGTGTGGTTTGGCTCTGCTCTTTCTGTGATTTCAAACCACAATGACTGGTGGTCACTGTTCCCCAGGTGCTCCCCCACTGTTACCCCCATCACACTGTCCCTGTTTGTGAGCACAAGGTTCACTATTGCCTTCTGCCGAGTTGGTTCCATGACCAGTTGCTTGAGGAAGGCACTCTGAAGGGAGTCCAGGATAAATCTGCTCCTAGCTGATGCTGCTGCTGAGATGCTCCAGTCAACTTCTGGAATATTGAAGTCTCCAACCAGTACTACCTCACCCTTGTCCACCATCCTTTGGATGGCTAGCATCAGCTCCCTATCTGTTTCTTCCTCCTGGGCTGGTGGTCTATAGACCACACCTGTGCGGATGGCTGGCCCCATTTTCCTTTCCAGCTTAACCCACAGTATCTCTCCCCCATTTTGTTCCTCCTGGATCTCTGTGGCCCTTATGTCATTTTTCACATACAGTGCCACTCCTCCTCCCTTCCTACCTGTCCTGTCTCTTCTGAATATGTTGTAGCCAGGTATGGCCATCTCCCAGTCATGGTTATTATTACACCAGGTTTCAGTGATGGCCACAATGTCCAGGACTGACTGCACCATGACAGCCTCCAGATCTTCCATCTTGTTGCTAAGGCTTCTGGCATTGGCACACATGGCTTTCCATGATTTGACCTCCCTAGACTGTTTTGCTGTTCTACTCCAGCCCCTTCCTTGATTGTTCTTTATTCCTGGTTCTCCTTGATGTCTGCCCTTCTGCTGAATTTTGCCCCTTTTCTGCCTATCCACCTCTTGGGTGCTAATCTCCATCTTTTGCACACTGCTTTGTAGAGATAGCCACTCCTCTGGTTCACTGGTTCCACTACTAGCTGTGGGGGGTGAGCAAGTAGGTACCCTCCTTGCTGGCCTGCCACCCCCCTTTGCTAGTTTAAATGCTTGTCAATGTAGCATTTAAACTTATCATTGAGTGCTTGGATTCCCCTCCAGGATGGATGCAGGCCGTCAGGCTTGAACAAATCTCCATCCCTCAAGGTGGGTCCCCAGTCACCAATGAATCCAAACCCTTCCTCACATCACCAGTTCTTCAACCATGAGTTAAAGTTCCTGGTGCATGCACCCCTATGCTCTCCCTTGCCTCTCGCAGGAAGTACTTCTGAGAAAGTGATGGAAGTAGCTACTTGCTTGAGACCCCTCCCCAATTTCCTAAACTCTTCCTGAACTTCCTTTGGCTCCCCATTTGCCAGATCATTAGTACCTAGGTGGATAATGACATCCAGCTCACCCTCCCATCTTGATATAACAAATAAAGACTAATGTGTGAGTAACAGTGTGTAACAAGTTGTGTTTTTTACACACCTGTGGTATGTGGTACCACATTGGCCAAAGAACATGGAAACATAGAAATTGTTGGCAGATAAGGACCGCCAGGCCCATCTAGTCTGCCTGTAGACCCTGTACATTGTATGTGGCCACTGACCCTATGTGATCAATGGCTTTTCATCACTCCTTCCCCTCTCAAGATTCCCTTGTGCCTGTCCCAAGCATGCTTAAACCCCTCCACTGTGCTTGCCTCCACTACCTCCTGTGGCAGACTATTCAAAGTGTCAACCACCATTTCTGTGTAGAAAAACTTCCTCACATTACCTCTTAATCTACCCCTCTCCAATTTCATAATCATGCCCCCTTGTTCTAGTACTTTTTCTACATTGGAAAAGGTCCCCCACTTGCACCTTCTTTATGCCCTTGAGGTACTTGAAAGTTTCAATCATGTCCCCCAGCTCTCTCCTCTCCTCCAGTGAGTACATATTGAGGTCCCTTAGTCTCTTCTCATATGTTTCGTGATGCAAGCCCTACACCATCTTTGTCGCCCTTCTCTGGATAGTCTCCACCTTGTTTATGTCCTTGCACAGGTGTGGCCTCCAGAACTGCATGCAGTACTCCAGGTGAGGCCTTATCAATGTTTTATACAATGGCATCACCACCTCCCACTTCCTGCTAGTGATACCCCTACCTATGCACCCCAGCATGCCACTTGCCCTCCCCACCATCTTTGTGCACTGCTTTGATACCTTAAGTTCATCAGAGATGATAACCCCTAGGTCCCTGTTCTCCTTTGTGACAGTCGGCTCCTCCCCCCAACCTGTAGCTCTCCCCAGGGTTTCCTCCACCCAGGTACATTATTTTGCACTTTTTTGCATTGAACCTCATTTGCCACATCTCCAACCATATTTCAAGCTTTTCCAGATTCTACTTCATTTTCTGTACCCCTTCTGGAGTATCCACCCTGTTGCAGATCTTAGTGTCATTTGCAAACAAGCAGCCCTTTCCTTCCAGACCCTCTGCAATGTCACTAATGAAGATATTAAAAAGGACTGGTCCCAGTACTGATCCCTGCAGTACCACGATGATCACCCCCCCTTCCCAGATTGTACCAGCTTTAGCACCACCCTCTGTCTCCAGTCTGTTAACCAGTTCCTAACACAGTTCACAATCTTGTCTCCCAAGCCCAGACTACCCACCTTGTTAACTAGCCTTCTAAGTGGGATGGTGCAGAAGGCTTTGCTGAAATCAACGTAGGTGATGTCAACTTCCTCTCCCTGATTTACTTCCCCAGTTACCCAATTAAAAAAATCTATCATATTCATTTGACATGACCTTCCTGCTGTGAATCTGTGTTGTCTCAGATCCTTGGCACCCCTGGATTCTAGGTGTGCCACTACCCTTTCTTTCAGCACTGTCTCCATAATCTTTCCCACTACTGAGGTGAGGCTTGTCTAACCTATAGTTCCCCGCCTCCTCTCTACTGCCACTTTTGTGCAATGGGACCACATGTGCCCTCCTCCAGTCCTCTGGAATCACACCCTTGTAGAGTGACTCTGTGAACAGGGCTGCCAGAGGCGCTGCCAATTCCCTTCACAGCTCCCATAATAGCCTCGACTGGATGCCATCTGGTCCCATGGCCTTATCCACCTTCAGCATTGTGAGTTTTTACAGAACTCTTTCCACTGTGAATGGTATGTTGTCCACTTCTCCCCCCATTGCCTCTGCTACCCATCTGTTGTCCTTGACCCTCTCCTTCCCTAGTGAATACTGAGCAGAAGTATTTGTTCAGTATTTCTGCCTTATCCAGATCCCCCTCCTTACACTCTCCCTCCTCCCCTTTGAGCCTCACAATCCCCCCTGGTTATTCTTCTTCGCTGATTTACCTATAAAATGCCTTGTCACCTTTTTTTAACAGACCATGCTAAATCCTTCTCTGTCTGCACCTTAGCTCTCCTAACAGCCTTCCCTGCTTCCCTTAGACATTCAAGGTACACCTCCCTGTCCTCCTTCCTTTGGATCCCCTTATATTTCCTGAAACTCAGTCTTTTAGCCCTGACTTTGTACCCCACCTCGTTAGAGAACCATAGTGGTTTCCTTCTTCTTTTTTTACCTTTGGCCACTATCCTAAGACATTGGTTTGTTATCCCCACTGTGGCTCTTTCCAGTTTCTCCCATTATTTCTCCACCCCCTCTATTACCTGTCCCTTCCCCAGGCAGCTTGTATACATCTATCCATTTCAGTGAAATCCACACTCCTAAAATCTAATACTTTTGCCCTTGTGTGGCATACTTGAGTCCATGTTGGCATGCTGAACCACATCATGCAGTGGTCACTGGATCCCAGCTGCTCTTCAACCTGTATTTCTTTGACTGTGTTCCCATTGGGCCATACCAGGTACAGAATCGACTTCTCACTGGTTAGTTCATTCACCAGCTGCCTGAGTCCAACCCCCCTGCAGGGGTTTCTAGGATGGCTGTGCTTCTAGCTGAAGCAGCCACCTGGGTGGTCCAATCCATGTTTGGCATATTGAAATCCCCCAGTAGCAGGATTTTGCCTTTAGCTCTCATGTTGTGTATGTCCTCCAATAGTTCCCTATCATCTTCATCCCTCTGTGTCTGAGGTGTGTAGATCACCCCTGTGCATATTGCTGTTCCATTCCCTGGCTCCAGGGTGACCCACATTGCCTCGACCTCCCCCTGTTTTCCCTGAACTTCTGTAGCCTTTATACCACCTCTGATGGACAGGGCCACCCCCACCCTTTTTACCCTCCCTGTTCCTCCTGAACAGTGTATAGCCTGGTACATTGACTTCCTAGCCATGATTAGCAAAGTACTATGTCTCTGTAATTGCTACTTTGTCAAGGTCAGCCTCCACCAACAAGGCTTCCAGACAGGAGAATGAATGGTTTACAGTGGTATCACACACCGAGGGAGTGTGAAAAAACAAATCAAATTTCACTGTTGCCCATTCTTTATTTTTTAATAATTACTGTTAACAAAAACCATGGTCATCAGGTAGTAATGTAGCAAATTGAAAATGAAAATACATTTTACTTGTTGCTGTTGTGTGTCATGCTTGGTGCTGTGTGTGAGTGTGAGGTAATTCTCCATTATGTACATTCATGTTTAATGCAGTGTGTATAACAGATTATTTTATTTTTTCGTTTGGGGTTTTAAAGACCATAACCAATAATAATATATCATTGCACATGCTGAAGTGTAAATCAAGTCCATGCTGTATGTTCCCTCAGCGTTTATCTCCTATGTGTTCTTTTAGGTATTAAGTTGACAATCCGATCACATTTTTAGTTGGTTATCTAAAGTGTTCTTTGGCTACATAAAAATCTGCTTATGGCTTTGGTTGTCTCATTTGAGAAACATTACTATTAATTCCATGTTCTGCATTAAAACTTTACATTAAAATTTATTGAAGTTTCTCCCTATGTCAGCTCTGGGGCATACTGTATCCACACAAGATAATCTGAAATCTTCTGATATGACAGAGCACTAAAACAAATCTACAAGAAAAATTAAAAATACAGGCAACATTTGTTACTACATGTATTAATGCAAAGTCATACAGATGGTGAGAAAGAACCAAGGGGTAGAGTACAGTCCCGGGGTGACCATTACAGTGTCTGAGGATGAAGAAGACCTTAGCAGTGCAGTTACCAGCATCTTGAAGCTGTCTGCATAATGCAGTGAAGCAGTGGCAAGTGAGTGCAAACAGAATGCTTCATTGCATATGTAGGGGGTTCACAAGCAGATGCTTCTGAGGATATCCAAGGTGTGGTAACAGCTGGAGAATTGTGTGCAGTTCTAAGAACCTCTACCACAAAAAGGACATTTATAAACAACTAGCATTATTTCAGCTAATCAGCACACAGAGCCACTGTACATAATATCCTGTGTACAGTGTACTCTCGTATAGGAGCATTAGAGGAGAGTGGTCCATTTCAGCGCCAGGTGGAGGAAGGCGTAAATAAATTAATAAAAAAACAGGCTCTAACCTATTATAACTTGCTCAAGCTAAACTCGAGTGATTCATAATAAGTTAATATGGCCTCCAAAAGGTGTCTCTTATGGTATAAAAATACCTCTAGAGGTTTGCACAGACAGAACCACTCGGCTTCGCTTCCATGTGATAAGGGTGAATTCAGAATACCGATTGCCCTTAACGCAACTCCACATCATTGAAATTGAATTTTGGTGATGTGGAATCCCGGTGCCAGTGAAAGTGGTGCAAAACAAATAGTTTTTATGTATTTATGTGGGGGGCTGACTCTAACGCACCCCCCTAAATTAAGATTCTCAACTCCAGGGGAATGCATAGCGCATAATAAAAAAAAAACACTGTCTCGCCGGGTGCAACAAAAACTACAGGCGCCCCCAGCCCCGAACCCTGCATCCCCACTACCCTATGCCAGCACCCACCCCACCATGCCACAACACCAGCTCACCATCAAAACATGGCATCAGCTCTCACAAATCTTCCCGTCCCTTGTTTGCTGGGCTCACCCCCCCCCCTCGCATATATACGTGTGACATTCTGTCACCTTTTTGCAACCCTCCCTATCCAGTCACCAACCCCACACCCTTACTGTTGGGGCAGTAGCTGCAAGTGGGTCACTGTTTCAGCAGGCATGCACTTGCTCCTTGCCCACATCACAGGATACCCTCAGCTTCACTTCACAGTCCTGTAACTCAGACTTCATGCTTGGTTTCTTTTATACCATAAGATTCACCTCTCGGAGGCCCTATTAACTTATATAATCAGATGGAGGTTGTCCAGAGAAGGGCCACTTAAATGATTCAGGGGGCAGTAGGGGCAGTCTTATGAATAGAGATTTGAGAACCTGAATACAAACTTCATGGAGGATAAAAAAGAGTGGAGGGACATGATAGGGATCTTTAAATAACTGAAAGACAGTGACAGGGTAGACCCCCTTGAACAATGCTGGATGAGGGACAAGAAAAATATAAGGACTTAAAAGCTGCAAATTGACTGTGAGTAAGTTCCAAATGGATTCCAGGAGGTAGTACATTATGGAGAGAGTGGGAGAGGGGGTGGGACAAGCTACCAGAGAATGTGGTAAGAGTGAAATCTGTAAATGGCTTCAAGGGGGGGGGGTTGGATAAAATAAGGCAAGGGTGTTGGCCTCTGGGTGGCAGAGCAGCATGTAACTTAGGGTGCATGGGCTTTGCATTGGGCAGACTTGACAGACTGCAAGTTCTTCTGGTGCTGCTACCAAATTTGTTTTTAAGTTTCTATTATTAGGTAGAACTGTGAAACTTGGCAATTCACTTTATTTTGTTGGAAAACATTTCAGAGCAGCACTATTCAAGGCTCCTAAAACCATAAATTCAAGATGATAGCTTGGGCTCTGAGTCTGAGCAGCAGAAATGACTCCACGTTAAGGAAAGGTGGTATGCTCAAGTTGCATTTTCCTGCATACTGTCCCTGCCCCCACCACAATTGTTCTTTTTCACTGGAATTAAGGAAATCTGATGAACTGCGACTGTACAGGACCTTTCTGTCTGTGGCTCCAGGCTGAGATCATGTTATTCCTTGTGTTTTGTCAACTGCTACAGAAGAGAATCGTCTTATGTAAAAACTTCCACTGCGTAGTATGCATCAGTAACAACAAGGCAGGTGATATCATTTCACAATGCCTGCTTAATGTAAAGGGAGAGCCTAAGGCAACATGAGAGGACCTGGTGGTCATTATTTAAAGGATAATATCATATGATACTGCTTGCACCATATGAGACAATAATCTGACTGTCGAATGTACTTTATTTTTATGACACAATCACATTACAGAAAGAAAAATAAAAGAATGTAATTTTAGAATGCCTTTCATATATTCTGTATGCACTGCAACTGAATTCTGATTGGAGGACGCACACTACATGAAATATAATGGACAACAAAGCCCATATCTGAAGCATCTGTAATACACACTATAGTTTAGCAGAATGAGAAGGTTTAGAACTGGAAATTGTTAAACTAATAAACTATACTAGCAATAAGGCTAACACAGAGGTAAAAATTAAAACAGGGAGAGTTTCGCATTTTAGCAAAATTCCCTCATCTCAAAAACCAAAGGTAATCAAGAATACGAGCCATTACTCTGGTAACAATCGTAATGGCATTGGTGGTCTCGCTCTGCAAAAAACACTTGCACACAGTATGGCACTGATTCGTCACAGCATACTGATTTCTGTAGACAAACCCCCTCACCCTCAATATGATAAACATATATCGAAAGATTTTCAGAAAGGTAGGACACAGATACAAATGCATGCTGTGCCTAAATATGACCCAATCCTATTCAAGAGCCCTGCTATTTTGATAGACGCATCCATTTGTAACAAATAGACATGATTTGCAGCACAAAATTCACATGAATGTGATTTTTGTAATTGTTATTGCTACAACTCTGTCCTTTTGCTATGTGGAATTCAGATACAAACCACCTAAAAGTCAACAGTCCATTTTGAAATATTGACAGGCAGACCCTTCTAAAAATCCACTTTGGACTTCTTAACCTAAATAGGGTATGGCCTCAGGCAGGTGCTGATGTACCATACATTGGATGAAAAGTATGGGTAAACCAGTACTGCATAGGCAATCAGTGACCTGGGGATAGTTGGGGGGGGGGGGCAGTCCAATGATTTCAAATATTCCTCTTTTAAAAACAGACTAGAGTACTTCACTTATGAAAAATGTGTCTACCTTTGTTTGGGAGGGGGAGTAGGGTTGAGGAGGTTCAGTAGAGGTTTAGAGAAGTCTGGTAGACTTGTTCAACATGTCCCTGGGTACTGGGTGTGTGCCCCAGGACTGGAGGATGGCACATGTATAGAGGAAATGGGAAATTACAGGCTGGTCAGCCTTACATCCATCATAGATAAGCTAATGGAGACCATCCTTAAAGAGAGGTTGGTGAACTTTCTGGAGGATAATGGTCTCCAGGATGACAGGCAGCATGGGTTTGTCTTTGGAAGATCCTGCCAAATGAACCCGGTTCACTTTTATGATTGGGTGACAAGGGCACTAGATAGTGGTCATGCTGTATATGTCTTTTATCTGGATTTCAGCAAGGCCTTTGACTCAGTGTCACATGGAAGGTTGACTGGTAAGCAAAGAAACTTGGAAGCAGGGGAGAAACTGGTGGGATGGATTAGTAGCAGGCTATAGAACAGACAGCAGAAGGTGGTTGTAGGTGGAGAACTCTCAGCTCCCAGAGCTGTAACCAGTGGAGTCCCACAAGGCTTGGTACTAGGACGGGTGCTATTTAACAATTTCATAGTTGACATATTGGAGGGGATTAGGAGCAAGATCAGCCTATTTGCAGACAACACCAAGATTGGTGTGGAGGTGGATAGTGCGAAATGGGAGGTTGGTACTCCAAGAGGATTTGGCAAGACTTGAGCACTGGTCAGGCACATGGCAGCTGGGGTTCAATGCTAAGAAGTACAAAGTCGTGCAATTAGGAGCCAGGAATCCTGGGAATTGCTACCAGTTGGAGGGGGTGCAGTTATCCATTTCAGTGGAGTAGAAGGATCAGGGGGTATTAGTCGCAGGGGACATGAATCACTCGGCACAGTGTAGGACGGTGGCAGCCAAGGTTAATAGGATGCTGGGGTTCATTGCCAGGGGAATCATCTCTAGGGAAGAAGAAGTCATTGTTCCAATGTACAGATCACTTGTGAGGCCTCACTTGAAGTACTGTGTGTAGTTCTGGTACCCCTATTTAAAGAAGGACATCAAACTACAGGAGATGGTCCAGCGCAGAGTGACTAAGATGATCCTTGGGATAGGGTGCAAACCATATGAGGTATGACTGGGGGAGCTCAACATGTATTCACTGGAGGATAGAAGGGAGAATGGGGATATGATTGAGACCTTTAAATACTTAAAGGGCATTAATAGGGTTAGTACTGAGGGCATGTTTAGATTAAAGGAGGGAGGGATCACAAGGGGATACAGTCTGAAACTGGAGAGGGGAAGGTTCAGGAGGGAAATGAGGAGGCACTACTTCATGGAATTGGTAGTAGCGAGGTGGAATGCACTGCCTGAGGAGGTGATATCTTTGAAATTGTTGGGCAGTTTTAAGAGAGGGTGGGACAGGGTCAAAGGCAAGTTCAAAACTGTGGGAAAGCTGGGGATGGGGGAGTCAGCAGAAGGGGTGATAATTCAAATGGATGGGCAGGGGGTGGGGGGCAGCTGTAGCTATTTAAACTGGGAACTGCACAATCGAGCAGACTCATTAGATCATATCACCTGTATCTGCTGGCATTTTCGTATGTTTGTATGTTCATATGTAATTTTCTACTTCTTATACTGAAACAATGGAGACATACTACAAAACTTTGCTCTCCCAAATCTCCTTCCTTCCCACCATTGTGGTATTAAAAGTGTGTATCAGGGTGGATTAGAGGATTCTACAGTTTGCCACACTATAGCATCATGTTTTCATGACACATACAGTACAAGTCTCATTAAATGATTACACTGAGTGGCTTTAGCACTTTGCAATGAGTCACATAAGTGTTGCTGGATCCAGCAATAAGCTTTACAAAAACTGTGGCCTAAATGTTTTAAGTAAGTTTTGCATTGCATAGTGACAGAATTTGCAGATGTATTCCAGGTGAGTGGAAAAACACAAGTTAGCAATGCTGCTCTCCAGTTGATTAGGAATTAAAGAACACAGTGTGAGCTGCCAGTGCACTGCCAACTTGAAAAACAATGCAGGGCAAACTCCTTGGCATGATAGTTTAAGGCGAATTGTACCACAGAACTATGGGCTTGATTCTGAGTTGCAGTCAGGAGTGGAGCTAAACAACACACTTTGAGCCCTCTACATTATGCTGCCACATAGTTGTTCATTACAGGAAGGGGAGCATTGCCTTAGGCTAAAGCCTTCCATGTGAGTGGAGCACTGTGCAAGTCACCAACAGAGATACTAGTAAGTGCAGTCAGTGATAATACCTGCTGAGAGCCAAGCAAGCGGTCCTAAGTTCTTGTCACTGTTCCATGTCCTTGTGCCCACTAACATCAGCTCCCCTCACACCATCCCTTGCCAAGCACTCCCTGGAGTCCAGTGGCATTCTCAGCCTAATATAGAAGTCAACAGTCATTCTCCCAGATCTTAAATAACCACAGTTCATCTTGGCCCTGGCTTCATACAATCTGGCAGCCTGCTGTCCAGTGCCCCCAATGTGTCATACCCTGATTACCTATACGGTCACCTTGATATCCTGATGCAGTTCCTGAATCCCCTTATGCAGTTTCTCACAGTTACTCAATCCAAGTCCCTCATACCGACACAATCTTCTAAATCCCTGTCTTCTGATACAAGCCATCCTCAGTACAGATGCTGCCCATCCATCTGTTTCCTGATGCACATCACCCTATTCTAATCCTATCCACCCTTTCACCAGTGCATCCCCCAGTCAAGAATGTAATTCCATAGATTCCCAGCTACGTCCCCCAGAAACCAATGCCAGAACCCAAATCCTTCTCTGTTACCAATTCAAGTCCACAGGTCCTCTTACAGTTGTCAGTGCAAGTTGCCTTTAGTACTGACGCAGGCCATTCACCTCTGTTTCCCAGTGGACATTACCCTGTTCAAATCCAATACACCACCACCAGTGTAGCCCCAATCATAGATACATGTCTCTAGTTACTGATCCAAATCCCCCCGTTAAGAATGTAAGTTCTCAAATCCTCTCCCAGTTACCAGTGCAAGTTCCCAAGTTCCTCCAGTTACTGGTACAAGCTCCCAACTAACATATACAAGTCCACAAGTCCCCACCTGTTACTAATGCAAGCCCCTCACCAGTTATTGATATAATATCCAAAGTACCAGTTCTGCTCTGCCCCAGTGGAATCCAATTCACCCTTTAGCCATGATATTCCTGGTGTCCAGTGGTCCCTTTTCCTCTCTCAGTGCATCGTGCATCCTTTGGAGTCTCCCCCCCCACCACCACCACCACTGACTTACACATTTGCACGCTGTTGTTCTCAGTTACTGCCTGCTTTTCAATGGTGGAAACTCTGAAAATAAAACTAAATAGTAGGATTACAGTTATAGCCATCAAGGTATCTGAATATTTCAGGTATATTGCCAAATTTCTAAAGGAAATCTCTGTAATGGACCAGCAGTGGCACTGCAGGCAGGCAAAGAATTTCTCTAGAGATATAGAAATTTCAGGAAATATTCTGACATGGTAGTGACTGCAACAACGATAAAAGTACACAGAAAATAGAAACTAGAGTTAGAATTGATGTTTCCTTCATATATTGTATCTTTTCAGGAACTACCTATGGAAAAAAAAAATTAGGGAAAGCAACTCTAGGCAACTGCTCAGGTCTGTGCCCAGGTTAAGAAAGGCAACAACGCTTGTAGTTCATTAGAACTGCAGTGCCCGCTCCTCTTCCTTGGCTCTTGCACATGACTTTGCAGGTGTCTGGGAAGAGTTTGTGACCTCTGCCAGCCATGCTAACTGAGCACAGCTGCAAAGTGCACCCCTGCAGCCACTTTAGAGACTGTGAACCAAGCTTCACATTTCTAACAACCTTAACAAATTAAAGCATTCCTTGCTTCTGTACTTGTACATTCTACAATAGCGTGTCAATATTTGTGACTACCATACACAACAATGCTTTTAAGTGATAAATACTCCTTGTCTCTGAGTATGCTTCTATCTGAGAAAGAAAGAAAGAAAGAAAGAAAGAAAGAAAGAAAGAAAGAAAGAAAGAAAGAAAGAAAGAAAGAAAGAAAGAAAGAAAATGTAGCCCTTAAAGGAAAACCACCAAGAGTGCTAAATATAGAATGATCTGACCTGGTTGCACAAGGAACACAAAATAAATTAAATTCACAAAAGCAGAGAAAAAAACACAGATGTGTTTGATTCAAGGTTATAAATCAGCAGCCATTGCCATTCCCAGTTAAGTGTTAAAATAAGCTTTTCCATGAAGCTGAAGAGCTGGCAGGTTCCTTGTTTTTAATCACATGACAGTTCTGTATTGATTGTCTTGAACCACGCTCTTAATTGCAACCTCATTGACAAACGAATATTTTAATGCATACATTTCCTGCTCATTAACACCTAGGCCATTCTTTAATTAGATCGGGACATTCATTTAATTAACCCTGATCCGAGCTTCATTTTGGAATTTAGATCGAATAATCAGAAGCTGGACATCTGTTTTAAAAGTGCAGTCAAGCCTACGAACCATGAGTTGTTTCCTGTGGCTCAGTGTGCTATGGATGGAGTGAATTTTAAGCTGCTGTAGTATTCTGGGAACAGGTCCAGACAGTGGCAAAGCTACTGGTAGAAAATTATTCTGCAGAATGTGGGACCCCTCTGCTCTCAGATTTTAATAGGACACCCAAATAAATGTTTAGCAGTTCTATTTTGGCGATGCGGGGGGTATTACTTGCTTGAAAATGATAGTAGACAACTTGGGAAGATGGGGTGAAAATAAAGTAGGCATCACAGGCCCTGTGTTTCTGGTCAAGAGATGCAAGGAACAATAAGGGTTCTGGGACCCTTATCTTGACCTCATGACTAAAAGCAGGGTAGTATGGCCGTAGATTGACTGGAAGCAGCTCATGTTTTGTTACTGTTGAAGTCTACTCCTGACACTGAGCAAAAACACTATAGACCTATTTTTCTCATCCATAATCAACTGACTTTACATCTATCAATCAATAAGATACTAATTAAAGCTTGGGGAAATGGTCTGTAATGTCAGCAAAATTGGGCAAAATTGTTTGTTCTGCATGCATACAAGTTCAAAAACATTGGTCCCTAAGCACTAATGGATGGGAATTATGTGTGAAATGTGTGTAACCCACCTGTGCAGCCCCGTACCACTGAAGAGGCATACGTCGGTCAGCATTCATGACCGCCAGCCACCTGTCCACACCCCTACCCCTACGATGTGCAGGCACGCAGCTGAGGAATATGGCGGTGCAGGGGCAGAGTGCAGGTGGTGGGTGGGCATCCAATATGATGCCTGTCCTGGTTCTCCTTTGTGGATCTCTTACACAATGGGGCTGGGGGCTTTGGATGGTGTGTGACCAACCCTGATTAGACAATGGGTGATTGCCCAAATGGCCACTCTGCCCTCCCAAGTACCCCACTGAGCTGTGGCAGCCATGGGTGGGGGGGTCCTGTTGCAGCCATGCCCTGCTGTAATCCTTTAGGGGGGCACATTATGACTTATCACAGGGTTCTCCCTCATGTAGAATGTGCATACCAGTGCAGCACACAAGTGTCATCATGCATATGCACGATATGGGTTCTCCCCCGGCTTACCCTTTCCCACTCCTGGTGCAGCACCACACAGCTGGCTGGGGGATCCAGCATGCTGGGTGCTAGTAAACCCATGATGAATGCCATGAGGGGTGTGCAGATCACCCCTGCATGGCATTCGGTAATAGCAATGCCTACGCACTGCCATTACATTATGCGTAGGCATTGGGGGATAGACCCTATTTTTTTTATTTTTGTTCCTTTTAGAACAGTGCTGAAAGGTTCCACTTTTTGCTTAAAGAGAACATACATCTTGTTATTTTTAGTTTTAATACAGTTGGAAATCTAGTCATGAGTAATCTGTTAAATACTCCCAGGATTTTGTTCATGTGTTTTTTATTTTGAAATAGCACCATTTTTCCATATTTATTTTCCCTTACTAATACTAAAGGGAAAGGGAACATTGTTTAATCAGGAGTAGCACACTAAGCCGAAGCTTGCTTCCAGATGTGATCTCGCAGCACAAGACAGTTAAGTGACTTGCTTGGGATCACACAGTATGCATCTAGGTAGTATGTAATACTACCTTTTTCCAGCCTGCTATTCATTTTTATGTTGGCTTGCCGCACCTGCGCACAAGTCAACATCTTGTGGTAGTGCAGCTTTGGAGGCGCGGCCGCTGTTGGGCGAATGCAGGGCACGCATCAGTAGGTGTATCCCTCATTCCCCAATCAGCCTGCATGCCAGCAGCCACACCATGCATGCTAATGTGGCAAGCACATCTAAGGAAAGGTCCGCTGCAATCCGAGCAAAGCTCATCAGATGCAGTGGACCCTTCCCGGGTGCTCTCCACATTAGCAGCATGATGGTGACAGCCAATAAACCAACCGAGTGCCCAATCCCCAACCCCGCTTACTGTGGCCACACACATTTGCCAATGGGGGAGCCCACACCCCATTGGCATACAGTAGCCCCCATTTCCTATATGCCGAGGGGGAGTGCCCAATTCCCCTCGGTTCTTGCCTCCCCAATTTCATTGTGTGTCGATGGGGAGCCCACTCCCTGTCAGCATAAATCAGCCCCCACATTTCTTATATGCGCCAGGGGGTGCCTAACCCCTCAGCTCTTGCCTCCCCGGTTGTAATTGTGTGCCAACGGGTGTCCAATCCCCATCGGCATAAATTAACCCCTCATTGTCTGCTGATGAGGGTGCCCAATCTCCTGTCAGCTGCAGCAACCCCTTCCCCAAAACAGTTAGGTGGCATACTGGGAGCCCACCTCACCATGTTTCTCTGAAAAAAAAAACTGTCCCGCAATGTTAGTTTTTTTTTCTCCCTGTAACATAAAATGGTCCCTCATAGTCTCCTGCCCCCACCCGCACCCACCCACTGCGCACCCTGCCTCCCCACACTCCCCCACCCCATACTTACCTCCAGAGTCTGGTGCGATGATCTTCGGTGGACCGGGAACACGTCTGCACTCTTCAAAGCCGACCGCGAACTGAGGAAATGCCAGTAAGCTGTATATAATGGAATGAATAGGGTTTTTTCAACTTTGCTGCATATCTTGGGCATTTGTTGGAATTTTCACACCAAATTTTCAACATGGGGTTTTTGGGGCCCCTCCTCATGAATTCTATCACTGACATGGTGTTAATCGGCCTCGAAAGGTGATTTCGCAGTCACTGTACAAAATCACCTTTTGTGACCCATTAACAAAATGACAGTGCCAGTGTTCATGAGGTGACCTCTCAAAAAGCCTATGTTCCAGATTTGGTGGAAAAAATCCAACAAATGCCTGTTTTATGAGCGTGCATTGCATAGTTGCTGCACAGGCTCGTAACTTCGCAAATTCACAATATTTTAATGCCAGATTTTCAGCATTGCCATTTTTGTACACCTCCTTGTGAACAGTACAGCTGTCATATTACACATCCTGCCCAAAATGTGTTTCCGAACTTCCAGCGCACAATAGCACAGTCGCTGTGGGAAATCAGTGTTTGGGCCAGATTATGAAAATGACAGTGACACAATTCATGAGCAGAGGCCCTAAAATGCCTATGTTGAAAATTTGGTGATGGTACTCCATAAAATGATTGTGTTAATGAGGCAGTAGTTAGCAGATTGCACGCACGCCATACCGTTTGCATTTGTGATATTATCACTCTGGATTTTCACCATTGCTATTTTTCCACTCCTTTTGATGAACAGTACAGCCGTCATTTCACATATCCTGCCCAAAATGTGTTTTCGCACTTCCGGCGCAGAATAGCATGGTCATTGTATGAAATCACTTCTTGGGACACTATGAGGAAATAACAGTGACACTGTACATGAGCAGAGGTGCTAAAATGCCTATGTTGAAAATTTGGTGCCGAACGCCCATAAAGTGGCAGTGTTGCAAGTGTGCGTTGCATATTTCCCCCACACCCTTGTAACTTCGCGAATTTGCTATATTTACATACCACATTTTCAACACTGGCATTTTTTTACACCTCCTTATGAACTGTACAGCTGTCATTTTTCACATCCTGCCCAAAATGTTTTCCCGCACTGCACTACCAAACACCCAAAGGGACACCCCAATGCCTGTCAGTCTCTGCAGGGTGGGGGTGGGTTGGCATCAGTTCAATACTTCACTGCCATGCCTATTATGCATCTCTCTAACTCCTGCACTACCAATGCCAATGCCAGCAAGACAACATTCAGCATTGACAAATGCTTGTTTAATTATGTATCGAGTGCTGGAACTCAGTTACTGTTTATCATATGAGTAGAAGCCCTGCATGAAAAGCTTCACTCTAGGCTTACTCACAGCTGATGTCATTGGGTTCCAGAGCTCATAAGTAATTAAAAAAACATATTGGGTGCAAAAAAGGGAGCAGTAACAATGGACCTTAAATAAGGTAAAAACAAGACTTTTTAGGTAACCACATGAAGCAAAATACTGCGGTAGTAACCAAAGTTTACCAGTTCCCACATTTTCAATCATATTGAAAATGTGAAAAAAAAATAGGTTTAGGTTCCCTTTAATGTATCTTCTAAACAAAACACAGTATTATGAAAGATACAATAAAAATGGTCAACATGCACAATACTTTTGAATTCACATAGTTCACATTTTCTTCGTACCAGGTCTTGTTGAAAAGCACAATTTTAAGATTCTGCAAAACTGCCTCATAAGCACATTCAAAAGTGTATATTATTGTATTGCAAAAGCTTTTTTGCCTATTCCATTTTTTTTAAATGTGTGGTTTTATGAAATACACCAAAAATGGACAAAGTGCACAATATTTGCATTTTAGGTTTCACAGTTTTAAAAGTCCACACCTTTCATGCATGAAAAAGTTACACTTAGGAAATAAATGTAAGCTGTTATCACAAAATTCATGATACAGCACATTTTCCTGAAAGCTGCACTGAATGAAAACTTTGCCCAGTACTAGGATTGACCAATATGGAATCAGAGAATGCCAAAACACAGAAACAACAATTATCTCTGTTACCAGTGGCTTCTTTAAAGCTTCTGCTGATGGTGATGTAACTACAGTAGAGTCCTTTATGTTGAGCTGCTCAATGCATTTGGTGGTTTGGATCATACTTCTCTTAGAAAGACTGACAACTCCACACTTTTAACCACAGCGACTTCTATAGTTCAGAGCCTGTGTTTTGATCATCATGATATTGTTACAGTCATCAATCTTCAGCTCAACAGAATGTATTTTATTTATTCTTTTATTTATTTAGTTAGTTATTTCTATTTATTTATTTCTACATTGAATTTAAATTCGGTGACCAGGATAGATAACACTAATCCACAGCTATTTGCCAGGTGTGACCAAGTGAGGGGATACAGCAGGTAATGAAATGGCAATAACAATGTGGCAACAGCACTTGCATGTACATGAACAATAAAATGAATGTGCAAGCAGTGAATTCCAGAAAAAGAAAAAGAAAACAACATAAAAAGTGTAGAAGAACACTGCTGATGACTTTAGCCAGGATGAGAGCTAAGGGACGATCCAAACAATGTATAGCCAGATATTCATACAGAATCATGGTGGCTTAGAAATCAAATTACAGAATACACGTAATTTTAAATAATACAATAAAGTAAGATGCAAAATGGGTTAAATAGGTTAAACGCTGGTGATTGAGGTGGATCGGGCATGGGCTGTTGTAATGTGAAGAGAAAAGGAAGAAGTCTAGCTGTAGGTGTATGCTTTTAAGAAGTGTGTCAGTAAGAGTGGCTTGAGATAGTGCAGGGAGGAAGGGAGACAGATGTTTTCGGAGAGGTTCTTCTAGGTTCAGCATTCAACCAACTGATTTTTTTATTTTACTATAATAACCTATGCGATGGCTGAAAGCATATTGTGCTGCACATCATTTCTATGCAGATTCCATTCTTTAATTAGGTGGAATATTGTTTATTTAAGGAAAATTTTAAAATGAGTATGCCTGCTGAGCAGTAAAACATGTTGTTTACTGATTCATCCCAAGGGAAATGGTACAGTTGGAGAATACAAATATTTATAAAAAAATAATCAGATCTACAAAACAAGAGATATAAAGGCAGATTATCTAAAGTATATAAGTGGAATGAAAAACATAAATAATATAAGGCAAAATGCAATTTTACTGCAATTACTCATTGACAAATACAGCATTAAAATGCTGTACAGAGTAAAATGTAAATAAAATAATCAAAACATGTTAACCAGCACAAAAGTAAAACGGCACACAGGTGGCCAGGCAGTAAATAAAAATTAGCAGGAAGGCTTCCTCAGTTCCAGAAGTTATGTTTGTGCAGCAATGAGGGAAGGAGCTTTTTTTATCAGAAGCCAGGAGGCTGTTCCATACACTGAGAAGTGTAAAAGAGAAGTCAGCTTTGCCAATAGCTTTTGAGCCCTGAGAAATGACAACCAAGCAGTAGTGTTGACTTCTTAGGGTGTAAGTAGATGGGGTTATGGTATATAAGAGGGGGGGAAGGTACAAGGGAAACTGTAAAGCCAGAAATGGAACAGAAGAGTTGTGCCGTGTATGTCAATTACCCTTCAGGGGCATCTAACCCAGGTTGATATAAATAGTTCAATGTTGAAACTGTTGGGAGGGGACATACTAACAAAAGATGTTAAAGAAAGCCAAGTGTAGAAAAGAAACATCAATTCTCTCTATTAAGCAATTGTATTGAGAGTTCAATAAAACTACATCATTATTAAGTAAAAAGGCATGACTGGGGTTATGTTAATGATCTCTTAATCAGGGTTATGTTAATGTGTCTGTTAATCACTCTCTAGAGGTATTATGTGGATATAAGTGGAAACATCAGCCATAAGTGAAACATCAGCCATCCGCACAGGTGTGGTCTATAGACCACCAGCCCATGAGGAAGAAACAGATAGGGAGCTGATGCTAGCCATCCAAAGGATGGCAGAAAAGGGTGAGGTAGTACTGGTTGGAGACTTCAATATTCCAGATGTGGACTGGAGCATCCCAGCAGCAGCATCAACTAGGAGCAGATTTATCCTGGACTCCCTTCTGGGTGCCTTCCTCAAGCAACTGGTCATGGAACCAACTCGTCAGAAGGCAATACTGAACCTTGTGCTCACAATCAGGGACAGTGTGATGGGGGTAACAGTGGGGGAGCACCTGGGAAACAGTGACCACCAGTCATTGTGGTTTGAAATCACAGAAGGAGCAGAACCAAACCACACAAAAACACGTATCCTGGATTTTAGGGGGGCAGACTTTGGGAAAATGGGGAGATACTTGAAAGAGGCATTAAGGGGAATGGGACAGGAATCAGGGGTTGAGGAACAGTGGGCAGTATTTAAAATGGGGATTACAAGAACAACAGAATTATGTATTAAGCAGATTAGCAAGAGGAAAAGGAAGAGGAGACCATTATGGTTTTCCAAAGAGGTAGCAAAGAAAGTGAAAGCCAAAAAGATTGCATTCAGGCAATACAAAAAGACACAGGCAGAAGGGGATAGGGAGAAGTACCAGGAGAAGCAAAGGGAGGCAGGGAGGTCAGTAAGGGAAGCCAAAGCTCAGACAGAAGAACACATTGCAAAATCAGTGGGTAGAGGGGACAAAACCTTTTACAGGTACATAAGTGAAAAAATAAAGACAAAGGGAGGGATAGTGAGACTGAAGGGGGAGGATGGGGGCAGCGTGGAGGATGACAACAGTAAAGCTGACATACTGAACAGGTATTTCTGCTCAGTTTTTACTGAGGAAGAGGAGGGTAATGGGTCTGAAGGGAGTACAAGGGGTGAGAATGGTGCAGAAATGGGCACAAGTCCCTTTACACGAGAAAGGGTCCTGAAGGAACTGGAAACAATAAGAGTTGATAAAGCAATGGGGCCAGATGGGGTGCACCCCAAGGTCCTTAAAGAACTAAGAGAGGTGGTGGCTGAACCTCTGGCTATCCTGTTTAGCCGATCACTGGAAACAGGGAGGTACCCAAAGACTGGAGGACAGCAGATGTAGTCCCTTTATACAAAAGTGGGAACAAAGAGGAAGCAGGAACTACAGACCAGTCAGCCTCACCTTGGTAGTGGGGAAAGATCATGGAAGCACTACTGAAGGAGAGATTGGTGGAACATCTGGTTGTCAATGGACTACAGGACCCAAGGCAGCATGGTTTCCAGGGGAGGTCATGTCAGACCAACCTCATTGAATTTTTTGACTGGGTGACTAGGGAGGTGGATCAGGGGAGGGCAGTAGACATGGCCTATCTGGACTTCAGCAAGGCCTTTGACACTGTGCCACATAGAAGACTATTACACAAACTGGGGAATATGGGTGTGGGCAGGACAGTAGTGTGGTGGGTAGGTAACTGGCTGGGTGGCAGGACACAGAGGGTGGTGGTAAAAGGCTGTCACTCTACAGAGGGAAGAGTGACAAGTGGGGTACCACAGGGATCAGTGCTGGGACCGGTCCTATTCAACATCTTCATCAGTGACATGGCGCAGGACCTAGAAGGCAGAATTTCACTGTTCGCTGATGACACAAAGCTCTGTAACAGAGTAGACACACCAGAGGATGTAGACAGAATGAGAAGGGACCTGCAGAAACTTGAAGAATGGTGAGGGGTTTGG
The DNA here is from genome assembly GCA_016271365.2 of Neoceratodus forsteri. Taxonomy (NCBI): domain Eukaryota; kingdom Metazoa; phylum Chordata; order Ceratodontiformes; family Ceratodontidae; genus Neoceratodus; species Neoceratodus forsteri. The sequence goes on along the minus strand of CM057449.1, from coordinate 604,536,445 downwards.
CAGTTGAAATTCAATGCAAACAAGTGCAAGATAATGCATATGGGGCACAAAAACCCTAGCACAATATATCAGTTGGGGGGGTGAGGATATAGCATGCACCAAGCAGGAAAGGGATCTTGGGGTTATCATCTCAGATGACCTCAAGGTAGGGAAACAGTGTGACAAGGCAGCAGGTAAAGCAAATAGGATGCTGGGATGCATAGGCAGGGGCATCACCAGCAGGAAAAGGGAGGTCATAATTCCGCTATACAAGACACTAGTGAGGCCCCACCTGGAGTACAGTGTACGGTTCTGGAGACCATACCTACGTAAGGACATAGACAGGGTAGAGAAGGTTCAGAGGAGGGCAACAAAGATGGTGCATGGATTGTATCACAAGTCCCATGAAGACAGGTTGAAGAAACTGAACATGTACTCCCTGGAGGAGAGAGGGGAGAGAGGGGATATGATAGAGACATACAAGTATCTTACAGGGAGGAATAGGGTGCAGGAAAACACCATTTGTAAGCGAAAAAAATGTTCCAGGACTAGAGGGCATGGGATGAAGTTGGAGGGAGGACGATTCAGAGGAAACATAAGAAAGAATTTCTTCACAGAACGGGTGGTGGACAAGTGGAACACCCCACCAGAGGAAGTGGTGGGGGCTGAAACAATCATGGGATTTAAGAATGCATGGGATAGACATAAAGGAATTCTGGAGGTCAGGGGTAAGGGGCAACAGACTTCTAGGAAAACAAACTGAACTTACAAGCTCAAATGGGCAGACTGGGTGGTCCATAGGCCCTTATCTGCCGACACTGTCTATGTATCTATGTATCTATGTGGAACAAGGTGTAACCAAATGCCACATGCTCCTAGATGGTGATTAACTTAAATCAGCATACCCCTTGGAGTGTCTTACTGCTATTATAGTAAAAAAAGAAGGGACTTTTAAGTAGTGGTGTATCTTGTTCAGCATGTGATCATGTTCTACTTATGGAAACATACAGTATAATTTGTTTGGCAGAAAAGAAGTACTTGGTCCACCCAGTCTGCCTAAGTGATCCCTATCTAGTCTGTCTCCGCATCCTAACTTTTCTCCAAGGAATACCATGACATTGGCTACTGCAATTGCATGACCTGCAAAAGGGCGACTCAATTGTGATGAATGTCAGAGTGGCAACCCAGGAGCTACAGTGACCGGATGGGGTATGTTGGTGACCTGAGCGACAGGAAGCTGCTACAGGTACATACACAGGGGTTGGGTGGGATGGAAGTGAGCACGCCGCTACAGGTATGTGCATGGGGTGGGAGGGAGCACGGTCAACTAGGGGTGGGAGGGGATTTCAAGGGTGGTGCTGCAGTAGGCTGTTGAGCTGGCCCTGTGGTATAGCAGGTCAGCTCATGGCTTTGCTGTGTAGGGTGCTGGGTTCGGGTCCGGGCGCAGGTTCGTTTTTGATGCGCCCATCCCGAATATAATTTTATATTTTGCCCCAGGCATTACACCCCCTGGAGCTGAGAATCCTTAATGGGGGATGCAGGTGGTAAGCCCCCATGGGAGTGAGGGGCACAGCCCCCTACATAACCATAAAAAAATACAAGTCCCCAGTGCTGTTTTGTTGTGCACAAGGGAGTCAGAACACCAAAATTTGTTTTCAGCACTCTGACTTCACCGTAACTATGATCATCCTTTGGTGGTCACCATCATCACATAGAGCCATCTCCTGAGACCCTTCTTCCTCCCTGTCCATTTCCTAATATTCCCGTATGTCTATCCCATGCATGCTTGAAGCCCCCTACTGTTTTTGCCTATATGTTAACTAGAGATTTACATAAGGCTGATGGAATGCTTACAGCTAATCAAGAAGCTCTATTTTTTAGATGCTTTATATATCATATGAACAAACAATTACTACTTAACTTAACTACTTAACTCGGACCAGCTCACAGAATACCTGGATACGTACAACATCCTGTGCAAGCAACAACACGGGTTCCGCAAAGGTCACAGCACCTCCACAGCCCTACTTGAATTCACCAGTGCAATCCACAATGCACTTGACTCCGGTGAACTACTAGGCTCAATCTACATTGACTTAACTAAAGCCTTCAACACTGTCAATCACCACCTCCTGCTTGTCCAGCTTCAGAACACTGGGCTGTCAACTGACTCCATTGGCTAGTTTAAGAGCTACCTTGAAGAGCGGTCCCAAACAGTAAGAATCGCTGATGCACTCTCGGACTCTAGACTGGTCCACTTGGGAGTCCCCCCGGGCTCCATTCTTGGACCATTCCTCTTCAGCCTATTCTTAAACTCACTACCGGAGAGCTGCCCACAACAAATAATTCTCTACGCCGACGATGCTGTGATCCTCACCTCAGACCCTGATCCAATCCAATTACAAAATAAACTTCAGCAGGCCTTCTCCTCCATTGAACCCTGGTTCCTAAATCATAAACTGCTTCTCAATCAGAAAAAAAAACAAGTCTATGGTCTTCTGCAGCCCCCACAACAAAAACAAACAACTCCACTTCTCCATTGCAACCGAACAAGGAGCCATCCTAGAGCAAACACAATCTTTCAGGTACCTCGGCACCACCCTTGATCCCCACTTCTCATACACTGTCCATATCAGCAATGTTGCAAAGTCTGCCAATGCAAGGTTAGGCATATTATTCTGGCACAGGAAACACCTAACCCCAGAAGCACTGTCAGTGGCCGTCCAAAGCTCCATCGTCAGCATCATAGACTATAGTCTTATCATATATGGGTCTGCAACTACCACTGCTCTCAAATGTATCGCAACCTCCCTGATTAAGGCCTGTCTTCTCATCACTGACTCACATCGTCATACTCATACATGTGACCTTTATTCCCAATTTGGATGGCTTCAACTGGACAAATGCATAAAATACCAAACCTGCATCACGGCCAAGAAAATTATAATGGGTCTTGCCCCACCTGGTGTCTGTGCCCTCCTTAAGCCTAGACATAGGAACGTCACTACAAGGAGATCCAACTCCCATCTACTTCATATCCCACGATGTCGCACGACTCAAGGACAAAGATCATTCACCTATCGGGCATCCAACTGGCTCAACTCTCTTGGCAGTGACATAGCGACCACTCCAACACTCAGCCTCTTCAAGTCCAAGCTGTGCCTCTCACTGCTGGTATCCTGCGATTGCCCATCTTAACATTTCCACTGTTCCAGCTGCAAATGCCCCAGCACCCAGCACTTACAATCAGTCTTTGCACCCCTAGCACCTTACCTGTCATATTCCCTCAACAAGGCCCCCTGGCTGCACTGTCTCCCACCCTCATCCACCTCCTCCCATATCTCCACTCCTGCCCCACCCCAACCACCTCCCATACTCCCCCTTACCCTCTGCACCTCCTTTCCCCCATTCTCCTACCCTCACTTCCCCCACCACCCACTCCCTTCCCTTGTCTTGCTCTTAGCTCAAGTCTTTGTACTGGTTATTGCATGTCTGAAAGTCAATGACTACATGTTTGTAACTAAAAATGATGACTGTTGCACACGCTGATGTGGAACCTTTGTTAAAGAGCCTCGACTCAAAGGTATTGTAATCCTAGATTGAAATAAATAAATAAATAAAAAATAATAACTTTAAGACTAAAGTAATGCTGTTTGGTATCAGAAATATTAAAAAAAAATATGCCCCACTTTGATTATTAGCATATTAGATGACAAGAATGGTTGCTTTTTCATTTTGTTTGGCCCTGATTTTTCACCTGGTTTCCCAGTACCTCAGTCTGATGGTTGATTCCAGCACCATGTCATCCTGCCTTAATCTTGAAGGGTGGACAAGTAGCAGCACCCATAGCTGATGCCAGTGCTGATCCATGACTAGAGATGTGAAAAGCTGGCAAACTCTGCTCCCAAAATAATTTACAAAGTTTGCCACATTTGTGAAGTGTGAAGTGCAAAATTTGCAAAGTTTTTGGCATGCGAAGTTGCACTTTTTCAGGAAAAAGTTATGTAAATTCACTGGTAAAGTTGCAACTTTGCCTTAACTTCATCTCAGCTTTGCCTGACTTCACCTGAAAAAGGCAATTTCCCCATGAAAACTCAATGCAAAGTAGCAAAGTGGTGAAGTGGACAATTTGTGAAGTTATTCATGAAGGCAAAATTTGCAGCGTCACCAGAACTTCATCAACAAAGTAAAATTTTGCAACATCTCTATTTATTTATTTAAAAGTTTTACCAGGTGAGCATACTGAGTGGACTGCCACTCGATTCCAGACATGACCTGAGGGTGGAGAGCAAGGGAAAATCAACACAGAGTTTACATAAAACAATTATACATAGTTTCAATCAACAATGTGTAAGTACAGGATAATATTATGTACAGAAAATTCAGGTGAAGTTTGACACAGACAGCAAGATACATTGTTGAAATGGATATTTGGAGATACATAGAATATAGAACAGCAGTATGTAAATACAGCAGCAACTGTTTAGGTACAGAAATAATCAGGAAGTGAAAACAAAACATAACCTTCACATGGACATATTTGGAATATGACTGGTCTGCTGGTTAGCAGGGACTGCCTGAATAATAATAATCAGGAAGTGAAAACAAAACATAACCTTCACATGGACATATTTGGAATATGACTGGTCTGCTGGTCAGCAGGGGTTACCTGAATATGTGCTGGACTGAGCCCTTATTCCTAGGGAACAGAGAACCAAAATTAACAACCATGATGCGCCCAACAGCTCCCACTTAGATCCACTGTGGGATTCCAGGATATGCACATGAACTCTAGTCTTCTTGAGGGCTAGATGAGATTTAGTTTCCTGCTCTAAATATTTTTTTTCTGACTCGATGTACACTTGACCAATGATATTCATATTTAAAACTTAGCAAACTGAAAATAAACTTGGGTTACTTGTAGCAAAATAGAATTTTTGTAATAGGGAAAGTGGTCTCCACTTGATAACAGCCATCTTGCTTCCTTGAAATCATATTGTAGATGTGGGTTATTGCAGCACTTCATAGTATCTGTTGAGTAAATCAGCTGTCATAATAAAATATGTAAATTCATTCTAAGTGGTATGTATTCAGCGCACCTCTGTAATAAGTTTTAATTCCTGAGCTACTCTGTCTTGCAGAGTAGAAGAGATTCTAACTTTTTATCCTTTGCATATAAGGGTTTATCAGGATACTTGCTCTCTGTCTCGGTCATTGTTTCCAAACTTCCACCATTACACATAAATTATGCTAACAGAATCATTAAAGAGCATCTGATAGCACATATAAACTTTATAATATGTCAATATTCACAGCTGAACTAATATAAAGCAGGTTGGAGGTGTGGTCTTGAGGGTGGCAACTGGGATTTAATGCAAAAAAAAGTGCAGTCATGTACAGTGGGAGAAGAAAACCAAGGGAGGCATTCAGGATGGGGGGGGTACTGGTGGCTACAAAGCAGGAATGTGACATGGGGTACTCATTTCGGATAACCTAAAGGTGACCAAACAATGTGAGAAGGCTGTAGGGAAAGCCAGTGAGATGCTGGGATGCATAGGGAGAGGTATCACCAACAGAAAGGAGGAGGTGGTTATGCCACTTTACAGTTCTGGAGGCTGCACCTCTAGAAGGATAAAGGCAGAGTGGGGTCAGTCAGAGGAGGGCTACAAAGATGGTGCAGAGTCTACATGAAAAGCTCTATGAGGAAAGGCTAGGGGAACTCAGCATGTATTCCCTGGAGGAGAGGAGAAGAGGGGGACATGATAGAATCATTCAAGAACCTCAGGGGTATAAACAATGTATAACAGGGTAGCATCTTTAAAACAAGAAGATGTGCAAGAACAAAGGCACATGCAATGAAGTTAGAGAGAGGGAGAGATTCAGGGGCAACATGAGGAAGTACTTTTTCACTGAGAGAATGGTAGATGCTTGGAACAACCTCCCTAGGGAGGTGGTGTGGGCAAATACAGTTAAGGAATTCAAGAATGCATGGGACAGACACATGAGTACCATAGAGATAAAAAAGAAAAGGAGCTGCAGATCAACTAGGATCTGTGGTTGTTGTAATAGGTAGGCACAATGGGCAGACTGGTCCTGATCTGCCATCAACTTCTATGTTTCTACAGTATGTAACATATCTTATCACTCCACACAATGCAAGAAAGCAACAGCAAAGGCAAACAAAATGCTGGGATGCATATCAAGGGGGATCAGTAGTAATAGAGAGGAGGTTATACTGCCCTTGTATAGGTTGCTGGTAAGGCTGCATCTAGAGTATGAAGTTCAGTACTGGTGCCCACACCTCAAAAAGAACATTAACCTACTGAGAAGGTCCAGAGAAGGGCTACAAAAATGATAACTGGTCAGTAGGGAAAGGCATATGAGGAGAGGTTGAGGGCACTGAACATGTACTTCCTGGAAGACAGGAAAAAGAGAGCGGGGACATGATTGGGACCTTCAAGTACTTGAAAGATATAGATAAGGTTGATGAGGAGGGCCTCTTTAAGCTGAGTGGCAACCGTAACATGAAGGGGCACAGTCTTAAGCTGGAGGGTGGGAGGTTTAGGAGGGAGGTCAGTAAGCACTTCTTCACAGAGAGGGTGGTGGACACTTGGAATGCACTGCCAGAAGAGGTAATCTTGTTGAAGACAGTGGGCAGCTTTAAAAGAGGCTGGGACAGGTATAGGGGGAAGGTAAGGGTCATGGGTAGTGAGGATAGGATGAGTGGGGAGAGGAGGCAGGGACAGTTGCTCAAGCAGTGGACCCTGCAACACGAGCAGACTTGATAGACCAAATGGCCTTCTTTTGCTGGCTTCTTCATATGTTCGTATGTATGTTTGTATGTGCCTGAACTTGATCCCCTCCCCCATTTCCTTATAACTATGAATATTAACAAGAAAATTGACTCACTGTTCCCAAGACGTCATCTGATCTGGATCTGGATCTGGATCTTGCTACTTGTCTGCTTCTGACATCACAGTCCTGTTTATTTATTTATTTAGTTATTTATTTATTTATCAAGTCTAGGATTACAAATATCTTTGAGCCTTGGCTCTTTTTACAAAGGTTCCATGTCAGAGAAATACAAATTATGGGGAACATCAAGACAGACATTACAACAATGTGGATATTGCAAACAGAGTACAGATTAATACAGTTCAAGGGTAGCATTGTAACAAGGCAGCCAGCGGCATTTGTCAGAGAAAACAGACAACAGATAAGAAGTGCCAGAGTCATAGGGAGAGGGAAGGAGTGGGGGGAAGAAGGAATGTAGGAAGGGTGGGGAGAGGGTGAAAAGTGCAGCATTGGGTATACCAAGATGTGATGGTAGAATCCAGTGTGGGGGGGGCACTAGAGCAGGAAGGGAAGTGAAGAAACACGGTTAAGTTGGGCAGTTTATAACATCATAATCACTTCTTACATCAACAGATTGTGATATCACAAGCCGATGACTGCAATGTCAGGTGGAGCCAGACAGTTAGAGCAGATGAAGTCTAGGGGACAATGATCCTGTTTTTATGGTAGTGTTCTTATTTATGATCAAAAAAAGAAGCTTTGTGGTTTTTTTTTGGTTTTTTTTTATTTAATTAGTATTTCGGAAAGACCTTTGAGCGTGAGCTCTTTTATGAAGGTTCCACGTCAGGGTGGACAATAAGGCAATACACATATTCAGTGGTTACAGAGGCCTAATCATTAGGCATTAAAGAGCAATTACATGACAAATAAATAGGAGAAAAAAACAGAGCAGTTGTAATTGAATACTAAGCTATTTCTAATTGGTTGCCCTAGGTAGCACACCACTGAAAACCTCCAAATCTGTTGATAGACTATGGCAGAGTAACTGCATAGGGTTTAACCCTATCCCAGATGGTGAGAGGCTGGGTGACAGTGAAACAAGGGGAATTGGGTTTGAACCTACCGCAAAGAGTGAGAGGTGGGGGATTGTGAAACGGGGGGCTATAATGGGGGGAGCAGCTCCAGAGGGCTTTGTCGAGCATGTGTGTGTGTGTGCATGGGGGTTGGGAGGGCAGTACCAAGTGCATTTAAAGAGGACTGATAGCTACCTAAGCCCTTGGCTAGGCTGGAATGGAGGCAGAGTTCTATAGGTAGCCCTGCTGGGTGCTACCTTGGGGGTAGACCTGTCTATCAAGTGGGGCCTGAGAAGCAGGTGCATTTTGAGCTAGACATTAGGTGCTGTTTGAGGCCTGCTTTGAATTGAGACAGGCTGTTGTTTGTTTGCAATTTCAATGGGAGTTCATTTATCCTGAGGGGGGGCCTGATAGGAGAAAGCGCGCTGCCCTAGTGAGGTTCGGCGGAATGGTATGGACAGTGCTCCATTTTTCCTCCATCTGGTGACGTGTGTTGAGAGAGAAGCCTCGAGCAGGTTACCTATACAGGGTGGTGTTTTTCTGAGGAGTACCTTCTTTCCCAGGAGGCAAGTTTTGTATTTGATCCCGTCTTTTAGGTTAAGCCAGTTTATATGCTTATACAGGGTGCAAGTACGAGTGTAGTGATCTGCATAAAGGATGAGGCGGCATGCCTTACTGAGTGCAATTTGGACCCTTTTGAGCACTGTATCAGTAGCAGCTCCATAGACCACCAGCCTGTAGTCTATTGTGGAGAGTATGGAGCTGGAGACTGGTAAAATCGGCCTTTTGATTCATGACGTCAATAAGAAAGATGCTGGATGGTACACAGTATCGGCACTGAATGATGCCGGGGCATCAACCTGCCATGCCAGGCTTGACGTTACAACTCACATAAACAAACCTGCTCCTGGCTCTAAGGTGCGGCCAGCTTTTAGCAAATACTTAACACTTAATAGTCAAGAACTGGATGTGACTGGGGCACTTTGGTGATTACAAACTTATTGTTCAATAGTACCCCAGTATCATTTACCCTTTTCATACAATTTCCTGCTATTTCTGTGTATTACATCTGGTGCTTTGTAACTAAATGAAAACAGCTGCTATATAAACTGAAATATTATGTTTTAGTCAGAGTCCAGTAAAATTCCATGGGCTCTTTAACAGTTCATTTTAGAAGCTGTTCGTGGAACAGAGGCCTACTTCTTATCAATTTTTACTTTTTGGAATTGTTTACATAATGATGCACTGTAAATAAGGAACTGCTTTTAGACCTTCACACCATTAATAGTGTTACTGCTTTTTTCATCAAGCATTTTGAATGTTTTACATAAAATACACATTATTACTGCTTTATGCAATGTTTACTTACTTCAGTAAACTTGCTGCTGCCCTTGGACAGCATAGTAAATGCAGTTCATTGCTCAAAGTTTTTAAAACAGCAGTAATCATTAACAAGGAAGTTTTCATCACTTCCTACATTTTTGTACTGCCTGGTAGTTTAAAATTTCAGATTTAACTTTTGCTGTTTATTACTGTGTTCTGATAATTGGTTCCCTTGATTTTAATACATGTATAATGTTGTGTGTATCCACAGAAAATACAGCAGCCCCCATACCATTTCCTGTTTTTCACTCTTTGCTTACATTGCTTGTCCTATAAACACTCAGTAGGCAAAGAAAGGGTGGTACATTCCAGCTACATCAGTCAAAACAACCAGTGAGTGAATGGCAGCACCCATCTCACTCAGAATCCAACATGGCACTCCTGGCAAAGGTCTGTGCTAAACTGTCAGAAAAAAATAAAGAATATAAAAGCAAAAGATTCAAGTTTTATTTGTGAGTTTGTTTGACATAACTATTGTAAAAAGAACATTTTTATTAACTAGGACTACTGCTTTAATATTCAGACTTAGAATAGATTAGTATGACTAAAACTACTACTACAACAACCACTACTTCAGTGAGGTTAATGGGAAGGTTTAAGTTGGCACCCATATCTGTCAATGTAACTTCTATACTGTGGTGTTTAGTGTCATGTTCCTTATTGTGCAGTCATGTCAATCACTACCTTCACACATAAACTGGTAAGAATGGACAGTACCATCACTGCTAATTGCTTAATTTTCATTAAGTAAGTCTCCTAAACAGTCATAGAATCATGACAATAGTGACACTACATGACTGGACAAGAAGGAACATAACACTGAGCATCACTGCAGTATGTATGTTGATGCCACAAATAGTCTATAAAGGGCATGATAACAGATGTTAACTACAGTAGCTTACTACTTGTAATAAGCTCAGTGACTTTCTCAGGGGTATACCAATACAGGGGACCACCTGACAGGCAGAGGTTGAACTGTCCTGTAACCCAACATGGAACTATGCCTACAGTCTAGCAACCACACATTTATAAGCAGGAAATTTTACTAAGATTTTCAAAACCAGGCACATTAGGAAAAAACATGTTCTTTCCAGAACTGTCTCACTGTTTTCTACCTTAATGCTAGTAAATAGTAGACAGGTGGGATAGTTCTGCAGGATTATGTACCTCTAGCTGGGAAGGAAAGAATTGGAAATAGTCTTCCAGATGTTGAAAACTCCAGGGGCCTGATAATCAAAAGGGAATTCAGATTTCCATGCTTAATTTAGTCATCTGAAAGTTAGTTATGTGTGGTTCATAGCTCAGTGCTTATGTTACATACTGTAGCTGGACGATGTAGATGGTTGGATACAGAGGCCAGCTGTTAAGTAGACAATGGTTGCTAGGTAGTAGTAGTAGTATGGAATGATTTGTGCTTAGGTACTTCAGCATGAACATGATCAAGTCGATGATTATAGTACGTATGAATCAGATAGTTTAAGCAATGAGCTTGGATGCTTGAACTGAGAATTGTTTTATTATTATTTGATGGTTTTGGCCTTTCTCTGTATCCCACCTGTAGGGAGGAAGTTTTGTCTAGTATTATGAGACCCCCCAAAAGATATGATATCAATGATTGTTCTGTATCCGACTGATGAAGGAGTCGAGCAGTAATTCACCCCTAATAATTTGAGTAGATGATCACCTCCTCCATCTCCAGAGAGTGTGACCAGTAGCACTCAGGAGAGGAAAACCCCCCTTGGGGGGAAACCTCTGAGTACCCATGGCTACTGACCTGTCTGTCCTTCTGGACATACTAAAGGAGAGTAATCCTAAATAATCTAATCAGCTAATCCAAACCCAAATGTAAAACCAGGTCCAGAGAAATGGAGGACCGAAGATGTATGTAATTGTGACAAGTCAATCGAACAGAGCAAGCATCCATCCAGAAAATCCTAGGTTTGAGAGTCCATGTGCAGGCCGAAATGAAATGGAGTGGCATCCGTGGTTTGAAATAAATGTAAAGCGAAGAGTTGCAGGTGGTGAAGCATTCCAGAAAGGGAGGATGATGTCACAGAGGAGATCCAGGAATCTAGGCCCAGCATCCACTTCAGAAAGTCAGTTGATAGAGTAAATAAAGCTGCAGAAGCAGACATAGTAGCAGGGAACTAGCATTGCAAAATGAGGTACATAAGAAGATGAAGGTCATGAAGAAAGGGACAAGCAAGGGAATCAGAGAGCTTTGTGGATCCAATAGGTTGTGTAACAATGTTGACATCTATGGTCCAAGCCAGGATGATACCGTAGCTAGAACTGAGTTGTGAAGGGTATCCTGACTAGTCCTGAATAGTCAAGCAGAGGAGTCCTAGATGGCGATAACTGAAGAGGCTGAGTCAAATGAAGTAGTGTTGTCACAAGGTCCGAGAAGGGGTAGAGCATAAATCAGAATAGTGAAGGTCTTCAGGAGAAGCTCAACTAAGTGTCCTGGGAAAAGAGAAGCAGCAGTAATTCCACGGCTGAAGCCGCAGGGCAAAGTATCCAAGAATAGATGATGAATGAAGAAACGTCCAGATGCGAATCCAGTAAAGGAGCTTCCAGCTGGCTGACATGGGAGCAAGTAGGCGTATAGTAGAATGTGGGAATTTCCAGGCCCTGAGCTGGGTGAGGCAGAAGTAGAGCAGAAGTAGGTAAACCTCCCAGCCCGATGGGCAAAGGCAGATCGTAGAAGCAGGAGATTAGCATGGAAACCTCCCAGCCCGATGGGAGGAGGCAGGTTGATGGTAAGTACAGTAGGAGTAGAGTATATTCTTAGGAGATGATATAGACGGCAACGGCTGTAGAGCTGAGCTAGAATCTTGGCAGGCTGTAAGGGAAGTAATCTGAGACACTGGTGCGAGGTTACGAGGCATCCAAGAAGTAGAACATGGCAAGCCCAATAAGTAAGTAAGCACGGGTGGACCGTGTAACTGAAGGGAGAGGCGTCTAGTTCCAGGTAACGTGAAAGAACAGCCAGACCCATGGAGGTCTGCTGGTAGTAACAGAGCATGGCAGTTAGTCCCTCAGTGAGATGCACAGCTTATCCATCAGCTGGTGAGGTAATTAGGCGGCGACTAGCTCCAGGTAACATGAAACACAGCCAGGCCTACAGAGGTCTGCTGGTAGGAATAGAGTGAGGTAGGTAGCCCCTAGGTGAGATGCACAGCTGATCCATCAGCCGGAGAGGTAAGTCTATGAGAATGGTATTAGCAAGGGAATCGGAGCTTCGCGTAGATCCAGATGATTGCATGACAATGTTGAGATGTACGATTCAAACTAGAATGATACCCCAGCTAGAAGTGATTAGTGAAGAACAGTCTGACAAGCACGAGGGAGTGAAATCTAAAGCCTAGGAACTGAATGAGTACAATACAGTTGTAATATATGGAGTGTTAGGTGCTAAGACCTTATAAGGTGGAATGCGTAAAAGTGTACATTGGAATCCAAAGGCTAAAGCCAAAAGGGATAGCTGTAGGCAAATACTGAAGTTAGTGTAAGCAATGAGAAGTAATGTTGTAAGCATATGGATGGAGGCAGAAAATGGCACAGCAGGAATTTAATTAAGTTGCAGAGCATGGAAGCCATGGTAGAGTTGGTATATGCAGTAAGGAGTAAGATGTGGTTAGTTAGAGTAACAATCCGCATGGGTCTTCCAGTAAAAGTAATGAGATTCCAAATCAAAGTGTCTGGTATGGGGCATTCCCTTAGAGCATATGACTGTCTTCATCAGCTAACGGCTACCCGATACCAGATAATGGTAATTGCAAAGCACTGTTCCAGCCAAACAGAACTGGCAGACATAGCACTGAGTCTTGGCCAAAAGGAATGAAATAGGTTGCAATGTAGGAATGGAAATGTCAGTTAGAAAAATAGGCATCTCAGTACGTGGCATGCTGGAAAAGTCACTGCCATTGCTAAGAAGCTGTGTATAAATTCGCCTTGGACTTTTAAATCTAGAATAATACATACAGGCGGCCATATTAGGGTCTTTAAGTGTAAGTTACCATAGACACTTACTGATAAAATTGACCACAGCATCAGCTAGGTCCAAGAAGCTGCAGTGCAGGATCTAGGGTCTGAATACATAGTGAGTACAATGGAGTAGATAGAAGTTCGAGCAGCAAGTGGTGCCGATGTGGATGTGGAATGACCTGTTCCAGAGAAGCAATAGCAGGAAGGAAGGATTGTCAATCAGGCGCTTGCACCGAGCCATTGCGGGAAGCTGGGATTGAGGCAAAGCCGGTAGGTGCAGCAGTAGAACAGCAGAAGCCTCGCAGGTGGCATGGATGAAGCTGTAAGGCAGGCAGATGAAGGGGAGCAGGGCGGCGGCAAACTGGCGTGAAGCCGGGGCTGCTGTAAGAAAGAAATGGAGAGAGAGAAGTAGGAGCTCAGAGCAAGTGAAGAGCAGGGAGAAAGAGTAGCGCTTGGGTAGCGAGCAAGAACCCCCCCTCCAAAGACAACAGACGAAAGCATAGGGACGGGGACAAGGGAGGCAGGGAAACAACAATGAGACAGAAAACATGGGGGGGGAGCAGCCACGGATCAGCATGGATGCCAGCGAGTGTGATTGAGTGCGAATCGCTCTAAGCAGAGCGGGAGTCTGCTGCTAGGTTTAAGTGGGATGTGGGGGAGGAGCTCACATAACCACAGGCTTGCACCCTTCAATTGTCAAAACTTTACAAAACCATCTAGCCAGTGTCTGCAGGGACATTGCCAGAACTGATAAGTTTTCAAAGTTCTTGTGGAGTCACTGAAGACTCCAGAAACACATCTTCTGTAAACAGAAAATACTGAAAAAAATCTGCAACTAATATTTAGATAGCTGTTTTACAGCAAAGTATGTGTTAGATTATTAAACTAAGCATTAGACTGAAATCTGAAACATTAGGGTCAGGAGTCTGAGAAGTCTTGTTGAAGCGGTGGTATGGTGTTCTTTGGAGTTGTCAACCATAATGCCCACCAACTTCCCATACCAAACAAACATGATCTCTTGCTTCACACAGAGTTGACAGGACCCTACGTGAAGAAAGCTGCAGTATGACTGATTCTGTTGGTCACATGTGGTGAGACAAACTTCTCTACCTCCAAAGAGTATATGCCCATGAGGTACTGTCTTGGAGCTGTACCTTGTGCTTTGGATAGAAGGCTATGGGCTGGGGGGTGAAGAGGTGGGAGGTGGGCATTAGGGCTGATAATCCCAAGGAACACTTCAGCACTGATGCATCAGCCAGTTCTCCCAATATTCCAATCCATAATGTTTTTCATTTCCTTACTTTGTCTTCTTTACTTTCTTCAACCTTGATGCCTGCACTAATATCTATATATCTATCTATCTCTCTCTTGATATATACATATATATATATTATAGTGGCACGGTAGTGCCACTATAGTTAGGGTTGAGGAGCCATTTACATGTTAAACCCAAAATGTTGCACCTTAATAACTTTGCAACCGTTTGATGGATTTGCCTGAAATTTGGAATACATGATCAAGACCCATACAACTTGGGATCTGCCAAGTTGTGTACCAGTTGCATATACGGCTGAGGAGTTATTAAGCGTGATCTGTGCTCGTGTTTACGCTTTTCTGGAATTTTACTGTCACGCCTACAGGTCGCACTGTTTGTGCGACCGGTCCAAAATCTTAAGGGATTGTGTGGCCGGGGTCCCCGATGTGCCTTTTGAAGATTTCATGAAAAAATATTAAACGGTTCAAAAGTTATTCAAAAAACAAGTTCCCATTATAAGTCAATGGGAAAAGTTAACAAAAAGTTTGACAGTGTTGCAAATGCAGTTTTTACTTTCGCAAATGGCCCTTTTACTGTCACAAATCCACCATTTTGTTTTCAGTTAGCGATCAGAAACATGCTTGCCATTTAAAATTGGGACCCTCTAGCAACCTAATTATTTTTGTATTCACCTAGTTGGACCCTGAGGATGCTAGCCATGTCTTTATTTTGGGGTAAAACACTCCAGAAATATGATTTTCAAATTTCTGGAAAAAGTACTTTCACAAAGTACTGTCACACTTGTGACACTGTTGAATGAATTTGCGAAAGCTTTCGCAAACTTCAACAGTACTTTTCTAGGCTGTGGGAAAATGACAACAATTGTTTGGCACCCTGATGCAAAAGAACGGTTTGGTGTTTTGGCCTGAAATTTGGAAGGACACAGCCGACATCTCACAGATGTGCCTTTCAGTGTTTTGTTGACAAAATATTACATGGCAGCAAAGTTACAGCACTCCAAAGTTGATGCTTTTTCCCCATAGGATAACATTACGGTGTCCGACACATTACAGAAATCCTTTGGCGCCCCGCTGCAAAATAGCAGTTTGGTCTTTTGGGCTGAAATTTGGAAGGAACACAGCCAGCATCCCACAGATGTGCCTCTTTGTGGTTTGGTGAAAAAATATTACAGGGAGCCAAAGTTTTGGCACTTCAACTACTCTTTTTTCCCATAGGATAACATTATGCTCGGCCACATTATGGCCCGTAGATCTCGAAAATGGTGCGAGATACGGACTTTTCATCAGAAAAATGCTTAGCCCCCCAATGGGCGCTAAAGGTAAAACTAGGCAGGAAAGTCATAAATCATATGACTTTTAAATTTCTTTTCTACGTCATACGGTTCCTGAGATATAAGCAATTTAGTATTCCAACTCCTCATTTTCTGCTCCGAGAACCATTATTATGCATACATTCTTTGTACTCACTGTCTTTCTTTATGCAGCTTTTGAGGAAGACCAGCCTGTGCGCTTACATTACTGTTACCGTTATTGTTTTCACTTGCGGTTCTGTTCCCATTTCACTTACCGTTCACATCTACACCACAATGTGCATTATCCTTTGTGTTTTCATTTGCGCTTGCTTTTGCATTGTTTTTAACATTTCTGTCTATGCTACTGTTTCCTTTTCTGTTTCACTTTGCATCACCATGTGCACATTATTTCATGCTAGGGCATAATTGGCCCTAAGGCCCCCGCCGCCGCATTACATTTACTATTTCTCGTTATCATTCTCAAAAAGAAGGGAAATTAGAGGCAAAAAACTCCATTTAATGCATTAGTTAGGATTGTTCCACACCAACAAAAGCGAGGAAATTTGGTATTAGGGTTGAAAGCGCCCCTTGGACCCCCCTGCCCACACTCCCAACCCCCAATAAGATATATAGATAGATATATATAGATATACATACAGTGGTGTACCTCAGGATGAAATGCACTTTTAATGCACTCTGCAGTATGTTACAGCAGACCTACTGAATAAAGCAATGTAATTTCAAAGGGAATTAGTCCCCTTCATCATGCAGGAAACTGTGACATTCACTTCATCCTGGCAGTGACACATTTTCCTGAATGACAAAGGGGACTAATTACCATTGAAGTTACATTGTTTTATTCAGTAAGTCTTCTGCAGCATTCTGCAGAGTGTTTCAAAATGCTGCAGAATTGCATTTCATCCTGGGGGACGCCACTGTATATACATACATTTTTTGAGAAAACTTTGTTAATCTACTAGTTAGGGTTAAACTGACAAAAGTAGGATTTCAAATCCTAATGCCCCACTCCCACCCTCCAGGCAACAACAGGAGAAACCATTATGATTTGAGCTCACCTGCATCTTTGCAAATCAGGTGTGGGGTGTGCCTTGGGTTTGTAAACCCTAACACTCACCTCATTCCATTATTAAAGAAGCTGAGGTGTGTAGAGTACATGAGAATAGGGTGACCATTAAAGTTGACAACCCTGAGACTCACCCCACACCTGAATTGCAAAGATGCAGGAGAGGTCACCCCATAATGGTTTCTCTTGTTGCTGCCAGCAGGGTGGAGGTGGGATGTTAGGGTTGGAAAACCTAACACATATTTTCCTATGTTTGTTGGTTTAACCCTATCTAGTGCTTTAACAACATTTTTTGCAAAGAATTTCCTTACTTTTGGAGATAGTATAATCATATCCTCATCTGCCTGTCAGAGTGCTCCCATCCCTCCATAGATGCGTACATGTATGTTTCTGTGGAAGTGTAGGGCCCTCTGGGTATTGTGCTTGTGTTTGTAGCAAAGCAGCAACCAAACTGTCAGCATAGCCTTCTCATTACCCCACCTCATGAACCTGGTGCTGAA
Organism: Neoceratodus forsteri; assembly: GCA_016271365.2. NCBI lineage: Eukaryota > Metazoa > Chordata > Ceratodontiformes > Ceratodontidae > Neoceratodus > Neoceratodus forsteri. The sequence goes on along the minus strand of CM057449.1, from coordinate 604,519,077 downwards.
AATGTTCAAATCACCACTGAAACTTTATTCCATGGCACCGCAATATCATTCAACATCACAGATGCGAAAGCACAATTTGGCCAGGATTTGAAAAATGATAGCTGTCACATTGATGAGTTTGCATAAACAAAATGACTATTTTGAAAATTTGGGGTCAAAATATGTAAAGTTACCAAACTTATGAGCAAGCATAGCAAAATTTCAATATATGTGCATGACTTTGCCATTTTTACATATCTGGACCCCAAATTTTCAACACAGCCTTCTTATGACCTCATCTCATGAACAAGCATTGTAAAAATATTCAACATCCACCTGAAAGATGATTTCATCAATCAACTTCAAAATCACCTTTCGGGTTGGATTTGCTTAATTTCACCACAATGTTTGTTGAGGTGGGGTCCCAAAAAGGCCATGTTGAAAATTTTGGGGTGAAAATATGCAAAAATGGTAAAGTTGTGCATTGAAGTTAAAAACCCCATTGAAATACTTTGAACTGCAGTTACCATTGTTCTCATATTGCAGTTGGTGGTTCCAGCAGCAAAACCTGTCTTCGATCAGAGAGTGGATCTTCAGCCTGGGACCTGTTCAGGTGAGTTAGGGGATGTGGGAGATGTGGTGTGGTGGATGCTCAGTGGAAAGTCAGGGTGGGGGGGTTGGTTCAGTGAGGGACTGTTTTCTTTTTTACATGCAAAAACAAAGACATCTAGGGATGGCTTTATTCATTATGCATTGTGCAATATATGGGGACAGTGACCAGAGGGTGGGGGTGCCACTAGACACCAGAGATACATTCACAAATACAGGGACGGCAATCAAAGGGCTGGGGGTGCCACTAGACACCAAGGACACATGAAAACATATGGGGATGGCAACTGGAGGGTGGTTGTTCTCCTAGACATCAAGAAAACATAAAAACATATGGGAAAGGAGATCAGAGGGTGGGGGTGACACTAGACATGAGGAATACATTCACAAATGCAGGGATAGTGATTGGAGTGGTGGGGGTGCCACTAGACACAAGAGAAACATGAAAACATATGGGGAAGGCAATTGAAAGGGGGGGTGCCATGAGACAACAGGGAAACATGAAAATATATAGGGTCAGCAATCACAAGGGTGGAGGTGCCACCAAACACCAGGGAAAGATGAAAACATACAGGATGGCAATTGGAGGGTGGAGGTGCCACTATTCACCAGGGAAATGTTACAAAATATTGGAATGGCAATCAGAGAATGGGGAGTGCAACTAGACATCAAAGAAATATCAATGAATACAGGGACGGCAATCAGAGGGGAGGAGGGTGCCACTAGACACCAGGGAAACACTGAAAAGTATGGGGATAGCTATCAGAGGGTGGGGGATACCACTAGACACCAGGGAAAAAGAGGGACTTATGGCTTGTTAAACTTGCCATGTTATGGGGATTCTTTTCTCGTATGGCTGAGTTCTTTTTTCATTTGTCTATACCAAAAAAGCAGAAGTGAGTCACAAAAAAGGAGGTAAAAAATAATAAAAACACCTTTGAGGATAATTTTTACAAAAACTAAATGCAGAATCCACCTAATGGGTTTCCAATGAGCAAGATACATCTGTTGACCTATGTGCAGTGTGCCATTTTTGTGGGTTTTGAAATTGTTTTGTGGTGAAGAACAGTAAACAAGATGGTGGCTGATGAAAAAGGATTTTTTCCTCACAAAAAGGGATTCACCCATATGGAAAAGGATCCTTTTTCGTATGACTCAATTCTTTTTTTGTTCCAAACATCTATCTTGAAAATCCCTACTGAGCATGTTCAGAACAAAAAATTTAAATAATTCATAACTTTAGAAAGGATTAATATTTTTTCACCAAACCAGCAAAAGGCACATCTGCTGGCCAAGCCCTTTTTACCCTTAACATTTTCAGACCAGGATTCCTAACCCTCTGGATGCCTGCAGTGGACAAAGAAAGAGCAAAAAAATCCCAAATAAATTACTTTTTTTTACTATCCAGATCTTGGAATCCACACATTTGATTGGAAAAAAAGTTGCCACGTCAAGAGCCCTGCTCCCACAAGACCATGCATGAGCAATTTTGTGCAAACCTGTTGAATGGTTGCAAGTTATTAAACTGCAAAATTTGGGGTTTAACATTAAACATCCTACTCAACTCTAACTTGACCATGCTATCTATCTATCTATCTATCTATCTATCTATATATATATATATATATATATATATATATATATACATATATGTGTATGTGATATGACATGGCCTGACTGAAGATATCACATATATCTTCATGAGAGGCCAATGATATTATGATCTCTCACAAGTGGCGAAGCCACAGCTGAGATATCTTGATGTCACTGATCTTGAGTGAAGATAAATATGATATCTTCACTCAAGCCACTATTTATACAACATATGTTTTGGGCCCCCCTACACAACCCCCCACATTTCCCCTTAACACAGTCCCCCACATATCTTATTTATCAAGCAGATCCATGACCTGTAGCTCCCCCCACAACTTGGTTCTGACATCTGGTTAATAAAGAAATAACTGTTTAAAAAAACTTATCATGCCCCCTTATCACAATCCCCCACATATCGTATTAATCAGACAGCTGTATGACCTGCAGCCCCCCCAAGCAGCTCTGATATCTAGTTGATCTTGTCATGATTGCTAAAGACATAGAGCCAGAAAGTCAATCCTGGAGACCTTGGCCCTCTTCCCTAATGCGTGATTGCCATCCCCTTATTAAAAAAAAAAATATTCCGTGGTAATCTAGTGGTTGCATCCCATCCCCGATGTCCAATCGCTGTCACCTTATTGAAAAAAAATATTCCATGGTAGTCTAGTGGTCCCAGTCCCCTTCCCGATTACCAATTGTCCTCCTGGTATTGAAAACAATATTCCCTGATAGTAGTGGTCCTACCCCCTCTCCAGTCTCTGATCACCCTCCCGGTATTGGTTTTTTTTTTACAGACTTCCCTGGTAGTGTAGTGGTCCCTCCCCATCTCTGATCCCTGTCCTGTGAAATAGTAAAAGTATAACCCTGGTGGTCTCATGGACCCCCTCCCTGCCACCCTCTCAGGTACTAACCCACCACCCTGCACACACCCCAAACCCAATCCCCAGTCAGTGACCAGCACAGCCCTCCTCTCACCAGTGTGGCTAGCTGCTGACTGAGCTATGAATGAGTGCGTACTGCCAGGAGAAATATCAAGGATTGGTAAGGGGGGGGGTGGAACCATTAGAAAAACAGGGAATTATATTAGTAAAGTAACAGGAGGGATCTGAGGCATGGGAGGAGTTGGGAGAAACCACTAGAGTACCAGGGAAATATGATATACTTGTATACAGGGGTGGCAAGTGGTGAACAAGGGAGGTGGGATTGATTAGTACACTACCAGGAAACTATATATATTTTCATAGGGGGACAGAGATGGAGACAGGGGAGGGGGGAGGGACCACTAGACTACCATGTAATTCAGAAACTAAGGTAAATGTGGTTAAATGTATTTCAATGGGGTTTTCAACTTTGGTGCAAAACTTTGTCATTTTTAAAGACTAGGGATGGGGAGGGATCACAAGCCTACTAGGGAAGTTTGTTAAAAAAACAATGCTGCAGATCTCTCTCACACATGCCCTCCATACCGCTTCTGCTGGTCATCTCTCCACACTGCTTTGAACACCCTTGATGCACCTGACTGCAAACACCATTCCACTCTAGTGGTTGATTTGGACCATGATATTGACCCCACTTTACCCCAAACTGCTGCTCAAAAATGCACTACAGACATCATTCTTGACCACACGAAATGCCACTTATTATTCTGAAGACACTAAAGGGAAGACTGCTGGCACTATGCTTCCTTTTATTGGAAGACCCTGAACTATAGAAACAATGCATGAACATTAGCATTACAATTCCAAAAATGTCACTACACCATACAACAAGCATTTCTCAATGCCAAACATTTGTTGCTTGTTAAACAATTTTTTTTTATTTTGTTTTTTATTTTGACTCCAACTTTTGAAGACACTTGTTTTAGGATTCACCTTGTAGACATGAGATGTATCATTTATAGTATATAGGCCGAAATGTAATTTCACACTAGAGGTGTGAAAACACATCTCATCCAGGATTTAAAAAATGATGCATTTCACATTTATGAGGTTTTATGAAAAAATGGCTATGTTGAAAGTTTGAAGTTAAAATATTCAAAATTAGCGAAGTTCGCAACTGATCTCCCTATCAACCTGGAAGGGGAGGAGATGGGAATTATGATGCCAGCAGATGAAGACTTATTTTGCTTCAGGAGGTTCCCCTTACCCCATGACATTTTTTGACTGTGCATGGTAATGTTACTGTATATGTTCTGGTGCCCAGTGCTTTCGGCCTTCCTGAAGGTCACCAAATGTGGAGGTGTACCCCAGGGTGTATGTATACTATTTGTGTGCTTCTTTTGCTTTTGTAATAATACAAAATCTTTGACTACAAAAATAAATAAAAAAATTAGTGAAGTTATGAGTGAACACTGAAATAGAATAACATTCAGTCATGACCTGGGCATTTTACAGTATTTGTATGCCAATTTTTCAGCATAGTCTTCTTATTAACCCACTTAATCAACCCAGTAGGTGAAAATGTTCAAATAACTGCCAAAACGTCATTCCTTGCTACCAAAATGTCATTCTGCAGCACAGGTATGTAAACACATTTGGACAGGATTTGAAAAATTATAGCTGTCACACTCATGAGGTGCTGTGAAGAAACGGCTATGCTGAAAATTTGGGGTCAAAATATTGAAATTTACCAAAGTTACAAGCCTGCATTTGCAAATTTCAACATAGGCTCATAACTTCATTGTTTTTAAATATTTTTAGCCAAATTTTCAACCTAGTCTTCTTATGACTCCACCTCATGTACAAGGGTGGAAAAAATGTTCAACTCCTGGCCAAAAAGTGATTTCATGCAGTGACCATGAAATCACCTTATGATACAGATTTGCCTAATTTCAGTGCCATTGTTCATGAGGTGGCATCCCATCAAAGGCATGTTTCAAATTTGGGTCAAAAATATTCAAAAATGGCCAAGTTATGCCACTAAGTTCAAAACCACATTGAAATACATTCAACCTCATACATGATTTCCTCAGTTCGTGGTTCAGCTTTGAAGTGTGAAGATGTGTCTGTGGTCCACAGAGGATTATGGCGTTGGAACCCCAGTGGGTGAGTAAGGGGTTGGTGGGGTTGGGTGGTGGGTGCTGAGTTGGAGTGTCGGGTTGGGGGAATAACGTTGCATCAGACCTTGATGGACTTTTTTTTTAACTGATTTAAAAAATAATAAAAAATGATGAGGTATGGTTTTCATTATTACAGCTGGTGACACTGAGGGATTGGGCACCCCCAATGGCAGTGTTATTTTTGGCAGCAATGATGGTGGACTCACCAGTGCTGCATAACTGAAACAGGCAGGGTGGAGGGTAGCAGCATGTATGGGGGTTTGGGTACTCTGTACCATAATAATAAAATGGGTTGAGCTTGGGGAGGGGGTGGCAGTTACGGTGGTGGCTGCAACAGACATTGAAGGATGGTTTTCTTTTTACAAAGTTTAGTGAAATGTAATGTATTTCGAGTTTAACTCCACCAGTGTTTAGTGTTCTTTGTTGTATTGTGCTGCTATGAATGAGAAGAACATACAGCATTGGGGCAAGTTTATCCAAATATTTTTATAAAACTCATTAGGGATTCCATCTAGGCCAGGTGCTGTGTTTATAGACAGGGACTTAATTGCTTGCTTAATTTCCTGTACAGTAATTGGTTTGTCCAAAGCTTGTACTTCCAGTTCAGTTAAACTATGGGGATGTGAATTCACAAATAGAGTAGTAGACGTCTGCCCCCTTCCCCTGAAATTTGTGTTCCACGTGTTTTTGGACAATAGTTTGTAAGGAGTTCATATCAATACCTAATGTACCATCTAGCTGTTGTAAAGCCATCATTACTCTGTGTTTTAATCTATTAGAGTGACTACTATAAGGATTGACATGTAACCTAGTCCCCTGTGTCCCAAACTTTTGCTCTATTTGTAGCGAGCACTCCCTGTCATACTGGAAAGAAAACATTTTTTTCCTTCACATCTTTAAGCTGTGTAGTCAGGTCTGCCCCCATTTCCCTCATCTGTGTAAGGAGCTGTAGAAAGTGAGCCCTACATTTTAAGTACTGACTGTAATTTGAACTTGCTACTTTATGGGAAACTTGTAGCATAAGCTATTTAAGGTCTTGGTTTGTATCCTCCCACCAATCAAGGAGGTTATCATACAGAAATTTAACCGAGTTCCGAGCATTAAAAAGGTCCTCCGTCTCAAGCTGAACTTGCTCATCCTGTAACAAAAATGCATTCATCCACCAGTAACCCCTACCAGCCTGCGCATGACTAGCCATAGCAACAGAGACCCACACCACGCATGATCTGTGTTCTCCAAAGGTATGATCTTGGCAATAGAAATAGGGGTTTTATCAGGGACAAACCGAAAATCTATACATAAGGTTAGGGACCCCTTATAGAAAGTGTGTCTAGGCTGTGCCTCCAAGATGTTGTATATATCTTTATACCCCGAGTGAAGCAAAATCATGTTAAGCAAATTAGTGTCGCAATATACCTTGCCAGATTTCCTCCCCAATCCCTCTTGACTAAGCCACAGTTAAAATCTCCTCCCCATAGTGTCAATTTTGAGCTATACAAAAAATGCTCCATTTAATGTAATAATTTCAGCCTTTCTGCTTTACTCTGTGGTGCATATATATTAATTAACTGTAAGGGTTTGTGGTTAAGGGTAACATCCACCACCATTGCCCTCCCTGGGCAAACATCTACTAGTTTTGTCACTGTAATCTCTGGCCCAAAAAATAAAATACCTAAATCAGAATAGAGCTTCTCCCCCATAGACCACAAAGACTGACCCCATCTCCATTCCTTCCTAGCTTGGCTGATTTCAGGAATGGTATGCAGCCTGGTATCTTGAAAAAGCATCACATCACATTGTAGACCTTGTAAAATTGAAAAGGTAACCTGCCCTTTAGTTGCAGCCTTTATACTATTCACATTGCATGTGAGAAAATTAACTACAGCCATAAGAAGAAAAAAGGGGAGAAAAACCCATAATAACATTTTTAAATGGGTAAGAGACCACTGGTGCATTTTCTTTTTCTTTCATTTTGTCTGCTTGAGCTTCCCTGGTTTGGTAATCTCCATGGCCTGATCTACCTAAGAGACCACCGAGGAGATATCTGATTCTCCTCAGAAATGGCCCAGTCCTGATCTTGTAATACTGCATACTGGATTTGAACCACTATGGGTTCAGGTTCTTCAGGGATTTTCTGTGGTACAGGTGTGCTTGCTGTGGTCTTTGATCTTGTAACCATTTTAAGTCCCATCCCCACAGACCCTGTTGGGGGGGGGGCATAACTTGTGTTGCTGAGTCTGTTGTTGACTCAGTTGGTGCTACAGGGGCATCTTCTGTGGGTTTCTGTGCCACCTCAGGTCCCTCCTGAGATGCTGCATCCACATTAGGCCTGACCAGAACTTGTTCGGCGGTACCCATTTCCACAGTGTGAGAGGGCACCATGGGGTTGGAGGGCTGAGGAGGGTTGGTGCCCGATGCTCACTTCATGGAGAATCCATCTGAGGTGCAGCATTACTGGGCCTTTGTGGGCTACTGGTCACAGGTTCCGTAATTAACATCAATATTTCTTTTTGGACAACTGTGACATATACTGTATATCCTGCTCAGCCCATAGGGCCTGGTCAAGGCTATTATGAGTTGCCCAGGAGCATGTACAAAATGTGTGGCCTTGTTCTTCGGACACATTACATCTCACGGGGTTGGATCACCATGCACTGTCCTATAACCCCACAAAGCCCACATTTTTGTTTTTCGCAATGCATTACTCAGGTGGCCTGTGTCTCCACATAAATAACATGCCTGGGGTTGGCCAGGATAGAAGACCACACCCCTGTCCTGGCCGAGCAAAAAAAAAACAGTTAGGAAGATGCTGGGTGTCATTGCTCATTTGCTTTAATGTGACTTTGAACCTCCAACCTCCTGTCCAAAAATGTTTGTCATCTAATATTGGTCCAGGGTACCCAATCACATTACATTTTTGATTAAGCCAGAAGGTAGTGTTCGCAATGTTAATCACTTCATTTCGAAATAGCACCATGACTAGTTTAAAGGCAGGTTTTGTCAGGGGTATAGCCCCAAATGGTCGCCAAAGGGGCCTGTTTGTCAGCAGGTGGTATTGGTTTCAGAAGTGATTGAACCCTGTGGATGTTTAAAACTTATATCGAACAGAGTGTCACCGGCATATGTATGAGTGCATATATCTTATAGGCATAGAATTTCATGCCATCTTTGATTAATGTGTGCCCCACATAATGGTGATCAGGCAGCTCAGATGAACAGCCTCTGTATTTTAGAAGCACAGCATTTTGCCTTTTAGGTGTCTTAGGGGTGAGTTTTGCAGACTCAGGGAATAGTCTCTCCCTATCATTGGCGGTCCAAATATTGACTGCTGGTGCTGGAACAGCAGCTGCCCCCTTCCCAGTCCATCCTTGGGGCCTTTAAATCTGCCTTACAAACGTATTTATTTGACTTAGCATGTTCTAATATTTAAAGCCCTGCTGTTTCATAATCTGTTTTTATGTTTTAAAATTCTGTTGAAAGGGATGTTTTATGATTTTGTTTTCAATGATATGATGCTGTTGGCATAGCATTTCATAAATCAGTTTTGCTTGCTTGCTTGCAGCCCCATCCATATGTGGCTCACTCAGATTTCCTTCTTCAGTAGCTTCAAAGTCCATAGGTTCTGAGGGACCCAGTGCATTTGTAGCAGCCCCAGGTTCCTCTGTGGCCATTATGGTGTGTAATAAGTCGCTTGGGTTGGTTTTATTTGCAATGCTATCCCCCTCTTGTCCTGTTATCTGCCTAGGCATAATTTGTGAGGCAACATCTTCACCAGGTTTTTTTTTGTGCCCAAGCAACACTTTTGTGGCCAAATGTTGTGCAGAACTGTCTGAGGTGTCTGGTAGTTTGCATCCCAGCCCTTACCATCAAGGGATTTTGTCCACCCCGCTTTTTCCAGGGCCTCAGTAACCCATGGGGGTACAGAGCTAGTTGCTGTGTCTTCAATAGTGGCAGTATTAGTGACTCTACTTCTATTCAGAAAATGTACCTTAGCAGTCCTCCAGCTGTTTTTTTATAGCGCATTCCCCACCAGCTGCTTTTCTAATATTTTTCTTTAAAGCCCCTCCTGCCACTCTGAGAGTGAATCTGGCTGGAGAAGGACCAACATTTCCCCATCCTCTGTATTTTGCCTTTTCCCTGAAATGGGACAAGTTTCCTGGGAATCTACTATCCCATTTATCTCAGATTGGTTCCCAGTCTCACTCTAACCAACTTGGGCAGTATTAACTGCAGCACCTGCTACTTCTTTATTTTGAACAGTACCTTTTGGTTCAGGGGCTTTCTCATGCCCTGATCCAGTTATTTGCATCTCCTTCTTCTTTTTGGGCATTTTGCTGACCTTGGCTGCATTGCCAGCTCTTCTTCTGTTCCGACTGCCGACAGGACCAGTCCAATGTATTACTGCTCCGGAATGTGGTCTTGAGCTGTGTGCGTCTGGCTAGATAACGACGCTCCTCTTCCTGCAGCAACCACTGCAATTCCTCAGGAACAGAAGTAGTCATTGAAGCTCCTTTCATACTAATGAGCCCTTCAGACTCTGTCACCGAAGCTTCTCCACTATTAGGCACCAAAACATTATTTTCTATTTCCTCCAATTCTTTGCTCACAGGGACATCAGTTTCCATTGTTTATGAGGCAGGGGAGGAGACCTGCTCCCCAACCTCTCCTGCATCCTTACAGCTTGCTCTCCATGGAAACTGGCCATCCACACCAGCAGCAGCACCCCCTACCAAAGAGTAGGGGAATTTCCCTGGTGTCTTGGTCAAATTTCCCCCATTCACTAAATGAAAAAAACACCAACAGCTTAATCTGGTTCAATTTCAGTTGGTTACTATCTGAACCCCCCCCCCCAGGTTGCCCCTGAAAAAGGGATTTCTAGTCTCAGTGGGCCTACCTGGTCAACAAAATTCAATAAATAAATATCCCTGAACCCTTAATCTTTCTAAAAGTACTATGGGATCTTTAGCTGTCACATGGACATTAACCAGGCATCAGCAGAAGGGCCATTGGTTTAACAACTCATCTGATGGAGAGTTGGAACCAAGGTTGTTATCAGAGTGGTATGTCCCCATTTCAGAGAGAACTCACCACCCATTAAGGATTACCCTTGCCCTAGTTTTTCTTACAGTGCCAGTGGATTTAGAATATATTGGAATTTAGGACATACTGTATATAGAAGTCCATGGCACAACATTATTCATGTGCCTCTTCTGCATTGTATTCCTACATTTGTACTCTTTTCCAACCTAGCTCTCATGATGTCAAATAGAAGTACATTAGGTGCTACTGACAGAGGAAAGAAAAATATAGTTCCCAACCCAGATATATAAAAATGCAAATAATAAAGGGTTGCAAACTATTGAATCCTCATGAAATCATAAAAATTAACACATTAGCATAGTAGACAGACCTAGAGCACAACACTCAGAAATAATCCAGGTTGAGAAAGAGTGCAAAATTAAAAATATAATGAGAATGTTAAGTACCATTATACAGTGAAGCAAGGTGAATCCTTAGTGGGTGGTATGATGATAGCAAACTGCAGTTAAAATCCAACTAGACAACTAGAGCACAAAAGATACTGTATGTATATCTGCTACAGCAGGGAGAAGTGAAACTGAGGTTAGGCAACATTGCTTTGTGTTATGAAGAGGCAGCTAAAGGGGATTAGGTAGAGGCACTAGAGTGAATCAAAAGAAATAGATTATAGAAGATACTAGATTAAGCTGGATACATTAGTGTGGACAGATTCAGAACCATTCAAATTGCTTTTGGTGGTGAAGTAAAAAATGACTAGAGTTAAATTGATGGTGAGCATAAATTAGAAAAACTAAATGAACCTTGACAGGGCAGGAACTGATAAATGATCAAAGGTTATACAGGCAAAACAGTAGGCAATGATTTGCAAGGCATGAGTAAACCAGGTAGTGACACTATGCTGCTGCCCTAAAATACATATTTTTAATTTTATAGTATATTTAGTAGGAATATTCCAACTGAGATGAAATATTCAATTTTCAGTGGTGTCCTACTTGTGCACAATTTTTTTACTTTTGTTAAGGGTTTGTGTACAGTACACCTTTGCTATGGAGTAAATCCATGGTCTTACATTCTATAGGGATCTGCAAGAACCACTGCACCATTTGGCTGCCAATCAGAGTTAATGATACTCAGGAAAGGACACCTGAATAGTGTAATGTTTCGAGCACATAATGTATGACAGATGTGGTTAGGAATGGTAATGGTTTGGGTCCTCAGCTAGGATTTGATTAAACATTATCCTGATATCCCCTGTGAGTCAATTACCTCCATACTTGAACAGCTCCCTACCCTCCTAAAGTTGGCAGCTTCTCCCATGTTCTTCTCGCCCTCCTTTCTAACCTCCAAAAGACTTTCCCATAGCCCACACAAAACAAACACCATCATCTTCTCCTACTGCTGCTACTTCTAGCATCTGGTGATATCCACCCTAATCCTGGACCTCGTACCGCTATGCAGCCATCCAGTGCCCAACCAGACACCACTCCACTTACACGCCCTCATGGCCTTAAAATAATCCACCTAAACATAAGAAGTCTTGCTCCCAAAATCTCCCAACTACAATCCATGGTGCATATATATATATATATACTCCTGACATCATTGTGATCTTTGAAACCTGGTTGTCACATAACATCCCTGACCATGCTGTCTCTATCCCAGGCTTTGCTATCACTAGACAGGATCAGAATGGGAAAGGTGGTGGAGTGGGTATTTACACCTCCTCTTCTCTCCACTTTATTTATTTATTTGCTTTTGCTAACCAGGTAAGCACACTAGACAACAACGTGCCTATTTTCAGGAGCGACCCGGGAGAGTTACAGGGTATCCACAGAGACAAACAATTTCAAATACAGAAGTTACAGGGAATCCATAGAGACAGGCAGTTTCAAAAATACAGGAGCTACAAGCTCCAACAGTTGGGTTACACACAGGAGCCACATGCTCCAACAGGTTGGTAAATACAGTAGTGTTAACATACAGGAGCAATATGCTCCGCCGTAGGGTTATACAGAGGTAACAACAAATAATCAGCTTAGGAATATCAAGGGCATGGTAGGTACATCCAACAGAGGGTTGGGAGTAATTACAGTGAGAACAACGCATCAAATGGGAGAGAAGTAGTAGAGTAGTAAGGAGAACATGGGTAAGTAGAGGCCCGGAAGGTAGGTACTGGCATGGGAGAGTGATAGATGACGCCGCTCCAACTGGAGCAGTAAGTGCCCGAGGAGGTAGACAGCAGCAGAGATAAATCACTGGGATAGGCTATGCGCTGAGGGGGCAGGAGGGTGTTTAACACAGGCAGGTGGATGAGGTTTTTAGAAAGTCCCACAAGGAGGATTTGAAGCATAGGTGGGAGGGGGAGGCCCGAACGTGAGCTGGGAGGGAGTTCCACAGTTTTGGTGCGTGGACAGTGAAGGCCCGATCACCTGTGAGGGTGCGGGTCTTGGGGACCCGACCGGCCTTTGCTGTGCAGGACCTAGGTTGTGGACAGGGAGGCGTGATTTAGCGGAAGGGCGGCGAGGCAGGAATATCCGTTCTGACTATATTGTCAATGAAGTTGCCAAAGGGTGTAGGTCGAACTTCTCAGGGGTAGCCATTTCAGGCGAGTAAAGCTCGCAATGGTGTGTGGTAGGGGCCGAGAGTGCTGACAGGCGTTATTGTCGTGTCCCATTTGGTGAGGCTGGAGGATGGGACAGAGGCAAAGGCAATGAGCCCTAGGAGAGTGGTGGTAACTTTAGCTATGGCAAGCCGAGCTGCTGGGGTGAGGCAGTCTTTAGCCCTGTAGGCTAGGCCCAGCTTCGCATTAGTAGCCTTACAGATGGTCCGTACGTGCGTGGTGAGATCCAGTTGGGGATCAAGAGTGACCCCCAGGTATTTTACAGAGTCAGCATTTGGAAGGAGGGAGTTTTCAGATCCATGGATTTTTAAGGGGATCGTGCAGGAGGAGGTTTCGGCTACGGAGCCAAAGATCATGGTCTGCATTTTCTTAAGGTTCACTGTGAGTTTGTGTCCCTCTAGCCAGTTCCTGATAAGGGCAAAATCAGAGTTAAGCTGAGAGTTGATTGAGGTGATGTTCTGATAGCTGGCTAGGATGACTAGATCATCGGCGTAGAGTGTTAGATGCCCGTTGGAAGTGACAGAGGGTAGCTCATTTATGAACAGGGAGAACAGGATTGGTCCGAGGATGGATCCTTGGGGCACCCCACTGTTCACTGGGGAGAAGGGTGAGAGGGTTCGATTGAAGGAGGTGTATTGCTGCCTGCCCTCAAGGTAGCTGGCGAACCAGTAGAGGGCATGGAGGGAGAAACCGTGGGACTGCAAGGCAGAGAGGAGGAGGGGGTGGTTAACCCGGTCGAAGGCCTTCGATAGATCAACGAAGATGGCCCCAGTCAATTTGCCTTGATCAGTTGCGGACCAGATCTGGGAGGTGACAACTGCAAGGGCAGTCGATGTACTGTGCCCTTTACGGAAACCGTGCTGGGCTTGGGAGCTTACTGGCAGCACATAGAATAGCAATGGGCTGATAGTTGTTTATGTCCTTTGGGTCACCATGTTTGAAAACAGGGATGACCTTGGCAACCTTCCACAAGTCAGGGAGGACCCCTGAGATGAGAGAGGCATTGAAAATGTGGGCTAGTGGACGAGCGAGGAGAGGAGCCCCCAGGCTGAGAAGCTTCGGCTCTAGGCCATCGTGGCCAGCTCCCATGTGGTGGGAGAGGCCGGCGAGGAGTTTCTGGGTCTCACCAATAGTGACTCTTTTGAGGTAGAAGGGGGGCCGGTAGGAGAAGGCACCCCCAGCGGTTTGGGAGCAAGGGACGGTGAAGGAGCAGAGGGCGGCTGGTCAGTGAACAAATGGTTAAGTGATGTGGCGATGGTTAGAGGGTTATTGCAGTTGGTCCCCTCTATAAGCATATCAGAGGGCTGTACCTTGGCTGACCCTCCAACCAGGTTTTTCACATTAGTCCAAAAACGCCGGGGGTTGTTTGCTGAGGTGAGCAGGGCAGCTCTGCAGAACTTGATTTTTGTGGCATGTATAGCTCGCTTGCAGGAGTTTCTCAGCTGGCGGTAGTCCAGGAGGTCAGCGTTATTGCGAGAGATCCTGTATCTCACCCAGCTTTTGTCACACAGTTTCATGAGTGAGAGCAGGTCACTGTGGAGCCACTTTGTGGCTGTGCCCCAGACTCTCCTCTTGGAGAAGGGGGGCGTGCCTGTTTTGCAGTGGGACGAATACTGAAATGAAGTGGTCTAGGGCAGCAACAGGGTCACTGGTAGTGATGATCCTAGTCCAGTCAACCATCCGAAGGTCATTGAGGTAAAGGCGGGTCGAGAACTTAGAATAGTCCCTCATCAGGAGCACTCGACTGGGGACTTTGGGAGAGGTAGAACCTCAGATGCAGTAGATAGGGGAGTGGTCAGAGATGGAATCGGGGAGTAGCCCTGAGTGGATGATGTTTTCAGGTCGGTTGCTCATCACCCAGTCGATGAGCATCCCCGGGTCACCGCGGCGAGAGGGCCGAGTGGGTTTGGTGATGACCTGACTGAGTGCGAGGCCAGAGAGCAGCGGCTCGAACAGCTTATGGTTTATCCCCTTTACCCCTACCTTTAGCGCTTCTACCTATGCTTCTCATGAGACCCTTCTTATAAAAAATCTCCTTTCCCTACACTGCTCCTATTCTCATTGCTGGTGTCTATTGCCATCCAGGGCAGCCTCATGCTAATGTCACTGCCCTCCTTGCGAGGATCACTACCATGGCCATCACCAGCGAACTTTATATCCTTGGTTACCTTAACCTAAACTGACAGGCCCCTTCACTGACCCCTACCAGTACCTCTATTGAAGCCTTGAATCTTAGTCAACTTATCCAAGAACCCATTTGCCTAAACAACAAAACATTAAATCACTCCCTACTTTACCTTGTTCTCACTACCCACCCACATAGAATAATATCCTCTGGTCTCCTACCGGATTCTATCAGTGACCACCACATAACCTTCATGGTGCGAAAGATCCATAGGACTAAACACCCATCTAAAATAATTCTCACTAGACCCTTTGCATCTCTTGACCTTCAAGCTCTACTCTATGACCTCACTTCCACTGACTGGTCCTCCCTCACCTCAGCAGCCTCAGCTGACATAGCCCTTAACTCTTTCAACACCAAGTTTCTCCACATTTGGAACTCCCGTGCCCAGCTCCACAAAACAAGGGTCCGAGGTGCCCATCTCCCCTGGGTCACACCTGAACTCCTGGCTTGCCAATGTGCACATGACATTGCGTGACATCAGACGAAAGCTACCTGCGGCCAACAAGATCTCCAATGCTACCGCGAACTTTGGAATGGCTGCACTAAAGCAATCCACCTAGCTAAAGCTGATCACTTCAAATCAAACTTCCTTTCTAATACAAATAATCTGGCCAAATTCTGGAAGGCCATTCACTCCCTCTTCTCTCCATCCACTAACCCTCCACCCCCTACCCTCAAGCTCAACCAATTTATCTTTTCTGATCCTATGGCTATTGCAGAATGCTTTAACTCTCACTTTTCTACCTGTGCCTCTTCTCTGCTGGGTTCCCTACCAGGCTCATCCAATGGTCTGGTGTCCTCTCCCCTCTCCCAACCTCTCTCTTCTCAATTGCCTCACATGCCTCCTCTCAGTCCTCTCTTCCTTCCCCCCTTTGCTGCACTCCCCCTCCTCCCCCCACCTCTTCCATCCCCTCCCAGTTCTTCTTTTCTCATGTCTCCTGCCACCACCCTCCAGGCAATCCTTGACCTCAATCCCACTAAAGGCTCCTTTCCTGATGGTCTGGATTCTAGACTTCTCTCCTCTCTGCTCCTGCTCATTGCCTCACCCACTCTCTCATATTAAACCTCTCTTTTAGGTCAGCTTCTGTTCCCTCAGTATGGAAACATGCAGTTGTGCTCCCGCTCCCTAAGGGGGGTGACTCCTCCGCACCTGGCAACTATCGACCTATCTCTCCTCTACCTACCCTAGCTAAACTATAAGAACACATAGTCCTCAATCAGCTTTCCTCCTTCCTGTCTGACTCTGAGTTCTTCACCCCATTCCAATCTGGATTTCAGAAGTCACATTCTGCTACCACTTGTCTGCTAAAACTAACTGAGACCGACTTCTCTGGCTTTGACAAAGGTCATATTACCTCAGCCACCTTTGTTGATCTGGCAGAAGCCTTTGGGACTGTCTCTCACCCCCTCCTCCTGAACTGCCTCTCAACCACTGGTCTTACTCCTTCTTCCACGGGCTGGTTCAATGCCTATCTGGCTGGCAGGTCCCAATCAGTTAAAATTGCTGATGTCACCTCTTCCCCTTTGCCCATAATTACTGGTGTACCCCAGGGTTCGGTGCTTGGCCCCCTTCTATTTTCCATTTTTTAAACAATCACCCCCTGGCCTGCACTATTGCCAGCATCCACATGTATGTTGATGACACGGTTCTATATATATCTAGAACATTGGTCACTGATGTCACTACCAGGCTCCAGTCTGACTTCTTTAGAGTCCAACACTAGTTTAACTCACATAAACTCTTTTTAAATGCCAAGAAAACCATCTCTATGAGTTTTGGAACTAGGCAGAGACTCGCTAGGCTAAGTTCCATACCCACATTCCACACCCTGGATGGGACTGTACTTGATGACTCCCCCTCATTCAGGTATCTTGGTGTCTGGCTTGACAGACACCTAAACTTCTTAGCACATGTTGAGGCCATTCAGAAAAAACTTAAGCCTAAGCTTGGTGCCCTATACAGAAATAGCAGCTGCAGCCCACTCGAGGCCAGGTATGAGCTAGTACTGAAGATGATCTTACCTATATTCAACTACTGTGACTTAGTCTATGGTGCTGCCCTGCAGTCCTCCCTAGCCAAACTGGATTCTCTCTATAACTCCTTCTGCTGCTTTGCTCTAGATGCCCCTCACATCACCCATCACTGTGACCTCTACTGGTCCCTAAACTTCCTCATGCTCCAAAATCATCGTATGCTACACGGTGCCAAATTCATGTCAAAATATTGGCTTGGTTCTCTCCCCTCCTACCTCTCCTTCTAACTTAGTACCCCCTCCCAACCATTACTCACTGAGATCTGACAACCTACGCATCTTCTCTATCCCCAACATATCTACATCCTCTGGCCAAAAAGCTTTTTCACACCATCTTCCAAAACTGTGGAATGCTCTCCCCCCACAAATCTGCCACTCCTCATCACTGAACTCCCTCACTTCAGCTTTACTCATCTATATGATCCCTACCTGTTCTTGCTCTTGACCCCCTCCTTGTATACTGCTCTCCCCTCCCACCCTCCTCACCCTCCCTCCCTCCACCTATTGCTCTTAATTACCTAGCACTTACTATATGTGTCTTGTTACTCACACTTCCCTTCCTTGTTGTACTGAGTCATCATGAATCCCCTGTACAATTGCACTGTATTACTATATATGCATTGATTATCATGCATTTTATGCTCCTGTCTCTGTACTGTACTATGCTGTGTTTTTGTATCATTTAAATATGTTGTATATCCCACTCCCCCTTCCCCAAGGATGTGCCGTGAGATGAGCATTAAGTTGCTTAGTGTACCCTTCCTGGTGAAACAGTTCAATAAATAAATGAATTAGTAATAATCAGAGTTGATTAAAAGTCAGTAATAATCTATTGGACATAGTTTATAGTGGAAAAGTCCCCTTGTCCATCTTTCAAACTATTTGGAACAGTTTGTAGTGAGAAAGTCCCCTCATCCATTGTCCTGTCCAAATTGTGAAACAAATCTGTGGGCTAGCCTTGTGAGTATCTAATAAAGTGTGAAAGTTTAAAGGTGAACTTTACATTTTCCTGTTAGATTAACACTACTTTTACAGGTGTCGGGGGAGCACTAGTAAAACATTTTCCATAAAACTTAGGAATCAACTGCTACTCCTAATTTTTCAATCACTGCATAATTACCCCTGCATGTTTTCAGCATGCAGTTAACACCAAGTTGGCTTGAAAGCAATGTGTTGCCACCTGTAAAAGAAACTTCCTATGGCAGAGTTTTAGTCCTCATAGTATAAAGAAAGGGCCATAGTTGCTTCTTTCTTTTTTTATGATACCACAGTGTGATAATTCACCTGAAACAGACATCAACAGTGTCTTTTCTGCCAGGCATTAGATCCCAAGTGATCAGACTTCACATTTATTCCTGTCACCACAGCGACTTATTTTCGGTCACAGCTATTATAGCCATTGCATTACAATAACATCTCCTAATTCCTGTTGTAAAAGGCATGGAACAACTTTTTCTTCCATTCCCATTATTCTATAAATGAGCTAATAAATCAGAGGGTGCCAGGCCCAGGAATATAGTGCCATGCAGCCTAAGAGCCTGACAGGGGGTATGAATCATGCAGGCACAGGGAAGGCCTTATGGGGCTTAAACATTCATCTAAGCTGCTTTCCCTCTCCAGTCACATCTCTGTAACAATGCAGGCAGCTGGTAGGACAGCTAAGAGGCCCTAGGGGACCTGACAGGCTGCAGCCACCATCTTTTTTTCTTTAGAGTGTGCTGTGCTGTTGAATTCATTAATACATGTAGCATAATGAACTAGAATTCCGATTATCTTGTTCATCATGCAAATAATGAGTTTATCCTGCATTTCCCTTTACTATATACTGTATAAGGAAAAGAGGTAGAACACATATGGCATTACAGTGGTATCTCATCATATTGCATTAGTCACATATAGGGCACTGTCCCCTCAAAATGTGGGGGAAAGAGGCAAAATGGGGTAGACAAATAGTGGAACATAGTACTTTAATATAGTTAGAAACTGATTCAGCAACAAAGTGTAATATGAATTTTCACTTTGATCCCTTTGTGCACAATGAGAAAGCCCTGTCTGCTTTTGGGACAGTGCTTTTGAGTGGTAAAATGAGGGACATTACTCCTAATGTGGAACAGTTGAGAGCTATAACTCCAATGGTCATGCTTGATCACACTGTACTGCAAATCACATTTCAGCATTGCAAAACACTGTTTAAAATAACTATCCATACTGTACACGAACACATTCCTAAATACAATACCATAGCAATGTTATGCCATAAAGTGCTTCACAACATTTTTGAAAAGTGTGTAATCTAAAATGGTCCTTTCCTGACAGACAGTATCATCATTGGATAATTCACATGTGGGATACTTCTCAGCAAAAATCAGTTGTATACTTTGAAAATCTGGTATTGTAGATTCATGAGTAGCTGTCTGCAAAATAAAAAAAAACTCTGCAATTTGCAGAGCACAGGGCAAATTACATAAATTGACCATGCAATTTACACAACTGCAAACATTCTACTATGCAAATTGATGTAATTTGCCACTTCGTGGGGAATTTTTGACACAGTTCATGTCAAACATTCACCACAATGTACAACTTGTATCAATTCACATACTAAAATGTGATGAATTTGCATAGTGGGCACCACGCAAATACTTTGCGTAGCGCACAAAGCTGACAAAATTCACACACAAATGTTATGTTTGCAACACATCTACTCATCGATAGCATAAAGCTCATAATTTCATTATATGTTTGGGAGCCCCTGAAATCTTGGGAGAATCTTTGAATAAAAAATGTAAGTTTTAGACAAATGTTGACCTTTGACTACCAGGTTTGTTGAGACACAGCAAGGTCAGGCTGTCCGCGGATGATACTGTTTTAGTGGCATCTGCTGACAGTCTCACCTCGCTGGGACAGGATCTACAGGAGGATCTTACCAGAATGGAATCATGGTTTGTAGATTCAGGTCTCCTAATGAACAGTAAGAAAACACAAAGTATGATTTTCACATCTGCTGGGGGCAAACAGAAGGCCAAAATCCTGAATATAAAATGTAATAATGGTCAGCAGGTAGTGGACGCAACATGTTACAAATACCTAGGTGTTTTAATAGATAATAAATTGTCATATAAAGAGCATATTAAATCAATGACAAAGAAAATTAATCAGAGGCTAGGAGCCCTGAGGAGAATCTCAAACTGTTTTACAAAAAGTATCAGAAAGAAATTAATTCAACAACTACTTATTCTGACATTAGAATATGGATGCATGGTATACAAGAACGCAAATAAAAAATATCTTAAAAAAACTAGATCAGGCATATTATAGACTCACTAGGTTTGCAAGTTGCAGGATATTCGGTACCCATCACTGTAAAATTTATCAGGAGTTGGATTGGCTTGGACCAGATTAAAAAAGAACATTTAACTGGTTGTCCTGGGGTTACAAAGTATTAAAGTCAAAAATCGTACATCCGCTAAGATTTCTTGTGTCATCTGTATTCCCAAGTTGTAAGTATAATCTGAGAACAAGTGACACAAACCTAACTTACCCATGAGTCTACAATAGATTTGGGGAAGCTATGCCACATACTTCTTTGGCAAAGTCTTGGAATGGAATAACAACAGAATTAAAGGTCAAAAACTCAATCGATGAGTTTCAAAATGCCTTATGGAAGTCTTTGCAAAAGCCCTGCAAATACTACACATGAACTATAGTTCCCTTGAATGTGTTCTAAGTGCAGTTTGTAACCTACATGTTTTTATTTACTTTTAATAAGTGTGTTTTGTATGTATTTTATGTAATTTGTACAGGTCATTCATTCAAAATAGGGATTTTTTCCCTAATTCTATGTACCTGAATAAAAAGACATCTTATCATCTTCATTTCATGTTTCTCCCACATTTTCTTTATAATGACAGTAGATGTTTCTAGGTTGCTACAGTAAGAGTATAACATGAAGGCAGTATCACTGTCTCATAGAGTTCATCTGCTCTTGTGTACACTTGACATTGTAAGGAATAAGCCTCTGCTTGTGACATCTCAATTTATTACTATGGAAATGTGTATGATGTCCAATGCAGGGGATTATGAAGTCAGCTATAGATAAGCAACCAGAGCAGATGAAGCTTAATAGACAGGGATCTCAGTTTAGTGTCAAGGGGCTGGATTTTCAGAGAATCATATCAGGAATCTCACACAATTGCTTTACATGTGACATGGATGTTTGACCACAAAACATGGTCTAACTGTATGTCATAGGTGCCATGAGCCGCATACTGAAAATGATGCATAGGTCAAAAATGTTACACATACATTACTTTTTTAGCCATTGATTGAGCTGAGCATTGTAAATGTAACAGAATGTTTGAAAATTGCCAGAAAACACTCTACCATATTTACTGGGTGCAGCTGTGGCAGGACAACTGAAGGAAGTGGTGTATCTAAACATCTGAACATCATGGCCATTGGGCATAGTTATAAAGAAAAATGAGATGTTAAATACAGAAAATGAATGAAATACAAACCAAAATGTAGTATACAGTACATATGATGTTTTTTTCACTACATGCCATTTCATCACTGTCTGCATCTCTCTCTAAAAATTAAATGAATTAATCCTTTAGCTATAAGATACAACTCATCTCCCTTCTGTTATAAAGAAAAGTATAGATCAAAGAAATGCTCTAGACCAAAATGGTGTGCTACTTTTCTTGCATGTGAGACTCATTTTGTTTGTTAGAAGTGTCCCATGTGCAGCTGCTCAGGAAATGGGTTTGTGCAGGAAAATGTCTGCCAAATTTTTAATATATATTATAGATCAACACTGATTAATGGTATATTAACATCTTACCATGTCAGTTGTCGTACACTCTACTGCGCACAGCAATACTGTGCAACAGGAACAGCGTGGTCAGGAAGAGTGGGAGGGTGCAAAACCGTGAAAGGATGTATGCGCGGTAGTGTACCCTCTCACTGTTTCCAGGAAGAGGATAAGACCTCTGCTGGGACAAGGGGTCAGTGAGCAGCTGTCATGGCTCTACTGGATGAGCCACAGGCAGAAAGGGAGCCAGTGCATCTGTGAACCGGGTTTCAATTTCCGGTCCCAGATACAGAACATTTTTTTATTTTTTGCATTTTGTGCCATTTTAAGTGCTAACACCCCCCAGAGTTGGTTATTTAAGTTGGGGGTGGGGTGGGGGCACAACCCACCGTATTGAGGGGTGCTGGTGTGGAGCCCCATGCAAGACATACAGTATTTCATTTGGCAATATATAATGCTATATTGGCAGTGCAGTATATGGCTGCACTGTAATGTCTTGTGACATTATGAACCCCTGCTTATTAACACCACTGCTGAGAACACTCTTGGAGTTGTAAAAGTGGTCTCAATTACATTTTGTAGGGTTTCAGAACTGCTCACCTTTGATTCACAGTTCTTGTACATTAAGAATCTTATGAGACCACACTTACCACCATAACAGTGGTCCAGTGGCAGTATTAATAGACATTTATCATTAGTAAAGCCGAGAACAGGAATTGTGTAGCAGATACATCTATCTTGGTCTACTGTAAGAGATATTTAGCTGATATTACATCTGGCAAATATGAAATAATATTTATATATATTTTTTTCAATTCTGTTTATTCTCCAGTGTCAGACAGGGATGAATCCCATATCAAATCCCATTAGTTCTCTCACCTGGCATCTCCCTTCAACTGCCCTGACCAGAGGCCCTGTAGCTTAACTCATGCAGTGGGGCTCCACAAGGGGAGTGACTGAGATCCATCTTGAATCCAACAGCAACTTTGGCCAGGGTGTTATTCAGTAGAGAGAGAGAGAGAGAGAGAGAGAGAGAGAGAGAAAGAGGAGGTTTCATATCACACTGATCCTGGGGGCTTTCTCCTTAGGTTCCCCAATGAAAATGTGGATGTGCAATGATATCAGTGTGAGGACATGCATGCTCCCATGCATACTTTGCAGACATCTGTCATCATCTTCCCCCTATGACATGGTCCTAGCTGCTGTACTCTCACCCTCCACTGGGTGTGACTCATGTGCTAGGCACCTGCAATGTTCCCTCCACCACTCCCAGAAGAGGAGAGTAGTCCATGCGATGCTCATTTTACCTCCCCCCCCACCCACGCCAGCCCTCTGAAACTCCAGGCTCGTTCTCAGACCTGGGTCATCAGTGTTGCATGTGATAGAGCTACTGCTGTGCTGGCAGGCAGGCCTCATATTTATATTGACTGAGTGATTTATGTATTTATATTTATATTGACTGAGTGATTTATATTGACTAGGTGATTTATTGATTGACTGAGTGATTTAAGTATTTATTTTATTGTACATATATTTATTTATTTAATTTTGTTAACTGGCATATCAAACTGGAACAGACTTCCTTTTACAGTAGTGTCCTGGACATTAGTAAAACTGCTATTAGAGGTACATTAGCAAAGTACAAAGACTTATATTGAGATCTTGAGTAGAACTGTAGCATTCTGTGCAGTTCTCAAGTAAGACATTTAGCCTTGCATGCTTTTTCTTTGTTCATCACTTCTTCTGATACATCATTCAGAGTATAATAGTGTTTTTGTAAAAGTCTCATTGCATTTTTGTGCTTTCAATTTGTGTATCATTACATGCTTGGTCAAATCCTTCATCTGTTTAGGGATCTTTGTCTGATTATTAAGAAAATGTTACATTTGTTCAAACATGAAAAATGGTGCACTTTCCTTTTCAGTTATTTATGGCACTGTGGTAAAAGCAATTCAAATGTCAGCCAAAAAGGAAGGGAGGGAGAAAAGGAGGGAGGGAGGACTTTTGGTTTTATATAATATTCACCATACAGACTATATACCAAAGTGTTCTACAATCCAGAAGAGGGATCGGAGAGAATGGTGCTGCCATTTCCAGAGCACAGGAAGCTCATGTGACATACTTGGGCTTACTCTGTGATCAGAATAAGTTCCAGTTGTGGGATTCATGTCCTGTTTTTCAAAAGTCATGGCTCTAACCACTGGGCTAATCTGCCTCCCTTTCAAATGTACAGTAGGTATCCATTTTATAGATTGGTATTTTAGCTCAGACTATCTCTCTTTGTGCCTAAATGAGGTTTTGATCAACTTTTCTTATTCAGTACTGCTGGTTCCTTTCTTGTCTTTTTTGTGTTCTTCTGTACATTCGTCCATTTTGTTGGCCTCTTGCCTTAGAATTTACCAGGGTCAAGCATTAATTCTCAAGAAACCCATGCCCTGCCAAGAGGTATTTCTTACTTACCATATTAAACAGGTAAAACATTCCCTCAGACCTGATTGTGTAAGAAACATTCTGAACTGTGGTGATATCTCATGACAACACCACAGTCTGGAAAAAGTTCCTGGCAGCCATTTTCACCCACATGTCATCCATATGATAACAGAAATACTGTGGTCTATTCCAGAATCTTTGTAATCATTTGGAGCATTAGTTCTCACACTTTGTGACAGTGAGCGTCCCCAAGCCATGGAACAGATTTCGAGCCTCCCTCAAATTTAGAAAAAATCTTGGGCCTCCCCATAGAAAAAA
Source organism: Neoceratodus forsteri (assembly GCA_016271365.2). Lineage (NCBI taxonomy): Eukaryota > Metazoa > Chordata > Ceratodontiformes > Ceratodontidae > Neoceratodus > Neoceratodus forsteri. Next base: position 604,494,396 of record CM057449.1, on the reverse strand, counting down.
AGAATCATACTTTTGCACAGTGCACCAGGAATCAAGCGGGACTAATAATGTTGACAGAGTATATTCTCTTTTTATTTGACTTATTGTTCTCCAACCCCAACCCCACACCCCAGGTTATCCTTGTCACTCCACTTTTCTGACTCTTGGACCATTATTACACTGCTTCCTCTCCATCTGGAACAACTAACCTAGCCACATCATCTTTCCTCCCCTTACCCTGTTAAGCAACTTCTTGTACCCTTGCAGAGGTCACATCTGAAACATGCATTGGCTCAGTGTGCCTTTCCCAGACACCAATTTACATATAAATAAATACCTACTGAAGAAATGAGCCTTGACTCAGTGTGCCTTTCTCAGTCACTAATTTGCATATAGACACCTACTGTAGAAACAAGCCTTGACTCAGTGTGCCTTTCCCAGTCACTAATTTGCATATAAACACCTTCTGTAGAAACAAGCCTTGACTCTGTGTGCCTTCTTAGTCACCAATTTACAAGTAAATATACACCTACAGTACAAACAGCTTTGGCTCGGGGCCTTTCCTGTTCACCAATTTGTGCATAAGTAAAGAAATTCACCTGCCATTATCCCAATTTAGTTTGCTTCATCCCTTCACACAAAACATCCAAAACTTAAAATTTAAATACAGTACATTATCAGACTTGACTGGGCCTCCCCTTGAACAGCATGGGGCCTCCCTTGGGAGGCTGGCCTCACCATTTGAGAACCACTTATTTGGAGTAATGGTAGTTAGATGCACTTCACTATACCACAAGCTTGACAGTGGCCCCAAGATAGCACATACCCTCTTATGTAGTATTGCTAAAATATTAACATTTACAGTGGATAAATCAATATCAAGATCATAGTTACTGGGGGGCAAAATATGCAAAATGTTATTAGACCCTTTGTACAGAATATGGTTACACATCAAGTTCCTGTTGCTTTAATAAAGGCTAGAAAACTAAAACAAACTGCACCTTTGCTAGCTGAGGAGGAGATGTATGACCAACATCAACCTCCACTAACAAACTAATTATACAAAGTCACTCAGCCTTTAGCACTTGGCTACAAGTGCAAAATTTACTGCTGCATAGAGTACTCATTTATTTGTAGAGGGCAATAACCATGTAACAGTGTTCCCTAATTGAAAACATAATTTTCCTTAAACAGTGGTACAGTATGAGCCATGTCTCTCCAGACATAAGATATCATTTCAACATGTCATGCAATAAGGATTCCAATTCAGGTTGCATCATGATCAGCTGTCACCTGGGGAAGATTCTTGGGAATACCGTGCAAGTTAAGAAGGTGCTGTTAAGTTTCAGTTTCACAAAAGAGTTCTTCATTTTTTATTTTTTTTAAACCTCTAAATAGTATCCTTATTCACTTGTCGGCATTTACAGTTGGATAAAAAGGGTTAACACTATTTTGTTTGTTCCATATCTCCTTGTTCATCCATATTAGTTATCCTCTCATTGATTCTCTTCAGAAAAAAAATCCATTTTTGAAATATAATAACATTTGCTGCAAAAGGAATCCCAGATCAAAGCTTCTAAGATGGGGACTCATTTCAGAACGCCTATCTCAATGGATGCTGCACCCACACTAGAATAATTTTTTCCCAACATTGCTTTTGGAACATGTTACCTGCCATTGCCAGAATGTTATATTTACCTACATGGACACGATCCTACAAGAGTCAGGATGGATACCATCATCTAACCATTTTCTGCACATAATACTGCTCCTGGTATGTTTTCTGGCAGCACCATGACATATAAAAATAATTTGATTTGTTCAAGAAAGGTCAACCTTTCTCAACCCCCTAAAACCTTGGCTCTATGTAAAAATGGGGCTACAGGTTTTTCCACAAATGCTCACCTCAGTGTTCTGTATACGCTTGGATGAAACTTGTACTTTCTTCTTCCTTGTATGACATGTGGATGCCATCCTTAAAAAACTGCACCCCAAGTTAGATGCAGGTACAGGAACTGGGGTTGCATTCCTCTGCCAGTCAGGTGAGCATTGGTTGAGAAAATGATCCTCCCAGTTTTCCACTACAGTAATGTAGTCTATAGTACTGCTCCCTAAGACTTCCTTAACCAGACTGGATTCCCTTTTCTATTCCTTCTGCCAATTTGCCACCCCTACACTCACCACAGGACTCTCTTTCAATTTCTCTCATTCCCCTCTCTTGCTGACAGGTGGCATTCCCACTGTGCTAAATTTCTATCCAAATTCTGGTTTGGCTCTCTTCTCTCCTATCTCCCTTCCTCCCTATCTCTCCCTCCCCCCTCCCACTCCCTTAGATCCCTGACACTTGGACACTGTCTGTGCCCTAGATCTTCCTCTGTCAGCCAGGCTGCTTTCTCTCATCCTTCCCCAAACTGTGGAACTCCCTTCCCCCTCCACCCACCATGCCTCCTCCTTTTGCCATCTCTTCCCTTTTGCACTTCTTTTCTGCTACTTGCAATTGTTCTCAGTTACCCACCCATTCCCTTTTTCCCACTCCACTTTGACCCTCCCCTGCTGAACATCCCCCATCTCCCTCTGACTGGCACCTTCCACATAAGTCACATCCATGATTATGCTGTCGACTCTGGTGCTGTCATACATGGTCACGGTGCACTAAGCCCACTTCTGCACCAGCAGAGTGGTCCCTGCCCTAGTCCCTATGCCACTACCCTAACTAGAACTGTAACTACGAATTAACTTCCACCTATCACTATTGAATGCAGTACTGCAATAAGTTTATAAGTGTATTGGGTGTGCTGCAGTAACTCTCTTCCTGTTGCTAGCTGATATCTTGACTTATTGTTGACTTCTCAATAATAGTGATTGTTACAGTTCTGTTACAGGCACACTACCATATTATTTTGCTTTCCCTGACTGCAACATGTTCCATCTGCATTTAATTGTATTATGGGTTAAGCACTTAAGAACTATAAGCTCTTACAATTCTGCTACATGTAAAACTGGCTGTTGGTTTAATTTGTTTGATTGTCTTATTGTTCCCCCTTCCCCTTTCCCCAGAACACACCTGGAAATTAGCAATAACTGCTCAGTGTGCCTTTCCTGGTAAAACGTCTAAATAATAAATAAATAAATATGATTATTTCACATGCCCTGTGGATTAACAGTTATTCCAAGGTACTGAAAATGTTTTATCAACTAAAGATGCTCACCATTAATGTTCCATTGAGAATTGCATAATTTCTTACCAAAGATAACTAATTTTGTCTCAGTTATAGATTTTTGTAGTTTATTAACAGTTTCACTGTGCAGTGCATCATAGCAGTGAAAAGTTTGATCTATACTTTTTTATTCTATTTTTGAGTATCCCTTGTCTTCTGACTTACACGATAACCTTCCTTTCCTATTTTGAGTGTACTTGAGCACTTTTTTCACATTTGAAATAATAAAGAGGGCTCCCATTAATATGGCTTGAACCACATCTTCATTAGAATTTTCAGCTGTTTTTGTACACCTGTTGTTAGATATGGTCAGGGAACAGAGTCTTCTGCAATGCTAGTTTATTATTATCACAAGAAAAGTAATGGTAAACAGCAGGTGTTCAAAAACAACAGAGAATAGTGATGAAAAACTGGACCTAGCTGCTCCTTTTATTTTTTTTATTATTTCAATTGTTAATATAAATGGAAAAAGCAGTCTCAAAATGTGGAAAAAAAGGTGTTTTACAAGTCAGGAGATATGGGGCAATGTAAAATAGAATAAAAAAGTAAAGGTCACAATTGTCACTGCTATTGTGCACTGCTGGTTTAAATATCATTAGTAAAACAGACTAGTGTGTAATGGAGTCATAGGTTTAGTGAATATTTTAGAAAAATCACTGACTGAGTCTTAAACATAATTCTATGCTATATTTAGAACTAACTCATCCTGCTTCACATATAGCATGCTACTCAAGAACCCATTGCTATGACAGTTTCAAAGTCTGAATTCTCCTATAGGATATGAGGACATTTCCCTCAGCTTTGTATCCTAACTAACCAATCATCTGCTCCTGATGCGTATCGTCTTTAAACTACTTCTGCCATAACATACTAAAATATACTGTATTTACTTGGATTCCTGCATAACTACAGTACCTGAGTGTCACTAGTTTGCTATTAAAGGACAAGCTTAAAAAAGGGATGCATGTAAATGTTCTGGTGTAATAGAGCACTGTGATCCTCACTCTTAATACTTCCACATCAATACTGCTAATTAAGATATGACAGGGAGAATGCTGTGATGGGATAACAGCACACTTCAGGTGTGTTGTAAGACAAAAGGCATCAACCACCCAAAAAGTGCCACTATTCCTCCACAAAGCACAACATGGTGTGTCTTATTGCAATTGTAAAATAGAGCAATGAATTTTATTTTGCTGGTGCGTGGTGAAAAAATGTGCAAAATAAAATAATATTAAACATTTTATTGATATTTTTAAAAAGGTTCATTCACCCCACTAAAATGGCACCAGCATGTCCTAGCATTGGCATGCCAAATTAGTTTCAAATATTACACACATCAAAATACATATACTGTATATTTTTTAATTATCAGTTAAACCCTGTTTACCTGTTTCTTTACCTTTCCTCCTTAAATTATATATACTCACTTTCCCCAGCCTGTTTCTTTTCTATCATTCCTACATTTAATAGATGGAATGTTTACTATGGATGGAATACAAGAACTCAGATCTCTGCTCAGTCCTTCTGGCAGAATGTTCACCCTACCATTCATACAACAGAAGGCCAACTGATGAACTCTACCCTTGTGTTTTATCTACAGAAGGTTAAATGGCAAAGAGTTTTGCAAGACCTTGGTTTACAACTTACTAGGTGTGATGTTTGCCTTGGAATGGGAGACATGTGCGGGATTGTCCAATGGAGCGTGTAAAGATGGTGTCAGAAAAATAGGTTAAAATATCAATTTTCTATCATGGACACTAACCTGTGCATTTAGCCCAATACCACAAAATTTCATAAATCAATATAAATAATGTAATTCTGGTTCAGGGCCTTATTTTACCACCTGTTGTATGAAAAGTTCTTAATCGTTGAATAAATCCTTTTTTCCACACCCTTAGAATTGTGTATAAAAATAAATCTTTATTATTTCCTGTAGAATATAACAAAACACTAATAACTATACAAAAAGAAACACTGTAAACACTGAAAAGTAATGTAAACATAAGCGACAAAGGTTATAGAAAATAAACGAGAGAAAAAAAAGGAAGCAAAAGCACATAACTTGTAACTTTGACAACTTTTGTAAACAGTGAGATTGTTTATGCATATTTTATAGACAATGTTGTCTTATTAGCACTTCAGTGTTTCTTTTGGTAACTTAATCACATGCTTTTTCTTTGGCAAAAATGTACATATATCATTACTTAGATTTAAGCTTATCTTACTGTATGTACCCGACATTGTAATTATAAAGGAACATCCCCTCTAAGCAACCAACCTTCTTCCATATGCTACACTAAAACAAAAATATTTTAAGTAATATTCAAGTTCATGGCTGTTGTAGGCTTTGGGATTTCTTCAGGTTGCTGGTGAGAACTCTCCTTTCCTGGATGGCAAAGTTCTTTCAATTGCTGGATCTTGTTGTTGTTTCTGTTTTTACTCTTGTCTACACTTGAATCAGGGACTTTGTACTATTCTGGCATCAAAACAGCAGTGCAGATTTGTTTCTACTGTCTCCAGATGTCAATAAGTAGTCTTGGTCTCCTTTGTTCTGGTTTTGGAGGGCACTTCAAAACATTACTTCTGGTAAAATGTCAATTGCACAAATAAAACTCCTTACTGCATCATGATTTAGAAAGTTTCTGCTGTAGAAAGTTATTTTCTTGTGGCTGGCTTTGTTGCAGTTTCTGTTTTCTTTCAGGCTCAAACCTTAGGCTTTTGGACCTCAGCACCTCTGGTTTAAATGCAGCAATACAGGCTTGGTCCCTTGCTGGTTCAGCCATTCAGACAGGCTTTGGCTCTTTGGCTTAGATTTTGGCAGGCATCATAAAACAATAAAAACAAACAACAAAATTGCCAAGTCCATAGTCAGATGTTCACAGCATGAAGGTCTGAGAGAAACTGAGAGACTCTGGGATGGATTTCAAATTTTAGTCTTATTTCTTTGGCCAAAACATTGCCCTGACATCATTTTCTTCAACTTTTACCAACTCTGATTTGACTATGTAAATGATGTAGGGGTCAGCTCTCCTCCTTTTCTCAAGGATGACATTTTTGTTCAGAGTTCAGTTTTTGAGCTTAAAATATTTTTATTCATTACTTCTGAATGTAACAAAATAGCATTTCCAAATAAACATTTTTAGATTCAGTTCATTGAGAGCAGTCATTTGAACCATGCCCCATGTCTGTGGTATAAGTATTTCTTAAGATATGCTAATAGTGATTATAAATTTAATGTTTAGTAAGGTATTTTAAAAACAAAGCAGTACTTTTGTTTCCCAGATTTCAGGCTTCGGAATGAACTGGATTTCATTCAAGAAATCTTTAAGAAAAGTCTCTAACCATGGATTTCATTGTAAGCACATGGTTCCTTTGTTCTGGGAGCACTGGAGCATACAATCATGTTGTCTGCAGCTGTTAAAGAAATATTTTAATCAGTGTGGCAGCTTCCTGCATCCATGCACCTATCAGAAAGTCATATTCCTGGATTTGTCATGACCATAGCTTCAATTTGAGACCAAGCACCTTTATGTAACATTTGTGGTTTTGGTGCAGAAGTTCTTTGTAAATAATAATGTTCATAGAGTTGCTGCAGTCATTTTACAGGTTAATATGTTCTCCATCAGTCGGCTTACGTTGGTGTTTGCAGATTCAAAAGTATTCATCCAGTGGATAAAAGTTTGTTTCCATTATAAGTCTATGAAGAGTTCCAACATACTCTTTTTTTTTCATTGTTTAGATAGCCCAACATCTTGGGCTAAACAGCAGGGTCATAAATCCTTAAGGGTGCCATCTTGGAATGTGGTTACCATGGAATTCCTGTAGCTTTTTGTTTTGGTAATGAATTTATTACTTAAGATCCTTTAGCTATTTTCAAGTAGACATTTTAGTGTCTCTTAATATAGTCTTGTTAAGGCCAGCTTAGGGGTGTCAGTTCTACCCATCTGCTTAAAACAGAGTAACTGGATGATTTTTTTTTGTAGAGTACATGTTAAGTAAATTCATCAAGGCTGACCCAAATGCCTTGTATGACTTCCCTGTTATCCACCATAGCCTAATAATATAACTAACATAATAGTAATAGCACATATGAACATATGAATATACAAAATGCCAACAGAAACAGGCCTCATGGTCTATCGAGTCTGCTCAATTGTGCAGCTAGCCCCTCAACTTGCAGTTGCCCCACCCTCCCCTAGTAATAATAATAAAATGACTAAAGAAATATTTTTCTAAATTCAGGATTTGTTCCTACATTTTCCCTCTTTTGAAATAAAAATGCACCCCAAAATAATGCATTTTCTAATTCAAAACTGTAATCCTACCATATGGGCATATAGTGTAAGCATCACAGGGAAATGGATCACTTTGCACAATATTGAATCATTATGTTGTAAAATGACATCATTGGCACATGACATCATCACCTGTGACATCATTGCCTGTGACATCATCAGATGTGACATCATAAGAGGTGTACTTATTCACATAGAAAATCCAACTGTTGTAGCATCACACATGATTACAACTCCATATACTTCTCATTTAACTGCTTTGACATTTATCTTTGACACATTGAAGTTATTTTACATATCTTACTAACAGAACAATTTATAAACTTTTTTAGTCACTGGGTTCAGTATCATCACTTAACTCTTCAGTATGACTATTTTCACAATTTACACTTTCTTTTTATTTACAGCATCTTGCAAAGTCTTTCTACAGTATGGTCTCAGTTGATTAATATGTAGCAGTAGTAGCAGTAGTAGTAGTAAAATCTTTATTTTTATACAGGAAGATGACAAATGCATCATTAGGACAAAAGTCTAGTTTTCAAGAAGGTCCAATAAGAATTTGACAAATAACATAAAAACGCACTAAAATACATAGAATTAAAATAAGTAGTATTCAGATTTAAGCCAACTATAGCTCCATGATATTATGTATTCCTCTTAGATGAAGTCCAATTTACAAATGTTAAGTAAATAGAGAGGTGTAATTTAAGCATATAATACAGATAGGCTTCTTAACAGGTAGGCTTCTTAACGGTTTACACATTTCACTGTGATGTTGTTTTTGAGCTTGACATGGAATATTTTAAGCATACAATACGGATAGGCTTCTTAACAGGTAGGCTTCTTAACAGTTTACACATTTCACTGTGATGTTGTTTTGGAGCTTGACATGGAAGAGTTTTGGATGCAAATTTAGCTCATTATCTTGATTTTTTAGGTTTCCCCAATGCTTAGTGACTAAATTGGAAAATATCATGTTTCTGTATTTGTTATTTATTTTTATTGTAAAAAATGTGTGTGTAATATTGTTTCTTAAGTTATATGTACATTTTCCTTCACTCAATGTTTCTATAAGATATGTTGTTTTTTCTGATCTGATTATTCTGTGTATCAAACAATTCCATTTTATGATTCTTTTGTTGTCTAGATGAATTCAATTTAGTCTATTGTACATTGTGCAGTGGTGGGTATTAAAATCACAGTTTAAAACAAATCTTGCTAACTTATTGTACAATTTCTCCACTTTTCCCATGATAGTCTTATAGGATAGACTGTATATATGATCCCCATTGTCTATTATTGGTAAAAGTAACAAATTTACAACAGTCTCCCTCATCTTAAAATTTAGGCAGTGGTGAGATCTCTTGAATGCCCCCAATCTGGTGTCTACCTTTTTGATCTTGAGATGTATATGATGTTAAAAGTTTAAGTTTGCATCTACCAACATCCTAAATATTTATATTCACTTGCTTGGGTTAGAGCCTCTCCATTGTTTATTTTAATACTGATTTCTTTTCTTATTTTGTTTGAAACTATTGAATTGAAAACCATTGTTTGTGATCTTTTACCATTTAGTACTAATTTAGAATCCGTAAACCAGGTACATAGGGTATTGAAATCATTTTGGAGATATTTTTCCATTTCTGTTACATTTTGACCAGTTGCTAAGAGAACTGTATTATCCACCTACCTGTATAAATGCAGGCTGGAATTCCTTATAAGCTCTGCAGCCTGGCTTAAGTATATCAAAAATAAGGTAGGTCCCAGAATAGACCTCAGGGCCCCTCCCCCCACACTTATTGGTACTTTTTTTTTAGAAAAAATATCTCCCAGTTGAACTTGTTGATGGTTTTCTAGGTAGGAAACAAACCACTGGATAGTGTCTTCAGCTATACCTATGTCCATAGTCTGTTTTTCAGTATATCATGGTCAACGCATCAAAGGCTTTAGACAAGTCCATGAACACTGCACCAACCTCCTTTCCATTTTTTTAGTGGAGTTGATATCAAATTGACAGGTGAGTGAGTGCGGTGTCCATGGAGTGTCCTCCTATGCTGTAAATCTGGATTGATATTTAGAAATGATTGAGTATTTTTCCAGGTATTCTCTTAGCTGTTCCTGAATCAAACCTTCTAGTATTTTTCAGATTAAGGACAAAAGGGTTATTGGTCTATAATTAGCTGGATCCTTTTTTTTGGCCACTTTTAAAAATAGGGACTATTGTAGCAATTTTCCAAGATCTTGGACATTTTCATTCCATTAAACTCCACTTGAATAATTTAGTTAATATTGGGGCTATTATTTCATTTGAATCTTTTAAAAATTTACCTTCCACCCCATCCAAATCACATGCTTTATTTACTTACAATTTTCTTATGTATTTCTTTACCTAGACACACCCATTTAAGTATTATTTCACCAGTGTTTTTCTTTTTGATCTCAATCTGATATGCTACAGGTGAGACTTTGTCTTTAATTAAAAAGGGACCTTCCCAGCTTGGAAGGAACTTTTTAACTTTATCCTTATCCCTGCTGTAGTTCAAGTAAAATACTTTATCTCCAATTTGATACTCATTTGGATTAGCTTTCCTGTCATAATGTGACTTATAAGCATGAACACCTTTCTCTAAGTTCTTCTGAGCAAATGCAAAGGTCTCTTGCAAATGCTGCTTTAAATTAGTTACATATTCATGTGCTGTAGTGGCACATGCCAAATTTACATCTCCTGTTGTGTACAGGAGGTGGAAATGTAACACCATTTGCCTTCCTGTCATCATTTTAAAAGGTGAGATGCCTGTGGATTTTTTGGAGGTGACACGGATGGCCATTAACACCGGTGGTAATTTCATATCCCAGTCCTTTCCTGAAGAACTGAGATATTTCTTTAGTGCATACACAATTGTCTGGTTAGTGGTGTTCCACCTGTCCAGATGATTTTGGATGATGGGACATGTGTAGTTTCTGTTGAAACCCTAGTATTTTCCATACATTTTTCTATCACTTCGCCGGTGAAATAAGGACCTCTGTCAGATTCTACTCTCATTAGTAATCCCCAGTGGCTAAACACATGGTTTATTAATAACACAGCTGTGGTTTCAGCAGTGTTATTTGGGGGCAGGTATACACTCAACCCATTTTGTGAACAGATATATGACTGTTAAAAGGTACTGAGAAAGGAGAAGCCAGAGAGGGTGAGTGGGGCAGCAAGGTCAGCTGCCACTGCGGGGGCTGACCAAACGAGCAGACATGAAAGACCGTTAGGCCTATTCTGCTGGAATTTTAGTAAGATAGTATGTTAGTACTGATTACTTCTTGAGGACCTTGTAACAGGGCCAATCCAGTCAGTTTGGATATCAGACCAGGGCATGGTGATTCCTTATGTCTGAAGTGGTGCCCTAGGCCTTGGAGAAGCAAGCTGGAACTTGCAGCATGTTATACATTCTTGCACATACATTGTCACGTACTGTACATTTAAGGCCAGTGGGCTGCCTCTTTTAGCATTTCATATGTTCTTATGTCCCCACTATGTGCCCCAGATCATCATGGGCATGCTGTAACATAATCCCCCTATGGCCTAGAGATACCACATATCTGGGCTCCCGCGACTCTCCACCAGTTCTTACCAAGAGATCATTCCTTAAATTAAATTTACTTTTTTAGTCATACATAGCTTTCAGTTCATGGTTGCTCTGTAGGTCACTCTGAGAAATCACATTTACAGTGAGATCCTGGATGAAATGATAAAACTTCCCTACTGTTCTATCTTCTTTTTGCATTTTTACCAGATCAGAATCAGGTTTGTCACTATACAAGTGTAAAACCTTATTTCCCTATTCCTGTCATTTTGTCTGGCTGGTAACCATATCCACACTTACTTGGACAGGAGGAACTAAGTCCCATGTTTCTCCATTCAGGTCACCTTCCCTAGCTAGAGCATTGGCTAGGTCATTTCCTGTTTTGTCTGGTCCCTGAACTTTTGAATGTCCCTTTACCTTTTTCCAATAGACTATTAAACCATCGTTCTGAACTAACTGGTCTATAGCTAAAATGAGTTCTGCATGCATCACCTTCTATTTTCTTGAACTAATCATATTATTCACCTTCCACTCTGGAAAATGTGTGACAAAATTATATTTAACATAGTCAGAGTCAGTACAAATTACAATATCTTGCAAGTTATTCTGCACTGCAGTTTGTATTGCTACATGGACGGCTGCTAACTATGTATACTGGTTAGTCTTGGAACCCAGCTTGTACTTAATAGGAGGACATGGGATATTTTCATGCCATAACACTCCTAGACCACAATGCTGATTTCCATCTTGCTTGAATGAACAACCATTAACATATGTTCTAGGAAACTTCTTAAACAGATTTTCATCATAAGGGTGGTATCTGTTTTGTTGTCATGCTATGGCCAGTTCTGAAGGTTTCTCCAGGCTCATGTACTGGATGTTCATTTACAGTACAATCATGCATCTCCAGATCTGCTAGTCCATGAGCTACAGCATTATTTTTATTCCTAACGTGTTTAACTTCTAAGGGTAGGCCCTGGAGTCCTAAAGTCCAGGCCACAAGTCTACTGCTAGACACATTGCCATTCCTGAGTTTCTGGCTTTCCAGAAAAGCAATAGGTTGGTGGGGAGTCTCTACAACAACTTTCTTACCACAAATATAGTTTTTGAACCATTGTACTGCCCATACAGTAGAAAATAATGCATTTTCACAGTCTAAAAATGTCTCCGCAACATTACTTAAACATTTTGCTAGCATAAGCAATTGCACGATTGTCTGAATCATGTTTCTGATATAACATTGCAGTAGTGCTGCTGTTAGTGTACCATGTTTCCAGATAAAAGTCCTTATCCATTATTGAGTAAGCACGGCATGAAGCTTGAATCAGACTATCTTTCAAAGCTTGCATGACTGTTTCTTGCTCTTTCCCCATATACAGGGTTCTTCTTTTTCCAAGAGCCTGGTGAGAGGACTGGCAATTTCAGCACAGTCCTGGATAAATTGTATTGAGTAATTACAGATTTCAAGGAAACTGTGTAACTCTTTTAAGATTTTGGCTGCACCAATGTTCTGAACTGCTTCTACCTTGTTGTGCTGAGCCAGGCCCAACTTCATAACCAAGATAGTTTACCTGATTTCTGAACTACTGTCCCTTGGTCAAAGACAATTTGGCACAAGCATTTTTCAACTGATTTAACACATGAGTTACCTCTGCCAGGTGTTCTTCAAAAGAATTGCTTTTGATCAGTACATCATCCACATAGACCAGATTTCCTCAACTTTCAGCATCAGGCATGGCCTTGTGCAGAAGATATTGAAATCTGTAGGGGAATTTAAGTGCACAAATGGACACCTGTTCCATGTGTACTGTCATCTTCCAAAAGTAAAATCCAATTTGTACTGATCTTTGGGATCTACTTTTAGTGTCCAAAACCTATTTGCTATATATAGGGTGATGACATATTTTGCACCCTCAACTTTGGTCCAAATATGTCATGGGCCAACGAGATAAAAGTATCTGTTGGTTCAACTTCCTGTAGTTGATAGTGAGCCTCCATTTTCCTATAGGTTTCAGTACAGGCCAAATGAGGAAATTATAAACAGAATTCACCTGTCTAATAATTCCTCACACCATTAGGGTATCAAGTATCTTTTGTATGTGTTCATAAGATGCTAGTGGTATTCTGCACTGGCGTACATAAACTGGACTTTTCCTAGGGTCTGTTGGTACCCTAGAAACATGAAGGTCAGTTACTCCACAATCATGAGCATCTTTTGCAAACATGCCCTTGAACTGCAGAAACATTTCATGAACCCTTTCTTTTTCTGCTTCTGTTTCACAATTGAATGCTTGTATAGCTTGCTCAATCTGTTCTTTCAAATCAGGAAAGGGTACGTTTGTACCTAACTCTACTATATCTTTAAGTACATCAGAAACATTTTCAGTATCAATTACATGTAGTTCTTTAAATTGTTTTGCTTCCTCAGTTGTAGTGGACAGAACAAGATGATCATTTTCCATTTTGTATGTATGAATTACGTTCTTATTTACTGGACAAATTTCTTGCAATGCAATTAAACCACTTGATAAAGATATCTTCATTGATCTAATTTTACATACTAACATACTACTAACATACTAAAATGCCAGCAGAATAGGCCTAACAGTCTTTCGAGTCTGCTCAATTGGTCAGCCCCCACACTGGGTGCTGACCTTGCTGCCCACCTCGCCTTCTCTGGCTTCTCCCTTCCCAGTTCCGGTTATTCTTGCTGCATTGGATTTTGCTTCCAGAACCCATCCCCTGTACCTGTCCCAGCCCCTCTTGACCCCTCCACCATCTCTGCCTCCACCAGCCCCCTAGGTAGTGCATTCCATGGATCCACCACCCTCTCAGTGAAGTAGCACCTCCTCCTTTCTCCCCTGAATCTTCCCCCCTCCAGTTTCCACCTATGCCCTCTAGTGGCCCCCTCCTCCTTCCTTCGAAGCACCCTGACTGTTTCTCCCCTATTTACCCTCTTCATGTACTTAAAGACCTCTATCATGTCCCCCCGGTCCCTCCTCTCTTCCAATGTGTACATATTTAGCTCTTTGAGCCTCTCCTCATAGGTCCTGTTCCCCAAGCCCCAAATCATTTTGGTTGCCCTCCTCTGGACCCTCTCCAGGAGTTTAATGTCCCTCTTTAAGTGTGGCCTCCAAAACTGCACGCAGTACTCAAGGTGTGGCCTCACCAAGCAGTTATACAGAGGGAGCATCACTTCCCTCCTTCTGGAGGTGATCCCCCTAGCGATGCATCCCAGCATCCTGTTGGCCTTGGCTGCTGCCCTCCTACAAGTCTCTGAGTTGTTCATTTTGACTTCCACCACCACCCCCAGGTCCCTCTCAGCCATCGAGACTTGTAGCATTCCCCAGGGTGTACACTTGGCCTGGGTTTCTGGCCCCCAGGTGGAGTACCTTGCATTTCCCTGCATTGAACCTCAGCTTCCACTTTCTAGACCATCTTCCCAGAGCCTCCAGGTCCCCCTGTAGGGCCACCCTCCCCTCCTCCCCATCCACCACCGCCCCCAGTTTTGAGTCATCTGCAAAGAGACTCATCTCACTCCTGATTCCTGTCCTTATGTCAGAGATGTAGGCGTTGAACAGGAGGGGACCAAGGACTGATCTCTGTGGGACCCCACTAATGACCCTTCTTGGGGATGAGACTATCCTGCCAACTACGACCCTCTGGGTCTGGTCATGGAGCCAATTGCCTATCCATCTGATCATCTGGTTCCTCACCCCCATTTTTCCCAGCTTATCCAACAGGCCCATGTGAGGAACAGAGTCAAATGCCTTGCTGAAGTCTAGAAAGAGGACATCCACTGGTCTATCAAGGTCCAAGGCATTCGTCACCCAGTCATAGAACTCCACAAGGTTTGTCTGACACGATTTCCCCAAGACAAATCCATGCTGTCTATTGTCCAGGCACCCTGACTTTTCCAGGTCCCCCCCAGCCTCTCCTTGACAATGCCCTCCATCACCTTGCCCACCACCGATGTCAGGCTGACAGGCCTGTAGTTCTCTGCCACCTCCCTTGATCCCCCCTTGTGGATAGGCACTATATGCGCCACCTTCCAGTCCTGGGGCACCCACCCTGTCCTCAGAGAGATGGTGAAAAGCTCCGCTAGGGGTATCTCCAGGAGATCCGCAAGTTCCTTCAGCACTCTGGGATGTAATTTATCCGGCCCTGGTGCTTTCTCCATCTTAAGGGAGCTGAGGGCTTCCCTCACTCTCTCGCTGCTGTGATTTCCACTTCCAGTACCTCTTCTCCCTGCTTAGCCCTCCACCCTCCTGCCAGTGATGCCTCCCCCTCTCCCCAGACCTGCCGATATGTAAGGGTCTCCCCCCCTCCTCAGTATCTCTGTCTCCTCCCATGTATGATGCAGCACCCACATTTTCCTTGGTGGAAACTGAGGTGAAGTACTCATTTAGTACCTCAGCCTGCTCCCCCGGGTCTTGTGCCCATCTCTCCCCTGATTTAATCCTGCTAATCTGCCCCTTCACCCTTCGTTTTTCACCAATGTATCTAAAGAACCCCTTGTTCCCTCTCCTGATTTCCCTGGCCAGGTTCTGCTCCTTCCTTGCCTTAGCCGCCCTCACCACCCTAGAGGCCCTTCTAGCAATCAGCTCATACTCCCCTCGATCGCTTTCACTCCTTGAGCACTTGAATTGCCTATAGGCTGCCTTCTTTCCCTGCACCACCTCCTGGACCTCCCTCTTCCACCAGCAGAGTTTTCTGGCCCTACCGCATTTTCGTCTTACTCTTGCACAGGTGCTGGTAGCATCTTGCACCCCTCTCCTGATGATTTCCCACCTACTATCAGCGTCCATGTCTGACCCAATCCCATCCAAATGCTACTTAAGGATCCTTCCCATTTCCTTAAAATCAGTTCCCTAAGTCAGTTACCTCCATCTTGTGCAGCTTTCTAGCCCTCCTAGGTCCAGGCAGAACCAGACCATGGCATGGTCACTCCCGCCAATGGGTCTCTTTACCTCCAGGCCCTAATCTAGTCACTGTCTGCCAGGACCACATCCAGTACCCGCACCTCCTGGTCGGTTCCCCACCCTGCTGAGTTGAGCAGCGTCTTGAAAGACATCCAACAACCTCTGTTCCTGGTCACAGAAGATGTCATAGTCTCCCAGTCTGTTCCTGGCATGTTTAAGTCCCCAACACCACCACCATTCCTCTGCCCAGTCTGCAGTGTCTCCCAACATCTGCCACCAGACTGTCCTCCAGCTCCTCCGCCAGGGCAGGGGTCTATACACCACTCCTATTTTGCCTCTTGCCCCCCCCTTGTTATCAAGGTGACCCAAATGCTTCCACTGTTCCTCCTAGCCTCTACTCCCCTATGCCAATGCAGTTTTTGACTATCATTGCTACCCTCCTCCCTTCCCTCCCCTGTCCTTCCTGAACATAGTGTAACCCTCCAGGTTCAGGTCCCAGTCGTGTCCTGCAGTGGCCCAGGTCTCAGTGACTGCTGCCACATCTACTGCTCCCTCAGTTAGCATCGCCTGGAGCTCAGGCATTTTATTGCCCAAGCTCCTGGCATTTATGCAGACTACCTTCCACCCTTTCCCTATACTTCCATTTCCCTGCTCGTGTTCCCATGGGGATTCTGTTTCCCCTGGTCTGCACTTTACCAGTCAGCCTTTTCCTGCAATCCTCCAGCTCCCCAGAGGGGTGGAGACAGAGTCCCTCCTTTATCGGCACCCCCTTAACAGCTTTTTCTCCCATCCCTCCCTCCTTCACAAGTTTAAACCCCACTTTTCACCAATGAACTTCTCTATTTTCAACTTAAGGATTCCCCTCCCCTCCAAATTGAGATGGAGTCTATCTCTAGCATACAGCTCCTTATCCTCCCAGGTCTCCCCCCAATCCCCCATCAACCCATACCCTCTGGCCTCACACCACTCCCTGAGCCACTGGTTTATCTCCCTAATCTTCCTTTTGTTCTCCCCACTAGCCCTTGGCACCGGCAGGATTTCTGAGAAGGAAACTGTGCATCCTATGTCATGACAGACCCTGGGAAGCTCCCTGAATCTTGCCTGTATCTCTAGCTCACTATTTCCCTCAATGTCATTTGTACCCAGGTGGACCAGTATGTCCGGGGAACCCCCACAATCCTTTGCCAGCTGATATACCTCGTGCTTAGCCCTGTGCACCTTTAGTCCAGGGAAGCATTTTGTTCTAACTGGCCAGGCTTCTCCCTCCCTATCCCATTTGATACCCCTGATCATAGAATCCCCCAACAGGAGCACTCTGACCGCTTGTTTTCCTCCATTTCCCCCCCTTCCATGTCCCTCATCCTTTCTACTGGCCCCTCCACCCAGCTGGCTCCTTGTTCCTCCCCCTATCTGGGTGCCACATGCCACCCCCTCCTTATTTACCCTGACCACCCCCTCTCCTCCAATCCTATGCCTCTCCTCCTCCTGAGTATCCTTCTGTACCTTGCTAACTCCCCCCTCACTGCTCGCAACTGGTCCTTCTCCCCATCTGCTAAACTAGCCTGGCTCGTCCTCCCTTCCTTGCTGTCTCCATTTAGTCCCTCCTTGCTTGTTGTGCTCCCCTGGCCTAAACCCTCAGCTCCCTTTACTAAATCCTCCTTGTACTTCTGGTCCTTCTCCTTTACCTTTCCTCCCAACTGGTCCTTCTCATTGTGCTTTCCTCACTCTTCCCCCTGCCCCTCCTGCTCTGAGTCACTGCTCCCCATTTTCCTGCATTCCAGGTTCCCCCTGTTCTTCCTGCTATCTGCCCCTGCCTCCTGCCCCCTCCTTTCCATCTCTAACCACCCTGTCATGGCTACATCACCCCCTCATCCTCGAGCAGAAGAAGAAGAGTAAGCGGTTACTGAGTGTAAGATCTGATCCACCTCCCCACCTTGCTTCCTTCTGTCCAGCCCTGGCCATCTGTCTACTTCCCTGAGAATGTTGTCCCTCTGTCCCTCCTTTGTGAGGGTCCCCAGTTACCTGCCTGATTCCTTGGTAGTGTCCTTTTGGACCGCCTCTGCCAGGGCCCATATGTGACCCCTGAGTATTCTCCTGCACTCCTTTCCCTATACTGCTGCCCCCAGTGCTTGGTGTAACCATTGTGGGAGATCCCCTGCCCCCTTCCCCAACCATACCTCCCCCCTTCCCCCAGCTGTCTCCTAATCCCCGCAACCTCCTCCCTAAGCTGTGCCAGCTGGTAGCACACTGGGCAACCACCAAACTTCCATGCCCAGTCCAGTATCATGGCTGCTCCACACCCTGTGCACCCCACCACCCTCCCAAAGATGCCGGCCTAATGCCATGTGGTTCCATCCCCTTCCAAGTAGGTTTCCTTGGGTGAGCCACCAGGTTCCCCAGTCCAAGATACACCCCTACTGCCTAATCAGGTCACCCACTAATCTTAGATACAGTCCCACAGTACACGGTAACCCTGTTACTAGGTGCAGTACAACACAGTAAACTTATAAAGGAAATGAACAACTCCTAAGCTCCTCTCCCTGCCTTTAAATCCAACCCCAGCGGCTAGAACTATATGAGCTGCACCTGCAGCCTTTTCCTCCAATTGCAGGGCAGATGTTCCCCATAAATTAGCAGAACTCTGGGGAGGGAGGGTGGGGAGGTGGGTCTTGGGCAGACACCGACTCAAGAGAGTGTATCAGCTCTGTGTCTCCTCTCCAAGCCCAGAAGCCAAATACCCAGGCCCAAGCAAATCCCACCAAATAGGTTTTAAATCAGAAGAAATAGGCCTCCACCAGCACAGCCTGTACACAGTGAAACATCCAACAAATGAGCCCACTTACAGCCACAAAACCAGTTTTCAAACTTCCAACAGCCCCACAACAATACCCTGCTAGCCCCTTAGAAGTAAGAAAGACAAAAATAACCTTCTACCAAGTAAAATCCACAAGAACCCTGTAAAAACAACAAGCAGCAGCTACTGTCCTGGAACACAACTGATCCTGTCCCCTTCCAGTTCCTTCTGAGGAGACAAAGCAGCCAACACCACAAACCTGATTCAGCTCTGCCTCCAGTCAATTAGCTGAGTGAGACCTGGCCAGACCATTAACACCCTTTCCCCACTATGCAGTAATCTTTGCAGCTACTGAAGTCAGCAACAATGAATCAAAATTCAACCCAAAGCCCCCAAAATATGTTTGTTGCCAAAGGAAACAGGTCTCCAATTCAATCAGCTTCACTAAAAACACAAAGAAATAACCTTCTACCAAGTAAAATCCACAAGAACCCTGTAAAAACAACAAGCAGCAGCTACTGTCCTGGAACACAACTGATCCTGTCCCCTTCCAGTTCCATCTGGCAACTCCCCAATAACTGGAACAACTAATTCCAAAACATAAAATGATTCTCCTATTATTATTACTAACTCACATTTAGATTCCATAGTAATGGTCTCAGCCATTGGGTTTTGAACCAAGATTTGCATTACTCTGCTGCTCATGTCCAAGTAAGGTGTGGAATTGGTTTTTAATTTCATATCGGTACAGTGCTTGCTAAGGAAGAACAATGCAATTTGATCTGGTATTTCCTGGCCTTTCTTTATATTAACTCTAACAGAAAATTCCCTTACATAACCTGGAATTGTCATAGTGAACTCACTCACCACCTGGCACACTTGAGAAATAGTTTGTCCAGACCTCAAGACCTGTGGTGTCACTTTCACTGGGCAAGGGTCCCCCTTTATTCATGACCACAGAACATCATTGGCTAGGTCAACATACACACCAAGATGTACAAGGACATCTAACCCAAGGTGCATGGGAGATTCTAGGCCTCATACTACCTGCAAAGGGAGTAGAATTTTCTTCTGCTCTATTTGGAGATTTAAAGCACAGATGCCTACTCCTTCTAAGCTTTCTTCATGGTGCAGAACATTTTTCAGCAACTCCTGCTTCTTCACAAAGGTTAACCTAGGCCTCCGACTGTTGAACACCTTTTAAAACAGTTCACTAATGAGACATTGCTCATAGCCTAAGCACAACACAGGATTAGGTACCTGCAAATTCTCTGCTTTGGCTGGCACATGTAATTTGTCTCCCTCTCACCTTATTTTACAGAGGAAAGTCCCATAATCCAGTGGCCTTTCTTTTCCTCCATCCTCAGGAGAGGTTGGGTACTCTGAATGTAGTGTTCTTGTGTCAGTTACATGATGGGATTCAGAGATGACAGGGTTCACTTCCTTTGTGAAGAAAGTTAGGCCTCTGGTATTGATGTCAGACTTTACCACATCCTGCTTTGACAAGCAAACCACAAGAGCTCTTTTTCTCCATGGAGCAAAATTTTCAGGATTATCCAGTACAAATACATCAAGTACATCAGTGTGTACAAAATTCAGTTTGATCATGATTTCATCTTTTTCAAGATAACAGGATTCTGATTGTTTAACAACCATGAGACTCTTCCCAAATGGGATGGGCCTGTTTACCTGTGACCACAAAACTGTGTGGAAGTAGTCAATTATAGACCAAAATCTTTTCAGTAGGTCATTTCCAATCCAGAAATCATCCTCTGTTCTACTAGTGATATACACTGGATGGGCTACTTCCATTTTACCAAATTTTAATCTTAGCCACACCTTACTGAGGGTTGGTTGAATCCCCCTCCATAGTCTACAACTTGTATGCTATTAGGAATGGTTTTCAATTTTCCAGTGTCACCTACTGCATCAGTCAGCTTGTCATAGAAGCTTTTGGACATTAAAGTTACCTCCGCTCCAGAGTCCACTAAAGCATCATGATTCAGACTGTTTTCAATGTTTATGTCAAAGTAGAACCTGTCCCTCCCCGGGATTAAGTTGACTGGTAGAATTAATTTTTCTTTACTTCGGCAATATGGCAGGTTCACTATGACACTTCACACTGTTTGCTTCAGTAACTCTGGACACCTCTAGGGAAAGGTTAGATTTAGAGATAACATTTTCCTTTCCATTTTCAAATCTCACTACAGTTTCACTACTATTGTCAACAATTGTAATTTGATCTACCTGAGCAGCTATAGAGAAGACAGAAGGCACTAGTTGTGGCAAGCTGCCTGGCTGCTAGCCCTTATTTGTAGATATTATTCTGTTGTATATATGTTTTTTATGTAATTATATATACTTTCCAGTGTCAGCACAAAGGCACAAAGGGAAAAGATTAGATTTGTTTTAAATGGCTTGACCTTCTTTTGACCTGAAGTCAGCTGTTTGCCAGGAACTGAAATTGCATTCCCAGTTTTTTTAACAGAGATATGCCAAAATGCAATTGTATGTCATAAAACCATGCACTCAGAAGAGGAATGCTTTGCTCTAATGAAGCTGTTATAATATGTTACATTTTATGAGCTAACAGGAGAGGAACATGCTTCCTTGAGAACCTGTTTGAATTTTATCTTATGGGTGCCAATGGTCTATGGGGACTTAAAAGGGCTTAACTCAGAAATGTAATATCCATGCTAAATAAAGGTCTCAGAATCTGATTCTTAATATGCTTGGAAATTTTGGAAACAGTGCAACAGTGCCATCTTCTGGACAAAAAGAGACATCTTCTAGCCAAAGGAGTAGTTGCTCTGACCTGGCAATTGATGACACTGCAAATTACAGAAGAGTATTTAAACCCCCAGCTCAGGGCATTTAGACACACTTTCTCATCTGGACTCCACCTGAGAGACAGAAGCCATTCCATTTGGAGTCTCTCTCCTGATCACAAGGCTGCTACAGAAAGACTGCAATATTTTGCAAACCGGATACTTTCTGGACTTTAAATTTTCATACCCAAGGTAGACTTAGCTAACATGTTTTAATACATTTTTTCTGTATATTTTTCCCATTCAGTTTCTTATACTTTAACCTAAATTAGTATATGTCCTCCTTTACTTGTAACTGCATTCAAGTATTTTAGTAAAAACTTTTGTTTGTCTAAAGAAATTCTGTCTGAGTGAGACTTTCTCCATTTGTGTATGAATTGTGAAAACAGTATTAATAATCTGTGAAAATTGTTTTTGCCAGAAGGGGTCACACCATAAGCAACCAAATTGAAAAAGGGTCTGTAAGGGACATCTGGAAGAATAGGGAGAATACCAGAGTCTACAAATATTTTGAACCAGACTGTTGCATGTTCTCTAGGAAGAAGGCCAAATTAGGTGTTACACTGCTATTCTGAAGAGAATGTGATGCCTGGGTCCTCCTCCTTTGTGTAATAGCCAAGGAAAGGTTCATATTTGGCCTCAAGACTCAAGACTGGTATTGTGCCCTTATCCAGAGTTAGAGGGATGCCCTGGATCCTTGTGGAAGAGGTGCAGTCATGACCTCTGCAAGCATTCTAAAGAACAAGAAAGGTATCTCTATCCTCCCCATCATGGCTTGCACTTAAGGGTGTGCACTGTGAGCTCAGTGGGTCTGACCCTCAGGAGTGGGTTCATGATAGATCTGGTGCACAGCATTGGAATCCGAGAGATTTGATTGCATACTATTGCAATTCAAAATATTGGTGGCACAGGCATAACAGTGTATTCTAGCACAGTGTATCAGATTGACAAACTGTAAACAGTTCACACACTATTAAGGCAGAGATTTTTAAAAAATATGTAATTTGGTTGCAGTATTAAGTTCCCTTTCTGTTTTTCTGTTGTTTTTTTTTTCCAGTGCAAGCTAGTGTAGCAGTAGTTAGGAAAGAAGATGGCTTCCATCTACAGTGAATGCACTACAGACTACATGAACCAGTTGCATCAGGAAAGAGGAGTCCAGTGCAAGGGGCAAACCAAAAAGCACCTCATGGAGGCTCTTGTGGCAGCCAATGAGCAGGTGACTGCTCAGGACCTCGAGTCACAGCTGAGGACTGAAAGGGACCAGACCTTGGGTGTGGGGGTGCAAAGCAATATCAGAGTCCACTCCCACGGAGGAGGACAGCAAGATCAGAGGGAACCCAGAGTCACAGCACTGAGGGAGAGTCACCACAATGCTGGAGCCAGAAGGGATTATCCTGCAGCTAGAGTTAAGGAGATTGAAGCTGGAATTTGATTAGAGGAAGTTCCAGATGGAGCTGGAGATACAGCAAAAAGAAAATCAGTATTGTAGAGAGGCCGAAGAAAAAGAAAATCAGTGTCAGAGAGAGGACAAGGAAAAATAAAGGCCACTTCAGAGAGAGGCTGAGTGAGAGGAAAAAAGCACCAGATGCAATTTAAACTGGTGAAGCTAAGACTCCAACAACCAGCGCCAGAGGAGCTAAGTGACAGGGGTGAACCTGGAACTCCAGGACTAGGGTATAAATTAAATTCCAAATTAATAGCAGAATTTAAAGAGGGGAAGGATATGGATGCATTTTTAAATTTGTTTGGAAAGGTCTGTATCCAGGCTAAAATACCCAGGGAGCCCTAGAGCTTTGAGCTATCCTTGCTGTTTACTGAGAAAGAACAGGAGGCACTAGGCCAAATGGATAATTAGGCCAGTAGTAAGTATGAGAAACTTAAAGCTGCATTGCTTAAAAAAGTATGAATTAATGCCTGAAGAATTCAGGGTAAAGTTCTGTAAGCTTCAGAGAAGCCCTGACATGAGCTATGAGGAACTCGCCACAAAGCAATTTCACTTTTTGAAACATTGGTCAGAGGGAGTGGAAGCAAACTGAGTGTCTATCCTCAGGCTCCCTACCCCCCTATGAACTCAGGCACAGAAATGAAAGATCCTTCACCCTGCCCCAAACCCTCTTCCACAGCAAGCAAAGCTGCTTTCTCCTACTGGCTTCTTACTTGTGGAACAAACTTACTCCTGGTTTCAGAAATTCACTGTCTCACTCTAGCTGCAAGCAACAGCTACATCTCCTTCCTTCACCTTTATGTCGCTGCCACAACTGAGCTAAACCCACTACTTCTACTGACTTTACCTTCCTACAATTCCTCCCCAGCAGTTGTTAAAGCTTCATTATGTAGAACACTTACAATTGTATAGGTCACCTGTACAGATTCATCACGTCAAGTTTTTGCTCTCACAGCTGTATTATATTGATTGTAATTAGGAGCTATTGTTCTGTTGACTAATTCTCTACATTTGTTGTCTATATTTTCACTGGTCCTTTCCCCCGGGTTGCACCTGGAATCGAGCATCAGCTCAGTGTACTTTTCCCGGTTACCAAATGTTTAAATAAATAAATAAACTTTGTAGAGAAAATTGAGGAGCTTGTACTTCTGAAGCAATTCTTTTTGGCTTGCCCAACAGAACTGAAAACCTGGCTAGAGGACCATGACCCCAAAGCAGCACAGCAGGCTGCTGAGCTCTCAAACCACTATGCCAGGAACAGGCCTGCTCTGAAAGGGAGAGGTGTAGGTGTGGCAGCACAGAAGGAGAAAAGCACACCTTCAGGACAGCTAAAACCTTCAGTGCCTCCACAGAATGGGGGAAGCCCCAAGTTACAAAAAAAGGATTTAGCAGGTGAAAAAAATGATGATTGTTGGTTTTGAAAACAGCCAGGGTATCTTGCTAGAAAGTGTCCTAACAAGGTACAGAGTGGTCAAAGTGGTGCTCAAACAGAGCTGGGTGTACTATGTATACCTGAATGCATGCCTATAAACATGAGGGAGCACATACACCCAATTACTGTAAATGGTGTGCACACACATGGGTTAAGGGACACAGAGGCATCTCTTATCTTAGTAAAAACATATTTGGTTGAGCCTGAGCAGCTCATACCTAATAAGTCTGTAACAGTTAGAGGATTCATTGGGGAGGAAAAAACTGCCACTAGCTAGTGTTTTCCTGGACTGTGGTGAAACAGAAGAGAGGGTGCAAAAAGTGGCTGTGGCAGACAACCTTGCCCTGGATGTGATTCTAGGGAACAATCTCCAGTAGGGGTGGTGTGTGCAGTTATCCACAGTCAGAGGGCAAAAGCTGATTGTAGTACTCTGGAACCCATAGAAGCCCCTGTGGAAAACAATGGGAGGCTGGTTCCCCAGCCTGTGTCTAATGAAATGGAGAGTAGTGAAAGGGAGGTAGGACTTCCCCACATAGCAGTTCACAAAACAGCTATAAAAGGTTACTCTGAAGAGGGAAGGGTAACCAATGGTCAGAAGATTAGGGATGGCAATGACCCTGAATGCCCTGATGCTAGAGTTATGGATGCCAGTTTAGGAACTGAAGGGAACATGTCCCAAGCCCTGGGAAAATATGAAGAATTTGCTGCTGCTCAGAGGACTGACCCTAGTTTGGAGAGGCTGAGGGCTTGTGCAGAATCTTATGGGACACAGGGATGTGATGGGAGACATAGAGTATATTGGGGCAATGGACTGTTATATACACAGGATGTAAGGACAGAAGGAGGGGTGATGGGAAGGCAGCTTGTTGTTCCCCAGGGGTACTGTGAGTGTACTCATGATATCCCCATGTCCAGACATCTGAGAATCACTTGCACCATGCAGCGACTTGTCCAGAAATTCGACTGGCTCAACTTCACCCAGCAGGTGAAGGAATATTGCAGGTCTTGTCACTGATGCCAACAAATAGGGAAGGCAGGTAGTAAAACCAAAGCCACCCTAATGCCCTTGTCATTTGTGGAGGAGCCATTCCAGATGGTAGGAATAGACATTATGGGACCTTTGAGTACCCCAAGCTCCTCCAGGAAGAGGTTTATCCTGACGGTAGTAGATTATGCTATCTGATGCCCAGAGGCAGTCACCCTTTCCTCACTTAGGACAGACAGAGTGGCAGACACCTTGCTAGGGATTTTCTCCCATGTTGGGTTTCTGCAGGAGGTTATCACTGGCTGAGGGGGTACCTTCATGTTGGACCTGATGAAGTGTTTGTGGGAGAAGTGTGGGGTGGTGCAGAGATGCATGATTCCTTATCACCCACAAGCCAATGGGCCTTTGAAAAGGTTTAATGGTACCCTAAAATCGATGCTCCAAGCATTTGATGAACAGCATGGGAGGGATTGGGAGAAATATCTTTGCCACCTGTTGTTCACATACAGGAAGGTGCCCCAAGAGTTGAGAGGGCTCTCCCCCTTCAAGCTCTTATATGGACGTAAGGTATGAGGGCCCCTAGACTTGATCCAGGAAGACTGGGAAGGCAAACACGCCACCCAGGGAACTCCCTTAGTGGAGTATGTCCTAATGTTTGTGGAAAAGCAGAAGGAGCTTATGGGAGCAGCCAAGAGCAAACTGTCAGCTGCCCAGCAGAAGCAAAAGGTCTGGCACAACTGCAGAACCAGAGCTCACTCATACAGTGTAGGTCAGGAAGTCATGGTCCTAATTCCAGTCCAGAAGGACAAGCTGCAGGCCGAGTGGGTGGGACCATACAATGTAGTCCAACAGGTAAATGACATGAATGATACTGTAGAACTGTCTGATGGAGATATACCCATAGACTGTACCATCTCAACATGATGAAGCCATATGCAACTAGGGCTGACATGGTATTTGCAATGTGTAGCCTTGGGGAGGGGACTGATGAAGAAGACCCCCTACTGGACTTCCTGGAGGAAAGCAAGTGGAAGTCCTCTGTGGAAGCAATCAAACTGTTGCCCCAGCTGACCACAGAACAGACCCAGGAAGTGAGAGAGGTTTTAGTGGACTTTTCCCCTTTGTTTACAGCCAAGCCTGGACTACCCCCCCTTAGTGACACATGATGTAGACAAGGGGATGCAAATGCCCATAAGGCGGACAGCCTACATGGTGACTCAGGCCATCCTAAAGGACATTAGGAGTGAGGCAAAGGAAATGCTGGATTTAGGGATAATACAAAAATCCCACAGCCCCTTGGCCTCACCCGTAGTCCACATTCCCAAGCTAGATGCCTCTACTCACTTTTGTGTGGACTATCATGGATTCAACACAGTCACAAAGTCTGATGCCCACCCAGTGCCATGGACAGGTGAACTACTTGACAAGTTTGGAGAGTCTACATACCTTACCACAAGTGAGTTGAGACAAGGGAATTGGAAGGTGGAGTTAACTGCCAGAGCTAGGGAGAATTTGTCCTTCATCACTCCAATAGGATTATTTGAGTTCAAGGTAATGCCTTTTGGAATGAAGAATACCCCTGCCACCTTCCAAGGGTTGGTCAACTAAGTGATACATGGTACTGAAGAGTATGCAGTGGCATATCTGGATGATATTGCCATCTTCAGTACCAGTTAGAATGAACACCTGTCCCACCTGAAGGAGCTGTTGAGCAAGATACAGAGGACAGGGCTCACTGTCAAGGCTGAAAAGTGCCAGGTGGCCATGGTGGAGGTGGCATACCTAGGACATGTAGTAGTGCAGGGGAGCTGCATCCCAATCAAGCCAAGACTGAGGTTATAGAGGTGTGGCCCAGGTCTGAAGTCCAGAAGCAGGTTTGGAGTTTCCTAGGGACAGCCGGGTACTATCAAAGGTTTGTACAGAATTATAGTACCCTGTCTGCTCCCCTGTCTGGCCTGCTAAAGAAAAGAATGCCCAAAAAGGTAATATGGGAGCCAGCCTGTGAATGGGCCTTCATACATCTAAAGGAGGCACTGTGCAGTGGCCCATGTTGGCCAGTCCAGGCTACAGTAAGCCATTTGTAGTCCAGACAGATGCATCAGATGTGGGGATTGGAGCAGCCCTCAGTCAGATCTCTAACCAAGGGCAAGATCACCCAGTAGTGTACCTCAGCAAAATGTTGCTTCCCCAGGAGCAATCCTATTCCACAGTTTAAAAGGAATGCCTTGTGCTGGTATGGGCCCTGAAGAAATTTGAGCCATACCTCTATGGAAGGCACTTTGAGGCACAGACCGATCATAACCCCCTGGTGTGGAAGACACAGATGGGTAAGATGAATGGTTGTCTCTTAAGGTGGAGTATTGCCTTACAGGGCTATGATATGACCATTACCCACAGGGCTGGATTGGCCAATACCAACGCAAATGGGCTATCTCACTAGTTAGAGCAGTGAACAGAATTTTTGAAAATCATACCGTGCCTAGGGATGGATTCCCACAAATTCATATTAGGAGGGAGGAGTGTTCTGAGCCACCTGGCTGCTAGTCCTTATTTGTAGATATTATTCTGTTGTATGTTTCTAGTAATTATATGTACATGCCAGTGTCAGCACAAAGGCACATTAGGAAAAGACTAGATTTAAAAAAAAGGCTTGACCTTCTTTTGACCTGAAGGCAGCTGTTTGTCAGGAACTGAAATTGCATTCCCAGTTGTTGTTTTTTAACAGAGATATGCCAAAATCCAATTGTATGTCATGTATATCATAAAACCATGCACTCAGGAGCTGAATGCTTTGATCTACAGAAGCTGTTATAATATGTTATATTTTATGAGGTAACAGGAGAGGAACATGTTTCCTTGAGAACCTGTGTGAATTTTATGCTACGGGTGCCAATGGTCTACAGGGGTCTTCAAAGGGCTTAACTCTGAAATGTCATATCCATTCTAATTATAGGTCTCAGAATCTGATTCTTAATATGCTTGGGAATTTTGGAAACAGCATAACTGTGTCATCTTGTAGCTTAAAAGAGATATCTCCTGTACAAACAGAGTAGTTGCTCTGAACTGGGAATTGATGACACTGCAAGTTACAGAGGAAGGGTATTTAAACCACCAGCTCAGGACATTTGGAGACACTTTTTCATTTGGGTTCCACCTGACACACAGATGCCATTCTGTTTGAAGTCTTTCTCCAGACCACAAGGCTACAATAGAAAGACTACAATATTTTGCAAACCAGCAGTTCTCTGGACTTTGAAATCATCATAGCCAAGGTAGACTTAGCTAATATGTTTTAATACATTTTTCTGTATATTTTTCCCATTCTGTTTCTTATACTTTAACCTAAATTAGTATATGTTCTCTTTTACATGTAACTGCACTTATTTATTTTAGTAAAAACTTCTGTTTGTCTAAAGAAATTCTGCCTGAGTAAGACTTTCTCTATTTGTGTGTGAATTGTGAAAACAGTATTAATAATCTGTGAAAACTGTTATTGCCAAAAGGGGTCACACCATAAGCAATCAAACTAGAAAAGGGTCTGTAAGGGACATCAGGAAGAATAGGAAGAATACCAGAGTCTACAAATATTTTGAATCAGGCTGTTGCATGTCCTGTAGGGAGAAGGACAAATCAGGTGTTACACTGTTATCCCAAAGAGAGTGTGAAACCTGGGTCTTCCTCCTTTGTGTAATAGCCAAGGAAAGGTTCATATTTGGCCGCAAGACTCAAGACTGGCATTGTGCCCTTATCCAGAGTTAGAGGGATGCCCTGGATTCTCATGGCAGAGGTGCAGTTGTGACCTTTGCGAGGATTTTAAAGGATGAGGAGGCTATCCCTGTTCCCCCGTCACAGACTGCACTTAAGGGTGGGCATTGTGAGCTCAGTGGACCTGACCCCAGAAGTGGGTTTGAGACACTAGTCACATATGACTGGAACTGTTACTGGCCCCACTTGCACTGGATGTTGAAGAGAGGTATTGCATAGCAGCATAAAAGCCAGAAAGTAATGGGGAAGGGTGGAGTAAATGATTCTGGAGCAGTGTTGTCAAGTTCCCTATCTGGTCCTTCATCTCCTTTTTCATTTCTTCCTGTGACATTTTAATTATATCATCTAGGCTTGGAGAACTAGGCTTCAACCTGTCTTGATCACTGCTGTGATTTTAGCAGCCTCCATGGCCACCTCTGCCACCTTTGTAGTCATTGTAGTATCCTCTGTAATAGCCAGGGGCACTGGAAAAATACACCCGCTATTTTTACACAATTTCTGTAATTTTCACCCTTCTCTGCTCAAAATCTGCAATTTCTTACACTTACTAAATTTGTGACTGACATTGTATAAAAATATACAAATTCTCAAGGCAATCTACTCAAATATGCTAACAATTTAGTACATAGACTTGGATTTAACAAAACAATAGAGTGTGAGGTGAGGAGGGGTCCAATGCGACTCTGCTTTAATGTTATTTACTTCCCTGTTTTGGTTTCAGTATCCTCTGGTCATGCATATGTACAATTGACTACTTAAAATACGTGTTAAAGCAGACTATCAGAGAACTTTTTTCTGACACAGAAACTGAAAAAATAGGTATGAGAAGAGATGCAAATTGCAACATTCGCCTCAGTGGAGCATTGACCTCAATGTTTGCTTTTGAATGGTAGGTTAGGTTTTCCTTGTATACATGCTTTCATTCTGAAAAGATTTTGATGTAAATGCGTGAGGAGTTTGGATGGTCCTGCTGATTATGAACTTGAATGTGCTTCTGAAGGGGTTGGTGACAGTGATCCCTTACATGTCAGTCTGCCACAACTGCATACTCACATACAAAGCCTAAAAAAAGGAACAAACATTTCGGACAACATGCTGAACAGGTTAAGTATATTTAAACAGTTACCTTCAAATAGACAAAATCATTGCAACCCAGGTAAAATCACTGCAAACTGAGTAGAACAAAAATACCATGTATTCAAAACTATTGTAAGATGTAATGGAAAGCTATTGGTATGATTTGATACTTTTATCATGGGATTTTAAAATGTACTTACAACTGATTAAGAACAGTAATTATTTCAACAAAATAAACATTTTTTTAACTAGAGCTTTTTTAGGCACCCTAGTAATTTTTCTTTCTTGCACCAAATCAAGTAGTTGTTAAACAGGCTTCATTATTTAACATCTAGAAACTAGTAAAATATGCTGTTTCAGGATTTATTCACCACAGACTGACTGAATTACTAAATAAAATCTAGTTAGCACTGCATGAGTTAGATGTATTTTGATTTTTAGAAGATATGCTACCATAATGATTAATTTGCAATGCATTTCTATAACACACACATTTCTTCATATTGAAAGCATTTACAACTGGCAATAAATTCATTTAACAATTTATGTGATCAATACATGCTACAGCAAACAATAACATAGGGGCACTGGGATGTATAGTGAACCCCCACAATTCTTACACAATTTCTGCCAAAACTCTCCGCATTTTGGGGTAAAATTTTCCGCAGTTTTCCAGTGAACCTGGTAATAGCCCCTATGATCATTATTGTAGCCCCTCCCATAAGGCCTATCATACCATCTGTCATGCTCTCTGCCAGGGTCATATTCTCCATAGAAGGGGCCCTGGTTTTGATAAGGCTGAGGCTGCTGGTAGAACTGTGGCACAGGACTAGGTTGTGAGGGCCACTACTGCAGCAGATTGTTGTACAGGGTTGGTTGGTTGAACAACTACCTGGTTGGAGGCAGGCTTTGGCTGCTCCACAGCTTTTTTTTTTTTGCTGAGGATTATTCCCTTTTTCTTCCTCTGCCTCTTGTTTTTGGGAGGAGGGAGGTCACTCCCTTCCATAGCCAAAGTGTCCAAAGCCGTGACTTCAGACACTTGGACTTGTAGATTAGGGCCTCCCCCCTTTTCTGTGGAGGGGCCTCATCACCTCTCCCAGAGTCCCAGATGTTTTCTTCCTGTTTTGCAATCCAGTGCACATCCCTAGGCCTCTTTTTGAGCTCTAGCACCAATTGTGTCCTGATAGAGGAGTGTAACCCTTGATAATATGCTTCTTGGAAATCTGACTCACTTTCTGAGTGATCTTCTGCTCCAAAATACACATCCTTTAGTTGACAATAAAAGTCCCTCTGGCTTTGGTTAATACCACATAACATCTGATAGGCTGCATGCCTGGCTGCCCCTTTCATGAAAAATTTACCAAACTCCTTTTTCAGACATCTGTACAGCTTATCTGGTTTATTTCAATTTTCTTTAGGCATTCTCATCCAGTCAGCTCTGGAGTCATCCATAGACCACCTAATTACAAAACTTTGTTCTCCTTTGTCAGTTATAGGCAATGATTCAAAACATTCTTTTAACTTGTGAATACATTGTTCAATGCTCCCTTTTGCAGTTTTAAAATTATACCTATTTCCTATTAAATTCAAGGCTTGTGTAACAGTTTTTGACTTTAAATATCCTTTTTCCTTTTCTGACCTCCTTTTGTTTCCTTTGAGTCTGTCATGTGATTCACCCTCAGAATCAGAACTTGTTTACTGTTTAGGCTTATGCCTTCTTTTATTTCTGCCAGGTGATTCCTCTCCTGAGAAGGCATATTCCTTTTCAGGAGAAGAGGCATTGGACTTTGATTCTCTGGATGCTTTTGGTCTTGCCCTATCTTTATGATTAGCTTTAGCATCTTCTTTTTGGGCCTTTAAGTCTCTAACTTATTTTGCCAATTTAATAAGCTCTTTTTCCAAAAAGGTATAATGCTCCCTTAATTGCTCATCTTCACTTGACCCATTTTGTATAGCAGCACCATTTGATTTACCTTTTTCTACTAATGTAGTTGGTTTTACTGATGTACTCTTAGGGTTCTCCAGTGTACTAATCTTTTCATTTTTATGTGTTATTTCTCTCCCTACTATTCTGGCTTTTTCTTCTGGTTCTGACTATTTTCTGCACCAGGCTGAGGATGGGAGCCTAGCTGGGAGGGAGCTGCGTTCCTCACATGTTCTGCCCAGAGAGAATCCAAAAAGGGGTTACGGGGTTATCCCTTATTGGCATTTTCTTCCTATCAATAGACTGATAACTAAGGAGAGACCAACTTAAATCTCCCAGTTCAGAGGTCACTCCCCCCTCTCAGCTAAGGGATATATTTCCCTACTTGACCGCTCTTCCTCTTTCCTTTCAAATAGCTCCTTTGAATCCTTATACTTCTTTGTGGCCTGCTGAAAAGCAATTAGTATTTTGGCTTTTTCCTTTTCCAAAACTATACACCACTCCTTATACTGATTGGCATCACACATAGTAAGTTGTAACATTGCAATGTCAGTCTTTAGGGTAATTAAGGTAGAGTCTTTATCAGCTATAACCTTTTTTGCTTTCCTCTAACTGTTTTTGTGGTGCCTCAACTTGACTTATACATTTACCACATTCGAAGAAGAAGAAGAAGAAGAATCAACATTTATATAGTGCTTTTCATACCTCCAAAGAGCTTTACAAGCAATGCTAGACTGGTAGTGAAGTGACTGAATGTGTGGTGGCGGCCATATCGCACATCATCACCCACACACAGCCTGGATGATTGCATGAACCAATTTATGGGAAGGGGAATGTTGGCCAGGACATCGGGAATGTTCCCTACTCTTTGTGAAGAGTAGAAAAAGAAATGGGCAGACTGGATGGGCCTTGAGGTCCTTATCTGCCGTCAACTTCTATGTTTCTATGTTTCTATGCCCTGGGTTCTTTTACTTCCACCTGGACACCCACCAGGACAACACCAAGATGGGCAGAAGGGACCTCAGTTTAACATCTCATCCAAAGGATGGCACACCCCAGCAGTACAGCACCCCCCAATACTACACTCGGATGCCAGCAATTTTTAGGTGCAAGTCCAATCCTGGTGTGGGACGAGAACCCATGACCTTCTGGTCCAGAGGCGGATGCGCTACCAACTGAGCCACACTGACACTAAAGATTTATCTTCTAGCTGTTTTCTAGCTTGTTTACTTTATCAGTCAAACATGTTCTATCACAATTAAACTGTTCATTCAGCTGAGTACTTTTCATTATTTTTTTCTAATTGTCCTATTCTTTCATCTTGCCCGCAGCTCTGATGCAGAGGTATGTATGGCTCTGTCTTAACAGGAGGTATTGGAGCTTCCAGAGGCTGTACCTCTGTCTCTGTCTGAGCAATATTTACACTTGCCATTAAGGCTGTTATAGCTTGCAATAATACTAAACTTGATCAACAATAATGATAATGATAATAATAATAAAGATAATGATAATGATAATAAACATAGGCAACAAAAATAATGACCTTTAAGCAGTGACAACAATAACAGTGACAATACTGTAAACAACACCATTTAAATAACCAAGTATTTTCTATGATGCTTCAGGGGTCTTTTCTCGCTTGCTTTCTCTTCTCTGTTTTTGTTTCTCACTTTTCATTAAAGTAACTTAGGCTCAACACAAAGCAAGAACAGAAAAATATTACTTATGCAACTTAAGAACTATAATTTAATATTTTTTTATTTATTCTCATACATATATCTAGGGTGTGAGCTATTTATTCACTAAACAATTATCCCGGATAAGCCCCCAAAATGTTGGAACAATACGTTAAAATATCAATTGTCTATTATGGGCACTAACCTGTGCCTTTAGCACAATGCAACAAAATTCCATAAATCAATATAAATAATGTAGGGCTGGCTCAGGGCCTTGTCTTACTACGTATTGTATGAAAAAATTCTTAACTGCTGATTAAATCCTTTTTTCCACACCCTTAGAATTTTGTATGAGTCCCAGGAATTGGGCACTTTATAAATAAAATATCTATCTATCTATCTATAGAAACATAGAAACAGAATTTGATGGCAGAAAAGGACCGCTTGGCTTACCCAGTCTGCTTATTTCCCTACCTAATGTATAAGCTGAAGATCCTAGTTAACCAGCAGCCTACTTCTTTCTACCTCCACCCCCTAGAATTGCCTTATGACTGTCCCATGCATGCTTGACCACTGTTTTTGACTCCACAGCCTCCTCTGGAAGGCTGTTCCATGCATCCAGAGCCCTCTCTATGAAAAAATATTTCCTTACATTACCTCTAAGCTGCCCCCCCATCTTCAAATTGTACCCCCTTGTTCTTGCACACTTCTTTTTTTGAAAGATGCTACCCTCTTGGACTTTGTTGATTCCCTTGAGGTACTTGAAAGTTTCTATCATGTCCCCCCTCCCTCCTTTCCTCGAGGCTATAC
Organism: Neoceratodus forsteri; assembly: GCA_016271365.2. Lineage (NCBI taxonomy): Eukaryota > Metazoa > Chordata > Ceratodontiformes > Ceratodontidae > Neoceratodus > Neoceratodus forsteri. Next base: position 604,459,669 of record CM057449.1, on the reverse strand, counting down.
ATATTAAGCTCCTTTAGACTCTCTACATATGTCTTCCGGTGCAGACACTGTACCATTTTAGTTGCCCTCCTCTGGACAGCTTCCATCCTGTCTATGTCCTTGCGGAGACTGGGTCTCCAGAACTGCATGCAGTACTCCAGATGGGGTCTATCTATCTATCTATTTATCTATCTATCTATCTGTCTATAAAAATAAATCATTATTATTTCCTGTATAATATAACTAGACCCTAATAACTATACACAAAAGAAATATTGTAAACACTGTGAAAAGTAATGTAAACATAAGCAACACAGTTTACAGAATATAAACATGAGAAGAAAAAACAAGCAAAACAACATAATTTATAACTTTAACAACATTTGTAAATGATGAGATTGTTCTTGAATACTTTATAGACAACTTTGTCTTATTTGAACTTCAGTGTTTCTTTTAGTAACTTACATGCTTTTTCTTTGGCAAAAATGTTTATATAGCATTATTTAGATTTAATCTTATCCTATATGCCCAACATTGTTATTATAAAGGAAAATCCCCTGTATGCAACCAACCCCCTTTCATATGCTACACTAAGACAAAAATATTTAAAGTGGTACTCAAGGTCTTGGCTGTTGTAGGCTATGGGACTTCTTCAGGATGCTGGTGAGAACTTCCCTTCTGGATGGCAAAGTTTTTTCAATGGCTGGACCTTGTTGCTGTTTCTGTTTTTACTCTTTTTTTCAATTCAAACTTTATTAACAAGGTTTCCACAGCACAGGGGACAAAATTAATGACTCATTCACAGCACGATAACAATACAAGGCATAATCTGCCCCCTCCCCCGGTACAGCAGTACACTAAAATATTATAGTATAATATCATATTACAATGAGCCATGATTGAACTAAGACAAGCAATTACCAATATCTCACTTATCCATACTAACAGTAATTAGAGTGTGAAAGGGATCCCAGATACGCTTATAAGTCCATTGCCTGTTATAGAAACTCACAATAGCTTTCTCAGTATGAAAATTGGCAAGGATTTCATGAACCCATTTTAGATATGATGGGCTAACATCATCCTTCCAATGCTTAAGTATGACTTTTTTAACAGATAATGTTATCATAGACATGTGAAATCTCTGAGTTTTAGTCTCTATAGGGGTCAAGTCTCATAATAGGCAAATTTCAGGAGTAAAGCAATCCTGCAAACCCAATAAAGGGTCCAGTTTGGCTTTAATTGAGTCTCATAATGGAATTATCTTGGGACATAGCCAAAATATATGGAGAAACATCCCTTCTTCCTGGGAACATCTGGTACACCGTCCTCATTCAAGAAGACCCCATTTCACCAGTTTTACTGGGGTATAATACAAGTTATGTAAAATGTGGTATTGCATAAGTCGTAGTCTGTCTTGCGACACAAACTTGTGACAATACCACCATAATACAGGCCAATCGAAGGTATGGTGGGGAAAGCGAGAGGCCCAGTGATTGGTAAGACCATAGGGACCACTATACCGCCAATGAAAAAGGGCTTGATTCATCTTTGAGATTGCCTTGGAGGGTCCTAGCAAGGAGGAAAGCTTGGATATTTAGGAAAATGCCAGAGGATGGGGAGGAGTATTGCCCAACGAGGTAGTGAGGAGGTGCCTTAATTGAAGGACCTTGAAGTGATAGGCTGCTGCGATGTTAAATTTCCAGATAATATTAGTTACAGAGAGCCATGTTCCCTCTCCATCAAGGAAGGTAGATACTATCCCTTCCCCCAATTGGAGCAACCACATGGGGGGGATCTTCTGTTTGTTTATAGTGAAGGAAGGAGGGAGAATTCCATATGGATTGAGACAGGTCCAGATGTGGTTTGTGATGCAAAAAGGAGCACAACTGTGCATGGACTTTTAAGACGGTCATAAGAGTTGGACATTTACGGATTTCTTGCAGAGAGGAAGACTTGACATAGAACAGGGTCAGGGGATCCATATTCACAGCCTGGATAAAGTCTAATTCAATGTTAAGCCAAACCAGCCTCAAACTATCGGGCCCAGGGTGCGCCCACTTAAGGTATTTTGATAGATGGCTAGCCCAACAATAAATTGCCATGTGAGGAATACGTAACCCCCCATCAAATTTTTGAGCCGCCAGTTTGTGGTATGCTAATCGGGGGTGCTTGTTGGACCAGATGAAGTTGGTAGAGTCTATGCATTTTCTGAAACCAGGATAGTGGGATAAATGAATTAAGGTGCGATAAAGGGTAAAAAAGGTGGGGAAATACATTCATTTTAATTATACTAATACGGCCACATAATGAATTAGGCAGCCGCGACCATCTGTCAAGATCCTGGGTAATCACCTGGGAAAGGGGTTCCAGGTTTTCTTTAAACCACAAGGAAGGATTACGTGTAAGTCTAATACCCAAATATTTGAGAAAACCAGGTGACCAAGACAACCCAAAGGGGATGATATCGTGCTTAAAGACTTTATGATGGAGGGGAAAAATGGACGATTCATTGGAATTTAATTTGTAATTCGAAAAGGAACTAAACTTCGCAATCACAGTTAGCATGGCCGGGATAGACATGACAGGATGGGACAGATGAAGAAGAATATCATCAGCATATGCCGTAATCTTTACTACCTTGTTACATATCGGTATACCTTGTATTTCTGAATTATCTAAAATGTTTCGAATAAGTGGTTCTAAGTATATATTGAATAACAGAGATGAAAGGGGACAACCCTGCCTTGTTCCCAAGTGTAAAAGGAAGGGCTTTGAAAATGCCCCATTACCTGAAATCCTAGCTGAGGGAGCCTGATATAGGGCACAAATCCAGTCTATGAATATGGAGGGAAAAGCAAATGCCTTGAAAACCTGAAATAGAAAATTCCAGTTCACATGATCAAATGCCTTCTCGGCTTCCAGGGACACCAGCACAGCTGGAAAGGTAGCATCCCTGGACTCTGAGAAGACATGCAAAAGGGTGCGTAGGTGGTCTGACGTTGAGCACCCCTTCATAAATCCAACCTGTAACATGCCAATCAAATCTGGAAGAACTAGGGTAATCCTATTGGCCAGTATCTTTGACAGGTTTTTGATATCCTGGTTCAAAAGGGATATGGGCCTATAACTCTGTACCAGCTCAGGGTCTTTGTCAGATTTAGGGAGGAGAATGATCAAGGCTTCAAACAGATGGGGATCAATGGCTACCCCAGAAAGAATATGGAGGAACAGCTGATGAAGTACCGGTGCTAATTGTTCCAGAAAAATTTTATAAAATAAAGAGGAAAAACCGTCCAGCCCCGGGACTCTGTCCGAAGGCAAGGCCTTAATTACCTCAGTTATTTCCTCTAAGGATAGGGGACGACAGAAATCTCTTCTGCGAATCAGACAGAGAAGGGAGATGAGACTCCCGGAGGTAGGTCTCCAATGCCTCCATCGGGGGGGCACTGTCCATGTCTCTATATAATTGCTCATAGTACAGCGCAAACTCCTGCACAATCTCTGAAGGGGACGACCTCAGGGATTCATCTGATTGAGTCCTCACAGGTGGGATAAATCTTGCTGATTCCTGCTGTTTTATCCTTAAAGCTAACAAGCGTACCGCTTTTTCTCCCTGATCGGTGTAGCTAGCTTTGGTGCGAATGATGCCCAACTCAGCCTTTTCCATTAGCAAGTCCAAGTACCTATCTTTAGCTACAAGTAGTTTCCGCCTGTTTTCTTCTGGGGTACTAGGAGATAAGTTAGCCTCTAGGGACCGAACCTGAGACAATAATGATAACAGTTCGGCTTCCCGGGCTCTTTTCCACTTTGTTGCTAAGCTGATTAGAATCCCCCTCATGTAGGCCTTGAAAGCGCCCCATATAATGTCCGGCACCATGCCTTCTGTTGAGTTAGCTAAAAAGAACAAATCTATCTGCTCTTTCACTTGGTTGGAAAATCGAGCATCCTTCAATAATTGCTCATGTAATTTCCACCGAGTCTCTTTTTTAAGGATATTAAAAAAGGCCAAGCAACATATCACCAGGGAGTGATCAGATATAGGGTCTGGTTGAATTGAAGCAGACGTGACCCCTGGCAAGAGAGATTGGGATATTAGTAAGTAATCAATGCGGGAATGTGACCTATGCACTGGTGAGACAAAAGTGCACTCCCTACTATTGGGGTGTAACACTCACCATACATCACATAGCCCATACTGGTCTAGTAAGTCCCTAAATGCTCTCTGCCCAGGGGAAAGTCTCCTCAATGCCAGACCTGACCTATCCATTGTAGGGTCCGATACTAAATTGAAATCCCCTCCTATTACTATCGCTATAGGAAGCAAAGGAAGTATAAGGGTAATAAGCTTCATAAAGAAGCTAGAGTTGTCTGTGTTGGGCCCATAAATACTACAAAGTAAGAGTGGCATGGAACAAAGAGTGCCTTGGACCAAAACATATCTACCACCCGGATCCCTGAAGACCTGCGTGGAGATAAAGGGGATACATCTGTTGACAACTAGCATAACCCCACAGCTGTTAGTGGACCCCTGGGCAGCAAAAACTTGCCCCACCTGTTGCCTCCTGAGTTGTAAAGCCTCAGAGTCTAATAGGTGGGATTCTTGCAAAAACGTGACCTGGGATCGCAACAGGTTCAGGTGCTTCAGTACCTGATATTGTTTAGGTTTTTTCCTTATCCCTTTCACATTCCAGGTTGCAAAATTAATATTGCTAGCCATCTAGACTATTAATAAGAAAGCACTTATGTAATATCCAGAAATTGCTACAATGGGTATCAAAGATCCATACCCCCCTGATAATTGCTGTACCATCCTCCCAGCCCCAACCCCTCTTAACCCATAAAAAACACCTAACTCCCCTAAACTCCCCTCTATCCCCCTTGAACCCTGACCTCCCCCATTTCCTGCCCAGCAAAATGTTCTGCTACTACCTTTAATCCCTCATCTCCCCTCCAACCCTTTTGAAATAACAAAACTCCCTCTATAATCAGGTTACCATATGCCCATTTATGGGGAGAGCACAACTTATGACACAGAGTAAGGAAGAGGCAGGGGAACCCCTCCCATCCAGACCTGACTGGGAACCATTCCTTGTCCCACTTAATAGCGCAAGGCACAGGAGAATGCTAAACAAAAAAGAAAAAGCAATCTTCCCCCAATAACTAAGGCACTGCTCCCCTCTAGTGGACAAACTGAGGAATTAACATAATGTTAAACACAAGATAAGCAGACAGACAAAATAACTTCTCCTTCAATGTCTAGCAGTATAAGTTCAAGCATAGACAGCATGCTTGCTTGAGAACCACGGTGCCACCTTAGCTACAGTAACAATTTTGTCACTCTAAATACAAAGAGACTGAGAGTCCAAATAAAATATCAGCAGATAGGAGGGATCCATCAACCAGATAGGACTCCAAACCAAGATACTATTCCTTCTCAGCTGAAGCAGGAAGTTCAACTGAAAGCTCCATAACATAGCCTCCTTCGCTGAAAAGTAAAATTGAGTACACTCAGCATATTAGGAACATAGTCCCAACAAGTCTTTAGATCCTTGAACCATCAGGTTGTCCTTTTTCATCTCAAGAATTCAGCTCCAAAGTGCACCACATCAAGTACCTAGAAACAGGTCTGGGAGGGCCATTTTAAGCTCTTCTTTGGCTGCTTCAGCATCTTCAAAAGACACCCAGGATCCTGAAACCATAACTTGCAACTTCGAGGGGTAAATCGTGCGAAAACGAATACCCGCAGCAATGATCTTGGAGACAAGAGGATGGAAAGCTGCCTATGCTGCCAGATAGTTAGGGGCAAATCCTGAGTCAACCAAAACCTTTTCCCCTCCCACTGCAGATCTTGTATCTCTCGGACCTTGGCCAGAAAATGCTGCCTTTCAAGATAATTTAGAAAGCACATAATCAGTGGTCTGGGGGGAGATCCCGGTCAAGGCATGGGACATAGGGCTCTATGCGCCCTCTCAATAATATAATTAGAGCCATAGGGAGAAGGGCCCACCACCTTGCACACCAGCTTCTGGGAAAACAGAACTGCATCAGGACCCTCTTCTTCTTCCAGGAGCCCTATGATCACGATATTATTTAGTCGGCTGCACCCCTCTAAATCTTCCAGCTTCAGCTCCATCTTAGCAAGCTTTTGGCACAGCCCAACAACCTTGGAATCCCTTTTTTCAGCCTGCCATTCCTCCCTGTCTCCTCCATGGCAACTGATAATGCCTTTATTTCTGCAGCCATGTTCTGCAATTCATCCTGAAATGGATGAAATTCAGCCAAAAAGTCCACCAGGGTAAGTGCTTCTTGCTCTGTTCAGTTTTTGAGCTTAAAATAATTGTTTTTCATAGCTTCTGAATACAACAAAATAGCATTTCCAAATACACAGATTAGATTCAGTTCATCAAGAGCAGTCATTTGAATTGTGTCCCATGTCTGTGGGACATGTATTTCTTAAGATATGCTAATAGTGATTATAACTTTAATTTTTAGTAAGGTCTTTTAAAAACAAAGTGGTACTTTTGATTCCCAGATTTCAGGCTTCAGAATGAAGTGGGTTTCATTCATAAAATCTTTAAGAAACATTTCTAACCATGGATTTCATTGTAAGCACATGGTTCCTTTGTTCTGGGAGCACTGGAGCATGCAACCATGCTGTCTGCATCTGTTAAATAAATATTTTAATTGGTGTGGCAGGTTCCTGCATCCATGCACCTATCAGAAAGTCATATTCCTGGATTTGTCATGATCTTAGCTTCAATTTGAGACCAAGCACCTTTATGTAATTTTTGTGGTTTTGGTGCAGCTGTTTTTTGTAAATAATAATGTTTATAGAGTTGCTGCAGTCCAAAAACACCATCATTTAACAGGTTAATATGTTCTCAATCAGTGGGCTTACTTTGGTGTTTACAGTTTCAAAGGTATTCATGCAATGGATAAAAGTTTATTTCCATTGTAAGTTTATGAATAATTCCAACAGTCCTTTGTGTTTCTTTGTTTAGATAGCCCAACATCTTGGGCTAAGCAGCAGGGTCATAAATCCGTAAAGGTGCCATCTTGGAATGTGGTTACCATGGAATTCCTGTAGCCTTTTGTTTTGCTAAAGAGTTTATTACTTAAGATCCTTTGGTTGTTTGCAAGTAGAAGTTCCAGTGTCTTTTAATATAGTCCTGGTAAGGCCAGCTTAGGGGAGTCAGTTCTGCCCATCTGCTTAGAATAGAGTCACTGAATGATTTTGTTTTGTAGAATACATGTTAAGCAAATTCACTAAGGCTGATCCAAATGCCTTTTATGACTTCCCAGTTACATACCATAGCCTAATAATATAACTAACATAATAATAATAGTAGTAATAATAATAATAATAATAAAATTACTATTTCCAAATTGAGAATATATTCCTACTGTGGGGGGATGGTGGGTAGATAGGGGAGGGAGGGGTACTATTCTATGTCATTTGCATTGCTTTATTTCTTATGTTGTAGTTTATATGAGGGTAACAGCATGTAGTTTGCCCTGTACATGACTATTGTTATTGGAATATTTTTTTCTCCTGAGTTCTGTTTTTTTTTTCTAATAATCAATGAAGCAAATTTAATAAAAAAATAAACAGCACAGAGTTCCAGCAAACTACAACATGGGCTCAATACAGATAAAATAGTTGTAAAAAATATATATTAAAAGTGATGATAGTGACTTTATTGAACAACAAGATGGAACCTATAGCTCAGACTTCCAGTGTGATTGCAATTATTTTCCAAATCATGCTTAAAATACAAGGCTATTACTGTATATCAAATGACCTGAAGTTTGCAGTGCAGTGTGAAAAAGTTGTGGGGAAAGCTAGTGGGAAGCTAGGGTGCATAAGGAGGAGAACATCACCAGCAGGAGGAGGGAGGGAGGTGGTCCTGCTACTGTAACACTTTCTGGTGTGCCACAACGTGGAGTTCTTTGTCTTGTTCTGGAAACCACACCTCAGAAAGAAACTAGACAGGGTGGAGATGGTCCAGAGCACAGCAACTAAAATGATGCAGGAGTTGCAAGGAAAGCCTCACACGAATACCAAGGATTTTTTTTTCTAATTTCTTTATACCTCCTGAGCCACCAGTCTGCTTACCCTAATTGTGTCAGGCATCCTCCTCGGGTCTCAGGCTGCCATCTCCGGGGACTAGTCGGCTCCTAATGTGGATCCTGTGGTTACCCTAGTGTCTTGCCCCCCTGTGGTGGGGGAAGGGAGCTCTCCCCATCTCAACCCTCCAGAATCAGAATCCAGTGAGCTACGTACCCACAGCGCCAAACCAGTCCCTTGCTGGAGACAGCCATCATGCCGCTGTGACTGGTGCCCCACATTTTTCCATGTTTTCTCCCCTGAGCTTGGAGGGCATGCAATGACACCAGCGGTCACGAGCGCATATGCATCCACAAGTGCTCCCAGCCAGGCGTCCACCTCCAACTCTGCCACATTGTACGGCATGCATCCCTGACCTCCAGCCTCCACCAGAGGGCAGTCAGACACTGGCCATGCAAACCCCCCCTTCCCAGAGAGGAAGAGCTGTTCCCTCAGATGCTCAATTCCTTTCCTCCCTGCCAGTCTCCAGGGCCCCGAGCTCACTCCTGAACCTGGGTCACTGGCATGGCGTGAAGTGTGGTGTCCAGCAGCTCAACCCTCAGCACCAATGGGCCGGCTGAAGACCGAGGCATTTTAACATAAACACCTTGGAAGAGATGAGTGCAAGAGGTGACATGATCAAGATCTACAAGTACTTCACAGGGGTAAACATGGTGCAGGAAGTTAGCCTTTTTCAAATGAGTATGAGCACCAGGACAAAGAAGCATGCGATGAACCTATGGGAGGGGGAATTCAGGAGGGATATGTGGAAATATTTCTTCACTGAAAGGGTGGTAGATGCATGGAACTGACTACTAGCTGAAGTGATGAAGGCTAGAATGATGGAGGGCTTCAAGCATGGATGGAATAAACAAAGGGGGTATATTAGATCAGAGGCAGGGAGGGGGAGAGTTGCTGGAGACCAGACAGGGAGGTAGAATAAACAGCAAACACTTGGGTAGACTAGGTGGGCCAAGTGATTATTTGCTGCCTACAAATTCTATGGTTCTATGTAAAACTTTAAGTGTGACCACTGGAATAGCAGAACCAAGGTGATCAAGGAACAGGGAGCCTGGCACTTTGCCTCACAAAAGAGGCCTTGTCATTGCTCTGTAAAGCAACCCTCCTTCAAATACCCTCTCAGTCAGCTTACATGTACATTTAAACAAGTTTAATATTTTAGCTGGGTGTTCCAATACAATAAAGTGAAGGCCATAATTGTAGTATAACAAGCCAATATACTGACTTAAATCTGAAGGAGAGTTGATTGCTCTCAATTAAAAACAGTGATAAGGTGAAGATTTAAAAACAGGCACAAAAACCTAAGGTATTTTTTTATCCTACTGTGCCAAAGCTGGGATTCATAAAATTAAATTATATCAGCCTTTTGTTCCTATTTTAAGAAGAGGCAATAGAAAAATCATCAGTTAAATACATATCAGGAATTCTTAAGTAAGTAAAATAAAGGATTCAAGCTTTTGCACAACACATACAAAGTTTTATGTGTGTGTGTGTGTCTGTGTGTGGGTACTTGTTGCTTTTTTTTGGTCACAAAAGTACTTAGTCTTGTGATTCCATAAAGGGTATAGCATCTGGAGTACTTTGCTTATGGTCAGATATGTATTAGATAACTGCTTGGTGTGTGCTTCTCAGGAAAATATGCAATTTCTTCACTAAATGTGAAGTGCTTAGAGTACTAAACAGTATCTTGGAAGGCACTGTTGCTGGTGCAGACAATCTTGAACCAAAGCTACTTAAGATTGCTGCCCCCTTCATCGCTGCCCCCCTAGCCAAGATCTTCACGCTCTCCCTGTGCCAGAGCTATATCCCTGAACTATGGAAAATAGCTAGGATTACCCCCATTTTCAAAAAAGGAGACCGTAAAGATCCCTCAAACTATAGGCCCATTGCCATACTGTCTGTCCTAAATAAAATTCTTGAGAAGCTTGTAGCTGCCCAGACAATTGATTTCCTACAGAAACATGATCTTCTTTCCTCTGCCCAGCATGGTTTTCACAAAGGACATAGCACCACTACTGCCCTTCTCAAATTTACGTCAGATACACTAGTGGCTAGTGACTCCAGTCTACTCACTGGAGCAATTTTCATAGACATGACTAAGGCATTCAACCTAGTTGATCACTCCATCCTTCTAACCACCCTAGGATCTCTAGGCTTCTCGACTAATGTTGTAAGATGGTTTGAGAACTACTTATCTGGTAGGACTCAAATTGTCAAATACAACTCCACTCTCTCAGACAAGACCACTATAAACATTGGGGTGCCACAAGGTTCCATCCTAGAGCCCCTGCTTTTCTCTCTTTTCATAAATAACATCTCCACTGACCTCTGCAGAACAACCTCCCTGCTATATGCTGATGACATTGTGCTTTATGCTAGTGCTAAAAGCATTGAAGATGTAAACAATCTACCCTCCTTTGACTTTCAGTTAATACAGGAGTGGTTATCCACTCGCAAACTTGTTCTAAATGAGTCCAAAACCCAAGCTATGCTCTTTGGATCAAATGTGAAACTCAAGCATGCTCACCCTAATTTTAAAGTCACTTCCTTAAATGGCTTACCTGTTGGGGTGGTAAATTCGATTAGATATCTGGCCCTCACCCTTGATCCATCACTAAACTTCGACTTACACATAAACCAGACCTGCAAACTGGTAAACTCTAAACTTGGAATAGCCTACCGAACCAGCTATGTGCTCACTCCCTCAGCAAGGCTTGCCATTGCCCATGGCATACTCCTTCCATGACTTACCTATGGTGCCGCAACATATGCCTCTGCAGGCAAATCAACCCTTCGGAAATGGGATGTCACTTATAACAATATCTGTCGCTCTGCGTCTTCCTCACACCGACTGAAACACCATTGCTTCCTCTATTCAGACCTGGGATGGCTTCTTCCTAATGAACTAAGGCTTCACACCTATGGCTCCATCATTGACAATATGGTCCGCCTACAAATTCCAAAATCCCTGGCAGGACTTTTCCAAAATCTGACGCCATGCTATAAACTGAGGTCTGCTGACCAGGCCCCCGTTTTCACCCCCAGGCACAACACCACTAAAGGCGCTAGTGCTTTCGCATGCCATGCCCCCAAATACTGGAACTCCCTTCCACTAGCATTGCGCCAATCACTATCTCATGCATCTTTTAAAAAAGGGTTGCGAATTTATCTCAGCACTTCCCACAAGTGCTCCTGCTTCAAACCTCCATAGCTCTATTTCCTCCCCAGCCTCCTCTCTCCATGACACTTACTGATCTACTCTCAAATACATTATGCACTTCTCCTTATTTATCTGTCCCTCCTCCCACCTTACTTTCACTCTCATCCCTCCTCTCTTGACTGTCACTTCCATCACTTACTAGTACCATATCCATTTCCATTATTGCACTAAAATGTTCAACATGTTCACTTTCCTTATAGCAAATTGTGGTTTAGTTTTGTTCCTTGTACTGCTCCACTGTTATTTTTGTTTACTTTCTGCACTGCACTGCCATTGCAGCCTCCTTGTTTCTATGGAAACATTTGCTAATTGGTCTATATACTATTGTCAACCATTTTCTGTACTTGTTTCGAAATGTTTCCCTGTATTATTGTATTGTTGTATTGCTGTACTGTATCCTCCCCGGTCATGCCTGAAAATAGTCATTGCTATGGCTAGTGCACCTACCCAGTAAACAAAAGCTAAATAAATAAATTTGCAAGAACAGTCATGTGACTTCCTGGTTCTAGTCATTTTGAAGAACCTTACAAATGGTATTCAGTAATCCAAAAGTAAACCAAAAGTCAGTACTATGAGAAAATCCCAGATTAGAAGATACCATTTCATAGAACGGCGACAATTGCACAGCAAGCAACATTACAGCGGCAATCCGCTGTTGCCGCTGTAATGTTCACGGGGGTCTCTGGCACAGCTTTGACCAGATATTGCACCTCACCCCAAATCAACTCCAACTTGTAGCTGATAATCTTAAAGGACGGGAGGTGCAGGGGGCAGAGCCCCCCACATGGGGATTCAGGCAAAGCCCCCAGAAATAAAAGACAGTTTACTTGAGGGATGTATGTTGACCACAACTTGCAGTTGATATAAATCCCTCCCTGTGATGTCAATTGACATACTTTTTGTTGAACAGGTGTCATGGATCCTTGGAGCCCAAAGAAGCAGTGGCATAGCTCGTACACAATACCTTAAAACAGATTCATGAAATGGAAGGCATCACAGAGAGCAATGAAAGCACTAATTATCAGGAAGACAGACTAACTGCCAAAATATATTTTATGATGTAGAATACAGATGGAAACAGTATATGAATGCTCATAGTCATGGCATCATATTCTGCTTCTGTGGAACTGACAGTGATGACACAAAGTATGACCTCAGCTAGGGACTAAGTATCAGGATTTTATGCACACTAAGGATCAAAGATCCTGTTCTCAGACAAATACATGAGTCAATACAGAATGGAGTGACTTGGAACTCTGTTTTGTATGTCGTGTAACTGTGTTCTGCAGATGTTGTTACTCCTTTGGTTGGTGGCAGCAGCCCATCTTTTAAGATGGTTCAGGTTTCTGGATGAGTGAACTACTGCTTTTAAAAACTTGTAGCTCTGAAAACTGGATGGATGAGAATCAATGGAAGTACCGGCACCTGCACAATATTATGTGCTGTATATAATTGAAGGACTCACAGGCATATCATAGATCATGCTGGCATCTCAAAACTATTTATGTCTCAGCAAAACTTACAAGGAAAAAACAATGTACATTCTGTCAGTGACTCATGAAACAGCTGTTACTGCAACCCCCCACCATAAAAAAAATGTAAGTTTATTGAACTGAAAATAAGGTTATAAACCACATTGATGTTGAGATAGATTTTGATAAACTATGTGTTAATGAGATTATTGATAAAAAAGGACTGATTGTATTTTAGAAGAATGGTGTTGATACAGACTCACAATGAATATGTTGTGTCCTGAACAACTATGTTGTATATTTGTCTAGGGTGAAAATATTAACATCTTCCACTTTGAAGCTTTTTGGGTATACAGTAGTTGTGATCATGCCTATGATTTTTTTCTAGAGTTATCCCAGAAATTTCAGGAAATATCTAAACATCTCAGTGGCTGCAACTGTATATGAAGTTTCATTATTAAGCAAAGTTGTTACAATAATTGATAGTTTTTTGGAACAAGATTAAGAATCGGTTTTCACTGATGGCTGCCAGTCCTTCCTTTTTGCTTCGATGCAGTCTAAAAGGCAATCATCACATCTCTATATGAAAGCTAATCATTGACACAGTTGAAAAAATTGATGTATTCATGAGTAAACAATTGTATGAAGGTGGATCAATTAACAAACATTAAACAAAATCCTGACAGTTTTGGAGTAAAATGAAGATGGCTACATATCAGCTGCTTTACTGTATATCCAATATTGGCCACAATGGAATTAACACACCCTACATGAAAGTGACTCATTCATTAAAATTTGGGGATAAAAAACAGGTTAGCCATTTTGAATAAATTACTGTATAGTAGTGAGAAAATTAAAGATGCATGGGAGTCAGCCATCTTTGATGTGATCAGCACAAAATTGTAATCACTCACCATTATCAATTTGCTGCCCCCATAGCCAAGTCCTGGTTCTTCTTGGGCCCCTGCTATCTCTCATGTCCCGTTCTTCCTTTCAGTCCTACTACCTCAGTAACTGTGACTGTCTCTCTCTCTCTCTCTCTCTCTCTCTCTCTCTCCTTCGGGCTACCTTTCTCCAATACTTCTGCTAGACAAGCCAATTTCTCCTACAGAGTTACCTCCCTCTGGAACAAGCTACTATTCTTATTTTGCTTGATCTTCTCTCTTCTTTCACTAAAACCCATTAACTGGGCCCACATAGTCCATTCTTGCCCCAATCCTAAACTTTCCCTAGAGTGTAGATTATGGCTACATAGGCAATTCTGTTTATCGTGGCCTTCTGTGGCTGTCTTTTTCCCAACATGTGATGTGGAACTCTCTGCCAAGAGTTCTGAGGGAGGCTCCCTCTGTGTAGGCATTGAAGCAGGGCCTGAAAGCCCATCTTTTCAATCTGGCATTTGACTTCCACTAATTTTTAATTATTGTGTTCAGAGTTTTTTAATCATTTTAAGAATGGAATTCTGTATTCTGTATGTATGTATGTTTGTCAAATTGGGATTTTTTTAATTTTAACTATATATTTTCCCATTGTCACCTATGTGTAAAAAGCATCTAGAGCCCCATGGATTGGGTGCTGTATAAATGAAGTTGACTTTACACATGCTCTTCCAGGTATTACACACATATTTTAACTTGTGAAACTATGCTGTCTGTACTTATATATGCATTTATATATTACTACACACTGTCTGAAGCACAATTGCATCTTGTGTACCATTTTGTGGATACAATTGTTGAATATCACTGTAGTATTTGCTCCTTGTTTACCAACGTTTTATTCATCACACTATCTCATAATGCACAATTTTGCCTTGTATAACATCTGCTATTATTATACATGGTTGTTATTTAAATAACTCTCCATGTGACCACTTCCATCGGATGCACCTAGAAATGAACTTTGGCTCAGTGTGCCTTTCCCAGTCACCAAATTTTAAATAAATACAAAATAAAATACAGTATAAACAAAGTTAACCATTCAATATAATCCAAAAACAGTGGTTTGTGAAAATGAGAATTTAACAAAGATAATCACCATTTGGTAATCATTTATTTGATACACATACCAAACTGTAATCAGCAAGCCTGTTATAAGAGTAAGTACTCGGTTTAATCATAAGCAATTCCATTAAGGCATCTGGAAGCAATATGGTACCACAAACAAAGATGGCTGCCAGTTGGCCATGCCTGGATTTTCCTCAAAGTGTAATCAGAACAGCTTTATAAAGAAGGTACTCATTCCTCAGTATTTGAAACAAATCCGTTCAGTGGTTTAGGAGCAATTGCCGTAATGAGAGCTTTTCAAAGATAGTGGTTGATCATCTCTGATCCAATCTACAGCAAGCTCTAATCAGTACACTTTATGTAGAGGGTAAATTAAGACATAAAATGTTAATGAAAATCATTCAGCTGTTGGGGGGAAAAGAGTGTTAATGTGTACTAATGGATCTATAACCAGCAGGCAGGGATATTGGATAAAATATCAGACTGATTTTTACCTAACAGATCCATTGCCACTGTTGATTCTGTTATATTTACAAAGTCTAAACTTGATACCAGCAACACACCAATAGAGCACCCCCTTCTAGGTGACCAAGTATGCTATGCATTAGGGTTACGGCTTTACAGTACTATGTGGTTGGGAGACAGCCATGAAAGCCAAATAAGAGGTACATTTGTTTTCTCCCAGTATATTTGCATGGATCCTACATACTTTTTTTGTCTCTGTTATATCCTACTGTTCTTCTAAATACATAAAATGTCTGTTTTCCTCTACAGCTGACATGGTTCTTGGATAGGATAATACCTGAACAACACTGATGAGTCCAAAAAAGGATGAATCACATGTCTAGTTTGTTGCTCCAAGCAAAATTTGAAAACATATCAAAGCCAGTTTTCAGACAACTTTTAGTTCTAGTAAAGCTCTGTCAGCTTGATGATATGCATACTGCTACCCATGATGCTTTGCATTTGGTTTGTTAGCGTATATGCATGTCATTGCAAGAGAGAGAGAGATACAGAAAAAAGTTTAAACATTTTTCCTTTCCCTGTATTTTTTTTATAAATCCTACAATTCTACATGCTGCTTTTCTTGTAAACTGCTTAACCAATATGCTGTACACACCCTTTCTAGATTTTAAACACATGAGATTATTAGCATCACATTGCCATGTGATAATTCTGCACATCAGGGTGACTTTTATAAATTTGTAACTTGGCCCTACTGACAAGTCAGGGAAAACAGCTACTTTGCTTTGCTCTTGTTTAAGTATTTCTCAAGCCTAGTTCCTCCATGTAGACAGAATGTAGTACAACAACATATATATTGGAATGTGTTAATGAAATTAAGAGGGCAATAACTATGGAATCCTTAGGTCTCATGGGAAATTGCAACTTGATTAACATTCACTAAGAGATGAAACATGCCCAAGGGAAAGCAGGGTGGGATTTACTGGCTTAGTTTAGTTTATTATAATGTTTATATAGACAATGATGACTAGAAAGACTATCCCATTTATTAGTTCATCCTGTTTGAGGAGAAATGACACAAAAAACAATCATAAATTTTATGAAATCATAAAGTTGCAGTTACAAACATTAAAGAATGGTCAAATATAAAACACAACAGGAAACACTGTGGGCCTGATTCTCAAAATCTGGTACAAGCCATGCCAAAGGTGGCTTATGCTGATTGACGGTGTGCCAGGGACCCTGAACCA
The DNA here is from genome assembly GCA_016271365.2 of Neoceratodus forsteri. Taxonomy (NCBI): domain Eukaryota; kingdom Metazoa; phylum Chordata; order Ceratodontiformes; family Ceratodontidae; genus Neoceratodus; species Neoceratodus forsteri. Next base: position 604,443,149 of record CM057449.1, on the reverse strand, counting down.
GATTCATTATCGGGTAGGGTCCTGGCTGCCAATCATATGGTGCACCTGAACAGGTTGCTGCAATCCATGAGCAGCCCTGCAGCAATGTAAATAAACATTCCCTGGTCATCTAGCAGCCCCCTGCCAAATCCCAGTATCATATAAATATTCCCTGGTGTCTAGCAGACTGCCCTGGCCCTGATCACCTGTTACAAAAAAGTATACCATCACTGGTGTTCTAGCTGAACCCCCAAAGCCCCACTCCCCTGTTATGTCATATGAATGGGGGGGGTGCTAGGTACAGCTGCAAGATGAAGTGCTAGCTGCAAACTTGGGCAGACTTGATAGACCATGTGGCCTGTTTCTGCTGGCAATTTCGCATGTTTGTATGTTTGCATGAAAACTTATTTGGTGGTTTAGTGGACCCCCCACCCTGGCAGGCAGTACCCCACCACCCTGCTCCCCCATCCCGAAACTGAGATGGTGACTGGCACAGCCCACTGCTCATCACCACAGCTAGCCAATGACTGAGCTCCCAATGATAGATCTAATAATGGATTCAGAAAAAATAACACTAACTAGATTCAGATTTCAGAACAATAATAGTACTTTTTAAGGGCCAGATTTGATTAAAATAAGACATATCTGTGAAAACTATGAATGCCAATTAGGGGACTGAGAAGATGTTAAATATGTGGCCCTTTCTTACCAAGAAAGAAAGAAAGAAAGAAAGAAAGAAAGAAAGAAAGAAAGAAAGAAAGAAAGAAAGAAAGAAAATTAATTATGACTTGGAAAAATACAAGGTAAAATGTTTCTTTCTTCTGACAAGTTTACTGCAGCTATTTTGAATAAACTGTCGCCTATTGTAGTGCTCAGATAAGCTATGTTTTTAAGCATATGTATAAAAATAAGAAGGAAATACATACAATAATTATGTGTATATTTACACAAAAAATGTAAAACTTTCAATTTAGAATTTGTAATGACCACATAGTTGCTCAACAAAGAAACTGAAGTATTCAATGGTGTTTTCACCTCTACTCTGCCTCAAGGGGTTGAAATAAACTCAACTAGTTCAAAGCCTGCTGGTTAAAGTGGACAATTTTCTTGTTCATGAATGCCTGTGCTAGGAATGTTATGCCTGAGTGTCAGAAAAGTTACAGGTAATTTTTTTTAAAATGTGTATGTCTTGAATATATCATGGCTTTGCAGACAGGAGGTAGTGGGTACAAAATGGGAAATGGTGTGTATTTAGGAGTCAAAAGAGGCAGTTTTGTTTTTTTTCTTTTTCAGGATTGCTACCAGAATTTTTTGATAAAGTGTTTTGAGAAGCATTGCTATGGAGTGGGAGACGCATCCTGGTTGACAAAACAAGATAGAACCATTGGTTGTGATGATGTAAATTCATGGATATAAAAGTCATCCAATCAAGAGTGAACAAATTTCCAGCCCCTTTTATAAGTGTGCATAAGTTGCTATTCTCTGTTTTCCCAGAGCAGTTTATATCTCTTCATAGTAAAACACTGCCATTAGCCTTTCTGGTCAACTAGTAACAAGATCTTGTAGTGATATGATTAAAACTCAATTAACAAGAACATGATGAGATACAAAAAAATCTGTGAGGTCAAATTAGTCGTTTTTATTTTCCCTGATCTCTGGTCCTCACATTCCCTTTTGTTACTTGATCTTGCTGATCAAACCTCAGCCCCTGGATGCAAATGCTGGCAGTCAGCTGCCTCTATAGCAGTGTAAATGCCATATCTTGGCCAGGAGGTGCAGGCAATAATGCACCAGGATGCCCACGCTTCCTGCTCATAAACTACATGAGACCTAGCCTGACTGTCTTTAGGATTGTGTATCCTAAGTCTGCTTCTGAAGACATGCTTTTATAACAGCACCAGGCAACATGTTTTTCCCTTTTAAAGGTGACCATTTCAACAAAGACACATCTAGAAAACAAGGAGACTTAATTTGAAAATGTTATTACTGCAACAATTATAGACTAGATCTACAGCAGAATTTAAATGGATAGTTAAAACCCTGAATGAGAGCAAAAGTGGGAACAAAAGTGGGAACAAAGAGGAAGCAGGGAACTACAGACCAGTCAGTCTGACCTCGGTATTGAGGAAGATCATGGAAGCACTACTGAAGGAGAGATTGGTGGAACATCTGGTTGCCAATGGACTACAGGACCCAATGCTGCATGGTTTCACCAGGGGGGAGGTCATTCCAGACCAACCTCATTTAAAACAGTATAGCTAGCTTTTTAAAACTTCTTTAAGTTGACAGTGCTATAAAAGGACCTCACATAAACATAATTTAAAAAAATGTAAATATGGAAGCCACTTAAGTGCACACCCATTTTGTTAGGCTAAAATGTGCACTTAAACAGAATTTGCATTAATCCAAAATTACATGTAGCTAGAGGGAGATGATTGAAAAAGGCATGAATGCTAGTTTTGCTGGTCATCAGGCTGGAGTTTCCTTCCCAGTTGCTAGGGCATCGGTGAAAAGGCCAGCTAGTCTCTTGAACATTCCTCCCAGAAGCGGTGTCAGGCTACATGAGATGGGTGGGTGGTCTGTAAAAGGTTTTATGATGCACTCTTCTGTCTGAGCCTTGGCTTCCCTTACTGACCTCCCTGCCTCCCTTTGCTTCTTCTGGTACTTCTTCCTATCCCCTTCTGCCTGTGTATTTTTGTATTGCTTGAATGCACTCTTTTTGGCTTTCACTTTCTCCGCTACCTCCTTAAAAAACTATAATGGACTTCTCTTAATTTTCCCCTTGCTAACTTGCTTAATGCATTATTCTGTTGCTCATGTAATCCCTGTTTTAAATATTGTCCACTCTTCCTCAACTCCTGATTCCCTCCCCATTCCCATTAATGCCTCTTTCAGGCATCTTCCCATTTTCCCAAAGTCTGCCCCCCTAAAATCCAGGATACATGTTTTTGTGCAGTTTGGTTATGCTTCTTCTGTGATTTCAAACCACAGTGACCAGCAGTCACTGTTCCCCAGGTGCTCCCCCACTGCTACCCCATCACACTGTCCCCATTTGTGAGTAGGAGGTCCAGTATTGCTTTCTGCTGAATTGGTTCCATGACCAGTTGTTGGTGGAAGGCATCTTGAATTGAGTCCAGGATATGTTTTATTTATTTTTATTTATTAGATCATCGGTTTACAGACCATTTGAGTCATAGACTCATTTACAAAGGCACCTCGTCAAGACAGCAATACATCACAGCAAACAAACAGTACAGTACATAACGCTTAGATGAGAAAAGCAACCAGTGTTACAGGCATTCACTGGTGGTACAGGCTTAGTAAGGATAAATCTGCTCCTGGTTGATGCTGCTGCTGAGAGGCTCCAGTCCACATCTGGAATATTGAAGTCTCCAACCAGCACCACCTCACCCTTGTCTGTCATCCTTTGGATGGCTAGCATCAGCTCCTTATCTGTTTCTTCCTCCTGGGCTGGTGGTCTGTAGACCACTCCTGTGTGGATGGCTGACCCCATTTTCCTGTCCAGCTTAACCCACAGTATCTCTTTACCATTTTGTTCTTCCTGTATCTCTGTGGCCTTTATGCCATCTTTCACATAAAGTGCCACTCCTCCTCCTCCCTTTCTGCCTGTCCTGTCTTTTCTGAATATGTTGTAGCTGGGAATGGCCATCTCCCAGTCATGGTTATCATTACACTAGGTCTCTGTGATGGCCACAATGTCCAGGTATGACTGCACCATGGCAGCCTCCAGAACCTCCATCTTGTTGCTAAGGCTCCTGGCATTGGCACACATGGCTTTTCATGATGTGAACCTCCTGGACTGCTTAGCTGTTCTACTCCAGCCCCCTTCCGGGTTGTACTTTATCCCTGGTTCTCCCTGCTGTCTGCCCTTCTGTTGAATTTTCTCCCTTTCTTCCTATCCACCCCTTGGGCCATTATCTTCATCTTTTGCACACTGCTCTGTAGAGATATTCACTCCTCCTCTTCACTGGTTCCACTGCAAGCTGCAGGGGAAGGCAATTAGATACCCTTGTTGCTGGCCTGTCACCCCCTTGGCTAGTTTAAATGCTTGTCCATGTAGCATTTAAACTTATCATGGAGTGCTTGGATTCCCCTCCAGAATGGATTCAGGCCATCAGGCTTGAACAAGACCCAATTCCTCCAGGTGGGTCCCCAGTCATCAATGAATCCAAACCCTTCCTCACAGCACCAGTTCTTCAACTATGAATTAAAGTTCCTGGTGCATGTGCCCCTATGCTCTCCCATGCCTCTCACAGGTAGTATTTCCAAAAACGTGACAGAAGTAGCTACTTGCTTGAGACCCCTTCCCAATTTCCTAAACTCTTCCTGAACTTCCTTAGGCTTCCTGTTTATCAGGTCATTATTACCAAGGTGGATAATGACATCCAGCTCACCCTCCCATATTGCCATCTTGGAGATCCCCAGAATCTTCCTCCCATCCTTCCATGTGGTGCACCTGGCAGGCACCTCACCACCCTGTCCTCCCCCTTCCTTATTCCTAGCTGGATCCCTCTTATGATAGAGTCCCCCACCAGGATTTGCTTCCTCCTCCCCTGGGGTCCACTGCTCTCCCCACTGAGGTCACCTCCTTGGTTGACTTCCACATCCTCCCCTTCCACTTCTCTGGGTACCTCTGTTTGGTTGTTCCCATTTGCCAGTGTGGCATATGAGTTCTGGAGTGGAATGGGATTTGGCATGCACCTCTGCCTGACCACCCTAATCCTCCCTGAGCCCACTGTCATCCAAGTGTTCCTCATTCTTGGCATCCTTTGAGGCAGTGGCATTGGACTGGGTGGTCTCTGGATAGGGCTGAAGGTACCCCTGACCCAGTTTACTTCTGCTCTGAGTTTGGCTACCTCATCCCACAGTCCAGAGAGGTGCCTGCAGATAGGGCAGCACCTCAGGGTCCAGAAGGTCTGCCTGAATGTGGTTGTCCCGCATCCACTGCATTGCACCACTCCCCATATTATACTGCACTATATTGCTATTCCAGTACTTGTCTGTTACTGAAGCTCTCCTTGTAGTTCCCTCTTTATTAATTTACTTCCTGAAAATCCTGCCACCGATCCTCAGATACTTTTTTTTAAAGAAGGAAAACAAAACAAAAAAATAGTTAAAACACTTGTGCTAAGGGTGTGCTTCCTCACTCTTATGCCCCTCCTATTCCACAACCTCTACTATTCCCTGTGTTTGACTCCTGTCAATCAGATTTAACAGGGCATATAATTAACAGTGGTGGGGGAGGGAGAACATTTGCAGCAAGTAAAGACAGCAAAGGAAAACAGCATCACTACAAGCACACCAAACTAGGTTTTAAATTTTCAACAGCCCAAAAACAATTCTAAGTAAAGACAGCAGAGAAACAACAGTACCACTAAAAGCCCACAAATCTAAGTTTAAAACAAACACAGCAATGAGCAGTTGCTGCACTGCACTGAAATGAATATGGATCCTCCCTCTTCTGGCCTCTTCTTAGAAATCAAAAATCAACTTGCTACCTCAAATCTTACTTAGCCCCACCTCCAGTTATCACACAGCTGAGGTCAGAGGTCTGTTAATTAGCACCCCTCCCCCAAACTTCAGGCCAAGACAGACAAGACAAGACAAAATTTGCAGCAAGTAAAGACAGCAAAGGAAAACAGTACCACTACAAGCACACCAAACTAGGTTTTAATTTTTCAACAGCCCAAAAAGAATTCTAAGTAAAGACAGCAAAGAAATAACAGTACCACTAAAAGCCCACAAATCTAGGTTTAAAACAAACACAGCAATGAGCAGTTATTGCACTGCACTGAAATGAATCTGGATCCTACCCCTTCTGGCCTTTTCATTTTCTTGCTGTAACACTGTTTAAACATCAGTGCCATTTCTGTCTTTTTAGTGATTTATCCAACCACTTGTTGGAGTAAACTCTAGCCCCATACTGCCAGTCTGCTGTACAGCTTTTTTTAATGAATTGATCTGTTTATGGGGACATCTGTTGTACATGTGGCAGAAAACCATCTTAAGGCATCTTCAACCTCTTCACTTTTACCACTGTATTGGCATTTCCTCTCTTTGTTCTCTGACTTCTCAGCAGGCTGTGGAGAAAGCTATGCTGAAATTAGCAGCAACATCAGACCTTTTTACATTTGGTAAAATCTGCTGTTGCAGCTCTATTTTCTGGTCCAAATTAAGTGTTACCTTCTTCCTCTCCCTCTCTCTCTCTCTCTCTCTCTCCCCCTCTCCATTGTTTTTAACACCTTCCTGGTGAGATTGGAGACACACCATTAAGTATAGGTAACAATCACTCCTGTTGGCACCTCATTTTGCACTTAACAGGAATAAGTAATGCATGATTAGTGGTATAGTGCTAGTATGAAAATGTGCTGTTGAACAAAATTTGTACTTCACCAGTGTGCATTAAACTGAAAATATTAACGTGGATCTCTGTGTGAAAAAAAAAAATCAGGATATGAAAAAATTATGCACTTATCAAGAATCTGCACTTATCAGGATTGCATTTAAGAGGAATCCACTGTAACTTTTTTATTATTGTTATTATTATGGCAAAGCTGCTGTTTATGTGCAATCCTTTTGTAGCATTATTGTCTTTAAAAGTTAAAAAAGCTAAGTACCTGTGTAACCCCCTGCTAAAAGGGGAGTTGCCTTTGGCTCACAATGGAGCACTGCTGCCGCCTTCCCCTGTACTGCTCCTTCACCCCAGTCCTAGTCCGGATTGCAACTGTCGGACCTAGGGCTGGACTGGACACTGTCATCTGTTCTGTGGGCTTGTTCATTGTCTGTCTCACTCTGGACACACACCACCACCTCCCTTTGCTCAACCAGCCCATGGACTTCCTTTAGAGTTGGGGATTCCACAGCAAGGATGCTGCTCAGTTTCTTGCATGAACTTTGGAGAATACTTCAGCTCTGCAAAATAGCTAAATTAGTCCATACCATCCCTGTGAAACTGTCATCAACTTGGAGACCAGTTCAGCTCTGCAAAACAACTAAATTAGTACACCGTGCCCCTATGAAACTGACATTAATTTGGAGCTTCAGCTCAGATGTGCAAAACAGCTAAACTACAAGCTGGCTAAGGCTTGTATGCATTGCATACCATGTGGTTTAATATAAGTATGACTGCAGAATTGAACAACACAACCGTGTTGGTCCTGGACTTCAGAAGGACAGGTTTTATAAAGAAGGGGAAATGCCTCAGGGATGAACTGAAGGGCAGGATGACCTGGGTGGGGTGGAAGGATAAGGGGCAAAGCAAAAAGGGAGACTAGTAAAGTCAACAAACCTCTATGTTAAACAAGTGAGCAAAAGCAAGATAAAAAAGAAACTGCTACAGTTCTTGAAAGAGGTGACTGAAAAAGTAAAAGCTAAAAGTGTAGCATTCAGAATGTATAAGGAGATGCAGAGGGAGGAAAATTGGGAGGTGTATCAGGGAAATAGAGGGAGGCAGGGAAATCAGTCAGGATTGCAAAGGTGAAAACTGAAGAGGGAATAGCCCAGGAGGTAACAAGAGGGACAATATATTTTTAGGTATGTAAGTGAAAAAAGGAAGATCGAGGTGGAAATATAAGGTTAAAAAGGGGGGTGCAGATGGGGTCCAGGAAAAGGCAGACATTATGAACAAATACCTTTTTTCAGTATTCACAGAGGAAAGAGAAGAGAAGGAGCCCCAAAAAAGTAACAGAAGCTTTGGAGGGATGGAGGTGGACACTAGTCTTTTTTTGGACAAGAGAGAGAGAGAGAGAGACCTGAAGGGACTTGCTACTCTGAAGGTGAACAAAGCAATGGGGCCACACGGGGTTGCACCCAAGGATATTGAGGAAGCTCAGGGAGGTACTGGCTGCACCTCTGACAGTCCTATTTAACAGCTCACCGGAAACAAGATTTTTTTGACTGGATGACAAAGAAATTAGATCAGGGTAGGGTGGTGAACATGAGCTACCTAGATTTCAGTGAGGTTTTTCACTCTGTTCCACACAGGAGACTAGTAAGCAAACTGGGCAACTTATGAGTTGGTCTAAAGGTGGCAAACTGGATAAGAAATTGGTTAGGAGATAGACAACAGAGGGTGGTTTTAAACTGAGCTCATGCCAAGGAAGGAAGGGTGGGAGTGTGATCAGTAGGATGCCTCAAGGATGAGTGTTGGGCCTGGTCCACTTCAATGTCTTTATAAATGGCATTACAGAGAAGCTAAATGGGAAGGTCTGTCTCTTTGTGGATGACGCCAAAATATGAAATGGGTCGGACACTCCAGGTGGAGTGGAAATGATAAGCAGAGACGTGATAAAACAATTGGAGTGATCAAGAGTATGGCAACTGGGTTTCAGTGTAAAAAAGTACAACATAATGCACTTAGGGCACAGAAACGTAGGGGTAGAGTTCAAAATGGGTAGAGTGGTACTGACAACTATCAAGCAGGAAAGACACCTGGTGGTAATCATATCTGATTACCAAAAGATGGCCAGGCAGTGTGACAAAGCAGATGGGAGTGCTAATGGGATGCTGGGGTGCATAGGGAGAGGTATCACCAGCAGAAGGAGGGAGGTGGCATTGCCTCTGTATAGATCACTGGTAAGACCCCACATAGAGTACTGTGTCCAGTTCTGGAGACCATATTTCTGGAAGGACATTGACAGATTGGAGGTGATCCAGAGGACAGAAACTAAAATGGTGCACCGTCTGCTTCAAAAGCCCTATGAGGAGAGACTAAATGACCTCTATATGTGTACCCTGGAAGAGAGGAGGGAGAGGGGGGATATGGTAGAGACCTTTGAATATCTCACAGTGGTAAATAAGGCATAGGATGGAAGTATTTTTCAGAAAAAAAGGTGTTCAAGAACAAGGGGAAATGTTATGGAGCTGGAAGGGGGTAGATTCAGGAGAGATGTGAGGAAGTACTCCTTCACAGAAAGAGTGGTGGATTCCTGGAACAGCCTTCCAGCAGTGATGGTGGTGGTGAAAACAGTGGTGCTAGTCATGAATGCATGGGATAGGCACATGGGAATCATAGTGGAAAAGAAGGAGGAGGGAGAAAGAGTTGTAGATCAAGCAGGGTCTGTGGAGATAACGTAGTTAGGGAAAATGGGCAGACTGAGTGGGCTAAGCAGTATTTATCTGCTGTCAAATTCTGTTTCTATGTTTCTTTTGCACTGGAATTGATAGCCACTGAGACCAATGGGTTTAGCATAATGAATAATGCATGAGATGCTAGCCACTGATATTTGACCCCTGAATTTCTGCCCAGTGGAGAGATGTGTAAATAGAGCAGATTTGTCTGGGAGACACAAGAAGAAAGACCTGAGAGAAAATCAGCAGTCAGCCAGAAGACTGGAAGAAAATTATTTAAAGAATCTTTGCAAAGAGATTCTGTTTCCTCCAGGAACAGCACCAAAGATCCTGCCCTAGGTCTTGTGAGCTATCAGGATTTATTTATTTATTTAGATTTTGTTGACTAGGTACTGTAGGTGTGCTAGAAAATAGAATGCCTATTTTCAAGCATGACCCACGTGTCCTGATAGAAGTTCTAAATCAGCTGAGGCACTGGTTAGTGCCAGCTCCTTGGAGGTGGGTGAAGGCAAGTCCCTTGTGAGATGAAGATGACACTGGAGATCAGAACGGCCTACACCCCACACCACCTAGAAGGGCATTGGGTCCATGGTCCAACATCAAGCCTTGAACTACCCACTGTTTGCACACAATTAATGGGCTGCATTGGGAGCTCCCAATGAACTTCAGGGTGCTGGTGCATGAGTAGGGGGAAAGAATAAATACTGAGTAGGTACTCACCAGAGGGTGTTAGAATTTGGGGAGAGATCTCAGAACTGTTCCACTGCATTTAATACATTCTGTTCTTCCATCCAAATTCTGTTCCTGCCCCCCTAATAAATACCCCTTGAGTTTAAATTGCAATTTATTATGTTTTTGCATATTAATGTGTTTGCATGCATAGAGTATAAATTGATAGTTTTGTATAATTATAAAGGTTCCCTGTCACAAAGGTGGGGGGGTTAATTAATTTCCTCTGGGGTTGAACTGTGACACACATCTGTCAAATGGATCTCCATATGTGGAGGCACCATGCTATTTTGTATTACCTCCGACACCAAATGAGCCTTGTTGCCATTCACCCAAAGGCCTTTAGACTATGCCTAGGTATTATTGGACAAGTGTAATCTCACACCTTGAGGGCGGGGGTGTTTACAAGTTGGAGGCACTGCTGGAATATTTCTAGAACTTTCTGCAAAACCACACATTGGTGGAGGAGCTGTGTTGCCCCCCCCCCCCAAATGTTGACGTCTGAGATGTATTGAAGCAAGTTGCTTGACTGGTACAAGGGTGAAGACTTGGACCCTGCCAAAGCAATCCTAGTCCAAGGGATCCCAGATGGCCCAATAGAGAGTGCATGGAGAGCATACTTGGGGTCATCAAGAGTTTGGAAAAAGTTGCCATTCAGAAGATTGTATGATTCTGTCTGAAAAAACTGTCTGTGCTACTGGAATACCAAGAAACAGTAGACCCCTCCAATGTGCCTGACCAAATAACTCCAGAAAGGGAAAGTTCACCCTGGTACATTGTGACCTGAGAAAGTCTGTACCCTTCCCCAAAGAGTGCCAAAGAGGAAACTGAGTTTGAGAAAAAGCTGAAGTTATTCCTAGCAAGTGGAAAACTGTTAGCAATGTGGAAGAGTTCTTCCAAGAAGAGGAGCAGGCACCACCAGTGCCACCCACAGGAACTTTTACTGGTGGACAGGGGCATGCCTCAGGCCCACCTTTGAGTTTTGAGTCTATTCAATGCAAGAGACTAGGTACTCTTTTTGTTATCAGCCCCATTCCTCCTGGGAAAGATGACTATGAGAGCAGGATATGTCAGGCCACACAGAAGTATTGGGATGCTCCAAGGACAAAAACTGCAAATCAGTAATTGATAGTCTGTAGGGTATGGCTCTGGATGTGATCTGATCCTAGCATGCCAACAAGCTCAATTGTACAGTGCAGGACCATTTAGCCATGCTTAAGGATTCTTTTGGAACCATGGACAGTGGAAGGGCTTGCATGTTCCTATTAGGAGCCACCACTCAAAATGAGGGAGCTAAATTGTCACTTTATATTCCATGTAGAGATTGCCATCAGATGCATCGTGGAAGCTGGAGGTGCCACTCTTCCCTATGCTGCACAACTGAGAATGGACCAAATTTTGAGAGGAGCCATGTGCTCCCTCCTTATATTGATTTCCCTGAGTCAGAAGGATCACAGGCTGAACCCTCCATCTTTTATGAGGTGAGGGAGGAAGATTCATAAGAGGCCATAGCTGATTCATTGTGGGTGAATTCAGGGAAAGCCAAACCCCTGCAAACCAGGGTTACCAGACCCAAAGTGAAGCCTTTTACCCCAGATGTGGTGGTGTAGCTGAAGGAACTGACCAAATGTATGAGAGCACTATAAATGACACAGACCCTTCTGCCACAAGCTACAGCCATGCCACTGGGACTTGGACATGTCCCATACCCTTCTACAGCCCCGCGGGTCAGGCCTCAACTCTGAACTCTACCCTGTGACAGTATCTTTTGTTATCACTGTAGAAAGGATGAACACTTTTCTTGAGGATATGACAATCCAGAAAACCCACTATTGGTAGCTACATAGAGGGAGAAGCAATCCTAGCCACAGGTAAATGACATCAGAACTCAGTAAGGGAGTGCACTGGGACTTATTGCCCACAATAATAATAAAAGGCCAGAAATTTCTATTCCATAGTTCACAAAACCTATTATCTTAGTTTGTTGTCTTTGACAGGTCCACAAAATTTGTTCTGGTAAGAAAGATTTCATCCTTGGCCAGTAACATACCACTAGTTACCTTTAAAGGCCAGTTGCAGTGTAATATTTTGAATGAAAACCTTATCAGACAGATGCAAAGATATTACATAGAGGATAATGACTAGGTTTCATTTAATAACTGCACTGTATCACCTTGAGTAGTTGCCAGGACAACATAGTAATCTTCGAGAGCACAGTTCGAGAGGTTTATTGTTGTCCTGGTAACCATGAAAGGTGATTTCAGTGTGGTTATTAAATGAAACCTAGTCATTATTTTTATAGCGTATGGGCAAAAAACAGAAAAAACTCAACTAAGCACAAGTTTAAGTGAAGATCATCCTTACTTTTTTCTTTTTTCCCCATAGCACTGCTCTCCCTTAGGGCCAGCTTTCACCACTGTGGTTTGTTGTGAGCCTCTACTTCACATCCGCGTATGCATAGATCAGCTCCTGTTGTTATGTTATCATTGTGACATAGTCAAGAGGGGTTAACAACCTCTTGATGTCACGATACCAGAACAACACTGTAAACAGTTTGATTGTGATTGGTAATAAGGGCTCCCCATATATTATATTATTATTATCCAAAACTTTGTGCAATCTCTTGAAAACAAATCAATTTAAAATGTTTAAATTGTTAGAAAGATGTTAATAATGTGCTGGTTAATTACTTAGGATATAATTATTACACCTTTTGTAATAAATTAATAAAAACACTGCCAGTTGGAACTCAGAGTGAGGATATATTCATTCTGCTACAAGTGGCCAGCCAAGGGTTAAAGCACTTGAAAGCAAAGTCATCAGACTCGTGATCAGGAATAGCCCTGAGAAGGGCTGCTCAGTTCCTGTTCATTTTCACAGCACAGCTGTCAATGGGATTGTAAATGGTTTGTCCACAACAGCTAAGTTTCCTAGCCACACATCAACAGTTCAATTAATAGAGGAACACAAGGAGGAAATAAAGTAAAGTGTCTTTTCCTATCATGGCTTTGATGGTTCTCGGCAATTTATGAAAGTGTACACAAATCTAATTACAAGCCCCACTGGTTCCCATTTACATAGAAGTCCTCAAGTTCAGCGCTGTTTATATCAAAATAATTGTTATTAAATATCTTGGCTGATATACAGCTCTGTACCTCACTCAGCAGTGCATTCACACTGCCATCATTACTGTAAAGGTATTCCTCACGTGCTTTTATTTAATTCATCTCTTTTTGGGTATACACAGGAGTAAAGAGTACCTGTTGTCAGAGTGACTGAGGTACACTTTCTCCTGTAGGACATAATTTAAGCTTGGTCTTATTTTGAAAACTAATAAAGTGACATTAGAACCATTTATAGGGGATGTTCCATGTCTGGAAGGACTTTAGAAATCCATGCTTAATTGGCAGTTGAAAAATGCACACTGTGAGTGTGTGTGTGTGTGTGTGTGTGTGTGTGTGTGTGTTTACATGCACACACTTAGGGTTCTGACACCTTATAATATCCAGCCCTCTAATTTTCAGTTTCTCTTAAAATGCTAAAAGCATGGATTAAAAGCACTGGAGACTGAAATATTCTACATATGTTTATAAGAAACCAAGTATACATATATATGCATATTTAGAATTAATTTACTTAGGTAAACCCAGCTGAGATACAGGGCTGGATTTTCAAAGACCCTCTAGATCACAGTAGATTTTTGGTGATCTAGGGATACAGTGCACCCCGGCTGCATTAGGGACCCTGTGCCACATTCAAAAAGAACAGGGTCCCTGCACCATAAAACCAGGTGTCACATCAGCTGTAGGCATGTGTCAAAGCAATCGGCACACCTGCTGAAAATGCTGCAGTGATTTGGCTGCCCCTCCCCACATGGCACAACAGTGGAGGTGCTGGGATGGGGGTGGGGGGAAAACACAGGAGAAGCATGAGGGGTATGGGGACGGCAAGGACATGGTGTGCCATAGTGGTGATTAGGAGGTTGGACAGGCATAATAGTGAAGGTGCACTGAGTGTGTGTGCTGATTATTGGGCAATGCTGGCACCACTATGGAATGGCAAGGGGGGTACAGAGAATTACAGTGCCATAGCCCCATGAGAGCACAACCCTGGCAGCAGCCCTCAGAGTTGTGCCCATGTGGTGCCATGGCACTGTCTCTGTGCCCCCCACCACTCCTTAGTAGTGTCAGTATTGCCCAATAATCAGCACCCCCACCGGATGCACCATAACTGTTATGCCTGCCCACCCCCCAACCACCACTATGGCACCCTGTGCCCATGCTGCCACCCTACACAGCCATCAGGACCACCTGAAAACAATCTCCACTGCAGTGTGGACTGGTGCAAGAGGCTTAGACCAGTTCATTGCTGGTCTGTCTTGATCCCCTTGCTGTGGCAATGGCTTGGCTTCCAGACTCCCAGAAAGGGGGCTGTTGCAGCCATGCTGTGGCACAAGCCCCCTTGTGATGTGGCACACCCTCATTTATGTTGGAAGGTGGGTGATGTGCTGGTTCACCACAGCTGGTCCCGATTTGGATACAGACCACATTTCTGAATCAGGACTGCTGTAGCCTTTGCATCAAGGTACAAGTTGCGGCAGAACCCTTTTCTGCAAACACCTTGTGGCATTTATAGGGCTTTGAAAATCCAGCCAACAGCCTCTTGTTTATTTTGGAATCCTGCTTCTACCCATTTTTATAGTTGTCTTTACCAGAGAATTGTGAGGTTAATTGACATTCCCATTATCACAGAGTTTGTATTTGATTCTCGTGTGGCTTGATCCTGTGATCTCTTTGTTCCCAAGGTGGTGCTTTTAGTACTAAACCATACTGTCTCATGCATTGGATGATTATCAGGCCGAGTGCCTTTTTATCCACCTAAGAAGTGTGTATATTCCCTATGATCACAAATTCTGAAATGTGTGTAATCCATCACCCCTGATTTGGAGCCTCAGGATAATATTCCTAATGCTTCTCTGAGGAATTGGTATGGTGGATTGAAATGGTCTAGATGGGCCTTAGAGGGACATACAAGAAGAAGAATGCAGAGGCAGGAACTGGTGCCCTGGTTGTGACTGTGTGTGGGTGGGTGGGGTGAACAGCTGGGTTTGGGAAGTTAGTTCCCCCATGTTCCAGGTGCCTCCTGACCCCCCAACCTTTAAAAGTCTCAATGTGCCCTACTTCTCTAGTCACAGGAGATTCCAAGGCAGATGGTCCTACTTCTGAAAAGGGTCTCCACCAAATCACTATTGCCAGGTCTCTGACAGGCCACAAGATTGTCAAATGTGATGCCCTAATAGGGGAAGTGTGCGCTCCATTAATCAGACCATGAGCTGCTAACACTGCAGAGTAGCTGAAGCCAGCACTTCAATAGGATTACAATGACTCAAGCTCTGCATGGGTCACAACTAGTAATGAAAACGGTTGCCTGAAAGGTGATCGATTGTGATGGCAGGGAGCCCTTGTCTTGCTGAAGGCTGGGGTGAGAAAATGAGATTGCAAGGGACCCTACCCCCTTTGCTGTAGAGACTACTTTCCATGGAAGGTTTGGTGGACCAGAACTAAGCACATAGAAAGTCTGCATCCATTATTGACACCTGGTACTGTTGCAAAGAATGCCAAAAGTCTTACCTACTCAAACACAAAAAAGGTGGTGCAGTCAAGCTTTGAAGTGTTTGCTACTATTTCATTCAGCTCTTGCAGCCAGATAATGAACTCATGGGGACAGTCAGTGTTTCACAAATTCTTAATTTAGGGCTGCTAAAGATCTGTTTTAAGAAGAAAGGTCTTATTATGGCCAACTGGATTGCATTCCTGGATAAAGAATGTTTTCACATGCAAGATGGGCTGCACTTGTGCCTGGAGGGTGTGAGGGTATGGGACAAGAGAATGGACATATCAGGAGGATTTAAACTAGAGGAAAGGGAAAGAGGCTAGTGCAGGGATTCACCAAGAGCAGAAGTCAGGTGCAAGGGGTCATCAAGGGAAGGACAGTAGAGCTGGCTCAGACTGCAGTTTCATGTGCACCACCTTTTGTTTGTTAGGTTTTGGAGGCTGCTGTGGAGATAGCTGTGTGTGTTTAATTTACTGGATGATTTGCTGTCAGGTCTCTCAGATCATGACAGAGATATATTTCCCCTATTTCCAGGTTAAACCTCAAGTACCGTATGGTGTCAATAACTGTGTAGCACTGCTGTTTCCAAAGCAGCTTAGTCTCCAGTGTGAGATTGTTCCCTCTCTTCCTTAGAGATAAAGGAGTCATGAAGAAGGAGGGAGTCCCTGAGCCAAAGTTGAAATGGATGACAGCAAACGGGACTCTCTGAGTGTACTGTTGCAGCTGGAGTGGAGCTGATACCTTTGGTACCTAAGGTCTCTGATGCTCCAGGAAAGAGGCAATCAATCTGGGGGATGATAAGTCCAAACCAGAATATGATGAGTTACAGGTGTTGCCAGGGACAGTCTACCAAGCTAAGGTGGGTAGATGTGCCATTAGGATCATGAGGTGGTAAAGAAGGTGGCTGTCTAGGGAAAGATCTTCCTGTATGTGCGTAATTGGGTGGCAAATGCATTTATAGCTTCAGGACCCATGATTCAGGTCATGGATGGGAGGGGTTGTCACCCACAGACTTTCTGTATCTGCTCTGCACTTCCAGCCATTGAGAAGCATGCCACACTGTTGCAGCAGTAGATGTTAAGCTATAGCATGAAAAATCAAACAGTGATCTATACTGGGCTGGAGGGGAATGAGGTGTGCAGCCTTCTGGTAAAACTCCCTGATGGGACCCAGGTGACCAAACTTGAACTTGGACCATATTGTTGACTCTAACTGTGGAGCGATGACTGATTTAAGGAAAAATAAACAAACAAACAAATGCTTCTTTGTCCATGTTCCTTTTGCTACAAATTCAGATAGAGAAGTACTAAAGAGCACAGTGTGGATTGTAATTAATGCTTAACATTAAAAAATAAACAAAAAGGTTAAATTATTGTTCCATCTTAATTTACTTTTTGAACTGCAGTCTTAGTTTCAATAGTGAAGACACTAGTGCCCTCTTGTTTTAGATTTAGACCAGTGGGTAAGAGGGTAGCAAAATCAGAAGCACCACATATTCAACCTAATCAAGGAAAAAAGGTTGAAACGTGTTGTCGCTACAGGGTAAAGTCATCTGCCAGCCCATTAAGGTCTAGGCAGAGGCTGGGCAGAGGCTCTATCTTTCACTGTAGTCCAAGTGTGACTAACAGGTGTAAATGAGCATTTAGCAATAATTCAGGGTGACTTTTTCCTTCTGTACTTTACATCTATATGTTCATGTCACATTAATTTTCTTTTTTCTCTTTTTGCATTTGTATTTGTCTTTAAAAACTTAATAAACTTTAAATTAAAAAAAATAATTCAGGGTGACTGAACATTTTGATAAAGCAATTAATCATAGGACTGAAGGAAGATGCCAGTGTCTAACGATGTGCACAGTTTGTAAGCATGCACCTCTTAAAATGTCCACTGAAGGGTAGATTGTGCTGCTGATAGCAACTGATGGCGGTCCGTTGTGTATTTACTTCTCTCACTGGGTGCTAGATGCTTGGTGGGAACATCAAGTGGCTTTAGGGCTAGATTGTATAATCCAGCCACCATTTTGGGGCTACATATAGAGCTGGGTGAAATTAGGAAATTCTGCTTTCGTACAATTTTTACAAAATACTACAAATTTCCTGAAAGTTCCCAAAATTATTTGTACATTTTCGAAATGTTTAATTGGTCAAAACTTAATCATTCTGCTGAAGATGTGAAATTAGCCACTCTTACTGTTTGTAAGGGAACCTGAAAGGATTTCAAGTTTTATGATTGTTTGCATAAAGTGTATGGAACATATGGAGCTTAAACTCTGGCTATTTACTACTTTTGTGAATATTTCAGAAACTATTTATTTGTTTACAACTTAGCCACTTTTGGAGTTAGATAATTGAACATTTCTACACATACTTTCTTGGGAGAGTCTTAGAAACTTCTAAAAGGGGAGGTAGTTGGTGACTTGTATTTGGAAAATATTGTTTCAGTAAAGTATACTAAGCTTAAAAAGTTAATTGTAACTTACAGGAGTTTATAATTTCACAATGTAATTATTTGTTACATTGTGTGAACATTTTCAAAATATTTAGTTGTTTATAGCTTCACTGCTATTGCAGCCATACACCCAACATTTGGCATGCACATCCAATGTAAATACATTATTTAGGGAGGCAGTATAGCACATTGGTTTAAGGCCATGAGCTGCAAATCTGGAGACCTGGGTTTAAATCCCACAGCCCCCACTTGCATACCGTGTGACCCTGAGCAAGTCACTTAACTTCCCTGTGCTCCCAGGTTGCACCTGTAAACAAGCTTTCGGCTTAGTGTGTCTCACCTGGTTAAACAATTGGAAAATACATCCTGGAATCTAAAAAAGCAGGATAAATGGGGTTTAATAGGTTAAAATTTAATTACCAACATACTATACAAATATCATTGGCAACATTTCTCAAAAATTCATTGACACACCACAAGAATTCCATTTGTGGAATTTAACTTTCACAATGCACATATCACCATTGAATCCATTTAGATGTGCTGAGCTGTCCGTAGTCCTGTAGTTCTCTTGTGGGTGACTATTTTGCCCCACCCCCGCCACTTTTTTCTCAGAGCTTGGCCAGATGAAGTCTGTGGGTTTGCTTGTCACATTAATTTCCTCCTCGATTTCACAGATAATATCATTCCATTAGAGAGCAACCTTCTCCTTTTCCTGTAGGACCTAACCATTTGCAATAGCCATAATTTCTCTTTCCTGGTTCCCCAGTCATTTTCTTCCCCAACCTGGTCTCTGTTAGTTCCTCTAAGTTATGGACTTCTATTTGCATTTGGTGTTCAGATCAGTCAATTTTGTGGGGTATGATTCTCAGACATCTTGATTTCATGTGAGAATAGTCCCTGTATGGTTTCTTGCTCCAGCTGGGGGCCTTCTGTTTTTTTGCTACTTAGCCTTGTGAACCCAAGTTTCTAACTCCTGCCACTGATGACCCCTGCTTTAGCCACTCTCCCCTATTCCATAGTTTAAATCCCCTTGACTTCCCTTTGGATTGATATGACCCTTCTCACTTTGCAGAAATTCAGTTCCTCCTGGATTGGCTATTGTTCACATTCTTTAACTTGTTCTGCAGGCTGTAGGACTTTGGCACTGATTTTTGCATCTACATTTATCAGGGAGATGGGATGATACTGGGAACACATGCCACTACCTTTGCCCTTTTTAAGTATTAGAGTAATCTGAACCCAGCTAAAAAATGGAGATGCATTCCCTCGGTATGGGCTTCATTAAACACTTGTACCAGATGTGACACTAGCAGTTTTGAGAATGCCTGGTAAAAATCAGAGGATAAGCTGTCATGGTCAAGTGATTTGCCAGTGGATATGGAGTGGATGACCTCAGATAATTCCTCAGTGGTAAATGGGGCAATTCATTAAGATCTGACCTCTTCTGGGACTTGTGAGAGAACTATGTCTGCATAAAAATTATCACATTGTGCGAGGGAAGGGATGATCTCTGAGGGTACAGTTTGCATAGTACTCCAAAATGGCAGCACTGATAAACTGTGACAAGGTAACCGTGTTTCCCTGCATATTATGTATCCAGGAGATGTATTTTCCAACTTCCATGGCTTTTAGCCAGTACAACAACAGTTTCCTAGGATGCTTTTTTGGCTTCACAGTAGAACTGGTTAAGCTGAAACAAGTTGTACTCTCTCTACAGTGCAAAACCACTCTGTGGTATCCCTGATCAGCTCAGTCTGGGGCAAGAGGGAGACTACCAGTTCTGGATGCCTGCTCAGCTGCTGGTATCCCATGAGAAGGGTGACTCAATAGTGGTGCCTGTTCTCAGGGCTAGTGGATGGGGGGGCAAATGCAGGTATAGTGACATCCTGTCACTATATGTATATGCGCGCGGCGGGGAGTGAGCACGCCATGTGACAGGTGGAAAGGGAGGGAGGGTTTGTGAGGTGTAGCGCCATGGTGGGTTGCCGAGCTGGCAGTGTGGCATGGTGGGTTCATGGCAGGCTATGGTTGGGAGGGTGTGTAGGGATTTTTGCTGTGGTCCGAGAAATTTACTTTTTTTATTTTTCACCTCCCCCAACATGCACCCCCCCCCGGAGTTGAGAATCTTTAGTAGGGGGTGCGGGGACCCCCATGGGGAGTGTGCAGGAGGCACAACCCAGCATAAACAAAAAAATCAAGTTCTCGGCACTCATTTGCCATGTGCCGGGCATGTACATTGGTGAAATAGATTTTCACCGATGTACATTTGCCCTAATGGTGATTGCCTTTCTGCAGTCACCATTATCACATAGACCCTCAGTTGTTGACCACATTTTTAGTGTTCCTTCCTGTTGCTGCAGGGGCTGATATCACTCCTTGCAGATTTTAGAGGAGTGAACTATTAATTTATCCCTAAGGACAGTCTTTAATGCTGTCCACTGAGTTGCTGCAGACATTTCTGGGGTTTCATTAAATTAGAAATATAACTGGAGTTCATCCTGCAACCAGGAGCAGAAGTCTTAGTGATGTACAGGGAGGAGTTCATATGTCACTTATTACAGGGTCCCAAGGTCTTCCCTCAGGCCAGGGATACTACCACTGAGCATGATCTGAGATTAAGATGTTGCCTAGAGAAGTTCTCCATGTTTGTGCTACCAGCTCATGGAAGGTAAAAATTACATCAGTCTGACTATACATACTTTGGGTAGATGAATAGAATATGTAGTCCCTCTCCCCAGGGTGTAGCACATGGCAAATTACATGCATTCCATCTCTCTGGTAGACTTGTTGCACTTATGCTGCAATTATGGGCTCATCTCTGAGTCCTGCTCCATTTATATCTAAATCTGATTGCAAGGCTAGATTTAAGCTGTCCTTCTAAAGCAATCCTAGTAGGAGCACTAGGGAGATGTCCTAGGGCCTCTTGGTAAAAGTCAGGATCCAAGGTATTAGGGACATAGAAAGTTCCCAACACTAGGGGGTGTCCCTGATATGTGCCTTCAACAATCACATAGCATTCATCTGACTCAGCAGGTGTGGTAAACTGATCTTTCTTGCCTCATACTTGACCAACAGGGAATAGGTTATCCCTGGTTTTGAGGCCAGACATTATTAAAGGCTAGAGGGTGGTCTAAGATGCTATAGGGATAGGCTGGTTAAAAGGACAGTTTGGCACCATTAATTAAAATGTCCCCCAGCTCCCTGGTATAAAGCAGGATGAGCTCCTTGTCTTGAAATCAAAGCAGCCAGAAGATCAAGGGGTGAGGTTTGGTGGTGTTTTGGCAAGCAGTATTGCCTCTCCAGATTCTGTGTGTTCAATCCAACTCAAAATTCAACTCATTTGCTTCCAAATGGAGCTGTTCTGGGAGCCTTTGATGGAGGTATGGTACAGGATCTGCACCTTTAATACCCTTGGTAAGCCATAGGTTCTTCTGGTAGCCATGGCCTTCTAAGTCTTCTATTGTTTGAGAGAGTCATTTTATCTGCTCCTCAGCAGCCTGCATCCTCCATTAAGTGGCTGTGTGGGTGGTATCTAGCTGGATGACTTTCTACTCTGCTGTACCATTCCTACCAGTAAGCATTGTTTGGCTAATGTATCTCTGTCACTGTTTGTCATATAGGCTCAGCACTGGCTGCAATCTTCTGTAGAAGAACGGCATGTTTGTCTGGGTCTGCTGACTGCATGAAATGGAAAGCCAGCACAATGGCTATATTGGTGGCTGTGGAGGATAGGCCAGGCAGAAAGAAAGAGTCAGTACTGTTGTCTTTTCTGAGGGGAGATAGATTACACCAAATCTGCCCAATCTGTAGACATGTTCCTCCAGTTTTGATCAGTGAAGATGTTTCAGCAATGCTCTGCTGCAACTCTATGGATGAAGGCAGATAGCTGAGAGACCTCCAGGAGTTAAGACAGCTAATCAGCCATCAGATTTGGTGAACACAAGACACGGTTGCTTTTTGTTGTATTCTCTTGCCTCTTTCTTATTTTCATCTCCCATAGCACCCTAAAACTGTGAACAGTAGTTGGTAAGTGGCCTAACATATGATCTGAATAGTAGGAAAATTACATCAAAATTTTTGGAGGAAAAGTGGTTTCCAAATTAAATTAAGGACATTATTCACTTTTTCAAAAACTACATTCACCGTTTACTGTTTTTAAATTCAGGGTTGATTAACAGTCCCAGATATTTTTCTTCCTTACTCTCTCTGAGTGGTAAGCTATTTAGATTGCATGTAAACTTTGGATTCTTTTTCTCCAAATGCATCAGTGAACATTTGTAGGTATTGTGTACCATGCCATTATTAATAGTACATTTTGAATGAGTGTCCAAGTCATTTTACAATTAATTTTTAACCATTATCTGCTTCAGTCAGGCTATGAGTTTTTGAATCATCTGCAGACTTTATAAGTTTGTTCACTGTACCATATCCCATATCAATGATATAGAAGATGAAAAGTTTTGGTGCTAAGACTGATCCCTGTGATACACCACTTGTTATCCTATTGACATCAGACTTTTAGCCATCGTGTCCAACCAATTAACCACTGTGAGATTCATCTCACTATTTCATAATTTCTTCCACTGTTGTGGAGTTTCTCAAATACATTTACAATATAGTACCACATCAAATGCCTTACTCAGGTCCAAAAAGATAATATCAACCCCTGACCAGAGATGGGCAAAATTCAGAAATTTGATTCTGCAAAATATTTCATGAAATGCGCTCATTGCATGAAATATTTCATAGGTGCAAAATGTGAAATTTGACCTGCGAAATGCAGAATTTCACCTGCAAAATGCAAAATGTTACCACCAACTGGCAAAACTCTGCCATTACTAGGTGAAATTCTGCATTTTGCTAGCAAAATTCTGCATTTTGCACTCACAAAATATTACATGATATGCAAGAATTTCATGAAATATTTTGTGGGGCGAAAATTCCCAATTTAGTCTGCGAAATTAAATTTTGCTGCATCTCTATCCATGACCTCACTCACAGGCTCCTAAAAGCTCATCAAATTATTCACACCTGACTTCTTCTTGCTAAAACTGTGTTGGCTACTATCTACTGTGGCTGAATCATTCAGATGCTCCTTCAAGATGTTACAAACCTTTGCTTCCTTAATTTTGCATTATATAGTTGTAATATTTATTGGCATAACCTTCTATCTTTTCATTCTTCCCTTTCTTGAATATTGGCAAAACATCTGCTTTTTTCAGTCTTGTGGTACTTGTCCATTAGTAAATGATGCATTGAAAATATACTGTAAGATATGATAGATGACATTAATGTAGCTGTGTTTTTTAATAATCTGGGGGCAAGGTTATCTGGGCCTGCTGGTTTACATTCACCCAGTTTAATTAAATCAGACTCAATATTTTTAGTGCTAAATGAATGATTTGTTGTTTTACCCTGGAAATTAATGATGCTTATTCGGCAACTAGGTTTAAATACTGAGGCAAAACACTCTTTCAGATAATTGGCTGTTATCCTTTCCTCTAAGACGATCATACCATCTATAAGCAAAGGACCAATTTCAGAATTATGTTCTTTATTGGCAGTTATATAACTAAAAATGCCTTCTGATTACTTGTAGTTCTTGTCTGGGTTTCCTCAAAGCTTTGGTTTAACTTCTAATGTTCCTTTTATAGATTTTAACCAAAGTCTTATGTCTAATAGCATCGTTGCCTGTTAGGTTATGCTTCCTAATTTTATATGTTCCCTTTTTTCTAGCAGTGCATTTACTAATTATTTTATTGTACCATAGCTGTAATTTATATTAGTTTAATTCTGATACATATTTATTTGGAAGGGTCAGTCATTTATTCTTGAAAGTTTAACCAGCAGTGTTCTGTATCCCAAGCAAGCCTGCCTGATCCCCTGTCCCAATAGTGTAGTTCTTTATTAATCAAATAAAATCATCTTTATTGTAGTTATACTCTACTGAGATATCTAATTCTCTTTGAGTGTGATTTTTATAAATGAATCTTACACAGTTATGGTCACTAGACACCAGGGGTTCTAGACTGCTATACTCACACGGATATTGAAAACAAGACATCACTTAGTCAAGTATATTCTTTTGTCTAGTGGTATGTAATATGTACTGATAGAGTCCCCCTCACTTTTTTGGTATTCACTGATTTTGTTCCATGTTTATTATAAGCAGTTTGTGATTTCCAGTCAATTACTATGATATTAAAGTCATCCAATATACTGTAAGGCAGTCCCTTTTTCCAGAATAATGATTAATCTCTTCCATAGCTTTCATATATCTTTTGTCTAAAATTGTCAGTGGTAAATAATACTGTTTTCCCACATATAAGGATATAGGTTTGTGATTTTCAATGAATACTCATACTGCTTTAAGTTCATTTGGTTCATCTATTACAAGTTCAAAACCATTATAGTGTTCTTTATTATACAGGGAAACTCCTCCTCCTCTACAGTTCATTTTTTCCCTTCTGTATAATGTTTAACCGTTTACATCTTTTTCCCAAGACTTATTTTGTACCCACCATTTAATAGGCTGCCGCCGACAAGATATCTTGTCCTAAAAACCTATGCGTTCTAAATCTTCGGGCAGCCTAAGGGTTACGTGATCTGGATTGAATTAGTACTTCAGTATCATCCATTTTATTTGTTAAGCTTCTGGCATTAAGAGTAATGATCACCATTTCCTTTTTTAATTTCTTATTTTGAATGGTAGGTACCAATTTAACAACATTCACATTACTGCCCAACTTCCCTACACCCTTTATATTTAGTTTAAACACCTTGAAATACTATTATTAATGTTTCCTGACAGCAACTGTGTCCTATATTTATTTAGGTATAGGCCATCCTTGATGTAAAGATATTCCTACAAAAGACATCCCAGATCCTTTGAAAAAAAATTGTTTTTCTCTATTTATCTTTCCTCAAACACTCATTTAGTTGTTTTATCTGTTGCTGTTTCCTATTAAGGTCTCATGGAACTGATAGAATTACAGAAAATGTTACTACACAATTGTTAATTTTAATTTTTTTTCTCCAAGTTCCAGGTATCCTTTCTGCATTTCATAAATGGGCTTCCTTCCAACATTATTGATACCAACATGAATCAAAACAGTTGGCCTATTGCTACTGTTTTTTTTAGTATTCAGTCAATTACTGTATTGCTAAAATCATTTACTCAGGCTCTGAGGAAAAAGTAACCATGTTGTTGATATTATTCTACCTACAGATGATAGTGTCTGTGTATTTGACAATGGAGTCACCAATGACAATTATCTGGCTAATTATGGTTTGTTCTGAAGTGGACTTTGGTACCTCACTGCATTGCAAGTTATTGAGAGCATCTTGCATATTATCTTCTATAATGCTAAATGCAGTAAACCGGTCTGCAGTTTCTATACCACCTCTACCAGTTAATATGTATCTCAGCCATCTCCCCCTTTTAATGCTACTTCTTGGCTGGGCCATGATCCAGTCATTATCAATGTTATTATCAATGTCCACCTCCTGCTCTCTACCTTTTCTCCTAGTTATTGAGTTACTAGTTTTTGCTATTCAAGTTGTGATGTTTGAGCACTGTGGTACAATATGGAGAATCATATTGTCCACAGATTGTCCCAGCTGTTTGACTTCTTGCAGCTCAAGTTTTTGTTTATTTATTTATTTTTATTTATGAGATCATCAGTTTACAGACCTTTGAGTCATAGACTCCTTTACAAAAGCACTTCATCAAGAGAGCAATACATCATAGCAAACAAAACAGTACAGTACATAATGCTTAGATTAACAAAGCAACCAGTGTTACAGGCATTCACTGGTGGTACACACTTGGTAATAGGTAGATCGCAGTAGTCATAATATAGGTACACGAGTACCACGTCAGGTAGCAACCAGAGATATTTTATTACATTAGTCAGCAGATGTTTCAAATACAAGTATTTGTATCTTGAACATAGTGTAGATATCTCCTGTTCAACAGTATTAAGTGTAACACGTTTGCCACATAGAAGTTCTCAGGTGTTGTTATTCCATCAGAAGTCTACCATTTTAATCACACAGAAACTTATGCACTGGTGTCCCTCTTTACTCTCTATTGCTACAAGGGCTGAAATACTGATATTCTTGTATGTGATATGTATGGTGGAGTATATTTATGTAACTTCCTCCAGAGATTTCTACCCATTTCCAGTCATTGTCAGACACTGACAAACCACTAGGCTCTGCCAGTATAGCCTCTGCTAGTGCTCACCAATGTTCACACTGGCAAGGAGATTTACACTCCAGAACTGGACGTACATAGCCACATCACTTCCAGTTTTGGTGAGCACACAGACGACCCCCAAAATGTAAAAATAGCCTGCAATACTGGCTATTTGTTTAAAGGTGCTCAAACATGCCCTTTATATGTATAAAAATGCCTTAAAAAGGACAATCTCACAGTCAGACCACTGAAATTCCATAATTCCTTTTTGTACACTAAGGAGAGCTGAGAGACAGAGAAGGCTATTAGGGTTCTTTTTTTTTCTCACTGTTGTAGTTCTTTTACAGGGATCGAGAGTAAGACAGAGATTTCACACACACACAACACAGCTAATGTGATTCCCTGAGCCTTCTACACACACTGTGTGCCCCAGTATAGCTGACACTTATATGCCATAGTACATTATTCCTAATCCAGATTTCTTCGATGCCTTTGTTTGCGGAGTGACTTGGCACTATCTATTACTTAGTTTGGGATGATGTTATTTGGGGATTTTAGTTATTGCCTTGTTGTTGTGTGGGTTTATTTATTTATTGGGAGAGGGAGATGGTTATTTTAGGATTTTAGGATTGGTCTTGAGGATGTATTTATGTGACAAGGCATTGGAGGTACTAAAATGAGGTATGGTCATAAAGCCCCTATGTGATTCTAATCTATGAAGCTGCTCCACTGACTTCATCCTGTTCATTCTCCAGCTCTTCCTGAAGCATTTTTGACTTGCTATTGGGGATTAGGGATTTTGAAAAGATGGAGCAATAGAGGGATGCATGGTCCAAAGCTGGGGCAGGGGAGAGTAAGATCGAGAGTAGCAGGCTGAGTAGGCACCCTGGGTTTAAGAGGGTCATGAAGCAGGGTCTTTCCCAAGAGTGCCCTCCAGAAATAGGGCGCAGATAGCAGAAGGGCTTCCAGCACCAACTACTCTCCTTTGTGGTGTGTTGTGCAATGCCAGATCCCTGGGGAATGACTGCTGTGGTGTCAGATTTCAACCCGGATTCCTCCAGGAATAGAGAATGTTTCACCAAGACCTGGCTTGGGGATGACTCTTGGTCAGTACTGGAGGCAACAAGCCTAGCCAGGTACTTAGTGGTACACTGCCGAACAGTTACTGTAAGGGAGGTGGCCTCCTGTTCTAGATCCTGCTTGAGGCTAATGGCATACCTACTGAATGAAAAAGGGTTGTTTGAATGTGTGACTATGAAATGTGGGTTTGAGGTGTAGGATTGTCCGTGTTGACCACCCTGTGGGGTGTGAACAGGTGGTCCTATGGGAATTTGTTGACTTCAATGTCAACCTATCATTGAATTCCCTGAACCAAATTGTGCTGGGGGATATAAATGTATGGGTTGATGGTGAATCCTCACAGCCTGATCAGCAGTTCCTCCAGTTGATGGATGTAATGGGCCTCACACAGATTGTTTCCACCACAACCCATGAACATGGCCATGTTCTGGACCTCATCTTTGCTCTGGGGCAGAGTATCCTTCATGTCCAGGTGGATCCAGTGGGGTGGTCAGATCATCATGCTGTTAGCCTTCTAGCAGGGGGCCCCCAGGCGCCATCCCACCCCCCAGTGGAGATAGTTCAATACCATTCGAGATGTGCTTTGTAGTTAACCTTTTTACTAAAACTTCAAGAGGAGGGAAAAATATTGGATACAGTCAGCAGGCAGAGCCTGTTACAATACAATATAAGGTTTTTTACAAGTACATGCAGTGTATCAAATGTTGTATTGAGAGATATTAGCATACACAAGACATTATTTACATAAGAATATACAAAATGCCAGCAGAAACAGGCCTCATGGTCTATCTAGTCTGCTCATTTATGCAGCTAGCTTCTCAACTTGCAGCTGCCCCACCCTCACCTCCCCTCCTCACAACAACTCCCACTCACTCTTTCCCACCCCTTCTTAAATCTGCCTACCATTCTACAGGATATTACTTCTTCAGGCAGAGTATTCCACTTGTCCACCACCTTTTCTGTGAAGAAGTGTCTCCTAATTTCTCTCCTGAATCTTTCCCCCTCCAATCTCAGCCAATGTTCTCTCATGTCACTCCTCAATTTTGATCTGGAAAATCTCTTCTGTATTAGTCTTGTTTATTCCCTTTAAGTATTTAAAGGTTTCGATCATATCCCCCATCCCTCCTCTCCTCCAGGATATACATGTTCAGCTGTCCCATCTTCTCCTCATAGGATTTTCCCTCCTTCCCCTGGATCATCTCGTTGCCCAATGCTGCACTCCCTCCAACAATCTGATGTCCTTCTTCAGTAATGGATGCCAGTACTGTACACAGTATTCTAGGTGCAGCCTGACTAGTACCTGTACAAGGGAAGGATCACCTCCCTGTTCCTGGAGGAGGTTACCCTGGTTTTGTACCCCAACATCTTCTTTGCTTTTGCAGCCACCTTCCTGCACTGAGCTGAGTGATTCATGCTCCCCGTAATAAGCACCCCCAGATCCTTTTCCTGCATGGTGTATTCCAACTCTACTCTTCCAGCTGATGTTTCGTCCCCTTGTTCCTAGCTACAAAGTGCAGGACCTTGCGCTTCCTGGTGTTGAACCCCATATGCCATGTTTCCAACCACTCCTGTAGTTCGGGCACGTCCTCCTGCAGTCCTCTCCACCCTTCCATGTCATCTACCACAGCTCCCATCTTGGTATCATCTGCAAACAGATTGAACTTACTCTGGACCCCATGTGAGATATCGGTTATGAATATCCCAAACAGCACTGGTCCCAGTACTGAACGCTGCAGCACCCAGCTTGTGACATCCCTCAGTGATAAGAATTCCCCCCACCACTACCCTTTGCTGCCTATCCCTTAGCCAGTTGGTGATCCAACTGACCATTTTTGTTCTCATCCCTATGTATTCCAGCTTTTCCCCCAGCCTCCCATGTGGCACAGAATCAAAGGCCTTGCTGAAGTCCAAATACAGTATGTCCACTGCATGGCCTTTGTCCAGCTCCCTAGTCACCCAGTCATAGAATCCAACTAGGTTCATCTGGCAGGATCTGCTCAAGACAAACCCATGTTGATGATCATCTTGGAGACCATTATCTTCCAAAAAGGTCACCAGCCTCTCCTTCAAGATTGTCTCCATGAGCTCCCCATGATTGAAGTGAGGATCACTGATCTGTAGTTGCCTGGTTCGTCCTTTGGGCCACTTTTATGAATGGGCACCACATGGGCCATCCTCCAGTCTTGTGGCATGCATCCTGTGTCCAAAGATGTACTGAACAGGTCTGCCAGTGGTCCCTCCAAGATCTCTGTTAACTCCCTAAGCACTTTAAGCACTCTAAGGTGAATGCCGTCTGGTCCTGGTGCCTTGTCCACCCTCAGCACCTTCAGTCCTTCCAGAATCCTGTCTTCTGTAATCCTGATGTCAGTCACCCTTCCCCCCATCCACTCCACCTTCACCATGAGGTATCTGCCCCCCCTTTCTACTCCATCAACACAGAGCAGAAGTAATCATTCAGTGCCTATGCCTGGTCCTTTGCCTGGCCACCCCTTTTCCACCCACCCCGTTCTTCTTAATCCTCACAATTTGGTCTTTGTTTCTCCTTCTCTTGCCAATGTATCTGAAGAAGTCCTTTTCCCCACCCTTAATTCCCTGTGCCAGTCTCAGCTCTCTGGAAGCCTTGGCCACCCTGACTAGCAAGATAACCTCCCTGGACTTCTTCATGTACTCGTCCTTGTCCCCTTGCCCACCCAATTTCTTGATCCTCTGAAATGTTTTTCTCTTGGCCCTCATCTCTACCAAGACCTCCTGAGTTAGCCAACTTGGCTTCTTTGCCCTGTCTTTTTTGCTCCGTGTCCTGGTACAAGTCTCAGCAGCCTCTGCTATTCCCCTTTTAATGATATCCCATTTTTGGTCAGCATCCATGTATGCTTGAATTCCCACCAGATGCCCAACCAAAATTTCTCACATCCTGTTAAAGTCCACCCTCTTAAAATCTATCACCCTGGTGCCCATGCCTCCTGATTCTTTGCCCATATTGAGTGTGAACCACACTGAGTGGTGGTCACTCCTAGCCAGGAGGTTGTCCACCTCCAGATCCCTTACAGTCTCCCCATTTGTTAGTACCAGGTCCAGAGTCCTTCCCACCCTAGTTGACTCGCAGACCAATGGCACCAGGATGCTGTCCTGAAATGCCTCTAGTAATACCTGTTCCTTTGTACTCGAAGTGGTTGGGGTGTTCCAGTCCACCACAGGGAGGTTGAAGTCCCCTACCACTACTGTGTTTCCCTTCCTACAGAGCCTTCTAATCTGCTCAGCCAAATCTTTATCCAGGTCATCCCCCTGTGCTGGTGGCCTGTACACCACTCCCACCCACAGTGTCCTTCTTTTAGAAACTTCAAACTGCATCCATAGGGCCTCTGTCCCACCCTCCTCCCCTCATCCCTCATACACCTTATCCCTTCCCTCACATAGATCGTCACCCCCCCTTTCCCCTTAACCCTGTTTTTCCTGAATATCCTGTACTCTGGGATCATCATGTCCCAGTCCTGGTACTGAGTGGCCCATGTTTCTATGTTGGCTGCTATGTCCTCCCTCCCCACTGCCAAGAGAGCCTGTAGCTCAACTGATTTGTTGCCTAGACTTCTTGCATTCAGTGAGACTATCCTCCAACCTGTCCCTTCCCCCTGGGTTTTCCCCTCTCCTAACGCCTCCTTGTGCCCCTACCCCAAATTCTTCTCTGATAGCTTGGGGGTAGGCATGCTCTGCTCCTCATTCTGGGATCCCCGCCTACCAGCTGTCCTCATGCCACCCTCCCCACCTAGTTTAAATCTACCCTTGACGATATGTACCTCTCAAACATCTGCTTTAATACCCCCTTCCCCACTTAAGTGGAGCCTATCAGCTGCATATAGATCCTTATTGTCCCATGTTCTGCCCCAGACCCCCACTATCCTGTACCTCTTGGACCAACACTACTCCCTCAACCAAGTGTTGAACTCCCCAATCCTCCCCTTCCTGCCTGTGCTCATGCAGGGTACTGGGAGCACCTCTTAGAAGGCTACTGATTCCCCCACTTCCTCACATAGCCCTCTGAGTTCCTCAAACCTCCTCCTTACTACATCCACAATCTCCTCCACCAGGTCATTAGTGCCCACATGCATCACTACATGCAGTTTCTTCCTGACCCTCCTTGCGCACTTAAGTACCACCTGCCTTGCCCTGTCCTCCATTAGCCCCGGCATGGCCTCCACCCATATGCGACTATGCCTTTCCCCTTTGCTGCCCCATCTGATCCCTTTTAGTATGGAATCACCCAGCACTAGCACCCCCCTTCCTCGATCCCTATTCTCGCCCCTACCCTTTTCCCAAGGTACCCATTACCACAGCCTGCCACATCACTAATTCTTCCCATCGCCCCTGTGGCCCCCCATCCTGTCCCCCCTTCACTGCTCCCTCCATATTCTCCACATCCTCCTCCTCCATGGGCCCCCTCTATGCTCTTCCCCTGCTGTCCTTCCCACCAGCAGTGCTTCTCTCCACCTTACCCCTTCCCCCTTAACAAGACTGACTCCTGTCCCTTGAGGATTCCCCTTCCCCCTCCTGTTCCTTCCTGAAGATCATGACCCACTTCTCATCCACCAGTGTCACCATAGAAACATAGACTTTGATGGCAGATAAGGACTGCTTGGCCCACCTAGTCTGCCCATTTCCCTACCTACAGGATAAGCAGCAGATCCTAGTTAACCAACAGCCTATTTCTTCTTACCCCCCTCAAGAATTGCCTTATGTCTGTCCCATGTATTCTTAAATTCTCCCACAGTTTTAGACCCCACAACCTCCTAAGGAAGGCTGTTCCATGCATCCACCACCCTCCCTGTGAAAAAATGCTTCCTCACATTGCTTCTGAACCTCCACCCCTCTATCTTCAAATTGTGTCCCCTTGTTGTTGCACATCTCTTTTTCTGAAAGATGCCACCCTCTTGGACTTTGTTGATTCCACTGAGGTACTAAAAAGTTTCTATCATGTACCCCCTCTCCCTCCTTTCCTCAAGGGTATATATATATTAAGCTCCTTTGGTCTCTCCTTGTATGGTTTCTCTTGCAGACCCTGCTCCATTTTAGTTGCCCTCCTCTGGATTGCCTCTATCCTGTCTATGATCTTGCAGAGATGGGGTCTCCAGAACTGGACGCAGTACTCCAGATGGGGTCTCACCAACTGTCTGTACAGAGGGATAACAACTTCCTGTTTTCTGCTGGTGATGCCTCTCCCTATATATCCCAGTATCCCCCCAGCCCTCCCTACTGCTTACTCACATTGCTTGCTAACCTTAACATCATCTGATATGATCACCCCCAGGTACCTTTCCATTTTTGTTGTTGTTACTACCTCGCCCCCCATTGTGTAATCTTCCCCTGGGGTTTTGTTTCCCAGGTGCATTATTTTGCACTTCTTTGCATTGAATCTAAGCAGCCATACTTCTGACCATTCCTCCAACCTTGCCAAGTCCCTTCTCATCCTTTCCACGCCTCATTGTGTATCAACCGTGTTGCAGATATTTGTGTCATCTGCAAAGAGGCATACTTTTCCTTCCAGTCCCTCTGCAATGTCACTTAAAAAGACATTAAAAAGGACTGGACCCAGTACTGAACCCTGTGGTACCCCACTAGTAACCCTTCTTTCTTCAGAGTGGACTCCAGTTACAATTACCTTCTGTGTCCTGTTGTCCAGCCAATGTTTTACCCAGGCTACCACCCTAGGACCCACTCCCAGGCTGGTTAATTTGACTATTAATCTTTTGTGTGGGACTGTGTCAAATGCCTTGCTAAAGTCTAGGTAGGCCATGTCCACAGCCCCTCCCTGGTCTACTACTTTGGTCACCCAGTCAAAGAAATCAATTAGATTCATCTGACATGACCTTCCCACTGTGAACCCATGCTCCTTGGGTCCTGTGCCCCACTGGCCTCTAGGTACTCAACAATTCTTTCCTTCAGAAGTGATTCCATCACTTTCCCTACCACAGAGGTCAAACTGACAGGTCTGTAGTTTCCTGCCTCTGTCTTGGTCCCACTATTGTGAAGGGGAATCACATCCGCCCTCCTCCCGTCCTCAGGTTCCACCCCACCCTCCCATGATTTATTAAAAAAGGTAGTCAGTGGTGTTACTAGTTCTTCCCTTAGTTCTTTTAAAATTCTTGAGTGAATCCCATCAGGCTCCATTGCTTTATCCACCTTCAGTTTTAAGAGTTCTTTCAGAACCCTTTCTTCTGTGAAAAG
The DNA here is from genome assembly GCA_016271365.2 of Neoceratodus forsteri. Lineage (NCBI taxonomy): Eukaryota > Metazoa > Chordata > Ceratodontiformes > Ceratodontidae > Neoceratodus > Neoceratodus forsteri. The sequence goes on along the minus strand of CM057449.1, from coordinate 604,409,791 downwards.
ACTAATATCAACCCCCCTTTCCAGAGTGCTTCTATTCACTGGATTAGGTATTTCCCCCTGCTTTTCCATTGTGAATACTGAGCAGAAGTATTCATTCAATATCCCTGCTTTTTCACTGTCACTCTTTGCCCAACCACCTTCCTCTTTGTTCAGCCTCAGTATCCCTGCCTTAGTCTTTCTTTGCTCCCTAATGTACCTATAAAAGGTTTTATCCCCCTTCTTAACTGAGTTGGCTATCTTTTCCTCGGTTTGGACCTTTGCTATTCTGACTGCCTTACCTGCTTCTTTCTGCTTTAACTGGTACAGTTCTCTGTCCTACTCCTTCTGTGTTTCCTTATACTTTCTGAATGCTATCTTTTTTTTCCCTTACCTTCCCTGCCACTTCTTTTGAGAAGCATAGTGTTGTTTTCTTTCATTTTGATTTGTTTATTTGCTTCACACAAAGACTTGTTGCCTCTGTGATGGCGGTTTTGATGTTTCCCCATTGTTGCTCCACCCCACCTTCTTGCCTGTTTGCTAGTGCTTTTCTGAGGCACTCTTTCATTTTGTCAAAATCAGCCCTCCTGAAGTCCAGTACCTTCACTTTTGTGTGGCTTGACTCTACAGCTAAGTTTATCGTGAACCACACTGTTTGGTGGTCACTTGTTCCCAGATGGCTACCCACTTCAAGATCAGAGATCCTCTCTCCATCTCCATTTGAGAGTACCAGGTCTAAGACTGCTCTCTCCTGAGTGGGTTCCAAAACTAGCTGTCTGAGGCATGCTCCCTGTAGAGCAGCGGGAAGGTCATGTCAGACAAATCTAATTGATTTCTTTGACTGGGTGACCAAGCAGTAGACCAGGGAGGGGCTGTGGACATGGCCTACCTAGACTTTAGTAAGGCATTTGACACAGTCCCGCACAAAAGATTAATAAACTAATTAGCCAGCCTGGGAGTGGGTCCTAGGGTGGTAGCCTGGATAAAACACTGGTTGGACAACAGGACACAGCAGGTAATAGTAAATGGAGTCCTCAGTGAAGAAAGGAGTGTTACTAGTGGGGTACCACAGGGTTCAGTACTGGGGCCAGTCCTTTTTAATGTCTTTATAAGTGACATTGCAGAGGGACTGGAAGGGAAAGTATGTCTCTTTGCAGGTGACACAAAGATCTGCAACAGGGTTGATACACAAGGTGAGGTGGAAAGGATGAAAACAGACTTGGCAAGGTTGGAGGAATGGTCAAATGTATGGCAGCTTAGATTCAATGCAAATAAGTGCAAAGTAATGCACCTGGGAAACAAAAACCCAGGGGAAGAGTACACAATGGGCGGTGAGATAGTGACAACAACAAAAATGGAAAGGTACCTGGGGGTAGTCATATCAGACGACCTAAACGTGGGCCAGCAATGTGAGAAGGCAGTAAGGAGGGCTGGGAGGATACTGGGATGTATAGGTAGAGACATCACCAGTAGAAAACAGGAAGTTGTTGGCCCTCTGTACAGACAGTTGGTAAGACCACATCTGGAGTGCTGTGTACAGTTCTGGAGATCCCATCTCCACAAAGACATTGACAAGGTGGAGGCTGTCCAGAGGAGGGCAACCAAAATGATGCAGGGTCTGCATCAGAAGACATATGAGGAAAGACTAAAGGAACTAAAGATGTATAGCCTCGAGGAAAGGAGGGAGAGGGGGGACATGATAGAAACTTTCAAATACTTCAAGAGAATCAACAAAGTCCAAGAGGGTAGCATTTTTCATAAAAAGAGATGTGCAAAAACAAGGGGGTACAATTTGAAGATAGAGGGGGATGGCTCAGAGGTAATATGAGGAAGTATTTCTTCACAGAGAGAGTTGTGGATATATGGAACAGCCTTCCTTAGGAGGTCATAGAGTCGAAAACAATGGGGGAATTCAAGAATGCATGGAACAGACATAACGCAATTCTAGTGGGGGGTAGGAGGAAGTAGGTTGTTGGTTAACTAGGATCTGCAGCTTATCCATTAGATAGGGAAATGGGCAGACTAGGTGGGCCAAGCAGTCCTTATCTGCCATCAAAGTCTATGTTTCTGTGTTAAGCCTCAGCACTTCCTCCTCCAGACTTCTCAATCTGTTACAGATTGGACACCCTTCTAAACTCCACAATATGTTCGTCCAAACCGTACCCCAGATACATTGCATCCCACGATTCTACCCATGTTGGCCCCAACCCCCAGCATCATGCTGTCCCCTGTAGCCCCTCTGTGCTGTCCCTAGTCACCTCCACTAGAGCCCCCCACCTTCTGGTGTGTCCCTCCCTAACCCACTCCATTTGTCTTCTCCAATTATGTTTTAACCCCAGAGATACCACCAATGATTAGTCATAGCTCCTTACCTTCCTTCTGATTCCCTAGATGCTCAAGTGCACCCCCCGCTATTTTGTACCTACGTCTGATTAATAGGCTCCTTTCTGCTAAGACTCACTTTCCTAATTGCCCCTTGCTGCCTCATCACTGAATAAGTGCTGTCAGTTCCGGAAGATGTGTCTAACGGCTCTGACTCAGCCATGTAGATCTGGTCCAAGTGACATCTTTGTCTTTGATCTTGTTCTTGCTTGATAAAATTAGGGCCTTCAGATGGGTTACTGTATTTGTCCAAAGAAATGTGTATGGGATAATAACTTGGGAATACAGGAGGGGGAAAACAAAACAGAACAGTTGAACATAACCCAGCCTGTTACAAAATTATGCATATATCACTTTCACTGGAGTCTGAGTAGTGGGTCATGTCTTTAGGCAAAGGAGAAGGGTGATTATCCCATTCAGTGGCTGCTTAGCATTGTCTATACCCAGGAGAGCTTATTTAAAATGGGTCTAGTCAGCCAGTAATTCAACCTACTCCCATGTGGTGTAAGGTGTCTGGGGGAATTACAGATTTTTTTTTACTCAGATAATGAAGGTATGGGTCCCATATTCTCTGGAACTTTGCCATAGTGCTTGTGCTAAAATGAGAGAAGTGCTTAAATTGGGCTAAAAGGGACACGCTGCTATGCAGCTCAGCCATGGTGGGGAATACATGGGCTGCACCATCTTTTTAGTATAAGGTATTTAGCTTCGATAGAGGCAGCTAAAAATTCAAGACATGTTTTAGAGCCAGAAAAACTTCTGGCAGTGTTGGACACTTTGAGTATGGAAGTGGCATGAGATGTAGGAGCGGAGGCATCCATTGTTGGCTATATTAGTCTAATATGATGGTGCTTGACTGCATTATATCAATCAGTGTCCACCCACTGACCTCCTGTTGCAGCTCGCCATGGTATATGGACAAGGCTGGGTAGTTGAAGGTGACTGGGCAGAGTTTGGAACATTTCTGGAAGAAGACCTACTCATTGGAGGATAGGTTGGCTCTGAGTTCACATTGTAGGAATTATCACAGGGCTATAACACTGAAAAAGGCAGTTTCTGCCATGGTATATTGCCTCAGGAAGGAATAGGCCTGCTCAGCTGTTCTGCACCATGGACATGTTAATTTTTCCTCCATTTCTGCAGTCTTGGGGAGTTTTATAACAAGAAAAGTGTGAAGAATTGGGGTCTTTCTTTCTGAACAGAGTGTCCTCCATTTGAGATGGGATCTCTAAATGTGGCCTGTCATGCACCGGCAGTGCTGCAGATGAGAGGCATATTAGTGGTCCATGGATCTGGAGTGGGTTCCAGCTAGCTATTATGGAGGAGATCCTTAAGGTGATTATGACACTGTGCCTCACCTGCTGCACTTTGGATCCGGGGCTTACCTGGCTGTTGGTGGACTGCCACAAGGCCCTGCATCTGATGTTTGCAAGCATTATCTGGTGTTGTGTTTCAGAGGGTTATTTTCCCTCAGCTCTTAACAAAGCTGTGGTGAGATCCTGCTTGATGAAACCATAGTTCACCCAGATGTATTAACTAATTACAGGCCTTTTTTGAACATTCCCTTTTTAGGAAGGTTATCAAGAAGGTGGTGGTGATGCAGATTGAGGCTTACCTTGAGAGGCATGCAGTGCCATATCTATGAGCCATTTTAGTCAGGTATCCGGTCTTGATACAATACAGAAACCATGATCATCAAGGTATTTGATGACCTTCTCTTGCAAGGGACAGGGGAATGTTCTGTTTTTGTTCTCTGGACCTTTCCTCAGCATTTGACATTGCTGACAATGGGTTTTGATACAGCATCTTGGGGAACAGTGGAGACTCACTGTGACAACTTTGAAATGGTTTGAGCCCTTCCTTTCCAGCAGATCACCAGAGGTCGTGATGGGTACTTACTCATTGTGGCCAGCTGCAGTCTACCGTAGGGTTCCTCAGGAATTGATGCTGTCCCTTTTTTTGTTCTCAGTTCATATGCTGCAGTTAGGATAGATCATGCCATGCAAATTACACTTAGCTATATCTGCCTTTTACATCAGACAGGCAGGAGGCAATCGCTGTGCTGGAGCAATGCATTAATGACATTTCTGATTGGATGGCCTCCAGCTGGCTAAGTCTCAGTTCAACAAAGACAGATTTGATGATGGTGGAACCAGGTCTTCAAGGGTCAGCTAGAAGACTGGTTGTGGTCATTTTCCCATCTCTGAATGGCACTCATCTGACAGCTGTAGACAGGGCGAAGAATCTAAAAGTCAGTGTGGATTCCAGGCTGACACTAGAACACTGGGTGTCAGCTGTGGTCTGCAATGGATTTTTCCAGTTAAGAAATATTTCCCAAATTAAACCATATCTTGGGCAAGAGGATCTGATGACCCTAGTACATGCTTTCATGACCTCCTGTCTGGACTGCTGTAATTTTCGTTACCTAGGGCTACTAGAGAGTTTGTACACCATCTACAGCTGGTTCAGAATGCAGCAGCTAGGCTGATATTGGGGGTGTTGTACAGGTACCACATCTCCACTGTGCTGTGACAGCTGCATGATATCACCAGTTAGGTGATGCACCACCTTCAAAATTACTTTGTTACAATGTGAATCTAGCATAGATCAGGCACTGTCTATCTGAAAGACAGCTTAGTCTGCTATAATCCCAGCTGCTTTCTCTGCTCCACTGAGGAATTAATGTTGGTCATCCCGAGGTCTCACCTAAATCAGTCAGGGGACAGAGCCTTCTTGGTGGTGACCCTAATTATTTGGAACACCATGCCTTTTCATCTAAGGAGTTCCCCCTTGGTGCAGGCATTAGAAGGGGATTAAAAAGTTATTTGTTTAAGCAAGCTCTTAGGACTGATACTTGATTTTCTTTAGTTGTACCTCCACTTTTCAGATCTATTGTTGACTGCATTTATGCTATTTTTTGTCAATGTATGTCTATGAAGTAGAGTTGTCAGAACTAGTCACCTAGCAACTCTTCAAGCACCCACTGCACTGGACAAAGAGTAAGGCCAACACTGAAAGTATTTTTCAGTCCTTTTAATTAAAGTACATAGATAGGCATCAGCAGCACAAACAAACGGTGGGGCGGCAAGGCCTCAAAAATAAACTGACATTTTACTTAGCAACTGCTAAGCTTCCACAGAGTAATTGCACTTTAATTAAAAGGACTGAAAATTACTTTCAGTGTTGTCCTGACTTTTTGGTGCTTGAAGAGATGCTTGGTGACTGGACTTGAATTTTGCAGCACGACTGCCATTGTTCCTGGTGCTCCTCATCTTCTGCTTTGTTGTCAAAACTATTTATAAGAAGATTAGAATCCCTTCAGAACTCAGTGGTTTGATTTCTAATTTCAGAACTAGAACACACATGTGTTCTAAGTATTAAGGGTTCTAAATACTAAACATAAATGCTTTTTTTGTTCAGATATTTCAAAACAGAAGATGTTAGTCTGGAAAACAATCTAATTATTAGATTTATATTCTAATGAGACATTTATGAGAACGTCCTGCTCATACGGAGATGTGCCAAACTACAGCACATGGAATTATGACTAGGCATTTATAGAAACATAGAAACATAGAATTTGACAGAAAATAAGGACTGCTTGGCCCACCCAGTCTGCCCTTTTTTCCCCTACCTACTTTGTTACTACAAATCATACTTGAACTACAGTTCTTTCTCCATCCCCCTTCCTTTCCTCTATAATTGCCTTGTGCCTACCCCATGCATTCTTGAACCACACCACTGTCTTCACCACCACCACCTCTGCTGGAAGATTGTTCCAGGAATCTACCACTCTTTCTGTGAAGAAGTACTTCCTAACATCTCTCCTGAATCTATCACCCTCCAGCTTCATAGCATATCCCCTTGTTCTTGAGCAACTTTTCTTCTGAAAAAATACTTCCCACATGCACCATATTTCTCCCAGTGAGGCATTTAAAGGTCTCTATCATATTCCCCCTCTCCCTTCTCTCTTCCATGGTGTACATATTGAGGTCTTTTAGTCTTTCCTCATAGGGCTTTTGATACAGATCCTGCACCATTTTAGTCGCCTTCCTCTGGACAGCCTCTGCTTTGCCTATGTCCTTCCAGAGATGTGGTCTCCAGAACTGTACCCAGTACTCTAGGTGGGGTCTTACAGAGATCTATACAGAGGTAACACCACCTCACTTCTTTTACTAATGATACCCCTTCCTATGCACTCCAGCATCCCACTAGCTCTCTCAACTGCCTTGTCACACTGCCTGGATCCTGTTAGGTTATCTCATGTGATTACCCCCAGGTCTCTTTCCAGCATGGTGGTTGTCAATACCACTCTACCAATTGTGTACTCTATCCCTCTGTTTCTGTGCCCTAAGTGTATTATTCGGCAGTTTTCCAATTGAAACCCAGCTGCCATACCCTTGACCACTCCTAGTTTTCTCAGGTCTTTCTTCATCCTTTCCACTCCCCCCCCCACCAGAGTATCCACCCTATTTCAGATTTTGGTGTTATCCTCAAAGAGGCGGACCTTCCATTCCATCTCATCTGTCACATCATTTATAAAAACATTAAAGAGACCCGGTCCCAGCATTGATCCCTGAGGCACCCGCTGGTCACTCTTCCTTCCTTGGAGTGAACTCTAGTTACCACCACTCTTTGTCACCTATCCCCTAACCTTCTTCTTACCCAGTTTTCCACCTTTGGACCCACTCCTAAGCTACCCAGCTTGCTTACTAATCTCCTATGTGGAACAGTGTTGAAAGCCTTACTGTAATCTAAGTAGGCCTTGTTCACTGCTCTACCTTGATCTAACTCCTTTGTCATCCAGTCAAAGAAATCTATCAGATTCATTGGACATGACCTTCCCTCTGTGAAACCACGCTGCCTCGGGTCTTGTAACCCACTGGATTCAAGATATTCTACAATCCTTTCCTTCAGCAGTGATACCATTAATTTTCCCACCACCGATGTCATGCTGACTATCTTATAATTTTCAGTCTCCTCCTTGCTACCACGTTTGTGTAGTAGGACTGCATTCACCCTCCTCCAGTCCTCTGGAACCACTCCTGTTTCCATTTAGCTGTTAAACAGGACTGTCAGATGTGTATCTAGTATTCCCCTGAGCCCCCTCAATAGCCTTGGATGCACCACATCTGGCCCCACTGCTTTGTCCACTTTCAGATTAGCACGTCTCTTCAGGATTCTCTCCTCTGAAAAAGGACTAGTGTCCACTTCCGTCCCTCCAAAGCTTCTTTTACATTTCATGGCCCCTCCCCTTCTCCTTCCTCTGAGAACACTAAAGAAAAGTATTTGTTCAAGATGTCTGCCTTTTCCTGGTCCTCCTCTACACAGTCCCCATTTCTGTTTTTAACCTTACAATCCCATCACTGGTCTTCCTCTTTTCACTTATATACCTAAAAAATGTCTTGTTCCCCTTCTGTCATCTCCTGGGGTATTCTCTCTTCGGTTTGCGCCTTTGCACTACTTACTGCTTTCCCTGCTTCTCTCTGTTTTCCCTGATACACCTCCCTATGCCCCTCTCTCTGTGTCTTTTTATACCTTATGAATGCTACCCTTTTTGCCTTTACATTTTCAGTCACCTCTTTCGAGAATTATAGCGGTCTCTTTTTACTCTTGCTTTTGTTCACTTGTTTGATACAGAGGTTTGTTGCCTTTACTATGCTCCCTTTTAGATTTTCCCATTGTTCTTCTACCCCTCCCAGGATGTGCTCCCCTGGCAGGTCATCCCTAAGGCATTCACCCATCTTTATAAAATCTTCCCTCCCGAAGTCCATGATCCTCACTCTTCTGTGGCTCAGTTCTGTAGCTGTCCTTATACTGAACCACACCATACAGTGATCATGGGTCCCCCGGGGGCTTCTCCCCTTGATGTCCACAATACTGTCCCTGTTAGTGAGTACCAGGTCCAGTAGTTCCTCCACATATGTGGGTTCACTGGCTAGTTGCCTGGAATCAACCTCTACACTCTGCAGAGAGTCCGGGATGTCCCTGCTTCTAGCTAAAGCTGCTACTAGGAGGCTCCAGTCTACGTCCAGCATGTTGAAGTCCACCACCAGCAGCACCCTTCCCTTTTCTGCCATCGTGCCAATGGCTTCCACCAGTGCTTTATCTAATTCCTCCCACCATGCTGGAGGTCTGTATATCACTCCAGTGAAAATAGTGGCTCCATTCTCCATCTCCAGGGTGGCCAACAGTACCTCTGCTTCCAATGTATTCCCTGTATCTCTGTTGTTTTTATACTTTCCCTCATATAAAGCACCACCCCCCTCCTTTTCATCCTTTCCAGTCCTTTCTGAACAGAGTATAGCCTGGTATGGCCATGTCCCAGTCATGGTTTTCAATGCACCATGACTCGGTGATGGCCAACATATCCAGGTCAGCCTCTGCCTTGATGGCCTCTAGGTCAGGAATCTTATTTCCTAGACTTCTAGCATTCACATACATGGCCTTCCACATTTTGCAGATTCGCATTTTGACAGGCACCCAGTGTTTTTCTTTCTTTTCTGCATGTGCAGTGAGACAACAGTATTGTTGTGCTGAGAGAGCAGGCCTTTTTCATTTTTTTTCTCCTCTTAGTATCTCTCTCTGTTCATTTTTACAGTCCTATACACAAATGAGTTTGAGTTCAAAAGAAGATTAGAACCCTAGAACTATTTACAAAGTTCTAGGCAAGGCAAAGCTAGGCAAGACAATATTTATTTATAAAGCACCCAATCCAAAAAGGTTCTGAGTGCTGTTCTAGACCAGAACCAGAACACAGAATTTTACTGAGTTCTGATTACCCTACTATAAAGTGGCCTGAGACCTTGATATACTGTATGACACTGTCTAAATGAAAATGCCTTAGCTTGCCTTACTTTTTGCTGTTAATGATATTTAAAGCTTATGCCCAAATATCTGGGGCTAGATTCACAAAACTTTGCCCCAGCACAAACCCAGTTTTGCACTGAGTTGGTATTTACAAAAGCCTGGTTTGCTGGCTGAAACTGGACTTGCTTCAGGGCAAAGTGCAGAGGGGGCAACAATAGAAATGAGGGGGAGAGGACCTGCATATCGGCGCAGTCTGATACAGAAAGCATTTGCTTTCCACAAGGGCCTTTTGTAAGGTTCCATTCCATGGAGCAAATACCACTGACTAGGACTTTGCTTTAATCCCACACAATCCTAGTGGTAGGCAGAGTCCCCCCCCCCCGTCACCAATCGCCAGCCCAGAGATAACAGAATAGTTCCTAGTCCCTGGTGCCAGTGGGCCTCCTCCCCATGTTCACCAATCGCTGGCCAGGAGATAAAAGAGTAGTCCCTGTTTTCCAGTGGTCCCTCCCCACCCGATCACCCACTCAATATAGGCGTTGCATTTCCCTAATATCCAGTAGTCCCTCCCCTACCCCCACCCATGCCCGATCTTAAATGAGGATTCAATGGTAACTAGTGTTCCCCCCACCCACACCCATATCTGATCATGAACTAATATTCCCTGGTGTCCGGTGGTCTCTCCCCCATGCCTACCACCTGTCCATAATGCTCACTATCGTTTCCCTGGTGATATTGGTCTCCCTCCACTGATCTCTGGCCCAAAATGAAAAATACAGTTTCCCTGGTGTCCAGTGATCCTTCCCCCCACATGCACCCATGCTCCATGTCACAACACATATACCCTGGTGTCCAGTGGTCTCCCCATACTGATCCCCTGTAGAAGACCACAACACCATTCCCCAGTGTCCATTGTTCCCCCATTCCCGGTAAATGACTTATCAAAATAATAAGGAGGCAGTATAGCGCAGTGGTCTAAGGCTCTGAGCTGCAAATTTGGTGACATCCAGCAGACCAGACCTGGGTTTGAATCCCACAGCTTCCACTTGCATACTGTGTGACCCTGAGCAAGTCACTTAACCTCCTTGTGCTCCCAGGTCACTCCTGTAAAAAAGCTTTCAGCTTAGTGTGCTATACCTGGTTAAACAACTAAATAAAAAAAATAAATAAATAACAATATCCCAGCCCCTGGCACCTAGGAACCTCCTTCCCAATTTTCTATCTCCTGTATACTACCATTCAACATTTCCCTGGTGCCTAGTGGATCCTCTCCCCCCCTCACCACCATGGAAGGAAGTGTCCCACCACCCTGATTCCCCCATCCCCGGTTCCTAGCCAGCAACTGGCACAACCCTCCACTCTCCACTATGGCCAGCCAGCAACTGAGCTGTCAATGAGCATTACTGTATACATTACACACCCACTGATGGCTCAGTCAGCAGCCAGAAGTGGTGGAAAGTGGAGGGCTGTGCCGGTTGCCAGCTTGGGGTCGGGATAGGTGGGAGCGGAGTAGTGGGGCACTACCTGCCAGGTTGGGGATCTGCTAGACATCAGGGAAATGCTGAATGGTAGAGAACAGGGAGGGGGGTCTGCTAGACACCAGGTACTGGGATACTGTTATTTCAATAAGTCATTTACAGGGGATCAGGATGGAGGGGTGAGGAACGGTGGACCCTGGAGAATGGTGTCATTGTCTTCTATGGGGGATCGGGATGGAGGGACCACTGAGCACCAGGTTATATGTGTTTTGACATGGAGCATGAATGCATGTGGGGGGAGGGACCACTGGATACCAGGGAAATTGTATTTTTCATTTCAGGCTGGGCTATTGGTGGGGGGAGGAGCCACTTCCACCAGGGAAACTATAGTGTACATTATGGGTCAGTGTTCATTGGGGGCACAGGATACTAGGAATATTATTTCATGATCGAGCATGGGTGCAGGTGGGAGGAGTAAACACTAGCCATCATGGAATAGTAATTCACAATTGTACATGGGGGGTGGGTGGGGACACTGGCACCGTGGAATCTTGATTCAAGATCAGGCATGGGTGTGGGTGGGAGAGAACCACTACCCACTGGGTGTATTAATCCATGACTGGACATGGGTGCAAGTTGGAGGGGACACTAGCCACCACAGAATCTTGATTCAAGATCGGGCATGGGTGCGGGTGGGAGGGAGGGACCACCGGACATCAGGAAAATGTTATGCCTATATTGGGCAGGTGATCAGGTGGGGGGGAAGGACCACTGGACACCAGGGACACCTATCTTTCATATCAGGTGGGTGATCAGGTGGGGGGAGGGACTACTGGATGCTAGGGATACCTCTTGTTGGTATTGGGACAGTGATCAGCAGAGATGGGAGATGACAAGAAACCAAGGAAAGGCTCTATTGCCTATTGGACTGGCAATTAGTGGTAGGGCATGCTAAACTCCATTGTGGACCATGTAAATGGACCCATCAGCATGCAAATAGCTACATAGTGCCTAGCATGCCCAATGCACTCATTTACATCGCTGCTTTTGTGAATTCCAAATAGTGCACCTGTGCTCTGCATTGCAGGGACATTCTCTGGGATGCATGTTGAGGTGGTGCTAGTGGGGTTACAAGTAGTGGTAATGGGGTTAGTGCTGACTTGTCCTGGCCCTATTCGCAGTCAGATACCGCAGGTGCATTATCTGACTGTGAATAGCAACCTTTATGTCCAGGGCAATCATAAAGCACAATGCAAACGTTTGTACTGCACTTTGTGTTTTTTTGTGACTCTAGCCCCTGGCGTAATGATGTATGGGCAAACTTCACTATAGGCTAACATGTATTATATTTGAATGTCACTGATTGTCTATGCTGATATAAAACTGTACAGTACCATTGTCTGTATGAAAGCAACAAAAATATATAAATTAATAAAAGGCTTCTATTTTTTGTGAGAGTCTGCTGATTTTTAAATTGTGATTGTTGCGATGTGAGCCCAAACTATTTAGAACGCTATTTTTATGACTCTGTTGCTTTCAAAATTTATATTTTCTGATGTGAATGAGAACTACTTAGCCATTTTTATGAATGTCTGTTGTTTTTAAAATGTGCTTGTTGTTGGGGGCTTAAACTATTTCAACTGTTAAGTGATGTTAAAAAACTGAATAATTCATATTATTTTAAGCACATCTGACCATGGCTCCGCTGTTCTTCTATGCTTCACAATCTATATAATTTGAAGTTTTAAAACACATTTTCTTTATAGTGTGCTGCATATAATTAGTAATTTTATCTTATACTGTACTTGCTTATGATTCATATTTATCAGTGTTGTGGACTATTTGGGTAGGGGCAGCTGTCATTTCAGTCTACTTTTATTGCAAATGTGCTTTTAATTATTTGGCTATAATGTAAAGCCTTGTTATTGAATAAGAAATGCACCATCTTTATGCAACTAACTTTGCAACTATCAAACACTTTGCTTAAATTTCATTTTTATGCCACTCGTGGTGTAACGAGGCTGTGCTGAATTCTCTTCTAAGCAATTTAAGGCAACCAGACTCTGCCAGCTGGCCCTGCCCTCTGAAGAAGAAGTGTTTTGCTACCTCAAAGTACTGGGTACTTTATTATTTTACAATGTTTACCAAGCCCCAGCAAGGTAGTTAAATATTATCAAATGGTTCTTTGGTTTTGATTCTCTTTTGTTTTTTTTTGCGCTATTTCCTGAGTTCATACCTAACTTGTCATTGTACAGCTTCTTTTCTTCCTGAGAGAGGGTGGTACAACTGGGTGCTAGGGACAGTTGGCTTGTGTCAGTGTGATGGAACGGGTACCACTGGATGCCTGGGATGTCTTGTTGTCCCATGGGTGGGGTAAGAGAGGAGGTTCCACTTTACTCTGTGGACTGCTTGACACAGGGTTGGGTGAAGGCAGGAAGGGTCACTGGACACCAGGTGCTGAAAACCTTTAAAAATATTGATTGTGCCAGCCAAAGACCAGCACTGTCAGCACAAAATTGTGTGTATCTGTCATTTAATCTCTTTTTTAATAAAGTAAGGAAATCCACTCCAAAAAAACAGACAAACAAAAAAACCAACCTACATGTAGCCATCAGTTAGGACTGAAACACAAAGCCTCAAATGTAGGGGAAATCTGAGGTTACAGTTAACAACGTCCCCTGACCCATAGGGAATTTGTGGAATGATGTCTCTCAGGATTTGAATGACTGCTCAATGCAGCATTGATGTTACCCCAACTTCAGCATTGTCTTTCAATGCAGAGACATTTATTATACATCAGTGCTTTGGGACAGGGTGCCAAGGTTAGGATAAGGCCAATGGCTCCACTGAATGATCATTCAAATCAGCAAGCCTCACCAAATTACAGAATAATGGTTCTTTTATTCTGCAAACAGGTGCAGAAGGGGGATCCCCCTACTACACCTGTGTGTGCACACAAATGAACTGACAAGTTACAATTTGTGGTGAGTTTGCTGTGGTATTTATCTATGGCTCATTTGATGCAGCATGATAGCGCCACTGTAACAACATTGCAATATCCTCAGTAGAATCCATGCCCCTCTATATCGGGGCAGCAGTAGAGGTGGTGGTGGTGGTAAACAATTCTTGCTTAGGCTCGTATTTCTTCCTCCCTTCTGTTTGTAAATAAAATATGCACACTGCACTCTTGTGATTGAAAATTAGTTAACAATATGCTCTATACAGTACCAGATGAGCCAAATGCCTACAGTCATAGTGGCACATATTCATATAGCAATGTTCATAAGTCTGTTTAAAGAACTTCATTTTGAAAAATTATTAAACAAAAATCAGAGAGGTTTCATGTTAGTAAGCATTGCAAAAAGGAGATCATATTGAACAATAATATTGATTTAAACGTTCTGAGGCACAAAAGGGCATATGCTCCCTGTCCCGCTGAAGCAGTGAATGGTGCTCCATGTCCTTTATTAATCTACATATTAGAACAATATGATTGGCTCCCATGGCTATTCCTCCTACAGGGCAATCACAAGAGCCAATTAAATCACTCTGATCAGCATATTGATGAAGCAAAACATTAAAAAGCCATGTAGCCTCTAGTATAACACCATCTCCTAAAGGTAAGCGTTCCTAGGAACACCACAGACATGAAAAAGAAGAAGAAAGCCTCTTGGTGTACATGCGAGTGAGAGTGTGTATGTGTGCACAGAATAAAAAATTCAAACTAGTATTTTCTCAGAAGCCTGCATAAACATGTGATCTAGACTGGAGCTTTAGAAAAGTTCTTTATATTTTTTGCACGAGGTACAGTGCTTAATGTGCAACACCAGTTCCCTTGATGTCAATTAATTGTTTGCTTTTCATTTTAAGTACAACTCTGCTATAGACAATGACTCGGATGTCTTTTTTTTATTCTTTGCAGACCAGGTAAAGCCCACTAGGCACAATACCAGTTTTCAGGGGCAACCCAGGAGTACTGGAGAGGTTAAATGACTTGCTCAGGGTCGCACAGTATGCAAGTGGAGGTTGTAAGAATCAGTCCCAGATCTGCTAGATGTACCAAGCTCATTCACAGCTTGTTACTCTGTCCTTTAGGCTACACTGCTATCCATAGGTATTGGTGAAATGTATTTATTCACAAAGTCTTTTTCCCCACTAAATATGTATGCACAGTAGGCATGTATGTATACATGTATGCATAGTATGTACAGTATGTATGGATGAATGAATACAATAAGTCAAAATCTGAAATTGGTACAATTTGTTGTTTTTTTGGGGTGTGGGGTGGGGTCAAATAATTCTAAGTCTCAACCCCTCAAGTGGGAGGCTAACCCTTCCAGTTGTGAACTTTGATATTTTTCCTGTTTGTTCAAAAGGCAGATACAGTTCCTGTCAAGCTGACTGAACCCTGTCATTTGTACTCTGACTCAAAGACCACAACCAACCATGCATTGTAGATGTTCAGTAATGATTATAACCCTGAATAGTATTTGGGGGTGGGGTGGGGGTTGCAGAAGCTATTTAGAAGAACATGAAGTGGTTACCTACTTTATCTTGTTATTTAAGTTTCCAAGAAAAATATAATAAGTAAGCAGCCACATAATAGGTTGTAATTTGTGATGGATAACCCCCAGTGTGCTGTGCCTAGTGCCTTAACCCACTGGGGGCATATGTTAGTCCAGCTTCACCTTCAAAGCCCTGGAGAATATTGTAATGCATGGAAAATGGCAATTACGTAAACAAAAAGAAAAACTCTTTAAAAAACATTATTTATGGGGGAAATCTATTTAGTCATGAAGTTTTTCTTTCAAATATTCAGCAATATATTTTAAAATATAATATTCAGACACAATTAAGGAGCACCACAGAAGGGGCAGACCAAAGAAGGCTAATAACCCATCTAACTTGCTTGCCACTTCTCAAAGGTGGTATCCAAAGATTCCTTAACTACTGCTATAGTTGTCTAATTTCTTGTTAAAGCCTCCAAGTGTACACTTTCTACTACTTCCTGAGGAAAACTATTCCAGACTGCCACGACTTCAGTTTATGTTTCATTGATCTGTCTCTCTCTCTCTCTCTCTCTCTCTCTATATATATATATATATACATATAAATATATAATATATATAAAGGCATGATAAAGCCTTAACATTTTGCATCTTAATAGCTTTGCCCCCTTTTAACCGATGAAAATGAAATTTGGAAAATGCAGTATATGTGCCAGGAGCTCTTGATGCTGTAAATGTCATGTAGATTGGTTTAGGGGAGGCAAAGTTACAGAGGTGCAAACAACTGCAAAAGTCTCCTTTTTTAAGAATGTTTAAGACTTTGTTTGCCACCTGATAACAAAAAAAAAAAATAAAATGGAGGCTTTGAAACCTGAAACTTTCAGGTTTGATAGAGTTTGGTCCAAGGTGTGTGCTTTTGTAGTTTTTAGGTCCAGCAGTTAAGTAGGTTTTTAAAACATTTAATAAAAAATGTTCCCTTTCTGAGCATGTGCAGTTCAAAAAATAAACATTCTATTCATAACTGAATTATAGTATATGGTTAGTGCTTATTGTGGCTAAAAAGCGATGGCTTTCCAAAAGCTGTTATAGGACAGTTCAAAGGTCAAGAAAAGTTGTTGTAGTATCGTTCTGATGTCTCAATGATACTACAACAACTTTTCTCCCTTGACCTGTTACTCGATTGGCTAAAGCAGTTCAGTGTTCAAAAAACAAATGGGGCAAAATGGCGGCACCGCTTAGCGAGCTGAGGAGCAAGTGTTTCATGAAGATAGTTTGGACACAAACTGCCATTGTCAGCGCCGTGTGTCCAAGCTATCAGTTTGAAATGTTTCTTCTTTATTTTTTAAATAATCAGTGCTTTAAAATGCCAGGTGGTGAGCAGAACCATAGCGAGGACCTGAAACAGAATAGGACTGCAGCGACAACGGGGAGCAAGCGGATGTGTGAACACAAGGTATGAAACCTTGTATTTCAATTGTAGACATTTCTGAGAACCATATACTATATAAAATAGTATATAGGGCACCAGATACAACAAGGCTTTGTTTCCATCTCGGGGATGTGATGATGTCAAATGGACCTCTCGAGCTTCGCTTTCAAGGTCTGTATGACATCATCACATCCCCTTGATGGAAACATAGCCTTGTTGTGTATGGTCACCCATACACTATTCTATATTTTGTGAAAGCATCAAGTTGCACCATACCATATAGCTGTCATTAATAAAGGACAGCTGTGTGGTATAGTGCAACTCCTGCTGCTTTTGCCACTCGTAGGTCAGGGATGGGGCTGCTGTCATTGTAGCCCCGCCATCCTTACTGTGCTTTGAGCTGTATCGGCACACCAGGGGCCACAATCCCTGATGGCAGTGTATTTACCCATTTATTTATTGCTTATTCTTTATTACAGTACATCTGGAAGATGTCTGGAGTCTTTTACGGTGGGAAACATGTTGGTTGATATTTTTTTTTGCACAGTTTAGTTACACTGCTGCTTTAATATGCATTTGAGTGATTCTTTCTGTAAATCAGTTGTTTACCTTTTAAATCCTAATAACAACTTTGAATTTGAAAAGTAATTATGTGTTTTTAACATTCCCTCTGAGACTTCAGGGCTCATTCAATGTTTTATATAAGTTTAAATGACATGAGGGCACATTTTAGTATTAAGAT
This sequence comes from Neoceratodus forsteri, assembly GCA_016271365.2. Lineage (NCBI taxonomy): Eukaryota > Metazoa > Chordata > Ceratodontiformes > Ceratodontidae > Neoceratodus > Neoceratodus forsteri. Next base: position 604,392,466 of record CM057449.1, on the reverse strand, counting down.
AATAGTAATAATAGTGTTGTTTGGGTTTACTTGCCGAAATAATGATATCCAAAACTGATAAACACTATGACTGAAAGCCCTGATATTACAATCCATTTAAATACCCTACATTATAGTAAAATTGTGTTATGGGAGACAGATTCAAGGGGACAGAAAATGGCAATATTTGAACAAGCATCCATTAAGCACTTACCAGCAGCATATAGCCTGTGCTGGTACAGTATATGTACTGTGAGCAACATTGTCATTCTGAAGCTGTTATAAAGTCAATTTTGTAAATGCATGACAGAGTTGCTAAGATGTCCACTGTTGCAGCACACTTAGTCACTCATTCTGTGTTGTGAATGGTAGTAATTTCTCAAGGCTTATGCTCCTCACATTGCTGCATGTATGCTGTTCATCCCACTCTTACTGCTTGTGCTCCATGGATCAGTGTAAAAATGAAAGATCCCATGAACTTGGGTGATAATACATTAGTGAGGGGGAGCCCAACAGTAAATGTTAATGAAAGATTCCCCTCCCAAGGCAAATATTATTTCTATTTCCATTTTTTATATGATCTGACAGCAGGATGTCCACTCCTGGTGTCAGATGACCCCCCCCCCCACAGTCTGTTGTTTTACTAAAACTACTGACATTGGGGGGCCCAATCCATGTGTCAGTATCTACACCTCCCCCCAGCAGTGTGGACACTGGGAGCTCACCCCCAGTGTCTCGAAATAGTTTTTCTGTATTTTATCTTCCCCAAAAAGCATAAAATGTCCTGCAATCTCTTTTTGTTTTTTTAACCTGAAAGAAGAACATGATACCTTGTCATTGCTGCCGTCCCCTCCATCCCTCCCACTGAACACCCACCACCCCACACCACCTTAGCCTATACTTACCACTGGAGGTCATATAATGTGATCTTCTGTGGACTGGGTCACATCTGTACTCTTCAAAGCCAAACCGTGAACTGAGGAATACAGGTAAGTGCTATATAATGTACTTCAATGGTGTTTTGAAGTTGTGTTGATATCTTTGTCATTTTTTTGAATTTTTTCACCAAATTTTCAACATGGTTTTTTCGGGGCCTTTTTGGGAACCCACCTCATGAACACTGTGACTGTCATTTTGTTAATTAGACCCAGAAGATGATTTCACAGTTGCTGTTCAAAATCACCTTTGAGGACTGAATAATGAAATTTTACCAGCAGTGTTCATGAGGTGGGTTCCCAAAAAGGCCATGTTGAGAATTTGGTGAAAGAAATGCTAAAAATGGCTGACTTATGCACGTTCATTGAAACTTTTCTATGCACATGCATAATGTTGGTAATTTTCAATATTTTGACTCCAAATTTTCAACATAGCATTTTTTTCACAGCACCTCATGAACAGTATAGCTATCATTTCTCAGATCCTGCCTGAAATTTATTTTCACACCTGTGGCATGAAATGGCATTTCAGCATGGATTTGAACATTTTTACTTACGGGATTTATGAGGTGTTGTGATAAGAACACTATGTTGAAAGTTTGGGGTCAAAATATAAAAAAAAGTATTTAAGTAAGTAACGTTGTTTGCAGGAGTGCCCATTGCACCACTGGGGAATGTGCTGGCTTACCGTGCCAATGATCTGAGTTCAGGTGTGAACTCAGTGAGCCAGTTTACTGGAACAAGGCAGATGGGGAAGGTGCTGCAGCATGCATCACCAGCCCTGGCCTGGGAAGGGATGGAGCAGTGTGTTGGTGCAGACACCACTCCCGGTGGGGGGGGGGGTCAGGGAACCTCAACCACTAGGTATCAACATGTGTGCTGGGGCCTGCTGGGGCCATGCAGTGGGTCAGGATTTTCTTCAATATTGTATTAATCTTTTTTTGTGCAAGTCCCAAAGGAACCTGTGCAAATGAGGCTACAATTCCACTATCACAAAAAGAAGGGAAATTCTTTGCAAAAAACTATGTTAGTGCAGACATTAAGGTTGTAAAACGCTACATGCACAAAGATGGGAAATGAAAAACATTAGGGATTTGGGTCTCTGGAGTATTGGCAAACCAGTGGTGGGGTCTTACTTGGAGTTGTCAGTCCTAATGCCCACCCCTTCCCTGATCAGATGAGGACAAATGTGATGTTCCTGACAGATTATGTTGGCCATGCTGTATCACTATGAGGCACACATTTGGAGATATGTCTTGTGCTTCAAACAGCAGGCCATGGGCTGGGGGATGGCATGCTCATTAGATTTTTACAACACCAAGTAAGACCCCACCACTGATCTGCCAATACTCCGGAGATCCAAATCGCTAATGTATTTCATTTCACATCTTTGTGTGCTTTGTGTTTTCCAACCCTAATGTCTGCGTTAACATAATGTTTTGTGCAGAATATATATATATATATATATATATACACACACACAGTATATACCTCATTCATCATTACTGAGGGTATTTATTTGCCTGAAAACAGGATCATTGTATCTCAGACTTTATGAAATCTTCCTGCATTTCCCTTTATTAAACTTATAATTCTAAATCTGTGACATCATAATCTGCTGCAATGGAAATAATTATGATCTGACAAACAGAGAATTGTGACTTCCATTTGGAGCAAAGCAGAAAGATGTAATAAAATGTGCATTATGTGGTGTTTACTTTTTTTCAACTGAAAGGTAAACAGTGTCTATGCAGATATTACACATTTCTGTGAATTTTTGTTGCATTCTGGATACTTTGAAAAATGTTATTCCAGTACTTGTAAAACCTCCTGGAATGCATTTCATCAATTCTGGCAAGAGGGAAACATTAAACTTTTGCATATCTTTGTCTGAGGTGCAATGATTTTCTTCTCATGAAAATGTCCTTTGAAAAAATAGAAGGAAGATAAATGCAAAGAAGTGTGACTTCAAAAGGGAATTAAACAGGAGGATGGGATTAGGTCTGGGGAACAAATATCCTGTTTCAATGTAAAAGCCCTCAGTAATATAGAATGAGGGGACAGACAGTAACTACAGATAATAAATAAAAAGAATGCTGAATTGGGTCTAAATATTGTATTTTAAAGGTTTTGCTGAATGCTGTATATCCTGTTTAAGACCCCCCCCCCCCATGACTCACGGGGCCGGATTTTCAAAGAGTGGCACAGGGCTTGCACCAAGCCCTGCACCATGACACTTAGGTTCTGGCTGTGCTCCAAACTCCATCGCCGCAACTGCACCTGATTTTACAATCTTGGGTGCAGCTGTGACAGTTTTTATGATTTACGGCAGCTTGCACCACATTTCTGGTGCAAGCTCCATGTAAAAAGGCCCTCAGGATTGCCACAAGTTAGACCAGAAAAAGTTGGTCTAACTTATGGCAATTGCTGCATGGGATAGAAAATCCTGTTAGATCACTTCAAGCCCCATGAGCTGTATCGTCAGTGTACCTGGGGCTTGAGATGACCTAAACCACTTGAAAATCCTGCCCATGGACTTTGACTAATCAGGTTTTTTTTATTTTCCAAAGTCATTTTATATTATGACCAGAAGAGTTAGTCTCCCCTTTCTCCCTCATTGACAAATAAGACAAGATTCTTGACACTTTGTGAAAAGTGAGTGTGCTTTTGGCTAACACATTTATTGGTATGACTGTTACATCAAGGATAAACACAGGACAAGCTTACCTTTCCCAAGCAGTGGTCTTAGACCTTGGAGGGACCACTATATACAATATGTGACAGGGTAGTTCAGATGCCACAGCCCCTCATGTAAAACTATCAAGAGCAGTAAATAGCGGGAGTTGCAAAAGTAGAATATCTTTGCTGCTTTGCTGATCATCTTCCTGACACAACCCCCAATCCCCTGAAGTTAACAGCTGCCCCAAAGAACATACTTATTGGTGATGACCATCTCCCTGACTCCATCTCCCAGCTTTCTGGCAGCCCAGGGCTCCCTGATGGTGACAGATCCTACCTTCCACTTATCTTTTCCATCTGCCATCCAACTGCAATCATTGCATTTCTGTGGTATAATTGAAACAACCGAGCCTGGTCTGAAAACTGACCCTTTCATTTTTATTACATCATATTATGTAATAATTTAGAGATGACAGACTGAGGAGGTGAAGGGAGGGGAATGCTGGTTGCCACTGGGGATTAATTTATGGATGGACTCCAAGGCTTCATATGATGCTGGAGGGGTGCCACTAAGTGCTGAGGACTGTTTGTCTCTATGGGATGGGGTCAGTGGCGGAGCCAGGTTTGGGAGCATTTGGGAGCCAGGGGGGCCATTCAGTCAATCATGGGCTCCACAGTGGGCACTAAACAGTGAATAAAGATGGCGGTGGGGCACCACTACTCACACTGGGGCAGCCAGGAGGGGCGACAACCCCCTCAGCCCCCCTCTAGCTCCGCCACTGGATGGGGTGAGTAAAAGGGTTGCCACTAGACACTAGGGTCTTCTTGGCATGGGAATGGGGTGAGGGAGGAGTTACACTGATGCCAAGGACTGCTTGGTATGCAGACGGGGTGAAGGAAGGGGTGCCACTAGAGATCAATCAATGTTGACTTTAAGATGTGGTGTGAGGGTGTCACTTGATGTGATGGGCTGCTTGACATGGGGATGAGGTGAGGGAGGTCACTGGACACAAGAGAGCATTTTGTCATGCAGTGGATAGAGGAAGACAAGTGCACTTAACACCAGGAATATTTCTCATGGGAAGGGGAGGGGAGTGCCACTGGACATCAGGGAGTGCTTTGCAAGGGTTTGGGAGAAGGGATGCCACTGAGCAACAACAATCACTTGAACATAGACAGGGTAAGGTAGAGGGTGACTCTGCACATCAGGGAGTGCTTGGCATGGGGCAGGGAGAGGGAGGGGGCTGCCATTGGTTATAGGTACTGCTCGACGAGGGACAAGGGGAAGGAAGCTTGCCAATGGACATCAGGGACTGCTTGGCATGGGACATGGTGTGGGAGGTAGTGCCATGTGACACCAGGGACAACTTGACATGGGATGGGGTAAGGGAAGGAAGTGTCATTTAGTACTAGGAACTTCTTGATATGTGTAAAGGAGAGGGAGGGGGTGCCACTAGATAGCAGGGACCAAGTGTGGGGGCAAATTGTTTGACACAAAATGTCAGCCAGCATTTCTAATACCAATCAGTGCACATCTGTTATTAAATATCTTTTTCACAAAAGATGGAAATTTAAAAAAAACGACATTTAGGCATCAGTTAGGGTTGAAGCACAAAGCCAGAAAAGTTGGGAAATGTGACGTTAGGGAAAAATATTTTAAAACTTGCCGAATGTGTAGTGTGGTGTTCCTAGGATTTGAACGGTTACTCAAGGCAGCATATGTATTACCCTAACTTTTGACTACCCCTCTTAAAGCACTGGCATGTAATTAGATTTCCTTGCTTTTAAGACAGTGCCAGATTTAGATTAAAGCCAGCACTACTTCATGTACTACAGTAATTGTTCAAACTCTAGGAACACAACACTACTGCACATTGCATTCTTGCACCCTTGACAGGACATTAGAATTCTGAGCACGATCAGAGCATTTTCAGCCATGTAATACTGAATGCACTGCAGGAACTCCTTATAAATTCATTGCTATTCAAACTGTTCTGTGCAAAGAAGCACAATACTGCAGCTTTGAAACTTGCTGGGCGAAAGTGAAGAGATGTTTTTACTTTTGAAAAAGTTTCAATGGTGAATGTCACTTTCTTTTTTTGTTCACTCAAAGATAAATATGGACTTTAGTCTTATACTGGAAATAGTTTTTCCCTTGCAGAAAACAAGTGATCTCAGGTGGGATGTAATATTATGTGGCCCACTGCCTGTTATTTTTTAATTCTTTGTAACAATACTTTTAAAGAAATTTAAACTCTTTTCAATATTTGTAAATTTGCATCAAACAGGTGGAGGGATGAGTCCGAGAGATATAGTTATCCTTTTCACAGAGGTTCTATGGTATGCAGTAGTAGGATACTTAAGACTTTTGGTTTATACTGCAGTATAACAGAACATACACGTGCCAGTTCCACAATAATGCAAAAAAGCAAGTTAGTTACATATTACAGGCAGGTTGTTCATAGCGACAGTGGAGGGCAGTTAGCAGTCGTACTTGGATAGTATTTCTGCCACGTGGCAAATGCCATCCAGGACTAGTGAAGGGGTCAAGAAGGGGCTTTGCCAGCTACCACTACCCCACCACCACCACCACCACCACCAATCGCCATGAGGAGCTGCAGGACCAGAATGCTTTGATTTTGGTAGCCAGCACAGCCCCTGCAAATATCGGCAGCCAATCCTGTGGCTACAAGGGCGGAATGAAACAGCCCTTTAAAGTTCCTGGGCTAATGCACCACAAAAAGGACTACCTGCCATACAGCAAACGCCATCCTGGACTAGTGAAGGGGTTGAAAGGAGGCTGTTCCAGCCACCACTACCCCCTCCCCCCAACAACGGCCAAGAGGAGCTGTGGGACTAGAATGCTCTATTTTTTTGAGCCAGCACAACCCCAGCCCCTGCACACATTGGCAGCCAATGTTATGGTTACAAAGGCAGGATGAAAAAGCCTTTTAAGCTTCCTGGGCTACCACTCTACAAAAGGACTGCCTACCATGCAGTGAATGCCATCATGGACTAGTGAAAGGGTCAAGAGGTGGCTCTGCCAACCAACACTATCCCTCTCTCCCCCACCAATTGCTGAGAGGAGCTGCAGGACCAGAGAAATCCATTTTTGGCAGCCAGCTCAACCAGTGCTCACTGCACATAGCAGCAGCCAATCCTGTGGCTGCAAGAGCTGGACAAAAGAGCCCTTTAAACTTCCTGGGCTTGCGCTTCACAAAATGACTGCCTGCCATGTGGTGAACGCCATCCTGGACCAGTGAAAGGGTCAAAAGGGGACTCTGCCAGCCACAATTATCCCTCCCCATCACTGCTTGCCAGGAGGAGCTGCAGGACCAGAAAGATCCATTTTTGGGAGCCAGCACAACCCCTGCCCTCCTGCACATATTGGCAGTTAATCCTGCAGCTGCAAGGGTGGGATTAAATAGCCCTTTAAACTTCCAATGCTAGTACGCCACAAAAGGACTGCCTGCCATATGGTGAACACTATCCTGGACTAGTAATGGGGTTGAGAAGGGGCTCTGCCAGCCACCACTACCCTCCCTCCCACTGATCACCGAGAGGTGCTGCAGGACCAAAATTCTCCAGTTATTTGAGCCAGCTGAACCTCTGCCCCCTGCACATATCTGCAGTCAATCCTGCTGTGACTGCAAGGGCAGGATGAAACAACCCTTTAAACTTCTAGGGCTACCACTCTCCAAAAGGACTGCCTGCCATGCAGTGAATGCCATCGTGGACTAGTGAAAGAGTTGAGAGGGGCTCTGCCAGCCAACAATATCCCTCCCCCCCCCACCGATTGCTGAGAGGAGCTGCAGGACTGGAGAAATTCATTTTTGGGGGCCAGCACAACCCATTCTCCCTGCACATAGCTGCAGTCAATCCTGCAGCTGAAAAAGTTGGACAAAAGGGCCCTTTAAACTTCCTGGGCTTGCACTTCACAAAAGAACTGCCTGCCATGTGTTGAATGCCATCCTGGATTAGTGAAAGGGTCAAGAGGGGACTCTGCCAGCCACAACTCCCCCTCCCCCCACCGATTGCCAAGAGCAGCTGCAGGACCAGAAAGCTCCATTTTTGGGAGCCAGCACAACCCCTGCCCTCCTGCACATATCAGCAGTCAATGCTGCAGCTGCAAGGGTGGGAAAAAACAGCCCTTTAGACTTCCCAGGCAGGCGCTCCACAAAAGGACTGCCTGAAATACAGTGAACAATATCCTGGACGAGTGAAGGAGTTGAAAGGGGGCTCTGCCAGCCACCACTAACCCCCCCCCCACTGATCACAGAGAGGAGCTGCAGGGCCAAAACTCTCCACTTATTTGAGCCAGCTGAACCTCTGACCCTGCACATATCTGCAGTCAGTCCTGCTGTAGCTGCAAGGGCAGGATGAAACAACCCTTTAAACTTCCTGGGCTAACGTTCCACAAAAGGACTGGCTGCCACATGGCAAATGCCATTCTGGACTAGTGAAAGGGTCAAGTGGGGGCACTGGCAGTGACCACAACCCCCCCCCACACCAAGAGGGGCTGCGCGACAGAAAGGCTCCATTTTGGGAGCCAGCACAACCCCTCCCACCTGCACATATCTGCAGCTAATCAATTTGTGGCTCTGTGTATTTCCTGGCAGGCACCCAAGTAGCCATCACACTTGTAGCCAGCACACTAATGGCATGTGCAATGGACTGTGGGAGTCTGTCAGAGTCAGCCAGAATAGACAGAATGATGGCAGGGCATGCTGCTTGAGTGAGTGAAAGAAGCCTGCTGAGTACCGTAACAGCTATCTCACTTGTGGCACCTCTTTCCAAGCTCATCAAGAAGGTTGTTCACTCACAACTAACCTCTTTTCTTCAAGAGCATGATCTGTTCACTGAAGCACAGCATGGCTTCAGAGCTGACCACAGCATGGAAACTACTTTAGGCAGATTCACCAGTTATATTACTAAAGCAAGCTATAATGGTCAGTACTCAGGGTCGTTATTCATTGATGTGACCAAAGCTTTCAATTTGGGGGACCACAGCCTCCTCCTAGTCTCTCTCTCTCTCTCTCCTGTCTTCATATACTCCGGGATGCAGTTTGCTGGGTAGACAATTACCTCTCAAACAGATCTCACAGGACAGTCATAAAAGGGGTACTCTCAAATGTCTGCCAAATCAATTGTGGCATCTCACAGAGTTCTATTTAGGCTCCCTGCTTTTCTTTCTCTTCATTAATAATCTCCCAAAAATCTGTCAAAACATCAAAATAGTTCTCTGTGCAGATGATGCAGCTCTATACTGCAGTGATAAAAACCTTGATACCATGTTCTCTAACCTGCAAACTGACTTCCTAAGGCTCCAATCTTGGTTCCTTCACAGAAACCTAGTTCTTAACTCTAAAAAATTAAGTACATGCTCTTTGCAGGCCCCAGAAGAAATGTAGAATTAAGTCTCACCCTCTCTGACCTTCATGAGAACAGTATCAATAAAGTCAAAGATTTTAAATATCTGGGCTTGGTTCTTGACCCACACTCACTTTCCAAGTACACATTACTAATCTCATCAAGAAAATAAACATGAGGTTAGGACTGCTATTCCAGATCAGAAAATTCCTTCTTCCAGCCTCGAGATCTCAACTTGCCTGCTCCTTGCTCCTTCCCCTTCTTGAATACAGCTCCACAGTCTACCCCCCATCTGTTCTTTTCTCCAAACTGAGAACCTCTTACAACAACATTGCGCATTTCATCACTGGCCTCCCTTAGTCCACCCATCACTGTTCTCTCTACCCTCCTCTCTCACAGCTACCCCTGGAAGGAAGGTCTCAACATAAAACACTACTTTTTCTACACAAGATTAATCTTAACTTAGTACCACTAAGTGTTTTGGACCTTTTCCCCAAATCTGCCCCCAAGCATGGCACCAGAGGGAGCACCAGCCAAATTTTTGAGATTCCGTTCCTTTATACCACACACGTGCAAAACTCCATCTGCTATCAGGGTGTGAAAGTTCAGGTATGCCTCCTGACAGCGACACCAACACAGCAACCTACATCGTTGCTGACAAAATCGACAGTTTGTCGACAGGTCGCTGCTGTGTTGGTGCACCTGAGACAGGGGCTCAGTGTCTCCTGGTCCTGCATCCCTTTCCTGAATGAACTCCAACTCAGAGTTGATAATCATTAGCATGGGGGTGGGGGGCAGAGACCCCTGCATGGGGGGTTTGGGGGTCGAAGCCCCCTGCTAAAAAAAAAAGGACCGGGAGACAACTGGGATTATGTCAACTGCAACTTGTGGTCGACATAAATCCCATCGCTGTGATGCCAGTCGACGAAAATGTTGTCGAACCGGCATCATAGATCTGAACCTTTACAACAACCTACCTCCTGGCAGCCAGTCCTGTGGCTCCATCTCCTAATTTATAGCCTCTGCAAAAAATTTGCTCTTGGAGGGTTGCTCTTGTAAGTGCCCACTGTGATAAGTTTCATATAGCAGTTGTGAGGTGCCACTCCTCTCCCTTAAGAGCATCCCTTATGTCACCTCCTTTTACTCCATCCACAACTCCCTAGCCTCTTCCCCCTAGTTCTACGTTTACTGTCTCATCTTTACCTCCCCCTCCTACTGTCTACTGCTCTTATCCTCATCGATGTTTATGACCGCCTTAATTTTAATTTTCATTTGTTTTAAATATGGTTGTTTCTGCTCTTGTATTTTAATTTTGCTCTATATGTTGTGATACTCTGTAACTTGGACAACTGTGAAAACGGGCATGTTTGCTCACTCTCTTTCCAGTATAAAATAAACTTGACTGATTGATTGATACCTATCCCATGTAACAATGGACTAAACAGTGCAGGTGCATTATATGTGGTATTGTGCTGCTACTGTAAGTATTTAGTTGTGTTGTTAGGTCTCTGAACCAAAGACATCAAACTAAGTAGACACTGGGTTGATTCCCACAACCTCCACTTGCATACTGTGTGACTCTAAGCAAGTCACTTAAAGAGCAGCTGATGCAATCAGAACTTTAACAAAACATAATATTTAGACACAGTTCAGCTTGTATTTCACATTACTTCTGAATTCCTCCTCTCCATTATTTTTTGCTGAGGTCATTTTCATAACAATAGGATCTCTGCACCTGAAGAGTTCATATATTCCTGCTGCTTTCTCTCTACCTGAGGTCATAATGCACTTTTTGTGACATCACAGTTACTCCCATGGCAACAGATTGTGATGTCACAACAAAGGATTATGACTTAAAGTAGGGAGTAAGCTATAGAGGCAGGTAAACTATAAAGGAATTCTAAAGAATTAAGATCATATATTCATGCAAATTTCTTCAATAATAAATAATGGAGAGAGGAGAAATACACAGACTATAAATGGGTTGCAAGCAGAATTTTACCTAATTATTATGTTTTTTAAAGTTTTCTTTGAGGTGTCAGTAGCTCTTTAACCACCCCAATGACTCCAGGTCACCCCTGAAAACAGGCAGTTGTGCCTAGTGGGCCCTACCCAGTTACCAAAAAAAGAAAGCTGAAGAATAAAGAAAGAAATATAAAAAGGATACATAATCTGTTTAGGGTGTGTTTTTGTTTGTGGCAGCCAGCCTTACCTTATGGACTCAATTTAGTGAAGGAGGTGTACTAGTGTCATGTGGTCTGACCTTTTCATTGCTCTAGGCTAGTCTCATCAGTGTTCCTTCATCCTGAATATTTTGACATCCCTGTGTGTTGTTGCTTGTGGGACTGTTGCAATGTATCTGCTAGGTAGTATTGTGCTGACATGAATTATGTTTCAGTTCACCTCTTTCCATCTCCCTCTACCTGCTGCACTTATAGGCTCACAGATTAAACTGGCCCCAAGCTGAGTATACCTTCTCTAATCTTATTGCCACTAAACAATTGCACCTTTGTCCAATAGGGTTTCTGAAATACAGAAGAGGCTTATTATTTAGCCACCTGGTTAAAAGCAAACTTTGCTGACCTAAAATCCCTGTGAGATGGATAGCATTCCGTGTCTCTTCTGGATCTCTTTTCAAATTGAATAAACTTTATTAGAGAATAAGTAACAATCTGAACCTAACATATGAAGTCAGAAGTTACAACCAAGAAACAAGTAGAAACACACAAATCCAGTTTACCACACAGTATATATGATCTCATGCCCCCATACCTCCCACCCCCACCCCCAACCTACCACCAGAAGCATACCAGACTAGGACCACTGACACCATATGGGAAAAGCAAAAAGTCAGAGTATGCAGTCGTTTAAGGGAATCCAACCAGGGAAGGCAGGGTCCTATAGTTATGCAGTTAGTAAAACATGTAGGTGTTCCCATGTGGTTTTGTATTTATTATCTCTGCCCAAAAGTTTAGCTATATGGTGCTCGGCTTGTAGGGCAAACAACACCTCCCTATACCTTTCAAGAAATTGAGGCATGCTCTGATCCAGCCAGTGGTGAAGGATAATTTTTTCGCACATACTGAGATCAGTGCCATGTGTAGCCTCTGGTTGCCAATCAGGATTTTAGCATATTCCCCTAAAATGCAAATTTCAGGAGAAAACGCCTGAGACAACCCAAGCAAGGGGTCTACACTTGTTTGAATTGACTTCCAAAAGGGGACCACTGTCTCGCAGGACCAGAGAATATGAAGCAAGGAACCCCGTTCCTTGCCTCATCTAGAACAAGTAACTGGATCTCTTTTCTGCTTATTGCATTCATGGGTGATATTGAGCCAAACCTTGGGTCTGTTCCCCATTAATCTACTGGTTCCTCTACCTGGCTTAATGCTAACAGCCTTAAACTAGTTGACCTAAATGTCCAAACCAAAGTCTTCTGCCTAATTATGCTGAACATTCTGCATGGGCAACTCATTATAACCCTGACATTGTGGGTGGGTATTACAGAGACAAGGATTAAACCTTTAATTCTTGATTCTGTATGTTTTCAGTTTTATTAGGCTTGACCATGCTGGCCAGAAACCTGTAAGTGGTCTGTTGTTATACTATAAAAGTCACCTAATACACACACAGGCAACCATAGCATACTTGGTGGGGTTATTTACCAGGAGGGAGGAAGTGGTCGATATTATTTTTGCTTTACAGCATCTGCCCTATACATACTATATATCTACATGTATCTGTCACCAATGTGCATTATTACACTATTACACACAGGTGGTATTTCGGCACTCGGGATTACCAGCAGTAGGTAAAATTTTAATTCTGGAAATTGCCGTTGGTCTTTTCGTTTTTGGTCTTTTATGGGGTGGGATTTAGTACCTAACCCATCTTGTATACCCTATATGTACCCACCTCCCCATGCTTGTGAATTCCTTCATGCGTAATTCCCACTGGGTAATACTAAAAAAAATCATCTGGTCTGTGTCTACAACCCTCCTAAAGGTAGAATGCAAGGCCTGAAATATCTTTTTGACAGTTGTGACTTTTGTGAATACAGACAACTCTAAAATGCCTGTAAAAAGTTATACATGCCACTATGAGAGAATTTTGTAAATCTACTCTACTGGCCTCTGCTAGGGATCCTAGGTGTTTCTGGTGTAATAGTAAAACTGTAGTCAGTGGCTCGACTAAGTATCAGACTGTATACATGCTTGCTGGAGGCATAAATTGTAACAATGCATTAATAATTGCTAATTCTTTTAACACTCAGTTTTCTGACTATCAGCATTCACCTCCTTGTTTGCTGCTTCTAACGTACAGGATCAACCTGAGAGCTCACCACTTGCATCTGCACGTCATCCACCTTTTTACCTCAGAACTGTGTCAGTAATTGAAACCTGCAGACTCCTGGCCAACATTTCCTCATTTACTTGTGCTGGGCATGACAATATGGGGCGCAAGCTTATACATTTCTGTGCCCCATTCCTTGCCAATCTCTCACTTCTTCAACATGTCACTGACTACTGGGATTATTCTCGACTTATGGAAGATTGCCAGAGTCATACGAGTATTCAAGCAAGGTGATCTGAAATGTCTTGAAAATTACCATCCTACAGCAATACTGTCTGCCATTAGCAAATTGTTAGAGAAAGTGGTGGTGTCCCAGTAGAAGGAGTATATCCAAAAATATGAACTGTTATCCCTGGAACAGCGTGGACTCCATAAGGGTTATAGTACTACCACTGCCCTTGCCAAAGTCACCTCAGAGATCAGGATTGCTATTGATCACAGCAAGGTGACTGAATCAGTCTTTATAGATCTTTCTAAGTCTTTCCATCTGGTAGACCATACACTCCAATGCACTAAGTTTCATTCTTTTGGATTGTCTGCCCTTGCCCTAGCCTGGTTTATAAACTACCTACAGAGAAGGCAGCTGCTAGTCAGGTATAATAGGGTGTTCTCGGAGCTTACTTCTGTCAAGGTTGGTGTACTACAAGGGTCAGTCCTGGGACCCATCTTATTTTCCCTATTTATTAATGACCTGCCTCAGGTGCCAGTCCATAGTAACGCTACCCTTTATGCGGATGACCTGGTATTACTAACCAGTTTTCAGGATATCAGCATCATTAACTCTCAATTAAAGACTGATTTTTTGCAAATACATTCTTCACTTTTATCAAATAAATTAGTCCTTTACCTCAGAAAACACAGGCAATGCTTTTTGGCACTCAGGCCAAAATCAGAGCATGTCCTGAACCCCTGAATGTCACCAGTGTTGATGGGTCCCTTGTGATGGTTGCTGATTCTTTTAAATACATGGAGGTCACTCTCGATCCTCAGCTAGACTCCTCCCTGCATATCCACAATCCGAGCAAGGCAGTAAACTGCAAGTTTGGCTTAGCCTATAGGGCCAAGCACATTCTTACATCAGTTGCGTGTCTTGCCCCGATGAGAGGCATTCTCCTTCCCACCCTTAGTTACGGGCTCCTCACCTTTACCCATACGGGAAGCGGGAAGGTCATGCCAGATGAATCTGATAGATTTCTTTGACTGGGTGACCAAAGTAGTAGATCAGGGAGGGGCTGCGGACATGGCCTACCTAGACTTTAGCAAGGTATTTGACACAGTCCCGCACAAAGGATTAATATACAAGTTAGCCAGCCTGGGAGTGGGTCCCAAGATGACAGCCTGGGTAAAGACTTGGCTGGAGAATAGGACACAGAGAGTAACAGTAAATGAAGAAAGGGGGGTTACTAGTGGGGTACCGCAGGGTTCAGTATTAGGACCGGTCCTCTTCAATGTCTTTATAAGCGACATTACAGAGGGACTGGAAGGAAAAGTATGTCTCTTTGCAGATGACACAAAGATCTGCAACAGAGTTGATGCACAAGGTGGGGTGGAAAGGATAAGAAGGGACTTGGCAAGGTTAGAGGAATGGTCAAATGTATGGCAGCTTAGATTCAATGCTAAGAAGTGCAAGGTAATGCACCTGGGAAACAAAAACCCAAGGGAAGAGTACACAATGGGAGGGGTGAGATGCTAACAACAACAAAAATGGAAAGGGACCTGGGGGTAGTCATATCAGATGACCTAAAGGTGGGCAAGCAATGTGAGAGGGCAGCAAGGAGGGCTGGGGGATACTGGAATGCATAGGGAGAGGCATCACCAGTAGAAAACAGGAAGTTATTATCCCTCTGTACAGACAGCTGGTCAGACCCCATCTGGAGTACTGCGTGCAGTTCTGGAGACCCAATCTCCGGAAAGACATAGACAGGATGGAAGCTGTCCAGAGGAGGGCAACTAAAATGGTGCAGGGTCTGCACGAAAAACATATGAAGAGAGACTAAAGGAGCTTAATATGTATAGCCTCGAGGAAAGGAGGGAGAGGGGGGACATGATAGAAACTTTCAAGTACCTCAAGGGAATCAACAAAGTCCAAGAGGGTAGCATCTTTCAAAAAAAGAGGTGTGCAAGAACAAGGGGGCACAATTTGATGATGAAGGAGTGGCTCGGAGGTAATTTAAGGAAGTATTTTTTCACAGAGAAGGTTGTGGATGCATGGAACGGGCTTTCGGAGGAGGTTGTGGAGTCAAAAACAGTGGTGGAATTCAAGCATGCATGGGACAGTCATAAGGCCATTCTAGGGGGTTGGGGGTAGGAAGAAGTAGGCTGCTGGTTAACTAGGATCTGCAGCTTATCCAGTAGGTAGGGAAATGGGCAGACTGGGTGGGCCAAGTGGTCCTTATCTGCTGTCAAATTCTATGTTTCTATGTTTCTATACTACCAAGTCCAGTCTATCTAAATGGGATGGGATGTTAATTATAACAATGTATGTCAGTTGCCCTCTCTGCTCCTTGACTTACTCATCATTGTGAACTATATAAGAAACTAAACTGGTTGTCTCCTGAGAATAGCTGTACTTTTGCTTTGAGCTGTTTTATTGATAAAGTTGTTAGAACTGCCACCACACCAGTTTTGGCAGAACAACTAAGGACAGTGACTTCAACTTGCCCCCTTATGTCTAATGAATCATCTGTGTTCCTTGTTCCTAAAACCTGTATGATGATGTGTGACAGGGCCTTTGTCATCTGTGCACCTAGATTATGGAACTTTCTCCCAGTGCATACTTATTTTGCCACCTCCCACCACAGTTTTATAAGGTCCCTATGGGATTACTTGAAATCTAACTCCGCCTGTAACAGCACTTAATTTCTGGTGTCCTCCCCCTAATGAGTGGTGTACTTTATCACTCAGTCTGGTTCTGTCTAGATTAATGCTTGTGTAAAATTATAATTTATGTATATACTGTTTAAACTTGCAGTGTTCCTTATCCATTTTTACCTTTTTTTAATGAGTTGCTGCCTCCTCCTCCTTAAGTGTTTGCACTATCCATATAGGTATCCCGTGATGATGGCAACTGCAATTGGGTGTCTGCCAAAAGGGCAACTCAGTTGCGGTGCCTGTGGATGGGGTGATTGGGGAAGCTGGGTGACCGGATGGTGGAGGTGGGTGAAATAGCAACCGGATGTTGCTATATGTCTATGTGCATGGGGCGAGCATGCTGGCGTGGGCTGGGAGGGGACAGAGGAGCTGTAAGGGGTGGTGCTGTGATGAGCTGTTGAGCTGCATCGTGGCATTGGGGTTGGTCCATGGCTGCAGCGGGTGTGTTGCAGGTTGGGTCCAGGCCAAGGTGCCTTTAATTCTGCATGACCCGATTTTTTTTTACCAAGTTGCACCCCCCGACATGCGCCCCCTGGAGTTGAGAATCTTTAAGTAGGGGGGCACAGCCCCCTCATAAACAGTAAAAATCCAAGTCTCCAGTGCCGTGTTGTTGTGTGCCGGGGAGTCCATTGCCGAAAATCTTTCAGAGATGTGACTTCGGACTTACGGTGATTGACAAACGGCGATCGCTGATATCACATACAACCATCTGTATATCTCTGTAACCTCCCGGGTCGTACCTGAAAATAGGCATATATTTGTCTAGTGTGCTTACTTGGTCAATAAAAGCTACATAAATAAATAAACCAAGTAGGATACCATCGGACAGTGGACAAAATGTAGCATCTTGGATGTCATCAAATAATGATGACATACAAGAATGGATATAACAGTCATGGATCCCATTCATTGTTCTGACCTATGGATCCAACCTCAGTTCTAATGAATCTGACCTCGTATCTGAGATCTGACCTCATAGCCATACGTCTCAAACTCCAGCATAAAAAATCAGGGCAAAGGCTTCAAATAATCAACAACAAATTTCCAAAATTGGGGTCACCTCCAAAACAGTAGTATCAGCTCAAAAATATGTTTTAATAGGTTGCTTTGTGTAAATATAACTGCTAAATCAGCTAAAACTGCAGGATCACCTCTGGGCTAATGACAAGGAAACCAGAAACCAGCTGGATATTCAAAAATACAAGCAAGCCAGAAATGCCTGTACTAAAGCCATCAGACTTATGAAAAATACTTACTATAAAAATGATCTCATTAACACCTGGGGGAATGGTCAAGCATTCTGGGAAAACATCAAGGAAATCACGAGGAAGAAGCCAAAAAACTCCCTGGCTATGTTATCTGTTAACGGATCAATCACCCTTGACCATGCTGTCATAGCAAACTCCTTTAACTTGGCTTTTATAGACCTCAGTGCTGTCCTTCCCTCAGATTACTTCAAAGATAAAGCTACCACCACTGGCTCCCCTCAGCCCAAATTGGTTCACCCCCTTTTTTACTTTAGGGAGGTCAGCCGAAAGGATGCTCGTTGCTATATTCCCACTGTCATCTCTAAATCAGGAATTAGTGGTGACACTCTGGGTCCAAAGCTCCTGTCACTTACCCTAGATCAGGTTCTTCATCCCCTTATAAAAATACTGAACCTCTCTCTTAGCAGCGGGAACTTCCCTGACAAATGGAAAACCACAATAGTGACCCCAGTCCACAAAGGTGGTGACCAGACCATCCACTCAAACTACCGCCCAATATCAATATTGCCCCCGCTCTCTAAGTCACTTGAGTGTATTGTGGCAGACCAACTCACCAACCATCTGGACAAATACAACATTCTATGTGACAAGCAACACGGTTTCTGGAAAGGCCACAGTACCACCACTGCTCTCCTAGAGCTCACCGGGGCTGTTCTTAATTCTCTGGACCATGGCAAACTAACAGGTGCGGTCTTTATCGATCTCTCAAAAGCTTTCAACACAGTCCACCATAGGCTGCTTATTGACCAGCTACTAAATACCAGACTATCACCTGACTCTGTGCTATGGTTCAGTAGTTACCTCAAAAACCGGATGCAATGAGTACAAATTGCAAACAATCTTTCTAACACCTTGCCGGTCAGCTCATGTGTACCTCAAGGCTCCATACTGGGACCACTCCTGTTTAGTCTTTTTCTAAACTCCCTACTGCAATCTTGCCCTGAAAATGTCATCTTGTACGCTGATGATGCAGTGGTATTCTCCTCCCACAAAGATCCACGATCACAAACTAGTACTAAATCACAAAAAAAAACCAAAAGCATGCTATTTCACAGCTCTCAAAATCCACACAAGCAACACCACTTGTCGATCTCCACTGCACAGGGAAACACCTTGTAGCAGGTGCAGTCTTTCAAGTATCTTGGGATTCTGCTTGACCCTAGCCTCTCCTACGAGGCACGCACTGACTATGTTTCACAAACTGCAAACATTCGACCTAGTCTTCTATACAAACACACACAAAGTCTTGCTCCTGAAGCACTAAAGATTGCCATACAGAGTTCCGTAGTCTCAATCATTGACTATGGTCTCGTCATTTACAGCTCTGCCATGATGACAACCTTCAGACGGTTGCAAACTACCTTAAACAAGGCCTGTCGACTTCTTACAGGTGCACACTGGTTCACCCACACCTGTGACTTATATGTACAGTCTGGATGGCTTCGCCTATCAAATCACATAAAGTATCTCACCTGTATCTTGGCAAAACAAATCTGTCTGGGGAACGTGTCCCCAGGTGTCTCTACCCTTCTGCAGACAAACCCAAACTGTCGGAGCTCTAGGAGATTGAATCAGCAGCTCCTTAAAATCCCCTACTGTCGCACCTCCCAGGAACAACGATCCTTTGCCTACAGAGCACGACTTTGGCTGAATGACCTTGACCCCACCATCTTCTCAGCAAACACACTTGATGCGTTCAACGCTAGTCTCTGGAACCATCTCGCTGCCACTAGCTCCTGCAATTGCTACAACTAATTTCCCTGTTTCCACTATATCTGCCACCGTGATATGACACCAATCACATCCCCCCCACAATTTCTCCTTTATACCCCTGCTTTTTTCCTCCTGTCCTAAACCCTCTACTTTCTCCCACCTTCCCTCAGTACCCCCACTTTCCCTCACCTCTTTCTGTACCCCTTCTGTACCTGGCTCTCTTTTCTGTATTTCAAGCCTACTCCTCGGGATTCTCTCCCTTCTCACTCCCACAACTACATGCACTTACTAGTAACTTACTAACTACCTTCTCACACGACAAATGCCTCTGGCTGCCTATGTACTCACACCATTCCCCCATTGGTTGTTGCTATTTTTTGTTATTATGTCGTAACCATTGTGTGTTGATTATCCTTGCCTTTTTCATGTAATGATGTCTCTGACGTGGAACCTTTGTAAAACAGCCTTGGCTCAAAGGTATTGTAATCCTAGACCTCATAAATAAAAATAAAAAATTAAAATATTATTTAGAACTAGACTGTAACACTAACAACTGGCATTACTTTATGATGCAAAGCCATACTCTTCAGTGACAGGAATGCTGAATTTCAGAGGGATGGAGGAAATTTCTGAGTCAAAATCACAGACATCGTTGAATATCAGGGAGATCTGAGATGTATGCTTGTATCTGAAATTCAAATTCAGTTGGATACCAGCACTATCCTTTGGTGCACACTCAAATCCTGAAATGCACTATCAGAGCACTACTAGTAGAGACTCATGCAATGTTTAACAGAAAGATAATCAAATGTGTTGAGGAGCTTTGCCCCTTTATATGCACATTAGTATTACTTACTACTCAATAAATCCTGGCAGTTGGATTAGAAAGGATGTTTATGTAGGAGGGCATCCACATGAATCCCAGGTCTGTTCAAACTGTAACCTTTGGAAAGCAAGAAGACTGGAGGCGGGGGGTTGTCAAAGTAGCTGGTTGTGTAACTATGTAGGTAATGACATAATTCAAGGACCAACCAACTAATTATTTTAAGTAGCTGGTAACAACCCTATTACAACCCAGTCATTGGGACCCAATGCTATAAGAAAGTCAGCAGTCTACAACAAAAGGGAAACATGCATTAACTGATCTGTGTATCAGAAATAGAGAGGGAGCCAGAGAGAGAGAGAGAGAGGGAGGTTAGAATTAACCTTCCCTCAGCTGTATAATTAATGTGCGGCACAGCAGCTGGGATTGTTTTTGACAGAATCAAAGGGAATTTTTCACCAAAGTCTGGCTGTTTCTGCAAACAGGAGGGTAAGTCAACTGCTCAGGTAGTCTTGGCATTGCTGACATCAAAGGGAATTTGTACATGGCAGGCATGCTCAGGCTCAGGGATAAAAATAAATTAAGCAGGAGCACGTTCCCACACACACTCATGCATGCAGACACTCATACAGTATAGACATATGTCCACACCCCCACTCACACAGAAAGTAACAGATGTGGGGTGAATAGGAACTCTCAGCAGGAAAGCATTACTGACAATCTCTGAGGCAAAATTCTATTTTAAAAATCCTGCAGACACCTGTTGAATTGCTAAACTACTTCTTCACCATTCCACTTTCATTTTGTGGAAGTCTTTGATGTCGTACTATAGCTGTGTCTCATTAAGAACTGCATGATTAAACTGATGTGTTGGTAAGAGTAGCGGTACAATGTGCCAAGTCTCAGTGTGCTGATCCCCCAGCAGACAGAATCTCTCTTTACGAATTGTGGTATCATTAGGACAGGGCGTCATGCAAGACACATTCTGAAGAGAGACTGGGAATCCATTCTGCAGATTTTTTCGGTGGTCTTACTGAATTAGGCAGAAGTAAAACTAATGATGTCCACCATGTTCTGAGCTTGTAGCTCCACGTTTCAGGATGTGTTTCTCATTTATAAGAGTCAGTGTCCCTCATTGTCCCTCATTTTGAGTGTCTGTGTCCCTCATTTCAGTGACAAAAGGTTGAGAAGTATGGTCATGTGTAATTTTCTATTATAAATAGCTTGTTATAAAAGTGGTTGTGTGCCATATACAACATTTCAATTGTCCCTAGACAGCACAATCCAACCCACCACACAGCTGCTGACAATCATTAAAAAAATGCAAATTGCTCCTCAGTGCCAGAAAACTAACATATTCGTTCAACATTCAAACAAGAAAAAGTAAATGAGACTCATCACAGCTATACGAGTTACCTTGTCGACTAGTGTTCAACCATAAACAGCCTATTCTGTGTCACCCAGAATCCTCATTCTTAACCTTTTCTCTGGCTGATATTTCACAGGTTGGGGGGGGGGGGGGTATTTTTCTTGGTAGACCTTGGGGACAGCAGTTACTGTATATAAAATAAAACATGCGGTGGTGTGGAGGAGCTTGAATTTTTTACATGTATTAGAGTATGATGCTTTTATAAACCACATAAGCTTTGCTCTCTGAGTTTATGTATCATTATACACCCACACGCCTCAGGTGTGTGCCAGATTACCAGGACAGTATGCACACCACTCCATACATTATTCTATATACATAAATCAGGTACATTATTTCAGCCAATCAGCATTCAGAACCACATGGAATCACAGGACCTCCTATCCTGCATACAGTGGTCCCATGTGCAGGACCGTTAGAGTGGATCATTCCATTTCTCAGCCGGGAAGACAGAAACATTTTTGTCATTTAAAATGTCAAATATTGACTTCAAACTTATAACTTACTCTAACTCAAGTGATTTATAATAAGTTAACAGGTCCCCACAGGGTGTCTCTTACTGTATAAGAGTTTAAACGGGTCAGTAATTTACCAGTAAACTCAGTGCTTTCTGGTTTTAACCTACTGTAATATGTGAAAAAACATCCGGTAATATTTTTTCAGGCATTTATTGTTAAAAACCTAAAACCGGAGGGTGGCGGGGGATACTGCATAGACGAGGAATAAGAAAAAGCTGCCATTCAGAACAGGTAGTTCGGCTCGTTGGGAGGGGGGGGTTGAACTACCAGGGAGTAGCAGAAACATATGGGGGGGTTAAAGTGAACACAAATCTATTTTCAGATGAGAGTCCTGAAGGGACTTGCAGCACTGAAGGTGGGCAAGACTATGGGACTGGACAGGATACATCCAGGATACACCCAAGGGTACTAATGGAACTCAGGGAGGTAATAGCTGCCCTTCCGATGGCTTTTTTCAACAGTTTACTGGAAACAGGCATGGCTCTACAGGACTATAGAAGAGCAGACATGATCCTTCTACATAAGAGTGGTGGCAAAGAGGAGGCTAGCAACTCTAGGCTGGTCAGTCTCACTTCAGTGGTAGAGATATTAATGGAAATCCTGCTTAAGGAAAGTTTGGTAAAGTGTCTTGAATCCTGCGGGCTGCAAGATCACAGGCAGCACAGATTTACAGGGAGAGGTGATTTCAGAAGAATTAGATTGATTTCTTTGATTGGGTGACCAGGAAACTAGATCAGGAGAGAGCAGTGGTGGTCGTGGTCTAGTTAGCAAGGCCTTCAACACTGTGCCGCACTGGAAACTGATAAAGATATGAGCAGTCTAGTGATGGGATCCAAAGTGGTGAAGTGGGTTAGAAACTGGTTAAGGGATAGGCAACACAGAAGTGTGGAAGCATGTCTGCTCTCCAGAAAGCTTACAGATCCCACCTCCTGCATTTCAAACCACCCCCTGAAGGCATGCTTAGCCTGCTGTGAGTGTACCCTTGACCCCAAACTTAAACTAATTTCTACATTCTTTAAATATTCTTCTGCCCCTCCTTTTCTGGAAGAACTTCCTCCCTTTCCATTGGTTTTTCTCTCCCTGTTTAGCGGCTCATCACCCAGTCAAATAACGCTCACCAGCCTGCATATTAGGACCTGCACCACCCCTAACTACAACACTCTGATGCCAACTGCACCCAGGCAAACTCTCTGACTTTAAACAGCACCTTACTCAATAGGACTGGCCCCCAATATACCGTGCCCACAGCAATGATACTGTGCTCAGCTATTTCCAGGAATCCTTCACCCAGGCCTGTGACATCTTTGCACCTATAAAAAAGGCAAGCATCAAAAAACAGAGCACACCATGGATAACTCCAGTCCTCCTCCAGCAGCTCAAAAGCTGTGATAACCTTTGGCACAGGACCAATGAATCAGGGAAACCTGCTGACAGGCAGACATACAGAGCTGCTTGGAACAGCTGCACCTGGGCTATTCGAAAGGCAAAAGCTGAACATTACCGAGCCACCCTTACCGCTTCCTGGGGCTCATCACGCAAGTTCTGGGACAACATAAAGTCCCTAACTTGAAAAACACACACACCACCCCCATCCCAAATTGCATCTAAGGGACTGGTCACTACAGACCCTAAGGAGATTGTCAACACACTCAACGACAACTTTACTGACCTAAGATGCGTTCTCCCCCAAAACTTCTTTGACCCAGTACCCGCCCTCGACTACCCCCCACCACCCACTGCCACCTTTCTATCTCTGGGCTATCTGCACCACGGATGCAAGGCCATACCTAGCCAAAGCCCTGAATGGTACTATCCCCCTGAATGACCCCAATTGACATCAAACTCCTCTGTCTGGCACTGGACGTGCTGATTACCCCATTCACCGGCCTCCTGAACTGCTCCCTGTGCCTTGGTAAGTTTTCCACAGCCTGAAAGAATGCAGTTGTTACACCAGTCCACAAAGGCAGTGACCCCCTAACACCGAGAAGCTACCAACCAGTCTCCATTTCCCCCCCCACTATCCAAAGTGCTAGAAAAGTTGTGGCGGATCAACTAACTGACTACCTTAAAACCCATGACATACTCTGCAAAGAACAGCATGGGTTCCGTGCTGGGCATAGTACCACCTTGGCCCTGCTAGAATTCTAGAACTAGATACATACTGCTCTTGATAGAGGGCACATCATATTCATAGGGGCCATGTTCACAGACCTATCCAAGGCCTTTAACATGGTCAGCCACCCCCTCCTACTAAACCCCGTCCTCCTAATGGGGTTCTCACAAGGGCTCTTGGAGTGGTTTACTAGTTATCTGTCTTCTGGGTCCCAGTGTGTGCAGATAAATAACACAGTCTCCTCCTGCTCACGTCCCATCCACTCAGGAGTCCTGCAGGGATCCATTCTAGGGCCCTTGCTTTTTAGCATATTCTTGAACGCAATTCCTACCACCTGCCCCAAAAAGATCCTCCTCTACGCAGACGCCGCTGTCATCTGTGCCTCCCACACCAACCCAACCAACCTTCAGGCCTCACTACAGAATGTGTTCAGCCATGCTGAACTCTGGTTTGCCAAGCATAGACTAGTCATGAACCTGAAAAAACCAAGACCCTACTTTTCGCACATCACCAAAGCAAATTAAAAAATGCCCAATTGCATATTCAAGGACAGTCACTCTACACCCTGGAGCAGGTCTCGTTCTATAAATATCTAGGGGTTGTCTTTGACTCTGCCGTCTCCTTCCACACACATATCAACACCCTTACATCTGCTACCAATGAACGCATTGGTCTGCTTTATTGCCATAAGGACTGCCTTACACCAGAAGCCCTGTGACTAGCCATAACCTCTTCAGTAGTGTCTCTTATCAACTATGGGTAGCTGGTCTATGCTGCTGCAGATGTAACAGCTATCGGTAAAATAAAAGTGGTCATTAACAAAGCCTGCAGGCTCTTAACTGCTGCAGACTGCATGACACACACATGCATGCTCTATTCCACTGCCCAGATCCTGAACTTTGATGAGAGGGTCCACTACCAGTCCTGCCTCTTGACCAAAAAATCCCTCCTTGGCTTGACAGCCCCAGGCATATCTGCCTCCCTAATCTCCTCTTCCCCCCCACAGTGTACACACACAGCTCAACTAAAGCTGCATTGGCCATTCCCAGAGTCATAACCACACTTGCCCAGAGGTCTTTTCTGGTTAGGGCGCCCTCCTACTGCAATTCCCTCCCACCATCGGTCTCTAACCATCAAAAACTTGGTCCCTTTAAAAAGGCACTCAAGATCCACCTCCGTGACACCCGCACCTGCACCTGCACACTCTAAGTTCACCACCAGTGCCTTCAACAGCCACTCAGAATGGCCACATCTTTCACAGTCAATGGCCTGCAATTCTTACTCAGGCACTTGGACAAAGTCTACCGACAGACCGAGCTAGAATTTGCACTACCTACCTCCCCTAACTTACCCAGTTTAGTCAGCTCCAGCCAAGCATAGTAGGCATGTGCACTGTCCCCTGATTCACTCTCTGGCCACTAACTGACCTCTTACTGTTAGATTTATCCTATGCACTGTCAACAGCCGCAGCAATGTATTAGACATCCTTGTAAACTGGTCAGGACATCCTTGTAAAATAGTCATGCTGTAACCGGAAGACAAAGTGCCCTGGCACTGTACCCTGTATCATACTGTTTACTGTATTGCCCATAGCCTACAGCCTCAACTCTGTATTAGACATCTCAGTATACTGTTTCATGCTGTAACCTTGCCATCAAACTGCCCTGGCATTGTATATTGCATCGTACTGTAATTTAAAACAGTGAGAAGTTCAGTTAAGATCCATTCTTTTTTTAAAACAACTTTCTGGTTAAGCCCACTGTCACCAGTATGATTCCTTCCACATGTTCTGTCCAAGTCTCCTCACTCATTTCTAGTGCATTATCAACAACCACCTTATGACCCTGTGGCTTAACCCCCATGATGGGACTCATGGTCATGAGTGCTGGCCACGGACTCATCAAAGTCATTTTTAACTAGTTGCTGGAGGACAGGTGCCACAGCTGATTTTGTGGGGCCTGTGGATGGAGCAGGCATTATCCTGCTGCAGCTGGGGTTCTTCCATCAGTTCTTTCCAGCACCTGATGATGTCAGTGCTTGAAGAGCTGAAGAGCAGGAGTATGCCTTATAGCATGTCAGCCACGGACCTGACAGACATTACCCTCCCCTTCTGCCTCCACTGCAGGTCCACCCATGGCCATCCAGGTGGCAGCACTGCAGTGGAGGCAGTGTCACTCCCTCTCAGAGAAAGAAAGCCTCCTCCACGCCCCCTCCCCCAAGCTGGCCCTCAGTAGCTCTACTTCTGTGTAGATGTGGTTGTCAGATCCATTCTTTATTGCTTTGGACATTAGCACATGAACTAAGTCTTTGTCCCTTTGAATTCCTTTTGTTCTTTTCAATAATCACTAGCTAATATCACACCCTTCCAATTGTGGCAACAATCATTTCCATGACAACAGACTGTGTTACAGAATGACCTTAGCATGAGGATAAGCATGAGGTGCTGAAGAAGTTTAGTGGACAAAGACCCTGTATTCATACAAACATCTCTGTCCTCAGTAATAAGGTGAATGATTGGAATTTTTTCTACAGAAACAAGAGATGTGTTTCATTAGATGTTAGGAAAAGGCTGGTGCAAGCCACATTCCTTCCTGTACAAGATTACACTGACCTGATTTATAGTTGCAGCCCCCTTATTCACCTAAATAAACTAGATGTTTTATATCGTAGGACCCTCTGATTTATTACATCTTCCCCACCCAGAACTCACCACTGTACTTTATATACTGCAACTGGGTAGATGGCACTGACCACAAGGAGACTCAAAAATCTATATATATGGGCATATAAATTATTAGCCAATAAATTGTGGCAGTATATCACTGAACTTATCTCCTTCTCTCTCAGTAATTACACCCTAGGAAGGAGCAAATATATGCAACTAGAAACACCTAGGTACTTCACACTTTATGGAAAGTCAGCCTTCAGTAGCAAGATCCCTAGAGTATAGAACAATATGCAGACTACACTCAAACTTACCAACCTGGTAAGCTTAGGTGCCTTTAAATCACTGCTGGAAAATGTATGTAAAGAAGTATGTTCTTGTAAGTTGTATCTATAATACTCAGTTACTTTGAAGAACCTATATACCGATCCATTAGGAACAATGCATATATTTGTTTATATCTGTGGCTTAGATATCCTCTGACATTATGTTCTGTCAGGTATTTATTATTTTGTGATTACCTGGTATAGGTCTACCAGATACTCTGGTATCCTCGCTAGACCTACAATGAAGGTTTCCTGTCTACTCCATATTCCCTTTTTTTGTATCATAAATATATCCTCCCTATTATTGCATATAGCATAGACAGATGGTTCAGAAGTTTAATATATATACAGTACATGCAGTCCCTCACCTATGGCTTTGTAATTGTATTGCTTATCATGTCGCTTTCCTATTGTTTTCTAGTGTACTCAATTTACTGTATTTACTCCAGTTGCATCCTGTCCTATCCAGGACCTCCTTGAAAATGAGCTTGCTCAATGGAGTCTCTTCCGGGTGAAATACATTTGATTGTAACATGGCACTGTATATAAGCAGTGAACAGAGAGCTCCCATTGGTACTCAAGTGTCAGGTGGTCATGGAATAATTCTCCTTATTACTCCATGGTTTGCATTGGGAGTGTGCCTCACCCCTCTGTGTGTCATCAGCAAGAGGCAGCACAATCATTTACACCATGTGGCACAACGGTGTGAGAAGACTAGTCATCGAGATGGCCACATGCCACGCGGTGATTAGCAAAAGATGGTACATTTATCAGACGGTATATTATTGTATAAAAAGACCTTGAGATTTCCCACCCACCTGCCCAGCAGACCTTCAACAATCACAGCAGGTCGTTAAAAAAATGCAGAGCCTTAAAATGAACTTTGCCTTATGTGGCAGCAGTGAAATCAACGAGTAAATGAGTTCCACTACAGAGCAAGTAGTAACCAAATGGCTACTTCCTGTAATTAATAACTTTGCCAGAAACACTGCAACTATTATTCGGACCAGAACAAGCCCTAGTTATGCATGCCAGTGTTCCAGAATCCCAGTAATTGCAGTGCCATAGTACCAGGAAATGCAGATAATTTTGTTAACATTTTCCCTCCTAAATGCAGTTAATGTTGTTAAAATCTTAGATGCCCATTACTAATTCCTGGCTAGCCATACCCTAGTGCAGAGGAAGTACTTTGTGGATGCAGTATAGCGCAGTGGTCTAAGGCTCTGAGCTGCAAATCTGGTGACATCCAGCAGACCAGACCTGGGTTTGAATCCCACAGCTTCCACTTGCATACTGTGTGACCCTGAGCAAATCACTTAACTTCCTTGTGCTCACATGTCACACCTGGACATAAGCTCTGGCTTAGTGTGCCTTTCGTGGTTAAACAATTTCCCCTTCCCTAATGGCGAAGATGCCTGTGTTTGTGTAGGCAGCTGAATGTGTTGAATTATAGTAATCAATACATATGTTAAGCAGCATATAATTAGACAACTTTGTCCAATGTTTATAAAATATGTAAAGTAGAAAACCTTGTAGCCATATGAAAATTAGATAAGTGCTCCCATAATTCAGTGCACTTATCTAAGATGACGAATGCCAAAGTATTCCTCATACTACAAATATGTAGTATGTTGAATTTCTTACTTAGCATATATTGGTAGGCAAACCTTTGTATTGTTTTACAATTGTGGAAATTTTTAGACATTTTCGCTGTATAACAAATATGCACATTTTTGAACTGTGCCCTTAATGCACTGCTGTTGAGTATGACAATGAAGAAGTTTGAAGTGCTCCTTCCTGGTAGAAATGTTGAAGCTGTATATTTACATTGATTTGCAGTATAAATTATTGTTCTATGCATAGCATTAGAGTATGTTAAGAAATGTGATTTTCCCTTGTGGGTAACTGGACTGTCTACTAGTATTCTGTGACAATTTGCATCAAACTATTTTTAAATAATATACTGGTGGTGGTGGCTGATTAGTTCTTATAGCAAAGGCTGTAGTTTGTGTATTTGAATACAGACAAAGCCTCAGGTGGGGGAGATTGTAGTCCCCTGATTGCTTTCAGAGCACACAACACCAGGTTGTATAGGGTCAGGAAGGCTTACCTGTGTTGTGCTGAACTGCTTGATTTTTCTCTGTTTTTTCCTTTGCTGGGTATTTTCTCTGTTAACTCTTTGTGCAGGTTGTCTGGCTGAAAGGAAGGTCAACACTCATCCTAGTGGTGGGTCAGAGCTTGTAGTTGATTGTGATTGGAGGGCACAGCTTAGGCCCAACCCACTTGGTGTCACTTCCTTTATACCAGGGTTTCTGACATAATTTCCTCTAGGGGCATACAACTGTCATATCCTTACCAGCACAGCACACTACATAGACAATAAAAGCACACACACTATTTAAAAAAACAGAAAAAAAAAACAACAAAAAAAATTACTCAGGGTAAACTGGAGAGAAGACAGACATGTGGGAAGTAGTGCAATGCACTGGCTGTGGGGCAGCAGTCTTCCGGCAGACTTTCTGGAGGCTGAGATGCTGCTCTATTTGCAGGCAACTCTCTGCTCTGAGGGAGGAGGTTGCCCATCTCCAGGCCAAACCGGCGAGGAGTACAGGAACCTCCCCCCCATGCAGGGAATACCAGGACCACAACCTCTGCCTCAGAGGTTGCCAATAAGGAGCAGCGACTGGACCACAGTGGGTTCAGGGAGGGTGAGGATGGTAGAACAGAGGCACACCCCTTCAGATGTACCACTCCACAATCCATACTCCATTCTGGTGGAGCATAGTTCCCCTATGGAGGCACACATAGTGGAGACTGAGGTAGCTGGCAACCAACACAAGGGAGACCCACAGGAAGGTGGCACAGAACACAGTAGGGGAAGGAAGAAACTCTTGGTGGAGGACTCAGTTTTCACGGGGATAGAAATGGGGGGTAAGTGAAAGTAAAGTAAGGTGCCTGCCTGGAGCCATGGCTTAGAGGGACAGAAAGCAGATTCTACAGTAACAATCACGACAACACCTGCATGGGAGACAGTGCTGGATGTCATTGTCCACCTAGGGACAAATGACTTAGTCATGCATGGGATTAGAGCAGTGCAGGAGGAGTTTGTGTAGTTGGGGAGGGCCTTAGACAAGTAGCTCATACAGTATCCTTCTCAGCGGTGCTGCCTATCTATGGCATGGGTGAGGCAAGAGTACTCTGCACTATGCAATTCAATGAATGGTTGAAAAACTGGTGTAGAGCACAGGGAATTGGCTTCCTTGGGGACTGGGTTTCCACCTCGAGGGATACCCACCTATACTAGCACAATGGTCTGCATCTGTCCTGGAAAGGAACCAGTCTCCTCAGTGATTGGTTTAAATGCTTCATTGGTAAGCTTTTAAACTAGCCAAGGGGGGAGGCAGTGATACACAGCAGGGAATTCCAAGCCTTCCCCTCCAAAACAGGGTACTAAATGAGGTAAAGACCAAGGTAGAAATGTCAGTGGGGTGCAGGACTGGGGTAAATGGAGAAAGAAAAGTCAGTAAGGGCAGGGATGGGGCTACAAGAGGTAAAGCAATCAAAAAGTAGAGAGTAATGAGTACCAATGCCCGTAGTCTGGGTAACAAGCTTGCTGAACTAGTGGCCTTGATGGAAGAGGAACATCTGGATATCTTGGCATTCACAGAAACATGGTACACATAGAACCATGACTGGGATGTAAGCATACCAAGGTACACTATCTACAGGATGGATGGGGAGGGTAAAAGAGGAGGAGGTGGAGTAGCTCTCTACATGAGGGAAGGAATCAAAGCATCAGAACAAAAGGGTAAACAGGGAGGAGAGGAAGCACAGTGGATCAACTTGGAGACAGACAAAGGCACCACAATCTGCACAGGGGGTGTATACAGACCCCTATCTCAAGGGGCGGAAATGGACAAGGAAACAATAGAAAGTATCCTTAGAATGTCAGAAAAAGGGGAGATATTGTTGGTGGGGGATCCGAATATGCCAGATGTGAACTGGAGTACATTTGCTTCAGCCATGTCAAAGAGAGGGGTCATTCTAGATGCCCTGCAGGGGGCATGCCTTAGACAACTAGTACTGAAACCCACTTGGGAGGGAGCAATCTTGGACCTTGTACTCTCAAATGGAGATGGAGAGATGATCACAGATGTAGAAGTGGGTAGCCATCTGGGAACTAGTGACCATTTAACAGTATGGTTCACGATAAACACAGCAGTGAAGTCAAGCCATACAAAGGCAAAGATCCTGGAGTTTAGGAGGGCTGACTTTGCCAAAATGGGTGAATGCCTAAGGAATGCACTAGCAAATGGGCAGGAAGAAGGGGTGGAAGAACAATGGGGAATAATCAAAACTGCCATCACTAAGGCAACAAGCTTTTGTGTGAAGCAAATAAAACAAAACAATGTAAAAAACCACTATGATTCTCAAAGGAGGTGGCAGGGAAGGTTAGGGAGAAAAAGATAGCATTCAGGAAGTACAAGGAATCACAAAAGAAGCAGGACAGAGAACTGTATCAGTTAAAACAGAAGAAAGCAGGGAAGGCAGTCAGAACAGCAAAGGCCCAAACTGAGGAAAAGATAACCAACTCAGTTAAGACGGGGGATTAAACCTTTTATAGGTACATCAGGGAGAAAAGGAAGACCAAGGGAGGGATAGTGAGGCTTAATAAAGGGGAGGGGTGGGCAGAGAGTGACTGTGAAAAGGCAGAGATACTAAACAAATATTTTTGCTCAGTATTCACAAGTGAAGAAGGGGAGGTACCTAAACCAAACAGAAACACTCTGGATAGGGAGGTTGATACCAGCCCATTCACAGAAGAAAGAGTTCTGAAAGAACTCTTAAAACTAAAGATGGACAAAGCAATGGGGCCTGATGGGATTCATCCCAGGATTCTAAAATAACTAAGGGTAGAACCAGTGACACCACTGACAACCCTCTTTAACAAATCATGGGAGGATTGTGTTGTACCTGAGGACTGGAGGAGGGCAGATGTTATTCCACTTCACAAAAGTGGGAGCAGAGCAGAGGCAGAAAACTGCAGACCTGTTAGTTTGAACTCAGTGATAGGGAAAATGATGGAATCACTTCTGAAGGAAAGAATTGTTGAGTACCTAGAGGCCAGAGGAGCACAGGACCTAAGGCAGCATGGATTCACAGTGGGAAGGTTATGTCAGATGAATCTAATAGATTTCTTTGGCTGGGTGACCAAAGCAGTAGATCAGGGAGGGGCTGTGGACATGGCCCACCTAGACTTTAGCAAGGCATTTGACACAGTCTCACACAAAAGATTAATATACAAGTTAGCCAGCCTTGGAGTGGGCCTCAAGATGGTAGCCTGGGAATTGGCTGGAAAACAGGACACAGAGGGTAATAGTAAACAGAGTCCACTCTGAAGAAAGAGGGGTTACTAGTGGGGTACCGCAGGGTTCATTTCTAGGACCGGTCCTCTTCAATGTCTTTATAAGTGACATTGCAGAGGGACTAGAAGGAAATGTATGTCTCTTTGCAGACAATGCAAAGATCCACAACAGGGTTGATACACAAGGTGGGGTGGAAAGGATGAGAAGGACTTGGCAAGACTGCAGGAATGGTCAAATATATGGCAGCTTAGATTCAATGGTAAGAAGTGCAAAGTAATGCACCTGGGAAACAAAAACCCAGGGGAAAAGTACACTATGGGGGGGGTGAGATACTAGCAATAACAAAAATGGAAAGGGAACTGGGGATAGTCATATATGATGACCTAAAGGTGGGCAAGCAATGTGAGAGGGCAGTAAGGAGGGCTGGGGAGTACTGGGATGTATAGGGAGAGGCATCACCAGTAGAAAACAGGAAGTTGTTATCCCTCTGTACAGACAGCTGGTAAGACCCCATCTGGAGTACTGCATGCAGTTCTGAAGACCCAGTCTCTACAAGGACATAGACAGGATGGAGGCAGTCCAGAGGAGGGCAACTAAAATGGTGCAGGGTCTGCACCAGAAGACATATGAAGAGAGACTTAAGGAGCTTAATATGTATACCCTTAAGGAAAGGAGGGGCGGCGGGCAAGATATAAATTTTAAAGTACCTAAAGGGAATCAACAAAGTCCAAGAAGGTAGCATCTTTCAGAAAAAGGGGTGTGCAAGAACAAGGGGGCACAATTTGAAGATAGAAGGGGGACAGCTCAGAGGTAATGTAAGGAAGTATTTTTTCATGGAGAGGGTTGTGGATGGATGGAATGGCCTTCCTGAGGAGGTTGTGGAGTCAAAAATAGTGGGGGAATTCAAGAATGCATGGGACAGACATAAGGCAATTCTAGGGGTTGGGGGTAGCAGGAAGTAGGCTGTTGGTTAGCTATGATCTGCAGCTCATCCATTAGGTAGGGGAATGGGTAGAGTGGGTGGGCCAAGTGGTCCTTATCTGCCGACAAATTCTATGCAAATGTTTTTGAATAATTTCTTTTGATATTTGCATATGCAAATGTTGTACGTTCTCCCAGAAAGCATTACTGAGATACATAAATCGGATGTATCAACATATGTGAAACCCTTCCAAAGGTTCATTATAATAGCAATATTTTGACCTCTGTTGTCTTTCTGTACTTTATATACAGTTCGTAAGTATATATTATTGTCAGTCACTATATTAAAGCATCTCCAGTCTGCAACGTGCACGTGCACGTTTGGTTATATATGGGCCTTTGCAAAGAGCACAGCTGAAACTATAAAATGGTTTGTGAATGTAAATTCAGTCTTTTGTCTTTCATTTTAAGTAAAACAGTGTTGTCCACCTTTACTTGAGCTTGCCATGTTACAAGCACATTAAGCCACTCCACAGCATGGCTCTACTAGTGAAGTAATCCATGCCTGGGTGGCTGGAGGCACTGGCCTATGGCCTCGTGCCTCAACCCCCCCCCCCAAGACCTGGATTAATTCCCTAGTAGAACCATGCTGTGTCATGGCTTAATGCTTACATTGAATTAAATTGAATTGAATGGCTTTCAGTTTGTAGAGTTATGCTGACTGGGTGAGCTTGTCCAGCAACACCAGAAGACTTTTCTTGCAAAGCACTATGGTTCTTATGTGCTGAGTGCATGGACAGGCTCTGAGTGACAGGTGGAAGGGTACTGGATTCAGTTTCAAACTCCCTGATACAAGTCCATTGCGTCATTCAACTTAGTGTAACTAAGTGTTGCTCTTTCCAAGTGTGATTTATTTGTTTCCCTTTTAAGGGCCTGTCTACCCACATATGAGGGGCATCTAATTCAGCAGAACCTTGAAGTGAATGAGGCCTCTCTGAATGGCACTGCTGACTGGGTGAGCTTGTCCAGCAACACCAGAAGACTTTTCTTGCAAAGCTCTATGGTTCTTATGTGCTGAGTGCATATACAGGATCTGAGTGACAGATGGAAGGGTACTGGATTCAGTTTCTTAGAACTGTATCCTCTAAGCTGAGGTATTGAAACTGCACTTGTATATAGTAGCTCACAGCTGTGGGGATCCTGCTGAGCAGATTGTGGCACCCAAGTACGAGACATGGCTCTTTGAGCTTCAGTTAAAATGTGGGATGCAGGAAGTACTTTGAAGAAAAGAGATGACCACAGATTCCCACTGAGTGGATGTCAGGAAATTACTGGTACTTAATGTTTATCTTTTCTCCTAAAGGCTCTGTGTATGTAATTTACACACTTCTCCCCACATACAAATTTAAGAAAACTATGCTAAATTGACCTGGTAGAATTATTTTACCTCCACTTTATTTATAAAAAAATTAAATCCCAACTCCAGCCATGCCCTTATAGATGAGGTCTTCTCTTCCAATCCCCACCACATTGTAGAATCCTCCCTAACATAATGACCACAGGATGATCTACTATGACCACAAGCTGTTCTGAAAAAATTCCCTCCCCAGCCATGTGCAGCTGACACAGGTCATTCAGATCACTTGACCTAAGCTCTCTGTTCAATGCCCTTCATAAAACTGACTGTTTCCTGACCTCTGTGTCCACTAACTTGGATGAAATTCTCCTTTCTTCCATTCCATTCAGGAGAAAAAAGACCCCTTTCCTGAGACCATGTGTTCAAGGCTTACAGCTTCCCAAGATCTTTGCAGACCCACAGTAACCCCTTGCCTATAAACTTGTCAGTCTGTGTGGTACTATGGCAGACTTCTGCCCTGCTGGCACAAGTCTGCCTTATTTATACACAAAGAGTGATAGGACGCATGGATGGTTCCTTGTATTTCAATGCTGTCACCACCTGACTGACTGCAAGAGCATTTCAATCTAGCTGTAGTCCCATCACTGGCTACTGCTCACCTATTGCTAGGCCTTATGTTTGACATAGAACTAGCCCTTCAGTCACTCCCAGGATCTCTGTATTTACGGGCTTGATTTTCAAAGGTGGATGTAAGGCTTGCGTCAAGCCCATCATCAACCACAAAGTTTGATGCAACTGCACCAAAGGGTTTGCTGCAATTTGCACCTAATTTTATAATGCTTGGCACAGTTCTGACAATTTCCATGATTTATGGCAGCTTGCATCAAGGTTTCGGTGCAAGCCCCGTAAAAAGGGTCACCCAATGGCACAAAGTTAGACCAGGGGGAGCTGGTCTAATTTTGTTTTGTTCGAGGCAAGAGACTTGCATCAGGGATTTTCGGCCACCTTCTTTACAAAATTGCAATTGCGCCAGTGTTAGACGCAAGTCCCCACTTATGTCAAACTCCCTGACACAAGTCCATTGCGTCATTCTAATCCCGTTTAAAAATTGGGGCCCTACTCTTTATCAGACAGAAGTTACTTTATGCTAGGTAGTCATGCTCTTTGTTAATGGAATACCAGTTTGCCCAATAGAAATAGTGTGTTATATGTCCTGTGAAATACTACAGTCACAGAGATTATTAAATATGAAAATATTTAATATTCACATTACTAAATTAGAAAATATGCAGTAGAATATAAAAGGGATAAAACACACTCATGAAATGTGTAACCCCCTTGTTCCCCGGGGTTACTAGAATCCCACTTAGAATCAGTGGCAGGCAGGGAGAGGCAGCTTGTGAGATGCCAGTTAAATGGGTTTCACTCTCTCACGCTCTGTTTTCAGTTTCAGGTGAGCTGGAGTGATGATGTCACCTTAGAATTCTCGCAGTATCATAAGCCACAATGGAATGCTAGCTGCAGGGTTTAGTAGTAGAATGTTGGGAGGGAGTGAGTAGTCATCAGACAGTAGTCTGTATGGAGACTCAGCAGAGTGAGGAGTGCTGCAGAGTGCAGCTCCTCAGACCTATCTCTGAGAGACAGCTACCTTGGGAAGTGGGGATTGTGTGTTCTCACCCTAGAGAAGAATACAGAAGACCTGTGGAAGGAAGTGGTAGAGACCATTCCTGGGAAGTTGTTCCACTGCATCATCCCCAGAGGGATGGGGAGGAATTCCAGGATTCTGGGGCAATCTCCTGGTCCAGCCTGGAGAGTGGTGAAGCGGCCTAGAGTTGTTTTATTTTGTGAGTACCTGAGACTGTGTTGTGGGAAAAAGCCCTGGGCACCTGCATACCGTGGTGAGTTTTTCTCTGGCAAAGGGACTATGTTCACCAAGACTGTGTTTCAATAAAAGTGTCTGTCTACTGTGGGGGTCTAGGGTAAAGACATAGCCACATATGGAACATTTAAAGTCAGGACACCTCCATAGAGTGAAATGTAGAATGTCAAATGTGCAAAACATTTTTAGAGAGCATCTACATGCAGTGTTTCAGAGAAAGGTGTTGTAACCAGATGAATGGCTGAGTATAGATTTGGGAGCAAAAGGTGGGAGTCCCCTCATGTGGAGTAACCATGTTTACCTCTCCGGTTTCAATTTAGGCACCTATGTTCTCTGTTTGCGCATTTGGCCAATGCCTGGGGAACGCACCCAGACATGGGATTTTGAATTTCCCTGAG
Source organism: Neoceratodus forsteri (assembly GCA_016271365.2). NCBI lineage: Eukaryota > Metazoa > Chordata > Ceratodontiformes > Ceratodontidae > Neoceratodus > Neoceratodus forsteri. The sequence continues at coordinate 604,355,503 of CM057449.1, read as the reverse complement.
AGCTGGAATATGTTCGTGAGTGGTTTAGGGAGCCACCAGCAACCTCCGTGCAATATAGAAAAGTATCCTAGTACTGGATGGGGTGTCAAGTCAAGGAAAAGAAGAGAAGTGTACCAGTTCGGGCTGTGTGTGCCCAGATCTGTTCAGCACCTGAAGGTTCGCTGTGAGTGTGAGTGCTCGGTACCTCTGTAATCTGCATTACCAGTGAAAGTATCCCAGTGGGGGTATATCTTTACTTTGTTATTCTCTGTGTTATGTGAATAAAAGCCACACTCTAGAATCCCAACCTGGTTTGGACATTACAGTTATTGCTTCCTGTGTCCGGATTTACTTGAGTTCCACTGACCAGAAGTACAAACCTAGCATAATGCTGAGCAAATTATTTCTCCCAGGGACCCAGGTTGATGGCCATGCTAAATGGTCCCCCCAGGTGTGAGCCAGGTAGTTGCCACATTTGGTTTGCCTGTCTGAGGATTGCAGGCTCTGTAGTAGAAGTAATGGGTCAAACAGAAACTATGAGATATTTGTAGTGACTACTCCCACCCCTCTCAGTGGTGCCTAGAGGTGAGAGGAGCAGCCCTGCTAATAGAAACAAGGGGGGCTGGTGGAGGGAGGTTAGAAAATGGAGGCACTACTGAGAATTATTTGTTTGGAATTTGAGAGAAAACAAGAAATTTTTGCTCAGGTTGTGGCTAGCGTTTGCCTGTCTGGAAGTAGGTAGCCCCAAAAATCGGAAGCTTTGAGGATAAGGGATTGATCAGAGACATACCATCCATATGTGCCGTTGTGTGCCTGCTGTTCATGTGCTGCAGTGATTGTGCCAATGTTTACCAAGGAGCTGTAAAGCCAGATTGTGTGTGCCCCTTGTTCTGCATCAAAAATAACTTTTGCCAGCTTTAAATATTTCAAATTGTGACAAGAAAAAGTATGGAGAACTGGGGGAAACAAAGAGACATTTGTGCCCTGAAAGTTTGAAATGCTTGCTGTGTGGACTGGGGGAGTCACTAGAGAAATTGCCATGAAAAAATGGTTAAAATGGTGCTCCCACCATGGAGTTATAGTTGAAAAGAAAAAAAAGTTGTTTGCAGTTTACATTTTGCCTGCTCAACGATCGCCGTGGAGGAGAAGAGTACAAGAAGCGAGAGAGGCTCATTTGCATGGCATCGAGTGATTGGTGAGTCCTGCCCCCAAGCCATTTTCAGAGTGCTACCCACAGTTCAAGAGGGAGAGAGCAAGTGGTATGCCAGCTGGCTAGCCAGGAGGAGCATCACGGTGACTGCATACATTATAAAAATTAAAATATCAGACTTTTCTGTGTTTAATTGGGCTCAACCCGTATTCCGATCGACTGGGGACAAAGCGTGGTGTTCACAGGGACAACCAGTGAGACCGCTGACCTGTTTCAACCCAGAGGCCTCCAGGATCGGCTGTAGGCTGAAATTTTCATCGTAAAGCCAGGTACTGATTCAGTGAGTACCATGCAGAAAAACTGAGCTCAAACTGTGTGTAATTTTTCCAAATGCCAGCTGGATCTGTGTGTAAATAGTGTGATTGTTTTTGCAAAGGAGGAATGTGTAAAGTAATTCAAACCCAAGCAAGAATTCTGAGCATTAGACTGTGAGCATGATTGTGGATTCAGCAACAGTGTCATCTTCTGAGCAAAATGAGAGACAGTGAGTTGTATGAGAGGCTGCAACAAACAGGCAATCCTGTTCCAGAAATACTGTGGCTTTGGTGACTTGCAAGCAAAATTGATTGAAAGCTAATGTAAAGTCCAAGAAAATCATATAGATGTGCTGAGGAAGAAAAACAGTTCAGTCTGTGCAGTCTGAGTGAAATTTATTGGTATGCAGTAAATCGGATGTACAGTGGCTTGAGTCAGATAATGCTGATGCGCCAGGAGTGCTGCCGCCACCATTACATGGTGGGGTAGTAATGTAAACACAGCAGCAGTGGAGCCATTTTATGAGACTATTCCAAGCAAAGTGAACTTTTAGGTAACAGTGAACTTTTGTGTTTTTCTGCAGTCATGGCTTCCGGATCATCCTGCTACCCGGATCATGCCCGGGCTATGATAGTGGAAGAGGTTAACAAGCTGAAAGAAATAGAGAGATGTTTCTACAGTGGATGTTTGCCTCCTCATGTTGCAATTCCCAGATACTCTGTGAAAGTATGCATAATGTGCCTCAAGGCTGGAAGGGACGTCTTCATGATTCTTCACTGTTCTGGGTGCTTAAAGATGCAAGGCCTAACTAGTGCACCCAAGATTCCTTTGGCTCTCACGTGGACAAAGCTTCAAGATCCTGCAAATGGCAGCACACAACACCAGGTGGAACCTGTTGGGGGAGGCCCAGCAGAGTGTGGCACAAAGGAAGAGGGTGTAGATGTACTGGTAGAGCAGAGTTCTTGTGATGTCTCCCCGTCCGTGTCACAGATGAACAATGCGGAGGGAGCATCAGTGGATCCATGGAAAGAGGGTCCAAGTCCTAGCATCATTGGAGAAGATGAGGTTCAAGAGACCCTAGATTGGGAGGTGTCTACCTCCACACCCAGTGAAGAGTGGACAGTCTCGGAAATGAGGATGACTGCTTACTCCTGGGTCCAGGTCTTAAACAAGGAAGAAGAGGAGGAGGGGGAAGCTATGTATCCACACAATGAAGGTGCTTGTCCACAGCTTCTGGCTCTTGCCTTGGAGGAGCCAGAAGAAGAAATTGGTGACTCCACAGAACTGCCCCCAGAAGGAGAGGTTAGGGATCCATTCTATGTAGCATTGAGTATGTGACACTGGCAGAACTAGGACTGGCCATCCCCAAGCCAGGCCAGTGGTCTTGAACTGAGCAAGTGTAGTAAGGAGGAAAGACTGGTTCATAAGAAGGCAAATGAGATCTATGGAATATCCTTTCCTACCTTTCCTCTGACAGTCTGGGAGGAGATTGAGAAAAACAGGAGAGCCTGGATAGTGGAAGAGGCAACTAAAGACTTGCATCCAGGTGCAACTTGATATGTCAGAGACAAAGCTGTCAGAGACAGATTCAAGTATTGGAAAGTGGGCAGGACACTGTTCATAGACACTGTACGTATTGTGGACAGAAAGGGCAACGAGACTTTCTATAACGTAAATTATGAGCGACCAGACTGGGTAATAATTCTTGCACCTGCCCGATTGTGGGACTACACTCAATGTAACCAGCTTCCTCCGAATGTGCCCATGCCTACCAAGTGGAAAGCAGAGCAGTGGTAGCCAGTGCTGCCATCCAGCCATTGCCGTACCCATGTTGTTCCGCCAGTCTGGTGTTCCAGGATCCAAAGGTGTGTCCAGATTCGTCAGTCTCGCAGTGCCTTCCAGTTCCGTTGCCTGGTCTTTCAGATGACATCAGCCAGAGATGAAATCATCCCAGCTGTTTCTGGATTCATGCCTGGGATTTCCGATGATTTCAGATCAGCTGTTCCTTTCTGTTCCAAGGTTCCATCTCCTAGATGACATCAACCCAGCAGTTTCCAGACATCCATCCTGTCATTTCCAGAAGACTTCTACCCAGCTGTATCTGAAAAATGCTGCCAGGGAGAGTCTTCGGCTGGAGCTCCAGGTGATGTTCCATTTTTTCCTTCTTCAAGGGACTGGTAAGTCTAGACTTTTCTTACCTTATTGACATTGCAATACACATCCTACACCTGGCAGACTACAGACTGTTTGAATTGTCCACAAAGACTCTCCCATTTGGGATTTACAGTACGACAAGAACTGTGCTTCACCGGGCTCCGGCCCAGGAGAGACTCTTTCTTGGACTTTGCCTTTGGGCATTGTTGTCACTAGTGGGACATTAAGGGCATTCCATCTCCAAAAGGTGTATTGTATATAATGTTGATGTTTTCTACTGGTTTTCTACTTTTCTACTTTTTCTAAAAAATATTTTTTGGGATTCTCCAGTGTTTTGATGGTAAGGGTTATGACTGTATACTGTGTTTGCAGATTAGAGGCATTTATTGTCTTTTCTCTTGCAGGTGAATCCTGAAGAAGACAGAAGAGAAGACAAGAAGAGGATTGGAGGGACTAATCGGAGTTCCTCATGTGCTTTAAAGGGTTGTGTTTAAAGTACAGTGCAGTTGTTAGTGTGTTAACTTTTTCTTCCACAGGTGAAGTTGTAGGGGAGTGTGGGAGTGTAATGTTTGGGTGTAGTGTTAGCTCCATGGTTTGGTTTGCAGGTGTCTAGGGATGGGGGGAGGTTTCCCTGTTTTGGGTAGGTTTGCTTTGGTCAGATAGGTTTTCCCTAGAGGGCTAGGAGACAAGCTGTGGTCATGACCAGACACAGGGACCACATTGCTGGTCTATTAGGGCTATGCTCTGGACAGTTCTTCCAGGGCCACTGGTTACCATAGTAAGATCGTAGTGTAGGGGCTAATGTGTCAGCCAATGGCCTCTGGGCCCTTAGTGTTGTCTGCCTGTGCCTGGCACATGGTAGGGGAGAAGATAGCGCTACCTCCCCGTAGTCAGCACATAGGGTAGGATGGCCTGGTGCCAGGTAGGTAATGACTGTGGACAGTCATTTTCCTGGCTGAGAGTGGGTGTACCTCCCTTGTTCCCCAGGGTTACTAGAATTTCACTTAGAATCAGTGGCAGGCAGGGAGAGGCAGCTTGTGAGATGCCAGTTAAATGGGTTTCACACTGTCACACTCTGTTTTCAGTTTCAGCTGAGCTGGAGTGATGATGTCGCCTTAGAATTCTCGCAGCAGCATAAGCCACAATGGAATGCTAGCTGCAGGGGTTAGCAGTAGAATGTTGGGAGGGAGTCAGTAGTCTTCAGAAAGTAGTTTGTGTGGAGACTCAGGAGAGTGAAGAAGAAGAAGAATCGGCATTTAAATAGCGCTTTTCATATACAGTATCCCAAAGTGCTTTACAAGCAATGCTAGACTGGTAGTGAAGTGACTGAATGTGTAGTGGTGGCCATATCTCACATCATCACCCACACACCCTGGATAATTGCATGAACCAGCTTATGGGAAGGGGAATGTTGGCCAGGACACTGGGAGTACTCCCTGCTCTTTTGCGAAGAGTGCCCTGGGTTCTTTTACTTCCACCTGGACACCCACCAGGACAACACCAGGTTGGGCAGAAGGGACATCGGTTTAACATCTCATCTGAAGGATGGTTCAGAGTGCAGCTCCTCAGACCTAGCTCTGACAGAGAGCTACCTGAGGAAGTAGGGGTTGTATGTTCTCACCCTAGAGAAGAACACAGAAGACTTGTAGCAAGAAGTGGTAACGACCATTCCTGGGCAGTTGTTCCAGTGCCCCATCCCCGGAGGGATGGGGAAGAATTACAGGATGCAGGGGTAATCCCCTGGTCCAGCCTGGAGAATGGTGAAGCTGCCTAGAGTTTTTTCATTTTGTGAGTACCTGAGACTGTGTTGTGGGAAAAAGCCCTGATGCACCTGCATATCGGGGATGATATTTTCTGTGACAAAGGGACTATGTTCACCAAGACTGTGTTTAAGTAAAAGTGTCTGCCTACTGTGGAGGTCTAGGGGAAAGACATAGCCACATATGGAACTTTTAAAGTCAGGACACCTACGTAGAGTGAAATGTAGAATGTTGAATGTGCAAAACATTTTTAGAGAGCATCAACATGCAGTGTTTCAGAGAAAGGTATTGTAATCAGATGAATGGCCGAGTACAGATTTGGGAGCAAAAGGTGGGAGACCCCCCCATGTGGAGTAACCAGGTTTACCTCTCCGGGTTCAATTTGGGCACCTATGTTTTCTCTCGGCGCATTTGGCCAATGCCTGAGGAAAGCACTCAGATGTGGGATTTTGGATTTCCCTGAGAGATGGAATGTGCTCATTAGTGATTTAGGGAGCCACCAGCAACCTTCGTGGCTATGGAGAAGTGTCCTAGTACTGGCAGGGGTGCCAAGTTAAGGAAAAGAAGAGAAGTGTACCAGTTTGGGCCGTGTGTGCCCAGATCCATTCAGAACCTGAAGGTTCGCTGTGAGTGTGAGTGCTCATTACCTCTGTAATCTGCATTGCCAGTGAGAGTAGCCCTGTGCGGGTCCATCTTTGCTTTGTTATTCTCTTTGTTATGTGAATAAAAGCCACACACTAGAATCTCAACCTTGTTTGAACATTACAGTTATTGCTTCCAGTGTCTGGATTTACTTGGGTGCCACTGACCAGAAGTACAAACCTAGCATAATGCTGAGCAAACGTTTTCTCCCAGGGACCCAGGTTAATGGCCATGCTAAATGGTCCCCCCAGGTGTGAGCCAGGTAGTTGCCACACTTGGTTTGCCTGTCTGAGGATTGCAGGCTCCATAGTAGAAGCAATGGGTCAAACAGAAATATGAGATATTTGTAGTGACTACCCCCACCCCTCTCAGTGGCACCTAGAGGTGAGAGGAGCAGCCCTGCTACAGTACTAGAAACAAGGGGAGGGCAGGTGGAGAGTAGTTACAAATGCAAATCTAAAACAGTTGAACAGTAGCAATTTCTAAAAGAAGAATCTCAGATTTATAAACTCAACAGGTGAACAGTCAAGATTTCAAAAGGAAGAATCTCTCTCATCCTTAGACTACAGTCTAACAGATCTTACCCCTATTCTGAGTAGTTTCTGTACTTAGGACTCAAATTACAACACTTAGGCCCAGGATTCAGGACATACAGTTTAAGAAGACCTCTGCAGTGCTCTTTTCCCCTGCTGTAGGTGACCCTTTTGGTTTCTGGTGCAAGTTTAAACACTGTCAAGGAGTTCCCACTCTTACTGCATCATCCTGTCAGTTACAAGCATCTGCTGCCCTTTGTCCCTTTAATCCCAGACGCTGGTCCACTCCTGAGTTTTTTATATGAACTCACACCCACAAGGGGTTGCTCCTTGACAGCAGATCATTTCCTGCGACATTCCTATGTGCTCATGCCTCACAAGTGATTACTCCTCAAGAGCAGATGATTTCCTGTGACATTCCTATTAATACAGGGTTTTTAAATTATTTTTAATGATGCCAGCTGACCCTTGCTGATCATCTGGTGTCTGTGTATATTCCCTTATTAAGCCTTATACTGTACCTATGCTACAGCTCCATATCCATGTTAAAGTTACCAATATAAGGCCTTCAGCTCCCCCAGGAGACTTACTGGGGTATAAAAACTCTATAGTACCAGTACTAATGCTATCAGAGACCAACATTTAATTATAGTACTTTGCCATAACCTTCAGAGGAACCTTAAGTCTCCATTCCAGTTCTGGAAGGAAGTTCCCTCTGTTTTCAATCCTGCACCCCCCCTCCCACACACACACACACACACACATATACATGCATCACTCTACTCATCAAGGCAGCAAATTCTCCTTTCTGTAACTCCTCTGTGCTCACCTCAACTGTCAATCATTACTTCACCATCTGTGCAGGCTCACTACTCTCTCCTGTGCAATGCTCCCTCCTCCTCTCTTCCAAACCCCTCACTAAATCCCCCACTGAAACCTCCTGCTTACCTCCTTCCCCTTCTGCTCCCTTTCCTACCCTCCGCCTTCTATTATCTCACTTATGTCAGTTGCTGCTATCCTGCTTTACTATTTTTCAAATCTTTTAAGGGTAGCAGCAAGGCCCAAATGTCTTGATCTTAAACTCCTGCTAGTCCCTGCCTCTGCTATTGTCTACCCTAGTGCCTCCTTCTGACCCTCTCCTTTCATCTCAGCAAGGTAACTTGAGGCATGAAAGAGGGCCAGTGTTCTCCTCTCTCCTGAAATATGGTGACCCCTTCTCCCCTGGAAACAACTGCCTTGCTCTCTACTCCCACTAAGGACAAGGTGCAGAACAAATATGTGCTCTCTAACTAACCTCCTTTTTTGATTCCAACTCCTCTTTCTGTCTGTGCCTCTTCCAGTCTGGGTCTGGAAATTACATTCTCCTGTCTTGTCCCTCCTACAACTTACTGACTCAGTCCTTAAAAGAGTATATCAGGGCTCTTCACATCTGCCATCTTTTTCAACCTTGCCAAGGTTTTTCACATGGTCTCTCACTCCATCCTACTGTGAAAGAACTTGCTGGAGTTGGTTTCTTTGAGCTCTAGGTCAGTTAGTTCAATGCCTACCTGTATGATATGCACCATGCAGCCTAAGTAGGTGATGCCAAATGCCCCTCTATATTTGACCTGGAGTCACCAAGACTCTGTACTCAGCCTCAATAACTACCCATCTGTCATCGTCTCCATGTACATTCACATGTACATGGATGCCACTGTCCTTTTTAGTTTCAGAGTCTCAGCCACCCAAACTCTTGTACAGTGCCACATATTGCAAATGGTCTACATGACTTCTGTCAGTAAGCAGCAGCTAGTTGTGCTAAACAGTACCCCATTCTTCTGACTCTGCATGCCCACCTTGAAGAATGTTCACATTTTGAGTACCTTGGTGTGTGGCTAAACTGAAAACCTTGATTTACCCTTTCACATCAATGCAATCCATAAAATTCTCTTCCCCAAGCTTGGTGCTTTGTACTACAACAAGTCCTTCCTCCAACTCTTGGCCCACTGTGAGACCACTCTCAAGATGACAATCCTAGTTCTTCACTACAGTATGTAAATGTGGTTAATAGTGCTGCCCCAAAATCTCTGGGCTAGACTGTATCCCTTCTTTTACTTTTTCTCCTGCTTTGGCCTTAACTGTCCTCCCCACACTCATCACTGTTACGTTTTCTCCAACCTCACTCTACCATCTCTGGTGGGCAGGTGTTGCTTCCACTGCATTTCCTTTATATCTAAACAGTGTTACAGCTCTCTCCCTGGATGTATTTCCTCCATTCTCCTTCTACTTCCCATCTTTCTGCACCTCTGCTCCACTACAGCCTGCTCCCTCTTGCTCCCTGGATCAAAAACCTTTGCTGGGCACATAGTCTTCTCATTCTGTCTCAGTCTCCTCTGAAACAACCTTCCTTCTGCCCTCTATTTTTTTTTCCTCCCTCTCTTTCCAAGTACTCCTTGGGAATATTGCCTCTAACACTTTTCCTGCAACATGTACCTCCTCCCTCATCGATCCCACTCCATCACCTATGGTCATCATTCTCAGTTTCTGCTACACACTATCCTCTTAGCAAATACTCCCCCTTCCCCAAGCCATAGTTGTACCATATTGCATAGCTTATCTCTGTTTTTCTAATTTGTTGTATTCTTATTGCATATTGTATCTGTTTTAATTCTGATATTGTATCTGTTATTTATTTGTGTTCTTTCATTGCAGCATTGCTGTTTTATTTGACGGTTCTCCATATCCAGTTGTAACCTCCTCCCTAATGTCTCACCTGGGAACAAGCTTCAGATCAGACTGTCTTTCCTGGTCAGCAATTCTAAATAAATGAAATAAGTAAATAAATTAACAAGAAAGCATATGGGAGTACTACTACTCATTTTCAGTTATGTCCAGAATATGCCAATAAGCTGCAAGATTTGGCAATCGTGCATTCTCTTGAGGCATACATTTCCTAATTTAAAATCTGGAACCTTTAGCATTTTAAAAATGGCAGCATTTCAAGCTATGTAAATACAGGGTGTTTGTACTTCCTGTAAAACAAAAATGTATCTTTCGGTCTGGCTGTGCCTCTGCTTATTAACAATATGGGGCCACCTAGGTAGCAGGGCATGGGTTAACCTACTGTAGCTGCACCACCAGAAAAATTGTAGTTACATATATGGGACATGCATCCTTGCAAGCTGGTGCCACTGGGTGCCACAGAGAGTGCCAGGGAATGGAGGACTTTCAGACAACATACAGTGCAAGGAAAATGTCAAGCAGTAACAGCTGCGGAACTGGTGCTACTACAAGTGTTAGCATTTCTGCAGAAGCATGTATTTATTTAAGACCTTTACAGAGGGAAGAGTAATTTCTTTTAGCTTCCTGCTGACTCAGTTACAATGCATATAATACATGGCAGTTGTTCCCCTTTCCAAGACTCCCTCTACACTGAAGAACAGTCTGATTTGCACAGCATGGGGCAGGAAATGTTTGTTTTAAACTAAAAGCACTATTTACAGCAAGACATCAGCCACAGATGGGGGCATGCAGAGCATCTGATGCCAGCTGCTTACTCTATTCAAGATGTCCTTATCATCTTGCTTATTTCCAAGACTGAGGGGCCAGCAGTTCCTGCTCTGCAGTTTATGAAGTTTGGTTGTTTAAACACAGAATTCTTGCTTATAACAGGCATAATTTAACAAATAAAATACACCCAAATATAGCTTGCATTCTGTGTTTGAGATCTGCCCTAGAGGGCTTCATTAAAACTTGGAATAAAATGAAGCCCACCCATTAGAAAAAAGCTAATCACATTATTGAAAATGGCCTACATTATTGCCCTCTGGGTCCATAACAACAGCCAGTACTGCGTGCATGGCAATGATAAAGAGTTTAAAAACTACTGCCTGCTAATGTAGGGATGCATCAGTAGCTACAGCAAACACTGGAGCTACCAAAGAAGATATGGCAGGAGCCACCAACATGGGTGCCATTCCTGTGGCAGTATAAAAAAGCCCAGGAAGACTTTTTTCATTTAATTAAAGCCCCAAGTTGCTGTAAGGCTCCCAGTTGGGAGACAAGTTAGGGAGGCAGCTGGAGTCACCAACATGCAAGCTGCTGCTGCTGTAGCTCTATGTGGAAGCCTTGAGGGGCTTTGGTTAAAAGCTAGCTCCCAGCAGGGGAGTAAGTAGCTGGACAAGGCTACCCAAAAAGTCTTAACAGTTGCGACTCAGTATTAAATTCCAAGGGACTTATTTAAAGCTACATTTTCATGGCTTTTAAGCTTTTTACATTGGGAAGCAAAGTTTAATAAAACAGATATTGACTGCTGCTTTTGTGATAGAGTAGAAAAATGAGTGACCCCTCTGGTTAAACTATTGACTTCTAATGGTCATTGCCTGCAGCCTTTGGCATCAGACAATATAACCATTGTCCGTCAATAGTTTTTCCTTAAAAGGACAAAATGTTCACATTATAGCCCTCAACTTCAGTCCAGATTTGTATAATGTGCACTTTTATATTGGCTAGAAATGGCTGATATGGTGTTCTTTATGATGTATGGAGTCAAAGTGTTTACTATTTGATGATCTATACTTTACCATAAAAGCAAAAAAGTCAACTGGTACACTGCTTTCCATCTAATAAATACATATAAATCAACTTACACACAAGCCTTCATAATATTTGCTATAAGTGCATTTGAAAGAAGATACTCTCACCAGGTCTGATGGAACTATCAAACACTGATAGGTTCATGCTCTTGGAGGCAAAAAAACTGTGATTGTACCTAATGGAACTGATTTTTGACTAGTAACCCAAATGACACAAGTCCCTGAGGTCAGGACTAAGCAAAGCTGCTCTCCTTCCCATCCAATATTAAGACATTTTGGTAAATGCCTCATGCACAAGGTGGGGTGGGAAGGATGAGAAGGGACTTGGCAAGGTTAGAGGAATGGTCAAATGTATGGCAGCTTAGATTCAATGCTAAGAAGTGCAAGGTAATGCACCTGGGAAACAAAAACCCAGGGAAAGAGTACACAATGGAGGGTGAGATACTAACAACAAAAAAAAATGGAAAGGGACCTGGGGGTAGTCATATCAGATGACCTAAAGGTGGGCAAGCAATGTGAGAGGGCAGTAAGGAGGGCTGGGGGGATACTGGGATGCATAGGGAGAGGCATCACCAATAGAAAACAGGAAGTTGTTATCCCTCTGTACAGACAGCTGGTGAGACCCCATCTGGAGTACTGTGTGCAGTTCTGGAGACCCAGTCTCCTCAAGGACATAGACAAGATGGAAGCTGTCCAGAGGAGGGCAACTAAAATGGTGCAGGGTCTGCAGCAGAAGACATATGAAGAGAAACTAAAGGAGCTTAATATGTATAGCCTCGAGGAAAGGAGGGAGAGGGGGGACAGGATAGAAACTTTCAAGTACCTCAAAGGAATCAACAAAGTCCAAGAGGTAGCATCTTTTAAAAAAAGAGGTGTACAACAACAAGGGGCACAATTTGAAGATGGGGCGGCTCAGAGGTAATGTAAGTAAGTATTTTTCACAGAGAAGGTTGTGAATGCATGGAACGGCCTTCTGGAGGAGGTTGTAGAGTCAAAAACAGTGGTTGAATTCAAGCATGCATGGGACAGTCATAAGGCAATTCTAGGGGGTGGGGGTAGAAAGAAGTAGGCTGCTGGTTAACTAGGATCTGCAGCTTATCCATTAGGTAGGAAAATGGGCAGACTGGGTGGGCCAAGCGGTCCTTATCTGCCGTCAAATTCTATGTTTGTATGTCCAGCAAACTGGGACCCAGTTGTGTCAATCCACTGGTATCCGAGCTCAATCCAGAACAAATCAAATGAGTATGCAGAAGTAAAATACGGTTGCTCAACTGGCAAACTTACATGTGAGAAAATGTTGCTGGTTTTGCAAAATCTACTGACAGTCCTCAATGAAGCATTGAAAGTACAATGGGGCCTATGCACGAATGGGCAGGAAATACACGCCAGAGGTGCATATTCCACCCTCATAGTTCCACAGCAGTGGACAGGTGCACACAGGCCAGTATGCACTAACGACCACCACTTGTCCACTGCACCTCCCCTCCCAGTGTGCAGGACTCCCTAGGGCAGCCGGGGGCAGAGTTGCAGACCCAGGCAGGATCCAATGAGATGCCCGTCCTGGGTCCAGGAGTAGATCACTTGCACAGCATGGCACGGATCCGGAGATCCATGCAGCAATTCCCCTGTGGCCAGAAGTGCCCACCCATCACACTGATGACCCCCGCCCCATGCCCAAATGCCCCCCAACCCCCGCACATGTCTTCCTTATCCCTGTATGGCCATGCACCCCCCCAACACAGTGTGGCCCCATCCCCATAATGTGGTGTAACCTCCCCCAACACGTGGCAGCTGGTACACATGGCTGTACATACACACACCCTCACCACACTACACCACAAGGTGGCCCAACCCATATGCACACAGCATACTCCCACCCCCCCTGCCATGTGGCAGCCAGGTCCCTTTGAGTGCTGAATACAGACCTCACACCCCCGACACATTTATGCCCATCCCCATCAGTTGTACTAAGCAAACCCTCCCAACCCCCGCAAGTGGCAGCCCGGTCCTTGTGTAGAGCATGCCACACCCCTGGCACATACAGGTGCCCTAGCCACTACAAACCAGTCCCAACTAACACACAGCCCCATACTGGTGATCAGTTGTCCCCCACCCCCTGTGGCACCGATGACACCCCCAGCCCTAATACCTGTATGTCAGTGCGCAGCTCCTGACACAGTGGCACATCCCTCCTCACACCTCCTCTGCTGCCGGCCGTCCAATGATGCTAGCAGGATGCTGCCCATATATAGTCAGTGCACTCCCAGAATCAGTTGGACATTCAGCGGCTAAGGAGGTGTGAGGAGGGATGTATTGCTGGCCATCTGGAGCTGCGGCACCTACATGCAGGTAGGAGGACTGGGGGTGGTGTCATCAGTGCCATGGGGTGGGGGGAACCGCTAATCACCAATGTGGGGGTGGGGGTACCAGGGTTGGATCTTGGATTGTAGTGTCTGAGACACTTGTGTGTGCTGGGGGAGGTATGTACAACAACGGGACTGGGCACCTCAGTTAGTTTAGAGGCAGTGGTATGCTCTGCACAGTGACAGAGCTACCACTTGTTGGGGGCGTGGGGTTTGCTTGATATTACCAACGGGGATGGGCATACATATTTCAGGTGGTGGGGGGGTCTGTATTCAGCACTCAGGGGGACCTGGCTGCCACATGGTGGGGGGAAGGCATATGCTTTGTGCATACAGGTCGGGTCACCTTGTGATGCTGGGGGGCTGGCATTTGGCCTGGGTGAGGGGCCGATTCTGTTGGGGGAGTCCTTACTACCCGCCAGGGCCTGTGTGGGTTTTCACTGTGTATGGGGTTGGGTGCATAGGGCAATTATGGCAGGGTTCCTCTGGTATAACAGGTGCTCTCCTACGCCCCTGATGTGCAGCACTACTCACCTTGGTACATGGCACGTAGTGTTGGTATGCCCCTGACACATTCCCTGCCCGCTCCCTGTGCATTGCTGTCCACATGGCTGGGGGACTGGGTGCATAGATGCTGCACACCCCATTTCATGCATCCCATGCATGGGGCACAATGGGTGTGGATTAGTTACGTGCCGCAGGTATGCGGCGCATAGGCACTCTACACATTTGTGCATAGGCTCCATTATCTGAAACCTTATAACATGGTGCCAGAACAATTAGGCATAATTTTCTTTCTTTCTTTCTTTCTTTCTTTCTTTCTTTCTTTCTTTCTTTCTTTCTTTCTTTCTTTCTTTCTTTCTAGTTCAGCAATACTTGTTAACTGAGATTCAGTGTCATTTGCTATTAGGTCCTGGGGCAAAAAGTGCCAATACAAAACCATTGCATGGCATTACAAGAATCAGTAACACAACAAAGAGACAAATACATGCATGCAAACAGAAAATCTTCTTACTAAAAGCACTGGAAGTTAAACTCCTATTTCACATTCATTTTTCCAAAATATTCTCTGCACGAGGTTTAAAGCATGAGTACGAACACAGTGCTGCCCAGAACAGTGCAGCAACAACGGTGCCTGCGACAACAGCACCCACAAAAACACACCGTGGACTGCTACCATGGCCACAGACCACAATACTAAATTGCGTTTTTTGCCGGGAGTCTGTGCCCCCCGCTCCCCCATCTCGAAAATCAGGAGTTGGATCACGGAGGAAAAGTTAAAACTCAGAGGATGGGTGGAATCTGTGAGATGGGACTTTTTAAAATTATGCACACCTGTTTCACAGACAAAAACTTGGAGACCAGGAACAGAACCATGGTCTCCAGGTCCATATTGGCAGAGCTGCTCTATGTCTTAGCCCTCTCCACCACGGGGGCAGCTCATTCAGCTACTGCCTTTTTCAGACTCTTCTTTCCTTCCTCCAGTCACTCCCTGATGGGTACAGGGGTAGCGGTAACTGTTGTTCACTATTCTACCCCTGTTGCTGTCCTTGTTTGACTCTTCTTATAGTGCTGTTCTAAACATGCGCTGTCAAGGGAGTGCTGTTCTAACTGGGTACCCATATTCTCCTGGGATAGGCATGGTAACATAATAACATTTTCCAGGGTGGCTCAATTCTTTGTTTTCCATATTTTTTTTCCAGCCAGCTTTTCCTCTTGCAGGGATATTCCCTGTTGACAGGCTTGCACTCTGATTAGACTGAGGAATGAAGACATCATATAGATGACTGCCAGTTTTTCCTTTTGTGATTTTCTCTCCTGTCCCTCCATAGGGTCTTGTTTTGATGCCATTGTTATCAGATTACAGTGCCCCATGAGCTGAGTGTTGCTGTCATACTGGGCATTTCTAATAGATTTTGGACTGGCATGGCAGCAAATCAGTGAGCTAGTTTAGATCATGAATAATTAATTAGACTTATAATATACCATCTGTCAGGTCCTGCTTAATTGGCAGCCTTCATGGTGTTACAGTGTTGGGGGATTTGTCCTTTAGTTTACCCTTGCTCCCCCTTCCCCCAAGCATCCCGGCACAAGGATATATGTCCAGGCTGGCATCATGCTGATGATTGCCTCAGCCAAGCACCTAATGTCATCCTTCCCCTCCTTACACCACTGATCCTGTACTGCCATCAATGAATCCAAAGGTGGCATTTTCAGAGCAGAGGAGGAGAGCATCCCTGTCATGCTTAGTCCTCCTCTCCCTGGGCCCCAATGACGTAGGCTCATTCCAGAATCTGGGTTACCGGCATCATGAATGGTAGTGCTACCACTGCCCCAACAGGCCAGCTCCTACAATATTTTATGATATATACAGTATATGGGACATATAATAGGCTGACCCAAAATATGTAATGTATTTTCATGTGTGAGGGGTTAGGACCATGCCTCAAGAATGACAAAGCCATAAGTGAGTTATGGAAGTCCAGATCACTCACAAATGATGACAAACTACATATCTCAAGTCAGACCATTGCATACTAGATTCATACATCAGTTTACTAGTTATAGGTTTTAATTCTGCTGTTTGTGTGAAGATTTAACTGTTTCCTTTTGATTTCTACTGCTGGCACCAGTGTTACACATGACTGTTTTGATGTCACCAGCCTTGTGAAAGCTGATCTCTGATTTATTCAGTATGTATTCAACAGGGCAAGATATCTTTGATGTACCCAACTAGCAAGATAACATGATATCTTGTGAGTTGGATATAAGATATCATATTTTTATCTTGTAATTTTTATCTCCACTGGTGTTGTATAGTCCAAATATATAGTGCATCATGTCGCTGCCTACCTTTGTATTAAAGCAGAGCCTTCATGTAGTTGAGTAAAACAGCATGCACTGAATTAAGATATGTGATGTATTACTACAACAAATCCAAAATCATATTTTGCAAATTTTACATGTTTTATTTCAATTCAATTTATTTAACAGAAAGCAAGCTTAGCACAGATCTCACTTATAATTGCATTCAGTACAGCTGAGAAAAATTACAGCAGGTAATGTTTTTATTCATAAAATTATTATGAACGGAATAGGTGTTTCAGTACTCCATTGAGCAGAGCTCATTTCCAAGGAGATCCCATGTTTACAGTAGTGGTGGTTATTTCATATACAAAAGTTAAAAAGTCACTTACAAATACTGCACATACAACATATAACAGTGACAAATCACAATTCAAAGCAGGTAATCACAATAATAAGTAAAGGAATAAACAGGGTAACAATAAAAATGTGTTGATGTGACAAGGAATTTGTTTGCATTATATGAATATATTATACACGGCTGGGAAAAATTAGCAAACACCAATTTTGTGAGTTTTTGTGAAATTTCACAAAATTCCACAAATTTCATGACAGTTTGTGGAATTTTCCAAAACATTTTAATTGGTCATAATTCAGTCAGTATTATAACTACAGGTCTGCAGTTTGGCATACATATTGTTTGGGAAAGGCCACCTTTTTATAACATGTGGATGAGAAATGGTGAAGCTCAGAATCTGGCAATTTATTATTCATCTGAAAAGTTCTGAAAATATTTCTACACTTACTGTACAACCTAGCCACTTTTGGAGCTAGATAATTAAACATTTCTATACATACTTTCTTGGAAGACTCAGAAACTGCTAAATAGATAGATACATGGTTGTATAAATTGTAAGTTGTAGTAGTTCAAAATTTTACAATTTAATGATTTGTTAAATTGTGTGAAAATATTCAAAATATTTCTCTGACTACAGCTCCACTGCTATTGCAGGTATATACTCAAGATTTGGTATGCATACCAAAGTAAATATGTCATGGAATCTTATTAAGCTAGATAAATATGGTTTAGCAGGTTAACATTTATTGTGTATACTTTAAAAATTACTAATTGGCAAACTCTTCTTAAAAATGTATGGATGCATAATAGATACTGCCACCAGAACTTTGTTTCTGGAATTCAACTTTCACAAAGTACTTCTCACTGCAGAATCACCTTACCTGTACTAGCATCATGCCTCTGCAACACTCCTGTGACAGTGATGCCCAGTGTTATGCTCCATCATGACTAAATATATCCAGATACCTCTGTCACAATATCTTAAGTTGCAACTAATTGTTAGACTTGATGTCACTTGGTGTCACTGTTTTCAAATAGTAAAATATACATTATCTGCAGGGCTGTTGAAGAGTCAACAGGTGGTATTGTGCAGAAACAATGCTGCACTTGCATGTGCTTCAACAAGTCACTAAGTCAGTGAGCTCTAGTGGTTATTTTGCAAGAATTCAGGCTAGTGCACTGTGATGTCTATGACTATTCTTCATGGTTGGTCACTCAAGATAGTAACCTTTGGCACCACTATACTTTTACTATGTAACCTCCTATGAATGCTACAGTACCCTATTGCCACTGCCTACTGGGTCAATATGTCATACATTCTACAGTGCATGATATCACCGCGTAGCAGGAACAGCGTGGTAGGAAAGAGCAAGAGGGTGCAAAACTGCAAAAGGATGTATGCTCAGTAGTGCACCCTCTCACTCTTCCCAGTACAGGATAAGAATCCTGCTGGGATGAGGGTCCACTGAGCAGCTGCTGTGGCTCAATGGGATGAGCCACTGGCAGCAAGGTAGGCAGGCAGTGCGTTTAGGACCAGGTTTCAATTCCTGGTCCCAAATATATGGGCTTTTTTATTTTTTGCACTTTGTGCAATATTAACTGCTAACCACCACCACCCCCCTGAGTTAGTTATTTTAGTTGTGGGTGTTGCAGGGGGCAGAGCCCCCCCCCCAACAAAACAAAGACTTATACCACTGGCAATGCATTGTGCTGTATTGGCGGTGCAGTATATTGCTTCAGCATAGTATCTTGCAACATTATGGCACTGTGCCTTGTCACTGTACCCAGCCTTTACCTTCCTCTACAATTGCAACTCAAGTGTATGACTAGGCAAAATGTATAGACAGAGCTTTGACAAAAGTTGCACAACATTCCACAATTTCACAAAAGCTTATGAAATTCAACTTTAATTACTGATGTTTTATTTTGGAATATTTGGCTGCATATAACTTGGATAGCCTTTGAGTAAGGGATTAGAGAGCTGACACACACAGCCACTTTTTTTCCATATTGTTTTTTCTCCTGGCCTCCAGCTTATCTCTCAGGGATATAACAAAATCAGACTGACCACACCGTCATTCAGTTAGCAACAGATTTTTCCTCCAGCATTTTTTCCCTCCCATCTCCCCTGGTGGGGGTGGTGCCTTTGTCAGCCTCGAACAACCACAGCTTCCCTTCCAGAAGGAGTAAGATCTCTGGCAGAGTCACTGGGGTCACTGTGTTGGTGGAACCCACTGCCAACCCTCCCCAACAAAGAAGCACTGCTGAGCAGCAGCTGTTTCAGCCATGGCCTGCCTTCCAATGTGTCTTCATGGACTCATGTCTGAACCAGAGTTGTTACAATGGCAGTGCAATGCTCTGCTGCTGAGACATGGGGTGGCCTCAAAGCCTAATATTTTTGGCAATTAACCTAACAAACTTGGAGATATTGCATTCTCTAGTTTTAAAGTTATAGGGGCTTAAAATTCTACAGTTTACATAATTGCGAAATGTAATCTTAAAATTTCCAAACGTTTGGAGGCTCATAAGTAAGTCACCTTTAAAGGTAGAGATTGAACACTTGGTACAAATCTGTACAAATCTTGGAAAATTCATTATGTCAAATGTGGTGCAAAGCAACAAATACATTTTAAATTAGATGAAAATAACTGAAATCATAATTTTGGCAAAAGTTCACAAAAATTTGCATGGAAATTCTGGACAATTCCATTGAAGTAAGATAGGAATTTCACCAGAATTGCACTTACAAAAGATAAATTTCACCCAGCACTATGAGTGTCACCTGCTGTCTCCTCCCCCCCCCCCATTTCAAAGAAGTGAAACAACATTATACACTTATCCATCAGTGTGACATTGGATCTGTCAATAACAGAGTGAACTGTGAATGATGACTCACACCATCCAAATGTTTTAAAATTCCACAAATAACAGTACGTAATATAATAAAACAGAGGTGCCTAAGAACAACACTAATTTTATATTGTGAAGCCTTGCAGATCAGTTCTGCAGAAAACAGTTTGGTTAGAACAAGTGAGTAAACTCTGATTACATATTCCTGCTCGGGGATATTAATCTGGTTTTGTTTGCCTGTGAATGTGTATGTGACTGAGTCTCCAATATCTTAGCTTAAACTTTTGGTGAGCAGAGGATCATCTTTGGGTATGTGTTCAGATGTGTGTGTACACCTCCAAAGGTGGGAGGGTTGAGAGAGGAGGTGAACAAAATCCCAACCTTATTTGAATAACTTCCATAGTGTTCAGTAAACCCAAAATCAGTATGATAACTCCTGAAGAGCCAGCATAAGCTAAACCACCCATAAGCATAAATGATTATGGAGCCATATAATGTGTATATAATGCATATGTCTTGACATGTCCAGTACTGTAATTGTATCCTAAGGATACCTACAATAGCTGCTCACTAGTACTCTAAGTGCTTTAATATTTTGTCTATTTTTGTTCACTGGGAAAGGAGGACAAGGAAGTAGTTTTTTTTGGCCTCCTCCTGGGGTGAAGAAAAAACTGTTATGCAAGAGATTTACAGAGGGTACCAGTTTCATATGGGCACAGATCATCATAACAGGACACATAACAGTTATGAGGTACTGTACATGTTCAAGAGCAGTGAAATTTGACTGGAACATTGTGACACAGAAACATAAACACTACTTACAAACATAGAGTAGATGAGAAACGTAGAAACATAAAGATAAAACACTGCTTACAATTACAAAGTGGGAAAGTTACTTTTCATTGCCAATAATTTGGTATCACAGTAAAAGTGCATCTGAGAGAGGTTGTTAGGGCAGGATACAGCATTATAAAAGTAATGGTATAGCCCCTTATCAGTACCATAAGACGACCTGCAGAATATTGTATGTGAAGAAATCTCAACTGTACTTAAAGAGCACTTGTAGAATGACTATATATTCTTCTAACAGTACTGTTCCACAAATCAGGCATTTGCACTGAACAGCTCCAGATGGAGCAGTAGAAATGCTACCATTTGTTATCTGAGAGGCTGCCTTTATTTTATTACCTATCGAACAGAAGGATGCAGTACATGAGTATGCAAGGATGCTCTGAATAAGAAACTAAGGGACCAATACACAAAAGCACCAGGAATTTACACAGCTACACAGCAAAACTGTAGAAGTACTTGCACGCCAAAGTCATGGAACTTGTCTGGAGTTATATCCCCAGAACACATTACATGCCATGTAGAAGGGAAGAGCAGGGCCAGCTGCACTTCTTGTGTGTGCACCAATGACCAGGGGCATTCCTGAGCATACAAATGTTTTTCCTCATTGTGATATCTATCCACAGCATGAGGTATGTGTTTTCATGTGTGGAGTCCAGGATCTGACACTACACAATCTGAGGGTCAGAATTAGCACTGAGAAGAGCCAAATACAGATGTGTGCAGCATATATCCATGCTAATACACAGTGTACAATGGACAAACTGATGCCAACATGCACATTATCGTGCAACAGCATACAGCACCATCACATGTGCCAGAGGCCCCTACACCATATACAACCAGAACCAACAGATAGCCCAGCTGAACCATGCATGCACACTACATACACAACAGTGAAAACAGAGATGCAAGTGTACAGTCATGCAGCACATATGTGTTAATAAAACTACAATGAATGTAGCACACAGTCAAAAAGCCCACATGTTCTGCCACAAAGAGATTAGGCACAGACAGGCCACCACAAAGAGATGCTGTCACCACAAGAACACATATGAACATGTTAAGATACAAGTGAAAAAGCACTTGTAACACCACCCCACATCTGCTACAGGTTACTCCTTCAGGCATTCTGGATGGGCAGTCATGGGAGCCATATCCATGTGCGCAGCCCTAAAAAAGGTGGACAATGTTGCCCTTTTACCAGGGTCTACTGGGGTGTAATTATTTGGAGGCCCTTGGTCATTGACACCACATCTGTTGACATGGATCCTCTGCACAGGATCACAAAATCTCTGCCAAGACATAAGACAACAAACACAGTATAGTATACAGTGGCATTGCTGGTAGCCCCCTTCCACTATCGTGGACCCTCACCCACCTGTGATGGCTCGACCATGTGCCACACTGTGCCAAACTCATCAACATAGGCAGGCACTGCCAATTCCAGTGCATGCGGGAGATTCATACGTGGCCCCTCCACCAGGCCTGGTCTCGCCCACCTGTCCTGCAGCTCCAGGGCCATCACCGCTGGACGTCCAGCGAAATGCTGCGGATACATAAGAGGAGTGCATACTGCACTGTAGTGATTACTGTATTGTAAACCATATGTAAATGTATAGCAAGTGAGCATAGTCCACATGCACCTACCTGTACTAACTCAGTCATCCTTCAGACATAGCCAATTTCATCCTCATACTGCCTGTAGGACACTACAGACAAGCAGTACAGGAGACAGGGCTCATGAGCTGGCCTGTTCCTACCACAAACAGCTGTGCCCCTCTGCTAAGGATGCCCCAAATTCTGCCATGAGTGTGAAAAAACAGTTGCCATTGTAACATTTATTACAGAACATATGATGACTATGGGCCCTTTGACCACACAGTCTATGTGGATATTGCACAGTGTGGTTCATTTGTAACACAGCTGCAAGCAAGTGATGATGTGTGAAACTTCTGGTTGCATATCAACACCCTCAGGACATCTCACCTCACAAGCATCATTGTAGGGCTGTCTCCATTCTGTAATTTGGGTGACATATTGGAACACACATATTGAAATGATGCAAGTGTGCCAGTCAGACTTTGGAATTTAAGCAGTGGCATCCACTGTACAGTGATTCTGCACACATGGTTGCTAGGTTACAGTACAAGGTTTGTGACTCCATAGATCTCTATGATGGCAGGGGCAGACAACTGCTTCTGATAGCATGCAATGAGGGGCCCAAGATATCAAGGGTAGCAGTTGATGGCATCAGTCGACCAGTGCATCTCATTTTGGCATACATTGGGTAAGGGGGAGTATGGGTATACTTGGGGGAGACCATCTGACTGAAGAGTCATGTTTCATAAGGTAACTACAGTAATAAATGGCATGTTGTCATATTTTTTCATTGTGGTACATTGCATTGCTTGACCAGGATTGACATCAACCATCTGTTATTGATTGGAGGGTGAACATGGAGAGATCCAGGCCACCTTACACAAGATGCTGCATCATATACTGGTCCTCAATAGACAATACTACCCTATCCTGGAGGAAAGCACTATGGTTCCCTTTACTTTCCACCTGTACAAGACAGGGCACACTACACAGCTGCCCTAAGCTTCCTGTGGGCCATCCCCGGTCATTATGTATATGTGTCATGCTCCATGTGCTTTACATCCGTTAGTACGTGACTGTTGTTTTTGCTGCACAGCATGCTGTCTGATACCTTGTCAAAGTGTCATGGTTTGTATGTTTACAAAAATGGATGACAATTGTGGACTCTGTCATATGTGGGGTTAACACAGTATTGGCTCCAGAACAATAATCATGACATCTGCCCCCAACCCTCCTCCCATGAAGACATATTAGAAAGTATTGTGTCAAATAAACAAATTGTTCTGTCACAGTTGTGTTGTTTGCATGATTATGTTCTGTTTGTGTTTGTAATGGGTGAGGGCCTCTGTGTTTGCCATGGTGTTCTAGGTTCTGCATATATACACTGTGCAGTGTGTGGCATGTACCATGGTTTATGTGTGGTGTGCACTGCATGTAGTGATCTGCATACAGCTATAATGGGAGGCTGTGTAGCTTGGAGGTTAGAGCACCAAGTTCTGAATCTAGATACCCAGTAGACCAGAGTTTGAATCCCACAACTGCCACTTGATCACGATGGGACTCTTAGCAAGTCACTTAACTTCCCTGTGCTCCCAGGCAGCACCTAGAAATGAGCTTCAGCTCAGTGTGCCTTTCAAGGCCAAAATACTAACAAAAAAGTAATATATCCTGCTGCCTTGAACCAGGACATGTGGTGAGCTTTGACACCTGTCCTGTGTAGCTGATGCTCTGTGACCCCACAGACATGAGTCAGTAATCTTTGTATGGGTGTGTGGCTTTTTACTTTGTGTTGCAAAAATGGCAGCAGGAGAAAAACTTCATTATACAAACATCCCTGACCACTTCACCTAGTCATACAGGCTCCAAGAGATGCCTATACAAGTCAAGGCTTTTGGTGTATGTCACAGGTTCTTCACAGAGGATAGGACTCCACTCCCACCATACCTCACCTGCATTGGTGACAGGGAGGCATACTGTGGCCAATTAAGTTCTCCCATGCCACAGCGACATACATTTTGCCGATGCTGATTATGGTGTTGCCAAAATGCCACCTGGCATTACAGTTCCAGACTTTTAGTATCCCAGGATTTACAATGACAAAAGCACCCTCCCTGGAAACAGTCAGCTTTTCCGGGGGGGGGGGGGTTGAAACTATGTGGGTGCGAATGGCGACATGAGTGAGGGGTGATCTAAACTCAAGATCACCCCTATAATTGTCATCCTTTTTGCAGCAACATAATTGCTGCAGCCAAACTCAGTCACAACTTGATGGGCTAAGGACCAATTCAACCATTTGGAGACTGTCGTAAGTCACACACTGAGTTTGTCATTGTGGTTTTTCCCTTGTCACTGCAGGTGCATGGCCTGCACCATACCATAGGGCACAGTAGCTTCTGGCATGATACAACAGTTGTTGTTTCCTTTTGTTGTTTCAGGCTGACAACATTTGATGCCAAGTGTGGACTCTGAACTTACAGGTTCAGGAGACTGCAGTTGAAGAGAAGTGACCCCATCCTTTGCTGACCCACGCTACCCATTTTTTGTCCCCTTCCATTTTGCCTCATACTACATATGACACGTTTGTTACCCTTCCAATAAACATTCTGGAATACATATGAATACTGTGTCCACTGCTGTGACTGCTGTAGTGTACCTCTTATATAAGGCTGTATTGTGTGTCCTGGCAGTGATTCTCTGCTGATTTGTGCCAGTGGTTCATGCTGTCCTAAGGTGGTGGTTGCACATGTTGTGAGTGCCAAATGGTATATGTTTATTTTTGTAGTGTTATGAAGATCAGTAGTGCACATGCATTACAGCAGTCACAGAATAAAACCCATAGCTTGCTCAGTCATTGATGCAGCAGAGGCCATACACCTGCCCTGCATGTCAGGGTGACATCTGTTAATAAATATTCACTGGACATCATACAGGGCTGGTACTATTCCTATCCACCATATACCATTATCTGTACCAGCAGACAGAATGTCCTAGCACAATCTGTGCTGTTGTTACTGTGCACCCTTATGGCCACACCAACATGCAGCTTGGGACTTCACACCATTATGGCATGTCATGGCTGCCATTCTATTGTTCTGTACACCCATTACAATGTGTGTCCAGGAAATCCACCTGATGTTACACATGTCAGTATGTGGTATGTGGGGAAAGTTCCAGCTCCACAAGTACTTGAGTTCTTGACACATTACTGTTTATGCCATGCATATATGCACTATCCACAGTACCCATGACAGTGTAACACAGAGAGGCATATGTAGCCTCTTGTATGGTGGGTTCAAGAGACATTCTGTGGATGAACATGTTTTTATGGAGTTGGCCTGTGCTCACTGTTCACCTTTTTGAATCTGATGTGACATTGCATCTGTGGTTGTTGCCTACTGGCATCATGGATTGTACATTGCTTCTAATCCTTATGAGGCATATCTTTTTATGGATCTCTGTGGATCAGGTCCTAAGGAGCCAAGTGGCAGACTATATATGTTCCAACTTGGACACTTGCCTAAATGTGTATAAAGTGGATTTGTATTATACAAAGGACTTTGGGGATGTGTCATCCTAATGCTGAGCATGTGTTACATTTCTATGTATATAGCTATAATATCTCTGAAACAATCTATACATCTATTCGTTGCAAAAAAAAGTACATTTAGGCATAGGGTAGGGCTGAACCTTAATGCTTCAAAAGTAAGGGAATGTAAGATTAGGGTAAAAAATCCTACTGATCCATGCTAAATATGTGGTGTGACGTTTCTTGGGCTTTGAATGATTGTGCAACACAACATTGGGGTTGCTCTTACTTTGGCACTATCCTGCTAAGCACTGAAGAATATTCGGGGGGGGGGGGGACTAACTATTGGTAAGATGGCAGCTTAATTTAGATAGTAATACAGACCACAACACTCAAGCAGAAAAAAATGTCAGAGTCAAAATCCTTTTATATTTTTATTGTTGCATAAGGGATCTGCTGACTGTACCTTTGCCCCAGCACTTCGACCCTAATCCAGGTCTGTCAGTAGGCAGATATGATAACCATCAGGTGAATACACTTTATATGCCTTGTCTTACTTGGTGATTCATTCCACTTGTGATTTACCCAACCATATTTAAAACTATATCCTAAAATTCATACTCCTGTTTACATTCAAAATTGATGGTGCAAATCAATGTTATTACAAGTGAAAAACATATTAAAGATTACATAAGGTATTAAAATACAACAGCACAAAACATATTTTAAAAGTATTTTGACTCTAAAGATTATTTTCTGCTTGAGTGCTGTGGTCTGTATCAGTGTACGTTTTGAGTCAGCCACCCTGCACAACACCACCCCGATGCAGAAACACAACATTCTTCTGATTTTCTGTAATTCATTGCTGCCTAGATTGCTGTTGAGGATGCTGCTGGAGTGAGTGCTTGGGAGTTGCAGAAACTATAGTGGAAATCTGTGTGTCATTGTGGCAACAATATAGTGCAGGTGTATTTTCCTCAAGTTTCGAAGAGGTCATACAGACAGTTATGACAAATTTAAGTGCATCACCTGTTTTGCTAATTGAAATGGAGTCGGAAGAAGAGGACACTGTTTATGATTGTTGGGAGACCGCTAAGACATTAAATCATCACCGGAAACGGAAAGGGCAGATATTTTTCAGGCAAGTGCGACTAATACAGCGGCAGAAGATTTAAAAAAAAATGTTTTTTCAAATTGGAAAAATTTAGAAAGTTAGAATTAAAGCATTATTATAACAAAATTGCTCTTGAACATTAAATAAACCTGGAACTTATACTGGGATGGCTGAGATAAGATATTACTCCAACACTGGGGTTTGAGGACTTGATTTTAAAAACAGGCTGGGAAAGTGCTTTATCAGAATGCTCAGTAAAGTTCATGGTTGCATTGGCAAGAAGGGACAGTCACTGTCAAGAAAAAAATAATTAAGAGATCAAGCAAGTTCAAGATCAATTAATAAAATATAAAGATAACCATGATTTTGCGAGTTTCAATAGGAATTATTCCAACAAAATTGATCATCATGAGAAGGACATTATTGCTAGAAAAAAGAAGAAATCTATCAAAGATGTTGTGGACTATGATAGAAAAGGAATATTTCAATGGGACAGACCAAGGTGTGTAGAAAATAGAACACAATCAAGGTCCAGATTGAGAGGGAGATCTTTTAATAGAAAACAGTTTACCAAACAAGTCTCATTTTAATCTAATCAACTAGCTACAGGTAAAACACCAAGCATGAGTGGTATGGTTAAAACTACACTATCACTTTTAGTGCTAGAGGTTTTTTAGATCCAGCGGAGCTCGCAAAGAAGAAAAATAACAAACAATTAAAGGCAGGAGGAAGAAAACAAGGCAAGGAAGATGACAGCAATGCCAGGAGCAATTGGTACCCATAACCTAGGAGCCCCGAGGTAGAGAACTAAATTGTAAATCTCACAGATGCTGTAGTTAACACCAGCACAGGAGAACATACTAAAAAGGGAACTCTTAATTGTGCCTATGCCTATACCCAACTTGTTTTCAGTAAGAGCAGACATTTTTAAACTCATCAGAAAATTGAAGCTGAAGCTTTTCTTTGAGAACAAAAACAGCAGGGTATAATGGGGTTCTCTGATAATGAGTCCATGGCATTAGTGCAACAGCAAGAAGCAAATATTCAAGATTTGTTTGCAATGACTCGAGTGGGCAGTGGGACAGTAAAAAGAATGTGAGCATTCGAACATGGATATACAACTACCCCAAACTAATGAGTTTAATGATTTATGAAATGAAAGCATTAATCAGGAGTTTGCTAATTTTGGCAATTTAATAGATGCTATTGATTTGTCTGAACTCCAGGCAGAGACTGAGCATGCCTCGATTTCCAGTAAACATGGATAGAATTTAAACAATGTAGTACATTTAAGCCTAAATCAACCGTTTTTCCCAATGTTTTCAGTCCTGATATAATGGCAATTGAAAAGTTAGTTATGGTATGAATGAAGTGAAACTATACAAGAAGAAAACAAACATACTAGGATGAATTTAAGCTATAATGAATTAAAAGCATTCAATGATTTAGAGCAACTTAAAGGAATAGTAATAAAAAATTCTGATAAAGGGGACAATGTGATTTTCATGAAAGAAAGTGACTATGTGAGCAAGGTAATGGATAACTTGGGAGAGGGAAACAATTATGAGAAACTGACCAGTGATCCAACAATTAATTTTCAACAATAATTGTTTGACTTTATTGACCTTTCTTTGTGGTGTTCCTGGATAAATGAACAGGACGCTGCCTTTTTGAAACTTAAGAATAACAGTGATGCAAACATTATACATTTTACCAAAAGTACATAAAAAATGTATTGGACCCACCCTGACAGATTGTGTCGGGTATCGATTCTTTAATTTACAATTTGACCACTTTCATAGATGGTTTCCTGCAATCCAAGGTAGTTAGTTTAAGTTCATATATTAGAGACAGTTTGGATTTGATGAATAAAATGAGAGACCTGATTTGAGATGTGAATTATAGATTGCTCACAGTAGATGTGGCCAGCCTATATACATCTATACAGCATAAAAAGGGAATTACAGCAGTAGAATCTTATTTCAATGAAAATTTTGAAATTTCTAAAACATTCCTGATCAGTTCCCTGCAGTTTTTCTTGAATTATAACTAGTTCCTGTTTAATAGAGAATATTATGTTCAAAATTGTGGCACAGCAACGGGGGCAACCTTTGCCTCCTCCTATATTAATTTATTTATGACATTCTAAGAGAATAAGTTTGTGTATGATGGCAGGAACAATCATTATCTAGGCCATATTAAATTATGGCTTAGTTGTATTGATGATTTTATAGTCATTTAGATGGGGAATTAGGAAACTGTCTTGGAATTATGAAATATTTAAATACAAATGACTTAAACTTACACTTTATGCATGTTTGGAATAAGCAGTCCATTAATTTTTTGGACTTGGAACACATTGGAGAACCAGGAAAACAAGTACAATTTGCAGGTTATAGGAAAGACATGGCTGCTAACTTAGTCGTATATGCACAAAGTGCCCATCCTAAATGACAGATTTCTTTGATTCCCTATGGGGAAATGATCAAGACTAAGAGGAACTGTACCAAGGAGATTACCTTGCAGACACAAATTATTGTGGTAAAACATAGATATCTGGAGTGGGGTTACAAAACACAGACTCTACAGGAAGCATCAGAAAAAGTAGCCACATTGAATTGAGAGGATCCATTGATCCCTAAGGGAAAAAGAGAAGAGGGGAAAATGGAAGAGGTGCCATCTAATAAGGAGTGCAGTAGCAATACAGTACTTAAGTTTATTACTGAATGCAATTCTTTAACTGGCAAAATGGGTAGAGTGATTCAAAAATATTAGCCACTTTTGCTAACAGTTCCCACACTGAGAACATGTGTGGATAGCAAACCACAAGTTACCTTCAGAAGAGGAAGAAATATTGAAAACAGACTAACTAAAATCCATTTTGTATAACTGGAAAAAGGAGACCAGCTGGCTAACTGAAAAGCCAAAAGGCTTTTTCCACTGTGGTAGATGCAATGTATGTAAATATGCTAATATTGGGAACTATTCCGTCTCAGGTTCTACAAAAACTGAAATTGAAGATTTCATCACATGTATCACGCCATACCATATGTTGTTTATGTCTGTTAGTGCCCTTGTAGTGAAAGATATGTGGGAATGACAACTAGGCCACTTAAAATCAGAATACAGAAGCATATTAGGGCAATAATACATGGAAATCAAAATAATGCCCCTGGGGCTCACTTCTTAGAGAAACATAATAGTGACCCTAAGGATTTAAAATATATGGGACTTGAACATATATTAAGGCATCCCAAAAGAGGGGATAGGGAAAACACTTTGGCACAAAGGGAGACAAGTTATATTGTAACACTGGACACAGTCTCTCCAAATGGTTTGAATGAGGCAGCCGCTCTTTCTCCATACCTATAAAATGATGAAAATTAACCTCTCCCCTCCCCCCCTTTTTCCTTCCTACTCTACCCTTCTTCCTACTTTATTATTTACTCATCTTGGCTTTGGGGTATCCTAATATCTATTGTTTGGGCTCATAGCATGATTTATTGTATTGTTTTATTGTACAGTGCCCAGAGTCTAAGGAAAATGGTGCTTTAAAAAAAGTTATCTATCTATATTGTTATTAGTTATTAATGATATGAAGAGAACAAATAGGTCCCATACTAAGAAAACCTTGTTCCTTTCCCACCCCCTCTTCCAAAATTAATTCAATGTAATGGAATCTTGAACTCAATTTTGTGCCTTTTTAGACATGCTAGGTTTTTCCCCATTCAAGGCATTAGGATCACTGCAATAGTTATTATTAGTATTAGCATGTTGATGGTTGTTATTCAATTCTTTCTCCAGACAGGACAATATTAGTTAAACCAGTAGATTTACATATGGTATTATAATGCTGTACTATCCATGATGTACATGAATCTATACACACCAATTGTTTATACAACTGTGGTATACTATGGTATTAGCCTGGAGTACATCCCCCACCCCTTCCACCTTATTTTTTCTTTCTCCTTTTCTTTCTCACTTTCTCAACTGCCTTTAAGCTGAATTTCATAGGGGATATCATAATGAAGTTTAAAAGTAGTACAAAAAGGTGATCACACATCCCACCAGTGTAATGAGTTTAAATGGTCTCAGCTAACTGCCTAGCTAAGAGTTTGGAACTTATAAAGAAATAACAATCAGGGCTTATGTTTATGTTTTGTGCTGTTGTATTTTAATACCTTATGTAATCTTTAATTGTTTAATCACTTGTAATCACATTGTTTTGCCCCCATTAATTTTGAATGTAAATAGGAGTATGAATTTTAGGATATCACTTTAAATTTGGTTGGGCAAGACACGAGTGGAATGAATCACCAAGTGAGACAAAGTGTATAAGATGTATTCACCTGATGGTTATCAGATTCACCTCCTGAAGAAGTCCCAGATTAGGGTTGAAGCACTGGGGAAAAGGTTTGGTCAGCATATCCCTTATGCCACAATAAAAATTTTAAAAAATTTTGACTCTGAAGATTTTTTCTGTTTGAGTGCTGTGGTATGTATCAGTGTTTGTTTTGGGTCAGTCACCCTGCACAGCACCACCCACGAACCAGAAAAGCAAAAATTCTTCTGATTTTCTGCAATTTAGATAGTAGCTGTCTCTCCTAGAGAAATTGCTTGTCATCTGCCAAACACTGCAGACATTTCCAATTGAAATGGACCAGGTCAGATAGCCCTTCTCAAGCTTAACATGGTGATACCTGCATTGTGTCACTGTGATCAGTCATTGGCCGGCAGAAATTGATCTTGTTACACTGCCCACGTTTTGGTCTCGGCTGCCAAAAGTGAGAGTGAAAGCCACATGGTGGGTGTCTACATAGCAGAGCTCTCATCTGAATTGAACAGTAAGGCACCCCCACAACCATCCAAGTCAGACCTGGTGAACATCACAGTCCTGCTCCAGATGATTTTGTAGGATACAGCAGACATAAAAACTGTAGCTGCACAGACTAATCAAGAGATAGCAGCCCTGGGACTGAGGATTGGGAGTGTTGAGACCCCAATAGCCCAGCTGGAGGGAAATGACAATGAGCTATAAGGCCACCCTCGACAGCAGCACAGGGCCATCAGGTATCTGCTCTCAATGGTAGATGACACGGAAAATGAGCTTGACATAACAATATCAGGTTGGTGGGTCTACCTGAAGGCGTTGAGAGTAGTGACCTTATTCCATTCCTCTAGACATTGATTCCATCATTGCTTAGTGACCCAAATTTCCCACTGCTTGAAATTGTGTGGACCCATAGATTGCTCACTCATTGATCCAAACCTGGAGATTGTTCATGGCCCACATTATTAAAACTACTCAGATACACCGTCAAAGAAAATATTCTGAGGCTGGCAAGGGAAAGGAGGCCCCTGCACTGGGGAGGGCACTTACTTTCATTTTTATCAGGACTTTTCATCAGAACTCTCCCAGAAGAGAAGGGCCTTTACTGGTATTAAATGGAAACTTCATCACCTTGAGGTGAAGACAGTACTACACTACCCAGCCCAGCTAGACTTCACAATAAATGGAACTGATTACCAGTTTGATTCCCTGGAGGCAGTTGAGGACTTTATTGCACGATAGTGGCCAAATAATAAGTTTCCCACCTCTTCTTTTGATGCAGCTCAGAGGAGATCCCAGTCCAGGGCAATGGACACTTCCACCTCTAGAGATAAATACCCAAGGAAACCCTCACCCATGGGGGATGAATCTCAGTGCATACAGCAATGTCGCTACCATGGACACAAGATGCACAAGGCTGAGGTCAAGCTGGGCTCAGCAGGGCTATCAAACAGCTCTCGAAGTGGACAAGGAGGTTCACCCTTCCCAAGCTCCTCCAGCAGCCCAGCTACTGGCACTTCATTGCCCACTGCCAACAGTTTCGATTCTTTGAAATCTGCTCCAGTGTCAGACTTTACTGCAGTTCCCCATGTGGGCCCACAGATTGCCAATCTCAGTCGCTGGCTGCCTTGCCTGCTAAAGTACCGGATAACAAGTGGAGAGATTGGCTATGCCACTGATGTTGCCACAGGCATATCCATAGTTGCCTTCTGCTCCTGTTCATGCTGAGCTGAAGATCCCTCATTCCCCTCAGAAAAAGCTTAGCTGAGTGAGCCACCATGTATATCCTTTTTCCCCTCTATCAGTGTTTAGATACCCCCACCAAACCACCCCCCTTCTGTCACTGTGCTCCAGCCCTCCACATGTGGTCTGAAATCATTTCTATTGCTACTGCATTTTTGTTGCAAAACCAGTATATGTTGCTGCTTTATATGTTTTTCTTTTTTGTGAGTATGATGGGAATAGCTAGGGTTGGAGGGCCCTGGATGTTGCTCTTCCCGGGATGATGTGGCGCTACCCTGGACATGCTGCCACACGGTTACCCCAGTGCTGAACTCACGCAATGGACCACAACTTTTTCCTGCCAAAACCTGCTCTGCCCACATCTTGAGCAATGGTGCCATTAACAGATCGTTGAACTGAGGTCATCTTGGCCTGTACATAACTTCCCTGCAGTGAAGATTGGGTCCAGCTCAGCTTTTTTATCCTTGGAAAGGTACTTGACATGTACTGTTGTATGTTCTGAACTTTCGATTACTCTCCCCCACCATGGGGTCCATGGTTTTTGTAATAGTTAGGCAAATTGGCAGATTAGATGGGCCACACAGTCCTTATCTGCTGTCAACATCTATGTTTCTATGTTTCAGGGACTGTCATAATGGGACTGTCAGGAGGGGTGGAGGGGTAGACTTACCACACCATCGCTACTCAGACAGCCTGTCAGCTACCCTAGAACTTCTGCTTCAATCTAGAAATGGACTTCTTAGTGGCAGGATGAGGACTGTTACTAATGACTTGTCCAGCTGGTTTGTGTGCCCCCTACCCATTGCTGTACTAACTTAGTTGGAATTGCGTGGTGAGACAGACCTGCTGGCACCATTCAAGTCTCAAGCCATGCCTTTCTATTTCGGCAGAGAACACTGGTTAATTATTGCAATCCATGTAAATTACTACTGGACAAACAGCAAGGCTGTTTTTTCCTCCCCAAAGACCTAACATCTAACTTTACATGTTGGCAGGGTGCTCGACTGCTCACTATACCTTAGTGAGCCAAGAAATCTGGAACTGGTTTGTTACTTCCATTTTATATTCTCATTCACTGAATTTCTTTTTCTGAAACTCAGTTTTATTGTAAGCATTGAGTTAGTAGAAAGAAGAACAAACATTTCCAGGGTCTGTCACAGGCAGAGAGCCTGGGCATTCATAATTGTCGTCCATTACAGATGGTGGATAACAACATTGAATCTTGGGCACAATCTAAAATCAAGCTTAAGACCCAACACTTTCTGAGATTCTTCTCTCTTCTAGCATTTTCAAATGATTGACTTTGTATTGCCTAGCTACTCATGTCTAGGCCTCATTCACTGAATTTCATGAATGCTTAATGTGCTGTGCTACATGATAATTGGACGTGGGGCTTAGTCAGAGTTGAGGTAGCAAGAGATTTTGTTTTCTCAGAAGAAGCCAGAAGGGGAAGGATTCGTTTCAGTGCTTTACAGTAATTGTACATTGCTATTTTTATTTTAAACTTAGATTGTGGGCTTTTAGTGACACTGTGATTTCTTTGCTATCTTACTTAGAATTGTTTTTGGGCTGTTGAAAATTTAAAACCTAGTTTGTTGTGCTTGTAGTGGTGGTGTATTTCTTTGCTGTCTTGAATTGCTGCAAATTTTCACCCCCTCCCTCCCCTGCCCCCAACACTTAATTATATTCCCTGTTAAATCTGATTGACAGGAGCTAAGCACAGGATATGGTAGGGGTTGTGGAATAGGAGGGGCATAAGGGGGAAGATGCCCACCCTCAGCATGACAAGTGTTTTGACTCATTTTTTCTTTATTTTTTTCCTTTTTAAAGAAAAGTATCTGAGGAGTAGTGGCAGGATTTTTAGGACAGTAAATTAATAAAAAGGGAACTAGGAGAGCTTCAGTAACAGACAAGTACTGGAATAGCAGTATAAGTGTAGCATAATGTGGGGAGTGGTGCAATGCAGTGGCTGCGGGGCGGGGCAGCCATATTCACGCAGACCTTCTGGACACTGAGATACTGCCCTATCTGTATGCATCTCTCTCTGGACTGCAGGATGAGGTAGCCAGACTCAGAGCAGAAGTAAACTGGGTCAGGAGTACCATCAACCCTATCCAGAGACCACTCAGTCCAACGCCGCTGCTGCAAAGGATGCCAAGAACGAGGAGCACTTGGATGACAGTGGGCTCAGGGATGGTTAGGATGGTCAGGCAGAGGCACATCCCAGATCCTATTCCACTCAAGAAATCATATGCCACACTAGCAAATGAGGACAACCAAATAGAGGTACCCAGAGAAGTAAAAGGAAAGGATGTGGAGGTTAGCCAAGGAGGTGACCTCAGCGGGGAGAGCAGTGGACCCCAGAGGAGGAGGAAGCGAATCTTGGTGGGGGACTCCATCATAAGAGAGATCCAGCTAGGAAGACAGGAGGGGGAGGACAGGGAGGTGAGGTGCCTACCAGGTGCCACGGCATGGAGGGATGGAAGGAAGATCCTGGGGATTGCTGGGAAGGCAAGATGGGATTGTGAGCTGGATGTCATTTTCCTCCTAGGTACTAATGACCTGGAAAATGGGGAGCCAAAGGAAGTTCAGGAAGAGTTTAGGAAATTGGGGAAGGGTCTCAAGCAAGTAGCTACTTCTGTCACCTTCTCAGAAGTACTACCTGTGAGAGGCATGGGAGAGCATAGTGGTGCATGCACCAGGAATTTTAACTCATGGTTGAAGAACTGGTGCTGTGAGGAAGGATTTGGATTCATTGGTGACTGGGGACCCACCTGGAGGGAAGGATGCTTGTTCAAGCCTGATGGCCTGCATCCATCCTGGAGGGGACTCCAAGCACTCAATGATAAGTTTAAATGCTACATTGACAAGCATTTAAACTAGCCAAGGGGTGTGGCAGGCCAGCAAGGAGGGTACCTAAGTGCCCACCCCCCACAGGTAGCAGTGGAACCAGGGAACCAGAAGAGTGGATATCTCTACAAAGCAGTGTGCAAAAGATGGAGATATGTGTCCAAGAGGTGTTTAGGCAGAAAAGGGGAAAAATTCAACAGAAGGGCAGACAGCAAGGAGAACCAGGGATAAAGGACAACCAGGAAAGGGGAGGTCAAATCATGGAAAGCCATGTGTGTCAATGCCAGGAGCCTTAGCAACAAGATGGAGGATCTGGAGGCTGTCATGGTGCAGTCAGACCTGGACATTGTGTCCATCACAGAAACCTGGTGTAATGATAACCATGACTGGGAGATGGCCATACCTGGCTACAGCATATTCAGAAGAGACAGGGCAGGTAGGAAGAGAGGAGGAATGGCACTGTATGTGAAAAATTACATAAGGGTCACAGAGATCCAGGAGGAACAAAATGGGGGAGAGATACTGCGGGTTAAGCTGGAAAGGAAAATGGGGCCAGCCATCCACACAGGTGTGGTCTATAGAGCACCAGCCCAGGAGGAAGAAACAGATAGGGAGCTGATGCTAGCCATCCAAAGGATGGCAGACAAGGGTGAGGTAGTGCTGGTTGGAGACCTCAATATTCCAGACGTGGACTGAAGCATCCCAGCAGCAGCATCAACTAGGAGCAGATTTATCCTGGACTCCCTTCAGGGTGCCTTCCTCAGGCAACTGGTCATGGAACCAACAAACAGGGACAGTGTGATGGGGGTAACAGTGGGGGAGCACCTGGGGAACAGTGACCACCAGTCATTGTGGTTTGAAATCACAGAAGGAGCAGAACCAAACCAAATAAAAACACATATCCTGGATTTAAGGGGGACAGACTTTGGGAAAATGGGGAGATGATTGAAAGAGGCATTAAGGGGGAGTGGGACAGGAATCAGGGGTTGAGGAACAGTGGGCATTATTTAAAATGGGGATTACAAGAACAACAGAATTATGCATTAAGCAGGTTAGCAAAGGGAAAAGGAAGAGGAGGTCATTATGGTTTTTCAAGGAGGTAGCGGAGAAAGTGAAGGCCAAAAAGATTGCATTCAGGCAATACAAAAAGACACAGGGTGAAGGGATAGGGAGAAGTAACAGGAGAAGAAAAGGGAGGCAGGGAGGTCAGAAAGGGAAGCCAAAGCTCAGACAAAAGATCACATTGCAAAATCAGTGGGTAGAGGGGACAAAACCTTTTACAGGTACATGAGTGAAAAAGAAAGGCAAAGAGAGGGATAGTGAGACTGAAGGGGGAGGATGGGGGCCGCGCAGAGGACAACAACAGTAAAGCTGACATATTGAACAGGTATTTCTGTTCAGTCTTTACTGAGGAAGAGGTGGGTAATGGATCTGAAGGGAGTACAAGGGGTGAGAATGGTGCAGAAATGGACACAAGTCCCTTTACACAAGAAAGGGTCCTGAAGGAACTGGAAGTAATAAGAGTTGATAAAGCAATGGGGCCAGATGGGGTGCACCCCAGGGTCCTGAAAGAACTAAGAGAGATGGTGGCTGAACCTCTGGCAATCCTATTTAGCCAATCGCTGGAAACAGGGGAGGTACCCAAAGACTGGAGGACAGCAGATGTAGTCCCCTTATGCAAAAGTGGGAACAAAGAGGAAGCAGGGAACTACAGACCAGTCAGCCTCACCTCAGTAGTGGGGAAGATCATGGAAGCACTACTGAAGGACAGATTGGTGGAACATCTAGTTGTCAATGGACTATAGGACCCAAGGCAGCATGGTTTCACCAGGGGGGGGGAGGTCATGTCAGACCAAACTCGTTGAATTTTTTGACTTGGTGACTAGGGAGGTGGATCAGGGAAGGGCAGTGGACATGGCCTATCTGGACTTCAGCAAGGCCTGTGCCACATAGAAGACTATTACACAAACTGGGGAATATGGGTGTGGGCAGGACAGTAGTGCAGTGGGTAGGTAACTGGCTGGGCGGCAGGATACAGATGGTGGTGGTAAAATGGCTGCCTCTCCACAGAGGGAAGAGTGACCAGTGGGGTTCTACAGGGATGAGTGCCGAGACCAGTCCTATTCAACATCTTCATCAGTGACATTCCACAGGACCTAGAAGGCAGAATTTCTCTGTTTGCTGACGACACAAAGCTCTGTAACAGAGTAGACACACCAGAGGGTGTAGACAGAATGAGAAGGGACCTGCAGAAACTTGAAGAATGGACAGGGGTTTGGCAGTTGAAATTCAATGGAAAGAAGTGCAAGATAATGCATATGGGGCACAAAAACCCTGGCACAATATATCAGTTGGGGGGTGAGGATATAGCATGCACCAAGCAGGAAAGGGACCTTGGGGTTATCATCTCTGATGACCTCAAGGTAAGGAAATAGTGTGACAAGGCAGAAAGTAAAGCAAATAGGATTCAGAGGAGGGCAACAAAGATGGTACATGGATTGCATCACAAATCCTGTGAGGACAGGTTGAAGGAATTGAATATGTGCTCCCTGGAGGAGAGCAGGGAGAGAGGGGATATGATAGAGACATACAAGTATCTTACAGGGAGGAACAGGGTGTGGGAATACACTATTTTCAAGCAAAAAAGATGTTCCAGGACTAGAGGGCATAGCATAAAGTTGGAGGGAGGACGATTCAGAGGAAACGTCAGGAAGAATTTCTTCACAGAATGGGTGGTGGACAAGTGGAAAACCCTGCCAGAGGAAGTGGTGGGGACTGAAATAATCACAGGATTTAAGAATGCATGGGATAGACATAAGGGAATTCTGGAGGTCAGGGTTAAGGGGTGACAGACTTCTAGGAAAACATGAAGTAAACTTACAAGCTCAAATGGGCAGACTGGGTGGGCCGTAGGCCCTTATCTGCCAACACTGTCTATGTATTTATGTATCTATGTGTTCAATATTTTGGGTTCTGTTCT
Organism: Neoceratodus forsteri; assembly: GCA_016271365.2. Classification (NCBI taxonomy): domain Eukaryota; kingdom Metazoa; phylum Chordata; order Ceratodontiformes; family Ceratodontidae; genus Neoceratodus; species Neoceratodus forsteri. Next base: position 604,317,023 of record CM057449.1, on the reverse strand, counting down.
GTTAGCTGTTTTACCCTATCTCTGTTACTGCATTTATGGGTTTTAACCATAGGCTTGATGTTTTCATGCATATTTTGCATGCTCCCTGTAATGGCCATGGACTGTGTTTGGCATCCTTGGTCATAAGATCTACAATTGGGGGCTGAGCAGTACCCTTCTGCCCCATATCCCCCCCCCCAGATGCTCTTCTTATTTCCCCTCTGGCTACTATAGAAGGGCTACTGTGGTTACGGTGGTCTTGCAAGAAGATATGTGGGGAGTCTCGTCCAATTAACACTTTTTGTGCTAGCTGCTCCTGACACCCCACCCCCCTTTTTAGAGCTACCATTTTTGTATTTGGTATCATGTCAAGAGAAGTTTCTGGTGACTCAGTATGACTGGTACTCGATTACTGAATCACTCAGCCTGCTTTGTCTCCTTCCCTCCAGTAGTGTCCAGCTCAGTCTTGTTTCAGTTGAATGATACCCTGCACCAAAGAATCCAGTCTGTCTCTTGCATCTTGTCTCTCAGCACTTCCCTGTCCTTGAATGTGGCGTGTACCTTTTATTTATGAAGTACTTGCCATGGTGGCTGCTGGGGGGAAGTTAACATCCTGGGACTGTCAGAGACCAGAACCGGGCTACATTCTGGAATTTTCATATAATAAAGTGGTGCTTGCCTCCCTTCTTCTGGAGGTCCATGGTAGGGACTGATCGGGGAAGCAAGGGGGCATTATAATACCTATAGGCACCCCTGATAGCAATGCCCTTTCATGACCCCTCCTTCAGAGCCTGACCCCATCAGCACTAATCAACTCACACTTTCTCCACAGACAATGTGTGGAACAGAAACCCACTTGGTTTGCATTTTAGAGTACTGCCTTCCACAATCCTTAGCTTACACCTCTCCCTCCCTCCCTCTTCTCCTCTCCACCATGTTACATATCATAGCCCTCATAGATTTATATGCTCTCCAGCCCATGTGGCCCCCTCTGCACTGTCCTTGCCATCAGAAGGGACACCCAGTCCTTTATAACCCTCTGAATAAGCTTACATTCAGTATCTTATATGCACTTGTTTACTCATCGGGAAATGCCCCTCTAGGTTACATGGCGCTATGTCAAGACCTCACGGTCAAAAACAACATGGTCAATAACCTCGCTGTGCAGTCAGTACAAAACCGGGTGGTAAATAAAAAGCACTAGATTAGATATGCAAACTCCGAAACTGTGTGGTGCCGTTATGACTGTGCAGTTTTTGACTGCATGGATTTACTGTCGAGATTTGGACCAGACACGAGGTTAGATAGATAGGAGTTAAGGTCTCTGCTGCTTTAATTGGACCTCCTCTTTATGGTGCTGATTCACATTTGTTCTTCCCCATGGTCTGAGCCTTGGCCTTGGTGGACTGTGGCCTCTTTTTTGTCAGCCCAGATGGTGTTTACTGATGATGTTCTTGACAGTTGACTGAGTTGCAGCTCTAGACCAGGCTGCGGCACCCGGTGTGACTTTCAGGTGTTGTTCTGCATTCAGTTGCTATTTCTTTTTTCCAGCAGGTACTCTCTAGATTAACTGTCACATAGGTATGGTGGGTGGTAGCATAGTCATGAGGACTGGTATTTGGGACATTGCCTAGACTTACTGTACCTTGTGGAATGTCCGAGGTTTAAATTCCCCATTTAAAATGAAACGTGTCTTATCCAGACTCAACAGTTTGAAAACTAGAATTGCTGTGCTACATGAGACTAAACTACATCCAGATGAGGCAGTCAAACTGAAATGGGATTGAGTGAGACTGGAGATTCACAGCTGTGCCCGTCCTCTAAAACTGGAGTCTCCATAGTAATTCATAAGATGCTCCACTGGTTAGTGGAATCCTCAGCCTTAAACATAGATTGTAGATGAGTTGCAGCTAGTTGCCATATCTCCAAGGTCCTCTGATGGTTGTGAATGTGTATGGCCACAATCACGATGACCCTGAACTATTTCACTCACTTCACCGTGTCCTTCTGGGTATATCCCCCCAGCACCTTGCTTCTACTGGGAGGGGATTTTAACTTAACCCTGGACACCTACATGGATAAGAACTCTGGTAAAGCAGAACCACACATCAGAACCTTGGGGGCTCTTCAGGAGCAGGTGTTGGTGCTATCTCTCATTGATATTTAGTGCCAGCAGTATCCCTAGACTCTGGACTACTCCACTTTCTCCACCTCTTACTCTACCTCAAACCACATAGATTTTTGGCTTACATTTCCTGCAGCTACACAAATGATATCAGACTCCCATATAGTCAATGGTACCTGTCAGACAATGGTCCAGTGGACTCAATGGTGACTTTGTGCCCCCCTGCTTCCAAATCTGCTTCTTGGTTCCTGGATCTTCTCCTGCTGCAAGACAAGGCCTTTCCTTTCTGGCTACACAAGGGGACATCTGCCTACTTTGAGCTCAGTGACACTGGGAACACCTCTAAGGCCACAGTATGGAAAGCATTTAAGGACTTTATACGAGGCTGCATCATTGGGTATGCTGCTGCTCATTTTAAATTAAGAGATGTAGAACAAGAATCACTAAAAACTAGGCTGGCAGCCAAAGAAAAAGAGCTCAAGGAGTCTGCTTCCTCCCAGTTGTGATCCTCTCTATTACGGGACATTAGGAGCCTTTGCATGCAAACTAAATGGGTCAGTGATCAGGAAAGTGGAGTTCGTAGTTCTGAACCTCAAAGATAAATATTGGGATGGAGAGGAGAAGGCCAGCAAGTCACTGTCCTACAGGCTGCATGAGCAGCAGGTGGGCAGGTACATTCATAGCCTTAAGGAGAGCTTAGGTGCCCTTTGCACTTAGCCAGCATAGATTAGTCGAATCATGAGTGTTTTTTTTTTTAGTGAGAAGCTTTATTCTCTTCACCAGGACAGATTAGAAGCCTCCTTTATTGACATGCCCATCCTCTCACTATCAGAGGCCCAAAAGGCCTCCCTAGGCTGTCTGTTCAGCACCCAGGAGGTTCAGGCAGCCATAATAGCCCTTTGTCACATAAGACCCAGGGGGTGATGGCATCCCTATAGACATATCAATTAGTCCCTGACATAGTCTCTCCAGTTTTGCAAGAGATTTTTCAGGAATCTCAAGTACATCCATGTGTGAGGCGGTTATCACAGTGCTCCACAAAGAGGGGAAGAACTACATACTTCTTGGTAGTTACAAACCCATGTCACTTATTAATGCTGCTGTAATGGTTCTAGCTAAGGCACTGGCTACCAGACTGGAGCTCATACCTTCTGCACCTCTTTCACCCATCTCTGGTGGGATTTGTTAAAGGGAGCCTTAGCTCTAACCACCACAGAGCACTGTTTTATCTCAAGTCACAGGCCAGCTCTGTCCCCCACTCTAGCAGCTGCAGTGGCCACTGAGTTTGAGAAGGCCTTTGATTCAGGGCAGTGGGGGACTTTCATGTCATTCTTGCAAAGATGGGCATTTTTTTTTATCCCCAATAACTGCACACCCTGGAGTGGGTTATTGCGCTTATAACATGGGCCAATTGTGGAGAGAAATGGACAAAAACTTTAGTAATGAGAGGGAAAACATGTGGGAACTAATTAGTGTTCTTGCACTATTTATGGCCATGGAACTACAGTTTTCTGTGTTCTGCCACAGTAAAAATAGTTTAAAACATTAAACTTTGTGGTGAACAGGACATAGGCAGTAGAATAAAGGAGCACATCAAACTTTTTATAACAGGGTGCCGCATTGCTCTGTGTGCTGAAACAGAACTCTGTCACTGTCTATACCAACTTCAAAATTAAACAAGCACCTGGCAGACATTCGCTGCTGACTCTCTCTCTCTCTTCCTCCACAGCTGATCCCTATTATCTCTGTCCCCTTGATTTCCAGATAATGAGACTGAGGCACAGACAGAAACACAGGCGGTAATTGTCAGTGATGCTTGCTGGCATCGCACGTGTTGCCTCTGGTTTTCTCTCTGTCTCTCTCTCTCTTTTACCAACATGGTTGATGCTGTGGTTTCAAAGGTACACACAGTGGCTAAAGGACACCAAAACTAATACACTACTGGACATTGAGGTACTTTTACTTCTTGCACATTACAGCAGGAACAATAAGCGTTCGTCTGGGAGGGTCTCTGCTATTATTACACATACCGCATGATACTACTGTTTCCACCACGTGAGTGGGAATTCTGAGCCAGAATGTATGACAGGATGGCTTACAGAGACTACACAGAGAGAGAAGATATTGCAGGAGTTTCAGTTCCTACCTGCTATGCAAGTGTCATTTTGCAATGTTCCATATTATACTTGGGGAAGGGGTTTAGGTGTGCTTCTGTTACTCTCAAGAGGGATTTCATAGGACCTACAAAGTCCACTGCATAGATGGGTGGGCAGATTCACATCAACACAGTACAGATGAAGATGCTTATTTTCACTGCCTGCTTGCATGGTACGTTTCCGGTGCTCGTCGGCTTTGATATACAGAAATGTTTTGTGCCTTTGCAATTGTACCTAGTATAATTGGGGAAGGGGTTTATGTATCTTATGGTTCATGTTAATAGGGATTTCCTAGGAGCTACAAACTCCATCGGGTGGGTGGGTGGGGAGAGTCACTTAGCTGTAGAACAAAATGTCTGCTTGTCACATTCATTCACAGCATTACATAATTAGTTTGGTGTGCTGCATGATTTCTTACTTCTGGGACTGTTTATCACAAACACATTCTGTACAGTTATCAGAAATTAATAAATGGTCACGTGCTATGTGTTGACCAATTAACTTAAAGAATCCTATATGCCCATGAAGTATATATAATGAAAATTTCTTAAGCATTTTACTGCCTAGTAAGAGAATTCTTTCGGTTTTTGTGAGCTAGGGCTCTAAGACTCTGTGGTTGACACTGTTCTTTTGCCTGTGTGCACCAATTTTGTTTTTGAGCTACTTTGAATCCTTTGTATATCTGGACACACAGTGACAGAAGGAGAACCCTCAGATCCAATCCAGACCCTGTTAAGGAGCTTAACATTATGCACTATGCAAGATGCCCTATTTTTTAAGGTGCTTGAGAAACTGCGTTCATGGCCCATGTATCAGAATCCCTTATACCCATCAATTCCATAGCTGGTGCCAATGCTCACAACTCCAAAACTCCCTCCCCTAAATGCCATTGAAATGAGTAGGTTAATCAGGAAGTTAAGGACACAGTTAATGAGTCAGAGTCACATGAAGACAAATCAGAGGAAATAAAAATTAGGCTCTGTGCATTGGAACATATTGCATAGCAACTGTAGTAAGAGCAGTGTGTGAGACTCTAGGTTTCAAGAAAAAAGCCTACATGGAAGAATCAAAAGTTGCCCACCTCATTCACCAGAAGTCAAAGGCTGAATTGTTCTAGTATGCCAAGCCCTGGCATATATGAGGCTGCAGAGCCCTCAAGAATCTCTGAGAAGCAAATGTTGGGGCAAATTTAACATATACAGGAGGATAAGGTGGACCCCCAGGACAGCACCATAAAAAATAGATCCACTGGTATCAGTCCTTTTGTTGCACACAGGGATATCAATCAAAAGTACAGCAGCTTTGAAAGACACATTGGACAAAAGAAATCAAGGACATCCTCAAGAAGCTGCATGGAAAAAACTGCCTCAAGCTATGGGGCAACATGGCAATTGTATATACCAGTAGGACACTAAAGTACTGTTTGGAAAGCAGATGACCTGTTGCCAGATAACGCTGAGCACACAGAAGCTTTGGACTACACACATCAAGCAGCAACTTACCTAAGTTACATTTAAGTTCAGTGCCCATAGTTTGAAGTTTTAAATAGAACCCACCACACACTTTAGCTCAAGCTATGGCATGCTGCCAATGGAGCTAAAGCAACTATCCTGAAACTTACATTTAAAGGAGGACTGTTATTTGGAGACAGCCTTAGCTTATTTCTCAAGGGCATGGATGATGGAAAATTAAACACCAAGAACGAAGACATAGGACTGCCCAATCAACCACATTCTAAAAGCAGATACTGAGGCTTCCACAGCAAGGTGAAAAGTTAAATTTTACCACAAACAAGCAGCAAAAGTCCTGCTCACAATTTAGTAACTAGGATAAGTGCAGCATATTCAAGAACAGAGAGAGAGAGAGAGAGAGAGAGAGAGAGAGGCAAAATTCTTTTAGAGGACCACCTTTAAAAGAACTTCTCAATATGAAATGCAGTAGGTAAAGCTGGGAACTCTGCCAGTATGGCAGAATGACAGAGTTGTTAAATTATTGGACCTAGTCTACCATGGACCACAGGGTCTCTGAGATCCCAGAGAAGAGATATATGATCGAGTTCAGATGACGACCACTGCAGAGAAAAGTGGTCATCTCTCAGTATCCAAATGTCTGGAAATATACTACAACATCCATCTAACCATTGAAACACTCCTCAGCAGTAAAGCCATAATATCCGAATCCCCACATCAGACAGCATGGGATATACACCATCTATTTAGGCATGCCCAAGAAATGTGGTCAGTTCTCAATTTTAAATTCCTAAACCAATATGTGCATCCAGCATGATTCAAGAAGGAAACACTACATTCCACATTGCAAGCAGTAAAACTGAAGGATTTCCATGCCTCAATAGATTTATTGGACATTTACCTGTAGGTCATGATACACCATATGCACTAACAGTACCTCATATTGCATGCACTAGAGTAGTACTACCAGTACACAAGTCTGTCATTTGGGTTAGCGTTGATCCCAAAAGTTTTCGTCATGATCATGGTAATGTTCTGAAGCAAAGCTAAGGACCCAGAGGAGGCACGTGGTTTCCTTAATCAATGACTGGCTTATCCAAGCTGGGTGTGCCTCTAAATCTAAAAAGGACACTCAGTCAGTATTTGCCTACTTGATATCTCATGGTTGGATCATCAATATACAAAAAGTGAACTCATGTCTTCACAATAGTTGGAACAGCTAGAACTAGCGAAAGAAACAGCAGCTGGGAAAGTATTTATTTTCTCTGATTGAGTCTCATGGTTAAAAAGCCACTAGCAAATCCCAGAGACAGGTTTAGGACTTTCTTCACCTCCTGGAAACAATGACATTGTGCATGTAGCTCATGTCTGTAGCCAGACTTTATATGAGACAACAGCTTTTCATTGTCAGCAACTGGGATGCAATGTTATCAGACTACCAGAAGCTATTATGTATACCCCTTAAAGCAGCGACCAGTGTCTCCTGGTGGATGAGACCATCAGATATCAACAGTGGCCATCTCATCTCACAGGAGTAGCCAATGAGAATGATACATGTTAGTCTCCTCAGTTGGGGTGCATCAATACTCTCGAGGTTGCAACTGGAAGATGGCCCAGCTTAGTATCAAGACTGTCCATAAACATCCTAGAAATTATGACCATTTACGGAGCATTACTGCACTTCAAAACATGGGTAGAAGATGTGGCTGGCAAAAGTTGCATGGGCCTTCAGGTGACAGTCATAAATCAAGGGGGAACTAAGATTGCACTCATTATCAGAGAGACCATAAGGGTTCTGATGAAGGTGGAGAAGTACCTGAAAGTCATCATAGCAGTGCATCCAGCAGTAAGGCTAAACACAGAAGCAGATTAGGATGAGTGGAGACTCCATCCCTTTGTATTTTGCATAATCAGTCAATGCTAGGAGCACTTTGACAGCAACTTAACTGCCACAAAGTCCAACACCAACCTCCCCAGATTTTTCTTCTTTTTGTTTAACTCTTTATTTATTCCAATACCAAAGTGCTTATACAGGCACGTAACATAAGAATGAAAAATAATCACAAGTATAAATCGTGAGATAAAACAATATATAAAGAACATTGTAGTGAAGTAGTGAGTCAGCCATCTATACTGAGTCATAGAAGTCATCGTTCACAGGGATACAATTCATGTGGTAAAATCGTAACAGACTTCCAAATGTCTCCAGGAAATTCACCAAAAGAAATGAGCCAGAGGGTTATCTCTGCTGTCAAAGTATCAGCCTCTTCCCTCCTTAGTTCTAATCTTTTCTGATGCTATGGGATGAAGTCAGGCCTGTGTCTTCCCATATAGAGACTCCATCTGCACCAGTGTAATTCAAATTGATCTTTTTGTGTTGAACCAGTGCTGTAAGCCTTTCCATATTATGTATTTTTATCAGAATATCTTGCTAGTCTGAATAGCTAGGGATATCACTGTGAATCACTTCCTAGTAATGGCCTTTTTAGCAGCTAATAAACAAATTTGTAATTAGGAATGGGAGGCCTGATCTCGTAGGTTATCTGGACAGAAAGAGAACAAAAAGAGTTCCACTGTCAATACTATTGGAACTGCAAAAATCTCTGTCAAGTCTTTCTGAAGGGCTATGATAAAGGGCTGAAGAATTCCACAACTCAAAAAATACGATCATGTGTAATGGGAGGGAAGCCACATCCTTTACAGTAGATCACTCCTCTCCCTGATACATACTTCGCTTGTAAAGCAGGAGTTCTAAAAAAAAATGCCAATTTCAAAGAGAATTCCCTTCAAATGTTAGACTTCATGGGTAAATGCAATGCCTTCATGTGGAACTCCCATATAGAATCTGCAATAACCAGTCCTAGATCGGCTTCCCCATGGAGCTCTGATCTTCTGAAGTGAAGCTCCTTCTAGGGGATGTAAGGCCATGTAGAAACATAGAAGTTGATGGCAGATAAGGACCACAAGGCCCATCCAGTCTGCCCAGATAATAATAAATATATATATATATATACACACACACACACACACACACACACACACACACACACACACATATATAAATCATGTGTTTCAATTGAGTAGTGCCTTCCAGTGCATGCTTCAAGAGATTCACCAATAGGGATCTACAGGCCTCTAACAATATTTGTTGGGGGAAAGTTTTAAGAAAGTCAAGAGCTTGTAGGTACCTGAACCTGTCTTGGAGTAGTAAGTTTTAAGAAGTACTCAGGTCTTCAAAGGTTCTAGGGAAACTGTCTTTCCAAAAATGAGATACAAGGAATATACCTAATCGCTCCCAATGCTGAAACCCATGGTCTAGTTTAGCAGGACAGAAAGACTGATGATGCAAAAAGGAAAACAGCAAACCCTCTAAAACCCTTTAGAATTCAAAAGTTTCCACCAGCATTTTAAAGTATTCTCAGTAAATGGATTATTGGTTATCTCACCCAAAAAAGAAGTGGGGTGGGAGAGCAATATGCAGTAGAGGTAAATTAAATCTTCCTCTCATTTCTCCAGATCCTTTCATTTAGAGGAGTACTGGTTATGGAGCCATAGAAAGACAACCTTTAATTCAGCTGCCCAACAATAAAATTACATATTAGGGAGAGTCATGCCCCCCAATTTCTTCGGAAGCTGCAAAATAGTAAAACATATCCTGGGCTGCCTAGAATCCCAGATCAACTTAGAGATTTGCTTATTTAATTGTATAAAAAAATCTATTTGGTGGTGAAATAGGTTATGTCTGAGCCAAGTATAGCAGCTTTGGTAATACATTTATGCATATTGCATCTATGCGTTGAACAAAAGTAAGGGGAATCGATTTCCACTGGTCTAAATCTAGAGTAAACTGACACAACAGGGGCTCATAATTATAGCCATAGAGTTTGGAGGTATCACTTGTTAAACATACCCCCAAATATTTTGAATGAGGAAGATGCCACTTAAAGGGATATTGTTGTAATATTGAAGCAGAGGTGGTGAAATTGAGCTGGAGTGTTTCAGTTTTCATAAGATTGACCCTGTAACCCACCAGGTCACCTATCTTCTCAAGTAAACACCATAGATGAGGTAGCGAATCATCAGGGGAGGACAAATAAACCAAAAGGTCATCCGCATACAGTGTCAGCTCATGATGGTCCCCTCCCAGTTCTAATCCTTTAATGCAGTCATCTTGTCTAATTGCCTGGGCCAATGGCTCTAAATATAACACAAACAATAATGGAGATAAGGGGCACCCTTGCCTGGTGCCCCTTAATAATGAAATATTATCCGAGATAGAACCATTGACCTTGATGTAAGCCATGGGATTATCATATAATCTCTTTATGATGCTTTAGAAAGCATCTGAAAACCCCATTGCCCCAATAGTTGCCTGTAGAAAGGACCATGACACCTGGTCAAATGCCTTCTCTGCACCTAAACTTAACAACAGAAATGGGGTCTTTCCGTCTAACCAGCCAATGTCTTGGGGAAAAAGAATGTGATATCTTTAAGCAGATGATTTTATGGGGGCCTAGGGTTGGTGGAATCCCTGTCCCCATAAGTCATATTGTAGTCTACTCCTATAATCAGCACTCCCTTTTGATGTTCTACAATTTTTTTGAAATAATGATTGTATGACATCAGTTCTTGAGCCTGGAGGTATATATATATACTAACAAAGGTGATCAAGGAACCCTCAAAATTGCCAGTAACAATCGATAAATGCCCTTCAGGGTCAGAGTAGCTGGTCTCTAGGTGAAACTGGGAAATACATGGTATTAATATAGCAGTACTCCGTCTCTTACCATTCTTGTATGATGAAGTGATTACCTGAGAAAAAACAAATTTAACTAGCTTCTGATGCTCCACTTTGTTTAGATGTGTCTCCTGCAACTGGATAAAAGCAGGGTGATTTTTCTTAAAGTGGGTTAACACTTCATATCTTTTAATGGGATTAGTAAACCCATTAACATTTTGAGAGTATATTTCAATTGTTGACCTGTGAGACATACTAGTACAACAAAAAGAAAAAAAAATGTAACACCCATTAATACATCGACAGTCCGATTTGTATACTACAGCATACAGTATTTCCAGTGCTCTTCAAAGGTCCACTCAACAGAATTATGAAGGGCCTTTAATCATCTGGGGTTATCTCTGTAACTCCTGACAGGGCAAATAAATATCTCCCGATTACTCATAGAAATTTGGAAGGCAGAAAAAAATCATGGCTGACTCAAAAAAACAGGTTATATAACTGGCTAAAGAGTGGAGGATGGTAATAAACAGAATATTTCTATATGGTACAGACCATATAGGATTACACAAAAAAGAGAAATGTCCAACAATATTCCTTGCTAGTATATATAACTTTGGGAATGATATGGATAGAACAACAACCAACAAAGAACAATAGCTATAAAGCTAAAATTATTAAGCTAAACAGAAACCAGGTTTCTGCCAAAAGGGCAGAAATGATAAAAGATAAACCATCCTAACATGCTAACAAACCACTTAACTATTAAGTGACTTCCAAGGGAGAGAGCCAAAGTACAGCAGTGGCTCCTAAGCAGTGTCAAAGTATTGACTCGCACTGCTAGGTCCCTAGGGTCCAATAGGACCCCAATCAAAAAAAAGACACAATGTCCAAGTATGCCCATCTTATAAGTGAGGGACAGATGGTATTAGGGATGGGGACTGAACAAGTTCTTACAGTGCTGGGAGAAGTCAGCAGAAAAAATGGGGAAAATCCCCTTAACTATATAAAAACAATGATTAAAAAAAAGGCCCCCAAAAAATACATAAAATCTGTTTATAATCCATTAAACATCTAATTTCGGTGAGCCATGTGTTACTATATAAAATTAATACACAGTTCCTCATACTACATCTATAACCAATGTCAAAGAAGGCTAAATGCTGTGATGCTTTCATATATACAACTTCAAATGTAGCCATTACTAAATGGTAGATACCAAAATTCAAGAAAATGTCTACTCAAGAACTACAAAGCATATAAGTTCATTAACAGAAAACCCATCTGAATAGAGGGTGCAAGAAATAAAATCAAGCAGAAATGCTGCAGCTGTATTTGAAGCCTTACACCAATTCTGAATGAAGGCTGGTTCAAAGCAGAATCCTGTATCACACAACAAGCTCACACCAAAAAATAAACCATAACAAAAAATAAAAATGAAGCCCCTGTATTGTGAAGGCCACAATAGTCCAAGACCTCATCCAGTAATCCTGTAAGGGCCATTTGATGCCAAAAACAGGAAGATTGAACAAGAATTCCGGATCGATGTAGAAAGGTGAATTGAACCAGGATGCCATGCCATACTACTAGACTGAGAGTAGATTGCTTGCAAATGGTCCAGTCTCACCCCAATCTAAAATGGTTGGATAAAGTACCATCGAAGAGTTCTGAATTAAACCTTGCCATGGTGAATCCATCTGCATGGTGGAAAGTGAGGATCTGAAGTGACAGTGCCTTCCACAGCTGGAATCCTGAGCCAATCAGGAAAAAACATGGGCTGCAGAAGAATCCTAGGTTGTAATGTACCATGCGTTTAGCTCCGATAGATGATCCAGCAAAAGAGAATATGCCCCTCGCCAAGCTGAAGCCTCCATAAATCATTTCCAACTAATATAGTCTGACAGGGCCCACAAAAGTCTAAAGCTTGAACAAGCAACTGTACAACAGTCAGTACAAAGAGGGGTCTGCGTTTCCATCAAAATTATGGCAGCAACATCCATTGGAAGAGGAAAAGAAAAATGAGGAATGGCTGAAAATCTCAGTTCAATGCAATATTGTGAAGCAATCTCAAAATTCACCTTGGTACTATGTATCGAAACAAGCTTTCCCACGGAGTGTCTGATTTCACTTCGGGCCATATTAAAAAAGAAAAATCCTATATGAGGCAATTGAATAAAATCTTTTTACAATCAGTTGAATGGCAGAGTACAAATGATCAGTCTATGATGGCCAACTTTACTGCATCTGAAATCCCGAGCTGATGAAGCATAACGTGGATCGCATATAGATCTTAGATCGCACGGCACTTTCATCCCATGTAGCAGCTATCAGGATTATGAGCAGCAGATCGAAAAAGGTTCCCAGCAAAAAGCAAGGAGATCTAGGCAAAGTATTTAAAGTCTTTACCTTATTCTTGTGTAGCATAATCCATGTCAGTCTCTGCAAGCGATCATTTAAAGGACTGTAGCAATGCACAAATCTCCTCCAAGGACTGCTCTGTTTTCTTTTTGTTTTGTTTTCTCATAAGGGAGACTTTTATCTATGCTTCTTTCTGTAATGCCCACTTCTCCCTGACCTCTTGAACCTCCATGGCTTCATCCGAGATGAGCTGACATTCCTGCAGTACTTGTAAGGCTGAGTCATAATCATCGAAGGTCCATGGTCCTTCAGGGAAAAAGATTTTTAACTGGGCTGGATATGGGGTAGCAAAGTTCAAACTATGGGCACGCAGGATCTTAAAGAGTGGCACTAAAGCTTTCTGACATCTTTGGATGGTGGGGGAGTAGTTGTTATCCATTATAATCCGATAGCCCTGGTAGTTCAGGTTCTCTTTCCTCCCACGCACAGAAAAGAACTGCATGTTTAATGGCATAGTTATAAAAATGAATTATGATAGAGTGGGGATGGGTACCAGTACCTGCAACAGGAGGGGTAAGAGCTCTATGTACCCATTCTATCAGCAATGGCATAAGGTCAGTGATGTCCATCAATGAGCTGAACAGGTCCTGGAGAAACATTATAAAGTCTCCTTTCCCCTCAGCCCCCCTCTGGTATGCCATAAAGGCATATATTATTCCATCTGGAACAAAATCATCATATTTTTCAGTAAGCATCTGCATATCTTGTAGAAGCCAGATGAATAACAATTACAGTCTGTTTACACAATGATCCATCTCAGAGATTTGTGTTTCAAGGGCTTGCGTTCTGCCCTCCATTTGTAGTAATGAGGATTTTAGTTCCAGATATGAGGTATGGGTTTCATCTTGGAAGGCTTGAATTTCGGGTAGGAGGGTGGCATTAGAAGTCTGTGCAGGGTCGACAGTATTATCTGCTGCCACTGTTGAGTTGGGTCGCTATGACGCAGATATCAATTTTTCCACGTAGCACAAGATTCCAATTTCACTTGCTGCCGACATCTTCCCATAAACTGAACTCCTCCCACTCAGGCAAGAAATGGAACAAGAAAATCTGATAATTACAGCATAAATAGAGAAAAATTCTTCAGTCCCATTGCAGCTCCTCACTTACACTGCAATTCCCTCCACTTGTGTCACCGAAAGTCTCACCCAGATTTTTCTTAAGATAAAAGGAACCAAACTCGGAAGGAGTGAATGCCTTATCAGTTAAATGGCACTTGAAAAGGGTGTACATCTTCCTGCCCATAATGATAATCCTGAAAATGATGCACAGGGTCAGACAGTTAAGAGTAATGGTAGCAGTTATAGCTTCCAAATGGTCCTGATTGGTGTGTTACTTATTAATGAGATCATTAGTGATCAGGAAACCATTTCATCCTACTCCATGAAAGGAACTACTGTCTCAGGGCCAATCCTTGACAACAATCTTTACACCCAGCAACTAATGGCATGGTTGGTGAAAAGATCAGACTGCTAAATCATAGTTATGCACCCGAAGTGGTGAACATCAAACTGCAATCAAGAAGATCTTCAAGAAACTGCATCTCTCACTGACAGTGAAACCATTTTTGGTCATGGTGCTAACAAATGAGAGTTGAACTGATGGACACTGAAATGGCCCATGTTATCTCCTTTCTACATCAAAAAGGTTCAAAGAGGTTCTCCATGGCCTCTTTAACGGTCAAAGGTGCAGCTATAGGGGCGGTTGAGGGTCCCCATCCAAACGATGTAACCCTTAGCACTCGCCCTGATATAGCCCTGTTCTTAAAAGTAGTGCTAGCAATTAATTCTATGATCAAGTCACTGCTTCCACCTTACAATCTGAAGGTGGTGCTAGATGTTCTCATGAGGCAACTGTTTGAGTCTTTGAATTTCATTTCTTCCTATTCTCAGACCATTAAGGTAGTCTTCCTTGTTGCCATCTGCTCCACTAGGTGGTTAAGTGATTTTGCTTTAAGCCTTGCCCATGTAAGTTGCTGAACAAGATTTTCCACAATAACAGGGTGGTGTTTTAACCAGATCCCTCCTTCCTGCCGAAGATAAACTCAGAATCCCACTGTTCATTAGAAATAATCACCTCTCATTCTTTCAAAATGGGCCTACACCACAGGAAAAAGCCTTCCACAAATTAGATTTGCACAGTGTAATAAAGTTTAATCTTCATAAAACAGAAAACTATAGGAAATAAGTTTAACTGTTACCACTGTATGTGCCAGGGAGGCTAGGTCAGGAAGCCTCCATAGTGAAGAAAGCATGTGTACGGTACACTAATTATGACAAGAAAAGCAATCGCAGAGGAATAGTGCAATAAGTAGTACATTTTATTCCTTCAAAATAAGAGAAATAGAACAGTTCCCCAGTACTTTCAAAACTATGCCTAATTTGAAGCACTGTTTCACTGTTCTATTGCTCTCCTGTTTATCCTGTGTGATTGCTTTTCTTGTTGTAATCAATACACCCTCCCTGTGCTTTCTTTTTATCTCCATTTATTTGGTGCTGCTCCAAGTACACCATCAGCAGATGGCTCAAGGTAGCCACATGAGAAGCTTTTTTTATTTAAAATCATGAGGTACTCCTCCTCACCCTCCTGTCTTAAGGGGCACTGTGAACAAAAACAGCACGTCAAACAATGCCGCAAGCAAAATGGCATGTGCACAAATAAGGTCAGAAAAAACACCGACCTATACAAAAGGCGCACACACCATAGAAATAAATGGTGAAAATGTAAAGTTTTGTTTTTGCAGGGGGCTGTGCCCCACCGCCATCACTGACGTAGGTGGCTTCACCACCCCACACCTCCCTCTGGACATTTTATAATCAACTTCGAAGAGGTGTGGACCTTGGAGATAAGGAGAAACGCAGGAGGGGGGTGTCTTTAAAACAAAAAACTACCAGCTGCAACACCACGAAATGGGGAACCAAAATCTGGTCCCCTCTGTTTCAGCACTCCAGGTGCTACTGCCTTAGCCACTCCACTACTGGAACTGCTTGACTATCACTGCACCTGCAGCTATTTCATCGCTCCCATATCTGAGCATACAGCAACAAGGGTAGTGGTAATTCCTGAACGCTATAACACCCCTGTTGCTGTACATGTTTTAGTGCTTCCTGCAGTGCAGTTGTAGCCATGCTATTCAGCTAGTGACATACTGACCTGGTACCATCTCAAGGTACACCATGAGGGTGGTGTCACCCTCTTGGGCAGAGAGACCTCTAAAGACTCAGTGGTCAATATTTGTGTGACAGCAGCATGGTCATCTGTACATTCTATCATAGGTCTTTATAATCTTAGCTGATTTCCTCTGCTTCAGTAATTTTTTGGCAGAAGGGTCCTTAAAGTAGGGGTTCACAAAGACAGAATGACAACTGACCAAAAAGTCCATGATACTGCTATAAAATTCTCAATGACGGAGACTTTTGGAGTGCTGTAAAGGGTGTGAGTTATAATGATGATTTACTCCCTTGGTAATTGTGATTGTTTGAGCACCCTTTACAGCACTTTGCAGCCCTCACTTGAAGCCATTCAACACTAGTATTCATAGGAGGAGCAGTTAGTTTACCGATACTGACTACAGAGTTTTTCCATTTCAGTCTTTAGACATCAAATTCAGTTAGCTCAGGTATACAGAAAGGTAGAATCATAGAAACATAGAAAACTGATGACAGATAAGGACTGCCAGGCCCATCTTGTCTGTCCATATACCATACCTTTAATAAGCTGCCGCTGACACTACTTGGTCATCAGTGGCAGCCTCTCCTTCCCCCCTCTAGGGTTCCCTTATTCCTGTCCTATATATGTTTAAATCCCCCCACTGTGCTTCCTCCCATCACCTCCTGGGGCAGGCCATTCCAAGCATCCACTACGCTTTCCATGAAAAACTACTTCCTCATGTTGCCCCTTAGTCTACTCCCTTCCAGTCAGTTGTAGAGGTACAGTATGTGTTGTGGGTTCTCCCACTTAATTCTAAGACTACTGCTTAAGTAATCTGTATTATTATGGGTCACAATTGTTAGGTCACAATGGTCACTGCTGCTTTTATCATCAAAAAGGTTTAGGTCCTGAGATATTTTCATATGTTTCTCATAAATGGTTGAAATACACTAAATTGTGTAACTGTGCATGATGTTCAGAAATAAAAGTGAAGTCATACAGATAGAGTGGGCATAGTTTTATTCCTTTACCGATTATTTTGGGAGGTACCGATCTGACAGGTTGCAGCAGCAGAGGGAGGATCAAGTCTCAAAGAAGCACAAATTTGAAGAGTGCGTGCATCAGCTGATCTGATGATCGGAGGTTACCAAATGGTGAAGACTTCCAGAGCTCTGTAAAGGGTGCTAGTGCAGTCCCCTTTACCAGGTGAGTAAACTTTCATTGAGTTTGGCAAAGCCTTCACATGTTGGGGAGGATTGCTGCTATTAGGTAATAGGCTCAGCACCCAACCATGTTAGAATCGTGCTTCCTAAACAGCGTGGTCTAAACTGTGTTGCTGGAACCAACAGGGGTAAAATAGCGAATGTCAACTACTGTTACCCCTGTAGCTATCCAGGGGATGTTACAAATTATGTAGAGAAGAGTAGAAAACAAATGTGGAAGCTGGCTGAGCTCCTCCCGTGGCAGAGGGTGCTAAGGGAGAAGTGTCTCAGGCAGCACAGAGTGGGAGACCAGGGTTCTGTTTTCAGTCTGTCTAGTCATACTTTTTTCATCTTCCCCCACCTGTTGTGTGTTTTTTTTTATTCTGGCTATAAAATAAATGAACACCCACCCCACAAGTTTCCACATTCCTCTGTGATCTGCACCGCCTCAGAGTTGATTATAAATTGGGGGGGGGTTGCGAGAGGGCAGAGCCCCCCATGTCGAGGGGTATGGGTGGTAGAGCCCCCTTCAGAAATAAAATGTCATGTGTAATATGTTTTTAATGGTAGTGGTCATCGGTGTGGTTTTCGGCTGCCACCACTGGTGTTGTTTTTTATTGCTGCATTTAGAACAGGCACTGTATTTGATTACGCTGTTTATACTGCACTGTTATTGTCGGCACTTTTGCTGTTGCCTAAATGTGTGCTCTAACAGCACCTACTATGATTACAGGCTTTAAGGCCTTGGCAATGTGGGTGAGCACACTCTCAACTGAGGCTCTGCCTACAGAAGTGGTGCTACAGCATCTCTCTACATCATCATGCGGGTCATATTTCTAGAGCAAATGAGAAACCTGTACTCAGCACATGGGATAGCAGGCACAGCCCTCTCCCATTTCATCCCATCAAGCCTCTAACGTCCTGGGCCTTGTCCCTCAGCCGTAGGCATGCCAACAATCCTGCTTCAATCCAGTGGCAGTAGGAGAACATACTTTCTGGGATATATTGAAGATTTCAGGTTAAAGGCTACAGTAGTGTATTTGAAGAAGAAACCCAGGGAACTGGGAAGTTTCTCAGGCAGATAGTGGGGCACTGTTGAGCCAAATGTAGAAAGGCACTGAGGCAAGTGGGTGCATACATTGATGGATTATTACACTTGCCCAGATTGTATAATCAGATTTATCCAATGTAAGTAGGATTTGGAAAGAAATAAATGTTTTATTTACTCAGCTATGCAGTATAAAATGTGAATAAATTATTTATTCTCACAGTTCCATGATTTGTCCTCACAGTTACAATTTATTCTTTGCTAACCAACATCCTATAAGATAAATTGAATATGCGATGGTGACTGGTTTAAATAACTGATTTATCTCATTCACTGGGTTTGCCTATGTGGCTTTACTCATGACTCTGTTTTACCCCACCATTCATGAGGTCACAGAGGTCAAAACCAACTCATCAGGAAAAATTATTTATTTAAAGCAGTCCCAATGTATATCTCAAATATATTTGCAGGAGTACATCCCTGCCTCTCTAATCATGAGTGGCGCAGCCATGAAAATGCAATTACACTTGGAGGTAGAAGTAACAACCCGATTATACAATATGGGCAGTGTAATAATTGCTTTATATAATACAAAGATGTGTTGCTAATATAAATAAACAGCTACTCTTGATTGTCTAAATGGTTGATAAACATGGACAAAATCATTTATTTTTATGGTCACACAATACATAAAAATAGATGTTTATTTTTATGTATGTCTACCTGCAGGACTAAATCATAAGATGTATTTGTTTTTTGTTTATAACCACTCCAGCTGTGTGTGTGTGTGTGTGTGTCTGAACAGCACCCCTATAATTAGGGTTGAGTAGAGTGTTTAATGTTAAAGCCCACTTTCTGCACTTTCATAACTTTGATAGCATTTGGCAGAATACCCTACAATTTAGCCTGCACAGTCTGGCTGCCAGAGTCTCAAGACATGAAAAGTTTCATGAGGGCACGCTGTTTGGTTTTCAAGATACAGAGTATTATGTATAAATTTATATATCAGCTCAGATCAGGCAGCCTTGTCTTGACACGGCAGTTGCAGCTTCAACTTTATGAGTTAAAGACAGCCAGAAAAGTATTCTAATTATGCCAGTATACTAGTCTATACAAGGGGACACACACATCAAGGTCATATACTGCAGTGTGGAACAGTTGTGCATGTACCAAAGGAACTGAGATGGCAAAAAGCAAACAAATTTCACTTGTGATCTTCAGAGTATTGTAATGGGGAGGGAGGCTGTTTTTGTTTCAATGATATGTTGTATGTGCTGGACCTGAGGATGAGTCCCTCAGGTGCGACAGCAGTGTATGGAAAGCAGTTCACTAACTCTCTGTAGCATGTAGACTCTGACACTACAGGGACCCTGCCTTGCACTCTGGTACCATTAGGTTACAGATGCTATGTGAAGGCAAGTGCACAGCAGAGTAATAATATTGACAGCTGTGCCAAAAGAGAAATCTCATTCTAAAACAAATAACTTCTGAAAAGAAAACAGTTATGATGGATGTCCCATCAGAGGTACATTAGAACAAGGCAGATGCATTTTATTTACCAAACAACAAGCATGTCCTTTAATAAGAGAACTGGCTGTATGGGATGGGGGTTGTCTTATGCTTCCTTTGGGGCCCAAATTGTCAGTACTTTGCTCTGTTTCCATAGCAACAGTAAAATTGTAAAAAGCTTGCTGCTGGAAGTACAGCTGCTAGAGAATTACTTTAACTTTTATCTGTGTGTGAGTGCACGTAGATGTGTATGTGTATGCGTTTGTGTCAGCGTGTGTGCCCATGTGTGAGTGTCATAGGGGTGATAGCTATAGTCAAACACAGTTAAGATCCCACCAACTGGAGCTGGATACAAGCAATTAACATGTTCCCATGAAATTGAAAGGAATTTTGTTTTATGTGGTGCCTTTCATACTCACTGTATCCCAAATCACTTAACAAAGCAATTAAATACCTGTAGTGCTACCGCCATTAAGCAAACTAATAACATTTACACACACACACACACACACACACACACACACACACACACACCCACACCCATACACAGCTGTATTACAATAGAACTTGTGTAACTGAAAGCGGGAATGTTTTCAGGACTCTGAGGATAACTCCCTACTCTTTGGAAAAATATCATGAGATCTTCAACTTACACCTAGACAGCAACCAGAGGTGATTAGAAGGGACCTTGGTTTAACATCTCATCTAAAGGACCCTCTCACACAGTTGCCATCCAAGCAATTTTCAGTGTGACAGATGCATTAGAGATGCTATTTTTTGTACACAGACATTGTGTACGACCATCAGTAGATGCACTTACGAACAGTGCCTCTGCAACATTCATGTGTGTTGCCAAAAGTAGATGTTTTGAATGGCATCACATTAAACCTTGCCTTTGTTAGCTCATTTGGAACAGACAGCCAGGTGAGTAACTTCAGTTGCTGCAACCTAATACTGGACAATTGGAGCTCTACCAGACAACTCTTAATTTATTCATTGAGAGTCATGTGACTAAGACCATGAAATAGAAAGGCCTGTCTATGTTGCGTAACTGGATTTCAGCAAATCATTGTCTACTGTCCCACACAGGAGGCTTGTTCACAAAATGGAAAAGCTGGAGAAAGCTGGTCAAGTAATACAATGTGTTTATTTCTCTCTCTCTCTCTCTTCAGTCAGAGTGCTAACGGTTACCACAGATGCCGTCATGCACAAACACATTCCAGGTCTGCAAACAAAATACACACCACAAACTGTGATGCAAAGCTTAAATACATTTATTTAATACAAGATGGCAAGTAGCCAAACAATGGTTCTGGTGCATTGAGGCACACCACAGTTTGTGCCAGGTATTTTGTTTGTAGTCATACAACGGGTTTGTAAGTGGCTACTAATTAAGGAACAAAGTATTATAAATAATGGCAATCTGTCAACATGGAAACAAGTGATCAGTCATGTCCCACAGGGGTCTGTAATAGGGCAAACACTGATTAATATAGTTACGTGATCACATGACCTGAAAGTGGGAACCAGTAGATGGGCTGCCAAGTTTGCTGATGGCACCAGAGTGGGTAGAACAGTTATTTCACAGGAACAGTAAATGAGATGCAGAGAGAGATGAGTGGGTGTTCCTACTCTCACACAGAACTCGACCATGGAGCAGACTGTCCTGGGCACATAGAAAGGCCATCTCAGGAACTCAACTCTCACATAGAACCTGGCCATGGAGCGGACTGTCCTGGGTGCATAGAAAGGTAAAGATTTGTTGCTGCTGCACAGCTATCTGGATAGTGTTTATAGCCTGTTTCTCCATCTGCAGGTTATAGAAACTGACCACTAGGAGTCAGTCTCAAGTGCTCCCCACTGCTGCTCCTTTCCCAGCTCTGCCCTGGCCCACACTACCCTTTCCCTTCCAATATCTCAGCTTCCTGGTCCAGCATCGCCACTGCTGGCCCTCTCACCACACTGGAATTGAACCTTGTACCCTCCACACCTGAAGTAGGTACTCTTTCTGCTGCACCACCGTGCCTGACCTCTATTATCTTTACCACAAACAAACTTCTGTAGTATACACTCCCACATCCCTACAATGGGTCATTTCTGGGGTCTACTTTTGATAATATGCAGCATACTACCTCTGCTAACACCATTCCAAGCCATACAACCTAGTCTTTCCAGTAAATATGGCCACACACAACCCTGTACATGTAACACCAAACACCTCAAGCCTCTTTCTGAGGGAGACCCACCCAACTTCCTCTGTTAGTCTATACCTCCACTCCCCCCCCCCCCACTTCTTTCTGGCCTACTCCTTGTACTCCCTTTCCATTCCCACTGTAGCTGCTATCATTCCCCGCTCATCACGCCACAGACACATTATGACTAAACTTCTTAAAACTGCCATACTACAGCATGCCATCCTTCTTCTCCTCCTATCTGGTAACGTCCATCTCAACCCTGGCCCACCTCTGTCCCACTTCCCCCACAGTAAAAAACTGCATGGCCTGCTGATCACATCTCTTAACCTCAGAAGCCTACAGAAAAAAACTAACTTCTCTCCAGGCCTGGATTGCACAACACGCTCCTGATATACTGGCCCTGACTGAAAGCTGGCTATCAAAAAATACCCCTGACTCTGAGGTAGCTATAAATGGCTATTCAATCTTCCAGGCTGATAGGTACAGCAAAAAAGGTGGGGGCTGTGCTTTATACATAAAAAACTCCTTACAAGCCCTCCCCATCCCTCTCCCAACCCTTACTCATGGAGCCCAAGCCCTCATAGTCAAGTTATTACTGGGTAACCAAGGAAAGACCCTTAACCTTATGGTCCCCTACATCCCACCACAAAACCAAAAACCTGCCTTTGACAAAATTTTGGCGACTATCTCATAACTTTCCTCTAAAGGTGAAACCATCGTTGTAGGGGATTTTAATATAAATTGGATGTCCCACTCGTCCTCCACCTAAAAGGATTCTACTACAGCACTGGACCTTGTACAGGTTATCCAGATCCCAATCCAGCTAAATGACAAAACTGGAACCTCCACCCTGCTAGACCTCATTTTCACAAACCGTCCCAACAATCTCTCACAGGTCAAGGTCCTCCCAGATACCCTCAGTGACCACTCTCCCATGGCATGTCTGTGGTCAAACAAGGCCCCCACTACACCCCCCACTACCACTTAACTTAGGCGACTAAAAAAAGGTTCCCTAACCAGACTCAAGGCATTCCTCAAGGCCAGTGACTGGTCTCCTATTTACAGTGCCACTAACGTAAATACAGCCATCTCATACTTTATCAAAATGTTAAATACTGCCTGTGACATCCTTGCCCCTTTCACTAAGTGATACATAAAAAATAAGAATACCCCCTGGGTCTCTCAAGCTGTGCTTGACAAGATGCACCACTGAGACAACCTCTGGCACACAGCCCTAGAATCTCGATATTCCCATGACTGCCAACTGTACCGTGAAGCCAGGAACAGCTGTAACTGGGCTATCTGCCAAGCTAAGGCAACCCACTATCACCAGGCACTCACATCCACATGGAGCTCAGGTCATGATTTCTGGAAAAATATTAAAGAAATTAGCAGGAAACCAGTCTCCTCCCCTCCCATCTCACTATTGATGACGCCATCATTCAGGACCCATTAGCCATCTCAACGCCCTAAACAACACCTTCCCTGACCTCAGTAGTGTACTGCCAGCCAACTTCTTTGATCCTCCTAAGATCTTGTAACCCAACACCCACCCAGCAAAATACTACCCCCTTTCCATCTCCAGACTATTTCCCCCAGTACTGCAAGAAAATACATTTCCAATTACATCAGCAAGTCCCATCACAGTGGTGATACCCTGGACTTAAAACTCCTTTGCCTCACATTAGATGAGGTTCTCTCCCTTTACCAAAATTCGAATATGTCCTTTGCCTTGGACAGTTCCCCACATCCTGAAGTGTGCAGTTATCACCCCAATACTTAAGGGTGGTGACTGCACCACAACAACAATCACCGCCCCTTCTCTAGTCTCGGCCCCTCTCCAAGCTCTTGGAAAAAGTTGTCTCAGACCAGCTAACTGACTATCTCTCCAAATATAACCACCTGTCCCCTGTACAACATGGCTGCTATAGTGGCCACAGTACTACCACTGCTCTTCTCAAGTACACGTCCTTCATACATCAAGCCCTGGAGAACAGACACTTGGTAGGCTCTGTCTATATAGATCTTATCAAGGCATTCTATAATGTTAATCATGCCTTACTTAGTTAGGATTGGGTCCACCATCTCCTCTAACTGCAGTGTTATCTATGGGGTCCCCCAAGGGTCCATACTAGGCCCTCTCATTTTTAGCCTGTTCCTCAACTCCCTTCCCCAATCTTGCCCTGGTAAAATACTTCTCTATGTGGATGACGCTGTTATTTTTGAAAGCCATCCCCAACCCTCCACACTCCAACATACCCTCCAGGAGTGTTTCAATGAAACTGAATCCTGGTTTGTGGTGCATAAATTAATTCTCAACTTTAATAAAACCAAATCCATGGTTTTCATCCACCGTCAAAACCAACTTAGCCACTTTAAAATGAACATCAGTAACTTAGCCAGTGCCCCAATTGAGCAAGTCTCTACATTCAAGTACCTGGGTTTAACCCTAGATACCCCCCTCACCTAATACTCTCACATTCAACACTTCTCATCTGCCCTTAACTCCAGGAATGGACTCTTATACCATCACAAACACTACCTCACCCCTGAGGCCCTCCGCCTTGCAACATCATCTTTGGTCTTCTCCCTCGTCGACTACAGTATAGTGATCTATGGCACAGCAGATCTAACTGCCCTCTCCTTGGTAAAAAACACACTAAATAAACCCTTTAGACTGGTCATTGACTGTGACAAACACACACACACACACCTGTGACCTATACAAATCTGCAAATTGGCTAAATGATGAATTCAGTCTAAAATATCATGCACGCATCCTTGCCAAAAATATATCTCTCAGACAAGCCCCACCGGGCCTGGACTCACGTATCACAATAGCCCCACCAACTTGTGTGTCCACAAGTAACTTTAGGTCCTCCATTTCAGTACCCCACTGTAGAACCTCCCTGTGTCAAAGGGCTTTTCTTCACCAGGCACCTAAATGGCTAAATGGCCTCCCAACCACCATCTCCCAGGAACCTAAACTTGGTTCTTTCAAAACCTCTCTCAAGAACTTTCTCCTTCAGCAATCTTCCTGTGACTGCCTCTAAACCAGCCAACACCCTCTGTTTCCTAGTTTACCCTTCTTGGAGCCAGAGTATAGAGTATTCGAAGCATCTTGTGTCACTTGGTGCATTTAGGAATTCCACAATTGTTTGACGCTGGGTAAGGTCTACCCTAGAAGTGTGTAATTTTGTCATACCTACTTGTAACTAGGGCCCTCCAGGCCTGATTCTACTGTATCTGCTGCTTAATATCTGTCTCTATTGTTGTTTAAATTTTGTTACTATGTATTTTCACCCACTACTATATCCACCCAACCTATGTATTGCTGACATGGAGCCTTTGCAAAGGAGTCTGTGACTCAAAGGTTGTAATTTCTAATGCACTTATGTAAATAAATAAAATAAAATAAAAACTAGCTGGAGGAGTGGGCAGAGAAATAGTGATACATTTCAATGTAAAGAAATGAAAAGTTATGCACTTTGGAAAGAAACATTTAAAGGTTAAGTACCAAAAGATTTAGAGATTGCCAAAAGTCAACAGGAAATAGTCCTGGGGTAGTACTCAGCAGCACATTCAAATGGGACCAACAGTGTAGAGTGACAACTAGCATGGCAAACAGAATCATGGCATATAACAAGAGAAACATCATAAGCAGGTCGAGATACTATATAACAATGCCCATGTACAAATCCTTAGACCCCATCTTGACTGCAGTGCCAAGGTCTGGTCCCCATAACTGAGAAAGGAATTATCATGATCAAAAATGTCCAAAGGAGAGTTACACAGGAGACTGAGTGCTTGGAGAATATAAGCTATGTGAACTGATTGGCAGAACCAGGACTCTTCTCATTCAAAAAATAAACTCAGGGGAGCCATAAGCATGGCATTTATATGCATGAAAGGGATAACACCATCAGATCAAGCACAGCTCCTCAGGATACACAAGGATGACACAACAATGGGGCACATCATGTCACCAAAACAAGGAACAGTCATGGGAATTATCATAAAGAACTACTTCACAGAACGAGTGGTGAATGTGTGGAAGAGAATATCAGAGCAGGTGGAATCAGCTGATGCTGTCACTACCTTTAAACTCAGACTTGATAGGTACAACTCTGGTGAAGACCTGGCTCCTAGCAGAAGTTGGAGCAAAGGTGGTTCAGGATGCCAGAGCAAGGGAAGGGCATGGCAGATGTTAGTGCATGTCCGTGGAAGTGTGCAGTATGTGTAATGACATCATTGCTCATCGGACATCCTTGGGGAGAAAATAGGGAAACACCAGTCAGAAGCTACATGCTGCAGGACACCCACAGGCTCCCCACCTGACCATCTAGGCCCCACCAGCAGAACTGGATGCTGATTGATGGCAGAAGATGGGGAACCCAACCAACCCTGCCAGTGGGAGGATCGTTGGGGCAAAGAAGTGGCAAGGTAAGTCCTGGCAGACATCAGAGTGATGGGGCTGGGGTGTCCAGGAATGGGGGCTGAGTGGACCGGGGGGGGTGATAAGAAGAAGAACAAACAAAAAAGTACACTCGTCTTTCCAATGGTGATGCTCTCTTTCTTTTTTGTTAAAACCTTTCTTGACTGCAAATGATTTACTGGTACAGTAGTTACAACAAAATTCAGCTCATAGTAGACATACAGTTTAGCCAGTAGAATTTTGTATGCGACTTTGGACAGCACATTTGACACTCTACTGGTACACGTTTACTGAAGAACAATGAAGAACAAAATATAAAAATCTTAAAGCCCATTTATAATGCAAAACTGTAAAATTCCCCTATGCATCCAGATGAGGATCAAAGTACAAGGACTATGCATTTGTACATTTTATTTTCCCAGCAGAGTACAGCTGAGATTCAATGTCTCCTTTTAAGTGAGTTCCTGATTTTGCCAGTTTGTACAGATTGGTGGACTGAAACATTTAGAGGTAAAAGAAAAAGACTCAAACCTGTGTGCTGCTGCATGTGATACATAATCTTTATTTATCCCCCTTCAAATAAGCAATACTCAGTGGAGTTTCAATTTTAAAATCGCTTATGCTGCTTTATTTATTATTTTGCAGGGGCTCCATTTTGTTGCCTCCAAATGTTGCAATGTTTGCCAATAATGCTGTTATTCACCAGACTTTGTTTTACCTGATGGTGTTTATGTGCATGGCACGCATTTTGAAAATCGAAGTCATCTTGTCCTCATTAAGTAAATCAAAATTATATGTCTAATTAATTATGCATGAGCCTAACTATCTCATTCATTGGCTACTGTGCTGGGCTGAAATCTCTTAGAAATGCCAGCACGGCAGCTGCTCAGTTCAGTTAGCGGTGAACTATAATAGTGCAGGGTTGCTGACAGAAAGGTTTGAAAAATAACACAACTACAGAAACGTAGGTGTGCTGTGTACATGCAGAATGCATTCTACATGCTTAATTGTGCAATGTTTGATTTTTGGTTCACATACACAAAGTGAACCTAAGCGAACCAGGTCTAAAAAGAAAATCAGGTGCGCATGCTGCAGGCTTGACATGTGTACAGCAGGTAAGCTGATGTGAACATCTTCTAAAAATTACATCAGGTTCACGTGTTGCAAGCTTGACATGAGTGCAG
Organism: Neoceratodus forsteri; assembly: GCA_016271365.2. Classification (NCBI taxonomy): domain Eukaryota; kingdom Metazoa; phylum Chordata; order Ceratodontiformes; family Ceratodontidae; genus Neoceratodus; species Neoceratodus forsteri. The sequence goes on along the minus strand of CM057449.1, from coordinate 604,289,415 downwards.
CAGATAAGCTGATGTGAACATCATTTAAACATCATATCAGGTTCACATGCTGCATGCTTGCCATGTGTGCAGCAGCTAAGCTGGTGCAAATCTCATCTAAAAGTACATCAGCTTTTATTTCTTATACTACTGCTAGCAATTAGAAACATTAAAATACATTGTTATTTGAATTCCCATAAAACTTATGTAAACTTATTAATTCTGATCCTTTTGCAAGTTGTTTAATGGCATTTGATTGTTGTCATTAAATCACCATTAATTTGTAAACTATTGTTTGCTTACTGCATTAAATGCCTATAACCGGCCAACATCCCCCATTCCAGATGTATGAAGAGGGGCCTCTGTGTTGTTAAGCCTACCCTTTTTGTTTTGGACCATGCAAATTCCTTATGCATATTTAGTGCTACAGATGTATTTCTCCATGACTGTTTCAGCTCACTTACTCTCCCTTTGTCATTCTGTATTGAACATATACACTATGGTCATGATTAGCACTCTTTGTGCTGAGTAGGGTCTTGGAAGCATGCACCATACCTCACATTTTGTCACTGAAATGAGGGACATGGACAATCAAAATGAGGGACAATGAGGGACACTAACCCACATGATGATCAGGACACATCATGAAACATGGAGATACGGTACCTCTGAATGCAATAGAAACCAATGCATTGGCACCTGAGAATGAATTTCTACCATAAAGCAGGGTGCCATTTAGCTAGGGAAGAGGGGGGCAGTTGCCTCCCCCCAATATCTGAGCCTAGGTTGTTCTTATGGCATGGCAATAATGGCATTAAATTTGGTTTTAATCTTTTGCACAATAAGTGCCACCTGGCCTGTGTGTGCTCATGCTGCAGGTACTCTCCAGTCTTGACTGTTTCTGTATTGTTTTGTCCACTCTCTCCACCTATTAGTGGTGGCACCACCACATGTGATGTGGATGAGCTCCAGCCAAGAAAGAGCACGTGAGTCTTGCAAGTGCGATACTGTCTTTCCTGCCACAGAGTAGACAGACTGCACACTACAGCTTGAAGGAGTCAGTGAGCACTGAACTCTCAATAGCAGTGTTGCAGCAGCATATTTTTGTTGGTCTGCTGTTAGTGAGTCTCTGCCTCCCATGGTGATTGAATGGGCAGAGGGTGAGCTAGAAGGTAACTCGAGACTAGGCTGCCTACTTACTCTACTAGGCTCACCTTGCAAAAAAAAACCAAAACAGCACAGACCCCCATGGCAGCAAGCTAGGCTTAGCTGCAGTGGTGACAGCGGTGTGGGTGGCCTTCATAGCCCTTGATCAGTGAGTGCAGTGCAGCAGCAGCCACAGCAGCAGCCAAACATGAAGCAAGCAACCCAGGTTGGTTGGGTTCAGTTGGTGAGGTGACTTGGTCACAGACCATGTTGGGGACCTGTGATGGTCAGTTCTAGCATCCAGCTTCTGACGGAAGTAGAGAGGGGGCGTGGACTGAAAACTGGGCTGGTGGCACACTGTGCCAGGCTGCAGGTTCTGGCCACATGGCCGGGTAAGTAAAAGTAAATAATTTTTTTACAGGGAGATTCAGGAAGGACTGAAATATTGATGTGTTTTTTACGTATCTTCACCTTTGGGCAGCTTCATGAGCCATAGAGGATGGGTATTGAATGTAATGGAGTCAGGGAGAAAAATCAGGAGAAAGTTTTTTTTTGGGGGGGGGGGCAGAACTTAAGCCAGGAAAAAAATTGGTTAGTAATTGTGTGAGTTTAAGCCCAAGTCTAGTGCACTGCTTCAGGGTATATACAGACGAATCTTACACATTTTAATTTTTCCTTGATTTGCATATCACTTTTCAGTCAAAACAAATAAGTTTTACATTTTAGAGATGTTACAGACATTCTAGAGCTGTCCCTTGCATTCAAGGACAGTTGAGTGGTATGGTATGCATAGACTATTGGAGCCCCACTATAGTCAGGCTTATGCCCCCCCCCGAAGCTGACCTCCACATCCCCATGCTCAGGAACATTATGACAAAGGGCAAAGGAGACTGCAGGGGTGTGCACCATTGAAATTAATGTTTATTACTATTTTATACATTATTGATGGAGAGTTTGAGATTAATGAAGGCCACCGCTTGACTAACAAGGGCCTTCTTAGTAGAACAGTGGCTGTCATTATTCTACAACTCACCATCATAATGTATAAAATAGTAATAAAAAATAACTCCATTCATTTCAAGGGGGTACACCCCAGCACTCTGACCCATGGACAACATCTCTTAAATACTCCTGCCTCTGGCTCCCTACTACTCAAGTAAGAGACTTTTTACTTGTAGCTATACTTGGTGGATTGTCAGTAGCAGCATGGCTGTACCCGCTGCAGTTTGTGTGTGTGTGTGTGTGCATGGGGGGGGGACTGGCCATGTGGGTGTGTATCGAATTATTGCTTCTTTTGTGTTTGCACCTTAAAGTCTGTTTGTGTGGAAGCATTCAAAACTACGGAGAGAAAATAGTAGGAGTATAGGCCAGACAGAAATAATTAAGTTGTTTTGTGGGTAAGTATGTGTATTGGGGGTGAGAAGAACCACTTGTGTTTCCATTGGTATGTGTACTACAGTTCAACTGTGAAACTGAAATGAGGTAGCGAAGAAAACTGAAAAGTATAAAAGTGGCTACAAGCATGCCTCATGCATGCAGATGTATTCAGATATGTGTTGAAGTACAAGTGAACCATATGTGTGCAGACAGTATGGCTTAGGGGTTAAAGGCACTGAACTGCAAGGCAGGAGACTTGGAGGCATGAAGACCTGGGTTTGAATCTCATCAATACCCATTTGAGCATGGTGTGATCCTGAACAAGTCACCTAACTTTTATGTGTGCAGTTATCAGTGACCACTTGTTTTTTGCATGCATGCCACGTGTATGCAGTCTTTTCCAATTTAACATATAAATCATGCTTTCCACACTTGCTTGCTGCACATATGCCACATGCATGCAATCAGTTCCAATTTAACATTTAAATCATACTTGCAGCACACATATCACTTGGGTAGTTTTATGTGTGCAGCATGAACACATTGCATATAATTATTTCTGTAAGGGCTAATCACTTAGAAAACATTTGAATAATAAAACAATTTATGAAAAAGTCACAACATCTGAAAACATAATACCTCCCTGAACAGGGAACAGGACACAAAGAAAGCATGCAGCACCACAGACACACAATTTAAAAAAACTCAGCAATAAAACAAAACAGCTCAAAAACATTCATTATTGCAATTAGACTTATAATGACAATAATGACCTCAGAGCCTCGAGCCACCCTTCCAACCAGCTGGTCATAATCTCCAGGAAATGACTGGCTCTTCGGTCATTATTGCTTAAATGAAAAGCTTTGAAATTCAACCACCACTGTAGGTTGCTAAATTGAGGGAGGGGATGAACACTTATTGGGCAGCAGCCCACAGATACAGTTTGAGCCCTCTTCTGATATGAGGTGCTTCCTGATGTCCATGTAAGAGAACTGTTTTCTGCAACTTTCCCTGCTTTAGAGAACAGTGTTTACCACCACAAAATGCCTTTCAAAACTTTTAAAAAACCTACAGAGAAAACGTCTGTCCATGCAGAGCAGGAGAAATCTATAGTGGTACTGAAGCAGAAATGGAGTATACATTCAGGCCATAGAGCTCCTTTAGAACTAATGGGATGTTCTAGTAGGATGTCTGTGATTCTGGACTGCACTAAAATGTCATTAGAACCCAGCATGACTGTGCAGTTTCGGCATGACCTACAAAATGTCACTAATCATTTTTTTACAAAAGAAGAGAGACAGAGCAATGCTAATTGCTTCTAATAGATTGGAATTGTGACTGTACACTCTAAACATTTTCAATTAAATACATTCAGACACACATAGGACCACAGAACATGGCTGATGGCCATTTTCTTCATGTCATTTGTTCAGGGTCAAATAGTAAGTGGCTTGGGTGGGATTGCTACTTCGGTTTCCTGATTCTCAAGCCTTTGCTCTAGCCACTTAACCATGCTGCCTCTAGATTAAGTAAACTGAAAGGGCCAACCTGAACAGTTTTAAGGCTAAAGTTTTGTTTTTTATACACCTGCAGAAAATTCCTGATAATACAAAAACATAGTAACAGAATTTGATGGCAGATAAGGACGGCTTAGCCTACCCAGTCTGCCCATTTTGCCCTACCTACATTATTACTGCAGACAGTACTTAATCTACAGGTCTTTTTCACTTCCCCTTCCTTTCTACTATGATTCCATTGATATCCCACACATTATTGAACCCCACCACTGTTTTGGCCCCACCACCTCTGCTGGAAGGCTTTTACATGAATCCACCACTCTTCTGTGAAGAAGCAGCTTCATAGCATGTCCCTTTGTTCTTGAGCACTTTTTTCTTCTGAAAAATACTTCCTTCCAGTACCTTATTTACTCCTGTGAGGTATTTAAAGGTATTTACCATATCCCTCCTCTCCCTTCTGTCTTCAAGGGTGTGAATAATAAGGTCCTTTAATCTCTCCTCATAGGACATTTGATGCAGACCCTGCACCATTTTAGTTGCCCTCCTTTGGACAGCCTCCACTCTGCCTCTGTCATTCCAGAGATGTGGCCTGCACAACTGGACACAGTACTGCAGATGGGGTCTTACCTGCGATCTATGCTGAAGTAATGCCACTTCCCTTTTTCTGCTGGTGATACTGCTCCTTCTGCACCCCAGCATGCCACTAGCCCTCCCAACTGCCTTATCATGCTGCCTGGCCACTTTTAGGTCATCAGATATGATTACCCCCAGGTTTCTTTCCAGCTTGGTATTAGTCAATACCACGCTGCCCATTTTGTACTCCACCCCTTGGTTTCTGTGCCTTAAGTGCATTATTTTGCACTTTTTTGCATTGAAACCCAGCTGCCCTACCCTTGGCCACTCCTCTAGTTTTCTCAGGTCTCTCCTCATCCTTTCCACACACCCCTTCCTCGAGTGTCCACTCTATTACAGATTTTGGCATCATCAACATAGAGGCAGACCTTCCCTGCCAGCTTCACTGCAATGTCACTAATTAAGGCATTATAGAGGACTGGTCCCAGCTCTAACCCCTGAAGTGCCTCTGGTTAGTCTTCCTTCATCAGAGTGAACTCCATTTACCATCACCCTCTGTCCTCTATCCCCTAACCAATTTTGTATCCTTTTTACCATCTTTGTACCCACTCCTAAGCTACCCAGCTTACTTACTAGTTTTCTGTGTGGAATGGTGCTGAAAGCCTTACTGAAATCTAGGTAGGCCATGTCCACTACTCCACCCTGATCTAATTCCTTTGCCATTCAGTCAAAGAAATCTGTCAGATTCGTTTGATATGAATCCCCACCAATGAACTCATGCTGTCTTGGGTCTTCTAACCCACAGTATTCAATATATTCCACAATCCTTTCCTTCAGTGGTGATTCCATTAACTTCCCCACCGCTGAGGTCAGGCTGACTGGCCTATGATTGCAAGCCTCCTCCCTGCTGCCACTTTTGTGTAGTAGGACTACATCTACCCTCACCCAGTCCTCTGGATCCACTCCTGTTTCCAGTGAGCAGCCCAAGATGCTGTCGCAAAACCCTACAGGAATTATGCCCACATCAGCTTGACTAGTAGCAAAATCTTACCCAAGAGATATATTTTCAGAAAACAGCAGATCAAGAAATTCAGACTGGAACCCCACACTTTTGAGATTGGCACATGTTATTTCCTACAGAGCATAGGAAATAAGTTCAGTCCACTTTCAGTTTTGGCCCTAGCACAGACAGTACAGTAGGTTTGTGATGTCCTGTCCACAGTGTGATAGTCAGCATCATTACTAAGCAGGGGAATAACTAAGCATACTTCCCATACTCACAGATACACACAAAATATCTGGCCAGCTGCTTAAGTTAAGTGTGCCTTTTTGTTTGTTTGTTTTTTACTTGATGGCACCTGGCGGTAAGTTAATAGAACGGTGGGGGGGGGGCTCCCGGAAGCTGACCCACCTCTCTGACCATTTTTTTATGGTTCAGGCTTCTCCTTCTCATCTCACACACTTTATCAGTAGCACACTGTGTGATGCACAGTGCAACATCTTTTCCTGCTGCCCCATGATCGGCCACTGGTGCATTGCACACTGACCCTTCATTACATCCTTTGAGTTGGGTCCTCTGCCCTGTCTGGCTCCAACTTTTTCTGCCAATAGGTCTGTCTTTCCTACCAGAACTATAACTCTCCCTCCTTCACCAATCCAGTGGGCATCTGAGGTAAGAAAAATTTGCTTCTGTTTGAAACTGCATTTAATTTGGGCTATGAAATAAGCTATATATTTTTTTCAGCAGACGACTGGTTCCCCTACTTGGAGTAGAATGCTAACTTGCTTGAGCTGGCAGCAGGCTGTTTGTGATGTTGTGTACTCTGGCAACACATAGATTTTTTATTGATTAATTTTATTTTAGTCTTTGTTAACCGTGTAAGTGAGCTGATCCAGAGGACCATTTTCAGTCATGACTCAGGCCACATAGTGGCAGGCAACAAACAATAACAGAAATATAATACAATAAGTGGGTACAGGCAACAGTATAACAACAGCAACATCATGTAAGAACACAAGATTTAGGGTAAATCGGTCATAAACATTGCAGTATACAGGACATTTAAATCAAATCAGACTTTGTTTGTAAAAGGCACCTTTCCAAAACCAAGGCGCCTGTACATAACATAATAAAAATCAATAAATAAATAATTAAACAATGTTAAAAATTTATCCAAAACATCAACTTTAAAAATCACTATATGCATAGCTAAAAATAAATGTTTTTAATGCCCCCTTAAAACTTTGGACAGTTGGGCAATCTTGCACCTGATGAGGTAGAGAATTCCACAGGGTTGGGGCCATAAAACTAAAAGATCTGGCCCCAGATGTCTTTAAACGAACCCTGGGAATCTCCAGCAATCCCTCGTCAGTGGATCAGAGAGAGCGGGAGGGACAGTAGGGACAAAGGAGATCTTTCAGGTAACCAGATGCCTGATCATGTAGGGCCTTATAGGTCAGTAAATTGACCTTGAAGGTGATTCGCCAGTGTACTGGCAGCCAGTTCAGTCTGCGGAGCACAGCCATTATATGACTGGCCCTAGAAGAACCAGTCAATAGCCGGGCTGCAACATTCTGCAGTAGCTGCAGGTGGCGAATATCTGCCCCCGGTAGCCCAAGATAAAGGGCGTTGCAGTAGTCAAGGCAGGAGGTAACGGAGGCGTGGACCAAAGTAAGAAGATCATCAGGAGGAACCAGGTGCTTCACCCGGGTGATGCTCCTCAGATGGTAAAAAGAGGCTTTGACAACTGATGACACCTGAGATTTAAGTGTCAAGCAGTCATCAAACACAATGTCCAGGTTCCACCCCTCAGTCTGAGGTAGTTAGCTGAACACCCCCAAGCCATAAACCCAGGGGTGATCCCACCAACAAACCTGCCTCCTGGCAACCTGGGTCCACAACCACCGCCTCACTTTTCTCTGCATTCAACTGCAGCCAACTCACATTCATCCAGTCCTGGATTTCAGCTAGACAGTTATTAAAGACCGAAATGACAGCATCTTGGCTGGGCACAAAGGGCATGTACAGTTGAGTATCATCTGCATAGCAGTGAAACCTCAAACCATACCGCCTAATAATCGCTTCCAACAGCAGCATATACACTGCAAACAACATGGGCACCAAAATGGAGCCCTGCGGCACCCCACAGGATAGGGGGAATGATGTCAAGGAAAAAATCCCAGACACCACTGTCTGAGTCCTACCCTTGAGGAAAGAACAAAACCAACTGAGGACTGTACCAGACAGCCCACAAATAAACCACAAGCACTCCAATAGCACACCATGGTCCACGGTGTCAAATGCTGCAGAGAGATCAAGAAGGACCAAGATGGAATGGGTATTTCGATCTCTCGCTATTAGGAGGTAATTTAGTACCCAGACAAGAGCTGTCTCAGTACTATGTCTTTTCCTAAATCCAGACTGGAGAGAATCATAGACATTGTGGCTGGTCAAATTACCATCCAGCTGCAACGCGACCACCTTCTCAATAACCTTACCCATGAAGGGCAGGTTAGAGACAGGCCTGTAGTTGGCCAGACAATCCAGGTCCAAGGAGGACTTTTTAAGAAGGGGCTGAACCACAGCCTCCTTCAGAGGATTTGGAAGAATCCCCCTCTTCAAAGACCTCCAGACTATCTTAGCAAGGACCGGACCGATTTTATCCACACAGCCCACTAAGAGACATGTGGAGCCCGGGTCCAAACCACAGTTGGTCAGATGCAATGACTGGATGACCATCACAATGTCACTGATTGTGGGAAGGCTGAAGTCAGACCACACAAATTGGGTGTCCGACATCTCCTGCCGACCATCACAGCTCCCATTAGGGAGGGTCAAGCAGACATCAGTCCTAATTGTGGCAACCTTATCTGAAAAGAATTGAGCAAACTCCTCACACCATTCTTGAGAAAAGGCTCTTCTGGGCTGAAGACATATTGGATTGCACACTCTGTCCACGGTCTGGAAAAGCTGAGCTGGTCGATTCTGTGCAGCAGCAATCTCTCTGGACAGGAATTCTGCCTTCTTATGAGAGATTGCTGATTGATAGACACATAATGGTCCGCCAAACTAAGTTTGTCACAATCCAGGCCCAATTTCTGTCAGCACCTCTCTAACCTTTATCCAACTCTCCTCAACTCCTTCAGAGTCTCATCAAACCAAGGAGACCTGGGGCGAAGAGTGAGGGGATGAACACGAACAGGAACAATGGAATCCAGGGCCCCTACTACTGCCTTATTATAGGCAAGTACCAAGTCCCCTGGATCGATGTAATCACTTGGAAAACCCGATAGGCCAGTACCGCCATCAGGCCATATGGGGAGACACCCCTTAAAGGGCGGTACCGGACCATCTCCATAGGGGCTGACCTACTAGGGGTTGCCTCAAAACTGAACCCAATGGTATGATGGTCAGATCACCCGACTGGTTCCACCACCAAATCAGGTATCTCCATCCCCAGTAGGAACACCAAGTCCAATGAATGACCACCAATATGAGTTGAGGAGGAAATAACCTGTGTCAGTCAAAGACAGTAAGAGCAGTGGTACATAAAATAAATAAATATTTTCATTTGTTTATTGTAAGGTGTGTATGACTTTTTCTTTTTTTAAATCAGTTTTTTGAGATATTTCAGCTAGTATAAAAATAATGGCTTAGAAATGTTTGCACACTAGCATTAGAAACAACTTTGCTACTCACACTTTGTGTGTAGCAGTTATGGTTCATGAAGCATTCACATTTGTTTATGGTATGGTGTGTGTATGGTTGACTTTGTCTGTCAAGCCTTGCAAAAGAGAGAGGAGGAGGGAGGGAGGGAGGGACAGCTGTGGAATAGGGATGCTAACTAGTGAGCAGATTTGACAGACCAAATGGCCTTTTTCTGCTGGCAAATTTTGTACGTTTGTAAAAAGGATAAAAATACATAATCACAGATGTAGTGGCTCATCCAATATTATTATTATATTAGCAACAAGTAAAATGAGTGGGTCCACCTTACCAGAGGTTTTCAGTATAGTCCAAAGCACATTTATGCAGTGTTAGTGGCGCAGCAGGTTGCACACTCACCTCTGATGCCAGAAGATTGGAAGGCTGTGGGTTCTATCACCACACCAAGCACTTTGGGTTAAATCCCAATACTTTATTTATTTTTTTATTTATTATAGCATCGGAATTACAAACCTTTGAGTCATAGACTCATTTACAAAGGCTCCACATCATTTAACAGGAGACAAAAAACACACTATCAACAGTACAACTATGGTACAGGATGGTGGAGACACATAATATACTGTGCAATTGTTTAAACAGTATATAACATAGTACATTATACACAAAATAGTAGTGGTTCAAGGTGGGTTGGTTGGTAGAACTATTATGGGCAGATGTAGGTATGTGAAGTGAGGAGGTGGCTCCTGAGGCCACCTTGAAAGCACCAAGTTTGGAGTGGCAGGTGACTGATGTGGGCAGGGAGTTGAACCAGGAAGAGGCTCTGACACAAAAAAGATATCTGTGCTAGGGTGCTCCTGACCCTTGGGACAGCCACTGATGCTTAATCTGAGCTGCGGGTGTTTAACATGTGCGTGTTGGTAATTTGGGATTCTGCTACTCCTGGGGGTGTTAGACCCAGGAGGGTTTTTTTGACCATGAGGCAAGCCTGATACTGAAGTCTTTCCTCGAAATTGAGGATCTGGGTGAGGGAGTAGAGGGTGCATTTGTGTGTTGTTCGATCCACACCAGACAGGAGCCTGCAGGCTTTGTCTATGACCACTTTTAATTTGTTAATAGACATGGCATCTGCAGTGGCATAGACTAGCAGTCCATAGTCAATCAGGGACATGACAGATGAGGTGATGGCTAGTCTCAGTGTTTCCAGGGGTAGGCAGTACTTATGGCGAGATAGGAGGCCAATACAGGTACTAGCTGTAGAGGTGAGTGTGCTGATGTGTGCGTGGAAGGTAAGAGCAGGGTCAAATATAATTCCCAGGTATTTATAGAATGAAACCTGTTCAAGGGGGTGGAGGGAACTGGAGGGGATTTGGAGGTGTACACTTTTTAATTTGCTCTGGTGATGTGCAAATAGCATTGTCTTGTTTTTTTTTTTTCAGGTTATTGACTAGCCTATGCTCATTGAACCAGTACTCAGTCTGGCTGAAAGAGTGCTGATGCGAGGTCTGCAGACTGGTGGGGTTGGTGTGGGAGTCAGAGAGGATGGTGTCATCAGCATATAGTAATATTTTTCCAGTGCATGATGAGGGAAGGGCATTAAGAAATAGACTAAAAAGCAGTGGTCCCAGAATGGAGCCCTGTGGTACTCCAGATTGTACAGGGCGGGTGCAGGATAGCATACTGATACTGTAGTGCAACATGGGGGGGGGGCGCTGCATGCCTGAGGTGCCATCTTTCAGATAAGACTTTAAACCAAGGACCTGTTCTGGTGGTGGTTGTTCAGGTGGATACTAAAGATCCCATGGCACTTCTCAAAAAGAGGAGGGGAATTTCCCCTGGTGTCCAGGCCAAATTTCCCTCATTCACTAAAAATACCACCAACAGCTTAATCTGGATCAATTTCAGTTGGTTACCATCTGTATCCCCCCCCACCCCGGTCGCCAGTGAAAAAGGGACTTCTGGTCTCACCCGGTCAACAAAATTCAAAAATGCATTAAATAAATAAAATAAACACTTCTTGTTAATAGCAAAGCAAAACAGTCAGCACTCCACAGTTCCAAATGAGAATTTTTTAATCCAAAACTTGGTTCACAATGTGATAAATCTCAGTAGCAAAAGCAGCAAAAGACAAGCAAGCATGGGCTCCATAAAATTGCAAAGGGTCTAAAGCAGTTCCAATAACATCTAAAACATAAACATTCACCATTCTGCAGACCTGAAAAAGACCCAAAGGCAGCCACCACACAACCGTTAACGTTTCAATGTCTCAATACTGACTTCATCATCAGAACATGTGGCATAGATGAATAGCTGCTCTTAAATGTTCAACTGTTTAAAGTGACAGTGGAACTCAAAGTGAATCATGGACGTATAAACATCAGAATGTTCCAAATTAAATGATATCATTTGGAACATTCTGACGTTTATCTGTCTATGTGTTTATGTGTCTTAATGTCTGCTTTAGAGATGTACAATATGTTGATGCAACTCATTTATAGTGTGTAATACTAATTTTTTTCTCTTTTGTGAAAAATACATCTGATATATTGTGTATCAATTAGAAGCAATCATTTTTAATGGTTCTGTACAATGTGTGCTCTTCTGTTCTGTGTATGTTTAAGTGTTATTTATTTATTTATTTTGAAAATTTATTTGGACAATACAATTAGATTTTTATGATTAGAATGTATATGCACTTGACCTTTGTATTGATTCACTTTGAATTGCACTGTCACTTTAAATAATTGAACATTTAATTGCTGCTCCATCTATGCCACATGTTCTGATGATGACGTCAGTATTGAGACATTGAAACATTAACGGTTGTGTCGTGGCTGGTGTTGGGCATTTTTCAGGTCTGGAGAATGGTGAATGTTTTAAGTTTTAGACATTATTGGAACTGCTATAGAACCTTTGCAATTTTATAGAGTCCATGCTGCTTGACTTTTGCTGCTTTTGCTACTGAAGTTTATAACATTGTGAACCAAGTTTTGAATAAAAAAAATTGCATTTAGAACTGTGGAGTGCTGACCATTTTTCTTTGCTATTAGCAAAACATGTGCTTTGGATAACACACATGTTTTGTATTAGAAAGCTTTTTAGTTCAGAATTACTTCACTACCTGTTTATCATGTATGAATACATAATTTGGTGTAGACATTACATGTTTCCCCCAAAAATGGTTTACCTTGCTTTTTTATTTAAAAAAAGTCAGTGTCTTGGGTATGTTGGCTAGTATAAAAAAACTGCATTACTTAGAAAAGATTGATACCACCATTAGAAAGGTAATTTTGTGCTGAACAGCTTTGCCACTTACACTTTGTGCGTTGCCCTTATGGTTCATGAGGTATTCACACTTGTTTATGGTGTGGTGCGTATGGCTTCATTTTTGCTTAGAAAGGCCAGGATGCAGTGTTAAGAGTACAGAGGCAGAAAGGGTGGAACTCTCAGACAGCTGCTGTGGAGTGAATGAATTAATCAGCTTGAACTTTTAGCTGTCTCTCTGGTTGGCTGGAGTAAAGCTCTGGCTAGGGTAGCTGAGTCGAGAAATAATTCATGTTCAAATTTCTCAGAACATTCTAAAGTGTTGATTATCAGGTTTTGAAAATACTAATGAAACAGGCTGATAGTGTATTATATAAGGAATACATAATGGGTTGGAGTGGAATAACACATTTATCTCCACTTGTAGTGTAAGGGGTAAGACCGATAACTCATGAGTGGCAAAGCCACAAGTTAGTTATGATGGTCTCATCACTTATTTGTGGAGGTACATGTGCTATTCTACTGCAGTCTAGTATGTATTGGATGTATACTACTCTATTTTTAATGGTTTTATTAATGTTTTAGCTTAAAACTGCTTGTTTTTGTTTGTAAACTCTCTATCCAGCCCATTGTTCTCTATGTTCTATTTCCAGATTCAAAGTGGAAATGATATATTCTAAGTGGAAATACCATGTGTTCAAAATAAAATAAATATATATTCTGAAATAAAATGATTTATAGTTTTACCAATTGTTTCAACCCCTAGTAGGGTACTGTGTTTATAGGACCATACAATAACGTAAAGAAACATCTCCACTGGTTCAGATAGTAGGGAACTCTGTTATCACTCTGTGTAGGTCAGTTTTTTTTCTGATCACCACACAGCTAGTCACAGACAGATTTTTGACAATTTAAGGACCATCTAAATACCCCAAAATGCCATTTAAAAGTTCAAAATGGTCGCCAAACACAATAAAATATTCCCCAAAAAGAAGGCAGCACTCAGTGGGCCAGCTGTATGTAAATAAAATTAAAAGTATTCATCAGAAACTGCAAACAGTATATCTTTACGCCATAATAAAATAAAGCTGCAATATGGCCAGGAGATTAGAGTAATAAGCTATAAATTAGTTTAGTACACCAGAGGTGCTGGGATTGAGCCCCACAACCTCCACTTGTATACTGTGTGACTCTGAACAAGTCACTTAAAGGGACACTGTCAGCCTTGCCCCTCGTTTTCCTTCTAATTTTCAATAGTGGGTCTCTAGGAATGCGCTTGAATAAAGAGTACTGTGCAATACCCCTGCATAAAGTAAAACAATCTATTTACTGCTTTTTTTGAAAATTTGGCATTATTTGCCTCTCCTGCTGTCCACCCGTAAATCCCCTGACCACCGGAAACAGATTCACACCCAGAGCACACATCTACTGGGAACGCAGTCCTGAAATGCACATTTTAGCATTCCCATGAAACAAAACACATAATCCACTACAGCATGTTAAAATAAAACAATCAAGCCATCTGTGAAGCAAAACTGAGCACTCGTTGAGCCTCAAATAGTTTTTAATCTTGGTGCCGAAATCTCATGCGAGAATGTGTTGCTATTGCGCACGTGTGAATCTGCTTCTGGTGGTCAGGGGATTTATGAGCGGACCACAGGTGAGGCAAATAATGCCAAATTTTCAAAAAAGCACTAAATAGATTATGTTTTACTTTATGCAGGGGCATTGCACAGTACTCTTTATTCAAGTGCATTCCTAGAGACCCACTACTAAAAATTAGAAGGAAAACGAGGGACAAGGCTGACAGTGTCCCTTTAACTACTCCAGTGCTCCCAGGTCACCCCCAAAAACAAGCACTTGTGCCTAGCAGGCCTTACCTGGTTACCAAAGAAGAAAGTACATGCAATGCTGCAATTAAATGTGAAACCAGGAACCCCAAAAGATGTTGTCAGCTGCTGATGACAACCAACCTGTTTTGCTTATAAGTCACAACACTTCCTCTGTGAACTTTTAACTCACTTGTTGTGGGATAAAGATAGATGGTTTACAGTGCCAGTAAGTTTGTTGTATTTATTTATATAAAGTGTGCCAAGTGAGTGCTGTACCTTTGTTTTTCTGCTTCATAGAGTTTTTGGGATACAGCACCACGAATCCCCATGAGGGGCCTTTCTTTTTCATAATAACATGTCCATCTTTCCTACTGAGTGGCCCACCCTTTTTGGTTTCAAGTTGGGATAGGCTTCAAATCCCTAACCTTGAAAACCTGGTCAATAGCCCAATCCATTTTTGACAAGTTTGCAGCAATTGTCAATGCAGCTTTTTTTCTGTGGAGGTTAAAACTAAAAGTTACATGTAACTTAAACATTGCTGCAGCCATTGCTAAATATAAAGCACCCCTAGCTGACTTTGATTAATACCTGCATTTCCTTTGGTTATACTGTAGTTGTCTCCACATTCTCATTTACTGAGATGGAAATGTTGCATCATATTTTATAAACTTTCATCTTATACATTTTTCTGGAGGTTGCATGTTAAGAACAGTAAGGATGCCTGAAATTTACAGGACTCTGCTCCTCAAATTTTTAAGTACATGGAGAAATTTGGAAGCATGCCTAGCACTCCCCTCCAAAAAAAAAACCTCACCTCCACACACCATTGAAGCTAGAATGCAGACTGCCAGCAGAAATTATTTCAGCACTACACTGATGTTGCCAGCACCTAAAATGCACAAAGAAATTGTTTTGTTTGTGCCAGTTTCAGTGAAACTGACAAAGTGCTTTATTGCAAATTTCAGACATCTACCATAGCAGCACAGGACCAAAGAGAAATGTTTGCTGGTGATCTGTAGTCCAGCTCCAAATGTTTTGAATATGGGCTTGGTGGTACCCATTAGCCATCCAGCAGATGGAGACATAAAATGATGGCCAGAGGCCCAATCTGCACTATCTGCTGGTCTCAATTACTGAGATGCATTCAGTCCTTTATTTTATTTACTTATTACTTTAAAACACAACTTGGTTCATACCTGACTGCACACAATATTTGCAACTGTAACCACTGATATCCTTCTATCTTCACTGGGATTTCTATCATGCTACCCTAGCACTTACTCTGTCCCTCTAATCCTATGACCTAGACATTCTCCCCTCCATCTCTCCCTACCCTCATCCTCGCCACTACCTCCTCCAATCACCCACCACACCACTCCCCCATCATAACCCCCCCTACCTAAGCCTCACCCACCCCTTTTTTATCCACAGTCCCCCAGGCACACCCTCTTCAATTCTATCACGGTCCCTTCTAACACTGATAAGGTCCTATGGCTGATCCGTATCACTACTTTTTTATTCCCAACTGTCCCTCCTTTCACCACCCCTCTAGGGCTATCTTTAACTGCATAGTTACCTAAACTGTAATGCATCTATAAGTATCCTTAATATAACTCAATTATTTTGTAATTCACTGCCATGTATGTAGTGTGCTGACCGCCTTTTTATCTGTTTTTTTTGTATTGTATCTTGATGTGGAACCATTGTGAATGAGCTATTAGCTCAAAGGTACTTATCCAAGGCTTCAATAAATAAATAAAATAAATTTAGTTTTTGTTAACCAAGTAGGTAGGTGCACTAGACAATTAAATACCTATTTTCAGGCATTACCTGGGCAGTTACAAAGGATCAGCGTCAATAGACAATAGGCACAATACATAAATGGATGAACAGAGTATATAAAGATTACATGACATTTACATGGATAAACAGAACACTTAAAAGATTATAAGACATTGGAGATGTTGGCCAAACATTTGATCCAGAAGCCTGAAAAACATGGCTTGACTATAAAAACACTATGAGGCAAACCATTATAGCATAAGAGCAAACAATGCTTTAGGAATCTATACTACTACCTGATAAAAAAAATAAGATTAGTAATATAGACACAGGAACATGCAGAAGACTTAAGAAGATGGCTACAGTATCCCTTTTTGAGGGAGGTAACAATCTGACACAAATGTAGATCAGTTAGTATGGAGTTCCAAAGCCTAGGGGCAACAACAGAGAATGAAATGTCCCCCAGATGCGTCCTTGTCTGGGTATGGCCAGCAAGTCAAGAATAGTGGATCTAACTGGATAGGAACCAATTGGGGACTTGAGAAGACTTACAAGTGAGTGGGAGGGAGGGGTTGGATATGCAAAACATTAAATGATTACCCCTGTTAGCATTAGATCATGCAGAACAACAGGAGGAAGCCATCCCAGTTTAGTGAATAAGGTGATGTGATGGGTATGGTGGTTTAGGGACATGGTGAAGTGACAGATTTTATTGTATGTAATATCCCACTTTTGCAAATTAGTTTTGGCTGAC
The DNA here is from genome assembly GCA_016271365.2 of Neoceratodus forsteri. Classification (NCBI taxonomy): domain Eukaryota; kingdom Metazoa; phylum Chordata; order Ceratodontiformes; family Ceratodontidae; genus Neoceratodus; species Neoceratodus forsteri. The sequence continues at coordinate 604,272,525 of CM057449.1, read as the reverse complement.
ACATGGATTATAGACAACCTGCAGGTGAGTTTAAGAAGTAGGACCCCTGGGTTATGGCTAAACAGGCAGTAGGAGTAAGAGTATGCTTGATCCCATCCAATAGCCCCAATTTGGTGTTGACCGATTTACAGATGCCCAATATATGTAAGGAAAAATCAAGAGATGCATCAAGCATCACCTCTAGGTAATTGAAAGTGGGCACTGATACAAGAGGGGTTCCATCACTGCACAGAATAGTTATGGGTGTTGAACGCCTTTTAATTTTGGGACCTGAGCCAAATAGAATAGCCTGTGACTTTGCTGTGTTTAGAAGAAGTCTGTTAGCTAGAAGCCAGTGCAGCATTCTGTTGAGGTCAGAGGACAGATTTTTACTGATCTCAAATATGTTACATGAGTTTAGGCATTGAACCAGGTTATGTGCATAAAGAATGGGGTGCTATGGACAAGGGCCAGGTGAATGTTGAAGGAAGGAAGGAAGGAAGGAAGGAAGGAAGGAAGGAAGGAAGGAAGGAAGGAAAATGAATGGACCAAATATGGAGCCTTGTGGAACACCCTCTGAAAAAGTGGTTCCAAATTTCACCCATTGACTCCTTCCTTCAATGTAATTCCTGAACCATGGTAGGACAGGAGGAATACCCCCAGATTGCCTAACTTAGTTCATATCAGTTGGTGAGCAACCAAATCGAAGACCTTTGTGAGGTCAATGAGCACAGTCCCTGTATATTCACCCCTCTCCATGGCATTTGCAAACTGTGAAGTTAAAGAGAGGACAGCAGTGGTTGTACTGCAACTTTTATGGAACCCGTGTTGTGCTGGAGACAATAAGTTATACTTGGCTAGGAACTCGGTTAACTGAGAGGCAACAATCTTTTCCAGCATTTTATTAATTCCTGAAAGTATAGCAATCAGCCTATACCATAGTTTCTGACAACTTTGGTGTTACCTTCCTTGAAAACAGGGATGATATGGAAGAGTTTCCACAGCTCTGGCACAGCCCCAGACATACAGGGCAGGCTAATAATTCTGGTAATAGCTGCAGAAGTAGCAGCAACCTTAAGGAGTTTAGGATCAATATCATCAGAACCTGCAGATTTGGTTGCCGAGATACACTGCAGTTGTTTATGCACCTCCAAAACTTTACCAACTTTAAAGTAGATCTGTGGGTGACTTAGATGGTCAGTGAAAGGCCCGCTGTTTAGCAGCACTGTTGATGGAGAAGGTGGGAAGGCCCTTGTATATGAAGAGATGTCGGGAGAAGAAACCATTGAACATGCCAGCTATGATTTTGGGATTATTACAGCAGACATTATTTATACACATTTCATGAAGGGGGATATTGGCAGATTGTTACATGGCCAGTTTTATGTATTTCCAGAAATGCATTGGGTTACCAACAGAGGAGTATTGGGGTGTCCTATAGTAAGTACTCTTATTTAGATGAATGGAATTTTTTGCATTCATTTTTGAGGGTATGATATTTTACCCAGTCAGAGACAAACTTAGTGCCTTATACACAGACCAGGATTTATCCCTTTCTTTGATCAAGGGGAGGAGTGGTTGGTATAGCCATTTGGTAACAGGGCCTGAACTTTCATAGTAGTGGGGGGGGGGCATGTTTATCCTGCAACTCAGAGAAAATTTGCTTAAAGACAGAGACAGCCAGATTAACATTGTAGGTGTTCCAGATATATGACCAGTGAGTGCTTACAGCATCTTGTTTGAACGGTGTTGAATTAAAGTGAGAGAGATCTCAAACTTTAAGAAGACTCAAGGTTGCCTTTGAGGATTTAGCGCTCCATACACAGCACACTCGTGAAAGGTTACTCATTACATCAGGGAGCACTCCAGAACGATGATCCTGTCAGCCTGGGGTGTTAGGATCCAGTCAATTAAAGAGGCTTTGCACCCATTAAGTGAGATTCTAGTGGAGTCAGAGATAATCTGGGTAAGATGAAGCTTACTAATAGACAGATCAATATCTTCATATTTTGCACTGAGCCAGTCTACACTGAAATCTCCAAACAGTAAGAGCTTATTATTTTTAACCATGGGTTCAATATTACTCGGAAAGGGTTGAAGTGCATGACGATTACTAGCAGGGGGATATAGATGCAGAAGAGGTGCAAAATATTGGTCCCACCAAGCAAAAGAACAACATGACTTAGTTTGAAACCCTTATCAGGAGGGACAGGGGTACCTGGATCAGAGAGGTTGAGGTGGGACTTACAGTACCCTATGGTCCCTCCACCCCTCTTGGAGTCAGGAAAATCTTTTATAATAAAGTTGGGTATAATAAAGTTATATCGAGGCAGAGCACTGAGGTGATCAGGGATAGAAACTCCGAGCCATATATCAGTGACCCCAAGTAAATCATGGCTGAAGTGGTTGACCCATGCTATAAAGTCAGCATGGTTTGGGATAAAGCTCCTGATATTCGTATGGGGAATTTTTAGATCCTCAGAACCTTACTAATCATGCATAGCTATGTTGAGGGGGCTAGATAGTGGGGGTCCTGGGTTGGGTACAATATCCCCAGCAATAAGAAGAAGACAGAGAGCCAGTATTACTGAAGTGTATGGCCTGGGGTGGGAACATAAAGGTACAAAAGACCAACTGGTTATTTTGAGAAAAGGGGCAGTTTGGTACCAACACTGTGGCAAAATCAAACATAAATTATCCCCATTATTACTTCTGTATAGCAAGTTACTGGACATGTCAATGTTTGATATATCCTGGGATAGTTGTAGGTGAGGATAAATTAAAGGCATGTGGTCAACAATCAGAGTCAGTCAAGGAAGAAGGCAGAAAATCACAAAGACTAAGTACAATATACAACCCATTATGGACACACTAGGTAAATTCACTAAAGTGGGTAGAGGCTGGGAAATTCTACAAAAACATATGGGCTACCAAGAAGGAGGAGGCCAGGATGATCCACTTAGTGAAACATCAGAGTATGTAGGACTAAAACAAATAATGATACTTTAATGTGACTATGATATTCCAGCTGAGTAGGTAATCACAGCACAGTTACTCTATTACTTATAATCTAAATAGACAGTGGTTGCTTAGCAGATTCAACAATGAGCTGATAACAAACAGAGACAACAGATTTAAAGGTACTATGCCAGTTTCTAAATATTTCAGGGTACGAGCAGATGTCTGTTGTATAGTGTATCTACTTGACTTCCATCCAAATTCACTCCTGCACCAGCAGTCAGCTGCATGCCCTCGACCTCAGTCCTGTACAACATTGCAGTGAAGGGGCACAGAGTCATAACCATGTGCGGCAAAACAGCTTGGCTGAAAATGCCACAGAGAAACAACACTGGACAAAAACAGAGTTGGGCAAAACACCGACCTATTCTGTGTACAGCATGCATTTATCGCAATGGGTCTTCATGTGTTTTTGTGGGGGGATTCGCCCCTCCATGCCCTCCAGCACTTAAATAACTAACTCAGGGGCAGGGGGACCTCGGGGATGGCGAGAAACATGGGCGTTTTTTTTTAAATGTGGCAAAATTATGTAGCAGGGGAGACCTAGGTGGGAACCAAATCATGGTCCCAGGTCTCCTGACTACTATATGTGCTGGTGCCCTCGCCACTCCTCCACAGGAGTGGCTTGAGCAGGCACCCATCACATCACAACTTGTCCAGCCTCCCCATCTGTATGTAGCAAAAGGGGTAGCAGTATTCCCCCTATCACTGTTCTACCCCTGTCACTGTAATCCCAGGTGCTCACTATACAGCGCAGTTAATACTGCACTGTCTTACATGTGTGGTATTGACTCAGTAGGCATTGAAGGGGAGGATGCAAGGCAGTGAGTTCAAAATCAATCGATTGGGGCTGGACACCACTGCAATACCAGTCTGCATCTTTACTGTAGGTGCTGCTTTATAAAGCACCTGAAAATTTAGCTAATGCTCTCTACTGCCATCTGTGAATAAGACTCAGGCTTAAGGAGAATGTCAAAGATTTTGGTAATGGCTTTTAAAATACATTAGTCCATTACCTTATGCTAGCAACACTCATTTGAGCCCAGAAAGGATTTTGTTTTCATTAAGTCCACTACAGAAGGAAGAGTTTGGAAATTGTGCTGAGCAGATAGTCAGTTGAACTCTTCCACTTCCTGGTCAGCTGGCCCCACCCCCTCACTCAGATGTTTTGTGATGTCTAACCAGGCAGAGGGAGGGTATGTGCCACATAAAAGTCAAAAGAGGACATTTTCTGAACTGTTTGATGTTGGATATACTAAACTAACCTTTGATATAAATAAAAGTCACTGCTAAACTAACAGAGGCCATATTAGTTGAGCAATGACTTTTATTTATAACAAAGATTGCTTCAACATACATAAAACTGTTTCAGAAATTTCCTCCATTGACCTCTATGTTCCACACTCTTGTGTTCTGCCTGGTTAGACCTCACCAACTGCCTGAGCATGGAGTGGGGCCGGCAGGTCAGGAACTAAATGGGTTGCCTGGCCATCTGTTCAGCACACTTTGTGATCACTTCCCTCCCATAGCTGAATTAAGGAAAACATTCCTTTCTGTGGTCAAATGGCTATCCCCAGAAGAAGGTAATGAACTACTGTATTTAAAATGCCATTACCAAAATCGTAGACATTTCTTTTAAACAAGGATTTCATTAACAATTCAATGTAATGCAATCATTATTTTGTACAGCACATTTCATGCAAATTGTAAGAACTGTGTTGATCATCTTTTTCCAACTACTTTATATGGGTATTCATAGTCAGCACCACAGATACTCCGCTATTTGGTATTTGTATAGATATTCAACTTAAAAGGAGAAAAACTAAACAAAATAGAAAAAAGTAACCTCCTCCTAAAAGGTCAGGGCTAGTCCTTTGGACAGCCCTCTCTCTAATGCCAGACATTTCCCACTTCCCTTCTCCCTCATCCCACCCGTATTTTATGAAAATAAAAAATTAAAAATTAATTTCCACTGCCACCAGTCAGATCTTGACCGTTACCAATCATTTACCATAATGTCAATGATCTTTCTGTTCATTTCCTTCAGCAGGGTTTCTAGGATGCTGGTCAAAGAAAGAATCACTGAAACCAAGCTTCTAATTTGCTTATGCTAAAAGCAGCCATGTGGTTTAAACAACATACATATTTTCTGTTAGCTTATCTTTAAAGGTCACACCTGGAAACAAGCTCTGGATTAGTGTACCTTTTCTGGTTAAACAATTCCCCTTTTCCCTTTCGCTAAGCCACCTCATGGTTTACCATTTATCTCCTTCTTATACCCCCTTATATCTTTACTTTCATGAGTGCATGGTATGTTTTTGTGCTTGTGGGTGTGCCTACACAAACAAGTCTATTAAGGGTGTGTGGGCATGCTCACATGAGCATTTCAGCTATACATGCATTTCCATTTTCATTCTCTCCTAGTTTTCCTGATTCCTTCTGCCCATGTTTGTCACCTTTCAGCCTTCATACTATACCCAGTGAATTAGGCCCTACTTGTGAACATCTCAGCTTCTTCAGTCCTAGACTGTCCCCATCAATGCTGCTTTGTTTTTTGGCTTCTGTTCTTAACTTGCCTATAATCACTTTTTCTCCCACGACCATCTATCTGTTTTCCTTCTTCCCATTTATTTTCCAGCTTTTCCTCTTACTTCTCCATTAACTCTGCCTACTTTTCTCTTCATAGATAATTCCTGAAAAAGATCTAGAGCCAAATGTCAATTTCAATTCTTTTTCTTATTTGCAATGTACTGTACATTTAATATTACTCTTTTGTTTTGTTGATTACCAACCTATCAACCTAGCATCATCAGTGATACTCACTACATCACCCCTTCCCTCCTGATCATGTGCTCAGTTTTCATTTTTGGGACTAGTGGACTATTAAAGACACACTATTGAAGGGGGAACAGCTGGACTATGTAGGCTGAATCATAGACAGCTACCTTCCAGAAAATACTGTGGCTGTGAGCCAGCATTCAAATAATTGTTACGTGATGATGGTAGGGGATTGAGTTAGGGAGAAGGAGCATTTTAAAAATGGTGTCAACTCCTGCACAGTGCCAGGAGCTTACTGATGGAAATGAGTATTTTTTTTTTAATTTTCATAAAACTGGAGTGAAGGCATGGATGGTTGACACTGGGGAAAGTGGTAGCCAAAGGGCTATCCCTGGCCATCTGGAGTGGGGTTATACTTTATTTTATTTATTTATTTTTAATTTACAACCTTATCAAATACTATGAATAATAAAAATTATTTGTTAAGTACAGGGAGTGATATAGCCCACTAAATTATAATCCAAATAGATTTTGATACAGTAGAAAGGCAAAGTAGTGCAAGTTTACAACAAAAAAAATTTCTTAATGCAAGAGGAATTTTCAATTATATACTTTCCCCCCAGCTACATGATATCTCTTTCTGTGGGGCTGAAAGTATGAAGAGATAAAACTTTACTGGTAGGCCAAAGGAGCAGCTCCCATACAGTAGCATAGCTAATAGAAATCTGGCTTTGGTTCAGCCAGATCCCATTGTTTTAATGTGCAGAGACCCCATTCTTTCACCCTGTCACACTGCCTATCAAAATGTGTGGCACAAAAAAAGACAAAATGTGTAATATGTAATGAAATCTTTGAGATTTCATCTATAAGCAGTTTGGGAATTAATACTTTGTCATTAGTAAATTTACTCATAATTCAACATTATAAAAAAAAAAGAATTTCCTCAATATAACATGAAGGACCACCCTTTTTTCTCATGTGGGACAGATCACAACTGTTGAGAAATGAAAAAAGAGATACTCCTCCTAATGAGGTACAGTTGAGATTATGTTCTGATGTGGGACATGAAGATGTCCAGAGGGCAGAAATAAACAGCTAGGAACTAGGAATTGTTGGGTTCGACTTGAGAGACCTGAAGATTGTTAGGCCTCCATACAGATCACTGGGCATTTGCTGGTGAAAGTGCATGTGTGTGCATATTAGGTTTAAAATTTGTAGACAAGGAAGAGGAGTCTGGATTTACTTACAGTAGTTCATGTTCTGAAATACAGGGTCTGTACAGAATATCCCCCACTTCTCAACCCCAGGGCTCTTTGGCAGGCTCCTTCTGCTAACAGGTTTGCATGTACTGAATAGTATCATGTTACCTTGTGGCCAAAAATATTTACAATACAATGCATTTTACTTTTATACAATGTAGCCCCTCTCATACAAATACATCCCCAAACTCCTTAACGATGTACAATATCAGTAATCGATATTGGTTACGTTGATACCAACAAACATAAATATTTATTATTGATACTGTGGGAGTGATAAATAATATTGCAGAATAAAAATGGTTATTCTACTCAGTTGTTCAGTTACATTGGAAACAAAAAGTTAACATGCTATTACCATAGTTGCTGGTATTATTTCCACTCAAGCCTCATGAAAATAGTAACCCAAGCAATGTATAAATACTCTATGACATTACATCGAGCATTGAGGAGTAAACTTTTTATTCAGTCTGTTATTTCGATATTTCTGCTTTAGTCCTGTCATCAGCAAATATTCTCATCTCAGACCTGCCACAATGGATTAGCTAACCAATGGGACTGCAGTTTTTACAATGCTTGATGACATTATAGAGGCACTGTGCTGCATTCTGAGTAAAGCAGTGAAATCAGACAGCAACAGTTTAATCTTCATCATATCAGAGTCAGGCATTCCATTAATGAAATATTCCATGCCTCTTAAAATGATATGCAGGATATTCTACTTGAGTGCAATCCCTTCTCCTTCACCTGATTTGAAGCTATGCTTTGTTCCACCTATCATGAAGTTGGGGAGAGGGATGCGCATTCATAAAATATTCAGCATATTTTTTTCCAAGAGGCATTGCATAATCCCTATGTTTTATAATGTGCATTAGAAAATGGCAGTGATCATTGTAAGTCTTGAACTGAGGAATCTTCGGAACAGCAGAACTATACCTGTACTAGATGAGCTTCAGTACAGTTGCAGTTCCATTAGTTAAGTTTGTAGGAGAAACTCATACATAAACTGATGAGTTATAACTCTTTGTGTTGCGTAGTCCAGGTTCAGTGGTCAAGGAAAAGCAAAGCAAGTTTATTTACATAGCTCACAATCCCAGAGGCTCTAGGAACTCTACAATAATAACATAAAACAATTAATGCAGCTATATTGCAAAAATAAAAACAAAACATCACATAAATCAATAGGATAACAGGAATGGTAAAAATCCTACCATTTATAAATTAATAAAAGTAGCATACCCTTGACATTCTCCAGGAGAAGATGTTATTCAAAAGTTTTTTTTTTTTAAGCTGGAACTTAATCCCATTCTTAAACACCCTCTCCAATGAAGACTTTCGCAAACTAACTGGTAAAGTATTTCATATATTGTACATGGAGCTTTAATAACAAATGTCCCCTAACCATCATAACTGGGATCTGGACACAGATAAAAACACACTTTTAGGAGAGTGGAGAGAGCAGCCTGGACTATATGTGTCTAACAGGATCTTGCTAGTAGCCTGGACCCATTCCATGCAAGGATTTGTATTTTAACAATCCAGTCTTGAAGGTAGTATGCCAACTAATTAGCAGCTGGTGAAGCTCACATAGGACAGAAGTAATATTTTGGTTTTAATACCAGCAGTCACTGGCCCGGTGGTGCTGCAGCATCTGCCTTACCTCGTGCCATGCTGGCGACTAGTGTTCAGGAGTGAACTCAGGACACCATGGGTTTGGCAGGGGAGAAGAGGATAGAGCATCCAGAGGATTGCTCTCCTCTCCTCTCCTGAGGAGGGTGGGATGTGCACTCTGGCATTCCAGCAGCTCCTAGTGGTGGCCAGGAGCACTGCAGCATGGAGTCACTCAGTGGGGGAGAGGTGATGGTGGACATCCTGCGGTCGGGTGAGGGAGTGCACCCATCATGCTCTGGATGTCATTGCACATCCACGCCTCAGAGGGGAGCACCAGAAAGCAGTAAAACCCTGGCACCTGGGATGTGAAGACAAGCCCCAGATTATCAGCTACCATGCCCAATGCTGTACCACTCCCAGCCAGCGTCCAATGTCTGTCTCCCTGCTTAGCTGACTGTCTGGATTCTAGGTTGTGCACCAGGTAGGTTGTGGTGGCCCTGCCTCACGGGATGTGGAAGCTGGGGAGTCAGTCGGTTTCAGCATGAGAGGGGGTTCCAAAGCAGAGGACTGAGCTGGGAGGTCTTAGGTTGAGTGGGAGAAATGCCAGATCCCAAAGGGCCCCATTGGAGAAAGATCCTATGGGGCCTTGACAGAAGGGAAAATGAGTTAAAAAAAATAATACCAGCAGTCAGCCTGGTTTGGCATTTAGCATCAATTATAAGTGGCACACTATCCTCCCAGACAGTTCTAAGTAATGAGCATTGCAGAACTCAAGGCTAGTTATCACGAAGGCATGTGCCAGGGTCTTCAAGTCTTCATGGCTTAGACTGAGCTTGAGCTGGGCAATATTCCTTAAGTAGAGAAAACTCACGGCAGACAACCACTGCAACCTGATATCCTAAGTACAGTCTGGTATCTACAATGATGCCCAGTTTCTTAAACCTATCCATGGATTTTTAAGGGTGGATCTACTGGCATTCCATCAGTTCATACTGACTCATGGAGACCTGGTTCCACTAGTAATGTCTTGGTCTCTTCTGGATTAAGGCCCACCCAGCTGGAGGCCATTCAGTAGAAATATTTTTAATGCGTGGGTCTAGCACAGAAATCATCCCATGCCCATCTATTTCAAAAGGGAGGTACAGCTGGGTGTCATTTGCATAGCAGTGATACTTCAGCTTGTGCCATTTAATGACCTGTCCCTGTGGTAGCATGTACACAGTGAATAATGTGAGGATCAAATTGACCCCGGGACGCCCCACTACTGATTACAGCTAGCCAGGAAAAACAAGTTCCTAATGCAACCTGCTGGGATCTGCCTGACAGGAAGGACTCAAGCCACGTAAGAATATTCCAGTAAGTCCTTCATATACTTATGAGAGATTGAAGAAAACTGCAACAGAGCATTCTCCTCTATCTTTTACCACGAATAGGTCATTAAGCACCATGCCAAAGGTGGTTTGTGCTCTCTGCTTGGCATAAAACCAGACTAGTGTGGCCTGTAGATGTTGAATGTTTCTAGTAGAGTCTAAAGCTACATTGCCACCACCTTCTCAATTGCCTTACACAAAATACGAAGGTCTGAGACAGACCTGTAATTCACAGAAAGGTCTGGGTCTAATGATTTTATTTTCAGGAGAGGTTTTACCACTACCCTCTTCATGGCCATGGGAAAACAACAGTCTTGCAAGAAACACCAGACAATTCTCACAACAACTGAATCCAAGACCTCCCAACAGTTCACTAACAATTAGGCCCAGGATCTAGAAGCAAAAGGTGGAACACTGCCCAGAGATCACCCTGATCACCTCTTCAACCAAGCCTGACTAAGACTCACTCCATGACCACGAAGGGCTGTTCACTGTTTTTGACTTGACACAGGTGGCTCCTGACACTTGCAAAAGGACTGGCCCTCATGGGCAACATTCTGTCCAGGAAGTATTAATTAAAGTCATCACATTTCTCTGCTGAAAAGACACCTCTGGACTACACAGGGTGGATGAAGCAGCCTGTCTAGAGTGCAGAACAGTTGACCGGTCTAGTTATTACCTATTGCAATCACCCATGACAGGAATTCTTACTTTTTCAAGTTGACTGCCCTCTGATTCTCCCTAGTGAGCTCTCAAGCCAGCCTGTCATCCAGGAGTCCATACTTTATTCAAGACTGCTCCAAATCTAATCCTGCTGCCCTCAACTGACAATGCTGCTTGCAGTACCAAAACAGACAGACTGGATGGACCATTGGTCTTTTTCTGTTATCATTGTCTATGTTTCTGTGTTTCTACCATGGTAAACTGTGCCATGTGGTCAGCCACCACTGCACCCTCCTTGCATTCTGTCTCCATATCCAAGAGGTTCAGTACCACCATGAGCTTCTCAGACCCAAGATTACATTTAGAGTGATACCGAACCATTTCCACAGTGGATGGTTATAATTTGGGGACTCTTGCAGGAAACTCCACAGTGTAGTGGTCCAAGTACCTGACTGGCTCCACTTTGACATCAAAGATATCCAGATCCAGTGAGAAGTCAAGGTCTACTGTGTGCCAAAAGATACAGCGATGTTATCAACAGGAGTAACTACTGATTTAATCAGAAAGGTCTTGCCATCAAACCAAACGGTAAAATCTCCCAGACCAATAAGCTAGGTTATTACATTGCAAAGGAGACAATGAGATCTGCAAATTCCTTGAGGGACTATTGTTCCTTCCCAGGTGGCTGTATACCAGATGGTTCCTGCACCTCATGGCTGCTCCACCTTTCAAAATAACACATTTAAAAGACCCCATATCCTTCACTGAAATATGCTGTCATCCCCAAACTGGATTTAAAACAGATGGCCACCCTACCACCTTGCACTCCTACTTCAGGCAGTGGGACACTGAGAAGTGTACTGGGATAGCCAATGACTCCAAAGCTGGTTCTAAGTCATCATCCAGCCAGATGATCCCAGCTCTCAATGATACACACTAGGTCCACTGAAGACTCAGTTATGAAATCAAACACTACTGCAGTTTTATTTCTCATGGTCCATGTATTAAAAGGTTGTCTGAAGGATGGGAGAAAATGGAAAGGTGGTCCTCGAGCTACCTATCCCCTGCTCCCAAGGGACTTTTATGGGATAGGAACTAGGTAGGGATGGCCCCTGTCCCTGTTCCTAATACTGAGCCATGGCATCTTCTCAGCCGACCCTCTCTGATGTCTACCACCAGATCAAGTTACCACCTACTGGTTCTCCTCTTCAGGAGCCCCAGACCTCTGCAGCAGGACAAAGCTGCCACTGGTATCTCAGAAGATACAAAGGAATGGAGCTGGTGGTGCTGCTCCAGGGTGTCAAGAATGGGATTGTAAGCCACAAGACCCAGTTTTTAATCTCGGCATAGCCACTGATGAACTGTGTCTCCCTGAGCAAGTTACTTGACCTCCTTATCATCTAGTCCATCCAATGGTAGTCAACTGAGAAGTAGCAGGACCCCCACTGAAAGAGACATGATAAATTTCATTAGGATTTTCCTGGCTAAATATAGTGCACTTTAAAGAAACTCCAGCAAGCAGGCAGCAGCTCTTTTACAGAAGTCACATTGGTAACATTCTCTTGAACATGTCCTGCCTAGTGATCAAAAATTTGGGCTGGGACTGTTCTGTCTTTTGCTGTGGCAGAGATCAATTTCAAAATGCCAGCTTTTTGAAGCACGTCACTGTGTGCTTAAAGTCTTTTTGTGTGGGGGGAGAGAGAAAGAGATTATACTGTTGGTTTTCAGATAGTAGTGTAATGCTAACAAACTGAGCTATGATCCTCTCTGATGGATACGTGGACAGGTCAATGTCAGTTTCACTCACTTTCACAGGAAAGATCAGGCTTTCCACCATGGTGATAAGCCAATCTATGAATCAAACTTCAGTAATCTCAACTGGCTTTGAGTGCATTTCACATTTTCTTGCTGGGCTGTTAGGCAGAGTGCTGTAACAATATTGCAAGAACCCTCTTGAGGAAACAAAAAAAAATGATGAAGTCTCACAAGATAAACTTTTCCCAAGTGGGAAACGATATTTATTTAGTTGTTTGTTTGTTCACAATTTTTGATCAGGAAAGGTGCACTAAGCTGCAACAACTTGCTTCCAAGTGAGTCCATGGGAGGGTTTCATAAATCTGCATTACTGATTCCTTTTACTTTAACTAATAATGTGATCCACCCTTTTTTGTTTCTGTGCCTCCAACCTGATTGTTTGGGTCCCCACAACTCTTCCCTTTGCCCAGCTGTAAGGATGGGTGATGGGTGCCTTCATATCCACAAGAATGTGGCATTTGGATTTTCTAGTAGAGGTACAGGAGTGTTGCATTGCCTGCACCTTCACCTCCTGACCTGCTTAGCCTCAGCTGGCCCACTAACATGAAAAATCTTAAAAAAATCTAATATGACATGCATCCTTAACTGGTGGTTGGGGGAATCACCAGGCAAGATTTTCAAAAACTTAAAGCCAGCACAAGATATAACAACACCTTGAGGAGTTTTAGGTGTAATAATGTTTCAACCCTTACTGGATGAGTTTTGCCAAGAGCAGAAAATGACATCCATTTTCCCTTACTTATGGTGACAGTCTAGCATTTAGGAGGACAAAAGAGCCATGAATCTGGAGACCCAGGCTTGAATCTCACTAGCTTGAAGCAGCCACTTTTTAAGGCATGTGGCAATCGAGGTGTTATCAGGGTGACCAGTGATCTGGTACCCAAGCCCTCAAAACTCAGGAAAAGCTGCAGATCCCCCGACGCACACACACACACACAAACACACTAATGTAAGCAATGGTGTTCAGTAAAGGAAGATATTAGACCCCTCCACACACACTAATCTAAGCAATGGTGTTCAGCAAAGGAAGAGCGTAGATCATTCCCAGGCACCCAGGGCCTCATCTGCGCAATATGGCCAGCTCCCAGTCAGCTCCAGCTTGGGATGCCAGGGATATTACTTGAACCCAATTCTTCAGGTGACAGAGCAATGTTCTGCCACTGCATAGCTAGGTTATCTAGTAGTAATGCATTTTATATTTGTTTGTGACTCTACTATGTAATGTGTGATATTTGAATGTTTATTACTTTCCACATGTCAGCTCACTATGTTCTAACCTCACATTGTACATGCATGCTATACCTAAAGTAGCACTTGATTCTGTAATGTAGAGTTTCTGGACCTTCCTACTTTTGTGTATGTTGTATTATTTTTCCTGTTACTGTGGCTGCATCTTTCTCCTGCTCCTTGTCCTTCTGTCCCATAGAACCCACTTGGAAATTAAATGTTACATCCTAAGGAGCTTTATCCTAGAGCTGCAAATTTGGATCTACAAAAAAATGAAAAGGCTGACATTTGGGTTTTACAACGCTTTTGGACAAGCTCAAACCTTTGGACAAAACTGTTAACTTATGTTTGACATGATTCGAACTGGAAGAACCAGTCAAAACAATCAAAACTTTAAATTGCAATTTTCATTTCTTTGGTTTGAAAGAAACAATAAAGCCCCTTTACCCAACAAATACACCATGCACAAGAAAAAAGTAACAACACAAAAACAAACAGAAGAAAGACCACCTCAGCTCTTCTACTCACCAGTCCCTGTATCTTTAATAAATGTTGATTTTTATGGCTCCGTGGATCCAGTTGCCCTTCTGCTTGCTGCTGCCAGACCTGATTTGATGGGGGTTCACAACATCTTCCCAGTCCCTTGGAGCTTCTGATGGCCCCAGTACTGCAGTGAGCCCAAGTCATTCATCTGGCTCAGACCATCATCTCCCCTGCCATTGCCATCACCATCACTTGTTCCTTATCCTACTCCATACCACTGCCAGTCCTGACAGGGTATAGCTACTATTGGTAGGGCCTTGCAATTTCCTTACCAGTACTGACTAGACCTGTTCCTGCCTGAACTAGCAGGTCCAGAGGGTCACAAGTCCCTGACTCCCATAGTTGCTGCTGGTGCATCTACCCTCCACTGGGTTGCTCAGTGACCCTTCCTTAGTGGATGACATCTTCATATTGCAGCTGCCCAGTATAATGCCGTTACTGAACTGACATTATACAGGGTAGCTATACTAATACAAACAATGCCTATTACCTATTGTTTGGATACAAGCAGGCCTTTGTGTGGACATATATTTTGCAACTGAAATCTGTTAGATCTCAAATCATAGTTATAACAGTTTGATATTGTGGAATAATTTAAATTAGGAACCCCAAGCTTTTCCGACCCCTTGGGTGCATTTACCCCGACGTCCCTGCAAATGATAGGGATACATTGTTCTGTTTGCAGAAAACCCATTCTTTACATTTGTTTATACTTCATTCTTTTCCTCTTCAGCCATGACTAGGCTTGTCACTTGTCCAGTTTTGGACTGGATAATCCAATTTTCCAAGTAAACTGTTTTTGTTCAGCGGTACTAGACTCTAGTTTTTGAGCCATTTTGAATGCTCACATACTCTTAAAAAAGTTCTATCAAATCATTCACTGTTTTGTGTACACATCCATGTTACAAACATGTTATAATGTGATACAGACCTTTGTAAAACCAATCAACTTGGGAGGTGTAAAGTATGGCTATAAAGTGCATTAGCAGTAAAGTAACTTGATCTTTTACAAACTGTAATTTTACAGTAAGTATGGACTTTCACTGCTGTAATAGGAAATAGTTTTGATACCTTTATATGCTCTCCTATTTTCTTTCTTTCCTATATTCTGGTATTAGTGGATTCTTTTTGTTACATGGATAATGTAATATTTTATTACCTTTGTCACTACAGTACATTGACTTCCTCTCTCCTTAGCTGCCACTGCTCTCAGTTTTCATACTACCTGAACTTTCCAGTTATACCATTCCTGGCTTTCAGATGACCAGCATGTAATGGTGTGTCTAATGTCATGGACAGCTTAGAAATGAGAAAAGACAGAGAGAGCAATAGCTGATGAGGCAAAAGGAACACAATCTAGATTTGCGGGCAGCACAAACCTAGTTCATTTATCAAAAATTGTTCAAGACATATCAGAATACATGAATGGCATAATAAAGTGAGGCTATATAACAGTTTAAAAATGATGTCCTATCATTTTTAAAGACTGCTCTGATATTATAAATGGCTTTTGGAAGCAGAGCAATTGGAGCGACTACAGACAGAATGACTCATCTTAAAATGTAATTAAATCTCATTCGCCATTTCTGTTGTAGTCATTGTATGTGTGAATTAAAATATGTACATCCGTCTCCACCCCTGCCGAACCTAAACCCACACTGAAATTAAAACAAAAATACTTACATCTAATTTAAAACAAGTCCCCAAAATGTAACTGTGATATAATTTAACAAAATCTTTCACAGTGAAATCTTGGTAGCAATTCTGAATATATCAAGTGAGTCAGACCCTAGAATCACAAAGGTGGTAGCCCTATCCCATGGTGAGGAGGCTTGCATCCAGTCTTTTTTTTCATGCTGGTTTTCTCCCTTGGCCAAACTAGCTCTGTTCCATGCCACCACCCTGCCACAGGCTAATGCCTCCCTCCCCCCCGTACTCACCTGATCCAGAGCCCACAGGGTTCTCCCACTGTGTTGGGACCAGAAAGAGGAGGGCTGTCCTCCCCCTACCTGGTGGATAAGCAGTGCAGATCAGTGGTACAGGTGGCAGCATGGGTCAGGGTAGGCAGACAGAACTTTATGGAGCCTGAGTTCTACAATTTTTCCCCCACAGTTTTTTTCTTCCCAGATCTCCAGCAGGAATGATGTCTGTGTCAGACTTGAACAGCTGCAGCTGTCCTCTGTGCTGCAGGAGCAAACTCCCTGGCCCAGTCATGGGGGTTGCTGTGGTGGTGAAGTCCACTGCCAGCCCTCCTTGGCTGAGATGTACTGCACAGCGGTGGCTGTCTCGGCCATGGTCTGTCCCCCAACATGACTTCCCAGATTTGCTTCCAGACCCAGGTCATCAGCACAGCACCACAACACACTGCCACTGGACCATTGGGATGGTCCTTATATCCAGTCTTTGACTCCAAACTGACTTATTTTCAAAATTTGTAACTAAATCTGCACATACAATACATCATTTTGCACCTAAAGAATCAAAACAGAATATTAGAAATAAATGGATCCAGCTTAGATCAGATTAGAAACTCTTGCCTTTTACAAATAGGACATTTGGACCCTTGGAGTTCTGTTCAGTTACTCATGGCTCTAGTTATCTTGCAGTCCTTGCAGAGTTAACAGACACATCCTGCTGTTACTGTAGCAATGATCCAGCTACAATGTTCTGCTATTGCCTCAAAAGTCTGCTATTAAAATATGAGACTTTGATAGTATTGGCAAGTACCAAAGCTAATAACATTTTGCTACCAGGTTTAATTGGGGGTCAATATAGCTCACAGTATCTGAAGACACAGACACTGTAGAAGCACTACCACCACTCATTCAGTGTGTCAAAGTAAGCAAGTCAATTAACCTTATTTTACTTGATCTCTTTCACAAAATTTGGGAAACACTTTGTACATTTCTTTTGTAAAGATCTGCCAAAATTTTATGCTCAGCATGTTCCATCTAATCCTAACAATACTTGGCAGGAATTCACAATATTTGGCAGATTTTAATGCCATATGAAAACAGTATGCATACCAAGTTACGGGTATCCAGCTCTGAAGGCAGCTGAGTTACGAGCCACCCAATATTTCACAACTTTTCACAACATTTTGAAAATACGTAAACTGTGTCACTGTGAGCCCCTGTAACTTCAGAACAACTAAGCAAAATTTCTTTGTTTTTGGAAGGATCTTATTCTCTACAACTAACAGCATACTAGCACTCAGGTTACAACCATCAAGGAAGGCAGCATTATGAGCAACCACATTTTCTCAAAATGTTTGTGGAAATTTACAGATTAAGTAAAAGGTGACCTTTTATGCCCTTGTAACTTTAAACTAGATAGCACAATGTCACTAAATTTGTCTGGTGCATAGACCCACATATTTAGTGTGTTATATACTAATGTTCAGATCCCTTGTTTAAAGAATGGCCAAGCTCTAAACAGCCAAACCTGTCAAATGTACAGATAGAAACATAGAAACATAGACTTTAACAGCAGATAAGGCCCGCTTGGCCCACCCAGTCTGCCCATTTCCCTACCTATTAGATAAGCTGCAGATTCTAGTTAACCAACATCCTACTTCATCCTACTGCCACTATAATTGCCTTATGTCTGTCTCATGCATTCTTGAATTCCCCCACTGTTTTTGACCCACAACCTCCTCAGGAAAGCCGTTCCATGTGTCCACCATTCTCTCTGTAAAAAAATACTTCCTCACGTTGCCCCTGAGCCATCTCCCCTCTATCTTCAAATTGTGTCTCCTTGTTCTTGCACATCTCTTTTTCTGAAAGATGCTACCCTCTTGGACTTTGTTGATTCCCTTGAGGTACTTGAAAGTTTCTATCATTTCCCCCCTCTCCCTCCTTTCCTTGAGGGTATACATATTAAGCTCCATTAGTCTCTCTTCGTATGTCTTCTGGTGCAGATCCTGCACCATTTTAGTTGCCTTCCTCTGGACAGCCTCCATCCTGTCTATGTCCTTGTGGAGATGTGCCTAAGATGGAATTTTTTGAGTTTTTTTATTTCCTGAAAATAATCATGACACTGATGGATAATTTTGCAGAAACTGTATTCATAAATGTTGCCCATCCATTCACCTGACCTACCATAGAGGAGGAAGAAAAGGGCTGAAGAGTATCAAAAAGGCAATATTCCTTAGTGAATCGATAGATCAGTTGATGAGGTGGAAGTGCATTACATAACCATGGAGGTACAGTACTTTCAGTGCAGTGATTTGCATTCATGCAACACAGGTCATAAGAGTGCTATCTGGAGGCAGACAATGCAGCTAGAGGGAGGAACAGGCTACTGTTTTTTACATTGGTATGAATGACATTGGGAATACAAATCCTGAGGCCATGATGAAGTTTTTCACAGAACTAGGGATATTTCTAAAAGATGATGTGTCCAGGGTGATCTTTTTTGAGGTCTTCATGGTCTTATGGGTTGTTGTGGAATGCCAATGGGCTATTAGACAGGATAACTCTCATAAAGGGTCTATTGCAAGAGGGATAGTTTTCTTTTTCTAGAAAAAGTGGAAGGCATTCTTAATTGTGGGCAATTAGATAGATTAACTCTTGTTAAGAGTCTGTTGCAAGAGAGAGGGTCTTCTTTTTCTGGCCAGCTGGAAGGCATTCTTAATCATGGGATGGCTGCACACCCAAGATTGGCTGCATCCACACCTGAGGAGAGTGAGCATACTGCCTTGGAGAATGAAGAAGGCAGTCAATGGAATTTGAACTAGAAGCTAGAGGTGGGGTCTAATGCAGGAGTTCAGACAGGGCAGGAGTCAGATACAGAGGGTTATCAATGGAAAGACAGCAGAGCTTGGTAGCAGCAGGAGAGTTGAGCTAACTCCCCCCCCCTCGGGAGCAAGGAAGCATAGACAAACAATAATGTTCCGCTTAATGCAGGTCAATAAGAGAATCTCACCCAGCAAAACTGTCAAGTTTGAATGCCTGATGCATGTGAAGACCAGGACTTAATGGAACTCACAGGGACCTGATAGGCATAAGTAAATGACTGGGACACCAAGGAGAAGGGATTCAGGCTATTCTTTTTTATGTATTGAGTGGAGTTTGGTAACCAGGTAATGGTGTATTCCTGGCAGGAAAGGGAGTAACTACCTCTTTTTTTTAGGGCACAGTGTAACAGTGGAGCTCAAGAAAGATATCAGGGGACAGACAGTACCCCAGAATCCCTTTGGGCTTAGCTAGTGGAAAAAGAGAGTAAAATTGTTCACCTGAGTTGCCACAAAATTCCAAACAGCTCATCAGAGTTTGATAACCAGCAGCTTGGGAAACTTAAGAGAACAGCCATAATGTATACAATAGTAATGACAAGTACTGTGAGAAATTGAAATTCACTAATGGAATTGTAGCAGCATTACCTATGCCACTTCAATGATATTTTGAGAACATTTTGAAAATGTCCATGAAATTTTGCTAGTAAGTATTCTGTGGTATTTCCATTTAACTTTAAAACTACTCAGCTGAATCTCCCCAAACATGAAATGTTTAAACTCAACGAACATTGGTTAAGCATATGAAATGTTTATTCTACAGTATACCCCTAAGGTCAGAAGCAATAAACGCATTCACATTTGGGGATTTTTTCACAAAATGTCACTAACAAGTAACCTGTGACATTCTGATACCCTGTACCTTGAAAGCAACTTAACTAAATGTTGCCACATTGTGCAGTTTCTAGAACACTTCCATATATGTTATGCTGCAAATGTTTAGGTATTTAGCTATAAAAGTGGCTGAGTCAAAAGCAACAACACATGTAAGACATTTCAACAAAATTTCTCAAAGAATTAAACTGCCAGAATTTGAGTCCCTGTATGTTCAAACCCACATACCTAAGTGTCTGGAAATTTGGCTGGTATTTAGAAAGTTACTGCATAGGTAAGTGTGTCAATGTTAAAATCTCTAGTGTAAATGATGTCTCTGTTATAACCAGCTAACAATATTGTCAAAATGTTATGTAATTTCACAAAGAAATAATCTGCAAGCTGTAGGGCTTTAGTACGGTCAAAACTGCACACTTAAATGTCAAGCAGTTTGGTGGCTATTTAGAGTCCAAATCCATTGATATGGTTACCTGTTTGTAGGTCTCTAGATTAAAGAATGGCTGAGTTATAACCTGCTGAAATTTAACACAATTCTGAAATTTGTACACACTTCCTAGAATTTCACAAAAATTGTACCGCAGTAAATCTGATAATATTTCCCAGCCCTACCATGTACTTTACATCCTCCCTACTGTACTGATCTCCAGTGTACTTTCTGTAATTTCTGCTTACTTCACAACCTCCATGTGTGCACCTAACAGTTACTGCCAACTGTTCATGGACTGTAAAGTGCTTTGGGATACAGTCTGTATAAAAGGTACTATATATCAAAATTCCTTTCCTGTCCTTTTTCCTTATCAAAGGCACCACAACTTCTACAACAGTTTGATAGCAATCTAATGTAGCACTTCATCATGGTATGTTGCTGCAGAAATGAAACAATCCAAACCAATCAAGGAAAGTCACCCAAGTGCATTTTATATTCCATCACATAATGAAGAAAGACACTTACTGGCATTGTCTGACTGCCATGCAGGGCATTGATGGCTGCCTGGGCCTCAGCATGCGATGAATATTTCACAAAGGCACACCCTGTGAAGAAAGAACAGAGATGTGTGTCATATCAAGCCTTGATGCTATTGTTTTTGTAAACAGTCAAGTTCAGGCTTATACTGAGCCAGGCCTATGTGAGGATGAGCTGTTAGGGCAGTTTGTACAATGCACTGCAGTACATACAGTATGCTTGTTTGTATATTTTTTCTACTATGTTATTGTTCTGAATCTTAATTTATGTGACTGGGCCTTTAGCCTTTGCAAGAATAATTAACACTGGGTGCCTCATTGGTCAGTATTTCTACCTATTCCTTTCCTTTGTTACAGAACACTAATTGCCTATAAAATGGCCGAGTTAACAGATAATGGTAATTCTCCATTAGAGGGCTGTGATCTGGGCATTGTATTATATGTTAGAAGACAGGGTTATGGACTTTAATTCCTTGATTGTAATGAATACTGAACCAAACTGTGTAAACATTGTTTTACTGACTTTAAAATGAAACTGGCAGTACAAACTAATTTGTTTCTATGGAACTATTAGTAAAACCTTCAATTCTGAAAGTATGACTGATGTTATTTATCTAGACTTCAGCAAAGCTTTTGATGTTCCCACGATAAGCTGATAAACTGACCACCTACAACATTGACTGCCATCTGATAAACTGGGTTATAGCATGCTTATCAAATGGGGTGCAAAAGGTAAGGCTGAATGGTTATTCTTCAGATATTGATCTGGTGACTAGTGGAGTCTCACAGGGATGAATCCTTGTCCTGATACTTTTGAATATCTTCATTTCTGATATGGGAAAAAACCTTGAATATTTGGTACAGTATTTCATTGACTATATTACAATTGGTGTCAGGTGGGTACAGTTGAATAACGGCAATTTCTACCTTGTGACCTAGCATTACTGGGTGACTGAGCTGAAGACTGGAGTATGACATTTAATCTGGCGAATTACACTTTAATGCATCTGCAAAAATCAAATCCTGGGAGACAATGCTACCTCTTCAACACCCCACCAAGCCAAACAGCATGTGAAAGGGACTTGGGAGTTAAGATCACACAAGACCTTAAGAATAAAAACACCGTAATGACAATGTCTACAGGAAAACTAATCCTCAGGTTAATATTATATACAGACATTTTAAACATCGATCAAAATAAATAATCTTGTACCTTCACACTACTTATATAAGACCACACACTGACTACTGTTTGCAGTTCTGGAGAGGATAAAATATGGAGAGAGAAACAAAGTCAAAAGGATACAGGAAAAGGTAACTAAATCTAAAAAGTTTGAGATCTGGATTATGAGGAAAGATGAAACAGATCAGGTCTTTTCTTTTTGCATCAAAGGCATATCTGGGGTAACATACTGTTACTCTGTCAGATACACATGGATAGACATCTTTTGTCCAATATGAATATGAAATGTAAATCAGACAAAATAACATCTAGATGCCATAATAAGCAATAACAACCACCATCCTTTAAGGCAAATAAGAGAAAGATCTTTTTTACTTAGAGTGGTTAGCATCTGGAATTTCTTACCATCTGAAGCTGTGAATAGTGATAAATACCTTCAAACTAAGATTACATGATTATAATAATTAAAATGGACAGACTGAATACTATCACGAATAGTGGGAGTCAGCTTTATATGGACCATCAGTGTCCCTTGCTGTCTCTATTCTCTTAGTAAATCACAGAAAGGGTGCAAGGCTACCCTTATGCAGTCCATATCATCAGTTTAATACATTTACGGTAACAGACTACATGCACATGATCAAAATATGTGTAATGTAATGTAATCTTCTGATTTGCATTTGACTCTGTGGGTGTCCATCAATGAGTTGAATTTAAAGTTGGTTCCTCTATTTTCTAACTGATAATACATTGTCTGGAGCCATACTCTCTTGCAGGCTATTGCAGGTAAAACAACTCCAGCCTGTACATTCCCCAATGTGTTTTTGTACTATGCACAGCTGACATTGTCTTGCAGTGTGGAAATATTGTAGGTCTCTGAAAACCACAAAATGCCGCTTAAGTCATGATATTTCTAAGGCTTCCCAATGGCTGATTTAAAGCAGACTCTTGTTGCAGAAAAAATCTGAAGCTTTCTTTTTTTATTTGCAGGTATAGATCTTTGGGTGGGAGGCACATGAAGTCAATTCAGGCCAGAAGGTAACATTAAAAGTCTCAATTAGTTCTAGGGAAAAGTGGAGAGGAACTGATGCAGTGCAAAATCTGCTGTCTACAGAACATGCATAAGATGTCATCTATTAAACTGTGCAATGCAATATTTTATTCAATACTGTGATTATTCTCCTTTTGCCTGTGGCTGTCCTCTACACACCTCTCTTCCCAAGCATTTCTCAGCACCAAAGTGCTGGACAATGTGACCAACCAAGGTGGTCAGGAAGCTCATGATGCATTAAGTTCCAGATGGCTCATCATCCTATTTATGGTTGCCCTAGTGTGTTTCTGCTTTTTCTCGATCCATCCCCTTAGTAAGCTCATCCTCACTGCACCATCCACAGGGGTTGGGGAAGCTGATACTATAGGAATGCCCATGGCATTGAACCTCTCCTATTGTCTGATCAAGGAGACATTGCTGCAGTGGAACAAGGTAGGACCCTTCCCCAAAGTCAGAGAATGGTATCTGCATAGCATTCCTGAGACCCAGGGCTGGGAGTCAGAGTGGCAGCATAAACTCAGGTCCCTGGCAAGACAATGTAATGCATTTTTTCCTGGAACCTCTGGCTATACTTGGTGATTCTCTAAATCATTTTTTTATTATTGGCTAGTTCTGCCATAGGAACTCACTTATTAAAACACTGTAAATAGGAGTTCTATGTCACTGCTGCCTCACACAACAAAAGTACAAGTAAAATTCCAATGACTGTCAGTAGCACTGGAGCAGATACAGGCAAGCCACCAACTGAGAAAAAAACAATAACAAAATACACCAGAAATGTACATTTGAGGCCATAATGGGATCTTGTGGTTCTGGGGACAAATATAAAACACTTGTGCTTCACATTTGGGAAATACGAAAATTACCAGAACCCCTCAATGGCATTACAGTCTCATTGCAATACATGCATTTGGGTGTACTTTATACCGGATGTATTCCATACAGTTTTTATTTAAGTTCCCCTTTTCCTGTATAAATACATAATTAACTGAAATAGGAACACTATCTGTTAGAGTTCATCTATTCTGTCTGCACAGATACACCTGTCACATCAATCCTCTGCTTGTGATACCATCACAATGTAAAAAGCAACACGCTATAATGTCTGAAGCAGAGGACTGTGACATTAGGGGTCTGATATTCAGAAGTTTATGAGGGTACTAACCGGTGTTTGCCCATGCAAACTGGGCTTTGCGCTGGAGCCCAAAATTGAAGGGGCACTGTTGTGCTTGCAAAGAGGGGTAGTGCCTGCGCAAGGTGATATTCAGTGGATTTACAAGGTGCAAAAGGATTTGAGTGGTCCTTTTGTGCTGATGAAAGCCTCCTCATATTTCATGCAACCGTAGTGGCTGCTGGAGGAAATACAGACAACCAGCCAGTTGGCCGCTGGAGGAGCATGCCTGCCCTTTTGGTCCATGGCACCCTCCCCTTTGACAGTCCCACAGTGTAAAAAACAATACCTGGTGCTAGTAGTCCCCCCTCCACTTGCCAGCCCCACAATTAAAAATAGTAATCCCTGGTGCCAGTGGTCCACCTCGATTGCCAGCCCTGAGTATAAAGAGTAATGCCTAGTGCTGGTGGTCTCCCCTCTCCAGTCGCCAGCCCCAATGTATACATCATAGTTCCTGGTGCTAGTGGTCCCCCCAATCACCAGCCCTGATGAATACATCATAGTCCCTGGTGGTAGTGGTACCCCCTTCCTCTGATTGCCAGCCCTGATGTATACACCATATTCCCTTGTGCAAGTGGCCCCTCCAATTGCCATCCCCTGAGTAAAAACAGCAATCCCTGATTCTACTGATCATCAGCACCCTCCGATCAGCAACCCCCTAGTAAAATGACTAATCCCTGGTGGCAGTCTTCCCCCCCCAATCACCAGCCCAGAAGTAAGCAAAATTCCTCCTTGGTGTCCAGTGTCCCTCTACAGCACTGGGTACCCCCTCACCTTAGCATTATCTGTGGTGCTGTGGGAGCATATGGAGACTGGCACAGCCCTCTTCACACCTCCTCTGCTGACTGCCATATGTCCAGTCAAGGAGTGCACCTCATATTTATATTACAGGGTACTCTAGCTGCACAGACATATGGTGACTGGCTGAGGAGGTGTGAGGAGGGCTATGCTGGTTGCTGTATGCTCCTGTGGCACTGAGGATAATGCTAAGGTGAGAGGTGCTGACATGGGTGGGGGCACTGGACACCAGGGAGGGGTTTTGTTTACTTCCCTGCTGGAGATGAGAGGGGGGAGATGCCACCAGGAATTACTTGTTTTACATGGGAGCTGGTGATGGGAGGGTGGGGGGATCCCTAGCACCAGAGACTATGATTTATACATTGGGGCTGGCAATAGGAGGGAGGGGGGACCACTAGCACCAGGGACTATAATGTATACATTGGGGATGGTAATCAGAGGGAGGGGGACCACTAGCACTAGGGACTATGATGTATACATTGGGGCTGGTGATACATGGGAGGGAGGGGACCACTATCCCCAGGGATTACTCTTCTTACTAGGGGCTTGCGATCTGAGGGGAGGAACACTGGCAACAAGGATAGCTATTTTTATTTGGGGCTGGTGATCGGAAGGGAGACAACTAGCACAAGGGATGGCATGTGATGTCATGGATGGCTAGAGGGGCAGCACCATGCTACCAACCTTTGGTACACATGGAAATGGGTCCATAATGCACATACAAATGGCACCTTAGTGCCTTGCATGCCCAATGGGCTCATTTGCATGGGTACATTTGAAAACTGCTGATAGTGCTCCCGCACTATTAGCTCTTGAGGCCCACTTCAGGAACATGTCAAGGCAGTGCTACCTGACTTAGCACAACCACAACATTGCCCTATGTTCAGTTGGGTAGCACCCAACTGAATATACCATCCTGGGACCCTTGGGCATTTACAAAGTGCAGCACAAACATATTTGCTGCGCTTTGCACCCACCTGAATATCAGGCCCTAGGTGCAGACAAGTAGCCAGAGCAGATTTAGTCTAGGGGATAGCGATCCTGTAAGTTGCTTGGCTGAATCAGTGTTTTATCTATGACAATATCTGAATATATCGTATTGGTTCAAAACAGATTACCAAGACTAGCCATTTTCTAATACTTTTGGGACATTTTATAATCATGGTAATACACTCCAGGGTGGGGTATGTCATGGCATATCATCACTTCTTGGGTGGTTGAAAGCACTCGGCATTGCCACATGCTTTATAATGCACCCAAGGCATGAGAATATCTCATAATATACCACACCCTGCCAAGCATTATTGCTTAAAGGATACCTAAACAACATTTTGACAACAAACAATTCATAAATCTGACTTTGTAAGGGACTAAAGGAAAGGCTGCTGTATGCATTAATGCTAAAACTACATTTATATAATTTACCTAAATGCAGTTCCATAGCATTTGAGAAATGTAAAATCAGCCTTCCAATTTAAAAAAAAATGCCCTGCCTGCTTCCTAAAATGACTGCTGTGATTACATCATTGGAGCCAGAGACAGAGAGCTACATGGCTCTCTGTAGTGCTAACTAGTTCTTTTCTTCCCCTTTGTTTATTTATTTATTTATTGATTTGTACAAGTTGGATTTACAACCTTTGAGTCAGGAATTCATTTGCAAAGGCACCTCATCACAGGGAGGGCAAGATAATAGTACATCGTTCAGATACAAAATTGGACAACATTACAGGTGCAGACATTGAACATAGAACACACTTAGTTACATGTTGGTATAAAATAGAGGTTTACAATTAAAGATGTACAATTTCTCTGGAGCTGCAGTGGGATACATCCTTGTGTAAACCTAAGGGGGTAGGTAAAAACTGGTAGGGGGAAAGATGGATTGGCAGTCCAACGGATATTGTCAAGATTAGGGGGGCCAGGCAGGGAAAGGTCTTGAAGAAGGATTGGGGGGCAGGGTTAGTTGCATCTACAGCAGCAGACATTAAAGAGGAGGTTCTGGAAAGCGGTTTTGAAGGGACCAAGTTTGGCAGTGTTGGTGATGCAGGTAGGGGAGGAAGTTGAACCAGGTGGGGGCTTGATAAATGAAGGACCTCTGGGCAAGGGAGGTCTTGGTTCTGGGCACTTTGAAGGTGGCTTTAACAGAGCTGCAGGCAGAAATGGATGAGGATGACCATGGTAGGGAGGCAGAGACTCCGGGGGGGGAGAGTCCAAGCAGGGATTTCTTAGCAAGGAGGCAGGTCTGATACTGCAGACATTCCGTGAAGTTGAGTAAGTTGGCAGAGGAATAGAGCAGGCAGATGTGGGTGCAGATGGAGGCTCCAGTCAGGAGCCTACAGGCCTTATTAATGGAGAGCTGGATTTTAGAGATGGAGTTGTTATCAGCTGCAGCATAGATGGGCAAGCTATAGTCCTCTAGGGACAGGACGGAGGAGGTGATGGCCAGCCGGAAGGCAGCGAGGTGCAGGCAATCCTTATGGTGGTAAAGTAGGCCAATCCAAGAGTTTATGGTGGAGAAAAGAGCATTGATGTGGGTGTGGAAGGTGAAGGCAGTATTGAAAGTGATGCCTAGGTATTTGTATGTGGGCACTTGCTCTAATGGGAGCTGAGGTTGGGGGTAATCAGGAGGGGAGCACTTCTAGCTTTATTTTGGTGGTGAGAGAAGAGCAATGATTTGGCTTTCTTAAGGTTCATGACTAGTCTGTGTTCAAGAAACCACCTTTCTGTTTGGTTGTAGGTGAGTTGAAGGGATGATTAGAGAGTGGAGGGATCTGGATCTGAGGCAAAGAGAACAGCATTGTCTGCATAGAGGAGTATCTTGCTATTGCAGGCGCTGGGGAGAGGGTTGAGGTAGAGACTTATGAGAATGGGACCCCAGAGCTAACGGTTCGAGTGTTGGAGAGGGAGCTGTTGATCTTTACACACTGGGATCTAGCAGAGAGGTATCTAGAAAACCAAGCAAGGGGACCAGCAGAGAAACCAAGTTGGTGGAGAGAGGTGAGTAGGAGGGGGAGACAGACAGTATCAAAGGCCTTGGAGAGGTCAATGAACACTGCACCGGCCAGGTTGCTGGAGTTGAGAGCAGAGTGCAGGTATTGGGAGAACTCCAGGAGAGCAGTGGTTGTACTGTATCCTGGGTGGAAACCATGCTGCTCAGGGCACATAATGTCATACTTAGCCAAGTACTCAGATATTTGGATAGACACCACTTTTTTGAGGGCTTTGGAGAGTGGGGGGAGGATGGAGATTGTCCGATAGTTGCTGGGGGCAGATAGTTCACCGCTCTTGTGTACTGGAGTGATTTCAGCAGTTTTCCATGCACTGGGGAACTGTCCAAGGTATAGGGACCAGTTGAGAAGGTTCATCACGGGGACTAGGACAACGTCCAGGACCAGTTGGAGGATCCTGGAGTCAAAGGGGTCGCTGCTGGGGTTATTACTACCAAGGGCTTTTAGCAGGTGCAGTCTGGCTTCATGGGGGGATAGGGTGCACAGGTAGAAAGGGGGGCGATGCAGGGCAGGGAGGAGTGAAGAGGGGATTGGATCAAAAAAGCTGCTGGGGAGGACAGAGCTTAGATCAGAGAAAGTGGTGTTGAGGCAGTCAGCTATTGGTAGTGAATCAGAAGAGGTAGTGCCATTTATGGTGAGCTGAGATGGTAGAGGGGAGAGGATCTTCCCATTTAGTTTTTTCATGCTATCCCAGAAGGTCCAGGCCAAGCCCCAGGTGGAGGTGAGGGTGGCCTGGTAGTGCTCCACCTAGGCCTGTCTGATGGCCCAGGTGCACTTATTGGGCTCTGCATTGTAGGCTTGTCTGTCAGATGGTTTGCCTGAATCTACAGTGATTCACCAGAGATTATCCCTATTCTTAAATTTCTGGATGAGGGAAGGGGTGATCCAGGGGGTGTTGCATTTCTTTGTACGGATCCTGTTGGGGGGGAGGGGCCAAGAGGTCACAGGCCTTGCAGAAGTTGCTTATGAAGAAGTCAAGACCTGAGTCGATATTTGGGGCATGTCGGATAGGGGATCAGTCTAGCTGGGCTAGGTGCTGTTTCAACTTTTTTAGGCCACCAGGGTGTAGCCGCCGGCACAGTGTAGCCCGGGACACTGGTTTTGGAGAGGAGGATGACCAGATACAGATGACTTGGGAGTGATCACTAAGTTAGTCGGGGAGGACAGTGATGTCCCGGATTTTAAAGGGGTGGTTTGATAAGATAACATCTAAGAGGCTGTTGGTTCCACTGGATTGGTTGAACCTGGTGGGCTGTGAGACTAGTTGGGACATATCCAGGGCAGTGAAGGAGTCCCTGGTTTGGGAGGTGGCGGAAGCAAGCCAATTAACATTAAGATCAGCAAGGATGACTTGCTCGACTTTGTATAGGAGGGACGTGAGGTAGTTGATGAAGGACTGGACTGCTGAGTTCTGGTTCCTTGGGTGTATGTAGGAGACAGTGAGGAAAAGAGGGCCTCTGGCAGGGTCAGGGATAAATTTTAGCATGAGTGCTTGGCCACCATAATCATGTTTGGGAACCGGGAGTGCATGACCTATTAGGGTGTCCTGCATGAATATAGCGCACTGGTCAAACCCATGTGCATTATTTTGATCAATACACATGTTAGGCTATGGTCTTGTTTATTTTGTTTACTTAACATGCTGAAATTGTGTTTTAATCCAACCAGCTTTCTCTTTGGCAAACCACAGTGCAGTATAAATCTTCAAATATCTGGTGGTCTGGTGGTTATGGTTTATGGATTATCCAGAATGTTACAATGGGGGTGCTGGGGTGGTATGCATACTTGATAAGCACTTTTTAAAATGTTTTTCTCAAACCACGTTAAAACTCCAGATCACTGTTTCCATGAAGAGAACTGTAATAGAATGCTGCCCATAAAAACAAAACAATGTAAAATACAGTTTTTCACACCACTTTTTTTTTTCAGGTAGTTACATATGGATTATTTAATATTATGGATATAATTTCTCTAAATGGGAATATTATAAACAACTGCCAATTAGGAAAAATGTCCTATCCTTTTTAATAATGCCTGCTTGCCTGGTGCCAAAAATGAGCCTGCCGATCCCACAAAGAGAATTAGCACACTTCATATCATAATCTTGTACCTCAGAGATTAACGTACACCCGTACAGATACCTGTACACTTCATCAACTGGCACTGGTAAATGATGCCTCCCTAATCACTCTCCAGATCTCTTTCATCAGTGTTTCACTTCTGCTCCCACAGTAAACATTGGGCAGATCACCATCCTTTGCACAATGAAGGCAGCATGTACAGCCCCCGTGTTTTTTTCTGCCTCATTAACCAACAACCAGGTCTTCCAGGATGGCCAAGTGAAGGTTTGTGAAAGTTATTTTTTCATTCATCGATAGCTCAGTGGGCTGCCAGCCATGGAAGAGAGAAGAAGGCTGTGCCACTCACCTGCTCAAGTTTGGGATGGGGGGAGCAGAGTGGTGGGACATTACCTGCAGGAATGGGGGGGGTGCACTAAACTACCAGGGAATAAAATGTTATTTCAAGGATCGTGGATATGAAGGCTGGGGTTCACTAGCCCACCAGAGAGAATTTTTATTTATTTATTTTTTACTATATGGCAGGGGATTGGGATGAGTGGTTACACTGGACACCAGGGCATGATGTTCTGGACTGGTAGGAGAGTTGATCAGGTGGGGGGGAGGCACTGCAAGCCACCAGGGATTCCAGGGATTTTTTGGAAAATATGGAGCAGGTGATCGGGTGGGGAGGGACCACTAGCCACTGGGGATTTTTTTTTAAATGTTGGGGGGACCACTAGCCACCAGGGAATTCATTTGCAAATTCTGTATTATCGGGTGGTGATGCAGGGTTGGCAGAATTTCTGCAAAAGTTCGAAAATGGATTTCCAAACATTTACGGAAGTGAAAATTTGACTTTCGCTTCAATTCTGCTAATGAAAGTTCTTTTTTGCACACCTCTATGTCCAAGCAATAAGCACCGGGACACACCAGAAAAACTTCTGTTCATACCTTCATAAGTGCTACACTTCATGTGGATAACAACATTATTAGACAGGAGAGATAATCCAGCGCCTTGAGCAAATCCACCCAACCTCCAGTGTCAGTCTACTCTCTTATCTGTGATCAGTGGAATGCCACAGGACAGTCATCAGCAATCCTCCTCCACTCCATGTCTGTGCCTTCCTCCACAATGCTAGTTAGTTGGCTCACTAATCTTCTGAATC
The DNA here is from genome assembly GCA_016271365.2 of Neoceratodus forsteri. Taxonomy (NCBI): domain Eukaryota; kingdom Metazoa; phylum Chordata; order Ceratodontiformes; family Ceratodontidae; genus Neoceratodus; species Neoceratodus forsteri. Next base: position 604,241,233 of record CM057449.1, on the reverse strand, counting down.
TTGAATGAGGTATTCAAACTCCCCTTGATACTGCCTCAGCAAACCTCGACAAACCCCCTGAATGTACTTTCCATACACTGAATCCAGATACCAATAGGGGCACTGCCCCATCACTTCAAGTATTTGTCATCACTGGCTACTCTCTTCCATGGTCAGGTAGTGATCATGATGCTGGCAACCCCACATCTTATATCTCACAATGATCTGTTCACCCTTCTCCCCTTCTTGTATATAGCTTCACCCTGCAGGAGTGGCCTCCTCAGTCCACCCTCTGGTATTTATTCTTCACTCCTGCTCCCCACACCAAAAACTGGTGCACTCATCACCCTTCTGCATCATGAATGCAGTTATTACAATCCCCTGAGTTTTTTGACATATCAGGAATAAACAATCTTTCCAGCAAGTCAGGCTGATAGCAGCAGGGCACAAGGGGAAATATGGGTTTTCCTATCCTTAAATTATCTAGGCTAACTTTCATTTGGCACTATTAAATGATGGGTGTGTGCATCATTATGCATGTCATTTAACAGTGCCTAATCATAGGTAGCTTAGACCTTATAAGGGTAGGAAAGCCTATTTTTCCCATTGTACCCTATTGCTATCAGACTGGCTTACCAGAAAAATCATGTTTATTATTGATATGTCAAAAAACCTGGGAGACTGTACTAACTGCATTCACGATGTGGAAGCGTGGTGAGCTCATTGGTTTTTGGTGTGGGAAGCAAGTGAAAAGAATGAATGCAAGAGAGAGACTGAAGGGGCCATTCCAGAAGGTACAGCTATATTCGGGGTAGGGGAAGACAGGAAGGGAGAAGCTGAGCAGATCATTGTGAGATGTGAGATGTGAGATGTGGGGCTGCCAGTACCATGATCACTACCTGACCATGGATGTGAGCAACCAGTGATAGCAAATACCCATAGTGTCAGGGCTTCACCAAAATTGTTGCTTGGATTCAGTGTAGGGAGATTACCCTCATGGGGAGGGGCTGAGGTTTGTTGGGACAGTATCAAGGGAGCTGTGTATAGCTCATTCAAGATTTGGAAGAGTGGTAGCCAGCCAGCTTGCACTGTGGAGTAGGGCACAGAAACATACTGGAGAAGGATTGCTGAAAACTGTCCTGTGGGGTTCTGCAAATCACAGGTAAGGGAGTAGACCGACACTGGTGGTCGGGTGGATTTACTCAAGGTATTAGTATGCCTCTCTTGCTAATAATATTGTCATCCATAGTAAGTCCAGCCCTTATGAAGGTATGAGAAGCAGTTTTTCTGATGTGTCCTTATACTTATTGATTGGCCCTCACAGAAGACCTAGTTGTTGGTTAATGAGGTGGGAAAAAAACATAACAGGGGGACTGTGCATACTGTCTTCATTGTGCAGAAGAGTGATGATCTGCCCAACGTTTACTATGGGAGCAGAAGTGAAATACTGAGAAAGAGGACTGGAAAGTGATTTGGGAGGCATTTTTTAACAGTGCTAGCTAAGGAAGCGTATCTGTACAGGTGTGCACTACTCTCTGAGGTGCAAGATTGCAATCTGAGATATGATCATTCTCTTCATGGGACCACGAGCTGATATGCGGCACCAGGAAGTACTAAGAATGGAGTGTAGTTGGTGGGGTGTTTGACAGAGGACAGGCTACGTGCAGGGGGTTCTTGTGGAAAAAGACTTCAAGAGAACCATACTTTTGGATTACCAAGAATGCATGAACTTTGGCATTGGACCAGACCAGACCAGTACTTTGCTAAAGATTTTGGGACATAACATAACCACTAGATCATCAGGTATTTGAAGTGTTGTACTGTAGTGTAGTTTGCCAAAGAGAAAGTCAGCTGGATTACAATACAATTTCAACAAGTTAAAGTAAACAAAATGAACAAAACTATAGCCTAATGTGTACTGATCAAAATTATACACTTGTTAACACATGGTGAGGATCATTCTGGTGAAACAGTTCCACACAAAGGGGGAAAGATCTAGTTAGCACTATAGAAAGCCATGTGTCTCTCTGCCTCTGGCTCCAATGATGTAAGCACAGCAGCCATTTTAGAAAGCAGGCCTAGCTGTTTATTTTGAAACTGGAAGCTGTTGTTGACATTTTTCAAATGCTATGATACTGCATTTATGTTATTTACATAAATGCAGTTTTGGCATAAACATAAACAGCAGCCTTTCCTTTACCTCGCTATGAAGACATATTTTGGAGTTTGCAGTTTTAAAAAACTGCTAGTTTAGGTACCCTTTAATGATACTGACAAAAGATTAATCTCAGCAAGTCACACTCAAGAGCTACTGTCCCTTTATTCTGTGATAACTAGAGAGAAGATTCAGTAATGCAACTGTGTGGTAGTCACAGTATTCTGATTGGTGAAGCCTAACACTACAGCCTGTTTGTGAGAAACACCCTCACACTCTCAGTTTTGTCACAGATGCACTTTAGTCCTAGAAAGAGTGATTTTGGTATTCTACTTCAAGTCCTTTGTTTTTTTCCTCAGTTTTTCTTTTCCTTTGTTTTCTTTTTTTCTTTTTTAGTACAATAGTGTTAGAAGATTTAGTGACCAAGGGCTTTACTTGGTACTAACTGGACTAGTGGGTTAATAAACTCCTTGGCCTACTGACTCACTGTTTATTACCACCTGATCCAGTTATTATCTTGTAAACCCTGAAGACTACACTGTTATTGCTTAAGTAACAGGAAGTTTGGAATAGAAAATGGATGAAATATACACTGAAATGTGTTTAAATATTATACTTTTCCCAAGTGTCATTTCAGAGGTCAGGGACTCTCTAAGGGACATTTATTAAAACCAACTTGTCAATTATCTGTCAAGTTATCACTCTTCAGATGCATTATGCAGTATCTCTCACAGAAGCAGCACTTACAAGTTACATTATAATGCCCCAATAGAGTCACCCTTTGATTATCCAGAACTTATCTGCGGACAGCGATGCATGCATTTATCAGATTAATCAGATCGTCAACAACTAAATTATTTCATATGGAAAACATAATTTGACTTGAAAATCATCTATATGCACATGTTTGCTGATGTGTAAATATGTCCAAATTCTGCCAGTACTTGCCATCAGATTAATCACACAAACATGGAATTTTCAGTGATTTTCACATGAAAGAAAAAAAGTTCCTATCACTAGATTATAAACTAATAGTTACAATGATGAACTGTTGTCCCTATGACCACTAGCTTTGGCTGTCTAAGGGTACTCATTGCAGTCTGAGGGTATTTTTTATTTTCAGAGTGCTTGGAAAAAAAATTCCAGTTCCTGATGTGTGTTCATTAACAACATTATACAAGTAGCAGCTACCGCTTGCTAGCATTTGCCTTTTACCTCAGACAAATGTCTTGGCTATCCCTATCCTGTCTTCACCCAGTCTCCTGCCACTAGCCTTCTTACCCCTTTAGACCCCTTTCCAAGTGGAAAATGCCATTCTTTATCATGTTGGTGAAGGAGCTGCTGGAATAGTTCCTCTCTTATTCCCTAGGATCATCCCCACTCTCACCTACTCTGCCTAGAAGGAAGAACCCCCCGGTACCCCTTTTCCTCGTTTCTCCCACAAAATGTGGAAGGAATAAAACCTCCTCAATAGGGATAGAAACATAGACTTTGACAGCAGATAAGGACCACATGGCCCACCCAGTCTGCCCATTTCTCTACCTATTGGATAAGATGAAGATCCTATCCCCCACTAGAATTGCCTTATGTCTGTCCCATGCATTCTTAAATTCCCCCACTGGTTTTGACCCCACTACCTCCTCAGGAAGGCTGTTCCATGTGTCCACCACCCACTCTGTGAAAAAATACTTCCTTACATTGTCCCTGAGCCATTCCCCCTCTATCTTCAAATTATGCCCCCTTGTTCTTGCATATCTTTTCTCCTGAAAGATGCTACCCTATTAGACTCTGTTGATTCCCTTGAGGTACTTGAAAGTTTCTATCATGCCCCACTTTCCTTGAGGGTATACATATTAAGCTGCTTTAGTCTGTGTTCATATGGATGCTGGTGCAGCCTCTGCACCATTCTAGTTGCCCTCCTCTGGACCACCTCCATCCTGTCCATGTCTTTGCGGAGATTGGGTCTCCAGAACTGCACACAGTACTCCAGAAGGGGTCTCATCAACTGTCTGTACAAAGGGATAACAACTTCCTGTTTCCTACTGGTGATGCCTCTCCCTATGCATCCTAGTATCTCCCCAGCCCTGCATACTGCCTTCTCACATTGCTTGCCTACCTTTAGGTAATCTGATATGACTACCCCCAGTCCCTTTGCATTTTTGTTGTTGTTAGTACCTCCCCCCATTGTGTACTCTTCCCCTGGGTTTTTGTTTCCCAGACGCATTCATTTGCACTTCGTTGCATTGAATCTAAACTGCCATACATTTGTCCATTCCTCCAACCTTACCAAGTCCCTTCTCATCCTTTTCACCCCCCACTTGTGTATCAAACCTATTACAGATCTTTGTGTCATCTACAAAGAGGCATACTTTTCCTTCCAGCACCTCTGCAATGTCACCTATAAAGACATTAAAGAGGACCAGTCCCAGTACTGAACACTGTGGTACCCCACTAGTAACACCCCTTTCTTCGGGTGGACTCTGTTTACTATTACCCTCTGTGTCCTGTTATCCAGCCAATTTTTTACCCAGGCTACCTCCCTGGGACCCACTCTCAGGTGGGCTAATTTGTTTATTAATCTTTTGTGTGGGACCATGTCAAATACCTTGCTAAAGTCTATTTAGGCCATATCCACAGCCTCTCCCTGGTCTATTACTTTGGTCACCCAGCCAAAGGAATCTATTACAGTCTTCTGACATGACCTTCCTGCTGTGAATCCATGTTGCTTTGGGTCCTGTGCCCTGCTGACCTCCAGGTACTCAACAATTCTTTCCTTCAGAAGTGATTCCATCATTTTCCCTACCACTGAGGTCAAACTAACAGGTCTGTAGTTTCCTGCCTCTGCCGTGCTCCCACTTCTGTGAAGGGAAATCACATCTGCCCTTCTCCAGTCCTCAGGTACCCCACCATCCTCCCATGATTTATTAAAGAGGGTAGTCAGTGGTGTCACTAGTTCTCCCCTTAGTTCTTTTAGAATTCTGGGGTGACTTCCATCAGGCCCCATTGCTTTGTCCACCTTGAGTTTTAGGAGTTCTTTCAGGACCCTTGCTTCTGTGAATGAACTGGTATCAACGCCCCTATCCAGAGTGCTTCTATTGTTTGGTTTAGGTACCTCCTGCCTCCTCTTCTCACCTCTCAAAAGATTGTGAAACAACTAATAAGCTAGATAAGTACACATTGTTTGTGAAAGGCATCAGATTCAGCCCTAGATATGGAAGTCCTCCATTTTTTTTGTTACATTACAAATACATCATTAGAAGCCATGATGCAAGCTTCTTCACACTATCCCAACAATGTACACATATACTGTACACATCCCATCTACATGCAGTAGTACCTGATGAGACGAACTAGGATCTTACAGCAAATGTAGTTCATCTCCTTGTTATCCTAAAAACAATAACCAGAAATACTTTGTTGCTCCAGGTAGCTGCTGTATTGAGTCTAGTCTTGAAACTCTAAACACCATTTGCATTTTTCTTTCTTTCTAGTAATCCTTCCAAACCATGTTGTTCTCTTTTGCAGAATGTTATCATACATCCCTCTTGACTGTTTCTGCCCCTCCCCCTTAGCCTGATCTCATTCCTGTAGATTTTGCTATTCTTAATTATGTGGAACAGTCTGTTCTGGTCTATTTTTGTAAACTCTTTTATAATTTTAAACACTTCAGTCATATATACCCTCAGTCTTCTCTTTTTTTGGGAGGACACACCCAGGTGCTCCACCCTTTCTTTCTAGGACATGTTTTACAGACCCCTAATCTTCCTGGCAGCTCAGTGCTGTGCCTTTTTCACTTCCTTTGTATCCCTTCTTTAATACAATGTTCAGATCTGAACACAATACACGAAATGAGGAACAACTCTCGTATAGTGGCATTATTTCTGCCTTTTCTTTGCTAATTAAGCAATAATGCACAACAGAGCATTGGTTGCACTAGGTTTACCACATGGTCTGGGGCGGTGTAAGGCATGTGGTGAAGCCGAGTTCCTTCAGCCCCTGACCATGGGGTAAACCTAGTACAACCAGTATATCCCTGAAGTGCCTTATTGCTTATATAAAATGGGCCCACAGACAACTTTTAAAAAAATGAACACTCTAAAAGTTTTGAAAACCACAAAAAATATAATAAAATGTTGCTAAATTATGTAAAATAGTCCCTCCATGGATGTTTTTCACCTGTCAGTCATCTGTATTTTTTCACATTCAATCGATTTTGTGCTTGTTTACCATGGAATAGAAAAATTCAAATCTCTGCATTATTCCAGTGGTAGATTGCTCCTCCCCCCAACACACAAACACATAGACATGGAATACATGAATTAAAAATTATTCTGAGTTCCACTGTCATACACACACACAGACAAACACAGGCCTCAGGTGGAATCAGAACCTCAATTTTATCTTTTGCCAGGTAAGGAGCAGGGAGTTTTCTTGCAAACTGGTAGGGATAGGAGAGGGATTTTTCATGGTCATCAAAGAAATACCAGTAATGGAAACTATGCATAGTATTTTTTTTTATTTGTGTATTTATGTATTTTATTTATTTATTGAAATGTTTCACCAAGAAGGGCACATTGAACAACAAGTTGCTCATCTCATGGTGCATCCTGGGGGAGAGGATAACAGGGATAGGATACATACAGCCAAACATAAACACATTATACAGTGAAAACATGACTGTGTACACATTGCTGAGGCCCACCAGGGCCATCTGTCTACTGTCAGAACCGGAAGTCGAGGTCTCTTGCCTTGGTGTCCATCAATATCTGCAGCCTTCTTTGTAAACTTGATATCCTCCAAACCTGGATTCAACAATACAATCCTGACACCATTTCTGTCATTGAAACATTTTTATCTATTTATTTATTCTAGGATTACAAGTACATTTGAGCCAAGGCTCTTTTACAAAGGTTCCACGTCAGAAATAACAAACAACAAGGAAGCAACAGTGAAATAACAGTAAACAATTCATGTACAACAGTGCTATTGAGAGGAGTCAGTTATAGGAAGAGTGAAGTGTAGAGGAGGAGGAGAAGTGTAGGTAGTTAACAGAGGCAGCTATAGTAAAATGGCGAACACAGCTAGAATGCATGTGTCCACAAGGAATTGGTAGGGTCAGGTGCCCAGCAGTGGCAGAGAAACAGGGATGAGAGGAGAGGGGAGGATGAAGATGCAGCCAGAGGCATTTGTTGAAAAATAAATGGGAAGGAGTGACAGATGAGGAAAAGGGGGTTTGGTGGGGGGATAAGTGCTATAATGGGGCAGGAGAGACTAATGAGGTGGTATGAAGACCTGAGATTTGAAGTGGCGCCTCAGAAGCTGGGGGGTTGGGGACTTGGAGGGGGCCTGGGGTTAAGCAGTATATAAGTTAGGATTAAAGCTGTGTAGGCCATCATCTAGGAGAGGCAGTCACAGGAGCTAGAGGCAATGAGATGAGCCCAGAGCCTGGCTTTGAACAGACCTAGTGTTGAGGCAGAGGAGATTGTGTGACTGAGACCATTCATCCATAGAGGAGCCCTATAGGCAAAGAAGCGTAGGCCCTATGTAGTTCGACAGCGAGGAACTTGTAGAATCTGGGTTGTCGAACTCCTGGTGTTCTGTCAGTTGGTGTTTTGATGTAACAAGGCAGTAACACCGGGGGGGTGAGGTTAAGGTTGATTTTTCCTGCCATAGCACATGTGAGATACTTTATACAGTTGGAGAGTTGGAGCCAACCGGATTGTTCATAAAGGGCACAGATGTGGGTGAGGCGGTGGGCACCAGTTGTGAGTCAGCATGCTTTGTTAAGTGCAGTTGTTATACGTCGGAGGGCGGATGTTGTGGCGGATCCATAGATAATGAGGCCATAATCAATAATTGACACCACAGAGCTCTGGACGGCAATCTTCAGGGCCTCTGGGGTGAAGTGCTGTCTGTGCTTGTAGAGTAATCCAAGGTGTGTGTTGGCAGCTTTCGCCACGCTGTCAATGTGAGACATATAGGAGAGATTGGGGTCAAGCAGAATCCCTAGGTATTTGAATGAGTAAACTTGTTCAAGGACAGTCCCCTGCTTGGTGGAGATGGCAAGAGGGTGTTGCTTGTAACGGTTATGTGAAATGCAGAATAGCAATGACTTGGTTTTCTTGTGATTGAGGAGTAGTTTATGAATGGAGAACCATGTTTCAATGGCACTGAATCCGAGTTGGAGGCTGTGTTGTAGTGGTGAAAGATCCTTGTGCATAGAAAAGACAACAGCAACATCTGCATACAGGATGATTTGTTCTGAGCAGGATTGTGGTAGGGAGTTAAAAAAGAGGCTAAAAAGGATAGGGCCCAGTATGGATCCCTGAGGGACTCCAGAGTGGACAGGCAAGGTGTCTGAGATAGCATTGGCAATTTTTACTCTTTCAGAGCAGTTGTCAAGGTAGCTTCTGAACCAGTGGGCTGAGTCCAGTGCGAGGCCAGCAAGGAGTAGTTGGTCATACCGATGATGGACCTTGTCAAATGCCTTCGAGAGGTTGATGAAGATGGCCCCAGTAAGAAGACCTTTATCAAGGGAACTATGCACTGCACCGGTAAATTCAAGCAGGGCAGTGGTGGTACTATGCCCTTTTCTAAAACCGTGCTGTTGTGTGCACAGAATATTATATTTGTCCAAATAATCAGTGAGCTGGTCTGCGACAATACGCTCTAGGGCCTTGGATAGTGGTGGCAATATGGAGATCGGGCAGTAGTTAGAGTGGCAGGTCTTGTCCCCACTTTTGTGGACCGGGGTCACAGTGGCAGTTTATCATATTTCAGGAAATGTACTGGTGTGGAGAGAGAGGTTAAGAATTTTAGTTAGGGGACTGAGGACCTCGTTAAGTGTAAGTGATAGCAGCTTAAGGTCCAGGGTGTCGCTGCTGATTCTGGAAGTGGAGATGGCTGAGGTGATGTGGCAGTGAGCTTCATTTATCTTTATCTCCCTGAAGTAAAAATGAGTGTGGTTTGACAGAGTACATGGTGTGTTAGAGGGGGTGTGACTGACTGTGAAGAAATCAGGTGGTAGAACAGTACTGAGGTCAGTAAAAGCTGTGTTAAAGGTATTTGCAATGACCATGGGATCAAGGGTAGTGGACCCTTCAACAGTCAACATGACCAGAGGGGACTTTGATTTTTTCCCAGTAATGTCCTTGATATTGTCCCAGAAAGCATGACCATTTCCCCTGGTGTTGGTGAGGACATCCTTATAATATGAGATTTTCATGAGATGAATGGATTGCGTGCAAGCATTACAGGCATGTTTGTATTTTTGGATGTCAAATTGTTTGCCTGTGGCTTTAGCCACTGCCCACAGGTGGTCCCTAGATTTCAGCTGGGAAAAGAGCTCCACAGTTATCCAAGGGTTACAGAGGGCTTTTGTTTTCCATTTTTTTGAAGGAGTGAAGAGGTCACAGGCCTTATTAAAGGCAGTGATGAAGTAGCTGAGGGCTAGGTTAACATCCGTCACTTTGTAGATGGGCAGCCAGTCTTGCAAGGATAGGTACTGTTTGAGATGGGTAAGTTGACCATGGGGGAGGACTCTGCTGGTAATGATTATAGGGGGGTGGCTTTAGAAATTTATTAGACCATTCACATATAACTGGGGAGTGGTCACTGAGGGAGTCTGGGAGAATGGAGGTATGAGAGATCCTGGTAGGGTGATTGGTGAGAACCCATTCTAGCAGGGTACTGGTGCCAGTTTTGTAATTTATCCGAGTTGGCGTGGTGACCAATTGTGAGAGATTGGCGGCTGCAATGGCTAAATCCAAACATCCCTGATAGTGCATTTGCTATTCCCGGATACACGATTTTCAGGCAGTACAGGAGCTCTAAGCAGGGTGGTGGCTGTGCCATCTACCTGAGGGATACTCTCATGGGACATGCCATCCCTCTTTCTAGACTGGGATCACCATCTCTGGTCCTCGGTATCAAAGTTCTCCTCAAGACCCACAACAAAAACCTCACTATAGTCTCCGTTTACATCCCCCCAAAGGACCTGGCTTCAATAATGTCATGGATTGTCATAAGGGTCTACGCCATAACTCAGAGTCCGTCATCCTGGGAGATTTTAACATCAACTGGCTTGCACCGGAGGCCTGCACCTACAAGGATGCAGTTACAGCACAACAGTTTACACAGCTAGTCCCCTCTCCTACCAGGTGTAACTACAGTACATGGACCTACTTCCTTATTGACTGGATACTGTCCAACCACCCTGAAAGACTCTCTATGGTATCAGTTCTCCCTGACTCCTTAAGTGACCATTCACCTGTCATCTGCACTTGGGCTAATAACTACATCATGCCCCCCACCCCAAATAATACATGCCAGGGTACTCAAGAAAGGACACTTACAACTATTAAAATCCCATCTAAGCATTCTAGAGTGGTCAAAAATAGACTCATTCAAGGACGTAAACAAAGCACTAGATCTGTTTATCAGCCGATTCACTGAGGCTTGTGATATCCATGCACCGCTAAAGAAAATGAAGGGCTAAAGGTAGATCTAACCCATGGATAAACTCTGAGCTCATCATGCAGCTCAAACAAAGGGACCACCTTTGGCACTGTGCTCGAGCCACAGCTGCCCCAGAGGACATTCAAAAATACAAACAAGCAAGAAATAGCTACATCCGTGCTATACGGATGGCTAAAAGAAAATACTTTAGAGAAGCATTCTCCAACTCGTGTGGGGGATGGGAAAAAATTCTGGAACAAACTTAAGGACCTCTCTGGCAAAGACACCAAGTCTCCACCCACCATGCTCAACATTGATGGCACTCCAATGTTGGACCTAGATACCATCTCCAATACGTTAATCAATGCATTCTCCAACCTGAGCAGTGTCCTCCCACCTGATTTCTTTGATGGTCCCACCACCAACCCCACCTCTGCCACAGCATCCCAAGCACACTCAGCTCCACAGTCCTTCTTCAAAAGGATCCCATTGCACTCAGCCAGAACCTATTTTTGTAAGGATATCTGCAAAACTGGCTATAGAGGTAACTCACTTGACTTGAAGCTGCTTACACAAGTCCTAGATGAGATCCTTGAACCCCTGACAATGGTCTTCAACCTGTCCCTAAGGTATGGCCAATTCCCATCACTCTGGAAAAAGGCTACCATCACACCTGTGCATAAAAGTGGAGACAAGTCACTGCACACCAATTATAGGCCCATCTCCATCCTCCCCCCATTATCCAAAGTACTTGAATGTATAGTCTCTGACCAGCTTGTAGAGTTCCTGGAAAAATATAATATTCAGTGCCCTGAGCAGCATGGCTTACATAAAGGGCATAGTACCACCACGGAATTGTTGGAATTCACCAGTTGCATCCATGATGCCCTGGACCAAGGACTTTGTGGGGGGCCATATTCATTGACCTGACAAAGGCCTTTGATATAGTTAACTACCCCCCCCTCCTACTCAGACAACTGACTGCTCTTGGACTCTCCAAGGATGCATTGCCCTGGTTTGCTAGCTACCTTGGGGAGAGAGTTTGAAGTGTTAAAATTGCTGGAGTCTCCTCAGTTGAAAAGCCAGTCCTCTCAGGTGTCCCTCAGGGGTCAATACTTGGCCCATTATTCTTTTCTCTCTTCCTTAACAACCTCCCTGGCATCTGCCAACAGAGGATACTACTCTACGCAGATGATGCGGTCCTTTTTTCTAGCAACCGGGACTTTAACCTACTTGAGAGTCAACTGCAACATGATTTCAATCTGGTGGAAAAATGGTTTGGCTCTTACAAATTTGTCATGAATTATAGCAAAACTAAGGTCATGTCTTTCTGCAATGCACATAGCAAATATAAACCTCTACCCCTCACCATCAAGAATCAAGATGGGACCTCACTTGATCAGGTTCACGAGTCCAAATACCTCGGCATCACCCTGGACAGCACACTCTCTTACTCCCAGCACATTGGGAAGGTTGCTAAGTCTGCTAACACACGCTTTGGCCTGCTCCACAAGTACAAACACTGTATGAATTCTGCAGCCCTTAGACTGGCTATCCACAGCTCCGTTATATCCATTGTCAACTATGGTCTAGTCATCTATGGCTCTACCTCCCCTACTGCCCTTAGGAGGATATCTGTGACACTTAACAAGGCCTGTAGACTTCTTACAGGGGCTGACCACTTAACGCACACCTGTGACCTTTACGCCAAGGCTGGATGGCTACCTCTCAATAGTAGAATACAATACCAGACCTGTCTGATTGCCAAAAAAGTTCTTCTTGGACTCATGCTACCAGGCGTGGCAAGACTCCTCACTGCCAACAGCAGCACCCAGCCAACATGCAGTTCTCAATACCAGACATTCCAGGTCCCTAGGTGCCAGACCTTACTGGGTCAAAGATTCTTCATGCACAGGGCTCCTCAGTGGTTCAATACCCTTAACAAAGAAACTCTTGCTGCTGCAATGCTAAGCTCCTTTAAAAGGCAACTGCATCTATTCCTCCCCTCTACCTCACATTGTGACTGCCTCCCCTAAGCCATGGTCATCACCCTCTACCTTAGTTGTAACTGTAATCAGCTATTACAGCTTTGCATTTGTAGCACCAGGCCCCTCCTCTCCCTCTCCTCTCTCCTTCCTCACCCACCCATCCCTCTCTAAGGACTCACTCATACCCTGGCCACTGGCCCATGTCCCCTTCACTCTTTTCAGCCTTGTCTGACAACAGCACCTACCAGCCGACTTCCTCCTGACTTCTTCCTATCAAGTATGCTGTTCCACCATGAATTCTGATAGAAGCTGGCTAGTGTTGTTCTACTTCAGTATATTGACTGAAGTATTTATGTACAAGTAATCTGTACGTTATGATTGCTATCATTGTTTACCTTTGTTGTATGTTACCCCCCATCCTCTGACGTGGAACCTTTGTAAATGAGCAGTTCCTGCTCAAAGGTATTTGTAATCCTAGAGTTTAATAAATAAATAAATAAATAAAAATATAGAAAGCAATGTACAAAATAAGTGCAGCATAGGAACAAATTATACAGTTAACTCATGGGAAACAGATAAGTGCTAACTGCTAGGGTACGTGCTTTATCGGAGTGAGATATATAGCATTAAACCGGTTAGCAGGTGACTATTGAAAGAGTATAAATAGCAGATGAGGAGTGCAATAGGGGAGGGTAAGGAGTAGATATAAGAGTTAGGAGAGGAGGGATGCAGTAGGGGATGGGTAAAGGTATTGTACTGGAAGAAGAGAAGGAGGAGAAGGGAGTGTATGTGTTTAAGGAGGGGCTCTTGAGGGAAAATAACATTACAATATTTACTTACTTTATTTAATTTAACAGACTTTTATTTTTAGGGCCTAGCTGAAAGGGGAGCAGTTGATGTCACCTACCTTGACTTCAGCAAAGCTTTCAATACTGTTCCACACAGAAGATTGATTAACAAGCTGGGTAGGTTTAGGGTGGGTCAGAAGTTGGTCAACTGGGTGGCAAATTGGTTGATGGGCAGAAAACAGAGAGTGGTGGTAAATGGTATTCAGTCAGAAGAGATGCAAGTCACAAGTGAGGTACCTCAGGGAGCAGTCCTGGGGCCAGTCCTCTTCAATATCTTCATCAGTGACATTGCAGAGGGACTGGAAGGTAAGGTTTGTCTGTTTGCAGATGACACCAAGATCTGCAACAGAGTAGATGATTCAGATGGGTTGGGCAGAATGAGAAGAGAGCTGGATAAACTGGCAGAATGGTTGGAAGAGTGGCAATTGGGGTTTAACACAAAGAACTGCAAGATCATGCGCATAGAGAAGAGAAACCCTAAAGCCACCTATAGGTTGGTAGGGGAGTTGCTGGCAGTCACAAGGGAAGAAAAAGACTTGGGCACCATCATCACAGATGACCTGAAATCATCCAAGGAGGCCGCTAAAGCAGCAGGTAAGGCTGGGGGATGTTGGGGTGTATTAGTAGGGGTATCACAAGTCATAAGAGGGAGGTAATAATCCCTCTTTACAAGACACTGGTTAGGCCCCATCTGGAGTACTGCATGCAGTACTGGAGGCCACACCTTCACGAGGGCATTAACAAAATGGAGGCAGTCCAGAGAAGGGCAACCAAAATGGTGCAGAGACTGTATCAGAAAACATATGAGGACAGATTAACGGAGCTCGATATTTATACCCTAGAGCAAAGGCGGAAGAGAGGTGATATGATTGAAACATTCAAGCACCTTAAGGGCATTAACAAGGTGAAAGAGTCTAACATGTTTCAATATAAGAAAAATAGCAGGACAAGAGGACATGGCATGAGATTAGAGGGAGGCCAATTAAGGGATTATGTGAGAAAGTTCTTTTTCACAGAAAGGGTGGTGGATGCACGGAATGGCCTACCTCAGGAAGTGGTGGATATGAATACAGTGCAGGACTTCAAACAGGCATGAGATAGGCATAAGGGAGCAATACAGATGAGTACGAAAAGATAGGCCATTGACAGAAAAGGCCTAAGGCACATTCATAAGGTAGAAAAAGAAATGGGCAGACTGGATGGGCATTGCAGTCCTTATCTGCCATCAACTTCTGTTTCTATGTTTCTGTGTTTCTCCTGCTCTGCTGAAATCTCCACTTGATCAGACTAACCATCTATTACTGAAAGTTCATCCCAAGTTTCCTCAGTGAAGATTGTTTTAAAGATTATCCTCTCTGGCCCAGATATTCAAACTGTGCCAGGCTGTGGCGCAAGCCTGGACTCAGCGCAACTTGGCTGCGCAGGGGCGTTGACTGGGCAATATTCAACGTAGCTGCGCCATGGCACAGCATCGTTGAATGTCACACCCTGGCCACCAGCAGTGCACATGGTGCAGTTGCACCTTGCCAGCTCAAGTGGCCAGAGTGGAGCAGGGGGATGCCCTAGCGCAAGTTCCGTTGTACCATGCGCAGCAACCGCGATATTCAAAAGTGCACATGCAAATGGGGCCATAATGTATTCAAGGCGCAAATGGGGCCATTTGCATGTCATTATGGCCCCATTTGCATGCAGGTGTGCAGATCCCTGGCGACTTGCGCCTGGCGCCCTACCAGGCAGCAGCCATCGGGGACCGATGTCCCCTGCATAGCTTAGCAATGTGCCCCACAGCCCGATCGCGGGCTTCAGTAAATATAAAATAGCGTCCTATATCCTTGGTGGTCCAGTGGACTGCTGTCAGCCCGATCGCGGGCATGTGTAAAATAAAAGAATCCAATATCCCTGGTGGTCCAGTGGACCGCTCTCAGCCCAATTGAGAGCATTTGTATAAAATAAGTACGTCCACTATCCCTGGTGGTCAGCAGACCTCCCTCCCACCTGCCCACTGATGCCCTGCCCGCTCCCCAGTCAGCGGCGGCGGCAGCACCCAACCACCTGCGCACTGCGCCCACTGGCTGCACCATAGGTAGGGCTGTATGCTGAGTTGGTCAACAGCATGAGCCAATGGGCATGCAGCCCATACCGTACTACACATTCCGATATGTAGATGGATCATTTCACATACAGTTATCTGGAATGTAGCAATGCAATATGGGCTTCCCTTGGCTCACGCTAATGGACAAATGGGCATAAAGCCTACCTACGTGTCAGTTGGAAGGTGGCTGGGCAGCAGGCAGGTGGGTTCTGCCACCCGCCGCTGACAGGGGGGGAGCGGGGCAGTGGGGATCAGTGGGCGGATGGGGAGGGGGGTCCGCTGGACCACCAGGGATAGTGGATGTACTTATTTTATACAAATGCTCGCAATCGGGCTGAGAGTGGTCCACTGGACCACCAGGGATATTGGTTTCTCTTTATCTTTACACATGCCAGCAATGATCGGGCTGAGAGTGGTCCACTGGACCACCAGGGATATTGGATTATTTTATTTTACAAATGCCCATGATCAGACATGGGGGGGACACTGCCAGGTGCAGCAGGAGCTCAGGTGGCCACCCACAGGTGGCAGCTGCCGTGTTGTGCCCTGCAATACGGCAGCTCACCTGTGGGTGGCCAGCCATTGTTCCTTTTTTTTTTTTGGATCAACTCTGTGTGGCGCAAGTAGGGACTGTGCATGCATGGACTCAGCACATCCCGGGCTGAATATCAGGATGTGCAGAATATGCATGGGCACACCCCCCACCTGCACCGCATACATTACTGATGTGCTCCGGCGCATCGGGATTTGTGCCAGGCACAATTCCCGTTTGAATATCGTGCCAGGGCGCATCAGTGGGTTGCGCCATGGGCAACCCTTTTGAATATCTGGGCCTCTGTATTTGGTTATTGTGATATAGTCTACAGTGGAGCAACCAAATCCACCCTTGCCAAACTGGACCCCCGCTTTCAACTCTTTTTGTCATTTTGCTTTAGACTGTTCTCCATGTACTCACCACTATTCACCCTACTCTGCTCTTTCATTCCCCTCTCTAAATGCTAGGTGCCTTTCTCACTGTGCCTCCTTTTTATGTAAATTCTGGGTTGATTCTCTTCCTTCCTACCTACCTTGCTTTCCTCTTATCCTCTCCCTTAATTTCCTGCTATCCTTTACATAATATTGCTTCTCATTCCTTCACTATTCCTTCTAGGAAATTTACAGCTAGTCAATCTGCTGTCTGTTATCGCTTTCCTAAACCTTGGTCCTCACTTCCCTTGTCTATTCGCTCTGCCTCTTTAGCTTTCTCCTTAAAGTCTCTCCTTTATGACTTTTTTTCCTCCTCCCTGAAACTGTCTGTAACCCTCTTCCTTCACTCCCTCACTAGTTTTGCCCTGGAAATCTGCTTCCCTTCACCTACGCACAAGTTATTCTGATTTGTATTTAAAGTTTTATTATTTTTTCATTTAAATAGTATTGCTGTATTCTCTGCATATGTATATTGTAAATACTTTACAAGATGTTCCCCATCTGCTTCCCCCATGATTCATCAGGAAACAAGCTGTTACCAGCTCAGTATGTCTTTCCTGGTGAAATGTTTTGAAATTAGTAAAAAATAAATAATTAAGACTGATGTACAATATTGTAGCTGTTGTTCTCCACTGCTCTCTTTCTCTCCAGTTGCAAGCTATTGTACTTCCTGGTGTTATGGACCTACTGTACCCTCTCTCCTTCTTTGCACCCTTCATACCTCAAACATAGCCAAAACATTTGTTTAATTTCTTCCCACTGTGCATCCCTGGTGATGCTATTGTCATATTGTTAAATTACATTCATAACAATCTTCTTGGATTTTCTCTGCAAGATAGTATACACTGATGTTGTTTGGGGGGTCCTCCCTCATTGCATTAAATGTGTTCATTTTACTCACGGGTTTTGCATTCACTGCCCAACACAGCCGAGCTGTCCTCACTTTGGTCCTCCTGGTCTTGCTCCATTAGGGAAAATAGTACCTCATGGCCTTTCATATTATTTCTTTTAGTCCACTGCACATCTTCTCAACCCTTTCCTTCCCTCCTGACTGTCTTAATTCCCTTCTATTTCCCTCTTTTACAAAAGCTGGCCGTGCTGAAATTAATTGTTTGTGTAAGTACCCTTTCTCTCTAGTTCAGATCCCACAATCATTTAATCTATGATAAGTAGAGCATGACTGCTAACATGTGCCAACCATTACCAGTTTTGAATGTATTATTTTATTTGGATATCTATGACCCAGTGACTGGGCTAAAAAGCACCACAACAAAATTATACAGAGGCTACCAAACAGATATCAGATAGTATTGGTGGCTTTTTTGCTATTATTTGTCACCAAAAAAAAAAAAAAACAAGCCAAGAGACTTTAGTACACTACACTGATAACATATTGAGTCCACATATGATGATGACAATTAAATCAAAATGTGTTGTTCTGGGTTCCATGTCATAATGGCTATAGAGGAAAGGCAATCACTGTTACGGCGAGTGTACATCATCGAACATCAATTTAGACAATGCACACTCGCACCATGGACACAAACAGTGCCCGAGACCTACGGGTCTCATTGTTAATGTGAGGGGCAGTACCCTCCACACACCCCTACTTATGGATTATCAACTCCAGGGGGGTGCATGTCTGGGAGGACTTAAAAAAATACATGCTGGCTGCTGGCAAAGAAAAAAACACACCACGCCAGAACCAAACCCTGTACCCTGCATCTCCCAGCCAACCACCCTCTCCACAATGGCAGCAGTCCAGCTTGGCAGCTGCCCACCACACCCCCTCCCACATACCATCCCTCCCCTGCCTCCCCCTACACGGGTGCATGTGCGTATATATACCCCCTACTTCCCATCATGGTTTTTCACCCACCCCAGCATCCGGTTGCCCCCTCCCACCTTTGCAGCTGTGGACACAGGTGCCGTAATTGAGTTGCCATTTTTGTAGGCACCCAATTTCAGTTGCCTTGTTCACTGGATACCAATGTTCTGTAAAAAGTAATGTGTATTTGTTTACTGACTAATTTATTTATTTGGTAAATGGGTTTGCACATTGGACAAGATGTCCAGTAATTCATAATGTGATTCATAGTACTGTACTACAATGAAAGGGCTTCATAGAGTGATTCATAGTAAATTCATAAATCTTGTACCTGGAAAAGCCACCTGAGTTTTAATGTGCTACCCTGCCCATGAGTGGTGTAGTACAATATGTCATAGTACATTCTATATCCTACCCAACAATGGCAAGTGTCACAAAGTCAGATAAAAGATGACAGTTCACTCCTCCTCATAAAACATTCCACAGCGATGTTAGAGACAGTTTCTATGGTAACCACATTCATTATTTGTGCATTACATTTATTTATATTTCATCATTCAAATATATCCCTGCCAAATTAAAATAAAGTGCTCCTCCCCAACATCAAAGCAAGATTGAATTATTAGAATATGATGAGAGTGCAATTGCCACGTAGACTTCCTCATTATGGTAGTCCACTCAGTTTAGTTATATTTACAGTACTCATGAATTGCATGCTTCACTTAACACTGAGTGCATTTCCACTTTTGCCTTATTAAACATTTATTGTTGCTATTTTTGTTGATGTTATTCCTTACCAACAAATAGGATTGTATACATGATGCCTTCCTTCTTCAATAATTATTGCATTTCTGTTTCCTAAAGTTAAATTGTCTTAAGATACTGTGCTTTATTCAATATAGGCATCTACAAAACGTTGGGTGACACTATTGTTTGAAAGGCCCTGTATACAAATATTATTAGACTGCTGTTCCAGTTCTTTCTTTAAATTAAAGTTTATTGAATCTCTTCATGTTAACACAGGAAGAACAATAAACAGCATCAAACACCACAGAGAGAGCATTCGGCAGTACATTACACAAGAAAGGAACTGACTATATGATGAGTACTTAAGACAAAAAGAGAAAATAAAATACAAAAATTGATACAATCCATAGGGTAACTATGTCACTTATTAAGACTGATGTGTTTACCATTCCCCTGTGGGTGAAAAAAATATAAAGAAATAGTAATACGAACATGACAAAGACATTAAAAGTAAACAAAAGTAAAATAAATACATTTTGCACACAGCAATATTTCTCAAAAATTGATGCTACCCAGAGCTTAGTGGTAATTCCTTGAATTTAGCACCTTGACCACAACACATTTAAGGTAGATTTGCTAACTAATTTAGTGTCAGGGTACCCTCCTGGGTTTCTAGGTAGTCCATGAACAGTAACCAACAAGATTTCCATTTCTCAGTTGACAGTCTGGTTGGTCATTAACCAGTCTATCATAAGAATTTGCTTGCAATTGATCAACCAGGAGTCCACCTAAGGGAGTGATGTTTGGAGCTACCTTTGGGTGATGGCCTTCATTGCTGCCACTATTAGGATATTATTCAGGTAGGTCTTTCTCCTAGTTTATTTGCTTAGTGGTCTAAGACCCCAAAGCAGTGATTGGTGGTCTATGATCCCAAGCAGATGTTTAATTTGATTAGGAGGGGGATATTAAAAAATTGACATATTAGTTGAGACACTCCAGTCCAAAAGGTGCACAGAGAGGGGCACCCCCAAAATATATGCTTGTGAGTCCCTTTATGGGGAGCATTGTCACCAACATCTATCTGACTTGGCTGGCTTATAGTCAGCAGTGATAGAAGGAGTCCTAAAATATCTTACCAGTACCTTCCAGCGGTATTCTCACCAGGAGTTTAGTGATGTGATCCTGGGTATTTCTGTCCAATATTTATTCCAGTTTTCCTTTTACATTTGCAAATCTGCCTCCCTCTCCCAATTTTCACTGTGTTAATGTAGAGTGAGATCACACACTATGTAATTGGGAGACTGGATGTTGGAGGATTTCCCCCTCACTGCTGCTGCCTCTGCAATTTCCTCATGGGGACCCAGCTCCTATCTTAATTGGGACTTACATGGCTCCTTCAATTCATAATCATGAACCTGTAAATAACAGTAGAAATTCCTTTGTGGTAAAAGGAACTTCTGCTGTTGTTGCCTGAATGATTTGATCCTAGCCCCTCCAATAACTACCCCATTACCTAACATTCTTTTTTCCCATCAACTTGTACATTTGGATCTATTTTTCCAGGTTGAAATCCTTCTGTGCCCCCCCACATTGATGTAAACCAGCACATTCCCATAAGTTGTATCTCCAGACACACAGTTTCCCTTGAGGTGTTGAAGCATCATCTTAGCACTTCCATTTTCTATGACTTTAATGTCTGACAACTCTACAGTGGTGAAGACACAGTTGTCATAATCCCCCCTTCCCCTTCCAGTGCTACCCAGCTTGTGGCATCATTCTATCACAAATATGTCAGTAAGTGCTGGATTTGGCATGCTTGGAAATATGCTGGTAGGTCAGGGACTCCCAGACCCCCCTCTATCCTTAGCAAGAGTTAGAGTGGCCCATGAGACTTTTGACATCCCATTACACACAATCCTGGACCAGGCTTTCCTAATCCTCTTTCAAGTGGGCTTAGGGATGAATACTAGCAGTGCAGAGAATGCAAATAAAAATCTTAGTAGGATATTTATCCTAAGAGTTTCCACTCTACCAGTGATACCGAGGGGTAATTCCTGCCACCTGTGTAGATCCCCATCCATAGCTTGCAATAGTAGGGGAAATTAATTGGAATGGGTGGGCAGTGAAATACCTTACCCTAAAGTTTACCTGCAGGTACCTACAAACTACCCTAAACTACCCTAAAAGAGAGTCACATGATGCAGTGTGGCTGAGAGCAGCTCCCTATCTGGCTCCCTTCCTTCACCTTCAAAAACAACCTTTTTCATCAGGAAAATCAACACCCTATTCTATATTAGTGACCCTAAAGGCTTGCTGTTTCCATTTAGCATCCTTAAGCTTATTTTTAGGGCACTTGAAGCTGGTCTAACGGTGCTACGGCGATGGAAGCTGACATGAAGTCTGCCAGTGTGAGACACACTCCACCAACGACGCCTGAAAAGGCTTCCAAAAAAGCTAGAAACATCAACCCTTCTTGTTCCTCTAAACAAGCTGTTTCGGCTCCTCCAAGTACCCTGCTGACTGAAGATCGTTTTCTGCAAGAAATTCTACCCTTCAGAGAAACTCTACAGGAGATATCTACTGAAATTAAATCCATCCGAAAAGACTTCTCTGACCTATCACGGCAAGTAGGGGATCTGGAAGCTAACGTTACATCTTTGAACCGCTGGAAAAATAAAACTGACCCAGAGATTACTAAATTAAAACAACAAATACAGAGACTCCAAGTTAAAACGGAAGATCTAGAGGGTCGAAGCAGGCAGAATAACATCCTGATTCTGGGGCTCCCGGAGGCCGAGGAAGGAAACGATGTGATCAAATTCGTCCAACTCTTTCTGAAGAAAGTGGTCGGTCCCTTCCCGATCAACCAGACCTACCATACAGAACGGGCCCACAGATCTCTGAAGCCTAGACCCCCAACGAATTCTCCTCCTCGCCCTCTCATAATTAAGTTTTTGAGTTATCTTGAGTGGCAACACGTCCTGGCCAAAGTTAAGGAAATAGACTCTCTCCAATGGAACCAAGCTAAGTTGAGAATTTCCCAGGATTTACCATATGAAGTCCGAAAAAGAATGGCCGCTTACCATCCGGTTGTCAAAAAACTCATTGCTGCCGAAATTCATTTTAAAATGGTCTACCCAGCGAAGTTAGTGGTCACCCTCGATGGCATTGGACAATCCTACGAAGATCCCGACCATGCCCTGGCTGACCTTGCCAAGAGACTCCCTAATTTGTTTAAATGAACCTGATGTTGTTAGTTATCTCTTAGGCTTTGTAACCTGCTTTCGGTCTAATTTATAGCCTGGTTTTGGTTCCCGGTCTCAGTTTTGCCCTTAACCTTCTCGCGTTCGAGTCCTGCCAAGGTTTGGTCTTACCTGGCCTGGTGGGGTCTCGTCAATCGAGGAAGGCTATTGTAGGAGTCCGATGTAGGCCGCATAGCCTATGGGGTTATCAGGCCTGATTTCCTGAGGCTCCTCGCGTGCTGGCCAGTGTTGAAGTCCGGAACTCTTGTGCAGTGTTGTGTTTCGGGAGGAATGATTAGCAGCTCGGACCATTTAGGTCCGTCCCGGCTGTTTCCGACCTGCGCTTCCTCCTGTCCAGCCCTATTCAAAGCCGGTGCCTCATGATGGATTTCCTTTGGGCCATTTCGTCCCGGGGGTCGTTTCACAAGGTAAATTCCATCTTTTCTGCCCTTTAACTAATCGGACCTGCTGTCACCGGTCTAGCGATTTACTTTACCGGTGTTGATATCATAACTTTAGTTGATCCACCTTTTCTCTCTCCAGTTACTTGCTGTCTTTCATGTTTTCTCTGCAGGGGTATTGAAGGCTTTGGTTGTTTTGGGGGGTCGGGAGGCGAAATCTGCTGTCTGATCCTGCCTCACGACTGTAATGGGGGAGAGGATGCCATGGCCTTTCCTTCTTTTAGGTTCTAACTGTCAGTACCACTGCTTAATTAAGTTGAACACTTGGTTGCTGTATACAGCCCTTTTGTATTTGACCAACCCATCAAGGAGTAGGCCATGGTATTGCAGGGGTGGGTTCCTAGATCTTGTTGCAAATTTAAGAGTTTTATTCTGCCACCTGTTGTTGGGGGAATTTGTATATAGTTATGTGGGACTTAAATTGGGGCTCAAGGAGGGAGGGTTTGGGGTTTATAAATTTGATATGTCAACTTTCGTGTTATGGCTACCCCGGCCTAAGATTTTGTCGACTTGGAATCTGTTTACTTGGTTATATATTTCTTTGTGTGTTGAACATATTCATGGTAATATTCACAGACATTTTGGGCTGGTCGGGGTTAACGGTTTTGGGGGGGGGCTTGCCGCCACTAATCGATTTCCCTGCGGATGCCATTCCTTATTGCTATCCTTGTACTTACTTCCTTCTGGGGACAATGACACTAAATCATGTTAAGTTCGCTACTTGGAATGTGAGGGGGCTGAGAGAAGCGTCCAAGAAAGGTCAAATTCTATTTAATAGCTCTTTAATGGAGGTAGATATTCTTTTCCTCCAAGAAACCCACATTATGGTACAGGAATCTAAGCTACTGAAATGCAAAGGTTTTTCAAGGTTTTGCTGCTGGTCAGTCCACTAATAGCAAAGGGTTGCTATTCTAATTAAACGTAATATCCCTTTATGTTGAAGAAATGTGTTCAGGATACAAATGGCAGAGTGCGTTCTTGCTTGTGGATTGCTCTACAGTGCGAGGTTCTCCTAGGCTCTATATATGTGCAGTGGGGGATGCCGTATTTCTGATGGGTCTGGCTGACCTGCTGACTACCTTCCTACCATCTAACTTTGTGTTGGTGGGGGATTGGAATATCTCTCCTGTACAAGCACTGGATCGGTCTAGTAATGATACCAGAATTACATCGCCGGCTCAGCTAGCCCTAGCAGATTTTTATTCACTGCTGGGATTGGTTGATCCATGGAGACTTTTAAACCCCTCCACTAAATCTTATACCTTTTACTCCCCAGCCCACAATTCCTGGTCACGTATAGATTACATCTTAGTGAGCACCAACCTTTTGTCTAATGTCTCCGCCACCAATATCGAGCCAATTGTTATTTCAGACCATGCTATGACTTGGGTTAGGCTTGCACCAGGACCTCCAGGTCAGCGGGACACTACCTGGAAACTTAATAACCAGATCTTGAAAGATGATCAGGTGGTCTCGCATTTCAAGGCTCTGATCTCATCTTTCCTAGAGGTTAACCAAGATTCAGTTTCCAGATTTGACTTGATGTGGTGCTCTCTAAAATGCATTCTTAGGGGCAATTTATCAAGGAATCATCTAGAAGGAAAAAGTTAAGGCTGGAAAGAATCAACTCCTTAGCTAACCAGATCAAATTGGCCGAGGAGAATCTTTCTGCCTCGTTCTCCCAAGATAGGTTTAAAAATCTTTATAGGCTTAAAGATGAGTATGAAGGTTTAATTAGGAGAAAACTGAATATTCCATCTTGAAAACTAAAACAAATACACCTTGATCAGGGAGATAAACCAGGTAGACTGCTGGCTCTTAAATTTAAAGAAGTGGAGAGTTCAAGATTAGTCCCAGGAATTTCTGCCAATGATGGCTCTATCAAAACTAATCCGAGGGACATAGCTGGGGTTTTCGAATCTTTCTACAAGAACCTATACGGGACCATTACCTCCCCCTCGAAGCTCCCCAGTATAATGGCTTTCCTTGAGAACACCGCTCTGCCTAAGCTTCATCCTAGTCAGTGTGAGAGTTCTAACTTCTCCCATTACCTTAGGAAATCACAGATGCTATTCATGGTCTCGCCCTGGACAAGGCCCTGGTCCTGATGGGTTCTCCCCAAATTTCTACAAGGCTTTCGGTAGTGAACTTGCCCCTGTTTTGTTAAAACTGTTTAATTATATCCTCACTTTAGGGCCCTTAGACCCCTCACTTCTGGAAGCAGTTATAATCCTAATACCTAAGCCTAATAAATCAACTTTAGATCTTGCCAACTACAGACCAATTTCGTTACTTAATTATGACATTAAGATCCTGACCAAAATTCTGTCTTTGCGAATCAAACAAGTTTGGCAAACACTCCTAAGTACAGAACAGGTAGGCTTTGTCCAGGGGAGATTGGCATCTGACCATTTAAGAACTCTCTCGCACATTTTTTGTACGGCCCAAAACTCTCAATCTCCCATGGCCCTAGTAGCCTTAGATGCCGAAAAGGCATTTGATCAAGTTAGCTGGGAATTTTATGGCTACTTTGAATCCGATGGGTTTTCCAACACAATTTATTCAGTGGATCAAGGCGATCTATAGTTCTCCCTCCACCAAGAGTGTATTGCAATGAGGGTGTTCTCTTCTAGATTTCCTTTACACTCCGGTACTTTCGTCAGGATGCCCTCTCTCACCCTACTTATTTAATCTTTATCTGGAACCTCTGCTAGCCCATATTAGATCATCGCCTGCCATTACCGGTTGTGTTGTTGGCCAACAAACACTCACTATGTCAGTATGCGCAGACAACATTTTGTTACACCTATCGGATCCAGTCTGTTCTATTCAGGAAGCTCTGAAAATTATCAATCAATTCAGGGAGGTTTCCAACTACAAGTTGAATTTGACTAAATCCAAAATTTTCCTTTGAATTCCTCTTATTTCATGCGGATGTAGCCCATTTTCGGGATGAAATGGGCACCGACTCTATAAATACCTGGGTATTTACCTAGCCATGATACTACCATAATTGGAAACTCAACCTTGGCGATCTGCGAGGCAGGATCAAGGTGACCTCAACAGATAGACCAACCTTCCCTGTCTTTAAGTACTAGAATAAGTATAATCAAGATGAACATACTTCCCGTTTATTCTATCTCCTAAGTCTGCTTAATATTTGGCTTCCTAAGGCCTTTTTCCGAAAAATACATACCTCAGTTACCAAGTTTATCTGGAAAGATAAACAACCAAGGAGAGCTTTCTTCAAGTTATGTTTACCCAAGGCCAACGGTGGTCTTCGTTTGCCCAATTTCGAATTTTATTATTGGGCTAGCCACCTATCAAAAATGGGCAAATGGCTCTCCCCTTCTCCAAATACTTACCAGCCTTTCTGGTTACAGCTTGAGGTTAACTTGCTGAAGTCTCATAATATAGATCCTCACTCTGCATTTTACTGTAATCTCTCATCTCTTCCCACCCCAATATGTGAGTCTGTAATCGGGATCTCAATTAAAGTTTTCAACCAGTATTGCTCCTCGGTTAATATACAAAATACCAAGACCCGCCCAACTGCTAGTTCACCCTAATGTTAAGCTAGGTTCACATCGACTGCTCCCCTCCTGGCTACCATAAATTCGAGATTGTGTAGTGACGACCTCTTTCTTCTGGATTCTATTGGCTCCTCTAGGGATCTGATGTCCAAGTTTAATATTCCTTCTCAGGCCATATTTAAAGTATTCCAGCTGAGGCACCTCATAGTTAGCTATTTTGGTCGGTGAAAAGTACATCTAGTATATATCCTTTTTAGATTTGCTTAAGTCCCAGTCAACGAACCCCTCCGTTGCTAAACTCTACTCACACCTCCTTCTCAGTAAAGCTCCGGATACTTTACCTGGTTCCAAGGTGTGGGATACACTGCTTAGTTGTGTCCCCATTCTTGGGCTCAGGTTTGGTCGATTTACACTTTTCTTTCTTTAGATAGGAATAAACTTACAAGTTTTATATAGTCAACAACATGTACTATACCCCAGTAAACTTAGTCAAGTTCGGGAAAATTAGTTCCCCTAAATGTACCAGATGCGGTACTGGCCAGGGGAATATCTTACACATTTTTTGGGCCTGCGACAGAGTAGCTCCTTTGTGGCAACACATCTGAGATAACTTAAGTCCACTTTTGGGTCTACAAGACCTATTTACACCTGAAATTTGTGTCTTAGGCATCTACTCCTCTATCAAGGTTAATGAAAGAAAATATCACATGCCCTTATTTCGATGGCTGTCAAAAGGCTGGTCCTTCGTCACTGGGTTGACCAATCCGAAATTACCTATCAGGAATGGGTGGCAGAAATGTCACATAGTTTTAAAATCAAAAAGTTGATTGCCAGCACCAGACATGATTTGCCTGCCTTTCATAAAAATGGGTAAACTCTATGCCTGTACCTTTCAGGTGACAAGACCTCAAGCTGTGACTCCATGGATGCTTCTCTCATCACCTCTCTCCCTTCTTTGTCTTTTCTGCTTCCCTTTTCTTTCCCTTTTTCTTCTTGGTGGCATCCTCCCGAGGGTGGGGAGGTATAGGGAGAGGTTGAGGTAGTTAGTGCCTGTTCCTTCATGTTTTACTATGTCTTTTACCGTGTTGTACTTTGTTATGTTTGACAAAATGAATAAAGTTTAAATTTAAAAAAAAATAAACTACCCTAAAAATATCCTAATGAAAAACAGGTAGTTGGTTAGGGTAGGGTATGGTAGGGTAGTTACTACCCAGAGCTTTCTACTACCCTATTACTCTACCCTGACCATAACACAATGTGACTGACATTGTTTTTAACTACCCTAAACAGAGAACACTGCTCAAAGTGGGTTGTCTTGCACAAGGTATGATAGGAAGTTCTTCTTTGAACAAACCTGCCACTATTTCCAAAATACAGCCTTTAGTATTACGGCTATATAAGGTATTCTACTATATGGTCACTGTAATATGCCCTCACTTCCTTCATTAATGTGACATTGCCAGCTTGAGTGCCCAGAATAGTTAGTGAGACAGAGAGACTTTTATTGTTAAAGAGCTGCTGATGCCTTAAAAATATTGAAAAACATAATGATTAGTTACAATTCAGCTTACATTTCACACATATTTGAAAGATTCCTCCTGTCCAGCTGAGGAGCTTGTAACAGGGGACTGCAGAGAGCCATAAGAGGTAAAGCCTCCTTCCTTCCAGCCTGCTTGTGGCGAGGTCTTACCCCGTCCAGTCTAACCCCCATAGTCTGCTACAATAATATTCTTGGTACCACTGCAGGCTTCAAACTCTGCACGCTTGCTACCAGAATCAGCAGCTCTACCGCTCAGCCATCATATCTGACTATTTTTTACCACCCCCAGTCTCAACGCTCTCAAAGCCTCTGCGCCCCCCCATAGTCTGCTAAAGTAACATTTCTGGTATTCACTGCAGGTTACGAACCCTGTACTCCTCTCACCAGTATCCTCAGCTCTACCACTGAGACAACCAAAGCAGGCTAACTCATGCTTAGTTTCTAAAGATCTCAAAGCCTCTATCGTTATAGTCTGCCTAAAATAAATCTCTCCTCTGTCCCACTGCAGGTCTCAAACCCTGTGCCTTTGCCACCATAGTCAGCAGCTCTGCCACTGAGCCTACAAGTCAAGCTACCGTATCATGGCATATCTCAAAGCTCTTACAGCTTTTCTGGCTCCCCCCACAACCTCTTTGTTCTGCCCCCAAACCTATCTAGGCACCATGTCTGTTCACTTCCACCTTTTGTGCCTCATCCTCATAACCACCCTGGGGTTCACCTTCCACCAGCCAGGCCTCACCCTATGCCCTTTGTGGACTGCACCATTGCATCTCTCCAGAATTGTCCATCCCCACCACCTTGTCATCACACACTGGATGCCTGCATCCACCTCCCACCAGCAGCCCCAACCCCAGCACCCACCCGGGACCCCCCTTGCTCCACCCCTTCTGTGTCCGCCCATCCCTCCAAACCCTGCCCACCCCCTGCTCCACTACATCCTTCCCTCTAAACGTACTCCCAAAATATAACAACCTGCCGCCCTATGGTTAGAGCCTTAGTCATCCTACTACTCCTCTCTGGTAATATCCACCGTAATCCAGGCCCTGCCCCCACCACTCCACCTACCAGATCCTCTGGACTCTGCATTGCCTCTGAATATACGCAGCCTGCCAAAGAAATCTGCAGTGCTTCAATGATGGTCCACCCTTCACCAACCAGATATCATTGCCCTAGTGGAGACCTGGCTCTCCAGATCTACTCCTGACTCCTTTGTCTCACTCCCCAGCTACACCCTATATCGGGAAGACAGGGTAGGAAAGCATGGGGGTGGCTGTACATTCTACATCAATAATAACATTATTGGTCACATGCTCCCACCCCCCCAAACTCACAAATGGAGCACTAGCTCTCACCCTAAAAATCACCCCTGACCCCTCCAGGTGCCCACTATACCTCACAGTCACCTACATACCCCCTAAGAACCAAAAGCCTGCCATCACATCCCTCACCTAATACCTCTCTACCCTACCACACAATGCAGAGCAAACACTAGTAGGAGACCTCGGTATCAACTGGCTTAGCCCCTCGGCCGTGCCAACAAAGGACTCGTTCTTGGCCCTTGACATGGTCCAATTAGTTACCCAACCCACTAGACTTCACCCATCTACTGGTACCCACACCCTCCTGGATATCATTATCTCTAACCGTCCCAACAAAATCCAGGATATAAAAGTACTTCCCGACTCCCTAAGTGACCACTCGCCCATCCTATTCCAATGGACCTCTTCCACACCCAAACCCATAACCCAAACAACCTTCCAAAGGTGTCTCTGCCCAGGCGGGTTAATAAAACTTAAACAGCTGCTCATCCAAATAGATTGGTCCCCCATTAATATAGCCCCCAGCATCGACATTGCACTCAACCTGTTTACACAGGCCTTCACCAAGGCCTGTGACCTCTATGATCCACTCACCAAACTCCGCACCAGAAGGCAACATGCTCCTTCAATAACCCCCTCCCTACTCCAAATGTTGAGAGACAGGGATAATCTCTGGCACAAAGCCACAGAATCTGGCAGGTTGGCAGACAGACAATCCTATAATGCTGCTAGTAATAGATGCACTCGAGCCATCCGTAAGGCCAAAGCAGACCACTATTAATCCACTCTCACAACCACGTGGGGGTATGCGAGGACCTTCTGGAGTAATATCAAAGAACTCAATGGGAAATCACACACTCCACCTCCCTCCCAGCTCACCATAAATGGCACTGTCTCCACAGACACACTCACCATAGCAAACTGTCTAAACACCACCTTCTTGGATCTCAGCAATGTTCTCCCTAGTTGTTTCTTTGACCCTGTGCCCCAATCCCAACCCCCAGCCCTGCAGAATCCTTGTTTCCTCCTGCACAAACTATCAACCCATGAAGCTTGTCCTTACCTACAAAAAGTGTTAAACAGCAATAACCCTATAAATGACCCCATAGATGCCAGGCTCCTTTGACTAGTCCTCAATGAGGTCCTAGTCCCCCTAACGGACGTGCTTAACAAATCCCTATACCTAGGGCAATTCCCTAGTGCATGAAAAACAGCTGTCATTAACCCCATCCATAAAAGTGGTGACAAAGCCTCCCCAAATAACTATCGACCCATCTCCATTCTTCCCTTCCTCTCTAAAGCATTAGAAAAAGTGATTGCCACCTAACTTACTGAATACCTAGTCAAGTATGACATTCTATGCCCAGAGCAGCATGTCTTCCATTCGAGCCATAGCACCACCACAGCCCTCCTAGAATTCACCAACTTCCTGCACTCCTCCCTAGACGCTGGTAACATTGCAGTAGCTGTGTTCATAGACCTATCCAAGGCCTTCGACATGGTCTTCCACCCTCTCCTTCTTGACTTTCTCCACCAACTTGGTTTCTCCACAGGCCCCCTAGCCTGGTGCTCCAGTTACCTTTCTGCGCGGTCTCAATGTGTCAAAATTAATGGAACCCTATCCAACACACTACTGTCCACTCCAGGGTGCCCCAGGACTCTATCCCAGGGCCACTTCATTTCTCCCTCTATCTAAACTCCTTACCAAAGGCCTGCTCCACAAAAATCTTACTATATGCAGTTGATGCAGTGTTTTTTGCTTCGCATCATAAACCCACGGCCCTTCAGGACTCCCTCCAACATGCCTTCTCCCAGGCTGAAACATGGTTTAAGGACCGTAGACTGGTCATAAACTTAAAAAAAACTAAATCAATGATCTTCTCTCACAGCCAAAACAAAGCAAAAAGTGCACCTCTCCGCATCATCCACAGCACCCAGCACCCCCTTGAACAGATATCCAACTACAAATATCTTGGACTTACCCTCGACTCGGCCCTTACCTTCCATGACCACATAAACACCCTTGCTGCTGCAACAACACCTGGATTGGACTCCTTTACTGACACAGGGACTGCCCCCCCCACACCCTTAGGCTTGCCATCACCTCATCAATACTGTCCCTAGTGGACTATGGGCTCCCTGTATACGGGGCAGCAGATAACTCCACACTCGAGAAAATCCAGGTCTCCCTAAACAAGGCCTGCAGGCTCCTAACTGGTGCACCCAGGCTCACTCACATCTGATCCCTCTATACCTATGACAATCTTGTCAACCTCAATGAAAGGCTCCACTACCAGACCTGCATACTGTCCAAGAAAATACTGTTCAGACTCTCCCCCCAGGATCACTGCCTCTCTTCATTCTGCCACCCCCACTATCTCCACTCGCAACTCAGAGAAAGCACCACTGGCTGTGCACAGGGTAAAAACCCTCCCTTGCCCAGAGATCTTTCCACTACAGGGCCCCCTCATGGTTTAATGCACTCCCAAACACCATCACTATTGCACTCAAGATCGCCCACTTCAAAACCACTCTTCGCAACCATCTCTTCAATATTCGCTCCTGTAACTGCAACTAACATTTCACTCTCTCACCCACTCTGATCCAAATTCTCTGACAAAGTCCATTATGGATTGCAGCCTCCGTCAATAATACCAAACCCATGAATAGGACTGACTACTCTGTTTAGATGCTTTCTCAAGCTAATAATGTCTTTCTGCTGTGATGATATAAATATCATCATCCAAATATTGTAAATAATGTCTGAAAACATCCACATCCAAATACTGTAAATAATGTCTGTGACAAATGTCTGTAACACATGCTTAATGTAATTGTTGTTATACTCTGTCTGTATTAGCTTCTGTCTTACATGTGACAAGGTACCTTTGTAAATGAGCCTCTGGCTCAAAGGTTGTAAACCTGATATATCAAATAAATAAATAAATAAAATATTACTAAGGACATTTAAATGAATGCATGATCTTAATCCCTCAAGATTCATTTACCTCTACAGCTGACTCCCTACTTCAAGTCATAATCCTCTGTTGTGGCAACACAGTTTGTTGTCATGGGAGTAACTGTGATGTCATAAGCAGTGCATTATGACCTCAGGTAGGGAGACAGCAACAGGAATAGATGAACTCTTCAGGAGCAAAGATCCTGTTTTCACGCAAGTAACCACAGGGATACAGAACTAATGTGAAATACAAGCTGAACTGCATCAAAATATTATGTTTTGGCAAAGTTCTCCTGAAGGTGTCAGCAGCTCTCTAAGTAAGTCATTTCGTTGTCAGGCCATTTTGTGAGACAAGCAGATATGAGAGGAGCAGGGCCAACTGTTTCATTAAGCGCTGAGAAAAGTCGAGCTGGCTATGCCAGATTAATTAATGTCTTCCTTACACCACCACTAGATAAGCTGCCACTGGAGTAGGGACTCATGGCGTGGTCTGTCACTTGCTCCCTCCCTCTTCTTCCTGCAACTAGTCCCTGACCAAAATCCCTTTCCCCTGCTCCTCCTTCCTGACACATTCCACTAACATTGTTTTCATTATTTATTTCTGAGTCAAAGTCATTGTCGTGAGCTTGGCCCAGGGTCACACAGCAAATCTTCTTCAGGTGCCCTTTTTAGGGCTGCAGTGGGTAGAACCCTGCAGACCTTTAGCTTTGATAAAAAAAAAAAAATACTAACTTCTTTCCAAATGAGCAACATGTTGGACTTGTGTTACTGTTACCTCCTCATCTATAACAGTCCACCCATGTTGTACCAATTGGTGTAGCACTGCATAATGTTTGAGTGCCGGTGGTCACGGTGGAACATGGCACACTCCGTTGTGTCCAGGATGACCACAGCAATCTGCTGCACATGCAGTAGCAGCCAGGCATGTGCAGTAGCATGCAACAGCTATCTTGGTCATGGCAGAGGGGCCATGTTCTGCCATGACTGCCTATTATATTTATTTATTTGTTTTTTTATTATAAAGTCCCCCACCCAACCTCCCTCTCAGCACCCTCCCACAAACATAACTGTGACACTGGGTGCCCAGTCTCAAGTGTCATGACCGAGGATCGTCAGGTTTTTGTGACACTGGGGATGCCCAATACCCAGTGTCACGATTGAGATCAACCATCAATTTTTTGTGTGTTTTTCACCTGTTAAAAAAATCTGCCAATGTGTTCCTCCATAACAGTGACACTGGGGCCCAATCCCCAGTGTCACACGATCGTGGATTGTCCATCCCTTTTTTTTACCTATAAAAAAATGGTCCATTACTGTCTTTTATGGCCAGTCCTTACCCCCCACCTGACCCTCCCACACAGCATCCACCACCCTGCACCCACTCAGAGTCCTTACTTACCCATTGGGGGTCCAACACTGTAACCCTCTGTGGACCACAGACACGTCCTCACTCTTCAAAGCCAGACCATGAACTGAAGACACAGGTATGCAGTTCAATGTATTTCAAAGGGGTTTTGAACTTAATGCCATAACTTGGGCATTTTTAAATATTTTTGGCCCAAATTTTCAACATGCCTTCTTTGGGACCCCACATCATGAACAATGTCACTGTCATTAGGCAGATCTGTCCTGAAAGGTGATTTCACAAACCCAGAGTGAAATCACCTTTCAGGCAGCAGTTGAAAAATTTCTCTGCACTTGTTCTTGAGGTGGGGTCATAAGAAGGCTATGTTGAACATTTGGTGCACAAATATTGAAGAACAACAAAGTTATGAGCCTACATTGAATTTTGGAAATGCAGGCTCATAACTTTGGTATTTTTAAATGTTTTTACCTCAAATTTACAACATAGCCATATCTTTACAGTACCTCATGACTGTGATAGCTGTCATTTTTCAAATCCTGTTCAAAATGTTATTTTTCACATCCCGAAAGCTGATTTCATGATCCCTGTGTAAGATCACCTTTCAGGCACCAGTTGACAGTTTTCTCTGCCTTTGTTTATGAGGTGTGGTCATTAGAAGGCTATGTTGAATATCCGGTGCAAAACTATTAAAAAACAACCATTATGAGTCCACTTAGAATTTTGCCAATGCAGGCTCATAACTTTGGAGCTTTTCAATATTTTTACTCCAAATTTACAATATAGCAATATCTTTAGAGCACCTCATGCATGTGACAGCTGTCATTTTTCAGATCCTGGCTAATATGTTTTTTTTACATCCCGAAAGGTGATTTTGTGGTCCCTGCACAAAATCGTCTTTCAGCCAGGAGTTAAAACTTTCCTCTGCCCTTGTTAATGAGGTGGGGTCATAAGAAGGCTATGTTTGAAATTTGGTTTAAAAACATTAAAAATCCAAAAGATTATGAGCCTATGTTGATTTTTGCAAATGCAGGATTGCAAGTTTGGTAATATTGAATATTTTTACCCAAGATTTTCAGCATAGCCATTTCTTTACATCACCTGATGAATGTGACAGCTGTCATTTTCCAACTCCTGCCTCAAATGTGTTTTTGTGTCCCAAAAGTTGATTTCCCAGTCCCAGCACAAAAACACCTTTAAGCCAGAGTTGAACATTTTGTCTGCCCGTCTTCATGAGGTAGGGTCATAACAAGGCTATGTTGAAAATTTGGTCTAAAAATATTACAAACCAACACATTTATGAGCCTATGGTACATTTTGCAAATGCATGCTTGTAAGTGGTAATTTACTTTATTTTTACCCCAAATTCCCCAGCTACACCCCTATTGGCTCTGGCCGGAGTTTGATTTTGAAGATATCACTTTAACAAGAACTTTCATGTTTGAACACAGAGGGACTGGCAAATTGTACAATCCAGGGGTTGGCTTTTCTTAATAAATCACAAAACTTGACCACTAATGTTGTTGCTACTTTCTGCTGCCTAGATAATAGTAGTACAATGACAACACATAAAACAGACCACATGTTGTTCATCAGTATTCAGGACACTGTTAAAATTGACAAGAGGATTTTTGTTCTACACACAGTGAATCACAATGAAAAAAGTTCACTTCCTTTGGTGTCAGGGCAGGGTGACGAACAAGTCCTCTCAAGAAAAATCAAATGATTGTCTTTTTTTAAAACTAAAATACATTTCTTCCTCAGCAGTGCCAGTAAAATAAGCTTGAGTAGGTGGCTAGCCAATTATATACTCTGACTTGACCCAAAATGTGAAAAAAGGCAGCAAGCAGAGCACTGCTTTTATTTCATACGCTGCCTGCTGCTACTATACTGCTGGGTAAACAAGAAAAAAAATGAATGTCCCTACCAACTACCTGAGAACACCAATTTGACTTATTTGAATCCACTAAAACAGACAGAAAGAGAACCCAAACCAACCTGGCCATCTGAGCACACTCCCTCAATTCAGAATCCCCACTTTCACTTTCTCTTCCCATGATTGGCAGCAAAATAAAATGAGAATATAGAGATATTTTGGAGAGGTCTGACTCCCTAATTCATTTGTCTCCCTTTCTCCCCTCACACAGAACATTAATATTGGATTCAGGCATGGTCTCTTTCTCTCTCTCTTCCCAGCTCCTTCCCCCCTTCCCCACTCAGGGATTAAATTGGGCAGTAGCTCAGTTTCACCTCCTCTGACTCCTTTTTCCATTGAATATTCTGGAGAGTTCCACCTCCTAGGGATGACAGTTCCACCTACTACAAATGTAGAGATTACATACAGTTATACCCCTAAACCTTTGTAATTTAACCACTGCCCTAGTTTGTCCCCAACCAATCCCTTTCTCCAGTTCTGCCTTCATTTTTCTTTTTGACTTGTTCTCTTGTGACTGTGAATCTCTTTGCTTTAGGAGTTGTTTTTATAATAAAGTAGTCTGTCTCACTAGACAAGGGTCATACAAAGAGAAGCTTGATGCAAGTACTCCAGATGACAGAGACACACTGTCACTCTGTCATGGCTGGGAATGCATTGATCAAGACTGAAAAAAAAAAAAACAGCACTCACCACCACAAAAATAATAGCGGATACCACTATAGTCACAAAATGTAGCTTTATTCAAGAGACACTTGTGTGCCCACCTGACACATTTTGGACAGGGTCCTTTATCAAAGGATGGGTTCACACTAACCAAAACACACATGTATAGGCCTACAAGCTATGATGTCATCTCCCAAAGTTTAAACTCATTGGTTTATTTTACATTGTCTTATAGTGACATCATCTTAAAGCCATAAATACAAAAAAACATACTAAGAAATGGAAGAACTACCTTAAAGTGCAGAAAACCTATAAAGTACCACACTGAATTAATGTTCACCTTAATGTATTTATAAAAACCTAATATACACTCCACAATAGATATGTACAAAGAACTGGGGAAAGGGGGGAGAGAGAAGGGGGGGATGAAAATTATTAGGGAATACTTCTAAAGGCTTAATAAGTAGAGCAAACAACAGGGGTGAAAGGGGGCATCTCTGCCTAGTGCCCTGCTCCACCCTCAGCTGGTCTGAAGACACGCTGTTAACTCAGACCTTGGCTACAGGCACCCAATATAATGCTTGTATCTGGGAAATAAAACTATCTCCTAGGTTGAACGTCACTAGTGTTTGTTTTAGGAAGGGCCATTCCAAATGATCAAATGCTTTTTCAGCATCGATTGCTATGATCATATTGGGCGTAACTCTCCCCTTCATAGTCATCATCACATTAATCAGTCTGCAGGTCTCAGGTGCCTCTGTGAAATAAATCTGATTTGGTCAGGGTGAATAATGAACCTGACTACTTGTTGCAACCTGTTAGCTAATACATTGGTGAATATTTTAGCACCCTGACCAAGGAGAGAGATAGGCCTATACTAACTGCTATTTAGAGGGTATGTGCCTGGCTTGAGGAGAATGCTAGTGTGCTTACAGAATTCTGAACCAAAACCATCTGGTTCAGGGGACTTTCTGTTGGATAAGGCCTTAAATAGGGACTCCCACCAAAAG
Source organism: Neoceratodus forsteri (assembly GCA_016271365.2). Lineage (NCBI taxonomy): Eukaryota > Metazoa > Chordata > Ceratodontiformes > Ceratodontidae > Neoceratodus > Neoceratodus forsteri. The sequence continues at coordinate 604,204,147 of CM057449.1, read as the reverse complement.
TGCTACATTGCAAAATTAGAATAAGCGTATACCTAAGAAATCTCATTCCACAAATTAGGTTTCTATGTTGCTTCATTTTAAAGTTATAAGATATTTTGTAACACTGTTTTCACTACCTATTCAAAAAATCCAGTTTCAGTGAAGAACCAGTGATGATGTAATCTCCTGAATTCACACTGTAGTCCTCCCTGTTAGCAACCTTATAGGGCCTGCTTCTCCAAAGTTTAAAATCTGTAGCTATAGTAAAAAAAGAAAAAACGGCATAGGGTTGGCTTCAATGCTTGCGTTTCCAGAATGTTCAGGTACATGGCACTGTACTTTAGAACATGTCACAAGGTGGTTTTAAAATGCAGCACTGAACCAAGGCATAGAATGTCAAAGTGGTGCACAATTTTAAAATGGGGGGGCACACAATCTCAGAATGTGACAGGGATGTGCCACCTCAAAATGTGGTGGGACAATCAGTCTCGGAATGTGACAGAGACACACATCATGGAATTTGGTGGGGACTGGTAATTTTGGAATATAGTGGGGATGCATGCTGTCAGAATGTGACAGGACACACCTTTTATTCTGAAATTGTTTGTCCCTGCCACATTCCAGCATATTTCAAAATTGTGCATCACATCCCCACCACATTCCAACATTATGCGCCCCAGTCCTATTCTAAAATTATGCATCCCTGCTACATTCTGAAATTGCAGATCCCTTCCCCATTCCCAAATTGTGCATCCCTGCAACATTCTGAAATGGCACATCCCCAACCAAATTTCATAATTGCACATCCCTGCCAAGTTGTGTTTCAATGCCACATTCCAAAATTGTCACTGTCCCATTCTCAAATGGTGTGTCACACCACATTCCAAAACTATGCGTCACCACTACATTCCAAAACTATGCATCACAGCCACATTCTGAAACTGTGAGCCGCCGCCACATTACGAAATTGTGCATCACCAAAACAATACAAAATTGTGTGTCTCTGCCACATTCTGAAGTTGTGCATCATTGCCACACTTCAAAATTGTGCATCACTGCCACATTCTAAAACTGTACATCACCAAAACATTCTGAAACTGTGTGTTACTGCCACATTCGGAAATTGAGCATCACTGCCACATTGGGAAATTAAGCATCATTGCCACATTCTGAAGAAATGCATCACTGACACTTTCTGAAACTATGCATCATCACCAAATTCCCAAACTGTGCGTCACCAGCAAGTTCTGAAATTGTACGTCACCACTACATTCCAAACCTGTACATCACCACTGCATTCTGAAATTGTGCTTCAGCACTGCATTCCAAAATGGTTCACAGCCACATTCCAAAATTGTATGTCACCACCACATTCTGTACCTGTACATCACCACTGCATTTCAAAATTGTGCTTCACTGCTGCATTCCAAAATGGCTCACCACTGCATTCTGAAATTGTGTGTCACCGCTGCATTCCAAAATTGTGCATTCCGGAATTGCCACATTCCGAAATTGTGCATCACCAACACATTCCGAAATTGTGTGTGACTGCCACATTCCAAAATTGTGAATCACCACCATATTCCAAAATTGTGTGCGACTGCCACATTCCAAAATTGTGCATCACCACCACATTCCAAAATTGTGCATCACTGCCACATTCTGTAATTATGTGTTACAGCTACTTTCTGAGACTGTGTTATGTCTGCATTCCACAGTTGCAACCTGGTGACATTTTTAAATCTCATATCTGCAATATTTTAAAATTTGCACAAAACTTTGTCACTTTAAAGCCATATTTGCCACTACATTCCATCTCCCTCATCACATTCTGAAGTACTGTACCTTGCATCTACACATTATAGAAGTGCAGGTGCTAACTCCCACCCAGTGTCAAGTTTTACTTTTTCAGATGTTTACTACACCTGCAGTTTTAAGTAACATAGGAGAAATAAGTCATAAAAGGTAGCTTGCAGGGAAGACTAGACTGTGAGTTCAGGAGAAGACATCATCATCAACTCTTCACTGAAACTAGCTTTTTCAAACAGGCAGTGAATTAAGGGTTACAAAATGACTTGTAATATTTAAATGAAGTAACTTATAGATTTAATATTTGGCATGAAGCTGATTGAGGATATGCTGATTCAAATTCTGCATTTATTGATGCCAACAATTTGGGCCTCAGTCCCTCTTTAATGACTTGTACTCTATTTCTACCTCAGTGACAGAACCTTGTAAAAGTTATTTCTGTTCTTGACCTTTTACACTGTAGTTGGTTAGAATAAGGTCAGGGTATCATTCAACATAAAAAAAACATCTATAAATACATGTATATAAGTATGTAAACATTCATATTGATGCAATATAGATGATTCAAAAGATAAAGGAAGGGAGACAAGGAAGAGCCATAACAGAAGAGGATCCAGTTACAAAGGGGTCTGGTCCACCATTGAAAACTTAATTACATAAATACAACTTCATATAATCCATGTTCACTGTAGAGAAATACCAGATAGACCAATTACCAGGGGCTATCACAGGGACCAGCCATGAAGCTGGCTTAAGGGAACCACCAACCAATGGCAGAAGGGGGTACCAGGAGGAGTATGTAATGTATGAATGAAGGATAGCATGGTGAGATGTGTAGTCCTATCCCATGGATAGGAGAATAAAATAGAGGCCGGGGCCTACAGGGAGGGGGGAAGGAGGTGATAGAAATATTATAGTTTGATTGCGTGTAAATTTTGGAAATATCCTGTGCTGTGAAGGTTGTGAGAAAAAAAAAAAGGCTGAAAAAAGTGGGAAAGTAGGCCAGTATCAAGAAGGAGGACAGAGTCATCACAATGTTATAGGTTAGCATGATGACAGACCAGGGTCATGGAAAACAATTGCACTGATCATTTCTGAGTTGAGAATATAAAAGCTTGAAGGATGCAATGCTGATGAATTACCTTAATTTCAGCTTTTTTAGCAGTTTGTTCCACAAGGAGGACAGTGTAAAGCTTATAGCAGCCCTGTCAAAGTGAGAGTTAACTTTGGGAACCTTCAGTAAGATAGATGTGCAACTTCTCAGGGCATAATTGCCTATTGGTTTTAGAAGAAGACAGTCTGTAATATATTGGGGAAGTTTTTGAAGATGGCTCTCAGAGTCCATAAGGCTGCATTTCTATCGCACCTGTATTGAAGAGAACTCCACCCCATTGCTTGATATAAGGAGCAGTGATGAGTGGAGTAAGGCAAGTCTGTAATGAACCTCAAAGCTCTATGATATAGTGAGTCAAGTTTGGTGAGGTAGTAAGTGGGACAATGACTGTACAGGATGTCAGCATAATCTATCAAAGATAGAAAGGTTGATTGGACTAGCGGCAGTTTAGCATCTCTAGTTAAGAGGTTGGCTATCCTAAAGAATAGGCCAAGTGTCTGACATATTTTTTTTATAATAATTCTTCAGTGTGCTCTATAAAGGAGAGCCTATGGTCCAGCCATACTCTCAGGTATTTGCATTTAGAGACAAATTCCAATTTTTCACCAAGAATAGTAGTAATCTGTGGCACAGGATCTGATAGGGCTAACTTTACCATTTGGGCAGAGGGAGAAAAAAGCATTGCTTTTGTTTTCTTGGCATTAAGTAATAGTTTTTTATTTAGAAGTTGATGCTGCAGCAGGTTGAACTGAGATTGAAGGTCATTACATGCAGATTGTAATGACAGGTGACTTACGTAAAGAACTGTATCATCTGCAAACAGATGTATGTTGGCCGTAGTTATGCTTTCATCAATGTTGTTGATGTAGATTGCGAATAAAAGGGGTTTAAGACAGAACCCTGGGGAATGCCTCTTAGGAGAGGTTTGAGAGTCGAGAGATCTCCTTCCACTTTCACCCACTGGAATCGATCAGAGAGGTAGTTGTTGAACCACTGTAAAGGTAATGGGTCTGCACCTAGTGAGGACAGGGAAGAGATTAGCAGTGAATGATCAACAGTGTCGAAAGCCTTACTCAGGTCCAAGGACACAGCACAAGTGTAATTCCTGTTGTAAAGCTCTCTTTGCCAGTCATTTGTCACTTTGGCAAGTGCTGAGATGGTGCTATGTTTCACTCTGAACCCTGATGGGACAGGATTTAGTAGGTTCTTGGCTTCTAGATACTGCCTCAACTGGTTATTTACAACTTTTTCCAGTAATTTCGACAACACCGGGAGAATTGAAATCGGTCTGTAATTATTTAGATCACAGGGATTTCCGGATTTGAACAGAGGTATGATGTGCTCTGTTTTCCATATTGAAGGAATGGATCCTTGCGTCAGTGATAGGTTGAATAAATGGGTTATTGGTATGGCTAGCACATAGATGGCCACCTTCAGAAAGTATGGGTCCAGGATATCCACACCAGCACTTTATTTACATCTAATTTTAGCAACAGGTCTTCAACTTCTTTCAGAGTAGTAGGATGCAAGGAGAAGACTGAATTGGTGATGCTGCGATCAGCACATTGATTATCTACTTGGGAATGCATCATATTCACAGGGGAATTGTCGAAGGCTAAGCCTGCAGTCGCAAAATAATTATTGAAGGCATTCAGAATTTCCAATCTATCACTAATGGTGTTATTGTTAAAGGAGATTTCATCAGGTAATGAGCCACCGCATGTGTGACCAGACAAATCCTTGATGGTTTTCCAAAATTTTGTTGGATTTTTGGAGGTAGAGAGAAATTCAGAATGATAGTAAGCAGTTTTTGTGTCTCTAACCATTCTAGTGCATGAGTTTCTTGCCCTCTTGAACTGGCACCAGTCCAAAGAGGACTGTGTTTTGAGTGCTTTTTTCCATAGGTTGTCTCTCTTGGTCAATGCAGATTTTAATAATGGTGTGAACCACCGACATGCATTTTTTGCTACTCACACCTTAACTATGGGGGCATATTTATTTAATGCGTCTAGGATAATTTTGCTGAATATGTCAAATGCTGATTGCATGTTTTTTGCCAAGTAGAACTCTTGCCAATGCAAGGAGTGTTTTAGTTCATTGGTGTAGGCAGAGAGATCAAAGTGCCGTCTAGATCTCTTTGCAGCAAACTTCGGTGTAGCAGTCGGTTTGTTACTTGATCTTATGCAAGCAATAATGGAATGATCACAAATATTACTGAAGAAGGTGCCAGCATAAGAGAAAAGATGTGATTTGTTCACTAGGATGACATCTAGCAGGGAGCTATTATCCATGTTCTTTTTATTTATTTGTGTTGGTTCGACGATGAGTTATGATAATCCATGGGTGTCACAGAAGGCTATGAGAGGTGCGGCAGTTTTAGATAGCCAGTCTAAATTAAGATCCCAGAGAATAATTACTTCTGAGGATTGTTGTTCGAGGATATTACTTAGATGACTTAACAATTGTTGATCAGCAGAAGGAGGTCTATAGCACCCTATAACACATAATGATGAAGTATGTGAGATAGTGTCTTGAAGTGATAGACATTTATAAGCATTTGCAACTGATGATGAGCTCAGACAGGATGCTGTATACTTATCCTTGACATAGATGGCAACCCCTCCACCCCTGGAATGTCTATCTGCTCTAAATAGTATATAGTTAGGATATTGACCTCCCTATCAGATGTGTCTGGTCTAAGCCAGGTTTCTGAAATCACTAGGATATCTGGTAGAGTGTGGAGAACCCAGGCCTGGATCATGGAGAACTTTTTTACAGACTGCATACATTAATGTGGAGGAAACTCATGCTTTTCAGTGTGGCAAGGTCAGAGGGTGATGTGATTGCAGCTGGTGGCCCTGGATTGAGCTCCACATTTCCTGAACACAAGAGAAGAAGCAGTAATAATTTTCTTAGGGCAGCAATAGTAAGCTTCGTACTTGTATCCCCTTTACGCTGTCGTGGATCATTGTTCTGGGGAGCGCGCCCCAACATTTTGTGCCCTTCACACTGAGGGTGGCAGAGATGAGTACTATGACTGCTATTTGTAGTGGTGAAGCCTCTATGATGTTGGCAGAAGTCATAAGCTGTGAGGGTAATTCACTTTGTGTACCAGCCTTAATGGTAATTTGAATACAGCGCTGGAGAATTGGAGAATTCAAAAAACATTCATCAACGTAGGGACAGAAACTAGTTATAGAGCACATCAGATCAGTATCCACAATAATAAGGGCTCGAGGTGGCAAGTATTGTCCAGACGATGTAAAAATAGAAGAAGGACCAGAATAGAATCCACAATTTTACACACATAGTGGAATAAGGATAGGGGGGAACTAGAGAAATCAAAAGTGAGTGGAAACTGGTACAGGAAAAGTTGTGTGAGATAGTTGTGGTGTAGGTAAACAGCAGTGTAGTATGTAAGAACAAGAATAAGGCATGTGAATACTGGCAAATCAGCAGTGTGTCATGAGTCAGATATGCTGTAATCTTAATAGCATGGGACCTCTGCTTTCAGTGTGTGTGGGTGTGACTAAAAAAGGAGGGGAGAATTTGATGAACAGCAGTGTATTGGATGGATTGAAAAGGGAGGATGTGGGTGTAGGAGAGGGCCATGGAAAGGGAGTATTTAATAAGGGCTGGAGGTAGGGGATGGGTGGGTGGGCAAATTTGTGGCTTTAGCAGTACCTTGTGCCCTGAATGTCAGCTCTTCTGGTATCAGGCGGTGGCTGTGGAAGTGCCGCTGGCCCACTGGCCAGGTGTCCCTCAGCTCGAGCTGTGAGCCTTGTTGTGGCTGCTCCTCGGCTGGGAAAGCAAGAGAAGAAGGGTTGTTTAAATGCCTGCTGAAGACAAAAGATCATCACTACAGGCGGGGAACCCAAAATTAGCACAAGAAAGAGAGAGTTTCAGCTGGCTCCCATCCATCTGGCTTGAGCACACAAACAAGAAGGGGCTGTGATCACTCGCTCTTTTTAGAGTAATTAAGGCTTTTTTCCCCCAAGACATGAATCAGAACCAAAGTCTACATTAACAGTGGCAACAGGCTAACAATAATATCCTAGTTTGCCATACATACAGCAGTGGAAATGCAAAAACAGCTTGAAACCAATTCAGCTAGCAGGGACCAATCAGAACGGAGACCAAAAGGCACTCATGTTCTGATTGGTGCAGCTTTAGCAGTACCTTGTGCCGCCGAGTGTCCACTCTTCTGGTATCGGTCGGTGGCTATGGAAGTGCTGCCCACTCACTGGCTGGGTGTCCCTCGGCTCGAGCTGTGAGCCTTGTTGCAGCTGCTCCTCAGCTTGTGCTACTGAGTGTCCGCTCTCCTGGTATTGGGCAGCTGCTGTTGCAGTTCCACCCATCCGCTGGCCGGGTGTCCCTCGGCTCGAGCTGTGAGCCTTGTTGTGGCTGCTCCTCGGCTGCTTTCCCTGCCTCCCTCTGTTTTTCTAGATGCATTTCCATGCCCTCCTCCATCTGTGTTTCCTTGTACCTCCTGAATGCCAGCTTTTTTGCTTTTATCTTCCCAGCCACTTCCTTTGAGAACCATAGTGGTTTTTGTTTCCTCTTGCTTTTGCTTAATTGCCTAATGCAAAGATTTGTTGCCTCCTCTATGACTCCTTTTAGATTCACCCACTGTTTTTATACACCCCACCCCCTTAGGGCTTTCCTGAGACATTTCCCTATCTTTGTAAAGTCAGCCCTTCTGAAGTCCAGGACCCTCGCTTTCATGTGGATTTGACTCCACCACTGTTTTCACATTGAACCACACTGTACAGTGATCACTGGGCCTCAGGTGGCTACCCACCATGATATCTGCAACTCTGTCCCCATAGGTGGGTACTAGATCCAATATTGCTCCCTCCCTGGTGGTCTCTATCACTAGCTGCCTGAGGCATGCCCCCTGCAGGGCATCTAGGATGTCCCTGCTCCTGGCTGAGGCTGCAGCTGTGATGCTCCAATCAACATCTGGCAAACTGAACTCTCCCACCAGCAGAACTTCCCCTTTAGTTGCCATCTTATGGATCGCTTCCACTATAACCCTGTCCAACTCTTCCCCTTGTGCTGGAGGTCTGTAGATCACTCCAGTATGAATAGTGGTGCTATTAACTATCTCTAGGGTGACCCATATTGCCTCTATCCCACCTTGCATTCCCTATACCTCAGTTGCTTTTATACCCTCCTTGACATAAAGAACCACACCTTCTCCCTTTTTACCCACCCTGTTTTTCCTGAATAGAGTATAACCTGGTATAGTTATATCCTAGTCATGGTTTTCATTGTACCATGTCTCAGTAATGACAGCAATGTCCAGGTCAGCCTCTGCCATCAAGGCCACTAGGTCTGATATTTTATTTCCCAGGCTGCGAACTTCATGAACCTGGCCTTCCAAATTATGCTACCTCCTCTTCTGACAGCTCCCCTCTTATCCTCATGCCTTCCCTCTTTACCCCTCCTGTCTTTACTCACATTTCTCCTTTTCTCTGCTATTCTACCTTTTCTGGTTCTACTGTAAGTACCTTTGGTGAATTCCAGTCCTTAAGGTCATCCCTACTGATTGCTTCCTCCTGTGAGGCGGCATATTGATTCTTCCTGCATTCTTCTGCCTCCTCCCTTGGATAGTTTAAATGCTTGCCAATGAACCATGCTCTGATATTTTGTGATATTTATAGAGGGAAAGTGAAGGGGTACTATTGTGCAGCACAGAGATTTTCAAAACTGTCCTGCACATGCATATTATTCAAAACTTTTGTGAAGGATTTTCTGTGTGAATGCTTAGTAAAAACCATGGTGCAGTATATACAGTAGATGCTCAAAACCATGGTGCAGCATGAAAATTTTAACAAGAACTTTAATAACTCATTAGAATTTTGAAGATCATCACACAGCATTAATACCATTGAACAGCATGGACATTTTAAAAAAAATCTGTTTAAAATATTTGCGCTGCTCATAGATTTAAAAAAAATGTGGATTCCTGTGAGAACATTTTTTAATTAAACATAACTAATTGGTTGTGTGCTTCATGCTATTCCTTCCACACAAACACTAAACTGTTACTCTTAACCTTTGTTTATTTAAAAAGTTACATTGCAGTACGTTGAAGTGTTTGTTCATGTACCACTTTAACAGTGAAAACAAATCTACCAATTTTTCAGTTTTTGTTTTGTGAACTGAGCATGTGTGGCCAATTAATCATAAATAACTTAAAAAAGAATCATGATTTTTAAACAAAACCCCAAAAGGACCTTTCACTCCATAATACCTTACAATGCTGTAAGTGCCTTACCTGAACTTCTTGTCATTTGTTCTTCCTTTGGCAAAAAATCAAAGGGCAAATCCAGCAAAAATACATAAACTCAACAACTTATAATTTATAAACAAAAAAATTGGTTTGCATGAAACTTTCCAGGTCAGTAGGCTTCAAGACTGAGATGAAGCATGCCAACATTTGCAGCCCTAGGTTCTAAAACAGCTGAGTCATATGTACTTAAAAACAGGGGATTAAACAGAAATCTGTACGCAACCCTAATATAGAGATGCTACTATGCCTCTATTATATGTAAATACATATTGTATGCTTACATGCTTGTACATGTATGTATAGGCACACTTTTGTTGAGTTAGAATTGATTTCACCTTGACAACCTTTGCATAGCATGCATCTTGTGCTGTATTCATTGTGACTGTTGATTTTGAAAATTCAGTAAAAATATATCTCACCCAAGTCTGCCAAATCAAAGGGTCAGCCCCAAAAGGTACTATTTTTAAAGGTACTCAAACAGCTGGGGAGGGACTTCCTGGCTGTTACATGATCAATTTTGTGTGGAAAATAGTCTTAGTGTATCCAGAACCCAGGAGCTATAACTGAAATGACCTCTGATTTTATATCTATGCAGATGACACTCAAGTATAGTACTGTATATCTCTAACCCTTCCTTAAGAGCTCCAGAATCTCATCAAAATCCCTCCTGGACAAGAGGGATGAGCTTGCTGGGCCATTGGTTTTATTCTGTCTCATAAAATACATATGTTCCTACCATCAAGTGCAGTAGTTCTTCAGTTCCATCCAGCCTTTTCTCAGGAAACCTACTGTATGGTGTACAAGTAATTATTCTGTTTTCTGAGCTTTCAAAACTCTTCTTTTCTCAGGGAACAGCCTTCCAGCCTGCTGCTACTTATGACTCTACTACATCCCTCTTCATATCAGACCATAAAACCAATATTTTCTCCATTGCTCATATCTCCTGACCTCTGCATTTCTGATATTACAATACCATACATTTAGTCTGCTGTTGTAACTTACATGTTCATTTGATTTCTCCTTCTCTGGCACTCTTTTTAATTGCATTGGACTGCACTAATATCCTCCTGCCACATTTTTTGGATTTGCCAATGTGAGATGCATTGCTATACATATTACATAGTCTGAACCCCAACTGTAAAGGGCTTTGCTGTGTATTTTAATATTATGTTAAATGGTGTTTTGTGACAGAATTATATGAAACACAGTGCGCTAAATAAAATTATATTATTTTGTATTGTATAAGATTTATTTACATTTTTCTAATTGTTGAACAGTATCAGCAAAACCGTGTAGAAACTAAACAACTCGTTTTGTTAGCAATGTGACCCTTTAAAAAACAGTTAGTTTTAGTTCATAGGGAGAGAGAGAGAGAGAGAGAGAGAGAGAGAGAGAGAGACCTTGCTTGTTATTGTTTCCACTTTCTTTCCCTCCGTGTATTTAATTTTCCATAGTTCTAGAACCTTTGTTCCAAACATGTAGTTATATGAAATGTTTTGTTCATACTTGCTTGCCAATATTACTGGCTAGTGCTGTACTAAGTTTACATTTTGACTGCAGAATCTGTAATAGACTACCAATTTGTGTCTGCAAAATGTTGAGAAATATTAATGATATTTTGACAAAATTCAATTTTCATTGTTTGCTATCTAATTTTTAAACTGCTTGATGGAAACACACACTATTAGGTTGTAAAGGGAAAATGGTATCCAAGTACATCCAAATATATATTTTGCAATTTACAGTATGTCATGGCAAAGAGGGCACATACAATTAAGACAGACACTTCAGTGTGAAATCAATGAAGAAGGTTGTCACCAAAACATTAATCCTAACTACAATACAGATGCTTCCTTGACTATAACATTAATGGGTGAAATATTTTGCAGTGTGCTCAAGTACACTCAGAACTATAAGCAGTGCAACACATAATACATAGGTAAAGAGAATACAAAAAAATAAAAACAATATGATTGATAGATGCAATGCTAAACGAATAATTTAAATGAACCTTATGTACAATTGTTGCAGTCCAAAGAAAGCCATGAGGGGTAGTTAATGATAACAGAGGAGTAGCAGGTTAGGGAGAAAGAATGGGGAGATAACAATACCAGGCGAAAAGAAAAAGAGGGAGCTGGGGGAAGGGAAAGACAAAGAGGGGTTGAGGTAATGGGGGGAAGCAAGGAAGGAAAGGGGTGGGCTAATTCACACCAGAACACAGGTCATTACAGTATGGGTGGAGAGTAGCTAAGGCCTAACCTTCAAAGGGTAGTAAGTGAGAAGGCGAGTGTGAAAGAAAGGGCTGGAGTTTTAATGCTTGGGGAAGCAGTTACAGGTTTCAGTGTATGGTCACCTATATTGTAAGGACTATCCCCAGATACCATAGGCAACACTAGAGCAGGGAGTTGTCTGCAACCATCTACCTGAGGCCTGAGAATTCTGCAGAATGCTACAGTATATCCGCATGGCCCCTTCAGCCCTGGTCTGGGAACTGGAATCACAATGCAATCCGGAGCAACCTGCATGATAGCATGATGCACTACTACTGAAACTATCAGACTGAGTCCATTCACACTTTTTTGGGGGGAGGCAGGTATGTGGCACATGTGCCCTTCTTCAGTGGACTGCAAGCCTAGTTCTGCAAAGGTACTCATTCACTCAGGGAGCCCATTCAGCCATATTCACAACTGGGGGAACTACTCTGCTCTTGATCTCAGAAGCCATGCATCATCACCACTTCTACACATCCTTGTGGCCAACTCTGCAGCTTGATCAGGGATCTGCTTGGAAGTAGAACCCTCAAGGGGACTTATTCACTACCCAAACTAGATCCTGGCAAGCTCCTCACTGTTGTATGGGATTTACTGAGTTAAACTCCTCCACTACAGAGGTAGGGGCAAAAGGCTGAAGCAGTCCTTTGTTGCATGGATCCAGGCAGCTACATCACCCACCAAAACTAATTTCTTCTCCCCCTCTCTCTTCCCTCACTCTTCTTGTTGCTTACTACACCCACATTAATGACCCCTCCATAGGTGGTTGGAAGACACAGACCTTCCTGTGTACCCCAAACCCTCTCATATAGCACTATTATTGGCCTTTTTCTGTGATCTTGGCTCCCTTACACAGTAACAAAATGCCAAATTACTGACAGCATTGGGTCAACTCTTTCAGACTAAGTTTGAAGCTCAGATGAGGCCATTTGGGGAACTCAACCATTGAAGAGCATTTACCATAATGAAGTCATTGCTAAAAGCTCAAACATCCCCTACACAATTAAGAATTGACTTTGTTTTCCTTCTGTTTTAAAAAATTGCACAGTAGGGGAATGGCAGGGATAGAGAACCTGGCAAAAACTTACAGTTAAAGGGAAACTGGCAACCTCTAAGGCTTCTTATTGTTTCCAGTTTAAAAAAATCACATTGTACTAATGTTCACCTGCTGTAGACTTTGTTGATGTACTGCAACTGTTTTTTTTATCTGATTCATTTTTTGTAGTAAAAATGAAAACAATGGCTACTGGTATCATCACACCAAGACATGTTTTGTTTCAAATCCTTAATTTCATTTTTCTCTATTCCTCCTGAGCTTTAGGAATGCATGCTTATAGTCCAGACACAGGGATGACAGTGGGATTGAAGACAGATGTATGTAAACACTTTTTTACAGAAAGAGTGGTGGACGAGTGGAAGAAGTTGCCAGAAGACATTGTAAGGGCCACATTGGTAAGTGGTTTTAAGCTAGGGGAGATGGGACAGGCATATGGGATTAGTCAAAAAGGGACAGAAACTAAGGGATAGCATGGACACTAGGTCAAAGGCAGAGTAGTTTGGTTAGTGGGCAGACTGAATGGGCCAGTAGGCCTTTATCTGCCAACAATATATATGAATCTGTGTATCAGATACTCACTCATGACCTGGTAGTCTCCTCTTACTGCATCATTGGTGGCTTGACAGTGTGTGGGTGTTCCCAAGTTTCAGAAAGCATTCAGCAGGAGTCAATTAAAAGCAATAAACCTTTTTCTAGGTGGTAAGCATATTACAGTGGACAGCCAGTTTTTCACCTCCATTAAGAGAAAGGAGCAGAAATAAAACCAACCCACTACATGAGGGAAATGCAAAGGAAGTCAGTAATCAAAAAATATGTTTTGAAGCTGGCCCTGTGGTGCTGAGGTGCTGGACGCCGCAACTTGTGCCATGCCAGTGACCCGTGTTTGGGAATGAGCACGGACCATGGGGGGTTGGCAGGGGAGGAGAAGGATGGAGCATCCCAGGGACTGCTCTTCTTCTCCAGGGAGAGGGGCACCAGCAGTTGGCTAACACCTGGCCCTTAGCAGAGGCTGGGGGGAAGACCTCCAATGCTGACAAGGTGGGTAGGAATGGGACAGATGCCTGGAGGAGCATGCACATTGTCTCAACTGGCATCATTGCACTCCCCACACCAGAGGTGAAAAGAACTGCAGAAATGTAGCTGTGTGGCTTGATGGCCATCCCAGGACTTATTTGGCTCTGAGGGTGTTGCCCCAGAAAGACTGGATCAAGACATGGTGGTGAGTATGGCGGGCAGCCCACCACCACCCCTCCATGGGGTGCAAGCTGTGGAGGTGTGACTGAGGTGAGTGCCTTCGTGGGAGTTGGAGTACACCAGGATGGTGGCCAGATGTGTGCTAACTGGGGGGGGGGAAGGACTAACAAAAAATATATATATATTGTAGGCTGATAGAGCATGGAGCCTGATGTGGGATCCAAGATGGCTATCTAATGGCCAATGCTAAGGGAAACACACGCCAGCTGCTTGTATGGGAAATTGTTTGGAGCTGGGGTAAAATACAACTAATTAGAGAAACTCATGTAACCCCGAAATGCTAAAACTATGCTAATGCTTTTTAAAGCTGCCTACTTGTCAGTGTCACTTTGGTATATCCCACTTGCATCAAAGACAAAAGCTAGACTTTGCACTGAAGTGGTCATGGTAAGTAATGTCAAAACTGATTCGGCATACTTCTGAACTTTCCAAAAACATAGACGCTGATATTGGCAATAATACTTGCGGGGCTGGTTAAAGCACTAAGAAAGCCAAAAATAAAGTAAAAGGACCCAGACCCATATCTCGTCAGACACTGGGTTTACCTCTGAGGACTTGACTACAGCAGCAGAAGTTAAACTTCAGGACATTTCTTTTGAAACCGCTACTTTCCCCTGTCTGTGAACTGCTGTAAGCATTGACCAAGCCATTGAACCAAGCAACTTACTTTCTGCTGAAGATAATGATGTGGAGGTTGATGCCACGGAGACAATTGAATCCAGCACCAGCCAAAGAGCAGAGATGGAAGATTTGCAAAATACTACTGCAGAAGAGGAGGAAGACATGGCTGTAATATCCATTCATATGGAGACTGAGGCAAGTGTGAGTATACAAATGCTTTCACAAAAAGAAGCAATACAGTCTCATATGATTACAGCAGCTGAGGCAGCAGCTATATTACTGAACTGCAATGAAGGAAATATGATGGTGCAGAATGAGAGCCAGGGGGAGAAAAGTAATGAGTAGGCAGAGCAGTGTGAGCCAACAGGCAAAGTGAGCCCCACACCTTCAGTTATTCTAAATGAAAATGAAAATGCAGTGTAAGGATCTGCCAGTGAAACTGCACATAACAGATTGGACACTTCTTCAACCAGCAGGACTTGGAGCTGAACTGTACAATGCTTTCTCAGCTAAAAGCAGAGTTAAAAGAAGACATCCATGATGGTTTTGATTCAGTCATCACAGCTTTAAGCTCTATAACAACTTCCTTATCTGATATTAACAGTAAATTAAAACAACTAACTCTCAGAAGTGATACAGTAGAAAAGCGGGTAAGCGATGTTAAAGATAAACTTAATCCAGTTGACTCCTAAGTTATGGAACACTCCAAAGCTATAAAGCAAATGCAAATGAAAATCCATGAGCTGGAAGACTGCTCACAGAGGCAGAATGTGAAGATTATTGGAATTCCTAAAGGCTTAGAAGGAAACACTGATTCAATGCCATACTTTAAAAAGCTGATTACATTTGCGGTTAATAGAAAATACCCAGAAGATAAAAATAAGATTGGATCAGGCCCATCATGGGGAGCTGGAAGGAAGAACCCCATAATGTAAGAAGACATAGGCCAGTTTACCTCAAACCTGATAACTACTCAAATAGAGAAGCCATTCTGAAGCATGTTAGGATTAACAAGGGCCTTTCAGCTGATGGAGTAAAGTTGTCAGCATATCCAGACTTTAGTGTGGCTACTATGCAGTCAAGGAGAACTTTCTATAACACGGACATTGTTAAAGCAGAAAGGAAAAAGATTTGCCCTGCTGCACCCCGCTAAAAAAAGGTTTTTCTTTTGTGGAACAGTACATATATTCAATGATGCAAGGAAAGCTGAAGAGCTGCTATTGTGAACTGATGAGAAAGATGGATAAAAAAGCTTGAATGGAAGGGGTATGAGCACCCCCCCCAGTGATAAATCATAAGGGGAGCGGAACTTTGCTAAATTGTCAGCTGATGTAAAGATTCTTTTCTCAAGGACAATTTTTGTTGTTGTTTGTTTGTCTTGGGGGGGGGAAGTGAGCAGTGACCCTACAAATGGGATATTGAATTAGGAGATGCTTAGGAGATATAGATACCTCTCTTATTCTTTCTTTATGAGACGAAAGGGTGAAAAGAAACAATGAGGGGGGAGAAACTTGGAATTGAGTTTAACAATTGTAGATAAGTAGACTTTGGATGAGATAGGATAAATATAGTTTGGCTTTTAGAAATAAAACAGTGAGTGGGGAGGCTTAAATTTGGAATTTTCTGGGAAGTAAAAATATTTAGGGGATAGATAGTATGTGAACTGGATATTGTGGCCCACATGAAGAGACAGTCAGCGGGGGTGCTTGATCAGATTGGCCTACAATAACCGCCGTTATGATAGATGAAAAGGAAAGAGGCGATGGAAGCACTTTCCAAAAGGGAAGAGACAGGGACTTTAGTAGTAAAAATATTTTCTAGAGTGCTTTCTTGGATGGGGGGGAAGGGGGAATTGGGGTGGGGATTATTTTTGGAATTTTGTTTAGTACATGTTACTTTATACTTTAGTTTAAGGGGGGAGGGGGCATCACAGGCTTCACTAATAAGACTGTAGTAGGGATGGTTAAATTAAAGGAAGTGAAAGTATCATATCTAAGTAAGAGGTTACAGCATAAGTTTATTATCAAAATTATTAATTATGATTCAGCAATATATTTTGATATTGGACAACTAATAAAAGAGCTATTATCAGTAATATCAAATGGATAGTAACATAAAATTTATGACTTGGAATGCCAAGGGACTCCAAGATCAAGTGACGGCTAAAAAAGTGTTTAATTATGTAGATAAAAATCATATTAAGTGTATACTATTTCAAGAGAAGCACTTTTCTAAAGCATTGTTTAATTCTGATTGTAGAAAATGGGCCTCTGGAATACATGCTCCATATAAAAATAATGCAAGTGGAGTGACCGTGTTTGTAAAGTGGAGCTCAGGTACCACCTTCAGTCAGACCATCATGGATAAGAATGGTAGATATATTATAGCAGAGATTAAAATAATGGGAATTAAGTATACAATGGTAAATACATATGGTCCCAATGAAAACAGCCTTGGGTTCTATGACCAATTATTTCTGGAACAGGCTACATTGCCTACCCCATATTCAATAGGAGGGGATTTAAATTTACTTATGAATCCCAACATTGATAAATCAACATATAGATCAGATAAACTTACATCAGCAGCAATTAAAGTCAAACAATACTGCATGGATTATAATTTAATAGATATATGGAGACAAAGAAACCCCTAATTAAGCAATATTCATTTTCTTCAGCAGTATTTATTTATTTATTATTTTATTTAGCTTTTGTTAACCAGGTAAGTACACTAGACAAGACAATTTGCCTATTTTCAGGTACGACCCGGGAGAGTACAGGAAATTACATACTTACACACTTGGGACAACATGGTACATAATTAGGAAAAGATTACACGTCATGAGACAACAAGGTACAAGTTAGAAAAAAACAAACTTGCATGTCTTGTGTGAACATCATAATGTAGAATGCACAAAGTACAAGGCATACGAGGCACATTTAGTTAGAATTGGTACAGCAGAGTAAGCGGTGTGTGCCAGTTTTGGAGCAGTACAAGGTAAGGATTGGTAGCAGCAAGTACAAAACTAACATCTTAAGGGACAGCTGTTATGCATGAGTGTTAAGTGCTAACATATGTTATGGGGGGTTTTGTATATCAAAGTATATCAAAACTATTCCAGAATAGATTATTCCTTCATGTCTGATTCCATGGCATATATGGTGAAAGAAGTTGAATATAAAAATAAAATTATTTCAGACTATGCCCAAGTTTGTTTATCTATTCAATTTGTTCATGAGCCCCTATGCCCTCATTATAGATTTGATCCTTACTACTGTGGGACACAAACTTTGTTCAGCACATGTAAAAAGATAAACGATGTAATTCAATATTTTATACAAAATTCACCAAAGGACACCTCTTGGATTATTTGGGAATCCTTTAAGGCTTTTGTAAGGGAGATAACCATAGCCTTCTATGCCAGAAGGAAAAGAAAAAACAGAACTCCAAAAAATTAATGAATTAGAGAGGGCAATATCCAATTTAGAAGCAATGCATAATCAGTCGCAGGATCCAGGCCATTTTCAACAACTATTGGAAAATAGAAATGAATACAAAAAGATGGCAACAGAAGAAGCGGAATGACAGCTTCTCTAAACTGAAAGTAAATATTATGCAATAGGTGACAAGCCAGATAAAATTTTAGTCTGGCAGTGAAAAAAGCAACAGGAGGATAATAATATTTCCTCTATTATAGCTAAAGATGGGAATGAAGTTATCGATCCTCTCCAAATTAATGATACATTTAGGGACTATTATAGAGAGTTATATTCCTTGCAACACCAAGTTCAGAGTATTGTTATATATTTAAATAAAATGTACACACCAAGGATCAATGAAATACAAAGAGCCCAGCTGGAGGCGGACATCACCATACAATAGATTATAGGTGCTATTAAAAAAACTAGCTCATTCAAAAGCCCCAGGACTGGACTGTATTATGATAGGTTTTTATAAACAGTTTTCTACTATTCTGTCTGGGCATCTAAAGTAAGACTTTGACTGTATTTTGAAACAAAAACTTTACCACAATCATGTAAAGAAGCCAAGATATTGTTATTTAAGAAAAAAGATAAAAATCTGCTGCTCCCAGGATCGTATAGACCAATATCATTAATAAATGCTGACACCAAGATATTGGCAAAGATCCTCACCACCAGGCAAGAAAGGATACTTCCAGATCTGATTCACAAAGATCAAAATGGTTTTATTAAAGGATGAATGATTAAAAATAACATACATCGAACTATAAACATAATAGGTGAAGAAATGAAGACTTTTTGCTCGTGTCAATAGGTGTGGAGAAAGCCTTTGATAAGCTTGAGTGGAGCTATATTAAATCTATTTTGGTAAAGTTTGGATTTGGCACAAACTTTAGAACTTGGATCAGGACCCTTTACCCTAACCTGGTAGTGAGGATTTGCACAAATAAAAATCAATATGGTGATGTCTGCCTCCAGAGGGGCACCAGACAGGGGTGTCCCCTTTCACCTCTGATGTTTGCACTGGTGATTGAGCCAAATGGCTATTTTGATTAGAAGTAATAAGGACTTAAGTGGAATTAAAATAGGTATGAAGGAGCATTGGATTAGCTTGTATGCAGACGATGCCCTCATGTTTACAAATAACATGAATAATAGCTTCCCTCATATTATCAAATTAACCACGGAATTTGGTAAAATATTGTGGTATAAGGTCAATTGGGAAAAAAATGAAATAATGGAATAAATACACCATGCAGACCCTTTTATACTCCCACCTGGGAGCAAAATTAAAAAAAGTCAAACAAATTAAATATTTGAGGATAATTTTGGACCAAGAATTAACAAAACTGTATGACTTAAATTTTGCATCACTATTAGACAGGGTTACAGACGCATTAAAAAAATGGGCAACTCTTGTAATAATTTTAATAGGTAGATCAAATGTGGTGAAAATGAACTTACTTCCCAGATTTCTATTTTTGTTTCAAACGATTCTGATTGTGATATCTGAGACTGTTTTTAAGAAATTTGACATAAGTTAAAAAAATTTCTGAGGAAGGGAAAATGCCCATGCTCGAACATGGAGAAGCTATTTCTGTCAAAGGAAGAGGGGGCACAGTATTATCTAATCTCAGACTTTATTATTATGCTGCCAACTTGTCATTTCTGTATAATATTAATTTGACAGACAAAATCGACATGGTAGCTGAACTTGAAACACAGGTCACCCCTTATGTTATGCTGACACATTGGATACTTAGTGGTCCTAAAAGACCCCAATTAAAAACCACTACCTTACCTACCAAAACCTCATGTAAGACCTGGGATGTGGTTACCAAAATATTAAAAATAAATGGAGTATGTTTAAGACAGTCTCCCATCTATCTTAATGGTTATTTTACCCCATCCTTAAAAAATGGAGTGTTTAAAATTGGTATACACAGGAATTGACAGAAATTGGTTAATGTTTGGAGCAAAACCAAATTATTGAATTTAATCAACTTAAGTCACAACATAATCTGTCACATAAGCACTTTTATGACTCTTTACATGTACGACATTACATTTAAAAAAACATTATGGAGATTAATAATTTATAAGTAGAAGAAATTAATAGGGTTGTTACCTATCCAGTGGGTAGAAAAAGCATCACATATTTATATAAAATACTATTAAAAAATGTAGCCATTAACACACTAA
The DNA here is from genome assembly GCA_016271365.2 of Neoceratodus forsteri. NCBI lineage: Eukaryota > Metazoa > Chordata > Ceratodontiformes > Ceratodontidae > Neoceratodus > Neoceratodus forsteri. The sequence continues at coordinate 604,184,058 of CM057449.1, read as the reverse complement.
CTCTTAAGAATTATTGGGAGACAAAAATCCACTCTAACTTTTGTATCAAACAATGGACACAGATAACCAATACTAAAAATCTAGGCCTACAATCAACTAAATTTACAGCACATTTATTTTAATGTTCTACACAGAGTCTACTATACTCCGCACAGACTTACTTTAATGAACCCACAGGTTACTAATAAATGCCTCAGGGGGTGTTGAGAATGTGGCACTTTGGAGCATATGTTGATCCGCAGCCCAGTATTAAAAGACTGGTGGAATGTGATACTGGAAAACCTCACACAAATAGAGGGGGTGGAGATGAATAAGGATTGCTCATGGATGTTACTTTCTAGTGGGGGCCCTTTAACTCAATTAAATAAAAACAGCCAGGATTAGTTAAACTCTGCCTTGTATTAGCTTTTAAATGCATATTAATGCAATGGAAAGATTGGGCCCCACCAACAATTAAATAATGGCTTAATGCTATACTTACAAGCCATATTATAATTTTTGGACACCCTTTAAAAACTCTATTAAATCTAGGAGGTTTAGAGATATTATTTCTAAGGAGGGAATAGAGGGTACTACATAATGAGCTGGCCCCTTGCGTTCATTTAATAGGCCTGTCATTTAAAGAAAATTGTAGTATACATATTAGATTGATCAGATTGATTAGCTACTTAATTATGGTCAAATAATGATATCTTGATAGTTATATGCCATAAATTATTATATTGAAACAAGGTTTTTGTATGTATATCGCCCATATTTTTATAAGCTTTATGATATTTGTAAATGCCTTAATGAATTAATAATAAAATAAAATAAATAAATAAATCAAATACATTTTGTAAAGCAGGGACAATTTCAGGACTCAGGGAGGATGGCAATATCCATTTAAAACCACATAGCTTTCACTTAAAAAAAGAAACCTTAGTTTTTGCTTCCGATTATTTATTTAAGCTCTCACTATGCTTTGCTGAAGGCTGGAGATCAAAAGATTAATTTGTTAGTGAAAATCAAAGCTATTTCTTTAACACAATGGCTGTACTTCTATTTGGGGTCTGCTATGTTTGTGCATGCAAGTACGCAGTCTACACTAACACAGCAAGACTGTTCTATCATTTAGTGGTGCAGTGATCAGTCATAATGCTCTACCCATAATCACCAAGATGTTTTAAAGATATCTGATTTACGCTATGTAATCCTACATGTCCCATGTAATACATGCACTGACAACTCAAATTTACATGCACATGCAGTGCGATGGGGTAGCAAGTTATTAGTTTTGAAAAATCTAATCCAAAGTACTGGCAGCAGAGATAATGTAGGATATGGTGTTCTAGGAGATCAATAATAAGTGACATCATCAATGGTTAATCTGTGCTGGTGAGGACATTTCAATAATTTGTCATTTGTAATGTTTACATTGTTACCTTCATTCACATACAGCATACTGATGGTCAATAAGTGCTGACATCTCTTTGGGAATAACAATCATTACTGATTTGGGGTACATCATGAATTGCTATTTTAACAAGTTTTGGATCAGGATCTTTGGGATTGAGATGATTTGCAGGCGGTGGCAAACTACAGAAAACAGAAAAAAAATTAAAATTAAATTTGTTTGTGTCTCACCTTTACTGTTTCCATCAGGCCCCCGGAGGATTGTACACTCCTCAATGTTCCCAAAGGCCTCAAATAGCCTGCGTACATCATCTTCTGACTGCTGTTTGTTGAGCATGCCCACAAAGAGTTTTCTGTCTTCTGGAACAAAAGTAAGAGGTGCTTACCACTTTTCGGTATGGGTACTAATCTTTGCTGATCATAATGCTGCACTACACAAAAATGGTCCCCCTAATGGTTCTAGGTACATAAACCTCAGCATAGCTACTTCCATAACTCATGCCGATGGGCTGGATTTGTATGTCTGATCAGGAGGAAAGCTACAACAAAAATGGCACCAGCTGATGTTCACTAATATAGTTCATCCAACTCTAAAAGCAACTGCTGCATGTTTATTAATAAATGTGGGGAACAAAAAATATCAATACTGCAAGACGAATAACAGATTCCCAAGACAACCACTAATTCCTTGATAAAACTGGACAAACAATGAAATGTTAGACTTTTATGATTAGTGGTTCTGGAGCAATTTAAAAAATATTTTGAGTTGAATACAGTTCCTGCTTTGTTTTTATTAGTCAAGCCTAGCTTCTAAACATGTTAAAACACAATCAAAACATTGTAAAACATAGCCTCTTGTAAGAATGACAAAATCATTTTTTTAATTTCTTTCAAAAAATTAAAAAGGGGACTTGTTATCTTGTTATTCAGGAAAATTATACTTTGTGAGCCAGTGCAAATACTTCACAAGAGGTTGCTTTTAATGTTCATCAAACAATCTTTGACAAACATGGGCAACTGTTTTGGCAATGTTTTTTTCTGGCTTGCCAAAGGATCCCTGATTAACACTTATTTTTCAGTTTGCTCATCAGAATGTAAAAGGAAATTTTTGTAGGGAACTGCAGCTACACATTTTGGTGGGCATTGGCAGGACAAATATAAAACAGTGCATATCTATAGTATCAGAAAAAGAAGATAATCTGATGCAAATATACCAATGGGGTGGGGTTATTACTCATTAGCTATTAATTCTTTCAGGAAAGCTATAGAAATTTTTATATAAAAATTTAACTCAGCTTCCATATATTTTATGTACTGTACAGTTCGTCTGTTCCCCTCATTCTTCATGACTAAGAATATGTGCCTGAAAATGGTATATTAATCCCTTAGACATAAATGGCTTTTGATGCCTTCCTATATCTGAAGTCATACCTCTTTTCATACAATATGTCATCACATTCCTATGATGAGAATATGACTATTAGATTACAGGTAGTGGTTAACTTGCAAAGCTTAATTTGGGGGCCTTTAAACCGATTGACCATATGGCAGGACACATTCCTTGGACATAATCTTAACTCAGACCATTAGGGAGAGAACACATATACCCTTCTGCAGTGCTTGCACTAACTCAAAGCAAGATGTTCTAGGTTTCATAATAGTAGTAATGATAGACTAACTCCAGGGTTCCTTATTATCAGGGTTATGATGTTTGTTCAACCATTGCATTTTAAATCATTTTTTTCCTATATTCATTTCCCTTATTTTTGTAATGTAAGACAATTAAGAAAAAAGGCTACTGTTAGCATTTGTATATGCCATTATGTTAGTGTACAGTTTGGCTAACTAGAATTAGATTCTAAAGGTTAAATAGAATAGGAGAAATAGGACACAACTGATGTGATGATAGAAAGCCTAGCTGACTGGGTACCGTTTTGACTTAGTATTGACTACCAGGGATGAACCCTGTTGGGTCCAGGCTTAATAGAACACCTATATTAGTTATGTGCAAAGGATTACTGACTTAAGGTGTAGACCATAGCAGGAACAGATGAAGACCAGTGGACCAAGTTCCTATTTCCAGAAAAATTGCCTCAGTAATAACAAAGAAAGGTGATAGAAATGTAGACAAGACACACAGCATAAGTAAAACTGTTCTAAAACGCAAACATCTTCCCTAAGGCATTATGAGTTCTTAGAAGGAACAAGGATAAATTTGCATAACTCCATACATACAATCAGGGGTCTAAGTGAAACTTGACTTACAGCTATGTTGATTCCCCACTAAACCATGATGGTAAAGCAAGAGTTACAAATGGACTTCATATTCGAAATCACAAACCCCAAAAGTCCTCAAATCCATTTTTTCACTTAAGAAAAACAAACAAAAAAAAAAACATGCTGCTTGCTGTTACTGCTTCCCAACCTGCCGTGCTGACAGAAACTGAAGTGCAGTGTTTACTCTGCATTTGCTGTTGCTATGACTGATGTATTCCTTAAGACGATTTCATGCAAGATGCTGTCACACTGCATTGCCACTTTTTTTGTCTGTTTACTGATTGCATATCGTGATCAGTACAGACTGAATAAATCTGGCAGCAGTGTTTTAGGACTGTACCAGTGGATGAAGCACATGTGCACCTGAGACCTGGAACCTGACTCGTTAGCAACCGATCTTGCATGACACCGGTAAACTGTGTCTCTCTTTCTGATTGTAACAAAGAGCCTTTCCAATAACATTGACTGAAAAATAAAACACAGTGTTGTCACGCTATCTTTCCCTCTCCCTCTCATTTCTATATAAAAAAAAATGCAGCTCAGTCACCCGTTTCCATTAAAAAAAATGCAGCTCAGTTTCCCCATTTCCCAGCCCACTGAATGGGAGCATCTCTATGACATACTGCTGATCTTAAAAAATACACAATAAAAAACAAAGACAAACTGCTTACAGAAGTTTGCCATCCATCTCTGTGATTCTGTAGGCACTTCAGGTGAGAGAGGATGGCAACGGAAGCCCTTCTTGTTCTACCAAGCAACCCAGGAGAACTGTTTTTTCTATGGAAGCACATCTCTTCAATTTTATTCATAAAAAATTAAAAACTAAAAGTTTGACACCTACAATTTTTCTCCTTTCTTTATTTTACACATTGTATAATCACAATAAACCACTCCAGGGTGGGAGTTATGCTGGGATTTATCCATTTCTGGTGTGGATTGGTCACTCAGCTTGCAGCCTTGTGACCGAACCACACCAGACATGGGCAAATCCTAGTGTAATCCACACCCAGTCATGGTTTATTGCTTAAATAGCCAATATTCTGACAAAAAGTGCCGGCACTATCGCAGTGGACATTCAGTACTGTACCTCATTATGGCTCACAACTATACTCTTGATCATTCACGTTAGAGTGATGCAGAATACAGAATTCAGCCAGAAGAATTCATACAGAGTGATAATTCTGCTTCCAAAATGCTTTTCAGAATTTCTTTTTGAATTCAACAGAATTCTGGAAACCATTCCTGTGTAAACTGTAGAATATTTTTCTGGGGATCACATGATGCAGCTGAGCTGAGAGGAGCTTGGCTCTCGAGTTCTGCCTTTGCAACTTGAATCTATAGCAATCCTCCCTCTGTTTCTTTTTATCACATCCTTATTTCTCTCCTGCTGTGGTAAATATGGCAGGGGCATCCAGCCACCGGTTTCCCCCACCCGGAGGGCAGCAGGCTCACTTGCATGATGGGGAGTCCAGTATGGCCACTCTCTGACCCGCTGGGAGGCCCACCTATGCCTTCCCATGCCAAGACAAGACCAAACCCCCACAGTGCAATTCCACAACAGACCTCCAGGTGGTATGAGCATGACTATCAACCTGCTCACTCGTGCCCAGGCTTTTCCCTCCATGAATGGCCCTTTAGAGTGCGGGCACGCAATGACGTCAAAGGCACAACGTGCCGACATCTGTCACACTCCACCCTCAAGTGCACCACTCTGGTAGTTCCCCTAGTCATCACAAGGGACCACTACAGAGCAATGGTATCCCTCAACCCTCCCCAGCAATGGGAGAGCAGTCTCTCAGTCATTCAATCCCATCCCTTCCCTCCTGACTCCCGATGATCTGGGCACATTACCGAACCCAGGTCACCAGCGTGGTGCAAGGTGTGGCATCCAGCTCCTCAACCCTCAGCACCAGGTGTCAGCGTGGCTCAGTTGGTAGCACATCTGCCTCTGGGCCAGAAGGTCGTGGGTTCTCGTCCCACACCGTGATTGGACTTGCACTTAAAAATCGCTGGCATCCGAGTGCAGTATTGGGGGGTGCTGTACTGCTGGAGTGTGCCGTCCTTCGGATGAGATGTTAAACCGAGGTCCCTTCTGCCCATCCTGATGTTATCCTGGTGGGTGTCCAGGTGGAAGTAAAAGAACCCAGGGCACTCTTTGCAAAGAGTAGGGAACATTCCCGGTGTCCTGGCCAACGTTCCCCTTCCCATAAACCGGTTCATGCAATTATCCAGGCTGTGTGTGGGTGATGATGTGCGATATGGCGGCCACCACACATTCAGTCACTTCACTACCAGTCTAGCATTGCTTGTAAAGCGCTTTGGATGTATGAAAAGCGCTATATAAATGCTGATTCTTCTTCTTCTTCTTCACCACCAGGTGGCTTATCATCCCTCTGTTTCTGCTCTTTGGATGGACTATGTCCTATAATTCTCCTCCCCAAGAGGTTAGGAAGTGGGAGACTGACATTTTGGAGGATCCTAACCTTTCAAAGAAACCTAAAATGGAGGAGTTATTGGACCCTACTGGAGTGGCTGAATGAAACATGGTGGATGGTCCCTCTGAGCCGATTTCCTCTTTGGTGCTCCAGGAGCTCACAGAAATTAAAACATTTATGAGCTCCATCACAACTCAGTTTTCTCAGATGTCTCTTGCTCTGGAAGCTGTTAAAGGTGAGGTAGAAAACCTCAGTTCTCTTATCACAGAGGCTGAGGAATGGGTGGGCCTTCTGGAAGATATGGCCTGGCTGATAGACCAACAGATGGCTACCATAGAGAAGGAGATCCAATTAATGTGGGACAAACTTGATGATCAAGAGACCAGGAGCCTTCGGAATAATTTACAGCTCCTGGGTGTCCCAGAGACCAGTGAAGGAAACAACATGATCAAGTTTCTTCAAAAACTACTTCCTCAATTACTTGATCATTATTGGGACAGCCCTCTTGAGATAGATAAGGTGCACAGAGTTCAATTAGGGCCCACTCCATCCTCCCCAGCACCCTTCCTATGAGATCATTTTTGCCTGCTAACATTCCAAGACAGAGAAGTCATACTTTCCAAGGAAAAGCAGCAAAGGACTTTGATGTGGTAGGGCTCTAAACTGTGGATTGCACCTGATTTTTCTAGAAGAGTGATTGACCGCCATAAGTCTTTCGATGCAGTCAGGGACCTTGATAAACAATGGGGGATACAATGTTATCTTGCTCCTCCTGCCATGCTCCATCTATTTGTTGGATCATCTCCTGCATCCTTTACATCTTCACATATGAGCCATGCACAAAGTGATAGTGGTGCTTTCAGCACAGCAAAGATAATGTCAATAAGCTGAAGCACACACTTACCCCAATAATAACCGGACCCAGAGCTTCTTAATTAAATTTTATTGCACCAAAATAACACCTGACGCGTTTCGGACAAATAGTCCTTTATCAAAGGCTAAAAACACAATGAGAACAACTTACTTATATATCAAAACAATTATTGCATCATAGTGATGAAATACAAAACTATTGGTTACTCACAAATGACCACCATCACCTTTATAACCATCCTCAAAATTTAAAGATAAAGACACAGAATAAAACATTGGTTATATAAAACCCATTACTTGAAAAAAATTAAATACATAAATACTAACATATCAATAATACCACATAATATTATCTATATTCCAAATACGGTTTTAATTCTAAATGTGCATTGATGCCTGGTGTTTTGTATGCATTCAAGCGTAAAATCCATTCATTCTCCTTTCTCAGAATTTTATTACTGTAATTACCCTCAGTCATGGAAGACTCTTTTCATGCCTAAAATTTAAATTGATGTGACTCTAGTGTTCTCTATTTTCAAAGATATGTACTGCTGTAGCATAGGTCAAATCATTTTTATTGATGGCACGAACATGTTCTAAAACTCTAATTTTAAATGCTCGTTCTGTTTTGCCAACATAAAATGCACCGCAATTACATATCGCCAAGTAAATAACCCCCTGAGTGTTACACGAAATCAATTGTCTAATATCAAAAACTTTTTTCTGTCGATTGTTGACACTAAAATTCTTTTCATTCAAGATATGAATGCAAGCGCAACAATTATTACACTGCACACAACCAGTATAACCACCTAGCCAGCTATTGGTGTGAATCATTGTGTGTGTAAAATGACTTCTCACTAAGGAGTCTTTCAATGCGGTGCATTTTATGTTGGCAAAACAGAACAAGTACATATCTTTGAAAATAGAGAAACACTAGAGTCACATCAATTTAAATTTTTAGGCATTGAAAAAGTCTTCCATGACTTGAGAGGCTGTAATTACCGCAATAAAATTCTGAGAAAGGAGAATGAATGGATTTTACGTTTGAATGCATACAAAACACCAGGCATCAATGCACATTTAGAATTAAAACCGTATTTGGATTATAGATAATATTATGTGATATTATTGATATGTTAGTATTTATGTATTTAATTTTGTTCAAGTAATGGGTTTTATATAACCAATGTTTTATTCTGTGTCTTTATCTTTAAATTTTGAGGAAGGTTTTAAAGGTGATGGTGGTCATTTGTGAGTAACCAATAGTTTTGTATTTCATCACTATGATGCAATAATTGTTTTGATATATAAGTAAGTTGTTCTCATTGTGTTTTTAGCCTTTGATAAAGGACTATTTGTCCGAAACGTGTCAGGTGTTATTTTGGTGCAATAAAATTTAATTAAGAAGCTCTGGGTCCGGTTATTATTGGGGTAAGTGTGTGCTTCAGCTTATTGACATTATCCTTTACATCTCCAAAGAAGGCTCAGTGCTATCTTTCCCAGTTGGACATTGCTCCTAATTCTGCTCCATTTCTGCCTAATTCTTTAGTGAAGAAACCTTCTGCACTGACTCGGGATCCAGTTATGAGTCGGGATCCTCTTTCGCAAAAGCTTCCTATTTCAAACTTGCCACCTTCTGTGAACCAGAATTCCGTATCCTATCACATTTCTGCATCAAATGGAAAAGTTCAGCTGCATCAGCATCCTAAGTCTCAGTGGGCTTCACCTCGTCTCTCATCCCTATCTAAGGACCAACCATTTGCTGTATCAGGATCTTCTCCATCTGACAAGGCTGGTAAATTGGCTGCTGATTCGGGACTGTCTGCAAATTCATTGGAGACAGACAACATGGAGACATCAATTTCCCTGACTTAATTATATTATTTTTGAGGCCGTGGACTTACTTATTAGTGGCTTAAGCAGGTGGGACTTTTATTAGTCCTTATGAGACACCTTTTCTATCTGATTGTTTTTTCCTTGAGCCGGGATCCTCCTTCGAACAAGCTTCCTACTTCAAAATTGTTACCTCCCCCAAACCAGAATCCTACATTGGATCGTGTTTCTGCATGAAATAAGAAAGTTGAGCCACATCAACATCCTAAGCCTCAGAGGGCTTGACCTCACTGCTCATCCCTAGCTAAGGACCAGCCATTGGCTGTATCAGGATCTGCTCCTTCTGGCAATACTGATAACTGGCTGTAGATTCAGGGCAGCCTAGGATCTTATTGGAGTCAGACTGAATGGAGACATCAATTTCCCCAACTTGATTATATCATTTTTGCAGCTGTGGACTTTGTTACTAGTGGCTTAAGCCTGTGGGACTTTTATTAGTCCTTAAGTGATACTTTTTCTAGCAGTCTGTTTCTTCTCACTTCTGAGCTTAAAAGGTGGGTATAAATTACTTTGATAGCTTGTTATTTCTCATGCCTTCCAATGGTTTCCCCTAGCTGGAGGGGGGACTGAAGTAGTCTAATGGGGGGTTTATGTGTTTGTTGCTATTTGTTCACTGTTATGCCTCATTTATTTGTTTCTGCCTTAGCCTGTTTGTTCTATATTAGTTCGGATGGGTGTGTGTGTGAGGGTGTATATTATTTCAGGTGGTACCATCCAGTTTGAGTGTTTCTGACAGTTTTTGGTATCCTGGGTTGTTTTATTTGGGTGGGTTCTGGTGACACATCTTGTTCCCTCCTATTCACTTTATTTCCCCTTGGCTTACATCAATTTGAGTCAATGCCAGTTGTTGGGCCAGTTCTTGATGACATGTCCAGTTCTTCACTGCTGGTAGACACTGGTCCCCTCAGATGATTTAGAGGCTTTACTGGGGTGTGAGTACTTCTTCAGTGAATTGGGAATGGTACCTATCAGAGGGAGTTGTCACTGAGGGGGTGGATTGGGGAAGGATATCCACTCTGACTGGATGGTAAGGGTTTTTAATTTTTATATGCTGACTTACAGGGGGCAGAAGGGGGGAGGGTTTGTTTATGTTCTTTCATTAGGTATGTTTATTGACAGAGACTCAGTTTCCACTTTATATCTTATGCTAAATCTCAGAAGACTTATTCCATGTGTGTGTATAGTTTTCTTGGTAAGTGTTTACAGTTAATACTGTTATGGTTTTTAATTTTTGCATGTAGTTTTACATGCTCTGATATGGCAAGACAGATTGTTCTGAAGTTAGCTCAACTAAGGAAGGGGGGATGAGGGGTTCTGATATGTCATGCCTTCTCTCACACTATGGCCTATAAGGGTCTCACGTGGAATATCTGCTGATTAAATAGTCTAGGCAAGTGGAGGAGAGTAATCACCCATTTGAAGCAATTGGGTGGGGCAGATTAACTTCTTGCAGCAACCATTTAGTGAAGAAGAAAGTGGAGAAATGAAAACATTTATGGGGTGGACCGGTATATGACTCCTCCTTTTCCTCTAAAAAGCATGGGATGGTTATTTTATGCCACAAAGCTATCAATTGGGTTGCTGAACAGGTCCTTAAGGATAATCAAGGTCATTGAGTGGTGGTTAAAGGCAGGTTGGGTGACAAGCCATTGATACTGGGTGCCCTCTATGGACCAAATGTTGATGATCCCCATTTTTTTTTCATGCCATTTCACAGGTGTTATTAGAATTGAGCCCAGCCTCTGTTATCTTAGGAGGGGACATGAATCAGGTTTTAGACCAGTTGTGTGATAGGAGTGATATTCCTGAATCCCTGTTATCTGGGGGTGGTAATGCTTTAAACTGTTAATGCAACATCATGGACTGTTAAATGTCTGGCGTTTAGAACACCCCTCTGGTCATGATTACATGTTTTATTTGGCTCTGCATAATACTTATAGAAGGATCGATATGCTCCTTGCTTCAGAGTTTGTTTTGCAGGGGGCTCTGTGATCTACCATTGAGCTGATCCTTATCTCTGACAACTCTCTGGTAATGTTTTATTTTGAGTCAGGTACTCCTGAGCAGTCTGTTAAAAGATGGAGATTTAATGTTAACTTCCATAACGATGTTAAATTTGTGCAGCGTTTGAGGCAAGAGTTTCAAGAGTTTCTGGATCTTAATTTTTCAGGTGAGACTGCAGCATGCTGGTCACGGAAAGTCCTGAAGGTCTTTATCTGAGGGCAGGTTATTGCATATGCCTCCGCCCAAAAAAAAGGCCTCGCAGTCAGAAGCCCAGGTTTTAGAGAAGAAATTGGTTGAGTTGCAGAAACAGCATAAAGCAGTAGACCACTCTCCTGAGCTTTTGTATTCCATAAGAACTATTCAGTATCAGTTAAATGTCTTTAATTTGCAGGAAGTGGAATTTTCTTTGTGCGAGTTTGTCAGGCATTCTTGGGGAGGTGAAAGCGGGGTGCCTTTTGCCATACTGGTTGAAAAAACTATCAGAAGAATCCAAAATCCCTGGTGTATGGGTGGGTAATTCCATCTCCAAAGAGCCAGCAGCTATTAATGATACCTTTTCCAATTTTTACTGCAAACTTTATTTATTTAAATTAGAGCCTGGTGTCCAAACTGAAGAAGCCATTGCCTTCTTTTTATAGTCGATCACAATACCAAAATTGTCTGAGGAGCAGGCGAAAGCTCTGTATGCTCCTCTCACTGTACAGGAAATAGCTGCTGTTATCCTAGATATCTCTAGTGGGAAGGCTCTGATGGCCTTCCTATTGAGTTTTATAAGCATTTCCAGGATTTATTGTGTGCAATCTTGTTGGCTAGTTTTCAAGAAGCTTGGGAGTTGCTTTTGCTACGTGAGTCGATGTCCGAGGCAAGCATTTCTGTGTTTCCTAAATGGGGGAAGGATCCTTACTTATGTGCCAGCTACTGCGCCATCTCCTGTTAAATGTTGATTACAAAATCTTGGCCAAGGTCCTGGCTTTGAGAGTTCAAGTGGAGTTGCCATCCCTGGTGCATGCAGACCAGGTTGGTTTTGTTGCAGGGGGAGATGGGGCAGATCATATAAGGAGACTGATTAATCTACTTTGGGTTGCTAGGCCTTCTCCATGTCCAATAGCAGTAGTGGCACTGGACACCAAAAAAGGCATTTTACTCACTTGAATGGCCATACCTATTGCCTACTCTTTGGGAGTTTGGTATTGGGGAGAAGTTTATTCATCGGGTGAGGACCCTTTATGCAGCCCCGAAGGCCTCAGTGGTGACCAGTGGTGTGGTCTCTGAACTGTTTCCTCTGGGAATGAGCACTAGACAGGGTGCCCACTATCCCCTTCACTTTTCATTCTAGCTATTGAACCATTAGTGCAAAAATTCTGGGAAAGCTCTGAAATAGCTGGACTAACGCTGAGCAAGAAATAATTCAAGTCTATGTTATTTGAAGATGATATTCTTCTTACCCTGTGTGACCCAGAGTGGCCAATTAAAGCCTTAATAGATTTATTAAATGGTTTGCAAACCTGTCTGGGCTTTAGAACAATTGGCAAGGACCCTGGTTTTCCATTTTTACTGGTAACACCAGTAACAATCATGGAATCCTGCTTGGTTTGCGGATTTTCAGTTCTTGTACTGGTGCATCATGGAAATTGCATGATACTTCACACAATCCCAAAGATTTCAGCATCTTTTCTGCATTTTTTTATTTTCTTATTCTATGTCCCCTTCCCACACATCAGTTTCCACTTTTCAGGGATCCCTAGGCTGTGTATCCCCTTGCTTTGCCCCAGGTAATGCTCGGGAACTCCCGTGGGCCTGCCCCCATCCTGCCTTTGTTGTACCCCCCAGGAGGGAAGGGAAGGGACCCCAGATCATCCCCTCCATAGTCCCTTAATGTGTGTGAGGCAGCCCAGTCAGTCCCCATTGAGCCTGCTTATGAAGTCTGGGGTAGCCAGGTTCCTTCTACCAGTGGCCAATGCGGGGTGTTTGTTCCTGGTTTTCTGGTCTCTGTCCCTAAGGGCACTGGTATTCAAGGGCATTCAAGGAGGTAGGGCATGTAGAGGCATGCCATTGCTCCTGATCCTGGCCAGCATCCTCCCCTCCCAATTGCTCTGCAGCCCCGTTGCAGCACGACCCGTGGTCACCCAGGTGGTGGTAAAGCAGTGGGACCTGCAGCCCCCTCTCTCCAGAGGACAGTATCCCCCTGGGCACTTGATCATACTCCCCCAGCCAGCCCTCCTGCAACCTGAGTTTGCTTCTGAGACCAGGTCACTGGCAATGCAAGCAGTAGTGCTACAGTAGTGCCCCTGGGCTGGCCCAGATTTCAGCATTTTAAAATGAATGCTGCTCTGTTGTGCATTCTTTCTGCTTTGTTGCTTATAGAATCAGTAAGGAAACCACCCACACTGTTTTGTTGTAACCAGCCATGCTCCTGTTTTACCACTCATGCTTCCCACCAACCTCTCCATCAGCTGAGGACTGCGTTCCTTCCTGAAAGCACAATTTTCATTTAGTATGTGCCTAAACATCTTTTATTATTTATATTACACTGGATGATACAAAAAAAAATTTAAGTATCAGCACACATGGGCAGGGCCACTGGAAAATTGCAGAAAAAGTAACTTGAAATTGCAGAGTGTTTTGCAAAAATTGTGGGGAAATTGCAGGAGTCCTACTATAGCCCCTGAGTGCTTCACAATAAATCCTTTACTGTTTGCTGCAGCATATATTAGTCAGCATAAACTGATAAATGAATACACTGATACTTGAATATGTTTTAAACATGAAGGAAAGCTTGTATACCCAAAATGAATCATAAACAGATAAGATGTGTTGCCTCTCTTCCAAAATTTAAAAACATCTGTCTCAAAGAGTGCTAAATAGATTCTATTTAGTGAACCACAGAAAATCAATGTTAAATAAATCCAGAATAAACAAATGTTATCTGTTTCTGGATGTAGAATAATGAAGCCTGATCAAAAGCTATTTACAGTGCTCTGCGACTTTAACATCCTGCAGCACCAGCTCCTCAGTAAAAGACTACTACTTAGCACCAAGAAAACCAAGGCAATGCTATTCTCACCAACTGGACAGGGGACATATTCTGCTGCTGCTGGTCCATTACCTTTTATCTTAACCTTACTAGGTGAACATCTTGAATACATACCGAAATTCAAGTATTTGGGTGTCTGGATAGACAATAAACTCTCCTTTGTGGAACATATAGAAGAACTGCTGAAAAAGCTGAGGCAGAGGCTTGGACTCTTCTTCAGAACAAATCACCTCCTGACCGCAGACGCCAAAAGACAGCTCATCCAATCCACGCCCTCTCACTAATTGACTATGCTGACTTCATATATGGCCAGTGCCCAGCCTCACACCTTGCTAAATTGGATGTACTGTATCATAGAGCTCTGAGATTTATAACAGGCCTCCCCTTTTCCACCCACCACTGTTCACTATATGCAGCTGTGGGTTGGCCCTACCTTCAACACAGGTGGTATAGGAATGCAGCCCTCTGGATGCTCCGAGCCATCACCAACAAACTCCCACAATACATTGCTGACTGTCTCCCACTAAGCCTGATTGGGAATTATGCCTTGGGAAGTCACTTGCTGGTTTCCCTGAAAGTACCTAGGGTCAGTACCCACTTTGGAAGAGCAGCCATAAGCTTTGTCCTGACCACACTTTGGAATAGGATACAGAAATCACTGAGACTTAGCTCCCCTGTTAGTCTTGCTATGTTCAAGACCCTGTATGCCAAAACATTTGTGGAGCTCTGTTTCCACCTTTCCTAGTTGTCCAGCTGACATTTCTGCTCAATCTAAGTCCTTCCCGTTCAAACTAAGTGTTCCCTTACCAAGATTACTCCCCCCTCCCTCAGTCCATTCTAGTCCCACCGGTACTACCGGTTCACCTCAGTCCATTCCAGTCCCACCGGTACTATGTACTCAGTGCAACACACCCCCCATCACCCACTCTTATGCCCTGATACCACCTGCTTAGTATCCCAGAATCTTTCTGCCAGTGACCCTGCCTCCTACACGTGTGCTTTTCCATATCCCAGGACTCTCCTTTACAGTCTATGAACATGTTATTGATGGATAGGATTATAAAGACATCTCTGTATATATTATTTACCTTTATTTCTACACTGTATATAGTTTGTTGTATACTGTTGTTTTATGCATATTTTTCTTGTACTCTGTTCTGTACCCTTGTCCTTGCAAACTGCAGGTCCACCTTGTAAATTAGCTTGCTCAATGGTGATCGCCTGGGTAAATAAAGATTTTGATTGATTCACCCACTTTGGTGTAAGAAAAAATAAACAGACGGAGTGGCAAATAATTCAGTTACTAAAATGTTAAAAAGTGTTTAATGTTCATAATTTGCTCTGTAGGTATTGCACACTATTAATGAAATCACATATTAAACCATTATTTCTGGGGGTTATTTATTTATTTAGCTTTTGTTGACCGGGTAAGTGCACTAGACAAATCCTGCCTATTTTCAGGCACGACCCAGGGGAGGGGGATACAGATGAATGCCAACTGACCTTGAACCAGATTAAACTGTTTGTGGTATTTTTAGTGAATGAGGGAAATTTGGCCAGGACAGCGGGGAAATTCCCCTACTCTTTTCGATAAGTGCCATGGGATCTTTAACATCCACCTGAACTACCACCAATCCAGGCAGATGGGACCTTGGCTTAACGTCTCATCTGAAAGACAGCACCTCAGAAGTGTAGCACCCCCCTCTCATGCTGCACTACAGTGTCAGTACTGGGATATTAACCCAAGTGCCAGATGTGGGAACTGAACCCACAGCCTCTGATCTCCTGGCCTCAGAAGCGAGTGTGCTACCTACTGAGCCACTGACACTTAGGCTGGTAGTGTAGCCGAGAAGCTAGAGTAACAAACAATGAATCATCTGGGTACATCCAGCAGACTTGGGTGTGATTCTCACAACCTGCACTTGCATGCTGTATGATTCTGAGCAAGCCACTTAACCTCTCCAGTGCTCCTGGGTCACCCATGAAAACAGGAACTTCTGCCTAATGGGTCTTACCTAGTTTACAAAGACTATAACAAAAATATCAATATGTATTTACTGCATCATACAACAGTCAGGGTACCTTGTAATTTACTTGAGTTTTACTCAGGCTGCAATGACTTGTTTAGGTAAAGATAAATGTTCAGATACATTTTATGTGTTGTATAAGCTTGTTTTCAGACTTTAGTCAAGTTCTTATTGTATTCTTTGCATGTGAGCATCTATGTTATATGCACAGGATCACTGTTACCAACTAGCTTATTCAAGTTTATAATCAGCAGGGCCATCCAAAATCCTCAGTTGTTTGAATGAAAACTATACTGAATGAAAGTTATGTTCACAAGGAAAAAACTGCCTTACCACTTACAAAAAAAAATCCACAGTTAGCACCCCATTTAGGTAGTGGGATCATTTGCACCTTTTCTCCCACCTACTGTTTCAGTCTCTGTGGCAACAAAAAGTTTTCTGATAGAAGTGCTTCAACACAATCAAATGTTAAGTTGAATGTTAATCCCAATCGAAATAAATAAATAAATAGAAATTGTTAAGTGTTTAGTTGTACTTTTGCTTGGCTAGTGGATTTTGAAACCAAACCAGATAAGGATTCAAAAGAAAGCAGGGTAACATAAAACCATTCCCCCACCTTGCACTGCGTTGTTTCAGCCAAATCAAAGTCTGCATGCAAAATTGTCAATATATTTGAGAGAATTATATTGAAAATGTTAACATGTGTTACACAGTTCAAAGTAAAAACTTGCTGGTGCAGTTTTTCAGTGGCCCTGCACATGGGGAATTGGACTAGGCAGCAGGGGTAGTGGTGTTGGATTTATAGTTTAACTGCACCTGCATCTAACCCTTCATTCCCTCAGTTGATGTGACTGTTTGTCAACCAGAAAGTAGTGTTTCTGTGTAGAAAAAGTATATGCCTAAACATTTTGCACACTAGATGATTTAAAGCAACATTAACAACTAAGTCCAATTGGGCTGGGCAGTATGGGCAGGAGTGTCAGGTTTAAAGTTTAACTGCTGTGCATCTAATTAACCCTTTGGTCAGCTGACGCAACTGCTCTCTCATTACATAATTAGAACCAAAAAAAACCTTAGTGTCAGCACACTTGGACAATCGGGGGTGGGGGTAGTTCAATTGGGTGTCCTTAACTTCTACATTTATTTAAATGTGTGTATCAGGGAAGCTGGACTGTTAGTCTTGCTGACCTAGGAGTCTCAAGGGATGCTTGCTGATCTGGATGTCTTTACGTGGGATCAATCAATCTAGTGGAGTCTTACAATTTACAGCACTGTGTGGTGATTGGTCACCCACATTATCAAGGCAGATCCAACAACCTGCTGAAATATGCCCCTTCAGGTCAACATGCAGTGCCTTTGCATCACACTCTAAAACCCACCAGCCCAGGGCAGGGGAGTCTGGATCAACTCAGTTCACAAACCCAAATCTCCCACTTGCTAGTGTTGCAAACCCCAAGCCTGCACCACTATTTTGTTTTTAATTTTGGGAGTGTTCTTTTTATCTGGGTGGGCGAGCTGGGCTGCTGACTGTATAAGAGCTGGCAGTTCTCCATGCTTTTGTTGTTAGTTGTGTGCCCCTGAGTAAGGAGGGCTTAGGTTCTGAGCACCCCTGAATTGCTGCATGACTGGGTGCTGTTGTTACCCTACCTTCCAGAGCCTTATACCAGTGTGGCAGGGTGGGGTGCTGCAACAGCACCCAGGCCAGACTGCTCACTCAGAGGAGCACAGCAGGTAATATGCCAGATACTGTGTGATTCCCATGGGCAGAGTAGTGCCTCTGTGTGTGTTTCTTGTTACCTGCCACTGTATAATGCCATTGGGGGGAGTGGGTTGCTGGAAATATACCCAAATCAGAAAGCATATTCAAGGACACACAGAAGTTAAGACCCCAGGGGCTGTATGATGCTGGTGGACAGAGTAGTGCTCAATTCATGTCTGAGCTCAGACGTGAAAACTGAGACACACCCTTTTCATGGAGACCAAGTAAAAAAAAGGCACCCACATGTTTGGGAGATGCATTCATTTTCCATTAGAAGAACTTCCACTAATCACTTGTGGATTTTTTAGGTGAAGACACTTTATTTCAAAGCAGCAAATTCAGGCAGTTGTTTTTTTTTCTCCTCCGACCCTCTGGCCATCCACTCCTTCAGGCATGTCAAGGGCCCCCTACCATTGCTGCTGAGTTCTGACCACTATCCACCACCTCTTCCTGGGTAACCTGATGTAACCCTTCATTGAGTGGGCCCCTACCCTTGTGGGTGGCTACCGGGGAGAAGAATCACCCTGAAGGGCTTCCTGTGTATCCCAGGAACAGTAGGGGTTGGCATGGACATACATGGCTTCAGGCATATGAAGGGACCAGCAGCTGTCATCCAGTTGGCCAGGTGGGTGTTTTCCCATTTTCTTGGTATGTGCCACATGACATCAAGCAACAAGCCAACATCCATCATGCTCCCTCCCACAGTGAGGGTCAATGTGTTGCCATGTCTCTGGCCTCTGTCAGGGGCCATTAAATGCAGAGATGTGAACCCACTCTCCCATCCAGGAGAAGGCAAGTGGTCACGGGACACTCAAGCCTTCTCCCCCCAACTGGTCCTCTGACACCAGAGTCCAGTCCTGAACCTAGGTCAGTGGCATTGCAGTTAGAAATCCAATTCAGGCAGTTAAATGATAGAAAAGAAAAAAGGTGTTCTACCTTAGTGGTGGAGGTTCAGATTAATTCACATCTGAGTTCTAACAAGCAAAGAGACCCAATAATTTGTAACTTGTGCATGTGGGGTGTGGGTGTTGAAGGAAGGGGATCATAGTGTTGTCACTACTGCCATCACCCCTGAGGGATATGGACTGAATTGTTGCTACTGTCATCACATCGGAGGGGCAGGGGCTGTAATGCTTCTGCCATCATCACTGGTGGATGGGGAATGTAGTACTCCTGCTGCACCACCTGAAGGGTGGGAGCCATAATGCTGATACTGCCATCACACCTGAGGGATGGGGAATGTAGTACTGCTGCCATCACACCTGAGGGATGGGTCCGAAGTGCACTGCTTCATCACACCTGAGGATGGGGTGGCCATAGTGCTGTTGCTACTGCCATCACACAGGAGGGTTTGGGGCCATAGTGCTGTTGGTGCTGCCATCACACCTGAGGGATGGTGGCCATAGCGCTGCTTCCATCACACCTTAGGGATGGAGGCTGTAGTACTGCTGCCATCACATCTTATACATAAAATAACTTTAAATTGGTACAATGATGGATGGATGTGCAATAGTGGAGGTCAAAATTGCTAAAATGTACATTAACAGAGTTAAAAATTGTTAAATAAAGTACACAAAACCAAACACTGGTAAAAATGGATTTTGGTTTGGCAGACACCAGTGACAATAACGTTTTTTACAATGTGCAAAATGGAATTTGCCCTTTCTCCATCCCAGTAAACCAGTGTCCCTGGCAACTGGGGGAAAATGGAGGTATTGCCACCAAATGCACTCTGCTTTTCCATCTCCTTAGATGGTTTGGGACTCTCCTTGGCAAAACACCCAATAAAATGCTTAGGCATTATGATGTCTCCTGATTGCAGAGACTGGGTTCAACTGAACTTCTCCCCTTTACTGAAGTCTCTTGCAGATGAAATGGCTTGATGGCAACATCTTCATTTGACCCTTTGGGGAAAAGTTCAGACTCTCCAAATGATGGTCCTACCCCTACTTTTGTATCTCCTTAGGTATTTGGCTCTGCCAATTCCAGAATCCATTTGGAACTCGCTTGAGAGGCTAACTAGGCACTTTTTATGGGAGGATGGAAAACCCTGAATATCTCTGCCTCACCTGATGGCTTCTCTGAATCAGGGTGGTCTTTAGGTTCTCTGATTCAGGGGCTATTACTTAGCTTCCAGCTTGAGGCAAATCTGGATGTGGTTCTATCTTGAGTTGTGTCAGGGATCCTCCCAGTGGATATCTCTAGAAGAACAGTTGTCTCCTGGGGCGCAGCCTGAATTGGTGTTGTGGAACTCTTCAATGCTTCAAAAAGATTATCCAATCCATGGCTATGTTTTAGGGATTTGGAAAAAGGTGACAAAATTAACTTCCTTGCAGATGCGGGTGCTATTATCTTGATGGCCATTATGGAATAATCCAAAATTTCAAATAGGGGGTTCATCCATATGTTGGCCACAATTGGCTGCTAGTGGGCTGGTAGGGGTTGTGGACTTCTTTTATCTAAAGACAGATCAGTTTCTGGACTTTGTGGACATTAAAGCTCAGGCCTCTTTGCCACAGTCTCACCTTTGAAAATATTTACAGATTTGGCATTTGATTTCTTCATACACAGGCCTTCAGCTCTGACTCCCCATGTCTGGGATCTGGGAGGACATTCTGGGGTTGGTGGGAGGGGTTAACTAACTTTCTGGCCTCCTAAGTTAGGCCAGATTTATAAAGGGCTCTTACAGGCATTCACTTCTCCTATCCATGGCCTATGGCCTGAAGCTCCACTGGGAAAAATGATATGGTTCCCCTATGCTGGATGATGACTGGGTGTGCTATTGGGTGAATGTATCTGAGGCTTGCTGGGACCTTAGAAGGAAGTTAATGCAATGGAAAACATTATACATATGGTATAGAATGCCTGATTAGCTTTTTAAAATGAAGTTAATCTCCAAAGTTGAATGCTGGGTATGCCTCCAGATGGTTGGTAACCTTTTATATATACTTTGAGTGTGTCCCAAATTGGCTAATTGGTGCGTTTCAATTTGTAATCGAATTTCCCTTATTCTGAAATGCAGTGTCCCTATGGAGCCCTCCCTCTTGGTCCTGGGCAATACAAATAAGCTCCCTGTAAGGCACACACCCGCACTATTGTGGTTCATGGCCACTATTATAGAAGCAAAGTGTCTTATTCTAAAGCAATGGCACTCAGAGGTAATACTTACTTTGGCAGAATGGGAGGACAACCTCTATAAGATAGCTGGGTTTGAGTGCCTTTCTTACAGTGCAGTGGGGAAAGACACATTATTTGATCCAGTGTGGAAACCATTTTTGAAATCATCTCTTATTTTTCCCAGTGGAGATGACACCAAGTAAGTGGATCCTCCTCCTGAGTTGCTTTTGCTTTCTCCCTGCTTAGTGGACATCAGATGACTTTTGGGTTCCTCATCACACTTTCCTCTCCTGTCCATTGAGCTTTTTTCTCTTTGGGATTACTATTGGTTATCTGTCTTGCCAATTTGTTCATAATGTTATTGAGCATGTTGTTGTTTTTCTAATGTTCCTGGTTTTCCTGTTATCCTTGAGATTTTAGAAATCTGTTTATATAGTTTTCCTTCCAGCTGAATGAAGGTTCATGATGAAGGTACTCTAATGATCATGTATATGATGTTTTAGTTTTAAGTTATGATTATTGACCCCTGCAGATGATCAAAGCTTTGGATACACACCCTTAAAGACTCTCCCTGATTTGGATGATGATTTTGTGTTAATCATTTTTTGATTCTCATGGCTCTTTTTTCTTTGCTCACCTGATTTTGAATGTTTCCTTTCTTCTAGTGCCCAGAGGGAATATTCAGTTTGATGCTCCCTTTGTACAAAAATGGGGAGGGCTAGTTTTATTGACATAGAGGTTTGCTGGATGTTGTCTTTAATTGTACTGTTGCTTTTGTTAATATTGTTCTAAAATTGAAATAAAATTTAAATAAAAAAAAGAATATTTTTATGTGGATTATGTAAACCAAAGATAATTTCCACAGACTGCAGAAAAGCATTTTAGATTTGTTTTGTACAAATTCTACTGCTGATAGAATTCCATAGAATTAGTTGGAATTGTCTGAACCTCTGCAGAATTCTTTTCAGTTGAAATTTGAAAATTCCATCCAACCATAATTCATGTACTTTACAAGAGGTGGTGCTCCATCACAGTGAGTACCTACTGTCTTGAGTAATGTTAGTCATGTAGAGCTCTGATTTGTTTAATAGTGAAACAGGTACAATCTTTGACTTGTGCTACTGTTCTCTATATTTTAGACAAACTGTGAATAGTATTTAACATGGATTGAATGCCCTTATGTTTTCACCCAAGTTGCACCAAGTGGATCATCTGAATAGGAGTTGAATATTATTTGAAACAAATAATAAATATGCAGTGTTATAACCAGTATTCAATTCATCAAAACTGCTGGAAAACAGCAAGCATTTTGGGTCATACCTCATATCTTATAAAAGACCATTATTTCAAGTGTGTGTGAGATTTCCCAAGACTATGTTGTTTAATAGTTTTATTTTTATCTCTCTGCCCCAGTGTTCTCCTCCTTCATATTTCTGCTCTTGTTCCACATTCAAACAGCTCAAACTGCCACAGTTGCAACCTTCCTCTTGATGGGACTGTGGCTTTTGCAGCCGAAGCTAAAACAGCCATCTGTAAATTACAGCCTGTGACAGGGTTGAATAAGGCCCTGCTCTAATTGTTATGCAGAAAGAGTTTAAAGCAAGGGTCTGTTCTATCCTCTCCTCTTCTGTCTCTTGTCTGTCTGGTTGTGCAACCAAATTTTCTTGTGAGACTTAGGAACTAATCACTCTGATGTTTTGGGAATTCTCCAACTCTCACTATCTCTCTGCCTTCCCTTGTTATTTCTGTCTTTTCTTCCCCCTCGCACATCTGCAGGTATAAAAATATATGTGAATATTTATGTAGCAATGTCACTAATACTGGGATTCCTTTGTTTAAACCTGCATGTAGTTATACTGTTGAAATGATTGCAACAAGCTATTTGGAACGCAACGGGTTAACCTGAGTTGCAGTTTTTGAGCCTTTTCCAGAGCTGTCAACAAGAGGTCAGTTCTGGGTCACTATGCTCTTTTTGCTGCACCTGCAGGAAACTGACAAGAACATTTTAGGAAAAACAGGATGTTTGTTAATGAGCGGAGATTGCAAAGACTTATCAAAAGAACAGCAATGCTTTTGCTAAAATCAGAGTGAGAGACTGAGATTTGAAATTGAGAAGAAACACTCAGAAAAAGGACTTTGTTTTCTCTGTTTGTACTGCCTTTGTAAATAGTTATACTGAATAATGTTAATTTTTATTTTGCTGTTATTGAGAAAAATAAAATGCTATTTGTGAATTTTGCCTGGTTTACCTATGTTTTCTGACGTATGCCTCAATGACACAGCCCTGGCAGACAGTGCAGAAATTCCAGGTAGCCTGGGTGCACCTCAAGAGCTGAGGACCTCATTTACTCAGTGCCTTTAGCCACCAGCTGGTCAAAGTATGGGATTCTGGGACTTGCATACAACCCTTCCATTTCCCTGATGGCAGGGTCACTGGACTAGTCTTGAAATGTCCTGTTTGTTTTTTATACCTCTTTTTGATTTTTGCATGCTAATTCTAAAAAGTCAAGTAAACAGCAACCAATTATATTATCCAAATCTCAATGACAGAAAATCAAAAATCAAAATCAGATTGATGGTATTAAAATCTCAATAATCATATCCACTGCTTCCTGGTATCAACTAATGCAACCAGCGTCTGCATACAGGAAGTGAGTAAAAGCAGAAGGACATACAGACCATTATGGTTCTCTAGGGAACTGCTCAATGTGGTGAGGGAAAAAAGAGTGCAATTCAGCCGGTATGAGGAAACACAGAGGGTGGGAAACAGGTGGTTACACCAAGTAAAACAGTGGGGAGTAGGTAAGGAAGTGAGGGGAGCAATGGTGCAGACAGCAGAAAGTATAGCCAAAGAGTTAGAAAAATAGGTTAACACTTTCTTTAGATGCAGTACATAAGTGAGAAGAGAAAGGCAAAAGGAGAACTAGGGAGGATTAGGAGGCTGACTGGGAGGGACTGGGCAGAAGAGGTCCAAGAAAAAGCTGCTATCCTGTATAGGTACTTCTGCTCAGGGTGTAGCTGGAACAAAGGAGGATAGGCAAGGTGGACACAGGCCCATTTTGAGAGCAAAGATTCCAGAAGGGATTAGCAGCTCTAAAGATGAACAAGACTATGGGACAGGACTGGACACACTCAAGGGTACTAAAGGAACTCGGGGGGTACTAGCTGCCTCACTGACAGCCTTATTCAACAGTTCAGTGGCAACAGGAGTGGTTACAAATGACTGGAGAAGACCAAACATAGACCCTGTATGTATAAGAGCAGCAGCAGGGACAAGGCTAGTATCAATAGTCCAGTCAGTCTCAATTTTGTAGTGAGGAAATCAATGGAAACCCTGGTTAAGGAAATGCTTGTATAGTATCTTTAATCCAATGGGCTGCAACACCACTGGATCAAGCCCACAGGCATCATTAATTCAGGAGGGGGAGATCAGGCTTGACAAATCTGATGGATTTCATTGACTGTGTGACCAGACAAATAGATCAGGGGAAGGCAGAGGATGTGGCTTAATTGGACTTTAGCAAGGTCTTTGATACTGTGCCACAGAAGGAACTGTAAAAAAACTGGACAGCACAGGGTGGGATCCAAAGTGTTGACATGCGATAGAAACTGGTTAATGGATTAGCGATTGAAGGTGGTGGTCAATGTCACTCATTCATTCTAATGATGACAGCATAACCATCAGGGTACCACAGGGTTCAGTACTGGGATGTGCCCTCCTCTATGTCTTTATAAGTGACATTGCAGAAGAACTAAAAGGGAAGGTATGCCTTTTTGCAGATGATGCCAAAATCTGTAATAGGGTGGACACTCAGGAGGGGGGTAGAGAGAATGCACAGGGATCTTGGGAAACTCAGTAGTGGTCAAGAGCATGGCAGCTGGGGTTCAATCCAAAAAAGTGCAAAACCATGCACCTAAGGCATAGGAACCCAGGAGTGGAGTATATGATGTGAGGAAAGTTCTGACAGTCACAGAGCAGGATAAGAACCTTGAGGTTCCCATAACGAACTACCTCAAAGTGGTAGGGCAGAGTGACAAAGCAGTGTGTTGAGCTACTGGGATTCTGGGGTGCATAGGTAGGGGTAGCATTAGCACAAGAAGGAAAGTGATGTTGCCACTGTATTTCTTACTGTGAGACTCCACCTGTCAAACTGTGTCCAGTTTTGGAGGGCACACCTCAGAAAGGACATAGACAGGGTGGAGGCAGTCCAGAAGAGAGCAACTAAAATGCATGAGAAGTCTTATGAGGAGAGAGTGAGCAATCTCGACATGTACACCCTGGAGCTGAGGTGACTGCACCCCTCAGGGCAGAGAAGAAAGGTAAGCAATTGCTTTCCTAAGCACTGTCAAGGTTGCTTCTTAGTTGCTGGCAGAGGCTGTGCAAATCCCAGGTGGCCTGTGCCATGTTTGGGAGGTTGGCATTTCAGCACTGCAATTGGTATGGCTCCTATTTGGCCTCACAGTGAGTTTCCAGGCCAAAAAGAGGCTGTGCAATATGCTGATGCCATAACAACTGGGTCTGGATGCTGATCTGCTATTCAAAACATGCATCTCATTTGCTTGTGCTATTATCACATAGACAAATCTTGTGTTTTGTTTGTTCAATTTTCTTTCTGTCTCTCCAGCCAGGGCAGAGATAGACTCCATATCATCCCAGGACTCCCACAAGCCACCCAGCACCCTAGCACTCCCTCCCCCATGTCCTGGTATGGGAGAACCATGACTTGACCCTCACAGCAGGATCCCCCAAAGTGAAGGACCTCTATAAACCCACCCAAGACTTATGCTGTGGCATTGTTTTGGTGTGAAGGCTTCCCCTGGCTTCCCCAGCATCACGGGGCAACCTGCAAAAGGGTTTTTCCTTATAGGTTCCCCCAAAAGGCTCAGACGTGCAATTATGTCCAAGGCATTCCTTGAATGCTCTCATGCACGAATGTGTCAATGTCTGCCAAACCCAAGACCCACATGTGTAGGAGGTGGTAGGTACACTGACTCACAGCCATCACCAGCAGCCAGACTGTTGCCAATATCCTTGCCCTACCTACCCCAGAGGAGGAGAGCAGCCCATCAGATGCCCCTCCTCCTCCTCCTCCTCTGGTCAACCCTCCAATGCTCCAGGCTCATTCCCAAACCTGGGTCATCATTGCTACAAGCAGTGCCACTACTGCTTGAACCAGTGGGCTGGCCAAAACATCCTATGTTTTGAAATTCTAGCAAGATTTCCATGCATGTGAGACATAGGTTGCTAATAGCTCCATGCATGAGGAACAAGGGTTTCTCACTGTCTCCAGGCATGAGTAATATGGGTTGCTTACGTCCCCCATCCAGGGAGCGCCACAGCCACCACCACTACCTCAGAGGTTGTGAAGAAAGCACAGCAGTTGGACCACAGTGGGCTCAGGGAGGGTAAGGGTGGTGGAATAGAGGCACACCCTGTCAGTTGTTACACTCCACAATCCATACACCATTCTGGGGGAGCATAGTTCCCCTATGGATGCACCCGCAGAGGAGACTAAGGAGGGTGCAGACAACTGTCACAAGGGAGGCCCCTCAGGAAGGAGGCAGAGGCACCACAGGAAAAAAGCAGCTCCTGGTGGGGACAATTATTAGGGGATAGAACTGGGGGAGCAGGGAAAACTGAAGTAAGGTGCCTGCCTGGTGCCATGGCTTGGAGGGACAGGAAGCGCATCTTTAGGATCACGAGAACAGTTGCACAGGAGTCTGAGCTGGACATCATTGTCCACCTAGGGACAAATGACTTGGCTCATCATGAGATTAGAGCAGTGCAAAAGGACTTTTAGAGTTGGGGAGGGGCTTAAGACAAGTAGCACACACAGTATCCTTCTCAGAGGTGCTGCCTGTCAGTGGCATGAGTGAGGCGAGGGTACTTTGCACCATGCAGTTTAACAAATGGTTAAAAAAATGGTGTGGAGCACAGGGGTTTGGCTTCATTGGGGACTGGGGTTCCACCTGAGGGACACCAGCCTATACTGGCAGGATGGTTTGCATCTGTCCAGGAAGGAACAAGTCTTTAGCAATCGGTTTAAATGCTTCATTGGCAAGCCTTTAAACTAGTCAAGGGGGGAGGCACTGATAAGCAGAAGGAAAATCCCAGCCTCCCCCTACAAAACAGGGTACTAAATTAGAAAAAGACCAAGGTAGAAAGGTCAGTGGGGGTTGCCATTACAGACGGTAAAGCCATCAAAAAATGGAGAGCAATGAGTACCAATGTCCGTAGTCTGGGTAACAAGCTTCCTGAATTAGTGGCCTTGATGGAGGAGGAAGATCTGGATATTGTGGCAGTCACAGAAACATGGTACACACAGAACCATGACTGGGACATAAACATACCAGGATACACTATCTACAGGAGGGACAGGGAGGGTAAAAGAGGAGGAGGAGTAGCTCTCTACATAAGAGAAGAAATCAAAGCAACAGAACAAAAGGGTAAACAGGGAGGAGAAGATGCATGCACTGTGGGTCAATTTGGAGGCAGGCAATGGCACCACAATCCGCACAGGGGTTGTATACAGACCCCCCTCTCAGGGGGAGGAAATGGACAAGGAAATGATAGAAAGTATACTTAGAATGGCTGATAAAAGGGAGATATTGCTGATGGGTGATCTGAATATGCCAGATGTTAACTGGAGTGCAGTTGCAGCAGCCACTTCTAAGAGTGGGGTTATTCTGGATGCCCTACAGGGGGCATGCCTTAGACAACTAGTATTAGAGCCCACTCGAGAGGGAGCAATCTTAGACCTGGTTCTCTCAAACAGAGATGAAGAGAGGATCACAGATGCAGAAGTGGGTAGCCATCTGGGAACTAGCGACCATCGAACAGTATGGTTCACAATAAACACAGCAATAGAGTCAAGCCATACAAAGACAAAGGTACTGGATTTTAAGAGGGCTGACTTTGCCAAAATGGGTGAGTGCCTAAGGAATGCACTAGCAAATGGGCAGGAAGGAGGGTGGAAGAACAATGGGGAATAATAAAACTGCCATCACAGAGGTAACAAGCCTTTGTGCAAAGCAATAAACAAATGAAACGAGGTAAGAAACCACTATGGTTCTCAAAGGAAGTGGCAGTGAAGGTTCAAGAGAAAAAGAAAGCATTCAGGAAGTACAAGGAATCACAGAAGGAAGAGGACAGAGAACTGTATCAGTTAAAGCAAAAGGAAGCTGGGAAGGCAGTCAGAACAGCAAAGGCCCAAACTGAGGAAAAGATAGCCAACTCAGTTAAGAAGGGGGATAAAACCTTTTATAGGTACATCAGGGAGCAAAGGAAGACCAAGGGAGGGATAGTGAGGCTTAATAAAGGGAGGGAGGGTGGGCAGAGGGTGACTGTGAAAAGGCAGAGATACAAAACAAATATTTTTGCTCAGTATTTACAAAGGAAGAGGGAGGTACCTAAAACAAACAGTAGAAACACTCTGGATACAGAAATTGATACCAGCCTATTTATAGAAGAAAGAGTTCTGAAAGAACTCTTAAAACTGAAGGTGGACAAGCTAATGGGGCCTGATGGAATTCATCCCAGAATTCTAAAAGAACTAAGTATAGAACTAGTGACACCACTGACTACCCTCTTTAACAACTCATGGGAGGATGGGGTGGTACCTGAGGACTGGAGGAGGGCAGATGTGATTCCCCTTCACAAAAGTGGGAGCAAGGCAGAAGCAGGAAACTACAGACCTGTTAGTTTAACCTCAGTGGTAGGGAAAATGATGGAATCACTTCTGAAGCAAAGAATTGTTACATATCTAGAGGCCAGAGGGGCACAGGACCCAAGGCAGCATGGATTCACAGCGGGAAGGTCATGCCAGACAAATC
Organism: Neoceratodus forsteri; assembly: GCA_016271365.2. Taxonomy (NCBI): domain Eukaryota; kingdom Metazoa; phylum Chordata; order Ceratodontiformes; family Ceratodontidae; genus Neoceratodus; species Neoceratodus forsteri. The sequence continues at coordinate 604,155,408 of CM057449.1, read as the reverse complement.
TGATAGATTTCTTTGACTGGGTGACCAAAGTAGTAGATCAGGGAGGGGCTGTGGACATGGCTTACCTAGACTTTAGCAAGGCATTTGACACAGTCCCACACAAAAGATTAATATACAAGTTAGCCAGCCTGGGAGTGGGTCCCAAGATGACAGCCTGGGTAAAGAATTGGATGGAGAATAGGACACAGAGAGTAATAGTAAATGGAGTCCACTCTGAAAAAAGGGGGGTTAGCAGTGGGGTACCACAGGGTTCAGTATTAGGACCGGTCCTCTTCAATGTCTTTATAAGCTGACATTGCAGAGGGACTGGAAGGAAAAGTATGTCTCTTTGCAGATGACACAAAGATCTGCAACAGTGTTGATGCACAAGGTGGGGTGGAAAAGGATGAGAAGGACTTGGCAAGGTTAGAGGAATGGTCAAATGTATGGCAGCTTAGATTCAATGCTAAGAAGTGCAGGTAATGCACCTGGGAAACAAAACCCAGGGAAGCGAGACAATGGGGGTGAGATACTAACAACAACAAAATGGAAAGGACCTGGGGTAGTCATATCAGATGACCTAAAGGTGGGCAAGCCATGTGAGAGGGCAGCAAGGAGGGCTGGGGGATACTGGGATGCATAGGGAGAGGCATCACCAGCAGAAAACAAGAAGTTATTATCCTCTGTACAGACAGCTGGTGAGACCACATCTGAGTACTGCGCAGTTTTGGAGACCCAATCTCCGAAAGACATAGAAAGGATGGAAGCTGTCCAGAGGAGGTCAACTAAAATGGTGCAGGGTCTGCACCGGAAGACATATGAAGAGAGACTTAAGGAGCTTAATATGTATAGCCTCGAGGAAAGGAGGGAGAGGGGGGACATGATAGAAACTTTCAAGTACCTCAAGGGAATCAACAAAGTCCAAGAGGGTAGCATCTTTCAAAAAAAGAGGTGTGCAAGAACAAGGGGGCACAATTTGAAGATAGAAGGGGCGGCTCAGAGGTAATTTAAGGAAGTATTTTTTCACAGAGAGGGTTGTGGATGCATGGAACAGCCTTCCAGAGGAGGTTGTGGAGTCAAAAACAGCGGTGGAATTCAAGCATGCATGGGACAGTCATAAGGCAATTCTAGGGGGTGGGGGTAGGAAGAAGTAGGCTGCTGGTTAACTAGGATCTGCAGCTTATCCATCAGGTAGGGAAATGGGCAGACTGGGTGGGCCAAGTGGTCCTTATCTGCCATCAAATTCTATGTTTCTATGTTTCTTACAGTCTCAATACACGAGTAAAACAGGATGCTAACAGTCAACATGCATCTGTAACATGGGTTGCTCAAATTTACCATATCTGAATAAAATGGCATGCTCACAGACCCTATGTATTAGTAACACACAATAGGTTGCTTACAATCCCATGTATGAGTAACATGCTACTCATAGTCTCCATGCATGATTAACACATAATGCTCAGTCCCCAATCATGTGTAACACATGTTACTCATTCCAAGTCGTGACCAAAACATGTTGCTCACAGTCTTACATAACATGGATTGCTCACAGTCCCTATGTATTAGTAACATGGGTTGCTCACAGTCACTGTGGATTGCTCACAGTCCCCAAAGTTTAACAAGACAGATATTAACCTTATGTTTCTGGATACAGTGGCAAATTATTGACCCTCAGGGTGAACTACTGCCCAGGAGTTTATTTTTTGTTTGTTTTAGAGATTGGTACAAGCTTCATGCAGTATAACTGTTGTCAATTATCCGTCAGGTTCAATATTGTCCTACTATATCCATCAACTTCAGTCAGTATTTATATTCTGGATGTGGTCATATCTTCCCGAAGGGGAAAGTGCTCAGGCTGAGTAACCATGCAGGTACTGGACTTGATGTACTGCTAAGTCACTTGATCAGCAGGGCAAGAAAATTAAAAATTAGATGGCTACAGTATTGGAGATGGCATCAATTATTTTAATGGGCCACTTCCAAACATTTCTATATGCACACCTTTTGTCTAGTAATAGGCATTATTAAATCAAAATTGTTTAATAAAAATGATATACGTATGGTCCTGCCATTAACAAAATATGATATCTTACATAAATATGTTATGCTGCAGATCAGAGCAAGATAATGTTTCAGTTCTGCTCTTTAATTGTGACAGAGCTGCAACATGTGGGGATTGCCCACTGAGCATGCCCTGCAGTTCGGCCTCTGTAAGGGTGTTTCTCTCATCAGACTGCAGAGCAACTAGCCTTTAAGAGGCATTCAGCCTCCAGCAGCAAAAAAAATCATGGTTGCGCTGTGAAGAACTTAATTACAGAGCATTCCCTCAAAGGTTTAAATTTTATAGTCCTTTATTATCTCCTGCAGCTTTTGCAGGCTTTCACAAGGAAGTTATTGGAATCATTCAGCATTACAAGAACAATTTTGCAATTTTCGAGACATAATTGTGGTATGGGCACTTATTTATTTGGTTGGAATGTGAACCACAAATATTTGCTACTGTACAATTGTTCCGACATAATGCAAGATGACTACCTACATAATGAGCTGAGCTTGGAGTTAAAAACTGGCAAAGTATGTACCAGAGGGCACCCGCTGCAACTTACAATAGGCCAATTAAATTTAATGAGGCACTGTTAGCGTTTCCCCTCAGTTATAATTCATTTTATAGTAGTGGATCTCTAGGCACATACCTGGGTAAACGATGTTGTAGAATGCTCTTGTATAGATGAAAATTCAATCTGTGTACCTGTTTTTTTGTAAATTAATAATGTTTACATCACATACGGGATGCATTTAAATGCTCTGCACCAGAAGCAGATTCATGGCGAGAACGCACTGCGAACATGGGTTTACTGTGAGCACTGTCCCCGATGAGCACATTTTAACATCATCATCCCAATAACCATGTAATGCAATGCATCTAGTTATTTTAAGGTGCTCCTGGTATTTCTACCAAAAAAACGAGCGCTCGTTCAGCCGCAAAACAGTGTTGAAATCTGGTGCCGAAATACTACGCGTGAGCAATAGTGGCACATTCTTGCGCATGCGCAGGATCTTTCCTCCTGGTGCTATTGCACATGTGTGGGATTTCGGCACCAGATTTCAACATTTCTTTGCAGCTGAACGAACACTCATTTTTTTTGTTAGAAATACCAGGAAAACCCTAAAATAACTAGATGCACTGAATTAAATGGTTATTGGGATGATGATGTTAACATGCGCACATCGGGCCCAGTGCTCATGGTAAACATGCGTTCTCACCATGAATCTGCTTCTGGTTGGCAGTGTCCCAAATGTAATGTAAAAATTATTCATTTACAAAAAAACAGGTACATGGATTGCATTTTCATCTATGCAGGGGCATTCTACAACATTGTTTACCCAGATGTATGCCTAGACATCCACTACTATAAAATGAATTATAACTGAGGGGAAAAGCTGACAGTGCCCCTTTAATACCAATAGGAGAAAAGCTTTTTTTTACACAGAGAGTGGTGACACCCTGGAATGGATTACCATTAGAGGTCATCACTAGTAGAAATAAAGCACAGTTCAAAAACAGACTAGATTCCTATATGTTGTGAGGAAACACCATGGCTTATTGTAGCAAAATCTTTATTTTTATACAGGAAGTTGACATCTCATATCATTAGGTCCAAAGGGCCTGTTTTCAAAATGGGTAACTGACAGGAGCAGTCATGGGCTTCCAGACTGTTTAGCTCATTACACCTTAGTATGAACCTTAGTATTAGTATGAAATCTGAAATTTGTGAAAAAAAATATTTAAAATTGTTTTTTGTAATGACATCATGTAGTTATTGACAATGTTTTAACTTATTGATAATTGCAAACTATATTGAAATACTTATTCTACAGTATGTTGCCCCAACTTCAAGGTCTGATTTAAAAAAAAAAGGTTATTGTTTAAAAGTTCCAAAGTTAACTATTTCTGAAGATAATTTTCTTTGAAAAAGTTAACTTTGGAACTGTTAGGGCTAGAAATGTTATTTTTTAAACAAGGCTTGATGTCTGGACAAAATAGAATAGCTGATACAGTTTGCAACCATCCTTATTTGGAAATATTATCAAGATTAAAGTTATCTATAAATAGTTCAAGCCTGAATGGGTTCAAACGTAACCTTTTCAGATACATTTTTCTTTAGATAGGGTGATGGTACCTAGCCAGCCCTGTGGCACAGAGCATTAGGAGACTACTCTGTCATGCTAAAGATCTGAGTCCATGTCTTGTGCTCAGAATGTCATGGGCAGAGGATGATACTAGGGAGGAGTTAGTGTATTTCCTGCATCACTACTCTATGCAGTGAATCCTGCTGACAGGCTTGGCCATAGCCCCCAGGCAGTGTAGGTGATCCCATTTTGTGGTCATAACCCCAGGAAATCACAGGGTGCGTGCACTGCGGTAATGGGCCAGGGAACAAGAGGGAAAAGAAACCCATTTAGCTCATACCTGACTTCAAGGGAGTGGTAGACGACCCAAGAGAGTCAAGAGACAAAATCCAGCAGTGGTGGATGAATCATGAGGTCAGCAGGATTCAGATCAGTCACAGCCTGAAGAAGTGCCCAGCATTTGGTGAGTGAGAAGAATAATGATGTAATTGCACAGAAAAAAAAAAAAGAAAATGATCATTTTAAAATGATTAGCGCTTAGAACTTCATTTTGATTTAAAAGACAGATTGGAGTCATGTCCACATGTTTTGTCCTATTGATACAATTACATCAGTATACTTAAAGCCAGAGCATTCTGCTTAAACATATATTGGTGTATATTGTCATGCATTGACACATGCACACAGTATTGATAGGACTTATCCTTATGAAGTTGATCTTGAAGCTTTGATACCACTAACATTTAATGATTCTTTGCCAATAAAAAGGGAAAACTGATGATTCCCTTATTGCTGGGTAAACACATTTGGAAGATACTAGTGGTATTCCGTCAAGAACTATGCCATTTTTTTAGTTAATAATGGCATGTGATTGAAACAGGATCTTTGTTTCCTCAGAGTTCGTCACCTCCTTATTTTTATTCATTATCTGAGGTAATTAGCCTCTGCTTACAGTATGCCATCACAGTTTGTTGTTGTCGAGATAACTGTGATGTCACAGACTAAGAATTACGACACCCTTCTCCCCCAGTAAGCGGATGTGAAATATGTCTCGGGATCAGGTCAACTGTGGGAAACAAAGGTCTGCTTTTCATGCAAAGTAATAAAAAATGAATTAGAATGAGCTCCAATGTTTTGGGGAGGAATGTTATGTAACTGATGTCTGCTGATTCCAATAGGGTTTTTTGTATTGATGGCGGCTGGTTCGTTCTTTTAGACATCTCCTTAGGCTGGCTGGTCATTACTTTGGAACATGGTAAACCTGTGTACATGGATGATATTGGCAGGTTACCAGTTTGACTTTTGGGTGCTGATATCTGCTTTGGAATCCTGAATCCAAAAGATGCCCCCCACTGATACAGAGCTGATGTCCCCCCCCCCATTGATATAGGACAGAACTTTTCTGAGCTATTCAAATATGAAATACCAATATTTTATGGCCTATCATTTCTACTCTCTCCATAGAAATTGGATGGTAGTGTGGTCTGTTGCTTAATGCATTGAGCTGAGAACCAGGAGACCTCAGGTTCAAACCCCACCCCTGTCACTGGTTCACTCTGTGACACTGAACAACTCATGTAGCTGCTCTGACATTCAATCTCTCAGCTGAAAAACTGAGAAAGAGGAGGAATCCAATGAAAATGAGATGTTGCATCTCAGTTGGACTGTCATGAGTAAATGAATTGTTCAAAAAACACATTAAAGCATATTCTATAGCAAGAACATAGGAAATGCTAGATGAATGAAAGACAAAAAGTTCCACTGAGTTGCCTCCTGCCATCTAGTCACCCACTGCATTCAATAATATAGGAAGTTGTTGTTAGCTTTGCATAATAAGAAATGATACCAATTGCCTTTGTGGACCTTGGCCCTGAGGACAGGAAAAATGGCAGTGGAGAAAATCTCAGGGAACACAAGAAAAAGTGGTTTGCCAATTCTTGCCATGTATGTTCATTCTACTATAGGGCACTCCCCTTCCCCACTTAATTAGATGTTATTAAACATTGCAATGAAATCCTGTTTTGTGATTGATCAATTGACCAATATATGCTATTGAAAACCTAGGTAATACTGACTGCAGTCCCCCTCAGCAATGGTCAGTAGTACCTAGCAATGGGAGTAATTCAAAAACTATTGCCCCCATACCTGCACAAGTGCCCCATCAAGATGACAGTTTATAGCAGAGGTGGGCAGAGGGGAAATATAAATTGCTTTCTGGGTCACCAGGGTTGGGGAGCTCAGGGGAGTTACCCAAAACCAGGAGTGGTTGGGACACTAGACTGCTACAGAAAATCATTTATTTTCTTTTACAGTGAAGAGGAGGAGAAGTGGGGAAGGAGACATGTATACCAACAAACTTTTTTTTTTAAATCTACACCACATCACAACAACTAATCACCACAACAAAGGTATGTTTTGTTCATTCACTGTGTGTGTGGGGGGCATAACACTAACAAGGTTTAATAAAACAGATAGTGACCAGATTGTTTCAGGCAGTAGTATAAAACCAGATCTCCTCAAGGATGGTCTATTGACTGACAATAGTCACATTGTCCTCAGACTTCAGCTGTAGGCAAAATAACAATTGTAAGTCAATAGAACATCCCTCAAGGGTTGTGGCATTACACTATTGACCTCTACTCTGGATAATATTTGTGTTGTAATATTATTTTACATAAAATACTGATCTAACTTCAGTTTCAAAGATTAAGACTCTCGGTACATAGTTAAGTTCATTGTATACTATCAGCTATTCATCCTGGCATGATTCAGACAGGTCACTGGGAAGCTCCCATTACAGTACAAACATTCCCCTCCCAGTGCAGTGCAGGATTGAGCTGCATCAGATTCTTATATCTCCAGCAGTGCTTGGCTAGCAGGGAGCTATAAATTGAATTCAGTCCAATTCAATCCATCTTTATTTATAGAGCCCCCTTCTTATGCAAGGCATCACAAAGCACTTAACAAGCAAGAACACATTCATCCAATAAATACAGACTAGGAGATAAATCAAAATATAAATAAACAAGAGTAGATAAACGAACTAAAATCAAGCCACAAAAACAATATTAGAAAGATGTCTTAATCAAAGATGTAAAATGTACCTTGTAAGTCATTCTCCCTGGAGATGTACTGGTATACTTTGGGGTAGGTAAACCACAAAACTCAAAACCATTTTAAATGAGTCTGGCTATGACATTTTATGTATTTATTTATTTTTTTCTATTTGTTATTCCCATGGTACTATATTCCATACTCACACATGCTGGTGCACAAAAAAACACATTCAAACACACACAAATGGGTTTGTATACCAGCATATACAAACATGTGCATGTACATGCACAAATGCATGTATGCTGCCCTTTCTCGAGGCACTGGGTTTACTGTATATAGTCTGGAGGCCAGGAGGAAAACAAGAGACATGTTATATAAGATAATGGCTGATCAGAATATGGAGAACCAACTAGATTTGAAAATTAAAATATCAGCAAGGATAAATGGGGGTCATAAGGGTAGATTGGCTGTCAAACCCTTTAAAACATTTCAGCATCAATACTCCTATACAACTAGAGTAATACACATGTGGAACTCATTACCACCAAAAAGAGCGGGTTCCAGACCTGAACAGTTCAAAAACAGACCAGATAAACATGTTGTATAAGGGCAGGTAATAAACTGGAGTATAACCACTGAGATAAATAGGGGGGGGGTGGTAAACAGGATGTTCATCAACCTGTTGTGCCCCTTAAGACCTCAGCATTAATCTCATTAGAATCATACAGGACACACAAATGGGAAGACAAACCCTGAAACAGTTTTTACACATTCAAGCAGACTCCTAACATTATTTCTGTATTACTCTTATATACACAGCTTACACAATGCAAAATTGTACAGAGCATGAAGGAAGCTAGTGAAAAATAAATCTCAACATAATGGCCCTTGTCCTGCAATCAGCACTCTTTTGCTATGTACATAACTGAATGCCATGAACACTCAGTTATATTGTAGAATTGGACAATTTGAACCCCCTTCATGTCCTGCTGTTTCTACTGTATGTGCATGGTCACTCACTGTCACTCAGATGGTGGCTGGCCAGAGTGGTAAGCAGAGGGAAACAGGGCTGCAGTGGTCACCATCACTGGTAACTGATGGAGATTCTTTATGGGGAAAGTGGGGCCACCAAGGGGAAGGAATGGATGAATTTCAGTGGGTGGGATAGGGAGGATTTTTTGTGAATGGTCAGGGGGTGAGGGCTTACTGGGCACCAAAGAATGTAGGGTAAAGTAACGGACAGATGATCGGAGAGAGAGGAGGCCACTGGAGCCAGGGATGAGATATGGCTTCATTTGTACAGTCTCCAGAACAATGATTGGGGGGACCACTGTATACCAGAGATGGATTAGGACTTCACTTTTACAGTTGCCAGAATGGTGATTGGGAGTTGGGAGACCAGTAGATGCCAGGGATAGGTTAGGGCTTTACTTGTGCAGTCACTAAAAGGGGCAATTGTAGGAGACAAAGCTCCGCACAATGCCCTCATGCAGTTGTGCATGGAGGCATTGTGCGCATTGCTAACATGCCTGTAATGGGCATGCAATTTGCCCCTAGAACCTTGCGTGCCCTATAGGCCTATTGGCTAGGCATGCCATAGCTGAATGTGGCTCACAGGATCAATGGCATTAATCTGCTTGGGACATGCTATCTCCATTCTCTCCTGTGAGCCATATTTTGATAGGGGGCTGTGTGAACAAAGTGTATAGCCACTGTGTGCTCTGCTGGCACAATTCCATATTCAGACAGTCAGTGTGCACTGTTGGAGTATGCAAACTGTCTAAATATTGCACCCCAAGCTGGCCATGTCCTATCTAATGGGAGACAGTACAGCATAGTGGTAAAGAACACTGAGCTGCAAACCTGGAGAACTGAGTGTGAATTCCATGGCACCACTTCCATACTGCGTGACCATGAGCAAGTCACTTAACTTCCCTGTGCCCCCAGGACACATGTAAAAACAAGTCTTGGCTTAGTGTGTCTTTCCTGGCCAACATTTTTAAATAAATAATAATCTTATGTGCAGGGCTAATGAATATGGGCCCTTGGAACTTATTGTAAGAGTAAGGGATTTGCCCAGGCTTCCTGAAAAACAGTGCAGTTAATAATGTTCCTCTAGGATACACCTTAAAATGAACTGCCACTGCTCTGTGCACCTTTCCTGGTCAATAATTACAGTACGAACAAATAAATAAATAAATTAAGTACGCTGGATTAGAACCTGTAACACAGTAGTGTAAAAAACTATACCAGTAATATGATTCTGATCTGATGACTGGTGCAATAACTGTTACTGTATGTGTTGTTGAGTTCATGAAGGCACTAGTAAAATGCAGTACTACCGCACTGAATTTTACCCTTGACTCACCACTCAGCTGACTGAGTCCCCTAGATGTTAATGAGAACTGGAATCCATTAACAACCATTTAGTTGCCTTCTATTTTTTCCATTCTTTCATCTACAAGTAATTAGTAATACTCTAATGGCTGCAGGCAATTTGCATGCATGCCATGTACTGTGGTATTCAATATTATTATCACACTGATCATGCGTTTGATAAGTCAAATCTTCACAAACTCTTTTTCATTCTTGTGTAATTAAAAGAAGGAAATGCAGGCCGTGCCTCTCCACAGTGCAGAGGTCTACTGAAATGGCAAGAGTTACAGTTTGGGCCTAATTGGGGTGGTTGAGCACCAGCATTCAAACTCTGTTGTCAGCTGTCATAGCAAAGTGCCTCCACACTGTTGAACCAGCATGCTGCAGAGTTGCTGCACACACCAGTCCTCTTAGGGAAGATCTGATGCAAACTCCGAGACATCCCTCATCATCAGGGGGAGTTGAAAGGCAGGAGTTATTTGTCGACCTACAACTGGGGGTTTATTAATCCTGAAGGCTGTACCATGACTCTTCAGGGTGACACAAATCTAATCTTTTAATCCTGCGGTGAATGGGGCTGAGGGTAGTCGAATGCTATTCGGGTGACATTTTTTGGAGTCAATTGAATTAGACTGAGCATTTAAGAACTCAAGTCAGGTTGTCTTGACAATTTACGTCCAAAAACAATGCCAGTGCAAATCTTTGAAAGGAGGCATTCCAAATATGAAAGAAAATATTTACTGCATTAAAAAGCTCTATTAACTAAATTACATTAGGTTGTGCTGTTTCCTTGCATTTACCTCAGCTTTCAAACCTCCGTTCCCATAACAACATAATGCCACTCTATAATAATGGCTTTTTAAAAGGGTAGATTGACAAACCTCCAGAAGAAAGTTCTGATAATATGAAATAATGAACAGCAGCATGGGGTGTAGTCTCTCCCTACAATGACTGAATTATGCTTCAAAATTTGAAAATTTGGACACAATCTTAAATAGATCTGACAAGCAAATTAAAAACATTGTAATGTTTCATGTGTTTCAGTCCCAGTTAAATATGTGCCTTTGCTAAATTTGTATTCTGTGAATGTATCAGTTTGGAACTTTTACTTTCAATTAGGCCAAACTGAACTTAGGGGCCAATTCAGATAACTTCAACCTTCAGCCATATAATTAAAAAAAAGTAACACAATAGCTCTTTCCAGGTGGCCAATGCTTGTCCTATGCCCCTCCCTTTCCCTACCCCAATCACTTTCCACCCTCTTCCCATGTCCCAAGACAATGCCCATGGCTGTATCCCCTGCTGGGGTCACTGTTTACTCTGGTTTTCCAGGGCAAGACACTATTCATTACTGCCACAAATAAACATTTGTTTTAAAAAAGGCAACTTACTATTTTTGAGTTATATTTCCCAGTGATCAAATTGTTTTAGCCTCTGAAATGGCTCTATTTGCAAATGGTGGCACATCAGGTTATAACTGTTACCATGAAGGATGTATAGTGTAGTGATTGGAGCACAGGCTTGGGAACCAGGTTCAAATCCCACTAGAGCCCAGTACTGAGTAATACTGAGCAAGTCCCTTAACATCTCTGTGCTTCAGTTAACCCAGTTGTATAAATGGGTGAAAGTTGGACCTCACTGAAAATGGGATATAACTTTTCAACTGGGCTATTCAGGGTCGATAAAATATAAAAAAGAGAATGGGCTAGACTACAAAGAAAAAGACAAATAGTGGTATGAGGCTGCTTTCAACGGTTAAAGGAAAATACCCAATGGTCCCCCCTTCCATCAGGGACATAATTTAGTGAAAGTCAGGAGGTGCAGTAAGAACCCTGTGATGGCAAGTGCTGACCCAAAGGTGATAGTTGCCTCCTTTAACCCTTTACTCAAGGGTTGTTTGAGGATTCCTTCCATTATACAACATTTGGGAGACAGGAATGCTTTGGAAAGCCCCCAAGGTTCAGTTCAAATTATACCTCTGTTGCTACTACATGTTCCCTTTATTACTCAAATAAAATAAAATATGAGGGTCCTGATGCCCCTCGTGTTTTCTAGTGTGCTGTCATGGATTTGTAAATAAAGAGCTGTGAGAGAAACATCATTAAAATTGGGGTTGAATTTAAACCAAAAAGAGCACACACTGAGGTGCCTCTTTTCCTCAAAGAGGCTAGTCTAGCCTATGACTGAACTCTGTAACAGTATATGAGGCTTTGAAATGGAAGTTTACAAAATGGCTACATTTTTTAATTTTTATTTAGGAAATATGCATAATTGCAAAGATAGGTAGGCAAAGTGCAATAAAAAGGACTGGAAGGGAAAGTATGCCTCTTTGCAGATGACACAGAAGCCGCTTTTACACACAGGGTTTTAAAACGAAATGAGCTGTTTTACACAGCCCGACGAAATGGAACACAACCGTGCCAAAAGCGAAAAGCAGAGCTTGCGGTTTGGACGAATGTTCGCCTATGGAATGAAACAGATGTACTTTACACACAAGGGATGTAACAAAATATTGTTTCCATAACAGTTATTCCCTTACATAAACCTGTGTGTAAAAGCACCTAAAGATCTGCAGCAGGGTTGATACACAAGGGGGGTGGAAAGGATGAGAAGGGATTTGGCAGGGTTGGAGGAATGGTCAAAAGTATGGCAACTTAGATTCAATGACTGGAAGGGAAAGTATGCCTCTTTGCAGATGACACAAAGATCTGCAACAGGGTTGATACACAAGGGGGGGTGGAAAGGATGAGAAGGGATTTGGCAAGTTTGGAGGAATGGTCAAAAGTATGGCAACTTAGATTAAATGCAAAGAAGTGCAAAATAACGCACCTGGGAAACAAAATCCCAGTGGAAGAGTACACAATGTGGGGGAGGTACTAACAAAAACAAAAATGAAAAGGGACCTGGGTGTAGTCATATCAGATAACTTAAAGGTAGGTACACAATGTGAGAAGGCAGTAAGGAGGGCTGAAGGGATACTGAGATGTATAGGGAGTGGCATCACCAGTAGAAAACAAGAAGTTGTTATCCCTCTGTACAGACAGTTGGTGAGACCCCATCTGGAATACTGTGTGCAGTTCTGGAGACCCTATCTCTGCAAGGACATAGATAGGATGGAGGCAGTCCAGAGGATGGCAACTAAAATGGTGTAGGGTCTGCACCAGAAGCCATATGAAGAGAGACTAGAGGAGCTTAATATTTACACCCTCGATGAAAGGAGAGAGAGGGGGGACATGATAGAAATATTTACGTACCTAAAGGGAATAACAAAGTCCAAGAGGGTAGCATCTTTCAGAAACAGAAATGTGCAGAAACAAGGAGGCACAATTTGAAGATGGGGGGAAGGGGACAGCTCAGGGGCAATGAGAGGAAGTATTTTTTCACAAAGAGTGTGGTGGATGCATGGAACGTCCTTCCTGAGGAGGTTGTGGGATCAAAAACAGTGGGGGAATTCAAGAATGCATGGAACAGACATAAGTCAATTCTAGTGGGAGATAGGAAGAAGTAGGCTGCTGGTTAACTAGTATCTGCACCTTATCCAATAGGTAAGGAAATGGGCAGACTTGGTGGACCAAACAGTCCTTATCTGCCATCAAAGTCTGTTTCTATGTAAAGTGTCACCAAAAATCTCAAACTAGTAATGAGCTGGAATTCAGTTTCATGAGCACAAAAATGCTTTCATACAGAGCGAGACTATGTACTGCAAGAGCCCTCTTACTCCCGAGATTATGAAGTGCGCTCGCAGAACAGCTAAGCTTTTGACACAGAATACATCTTCCTCAGAGCTGTAAAATTAACTCTTGCTGCACTGATCATGCAGTTTTGCAGTGGAATGCTGGAGGCCAGAATACTTTTCTTTGTACTTATTAGATAATAAGAATGCTGAGGAATATATTATAATTTTGAGACTGCCTAGAGGTTAGAGCACTGAATTGTGAACCTGGAGAATCAGCAGACCTGGGTTTACATCCCACAAACTCCACCTGAATATTGTGTAACCCTAAGCAAATCTCAAAAAGTTTATGACATAAAGAGACACTGTCAACTATTCTGGCATCAAAACAAAATGGTGATTTTAAACGCATATTGAAAACAGAGTTAGAATTGACGTTTTGACCATAGGTCTTCTTCAGGAATTCTCTAAAAGAGAAAAAAAGCAATGTTAGGGGCTAGTGCTTTCTTCTCTTTTGGACAATTCCTGAAGAAGACCAATGGTCAAAATGTTAATTCTGACTCTGTTTTCAATTTTCGTCATTCATTTAATATTATCATTTTGTTTTCAGATCAGACACTGACCCAGCACCTTGTTTTTTAGTTCTTACGTTTGACATCATATTTTTTTCTCATTAAAAGAAATAATTTTAAGATTGCTTAGCTTTAGTAGAACTTATAGTGATTGCTAGTTGTTTTTATCTGCTTACCGGTAGTGTCAGTGGCTCAGTAGGTAGCACACTCGCCTCTGAGGTGGGGAGATGAGAGGGCTGTGGGTTCAGTTCCCACATCTGACACTTGGGTTAATATCCCAGTACTGACACTGTAGTGCAGCATGAGAGGGATGCTGCAATTCTGATGTGCCGTCTTTCCGTTGAGACATTAAACTGAGGTCCCATCTGCCTGGATTGGTGGTAGTTCAGGTAGATGTTAAAGATCCCATGGCACTTATCGAAAAGAGCAGGGGAATTTTCCTGATGTCCTGGCCAAATTTCTCTCATTCACTAAAAATACCACCAGCGGATTAATCTGGTTCAAGGTCAGTTGTCATTCATCTGTATCCCCCTCCCCTGGGTCATGCCTGAAAATAGGCAGGATTTGTCTAGTGCACTTACCGGTCAACAAAAAATAAATAAAAAAAATATGATATTGGCTTACTCATACAAAACATGTTTTGTGTAAAATCCTTTAACTCCTCATAATGTGTACTTTCAGAAGTTTAGAAACTACCCCCACACAGTCCAGACCTTCATGACTCCATTTTCTCCTCTCACGGAATCATGAATGGTTAGATCGTATGGGGGGGAGGGCAGTTTCTGGACAGATGTACTGTAGTAGTAATGGATCAAGGTCTGTAAACAAACTGGTTTGCCTTGATAAAATCAATAAGGATGATCAGATGGTATTTCAATGTTATTAAAAATGTAAGCAGATGCAAATCAGCTTGATATGTCAACACATTCTACAAAATGTGAGTAATTATAATATGTGTTGTTCAACCTACAAACCAGTTAAGGCCTATGGAGGGTTAACAGTATCCCTTAATCATCCCTGTGCTCCCAGGATGCACCTGTAAATGAGCATCAGATCACTGTGCTTTTCAGGGCCAGAACTTATTAAATTAAAATAAAAAAAGGCCTACCTAAATAAATTGTTTATGTCTGGTATATACGTAAACCATGGATATTGTACTGGATTGGTGTTTTGTTTAATCATGATGAACTTGCAAATGGAATTCCTCAACAAGAAATGTAAATAAATACATGAAACACTACTTTAGAAGTCTGTAGTATGAGTGTCTTGTTTGAGAGCTATGTTGTTTACAAGTGGTGTCTCTACCTAGGTTATTGTGACCTATCAGCCTGGAAAACTGAGTCTCCTCTGTGGGCTTCAATGAACCAGTTTCCCTTACTTATTGAATATTTAATGTTTTGTATTTTTGAGACTCATCAGCAATGTGAGGTTTCTTGCCCAGCGGTCATGTACCATGCCAGCCCAATGAAAAAAGACTTTTACTGTTGTAGTCAAAAGTAGCATTCAATAAAAAAGGATATACAGTAATTTGGAGTCCATGGACAGGATACAGAGAGATAAAATGTCCACAAACATCTTTGGTTTAGGCTTCTCTGCTGACCACATGTACACAGTAAAGCCTAAAGCCCAGTGCAAATCGTCATGGGCAACAGTAGGCAGATGTAACAGAAATTGCTATAAATTGTTGTAAAATGAAAGAAACATGTCTTACATGTTTGGCTAATATTATTCATTATCATTAACTACCTTGATTTCTGTGCATCTGGGATGTATGTACATTTTTTTAAAGTCAGATGACCTAAGCTGCTTCATACATTTTGCAACAGTAATAATCTTCTCCAAATCACTCATTACTGCCGTTAATGGTTGCTTTGCTAAAGCATTACCCGCTTAACTATCAAACTGGTCATTAACTTCTCACTTTGACTGATTAGTTGAGGATTATTGCTCAGATCAGTGTTTATTTGGGAGCTTGGTATGTAATGACATTGGGTTCTGTGAAAAGTGTAGATGTTCCATGATAGATAGATAGATAGATAGATAGATAGATAGATAGATAGATAGATCAATTCATGGGCATTTGCATATGCTTCCCATGATACTTCACATTATTGGGGTATGTGCAATTTGTGTTTACTTTAAAATTTGGCTGTATGGCCAATATCCTCCGGGATAACCCACCCCCCCAGTGCATTTGCTGTGGGGTTCTTTTGTTGTTCTTTTCTCTCTCTCTCTACTTTGGTCTACCCATGACCCAACCAAATAAGATCCCCATAGGGTGGCTAGCTTCCTTTCCCTGGGCTGAGATACAGATATGGCACACTGATGAGTCCAAATGAGGATGAAACACGTGTCTGTGTCTGCTATTCTCAGCCTTTGCTGATTGTATCGTGAGGCCTTTCAGCACCATGCAATTCTGCTTAAAGCTGATCCAGTCCAAATTAATTCATGGGCATTTGCATATGCTTCCCATGATGCTTTGCATTATTGGGGTATGTGCAATTTGTGTTTACCTACTGTATCCATGAAGCGTGACAATTTCCACACATTTTGAAGAGCCCATTGTCTAAGCACATAAAGTTCCCCAAGAAAACAGAAGTATAATACTTTATCATGCGTTTCCTGAATTTGCCCCCTTCAGATTACAATTGTGCCTCCAGGTGGCTGTTAAGTCTCTCATCATATTGTAGGCTTAATGCAGGCAACAAAACAAGCACCACACACCACTGAAAAGTAGAAAAAGGCTCACTTTATTTGAATTACAATTACAAAAATACTGTCTGGCAGAATTGGGAATGGGTTACCCCAACTGGTTTCACAACTAATGTGCCATCAGGGGGAGGAGTTATGATGCATTAGTTGCAAAACGGTTTAGGGTATCCCATTCCAGACTCTGCCCGGTGGTATGTTTGTACTTGTAGTTCAAATAAAGCAAGCATTCTTGTAATTTGTAGCAGTGTGTGGTGCTGCTTTTGTTGTCTGAATCATTACTCTTTGAACTAACACACACTTAACGGAAGAGTGAGATTTGCTGCTGCCGTATTACAGGTCTTAACCTACTCCCCTGAATCATGTTTATGCTCTTCCCCTTCGGGGAAAAAAATCATAGAACCATATAATTTGCTGGCAGAAAAGAACCTAGTCTGACCATATGGTCAATGCCAAAGCTATCTCTGCAGACCCTAAATGGTTTAGGCTGATCCCCCTCCTCCCTGCCTATTTACTGATATTCCCTTATGTCTATCTCATGGAAGTTTTATACCCTTACTGTTTTAACTACACCACTTCTGTGGCACTTGCAGGTCTCTATCATATCCCTTCTTACTCTCCTTTCACCCAGGGTTACATGTTGAGGTCCCTCAGTCTCACCACATAGGGCTTTTGATAAAACCACTGCACCATTTTAGCTGCTCTTCTCTGGACTGCCTCCACCCTGTCTGTGTCCTTTCTGACATGTGGCCTTGAGAACTGGGCACAATATTCAAGGTAGCATCTCACAAGCAAGCAACACATTGGCTACACCACCTCACTTCCGCTGCTGGAGATACCTCTCCTTGTGCATCCCAGCATCCCACTGGCCCAACCCACTGCTTCATCACACTTTTCTACCACCTTAAGTTCATCAGATGTGATAACCCAAGGTTCCCTGTCCTGCTTAGTGACTACCAATAACCCCCCATCCTATACTCAGCTCCTGGGTTCCTATGCCCTAGGTGCATGTTTTTGTGCTTTTTGCCAATAAACCCCAACTGCAATGCTCTTGATGACTCCTCAATTTCCCAGGGTCCCTATGCATCCTCTCTACCCCTTCCTGAGTGTCTTTCCTATTACAGATGTTGGTGTCATCTCTAAAAAGGCATGCCTTCCATTGCAAATTCACTTATGAAGACACTGAACAGGGCCAATCCCAGTACTGAGCCCTAGGACAGCCTGTTAGTCTGTCTTCCCCCATTAGAGTGAGTGTTGTTAACCACTGCTCTCTGCTGCTTACTCATTAAACAGTTCCTTACTCAGTTCACCACTTTGGATCCCACCCCTAGGCTTCTCAGTTTCTTTATCAGTCTTCTGTGTAGCACAATGTTAAAGGCCTGCTAAAGTTCAGATAGCCCATGCCCACTGTTCTTCCCTGATCTAGTTCCCTGGTCACCCAGTTGAAGAAATCAATCAAATTTGTCTGTGGCCCCGAATCTATACTGCCTTTGGTCTTGTAACTCCTTGGATTCAAGATGCCCTAGTAACCTTTCTATTAACAGGGTTTCCATTAATGTCCCTGTCACTAATATGAGATTGACTGGCCTATAGCTGTTAGACTCCTCCCTGCCGTTGCTCTTAGAAACATAGAATATGTTGGCAGAGAAGGACTGCTTGGCCAACCCAGTATGCCTGGATCATCCCTGACTAATCAGTCTCCATTGACACAAATTGGTCTCTTGCAACCCTTCCTTCTCCCTGCCTATCTATTAATGTTTCCCTATGTCTATCCACATATGCTTGAAGCACCCTGCTGTTTTCAACTCCACCACTTCCACTGACAGTCCGTTCCAGGCATCCACCACTCTTTCAGTGAAGTGGTACTTCCTCACACCACCCTTAAATTTTCCCCTTCCAGCTTCATTGCATGCCCTCAGGCCCTGGTGCTCTTTCTCATTTGAAAGAGACTCCCCTCCTGCACCCTGTCCACACTCATGATGTACTTGTTTATCTCTATCATGTCACCTTTGGGATCTCCTATCTTCCAATGTGTGCATGTTTAGAGCCCTTACTCTCTCCTCAAATGACTTTTGATGCAACCCCTGCACCATTTTAGTTGCCCTCCTCTGGACTGCCTCCACCCTGTCTATGTCCTTTCTGAGGTGAGGCCTCTAGGACTGGACACACTACTCCAGGTGGGGTCTCTCTAACAAGCAATACAGTGGCAACACCACCTCACTCCTCCTGCTGTAGATACCTGTCACTATACATCCTGACATCCCTCTGGTTCTACCTACTGCTTTGTCACAGTGCTCTGTCACTTTAAGATCATTAGACATGATGACCCCAAAGTCATTTTTCTGCTTATCGACCATCAGTACCTCCCCCCATCCTATATTTATGGAATAGGACTATGTCTGCTCTAATGCGGCCCATCAAAACCATGCCTATTTCCACTGAGATGTTGAATAAGGCTGTCAGTAGGGCAGTTAACACCTTCTCGAATTTTTTTAGTATCCTTGGGTGTATCCCTCCAGTGCCATAGTGTTGCTCACATTCAGACCTGCAAGTCCCTTCAGGACTCTTTCCTCTGAAGATTAACTTGCGTTCACCCCCTCACCCTTTGATCCTGTTGATCCCTCATGATTCATCTTCACTGCATCCAATGTGAAGACTGAACAGAAGTACCTGTTCTTGATGTCTGCTTTTTCTAGATCCCCTTCTGTGCAGTTCTCCCTTGCCACACTCCTTATCCTCACTATCCCTCCTCTGACTTTCCTCTTCTCACTTACGTATGTGAAGAAATTCTTATCCTTTTTAGATACCCCATTGGCTATAATTTCCTCTGTGTGCACATTCACACCCCTCATTAGCATTCCTGTTTCCCTCTCTTTTACTTGGTATACCTCCATTTCCTGATCTACATTTCCTCATATCTCCAGAATTCCACCTTTTTTTCCCTCACAGCCCTGGCCACTTCCCTAGAGAACCATAATGATCACATTTTCATTTTACTTTTACTCATTTCCTTCATGCAGAGAATGCAGAGATTGGTTGCCTTAATTATGTCCTCCCTTATGTTACCCCAAAGTACCTCTACACCTCTCTCACAATTACCCCCTAAGAGGCAGTTTCTGAAGCAGTCTCCTATTTCTTTAAAACCTTCCCTCCAAAAGTTCAGGACCCTTACCCTCCTGTGGTTTACCTCTGTTCCCAACTTAATCTTAAACCCCACTGTACGGTGATCACACGTACATAGGGGACCACCAATTGTGATGTCTACATTGCTGTCCTGATTTGTAAGCACCAGGTCCAGAACTGGCTTGTTCTTAATGTCAAATGTCTGCTATACTGCTACTGTATCATCATTATCTGTACCACAATGTTTCTTTCTCCTCTACACAGTACCTGTAAAGTAACTGTGAATTCCACTTGTTGTGCCATCTAAGTGGCCCAGGTCATGCCTGAAAATGGTCCCTGGGATCAGCTTACCTACTCAGTAAACAAATAAATAAATAAATAATGGGTTCCTTGACTAGCTGACTGAGTATTGTCTTGTTCCTAAGTGGTTCCTTGACTAGCTGATTGAATAAAGCCCCCTGTAGGCAGTCAAGGGTGGCCCTGCTCCTTGCCAAAGCTGCAGTTGTAAGGCTCCAATCCACACCTGGCATACTGAAGTCCCCAACTAGCAACACCTCACCCATACTTGCCATCCTGATTATGGGTTCCTCAAGTGCCTTATCCAACTCCTTTCCCTATGCCGGAGGTTTGCATACCAACCCTGTACATATAGCAGCCACAGTATGGTTTTCCAAGATGACCCACAACACCTCCAGCTCTTCTCTATCCTCCAGGTGCCTCTGCACCTCCATGGCCTTGATTCTCTCCCTCATATATAGTGCAATGCCTCTTCCTCCTTTCTTTCCTGTCCCTCCTGAGCAGAGAGTAGCCTGGTATGGCCAGGTGCCATTGTGGCCACCAAATCCAGGCTATCCTTTAAACACTTGGAGTGAAGCTTTGAATGTTTTTCAAGAGATAGTGATTAGGGACATTGAGAAGGTGTTGGAACAGAATAAAAATTGTTCGTACTGGGATAACCTGAATGTCTCTGAGTGAACGTCTTTGAAAGAGATTCAGAATATGTCAAATATAGAAATCAAACCATCGGATAAAGGTGGAAATATTGTGATCATGAATAAAAAGGAATATTGCTCTGAGGCATTAAGACATTTAGTGGACACGGAGATGTACAAGGTGTTACCAGGTAAGCCCGTAAATGAATATAGGGAGGAACTGAGGCTTTTTTACAAGACTCTATGGAAAAAAGTTGGATACAACAAAGAGAGTTAAAAGCATTATGTCCAGAATACTCAGAGACACCTGTCTTTTATCATATTCCAAAATTATACAAAGATAAAGCCAACCCCCCCAAGATGCCCCATTGTTTCCAGTAATAATTCACTGTTTGAGCACTTAGCAGAACATATAGGCAAATGCTTAGAACAGGAAGTTGTATTGTTAAAATTGTGTATTAGAGATACTACAGCAGTACTTAGGAAATTAAGACACTATAAGTGGGGGCAGACATCCAGTTGGCTGGTTTTGGATGTTAATTCTTTATACACCATAATTGATCATGAACAAGGCACAGAAGCAGTGACAATGATGATATCTAAGTCTAAATTGGTGTTTCCTATTCCTTTCATCATTTTGGCCTTGGAATTTATTTTAAAGTGAAATTGTTTCCTTTTTGATGGAACTTATTATCTTTAGACTAGGGGGACTGCGATGGGCTCATTGAGGGCCCCATTCTATGCCAACCTATTTATGTATTGGTGGGAGGAGGGGGCCATCTACTATCCCATTCGCAACCCCTTTGTCAAGAATATAATTTTTTATTCACGATACATAGATGGTTTGTTGCTTGTAAGGGATGGTACAGAAATGGATATGAGGAGATTTCTTGTCTGTATTGATCAGAATGACTTGGGAATCTGGTTTACTTGTAAGAGTGACAGACAAAAGATAGAATTTTTGGACCTTAGTCTGGTAGGTGTGGGTGGAGAACTGGTGACCCCAGTGGAATTTAGGAAGGACACAGTGGGTAATAGCACCTTCTGTGCTCGCAGTGCACATCCTAAACATTTAATCAAAAGTTTACCTTATTCATAACTTATTAGATTAAAAAGAAACAATACAAAAGAAAGGGATTTTGAGATTGTTCACCAAGAACTATTTCAAAGGTTACGACAGAGGAGGTATTCGGAACATATTTTGAAACAAGCCCTTAATAGGGTGAATAGTATAGACAAAATGATCTCTTGGAGTATAAATTGAATGAGAAAAAAAAAACAAGTAGTTTTTGTGACCACCTATTCAGCTGTGTCTATGAATATCTATTCAGTTATTAAACAGCATTGGCACATTTTGGGTGCTGATAAAGATTTAAAGGAAGTATGTGAGAAAGGGCTCTTGGTCTCATTTAGATGAGGGAAGAACATGAAGGATTTAATTGTTCACAGGGAATATAAAGAGTGTAGGACCCCTGGAAATTGGTTACCCCCTAAACCTTTGGGGGTTTTCCCCTGCCATAACTCCATCACATGCACTAGTGCACATCAGGGTAGTGTTTTCCATAACCCCAGTGACACTGGTGTGAGACAGGTAAAGATTCAACTATTTATTACCTATAGCACTTTATACATAGTGTATGCCATCTGGCGTTCTTGTGGTCATGTCTACATTGGAAAAATCACCTGCAAATTCAAAGAGCGTGTACAAGAATGCTTTACAGTCATCTGACAGAAGAATTTGCAGCATCCCATACCAAAACATCTTAGCTTAGTCAGAGACTTAGAGGACCACTGGATTAAATACATGGGCATTGACCATGCACCAGTGCTGCCAAGAGGGGGAGATAGAAATAGGATGTTTGACCAAAAAGAATCAAAATGGATTTTTTGTCTGAAGACATTTAAACCATCAAGATTTAATGATGAAATGGACTGGAAACCATTTTTGCAAATTTAAGACTGGTACATGTATGCATATAGAAATATAACATATATATAAAATGAATGTGTATGCGCATACTTTAAATGAGTAAGTTAGGATAATACCTAAAAAGTATGCTATAATGGCCAGACAGTAATACAGTGACCTCTGGAGGTATCATAATTTTGAATTGCTGTTAATAAATAAAAAATCTTTTTTAAATTGTGGGAGTTGCACTGAAGTAAGTGTTTATAGGTTTTTGGAAGGTTTAGGTTTAAGGGCTGTATGGTGGTAAGGCAGTTCACCTTGATGGCAGAATTAGGGAATTCCCCTTTAAATAATGGAACTGTATCAGGGTGCATTAAAGAGAGCCTGCCAAGACACATCCCTTTCCCTTATCCTAGAAAATGGTAAGATTGTTTTCTCTAGGTTTAAGTTATTTATGACTATTTGTTTTTATGTCTTAATATGAACATTTAATTTTGTTGTTATGCACTTTAGTATACACTATATCATGAAATGAACAAACATAGTAGTTTTCTGAGCACTTTATTGGTAAAACACATGTGCCTTTTTAAGTATACTGATTGTATGATGAATTCACCAATGGAAATTGGAGTAAGTCAATTAATGAGAGAATGAATCAATTAATAACACCTGGAGGTTATGAGACTATATAAACTTGCACCTCATAGTACTGCCAGACCCCTGATGAAGGGGTCTTTGTGGCCTTGAAGCACTGGGCCGCTATCACTGACATGGTATATTGAGTCTGTACATTATGTTTTGAGTATTTATGCTTGTCATTATTTAATTTCTGCTTTTTACCAATACATTGTTGGATTCAATAAATGAATTAACAGTTTGTTAAAAAGATTAAACGCTTGCCTGGAGTGCCTTTCTTCTTTCCTATAACTGTTACGTTGGTAATTTCATGGCACCTGACCTTAACTGAGTGCACCTTCTTCTAAACCCTTCCAGGCTATTCTTCATCCTGATGGCCTCCAGGTATGGAATTCTATATCCCAGATTCCTTGCATTGGTGCACAACGCTTTCCTTACCTTATTTTCTCTCTGCATGCTTCCCTGCTTCCTGCCCTCTCCTGCCTGTGCTGTTCTCTGAAGCTCCTCTGACCCCCCCATGTTACTTTCTTTGTTACCTGTCTTCTTTACTTCTTTCATCTTGCTTTTACTGATTTATTCCACCCTTGTCCTCTGACTTGCCCCCATCCCTGTCTTCTTGCACCCCTGTCCTGAGGAAGCTTACTGCTCTTGGGTTCTCCATCCCTTCTATTTCATCATTTGAGGGTCAAATGTTACCTCCCTTGGTTTTACAGCCTTCCCTACTGGTTAGTTTAAATCAGACTGGTACAATGCATCCATTCATTTGTGTGTGTGCATGTATGTGTTTATTTTAAAGGGGACATATACTGCATGAACAATAACACTCATTGTTTTAGAGTCAATAGAAAGCTCTTTTGAGTGAGGTAACCTATAGTCAGTAGCAGTCCAGAGATACTCATGATTAAGTGTACCCTATTTTGATACTATGTTACCACCATTTTGTAAAATTGTGTGATGCCATGGAGGGATAAACTGTGTCAATCTACCTTTTGTGGAACCTAATGATGCCACTGAGGGAAAAACTATACCTAAATATGTACAAGGCCCCCTGATCTCTACTGCAAACTGATGTAAATTCTGCAGCAGGGACTCTGAACCTCTGAGGCACTGTTAGGTCAAATTCTGCAACAAGGTTTAAAGTTCTGTGGCACATTTTTATATAAATAATACAGAGCCAGGTTTACAGTTTTTGGGGGATCCCAGCAAGGATGGCCTGTAAGGAGGATCTCCAACTTCCACCACATAAATGTAAGCTACATAATTTCCGTTAAACCATCAGTTTTATTCTTTTGCTTTTCAGAAGCTGTCCTGACTCTCTATATTTATCTAAATTTATTTAGGGCTTAGTGCTATGTCATGCAACATTAATGGCTACTGGCAGGCACCACCTCAATGTACTGAAGACAAAGTAAATAGATGAATAGTTGTTCTCCAAGGGACAGCTTGAAGTAAACTAGCCGTGGAGCACCCGACTCCCCTGCTCTGTGAAAACATATCATGGGCCCCATACACAGTCGTAGTTGGGGATGGCACGCTATTAGTGCATACAGGGGCTTCCCCGTACTGCCACCCTGAAAACTGCAATATATTAAAATTATAAAATATTAAACATCAGCAGTGTCAGCATGATTATTTCTATCTTTTTCTCTGTTTCACTCTTTCCTTGTTTAGATGTCACATTTTGAATTAATCTTTAGCTTTGTTGTCATCCTTCTTACATTGGCTTCATTTTTTTATTTTCTTTCATGTGCACCTCATTTCCCTAGCCTGAAAGCCCTCACATCTGCAAAGCCCTTTGACCATGGGTTGTCCTAGTGCAGGCAATCTCAGGCTTGCACCTAATACTGAGTTGCCCTCATGGAACCTTGATGCACTACTACTAGCCTAGTAGGGTGGCTCAGCTGGCTTTTTGTATTTTCCCTTTTCCTTTTTCTTCTGCCTCTGTAGTCTCATTGTCTGTGTTTCTAAGTCAGGCAAAATTCCCCTTCCCCAGGTGGGAAAAATGGCAACAGTGCTCCCACCTCCACTCCAGACCAGATCAAAATGCTGCAATGCCCTCTGCTCTCTTCTTCCCTCTCCAAAACATTGTAAAAGCAAAGCTTTCTCCTCCCCCACCTCCCACCTGCTGTACCTAATGGCAGTAATGCTATCTCCTCCCCCAATCTACACAATGGCAGCAATAATCTGTCCTCTCTTCTCTTCCCCAGACCTAACTGCAGCAGTGCTCTCTTTCCTCTCCCTTCCCCATAATGGTTGTAATGCTTTTTGCAACCACCCCCCACCCTAGATCCAATGGCAGCAAGATATTTTCTCCTCTCCCTAACATGATCCTTCCCCCAAAAGCCTTGCCTGATCCCAGTTCTTAAAATCCAGTGTAGCCCACCTCCACCCATCTCAGCACCACTACCTACCCAAGAAGGAAAAGGATGGTTTTGCAATGTTCTCCAAACTTTATCATGGAATGTTAACACACTGGGGGCTGGCTGTCAGACAAGGGAAGATGAAGAGATAGGGCTGCCAGTTAAACAAAGCCACAATTCGATTTATTCAAAATGGGGGTGGGCTACCCTGGATTTATTTTTTGTAACCTTACCTGGTTATCAAAGAATGGAAAAAAAAACTGATTGCTGTATTGAATGGTCAAGCTACTTGTGCTTAATTGCTCCTGCACTTAGTGCTCCCTCCCCCTAGTGGGTGCCTCTTGGTCTCTGGGCAGCTGCCCCATGGGCCAGGGATTTTAGCTGTGTTTTCCCTGAGCTCCCTGACCTGTCTTGCTTGATGCCTAAGTCATCTTCTCCTGCATCACACTTGACTTACTCTGCTACACCCTGTTAGGGGTAGTGTCCCCTACCTGGTTTGCAGCCTCAAGCTGTCTTCTCAAGTCCCCTTCCTCCTGGTACAACTCCTTGCTAATGCCCCCCTTTGCTGCTGACGTACCACTACTCTATGCCCCTTGTATACACTAACTGGGTACCCCCCCTTACCTGCCCAGCTGCCATATGATGTTATTTCTTGTCTGTTGCCTGTTGACTGCTGTACTTTGACTCTGTATTGCTTAATCTGTACCCAACTGTCCATTGTTGACTGCTGTGCCTTGACTCTGTACTGTTATTTGTCGGTACTTGTGCCTTGACTCTGTATTGTTATTGCCTGTACACTGTAATTCTCCCAGGTTTCACATGAAAATAGGCACCTGTCTCTCTAGTGTGCTTACCTGATAAACAAAAGCTAAATAAATAAATAAAAAAAACTTAGATGCTGCACTGATGCTCTGAGTAAACCTATTTGTCCCTCTGTGGTATTTTTAATTGTGGTGCAGTAAGCTTGAAATCTGTCTTGCCCTCCCTTGCATATTGTCCTGTAGCAACACATAAATGTTAAAAAAATCAGACAATGTTTCATCTGCAATGTCATTATGACTTTGTTTATTTTCTCAATTTGTTTTTCTCGTCCCATATTTAGTTTACACATGTTACCTAAATAATCTTTAGCTTTCCACTTTTCTTACCTCGGTTTCATCTTTTTAATTTCTTCAGTCTATCCAGCATTCTTCCATTCTTTTACAGCCCCAACAATTTTTCATTTACTTAGCTGTCCTTTTGCTTGCATTTTTTTATAATTTACATTTTTCTTTCTTAGGCGCCAGAGTTATCAGGTTGGCAACCTCACAGCCCCATCCACAGCAACAACTTGTGCTCTAAACCTCATGAGGATAGCAAATCCTCCCCCAAGCACTTTTTTCTCTCATGGTTTTAGAACAGGTAAACCCCACCACTGCCTATCTCAACCCCACCACTTTCCTAACAAGCCTTGACAATGCCATTGAGTGGTGTTGTCAATTTTAATGTATGTCATTATCCAGCCCAGCACTGTACAGTGATTCTCAGCCCTTCCTGCCTCAAAAGTATTGTAAAGTCTCCTCTTAGACATTTCTCTGCTACCCTCATAAAACAAGAAATACCAACCCTGCATAGCTAAGTCCCAAGAGTCATTCCACCCAGAGTCTTATTGAGTTACTCTGTTTTTTATATTGGCACCCTTTTTCGATCCAACAGTGTAGGACAATCCTCTGCCTCTTTCCATTACTGCTGGACCCAAATGCTGGATTCATGCCCCAGTATGGCTTCGTGTGGCCCCTACAAACCACTACTGGGATAAGAAAAAAGTATTCTGGACCACTAGCAGTGATACGAAAAGGCAAAGGATTATCATGCAGCCTTGGACCCAAAATGAGGTGCCAATATAAAAAAAATAGGGTGACTCTAGGGGGGCTCTCAGGGCAGTGTGGGGATCACTTGAGGGGCTGAGATGGTTGGGGTGAACTTTAGTTCTTATAAAGCCACAAACAGGCAGTGGAACTGCTTGGAAGGAGTGGTGTCAGTTTCTGTCTGTCTTACAGGAGCAATTTCTGTGGCCAACCCCAAATTCTGTGGCTGGCCCCAAATTCTGTGGCAGATCATAATTTCTGTAGCAATCACCACGTGCCACAGAACTGCAGAAAACAGGGGGCCTTGCCTATATATGAGAAGACATACTGTAGCTTCTCTCCGCATGACGTTGCAAGGTTCCTCAAAATGGTGGCAATGTATTAACAACATAGGGCAGACTTAGACATTGATATCAATGACTGCAGACAGGTACCAGTAAGACTGATGCATCATTTGAAAGAACTTTACATGGGTTTTCAAATAATCAAGGTCACGGTTAATTAATTATAGTAACTCATATAGCAATTGGCTATGTTTTACATATATGGTAAACATTTATTTCAAATATACCAAAATTGGTCATCTTTGGTATACTGAAAACGCATAAAAGAGTTGGACAATATATGATGTACATATGCCACATAGAATGTTTGGGCAAGGCATTGCCAACATAGTTTGTGAAATATGAATCAACTCTTTTCTATAGTGGATGCGTATCATTGATATGTGTTCTATATGTACATATGTCATAAATTCCCCACTATTTCATATATTTCCAATGCACAAACACAGAGTAGTTTTTGGCTTTCTTTAAGTACATTTATTGCTATGTGTGCAAAATATAGTTAGTTCAGTATGGGAACATTAACTGAAATGTTTCATGTTAAACTGTACTGTATATAAATAAACCTTGGTGTTTCCCCTGTGTTTTGGCACCAATCCCACTGACTCAAATATAGATGGATTTAGTACTGAGTTACTAGGTTAGTCCATGGAGTGTTTAAAAGGTTTATTATGACAACAATTAGTGCTCTCAGTTTAGGGAGAAAAAAGCACAACAGAAAAAGCAAATACTGTATTACTCTGTTAAGCCCCACCCCTTCCCTGTAAGCTATAGGTTCTTAAAAGCATGCTTCAGGACCACAGATTCAATCAGCTTCTTTACTAAATGCACTGATTAAATGGGACTCAGAAAAAGTGAGAAAGGTCTGAAGACTGGCCAGTTTCTAATTATTTCTTATACAATTCCATTCTCATTCGCTCAGATAAGAACAGATTACACCAATGGCTGGATCATGCAGCCAGTGGATCCCTTTCTTTAACTCACTGATCGTGATGTTTCACTATCTTCCTCTTCATATAGTTTACATCTTTTTGATTGCATTAAAGGGCATCTGATGTCTCAGGTAGCATTTGGGAAAATAAAATGCTTGGAACACACTAGCTTCTATGTCTATTTTTAGCTTACCCTTCCCATATACTGTAGCTATAACATGAAAACAGGATCACTGTCCCCTAGACTGATTAATTAATTTATTTAAACAATTTACCACAAAAGGCCTACTGAGCTGCAAGCAGCTCATTTCCAGAGGCAGCCTCGGGGAAGAGAACATGGGATGCAGTAAATAACAGTACTATACAACTAAGAATGTGAATAGTAAATAACAATTAAACACTGTACTCTACATGAGCAGCATTGTATACTCTATGCACAAAATATAGCACCAGTGTGAGGACTGGAGGTAAGCAGCATATACAGTAACAATGAAATATAGCAGCGACATGAGGATGCAAGGTCTAATATAAAATATTGGCAAGAATTAACAAGAGTGGGGCTAAATGCCCAGGGCAACTGTAGTTAATATGAAGGACAAGGTCACCAGAAGGCATGGGAGTAGGGTCACTGAGTTTTTAATTATACGGTTAGCCAGTCATTTGGCCTAGATATAAACCAATTTTAGCCATTCTCTCAAAAATGTAGTGCAAACCATCAGATTTTGCACACATATTGGGAACAAAATGTCTTTTGCCCATGGAGCAAATTTTGTTGCATTCAAAATTGTGCAATGTACAGTTACTGCAAACATGGGTGCAAAGTGGTGTTTTCAGCACAGAGTATGTGAAAAACTCTAAATTTATGGAGCTACAAAGATAGTACACAGTAGCGCAGAAAAAGACTAAGTCTATTATGTCTGCCCTGTTGTTTCTATCTAGAATTCATTAATCCTTTCAGAGCGCCCAGATCCCCATTTGACATTTAGTGCAAAAATAGGAAAAAACACCACATTTGACTCATACTCCTGTTTTCCATCTGTTGATTAGTTTTTACAAAAAAATGAAACTGTGGGAATGAGAAGAGAGTAGGGGAGAAATGGAAGATGCAGGCTTCGTCTAGTCTGGCAGCTTGTCTTTCCCTGACATTACAATCCTCTACCAGTGGCACCACAGTCTGTTGCTATGAAAATGGTTATGATTTGACAAACAGGAGATTATACTGTAATGTCAAGTACAGTAAAGCCAGATCATATACAGTCTAGTGGACAGTGAATCTTTTTAATGCTAATCATTCCAATAATAATATAAATGTCAGCCTATCATTTACAGTAAACTGCAACTTGTGTGTCATTTTTGACCAGAAAAGGTACACTAAGCTGTAACAGGTACACCCTTGTGGGTGGGTAGCATGGACCTGTTTTATTTATGGGAAATGTTGACTATGGCACCAGGGAAACTCCACTACTCTTCTTCGATAAGTGCCATGGGATCTTTAACTTCCACCTGGGCAGCGAACAGAGAAGGGAAGGAGGGACCTTGTTTTAACATCTCATCCAAAGGATGACAACTCAGCAGTGCAGTACTCATTTCATCCTACACTACAATCTGATTTACGGGTATTATTCCAAGTGTCTGGTGAGGGACTAGAACATTTAACCCTCCAATCTTTTGGCCCCGGAGATGAGTATGCTACATCCCAACCCACTGATCTGGACAAAATTAAATCAACTTATATTTCCGGTTTTCTACCTTTTTCCATTTTTCACAAATTTCTTGTTTTTCAGATTACATGTCTATCAACTCTGGTATATCACCTAGTCCCATTCTCTGACTAATACAAGGGCATTACCCATCAAAGTATTGGCTCTTTTTATGTCTAATTGTCTCATAAGGACAAGCAAGGATTTTTTTTGGGGGGGGGGGAGGTACGTTAAAAAGTGCTAGCAAGTGCTCTTCAACACTGTTTTCTGATTTGTGGTATTGAACCATGTGGTAAGAAAAATATGTGGTCTTGATCTATGTCAGAAAGAAACAAGTTCATATATAATATTCGAAAGCTGTTTTAAAATCATTTTTCATTATATCAGTTTCTGTTATTTTATAAACAGACAATTTTATTTGATTGTATTTTAGTTTTTAGTTCTGCCTATGCACTGCTATCACTGTATTGAATGTTATTTGAAATGATAAAGCAATGACTGGAAATGGTATTCCAATCCGATGGCAATACCAGCACAGCAACATACCTCGCTGTTGGCAAAATCAACACTTTGCCAAAAGCTCACTGTGTTGGTGTGTCCAAGACAGGGGTTCACTGTCTCCTGGTCCTGCACCCCCCCTACCGAGTCAACTCTGAGCAGAGTTGACAATCTATAGTACAGGGGGTGCAGGGCAGAGCCCTCCACATGGGAGGTTAGTGGGCGAAGCGCCCCGATAGAAAAGCAGGACTGAGAAGCATTTGGGATTTATGTCTACTGCAACTTGTGGTTCACATAAATCCTGTTGCTGTGATGCTGGTCAACAAAAGTGTTGCCGAACTGGCATCATAGATCTGCTGGAAATGATGTATTCTAATTGGCTGACAGCATTCTAAAATGGTTATAGTAACAGCTGGAAACCCTCAGGTACAGTAGAACCATCATATTTCTGCTATGAAAACAATCTGTTAAAATATAAAAAGATTGAGTTCTGTTAAAAGCTTTAAGGCACTGCAGGGGTTGGGTTGCATTTATTAATCTAACCCTAGGGGCCTGAGGTAGTTGGCTTCACCTTATGTCCCTTGATTTTCCTGTGGATACATTAAAGGACAGTAGCCCTACCCCTGGTCATGGCATAATGCTTTATATGCTTCTGTAAATCTTCTTATACTGTACTGTATCTTGTTCCTTAGCAGGACAGAGCAGAAAATTGGTTACAAGATCTAGTCTACCTTTCTTAGGCAATAAACCAATAAATGAAGAACTAAATAAATAACATGAAGCATAAAAGGAATGATGACTTGGTTAGCCATGGTAGGAGAATGAGTGTGTGTAGTAGTTAAGCCCCATGATATGAGAGCAAAGACATATCCCTGAATGTAAAACAATGGCAGGAAAAAGAGCAATCTGATTTGCTGACTGCATTGGGCTACATTAATGACTGGAACCCCTTATGTACAATAATACAGTTAGAAGTAAACATTAAAGAAATAAAAACATATAGTTGCATAATAGCATCAGATACTCCAGTGCTTGGGCTGCCGCTGTTAATCTAACCATAATGCATCATACCCTCTGTTTTGCCTGCTCCTTATACTCACTCTATGGTCAACTGTAGTAACCTGAACCCTGATTGTGCTTTATACTTAATAAAGTTCCCCATGCACATCCTGTTTTGAACAGTTACTATATTGCAGGAATTTAGGAGTTCCAAGTGTCTGCTGGACTCAGTAAAGTGAAGACCCTCCCCCAGCCCATTACAAAGTCTCTGTGAGCAAAACTGCACAAGAAAGTCAAGTAGAATCCTTGCAGTCCAGCCTGAAAGTCAAGTGCTGCTTTTTGCCAAATGCAGGAAATGTGCGAATAGCTGGGTATTGAATTCTTGCTTCCCCTATGCAAATGTATAATGTTGTTAATATATTTGATAAAAGAGACGTTATTCTTCAATTTTAGTGGAACCCAAACTGTAAAATTAAATTTGGCTGGCAGAATGAGATCTGATACCCGATCGTTAGTGCACATCTCTCTCTTTCTCCTCTGCAAATGTTAGATTAGATAGCCTGTTTATTATTTCTTTTATGGAATATTACATTAATGGTTATCAGTGTGGGCTTTAGTGGTATTCATTTAGCTTTTTGCAAAAGATGAAATGTGACGGTGGAAAATTTTAGAAACAAATTGTTATGCCATTATGCCATGTGTCACTGAACCCTTAAAGCAACAGTTCATGTTATGGTCAAACTTTTGTACATATACCTCAACATGGTAACCTAATATTATAATAACAAAAGGGACTTAAGGCCCATCTTGTTTGACCCTCCTACCACATGGCAGTGGCATAACAAATTTGACTAGGGACCTGGATACACATCAACGCTTATTAGCGGGAAATGCATCTGGTACATCCTACACATGCTGTTTAAGCCACAGTAGTATTCTCTCTTAGCTATTCTGTCTAGTCCTGATTTGAAAGCCTGAATGCTCACATACAGTACATACATACATGTGCATATCTTGGGGCTGTAAGAAAACCAGTGGTCCACCACGTTCCTCCCACCCACTTGCTCAGTGGGAATAACCTGTCACCCTATTTTCTTTAAAATATCAGTCTAGTCTGAGCTTGAAGGTTATAACTAGTGCCAATGGTTTCTAGATACAAACTTTCTCAAATTGCAATGATAAAAACTGATGCAATTTCAGATAATTTCAGATTTAATGGCTACTGTAGGTTTTTTATCAATAACTGGTAAAACTACAGCAGTTTAACTATGCATATTGCCCCAGGCTACAGAATTCCAATGATTAGGTTACCATAGTCCAGTTAAAAATGAATTACTATGGTAAAAAAAAATACAAGTGTGTATGTGAATGTTAAGTTTTGAAAGAGAGAGACACTAACAAATTCAGGTGCAGAAAAATGTTGGTCTACTCTTGCTTCAGATGTAATTGACAGACTCTAAACATTCATTTTAAAAGCTGATTCCTTTTTGAAGACGTCCTTTGCTGAATAATCAATGGTTGGACTGATGCAGGAAGTCAGACTACAAGAAAACTGAACAGAAACAAAGGGCATAGACCAAAGGTGCAAACTGATTTCCAGTCACCTTACTTGGGCACCAGCATTTGAGCCTTTCTACCATTTTAATACTCTGGCAACAGTGATAAGTTTTATATGGAGGTAGAGGACTTTGAAATGTATCTATTCATAAAATATAACCTGTCTAAAATTTGAAATGCAGCAGCTTATAAAATATGAAGATCTGCATAAAACATAAGTTGTTATGGAAGGTGACATAGGTTTTATTTATGAGACAGAAGGAGACAAAAGACAGAAAAGCAATATTTTGGATGAAATTTGATTCAAGTTTGCAAGTTCTGAAAATAAAAACTGCAGCAATTCCGACAATGTGTATAAAGCAATGGCCCTAGTTTTTCCAGTATCAGCTGCTACCACATGCTCTGGCAGTCTGGTCCATGTGTTCACTGTGACGCTTGACCAGCTGGTTATGATTGTTGTATGATATTTGTAAAATAAAAATATAGTATGTTATTGTCTCACATAAGACAGCCTGTGCTTCCATGTGTGCCCCCTTCCCAGGTTTCAGTGAAACTACAGGATACGTAAACTGACCAGAGGATGTATGAAATTGACCAGTAAAGGGGAAACCTAGTGTTTCCTGTCTGTTATTAATTAAAGCTCTGGCCATCTGCCAGAGGATAAGCCTAATAAACCTTTATGATATCCTAGAGGAAACTATTGATAACAGCAATGTGTTAAAACGCCATAAAAGCCTTTGATCTCCTTGGGAAAACAGGAACCAGCCACCAGTTCAAAGGAAAGACTTGATTAAAGACTGTCATACTTTAGGAAATGGCTTTTTGTTTCTGAAGTCACATTATCTAAGATACCTACTGATAGGAAATCACAACGCACGTTTGTATTTTTCTGATTCTAAAAGGAGGAGCTAGATGACTCATAGAAATGGTGTGGAGACACAGAGTTTAAACTGAATACTTGTGTCTGAAATGTTGTCATATCATCTTGGGACTCTAGAGAGACACATCTCTCTGATCTAACTTTAAAACACACTTCCCAGAGGTAATATCTTAGACAGAAAAGGTCTAAATGTATTGTGGTAGGAGTTTTTGTTTTGTACTTTTCCTTTGTTCTTTTATGTGATCATGAGCTCCTCGATATATTGTTCTGTGTTTACATTTTTCATATTTTTATCATCTTTTAGTAAAGAATCTTTTTTTTCAGGATACTGCCTGGATGTGTCTTCCAAGTTCTTTTTGCGTGTGATGTATATGTGGTTAAGTCTGACAGCTGTTTTGAAGGGCTTGATTGTGTTACTAAACTGGGAAAAGGTAAGAATATATCTAAGGTCTCTTATAGAGTTTTAAGGGTTCATTTTGGAAGCCTGGCATTGTGTTCCTGGTAAAAGATTGTACCATAATCCCCAAAGAGGGTACATATCTGAGCCTGTACATTGGATACGCTAGCATAAAGTTCACAGTATAAATCCCCCCAGAACTTGAGACTAAAGGTGATTTGGACCCAAAAGTAATAATAATAATAATAATTTTATTTGTATAGCACCTTTCAGTATATCAAGGTGCTGAACAACTTTAAAACAATTCAAACACTACATAAAACAACACATGTACATAAAATCAGCATACAACAAGATGAAATATTTGATAATAAAATGCATTAATAAATAACTTAATTGTCTAAAAAGCCATACTCCACAAGTAAGTTTTCAAATCCTTTTAAAAAGTTCCACGGAGGTGCACTGCTGTAACCGACATGGTAGAGAGTTCCAAGTGGGTGCAGCATGTCTAAATGCTCTGCTGCCAGAAGATTTTAAACTCACTCTTGGGATCTCTAACAACCCCATGTCGGCCGAGCGGAGTGATCGGTCAGGGCAGTAAGGCACCAGGAGGTCTTTCAGATAGGCTGGACCCTGGTCCTGAAGGACTTTAAAAGTCAACAAAATGACTTTAAAGGTGACAGTAGACAGAAGGGTTACCCTGTCTGTTACCTGTTCACACTATTGCACTCAGAGGTTGGCAGTGTTGAAGCAGAGGGCCTGATCTGCTGAGAATGTTTGTGACAGATTTGGTTGCCAGCAGTGTGAAAAATTTGATAACACAAACTTTAACTGTTCAGTGTGTCAGCTTAATACTGTACAGCTTACTTGCAAAATAAGGCAGTAATTTATTTTTAAAAGGGAAACAGAACTATATAATTTTGTTTACAGTCAAGTTCCTACCTATTTTATTTTTTTTTCTAAAGTGCAGGTTAGAGTAGCCATAGTTAGGGAAGAAGATGGCTTGACCTCATAGATGCCCTGTTGGCATCAGATGCCCAGAGCATCGAGTCACAGACTGTGACTGTAAAGGACCAAACCTTGGGCATGGAGGGGCCAGCGCCCAGTGCAGTGTCCAGATCCAGTGAGAAGGACAGCAGGGCAAGTGCAAGCCAAGGGCCACAGCAGCAGGGGAAGGTCATCAGCATTCTGAAGCCAGAAGCAATCAGGCTGCAGAATGAGTTGTGCAGAATGGAGCTGGCGTTCCAGAGGGACGCTGAACGAGAACGGTGAGAGGCGGAGAGAGAACGGCAAGAAGTGGAGCAAGAGAAACAAGCTGCAGAGGAGAAGAGGGTGTGTGAACAGCAAGAAGAAAACTGAGAGGAGTGTGAGAACCAGAGGCGACATAAACTGGAGAAGCTATGACTCCAACCACCAGCACCAGAGCAGGTAAGTGGCATTGGTTTAACTGGAACTACAGGACTTGGTTACAAATTAAATTCCAAACTGATAGCTGAATTTAAAGAGGGGGAGGATATGGATGCGTTTTAAATTCCTTTGAAAAAGTTTGTATTCAGACAAAAATTCTTAGAGGGTCCTGGAGCTTCTGGCTATCCCTGCTACTTACCTGGAAAGCTCGGGATGTATTGGGTCAAATGGACAATGAGAACAGTAATGATTACAGCAAACATAAAGCTGCACTTTTAAAAAAGTTTGATTTAACTGCAGAATCATACAGAGCTAAATTCCATAACCTCAGGAGAAGCCCTGACATGAGCTACAAGGAGCTAGCCACGAAACAACGTTAGTGTTTAAAACATTAGTGGGAAGCAATTGAAGCAAACTGTGTAGATAAAATTGAAAATATTATATTGTTAGAACAGTCCTTTTGGGCATGCCCAGCAGAGATGAAAACCTGGATGGAGGACTGAGATCCCAAAACAGTGCAAGAGGCTGCTGAACTCTCAGACCACTATGCCAAGAGCAGACCTGCTGTGAGAGTGAATGGGGTGGGTGTGGCAGTACAGAAAGGGAAAAGTGTGCCTTCAGGGCAGCTAAAACCCTCACTGTCTCCACCCAAACTAGTTATCCCCAGGTTTAAAAGAAAAGATTTCTCTGAGAAAATAAATGAATGATGGGCTTGTAAAGAAACTAGGCATATTGCCAGACAGTGTCCCAAAAGGATGAACAATATGTAAAATGGGGCTAGGAAAGAAGTGGGTTGTTTGTGTGTCCCTGGAAGCATTCCTGTGAACATGAAGGAACACATGCACCCAGTCACGGTGAATGGTATACAGACACAAGGGTTAAGAGACACAGGGGAATCCCTGATGTTGGTAAAAGGGGATCTGGTAGAGTCTGGTCAGCTTATACCCAATAAATTTGTAACTGCACAAGGGTTCACAGGTGAGGAGAAAACATTACTACTCACTAGTGTTCTCCTAGACTTGGGTGAAACAGGGGGAACTGTGCAACAGGTGGCTGTAGCCAAAATGTTAGCAGTTGATGTCATCCCTGGCAACAATCTCAAACAGGGGATGGTGTGTGAAGTTACCCACAGCCAAGCGGGAAGGGGAAATTGTAGTTCCCCGGACCCCATCGAAGCCATTGTGGAAACCACTGGGAGGCTGGTTCTCCAGCCTGTGCCCCCTGATAGGGAGACTAATGAAATGGGGGTAGAAATGTCCCCAGTACCAGTTAACCAAACTTCTACGGAGGGTTACTCCAAAGAAGGAGGGGTAACCCATTGTCAGAGGGTTAGGGATAACAGTGATCCTAGGTGCCCGGTTGCTAGAGCTAGGGACCCTAGTTTAGATACTGATGGGGACCTGTCCCAGGCCTTGGGAATGTGTAAGGAGTTTGCAGCTGCTCAGAAAAGTGACCCTAGTCTAGAGAAGCTGAGAGCTTGAGCAGAATCTGATGGAGTACAAGGAGGTGCCAAGAAACATAAGGTTTATTGGAAAAATGGACTGATGTATACTCAATCTGAAAAGAAAGCAGGAGGGGTGATAGGCAGGCAGCTTGTCATTCCCCAGGGGTACCATGAGCAGTTGCTCAAGATTGCACATGATATTCTCTTGTCTGGTCATCTGGGAATCATGCGCACTATGCAGTGGTTGGGCCAGAATTTATATTGGCCCAACTTCACCCAGCAGGTGAAGGAGTAGTGCAGGTCTTGTCACCAGTGCCATGAAATAGGGAAGGCAATTAAGAAAACACAAGCCACCATAATTCCATTTCCCATAGTGGAGGATCCATTCCAAAGGGTGGAAGTGGATATTGTGTGACCTTTAAATACCCCCAGCTCCTCCAGGAAGAGGTTCATCCTGACTGTGGTAAATTATTCCACCCGGTATCCATAGGCAGTAGCCCTATCCTCACTGAGGACAGACAAAGTGGCAGATGCCTTACTTGGGACTTTCTCCCATGTGGGGTTTCTGCAGGAGGTTATCACCGATCAAGGGAGTTCCTTCATGTCGGACCTGATGAAATGTTTGTGAGAGAAGTGTGGGGTGGTGCAGATGTGCATGACACCTTATCACCCGCAAGCCAATGGGCTTGTGGAAAGATTTAACAGTACCCTGAAGTCAATGCTCTGAGCGTTTACTGAACAGCATGGGAGAGACTGGGAGAAATACCTTCCCCACCTGTTGTTTGCATACTGAGAGGTGCCCCAAGAGTCAACAGGATTTTCCCTCTTTGAGCTCTTATATGGATGCTGGGTACGTGGGCCCCTAGACTTGATCCAGGAGGATTGGGAAGGCAAGCATGCCACCCAGGGCACTCCCACAGTGGATTATGTCCTTAGGTTTAGGGAAAGGCTGAAAGAGCTTATGGGGGAAAGCCCAGAGCAACCTGACAGCTGCCCAACAGAAACAAAAAGTGTGGTACAACTGCAGAGCCAGAGCTCACTCATACACAGTGGGTTAGGCAGACATGGTCCTTATCTTGGTCCGGAAAGACAAGCTGCAGGCTGAGTGGGCAGGACCATACAAAGTAGTTAGAAAGGTAAATGACTTGAGCTATATCATAGAGTTACCTGGCAGAAGACATACAGAAAGAATTTACCATGTCAACATGATGAAGCCATATGCTAATAGGGCTGACATGGTGTTTGCGGTATGTAGTCCTGGGGAGGGGATGGACGAAGGAGACTCCCCTTCTGGACTTGCTGGAAGAAGCAAGTGGGAGTCCTCTGTTGAGGCAGTTAAATTGTCACCCCAGCTGGTCCTGGAGAAGATCTAGGAAGTAAGAGAGGTTTTAGCAGACTTTGCCCCACTGTTTAGCACCAAGCCTGGTTTAATCCCCTTAGCGAAGCACGATATGGAGACAGGGACACAGACGCCCATATGGCGGACAGCATATTGGGTGTCAGAGGCTGTCCAAAAGGAAATTAGGAGGGAGGTGGAGGAAATGCTGGATTTAGGGGTACTCCAGAGATCCCACAGCCCCTGGGCCACACCCGTAGTCCTTGTGCCCAATCTAGATGGCTCTACTCATTTCTGTGTGGACTATCGTAGACTAAATACAGTAATGAAGTCAGACACCCACCCGATGCCCCAGACAGATGAACTCCTGGACAAGTTCGGAAGGGTGACATACCTTATGACTATTGACCTGACAAAGGGGTATTGGCAGGTAGAGTTAACTGCCAGAGCTAGGGAGAGGCTGGCCTTCATCACTCCGATAGGCTTATTTGAAATTAAAGCAATGCCTTTCAGAATGAATAATGGCCCCACCACTTTCCAAAGGCTGGTGAACCAGGTGTTAAATGGTGCTGAAGAGTATGCCGTGGTGTACCTGGATGACATTGCCATCTTTAGTGCCAGCTGGAAGGAACACCTGTCCCACCTTAGGGAAGTGCTGAGCAGGATACAGAGGGCTGGGCTCACTGTCAAAGCTGAGAAGTGCCAGGTGACCAGGGACAGCTCTGTCCTAACCAAGTAAAAATAGAGGTGATCAAGGCATGGCCCAGACCAGAAACACAGAAGCAGGTCAGGAGTTTTCTAGGGACAGCAGGGTACTATGGAAAATTTAGCCCCAAACAGTGCCCTGGCTGCTCCTCTATCTGACCTGGTAAAGAAAAAAATGCCTAAGAAAATTACCTGGGAACCAACCTGTGAAAAAGCCTTTACCAGACTGAAGGAGGCACTGTGCAGTCCTCCTGTATTGACAAGTCCTGACTATAGCAGACCCTTATAGTCCAGACTGATGCCTCAGACGTGGGTATTAGGGCAGTACTGAGTCAGACATCCAACCAAGGGAAAGATCACCCTGTAGTGTACCTGAGGAAAAAAGTTACTTCCCAGAGAGCAGGTTTACTCTACTGTGGAAAAATAGTGTCTTGCCATAGTGTGGGCACTAAAGAAGTTAGAACCATACTTACATGGGCAGCATTTTGAGGTACAAACTGACCACAACTCCCTGGTTTGGCTGACACAAATGGGAAAAACTAATGGTAGACTATTAAGATGGAGTCTTGCCTTGCAAGGGTATGACATGACGATCTTACATAGGGCTGGAGCAACCAATCAGAACACAGATGCCTTGTTGCATCTATATGAGGAATGAACTGAATTGTGGAGCTCATCCCATGCAGGGGATAGAGCCCCCAAATTCAGTCTAGGTGGGGAGGAGTGTGACGCTTGGCCAGTTGGTTATGATTATTGTATGATATTTGTAAAATAAAAATATAGTATGTGATTTTCTCACATAAGACAGACTGTGCTTCCATGGGTGCCCCTCTCCAGATTTCAGTGAAGCTACAGGATATGTAAACTGACCAGAGGATGTGTGAAATTGACCAGTAAAGGGGGAAACCTGGAATTTCCTGTCTGTTCTTAATTAATGCTCTGGCCATCTGCCAGAGGATAAGCCTAATAAACTTTTATGATTTCCTAGAGGACCCTATTGATATCAGCAAAGTGTTAAAACATTGTAAAACCCTTTGATCTCCTTGGAAAAACAGGAACCAGCCACCAGTTCAAAGGAAAGGCTTGATTAAAGACTCATAATTTAGGAAATGTCTTTTTTTCTTCTGAAGTCACACTATTTAAGATACCTACTGATAGGAAGTCACATATGTATTTTTTTTTTATTCTAAAAGGAGGAGCTAGATGACTCATAGAAGGGGTGTGGAGACACAGTATTTAAACTGAATACTTGTGTCTTAAATGTTGTCATATCATCTTGGGACTCTATAGAGACACTGCTCTCTGATCTAACTTTAAAACGCACTTCCAGAGGTAATATCTTAGACAGAAAAGGACTAAATGTATTGTGCTAAGAGTTTTTGTTTTGTACTTTTCCCTTGTTCTTTTATGTGATGGTGAACTCTTTGATATATTGTTATGTGTTTACATTTTTCATATTTTTATCATCTTTTAGTAAAGAATCTTTTTTTCAAGATACTGCCTGGGTGTGTCTTCCAAGATCTTTTTGCATGTGATGTATACATGGTTAAGTCTGACAGCTGTTTTGAAGGGCTTGATGGTGTTACTAAACTGGGAAAAGGTAAGAATATACCAAAGGTTTCTTACAGAGTTTTAAGGGTTCATTTTGCAAGCTTGGCTTGGTGCCCCTGGCAAATGATTGTACCCAATCCCCGAAGAGGGTACATATCTGAGCCTGTGCATTGGGTACACTAGCATAAGGTTCACAGTTTGAATCCCCCCAGAACTTGAGATTAAAGATGAATCAGACACAAAAGCAGACAGGAGGGCTACCCTGTCTGTTACCTGTTCACACTATTGCACTTGGAGGTAGGCACTGTGGGAGCAGAGGGCCTGACCTGCTGAGAGCATTTGTGACATTCACCACTTGTTCAGTGAAGACATTCTTTATGACATTTCTCTTGAAGCCTCCTCCATCCATGACATTTAGTGTCTTTGTGTCCTTTCATCCGTGTGCATCTTAAAGAGCTACAGTATACTTTACCTGCCCTTTGTATTAATCAGCTCTGTATTATCACTGTATCAGTTATGCCTTGTCCAGGACCAATGGATGTCAACAGGCATAATCAGTGTACTCTGCTGACTTCAATAAAATCTGGGAAATCCAGGGGCAACATGAGCCTCAGGCCAGGGCAACAACCACAAACAGAGCCTTCCCTCCTTGAGTGCTTTAGTGTGAGTTTGTGAATGATCTTTGTAAGATGTGTGGGTGCTAAACTTAGGGGCTGTTGAGTACAAGTTTAAAATTCCTGGCAACACCCCTGCCAGGACCATCTTGCAAATGAGCTTGCTCAAGGATGATTTGCCTGGTTAAATAAAGTTTGATTGATTGATTGATTGATTGATGGTGTTATACCTTTTTAGACACATGACTACTATAATTATGTGTGCCCTGAATCTTCTACTTTTCATGAAAACAGTCCCAGTTCTGCCACTTGGTTATCATAGCTCATGCTCTCCAAGCCATTAACCAAATTGCCCATCTACTCTTTACCCTCTATAGCATGCCAGTATGTTTCCTCAGAGCTGGGGACCAAAGCTGCCCACTGTACTCAAGACAGTGTTGGGCCAAGAAAGGATCTGTGCAAGGGCATTATAACATTCCACGATCTAGCTATAGTTCTAGCTTGCATACCTCACTTGGTAGGCCATTCCAAATGTTAAACATCCTCTATGTTAATTACTGCATTTAATGTTTCTTCTTTCAGTTTAAGTGCATATCCTCTAGTTCTGCTTGTACTCATCAGCTAAGACATCTGTGTCCCATATATTGTCTATCGCTTTGCTATTCAGAGCACCTTCATGTCACCTCTCAGCCTCCTCTTCTTTAGGCTGAATTATTTGAGGAGATCCAATCTCTTCTCATAGCTTTTGCCCATGAAGTCATTATAATCTTATCACTGGGGATCAAGTGGTACACCCCGGGGTTCACGTCATTTATTTTAAGTAGAAGTCAAAAACATTCTTGATTCTAAACTTGGAAGTCATTCCAGCACTTTTAAAGTCAAGATTTTTTTCCAGGCCCCAACTTTATTCCAGAAGAGAGCTATTTATGAAGTTAATCTAAATAGTATTGTCCAAATGCCCTTTCTTCCAGGAAAATGAATACTTTCTTGGCTTCTGTGCCTGCAAATTTGTAATGCATTAAAAAAACATTTTTCTATTTTTAAGTTATTGACTTCCACTCTCTTTAGTTTGGATGCTTTATTGTATTTTTGGAAGTTGTATATGTCCAAAATGGATTTACAGTAACTGAAGCCCTGGTTACCCCCAACTTCAGTATCTGAGGACAAGATGCCCTTTTTATTCTATTTTAGACTGCTCATGTTTTCCAGTCATGGCCCTTTCCCCATTTTAAGTATCTAAAATGACATTTTATTTTAGACTGGAAACAAAGAAGAGCTCCATTAAATATGGCAGCCAAGGTTTTAATCAATATTCTCAGCTGTACTTGAACACCTAGGGCCCCATTCTGAGTCACTAATAGTGGTACTAAGTGGGTATTGGGACCACTTAGTGCCATCTCTTTCATGGCAATCCCATCAAACCCTGCTTAGTGGAGTGTCATAACCACTTCTCAACTTCCCATAAATGCCATTATGAGCAGTTGGGGAAAGTAGTCAGGGACCTCTATGAAAATGGTCTGCTGGGCTATTGACTAACGGGATAGACCCCACAGGTGTGGGTCATGCAGGTGCACCATGCCTGTTTACTACCTGCTGGAAGCAGAATAAAACAGGGGCAAAACACTGCATCAGGATGCAACAGCTTTCCAATAACAGGCCTCATTGGAGGTGGACCACTCGGGATCCTCAGGCACCACGGTTATGGAGTGGGCTCCATTTGACCACCAGGGTTAACTAAGGAATACATAATGAAGTATGCAAAACCT
The DNA here is from genome assembly GCA_016271365.2 of Neoceratodus forsteri. Classification (NCBI taxonomy): domain Eukaryota; kingdom Metazoa; phylum Chordata; order Ceratodontiformes; family Ceratodontidae; genus Neoceratodus; species Neoceratodus forsteri. Next base: position 604,111,971 of record CM057449.1, on the reverse strand, counting down.
TTTTAACATGAACTTCTGCTTTCAATGACCTGAACAGAAAGTTCTAATTGGCTGCCATTAAAAGAACAGCAGGATCAATCAAGCATTTGTTAAGAGTCTGATGATCCATCTGACCTCTGTTTCTGTCAAAATACAAGCTTAATTTTTTTTAGAATCATTGCTTGTTACAAGTTTTTTAATCTAGTTTTATTTCCCTGTCACTCTCTCATCCTATGCTTCAGCCATTCCTGGCAAGTTCTGCCCTCCATGGCAAGGGCTCCAAAGGAGGGTCATCCTCACCACGATGGATACAGTAGATATGATTGAGTATAGCCAGTAACAGCCTTCATAGTGTGGGGTCAGAGTGTTCTGGCATCCAACATTTTGCTGGAGACTATTTTACAGCCTGCTTTTGTACTTTCTCTTACTCCTACCAGTCAGAGAGACGTAGCTTCTGGAGGCCTCATGCATTCACAACATAACCCTGTGTCAGTGAAAGCTCTCTGGCTGACTGCAGGTGTCACAGCGGTGCCAGAATCCAATGCCAGCCCTTCTCTTGTTGAGGCACTGTACCAACAGCTTCTACTTCAATCCACGTGCCCCCCAAGGTTAGTGCCCTGATTCCACGCCAGAACTTGGGTTGCCTGCAACTGTACCTCTGGGCCAGTCTGGATACATTTTGTAGCAGTACTGCATTTCCGAACTGTGGAAAAAAATCTGCAATTTACAATTAAAGTGTTTCTCATGTATATTATCTGCATTATATTTTGTAGACCTAAAGGAGCAGTTGGTGGAGCCACTTGCAGTAATCTATCAGACACCAACTTTATTTATTTAGTTTTTGTTAACCGGTTAGGTGCACTAGCCATAAAATGGCTATTTTCAGGCATGACCTGAGAGAGTACAACAAAAAGAGAACAGTTGAACAACAGTAACATGGGTACAATAATACAAATAGAGGAACAGTACAGCAGTGCTACAAAAATACAATGAGTAGAAACAACAAAAAATAATGGCAAGCATTATACAAATAATGGCAGTAAGATATATAAGTACAGAAACCATGGACCCGACCTGTGGAGTGAAAGGGTTAATAAGATAGTAAGGTTATATACAGAGAAATGTGAGGAATGTTCAAACATAACAAGAAAGACTGACAGAAGGAAGGTCAGGGGTGGTAACTGGCAAAACAACAGTGGATGGTCAGCAACAAAGTTCGAGAAGGAAGAGAGCTAGTAGTCAAGAAGCTATTTACAAAGAGAAGATAAAATATGGGGAGGGGAAGAGGAGACAGTCTTGGAGCTGAAGTAGAGCAGGATTGACATTACTGGTAAGTCTTAGGAGCTTCAGGTTGGGTCAAAGCATGTACAAGCATCAGCTAAGGATAGATAACAATGATATTCACTTTTAAATCCAAAGTGAGACTGAGACAGCCGGAGGCTAGGTGGAAGAGCATTCCATAGCCTGGGAGTAGAGTATTGGAAGGCCCCTGGGCCTTTAGTCGTCCAACATCTTGGAACATAGAGCAAGGATTTGTCAGCTGATCACAGGCCACGGGAGGATGGTTGAGGGACCAGCAACACAGCCAGCTGGGATGGGTTTTTTCCCTGGATGATCGAGTCCATTAGTGATCCAAGGTAGTATTGTCTACTGGCAGAGGGTGAGAACCAATTCAGATCTTTATAAAGAAGGCAGTGATGTTTGATTCGAGGTGACGAAGAGGCAAATCGGCATATATTGTTATAAGTCAAGTCCCATTTTAGTAGGGAGGTTTTATGGGCAGAGGTAAGAATAGAGGCAAAATAAGTAAGGGTTGGGAGCAGAATACTTCGGGGGGGGGGAGGAATGCTACAAGTCTCGATGGCTAAGAGGGACCTGGGGGTGGTGGTGGATATCAAGATGAACAACTCGAAGACTTGTAGGAGGGCGGCAGCCCAGGCCAACAGGATGCTGGGATGCATCGCTAGGGGGATCACCTCCAGAAGGAGGGAAGTGATACTCCCTCTGTATAACTGCTTGGTGAGACCGCACCTCGAGTACTGCGTGCAGTTTTGGAGGCCACACTTAAAGAGGGCTATTAAACTCCTGGATAGGGTCCAGAGGAGGGCAACCAAAATGATTTGGGGCTTGGGGGACAGGACCTATGAGGAGAGACTAGAAGAGCTAAATATGTACACATTGGAAGACAGAAGGGACCGGGGGGACATGATAGAGGTCTTCAGGTACATGAAGGTGTAAATAGGGGAGGAGCAGTCATGGTGCTTCGAATGAAGAAGGAGGGGGCCACTAGAGGGCATGGGTGGAAGCTGGAGGGGGGAAGATTCAGGGGAGAAAGGAGGAGGTGCTACTTCACAGAGAGGGTGGTGGAGCCATGGATTGCGCTGCCCAGGGGGCTGGTGGAGGCAGAGACGGTGGAGGGGTTCAAGAGGGGGTAGGACATGTACAGGGAAAGGGTTCTGGAAGGAAAAATCCAATGCAGCAAGAATATCTGGAACTGGGAAGGGAGAAGCCAGAGAAGGACAGGGGGGCAGCAAGGTCAGCTCCCAGGGTGGGGGCTGACCAAATGAGCAGACGCAAAAGACCGTTAGGCCTATTCTGCTGGCATTTTAGTATGTTAGTATGTTAGTAATTGCTAATTTGGCCGAGGGTGTAAGCATGTAGCTAGTTTTGTAAGCTACTCCCAGTTTTGAGTTTACAGCTTTGCACGAGGACTGAATGTGAAGATTAAAATCCAGGTACTGGTCCAGCAGGACCTTAGAAAGAAACAAAGGGTTAGTGCACAAAGACACTCTGTCTTTGTGAAAAATCAAAAAAGGCTTCTCACACATGAGATCCTGCTGCTCTGAAATACTTTGAGCAGAAGTAATAGCAACTAAAAATAGTGCTTTCCATGACAGAAAGCATCCAGACAGCTGTGGGGTCAGAGGGCTGGAAATGGCCAATGCTATCTCCAACTTTAAGAAGGGAAGAGGTCAGACCAAGGAAACTACAGGCCAGTCAGCATGGTATCAGTGCTGAGTGAGGCCATGGAAGTCATTATCAAAGGGAGAATAACTGAGTGCTTAATTGAAGCCAAGGTTCTTAACCCCTCTCAGCATGGCTTCATGCTGAAAAGATCATACAAAGTCATAATCCTGATCATCTTCTGAGGGGGGTGTCCAAGGAGATGAAAGTCCAGGGCTGTAGATGTGTCTATGTTGTTTTCAGCAAAGCCTTCAACACTGTGGTGCATAACAAGCTTCTGGTCAAAGAACAGCTGTGCAATATACATCAGAAAGGAGCATGGTGGAATGCTAACTGGCATTTGGGCAAGAAGCTGAGGGCTGTGTTGGATGGGCACTGCTCCAAGTGGAGGTTGACACTGAGTTGTGTTGGTCGGGAAGCAGTGCTAAAGCTACTGCTGTTTAACATTCTCACTGATGATTTGGAAGTTTGGGCCTACAACAGGTTGCATACATTTGCTGATTTCAGTAAGCTCAACCAAGTTTGTGGGCTCCCTTGACAGAGAAAAAAAATTACAGGAGGACATGAATAAGTTGGGAGAGTTGCCTGACATTTAGTGTTTCAGATTCAATGTAGCCAAATTATGAACATCCAAACATACAAAATAGCCAGCAGAAGAAGGCCTTATGATCTATCAAATCTGCTTGATTATGGAGCCCCTGATCCAGCAATTACTGTATGCCATACCCCCTCCTCACCAGCTCTCACTCTCCCCTTCTTCTCATCCCCCTGAACCCTCCTACTGTGTTATAAGTTATAACCTCAGGTGCAAATTCATTACACCCTATCATCACTCACTTTGTAAAGAAGTTTGTTTGTAAAAGTTTATTTCTTATAAATTCAAGGAAAAGTATAACCCTTTGAGTGGTTACTCATTTGCAATGGGGTCCATTACATACAAAATAATTTCATAGGAGTACACGCAAGTCAAAATAAATATTTTGCAAAATAGTGCTTTGTCACACACAAAATGTAGCTCATCTATTAACAGACAACGACATAAGTAAGGCATTTTTAAAAGTTGTACCTTTAGACTATATTTTAGAAGTTATACTGTGAAGCAAAACACTGAATTCTAAAACTGACTGTATTTACACCTTTGTATCCTTAACACATTAAAAAAGACAGCACGAGTGTTCACAGTACATTTCACATATAAACAGCAGTTCCAGAAACTGTTCACGTATGTTTCCATGGAAGAAAGTGCTAGAGTACAGAAAGTGAATGAAATATAGACACGGGGAAAAACAACTAGGATGACTGCCCACAAGGTTGTCTGAATATAATGTAAAGTCCTCAGACGGGTCTCTTAACCTTCTTCTTGAACCTTCCCCCTACCAGCTTATAGCATTGACCCCTTATTGTCTTGTTCCCAATGAGACAAAAGAGGTTTCCTATATCCGGCTTGTTCATACCTTTCAGGTACTTAAAGGTTTCAATCACGTCCCCCTCTCTCCCTCATCTCCTCAAGTGAGTATATGTTGAGTTCTCTCAGTTAGTCCTCCTGTGCTTTGCCTTGCTGTCCCTGAACCATATTCGCTCTCCTCCTCTGGACTGCCTCAATGTGGTTAGTATTCTTTTTTCAGGTAGGGGCTCCAGTACTGCATGCTGTACTCCAGGTGCAGTCACAACCAGGATATGTACAACAGCAGTATAATCATAATTCAGGGTACTACACTTTGGAAGGAGAAACGAAAGTTGGACCTTAAGCAATGTGTGGGGTTCCAATTACTGCAGTGGAGGAGGAAAAGGACCTGGGGTATTATAATACATAAGGTTCTAAAGCACGGTAAGCTTTGTACAGCTGCTGTCAAGAAGGCTGGAAGAATGATGAGGTGCATTAAAGGAAGGGAACATTGTTTAACCAGGAGTAGCATACTAAACTGAAGCTCGTTTCCAGATGCAACCTGGGAGCACAAGAAAGTTAAGTGACTTGCTCAGGATCACACAGTATGCACCTAGGCAGCTGTGGGATTCAAACTCAGGTCTCCAGACCTGCAGCTCAGAGCCTTAACCCACTGCGCTATACTGCCTCCTAATTAAAACTAGGGGGATGAACAACTGAGCAGGAAAAGTAATCCTGTCATTTTACAAGGCCCTTGTGAGATTTCTCCTGGAGTACTGTGTGCAATTCTGGGCTCCTTAATTCTAAAAGGAGATTAAGACAGTCATGACTAAAGCAGGGAGGTATCACCAGAGGGCATGGTTTGAAGTTGGAAGGTGGAAGGGTGAGGGGGGAAAAGAGGAGGAGGTTTTTCACCGAGAGGGTGGTGGACCCTTGGAATGCACTGCCTGGTGAGCTGGTTCAGAGATCCACTGTAGAGGGCTTCAAGAGAGGGTGGGACAGACACAGAAAGTGGATGTATCAGATGATGGCCTGTCCCAGGGGGGTGGGGATGGATGATAGGGGTTTCTAGAGAACAAGGGATGGGAGGGTCTCGGCACCCAACTAAGGATCTAGGTTCGAGCAGACTCGATAGACTGTAAGGCCTAATCTGCTGGCAAATAGTATGTTAGTATGAGGGTGCAACACTGGGCCATCAAAAGGATCAAGGGTATGGAGGACAAAACATATTAGGAGAGATTAGAGGGCCATAACATGTTTATCCTGGAGAAAAAGAGACTGAGAGGATCATGATCTCAGTCTTCTGCAAACTCAAGGTGTCGACATGATCTAGCAGACAAAGATGTTCTATCTGGTGTGATCCAGCAGGATGAAGGAACATGCACTGAAGTTCAGGGATGATAATTATGGGGATAACTTGGGAGGAACATCTTCTACCAGAGGTTTGTGAACCCATGGACCGACCTAACAATAAAGGATGAAGATGGCGCAGACCTTCAATGTAAACCTGAACAGATTTCTGATTACTAGAGAATTGCAGAATACCCTGGGAAGTAAAGTGGGAAGGGTATCCTTTCAAAGTAGCACTTGTTTACACAGCATACTTATTAATATCTTCTTATGAAGCAAGGGGTGGGGCTGACCTGATTGACCTTGGGTGGCTTCTGACCATAGATTACAATGTTGCTATGTTGCCAGAAGTCTCAGAGTAGTCACTGCAGCTCAGCAGTTATCTTTGGTATTTTTGGAGGCAATTGCAATACTGAGGTTGTCTTGGTCTAATGGGCTGCTATAAATTTCAAACCCCTTTAACAGCAGGCTGTACAGTGCTTCACTTTGTACTAGCAGAATCAGTTCACAAATCGGCTGGCATTTCTCACCCCAAAAATGAGATCCTGTCAGATTTCTGATAGCATATAGGAAGAAGACAGCACTGATTGGCTTCCCTGGCTTTTTGTTCTGGCGAAGTATGGGACCAATCAGTATAAAATTCCAGCTAGCACTCTGCCAGAGACATACATGCTGAACTGTGTCGTTACTCTATGAGAAACCGCATGATAACTTCAAATACAAAGTGTCAGAAGGAATTTTTCAGTCTCTGACAGCTCATAAATTACAGTTCATTGACTCCTTTCCTCGGACTGGGTTTAAATTAATAGGCAGTCAAATGTTTTTTTCTGCACAGCGGGGCTGGAAAGTGACGCAGTTAGAAGCTCCTTCCTTTAACCACTGTACTAATATGGATTAGTTCAAGTCACTTATTTTTCATTAAATCTTTTGTTCCTCAGGATTTAACAATTCTCTCAGCGTGTTTTAGTAGATAGGTCCAATATTAAAGACACTGCCTGGAGCACCACCTTGCCCACTCTGAGCTACCTACCCAAGGGAGTGGGACACTTTCATCCTCAAAAACAGTCTCACTAGCTTGATATTCTGAGGTTTTCTAATATGTCTAAGTATTGCTCTTATTCTAGTTCAGTGATGTATTGAAGTATGATATTTAGATGAAGCAACCAGCCATTAGGAAACATGGGGTTACACATACCAATAGAATGATTCTGATTCTGCCCCAATTTTCTCCTGACTTGTCCAGAAACAACATGTGCATATGTGAGTGTGTGTATATGTGTGTGTGTGTGTGTGTCTGTGTGTGTATGTGTGTGTGTCTGTGTGTGTGTGTGTGTGTATGTATCTATATCTATAGCTATATCTATATACATATCTATATCTATACTTTTTGTTTTTCTGATTCACTATTTTTCTTCTCCAAGATGCTTACATCTACCTAACCTGGCCCTGTCACCCCTTGGACTGTACCCACTGATGGTTCCCACCCCACAGTTTCCCCTGCCATAGTTGAGGCCCATCTTTCTATGGGGTACTACATCCATATCATAGTCACAGACAGGTGCTATAGTAGTAGCTGTGTGCTTTATTTGTCTGCAAGTCTCATCTCTTAATGCTGCCATAAACAGGGTTGTATGTGATAATGGCGAAACAAAAATAATGAGGCTAAGAAAGGTGAATGCAAAACAGCATGGCCACATACAGCGACTGGCAAATGACAGCAATGGTCAAAACAGTGACAAAGTGCACAGTGGCTTTCTTCGGGGGGTTTGCCCCATGTGCCTCCCTTACTAAAAATAACCAACTCCGGGGGGGGGGCGCAACTTGGGGAGGGGGAAAAGCCACCATTTCGGCCATCACTGTCATGTGCCAGTTGTTGTAGGCTGCACTGTTTTACATTTGCCTTTCTTGGCCTCATTACTATTGTTTTGCCATTATAATGGGATGCCCATAAATGGAGCCCATGTGTGTTCTTGATGCAGCATGATATGAGGAGAACTTGCCATTGTCCACTACTGTTACTGCAGACAGTTTGTATGATTTTGCTTGGCCACAAGGGATTAATTGCATGCAGACTCATCCCCCCATGAAGGTTGAGGGTATCTGGGAGAGTTTCTTTAGCTTACTACCAGCCTGTCAGGGAAGACCTGGGGTTTCTTCAATATGGAATCAAAAATGTATTACAGGCAAAACCATCACAATGGACAATGCATGACTACAGTTCTTTCTTTTTTAATTATTCTATTTTTTGTTTATTTTAGGTTTTCTCCTCTTTTGCCCATACAGCTCTTGCTCTCCTTGTCTGCAATGCAGGAGATTGGATCCCGTTAGTGGGTCATGCATTGCATGTGACTAGTGAGCAGTGAAAGTGATTCTGCTGTCGACCCTCCATGCCCTCCCACCAAAGGGACCCTTCCAGCAACTGTCACTGCAAGAGGCAGGCAGGACTAAGGAGGATTCTCACAGAATGGCTTCCATACCCAAGGGGTCCACAGGGGGCCACCTGTTCTGTGTGGAGAGCAAGATACCCTCCCAAAGAGCAGAATGCATGCCTAGGACTGCCTTCCCTGCTCCTGCAGCAGTCATTTGGAATCCTGGGATCATAATGTCCCCTGTGTTGAAGGCAAGCACCTTCACCTCTAGGCCAGTGGAGTAGTCAAAAAATTAGATTTCTTTCTAAACAAATCTGGGAAACTATGAGTAGGATTCAATTATAAAATGGATAAGAGAAACCAAGATTTGTGATGAGTCACGTGTGATCACATGCTCATGCATTATTCCAACACAATAGCACAGGTCAGAAATATTTAATGTTCTGCACATCATTACTCAGTTTTAAAATAAAAATCCATGGAACCATTTTACAATCATATATAGTAAGGCGCTGCAGGGTGTGTGTAATTGTGGAGCAATGGCATTTCTCAGGTGTGTAAGGCACTCAGTTTTGCCTCTTGCGTCATTTCCCAAGGTGTGCTGCTATCCCACAATAAAGTGCACCCTATCCAGCTTATAGTACTTCCTAATTTAAGGATATGCAAAGAACCTCTCAGACATGAACCTATAGAGGTCTGCCTGTTTTTGTGTTTGCTCAGGTGGATGTTAAAGATCATATGGCACATCTCAAAAAGAGTAGATGAAGTTCCCCTGTGTACAGCTTAAATTCACCCCATTCATTAAAACTACCAACAGCGTTACCTGGTTCATTATCTGCCAGTCTGCATCTTTGTCCCCCTTTCCCCATGACAGGGATAAAAACAAAAAGTATGTACTTGAGCTCCATTTCTGGTATAAAAAAAAACACAACTAAATAAGCAAATGTTCTCTTCTTCCTAGTGTTCATTGGGTGTATGATCACAAAAGTTGTACTAGGGGATGGTTTCACTGTTTTGTTTTTTAAAGAACATGTGTAAGTGATGCGGAGGCATGCCCCATAACTTGCACAAGCAATCAAGTAAGTTAATCTGTCTCTGCTTCTGCGAGGAGATCTTTAAAATTACTTTTATTATCTTTTATTTCATTATTTAATGGATTTATTTATTAGAAGGCTCACAGGACAGTGGTTTATTTGACCAACATAAACATCGTACAGAGATGTTTCAGTATACCAGCTTTTGGGACCACACAGTTTGTTGCATGTGGTGAATAACATGTACATGATGCTCTGCCTGGTGTGGCCCTCAAAGATTGCATTCTGAAACATATTCTGTGCAATATAGCTCTGTTGGGCCAATAAAGAGAACCTCACTATTCAACAAGTCCATCATTTTCCAAGGTTCAACCTGAGCATGAACGTTCTTCTAATGGATGTTGCATTTATAGATCAAGTGTTTTGAGATTTATATATTGTTTTATTTCATTTTAAATGTTTATGCTAAGAGATCTTCATTTAGGTGCAATGTCAAGTTTACAGGCAGATCACAGATGTCCTGAAGGTTTTGGCCTGGACACTCCCAGGTGTTGTTATTGCTGAGAAATGTCATCTTTGTGATTTTCTCCCAACCTTAGCAATATTTGTTTAACTGCTTTAGTGCTGATGGACATAGACTGTATACCCTGGACTTTATTTTTAATATTACTATATTCAGTAGAATATTACTATATTGCTGATTCATTTTGGTTCTTTTATTGCAAATGCATATGCTAAGCAACCAACCACAGGATATCACAAAAGGTAATACTATAAAAATCAAGCTCTGTAAATTAAAAACAAGTTATATAAGAAAAGGATTTAATTGTCAATGTACTACACTTTTAAAGGGGAGAAAATAAATCAACACAAGATGGCAGTGCAAGATAAGGAAGAAAAGTGGCCCCTGATAAGATGCTTAAGATGAACCTACATACTACTGAAACATTATACACTGATATTTAAAGAAACATATCAATTAAAAAAATGCCTTCATAGCAAAAGGGTTAGAAACATCCAGGTATTTTTAAAAAATTTCTTAAAAAACAAAACATTGACAAAATAAAACCCCATTTGGATCTAGAATCCTAACTTTGGGAGTCTAAATAATAAACTAGTCTCCAAACTAAAAGTCAGGCTAGCCCCTTCATGATGTCTCTCTGCTCAGAGTCCAGAGTGCTTCAGCAGTAACCAGAGCCTGGATCAGCCATCATAAACAGCATCGTGTGATGACAGTGACTGAAAATGAGTGACTGCTAACACAATGACTCATTTTCAATGATATAATCAAGGGCTAACCTGCAAGGGTAGCGACCCTACAGCAATAGAGACTGTAGGGAGAGTGATCGGAAGGGGGGGACTGTGAAGGGAAGAGAAGGGGAGGGATAGGTAAGGGTCCATAGGGGACTGCTGTGCCTGCTCTAGCTGAGTTAGCCCTGTGGCATGGTGGTAAGGGTGGCTAGCTCTGGCTGAGCAGGTATGGTATTCAGGGCTGGGGACCGGGAAAGATACAATTTTACCACTATCTATGGATGAGGCATTTAATTTTTCCCATAAATGTGGGCTGTGCCCCTTCCTTAACATGCACCCCCTGAAGTTAGTAACCTTTATTAGGGGGATGAAGGGGGCCAAGACCCCCACAAGGTGGGGTGTGGGGGGCCAAAACACTTTCCTTTGCTGGATGTCGGGTCGCCGGCAAGTGTATATCACCAATTTGCTTTTTTGGTAATATACACTTGTGATAATAGCGATCGCTATTTTGCAGTTGCTGTTATGACATGGAACCATCACTACTTCATGTTCTCAGATTAATTTGTTTTCTATTCCCTGAGATCACATGTGCAGTGAACATTTTGCTATGAGAGTGGCTTTGGAGAGGTGTGACACTGTCAGTCCAATGCAGAGTGGTCTGCAAGGGGCTCGTCAGTGTCTTATCAGTTTTCAGCCAGGCTGATCATGACACTGTTCTGGCTTGCTGGGATGAAGCTTTGTGTAGTTCAAAGGAAAGAGCTGACCCAGTCATAGCTTGGCTCTTTTCTTTGATCTACATAACCTTACCCAGCAAGCAGAGCTGATCTGTCATGATCAGCCTGTTGAAAACCATCCCTCATAGATTAAATTACACCCTGCAAAAAAGAAAACCCTTCCATTGATGTCCATTGCTGCCAATGCCATTACTCACCCAACCCTCCCACTCAGCATCCACCATCCCACCCACCCCCACATACTAACACTGACACTGGGGTGCCTGATCCCCAGTGTCACCACCTGAAATAAATAAAACTGTCTCTTGCAGCTTTTTTTAATATATCCTGTAAGAAAGAAAACTGTCCCTCAATATCTGTTGCTGCCACCACTGTTATTGTCCCCATACCATAACTCTCAATTGTCCCTAACTACGAGGGCTGTCCCTTATTTTACCACTCAAAATAGCTCTGTCTCTAATCTGTCCCTCGTGGAGAAGGTGCTGCAAATTTAGACCTTAAGGCAGAAATGTATAATATTCTTAGATGCTAAGTCAAAAATGAAGTTTGTTGAAGTAAACACAATGTTTTCAACAGTGTTCTGAGCTGTATCTCTGTGTTTGAAAATATGTCCCTTATTGTCCCTGATGCTGAGTATCCGTGTCCCTCATTGCAGTGACAAAAGGTTGAGAGGTATGTCCCCACCCGACCCCTCTCACTCAGCACCCAGCACTTCACCCCACCCAGCCCACCCCACAAACATAACACTGGCACTTCAGGTGACCAACCCTAGTGTTGCCACTAGAAATAAAGAAACCATCCTTCATAGTTGTTTTTTTTTTTAAATGAACTCTGTAAAAAAGAAAACCATCCATTGATGTCTGTTGTTGCCACTGCTGTTACTGCTCCCCCCCGACCCTTTCACTCAGCACCCACCGGCCCACACCCCACCAAGCCGTTACTTACTTGGGGTCCAACACCATAATTCTCTCTGGACTGCACATGCATCTTCACTCTTTAATGCTGGACCATGAACTGAGGAAATCAGGTATGTGGTTCAATGCCCTTGAAAGGGGTTTTGAACTTGTAATCATAAATTGATCATTTTTTAATATTTTTACCCCACATTTTCAACATTCCTTTTTTGAGACCCTGACATATGAACAATGGCAGTGGAACTGGGCAGATCTGTCCTGAAAGATGATTTTGCAGTCGCTGTGTGAAATCACCTTACGGGTAGGAGCAGAACATTCTCTCTGTGCCCTGATTCTTGAGTTGGGGTCATAAGAAGGCTATGTTGAAAATGTGAGGCAAAAATATTGAAAAGAAACAACAAAGTTATCAACCTGCATTAAAAATTATGAACACAGGCTGATAACTTTGTTAATTTTCAATATTTTGTCTCCAAATCTCAACATAGTCATTTCATGACAGCACCTCATGAATGTGACAGCTGTCATTTTTCAAATCCTGGCCAAATTGTATTTTTTTTTTTTATTTATTTAGTACTAGGATTACAGATACCTTTGAACCAGAGGTTCATTTACAAAGGTTCCATGTCATATAACAATAAAGGTGTAACACATCAGTATTAAGCAAGAACAAACAGTGGGTAATAACAATCATCAGTGCAAATTGAGTCATTCATAGTAGCAAAAATTAGGCAGTGTCAAACAATACATATAACAATAGGGTTTGACACAGAAAAGGAATGTGTATGGAAACCATGCAGAAAGATTGGCAGGCATGGTGTGGGAAGTGATGGGTGATGAGGGGTGGTGCGTTCTGATATGAGACTTTGTCATAAAGTGCTGTGTCGGTAGAGGAAGTGCAGAAGGGGCTGGGGGCAGGAAGGCATGAGTGGCAAGGAAGACAGTGTTGGCGGGGGTTACAAGCAAGAGAAGGAAGGTTAGGAGTGTAGGAAAGGTGGAAGGGGAAAGGGTGGGGTGGCAGAAGAGGCAAGGAAGATGGGGTGGGAAAGTGGTGGTGGGGGTCAGGAGCATGAAAGGAAGGTTAGGAGTGGAGGATGGTGGAGGATGGTTAGGGGTGGGGTGGCCAAAGAGGCAGGGAAGAATAGGGTGGGGAAGGTGATGGTGGGGGCCAGGAGCAACGAAGGAGTGTAGGTAAGGTGGAGGAGAGGTAGGGGTGGGGTGGGTCATAATGGGCTTGAACAGCAGAGATCAGGGTGTGGGATGGAGGAAGTGGGCAGGGGATGGAGAAAGAGGATAATCAGAGGAAAGGGTGAGACATGGTGGGGAAGGGGTGGGGTGAGTAGAGAGGAGGACGAGGGGTTTAATTGGGCTAGGAGAGCCAGGAAATACTAATGGGTACAATCGCAGCTGCTGAGATTAGCGAGGTGTTGGTGCAGTTGGCGTTTGAAAGGGCCTAAACTTGTCTCACTACCAACCTCTGGAGGTAGTCCATTCACCAGGGTTGAGGCCCTGGCATAGAAGGCACACTGTGCTTGCGATGTACAACAGAAAGGAACCATGAAAGGCAATTTGTTGGCACCACATGTGCACCACATGAAGGGGGTGGTTAACATAAAGTTTTGTGTTGGAGGAGAGGTAAGGCAGAGGTAAATTTTCTTGGCAATGAGGCGGGTATGATAGGCTATCCTCCCTTGAAGATGGAGCCAGTTTGATTGTTTATAAAGCTGACAGGTGTGTGTTTTTTTCTCGGCACCTGTCACCAGACAGCAACACTTATTAAGTGCAACTTTTATTCATTTTAGTGTGGTGTCAGTGGCCGCCCCATAGACAATTAATCCATAGTCAATTATGGAGAGAACTAAACTTGATTCAGCTACGTGCATTGCCTTATTATTAAGGCAGTGGTGATGATGGTAAAACATACCTATCCTCAAATTAATGGTTTTGGTGATGAATCGAACATGTGTGCTGTGGGTGAATGGACTGTCAAGCGTAACCCTCAGGTATTTTAATTCAGGCACTTGTTCAAGTGGGAGGTGTAGTTTGTTCAAGATAGTTAAGATTGCAGTTTTATGATTAATGTGTGTGTTTGCAAACAACATTGATTTGTTTTTTTTATAGTTCATCAGCAATTTGTGTTTATCAAACCACGATTCTGCAAGGGTAAAATTCGACTGTAGGTTAAAGGATAGGAAGACGTGGTCAGTGTTAGTGGAAAAGAGGACGGCATCATCTGCGTATAGGATCATATTGTTGTTGCAGGCTGCAGGGAGAGTGTTGATGAAAAAACTGAAAAGTAGCGGGCCAAGGATAGAGCCTTGGGGAACCCTGGAGTGCACAGGGAGGCAGTCAGAGCGGGAGTCACTAATCTTGACTTGTAGATGCCTTCTTAGCAGGTAACTTTCAAACCAGTTAGTGACCACATGGAGAGGCCAAGGGTGGGGAGGGAGTGAAACAGAAGCTGGTGATTAACAGTGTCAAAGGCCTTGGTTCAACCTATATACACCGCATCAAGTAGGTGACCGGAGTCCAGAGCCTTGTGAATGTGGGTAGTGAGCTCCAATAGGACAGTGGTTGTACTATGTGCTTTTCTAAAGCCATGTTGCTGTGAACACTTGTTGTTATATTTGTCCAGGTATCCTGACAGTTGGTCAGTGACAATGTGCTCAAGGACTTTAGAAAGCAGGCAAAGGACTGAGATGGGACGGTAATTGTTTTGTAGGGATCTGTCACCACTTTTGGGTATAGGTGTGACGATAGCAGATTTCCATAGCTGGGGAAACTGTTGAAGAAAAAGAGAGAGATTTAACAATTTGGTGAGAGGGGGTAAAACAACATCGAGTGAGAGGGAGATAAGCTTGAGATCCAGTGTGTCACTGTTATGTCTGGACTTCCTAAGCACTTTTAGGAGGTACTTTCTAGATTCAGCTGGGGATACTCTTCTGAAGTAGAAAGGATGGGAATTCAAGGGAGGAGCAGAGTTTGCCATGTTAATGAGCATGGTGTAATCACTGAAGTAGTTGGGGGGAGTACACTGGAGAGATCGGTAAAAGTGACATTAAAGGTATCTGTGAGCAGCTTATGGTCCTGTATACTAACAAACTAAAATTCCAGCAGAATAGGACTAACAGTCTTTCAAGTCTGCTCGTTTGGTCATCCCCACCCTGGGAGCTGACCTTGCTGCCCCCTCACCCTCTCTGGCTTCTCCCTAAGGTCAACCATCAGCCATCAGTGCAGCTATCGGCTCTATAGGACTTCACAGCCTGGGAGCCCATCCGGACACGTTACACTTCCACAGGGCAGTAGAGGGGCTGTGCCCCAGGACCAGAACCCTAGTCTCTCCCTGGGATCTAACCCTAGTCTTAGATGCCCTCAGCTCCACACCTTTTGAGCCATTCCACAACATGGACCTGTATTGGGCAGGCCTTAAGACCTGTTTTCTGGTGGTCTTGTGCTCCGCTAGAAAGATTAGCATGCTCAAGGCACTGTCTTGTAGGGAGCCCTACACCATGTTCACCACTCAAGGGGTCCAATTATGTACAGTCCCAGCATTTAAGTCAAAGGTCACGTCACTGTTTCACAGAGATCAGCCCATTGAGTTACCGACCCTTTCAGATACTTCTCAGACACGGGATATAAGAATATCTCATCATTTGGATGTGGGGGTAAGCTGGCCAAGTACATAGCTAGGATGCAACTGATAGGTAAAACTGAGAGATTGTTCATAGTTTCAAAGGAGCAGTGGCAAGGTAAAGCAGCAACAAACACCACCATAGCAGGCTGGCTGAGGAGGACCATCCAAGAAGCTTACAAGCTGAACGATCTAACGCCCCCAGAGGGCATTAGAGCCCACTTGACCAGAGCTGTGTCCACCTCCTGGGCAGAAAGAGCTAATGTGGCCAAGGAGGATATTTGCAGCGCAGCCACTTGGACCTCCATCCACACATTTGCCAGGCACTACAGGTTGGATCGCCTGTACAAGATACAGACCTCATTCACCAGAGTCGTTTACCACTAGCAAGGAAGGTGGGGATTTATTGGGGTTCTCTGTCAGGGTTTTGATATTTTCCCAGAAAAGTTTGATATTTCCCCAAGAGTTTAAGAGCTTGCTTCCATAGTATTCTTGCTTGGCTCTTCATACTGCCAGGGTAGACTTGTTTCTGGCAGCCTTATAGAGCTGTAGGTTCAGCCCTGTGGCCATCACGCAGTGCCAGAGGCTGTCTCTATCTTTTATCAGAGGTAGCAGGGTAGGGGTGATCCAAGGGTTAGAGTGACTCCTGAGTTTTTCTTCTTCAGGGAGGCAAACTTGTCACACACTTCATTAACGTGCAAGAGGATCTCCCTGCCTACATTAGGCACAACATGGATCCTCCACAGCCCTGAGACCTCTCTGCCCTGTGCCCCCGGCAGTCCTGTGATCAGGAGACCACCCACTTCAGCTGAAAAACCAACAGCAAGCAAGGATCTCCTCACCCACCTCGCCCACCTTGGGTGCAACCTGGATCCTCCATGGCCCTGAGACCTCTCTATCCAGTGCCCCTGGCAGTCCTGTGATCAGGAGACCACTCACTTCAGCTGAAAAACCAACTGCAAGCAAGGATCTCCCCACCCACCTCAGGCACGACCTGGATCTTCCACGGCCCTAAGACCTCTCTGCTTGGTGCCCCCAGCGGTTCTGTGATCAGAAGACTGCCCGCTTCAGCCAAAAAAAATGACAGCCAGTAAGGTATTGAACCCGACACTCTGGAGCTTGAACTTTAACTCGCTTGGCGCTTGTAAGCACAGTCATTAAACTAAAGCGGAGGATCTTGTTTCTTAGCACCTTTTTGTATTTTAAATCTAGCCATTATGGACAGTCTCTTAGTAATCCATGGAGGGTGTTTGGAGCAGTTCTCTTAATCTGTTAAACTACTACTGTTAAAACCTATGGCCACTAGAAGGAAATATTTTATTATATGCCTACATTTCTTACAGATCTTTTTATTTTCTCAGTTCTAGTCTGTGTCATAGTTGGGTGTTAGCTAAATTGATTATTGAGCTGGGGCTGTATAAAATCGTTATCAGTTTGCTACACAGTCCCATTTAGAAGCAAAATAATACTGCTGTTTTTTAATTTCTGCAGTCTTTTCCACCTGTGGGTTAGCCTCATTGAGTATAAGCTAGGGCTGTTAAAGACTGCACTGTCCCATTAGTAGCAAACTTATACTGCTTGTTCTTTATTTTTCTTAGTCTTTTCCCTTTGCCTGTTCAAATCTGCTGCCTCCTTTTCTCCTGCTCCCTTTGTCCTGACTCAGTTTATCGTAATCTCTTCTGACTATGCCAGCCCTATTTCCTTTGTCTCTATACAGCCCTGCCTACAAGCTTTCCCTTCTTAACCTCGCTCCCCTCCTGTCTCCCCTAGGATCTCCCCACCTGCCTCGGGCACAACCTGGATCATCCACAGCCCTGAGACCTCTCTGCCCAGTGCCTCTGGTGGTCCTGTGATCAGGAGACTGCCCGCTTCAGCCGGAAAACCGACAGCAAGCAAAGTATTGAATCTGACACTCTGGAGATTGAACTTCAACTCACTTGGCACTTGTAAGCACAACCATTAACTCCACCAGCGCTTAGCGCTGGCTCCCACCCACCCCTCCCACCCGCTACCCTATCTGGGCTATTACTTATATAGCTAAGTTCTAGTCAGTTTCATTCATATGACTAACAGGCTGATCTGCCATTTGCTCCTTATAAGATCTTACTACTAGGGGTGTTCCTGGAAACTGTGACTAGTGTTCATTGATAATATTTCAGAGTGCTTGCACACAAACTGCTCCTGTGCTCAGTTCTGGTCCCTCTCTTAAGAGTTCTATCTTTGTGTGCAATTTAGTAAATCATAGTTAATACTGTACTGCTGTCTTTGATAGCCAGCCTGCTGCTGCTTACACTAGCAAGGCTCTCTTTGGTCCCAGGCTCCTATCATACTTCCTGGCAATACTACCCTTTTCAAGATTTGTACTTCCCAAACATGCTGGTCAGAGCAAATGTCTGTCCAGACCTCACTCCACTGGTAATTCCAAGGTTCCTTAGCTATCTCATGACCACTTACTTAGTTCTTAAACTTCACATAAAATCCACAGTTATTACTCCCTTTAGTCATTGTAAACTCTGGTATCTTCTGTTACTCACTATCCTGTTGGCAGGTAATGTTGAAGTGAACTCTGGTCCCTCTCATCATCAGCACTGCACTGATGCACCCTGGGCTACTACTGCAGGTCTCCGCATAGTTCATCTAAATATTAGGAGCCTGACGTGAAAGCTTGGGTCTCCACCCATAACTCTGATATACTATGTATATCTGAGACATGACTCAAGCCTACTACCCCTGACTCGATTTGCTCATTAAGTAACTATACTCTCATCAGGAATGACAGGTTGTGTTCCAGGTGGGGTGGGGGAGTTGTGCTGCTTTATAAAGAGCATCTAAATATCTCTCCTACAAAAAGCCTCTCAATCTCCGTGTGTGAATCCCTTCATGCCCTCCTCCATATGGGAGCAAAAAATCTACACAAAGTTGTTGCATACAACCCACCCCAGAGTGGAATAGCCAGGTTCACTAAATTTTTGGAAGACTCGTAAAAATTGCTGACCATAATGAACTACTTATTCTTGGTGATATTAATCTGAACTGGCTTGGAAACACCCAAAACTCACTCCTATCCTTAGTCCAAAGCTACAACCTGCACCAAATCATAACTGTGCCCACCAGGATAACCCCTAATGCTACATCTGGCACACTACTTGATTGAATTTTAACTAATAGGACAGATAGAATTGTGACTGCTGGTATTTTACTGGATGCCATATTGAACCATTCCCATACTTTCTGTGTGTGGCAACATTCCATTTCCCTGCCTCAGTTACCTCGCTTTATTACTTTTAGGAACTATGCAAACTTGGATCAGGCTAAGTTCCTGTATGAAGTATCATGTATTGACTGGTCCTATCTTTATCAGTCCCAGGATGCCCAGGTAGCGCTTGACTATTTTTTTGGACAAATTTTCTGCCCTTCAGAATATGCACACACCCCTTGTGACCGGTCGAGTCCGAGTCAAATCCACAAGATGGCAAAACAAAAATCTGCTGGCCACACTATGGACCAGAGTCAAGAGCTAGAGGCATTTTAGAAAATCCGGCATCCAAGCTGACCGCCAAACCTATAGGGCCCAGATGAATGCATGTAAAAACAAATCAGGCTTGCAAAGAGTTCTTATTGCAAGGGACTTTTACTTGATGCATCTGGTGACCCCAGGAAATTCTAGGACCATGTAAAAACCTTCTTAGGGTCTAAACAAACTCTCTCTGCCAATGAAATGATTACTGATGGAGTCCATTGCAATGATCCTAAGACCATTGCAGAAGCTTTTAATAAGCAATTCTCTGACCTGTCTAGCCTCACGTCGTCTTTCCTCCCTTCTCAGCCCCCTCATCTACCCTCTCCCCCAACCCAATCTGGTCTGCACCTTCTTTTTTATTTTAAGTCCATATCTAAATCTGAAGTTTTCAGACACTGAACTCCATTTTCCGATAATATTGATGTGGGTTCTGATGGCATTGAGCCAAAACTTCTAAAACTGGCCACACCATTTATTGCCCAGCCTCTGTCCTGGATCCTAACCCTCTCCCTTTGTAATGGCATCATTCCTGATGTCTGGAAAATGGCTAAAGTCATGCCAGTCTTTAAGAAGGGTGACAGAAAAGATATGGCAAACTATAGGCCTATCACTATACTATCAGTATTGAGCAAAATACTTGAAAAGTTAGTATCAATCCAAGTCACTGAAAGCCCTCAACTTCTTCCCCCACTTGGTGACATGGTTTAATAGCTATCTTGCTAATAGAACCCAGACTGTTAAATTCAACTCTGCCTTGTCTGGCCCTAGATCCATTAATCTTGGAGTTCCCCAGGAATCTATATTAGGCCCCCCTTCTTTTCTCTGCTTTTATTAACAGTATCTCGTCCTCTATCCCCGATTGCTCCTCCATCTTATATGCTGATGACTTACTTCTGTACTGCAGTAATAGGGATATAGTCCACATTAACCTTACTCTCTCCTCCACCTTTATGTCTATCCAATCTTGGCTAGGCCGATATAAGATAATACTTAATGTTGCTAAAATGCAAACAATGCTGTTTGGCTCTACCATCAAATTAAAAGCCAGTTGAGCACAGTTCAAGATATCTGGTCAGGATAGGTTGTTTCTGGAATCTGTATGCTATTTTAGATACCTCAGAGTCCTCCTTGACGAAAATCTTAACTTTTATAAGCACATCACGTCAACATGTAAATTGGTAAACTCTAAGATTGGGGTTGCCTACAAAACTGGCTATGCCCTTGCGCAGTCTGCTAGACTCACTATAGCCCATGGAATCTTGCTGCCATCACTATCCTATGGGGTTGTAACCTACCTTCATGCATCTAAAACCCTTCTTAGAAAATGGGGTGTCACTACAACAGTATCTGTAGATATGCCTCTGCCTCCTCTTGGTCATAACACCACTGCCAGATCTATGCTGTGATAAACTGGCTACCACCCTCTTCTGCTACTACCCATGCCCTAGTCTCCCTAACTGACAATATCCTTAGAGCAGGTATCCCTGTCTCACTTGCCTCTTTGCTATCTCTGTTACCCTCCTCCCATGGCCTTCGGTCAGCTGATAAATCTCTGCTACTTGTTCCCAGGAGCAAATCTTACAAAGCTGACCTAGCCTTCTCCCATTCAGTGACCAAACTGTGGAACTCCCTGCCTCTTGATGTTCACCTTGCTTCCAGCCATGATCAGTTCAAAAACAAATATTGTTCTTTCCTCTTTAGCCAGCCCCCCTGCTCCTGCTTCTACTGCCCCTGAATTTTCCACAATTTTCCTCCCTGCCTCTATCTCCACCTATTCCATTATTTAGTTCTTTGTACTTGCACTTATGTCTTACTACTGTTAGTTGCATCCTCACCCCTAACTAGATTCCTCTAACTGGTGATGTTTTTACAATTTACTGTCATTGTATTATTGAATTCTTGTCCTATCTTGTTTTTATTTCACTCATGTACTGTAAATTGGTTTCCTATGTCTCACCCTGAAACTACTGTATTTCCTGTGTCATTGTAACCTCCCAGGCTGTGCCTGAAAATAGTCATGTTTTGGCTTTGGTACTCACCCGGTAAACAAAAAATAAATAAATAAAATAAACATGAAGTAGTTAAGGGCCAAATTAATACAGTCCATATAGTCTAGTGTGGACCAGTCAATTTGTGAGAGGGAGACCAGTAATTGTGGGATCTTACGTTTTTTAGCAGACGCCTGTACGAGAATTTGGCTTTTGATTTGGGTGTCCTCTTAGACCAGTGGCAGATAATTGGGGAGTGATCACTCAAGGTGTCGGGTAGAACTTGAGTGTCTGAGATTCTGTTGGGGTGAGTAGTGAGAATTAAGTCCAGGAGAGAGCTTTTCGCAGTTGTGGCGAACATTACCTACTGTGCAGGATTTGAAAATGTTCTCCACTCTTCCTTGTGAGATAGGGTCATAAGAAGGCTTTGTTGAAAATGTGGGGTAAAAATATGAAAAAACAAAGTTGAGTCTACACTGCAATTTTTCAACATACACTTGTAACTGTGGTAATTTTCAATATTTTGACACCAACTTTTCAACATAACCATTTTTTTACAGCACCTCATGAATGTGAAAGCTGTCATTTCTCAAACCTTATCCAAAATAAGTTTAAACAATTGAGGTGCAAAATGATGTTTAGCCATTGTTTTATAAATGACAGCTGCCATTCTCAGAAGGAGTGGTCATAAAAATAAAACATGTTGAGTATTTGAACATCTGGCGTTCACTAATGCAAATCAAGTACACAGGTACAATCAGATATGGGGACCCTACCTTCAGTCTCTCTCACCTATGCTCAGTTACCATTCCACCACCTGGCAACCCACCTGTATAAAATGGACAGCACTCTGGGACCACAGACCCCCCTCATTCAGAGATGGGGATCCCACTCTTACAGATCAGGGACACCCACAAATGGGGGGGGGTCAATCATGCTTTTGTGAATTAGTATATCCCAGTCAGGTAGCGATAGCATTAGCTATCCCTACCACAATTATCACAACACCTAAGGAAATTCAACACAAGAAGTTAATTTACTCTTGGTTAATGTACTGTTTTACGAGAATGCTCACTAGGTTATGGAATCAATGATAGCGGTTCACTAGTTATTGACAAATATGGTTAGTTACTGTACAAATTAAGACAGGTTAAATGAATAAGATAATTACAGCTTTTTAAAGTTATTGTTTTACTGTATAATAAAAAGACTGTACAACATGTATGTTCTACCTTTGTTTTTTGAAAAACCCTAATAAAATATTTCATGATTAACAAAAAAAAGAAACTTTGGAGTAAAAATGTGAAAAAACAACTAATTTATGAGGAAGAAAATTGTTCTAGCATTTACTCATAACTTTATTTTTTGCAGATTTTTGGCCCCCAATGTTCAGCATATCCCTTGTGTTACCCCACCTCATGAACAATGCTGTTTTCAAATTCCCTCTGAAACTTGTTTCCATAGTGGCACAGTAAAATTACTTTTCAGATAGGATTTTAAAAATTCCATCTGTCTTGATTATAACGTTAGGTCATAAAAAGATTGTTGGAGCCCACTTAAAAGTAGATATTGCCTTTCAGTTGCCCTGTCCTAGGTAATTACAGTCTAACAATGTGTTAAAGAAGGACACCACTGAAAATGAGACAATTCATCTTATTTATGCTATCCTGGATAAATATATAGTAAAAATGTGTACAAATGCCAGCCCAGTGGTGCTGAGGGTTGAGGCGCTGGTCACCACACCTCGCACCACGCCGGTGACCCATGTTCGGGAACGGGCATGGGTTGCCGTTGGTCGGTGGGGAGGAGATGGATTGAGCATCCAAGGGACTGCTCTCCATCTCCGGAGAGGGGGATTTGGGTGGCCGGGGCTTGCCTGACCCCTAGTGGAGGCTGGAGGGTCGACAGCATGTTAGCTGCAAGCTTGGGGGGGCGGGTTGTGGCAGACGCTTGATTGGGGCACGCACAGGAGCATGTGTGCACCCAGTCGCTGGCATCATTACACGCCATGACCCGCCAAGAGGAAAACAGCAAAAGCGAGCCCGAAGCACGGTTGTTCCTGCGCCATTCCTGGAAGGGTGCCTCCTGGCATGGATCCGTTGGGGTGGGTTGAGTCGCTCCCCACCACCCTGCCGTGAAGGGTAAGTCACGGGGTGCACAAGGGAGGGGGTCTGATGTCCGGGGATGATGCTAGGGGGAACAATGGAGGGCGGGGGTTGTAGCCGGAGCTCTGGAGGAGAGAAAATAATACCCCCCCAAAAAAATGTGTACAAGCAGCAATAGTAGTGGTGAACATTCAGCATTGACAAATGCTTGTTCAGTCAAGTCCCAAATATACAAACAGCTGAGATAATAAGGACATCTACACACTGCTACCTTTTATCCACTTCTCAAAAAAAGAATCTCAAAAACAGCAGAAAACATTTTGCCATTGAACTCAGGTTCCTAGAAGGCACATGCGTACTCCAATAAGGAACTAGAAATGAAGTCACTGTTAATCTGAAATATGTTCATAAACAAATGTACAGCATCAACCCTAAACTCTGTCTCTGATTACTTGTCTCACTGGTTGAGCCACATATTTTTCAGCCCTTTTTGTGGCTTGGTGAGAAGGTCTGTGCTAAGTATTCAGTTAACTGTCCCATTATAAGGGTGGGGGGTCCATATTTTACCACTGCAACCCCATCTCACAAGCTGAGAGCACTTATACTGCACTTTGAGAATTGAAAGCAAAGAAAGATAGTAATCTGTACTTCTCCACCTGGAGCGAAGAACTCCACTAGCTGCAATCCACATCCAAAAAAGCAGTGGGATTTCAATTAGTATAGCCCAGAGCTGTGAAGAGAGAAATCACAAGTTTGAATCTCAGCATTGATACTGTCTCTCCCTCTTTCTCTCTCTCTCTCTCTCTCCCTCTCTCTCTCATTATCAGAAAGTGACTTGACCCAGAGTTCAGTCTTTCCAGCAGTAAGACTGAATAGAACTGAAGACCCCACTTAAAAACATGAGGTTAAACCTCAGCTGAGCTATCTTGGGTAAATAGATCATAAAATAAAATCCCTGGCCCTCACCTTGTCACATTTTTCTCCATACATCTTAAGGGATATAACCACATGCCTGGCGGTGAAAGAATGAAAGCATAACAATAAGAACATGATGTAGTCACGGTTTTCACTTAGTTATGTAATTTTCATTAAACATGGTATCCAGCACAGCAAAGTGGGTAAGGCAACCATAAATGCCAACACTATCACCCGTGGTGTGCCACAGGGCTCTATTCTAGGTCCCCTCCTTTTCATGCTGTCTATTAACAATCTGCTCAGCTGCTAAATCCCTGCTTAATGCAGATAATTCTGCCATTGATACACACGGGAGAAATACATCTAACATTAACATAACCGTTGTGGAAGACTTCCACACTCTCCAATACTGGTTCCTAAATGAAAGCTACTTCTGAATGTACCAAAGACCAAAGCCCTGCTCCTCTGTTATGCCCTTAAAATTAAACAACACTTGAAAGACCTCAACATCGCTACCATATATAGTACTCAACTTGAATTGATATCGGACTTCAAATATTTGGGCTTAATCCTTGATCCCTGCCTTAACTTTATATTCATTTTTGCAGATTTTTGGCCCCCAATGTTCAGCATATCCCTTGTGTTACCCCACCTCATGAACAATGCTGTTTTCAAATTCCCTCTGAAACTTGTTTCCACTGTTAAGGTCATATATCAAAAGCTGGGACAACTCATCCATTTCCAAATGCTAATCATGGCAAACACCAAAATAAGGATCGCACAAAGTCTCCTGCTTCCATTGTTAGACTACGGGTCCATTGTACTAGACATCACCCCAAAATAAGTATGGTTGAAGAAAGAGATTTTAGCCACATTGGTTCCTGGTAAACAGGAATCACTGGAAGGATTGATACCTTTTATTGAATCAACATATGTCTTGCACAAAGGTGGTATAGTACACAAGCTTTCGAGGTCTCATCGGTTGGCTAGTCACCTAAAGACGGGACCTGTGAGATCCTGAAATCTTGTGTACTATTCTATCTTTGTACAAGACATATGTTGGTTCAATAAAATCTATCAAACCATCCAGCAACTGCTAAGGTGGTTCCATGACATGTCAGAGACTGCAAAACAGCACCGAACATGACAGCAAGTGCACGTCGCCCGAAAACCGCAACGGCAATGTGCACAACAGCCAAGCGCAATAACAGCTGGGATAAGATGCATGTTACAAAATACTCAGCTAACCCCTAAGTACCAGGAATGGCTCCAGGAAGTCTTTTTCACATTAAATGCGGAATGTATCATTGTAAAACTGACAGATAAAAATGGGAAATATACACAGGTCTGGGAATCCCTTCATACCTTATTAACCATCATAGAAACATAGAAACATAGAATTTGACAGCAGATAAGGACCGCTTGGCCCACCCAGTCTGCCCATTTCCCTACCTAATGAATAAGCTGCAGATCCTAGTTAACCAGCAGCCTACTTCTTTCTACCCCCACCCACTAGAATTGCCTTATGACTGTCCCATGCATGCTTGAATTCAACCACTGTTTTTGACTCAATGCTGGATGAGAAGGGACAGGATTAGCCCTGCATGAAACCTAATTCCTCCTATTCCAGGTCCTGCTTATTAAATTGTAAGTCCACATCATCTGGAATATGGATGCATTGTTTACTCGTAGGCCCTGTTAATTAAGGATCTAGTGTAGTGTGGCATTGGTTTGCTTCTGGAGAAAGGAGAAGGGAGGATGGAAGGGAGGGTTACTGTGGGGAGGGGACAGGCAGAGTCATAACTCTTCATCATAAATGGATTACTATATACCTCACATCTGGGACATTTTACCAGAATAGCATAATGTCTAGAGAGCATTTTTGTATTTTTCTATAGGTTTAATTATTGACATTGTAAGCTTACTGTAACATTCAGTAACCAAAATCTGTAACATGTTTATTCGACTCTGACCTGTAAAACCTCAATAAAGTTTATTTAAAGGAAAAACAAACACATAAAAATTACAGCATTTTTTTTAAGCCGGCCCCCATTATTAATAAAATCAACTCCAATGGTGGGCCTGACAAAGGGAAAAATTGTAAAAATAAAATACTGCAAAAGTTCTGGCAGGCCACAAGCTGAAAATCCAGAGCCTTCTGCACTAGTGGCATGCATCCTATCACTGTGCTAGATGGCCAGCTCAATTTTGGCCCATCACTCTGACTCCTTTATCATGTACAGCCCTCCTGCATCTCTCACATGCCATATTTCTACAGTCACTATTCATGTTCCCAATCCTCACTATCCACCCACTAACGATTGTTTCACACTTGCTTTTCTTATGGGCAGTCAAATTGTGCCGCTCATATTGAGTCATTCAGTTGTGACTTGCACAAATCACTGGATACCCCTATGGCTGAAGAAAAAAGACATATAACAAGGTGGCCAGATTTGCATCCTCTCATTGCCACAGGTCCCACCATTGTGCCAGCCTAGAGCATCCAGGTTGCTTGCAGACAAAAGATAGGGCCCAAGTCATTCTGGCCAACTTTGTATATAAGACTCTTTATAGCAACATGCCGAAATGACTAAAAGAGATGTTCACTCATGTCAACCTCCCTCACTCTCATTCCACAATCAGAAATGTGCTTTTGACCCCACTTATGCAGACAGAGATGGGACAGAAATCTTTCAGCTTTGGGGCTGTGTCCCTATGGAATTCCATACCTGCCCCCATTAGGAAGTCTCCCTCTTATAAGGTTTTTGCTCATAAGGTGAAAGACTGTTTGTTAGAGCTTGGTACATGCTCCTGTTTCCTATAGCTCGGCCTTCTGCACTAATATTTATACAGTGCCTTCCACCATTGTAAAATTGTTCTCTGTACAAGCCATTGCACATATCACCATCAGTCATGTTCTCCAAGATATAATTAAGTGACTTGCTAATATCAAAGATGTTAACTTATGACACTTTATTGTATCATGTACTGTGTTTTCATTGTATTGCTTCTGGCAATGTACTTATAGAACCCAGGTTGTGCCTGAAAAAGGTGCCTGGCACCAGTACACCAAGCCAGTAATCAAAATATAAATAAATAAATACAATTTGTCATCATAAGAATGCCTTACAGTCTATTGTGTTGGCCCAATGTGGAGCTCCTGCATCTTTAGTTACATGCATGGTTACAGCATGGCTGTGCTTTATTCACATTCTACAGTGCACATTTACCTGCATCAGAGGGATGGAGGGTTGAGCTGACCAGGTGGAATTTCAATCTGCCGTCATCTGCTTACAACTGTGACAGGGCTGAATAAAGCCCTGCCCCATTTGTTATGTAGAAAGAGTTTAAACACAAGGGTCTGTTCTTTCCTCTCCTTTTCTGTCTCTTGTCTGTGTGGTTGTGCAACCAGATTTTCTTGTGAGACCTAGGAACTGACCCCCTCCGATGGTTTCACAATTCTCTGCCTCTTGCTGTCTCCCTGCCTTCACTTGCTGTTCTGTCTTTTCTTCCCCTTGCATATCTGCAGTTATTAAAAAAAATATATGTGAATCTCTGTGTAAAACTGCATGTGAAACTGGGATCCTTTTGTTTAAAACTGTATGTATACTGTTGACATGATTGGAAAAAGCTATTTGGAACTCAAGGGGTTAACCTGAGATGCTGGTTCTGGGTCACCATGTACTGTTTTGTTGCACCTGCAAGGAATGAAACTGACAAGAATATTCTGTAAACTGACAAAAACGTTCTGTAAGAAGCAGGCTCTCTTAACAAGATCCCAGACAAAGACTTATAAAAACAGCAGCAATGCTTTTGCTAGAGGTACAAGGAGAGTGAGAGAAAACAGCAGCAATGCTTTTGCTTGAGAGACAGGGAGAGTGAGAGACTGAGAGACTGAAACGTGTAATTAAGAGATATCCTCAGAAGAAGGACTTCATTTTTTTTGTTTGTACTGCCTTTGTAAATAGTTATACTGAACACATTTTTAATTTTTATTTTGCTGTTATTGAGAAAAATAAAATGCTATTTGTGAATTTTTTCAACTGCTCTTGGCTTTCCTATGCTTCCTGACCTGTGCCTTGATGACAGATGGTGCTGGCCTATGTGGGATTTACGCCATGCATACTCTAAGCCAGGAGTTTTGTGCGTGGGTACAAGATCTGGTACCAGGGTAGCATAGAAAAAAGATATGGATTCCACAGCAGCAAGTCCAGGAGTGATTACCAGAAGAATGGCAGCTAGACTAGAAGCAGAAACAAAAGTCCAAACTGAGACTGTTCAGCCATAACCAGTGATGGGAAAAAAGAACAAGCAGTGACAGAACCTGAAAGCCTGACGGCCTTTTCCCAATGGTGGGCTATACAACAAAAGGAGAAGGAGAAACAGAGAAAAGAAATGAAGCAGTGACAGGAGCAGAAGAGAAAAGAAGAGATGCAGTGATAGAAGCAGCGGAGAAAAGAAGAGATGCAACAACTCAAGCAGCAGAGGAGAGAAGAGATGCGGCAACAGCAGCAGTAATTGCTGGATGCCTTGCAAACTATAAAAGGCAGAGAATCTGGTACAGGTTCAGCAGAGAAACAAAACACAAGCAACTTTAAAGACATTAAACTTACAAAGTTGTGTCCCTCAGATGATATCGAAGCATACCTGACAACTTTTGAAAGGGTTGTTGCAGCTTGCCAGTGGCCAAAGCATCAATGGGCAATCAGACTGGTACCTTTTCCGACAGGTAAAGCCCAACTTGCCTACAGCAATATGGACACTGCACAGTCAGAAAATTATGACCTGGTGAAAAGAGAAATCCTGAAAAGGTATGACATCTCAGGAGAGACCTACAGGAAGAGATTTAAGTCTCTGAAATACAACTCAGTCTACAATCCTCAAGAAGCATTAACTCACCTCAGAGAACTCTTTATGAAATGCATTTATTTATTTATTTATTTATTTCAGGTTTGGGATTAATACTTTTGATTCAAGGACTCATTTTCAAAGGTTTCAAGTCAGTCAAAATACAGAACAATTGCATACAAAATACAAACAACATTGCACGTTATTTTAAGTACAAAAAAGTTACATAAAGGTTGCACATACTTTGAAGTTTCAATAATACATCGAAGTCAAACATTACAACTATCAGCACAACATGCAAGCAGCTTAATTTCTTAAAAGTGAAGGGTGAACAGTCAGGGAGGGTTCCTGGCTGTGGGCAGTCAGGGTGACTGTGGGGAGAGTGGCCATAAGCAGGCATTGTCAGTTGTTCGCATCAGAGGTTGCCAGAAGTGGGAGAGGAGGTGAGGAGGGACATAGCTGTACATAGTGGTGCTAGAAGAGGGAGTGTAATCTGTAAAAGGGGGGATGCTTGAGGATGGGGTGAAATGGCTCCAACCAGAGGGCAAAACAATCCCACATTTCATCAGAACATTTGTAATGGAGCAGTTCATCAACATCCTCCCCACAGACGTACAGCTTTGGGTAAAAGAACACCAACCAGAAACTGGGGAAAAGGCTGTTTCTTTGGTTGAAGACTACTAAATGGCCAGAAAGATGCCACAGCAGTGAGGTAACAGCCAAGCACCAGTAAGCCATTCTTTTTCCCATTTAAACTCCAAGTCTGATAAGAACTTTAGTGGGGGTAACAAATCTGCACCCAAAGACTTTATTTACTATAACTATAATAAGCCATGTCATATTGCAAGAAATTGCCATAGTAAGAAGAGAGAGACACTGTAGCAGATTTATCCTTGGCAAATTGGGGCAAGTACTTAACAGATGTGGAGGTGGGAGATAAGACTGTGAAGGGACTTATAGATTCAAGAAGCAGACAGACCCTAGTGCATATTGAAGTGCTGGGAACACAATGTCCAAAAGGACCAGGTACTGGCGTCATCTGCATCCACGGGGACACTCAATACTATCCCACCAGCTAAGTGACTCTGACTATTAATGGAATGTCACACTAAATAAAAGTGGGGGTAGTATCTAAGTTACCTATACCTGTGATTATTGGAAATGACTTTCCAGGATTTACTGAGTTAATCAAAGAGGTAGTAAATCCTGATGTTTCAGCAGCTGTGCTAACAAAAGCACAGGCAAAGAAAATCTCAGATGGTGGGGACTCTTTTCCTTTCGCTGATTTTGATTCAGACTTGTTTGAGCAGAGCTACAAGATCCAGAAATCCAGGAAAGAAAGACAATGCCTGAAGAAACAGTGGCAACAAAAGACTGATGAACATAAGGGGCCCAATTCCAGAAGGTATTACACCTGGGGCAAAGCAATTTATGCCAAACCCAATGGAGCAAATCACACTTTGTGCCAGGCATAACACAAATCATGATTCCAAGTCACGGTTTGGTCCATGTCATATGTGGATTGTACCAAAGGTGGGCTATGCCACCCACTACACCTGCAAACCACAGTGGCATGGCACAAGGGTGGGTTATGGCAGCAACTGCACCCTATTCCAGAAGGGCTGCTGCCATAACCCACTTATGCCATTCCACAAGAGACAATAGCATAGTAGGGTTAGACCAGCTAGGAGGTGGTCTAAGGTGCATCTGTCCTGGCATAGAGATGGATGCCCCCACAATAGCACCATGGAAAACATATGTGTGTGCCCCCATGCCCCCTGCACTGTCATGCCCCCCACCCTGAACATTGGGGACCCCGGGTCTGAATTCTGTTGTGCCCCTGATTGTCATTGCCAACTGGCCATCCCACCAATGCCTCCAGGTTCATTTGGGTGCATTACAGGGCAAGGAGGGCTTCAAAGGGGCAGTAGATTGCATGCTGCTACTTGTGGCACCCAGGTTCAGTGAACCATTCCCTTGGCGCTAGCCTGCAGCTGCAGCAAGTCATGAGCTTAGTGCCGGGGACCCTGTCTGTCTTAGAATAGGGCACAGGGGCAACTTGCATACACCCACAAGTTGCACCATGCATTTTGGAATCAAGCCCAAGGGGGGGGTTTACATATGAAAATGCTAATACTAAACTGATCACTGATTGTGATTTTCTTTCAGAACAATCTAGCAATGTTTCGCTCCAGGGTTATTTTAAGCAGCTGGGGTGAAACCAAAACAGAGTGAACCTATGTTTAAAAAATGTAATGGGATACTTTACAGAGGTTGGGTTGAACCACAGACACAAGACCAGATAGAACAATTGGTTATACCACAAAAGTATAGATCTGAGTTGTTACAGATAGCACATGACAGTCCTATGGCTGGTCACTCAGGGAGGGATCTCACCCTTGCCAGATTGTTGTACAGATTTTACTGGCCTGGAATTCATGACGATGTTGCTACAGTAGTAACCACAGACATTGGCAGCTATTTCCAGATATTTTGCGAAATTTCTAAAGAGTTTCTCTCTTCTACCCCTACTGTGGAAATGGAGAAAGCACGAGATATTTCTCGAAATATCACAGAAATTTTGGGAAATAGCTGGCAGTGTCTGTGGCTGCTACTATACCTATTGCAGTTCCTGTGCTGAGTGTCAGAAAGTAGCCCCAGTGACTAAAACAGACAAGGTGTCCCTACCCTTGATAGATGCACCTTTAGAGAGAATTGCAATGGATGTGGATGGCCCCTTAGATAAAAGTAAAAAGAGTAATCAATTAATTTTGGTAGTATGTAACTATGCTACTTGATATGAGAGGCAGTTCCAATGTATACTGTCACAGCTCCAAAAGTAGCAGCAGATCTTGCAAAAATTTTCAGCAGGGTGGGCATACCTAAAGAGAATATTGCTGATTAGGTTATTAATTTTGGTGCTGCAATACTGAAGGAGCTGTATCAACTACTAGGTATCACTGCCATAAGAACTTCCCCTATCACCCTCAGAGAGATGGTCTTGTTGAGTGTTTTAGTCAAACCCTAAAATGCCTGTTAAAAAGGATTGTAAAAGGGGAAAAGAAAGACTGGGACCAATGCTTACCTTACCTGCTTTTTGCTTACAGAGAAATGCCACAGGCATCAACAGGTTTTTCACCATTTGAAATGCTGTGTGGTAGACAACCTAGAGGGCCACTAGATGCAATAAAAGAACCATGGGAAGATAACCCTATCAGAAACAATCTACTACATCTTATATGTGTCCCCTTAGAAAGAAGCTGACAAAATATGTTGAAATTGCCCATCGTAATCAGGAAGAGGATCAAAACCAACAGAAGGTGTATTATGACCATGGGTAAAAGAAAAAGTTTTTGAACCAGGTGAAAAGGTCTTACTACTGTTTCCCACTACAGAAAATAAATTTTTAATGAAGTGGCAAAGGCCTTATAATATGCTTAGATGTACTGGCACAGTAAACTATGAGATTGAGACCCCTGTTAGGAAAATCCCTACTAAGATATACCATACTAACCCCCTCAGGAAATGGGTGGAAAAAACACCAAAAGCTGTTCTGCTGGTTTTACCAGATACTAATAAAGAAGATATTGATGTAGCTTATGACAGACTAGAATAAACTGTAACTGCTGATGCTGTAAAGGTGAATATTTCCTTAACCTCTGAACAAACTGCAGAAATGTGTAACTTGGTAAAGACATTAAACAGTACTTTTACCACAGTACCAGGCTGAGCAAAAGGAGCTGAGCATGTTATAGTGACAAGGAATGCTCGCCCTATTAGACAAAAAAACATATTGATTACCAGAGCTGTTTAGAGTAGATATGGCTAGGGAAGTACAAAAAATGAAAGAATTGGGTACCATAGAAGAGTTGAGAAGTGCTTGGTCATCACCAATGGTGATAGTAAACAAAAAAGAAGGGGGTGTAAGAATCTGCCTTGATTTTAGGAAACTTAATCAACTGTCAGAATTTGAGTTATCCTATGCCCAGAATAGATGATTTGGTGGACAGACTGAGGAGTGCCAAGTATATCAGTACCCTCGATCTCACCAAGGGTTGCTGGCAAATCCCCCCTAACTAAAGAATCCAGAGACAAAACTGCATTTGCCACTCCTATTGGATTCTATCAGTTCACCACCATGCCATTTGGTTTACATGGTACACTTGCTACATTCCACCGGTACATGGATGTAATTTTATCCCCTCACACTGGTTATTGTGCTGCATACCTGGATGATGTTGTGGTGTACACTCCAGATTGGAAAAGCCACCTGGAACACCTATGAGCAGTTATACAATCAGAAAGACAGGTCTATCAATTAATCCTACCAAGTGTGCATTGGCCATGCAGGAAACCAGATATTTGGGCTATGATTTGGGAAATGGAGAAGTCAAGCCAGAGGTTTCCAAGACAGAAGCTGTAGCAAATAGCCCTGTCCCCAAAACCAAGAAACATGTCAGGTTATTTTGGGGCGGGCTGGTTATTATCGGAGATTTGTTCTCAGCTTTGCTGAGTTAGCTACTTCCCTCACTGAACTCACAAAGAACTGATTCCCAAATAATGGGAAATGGACCCCAGAGTGTAACAAGACATTTTGGACCATTAAGACTGTATTATATTCAGCCCCTGTTTTAAGAAGCCCAGACTTTGAGAAACAATTTCTGTTACAGACTGATGTATCAGAGGTAGTCCTTGGTGCAGTAATGAGTCAAAAAAATGGGAAAGAACATCTTATTCTATATACCAGTAGGAAGTTGTACAACAGAGAGTAAAGGTACTCCACCACTGAAAAGGAATGCCTTGTGGTAAAGTGGGCCATGATGTCCCTTAAGTTTTATTTGCTAGGAGCTGACTTTGTATTGATAACAGATCACAATCCTCTCTGTTGACTTAAACAAATGAAGGATACAAATTCCAGAATCACATGCTGGTACCTGGCACTACAGTCATTAAAATTAAAAGTGATGCCCAAATCTGTCAGTGCTGATTTTCTGTCAAGATATGGATCAGGAATTGAGAATTTCAAAGGTTGAAAAAAATGTGAGCTGAAACTTCTCTGTTTGCTATGCTGCATACGCACTGAACTATAAAGGGTATACTCTAATGTTAGACAGGAAATTTAATAGAACATTTTGGAAACCTGTTATTGTAAAACAGGTTCCCTCTTAAAGAGGGGAGTATGTGACAGGGATGAATAAGGCTCTTCCCATTTGTTGTGTAGAAAGAGTTTTAAATGCAAGGGTCTGTTCTATCCTCTCCTTTTCTGTCTCTTGTCTGTCTGGTTGCACAACCAAATTTTCTTGTGATACCTAGGAACTGATCACTCCTACAGTTTTGCAATTCTCCTCATCTTGCTATCTCTCTGCCTTCACTTGCTGTTCTTTCTTTTTTTCCCCCTTGGATATCTGCAGTTATAAAAATATATATGTGAATCTGTGTAAAACTGTATGTGAAACTGGGATTCTTTTGTTTAAAACTGTGTATAGTTATACTGTTGGAATGATTGGAAAAAGTTATTTGGAAGTCAAGAGGTTAACCTGAGATGCTAGTTTGCAAAATCTCTGCAGAGCTGAAAACAAGAGGTCAGTTCTGGGTCACCATGTACCATTTTGTTGCACCTGCAAGAAATGAAACTGACAAGAACATTCTGTAAACTGACAAGAACATTCTGTTAGAAGCAGGCTGTCTTAATGAGTTCTCGGACAAAAACTTATAAAAACAGCAGCAATGCATTTGCTAGAGAGACAAGGAGAGTGAGAGACTGAGAGACTGAAACTTGGAATTAAGAGATACCCTCAGAAGAAGGACTTAGTTTTCTCTGTTTGTACTGCCTTTGTAAATAGTTATTCTGAACACATTTTTAATTTTTATTTTGCTGTTATTGAGAAAAATAAAACTCTATTTGTGAATTTTGAAACTACTCCTGGTTTTCCTATGCTTCCTGACCTGTGCCTCTATGACAACAAGCTGAATACGTATCCTACCCCATACTGCCATTTGGAACTGAGCAGGATTCAAATCTTGATCTCTCCTCCTGGCATTCCCCTGAAACAGTCACCATTAATCAAAAGAGTTAAGACTAACTGTGAGATAATACTTTTATTTAAAAATATCTACCAAGATTTACCTAAAGGTTAAACTAATCAGTTTAAAGACTAAAAATGTCCATATTTGTTTCTACAGCGGAAGCAAGCCTTTGGCAACAGAATCCTGTTTAAATAACTTAAAAAGCTTGAATATATATAAAGATATGCTGCAGGCAAGGAATGCACTACACAAGTGGGTTCACAAGGGTGAACACACATATGGTGTTTTGAAAAGCAAGTTACTTCTGTGGTGATGGAACACTGTTATACTGTAATTAATATGAATACATGTTCAAAGAAAGATTTTATTTACATAATTATAGAAGGAACACTACGAGATAAAAAATAAACAAACATTTGAAGTATATACCTGTATGCAATCAGGCAAGAGTGCATTAGGTATGGCAATGGCTACAAAAAAAGATTGTTTAAATATGCATAAGACCAATAGTTTTTTAAGTGAAAGGATGTTAAGAATGAACTGCAGTATTTCTCATTATTATTATTATAAACTGAATGTAAAATTCCCCTTGACAAAGCCCTAAAGAAGGGTAAAATGTCAGGGTATAATGAGAAAACATAATACAAAAGAAATACTCAGTGTGTATGGACTCCTTGGAAGACCATAAATGCGACCCTCACTCTCATTTAAAGCTGAATCACAGATTTCCTCGGGCAGCTTCTTAGTGGCATGGAAGTGGGGATGGGGTTGGAGGACTTTGCTTCCTGCATGGAATGTTTCTGATGCAAAGAGGAAATTGTCCTACCATTACTTAAATGAGTGCCAACTTTGGTTACAGTCGAACATTTTTACTTTGTTTTGGGAGGCTTTTTAGATACATCATACTAGTTTATTCCCTTCTACAAAATCCCAATTGGATGCTATACACATGACTCTTCTGATGATCTATAAACTGCATTGTTGAGATTTTAAGTCAAAGAAAGCAAAGGATGTGGATTATATTGCACATTTCATGCATGCTGTATTTCATAGCACATTACAAGCCTTAGAAACATAGTACAGGATGGCAGAAAATGGCCAAGTGGCCTATCCAGTCTGCCAGCTCTACCTATTGCTTGTAAGATGGCCCTAATGATCAGCCACCCCCCCATCCTTCTCCTGTCACATCACCTCCTGCACTTATCAGGCCCCTATGGCTTTCCCAAGCAGGTTTGAATCCACCCACTGTTTCTGGCCCAGACCACATCTTCTGGCAGTTTGTTCCACTTGTCCACTACTTTATGTGAAAAAGTACTTGTTGGTGACCCACTGTTCCTATCCCTAGTCAGCTTTAGTGCATTACCCCTTGTGCTTGTGTTTGCACTTTGGGTAAACAGTTTATTGCAGTTCACCTTGTTGATCCCATGGAGATATTTGCACATTTCTCTCATGTCACCCTCTCCCTCCTTGTCACACAGTCCAAGATCCTAAAACCTTTCCTCATATGACTTCTCTCCAAGCCCTTATGATTAGTTTACAGCAGCCATTAGGAGCCCTGAAAAAAAGATGTGAGATTGAGAGTTTACAAAGAGATCAGGATGGTTACATACAGAGGAAAGCAAGAGAGCAGGCAATACACAACAAAGATAGCACAAGTGAAGTACTGGCTCATACACTACTGTGACCGAATGAAGACATTTTCCCAAAGTAGTCATCTGTGAGACTCTGAGCAAACACTGTGTGAGCCCTGAGCCCAGACTCACCCAGTTCAAATTCATAACCTTACATTGGGGTCTATTCACAAACCCTATGCACTGTGTATCCACAATGCATAGATGACCCTAAGTTACTCAGCCACACATTAGGGGTTCCTGTGGACCCCATAGCAGTCATGGAAGGGGCACATGCCCCTTCTGCACCTAATCCCCTGTTCATCTACTTAGCCACGCATGCAAACAGATGAGGGGAGTGCCCAGGGGATGTGCCTACACTCTACAGCATTTACAAAGGCACAGAGTACTGGGTGATGGGAGCACATGCTTGCAGCTAGGGACCCTGCCATAGCCATTGTGTCCCCCACTGGTTTGCACCTACTGGTTACAATAGGGCAATCACCCCCCTGACATGCTGCCTCAGCTCTTCAGACATGCAGAGAGGCCAAGGGGGCAGCCATTGGGGCATTTGGCTGCCTTCACAGTATTCCTATGTGCAGTGTCCCACAATCCCCTGCTCTATGCAGAGCAGGGGATCCACTTTGCTGTCAGGGTGAGCATGTGATTGGATGCCTACCTATGTCCACTGTCTGCACCTTTACATTGGTGGGGCCATGGACAGGCAGCCTCTACTAGTGAATGGTGCACCCAGTGCACCTGTCTTTCCGTCCAGTCCAGATGTGCACAGGCAGGTACTTGCCTGTCATGTGTACCTGACCTACATTTCTGCATAGGACCCACTGATTGCATAGTTATGGGGAAAATCCATTACAAATGAAGCAAAACAAATATATTGCTGTTTAAAGCTATACATCTTTGATTTGACTGCAGCAAGTACCCTAACATAGCTTCAACAATGCATTTAGAAAACAATCTGGAGCCTGTTTAACCTCCTGTCAGTCATCTGCCCAGTGAACACATGCCAAGAACTTTGAAATTCCTCAAACTGTGCCCTTTAGGCAGATGGAGGGGGCTTGAGTGTGGCAAGATTTTGACAGGTGTTATATTTTTTTCCTTCCTGCATTTAATCTTTTAATACATGTTTATCATCATAAGCTGTGAAGCATCAGTGGGGTGGAAAGGGCCATGAGGAGATTCTGTTGGATTTGTCAGTAACTAGACTGAGAATTTGTGTGTAGGAGGAGTAGAGTGCCTATGTTTCTAAGCACTCATTTACTATGTCTTCAAGCTTCATGTTTCATCTGCTACATTTAGTACTGTTAAGTAAAAGGGTGTGTTGAGAGCTATAGAAATATGTGTGCCATTCTTTGGATATTTAAGGTTGAGGTATTCGCGAGTTCTGAAACACAAGTGCATCTGTACTTTATGGAAATGTGCCACTGTTTTAACCTGGAGTAGTGAACTTTGGTCAGCATACATCTGTGATGTGTTCACTCAGGTAAGTGTCTGCATGGAACTACAATACCTGGTATGTTTTTACAGCCATTGTGGTTACTCCTACTGTTGTATGAATGCCCAAGCAGGTATTCTTAGTGTACCAGACCCACAACCCAAGGCTGAACAGTTTTGACCCTAGAAATGCAAGTGAAATCACTCTTACAACATAGGGCCAGGCCGTCAGCAACCGAATGAACACGTTATTGATTGAGATTGATCAATAATATTTGAAAACCTTCTCCTGAATGTTCTCAGTTGCAGGGTAACTGCACACAAGACCCTGTTTACATAATAAGGGTGTTTCATCCACAGGGAAAAGGAGTGCTCCAACTAGCTTGGCATTTCTTCAAAGTACTGCATAGTACCATTTGTATGCTGCTGTTTATCTGGAACCATCTTGAAAAACAGATATTACATCTGAAAGAGCTGGCCCAGTTGTCAAAAGTTTAAATCAATGCACATGTAATAAATATAATGTTTTGTAACTAGAATTTCAGAAGGGGCCATGCAACGTCAGGCTACCACTTGGTGTTATATTTGCTGCCATGGTTTCTCTGCCATTTGCAGCAGATTTTATAAGACATATCACTTATGTGGAATTGGGTTACTTTATTCCATGGGCAATCTGAAGATGAAGTGCCATGCAAATGGCTAATAATGGAACATAAACAAAAACATACTGTCCACTCTGTGATGCAGAATGGTTTTGTTGATCCAGATTTTGCCAGAAGTGGGCATATGCAATTCTACCCCAGAAATAAGGGGAAAATGGGGTTGTAAGGATAATGATTTGGGCATTGTGGGTAGGCCTGATTTGTTTGGTGGTAAAGCACTGCATAGCTGCACTGAAGTCCTGGGCTCAGCAGTGACCTTAGGTTTCTTCCTCCCAGGAGGGCAGAGGGACACATGATTTGGGTGGCTGGGGTGGGGTGGAAAAGATGATGAGTCGTGACTCATTCACACACATTGCTTAACTCCACCCCTGATAAGCAGTTCATAAAAGGACTACTCTCAGTCACAGATAGAAATGTTGTGAATTTTTAATTTCTGGTGAAGTTAGCACAAATCTGCATTATTCACATTCATGGAAAATTTGCGAATTCTGTGGCTAAAACAATCAACTACATCAGCATTGAAAATCTTGAAAAAACTGCTCCACACACTGTGCTGTGAAACCGCCCCTCCTCCACCCAAGAACATAAAAGCTTATTAAAATAACCTCCCACTAGCATCTTCTTCTGCCCTTGCATTAGTAATTATCATGCCTGCTGCTTTAGCTGTAAAAGAAAAGGTAATCCCCTCCCCCCATTTCAGTCCCACAGTCTTTCAGTTTTACACCCATTCCTTCATCCAACCCGCCTCTGGTCCACACCACCCTCCTCTTCCCACCAGCACCCACAAAATGCAGGCTGCAAATAAACAAAATGGTCCTTTGGTGCAAAGCGTCTGGTCTGTTCCATGTCAATTCCCAGTGTTGTCTCATAAAATGACACAAATGAATGGATGTTGACATCTTTGCTCCTAGTAAAACCTGATTGGTCACCATTCATTTATTAAAGCCATTATTTTGAAACAGAAGTTGGGACTCCGCACTGAACAGAGCTTTTGCTGTGTACCAGGGGACCGTCTTCTTTATTTGCTGGTTAATATTTTGTGGGTGTTGCTGGAGGGAAGAGGGTGGTGGGGACCAGAAAGTGATGGAGGACTGGGAGTAAAAACAAAAGACAGTGGGACTTTTATAGCCACATCAGCAAGCATGATGTTTCCTGGGGCAGGGGGGAGGAAAGTGCCAGTGGTGGGGTGTTTGAGGGGGTAATGTTTTGCAACACACTAAATTCACCTTGTTATTTTGGCTAATCTGCCTGGCAAATAACAAGGTGAATTGCAGTCTCCACCCCCATGAATAGGCCAAAATTCACTGAGTGAATTTTGTCAACTTCACACATGTCTAGTCATGGACGAAACATCATGATCTAGCTCCTTGTGGCCACGGTGGGGTGCCAGAAGTAGTAAAGAGAGGGGACAGAAAGTACAGGGGACACAAGGAAAACAGATGAAGGAAACACTGCTGTGGATGTATGAAGTGAAGCAAAACAGTACCCAATATTCCAGTGGCAGATGGAGTCACGACACCAGCCAAAAATGTTATGGTATCATGTGTAACAAATGTAGAGTGCAGCCTAATAGAAAGAAGCATTCAAAGCCCAGTTTCTGCCAGTGATAATTGCAGAAGACTGCAGAAACACAATATAATTCAATGAATTTACTTCAGTTCGTCACAAAGGAAACTGACATCATTATCACAGAGTGCTTCATTCTAGTAGGTGGCACTGTATCTGCATGTGCCCTCACAAGTAAAAGCATGTGCAAGTGCATAGGTTAAAGTCTGTATCAAAAAGTGCAGTAATGTGAAAAAAATAGGAAGGAGTATATACTGGGAGGTGATGGTTTAGGTGTTGGAAAAAACACAGCAAGTAACACAAAAACACAGAGTTTTATAGGGTTGTGCATTCCAATCAGCTGGTGTCCTAGGAATGTTAATATTTCATTTCATTTAGAATTATTTCATATGTTGCACTATATAAGTGGTTCTTTATCAGTTTAGTAGGAAAAATGTACAACAGCCATTAATTAAACCATTTGCACTGCTCTAAAAAATTATACATATGACAACAAACTAAACATACATTCAAGACATAGGCATAGACGCACATACCTAAAAAAGGTACTGAGCACCCTTTAATAGTCTAGTTGTAACTGGACAATACCTCAATTTTTCAAGAACGGTTTGAATTCTTCCTCCTCATTAAGACCCTAGGGGACTACAGTATTAAGAACAATTATCCGAGTTTCTTCCTGTAACAATTCATTCACTTTATCATCCCTTCTCCTTAAATGGGGAATTTGCTCAAGGGCTGTAAATTTGAGGCTAGTAGGATCAGAATCGTGAAAAGTTGGAGAGTGTGTGTCAAGTGCACTATGATCACTTCTGTTTAGCCCCCACATTTTCCTGAATATGGGTCTTTAAAGGATCTACCGTTCTTCCAATACAATGCCTAAGGCAGGGACGCCAAGCAGTATATGTTACAAATGTGGAAACACAAGAAATAAATTGATAATTTTTTTTACTCTACGTTGGTTATTGGGATGTACATACTGACTTCCAGCTTTTGCATATTTAAGCAATGTACCACAACAGGGTGGGAGCAATGTTGGTATTTACCCACACCTGGTGTATTTCAGTCATGAGGCTGCAGGCTTAGTGAGTAAACCACACCAGAAGTGGGTAAATCCCAGCATCACCCATGCCCTGGAGTGGTGTATTGAAATTATACAATGTCCTCTTTTATTTTTGTGTCAAAAATATAAAGAAAAAACAGTTTCTTGTTGGTGTTTTTAATTATTTTTATTTTATTAATTGCTCTGCCAGAAAAACATTTCTGATTTTCAAGGGCTGTGATGTTACTCCACATGTGCAGTACTGTTTGATCATTCCCAGATCAGATTCTTTCCATGGGGCCAGGAAATTTTGAATGAGGTGCCCTATATTGCCATTTAATTTTGTCCTGGCTCCATTTTTTTTTGAAGAAGCCAGGACAACCTCCTGAAGCTGGTTTTGGGTGCAATTTGTTGTATGGAGTACTGACTCCATTTTTTTGTTTGTACTGTGCACATGCAAAGCAGAGTACATTGCTGCCATACTTCTTAAACTGCTTCCCTGACACTCTTTGGGTTCTGGGCCAAGTGAACAAACTTGCCATATTTGTTGTTTTCTATGCCTTCTGCCTCCCCCTCTGGAACATTGGAGATGGTCTGTGGTGAGAGGGTGCTGAGCGGCAATGGCTGCACATTTGAACTGAGGATTGCTGCTGTGACTGCCCTTCTGACCCCACTCTTCAGCAGTCCTGGGATTGGAAGGTGAAGATATCAGGACAAAGGGGCAAGGAATCTCCTTAAGTAAGCCCTGTATTGCGAAGGGTGTAAAATAATCTACAAGTGTTCAGGGCTCTTTACTTCCTCTTAGGCAGTGTTGAAATTCTCTGAGGTTTATGGTGAATCCAACATGACAGCATCGCTGTTTTCATTTTTAAGGGGGTTGGATTGATTTTACAGAGTGGTATTGTAGATGCTGCTGACTGGCACTTTTTTGTATGAGTCATGCTAGGATATACCATGGATAAAAGGTGCCAGTCAGCCAATCAGCTTACAGCATTCTCAGACCCATTGTATAATTGCAAATATTATCTTTCCCACATTTGCAAAAACCTTGTGGTTTAAGGGTCAGGCAGTTCTGTGGATTAATATTAGATGTTGGAAAAAAAGGACTGTTATTTGATAAATCTGCTAAATTGGCTGCTTTCCTAAACATAACTAAGCTTTGGGCTCAATTTCCTTTTCTAACATTTCATCACTTAATAATACTGGCCAGAATCTGAGATTACCAATTTTCCCTGCTAAACTAGTATATTCAGTTGCAAATGTGACTGTTTTAGATTCAGGTTTTCTAGTTTTAGGATTAAGTAAAGTTCTTCAGTCTATACTATGTTTAGTTTGTTGTCATATGTATAATTTTTCAGAGCAGTGCAAATGGTTTTATTAATGGCAGTGTTACATTGTTCCAATTAAATTGGTGAGGATCCATTTATATAGTACAACATATGAAATTATTTTAAATGAAATGAAATATTATTAACTTTCCTAGGGCACTAGCTGACTAAAATGCACAGCCATGTAAAGCTTTGCATTTTGTGTTACTTGCTTTATTTTTCCCATGCCTACCCTCCCCCATATACTCCTTTACATTTTTTTCATATTATTGCACTTTCTGATATATTTGTGTTATCACAACTATGTTTTTCTTATTGAAAATCATGTAAATGTTTAAATAGTTTCAATACTGTGCTTCATCTATATGTAGGCATATTATCCTCTATGTTGTGGTCCTGGCAGACAGTGACCAGATTGGGGGCCTGGAGGTAAGGGACCCGTTGGTGGGGAGTGACCATGCCATGGTCTGGTTCTGCCTGGACCTAGGAGGGGTAGAAGGCTGCACAAAGACGGAGGTAACTGACTTCAGGGGGGCAGATTTAAAGGAAATGGGAAGGATCCTTAAGGAGCATTTGGATGGGATTGGGTCAGACATGGACACTGATAGTAGGTGGGAAATCATCAGGAGAGGGGTGCAGGATGCTACCAGCACCTGTGCAAGAGTAAGACGAAAATGCAGTAGGGCCGAAAACCCTGCTGGTGGACCAGGAGGTCCAGGAGGTGGTGCAGGGAAAGAAGGCAGCCTATAGGCAATTCAAGTGCTCAAGGAGTGAAAGGGATCGAGGGAGATGCGAGCTGATGGCTAGAAGGGCTACTAGGGTGGTGAGGGTACAGGCAAGAAGGAGCAGAACCTGGCCAGGGAAATTAGGAGAGGAACAAGGGTTCTTTAGATACATTGGGGAAAAACGAAGGGTGAAGGGGCAGAGTAGCAGGATTAAAACAGGGGAGAGATGGGCACAAGACCCGGGGGAGCAGGCTGAGGTACTAAATGAGTACTTCACCTCAGTTTTCACCAAGGAAAATGGGGGTGCTGCATCATAGATGGGAGGAGACAGTGATACTGAGGAGGGGGTGACCTTTACTGATTGGCGGGTCTGGGGAGAGGGGGAGGCATCACTGGCAGGAGGGGGGAAGGCTAAGCAAGGAGAAGAGGTAGTGGAAGTGGAAATCACAGCAGAGAGAGTGAGGAAAGCCCTCAGGTCCCTTAAGATGGAGAAAGCAGTGGGGCCAGATAAATTACATCCCAGAGTGCTGAAGTAACTTGCGGATGTTCTGGCGAAACCCCTGGCGGAGCTTTTCACCATCTCTCTGAGGACAGGGTGGGTGCTCCAGGACTGGAAGGTGGCACATATAGTGCCTATCCACAAGGGGGGATCAAGGGAGGTGGCAGGGAACTACAGGCCTGACATTGGTGGTGGGCAAGGTGATGGAGGGCATCGTCAAGGAGAGGCTGGAGGGGGACCTGGAAAAGTCAGGATGCCTGGACGATAGACGGCATGGATTCGGCCCGGGGAAATCGTGTCAGACAAACCTTGTGGAGTTCTATGACTGGGTGATGAATGCCTTGGACCTGGCTAGACCAGTGGACATCCTCTTCCTAGACATCAGCAAGGCATTTGACTCTGTTCCTCACGTAGGTCTGTTGGATAGCTGGGAGAAATGGGGGTTGGGAACCAGATGATCAGATGGATATTCAATTGGCTCCAGGACTGGACCCAGAGGGTTGTATTTGGTGGGATAGTCTCATCCTCAAGGAGGGTCATTAGTGGGGTCCCACAGGGA
Source organism: Neoceratodus forsteri (assembly GCA_016271365.2). Taxonomy (NCBI): domain Eukaryota; kingdom Metazoa; phylum Chordata; order Ceratodontiformes; family Ceratodontidae; genus Neoceratodus; species Neoceratodus forsteri. Next base: position 604,067,521 of record CM057449.1, on the reverse strand, counting down.
TCAGTCCTTGGGCCCCTCCTGTTCAACGCCTACGTCTCTGACATAAGGACAGGTATCAGGAGTGAGATGAGTCTCTTTGTGGATGACTCAAAACTGGGGGCCATGGTGGAAGGGGAGGAGGGTATGGTGGCCCTACAGAGGGACCTGGAGGCTCTGGAAAGATGGTCTAGAAAGTGGAAGCTGAGATTCAATACAGGGAAATGCAAGGTACTGCACCTGGGGGCCAGAAACCTGGGCCAAGAGTACACCCTGGGGGGGATGCTACAAGTCTCGATGGCTAAGAGGGACCTGGGGGGGTGGTGGTGGATGTCAAGATGAACAACTCGGAGACTTGTAGGAGGGCAGCAGCCAAGGCCAACAGGATGCTGGGATGCATCGCTAGGGGGTCACCTCCAGAAGGAGGGAAGTGATACTCCCTCTGTATAACTGCTTGGTGAGGCCGCACCTCGAGTACTGCGTGCAGTTTTGGAGGCCACACTTAAAGAGAGACATTAAACTCCTGGAGAGGGTCCAGAGGAGGGCAACCAAAATGATTTGGGGCTTGGGGGACAGGACTTATGAGGAGAGGCTCAAAGAGCTAAATATGTACACATTGGAAGAGAGAAGGGACTGGGGGGACATGATAGAGGTCTTCAGGTACATGAAGGGGGTAAATAGGGGAGGAACTGTCAGTGTGCTCCGAAGGAAGGAGGAGGGGGCCACTAGAGGGCATGGGTGGAAGCTGGATGGGGGAAGATTCAGGGGAGAAAGAAGGAGGTGCTACTTCACTGAGAGGGTGGTGGAGCCATGGAATGTGCTGCCTAGGGGCTGGTGGAGGCAGAGATGGTGGAGGAGTTCAAGAGGGGTGGGACAGGTACAGGGAAGGGTTCTGGAAGCAAAATCCAATGCAGCGAGAATATCCAGAACTGGGAAGGAGAAGCCGAGAAGGGCGAGAGGCGAGTAAAGGTCAGCCTTCAGGTGGGGCTGACCACAAACGAGTAGATGAAAGACCGTTAGGCCTATTCTGCTGGCATTTTAGTGTGTTAGTATGTTAGTATGTTATTGCCACTGTGTCTTTAAAAGCCAGAGGATAAAAACCTGGCTGAAACAGGTATGGGCACATCTCTGAGGAAGACCTAGTGAGGTCAAAGTGCTGGGGCAAATGTATCCTCAACAGTTTAAAGCAGTTCAGAACTAATAAACTTTTTTCTTACTTTCAAAAATATACCAGCCCTATTTTTTTATATGCAGTACCTGAGTGCAGATCTTTTTTTTTTCACCTGAGAATGACAATCATTACCATGCCCTACTTATAGCATCCAATTAATGACACCCCAGCTCATTCATACAGTAGGAAGGACACATGCATGATCAATGCATACAGTAAGAATCAATCTACTAGTTCTTTAGTACAGTTTGGAGGGATTTGCTCTTTTACCTCAGTTGGTAGAGTCCATGATATAGAGCCAGAGGGTGGCAGGTTCACATCTTGAGTTCCCCGACTTGGAATGAACTGCTAATGCAGGAGACAGGAATGGAGAACCCACAGACCCTCAATAATTTATGTGGCCTGCCATATTATCATACATAGTGAAGGATGTATTTCATCCCCTGCCGTGTTTTCCATTAACAGTCAACAAACATACGTAAATGTGTTATAAACAGACCCTGGAAGAATTTCAACACAGCTCTCTGGTGACCTTTTATAATACTGTAAGTCCTCTTTTGATCACAATGAACAATGCAATAAATGCATAGTGTATGCATTAACACACGGCTTTGTCAAAAAGCTTGGGTAGGTTTAATGGCATTGCTGTGTTGTGATTAGTCGCAGCATACTGGACTGAGCAAACTATCTCTGCCGATCATAGGGGGTGAGATCCAATTAACCCCTACCACATGAAATCTACCAGCATAGAACAGTCCAGCATATTACACTCCCTACTTCTTCTAACCCGGGGGTAGGTTAGTGCGTAATGTAGCCAAGAACCGATCTCCACATTCAGTATCATTGGGGGTGACACAGCTGAGCTGCTGACAGGATTTATGTTGACATCTGTCAAGATGGATAATGACATACTTGTCTTCATGCCCAGGTGGATTGTGGGTATGCCAAGAGGCAGGGCCCTGTAACATTTAATAATACAGAATGTTACATCAAAACATACACAGCCAAGAAAGATCAGTCATGATTTTATTTATACCACATGCTTAATGATTTTCCCAGTTGAATATAGCATTAACCCTGCTACTTCCTGGTTTTGGAAACCAAAAGGAATTTTAAAGACTATATATAATTGCATACTGTAGGTATCTTTCCTAACATCAAGATTAGAAAATAATAAAGTACTATTACATGCAGCAAAGCTACAGCATATTTGAATGTTTTTAGTCTGTAGTTGCTAATATAGAGTAAATATAAATCAGGAGTAGTGGTATATGAAAAATAACCAACTCTTGACATACACCTAATAATTCATCAGTCCCAGTAAGTCTTGTGACACAGACTTTAATAACTTGCTCACCCCTGTGGATTTCCTGTAAAATATATCAAATACCATGAATTAAATGCACAGTGGGGAGTAGTGAAATATAAAAAAATAAACCACTCATGAAAATGAAGTGGTAATGGATGACAAGTCACCACTGCTCCCTGCTGTTTACCTTACTCCTCCCATCCCAGTCTACACTTTCTAGATTATTTGGGCCTTGATCATATAAAAGTAAAGCAGTGGAACCTCTTTAATAACCATTTTTTTACTGGTCCAGGAAAGTGTATGTCACCACTATGTGAGGCTTCACTGGTTCCAGAGTTAAGCAACATATCAATGAATCTGTCGGTGTGTCTTTCTGTGTGTGTGTGTCTGTCTTTGTGTGTACATAATTTTCTATTGTAGGCACCTGGACTATTTGATCATTAGATCTGGTAACATTTGAGCAGTGCAAATGACATCTGTGTGTGTTTGCACCAAATTTCTTAGCCATGAACTTGAATATTATATTTACTGCTCTGGCTGCATATCCATTACATTATGACATTGTTTCTGCTGTCAATAATTAAATTATCAAAAATACAAATAACTCACAATTATTTGTAGCAGTAAATATTTCAGGAGGAAATTATAATACTGTTATTTACTATACTTATATGAACAATGGTAACTATGAAAAGCACACTGTACTAACTTTTTCAGGTGTGACATGAGGAAAGGGGATTGTGGGTGAAGGGGGATACAAGCATAAACATTAAAAGTTTCTAATAAGCAAGCACGAATCCAAGTAAGTAAGGACAATAATTATACACATAAATATACTGAATAATCAAGTACCAGCAGTGCAGTCATACTTAATTAAAAATAAGACAAGGAATGACGAGATGCAAACGGGTTACACATTCAGATGGAATAAATGTGAAGATTGCAGCAACTGCAGATTAGGTATGACTGTGAAGACGGCAGCACCTGCTGCTCAGGTACCATTATAATTGTGTTTTTGTTCTCACTAAATGGATAATCATAAATCAAAATAACATGCTACTGTTACTGTAGTAGGACTGCATAATTACGTGATTATATTACAAAATAGATCTAATATGTCATATAGTCTGATTGGATAAATGCAACCATGTGATCATGCATCAAACAAGCAACAATACTTGAGAGTCTATGGTATATAATGGGATATTGTCATACCACAGATGTGTTGTGAGGCATGAAAAGTGGCTTTAACAATCTAAGAAGTGATGGTATCCCCACATACTGTATGTCACTTACTGGCATGTATTATTATTTTATGAAATGGACTCATTGAATCCTTATTTGGATTATTAAAAAAAATAAGAAAAACATTCAAACTTGTAATTATCATTTTTGTTTTATTGTGTACAGTATGTGTACATTAAAAATATGACTTCTAATTTTTCTTTCTGCCACTAGACAACACTAAGGCAACTTTTAACTCTAGAGAGCACTATATGTAATATACGCTATAATACTTGCTTCTGCTTTGGGAGTGTCTAAGTGAGGGTTTTGCAGGGCTGAGCAACATTAAGTTGTTTTGAAATGGCCCTGTTATGGCCTTATAATTATACTAAGAGGACGTGGGTTGTAGCACTGGTGACCTCAGGAGAGATTTTAAGAGATGCCATTGTTAGGGAGGGGCAGTAAGTACCAATACCACGGTTAAGAGGAGAAGTGAATATGATGATCACCTCTGGAGTGGTTGTGTTTTTTGCTGCTGAAGTGGCAGGCAGCACAGTTAGTGTGCTTACACAACAAAGTTTTATTTCTTGCCAGTCCTCATAGGACTTCTTCCCACTGAAGCAATTGGCAGCACAGACTGTATTCTAACAAAGCAGAGTTATTAAAACAGAGGCTGGCTGATGGTTTCCAATACTTGAACAGACGTTTTAAAGAGCGGCTGGTGGAAATGTATTCATTGCATGGCAGTGTTTTAACAACTGGCAATCGATATTAGTACAGTAATACTGATCTGCTTCTGGTACAGTAGCATTGAAATGGCTCCAGTTCAAGTACAAACGGGGTCTGAATACAATTGTTGCCAATGGCTGATATTGGAATGGCACCATCAGTTCTTAAGTGAATTGCTACCTAGTCAGAGGAGGAGCCACCATCTGCTGACACTGGTACCAGGCAACCATCTTGAGGATGGGCATTAGGTGATGAGAGACATAAACAAATTATTGTTGAGTTTGAAGGCTGCTCAATGAATGTACTTTCAAGTTACTGCATGATTATATACTAAGGTATCATCATGGCTCAAAGAATCTGATAGCCATTTTAGAATTTCTCAGAACAGTACACTAATGTGGCCCTAGTTTCAGTTTCAATAAAACATATCTTTTATTAATCAGATTATGTTTTCTTTTATGTTATTTACAATAAAACAGAGTAACCAATGTTATAAGTGTGAAAACCTACTGCAGGACGTGCATTATGTAAGGGATGACACATGACAGGGTATATGGTGATATAAGCAATAAGACACGATGAGGCGTTAGTCATGCTGTTTTTAACCACACACCCAGGGGTGTATTAAGATATGAGGCCATAGGTCTAGTGTCTTCATGCCCTGGAAATATGGTAACACCAACACAAACAATGTCGCAAAGTATCGTACTGCGCTTTTAAATGGGTCCATAGGCAACTTTTATAAAATGAGCACTGTAAATATTTTAATAGCCAAAAACAATCTAATGAAATATTGATAAAAATGTATTATAGATTGCAGGAGCATCCTTGACCAATCACAGTTCTTCATTCAGTTGAGAATGAGGTACTCGTATTGCCGTAAGAGTACCTCATGCGCTAAGCACTGTAACGGGCTTGTGATGGCTGTTCATGCCGCTACATTTATTAAGTAAAAGAGTTTTTTTTATTTAATAAAATTACTAATCTATAATAATTTTATGGGTCTGGTAGGAGACCATCTTATGGCTATAAGCATGTAGCCTCTTGTGTCCTTAAAACCACAGAACTGCTCACCCTAGGTTCACAGTCCTCTTGAGCAGTTCTGTGGTTCTAAGGACACAAGAGGCAACACTCTTATAGCCACAAGAGCCCTCCAACTGGACCCATAAACTTATAAAATAGTCCCTTCACAGATGGTATTCATCTGTCAGTCAACTGTCTTTCTATACATTAAATACATTGTGTAATTTTTTTACCATGGAAAACAAGAATTCAAAACTCTGCAGTATTGTGGTAGTAGAATGCCCCCCCCGCAACACACATACAGAACGGTCACATGTAATACATTAATTTAAAATTCTGTAGAGTTCCAATGGCATACACACAAACATACACACAGGCTTCAAGTGGAGCTGGAACCTCAATTTTATCTGATGCAGGATAAGGAGCAGGGAGTTCTCTGGCTAACTAATATGGCTAGGAGGAGGATTTTTCAAGGTCATCAAAGAACACTAGCAATTTCAATTCAGAATAATACTTTTTATGTTGTCTTGCATTCAGTGCAGAAAACATATTGTGATTGCTTCAGTGGAGAAGTGGGTTTCAGAGATGTGGTCCTGCTGCAGCCAATGGCACCACTGTTTTTTGTGGCTGGGCTCTGTGGCTCCAATGGCATAGCACACTGTCTATAACAGCAGTTCAGAAAATGTGCTACCACCTTGAAAGATATTAGCAGTTGCAATCAGGAAGTGCCACGGGGCAGTCCCTGATTGCAGCAGCCAATTACTGCTTGCCTCGTCTGGCGTCCCAGTCAAGCAACATTGCGATGGCTTCCCCGTCAGCTTCTCATAGTCCCTACAGAAGATGAGGGACATCCACCGCCTTTCACAGTCCCTTTGAAAGCCAACAGGGGTGCCAAATCCCCATCAGCATGCCCCCTCCAAATTGAACTTGCTGATGGGGTGCCCAATCCCCATTGACATAATGTACCCCCCCCCAATTTTTGTGTGCTGAGGAGGTGCCCAATTCCCCTCAGCTCATGCGACTCCCCCCAACTCTATATGTGCTGGCAGGGGTACCCAATCCCTATTGACTGCAGACCCCTCCCATCAATCACACAGGTGGCATGCTGGGAGCCCACCCCAGTGTGCCAAATGTCCCTGAAAAAAAAACAGTCCTGCAATGTTTTTTTTGTTTTAACCCTGTAAAACAGAAAACTGTCCCTCGTTGAGTCCATGGCCCCTCCCACAACCTGCGCCCACCCTCTGCGCACCCTGCCTCCCCACACCCCCACACCCCATACGTACCTTCAAAGCTCAGCGCAATGATCTTCAGTGGACCAGGAACACGTCTGCACTCTTCAAAGCCAACCACTAACTGAAGAAATGCAGGTAAGCTGTATAATGGCATAAATAGGGTTTTTTCAACCTTGGTGCATATCTTGGGCAATTTGGGGAATTTTGACATCAAATTTTCAACATATGGTTATTGGGACCCTTCCTTATGAATTCAGTCACTGTCATGGCATTATTCAGTCCCAAAAAGTCACTGCATGGAATCACCTTTCAGGACTGAGTAATGAAATGACAGCATCGCTGTTCATGAGGAGGCCTCCCAAAAAGCCTATGTTGCAAATTTGGTGAAAAAATTCCAAACAATTACTGTGTTATGAGTGTGCGTTGTGCAGTTTCCATGCGCACTCATAACTTTGCCAATTTGTAATATTTTCACTCCAGATTTTCAACATTGGCATTTTTTCATACCTCCTTTTGGACAGTGCAGCTGTCATTTTTCACATCCTGGCCGAAATGTGTTTTTGCATTACCGGCACAGAATAGCATGGTCACTGTGTCAGTGTTTGGGACAGATTATGAAAATCACAGCAACACTGTTCATGAGCAGAAGTCCTAAAATGTCTATGTTGAAAATTTGGTGACAAAAGTCCATAAAATGACTATGTTACAAGCGTGCGTTGCACAGTTTCCACACACACTCATAACTTTGACAATTTGTAATGCTTTCACTCAACATTTTCAACATTGTCAATTTTGCACTTGTCCTTATCAACAGTATAGCTGTTGTTTTTCAAATCCTGCCCGAAATGTGTTTTCACACAAGTGGTGCACTATGGCGCAGTCACTGTGGGAAATCAATGATCAGGACAGATAAAAAAAATTGTAGTGAAGTGTTCATGAGCAGAGGTCCCAAAATGCCTATGTTGAAAATTTGGTGAAATAATTCCATTAAATGACTGTGTTATGAGTGTGCATTGCGCAGTTTCTATGTATGCACGTAAATTCAAGTATTTTTAATATTTTCGCTCAAGATTTTCAACACTGCCATCTCTTCACACCTACCTATGAATGGTACAGCTGTCATTTTTCACATCCTGCCCAAATGGTGTTTTCCCACATTTGGTGCAGAATGGCGTGGTCACTGTGAGAAATCAATGTTTGGGACAGATTAACAAAATCACAGTGCCACTATTCATGAACAGAGGTCCCAAACACTTTCATGAAGTGGGGATCACAAAAATGCCATGTTGCAAATTTGTAGTACAAATACCAGCAAACATCCAGGGCATTAGGGTTTCTAACCATAACGTCCCACCCTGTACAGACTGATAGGCATCAGGGGTGTGTCTTTCCATTGCAGGCTGTCATGCTTATGGCATACCATCCCCTCCACCCTCAAGCCATTGACAGGCATCGAGGTGTGCCTTGGACTCTTTGACCCCATACTTCTCCCCATTCTCCTATGCTGCACCCATTTCAGTGTATGTCCTTAGGAAATGGGGTGACTATAAAGTCAAACACCCCAAGGCATACCTCAGCCCTTGTTGGTGTCTGCAGGATAGGGTGAGGTAAAATGCCATGAGCGTTATGGCCAAATGGGGTGAGCATAAAGACTGAGGACCCCAAGACACAACGCAATATTTGTCGTACTGCAGGGTAGGGTGAGCTGAAATGCCATGAACATTATGGCCAATGCCCAAAGGCACACCTCAGTGCCTGTCAGTCTCTGTAGGGTGATGTGGGGTTTGACGTCACTTTCATATTTCACTGCCATTCCTATTATGCATCTGTTCAACTCCTGTGCTACCGATGCCAATGTCAGCAAGACAACAATCGGCATTGACAAATGCTTGTTTTTTAATAATCTGATGTGTGCAAGGAGGGGCTCATGAGTGAAAAGAACATTCAATTATTTACTTATATTCTTTAATTTAATGGACTTTTATTTTCAGAGTGAGTTGAAGGTTTTTATGTATGAGTAAAGATGATAGGTATGTGGAAATCATGAATGAGTGAAATGGCTCATGAATTCTCAGTGTGAGTTGCCCAAATTTCAAATCCCACTGCTTGAACTTGTTCAGACATGTGCAGATGTGGAGACTTAAGAAATGGGTCTCAACTTGCTTAGCCTATCAGGAAGCTGGAAATTTCCAATCCATTTTGTAAATTGTAATAATAGCACACCCTAAGTGGGCTGATATATTTAAGCCACAGTAAAGGGCTTAAATCACCTGGGAACAGCAGTTATTGCAGGACACCGCCCACAACATAATGTTCAAAAAGTTCAGATACAGTATGTTAGTAGCTGAATTAACCCACTTCCTGAAGACTATGCCTCATACCCCTAATGCACCCTTGGTGTACATTAGTACTGCTAGTAAGATGCATTGGAAAATCCCTGCATCCAGACTTGTTACAGAAAAGCCCAACATGTGCAATTAAGTGACCATAAAGGTACTGTTTTTTTTAACCCATAGCCACTCCATACTGAAATATCCCTACTTAATATCTCTACTTTCTTCACCAAAGCAAACATGTAACTTTCTAAAACAAGTGTCAACAGTCTGCAATGCATGTTTGTAGCTAAAATGTTTCATGTTAAACATATTGAAACAGTTACTATTTCAGGATCTATTTTACCTTAAGTAGTTTTATACAATAAACATCACAGGCAGGATTCACAAAGGAGATGTGCCCAGCACAACTAAGCTGCCCTGGTGCAGGGGAGATGCACTGGGTGCAAAATGGGCTATTCACAGAGGAGGCACAGGGAGATGTCCCCAGTGCACCCCCTCTGTGAATAGCACCAGTGAGCCCAGCCCAGGATGCTCCGGAGCATCCCAGGCTGGTCCGCTATTCACAGCCAGGGGCATGCAAATGAGGCCATTAGACATGCATGGTGCAATGGGGTGATTTGCATGTCATTATGGCCCCATTTGCATATCCCCAGCAGAATGTGCCCATCGCAACCACCGCCCCACCCCAGCCCAAGCCATGCCGCTCCAGGCGGCATTGTATCTGCTGGATCCCCCCGCCCCAAGACCCTGTAGAGCACTGCATACAGTGGCAGTAGCGGCACCGTACACCCCCCCAATCCCCATACAAAGCCGCTCCTGACAGCAGTAGTAGTGGTGACAACCCCCACCAAAACCACGTATAGAGACGCTCACGGTGGCAGTAGTAGTGGTGATGACCTCCCCGATCCCTGTACAAAGCTGCTCGTGGCAGCAGTGGAGGTTGAGGTGGCTCCTCATGAGCGCCCGTACGATGCCATTCGTGGCAGCACTGGACTGCAGGCTTCACCCCCCCAGCCCCAAGCACCTGGTACAGCTGACAACCCACGGCAGACATGCGGACAGCCCCCCCATGTACACCCAACCCACCCATCTCCCCAGCAGGGACCCGCTGTTGGCGGGTGGCTCAGCCCACCTGCATGCCACCACGTCTGCCCACCAACCGAGTTGTCTGCGAATGACAGCTATCTCACAGTCTGCAGTACTTCGGGCTGTGCGATTGCTGTCAGTTGCAGAAAGCTCAGTCGGTGGGCGGCCGTGGCAGTATGTCGGTGGGTTATGCCTCCCGCTGACAGTGGATCCTTGCTGGGGAGACGGGTGGGTTGGGTGTACATGGGGGCTGTCCGGATGTCTGCAATGGGTGGCCACTGTACCGGTGCTTGGGGCTGGGGTGAAGCTCAGTCCAGCGCCGCCATAAGCGGCATTGTAATGGCACTGAGGGTCATCTCAACCTCTACTGCCACCATGAGCAGCTTTGTATGGGGATTGGCGGTCATCACCACACTACTGCTGCCGCCATGAGCGGCGCCTGTACGGGGTTGGGGGTTGTCACTACTACTGCCACCTGAGCAGCTTTGTAGGGGATTGGGGGACATGTCCAGTAATGCTGCCAGGGGTAGCAGTGTACAGGGGCATGAGGCTTGGGGGGGCTCACTGGGCTGTCAGGATGGTCAGGCGCCTGTGCTGTTGCCCACAGTGCACGGCCAGCCTGCAGATGGCCCCTGACGTACACTTTTTTCAGAATTATCTTTCTGTTGTGCAACCCAGGACTTGCCCTGGAGTTGTGCCACAGATTTGGAATGTGAATGGGGCTGTGCCCAGTATGCATGGGCACACCCCTCACGCCCCGCGGATGCGCTGCATATCATTACAGGTGAGGCGCTGCTATCAGCATTGCGCCAGCACATCGGGTTGCACCGCACATGGTTGCCCTGACTGAATCACCCTCAGGCGCATTTCAGGGATGCGCTGGCGCATCTCGGATGTGCTGGGTGCATCCCTTTTGTGAATCCTGCCCCACCTGTTAAAATACAAAAACACCAGTTATCTCTTTAAACTTCTGAAGCCATTTAATAAGCACAGTAACACTCTTTAGGATTACATTTATGACCTCATAATTACACTAACTGGACATTCAAAGGCAAGATGCCGCACCTTCTACATGGCAATTCCCAATGCACACAGTTATGGGACCATAAATGCATACCCTGCATGTGTCATTGATTGCTCAACACATGTACTGTCATGGACTCCTGCTTACTTAATTATCTGTATATTTTGTGAAGCCCTTGCTATCATGGATTAATCTCAGTACTTTAACTAGGTAACCAAAATAAGTGATTGATTTTCTGAGGATAGAGAAACTGATTGTATTCTCATACTAGAGTGGAATCTAGTGGTCAATATGTGTATTTGCAAAGCAGATCACTTGGTGAGATTGCCTACTAGTAGGAGAAGGTATTGTAACTGTCAGCAGATTATAAATAAAGCACATAGAAGGAATACAAAAGTAGTTCAGTTATTACATGTATACTCATGCCTTCAGGAACTATGAAGCATCACAAAGGTATCAATCAAAACTTTGTGAACATGCTGCGTTACTCATTCATTCTTATCATTCCAGTCCTCTTAAATTATGTGAGGTCGTTTACTCTCTATTCTTTTCTAATTCATTCACAACACACTTTTCTCCCAGTTCTGCAGGACAAGTTCCTGCAGACAATGGGAAATAACTTATTAAAGCAACATTTCTGTTGATCCTTAGCTTATTACAAAGGTTTATTGATACTTATTTACAGTATAGTATTAGATGTTTATTATCAATTTATTAACTTTAAATAATTTCCAAAGAGATCGTGAATGGCAGATAACACTGCCTAAAGGCATGTTTCATGTAACCACCAATCTAAACTTGCAATAATAGATTCCTGCCTTGCTATAGAGACACTGGACTCCATTCTTTAATATTTGACTGTGTGACACTAATTTTCTAGAATCAAATCAAATTAGCATCAGACTATTAAACGTTATTCACAAGAATAAAATCTTCAACTCCCATCCCTACAGATCATCATCTTTGCCAATGACCTCCAATGGTCATGCGGTAATGCAATATTTTTTAGCTTCATCTGTAGGCTAAAGAGTTTTGACGCAACATTAACAACCCAATCTCTCAATATATTTTCATTAATTTAAAAAGAAATTGAGTTTCAATGCTACAGATGAAGTCATGCTACCATACAAACAAGAGGTGTGTGGTGCCACTATGTTCTGCAGTATCAGCAGTGCACTAGTTCTTTTCCAACACAATAGCACATTATAGATGCTTGACAATGGCAACAGTGAGGATCTCATAACATAATATCAAAGGAACTCAGCCATCACCATCACGACCAGTGTAACCATAAAAGAGAAAACAGATCTGCGTGAAGACTGAGGTATGGTGGTGGACTGATAGCACAGCAAGGATATATACTGTTTGTGAATCCAACCTGTTTCTTTGATTCAAATCCTGTGCCTAGAGTGCCCATGTGATTCAGCACGAGAGAATCAAGCATCCTAGGGAATGTTCTTTTCTAGGGATGGTGGGAGATATCTCTGACATAGCTACCTTGGTACCTACAATTGTTTGTACAACTGAGAGTATCTCAAGGTTTGGGGTGAATGTTCTTCAGCATATTACTGTGCTGATGTGCTACACACTGTTGTATCTCCAGGGGGAACTTGAGAAAAGATCCTGCCTCCCAGCAAGTAACTTGCAACAGTTTCCCATCCAGTTAGTGCTGGCACTGACCACCAGTTCTGCCTCTCACTCTGATCATGATGCTAGCATGTCTGAGTGTGGCCTGATGATGACAGGACAACCTTGATGTAGGCACTCTCAGTTATAACTGGAGGCTCTACCAGGGAAGGATTACTCCTCGAGGTAAATGGGGAGCTGGTAAGATGTCTGAGGCAAGCAGATTGACCTCTCCAGTGTCAGACTCAATCTTAAACTGTCTCAAGAGATAATGGCAAAGCAACCAGATTTGTACAAATATTGCCAGACATTTCCCAAACAGTAGGATAAAGTTGAACTTGCATTAATATAGTTTTTTTTATACACACTACATCCCAAACAATATAAGAAATGAGATGAAATAGTACTGTTGTGACTGTAAATAGGTAATGAGAATGACAGCTATTCTGCTGATCAATACAGTCTTGAAGCATTGGATAATTGCCTGAACTGCTTCTCACTAGTTCTGCAGCCTTGTGAACTGGAGCTCTGTGAGTGTAAGTGTTTTGTCTATAATGGGGTTTTGAACCTGTGCTCTCCTGATTCCTAAACTTGTGCTCTAATCCTTAGATCATACTCACTGCCTCTACTTTCATTTCCATCTGTACCCCACCAGGACAGTATCAGAAATGGGCAGAGGGACCTTTGTTTAAAGTGGCATCCAAAGGATGGCATACCCTGATAGTACAGTATCCCATTCTTCAGTACTGCACTGTAGTGTCAGCATTTTGGGGATTGAGCTCAAATCCCACTGTGTGATAAGAACCTACAACCATCTGGTGCAGAGATGGATGTATTACTAACCAAGCAAGCCGCACTGATACCTTGATGGCCATGTGCCATATCTACCATCTGAAAAAACAAACAGCAGCAAAAACTACAGTTTGTAAATCACAACCCCACAGCAAAAATGTGACTGCTTTAAAATGTCTGCCAAATCTGGAAATCCATCCTATTGTCTGGAGGCTGTGTAAAAACATGAAGATGTAGTATGAATCAGAGAAAAATATAAAGTTCAGCAGTAGCCATTTGACTGCTCACATTATTTCACCATTCAGAAAATTTGAGAAAGGGCTCAAGGGAAAGCCTCAGGCCTGTCACCTGAAAACGGGATTAACCTGTGTGTGCCCGAGAACTTGTGCATTTCAATTTACATGTTGTTAGAATAAAAAGTACCACATGTTTTACTTTGCCTATATATGAAGAGATAAAGATGGAAGTCTTGAATTCCATACATGTCCCCAGAGATCGTGGGCTCTCTTCCATACCAAGGTAGAGGTGTGCATGTGCAGAAATCTGCACCACATCTGTCACACACATCTTGGGCTGTTGAGGATAAGAGAGCATGTAGGAGAAAAAGTAAGTGTGTGTGTGAGAGAGAGACACAGAGAGAGAGAGAGAGAGAGAGAGAGAGAGATGTTTAGAACGTGTGGTAGAGTGAGCATATGGGCATGGGTGTAGGCAGGCATACTCCAAGCACTCCATGGTGTGCAGTTATATTTAAGGGGAGTAGCAAATAGGCTCTGAACTGCTTCCTTTTCCATGAAAACTAACAAAGAAAATATGGAACCATTCTGTAATTTTATTCATAAGAGTTGAAACTAGAAGGACTGGTCACTAATACTCTCTTTGCATCCCAAGGACAATACAACTTTACAGGCTCTGGGCTGGTATGTGGGTGTCTTAAGGAACAATGAATGGCATTTGTATATACCCATGCATGGCAATAACCACTGTCATGAGATACAAAAGTTGTATTTATTGTCCAAATGAGGCAACAAAGACAGTCCTGGTGTACATTTGTATATTGTCTGGCTACACCGGGGGTAGCTCACCGTAACAAGGGGGGGTTGGGTAGCAGTGAGTCCACTTGGTGTGCAGATCTGAAATCCCTGGCTACATCCTTGCATATGGGAGAGGCAGTATGAAGGAAGAGTAGTTCATGGGATCCATAAAAGCCTGATTTGCAGAAGGATTTATTTACCCATGATACCTTGCAGTGGGACAGAGTATAACATATGTGTTTGGGAGGGAGAGAGAGAGAGAGAGAGCAATTGTTTCCAATACCATTTATCCCACACTTTTACCAGCATTTAAAAAATAGCATTTCTCAAACAATTTTGAATATAACACAGCTACAACTTTCAGCCTGAGAAATAGTTTTCATTTCCTAATACGACCTCTAGGAGCACTTAAGGAGCCAAGACAGATCAGAGGCAACCTATTAAAAGCTCACACTGAGCACACTGACAACGCTTCAGTGAAGGCATATGTGATGAGTTCTGATGTACTGATGCAGCCCCCTGTAAGTAAGGCAATCCAAAATCTGCCCATTGTTCTAATTAACAGATTGTTTATAGGTGCACTACATGCTCCCATATGTGCTGCATTCCACCCACTTAGTGTGTTCTTCTTTTCTCACACTGTCACAGTAACCCTACTGTGTGAAAGCTCTGGTGTTGAAATTTGCATGACAAAGTGGAGCTGCTACTCTGTGTCAAGATGACAAGCAAAAAAAAAAAACAGTCTTCCCACATTCTTCTGTCAGGAACAACAGTTAAATGAAATATGTCTATAATATACTGTGTATACAGTGCGGCTCAGTCCATAGTAAACATTTCTAATTTCAGCAGATGGTTCTGGACATTACATTTACCCCCACTGCCATTTGAAAAAAAAAAACATTCAGTGGAGTAACATTCTGGTGAAGCTGCCACTTGTTCCGTTTGGGTGAAGGGTGTTCCCCTTGCTGATTTTTTTTTTTTAAAAGCATATTTTATATTCCAGCACTTCTTGTCATAAACCAGCTCAGAGTGATAGGTCACTTGATACAATGTTATTGTTCACTAACCAGCTTTGCGCTTCTCAAAATAGCAGTCTTATTTAAGTACACCAGAATCACGCTACTGTGAAGCCAATTTTTTTTTTTTTGCTGACATTTTGCTAAGTAGGAACATCTCTCTAAGGAGCAACAATATGCTAGAAACACAATTTTGTTCAATTGAGCTGGAAAGTGTTCCCTCCCATTTTTAACTAAAAAAAGAATTTCTCTTCCCAGCACTGCATACCAATGTCACGATGTGAGGTTCAGAGGCTTGCATGCAATCCTGATTGGGGAGGAGAGTTCAGGTTCTGTTCTGTATACTCAGGATTATATCCAGTAAACTGATAGTGTCCTCTACCTGTCTAATGCTGCTTCAGAATGCATTAACTAGTGGGCCTGCATGTGTATATATGTATGTGTGTATATATATATATATATATATATATATATATATAGAATTATCTCCTTGCTAACTTACCAACGGCGCTGTCATGTTTTGTTCGTTATTAACAGCAAATTGTGCCTTTTTGTCTGTTTTATTCCTATTATCACTTCGAAGAGTGCAGTTATTCTAGATGCCCTACAGGGGGCATGCCTTAGACAACTAGTACTGGAGCCCACTCGAGAGGGAGAAATATTAGACTTGATACTCTCAAATGGAGATGGAGAGAGCATCACAGATGTAGAAGTGGGTAGCCATCTGGGAACTAGCGACCATCGAACAGTATGGTTCACAATAAACACAGCAATAGAGTCAAGCCATACAAAGACAAAAGTACTGGACTTTGGGAGGGCTGACTTTGCCAAAATGGGTGAGTGCCTAAGGAATGCACTAGCAAATGGGCAGGAAGAGGGTGGAAGAACAATGGGGAATAATAAAAACTGCCATCACAGAGGTAACGAGCCTTTGTGTGAAGCAAATAAACAAAACAAGACGATGTAAGAAACCACTATGGTTCTCAAAAGAAGTGGCAGTGAAGGTTCAAGAGAAAAAGAAAGCATTCAGGAAGTACAAGGAATCGCAGAAGGAGCAGGACAGAGAACTGTATCAGTTAAAGCAAAAGGAGGCTGGGAAGGCAGTCAGAACAGCAAAGGCCCAAACCGAGGAAAAGACAGCCAACTCAGTTAAGAAGGGGGATAAAACCTTTTATAGGTACATCAGGGAGCAAAGGAAGACCAAGGGAGGGATAGTGAGGCTTAATAAAGGGGAGGGAGGGTGGGCAGAGGGAGACTGTGAAAAGGCAGAGATACTAAACAAATATTTTTGCTCAGTATTTACAAAGGAAGAGGGGGAGGTACATAAAACAAACAGTAGTAACACTCTGGATACAGAAGTTGATACCAGCCCATTTACAGAAGAAAGGGTTCTGAAAGAACTCTTAAAACTGAAGGTGGACAAAGCAATGGGGCCTGATGGGATTCATCCCAGAATTCTAAAAGAACTAAGGGTAGAACTAGTGACACCACTGACTGCCCTTTTTAACAAATCATGGGAGGATGGGGTGGTACCCGAGGACTGGAGGAGGGCAGATGTGATTCCCCTTCACAAAAGTGGGAGCAAGGCAGAAGCAGGAAACTATAGACCTGTTAGTTTAACCTCAGTGATAGGGGAAAATGATGGAATCACTTCTAAAGGAAAGAATTGTCGAGTATCTAGAGACCAGAGGGGGCACAGGACCCTAGGCAGCATGGATTCACAGCAGGAAGGTCATGCCAGACGAATCTGATAGATTTCTTTGACTGGGTGACCAAAGTAGTAGATCAGGGAGGGGCTGTGGACATGGCCTACCTAGACTTTAGCAAGGCATTTGACACAGTCCCACACAAAAGATTAATATACAAGTTAGCCAGCCTGGGAGTGGGTCCCAAGATGACAGCCTGGGTAAAGAATTGGCTGGAGAATAGGACACAGAGAGTAATAGTAAATGGAGTCCACTCAGAAGAAAGGAGGGTTACTAGTGGGGTACCGCAGGGTTCAGTATTAGGACCGGTCCTCTTCAATGTCTTTATAAGCAACATTGCAGAAGGACTGGAAGGAAAAGTATGTCTCTTTGCAGATGACACTAAGATCTGCAACAGAGTTGATGCACAGGGTGGGGTAGAAAGGATGAGAAGGGACTTGGCAAGGTTAGAGGAATGGTCAAATGTATGGCAGCTTAGATTCAATGCTAAGCAGTGCAAGGTAATGCACCTGGGAAACAAAAACCCAGGGGAAGAGTACACAATGGGGGGTGAGATACTAACAACAACAAAAATGGAAAGGGACCTGGGGGTAGTCATATCAGATGACCTAAAGATGGGCAAGCAATGTGAGAGGGCAGCAAGGAGGGCTGGGGGGATACTGGGATGCATAGGGAGAGGCATCACCAGTAGAAAACAGGAAGTTATTATCCCTCTGTACAGACAGCTGGTGAGACCCCATCTGGAGTACTGTGTGCAGTTCTGGAGACCCAATCTCCACAAAGACATAGACAGGATGGAAGCTGTCCAGAGGAGGGCAACTAAAATGGTGTAGGGTCTGCACCGGAAGACATATGAAGAGAGACTTAAGGAGCTTAATATGTATAGCCTCGAGGAAAGGAGGCAGAGAGGGGACATGATAGAAACTTTCAAGTACCTCAAGGGAATCAACAAAGTCCAAGAGGGTAGCATCTTTCAAAAAAAGAGGTGTGCAAGAACAAGAGGGCACAATTTGAAGATAGAGGGGCTGTGGCTCAGAGGTAATTTAAGGAAGTATTTTTTCACAGAGAGGGTTGTGGTTGCATGGAACGGCCTTCCGGAGGAGGTTGTGGAGTCAAAATCAGTGGTGGAATTCAAGCATGCATGGGATAGTCATAAGACAATTCTGGGGGGTGGGGGTAGGAAGAAGTAGGCTGCTGGTTAACTAGGATCTGCAGCTTATCCAGTAGGTAGGGAAATGGGCAGACTGGGTGGTCCAAGCGGTCCTTATCTGCTGTCAAATTCTGTTTCTATGTTTATACTGTGTGATATGTACCACCTCTATGTACTATGTAACTTGCACCTCTGTATAACTGTTTGGAATCTCCTATTGTACAACACTGTATATGTATTTGATTTTACCTGTTCATTGATTTGTACTCTTCAGGGTCATGCCTGAAAATAGACAGTTCTATCTAGTGCACTTACCCGGTTGCCAAAAGCAAATATATATATATATATATATATATTTATTTTAGAGGCAAAAAACTGTGTTTAATGCTTAGTTAGGGCTGTTCCACAGCAACAGAGAATCCAGTGTTAGGGTTGAAGCCCTCTTGGACCCCCGCCCACACCCATAACTGGCATCGGGGTGCCATTGGGGTTGCCGGCCCTAACTCTCACCCCATCACATGTGTGAAGAAGCAGAGGTATAGGGGAATGGGGTAAGAGTTAGGACCGACAACCTCAATGCGCACCCTGATGCCAGTTGGGGGAGATTACCAGAAAAGGCCTACTGAGCTGTAACACAACTAGTTTCCAGAAGTGTCCTGGAAGTACTTTTTGTATTATTTTGAAGTGATACACTCCTTACCTCTGGTCCTCAACTATGGCTGCTTTTCAGGATCTTTATTTTAAAACTGTTCTTCAGCCAACCCCACCCCCACCCAGAGGCCATACAATGAAAGTACACCTAAAGCACAACAGGACTACATACCACCGAATACAATAATTTAGGCAGAACCCAGTGCAAACATATTTTTCTGTAATGGACTAAATTTAAGACATTTTAAAAAGTATTTTACAACAGCTGGTGGTGGCGGTGTCTAATATAACTGGAGAATCATTTCCGCAGCAGCAGCAGTGAAAGAACCGAGAACCCTCTGTCTCACTTCATGTTCAGCCTAGTGGCAGAGACTAACAAGATCCCTTCCCCAGTAGCTCATAGCTGGTGGTCTTCAGAGTATAGCAAAAAAGGTCACGCATATTGGAGAGGCACAATATAACAGGGGTTTTAAATGGAATGTAGAAACATATAAGAAACAGAGAAGTGTTCCAGTAGAAAAAGGCCTTGTGGTCTATCTGTCTATCAAGTCTGCTCAATGTGAAGGCACATGCCCCTTAGAGGTTCATGTCTATTCACATGTCCCCCCATCCCCCTCACCAGCCCCATGCCTATATCACGCCCTTTTGAAACACTCCACAGTTAATGTGTCTTACAAACACTTCTGGAAGCTGATTCTACCCATCCACTGCCCTTCGTATAAAATAATAGTTCTTAGCATCATAAAAACATAAATCTGCTGTTTCCATGTTTCAGTATAACTGTCAATTTGGGCAGATGTAAAGTCTACTTAATATCTCAGCATATTGCTCTTGTGCTTGATTTGAAAATAGTCCAAATTCTTCCTTATTTTGATTCCTTTTACAATACAGCCTTTTTCCCCACCCAATATTAATTTGTTGTTTGCAGCATGCCAGAACACAGTGGCATCATGAAAACAGAAAATGTTGGCAGATTAAAGGCCTATCGGCCATCTTGTCTACACAAACTGGTCTAGTTATGGGACCGTGCTCCCACCAGTCCTCATTACCCTTAGAGACATACTCTGTCTCTGCAGAGTAATTAAAGAGGGCTACAGGCAGTCCAGCCAGGACTAACCCGTCTCCTTTAAAACCCTTAGATGCATTCCCATACAGACAAATGATTTAGTCACATTCAGTGCCTATAGACCCTGCATCACTCTTTCCTCTTTGATGGGCTCCATGTTGATGCATGCTAGTGATCCTCTATTTGCTTTTATTCTGCAACATGACAAAGGACCCTTGTCTGCAATCATGAACACTGAGCAGAAATAATCATTCAGTAAATCTGCCTTACCATTCTCACCCTCCACCTATCCCTCTCCCTTACTTAGCTGGACCACTCCTTCCTTGGTTTTACACTGCTGTCATATATAGTGCAGGAATGATTTGTCACCCTCCTTACCCTCTTCCACTAGCTTCAGCTTTTCCTCTGCCTGTCTCACTTCCCTGTTTGCTGCCCTCATCTTTTCTTCAGATTCCTCCCTGAATTCTTCTGACTGATTCATTTTGTATCTGATGACTTTCTTTTTTCCTTCACTGCCTCTGGTACCCCTTGCAAGAACCATAGTGGTATCTTCCCGCTCTTCCCTTTACCAACGGTCTGTTTGCATAGCCCTGTTGCCTCTAGTATTCACTTTTTAATGAGATCATTTGCTAGCTGTTCCTACAACTGCTGTTGCACCTTGCAAGTTTCTCCCCAACACCTTTACCTCTCCTACACCCCTCCAGGCCAAATGGTTTGTGTGTATGAGCACTGTAATATCAGGCTTCCCCCATCCTTCCCATTGAGTTCCAGCTCATCAGTTGAGGGAAAGTACTGCATGTGAAGTTTCACTGTAGGTTTCAGTTCAACTGATGTTTCTGGGTTCCACAACTCAGAAGTAAATAAAACAAAAATTGGGGCAAGAAAATGGCAGCATTAATGAAGGACCCTAAATGAGGAAGAACAGGGATATTTCAAAATGAGAGCACAAAACAATACACAGGGTTATTCAGCAGACTTCACACATGCCTAAGTTAACAAATATGTTAAAAATGTAAACAATAGGGTTTATGTTCACTTTATCAATTACACCTGCCAGCCTGTGAAGTTCTTTCAGAAAAGGCAAAAAATATAGAAATATTATGCCAGCTTTCCCAGAAGAGCAGCCACAGCCTGCACTAATTGTAACCAGTGGATCAGTTTCTTGGTCATGCCCATGTACAATGCATTACATATAGAATAAGGCATGAGGAAACATAAAAAAATAGACAATGATGGTAGAAAAAAGAACAATGGTTGATCCAGTCTGCCTGAGTTCCTTATTCAGCCCTGGGGCCCACTGTTCCACCAGGGTCCTAGACCTCCCCACACTACCCTCCATTCTCCTCCCTGATTTTGATGCCCTGAGCAACCCCTGCACCCTTCATTCCATCCCAGATATGCTTTGAAACCACTAACAGTTTTTGCACCGATAACCTCATCTGGCAGCTGGTTCCACAGCTCAGCCACCCTTTCTGTAAAATAATATTTCCTCATGTCTTTCCTGAACCTCCCTTCTGTTGGCTTCCACTCATGACCATGTAACCGTGAGCTGCTATTCAAGTTAAATAGTTCCCTGCAGTTCCCTGTTAATTCCTTTTAGGAAATTGGAAGGTCTCTGTCATAGCTCTTCTCTCCCTTCTGGCCTCCAGTGAGTACATGTTCAGTGCCTTGTGATCCTCCTTATAGGACACGCCTTTCTGACCCTGAATCATTTTTGTTACCCTGTGTTGTACCATCTCAAGCCTATACCTATCCTTCCTGAGGTGAGGACCCCAGAAATTGATGGAGTACTCCAGGTGTGGCCTCACGTAGGATCTATACAGATCCCTTTTTCTGCTATCAGTACCCCTCTTGATACATCCAAGCATCCTATTTGAGTTGTTATAAGTCTTGTTGCACTGACTCGATTGCCTTTGGGAGTTGTTGATGACAACTCCAAAGTCTCGTTCCTCAGCCTTGGTACTGAACCTTCCCCTCCAATTCAGTACTCTGTCCTGGGGTTCTTGTTTCCTAGGAACATCACCTTGCAGTTTTTTGTACTGAATTTCAACTATCAAACCCTTGTACACCCCTCTACCTTTTGCACATCTCTCTGCATTTCCCTTATTCCCTCACCACTATCCACCCCCATGGAGCTTAGTGTCATGTGCAAAGAGACACAGCCAGCCCTGGATCCCCTCACTAATGTCACTGATGAACATGTTCAAGAGGACGAGACCCAGGACAGATCCCTGTGAAACCCCATTTGTGACCTACCTGTCTTCTGCTTTAACCCATTGACTACTACCCTCTGCTGCCTCCCCTTTAACCAGATACTACCCAGTTTACTATGACCTCAGCTTCACCCTGATTCTTCATTTTCTTCAGCAAGCATCTGTGGGGTGCTGATTTGAAAGCCTTGCTGAAGCTGAAGAAGAGCAAAGCCACAGTGTGGCCCCTATCAAATTCTCTCATTACCCAGTCAATGAAAACTTTCAGGTTAGTCTGACAAGACTTCCATGCCACAGATCCATGCTGCTTAGTATCCTAGAGACCATTGCTCTTTAAGTAGTCCACAAGATCCTTTTTGATCAGTGACTGCATCAGTTTTCCTACAATAGAGGTACAGGTATGTAGTTCCCTGCTTGTTCCTTGTCTCCCCATCCCCAATGAGCTGAAATAATTTTACCATCCTTCAGAACCACCTCTTTTTTTAGAGAGAGCTGTTGAATAGACCTACCAGGGGATCAACCAGTTCCACTGCCAATTCCCTGAGTATCCTTTGATACATCTCATCTGATCCTGAGGTCTTATCAATCTTTAGGGCTGCCAGCCCTTTCAGGATCCTTTCACTAGTAAATACTGGCCACCTTATCTCCAGGACACCCTTATTGGCAACTCTGATGCCACTTTCTGGCCCACCATTCTCTCTAGTCAAAATTGAGTCAAAGTTACTGTTAAGGACGACAGCCTTTTGCCTATCCCCCATAACCACCACATCTCCCTCTGCTAAACTTACATTTCCCCCTCCTTTCTTCCCTTTCTCACTAATATACCCGAATAACTGTTTTTCTTCACTCTTGACCCCTTCACAATATACAGCTCTGCATTTGCTTTTGCCTAACTGCCCTCTTTGTGTCCCTATTTTTCAGCAAATATTCTTCCCCTTCTTCCTCTCCCTACTTTTCTTAACTACGTTTAATTGGCCTTCGTGGCTTCCCTGCCTCTTGCTGAGAACCATAGTGGTCTCTTGAACCTGTTCATTTTGGGTACCTATCCTAGATGCCCCAAGATGGCCCTATCAATGTTTCTTCCACCCCATCTATGTTGTCCACCCCTACTAACTATCCCTGACCAACTCCTTCACTCTATTGAAGTCTGCCCTTCTAAAATCAAGGACTTTAGTTCTCAATTGCAGTTTACCAGACCCGAAGGCCAGTTCATACCAACAGAGTTATTGTCTCTGTTCTTTAATGGCTCCCCTACTCCCACAGCTCCTACCACCACTGAGTTGATGAGCACCACATCAAGAATTGCGGTCTGCCTGGTGGGCTCCTTAATTAACTGAACCAGTAAACAGTCCTAAAACACATCCAGCAAGATGTGGCTTCTGCTGCTCCTGGCTGCTGGAATATCCCAATCGATACTCAAAAGGTTCAGATCACCCACCACCACTATGGCCCCATTAGCTATCCCTATTTTCAGTTCTTCCCTGAGCTCTCTGTCCCTCTCATCCCCTTGCCTTGGCAATCTATAGACCACCCGAAGCAAAGTTTATTACTTGAGGCTGTCACAAGTTGCACCCACAGTGACTCAGTCTCCCCACTACTACCCCAATGCACCCATCTTCCATCACCTCTGTGCCCTCCTTGACATAAAGGGCTACTCCTCGCCTTCTGTCTTTTCCCTCTATCCTTCCTGAACATTGAGTACCCAGGGACCATCAGTTCCAAGTCTTTATTTTCCAGAGATCGTGTTTCTGTTATGGCCACAATGTCCACCTCAGTATCTGCCATCAGTGCCTGGAGCTCACTGATTTTATTGTCTAGGATAGAGTGTATAATTTTGAATTTCATTCACACACAAGGTGTGGGATGCTGCATAAACCTATGGGTGAAGCCCAAGGGGTTTATCAAAGCATCCCATACCAACTGTTTTTTTGACAACTACTGCAGTTCAGATAAATGCAAGCTGAAAATAGACTGCCAAAGGTTTCAAGCACTCATCAACCTTATAATAAGGGACGCAGTAACAGAAATCAGTTCATTTAAAGTTTATTGCAGATGACTCATAACTAGGTCCCACCTGACATGTTTCGGACCTCAGTCCTTTGTCAAAGGCATCAAGCAGTATGGCAACAGCTGGAGGGGATGAACAAGAAGAAAATGCAATTAAAAAAGTGAATGGGGAAACAAAGGTGCTGCTTGATGACAGGTAGGGGGCTTCTAAAATCAACAAACATAACTTATACTCATGAATTATAACCAGCTTTCCTTATGGAAAAAATATCAGTCCCCAGTTATTTAAGTAATGAACTATGACAGGGTGTGGGTTATGCTGGGATTTACCACGGCTGGTGTGGTTTGGGCAGGAGGCCGTAGGCCGAGTGGTCAAATCCAGGTTAGCCATGGCAAATCCCAGCATAACCCACACCTTGGAGTGGTTTATTGTGATTATACTATGGTCCCAGTTTATAATTGTTTTTAAAAAATGTATTTTATTTTTGCAAAATACTGTTTTTTATTAGAAATAACCTTACGCTGAAGAAACTAGTCCATGATGTTGAGATGCAATATATGTAATGTTTATTAGCTAAACAGCATACATATAGGCCGAATTGTTGGAATAAACTTTACTTAATGCTGTATTTTTATTAACTTTTGAAAAGTTTTAGGAGGTCTATAAAGAGAAATTATATAGTAACTTTCAATTTATTAGGTAAAGAAAATGTTTAAGATAAAAATATTCAGGAGAAAGCTCTCTGCTTGAATGCAGCATTTTAAAACTGGTTTTGTCCTTTTTAGTTAATGGTTTCTGTTCCGTCATGCTAGTGACAAAATGGGGAAAACAAAAAGGAGACTACATTTGAATTAATTGACCCTGCCAAAACTGACAAAATGTTCTGGTTGCTAGAGTCAGGAGAGCCACAAATCACCAATAGGCCCATACAGCACTTACCTTCTGAAGTCGCTCTTCATTCTTCCACCCCTCCTGTTGAACAGCTGGCTGAATCTATGACTGAAGTAGAACTGCAGCCAATCTAGCATCTGGTCATTGGTTACATCTTTGTGATGCTGTCTTTTTGTGTCCACAGCACTGGATGGCCGAGGGTGGGATGTGCAGGACTGCGGAGTTTGAGTTTTCTGCTGCAGAGGTTGATGATGCTGTGGTTGGCTGCAGTTCTGCTTCGGTCGCAGTCTCAGCCAACTGTTCAATTGGAGGGGCAGGAGAGTGAAGAGCAGCTTCAGCAGGTAAGTGCTATATGGGCGTATTGGTGTTCTGTGGCTCTCTTGACTGTAGCGACCATAACATTTTGTCAGTTTTGGCAGGGTCAATTAATTTAAATGTAGTCTCCATTTTGTTTTCCCCATTTTGGCACTAGCGCGAAGGAGCTTAGTAGCAAACTAGATGGTGTTTTTGCAGGCATGAAGAGGGCTTGGATTTATGTATGCACAGGTGGGCAAGAGACTACAGCTGGCTGGAACCTCTTGTGGTGGTAATAGTAGGATTTACAATGGGCTTGAGCTGCAAGTCAGGCAATCTGATTGGCTGTTAGTTTTTGCCCATGGTATAATTGAGCAATAATGCATGACAGGGTGTGGTATATCATGAGATTTCATCATGCCTCAGGTGGTTGGGCACGAGGCCACAGGCCGAGTGCGTCCAACTGCCCAAGAAGTGACGATATCTCACAATATACCACACCCTGGAGAGCATTATTGCTAGGATGAACTGGATTACAAAATTGGTGTAAATAATAAACTGGCAAAAAAAATAAATATATAAAAAAAAAGCTTTCTAAAGAGTAGTGTAGGAGTACTGTTTAACAAAATAGCTCTTTTAAGGCTGGGGTCAGCAGGTGGCGCCATTGTAGGAGCTGGTAGTAGGTAGTGTGGGGATGTCTTTCTAGGTGTTCTGCTGCCTCCCTGTCCTACATGCAGCCTAAAAGAAAAACAAAATAGTATGCTTCTGGTGGTCTGCTCATTAGTTTATGCTGTGTTCTCTGTTTTTTGTTTCTAAACTGCTACTGAACTGTACCGCGATTGTTTTATTGGGAGACTGCCCATCGACACGGACCACGGCTGCTCAAGGTGACAGAAGGTTTTTTTCCTGATGTCTGTGTTAGTCAGATTTAATCCAAGAGAGACGGTAAGCCATCGTGGTTTATATTTGTGATCTTGAAGATTCTCGAGGAGCGGGTTGCAGATTTCTGTTAACAGCTGTTTGGCATGAGGCAGCATGTTGTGGTGGGGAAATGCATTTTTATGGAGTGAAACACCGATGTCAGGAGTGATGCAATAGTTGGTGCTCTGACAGCAAGCAGGGTGAAAGATGTTTTTTTCTCTTTAGAGAGTGGGCGACATGTAAGGGGGGACAGTTGTGAGGATTTCAGTTTCTTTTTTAATAGCAGCCAATTGGAGGTTTAACTCGCTTCAGGACACGGAGAGCATTACGCTGGGAGTGAGGAGGCTGGTGGCTAGAGGTTTTCTGAAGCCATGATGATGTAGCCTGATATCATCACAGCTTCAAAAACCTCTCAGCCAATCAGCTTCCTCCATTTATGATCCATAGTTCATAATACAGTATATTATATTACAATAATGATAATAATGAGAGTAATAGTCAAATATACACTTTGCCAACATCTCCCACCCCCTCCTCCAATAACAGAAGAAATTCTTCCTGACTATCATGAAGTATTACAGTTACTGTATTAAACTTTTTTTACTAGGTTTTTCATACAGCACTCACAGAATCAACAAAACAGAGCCCCAAATGTGTAGCCTTAGAATATTGCAAAGCCTAGTTTGTTTATAACATAATACATTAACTGACATATTTTTCCATATAGTGAAACATTTTCCCCAGACATATTTGTTAACTGAGAGAAACCCTAATCTGAATAAGTTAATAAAACATATTTTTCTAATATGGCTGAGATAAGGTATTTGTAAAAAGAAGTTTCATGACACAGGAAAATTCAGTCATGTTATTATGGATTCTTATTCAAAGCAAAATTTGTACAAATTGGTCATTTTGCTCTGGCATATGACAAAAGGTTGCCTCATTGTAAAAGCTACTCTAACCTGAGCTGGTTTCCATTGGATAAAAGGTTGGAATATGTAATCATCAACTTTATCTTTCAGGTATGCAACTCTGGCTCCCGTAGCTGCTTGGCTATGCTACTCAGGACTAAGGACAGGCAGCTCTTGTTACTTTCCGCTGCAGATAGCTTGCTGTTTGTTTCTTTGTCTTATAGGTCACATCTCATTTCTTCACCAGAACAAATGAGATAAACAACATGCTTGGAGGAAATGGCAACAGCCATGCAATTTTTTTGTATGAGACAATTATAATTGAATCATATTGCAACTCACACATAGGCTTAACATGCACAGCAAAGTATTCAGAGCTACTAACTAACCAATTTGTTCCTAAAATGTATTGGCCCTCCCTTGCCTTTTGAGGGGGCTGCTCTATTACTTAACCACCTCATGAGGCCCATAGACCACCAAGGCGTGAGGGATGGCTCTGCATAGGCCATTCCTTATAGCACCTTCCCCCTGTGGAGGGTGCCACAGACAGGTGACCTGTGCCAGAGAGTTATCCTTCACCTGTTGCTGGCACAACTCTGGCACCAGACTGCCACAATTCCACCTCTCCCAGCTCAGGGCCTGCCTGAAAAGGTGCGATGACCCTGTACTCCCCTCATGTATGCTACTGAGTAACTACCATGCCATCTCCTTGGCTGCACTTCCTTGCTGCAGTCCTGTCCCCATGAATGTGACAATCTGCCTATCTAACTACTAAATTCTCCTCAACCCCCCGCCCCCCCGAGAAGGCAAAAAAACAGAAACCTCAGAGGGGAAAAACAGTAAAATCCCTTCCCAACTCCTAAGGCAATTCTCCATAATGTATTTCCCTAGTGTTCCAAGTCACACCTGTAAATGAGAGGGAAGGAAGAGTGGAAAGAAAGAAAGAAAGAAAGAAAGAAAGAAAGAAAGAAAGAAAGAAAGAAAGAAAAAGAATTTAATTTATGATGTAGTTTTTCTTGCTGTGTGCATTCTTTATGGAAACCTATGTTATTAAACCCTAAATTTGTCGCTGCCAATTGATACTGGTATACAGCATGCTGATATTGCATCTTCCTATTTAAAATAAGCACATTAGTCTATAGTATTTTACAAAAAGAAATACAAATGCTATCAAAAAGGCATTTTAACCAATAAATGTGTTTCAAAAACTCAGAACTTTAATAACATGGCAATCATATAGCAAAGCAATCAACCAGTTCATTTGAACCACTGTAGTCAGAAGGGCTTCTGTGTCCATCATGTCCACCCCAACTTCAAAAGCAGGTAGAATTACAAAACTGTTCAGCATATACTCACTTTTAACAGTTCCTTACCCAGTCTACTTCCCAGGGTACCTTGTGCTGGCATTAGTGGAGTATTCCAAAAAATAAACAACAAAAGAAAACACCTCACTAATGTTTCAGGGATTGACCACACATAACGGGGGACACACTGCTGCACAACTAGTTCCCACCTGTCTGGCCTAATAGTAGTACTCCATGCTATGTATGAATTCTTAAGAGTTTTGACTGCCATATTTTACCACAATTTTGTGGTTAGAACATGCCCAAAAATACAAGAGCTTCTCTGCATAGGTACCAGGTTTAGTGGACTAAGCTGTAGGAAAACAACAAAACAAAAATTACTTTTAGGATATGTAACATTGCTGAAAGCTAAAGTGAGAGTACTACTCACTTCCCTAAATGGCCATCTATATTGGGACTTCAACTTTGGCCACAGTTATAGGAACATGAGAATATTATCCTAATGTCCATAATATATTACAGCTTTATAGGCAGAGGAAGATTGATTGATTGATTGATTGATTATGCACAAGATCCATTAGGCAGAACCTATTTTCAAAGGATCTAGGGTCATTTACAAGAAAGACATTGACACAATAGTAAACAATAACAAAATAATATTACATATTTACAGAGGTAAGTGATGAGTTAATACATCTGTACAGTGACTAGTTGACATGGCAAAACACACCTGAGCTACACAGCATGATAATAATTGATAGTAGAGAGCAACCTGTGAGTACAGGATGTGGTAGGGAAAGGAACAAAAATTGTGCTTTTAACAGAGGAGAGCAGTCAGTGATATAGTGATGGAGTTCAACCTAATGAGGGGGAGTTTTCCCTGGCAGTGGTTTTGGGGGCTGCTGAGTATTACAGTAAGGGTACAAGTGTATGGTACAGGAATCCCAGGTGTGGGAGAATGAGGTGAACAAGAAGGATAACATAGGAGTGGGGGGAGCATGACTACAGGGATTAGTGGAAATAGATTTATCTATGCCAATGCAACAACATCGATGTCAATATTCGGCACAGAGACATACCCAATTTTGACAGGTGAAATTTTGCCTGTCAGACATTGGTCCGTGTTTCAGTCTGGAGGCTGCACCACCCATGCCCCTCTCTTCTATGGTATTGTTAACTCTGAGTCAGAATTAACATGAAGGGGGGTGGGTGAAACTCAGCTAAAGGGCAAAATTTTCTCCGGCGGGTCCCCCACAGCGACATTTTCAAAACTTGTTGAAAATGTTGCTGTGGGGGATTTTGCTGACTGGGTTTCACCCTTTGGTCAGCATATTGTGGAAACAGACACAAGGGTTCAGAGGGATGGTGAGGCTAATAGCTATGATTTAAAGATGGTGAGTGAGCCTGAAGGTTTGAGCGGAGGGGTGAGGGGGTTCCATAGTGTGGGGAAGCTAAAGGAGAAACAGGACTGACCCAAGCAGGTTTTCCTTCTAGGGAGCATCAGGGAGTTGTCCTGCACCACCCAAGTTGTGTATTTGGAAGCCATGTGGTTGGGGAGAGATAGGACACCTGGGGATAATTGTCCAAGCAAGGCTTTTTTGCCTGTGACAAGTGTAGATTAATGTAGACAGGAGTCAAGATTGAGCCACCCTAGGTGCTGATATAGGGAGCAAGTATAAGAGTTCCATTTTTGGTTGAGGGCAAAGCAGCAGGGTCTATTCATTAAGTCCCGGACTCTGTCAAGCACTTTGCTGCAGGTAGTGCCATAGATCAGCAGTCCATAGTCTACCAGACTGAGCATGTGGCATCTGACGAGTTGCTGTTTGATTTAAAAAAGAATGCATTTTTGTGCCTGTAAAGCAAGCTGAGCCTAGAGGTAGTAGCCCTAATGAGTGTATACCCATGCTCAGAATAGGTCAGACCTAAGTCAAGGGTAATTCCCAGGTATTTGAATGTGTTTTTTTACTCAATTGGGGCTTCTAGGTCAGAGATGATAACTATGATCGTGGGTGGTAGGGATTTTGCACCTGGAGTGGAAAAGCATACATCTGGTTTTCTTCACATTCAAGAAGATCTGAGCAAATGTTAGCAACATAAATGTACTCAGTCAGGTAATGTATAATAATGTTCATAAACATTTTACAACTGCATGAAATGATATCATTTCACCTTAGAAGATGGCCATGAGAAAACATGAAACTTAAAGGGGAACAGACAGCACTAAGAGCTCCACACCCAAGTGTGAGGCTGGTCCCAGTTTGCACTTTGTGTGCAAAAACATTTTACTAACTGTTTAATGTAGCATAGTAGATTGTATCAGACTAATTTTGCTTACTTCCAGGCTTTCATTTTCTGTAACTACAAATCCCAGAATCTTCTGCAACTGACATCAAAGCAGGGCTGCAGTAGTGGCAGGTTCACTAGCTTGCAGTGCATGTTAGAGTTTACATAAGGTCTGATCTTCTGTTTGCTGGGCCCACTATCCTCCCAGGGCTAACTACAGTTACAGAGGACTGAACTTATCCCAGTGAGAAACGCAGGACTGGAAAACATCAGACTGGAGCTTATGCATTGTAGTCTATTGAATCTCCCACTGCTGTAGTCCTACACTACTGTCAGATGCAGGGGATGCTGGGATTTGTAGTTACAGAACATGTGAACCAGGAAGTAATCAAAATTAGTCCTGTACAATATACTATACTACAGTAAACTGTAAGTAAAAAAAATGGATTTGCACACAGCGTGCAAACTGGGGCTAGCCCAACACTTGGGTGTGGGACCCTTGGTGCTGACTGTTCTCATTTAATACAGTGTACTTGTTGAAACAAGGTGAACATTTTAACTAGAGTAAAACAGACATTAAGCAAAAATAAGCATAGTTTACATTTGGTACGAAGATGTAAATTTCATGATATTTTAGTAAAGCAGAGCCCACTTTCCAATACATAAAATATTTCCTTATCAGGACAAGCAAGTGATAGTTTATCAGAACACATCTGAATGGTTCTTCAACAGTGCACATACAGAAAATATTTTTGCAATGAACTTATGGAATAGTTCTTCAACAGAACACACAAGGGATAATGTTTCAATAGAACACAGCAATACGTGTGTCAGAGGAAAAGACAGGCTGCCAGTGCTAAGTCATTTTTATGACCCTCCAACATGATGCTTCACTGCCTGAGTACAGTCAATTTCAAAACCAAAAATTACTCCAGAGTATGGCCAAGCAGTAGGGCACCTGCGCACCATAAAAGAAACATATGAAAACTGGAGGAACCAGCACCTTCTATAGACTCGTTGAGCTTTCCAAATTCAAAATACACCCTTCTTGTCAAATAAAAAAGCAAAACAAGTACCTTTATTCCTGAGTCTGCCTCACTTTATTACATGCAGTCTTGTGATTCTATACAAATAAAGAGCTCAAGACAAAAAACAATGGCTAACCAGTGGGATAAAACACTGTTTTACAAAGGCACATAAATTAACAATTCTCTCAGACTGGTATGCTGGAGCTCATGTATAGCCATCTGAAACCCCCTTCACTTCCTCGTTCAGGATTCTCATGTCACCTAATTCTAGTCCCAGGCTGCTACTCCTCCCATGTTCCTGTGTACGCCATAAAGAACCATTAAAGTTTGTTTTTCCCTACCTTTGTTTGTAAGTACTTTTATTCAGAATCATTCAGTTGTCCTATTCTTTTATTCACAAAGGAATCTTGAAATTGTAGCTCCCAAGTACAAAGACACAACAAACTTTATTGACTGTCAGTTCTTTTACGTTGTGCAAGTGCCCTGCTACCAGGCTGTAGTGTTGTATGGTTTTTGTTTTGACACCAAAGAATTTCTGTAGCAGAACACATATGGTATATTTATTCAAAAGGATACATACTGTACATATACTAATACTTGAACTAAACGTATGGTACATGACATAATGCTTCAACAGTGCATACATACAGAGCAATTCTATGACAGAAAAAACACATGGAATAATTCTTCAGTCATACACACTCGGGGCAGTTCTTCAACAGGACATGCAGTGGGTAATTCCTCAACAGCACACATACAGAGGATAATTTTGTATCAGATAACACATTGTATAACATGTCAGCAGTTTATACCCAGGATAATTCTTCAGCAGAATGCACCTGGGATAATGTTTCTGTGGAAAACATAGCAACTTTCATTAGAACACACAGGACAGAACTTCTCAAGAGGTCACAACCCAGATATTTCTTGAACGTTTTGTAATGACTTGTGTCAATCAAATAAATTAAACTTGAAAAGAGAACATGCATGATAACACGTAGTGTTTGGTGTGGAAGTTTCAAATTCTAACAGAATGGAATTCCTTAGAATTTTGGAAAATTCAACCTAATTTTTAGGTATTCTATTGTCAGTGGAATTCCAGAATTTGTAAAGCATATTTCATTGGTTAATAATTGACTGCTTTATTGTAATATATGGAACATTATTCTGCAGTTTACATAAGCCACGGAAAGTTTTTCTTCAGTTTACATAGAAATGCTTTTCTCAATGCCACAGATTTCAAAAAGAGATTCCGGAAGGCATTTTGGAAACAGAATTGCCATTCTGCACATATTCCCCTGGCAGAATTATGCATTCTGCACATCTCTAATAAAGCTTTAGCATTACACATTTTATAATTCTTTCACATAACAAACATGGGATCAGCACATGCAATAACTCTTCTAAAGAATAATCCAAGATAGCCATAAAAAGTACACACTGGATAATTCTTCAACAGAGAACACTAAGGATCATTCTTCAACTGATCACACAGATGGTAATTATTCAACAGAACACACCCATGTTTCTTTAGCAGAACATATATAGGATAATTCATCAACAAATTGTATATTTGGAATAATTCTGGAACAGAACACACACATGTGATAACTCATCAGCAGAACACTCGCGTGATATTTCTTCAGCCCAACACATAGGATAATTCTTCAATAGATCACACATACTGTAGAACTATTCCAGAACTGAGCATGCATATGATGCCATAGTTTCCAACATAATGTACAAGGGAACCCTGCAGAAAAATACACATAATTCTTTAAAACAACACATAAAGGACAACCATTCAGCAAAATATGCATGGGATAATTCAACAGCAGAGCACAAAAACATGCTAACATCAACAATCACACATGGGATAACTCTTCATTAGAACAGATATGGAATAATTATTTTTTAGAACACATGGGATAGTTCTTCAATGAATGACACATGTGCTAATTCTTCAGTAGAACACGTATACTAATTCTTGAATAAAATACACAAGGGGCTTTGACTACCTCACCAAAAATGATTCTTCTGTAAAATACACTGGGTAATTTATCAGCACAACATGCCAAACATGATTCCTTATTTGACCACAAACTGGTTAATTCTTGCTCAGTGAATTACACATGGATAACTCTTCAGTGGAACTCTCAAGGACCCATTTTTAGCAGAACACACTTTTTGCAGGATAACCAATTTATGAGAGCAGTTAATATACTCTAGATCAGAATTCAAACTTTCAATGGCAACATTTTTAACTAACTGTTTTAAACATGGTCAAAATTAAATTTCTGAAATAGGAAAATTATACATTGGAGCATAGGCCTCCTAGAGAGGGGGAGAGAGAATAACAATATCTGGTGGAACAGTATTGTGTATGAGGAAATATTACCATTGAGGTGTCTGACTTGCTCATAAAGCCAGCATGCCAAAGGGTGAGTGGCCTTCATAAACTTGTTAGACCCCAAGATGGTAATATTTTACAAGTATAAAGGACTTTACTATCAAATGTTTTACATATTACATAATGATGGATGAAAATAGGTTGAATTTAAGTGTTATTATAGTTGCACGGTGGTTATCAGACAGGTTAATTGTGTTATAAGGTGGTTGTTACATATGTTAATAGTTTTGTAATAAGGTGTATATATAGCATTTATCCTTGTAATAGATTGTCAATAAGTTTATTTATTTATTTGCATTTGTTAACCAGGTAAGCACACTAGACAACAAGTGCCTATTTTCAGGTGCGACCCGGGAGGTTACAGTACATAAGACACAGAGTACAAAATAGAGAGTCAGGGTAACATGCTGGCCCACAGACAGGTGGGAGGAACAGCAAACGGTACAGGTGGCTATACAAAGGTACAGTTGGCAGTATGTCAGCGGGATACATAATGGCAAAGAGGGCTAGAATATAAACAGGAACATCATCTCAGAGAGTTGGCACAAAATACTGTACATAACAGCAATTGAGAGGTTGAATAGCAACAGGTAACATCAAGGCAGAGCATACATCAAAAATAAATATAAGTATGGTGTGTATATTAGTATGCCATTAGGCCCTATCCTGAACTACAGTGATCATTGAATTAGTACAGCTAGAAACAAGTACCGATATGACAGGATCGCCTCTCCAAACTGAAGGGTGGAAAGTGCCTAATGCTGGTTCTCAGCAGAGATTAGCAGCGGTCAGTGAGTCAGTTCACAGTCTCCCATTAGTGAGTCGGGGTACAGGTGTGAGGGATGGGACTACTCAATGCCTATATAGCACACAGAGAGGCAGAGGTGGCTTTGAGGAAGGTCCATAGGGAGGTTTCGAAGTAGGGATGGGAGGGAGAGGCATGAACTAGGGCAGGTCGGGAGTTCCACAGTCTCAGTGCATAGACGGAGAATGCCCTGTCACCTGAAAGGGTGTGGGTCTTGGGGCCAGGTGGAGCGGGGCAGCACTTGATCTTAAGTGGTAGGCAGGGGTTCCATGATTCAGGGGAAGGGCAAGCAAAGAAGGAGTATCCATTCTGACTATGTTATCCACGAAGTTGCCAAGGACAAAGGTGCGGTGTTTTTCAGGGGGGAGCCAGTCCAGCTGAGTGTAGAGCTCACAATGCTGTGTAAGACATGGGGTAGCGAGTGCGAAGTGACATACGTTGTTATAGGCAGTGTCCCATTTTTCTAGGCTAGAAATCGGGACTGGTGCAAAGGCTACAAGCGCATAGCAAAGAGTGGGAAGGAGTATACCCCGAGCTATGGTGAGCTGTGCAGCAGGGGTGAGGCAGTCTTTGGCTCTGTAGGCAAGTCCAAGCTTGCCATTCGCGGCTTAGCAGATATTATGAAGATGTGCGGCGATATCCAGTTGCGGATCCAGGGTTACTCCTAGATACTTGATGGAGTCAATGACCGGCAGGATGGAGCCATTTGCACCATGGATAGCTAGGGGAGTGGTGTGGGAAGCGATTTTGGCCACAGAACCAAAGAGCATGGCCTGGGTCTTTTCCAGGTTTATGGTGAGCTTGTTTCCCTCTAGCCAGTTCTGGATACGATCGAAGTCTGAGTTAAGTCAGGAGTTGATGGTAGTAAGATCCTGGGCACTGAACAGTACGATTAGGTCATCCTCATATAGAGCTGGTTGCCCGTGGGTGGCAACTGAGGGCAGTTCATTTATGTAGAGGGAAAACAGGATGGGTCCAAGAACAGATCCCTGGGGGAACCCACAGTTAAAAGGGGAGAGGGCAGAGAGGGCATGGTTGAAGCAGGTGAATTGCTGCCGTCCCCCAAGATAGTTGGAGAACCAGGCGAGGGCACAAGGGAAGAATCCGAGAGAATGGAGAGTGGAGCGGAGGAGGGAATGGTCAACCCTGTCGAAGGCCTTTGAAAGATCGATGAAGATGGCTCCAGTCAGGTTGCCTCGGTCAGTCTCAGACCTGATCTCGGAGGTAACCACAGCAAGCACGGTCGATGTACTGTGCCCCCTCCTGAAGCCATGTTGAGCAGTGGTGAGAACTTCATAACTCTGTAGGTAGTGGGAGAGTTGTAAGGCAACAGCCTTTTTTAGTAGCTTACTGGTGGCAGAGAGTATGGTGATGGGGTGATAGTTTTTCACATCTTAGGGGTCGCCTTGTTTGAAAACAGGGAGTACCTTGGCCACCTTCCAAACATCTGGTATGATACCAGAGATAAGAGAGGAGTTGAATATGTTTACTGGCTGGGTGACGATGGGAGCCCCCAAACTAAGTAGCTTTGGTTCGAGGCTGTCGTGACCTGCCCCCGTGTGGTGGGAGAGACCGGCAAGGAGTTCTAGGGTCTCTCCAACTGAGATCCATTTGAGATAGAAAGGCGGTCGGGGGGGGGTGCCCATCCAGGGGTTTCGGTGCAGGGAGTTTGGTGGAGGGAGGAGCAGGCAGGTCTGAAAACATGCAGTTAAATGCAGTGACAATAGTAAGGGGGTTATTGCAGTTGGTCCCACTGATGTTCATGTCGGCGATCATTTCCTTGGTGGACCCCCCAACCAGGTTTTTGATGTTTTGCCAAAAGCGGCGTCAGTTCTTTGCCGAATCTAGCAGGGCCAATTTGCAATACTCACTCTTGGCGGAGCGTATGGCTCTCTTGCAGGAGTTTCTGAGCTGCTGATATTCGAGAAGCTCGTTATTGTTGCCGGAGATTTTGTGTTTCGCCCAGGATTTGTCTCTCAGCTTCATGAGGGAGAATAGTCCTCCATGGAGCCACTTTGTGACTATCCCCCTCACCCTCCTTTTAGTGAGAAGTGCATGTCTGTTTTGCACAGGGACAAACCCTGCAAGGAAATGATCTAGGGCTGCAACAGGGTCATTGCTGGTGGTGACCCTAGACCAGTCAGCACTTCATAGATCCTCAAGGTAGTCATTGAGGATGAGTTTGGAATAGTCCCTCTTCAGGATCACTCTGCTGGGGACTCTGGTTGCGGTGTTGCCCCAAACGCAGTAGGTTGGGGAGTGATCAGAGATGGCGTCCGGGAGAATTCCCAAGTGGACAATTCTGTCCAGTCTGTTGCTCAGTATCCAGTTGAGCAGTGACCCTTTGTCCCCCAAGGGGGAGATTCTTGTGGGTCCCAAGATGGTCTGGCTGAGGGCAAGGCCAGAGAGAATAGGCTCATATAGCTTGGTATTAGGCCCCAGCCAGTTGAGGTTGAGGTCCCCCAGGATTAGAAGCTCATTTGAGCCAACTCTTTCTTTAAGGAGGTCAAGTAGGGAGGAGAGCCCTTGGACACCACCCTTCGGAGGGTTATAGGCACAGACAAGATGCACCTTTTTAGTGTTCCCCAGCAGGAGGAGGGAGTGAAGGAACTCACAGGCAGGGGTTTCAGGGGATGACTGAGAAACTGATGACACGTTAAGGTGTACCCTGTAGTAAAGGAGCACACCCCCCATGCTTACTGCCTGTCCTGTCCTGCTGGATGAGGCTGCAGCCAGGGAGGGCACACACGGAGTCAGGAATGCGAGGCTTCAGCCAAGTTTCCATGATGCTCAAAATGTCAGGCTTATAGTGGGCCACCCAGACCATTAGTTCAGCTAGGTTTTGTAGGATGCTGCAGATATTGAGGTGCACTATTTTTAAGCCTTTGTTGGATAGCCAGGCTGAGGGGGGCTTGAGGGAGTATGGGGTTGTCAAGGGACCTCGGCTGCTGGCTAATTACCCAGCTCGCAAGTGGGGCCATGGCCCAACCAGTTGACACAGCAGTGGTTTGTGAGGTACCCGATGGATGAGGGATCAACTGATTAAGCAACAGGGCCAAGGTCAGCAGGTGTGGACTCTGAGTGGGCGCTTAGCGGCCTAGAAGCAGTCTGGTAGGAGGGTAAAGCTGAGTACCCAGGGAGCAGGCTGGGGTCCATCCTAAGTGACAGGACAGGGTTGGAATAGTGTGGAGCCCTCCAGGTAGTACCCTGGGGAATGGTAGTCAGGAGTAGAGGAAACCAGTGGACAAAGCTAAATTTAGGATATGCTTGGCAGTGCTTAAGGAGAAATCAAGCAGCTCAAATAATTAAATACAGGCTGTCAGCATAGGACATGAGTTTAGATCAGGGGAGGCCTCGAGTGGCGAAAACGTGTAGCCTGCAAATAGCAAAGTGGGCTTAAATCAGGGGAGGCCTCTAATGGCGAAAAAGTATAGCCTGCAAATGGCAAAGTGGGCTGACTGGTTTCTACACCACACGTGATTATAAGTGTAAAGCTCGGTGACAACCAAGGGTGGTGGTGGGGGCGGTGGGGCAGATGGCGCAGCTGGTGGGGCCAAAATCCATCTAGCAGCTCCTGGGCAGCGGAGCACCCCACGAGGCAGTGTGCAAGGCCAAACAGTTCATAGCCCACCTGGAGAAAGGCGCTCTTGTTAGCTGCAAGGGTAATAATTTATCATTTGTTTTAAGATCAGTGTTGGTTATCCAGCCGGAATTGGCTTTATGTACAAGGCTTTTTGGGCACAACAGTCTGGCACAGGCTCGAGTCAGTGTTTACCTTCCGATGGCTTGCTGGCTCACTCTGGGGGTGGGGGAGGGCAGGCATGGCAGCCCTCATGACTTCCAGGTTGGGACCCTCTCAGGAACCAGGATTCAAACCTGTGGAGAGCAAACAGCGGAGGTGAGCTTTATATGCTGAGGCAGGAGGGAGGGGATAGGACAGGAGCATGGGTGGAGGAGGGGAACTTATGCAGGACAGAGAGGTATCAGAGAGGCACTGAAAAAATCCAGTAACATAAGCAACACTTTAAAATAGCACAGAATATGGGCAGCACTTAGTTCCAGTGATTAAATTCCCCCAACACACCTTCTTAACAATTAACCCAGGTAAGACAGTAACGGGACCTTTTACCACACTAGCGAGGGTCTAAAATGATGTAACCAGCCCCCAGTTAGCCGAGGAATAAAATTATGTCCACCTTCACCCCAATTGTGCCCTCACAGTGCCATTCCTTTAAGGCAACCGCAACAGAGCTGTAAAAATAACAGGTACATTGATTGCATTAGGGAGACGGGCTTGAGAGCCACAGTATTTGAAACATTCACTTAAGGTACCACAGAGTCAAATAAGAATTGCGGGCCAGATGTAGACAAGTTGTGGTCGGAAAACCTATCTGAACTTCTACGATGGCAGTGACTTGCACAAAATGGCGCCAAGTTCAAAATCCATCTAGCAGCTCCTGGGCAGCGGAGCACCCCACGAGGCAGTGTGCAAGGCCAAACAGTTCATAGCCCACCTGGAGAAAGGCACTCTCGCTAGCTACAAGGGTAATAATTTATAATATGTTTGAAGATCAGTGTTAGTTATCCAGCCGAAATCAACTTTACGTACAAGGCTTTTTGGGCACAACAGTCTGGCGCAGGCTCGAGTCGGCATTTACCTTCCGATGGCTCACTGGCTCACTCTGGGGGGTGGGGGAAGGCAGACATGGTAGCCCTCATGACCTCCAGGTCGGGACCTTCTCAGGAACTGGGATTCAAACCTTTGATGGCTCGCTGGCTCACTCTGGGGGGTGGGGAAGGGCAGGCACGGCAGCCATCACTACCTCCAGGTCGGGACCCTCTCAGGAACCAGGATTCAAACAAGGCTTTTTGGGCACAACAGTCTGGTGCAGGCTTGAGTCAGTGTTTACCTTCCGATGGCTCGCTGGCTCACTCTCTTAGGATTTACAGATCCTAAATAAGAAAATAACTAGGTTATTTCAAAACAAACATATACAACAATAAACTGGGGTGGCAAAACTGACTTCACACATGCCCAAATGTGCAATTAGATTTAAAAATGTAAACAACATTGTTCATGTTCCCTTTAAGAAGTTTATAATAAGGTGCTTTGTGATGTGTTCATGAGGTGTTAATATGTTATTGATGAGTTTGCAGGTTCCTTGTAATAAGTTGGGGTAGTTTTATTAGTAGTACCTATTGTAGCTAATTACTTTCAGATATGGAAAATATCTGAAAGTTTCTCCTTTGTTAGAAAATGCTATCTCAGGCAGGAACATTTTTGAAAATGGATTTGGTGCTAAGTAACTAGAGCAGCAGAGGAAACTGTAATAGGATGTTGTAAGACTGTACATATTTCTGTATGTTATCCATGACAAGCTAGAACTTATAATTCTGCCTTGTTTTATTTTAAATGCTGGGAAA
Organism: Neoceratodus forsteri; assembly: GCA_016271365.2. Taxonomy (NCBI): domain Eukaryota; kingdom Metazoa; phylum Chordata; order Ceratodontiformes; family Ceratodontidae; genus Neoceratodus; species Neoceratodus forsteri. Next base: position 604,026,884 of record CM057449.1, on the reverse strand, counting down.
GCAGAGCAGAGTTTGATATTATACTTACTGCATAGCACAAATAATTATGACAAGATGATGAAAAGTGCTTACTGACTTATGCCATGTACTTTGTTGGGAATACTTTTAAGTGTTCACACCTCACAGCTTACAAGTGAAAAGAAGCATTGAATGATATATGATTTCTTCCTGTTTTACACAACTTGTTTTCAGTATCTTCATATTTATAAGTGCTCTATCTGCATAATAGCTATACATTTTATAAACCATCACTAGGCACTTTTGTCACCAGTATGGAACCATGACAATATTAATATAATACTGCCTTTTGATGGGTTAGAATGGGAATACCATGTTATTTTTTATGGGTACTGTATGAGTGGTTTGCACCACTGTAAGCATATAAGAAATGGATTTGATATACTATACAGATAGTTTTTGATCTTTTGATTTTGAATAGTGAAATGTAACTTTACTTATAAAGTAAGACACATCACTGTATGTGGTGAAAGGTGATGGGATAGACTGTACATAAAAGTGTGTTTCTTAAAACATGTAATGAGATGCTGCGTTTCATTCTGATCGGATAGATGACCACCTCACTTTAAAAAAGTGGAGTTCTTTTATGGAACGTTGGTAACTGATGTTTATTAATAATAATAAAAAGTGATACTTAAGCAAACATAACTAGTTGTAGTCTCTAATCTAGATAGATATAGTGATGAAGGAGGGAGAGAAAGCCAGAGAATATCTGCAATCAAAGTGTCCTGAACAAGGAAACATTACTATCATGGAGTTAATAAGCTGATGCAGCCATGAGCTGCAATGAAGTGGAAGCCAATGTCACTGTGTTCTGCTTCATTGTTGTCTTCTGCTCATCTGATGTCACCGAGTTCCTGGACTGTTAAGTAATTAAATAAATGAATACTGGGTGGGAAAAGGTTGCATTAATGTAAGATCCTAAATAAGAAAATAACCAGGCTATTTCAAAACAAACATACACAACAATAAACTGGGGTGACAAAAACTGACTTCACACATGCCCAAAAGTGCAATTAGATTTAAAAATGTAAACAACATTGTTCATGTTCCCTTTAAGAAGTTTATAATAAGTTGCTTTGTGATGTGTTCATGAGGTGTTAATATGTTATTGATGAGTTTGCAGGTTCTTTATAAAGAAAAGGTGGTTGGGAGCTTCAGGACTCTAAAGGTGGACAAAATGCATGGTAATGACAGGATGCACTCTATAGCGCTAAAAAGGAGGAGCAGGCACTGGCAGTGTGATTGACCATTTGTTTAATTGTTCCATGGAGATGGGGTGGTTTTAGCAGACTGGCTGGTAGCTAATGTGATGCTGCTTCACAAAGCAGGGAACAGGAATGACCTGGGAAATCGCAGAAAGGTCTGTCTAACCTTAATTTAGGCAAGCTGTTGGAAATCATCATTAAGGAACAGATGGGGGAATTCTTAGAGGCTAATGAGTTGCAGGACAGGAGGCAGAAAGGGTTGGTAGCTGAGATATCTTGCCAAACAAAACTGATAACCTCTTTGTATCAGTCACAAAGGTGGGGAACAGGGACAAAGCAATGTACCTCAACTTACCTGTAGCAAAGCCTTTCATTTTACTTTATTTTATTTTTTTTATTAAATTCTTGGATTACAAATACCTTTGAGCAGAAACTGCTCGTTTACAAAGGTTCCACATCAGAGGATGAGAGGCAACTTACATACAGAGGTAGTAAAAGAGGTAGTAAAATTTGGTTCCTAACAGACGACTAATAAAAAGCTATGCATAGGGCATAATCTAACCAGGCAGACAAGAACTGGCTGGACAGGACACAGACACTGGTCATTAATTTGGTTTTCTTAGTGCTCAAGTGTGTCATAAGGGAGAATCACAAGGATTGGTTCTTGAATCGACACGCTTCAATACCTCACTTTACAATACAGGAAAGAGACTCTAGAATATAGTTTCTCTTGGTGCTGATGACACTAAGATATGACAGAGTGGACACTGAAGAGGGAGTTAAAGATATGTGAAAAAGAAGTGAAAAATTGGAAAAATGTTCCAGATTATGACAAATGAAGTTCATCGCAGAACGCATAAATTGTTGAATATTGGTAGAAGAAACCCTATAATTGACTACTGGATGGTGTGGATAAGACTGATGCAGACAACAAAAGAGAGAGATCTAGGGGCATCACTAGTGACAGCCTCAAATGCACTTCTTAGTGCAACAAAGCTTATGGGAAGGCAAACAGGATGCTGGAATGAATAGGAAGGGTATTTGGTAGTACATTAGGAGTTTGGAGAAGATATCACCCATTTACAGGTCCAAAGGCCACACCTGCAGTTCTGTGCAAAGTTCTGAAGTCCACATTTCAAGAAGAACAGGTACTGTATAGAAATCATGCAAAGAGGACCACAAAGATAATCTATGGGTAACAGAGGAAGTTGTTTGATGTATGTTGAAACAGTGTCAGACCTGAACATGTACACAATAGAAGCCAGGAGAGATGGGGATATTACTGAGATGCACAAATTTCTTGCAAGGAATCAAAAGGGTGGATTGCTCAGTTCACTTTGGATTGTAAGAATTTGTTTATGAGGAACAAGAGCACAGTCACCCGAAGATACAGATGGAGCCTAGTTGGGGGAGGGAGAATCGGAAGAGATATGAGGAAGATTTTCTTCATGGGGTGGGTAATGAATAAATGGAAAAGATTGCCCACTGAGGTGGTTGAAACCAAGATGTTGATTGGTTTAAATTCGGGTCGGACAGATATAGTGGTATAGTCAAACCCACTGACAGAAGAGGGGAAGGGATACCTAGGGAATGGGATGATGTTCAATCACTAGTGCTATCAGATCTCTAAATGCAGCCCAGCTTAAGGCTGAGTATGGAGGTTGTTAGAGAAATGGGCAAACTCTGTTGACCTCTGGCTCTTTTTCTGCAGACACAATCTATGAATACTTTTACGTAATAAGTTGGAAGTGCTTATTTATTTATTTCTGACTTTGATTACCGGGTAAATGCTCTGATTCTTGGGACTGTTTACAGGCATGACCTGGGCCAAAAGGCATGAGTAGATACAAGATACAAAGAGTAAAATAAAAGGTAAAAACACAGTAAAATATCATGGTACTGACTGAAATAGATACAAACAAGGGAGCAAACTCTGCAGTTTAACAATAAAGGTGATGATAACAATAAAATGAAGTACTAATACACACAGCTAGACTTAGCAGGCAAACAGTTTGAACAGAAATGCAGAGGACTTAAGCGACTAAACAACTACCCCCCCCCCCCGGACATGCATGCATTCCCAACCAGGCTATCAACTGACCAAGTTCAGAAGGAAAAGATGAGTCAGGTCTAACAGAGGAGGGAACTGGACAAGCTTGGGGGGGGGGGTTGCTATCTAGGCAGACAATTGCAAGTGTCTTTCGCTAGAAGCCACGAATTGAGACTGAGTTTGAAGGTGGTATGGGTGTTAGAAGCTCTGAGGGGTGCGGGTAGCCCATTTCATAGGGTGGGGGTGGCTACCGAGAGGGCGTTCGCAACTACTTTGGTTGAGATTCTCGGAACTTCCAGGAGAGGTACAGCAGAGGAGTGGAGACACCTTGCCATGGTACGGAACTTGCAGAGGGTAGAGAGAGGGGAAATGGGGCCACATCTAATAACAGTGTCCAGAAAGCAGCCTAGAGTAAATTCAAAGTGGCATTGCAAGGAGAGCCAACCAAGAGAGCGGTATAGGTCGTAGTGGTGACTGGAATAAAGGCAGATAGGGCAAATATCAGCAAGCACTGTTGTAGGCAGACGATAGCTTGGCCCTAAGGGCAGTAGATACCTGAGAGTAAATGGAGGCACAATAGTCCAAGATTGGGAAAAGGTTTCCAAGGACAATAGCCAAGTGAGCCTCCAGTGCTAAGTAGGGTTTGATACGGTAGGCAGCACCAAGTCTCTGGTTAACCCTATGGACTACAAGGTTGGTGTGGTCAGAGAAGGAGAGAGTGGAGTCAAGCATTATCCCTAGATATTTAAAGGAGGAAATGTTTCCATGAGCAGGGACATCGGGAGAGTGAATTAGGATAGAAGAGTTAGCATTGAGTGTTTTGGCAAGGTAAGGGTTTGAACCAAACAACATCGCCTTGTTTTTTTTAGCTTCAACCAGCTTTAAGTTAGATGTGAAGCAGTTATGGACAGTGTTACAGGTCTATGTAAGGAGGGAAGATATGTAAGGGAGGGATTTGTCATTATGATAGATGTCAAGGTCATCCACATAAAGAAGTGAGTTGCAGTTCAGGGAGTCGGGGGAAGGGTGTTGACAAATATAATAAAGAGCAGCGGGCCCAGAATAGAGCCCTGGTATACTCCTGGTGGTGACTGACAGGGCAGTGGAAGTGGCAGTGCCAATGCACACTGATTGGCATCGGACTGAGAGGTAGCTTTGAAACCAGTTAGTGGTCTCTATTTAACAGTCAATCAGATATAGCTCGGAGAGGAGGAGGGTTTGCTTTACCAAATCGAATGCTTTTTTTTTTACCTCCTCCTGTGTGTACACAGTCATCCTCTCCTTCAGGTGGCCAGTCCTGCTGTTACCGCTCACTGGTCCACTGTCCTGCTGCTCCAATGCCCCATTGTCCTGGATATATGCCTTTTCCTGGGGGCCCCCCCCTTACCTGCCAATGCCATTGGGAGGAGGAACCGGAGTTCACGTAGGCACTCCGTTACATCTACAAGGGGCATGGAAAAGCAGCCTGGAGGCATTGTGGCTGAGTGGCATGGAGAGGCAGGGCCACTGTCATCCAGATGGCATGCTTGCCATTTTCATGCTTTTCTCGTTACCCTGCTGTGCTGCCCTTGTAGTGCTCCCAGTCTTCACTGGGGGCCACTACAGATCGAGGCTACCAACACAACCCACCCAAGGAGAGGATAGCAGTCCTCTGGACACTCAATCATCTCCTTCCCCTGCCAGACCCCTGAGCACTGAGTCCATTCCCAAACCCGGGTTGCTGGCATGGTGCAAGGCGTGGTGTCCAGCACCTCAACCCTCTGCACCACCAGGCCAGTGACAAATCAAAGGCTTTTTATAGGTCCACAAAGACAGCACCAGTGGCACACCCATGATCAGTAAATAGAACCAGGGCTGTAGTAGTGCTATGGTGCTTATGGAAGCCTTGCTGCTGGTTGCATAATAGATTGCATTTAGTGAGGTATTTGGATAGTTGGTGATGCACAATCTTTTTGAGGAGCTTGCTGAGGTGGGGGAAAGTAGAAATTGGCTAGTAGTTATTGAAGGATAGAGGGTCACCAGCTTTAAACATTGTAATTACCTTGGCAGACTTCCAGGGGAGAGGCATGGAGGAGGTGGTCAGGGCAAGACTGAAAATGAAGGTGAGAAGGCTTATTTTGATGGTTGTATGGCAATTAAATACAATCAGATGAGGGTAAATAAATGACGGCTTTTTCTATGTGGGAGATAGTTATGAAGTCATGCCCCCTTGCAAGTTTTGATACACTGTATATTTTTGAGTCAGGGCATTGCATTTCAATATTTATACAATGTATTTATTTCCAAAGTTTCACCAGGAAAGACATACTGAGATGTTAACAGCTCATTTACAGATGCATCCTGGGAGAAAATGGATGTGGAATCTCTTATACATCAAATATAATATTACATGAGCATAAAGAATGAAAGCAAACAGTACAAAAGGAATGTGTATTAGATACAATTGCGATAATATAAGCAAGAGAAGTACTCTTTAAGTACGGAACAGTGAATAGGAATGATGGAAAGAGACTGCCAGAGAAAACTATAGGGGTGGGGGTGAGAACATAATGTGAATATAGAGGAAGAGGGTCATGGTGGACAGTTGCAGGAGGAAGTAGAAAAATCATGAAGAAGAAACTTAGAAGAGGAAGCAGAAGAAGCAGAGCCAACTAAAAGCAAAAGAGAGGACTAGAGTTTAGGAAAGGAATAATAGAGCAGATTGCCCAATAGAGGATTTTCTAGAATGTATAGAGAGGGAATGAGAAGTATTATTTCAGAGTGGGTAGCAGGAAGCAGGTAGAGTGGATAAAAATAATGAAAGGTAGGAGTCAAGGGAGCCAAACCAGAATTTAGAAATAAGGGAGGCACAATGGGAAAGGCACCTGGCATCTAGAGATAATAATAGAGTATTAGTTATAACTTTTGAATATGCAGATTGTGTGAAGATTTAACTGTTTCTCATTCATTTCAATTGTTGACTTGTGTGATGCACAGAGGTACTGTGACAACATTGGCATTCTGAAAACTGTGATCTAATTGGTTCACTGGTTCTGCATTCCATTGTGATGTATCTAACCATCAAGGTATCATGTATAACATAATTAACCTTCAAGATATTGTATCTTGAAATCTCTTTAAAGGCAGCAGGGATACATAAATATCCCACCCACAAAAACAACACTAGGCTAAAAACCTGATCACTAACCCACCACTCCCCTCCAACCACACTCAATAAGCCATCTCCCCTGATGCTTCAGTCTCTGCCTTCCACAAGTAAGCCTTCCATGATGCTGCTACATGCTTCTGCTACCACCTCCATGCTTCTGCTGACTCCCATGATATTCCAGATTGGAAACATTACATTGGTCACACAATCAAGCACTGCACTACTCCCAAACATCATCCTGAATGACCCACTATCTCTCCCAACTACAAACTACATGCAGCTCTCACCTACAGACACCATACCACTCCCTAGCACCATCCTTCAATATTAAACTAGAGGACTGACTGTTGCAGCCATGCCTTCTGTTATAGAAGGACCCTACACTGTTGAAATACTAAGGGGTATAAAAACACAAACTAAAAATGCCACTACACTAGGGAAAAAAAAACAGTAGCAGAAAAAACTCACATTGGCAAACCTGGAAAAGATTTATAAAAATGATCTAAACCTAAAACAGGCCCGCCAGCCCAATGTTTTTTTTTATTTTGTTGACTGGGTTGGCCTGCTGAGACCAAAGGTCCCTTTTCAGGAGAAACCCGGAATTAACCACATATAGGAAAACACTTGACATTTGTCATACACAGTACAGAAATTATAATCAACGAATGTATGGAAAACGTAAGGTCTATACATTGGCAAACTTGCTCGTGGATAAACTACAGAACACAGTCACACGTAATGTATAAAAGACTAATAACAAAGTCCCATATACTCATGAGATACAGTATTATCATCTCAAATTCATAAAGGCTGCTCACTCTTTTGGCTCATGGCTTTATTTTCTGTTTTATTTTTTTTAATTTACAGTTTTTGCCCCTGAATCACTTAGTCCATCAATATTAAAATTTCCTTGTATATGATGGATCTGCAGTCCCATCCAACTACAAGTTAAAGGGAAAGGGGAAATAGTTTAAACAGGAAAGGCACACTAAGCTGAATCTTGTTTCCAGGTTCGACCTGGGAGCACAAGGAAGTTAAGTGACTTGCTCAAGGTCATACAGTATGCAAGTGGGGGCTGTGGGATTCAAACCCAGGTCTCCAGGTTTGCAGCTCAGAGCCCTAGACCACAGTGCTATACTGCCCTCTTAAATTACTATGTTAAAATGTTGCTATGTATATTTCATAAGACCACCTTCCTCTTGTACTTTATCACTTGTGAGATTTTCATGAAAAGGGGTCACTGCAGCTTGGTCTTCATCTGCTCTGGCTGCTTGCCTATAAGTGACATCTTAGTCCTCTCCTGTGACAGCATAATCAGTTCTTCAGTAACAAGTTGTGATGTAACAAACAGTGGATTATGGTATCGTGTACAGACAAGCAGGCATAGCAGACAAAGATCACGTGCCAAATATTCTGTTTACATGCAAACGTCTTTAGTAAAATAGGATGGGAGGAGGGCAACTACAGTTCATATATGAATTATGAGCTGAATTCTGTCTGAATATTATGAACTTGATTCTCAAAAAAGGCTTACATTGACGCAAGCAGCAGCAAACAGCAGCTTGCACCAAAGTCTAGTGCACCAGGGACCCTGCAACAGATTCAGGTACAGGAGGGGTACCAGCACCTAACTCCCCACACTTGCTGTAGTCACTCCCATGTGACAAACACAAGGTGCATGGGAGGGGTTTGCTGCAGGCTCCTTGCAGCAAAGGCTAGTGGTCCTCCCCTCCCTGATACAATAAATTAACTCCCATCTCTGGTGGTCTAGTGGCTCCCTGATTCCTGGTGTCCCTGTTATAATAATATCAAATAATACCCCCTTCCCAATCCCCGATGTCCCGGTTATCATAGTCTGCAATAATACCCCTCCTTAGAAACATAGAAACATAGAAACATAGAAGTTGACGGCAGATAAGGACCGCAAGGCCCATCCAGTCTGCCCATTTCTTTTTCTACCTTATAAATGTGCCATCGGCCTTTGCTCTGTCAGTGACCTATCTATTCATAGTCATTTGTATTGCTCCCTTATGCCTATCCCATGCCTGTTTGAAGCCCTGCACTGTATTCATAGCCACCACTTCTTGTGGTAAGCCATTCCATGCATCTACCACCCTTTCTGTGAAAAAGAATTTCCTCACACTCCCCCTGAATCGGCCTCCCTCTAATCTCATGCTGTGTCCTCTTGTCCTGCTATTTTTCTTATATTTAAACATGTTAGACTCTTTCACCTTGTTTATGCCCTTAAGGTGTTTAAATGTCTCGATCATATCACCTCTCCTCCTTTGCTCAAGGGTATACATATTGAGCTCCGTTAATCTGTCCTCATATGTCTTCTGATGCAGTCCCTGCACCATTTTGGTTGCCCTTCTCTGGACTGCCTCAATTTGGTTAATGTCTTTGTGAAGGTGTGGCCTCCAATACTGCACGGCAGTACTCCAGATGGGGCCTAACCAATGTCTTGTACAGAGGGATTATTACCTCCCTCTTACGACTTGTGATACCCCTACTAATACACCCTAACACCCCCTAGCCTTACCTACTGCTTTAGAGGTCTGCTTGATGATTTTAGGTCATCAGTGATGATGATGCCCAAGTCTCTTTCTTCCTTTGTGACTGCTAGCAACTCCCTCCCAGCCTATAAGTGGTTCAGGGTTTTCTTCCTATGTGCATGATTTTGCACTTCTTTGCATTAAATCCCAGTTGCCACTCTTCTGACCATTCTGCTAGTTTATCCAGATCTCTTCTCATTCTGCCCACCCCATCTGGATCATCTACTCTGTTGCAGATCTTGGTGTCATCTGCAAACAGACAAGCCTTACCTCTAGTCCATCTGCAGGTCACTAATGAAGATGTTGAATAGGACTGGCCCCAGGACTGATCCCTGAGGTACCCCACTTTGTGACTTGCATCTCTTCTGACTGTATACCATTTACCACCACTCTCTGTTTTCTGCCAGTCAACCAGTTTGCCACCCAGTTGACCAACTTCTGACCCACCCCTGAGCCTACCTAGCTTATTTATCAATCTTCTATGTGGAACAGTGTCAAAAGCTTTGCTGAAGTCAAGGTAGGCGACATCAACTGCTCCCCTGGTCCACCACTCTGGTTACCCAGTCAAAGAAATCTAGAGATTAGTTTGACAGGACCTTCCTTTGTAAACCCATGCTGTCTTGGATCCTGTGCCCCTATGGATTCCAGGTGTTGCACTATCCTTTCCTTAAGGAGTGCTTCTATAATCTTGCCCACTACTGAGGTAAGACTGACCGGTCTGTAGTTCCCCGCCTCCTCCCTGCTACCACTCTTGTGGAGTGGGATCACATGAGCCCTTCTCCAGTCTTCTGGGACCTCTCCTGTGCTCAGAGACTCACTAAACAATTCTTCTAATGGCTCTGCTAGTTCCTCCTTTAGCTCCTTAAGTACCCTGGGATGTATGCCATCAGGTCCCATTGCCTTATCCACCTGAGCTTAGCAAGCTCTTGTAGGACCCTTTCTTTGTGAAGGGAGTAGTGCTCACCTCCTCCCCTGTGTCCATGATGTTGAGCTGTGGGCCCTGCCCTACCTCTCTTCAGTAAATACTGAGCAAAGTATCTATTTAGGATAGATGCCTTTACAGGGTCCTCCTCCTCACATGCTCCCTTTTCTCCATTAAGCTTAGCAATACCCTCTGGACTTTCTCCTTTCACTAATGTATCTATAGAAAGTCTTGTCACCTTCTTTACTATTCGTGCTAGTGTTTCCTCAGTTTGGGACTTTGCCTGCCTTACTGCCTTACCTGCTTCCTTAGGGCAGTTTGGTATGCCTCCCTATCTTCATCCCGCTGTGTTCCCTTATATTTCCTGAAGGCCAGCCTTTTGGCTCTGACCTTTTCTGCTATTGTATTTGAGAACCAAAGTGGTTTCCTTCTTCTTTTGCACTTCCTTTTCTGTCTAACACAATGGGATGTTGCTTCAAGTATTGTATCCTTAATGCTTGCCCACTTTGCCTGTACCTCCTCACCTGTGTTTCTTTTGCCAGGGCTAGCTTAACTCTGTTGGCCATCTTATCAAAGTCAGCTCCTCTGAAGTCCCATATTTTGCCTTGGAATGGGATGATTTAGATGTAGTAGCCAAATTGAACCATACCATGTGATGGTCACTGGCCCCAGGTGACCTTCTACCTGGAGATCTGTGATCCCTTCTTTGTTAGTCAGTACTAGATCTAGGATAGCCCTGTCTCTTGTGGGTTGCTGTACCAGTTGTTTGAGGCCCTCCCTGCAGGGAATCCACTATGAGTCTAGTTCTGGCAGATGTTCCTGCTGGTATTGACCAATCTGTATCTGGCATGTTGAAGTCTCCCATTATCAGAACCTCCCTTTAGCTGTCATGTTTTGTATATCTTCTAACAGTAATGTGTCTATGTCCTCCCTCTGGTCTGGGGCCTGTAGACAACCCCAGTTCTTATGGCTGTCCCATTACCTGTTTCCAGGGTGACCCACAGTTCTTCTGGCTCCTTATGTGTATTGTGAATTTCTGTAGCTTTGATATTTTCATTAACATACAGGGCCACCCTCCCCTTTTGCACCTCGGCCCTTCTGAACAATACATATCCAGGTACTGAAGTCTCCTATGGGGTTACTGGTAAACCATGTCTCACTAATTGCTACTATGTCCAGTTTAGCCTCTGACATTATTGCCTGCAGGTCTGGGATCTTATTTCCCAGGCTGTGAGCATTTGTGTACATGATTTTCCATTGGCCAGATTTTGGTGTGTTAGTTGTTGGGTGAAGTTTGGCATTACCCCTGTGCATCGTATGGGGAGACAAACCTTTTTTCTTACCTGGTGATGCAAATGAATGGCAAACACGCTGAATTCCTGTTTGACCACTAGCTGAGGGGGGAAGGGTGTTCTTCCCATTCGACGTATGGGGTGCTGCACCCCTCTCCCCATTTGCTAGTTTAAATTGATCCCCAATGTCCCTATTGTAATGGTATCCAATAATCCCCCCTTCCCTGATGGTCCAGTGGCCCCCACCCCCCACCCCAGCAGGTAGTGCTCACCATCCCCACTCCCCCATCCCAAAACATAGCCAGCAACTAGCACAGCCCTCCTCTCACCTTCGTGACCAGCTGCTGACTGAATTGTCATTGAGTTTGTACTGTATAGCATACGCACTCACTGATATCTTAATGAGTGTGTACACTATACAGTACGCACTCAGTGACAGTTCAGTCAGTGGCCAGTCATGGTGGTGAAAGGAGGGCTGTGCTGGTTGCCAGCTCTGTTTAGGGATGGGGTTGGAAGCAGTGGGCACTACCTGCTGGGGTGGGGGTGTCACTGGACCACTAGGGAAGGGGGGATTATTGGATACTATGACAACAGGGATATTGGTGTTTGGAGAGGTGGTATTATTGGATTTTATTATAAAAGGGAATCAAGGATTGGGGAGGGGGGCCATTTGACCACCAGGGAAGGGGGTATTACTTGATATTATTATAAGGGGTGACATCAGGAATCTGGACTTGGCAGGGGGGACCACGGCACATTGCCACACAATGCAACACTCTCCCAGAGGGATATGTCTAAGTACCGTTAGACCAGCCCTGATCTGTCTAATGGTCCTTAGAAATTCCCCCTCTGGGAGAGTTTTGCAAATCCCACTTTTGGGGATATGGCAGCCTGTTTTTGCCTCAAGTCCACTTAGGATCATGCCGCAGCCCATTTTGTGGTTCAAGGCTGGCACAAGTCCCCTTTGGCACATGCAGCCTGCGTTTGATGCAGGCTGCCTTTGTGAATAGCTCAGGGCTCATTTTTGGATGCAAGGTGCCACTTGCACCATTTATGTTTAATGCAGGCACCTTGCATCAATTTATGGGCTTTGAGAATCAATACTCATGTGTCTTAAAGTTTTCTAAGTGGCTTTAGAGGCACTTTAAATATTCATTTAAAGATCTAAAATAAAACTTATCATTTTTGAAATAGCATTGTATAAATAAAACACACCATTGGCTCACCAGGAATATACATTAATTTGCTGTAAGAGGGAGAGACCTCAATACTCACTTGAGAATTTCAGTGTCACTCCCCTTACCTTTGAAAAAGCATATGTGGTCTGGCCATTTTGCATATCTCATATATATGTAGATTTCTCCATCTCTTGTTCTGTTTGAAGGGGTGCCACTGAAGCCTACTTGGGATGCTAACTTTGCCCTATTTAGGTCTGCAGGAACAGGGCTGCCTGGTTTGACATTGTCTCTTAAAGTACAATAAGGTTTCTGTTTGGTTTTCAACCAGGCTGCCACTGTCGCTTCTCCTCCTTCCTGCTTCACAGTCTTAGTTCTCATTAAATTAAGTAGCATTTCTCACATCATTTATTTTAGACAGTGGGAAACCTTAAAAAAGCATTTTACCACTACACTCAAAGGAGTATGCAGACTCAAACATTTTATTTACAATCTTGTTTCTCATCATGTACTTGTATAAAGAAAATTGGGCTCAATTTATCCGCATGTTCTGTTAGCATCATCTCAATTTGTACTGGGGAATTATTTACAAATTGAAACATTTTTCTGTTTTCTGATTATTTATTGTACACAACAATAAGGCACTAAAATATTTGATTGTAAATCTCAGCTAGACATTTTCCTGCATTTGCCTCTTATTTTTGCAGCTCTAATATTCATCTCTTGCATTTGTCACATTCTATTTCATATTTTGACTGTGTTTCATTGCAGTGTTACTGCCAACCATTACAAAATATTGTCAGAGGTTCTGCATTGATGTACAGCAGTGCATTGTTCAATTCAGTTAATATACTTTGCTCCTACTACTGTGGTATGCCACACGCTGGAAGCTTGCTTCAACAGCTAAGCTCATGTTTAATTTTTAACACTGGATTTGGTCATTACCATAAACATTAAACAATATTTCCTGTTTAAATATGAATGGGAAGCATTATTTGATTGAAATGAGCCATCAGATGGCTAATGTTCTTTATTACTGCTATAGAATTTTACTGTTATTTCCTCTCCAGATGCTTCTGTTTCAGGGGATATTCTGAAGGACTGAGCTATGGCCAGGCCTGGCATAAGATGTTGCTTTTTTTCTACTTTTTTGGGACGTAGACCAATGTGTATGACATAATTGACAACAGGCTGTGAGTTCATATTGGGATATATTTATTGGAATTTGGAAACTGGGTAGACTATGTTGGAGCTCGAGCTGTCACTTTTATTTTCCAAAAGGAACGTGGGCATGCATCCGCTGTTATAACCAGTTCGTTATAATGGTAAATCATAACAAGCTTTCTCAATGGAAAAAAAACAGTACTCATTTATTACAAAATAATACTGTAATACATGCATACATATCATATGACATATATGACATCCTGTATATTGCTATATGTACCTCAGGTACATTATGAAGCATGATGCAAAGACTGATGCTTTTAGTTGCCAGAGAAGTCTATCTCTCTACAAATGTAACACTCGGGGGTGTTATTTCACTTAAAAAATGGATTTTCAAAGAAACAGAATGAATTAAAAAAGCTAGTTATTTAGTATTTTGGAATTGAAGCATATAATTGTACTCTGTTAATTACACTCCTCCGGAATCTCATTGACCAGGCCAGTTAGGAGTTTTCAGTTTTTCCAAGTCATTTCGTAAAATGACAATAGGTATTTTATAAAATGGGAAAAAACATTTGACCTAACACTACTACTTTATTTAAGCTTATTCTGGTTCCACTTTCCTGCTTTATCAGCATATTCAGCTAATGATCAAGCTCAAAGTGGAGGCGCTATGTGCCTGATTAGCTGGTGGTTGAAACAAAATGGTCCAGCTTGTGCCCATGTCCCACTACCATCCTGCTCTCTGGGTTATTTCAACTAACAGTTCAACAACAGCCTGAGTTGATCCTTCCCACCTGCTGGTGAGCTGTTTCAAAAAGATGTAGCTTTTGCTTGGAGTGGCTGGACAATACTGTTCTGACATATGCTCAGCAGACACTTTGAATTGAGTGCCAACTGCATTCCCCACCCATCGTGACTGTTTTAAAAAAGTTATATTTTGCAGTGCTGAACCTAACTGCTCCTCATTCCATGGGCACAAATGTAACATATTTGTTTATATTTTCTGACTCCCTCTGCCAAAGGTTCTGATTAAGTCCCTCAAACTACCAGAACTAATTAGAACCCTGTCATAGATTGGAAGCTTCTGAGGTTAATTTCATTTCATTTCATTTTTATGTTGGCTAGCGCTTGCGTGCCAGCCAACGTATTGCATTAGGAGCAGATTTGGAGGTGTGGTCACTGTGGGCCAATGCAGGGCATGCATCAGTAGATGCATACCTCATTCCCCAGTAAGACATAATGTGGTGACCACATCTAAGAAATGTTGCTGCAATGAGAAGCAAGCTCATCGTGCAGCGGCACAGCCTCCCATGTAAACATGGCGAGGAGCCCATCCCCGTAACATCCCCTGACCCACTTCATTTGCCAATTGGGGATCCCACCCCCATCAACATAATGACCCCACCAAGTGTGTGCCTAGGGGTGCCCAATCCCCCTCGGCATCATGCGCTCCTCCCCAACAGTCTTCCTTTGCTGACAGGGGGTCAAATCCCCGTTGGATACAGTCCCCCCTTCCCTGTTTATTTAGCCAATGGGGTCACCCACTCCCATCGGCATAATGTCTCCCCCCATCTGTTGTGTGCTGAGGGGAATGCCCAATCCCCCTCGGCTCTTGCCCTCCCATGTGCAGATGGGTTGCCCAATCCCCCGTCAGCTACAGCGCCCCCAAAACAATCAGGTGACATGCTGGGAGCCCACCCCATCATGCTAAATGTGCCTGAAAAAACAAAAACCATCCCACAATGTTCCTTTTTTTTTTACCCTGTAAAAGAACAGTCCTTATCTCTCTGCCCTCTCCCACAACCGGCCACCACTGCTGCACCCTGCCTCCCACTACCTCTAACCCATACTTACCTCCGGAGTCTCATGTACGATCTTCGTGAATTGGGAACACGTCTGCACTCTTCAATGCCGACTGCGAACTGAAGAAATGCCGATAAGCTGTATAATGGCATAAGCAGGGTTTTTTCAACTTTGGTGCATGTCTCGGGCATTTTTGGGGAATTTTGACACCAAATTTTCAACATGGAGTTATTCAGTCCCAAAAGGTGATTTCGCAGTCATTGCACGGAATAACCTTTCGGGACTGATTAATGAAATGACAGTGCCACTGTTCATGAGGGGGCTCTCAAAAAGCCTATGTTGCAAATTTGGTGTAAAAAATCCCAAAAATGGCTGTTTTACAAGCATCCATTGCGCAGTTTCCACGCATGCTAGTAATTTCGTGAATCTGTAATATTTTCACTCCAGATTTTCAAAATTAGCAGTTTTCCTCACCTCCTCATGAACAGTACAGCTGTCATTTTACATATCCTGGCCAAAATGTGTTTTCGCACCTATGGTGCAGAATAGCGTGGTCGCTGTGCAAAATCAGTTTTCAGGACAGTTTGAGGAAATGATAGTGACACTGTTCATGAGCAGAGGTCCTAAAATGCCTATGTTGAAAATCTGGTGATGAAAGTCCATAAAATTACTGTGTTACAAGTGTGCATTGCGTAGTTTCCATGCACCCTTGTAAGTCTGCAAATTTGCAATATTTTCATGCTACATTTCCAATACTGCCATTTTTTTCACACCTCCTTATGAACAGTACAGCTGTCATTTTCATATCCTGCCCAAAATGTGTTTTTGCACCTGTGGCTCACAATGGTGTGGTCGCTGTGGGAAATCAACTTTTGGGACAAATTAACAAAATCACAAAGCCACTGTTCATGAGGGGAGGTCCCAAAATACCTATGTTGAAAATGTGGTTAAAAAAGTCCCCAAAATAATTGGGTTACGGACGTGTGTTGCACGCTTTCTATGCATGCTCATGACTTCACCAATTTTTAATATTTTCACTCCAGATTTTCAACATTTCCATTTTTTTACAGCTCCTCATGAATAATACAGTTGTCATTTTTCACATACTGCCCAAAATGTGATTTTGTCTCTGTGTCGCCAAATGGCATAGCCGCTGAACAAAACCACCTTTCAGCTAACAAACTGATAGTGCTGATCTTCATGAGGTGGGGTCACAAAAAGCCCATGTTGAAAATCTGGAGTGAAAATACCAACACACACCTATGGCATTAGAGTTTCCAGCTGTAACACCCCACCTTGTACAGACTGACAGGCATCAGGGGTGTGACTTGGGATCATCAGCTGTAATGCTCATGCCATTCCACCTCCACCCCCACCCTGCAGCCAGTGACAGGTATCATGGTGTGCCTTGGGGTGTTCAGCCACAAAGTTCACCCCATTCTCCTATACTGCACCCACCTCAATGAATTTCCTTTTGGAATGGGGTAAGTATAATGCCCAAAGACCCCAAAGCACACCACAACACTTGTCAGTGTCCACAGAGTAGGGTGAGGTAAAATAGCATAAGCATTATAGTTGACAACCCAAAGGCACACCCCAACACCTGTTGGTCTCTGCAGGGTGGGGGTGGGGTTGGCATCCCTTCAATACTTCACTGCCATTCCTATTATGCATCTCTAACTCCTGCACTACCAATGCAAATGCCAGCGAGACAGCATTCGGCATTGACAAATGTTTGTTCGTTTTATAGTGGTAAGCAGATGAGTGTAAATTCCCCTCTTTACATGTTACCATTGACAAAAAAACAATACTAATTGAATAAAACATATACCACAAGACATTAACAATGACAAGCACAAGTACAAGTGGTTCTTTCAGAAAGCTGTTTCTTCTCCTGTAGTAGATGCCTTCAGTTAAAACAGGTATACATAATTTTGTTAAAGGCCAGGGAAATCATGGTAGATTAAAAAAGTGGGTGTTAGAAAACTCTGAAACATTTTGCCAGTGTGCAGCTATTAAGCTGCACAACTCAAACTGACCTTTCCTTTTTTGTTGACCAAACAAACTGCAGCACATCATGTAATTGTAATCTTACAACTGTGTTTGATATAACAGCTTTCATGACCAGAAATCTCACAGTGCTTTACAACTGTTGTTAGAGAGCAGCTGCTGATAGGCTGTGGTGACATCATTGTGGAAGAGAAGAAAAGGAAAAACAAGACAGAAGAATTGAAATCACCTAGCTGCAGATGTTGTAAATCTGTGCTAAAGTTTGCAGCTCACCTCAAGTATAATAAGGCTCTATCAATCATAAATTTCTAGAGCAACACATGCAGTGAAGCACTTAATTTGATAGTGGTGTCCCCTTTATAGGAGAATCACTGTGGACAAATTGTTAAACACTAATCTGGTATTAATTGTGTAATGTTGGTGGGTGACAGATTGTATTATCAGTTAATAAGGCTTCTGTTATTGTATAAGACAGTCACATAGTGAGGACTGGGTGAAAGGATGATGAAGTGACGCTGTGCCTTTCTGGCTGTCCAAACCACACAAGAGGACATTGTTTATATAATAAAAGACATTTTTCATAGGCACTAGTAACCTGTTTTATAAAATGTGTCTAGATGGCTGCCACAAATCAAGATCTCTGATTTGATAACCTGATCACCTGCCAAGACTGTATGCACTCACAAATGCATTGTGCTACCGTAACACACACTGCAGGGTGCTGTCTTCACTGGGAAATGTAGGCCTTTCTTCTGTGTTTGCTGAGGAGAACTGAGCCACCTGACTTGTGCCTCAGCATACACCAAAAGAAGTCCTATATTTCACAAAGAAAACATACCCAGTTGTTTGTATAGTTGTATGTTATTACCCTTATAAATGATGTCACAAACAGGGCAGTAAATGAGCACAGTTGGGGGGTGGAATAAATTATATTTTTTAAACAGATGTGATTTACCCCTCTTTCAGTAATGAGAAGGGTTAAGTGCAGCTTAATGTGTAACGCTAATGTATGTTGAGTCTAAAATGGGAACAGTAAACTACAGTAAATTTAAACTTTTGTTCTGGCAAACAAACAGGAATTTTATGGCGTTGTGTACATAATCATTTAGTGGATCATGCAGCTAACTGACTCAAAGGCAATGTGAAGATTGTGTTAGCCACCGCTGAGTGGATAGCTTGTGTGAGCAACACTGAGTGAGTAGCTGAAATGTGTGACTGAAGAAAAGTAAACAGCATGAGATGTCAACTGTATTCAGAATAAGAAGTACTGTAGGCAGTTGCTGGCCTTTCATGCTGGCTGATTAGCCACAGATGATGTCATGATGTATAATAGTCAAAAATGTCCTGTATCACATGGCCTGATATTTAACTTATTGTCTGTTACATAAGGAAGCCTTAACATGTTTGGTTGTTTCTTACATGTATGTTAAGTAATATAGACAGTGAAGAACAAAAATCAGCCTTTTTATATTTGTGCTGTTGGAGTGCAATATGTGAATGAGTCCTTCTACTCATGGCTCACGCTCAAAAGTAAGACTTGCATCTCAAGTGTACTTATCTTGGGGAGAACAATTGAAATAATGGAATTTTTTTTATCAAATCTCTACTTGTAGGATTAGGGCATGGCAGAGTACAGTATCTGTCATTATGTGATAACAGCATGCCTCAGGGGGTGAGACATAAGGCAAACCTGTGTGCCTTATGCTCCTGAGAAGTGTCATTAGTCTATAATTGCACCCATCCTGGTGTGTCTAACTAGATTATAAAATGGTTCCCACGTTTTTTTTTCTTTTAGAACAATGAAATGAGATTTAAAAAGTTAAAGTATTTGTGACCTGTGCTGTTGTTCTGGAATGATGCATGTCATGTGATCACATCTTGATTTTTTTGTTACCCATTTCATAATTTGAAATAACCTGAAAAGTGACCTTGGGCCTGTTTCGATATTTTTCAGGATGCAGTGTCAAGCTTGAAGAGTTCTGAAATGATATCAGTCTTGTGTGAATGGTAATTGCTCTGTCAGTGGATGTAGTATGGAGACAGGAGTAGACTGTGGCTGCTGCACTGGGGCAGCCTGTCACTACAGTACAGCATCTCAAGTGGGGAGCTCCAGACATTTTGAAATCAAAGGCCTGTTTCATATGGTTTGAATTTAAAAACCCAGATCAAGCAAATGCATTAGGGTTGAAATGTCAGTCATTACTTTTTAGTTAAATAACTGTTCTGCAGGAGTGCAGCAGGATGCAGGACTTTGGGAAGGGATAACATGCAAATATAGACATGTCATAGAACTGTGTGTAGGCCAAGTACTGATAGTAGGAAGATTTTGGAAATTAAGTCTAATGCCAGCTGAGAAAGCTGGTATCTACCAGAAAACAGGTGAACTGGAAATATCCCCGCCCCATAGAAAATTCTGAATAAAAGGCTCTCTATTAACAGTTTGATTGGAGTAAAACATTTAGAGTTCAACAGTTTTTCTCTGAAAGTGAATTGCAGTATCACTAGATTTAATTGTTATCATTCCAGTCAGTCTAAATAAGGTCGCAGGAATAGGGGCACCTCGTGCATCATTAACAGCCCTGGCTCATCTGCATAGAAATGACTCTGGGTGCTGGATGAAGTGGGCTTGATGGCAGGTGATAGGACTACGGTTTCACAGACACACTAAAAAGAGTTTTGATGATTGCAATTATTCGCCCACGCTCTGACACGGCGTGCAATAAAGGACCACAATTAGACAGCTATTATTCCTGCTGCTGATATCAGCAATGGCCTATCACAAAGGCAGCTCACTCTGTCATTACACGGCTCATGGTTTTTTAGCAAGGTGCCTTACGTTTAAAATAATTACACGGTCTGTTTAAGTGTACCTTTTGGGTGCTTTGCTTGCTTTCTTTAGACATGCAGGCCATGGAAGATTAGGCATTCCAAAGCACAACAGCTATGCAAGGGACTGCCTGCAACAGCCCCTTGAAAGGCATCACCCATGTGTGCACAGGGTCATTAAAACGGGAGTGTTCCGAATGTCATCAGATGTTTGGCAACGAAATGTATTCGTAATATCCCAAACTGTTTCTTTAGCGCATAGTGCCCTGACCCCCTTCCCCTCCATCACATCGCACATACCTTGGTGATCAGTCACTCATGGTCAGCAGGGCGACCCTGCCCAAACATCCTCAGTAGATCTAAGAGCAGTGACAGCATCCTCTTCCATCCTTTGGGCATGCTCTACTGCAGTTCAGAATGAGCATTTTGTGTGCCATGTCCGTAACAGATAAAAGTGCAGTTCATTGGCATAGGTGGGGAGGCATTGAGAAAACAGTCATAATACTGGGTCAACATATGAAGCAGTTTCAAGTTTTATTTGATTTATTTGTGATTCTGCTGAAATAGATCTACTCAGGTACATTGCCAATATTGTTCAAGCAGTACTGGTTGCAGATCATGTGACAAGTTGACTTTAAGGTTTTGTTGCTGGCATATAACACTATGAAATTAGATGCTGTTTTTGAGGCTTTCTCTAACCCCCTTTACTACCTCTCACTCACTTCATTCATGTAACTTGGACCTATTCTGCTTTACTCTTGATTAAAAACAGTGGGAGACCTGTCTTTTGCAGCTGGTACTCGGGGCCAGTGGAATCCCCTTGCAGAGAATATTGAAACTGCTCTTTCACTATAGTTTTAAAAAGAAATTACTAACATTTTCTGTGACGGGCATTTTGCAAAGAATGGTATTTTGTTATTGTTTCTACACTGGTATGCATTCATCCTTTTGTTTAAATGTTGCAAGGCACCCTCAGTAATAAACAGAATTATAGCTCAAGGAAGCACTTCCAACCCATAGCAGTGCTCCTTTCCCATGCAGGTGAGACACACTGCAAAAAAAAAGTCTTACACACAGGTGTCTGAAAATGGGCTTGTTTGGGGAGATTTTTAATTCTTAGTATGTATTTGATCAACCTTGATCAATAATATATTAATACTACTGCAGAGATGAGCAGCACCTAACATTTACCTCAGAAAAAGAAGCCCCTTCCTGACAAATTATTTAAAATATAGCGCCACATAGTTGCATTATACACACCTGTTGGAAATGCCAGTTACCAAGAAGCCTGAAGCTCCCAAAACTTTGCTGTGGCTACCAAGATACTAAAGATGGTAGTCCAGCTATCTACTTTAACCATGACATTAGGGGCCTGATTCTGAATGCCATCTGCATGGCGCAAGGTGACTTTCGTCCAACATGATGAATGCAAGTAGCACCTTGCACCAATAGATGTGCCCAATGGTATTCTGAAAGGCAGCCTGTGACAACACATAGGCTGCTTGTAGCAAAGTGGACTTGTGCCAACAATGTGCCACAGACCCAGCAGCGACCTGGAGCAAGGGGGGTTTACAGCAGCATCTGCATTCTATTTTCAAAGGGCGGCTGCCACAACCCCAAACTGGCATTTCAAAACAACCCAGAGGATATCCAACAATGTACAGTTACACCAGCTATGGGTTGGCGTATGTGTACTTTGCCACCCACCAGGGGTTGTGCCAATGTGCCCCCAACTGTGCCTCCTGAACATATAGCCCCTGCACCCAGCCCTGATCCCCAGAAATAGCAAAAGTAGCCACCCTAGCCACGATCTCCCACAATGTACACACATATCCCCCCAAGCCCCGATCCCCAGATGTCTGAATAAGTAGCCCACCCCACCCCTCACCCCAATCCTGGAAATAAATTATTGTCCAGCATTATTAATAGTGGCTGATGTCCCACAGTAGCCATGGTGGTCTCAGTGGACCTCACCTCACTCGAAGTGCTCTATCACCCTTCCACCCCACCTCTACCCAGCTGGTGACTGGCAGAGCCCACCTCTTGTCACCATGGTTGTGCCACTAACGAGTTGTGCATGAGTGCGTACTGTAAATAGTATGCACTCAGTGAATGACAGCAGCTGTCATTCACTGAGTGCATAATATTTACAATACGCTCTCATGCATAGCTCAGTTGGTGGCTGGCAGCAGTGGCGAGAGGTGGGCTGTGCCAGCTGCTGACTGGGTATGGGTTGGGGGCGGGGTGGTAGAGCACTTCCAGATGGGGGATGGGGTTCATTAGACCACCAGGGCTTCTGAGGGACACTGGCCATCATTACTATATGCTGGACAATAATTTATTTCAGGGATCGGGTGAGGGAGGATACTTATTAAGAAATCTGGGATCAGGCGTGGGAGATAAGTATGTACATTGTGGAAGAGACATGGGCATGGGGGATATGTGTCAATTGTGGGGATCAGGCTGGGGTGAATATTTATGTATATTGTTGGGAATTGGGCCGGGGGGGCGTTCTGCCCTGTTAGTGGGCATTTCTGCAGGCTTGCAGCACTCTGTTCTGGTGTACCTTCCCTTTGGCGTACCACTTGGGTTGTCGCAAGTCATGGGACTTAGCTGCAGGGACCCTGCTCAATAGAGAACTGGGCACAGGGTACTGGGTGCATCGAAATTTGGAGCAAGCTGCCTATGGTGCGACTTGCACCATGCCTTTGAGAATCTGGCCCTAAGCCTTTAGTGTGGTCTGGACTTCAAAGAATGTTCCTGTATATGGAAATGTTTTTTTAAATATAAAATTAAGGCACAATTCAGCTTATACTGCATGCCATTTATGTCTATTATTTCCCCTCATTCTGTACTATTGAGGATTGTTGCATGCACCTAACTTCTCAGTGCTCCAGTCCACCCAGTTGTGCAAATGGTGAGAAGCAGGACCCCTCTGGAAATTAGATGCTGCAATGCAGCAGGCTTGTCCAGGGCAAATACATTGTAAAATAAATAAAGAGGCTTTTTGTGTCTCTGACTCCATCTCATACATCTATGTTTACCTCTGCTGAAGATATACGTCTATGTTTGTGACATCCTACAGTATTGTGCTTCTCTGAAAATGGCTCCAATATCACAGACTGAGAATTATGACTTCAGCAGGGTAAAAGTAAGATGAAATCAAGTGGAAGGAACAAAGGGACTGTTCTCATGCAAATATCCTCAATCATATTAAATAAGTGGAGTAAATATAGAAAATCAATACAATATAAGTTTGCATCTTAATATTGTATTGTAAAAGGTTTCACTGGATGATGGAAATATTGCTCTAAAGCATAGAGCTAATAGGAATTAGCAGATTTCATGTTCAAGTGTCATGATCCACACTGACTCAGTGTGTGACCTTGAGCTTATCACTTGACCTTCTTGTGCTTCACTACTCTCAGCTGTAAAATGGGGAACCCATGAGATTCCACTGAAATGAACAATAATGCATTATAGTTGGGCTATTCTGGGTTAAAGAATCATAAGTAGGGAAAAAAGGTATATTTTTTATTACCAGAGGCCTGAGCATATATGTGACCAGGTTAGTAACTATACCGATTGTAAAAATGTTGACCTCTGACTTTCTAAGTTCTGTGCTACAAAAAGGTACAGATGTGACATTTCAGAATGTGAAGGGATCTTGCAGTCCATCTGCACTACAAGTGTGTCAGCTAGGCATCCACATTGGATGAGCTCACTACCCAAACTAAAATGAACTATTCGAAATGGTGCACTACACAGCATTGCTCAGATTGAAGAACACTTTAGCACCAAGGATCAAAATCTAAAGCCAGAGGGGAGGAAGTTCAAGAAAGACATTAGGAAACATTGTTTTGTGGAGAGGGTGATGGACAAATGGACCCCACTGTCCAGCAATGGGATCAATGCAGAGACTATAACTGGATTCAAACATGGTGGTACAACTTCAAGGGGATCATCAGCAGTTAGACTGTGGACAGTGGATGAAATGAATTGTGTCAGAGATGAGGGTAAGGCTGGGTACGAGTAACATGAGGTATAGTAAGACCTTTGGGCAGACTTGATGGAGTCAGAGACATTTTCTATCTTTACTTTTTTATGTTTCTAAAATATTACATTCTGAATATGGAAGAACAGTAAAAGTTTCAAAGTTCATGACTTATGTTATGAGCACACAATCCCACGTCAGAGTTCTGATTTGTTCTGTTAGGTCTGGGATAGATTAGAGCTTTAGGAAAAGCAAAATCCCTGGCAAAATATTATTAGAAGCAACACAAAGTAAACTGAAAACATTACAAAATTACCTTTCCCTAACCTCTCTAAGTTGTCTGCAAACAAAACAAATACATAAATAAATAAATCTTCTTGCCTGGCTCTCACATACTGACTTTACATGCTGACTTTACAAATAAGCTGCCTACTTCTCCTTACTCTCTTTACTGTCTCACTTCTTCCCATGCCACCTACCCATGCGAACCTCCTAAATAAACCCTCAGTAAACCATCTTGCTTATTTTCTTCCTCTAATTTCGGCCTCTTTGATCCCGATGTTGGGATCCCCCACTCCATTCCTCCAACTTTGGGCTCACTACCCTGTGCCTTCCTCTCTTCTGTCCCTAACTCCTATGAGTTCCTGTGCTCCCTATCTATCTGGTTCAGTTCCTCTTATTATCCGCTTACCCCCAATAGCTTGGTCACATCTAAGTCATGGTACAAAAGTTCAAAGCTCCACTTTATAATCATCTCCCTTCTCCTACTATCTGCCTGGGATATAAACCCTAACCCTGGCCCCCCTCTATCAAACATGCAGGTGGCCCCTCTTCCACACATGCCCTCCCCTGCCTCTAACATGCCAACCCTCCCTCGTGGTTTTAAAATCCTCCACCTTAACATAAGAAGTCTACTACCTAAATTAGTCCTTCTGTAACCCCTAGCACTATTGCTGACCCCTGACCTCCTCATAATAACCAAAACCTGGTTAAATAATAATACACCTGATCCCAGCATATTCATCCCAGGCTACAATATCACCAGGCAAGACTGCACAGGTAGCGGTGGTGGTGTAGCTATATACACCTCATCCTCCATTCATACTACTCTGGTCCTATCTGTCCTATCCACAGTTTACAAAGCCCTTGTCCTCAGGCTCTACATGCCTTACTCCATATCAGTCTACATTGATGGGATTTACAGCCACCCAGGCCTCTCCCCTACTGCTGATTCTAATCTTCTCTCTCAAATTTCCACCCTCACATCAAATGGCAAACTCTATATTCTAGGCGACTTTAACCAAAACTGGCCTGACCCCTCCTTCTCCAAGCTGCATATCAACATTGCTACCTTTAACTTAAAGGAGAAGACTCCTGTATATTTATGATCTGGATATGTCTGATGTATTTATTATACATTACATCAAGTACTGTACATATGTCAATAAGAGATCAGCCATTTCTTCTGTTGCAACACATATCTAGAGTTTGAGGCTCTGACACAAGGTAGTAAAATGTCAAGTAAGCCTCCATTTAAATGCAAATGAGTCACTTGTAATACAGCCCCTCCCATTCCTTGATGTCACTGCAGCAACAGTGCAGAACAAAACATAAGGGTATCAGTGCTGTCTATCCTGATTTTAGTTTAAGTTTGCAATGGCTTAAGACAGTTCTGTCATGCAACTCAAACAGGGAGTGGTACTTGTAGCCTTAATACTGCATGTGTAGAGCAAATAATACATCTAATAGTATTTCATTCACAGGAAACAAAAGCTGTTCCTGTGTACGGCCCATCTCTCTCTGTGAGACAGATGTAACATGTTGTGGAAAGCAGTAGACTGAATCAGTTAATCAACCAATCAACCAACCAATCAATCAATCGAGCAGTCAGTCAGTCACTCTGTAGTGAACCAGGTGAACACCTTTGAGAGGATTCATTTACAAGGTAGGCTTGAGCATTTTCCCAAAGAATCACACAAGACTGAATTCCTCCTTTGCACAAATTATACACTCCCCTTTCAGCAGCCTGAATGTAGAGAGCTAGATCACTTACTTTATAAAGTGTACTGTTTTACATTTCAAATGCTCCTTACATCTGGGTTCTGACTGGAAATACCAAGACACAGAATGCATATGACATGGGAGGAATGAGCTAAGCAAATACAGAGTACTACAAACACTGAGACTGATTAGTTTCTTTACCTACAACAGCTGAAGTGTAGCATCTGATTTGTGAGGGAAATCCTACTTTAATTGCTGGCATTACAAAGAGGGGAGGCTGCCACAGCTTGTTTTCAGTACCTTCAAAGTGAAGTGCTGTAGATCTCACATCACTGCTAATGATTTATAATGGGCATGGGGGAACTTATAAAGTCATGAACCTGAGGGATCATCACAGTTCCCAAGGAGGTTAGGGGACCTTGTTAAGGGTTAGAGAGCAAGGGACATTAGTAGGATTTGAACCAGAGTTTCCCAGTTCTTGTGCCTGTGCTTTAACCACTAGATTACTCTTCTTCCATATGCTGTAGCTGATGTTGTCCTGGCAACCCATTCCTTGTTATAGCTGAACTCTTTATTGCCTTACATCGGCCATCCAATCACTGACTGCCTAATTACAAAGGGAAAGGGGCATTTTTGCAAGATTGTGTCTCACTGCTGGTGTCAATCAAAACAGAGAATGCTAACACACACAGACCATAATACAATGGCTATATTAATACCACTTAAGATTCTTGTTGTACCCAGAGCCATTTATTGGGTAAACTGTTTTTGCTAACAGAAACATTAACACAACACATACAGGTACTTCCTTATAGGCATACTGTATATACCGTCAACTCAGTACTGAATCACACTCATATGGTCCTAGTCCCTATTAGACCTGCACTTCAGGATGTGCACACAACACTTAAAGAGTTCCCCCATTACTCAAGTGGGGGACCAAACATTGTGGGTTCTGTTTACTTGTAGAACAGCATTTAGTGCAGCACCATTAACTGTTGCTCTGATGACATCATCCTCCAGAAGCATTGATGGTAAAATGGAGGACAAACACATTGATAACTTTTGGGGGCTATATATTTTTTATTTATAATCTAGATTTGGACAGCAATAGAACTGCTGGCAACTAGAGGAGGAACACAACAGTTACTCATAAGGAGTTGGGAAAATCTGGGTGTGAAACTATGGGAGACTTCCCCTTTAACACAATTGATCCATGTGCCAACCTTGCTAAATAAGGTGGAGTCAAAATCAGTGGTGGAATTCAAGCATGCATGGGACAGTCATAAGGCAATTCTAGGGGGTGGGGGTAGGAAGAAGTAGGCTGCTGGTTAACTAGGATCTGCAGCTTATTCAGTAGGTAGGGAAATGGGCAGACTGGGTGGGCCAAGCGGTCCTTATCTGTCGTCAAATTCTATGTTTCTATGTTTCACTCAGTCATCGATTGGGCCCTAACCTCACATGTCCACAAAGTAATCAAATCAGGTCTCCTCCCAGATTCAGTCAGTGACCATCATATGATCTATTTGGTCCGCAAACTCCACCACCCAAAAGCACCACATAAAACATTGCTTGTCCACTCATATAAATCCATAGACCTTACCCACCTTCTAAATGACCTATCCCTCACTGACTGGTCTCCTATTTCCTCTTCTACTACAGTTAATGAAGCCCTGGACTATTTCAAAGGCCACTTTTTTAACATCTGGAACAAGCACGCACTCTTTAAGTGCACTCGAGTATGGGGGAACCACCTCCTGTGGATCACACCAGAATTGATGGCATGTATGAGAGCTCATGACCAGGCTTTGAGGGCTCACAAAGTCTCTAAATCAGATGCTGACTGTGAAAGATACTGAGCCCTCAGAAATGCCTGCTCCAAGGCTACAAGGCTCGCTAAGTCCGAATACTTTAGATCCACCTTTGATGCTAACATATGTACACTGCAAAATTTTGGAAAGTTATTAACTCTCTCTTCTCTCTCTCATCTATATCCCAAACTCCACTCATCTATGTCAATAATGCCTTTCCGCCTGCCCTCCTCTCTGTTGCCACTGAATTTAACTCTTACTTTACCTCATGTGCTGCTGCTCTACTAGCTTCTTTTCCTCCTGCCCAAGCAGTAATGTCTGTCTGCAATAACTCACACCCAAGCACCCTCCCTAGTAACCTCTTCTTCTTCTCTCCAGTCTCACATCATGATACTCTAAAAACTCTCCTTGCTCTCAATCCATCTAAGGGCTCCTCATCTGACGGCCTGGACTCCAAACTTCCCTTCCTCTCTGTTCTTGCCATTTATTCTCCACGTTCTGCCTTATTAAACCTTTCCATCTCACTGGCCTCCGTCCCTGACCCATGGAAGCATGCTGTAGTCCTCCCTGTATCCAAGAGAGGTGACCCTTCTTTGTCTGGGAACTATCAATCAATCTCTCTCTTACCTATTTTTGCTAAGCTTCAGGAGCACCTGGTCCTCTCCAAACTCTCCTCTTACCTTTCTGACTCTGCCTTTTTCACTCCCTACCAAGATGGTGTTAGGAAAGATCACTCCACTACCACTTTTGTACTTAGGCTCATTGATTCCATACTCTCAGGTATGGACTGTGGTCTAATCACATCTGCGATCTTTGTCGACCTTGCAAAGGATTTTGACACTGTAGCCCAACCTCTCCTCCTAGATAATCTGCCATCTGCTGGCCTGTCTGATTCAGCCACAGACTGGTTTAGCTTCTACCTAACAGGCCAGACACAGTCAGTCAAAATTGCTGATTCCACCTCCCTCCCACTCCAGATTAATGCTGGCATACCATAAGGCTCCATCCTTGGACCACTGTTATTCTCCATATTTCTTCATGACCTCCCATCAGTGTGCACCTCCTCCTCCATCCATATATATGCTGACAATACTGTCCTTTTCTACTCTGGACAATTGCCAACAGATTTTGCTTCCACACTTCAGCATGACTTTGATAAAATTCAGCAATGGCTAAGCTTCCATCAGTTTTTCCTCAATGCCAAGAAAACAGTCTCCATGACCTTCGGCATTAGGCAGAGACTCTCTAGGCTAACTAAATTGCCCTTCTTCCATACCCTAGCTGGCTCTACTCTAGAGGACACCTCCTCCTTTAGGTATCTCAGGGTCTGGCTAGACCAGCAGCTGAACACCATTGGACACATAGACTCCATCCTGAAAAAGCTGCACCCCAAATTAGGTGCCCTTTACAGGAACTGAAGCTGTCTACCTCTACAGGCCAGGCAGGAGATTGTCCAGAAAATGATGCTACCCATCTTTGGCTACTGTGACAGCCTACACTGCCACACCAAAGTCATCCTTAACCTGATTGCACACCCTTTTCAATGCTTTCTGTTGTTTTGCTCTGGATGCCCCTTTCTTTACCCACCAATGCGATCTATATCACTCTCCAGCTTTTCCTTCCTTGAAAAACTGCCATCTAGCCCACTGCATTAAATTTGTCTCTAAGTTCTGGTTTATATGCTTCCTCCTTACCTTGCCTCCTCACTGTCCTCCTGCCCCACTGCTCCTTTCTCCCTCAGATCCAGTGAGTCCCACACCCTAGCTATACCATGACACACCACCTCTACAGGCCAATCGTCATTCTCATATAGGTTCCCTAAGCTCTGGAACTCAATACCTCATCAAATCAGGCACTCCTCATCCTCCTCATGGTTCATCTCAATCTCCCTCCTCAACTTCCTCTCTCCATTCTGCAGCTGCTCCTAATTTTCTCTCTGGATCCTCACTCCTCCTAATTTCCTCTCTGGCTTCTCCATCTCCTTTCACAGCCTAGCACTTAATGTGAGGAGCAACCAATGTACTTTTTTGCACTTCTTTGTCCACTTTGTATGTATTAGTCTGCAGTGCTGTTAATTTGCTCCTCTCACATCAAATCCCAATGTTTATCTAATGCTACTGTTGTACTGTTTTTTCACTCTGTTGCTTCTCAGTTTTATATTACCTTTGGGAATGTGCTGTTGAGTATTGTATATATACTTTTCTATAATACTTCATGTAAATGTGCTTTTGATTTCTGTACTCCCATGTTCCCCTCTTCCCCCAGGATGCTCCATGAGACAAGCAATTTTATATTGTTCAGTGTGCCTTTCCTGGTGAAACTTTTCTGTAAATAAATAAATATTTATCCCATGATACATCAAGATGTGTAAAGTACAGTATGTGTACAGATGGAAAAATCTGAAACAGCAGAGTGAGGCGGGCATGTGCATATAGAAATTACAAATGAATAATCAAGAAATTGTAAATAAATAGTCATGTAGAACAAAGATTCAAGGCCCAGTGTCCTGTGCTTTCATTGTGTCTTAGTGGATACTATGATTGAATCTGGAACAACTGTTGTGATTTCTGATGTGATTTATCCCACACCCTCTGGTTGTTGTTGCTGCTCACAACAGAGTCAGTGGTGCAATGCAGAGTACGAGCCATGAGGATTATCTGAGCAAATTTTTACTTTTTAAAAGCTATATCTGGCACTGAGCCTCAGGTGTGCTTTTTAATGGAAAAGCATGGCTTCCAAATATTTCTGTTTAGAAACCAGGTGCCTACATATGCAATCAAAGAAGCATTTTTCAGTGATTGTATGCAAAATTACTTTGCTAATCAGTAATGGAGGAAGAAAGAAAGAAAGAAAGAAAGAAAGAAAGAAAGAAAGAAAGAAAGAAAGAAAGATAGTTGTCAGTCCCTTTTAGGTCTTACCACCCTTAACCAAGCTAGCATATAACTCCCAGTGGAATACAGAAATGATTTCTGTATTTTACTTTTAAAGTCACCTCTTTTTAAACCATATCAAATATAATGCAACAATACATCATGTTGGAGTTGTTTACATGACTGCACGAATGCAGTGCCTTGCCCTTCCCTCCCTGTGCTGCTGCCTGATTAAGCTGATACTTTCAGTGAAGCTGCCTTCAGGGCATAATGTCAATTTTCTGTGCATATGTATATGTGTGTATGACTTTAATAAACTTTCTGACTTAAGCTGAAACGTGAAATTAGTGATGTGCTCCACGAGCTGCTGAATGATATTAAGTACAGCTGTTTCTTCCAACTAAAAACTTGAGTTTGGTGCATAGGATACTTTTCCATTATAATGTTGTAATTAAGAAACCAAAAATCTATTTTGAGGGACCGCAGCCTCAATATTCAGAAGGTTAACATAACACTAACATGAAAAATGCCATGCTAATCTGGCATAGTGCATCTAAATTTGGTGGGGGTCCTATTTAATGGTGCCCACATTGTGGCACCCAGAGGCTAGCACTATAATACAAAGTATACCACTGTGTCCATGAAAATGAGGGAACCCTCATGCATACAGGACACAGTGGTACAGTCAGTGGATTTTGGAAGTGGTAAAAGGTTGCATTGGAAGTTGTATTTACCTCTTCCAAAACCCGATCTTTAAGAACAAAAACAGAGGTTCACAACCCCCTCACCCTGCCAGCATTATTACCAGGGGCACCTTCCCTCTCCCGCCCTGATCCCTGCTAATTAAATTAAGAACTCATTGGTAGTCCAGGTGATCTCCACATGCCTGATCCTGAGTAAAATATAATTTTTCTTGGTGGTATACCCTCCTGCCTGATCATCAAGTAGAAAATACATTTCCACAGTAGTCTTGTGGTAACCCTCTCCTAACTGGTGCTCAAGTACAACATTGTGTTCCCTGGTAATTTAGTGGTACCCTTCCTGTCAGTCTGATCCTCATCAGAGGATTCGTACCGTCCAATCCACTCAGCACCCTCCTTCCCTATCCTCATCTGCTACTGACTCTGCTACTGCCAGCAGTGAAGACAGCACCAGGCACTGACCATTCACTAACTGCATTGGTCTGCTGCTATGAGCTGTCTGAATGATAGGAAGCAAGATGCATGCACTATATGGTAGAAACAGCTGTTTCTGGAATACCTGTTCTCCATGTCATTCAGATGGCAGCCGGCAGAGGTGGTGATCAAAGGGTCAGTGATCATTTTTTTCCTGGTGTCAGGCATCCCATCTCCACCCTTTGTCATCCTGTCCACCTCTCCATGGCAGTAGATCTGGGCAGAAGTTGTGAATTCCACTTTCACTGAACTTTTGCACAAGTTCATAAACTTAGTAACATTTTCTAAACTTCCACCTCTGGTGAAATCAGAATCTTCCGAATGTTTTTGGCAAATGTTCGCCCTGTTCCACAGAATATTCTGGTTGAATTACAGAATAATACACATTAACTGTGGAATGACAGTTCTGAGGCATTCCATTCTGCAATTTAATACATTAATCCACAATACAAATAATTATTCCGCAGTTCAGTGATCAGTTCTGCAGAATTTCTTTCTGAAGTTTTATTCATTAATCCACAATTCATTTATTCATTCCACACTTCAGTGACTCACTGAGCCATGGAATGAATGTATGAATTGTGGATTATTGTATTAAAATGTGGAAAGAAATTCTGCAGTTTAATACATGAATCCCCAGTTCATATATTCACTCTGCTGTTCTAAGTCAGAATTTCCAGGAAATTTGCAAAAGTACATTCTGAAATTTTGTGAACGTGAAATTCTGACTGTCACCAAAATTCTGCTAGCAGAAGTTTAATTTCATATAGCCCTACTTGGCAGTCATAAAGCAAACTGCAGGAAAGACCCTGCTCTTAAATTGGAGCCAAAACATAGTTGAAGGTCTCCTACAGGACTCCCACCTCCATGTCCTGCTCAGTACTTGGAGGAAGGGTTGTTATAAAGGGTTTACAAACTATAACTAAGCTCAAGCACCACATTCAAGAAGTAGTAATAGTCAAAAATACATCTCAAAAAGATTTTATTATATATATATAGATAAAGAAGAGCAACTTACAGACGCTTGTTGTGGAAGCATGCACCCCACACCCCAGCCGCTGATGTTTCACCCTAACACGTGCACTTTTTCAAAGATTAATTTGATAAAAGGCCCGTACCCCTCTTTTACTGGCAGATGACCAATCAGACTAACTAACGGGTGTCTTGCATTACCAATATGTGAAATTGCACAGTGCATTTAAAACATTTATATAAATAAAAATAAAGACATTTGAAAAAAAAGCTGCCTGTTGTTTTTATGCTTATAAAAGCTTTTCACCTAGAGGATAAAGTGCTGTATATTTCATTTCAGTCAATAAGGACATAACTTAGTCCTTATCTTATCATATAGACAGCATTTTACTTATTTAGCAAAACAGGAATCTTTTTCAATAGCTAATAAATGCTGTATGTCATTTTAGTCAATAAAGGAATAACTTATCCTCTATCTTTCTATATAAACAGCATCTTATTCAGAAACATTAGAGTAGAATACATGAGCAGTCAGGTGCAGAACCCACCAGCATCACTGAGCATAGTGATCATATACTGGGTGCACACTTAGCAGTGATCTGCAGTCACTAACATCCCCAGACACAAGAAATATCCATAAACCACCATTGCATAACAGAATAGTTAGAACCCCACCCTAGTCTAAAGAAACAATAATGCTTTTAAAGTTAACAGGACCCTGAAAAAATTAGGACAAACAGTCAAGGTAAGCATTATATAAACTGGAGTTTAAAGCAATTAAGAATTTAAACAGCAATAAAGATACTGTCATTAAGAGAGCCAATAAGAGGAGCTCTCTCATTGTAATGGATGCTGTAGATTACAGTATATGGCTGAGATACTCTGCCAACTGGATAACAAAGATTTATATATTAGACTCCCAAGAGATCCCGCTTCAGAACTAAAACAGAAACTAGACATTTGCACTGAACAAGCATGGAAAAATGACATTATAACAAAAACATACAGAAGAATTTCTTATGGTAGATTATCCAGTAAGGTCAACTGTCTGTACTGTGCTTTGTCAAAAATAATCAGTGACTCTGGCGGGTTCTGCACCTGAGTGAGTACTCATGTTTTCTACTCTCATTTTCCTGAATAAGTAAGATGCTGTTTATATAGTAAGATAGAGGCTAAGTTATTCCTTTATTGACTAAAACGACATATGCAACACTTTATTAACGATGAAAAAAGTTCCCATTTTGCTAAATATAATGCTGTATATAATATAAGAAAAAGGTTATGTTATTCCTCTACTGACTGAAATAAAACAAACAGTACTATATCAACTATGTAAAAAGCTTTAATACGCTAAACTATAATAAGTGATTTTTTTAAGGTTTTTATGATTATTTATATAGATGTTTTAAAGGAACCATGTGATTTCAAATATTGATAATTCAATGCACCTGTTAGGTAGTCTGACTGGTCATGCATCAGTATAAAAAGGGTATACTGTTGGTGTTTTAACAAATTACTCTTTAAAAAAGTGCACATGTTAACACAAAACATCTGAGGCTAGGGTATAGGGTGCATGCTGCCACAACAAGTGTTTGCAAGTTGCTCTTTTTATCAATATCTGTACTAAAGTCTTTTTGGCACATATTTATGACTTTACCCATTTTTTACTGGTGGTGCCTGAGCTTAGTTTTAGTTCATGAAGTCTGTATCTTACTAGTACTCGGCCATGTAAAGGGTGGCTTTTGGTCTCTGTAGTGGTTATAAAGGGGCCTATTCTAATCCTCCCTCTGTATCATCTCTGCAACATGCTTGCCCTCAGTCAGCCAGTGAAAGGCAGAGACCTGCGTTCACTCCCACATGTGATTCTCCCACATGGCAGCACAGTGGGCTGGATTCACAAAGCCCCTGAAAATCCTTCAGCTGCAGGGAACAACCTTGCACAAGTGGGTTGCCACTTCCGGAACCACAGTTTCTCCCACACCTATAGTATTCACAAAAGTGGAGCTAGATTACAACCAGCTCCATGATTTATGATGGCTTGTGGTGGTGTTGCTATAGAAATCCCCACAGCTGCTGAAAACTGTTACAGTCAGTGGGACTAGCCTTAACATCTTCCACAACTGCTGTAGATGTGAATAGCAATCTCTGCAGCTGCAGAAATTTCTGTCCGCCAACTGGAGTTGCAGTGTGGGACTTAGTTCCAATAATATTTGTGAATCCAGCTCTGTGAGTTTCCTCTGACCCAGGTTGCCATACTGTTACCTTACAAAGCCAGCATTCTCTGTTCTTTTGGTCAAAACTTAGTTATTAGCCTGTCCACATACAAGATATATAATATTACCAGTACATGGGGGGGGGGGGGCATGATTTTAGAGAGTTCAGCTTTCTCCTTTCCTGAGGAATTATGTTCTTGGAATTATGGATGTTGGATCTGTTAATTATCTTAAAACTGATTTAAAGATCTATCTGTCCCTAAAAACACTTTGTAAAGCATTTTGCTGTCCTTCATAAATGGAGCTTTAAAGAACAATACATTGTATCAATAAATCCTTAGCAATTTATACAGAACAATTACAGCAATCAGGAAAGCATCAGGCTATCAAGAGACACTAATATCTGATTGGAACATGCTTTTCTCCCCAGACACAGAATGAACAGGTAAACCAAAGGCTGGTTTGTCACCAGCACAATGTGCCATAAGGGATATGTCTGACAAATTAGGTTTACGTGACCCCTGGAGGGTATTGTACCAGAAACCAAAGGGAATATACATTTTGATCACCGGTACATGGCACAGCCTCCCATATAGATTATTTCTTGGTAAGTAAACAACTCCTTACAGGCCTTATGGCATCCCAGATCTTACCAGAGGTTATTTTGGACCATTCCTCAGTATCTTGTACTTCAGCACTATCCCCTAATCAAAGAATAGAAATGAGCTGGAAAGTCAGTAATAGACTCCTAAAAAATGAATGGGTGGTAAACAGACCAAAGGCCTGTATCGCACAATATACTGAGACCAATCTCAACACTGCACACTGGCCAGAAATGGAATGGGGTGGATTAAAATGCTTTATACAAGGTGAGCTTATTAGAATAGCATCTGTGAGGTGCCACAAAAGGGAACACCAAGCTAAAGACTTACTGAACAAAATTAGGAACATAGAAAGACATAGTTCCCCTTTGTCCACCGATACCCAGTGTCAGGAATTGGTGCATCTCAGGGCACAGTATAATAAATTATTGGGAGAAAAAGCAGAATACACTATTCTCAAAACTAAATCCACTTACATAGATCAAGGGGAAAAGGCTGTATGCCTACGGGCTTTAAGGATTATACAACAAGAGACCTCTCAATTGATTAATGCAATTCGCTTGAACTAGGTGGCTTGCTTAAAACAAATCCAGCTGAAATAACTGCAGAATTCCAGTCCTTTAATAAAGACCTCTATAATGCTAGACCTGACACCACCATACACATTGACAAGTACTTATGAAACATCCCCTTACCTATGTTGTCTGTAGACCAGCAGGATGGCTTGACCCTCCCAATCACGGAAGCAGAAATTAAGAAAGCGATCAAAAGCTTATCATTAGACAAAGCTCTGGGACCAGATGGATTCTCCCTGAACTTTTATAAAGTTTTAGAAGAAGAACTGATGCCACCCATGACTACTAACACTGTTCACAACTATAGCCTCAGGAGAATGCCAGGACTCTCATCTCTTCGAGGCTACAATAGTAGTATTGCACAAGGAGGAGAGAGATTCAGAAAGATTCTTAAATTACAGACTGATATCACTTCTTAACTCTGATATTAAAATCTTAGCCAAACTTTTAGCAACCAGAATGGAGAGGGTTATGCCACATCTATTATCTACTGAACAAGTGTGTTTCCTGGAGAGGAAATCCCCTCTGGACCACACAAGAAAACTGGATCATATTTTTTCTGCATCCCAAGACAGCGTTTCTCCTGCTGTTTTGCTGTCTCTGGATTCAGAGAAAGCATTTGACAGGGTACATTGGGCTTTCCTCCTCCAGACTTTAAACAGATTCGGTCTCCCCCGTTTGTGCAATGGAATAAAGTACTAGGCCCAGTGCTCGTATTTTTACTGTAACCGCTCCTTTTCCTCTTACTTCTCCCTGCACTCTGGTACCAGGCAGTGCTGTCCCCTATCCCCGTATTTATTTAACATTATCTGGAGCCACTCCTGATACGGATTAAGGAAGATCCCGTTATCAGGGGAATAATAGTGGGCTCACAATCATTCAAACTCTGGGCATATGCCGATGATATACTCCTGCACTTATCCAATCCAAGGGCCTCGATTAGTTGAACCTTGTCCCTGATTCATGAATTTGGAGAATTGTCCAACTATAAATTGAACCTGGAGAAATCTACAGTTTTCCCATAAACTCATATGTCCACAGAAGGGACATTGCAGATTTGGGGCTACAATGGGAACTCAAGAAGCTTAAATATCTGGGGATATATCTAGCTCGGGAACCCAAATTCCTAAGAGAATATAACTTAGATGTACTGAAACACACAATACAGCAAGATCTAGACAGATGGTCGAAGTTGCCTCTCTCTCACTCTGGGGCAGAATTAATTTAGTTAAAATGAATGTACTACTGCAGATGTTTTATCCCCTAAATATGCTAAACCTCTGTCTGCCACAAGCCTGGTTTACCAAACTACATTCCTTGATAACCCAATTCCTCTGGAAAAACAAACAAACCTGTAGAGCTTATGGGAAACTGACTGCCCCCAAGGTTCAAGGTGGGTTGAGATTTCTCCATTTTAAACTGTATTACTGGGCTAGCCTCTCTGCGAAATATCTACAATGGTTGGACAATCTCAATGTGGCAATCAGAGACCAGTACTGCCCCTTATGGCTTATACTGGAAAAGGAGCTTATCCTGGCCCAAGGTCTATCACCACTTGCACTGCTACATATAATCCTAAACTAGTACCACCCACACTTAGAGAAACACCAATTGGGATATCAGTAAAAAACCATACCCATAAATGTTCTTCCCTGTCTTACCAACACACACGAGATCCTAACGAGCCACTTACCGGAAATCCAAACTTCCTAATTGGAAGGAAAATGATTTCACCAACTTGATCTCCTGCAGCTGGTAAGAACCTCTATAGAGGAGTTATGGAACAATGGGCAAGTACTGTCATCTGGAGAGCTCATCTATAACTACAACATAAGCCCCAAGTCATTCTTGAAAATATACTAGACTAGAAACCTGTTAGTGAATTCCCAGTTAAGTCAAACTGCAGCAGAAGATGGAAGATTTCTGCATCCACTCAGTCTTGCAGCCACACAACCTCACACTGTATCCTGTATTTACACCATATTACTAGAGAGGGCCTTCCAGTAGGTAAACAGGGCTTCTAGTTACTGGACTACCCGATTCACAGAGAAAATAATCAATTGGGATAAGATTTGGATGGATACCCACAGATTTATCTCACAAAATAGATTAAGACTGATGCAGTATCAGATTATTAACAATATGTACTATACACAAATAAAATTGGTAAAAATGGGTAGGGCCCCTTCCTCAAGCTGCAGGTGATGTATGCAAGCTGAAGGCTCACTACACCATATCTTCTGGGACTGCCCAAAAGTAGACCCACTTTGGGACCTTATTAAGCAAAGAGTAGATCCCTTGCTGGGTCTAACAGAGCATATAGAACCAATCACTTGCCTTCTTGGGGACTTTTCCTTGATAAAGATCACAGAAAGAAAATATCACTTAGCTATAATGGCCTTATGCATGAAGAAATTGGTGCTTCGACATTGGCTGGATGATGCTACCATATCCTATTCAGAGTAGGCTGCAGAAATTACTGTCTAATCTCTCAGTAGAAAAAATGATTGCTAGTGTTCATAATAAACTCCCTAAATTTAGAAAATGCTAGGGTAAACTACATGCACTATATTCCTTCCAGTGAAACCTAATAGGGAAAACAATCAATGGGAAACCTTCACTGAATTCATATGAATATATTTCTGATTATAATTGCCGATACCATGAAAGGGGTGGTTTGGTTGGGAGGGGGGTTACTTGTATGTTTGTATGTTTGTTTTACAGTACATACTCATGTTGTCTACTGTTATGTATTGTGTATCTCTTGGCCTTGTCAGGCCAGTTAAAAAGAAAAAGGAAAAAAACGCTTTGTGAATGTGAAAAAAAAAAAGAGACACTAATATCCCTCAGTGTACAAACTCAAGAAGTGGATTAAAAACACAGTTTTACCATTAGTATTGTTAAGATTACTGCACAAGGCTACTGAAGTAATGAAATTCCAATCTCAAGGTCTGAAATTCTACTTGGTAGACGAAATTTTGGATTTTAACAGATTCTGCTGTCAAACATCTAGTTTAGATATAAATATTCAGACTAAAAGAAGGCTAAATATACAGGCCCAGATATTCAAACTGTGCCACAAAGTAGCGCAATAGCAGAAGCAGGCGCAAGTGCAGTGCGCCCATGTGTAACACACACGATATTCAAACACAGTGCAGGCCAAGGTACGCTTGCGCAACACAGCTGAATATCGCACCAACCGTGCTATGGCACAACCAGGGATGCACAGTGGTGTAGGGCTGATGCGCAGTAGCACAACCAGGGATGCACAGTGGAGCAAGGTAGCAGTGCAGTAGCACAACCAGGGATGTGCAGGGACAGGATGCAGGGGTGCACCACCCATGGAAGACATGGGGAGAGGGGCATGCAGCAGACTAGACAGTGCCCCCCACATCCCATGAACTGCACAACCTGAGGTGAGCTGGATGAACCACCAGCCCATGAACACCAGCACTGAATCCACAGCCAGGGCATGGTGTCCCAGCACACCCTCTGGCAAGCAGTGATCGTAACACAAGGAGGTCCGGCCACCCTGTGCCACCCCATCCCACCAATGTAGAGCACACCCTGCACAGCGATCCCCAGACACCCTGCCCAGGAACAG
The DNA here is from genome assembly GCA_016271365.2 of Neoceratodus forsteri. Lineage (NCBI taxonomy): Eukaryota > Metazoa > Chordata > Ceratodontiformes > Ceratodontidae > Neoceratodus > Neoceratodus forsteri. Next base: position 603,986,893 of record CM057449.1, on the reverse strand, counting down.
AGCCCAACAGTGCATGTCTCCATATGCATGCCACCACCCCCACTGTGACAATGCAACTCTGTGCACCATGGAGCCATGCATGGCAGCCCCACTGTGAGCACCCCACAGTGGGCGGAAGCAGCCACTGATGCAACAACTGCAGACACAGTGCCACCCTGCACGGCCCCCCCATGGCACAGCTGAGAGGTCAACCCTGTGTCGGCACCCGAGGTACCTGGCATGCAACAGGGCCTGCCCTGGACCCACCACCAGCAGGACAACACCCCACACACCCACCCAAGCACACACCCTGTCCCAGCACTGGCCCCAACAGCCAGCACAGATGCCCACAGTGGTGCATGGAGGCATGCATCACACAAGATGCATGCCTCCATGCACCACTGTGGGCATCTGTGGTGCATGGAGGTGGTGGTGGTGCATGGAGGCATGCATCACACAAGATGTAACACAGGGCACAGACAGACACCCACCCAGACCCAAGGCACCCCAACACAGGGACACAATAGCAAGGCAACAAACCCACTGACGTGTGACCACAGCAGCCGTGTACCCACAGCCAGCACCCAACCATGGCACAGGTGTACCAGCCACCTTGCGCATGCACCATGAAGCTGTCCACCACCAGCATGTGGCCGGAGCACAAGTGACAGACATCAGAGCACAGACCCTGCAACAGACACCAGCGACAGCGTGGAGGGGGAACAACAACAGCAGAGGCCACATTGCCACCCGAGGCAGACATGCACCATACCGGTGACAGGAGGCAATCTGCCATTGCGCTGGGTCCAGGGGGTGGCCAGCATGGACAGCCACCACTAACATACCAGCAGACCATGCATAGCACAGGCATGCAAGGGTGTCAGCTGCATGGGCCATGGACATACTGACAAGGGCACCATTGACACAGTGCATGCACTGGGGACCACTGCACACAGGTGTCCAGTGCACAGGAAACAACACACATACCACAGACAGTGACCAAGTTCCCCACCCACACCATAGGCAGGTCCCTGCTGGACACACACACATTCCCAGGCCTGCACCACCGCTGATGCCATGCACATCACTGCAGCCAAGCACCATTAGCCCGCTGCAAATCAGAGACCACCACAGTTGTCATAACAAAGTGGATATATTAAAGGATTGTGAAAAACAAAACATATTTACAACTATATACAACGGGGGGAAGGGCCACAAACCAGGTGGGGGTGGGCATGGGAAGGGGTGAACAAATGGGAGAGGGATGAAGGGGTGTGAGGGTCAGTCCAGGGGAGTACAAGGGGCAGAGGCCTATCACCGCCCCTTTCCCCTCTTTGTGCCTGCCTTCCCGTGGCACCGTACACCATCCTGCTCCATCCTTTGCAGGATCTCAAGGGTGGCTCTGGTGAGCTGCAGCAGCTTCTGTACCCCTCTCTCCAGCGCCGTCCAATGTTGTCCATCTAGGACAAGGGAGCAGAGTCAATATGCGTAACTGGCCAGACCCCTGCAGCCCACCCATTGTGCATGGCATACAGCTGTGGGACACGTCCCTGTGATGGCATGTGACCACCCACAGTGACCGCGCCCACAAGACCCACCTACCCAGGCACCCACAGCCATGAGGACCGCTGCACACACCCACTGCCCATGTCCCACACAGTACCACTGTGGCCGTACAGTGACATGGCTATGCGGTGCAAAGGCAGTGGTACAGCCATGTACCCAGTGCACGTACAGACCACCAGTGATGCCCACCCACACATGCAGTGCCACAGGACAGTGCTGAGTGCACCGTGTGGCATGCACGGTGGTGGGGCCAAGTGCTGATGGCCATGCCCTGCCACCAACCCTGCGGCACAGCATGCAGAGATGTAAGGGGAAAAGTGGCACTCACCTGCATCCAGGCTGGCTGGGTGCTGCTGGCCCATGGCCCCTCTTCCATGACTCTGCTGCAGCTGCAGCGCACCAACCCTGTCCTGCTCTGCTTGGGCTTGCCTCACCCTATGGTGCTCCTCCGGGCCTAGGGTGCAAACACGGAGAGGGGAACATCAGTACAAACCAGTAGCAAAGCCCCTCCCTGGTGTGTGCATTCCTGCACAGCCCAGCCATGCTGCAACCCCACCACCACCACCACCTCCACTAGATGGCCCCCACCTCCCTGTGGGGTGGACACATGCACACCGTGATACCCAGATGGATGGATGCAACCAGTGTATGGATGGAGCACCTACCTGGCCGAGGCACGGTGCCTCACCAGGCGCATGTCTGCAGATGCCCCTGTCTGTCCGGGTCCCTCTGCAGGAGGTCTCCATACTGGTGGCAACACGGCTCACCAGTCCTGGCGATACCGGTGGCCTGCTCCATGCCCTCAGCAACCTCCTCCCACACTGCACTGCGTGACCTGTTGAGTGGGTCCTGGCCAAACAGGGCCCCAGCATGGGGCTCAACAATGGCCACCAGGTTGGCCAGCTCTATGGCGCTCCACTGCTGCAGTCGCCTGCTTGTCATCCTGCAGTGAGTACCGATAACAAAATGGTGCTCTGTAGTGCACTTTCCCCATGTGCAGAGGCTGCGTGGTACTGCACTGCCATTCCCCATCGCGCTGTCACTGAACTGTGCAATAGGGGTGCACCTATGTGGATGCATGGCACCTAGGGGCAAAGGTCGACAACAGGATCAAGGGTCTGTCCGTGCACAGAGCGCCACGGCACTATTGGGACTCTCTGCGTGTAACGCGGTAGGGTGCCTGTGTGTGATGCCCTGCAGTGGCCTACCAAGCTGTGGCTCCATGGCACCTATGGTGCACCAGGGCATGAGTGCCACACGGGTGAACAGTGTACTACCACCACTAGCACAGTGGTGGCCATGCCCTGCACTGCCTTCCGTGCACAGCATGTCATCAGCACGGCAGCGTCGGCATCAGCACCCCGGGCATGCACCGTGTGGAGCCTACTGTGCACATCACAGAGCTGCGCCATAGCCTGAGCACACTCAACAACATTGTGCAAGGCACAACAGTGCGATATTCAGCCAGCATATGCAGATCAGCTCATCAGCAATTCCATGGCACAACCACTGCATTAGCATCCACTTAAAGTTGCGCCTCACCTCATTTGAATGTGTTGCACTATATAAATGCGACATGGGGCTGCAGAGGACATAGTTTGGTATTGCAGTCTATTGTGGTGGGTTGCATGCTGTTAGAATGCATGGACTGTGGTTTGTGAGGGCTGAATGGGACTGCACATTCAAAGGTAACACCTGTTATTCCCACAGGCTCAATCATGACCGAACAAGAGGATGAGGAGGAACAGGGATGGGGGAGAAGGAGGAGGCCCAACTTCACCTGGGCTGAATCAGATGCCCTGTTCAAGGCATATCTTGACAGGGAACTGCTGCTCAGCGGACAGCAGGAACGCCACAGGCCCATGCTGTGGCGAGGGGTGAGGTTGCGAGTACCGTGAACCAGCATGGCAGCCACCAGCGGTCCATGCAGGAGTGTAAAAGAACCAACAGCTTAATCTGGTTCAAGGTCAGTTGGCATTCATCTGTATCCCCCTTCCCCAGGTCGTGCCTGAAAATAGGTAGGATTTGTCTAGTGCACTTACCCAGCTGGATGTGCCATGCCTGACACCAAAGAAGGAGCCGCTGGCCAGCAGCATGCAGTGTTGTGCCATAAAGGGCATTCCTGGTGGTGGCTTCGAGATGGGTGGCAGCCCATCACTGCATGGTAGGTCCTGTGCTGTCACTGTGTGGGTGGTGGGGGGAATGCCACAAGGCAGGGTGGAGACAATAACGCTACTGTGTTCCCTTATGGCTCCTGAGCATCTACATGGGTCAGCGGTGGTGGGTGTGTCCACCGAGGGTGATGTCCTGGACATGGAGGGATGCCCATCCACCTCCACAGGTGTTCGAGTGACTGGACCAGTGCATACCTGCCTGTCTGTCTGGACTGAATAGGGTGGTGTGGGTATGGACGAGGCCCTGCCTGTGTCCCAGTGTGACAGCACCCATGGACTCCAGCGTGCTGGTACATGGATTGGTGCTGGATCCAGCACCAATGATGATGGATCATACGTCCCGGATAGTGATACATGTGGGACGCAGGATGGTCCCACAGCCGGAAATGGCACAGGCATTGCCGTGGGTGGTGCCGCCGTGGAGGCCTGCATGACAACACAGTCCCAGCCTGTGCATGTATGCCCCAGTGGGGCAGCATTGGTGTGCATCCAGGCCAGTGGGGCTGTTGTGGTCACTGCAGCGGTGCCGGTGAGCCCTGGTGATCAGCAGCTGGAGGGGCAGTGCCAGCAGTCGACCATTGGTGATGGGGGGACAGTGTCAGGGGTGGTGGCAGTGCACCATGCATAGACGTGCACCAGCATGGCTCTGGTGTGCAGCACCCATCATCAAGGTGTGCTGCCCAGCAGGGTCAGGAACACCACGAGTCACAGCATGCCAGACTGGCAGATGACCTCTTTGACGAGCACTGCCGCTTTCTCCAGGCTTCAGTGGATCAGCAGTTGCAGCTTGTGACTGCGGTGGATGCACTCAGCGTGGTTCTGTGCCAGACAGAGGAGTGGCACAGCAGAGACCACGGTCTGCTCCTGGCAGAGATGGCCTGGCAGTGGGAGGATGTGACCACTGCTATTGACAGGCAGACACATGCACTCACAGCTGTCATGGCCACATTGGGCACCCAGTTCAGTGCCCATGCGCCACAGACACCATGCAGTGTCATGTCCACCCCCCATTCCCGGTGCAGTAAGACACCTGCTATGTCAACACCGGGTTCGGCTGTGAACATACCGAGCACGCCTGGCACGGGCATGTTCGGTGAGCTGCAGACCCCTGCACGAACACGGTTGCGTTCACGCAGCCTCACCCCTGGGGGACCGTTGGTGCCACCCCATGAGGCCAATGGTCAGCCTGGCACTGCTGGCAGGTCTCGGTTGGGCTGCCCACACATCTGTGGTGGCCATGGCACTGTGCCGCATGACTGACCTGTCTCCCACCATGACCACTGTCTGCCGCTGCCCTATGTGCAGTGTGGTGTGCATCGTGTGGCACACAGGTGGGGTAACCGGCCCTGCACACACATGGTCCCTATGCACACCACCCCAGCTGCTGGCCAATGTGGCATGTGCATGATGATGCCTGCGTTGTGCTGTCCGCCAGTGTGTAATGGTGCCCAGCATCTGAGGCACGCACAGTGATGGCCACTGGGCATGATCATATGTGGACCTGTGTGGGGGTAGGGGTGGCATTTTGGGTTGGCATGCCATCTACCCCTTGTGCATGTCTTGGTGTGTGTGTGTGTGTGTGTGTGTGTGCATGTGTCATGTTCAGCCCTGCCCATCCCTGACGCCGTGTGCGGTGCCACACTCAGACCTATTCCCTTACCACTGTCTGCCCTTGGGGTTTATCCCTGCCTGTCTGTGGGCTGTGCCCTTGCCATTGGTGGTTGCACATGGCCCCGTGACCTACCTGTGTTAACCAAAGTGCTCTTCTGTGATGGTGTCCCAGTGCAGATGTGACATCCAGATCAGGCAGGGGTCCCTTCGCCCAGGGGGTGGCTGCCCATCACCATCTGGACTGGCGTTCTCATCATCCCCACTGCTGTCCCCCTCTTCAATCTCTATGGCTATCCCACAGTCATTGGCCATGTTGTGCAGGATGCAGCAGGCCAGGAATAGCCCACAGGCCTTCAAGGGGCTGTACTGTAGGGCACCACCAGACGTGTCCAGACACCAGAAACGTGCCTTCAGCATCCTGAACACCCGCTCGATGACATTCCGTGTTGTGGCGTGTGCCTTATTGTACCGTAGCTACGATTGGGTTGTGGGGCACCAGTATGGTGTGAGCAGCCAGGGACAGAGTGAGTAGCCACTGTCACCTGTGTGTAGAGGGTGGACATTAGTATGGTGGTCTGTGTCACTTTGCCATGGGCTGACAAGGCCTGTACCCATGGCACCTCTGAGTATGCACCACCCCATGTCTGCTCATGTCATCCTGCGTGATATGCATACTCACCCACTAGGTGGCCAGTGGGGATGTCCCCACTCTCAAACCTGTGGCACAGTGTGGACAGGTGCCAGATGAAGGCATCATATTCTCCACCAGGATGCATGGCACAGACATTGGTTATGTGCCCCCTGGCATCGCAGACCACCTGGCAGTTGATGCGTGCATGCCCCTTCTGGTTGATGTAGGACACAGCGTCCAGGCCAGGTGGTGTGTGGATGGCCACATGGGTGCAGTCAATGGCCCCGAGCATGCCAGGTAACTGTGCTACCCTGTGGAACTCTTGTATGTCTGCTGTGCACTCCACCTCTGTGCTGGGGAAATGGATGTACTCCACAGCATGTGGCAGCAGTGTGCTGAGGAATTGTGTGAGTAGGCATGACGCGGCCGACTGGGTTATGCCTGTTGTGTCCCCTGTTGGTCTCTGGAAGGTGCCCATGGTGATCAGGTACATGATGGCTGTCACCTTCACCTCCACTGACACAGCATGGTTCCATCGTGTGGGTGCCTGCATCTCATCACTGCACAGCTCACAGAGCCACTTCAGGGTCATCCAGTTCAGGTGGTACCAGCCCACAAACTCTGTGTCAGAGTAGTGTTTGAAGGTGGTGTGGGCTCAGTACTGCCTATTCTGGGCGTACTGCTGACGGGCCCTTCCATGGCCGTGCCCCCTTGCTGCCTGTCTTCTCACACCCCTCATTACTGCCTCCATCTGGAAGGTGGCGCTGGCCATGTCCCTGGTTGGTGTCCCCCCCCGGCGGCTGTTATCTCGTTCCCTCTGCTGTCCGTTTCTGATGCTCCCGCTGCACCGGGTACACCTCCGGCCTTTGGCTGTGGCTGTCCTGACTCCTGCCACTGCCCTCAGTCCACTGTGGCACTCCACAATCAATCCTGCACAATGGCACAGGTTCCCCACTCCTATCCTGCTCCTGGATCAGTTTGGGTGTGCCCTGTCCTGCTCCTGCCCAGTCCTGCTAACTGCTACCCTCTGTACTGCTCTTGTGCCTGTCAGCACACTCCCACCTGTGGCTTCCCTGTAGTGTTCTTGAGCCCCTCTCTTGCTCCTATTTATTTTGGATCATTTCCGCTGTCACGCAACTTCCACTAGCTCCCCTATTGAGCATGGCGCTAGCTGTTGTATATCGCACTGCGCATGCTATTCATGGTTCAACCACCTATGGTTGTGCATGCATTCATTACTATTGCACTCTTGCACATTGCTACTTGTGCTGCACAGCTGCCTCCCGCTGAATATCGCACAATGGTGCATTTCCATACTTGCACTGGCGAATCCCTGTTGCGCATGACGCATCCCTTTTGAATATCCAGGCCACAGAATATTAGCTAAAGCAAAATGAAAATAGTACAGGGAAGAATTTATAGAAAAATACAAATTCTGTAGAGTCACTGATCTGATAAAAAAAAAAGGCAAAATCTGTGAAATTCTTTCTTTTCCTCATGCCACCCCCTGGACGAATCTAGAAATGGGCTGCTACCAGTTCAGTATGTCTTTCCTGGTAAAACTTTTAACAATAAATACATACATACATACTTACTTACATACATACATAATCAGTAGGTAGAAAGTCCTAATTCTGGAATCTTATCAGGTTTTCAGGTTAAAAACAAATCTCAGTGACCTTATACATCAAGAGAATGCTGATAGGTAATCAGAATTCTTCATCTTCCTGCACGAGACACTTTTATTCAGCTAGGAGTGCAGCATACACAACTGGCCCTGATAATGGACAGGTTTCATGAGCTTTTTTAACTCTTCTAACTGAAAAACGCAACACTTCCTCAGTCTATAAGGTACAGTAATGTAGTAATATGTCCCATGGAGGCACTTGTTGTGTTGTAAGAGTGATTTCACTTGCACCTGCTTGGTGACAGAACAGCTAAGTTTTGTTTCAGTGTTCTCTCACTCAATGAACATGCATGAAACCACTCATATCACAATGAGTGACTCCATGGAAAGTATTAGCACACAAAAAAGATACTATAGTGCTGATGTGTCACTGAGTAGTAAACAGTGACAAGCCTTACTTTAATTTTCTTGATCTGAGGCCATAGATTACTGTACATACTGTATCATGCTATGACTGACCAAAAATTAGATGTTAAGAATATACTCTAGGCAACAATTATGTAACCATTTTTGGAGTTGTACTGCATGATGACATAATTTGAAGTGCAGCTCTATTGATGGGCTTAGTTCTGACTATCATGCAAACTAACTGCACCCCATTAACCTCTTTTTGGTGCTACAGCCTACTGAAGGCAGTCTACCGAGTGTTACTCCAGTCTGGAGATGTGTGCCACTGGATCGTTTAGGTGCCTAACACCAAGATTTCTAGGACATCCTTCAACTGTAAGGTATGTTGATTTAGTCATTTTGTCTAAATATTGGCTACTGACCAGTCTGTACTGGTTTTACAGTACAGTGACATGTCCTAATTGGAACTGTTGTCATGTTTTGCCACGTAGAGTGCTGTGATATGTATTTACTAATAGTTATTATATAAATGCAAATGTACATGGTATTGACAAGTTTATACTTCAACTGTTAGTGAAATTGAAAATGAAGTTGCACTGGGTTATGATTCTGGAATGTTGTTCCAGCTGATGACGTCCTCTACTATCATTCTATAGGCCTAATCCTACATTGTATGGCCTGGTGGGCAACTGATTTCTGTAACTTATTAAAAAATACAGAAATGTGAAAGGGTATACAGAAAAGGTAAACCAATTGCCAGTCTTTCATTAAAAAGGTACACCATTTTTTTTACTGAAGAGCAAGTAGCAAGGGAAACTCTGCCTTCACAGACAATGTTTTAAATTCTTTTAATTATTTTTAAATAATTATCTTGAAGGAATTAATAAACCAAAACATGAATTTAACTGCAGGACATTCAAATACTGAGGCAGTGTAGCGCAGTGGTTGAGGTACTTTGAGCAGTGGTTTAAGGCTTTGAGCTGCAAATCTGGAGACCTGGGTTTGAATCCCACAGCCCCCACTCTCATATTGTGTGACCTTGAGCAAATAATTTAACTTCCCTGTGCTCCCAGGTCACACCTATAAACAAACTTTCAGCTTAGTGTGTTACTCCTGGCAAAACAAATGAAAAACAAAATACAACATAGCTAATACTGGGTTTACATTATGAACTGAATTGAAAGGAAGCCTTCAAGTAATGTATACATTCCAATAATCAATTGTTTTTAGGGTATAAAGTCAAACAACTTTCCCCTTTTGAACGGCAAAAATTAGAGCTATTAAAAAAAAAACCTTAAAATGGACTTTATCCAATCAGAGATACTCTGTCTCTTACCACTAACTTCTGTATCTCCCCTCCCTTATGAACACAGTGATGGGGCTATGTCAATCAGACCCATAACATCTAATTTTTATTGAAATGGTAGCGATATTTCCAGGGGACTACATCTTTAGATCACTACAGCCTTAAAAGATGCGGCTCTGTATCCCCAACTGTATCTTTTTATTGAAGTAGATATGAGTGCCAAGACCTTTTCTTAATCCAGAAGCATCCCATTTCCCAGCATGAGTTGTTTGGGTTTACATCTGTGCTACAATTCAGCAATCCTTTTATTGTGATTCCATGTGTCTAAGGTGTTCTTAGTGAAAATGTAAAAATCACACATACTGTTCTGGAAGAAATCCCACACTGCTTTCATCCCTTTTTTGCATGTAAAATGGCTGCTCCCAATTGAGATGCAAACATGATAAGAATAAGAAGTTTGCATCTAAATGCCAGATGTGTGTGCCAACCATTTCCCCAAAGGCTATGCGGCTGCTTGGGTCAGAGTCTTACCCATCATTGAGTGAACAAAAGTGTACAGTATACTGTAGTTCAAATGTAGATTTTTGACTTGAAGTTCATGCCACTAAGGGAGGATTTGTCCATTCACTCAATCATTAGGCAGACTGCAACCAGAAGGGATGGAAGAGGAAGATGTCTTCTTGAGCTAGCCCTCGCTGTTGGAGTTATAGCACATAATAGCCAGACTAGGTTGTGGGGAAGTTCACATGAGCATCATGGCCTCACCATTCCAACTGTATGGTACTATAAGTGCTGAAAACCCAAGTGGGACTTCATCACAGGAGAAGTACTGTAGGTTGTAAACATTTACTAAACCAGTCTGCTTTTCCGTTTTGTCACTGAAACACCACAAAACCATAGCCTCACCTGGGTAATCATTATGCATTATTGGAACCGGTAGCAGTTTTATACTGCTCTGTAGTTACCATCTTTATTATTATTATTACTATCAGCTTCCTCTTATTTTTGTATACAAAACTTCCGTAAAGTTTGCACTCTTGGATTGGATCCCCACTTATCACAGTCTGCCAACCTACTGAAACCCTCAAACCAGCAATGTCCCAAATCCTTAGTGCCAAGGTCAACATGCATTATTTAAGAGGAAACTATAGAGCTCTTTCAAATTAGAATTGTAAAGACTTTGTTATACTCTAGTGAACCACTGCCATCATTTGTTTTTTTTTTGGTTTTGTTAATAATTAATGTGAGGAGCCAAATTTTCTTTCCTTTTTTAGTCACTGTCTCAGCTGAAGATACAGAAATCCTTCTGGGGGTTTCAATTATGTCACATAAGAGATCTCCTGTAGTGCAAACACAGTCTCCTACTTTTTTTAACTTTAAACTTGTATGATGCATTCAGTGCTCTGGAAAGTTGTGGAACTAGAAACTGAAGTTTTAGGTTTCTTCTCATGACAGATACAGCAGGGATAACAATCCCCTCCTCCCACACCTCCACAGTCTTGACCCAGGTGAATGACTTTCTTTTGGGGGAGGGAAGAGGCAGAACTGTACTTTGAGGTAGGCCTGCTATCTTAAGTTCTTTATATGTTTATGAACAACTGATACCTCATCAAGATCAAACAGACCAAGATATTGTATTGAGTGTCTGCCAGCAAAACACAAGGACACACCCAGAAGTTCAGAGGTGGTATAGTCAGTGGTAATGTCAGGAAGAACTTATTTTTTCAGAGGGTGGTAAACCTATGGCATAGCTTACCAGCAGAGACAGTGGACATGAATATAGTACATCCCTTCAAGGTAAGCCTGGACTAATATTTGCTTCCAAGAGAATCATTGGATAACATGAGTAGTAGAGCAGAATGGGAACACCTTTAAATGTGTACATGTTTACATAGCATACTTATTCATACCTGCTTATGAAGACAGGGGAAGGGGCCAGCAATATGGTAGACATTAACTCCTTACCAAACTTAAATTGCCATGTTACTGCATTACTTTCTCATTTCTAGTACAGGCTTGTTTTCAAACACAGCATAAGTAAGTGGTTAATGAAGGCAGCTTCAATCAGACTGCAGTAGCACATGCCCCCACATGTGAGGCATGAGGTGGAGACAAGAGCTTCCACACTCAAGGGAAGCTTGCTAATCTGGTGTGATGCAGACCACTGCAGTGTGTTTCTAATTTCATACATGAAATAAGAATGCACTCCTCAGCAGCTATGTTACTCATCACTGCTCCATATACCATCTCCTCTCTCCCCTCCTTTTCTACATGGCACATATCCCACTGTGCTTTCTTTCTGTCCAAATTCTGGTATATGTCTCTCCCCTACTACCTCTCTGACCTAGTCTCTCACTCAGCTCTTTCTTCATATTCTCTTCACTCCTCTAATTCTCACTCCTTCATTATTCACCATTGCTCCATGTCTACTGCTCATACCTCCTGCTCAGCCCAGCTGACTTTAATCGAACTCTCTTTCGCCTCATCTCTTAGACCAGCCCCCACTCATCAATACTTTAAGGCCCTTCTGCAGGTCTACTTTACACTTGATTGCTCCTTTTGGTGTCCCGTAATATGGGTGACTCAAATTGAGTGACTCAATTTGAGAAACTCAGTCTGAGCACCTGTGGAAATAGCAACTGTGAAAGAATAGCGAGTGTCAGTGAACAGTGAGTTAGTAAATGGCAAGACAGAATCAGCTACATAAGGTCATGGGGCTTTGTTGGGCAAGCCAGTTCCCAGTTGCTTGTCTGGTGGCTACAGTCATTGCTTTTGATGCTGGTGGACTGGGGCTTGGGACTGGTTATGGGTCTGTTTTTTTTGGGTGGTAGTTTTTTTTTTTTTACTTAATGAAGTCCCATTCCCCCAACTTTGTTGCCCCCCACCCTCAGGTTGCCCCCAATGTTCTCCCACCCGACTTATGTCCTCTCCATGAGTTGCATCCCCCTCGAGTTTCTCCCCTCCCTGAAATGCCCCAGTTAGTTATATAAATTTTGGGCTGATGCAGAAAGTGTGGGGGAATAGCATTAAAAGTAAGTAAATATCACCCCCCACACAGAAAGTTAGGAGCTATCACTGTTATTTGTCTTTTTTGTAGTGCACGTCATTTTTGATTTTCGGCAATGTGCACTCACTTTTATTGTCGTTATCCTTGTGCAGTTGCTGAAATCACATAGAACCTTCCTGTCCACTCTTAGCTGGCACCTGGTCTAGTCCACTATCCCCTTCTAGTGCTAGCCATCATGCTGTTATTTTACTGTATATATGAGTTGCCACCCTTCCTAGTCATTCCATTGCAATGTAATTGGGTTTACAAGTTGTTGTCCTCCCATTGCTGTCATTTGGTACATTTTCGCTACCATGTTGTGTTTGCACCTACTGTCATTGTTTTGGTTTGTCAACTGCTTGAACTGTTTACTCCCCTGTTTCCTCTCCTCTGGGACATGCCTGGAAATGATCTTCAGCTCAGTAGGCCTTTCCCAGTTACCAATTTTGAAATAAATAAAAAACTAAAAATACTAAATGAATACATTCATTTTAACCAACCTATATTGTTATTATGTTGTAAATGACTACATAATCATGTAACTGGATTCCACCAATTACAGCACAGAATTCATAGCCATGTATAGACATTGGAAAACCAGACTTGTGTAGTATTATAGCTTTTATTGTACAACTTAGATATTATATACATTCCATGCTGCAGTGTTTAGGCATTTGGTGCCATTAGGTTCCTTAACCCCGTGCCATATATGCTGGTGTAATACATGATATTTATGGTGTTACACTATGCAACAAATCTCATTTTATTGATAAAATGCTTTTTGAGATGTCACCATTTTTGACTGAATGAGTTAAGTAATTTTTACTTATGTCCATACCAACAATTTTATGACTAAAAAACACGTTCAGTCCATACACACACAATGCATTTTATCAAGTGCATTCTGATCTCAGTAAGGTATTGGCAACATACATTCTGAAAGCTTTTGGCAAATCCATTTGGTCTACAAAATGAATGGAAATAAGTAACCCTAGAAAACTAAGACCTTAACTTGACATAGGTTACAGACATATGTGGTTGCCCCTAAGGGACAACCTAAATTGTCAGGGGGATCCCAAAAGAAAAAGGGGGCACGGGGTTTGGGGAGGGAAGGCTAAGCAAGTCAAAGGTAGGTCAGTTCAGGGGTGGGGAGGGTAGGAGGAAAGAAAGGGGGAGGGAGGAGGGCTCAGGTAAGGAGGGAGGGGTGTGTTGTCATACCTGATATGACCAATATGACTAGGCAGGTAGGCCAGGTGAGGATTGGCCGGAAGGAAAAGGGGAAGGGGTCTTGAGGGTATTTAGGGGCCAGCAGAGGAAGGGGTCTTCCTCTTTTGCTGGGTTTTCAAGATTAACAAAGCTCAGCACTTTGACTGGAAAGGGAGGTAAGGATGATTTGGGATTACTGGGCCCAGCCACATGGCAGGGGCTTTGTTGGTTAGGGAAGCTTGACGAGGCCTGCTAGGTGGCTGTAAGCCTCGGTTTATTTAGCAAGCTTGGTAAGTGGGCCCCCTTTTTTAATTCCAACACTGGTAATTATGTCTGAGTGCTGCAGTAAGGGACTTATCTGCTTGTATAAGGCATGGGGTGTGGGGGAGCTTGGTACATCCAGCATACCAGAAGAGGGCCCGGGAGGAGCAGGGCTTTTCTTCGACTACCCTAGTGGCTCAGTAGGTTGCATTCTCTCCACTCCCACCCAGTGTTCGGAAGAGCTCATGTTAGAAAATTAAAGCTGGGAACAAGAGAAATTAAAAAATGCACCTACTAGTTTTTTGGCAGGATGCTGTGCTCTTCATGCTGAAGTCAGTCCACCCGACAGGCAAACAGAAAGGATTTGCTGGTCTCCATGCTGCTGGCATTGCTGTTCAGTAGGGGGAACCCCATGGTCATGAGAGTATGGGGTCCCCGGTGCTGCAGTGGACAGACAGAGGGGCTTGGGAGGCACAGTAGCTGCAGGCAAGAGCCATGCAGGGGCATATGCAACTACCAGCTGTGGCTGGATTTCTGTGCTTTTTGAGCAGAAGTCAGTCCATCTGGCAGACCAAACAAAAAAGGATTGGCTGGTCTCCGTGGTGCTGGTGTTGCTGGTCGGTATGGGACGCCCCACATTTTCAGGAGTACAGGGTCCCCGGCACTGCAGTGGACAGAGGGAGGGACTTGGGGAGGCATGGGAGCTGTGGGCAAGGGCCACACAAGCGGCATATGGGAGCTGGTGCTTGGTGGGGAGAGGAATGGAAGGCAGGGTGGAGGTTCACACCAAAAAGAAAGGAGGGGAAGAAGCAAGAGCATGACCAGAATTAACTGCGGCAGCTTCAGATAGGGATGGTTTGTCCAGGGGGATCACTGTGGGCGGGGAAGGAGGGAACCATGTGAAAGAGGCCGCAGAGCCAGGCGCTCCACCGGGGAATCAGGCAGGGGGTTCCTTTTTTGAAGGCTGGGGAGGAATGGTGGGTCTCGAAGGGAGCAGAAAAAAGGCTTGCCTGCAAGGCCGGAGGGACATAGGAGCCCCGGCCAGGAGTACAGCTTGGAGCAGGCAGGCCTACAGAGGGGGAGGGTGCCATGCAAAAAGTAGGCCACAGAGCCAAGCACTCCACCAGGGAAGTGGTTGGGGGGTCCTTTTTCAAGGCAAGAAGAACGGTGGCTCCCAAGGACCTAAGAAGAGGCTAATGGGTAAGGCTGGAGGGGACGAGGAGCCATGGCCAGGGTGCAGCATGGAGCGGCGGGCTATCAGAGCAGCGTAAACACTGTGAGATAAAAAGGCTGTGCAGGAGCAGAAGACAGTGCACATGCACGGCCGGGGAGGGCAGCCCCGAACAGCTAATGAATAGCGGCCATCTAGACAGACCCCACACAAAGGGGGGTAGTTTTTAAAGAAAACGCTTATTAAAGACAGGAATGTAAAAAATAATAAAACGTGCATCTAAAAGGCGCAATAGAGAGAATTACAGAAGTGCATCAAGAATATGTTACAGTTACAGTAATAGGGAGAATGTAAGTGCTGCTGTCCAACGTAATGAGTAGGCACTTTGTGACTGTGTGGGGTGGGCTAGGAGATAAACGGGGGGCATTTGCCTTGGTGCACAGTTGCACAGCAAAATAAATCCAGTGGTAGTCACACATGATATAAGGTCTTGGCAAGTTAAGCTGGCTTGCAGAAGACAATGATTAGTAGACCACCCATAGAAGAGGTGATCCTGCACATCGTGCTGTACTGTTGATCTATGGGCAGAAGAGTGTTTTTATTTGCACAGATGTATATAATGTCTCCAAAGTCAATGAAAGGGAACAGGAAGTTACTTATCTCTTTCTCTCTCACCCGTTCTCTAGCTATAATATAGTTAACATGTGCAATTTGAGAATTCTTACGGGAATGGTTAGTGAGCCAGGGTAGGGAGCAGTAAAAAAAACAAAAAAAAACTGTAGTAGGCATATTATGGGGTGATTTTCAGCTCAGGTCAAGGGATAACTTTGTTTGTTGTTTACCCCCCTTTTTAAGTATTTAATTATCAAGGATGGCAGAAGTCTCAAGCACACAGATGATGGAGCAGGTGGCAGAAATGATGAAAAAGGCGACGGAGATGCTGGATATGGCAAGAAAGAAGGAAGCAGAAGAGGAGGCAGAGAGGGCAAGGAGCAAAAAAGGTCAAGGAAAAAGCCTGATGGAGAAAATAAACAAGCTCAGAGAGCAGCAAAGCAGAAAGAGGCCAACGATTCAGTGGGGAAATGGAAGATGCCAGCTGGAGGGTCAGGGAAGAGTCCAGCAGAAAAGAGAGCCTCAAGAGAGGTGCCGGATCTGGAGTGGTTGGTGGACCTGGATGCAGACGAGGGCACGAGTGGTAAGGATACGGATGAACATACCCCAGAGGGGGATTTGACTGAATATCTAGCAGGTTTGCTGAGGGACATTGGAGAAAAGGGCTTACAGTGAATGGAAAAGGCGTTACAGGAAATTAAGGCTGCAGGGGTAGAAGGGAATACAAAAACTAGAGTGGGTAACGAGGGGATACCAGGCATGACAATGGGGTATCACGTCCCCCTAATGATAAAAGAAAAGATATAGAAAGGGGAGTACGTGGATTTATTTGCACTAGTGGATAAGGAGTCGGTGAAGAGGTATGCGCAGAAAGAGACTGTAGGAAAATATGAGATGGCGGTGGCTTTGGCGATCGCTGGAAACAAGGTAGAGGAGACGAGTTACAAGGGGAAGAGTATAGAGGCCTGGCAGGCAGGGTTCTTGATGTTCAGTGCCATCATGCTGGATAAAAAAACAGACCTGGCCATCCCGCTGCTCACATATGCCACCACTATAAAAGATGCCTACAAGGCTAGGATGGGGATAGGTTGGCTAAAGTATGATGAGGCCTTCTGGCAGAGAATGGCAGCCAGAGGGGATCTGAGGTGGGATTCGACCCATTCTGAACTATGGGTAAGGAGCCTAGCAGGTTTTACAGGAACGGGAATAGGGAATAGACAAGGAGGAGGCGGGCTGCAAGAAAAAGCGTGTTGGGGTTTCAACAAGGCATCGTGCTCCTGGAGTAATTGCAAATTCAGGTACATTTGTTCAAAATATGCAGGTTAGCACCCGGCGACCTAGTGCAGAGCAATGGGGGACAGGAAAAACCGGCAATGGGGAATGGGCAGCCATTTCAAGAGGGGGGGGGATACCAAACGGGGAGAGGGAGGGATCCCAAGGAAGAGGGGGTTTGGGAATGGAGATATGGGAAACCAATGAGAGGGAAGGAGAGGTTGGGGGGGAGGTTTTAGGCTGGCCAGAATGCTGGTCAAGGTGGAGGTGCTAAAAGAATGGATGAAGGGATACCCAGAGGAGAGGGCAGGACAGATGTTAGTGGAAGGCTTCAAAAAGAATTTTAGTCTAGAATATCAAGGGGGGAGGAGGGAAGGCACGAGAGACAAAAGCGTGTCATCTATTAAGGGGAGGGAGGACATAGCTCTCAAAAAAATAAGAAAAGAAATAGAAGCAATGAGGATGGAGGGACCATTCCGGGCACCACCATTACCCAACCTGTGGGTTTCCCCATTGGGCTTAGTGCCCAAGAAGCAACAAGGGGAATTTAGGCTAATTCATCACCTGTCTTACCCAGAAGGGACCTCGGTGAACTACCTTGTACCAGGTGAGTGTAGCACAGTTTCGTATGCAACCCTGGATCAAGCAGTGGAGTTGATCAGAGTAAAGGGGGGGGCTGGCTAGCAAAGACTGATATAGAGTCTGCTTTCCGGCTACTACCAGTCCGGAAAGAGGATTGGGACCTGTTGGTATTCTGCTTCTAAGGGTCCTTCTACTTTGACAAGGCAATGCCCATGGGCTGTTTCACAGCCTGTGCCAAGTTCAAGGCATTCAGCTCCTGGATACAATGGACGTTTGGGAACAGATATGGACACAAGGCAATTGTGCACTATTTGGATGATTTCCTCATGATGGGGGGGTGTAAGGAGGAGGTAAAAACAATGCTTTTGGACTTTGAGGAGATGTGCGAGCAGTTAGGGGTGCCTTTGGTGGTAAATAAAACAGAAGGTCTAGCCAGGAAACCGGAATTCCGGGGGACTGAGATTGATGTAGATGAGCAAGTCTTCAGATTACCACAACAGAAAGTGGCCAGGCTCAGGGCTTTGCTACAAGAGGTAAAATGTAGCAGGAGAGTTCCCCTGAGGCAGATTCAGCAGCTGTTGGGTGCACTTGAACTTTGCATGCCGGGTGGTCGCACCAGGGAGGGTGTTCACCAAGAGGTTAGCCAGGGCAACAGTGGGCAAAAAGCATCCGCACCATTGGGTAGACATATCACGAGGGATTAGACAAGATTTGCAAGTGTGGGAACAATTCTTAAAGGAATACAATGGGGTTACATTCTGGCAGAAAGAGTGGCTAGGAAATAAAGATCTGGATCTATATACGGATGCATCTAGGGCTATTGGGTTGGGGGCTTATTTCAGAGGGAGATGGATAGCGGAGGCATGGCTGGATTCTTGGAAAGAGAAGGGGCTGCTAAAGGACATAACTCTAATAGAGATTTTCCCATATGGGTGGCAATGTTGACATGGGGAGAACTCCTAAGGAATAGGAAAATAATGTTTTGGTGCGATAACAGAGCTGTAGTAGAGGTTATCAACAGGCCGGGAGGGCACTCGGAGATGGCGAACAGGATTCTGAGATAATTAGTGTTGAGGCGATTACAACTAAACATGTCGTTTAAAGCCAAGCACATAGAGGGGTTGAAAAATGACATAGCTGACAGCCTTCCCTGTTTACAACTGGAAAGATTCAGGTCCTTGGTGTCACAAGTGGCTGCAAAGAGAACATCAGTGGCAGAAAAAGTATGGGAAATTGGCTGGAAGGAGCCCGACTGTTATACAGGAGCTCCTGGTCCACCAACATGCTGAAGGCATACGAAGGGGCATGGGGGGGCCTTCCAGGAGTTCTGAAAACAGGAAGGGTTCAAGGTAAGTGAGCCAGTTTCACAGGACCAGGTAATAAAGTACATGGTGAAGAAGTGGAAGGCAGGAATGGCTAGTGGCACAATGGGGGTGCAGCTGGCGGGGATAGGATGGGCATACAGCACAAAAGGTTGGGCTGAGCCAAATAAGTTTAAGGTGGTGCGGCACATGTTAATGAAGAGGCAATGGCTAAAAGGAGGGAAGGTAGACATAAGAAAACCTATTGCTCTGGACAAACTTGAAGGGCTGGTGAAAACCTTGGTAGAGATTAGTACCACACCCTTCAAAGCCATTTTATTCAGGGCCATTTTCACGGTAATGATAGGAGGCGCATTCAGGGTCAGCGAGGTAGTAGCAGCCAACAAAATGGATGCAGTAGGGAGATTGCTGGAGGAAGAAATACACTGGGAACAAGAGAAGATCACAATTTGGCTGAGACATTCAAAAACGGACCAGATAGGAAGGGGGACAGAGATTGTATTAGACAAGCATGACAGTGATAGAACATGCCCAGCAGCGGCGCTATGGAAGTACAAGGCGAAGAGACAGGGAAAAAGCAGGCAGTTCTTTACACATATAGACGGAAAACTGGTGACATGTTTCCAGGCAACGAGGTGTTGACGAAGGGGATGGTGCACCTAGGGGAGAATACGCAAAATTATTCATCTCATTCATTTAGAATAGGAGCCGCAACTGCACTAGCAGAAAAAGGTGGGTCTGAAGAAGAAATCAAGAAAGCAGGCAGGTGGAGGTCAAACTGCTATAAGACATATGTGAGAAAAATAGTCTAATATCCACACTTGCTTTTCACAGGTCAGGAAAGATGCAAATGGGTCTGGATACTAGGGCACTCTTACGTTTACTGGGCAGAGAGGTGGGTTGCTAATCATCAAGGATGGAGACAGCTCAGACAGGATCCTGACAGAGTGATAGTTCATTGGAAGGGGGTAAAGGGAATGAGGTGGGCATAGATTATGCCAACCTTAGAAGATCTGAAACAGAAATGGCCGAAACCAGACCTGTTAATATTGCACTTGGGAGGTAATGATTTGGGGGAATGTCCATGGGGTTTGCTGTGCAAGGAGATGATAAGGGATATGGGGACAATACAACAGTGGTGGCCACAGGCAAGGATAGCCTGGTCAGAGATGGTGCCTAGGATGGTTTGGCGGCAGGCCAGGGATATAAAAGGGGTGGAACGGGCCAGGAAGAGAACTAACAGGAAGATGGCAGCTTGGTTAAAGGGGGGGGGGGTGTACATAGGACATAAAGGAATATCCTATTCCAACCCAGGAATGTACAGACAGGATGGGGTGCACCTTTGAATAGTAGGGATGGCAACATACGGTCAAATTGGAGGATAGCATAGAGAAGTGGGAAGAAGAGGGTAAGGGGAGGGGGGAGCCCATCATTCAATCACATAAGCTGGAGATGGGATAGTGGAAGAAATTTTCAGCAAATTAAAAATTAAAATTGGGGTGAAGGGAGGGGGGGCCAAGTAGAAACCATGGGCTGGGCTCAGACGCCCGGACATGGAGGCAAGCAAAAAGGATGAGGTAGGAAGGGTTTAATATGAGGCACAGTTGCCAATGGCAGCTAGAAAAGGGAGGGCAGCAAGGGGAATAGGAGAAGGAGTATTGGGCTTCCAAATGTCCAGACCCCAAGAAGATTATGGACAACAAAAAGACGAGGACCACAAGAGGAAGAGGACCAAGGGGTATCGGGCTTTAAAGCGTCTGGACCCCAAGAAGACAACGGAAAAAGGGACATTTTGAAACATGTGATTTGAAATATGTAAATCTTTAAGATGGAATGTAAAATGGATAGCTTTGAAAATGAAGGACTGTTGAAAATGTAAGAAAAGTAAAATGCAATCATTGTAAGACATATTTAATAAATCAAATTGCCAGTCGAGCACCAGCAAAAAGTTGTTGTGCCACTCTTGTCTGGGGATCTCCATCTGACAATTTTATGTTGTCTTGCGCATGCAGCACAAGCAACATTTTGTGGCAGCTTGCTAGAGTAGCAGATTGTGGAGGTGTGGCAGTGTTGTGACCAGTGCCATCACTGCTTTTCTGGGCTGGTCTCTGTGACAACAGTGAATGAGTACACTGTCTATGAGAGCAGCTGAGAAGCATGCCACCAACTTGAAAGAATTGCAGGACATGTCTTGCCTGCTGAAACATTTCAATAAACATGGTGGAGGCTGTTGCCATCCACCTCTCACAATCCTTAGGAAGCCTACTATAGGGGTGCCCAATCCCCCTGTCAGCATGTTTAACCCCCTCAAGATTGTGTGGCACACTGGGAGCCCACCCCAGTGTGCCTCATGTGTTCCGAAGCTGACGGTGGCGGCATGTTCCTGCTCTAGCCCCAACCCACCCCCATTGAGTGCCACACTGGGAGCCCACTCCAGTGTGGCCAACATAACCCCCAAAGTCATGGGGCACCTGGGAGCCCACCCCAGTGTGCCCAACAGTTGTTTTATTTCACCTGTAAATGAAGAAAACCTTCCTGTGATGTCCATTCCTGAAAAAAGAAAATGATCCATCATTGAATCTGGAGCACCCCCTCCACCAACCCACACCCATGCTCTATGCACCCCACCTCCCCACCCTCCTCACCTCATACTTACTTCCAGAGGTCCGGCACTGTGATGTTCGGTGGAGTGGGAACACGTCTGCAGTCTTCAAAGCTGACAACGAACTGAAGAAATGCTGGCAAGTTGTATAACGGCATCAGTGGGGGATCAACTTAGGTGGACATCTTGGCCATTTTTTTTACTTTTGGCTCCACATTGTCAACAATGTGTTCTTGAGACCTTTTGGGACCAATTAACAAAACAATAGTGTTACTTTTCATGAGGTGGGCTCCCAAAAAGCCTATTTTGCAAATTTGGTGAAACAATTCCAAAAAATGACTGTGTTACGAGTGTGCATTGCTCAGTTTCCACAAACACTCGTAACATTGCCATTTCTTCACACCTCCTTATGAATGGTACAGTTGTCATTTTTCACATCCTGCCTGAAATGTGTTTTCACACATCTGACGCACAATGGTGTGGTCGCTGTGGCAAATTAACGTTTGGGACAAATTAATAAAATCACAGTGCCACTGTTCATGAGCAGAGGTCCCAAATGCTTTCATGAGGTGGGGTCACAAAAAGCTCATGTTGAAAATTTGGAATGCAAATACCAACAAACGCCTGGAGCATTAGGGTTTCTTACCATAACATCCCACCCTGTAGAGACTGACAGGCGTCAGGGGTGTGGCTTTGGATTTTCTGCTATAATGCTCACATCATTCCACCCCTACCCCACCCTGCAGCCAGTGACAGGCATCAAGGTGTGCCTTGGACTCTTTGGCCCCAAAGTTCACCCCATTCTTCGATACTGCACCCATCTCAATGTATTTCCTTATGGAATGGGGTGAGCGTAAGGCCTGATGACCCCAAGGCACAACATGACACTTGTTGGAGTCTGCAGGGTAGGGTGAGGTGAAATGGCATGAACATTATGGCCAATGACCCAAAGGCATACCTCAATGCCTGTCAGTCTATGCAGGGTGGGGTGGGGTTGTGTCAGTTCCATACTTTACTGCCATTCCTATTATGCATCTCTGTAACTCCTGTACTACCAGTGCCAATGCCAGCAAGACAACATTCGGCTTTGACAAATGCTTGTTTTTATTAACTTTCTTCTGGACAGATCTGAGAAAGCAAAACCTTAAGGTCATAGGAAAATAGAAATTGATGGCAGATAAGGACTGCTAGGCATATCCAGTCTGCTCATTTTCCCTACCTACTGCAAAAGCCACACACACTACTTGATCTCTGGCTTTACATTCTTGTTCTTATCGCTAGGATTCCTCTATGCCTGTCCCATACATTTTTGAATCCCCCCACTGTGTTTGCTCCCATCTGCTCTGCTGGGAGTCTATTCCATGCATCTAACACCCTTTCCATGAAGAAATACTTCCTCACATTACCCCTTAGTCTACTTCTTCCAATCTCATGTCATGCCCCCTCATTCCCGAACAACTCCTTTTCTAGAAGATGCTACCCTCCAGTACCCTATTTATGCCTGTTAGATATCTGTAGGATACTATCATATCTCCCCTGTCTCTTCTCTCCTCCAGGGTATACATATTGAGGTCTCCCAGTCTCTCTTCATATGACTTTTGGTGCAGTCCCTGCACCATCTTTGTTGCCCTTCTATGAACTGCCTTCTCCCTGTCTATGTCATTACAGAGATGCAGCCTCCATAACTGGACACAGTACTCCAAATAAGGCCTCAGCAATGATTTGTACAGTGGCAACAACACCTATTTTTTTCTGCTGATGATACCTATCCCTATACACCGCAGCATCCCATTGGCTCTTCCCACAGTCTTGGTACATTATCTGGCCACCTTTAAGTCATCAGCTATGATTACCCCCAAAGTCATTTTCCTGCTTGGTGACCATCAGTATCTCCCCCCCTTTCAAGTAATCCTCCCCTGGGTTCTTGTGCCCCAAATGCATGATTTTGCACTTTTCTGTATTGAATCTCAGCTGCTACGCTCTAGACCATTCCTTCAGTTTTCATATGTCCCTCCTCATTTTTTTCCACCCTTCCCAGAGTGTCCACCTTGTTGTAGATAATAGTGTCATCTGTAAAGAGACACACCTTCCCTTCTAGCCCCTCTGCAGTATCACTTATGAAGACGTTAAACAGGACTGGCCCCAGAATTGACCCCTGTTGCCCCTGCTGATCACCCTCCTTTCCTCAGACTGAGCTCCATTTACCACCACCCTCTGCCTTCTATCACTCAACCAGTTTCTAACCCAGTTTACCACCTTGTGACCCACTCCCAGGCTGCTTATCTTGTTCACAAGTCTTCTATGTGGAACAGTATCAAAGGTCTTAATGAAATCCAGGTAGGACATGTTCATCACTCCCCCCGATCCAATTCCCTAGTCACCCAGTCAAAGAGCTCAATTAGATATGTTTGACATGACCTTCCCACTGTGAATACATGCGGTCTAGGATCCTGTGCTCCGCTGGATTCAAGGTGTTCCACAATACTTTCTTTAAGTAGTGATTCCATAATTTTCCCCACTATTGAGGTGAAGCTGACTGGTTTATAGTTTCCAGCCTCCTCCTTACTCCCACTTTTGTGAAGAGGTTATAAATCTGTCCTTCTCCAGTCCTCTGGAACCACTCCTGTGTCATGTAATTCATTGAACAGGGCTGCCAGTGGAGCTGCCTGCACCTTCAGTAGGTCCCATAATATTCTAGGATGTATCCCATCCAGTCCCACTGCCTTGTCCACCTTCAGTTTTGTGAATTCTTTTATGACTCTGTCTTCCATAAATGGACTGGTCACTGGTGTCCATCTCCCTTCCATATTTGCCCATGTTGCCTAACTGTTGTCCCTCACCTTCTCCTTCTTGTGTGAATGCAGAAAAAAAATATTTGTTCAGTACTGATGCTTTTTCCAGGTCCCCTCCCATGCACTCCACTTCTTCTCCTTTAAGCCTTACAAACCCACCCCTGTTTTTTCTTCTTTCACTAATGTACCTAAAAAGAGTCTTGTCCCTTTTTTTACCTCCTGTGCTATTTTTTTCTTTGGTTTGCACCGTTGCACTCCTGACTGCTTTCCCTGCCTCCCTCTGTTTATCCAGGTACACCACCATGTCCTCATCCTTCTGTGTTGCCTTGTACTTCCTGAAAGCCATCTTTTTCACCCTTACCTTCCCGGCCACCTCCTTTGAGAACCACGGCAATTTTCTTTTTCTCTTGCCCTTGTTTACTTGCCTAATGCACAGGTTTGTTGCCTCTGCTATGGCTCCATTCAGGTATGCCCACTGCTCCTCAACCCCCGCCATTCATCCCTCCCTGCCAGGGCATTCTTGTGACATATCCCCATCTTAGTAAAGTGTGCCCTCCTGAACTCCAGGACCTTCACCTTTGTGTGGCTTGACTCTGTTGCTGTACTCATACTGAGCCACATTGTGCAATGATCACTGGACCCCAGGTATCCACTCACACTGACATCTGCAATTCTGTCCCCATTGGTGAGTACCAGGAACAAAACTGCATCCTCTTGGGTGAGCTCTAGCACTAGCTGCCTGTGGTCTACCCCTTGCATGGTATACAGTATGTCCCTGCTCTTGGCTGAGGCAGCAGCTGGGATGCTCCAATCCACATCTGGCAGATTGATATCATCTACCAGCAGCACCTCCCCTTTAGCTGTCATTGTGTGGATGAGTTCCACTAGAACCCTGTCCACCTCCTCCCCCTGTGCTGGAGGTCTGTAAATCATGTCCAGACTGCTTACATAACCAAGGGGAATCAGAGGTCCTGAAACATGTCATTCTTTTTTTGTCCAGTGTATGCTAAAAAAGGAAATTATTGATAGGGAATTTTCAGTAGAGCATGCATCTACTGCACCAACTAATAATTTAATAGTTGCACTTTATAATAAAAGAAATTCACTAAAATACCACCAACAACTTAATCTGGTTTGATTTCAGTTAGTTTCTGTATCCTTTCTTCTACCTGGAATTCTGCAGAACTGGTCACTCTGTTATATATTTTACTGTTGAATGATTGCTTGATTGTCAATTGATGTATTACACTGAGAAATTCTGCAGAACTGCCATTACACAGTTTATGTGTATCATTGCATAATTTAGCCAGAAAATTCTGTAGAACAGAGTCAGAGGATTCAGATTTTGCAAACTGGAATTTCAGAAAATTTTGTAAAATTTGCAAACGTTTGCTAACTATTTGTGAAATTAGATTTCACAGTTTCTGCCCAGTACAACCACAGTGCCATTGTTGCTTCAGTGAATGGACACTGGCCAGTTTCTTCACTATAGGGCCCCCCACTGGTGTCATACACACCCTCACACATGTGGGTCTATCACACAGTTCTGAAATGGATATAAAAAGTGCATTTCCATAAAATATTCATGGGAACAGATTAAAAAATCAAGATGGAAAGAAACAATACAAAATAGTATACAAACAGAAAGTGTACATCAACACACATATATAACTACAGTGACACTGGCACAGTGATTTCCCTACAGTGACACCCTGACAGCGGCAGATGTTGTGGCTATGGGTGTTTTGCACCAACGAACTTTGTGGTGATGGGGGACATGTATCTAACTCCACTGTCATGTGTGGAGTTAGATATACAAAGTAGGGGGGTGCGGGAGCCAAAGCCCCCTACATGGGGTGGTGGTGCAGTGGGGTGCAGCCCCACCCCCACATTTCTCTATTCAGCTGTGTTGGTCAGTGTAGCGGTATTGCCAGTCGTTGTCGGACTGCATTGCTGTCAGGGATGTCACCATGTGTCCATCGCTGTGGGGGGCGTTGAGGTCAGGGTTGTCACGGTGTTGTCAGAAAATTATAGAAGGCTACTGGAATTTTGCCATTCCATTGCCCCAGGATTTTGTACAGAACTAGCATCATGCCATAGAATCTATGTAGTGCCACATAATGTATTGGTCTTGGTGGATGCATTTGCAATGAAATACACCATTCTTTCATAGTGACTTCCCCTTCTTGTTTATCCTTAAGCCCCACCACTATGATGCTCAGCATGCGGTGTCATTGATGACATCACATTATATTTTGGCAAATGTTTGGGCTGTATTCTGCCACATAAATGAATGAATCATGCTACAGGAATCAATACTGCTACTGAAGCCTAGGAGACCTACCACAGAAATCAGGACTGAAGTGCCACAGAGAATGATGGGCAATGTCTATATTTGTGAAATGGATAAGATAAACCCATCTTGTGGCTGGCCTGGTGGTGTTAAGGGTTGAGGCATTGAACACCACACTTCGCACCATGCTGGTGACCCATGTTCGGAAGCGAGCTTGGGCCACCAGTGATTGGCCAGGGGGGAGGGTGTAGAGCAGGATACTTTCCAGAGAGGGACATAACGGTTCCCCAACTCTTGACTGCCACCCAGTGGAGGCTTGGTAGTAGAGCCAAGCCAAAGGTAACCCTGGCATTAGGCCAGGTGGTTGGAAGGGGCCATTACTGGAGCCTCAGAGCACATGTGCACCTCCATGCACATGCGTGACTGTGATCCATGATCCTAGGGTAACAGGAGAAAAAGCAGAATCCCATGTCTCCCCCATTGTCAAGGAGGTGCATGTGGTAACAGGGGGGTAAAAAGCTATATGGAAAAAATAAGAGAAAAACACTACTCCACCACTGGTGTAATTACATCACATGACCATGCATTATTTCCCAGCAACCTTAAACCTGCACCTTTTTCATGTGTTTTGTCCCCCTATACTGCATACTAATGTTGCACCCATTTTAAAAATGAATAACATACTTCAAGGTGTGCAGTCACTGTCTGATATGTGCACTTCTCGGTTGGTTGAAGACCATCTAGTTTGCCTAATGCCTCTGAAGGTGTGTGTTATCATATGTAAACATATACAGTATAAGACAGATAGACAGATAGATAGATAGAGAGATAGATAGAGAGATAGACAGACAGATAGAATCTGTGGGTTATACAGAATGCCCTGACTCAGAACATGCATTAACATTCACAAGTGGGGGGGGAGGACCATAACTTTGCAGTGACAAAAACATCAGTGAGTTTTTAATGTCCTGCCCCCTCACAAGTGATGATGCTGTAAATGGCATACTCTAAGTCAGGCCATGGTGTGTCTAGTTTATACCACAAGCAGTCAAATGTAAAGCTTTCAAACTGGCTGCTTTATGGAGCTTTAACTGTTTTTTTGTTTTTTTTTGCTTTCCCTGCTCATATTAAAATTTCCAGTTAGAATGCTGCAGAGCTCAAATCTGGTGTCATCAAGCATTGTAAAACTGCTCCACCTCTTAGATGTGAAGTCCCCGGTAGCTAATTAAAAATGGACTGTTCAAGATAACATAATTGTGATGTAGTGGATGTTAAGAATATGTGTTTTTCATGAGGACTGATGTGTGAAAATTTCTGTTGTTGTATTGTGTAATAACTTGTTGACATAGTGATTGTTCTTCTGTTATTCATCTTACATAGTGCCAAAAGATCATCACTAGCATATTGTACTTTGTGTCCTTGGGTAATCATTTCCCAAATTTTATCAGTATGTTTTGTACTTCATCTAGACTTTCTGGTCTATACTGTTTTTATTTTGCACAGTTGTGCGACTACACCTATTTTATGTAAATGGCTGCTGCAGTTTTTGTTATCTTGCGCCCAGGACGTGACAGAAAATAAGATGCAAAAACATACACCTTTTCTAGCATGCAAAAACAAATATAAACATGAAACAAACTGGAACACTGGGACAAGCTGCAATTGTGCTAACATTCATCTCTGGTGTAAATTTCTCCAAAAAACACATGCTACTAATATCATATTATAAGTAACACTGCTGCTTTGTTGCTGAAAACACAAAGCAGGGGACATAGTGTATTAAAAACCCTGAAGTAAAAGGTAGGTTAATGAAACATGCCTGTGCTGCTACTGCATGTTCGTAGTTGACCCCATTTGACCATAACATAACCTTTCACCCACTTCACTTGATTTTAGAACCACACACATGGCATTGTGGAAGCATCAGTACTCAGAGGTAAAATATTTCAATAAAAGGGGTAACTATGTATCACATTCTCAGCACGCAAGCCATTAAAAATCAATATGACAAAGTGGAAAGAGAAAAACATAGATTGCCCACTTTATATAACTGTCTCTGGTGACAGCTAATAGCTCTCCTTACCTTAGAAGTGTGCAGTAAAATAAGATGAGGCTTGTCACATTGTTCTTGGGCAATACGTTCTACATCTAGGTTACCTCACATTTTTAACAAGTCAGTCAATACTAACTCTTTTAAAAATGTATGCCACCTTCCAACAAATAGAGAAGTGAGGAACCCACGTCAGCTGTGGATACCGTGTAAATTCTCTGCATCCCTTCACTGTTGACATGATTAGAGATGACAGGGACATGAAACTGGGCTTAATAAAAACGTGAAATCTCCATAATGAGGACCTCAGGAAGGCAGCAAAAGAATGAACTTGGGCTTTTTTTCTTTAGACGGAAGAAGCCAAGAGGAGATGGATGGTCAGCTCTGAGAGATGCCACCACTGTAAAATATGGGATTTGAGAGTCTGATCAAAGACAGGCTGCCTCTGTGAATGGAGATGTAGGAAAGGCTTTTATCATGGAAGAGATGGAAGAGAATTTGGTATCAACTCTGGAACTGTACTTCAAAAACAAACACTGCTAGAACCAAAAATTATATCATCTAGACTCCTTTCTTTCTATCCCCTCTCCTACCAACAGATATGCAGCTAAGTTGTGTGCACTACCCCCAAAGGCCAACAAACCTATGGTTTTAAAGGGAAAGTGTTCCATTGTTCTGTGAAAAGTGCAGCACTCTTGATAAAATTGCTACTGCTACCTCCTTAAAATATTTATCCACCCTGTGATACCACCCACCAAAAACACAGGTGAATTTGGGAATGCAACATCAGTAATTGAATTGTGCCAGCAACAACTAGATTAAATCTTGTTTAATCTATGCTTTTGTACATATACAAACATAGGAACATTTAGACAAGAGGAGGCACATGCCCATCCAGCGCTTTTGCCATTTTTCAATGGGAATAACCACTGATGCCCATACTTGCCTTATGTTCGTCTATGTTTAATTATGTCCTGCAACTGATGTACTCACACTGCCTACTGGTTTAAATGATATATCTTGGATTAGTCTTTTAACATCTCCTTTGGGTTTCTATTGTCTTGGTCACATGAGCTACTTTCTGGAGTCCCTTATAGATCTTTTCGGGCTCCTTCTCGTTTATCTATACACTATGCCAGTCTATACATTATGCCATTTAAGTAAATTGCTTAAGTCTTCTAATTTCTCTTTCATCATTTTGCTAATGAGACCCAGATATATAGTACATCTTTTTCCCAAATGTTCCCGACAATATTACTGAGACGTTTGATAAGGGTTAAAATGCAATTTTAGCCTGGTGTGCCCACAATTCTCTCAAAATTTATTGAAACAAAACTAAAGTGTTACTTGTACCCCTTTTCAACTTTACTAGATTCCTACCGTCAGCTATGTGCATGGATCTTAAGTAAACATTTTTCTGCTTTTTCTTCTACTGCCCCAAGCTTCTGGAATTCAGTCAATTCATATGCATGGACATCACCAAATGTTTTGAATTTTCATAGTGCCTTAACAAATTAACTGCTATTTATCTGTGTTTGCCTTTGTATTTTTCTTGGTTATAATTGTATTTTACTATTTATTTTTATGATGTACAACATGTTGATAATGTGAGAATTGTACTTAATATAAAAATAATAATATTACAATGGCAAGAAAGAATCCTGGGCTCTGACTGATCAATGCCCACTTTCACCAGTGATGTTATCTTAGTATAACATCACTGTATAAAGGTCAAGCACACATGATCACAACAAACCTTGAAAATATCACTACACACACCTGAAGTCCACTCCTGCACTGCCAGCACCTTTAGTTTCCCCCTTGGGCTTTGACTGGACATGACACACTGTAACATAAAGCTCCTAATCCCCCCACCTTTACAGATCCCTGTCAGACATCCAAAACAGCATACACCCATTCTCCAAAGGACAGCATTTCCCTGTCACCTCACTGGCTTGCTGACAGCCCAAAGTTTACATTCCTACATGAAAATGAAGCCTTTAAGAGCCACTGATGCCTCAAGAAGAACTTTGAAAAACATAATGTTTGGACACAGTGCAGCTTATATTTCCTGTTAACTCTGTATGTCTTATCCCCATTATTTATTATGAGGTTATATGCTTGAAAACAGGATAGTTGTTCCTTGAAGGTTCATCAGCTCCTATTGCTTCTTCCCAACCTGATGTCATAATGCTCTGATTGTGACATCACAATTATTCCCATGGCAACATACTATGATGTCACAAGAAATCACTGTGATTTCAAGTAGGGACTAAGCTATGGAGGCGGATGAACTCTAATGGATAAAAATCTTGTTTTTGTGGTAATTTCTTCACTAATAAATAATGGGGAAGAAAAAACTATAGCAGATCATTGAAATACAAGTTGAATTGTGTCTAAATATCATGTTTTCCAAAGTTTTCCCAAGGCGTCAGCTGCACTTTAAATTCACCAGCTTGCTGGCAGGTAAGGACATGGCACATGCTTTTTTTAAACATGCACCATGCTATTGGCAGAATGGCAGCTTCATGTTTCAGTTTGCAGTCTCCTGGTACAAACACTAAGTAAGACCAACTTTACTGGGAGGCCTTTAAAATCAAAGGGAACTACCAAAAGCATACACAATGTTTAAACAGTGGGAACACATCACATTGTATTTACTGGTTGGCTGCTGTTTTGTGGTTGGGTGGACACATATACACTTCAAAGTGTAGTTTCCAAAGAAAATTTAGACAGGTTCTCCCTTCACTTTCACTTTTCTTGTACAAAACTGGAAACAATTGCTTCAGTCTCCTTGTACAAAAACAGGAACAATATCCAAAGAAATATACAGACCAAGGCAGACAAATGGGGTGGGGGGATGCAACATCAGAGCACACAGACCAGGCTCACACGAGTCACCTACTGGCCAAAAGTAGCAAGTAAGTACTTCTTTTTAATATATGTATACCTCCACTTAGAAAAATCATAAAAAAAAACAAACAAACTGAACACTACTTAAAAAAATGTGTAATTCTTTTTGCATTTTTTTGTACTCAAGCCATTGTATAATTGCAATTATGCACTCCAGGGTACGTGCCATGCTAGGAATAATGTCACTTCTTAGGTGTTGGATGCACTCGACCTGTAGCCGTGTATCCAACCACCTGAGGCATGATAGTATTCCAGCATGATACACACCTTGTTATGCATTATTTGTTAATATAATACTGTTACTTTTATTTTTGCATGTATATTTTTTACTATTTTTTGGCTGTTTTCCTCCTATCTTCAGTAACCCAGCCACACTTGGAAATGAACAATGAGTCAGTCCTAGCATTCCAACAAGTAAATACATAATGAGCATTTGAAAAGCCTAAACCAGCTAGAGGGATATAACTTGAGAGTCTACTGGAGAGAACTGCTGTTTTGGTCACAGCACTATAATAATAATAATAATGTAGTAATAATAATTATACTTTATTTTTATAGCACAATTCTAAAATCAAAGTGCTTTACATAATTAAAATACATATAAATAACACAATAAACAATTAAAAGTGATAATACAGAGTGCAAATAGATCAGATAAAATAGTCATTGAATACTTGCTTAAATAAATAAGTTTTCAGGGCTGCCTTAAAGCTCTCCACAGTCCTGCACTCTCAAATCTGATGAGGTAGAGAGTTCCACAGGGTGGGGGCACCGTACATAAAAGTCTGGGCCCAGGCATTTTCGGACGAATCCTGGGAACCTCTAACAACCTCTCGTTAGTTGAGCGGAGAGGGCAGCCAGGGCTGTAGGGAATCAGGAGCTCTTGCAGATAGCTTGGACCCAGTCCATGCAGGGCCTTATAGGTCAGAAGTCCAACTTTGAAGGTGATCCACCACTGAACAGGCAGCCTTTGCAGTTCACGCAGCACGGGAGTGATGGGACTTGAACAAGAAGTCCCCGTCAACAACCATGCTGCAGCATTCTGCACCAGCTGAAAGTGACAGATATCAATCCCCGGCAGCCCCAGGTACAGGGAGTTGCAGTAGTCTAAGTGCGAGTTCACAAAGGTGTGGCTCAATGTAGGCAGGTCACCAGACGGAACAAGGAGCCTGATTCTGGTGAAGTTTCTAAGACGGTAAAAGGCCGACTTATTGGCTGCCGACACCTGTGAATGCAGTGTCAGCCTATCATTAAGAACCACCCCAGGTCATGCACCTGTGCAGAGGAAGGCAGCTGGGCAGCCCCACGCTAAAGTCCTGAGGGAAACCCTGCTACCGATCTCTCTATCTGGCAACCTGGATCCACCACCAACACCTCAGTCTTCTCAGAATTCAATTTCAGCCAGCTGGATTTCATCCAGTTATGGATTTCTGCTAGGCAGCTGTTAAAGATTGAGACCACACTATCCTTATCAGGTGCAAAAGATAAATAGAGCTGGATATCATCTGCATAGCAGTGAAACCTCAGCCCATATCATCTTACAATGTCTCAGAGGGGTGGCGTGTACACTGTGAACAACATAGGGGACAGCACCAAGGCCTGAGGGATCCCACAAGGCAGAGAGAATGGGCTAGAGGAAAAAAAAAATGACACCACCCTCCGAGATCTGCCGGAGAGGAAAGAGTTAAACCAACTGAGGACTGGACCAGCCAGGCCACAGATGACCCTCAGGTGCTCGAGCAGCACCCCATGGTCCACAGCCTCAAATGCTGACGAGAGATCTAGAAGCACCAAGTTGGAACATCACTTCTGGTCTCTTGCAATCAGAAGATCATTGAGCACCTGAAACAGAGCAGTCTTGGTACTATGTCTCTTCCAGAAACCAGACTGGAGGGGCTCGTAGATGTCATGGATGGTTAGATGGTTCTCCAATTGCTGTGCAACCACCTTCTCAATCACCTTCCCAACAAAGGGAAGGTTAGAGATAGGCCTGTAGTTAGCAAAGCAGTTCTGGTCCAGAGCAGCTTTCTTAAGGAGTGTTGTCACCACCGCCTCCTTCAGGAAGCCAGGAAACTCACCCAACTCTAAGGAGCACCACACAGTCTTTCAAAGGACCAGGCTGATAGATTTCAGACACCGCAATAACAGGTGTCTTGGGCCCAGATCCAAACTACAGAATGTCGGCCACAAATGCTGGACAGTCCACACAACATCAATGATCTCCAGTTGGTCAATTGGTATCCAAGAGAATTGAGGGGAGGGGACCAAGCACTGATCATCCTCAACCCCCATAGAGAGTGTTGGACTGATCTCGGTCCTGATGTTGGACACCTTATCTGCAAAGAATCAAGCAAACTCCTTACACTTCACTTGTGACAATGCACTTCGGACCTGCAGACAGGATGACTTACACAGCCTGTCCACAGTTTGGAAGAGCTGAGCTAGTCGGTTCTGAGCAGCAGCAATCTACTGGATAGGAACTCTGCCTTCTTACGGGTGATTGCTGATTGGCAGATTTGATAATGATCCATCAATCTAAGGTGGTTAGCTTCAAGGGCCAATTTCCACCAGCTTCGCGCTAACCTTTGTCCAACTTGTCTCAACTCCCTTATGGTCTCATCAAACCAGAGGGACCGAGGGCAGGTAGAGAGAGAGAGAGGATGAACATGGACTGAAGTGATAGAATCCAAAGCTTTAGTAACAGCCTTATTATAGGCTTGAACTATAGTCTCTGGATCCTCGCCTACCCCTAAGAATCCTGATAGGTCCAACACTACCAATATACCATCCGGGGTCACAACCCTCAAGGGCGGTATCTGACCATCTCCACAGGGGCAGACCTATAAGGAGTGCCTGGAGACTGAACCTTATGCTGTGGTGATCCAACCTTATGACTGGTTCCACCCCCAAGTCGAAGGTCTCCATCCCCAGGAGGAAAACTAGATCAAGTGAGTGATCATGATTATGGGTAGCAGAGGCAACAACCTGTGTGAACCCCAAAGAATTCATAAGTTGGAGGAAGTTTTGCCCAAATGGTGAGAGTTCATCATCGACCCAGGAGTTGAAGTCACCCAGGACCTACAACCTGGACGACTCAAACGCCACATCGACAATGAAGTCTGCTACTTCCTGTAGAAATAACTTCTCACCCCTGGGTGGATGGTAGATGAGAACAATCCTGCAGCCCACACCTGCTATCATGGCAAACTCAAATGATCTAGTCTCCTCAACTGGCACACCAGTAAGTCCCAATTCCAATCTAAAACAGACGGCTACACCCCCGCCCCTGCGGTCCGATCCCGAGTCGTGTATCACCGAGAGCTTGGCTGGAACAGCTACCTCCAAAATGGGGCCTGCATTATCATCCAGCCAGGTCTCGATGATGTAGGCCAGGTCTGCTGTGCAACAAGATTGGCGATAACCGCCATCTTGTTCCTAATAGACCTGGCATTGCATAACACCACTTGAGTCAGACGGGATTCTGGGGTCGGCCGAGTTAACTGCCAAAAATACTGGAGCCCTTGGGATGGAAACTAGACATGGAGAACCACGTTCCAGAGACCATTTTGCCTGAGGGCGTCTCCTGGTCCCTACAACCCTGATACGGCCTCTCAGCTCATCTCTCCTCAGAAGTTTGGAGCCCCCATCCCACCTCTGCCTCCTGTTGACTACACCTAAAGCCCTGCAGTGACTATAAATCACTGCGGGAAGGGGAGGACAATAGAAGGGGCGGACATCCTGAATCTCCGAGGGGGAGTAGTGCCTTACAGGGAGAGCCACAGGCCAACACATCTTTAACTCTGAAGTTAATTAAAACTAAAACAACACACCTGTACTCCCTCCCAGCTCTTAAAAAAACTATGCAAACCCACAACAAAAGCTCAGGTTATAATACAACTTTCTAGGGTACCCCTTAAAATGCCCCCACTCCAAACAACAAAATAAACAGTATACAAAAACAATAATAATTCAAAATAAAACCAAATTATTAAATTTGAATATGCGATCTAAAAACCAGAGTGCTGTCACTACTCTGGAAGAAATGACCAGAAGGATCAACCCCACTTACCTCTCACATAATAGGGGAAGATCCATCATAAAATAACAAACTCAAAAATACACGCAAAACAAAAATAGATGAAAAGAAAAAAAAAAATCAGAAACATAAAAATTCCAGCAAATGAGTCATAAAATCTGAGCAAAAATGTACAGCAGATCAGAAAGGTACAGTTTCAGCTCAGTACAACAATCTGTCCAGGGAATTCTACCTTCAGTGAAGCCACAACCATTCCAGCACAACTCCACAGTCTTCATTCCTTGGATTAGGTGCACAGAATTCCAATTAATCGTGGTCTAAACCCGAAAAAAGAGGAAGGACATTAACAGAGGGGCAGATCATGAAAACTGGAAAAGAGAGGTCCCCCCCAACTGCACTGCCCTAAACAAGCTAAACTCCCCACCACCCATGACCCACAACTACAGACGCCCACGTGAGTAGTCAACATGTCCATCCCCTCCCCGGGTGGCTTAGGAGGGCCCCAAATATTCCCATCCGGATCCACAAAGGCCAGGTGAGGAACCACCCAGTCGGTCGTGGGCAGCACAAAAGGAAGACAAGTTAATGGGCAATAGCCTAAGTGTTGTGGGTATAGAACTCCCTCACCCAGTGCAACTTACTGGCCCTCATCAGCCCCAAGACAGCATCAACTCCAGTCGGCACAGAAGCAGTCACCAAATAGTTACAGTTAACTCACAAACTCCCCACTTCTCCAGCCAGTATGCAGATATTGAGGGATCAAGGCAGTTAATCCACAATAGTCACAACCCTTCCAGTCAACATCCAAATATCAAAGTATCAAAATATCCAACAACACATCAACTCAGTCCTCATCCATTTCACAAGCCAGTTCCAAAAATCCACTACAGAAACAGTTCCAAAGTTCCACGGCACAAATGCAATTCCTTCCCCAAAACAGGTTCCAAGTAAAGTGAGCTCCACCGGTCGCATTGAAACTCAGCTCCGTCGACTCTTGGATAGAGCCTGCAGGTAACCGGCAGCCGATAGCTGACAAAGGGTCGGGGAACTGGGAGAAAATACACCACATAATGAGGTGAATGCAAACCAGTTAAAGGACACCTCAGAATCTAAAACTGGCACATGAAAAAGAAACATAAACAGATAAAAAAGAAAATAAAGCAGTAAAAAGCAACATTTCAATGACAACATCACTCTTAAACTTCTGAGGGCTAGCCCACTAACTAGTGGATGGGGAACTGTATAACTGCAGGTACTGCAAACACCTGGCTCTAAACTTATTAGGCAAGGCAGTGGCTGTCAGTTTCTCTCAAGACTGGCTGTGCTTTAAATCTTTAGGGGCAAATTCTGTAGGTGAGCAGGAGTGGTGATGTGGGTTGTGAGCTTGTTGAGGTACGGTGGGTTAATCAGAAGAAAGAATAATAAAGAAACATTAAAAAGTAAAAAAGAGTGGCTGTCTTTTGGTGTGAAGTGGAGATCGGTAGGAGCATCCTGTGAGACTCTATAGCCTGCACCTACACTGGTGCAGTCCCCTCTTCCACTCTCCCCAGTCAACAACCTTTGCTCTCACCCTGAACTCAGTATTGTTATCCTTCAGTACTTTAGTGTACTGTAATTCAAATGTGGTTACTTTATGGTATTGTTCTGTATTTTACTTCATGCAATTGTTGTCTTTGCACAATTATTTATGATGATCATTCACCTATTGTTTTTATTATTGTTCTTATGTTCCTCATTGTCCACCCTTCCCTCCAACCCACACAGGACACATTAGGAAATGAATTTACCAGCTCAATATGCCTTCCTAGTGAAAGTACTGGAATAAATAACTAACTAACTAAATAAATAACCCTGCTGTCAGTGCATCCTGAGCCTCAGTATTGAAAATGGAAACAATTCACTGGGGGAACCCACCAACTTTGATGTAGGGTTAAGCATACCTGACAGGAATCTAGGGACATATTCCTTGTTATATTCTGCATTTGTATACTTTATTCAGTCAATTGTAGTACATGTTATGCAGGAGCAGTCCATCCAGCTCACAATATATTCCTGGAACTAAGACAGACTTTTCATTTCACTCTCTGAACAGAGTTAATCTGGGTTCCTCCCCACTACCACAACCACTACCACCATTTCCACCACTGAGAAGCCTTAGCCTTCATAACTGCTAAAAATCAACGGGCCAGAACGGAAAGGTTCATGAGGGTTGCAGTCTTTCATCTTACCGCCAGGCAGTGCCACTGTGGGCATTCATGAGAAAGAGATCATTACATGGAGCAATGAAAGGGAACAACATGAGAATCAACAAAACAAGTAGTAGACAGCAGGTAGAGACATTTAGGCCCTTTCTAAAGAGATCATAACCAATCAAGTCAGGCAATTGACTTATGAAGGCTTTTAGGAACTGAAGTTATCACATTAATGTGCATACACTGAAACCTGGCACCCCATCTTGTGTCAGATGATTAGAATATGCTGGGAAGCTCTATTATTTATTGTCGTATACTGTAGCTTTAGGAATTTGTTTGGATAGGCTCTAGTTCTCTTTAATGGATACTGGTCAGTTTGTAGGAAGTACAGAACAGTTTTTATTACCTCATGTTCCCTTTTCACACCCCCGTGGGACACCAGATTTCTGAATTACTGCCATCAAATATTTCCTGTATGTAACCCCAAATACCTTTTGTTCTCGAATCTCTAATCAGAAGTTGAATGTCAGTACTTAGGACTTTAGTATCTTATTACTAGGAACATCAAGAGTTAAACCCTGGACTGCACCATCTTCCTTGAAGTTTGGGCCTAATCCTCATTAGGAAGAGGTGGTCTTTCATAACCATGTATGGGTGCATAGTGTGGCTCTGGATTCATAGAGCTCCCACTCTTCCTATGCAGAGACTTAATTTTAGATATTTTATAATTGAGATTTTTCTGAACAGGATACAGCATTACTTAGAGGACTGACATATTCCATAGTCTCCTGCTCCATGTGGAACAGGGATCTACTCTGGTGCCAGGGACTGATCCATGCCCAACATGCCTTCTGACCGCCCCCCACTCTATTTTTCAGCATGCAGGGAAGGGAGTCAAAAGGATGTGGCTCACATCACAAGTGCAGCGTTCTATGACAACATAACTCCATAGGCTGGATGCTTGCATTTGGTGTGTATCTGTTTCTTCTTTGAGGTGATCTACGGACCTCCCACACAAGAGGAAGAGTTGGACAAAGTACTTGTGGAAGCCAACCACAGAATGACAGCTAAAGGGGAAGTGCTGCTGGTGGGAGATTTCAATCTGCTGGATGTGGACTGGAGCAGCCAGGCTGCAACCACAGTCAGGAACAGAGACATCCTGGATGCCCTGCAGGGGGCAGGCCTCAAAAAGCTAGTGATAGAGCCCTCCCAAGAGGGAGCGACTTCAGACCTGGTACTCTCACCAATGGGGACAGAATTACAGGTGGAAAGACTGGGGAGTCACCTGGGACCAAGCGATCACAATGTGGTGTGGTACAATGTGAGAATATTGGAAGAGTCAATAGAGTTATGCTGTCATGGAACGCTGCACTTGTGATGTGAGCCACATCCTTTTGAATCCCTTCCCTGCTTGCTGAAAATAGAGTGGAGGGGTCAGAAGGCATGTTGGGCATGGATCAGTACCTAGCACCAGAGTAGATCCCTGTTCCACATGGAGCAGGAGACTGTGGAAGCTTAACCCCCCCCACTGTGCTTGCCCCCACTACCTCCTGTGGTAGACTATTCCAAGCATTGACTGCCCTTTCTGTGTAGAAAAACTTTCCCACATTACCTCTTAATCTACCCCTTCCAATTTCATATTGTGCCCTCTTGTTCTAGTACTTTTTCTACATTGGAAAAGGTGCCCCACCTGTACCATGTTTATGCTCTTGAGGTACTTGAAAGTTTCAATCATGTCCCCCCTGCTGTCTCCTCTCCTCCAGTGAGTACATATTGAGGTCACTTAGTCTCTCCTCATATGTTTTGTGGTGCAAGCCCTGCACCATCTTTGTTGCCCTTCTCTGGATAGTCTCCACCTTATCTATGTCCTTGCACAGGTGTGGCCTCCAGAACTGTACACAGTCCTCCAGGTGAGGCCTTACCAATGTTCTATACAATGGCATCACCACCTCTCTCCTTCTGGTAGTGATACACCTGCCTATGCACCCCAGCATGCCACTGGCCCTCCATGCCACCTTTGTGCCACTGCTTTAACACCTTAAGGTATCAGAGATGATAACCCCTAAGTCCCTTTTCTCTTTGGTGACAGTCAGCTCCCCCCCCAACCTGTAGCTCTCCCCAGGGTTCCCCTCTACTCAGGTGCATTATTTTGCACTTCTTTGCATTGAATCTCAGATGCCACATCTCTGATAATCTTTCAAGCTTCTCCATGTCCATCTTCATTTTCTGCACCCCTTCTGGAATATCCACCCTGTTGCAGATCTTGGTGTCATCTGAAACAGGTAGACCTTTCCTTCCAGCCTATCTGCAATGTCACTAATGAAGACATTGAACAGGACTGATCCTGGTTCTGGATGGGATACATTCCAGAATCCCACAGTATTAAG
Source organism: Neoceratodus forsteri (assembly GCA_016271365.2). Classification (NCBI taxonomy): domain Eukaryota; kingdom Metazoa; phylum Chordata; order Ceratodontiformes; family Ceratodontidae; genus Neoceratodus; species Neoceratodus forsteri. The sequence continues at coordinate 603,946,854 of CM057449.1, read as the reverse complement.
AGAACTCATGGAGGTGTTGGCAGCTCCACTGACAGCCCTGTTCAACAGATCACTGGAAACAGGGGTAGTACCAAAGGACTGGAGGAGGGCAAATGTAGTCCATCTGCACAAAAGTGGGAGCAGGTAGGAGGCTGGCAATTAAAGGCTAGTTGGCCTGACCTCAGTGGTGTGGAAACTAATCTAATCACTACTGAAAAAAAGGTTTGTGATACATCTAGAATCTAGCAGAGCACAGGATCTGAAGCAGCATGGATTCACAGCAGGAAGATCTTTTCAAGCAAATTTGATAGATTTCTTTGACTGGGTGACTAGGGAGGTGGATTAGGGAGGGGCAGTGGATGTGGCCTACCTGGATTTCAGCAAGGCATTCAACATCATCCCACATGGGAGGCTTGTAAACAAGCTGGGCAACCTAGGAGTGGGTCCCAGGGTGGTAAACTGGACCAAAAATTGGATGAGCGACAGGACACAGAAGGAGATGGTGAATGGAGTTCAATCCAAAGAGAGGGGACTGACCAGTGGGGTCCCAGAGGGATCAGTTCTTGGACCAGTCCTCTTTAATGTCTTCATAAGCAACATTGCAGAAGGGCTGGAAGGGAAGGTATGTCTCTTTGCAGATAACACAAAGATCTGCAACAGGGTTGACACTCCAGGAGGTGTAGAGAGAATGATACAGGACCTAAACAAGCTTGAGGAGTGGTCAAGGGTATGGCAGTTAATATTCAATGCAAAGAAGTGCAAGATCATGCACTTGGGGCACATAAATGCAGGGGAGGAGAACATAAGGGGGTGGGGTATTGATGGCCACCAAACAGGAAAGAGACCTGGGAGTAATCATATATGATAACCTAAAGGGTACCAAACAATGTGAAAAGGTGGTGAGGAGAGTCAGTGGAATGCTAGAGTGCATAGGGAGAGGTATCTCCAGCAGAAGTAAGGAAGTGGTGATGGCATTGTACAGATCATTGGTGAGGCCTCATCTAGAATACTGTGTCCAGTTCTGGAAGACGCATCTTTGGAAAGACACAGACACAGTAGAAGCAGTTCAGAGATGAGTGACTAAAATGGTGCAGGGGCTGCACCAGAAGTCATATGATGGGAGACAAGAGGATCTCAATATGTATTCCCTGGAAGAGAGGAGAGAAATGGGGGGGCATAGGATAGAGACCTTCAAATACTTCAGGATATATATATATATATATATATATATATATATATATATATATGTACTGTATATGGTGCAAGAGGGTAGCATCTTTCATAAAAGAAGATGTTCAAGAACAATGGGCCATGATATGAGAATTGAGGGAGGTAGACTCAGGGATAACGTAAGAAAGTATTTTTTAATTGAAAGTGTGTTGAATGCATGAAACAGCCTCCCTGCAGAGGTTGTTGGGGGCCAAAAGAGTAGGAGAATTCAAAAATCCCTGGGACACACATAAAGGAACTCTAGCAATAGGAAAGAGAGGGGAAAGCCACAAATCATTTAGGATCTGTGGTATATGGAAAAGGTAGGGAAATGAGTAACTAGGTGGGCCAAGCTGTCCTTAACTGCTGTCAAATTCTATGTTTCTATGGATGGAGCCTTTAGGTGTTAAAGATTTCTACTTGGGCAGGATCTGATGGGTGAACAGTTGTACTGTGATTGGTGGAATCCAGTTATGTGAACATGAAATTGGTACATACAAGTTCAACTGCACAGGCCAACAAAATGCCTTTTCAGTTGATCATTTTGGGTTTAACCATTGTATAAGTGTGATAATAAATTTCTGGGTGTGTGATTGTGCTATAATTACTGGCTAACGCTTTTTCCCATAGGGAAACCCAGTTATAATTTGCCGTTATAACCAGCTCGGCTGGTTATAACAGCAAACACGCACCAGGTTTCCCTTGAAACAGCCATCCCTCAGTCGCTGTTCTCTGATGTTCTGTGAAGCAATCCCATGGCGCAGCGCACTTCATGCTCCTCATATTCGGCAGTAATTTTCTTTTATTTAAAAACTCTTTGTCTTAAGTAAGCTACTCAAAACAGAACCAAATAAAAGAAAACCTCGCAGGGCCAGCATGAGATCACAGCCCGTCCACGCCACATTGCCCCTGCCTCTCAAACCCGGAAGGACGCTGCAACCGCCGCTTGGTGGTAAGTTAATATTTAAACAAAATCAATGTTTCTACACATTTTTAATCAAAATATCCTCTTCCTCCAATAAGTGCAGCAGTATAACTAGGAAGACCACGGACCCAGCAGAATCCAGAGTGGTCCAAAGCGTCCCAACACTAATCTGTTGGCTTATTTTATTTTTATAATTGCTCACGCAAAAGCGCATCTAGCAATTATAAAAATAAAGTATGGGATGGTGTTGTAAACTTGACTTTCACAACTCTCATTGTGGGATGCTTTTTATAAACCCCTCGGGCTTCGCCCTTGGGGTTTATGTAGCATCCCACAACTCGGGTGTGTGTAAAATCTCGATAAACACACCACCCCATATATTATTCTCTATATAATAACTGGTGATGCTCAATATCAACTAATTTTCAACAACTTTTCAAAAGTCATATTAACCCGCAGGTTGATATGAAAAATCTCGTATCAACCTGTAGGTTGATATGACTTTTACATCCTCGCTCCAAGAAGCATCACAAACAAATGAGAGAGTCAATGGCAGCATGAGACAGTTCTCCAACAGTAAACACACTCTCGCAACCTTCACATCACTAAAAATCAAATTAAGTGGTCAGCAACTCCTAATCAAAAAGGGAAACACAAAGGAAAACCATTTCGTTGCAGCCCTGTTTATGCAGTTTAGTTTTGTGTCATGTACTTTCATCCAGACACATTGAGATAACGCAACAGCACTGGGTGACTGGTTAAGATGCAACTAACAGGTTTTTTTTTTTGCCCCAGTTATTGTAAAAAATAAAAGACATGTGGGCGGTTGATATGGATTTTTTTAACACACCCTCGTTGTGTAATAATAGTGAAACCTCTCGAGCTTCGCTCTCGAGGTTTATATATTATCACACAACTTGGGTGTGTAAAAAAAATCCATATCAACCACCTACATATGCATCATTCTCTATATAATAACTGTACTTTGATGGTGGTTGAAGGTACTCTATATTATTTCCAAGCCTCAAAACCTCATACTGTTACACAGAAGCATAGAACTGGATGGCAAAAAAGGACTGTTTAGCCCACCTAGTCTGCCAAGATGTTTTCTACCTATTCCATCTTCACAGACTCTACCTGGACTTCAATGACCCAACCCCCTACCTGTATCCTATTTAATATTCCCCCAAAGTCTATCCCATGCATAACTGAAGCCCACCATTGTTTTGGCTTCCACTACTGCTGCTGACAACTTCTTCCAGGCTTCAGCCATTATGTTTGCTGGTCAGCAGGTTATGACTTTTCAGCATCCAATGAAGGTTAAAAACTAAACTTTTTTGATTAGAAAGAACATGACATTAATAATGTTTACCAAATGACAAAAAGAAAGAACATGGTATCCCTTAATGTTCACTTTGCATAGCAATACATTTTATTTTTATTTCTTTTAAAACAAGCATTTGTCAATGCCAAATGTTGTCTTGCTGGCATAGGCATTGGTAGTGCAGGAGTTAGAGAGATGCATAATAGGAAAGGCAGTGAAGTAGTGAACTGATGCCAACCTCACCCCCAACCTGGAGAGACTGACAGGCATTGGAATGTGCCTTTGGGTCGTCGGCCATAACGCTCTTGCCATTTCACCTCCCCCTACCATGCAGACACCGACAAGTGATGCGGTGTGCCTTGGGGTCTTCAGGCTTTATGTTCACCCCATTTCACAAGGAAATACATTGAGATGGGTGCAGTATAGGAGAATGGGGTGAGTTTTGGGGCTGAAGACTCCAAGGCACACCTCTATGCCTGTCACTGGCTGCAGGGTGGGGGTTGGGGTGGAATGGCATCAGCATTACAGCCAACAATCCCAAGTCACACCCCTGACACCTGTCAGTCTCTACAGGGTGGGACGTTATGGGTGGAAACCCTAATGCTCTGGGTGTTTGTTGGTATTTTCACTTCAAATTTTCAACATGGGCTTTTTGTGACCCCACCTCATGAACAGTGGCACTATTAGTTTGTTAGCCGGAAGGTGATTTTGCACAGCGACTACACCATTTGGTGTCACAGGTGTGAAAACACATTTTGAGCAGGATGTGAAAAATGACAGCTGTACTCTTCATGAGAAGGTGTAAAAAAATGGCAACGTTGAATATCTGGAGTGAAAATACGAAAAATTGGTGAAGTCATGAGCGTGTGTAGGAACTGTGCAACGCAAGCCTGTAATGCAATTATTTGGGGAATTTTTTTTACCAGATTTTCAACATAGGCATTTTGGGACCACCACTCATGAACAGTGTCACTGTGATTTTGTTACTCTCTTCCAAACATTGATTTCCCACAACAACCATGCCATTGTGGCCACATGAGCGAAAACACATTTCAGGCCGGAGGTGAAAAATGACAGCTATACTGTTCATAAGGAGGTGTAAAAAAATGGCAGTGTTGAAAATCTAGAGTGAAAATATGAAAAATTGGTGAAGTCACGAGTGTGCGTAGAAATTGTGCAACACATGCCCATAACGCAATTATATTGGGGATTATTTTAACCAAATTTTCAACACAGGCATTTTGGGACCACTGCTTATGAACAGTGTCACTGTGATTTTTTTAATCTGTCCTGAACATTGATTTCCCACAGCAACTGCGCCATTATGAGCCACATGTGTGAAAACACATTATGGGCAGGATGTAAAACATGAAAGCTGTACTGTTCATAAGGAGATGTGTAAAAATGGCAATGTTAAAAATCTGGAGTGAAAATATAAAAAATTGTCGAAGTTATAAGCATGTATTGAAAATGCACAATGCATACTCATAACACAGTCATTTTTTGGAATTTTTCACCAGATTTGCAACATAGGCCTTTTGGGACCCCACTTCATGAACAATGGCATTGTCATTTCATTATTCAGTTCCAAAAGGAGATTCTGTGCAGTGAGAGTGAAATGACCTTTTGGGACAAAATGAAGAGATGACAGTGCATGTGTTCATGAGGTGGGGTCCCAAGAACCCCATGTTGAAAATTTGGAGCTAAAATTCAAAAAAATGGCTGAAATATCCACTTAAATTGAACTCCCCCCTTCCCCATTTATGCCATTCTACATTTTACAGGCACTTCTTGAGTTCGCAGTCGGCTTTGAAGATTGCAGACGTGTTCCCACTCCACCGAAGATCGCAACACCGGCCCTCCGGAGGTAAGTATGGGGTGAGAGGGTTGTGGGGACGTGGGGACATGGGGTGCGCAGAGGGTGGGAATAGGTTGGGGGAGGCGGGTGCCACTGACAATGGACCATTTTCTTTTTTTCAGGAACAAAAAAAAACCAAAACAAACAAAAAAGAACACTGCCCACTGGGACGGTTTTCTCTCTTACGGGTTAAATAAAACAAATGTTGGGCACACTGGGGTGGGCTTCCAGTGTGCCCCATGGCTTTTGGGCAGGTTGAAGTTGGGCCACACAATGGGGGTGGGGGCAGGAACATGCTGACACCGTCGGCTTTCTGTTAAATAGAGGCACACTGGGGTGGGCTCCCAGTGTTCCACACAATCTGTGTGTGTGTGGGGGGGTGGCAGGCATGCCATCAGGGGGATTGGGCACCCCCCTTAGTTGGCTTTGTTTTGGTATTGTGCAGCAGATGGCAGCAGCCACCACCATGTTTATACAAAATGTTTAATCAGGCAATTCACGTAGGGAAGGCATGTCTTCTGTGCCGCTGCATGATGAGCTTGTCTTGGATTGCAGCAGCACATTACTTTCAAGTTGGTGGCACTTTGCAAACTTATGTCAGAGCTAGCATACTGGCTCATTAGAGAATGAGGAACACACCTTCTAAAGTGTACCCTGCATTTGCCAAAACTGACACACCTCTGTATTTCTCCTACTACCATCTCCTACTGCCACAAAATGTTGCTTGAGCATGTGCAAGACAACATAAAAATAGCATAAGAATACTAGTATGAGCAATGCTACCTTTGCTACTTTTGTGAGGCCCTTAAGATTTTAACAGTAAGGAGGCACTGAGTGCAGCACAATAATGTGTGTTTAATGAATCCATTCTGAACAGAGAAACAGTTTTCCTGCAGCAAGCTTATGTCTTGTATTCCTGTAACAAGCTTATGTCTTACTGTGTGTCCTGTCCCACAGTGTCACTTCTCCAATGCTTTGAGTCTTCTATAGAGGCACAAATGAAGTTACTCATAGAGAATGCTACCACTGCAGCCTGAGAGTGAAGAGTAAGTGCATTGCATGTTCAATACACTAGGTCTGCCTCCTCTATAGTGTTCACGTTTGAGGATTATGTTATTAAACTAAATTCCTAAATTAAACAGGCAATGTCACTGGGTTAAGATGGAAAGCAGAAACATTCTATACAAAGTCAGATCAGTTCCTCCTTATCAGGAGCTGCTGGACTAGGAATTATGCATGTGATCTGGTTTAGTACACAAAGTCAAAGAACAGAATTAATCAACAAGCTGAAATGCTGAGACCCAAATGAGTAATTAGAGTTTTCTTAGGAGAAAACAATGAAATATACAATCACAGAACTATTTAACATTTCCTTTTTTTAAGAAGTCCCTAATGGTCATATTACTTATCTACTAAAATGGACGCAGAGGACAGATCATCTCTTGTGTTGTTGTCTGCTGTAATTATCATGTCTCCTACAAACACCCTCTTGTGTCTAATAACTCAGCATTTTAACAAGTAGTCAACACATTTTTTCCTAAAACTTCATGCAGTGTAGTTAACATTATATGAGATGTCAGTTTTAACTGTTTCATAATCACTGGATTAAACTTTTTCTACATTACTGTAAATGTTGTAGGGAAGTAACAGTTGTTTTTTGTAAGACTGGTCCAAAATCTTGTTGAATCATCATCTGCTCTCCTAAGGAATTCCAACAACCTCAAGGGGGTTTGGATGCATAGGCAGTATTAAGTACAAAGGTTATAAGGTGGTTAATTCAGCACAATGAAATAGTAGACAGACAGAGAAAGACAAAGAGCCCTGAGGTGCTGATGGAAGCTTGGATGAGGATTGCATTAGGGTTCTGGGGGCTTCTGATAAAGGCCATGGCCTGGATATGAATAAGAAGATTAGAAAGTGGTATCGTCCAGTGGCCACATTTTTCTTTAAAAATGATTCCTGATAAAAATACCTAATGATTGAACTGTTAACTGTAACTTTGCTTTTCTAACTCCAGTGTGCACTTCATATAACCATTCTGTTTTAGTTACAGGCTTTTGATGTCCCCAAGAAATTAATGTGTTTATTTCCTATTCTTAATTTGTTTACAGATCAGCTGGGGCTGGCAGTATAGCTTAGAGTTTAGAGTAATGAGCTGTGAATTAGCCTGGTACATCCAGCAGACAGACCTGGATTTGATTCCCACAACCTCCACTTGCATATATTGTGTGACTCTGAGCAAGTCACTTAACCTCCCCAGTGTTCCCAGGTAGCCACTGGAAACAGGCACCTGTGCCTAGTGGGCTTTATCTGGTTACCAAAGAAGATAACAAAAAAAAAAAAAAATAAATAAACTTCATGTACTCAGATGGCATAAAATGATACAGTCACAGATGAAAATTCTCTCGCTCTTTTGTCTGTTGTGGTTTCCAGAAAGCTGGTTTACTTAATGACAAGGTTCATTACACCACTGCAGAATGTATTATCTGCTTATTTTCAAAGTAGTTACACAGGATAGCCCAACAAATATTTATTTATTTATTTCAGATTGGGATTAATACCTTTGAGTCAGGGACTTGTTTACAAAGGTTTGAGGTCATACAGATACATAAGACAATCAAACAACACATAGGTTACATAAGGTTACACAGATTCAATAGTAAGTTACATTACAAGTTACAGTACAAAAGGGTCCACATGAGTACATTGGATATAAAGGTAGCCCAGGACACAACATGACTAGATTTGAGCTCAGTGTGAAATAGAGCTGTTTACATTTCAGATGCAGATTGTAGTGTAAAGCTATGCCAGGGTAAGTGCAGAGTACAGCCAGAGGACTAGAATCCAAAACTTACTCAAATTAGTGAAGCAGCCAGAGAGGCTTTGTTAGTGGCTGGCATAAGGGAAGGAGTGTGGTGAGGAGGAGAATCATGATAGGGGTGAACAGAGGGAAGGGAAGTAGGCAGAGGAGGAGGGGAATACCAGGGGTGAATCAGGAGTGGAGGGAGGGGTGGTGGGGAGATGATAAGAAAAGGAGGGGTAGCACAGGGGAGATAAAGGGGAAGGGGAGAGATGTGAGGTGGGTACAAACAATGACTTGGGGGAGGGGAGGATCATTAAAACAGTTTACATTAGTGTCCAAAGGGGTGGTATGAAAGGAGCCCAGGGATTTCTGCTTTGGCAAGGGCTAGATATTGTTAGGGTTTATGGAAACATTTACAGATCTTCTCTTGGGCTAAGTAAGATGCAGATATTCCATTTACAGGAATATACTTTTGTAGGTTAATATAGCTTGGGTGACAGAAACACTGTCAGGAAGGTCATGCAACTTGCTTGTGGTCATCTACTAAGCCAATCACTTCGGTAGGCTTTGAACCATGATTTTTATGGCTGCATGGGTGGAGCCATGCTGACGTAACTTGGTATGTATAGACAAAGTAGGCCATTGGCCCATTTAATTGTCTCCCACTCATAGTGGGCTTATCTGTTGACATTTCTTATGTGATTTAATGACAGGAATTTATCTAATCTATTTTTAAATAAGTCAAATGACATAGAATCCACAACATTCTTCAGCAAATTATTCCAAATTGTAGGTGTTCTTATATTATGGAAGCTCTGATGCCTGTTTGTTCTTGCCCTATGTATAAATATTTGTTTATCATGTGATCTAAAATTTACTAATTTGTGAATCCTTTTTATGTTACATTGTGCCATTAACGCCTTGTCTTCCATGATACAGTATAAAAATAATATATCTCCTCTGATTCTTCTAGTTTCCAAGGTGTACAGATTTAGGTCTACTAATCTGTCTGCATACTCCTTATTTTTTAATCCTTTGATTGATTTTGTCAGTCTCCTTTGAACTTTTTCAACCTTTAGAATATCCTATGGGCTCCAGATCGAAGAACCTTAGTCAAGATGGGGGAGTACGTATGTCATATATAACTTTAGAACACAGTCTTTATTCCTTGAAAGGAATGCTCTTTTAATAGAATGGATAATGCTATTACATTTCCCTACAGTTTTGACAATATGTGTATCTGAGGACAATTTAGAATGTATCCATACACCAAGGTCTTTTTCACATGTACTGTTCTTCATGAGCTTGTTATTTAAGAAATATGGATGTTTTGGGTTATTTTTCCCAAAATGTATCACTGCACATTTGCTTTCATTAAATTTCATATTATATCATTCACCCCATCTTTCTATTGTGTTTAGACTATTGCTTAATTCATTATATTTTATTAATGACATAACTTCTCCACCTATTTTGGTGTCATCTGCAAATTTGGTTATATAAGACTCCACACCATTACCCATATCACTAATGTATAAACCAAACAACAATGGGCCCAGAACAGATCTCTGAGGAACACTGTTAGTAACCCTGTCCTTGTCTGACAGAATTTAATTTATTCGCACCCTCTGTTTCCTGTTGGATAACCAATTTCCAATCCATCTTACTAAAACTTTATTTAGACCTAGATCCATTAATTTTATAATAAGTTTGTTATGTAGAACCGTATCGAATGCCTTTCCCAAGTCCAAAAAGATCACGTCAACTGGTTTACCCTTGTCTAATTTACAGATAACATGGCTATAGAAGGCTAATAGGTTAGTATTACAGGAAAGCCCTCTCCTAAAGCCACGTATTGTCATGATGTAGGATAGGAAAATTACTGTGGTACCATGTGACAGGAATGTGAGGCAGTTGTCCTTCACTAAGTATTTTGACTGGTGCTACAGCACATATCTCTGCCTCCTGCTTAAAGCAGCAGTATCACATAAAAAAACACCAGTACCACATAGATGTCTTCCTTCTGATCTGCTGAGCACATAGCTGTTCAAAATTCTGTTGTGCAGTGCAGCATTTAGCTAAAGACAGCCCAGTTTCTTTTTTGTTTTTGTTTGCATTTATATGACTGCCATGTTGTACCCCCCTCTGACCTGTGCTGCCTACGGCACACACAATGACATTCTGCTTTGTTTACAATTGGTTAGGCTTCCTGTGTGGTGTGTGCTCCCTTCTGTGAAGTTGGAAAGTTTTCCAACAGTTTCCACAAGAAAGTATACTAAAGTCAGTGGTGAATGGGTTAATTTACAAAAAGAATGTAGCTAATAGTGGGAGATAACGTGAGACAGGCTGCAGCTACTCTACAGACAGGGAAACAAACACTAGCAAAGGTGCAGATGCAAGGCTGAGAGACAAGCTACATTCTCCCGGGTCATACTTGAAAACAGGCTGTCTCTGCCTAGTGTTTCTACCTAGTCAATAAAAACTAAATGAATGTTATTATGCTCCAGTGACATTTTAATGAGGTCTGTGGCTCCTATCTTTTGCTAGCACTTGTTCATCACATTAAAATTCAAGAAACATTAGTTAAATGAGTTCCTGTACGGAACTTGTTTACTGCTGTTTGCTACCAGTATGTGCTCTGCTCACACAAGCAAACCGTGTTTATTTTGCAACATACCTCAAAACAGGAATAGGGCACAAGCAGGAAGAATACTTCAGATGCTGGAAGATTACACATATAATACTCTGTTTTTAGTAAAATCCCCAGTAACACACTAAGCTGAAACTGCACTTCCTCAATTTGTGAAGGAGCACTGCAACCACAAAACGGAAATACAACACAGAGGCAATGTGACACCTGGGGTCAGGCAACTGAAAGCAATGAGGGAGCCCTCTACCACTCATTCAGTTTATTACTATTTTACTATTTACTATTACTATTACTAATATTTTTTTTTGAATGTGGCAGTACTGCAAGCATGAAGAAAGTGGCATGGGTTCTAATCCCACCACATAATTGCTGCACAATGTGTCAACAAGCTTTGAATGTGGCAGTACTGCAAAGATGCAGAAAGTGGCATAAGTTCTAATACCACCACATGATTACTGCACAATGTGCCAACAAGCTTTATATTTTTTGACAAGGCAAGCAATATCTGTACTCAGACAGACATAGGAAATGCAAACAAATAAAAGGAAGCATAGCAAGAAAGAGTAAGAAAATGAACACTGTTATGCAAAGTATCAGATAGTTATGCTTGCTATAGGAATAGTACCCTGTGGGATGAACAGGGTGAGATTGGTATTTTTTATTCAGTCCACAACTCGGAAACATTCAGCATTTTAAACTAGTCAGATTCTTGGTCCTTGAACTTTAGAGAGTAAAATACACACATCACAAAATGTTATTCTGTTTGCATCACAAAACCAGCATAGGTACAGTGCTCACTTCATAAAAGTGGCAACAAGTCAAGAACATATACTGCTAATCAGACCAGAAGTCTCCACGGAAGACTTTTTTTTACCAGAAATGTCATGAAAAAACAACAATTAAACTAGAAAAATTATAAACCTAGTAGACCAGGGAGGGGCTATGGACATGGTCTACCTAGACTTCAGCAAGGCATTTGATACAGTCCCACACAACATATTAATAAACAAATTAGTCAGCCTGGAAGTGGATCCCAGGGTGGCAGCCTGGGTAAAAATAATTGGCTGGACACCAGGATGCAGATGGTAATAGTAAATGGAGTCCACGCAAAAGAAAGGGGGTTACTAGCTGTGTACCACAGGGTTCAGTACTGGGACCGGTCCTCTTTAATGTCTATATAGTTGACATTGAGAAGGGACTGGAAAGAAAAATATGCCTCTCTGCAGACAACACAAAGATCTGCAACAGGGTTGATACACAAGGGGGAGTTGGAAAGGATGAGAAGGGACTTGGCAAGGTTGGAGGAATGGTCAAATGTATAGCAGCTTAGATTCAATGCAAAGAAGTGCAAAGTAATGCACCTGGGAAACAAAAACCCAGGGGGAGAGCACACAGGGGGGGAGGGTACTAGCAACAACAAAAATGGAAAGTGACCTGAGGGTAGTCATATCATATAACCTAAAGGTAGGCAAGCAATGTGAGAAGGCAGTAAGGAGGGCTGGGGGTTACTGGGACACATAGGGAGAGGCATCACCAGTTGAAAACAGGAAGTTGTTATCCCTTTGTACAGACAGTTGGTGAGACCCCATCTGGAGTACTTCATGCAGTTCTGGAGACCCAGTCTCCACAAGCACATTGACAGGATAGAGGCAGTCCACAGGAGGGCAACTAAAATGGTGCAGGGTCTGCACCTGAAGCCATATGAGGAGAGACTAAAGCAGCTTAATATGTAGACCCTCAAGGAAAGGAGGAAAAATGGGATATGATAGAAACTGTACCTCAAGGGAATCAGCAATGTCCAAGAGGGTAGCATCTTTCAGAAAAAGAGATGCGCAAGAACAAGGGGACACAATTTGAAGATAGAGGGGCCAAAAACAGTGGAGGAATCCAAAAATGCATGGGACAGACATAAGGCAATTCTAGAGGTGGGGGTAGGAGAAAGTAGGCTGTTGGTTAACTAGGATCTGCAGCTTATCCAGTGGGTAGGGAAATGGGCAGACAAGATGGACCAAGCAGTCCTTATTTGCCATGAAAGTCTATGTTTCTATGTTTCTAAGCATAAACCCAGGCTTGAACCTTTACGAACTGAAATGGCAGGCTGTTCAAAGTTAACTTAAGACCATTGCATCTAATGCTTCAGGAAGTAATTAATTCCACAATGGGGAGTCTTACCATAAGTAAAACTTAAAAGGCATTTAATTATAATATATAATATATGACCCTGTGAAAAGAAACAGTAATCTTTATTCATGTTTTGGAAAACGATTTAAACAAGCACTACCACTACGGAGTAGCCAACAGCTGTTATCTTTTTACGGCTGTGTGGGCAGAGTTCCACAGACATTCTGTGATCACTGTAGGAGAAAAGGGGTCTGTGAATGGAATGCAACCCTGTGTTTTTCTACAGTGATGCACCAACATCTGTACAGCATTGACTCCATCACATGTTGTTGTCCTCCACCGACTGAGCTCCCCTCTGTGGGATGGTTGCCCTCACCCCCAAGAGCACACTACTTTAGTTCAGCACATCCATCAAAACTGCACTTGCATGAGTATCAGGCATGCACAGTTCCATTACTACTGCCATCTTGTGAATGGCAAACCACCACTGCTTGACAGTAGTGATATCCACTCTGAAACTGCCGATGCCACTCCGAAAGCCACCGCCTATTTGATAGCCATTCTCCACCACTCGATACCCATGTCCCACCACCACTGCAGGTAAAAGCTCTGCTCAGCCATATTGGCTCTGACTAGAATTTGTTGGTTTCACTGTTACATGTTGAAACAGGATAACAACTTAGAGTTAGAAAGTAACCAGGGTCGAATTAAAATGAGTCACTGAGGAAAAGGTCTTGGGTGTGATTGTATAATCTAACTTATGATTCAGGTCACATTATTCAACAGTAACAGCAAAGGCTCAAAAAATATTGGGATGTATCAAAAGACATTTCATCAGCCAACGTAGTGAGGTTGTTTTACCCCTATATACATCCCTGGCATGACCCTATTTGGATTATTGCACCCAGTTTTGGTCTCCCTGTTTGAAAGTAGATATTCAGTTGGTAGAAAAAGTCAAAAGGTACTTTACTAAAATCATTCAGGGGTGTGACACGTTGGACTATGATGGAAGATTGAAAAAATTAGGCTTGCAAAGGTTGGAGAGAAGATACCTACAAGGAGACCTAATTCTTCCATACAATATTTTTAAAAACATTGAACTAATGACAGATCTTGGTTTTAAAATCAGAGACATGGGGTATAATGCCAAACTACATGATAAACAATTATTAGGAAAAATCCTACAAGACAAATAGAAGAGAGTCCTACCTTATGCAAAGAGTTGTAAAGTATTGGAACAATTTGCCCCAGTGTATTGTAGACTCACCCACTATTTACAGTTTTAAGAAACAACTTGATGTAACTCTAATGGACTTGTGGGAATAAAAGTGTATGATCACTGTATAGTGGGGGTTGGACTAGCAGCACCTTTGGTGCACATCCACCCTTACCTACCTAAGTAACCTTCCTAAGGATCTGCAAAAACATGAAGCGATAGAAGGTCCTAGTATTTTTCCTGTTATATAAGAACTGGAAGCATAAATATGCCTGTAACAGAAGAGCTACATATACACACAAAAATGTGATATAACCACTGTAAGGTAAAAAACCTGTGGAAGCAGATTATGTTGTATAAAACAATGGCTGAAATGGAGAATTTTGATTGACTAATATGCATTTAAAATGTTATTTAAATGGACAAAACCCCTAAATTAGAATGCATATGGTGCAGAATTGTTTGAAAAACATTCAAGTTTATTAATAGCAGTAAGGCACTGCAGGGTAGAGTGACCTTTAACAATCTAACCTCAGGAGTGTGATTCTCAAGGGTTACATTAACTGACAGTAACCCAACAGCTGGCTATGCCTTAATGCCTAAACAGAAATGTTTCTGACATTAGACCTGCAAAGCATGATAAATAGTGGATAGATTGCAGTGTGATAATAATACTTATAAAATGGGATCCAGTTAGCTCTACCTCCAGAGTGGCTGTAAATGAGTCACATAGTAGATGGACATGTTACTATAGATGATGTCCACATCAAAAGAAAAGACTATTACTCATGAGAGGCAATGCCACAAGTGTGTTAGGATGGCATTATCTGTACTAGTAGGGATACTGTAAGTGCGATTTTCACAGTGCAGCCTATTTTGTGGGTTGTTTTTACAAAGACATTTTTAAAGTTAAATCTTTAAATGTGCTCTTTCCTGAAGATTTTAGTGACATAAATCTTCTATTTATATTTTTTAATATAACTGGACATTTGTGCATGTAAGAAGCCTTTTTTTGATATTCCAAGAGAACTGTTTTATATACTTGTTTCAGATATTCCTAATTTTGCCTTATTTAGGGTCCCCTGTTAATCTTGTCTTTTTTGTGTCTGATTTTCGTTTTATAATTACTTAGCAGTTCAGGAACTTGGCAACATCAGTTCAGCAGAAGCCTATGATGAAACTTTCCATGCAGAGCTTCCGCTCAACTGATGCCCTTGGGTTTCTTAATTGATAAGTAATAAAAAATAAATATTAAGTTGTGGAAAAGGCAGCAGTAATAAGAGGCCTTAAATAAGGAAAAAATAGGCTTATTTAAATAAATGTTCGAAATAGTACACTGGGGCCCAGATATTCAAAAGGGTTGTGCATGGCGCAACAGTGTTGCACCATGTGCAACCCACTGATGCGCCCCGGCACGATATTCAAAAGGGGAAAGTGCGCGGCACAAATCCTGATGAGCCGGAGCACATTAGTAATGTATGTAGGCGCAGGTGGAGGGGGCGTGCCCATGCATACTCTGCAAAGCGCGATATTCAGCCCGGGATGTGCGGAGCCATGCATGCGCAACCCCTACCTGCACCCGCACAAAGTTGATCCCAAAAAAAAAAGGAACAACCGATGGCCACACACAGGTGAGCTGCTGCATTGCAGGGTGCAACATGGCAGCTGCCACCTGTGGTTGGTCACCCAAGCTCCGGCTGCACCTCCGTGGTGGCGCCCAACCCCCCATGCCTGATCGCTGGCTGAGAATAAAGATAAATCTTATATTTTGGTGGTCCAGTGGACTGCTGCCCACCCAATCGTGGGCTTCAGTAAAAATAGATCAATCCTATACCCCTGTGGTTCAGTACTACACATCAGATATGTGAATGGATCTCATATCTGGATGTGTGTACACTATATGGCTTCTACATGCCCATTGGCCCACTGTGGACCAATGGTGTACAGCCCTACCCGGCGGTGTCAGTCGGTGGTGGTGGAGTGGCAGGCAGGTGGGGTGCCTCCACCCGCCACTGACGGGGGGGCGGGGTGGTGGGGATCAGTGGACAGGTGGGGTGGGGGGTCCACTGGACCACCAGGGATATGGGTTATCTCATTCTTAAACTTAAGCCCGTGATCGGGCAGAAAGCGGTCCACTGGACCACCAGGGATATTGGATTCATTGATTGTTTAATATGTAATCCCGCGAGGGCAGGAAGTGGTCCACTGGACCACCAGGGATATAGGATTGATCTATTTTCTACTGAAGCCTGTGATCAGGCAGAAAGTGGTCCACTGGACCACCAGGGATATAGGATTGACCTATTTTTTTCTGAAGCCCACGATCTGGCAGGCAGTGGTCCACCGGACCACCAGGGATATGGGGGAGTTTATCTCATTTTCTAATGCCCGCGATTGGGCTGTGGGGCACATTGCCGCACTGCAGGGGGTGTCGGTCCCCGACGGCTGCTCCCTGGCAGGGCGCCAGGCACAAGTCATCAGGGATCAGAGCACCTGCATGCAAATGGGCCCTTAATGACATGCAAATGGCCCCATTTTCACCTTGTATACATTATGGCCCCATTTGCATGTCAACTCTTGAATATCGCAGTTGTTACACCTTGCGCAATGGAACCTGGCGCTAGCTCATCCCCATGCTCCACTCTGGCCACTGGCACTGGCGCAGTGCCACTGCGCCATGTGCACTGTGGGTGGCCAGGGTGTGGTATTCAACGCTGCTGAGCCATGGCGCAGCTCTGTTGAATATCACCCAGTCCACACCCCTGTTCAGTCAAGTTGCGCTGCGCCCATGCTTGCGCCACAGCCTGGCACAGTTTGAATATCTGGGCCTGGGTATATTAACCTTCACAAATGCCTAAATTTCATATTATTGAAAACAATGTAAAAGCAAGGTTTACATTCTCTTTAACTGCTTCTATCTGAGTTCATCTGCTGAGAACCTGGCCTTTTTGCATTCATCAAGTATTGTAAAAAGTGCTCCCCATTGGTTAAGAATGCCACTATAGCATAAGTTGCAGCCAAAGACATGACTTGATATTTCCTGGAATTTCTGTGACACCTCAAGAGAAATTCCTTGGATACCTGCAGTACCACTAATTGGCCACCAGAGAGAATATCTTTAGAAATATTGGGAAATATCCAAGTCTTTGGCTGTAATTGTACATATAGAAGGAATAGCATGTAATTTCTTTTAGATGTAAGTCATTAATAGCATCTGTACAGAAGAAATAACATACACTGTGTTACATGGTAGACCATCCTTACCCCAGATTTCAATGACATGAGAAATGTAATTCATAACAAAACAAAAAAACTTGCACTTGCATGCAAAAATCTAAATGCTGCATTCCATTTATTTTATAGCAACCATGCCAGAAGCAGCATACCAACCCCACCACCAAGCCTTGACATTTTGTGCAATCGTGCTTTATCAAGAGACGCTGATGCCCACTAGTGCCCACGCTTTATATAACAATCTTAAAGGCACAGGTAGGCAACAGTGATTCCAGTGCACAGGCAAACACTATGAATTTAAAAATGAGAGACAGTACCATTTCCACTGAAAAAAAACCTACAAGGTATCAATAAGGTGCAACATCCCTCTTATATGACTGGGGTTGGATTAAAAAGGAATATAGTTTTCGAATTTTATATAAATGGATCCAAGTCAAATTTTTCAGCAGGATCCAGTCCCCTGGTAGCTCCTAATTTAAAATCCAATATCCCTTATGTTGCGAGAGCACCTTAAGCAACCCCCCATCCATTATCACGTAAGAGGGATGATGTACCTTACTGATAGCTTGTGCTAAACTGACCTTGTTTAATGTGACAGGAAATATCATTAATAGCATGTTAATTAACTTTTGTATACATGAGCAGCATTTGCATCTTAAAGTATGTTCTCCTTCAGATCTAGATGCAGAAAAAGCAGTTACTATACTTTGCCATTTATAATGTTTCATTTCTTCTATCAGAAACAGTACTGTATCTTATTTTTAAATCTTGTACATTTTGTTCTGTGTGAGAGGAGTTGGAAGGCCTGGGGTTGGTACTCGTATACCAGCTCCCCAAAGAACTCTTCATGGCACCACTTCCAGAACTCACAGGTGGGACAAAGAAGGTTTCTTGCAGAATGTCTCTCTCTCTCTCTCTCTCTCTCTCTCTCTCTCTCTTTCTCTCTCTCTCTCTCTTCTCCTGGGCTACCAGAAGCTGCTGTTCCATGAGAGAAGCAAGAGTCACTCCTTGAGAGGAGAATGTGTCTGAAAATTCATCTTCAGGTACTGTCAGAGCCAAGAGGGCTCATGGGGTCAGGACATGAACTTGTAGTCTCCCAAGAAGAAGACAATAACCTTAACAGACTGGCCATTGCTGCATCAATATTTATTATTTAAAGCAGTTTATTTTCCTTTGAAGTTGTACGGGTATAAGCACAGTCAGACAGATTTTCAAAGGGCCCTTAGCTCAATGCAAGGTGTACCAAACAATCACGTTGCATTAAATCCATGTGTGCCAAATACTGTGCACTATATTTTCCAAGAAGGGCATTCTTTGTGGCAAAGTCCCACCAAATGACCCAGGATGTCCATTGCATCAAAACTAGGATACATGGGGCAAGAATGACACAAGCTCAGTCAAAAATATGATGCATGCTGTGAGAATGATGTAAGCTGAGCCAAAAAATACGGTGGATGAGATGGCCTAGACTATAGCATTTTCAGCCCCCAAAAAACTCTAATTTAGTCCCTCAGTGGAATATTGGCTCTATAACCAAAGCTCTGCACAATTTACTCTCTCCATTCCAATAATAGCACTCACATGACAGTACTGACAGGTAAAATATGGGCTTATCTCGGGACACAATATTTTACATGCTATAGTAGTTGAGAAAGCATTACGAAATACTCAATGCAAGATGCCTGCAACAGAGTGCCATTCATACTACCATAGTCAAGTCTGCAGGCCTGCTGCACACCTCTCTATATATGCTCTAGTCTCACTTAGAGCAGCTGTGGCTGGTGTGACAGTAGCATGTGTCTTAGGCACAAGGACAGAACCTACATTCTTTGAAAATCCCAAATAAGGGAATGGTACTTCACATTTCTGTGATGTAGGCATCCTTTCTGACATGGCACAGGCATTTGTTTGACACAAGCTTGGTACAAGCGATTCTAGCATATGCATACCTGTTTTTGACACAAGCACTGTTAGAAAAGCAGAACTGACCCAAGTTTTGATGCATCCTGCTCCTCGTGTTATTTTCTTTTGACACAATCACCCTGTGTCATTCTCTGGCCTTTGAAAATCCAACCCAGTATGTCTAGGACATCAAAACCATCAAGTATGAATGTGCCTGTAACAGCAGTCTTTTAAAGGTACCCTTACAGGTTCCCGCAGTTCACTATCCTGACACTCACCTGTCCGGGCACTATTGCTCGACAGGTGCAGTGTCCCAATAGTGATCATTCCGATGTCTACATGACCAACAGTGTTATGGGAGGGGGTAAGGTAGTGGATGTGATGGGTTGCTACCTTACCCCTGAAAACACAGTCAGATCCAGAAGCTGGCCAAGCTGCCCCCATGTTGTAAAGGGCTAAAGCACAGATAGCTCAGCCAGCATGCTCTGTTTGACCTGGGTTCTAGTCCAGCCACATCCTTTTGCCCCTGTAACTGATATATTTTTTACTGTAGGGTCTGCTCCTCCTTGGAGTTAGATATATTAGTTATGGAGGGTGGGGGCAAAGTCCCCCACATGGGGGTGTGGGGGCGCAGCCCCCCACTTTGTAACAAATGGATATGTTGCTGTGTTGACCAACATTACATCGAGCAAGTGGTGCTGTCAGGTCTGTGCAGTTTGAAAATCTGGACTCAGTATCCTGATAGTCAAGATACTTCGTTTCCGGATAACATAATATATCCCTTTTAAAGTACAGTATATACCAAACTAAATGTCTATTAAAGGTTTTTGAGCAGCTACAACTTCAGTTTAGTTACCTTAATTTTTGATCCTTTTCTATTTCTTTTAGCTGACAATTGTATCTGTTTTGTATTGTCTGTTGTTGTTACTCTCACTGTTTGATTTTATAGCACCTTGAGTCCTGGAGAAGGGGCACTGTATCAATAAAGTTTACCTTGCTTTTTGTTACCAGCCTTGTCAATATAAGAACTGTAAAGAATAAACAAGTGTTTGAACTCATAGACTGGATTCTTCTCTCTCTCTCATTATATTTAACCTTAATAAAAGCAGCAAACTTAAATTTCATTATGAAAGTACAGTAATTGTTCTCCTCCCTCTCTATAAGTTACTACAAAATTAATAACAAAATAAAACTCACTAAATTAATATGGACTATATACGTGTCCATCTACTATTTTCAGCACTTAAATGAGTGTTTATTCTATATTTATTTTAAAAAATTAAATATAACTGCATACAAATTCTCTGAGAAGAGTTTTGACTAAATAACATTTGTTATACAGTGTGCATTATACTCAGAATTTATTAAATGTTTATATGTTTGTATTATAAAGATTCAGCCATATAATCACCCCATAGATTGCTCCCTGATATAGATAAGCATACTGCTGTGTATGCCCTGACTGCAGTCTTTATTATTGCTGTATGCTGTACCTAGGAAGTGAAAAATGTCAAGGATTCAGTTCTCAATTCTAGCAGTCCCTAACCATCGATAACCTGATTATTTCAGCAGTACCCACACTTAAAAAATTAAAATCACCACACACACACACACACACACACACACACACACACAGACACACAAACACTGCATACTGTAGGTTAAAAACATAAATGCTTCGATTAAGTCAAGACAAGACCAGTACCTGGAATGTTCCAAAAGTCACATTGTAGCAAGGAGTGGTGTAATGCTTGTGTAGAATGTAGCTTAAAGAACTACTGATATATCATTGATAAATGTCAGAAAATATAATACTGACACCTGACTGAGGAATGCTTATTTTCCATGCAGCTTAAAAAAAAAAAAAAACATCTATATGAATGTTAAAATTTAACTTTAGAAGTTCACATATCAAATGATTTAAAGAAAAATAGATATCTTTATGAATTTTTGTTTTGTAGGATGAAAATATGTTTTAATGAGGATTCTTCATAATTGCTTTCTTAATATTTTCTTACAGGGACAAATAAAGTAGTGTGTTCAGGACTGATAAATGAAAGAACAGTAATGCAGTTAAACAAAGAGAGTGGGCACCATTTTAGTGATCTTCTGCTAAAACCAAAAACACAAACATAGTAAGTCTGCAGAAATAAAGTGTTTTAAATTGCATACATGATGATAAAAATTATATATAGAATAATACATAGGATGGTATGACTTACTAGAATTTAGTAGCACCTGAGATGTGTGATTTTACATAATCCCAAAGAGTGAAGCTAAAGAGGTTTATCAAGCACAACACGCCAAGAGTATGTATTCAGTTTGACAATTTACGGCATCCCATGATTTATTTTATATAATCACTGGGCACCTGTTTTTATTCTGTCCCCCCCCCCAATCCAATGTTTGTTATTTATATTGTTATAGTAAGGACTTGTGCTTTACTTAGAAAAGACATTTCTCACTGGCCCTGTGGAAAAGTTTGAAGAAAGAGAGAGAGAGCTGTGGACATTCTTTTTATTTTTAGTTAACTATTATTAGGAAACAGTGCTCACTGAGGGAAACAAAATGCACCATGTTGGCTTCACTGTCAGCAACTGGCATTCAGGAAGCACTACTCTTAAGACACAGACGGTTAAGAAGTCTTAAGTGCAGCTCTGTTTGGGCCTGTTTTACTTTTATTTTTGTGCCTTATATCCCTTAATTGCAGCACAGAGTCATAATGTTGTGGCCAAACCATGCAAACAAACAATGTCGCACACAAAATGGAGTGCAGCAAAATAAGGTTGGGAGAAAACGCTGACCGGAACACAACAGCACACACCATTGAGAACAATAAGAAAATCTTTGTTTCTGTGGGGGGCTCCACCCACCAACACCCTGATATGGGAGGCTTTGCCCCCACACCCCCAGACTAAAAATAACTGCCTCTGAGGAGGTGTTGACATAGGGGATGGTGCACACATTGGGAGTGGGGAAAATCATTTGTTTTTAAATAAAAAACTGGAACAGAAAGGGACCTGGGGGAACCAAACTGCATCCCAGGTCCACAACACCACTGGGTGCTGGTGCTCTAGCCACTCCACAAGGGAGCAGCTCAACCAGGCACCACACTGCAGCATACTTGACAATCCCTCCATGTGATCCTACAGTGACAGGGGTAGTGGTTATTACCACATGCTGAGAAAACTCTGTTGCTGTAGATACTTTCATGCTTTCTATATGCGCTGTTTCAGACATGACATCACGACCCAGTACCCTTAATGGCAGAGTGAGTTGAAGAAGCAGTTTTGTTTGGTCTGCTTTTACTTTTGAATATAAAAGTATTGTGAGCAGGGAAAACGACTGTTGCACACAAGACAGAGAGACAGAACAAGTCTCAAGCACAACTCCTCTCCTGTCACCTTCATTTTTGCCATAATAACTAACTGGTTATTACAGCAGTTGATGACCAGTTACTATTTTTATTTAAATATATGGAACAGAAAATATAAATCAAAATAATTGGAATAAAAGAAAAAAAGAAAAAAAAAATGAACAACGCTCACTTGGTGAGTTTTGAATGTATTACTTGCTAGAATGTATTGTACTGTATATGCAGCCTGATTGCCCTGCACTATATATTGCAAAAATATATGCACTATATATTTCTGCACTTCATGTATATTTTTATATAGAAATTAGCACCAATCCAGAAAACCCTGAAGTGTCACTAGATACAACATATTAGTTCCAATTTTAAAGCAGATAGTGACCAGTAAAAATAAAATACAGAAATAAGTTTTTAACTTGGTGTCATGTTTCCACTGTTGTTGTCATTTGGTTTTGACTTTCAGTCCCTAGAACAGATGCCTCCAAGATACTGTACATAGATTTATCTTTCAGGATCTGCAGCTTTAGAAACCCATCTACAGTATTCCTAATTTGTTTTCATCATCACCTTGTTTTTAAAAGATGTTAGTATGGAAACAGGGTAATTGTTCTTCAGCTTTTACCTGCTTTTGTCACTATTCAGTACATGATGCTATAATCCACTGTTCACATCATCACAGTTTGTTGCTATATTAACCATTCTGGTGTTGCAAGCAGAGGGTTATGATTTCACAAGCAGACTAACAGCAGGACTAGATGATGTTCAAGGGACAAATATCATGTTTCAAGAGAAATTGCAGTAGAATTAAAGGATGAAGTTATGGTACTGTACATACAGTAAATACAAGAAATAAAAGCCAATTTGTTGCTAATTATAAAATGGGCCACAAAAATCCTGTAACATCACAGTTTGAAATAAATCACAAAACCATTATTCTGTGACAGCTGCACACCTCACTTGAATGACTGTAAATATTTCTTTAACAAATAAATGTCTATTTTGTATGTGGGATAGCACCATACAAAGGGTGCAGTCATAAGGAAAAAAATGCATTTGTCAGGTAGTTGTGGAACATTGCTCTGCCTTGTGCAGATCGGCTACCCAAGGTGTGCACTATTATCTTGTAATATATGGAGATGCTTAAATAATAGTATACTAACCCATACAAAAAAATCCCGGTAATACCACATCAGCCAAAGTGATAATACCATCGTTCGTTCCTGATAATACTATCATTCAGAAGTGATAATAGTATCGCTGCTGCTCTGAACGATAGTATTATCAGTTAAATGGAACAGCGCATGCCCAAGATTCAGACCTGGTTGCTAAGCTTCGCTCTCTGCAGTCGCTAGACTCAGGATGCCAGATTTGTAAACCGTGCTTCATGACTGGCTGCCTTTTCTCTCACAGAGGGAAGAATACTTTCAAAAAAATGGCGGCCATCTCTCGCTTCGCGACAGTAACTCGTACCCACAGAACTTGGGATCTTTATTTTCGCTTCAACTTTTTTTACCCCGCAAGACAACAGTACCTCATTGATCCTGCACTTACAGGTACGAAAAAAACAGGTAGGACTTCCTAACGAGTGAGGACTTGCTAGCGACTTGGGGGAGAAGAGCGCAGCCAGCGAGAATGCGAGAACAAAATCACATTGACACAATTTCCTATGGAATTTGGCTCCATATATTACAAAATCAAAGTATAATGGACACTGATCTAACTTGGAGACATGTGAACCTCTCGAGCTTCGCCTCCTCGAGGTTCCCATGTCCCCAGAACCTCTCGATGGGATTACCCCTTGTAATGCATACACTCCTATGTATTATTCTATTTATAACTGCATACCCTGCCATATGTTATCCCTTAGATGCACAATTTCTCTGCAATGTCTGTAACTCTTTAAAGGCCACATTATATAGGACACTGCATGCAGATGAAATAGTGGGAAAGTGAAGAAACACATTCTCAGGCTATGATTGTCATATTGAACCTTCATCATCATAAAATAAATGGGTAAAGCTGCTTTATTGCTTTATTCAACTTCTCATGAAGTGGGGAGGGGGGGTTGCAAATCATGAAGTTGGAAAGAAAAAACAATCCCAGATGCTCAAGAATGTATTTATTTATTTCGTAGTGAAGATGGCTGTCGATATTCTTCAGAAGCATGAGGTCATGTTAAAACCTTGAACGAGGGACCCGGGGGAGCAATTTATGGCATGGGCTGATACAATAAATGCAAGTTGTTTTAATTAACGCAATGGGTTATTGCATAATTAATGTTGTGCCCAGCAAAAATGACCGCACAAGGCAGCTTTGTAGATTTACAAGTCGTTCTCATAAATTGTATTAACTGCAATGCAGTGAATGTGACAGGGTAAAAAATAAAGTCCATTGAGTAGCTTATGTGTCTGTTGCCAGCTTTCACTGTATTGGTAATGAAACATATTGTTTTATACTTGGAGATGGTGTTATCCAAACTGTCCATATTTTAATTTCTAAGCAATCTCTGTAAATGTTCTTTCTGAAATGCTGGGGGAATTATTCAGGTTGTGTTGGAGAAAGAACCAGAATTTCCCTCCTTATGAACCTGACTTTCTGTCCCAAATAGCTGTCCTTCATAAATGCTTACATAGCTCCGATGATGAGAGGTTCCGACAGCTTTCGGATGGAAATGAGTCCACTTATCTACCTTTATATGGATTCTTGGAGTGTCTCTTATGCATATAACGATATTGCCTTAAATGTTCTTAGAGAAAGAGGTGAGAAGTTCTGGTGCTCTCAAGATAAAAAAGGAGAAACTCATATCCATAAGAGACACTCTTAGTTATTATAGATTGTATGTAACTTCTCCCTCTAATGTTATTACAGATTACGCGTAATACACCCCTATAATGTTATTTCAGATTGCATGCATTGTTTTTCTAGAAAGTTATTGCAGATTGTGCATAATGTTTCTTGATTAAGTTATAATCAATCACTCATACAGAAACTTTACAAAACTGTTTTATGTCTGGAAATGACATTATCCAAACTGTCCATCTTTTAATTCCTAAGCATTCTTTGTAAATGTTCATTCTGAAATTATGGGGGATGGGGAATAATGAGGGTGTTTTGGAGAAGGAACCAGCATTTCCCTCCTTATGAACCTGACTGATCCACCTGGTTGTCCTCCATGCATGCTTACATAGCTCCCATAAGCAGTTCTGATGCTTTAAGAATGTAACTGGGACCACTCATATAACTTAATATGGACTCTTGTAGAGTCTCTTAAATGCATATAAGGGCACAGCCTTGTATGTTCTTGGAGAAAGAGGTGAGAATTTCTGGTGCTCTAAGGATGCAAAAGGAGAAACTCATATCCATAAGAGGCACTCCTAGTTATTAAACACTGTGTGCCACTTTTCCCTCTAATGTTATTATGGATTGTGCATAGCATTCACCTGTAATATTTTTACAGACTGTGCACATCTTTTTCCTAGGAAATTATTGCAGATTAGGCACAATATTTCCTGATTAAGTTGTAGTAGATAAAAAAAATAGTACATGTTCTCTATAAAGTTATTACAGAATGCACATAACTTTTCCCAAAAAGTTATTACGGATAGCAAACAAACTTTTCCCTATAAAATTATTACAGTCTGCATATAACAATTCCCTATTTATATAATGAATAATGTATAAAAGTGACCATACACAGCAAGCCTGTGTTTCCATTGAGGAGTTAAGATAACAGTGTATGGACCTTGAGAGCAAAGCTGGAGAGGTCCATAAGGTTATCGTAACCCTGAGATGGAAACAAAAGGTGAGTTGTGTATGAACACCTATATTTTATTTTCTGTAGTATATGATTTTACCAACATCTATGTGACACTTTAGAAAAGCAGCTCATATTCTTTTTCAATAATAATCTTTAGGGCTGGAAATATATATGACTATATTACCTTATTTTATTTCTGTCTGTGCTTTGCTGTATACGTTAGTCTTGTCACAGTTAAAAAAAAGAGAGAGACTAAGCACTTGTGAGTAACAGTGCTGTGTGCTGTTATGGTTACCCTATAAAACAGCACACATTACATTGAGTGGTGCTGGACATGAGCATGAGATACTAGTTCCAGGTTTGAGAAGGAGTAAATATTAAAATTTAAAGCTTTGGAACAATAGTTTCACAAAATAATGTTGTGATTCACTTAATAGGACCAAACACTTGTGAACAGATGAGGTAATGGACAACCTGACAAATCACTGTAATGTTAGTGACTGAAGTGCTCAAAATAAAATGAAACTGAATGGGTGACAGTCAGTGTGAATGGGGCACAAGTACCCTGATTATAGAAAATGCAGAATAACTTTTTATAACATACACAGCAACATTTTTGATGGCCACTGATTTCTATACACAGTAAGCCCAAACTATACTACATAAGGAATAATGTATGGCTGCCCGTACACAGCGAGCCTGTGTTTCCATCAAGGGGTTGAGATACCAACGTATGGAGCTCAAGAGCGAAGTTCGAGAGCTCTGTGTTGATATCTTAACCCTGAGATGTAAACACAAGGGGAGGTGAGTATGGACACCTATACTTTATTTGTTATAGCATATGGTTCCTCCAGATTTAAAAAAAATAAATTGGGGCTGGGGGGGTGGGAGAGCGAGTGTCCAATAGGGGCTGGCTACCGAGCAGACACAAAAGACCATCAGGCCTATTCTGCTGGCTTTTAGTATGTTAGTATGTATACAATTGTGACCATTTAAGTTCTACAAGGTTTTGGACCTTGTGTTCATGCTGCTCCTTAATGTTGGCAGCTCTGTGTGCAGGGAAGTCAGTCGGCGTGGTCCCGTTCCAGTGTGACCCTTCAAAGATTCGCTGCCACACTTGATTTAACAACAACAATGAAAAAGAAAAATGTTAAAATTGTTAGAGTTTGGAAACATGGCACTGAATAAGGCAGTCCATGTTCAAACCACCTCAGTGAACCGCTCAGTAAGTGGCACCGCCATGTTTGTTTGTGTTTTCCTGTGAACAGGTCTGCTCTGTCCAGTCAGGTGGCATATAGCTCACTACCTCAGGAATATTAATTACCAAACATGCATAATAACCTTTAAAATGTGCACAACAATTTTTAGAATGTTCACAACAAGTTTTGAATAGCCACTGATTTTTATATATAATAATGGAAAACCATATACTATAAAATTATTATAGTTTGCACATAGATTTTATTACCATTTTCACTGGAAAAATGTATGTTTTGTTGAATGGGTGTGTGTGAAAAGCCAGTTGCCAGGACCTATCATATGGAACACTCTTACAGAAATAAGAGTGTCACACACACAACTCAGACACCCACCATGACTGATCAAGCTTGTCAGATGATGATACTGCAATCTATAACATCTGCAAGAGTGGCCACTAATGCTATACTATCATGCAATGTTATTTATCTCAAAAACTCTCTCCTGAATGTGCCCATATCTCAGAAAATCTCTCCTGAAAATGTCCATCTCCAGGGTATTTGTGCATGAGATACTTTTTACAGAATAAAAGTATCTTATGCACGGGGGGAAGGAGATTTCTGATGGATCAGGAAGGCTCTCTTGACTTCTGTGCTGCAGAGTTAAGGGGGCCTTGCTGAGTTCCTTCCCCAACAGAACACTGATTCCTAGCCCACTCTCAGCCTATCTCTATTAGGCATGCTTTCCCAGCAGCAACACCCCTTCCCCCTTCAGCCAATGGGCCACTGTGTGACATCAATGACATTTCTTGCTAATCCCCCTGCTAAGAAGGGCAATGCAATCACATTGTTTGGGCTGGACATAGTGAAAGATGCCCTGCCTGGACTTGGCAATCAGACATTGATTGCAACAGCAAAAGTGATGTCAATGTTTGGCCCTCAATAGTGCTGGCCCACAGATATTCATGTTTCTTGCTGCCCATCCATCCCTAAGCCACATGTGATCCTCATCCTGAGCAAGAATGACATCTGGAAAAAGACATCTACTTTTGGATGTGGTGGGCCTGAAAACATGGTGCCACCATGATTGCTGACTTGCCACATTTTTGAATATAAATCCTTTTTTGATTCAAAAGTATGTCACATGTGACTCACACAATATGAGCAAAGTACAGTAACAGTAAACTAAACTGTAATTTATTTGAATGACATTGTACTGCATCCCAGAATTAACTGCTCTGAAACAGATTCATATACTTCTGCCAGGTGACATTTGTTGACACTTTGTAAATAAAAACTGAGTCCTTTGTTCTCTGAATAAGCATGTAAACATCACATGAAAAAGGATGTATCATGTGATCTTGGTCAGTTAGCCACCAATTGGTTTCTCTCCCACTGTTGAGCAGCTATTTGTGTTTTTTGCTATGTGTGTTTATTACTGCACTATTTCCACATTATATAGACTGTACCTGCCCACAATAAAGCCTGTTTGCACTACAATTGCTGTGCTGTGAGTTCCTTTAACACTAGTCACCTTGGGTTGGTGAGTTCTGATTTTGTTCCTTTGACTGTAACCTTTGTTCACCCGCATGCCAGGTACAGTATGAGTTGGCTCATGGAAGGCTTTCTGCAACTTCCAATGCAGTGATCTTGGGGGAATCGTTGTCTCCAAAAGTTGAAGTTTAACTTTTGCTCACCAGGATCATTCAGTTCAGGGAATAATTTTTAGCAAGACTACAGCGTGCATTACATTTCTCAGAACTGTGTGGTCTTTGGTTCAGTCTTTTCTGCCATTTATTTATCCAGGCTATATCAACTGAGATGCAATATCTCATTTTCAGCATGTCTGATACAGTATGTACCATTATTTAATGGCTAGTGGACTGAAGTACAGAGGAGTTAAATGACTTGCTCCGGGTTAGGATAAATACATTGAGTACTTAAAGCCTTCACAGTTGCTGTCCTGATAAGCTGGAATCAACTTTCAGAAAGCATCAATGATTCCAAAATCATCAGATCCTACAAAAGGGCAATGCAAAACTATGACTCCTCAGCACCTGCAACAGCTGACCATGCCTGATACAGCATCACATATGTTGCAAATATGTATGGTAACTTAATCTCAATGTGCAATTACTTTGCTGCTGTAATGTATAATAGCCTGACCCAGTATCTGAAACAAGTGACTCGCCCGTCAAGCAATCAGGTTAAAACAATGCATGACTTCAGCAATTATACCCTCTCCACATTGCTGTTTAAGTATTCTGCTTCAACTGATTCCATAGAAACATAGAATTTGACAGCAGATAAGGACCGTTTGGTCCACCTAGTCTGCCCATCTCCTTACCTAATGGATAAGCTGCAGATCCTAGTTAACCAACAGCCTACTTCCTCCTACCCCCCACTAGAATTGCCTTATGTCTGTCTCATGCATTCTTGAATTCCCCCACTGTTTTTGACTATATGACCTCCTCTGGGAGGCCGTTCCATGCATCCACAACCCTCTCCATGACAAAATACTTCCTCACATTACCTCTGAGCCATCCCCCCTCTATCTTCAAATTGTGCCCACTTGTTCTTGCACATCTCTATTTCTGAAAAATGCCACCCTCTTGGACTTTGTTGATTCCCTTGAGGTACTTGAAAGTTTCTATCATGTCCCCCTCTCCCTCCTTTCCTCAAAGATATACATATTAAGCTCCTTTAGTCTCCCTTCAGATGACTTCGGGTGCAGACCCTGCACCATTTTAGTTGCCCTCCTCTGGAAAGCCTCCATCCTATCTATGTCCTTGTGGAGATGGGGTCTCCAGAACTCCATGCAGTACTCCATACAGGGCCTCACCAACTGTCTGTACAGAGGGATAACAACTTCCTGTTTTCTACTGGTGATGCCTGTCCCTATGCATCCCAGTATCCCCCCAGCCTTCCTTACTGCCTTCTAGCATTGCTTGCCCACCTTTAGGTTATATGATATGACTACCCCCAGGTCCCTTTCCATTTTTGTTGTTGTTAGTATCTCATCCCCCCACTGTGTACTCTTCCCCTGGGTTTTTGTTTCTCAGATGCATTACTTTGTACTTCTTTGCATTGAATCTAAGCTGCCATACATGTGACCTTTCCTCCAACCTTGCCAAGTCCCTTCTCATCCTTTCCACCCCACCTTGTGTATCAATCCTGTTGCAGATCTTTGTGTCGCCTGCAAAGAGACATACTTTTCCTTCCAGTCCCTCCAGAATATCACTTATAAAGACATTAAAGAGGACCAGTCCCAGTACTGGACCCTGTGATACCCCACTAGTAACCTCCCTTTCTTCAGAGTGGACACCATTTACTATTACCCTCGGCATCCTGTTGTCCAGCTAATGTTTTACCCAGGCTACCACCCTGGGACCCACTCCAAGGCTGGCTAACTTGTATATTAATTCTTTTGTGTCGGACTATGTCAAATGCCTTGTTAATGTCTAGGTAGGCCATGTCCGCAGCCCCTCCCTGGTCTACTACTTTGGTCACCCAGTCAAAGAAATCTATTAGATTCATCTGACATGGCCTTCCTACTGTGAATCTATGCAGCCTTGGGTCCTGTGCCTTGCTGGCCTCTGGGTACTCAACAATTCTTTCCTTCAGAAGTGATTCCATCATTTTCCCTACCACTGTGGTCAAACTAACAGGTCTATAGTTTCCTGTGTCTGCCTTGTTCCACTTTTGTGAAGTGAAATGCCATCCACCCTCCTCCATTCCTCAGGTACCACCCCACCCTCCCATGATTTGTTAAAGAGGGTAGTCAGTGGTGTTGCTAGTTCTCCCCTTAGTTCTTTTAGAATTGTGGGGTGGATCCCATCAGGCCCCATTGCTTTTTCCACCTTCAGTTTTAAGAGTTCTTTCAGAACCCTTTCTTCTGTGAATGGGCTGCTATTGACCCCCCTATCCAGAGTGTTTCTATTGTTTGGTTTAGGTACCTCCCCCTCCTCTTCTTTTGCAAATACTGAGCAGAAGAATGTGTTCAGTAGCTCTGCTTTTTCACAGTCACCATCTGCCCACATTCAGTTCCCTTTATTATGCCTCAGTATCCCTCCCGTGGTCTTTCTCTGCTCCCTAATGTACCTATAAAAGGTTTATCCCCCTTCTCAACAGAGTTGGCTATCTTTTCCTCAGTTTGGGCCTTTGCTATTCTGACTGCCTTCCCTTCCCCCATTTACTTTAGCTGATATAGTTCTCTGTCCTGCTCCTTCTATGTTTCCTTATATTTCCAGAATGCTATTATTTTCTCCTTAACCTTCCCTCCCTCCTCTTTTGAGAACCATAGTGGCTTTTTCCTTTGTTTTGTTTTGTTGGTTTGCTTTTCACAAAGGCTTGTTGCCTCTGTGATGGCAGTTTTGATTTTTCCCCCATTGTTCCCCCCCCCTCCTTCTTGCCTGTTTGCTAGTGCTTTTCTGAGGCATGCTCCCATTTTGCTAAAGTCAGCCCTTTAAAGTCCAACACCCTTGCTTTTGTATGGCTTGACTCTACAGCTGTTTTTATTGTGAACCACACTGTTTGGCAGCCACTTGTTCCCAGGTGACTGCCCACTTCTAAATCTGAGATCCTGTCTCCATCCCCATTTGCAAGTACCAGGTCTAAAATTGCTCCCTCCTGAGTGGGTTCCAACACTAGTTGTCTGGGGCATGCCCCCGTAGGGCATTGAGAATGACCCTGCTCTTGGATGTGGCTGCAGTAAAGGTGCTCCAGTTCACATCTGGCATGTTCAGGTCCCCCATCAATAATATCTCTCCTTTTTCTGCCATTCTAATGATTCCTTCTATCATTTCCTTGTCCATCGCTCCCCCTGAGATGGGGTCTGTAAACAATCCCTGTGTGGGTTGTGATGCCATTTCCTGTCTCCAGGGTGACCCACAGTGCCTCCTCCCATCCCTGTTTACCCTTTAGCTTTGTTGTTTTGATTCCTTCCCTTATGTAGAGAGCTACTCCTCCTCCTCTCTTAACCTCCCTGTCCATCCTTCAGATTGTGTACCCTGGTATGTTGACATTCCAGTCATGATTCTCTGTGTACCATGTTTCTGTGACTGCCATGATATCCATCTAGTAATTCACCATCACACCAGCAAGACATTCCATTCTTTACCTAGCCAACATTCTTTAAATTGATCATGCTTATGTTCTTTACCACAGAACTCAAAGTGGTCATATTGGAACAGATTTACTTTCATCAGCATTGGATTCAATTCCTGATTCCATTTTTAGAAGCAACTGCCATGCGGTTCATTGCCCTGAAAACCTCACTAAATTCTTGATGTCCTTTGAAGGGCTCACTGGGTGGATAACAATGGAACAATGATGCCAAGAAAAGGAAACCCTGAGTTCCTACAGCCGTGGCAGCAGCTGGGATTGGATAGTTTAGGGCTTCAACATGTTCTATTGCTACAGATTGCCTACTAGTGGCTGTTAGGAGTTATTGCAACAATAGTTGTTTTGTGAGATCACTTCTGGGAAGTAATTATGGTGTAGTTTTGTGCTGCAATGAAAAGGTGTGGTTCTGTCAACAACTTTTGATGTTTGATTGAATTGTTACTGGTTCTGAAAAAATTCCTGCTATGTTCCCTGCTTAAAATTAAGGTACTCTCATTAGAAAATAATATGAGCTAACTGGATCAACATAATTTACAACTACGTGTATGCAATGTGTCCCGGATGCCTCACTTTGCTATCTCCTGAGAAATGATTAGTGTCTAGCAGGTGAAATCCCGAGGTTAGAGATATTCTAGTTATACCTAGGGTGAACTAAATCCATAGGAAAAAGTTTTTTTTTTGGTTTGTTGCACTCTTAAACTGAAACACACTATCTTAAATATAGGCTTGCAGTATAGCCTAGAGGTTAGAGTAGTGAGCTGTGAAGGAGCTTGGTACATCCAGCAAAACCTAGGTTTGGTTCCCACAACCTCTACTTGCATACTGTGTGACACTGAGCAAGATGAGTCCAAAGCTCCTGGGTCACCCCTAACAACTTGTGCCTAGTGTGCCTTACCCAGTTAACAAAGAATAAAATAAAAATAAATAAATAAAATACAAAGGATGTACTGTCAGTACCCATTTTGTTAATCAAAATGTTATAATCACCCCAACATACTATTTATATGTTATTAGCTGTGTGTTTTACGTGACATATACCAATGTATTAATTTTTGTAATCTTGTGTGTGATGTATCTTTTATTTAATTTATTTACTGTGGAGCTTTGTAACATGTCAGCCTTTGCTGCTGCTGTTTATACCTACAGGGACCCTCTTGCCAATTCCAGTAGGTGCTAAACATAAATTATGTTATCCTGGAATGGTAAACTTTAAATAAATAAAACTTCAGAAACAGACCCTTTCTTCCATAACTCTGAGATACAATTCCAGGAATGACACTGACACTCAGAACACTGTTACACTGAGGCAGACTGGACAACTGAGTCACCACTCATAATTTACTCTCTAGTACAGTAATGTACTACAGGTATGTCCCATCCCTTTGTGTTGCCAATTATTGCCCATCCTTTTGCATTGCTAATTAGCCAGACTTTAGTGGGAACTATGTAGCACAAATGCAGGTGAAGAATGTTGTGGACATCACAACAATCATCATATGTAACCGAAATAATAACGTTCATACCGTTGCAATTTAATCTATTATCAGAATCTCCTGAATTATCCTGGTCAAACATCAGTCTATTTATTTATTTATTTATTGAAATATTCAGAAATACCTTTGAGTCAGTGACTCATTTACAGAGGTTCCACGTCATACATAAAAGGATACATGGACAGAACTTGGAATACAGATTACAGTACAATTACAAATAACAGTCAGTGACGTTACATAGTTGTGCAGTTGTTGAATAACAACAAGTTTTGTTTCTTAGTACAGCCATAATAGTTACAGAGGTTCTGTAGAGTCTGATGGTCATAGGGTTTCATAGTTACAATTTGGTACAGGGAGTCCGACAATAGTTAGTTTGATAGCTGCATATGTCAATCTGGTGTCAAGGGCAGTCACATTAGCTAGCGGCATGAAGGTATTTCTGTAGCTTGGATTTATAGGGGCCAAGCCTTAATTCATTTGTTATATGACTTGGGAGGGCATTAGTCCAGGATAGGGCCCTGTAAGTGAAGGTTCGCTGGAATTGGGAAGTCTGGCCATGGGGTACCCTTAGCAGCTGCTTGTTTGAGCTGTGGGTTGTTTTGACTGGGGGAGTTGGGTGGATGATTTGGTTTAGGGTAGGTGGGGTGAGGTCTAGTAGTACCTTTTTGGTCATAAGGCAGGTGTGGTACCTGATTCTGCTATCTAGATTTAGCCAGTTTGTGCTGCTGTAAAGGGAGCAGGAGTGTGTAAAATGATCACATCCAAGGATGAGACAGCAGGCTTTGTTTAAAACTAGTTGGAGTCTGCTAAGGGTGGTGGATGGAGCTGCACTGTAGATTAGGATGCCCGTAGTCTAGCAGGGAGAGGATCGAGGAGTTTATGGTAAGTTGTAATGCTTCAGGGGTGAGGCAGTGTTTTTACTGGTATAGTACCCCTAGTCTGGAGCTAAGGACTGTTGCTAGGTGTAGGATATGTTGATTAAAGCTGAGGGCAGAGTCTAGAGTGATCCCAAAGTATTTAAAGCTGCTTACTTGTTCTAATGGGGTCTGATTGGCAGTGAGGAATTGGGGGCAGAGGTTCTTGAGTGGGTTCTGGGGGTGGGCGAAGAGCATTAATTTTGTCTTATTGTAGTTGATAATAAGACGTTGGGTGGTGAGCCAGTCTTCAACTTCATGGAACGAGTGTTGGAGAGTTTGGTGGAGCTTGGGGGGGGGGTGACAGGTCAGAGGTGAAAAAGACCTAATCATCTGCTTATAGGAGTAGATTTCTGGGGCATGACACTGGGAGGGAGTTGAGGTATAGGCTGAAAAGTAGGGGGCCAAGTATGGAGCCCTGTGGGACACCGGAGCGGATAGGGAGGCAGGGGGAGAGGACAGGGCCTACCTTGACTATCTGTGTTCTGTCAGAGAGATAATAAAAATTAAGCTAAATGCTCTCTTTCTCTAGGACAGAAGCCTAGCTAAGCAACTTAACTTTTCAGTCAGTTCTACAAACCAAACATCTTCCTCCCTCCCATGCATATCCCCAAAGGCACTTTTACACACAGGTTTCTGTAACAGAATGACTGTTACGGAAAAAGTATACCGTTACATCCCATGTGTGTAAAATGCATCTGTTCTGTTACACCGGTGAACATTCACCCAAACCACAATCTCTTTCTTCCTCAGTTCGTCCCTATGTGTTCCGTTTCATCTGGCTGTGTAAAACAGCCATTCCAGCAGCAGTAAAAAAACAGCCATAGAGCACCACACTCCGTGAGGGAGCTGAAACACAAATACTGAAAATAGAGATGGGGGGTTGCCAGAATACCTTCTGCGTGTAAAGTGAACCACAAACAGAACAGAGTACAACGGTGACACACAGGTAATGGCCATTCCATTTTACTCGCCTGTGTGTAAAAGCGCCTCATGAAAAGTGCAGGTTGCTCCTCCTAATTTGTGAAGTGGATGTGAGATGTCAAACATTAGGAAGAAGGGGTGATTAAAGTAAGCTTTCCAAAGACTATGAACTAATCTCTACATCATAAACCTGCAGGCAGCAGGCCAGAATCCCTATAGTGACAGTGTATTGACAGTCAAAAGACACAGCAAGGTGTGAAGGATGCTAATATGGCAATGAAGATATTTGGAAATCCACAGCATTTGTTTTACCATTACAGTTACACAGCACCCTTTCCACAGTGAATGCAGAGCTAAACATCTCAGCAGATCCAAAGTCATATGGATCTGCCTTCTCTCCATTGAAAGGTCACATAAGAATATCTTCTGTCAAGTCAGCCCTTATTAAAAGAGATTCACATCTGCATGTGATTAGGGCTGCATACAGTGATTCAAAATGGGCTTTTTAGCCAGTCACCCATTTTATGGTGTTTATTTGCAATTTGACAACCCCCTATTCCTCTGTTCTCTTGCTGGGATTCTCATAAATTCAACAGCGAGTCAATCTGCTGCAGAACTGAATTCTCTCTCACTGCGTTAAGCACGGTCACTGAAACACTTCCCATTTGTTCTGCTTCTGTCCTTCTCTAATTTCATTTTATGAGCCTTTTCAGGTAAATTTCAGGGGGATATTGCTAAATAAAGCAGAACTTTCAATTATCAAAACAGCAGGGTGCCTCACTGCTTGTCTATTCAAGTATTTTAAAGGGTTGTATTTTTTTTTTTCCTTTTTAGCTTTCTTAGGAGGACCATGTTTCACTACTGCCTGTAAAGATAATTCCTTGTTGGCTGTCCATAATCCTTCTTCCTTGTCTTGTGCCAACTACCAATTGTTAGTTCTTTTTTATTGGTTCCTATAGTGAAATGACCTAGCCATAGCAGGCTGTCATTCCATTGCTCACCCATGGGCTGTGCCAGGCAAATCAACCACAACAGACTTTGTTATTGTTGACCCCTTACTAATGTCAGCATGCCCTCTGTATTCTGTGACAGTCTTATTGTTTTGGGGGAATCGACTGAAGTTTGTCATTGTGAGGCTTCCTACCCATTCAGACCATCTGAATATGATCAGTTGCATGTTCTGTTGCAGGTAGCCAGATATCATTATGATACCAGACTGGAAAATTCTTTCAATCAAATTATGCCTTTTGTGTATTGCTTTAACAGGGAACAGTGATTGGAATAATTAAATTAAAAGTCACTTACATTTTCGTGCACCAATAACTTGTACTAACTATGGAAATCATCCACAACAGCAGAAGGGCTGCCAGCCTTTGTTGGGACTGAATGTGCCTAAATGAGGCTCTGGACATATCATGCTGATAATGAAAACAGAGCAAACCCTGATGGTCATCCTTAGCAATGGTAAATGCAGTTGCACAATGGTAGAGAAAGGACATACTCTGTATCTAGGTATTCTCTATATATGGATATACTGGGAAATATCACAGAAATCCAGTTGAGATGAATGAGGATTCCCTGTGATATACAGCAATATATCCTTCATTTATTTATTATGTTTATTCAGGAAAGAACTGGAAAAACACTGAATTAGACTCATTCTCAATGGCATCCAGGAACATATGCAAAATTACAATGCTGCATAAAGTTTAACAGACTTAATTACAAAAAAAAAGTTTCAATACAGTAATATGATGCAATATTTATACATATTATATAATATGTACATGTCAATTTAATAGCAGTTGCATGGAGCACTGGCTTGACTCCTAACCAAGTGATGTAATAGAGAGGTAAAAGGAAAAGGGCCATTACTGGGGCACCAACTGACTGATATGGAGTTTCAGAAAAAAGGAATGATAAAACAAAGGGTACATTATATCTGGGTAACCTGTATCTTGCCACTAGCTACCTCTGTTTCTAACTATGACAAAACCTGCAGTGATTTGCTAATGGTTGGACAAGGCACTTATCCCACAATGGTGTCATATGCCCAACATGTTGTAACTTGTAACCATGATAAGGAATATTCAGTTTCATGGAAAACATACTCATGTTCATGTCATGATTTTCCCAGGACCACATGTTTGGCACAACCCCGTGGCTTTGGCAGCTCTTGGGTCTTTGGTGCAGGGACCCCCCTTTTTATAAAATTGGGCATAGGATCCCTGATGCACCAAGAGTTTGCTGCATCCTTAGAATGCTGCAAATTGTGGTGATCTAACAGCTCTCTGAAAATTGAGCCCCCAGTTTCTACCTAAAATGGGTCACAGTCATGAAAGAGCAGAAACTGCTGGTCCTCTTAAATAAAGAGAAATCTGCTGGCAGTGATGGATTGCTTCCCAAATTTCTGGGAAGGCTCCAAGTGGAAGCCTATCAAATTGAAGCCATGCCTACAAGCACCAGCAGTAGCCAATCACATGGGCTGCACCTAAAATCTAGGAAGGAGCAGATGTCTATATAGGGCAGGGTATGGTGCTGTATTTAGGGGATCACAAAAGGCACTGTAAAATGGCAGAGAGAGCAGGTAGTATAGGATGATTGGAGTGGGGCAGTGCTGTGGATGCCAGGAGGCAGTCTTCAGGGAGACCTTTCAGGAGGCTTCATTGATGCCCAATCATTGTACACCTCTCTGAGCTGAGGGTGAGAAGGTTGCTAGACTCAAGGTCGAATTGGCTTGGGCTCAGAGGACCTTCTTTCCCAGCCAAAGACCACACAGTCCACCACAGCTATCTCAGAGTTTACCCAGAAAGAAGAACAGCAGGATGACAGTGGGCTCAGGGAGGGTTAGGTTTGTGGAGCGAAGGCACATCCCACATCTGGTTCAACTGCAAAACTCTTACACCATCTTGGTGAAGTGGGGAAGTCCCATTGAGGCACCTTTATTAGTGACCTGGAAGGATGTGGTAGTCCACCACAGTGAAGATCCCAAAGGGGGTAACAGAGGACCTCAGAGGAGGAGGAAACAAATCCTGGTGGGGGACTCCATAGTAAGTTGCATAGAGTTGGGAGCAGGTAGAGATGAGGAGAGGGAGGTTTGATGCCTTTCCAGCACCACAGCATGCAGGGATGGAAAGAAAATCCAAAGGATCACTGAAGCAGCAGGAAGGGAGGGGGAGCTAGATGTCAGTATCCATCTGGGGATTAATTACCTGGCTAGGGATGTGCCAGCCATAGTGCAGGAAGAGTTCAGGGAGTTGGGGAGGGGTCTTAGGCAAGTGGCATGATCTATGACGTTCTTGGAAGAGCTTTCTGTCTATGACAAGGGGAACAACAGGATTATCCACACCAGGAACTTCAACACATGGTTAAAGAATTGATGCTGAGAAGAGGAATTCAGTTTCACTGGGGACTGGAGCCCCACCTGGAGGGATAAAGGCCTGTATGGGGCTGATGGCCTGCACCAGTCCTGGAGGGGGACCATTGTCCTCAGTGAATGGTTTAAATGCTACATCGGCAAGCATTTAAACTAGCTGAGGGGGCAGACAGAATAAGGCAGGGAAACATAAACTGCCTCCCCCACGAGTTTATGTCCACAAGGTCAACAATGGGAATCCTGAGGGAGTGAAACCCCAAAACGAATCAAATAATAATGAAGTCCATGAGGTAGAAGAAAAAAATGAAAATATGAAAAGTGGTGGGTGAAACAAAAGAGGGCAAATCGGAGAAGGGGGGGAGTGACAAGAAAACATGGAGAGCCATGTGTGCAAATGCTCAAAGTCTGGGCAACAAAGTTGCAGACCTAGAGGCCACCATGGCAGAAGTACACCTGGACTTAATCACCATTATAGATACCTGGTGCAATGAAAGCCAGAACTAGGATGTGGCCATACCAAGTTAGATTCTGTTCAGAAAGGACAGGGTAGGTAAAAAAGGGGGAGGAGTGGCTCTTTATGTATGAGACAACATAAAAGCTATGGAACTATGGGGGGGGGGGCATGGAGAAGTGGATGTATTGTAGATCACCCTGGAGAAAAGGAAAAAGGGCCACTATTCACATGGGAGTGATCTACAGACCTCCACCGCAAGGGAGGAGAGTTGGATAAGGAAATGATGGAAGCAATCCAAAGCATGACTTGCAAGGGTGAAGTGTTACTAGTAGTAGACTTCAATCTACCAGATGTGGATGGAGCCTCCCCACTGTGGCAACAGCCAGGAGTAGGGATATCCTAGATTCCCAGCAAGGGTCATTCTTCAGGGAACTAGTTAAGGAACCCACTCATGAGGTGTCATTACTGGACCTGGTACTGTCAAACAGGGACAGTGTTGCTGACATCACAGTGGGGGACCACCTGGAGACCAGTGATCACCGTATGATGTGCTTTAATACAAGAACTGGGTCAGAATTGAACCACATGAGGATGAGGATTCTGGACTTCAGGAAGAATGATTTTAAGAAAATGGGAGAATGTCTTAGGGATGCCCTAGCAGGGATAGGGAAACTGGGGGGAGTTGAGGAACAGTGGGCAAAAATAAAGGAGGACATTGACAAAGCTACAAATCTCTGTATCAGGCAGCTTAGCAAGGGTAAGAGAAAAAAAGAGACCTATATGGTACTCTAAAGAGGTAGTAGAAAAAGTAAGAGCAAATAAGCTAGCATTTAGAAGGTACAAAAAAACTCAGAAGGAGGAGGATAAGGAGAGTTACCAAGATAAACAAAGGGAGGCAATGAAGGCAGTTTGGAGCACAAAAGCATAAACAGAAGATAATATTGCAAATCAGTGAAAAAAGGGGATAAAACATTTTTAGATACATAAATGAAAAGAGAATGTCCAAGGGAGGG
Source organism: Neoceratodus forsteri (assembly GCA_016271365.2). Classification (NCBI taxonomy): domain Eukaryota; kingdom Metazoa; phylum Chordata; order Ceratodontiformes; family Ceratodontidae; genus Neoceratodus; species Neoceratodus forsteri. The sequence continues at coordinate 603,906,009 of CM057449.1, read as the reverse complement.
ATAGTGAGTTAAAAGGGGAAGGAGGGGTTTTTGTGGAAGAGGGCAACTGAAAAGCAGACATACTGAACAAATACTTCTGTTTAGTATTTACAGAAGAAGGGGTAGGAAACAGACCAATGATAAAGGATGAGGGCATTAAGGGATGGGAGGTGGACACTAGTTCTTTTACGGCGGAAAGAATCCTTAAGGAATTATCACAGTTAAAGGTAGACAAGGCAATGGGACTAGATGGGGTGTGCCCCAAGTTACTGAGGGAACTCAAGGAGGAGCTAGCTGCACCTGTTACTGCCCTGCTCAACCTGTCATTAGAAACAGGGGAGGTACCAGGGGACTAAAGGAGAGTGGATGTGGTCGCACTCCACAAAAGTTGTAATAGGGAAAAGGCAGGAAGTTACAGGCCTGCCATCCTGATTTTAGTAGTGAGCAAAGTAATGGAATCACTGTTGAAGGAAAAGATTGTGGAATACCTTGTTAACAGTGGTCTACAGGATCTGAACAACATGGCTTTACAGGGGGAAGTTCTTGCCAGACAAACCTGATCTAATTCTTTGACTGGGTGACAAAGGAAGTGGATCAGTAAGGAACAGTAGATGGGCCCTACCTGGATTCTACATAGAAGACTGGTGAGCAAGCTGAGTAGTCTAGTAGTAGGTCCTAAGGTAGTAAAATAGGTAGAAAGTTGGTTAGGTAAAAGAAGTCAGAGGGTGGTGGTTAATGGCATCCACTTTAGAGAGGGCAAAGTGACCAGTGGGTGCCACAAGGGTCTGTACTAGGTCAGGTCCTCTTCAACGTCTTTATTAGTGACACTGCAGAAGGGCTGTAACGGAAAGTATGCCTGTTCACAGATGACACAAAAATCTGCAGCAGAATAGACTCACTGGGAGGGGTGGATAAAATGAGGGAAGATCTAAAAAACTAAAAGAATTGTCACAGGTTTGGCAGCTGGGGCCAACGTACCAACTGGGAGAAGAGGTATTAGCAGTCACAAAACAAGAAAGGGACCTAGGGATAATCATTTCTGATGACCTAAAGGTAGCTAAACAGTGTGACACATAAGTGGGGAAGGCTAATGGGATGATGTGATGCATAGGCAGAGGTATCACCAGCAGAAGGAGGGAGGTAATGATACCCCAGTATAGATCAATGGTGAGACCTCACCTCGAGTACTGTGTCCATTTCTGGAGGCCCTGTCTCTGAAAGGACATAGAAAGGGTAGAGTACAAAGGAAGGCAACCAAAGTGGTGCAGGGCTTGCATCAAAAGCCCTATGAAGAAAGGCTTAAGGAATTAAATATGTACTCACTTAGCAAAGGAGGGAAAGAAGTGATATGATAGGATTATTCAAATACCTCACAGGTATAAACAAGGTACAGAAATGTAGCATTTTCCAAAGAAAAAGATGCTTGAGGACAAGGAGTCACAATATGAAGCTGGAGTGGGGAGGCTCAGGGGAAATGTGAGGAAGTACTACTTCATGGAGAGGGTTGTGTGCTTCGGGGTCAGTGGAGGGAACCTCCGCTGGCTGCAGCTAGTGCAGAATGCAGCAGCCAGGCTGCTGACAGGACTATCTAGGTCTTGACATGTGACTTTGGTCCTGCGGGGTCTGCACTGGCTGACAGTCAGGTGGTGGGTTCTCTTCAAGGTGGGCTTGCTCACCTATAAGGCCGACTACGGATCGGCCATGGCTACCTGTCAGACCTCCTTACTCTGGCTGTTCCAGCTCTCTTCCTTTGTTCCTCCACCCAGGGCCACCTGATAGCTCTGAGGACCAGGCTGAAAACCTTGGGTGATGCTCATTTAGGGTGGCCGGTCCAGTTCTCTGGAACTCACTGTCACAATCTTTGAGGGAGGCCCTTATGGTGGAGGTGTTTAGGGGGGCCTAAAGACTCATCTGTTTAATCTAGCCTATCCTGCAAATGCTTTTTCCTATGTTTATATAATGCTTTTATAATAAATTATAGTGCAGTGGGTTAAGGATCTGAGCTGCAGATCTGGAGACCTGGGTTTGAATCCCACAGCTGCCTAGGTGCATACTGTGTGATCCTGAGCAAGTCACTTAACTTCTTTTTTTTTAAATTCAAACTTTATTAGAGTTTTCACCAATACACTTGACATGTACAGATCATATAACCTACAGTGGCAAAAAACAATCAACCACATGTCAAGCCCCACCCCCTCACCCCTGCTCCCCGACTTGACATTGATGAATATACGTACTGCCACATACTAAACCCATGGCACAACTTCCAGTTAGAAGAACAGTAATTCTACTCTTCTGTCCAAACTCTAGATCTGGGATTTGATCTGCTCTGTAACAAGTAAAGAGTATTGAGGCTCTCCCATATTTTCTTGCACAAGGTTAAGGAGCCCCATAGGCTGGCTCTAATATGTTCTGTTCTGAGGTTGAATAGCAATTCCTGTAACCATTCTGTGTAGCAAATTTTGTTGCTATTCACCCAATGCCTAAGAACCAACTTCTTCAAAGTTAAAGTGATCATTGCCATATGATAATGCCTGGTCCTGACTGGAATTTGTGAGAGGTCTCCCAAAAGACAAATCTCCAGAGTAAAGAGATCCTCTAGTCCCAAGAGGGGATCTAATCTGTTTTTGATTTCTACCCATACTGCCTTAATGGGTGAACATTCCCAAAAAATTTGCCTAAGTATCCCTTCCTGTTGATTACTCCAGTTACACATAGAGGTAGGAGACCTACCAATTTTATATAATTTAACCGGGATCCAGTACATATTGTTAAAGATTTGATACTGTGTTAGACGTAGTCTGTCTTGGGAAATATATTTATGCATGTCCTTCCAGATCGAATTCCACCTATATTTTGAATCTAGAAATTGGTTCGACCAGTAATTAGGGGTAGAGTACTGTGCATCCAGTGAGTTTGTCAGTAGAAATACATACAGAAGAGATATTGGATGAGGTTACCACTAGCCAGACCCAGGGATTCAAACCATTCATCCCTTTCTAGATCTACATTTAGAATTTTGGAAAATTTAATTAACAAGTGCCTTAACTGATATACTTTAAATGACTGTCTTTGTTCTATATTATATTGAGTAAGGATTGAAGTTGTGTTTAGGCACTGACTCCTGGAAAATAAATCCCTAATTCTCAGGTGTTTTAGGTGGGGAATCTGTCTGCCACCTATTTTAAGATTAGGGTTACTTGTTAGTGGTTGTAGATTACTATTGGTGTTCTTATATTGAAGGAAGGAACAGAGTTGTGTGTGTACTCCAACTGAGACTGCTATAAGTGTATTAACTAGTGCTGGAGGTAAAATTTAGCAGGAACATATAACAGAGCAACTGGGGAAATTCCTACTTTATCAATTAGTTCCAGCTCCAGAGTCCACCAGGCTGGAATATACAGATTAGAGGCATCTGCCCCTTGGGGAAAGAGCCAACTCATGTATTTACCAGCCTGGCTGGCCCAGAATTATATTCCAAAGTGCAGAAGACTTAAACCCCCACACAGCTTGGATGCTGCTAACTTATTATATGCCTGCCTATGTGATTTCCCTCTCCAAATAAATGAAGAGATAATTGAATGCACTTTTTTGAACCATGCCAAAGGGATTCAGGAATTTAACATACTTAGAGGGTAAAATAATCTAGGCAGGATATTCAATGTGATCAAATTAACCCTACCCCATAATGAGATAGGAAGGGATTGCCATCTATTCAGGTCTTGCTGAATATGAAGAAGTAAGGGATCCAGGTTAAGTTTCCTCATTTGGGTCTCCCCACATGACAATAATAGTTCTAGGTATTTGAGAGCGTGAGGACACCATTGTAGTCCCATAGAGGTAATATCTTGTTTGGTGAATTTATGATTTAAGGGGAAAACCAGGGTTTACTTAGATTAATTTTGTAATAAAGGGCCAACTGCACCGGACGAATTAGATGGAGAAGAACATCATCCACATAAGCCGAAAGCTTAAACGTTTGGGAACCCACTTAAAATACTTGAATGCATTTGTGGTCCTGCAACATGGTCAATAAGGGTTCAAGGTAATGATTAAACAGGAGAGGGGACAAGGGACATCCCTGGTGTGTACCCGAATGAAGTGTGACTCCACTCGAGAACACCCCGTTACAGTAAATCTGGGTTCCAGGGGTCTGATATAGAGATGAAACCCATTCTATAAATTTGGTTGGGAATCCAAATTTGGCCATGGTACAAAACAAGAATTTCCAGTTAACTCTGTCAAAAGCCTTCTCGGCATCCAGGGAAAGCAGACCAGCCAGAGCCTGTAAGGCCCTGGATTGTGAGACAGTTTCCAGAAATGGTCTGAAGAGTGTCAGTTCCTCATAAAGCCTACTTGGTCAGAATGTATAACTTGAAGAAGTACTAATTTGAGCCTGTTGGCCAATAGTTTCACCAGGATCTTAATTTTGCAATTTAGTAAAGAAATGGGTCTATAACTCAAGATTTGTTCTGGATCTTTACCTGGTTTGGGTAAAACTATAATTAATGCTTCCAACAGAGAATTTTCAAAATGGTTGGAGTTTAACATCCACTCAAACAGCTGGGATAACCAGGGGCAGATCTTCTTGCTGAATGTTTTGTAAAAATTAAGTGAATACCCATCCAGTCCCAGAGCCTTGTCTGGGGCCATAGTCGAGATAGACTCCAGAACACTGTAATAATACCAGAACCATTGCCAACTTCTTCAACAACAAATTCTCTGACTTAACTAATTACACCTCCTCTTTCCCTGTCCAACCAGATGTACCCACCTGGCAAAATGCAAATGGTCCTGTTTTCTTTTTCAAATCAGTCACTAAATGTGAAGTGCTTAGACTGCTAAACGGTATCTTGGAATGCACTGCAGCTGGCTCTGACAATCTAGAACCAAAGCTACTTAAGATTGCAGTCCCCTTCATTGCTGCTCCCCTAGCCAAGATTTTCATGCTCTCCCTGTGTGTGCCAGAGCTACATCCCTGAGATATGGAAAATAGCTATGATTACCCCTGTTTTCATAAAAGGAGATTGTAAAGATCCCTCAAACTATAGGCCTATTGCCATTCTGTCTGTCTTAAATAAAATTCTTGAGAAGCTTGTAGCCGACCAGACAACTGATTTCCTACAGAAACATGGTCTACTTTCCTCTGCCCAGCATGGTTTTCACAAAGGTCATAGCACCACTACTGCCCTTCTCAAATTCACGTCAGATACACTAGTGGCTATGGACTCTGGTCTACTCATCGGGGCAATTTTCATAGACATGACTAAGGCATTTGACCTAGTTGATCATTCCATCCTTCTAATCACCCATGGATCACTAGGCTTCTCGACTAGCGTTGTAAGATGGTTTGGGAACTACCTGATAGGACTCAAATTGTGAAATACAACTCCACTCTCTTGGACAAGACCACTATAAACATTGGGGTGCCACAAGGTTCCATTCTTGGGCCCCTGCTGTTCTCTCTTTTCATAAATAACATCTCCACTGACCTCCGCAGGACAACCTCCCTGCTATTTGCAGATGACATTGCTCTTTATGTTAGTGCAAAAAGCATTGAAGACATAAACAATCTACTCTCTCTTGACTTCCAGCTAATACAGGAGTGGCTATCTACTCACAAACTTTTACTAAATGAGTCCAAAACCCAAGCTATTCTCTTTGGATCAAATGTGAAACTCAGACATGCACACTCTAAATTTAAAGTCAGCTCCTTAAATGGCTCACTAGTTGGGGTGGCAAATTTGTTGAAATATCTAGGCCTCACTCTTGATCCATCACTAAATTTTGACTTACACATCAATCAGACCTGCAAACTGGTCAAATCCAAACTTGGACTAGCCTACCGAACCAGCTATGTGCTCACTCCCTCAGCAAGGCTTACCATTGCCCGTGGCATACTCCTTCCATCACTTACCTATGGTGCTGCAACATATACCTCTGCATGCAAATCAATCCTTCAGAAATAGGATGTCACATACAACAATATCTGTCACTATGCGTCCTCTTCACACCGACTGAAACTCCACTGCTTCCTCCATTCAGAACTGGGGTGGCTTTCTCCTAATGAACTAAGGCTTCATGCTTATGGCTCCATCTTTGACAATATGGTCTGCCTACAAATACCTGAATCCCTAGCAGGACTTTTCCAAAATCTGACACCTGCTATGGACTGAGGTCTGCTGACTAGGCCCCCATTTTCATCCCTAGGAACAACACCACTAAAGGCGCTAGTGCTTTCGCCTGCCATGCCCCCAAATACTGGAACTCCATTCCACTAGCTTTGCACCAATCACTATCTCATGCATCTTTTAAAAAACAGCTGCAAAATTATCTTGCTTAAAACCTCCCTAGCTCATTTCCTTCTCAGCTTCTTCTCTCATGACATTTATTGATCTGTCCTTCTACACGCTATGCACTTCTCCTTACCTATCTGTCCCTCCACCCACCTTACTTCACTCTCATCCCTCTTTTCTTGGCTCTCACTTCTATCACTTACTATTAGAAAATGTACTTTTTATTTCCTGGCATCTGATTGGCTTGTACTCTTGCCAGTGGGGTACATTAACTTTCAAAAGATGCCCAGAAAATAAAAAGTAACAGACTACAGTGCCCCTTCACCAGCTAAAGTATATTACTACCCATCCTGCTTCCTAATTGGCTGTAACCACCTAGTAAAAATATGAAATCGCTGCCATTTTTTCTCTCACTTAGCGGGCGAGTAGATAGCTGAGCGATGAGTCTCTTCTCACTTTTGTTCACTATATTTAAACTACTCAATCTGTCCCGAGGAAAGAAAATAGCATAACTAATTTAAAGCAATGACTTACATTTTCATTGCTGCTGTCTGTCACAGACGTGACACATCTCCCTTTCTAATTGCCTGCCTGCTCTCACCAGTGACCCCTCCCCTCGCCATCCCACCACCACCATGAATTAACCTGGCAACCGCTAACACTTGTAATGTACGTTCATTCCCATCATTGCAGAAGAGTTACCAAGTTAAAGAAAAAATTCCTACGGCTGCCCGCCCTCTCAGCCTTCTCCTACTGCTGGACATTGGCCACCCACCCGCTTTCTCCGTTTACCACTCACCAGAGTGTCACTTCAGTAACAGCCTCCTTCCTGCTACCCCCTTCCTGAGACAGCACAACACTTCAGCAGCTTACAGAATAAAATGGCAACTTGCAGCAGGAACTGTGCCTATTCTGACACTCACTCTGCTGTCTCCCTCGGCGAAACAGGATTAAAACATCTGCCATCTTCTCTTAAAAAAAAAGATTAGTGCCTGATAAATTGACTAATCAGTAATGCAGTGGCTCCATTTGTATTCCTAGAAACCAGTACTGAAGTGTTTTTCTCCTCTGGCTGAGCTGTTTGGTTTCACAGCTCCTCCGGTTCAGTACCACAGTGCAGGCTGACTCACTAGACAAAACGGGCACTCCCTTTTCACACTCCCGGTCCTCATGAAAAGCAGCGAGGACCAGGAACTTGTAAAACAACAATATGAAATAAGTCAGTCACAGCAGCAAGTGAGGACAGGAAAAATTAAAAAATGCAGGCTGAACAACTGGCTTCCGATCAGGCTCACACTCCCACAACAGAAAAACATGTAGTTTCTCAAATTAAAATGAAACAAAAAGTGTAGAGGGTGGACAAAACTGTTGGGGAGGGGGATTAAAAGAAACAGTCTACCGTGAAGCTGGTAATACTAGGTCTGCAGTAGGATGAAAGGCTGTTCTTCTAATGAAGGTGGAAGGAATATTTAATTTCAAAACTTATTTAAAATTAATTATTTATCAACAATTTTATTCTCAACCTTTTTTTTTTTTTTTACAGTGCCCATTTTATAAGTGCAGTAATACCCTCCAGGGTGGGCGGTATTGGGAAATAACGCCCACCCTGTCAGGTATTATTGCTTATGTATCCCTCCCATAGTCCTATATCCATTCCCTTATTAGCACTAAAATGTTCAATATGTTCATGTTTTTCTTCCTTATAGCAAATTGTGGTATAGTTTTTGGTTTTTGTACTGCTCCTGTTTTATTTTTATTTACTTTCTGCCCTACACTGATATTACAGCCTCCTTGTTCTGTGGTTACATTTGCAAATTGCTCTATATACTATTGTCAACTATTTTTGTACTTGTATTGGAATGTTTCCCTGTATTGTTGTACTGTACGTTCCCGGGTCTTGCCTGAAAATAATCATTGCTATGGCTAGTGCACCTACCCGGTAAACAAAAACTAAATAAATAAAATAAATACATTTCTGCCTCAGGGAAAGGGACTAAGAGACTCTCCTGGACCTCTGTTGTCGAAGAAGGTAGGGAAACTGAATTTAGGAACTGGTATACTACCTCCATCCTTGGTAAGTTAGTCATGGGACTGTATAAATTGGAGTAATATTTAATAAATTCTTCTGTAATTCCCTTGGGAGTGAGCTGGAGAGAACCATCCTCCTGGGATCTAATACATGCCACTATACTGGAGGACTCCTGCTTTTTCAGTCTTAAAGCCAGTAAATGGCTGGCTTTTTCCCCCTGATCTATGTATTTTGTCCCCATTTTAAGGCTGGCATATTCTGCCTTTTCCCTGAGGAGGGAGCCATATTGATCCTGCAACCTTATCAAGCGAATCCTGTCTCCTTCAGATGTATCCGATGAGAGGGACCTTTCTAGATCGTGAATTTCTGTCAAGAGGGAGAGAGCTTTTTGTTCCCTCAACGTTTCCTCTGAGAATCTAGTTTGATAAAGGTTCCTTAGGACACATTTTAGAGCCACCCACTCCAAATCAGGCCACCTAATAGAATTCAGATTCACTTCTGTGTAGCTTGCAATTTCATTGATAATACTCTCTACTAAGGGCTGTTCCTTAAGGAGTTGATTATTCAATTTCCAAATTGACTCCTTAGGGGAGTCAGATGATACTGAGAGGGAACACCATGTTGCGGAATGATCCAAAATTACCCCAGGCTCTATCTTTGCCTCCAATATCCTACCCAATAGTGATTGACTAAGTAAAATGTAATCAGTTCTGGACCGTGACCCGTGAACCCCTGACCAAAAAGTATTCTCTAAAATCTGGATAGAGAGTCCTCCAGGGGTCACATAGCCCTAAATAGTTGGTCATATCTCTGATGGCACTCTGGTCTGGTGACAATCCCCTTGTTCTAGAATCAGATTTATCTAAATCTGAGGAGAAAGGGAGGTTCCAATCCCCTCTCAATATGAATGGGTAGTTAATCAAGGGGGCGAGCACTTGTAAAATTTCAGTAAAGAAACTAGGTTTGTCAGCATTGGGGCCATACACACTCCCCAGTACTACAGTGGTCCTTTCCAGGAGACCTTTCACAAAAACATATCTGCCATTACTATCACTGATAGTAACTTCAGACGAAAACAGGATGGTTCTTGCTACCAATATGGCCACTCCTCTGCACTGAGTGCTATCTCCTGCTGCAAAAACTTGACCAACAAATTGCTTCCAAGGAGATTTCCTTCCTGCTCTAATAAGTGGGTCTCCTGCAGCATGGAGATATCGCTCTTAATTAGATTAAGGTGTTTCAACACCTGGTATCTCTTCCCCTTATTTTGTGCCCCATGAATATTCCATGACGTAGCCTTCCTAGGGTATGCCATCATCACTGGTATATAAGCAGGCCAATAGGTGCCATGGTCTGGAACCTGTGTTAAAAGTTTTCCTTCCTACATCCCCACCTTGCCAAGTCATCCCTTCCCCTCCAGCCCACACAGAGATACCGAGGATGTTTCCCCCCTTATTGTTCCCGACATCCCCAAATACCTCCTCCCCCCTCTCTATTGCCTTCCCTCCAATCCCCTCCAACAAAAACAGTCAATATTTACAAAAGCAGAGAAAACTCCCCGCACCCATTAACTTCACAGGACGGGATGTCTTCCCACTAATAGCTTCCTCCCGCCCTCCCTTCTCTCCTTCCCCCACCATCAACCCTTTGAAACAACTGATTATATCCCAACTGGGGTGTCCCATTAACATGGTGTAAACAAGACCCACTATCATCCTAAGGGAGAAAAATTATACACAGGCCTCAATTTGCTTTGGAGGGATATCCCCTTCTCTGAATGCAAAGGGTATGGCCCAGTTGTGGTTCTTGATCCTCAAATCTACATTTAAAAGTAGTTCTACTTCTGTATGAGCCTTTCAGGTCCCATGAGGCACCTAGAGTAAGACAACTGAGGCCTACTCTCTTCCCCCAGCAAGGCGTTAGTGGGGCGGTTTCTGCCACTGGAGACCATTATGCCTTCACACTCGGATAAGTTACCAACCCTTAATATCTCTCCTTATAAACATCAACAGCTTCACCTTATTAATTCCATATCTTATCTGTGGCTTAGCAATAAGGGACAGCACACCCCAGGTTCTGCTGCAAAACATAAGGGGAATGGGTACCATGATAACCCGAAAATCTTAAAACCGTCAGGGTCTAAGTGTAAAGACCAGCCTAATAGAGAGGGTAGATACTGAACTAAAGGAGAAATGAACGAAAAATGAGGAAAGATCACCCTATAAAGTTAATAACATGCCAAACAAATATCCCTCTCCTGGGATTAAGACCCCCGTAATTATGAAGTGAAAGCAGATTGAGCTTAGACAGATTCTGTCCCATATCCGTGATGTAAATCAAAAAAGCAGCTGCACATGTGTAGTGCCCCTGGATTAGCTCAACCAAAGTATGGTAACTAAACTCGTGAAAGCTATGATGAGTACACTGTATTGGCTTCAAGCTACCCAGGTCTTCAGCACTAAAAGACCCAGCTGGGGTCCTCGATTTGTTGTAAGATCACTAAATCAGCATGGCTGTGGAGCACCAGCCCTCTAAGCAGGAGAGGAGTACTTGTGTGTGTGAAGGCCCTGCCAATGCAAGCGTTGGCTCCCCACCACCCCCGCCACCACCCTTGGTGAACACTCCCTTTTATAGGCTCCAGGAACCAATCAGCTAATTTCTCCATCTGCGGGTTATACTCAGCTGCCAGTAGGGGCAATGCCGAATCTCCTCACCAAGTACTGGATTCCCTTGGCTCTGCATCATGTCATGGCTTCTATGACATGATCACTCCTCCTCCTACTTCACTTTCAACTACCCTATCTATTAAATCCCCCAGCCAACCTCCTGGACAACTCGCCTCTCTTTGGTCCCCATGACTGCCTGACTGGAAGTGGCAGCAAACTGCAACTCCTGACTGGAAGTGACAGCAAACTGCAACTCCTGATAACATCCATAGAAATGAATCCATTGCCTCCTATCTCTTCAGTACAGATTGGACTCTCCTCACAACCCTTCTGCCACCTCTTTTCTCCCAAGCACACCACTCCACACACAGCACTCCCTGCTCCCCCTGCAAGGACTGCCAGCCATGCCACCCGTGTCTCCAACCCCTACCTCCTGTCCCCTCACCACAGCTCCTATTACTGGCCACACTGCACATCACAAACCTCCCCATCCCCTCACTCTCTGCTGTAAAAAGGCATCTGGGCCACAGTGTATATTCTCTCAAAACATTGAAATGGCACCCTATCCGCAGGATCTTCCTCCTCCTATTACTTATGTCAGGAAACGTGCACCCAAACCCTGGCCCCACGTCTCCCCATCCTCCAATGTCTGACCACCCTCCAACCAGTGGACTACGTAGTGCCTCCATCAATATCTGTAGCCTCCTAAAAAAGTGGGACACCTTTCGGGGCTGGGTCCTCCAGCACCAGCCCGATGTCATAGCGGTTGGGGAAACCTGACTCTCTCCTATGATCCTGGACTCTTCGCTAACCCTCATGGGGTATAACTTATACCGTGCTGATCGTCAGGATAAGTGGGGGGGGGGTGGACCATATATAGCAAAGCTGCCTTACGTGGACAGCTACTTCCCACCCCTCTACTTCATCCTGGTCCACAAACCCTCACAATCAAAGTCACACTGGGCAACTCCAAATCCTCCCCCCCCCATCATCACTGCAGTCTACCTTTTTTCCCAGAGACCAGAAAGCAGCCTTCCACTCCGTACTGTCCTACCTGACCACGCTCCCGCCATGTGCAGAGAAAATTGTCACTAGGTGACTTTAACATTAACTGGCTAGACAAAGCTGCCGTACCATTCAAAGATGTGGCCACTGCCCAAGACCTGATGCAAGTCGTATTATCCCCTACCCGACTGAACCTGCACACCGGGTCCTCCTCCTTGCTGGACCTGGTATTCACCAACCGTCCCCATAAAATCACTAGCACTACTGTCCTCTCAAATGCCCTTAGTGACCACTCCCCGGTCCTCTGCAACTGGATGTGCAAACTGCTTAAGTCCCCCCCAAAATAAACTATCAGCGCAAGCTTGGACCAGGCAAACGTGCTCAACTCAAAACACATCTCAGAACAATAGACTGGTCCTACCTTTCTACACTCCTTGACCCAGACAGAGCACTCGACCTCTTCATTCTCGCTTTCAACACCTATTGCGACAAATTTGCCCCCATCACCAAAAGGCTGGCCAAAGGTAACCCTGCCCTGTGGATCACTGATAAACTCCTGGACCGCATGCGGACCAGAGATTCTTTATGGCACCTCTCTAATGAGACTGGCCTACCCGCTGATAGACAGAAACATAGAGAGACTTGGAATAAATGCACATGGTCCTTATGCAAAGCAAAAGGAGAGTACTACAAGACCTCCCTAACCAACACCTGGGGATCAGGTCAAAAGCTCTGGGCTAATATTAAGGACCTATGTGGCAACATTCCCAACACAACCTCTAACCAGATTATGGCTGATGGGCGCCTGTCCTCAGATCCAGCCCAAATGGCCACTGCATTCAATGACACCTTCTCTAACCTCAGCAGGGTCCTCCCCACTAACTTCTTTGACCCACCCCCATCACCCTTGCCGCCCCCCATTTGCCCCTCCCTTTCATCTGCACTGTATCTCACCCAAAGCCGCAGAACCGTATCTCAGAATGGCACTAAGTCACTCACGATATAGTAGTGACACCTTAGACCTGAAACTCCTTCGCCTCTCGCTCCCTGAGGTGCTCTCTTACTCATATACTAAATCACTTCTTATGCCATGGAAAATTCCCCTTCCGCTGGAAAGCTGCCCACATCACTCCGGTATTTAAAAATGGGGACCACACCCTTACTAACAACTACCACCCTATCTCCATCCTCCCTCCCCTATTTAAGGCCCGTGAGAGGATCATACCAGATCAACTCACAGACCACCTCAACAAATACAACCTGCTTAACAAGCAGCAACATAGCTTCCGGAAGGGGCACAACACCACTACCACACTCTTGGAACTCATCACACACATTCACTCCGCATTAGATAAAGGTCAAATATCTGGGGCTGTCTTCATAGACCTCACAAAAGCGTTCGACACCGTTAACCACCTGCTCCTCATATCCACACTGATCAACACCGGATTCTCCCAGGATGCCCTTGGCTGGTTCACTGATTACCTGTCCAATCATTCCCAGTAGGTTAAAATTAGTAACACCCTCTCAAATAAGTTACCTGTCCTCTCCAATGTCCATCAGAGGTCTGTCCTTGGCCCACTATTGTTCAGCCTCTTTCTTAACTCCCTCCCCAGTTCTTGTCCAGGGAACCTACTCCTCTATGCAGACAATGCTGTCCTGTATACCTCCAACTCCAACCCTTTGCAATTACACCTCTCCCTGCAATCTTTCTTTAATGGAGCCGAAAAATGGTTCGCCTCACAACGTCTTATCCTGAACTATAGCAAAACCAAGGTTATGCTCTTTTCCCATCCACTCAATGTCAGAAAAAAATGCTGCCCTCAAATAAGTACTGCCAACCAGACCCCTCTGGAGAATGTGGACTCTTACAAATACCTGGGTGTTACCCTTGACCCTGCCCTTACCTTCCACCAACATATCCACCTTCTGTCTAATGCCCTTAATGTATGGATCAGACTCCTGTATTGCCTCAAACACTGCTTTACCCCTAATGCAATGAGACTAGCTGTCTCCTCCTCTGTACTCTCCCTGCTTGACTATGGCTTAATCATTTATGGGGCAGCAAACACCTCTGCCCTTCAAAGACTTCGTGTCTCCCTAAATAAAGCCTGTCGCCTCACCCTGGGGTGCGACTGCCTAACTCACACCTGCTCCCTGTATAATGACACCAACTAGCTGAACCTTGACAACAAGATAATGTTCCACACCTGTCTCATGGCAAAAAAAATTGTCCTAGGGCTCTCCCCCACAGGACTTACCCTTCTAGTTCGACTGGCCCCGACACACAAGATAACCCATGGGTCTGGAAAGCAACTCCTCTCGGTCCCCTATGGTCGCACCTCCCAATTTCAAAGATCCTTTAGCTATAGAGCCCCCATCTGGTTAAACAGCCTACCCACTCCACTTGCTAAAGAGATAAGACTTGGACCCTTCAAAACCTCTCTTAGTGAACTGTTACAGTCCTCAAACCACTGTGACTGCCTTTGAATTACCCCCACCATTTGGTCTGGGTAAGGTCACTGGCCGGCCTCTCCGATCCTACCCCTCCTAATCTGTGTCCGACTAGCCTAGTCCTTAGTTTGTGTCTTATATGTTTGGTGTGCTCTAACCTAGTTTTCTCACTGTTAGCCTCACAATCTGCTACTGTAACAACCTGACTATGTACTGATGTACTGCTATATATCCTGTATGTCTATGTATGTAAACTATGTGATGTGGAACCTTTGTAAAGGAGTCTCTGACTCAAAGGTAATTTCCGAACACTCAATAAATAAAAAAGTAATAAAAAAAAGATAGTAAGGTAGCACATACTTATACATTAAAGATTTCTCCAACCCAAAGATCCCTTCTATAAAAACAATTGCCTACTGCTCTAGAATCAAACAAGGTATCCCTGGGGGGAGTAGAACATGAAAGCCCCCTTTACTTTAATGATAAACATTGAGTGTATGCACCCAAATAATTCATATAGAAAGTAACAGTCCCCTGTGCAAAGAAAAATGTAAACTTAGAAGTCCAGCACTTTCTAATTAGATGAACACTTAACTTGAAGTCCCAGGGGAAGAAACACTGTGCAATGGGATTGGACTCAGTATAGAAAAACCTCGGTGCACAAAAATCCGAAACAGGTGTTGACTGCATTCACGGATGAGTCTCTTCATTTAGTTCTAAATCCCTAAAAAAAATCAGGTAGCTCACAAAAACCTGGAGACGTTTTCTGTCACTACAAAAGCCTCTTCAGTACATACTTACTGTGGTATGACCAGAAGCATCAGCTGGAAAATCTATTATTCTCTGGAAGCCTCTTCAGCCAGCACGAAACAGGTTAGGCATCACCTTTTTCAGCTCCAATTCTGCTTGCTTCAGGTCTTCGAAAGGCAACCATTTACCATCGATGGAGTCCTGAAAGTTGGCTGGATACAGCATATGGAATTAAACATTTGCAGCCAAAAGCTTCTCCACGATCCCATGATAGGCCGCCTGCTTCTGACAAACTGAAAATGGGAGGTCTTGAGCCATTCTGATCGGCAAACCTTCCCATTGCACTTCCTTCAGTTCCTTGACCTTCACCATCAGATGTTGTTTCTTTTGAAAATTTAGAAATTTAAATATGAAGGTCCTGGGCTGAGCCCCTGGAGGGGGCATTGGTCTTAAAGCACGATGTGCCCATTCAATTATTTACTCAGTCCCAAAAGGTGATGGGCCTGCCAACTTGGTAACACAGTTTTGTGTGAACAGGACCAGGTTAGAGCCTTCTTCCCATTGTGAGAGCCCTATAAGAACTGTATTGTTGCGGCGGCTCCATCCCTCAAAATCCTCCACTTTTGCTTCCAATTTCGCAATTCTTTGCCTGGTAGGTGCCATGGCTGGGTTGAATTTATTGATTTTATTTTCCAAGGAGATTACTCTGGTTTCACAATCCCCGGTTTTTTGTACTACATCTTCCAGAGCATTTGTGATTGCCTTCAGTTCCTCGGTTAATGAGCGAACCTTTTCCCTAAATGGGTGGAATTCCTCCAGGAATCTGTCAAGGGTGAGGAAGGTCTGCTCCTGAGTTCTTGATGACTGCCAGGCCACTGAGCTTGTTTGGGCCTTTGCATTCTTAGCTACCTTCTCCGGCATGTTAGGCGGTGTGTGGCATGTGAGTGCAGATCGCATCTTTGCTTCCATTCTGTTCTGTTGCTTCACAGAATCAGTGGGTTGGATGCTGCATAAGTTCCCCCTACAATTCTTACAATTTTATAGCTAGAATCCCAGGTTTTTTTCTTAGATTTGATGGTTTTGGAGGAGGGAGTAGCAGAAGCACTCAAGAACACAGCTAGTCAGTCAGAATCATAACATGATCTCAAGTCACTTAACTTCCTTGTGCTCCCAGGTTGCATCTGGATACAAGCTTCAGCTTAGTGTGCTACTCCTGGTTGAACAATGTTCCCTTTCCCTTCCCTAATATTGCTGCTGATTATTTTAATTGAAAAGTTTTAATAACCCTGTTAAACATGCTCTTAGTGTTTGGTGCCTAGAGCCCCTGGGATTATCGCCTAATTAAATAAAGCATTACTTACTTACTTTCTTAGATAGAAAAGCCTCTCAGAGGAGCAGGTGGGGGCTAAAATGGTTACAGGATTCAAAAATGCACGGGGTAGACAAAAGGGGATACTAGAAGTAAGGTGGGGGGTTCAGCCCAGAGACCAAATAGTGCCCGCGACGGCACTGTAGGTAGAGAAAATAGGGCAGAATGGGTGGACCAGAAGGTCCTTATTTGCTGACAACTTCTATGTTTCTATATTTCATTTAATGTACTTATAGTACCAGGGTTGTCTGGCACCAGCGTATTTACCCAGTCAGAAAAGTGTCAATAAATAAAATAAATAAATAACTGATGGGTAAAAAATCTAATACAGGCACAATATGTGTGGCAAATATCTCAAATAAATAATTTAATGTCCAGAGGAAGTTCTATTTTTATTTTTCTCTCTCACCAGCACTCCTCTATCTTGGTAACTAGTGTATGCCTACTGGGAAAAATGTAGCAGAATTTGTGAATCACTGTCTCTCAAAATAGCAGACTCTCAGTCTAGTCACTTAGTCTTGTTAGCCCCTGTACTAGCCAGGATTTGGCTAGAATGACTTCAGGGATTATAGCTAGGCACCTGCCCCCCCAACCCCAAAATAAAATACTGGAATGGCTGACCCACAGGCAATCACGTATGACTTAAAATTTGAATGGTTGCCTGGTTAAACCCTTGTTTTCTCCAGTAGCATTCAGAAATAGGCAGCCAAAATTTCCCAAAGGACAGAACTGATTTCTAAGTGAACATCTTACACAGATATAGCTATTATAACAGATATAGTAACTTCTACTGTATTCATATTGTGCCTTCCTAAAATCTTCAAGACATAGAGAGGAGAGAATGTGGGTAGTTGCTAGTTACTCACATTTCACCATTCTTCAATGACAGCCCAGCCCTGAGCAGAAACTCAATGATGTATTTCTAGAAAAATCTGAGGCAGGGATGATTGACAGATCTGTCAATGTGACAATGCACCTGCTGCTCCACTTTAATGGTGATGTATAATGTTTAGCACTAATTCATGGTGCTCTGGGAGACAGCAGAAATAGGAATGAGAGAGAGAGAGAGAGAAAAAGAGAGAGAGTGAGTGAGTGAGTGAGTGAGAATGTTGTTGGGAGACAGAGAATGTTGTTGGGAGGGAGAGAGAGAGAGAGAGAGAGAAAGAGAGAGCGAGAGGGAGAGAAATTCAGAACACAAGACAAAAAACTATGCAAGGCTGCTGGGCCCTCTGGGTAAGCAGCAGGCAGTGATGCAGATAGTCTTGTCATTCTATTCCCCAGCACAACAGGGAGTGATGTGTCGGCTCTTGGGTTTAAGAGAATTTGCATTTCTGAATTGAGTAGGATGTGTACGTTGAAGAGCTGTGACAGGATTCAGTGGGAACCAGGGGGAAGAAACAGAGCGTATAGAAAAAAAAATAGAGAAAGAAAATAAACATCTGCTAAAGCGCTTCGGATTCAAAGCACCACTCTCAATGTGATATCAGCAGTGGTTGATAGGTTTCACATTAACGGCATGTGCTGCATTTATCATTTTATGAACATAAAAAAAGTACCAGCTGCAGCTTTAGGTTATGTTTCATGTAATCAGATCATAAGAAATGCGTTTATACAGACAGAGGAAGTATTGACTCTCATACATGGAACTGTGAGGCAGGCTGCAAAATGATTCCACATAGACCCAGATAATGTGGAAAACTCACCATTCACACTATTGTATTGTGCACATATTTGTACTGGGGGAGTGTCTGTCCCCATTCTTTGTTCCAGTTTTTTTTTTTTCAAATAATTTGTTTTCCAGAGAAAAGCAAAAACAGACCAGACATAAGTACAGAGACACACTGAAGGAATGCAAAGCTAGAAATAAGACAGCCAAGGAAGGGCTGAAGCCTAGGAAAACAACATGAGTTGCAGACAACACCCAAGTTTTTTCCGCTATATAAATGGTGGGAGGAAGGAGAAAGAGGGGCTGGAGCCCTTGAAAACAAGCTTAAGGAGTAGGAACCTGTGAGAGGGCAAGATGCAGTTCCTAAGATGCCTTACAAATATTTTGCTTCAGTGTTAACCAAAGGCTCATAAGGGGTAGACCCCAAGGTTATAGTTGAGTTAAAGGAACAATTGGCAATGACACTTGCAATTATCTTTCAGGAGTCTGTCCTGACAGGTGTGGCATTAGAGGACTGGACAGTGATCATGAAGTGATGCATGGTCAGACAAGGGCAATAACAGGCTGGTCATCCTGACATCAGTGCTTGACAAGGTCCTGGAAGCCATTATCAAGGACAATATAATGAAGCACTTAATTAAGATCAAAATTCCTCCCACTTCTCAGTATGGATTTGTGATCGGCAGATCATGCCATCTAACCTGACCACCTTCTTTCAGAGGCTGACCAAAGAGGTGGACAAGGGCAGGGCAATGGGCAGTGTCAAAGTGGACATCAGCAAGGGTTTTGATATTGACAAGTTTATGGGCAAAGTAAACCAGTGGGAGGTACATGAGGCATACAACAAGCTAGATTGCTAACTTGGCTTGGGGGCAGAAAGCAGAGGGTGGTGGTAGACAGGTGCTTTGAGTGTACAAGAGCACTCAATAGGGTCCCTGAAGGATCAGTGCTGGGGGATACTGCTCTTCAACATCTTTATCAACAATCTGGAAGCTGGGTTCTCCAGTAGGCTGCTTAAGTTTACAAATGACACTAAGCTAGCCTGAGGGGGTGGGGGTGGACTCCTCTGAGGATGAGGATAAGCTTCATGAGAGTGGAACAAGATGAGTGACTTGTATGACTCCTGGAGCCTCAGTTTTAATGTACAGTAACAAATGTAATGCGCTAAAACAGAGTCCAGACCTTAACACTGTATGTGGCTCCACTGCAGCGAAGGAGGAAAGGGGCTTTGGGATCATAATAGACAACAGGCTGACGCAGGAAAAGCAGGGCATGGTTGCTTTCAAAATGACCAGTAGAAACTAGGGTGCATCAAAAGGGGAAGTAATCCTGCCACTTTATAAGACACAGCTCAGGCCACAACTGGAGAACTGCATGCACTTTTGGACTCCTCAATACAAAAAGAACACTGAGGTATTTGAAACATATAGAATTATCAGTGGTATTGGGACAAAATGCATAAGGAGAAGCTTGAGAATCTTAACAAGGTGTCAGTGTGGCTCAGATTGCAGCACATCCACCTCTGGACCAGAGGTTCATTGGTTCTAGACCCCCCCCCCCCAATTGGGCTCATACCTAAATGTTGGCACCTGAATACAGTACTAGGGGGTGCTATGCTGTCAGGGTCGGTCATCCTTTGGATGAAACATTAAAACAAAGTCTCTTCTCGCCATCTCTGGTGCTGTCCAGGTGGGTGTCAGATGGAAGTAAAATAACCCAAGGCACTTTTTGCAACAGTAGGCAGCTTTCTTCAGTGTCCTGGCCAACATTCCCCTTCCCACAAAACTGGTTCATGTAACTGTCTAAGGCTCTGTGTGGGTGCTGATGTGCAAAATGGCTGCCACTACACATTCAGTCACTTCAGTCCCAGTGTGACATTACTTGTAAAGTGTTTTGGGATACAGTGTATATAAAACGCGTGATAGAAATGCTGATTCTTCTTTAATATGGAGAAAAGAAGCCTGAGAAAGAACATGATCTAAGTCTTCTGCATGCTCAGAGATACTGACTAGATCAAACATTTGGAGATGTTTGATCTGGTGTCCTGCATCAGGAGCATGCCCTCATGTTAAAGGTGGTCAATTCAGGTGTAACATTCAGACGCACTTTTTCTCCCAGAGGACAGTAAACCTATAAAACAGCCTACTAGCAGAGACAGTGAGCATGAAGACAGTACAGGCCTTTAAGATAAGCTGTGACATACAGTATTTTTCTTACCAAGTGCAAGCCTCCCAGCTACATTGTCTAGGGGTATGCCAGATGTTAGATAGGGGGAAGGTTGCTACAACAGCAGAAGCACAGTTTTGATTTTAAAACTTTCTTCTTACCAGGATGGCTGCAATGAAATGGATCCATAGGTATGACGAGGGAGTGCCATCTCCTGGTGCTGGGCTGCAACAAATCTTTTCGATAACTGGCAAACAGGCTCAGTCAAAATTAATGAAGTCCACAACAGCAATGGCTTCAAACAGGGTGATCCCATTTAATTAATAACAACTCATGGCCCTATTTAAACAGTTCATTCATCTAGACCATTGAGGTCACGTTTAAAGAGGGAGTATGAGCAAGCAATGGTTACAATGTGGCTGAGCTGGCCCCCACCAAGGTTTCTAGGCAAATGTAATCAGGGCAGTGGAGGCCACTTAACAGTTCCAGGCAGCTTTAACTTGGGGCCGAGGTGACCCTCTTAGGTGGCAGCAGCAGCTAGTTAACTCGCTCTCTCCCACATCTATCACTGGTTCAGGGCAGACTCAGGGAAATAGTCAACTGAGATCAGGGCTACTTCTATTCTCTTAGCCCCCTTCCCCTGCAGGACACTCATCTGGACTTGTGCAGGTGACTCCCCTCATAGACTCTGAGGCAGATGTCCCAACACACACTTCCACAACTGGGTTGGCCTTCCTCCTTACTGGGTGCACATTCCTCATCCTTCCCTGTATTGCAGTTCGAATCCCACAAGCACCAGCACAGCATCCACAACTGGGTTGGCATAATGCTCCAAAAATGGCACTTGTCCCACAATCCCTGGGCTCTGTCTTCTCCCACAACTCTCTCTCTCTCTCTCTCTCTCTGCAGCATGACACTAGCACTGCCAGAGGGGACATGAAAAAGGGATGCCATGGCAGTGCAGTCCCCCAATCCAATCTAGCGGCCATTGCCATGTCACTCTCTGCACTTTTCAGCCTTGGCCTCCCACAGAATTCCACAGATCTTCTTGAGGGCAGGCAATCACCCCTGCCTCTCAATCCCCTACCTGCACCCCACTCACTCTGCCAGGCTCTCCCTTCTATGCACCAAACCCTCCAATTTATCCGTCCACCACTTAGAGTGACCTCTGGCCTGCGGAATACCCACCAGTGGTCAGAGGCAAATTAGTTATTTGATTATAGGCCCAAAAAAGAAACCTGAAATTGTTCACAAAAATGCACACCCAGCGGGGGCACAAGGGACTCTACTAGACACCCATGGTAGAAGAGGGAAGGGATTAGGGAATCCCTATAAATCATTGTGTGCACAACATAAGTTTTTAATCCCTACTGTACATATAAAGCAGAGGGGCAGCCATTATGGACATAGAGTCCCTTCTAACCTTGAATTACTATGTTACTGCATTACTGTACAGAATGATCTCTAGAGCTATACAACATTTTAAACTGTTTCACTTTTTCAGAATGATGCTGTTTTTCAAACAGTTGCATTCTGTATGATTTCTGCTACCTCTATTGAACGTTTACTTCTAACTATGCAGTTTCAGATTACATATATATTTTTCAAGCAGAAAGGTGGCATCGCTAAGTCAGAGCCATGAATAAATTGTGAAACTTCAGCCCTAAACTTCTGCAAAAGAATAATCTTACTTCTGTGGTTTCTGTCCAGTTATTGACTGAGATACCATGTTCTATAATCAATGGCATCTGGGGCCTGACTGAGGGTGATTACACGTAGGTGACATTGCGTTTTGCTACACCTTGCTACACCTCTGGCTTTACATGTAGCAGACAGGGAGGCAGTATAGCACAGAGGATTAAGCCAACAATCTGTGAATGCAGAGACAGAGTAGACTTGTGTTTGAAATGCCCAACTGCCACTTGCATACTGCGTAACCTTAAGTAAGTCATTTAACCACCTTGTGCTTCTGGTACTCACCTGGAACTGAGCGTCAGCTCAGTGTGCTTTTCTTAACCAAAAATTCTAAAAATAACAAAAAATTATAAATTATACTTGCTACAAAAAGTACAGTGTTTATAGAAAAAACATTAAAAAGTCAGTTTCTTATCTCACTTTTTCCTATCCATCTTAATACAGATTTTCAAGTGGAATCATCTTTAATTTTCTACATACTTTTTCACTTTTGTAAAACACTAATTGCAGTTGTCAACAAACTTCAGCTACACATAAATGGGTGTTTATCCATTGTTTACATGTTGCTGGCAAGAAAGGATAACAATGATCACTGTTTTAGTGAAGAACAATAAAGTAAACCTTAAAAACACATTGCATGTGAGTCTGCTTTAAAACCTGTACCAATATGAACACACAAGTGAGAAATGCAGTTTTTAAACTTTTTCTAAAATGCCAGGTAACAGTTTAGTGGCACATGTCAGTGATGTGCAAACTCTGTAGGGTAGTACGATGTAGAATAGCACAATGACAACTGCATGTACAGCAAACTCCTTTAGTCTCAATCCACTAAGACATGCAGAGTGGTTTCAAAGACCACTTTGTGCTATCCAGTGCTTTGTAACCCTTTTGAACCATGCCTACTGGTAGTTAGTGGGGGTTACACCTTCAGCTCCTTCAAAAATACCCAGAACTGTTATCGTAGGTGCTCGGGACAAGGGCCTGCACTGCCCTCTGTAGCTTCTCCACCATTAAGATGTCTTGCAGGATCACTCACAAACAGATGGCAACTCTTTAAGTCTGCACCCTACTTGAATAAAAATCTGCAAAAAAAAAAAAGACAGGACAACATACGATAAGTAGGTCTGGCTGTGCTGAAGGAGGGACTACTAGACATTCAGGTAAGGGTGGATGCTAGGGTTAGCAAGTGGGGTCCACTGGACAACCAGAGATGTCTGCTGAAGCCATGGGGTGGACCATTGGACCAGAAAGACCCATAACACAAGGGGGCTGGGGAGAAGGACCAATTATGCTGGCACTACCAGTGAAGCGCAGCATTTTGCATCCCAAAATGCACCAGGCATTTATGGGTATTGTATTACAATGCAGTGTCATATTCACAGCCCAGCATGAGCACTGATAATTTGCATTGTGCTTCTGTTGCAGGGAGGGCTACTCCCTTCTGTAATGCCATGTTTTGCACTACTCCTATTGGTGCCTGAGACTCAGACCCCATATACTGAACAGTAGAGAAAGGCTTCAAGATAAACTAAGGTGGGGGGGCACACACTATGGAAAACAATGTTCTTTAAATAAAACAATAAATCATTTAAAATGATAAATGCAGAGGCACCATATGAAATCAGGTCAATTGTGATTTTTTTCATAAAAGGGATCCATTAGTTTTGCATTCTGGGAGAATACTTGCTAAGAAACAAATTGATATTCAAGGGAACAAATGATAAATTTTCCTACATTTCAAGACTCAGCACTAGAGACCAATTTGCAGTGCTTCAAAAGGAAGCATTCTTAATTGAAATATTTATTGATAAGCAGCCTCCAATGTGAAAACAATGAACAAATCTACTGAGCTGTCAAGGAGGCAAAATTGAGGTTTGGTCAAAAGCATGCAGCTAAAAATTCCAGATATGAGTGGAAAATATATTTTTCTTTTCATGTACTCTTCAAGACAGTGGAGAATGGCAGTTTTAGTAGTATTTTGCACCCTTGTTTGATATTCATCAATAGCAATGGTTAGGTATAGTATGAGATTATAGTGCTGTCTCTTGTCTTTGCATACAAACTCCAGGTTGCTGTCAATCCCTCTTATACCACATAGCAAAGTCTTACAGAACAGACAACCTAACTTTATATGAAAACTCTGGAGGTGAATAAATCAGAAAAAAAGCCATTTTGGACAGCCCATTGGTGTAGCTGTAACACTACAGCTTGAGACACCAGTGACCAGGGTCAGGAACTTGACTTGGTTGTCAGAGGGCCAACTGGGAGGGGGGGGAATTGAACATCTCATTTGATGTTCACCTCCCTGGGGTGGGAGAAGGGATCCACTACTGGCATGTAACTACCACCTGAGTAACCACAGGTGGCAGTGCAGGCCAGAGTACATGCAGGTGTAGGATGAGTCACCATAGGCTGAGCCGATGCTGATGCCACATGTTCACATTGGCCCTTGTGCTCATCTCAGGGGACAGAGCTGGAAAAAGTTGATATGAATTAAGGCGTTACAGAATGACAGCCCTCATGGAGCTTGCAAACCCAGCACCTGCTGATCCAGGCTGGCTCCCTGCTCACAACTGTAGCCTTCTTGAGCGGCCTGGGTCAGCCCGAAGACTTTCACCATGGAGAAGTGATGCCATGCATGTACAGCAGGAGAGCAGGTAAACCCTGGGAGAAGTCCAGATCACTGGGTTCTGGCTCCATGGGCCCTGAAGTGGGGCTCGATGCAGGCTAAGAGAGTGGAGGTGCACAAAGAGTAAGTTTAAAAATAAACTGTTTAAAAAATCTTTCTTCTTGGGTATTAGTTTTTTTCTAAATTAAATTTGTTCATAGCCTTCTTTTGAGAGTAATATTGTACTCTCTGTGAGAATGTTTTAATGTCTGTGCACAATAGTCTTCCTGTACCAGTGAGATGTGCAGTGCGGGTAGACAATGATTTGCCCTTTGGAGAACTGAATAACATTTTGTGTAGATAAAATACTTGTGAGGGATTCCACACTGTGCAGTGTCAGTCTCTATGTGGAGGTTCACATGCTGTGTTAGATGACTGATTATGCAGGCTCAGGTATTGTACTCGGAGACTATTAAGGGTTATCCATTAGTGAGTACATGGCTGATATTGCAATTTTTTGCCATGATTTATAGATACACATTGTGTTGAGATAAAGTACTGATGCACACTGGTGGTGAATGGTAGACTGTAGCATCAGGCATGGTGTGGTGATAAACACTGTTATGGTGATAATGCCATGTCAGACAGGTACTGTTAGTTGACACTCATTAGAGATGATTGATTGATTATACAGCATCAATCATGATGTGGTATCCATGCACATTGGTCACTTTTGACTGACTTTGAAGTTAAAGATTAAAAATAGTGATCTGTACTCTACTGATAAATGGGAGTCTTTCTTAACTACAGTATTAGTTTCTTTCTTTATTTTCCACTTTTTTTTACCTCTATTTCTCCTCACCAGCTGCTGTGTCCTCTTTCCACCTACCTAAGTCCTTCTGCCCACCATAGGAATTATCTGGTTGTCCAACCTTCCACCAGCCTCTGATTGGCATCCCGTCAAGCATGACGACCATAGCCACAGTTTTTCCCCTGTGGGAGGAACCTCTGCTTTCCTAAGCTTGGGGGGGGGGTACTTCATTTGATGGTTGAGATCTGAGAGAAGAAGCTGGCGATCTACAGGAGCAGTCAGTAGGGCCCTACTAAGGTGTTGGGGAGTGGCAGCTGGGGAATTGTTTTTCTCCACTAAGTCCTCCCTTAATCCCCCCCAGGGTACGGGCTTGAGGACCAACCTGTTGAAGCTCCCATCAGGGCCATTGGAATTATGAGTGAACACCGAACTACATTTGGAACTGCCCAGCCAGCCACATATTCACCATGAGATGCCTCTGTGTCATATACCAGGTGAGGTGTGCATGCTGACATATGGCCACTCCAGATGGAACAATTATTCCTTCCCTCATCGATTGCCCTACCTTTGGGCCAACAGGGGGTAGTCATGCAGTAGATGAAAGTGACCTCTCCCCACCTCGAGACAGAAGATCAGGGGTCGATCTTAACATTGTTTTACTAGCCCAAACACTAGTGAAAATTGACCAGGGTTAGTGTAGTTAACTCTCTTCTTGCCCATCTTGACTAGTGCAGATTTTCATGGCTGTTAATGAAGTTAAAAAAGTCTCTACTTTAGCATCCTCTAATCCTCATGTCAGTCTCTCTCAATGTTCCAGATGGCCAGGTGTGATTAACAGCTCATTAAGAGCTACAATTATCTGGCAGTTCAAGAGAGGGATCCCACAAAAGACTCAACGTGAGTCATTATCACTCCACTGCCAAGACTTTCAGCTAGTGTCCAGGGTGTGATCAAGGGTAACATATAGAAACATAGAATTTGATGGCAGATAAGGACCGCTTGGCCCACCCAGTCTTCCCATTTCCCTACCTACTGGATAAGCTGCAGATCCTAGTTAACCAGCAGCCTACTTCTTCCTACCCCCAACCCCTAGCTAGAGTGTTAAGTCACTAGGTTCCAGTTTTTTGAATGTGTCTATGTCTAACAATTTGTCCAATATTATTAAGACCAATGCCCCTCATTTTTCTACATTTTCAGTGTTTGTATCCAACATTTCAGTGACAAAATGCAAAGAGGTATACAGGATTCGTCCTGCAGATGGCGGGTTTTATTCCAGCCTCACGACAACTTCTCTCTTCCCTCCAAATCTCTTAACTCTGTTCTTTCCCTAGACATAAAAAAAAAATGTAATTCTGTGTTTCACCACTGCAGACCAGACTCTGAAGAGACCATCCAAAGATCCATAGCTGCCATTACTGGCAAGTGTAGGGGGTCCCCAGCTCTTCTAAATAGACCATGCCAGCCTCACCATCCATACAATTCCTCCTGTATCCCACTCAGCATGTCCTTTCTGTGTAAAAACAAAGCTTTGGATCATGTTTGGTACAAAAATAAACCTTGATAAAATACATAATTTGAAACCTTGAAATAGGCTTTTCTGGGGTGCATAGATCATCCTATACAGAAACAGAGATAGTATAGCATTATTCCTGTGTACTGTTTCTCCTGGGCTGATGAAAGGACAATGCTGAAAAAAAACTCTGTTATTGTTAGGGCAGAGCATATTAAAATCAGTGCTTTTACAAATAAAAATGTTGTTGTTCTCTATTTCCCAAGCCCCTTAGGGTTGTCTAGCCCCCACCCCAAAGAAACCTTAGATGTACTCCTGGCTCACTTGAGACTATACAAAAACTTTCAGAAGTGCAGATCTCCAGTTGACTATAGGTTGGGGGCTGAGAGTGTCTTTCTCTGCCTGACTGTTCATTGCCCTGTGGGTGGTGGTGACAGTGTGGTGAGGTGCAGGATGATGTCAGTTATTGTGTGCACAGAGCTAGGACTGCTTGATTGAACATATACTGTTGGATGTCATCTCTCTGTTTGGGGGGGGCAGAAAGAGGAAGAGAGCAGGCCATGGTACAAAACAATAGGGGGGGGGGGGGCTCACTGTCTGTTATGACATTGCAATCATTTTTTATGCTGTGGAACTAGAAGTAATGTGGGAGCAGGATAAATGTGCAATAATCAGAGTATTTCTTGGCTTTGCTTGCATTGTTTCCTGTATAAGTGATCAAAATTTACCATTGTAATTAAGGGCTAGTGCAACCGTCTGCGGGCTAGTGCAATTTTGAATCAACTTGCCCTGCTGGCTAGTGCAAAAAAAGGTTAAGGTTGACCCTTGCAGAAGATATCTGAGACAGACACTAGAACCCTATCTTGTCAGTCAGCACCACTCATCCCGGGCTCAGGCCATGGACCCGAGTCATCTGGATGGCATGCAGTAGCACTACCACTGCACTTGCTGGCAGGCCATTATTAGTTTTGCTTCATAATTTGGAGAAACCAGTCTTCATTTCTGTTTCTTTTTTCCAGACTTGTTCAAACAATTTGAATCGCACACTAGAAGTTCTAGTGTACTGGACTGTATGGGACTAGCGCAGAGCTAGAAGAACCAGAACTTCTTGGGTTTCCCCAAGCACTCCTTGAAAAGTTTTTTGTACACAAAAGCTGGCCTAAGTACATTTACTGACCATGGCCATCCAGTATTGCTGGCACTATACAGTATAAAGTAGTGTAAGAGTGTTCACTTTTTGTGAGGTCCACTTAAATTCAAAATGTACCTATTTTATCCAACTGCTACAGTATACCACAATTTAGAAAATCGGTCAATATGGCCACCGCTAATGCTGCAAACCAATGTGAAGACCCAAGTTACTTGCTATGCCTGTATGTGCTCATGTATGCTTGGTGGTGTATTTTCTAAACTGAAATGCTAAATATCAAGCAATTTTACACGTACAATAACACACTTCTGGGTGCTGTGTGCATTGGACAATATTAACTGTCCTCCAGTATATGCTGAGGACCACTCAACCTGTAGCCTTGTGCCTCACCACACACCCTCTCATGGGTCATTGTCCACTTATCAGTGAATTGGAAATTGGGTCCCCATGAACTGTAACTTTGTTGAGGAAAGAGTGCAAATATGGCTCACATCAAATTCATCAATTCAAACTAGGACTTTCTCAAAATGCCATGTTTGTGTTATTTGAAAATAAGAGTGATTGTACATTTATGGATACACCACTTGCTTCAGGATGAATCTACAAGTTTTTACCTAATTTACACTGGTATACCATACTGATGTTCACCAAACTCTGTTTAGAATATAACTGGATTTGGTTTTATTCAGTAGCACGTTTCATGCACACTGTATACCAATACCCTTTAAAATAGCAAATAATTAGACACTGATAGTGCAGGGACTATATGCGGTAAACATGGATTAGATATTAAGGGTGCTACTACCAAACGTACATTTTCCTATACTATTCACTAAGGAAGCAATAATGCACAACAGGGTATGCATTAAAGCATTTGTGATGCATGTCCCCAGGGCTTTAGAGAGGCAAGAGGCCAAAGGCAATGTGTCCTCACACCCTTAGGAAGGGCACCACAAATGCTTGAGTGTTATACTGTGCTTATAAAATTGATTTGTTGTGACAAATATGTACACAAAGGGATCACATTTATGACGATGCATGAGTAGCATTTTTATGCATGGTCAGGTGCCATGCCTCAACCAAAAAGTTTACTGTATTTGTTTTTGCTCATTTATAGTTCAAGGTAATGAACAGGAACATGTATATGCACCATTAGCACACTAAATAACTGCTGCAGATATATTACATGTAGTCTTGACACTACTGAAGAACAAATAACAAAAAGGAACACTGCACATAGGCATATATTCAAGAATGTTACCACCAGTGTTAGAACCTCTTTACTTTGCCTTTACCAACCCAGTTCAACAATCCCCCATGTTGTTCAAAGGCACACAGCTGAATCAGGCCAGTAAAGGAAGAGTAGTGAAGTGTTGATGTTGGTGGTCATCGTCATTAATTAAGGCCATAAAGTCATATTGCATTAGAACCTGTGTCACTGAGAGATGCAATGTTGCCTAGGACATCAGCGATAGTTCTCGCTACTCTTTTTAAAAAGTGAAATGTGGTCTTTGACATTCACCTGGCAGCCACCAGAGATGGGAAGAAGGAACTTCAGTTTAATATCTCATCGAAAGGACACACATTCCCCAAATGTGCAGCACCACCCTAGTGTAGCACTGCAGTGCTGTTGTTGGGTCTTTAACTAATTACCTGGTGCTAGACTTGTCTTAAACCTACAGCATTCTAATTTTCCAGACCCAGAGGCAAGATTGCTACTGAGTACCTGACAGTGAAACCATACTAAGGTATTCATTTTTATAAAGTGATTCAATTATTTTTATCTTGGCACCTCCCTGGAGAAACTGCATAGGATGCGTGTGACATTCTACACACCCATCAGTCCCAGATCTCTTCAATGAAGGACTGCCGAATAAACTGTAATCCCTTCAAGACATGGATGTTTCTAAAACTTCCAAGAGTAAAGCCCCACGTCTGCAAGAGAAAAGCAGGCATACTTCCCTGCACTATTCTCTGTGTGCAAATAAATAAATGAACATGAAATCATAAAAAGACATCAGCCACAACCAAATAAATATTCAAAAGAAAACCAGCTTTAAATCATGTTTTCTTCAGTAAAATGTCTGATGTTATTTAACATCCTGTTCCTTATGATCTCCCTTAACTCTGCCTGCACACCAGGGCAGAGAAAATGAAAGGGATGTTTTATTCTGGACCTGATCCAGTCCTTGGCACCATCCCTGTATCTACAGTTGTAAATATCTAAAAGAAATGTAAGTCATACGAGAGGAGCAGCAACCAGAAATAGTTCAACACACTGGTACAGGTAGAACCTCTGATTAAAAACGTTAGTATGTAGCAAGCACAAATGCAACTAACATTTTCAAGTAATGTTCCTGCTGACAGTGGAATGTTTGTTAATATGCCTGTGCTGGAGTTTTTTTTCCAAATGGCAGCTTTCTTGACAGCTAAATTTTGGGGCCCTCCAGCTGGAATTGTCTCATATTCCAAAAGAATGAAAATAAGAAAAGAAAGATAAAACTGCAGAGAGCTCTGTGCCTGTGGCCCTTATCCAGCTGTTATGGACTCTGCTTTCCTGCTTCCTTTCCAAAAATGTAAAACAAGACAAATCTCTTGTTCCTGAATTAAGACTCATTTTTATTCCAGGGCGACCAATAGGGACATTACTAGGAGCGCCAATTTTTTTGTGCTTTTCTCTTCCTTCAAGGAAGCTTATGAAAACATAACTCTATTTTTGTGTGTGTGTGTGGGGGGATAATAAGGAGGATGATGTGGCTTTGCTGTCTGTCTGTCTCTCTCTCTCTCTCTCTCTCTCTGTCTCTCTGTAGTGCTCTGTCTCTCTCTGTCTCATTCTAGCATAGCATGGTTTATATTTTTTTGCAAGCTTCCCATCCCCCACCACTGTCCACCCATTCCCACGAGACATCTACACTTTCAAGCCAAGTTTTTTTCCTCTCCCTCTCTTTTTGCCATTTTGTTGTACAAATTAAAACTAATTGGGGGTGATGGATTCTGAAATCCATTTTGCGCTTAACCAGCACCTCCGGTGATGCCAGTCCCAGTACAGATGAAGTTTAATGATGGGCCTCATCCAGGAAGAAGAAGAAACAGGAAAAAAAAAAACACGACTGGCGAGTGGCCGATGATTAGGTTTCGCACTGCTCATCAATCTGCCACTGGTCTTCAGATGCTGCCAACACTGTAGACCTAATTACTCCTAGACATAAATGATTCTTCTTTGTAAGGGAAGTGGCTAGGCCATAAAAAGTTTACCCCTGTGGGGCATGAAGCTCAATGTGCTGAAAGGTTGTACTCTTAGCATAGTGCAATTGAAATCTAACTATAGCAATGTCTATGTAAAAGTTTCCACTACAGAGCTGCTTATCAGTCTGAACGAACTCAGAACCTGGTAGAATTCTTATGTTCTGCTGGTAATGGGTAAAAGAGAAATTTCTGGTGAAAAGGGGACTCTGGGTTCACATTCTGTTACTTTAACAACACCAAAAAAGAAAGAGAAAAAAAATGGATTCCCCAGATAAATGAAGGCTTGGGATTGGATTTGCTGTTCATGAAAGATGTAAGGATGGAAAATGTCAAGCCTGACTTAGTGCATAAGCAAGTTCGCCAATAAACTACAGTTTAGAAAAAACAACAGAGAAAGCAACTTTACTGCGATTCAAGCCTAAGGATTATTCACAGTTAAAGAAGACATCTCTGCAACAACCCTTTAGGTCAGTGCACTGTAGTGTGTGTACCTCCAGTTACTTAAAATGTTACCATTCATGCACACTCCATATAAGCCTGTACTGCATGCACACACTTAATTATATGTTGATGGATCTTTAAACCTAACACTGGCCCCTTCTGTCCAGACCCAAAGGTATGTTTTTTCCCTGCTTTCTGTCATTGTTCTTCTTTGTATATAAACACCTACCCTCCTGACATAGCATTTCCTGGTTGTCTTCTTCCTGACATGATGGCAACCCTCTTACTTCTCATGCCACCCCTTGGCTGACCCTCTGCACAGTAGGTTCTTTCCAAGTCATGTTTGTCCCAGAAAAAAAATAATCAGTTGTTGGTCAGTAAGGTTGGAGGGGCAGTGCCAAGCTGTACCCAGGTGTGCAACTACTTTAGCAAGACATACATCTTGTGCAAGCTTATGCTTCTGCACAGCTCCCACATCCCTGGGTCATGGGAGGGAGGGGCAGCCATACAACAGCAGATGCCACAAATCTTTCTGGAGGCATTGCACATCTGGATGGCCTGTGATTAGCCTCCTTCTGGTCCCAGCAGTGATTCCAGGCTTGGGAGAGGAAACCTGTTTCCCATATGGAATGTGGATGCATATACCCACTAGGGAATTGAGCTGAACTGTTCAGCCCCAAGGGCATGTCCAGGCATTGCCCCAGAAAGGCTTCATTAAATTTTACAGAATTATAATGTACAGGCAGGCAGAAGTGAATGATGGCATCCTACTGTTAGTCTGAACCTTGGTTATTGCTGCATTCCCTGTGCTACTACTAATACTACTGTAATCATGTTTGTGAAAGAGGTGGCAGTTGCTGGGTTAAATAGTGCTGCACTGAATTCTTAATTAAACATTGCAGCCTTGTAAATCTTGCTCCGGTCAGTAAGATGCAGCCAACTAATCTAGGGCAATGGGTGCTATGATGGAGTTCTAGGGTCACATTTGGGGAACTGTATAAATCACTTGCCTTCCAGGGCAAGGCACATCTATAGTACATGTACACGTTGTGTCCCAACACTAGAGCAGCTGAATTTATAACAACCTATCATCTTGTACATTGGCACATTGTCTGTTTCTTTGATTTGTTCATTAAGCCAATTTACTTGCCTATACCAAGGGTGGTACACTTTGTCTAGCCCTGCCTTAGCTGCATGCGTACAGTAGATTTATTGAGGAACATCATTAGGGCAAGAAGACCACCTCAAGACACACAAAAGGTCAAAAGGTACCATGTTTTATGTAACTGTACAATAATACATCATTCTTTTGGCTAAAACTACATGCAGTCCAAAAAGGCTATGTCCTGTCCATGAAGGTCTGGATATTTCAATACATACTATATAGGAGATACTGGAGAAATGCCACCTGACTCTTAGACATTACAAGATAAGAAACAAAATCCCCTTTACTATTTACTTTGCTAGTTTACTGCACAGGGGAAGGTGGGGCACTTTTTAGGAATGTTTTTCTCCCTCTCTTTGTTGTTGATTAGCTCATATATCCTCAGTATGTGACTGTCTCAGCAGCCAACACCAAGGAAAGATAGAATAGAAGGGAATAACTTTGATTCTGTCTGGGCAAGAACCAGAAATAGGCAGTAGAGATGGCATCACTGACAGAATAGTAGCCCCTGGTATTGCACTAGTGTGTCAGAAAAGGGTACGTACCCAAATTCTGGTGGAGGGCAAGAACCCCTGACCTTTTAGTTCAGACACAAGAGTGTTGCCAATTGTGAAATACATACATGCTGGCTTAAAGAAAAAAGCAGCATGACAACAATGATCTGCTGAGAAATCCCTCTGTTGAAAGTGCATAAGGTTTCAGAATGGCTCTGTACTATTTGTATGCGCGGTTTGTATCCAAAATCTGATTCATTAAAATTCACATGCAACCCTTTAAGTCATTGAGGGTAGGAGGCATGTACCACTTCAGTAACATCAGGCTCCAAGTGTTTTGCAATAGAATATTGTTTAGCTCTCGAAGCTGAAGAATAATCCAGTTTTTCTCATCACAGCCCCGCAGGGCCTGGCCTTTATGCCCAGCTTTAGTACCTGAACATGGACAAGAGAGCTTTCTTCAGCATTTTTTTTCTTTTTTAGATTTATGCCACAGCTGAGGAAGAGGCAGCCTGGGACTGGACCCTTAGGGGCCCCCAAGTCTCCAACCTAATGGCAAAACATTTTCTATCCACTACTCCATTGATTGATATTCTCTTAAAGAGCCCCTTCAGCACTGGGGAGAACCTTAAAACAGATAATACTTCAAACGGAATTCCATATAGAATTACAGTTCAATAACCATGCTTTGTTAACTTGCTGCTTTAAAAAGAAGTTTTATTATGTTTTTCGCTGAAATTCTTTATTTGCATCTTTCATCAGATACAAAATTAGCACATGTACACTGGTTTTCAATTAGATTACATTTTTTTATATGTTTATGTCAGAAGAAACACAAAACCCTGATCCCTCCTGGATCATTAGGGCACAGCTTAACTCTTCTTCTATACCTGTGTCTCCTACAACTCTACATATTTTCATAAACATACACTGTGTTCCAAGGAATTTCCTTAGGGAACAAAATTGTTTATGCTTAATGAGGTACATAATGTATCACCCACACCACAGGCTTCAGAGTTTCATTTTTATTTTATTTATTTTTTATTTCGAAATTCTTGTCCAGGAAATGCTCATTTTGCCAAAGCTTGTTTTTTAGGTGTGTCACAGGGTCACAGGGAGATTGATGACTTTAAATGATTTAACCACTCATACCCCTTCAGGACACATATTTTGAGTTTTTATTTTGTTTTTGCACTTTTATGTGTACTCTTCTTGAGGTCATATTTCACAAATGATTTAGCACTGTCCTTTAGCAACGGAATATAAAGTATAAAATAAGACCGAGTAATAAAGCAGTAAACATGGTGAAAAAGTGCTTTACGTTACTGGGGTAAAATAAAGTAACAAATACTAAATGATTCAAGAATATCACATGATCGTGAATATGGGCAGTTGTGTAGTATGTACAGTGCTATTGCCCAAAGCATCCATCTTCCATTTATGTTTTCACTAGAACCTTCACTAGCAGTCACAATTTTTTATCACAAGAGGTCATGCCACTTTCATCCTTCACAAAGTACCCAAAGTTTCTGCTCCTTGTCTCCCTACTTTACTTCATTTAACTGGTCCATTTCACCTATTTTCTCAGTTAACCTTCAGCTGCCATCTCTCTGCCAGCTTTACAAAATCCCTGTCTAGACAACAGGTGTCGCAGTAGAATTGGGTATAACAGGGCAGAATGGAAGAGCCTGTGATCTTTTTCTGCCAGCACTGCCTCTGTTTCCATGTTCCTATACGAAACTCAATACTTTTTTGAATCCTTTCATGATAACTCTGCTTCTTTGTCCTTCTCAGCAGGTCTCATTATCATAAATTCAATTAAAAAAAGTATCCTGGGATCCTATATCTTCCATTGTCCTGACTGTAACCTGAATTAGATGTGGAATCCTATTCTAAGATCTTGGGCTCCTTCATCCCATGTTTACTTCTATTTCTGACATCCATAACATCTGCAGAAGGATATTTTCACTTACAAAGCCCCTATTTTGAAACACTTAACTATATTTTTGTAATCTTCCACCTTGAATATTCAGATTCCTTCCTATTCTACTATTATGCATCTTACGGCCAACCTTCAAAACATAAAAAAGGCCAAATCACTCCAATCTTGGAAGAGTTTTTTTTGGCTCCACATTTGCCTATGCAGATGAATCTAACTCAAAGTCTGTCTACCAGTCTTCAAAATCATCAATAGCTTTGCTCCACCCTGTCACTCCCTCTACACATTCATGTTTCCTTAACCCACAGCCCCCACTACCTACACACTCACAAACCTCTCCTCTATCTCCTCTTATTTTAGTCATTCAACAATCCCCCCTCCCAAACACACACTTATCTCAGCATGACTGAGGACAGAACATTAAGCTTCATGACACCTGTCCTCAGAAAGAATGCACCCTGTGAAAGTTCCCCAACACATCTTCACCTCAGCATACTTGAGGACAGAACATTAAGCTTCATGATGCCTGCCCCTTGAAAAACTCTGAAATCAAGTTGACTATTTCAATTAACTGCTTAAATTACACCTTAAAATTCATCTGTTCTTCATTGCATTTGAATCAGTCAGAATTTGCCTGATTTCCTAATTTATTTGATTGCCATTATCTTGAAATATACAGCTTATGAACTATACTTGATAAAACAAGTTGCATTGTGCTGTATTGTATTGTACAGTACTCTGCTGTCTTATGATGTATTGTGGTTTTTTATTACGCAGATCTTAAAAACTCATTATTTCATGTTTTTATAATGGATACATTATTTCACCAGATGATGTCACACACAGTATAAAATGGCAGCGTCCAATGCATAGAAAGCTTATAAAATACAGCAGATATCTCCTGTATCGAGACTGTCAGGGAGCTTCTATTTATTTCATTTTTTTTGCAGTTAATCTTTTTATGCTCCTGGTCCATGATGGGTGTACATCTTGCCTGATCCCCTAGCCCTTCCTCCACTCGCAGCTTATTTTCCAGCTTCCCCATGGCTTGTCCCCATGGTGGGGCAGTGGGGATCCCTCAACCAGCCGAACACACATGCCTGGTGCTGCAGGTTAGGGCTAATTCTGGGGGTGGTGCCTGCAGGGATCGGCTTCATTCGGCTGTGCCAGGACCCTTTTCTTCCTCTGTTATTCCCCGAGATGAGGTGTGCAATGACAATACAATGGGAAAGCACGCACGTGTCCACACTCACTCCTCTGAATGTCTGCCTTGTCTCCTCCTGCTTCCAAAGCATTGATACACCAGCCCCTAGCCTTTGCTTGGGGCCAGTCATGCACCGAGTGCTGGTGTCCCCCCAACCCCAAAGAAGGATAGCAGTCCTACAGATGCTCGATCCTTCTCCACCCCTGCTGACCCCCCATGGTCCATGCTCATTTCTGAACATGGGACACCAGCATAGCATGAGGTTAGGTGTCCAGCACCTCAGCCATAAGCACCACCGGGCCAGCTCAGGGAACTTATGTTTTGAAAGGTAAATTTGATTTCCTTTGCAATTACTGAACTACCTCTCATATGTTACCTTGAAACTCTTCCCAGGACCCACTTACTAATTAGATGACACAGCTCGCTAAGCTATATCCTGGTGGTTGCACTATTGCTAGACGTAACCTTTCTCATGATATCACATAGTGCTGTGGGCCACAGGAGGTTTGGAAAATGTCTGCTCTGAGGATTGGAAACAGGAAAATGCATTAAAAGATCATCACGTACAAATGGTCCCAGCAAAATGCCATTTTTGTTGCAGATCTTCATGCTACCCATCTGTTTCAATGGGAACCAGAACTGTTTATGGCTGACATGACTGAAATAATAATTGCATCCTATGGACAATCCATAAAACTGCTTCATCCTCATTATGCTTAGTGATGTTGCTCAATAAAGTCATGAATGGGCATGGTGATGATGTTGAATATAGGCCAAACTGACATGAACAAGTAAGGTGATTATAGTGCATATAGGTTAAACCACAGAGATAATGTTAACTAAAGGTGTAGCCATGGCCATAAACTGAAACGAGATTCAACAATCTTGTCATAGTGGTTCCACCAAAACAGATGGTTTGGTTTTATTTTTTATTCTGGAAAGGCATGTGAGCAAATCTGCCATTTTGACAAGCGTCCAGTCAAAAAACACAAATATAAGGCAGAAGTAGATACAATATACAATATTCAGTAGACAATGGATTATAAAATGCATAGCAGTGGAGAAAAAAAGGGGGAGTTACAGGGTTGGGGGACTCTGTGCCCCAGCTATTCCATCAATGGTGCAAAAACAATTATACCATTATATATACAATGTGATGCGAGGAGCAATTGGAACCAGCTGTAGTTGATAAAGTGGAATCTATGTTTGCTGTTCTCTTTGAATGTCAGATAGAGCTCAAGATCAAAGCAAAGAAAAATAATAAGCATGAGAAAAAGGCCATACAGATGACCAGATATCAATTTAAAACAAAGAAGAATAAGGGACACAATTTAAAGATGGGGGGGGGGGCGGTTACGGGGCAATGTGTGGAAGTATTTTTTCACAGAGAGGATAGTGGATGCATGGAACAGCCTTCCTGAGGAGGTTGAGGGGTCTAAAACTGTGGGAGAATTCAAGAATGCATGGGACAGACATAAGGCAATTCTTGTGGGGGGAAGGAAGAAATAGGCTGTTGTTTAACTAGGATCTGCTGCCTATCCTGTAGGTAGGGAAATGGGTAGACTAGGTGGGCCAAGCGGTCCTTATCTGCCATCAAAGTCTATGAGAACAGAAGCTTGAAAAATTCTAACCAATTCCATGAAATTCTGTCAAAAATCATTAGTACATTAAGCCATTAGCCATTTTTCCATAGAATATGTTCCATGACCATACATGCAAATTCCATGGAAGCAAGTAAATAGATTTCAAAAGAAAGGCACTCACTTCCATCCTTATCGCCCCTTACACCCTCCTTGGTGTTTGTGAAGATGTATCGATGGATGGTTGCCTTTTTTGTGCTCTTTCTCTGCCCTGTCTGAATCACAGAAGATAGTTCTTGGAGTAGAATGGCACACTGGGCCCATAAATTTCAACATTTATGTTGGTGGGGCCAGAAAAATAGTTTAAAATAAAAAAGAAGTCCTGCCTGGCCTGTGCTGGTGCTGAGTGTCACTCTTGCACAATCATTGATTGAGCAACCACAATGCTGGGGAGGGGGTAAACCATAGGAGTGAAGTTAGAATGCTGCTGGAAAGGGGGATGGTCAGATCACAGAGTTTGAAGGTCTTGGTTTAGGCCACTTCTTTTGTGACCGAAGCGAAGCAGACTAACCTGTTTAGCGGAACACCTATCCCCATACACCCTCCCAAGTCTGGGTCTTAGACTCAAATGTTAGGGTGGAATGGAACAATAGCAATGGGTCCTGGAGTGGAATGGGCCCATAAACTCTGCAGCTTCACAGTCTGCTTCACCCTCACTCTTCTGTCTATCCTCACATGGAAGAAGCTGCCTGGCTGCCTACCTACACAACACTGCTTTTGTTTTTCTGTAAAGTATCATCTTTTTCTGGCTCCTGTCCACCTGGTTTGGGCATTTACTTCTCTCTTGTCATCACAGAGCCCCTAGTTAAGGGACCCCCAAATGATCCAAACACCTGGCTCCAGCACTGCTCTAAACATGATAACTTCTACAAAATTCTACTACAGGCTTGCAGTTAAAGTGACAAAGAAATAATAAGTGTTCTTTTTATTGCTGTATTGCGTGCTTTTTTAGTCTGAAAAAGCAGGCTGAAGTTGTTATGGTGTGGGGGAAGGGGAGTGTACAGGTCTCAGTCTGCACTCTCCACAGTAGAGCTGTAATCCACAGAAAAAGAAACAGAACTCAACCCTGTAAAAGGACTTTGCCTTTTTTTTTTTTTATAATTGGGCCTATGCATGACTGGGTGCAGGGTATGTGCAACAGCTCGTACTTTGGCCATGGCCCTCTGCAGCCTGACACTGACATGTACAGTGTGTCATGCACTACCCCAAGAATCCTTTAAATTTCCAGCTCCCTTTCCCTCTCTCTAACTTTCATAACTGAAACTAATCTGTGAGCACATGGCAAAAACGTAGAATCAGAACCCAACATTTATCAGGTATGCCATTACTACATAGACATCTATTTCAAAACCATGGAATGCAGTCCAGCAGCTGGAGCCTGTGTAATGAAAAAGCATTGCAAAATACTAACCCATGGTTACAATAAAAACACAGTGACAGTGGAATTACAGAATACTTTTCAGCAAGATTACAATTGTAGAATCACAAAATCAAAAACCTTAAGTGGAACATAATCCACTGTTTCAATAATGAAAGCACGAAATGCTTTCAGAATTCTGCAAAACTAACCAAGAAATTCCACATAACACTACAAAATATTCTGAAGGGATTTGACCTACTTAAGCAGAAGTGTGCAAGGAACAAGATTTCTGTATGCACATCTGGCATGGCCAAGATGGGCTGGTACCCACGTTTGATTGCTGGAGCAGGGCAGACTGAATACATTAAGTCACCTCTCTGTCAGTGCACTGGGGATGAGCTTGTATGCATGTTAATAATTTCAGAATTGGTCAGTTCCCCACTAGACTGCCAGGGTAATGGTGATTTTCAGTATATTAGAAACTTTCTTAAAAAAAAAGAGACATGAAATGTGACGGGGAACAATTAGATGCAAAGAGGAAGCCGGAGGAAGGGCAGTTATGTTGCTATGGATTTAAATTTAAA
Source organism: Neoceratodus forsteri (assembly GCA_016271365.2). Classification (NCBI taxonomy): domain Eukaryota; kingdom Metazoa; phylum Chordata; order Ceratodontiformes; family Ceratodontidae; genus Neoceratodus; species Neoceratodus forsteri. Next base: position 603,865,782 of record CM057449.1, on the reverse strand, counting down.
TTAAAATTAAGCTTTATCATTCAGGAGATCAGCAAAATGTAAACAAATTCCCTGGACTGATGTATGCTGAATATTATTTACATTGCACTGACCCACAGTATTGTAAAGTTTAATGCTGTGCTACTTAAATCAATAGCAGGTGCAGTTTTCCATATATTCATTGGGCCACCTAGGGTTCCTCTATCAAGGATACAAGTTTGTTCTTTGTGTAACAGAACTGCAGAACAAAGGTGAGCAATTCTGGCACCCTAAGGACAGAAGAGGTGCACCATTAGCCTTAGAAGAGACACCCTATATTTTCCAGTGGTTACATATAATTAATACAAAGTAATAAAATCACATTTAAAACAGCAGCAATAAAACATTAAAAACAGACCATTCCATTGTTTTCAACTCTGCTAGTGAAATGCTCTTACGGCACCTGATCCTGGCACTAACTGGCTAAACTAAGGATGAGAATGATTTTATTTATTTATTTATTTATTCATTCTTGGATTACAATACTTTTGAGCACAGAAACAGCTCATTTACAAAGGTTCCACGTCATTAAGGGAGGGGTAGTACAATGACACAGGGAAAAACAGATTATTTACAATGTACAGTAAAAGCCATTAATACAAGTTGTTCATAGTCAGAGTTTAGGAATGAAGACAAGTAGTTACTGGGAGGGAGAAAGTTGCCACCAGGTGGCAATTGTCAAGTGAGAGACAAGGAAAGACGTGTGGAAGGAAAGGAGCGAGGGAGTACAGGGAGGGAGAGGATGGTGGAAAAGTGAGGAAGGAACAGAGAGAGGGAGTACAGGGAAGGAAAGCATGGTGGGATGGGGTAGTGGAACAAGGGAAAGGGTGAGTGGAGGACATTGGGGAAGGGGGAGGTCAGTAGCCAATGAATGCAGTATAAATGGTGGCTAAGAAGAGGGCAGTACTATCTGGAAGGAGGGGGGAGGAGAACAGCAGCCAGAGGCCTTGTCATAGAATCAGTCATTTTCTGGGCACAGAGTGCTGGTAGCGTGATTATATGGGGCAATCACAAGTGTTTTCATTCAAAATATACTGATGTAGGATCATTTATTTATTTATGTGTTTGAAAACTGGTGACTGGGAAAGGTACACTGAGCCAAGGTTCATTTCCAGGGATGACAAGGGGCAAGGGAACAGAGGAGGTAAATACATAGCAAAGACACAATGCACAGTTAAATGCAATCACATAGCATTGACACAGTTCACAGTTACAGTAAATTGGAATAGAGCACATGATTAAAACAGGAGTATGTACAATACGAGGAAGGAGCAAAAATCAGGCAATTCAGCCACATCTACACCAGAGTAGGAGGCAAATGTAAGGGGAACACTCAGGTAGGGAGACAACAGTAGCAGATTGAGGGAGGGATGGAGTTTCATCTTGTTCCTTAGAGAAATGGGGGAGGTAATAAAATGGAGGGAGGATGGGAGTAGGTTCTAGAGTATTGGGAGATGATACGAAAAGGCTAATTGCCCAGCAGAGCATTGGGAATGAGGAATGGCAAAAGTGTAAGGATCTCTGGAGCAGAGGGAGCAGGAGGCAAAGGGAATGGAGGAGAGAAGAGAGGAGAGGTAAGAGGGAAGGGACCCAAACCAGCATTTGGATATAAATGAGGTACAGTGGTTCTGGTAGTGTGATGGCAGAGGAGGAATGGATAAGGAGGAGCAGAGTAAGCAGTGGTGGGTACAAGATGGGGAATCAGAAGCAAAATGATAGAAGGCATTGCAGAGGATGTCCAGTCTGGCCAGAGAGGTGGAGGGAGTGGTGCCATTAACTATGTCTGCATAGTCAAAAACTGTGAGCACCATTTTAGTGACATGCTCACAACATACAGTACCTGCAGGTACAGATATCCTTTATTGTGGTACAAGGCACCAAGATTAGGACAAAGCTTGGCATGGATGGTGGTATTGTGGGCAAAGAAGTCAACTTTGCTCTCTAGCCACACAACAAGACATTTCAATGAATGAACCATTTCAAGAGGGGTGCCATCCAAAGTGGAGAAAATAGTGACTCTTGCCAACTTTTGACTGGTGCCAAAGGTCATGAAACATTTTTTATATTGACCTGGAGTTGGTTAGATTGAAACCAGCACAGGACATTGTGGAAGGTTTGCTGGAGAAGACCTTCAACAGTTGTAGTGGAGGGACCATGTAATCTGCATACATCTGGATATGTGAGATGGCATAAGATGTGGGGCGGTCATTAAGGAAGTTGGAGAACAGAATGGGTCCCAGGATGGAGTCTTGTGGTACCCCAGCCTGGATGGGAAGTGGAGGTGACAGGGCACTATTGACCTGTACTGGCTGGATGCAGCCAGATAGGCAAGAACATAACTGGTCTACAGCAGGCGCAAAGAGTCCTGCAACACTTAGCTTATCCAGCAGAAGAGGGTGGAACACAGAGTAAAAGATCTTGGCAGTATAATCATTGTAAAGAGCAACTCTTTATTATAATAAAAAGCATACAAGCACTAGATTTACACAAGTTATGTTTAAATGTTATTGTTTTCTAGTTCTTTATTATTTTATTTTTACTTTCCCCTGCTGAGTTTCTACTAAATATTGCAGATAATGCAGCAATTATTTCACTGAGTCTTTTGAAATGTATCCAACTCTCCCCTGCTAACCACACAATTGCTGTTTGTGACATCACAGTCTGTTGTCATGGTGATCACTATGATGCCATAAACAAAGACACTGTGAGATTAAATGGGCAGACTGGGTGGGCCAAGTGGTCCTTATCTGCCATCAAAGTCTATGTTTCTATGTTTCTGTTAACAGGGGAGAGACAACATTTTTAAATGTTTTCTATACAGACTTTTTAGATAGCCTACCAAGATATGCTGTAAACCATGGAAAGGAACACTGAAAATGAAAACAAATGTATTCTCTAGTAAATTGTAACAGCTGAAACATCTTATTTATGAAAGCACATGCTGAAGTGCAGAGTTGCTCTTTAATTGTAGCAATGCTTCACTACATACAAGCTACAGTATGAGCATGCTACATTAGGTGAATGCTATAGGAGGTGCATGCTACAGGAGGTGTATGCTGCATTCTGTGCATACTAAAGCATTATTTATTTATTTAAGAGTTTTACCAGGAAGGTGTACTGAGCAGGGTACTGCTCGATTCCAGACGCGTCCTGGGGGAAGGGGACATGGAGCAATACAAATAGTTGTCACAAGTGAGATATACATGGTATGCAGATACAGCTATAATACAAAATAGTGGGTAGATATAATATACAGATAGTGAACAGGCAATACGAAAATACAGTCAATATATACAAATGCAGGAAAAACAATTGGGCAGAGGAGGGTGCAACAGAACAGGATCAATTATGTGGTCATTTGCATGGCTATGTGTGGGGGAGAATATAATACATTGTAGAAAAGGAGAATAAAAATACAGAGGAAAAAAATAAGGAGAACCAACATTTCCACAATCCAGAGTGGAGACTGCATGTGGCATGCAGGAGCATGCTACGGTATCAGCATGCTGTAGTGTGTGTATGCTACAGTACAATGGCGCAGGATACAGTATCTGTATACTGCAGCATGTATATGCTACAGTAGGTGTATGCTATGGTATCTACATGCTAAAGTATGTACTGTTCAAACTACAGTGTCTGCATACTACTGTTTGTACTGTACATACTACAGCCAGGGCCTTCGATTTGGTCCCTCATGATGAACTAATTAATAGTCTGTTGGACTTAGAGATAGATATATCAATTATAAGATGGGAAGAATCTTGGTTAACTAATAGATGGCAATGGGTAAACATCAGAGACTTTGCATCAGAATGGAGAGAGGTGTCTAGTGGGGTTCCCAAGGGCTCTGTGCTGGTACCGATATTGTTCAACTTATTTGTTTCATTATTAAAAACATAAGAAAATTCATGGATTACTAAATTCACAGATGACACCAAGATTAGAGCTATAATCTAGAATGCTGATTATATCATGAGGTTCCAGAATGACATTAATCAAATAGGAAAGTGGGTGGAACAACACAAAATGAGATTTAATATAGACAAGTGTGCTGTTATGCACTTTGGTAGGCATAATAAACTAGCAAATTATACCTTAAATGGTATAACATTATCAACAGTTGAGAATGAGAGAGACCTTGGAATTATAGTAACTAATGATCTAACACTTAGATATCATACAAGGGAAGGGGTTAAAAGGACAAATAGAATGCTCAGCTATATATTACGGTACATCAAAAGTAGATAAAGTACAGTGATACTTCCATTGTATATTGCATTGGTCAGGCTGCATTTGGAGTATGGGGTGCAGTTTTGGACACCATATTACAGGAGAGATGTGAATTTGCTTGAGGGGGTACAAAGGAGAGCAACCATAAAAATAAGCAATGTGTGGGATTTACAGTACGAGGAGAGAATTACACATCTAAATTTGTACACCTTGACATTTCGGAGACTAAGAGGTGATCTTTGTCTGGTATATGCTGCCTTCCTCAGTCTGGACTTCTGGGAATGTATAGGTTTAGAAAAGAAATATGTAAAGATATGTACTAGAGCACATAGTTACCAGTTAAAGGGCGAGCACTTCAAAACAAATAAAATGCAGTCTTGGATTAACCTAAGGGTAGTATCAGTGTGGAATGGATTACCATCAGAAATAGTGAACAGTGATTCCATTGAAATGTTCAAAAACTAATTAGACAAATGTTATGCAACCTTGCAGTTCCAATTTGGGGCATAGGTCCTAATTGGCAATACTTTGTTGGTGTAAGCTATTGTCTTGAACAAATACTTATGATACTTATGATATGCATGCTGCAGTACTGCAGGTTATAGTAGGTGCACAATACAGTATGTGCAAGAAAGAACCTAGTACTCTAAGGGCATGCTACAGTATTGGCATACTATAGTATGTACTGCATATGCTATAGTATTTACAATCTACTGTATGGTAGGGGGATGCTACACTATCAGCTTAATTCAATATGTGCATGGTATTGTAGGAGCATGCTATAGTATCTCCATGCTACCATATGTTCTGTACATACTACAGCATCTGCATGTTATAGTATCGTAGGGCATGTAACAGTATCTGAATGATGCAGTATAGTATGTGAATGCTGTAGCATGGTACTGTATGGGTATGCTACAGTGTCTTTATACTTCAGTATGTACAGTACTGTGCATACTGCAGTATCTGCATGCTACACAGTATGGTAGGGGAATGATACAGTATTTGCATGTTACAATATCTACATGGTGTATTTGGTGCATGGTACAGCATGTGCACGCTACAGCTTGGCACTGCAGGGGCATGCTATAGTATCTGCATGCTATGGTGTACTGTACATACTAAAGTTTATGCAAGCTACAGTAAGACATTGACAACCTAAAGTATCTGCATACCGCAGTAGGTGCATACTGCAGTATGTACAGTACATACTATAGTATCAGCATACTGCAGTACTGCATGCTGTAGTAAATGAATGGTAAAGTATGTGCATGCTCCAGCAGGGTACTGTAGTGGCATGTTACAGTAATTTTATGCTGCAGTTTGTACTGTATATAATGTAGTATCCGCGCATGCTATAGTATGGTAGGGGCATGCTATAGTGTCTGCATACTGTATGATGTGCATGCTAGAGTAGTTGCATGCTATGGTTCTTCTATACTACAGTACCTTCATGCTACTGTACATACTACAGTATCTGCATGTTACAGTATGGTATGGGAAAGCTACTGTGTGTACATGCAATAACAGGGCATGGTACAGTATGTGCATGCTACTGCATAGTATTGAAGGGGCATGCTACAGTTTCTGCATGCTACAGTGTGTACTGTACATCCTAAAGTAGATGCATGCTACAATATGATATCAGCAAGCTATAGTATCTGCATACTGTATGTGCATTTTATAACAGGTGCATGCTACAGTAAGTGCATGTTACAGTATGTGCATGCTCCAGTAGGTACCATACATGCAGTGGAGCAACCCGCAATGCAACATAGTAACTTGCAGTGAATGTCATGTCACAAAATCCTACATGACAAAAGGGCTTAATTGCTTTTGACTATTTTACTACATATTACAGTACTTCCAGCAGTATACTGCAGCATTTTGTGATATACTGCAGCATTACTATGTTGCAACCGTGCTGGTGACACTGTACTACAGTATATGCATGCTGCAGTATGGTATAGTAGGAGCATGCTATAGTATATGCATGCTGTAGTAGGTGTATGGTACAGTATGTGTATGCTACTGTATGTTCTGTGCATATTAAAGTATCTGCATGATACAGTATTGTAGGGTTTTCTGCACACTGCAATACATGAATGGTACAGTCGGTGCATGCTATGGTGTTTGCATCTACAGTATCTACTGCACACACTACAGTATCTGAATGTTGCAGCATGGTAGGGTATACTACAGTATATGCATGGTATAGTAGGTGCATGGCACAGTAGGTGCATGATACAGAATAGTACTGTATGGGCATGCTATAGTGTCTGCACACTGCAGTATGTTCTGTACATTCTACAGTATTTGCATTTTACAGTATTGTAGGGGCATGCTGCAGTTTAGTATCTGCATGCTGCAGTGAGTGCATGGTACAGTATGTACATGGGCAGACTAGGTCGGCCAAGCGGTCCTTATCTGCTGTAAAAGTCTATGGGCCCGATTCTAGAAGGGTTACACCAGGTGTAACAGCAATTGCACCAAGCAGAATGGTGCATGTAGCAACTTATGCCAGTAGTTGTGACATGCGCGATTCTACAAAGTGACCTGTGCCATGTCACAGGCCACTTGCGCCAAACAGCTGTTGTGCCACATAAACCCCCTGTGACATGGCGCTAGGGGGTTTATGGCAGCAGTTGCACCCCATTCTAGAAGGGCAGCCACAAAGTACCCACATCGGGATTCTACAAGAACCCCTGGAGGAGATCTGGCAATGTAAGTTATACCAGCATTTAGCTGGTATAACTTACGGATGCCCCCGGGGGTCCTGTAGACCCGTCGGCTGTCCAGTGGATAGTGCACAGTTTCCCTCTCCCCCATGCCCAGCACACCCCAGGGGGGGCCCCAAAGGGCTACCCATACCCCCAGCCCCCTGAAACAGCCATTGGCAGATGCCCCACAGGGCGGCGCTGCCATCCCCCCACCTGTGTTCCAAACCGTGAGTCGTCCACTGCATATGTGTCAATCATCCAGCCCTGGCAGTCTAGTGACCCCCCCTTCCTGAACTATACATATCCAAAATATAAAATAAATCCTGATTCCCTGGTAGTCTAGTGGTCCCCCAGACAGTGCATTTCCATATTATAATATAAATCCGGGTCCCTGGTAGTCTAGTCCCCCCAGACTGTACATTCCTTATTATAAAATAAATCAGATTCCCTGGTAGTCTAGTATTCCACCCCCCCCAGCCATGCCAGCCACCAGCACCCCCAGCCATCCTCAGCTGGCGACTGGCACAGCCCACTTCTCACCTTCACTGCCAGCTGCGCTCAGCCAGAGAATATGGCGCACGGCACTGGCGCGCTCAGAAATTAATCTCTGGGCGCATCTGTGCTGTAGGGCTAATGCAACACTCAGCTGTGTGGCTGGCCACGGAGGTGAGAGGTAGGCTGTACCAGTTGCCAGCTGGGGATGGGTGGGGGTGCTGGAAGTGAGCTGGCATGGCTGGGTGGGGGCCACTAGACTACCAGGAATTGGGATTATTTTATATATGGAAATGTACAGTTAGAGGCACTAGACTACCAGGAATTGGGAATCTAGTGATATTTTACAGTTGGGGAGCAATGGACTACCAGGGCAGGTGACATGCCACATATGCTGCAGGTGACCTGGGTTCGGGGCATGGGTGGGGCTGTACTTGCTTGTGACCTCTGCGGCAGCAGAGTTCACATTTATGCCTGGCCAGGTACACCTTCTGTGTGTCGTACCTTGCTGCATGTCTGACAGTCCTGAGACTTTGCTGTGAAGACCCTGCCCCTTCTAGAATAGGGTGCAGGGTCAATGTTGCAGTTGAGGGTAGCGCAAGTTGCGTTCGGCGGCAACCTGCACCACTCTTCTAGAATTGGGACCCATGTTTCTATATATCATGATACTGTAAGGGCATGCTACAGTATATGTATGCTGCTATATCTGCATGCTGTATTGAGTCTATGGTACTGTAGGTGCACACGCAATAGCATGGTTCTGTGGGGGCATGCCACAGAGTGGCTGGGGCATATTACAGTATATGTGTGCTGTAGGAGGTGCATGGTATAGTACTTGCATGCTACAGCATGGTACTGTAGGGCCATGATAGTGTGTCTGTATGCTACAGTATATACTCTACATACTACAGAATCTGCATGTTATAGTATTGTAAGGACATTGCATGCTATATTGTGGAACTGTAGGGAATGTTACAGTATCTGCATGCTGCCCTATTCGCATGTTGTAGTGCGTACATGGTATAGTCTGTGCATGCTATAGTATGGTACTGTAGTGGCCTGCTTCAGTATCTGCATGCCACAATGTGGTAGGGGCATGTTACAGTATATGTGTGCTGTAGTAGGTGCATGTCACAATACTTGCATGCTACAGCATGGTACTATAGGGGCATGCTACTGTGTCTGTATTCTACAGTATATGCTGTACATGCTACAGTATCTGCATGTTACAGTATTGTAAGGGCATGTGCATGCTGTATTGTGGTTCTGTAGGGACATGCTACAGTATCTGCTTGCTGCTGTATGTGCATGTTGTAGTGGGTACATGGTACAGTATGTGCATGCTATAGTATGGTACTGTAGAGGCATGCTACAGTATCTGCATGCCACAGTGTGGCAGGGGATGTTATAGTATATTTGTGCTATAGTAGGTGCATGGTACAGTACTTGCATGCTACAGCATTGCACTGTAGGGGCATGGTATGATGTCTGTATGCTTCAGACATGCTAAAATATCTGTATGCTACAGTGTGTACTGTACATTCTGCAGTATTTGCATGTTACAGTATTGTAGGGACATGCTATAGTACAGTATCTGCATGCTGCAGTATCTACATGCTGTGCTGGGTGATTAGTACAGCATGTGCATGCCATAGCACAGTACTGTAGGGGCAAACTACAGTATCTGCATGCTACAGTATTGTAGGGGCATGCCACAGTATGTGTGTGCTGTAGCATGTACATGGTACAGTACTTGCATGCTACAGCATGGTTCTGCAGAGGCATGTTACAGTATCTGCATGCTGCATTACCTGCCTGCTGTAATATGTGTACACTACAAAAGCAGTTAGAGTACATAAAGAAAAACAAAACGGTAATATTAAATGCATGTTGAAAATAGAAACTAGAGTTAAAAATCGACATTTTGACCTTAGATCTTCTTCAGGAACTATCTAAACAAGAAAAAAGCAAAGTTAGTGAAGAGGGGTGGTAAAATAAGGGATATATATTAGGCTGTTTTTTTGTTTTGTTTTATCGACATATCCTGAAGAAGACCTAAGATCGAAACATCGATTTTAACTCTATTTTCTTTTTTCAGTGTGCATTTAATATCACCATTTTGTTTTACTTTCAGACCACATGCTGATGCAGCACCTTGATTTTGTTTTTACATTTAGAGTACATAAAGTTGCTTTTGCTTTATTTCAGTGTGCAAACAACTAGCAGGGGGCTCTTTCCTCCATCAGTTGCATACAGTAGATTTCAATATTGCAATTCAGGACATAGGTGCAGCCAGGAGCCCCTTTTGATCATCTGAGTCTGAGTGATTTCAACATTTTCATTAACAGTAACGTTTGATGTTTGATTACTTTTTTTGTTGATCCAGGTAGTTCTAGGGAGTGTATAAAATATGATACCATAAAGTTGTAATTAAGATTTAAAATAGTTACTTTATTTTGAGTAACACTAAGGCCCAGATATTCAGACTGTGCCAGGCAGTGGCACAAGCCTGGGCACAGCACAACTGGGATGCGACAGGGCCAGGACCAGGTGATAGTCAATGGTGATGCACCATGGTGCAGCACCATTGAATATAGCATGCACCGCGTACGGTGCAGTGGCACTGTGCTGGCGCAAGCCACAAATAGGGAGCACGGGGATGTGCCAGTGCAAGTGCAGTTGTGCTATGCGTATCACCCACAATATTCAGTAGGGTGCATGCAAATGAGGCCATAATGTATGCAAGGCACAAATGGGGCCATTTGCATGTCATCATGGACCCATTTGCATGCCTTGTGCAGGGCAGCCTGGTGACTTGTGCCTGTCGCCCTGCAGAGCATGACATGTGCAGTGGGGATCCCGGGGCATCCCCCACCCCGTAGCCGTGATTGCGGTAGATGTACAACAAAACAGTCCCTGGTAGTCTAGTGGTCCCCCCTCCCTCCTGATTCCCTGATGCCCCAAGAAATGTACAATACGATCGTCCCTGGTGGTTTAGTGGTCACCCCCCCACCCATGACCCAATCGCGGGTATCCGACTTATAGTTACATCCCTGGTAGTCCAGTGGAACCCTCCCTGCCCAGTTCTGCGATCATGGTAAATGTAAATTAAACATGCCCTGGCAGTCTAGTGGTACCCCCCTCCTGCTCTTGTCCCCGATCTCCAGTATCAGATGTTTAGATGAATCCCTGGTAGCCTAGTGGAACCCCCCCCATCCCCAATCGCTGGTATCTGTCATTCATCTAACTCCCTGGTAGTCTAGTGAAATCCCCCCCACCCATTGCCACGATCACTGTACATCTCAAATAATAAATCCCTGAGTGATCCAGTGGCACCCCCCCACCCTCCCACCCACACAGAACCCCTTGCCCACTCTACTCCCCACCCCAATCATTGGTGGACTTCATTTCAAATATTTGGGACTATACAGTACAGTATGCCCTCCAAGCCCATTGGTCCTCACTGGGGACCAATGGGCTTCACAATCCTATACTGCAACTGTCATTTGCAGCAGCCGGGTGGTATGTGGGGTTGTTGCCACCTGCCAATGACGGGGCGGAGCGAGGTGGGCAAGGGGTTCTGTGTGGGGAGGGGTAGGGGTGCCACTGGATCACCTGGGATTTATTATTTGAGATGTATCGGATTGTGGCAATGGGCAGGGGAGGTTCCACTAGACTACCAGGGAAGTACTTAAACAACAGATACCAGCAATCGTGGATGAGGGAGGGAAGGGGGTTCCATTAGACCACCAGGGATTCATATACACGTCCAATTCTGGCTACTGAGGACAAGGGCAGGAGTAGGGTACCACTAGACTGCCAGGGCATGTTTAGATTTACATTTATCGTGATCACGGAATCAGGCGGGGGGGTTCCACTGGACTACCAGGGCTGTAACTATACGTCGGATACCCACGGTTAGCACATGGGTGGGGGGGTGCCACTAGACCACCAGGGTTGTGTGGGTGCCTCGTCACGGTGTGCTGGGTGGGCTGGTAGCCACCCACTGCTGGCGGCTGCTGCATTGCGCCATGCAATACAGCAGCCCTCCTGTGGGTGGCCAGGTTTTGTTCCCAATATTCATGGGCTCAACTCTGAGCCCCCCATGCGGTGCAATGCAGGGTTGTGCCAGCATATGTGCCACACATCCCGGGCTGAATATCAGGATGTGCCGCCTATGCATGGGCATGCCTCCTGCATCTGCGCTGCATACATTATCATTGCATCCCGGTGCATCAGGACTTGCACTGCACCAGGTAGCCTTCTCAATATCCCACTGGGGCACAATGCGGGGTTGCACCAGGTGCAACCCCTTTGAATATCTAGGCCAAAGTGTTAACAAGCTGCTGATGCCCATGGAAAACTGCTGCAAACATAATATTTATACACAAATCATTCTGTATTTATATATGTTATAGATGTATAAGCTCTGTTATTTATTACCAAATAATTTTGCATAAAAACATGATCTTTAACTCTTAGTGTACATCACAGCCTTTGTCTCATTTATAGCAGTAATTTGTTTTACAGTTTTTGGCCAGGAAGGCATACTTAGGCAAAGTGTTTTCAGGGGCATTCTGAGAGCACAGGGAAATTAGGTGACTTGCTCAGGGTCACACTGTATGAAGTAGAGGTTGCAGGAATCAACTCCATATCTACTGGATGTAAAAGCAAGTCAGCTTGTAGCTCGAACTTCTAGGCTATACTGCCAGGTCAATAATAATCCTTTGTTGTGACATCATAGTTTCCTGCCATGGAAGTGATTGTGATGCCATTACAAGCAGGGCATATGACATCAGGTACGGAATAGGCAATGGAGATAAATGTTCTCTCAAGGAACAAATGCAGTATTCTGAATTCGTGCATATTGCCTCAGTAATAAATAAGATGATGAAGAAGCGCAGAACTTATGTGGAATACCCTTTAAGCTGAAACGTATTATTGTTTCTCGAAGTTCTACTGGACGTGATGGCTGCTTTTTAGCATACAGTTTCATGAAAGAGAAACATATTGTACCTCTGCGTACAGCAGTTACTACAATATAGTTGTGACTATATGATCATGTGTTCCACTAAAAATAAAGTAGATGATACATTGCTTTTGAGGCATCACGTACTATTGCAGTCATATGAAAAGCAAGCTCAGTATCAGACATGCTTCTATACACACAACTTTATAATAGAGGGAATGCATTTTGGTGTTAAGCTAGCATTTTAAAGCAAGGAGGAATAATAGTACAACTCATTCCAAAAAAAGATGTATGAAAAGCATTGTATTTAGTGTTGCAAGTAATTGTATTCTCAATACAGGCTATTATTCTGTGACTCATAAAAAATAAATAGTAGTAACTCACTCATGTTCCTGTGGAACAGTCTTCATTTGGCTAGGAATCATGGAAGAGGACCCTTTAAAGGCTAAAGTTCTGTTCTTGGCTCTGTACTACCATGGTAACAGATTGCACAACAGGTGTTATGTGGCCATGCTATGGATGAAGAGGTTCCCAGTGATGCACATGCTTAAGAAACATCCAGACCCTGCTATGCAGGGTCTCATTCACAGAATCATGCTGCAAGAAAAAGAAAGCCAGAGCACACTTGAGGACAGACACAAAGCCTGCCAGACAGCAGCAACTGCTTGGAATGCTGAGTGGATGACCTTGGTTTTTAGCCTTTTGCGGTGATGCTGGTTTCAGAACTAAAATGATCCCTCATGGTCTTTACCATGGAATAAGTGGCCACTGCTGGCACAGGTTACTAAAATAGGATTTCTAAAAAAAAAAAAAAAAATCAGCTGTCATTCCAATGGGATTTGGGCTTCCTGGCTGTATAATGAGAGCTTGAATAGTTTCTTAGTTATGATATGAGCTCTACAATGCTGCAAGGCACCCTGTACATGGAATAATTAGCAGCCATTTTTGTGGTAAAAGTTTGTTGTATTTGGGTGTTATATTGCTATTAGCAAACTGCAAAAATGAATAACATATCTCCTCCTAATGGAATCAGAGACAAAAGAAACTTCCAGTTATAGACAAAGACCCTGGAAGTCTGTGATTCCACACACATAACTTGCCTTTGGAAGTTATGTAGTGCCCCAGAATTCTTTAGTTTGGGGGATTAAGGCCCCATATTATGGTCTCAGTTAATCCTTTCAAAGTCCCTATCCAGAGCACACATTAATGCAATGCCCTACATTTGCTATATTAAAACAAATCTGTCTCAAAGTGTGAGTACCCTAAACCTATTTGAATATAGCCTCTGCTGCAAAGCTTGGGGTCACTAATTGGTGCACTCAGCACAACCCTCATCCCCTGCTGGATGCAGAGAGATATGTGGCCATTGAAAATATACAGGCTGTGAAGGAGCAAACTCAGCTGGAGCATCCCATACCTGTTAGTGCTGTGCACTAAATTGCTGTACTTGAAGGACCCCATGCAAATTTCCTGTTCTTACATCCAAGGCCCTAAAAGGTTATTTACATCTCATTATATCCTCCTGCAATAAGAGGAATGCTTGCTCCTTGGATTGTGTGGAAGGCAGCTGAGCAATCTAGTGTGATACCCATATACTTTTTTTATATAGTTTGTTCACCCACGTCAAAATAACACAGCTGAGCTGCAATACACAGTTTTCCAGTAATGTCTTGTTTCAGGCCAGTATGCTAGAATGGTGCACTGAGAGGTCAAGAGATTTGCTCAAGGTCACACATGTGCATTTGCTTGGGTTTGCCCCAAAGCACAGCCTTGGTGCCAGCGGAACCCCCACCTCTTTCCCATTAAAATATAAAAATAATTATTCTATATGCAGTAATTCCCCACTGCCTGTGGTCCCTTTTCCCTTCCCTATCCTACGCTGATTCCAGTAGAACATAAAAATAAATATTATTCTTGGGATCCTCTCCCTGCCCTAATCTTGTTATGGACAATACAGATGCCATTTAGAACAATATCCCTGGAGTCAGTGGTACTCTCCTCCCCCACCCGATCCTGTTTAGAACAAAATCCCTGGTGCATATGAAACCCTGGTGCGCATGGTACCTGTCTTTTTTAATTTTTTATTTAACCAGGTGTAGCACACTAAGCTGAAAGCTTTTTTACAGGAGCGACCTGGGAGCACAGGGAAGTTAAGTGACTTGCTCAGGGTCACACAGTATACAAGTGGAAGCTGTGGGATTCAAACCCAGGTCTGGTCTACTGGATATCACCAGATTTGCAGCTCAGAGCATTAAACCACTGCGCTATACTGCCACCTCTGTCATGTGATCCTTGTATTATTTCAAAATCTTTCCCTGGTTGTCTAGTGATCCACCTAGCTCCCACAGTCATCTTCTGTAGCCCATCCCCTCCCTCCTTGGTAGTCTAGTGGTCCACTCAGCTCTCATTGCCATCCTCTGTTGTCCATTCTCTCCCTCTCACCCCCACCCCTGGCACCTAGAGGGCAGGCAGTACTCACCCTCTTCTCCCCTCAGCCACTGGACACCATCTCATGCAAGAAAGTCTGTCACTTGCATTATAGAAGTAACTGTATTGATTTCGTACTTCTTTCAGTACAATAGCAATATTATTACTTCTTTAATGCAAGTGACTGACTTGTGTGACCACAGCTGACAGTGGAGGCAAGAGAAAGGTGATAACCAGCTGTCATCTTGGGGTTAGCAGGATTTGTTATTCTTCTTTGCTAACTGGGTAAGGCCCACTAGGCATAAGCCCTGTTTTCAGGGGTGACCTGGGACCACTGGAGAGGTTAAGTGACTTACTCTGGGCCACACAGTATTCAAGTGGAGGTTATGGAAATCAAACCAGATCTTCTGGAGGTACCAAGCTCATTCACAGCTCATTAATCTAACCTCTAGGTTCTGCTGCCAGCAGTATGGGGTGGGTGAGGGACTGGGCAACAGAGAATGGCCACTGGAGGGGGGTGGACTAATAAACCACTGAGGAGGGATTTTGTAACCACACACAGATTGGTTGAGGGAGAGGAGACAACTGGCACCAGCGATATTCTTCTATATCCAGATGCTGCCCACACCCCCATGTCCTGTGATGCTGTGTATTGGTGGTAGACAGCTGGGAAGATGTTCTGATGGCTGACATTGGTGTCTTCTGCTATACTACTGGTGATGTGGGAGTCCAAAGTGCAGCTTTGTGTAGTGAAAAAGAATCAAGGGTCTTTACTGAAATGACAGTTCAATGAAAACTGGTAATTTAGGTGCTGTCCCTTTAAATCTGAGGACTGTATACGGTATATGGACTCAGGAGAGAGAGAGTGGTACCACTGTCACCAGAGACATTTATCTAAACAGGATCGGATGAAAGAGGGTGGTACCACTGGCACCAGGAATTTTGTTCCATACAGGATCGGGTGAGTTAAGTGGTACCACTGGCACCAGCGATATTGTTCTATACAGGACTGGGTGAGGTAGGTGTTACCACTGGCAGTAGGGATATTGTTCTATGCAGGATTGGGTAAGGGAGAGGAAATGGATGCCATGGTCCATGGTTTGATAACATACTATCCTTACTGCATTGTTAAATTATGATTCCTGTAAGCATTAACTAGAGCTGCACTGGCAGCCGGTTAGGGCTACCAGAAACTGTAGCATATACTACTGCACACTGTATGTATTCATAAGCATATATACATATATGGTATATATGTTAGCACTGCTGTGCTAACAGATTAGTGCCACACTAAGTATCTCTTTCACTGTAGCAGCTGCCACACTAACAGGCTGCTGGCTTTGTGATTACCACTTTACCACTTAGTGTGCTGCTACTCCTGTTGGCACAACACTAACCCTTTGGATATCTGGGCCTCTGGCTGTAAAATGTACCATCTTTTATTCTGTAGTCCCCTGTGGCCTTCTACTCTTTGTTTACCTGAACCCCCACCATGTTTACATCTTGGCAATGGCTAAGCAGCACTGTACCACTGCAGCAAAATATCTGATGCCACAGAAATGAGTGCACCTTGCTGCAGAGCTTCAGGAGTCTTGTCATGGAAATTCAGAAGAACGTGTCATAGAGAGCTAGGGGCCCTGATTATAGATCGTATTGGCTGAGTCACCTGATCTGCCCAAAGTCTTTGCCTCATTTAGTGAGTAATGGAGCTCACCCCTCCGAAAGCAAAACAGAGCTGTGACAAAACATTTCAAAATATTTCCTAGATAAATTCTAGCACACAAACAAAAAAAATAAAACCACTGTAAACTTTTGGAACAAATATGGCAACACTGGCCCAGTTGTTTATTTGTGCCCTGGCTTTGTACAGGAGCGCTAGCTATAAAAATTGAACCTAACACATGAGACATCAAGGCCTAAAAAACATTTAATGAAATGTGACCAAATTCTTCCTTTCCAACTAATGTTAGAAAGCTTATCCCAAGTTGGTCAGATGGCCACAGTTGTGACAGACGCTACTTGCAACACTGATGACTCAGGTTCTTGTCAAGAGTCCAGCAGCATATGAAAAGCCAGCACAGCAGGGGCTACTTCCCCCTCTGGGATCAGTGGATTGCATTCCCCATTGTGACACTGCCCCAGGGGGCCAGAAGGGGTGGTGCAGCTGAAGTACTGCAATGGGAGGGAAGGATGCATATGTGGTACATCAAATAGGCCAGTGCTTGTGTCCCTGCATTCACAGGAATTTGGCCCATCGGGGGGGGAATAGCCTCTCCCATCAGATTACAACCCCACGTCACTAGCTCACCCAGTTGGGGCACCCAGATCCACCTGGCACATCCTCCCCTCCTTCTTACTAACTTCCCAATGTCTCGAATGTGGTCAAGGCACTGAAATGCCACCCTGAAGGAGGTTCCTTTGGTCAGTATAGTAGGCTCAACATAGGTATCACACCCAAGGGCTGAGGGGGCAAAGTGGAGTTTTGGGGGTCTTGTAGTGACCATTCACATTGTGGCACTTAAGGAGGTCTGGGTCTGGTATGAGTAAGGAGAAACTAATAATAAAGTTGGGGGGGGGTTACTGCTAATCCTAATACCTTTTTTAAAAAAGCTCTCCAGTACTTTAGATGCAAAATATGTCTTTGTTCCCATATTCTTGCAGAAATGACTTTAAACCTTTTGGAAAAGATATGAAACATTTATTGCTTCTGAGCCTCTCATGAACCTTTTTTAAAATGGTCATCCGACAACCAGCAAATAAAGTAATAATCAGCATCAGCAGCAGCAGGTAACAAAGAATTGCAAAAATTGTACATTTCAAGCCATTACTGTTGTATCACCAAAGGCACTGGCATGTAAACAGAATCATAATCACTTAAGATTGATCTCTTCCCAGTGTAACTGCCCCCCCCCCCCATTCATTAGCAAAGTCAATCAATCCAGCTAGTCATTCTAATAGCAAGTTTGGGACAATTAATCACATTATTAACACCTGGAGTAAGGGCCCTGGGCTGGTACTGACAATGCTACAAGAATGGAGACCAAGGAAATCAAATATTTTACATTATAACAAGCATTTGACAAGCAGGAGAAAACATTGATGTCCTAGTACACATAGGGACTAATGATCTCGCCAGCCGGTCAGTTGTGGAGACCAAGGAACACCTGACTAAGCTGGGTGACAAACTATCATCTATTTCGTCCGGCATCTCCTTCTCTGAGATCCTGCCAGTCTGGGAGAAGGGAGCAGATGGACGGAAGGTCAGAGAAAGGAGATGGGGAGCTAAACACGTGGCTCAAGGACTGGTGCCAGGAAAAGGACACAGATTTGTAGGGAACTGGCAACAGTTCTGGAGGCAAAAGTTCTTTAAATTTGATGGACTGCATCTGACTAAAGAGGGAGTCAGTGCATTGGGGCAGAAGTTTGACGTCTTTGCAGAATATTTAAACTAGCAAATGGGGAGAGGGGTGCAGCACCCCATACGTCGAATGGGAAGAACACCCCTCCCCCCTCAGCTAGTGGTCAAACAGGAATTCAGCGTGTTTGCCATTCAATTGCATCACCAGGTAAGAAAAAAGGTTTGTCTCCCCATACGATGCACAGGGGTAATGCCAAACTTCACCCAACAACTAACACACCAAAATCTGGCCAATGGAAAATCATGTACACAAATGCTCACAGCCTGGTAAATAAGATCTCAGACCTGCAGGCAATAATGTCAGAGGCTAAACTGGACATAGTAGCAATTAGTGAGACGTGGTTTACCAGTAACCACACTAGGAGACTTCAGTACCTGGCTATGTATTGTTCAGAAGAGACCGAGGTGCAAAAGGGGGAGGAGTGGCCCTGTATGTCAATGAAAATATCAAAAGCTACAGAAATTCAGAATACACATAAGGAGCCAGAAGAACTGTTTGTCACCCTGAAACAGGAAATGGGACAGCCATAAGAACTGGGGTTGTCTACAGGCCCCCAGACCAGAGGGAGGACATAGACACATTACTGTTAGAAGATATACAAAACATGACAGCTAAAGGGAGGTTCTGATAATGGAGACTTCAACATGCCAGATATAGATTGGTCAATACCAGCAGGAACATCTGCCAGAACTAGACTCATAGTGGATTCCCTGCGGGGAGGCCTCAAACAACTGGTACAGCAACCCACAAGAGACAGGGCTATCCTAGATCTAGTACTGACTAACAAAGAAGGATCACAGATCTCCAGGTAGAAGGTCACCTGGGGCCAGTGACCATCACATGGTATGGTTCAATTTGGCTACTACATCTAAATCATCCCATTCCAAGGCAAAATATGGGACTTCAGAGGAGCTGACTTTGATAAGATGGCCAACAGAGTTAAGCTAGCCCTGGCAAAAAGAAACACAGGGGAGGGGGTACAGGCAAAGTGGGCAAGCATTAAGGATGCAATACTTGAAGCAACATGCCATTGTGTTAGAGAGAAAAGGAAGTGCAAAAGAAGAAGGAAACACTTTGGTTCTCAAATACAGTAGCAGAAAAGGTCAGAGCCAAAAGGCTGGCCTTCAGGAAATATGAGGGAACACAGCAGGATGAAAGATAGGGAGGCATACCAAACTGCCCTAAGGGAAGCAGGTAAGGCAGTAAAGCAGGCAAAGTCCCAAACTGAGGAAACACTAGCACGAACAGTAAAAGAAGGTGACAAGACTTTCTATAGATACATTAGTGAAAGGAGAAAGTCCAGAGGGGGTATTGCTAAGCTTAATGGAGAAAAGGGGGCATGTGAGGAGGAGGACCCTGTAAAGGCATCTATCCTAAATAGATACTTTTGCTCAGTATTTACTGAAGAGAAGGTAGGGCAGGGCCCACAGCTCAGCATCATGGACACAGGGGGAGGGAGGTGAGCACTACTCCCTTCACAAAGAAAGGGTCCTACAAGAGCTTGCTAAGCTCAGGGTGGATAAGGCAATGGGACCTGATGGCATACATCCCAGGGTACTTAAGGAGCTAAAGGAGGAACTAGCAGAGCCATTAGCAGAATTGTTTAGTGAGTCTCTGAGCACAGGAGAGGTCCCAGAAGACTGGAGAAGGGCTTATGTGATCCCGCCCACAAGAGTGGTAGCAGGGAGGAGGCGGGAACTACAGACCAGTCAGTCTTACCTCAGTAGTGGGCAAGATTATGGAGGCACTCCTTAAGGAAAGGATAGTGCAACACCTGGAATCCATAGGGCACAGGATACAAGACAGCATGGGTTTACAAAAGGAAGGTCCTGTCAAACTAATCTCATAGATTTCTTTGACTGGGTAACCAGAGTGGTGGACCAAGGGGAGCAGTTGATGTCGCCACCTTGACTTCAGCAAAGCTTTGACACTGTTCCACATAGAAGATTGATAAATAAGCTAGGTAGGCTCGGGTGGGTCAGAAGTTGGTCAACTGGGTGGCAAACTGGTTGACTGGCAGAAAACAGAGAGTGGTGGTAAATGGTATACAGTCAGAAGAGATGCAAGTCACAAGGGGTACCTCAGGGATCAGTCCTGGGCCAGTCCTATTCAACATCTTCATTAGTGACCTTGCAGATGGACTAGAGGGTAAGGCTTGTCTGTTTGCAGATGACACCAAGATCTGCAACAGAGTAGATGATCCAGATGGGGTGGGCAGAATGAGAAGAGATCTGGATAAACTAGCAAAATGGTCAGAAGAGTGGCAACTGGGATTTAATGCAAAGAAGTGCAAAATCATGCACATAGGAAGAGAAACCCTGAAGCCACTTATAGGCTGGGAGGAGTTGCTAGCAGTCACAAAGGAAGAAAAGAGACTTGGGCATCATCATCACTGATGACCTAAAATCATCCAAGCAGACCCTAAAGCAGTAGGTAAGGCTAGGGGGTGTTAGGGTGTATTAGTAGGGTATCATGTCGTAAGAGGGAGGTAATAATCCTCTGTACAAGACATTGGTTAGGCCTCCATCTGGAGTACTGCGTGCAGTATTGGAGGCCACACCTTCACAAGGACATTAACCAAATTGAGGCAGTCCAGAGAAGGGCAACCAAAATGGTGCAGGGACTGCATCAGAAGACATATGAGGACAGATTAACGGAGCTCAATATGTATACCCTTGAGCAAAGGAGGGAGAGAGGTGATATGATCGAGACATTTAAACACCTTAGGGGCATAAACAAGGTGAAAGTGTCTAACATGTTTAAATATAAGAAAAATAGCAGGACAAGAGGACACAGCATGAGATTAGAGGAGGCCGATTAAGGGGAATATGAGGAAATTCTTTTTCACAGAAAGGGTGGTAGATGCATGGAATAGCTTACACAAGAAGTGGTGGCTATGAATACAGTGCAGGGCTTCAAACAGGCATGGGATAGGCATAAGGGAGCAATACAAATGACTATGAATAGATAGGTCACTGACAGAGCAAAGGCCGATGGCACATTTATAAGGTAGAAAAAGAAATGGGCAGACTGGATGGGCCTTGCGGTCCTTATCTGCCGTCAACTTCTATGTTTCTATTATGTTTCTATTTGTCAATGCCGAATGTTGCTTGCTTCTATGTGCTGTTTAGGTATTTGGAAGTCATTGGAGTGCAAATATTGAAAATTTGCGAACTTACGAGCGTGCCTAGGAACTGCACAATGCACGCCCAGAAAAAGTCATTTTAGAATTTTTCACCAAATTTTCACCATAGCCATTTTAAGACCTCTGCTCATCAACAGTATCACTGTGATTTTGTTAATGTGTCTCATACATTAGGTTTGCACACCGCGACTTCAGCCATTGTGTGCTACATGGGCGGAAAGGCGTTTTGGGTAGAATGTAAAATGACAGCTGTACTGCTCATAAGGAGGTGTGGTAAAATGGCAATGTTGAAAATGTGGAGTGGAAATATTGAAAATTCGCAAACCTACGAGTGTGCGTGGGAACTGTGCAACGCACACTCGTAAAACAGTCATTTTTAGGAATTCTTTCACCAAATTTTAAAAATTCCCATTTTAAGATCTCTGCTCATAAACAGTGACACTGTGATTTTCTTAATGTGTCCCATACACTGAGTTCACACACCGACTGTGCCAGTGCGCTACATGGGCGGAAACATGTTTTGGGCAGGATGTGAAAAATGACAGCTACACTGCTCATGAGGAGGTGTGGTAAAATGGCAATGTTGAAAATCTGGAGTGAAAATATTAAAAATTCACAAACTTACGAGTGTGCGTAGGAACAGTGCAATGCACACTCGTCAAACAGTCATTTTTAGGAATTTTTTCACCAAATTTTCAACATAGCCATTTTAAGACCTCTGCTCATGAACAGTGTCACTGTGATTTTCTTAATTTGTCCCGTACATTGATTTCACACACCGACTGCGCCATTCTGCGCTACATGGGCGGAAACACATTTTGGGTGAGATAGAAACATAGAAACATAGAATTTGACGGCAGATAAGGACCACTTGGCCCACCCAGTCTGCCCATTTCCCTACCTACTGGATAAGCTGCAGATCCTAGTTTACCAGCAGCCTTACTTCTTCCTACCCCCAACCCCCAGAATTGCCTTATGACTATCCCATGCATGCTTGAATTCCACCACTGATTTTGACTCCACAACTTCTCCGAAGGCCAGTCCATGCATCCACAACCCTCTGTGAAAAAATACTTCCTTAAATTACCTCTGAGCCGCCTCTATCTAGATGTGAAAATGACAGCTGTACTACTCACAAGAAGGTGTGGTAAAATGGCAATGTTGAAAATCTGGAGTGAAAATATTGAAATTTCGAGAACTTACGAGCCTGCATAGGAACTGCGCAATGCACGCTCGTAAAACAGTCATTTTTTTAATTTTGGCACCAAATTTTCAACATGGGGTTTTTGGGACCCCTTCTCATGAATGATGTCACCGTCATGGCGGTACTTAGACCCGGCGGTGATTTCAAGAAGTCACGCGCAGTCACTTCGCGATCACCCTTTGGGCCCGAATAATGCCATGACAGTGACATCATTCATGAGAAGGGGTCCCAAAAACCCCATGTTGAAAATTTGGTGCAAAAATTCCCAAAAATGCCTGAGATATGCAACAAAGTTGAAACCCCCCTCTAGCCCATTATACAGCTTACCGGCATTTCCTCAGTTCGCGGTCGGCTTTGAAGAGTGCAGACGTGTTCCCGGTCCACCGAAGATCATCGCGCCAGAGTCCGGAGGTAAGTATGGGGTGGGGGGTGGGAGGCTAAGCGCGAGTGGGTGGGTGCGGATGGGACTGGGGTCGAGACGCTGGGCCGGGGACCGCTGCTTTTCAGGTATTTAAAAAAAAAAGACGATGTGGGACCCTTTTCCACGCTGGGGTGGCTCTCAGAGTGGCATGAGGATATTGGGGGACGTTCAGCCGGCGAAGTTGGGCACCCGTCGGCCATGGAAGTGTTGCCACGCTGGGGTGGGCTCCCAGCGTGGCAAAGATAGGGGCGTTCAGCCGGCGGGAGTGGGCACCCCTGTCAGCAAGGATCGCTGCCACGCTGGGGTGGGCTCCCAGCGTGGCAACTCCACTACTTGGGGAGGGGACGCAGCTCAGCCGACGGGGATTGGGCACTCCATCGGCTATACAGTGCGTGCGGGCGCCGAGACGCCTGGCGGGGGAGCTGCGCTGAGCAGCCTCTTATCGGTGCTCACTGAAGCGTAGCTCCCCCTTTCAACTGTATGCCACTGCATTTTGGAGCATGTCATAGACAGCTCCAAAATGCATTGGCTTACAGGGGCCGTGCCTGCCAGCTCACTGACTGAATTGGAGTAGGAGGTGACACACCTCCGAAATCTCTGAGGATGGCACTATGTTTCTTGCACATGCGTGCAAGCAACATAAAAATGGCAAGAAAAAATCTCGAAGCTTAATTAGCTGAGAGGTGTCACCTAACCATGCAATAAATTCCTAGCAGCACACAGTTAAGTGCCAGATCTTATTACCAAGTCAAAAAAGCTTCATGACATGTAAAATCCAGAACTATTTCATGTATATTATTTTGATATTTAAAATATATTTAAACAAATGATTATGTAAAAAAAAGAAAAATGTTTCATTATGCATATAATACAAAAGAGCAGTAAACCATTCTGTAAATGCAGTATGTTTTAAGTTTCATTTTGGGAAAGGTCATTGAGCATACCTTATTTACAATTATGCCTATTTTGCATACATCACAGTTGTTACAACTACACTTACAATTTAAGATATATGGTAGCAGTTTTTCCATAAATGCATATTACATATAGTCATTGACTTGCAATAAATGAAAACCAGTTTGTACATAAAAGGAATTAAAGTGCATTGATGTACACCCTTTCATGGCTTATTGCTTACATCACATAATGAGGGGAAAACATACATCCCAAGCTTATTAATGCATGCTGCTCTTTCAGTCTTATGTGGAAATGAAACCTGTGACCTAACAGGGGGTTAAAACAGGGATGAGGCAACCAGTTTCCAAACAAAAAAACAAATGATCCCTTGGAATTCAATTGTTTCTAAAATTTAGAGGTGAAAAGAGCCCCATTCCCTCTAAAAAATAGTTTGATTGGATAAATTACAAGTGTGCAATGGGCACATTCTTTGGAGGCAGTACAGAATAGTGGTTAAGGGCACTGAGCTGCAAACCTGGAGACCTGGGTTTGAATCCCATCAGCTCCTACTTGCACACTGTGTGACCTTGAGCAAGTCACTTAACTTCCTTGTGCTCACAGGTTGGATGTGGAAACAAATTCTGGCTTAGTGTGACTTTCCTGGTTAAACAATCCCCCCCTCACTTGTACAGTATTTTTACTGGTATCTCTGACATTTCTATTTGTGTCTATATTTAGAGTGGTTTGCACATTTGTGCTTCCTACTAATATTATTTACACTTCAGACTTGTTTCTGTTGATAATTATGGTACAAGATCAACAGTTGTAGAGTTATCTAGGTAATATGTGGAGTTATTAATACAAGACACACTAATGTTATGAGCAGTGGTAGCCATATGTGTGTCACAGTAGTCTTAGACACAGTCTGATCATGGTTTGTGTGGTCTAACACAAACCAAAATGTTTAAAACCTTTAGAGTTGATAATTAGTTCATTAAGGCACAGCAGGGTGTGTGTTATTGTGTAATGATGTCACACCGTGGGTGGTTGAAGCACAAGGCCACAGGCCGCGTACATTCAGCATCAGGGAAGTGCCATTATTACACAATAACATACACCCTGGAGTGCCTTATTGTGCTTATACAATGTCTTGTTTTGTTTTAAGAAGAGCAAAATGGAAAAATATATTTAAAATATATATTTTTTTACTTTTTTGTTAGAGCAGATTTACCTATTGAGAAAAGTCCATAGTTTCTGTCTTTTGCAGCAGGTGGCGCTGTCTGTGCATGGTTGCTCTGCATTCCCTGTTAGGCCTCTCTATGTGGCTCTGTGTGTGTTTCTGTGCTCCTGTGCCCCTCTTGTTCTATTGCTGTTTCCCCGTCCTGTTATGCAGATATAGAGTGTACAGATGGAGTCTGTTTTATTTTGAAGTTGCTCTTTTGTTTTTACGTTTTTTTATTTTAACCATGAAGTGATGAAGGGAACCGAATGAAGAAACTGAATAGTACAGTGCAGCTAAATCATTTGAGAGTGAAGTTGGGACTTGGGGCAGAGCGGGAGAAAAAGGGTCTGTCTGTAGTCTTTTTGAGGGACATTAGAGTAATAGGAGGATATGATTGTTGCTGAGCAGCTGTGCAGCATGGCACTGAAACATCAACCCACTGTCACAGTAGTGATGTCGAATGGGGAAAGAAAAAGTTGTTTGGAGCCATGGCTTGTTTCTGTTTCTGCAGATTTTGTTTAAAAGACATTCTTAATGGCATAGGGGTGTACAGTAGTTTTACAAGTTTTCTTTGCAAATTGAGCAGTGCCACTGAAGTGTGTGACCAGCAGTTATGGTCTGCATGGTTCAGTGAAGCCACTTGGTTTGGGGGAAAGCAGTGGCCATGAAGTAGCCATGCCATAATTTCTGAATATGTTATGCAGTCATGTGTGTGTCTGGACTTCATACAGTGATGTAATCGTGAAATAGCATCTTTGTTCCAGGCACCGACTGACCAATAAGAGCAGGAAATTTTTAAGGAGGTCACTATTTGTGTGTATTTGTCCCAAGCGGTATTTGCATTGCACACCTCCAGCTGAATGCAAATGAATGAATTAGCATGGTACTTGCAGGTACTCAGCATGCGAATATATGCCCATGATTAAGTTCAAAATAAGTCTTGAAAATAAGAACCTTTTTGTACAATTTATTTACTCAGGATACAGTAGTACAAGAACCCTTTCAGGTTTCCATTGGGATCAGCTTGAATTACAAGTATAAGAATCAGTTGCAGGGCTAAGACTGAGCTGCAGATGATTTCATCCCCAAGGTACACTAGCATATGTTGCAGACAGCTTACGGGCATTCCATTCATTTCTTCTCTGCCTGCTCCTGTGAAGTTGATTGCTTACTTGAAGTGCTACAGCTATGTAAATTCTGCTTTCAGAGAAATACTTTAATCTTCCACAAAATTCTGCTTTTCACTAAGCTGTTTGTTTGAGATTTGCATCAGATGGCTGGATCACTCATATGACACAATAACTCATTTTCATGGAGGTCCATTGGAACAACAGAGTACAAAATGGCTTAGTTTGTACTACTTGTTCCAAAAGCATACATAATGCAAAGTAATGCAAGTTGGAAAAAGCAGTGTTTTCCAACAATTTGGGGGACCTTTTCCGTGCTGTGTTTGTTTCTGCAACTGAGGCACTTTGTGCTTAATGGCAAAAACTAGTTTGTTTTTCTGCAGTCAAGACAAACTGTAACATGTCTTTCCCTCACTGGTACGGGATGAAATTCCACAAAATGGTTTAAGCAAGTCAGTAAAGTCCACAAAATGTTTTGTGAGCACTAGTGAGCATTAGATTTTTTGGACTTCAGCTTGGAAGCATAAAAAGGTTTGTCCATTGCAAGTCACCGTGAAATCAACTAGATGTTCCATCAGCTGAGCTCTTAGGCCAAGTGGCTGCTACAAGAATCCAGGCTCTTCTTCTCATTCAAGTTCTGCAGGCAGCACATGGGTTACTAAAGCCTTTACAAATTCAGAATTTGACAAGAAAGAACTAGTATTATATACAAAGCAGTGTGTGTAGTGGTTAGAGTATGGAACTGTGACAAAGAACTTTCCATGCTCAGATCCCACTAGAGTCACTTGACCCTCCTGAGGTTCTGTCTCCTTCAGCATGAAATTAGATACAATAGGACCACATTGAAAACAAGATATTGCATTCACACTGGGATATCCCGGGGAAAAGAAAACAGCATAAAAACAAAAATTGACTCATGACTGGAATTAATTATTCTTCTACTATCAGAGTCTCTCTAGCTAGGCAAGGCAGCTT
The DNA here is from genome assembly GCA_016271365.2 of Neoceratodus forsteri. Taxonomy (NCBI): domain Eukaryota; kingdom Metazoa; phylum Chordata; order Ceratodontiformes; family Ceratodontidae; genus Neoceratodus; species Neoceratodus forsteri. Next base: position 603,838,516 of record CM057449.1, on the reverse strand, counting down.
TATTTTCAGAGTGCCTGACCCCTGAGGCTCAGGATGTATTACATAATACAAGATACCAACAAACACAAATGTGTCAGGCAAAACAAAGGAAATTCATAAGCCAGAGATTCCCATGTTGCATATTAAAGACAACCTCTTTTCACTGTTACTAAATAATAAAAGGAAGTTCCCTTATCTCCAGGGGAGGCACTTTCATAATTTTCTATACTTCCACCCCAAGAAGGAAATTTATTGCAGTTTGCCCCAAGGATGATCCCTTCCACTTCCATATCGCTGGCTCCAAGGCCCTGTCCACACTACACCACTAAAACCCTGTAACGGTTTCAAACCGTAACAGACGGTAAATGTTACAGTGTGTCCACACTGCCAGTGAACCATCATAATAACGGTTCAGAACCATTACAGTCGGTCCACATTATGGGTGATGGGTGACCGTTACAGTCGGTACCCTATCCCACAATACAGTTCATGTTGCACTGAGGGTAATGCTGGGGTTACACGCTCATTGTCCACATTGCAGCTGGTAACATTACAGAGGCAGAACCATTTTCGTAACCGTTGTTGAAACCACCTCATAAGTGGTTTCAACAACGGTTACAAAAATGCCTCCTGTAACGTTACAGGTGTAAATGCAAACCATTGCAGTAATGGTTTGGACCCTCTGTAACATTACAGAGAGGAGTTTTCAGTGTAGTGTGGACAGGGCCCAACACTGCACTCCAACATTTTGTGATATTTGTATAGGGAGTGCATGGGGGCCACTCTCCATTCAAGTCTATGGAGCATGATTTAGGCCCTGTACACACTACACCACTAAAAGCTGTAAACGTTTGAAATCATTACAGCCCTGTAAGGCCCTGTCCACACTACACCGCTCCAGCCCGGTAACAGATGCAATCCGTTATGGCCGGGGAGCGGTGCAGTGTGTCCACACCGTCTGTTACAGGAGCCGGCCCGCTGTCCACGCCGAACTGGGCAGCCATTATGATGGTGCCCGATCCCACAATACCTTTCGTGCTGCACTTTTGGCCTGCAGGGATCGATACCACTCGCTCTACACACTACGTGTAACGCTACTAAGGGACTAGTTATAAATCCTGTTAAAACCACCTCATATGTGGTTTCAACAACGGTTATGAAAACACCCTCTGTAACATTACAGGTGTAAAAGCAAACCGTTGCGGTAACAGTTTGGGCACTCTGTAACATTACAGAGGTGTAGTGTGGACAGGGCCTAACATTACAATGCGTCCACACTATAAAATGAACAGTGTTGAAACCATTACGATAACGTTACAGCCTGTCCACACTGTGAATAATTCTGGGAGTGGTGTAACCCCTTGGAAGCAGTGCCTATCCCAAGATGTAGTAGGTGCTGATTATCGAAATCCCAGAATGCCAAGGGTTGCCATGCACACAGAACACAGTAGGGTGTGTGAAACATGGCAGCGTTTTCCAAAGCAGTGTGTTCGATGGCCTGTATAATGTACTATTATGCAGTGGACCTGCAGATTGCCAGGTGTAGGAGACAGAGGAGGGCTGCACAACATCGTGCCTCACTCAGGCTTGCCAGCATTTGCCAAGGTGTGCTTGACACAGTGTCCATATTACAGGACATAATGATGTATGTCCTTGAAAGTGGCACAGTACCCAGAGCTGTGTGGGGCTCACAGAAAAAGCACTGTGTGGTGGGACAACATTGTAAAATGATCCTGGACAGATGAACAGTGGCTATCAAATTTTCAGATGTGCATGCAGACCTGCAACTGTCTCTGTGGTGAGTTGGCTCCGTACATCTCCCGGAGGGATACACACCTACATCCAGCAATACCAGTGGACAAAAGAGTTGTGATAGCACTGTGGCAGCTGTCAACAAATGTAGAGTACAGAACAGTGTCCCATTTGTTTGGTGTTGGTCGGTCCACCGTGGGGGAAATAATTATAGAAGTGTGCTGTGCCATAGTGCAAGTACTGCTGCCAAAGGTTGTACGCGGGTGCAGAATGTGCATGACATAGTGCTTGGATTTGAGAAGGACTGGGGATTCCCAAGCTGTGGCGGTGCAGTGGATGGCACCCATTTCACAATCATATGCCCCCCCCCACCAGAAATGCCACAGAGTACTTCAATAGGAAGTCATGCTACTCCATTGTCATGCAGGCTCTTGTAGACCACAAGTATTGTTTCATGGACATTAATGTGGGCTGGCCAGGCAAGGTCCATGATGCAAGGGTGTTCCAAAACAACAAGCTGTTCACCCTTGGGCAGAATGGTACACTGTTCATGGAACCACCAAGACACATAGCTGGAATTACTGTACCTGTTGTTGTTTTGGGGGACCTTGCCTATCCTCTACTGCCCTGGCTCTTGAAGCCATATAATGACTATGGTCTTGGTGACCCCACAAAGCGCAACTTCAATTACAGACTCAGTAGGGCATGCATGGTGGTCGAATGTGCCTTTGGGCACCTCAGAGGCAGGTGGCGGTGCCTGTTAAAGAGAAGCGAATTCAGCATTAGCAGTGTTCCCTACGTCATAGGGCCATGCTGTGCACTGCACGATCTATGTGAGACAAGGGCAGAGGTATTCATGGACAGCTGGGCTCTTGACAGTGTAATAGACATATACCCACAACCTACTGAGCATGACAGTGTACCCACTGAGGAAATGACTGTCACAGCCCAGAGTCGATATGCAGCAGTGATCAGGGATACCCTGGCTGGCTACCTCATGGATGCATAGGTTTGGTAAGTTGTGTGCCTGAATATATGAGCACATTGCACCAAGTATTAACGAATGGTGTCAGCAGGCAGCAGTGCAAAACCAGCACAAACCTGTGACACACAGCTATGTGCTTGTTACTTGCATTGCTGACTGTATAACAACTGTGTAGCCATCCACTGTTCCACACACTCACAGATACCTCTCCAAATACCACAGATCATCTCACAGCATCCCATCTCACCAGTGACCCATGTACTCCCCATTCCAACATGCATAAGGAATGATACGCAAGTCAGTCTCAGTTCAGTAGTGCCGTGTTTATTAATGTATGCATGGCAACTACATCGTTAGATGTCTGGTGGTACAACAAACCATATCCATCACTGCATCATGAGCCAGACATAAATGTAGCTGTATTGGTACACATCAGTGACACGACATGTAATCTGTCAAGGTGCCTTGCCATACACAGCGTACTCCATGTATAAAGTACTACACTGCACACATACCTATGATGCAGATGTCCAAAACCTTGGCACAGTAATGAGCAAACATTAGGCACAACAGACCAACAATATATGTGTCAGTGCAACTTAGGGAAAAGTGCCTGAGTACTACGCCTGTTATGTGCACAGACAAATGTAAACATAAACAAATAAAAATCAGTATAGTAAGTGATATAATCATTCATTTGTAGTCACATGTATTTCACAGCTAACAGAACTGTGACCCCTAGGGACTCATAGAGCATTGCATATTAGGTCATACATCCCTGATATGTGTTTCTTTCCACCACTAGGTATACAGAAGATAGTACTGGATGGTACCATCACAAGGTTGCATGGCAGACACCAAATGTCAGCAACAGTAGATAATGTGCAACAACAATAAACAAGTCAGAATTACACAGCTGTGCAACAGCAATGATGCAACCCCATAATGTCGCCAGTAGAGTGTGTCATTTGTTAGTAGTAGCATACGATTCCATCACTTTACATTCAGTGCAGTCCATGGTTGCAATTGTACAATAAAGACATCTCTAAGCTTATACGCTGCTGTGCTTTTCGACAAACATTTTGAACAGCTGTAAAGCAACTACCAGTAGTGTACTTTGAGATCCACTGATTCACAATGAACCACTTGTCATACAGTGTAGCTTACCATCTGTACTGGGTTCCCTGAGTAACAGTATGGGGGGGGCATAACACTTGGTAACAACAGGTACCATTCAAACTAAAGCCACCACAGAACAAGTGGCATTCAACAATATGGGGAGAACAGCCCTTGTGCTCACAGTGCTGTCCACTGGAACTCTTCACTGTACAGATCCTGTGTGACGCTTGGAACAGCCAATGTGGGGTCAGGATCCAATGAGGCATCATTCCTGGCACCATGTGTGTGAGTATTGGTAGCAGAGGGCAAAGTGGACGAGGCACTTGAGGGGATGCTGCCTTGCTGTGGGTTTGAATTCAAATGTGCCTGACATGAGACAGTAGGTGGAAGTCCTGTACCACCACCTGTCACCCTCATTCCAATCCTAGGGTTGCCAAGCATCAGTGTCTGGTACATGGCATGGGAAAACAGAGAGCCACATGGTACATCATTGGCATGCTGGATGTTGCCATGCGTGACTGTGAGATAAGCATTGTGGGACATGACAGGGGTACAAGCGGTGGCCATAGTGCCTTGAGTACTGCCGAACTGGGTGGGACTTGTTGCAGTATGGGTGATGCCTGCATACATACTTGCTGCAGTACCAGTGTCTGCAGGAGGCACACTACCCTGTGGCTGGACCATGACATTTGTGACTGCCTGTTGGAACTGCATAGTTAAGAGTTTCAACATGTTACTAAAGAATTGAGCATTTTGTTCTGCCTCCTGCTTCCTTAATCTCTCCTCCATCTCCCTCTCCTCCCTAGCCATCTCTCATTCCAATTCAAGCAGCTCTTGATGCTGCTGCTGCAGCGTCTGCCGTGTGGGCTCAAGCACTGCTCCAATCAGGTTGGCCAGTCTTGATTCTTTCTTCTTCTTTCTCAAGTTGAAAAGTGGTTGATGTTCAAATGAATGCTTGGCAGCTCTTCCCCTGCTACCATCCGATGTATCGCTTGATGTTCCAGGGCGTTCATCATTCACAGCACATGATGCAGCTGATGACACAGATATTGCCTCCAGCAGGTCATTATCCAAGGGTGTCTGATCATTGTTCTCATCACGTGCAGAACAACAAACGTTGTGTATGAGCATGCCACACATGGTTATTCTCAGGCTGCAACAGGCAAGTGGCATAGTACCTACTGGTAACATCTGCTGACTGACAGCACTGCAACCACCCACCTCCATCAAAACAGCTTGATTATACACAGTGTACAACAGAACTACAAAAAAGACAGGTCTTGGCAGCATGCCCCAGTCAACCCCACCAAGCACCCTCCCAACCCCACCAAGCAACCCAACCACACCCATCCATAATTTGTTGTCATAACCAGTTCCCATGCAGTCAGCATTATACAACTGCACTGCAGAACACTGGACATGGTAGTATACCCCCTACCTCCCCAACTACATTAATGTAGTCATTGGCATGTGGTGCCGTACTGCACTTGAGATGCCTGTCAGCCGCATCATGCCACCCAGTATATCCTACCTACCTACCTCTCACCCCCCAGCACCCCACAGAGTGACTGACATTGCGCATACCTGACTCTCCACCTGCCTCTATGTCAGCATCAACTACACTGCGCTGGCATGACTCCTCAGTCCCCACACCATCACTGTCATCATCGGATTCCACAGCAGAGCTCTCCAGGACAAAGTGGGGTTCGGTTGTTGTCCTTGTTCCCAGTATTTTGTCCAATTCATCATAGAAGGGACACACCACATGCCCACCACCTGACCGCCTGTTGCTGTCACGAGTCTTGTGATAGTGCACTTTGAGTTGTTTTACTTTGTCTCTGCATTGTTTGGTACTCCTTTTGATGCCATGTTCAAAAAAGTATTCTGATACTTTCTGATACACCTTGGTGTTGCGACATGCACTAGCCAATTCAGACTGTACCCATTCCTGTGTCCAACAGTCAAACAGTAATTTCGTGGCCTCATCAGGCTATGTGGCACCACGGTCAGACATGCTTACACCTCCACAAACTACAATGCTGCCTACTGCCTGTGGAGGTTTTGGGTCACAGGTGAATTTACTGGCCACGCTCAGACCAACCACTCTGCTGATCCTCAGTTCAGCGTGTAAGCCTATAGCCTGTTGCACAGATTGCAAAAACACAAGCTTCACTGCTTAGTATTGCTGGTTTTTTGCTGCTACACCAGCTGGTGGCATTACACTGGCATCCCCACACCTGCCAGCACAGGTTCACTACACTTGTGATCAGCACTGTGTAGCTTCCTGCTTCTTCCCCTTGTTTACCTCCCAGACTGCACTAGTGCACTGCCGCAATGCATTGAGGTATAGTAGGGGACTGGAGGGTACATAGTCACGCGTCCATACTGCAGGTTATAACGTTACAGATCTGGAATTGTTACCAAGACCATAGTAGAAACCACATACAAACAGTTTTCCATAACAGTTTTGAAAACACCTTCTGTAACATTACAGGTGTAAACACAAACTATTACAGTAACGGTTTGACCACTCTGTAACATTATAGAGGCATAGTGTGGACAGGGCCTTAGAAACCCATTTTCTGACTTTTTAACTGGACATTTGGTAAAATTAAAGCCCGGATTCAACTAACAAGGGTCTTATTAGTTGAACCTGGGCTCCAATTTCACCAAATGTCTGGTTAAGTAGCCAGAAAATAGGTGTGTATGTCAAGCTCCACAGACTTGAACGGAGTGCATCCCTGCACTCTCCCTACACAGATGTCACAAAACTTCAGAGTGTGGAGGTGGAGCCAGTGATAAAGAAGTGGAAGGGATCATGTGGCTAGTCCCTCAGGGGCAAGTTAGTATCCCTTCCCTCCTTGGGGGGCAGTATGGCAACTTATGAAAATGCCTCAGAGGAGCTCACATGGAGGTAAGGACATTTCCTGTTAGTTATTTAATTTCTCACACAAAAATTATCGAGAAAGGTTCTCTTTATTTAAGGGTTTCTAGCAGGTGATCATTATTGCACTAACATAATAAAATACAGAAAGAGAACTGAAAGACTGGCATCCAGACAATCAGTCCCCTGTTAACTACTATACTTTGGCTGAGCAGGAAGGTAAGATTTCAGATCCATTTGAAAAATCTCCACTGAGGAGAAACTCCATAAACAGACAGGCAGTGAGTTCTAGATACTCTGCAAAAAATGGGCCCTGCCCTGTTTAACTAGTTGGAACTTCTCCCATCTTGAAATTTGTCTCCTAGTGGTAGGATAACACTTTCATAGTAAGAAAACTCAGTCCCCAATATTTCCAACATAAACATGACATCTTGTAAAACAGCATCTGGGTGGTGAGTACGAATGTCATAATATTATGTTTTGAGTATCACAATATTTATTAAAAGTATTGTGAAATATTGGTGATAATGATCATTTGTGGCATTTCTAATTTTACAAACAAGGATGGAAAGTTGTTTGGTGTGTGGTGCAGAATTAGGAATTACAGTCATATCTGAAGATTTACATACTGTTAGAGCACTGGACTTAAAAAAGTCTTAACTGTTTATCATATGATACTGTGATAAATCTTGCTGCACAACAAAGTATTAGTTTTACACAATAATAATTAATAACATTGAGAAATATATTGGCATGTAATATATGGATCTTCAAAATAATACTACTAAAAATGATGCAAAAAAATTCTCGTAATACATTTCACAGAACACTGCACTCTCAATAATACTACACTTCACTGCTAATAATACTATCGTTCCAATGAACGATAGTATTATCATTGCAGCACTACAGCACAAGCGTACCCTTCAACCTCACACCCACCACGAGCCACCTTCATCACTACACAGCTGCAATAATTTTAAAAACGTATCCGCTAGAAAGTAACGCTCACAACTATTCGGCGATATAGTCTGCCAGTAAAAATTGCAAAAATGGCTCTATTAAAGCCAAAAATGGTTATGGAAACCAGACTACAATTTATCTGTGACCAGGAAAATCAAAATACGTAAAAAAACAGCCTTCGATTTAAAACTTCTCAACAACTACCTCACGACCATAGGTGAGTCACGGTCTATAGAAAACATTGAAATGGAGTAATTAGACACCATCTTAGCCAATTTCATATTTCAATTAAAAAAACATGATGGCACAGAATATGAACCTAGCACAATCAGAGGAATACTAGGATGCATTGACCGTCATTTAATAAAAAAAAATACCCAGACTCAATCTTCCAACGTGCCACAGTTACTTTTAAACAGACCCACAGTACACTCGTAGTCAAACAAAAGTACCTGAAAAAACTGCGCATGGGGAATAAACCAAAGCAAGCACAGCCACTGACTGAAACAGAAATAAACCAATTGTACAGCACAGGCACCCTCGGCCTCAGCACACCCACAGCTGTCCTACATCTTTTGTTTTTTAACATAGGCCTACACTTTTCACTCCAAACAAACGAACAGTACCAACTGCGCTGGGGTTACATTGTCCCAGGCAGAGACACAGAGGGCAAAGAATACTTAGAATACCATGAGTGAGCCACTAAAACAAGAACAGGAGCAAATACCCGAGACATCAGACCAGTGGCACCCAGGCTCTACAGAAACACACAGTGCTCAGAATGAGATGCTGTAGCTGCTTACCACACATATGCTACCAAGAGACTCCCAGCAATGAACAAACCAGAAGCCCTCTTTTACCTTGCTCCAAATCTAAAGCTCAAACCCTCAAGCCACTGGTACAGAGCAATGACAATAGGGGAAAACAAGATCCGAGGTATTATGAAGCTTCTTCAGCAAACAGCAGATCTTACACCAGAAAAAATAATTACTGATCATTCCACGAGAAAAACTGCGATACAGATGCTCATTGACTCGAACATACCACCAACTGATGTCGTTCAGCTCTTTGGACATAAAAATATTCAGAGTATAAATAATTACTCTACCTTATCTGAAACCAAGCAAAAGAAAATTTGTTCAGTCCTGTCATTTGAGCAGTCTTCCACCTCCCAAGCCCTGCCACAAGCTGCATCTCCAAAATCCACCTAGGAACCGATTACCGCTGCACAGACTGTCACACAGGAAATGACAGCAGCTCAGACTCTCACCAATAAAAGTGCCCAATTTTCTCTAACTTCTTGCCACATTTTCGGCTCCCACTGCAACTTTTTTGGTAATTTTGCGATCAACATTCAGAAGTCTCCTCAGCCCAAAAAGAGAAGATATGTAATGTACTCAGAGTCTGAGTGAAAACCATAGTCGCAAGCCTTACTCCATTGTCTGTTCAGTTACTCGTTCTTCTGCCGCATTCACTGGTTTACCCCAACGTCTGCTTCATCCTCCCTTTCCTCCTCCTGCTGCGCCACATCTTCCTCTTCCTCTTTGGCTGAACTTTCCTCATTCTCCTTCAGTAATTACAGAAAGATGGAATGGTGTTTGCCTGTTGCTCCTTCTGGGAACACTCCCAGGAGGAGTTTGCATTAAAAAAGGACCCTGTCCTTCATTGCCTTCCTCAGATTTGGACGCACTGTCTCCAGTGCTGTATTTCAATTGTGTCTTCTCCATTCTTTTGAGAATGGAGCACGTGTTCATCTGTGCAGTATCACCACTTGCTGTTTCTGATGGTATTGTCGCAGGCTGTGATACTGCTGAATCAGACGTAGAAGTGGTCGCAGGTGGAGCATGTTGTTTCTTCCAATTATACATCCTTTGTAAACAATAATCATTCTAGTCCCTGATCAATTTCTTTTGTTTTGGGGCTTTGATTTTAGGGTCATAGAATTTTAAATATTCTTGACATCTCTGTTGACATCAGTGGAAGTCAGAATGTTCAGTATAGATAGCAACAACTTTTTCTTGTTCATACAGCTGTTGTTTTACTTCATGGATTGTTTCTAAACCATCTTCAATTATAAGTTCAATTAATTCAAAGGATGCTTCGTCCATAATGTTCTCTGTGACTCTGATGAGATTTGAACCTGGGATCTCCTTCTATTTAGAGGCACAGTACTAATCACTGGAGCATGCTGTCTTCCTTATTTGTACATGTTTTGCAGTTTACCCTGGATAGCCCAGACAAAATGCAACATTTCATTTACAGTGGAGTCCTGCTTCTGCTTAATTCCTTGACTCAGACAACTGGAATATTGGGAGGCTAAGTGACATGTTCAGGGCCTCACAATGATTATTTGGGATATGAACCCCAAGCTGGTGCTCTAACCATTAGACCACGCTGTTTTTTAGCATTTTGCTAAACAGGTCTCTTGTCTTTTAGTACTACAAATGATGTGATGAATTTTGGCAGTGAAGCAAAGGGAAAGATTGCTAATATGAGGGAATTAAAGCTTCTCTTAGCCAATTACACACATACTGTAGATGGCAGGAGTTCTGTATGTAGTGATAAATCTGTGGTAGTGATGTGTGTGTGTGTGTGTGTGTGTGTGTGTGTGTGTGTTCCATGTCATAACAGCAATCACGGAATAGTGATTGCCATTATGGTGAGTGTACAGCACCAAAAATGAATTTCGGTGATGCACACTCACAGCGATGACAAAAACGGTGCACGAGACCTACAGGTCTCATTTTTAATGCAGGGGGCTATGCTGTCTGCACCCCCCTACTTATGGATTCTTAACTGCAGAGGGGTGCATGTCGGGGGGTGAAAAACATAAAAAATATAAAGCCACCTGCCAGCACAAAAAAAACAGCACTGCGCCAGACCCGAAACCTGTACCCTGCACCTCCCAGCTGACCTCCCTCCCCACCACGCTAGTGGACCAGCATGGCAGCTGCCCACACCACACCCCCCTCCCACATACCATCACTCCCCTGCCTCTCCCCCTGCCTGTGTGCACATGTGCACATATACCCACTACTTCCCATTGCAGTATTTCATCCACCCCAGTATCCGGTCACCCCCCTGCTTGGTGGCCATGAACACAGGTACTGTAACTGAGCTACTGTTTTTGTAGGTGCCCAATTTCAGTCACCTTGTTCACTGGATACTGCCTGTGTGCATCTATGGGGGGAGCTCTCTTATTCTGAAGGAATTAAAACTTCTCTTAGCCCATAACCCATATACTGTAGAGGGCATTTAGCTGTAAAGCATCTTGCATAATATAATGCACACATCACTTTTATGCATCCCTGAAAAATACATGGCTACTTTGGCCGTTCACACTTGTTGTGCCATGGGGGACTACCACTCTGTCGGAGTACAGGAATGCAATGGAACCCTCTTGAGGAGGGTTCCACCCCAGAGGTGCTACAGAAACATAACTATTTAGGATAAAGGTACCTTAGGAAGGAGCCCAAAAGTACTGTGCAGCACCTGATGAACACAGAGACTATAGGCGCTTTTACACACAGGTTTATGTAACGGAATAACTGTTACGGAAACAATATTCCATTACATCCCTTGTGTGTAAATTGCATCTGTTTCGGTCCCTAGAAGAACGTTCGTCCAAACCGCAATCTCTGCTTTTCGCGGTTTGCACCATTATGTTCCATTTTGTTGGCTGTGTAAACAGCCATTCCGTAATAAAGCAGAAAACAACATTTGTAGAGCAGCAAACTCTGGGGGAGCTGAAACAAATGGAGGTGGGGTTGCCAGAATACTCACAGCGTGTAGAAAGGAACCAGAACGCAACAGAGTACAACGGCCCCACACAGGTAACGCTGATTCCGTTTTAAAAACCTGCGTGTAAAAGTGCCTTATGTGAGTACTGACAAACAGCAACTAGTGACAACTGATAACAGATAACAGACAGGGACTGATTTGAGCAATGACTGACAGCAACTGTTAACTGATAATGCACAGAGACGTGACTTCCATAAAGAGAGAGAGAATGGCAAGATTGAAAGATAAGTGAGCCACCATCCAACCTCAACTCACAGCAGAAACTACTACTAGGATAAACACTACAGTATACTTAAATACCTATACTCCATTATGGCTTTTGGCACTCATGAGACAAAACACACCCTGAGGAGGAAATCTCTATAGAACCATGGCCTCAGCAGCCATCTCTCCTGGTATGCAAACTTATTATTGTGACAGCTCAAAATACTGATTTGAAGTTCAAAATTCAGGGGATGTTTTCGGAGGGAAACCTCTTTTTCTGTCCTTCTAATGGGATAATGCTGTGGGGGAGATGCAAGTCAACCTCTGCAGCTAAAGGAAGTTCCCCACAAAGTAGGCTCACCCATTAAAGCATGAAATGAGGAGAGTAATGAATGTTGAAGTGCTATCACCTAGCCTTGAGGCCATGAAGAGGCCTATCTTTGAATAGACACTAAAGGAAGGGGACACAAATAAGACTGGGTGGACAAAGGCAGATGCAGGAAGAATTACTTTTGGAGGCGCTGCTGACATGGTCTGCACAGCTAAAGGCATTCTTTTGAGGTTAGGGCCCCACCCTCTGGCAGCTGAAGTCTTAAATACTGTATCTTGAGGTATTATGGACCAAAGGTCTGCATAGATAAAGCTTCCCTTGGAGCATTGGGCCTAACCACCGCCCCTCCCTGGTGGACTGCCAGAAAGCACCACAGGAAACACACAGGCTGCAAAGGAGGACCCCCACTCAAGATGAGGGATCCAGCCTTAAGATAGTGATGTCAAGGGGAGTAGAGTTGTCTAGCCACAAGAAAAACCCTGCAGGCAAGATTCTAACTGAATAATGACTGCTGAATGGAATTATTGGTACTGATGGAAAATACAACTGAAAGTTTCGAAACTTTGAATGTAAATCAAGATCAAAATGAGAGGTAAAGCCCAGTCATAGCAGGAAGAGCTAGATGCTGTAAATACACTAAGATTAGGTTGGCAAATGATGAAGCAGACTGATTAATTAAAATAACACAACTGAAAGGGGAAGTTGCTGCCTTGCTAGGACGCCAGGTGAAAACAAGTGTGTAATGTAGCTAAACTGAGAGATATGAAAGTGGCCTGGTATGAACATGACAATGGGAAGCTTAAAAAGCACAAGCTGTAACAGCAGAAATGGCACAGGCAGGACATAATGTGGAAACTAGGAGGCACACCAAGAGCCAAAACAGAAGAAATACAGGAGTTACCTGAGGACAGGAATGCTGCAGGAGTAGCTGAATGGGAAAAAGAAGGAAGCACAAACTGCAGCCAGGAAAGGTAGAAAAACAAATACTGACCCAGAAAGCCACTAAAGACACAAACTGAACAGAAAGTCCAAAAGCACAGCGGGAAAGTGGCAGACAAACACAGGAAGAAAAGGAGGGGTCAGATCCCCAACAGAGCCTCCAGCTGCCACAAAAGAAACAGTGCTTCTGAATGAGACTGGAGGAAGCTAGCTTAAATAGCTCAGGAAGGGAGGTGTGCCTGGTAGCTCTGCCAGTTGAACTGCAGGCATAGCTTTTGTGTTACGGTACTTATGTTGTCTTTTAGGTGCAAGGTTGGGATGAGTGTTTATTAAAATGGGTAGGGAGTTATATTTTATGTGTTATAGCAAGTAATTTGTATTGGTAGTGTTCACCTTACCAACATGGCTGCCGGAAAGTTTTTTTTTCTTTTAAACTTTCTGGAAGGTGTGTATCTTTTGGTGTGCTACATCCTGCTTACCTCAAGAGACACTGGTTGGCATGATGTGGGATCATAAGGACATGCACAATTACACTCTTCAGCCAATCAGGATGCAGGACATTTCCTACCTATTTTATCAATACTTCTAACCTGGCATCATGACCTGATCATACTTACATGAAAGAATAATTTCAATGGGATGTTCACCTGACAGCACATGGTAAATGGACAAAAATAAAATGGATTATTCTAGATGCAGTGTATTATTTGTTAGTCCATCCTCAGTTCAGTCCAGTGATCTGGTCTAATACCGTTTCGGTTTTGTTATTTTTGGCAGAAGACAATCAACCCCCACTCCCCCAAACACACAAAAACACTGTTTTCAATCATTTTGGCAGCTTCCTACGGTCTCAATGACCGAGATTCAGACGTCTGCGGGAGGACAGCATGCCCCTTGGCAAATCTATTATTTATCCACTGTGATGTCCAAAGCATCATATCAGTAATAAAGTGATGAATTATTAATGAAGACTTTTGCCTGTAGATTAGATTTGGGAAACTCAGGATTAGATTTTCAGCACTCCATGTCTCCTCTACAGCTGAAAGCACACTCTCTGGCATGCTTGAAATTTCTTTACACATTCTCTACAATACCTCGCTGGTGATATTTGGAAAAAAATATTAAAAAAAAAAAAAACTTCTTTAAACTCCACTTATTTCCTGTCAAGCTTGAGTTGCCTCCAACAGAAAGCTTTCAGAACTGCTGAATAATTTCAGTGATGTGTCTGACCAGATGACTAGAATTATTAGGAATTTTTTCCTTTTCAATTGTCAGCACACCTGAATCCAGCATCCTCTCTCACCTTATAACAGAGCAACCCCATTTAACACCACCAAGATGCTTCCATTGTTCACAATCATTTTTGTTTCAGTGCAAGTTACAGCTGAGACTGAATTCATGCTAATTTGGGGGCAGCATTGTGTTCCAGCTGAGGTTTGTGATTTAGTGTTAACTAGACGCTGTTTTATGCAAGATTATAGATTTGTGTTAGGTTAAATATTGTTGTCTACACACACACACACACACACACACACACAAAAATATGCACACATAAGAACACTCATGTGCACACAAGTACACACATACTGTATATGCATGCAGGAACATGCATCTACCCACATACACACATGTACGCACACAAATCTACACACAAAATTATTGCAATGCTTAATCTGTGGACAAACTAATTGCAATGCTACCTCCCCCCACCAAAAAAAAAAAACTGCTTCAAATTGACAGTAAAACATAAACTGGCACTCATCGCTGGGGCTTGGCACAATGCCTCATGTATCATTCCTCAACCATCACTCTGCTATTGCTTCTGCAGCTGCAGCTGCTGGCATATGTCATATTGTCATCTGTTCCTCTACAATGATAGCTACTTGGCTACTTCAAACAAATCAAAGATCCCAAACCGGAATGTCACTGCAATGCTGGATTAATTACTCATACAACTAAAGTATCCTGTGGGCATGGAGATTGCCATCTAGGAGTTATGGGAAGTGACTTGATCTGAACTGGAAATGGACCAAGGGGGGAAAGGAGCACCTGAGCTTCATCCTGTCCCTGACCACTCAGAGTATACCATACTTTTTAAAACTCACCTGAACTTTGGACTGCATCCTGTCCCTGACCAGAGAAAGCATGCCATATCTTTCAGAAATCAAATGTGGGGCATGGGGAGGCAGTCAAAATGTGGGACACATTATCATATCATGCAAACAGATACTCAAAATGCAGATGGGAATAATTGTTTTCATATCCACATAGTTCTCAGCTTACTGAGCAACACAAATTAATATAAGTGTACAGCATCAGACATCTCCTTCTTCATATGAAAAAAGAAGGCTTCCTATTGGAAAAATGAGGGACAGATATTGAGGGACAGCTGAGAGGTATAACACTGAGGGGCACGCCTGACATTTCGTAGTTTGTGGTTGTGTATGCGATTTGCCTAATCTGCTGGCTAAGCCTCCTTTGTCTACTTTCTGTTGCACTTTTTGTTTTCACTTGCATCAGTTCACCACAATCACAGGTATTGCTAAGCACCTACTCAACTTCCACATTTTGCATAATTGAATCCCAAGGCAACCTTTTCCTTGTTGGTTAAAAAATGACAACTACAATCATAGGGATGGCAAAGGCAGTCAAAGGTATACAGTATTATCTGCAACCACTGTAAACCCCTTCTAGAGGCACTCTGGCTTTTAGTGAGCAAGTCAAAGATCACATAAACAGAACTATGTTACTGAACATTCAGGGAAAAAAGGAATTGCACACCATTCTTAATTTTATTTTTTAGAATCTCTACATGAAAACAGGATTTTTGTGCCTTTCCAGTGGAGGAGTATTCAGGAAGTAATGTCATAAACTCTTACCTGAGACCTCACAGTTCACCACAGTGAAAATGACTATGATGTTGCATCCAAGGCATTAGAACTAGCGATGTTCAGAACTGGATGATTTGGATTGATTCAACTATTTAGTACTTTAGGAATCTGATTCCTATTTGATTTCAAAAAGATCTCAGAATCAGAATCAGAATCAGATTTGGAATCCTAATTCCTAAATCCTAAATTCCTATGTAAAAACACATTTGAGCACTAAATTTCAGAATTCATGGGCTGCAAATCCTAAAAACGTAATTCTGAAAATTGGGTCAAAATTTGCTGAACCCGATTCTATGACTCTGAATCTGAACAACCATAATTAAGACTACTGCAGATAGCTTGGATCTCACATAAACTGGCCTATTTATTCTTATGTTGATACATCTTTTATTGCCCAGTTAACCTTATATAGGGTTGATCTGCTCCAGGACCAATTCTCAAGATGATTTCTGCAAATCCAGAAAATGTATCTATCCTATTTGATTTTATGCTGTAAATAAAAAGCCTAAAGTATGCCAGCGACAAGACCCTCAACCTGCCCCCAATTCCACACAACCTAAAACTTATTCCTCCTTCCTCTGTCCACACCCCAAAATTTCCAAACAAAATGTTAACCCCCCCCACCCAGAACCCTACAGGAGTGGCTCATCAAAGCATGCTGTGTAAAAGTACAGCCCCACTATTACTTCCTGCCTCCTCTAACATATTATTCTGTCCCCCACACTCATTGTTTCTCCCTTTCTAGCATTGGAAAAATACAGTTTGAATGAAATCAAAATTAGAAATTGAAAAAGACTTCAAAGCAAATCAGAAAGAATTCTCAAAAGTGGGAAAGGAAAAAAAAACTCCTCCAGTAACACAGGGAAAAATTTAGGCCTCTCAGATCTGCTTAAAATATATTCTGTTTGATGTTCTATTTCTTCATTTTGATTATCCTGCATCTCTTTGATGTTCCCAGAACTTTTTTTGTACCACATTTTTCAGATTAATAATTTCCTTCCAATTTGGAGCTGCGTGCTTCTGACATTTTTTAATCCCCTCCATGTTTACAGTAACAAACCCACATTTATTTTGTGCCACTGTTTGAATTAAAAGGCAAACTTTGGATACAAATCAGTGACTGTCCAAACATACAGCCCTTTTGTAGCTCACAAACTAGGGCTCCTTCTATTTTTCTACTGAGCAAACATCATCATGTATGTGGATGTTGCTTTGTGTCACACTATGACTGCAGTTTATACTGAAGCTGTTTCTTCGGCAACACAAAGTAGTTCAGTTGAACTACTTTTAATCTGCATAGTATGAGTTTTGGATTTGACCTAGACAGCTATGACTGGAAGGTGGAGTGCCAACACAGGAGTTTCTTCTGACTAGTTGCACTGACCCTACATTCACACAATTGCTATGCCATTTGTATCTGTAGCACCATGACAGCTGGGTGGTATTTCAGTCACTCTTTAATGTAGTCAACATCTCCTCCCTAACTGGTTATTATGTAAGGAAGAATACATGGAACAGGATATGCAGGGATGCTGTAATACTGTACACCTTGATTCAGTTGCAAGGGATAAGGCACAATAGCGGGCCTTCAACCTCCTGGGACATGTGGGTATTACAGCACACAACACACCTTGAAGAATATTATTATTCTGTACCTATATATATATATATATATATATATATATATGAAACTTAAAATCATTATAAAAGCAGTGACATGCTGAGCATGGTTGTATTTTCCTGTGGGAGACCAGGGTTTGTATTGTGAGCTCGACTCCCCCACCCCAAGCTGGAGAAGCCTATGCCAGACTGCAAAGGCAGTGCATTCGGACTTCAGGGAGATGAATTTTCCCATCCTGGTCTTGCAGAACCTGCTAGAAGACCACAGGAGCTTTGTTTATGTGGATAGCCGCATGTCATTGGCACTACAGTTATGTAACAGTGGAAAAAAATACCAGCTGATGGCACATATGACCACTTTCAAACACCCAGCTGCTCCTGAAGTTGCAGCAGAAACACATACTCCCAGACTATGGATTGGGCCACAAAGATGGGAAGGTATTTGCTCAGGGTTGGTGGTGTCCCAGATTCAGGAATGAGCCCATGGCCCTTGATGGCCAATAGAGCAAGGATGTTTCAGTGTCACAGAGGATGATTACTACCTTGCAGCTGGGAGATGCTCAATCCCTAACCATGCTGACATCACCCGCAGACCCTCAGGTGGCTACAGCTGGGAAGGGATGGTAGTGGGAAGGGAAATGTCTGCCTTGGCGGTGCATATACCTGTTGTGTGAATATGACGGCTATTCATGCCAGGGTCTCAGGGTGGAAGCAAACAATAAAACAGTCCCATCCAGCAGGAGGGTGCCCTGGCAAGCTTGGGGCACACCTAGCCCATTCACACAGCATGAAGTGGTCCCCAGCTTCCAGAATTCGGCCATTGAAGGCCACCCCTGAAGGCCTTACTACAGGGTTTAAACCACATATAAGGTAGGGGACCCTCTAGGGTGTGAGTTAGTGACTAGGGCTGGCAGGATTTCATATAAAGACAGATGAAGGCTGGCCAGGCATGAGGGAACAACAGTAAACCAAAAAAGCCAAACTGGAAGGGCAGGATTTTGAAAAGGCTCTACCTGGGATATGCCAGACGCTATTTTCAAGAGGAAATTCCATCAAAACTGCTAGACCAGCTATAAGCTAGTCTTACTAAATCCAAAACAAAACCCAATTATGGCAAAAAAAAAACCCACAAATCATTTCTCGACTGCATAGAGAATTTGGAATACAGGTCTGGAACTTGGTCAGTCCAGAAGCTTTCTATTGGAAGCAAAGCTTTACATTTAAGTCACATGGTGTCACAATGGAAGCAGATCTGGAATGATATTTATCATTTTGTAAAACAAGACAGACTCAGACTAGTCCAATTTAATACTATGCACAATCTCTACTATTCCCCTACTAGACTTCACAGGGTGGGTAAGTTGGCTTCTCCCTCCTGCGAATTCTGTGAAGCCAAAGAGAGCACCCTTTTTCATAAAATCTGGGAATGCCCATGAGCAAGTGCCCTTTGGGCTATAGTAAAGAGGGCTCTTCATCCTTTTTTGGGGAATTCCTCCTATTTTTTTAAAGTGGTATGTCTTGTTGGCGACTATTTGGCTATATCCAATGTCCAACATAAGACCTACCTGGCCTTAATCACTCTGGCACCTACATTAATATTATTGAGACACTGGAGAGGAGGCTGTACTCCAACCTATTCAGAGTGACAACAGACAACAGGAATTCTTATGTGCATGCAATGCAGAACTGGCAGTTGCTTTATCCAGTCATAGGTGGCACAAGTTCCAGTCCTGTTGGACAGCTTTAATTTCATTTTTACAGGTTTTGGTACCTACATAATTGTTCCTTCCTCCTTACAAGGTTAAGGTAAGCTACATTTACCTTTGTAACTTTCAGCTGGTGCCTACCACATGATTGGGCATTTAGGCCACATGAACAGTGGGAGTGGGTAGGTGGGTGGGTGGTGGGAGTGTAATTATTCTGGTTATGTTTTATATATGATACCGTACCAGATTCAGATACATTGCTCCATGTATTGACAAGGTTGTTGTTCTCTCTCTCTTTTTTTTTTTACTTATTATTTTTATTAGTTTGTTATGATACTGTTGATATGCTAATAAAATAAAGTTAATTGCAAAAAAACAAAACACAAATCAAATGTGTGGCAATTGACTACTGTAGAGCATGACTTTGTACTGCAAACACATGTGCCATTTGAAAAAGAGTCAAAAGGCCACTCAGACGCAATTGGGTGGATGCAGACATAGGTTCAGCATGTGCCCATGGCAAACCCTCTTGAAAATCCAGGGAAATATGAAAAACATCTCAGAAATGAAAGACAGTCTATATGGAACTGTGACACAGAAGATCTCTGGTTTTAATCTCACCAGAGATACTACTGCACTGTGTAACCCTAAACACATCACTTCACCTCCCTCTGCTTCTGTCCACATAGATGTGATAATAAGTAGATGTAAGACCCCATGGCATCTCTCTCTCTCTCTCTCTCTCTCTCTCTCTCTCTCTTCAGAGCCCAGGAACAAGAAATATTGCAAGAAATTGAGTGCAAGACATATCCAGACTGTCCCGTCTGTTATCTCAATAAAAAAAGGTTGAAAGAGACACCAGCAGGCCTGTTTCTAACTTTAGTTCCCAAATGCTGGCAGCAATGCCTCCCTCATCCAACCAAGCTCACATTGCAACTCAGTTCTTAAACAATTGATGTACACAGTCATTGGTTAAACATACTTCAAATCTGCTAAAACTTTGACCTCACAAAGCTTAGCTAAGTTCCTACTGGCATCATCAACTTTGACTTTGCTGACTTTGTAATATTGTTTGTTTCAGGTGAAATGGTATTTTTTTCTCTACTTGGAATTAAAGAGAAATTATAATGGCAAAACTCAATTGATGATGGAATTATTTAACCACAGATAACT
Source organism: Neoceratodus forsteri (assembly GCA_016271365.2). Taxonomy (NCBI): domain Eukaryota; kingdom Metazoa; phylum Chordata; order Ceratodontiformes; family Ceratodontidae; genus Neoceratodus; species Neoceratodus forsteri. The sequence goes on along the minus strand of CM057449.1, from coordinate 603,818,169 downwards.
AGGGTAAATAGGACAAAATATTAGCAGGTTTTAGGATAAGTTAATGTTGGAAAAGGTATTTTATGGTAGTTTTCTTTCTGAACATTTCCATGAGAAGAGATGAAGTCAGGGACATTTTACTTAGAAATTAATCTGATGATAATATTACCTTCTATACAGCAACTTCATTTTGGGTGTTCAGTTGTAAAACGATAATATTAGAATTGAAAGAAAATAATTTTCTTTTTCTGATACCCTTCCTCTCTCATCTTCTAAACCAATGTTATTTTTCATATTACCCAGAACTGAGTAATCAGCATAACTGATCTAATGCATACATTTATTTATAAACTACTGTATTAAAACTTACTATCACTATCATGTACATGCCTTGCTCAGTTTCAGATGATTGTATAGTTGTTACCTGTACCCTTTTCTGCAAAAGATTTTTTAACATATTGATGAACAAAGTAAGTGATTTGATACCTTTTATTGGACCATCAAGAGACTTACAAAATGCAAGCTTTCAGGCTACACAGAGCCCTTCATCAGTCATGGCAGACAGATGCTACAGAAAACAAGCTTCTGTACATAGGATAGAGAAATCTACTGGTAAATAAACTTTTACATATGAGTATAAGAGTTCGTTTGATAAGGGAGTGTGCAGAGACAAAAAAAAAAAACAAACAAACAGACAAACAAACAAAATAACCAGCCATTGACATTCTAGATGTTTGTAAATCAGATTAGTGATGTAGATTCCTCTCCCAAAAATGGAATGTGGCAGCAGGAGGCCTATTTATATTCAAAGAGCCTCCCTTAATATGGGTGTGTGTGTGTGTGTGTGTGTGTGTGTGTGTGTGTGTGTGTGTGTCACTATAACATAAATAAAACTTTGTCAATGTATAGGACACACTCAAATATATATAAAATGTAAGAGATATAAATATATGCACAAAGAAATGCATATGCACCTGAACAAAGAAGGCAACTGTCAGATGAAATTTGTAAGGGTCATAAAACCAAGATTTATATTCAGTCATATATTTTTAGCATCAAGAAGGTGAATAAATTTAAACTCATCAGCTCACCTTTCTTGTGTATTTTTGAAGTGTCCTTTGAGAACCAGTACACAGAGGTCAGAGATGGAGTGATCAGATTGAGAGAAATTTTGTCCTGTTGGTTTTCAATCTTTTTCTCCTTTATGTCATCCCTGTGTTTTGTAAATCTCTTTCTGGTCCAATAAAAGGTGTAAATTCATCCACTTTGTTCATCTTTTTTGTACAAGTGCCAATATGGCTACAAACAATTCTTATAGCAGACTGAAAAGTCTTGACTAGAAGTTTTGAAGAAGAATGAGTTGGAAAAACAAAATGTAAATAAAATATGTAAAGGGTGTTATATGAACCCTTGGTTTATTCAGGCCAGTGATTTGATATACTGTAGACTTGGAGTCAGTCTTCTTACAGCTACTGTATAGATCTGCTCATGGCCAAGCAAGCAGGAAATGTGGGTTATGATTCCACTTGACTGCATGCATAAAGAAACACATGTTGTAGTTGAGGTCTGCAGTTCCTGGCCTCAGGTCAAGTAACCATAAACTGGGGCTGAGTAGAATTGGTAAATTCTGATTTCATGGAATTTTCATGAAATTCCACAAAATGTTGCTAAATTAATTAATTGGTCATAACTTGGTCAACATTACAGCTACAGGTAGGACTGTGTAATGTGGCATGTATATTGCATGAAAGGAACATTAAATGGATGCCAAGATTCATGTCATTTGAAGGTGGGCTAGGGAAGTTGTAAGGACCCAAATTATGGCACTTTATTATTCATGTGAAGGCAGTAAGGAGGGCTCGAGGATTCTGGGATGCATAGGAAGAGGCATCACCAGTAGAAAACAGGACGTTGTTATCCCTTTGTCCTGACAGTTGGTGAGATTTCATCTGGAGTACTGCGTGCAGTTCTAGAGACCCCATCTCAAAAGGACATGGACAGGCTGGAGGCAGTCCAGAGGGGGGTAACTGAAATGGTGCAGGGTCTGCACCAGAAGCCATATGAAGAGAGACTAAAGGAGCTTAATGGAGAACTACACCCTCATATCTTGTAAAGTTTTAATATGCTAAAGCAGCTCTCATGGACAGTGAGAGTTATACAACCATGAAATGGAGACCCCCAGAACAGTTATAGAGGACTAGCATGAATAATAAAAGCAAGCTAAAGCAAACATGTATATCCCTAACAGCTACAGGAGAAGAGTTGTCTGTTGACATGGAAACAAATAAATTTGGAGTGTGTAGTTCTTCTTTAATATGTATACCCTTAAAGAAAGGAGGGAGAGGAGGGTCATGACAGAAACTTTCAAGTACCTCAAGGGAATCAGCAAAGACTAAGAGGGTAGAACAAGGGTGCACAATTTAAAAATAGAGGGGGAGGGGGTACGGCTCAGGGGCCAAGTGAGGAAGTATTTTTTCATGGAGGGGGTGGATGCATGTAACCGCCTTCCTGAGGAGGTCTTGGGGTCAAAAACAGTGGGGAAATTCAAGAATGCATGGGCAGACATAAGGCATTTTTAGTGTGGGGTAGAAGGGAAGTAGGCTGTTGGTTAACTAGGATCTGCAGCTTGTCCAATAGGTAGGGAAATGGGCAGACTGGGTGGGCCAAGCGGTCCTTATCTGCCATCAAAGTTTATGTTTCTATGTGAAAATGTCTGAATGTATTTCTGTGTGTACAATTTAGCCACCTTGGGAGCTAAATAGAATATTTATATGCATACTTTCTTGAAATTTTCATAGAACTGTCTAAATAGAGAGGCAATAGGTTGTGTAAATTGTAAGTTACAGGTGTTCAAAATTTCACTATTTAATTATTTGTTAAATTGCATTAACATTTTCAAAATATTTCAATGTTTATAGCTTTGCTGTAATTGCAGTTATACACTCAGTGGGCCCTATGCACAATGTGGGCTCAGGTACGTGAAAAAAGCAAGTACCCTGCCTGCGTAGCTGTGCACCCGTGGATCAGCTGTGCCCATACTGGCATTCACTAATGCTGGCAACAAGTCCATGGCTCCACTCCCTCCCCCCCATGCTCAAGACTCCACAGAGTCCAGGTACCAGGCGGGCATCCAGTGAGATGCCCCTCCTGAGTCCCAAAGTGAATCCTTTGTGTAGCAAGGTGTGGGTCCAGGGTAGTGCATGCCTACAGCAGGCACCCAGACCCACGCATCCAGTGGTCATCTGTTTCCTCCTCCCACCTGGCACCACCACTGCCTCCCCTTGATACCCGTACATGTCAGTCCATGCCAGGCACTCACCTGACTGGCATTCCCAGCTCCCCCTTACTGCCCACTGGGCCATGGCAGCACAAGGGGATTGTGTCTATGTGCTGCATGCCTGTCGGGAGGCATCTGTGAGGGTGTGCTTAAGGTTACAGCAGGGTCTACACTGGTGTACCTACACCACCCTTGGCACCCATGCAACCAGCACTATGTGGTTTAGTGAATACTGCATAGTGCTGGCATGTCCCTGATGTGTTGCTGTCCATGCAGCAGGTTGAAGTAGCTGCATTTCTGACTTGAGCCCTGTTTCATGAATGTTGTGCCAGGTCCATGGGATACACTCCATGGCATTCAAGTGTATCGATGCCAATGTGTCCGGTTTACATGGTGCATTGGCATTGTGCCCAATATTTGCCATATATACCAAAATAAATATGTCCTGTAATCTAATAAAGTAGGACAAATGTGATTTAGTGGGATAAAATGTATTGTGGATACTTTAGAAATTATTAATTGGCAAAATGTGCTCACAAGTTCATGGATGCATAATATGCAGTGTCACTAGAATTACACTTGTGGAATTTAACTTTCACAAAGTACTCATCACCACTAAATCACCTTACCTACACTAACATCATTGTCCTGCAATGCCCCTACTACTCTCCTGTGACCACGATGCCGAGCACCATGCTCCATCATGACTAAACATATCCAGATACTTCTGTCATAATGGCCAACGTTGGTGTCAGGTGGGGCACTGTTTTCAAATAGTAAAAATATACATTGTTATCTACAAAGTTGTTAGAGAGTCGGTGGGTGGCATTGTACAGAAACAATGTTACACTGCATGTGCTTCCTTAAGTGATCAAGTCAGTGAGCTCTAGTGAGGAAGAAGTAGATGTAATTTTTCAGCTGAAAAGCCACTACAATATCATGACAAATAAAACAATTCCTGCAAAGCACAACATACAAATTCAATCTCAATTAACATACTGTAAAATACACCATAGTACATGTAGAGTCTTGTAAATTATATACCAAAATTGTGTCAAAAAATCAAATAAATAAGTCCATCCTATGATCAGATTAATAATATGGTCGGGCCAGCATTTCTATAGCCTAAAGATAGCCAAAAGATAACCTTTATGCCAAACGGCACCATAGCGGACTGATATATCACAATAGAGTTTGTCCCCTCCACACATATCCTGTTCCATCAAAGCCAACTCAAACAATCAAAATCTTTATTTATCCAGGTGGGCACCATTGAGCAAGGCTCATTTGCAAGGTGGACCTGGTCATAAATACATCAAAGTACAGTACAGAAGCAGGTATACAAAAAGCAATAATATACAAGGAAGAAAAAGTATATACAGTGTGTACAGTACAGTACAAGATTGAAATAAATAAAAAAACAGCATTATTTTACAATTGAAGAAGTCAGCAGATGTACAATCAACCATGGGCATACAGGGGTTATAAGCAGAGATCTTTTGAGTGAGGCAGCCGGCAACTACACCTATAGGGGAAAGTGGCCATGTAGGGGGTGGCAGGTTAGAGAGGTAAAGAAGAGGAGGGATGTATTTCTGACGACTGGGGGAAAAATTGAGCTAAAACCACAGAAAGTGATGATGGCTGTAGTGTACTTGTTTATTATGATAATGACAGAGGAGGGGTAGATAATTGGGACACTACTATGGATGGGGTGGGATTTTAGCCAGGCTGGAGTGGACAGGGAAGGGTGGGTGCAGCAAGAAGAGTTAAAAGGGAAAGAGTCAGAGCCAGGGGTAGAAACATGGCGAGTGTCAGGATGGAAAGGGGGAGTTGTGGAATCAGTGGGCTAGCAGTGAGGAAAACATTTGCAAGGTGCTTTCATGTAGCACTCGTAGAGCACCTTGAAGATATTCAGGCTAACAGGGCAGCTCAGCTTCAAGTTCCTTTGTAAACTGTTCCACAATGTGGATAAAGAGAAGCTTAGATCAGCTTTGCCAAAACAAGTTTTGACCCTTGGAACTTTGAGGGTAATTAGGGAATAGCTCCTTAGCACATAGGTGCCTAACACACTCCAGGGAATACAATCTGAGACATATGAGAGGAGCTTGTTGGTCACTGCTCTGAAGGCCCATAGGGCAGTGTTTCTATTCCTTCTATAGTGAAGGGAAGTCCAGCCTAACGATGACTACAGGGAGCAGTGGTGTGTGGAAAGTGGAAGGCCAGTAATGAACCTGATAGCTCTGTGGTAAAGGGTGTCCAACTTACCCAGTGCAGAGGCAATGCAGTGGCTGTAGAGCAGGTCCGCGTAATCTATTAAAGATAGGAAGGTAGCTTGAACCAGTTGAGTCTTGGCCTCCTTTTTGAGCAGGTGGTTAATTCTGTAGAATAGTCCTAATCTTTGCCTTAGTTTCTTCTGTAGTTCTTCGAGATGGTCAGCAAAGGACAGTTTATGATCGAGCCAAACTCCTAGATATTTGAATTTAGCTACATACTCTAGTGTTTCTCCAAGAACAGTGGTAATTTGTGGGATAGCTCACCCCCCAGCAGGAATTGCCACATACAAGGAGGGGGAGAAGAGCATGGCTTTTGTCTTTTTCGCATTCAGCAAAAGCTTTTTGTTTATGAGCTGGTATTGTAGAAGGTTAAATTCAGCTTGGAGGTCTTCACAGGCTGCTTCTGGCGGGATGACTCAAGTACAGAACAGTGTCATCCGCGAATAAGTGGATATTGGCGTTTTTGATGGGGTCATTAATGTTGTTAATGTAGACTGCAAAGAAGAGGGGACCAAGGATAGAGCCCTGGAGCACGCCCCTCAGCATAGGTTTTAATGGAGAAAGATCACCTTCAGCTTTAACCTGCTGTTTCCATTCTCCGAGGTAGTCTGCAAACCAGCACATAGATTTATGGTCCAGGCCTAAGGTACTTAGGGAGGAAAGAAGCAGGCTTTGATCGACTGTGTTGAAATCCTTACTAAGATCCAAGAAAACAGCACAGACATGCTTCTAGTTGTCAAGGTCTAGGAGTCAATCATTGGTCACCTTAGCTAGGGCTGTTGTTGTGCTGTGCTTTGCTCTGAATCCAGACTGAACCAGGTTTAATAGGCTTCTGGATTCTAAGTATACCCCTAGCTGGCTACGCACTATTTTTTGTAGTAATTTAGACAGGATGGGGAGGAGGGAGATCAGTCTATAATTATTTAGATTGCAGGGATCACCTGCTTTTAATAGAGGTATGACATGAGCTATTTTCCATTGAGGGGGGAGGCTACACTGGGAGAGTGACATGTTGAATAGGTGGGTGATTGGCACTGCAAGCATAGGCACATTTCAGATAGTATGGCTCTATGAAATTGGAGCCTGCTCCCTTCCTGGTGTCCAGTTGCAGAGAGACAGGCAGGAGGGAGAAGGCCTCCTCGGTAGAGGGGGACTCATGGGTTGGTGGGCCCTGAGCTGTGCAGAGATCATTGGCAGGAGAAGTATCAAATGCTAGCCCTGCCGTTGAAAAATGGTTATTGAGGGCTTCCAATATCTCCAATCAGTTAGTGATAATGCTTCCACTGGGCTTAATTTTTGCTGGAATGGAATTACCAGGTGCGTGTCCAGACATGTCTTTTAATGTTTTCCAGACCTTTGAAGGATTTATTGAGGCAGATGCTAACTCCGAACGATAGTAGGTAGCCTTGGCTACTCTGACCAACTTGGTGCACTTGTTACGTGCTCTCTTAAAAAGTCACCAATCTGAGTCATTCTTGCTTCTACAGGTTTTTTTCCATAAAGTATCCCTTTCTAACGGGGAAGCTTTTAGCTCAGGTGAGAACCAATGGTAGGTGCTGCTCCTGACCCGCACCTTAACCAAGGGTGCATGCTTATTTAAAGCCTCACTTACAATATTGTAAAAAATAGTATATGCCCTGTTAACCGTTTTGGCTAGGAAGAACTCCTACAATGGCGGTGGATGTTTCAAGTCGTGGACGTAAGCAAACAAATCAGAGTTGCGTTTGCACCTCTTGATAGAGAACTTTACCACAAACTGTGGGTTGTTCATGGATCTAATAGTGGTGATTATACATTGATCACTAATGTCTGAGAAAAATGTTCCAACATGAGAGAACAGGTGTGGCTTGCTAACCAAAATGACATCTAAGAGGGTGCTATTGTTAAGGTTCTTTTTATTTGGGTGAGTAGGCTCGCCAATGAGTTGCACCATCCCTAGAGTGTCACAAAAGAATTTCAAGGGAGCTGATGCACTTGATAGCCAATCGTAGTTCAGGGTGTCAAGAATAATGGTTTCCAAGAAACTGAGCCCCAGTACGGAACTGAGGTGAGACAGGAGATGAGGTATGGCAGAAGGGGGCCTGTTGCAGCCTATTACACAGAGTACACTGGAAGGAGAAAGTTCAATCTTTAGGGTCAAGCACTCAAATTCTTTGGGGGAGGAGGATGATGCATCTACGCATGCGGCTGAGTATTTGTCCCTTACATAAATTGCCACCCCACCGCCTCTTGATTGCCTATCCGCTCGGAAGAGTAAATAATTTGGGATATTAATTTCATTGTCTGGGGTGGCTGGCCTAAGCCTGGTCTCAAGTCTGAATGGGGGAGTAATCTGCAGAGGCAGCTCGGGAGATGTCCCACTCCCTGGCAGAGACAGCTGAGAAGCCCAATGGTCCAGAATGGCTACCTGAAAGGAGCTGTTGGATGCAGGACAGGGAGAAGCGCAAGGGTCATTCCAATTTGGGGAGGGATGAGGGTTCCGAAGAATTGAGTTGAGCACTAGTAAAGCTAGTGACACACTGAGGAACCAGCTGTAATTTCCCTTGGTAGATCTCAGGGGGATCTGGAGGCTCTGGAAAGATGGTCTAGGAAGTGGAAGCTGAAGTTCAATGCAGGGAAATGCAAGGTACTCCACCTGGGGGCCAGAAACCCAGGTCAAGAGTACACCCTGGGGGGGGGGAATGCTACAAGTCTTGATGGCTGAGAGGGACCTGGGGGTGGTGGTGGATGTCAAGATGAACAACTCTGAGACTTGTAGGAGGGCAGCAGCCAAGGCCAACAGGATGCTGGGATGCATCGCTAGGGGGATCACCTCCAGAAGGAGGGAAGTGATACTCCTCTGTATAACTGCTTGGTGAGGCTGCACCTTGAGTACTGCGTGCAGTTTTGGAGGCCACACTTAAAGCGGGACATTAACCTCCTGGAGAGGGTCCAGAGGAGGGCAACCAAAATGATTTGGGGCTTGGGGGACAGGACCTATGAGGAGAGGCTCGAAGAGCTAAATATGTACACATTGGAAGAGAGAAGGGACGGGGGGACATGATAGAGGTCTTTAGGTACATGAAGAGGGTAAATAGGGGAGGAACAGTCGGGGTGCTTCGAAGGAAGGAAGAAGGGGCCACTAGAGGGCATGGCTGGAAGCTGGAAGGGGGAAGATTCAGGGGAGAAAGGAGGAGGTGCTACTTCACTGAGAGGGTGGTGGAGCCATGGAATGCACTGCCTAGGGGGCTGGTGGAGGCAGAGACAGTGGAGGGGTTCAAGAGGGGGTGGGACAGGTACAGGGGAAGGGTTCTGGAAGCAAAATCCAATGCAGCAAGAATATCCGGAACTGGGAAGGGAGAAGCCAGAGAAGGCGAGGGGGACAGCAAGGTCAGCACCCAGGTTGGGGACTGACCAAACGAGCAGACACGAAAGACCGTTAGGCCTATTCTGCTGGCATTTTAGTATGTTAGTATGTTAGATCTAAACACCACAACAGCTGGCAGTAAACGCCACTAGAAGTCTAGACCAATTGGCGATCAGGTGTCATAAGTTCAAAATCCTTTTGTTGGCTGAGAGGAATTTTTGGCGCTGAAACTACCTGTAGAGCAACTCTTTGCAGCTGAGCCAGTGAGGTGGTTCAAGGCTGCAATCTGGTGTGGCAAGATTAGTCTGTAGCTTTCGGTTCTGTTTCTGGCCCTGCTCCAGCAGTACAAAATGGGAGTGGGGGCAGGTGTTCAAGTCTTGCAGCCTTAGTGGATGAGCATGGTTCAGCCTGAGAAACAGGCAGAAAAACCCCGGGGATGGTCCTCGGAAAGAGAGGCATCCCGGTTCCATTAGAGCAGAAGAGGAAGTAGAAAATATAATGCGTTTCCCCTTTAACAGAAAAGACAGCTGTTGTAGCCCTCTAGTGGCTATGTAGTATAATTTGTAAATGAGAAAGTAGACAAAAAAAATAGAAATTCTTGCTTTACAAAAAAGGATGGTCTCCCAGGGTCAGCAGCACTGATAAACGTCTCTAATGAAGCAAGGTAAAATGGAGACCAGCAGGAAGAAGTCAGTGAGACTGAGATCCTCCTATCAGAGTGTTGGCGATGAAAATTCAGAATGTCCAAAGGCAACAAATACCAACATACCTGAGGGGGTACACAGCTTTTGGCTGTTTCTGTAGCTTTCTGGGCCCTGCAACAAACTGGAGTTCGGAGGATCCCAGGCGGCAGTTTCAACAGGGGAAAAAAGCCTCAAGGTCTGCTAATTTGCAGTAGCAGAATTGTGGGTTGCTTCCCAGGACAGGCTTGTAGCTTTTCCTCTAGCAGCGAGGTGTGAGCCCCAGGAGGATACGGCACATCTGATGGGGTATACGGCTTTTGGCTGTTTCTGTAGATTTCTGGGCCCTGCAATGAACTGGAGCTTGGAGGATCCCGGGTTGCAGTTTCAACAGGGTAAGAAAGTATCAGGGTCTGCTAATTTGCAGTAGCAGAATTGTGGGTTGCTTCCCAGGACAGGCTTGTAGCTTTCCCTCTAGTGGTGAGGTGCGGTATACCTGGTGGCCGAATGGATACACTGCAATAATAAGGCAACCATCAAAGTTATCATGCAGGACAGCTGCTCCATACCCTGCAGACCACTTCCTACCTGACCACTCCTATTGGTCATACTTGAAGTACTTAATGAAAACCATGTTTTATGAGAGTTCCAGCTGGTCACTTCAAGCCCATGCCAATCCTACCTAGAAGCCAATTGGGCCTGCTGGCATTGAGGGCATATCCATTTAGGCACCATGCAGTGCATACTGCTCCATGCCCATGGTTCGCCCTATGACCAGCTACACCTGTCAGCCTCTGGAAAGCATACAGTAATACTTAGTGACACCGTTCGAACTATCCATTCACACATTATCATATTTGCACCTACCTGGGGGCCCATTGGACACATCAGCTTTGAAGCACATCCACTGAGACACCATGCAGCTCATGCCACTCCATGCCCCACTGATTACTCCAATTTCAGTTACACCCATAAGCCACTCCTGTGGTATATAATGGGGCTCCATGTCACTGGTGGAGCCACTCATAGTGGATAATCTTGTCCCACCTAATACAAGATGGCCATGGAAAATCTCAAAGCCTCAACAGCAAACACTACCAGCCAGATTTAAAATGCACAATCACACCTAAGCTCTTGAGAGGTCACAGATTATAGTCACAGCTTTCTGAGTTTGTATTAATATCTCATATCACATATCATTAGCCCAGACCATTAGTACCAATCTAGTAAAACATTTTCATAACTATAGACCATTTTAGATTTATAAATTTCTTAATGAACAGACTCTTGGTCAAACTCACTCCTCTGGATCAACCAGGAATAATCTTTCCCTCATTAAAACAAAATTGGGATTATACAGAGACCATAAGACAAATGTTAAAACATGAGAAAAAGGCCATAAACTAATGGAGCTCCTTTAAATTTGGGAGTTCATACATTCATTCATTTCTAATTCATAGAACAAATGTTTAAAACAGCATAGGCCAAAAACCTGTAGAAGACTCCATTCTGGTAGTTTATGGCCCTCTAAAAGGAAAAAAATCAAGTTTAGTCAAGTGTTCGGCTTAGTACTCATTTAGCCAGGAGAGAGATGATGGGGACTATAATGTCTCAAATAGTTTTAACTCCATGTCCAAGTTCTCTAGTCACTGAGGCACTGGCTAACAGTCTCATGCATGCTGTCATTGTAGTTCAAACAGAATGAACATGCTGCAGATAACACTTTCTCCCCCCACTTAGGAATCCTACCAGAGTGAGCCAATAATGACAAGGTTAAAAGCACCAGTTTAAATCACCATTTACCATCCACTTTGTCTCTCAAAACTCCAAAACTTATTTACCAGTAAAGCCATTATATGGCCATTTCTCTTAGTTATTTTGACTAGTTTCAAAATATGCCTTCTCCCAAGTTCATCTCATTCATCTCAGCTCCAAGGGCATACTGCAATCACCTACAAAATAAAAAGAAGAAAAGCACTCCTCTAAGCGCAGTAACCTCAGGATAAATAAATCTACCCTTAGTAGTTTCTAGCCCCTAGGCAACAATAGCATACCTTTTGGAGGATGAAAGAAAACATATAAGCAGCCCATCATGCTTCAAGAATATCAAGGCACCATTTTCCTCCAGTCTCCTGCATTGCATCACCCCTCATTCCTCCTACTCCTCCAGGACAAGAGCCACAAACTCCAGCCAGCAGATCAAAGCCCACTGAGCGTATCAGAACTGAACCCAACATGGTGAACAGTATCGAGCTTTACTCTATAACAATTAGCTCATTAAAAACCAATATCAATGACAAAAGTAAAAAGGGTTTAATTCATCAAATTTAGAAAACGAGTACTTTTCTTTCTTAAGTTTAAATTAGAGGAACACCACTAACGTCCAACCATCGAGCCAACCGCCAACCCATGAGCTCTAGTGGTTATCTGGCATATTGCAGGAATTCAGGCTACTGTACCATGATATCTATGACTATTCTTCATGGTTCATCACTCAAGATAGTGACCTTACACTTGGCACCACTATGCAGTTACTATGGAGCCTCCTATGAATACTACCCTATTCCAACTTTACCCAGCCTTCACCTTTCTCTACAATGGCAACTCAATGACTGGGCAAAATGTATGGACATGGCTTCAACAAAAGTATCACAACATTCAACAATTTCACAAAAGCTCATGAAATTCATCTTTAGTTATTGATGTTCTTTTGGAATCTTTTTTCTGCTTGTGACTTGGCCAGCCACTGAGCAAGAGGTTAGAAAGTTGACTCACACTGACCCATTTTTTTTTCCATATTGATTTTTCTCCCACCCAACAGCTTTTCTCACAGTAATATATCCTGATCAGGCTGAACTCAGCTACCATTTACAGTAGTTGGCTACTAAATTTTTCTCCAGCAGTTTTTCCCTCCTATCTCCCCTGGTGTGAGCCATGCCTCTTTCAGCTTTGCACTGCCACAGATTCCCCTGTGGCAGGAGAAAGGTCCCTGGCTCAGCCACAGGGGTTGCTGTGCTGGTGGAACCCACCCAACCAGGATGAACTGCTGAAGAGCATCTGTCTCAGCCATGGCCTGCCTCCTGACATGACTTCCCATGTTCGCTTTCAAACTTGGGTCATCAGCAAGGCAGTACAACTCTCTGCTGCTGGGCCTTGCAAGTGGCCTCATTGCTTAATATTTAGGGTCAATGAACCTAACAAAATAGGTGGTATTCTATTCTCTAGTTTTAAAGTTACAGTGGCTTAAAAGTCTGCAGCCGATATAATTGAAAAATGTAATTTTAAAATATCTGAATGTTTGGAGATTTATAACTCAGTCACCTTTAAAGATAGAGATCAAAAACGTGGCACACTACAGTATGAACCATTGTCAAGTCATCATACCAAATCTTGTACAATCTGGACACATATTTTCAGTATACATAATTATAATTTTACAATTTCTGAAAGTTTGGAAGCTTATAACTCAGTCACCATTAAGGAATGAGATATTGAACTTGGTACAGTTCTGTTAGGACCTTGTCAACATTATCATACTAAATGTGGTATTACAGTATTTGGTCAAATACCATTTAAATTATATGGAACTAACTGAAATCACACTTTTGGTGAACTTTCATGAAATTTTGCAAAAAAGAAATTGGATTTTCACCAGAATTTCATTGGTGGAAAATAAATTTCACCCAGCCCTACTATAAACATGATCTGTCCATGGCTATGGTTAAGATATGGTGCCAGCCTTTTGCAGATGGTCTCTGAGGTCAAGATTGCAGACACAAAGCAAAAAGGCAGACCAAGAATACTGTGGCAGGTCTAATGATAGGCCCTGCTAGCAAACTGGAGGCTGCATTGCCAGGGATATAGCTGGTAGATATATTTAGCTCTTCAGTATTAATAAGTTGGAGCTGAGGAGGTCAGATATGGTGTGTGGGGTCTGACTTCAGCACTCTCAGTCTTAGAAGTTGCTGTGGGCCCCCTACTCATATAGTGTCTCCAGAAAGAAACTGAGAAGGTTATCAGTCTTTCAAATTGCATACTTATGTTAATGTAAATATTTCATTCCCTCTGTACTACTGAAAGATTACATAAGGGACATCACTGGGTGGGTACAACCTTCCAAATAGGCATCCTAATGGCAAAAGAATACTTGCTAAGGTACATTAAGGAGCCCCAATGACCACCCTGCTGGGGACCCCCAGAAACATAAGACCAGCTGATGGTGTGCTATCTTGGTGTACTGATTGGCCATACTTAACAGTAGAGGAACTGGTAGCCTCTGTATTCCAGTCTGATTTCTGTGATCTTACAAATGTGGACTGACTATTCACTTTTTCAGCCCCCTCGGACCTCACCAAATTAGAACACATATTTGCCACTTTTCCATTTTGAATATTTCACTACGTTAAGTTCCAGACTTGTCTTGTAGCAGGTGATGCAAACAAGCTACTCTGCCTAAATTCTGCCCATGCGTCTTGATCTGTGTAAGTTCCAACATTGATTTTCTGGTTTGTATACTAGTGTACAAAGCCTTTGATTGAGCGTGTCTCTCTTAGATGTTTGTGTTTCTGCTACCTCTTGTGTGGATATGTTCATTAATGTCTGCCAGTAGAATCTTCTTTCAGAGTCTATCAGCTAATTATAGTACTATGACTAATTATTAATTATGTATTTTCTGCTTTAACAAACCTCAGTGCTTTAATTCTTGGACAAAAGAAGTCATTGGCAAAAGTGAAGAACTCAACTGCTTGATCCAGCTGAATAAATATCCAAGACCTTGGGAAGGTTAACCAGCTTTATTAGCATATCATAAAAACTGTCAGTGCAACTTGAATTGTTGAAAGGGTAGGGGTGCAACTCTAGGCTTATAAGATGTGCTGATAAAGCTGGTTAACCTTTCCAAGGTTTTTGATATTTATTCGGTTGAATGGGGCAGCCAAATTCTTCACTTTAGCAGGTATTCCCTTTTTTACCTTGATCTAAGTGAGGGCCTGAGCTATCTCCCTTCCTGGTCTGCATGGAAGTCTTTGCACTTTCTCACTTGATCTATAGAAATCATTTAAAATCCATGTTTTGAGTTATTTATCAGAAGGGTGAGTTGTGAAATAAATATATGAATACATTTTGTGGAAATCATCTACTGCATCTTCAGGAGGACTGTGTTAGTTGAACAAAATGGACAAAACAGCCTCTTTAGATCTGACTGGAAACAATTACCCCATACTAGTAGTAGTAGTATTTTTTTATATATATATCATGCCCATATTCTCAGGTTCTGGGTGATTTGCAAAATAAAGTAGTCAAAATGACCTTAAAGGAGAATGTGTCTGCAGTTGTGGTGCCAGCTCCATTCATGGGTTTCAACAATATAAGATCAACACATAGTTTATGACAATACTACTGCTGCTAAATAGGTCAAAAAATGAAAATAACAAATGTTGCACAATTCTTGTTAGGTTAAAACCTTGGCTATCAAGAGGAGTGTGAGTTTAGTTCCCAGATTCTGACGTTGGAGGACCAATATATCAGTTGTTATAAGAATGTAGATGATTTCAGGTGAAATCTGTCACTGTGCTGGTCTTCACAGTCATGGAGTTGACCTACAGTCTGCATACCAGAAGGTTGCAGATTTCCTCATTTGGTTTACTGTTCTGTTTGTTTCTTATATCATCAACAGTTCACATTGATTCTAATTGTAGAGGGAGCTGTCCCAGCACCCATAGTAAAGTGGCACTTTAGGTCAGAAGCCTCTAGCAAGCTATGATGTTCAGCTGCACCAACACAAGTAAAGCATATAACTGATTTCTACTGCAAGTAGTTACATTCATCTCTTGTGATGTGGATGCCTCCTCCCCCACAGATTTACTGTGGTGATCCAGCGGCCAGTTAATGGTCCAGAATTTATTGAAGCCATGGTGTTCTCTGCTAAATACTGTAGAACTGTTAATGTTTAATGCAATTTTAATTTTACTATATTCATTGTATAACATGCATGTCCTTTTCTGGTCTGTTATGCACACCTACTACATGCTGTGACCCATTGAAAATCCATGGCACCTGCATTAGCTGAACACTGTTAGTGCCTATAGCCAGAGAGAAACATAGCAACACAGAATCTGTTGGCAGAAAGTGGCCCATTGGCTTATGGTGTTTCTCCATTCCCATGTAACAAATGTTGAATGAAAAAGCCATAGAGCTCTTCACTGTTTCCTCCACATCCCTTTCTGGTGCAGCCATCACTAAGCCCTAGTATCTAACCCACCCTCATTTAAAGCCCTCACTGATTTTGCACAGACCACCTCCTCTTCTGGCAATTGTTTAGCCCTTCCAACACCCTCTCTCTGAGAATGTAATTCCTGGTATAGCTCTTACATTTTTCCCTCACCAGCTTCATGGAGATGACCATGGTGTTTGTGTTCCCATCCAGTCAGAGCAGTTCCCCGGTATACACTTTATTTACCCAGTTATTCACCCAGTGGAGGTATTTGTATGTTTTACATACATGTGAGCACCTATGCATTTCTAACTCTAGGGCCCTGAGTGGCTGCTGTGTACAGATATGGAACTCTTAACAGGAAAATATGGACATTACAGACTAGGAAAACACGCACGCACACTTTTTAATGAACTGCAGTAATATAACTAAATTTGTAAAAGTGCATGGGTAAATGAAACCAAATTGACTGGCTAAAACAAATCACATGACTGTGTAGATATTGAGATGCCCATTTAGATGTATGTTTATAGTTTAAAAGCCATTTTATAGGTACAATAAGAAACCTCAGGGATGAGTAAATATGGCCAAAAATTAATATCAACTGCAGAGCAAGTTAAAAGTCACTTGGCTATGCTCAAGATTAAAAATACCCTCTTACTGTATGCTACTACTTAGCAGATACCTCCAGTTTCACCCAATCAGGAAGGGAATAAAACATTCTAATGTATGTTTAAAGGTGAGGATGAGACCCATAACTCATGAGTTGCAAAGCCACAGATGTATTATAAAGGCCATATCTCACTTGTGGAGGTAATAAGGGGACTAAAACATTGCAAGCCGTACAACTCATGGTGACAATGAACAATCCAGTGCTTGAATGCACACTCCCAGTGCTAAAAAGGGACATGATTTTTGTTCCGTGCTTTTGCACTGTGAGATTTGCATTTGCTCCCTAGATTGAGCTTTATTCCCCTGCTGTTCACAGAGTGTAGGTGTGCTATCCCACTGTAAAATAGTTTTGTAATAAAATAGAGAATTTCTCATCTGAAATGGCAGATCATTCTATATATGGAACATAGGTCTGGAGAGCAGCTGCTAGTAGATGGTGTTCAGTGGCAGACTCAAGCTTTCAGTCAGAAATTGTAGCTTTGCCAGCTCTGTGTTCAAGCTAGGAGTTACAACATTCTTACCTTTTTCAAGTTCTGCTTTTCAGGGTAGGAGCTGCAATGTTTGCAGAGCTTTCCAGCTCTGGGCTTTGCTGTTATAATTCTAGGTCTGAGTTTGTAGGAACAGTGCAGTACTGCTCTGATGTGGCAGTTTGGCAGTTTCCAAGTCTGTTGTGCTGTATGTTCATTTTCAGTTTGAGTGTTTGTTGTGAAAGCAGTAGCTGCTTTGAGGATGTTTTGTTGCATAATGTTTATATTTGTGGTTGTGGTTGAAGTATGGCTTTGACTGTGTTTTAAATACCTTATCAATATTTATTTATTAATTTATTGAAAAGGTTCACCAGGTAAGGTACGCTGAACAACAAGTTGCTCGTCTCCCGGTATGACCTGGGGGTGAGGGTAGAGGGGATTACATCATAGGATATTGTACAAGCAATTCACACATAAGTTATAAAGCATAGTTTACAAAGTAGGTGGTTACAACATATACGGTGACCTTATGAATGACCTATAGTGTGTAACAGTACGGATGCTCCTAAAGCATACATGGAAGCAATATACAGATAGGACAAGTGTCGCTTTAGCAGTAGCAGTTTGTATGAATTTTAGGAACAAATACAAATAAAGGAATTAACACAGCACTTTAACATAAGAGTAGGGAGAGGTGTATCAAGAGAATAGAGAACACTAAGGCCTTCATGCAAAGACTAATAGTAAAAATTCCATGTAGGTAGAATAGCAGTCTATAACAAACAAGAAGTCAGTCATTTCCAAGGGGTTAGTGTCAAGTTGGAGGATGGGTAACCTGAAACACAGCCAAGGGATGCCTCCCTCCAGCCAGTCATTAATCAAAGGAAATTACCAGCCGTGAGGTTGTTAATGTAATTATAAAACTGATCGCAGTAACAGCATTCAGTTTTACAGCTTTTTTACTTACTTTTCAGTTTTTAACAGTGTGGCATGTGCCACCCAATGTCCGTGGGTGGCTGAATTTGTCATTTCTAAATGTTAACATCTGATCCAGTAGCAAATCAAGAGCCTCAATAGGCTCATGAATATTTAATTAGACTTATAAATCTTTTAAACCATGTTGTGCTCTACACTTATTACAGTGTCACTGGTAGGATTGTGCATTACATTTTTTTGTAAACTTAGCTTTATTGGTGGTCACTCAAATACAGTTAGATGATAACAGGCAATTAACATGGTATAATGTTAATGTAAAAATATGTCTAATAGTCCAATCTAAGACTTCAAGGACGGAGGTTCTTTACCAACATCAGGAAGTTCTTCTTCACAGAGAGCGTGGTGGACACCTGGAATAGCCTGCCCCCAGAGGAGGTGGGGGCTATTACAGTAGTGGGATTCAAGAATGCATGGGATAGACACAAGGGCGCCATCACACAGAAGGGCAGCTAGAGGGGTAGATTATATCTACAACACTGGGCAGACTAGATGGACCTGGCGGTCTCCTTTTGCCATCAGCTTCTATGTTTCTCTGTTTCCATATGTATTGATCAAAGTCTTTGATTCTGCAGGTTATGTCTCTTGTTTGTGCATTACATTTATAAAGTACAGGTAGTGTTTTAGTGGTTAAACAATGATCTTGAATACAAGTAGACCAGTGAGGTGGCTCAATTTCAGTAATGCTTCTGAACCATTTTACACATATGGTTAACTCACTGTTATCCATTGTGCATGCTGTTTATATAACACTATTGCTAAATGTACCTGTGCAGTATGTTACATGCAGCTTTTCAGTAAAATAGGTTATAACTCTTAGGAAGCCTGAGGATTTCTCAGATCTGTTAATGGTTACAATTCTTAGGAAAGCTTAAACTATTTTAGAAAGCAGAAATCCATCGACTCCCAGCTTTACTAAACTTTGCTGAAGCTCAGAATTCCAAAGCCATTTTTTTGTATTCTTTGTTGACCAGGTAAGGCCCACTAGCACATGTGTCTGTTTTGAGGGCAAACCGGGAACTTTGGGGTGGTTAGGCGACTTGCTCAGAGTCATACAGTATGGAAGGGGAGGTTGTGGGAATTAAACCCAGGTTTGCTGGATGTACCAAGCTCATTCACACCTTATTACTCTAACCTCTAGGCTATACTCCCAGCCATTGATGTGGAAAAGTTTTGAGTGTGACATAACTGGAGGGTGAGATTAGCAAGGAAAACTTTTGTACTAAGGCCCTGATTTTGAAAAAAGAGTGCAAGCACACTGCAACTATTTGTGCTGTAAGTGGTTGGGGCTATCTGACTGAATATCAGACTATGTCAGGGCAGCATTAAAAGAAACTGCACTACTATATCATGGACCTGGCTATATACAGTATAGCTGATAGGGAACAGTGTTGCATGAAATGGACAGTGCCAAGACTCCTCTGGACTTTTTTCAGACACAACATGCAAATGAGTCCATTGGGCATGCAAGGCACTAAAGGGCCATTTGCATGCCCATTATGGGCTCATTTGCATACACACAGTAACCCATTAGCTCACACTCTGAAGTGAATCCTATGAATTCCCTGGTGTCTAGTGAAACCCCACCTCCGAATAACCATTACAGTTTCACATACATCTCCCTGGTGTCTAGTGGCACCCCCACCCCCGATCACTCATAACAGTTTGGCATACATCTCACTGGTGTTTAGTGGCACTCCCACCTCCAGTCGCCCATTACAGTTTATCATACATCACATTGGTGTCTAGTGGCATGCCTCTACCCCATGATCCCCATTCCATATTATGTCGAGTTATCCCTGGTGTCTACTGGCATCCCCCACCCTGATTCCTGGTTCCATTTTATGTAGAGTTATCCATTGTGTCCAGTTGTTCCCCTTCCCCCTATCACCCATTGACATAAGTAAAGATAGTCATGGGGGGGGTCCAGTGTCCTCTCTCCCTTTACTAGACTCAGCACTATCCTGAATTGCACAGACCTCCTCAGCTCCTTGGAATACCACTGTATGAACTGTCAGTGGTGCGTGTACAGTATAAATACTGTATGCATGCTCACTGACAGTTCATATGGCAACTGGTTGAGGATGTGAGAGGAGGGCTGTGCTGGTCACCATATGAAGATCCACTGGACATCACTGGTCACACTGGCAAGGGGAGGTGTGATGAAGCAGCCAGATTGACCAGGGCTGCTTCAGCTCCCCCACGGTCAGACGGCACCCAACCGACCAAGACCAGGACGCCCGCCTGCAGCTCCTTGGAAGCTGTCTGCCCTTGAACGGGGCTGCTTCAGCTCCCCCACGGTCAGACGGCACCGTGCAGACTTAGACCAGGATGCCTGTCTGCAGCTCCTTGGAAGCTGCCTGCCCTTGAACAGGGCTGCTTCAGCTTCCCAACGGTCAGACGGCACCCAGCCAACTGAGACCAGGATGCCCACCTACAGCTCCTTGGAAGGTACGGTGGCAGCACAGCCAATTAGAACATGGGCACTCCAGCAAACCCGCTTCGATTGGCCAGGACTTTTTCCCCTACTTTTGCCACCTGTCACTTTTTACAAATAAATTTAGCTGCAACTAAACAAAATTCAAGTGTCTCATAGAAGGATTTCAGCTGTATTAGCTGGATTGTAATTTCTACTACTGTTTTAAAGCACTTAACAGCTCTTCTGTTGTTTCCTTGCTCCTGCACCCCCACCCCCCCATCCAAGCACTCTGTCTTGGTGCCGAAAAGTCTCACTTTCCTTTGTCTTGCTAAATTGCTCAATCTAAACCTGTCCTGCCTCTATGCTATTTAACCCCTGCTATTTTTCTTCTCTCCAGCTGCCTGCCCTTGAACAGGGCTGCTTCAGCTCCCCCACGGTCAGATGGCACCCAGCCAAATGAGACCAGGACACCCACCTGCAGCTCCTTGGAAGGTACGGTGACAACGCAGCCAAACAGAACACGGGCGCTTTCAGCAAACCTGCTCCGATTGGCCAGGACTTTTTCCCCTGCTTTTGCCACCTGGTGCTTTTTACAAATAGATTTAGCTGCAACTAGCAAAACAAGTGTCTCGAGAAGGATTTTCGCCCTCCCACCCACCCCCAACACTACACTGATTAAATACACCTATTGCTCACCCACATTCCTCTCACTCCATCATGGGTTAGTAAGTCGTAGCACTCACTCCCTCATTGGCTAATAAGTCTAACAGCACTGCTCGCTCCCTCATTGGCTACCTAAAACCCTCATTCCCTCTGCTCCCCCATTGGTTCCTAGTCCTTACAGATCCCTATCATTTCCCTGCCCCCACATCCCAGCCCTCCACCTTCTCCACTAAGTAACTACAGCATCTACCTTCTCCGCTAAGTAACCACAGCAGTAGGGTCCTCCTAGCACCTTTTCCACGCCATGATCTTTCTACCAGACCACCTAGCCCTGCTCATCCCTATTCTCTTCTCCCTCCCACCCTTCCTTTCCAACATGCCACCCACCTCTCAACTGCCCCCCTCCCAAATCCTGCCAAACTTTGTTGAACTCTCCCACCCCTCCAGCCCAGCGTCCACCTCCCCTTTCACCCAAGCATGGACACACTCTGCCACACGTACCAGCCCATTTCTTTTCAACCCATCGCTCCTCTGGGTCATTTTTCAACTTATTCCCCTATTCCCCTATGCCCAGCTCATACACACCATCAGTCTAAGAGACGACAGCTCACAGTCAGTCATAAACAGCTATTCGCTCACTACCTAACTCTCGCTCCCCTGCTCCTTGCAGCAGGTGACATCCACCCTAACCCCGGCCCTAATTCTACCCCCCATGCACCTCTCCAACATTGGGCTCTTCTTCACCTCACTCTGGGGACCTTCTCCCACGTGGTCTGCGCCTCCTGCACAGTAATATAAGAAGCCTTGTCCACAAGCTTGATTCCCTTCAGGTTATTGCTGTCCTCTACACTCCAGATATCCTCACCCTGTCTGAACCCTGGCTCAACAAAAACATCAATGACTCCTCTGTCACTATCCCAGGCTACACTATGGCACACCAGGATAGAGCCTCTAAATGCTGCGGAATGGCCATCTACATAAACTTAGACTTGCACTATTCGGTGGTCCTGACCAAGTCCGAACCAAAAGTCCTTGAAGTAATACTAATTCAGCTTGTCCTTCCCTTCTCGCTACCAATCTACATTGCTGGGATATACTGCCAACCTGGTACACCAACTTCTGCTGTCACCGACCACCTCAAACCAATCTCCTGCCTTACCACAACAGGGGAACTCTACATTATGGGCGATCTTAACCACAATTGGCTAGCTGCTGCACTCAACTAAACCAGGACTGAAATTTCCACCCTAAACCTCTCACAAATCATTACTGAGCCCACCCGGCTTAACCTAAAATCTGGTAACCACTCGCTCATCTACTGGGTCCTTACCACACACACCCACTGGGTCAAACAAGCCGGTATTCTTCCTGACTCCCTCAGCAACCACCATGTAACCTTCTTAGTATGTAAAATACACCGCTCAAAATCCCCCATTACATTTGTAGTCCCATGCTCCTATAAATCCCTCGATATAGCCCCTGTATTAGATGACCTTGCGCTAGCAAACTAGGCCCTTGCCCCTCCTACGATCTCCATTAATGATGCCTTCCTACACTTTAAAAACACATTCTTCAGCTTCTGGAACACACACGTCCCACTGCGTTGTACAAGAGTACGAGGAAACCACCTACCTTGGATCACCCAAGAACTGATTGCATGTCAAATCGCATGCGACAAAGCCTGGAAAACGCATAAATCCTCATGCCTCCCACCACACCTCTCCACATACCACATGCTCCATAGCAAGTGCACCAGAGCCACTTGTCTTGCAAAAGCAGAGTACTTCAGCAGCTCCCTCCAGTCAAACCTAAATAAACCATTAAAATTCTGGAAGGTCATTCACTCCCTTTTCACCCCACTGGCTGCCAATCCCACTCCAATGCTAAATGTTAATAACTCTCTCCTATCAGAGCCCACAGCGGTCACCACTGAGTTCAATGTGTACTTCTCCACTTGTGCTGCCACCCTCCTCTCTTCCCTGCCCAACACTACACCTCTCGCACTGCATACAGACATAAAGACCCAGATTAGGCCTTGCTCCTTTTCCTTCAAAGATATCGCTGCAACTGAAGCCCTAGATGCATTACTTTCTCTCAACCCTTCAAAAGGCAAATCCCCGGATGGATTAGACCCCAAACTTCTATACCTCTCCGCCCCTGCTATAGCAACTCCACTTGCCAAACTCCTAAACCAATCCTTTGCTGCTGCTGCCATCCCCCATGCACGGAAGCATGCCATTGTCATCCCTGTGCCAAAAGGAGGTGCCCCTACCTCCCCCTCTAACTACCACCCTATTTTCCTCCTCCCAGCCCTAGCAAAACTACAAGAGCACCTTGAGCTCACCCAACTTACCTCCTTCCTCACTGACTCCAAATTCTTCATGCCATTCCAGTCTGGCTTCAGGAAGGGACACTCCACCACCTCCTCCCTGATAAGGCTTACAGACACTATCCTGACAGGCATGGACAGTAGACTGATCACCTCAGCCATTTTTGTCAACCTTGCAAAAGCCTTCAACACCGTCTCCCACCCCATATTGCTCTCGAGTCTTGCTGAGTCAGACCTCTCTGTCACAGCCACAAACTGGTTCAGATCATACCTCTCTGATAGAACTCAGTCCATTACAGTCTCAAATGCGATCTCCACCCCCCCTTCCCTTAACTATCGGTGTCC
Source organism: Neoceratodus forsteri (assembly GCA_016271365.2). NCBI lineage: Eukaryota > Metazoa > Chordata > Ceratodontiformes > Ceratodontidae > Neoceratodus > Neoceratodus forsteri. The sequence continues at coordinate 603,794,515 of CM057449.1, read as the reverse complement.
CACAGGGGTCAGTTCTTGGTCCCATTCTGTTCTCTATATTCCTAAATGACCTGCCACTCATCTGCTCTACTTCCTCAATCCACATGTATGCAGATGATACTGTACTCTACTACTTAGGCTCCACCCCTGATGTGGTACAATCAAACCTCCAAGCTGACTTCAACAAGGTACAGCAATGGTTTAGCTCATACCAGCTCTCCCTAAATGCAAAAAAAAACTGTCACTATGACCTTCAGCACACGACAACACCTGGCCAGACTCCCCTTCCTTCCCTACTTCGCCACCCTGGATGGCCAAAAACTTGAAGATGTCTCCTTGTTCCATTACTTGGGGGTCTGGCTTGACAGCCATCTCTTCTTCTCTGACCACATTGATGCTGTCTCAAAAAAACTATGCTCCATGCTCAGTGCACTATATAGAAACCTCTGCAGCCTCCCTCCCTGAGTCCGACATGAACTGGTCCTGAAAATGATATTACCCTCCATCGACTACTGTGACATTGTATACAGTGCAGCCCCTAAGTCCACCCTATCTAAACTTGACACACTTTATAATGCCTTCTGCCAATTTGCTTTTGATGCCTCTCCCCTCACCCACCACTGCGACCTCTACTGAGCCTTGGCATTACCGTCCCTCGAAAACCGCCACATCTTTCACTGTGCTAAATTTGTCTTCAACCTATGGCTCGGGTCCATCACCTCCTACCTTGCCACTGTGCTCACAGATGCCCCACCCACCTCCCATCATCTTATATCCAGTGACTTCTGCCAACTTTCAGTCTCTAGGCAGAAGACCTCTGCTGATCAAGCTGCCTTCTCACACCGGCTACCCAAGCTCTGGAACACCCTTCCACCACAAATTCTGCACTTCTCCTCTTCCTAATCTCTGTCTACCACCCTAGCAAACTTTCTTGCTACAAATTGTTCCTGTCCCTGAAGCTGCCATGCCCCACTATCCCCTCTCCAATGCCTGACCAGTGGCCTTAGCCTTAATACAGAAGCTGGCATATAACCCCAACCTTGCACTATGTCCTGGGACTATTTTGCCCTATGTACTGTGTATAGCTGTATAAGTGTGATATACATCCTCTGTTGTTACAGCTGTTACTACTGTGCTAATTTACCTTGTCTGCTGCTTCTTGTCACAAAAAATTGTAGTCTGATACCATAATATCCTAAGCATTCAATGTGCGCTGCTTGTATATTCATGCAATCGTGTATCCTTATGCTGATTTTTATTTGCTTCTGTTAACTGTTCACTTGATAACCTGCATGTTATCATATCCATGTGTACCCCTCCCCCCCAGGTCGCACCGGGAGATGAGGATCTTGTTGCTCAGTGTGCCTTTCCTGGTGAAACAATTGCAATAAATAAATAAATTAATGTGATCAGACAGGGCAGATGGGGAGACACTGGACCTCCAGTGATTACATTTACTTATATCAACAGGTGATCGGGGGGCAGAGGGAACCACTGCTCATTGTGGATAACTCTACATAAGATGGAATGGGTGATCAGGGGTGAGAGTGTCTTTAGACACCAGGGAAAATGCTGTATAATATGGAATGGTGATTAGCAGGTAGGGGTGCCACTAGACACCAGGGGGATGTATGCTAAACTGTAACAGGTGTTCAGGGTGATGGTGCCACTAGACACTAGGGATAATTCTTCATAATATGGAATTAGTGATCAGAGGTGGGCAACTGCAGTATAGCCACCCTGCCTTCACTAGGGTGGAGAAGCACCAGTAAGAGGTGTTGTTTTTTGATGGTGGCAAATAGCACCACTTTAAGGGCCATTTACCACCACAACCATTTGAATATGCCACTGCATTGATATGCATGAGAGGACCTCCTCATTTGCATAGTCGCAGTGATACTATAGCACTTTAGTGCTGTAGGATTGCACTGGTGCACTTGAGGCTTCTGAATATGGGCCTGCCAGGAGCACCAGTGAAATTCTGGATTAGCGCACCCGTAAATCCTATTCGTGGGTGCACTAATCTTTGAATATCAGGGCCTAAATCTTTTACACTTCAGTAGCTTGAGAGACATTTTGTGCAAGCAGCTTAATACAGAAAAGAAAAGAAAATCAGATTTGTATAATTCATAGACAATGAAAGCTAAAGTGTAGATTCTGGATGTTTGAGCAAATCTTTTCTATAACATTTAATCAGTCTCATTCCTGATTGAATCATCTGTTTTCCAAAGTGTCTAATATTTACTTTAATATCAAGAATCTAAGCCTTAATAATTGTGTTGTGAGTAGTTTGGGGCTGAGGGCTTATTTGAGAATAGGTCTCTGAATCACATGGTTTATACTTTTCTAGCTAGAGTGTGGTTTTATTTCACTGTTGGACATCTATTCTGCTGTGCATCACATGAAGAACTGATCTTTTGTCTAGCTTTCTCGACACTGCTTTTCTACTTCACACTAGTGAAACAGTACATTTTATATTGTCCATCCCTCTAAATTTGTGCTGTAGCATCTGTTTCAATGTGTGAGGGGAAAACTTAAAGCTGATGATGCCACAGGTAAAATAACTCCGAGAAAACCACCTCAGAAGAACTGAGGCTGCCAGTAGGAAAAGTATAGACAAACTGGGATTAACAATTGGAGTGCAGTATGTAGATCATAGATTTGCAGTTGCCAACAGCTCTGCCTGAATGGAACAGAAGGTAAAAGCAGAGTTCTATAAATCAATTGTTTGTAGTTGAGTTTTCCTCAAGAATACAAAACTTCTTGCCCAAGGAAATCTGAGGTACTGTTAGCTGCAGTATTTTTTTTTTTTAAGTTAGTACCGTAGCTCGTCAATGCTTAGACTGTGACTTGCAATCCAGTCTTTTCCAAGAAAATGTAAGGGTCAATATGATCATAGATTTTCTAAGTGATTCCATTTATCTACATTCAAGGAAAACACCACACCATAAATTTTAAACTATCTGAAGCAAGCCATTTCCAAAAGTTCTAAGGATTTTCCATCTTAAACTGGCACATGTTTTAAATGAGTTTCTTCCATTAAACATTTTTTCTGTTTGCATTTAGTTTCGTCTTAGTGCTGTACAAGGCCATTGAGCTACCAGTTAAAGGCCTTTAAAATTTAAGGAACATTTTTTGAAATTTTACATAATGTTATTTGTATTTCTTAGTTTTCTGTTCCCCCTCATTCTTTATTACTAAGGACATTTTGAAAGGAAACAGGATCCTGTCCCTTAGGATTTCATGGATTGCTACTGCTAGTCTATACAGGATGTCATAATCTACTGGTTGTGACATCATAATCATTTCCATGGCAATCAACTGCGGATTCATAAGCATAAGAGTACAACATCATGTGTAGATGGGTTGGAGAGGTAGTTCTGAGAGATGAGGATCCTTTTCATAAGCAGGTGTTCTTAGTAATAAAGAAAAGTGGAAGACAAATACAGAACACATGTAAAATAGAAGCATAACTGTGTGTATTGATTATGTTGTGAAAAGTATTCCCGGAGATGTCACACCTTCTATTTCTTCTCCCTCTTAGCATCCTTTTACAGATCCCATATACTGCTTCTCCTGCAAACTGCCTGTCCAGTATGCTCACTCTGAGTGTTCCAAAAGTATCCAGGTCGCACCTGGAAATGAGCTTCAGCTCATGATGCCTTTCCCAGTTATCAACTTTTAAATAAATAAAATATATATATATATATTGCCTTGGGGATCTGACGTGGTGCCTGGTTAATATGGCTGCAGTACACTGAGTAGTCCCAAGATGGTGAAATTTGTGTCTCGTTTATTTATTTGTGTTTGGAAACCTTTGAGCTCAAGAGTCCTCTTCAAAGGTGCCCAGGTCAATAAATACAACACAAAACGTGATATACAACATTAATCATAAGAATGAAAAATACGTAAAAAAGGAGACAAGATACATACTCTGTTCTGTACCTTGCTATTCTAAGCCTATATATTTTCAGATGTATGACCCTGTTTAAAAGGTGATGTCTGTTGTGGCAAATCCTTGTCAGTCTGACCTGCACAAGGATTTGCATACCCATGATGCCTTGCACTGGGAATGAGGCTTATGAGTATGTGTATTGTTTTGAGTGATGCACGAAAACCAAAGAATTTGTACATTTTGTCTCTCTTAGCATACTTTTATGGATCCCATATGCTGCTTCTTTTACAAGCTGCTTCTCTGGTATGCTCACCCATGACTGTTCTTACTGTGCTGTAGATTCTCTAAGCACTTTGGGAGTTGTCTGCTCATTGTCAATAAAAGGTGAGGAAATATATTCTTATTAAGTAGATTCTGTAAAATTTGATTTCTGCGCTATTGGGTCAGCATTAAATATTATGAAGTTATTCACATACTACTAGCAAGTATAACACAGTTCATATGGCACAGTGGTATAAAGATAGACACAGAGACAGAAACACAGACAGATAGGCAGCTAGGCAGGCAGACAGATAAATAGATGTCTCCGCATCTCTATATCTCCTGCCCAAGGTACTGTACTTTAATTAATTTTAAGCAACATCTTAAGATTCACCAGACTATGTATTAAGTTACTGTTCAAGATTTGGTGAGTTTGTTGCAATATTCTCCTTAGATATATTTAATATCAATTTCCAAAAGGCTGGCTGCACTATGAGATATTCTAGGGGTAGCAGCATCCTTAAAAATAGAAATGATGAAATGGACAAAGTTGATTTGGTTAAATAGTTTATATTGTAAACTATATTTCATTATACACCACCCACTCAGTTATTTATTTTCACAGATGGAAAATAAGTCACAGTATCATCAATATTTTTCTGTAGTAAAAATTGTCCCAGCTTATATGGTATGCTCTCTTTTAGCAGATGCCTAAAATTACACACTGTTCAGAAAGGGAAAACATGCATTAGAATTTTGCATTACATTACAATCAGAGTGGACAATGTGAATGCCTCAGCTCATGTTGGCATCCATTCTTTGGCCATTTCAGCTAGTTTTCCTTTATTCATTCAGTGTTGTCATCGCACACTACTGTAACAATTCTCAGTGGTACACTTTGGTGGCAGTGCCTAGTTTCTCTCACTGTGATGTGCATACAGTATCAGCTCCCCATTAATGTTCTTAGATCACTTGTGATTACTGTCCTTCTATTTGTTTCTTATATTTTTTTTAAAGCAAACAATAAGTCACATGAATTAGTCAAATATGATAGTAATGCTTACAACTGATAAGGACTCATTTTTGGATAATCATGACTGGATAATCATTTAACCTTTAATTGTAGCTGAAGGGACTAGCCTTTTTGGGCACAAGATTGCCTACTATTGGCCTCTATCGGCTTGGGGAGATTATGGGACCCATACCACCTTATGGAATATAGAAAGAACTTCAGGACAGTAAAAACTGTCCCACTCTGGGGCATGTAAACCCACTGAACCAAATCACAATCTTTAAGGGTAGCACCTATGACAACAGAACATGAAAAATACCAAATGCATTCAGTGCAACATTTATTTTGTATTTCAGTGACTTACAGACCAGGCACCTTGCAGAGACCCTGGCAGTGTAAACACATTCTTTAACTGGTATCTTGCTAGTAATGCACCAGCAAAGAATGGAATTTACATTCTGTAATATGCAGAATTTGTTAAGGCTCCTTCCTCCACTCAGCCATTACATAAATTCTCTACATTCACAAGTGCTTAAGAAATATGGTATACATTTAAATATATTATTGTGGGAATAGGGTTGCCACCTTTGGATGGGGCAAAAACCGGATCCTAAGCTCCGCCCCTAGCCCCACCCCTTTTTATGACTCATCATGCATTGTTTCTCCTAGAAGGCCATCTGTTATATCAATAAAAGACAAGATGCAGTGGAAAAGATTAGGTTAAGTAATTGCTAATGGTGTTAATGGCCATACTTTACACCTCCCAGGCTGACTGCTTTCACAAACAAAGGGTTATATTGACAACAGAACTTGTTTATAAGCTGGCCATGCAGCTGAAACAATGAATAATATAACAACATTTGTTTCAAAAGTATGTGAGTACTCAAAATGGCTCAAAAACCTGACCAGCACACAGCAAAACCGGATTACCTGATAGGGACCCTGAAAACCTGATCACCAGGTAAAAAACCTGACAGGTGGCAACCCTATGTGGGAATAACGCAACAATCAATATTCTTACACTGTGTCAAGTGCAATTTTCTATTTTAATCAAATGCTTGTTTTCAAGATGTTTGATACTACTGTTTTATGTGTTTTTTTTTGTAAAGACAGAAAATGTCAAAAAAATAAAACTTACTTACCATTTCCATCATAAGTGGTCATAAACACTTTGCAGTGTACATGCCATGCATGGTATACATGTACCAGGAGTATATTAAGGGCTGGATATATTTAGATCAGCCTTCCAACTGGGCCAGAATTATTCAATTAATAAAGTGTTTCTGTTAGCTGCATGATCATACCATGGATTTATTAGGAAAATCCTACTAAAAGTAAACATTGGGTCCTGTAGGATGCATGGCCTGATACATGCCAGGGCTCCCATTATTTCCCTTGCAGATGTGAACTCTGCATGCGAGAGGTGTCTGTGCCTCTTTTCCTGCTATCATGGTTATAGCGGAAAACTTGTTGTTGTGCCATGAGTGCAAATTCTAGCTTTGCTGAAGAATCCAAAATTAAACTAGTAGCCTTGTCATGAAAGAGAGGCTCAATCCTTTGCACTGGTCATTGCATGTATTTTTTTTTTTTGTAGGGCTGTACATATTTAATTCTAATGAATTATGCCATATTGACAGTACTGGAAACCAAAGACCTCTGGCAGTGGTACAGTACATAAAGCCACAGAGTAAACTTTTACACACTGCCCCACCAAAATGCCTCAAACACATCATGGAGAGACCTCTTTTAGTGGATAAGAGCTTGTTTCAGACTCCTTGCAAATTCAGCCCTTGCTCACCTATGTAAGACTGACAACAAAGATGTCAGAGTGATATCTGTATGGTGTTTTCAGTGGTAGATCCAGGATTTAAAAATTGAACTTGTGACATTAGTAAATGGGGTGTTTTTTCCAGTCCAATAGCACTTTTACAAGTACAACAGTGCCACCGATTATGTTTACTGCAAAATGGTCACCTCAAAGAGATTGAGTTAAAGGGGTTGGGCTTTAAGCAAGGAAGCAAAACTGTTCTGTACCTATTAGAGTTTATTTAAGTTATGCTTGAAATATATTATATTATGTTGTAATGCACTGAAAAGTCCTGCTACCTCAGAATAACTAGTAATTCTATCTCTGACACAGGATATTATCATTTGACACTCATTACTGATGAACCAGACTGTGACCATTACAACCTATTTATATATTTATTTAGTTTTTTGTTAACAAGGTAGGAGCACTAGACAAAAAGTTTCTTATTTTCTGAAATCATCTGGGAGGTTTCAAAGGGCTAAACAACGTACAGTACTAGCCGTACATAGTAGAAAACAATTGTATCACCATCAGACATACATCAGACGGTAATGGCTTTAGTCACTACTGACCTGGCCTGGATTTGGACCTGTGACCTAGAACTAAAAGGCTCTGTAGCCCACTGTCAGTTTACTGGGAGAGCCAGCCCCCTTTATAATTTCATTTTTTACTGTACTATACATGCACTGTGGGAAATGACAGACAAAGGGGAATAAAAGAATGTTTACTTCCTTCTCAGGTGGGAGGGAGATATGGCTGGGGGAGAGAGAGAGAGCGAGAGAGAGAGAGAGAGAGAGAGATAGAGAGGGAGAGGGAGAGAGAGAGAGAGAGATATCTTTGATTTGTGCAAATGAGCAAATAAAAAAACCTAGTAGTGTGCCCCGAATTACTGTACATGAGGTAGCAGGGTTTAAATGTCAAGCCTCACTGCAAAATGCATTGTTTCCTTATTACTTCCATGTTAAGAAGTGTTACATTATTTAGATAATGGCACAAGGAATCTCAAGGGCAGAGTGTGAAGACAATCAGACCAGAGCAAATCAAATTAAGGATCTTTACTTATCCCAGTAATGATACTTGAAGAACAAAAAATAGTTTTTGTGCAATAGTAAACAGGGAGGATAAGAAGGAACAATGAAAGACAAGAAAAGCTATGGGGGCACCCTATACTGTATAGGGGACAGCGAGGTTTCTTTTTCTTTTTGGAAACAATGCAATATAATTGGATGAGCAGTAGTTATATATATGTAGTACTGTACAAGCATACGTAAAGTAACATATGGATACATACAAATGTAGATAGGACTCTTTTTCACCCTACCACCACTGGACCTCTGGTAGTGAGGAAGGGTGGACAATTACCTCAGTAGCAAATCGCTTGTTTAGGGGTATAGGATGGCACAGTCTTGCTGGGATGCACCCCCCTAGCATTGTACAGTTCCCAGCAATGGCACTCAGATCCCACCCCTGAGGGCTGAGCTGAGACTGTCTGCTGCATAAATGTCCATGCAGATCAGCACAGCTTTGCTCGGCCATTTTGAATTTTGTGACTGTGACCAGGGGTAGGACAGCATGCCTTTCTTCCATTTGGCAGTTCTTGTGCTACAGGGATGGAGAAGAAGCCATGGTTTCCCTGTCACCTGGCATACCAGTGTGGCCTGGGCACCTTGTCTGGTGCCCCTCCAGTCTTCTACCTTAACCAGGATTAACTTAAACTGCATTTGTGGCTATTCTTGGGCCGCCAAAGCTCAGGTGTTGTTTCCAGAAGCGTTTACAGCTGAGCTACTTCATCATTCTCTTCATCTTCATTGCCCCTTTGGCTCCAGGGCTAAAATGGATCCACCTTTTGTTAGTCGAATAATCAATTATAACTTGTACCACATACTTTACATTTTTGGTCCCAGCAAGGTATCATGGGGTAGACTTCGTCATTATGATAAACTGTGAGCTCCAAGCCTTCACCTCAACTTTTGCTTAGTGCGGATTATCTGCATTCTCACTGAATACCACTACTTTATTTTTAGTTTTGCAGTACCAAGTTTTGCAGAACTGAACACTACCCTTTTTTGAAAATACATGGACACAGGCAGGACACTTAAACAAAACTTCTGTTGCAAAATAGCCAACATTTACTTCAGGCTGTGCACTCATAGCATGAGGTAGTGGGAAAAACTACCACAGCTCCAAGTTATGGGCCCAGTTCAGATCAGCACAAATCCCATTGGCTGTGCATACCTTACAGCAGTTGGTTACAGGTTTGAATATAATTAGTAGCTCAAGTTAATTTATGCATATTTGCACTAAAACTTAATTATTTCCAACCCATAACCTTTACTTTTAATCTGGTGACACATTTCCCAGTTTACTTTTGTTGACACTCCGGGACATACAGTTACTTCAGCAGTGCTCCATTCTTGCCTATGGGGGAACCAGGAGACCAGGCTGTGCCTCTCCCAGCAAAACAGAAGGATGAGTGGTGCTGCCTGGCACTATGATGCAAGAAAGGAGGTGCCCATATGAACACATATTCACTCAGAAACAGGAGGCAGTTTGTGGATACCTTGGCAGCCAGCCCCAAACACCTATTTATCTGTCTATCTGTCTGTCTGTAACTCTATCTATCTATCTATCTATCTATCTATCTATCTATCTATCTATCTTTCTATCTATCTATCTGTCTATCTCTATTGATCTATTTCAGCCATTTTGCCAGGAAAGACATACTGAGCTAGTTACAGCTCATTTCCAGATGCACCTGAAAGAATGTAAGTCAAGCAGTCATCTTATACAGGCAGGTAAACCAGTGCAACCCAAAATAAAGCTTCAAGGACAATGCAGTAAAAACAAATACAATATAATACCAGGTGTGAACACCAGAATGGGATCAAATAAAATGCCCAGATTGTACGGAGGTGCAAGAATAATCAATGCAAGTACAGCAAAGTAAGGTACAGTTGCAAAACATTTCCTTTTTGATGGGAACACAGATTATGTACCTCCATATGGAGTTGGAGTTAAAACCTAACATGGTCACAAATACAACAGTGGTTTACCAACTGAACATGTGCACCCCAGTCTCTTCTGTTCCAAACCTTGTCACCATCTGCTTTGGTATTCCACCAGCCACCGCTCAGCCTCTTCCTCCAGTGTAAGTCCTTTGCAAACACAGTATTTGTCCACTACACCTTTAGAGATAGTACAGGGTACAGGACAGTTGGTTTAGATACCATCAAGAGACCCTCCTTGAGTGTGAATCCCAAACAGGCACCCACTCTCCCTGATCTTAGACTCCAGCTCCAGAGGCCTACTCTTCTGCGGATGAGTGTCACCCAAATTGAGGGACCCTGCCACTATCCCTAGGACTACAAGGCCCCTCAGCTGCTCACAACTAGAGAAGTGTACCCTTGGGTGCCAATCCAGTACTACTTAATATAGGCTGGAACTGAAGACTCAAGAACTGCATTTGGTGGGCCAGCACCCTAATTTATATACCTCTAGCAGGTTGAAAACATTGCCTGGGAACCCTCTCAACCAATGGGCAATAAGAGGTGCAAATGCAGGCTCCTAGCATGTCTGCCCTAAACACAGCATATTATACATGACATAACATAAACAGGATGTAAACATTTGCAGGATACACATGAAACAGAGCATTAACATTTCAGAGCACTTTGCAGGAACACAAATCAGAACCTTGACGAGGCTTACATTAACACTGTAAGTGCACATTAGTCAACCAGAACTTTAGTTTGTTCTACTCATAAACATAGCCTTGAATCACTGGCACACATTGTCCTGGTCCTTATAACCCATTTTGCTGACACCTGGCTTAAACATACAAGAGCTGTACAAACCTCTTATGGTCTGCCTTCAAGCATTTTTTAAATGAAGGAGCCAGTAACTCATTTCCAGGTTCCTGCAGTGGAGGTGGCAGTAGGAGAGATGTAAAGGAAACATACTGTACATGTGTGCATAATGAATTTATATAGTACATACATTAGAAACATACATAGTGAAATAGAAATTTGAGGTCAGAAGAGATTTATCGTATGTACGTCAGATCTGTTCCCACCCCCTTCGTAAGCAGAGAGGAATATGCACACTGTGTAAATATGTACTCCACTGGTGCTTAGTGTTATGTTTCTTCTTGTCCAGTCATGTTGTGACACTATTGTTACAATGCCCAGGGTTATGCCTATACACAATGATTGGAAACACACAGCAATAAAGCAATTAGCAGTGATAGCTCTGTCCATGTTTGTAAGTTCATGTCTGTAGGTGCTGATTGTCATGACTAGACAACAAGGAACATGGCACTGAGCACCAGTATAAATTAAAGGGATTCCACACCCATTCTGTTACCCATAGTACTCTGTAATTCCCTTCATAAAATTTGTCCAGGCTTACCACGAAGCCTATACTACCTTTGGGTGGGTGGGTGGGGGTGTTTAACCAGAAAAGGTACACTAAGCTGAAACTTGTTTCCAGGTGCAACCTGGGAGCACAAGGAAGTTAAGTGATTTGCTTAGGGTCACACAGTATGCAAATGGGGGCTATGGGATTCAAACCCAGGTCTCCAGGTTTGCAACTCAGTGCCCTATGTACATTGTGTCCACTTCTTGGTTATTCTATAGATTCACCACCAGCTGGGATAAACCTAACTTTACTACCTCTGAGCTTTAGGGTATATTCATGTGCACTACTGATTGACACTTGATTAAACACCTCTATTCAGTCTCACTGATCACACTACTAGTACTTTGTGGTGCAATGCACCTTTGTAATGCAACACCCAAGGTTTATAACTAAAAACAGATTGTCCTGTCACTAGTTTTTAGGTACAAACATCTTTATTTTGCCCAGCCATATTAAAATATCATTATTACTCAGAAATCACAAATCACATACTACCACCACCACTCAGTCCAGCATAGTTCACTTCACTGTGTAAATAGTTTATTCTATCCTTATTAACTCTAAATTCAAGATTGCACATTTTGCCAGGTTGTAGAGAGTAAATCTTTTGTAACTCCCAAATAAACTGGGTAGTATGCTTGGGGGGAAAAAGACATGCACTGCCATATGTGCACATGAATTTTCTTACAATTTGCCATGATGTGATGACTTCATCAGAGCAATCCATGTAGATTGTTCTGGAGAAACCATGACATCTACCCTAAGAGATACATTAACAGTGTTTTCATGCAATTAATTTCCTTACTTTTTGAAAAAGATGTATAACAACTGACACCTGCATTTTTCTTTGTGAAGGCCTGTGAGAAGAAGTAGACTCTCTGGCAGGGCAAAGAAATGTAGTTTGTTTTGTGCAGGGCCTTCTGAAAGGCAGCAGACCCATCAGGCAGGGTGCAACACCTGTTGATTGCTTCATGCAGGGCTCTGTGGATCTTATGCAAAGCAGCAGATTTGTTAGACAAGGGCCAGACCCACTGCTTGCTTCTTGCAGGACTCTGTGGTCCCTACACAAAGTAACAGACCCATCAGTCATAGTACCATACTGATAGATTGCCTCCCAGAGGGCCCTTCAGGGACTATACAAAGCAGCAGTCCCATAAGGAATGGCACTGGATCTATGGAATGATTGGCACTGTGACCTGCATGCTCTATGTCTATGCAAAGTGGAAAACCTGTTGAACAAGTCTGACAGTTGCCACTTGGGTGGTCATAAGCAGGTGGTGGTTAGTGCCATACTGTGTATAAAATGTGGGCTTAATGTTAGAAACTGATACAATTACAGGTAATAGGAGACAGAAAGTGAATAAACCCTTAACTTTATTTTTTGTTTCAAATTTGACGGTCACGGTGCTTAAACTCCCCTCCCCCCAAAGAACATAGTTTGGGGGTTGAATTTTTCCCAAAAATATATTTTCATGGACACCAAATTCAACCCTTTTTTGGGCTAAACCCCACCCCCTCTAAAGTTGCCATGCATGCACACTGTATTTTTTGTAAGCCTTTGTTAGATGGAGAAAGGATCATGGATTTATAAGTGGGTAGCCATCTGGGAACAAGTGACCACCAAACAGTGTGGTTCATGATAAACACAGCCAAAGAGTCAAGCCATACAAAAGCAAGAGTACTGGACTTTAGGAGGGCTGACTTTGAGAAAATGGGAGACTGCCTCAGAAAAGCACTAGCAAATGGGCAAGAAGGAGGGGTGGAGGAATAATGGGGAAAAAATCAAAACAGCCATCACAGAGGCAACAAGCCTTTGTGTAAAGCAAATCAACAAAGCAAAATGAAAGAAAAAAACACTATGGTTCTCAAAAGAGGTGGCGGGGAAGGTTAAGGAGAAAAAGGTAGTATTCAGGAAGCATAAGGAAACACAGAAGGAGCAGGACAAAGAACTGTACCAGTTAAAGCAGAAGGAAGCATGGAAGGCAGTCAGAACAACAAAGGCCCAAACTGAGGAAAAGATAGCCAACTCAGTTAAGAAGGGGGATTAAACCTTTTACAGGTAAATTAGGAGCTGAGAAAGACCAAGGGAGGGATAGTGAGGCTTAATAAAGGGAAGGAAGGAGGGTGGGCAGAGGGGACAGTGAAAAGCAGATACTGAATAATACTCTGCTCAGTATTCACAAAAGAAGAGGAGGGAGGTACCTAAATCAAAGAATAGAAACACTCTGGATAGGGAGGTCAATACTAGTCCATTCACAGAAGAAAGGGTTCAGAAAGAACTCTTAAAACTGAAGGTGGACAAAGCAATGGGGCCTGACGGGATTCACCCAAGAATTCTAAAAGAACTAAGGGTAGAACTAGTGACACCACTGACTACCCTTTTTAACAAATCATGGAAGGATGGTGTGCTACCTGAGAACTAGAGGAGGGTGGATATGATTCCCCTTCACAAAAGTGGGAGCAAGACAGAGGCAGGAAACTACAGATCTGTTAGTTTGAACTCAGTGGTAGGGAAAATGATGGAATCACTTCTGAAAGAAAGAATTGTTGAATTCCTAGTGGCCAATGGGGTACAGGACCCAAGGCAGCATGGATTCAAAACAGGAAGGGCATGTCAGACGAATCTAATAGATTTCTTTGACTGGGTGACCAAAGTAGTAGACCAGGGAGGAGCTGTAGATATGTGGAGATGGCCTACGTAGACTTTAGCAAGGCATTTGACACAGTCCCACACGAAAGATTAATATACAAATTAGCTAGCCTTGGAGTGGATCCCAAAGTGGTAGCCAAGATAAAAAATTTGCTGGACAACAGGATGCAGAGGGTAATAGTAAACAGAGTTCACTCTGAAGAAAGGGGGCTTGCTAGTGGGGTTCCACAGGGTTCATTACTGGGACAGGTCCTCTTTAATGTCTGTATAAGTGACATTGCAGAGGGACTGGAAGGAAAAGTATGTCTCTTTGCAGACAACACAAAGATCTGCAACAGGGTCGATACAGAAGGTGGGGTGGAAAGTATGCAAAGGGACTCAGCAAGGTTGGAGGAATAGTCAAATGTATGGCAGCTTAGATTCAATGCAAAGAAGTGCAAAGTAATGCACCTGAGAAACAAAAACCAAGGGGAAGAGTACAAAATGGAGGGTGAGATACTAACAACAACAAAAATGGAAAGGGACCTGGGGGTAATCATATCAGATGACCTTAAGGTGGGCAAGCAATGTGAGAAGGCAGAAAGGAGGGTTTGTGGGATACTGGGATGCATAGGGAGAGGCATCACCAGTAGAAAACAGGAAGTTGTTATCCCTCTATACAGACAGTTGCTAAGACCCCATCTGGAGTACTGCATGTAGTTCAGTAGACCTTATCTCCACAAGGAAATAGATATAATGGAGGCTGTCCAGAGGAGGGTAACTAAAATGGTGCAGGGTCTGCACTAGAAGACATACAAAGAGAGATTAAAGGAGCTTAATATGTATACCCTTGAGTAGAGGAGGGAGGGGAGGACATGATAGAAACTTTCAGGTACCTCAAGGGAATCAATAAAGTCCAAGGGGGTAGCATCTTTCAGAAAAAGAGATGTACAAGAACAAGAGGGCACAATTTGAAGATAGAGGGGGGACAGCTCAGAGGTACTGTGAGGAAGTATTTTTTCATGGAAAGGGTTGTGGATGCATGGAACAGCCTTCCTGAGGAGGTAGTCTAGTCAAAAACAATGGGGGGAATTCAAGAATGCATGGGACAGACATAATGTAATTCTAGTGGGGGGGTAGGAGGAAGTAGGCTGTTGGTTAACTAGCATCTACAACTTATCCATTAGGTGGGGAAATGGGCAGACTAGGAGGGCCAAGCGGTCCTTATCTGCCATCAAATTCTATGTTTCTATGTTAGACTATTGAACAGCAGTGGACAATAAAAGAAGAAGACTGCAACCAGCCAAGGTTGAGGGCTGTGCTAGTCACCCACAGTGGGACATATACATGACTACAGGGGAGTCAGCCAGGATTCAATGCTCTTATGATACATCATGCCATAAATATGTTTCTGACCTATGATGGGGGGGATGGAGCAGCAATATGGCCATGCTGCTGTTCTGCTCCACACCATGCTTCTTGAAACTTTGTATATAACTAATTTTCTTAGACTTTAAAGCTTTGCAAGTCCCACTTGTTTTATTTATAGTGATGCTCTAGAGCGGGTGGTGTTGTAATTTATTTATTTTAATGAGTCCTGCTGTGCTTTGTTAAACCTTTTTGGAAATGCTTCCCATTTCCACATGCAGTGCATGGGTCTCGACCAGCATTCCATATGGAGCTTCAGTCCAAACCTTAACTTTCGGTATTGCATGGGACATAATTCTGAGCTGATGTTGGCTAATATATGCTACTTGGTGTCAAATGCTGGGCTGTGAAGTGGAATCTGAATAAAGAAGGTGACACAAGGCTGTACTTTGAAAAAAAAAGTTTGTCTTACTGGACTGATGATTTAAACACACCCTTGTTCTTTTGCCATTTTAATGTATTTTTGTGGAGAATAAGCCCTTATCTGGGCCAGAGTATGGTGTGCTGGAGCACAGAATGATTGAAATTGAGGAGGAGCATATTCAGCACCCCGCAGAAGAGGAGAAAGTACACATGGACCCTGTAGCGGCAGGAAACACTGGTGTGCACTATATGTACTAAAAGTGCTTAAATTATTAACCCAAAGGTATGATAACACTGCCTAAGGGGATAAAAGCATTCCATAAATTAGTGCTTGAAGTTACAACGCTTGGTGGCGTGTTTTTTTCCCCCCCTTTTTTTCTGAGGTAAGTTCAGGCAAAATTTCTCAGGAACAAGCATCTGGAATGGCTTTAAAATGGATCCAGTTATTACTGTGCCTCCATTATCAGACCATGTTGTGGAGATAAGAACCTAAGGGGGATTACACAATGCTCCATTCTTGTTTCTCCATTTTAAAAACAATTACGAAAGGGGTAAACTACCAAAATATTTTGATTTTTCTGGGTGTCGGTGGAAGAAATGGAAAATGGTATTTTCAACCTGGCCTAGGAGATGGAACAGGTAGGAGAATTGTTTCCAGTATATTTCAACAGATTGACTACTATGTTCTCTAAACAGTGGGGAGAACTGGGAAAATTACCCTATTATAAGGCTTTAAGACATTTTACAACTTCTCCTTGTTTGGACGATGACTCCTGGCATATTTCCTGCCCCTTTTGCACTGAACTCTCCTGGAGTGGCATTTTGACCTAGCAACATTATGAGTTTGGAAATATGTGGGTGTTTGAAACAAAAAGTCTTAAATTAACAAGCACATGAACTCGACTGAAAGATGCATAAAGACTTTCATTAAGATTTGCCATTGATGTTTAATTCTTCTGTTCTGTGTTTGTTTATATTTTAGGATTTATGTGTGAAATGTTTGTACATATGACTGCTTATAGTTTTTAGAAATTGATACAGGGGATTTAATGACCACAGCTTTCTTTATATTTGAATTGCTTTAGAGACCAGAATCATGCTTAAGAATTATGGTCAAAGTGATACATTTTGGGTTTCATTGGCTGAAAGTTTACACAGCAGGCTACACTTTGCAGCTTTAAGTGTTCCTTAGAATGTTTTTAGGACACGCAGTGTGGTGCAGACCTAGAGTAATAATACACTTGTAGATCATTTTAAATTCCCAAATATTTCTCCATTGAGAACTTTATATATAAATATACTATAGTACTATACTATAAATATACTATAGGAAGCTGAGGTACAATTTTGTCAAACTGGTAACTGGGAGACTAATTGGGAGCTTTACCCATGCATGAATGGGGCTTGTTTAATTTAAAACCCCTAATTGGTAGGAACGATCGATATAAATGGTGACTCCTTTGGTTTATGGCTATGTACTGTATAGAGGTGGATTCCAGGTTTAATTTTCATGGCCTTGGGTAAGGAATACTATGTACAATGGAATTTTGGAGGAGTCATACAGTTCATGCTAGCACAAACCAGGAGAGGACCATATGACAGTTAACACCTGGTTATCAATCGAGCATTAGATTAAGTTTTCTAACTAATCTTCTGGTGTAAAGGGACTCAATTGGCATATTGCAGCCTAAAAGGGATGCTTTCCTTTTTTAAATGGAGCTAGTATGGGGGTCTGATTTTTTGCCATTAGTAAAGGTACAGGAGACACATTTCTTGAAGTTTTTGTTAACCTAATAGCTGATAGTCATACTTGGTGGAGCCCTCAATTAGTGCAAGAAATATCATGTCTGAGACCTTCTCTAAACCGAATCAGAAAATTTTTTTATTGCCTGGGTGTGATGATTACTTAGGACATCTTTCAGATGCTGGCTTTTCCCTTCACTTATATACAGTTGTTTTGGATATTACTGTGACAAGGTACCTTTGTAAATGAGCCTATGGCTCAAAGGTTTTCCAAACTGCTGTTTAAATAAAATAAATAAAATAAATATTGTTCCTAGGTAGATGAGATAATAATTGAAGGGATATCTTGCCCTTTTAAAAATTATCATATGGAGGTGTATACATATCCAATTTAGTCCCCAAGATAAGATTTTTACATACTATTGAATAATTATAAATTTCCATCCTTCATAATCATACAGGAGCTATAATATACAGATGGATGTACTGTATTTATTGCAGTTTGTATTTTGCTATATATAGTGTCTGCCTTAACAATTAGTATTTGAATTCCTGGTTATTTAACCCTGTAAGAGGATTACTAATGTAAACACCATTATGAAATTATTTGTTTCTATTTATTGGATCCATGAAAGACAATTTTTTTGTTTGTGGGCAAATACTTCTGTCTATATTGTATTATGTGTGAATCTTTGGAGCCTATTTTAATGTACTTTTTAAATTTGTTTAATGTTCTAATGATTTTGTCTAACCAATCAACAATAAACCAAGTGAAGTGGTCAATGTCCCATGACAGGGGAGTAGCCAGGCTATAGCCAGAAAGCCTGGGCCTTCATTTGGATTCAAAGATTTTGACCAAACATGCCTTAACTCTGCTGGCCATGGCTACCAATGTGCCCTAAACAGCACCTATGCATGGCCCTTCAGTTTTCAAAATCCTGGTTACTCCTCTTGCAGCCCAGCACCATACATCTGGACTTATATGAG
The DNA here is from genome assembly GCA_016271365.2 of Neoceratodus forsteri. Lineage (NCBI taxonomy): Eukaryota > Metazoa > Chordata > Ceratodontiformes > Ceratodontidae > Neoceratodus > Neoceratodus forsteri. The sequence goes on along the minus strand of CM057449.1, from coordinate 603,775,992 downwards.
ACCCTTAGGAGATGCTTTGCTATGCCCAAGGGTGACTTCTGGAAATATTTACAATTCCACAGCACCATTCACAGCTGTATTAAAAACCTTCTCTCTCACATTTCTAGTATCACCCCAGCTGCTTTGCTGTCCTGGTTTAAGGCCCCCAGGAATAGAAATGGTTTGATTTATTTTGCAGATATGCAGAAGGCCCTGATTCCTCTGAGAGAGTTTGAGGCAAATGGTACCAAACTCATTGTTTGGACATATCTGAAGCATGCTGGTCCAAACTTTGGTTCTTTATTCATAAGGCTTGTCCGGACTCCAGAAGCCCCTTAATCCAGAACAGACTAATGCACATGTGGCACCACTCCCCAGCTAGTCTAAAATCACTGGTCCTTCTGAACCAAGACAACTGTGGTGCTGCTTGACTCCAGGAGCTGACCTTCTCCATATTACATGGAGTTGCCCAAGACTCGGATCCTTTTGTACACATATACACCATAGCTGCAGCGGTTTTATGGGGAAAATGCACCCTTTCTTCCCTCATATCCTAAGGCTTCTCCCACCGTATTCAGGCATCCCCAGGTTTCAGTTGCACTGGCTGCTGATGGCAAGCATTGACACTAAGGGACTAATCCTCCAAAAGTGGAGAATCACAGATGTTCCTACTGTTACATACTGGCTTGCTTCTGTTGGGTCCTTGACCTGCATGGATAGGATGTCCCATTATGACAGGAAATCCTTGCCCTCATACCAGGCCTTATGGGACCCTTTTCTGTCCTTAGTACACTTTCTGCAAGACCTGCCCTCCCCCCTCCACTCCTCTGGCCAGTGACCCTGACTCCAGGTCTGAGTAACATTTAGAATACCTAACAAACAATTTGAATCCCACCTCATGTTTCTGTCATAGTATTCTGTTTATTGCTCTCTTTGTTCTTGTTATCATAATATTACTGACTTGTAATCTACTGAGATATTTAACCTACTGTGTTTGGACTCCATTGTAATGGTTCTGTAAGCCTGTGTCCTACCTCTGAAGTGTATTACCGTTCTTCTGTATTATATTTGACTAAAAATCTTTAACAAAAAGAATTAAGTGAAAAAAAGCCAATCAGAACTGTTTATTTTTAAACTTTTCAATACACTCTTACAACCATAAGAGGGTCTCTCATGGGAACAATTCTAAAATTTTAAATTTCCAAGTTCAGTTGCCAGAATTCATTTCACACATAGAGGTTTCTCTTATTTTCTGGAAAATAAAAAATTTCATTTTAAAATGAAGCTATATTTAAAAAAAAATACAGTAATTTGCTTAACATAATTTATAGTGCTACTTATAATATTTATAACAAACTGTGTCCAGTTCTGGAGACCAATTTTCTGGAAGGAAATTGACAAAACAGAGGCAGTCAAGAGAAGGACAACAAAGATGGTACATGGACTGTATCAGAAGCCTTATGAGGAAAGACTTAAGGACCTCAATATCTATTTAAAGGAGGAACGAAGGGAGCAGAGAGATATGATAGAGACTTTCAAGTACCTTAGGGGAATAAACAAGGTACAGGTGGAAAGCATATTTCAGAGAAAACTCTGCACAAGAACAGAGGAGCATGATATGAGGCTGAAGGGTGGAAGGCTCAGGGCTAATGCTACGAAGTACTTTTTCACTGAAAGAGTGGTGGAACCGTGGAACAGCCATCCAGCAGAAGTGGTGGGTGTGAAAACAATATAGGGGTTCAAGAGTGCATGGGACAGACATAAAGGTACCCTGGAGATGTGCAGAGCAGGAGAGCCACAGATCAAATAGGATCTGGGGCTGCAGCTGTGAGTAGGAAAATGGGCAACCTAGGTGGACCGTATGGTCCTTATCTGCTGACAGATTCAATGTTTCTATGTTTCTATATGCTTATAGAGTATATGCTGTTTCAGCATCTCTTTTGGTTATAAAAGTACCCTTTCAAGTCCTTTGTTTCCAGAACTGATCAGCTTCACTTCACAGTTCTCTCACCCAAGGATCCTGAGAAGGCAGTCTTATAACTCTAAGAGATGCCAGAACTGTACATATAAACATATATCACACTTTCTGACAGTGACATGTGGCAGAATTCTACAGGAACACAATAGAATCCAATGCTAGGGTGCATAGCAAGGGGGATTATTTCTAGGGGTGGGGAGGTCATCTTGCCCCTGTACAGGTCCCTGGTGAGACTGCACCTAGAGTACTGTGTGCAATTCTGGTTCCCCTACTTGAAAAGATACATCAAACTACTGGAGGAGGTACAGCGTAGGGCAACAGAAATGGTCCTGGAGTTGGGGGACAGAGCATATGAGGAGAGACTGAGAGAGCTCAATGTGTGTACCCTGGAGGAAAGAAGGGAGAGAGGATGATATGATTGAGATCTTCAAGTACCTGAAGGGTTTGAACAGAGTAGATACCAGGTGTATGCTCAATCTGAAGGGCGGAAGGGAAACCAAGGGATACTCAATGAAGTTGGAAGGGGGCAGGTTCAAGAGGGAACTGAGGAGGCACCATTTCACAGAAAGGGTGGTGGCAGAATGGAACGCTCTGCCAGAGTTTGTAGAGTTGGGGAGGGGCCTTAGACAAGTAGTGCATACGGTAACCTTCTCCGAGGTGCTGCCAGTCTATGGCAAGGGTGATGCTAGGGCACTCCTCACCAGGGAATTCAATGAGTGGTTGAAAAACTGGTGTGGAGCTCAGGGTTTTGGCTTTATTGGGGACTGGGGAGCAACCTGGAGGGATGCAGACCTATACTGGTGCGATGGTCTGCATCTGTCCAGGGGGGACCAGGATCCTAGGTGAGAAGTTTAAATGCTTCATTGGCAAGCATTTAAACTAGCCAAGGGGGGATGCACTGAAAAGGAGCAGGGAAATCCCAGCCTCCCCCCACAAAACATGGTAATTAGTGAGGTAAACACCAAGGTAGAGAAGTTATTAGGGAGCAGGACAGAGATAAATGTAAAAAGAGGCAAAGGCAGTAAGGACAGAAATGGGACTAAAAGGGGTAAGGCTATCAAAAAGTGGAGGGTGGTGAGTACCAATGCCAGTAGTCTGTGTAACGAGCTCTCTGAACTAGTGGCCTTGATGGAAGAGGGTTGCCTGGATATTGTGGCAGTCACAGAAACATGGTACACAGAGAACCATGACTGGGATGTCAACATACCAGGATACACAATCTACAGGAGGGACAGGGATGGTAAAAGAGGAGGAGGAGTAAGCCTCTGTGAAAAAGGAAGGGATCAAAGCAACAGAACTAAAGAGTAAACAGGGAGCAGATGAGGCACTCTGGGTCACCCTGAGACAGGAATGGCACCACAATCCGCACGGGATTGTATACAGACCCCCATCTCAGGGGGAGGGAATGGACAATGAAATGATAGAAGGCTTCCTTAGAATGGCAGAAAAAGGGGAGATATTGTTGATGGGGGACCTAAATATGCCAGATGTTAACTGGAGCACCTTTGCTGCAGGCACATCCAAGAGCAGGGTCATTCTTGATGCCCTACAGGGGGCATGCCTCAGACAGCTCGTATTGGAACCCACTGGAGGGAGCAATCTTAGACCTGGTACTCTCAAATGGGGGACGGGAAAGAATCTCAGATTTAGAGGTGGGTAGCCATCTGGGAACAAGCGACCACCAAACAGTGTGGTTCACGATAAACACAGCCATACAATCAAGCATCACAAAAGCAAGAGTATTGGACTTTAGGAGGGCTGACTTTGGGAAAATTAGAGAGTGCCTTAGAAAAGCACTAGCAAACAGTCAAGAAGGAGGGGTGGAGGAACAATGGGGAGTAATCAAAACAGCCATCACAGAGGCAACAAGCCTTTGTGTAAAGCAAATCAATAAAACACAACAAAGGAAAAAACCGCTATGGTTCTCAAAAGAGGTGGCAAGGAAGGATAAGGAGAAAAGGATAGCATTCAGGAAATATAAGGAAACACAGAAGAAGCAGGACAGAGAACTTTATCAGTTAAAGCAGAAAGAGGCTGGGAAGGCAGTCAGAATAGCAAAGGCCCAAACCGAGGAAAGGATAGCCAATTCTGTTAAGAAGGGGGATAAGACCTTTTATAGGTACATTAGGGAGTGAAGAAAGACCAAAGGAGGGATACTGAGGCTTAATAAAGGGGAGGGAATGTGGGTAGAGGGGGACAGTGAAAAAAGCAGGGATACTGAACGAATATTTCTGCTCAGTATTCACAAAGGAAGAGGAGGGGGAGGTACCTAAACCAAACAAGAGAAACACTCTGAAGACGAGGGTCGATACCAGTCCATTTACAGAAGAAAGGGTTCTGAACGAACTAATAAAATTGAAGGTGGACAAAGCAATGGGACCTGATGGGATTCATCCAAGAATTCTAAAAGAACTAAGGGTAGAACTAGTGACACCATTGACTACTCTCTTTAACAAATCATGGGAGGATGGGTTGATACCTGAGGACTGGAGGTGGGCAGATGTGATTCCTCTTCACAAAAGTGGGAGCAGGACAGAGGCAGGAAACTACAGACCAGTTAGTTTGACGTCAGTGGTAGGGAAAATGATGGAATCACTTCTGAAGGAAAAGAATTGTTGAGTACCCTAAGGCCAGTGGGGCAGGGACCCAAGGCAGCATGGATTCTACGATGGGAAAGGTCGTGTCAGATGAATCTAATAGATTTTGACTGGGTGACCAAAATAGTAGACCAGGGAGGGCTGCGGACATGGCCTACCTAGATTTTAGCAAGACATTTGATACAGTCCCATACAAAAGATTAATACACAAGTTAGCCAGCCTTAGAGTGGCCCCAAGGTGGTAGCCTGGATAAAAAATTGGCTAGACAACAGGACGCAAAGGGTAGTAGTAAATGGAGTGCACAGTGAAGAAAGGAGGGTTACTAGTGGGGTACCGAGGGGTTCAGTACTGGGATGGGTCCTTTTTAATGTCTTTATAAGTGACATTGTAGAGGAACTGGAAGGAAAAGTATGTCTCTTTGCAGATGACACAAAGATCTGCAACAGGGCTGATACACAAGATGGAGTGGAAAGGATGAGAAGGGACTTGGCAAGGTTGGAGGAATGGTCAAATGTATGGCAGCTCAGATTCAATGCAAAGAAGTGCAAGGTAATGCACATGGGAAACAAAAACCCAGAGGAAGAATACACAATGGGAGGTGAGATACTGACAACAGTAAAAATGGAAAGGGACCTGGGGGTAATTATATCAGATGACCTAAAGGTGAGCAAGCAATGTGAGAAGGCAGTAACGAAGGCTGGGGGGATACTGGGATGCATAGGAAGAGGCATCAATAGTAGAAAACAGGAAGTTGCTATCCTCTGTACAGACAGTTGGTGAGACCCTATCTGGAGTACTGTGTGCAGTTCTGGAGACCTCATCTCCACAAAGACATAGACAGAGTGGAGGCTGTCCAGAGGAGGCAACCAAATGGTGCAGGGTCTGCACCAGAAGACATACTAAGAAAGACTAAAGGAGCTTAATATGTATACCCTTGAGGAAATAAGGAGAGAGGGACGGATAGAAACTTTCACGCACTCTCAAGGGAATCAACAAAGTCCAAGAGGGCATCTTTCAGAAAAGAGATGTGCAAGAATAAAGCAACATTTGAAGATAGAGGAGATGGCTCAGAGGTAACGTGAGGAAGTATTTTTCATGGAGAGGTTTTGTGATGGCTGGAAACTCCCTGAGGAGGTCGTGGAGTCAAGAACAGTGGGGAATTCAAGAATGCATGGGACAGACATAAGGCAGTCCTAGTGGGGGGTAGGAGGAAGTAAGCTGTTGGTTAACTAGGATCTGCAGCTTATCTGTTAGGTAGGAAAATGGGCAGACTAGGTGGGCCAAGCGGTCCTTATCTGCCATCAAATTGTATGTTTCTATGTTTCTAGAGGAAGTCATATTGCAGCAGAGTGTTAGGGGCTTCAAGAAGGGGTGGGACAGATTTAAGGGGAAGGTACAAACCATGAGGGGATGGGAGACGGGAGGAGGGCATATGGGGGGGCAGCTACAGTCTAATGGACTGAAATGCTGCACACTCGAGCAAACTAGATAGACCAAATGGCCTGTATCTGCTGGCAATTTTGTATGTTCGCAAGTTACAGAGGAAGGTGCTACATGCTTATTATGAATCACTGCATTCTGGCTGACTTTGCTGTAAGTACTAGGGTGGCCATGGGGAGGAGTGTGGTGGTGTTCTGTGTGCCAGAGGGTGGATGAGGGTAGGGGGTTAGTTTTTCTGGAGTGGGTTGTTGGGGGAAAATTTGTGGGAGAATCTTCTCAGACTGTCAGTGAGGGAAGGGATTGTGGGTGCAGGTGGATGCAGCAGATAGAGGTGGTGGGATTGGGCACCTTACCACTGTTAATTATAGTGATGGGAGGGGTACCACTGGCAGAGTTGGGTACCTGACCACTGGTATGTTTAGTGATAAGTGGGAGTTACTGGTGGCAGTGGCTGAGCACCAGACACTGATAGTTCTATTTTGGTAGGTACCAGCAGTGGGACTGGCACCCAAGCACTAATGCTATGAGTGTTGGAGAGTGGAAGGGTACTGGTGGTGGGTCTGGGGGAAATACAAGTTTTTTTTATTCTTGACTGACTGGTAAATCATTCATGAATGAAAAAAGGCATCATGTCTTTTCTCACTTTTTTCCAACTTCATTTTTTGTTCACTCGTGTGTGCTCTGCAGTCTAAAAACAGAACTTTCTAATTTGGTCTTTTTGGATTGTGAAACAAATGAAATGCCCTCTTCTTGATCAACATCTAACGAATCTGAAAGTTTCATGTTTTAATACATTGTAAATTTTTTCATTATCTGTGCATAAAAAAATACACATAATGTGGATGAATTTTTCTTATTTCATTCCTTTAAGGCTCAGAAACTACTGAATTGATTGTATTGAAAATTGCCTTTCACTTAACTGCTAGGGCTAAAGTGTACTACAGAATGTCACTTTTCAAAGCATTAGATCTTTATATGACTGCAATACAAGTTGTGAAAAATAGGGGGGTTTTGACACATAGAAACATAAAATTTGACAGCAGATAAGGACCACCAGGTCCATCCAGTACGCCATTTTTTTTCTCTTCCTACTATGAAATATCGCAGATCCTACTTGATCTCTAGCTTCACCTCCTCTTTTGAAACACTAGGGTTCATGAATGAAAAAACTGTGAGGGTTCAAAACAAATACTGACTTAACTCTAATGTATGATTCCAACATATTTGAGAACACAACAGGTGGCGATAAAGAGGAGCACACTCTGCCATTTCAGTTGATCTAATTAGGAATGAAGGAACACATTGTCAGTAGAAGCAAACAGTTCTTCAGCTTCTCTTGCCCTTAGCTAGGCCGTATCTGTGATGAAGGAAACAAAGTGATTTTTGCCACTGATACCAGCAGTAGGTATCAAACTGTCCTGAACAATCTTGCTGGTTGCATCTCCCACGTCCTGCATTCCGGTCATGTCCCTCCTGCTTTTTTGTCTCAGTTCACTCCTGTGAATTCTGCCTTTATCCTTTTCCTGTAGGGCTGATTTCATATTGTTTTTTTTTTAATAATTAAAAGCAGTCAGGGAATCTTAGGGTTATTATTTTTTTTTTATTGTTAACAGAGAACACATGAAATGTAGCAAGAGTACTTTTTAAACCATGCCTTTGAAATCAATGACTTTATTGTTCTTCTTATACTTTGTCTTTATGTTTACAATTATCCATTCCCCCCCCCAAATAAACATTTTGTTTGTTAATATATTGCATTTTAGTGGTTACAGTACTTTACTACAACCCAGGAGACCCAGGTTCAAATACAACCACATCTCCTTATTGTGTGAACTTGCCCTTATGCAAGCCACTAGACCTCCTTGTGCGTTCATCCTCCAAACTGCTGTAAAACTTGGTAAAAGCAGGAACCTGTTAAAAATAGGGAGGGAGTATTGATAACATAAAATTTACGAGATTCATTTCTGTGTTTCAGTTGTACAGCACTTGTTTTGTTTTCAAAACAAGTTTCAAAAATAGCTCAGAACCAGAATAGATTACATATATTGCTTCCCCTGTTCCCTCCCCCAGGTCACACCAAAAAGCGAGCCTTGGCTCAATGTGCCTTTCCCAGTCACTCCTGTTCAAATGAATAAATAAATACAGCACCATCTGCACTCAGGTCAAGTATAAGTTGCTGTATAAGGGCAGCTCACACATAAAGCATTGTATTTCATTTATGAACTTGGGCAGGAAAAAAGCTCATTCTTTAAACTGAAGTACAAAAGTGAATGTGGTGTTTTAAGGGCTGGGGGCTGTCATCTCTCCCTTCCGGCTTAGTTCAAAACTATCCCACATTAGCCTGACATGGTTTAACAGTTTTCATTTAAAACAGATTTCAGAGCCCTATCATTATTTTAAGTGTATATGTTCTTTCCTTTTCTGTTTTGATTTGTTTTTCCCTCCCACCACCATGGCTCTAGCTGGTCTCCATTTCTGCCCTCTCCTTCCCCCACTTGGACTTGATTGTCAGACACATGGGGTGCCCTTCAATAACTGGGCCCCAGGGGGATAGAGTTGAGGACCAGGATACAGTTGTCACCTCGTGGACAGAAGAACAGGGGCCAGCTATCCAATACCAACATCATCCATGTGTGCTGAGGCTCATTTTTTGCTGCACTGCTGGGACAGTAATAATGAATGAGAAATGCTGGGAGAAAGGCCTGTGTGATTGTAACTGCATGGCATTACAAGCCCTTATCCTTAGGACTCAAGCCAATGTTCAACTAATTATATGTGCTGCAATCCCCAAGGCCATGTGGGGTCCATAGTGTTGTCACTAACTTCCACCTAACCACAAGATACTGTGAAGTCCAATCAGATGCATTTACATCCTCCTGAAATGTGATATGAACCTGGTTCTCCCATGCATTTATGTAGTAGAACCACATGATCAGACCCATAATTATATTCCTTCTATTCTGTTGCCGCTGTCATTAACATGCCCTCTTACTTAATACAGATGCATATTCTCTGATCAGGGAAATATGAGGAAATGCATGAGTCAAGGAATAACCTCTGTACCAAAGTTGGATTAAACTGCCTAGTATCACCACTGATGTTAAGCTCACCCCCATGATTGTTTGCAGCCCAGCCCTACTCACTCTTGTGATCAGCTATAATATCAAGAGGAGTGAGCTGCAGAGCATGGCAGTAGGAAGAGGGGGGGGAGGAAGGGGGGAACCAATCAAGACTAGCCTGGATATTTGGCACTAGCCAACCCCCAGTCAAGGACTGGCTTTAGGGGTATGTGCACAGAAGTATAGCTAGTTGATTTGTATCATTGGAGGTAGTTGGGCTTGGAAATGGAGAGTCATAATGATGCTTTTAGCTTCTGGCAAGGTTTTGGGAGCTGGCTATCACTTTTGTGTATTATGTGGGATTCCAGGAAAGGTAAAGGTGGGTGATAAAAGTTTGGAAAAGGGATGGAGGGTGACACCTTTTTTTAATGTAATTCCTGAATGCCCTTGGTTGAATACGAAAAGTGAAAACTATTCATTGTTTGGACAAATATCCAAGAAGCCTAGTATTCATTGTATTCAGGAATTCATACTTATTACTCCCACACTCCTCACTTACTGTACATCTATATCTACCTGATTTTTATCAAAAATTGGGTGTAAACTTCCATAAAGCTGCTTGAAATGCTGCAGATAAGTCCAAGTTTTGTACAGTAAATAAATCCAGTAAGATAAAATGTGGTATTGGCATAACAGGGCAGTTACCAACATTAACATATCTAGGAGCTGTGTCTGTTTTATGACTTTTGGTAAGCCCTCTCCCCCATGGGTGTGCTGATACCTCCTCAGACCCGGTATCAGAGGACACAACCTCAAAGCTAGAAATCTAGGTACAAAGTGAGATTGCATTTCAGTTGAGCTATGCTGGATAACTAAATTGGAAAGCAAGAAAACATTTTCAGATGTCGACCAGCCTAACCAGATTTCTGCAGTATGACAAAGTCAGACTAACCTGAAGTACACAGTATTTTAACATCCTTACACATGAAATGATTCAACACACAATAGGCTAAAATAAATCAGAACTGAACATTCACTTGGGGCTTACTTTTATGGTTTGTAATCATGCTTTACAGTTTCTTATTATACCTGCCTCTTCTATAGGGCAGAGACACCAAGAGCCCTTCTCAGGAATCAAACCTGGGACTCTGAATCTGGAAAGCAGTAGCTCTAATCATTCAGCTAAATGGAAATTTCTCCTAAGTGGGATGATAGACTGTACTTTTGACTTTCCATTACTATCACCATCTCACAACTATAGTAGAGTGCATGGCTGTTACTATTCCTCAACACTATATCACTCTGTATTTGGCAGCTGTCACTTCTGTGATGGCACTGCTTTTTACATATACAATAGCTTTCAAACTTCAGAGTCCATAACATTTCCAGGTAGTGTGGTCGACTGGTTTAGAGTGCAGTCCTGTGGAACAGGAGGCAATGGTTCAACTGCCAAATGAGCCATTTACTGTAAGATGCAAAGTAATTTACTAAACCCTCAGTGTTTAACTACCCAATGCTGTAATAATGGGTAGAAGCAGGGCTATACTGAACATGAGATATGCCATCACTGCCAAGCTGTCCTTAGCAACACAATTCCAAACAATGACAACATTCAATGTGTCTGAATATAGTACACTGCCTGCACACCATGGAATCAAATGTTTAGGATTTTGTTACCCTCCCCCCTTACTCCCTGATTCAGCTTACTCTCATACAGTTAAAGAGACAGTGATCAATTACCTGTAGAATGTGTTCATAGCTGCATTGTGTTGTGTAAGCAGTCAGTTTCATGACAAATGTTGCCATTTCAGTGCTCTTTTTTTCTCTTCTCCTTGGATGCCCCTGCTCTGTCTGACACACTGCCCAGCCCTGTCAACCTTTGTCTCTAGGACTTTTACCCGACTGGTATTCAGTACCTCACAAATCCCCCCTTCCCTCCATTGTGGCACCTCCTAGGTTCCCTTAGCCCAATAGGAGGCTAGGAAATGGATGTGTGGCAGCAGATAGCCCAGTTGACAGTGTAGAGCCTGCAAGGGAGTTGCAACATCGTCCCAAGTGACCTTGGCATTTTTTAGCTGTTTTCTCCCATCACTTGAGCACCCTGCAAGTGTGGACTAAGCAGACACATGCAAATGCATGTGTCGCAGTCAGCAGACACCCCCTTTCCTGTATGGCTCTGTATGCACTACCTCCTGTGATTGGCCAGGTGGCAGTGTCACAAGGGAGTCCATCATCCTCCTTTCTTGGAGGAGGAAAGCGTCCATTGAGAAACTTAATCCTCCTCCCCCAGCTGACCCCTGAGTGACCCTGGTCCATTCCTGAACCCAGTCGTGGAAGGTGAGGCATCAGTGCCTCAGCTCTCCACACCACTAGGCAGGGATATCTGAGTGCTCTCTCATTGTGAGGGGCTATAACATCTTGTGGTTGTATACAAGGACACACTGAACATTTCAATCAAATGTGAATTTGTCCTTTTGCAGACTAGTAGGGATCTTGCTTTTGGACACAAGATTTCTGGTTTAAATCCTATCTTGGAACTTTCTCTTTTATGTTCTAAATATAATTTACTGATAGATCTATGCATGGTCTGCTGTGGTCATACCATTACATTGGTTGTGAGGGTGGGTGTCCGCAGCCACAGAAAGGAGAAGTATATGCTGTGATTGAGCAGTTAGGCTGTGACATTAAGTGACTGATCATGGCAAGGAGGACTACCTTGAATGGGCATGCATGCAAGTATAAAGCAAATCCATTAAATCAATCTAATGGTGATTTCATCTTCCTTTGACCAGCATAGCCCTTGGCACATTGGTCCCTCAGTACTAACCCATCCCAGCTCTTTCTCTAGCAAGCTCTAAATTATATTTACTGGCAGTTGGGTCCACCCACAGGCTCGGTCAGACATGAGATGAAAGAGTTAGGTGTCTTCTCTGGTGTCCTGGCAGAAATTCCTCCATCAATAAAACAGATACTGTACATGAAACACACATCCCAGGAGATACAGTAGTTGAAAATCAACTGTTACAGCTCAGTGTGTTTTTCTTAAGAACAAACACAAATACAAAATAAAACTGTTGTCTCATCAACTCTGCTTCAATAATATGATGAGCTGATTAATCTAGGATTTAGAGAAAAAAAAATGCAAAAAAAATAAGGAGGCACTTTCTTCTTAAAGTTGCCAGTTTAGTGTACTTGAATGAAGTGGAGGGGGGGTGGGAACAAGCAGATGTACGTGCAACCTATTATATGGTAAGTCAAAATTACCCCTGATGAACAGAGTTGGAAGGATCAGCACTTACTGTAAATGAGTGAAATGCTAAGGAATCTGTGCAAGATATTACTTGTTCTACCAGAATAACAAAAAAGTATGGCTGGACAACTGAAGAAAACTAAAGAAAAAATGCCAACTGCATAGCTGTCTCTCATTATTCCAATATCCACCTTGCTCTAGTTAAAATAAAAGTAGACCCTGTTTAATTTTGAAAGGGAGTGAAGAAGATGGGGGCGAGAATTTCTGCCCTTTATTAATCAGGTAGAGAAGCCCTGTCTACTGAAATTCTTTCATTATCCTATGAGATAAGTGACCTTTGACCTTCAGTATCACTTACTTCCTTGGTAACAACTACTCCTGGCAGATCATTCCTCTTGTAGGCCTCATCCATATTCAAAGAGATGTCACATTCACCTAGCGCGAAGAGGCTAACTGAGTGAAATTTTCTTTTCTTCATCCAACCCAGAGAGAGAGAGCGAGAGAGAGCGAGACAGACTGAGAGATAGATTCACCACATGCAATCAAACTCTTTTCAAACCGTAATCAAAGAGAAAGGGGGTTCCAATTCAATCAAGGCATGAAGGACTCAAAGATTTTTTCCAATTTACCTTCATCTTGCAAATGAAACACAGCTCTCCCATTAATGGTTCCAGTGATTAGGCTGTCTGGAATCAAGCAAGACGGCAGGCACACTTGCAAAATGCCACTGAACTTCAAGTGAGCCAATGACATTTCACCAAATATTGACTTTCATGTAAACAGCCTTCGAGGTAAAACCAACATCAACTGTGAGCTCTGTACCTACTTTTTGACTGTAATATCATCTTTAAGGGTACAAATCTATGGAGGCTTGGTATTATGGACAACTGGGTGGCCCCAGACAATAAGTGGGGGCATAAACTATTGATACTCAATGGGTAGTAGGTGCATTTTTAAGTATGTTGTATTTCATATAGTTTCTATGTTTTTCTTCCTTATTTCTTCATTTCTTAGAACACTTGGGTGAAAATATACTCTATGCCCCTTAGACTTCATCAACTCTTGCAGCTTCTCAGTACACGACAGCACAAACATCTCCATCTGACATCATAGTCACTGCAAAGAGTGTGATGTCATAAGCAAAGGATTGTGACTTTATGTGTAGACAACACAAAATACCAGATGAAATCTATAGGGCATGGATCCTATTTTCATGTAACTGCCCTTAGTAATAAAGATTATGAAAAAAAAATATTTCCCATAATGCACCAGTAGCTTTGCAAGATCACCTTTTTTTTTAACTACAGCTCTCTTCATGATCAGTAGCACAGAATACCCTAGCTACCATCAACAACAAGCAGCTTCTGGGGAACAGGATGGCCCAACAGATATGTGTCAGGTTAAAACACCTATTACCTCTAAATAACTGGTTCAAATCCAGCCTAGTTTGGAAGTCATCAAACACCATTATCACCTGAGGGCTGCTTATTGGCCTATATGAAATTATGTGCAGTGGTCTCAGTCCAGTTCCCAGTGCAGCAGGTGTCCACATAACAAAAAAAGTCACCACTATTGACGCTAACTGGCACCTTAGTTGGCAGTCTCACATGAGAGGCCTAGGATTAAATGGGCATGGAGTCTGAACTTCCCACTCACCTATGTAGTGGGTTACTCCATGACAGGGTTGTGACACACTGGTGAGGTAGTGTGGGGCAGCCTGCACTGTGATCGACAATGATGTATCTGTCATGTAGATAAGCAGAGGGCTTCAGTTTTCAGTGCTGTTGATCTGGCACCTTACAAGAGCAATAACACATTTGCATGCACACACAAACACGCACACGACACACACACACACACACACACACACACACACACACGCACAATCATATTAAAGTAGCTATTAAAATAAAAGGCTTCAAATGATTATATTCTACTTTATTGTGATATGTAAGGAATAAGACACAATGAGGTGTGGTTTATGGTTTGATAAGAGCATGCCCCAGGTGCCTAATGAGGCATGAGGTGCTTGCACTGAGTGCCTTTAGCACCTGGGAAGTGCTCTTATCAGGCCTTAAGCCACACTTCGGAGTCTCTTATTCTGCTTATAAAATGGGTCCCCCAAGTAAAAAAGTTAATTAAAAAATTGCACATATAAAGAGTAAAAAACATGATATTATATAGGAAAAACAAGAAAGTAGTCCTTGTCATCGTATTGTAGTTGAAATGTTTGACTAAAATTAACTAGGGGGTTATGATGTCTGTCTGCCCTCCCCCACCACCGACATACACAAATTGCTCCAAAATATGTTTGTGTGTGTGTGTGTGTGTGTGTGTGTGTTTCATCAATTAGCAATGCCCTAGTTTTAGTAAGAGGAGTGGGTCTGGTGTGCCATGGAGTAGCAAAACAGTTTGAACTAATGGAGCAGCTGTTTCATCTGGCAGCCAAAACAGAGTGACTGTATTGTAGTGGGCTGTGATATCTGTCTGCTCCCCCCCCACACACACACACACACACAAACTTCTCCAGAATATGCTTTTTCTTTTGTCTGTGTGTGTTTTTCATCAATGAACAACCCTCTGGTTTTAGTAAGAGGAGTGGAAGTGTCTCTAGCCAGCTGTAGTATTTAGTGGTCAGGGGTGTAGCCAGAAATGTCCATTTTGTACACACAATCTCCAACAGTTACACCCCCTTCATTAAAAAATGTACACCCACTCTCCAAATGGTACCCCTTCCAAACAAATCAGATTGTTGTCAGATGATTCCTCTAATTTCTAAAGAGGTCATACATGCATCTGTCTCCTAAACAACAGAAGTTTAAACAGAGACACTCCTCAGTGGCCTACACTAACCTAAATACTACAGATTAGAATGAGAATGTTAACAGAAAGGCATATGGTTTGTGACAGGCACTCAACAAAACTGTACACAAATGTGTACAGTGAGTATGCCTGCCTACACCCTTGTTAGTGGTTTGCTGATAGCGCTTCCCCGATCGTGGTGTCAGGTCGGCTGCTTGCTCTGCAATAAATATTGAAGCCATTAATGATTTTATTTATTAAAAAAAAGCCTCATCTGAAACAGCCAGTGCAGTGTATCTGGTGAGCTGTGGAGAAGCAGAACAGTTTGAACTGATGGAGGAGCGGTTTCGGTTAGCAGCTGAAACAGAGTGTCTGGCAGCTATTCCCTGATCACCACGATAAACGTGTCTCGCTTGCTAAAGACATCATGACTGTGAACAAAAAAGCCTGGGGCCAAGAGTGCTAGCACCTTGTTTCAGTTGAAAGAGCTGATAGAGGAGCGGGTTTCGGCTTTGGTTTGAATGCCACAGTCTGGTGGCACGCGCATATCGTTCACTGGATCAGAGGCAGCTTTGTGAACAGAACCAAAAGAGGTGATAGTTTTATATTTTAAAAGAGGTACAAAGCATAAAAAAAAACCTTTTTGTGCATGATCCTGATACTACCGTGCTGTACAGTGTTAAACGTGGCTGCAGTAATACAGTTTGTGTTGCGGGGACAGGGGGGGTTGGGGGTTCAGGTTATCTATGTGTTCCATGATGTTGGAACAGTGATACCTGTCTTGTGGTGAGTCCTGACTGGCTGAAGAGGTGCCAGTTGGCACAATATGCCCTGATAAAGACATGGCCACAAGCACCTCTCAGCCAGTCAAGATACAGAAAACTTCAGATCCATTTTATAATGGTCAATGATTTATTTCAAATAATGCAGTACTTTCCCCCCCCATGTTTTTCTAAAAGCATCTGACTGTCCCTACCTAACCACAGAATTGTTATTTGTGACATCACTGTTTTTTGTCATGGAAAGCACTATGGTGTAATAAAAAAAGGCACTATGAGGCTAGTTAATTACAGTCTAATGTTCTTTTCAGACCTATTGTACAGGGTACCGAAAGGCATTAACACCTGGAAAGAAAAAGAGAAAAAAAAGTATCCTCTTGTGCTTTATAGCAGAGATTGTACCTTTATGTTTATGAAGTACTTACTGAAGTGCAGATCTGCTCTTTAATATAATTCAAATAAAAAAGCTGTGCAACTGTCTCTGCATATGTTACTCAGCTTTTCAAATTCACCATGTGGCAAATAATATGCTGGCTAAGGAGTACATTCACATAAAGATTTGTGGGCAAACCCCCCCCAAAAAAAAAAAAACAAGGGGAGAAGAGGGTTTGGTAGTGCACTGTAGATCCATTTTGCAGGAGCCAAAGTCAGTACAAGCATCTAGAGCTCTCCTGTGCTAGTGACTAGCATCAGGAATTGTTGATATTTACCAGGTACAGGTACAAGGGTCCTGGTGGAAATTAAAGAGGAAAATTTTGGCGATGGGTTAATAAAAATGTCAAAAACTGCTCTCCAGCCAGACCAGTAGTTTGTTGGCAGTACACTGTGCTGGCACGCTGGAGACTAGGGTTAGAGAGTGATCTTGGATATTCTTTTTTACTTGGTTGGAGGAGGACACTGTACATAAGAGCATACGAAAGCTGCCAGCAGGAAAAGGCCATCCTGGTCTATCTAGGCTGCTCAAGACTGCAGCTAACTCCCTATTCAGCAGCTGCCCTGCCCTCCTCTTCCCTCCCTTTACCCTGCCTTTTGCCCTGTCCCACCCCTTCTTGAAGCATTTCATTGTGTTACATGCCTCCACCTCCTGGTAGTGCATTCCACTTTGCCACCACCATCTTCGAAAAGAAATGTCTCCTCACTTCCTTCTTGAATCTACCCCACTCCAATCTCATGTCATGGCCCCTAGTGTCTCTCCCCACCCTCCTCCTATATAGATCCTGTGTCTGTTTTGATTATACCCTTCATGTATTTGAAGATCTCAATCATGACTCCCTTGTCCCTCCTCTCCTCCAGTGTATACATGTTTAAATCTCATAGTCTGAACTCATATGACAGTTCCCCTAGGCCCTGAATCATCTTTGTTGCCCTATGCTGCATCCCCTTCAGCAGCGTAATGTCCTTTTGTAGGTATGGGTGCCAGTACTGCATTCAGTATTCCAAGTGGGGTCTAACCAATAATCTGTATAATGGTAGAATAACCTCCCTTCTTCTTGAGGTAATGCCCCATGCAATGCACCCCAGCATTTTGCTGGCCATTGCTGCTGCCTTTCTGCATCGCATGGAATTGTTCATTGCTCCTGTGATGAGCACCCCCAGATCCTTCTCCTCTTTTACCTCCAGCTGCACCCCTCCACCCAGATGGTAGCTTCTCCTCGGAATTTTGTTCCAAAGTGCAGTACCTTGCATTTTTTTGCATTGAACCCAAGCTGCCATATCTCAGACCATGCCTCTAGCATTGCCAGATTCTCCTATAGCCCTTGCCACCCAGCCTGGTCATCCACCACCACTCCCATCTTGGGGTCATCCACAAATAGGTTGATTTTGCTCCTGATGCCCTCCAAGATGTCTGCAAAAAATATGCCAAACAGCACTGGGCCCAACAACGACCCCTGTGGAAGCCCACAGGCTTAGGGAATAAGTGTTCCCCACATATCACCACCCTCTACTGCCTATCTATTAGCCAGTTCTCCACTCACCCCACCAGTTTTGCTCCTGCCCCTGAGCCACATAGCTTGCTTCCAAGTCTCCCATGTGGTACTGAATTGAAGGCCTTACTGAAGTCTAGGTACAGGATATCCACCGCATGGCCTCTGTCAATTTGCCTAGTCACCCAGTCATAGAATTCCACCAGGTTGGTCTGGCATGACTTTCACTTGACAAAGCCATGCTGCCTCCCATCCTGCACCCCATTCACCTCCAGTAGTGCCACTAGCCTCTCCGTTAGGATGGTCTCCATTAGCTTCTCCACTAGGGACATTAGACTTACTGGCCAATAGTTCCCCAGTTTATCCTTAGGTCCACTCCTGTGGAGGGGAACCACATGAGCCAATCTCCAGTCATGGGGTATGCATCCTGTGTCTAGAGATTAATTAAATAATTCTGCCAAAGGTCCTGCCAGGACCTCTGCCAGCTCCTTCAGCACTTTTGGATGTACTCCATCCAGTCCTGGTGCCTTGTCCACCCTCAATGCCCTTAACCCCTCCAGCACCCTATCCACTGTGATTTCTCCATCCGTCACTCCCCCCATCTGTTTCTATCTTCACTCCTACTATGGATAGTGCTCACTCCCTTTCTTTCAGAAAGACTGAACAGAAATAGTTGTTGAGCACTTCTGCCTTTTCACCCCCCTCTTCCACCCATCCCCACTCCTTCTTAATTCTTACAATCTGATCCTTACAGCTTCTTTTCTCTCTGATGTACCTAAAGCAGTCTTTTTCCCCTTTTTTATGCCCTGCACCAGCCTGAGTTCTCTTGCCACCTTGGCTGCCCTTATCCCCCTGATAACTTCCTTTGCTTCTTGCAGATATTCCTCTCTATCCTCCTCCCTTCCTCCCTGATTTTCTGTATCTCCTGTAAGCTGCCCTATTTCTCCTCACCCTGTCTAAAACCCCTTTGCTGAGCCAGCTGTTTTTTTCCCTCAGCCTTCTTAGTCTAGACCCTACTGCAAGTTTCTGTTGCTTCCACTCTTCCCTGTCTTATCAGTTCCTACATTTGTTGTGTTTACATATCCAGTCAAATTTTGCACAGGAACTCCTGTACCACTTCCCTCATCATCTTAAAGTTGGTGTTCCTGAAATCCAGCACGCTTGTTCCAGATGCCCCCCTCTCTTCAGCTATCTGTAACTGGACCCATACTGTCGGTGATCATTCCCCCCCCCCCCAGTGGTTCCTCCACCCTCACATCCCTCTTCCACTCCCCGTTCATAAGTATGAGGTCAAGGGTGTTCCTTTCCCTAGTTGGTTCCTTGACCAACAGTACTAGAAAGATTTCCTGGAAAGTGTCCTGCATTACCTGCTCCCTTCTGTTCTTTGTGGGAGGTGTGTTCCACGCCACCCCTGGCAGGTTGAAGTCCCCTACTGTCACCATTCTCCCTTCCCGCAGTTCCTCCTGATCTGTTCTGCCAGTACCCTGTCCATCCCTTCAGATTGAGAGGGTGGCCTGTACACCACCACCAGTCTTAGTGATCTATTTTTGGGATCCTGTAGTTACACCCAAAGAGCTTCTGAATCTCCCTCATTTCTCTACTCCATTACACATTTTTAATCCCTCCTTTACATACAGCACCACCCCACCACCCCTTACCCTTTTCCGTATCCTTCCAGAGTAATCTTTACCCCGGAACTGTCATATCCCAGTCATGGATTTGGGTGGCCCATGTCTCAGTTATAGCTGCCAAGTCCAGTCCCCCTTCCTCCAGGACAGCCTGTAATTCCTCC
Organism: Neoceratodus forsteri; assembly: GCA_016271365.2. Classification (NCBI taxonomy): domain Eukaryota; kingdom Metazoa; phylum Chordata; order Ceratodontiformes; family Ceratodontidae; genus Neoceratodus; species Neoceratodus forsteri. Next base: position 603,756,390 of record CM057449.1, on the reverse strand, counting down.
CCTTTATTCCCCAGATTCCTAGCATTTAGTGTTTCCACCCTCTAATCCTTGTCTCTACCCTCCCCCCTGCCTGTCTCCCCTTATGTCTGCTCCCTTAGTAGTTGTCTTCCTCCTTACCTTGCTATCACGGGTGGTAAACACATTTGGTTTCACATCACTAGTCCTCCCAACTCCTGTATCCATCCTGCTACCCCCACTCCAGTTTAAATGCTCCACAATGTGCTTCCCTATTCTTTCCTTCAGTAAATTGTTTCCCTCCTCATTTAGGTGCAGTCTATTTTTTGCATACAGACTGCTATTCTCCCAGGTCCCCCCCCCCCCATCCTCCTACCAGCCCGTACCCCTTTTCCCGACACCAGGCCCCCAGCCATTCATTAAACTCTTGAATTCTTCCTTTTCTTGCCATACTTGCCCTGGGAATGGGAAGTACTTCTGAGAAGGTGACAGATCTGTCTGCTCCCTCACACAGATGTCCCAGTTCCTCAAACCTCCTCTTTACCTCCCCTATTGTCCCACCAGCCAGGTCATTCACACCCAGGTGTATTATTAGGTGAGGCCTTTCTCTTCCCCCACTTGCATACCTTAGCACAGATTGCTCCACCATTTCCACCTTCATTCCTGACATGGCTTCCACCCATATTCTACTGTGCCTCTCCCCTTGTACTGTCCCACCTCACCCCTCCTAGTATTGAGTCCCCCAACACCAAGACACCTCCCTTATTTCCCTCCACATCTTCCCCATCTCCTCTCCTTCTTCCTCCTGCACAATGGTCCCTCCTATTGTTGCTGTTTCTGCCCCAGTGTTCTCCACTGTACTCAACCCTTCCTGCCCCAATTCACCTATTTCTTCATCACCCTCCCCAGTCATTTTGTTCTTTGTACCCATAGACAATGCTTCCCCTTTCTCCTTCCCCTCCTTTGACCCCTCTGTTAGAGGTTGGCCCCCATCTGAGCTTACTGTGTTACCATCTCCCATGGATGCCAGATGTTCATGTTCCATGGATGGAGGGCTGAAGGACATTAGCCTGCAGCATGCCCCTGAGCATGGCTTGTCTGGATCTCAGTGGGGATAGCCATCTAAACTCCTCACAGTCTCGACAGGGTATGAAATATGCTCTTGAAGTGACTGGAGTAGGGATGGGGGGTTCTTAGGAAAAATTGACATTACTGGGGCATGTGACCCAAGAAAATTAAATTGCCACCCAGGAAGCTCTAAAACTGAAAACTATTAAATATGACATTTCATAAACACTGTAATGATGATCAAACACATTGTCAACAAATGTCACTCTGCCTGTGCTGGCAGTTTATGAGCAATTTATATTTACAGCAGAACAATGCATAGAGGGGTGTGCATTATGAGAATTTCATGCACACGCGAGGTGGTTTATTCAAGCATCACACATTAAGGGTGTATACAAAATTTAATAATCACACTACCCCATGTCTTATTTTATATAGTGTCTGAACATCAGTTTTTCCTTCGTTATTTCTGGTTTATGTGTTTGTCTCTTCCTCCTGTGTGTCTTTCTCTACCCCCATTCTGATTAGTGATTTATTTTCCAACAAAATATCACAAAAAATCTGAAAAGTAGATTTTTTTTTCTGATCAGGTTGCCATGATGAGATCCAGCTGCTATGACAACATCCGCCAGCACTGATGTAAAATGTTGACTGTAACAGGCACTGTCATTTTTTTTCTTTTCAGGAGCTAGTTTTGTGTTGGAGATAACATTAGGTATAATTGTAGGCTACTGGTTTGGAAAGAGAGCCTGGTTTTTACAAAATATGTGCCAAAATATGGAGGTAAAATAGAGCAGTACCAGTTTTAAAAGATAAATTGCAGTCTCACAGAGTGAACCTCTTGAGAATGTCAAGGGACCGTGGCATGTGTTATGTGTAGGAGCATTTGCCATACTGTAATAACCATTCGGTTATTATGGCCAATAATAACTGGACATCTTCATTGAAAAAAATTGATGGCCAGTTACTATATAACCTTAATAAAAAAGTACCTTATGTATATTTTCTTAAAAATAGCTGGCTCAGTTGCACCAAGTAGCATGGTGCAGGCTGGCATGGTAGAGACTCTGGTTCACACCCCAAGCTTGGGATGGTAGGAGCAGAGTCTTCCAGGGAGTGTGACAGAGCATTCTTAGGATGGTTGTTTCCCAGGCAGGCTAGAGATGATGAAGTTTGGCACCATGGGAGATGACACACTAGTGCCCCCCCAAGTCACTATTAATAATGCCTGTGCAACAAGCAGCACATGGTGTGTGCAAGAGGCATGTACCCTGGCTGTGCGGCTCCACATTCACAGACAGGCACACAGTGGCAGGCATGCACATATGTGTACTACCACATGGTGGTAGTCCACGGCCCCACCCCACCCCAGCATGCTGCTAGACATTGGCAGATTGCAGTACACAGGCAGGCATCCAATCTGCCCATCCTGGTCCCCTAGTGGATCCCCTGCTCCATGCAGAGCAGGGAATTCTGGGGCAGCACAGTACAGTAACTTTTCAAAAGACGATTCAGTGCCTGAATGGTGACCCCAAGCCCTCCATGCCTGCACCAGTGGACTGGGTCAGCACTGTGGTGTGGGTGGTTGTTGCCCTGCCACCTGCAGTGTTTCATGAGTGTGTGTGCAATGGATACAACAGGGACCCTACTGCTGTATCCTTCACCTCCTCACCCTGCACTCTATGCCTGTGTGAATGGCATGGAGTGAGGGCATGCCCCAGACATATACCCATTCAGCCATGCACATAGATGCATAACCGGCCTGAGGATTCAGTACAAAAGGGACACATGCTCCTTCTGTATATGCTGCCAAGGGTCCCTGGGACCCTTGATGTATGCTCATCATCTTAGGGGTGCCAATGCACCACAGATCCATGGTGCTTAGGCACAAAGACCCAGTGTGCAAAAGGGGCCAGTGTGTACACACTTAAGGAGGTGTGCAGAGGACTAAATAAAAATGTGGAAAATTTGGGCTCAGCTAGGCATGCCAGCTATCATACCTCCATGCCACCAAACTCTCCAAAGAGTCATGTTTATGCACCTCAGATACACCCATTGTCCCTTATGTGCTAACCTCACCCCCTAGTGGCAGGGAAAGGATAGACCTGGAAGAGTGGCTTGCTGAACATTGAGGAGTTTGGTATAGAATGCTGGTGGCTGTGGGATAAGTCTAAATAGTGGCAAATGGGTAAATAGGTATCTCAAAGGAGCTGTGTGCCTAGGGGCCAGGGGAGGAGATATAAATTGATACAAAGTTTATTGTTTTTTGAAAGCAGGAGGCTTGTTGCTAGTATTGCCATTTCACCAGAATCATAGTGGTTGCAAAGTCCCATTTCTGCTGAATCATGAAGGGTTAAAAAGCTCCTCCTCCAACTACCAAATTTATAAAAATAAATGCTAAGGAAATCTTGCTTTAAGGGGCCCTTAGAGGTTGTAATGAACATCGTAGAGGTTGCAAAGAAATCACTGGGGTCTCACCAACAACCCCTGGCTCCCCATAAATGATGCCCTTGCTTGCGAAACAAAGAAAATGATCCTGTAGTCAGAAATTACAGACTGTGCCTGCTGATGAGGGACATCTAACTTCTATTCACCCACACCCCATGTGCTCATGAGGGGAATGCTAAATTATTCACAGAGTCTGCTGTCTCTTTCAAAAGCAGTCTTGTGTAGCTTATAGTGTCCCTGAGCAGAGGAATGACTAGATAGAGGGAACAGTGGCAAAAAGCTCTTGCCTGGAGTTGTTTCCCTGCTCTCCATTGAAAGGAAGAACATGCTTCCAAACAGCAGTCCAGTCCTCTGCAATCTGCACAGGAATGTTAAGATGTATAGCACAAAGAGAAAGATTATGTTTTGGGATTGGGAGACTAAAATCAATTACAAAATAATTAGTCTGTTAATGTGTAAAACATGTTTTTAAATATTATGTTTATATAATTTTACTTTTTGAAGCAACATAGTTAATGTAATTTGTGTGGTCTTTCCTTGGTTTTAATGTAGTCTTCCTGTTAGATGGCCATCTGGACATAAAAATGCTGATCTGTGAGCAAAGAGAAGCCTAGTTAGGCAAACGTAACTCCCTATTAATTTAAAAAAGAATGAACTTCCTCAGTTCACCAGCTCCTAACCCTTTTATTTGTTTGTAAAAATGTCCTTCACCAGCCTCATGTGAGTTCACAAGCGTCATTCATTAATAAAACTCGCTAGATAGCCACAGATTTTGTTCAAAATCAGTTTTGTGTGCAGTGCCTGACATACATTTTGTTCTTTGCGCATGGCAGTGCAAGACTGAACTCTGTTTCTTGCTTCCTGCTGACTTTAATCACATACTACAGATTCGCAAACCAGATGCCCCAGAGACACGTGGAATAATGATGAACTAATAATATCTGCAGGGCACTGGATACTTCTGTTAGGGCCCAGTTTGGGGTCATTCAGAAAATGTTGCCCATCCAGACTAACATAAATATGGAGCAGATAATCATATCCGATAGTTACTCTCTGGTCAATTTGGGCCAGAATCATTGATGTGGAGCAGATAGAGGTATAGATAATAACACCATCTTGGTATAGACAATAGGTTCAATTATGTACTATTTGGGTATCTTTAATGTCATTTTAATTTAAAAAAGTAAATTCCAGAGTAGGCATGTAGCATGGAAGAACATGGGTCATGTGCATTTTATTCTTTGCACTCTTTGCATTGCTTTTGCCTTTTCTTCATTTCTGCCTTTAAGTTAGCTTGTGGCTTCTGTACTGTTCTTAGCTTTCATCTCACTGGTGTGAAATAATGATGTGTGGTGTGACTGCATGCGAGCACGCGCGTGTGTGTGTGTGTGTGTGTGTGTATGTGTGTGTTGCAGGAAGAGAAGGGGGTTGGTAGGTGTGAGGGGAGCAGCCAGCTGAAAAGAAACAGAGCTGTCTCTGACACAGAGGCACAGGCATGGGCCCCATCAGATCTGACAGGCCTACCCAACCTGAAATCATCTGAGCGCAGTTTCTGAAATCGTTTGAAACTGGCATGTCAGGGAGATGTTCACATGGAGGATGACATCTCCTCTTGGCACAGTTTAATGACATCCCCCGCTTGTCATTGCTCCCTTCATGCTTCACAAATAATAACAGTGGAGGAAATTCTGTACAAGTTCAGAAGTGGAGGGGGAAGGGTTGCTAAAGCACCAAAGTGCAGTCATGTGCAAGCCAGTTTAGAAGGATTCAAACTGGGTAGAATACGTGGCAAGCAGGGGAGTAAGATTTGGGTCTGATAAGAGAGGTGTCCAGGTACTGTAGCTGCAGGATATACTTGCAGAAGGCTGAATGTTTCCTACGGACACAAATGCATGGCACTCAACCACCTCAAGGATTAGGACGCAGACTAAAATCTTGTTCTCTACATAAAAGTTGGGATGGTGCAATGAAACAGTTTTAATCTCCAGCAAGTAGCACTGGAGTAGAACAGTAATGCAAAGATAATGACTTTAATGATGTACAGGGCAGATGTGACCTTAGAAAAATCAGTTACACTTCAGTTTACCTGCACAATGGTGCATTGCTATTCATACAGTAGTTACATTTTAATTAGTAAACAAATATTAGGGTATCAGTATGTTATTACATACTTAATTACTATAACAATTCAGAGAATATCCCTGGACATTACAATTACTTTCTCTCTAACAGTAGAGAAGTAACATAATCATGTCCAGAAAACTTGAAGTGCTACTAGAATATGTAAGTTATAACACATGATGGGTCATTGGTTGTGCTAGTTTTATCACATGCCTAGGAGTGTAGTAAGGCAGGAGATGGCAGGCCGAATGTCTTCAGTCCTTGGAAGTGTGGTAAAACCAGCACAACCAATGTCCTAAAGTGTCTTATTGTGCTTATAAAATGGGTCCATAGGCAGTTTTTGTTTTAAAATGAACACTCTAAAGTTCTAAAAGTCACAAAAAGTATAATAAAATATTATTAAAATAATTAAAATAGTCCCTTCACAGATGTGTTTATGTGTTTCGCCCATCAGTCATCTATCATTTTATACATTCAATACACTGTGTGATTGTTTACCACGGAATACAATAATTCAAAACTCTGCAGTATTCAAGTAGGTAAATGCTCACTCCTCCACTCCACTCCACACAAACACATATGGAATGGTAACATGGAATACATGAATTCAAAATCCTGCAGAATTCCACTGGTATGCACCCATAGACAAACACAGACTCACTTGTATACACCCATAGACAAACACAGAGGCTTCAAGTGGAGCCAGAACCTCAGTTTCATTTGTTGCAGGTTAAGGAGCAATGAGTTCCCCAGTAAATTGGTAAGGAAAAGAGAATATTTTTATGTGTGTAAGGAGGAGCTCGTGAATGTAAAGAACTTCAAATATTTAATTTAAGGTACTTTAATTTTTATAGTCTAGTCAAAGGTTTCTTTATACTCTATGGGCAGGATATTCAGAGCAGTTGTGCAATGGGCAAGAGTGATGCTCCGGCGCAACTGTGCTAATGCACATGAAAGTGATATTCAGTGGCAGCACATGCATCGCGGAACTTCCAATGCGCCAATGTGCAGTGGTAATGAATGCATGCTCAACTGCAGAGGGCATAGCCATGAATATGTGGCGCAGCGCGATATTCAACGGCAGATGAACGACACAAGTGTGGAGCAAACAGAACTTGCGCAGAGCAGACTTGAGCCCATAAAAAAAGGGAGCAAGTGAGGGAATGACTCTTGTGCCACAGGGGAGATTGACAGTGGGAGAGTGAGGGGGCAGGCAGGACAGCCAAAGGGGAGCCACAGAGTGAGAGGCAGGCTGGTAGAGGCACAGAGTGGGGACCAGGGAGCCTGAAAGAGCCACAGTCTGGGAGAGTGAGAGTGTGTGTGTGTGGTCATGGGACAGGGAGCAAGATCTCACTCAACAAGTGCCAGTGACACCCAGCACAGGAGGGGCTGCACAGGGCCATGGAGAGGTGGGAGGCAGAGGCCACAGACTGCAGGCCGGGTGGCCACAAACAGGGGTGCACCCAATGCAGGGGCACAGACAGCAGCCCACAGCCGGGGGGGCCAGGGGAGAGTGCCGCCTGGAGGAGGAGGATGTACAACCCAGGACATGACCAGTGCCATATGCCAGATGGAGGCAGTAATGAGGGATGTGAGGATGCAGCTCGCAGACCAGCACGACCGTGGAAGGGCCCGTCGGCTGTATGCCCGGAACAGATGGCACCATGCCCACATCAACTTCAAACAGTATTGTGACACAGATATCATGGGCCAGTACCACCTGAACCGGGCCATTCTGAGGTGGCTCTGTGAGCTGTGTGGTGAGGAGATGCAGGCACCCACAAGACAGAGCCATGCCCTGTCAGTAGAGATGATGGTCACGGCTGTTATGTGCCTACTCACCACGGGTACTTTCCAGAAACTAAGAGGGGACACAACAGGCATAACCCAGTCACCCGCATCATGGCTCCTCACACAATTCCTCAGCGCACTGCTGCCACATGCTGCGGAGTACATCCATTTCCCCAGCACATAGGCAGAGCATACAGCAAACATGCAGGAGTTTCACAGGGTGGCACAGTTGCCTGGTGTGCTAGGGGCCATTGACTGCACCCATGTAGTCATCCATGCACCACCCGTCCCAGAGGGGGTGGCCTACATAAACAGGAAGGGCTACCCTAGTGTCAACTGCCAGGTGGTGTGTGATGCCAGGGGGTGCATAATCAATGTCTGTGCCACACACCCTGGAGTAGCACACGATACCTTCATCTGGCACCAGTCGGCACTGTGCCACAGGTTCAAGAGTGGAGATATCCCCACTGGCCATCTAGTTGGTAAGTATGATGTGGATGCAGTATGCCGGGTACAGCAGGCAGGGTGTGTGGACGGTAGGGCATGGGTGCCAGGGTGTGTGGCCAGAATGGTGGGGGGGTGCATTGACACAGGCCACCATGCTAATCAGAGATCTTTCCACATAGATGACAGTGGCTACCCACTCCAGCTATGGCTACTCACACCATACCGGCATCTGTCGACCCCAGCACAGGAGCAGTACAATGAGGCACATGCCAGCACATGGAACATCATTAAGTGGGTGTTTTGGCTGCTGGAGGCTCGGTTCCATTGCCTGGATAGGTCTGGCAGTGCCCTACAGTACAGCCCCTCAAAGGCCTACAGCCTATTCCTGGCCTGCTGTATACTACACAACATGGCCACTGACCATGGGATAGCTGTTGAGGTTGAAGAGGGGGACACCAGTGGGGACGACGTGGCCGCTGGGCCTGGTGGTGGTGGGCAGCTCCCCTCTGGGTGAAGGGATCCCCGGCTGACAAGGATGGCCCAGCAGCACAGGGACACAATCGCTGAGGAGCATTATGGAGTGTGCAGGTGGGTGTATATGGCCACAGGCAGAGCCAGTGCCCGGGTCACAGTGTACAGGCAGACATGGGTGTGTGCCATGCCAGGGTCAGCGGAAGGGGGGGGCATGGACAGGCATAGGGAACAGACACCAATGCAGAAGGAAGCACAGGTCTGCACACCACACTTACACACCCACACCCACACACACCTGCGCATGTACACATGCACACAGGACTCATCATGCCACCACCCAGTGGCAGGCACTGGGCATGTGTCAGATGCTGAGTGGCACTGCACAGTGGCAAGCAGTTCAGTGCTGGCATCATCATGCACATGCCACAGCAGCCAGCAGCTGGACAGGTAGGCACATGGGCCATGTGCGGCATCAACCACGGATGCCATGGCCATGGGACGCACATGCACATGCCGCACCAATGTGCACACAGGGCAGCAGCATACAGCGGATGTGGAGGTGTGTGAGTCACGACCACCGCACAGTAGCATGGCCGCCATGGACATGTGAACGGCCCCACCAGGAATACACAGCGGTCGCAGGCTGAACGTCCACCACAGGGTGTGTCAAAGATGGCCCCCCTGAGCTGACACTGCGGGATCTGACCGGGTCCATGCAGCTGTCTGCAGGTCCCTGAACATGCCCACACCAGGTGTGCTGGGAATGCCCACAGCTGACCCCGGCATCGACACCATGGGGGTCGCACGATGCCGGGCCCGAGGGGTGGAGAATGTGCTCTGCGGTGTGAGAGGCAGACGGCCATGAACCAGCGCAGCCAGTGTTGACAGTCTGGCTGTGACCGCAGCAGTCAGCCGATCCATGGCTGCAGCCGTGTCCACCCACATATGCACGTACTCATCCAGGAGCATGACGAAGTCCCTGTCTTGCAGTTCTACTGCCTGGCGCAGCTCCACGCAGAGCACACACTCCTCTGCCATGACCAGCACCTGCTGCTCAACAGAGGCCTGGAGCAGATGGGTGTGCTCGTCCAAGGTGTCGGCGCCCTGAGGCGCAGGGGCACTATGCCGACCCATGGGTGTATCCCAACCCTGCAGCCCAGCACCCCACAAAGGTGGGCACTGCACTGTGGGTCCCTCCTGGGGCTGGATACCATGTGGTGCACCAATGGCTGGCACTGCCTCAGGCCCCCCCCAATGCCATCCATCCACTGCGGCCACCCCTCCAGCTGCTGTGTGCAGGGTAACAACTGTGCAGCTGCACCACCAACAGTACCACCATCAGCCATAGCTGCACCAGTGGCAGCCTTGGCTACACCGGCCACAGTGACCAGTGTGCAGGCAACCACCACTGAGTCACCATCTGTGCTGCCATGTTGGGCATGTGGTATGGGTGTCTCCCCTGCAGCCATGACATCGCTGTCCGGGATGTAGGTGTCATCGTCATTGGAAGTGGACCCCTTCCCGATCTGCATCTCAGCACACAGGACACCATGACTGGCGTCATGCTGAATCACAGCCAGGGCCTTGTCCACAACCGTGCCACTGGCATCTGGACAGACAGTGACACTGACCTGCAGTCGATCCAGCCCACAGTGTCCAGTAGAGGTGGATGGATGGTCCTCTGGGTCCAGGACCGCACCCACAGTGGAAACCCCCAACCCTGCTGCTGCATGCAGGTGTTCAGGAGCTAAAAGGGAACACAGTCGCATTAGTGTTGCTGATACCCACCCCTGGCCCTAGCCCCCTGCCCCCATGCCCCCATCACAGCCATGCCTACCTTGCAGTGATGGGCTACCACCCATCTGGAATCCACAGCCGGGCATCCCCTTGATGGCACTGCACCACATGGTGGCTTCCACCATCTCCTCCTGTGGAGTAAGGATGGGCACAGCAGGCTAACCCCCACCTGTGGCGACACACTACACCCAGATGGCTGCCACCTTCTCCTTGATGCACCTCCAGTCTGTGTTGACCTTCTTTTTGTGCTCCTGCACAGACCATTGTTGCCTGGCCTGCTGGTTCACAGCATGGGCCACACCCTCCCATGCTGTTGTCTGGGCCTGTAGGGTGCCTGTGGAGCCACTCAGGAGTGGCTTCTGGTCCAGGAATTCCTGGAATAGGGCATCAGACTCCACTCTGGTTAAGTTCAGCCTGCACTTGTGTGCCGGCCCACGCTCTTCGGTCTCCTCTCACTTGGACATGCTTCTTCCTGTGAAGATAGACATGTGTTAGTATGGCCTGGAAGGATCCCCCACCCTCCCATTCCACTGTCAGCCAGCCCGCAGCGTGTATCTCACTTCTAAGGGATGCAATACTGGTCCTTACTCTGTTTATTCCCCTGGCGCCTTTATAGCGCATCACATGCAAATGAGGGGTTGCACAACTATAATGACATGCAAATGCAGCTTATGCACCATTGATAGGCTAATCAGTTGATTTGCATATAGCATCTGAATATCGCGGAGTTGCGCATTGCATAATGTGTGACACAGCCCGTGCTGTGTGCATGTGTGGTCCACCGGCACATACAACAGCGATGCGGTCTACGCAACATGAGCGTTAGGCAGTACAGCACCCGGCCTCTATTGCACGTGTGGCACCCGTGTGCTGTATGGCCTATGATGCCCAGGAACCAGTCAGTCGATGGTGCTCTGGTACCATGACATCGATGGCGTCACTGCACAATAAGTGCCATGGCACCCGTGCACAATAGGACCATGTACTGTGGCATCCACGTGGCCCTAATGCACTTCATGCCTGTTATGCTCAATGGCGCTGTGGCGCAGGGTGCACAGCCCGACCTTTGACACCACGGGTGTCCTATGCCCTTGCACGAATTGCATTGGCAGCACATCGCGGAGCATGCCACGCATCAGCAGCATGTGTGGCATGTGTGCTGCTGGGCACCATTTTGCCATGCCAAGCTAGCTGCTATCATGCTGCTCCGTACAGCACCCAGGGCCCCCAACTGGACACAGGTTGAGTTGGTCAACCTCATGGCCCTAGTGGAGCCATGTGATGGCTCCTTGTTTGGTCAGGTGCCCCTAAACAGGCCTTGGACTGATGTTTAGCAGGAGGTGGCTGATGGTCTCGAGGAGGCCACAGGTGACGCCGTACTGGGGAGCAGTGCAGGCACCGCTACAGGGACCTGCAGCGGAGGGACCAGGAGCGGCTGTGGATGTTACAGGTATGCATCCAGAGGGGTGCCATGCCACAGCCAGGTAAGTGCACAGCGCTTGTGCCCATTCCCATCCAGTGGTCCTTGGAGCAGTACCATTGGCATGCCATGCTGCAGGGGGGCCTTAGGCAGTGGACCTGTGGTGAGTGGTGGTACGCCGTGGCTACCCAGTGCCACTGTGTCACTGGCACGATGCACAGGGTGTCACACTGTGCCGGGGGGGCCTGTGGTGTTGCCTGGTACTGATGTGTCTTTTACCATACGTTCCTCCTAGGCTCTGAGGATCAGAGGCAGGCCCGCCTCACTGGAACTGCGGCTGGGCCAGGATGGGCCACCACAGGGGGAGACGTGCACCAATAGCAGGCTGCATGGTCATGGCAGCTGGACAACCTCAGGGTGTGCCTCAGCATACAGGTAGGCACATTCACATGCGTCTATGTTGTGCGGGGCAGACAGCAGGGGTGGGGGTGGGGCACAGCCCTCTGTGCACATGGCCCCCCCTGCTGTGCACTGCCTGTGGTGTCCTATGCACCGCATTAGGCTAGTGCACATGTGGGTTGCTGATGCAGGTGTGCTGTGGGTGCACACGGGCCCTGGCTGTGCCACTGCCAACCGACAGCATGGCCATGTCGCCTGCCTGCCTTGGCAGTGGTGTGCTGCTCATGGGCGGTGTTGGTGTACAGTGCCGTGCATGGCTGTGGGTACCCGGGCAGGTGGCTCGTGTGGGTGCACTCACTGCGGGTGGTGGCATGCCAGCCCAGGAGCACATGTCAACGATGCCTGCTGTGCACAGTGGGTGGGCTGCAGCGTTCCGGCCATGCACTCATTGGGTGTTCACTCCTTTGTCGTAGGTGTCGGGATACGTGATCCACATGCACGCCTTCTCCGGCAGATCCTACATTTGACAACAGCCACACTACAGGTGGTGCAGCAGCTGGCGCTGTCCCAGTGAAGACGGTGGCACCGATGCCCACAATGGCCTGGAGTGGGGCGCGGATGCCCATAGTGACCATCCACTGAATTCCTCACCCCTTCCCTGTGCGACTTCCCTTGCCCTCCCTTATCTCCTTCCCTTACCTTTGCCCCTGCCTCCCTTCCCTGGCCTCCCTGTCTGTGGGTGGTCCCTCCTTTCCCTTTCCCTTGTACATTTGTAAATAGTTTTGTTTATCATGTTGCAATACATTATTTTCCGTTACCCTTCTGTGTCCATGTCTGCTTTGTGGCTGGTGTGTGGAGCCATGCTGCAATGGTGTGCCTGGCTGCTGTGTTGTCTGTCTGGGCTGGTTGGGGGGTTGTGCCTGATGGTGTTCCACCATGGGTTGGGTGGGGTGGCTGTGGCCGGTCTTTCTAGATTGTGTAGTGTGTGCCTTGTGCACTGTTTGCCTGTGTGTTGCTGGCAGTGGCCAGGGTGGCATGTCCCCAGCCTCCCTGTTGGTGTTCCCAGGGGTTGTGTGACAGGGGCCGTTGTTGCCACCCTACCACCGTGCCCCACTGGGGTGCGCATGGTCAGGGGCCTACTGCCTCCTCCTGCTCACTGGGTGGTGTGCCCACGTGTGGCCACCATGCCTCTCACATGGCACACTATGCATCCCGGTGGTGGGACCTCTCACCCCTGTGGCATGCCACCTGCTGTGCCTGTTGCCTTTCCATGTGTGTCCTGGGGCATGCTCCTGTGCACCTTGCACACTGGTGGCTGCTACTCATGTGCTACGTGGCCTGTTCTCTTGCGCATCCCTGGGTGCACTGTGACGCTTCTTGACATGCTCCCTGGTGCATCCCCGGTTGAGCTATGGTGCTTCTTATGGCGCATCTGTGTGATATTCAGCTGCATTGCACAGGCGCATCCTGTTGTGCGCAACCTTTGAATATCATGCTGGATGCACCATGGTGCACTGTATTTGCACTGCACCCCTCTTGTGCCTCCCTCTGGTGCATTTCTGAATATCCCAGCCTATGAGTAAAGGTGGAAGCTGTGTTTGTGATGGAAATCAGGAATAAGTGAAGTTGCTCATGAATTCTGTATGTGAGTTGTCTAAATTCAAAATCCTGCTGCCTGAACTTTTTCAAACCAATGACATTGTGGAGTATTGAGATATGGGTCTCAGAACTTGTTAAGCCTATCAGGAAACAGGAAACTTCTAACCCCTTTTATCCTGGTCCAAAAAAAAGCAAATGACTCACAAAATGTCAGTTCAGCAGCAGTTGGCAGAAGGAGACAGATTGCCATTCTACTTTTTTCTTTTATAACTTGGATTAGTCACCTAGAATGTATAGTCTAGTCAGTTCATTACTACAGTATTAGGCATTTGAACATAGATATAGTGCTATTCAAATCTTTATCCACTTTCTTCACTATAGTTGCATTTAGCTAATTAAGTGATGATTACAGCAGTCCCTGCAATGTCTCTCAGTAACATACTATATCAACAGAAGATTTACTTTTTAAACTTCTAAGCTTAGCCATTGAAGTAAAGATTTTATGATTTGCTAGGGTCTGCACTGAAATTCAAGCCTCCTTGATACTTCTCTTGCTGTAACCCTTAACTCTTCCTGATTCATTTCACCATCTTTTCAGGTTGGGAAAGCAGTGTAGCCTAGTAGTTTGAGTACTGAACTCTGACCACATTTAAATCTCCCCATAGCCACTGGCTCACTGATTGATTTTCAGCTAGTCACTTATTTATTTATTAGCTTTTGTTTACCGTGTAAGCACACTTGACAAAGGAATGCCTATTTTCAGGTGCGACCCAGGAGGCAAGGTGTACAACTAGTGCAAAGAAATTGACAATAATGTAAGATACAAGCAATGCGCAAAGGGTTATAAATGGTACAAAGGATTAACAATAATGTAAAATACAAGCAATGAGAATGATCGACAAAGTACAAGCAATGATCATAGAATCTGACATCCCTGTGCTTCAGTTTTTTGTATACACATTTTATCCTCCGGTCTCCCCAGGCTGCCCCATTCAGACTGAACCCCCCTCAGCCATTTCACCACATCATCGCTGGGACTTGCTTTGGCCTACGCCCTCTGCCACATGGCTGTGGTGGTGCCCAGTTGCCGGGTGTGGTGGAGCCTGCAGAAGGCCAGTCGTCACCCACAGCCCAGAGTGTTTTCCTCCATTTTTCTCCCTTTCCCATCCCCATCACTGGGATGCACATGCCAGACATGCATGCATGGAGGCACATGCATGCCCATGGATGCCCTGCAGCACCCTCCCTTCTCTGGCATCCAACAGATCCGCACTACCCTTGGGCCTCCACCTGGGGGGCACTCGTTCATTGGAAGCACCAGTCCTTCCTCTGAGGGCGTGGAGAACAGTCCTCTGGATGCTCAATCATCTCCTTCCCCAGTTGACCCTGGCAGTCCGCTTGCACAGTGAACACAGGTCGTCAACATGGCAGGAGGTAAGGCACGGATGACTCAGCCCTCCACACCACTAGGCCAGCCCTGTGCTTCAGTTAATAGCTGTGCACCAGAGTGTAGATGCACTCATAATAAACACAAAATGATACATCCCAGCTGTGGTATCATCGGTAAATACTGTCTGTCAATATGCTTGTCCATCCATATGTCTGTCTATCTGTTTGTCTGTCTGTCTATCTATCTTCCCCGACAGTATAACCTCCCTCTTTCCCAGGCCTGCGCACTCTTCAACCTGCAGACAATCCTCTGGTTGCTCTTTACAACCCTGCTACGCTGCAGCTCCCACAGTCAGTGCTCATTTGCTTACAGGGACACACAACTCTTCAGTGCTCTGCCTCAGTCTCTCACCCAGTGCTTGGCCATTGCTGTTTTCAAATGCATTCTAACAAACTGCCTTCTTAACAATTCTTCATGCAACTGCCCCTAACCTTTACCTTTCCTTTTTCTCTAATTTATTTGACTATCCCCATAATGTCTGTCCCTTCCCCCGCTGCTTTTTCCTCCCTCTTTTGCAAACCGATCCCCCACATCTGCTCCTGCACCTAACACGTTTTCTTCCTTACCTTCCCCTTACAATTCCCCTCCATCTATCCCAGTCTCCCTCTCCAGTATAATTCCATTGCTTTATCCCAAACTCTTTTCAAGTGTGTCTTGACTCAGGTCTCTGTTTTTCATAATTCACTTTGAGTTCCACTGTCAATCACTTTGTAAAATGAATTCCTGTGTATATATTGTTTATTTCATTATTGTTTGCTATACTATACAATGTTTACCTGTATGTACAGATTTTGCATAATTGTTGTATATTTTCATTGCTGTATCTCCCCCTCCCCTTTCCCCCAGGTTGCACCTGGAAACGAGCCCCAGCTCAGTGTGCCCTCCTGGTGAAACATTTTTAAATAAAAAATAAATAAAATAATTTGCCCTACCCTTCCCACAGTTCCCTAAGTTTCCACCAACAAAGCTTTATATTTTATGGTGTTACTTCCTCAACTGATTTGTACATAAAACTTTGTAAATTCTTGTGTTTTACCTCAATTTTTTGTACGTAGTTCTCCAGTACATTCTATATGTTTTTTGTAATTGTTTTGTTTTGCTCCCTGTACTGTTCTCTTCTGGACTCTGATACACTGGACACTTGAGGAAATGGGCAATTTTGCTCACTTGCCTTTCCAGTATAAAATAAAACTGAAATGAAATGAAATATTTTTCTATTTATTCATTATCATCCATGTGATCCTCTTTCCTTGCCAACCATTCATTTCTCTTAACCATCTGCCTCACAAATAAGGGACAAGGATAGATAGATGGATAGATAGATAGATAGACAGACAGACAGAGAGATATACTGATAGAGACGTATTTCTGCTGGTTATTATGATAGACAGACTAAAATGTAAATCACCAATTACATGGGCACATATTACAGTTGATTAGCTTATCTCACCTTTAATAAATAAAACTTGAAAATGCTCACCATGTTTATATGTCAGGCAGTAATCATATTTTGCAGTATTCCAATTTGAATCAGATTACTGAGTGCATGTAAACATGGTGACTATGAGGGATGTGGACTACCAAACTATAATGCTCTGTGGAGTATCTTTACTGTGGAAGTGAATCATCTGTCCAACAAGCATGAAGTTGTACTACAGTTAGTAATAGATGAAAATCTCTGAGCTGTGCCTGATTTTCAGGGATGTCCCTGGATTTTTTCCAAAATAATCTTCGCCACATCTACATTTGTCATTGTGACATCATGGTTCTTTTAGCAGCATATGGATTCTTTTAAAGCAACAGTGCACTAAAGTCAGCCATTGAAACTGATTCTGTCATTTTTAACCGTAGCAAAATTCAAGACATCTTCCAGTTTCATTTCCTGGTAAAATTGTCTACTGCTACCAGAATTTAGGTATTTTATCAATGTTTTATATTACTCAAGAAAAAAATGAATGTCTCATTTGGCTTAGAAATAGCATTATAAAACTGAGAAAGTGTTAGGATAAAAAAATAAAAATATGCAGTATCTATGGAACAGACTAGGAATCACCACTGACAAAGGGTCAGGACAAAAAAAAACAGTACATAAGGAATAGACTAGGAATTTATTTATTAATTTGGTAACTGGGTTGATACACTGATCTGAAGACCTTTTTCAGGCATGGTCCACGCCAGAAACTGGCACATACAATATAAAAATACAGTGAGAGAGCAGTGTGAATCATACAGGGAACATAACAGTGTAGGTGAAGCTAACAGAGAAAATGTAAGGTAAACAGTACCAGGTACATCAGCAATTCAGCAAACATGGTATATAACATTTAGGTAAACAGGGTAAGGTTGCTTCATCAATTAGACAAGCAGATGTAATATATATGGTAATATTTTATCGATGGACACTGGAAATTAGCATCTTGGAATTTTTATTTTTTTTTGCTGCACTGCTGCTTTAAATTTTATTTTACCGGTTTCTCCATTTGTTTCTATCTTGGATTTTGAAATAGGAAAAATGTGATCTATAATCAGTGCTTAGCAACACTAGTTGAATAGTAATTCCTTTCTTGTCAAGAATCACCTTTGGATGGACATTAGCCACTTCATAAATTTGAACTTGCACAGCAGGACAAGTCATCTTTATACAAAAACCTTTACAGAAATGGATCATTGCATTTTTTTGAAGAGGGGGATTTTTGTGTTCTTCAATATTTTGTTTTTACATTTATTAATATTTTAACGATATTTTGATGTATAAAATATTTCATATGGTTGCCATTTCAAGGTGTTTACACGCTCATCAAGAGTGTCATGCCATGGTCTGTATCATGTCAGAACACATCACCTTTAGTTTGCAGTCCTCTCATCCACAGAATAAGGAAGGCAGCACTCTTGTAGTAAATACAGATAATGTTGCATGTATAAATATATGTAGCATATGCCCTTATGTTGCTTAGGATGCAAAGTTATGTCAGTGGTTATTATCTGCCAATAATGCCTGCCTCTTCTGTAATTAGAGCTGAAACATGTTGCAGTATAATGCTGGGGTAATATTTTTCAACACAGTGCAGTTCTGTTTGACAAATGAGCATTTGCTGATATTTTTTAACAACAGTTTATTGACAGGGATCAGAAAATGCTAGATGGTTCTCATACTGGTTCTGATTATTCATTGGAGACAACTCATATGGATCAGGATGTCAACAAGTATCCTATGTTTGCAGAACAAAACAAAAATACCACCATTATCCAAATTTATAAACTCTATAAAAAGCTTAAATTAGGCAAAGCAGCTTGTTCTAACAATCTTAATTTGGATTTATTAAAAACAAATCTGCCAGAATAATGGCTGGAACATTATTATTTAATCTCTCATTATCTACATTTAAATTCCTTACTAGTTGGGAAACAGCTGGGGTGATTCTGATTTACAAGCCTGGAAATAACATAGATACTTGTTAATTTCTTGCTGTTCTCTGTCTTTTATGTAGCTTATTTAAAAAGGTTGCCAGTGAGCAAAGTCCCAACTTTGTTTGACCAAAAGCTTAATCCCTCCATGGTGATCTCAATTTAGAAAGAATTATTCAACTCCAGCAGCCTTTATTGATTGTGTTAAGAACACTTTGTTAGCTATGAATCCGTATATTTACTCGGCAGCAAAGAAAATAAATGTTGGAAAAGGCCCTTTGAAAAAGCTAAAAAAATATATGTCTCGCAATGACAGGGAGAGGATTAGAAAGGGCATTATTAGTCCAAGTTTAGATTACAAGTAATCTGATCTATCAAACTACTCTTCCCCAGCCCAACAAAAATTGTGATATTTTAGACACATTAATTTGTCTTGGAATTGCTGACTTTCTTCTTGACCGTAATTTAGATAAACAACTCTAAGAAACTGGAGCAACTTGACCATTGTTACAAGGAGAGAGTGAGTGAGAGAGTGAGAGAGAGAGCAAGAGAGAGAAAGAAATAATGTGAGTGAATGAGTAAGTGAGTGAGTGAGTGAGTGAATGAGTGAGTCAGAAAAAAAGAAAGAGAAAGTATTATTTCTAAATGCAGGCACCAAGTCAGGTAGGATTATCATTGTAATGATATGGTTCTTTCAAATTTTGATTAATCTTTGAAAGACAAAAACATAGAAACATAAACTTTGTTGGCAGATAAGGACATAGTGGACCATACAATCTGACCATTTTGTCCTTACCTGTATTGTTACCACAGATGCTACCTGAACTCTGGCTGCCTCCACCCCCACCCACTTTCCTACCAAGGTTCCTTTGTGCCTATGCCATGCATGCTTGAAGTCCACCACTGTATTTTCCTCCAACACTTCTGCTGGATGGCTGTTTCAGACATCCACCACTCTTTCAATGAAGAAGTATTTCTTCACATCCCTGCTAAATATGCCCTTCCATTCAGCTTCATAGCATGTCTCTTTGTTCTCATGCCTCTTCTCTTCAGAAAAATATTTTACTCATTTACCTTATTCACCTCTGAGAAGTACTTATAGGTAGCCATCATGTCTCTCCTCTCTTCCATATTGAACTCCCTCAATCTCTCTTCATTGGGATAATGATGCAGTCCATGCATCATTTTCATTGCCCTACTCTGGACAGCCTCCACCCAGTCTATGTATTTTCTGAGACGCGATCTCCAGAACTGAACATAGTACTCCACATGGTGTCACACCAACGATCGATGCAGTTGTAACACCACCTCTCTCCATCTTCTAGTGATCCCCCTCCCTGTGCATCCTAGCATTTTGCTGGAATGCCCACTGCCTTGTCACACTGCCTCACCACCTTGAAGTCATCAGATATGAAAATCTCAATGCATAGGTGCTGAAACCTATAGATGAGGAATGGCAGCAGACCCCCCACTTTTGTTCAACAGCATTCAAAGCAACCCTTTAATTCATGATCTCTTGCATTATTATTACATCCCCATACATACTTTTCTCCATGTTCTGGCACTCCTCTCCCAAGTTACATTTTCTGTTTGGCTCTTTCAGTACCTCTCCTCACATTTTATACACTGCCATGAGTTTCTGTGCCCTAGGAGCATGATTTTGCACTTTTTTTTGCATCGAATCTCAGCTACCATTTTGGTGAAATCTGCAAAGAGACAGACCTTCCCTTCCAGCCCTCTGCAATGTCATTTATAAAGACATTAAAGAGAACCAGTCCCAGCACTGTTCCACTGTTCCCTGAGGCACCCCAGTGGTCACCCAGGTCACCTGGAGACCTAGATTTGAATCCCACAGCCTCCACTTGCATACTGTGTGACCCTGAGCAAGTCACTTAACTTCTTTGTGCTCCCAGGTCACACCCAGAACCAAGCTTTGCCTTAGTGTGCCTTTCCTGGTTAAACAATTTCCACTTTCCCCTACTATACCCTCAGCCACTGCTTGAGTTTCCTAAGGTCCCTACTCATGCTTTCCACCCCCTCTGGAGTATCAACCCTTTTGCAGATTTTGGTGTCATCTCCAGAGTCATATCTTTCCTTCAAGCTCTTAATCGTCACATAGAAAGGCACTGAAGAGGAGTGATCGCAGTACTGATCCCTGAGGTACCCCAATGGTCATTTTCCCTTCACTAGAGTGAGTGCTGTTTACCACCACCCTCTGTCACCTATCCATCAACCAGTCCTGTACCCAGTTTACCACCTCAGGTACCACCCCCAAACTACCCAATTTCTTTATTACCCTTCTAAGAGGTACTGTGTTGATAGCCTTACTGCTGGATGTGTGTTTCAAGAACCCACCACTCTTTCTGTGAAGAAGTACTTCCTCACATCTCTCCTGAATCTACCCCTCTCCAGCTTCATAGCATGTCCCCTTGTTTGTGAGCACCTTTTTTTTATGAAAAATACTTCCCGCCTATACCTTATTTACCCCTGTGAGGTACTGAAAGGTGTCTGTAATATACCCCCTCTCCCTTTTCTTGGGTGTACACATTGAGGTCCTTTATTCTCTCCTCATAGGGCTTTTGATGCAGACCCTGCACCATTTTAGTTGCCCTCCTCTAAACTGCCACCACTCTGTCTATGTCCTCCAGAGGTGTGGTCTCTGGAACCGGACATAGTACTCCAGGTGGGATCTTAGCAGTGATCTATACAGAAGCAACACCTCCTCCCACTATTTGTTGATGATACCCCTCTCTATGCACCCCACCATCCGACTAGCCCTCTAATCTGCCTTATTGCACTGCCTGGCCACCTTTAGTTCATCAGATGTGATTACCCCAGGTCTCTTTCCTGCTTGGTAGTTGTCAATACCACTCCACCTATTTTGTACTCTGCCTCTGGGTTTCTGTGCCTAAGTGCATTATTTTGCACTTTTTCACATTGAAACCCAGCTGCCATACCCTTGACCACTCCTCCAGTTATACTCAGGTCTCTGCTCATCCTTCCCACCCCCCTGGAGTATCCATGCTATTGCAGATTTTGGTGACATCGGCAAAGAGACAGACCTTCCCTTCCCGCTCCTCTGCAATGCCATTTATAAAGGCATTAAAGAGAGCCAGTCCCAACACTGTTCCACTGTTCTCTGAGGCACCCAGTGGTCACCCTCCCTTCCTCAGAGTGAACTCTGTTAACCACCACCCTCTGTCACCTGTCCCCCAACCAATTTCTTATCCAGCTTACAACCTTTGGAGCTATGCCTAAGATACCCAGCTTCCCTACTAGTCTCCAATATGGAATAGTGTTGAAATCCTTACTGAAATCTAGGTAAGCCACATTCACCACTCCACCCTGGTATAATTTCTTTGTCACCCAGTCAAAGAAATCAATCAGATTCATTTGACTTGTCCTTGCCTCTGTGAACCCATGCTGCATCAGCTCTTGTAACCCACTGGATTGAAGATATTCCACAATCATTTCCTTTACCATTGCTTCCATTAACTTTCCCACCACCAATGTCAGGCTGACTGGCCTATAACTGCCAGCCTCCTATCTGCTACCACTTTTATGTAGTGGAACTACACCCACCCTCCTTCAGTGCTCTGAAACCACTCCTGTTTCCAGTGAGTTGTTAATTAGGACTGTCAGAGATGCAACCCTGCCAGTCTTACCTGATTTGTGTCTCTCTTGCAAGAGATGCAACATGTCATTTGGGATGGGTTCTGAGGGGAAGGCAGCAGCACAGTTTTAGCAATGAATCCAATCATCGACATTAACAAGAGGCAGAAATACAATAATGACAACTGAGATATACTATCAGAAATAAGAAATGGATCAAATAATTAAAAAAAATAAACATTTTGCAAGGTCCAGCCACAAGTAAAAGAAATCCCAGACAGCATTTTCTGAACTTGGTCACACAAAAATCCATAGCTGTTTCAATTATGAAAGGAAGCATCCTGAAATTCTGGTTTTCAAATGATCACCTCTAATTTATGAGTTGAACACAGAGATTGGGCAGGAGTGCACATTATCATGGGAAGCATTGTTAGCACTGTACTCATATAACAAATAATATTAAGTAACTAGCTGTCGCTGGCAATCACAAGGGAAGAAAGAGACTTGGGCATCATCATCACAGATGCCTTGAAACCATCCAAGCTGACCTAAAATCATCCAAGCAGACCACTAAAGCAGTAGGTAAGGTTAGAGGGATGTTGGGGTGTATTAGTAGGGGTATCACAAGTTGTAAGATGGAGGTAATAATCCCTCTTTACATGACACTGGTTAGGCCCCATCTGGAGTACCGCATGCATTACTGGAGGCCTCACTTGTAGAAGGTCATTAACAAAATGGAGGCAGTCCAGAGAAGGGTAACCAAAATGATGCAGGGACTACATCAGAATACATATAAGGACAGACTAACAGAGCTCAAAATGTATACCCTAGAGCAAAGGAGGGAGAGAGGTGATATGATTGGAACATTCAAACATCTTAAGGGCATTTACAAGGTGAAATAATCTAACATGTTTCAATATAAGAAAAATAGCAGGACAAGAGGACACAGTATGACATTAGAGGGAGGTGATTAAGGGGTAATGTGAGGAAGTTCTTTTTCACAGAAATGGTGGTGGATGCATGAAATGGCCTACCTCAGGAAGTGGTGGATATGAATACAGTGCAGGGCTTCAGATAGGCATGGGATAGGCATAAGAGAGCAATACAGATGAGTATCAATACATAGGCCATTGACAGAATAAAGGCCTATGGCACATTCGTGAGGTAGAAAAAATAGGCAGACTAGATGGGCCTTGCAGTCCTTATCTGCTGTCAACTTCTATGTTAACTAACTAACTAGTCAATCATGTCATAATCATATCCTACAAATGATCTAGCCAATGCCCCACCCTATACCTTTAACCTCTCAGCTGAGACACTGATACCAAACCAAGGGAATTATAAGAAAGCAAAAAATGAAGAAAACAATGCAGTGCCATTAGAGTTTAAAATGCCTGTCTTAGAGGAATTATAGGAAAGCAAAAAATAAAGAAAACAGTACAGTGCTATTGGAGTTTAAAATGCCTGACATAGAAACAGAAGGCAGCTACTGTACATAGTCAAAGCTTTTTGAGGCAGTGACATTTTGAACACAAGCTATTAAAAAGTGATTCTTCCCTTAATATTATCTTACAGTTTTAGCAGAAAAGCCTACTGAGCTATGATCAGCTAGTTTCCAGATACTTCCTGGGAAAGGGTACAGGGGAGCACAGGATCATGTTGTTATATTACCAACCCAGCTGACATGCAACCTCTTGTTTTCAGTAGGTAGTCTTGTTTTTCCCAGTCTCACAGTTGTGTGCGCTGAAGCACAGGGAAGCCAAATGACTTACTTATGGTCACACATCTTGGAAGGTCTGGTGAGACCTGAACGCAGGCTCTCCTCATTCAAAGGCCTGTGCTCTAACCACTGGTCTACATTTCCATACCTCCCTTCAAAAATGAAGAGTGCTGGATCTTTCTCCATCCCTTGTTCTTCACTGAGTTTTAACATGTTGGTTTCAAAGAACTCTAACAACATCATTCTAGCCCCAAAATTCAGAGGTTTCTTAACAGGTTCACTGAGCCTATTCTGCTATTACAATGCTTATAGTGAACTTGGCATCTTGAGAAAGGTTTTCAGCAAGCTCCTGCTTTCCAACCATCCAACCATTTTTCCTTCTCTAATTTCCTCAGAGATCATGAAGTCATTTTCCAGATGCCTACTTTTCAGCTGGCATGTTCTATATTATTTGGAGAACATCCAACAGTATACCCTTAAGAATCTGACAGATCTTAGCATTCAAACGAATGGGGATACTGTCAATAGAAAGGCTGTTTCTCATGGAAGAAGCCATATTTTCCAACAGATTGGTGGTAAAGGCAAAAGTTACTAGCCAATGATATTGACTGTTTCTGACCCTTTGTCCCAGAATCATGCTGGGATATTTCAACGTGAAGAAGAAATCGATATTTATAAATGTCCAAGCACATTTCATGAAACAATCTGCCAAATAAACAGGGGTTAGTGTGTATGGTATAATCTCATTGTCAATACAGGAGTCAATATGGGAGTCTGCATGTATGATACAATCACAATGTTAGGGGTCTGCATGTACAGTAAAATGTCAATGTTCACTAAATAGTCAATCATATCATAATCATATCCTTCAAATGATCTAGCCAATGCCCCACCCTATACCTTTAACCTCTCAGCTGAGACACTGATACCTAACCAGGGGATTGTGTGTATGGTTATAATATTGCCATTAATACAGGGGTCTGTGTGTATGGTGCAGTCTCAATGTTAACAGAGAGGATTGTGAGTGTGGTACAAAATCATGGTTAATACAGGACCTATTTGTATGATATACTGTAATTTAATTTTTATGTTCACTGTGTACGTATGTGCAGTGAACATCTTGCTATGAGAGTGCCTTTTAAGGGGTGTGACACTGTCAGTACAATGCAGAGTAGTCTGCAAGGGGCTTGTTACTGTCACACCAATCATCAGCAAGGCTGGTCATGGCACTAATTCTGTCTTGATGGGAGGAAATGTTATGTATTTCAAAGGAAAGATCCAACCCAATCATAGGTTGGCTATTTCCTTTTATCTATGCTACCCAGCAAGCACAGCCGATCTGTCAAGATCAGCCTGCTGAGGGATTTCACCCTGTAACAAAAAAAACATTCACTGATGTCTACCGCTGGCACCCCTGTAACTGTCCCTCCCACCCAACCCTCCTTCTCAGCCCTCCCCCCACAAACATAACACTGACACTGGGGGTGCCCAATCTCCCAGTGTTGCCACCTCATATTTTTCTTGTGTAGCCTTTAACAAAGAAAACCATTTATCAATGTCTGTTGCTAGCACTGCAGTAACTGTCCTCCCAACCCTCCGTCTTAGCACCAACCACCACAACCCCCCCCCCAACAAACATAACACTGACACTGGTGGTGCACAATTCCTAGTGTCACCACCACATTTTCTTTTTAAACATGTGTACATATAGCCTGTAAAAAAAACATCCATCAATGTCTATTGCTGGCACCCCTGTAACTGTCCCCCCTACTTGACCCTCCCTCTCTCAGAACCCTCCCCCCTACAAACATAACACTGACACTTGGGGTGTCCAATCCCCCATTGTTGCTGTCACCATTTGAAATAAAGAAAAGTGTCCCTCATCATTATTTTTTTTAACCCTGTAAAAAAGAATACTGCCCATTGATGTCTGTTGCACTGTTACTCCCCCCACCTGACCCTCCCACTCAGCACCCACCATCTACACCACCGCAAGCCCTTACTTACCCACCAGGGTTCCAACACTGTAATCCCCTGTGGACCACAGTCACATTTTCACACTTCAAAGCTGGACCATAAACTGAAGAAATCAGGTATGCGGTTCAATGTATTTCAATGGGGTTCTGAACTTAGCGGCATAACTTTGCCATTTTTGAATATTTTTACCCCAGATTTTCAACATGTCTTTTTTGGGACCCCACATCTTGAACAATGCCAGTAAAATTAGGCATATATGTCCCAAAAGGTGATTTTGTGGTTACTGTGTGAAATCACCTTTTGGGCAGGAGCTAAAAATGCTGTTTGCAGTTCTTCATGAGGTGGGGTCATAAGGAGCTATGTTGAAAATTTGACATAAAAATACTAATAAACAACAAACTTATGAGCCTACATTGAAATTTGTGAACACAAGCTCATAACCTTGATAATTTTCAATATTTTGACCCCAGATTTTTAATATAGCAATTTCTTCACAGCACCTCATGAATGTGGCAGCTGCCAATTTTCAAATACTGGCCAAAATGTGTTTTTGTGTCTCAAAAGGTGATTTTGCAGTCCCTGGACTAAACCACCTGTTGGGCAGGAGTTGAACATTTTCTCTGAACTTGTTCATGAGGCGGGGGGTCATACGAAGGCGGTGTTGAAAATTTTGGTTAAAAATATTAAAAAAACAACAGTTATGAGCCTGCATTGACATTTATGAATGCAGGCTCATAACTTAGGTCATTTTCAATATTTTGACCCCAAATTTTCAACATAGCCATTTCTTCACAGCACCTCATGAATGTGACAGCTGCCATTTTTTAAATCCTGTCCAAAATGTGTTTCACACTTGTGACACAAAATCACCTTTTGAGCAGGATTTGAAAATGTTTCCCACCCTTGTTCATGAGATGGGCTCATATGAAGGCTAGGTAGGGTCATAAGAAAGCTATATTGAAAATTTGGGGTAAAATATGAGAAAACAACAAAGTTATGAGTCTACGTTGCAATTTTTTCAATGCACACTCGTAACTGTGGTAATTTTCAGTATTTTGACCCTAGCTTTTCAACAGCCATTTTTTGACACCACCTCATAAATGTTACAGCTGTCATTTCTCGCATCCTACCCAAAATGTGTTTTAACACTTGGAGCCTGATTCTCAATGAGGGCTTAGAATGGCGCAAGCTGTGGCAAACAGCAGCTTGTGCTACAGTTTGATTCTGCACCAGATTCTGGTACAAGAGGGGTCCCAGCACCGAAGTCTCCAAACATGTGGCAACCTCTCCCATGATACAAACACATGGCACATGGAAGGGTTTGCCATGGGCTTCTTGCAGCAAGGCAAGTGGTCCCTCCACCCCTGATTCCTTATTAAACATCAGACATACTCGTCCCCAGTGGTCCAGTGGACCCCCTTCCTGTCCTGAGTCCTGTGTTATTAATATAATAATTTCATATAGATCCCTGGTAGTTTGGTGGCCCTCCTCCCAGCCCTGAGTCCTATGATATTAATATAATAATTTCACATAGATCCCTGTAGTCCAGCAGCCCCCACCCCTCCCAGCCCCAAGTCCTGTGTTATTAATAATATAATTTCACATAGATCCTTGATAGATCCCTGGTAGTGTAGCTGACCCACCCTCCCAGCCCCGAGTCCAGTGTTATTAATAATATCATTTCACATAGATCTCTGGTAGTCTAGCAGACCCCCAAATGCCCTGATCTCCCATTATGGACTATAAGTATATCATTGGTGGTCTAGTGGACCCCCTATCTGGCAGGCAGTTTCCCACCACCCCACTCTCCCATCCCCAAACTGTATCAGTGACTGACAAAGCCCACCACTCACCACCACGACCAGCCGCTGACTAAGCTCTCAATGAGCACTGTACTGTATTCAGTATACACTCATTGAATGGCCAGCTCCCTCAGCCTGTTAACGTCCACCCTTCTCAAATCCAGGATTTCTGCTCTTGATTGTTTTCTTTGTTTTTTTTTTGGTTTTTTACCCAAGGGCTAGTTCAAACCAAATGGAGTTGTGGTCACTGTTCAACAGTGGCTACCATATTCTCACAGCTCCAATCACCTTTGAGTTGGTTAGCACCACATTGAGAAATGTAGTCTGCCTGGTGGGTTCCTTAACTAGTTGTACCATCAGAAAGTCCTGGACGGCATCCAGCAAGGCCTGACTTCTGGTGATAATGGCCACTGGGATATCCCAATTGATGTTTGGCAGGTTTAGCACAGCCACCATCACTAAATCCTTTTCCACCCCTCTTTCAGGTTCTTCTCTGAACTCTGTCTCTCTCTCTCTTCCCCTTGCCCTGGAGGTCTATAGCTCACCCCCCAAGTGTAGTTTCTTGCCTGAGGTTACTGTGAGTTGCGCCAACAGCTGCTCAGTCTCTTTATTATGGTTCAGCCATGCTGGTGAGACAACAAAAAGAGCAACAGGCATTAGGGCACCAGCATAATGCTGGCAGTGATTACTGCACCTGGCCATTGTGCCACTGACCCCAGTTGTGCCCAATGCCCTGGGGAAGAGCAGGCTGTTTGCAGTGGGCTGTGCCCCTCACCCCCCAACTGCAGGGGGTTCCCTCCCCCACACCACCCAAAACTTTAATATAATCATCTCCATCTCGGAGGTGTATGGGGAAGGGGCGCAACACCCCTACAACCCTGTCCATGGTAGAGATGCAAAATCCAGTTTGTCAGCATGAGAGGTGAACTGGTTGTGTCACACACATTATGGTGCCATAATGAAGTCTCCTTTCTAATGGCATATGTTCCATTACTACCCTGATGCAACTAGCTTCTGCCACCTTGATGTCTCCTTGACATAAAGGGCTACTCCTCCCCCTCTACCTGTTCCTCTAACCCACCAAAACAATTACTACTCCAGGTTTGTCAGTTACCAATCATTATTTTCCAAAGCCCATGACAGCTTTTGGATGAAAAGTTCACAAGTAAGGGTGCATGGTGCTCAAAACTATTTGACTGACCAACCTAAGGCAAGTTATTTGTTGACTGAATTCAGAGAACAGAGAAATGGCCAAACCTCCAGGTTGGGACTGCTGCTGGCCCTTGAACTGGTGATTGAAAGGCATGCACATGCAGAACTTCCAGATGTTGTTCAGGTTCAGCATATGAATCTAATGGAATCTAAACTAAACAACCTGAACTTCAAGCTGGCAACCTGTTGTTGGATCCATGAAAGGATCATGAAGAATGATGAAGAATGGTTCCATGGGACTACCTGATATCAGTAATGGCTACCAACTGAGTGGATGCCAGAATACCAGATATTGTACTACAAGAAAACTGAAAAATGTTAGCACTGCAAATTGAAGTGTCTAGCCCTTATGACAACAATGTTTTGCGCATGGAGAGATATATGATTATAAAATATCACAATATGCACAATTAAAAAAAAACAGCAATAAGAAGATCATTCGTTACTCTGATGAGGGCAGTCTCCATGCTGTGGCATGATCAAAAACCTGACTGGAGAGGTTCATAGATGTTAAACTGCTCAAGGCATTCAACAAGTTGCTCAACCATCACCTTTTCAATAATCTTCCCCAGAAAGGGGAGATAAAACCAACTCTGTAATTCCCCATTATATCAGGATCCAGAGAACATCTTTTTCTTTAAGAAGGGGACTCACCACTGTCTGTTTATGGGCAGATGGAAAAACACCTGATGATCTGGGAAAAAACTGGATGCAAAACCTTCCAGCACTCTAAAAGTAGCCAGGTAGGACCAGGATCCAGCAAACAGCATTCACCCTGAGTACCTCTTCCTCCAAAATTGGCCTAAACTCTCTACAGGCAGGCAGATCAACAATGTCACCCTGGCCCAGCCATCACTGGCTCATGACAGACCACTTAAGCAGATACCCAATCTAATGGAGGACATTTTTCAGCAGAAAAACTTGAGCAGACCACAGATAGGATGGATTTAATAACCTGTCTACAGCGTGAAAAAGTTGAGCCAGATGAGTTCCATTGGCTATAATCATCTGTGACAGAAATTCTGCCTTTTTCAGGGTGATTGCTCATTCATACTCACAGTAGTGAGTTTTCAACACCAATTTGTCATCCAAGGACCAGGACCTATGCCAGAAATGCTCCAACCTCTGCCTCTTAGTCTTTAACCTGCACAGCTCATCACAACGCCAAGAAGAGCTGCTTCTGATGGTCAAGGGACAAACACAGTAAGGTGCTAAGGAATCCAAGGCAGACATAAGAGCACCATTATAGTGCTCCATGGCAATCTCAGAACCTTGCACACAAGCGCACATCATGCTAGGGATGTCCAATACCTCCATACATTTTCAAGACTTCAAATTATATTTCAGATGGTACCAAATCATCTCCACAGGGGGAGTAACAAAACAGGGAACACTGCACACGAACGACAAAGTGTGATGATCTGACCAAAAGTCTGGATCCACCTTCACTGTACTTATGTCAAGACCTGATGAGAAAATTAGGTCCAATGTGTGACCCTGCTGATGTGTACCACAGGCAAGAGCCTGAGTGAGCCCCAGTGAATTCATCAATTGGAGAAACCTCTGAGCAAGGGGTGAGGTCTCATCTTCAACCCATTCACTGAAGTCCCCCAGCACTAAAAGTCTACAAGCATTCAATGCCTGATCGACATCAAAATCCACCAGTTCCTCCATAAAATCACCCACATATCCCAGTGGATGGCAAATAAGAATGATTGTGCAACTAACACCTTGGGCTCACCAGCAGCAACACACTCAAAGGATCTGAAAGTTTCCATGGGGTACACAGTGAGCCCCAATGTGGATTTAAAACAAATGACCACCTCACCGCCCCTCCCCACAGTCCAATCTCAGGCAATGTATCACTTAATAATCAGGTGGGATAAATGCCTCCAGAGCAGGCTGGCGTCATTCCCCCATCCATGTCTCAGTAATACAAACAAGGTCAGCTAAGGAATCAGCAATGTAAGCATACATCACTGGTGTTTTATTCCTTAGTGTCCTAGTGTTACAAAACACTGCCCAAAGAGAAGGAGCAGAGCTAGCTGGACTGACTACTTTCTGCTTGTTGACATTCAGCACAGCCATAGGGAGGGGAAGCAGGCATGGCGGTCCCTGATCCTGGTTACATATTCCCTCAGCACCTCCTAAATCGAACCACCCCAACTGACAACCCCCAATCATCATACTCAGGATCTACACCATATTTTTTTATTTAATTCTTTATTGAAAAAAAATCATAGTGTCAACACATACAACATAAACTCCTTACAGAAGAACAATTAATAACGTACAGTGTTTAACTCATTGCTGTCATGTTCACCTTGCCATCCAGAACAAAATAATGTAATAGGTCTGAAAATAAATAAGTGGAATTGTAGAATTACTACATATAGTTAATAAGACGTAATGGAACAAAGTCAGTTTTTTTTTATTCATAATATACACCACCCATCTGCGCCAGCAAATTTAAAATGTTGGATATAAATTATGAAGATTGACAGTCTTCTCCTTTGATAAATGCCAAAGACTAGATTATGACAGACATCAATAGAAGGAGTCTGAGAGGTTAACCAACATTTAGTAATTGATTTCCATGCAGCAACTATTAGTATATGAAGCAACTTACATGTATCCAGGGTTCAATAACCTACTAGAGTGTCTAGAAAGAGAAAAAGCAGGGCATCAAACTTCAGATTCGAGTGCCAGATCTCCTCAAGGGCCCACTGGATGTTTTGTAAAAATGGGGTTAAAATTGGAAAAGACTACATAATATGGCCCAAGGTGGCTGGTGAGAAGCCACACTTCCTCTAGGAGGCCGCACCTCTATGAGGCAAGTATTTCACTTGCTTGACTGGTGTGATAAAATACCTGATTAACATTTTCCATGTAAACTCACACAAAGATATGAGGAAGTTACCTTGTGAGTAGAATACAGCCTAAATCACCATTGCTGATCTGTGATACTGCTATTAAGATCTTTCTCCCAAACCAATTTAACATGGTCAACAGAATGGGTGTTAAGGGCCTGTAAAGCTTGGC
Organism: Neoceratodus forsteri; assembly: GCA_016271365.2. NCBI lineage: Eukaryota > Metazoa > Chordata > Ceratodontiformes > Ceratodontidae > Neoceratodus > Neoceratodus forsteri. Next base: position 603,724,651 of record CM057449.1, on the reverse strand, counting down.
ACAGTTGGGAAATCAGATAGTTGGTAAGATCCTCCCCCAGCAATGCATGTACTATTAAATACACAAAAATAGGAGATTCCCCTAGGGGTGGTTCATATTGTATACACAAGTTCAGATAATCCCAGGCCTGCAAATAACAAAAACAATGTGTGGATGGCAAATGGTAAGTATTCACTAAGGCAGCAAAGGATCTAATAGTTGAGCCCTAAAGTAACTGATACTAGTGTTGGAGACCTAGAAGAGACCATCTTTGAAAGATAAGGTCCTTAAGAGAATGAGTAAAATCAGAGGTTCCAATTATAGATAAAAACCTATATTTATATGGATGCAGATTCTGTTTATGTAACAGCTGGAACCAGGTGTGAGCGTATTTGCCATATAGGGTTATCAATTGGGTTAGAAGTAGGGAGGGTTGTAGTTAACAAGGATTTTGCAGGGTAGAAAGGTCTCCTTCCACGAGTTCCAGTGTTTTCCAATGAGCGTTGTAGGTATCTGTTAACCAGTATAAGACAGTACGTAGTTGGGCAGTCTCATGGTAGAGTGGCAAGTCAGGAAGGGCCAGGCTTCCCCTCTGGTCAGAAAGTTGTAAAACAGTAATAACACAGTCATGTTTCTTTTTACCATGCCAGATATACCTGCCAGTTTAATTGTTCCATCTATGAAAGTATGTTGAGGGAGGTGTAACAGGTAATGTTTTGGCTAGATAAAGCAACCTGGGTAAAGTAATCATACAAACGCTGTCCATTTGCTGAATAAAAGAGATAGGCAAATGGGATCAGCAATCAAGGTCCTTACATAGAGTCTGCATTAAGATATCTAAGTTAAGCTTACAAACCTGCTGAACTTCAGCCAATAAAACAACTCCTAAATATTGTAAGGAAGAGAGGGTCCATTTAAATTGGAATTGTTGCTGTATTTCCTTGAAGTGGGCATAGTGGATGGCCAAGACTTCTGTTTTTGTCACACCGTATTAAGATTATAACTGGCAAGTTCTCCAGATTGTGAAAGGGAAGTCCACAGGTGAGGGAGCATCTGGTTCAAATTAGTTAAATATATCCACAGGTCATCAGCGTATAAGGCTAACTTGTGTTCCTTATGGCCTAAATATACACCAGTGATGTTGGGATTTTAGCAAGGGTTTGGGCTAAAGGCTCAAATAAAGGGTATAAATGAGAGAGGATGGCAGCTTTGTTGTGTATCCCATCCTAAAATGAAGCTAGAGGAAAGCTGGCCATTAACTTTTATATATGCTATAGGGTGATCATATAAGGCCTACATCATTGCTACATATTGGGCAGGGAATCTGTAATGGTGTATGACCTCAAAGAGAAATGGCCATGCCACTCAGTTGAAGGCCTTCTCTGCATCCAAGCTGAGTAGCAAACATGAGTTATTTGACTGGGTGGCAAGGTGTAGAATATGGAGGGTCCATTTAATGTTGTCTTGAGTTTGTTAGGTGGGAACAAAAACTGTCTGATCACCACCAATTAACAGTGGCAAAAAGTGTTCCAAATGCTTGGCCATGATTGACATAAAAATGTTATAATCAATATTTAATACTGATATGGGTCAGTACAAGGCGTACAAAGATTTATCCTTCCCCTAGCTTCAGAATTGTTGATGTTGTGGCTTGTTTCCAAGTGGAAGATATTTGTTCCTCAGTGAGAGAACCTACATAGACTGATTGGTGTGGTGAGCAAAGGATTTTTGTAAGGTATTTATAAAATTCCATCTCATATCCATCTAGCCCATGACTTTTGTTATTTTTAAGATTCTTTATGGTTGTTAAAATTTCCATTTGAGAAATTGGGTCCATCAGAGATTGTTGTTCAGACAGAGGTAGGCTAGGGAAGTTTAGGTTATGTAGATATTGTTGTATAGATTCTCTTGTTGGATTTGTATCTGCAGTATACAGATTGGTATATAAAGTTTTAAAAGCCACAGGGTTGGTATTAGGATGTCTAATATGTGTTATCGTCATTTGCGCCATCCATTGACATAACCTGGAGGCAGAACTTTCACAGCCGATGTTCCACCTTCATAATATTTATGTTGCAAGTATCTGATGGCCATCTCTATCTTGAGATTAAAAATATCCTGAATCTTGCTTCTAACTGCATTTAACTCAGGGTGGACATCCCCCCCTCATGTGGCGCTCTTAGAGAACTTTCAGTTTTTGGTGCGGTTCTTGCAGCTGGGCTTCTCTATTTTTTTTTTTAGGTGAGAGATGTAATTAATAAGTCCCTTTCTAAATGCAACTTTAATGGTTTCCCATATTATAGCTCGTGATACCTCTGATCCAGAGTTTTCTATAATAATCAGTTCAAGACGGTCTATAGCCCACTGCTTAAAATTTTTAATATTTAATAAAGAATTGTTGCATCATCACAGTGAGGGGCCCTTAGCATATCCAAGCTGCATTTCTATGAGTAGTGGGTCATGATATGACAGTAAGATGGGATTAATATTATATCTCTGGGCCAAGCGGGCATGCTGTTGGGAAATTAAAAGTCAATCTATCCAGGTATAAACATTGTGGGGTGCTGAATAGTGAGTATACAGCAGGTTGGAATGGTTCAAATGTCTCCAAATGTCAATCCAGCTCATCTTCCCAAGGTATGATTTTATTAGGCATTGTGCTGTGGTAAAACAAGTGGGTGTGGCATTTGCAGTGTCCCTATTATCTAAAACCATGTTAAAATCCCCCCAATTATCAAAGTACCAGCCTGAAAAGTAGTCCTTTACTGTAGAAGTTTTTTAATAAAAGATGGTGAGGATCCTGGGGAATATATAGACTTGCTAGTGTAAGTGGCTTCCCTGAATGAGTGACCTCAATCATTGCCATGCAGCCATGTACATCAGTTGCAGAGGCAGTCAGGTGGAAGGGGGTAGTTTGGGACATCAATATTGCCATGCTTCTCTTTTTCTCTTTCTGAAGGAAGAGGCAACCACTTCTGAAAATCCAAATGAAGATAGCTTTGTATGCTCTGCCTGTGATAAGTGGGTTTCTTGTAGTAAAATAAATTCTGATTTAGACATCTTAAATGAGGCCAGTGCTTTAGATGTTTTAGTTGGGTTACTAAGCCCATTTATCTTTTGAGATAATATTTTTGTATACTTAACCATTGGGCCAAACGTAGTCATAAATTGACATCTGTACTATTTCCCAAATGCTAACACTGATCTCAGCAAGGAACACAGTTTTGGTGTCCTTAACCACGAGACTATAAAAACTGTCCACGTATTCTTGATAAGGCAGCAGATGGGTGGCATATTTCCAGATAAAGGTGACCACCTCTTTTATGATCTGTCTTGAAGCAAAAAATGCAACTATGTCACAGTCGGATCCCACACTTTTGGAAATCCAGCTCATTGTGTCTCACTACAGCAGCCTACTTCACTTACTGTAGTTTTCACACAGAGGCAAATATAACCCACCAAAAGATGGACTCCTGTACCCTGCACCAACAGTCAAATTATGTGCAAATAAGTGCTTTAAACTTCTACTGCACTTTTCCAAATCTGCTAAATTTACTCTGCCCTGCTTCTACTGCATAAGCAAAATAAAACAAATAAGTATGGATTTCTGTGCCCTGTACAACACCAACACTCAATAAACAAATATTTGTCAAGCAAACCTTTCAAAAATTCCCCTGCACCTTTTCAAGTCTTCTAAATTCACTCTGCCTGGCTTCTAATGCTGCAGGAGCTGCAGCTGCCAGTGCAAGCCCACACTGTGTGCACTCTACTCTCCTCTGCAGTATGATTTAGCTAGCCTGCCTGAAACTACAGTTAAATTTAATTACAGTTAGTTGACTGGAATGATCATGCACAATTATGTAACAATTTTGAAAGTTTACTGAGCAAACATCACTGTTTTTCTCGTAAGTCAAGTCTCTTCAGTAGCCTCATCCTTCCCCTGTGATAGGGAACTGGAAATGGCACTGAGATGTGTGCAGCATTCTTGATGTCTGCTACAGGTCATGCAGCTTATCAAAAACTTGGACCTGCTTAGTGAGTGTTCCCTGTATAAAGTGCTGAATCATGGTATCAAAGGGGCAAAATGTTAAAGGGAAACTGTGTTCCTTCAGGCCTGCTTCACAGGTATCAAAAATGTTTGATTTCGGCATGTTCACCGAATGCATATTAGGCATCAACTCATTCTTAATCCCATCATGACTGGTCCCTTTCAAATTAATTCCCAAAATACAACTGGGGTCATCCTGTGTGGTATAGTATAAAACAAAGAAACAGAGACAATGTTGGCAGAAAAAGACATCAGTCTATCCAGTCTACCCTGTTTAACCCCATGTTACCTTAGGACCTGATGTCTAGATGGGTTTATGCCCTCACATCCCTTCTCAACATTTATCTTACTGCTACACCTCTCAGTAACTATTAATCCCATAACACTGTCCTAGCCATGCTTGAAACCATCAATTGTTTTTGTGACCAGCACATCAGCCAGTAGGTGGTTGCACAGCTCAACCAACGCTCTCTTTAAAGTAAAGCTTTCTTATGGCCCTCTTGAATCTCATCCCACATCAGTTTCCAGTCATGTCCTCATGGTTTTGACTTACCACTCCAGATAAATAGTTCCTCATAGTTTACCTTATTCATTCCTTTCAGGAGCTTGAAGGTCTCTATCATGTCTTCCATTTCTCTTCTGGCCTCTAATGAGTACATGTTCAGTGCCGTAAGCTGTTCCTCATAGAATCTGTTCTGTTGGCCCTGAATCATTTTTTTTTTGCCCTACACTACACTGTCTCCAGCTATCCTTTATCTGTCCTAAGATGGGGACATCAGAAGGGGGCAATGTATTCTAGATGAGGATTCACCAGTGTTCATAGAGAGGTAGTATTACCTCTTCCCTTCTATCAGAACCTCTCCCATATGGCCAAACATTCTGCTTGCCTTGCTGTAAGCCTTTTTGCATTGGTTGAATTATTTTAGGGAGATGCTTTTTATAACCCCCAGGTCCCCATCCTCAAAAGTGAAGCACTTAACAGAGTAGTTTTTGATAAGTCCCAGGTACCATCCTCAAAAGCAGCGTCAAGCTTATCCCATCCCATCCATTACTCTGTCCATTCTGTGATTCTTGTGTGCATCACCTTGCACTTTTTGGCATTAAATTCCAACTACAAGATACTGGACCACCTTTGTAACATTTACAGGTCTCTCTGCACCTACCTTACCCCCACCTCACTGTCTACCCTGTCACATAGCTTGGTGCCATCTGCAAAGAGACACATTCTGCCCCGTATTCCTTCTCCTATGTTGCTGATGAACATACTGAAAAAGACTTGTACCAGGACTGACCCTTGCAGCAACCCACTTGTGACCTCCCTCTGCTCTGAACTAACCCCATTTACCACCACCCTCTACTGTCTCCCCTTCAATCAACTTCTTATCCATCAATTAGGTCCTGTACTGCACCTCGCTTCTCTAATTTCTTCAGCAACCTTCTGTGTAGCATTGAGTCAACGACCATGCTGAAGTCAAAACATAGTAAATCCACTGATTTTCTCCTTATCTACTCCCTTATTTACCAGGTCAAAGAATGCTATCAATTTGGCCTGACAAGACCTCCATGCCATGAAACCATGCTGCTTACTATTATGGAGCCAATTCCAGGTGCTCCACTAGGTCATCTTTAACTAGTGTCATCATCAGTTTATCCAGTATGGGGGTAATTCTGACAGGCCTGTAATACCCTGGTTGCTCCTTATTGCCTCTCTTGTGGACTAGAACTACACACTTTATATTCCAGTCTTTCAGAACTATCCCTGACTGTTGTGAGTTAATGTAGACCTGCCAGAGCTTCAACTGTTTCTGATGCTAGTTCCCTGAGCATCCTTGGTTTCAATCCATCTGGCCCTGGGGCCTTATTTGCATTTAGGGTCCTAAATCATTTTCTGACCCTTTCCCCTGTGATTGCCGTTTTCTGATTTCTGGGATCTCCATAGTAGCAGCCCTTTATGCTGCTTTCTGGCAAGGCTCACTGTCTTCCACAGTGAATGAATAGCATAAGTAGTTATTAAGCATGGCTGCCTTCTGTTTGTCCTCCTCGAATACCCTGCCACCTTCTGTCAGCCTTACAGTTCCCCCATTTATCTTAATTTTTTCCTAATGTATCTAAACAAGTGTTTTCCCCTCCCTTGACAAACTCTGCACTATGCAGCTCAATGTCTGCTTTAGCATCCCTAACTGTCTTCATTGCTTCCCTCATCTTTACTTGTTATCCACTATGTTCCTCATGCCCCTGTTTCTCTTTGTATCTGACCAAGGCCCTTTTGTTTGGCCCTCACTATCTCCTAGGGGTGTGCAAACAAAAAGTTCCTCCGGCGGAATTTCCACGAAAGTGCGAATTTCACTTCCGCGAAAGTTCGGAAATCATTTTCGCAACTTCTACAGAAATTCCACCTTAAAACTGGAGAATAAATATACAAACTGTGAATTAATTTATTAAACTGTGGGGAAAAAATCTGCAAAATGGATCACTGCCAGTGGTCAGTTCTGAGTCATTTTTTAACCGCAGTTTAATTCATTAATCCACCCCCCACTGATCAAGGGTCCCAGTAAATAAATAAATACCTCCAATCCCTCCCTTGGACTCTCCTGGTGTCTACTGGCCCCCCCACGCACTGATCATGGCCCCCAAAACATTTTATTTCCTTGGTGTCTAGCAGACCCCCTCCCTGTCCTGGATTCCTTGATTCACAAAATACAGGTGGCAGTCCACCAACTCATCCCCTCTATTCCCAGTATTCCCTTGTGTCCTAGTGGACCATCTATCCGAGATCCCTTAAAAAAAAGTAATCCCAATTCTCTGGTGTCTGGTGGACCCCCACCCACCCCTGACAGTTCATCTGCCACCCTACCCCACAATGCTGCTGAGCAGGCCACGGTGCAGCCCTCCTTTCTCCTCCACTACTGGTGGCCCACTGAATTGTCAGTGAATGACTGCAAGGTTGTACAAGCACGCACTTATTCACCGAGAGTTCATTAAACTGTGGATAGAATAAATTCTGCAGTTTATATGCATTTTTCTGAAGTTCACAAAAAAAGTCAGCGAAACTCGATGAAAATACATGGAAAATTCCAGTTTCACCAATGGCAAAAGTTCAGAAATTCTGCAAAATTTCCAAACTTTCGTGGTTCTTCTGCAAAAGTGGAATTCGTAACTTTCACCTGCCCCTACTGCCTCCCTGACTTTTTTTAGAGAACCAGATTGGCCTTTTGTGCCTGTTATTCTTGATAATTGCTCTGAAGCATTACTTAGTTGCCTTGAAAATGGCCCCTTTAGTCACTCCACACCTCTTCTCCAACCCCTGATTTAATCTATTCCAAACAACATATCCTGGACTAATTCTCTTATAGTCATCAGGTCAACTCAAAGTCTGCTAATCTGAAATCCAGAACCTCAACCTTTGATGGAGGTATTCTGGTATTAAGGGACAGTTTGAACCATATGATGTTATGAACACTGCACCCCAGTGACCTCGCCCACCTCACACTCCACCTACCTTTTTTGGGTTGCTGAGCACCACGTCGAGAATCTTAGGCTGTCTTGTAGGATTATGATAGTGTGACTGTACTGAATATGAACAGGTAAAAAGTTAACTTTACAGGCCTTATGAGGACAGAGTCATTTTCTCTTTTCTCTCTCCTGCCACAGGTCCTTGGTAGTGCAGGTTATACCTAGACAGCTCCTTCTCCATTCCTTGTAAGACCTATCACCATAGGTATTATGAGTGCTGCCTAACTCCCAGCATGCTATGAAGAGTACTGACCTGATTTGCTCACCTCAAAACTGATAACCCTACTTCTGGGCAGAGTATTCTACAACTGCTCCAAAATGCCAGCACCAAGGCTACTAGTAGCCAAGGCTATCTACTTAAAAGCAAACCTATATAGAAACTTTAATTCTCCCATAAAATACTGGCATATTTTTCACTATATTTTTGCCCCTTCCTTTAATCTCAATGTCAGTTCACAATGCCCCTCCTGAAGCTTGGGTGCCCCCTATCTCCCACCCACCTAAAGTCAACCAACCTGGATATGCTGAGGAGGGCAGGACTATCTCACTCTTCAGTAGAATGGTTTTGCTCCTGTCTCTCAGATCATTATCCATCACCTTAGGTATTGTCTATATCCCCTTCCCTCCCTTCAACTCTGGCATCCCCCAGGACTCCATCCCGGTGGCAACTCCATCCTGGGGCTCATTTTCCTTTCCATCTTCCTAAATTATCTTCTCTTCATCCTGTGTTAAGTCAAACATACATACATATATATATATATATACAGTATATATATATTTATACAATATATGTAGACAGATAAATGGTAGTATAAAACCTGATATCTCAGATGGCCAGTAAAGATAACATTGTTATCTTCATGTTCCTATACGTCATATGTTATCTCCACGTTCCTATACGTCATATCGAAACTTATCTGGTTGATCCTGCCACTCAGAGCACTTTCACTTTCCCTACAAGTGTAGCGTGACAGAGCGCTATGAACACTGACGATTTGTATATTGCCATATCTTTTGTAGGAGGTGCCCCTGGGTCAGTAAGTCAGAATTCCCCGTCATTTCTTTGTTAAATACGTGTATTTTCTTGTAAGAAAGCTTCAAACTGCACATAGAGTGCAGCAGTAACCGAGCCGGCGGCTTTTCAACAGTAAAATGAAGCGCGATCGTCTGTTGCCTGGCAACATATATATATATATACACACACACACACATGCTGACAACATTGTCCTTCTTGCCACTGGTGCCTCAGTCTCTAAGCTGGAATCATCACTTCAGCATGACCTCTACTGCATCCAATACTGGTCTTGCTCACACCAGCTTGCATGGAATGCCAAAAAGGCAAAGCAGTAGGCAAAAGCTTGAGAGGCTAACCATTAGCCCCACTTTTAAAACATTGAATGGCACCCCACTTGAAGAGGTCTTCCAATTCAAGTACCTTGGTGTATGGCTAGATAGAAGACTGGACTTCTCTATCTACTGTATATTGATGCCATCCATAAGAATCTATGCCCCAGACTTAGTACCCTCAGCTACAACAAAGCTTGCTTCACCCTCCCAGTCCACCATGAAATCCTCTTCAAAAATGGTTCTTCCAGTGGTTGACTATGCTGATGTGGTTAATGGCACTGCTCCAATTTCCTCTCCAGCTAGGTTGTACTCTCTTTCACTTCTTCTACTGCTTGGCCTCCAAAGCTCCTCCCATTACTGACCACTGCTCCCCCTATCGAAGCCATTTGCTCCTCTCCTTTAAGTCCTGATGCTTTCCTATTGCATCTCATTTGTCTCTAAGTACCAGTACTCTTTCCTTCCCCTTACCTCTCTACCCTGCTCTTCTTATCCATTACTTCTTTCTACTTACTCCAGTCCATTGACTCCTCTACCCTTCAGTTACCCTGCTGCACAACTACCATCGATCAAACTGCTTTTCTGTCTATCTCCCTACACTGTAGTATAACCTTCCTACTCTCTTCTGCATCCTGCCTTCCTAACGCTTTTTTAACCAGTTCCTATGTGACCAGTTCACTCCTTCCTTTGCTTGTACCTAACCTGCTGTTCTCCTCCCTTGCCTTCCCAAAATGTCTAACTTCACTCCCCTCCTCCTCCCCCCCACACACACCAATTGGATTTCTTTTCTCTATAGTTTTTCTTGTCTCTTTCTTTTCTGCTCCCCCTTTTTATGGTTCCTGTCGAAGTTCAAAGCAGTCAAGTCCCTCCCCAGACATCCACTCCTCTTACATTAGTCACCCCTTTTCCCCAGTTGCTGTACCCCTTTGTCACCTGGCCTTTTGCCTTTGTAGCATATTATATTTCATGATCTTTTTTATTTGCCTATTATTTGTACTATGTATTCCTGTTGTACCATTGGCACTTTGGGCTATGACTATTTAGTGATCTGTAGTTTTGAGCATTGTGCTCTCCACTTTTTAGAATTGTAGTTTTGCATTCTGTCTCCCATGTACCCCTTCCCCTGGGTTGCACCTGGAAATAAGCCTTGGCTTAGTGTGCCTTTCCCAATCACCAATTTATAAATAAAATAAATAAACGCATATCTCACCCTGGATCCAAAAAATAATTGCACCAAGTTACAATTATTGTATCTTTTTATACTCTCCGTTTGTCCTCCCCTGCCCCACTCTTGAAAAGAGTTTGTTTCATGTAAATGATACAAACCCAATATGCAACATTCTAAATAGCTGTAAATACAGAGTTCTGTCCTTTCCCTGGGTAGATGAATGTAACATGTACCCCAGGATTCAATATTTGTCATACTTTTATTTTTTAAGTTGGAGTACCCAGTATAGTAGCCCAGCTGAGATGCATTGTTTTCAATATGAAATTACTGTTACAAATATTCAGTTTTGCAGCCAGGAGGTACATAAGGCAGTCCATAGAGGGTACCTGACTTGCTAAAGGCCCTTTTCTAAAACAGTAGCCAAACTGGGATTTGATCCTGGGGTCACCTGGTTCACACTTATATGCTTAAACATCTGGTGAGCACTACTTGTTTTACCATATCCTGTGAGCACATACAGCATGCCAACAATTGCTAAAACATCATCACTCTCCATGCAAAGCATCAAGTTTCCTTGCTGTCGGGCTAAAGTCCACTTGCATGAACGCAATAAGGGAACAATGGGATCAGGCTGTTTTATTTTCTTTTGAAGAAAAAGTGTGCTATTGGGGAACATTTATCAACCACATTCCTGCTCAAAGTCTAACAGCACACTGTCTTAGTCTTCCTGACTGGGACTGAAAGACTTGACTGGGCCTCATTATCATATTGGGATGATATGTGTCCTCTGAGTGTATAAAAATATATGAACTACTGGACACTATAGCTCAAATCTGCTCTGCTATTACCCATCCTTCTCAGTTGAGCATGCTCCAACTATTAGTTCTTTTCAAGAAGCAGCTGAGCCCTTCTATGGATTTTCTGCAGGCGGCCTCCAAACTTACCATGAATCCCACAAAGCAATTTTTATTTTTTCCCCATATTATCGGCAGTTATGATATTAATCTCCACCTCCCCCTTCCTTCCTGGCATTCCATACCATGTACTTTAAAAAGGGTACATTGAAAACACAACACCTTTATCACAGAGGTAGCCATGAAAAACTTTCCCTTACTGCAGATTGTGATTGGTTGGCATCTCATGGCACTCCAGACATTACCTCATGGGGGTTACAGTCCACCTGATAGGCTAATGATGCACATGACCCAGATCAGATTTCCAGTATATCCAGGTCCCAGGAACCCCTGCTCTCCAGTTGTAATTTGTGCATCTGACTAGGCAAGAAGCATCCAGAGAACCCTGTCTGCTCTTATCTCTAAGGTAGGAATGTGTTTTATTTAGTCCTAAAATACTGATTCAGGAGCATTGGAGTATGAAAATCTAGTAACATTAAGGTATTCAAAATAGATCCAGGAGACTTTTGTGTGTTCTGAACACTTGTATAGAGTAACTCAAATTAGGATCATTGGAAGTTTAAAGTTTGAAAGGAAGTAGATATATAAGTATAAGTATGCTTGTCTAAGACCTTTACATATCTCGCTCGCCCCCAGCCGTCCTTGCGCCTTTTAAGCGTCTAGTATGGTGTTCCCCTGGCGGGCCCCTCTGGCCATCCAGCGTGCTGCCCTACGATCAACCACGTGGCTGCCCGCTCTTCCCTGGCAGGCCCTCACTGCCTCAAATGCTCCGCGAGTCACCTCTACTCCCCGCGACTCCACGGTCCCCCTGGGCCCACTCGAAAGGCCTTCCTCCCTACCACGAGTCGCCTCTTTCCCCCGTGACTCCGTGGCCTCCTATACGTCCTCCCGTATCCCACCACGAGTCGCCCCTGTCCCCGTGACTCCACGGCTCCCCTACCTAGTCGGTTCTGCCGCCGCCTCACACGCGGCCTATTTCCGACCCTCCCAAAGCAGCTCTGCCACCGCCTCGCCTGCAGCCGATTGTCCGGCCCTCCTGCTACCTCTGTCGCGCCTCCTCCACCCCCCGGTCGCTCTCCCGGCCTATTCTGGCCCCGCGAGTCACCTCTGCTCCGCGGGTTGTCCCAATCCTACCACCCGCCTGCTCAGTCGGTCACGGAGGAGGAGCCCTCATCCTAGTTAAGGGTCCGACGACCGACCCCTTGACTGCCACTGGAGGGCCCAGAGACCAGGCCTCACGACCAAGACAGCAGGCCCTGTCGCCACGCGGCTCCCCTCCCAAGCGTGGCCTACCTCTTCGCAAGTCACCTCTGCTCCACCCGACTCCGCGACAACTATTCAGTTCAGCGGCCAACGACCTAAGGAGGAGAAAATTACTTAGGAAACAGGCCATCAGAGCCTTGGCTGCTCGCCTACCCGGTTTCACACTCCTCTCCTCCGTGAGTCGCCTCTGCCACCCGCGACCCCATGACCACCTGCCTCGTCCACTTCCTCCCCCCCACAAGGCCTACCTCAGGGGGCGAACCATCCAGCGTGACTCCACTGGTCTTATGGTGCCTGCTTGAGTTTTGGCGCCCCACATGGGGGTTCATTCTTGGGCTGGCCTTCAGGGACCACAGGGCACTCGAGGCCCTAATAGAAGAAGAAGGGGGTGGTCCATTGAGCTGCCTGTGGCAGTGAGGACTAAGACATAGAGCAGTTTGGCAGAATGGTATCAGAGACCATGGTTCTAATCCTGGTCTGCCTTTAAGAAGAAGGAGAAAAAAAAAAAAAAAAAGGTGATGTCTTCCACTCGGGTCCCTCATACAGCGACCCCAGTAGGACTCCGCGGGACCACTGCCCGGGTACCTCCCACAGCGACCCTGGCAGACCCTGCGATCCCCATCTCGGGGGGTGGCAGCCCCCCCCGAGCATAACACATGTCTGGGGATAACGTTCATGATTGGACGGCCGTCTCCACCTTCACGATGCAAAGGCAAGGCCCTCCCACAGCGCCCTTACCTTGTCCAACTTGATTCAGGGGGAGAAACACAGAACCTTTCCTCCGCTCAGTCTATCTCTCTTATCTTGCAGATGGTCAAGGCAAAGAAGTGCAACGCGTGCAACGCCGCCCTCCTTCCTCAAACACCAGGCCCCCTATGCGCAGCCTGCCTCATGGACGATGAACTGTCCTCAATGGAGAGAACCCCACCACTAGCTCCTTCTCTCCCCGGCCCCAGCAACTCGACATGGGCGGACCCGGGCCCACTACTGCTCCAAAACCAGCAGGCTGCGGCTGCCATGATGGAGAGCCAGCAAAACTTCATGCTGAAGATCATGGAGAAGCTGGAGGCCCTTACACAGAACAGAGTTAGACCACCCAGCACGGAGCCTCCCCGTGAGAGAGACTCGCTAGAAGAGCCAACGGCACCAGAGGATCCACTCCCCAGCATTCCCAAAGACGGCATCACTGAGGAGAAAGAGAAGGAGGATGACTTCGACGAGGAAGATGAGGAGGAGGAACACGGCATGGACTCGGACGCAGAGGATCTCGAGCAACAGTCAACTCCGTCCCTGACATCTAAACTGTGCGGATTTGACACAATTCCCGGCCTCATGAAGGTTATCAAGGCCACCTTGGGACTGACCACGGAGGAACAAGAAGGGGAGAAGACGGAATCCAAACTAGAGCCTATGATCCAGCTAAGGACCACCACCCCAGAGGCCTTCCCAGTCTGCCCGGCCATTGAGGAACTGATCCACACAGAATGGCAATCCACGGACCCAGGCAGAATGCCGAACAGAAGGAACTTACTTAAAATGTACCCGATCCAGACCGACAAGTCCGACACCTGGTGCAAGGCCCTTCCATCGACCCCAAGTGGTGGCCTTGAGTAAAGACTGTATGTCGTCGGCACCATAGCTCAAGAACCCCACGGACAAGAAAGTTGAGGACATGTTGAAAAAGACCCTCAAATCGAGGGTACCATGGCCAAGACCATGACAGTGGCGATCTACACCTCGAGGGCACAGATCCGCTGGTTGGAGGAACTACAGGAACAGGCAAGCCCAAAGTCAAGGGAGGCTGAATTATTGGACTGTTCCCTCGACACAGCCAAGTACCTCGCGGACATGGCAGTGGACTCCCACGCCTACAGGCCAGGCCACCGCCATCATAAATCGAGCCCGCAGCACTATGGCTCAAACTCTGGGACGCAGACTCAGAATCTAAGACTCTGCTTCAAAATTTGCCCTTAAGGGGGTCATGTATTCGGGAAGGCCTACAGGCTTACCTTAAACAGAGGGAAGAGGGTAGGGACCTCTTAAGGAGTAGGTCAAGACCCGCACACCTACCAGCTACTAGGCGCAGATTTCGACCCGGAGCCAAGAGCCAGAGCCGCAGGGAGCCCTACTCACAAAACCACTCCTTTCGGAGTAGGGCACCCACATCCTTCACCCGCACTTCCACCTTCAACAGCTACAAGTCCCCCTCCTCCTTCAGACCTCGAGGTCAAAAGTCTGGAGGCCGTGGAAGAGGTTTCAGGGGAAAACAGTGACGCCATTGCCCCGAGAATCCCTCAGTATCCCCCAGTCGGTCAGCGCTTGGCCTTGTTCGCCCACTGCTGGGAGACCACCACGTCGGACAGGTGGGTCTGGGACGTGGTCTCCAAGGGGTACGCGATAGAGCTGACCCATCACACCATACCCCAATGCTTTGTCTCGTCCCCAGTCTCCAGAAGGAGGGCCTCGCCACACCAGGTACAAGGTATCCTGACAGATCTGATCCTGAACAGGGCCATTCAACCAGTCCCAGTTCAGGAGCAGGGGGAAGGCGTGTACTCCATCTTCTTCCTGGTGCCAAAGAAGTCGGGAGACCTCAGGCCCATCCTGGACCTAAAACACCTGAACAAGTTCATGATCCCATGTCGGTTCAAGATGGAGACGGTCCGATCCATCCTAAGAGGGATCAGGGTAGGCGACTTCCTAACCTCAATCGATCTAAAGGACGCCTACCTACATATCCCCATCATCAAGAACCACAGAAGGTTTCTACACTTCCACATCCTGGGTCAGCACTTTCAGTACCGGGCGCTTCCATTCGGCCTGTCCTCAGCCCCCAGGGTCTTCACCAAGGTCTCCATCACCTTGGTGGCCAGACTCAGGGAACAAGGGCTGGACATAGTTCCATATCTGGACGACTGGCTCATACGGGCACGGTCCAGGAATCAGGCACAAGCCCACACTGACTTCGCCATACGGGCACTCAGGGACCACGGATGGGTGGTGAACGAGGAAAAGAGCCACCTCCACCCAACCCAGCAGATCGAGCATCTTGGAGCCGCCATCGACTCAGCAGACAGCTGGGCAAAACCGGCACCCACGCGGATCCGCAGCCTCCGGCACCTGGCTGGACATCTGAGGTCTCACCCGTGCACCACAGTAGCAGAAGTCGCGAAACTCCTGGGCTACATGGCCTCCTGTATCGACCTCATCCCGTGGGCCAGGTGGCACATGTGCCCACTCCAAAACTTCATCCTGGCAAGCGGAGCACCAAACGAGTTCAACTTACACCGCCCGGTACAGCTACCTGCAAGAGTGCGATCCTCCCTGAGGTGGTGGACCACTCCGGGAAATCTGACACGAGGGGTCCCACTGGAAGCACCCCCTCTGATTCCCATCGAGATGGACGCGAGTCTCTCCGGCTGGGGAGCCTGCCTGGGAGACGAGTCTGCTCAGGGGACCTGGTCCCCAGCAGAGGCCCTACTTTCAATAAACGTGCTGGAGATGAGAGCGGTATTCCACGCGCTCCAGGCTTTCCGCCACCTCATCCAGAAACAGTCGGTTCTGATCAAATCAGACAACCGCATGACGGTGGCATATATAACAAAACAGGGGGGCACCAGAAGCAAGGCCATGTCACGGGAAACCACGAAAGTGATGAACTGGGCCCAAATCCACCTGACCCACCTGGGGGTGGTCCATTTAGCTGGGAAACTGAACATAAGGGCTGATTGGCTCAGCCGCCAGCAGATTCATCCCGGAGAATGGCGTCTACACCCAGACCTGTTTCGCCTAATCCAGATGACGTGGGGCCCGGTGTCCATAGACCTAATGGCCTCAAGGGACAACGCCCAAGTGGACAAGTACCTGTCCAGATCCAGGGACGCGCACTCCCAGGGCACAGACACTCTGTCTCAGGAGTGGCCTCGCAGCGGCGCATACGTGTTCCCCCTCTACCTCTCATTCCCCAAGTAGTGGAAAAGATTCGGAGATCCCGAGTCATGGTCATCCTGGTGGTCCCGTACTGGCCCCAAAGATCGTGGTTCGCAGCAATCACAGAGATTGCTCTAGCCAGCTTCCGGATCCCGACCCAGCCAGATATGCTGTTGCAGGGTCCCGTGCTGCACCCGGGCCCTCGAACCCTGAAGCTCACGGCCTGGCTCCTGAGAGGGAACGGCTGTCGGCTCACGGGTATCATGAGTCGGTCATAGGCACACTGCTCCGGTCTCGTCGCACCTCCACCACCTCCACATATGAGAGGCAATGGGCTGTTTTCGCACAGTGGTGCCAATCACGAGGCTCGACACGAACAAGCGGATCTCCCACTATCTTACTGTTCCTACAACAGGGGTGGATAGGGTTGGCACCTCCTCCTGAGGGTGCAGCTAGCGGCCATAGGGGCGGCCAGAGGCATGGTCGAGGGGCACCCTCCAGGAGCCCACCCGGATGCAATCCAGTTCCTAAGGGCCGTGGATCTCATGCGACCCAGGACCAGACCTGGGGTCACTCCTTGGGACTTACCCCTGGTATTAGACTCCTTTAGGACACCACCATACGAACCCCTCGCCGAAGCAGACCTTTTCTGGGTAGGCCTGAAGACCGCTTTTCTCATGGCCATCTGCTCGGCCAGAAGAATCGGGGAGCTGGGTGCACTGTCCTGCACACCACCATACACCACTTTCACCCCCCAAGGAGTACGACTTCCGACCATCCCCGCATCCCAACCGAAGATCCCCACGAAGTTCCATACGGAACAGCCAATAGACCTACCCACCCTGACCCGACCCATCTCTCAAGAGGGAATCAGCACTCCGGACCCTCTAGACATCGGATCGGCACTTTCACTCTACTTGGCCAAGTCACAACCCATCCGCAAGACGGAGAGACTTTTTATCGTCTCCAAGGGACAATGTCAGGGGCTAGCAGCATCCAAAACCACCATTGCAGGGTGGATCAAAGGGTCGTGCTCCATGCCTATAAGGAATCTCATCTGACCCGCACCAAGGGGCTCAGAGCACACTCCACTAGGCGGTTTCCACCTCTTGGGTGGAACGAGCACTGGTATCCTCTGAGGACATCTGTAGGGCGGCCACTTGGAGCTCCCTACACACTTTCGCGAGGCACTACAGGCTGGAGCAACTGCGGAACTTCAGACTGGCCTTCGCCTCCCACGTCCTCGCAGCGGCCACACATCTCGGTCACTCTGACACACCCGAATCCCACCCGGGGACTTGAACTGCTTCTTATCTCCCATGAGGTAATGTCTGGAGTGCCATGAGATGCCAACCAATCACAATGGGTGTTTACTCACCTAGTAAAGGTGATTGTGTTGGTTGGCATCCATGGCACTCCAAGGCCCTCCCTTGGGTATGATCGGAGCTCCCCACAAGAGAAGAAAAGGAGAGAAGCTGGAGGTCCCTACTCCTACAACCTTGTCCCACTGCAAGAATGGAAGTCGAACCTTGTCTGAGGTAGTGTACAGAAAAGGCAATAAATTCAGGCCTCTGCCCCATTTATGTACCTTGTCGTTGCATGTCTCATTTTTAATGGTATCTATTGTGTGCTTTGCTTGTTGTGTTCTACCTTATTCCTTTCAGCTATGGAAAATTCAAACTGGAGAGCAGGGGTTCCTGGGACCTGGATATACTGGAAATCTGATCTGGGTCATGTGCATCATTAGCCTATCAGGTGGACTGTAACCCCCATGAGGTAATGTCTGGAGTGCCATGGATGCCAACCAACACAATCACCTTTACCAGGTGAGTAAACACCCATTACTGCAGCAAGGGAGGTAGAGTATGTACATCCACAAAACAGCAGATATCGGAATACCTCATCTGCGATGTTCTGCACACCTGCAGGATGCTTTTGTAGTGCATGCTGCACCAGACCTTATTTTTGACTCATCATGCCATTCTTCTGCCTCCGATCCAAAATACCTCTGCAGTGACAACTCTGCATAGCTATGTGACAGCATCATACTGTACAGGTACATGAAACATAAGTTAAATGAGAAACTTGGAAAAAAAGCCATATTTCAAATGTTTTAAAGGAGAAGATAAATGCAGGCTTTTTCTGGACCTCTGTACGTATTATTTTCTTAATAGGGCTTTGTATTCCCATTTTCCTGTTTTCCACCATCTCCTTACTCGTTGTCAAGACTGTTGTGACGCGATACAACAATGTCTCCTGGTTATCAATGCAGGTGAGGAATGTTTGCTATATCTGATGTATATCTTCTAAGGGCTGGAGATCAACCATGGGATCACGAGTCCTAAAGACAGCAGCTGTAACAACTCCACTAAAGGGAAGTTCCAATTTGCTGGGTTGTTAGACCGAGCCTTTGACTCCATATGTTGTCATCTCAACAGTCACCACCAGAGGTCACTGTATTACTTTATTCTCAGCATTCTAGTGCCCTAACATTTGGAGATCTCTCATCTAGTTGGCACTGTTCATGACTAGCACCTATTCCATTCTGGGGTCAGCTGGCAGGGGTACAGAGCTTTGAGTGCTCCCCCTTTTGGAAATCCAAGCCGTACTCCAACCACAAGGTGTTCAGCTGCCACCTGTTCCAGCAATTGAGAGCATTCAGCTGTTAGATAGGTTGGAGAAACTTGATTTTATTGAGATTGTTCAATTATTGGAGGCTACTTAAAAGGAATGAACTGTAGGTGTGCCGGGTCACTCATGTTGCAGTCTAAATGAAATCCCACCAAAAGATGTTCCTAAATGAGAAACTGTGCTGCTCACCTTTTGGTGCTAGCAGTTCAGTGAGATCCATATATAAATTTCTCCCATCAAATCAAGGTAGAAGCCATTTCATTTTATTTCATTTCCTTGCTCAGCAACGTACAGCTTGACTAACAGTGACATCATTTGCTTTCTCAAGATTCCTTGGAATGGCTGCAGCCCTGGTTACAGAGATGGCTACTAACTGCAGAATCTACAGGTAAGCCCTGTACCTCATTTGAAAGTTCTTTCCATGATCTTTCACACTTTTGTTTTACAATTTATTAACCCAGGATAGTCCAGCTGAGATGCCACATCTTGTTTCCAGTGGGGTCCTGCTTCTACCCCTTTCCTCAGCTGGGTGGACTGGAGCACTGGGAGGTTAAGTGACTTGCTCAAGGTAAAAACAACAAATATTGTGTCTGGTGGCATTTAAACCAGTGATCCTCTGAGTCCTATCTCGGTACTCTAATCATTAGACCACAGCCTCCTATAGCTTATGAATCCTGCACACCTTTATGCCCATTTAAAGGAATTGGAATGGACTGATAGTTTCAAAATTCCAAAAAGAAAAGGGAAAGTAAATGCCCCATTTCAAACCACTCTCAAAATCAAGAAAGTTGGATGCCAGCTGAAGCTATGGAAGAACAAGAATTGTAAAGAATTCAGGCACTTTTATTTACCCAAAAAGTAGTTAACATTTGAACTGACTGGCAGCTGTGGTTACAGAAGCTACCCATGTGAAGTATTACAATAGAGATGAAGACCTGGAATACAATGTCTTTACAATATATGCCAGTTAAGCAATTGGGTGGACAAAGATGACCCACATGGCCTCCTACTATCCCAGTGTATTGCTAGTTAGTACAGTGATATCCCTAGGTACAATAATACAGTTCAGACTAGATGGACTCCAAGTTCTCCTGTGCATGCAAAATGTGTTTCCATGATTCCAATGTTCCCATACAAACTGTGTCCAGAGGCAAGTTCAGATTTTCTACTTGATGGTGCAGAGTCTGAGAAAGCCCAAGATACATGATTATGCAATATTATTGTTCCCACGATGGGGCTTATAAATGAATGTGTGGGTTGCTTATATGACATGAATCCATAGGGTGTATGCAAACCTAAGACAGAATGCTGTGAACTGAGAGTCCTGTGGACCACAAAGTTGTACAGATATGTGCATGCACAGTCTGGGGGCATCTCTGGGGATGTTCCCACATTGCAAACCTTTCACAATGGTGCAGAGGGCCGGGCAAGATGGGTGTAGGATATGGCAGCAGGGACACTGCCTTATCCTCTTTGTGCCCCCCCATGGAAGTCACCCACCAGCCAAGGCGGAAAGTGCATTGTGAGTCTCATGCCTCCCTGGCTTTCCAGTCAGCATGGTAGGGCTGGGGGCAGCCTGTCAGGCACTTACCCATTCCTTTCCTGATTATGGACTCTAGCCATCCAACAATCACCTGCTTGCCTGGCTCAGTAGATCCACTATGGGTACCAGGAATGGCATCTGATTGGATGTCCACCTGTGTCCTCCAATCTGCTCCCCCCATGCACCAGTGTGCTAGAGGGGGGAAGAGCTGTGGACAGGCATTCTTCAGAGGCAAATGTTAGTGCATGCTGAGCCCCATACACCTCTCCATAGGTGCAGAGCTGTGCAACCAGAGTATATGCCTCTCGTGCATACCCTGCAAAGCTTGGTGCATAGGCACCAATATGAGCAATTTTATAACAAAAGACAAAATCCAACACTTGAGTTTCAGAACAACACCAATTATAACAATAATGACAAAGTGCATGACACTACATTCAAGCTGCAGAAATCTTAACTACTGTATTCCAAATCTTTAAGTGGCACCCTTCAGTTCACAGCAGACTGGCCAGCAAAACTCCTTCCCTCCCATCCCATCCCCCCACTTTTGGGAAGAGGCAGCAAGTCTGACAACTGTGGAATATTCTCAGGGCTGAGTTAAGCTTATCAAGGAACTCACTATAACAGGACAGTGAGGAAGGAACCTTAGCAGTTGATCCACTATTGGGATTTTCTTGACCAGCTCTTGTGTATTAATACAGAGTTGTTAGTGGGATTACTGAGAAATGATCAGCAGGATTTAGTTCTAAACAGTGTACTAGTCCAATAATATACTGCAGTGGTCTCTTAACCCCTGAAACAAATGCCAAGCAATAACAACACCTTTCTGCAGCCCAAAAGCTTGCTGCTGCTCTGGCCTCTGGGCAGAAGTGGTACTTCTCACTAACTAGTGGGCTAAATAAACAGCAAACTGCTCATCTGTTATGCATGCCCTGACTTCTTAATATGCACTTATTTGCTTGGGACATTGGGGGCCAGCCAGCAGAAAGAGGAGTGAGCATCCCAGAGACATCTTTTCAGCTTTTAGGGGGCAGTGAGCTCCACATTGTGACTTCCATTTGGTTGAAGCCAGGTGGTAAAAGCAGGAGCCACCAAGTCAGGGATGAATGCTCCCGGATACCTAGCATGACCATGTGCATGTGTGTTATTACACACTGGCATTCTTAGGGCAAAAAAATGGTGGGAACAGCCCCAACAAGCAGGATGGTGCTAACATCCTTGCAGGCCCTGCACTTCTGAGTAGTGCATCTACCCACCATCTTTGGTCAGAGACAAATAGTTGGGTAAGTCCCAGAGCAGGTAGGTATTGTAATGGTGGGGCAACAGAAAGGGGGTATACTGGATATCCTAGGAGGGAAATAGAGGAAGGAATAGAAATTGTAACATGGTACATAAAAAACATATGATCCATATGTTATATGCACAGAGATAAGCACAGTGTAAGTTTAGTCCATCTAGGTTTAAACACACAAGATAAGAATACTATATTATAAAGCTATGTGTAAAGGTAACATAGAAACATAGAAACATAGAATGCAGCAAAATGGAAGAAAGGCAGGAGGCTGAGTAAGTACAGTAGAATGAGTTTTACTTTGTCTGGATGTAGTTAAAGGAAAAAGGGAATGCAAAGATAGAGAAAGACGAGAAGCCATAGAGCGAGAATAAAATAAATTGAAGCAGAGAAATAGGTCTGTGAAATGGATTAGCAAATGTTAAGATTCATAATCATCATGTGACTTTGTAGCATGTCAATTTAAAATGGTCTGGCAGTGTTCCCATTCACACTGGTACACAAATCCAGGTCGTTCTCTCATTCGAAATTAGAGATAGTTAAACTGCTTGACGTCAGAAAAAAAAATAGATTACCAGGTTCTCAATTCATGGTTCTAAAGGTGAAGATTAAAGGAAGCAAACAGCCTCCAAGCTGTCTGCTTCATCACTGCGTAATTAAACATTATCAAACTCCTGTGCCTGATGCTGCACTGAGTCTCGTTCCCTCTGTGACAGACTTGACATTTTCAGGAGGGAAAAAATAACTAACCTGAAAAGGAGGGAGATTTTCTTTTTTCAGCCAGCTCAATTCTGACAAAAATACATATGAAAATTCATAAACTCCACAGGCGTCACCACAACAATTTGACAGAGTAATCTCCTGCCATCTTTGCTTCTCGGTGACAATGGCACTGAGCAGACAGATTTATCAAACACTGAACTGTGTGTTTATGACCCTCTTTTGCATGAGTGGGGGAGGGAGGTGTGTGTGTGTGTATCTAAGCTGAAGCCTGCATAGCCTGAGATAGTAAAGGGTATTTTTTGGTGAATACAGTATTGTGACAGGTAGGAGTGTAATGCAGAGTAACCATTGTCTTTGACCTTTCATCTGGACTGGACTGGAAAAGAGGAATGTTCCTTTCATGGGACATGACTTTATTAAGAAACAAAGCAGTTTACCCTCCCACCCCACCTCCCAGGGAAAACTGGGAGTTCTAGATTCAGCATCACCTCTTCACTGATGAAAGCTTCTTCATTAAGTCAGTGGCCCAACAGCAAATTCAGAATATTAGACCTGCAAGTTATTTTGTCTTGATTATCGTGTAAATCACATTTTTTTCCTGGTTTCTTTCCCTTGGTATTGTCTCATGTTTTGTTTTCTTTTCATATTTCCCTCACCCATGGGGGTATCACCAGCCTCTGCATTGCTACCTTGCCGGCTATGTGTCATGCCACATGAGTTGCCTGCAGCATCAGGTTCTGCACAACCCTTAAAGACGGCTTTCTCTGCAGCCTCTCCAGTATCCCAGCTGATGAAGTTACCCCTGATTCTAGGGAAAAAGGTCTTGTTGACCCACCAGTTTGACTATCAGGAGCCATCAGATTCTACTTCCTGCATCCCATTTAAAGGAGAACTGCATTTAACCTGCAAGGCTTTTTCAGTTGAAGCCGTTTTCAAAATATTACTTCACATTCAGTTACTGTTCCATCATTCTCATCCTCTGAGTAAATCCCATATGTGTTTCTGACTTGCATTTTCATGTTTAAGACCATTTTAGAACTGCATGATGTAATTTACGTCCTTAATAAGCTCTTACATTGTTGGCACACTGCACATGCTTTCTATTATGGAATTCTGTGGTTGAAGGGACATAATCTCCATAATCACGTTCTAAAATGGTACTTACCACCAGTGTGTAAATCAAACAACCCCAATAAGTTTACTTTCAGACCATAGAGCTGAAACAACAAAAGAGTCAGAACAAGTATTTACAAAACAGTTTATGGGTTCAGTGTAATTCTCTTGGAACAGTACTTGCCTATTAAAATCAATGGTGAAACTCTATAGGGTGAAATTGCAACACAAGATTTGTTTGTTTCTCTCTGAAAGGCTCACTCAGTGAAAGCTCATTTCAAGCAATGACCAGAGAGAGAGAAATAAGCACAGGAAGGTTATGTGAGTTGCTCAGGGTCACACACTAAACAAGTATCAGCAGTGGGATTCAAACTAAAGTCTATGGAGTTCCCAGGTGATTTTCCAGTTTCCTGCAAATGAATTACAGTTGGCATTGGCAGTACTTAGCTCTCCAAACAAATTCTGCATTTCAGGACATTCTACTCTTTGTTACTAAAGGTATTTTTTAGTGCTGTGCGGAATTTTCAAATGTTGATGAACAGAATTTTGTGGAATTTTTGAAATTCTGCCAACATTCCACCCTGCTTCACTGAAAATGGAATGGTGGAATTCCAAGTCAGAAAAATGCAGGATGAATTTTTCTGCACCATTTCAATTCCACGAATCTCAATATTTTTCACGGAAATGTTTGCAGAATGATTTCCGTGGAAACAATGCTGTTCCATGGAATATTATTCCATAGATCCTGGCAGGCAGAATTTCTCAGAAGAACCAGCAAAATTCCAGTGGAAATTCCGCTGGAGGGATGTTCATTCTGCATTAATTCCACTGGCAGAATTCCACATAGCACTAGTATTTACTGTATATGAAACAGACTCTTTTCTCCTTCAAATTCATCTGTTCCTGCTGCTTCCCTGCCCTGAAACTATACACCTCTGCTGGGGACATCAAGAATGATTTAAATGCCTTGGTGACACATCCAACCCGCCACTGCAGCAGTGGACTCATGAAACCAGCAACCCGGGATTGGGAATGAGCTTGGGTCATCAGGACCAGCCATTGTGAGGAGGATTGATCATCCCAGAGAACACTCAGCCTCACTTTGATACTGCCCTCTGGGTGACCATAGGTGTCAGAGCAGCTGGGAGTGCTGAGCCTGAGAGAGAGGAGGAAGACGCTGGCCAGGGACTAGTGTTATGCATATAATGCATGTGCATGCAGAGTGGTCTAGTTTGAATGCTCTTGTCTGCCAAGGAGGCCAAGGGGGGAAGAAAATGGAAAAGCGGTCCAGGTTATGGCATCCTGGGGATGGAGAACCAGCTACATGCAGGTGGTCTTCTGCTGCCTCATCCACCATCCAATGCTGTGCATGCTCAGGGGTATAGCCATCCACCTTGTACCCACCCGGAGGGGGGTGGGTCAAGGATTTGTGGTGGCTGGCAGATGCAGCTGGTTGGTGGCTGGAGAAAGGTGCAGGAAGGCATCTGGAGGTGCTGGCTCTGGAGAAGGGGGGCATTAAATATAAATAAAAAGAAATCCATGGCAACGTTTTGTGATTTTACAAACAGGGTTATAACCCTATGTCTGGAATAAAGTTTAAGGGAAAATGATTCCATTTCCCTGAAAATGTCTTCGGTGATAAAAACATGAAAGGCCCTGAAATTCCAGTTTAGGGGGAATTACTGTATTTGTAAGTGAGGTCAGCTGATGCCTGTGGAGAATGTTTTGCTGGAAACTGGAATATCTCCCAGGCACTAACCTACTGTGCCACACTGTGTTACACAGCAGGGGATTTCTTTGTGGGGGGGAGGACAGCCCTTAAAACACTACTTGTAATATAGTTTCATGCGGAGCTTAAGAATCCAGACACAATGGAATGATCTGTGGTCATAAAACACTCTCAGACTAAATCTGACACAGGGTAGCCAGAGATAGGAATTAGTGCCTCTGGGCACTGGGATATGTCCAGAAGCAGCAGCTGGCCCCCACTGGGCATTTTTAGAATTGTTTTCATTTCTCAGGGATGCTGGGCTCTCAGCATTATTTGGTGATTGGTCTGCTTTTGGGAAAGGCATGCCCAGTTCCCAGAGCACTCTGGCACACAGACTAAATCTACAGTGGCACATTACTTACAAAGGTATTTGAGTGGAACCTGACATTTTCATCTAATTGGTATGCAGGTAGCAATACATTTCCCCTGGCATAGCCTGTGCCAGCTGCTCACCAGGCCAGGCTGCAGTTAGCACAATTATCTACTGCTAAATGTATTAGCTTTATCAAAGAAAGTGCAAAATCCCCCCCTGAAGTCACCTCAAGAAAGCCTAAGTGTTTTTCAAAGGCAAACAGTTTTCTTTGCTGAAAGGTGTCTCATGCATTGTCTTGCGCCTAATTGGAGTCAAAGTACTTCTTAATCATTCAGGATAAGTCACACATGTGGTCCAATAACCTTGTATGTTACAAAGAGGATATCTGGGCAATTAAGCAATAATGATCTCAAAGGGAGTGTTTGCTGTTGAGTTTATTTATTGTTGTTGCTTTATTGCTTGCGTTATTTACACCTACGGGTAGCACTTTAGCAGAGGGACATTTTCTTGCCTTTTATCTCCCCATTAAAGGTTATTTACCATGTGCATTTTGAATATTTTGAGGGTACTTATTAGAGTCACTAGGATTCACCTGGGGGTACTATAGCTGTGTATTGCACTGTCACCTGTGAGCCCAATCTTTATAAAGTTACCGGCCTATCTGCACGTGCAGAGGACAAGGAAAAGCTGTAGAATGCCACCTTTGTGCACAATTGGGGCACTCCATGGCATCCACATAAAAGGATGTGCACCCCCTCCAAACCTGATTCCATGCCATGCAGCTGGCAATGAGAGCAGGACTGGAAAGCAATGGACAGAGAAGACATGTACTCCATCCACAAAGGAAGGTCTGTGGTGTGGATCACCTGTGGAGAGGGCATATGATTCACCACCCTTGGGGCTGTATTAGTGCTTACATGCTACCCTCCACCCAGCGACTGGACCATATACAGAGCCCGACTGGAAGGTGGACCTCACCATACCAGCCCTCTGAGCTACTAGAGAGAGCTTTGGGGCTGTGCAGTATATTTTTTTATATTTCAGTGTTTCTGACAGGCATATGGCCATCCTGGAAGACTGTCATATCCTGTCCATCCCTGCACCCTGCACACACAGGAATCCACTGGCAGACCAGCAAGGGCATCAGATCAGATTCTCTTGGCCCAATCCAGTTCCACCCACCCCTGATTCCTCCTGACCAATAACAAAACTCTGCACTACTGGACTGCAGGAGGTAGTAGTTGTGGACGTTGGCAAGTGTGCCAGCTCAAACAGCTGTGATGCAACACACCCCAGATATGCATTAGTCATGTGCATCTGGGGTGCATTTAAGGAGCTGGCCTAAGACTTTAAGGTTTGTGCATATGCCTGGTAATCCCACATTGACTATCTAGGGGCTGGGCATGTCAGAGAAGTGAGATGGGCAGATCCTGGGAACAAAATGACAGCACTCATGTCAACTGTGTGTGCTGGCACTCCTCACACCCTATCAGCTAGAGGTTCATCCATGCTGCCCCTAAGTATATTGGTGAAGAACTGAGTGAACCTTGGATAAAAACATAATATAAAGGAGGTAAATAAAGTATGACTTAAAGTCTGCCCAGTTGCAGTGGTGGATGTGCATTGCTGACTAAATGCATCACAATCCTCCTGCCCATTGAAGGCCCTCCCATGCCAGGGGAAACACAGTATTTTATCAACCATTCGATGCTGTGAAACAAGTTATTATCCCTATGACACCAGCGTACCACTTCTGGTAGGCCAACCTCAGACCAGCTGAAGGTACTGAACTGCAATTACAATTCTCAGCTGTGTTAAGGTTGTAAAAAGAACAGACATTGTACAGCGCCATCTAGATATCAGACTCTGCATAGAACAATTCTCTAGTTCTGAGAAACTGCAACAAAAGGGCCCTCAAAATGTGAAAAGTGTGCAGGTTGGGAAAACGCAAAACGCAGACTAACCTCTCTATACTATAATGAGACTGTAGGTGCTGCCTTCAAAACTCAGGGACATCAAGGCTGGCCAGTTTCCGTAAAAGCTCAGCTCAAAGAGTTGTGTGGCAGAATTCTGTGGCCTGGGCTCAGTTCCCAGTTAATGCACATACTTTCTTGCTTACTGTTTTGCAATATGTGTGCTCTAAATGCTTAGCAGTGGCCAATGCTGCAACTACAACTCTTGATCTCAAAGGAGGCCATGCATAACAATCAACAAACATTGAAGTGCCACATCAATTACCTGTCATGCAAATCATGTAAATCACACCTGGAAATAAATGCAATGACTGAGTAATGTACTATCCCCAGATTCATCATTTTGCTGTGCAGCTCTTTGTTTACATAGCAGTTTGCTACATTAAGAAGTCAAATTACTGATCACTGAACACACATATTCCTTTAGTGTTATGCTAAAAGAAAAAGAAGATATATGTGGACTAAGTGGAAAAATGTAGCCTAATAAAATATGTTGTATATCTTGCTCTGCATATTGACAGCAGTAACCACCACTCAACAACATGGGTCTGATGTTGAAATAGTTGCACACACAAAGTCACACATGAGAAGGAAATACAACCAAATGCAATATTAAAACAAAAGCAGCAAAAGTACAAGCAAACAAAACTGTACATGACAGGGGCATGGCAGTGCCCTTATATTAGGGCTGAGTAGACAGCTGAATATTAAACTGTGATTTTTGCTCCTTAATAATGTGGCTGTCCCTGAACAGAATAGGCTACAATTTGGTATTCTTGGGAGGTGGTGCCAGAATCTCTAGATCCATTTAGTGGTTTAAGAGTTCTAGAAGGTTGCAAAACAGATACAAATATGGAAATTAAGATTTTATATTAATTTATTTAATCATTTATTCATTGATTTAAAATTTGGTGACTGGGATAGGCACTCTGCTGTGACCCCAGGATGAGGATACAACAGGGAGTGAAACAGCGACAACAAAGTGGCAGTAATAGGTGCAGAAACATATACAATAACATCACAGTACAAGTAATGATTTTCAGAGAAATTCAAAAACAATGTAAAAAGTGTACATGGATGTAGGTTATGGGGGTAGCCAGGCAGAGAGCTAAGGGAGCATTCTGCCAATGTGTGGAAAGATATTTGTACAGAACTAATGAGGCATATAATTCAGATTACAGAGTACATTGAGATGTAAGCTATTCAACTGAGTAGGCAAAAATGGGTAAACCAGGAAAAACAGCCAAGAGGGATGGATAGGACATGGGTGGGGATGGACAAGACATGGGTGGTTGTAATGTGAAGAGAAGAGGATGACCCCTAGCTACTGGTGCATTCTTTTGTGATGTGTTTCAGTAAGAGTGGCATGAGAGAGAGCAGGATGAAGAGAGATAGATGGTTATCAACAGCCCAGAACTGGCTAGGAGATGAAACCAGAAACTTTCAGGTTTGTTAAACTTTGACTCAAGGATGTGTGAATGCGAATTGTACTGTACCTACACAATGTGGCCAAAGTAAGTACGAGGTACACATGCATGTTGATTACTGATGACAGAATTCTCTATTGCAGAGACACAACATTGTCCTGAATGGAAATGCAGCTCTGGAAAGACTTTACAGCAGAGGATGTCTGGCTGAATGAGAACCCCCTCTTTCTTGAATCCAAACAGAATAATGCACTGGTCTTAGACATCAATTAGTTCACTCAGATAAGGGTTGGAGTGGTCGTGGTTGCCACTGTAGGCAATGCTAACATAGTACCCCTTGGGCAGCAGATGGTGGGGCGAGGGGTATTTGTTTTTGCCAGGCAATAGTTGATGCCCTTCCCAAGTGACTGAGCATGTCATCATTGCCACAATGGGCTGGGTCAGATAGTCCATGTCATTTCCCCCAAATCCAGATCACCCAGAAGTCAAATCATTTAAAAAAAATTAAAAGACGAATAGTTTTACCTTTTATGCCCCAGAAATAAACATGCAAATTATTTCACCTTGCATTAAATTGATTTTCTTCAAGCACAATATACACACATATGCAAGCAAATATACACAGTTACACACAGCACCTGGTTAAAAACAAATTAACAAATCCTGGGTGGAGCGAAACACATCCCTTGGTATTAGACAATACTCCTTATGTACTTTTTTTTTCAAGGTAGTAAAATCATTTCTCCTCAGGCTCTCCTCTGCCCCATCCTGCACCATCCATATGTAAACATGATGCTTTCTGGCTTCTCTCTTTTGCTTTTAATTAACCTCTGGTGTTTTGTTGGCTGGAATTCTTTTTTTGTTGAACTTTTACACATGCTTGCACTCTGACAAAAAGTGGTTTTGCATCAAAACAAAGAGCACTTTAGGGGATTTAGTTCCAGAGTGTTGAGAACATACAATAATTTAAAATGAAGTGTAATCAACATTTAATTTTTATGCTTCAGACAGTACCAGATAAAGTATACCCCCAGTTTTTCAGGTGAAAATAGACTGAGAATGCAAAAGGAGTCTTTTTTATTTTCTTCGTATTATTGAAACTGTCATTTGTTGCACGTATATGTGTGTGTGTGTGTGTGTGTGTGTGTGTGTGTGTGGTGGTGCTGGCAGTAGGGCTTGTCAGTTAAAGACACTTGTCTTATCTATTAGACTCCCGTACTTGGTACAATGTCTACTGTTGACATGAACTGAATATATTTCATTATACCTTAAGAAACATTTGCAATTAAAGGTGGGGGTTGGGGGGAGAGAATTAATCTAATTTGAGTTGTGCAAATCTCTTTAAGGCTGAAACTTATAAAAATTGCAGGTCAAATGATGGAACGGTAAATCTTCTCACCAAGGTGTGCCCTGACATGACTCTAAATATCATATAATTTTAAATTTGTTTACAACAGGAGTGGTGTAGATTAGTACTTGGAGCACAAAATGGTAAAACAGGAGATTCTACATTTGAGTCCTATCTAAGTCACTTAGGAAGGTTTTTTAAAGGGTGGATGCAGACAAACATGAATGTTACACCTGTCTCCGCATCTTCAAAAATGCTTTCAAGCAGCTTTGCTGCATTTTTTAGAAGATATGTCCACTGGTGACAAAAAGTCCTGATTTGCAGTTTTAAAAAATACTCAAAAGTGGTTTGCATCACTGTTTTGATGCAACAACATGTTTTTATGTCACAAAAATTCAGAGACCAAATCATTTAACAGTTTGAATGGTTTTGCCAAATGAAAACAGTTGCGAGAGGCTCTTGGATGGAACCTTCTGAAAATCCTTCCATAAATGCTTGTTAGTGACCTTGATCAAGTTATGGTCCTCTCTATTCTTGAATCCTCCCAGTGAAAAAATAGGCAGTGGAAGGGCCCACTGAAAATGAGGTGTTAATGCTCAGCTGGGATGTTATGGTCAAATGATGAACACATGGTCTGTGCGAAGATATAAGAGCACTGATCTATGTAAAATTGTACAAATAAATAAATAAAAAATAGTATTGCATAAGGACTATCTTTGCCCTAAAACCAAATAAAACATTTAACCAAACTGACTATTGTTTGGTCTGACTCTGCCACACTGTTGTTTATGGCTACCGTACTTACAATATAGTATAAAATGTCACAAACACACTCAGCATGTCAGGCCCTCTGCTCCCACAGTGCCAACCTCCAAGCGCAGTATTGTGAATAGGTAACAGACAGGGTAAAACTCCTGTCTGCTTGTGGGTCCAAATCACCTTTAGTCTCAAGTTCTGGGGGATTCAAACTGTGAACCTTATGCTAACAAACTCAAATGTACAGACTCAGATAATCTGCTCTTCGGGGGGCTGCCAGATATCTTTCACCTGAGGGCACCTAACCAGGTATCCAAAATGAACCCTTAAAACTCTATAAAAAACCTTAGGTATATTCTTACCTTTTCTCAGTTTAGGTAACACTATTAAGCTCCTGAACAGTTTTGTCAGTCTTAACCCCCTATACGGCACATGCAAAAAGAACTTCGAAGACACACCCAGACAGTCTCTTTAAAATACAGATTTACTTAAAAATGGATAAAAATATGATAAATGTAAACACAGAACAATATATCACAAAGCATACATTCACATAAAGAAAAAGGTACAAAACATAAACTCCTACCACAATACAATTAGACTTTTTCTTTCCAATGTATTACCTCTATACAGTACTTAAGTTAGATCACAGATCTTGTTTCTTAAGAGTCCAACAAGAAATGTGTCACGAAGTTCAGCCACAGTATTCAGTTTAAACTGTGTCTCTCCACCCCTTTTGTGTGTCATTTAGCTCCTCCTTGTTGAATATAAAACAATATACAAGCAATGATCTTCCTGTCAGGAGATATTTTAAATACTGTGACTTCAGCAAGAACAAATTTCCCAGAGTTCTTCTGGGGGTCACGTGATGGTAGCCTAAGCTGAAGCAGCAGTTTCCTGGAGCTCCGTTCTACACCTGCAGATTTTCTGGCAAATACTTATAACTGTAAACTCCATTGTCTTAATTTCTGTACAGGTAGAGAGCCTACCTACCTTGGAAACTCTAGCTTTAGTGCAAAATGGATGTCTATATGAAAAAAGCGCCACCAAGGCACTCTCCACCGCGTACTCCAGAAAAGGACAAGGCCGCAAAAAGGCCTAAACAGCAAGCCGTTAGTCTACCAAAAATGCCCGAAATAGCAGCAGCCTCTCAGAGGAGAAATTCTTAGAAGTCATGAAACCGCTACAAACAGCTATCGCTACCATATCAGAGGATCTTCAAAGAATTCAAACCTCAGTTGAATCCCTAACAAGAAGAGTCAGAGACTCCGAAATTCGAATAATCTCCCTAGAGAAGAAACAAGATAAAAATGATTTGGAGAATGTGAACGTTGCACGAAGAATAAAGAAATTAGAAGAGAAATTGAAGGACCTGGAGGGACACAGCAGGAGAAACAACTTAATTGTTATCGGGATTCCAGAAAGAGAAGAAGGGAACACAGCTATATTATTTCTGCAGAAGCTCTGCTTTAAATTAGCTGGGCCACCACCATACGGAGGAGAATACATAATTGAAAGAGCACATCGAGCTCTGTGTCCTCCACCAACCTCGAGCCAGCCACCCAGACCAATAATATTTAAACTTTTAATTTTTTGGACAAACAACATATATTGTCTAAAGTTAAAGAAATGAATGAAGTGACATGGAGGGCAGAAAAATCCAGATTGCACAGGATCTCCTTATTCTGTCAGAATCAGGGCAAGAACTTCACCCCCTGGTCTCTAAGTTAGTGGCTGCAGCTAAGGCATTCAGGGTTAAATACCCTGCTACTCTAATGGTCAGGCATGAGGAAAAATGGTTATCCTACTACTCTCCAGCACAAGCATTGATAGGGCTAAAGGAAATTTACCCAGAACTGTACAAATGAGACTGGCGGAAATTCTCTGGGTACGCAGCAAAGGCTTAATTTTAGTTGATGATCTGACCAGCAGTCGTGGCGGTTATTGAAAGCAAGTACCTGAACAGTTTATTAGAGTGCTTCTTTGTGAGTTGATTTAATAACTAAACAAGCGAGGCAATGATGCGAATTGCTGTTTGAGTTATTGGGCTTCTTGGGAGTGTGCATCGGATAGCGTGGAAATGTGTTTGAGCAAAGGGGGGAACTCTGGCTTTGTAGAAATCCTTTAATTGAGAGGGAGATGCGAGTGATATGCCTGCAAGAGTGAGGATCTGCCAACTAGACGGTCTCAGCTGAGGATATTTAGAGACTTTTGTTCCTGTTTTAATTTCTCTCTTTCATATCGCAGAACTGGTTAATTAAGCTGGACAATGTTACGGCACGGACTGATGCATGGTTGCTTATACGCTCAGGAGTGGGCATATTACAATAGCGAGAACTAAATGGGAGTCGGAATGGTTCCCGAGAATGATTTCAGTGCTTGATATAATTAGTTGTGTGGGCATAAGAAGTCTCATAGAGGCAACAAATTTATTTACACTCAGCAGCCTTTAATTTTGAATTTGGTTTACAATAGGTTTAAACCAAGGAGACCGTTTAGGGCGTTATGTAATACCTAGGCAGGGGAATTCTAAGGACTCTTCTCCCTACCTCTCTTCTCCTTCTAGCTCTCTATCAAAGGTTATGTTTTAAGGGGCTATTTTCTTTGTGCTTATTGTAGGATTTAATTGATGACCTGCATGTGCAGATCCAGTTATAGTCCCCAATTAAGTTATCACTGTGTTAACAATGAACACTTTAAACGGAATAGTGATATGCATGTTAAAGTTTTAACGTTGTCAAATGTTAGTATTTAGTAGGGTTAAGTTTAGAGCTTACAAGGTATAGAACAGATACTGTTAGGCATAGAACTGTTGTGTATCAAGGTATTATACTTTCTCAGCTACATATGCAGAGGGGCAGGTGTGGGGGGGCTTCGGGGAACAAACTGTTAGGCTGGGTTATGCTTAAGTATAAATCATGTGGCATATGGGATTTTTATGGAGTGCAGTAAATCAGAACTGGGGTTTTTTTGTTTTAAGTTGGGTATTACAAGTTATGAGGTTAATAACTATAGAGTGTTACTCTGTGGGCTGGGGTTAAGAGTACACACTAACAATATGTGGAGGTCCAAGGTATGCCTAAGTATATCTTGGCTCTTTCAACTAGGGTTGTACTGTGCTAGCCAAATGGTAGTTAGTCAAAAGAAAATGAAAAAAAAAAAAAAAAAAAAAGAAGACTGTATTCCCTGAAGGCTCTAACTGCTCGCCCATCCATTTACATTCCCAAACTGCCATTGTAGAACATGGATAGTTGTTACCATTTTGTAAGTTGGAATATCAAAGGAGCCAAAGATAGGATCAAAAGGCAAATAATTTTGAAGCATTTGCGGCAGTTGGGAGCACAAATAGTTTTCTTGCAAGAAACACATTTGAAGAGGGAAGATGTAATCCTATTTGGGAAGTCATGGGTTGGGCAAGTTTTTGGGTTGGGGGCAACCACGAATAAAAGAGGGGTAGCCATCTTATTAGCGAGGAACATCCCCTTTAAAATGACTCAAGAAATTTGGGACCCAGAAGGCCAATATATAATAATTCATGGCTCGCTGGAATCCTGTCCGGTTCTTTTGGGCTCAATTTACGGCCCTAATAGCGATTCCCCATCCTTTTTTGTAAACTTACTTAATGTTGTGTCGACCAATCCACCAAAATGTACTATACTGGGTGGAGATTGGAATTTAGTGCTTCAAACAGATTTAGATAGATCTGATCGTGTAAGATGGGGATTGTCTCCAGCACAAAGGGCAATAAAAGAGCTTATAAGCAGTGTTGCACTAGTGGATGTATGGAGAGTTCTTAACCCCTCAGAAAGGCAATATACCTTCTTTTCTACAGCGCATAGAACATATTCTCGAATTGACTACCTACTCATAAGCTCTTTTGCATTGCCCGGAGTCTCTCAGGTAGAAATATCAGCTAGAGTGTTGTCTGATCATGCACCAGTCAGCATGGAATATCGACTAAGTGCAGGAGGTAAGAGATCTCCACAATGGTGGTTGAATAGCCAATTACTGCGAGACAAAACCTCTTTAGAATACATTGTGGATTTCATTGCTTCTTTCCTTAGTAGAAATCAAGGATCAGTGACTAAATATGACTTCATTTGGGCAGCTTTGAAATGCTCTTTGAGGGGGGAATTCATAAAAATGGCTTCCAATAGAGTTAGGCATCAGAGGCACAGATGGAGGATCTTGCATCCATTAAAAGCCTGGAACATAGTCTATCCTGCTCATCACCGTAGAGATGTGGACTAGACTTCATCAACTGCAAGCTCAGTACACAGGGCTGGTATCTCAAAAAGCAGAGTTGGCCCTGCAAAGAACCAAATTTAAATACCTAGAGATGGGGGAAAGGGCAAGTAAGTTACTAGCTATGCGTATCCGTCAAGTAGAGGCGTCACAATTTATTGCAGGAATCTATACAGGGCAAAATGGTCAAGTTTGCACTGACCCTCAGGAAATTGCAAAATTGTTTGGATCTTATTTTCAAGATCTTTACACAGTAGACTCAGTCCTACGTCCCACTAACAAAGGAATAAACTCTTATCTTAGCTCTGTAAGTCTGCCTAAGATTACAGCTGCAGAAGCGGCCCTCTTACGTGCCCCAATATCCCTAGCAGAAATTCAGCAGGCAGTTCAGAAGCTACCTCCAGATAAATTGCCCGGGCCGGATGGATTACCGAGCAACTTCTATAAAGCCTGCCAGTCTATAATAATACCGGTATTAAAAGATGTGTACAATTATTGGTATGATAATGGGATATCAGACCCAAGTTTTCAGGAGGCTGTAATATCCCTGATTTTAAAACCAGGGAAAGATCCACTAAGTCTTAGTAGTTACCGCCCTATATCTTTATTGAACACGGATATTAAAATTTTAGCCAAAGTGTTAGCAAACAGACTCTCAAAAGTTATGGGTACTCTCATAAGCCATGAGCAAGTCGGATTCATGGTGGGAAGATCATCTCAAGATCATATGAGGAAATTGTTGCATCTCCTTTCGGTGGCCAGGACCCAGCACCAATGGTGTTGGTCTCCCTGGATGCCGAAAAGGCATTTGACAGAGTCTCTTGGGACTTTCTGTTTGCTACCCTAATCTCAATTGACTACCCAAAGAATTTCTAAGATGGATACAACTCCTATACTCCTCCCCGTGGCCAGAGTCAAGTGCAATGGCTTATTTTCCTCCTTCAACCTAGCTCGGGCACAAGGCAGGGATGTCCATTGTCCCCCGCTGTTTAACATATACTTGGAGCCTGATCCTAGACTGGTGGGCAATATCAATATTAAAGGGATCCAAATAGGTACTGTAAGATATTCCATCTCGGCGTATGCAGATGACATATTATTACATGTGGAGAGGCCAGGCCTTTCTGTCCCAGCTATTCTAAGCGAGATAGAGGAATATACTAAAATCTCATTTTATAAACTAAATCGGGCTAAAACTAAGGTCTTGCCTTTAAACAGTAGAGTAAATAATGTAGAACTCTCATTCCTCGGCCTCTCTTGGGAGGCGAAGCATATAGTATACTTAGGAATCAAGATTTTTAGAGATCTTGGTACTATAATAAGAGACAACCTTGATAGCTTAGTCAAAACGAGAGTCCGGGATTTGGAAAGATGGCAATTGCTTCCTTTTCTTTATGGGGTAGGCTAAGTACAATTAAATGAACATCCTACCAAGGATGCTGTACCCATTGGGTATGTTGGCACTTACTTGCCAAAAGCATGGTTCCTTAAATTACAAAGGATAGTAAATACTTTCTTATGGAACAAGAAAGGTATCTCGGCAGATCCTATCTCAAGTTGACAGCTCAAACACAGAGGGAGGTCTTATGGCCCCTCTTTCTTTTATATTATTTAGCACAACATATGAGCAAGCTGTCCTTTTGGAGTAAGGAGGGAATTCAGAATATCTCCCTTGTGGCTCTCTATAGAAAAATACTTAGCCTCCCAAGCAAATTGTTCGTTGGGGGCTTTATATGCCTCGCCATCTCATATCCCTAAGTCAATTAAGAATAATCCCATGGGTTGGTCTTTGAAGGTTTCTCATCAGGCCCAAAAATACTTAGCAGTGAAGTGGTATCAGTCTATAGATCAACCAGTTATTGGCAACCCTCATTTTAAGATTAATAATGTGCCAATATCCCTCAATTTCTGGCCTCGGCTAAGCCAATGCTAAGCTTCAGACATATGGTCGGATGGAAAACCACTTTCTCTCGATCAATTCCGGAAATTCAATGAGGCATTAGATAAAGAAGCCTTTAAATATATTCAAGTTAGTAAGGCCCTTGCATCCTTTTTCTCCCGGTTCCCGCCAATGGACCCAGAGGGAAAAGAACTAGCTATGCTTTTTAAGGTAGCCTCCCAATCACATTCAGTTTCTAATATATACAAAACTTTACAGGCATGGGACAGCAGGTTACCATCAGGAGTTTGTTTATATTGGGCAAGAGAGCTAGGAGTTCCAGAGGACCCTGATCTATGGAGGAAACTCTGGTTATCAATGTACAAATTCATAAAGCAGAACAGAATCAGATTATTTCATTTTAACATTATGCAGAATATCTATCTTATGCCAGCTAAGCTCTTCAAGTATGGGACATTAAATACTTCCATATGCAGCAAATGCAAGGGGGACATTGGCTCCCTTTATCATATGATGTGGTTGTGCCCCTATGTGCAGACCTTCTGGCAATCCGTTAATAGCGCTTTAGATCCTGTCCTTGGTTTGAAGACCTTATTTACCCTGAAGTCTGTTTAATAAATTATTTCCCAGGTGATATTCCCAAAGTTAGGAAAGCACATATGATACTTATCTCTCATGATAGCTAAGCTGATAATTATGAGGCATTGGATAGAAGATAAGTCCCCTAATGTAATGGAGTGGTACAAAGAAATTGGCCAGGCATTACAATTGGAAAGACACATTGTATCTATGCAAAATAGATTAAAAGCTTATTTGTCTCCCTGGGGTAGCCTAGAGACTCTACTGATAGTTTGGAAGCCATAGTAGTGAGTAGTCATATTATAGGTGAGATATACTAAAGATATTGGATAGTGTATAGTCGGGGAGGGGTAGGGATTGGGTTTTAATTTGAGGTATGTATTTAGCACCTATTACTTTAGTGTGTTCATGTACTATCTAATGTACTTTGACTGGTGCTTAAACTAATAAAACTTGTTAAAACATAAAAAAAAAGGAAGAACAAATTTCCCAAATTATGACAGTCTTTAAATCAAGCTTTTCCTTTGATCTCGAGTAGTTCCTCTTCTCAGGCCATATCAAAGGATTTTTATGACTTTTCCATATCTCACTTAGGTGTAATATAGCTTTTTAACACCAGTTGATATTAAATGTTCTTCCTCTTAAGACGTCATAAAAGTTTATGATCTCCATCCTCTGGCAGACTCATAAAGTCCCATTTCATTTCCACTTCAAAGCAGCAACAGGCCATAAAATGCAATGTGTCAAGGAAGTTAATCACATTACGGAAATCTGCTGGTTTAATATATATATATCCTGTTATTTTAACTGAAACCTGGGGAGGAGGGGGGCATCCCACAGGTTGTCTCATGAGAGACACTCACATACCACATTCTATATACAAATATCATAGAGCAATCATAGAGCAATCATAACCAGCTGGCCAAGTGTCACATAAAGTACTTGTCTGGCATCCTCCCCATCCCCCCCCAAATGGGACAA
The DNA here is from genome assembly GCA_016271365.2 of Neoceratodus forsteri. Lineage (NCBI taxonomy): Eukaryota > Metazoa > Chordata > Ceratodontiformes > Ceratodontidae > Neoceratodus > Neoceratodus forsteri. Next base: position 603,685,898 of record CM057449.1, on the reverse strand, counting down.
CACAGTTGGGAGGGCAACACTGCAAACGAGGAAGCAACACTAAATATAATCAGTGAGTAACCACCAACAGACACAGTGAATGGAGAAAGTCATGGCCTTCTCATGCACAGTCCCTAGTGTCACATTTAGCTCTGGTAGGTGATTATTTGCCTTGTTAGCCCCTAACATATGGGACGACATTCGTCTTGAGGTCTGCCACTGGGGAACCTTTAAAACCTTTGGGACTAGTGTTTAGGCCCTATATCTTCGTAGGTGTCACTGTAGCAGCAATCACTGAATACGTCCTGCTGTAATGTTGGTGTTAACTAAAAACTCTATTCATTCCTTAGGTTGAGCTTGTTCATCAGTGTCTGTACTGTTGGAAAGTGTTATGTAACTAATCCTGACCCTGTAAACCAATATCTTCTGCACTTACTATGCTGCAGTGTTGCCAACTGCTCCTGAATATATTTGCTTTATGTAATGTTCCTACCTATGTCTGTATTCCCAATTGTTCTTATGATTGCACTTTGTAATTAACCAAAATCGCCCCTGAAAAAGGGACTTTTAGCCTTGGTGGGCTTACCCAGTAATCAAAATCCAATAAATAAATAAAATAAAAAGTTTGTTCACAAATTATTGTATTTTTTTAACTTGTTAATCTCAGAAATATTTTTCCCCTATGTAATTTATTTGTTTTTATCTATTCACAGTTTTATACCTTTTTCTAATGTATTTTGCCATGGCTTTGCCAAAAGACAATGGCAGAAATCTGGTTCAGATAATGGGAGAACATCCATGTCAAACTGTCCTGTCTAGGACATATCAATGCACATCACTGTCACAAACTATAGCATATGCCTAGTTTGGGCCACTGGGCACAAAGCTGGTACAAGGAACGGATCTCTCAGGTTCCCCAAAAGCAACTTTTGAAATACATTTTAATATTGTTTTGTGTACTACTTTGGTCTAATTAAATCTTTATAAATTGTACACAAAACAAATTCAGCTAGTCCAATTCAATTTACCCTCCTCAACTCTTAACATGATATGGGGAAAACTGCAGCTAATTGTGCACCAAAAAAGAGATGGATGAGTGAGGAAGGTTCTAGTTATGCAATTGGTTATGTTTACAATATAGGCAGTTAAACTGTGGTTTAATTTGTCATGGTTCTGACTAGTTTGAGAGATTTGATCTGGATTCAGATCCCTTGGATATATTCATGGACATTTCGTCCAGCAGTAACAAAACTTAACTTTGCCTTTACCAACCAAATTCAACAATCTCTCATCTTGTTCAATAGCACATTGCTGAACTGGATTTATAAAGGCAAGTGGTGTTCACATTGGTGATAAATAATATTCATGAATACAGGCAAATGTCTGTAAAGTTGCCTTGTATCCCTAATATGACAAACCCTTAAAATTCAAGGGGTTTGATTCATATGTACACAGTTCATGTCAACTGCAGATCAAAAATAGTAGTCTAAATACAAAAGAACAGCAGATGCATTATTCATTGAGAATTATTCTGGACAACAGGATTGGGCGAATTCTAAAAATATTTGGTAAAACTTGAATCAATTTATGTGGAGATCAAGAAAATCTGAATCAATTGCCCTTGATGTTGATGGAGAACATCAAGTGACCCTAGAGAAGCAGCACACTGCCTAAGTAGATATTTTGGTGATCTACCTAGGCATAGGTTAAGATTTTCTTCTTCGATTTTACCTGATTGGTTTAATGATTTTGATCGAGTTTCCCTAAATCAAGAAAGACCACATTTCTACTTTTACAATCTCTCACTCTATGTAGCATGCAACTACAAGGCAAATGCAGACCCCAAACGTTCAACTGGAGTTGAAAAAATTGATTATTGATTATTTAAACTTGGTAATAGATCTGTGGCCTATACCTCAAAAAAAACATTTTAATTGTTCTTTATGCCATGGGGTTTTCTGATCCATTTGAAACAATGCACTCATTAAACTGATACACAAGGATGGATCCAAAAATTGTGTGGTGAATTTTTGTCCTATTTATCTTCTATCGCCCATTTCCAAAATTTTGGTGAAGGCTGAGTTTGACCAGACTGAGAATTTTTTAAATAAGAATATGAGTCAGGCTGGCCTGGTAGCTCTGAGGGTTGAGGTGCTGGATGCCACAACTCACGCTGTACCAGCGACCTGGGTTGAGGAATGAGTCCAGGTTGATGGGGGTCAGCTGGGGGGGAGGGCAAGGAGCAAGATCAAGCCATTGCAAGATAGCTCTCTCCTCCTTGGAGGGACTGGAGGCTCCCCAGGCCATTGGCCACCACCTGGCATAGGATGGTGGTGCCAATCTGAGGGAGCTCTGGCAATAGCCACAGGGATGGGTGGAAGGGGCTGAGCTGGCATCATGGGATGGCATGCACCTCCATGCACGCATGACACCTGTATGCTGGGGACCAGTGGAACAGGGAGAAAATGGGGCAAAAAATGCAGAAAATATAAATAATAAAAAAAAAAAGAATATGATTCAGTCAAATGCCCAACACAGTCTGTGAGCAACACAGAGACTGCCTTGGTGACGTTCACAAACCATATTCATGGAGCCCTTGATGAAGAGTTCTATGTTGCTTCAGTGTTTGTGGCCCTCACCAAGGCATTTGACATGGTGAACCATCAAGTTCTCAATACTGTCTTTTGTAAGTTAAAGAGCTAGTGTACCCAGTTAAAATAGCCACACTGTGCTGACTAGAGTTCTTAACTTAACTTAGTATGGCCCGCATGCCAGCACAGTGGAAGCGCTACCGCTTGCGACACTAGTGACCCAGCTTCAGGAATGAGCCCGGGGAGCTGGAGGGCTGGCCGGGGAAGGGATGCTTGAGCATCCAAGGGACAGCTCATCTACCCTGTGAGGGAGGGGGGATGATGGCCCAGTGCTTGAGTGGCCTTTGGTGGAGACTAGAGGAACAGCAACTCAGAGCCTTACAGTGTTGGGGAAGGAGCATGGCAAGATATCAGCACATGCCTTGACATCATGATGCAGCCACAACTCCAGGGGCCATTAAGGGGAGAAGTATTGGGAGCCCAGCAAGCCCCACCACTGACAGAGGAGCAAGGAAGACTGGGGGCTCCTGCCCATCTAAACCCCACTTAGGGGGTAGATCCATGGCTACATGGGGGTACGACTGGTGGATCGCGGGTTGGGACAGAGTTAGGTGAGCCAAAACTCCCGGGGAATAGCAAGTAAAAAAAGAATTAACTTTACTTAGTTTAAGTGTTTTTGTGAGCATTAAATTATCCTTGCCTGAATTTATAACTAATTGAAATTCCATTTCAGCAGTGTTTTCTGTTCCTTTCATTGAATGTCTGTGTGTCACATGCACGGGACAGACAGGAAGGAACTGATGAAGTGGGGGGAAGGGGAACCTGATGGCTACTGAGTGAAATTTGCAATCTAGATAACAGATTGCTTGCAGGAGCACACTGTCTGATGGTTCCATCAGGCTGCTCCCAATGTGGCCCTTCCCACTACCATGCGTTTGCTCCAGTGGCCCTTGCGCTTTCCCTTTCCCTGCTGCAGGTGGAGTGGTTTTTCAAGGGTTTTCCATGACACCAAAAGGTTCAAAATTCACCACCTTAGTAAGTACTGTAGTTGTGGAAGATTCTGTTATTTATTTATTTTTTTTAGGTTTGAATACTTGCAATGCAGGCGCTCTTTGCAGTCATGTTTATCTGCACTGACTGCTGACTGAATTGATTGTTTTCAATATTTTTTGTAGTGTGGTTGGTGTGGTGCTGGTATGAGCGCACCCTAACAACGGTGGGGGGGGGGAGCAGTGAGTCTACTTGTGCAGATCTGAAATCCCTGGCTACGCCCCTGTGAGAAGGAACTATGGAACAGCGTTTGTGCAAGCGGTACAGGAGTAGGTTTTTTACTGAGAGGTGTGATCTTAGAGTTAGGAACTGTGAAAAGTGGTGTCTTTTTAAATTGTATTTGTTACTAAAGTTGGTGCATCTTGTTCAGTCATGGAACAAGGCATAAGACAAGTAATTGGACCACTGCTCTCCGCTCAGCCACTGATTGGCCCTGCCTTTTCTCTGTTGGATTTTCAGTCTTTGGGCTTCGGCACCCACTGCTTTGTATTAACTTTTGCCCAAAATATGCACCCGTCCCCGCACTCCCACCTCCTACCTTTATTAAACAGGCTTTGGCTTCATCCACTCGACATTGGTATCCACCCTGCTTGAACCTCATTGGGTTCACTTACTTGGGACCCCCCCCCACTGCTCCCTCTCCCTCTGCTTGCTTCACCTCCACTGGCTGGCTCTTGCCCTACTGACTCTCTTGGTTATTCTCTACACATCCTCTAAGCACTATAGCTCTGCCCCTTCTGCCTCTTCATCTCATTCTCTCTTGCTCCCTGCTTTTGTTGTTTTTCCTGTCGGGAGCTAGATACCACTCTCTTCCTCTAGGCTACGGGATTGACCTTATCTACACCCACTCTGGTACCCTTCTAACTGAGCTTGTCTATACTCCCCCATTCTCCTCTGGGGATGGCTGGCAACACCCGAAGAACCATGATAGGGTGGTGTATGTTCGCCTGTTGCTGTTCTCAGCACTGGCTTACTGGTGGTACACCTTCAGGTGTGGTGATTGGCCTACCCAACCTGGCAAGCCTTATAGATGTACTAGGACCAAGATTCTTAAGCTAACTATCACTGCCCTATCAAATATATTACTTCTGTTACTGTTATGCTCAGGTAACATTGGTCTAAACCCTGGTCCTATCTCTACCATTACACCCCCTTTGGATGCTGCTTGTCTTAAAGGCATGAGTTTCTGGCATGTTAATGTCTGCAGCCTCCTAAAAAAGTTCTCCATGATTCAGGCGTGGGTCAGTCATACTAAGCCAGATGTTCTGGTAATCTCCAAATCTTGGTTTAGGCCAGCCTCTCAGGATAGGGAGATCAGTATTCCTTCCTACCAGTTATTCAGAATAGGCAGACCTACTAGGGGAGGTGGTGTGGTGGTGTACATTAAGGAAAGGTTTACAACATCCTGCCTGGATTCTACTTCTGTCAAAAATGAATTTGAGTGTTTGACCTTGAAGATGGATTTATCTACTTCTTTTGCCCTCAGACTGATTGGTTGCTATAGACCCCCATCTACTGGTGCACTCCTTCTTACACATCTTGGCTCTATTATGGAGAAGGAGAACCTTGAAACTATCATCCTAGGGGACCTTCATTTCAACTGGTTATTGAAGACTGCTTCACCCTTAAACACTTTCTGCGATTCCCATGGGTTGGTGCAATTAATTCATGAATGCACACATCCAAACAAAAACAACATGAGCAACAGCACACTACTGGATGTTATTTTAGTCGATAAGCCTCATCTCTTCTCACATGCTGGAACCTTCTTTGCTGATGTCAGTGACCATTGCTTCATTGCTGCGGTCAGATCACTGCATCATACAGGACCTACAGCTAAATTTCTTACAAAAAGGTCCCAATCGTAACTTTGATGTGGCTGCCTATGTCTATGAGTTGGAACACTCGGCACGTTGGCAAGACTTCTACTTAGCTCACACGGTTAACTCGGCATATGATATTTTCCATGATATACTTGTTGGGGCCCTAAATATGTATGCCCCATGGTAAAAATTCATGTAAAAAACAAAAAATGTCATTGGTTATCTCCCAAGCTGAAAGCTGCATTGCTTGGTAGGGATAAGTTGTGGAAAAAAGCTGGTGTCAATTCAGAAGGGCTCGCAATGCTTGTACGAAAATGGTCAGGGATGCTAAGGTAGCATTTTAACTTACTGAATTGGATTCTGCAGCAAAGTGTTCCTAACTGGGAGTACTACTATCAATGATAAACTGGGAATCCTAGATGCATTTAACAATCATTTTACCACAGCTGGTCTAGCTTTCGACAATTCCCCTGCATCCCTGGTCCACTCCTAAGTAAGTGTCCCATGTTCAGACTCTCCTGCCCTGGTATCTGACTTCTCATTCCACCCAGTCTCTCTAAAAGATGTTGAAGACCTTATGCTCCAATTGGATATTAAGAAAAGTGCTGGTGCAGATTCTTTGGATCCTTTTTTCTCTTAAAATTGCCTATCATGTCCTAGCTGTTCCTATCACCCACTTATTTAACTTATCATTGTCCCAAGGGCTTATTCCCTAGATCTGGAAAATTGCTCATGTCATCCCTTTGTTTAAATCAGGGGATCCCTGTGACCTTAACAATTATAGACCAGTTTCCCTTCTCCCAACTTTGTCAAAACTTCTGGAAAAGATAGTCAGCAACCAACTAAGGGACTACCTCAAATCCAATAACTTACTAAAATCTATGCAATCTGGCTTTAGAACTAAACACAGCACAATTTTGGCCCTTGCCAAAGTAACAAATGATTGGTACCGAGAACTGGACAGCAGAAACTTTGCCTGTGCTGTATTTCTAGACTGTAGTAAGGCTTTTGATATAGTGGATCATAGCCTGCTTCTCTCTTCTCTGAAGAGTACAGGCCTGGACTCAGTTTCTTTGCATTGGTTTACAGAGTACCTTGTAAGATGGCATCAACAAATTACTTCTGAGTGTGAGCTATCCCTACTCAAACCTCTACTGTGGGGAATACTGCAAGGATCCATACTTGGTCCCTTACTATTCGCTATCCATGTTAATAACATTGATGAGAGTATTAACAAGGCCAACATACACCTGTTTGCTGATGACACAGTTGTATATATGTCGTCCGACACCTGATACTGCTTGTGCTGACCTCCAGGAGGAATTTAACCATTTCCAGAACCAACTCCTCCATAAAAAACATCTTCTAAATGCTAAAAAAACAAAAGCAATGTTGATCTCGCCCTATAGCCATGTAATGAATCCAGCCAGCTCTGGAGCACTACCTCAGATTACCACAATTCTTGGAGAGAAACTGGAGTTTGTCTCAAAGTTTAAATACCTAGGTGTGTGGTTATACCATAATCTATCATTCACTGAGCATGTTGAGGACCTTGTAAAGAAGTTAAGGCAGAGGCTGGGGCTATTCTTTAGAATTAACCAGTTTCTTACTAGAGATGAAAAAGCGTGCCTTGTCCAAACTACTTTTCTTTCGCTGATCGATTATGCAGATCTTTTTTACAGTCAATGTCCCAAAGCCTCACTTGCAAAGTTGGATACGCTTTACCACAGGGCCATATGGTTTATTACTGGTCTCCCCGTCTTTACCCATCATTGTTCCTTGTACAAAGCCATAGCATGGTCCTCTCTTATGTTTTGGTGTAATAGAAATGTAGTCCTTTGGACTTATAGAGTCTTCTTGAAGCGGCTTCCACAATACATAATAGACTGTCTCCCTCTAAGACAGACAGGAACGTATGCCCTAAGAAGCGCATCCTACAACACATTATGTATCCCCAAGGCTTCCTCTCGCTATGGCAGAGTGGCCATTAGTTTCCTGTTGCCAACATTGTGGAACAAAGTACAAAAATTATTGAAATTAAGCTGCCTCTGCAGTATGAATGCCTTTAAATTTCTATATGCTCAGTATGTGTGTGAGCCATGAAATTTCTACCCCAGCCCCTAATTTTAGTCTGAAGCATCAGGCTGCTGCCCTCGGAGCATAGTTGAATTTATGATTGCTTGTAACCTTTGGTGACCTTAACTCTGTGAGCATCTTATGCCTTAAATGTTTTTCCCCTCTAGAAATCCCTGTAGGGTTATCATCCTTTTATGGCTCTTGCAGCTGCTACACCTTACTCACCCTGCTGTCTTACATATTGTGTATTCCGTGGCTCTTATTCCCCTACCCTGTACCATATAACTGCCCTATTTCATCTTCATACTCCCTCTCCACTGCATTCCACTCTTACTATATCTTTCCTCTGTCCTCTAACTCTCTTCCCTGCTGTAGACTAGCCCTTCAGGGGCTCCCTGCCCCTCAGGTGGGAGAAATGTGGATACCGGGTGGTTGTCACTTCCATAGCCGCTGCCTGAGACACCTAGACCGGACTTCTTACTAGCGAGGTGCGGCATTGTCAATACCCAATAGAAACACAAGTGCTTTTCTGCTCTGGCGTCTGGCTCCTACAGTCTGCTTCTGTGTCTCCCTCAATACTAAGCTAAAGTCTGATTTTCTGTCTAAAACTTGCACAAAAAAGAGCTGTATTTACTTATTGACTAACAGTTATGACCTCTATTTTTTCCTGTTTAGAGTGTCAAGAGTTAGGACTCTGTTTTATTACACTCCTTTCTGAATTTCTGTGGTTGGGCCAGTCTTTAGGCATCAAGGAATACCCAATTCTGTTGTCCTGCTGTTTTGGTCCTCCTGCTGGTTCAGATGTTCCATTGTCCGTGGCCCAGTACTTAATACTGACCTCTTCTTCCATCCCCTACCAAGGATATGCTCTCCACGGGCTCCCTGCCCATAGGCATGGGAAACCTGAGCACAGGTCGGTCGGCCATGCCTCTACTGCTGCCTGAGAACCTAAGCCTGGACTCTCCATTAGCAAAGCATGGCATTAGCAGCCATCCAATCAGAACATGAGCACTCTTTGGCATTGGCTTCTCATTGGTTCCAGAAGTCTGCTTCTGTGTCCGTTCTAAATCAAGTGTAAATCTGATTTCCATGCTGAAATTTGCCAAAAAAAAGATGTAATTACTTTTCTCCTTTACTGTTAAGATCCTTATCCTTCTGTTTAGAGTGTTACATTTAAGGGATACTGTGTGATTACACTACTTTTGAAATTCTGTGCTTGGGACAGCTCCCTACACGAGCGGCTGATCATTTCTCTCTACTGAAGTTCCTACTAAGCCTCATCTTATGTCCTCCTTTAATATTATAGAAGCACTCTGAACTGATATGACTGATGTAACATTGAGTACTTACTTGCATTAATTGTTTTTTACTTGTGTTATTTGGCTGTATTGTAAATATCTCTGTATGCATTGTACTATTTAACCCAGAGCTAACCAGATCCATCTTGTAAATGAGCTTGGAAAATGATGTTCACCTGGATAAATAAAGATTTTGGTTGCTTGATTGACTGATTGATTGACAATATATGGAGGCAGGATTACCTACGCTGCTGACTCACTGATTTTTAGGATACTGGGAGAGGCTAGCACTGGTATTTAATACTTACAGAGATATATAGTAAGAGTGGAGCAGCATGCTCAATTAATGAATGCCTTACAGTCCTAATCCCCCCCCCCCCCGTTTCATTCCTCCAACCCAGAAGAAAACTGAAGCAGCATTCTCTGTCACCTAAGCACCTCTCCATTCTACTCCTGGGGTAAAACACCAGCTACTAGATATGTAGATGGGTGGGAGATATGGCAGCACAGAGGATGTCAAGAGAAAATGTACTACTGTGAAGTCTGAAGCAGATATTGTTCTGCTAGCTAAATGCATCCGTGGTGAAGTCAACGATCTTTGCAGGACCTCAGAAGGCCATCAACTTTGTCTGGAATTACAGAGGAAACCGAAAGGGTCTATGTGTACAAGTATTTAAGGGATACCCTTGATTATTGTCTCTCATATGAGGTGCATGTTACAAATTTAATTAAGAAGCTTCACCAATGATCGGGCATTCTCCACAGAGCAAAACAGTCCCTTATATATGAAACAATATTTTCTGTTAACTAATAGTTTTATGTTCACAAGTTTGGACTATAGTCCATTTGTTTATTCCTATGCATCAGATGGGGTACTGTCTTGTCTGAGAAGTACTTAATATAGTATTAACAGATCTGTGACAGGTCCCCTATAAGAATGAACAATTGTTTTCTTTATCAGACTTTGGGATGTTTCTCTTTTGAAGATCATTTAATATTTAGATCTGTTGTTTCTGCATAAAGAATCATTAGGTTTATTACTGGATAGTATAATTGATTTGTTCCTAAGCTGGCCCAGTGGCATGGAGAGCTGAGGCATCATGCCTTACCTCCTGCCACACCGGCGATCCATGTTCGGCAGTGCAAACGGGTCATTGAGGGTCAGCCGGGGAGGGAGAGGATTGGGTGTCCATGGGACAGCTCTCCTCTCCTCTCTCAGGGAGGGTGGAAGACAGAGTCCAGCACATGCCTGACATCTAGCGGAGGCTGGATATTGGCACACCAAGTCTTGTACAGTGGGGGCATGGAGGCAGAGCAGCCTACCAGCATGCTGCATGCAGAAGCGCATGCAGCTTAGCCATTGTTGGTACTGCACACTCCCATCTGCAAAAACATGGAAATACTGGTCCTGGGCAAGCTGAATGAATGCCATATTCTGCAAGTGCTGCCCTGAGATGGCACCTCCCTGAACTGGATCTGGTCCAGGCGGGTAGAGAAGGGGGCTCTCCGCCACCCTGCCATGGAATATAAGCCATGGAAGAAGATGGGAGGTAGCCTGAAGGTTGGAAGATGGGGCTGGGAAGACAGCATGAACATGGGCCGACCAGGATAGGGAAGAAATAATCCCCCCCCCAAAAAAAAAAGAATAATCGAATTGCTCCCTAAATTTGTCAATGCTTCTGATTCAAAGTCTCAAAGTAAATTTTACATTTAAAACACCCCAGGTTTTCACCAAACAAGTTTTGAACTCCCAGAGCTCTAGGATGACTAAGGCTTACAATAATCTGCCAACTGTAGTCACTGATATCCCCAGGATTTCAGCTTTTAAGAAAAACTTAAGAGATTTTATTGGGTCACTCATCTTGTAAGTGTTATTTTTATCATTGATAGTGTTTGCATCCTCCATTAATGTATTATTGCTGTTTGTCTATGTATTCTGTGTTTTGCAATATGTAATTTAACTGGTCTCTTGTGAAAATGGGCACTACTGCTCACATGCTCACCGGTTTAAACCAAATAAATTAAATTAAATATTCCTTCAATAGAACAGCTTCATCAGTATCTGTGTGAGTCCCCTAAACTTGAAAATTTGTGCCAAAATATTAACTACTCTTAGAAGAATGTTGAACTCCACTAATCCCATCTGTCTAGAGTAGTTGCAATGACGTTTTGCTCCACCAGCAAAATTGCCGTGAAGTGGCCGAAACTCACATCCATGGATTTTTGTGAAGTTTTCCCTATCCTCAGCAACTTTTACTTCACCTGAAATTGCAAAGTTTCCCAAGGAAATGGTGGAATTCTGCCTATGAAGTGTGGAGTTTTGCCTGCAAACAACAGAATTTCACCCATGAATGGCAAAATTCTGCTATTTGTGGGTAAAATGTCACCATTTGTGAGCAAAATTCTGCACTTCATTGGCAGAATTCAGACATTTGTGGCAAAATTCCATACTTCACTGATCGATCCCCACTTCGTGAATTGCTCTAAATTCACAGATTAATTTATGGAGAAAATTTAGCCAACTTCACCCATTTCTAGACTAGAGCTGTGCAGAATTTTCAAATACTGCTTCTACTGGAATTCTGTGGAATTCTGGAAATTGTACCTGATTCTGTGGAATTTCATTGGAAGAGAATTCTAAAATTCTCAAAGCAGAATGTTAACTAATGGATTGTATTCAGCAGTCTAAGCAAACTGCAGATTCCTTTCTGCAAACCATGGACTATTACTCCATGGGTTACGTGATCCATGGAACATTATTCTGGGGTTTATGCTGAAATGCACTGCAAAATTTCACAGAATTAATAAGAAATTCCAGAAAGCATTTTCGTCATGGAACTGCCATTCTGCATGGATTTTGCTAGCAGAATTTCCCATTCCTCACAGCTCAACATCTGACCTTCCAGGGACCCTTTCATGTCTTTTTCACCCATCTGACCTACAGTATGACTAAACTGCATTTGAAACCAGACCTATTACATTTATTAAAGCACAACCATAAGGGCTCAAAACCAAAGGAAGGTCATTCCTGTGCTCAAACTGCTTTAGTTTGTTGTCTAGCCTGTTTAGGCATAGAGCCTTTCCATCAAAAAGTGTATGTGTCTTGGGACATAAATGAAGTAAGAAGTATATATACAGTATTTGCATATTGGTTAACCACACATTGTAGGGACATGCTAATTAGCAATCACAAAATGTTTAAAAGCTAAAAACATTTCTAACCTTTTTGAGTTCTACACTGATCGAACTCCAACCCATCCATGTAAAGCTGCACCTGTCCATAACACACACACATGCACACACACACACACACACACACACACACACACACACACACACACACACACACTAGCTGCAGAAAGGCAGCTTTCTGTTCATCTTAAGGGGTCTAAAATTCAAAAGGTTGTTAATGGTAAAAACAGCTGTAACTGTGGATGTGTAATATATGCTCTGGATACCATTAACAATAGCATGGCCAAAACTTGAAGGAGGAACTCTCTGGCTTTGGCTCACTTATTTAAATCAGAATATCCTCCTGTGGGTAAACTAATTGTGGTACTGTCAGAGCCCCATCTCCAAATTCTCCACACCATAATTCATAGGGCAGAATTTAAATTATTCCAGCTCTGCTGTCATGAAAATTTCCAAGTGAGTAAATTTATTTTTGGTAGATCCTGCTTCCCATTCACATGTCGCAGGTCACTTGCGCCAAACAGCTGTTACGCCACATAAACCCCCTACGACATAGTGCTAGGGGGTTTACGGCAGCAGTTGCACCCTATTCTAGAAGGGCTGCCAAAAAGTGCCCACATCGGGATTCTACAAGAACACCCGAAGGAGATCCGGCCACGTAAGTTACACCAGCATTTAGCTGATGTAAATGCTAGTGTAACCTATGGCTGCCCCTCCAGGAGTCCTGTAGACCCACCAGCAGACATGCCAACATGTTGCCGTCCCCCCACTCGTTCCCCGAACCGCGAGTCGCCAGCCACATATGTGGAAAAAATCCAGCCCTGGCAGTCTAGTGGCCCCCTGAACTGTACAATACTAAATAAATAGGTCCTGTATCCCTGGTAGTCTAGCACCCCCCCCCCCCGATACTGTAGAATAAGAAATAAATAGGTCCAGTATCCCTGGTAGTCTAGCGGCCCCCTGATCACCATAACATAGTGTATACCATTCCCTGGTAGTCCAGTGGCCCTCCCACCCCCCTGCCAAGCCATGCCAGCCCACCCAGCACCCTCCACCCATCCCCTGCTGGTGACTGGCACAATCCTTCTCTTACCACCATGACCAACTGCCGACTGAGTTCTGTATTAGCGCATACAGAGAAGACGCACTCAGATATTAATATCCTGGTGATCACAATGTCGCAGGTGTGGGTGGTACAAGTTGCATTAGGTGACAACTTGCGCCACCCTTCTAGAATCCGGTCCAATGTTGTGAAGTTTTACTTCACTGGTGAAGTGCCAATGAAGTTGCAAAATTTGCCTTTGTGAATAACTTCGTGAATTGCCCACTTTGTCTCTCGCATTGAGTTTTCCTGCAGAAATGGCACTTTTTCAGGTAAAGTCAGGGGATGTTAAGGTGAAGAGTAGGGTAAAGTTGCAACTTCGACCACAAATTTGCATAACTTGTCCTGAAAAAGTGCCACTTCACCTGCCAAAAACTCTCTGAAGTCAGCTCTTCATATTTCACAAGGTTGGCAAACTTTGCAAATTATTTCATGGAGTGAAGTTTGCCAGGTTTGCACATCTCTCATAGATGTGTGGAAAAGTGAGCCAGTGTCCATGAAATATGACATTCCCATGCATAGCCCCACCTAACCCTAGAAGTTCCATTTCCTTTTTATGTTTGTAGGCCAATGGCATACATGAACGTATTGCTTTAAATGTATGATAGTACATTTGGGGGATTGTTTCTCTCCATCAGCCACAGACCTAGGTTTAGTAATCTCCTTCCAAATACTGCCCACACTCTGCCTATGTTCAGTGGTCACTTTGATTTACTTTGCCAGCCATAAAGCTGAAAAGTGCAAAGTGGAAGCTGCTGTGATAATGTGTACTGCCTTGAAGGTTCCTACTAGGAACATTTGTTGTGGTTTTTGTACCCTACTGCAGTCTCCTGCAGCAAGTCAGTGGCACTTCCTGTTTTCTATCTGCATTCCCCAGGACTATCTATGACTAACATCTGCATAGCAAATACAAGCAAGCAAATACACTTGGCCTTGGTCATGCTTGCTCATATTTGAGGCCCAATATTTAACAGTTGGCACATTATATGTAAAATAGCATTGTGTGTGCATTTAAAATGAACCACTGGCCACTTATCTCTTAATCAAACATGTTCATCCAATAGCCACTGGTGAAGTCCCTAGTCATCATTCAGTCATGCAAATGAGGAAATCCTCCTGTGCACATACAAAACCCATCATTGTAATCTAATGTTGCACTAGCCCCATTGACCCCATATGGAATTTTTTAAAATCCATGATCAGCTTCCAACAAGCCTAGGATGACCTTTTTCTAGCCCAGATCTTCATACAGCTCATTTGCTCCTCCTACACCTCTCTACTTTTCCACTCAGAAACTCTGTTGACTAATCATACTCCCTTATGCTTTTAATTTCCTCCTGCTCCTGCTGTTAGGTGATGTGGATTTTAAACCTGGCCCTCCTCCTTCCTTTCCCCCATTCCCCATCACTAAAGGATTATGGAGTTTCATTTTTAATGACAAGAGTCTTCTCCCTAAGCTTTATGAGGCTTTGGCTTAGGCTGTGTGTCCAACAATTCCTGCCTGAAATCCTGGTCATCACAATATCCTGGCTATTCACTTGGGTTTCTGACGTGCCTGTCTCCATGATGTTGTATATCAATCTACTGTCTCATCCTCCAATGAATTTCTCTTGTGCTAACTCTTTTTCCCTTTTCCCCTCACCATATTCATTGGCTGTATCTAGTTCTTCCCTAGAGTCAAGTCTTGATTCATTCCCTGTTACTCTGCACTCACTCTCCTGTTTTCCCTCCACTGGTGAGATTCTTATTTTGTATGACCTGAATGACAATTGGTTTTCTTTATAGCTCATTCACAATACAGAGAAATAACTCCATTTATAAAATGAGCAAACATTTTCCTGAACACTGATTGACTAAAAGCCTTCTTTAGCCATGTCCTTATCAGGCAATAATGCTGCAACCAGCACTAACTTGTGCTAACCTGACCCAAGAACAGCAAGGTATCACTGTCACAATTACCAGCCATTCAAAACCTACTCCAGTCGGCACTCTGGGACTGTGCTGGTCCAGTGTGATAAACATCCACCCCCCCCAAGTCTTCACCATAATAACACACCCGGAACATCCCCCCCCAAAAAAAAACAACTTTTAAGACAAAATTCTAACCTGCACAGCTTCAGTACAAAGCAAATGGCCCCACAGACCATGATAAATTAATGAACCATAGTGGCTGGCACCGACATGACGGGACCTGCTCGTTCCCCGTGAAAAAATTTTAAAAATCAGAAGAAACACCTCCCGAAACACCTGCTCCTCTGATGCTGTAAAAAGCACAGCACAGACCCACTCCTCTGTTGGCATAAAAGTTTAACATCCATTACCAGGAAGTAAAATGAGAGTGGGTCAATACGGTGCCTCCTGAGAGACATGCTTGCTGCAGAAAAAGCCATCGAGAGGCACAGAATAAGTGTATGCTGTCCCCGGATGCTGTCAATCTTTGTTCAAGCAGCACATTTAACACAAATTAATAAAATCTAGTTACACAAAATAAAATAGCCTAATTCTGTGTAACTCGGGGCGCTTGACATACACAATCACTGGCGGAAAACGCAGGGCAAAAAACGACACTGCATACTGTCAGTCTGTTAAAGCAGCAGATATATCAATTAAAAGAGAAAAAAAACAGTTATAGGAAATACACTAGCCATCACTGTGTAGGTGCTTGGGGTGCTGGTTGGAGGGAGGGATGAAACACTTATGACATCACTTGAGTACAGGGACTATTTTTTTACTATTTCAGCTAGTAACACCTGTTTTTTAAACTTACAGTCTTCAAATTTTTTTCTTCCTTTTTTTTGATTAATTTACTTGTTGAGACCATTTTATAAGTGCAGTAAGACACTCCGAGGAGTGGGTTATGGCCTGATAAGAGCATGCCCAGGTGCAAAACACACCTGGGCATGCTCTTCTCAGGACATGACCCACACTTCATCGTGTTTTATTGCTTGCTTAACTCACAACTGAGTCTAACAAACTCAATCCCCACTTCCAAACACTCCCTTATTAACTGGATTCTCTTCCCCTACCCCCACTACATCACTGATGCAACCACTGAATGTTCTACTGTGTCCACAAGATCTGTCATCCAAAAACCACCCCTGAAGTTCATTTAGTCAAGGTCATTCAGGTCCCTTGACCTGTCCACCTTAATAGATGACCTTTATACTATTGACAGGTCCACTTTCTATAGATCTTTCAATATGTATGATACCCTGTTCCTTTTCCAATCCCAATTTATCACAACCTGGGTCATACACCCCACTCAGGAGATTTCATGTCCGTAACTCCCATCTTCTTCTTTTCGCCCACCATGCATTTTTTTTTTACCACATGGTAAATGTTGCTGTTATGCTGGAATCATATTTATAAAACTGGAGGCCAAGTTAGACGGGGGGGAAGGGGTGAAGAAAAACAGTTACTGTTGATAGTAATATCACAACCATCAGCTCACATTATAAGCTGTCTTCTTTCTCTTAAACAGCCATCAATTTAAAATTAATAGGTGACAAGGGTAAAAGATCATTTCTGCAAAAAGCGCTATCCCCACTCTCAGTCACACCAAGATCATTCGGAAGGTAATCCTGCTGGTGTTGGACTATGTGAATGTGGTTTGTAGTGAGACCCTGACATATATCCCTACCTGAGTAGACCACTATCTCTACTTCTTGTGCAGCTTCACTTCTACTGTCCCTCCTCTCCCTCCCCTTGACTCTCATCATCTACTCCACTGCTCTTCTTCCTTACTGGCTAAATTCTCCATCCATCCCTCCTAAATACAGTATCTACATTCCTCTCACCCTCCATCCCATCCTTTACTCCCTGCACTCCTCTAATGCTCACTCAGTTTTCATCCCTGACTACATAACCTCTGCCAGTCAGTATACTTTCTCTGCCCATCTTCCTACCCTCCAGAACAGTCTCCCAAATTCATATTTCCATTTCTCTTCCCGCCCTCAGGCATCTTCTTTTAGCTCACTTCAAGCCTTCTTGTTCCTGTTGCATTATTGTAGCATTTCCATAGGTTCTTGCTCTTCTGCCTTTAGCTGTAACAGCCTGTACTCTGCAGCTCCTCTCCACTTCACTTGCCCGCTCCTGACTCGTGTCAGTCTACTGCAGCCTTGTTGAGTTATAATATATTATTGCCTTTTAGAATCTTTTTTTTTTTTTGGACCATGTATATTTTTTTTATTCTAAACAATGTATTCTGAGATTGCAGATGTTTTTACATTTTTGTACTGATTTTCAGTGTTTTTCCTTTCTCATGTACCCCCCTTCCCCGGTCACACCTGAAAATGAACTTTGGCTCAGCATACCTATCCCAGTCACTGAACTGTCAATAAAAGATCATTAGCATTTATCGCTACTTTGGATAGGGCACAAATGAACCATTAGCAAATGGGAGAGCAGAAACAAAAACTGTTAAAATAAACACAAACCCCATTATTTACATGTTTTAATATAATTGCAAGTTTGAGCATGACTGAAGTCTGTGTAATACTCTAGTGTATTATTTTTTTTTTTTAATAGTCCCATGTATTTTTTTTTACTGTTTTCTTTATCTCTCCTGGCTTCCTCCAGCAGCCTCATTTGGATCCACCTCCCCCCCAGCCCTGTCATCCAGCTCCCCTGGGACTTATCTTCACCACAGTCCTCTGCCACTGGGACCACGGTTATGCCTGGCTGGAAGTGTAGTGCCTGAGAGGGGTCAGTCTCTCATCCTGCTGTATGGAGGGTTTTTTCCTCCTCTTTTCTTTCCGGGCCCATAGATGTGCAATGGGTGCAGCGTCCAAAGTCTGCCTTCATGGAGACAGCTCCAGTGCCCTGTATGTGAGACATCCCCACCCCCATGTTTGCAGTGTGCTAGTGCTACCACCCAGCCATCTCTGGGTGGCAGGCAAGCAGCACACCACAGCATCCCCCCTACCTGAGGAAGGAAAGCTGTCCTGGGAAGCTCCATCCTTCCTCTCCCAACTGGCCCCCGAGCAACTTGAGTTAATTCCTGACCCCAGGTTGATGGCGTAGCTTAAGACATGGTGTCCAGTGCCTCAACACTCAGCACCACCGGGACAGTTTTAATAGTCCAATATTTTCTTATTTAGAGCCCCATATTAATGTTTCCCTTCTTCCACTCAATATTCCTTTTTTTAATTGCTTCTGCACTCTGGAACCCACTGACATCTGCTGAGCGAAAGCATACCATGAAACTTTCTGTGCAGGGGTTCTGCTCAGCTGATGGCCCAGGTTTCTGGAACTGCTACATAAAAAAAGAAACATTGGGTAGGTAAAAAGCTGCATTAACAAGGTACCCACAATTATAAAAGATAAGATTATTTATAAACAAAATAATACACTAGGGTTTTTAAAAAAAATTCACACATGCCCAAATGTACAATTCCATTAAATATAAAAACAATACAGTTGACATTCCCTTTAAATCTTAATAAAAAGAACTCTTTTAAAAACTTAACAACTTAAAATGTGTTATATAAATTGGACACAATGGCCTGACTCAGAAAATGACACGTTATCACTTGTAAAGGAACAGGATTTCCATAACTTTCTCGTGACTACATGCCACTCTTGAGTTAGGGTCCTGCCCCTCCCCCCAGTCATGAAGATATATGATGTATTATGAGTCAGCACATTTCATATTTACAACCTCCCTTATTAAACAATACAGTAATGAACATGTGCAACTTTTACTGATTCTCAAATTGCAACAAAACAATCTGAAATCTTCTTACTACTATACAGTCCTTAGACATGTCTTTAGCCCTGTTTACATGGCAGCTTTTGTAGTGGATTAAGCCATGCAATTGTGTTGCTACATCACAAGACCCCCATGTGGACACTTACCCCATCATCACAAGCCGATCACTGCTGCACTCCCACAGCCACTGCCAAGCTGAGACCCCATAGTGTATTAGGGCATTGCACCCGCCATGTGGACTGTGTGTTCCCGTCACAAAGCAGATGCTCCCACCATGATGCCCACAATCAAAGAGCTGCCCCTCATGCTTCTGGAGTTCTACAGGTGCATATTGTAGTGGAGCAATGGCCGCAGTGTGGACAGGAGAGGACACTCCAGTTAAGGTATGGATCTTGTTGCATCAACAGATTTCTGTGACAGATCAGCCATGTAAACAAGGCTTTTGATTGTTAAGATAAACAAGGCTATAGTCCAGTTTATCATTTATACCTCCATAAACCTTTCAAAACCAAGAGAATAGACTCTTCCCAATGAAGAAATGCGGAATCATCCCATACATTGCTTGACTCTCACAAACTGCAGTATAGGTTGAAGGTAAACAGGGGAACATAGGGTAACAAATGGTTATCTACATCCTGCATTTACCAACAATCGACTGGAATTTTCTTTAAAGAGAAGCAGTTCCATTTTATGGCACTAGTGTGGAATAGGACTGTTAATTAAGGCTCAAATATGGATTGTGAAACTTTTGATAGGAGAATTTCATGTCCCAGCCACACAGGATCTTAATCCAGTATTCGCTCTCTCATGATAACATGGCTACTGGAGGGAAAAAATTCTGCTTCAGAAATGAAAAAAAAAACTCACAAAAGTCTGACTTCCTCTTAATATAAGATATTTTTTCAATGGCCACTGCTCTGAGTTACTCTCCATTTATGATCTGTCCTAAGTGAGGCTTTTTATTTGCAAAGCAAGGTCGCTGCTTTTTTTTTCAGAATGTTCTAAAGATAAAACCTTCACTTAACAGTCATGACATCTAGTACCTTTTAGGAAATCTTACCTTGTAAGAACTCTACTGGTGTACACTCTCATTTCACTCAGATGCATAATTTCACCTTTGACCATCACCTAAAATAACTGTTAAATTAAACAACTTCTCTTGTGTTTCAGCCAATCAGCATTCATTTCCAACAGCAGTAGACATGACCGCTAGATTTTAGACTTAAGAATTCCTAAATCCCTGTTTCTGCCATTGGGATATAAACCATTTTATTTCATGATTTACTGTGCTAGGCTACACAACAGCAATAACAACAAAAAAAAAAATCACATTTAAAGTCAATTAACACACCTCTTTCATGGAACGGAAATCGATGTGTCATTTTTAATAGCACTGCTTGCCTCCTTGACAATCCATAGTGCTGCCGGCATGATTGGCCTTAGTATTTTTTGAGAAACCTTGCCTTTAGCTCAGGACACTTAACTGCTGTCTCAGTCAATTATCTGGCTGTATAGCTCACTGTGGTAATCTGAATATCATTTCCTTCATGGCAATTTGCATGCATTACCCATGATGCACTGCATGGTGGTGATCTGTGTGGAAGCCTATGCTGTGTTTTAAAGGGACACTGTCAGTCCTTTTTGCATCATATTATTTCTAGTTGAAACTTCACATTTTATGATTGCTTACCTTCTCTAGAGTTCATTGACATTGCTAGTTGTTTTATCTGTCATATTTGTTAGTAGATTTGAAATGCATGGTAATGGTGCAATTATACCCAACCCTTGTTTTGTTTAACGTCCTTGATCTATTCTTATTGCATACTCCCTGAACATTGGAAACACCCGCAAACAGTGCAGCAGTCATGATGAAATAGCCTTCTCTCCTCCCGCTACATCATGAGTGGCTAGACTGTGTTAAGGGGCTGTTCTCTAATCTAGGAAAGATGCAGTGGGTGTTGATCAAGAACTGTAAACAAACACATTTTTGCATGGTAACACCATTTTGGTGGGTAGTCTGTTTTCACTTTTAAAAAGACAAAAGGAATCAGAATCAACCTACAAGCTACAGCATCAATCTGTACAGAAAGTGATGAATCATAAAATGTGCTTTTTTAAACTAAAGCAATTTTGAGGCTTATGAGGGTTGAAGTATCCCTTTAAGAGTTTGCTTTATTGTTAGGCTTTATACCTAATGTGAGCACTGATAATTTTTTACTGCCATTTTATTTTAATCTTCTGTCATGCACTAAGTTAGAAAGTACTGTATTTTTAAATGATCCCCAGCAATATTGGGTACCAGAGAGTAGCAACTAATGAAAAAAAAGTGCTTTGTGTAAGTGTGTATGTGAGAGCTGGGAGTAGGTGGTGGAGATGATCACTATTTCCCTGAATTGTAATTTAATTCGAAAGTATCCTTAGAAATGCCATATTTATTTTAAAACTGTAGGATCTGAGAATGCCACCCCCATCTCTATGGAGAAATATACTGTAGGTATTATTAACCAGTCGTCATTTTTCTAACCACAGTAATAGGCTTATTTATTTGTTTGGAAACCATTCCCCTGTGTTATAGAAAAAGGATCTATGTGAAAACAGCTCTGTCTCTGCTACAAATCTATTTGAAGACAATGCCTTGCGCATACATTTAAAAACCAGTGCTGATGATAAATGACTGTATAACACTGAAAAGGCTTTACCTCTTTCAGGAGGAATCCTAAATTAGGTTCTACCGTCTCTGTAAAAGAATAAAGTGCTTTAGACTTTTGTTTTCCATTTTTTTTGTTGATGTTAAAAAGCCCTTTTGTGAAAACACTCCCTGCAATTTCCAGAGCAATGATTTGAAGGAATTTGCTGAATCGGCTGGTTGGCCCCATCCAGTTGCACTTTACTTCTCCTTTACACACCTGTTTGCCTTGAAGCAATGGGTGAAAAACAGGCCTGCAAACTGAGTGTGCAGTGCTGTCGGAAAGGAACATTTATAATAAAAAAATAAATAACTAGTTTGAAAAAATATATCTTCTACATTAAAGAGTATATGAGGGACAGGGTGACAGCTACCATGAACTTTATTAAATGGAAACTGAGCACTGAACACAACTGCACCTGGAAGCACCATTCCAAATGAATGCACAGATCCGGGCATTCTGAGAGTTATCCTTTCTCACAGGCACTTGAAGCTTAGTCATATTTTATATGTACCGGGATACTGAAATCTAGTGGCTAAAATGTTTACAGAAAAATAGTATATTCCCTTGTTTGGCAAAAGTACATCTTTACAAAATCACCAGTTGGTATATATACATTATGGAAAAGTGGAAAAAACCTTGGACATATATTTGAAATATATATGGATGGAATATGGACACACTGAGACATTAATTATAACTGTTTCTACAGTATATTGAGAATGTGTTTTCCATATATTGGGGTCCATTCACTATGCCTTTGCACTGTATATATGTGGAATGTAGGCAGCTCTGGGTTGGACAGCCATATATTCAGAGTCCAGTTGGACCCCTGTGACATTTATGGAAGAGGGCAGTCTCCTTCTGCACTTGATTCCCTGTCCATCTCTGGCTCTGCATGTATGAATGGAACTGGAGAGTGTCCAGGTGAGGTGCTATGGTGGGGAGTGCCAGTGGAGGGAGACACTGGCTGCACAGGCAGGGATTCAGACATAGTTACTACACATCTCCTCTCATCCACAGCAGCTAGCCATGGTAAGACCCACTTCACTACTTGCTATGCTGCTTCTGCCCTCCTGACTTGCAGGGAGGACTTGCAGCAGCCACCAGGGCACTAGCCCAGTTCAGTAATGATTTCAGGACCCACTGTGTCTGACAATCCCCTGCTCCACATGGAGCAGGGGATCCATTCTGCTGTCAGGGTGGGCATCTGATTGGATAGCTGCCTGTATCCACTCTGTCCCCTGCATTATAATGCACTGGCTGGAAAGGGCCATGAACATGTGGTCAGTATTTATGAAGAGCAGCCCCAGGATGCAACTGGACATGGGCTATCTCCACTCTGTGACAAATTATGATAAATAAATAAATATAAACATACATACATACAGACATGCATGAATATAATTCATCATACATTTGTAATGCTGAATATGTTACACTCATTTATTTGTTTTATGCATCTGCCACAAAAGGGCCAGCTGATGTACATTGTCAGTGTCAGTGGCTCAGCAGGTAGCACACTTGCCTCTGAGGCCAGGAGATCAGAAGGCTGTGGGTTCTATCCCCATACCAGGCACCAGGGTTAATATCCCAATACTGACACTGTAGTGCAGCATGTGGGGGGGGGGTGCTATGCTCCTGAGGTGCCGTCTTTCAGAAGAGACATTTAATCGAGGTCCCATCTGCCTGATCTGGTGGTAGTTCAGGTGGATGTTAAAGATCCCATGGCATTTCTCGAAAAGAGTAGGGGAATTTTCCCCGGTGCCCTAGCCAAATCCCCCTTTCACTAAAAATACCACCAACAGCTTAATCTGGTTCAAAGTTAGTTAGAATTCATCTGTATCCCCCTTCCCCAGGTTGTGCCTGAAAATAGGCAGAATTTGTCTAGTGCACTTACCCGGTCAACAAAAACTAAATAAATAATTAAATATTTAAAATACATTTTTTTCCTGCCATATATGAAAATATGTTATTTCTTTGTATGGTTTGAACCATGTTTCATAAGACCCAGATCTGAATCCCATCCCAGCAATAGGATAATGTTGATTAAGTCACTTAATCTGTTAGTAAAACTGTCCTCCCAAACTGGGCAGAAATAGGACACTAGTCAAAACAAGACAGTGCATCATTTTTTAGCTTTCCTGATTTAATGAACTGAATATACATTTCTGACATTTGTAATGTAATACATCCAAAGAGGTACAGCTTAAGAAGTTAACTGTATTAAGTGATGGGGCATCTGCTTTTGCTCTGAAGACCTGGTAATACACCCAAGCCCCAGCCAGCAGGAGTGGAGGCTAAAAGGGAAAGTGGAGCAGCATCCTTTATAGAGCTCTCCTCCCAGGAGGGTTTCATGCTTCACCACTCTAGAAGTGGTTCCTGGTAGTGGCTTGTGGTGGTACAGTATGACTGTCATGGGTGACCTCAGCTCATGGTCCACTAGTCTTTTTTTGCCAACATTGTCTATGTTTCTATCGCTACACAGTGGGAAGCAGAAAGGCAAGGGGCAAAGTGGGAAGGTGAGGGCAATAATCACTACTGATCATTAAGTCCTAGGTATGATAGGGTCAAACAGGGCATATTGGATGGACCAATGGTCTTTTTCTGTCAACATTTTCTATGTTTATCATAAATGCCCCCACCCCAGGTAAACATCCTTTCTTACTATTAATGAATAAGGTTGGGGAGACTGCAGGGTTAAGCCAGAGTTACGGACAGAGAATAGGCCAATCCAAAGAGCCTGTAAGTACCAGCCAACAGTAGGAGTTGAATCAGTCTGCTGGAGGAGTGATTGGGAGCCCAAAAGAATGGGAAACTGAGGAGGCCTTGACAGTATAACAGCAAACTCTAGTTTTTGAGTTGTGGAATGATTGTACTGCAACTCCAAAACAGTTCTTTGGTTTCCATCTGGTGACTCATTTTTAGAGCTACCGCAAGATGGCTACAGGCTCTGACAACTGCAGCCATAAAAATAATCCAGTTCTGCACAAGGACTTCAGCCAAGGCTTTTTAAACAACTACAAGGAGTTACAGTTTGAAATTTAGCAGTTTGTGAGGGTCTGTTAGGGACTGGGCTAACTGACAATAGGTAAATTGTGTATTATTTTAAAAAATATATACAGTATATTTCCAAATTTGTGTAATTAGTATTTAAAGTTGGCACATGCTTAGTAAGGAAAAACAGGGACAAAGCAGATTGCTAGGTGTGAATGCATGAATGAGAAATGTCTTTGTCGTGTAATCTGAAAGTTTGGGGGTTAGAATAGACATCTTAGGTCTGTTTTTAAGGTTTTCAAGTATTGTTTGTGAATGTTAATTTTTTAGTCTCTGCCTCCTGAAAATTCATGAGATTTCTGGGAGTTTTTGTTTAATCCATTGATACACATGTCAATCTGTTTTTTGTGTAGGGGACAGACAGGCATACAGATATAAATGATTTTGTGTGAACTATTTAAACAATACGTATACAGTAATTTATTAATCACATCTGTGCACTTTGAAGGTAAATAACTGAGGCACATGGGATAAAGTTTCAGTGCACTAAAAATCATATGCATGCGGTAGGTAAAGTACAGCAATAGTATGATGAACTTCCACAAGTCCTGCCACATTTGTGATTTTCAAAAGGGGCATCTTTTTGTGTCCCTTTTTCCACTTTGTAGCAGCTTGTGGACCTTCTTCTGCATGCATGCTTTGCTTGTTATGACCAGATGTAGTGTGTGTGCAGAAAAGAGACTTTCCGCCCCTGTGAACAAATCATTGAAAACACATATGAATTTCCCTGCAGTTTGCAGGAATGGAGCATTAATTCCCAGACTGGCGAGTTGCCCATGGAACATAGTCCCAGCCTCATTTTTGGCCTACTGAAAATCAGGCCCCAGATATTTAAAATCCATTTTGTTCATCAGTGCAATTATTCACCTCATCCCCACTTCCCACAATTCAGGCTGGTGCCACATGCTCATTCCTGTTTGCCATGTTTATAACTTTACGACACATAAGAATTGCCATGTTTATAACTTTACGACACATAAGAAGGGCCTTACAATATGTAAACCTTCATCACAGTCCCATTTTGTAATTTTCTTGAAATTGAATGTTGTGTGAAATTGAGAGGGATGGATTTGAATTCCATAAATGCCACTTACTGTATTCACTGAGTAACCCTAATCAGGCCACTTAACCTGCTGTCTCTCAGATCTATCTAGGTACTCTTCGAGTCTCCCTTCCCTTCTCTGCACTGTGAAGCACTTTGGGATACAGTTTGTATGAAAGGCACTATAGAAAAACCAGGGAACAATTCTCTCTCAAAAAGGACTGATGGTAAACCAATGCAACATGATTTATTGCCAGTCCCTTCCTTGCAATCCACTGAGCTATGCTCAAAATGGTCACAAGCCCTTTTGCATCTGCGCACAACAGAGTGCACTGGTGTATGGAAGTGGGTGGGGTAAGCATGTAAATGATCATGCAGTGCCATTCAGACTGCCTGTTACCACCAAGGCAGTGGGTGGAGCACTTCTGGGATGCCCTGTTCTACCCCTTTTTGTCTTGTAGTAGGAAGGGTGTAAGGTTGCTTTACCAGTTGCACAGTCCTTTTAGAGACCTGTTAATGGATGTGTGTGGGGGATCCAGGGTCTGTTGAGGGCAGATCTACTGGATTTCAGGGAACTTTCTAGATCTGGAGATTGGATCAAGAGCACTCTGGATTACCAGGGATGATATCGTAGGACAAACAAATGGACACTGTTGGTAGGCCACTAGTAACACTAAGGTATATTTGAGATGGAAGGGGGACTGTGTTTACTGAGAGCACAGCACATGCCTGTCAGTGTATGGCATTACACCTTGGGCAGACATGTATAAGCTCAGAAGGTGTACTGTTACAGTACACATTCCCACTATGCATGCAGTAACAACTGGAATACCACATTTGCATTACAGGATTTGGGCAGGAGAAGGGGAGACTCTGCCCCCTGTTGCTAATTTAATGTTCTTAGAATAGCAGTTTCATGGGTCAGTGCAATGGGGTGCTCATTGTGCCCTGCTCTGAGGCCCACAAAACTGCAACTGAGAACTGAACTCTATTCCTTTTGTAACTCGGGCACCAAGTACCAGTGGGCTACTACCCCTACCTGATGACCACAACACAAATTGAGGGGACCAGGCTGTATTCTGATGGTGACTGGGCGTTCTTTCACAACTAGAAATAAGTAATAGTGTGGTGCCTCTACCCAGAGTAAATTTAGTGGGCCAGATGTTTGTAGGGTACAACCCCCTGGGATGGTGTACCTACCCACCTCCCCTTCCAGTCACCCCACATGTGGATTACCAACTTAAACTGCAATATTTTATTATTCATGCAATTATTGACTATTGCTAATAATATGCTCACAGGCAGTTTTAACTAATAACAATAAACTGTTTATTAGAATGGGCAAAGGGAATAGGATGCAACATTAAATAACAAGCAACTGGCAGAGAAAGCATTAAACAATAACATACACAGTGCCCACCTCCCCACTGGTACCAGTGCCCCTTAGAGTCTATCTAGGAACCCAGGTATTACAATACAGTCCCACTGCAAGTCTGATCAAAGAGTTGCCCAGGATCTTGTGGCATTGCACTTGGTGAAGCTTTAGAAATCTTGCAATTTAACTCCTCAAATAGGCCATAGTGTGCTAGCACAAATTTAATATGGAATGAAATTCCAGCCAACTTGCTTGTATCATTTCGAACAAAATTGGAGCCCAAGTTGTATTCCAAACAGGGAGGACAGAAAATTCAGCCAGCTATGCCAGCAACTCATGTGACCCTTGGATGTGGCAGTTCAGAAGCAGATTTGTGATTCAGAAGAAGTAGAGAACAGCACACAGGAGCAGGAAAGCAGCCCAGAAGCCTTGGAGTCTCTTGAGCAGATGACAACGGTTCAGCCCTTCTTGTCTCATATCTCTGTGAATGCAACTTTTCTGGCACCCCTCCTCTGGTCACGGCTCTTCTAAATCACACTCAGGATTTAGGAGTACTGTGCAGTGGCTTCCCGGTTCCAAATTAGCTCAGACCCAAGGAACAACCCCATGTTCTGATTCCCCCAAACAGTCGAGAGTACTCCAGTACTCGAGCACACACCCATGGCTCCCTGTTCCCTGATTCACCCACTTGATAAAGGTTAACTGACCCCTTACCTGGCTCCAAGGTGACCTGGACTGGATGCTGTCTCTGTCTTCACCTGGATCAACTCAGTAACTCTTGGATGCAGCAGCGGCCCCTTTTATTCACACATCCTGCAGGGTGCTCTAGACATAGTCTCTGGCAATAGGTGAACCCAGATTTCAGGCTGAAGGCTTTCATGGCTTCTCAGGCTCATAAAGACAGCAGGGGCTCAGCAGGCTTTTTCCACTTTGATTCTGGCCACTGGCAACTATTTCAGTCTCTAGCAGAGTTCAGTCTTAAACCCCCTTGTAACTCTGGAGGGGGTTCTCTCACGAATGCCACAGGGTCTGACTTGCAAACAGTCCTGGACACCTGGCCGGTGTTCCCAGGCTATGAGGATGAATCTGTGATTCTCTGGCAGGAACAGAAGTTGCAGGCCATGGAGACCTTGTCTCCCACTCTCCCCATGCTACCTTTCCTACGAGAGTCCCAGCCAGGACTGTCTCAAGCTGTAACTGTTCCTTGGGTTTCAGGGGAAAATGGCAACATCTGATTAGTTGCCACAGCTATCCATCCTTAAAATTAATAAACATTAGGTTCCCTTGATGACTGATTGGTGGCTCATTTGGGCGCCAAGAACACAATTCTCGCCCCCTTACCCATGAGCAATAACTGCTGGTCTTTGGGCTCCTTGAATCCTGATTGGCTGCTTCAGGGGTCGGGGTGACAAATATTGCTGCTGACCAAACAGTTTATACAGAGTCCCAGCTTTACAGTCTTAATGCAGCCAAACTAAATTGTTTTATTAAATAAGTGCCCCACAGTCCTTTAGATGTTCCTCGGCACTATCGTCCAGTGGCAGTGTGAACTAAAACAGGGAATCCCCCCGGCTGTTGCTAGTGCTGTAACACTAACCTCCCAGGTGACAAGCAGAGCCATTTATTTTCATTGCAGACTCATCTGTTCATAGAGCTGTAGTATCCCAGTGTTGTAATAGCCATTACAAGTGCTGTCTAAGCTTTTTATTTTCCTTTTCCGTGAAAGTGCCTTGGGACCACCAGATATGCCACTGGTGTCCCTGGGGTCCAACGCACACACAAAAGGCACATCAGAAAAGCCACCACAGTAGCTTTGACACTCAGTACTGTAGCGCTCCTTCTGTGGTTGAGCTGGCTGCCACCAGCTCGCAGACTAGTGCAGGCTTACTGCTTGCATGCACACAGCGGCACTGCAGCATTCACAACTACTGACTGGCAGTTTCTATCTTTTTCTGGTGCTCCTCCAATCGACCTACTTGGATTCTGACACAGGGGGCCAACTGGTGCATGAAGAAAGAACCCTGCAGGATGGGGTTTGGTTGGACAGACTGGAGAGGAGACAGACAGCAGGAATGGGGATGAATTAAGGTAAGCCCTGCCCGTGGTGGTGGTGGGGGGTACACATTCCTTTCCAAAACAGCTAAAAATTCAACATTTGCAAATTGAAAAAAGAAACAGATGAGATTTTCTAAAAATATGAAGCGTTATAGTCTGAGATTTGGCAGCTTGTTCAGGATTAGGCTAGTTTACAGTGGGTGCCGTTTATGTAATTTTTATCTAAAGAGTTCCATACTTTTTAAATTATTACTGTTTGACGTTACATAGAAACATAGACTTTGACAGCAGAGAAGGACCAATTCACCCACCCAGTCTGCCCATTTCCCTACCTATTTGATAAGCTGCAGAACCTAGTTAACCAACAGCCTACTTCTTCCTATTCCCCCCACCAGAATTGCCTTATGTCTCTCCCATGCATTCTTGAATTTCTGCACTGTTTTTGACCCCACAACTCTGTCAGTAAGGCCTTTTCATGTGTCCACCACCATCTCCATGACAAAATACTTCCTCATGTTGTCCGTGAGCCATCCCCCCTCTATCTTCAAATTGTGCCCCTTTGTTCTTGCACATCTCTTTTTCTGAAATATGCTACCCTCTTGGATTTTGTTGATTCCCTTGAGGTACCTGAAAGTTTGTACCATGTCCCCCCTCTCCCTCCTTTTGTCGAGGGTATACATATTAATCTCCTTTAGTCTCTCTTCGTATGGCTTCTGGTGCAAACCCTGCACCATTTTAGTTGCCCTCCTCTGGACTACCTCTATCCTGTCTATGCCCTTGTAGAGATGGGGTCTCCAGAACTGCACACAGTACTCCATATGGGGTCTCACCAACTGTCTGTACAGAGGGATAACAACGTCTTGTTTTCTACTAGTGATGCCTCTCCCTATGCATCCCAGTGTCCCCCCAGCCCTCCTTACTGCCTTCTCACATTGCTTACCTATCTTTAGGTCATCTGATATGCTTACCCCCAGGTTCATTTCCATTTTTGTTGTTGTTAGTACCCCCCCTCATTGTATACTTTTACCCTTGTTTTTTTTTTCCCAGGTGCATTACTTTGCACTTCTTTGCATTGAATCTAAGCTGCCATACTTTTAACCATTCCTCCAACTTGCCAAGTCCCTTCTCATCCTTTCCAATCACTCTTGTATATCAACACTGTTGCAGATCTTTGTGTTGTCTGCAGAGAGGCATACTTTTCCTTCCAGTCCATCTTCAATGTCACTTATAAAGACATTGAAGAGGACTGGTCCTGGTACTGAACCCTATAGTACTCCTCTAGTAGCCCCCCTTTCTTCAGAGTGAACTCTGTTTACTATTACCCTCTGTGTCCTGTTGTCCATCCAATTTTTTACCCTGGCTACCACCGTGGGACCCACTCCCAGGCTGGCTAACTTGTTTATTAATCTTTTGTGCTGGACTGTGTTAAATGCCTTGCTAAAGTCTAGGTAGGCCATGTCAACAGCCCCTCCCTGGTCTATTACTTTAGTCACCCAGTCAAAGAAATCTTATTAGATTTATCTGATATGACCTTCCTGCTGTGAATCCATGCTGCCTTGGGTCCTGTGCCCCACAGGCCTATAGGTACTCAACAATTCTTTCTTTCAGAAATGATTCCATCATTTTCCCTACCCTGAGGTCAAACTAACAGGTTTGTAGTTTCCTGCCTCTGCTTTGCTCCCACTTTTGTGAAGAGGAATCGCATCCAACCACCTCCAGTCCTCAGGTATCACACCATCCTCCCATGATTTGTTAAAAGGGATAGTCAGTAATGTCACTAGCTCTCCCCTTAGTTCTTTTAGAATTCTGGGGTAAATCCCATCAGGCCCCATTGCTTTGTCCACCTTCAGTTTTAGGAGTTCTTTTAGGAATCTTTCTTCTAAGAATGGACTGGTATTGATTCCCCAATCCAGAGAAAGTCTATTGATTGGTTTAGGTATGTATGTCCCCCTCCTCTTCTTTTGTGAATACTGAGCAGAAGTATTCATTCAGTATCCCTGCTTTTTCACTGTCACCCTCTGCCCACCCATCCTCCACTTTATTAAGCCTCAGTATCCCTCCCTTGATCTTTCTACACTCCCTAATGTACCTATAAAAGGTTTTCTCTCCCTTCTTAACTGAGATGGCTATCTTTTCCTCAGTTTGGGCCTTTGCTATTCTGACTGCCTTCCCCCTGCCTTCTGCTTTAACTGGTACAGTTCTCTGTCCTGCTCCTTCTTGGTTTCCTTATACTTCCTGAATACTATCTTTTACATAGAAACATAGAATTTGACGGCAGATAAGGACCACTTGGCCCACCCAGTCTGCCCATTTCCCTACCTAATGGATAAGCTGCAGATCTTAGTTAACCAGCAGCCTACTTCTTTCTACCCCCACCCCCTAGAATTGCCTCATGGCTGTCCCATGCATGCTTGAATTCAGCCACTATTTTTGACTCCACAGCCTCCTCCGGAAGGCCGTTCCATGCATCCACAACCCTCTCTGTGAAAAAAACTTCCTTACATTACCTCTGAGCCACCCCTCTATCTTCAAATTGTGCCCCCTTGTTCTTGCACACCTCTTTTTTTGAAAGATGCTACCCTCTTGGACTTTATTGATTCCCTTGAGGTACTTGAAAGTTTCTATCATGTCCCCCCCTCCCTTCTTTCCTCAAGGCTATACATATTAAGCTCCTTTAGCCTCTCTTCATATGTCTTCCTGTGCAGACCCTGCACCATTTTAGTTGCCATTATCTGGACAGCTTCCATCTTGTCTATGTCCTTGAGGAGATGGGGTCTCCAGAACTACATACAGTACTCCAGATGGGGTCTCACCAGCTGTCTGTACAGAGAGATAACAACTTCCTGTTTTCTACTGGTGGTGCCTCTCCCTATGCATCCCATTATCCCCCCCAGCCCTCCTTACTGCCCTCTCACATTGCTTGCCCACCTTTAAGTCATCTGATATGACTACCCCCAGGTCTCTTTCCATTTTTGTTGTTGTTAGTATCTCACCCCACCCATTGTGTACTCGTCCCCTGGGTTTTTGTTTCTCAGGTGCATTACCTTGCACTTCTTAGCATTAAATCTAAGCTGCCATACATTTGACCATTCCTCTAACCTTGCCAAGTTCCTTCTTATCCTTTCCACCCCACCTTGTGCATCAACTCTCTTGCAGATCTTTCTGTCATCTGCAAAGAGACATACTTTTCTTTCCAGTCCCTCTGCAATGTCGCTTACAAAGACATTGAAGAGGACCGGTCCTAATACTGAACCCTGCGGCACCCCACTAGTAACCTCCTTTCTTCAGAGTGGACTCCATTTACTATTACTCTCTGTGTCCTATTCTCCAGCCAATCTTTACCCAGGCTATCATCTTGGGATCCCAGGCTGGCTAACTTGTATATTAATCTTTTGTGTAGGACTGAGACAAATGCCTTGCTAAAGTCTAGGTAGGCCATGTCCAAAGCCCCTTCCTGATCTACTACTTTGGTCACCCAGTCAAAGAAATCTATTAGATTCATCTGGCATGACCTTCCTGCTGTGAATCCATGCTGCCTTGCTCCCTTACCCCTTACCCCTTACTTCTCCCTTACCTTCCCTGACACCTCTTTTGAGAACCATAGTGTTTTTTTCCTTCATTTTGATTTGTTTATTTGCTTCACACAAAGGCCTGTTGCCTCTGTGATGGAAGTTTTGATGTCTTCTTATTGTTCCTCCACCACTCCTTCTTCCCCATTTGCTAGTGCTTTTCTGAGGCATTATCTCATTTTGCCAAAGTCAGCCCTCCTAAAGTCCAGTACCCCCGCTTTTGTATGGCTTGACTCTACTGCTGTGTTTATCGTGAACTACACTGTTTGGTGGTCACTTGTTCCCAGATGGCTACCCACTTCTAAAGCTGAGATCCTCTCTCCATCCCCATTTGAGAGTACCAGGTCTAAGATTGCTCCCTCCCGAGTGGGTTCCAGCACTAGCTGTCTGAGGCATGCCCCTTTAGGGCATTGAGAATGACCCTACTCTTGGGTGTGGCTGCAACAAAGGTGCTTCAGTTAACATCTGGCATATTCAGGTCCCCTATCAGCAATATCTCCCCTTTTTCTGCCATCCTAAGGATGCCTTCTATCAATTCCTTTTCCATTTCCTACCCCTGAGATGGTGGTCTGTGTACAACCCCCATGCAAATTGTGGTGCCATTTCCTGTCTCCAAGGTGAACCACAGTGCCTCCTGTCTTCCTTGTTTACCCTTTGGGTTTGAATCCCACAGCCACCTAGGTGCATACTGTGTGATCCTGAGCAAGTCACTTAACTTCCTTGTGCTCCCAGATCGCATCTGGAAACAAGCTTCAGTTTAGTCTGCTACTTCTGGTTAAACAATGTTCCTGTATCCTTTAGTTCCCTTGCTTTGATCCCTTCCCTTATGTAGAGAGCTCCTCCTCCTCCTCTTTTACCCTCCCTGTCCCTCCTATAGATTGTGTACCCTGGTATGTTGACATCCCAGTCATGGTTCTCTGTGTACCATGATTCTGTGACTGCCATGATATCCAGACATCCCTCTTCCATCAAGGTCACTAGTTCAGGGAGCTTGTTACCCAGACTATGGGCATTGGTACTCATTGCCCTCCATAGTTGACTATGCTTTGTAGCCAAAATTAATGTAATACAGATAGCTGGATGTGAATGCATGTGCTGTGGGGTTTTCTGGAGATCACCAGGATGTGTGAGAATGGCTGTACCACAAGCAGTCTGGGAACTGGGGACAGCCTTAGACACTAGGGAAGCTTGAAAAGAGATGGGGGGAATCAGTAGTCACTAGAGGTATTTGTTATAGTGTCTGCTTGCACCCCAATCATGTTTGGGTGGGAAATGATGGGGGTATGAATGCTGGGAGTAATGGAGCAGGTAAAAAACAGACACACCAAAGGAGAGCATGAAACAGCTGCATGTACGAGTGGCAGACAGGAGCGTGGAGGGGAGAGAAAGGCAGTGATAGAAGGATGGGACACACGAAAGCGGGTGCAGAAGAGCTGTATGAGAAACAAGATGCCAGATGAGCCTAGGAAAAATGAGTGAGCTGGCAGCCGGAGGTGCTGTAAACCACACAAGGGAAGAGAAACATAGGCAGGAGTGGCAGCACCTCCAGCCACAATGAGAAATGAATCCTGGAGAGATCCAGGATGAGTGACCTTATGATCCTGATGGGGCAGTGATGTAGTTGCTTCGCCCATTGAATCTTGGGCTTAAAGCACTTCCAATATTACAAAAATCTTTCCTTACTGGTCCTTCACGCATGCTCATTCTGGCACATGGTGCTGTTATGTGTGCCAATACCCATCTCTATCAGCTGATCATGGAGGAGTTGAGTTCAGGAAGGATACAGTGGATTGCCTGGAGGATCCATCACCTGTCCTGTCCTCTAGCAAGAGGGGTAACTATTGATCTGGGCTGCAAGAGATTCATGTGGTCTGTACTCCCCTGCAACACTCTTGCTGTGCACACTAAGCCATTTTGTCAGTGTGGGAAACAACAGTGAAAGTAAAGGGAGCATTTAGCTGCTTGTACTTTGTGGCCAATTCATTATTTTCTGCTCACTTTGTGCTAGGGAGGGATTATTAGACAGGTACTGGCACCTGAGCAAAAAAATAATTGATTGGGACTGGGACGGGGAAGGAAAACAAAACAGAGCAAACTAAAGCAGGGGTCAGGTACATAGTCTGCTCATCAGATGGCTCCTCTGTCAACATGCAACCAAAGAAAGACTGAGACATTGTGGTTTGTGGCTTGCTCAGGCAGGCACTGGTGCAGCAGAGTATAAAAAAATAAATAATTTAAATATATATGGAATTTAACTGATTCAGGAATTGTACTGGGATGGAAGAGAAAAAGGGAACATATCACAGTTTGACTGACCAGTAGACATGGTACAGTAGGGTGACAGTATAGGCAAGAAAAACATGGGGGGGAGGCAACTGATGACTGGGGATGGGGTACCAAACTTTGTAAAACATACTCTGCTTTGTATTACAAGCACTTTTCCACACATGCAAAATATGTATGTGACTTTTACAATTTGACAGCAGACAAGAACCTTCTGACCCACCTAGTCTGCTCATTTTTCCTACTTACAGTCACACAGCAGACCCTATTTGATCTACAACTTCACTCACCCCCTTTCTTTACATCTAAAGCTCTTTAATACCTGTTCCATGCCTTCTTAAATCCCATTACAGTTTTTGCTACCCCATCTCATTAGGGAGGCTGTTCCAGGCAACCACCACCCTTTCTGTGAAAAAAAATGCTTCCTTACATTGCCCCTGAGACTACCCCTCTCCAGCTTCACAGCATGATCTTTTGTTCTTAAGCATCTTTTTCTATGAAAAAGACTTCCTTCTTTAACCTTATTTATACTCTTGAGGTATTTAAAGATCTCTATCATGTTTCACCCCCCCTCTCCATCCTTTCCTCCAGAGCGTATATAATGAGGTCCTACAGTCTCTCCTCATAGGGCTTTTGAATTATGCAGATCCCATACCATTTTAGTTGCCCTCCTCTGGACTGCCTCTACTCTGTCTATGTCCTTCTAGAGATTAGGATTCCAGAACTGGATACAGTACTCTAAGTGGGGGTATCACCAGAGATTTATCTATACACAGGTATCACCACCTCCCTCTTTTTGCTGGTGAATGGTGATACCCTTCCCTATGCACCTTACCATCCCGATCTTGTAGTAAGCCAATGGATTCAAGATATTCCACAATCCTTTCTTTCAGCAGTGATTCCCCACCATTGAAGTCAGGCTGACTGGCTTGTAATTGCCAGCCTCCTCCATGCTCCCACTTCTGTGAAGTGGTACTACATCTGCCCTCCTCCAGTCATCCAGGACCAGTCCCATTTCCCAGTGAGTGGTTGAAAAGGACTGTCAGAGGTGAGCTAGCATCTCCTTGAGCTCTCTCCATAACCATAATCAAGTAGAACCAGGTAGAACTTGAATGCATTTCACAGAACCTGGTAATAATCCCTCTTCGCAAGACACTGGTTAGGCCCCATCTGGAGTAATGCATGCAGTACTGGAGGCCACATCTTCACAAGGACATTACCAAAATTGAGGCAGCCCAGAGAAGGTCAACCAAAATGGTGCAAGGACTGCATCAGAAAACACATGAGGGCAGATTAACGGAGTTCAATATGTATACCCTAGAGCAAAGGAGGGAGAGAGGTGATATGATCGAAACATGCAAACACCTTAAGGGCATTAACAAGGCGAAAGAGTCTAACATGTTTCAATATAAGAAAAATAGCAGGACAAGGACACAGCATGAGATTAGAGGGAGGCCATTTAAGGGGTAATGTGAGGAAGTTTTTTTTCACAGAAAGGGTGGTGGATGCATGAAACGGCCTATCTCAGGAATTGGTGGATATGAATACAGTGCAGGGCTTCAAACAGGCATGGGATAGGCATAAGGGAGCAATACAGATAAGTATGACTAGATAGACCATTGACAGAGCAAAGGCTGATGGCACATTTATAAGGTAGAAAAAGAAATGGGCAGACTGGATGGGCCTTGCTGTCCTTATCTGCCGTCAACTTCTACGTTTGTATGTTTCTAAGTTTCTTATATCTGGTAGAACCTAGCTTTATTTGGTAGAACCTGGTAACATTTGGTACAACTTGATTATACCTGGAAGAACTAAATAAAACCTGGTTCTACCTGGTAGAACCAGGTAGAACCTGGAAGAACTTTTTTGGTTCTACTCAGAAAGGTTGCAAGGTAGAACTTTTAGAGGTTCGCGCAGCCCTAATTTTTCTTTGTCATATGAACCATATGTTTACCACTGTACTAGAACAATTCACATGTATCTAAGTCTGCTATATAGGATGAATCCATCCCTTCTTCCACAAACTCATAAGCACCTAGCACAGAGCATTTTGTTATCAGTAACAGATTATGGTCTCTTTTGTTATGGCTCTGCCTCGAAGCAACACTAGATAAAGAGGATATTCTCTTAAATAAAATACTACGTTTTGTTACACAACTTATTGGAAGTACTCATCACTGTCAATTACTAAATATTGGGCAGTGGTTGTGAGGTACAGGCATAGCAATCAGATGCTTTGTCTTCTGTTTACAGCTTATTCCAGCTGTTTAATCAGGAAAGGCAGTGACCTGTTCATTTAGCTAGGCCTTCTGTAGTCACCCACTTCTCAAACAGAACATTCTTTGTACTGTAATACCATTTATGTGTATTAATTAGGGACAGAGATCTTTGGGTTTTGTTGGACCCATCAACTTTTAATGCATTGCCTGTGGATTTGCTTAATCATGCATCACTTCATGGATTTAAAATTTATTTGACTATACATTTGCTAACAACTGAAATCTGTCAATGTTTTGTTTAATTATTGGGAGTGTTAATGTTTTTGTATTGTTCTATATTGTTGTGTACACTTTTTGTTTCTTTTGTATTTTCCTCCCTGGCCATCCATGAAAATTGGCAGGCATCTGCTCATTGGCTAATCAGGTCCTTTAATAAATAAAATCAACCAACCAAAATGAAAAAGCACAGAACAATTGCATAATAAGCTTAATCACCTAGTGCCATGTAAAATACTGCACTGTTGGTAGAGTACCACACATTATAGCACAATATCAAAAACTTGTTTTTAAATACCCATTTATGAATGACATGCTTTGATTTCTCTGGGTAACATATTCCATGATTTAGGCACAATGGAGCAGTATTCAGCAATCCACTGATTTTATTCTTGCAGAGGCAATGACAATATTCTTCAAAACCCTGAACACAATGTATGGGTAGTTTTATACAGGGATCTGATGATTGTGGAAAAAGTTGAGTCCAGTTCATTAAGATCTTAAATGTCAACATTGAAACCTTATAGTAAATCCGCCACCTACTGTAACTAGCAGCCAGCACTGCTCATTTAGCACAGGTATAATATGGTCTGACATCCAACTGGATGTCAGAATTCTGGTCATTGCGTTCTGCACTGTCTGCAGGTGGGGGAGCTGAGTCACAGGTAAGCTGTTATAGAGCATTTACTTTAATCCAGGTAAGAAACGTCAAGTGCCTAGATGAGAGCTATCAGATCCTCAGGTCATATGAAGAAGCACATACTTGAGATGTTCCTCCAATGTTAACAACTGCTTCTGACAACCACTGCCACTGGATGTTCTAGTGACAGTATATCACCCAGGGCAGCTCCTGGGCTTCTTGTTACTAGTACAGTAACCAACTGAAAACTGTCAATGGTGGGTAGCTGCAGGCTGACCAGCAGGGGTGCAACCCTAATAGAGTAATCTGAATCAGTTACCAATGCACACATCTTGTCAGGATTCACCTAAGCCAACTCATTTCTATCCAGTGGCTGACCAGAGAAAGGCACAGATGGAGGGGATAATGAGTGCATAAAGGGGGTTTGGCGAAGAACTGAAAATGACTTGAACAGATATTACTGAAGGGATGAAAGACCTACTGTACATCAATATTCTTATTATTCTCCTGTCATCCTATTACTGAAGCTTTTAAAGTGACATCACGCATAATTAATAAGACTGCTAGAAGTGCAGAAAGAGTGCATTCGAGATTGATGAATTTTTTAAAACTTTTCACTTCTGTGGTGCTTCCCTGATTTGGATTATGAAACACTTTAGCATTGTCAAAAAAAATCTGACGAGCCCTGTGCAAAATTGCAAACCATTATTAAGCTCTGCTTCGTGGCTGACCTTTAAAATCTGAGTACTTAGCACATTTGATGACAAGTTTTGTTTCACTGACATTGAAGAAAGTGGCAGTGGTTATTTGCAGTGCCTAATGAAATTTGCATAGATTAACATGCCTTAATGTAATAGCAGATATTGCACTTCAGGGAAAATAATGAAGAAATCCATTATAAAGTAATAAAGTAGCAAAATAACTCAATACCTGTAATAATTTGATTCTGTGTTTCTAATAACTTTATCTCCAGCTGCAAGGCAGTTGGTGACAATGCCAAGAGGGAAGGGAGGGAGGTAGAGTAGGTAGGCATCGCTCAAATTGATCACATCCACCCAATTTCCACACAACAAGACTACTTGAACATGTAACTCAGCACTTGATGGGTCTTGGCAGCTTCAAAATGATTTAATTTGTTTTGGAGAGCAACTACATCCCCCACGCTGAAACAATTTATCCCCAGTATCTGCACTTTCCTCCCATTCATCATAGTGGGGGGTAGAGGGGTGGAGTACTACAAGCAATTACTGCCTACTTGTCATGAATTTTTTTTTTTTGGTCATTGCTTCATTTGTTACTGTACTGAGAAGACGTGATAACATTATTGATAATGAGTCAATCACTCATTCAGCAATGTACAACTGCAGATTACACTGTGGTATCATGTGAGCGACAGTGCCTCTCCTCCATGACACATGCAACCCTGTGCCAAGCCCTGTGTGGTATCGCAGAGGGTGCAATCTAATGGTCATATCATTATCCAGAAGAAAATTATCCTTTAAAGAGTGTATTTCTATTTCTGTGGACTAAATGTTTCCATATAGACTGACTGCCATTAATGTATCCATACATGAACTGGCAATATAGCCTAGAGAAGGTTAGATTAATATTGCTACATCCAGCAGACCTAGGTTTGATTCCCACAACATCCAGTTGCATGCTGTGTGACACTGAGCATGTCATGTAACCTTCCTGTACTTCCAGGACATACCTGGAAACAATCTTCGGCTCAGTGTGCCTTTCCCAGCCCAAAACTGCAAACTAAATAAATACAGGGTATGTTCATGTGTATGAATGACTGCAAATATATATTTACACTGCCTACTCTGTTTCAAGAGACTATTTCTGTCCTAGAAGTGGGTAATGTTGGGTGAGATCACTAATACATAGCTAAAAACTAATCATCTACTTGTCAGATCCAACAAGACCCTGGATGGTATGCCCTTCCCCCACCCTCATTACAGCACAGTCAAACATTTCTGCTGCTGATAACTGTCTTGGCTAGGACTTCGCAATGAAGGTGTAACATATCCTCCTAGCAGTAAACATGCTGCCTGGCACGGCTTCATCTTAACAGATGCCCTCCAGCAGGAAGTTTGTTTCCAAGATAATGAGCTTCAGATCACAGAATGAAAATTACCCAGCATCACCTCAAAGCCCCTTCCCCCCTTCCCTGAGCACAGCAGTTTCAGAAGACAACATTAGGTTTTGCTAAGCCATGCTTGCAACAGACGGATCA
Organism: Neoceratodus forsteri; assembly: GCA_016271365.2. NCBI lineage: Eukaryota > Metazoa > Chordata > Ceratodontiformes > Ceratodontidae > Neoceratodus > Neoceratodus forsteri. The sequence continues at coordinate 603,645,635 of CM057449.1, read as the reverse complement.
CTTTGGAGATGTATGTTGTCTACGAAGCCCAAGATATTTGATATTACAGTGGCTGAAGTGTTCCTTCTGTTGTTTATGTATTTCTAACACACAGTTTCTCTACTGTTACAGTACCAAGCATTTTATACCAGGGTATATACCAGGGGTACAGTACTGACCCCCGCTAATGCTGATGGCCAACAGCTGCTGGCAAGTTTGCATGCTGAATAGCCTTGTCATAGAGAGGAAAGGCTGTAGTGAAGGGAATCATCTCAGTGCCACTGAGGTCAATACTTCAATTACATTTTATGAGATTTACTGTATGAGCTATGGAGGCAAATCAGGAGAGGGGAGCAGAGTGCCAACATTAAACACTCTGTCTCTCTCTCCTATTGGGTCCTATGTACTATGCCTATATGCCACAGATGGGAAGACTATATTTCAAACCCATGCATTTGGTGTCCCAAGAGATCCTCATGGCATGCACAAAAGCAGAACACACCCCTTCTCTATCAGGTTTCCTGTCTCATCTCAGTACTGGACATGCAGACAAACAAGAAGAGTTCCCAAGGGCAGGGCATGGCTATGCAAAATGTACTAACCCAGCTCTGTGGTGTGGTGTGCCAGTGGAGGGAATGCAGGCTACAAAGTTACAGAAAGGTACACTGGATCCCTGGGCTGCTGTCTGCTGTGCTACCGAACGCTTAGTGTTTAAAACAGTTAGCACAGTTTTCCTTCTGAATTTCTCCATGTTCAAAAAATTTGGAGCTTGTAGTTTGCACCAATATTTTGTGGAGAATGTCCAGAATCCTCTTCAGGAAAACTGAAGTTTTAGTCAGACAGATCACTTCGTTTAGACACTGTAACAAAGCGTCGTGCAAGATTTTAACTAGTAGTAAATAAAACAGTCAGTACTAGACAGGGTGGATTAGAATAGGTAGGGTGATCTAGTGAGGAAGTATTAGGAGCCTTTTTTTTTAATTTTTAGGTAGAAATTCCTCCTATTTTGAATCTGGAGGTCCAGGGACTTCAGCTGCTTGCTGCAGTGGTATCTCCATTGACCGACTGCAAGGAGTCGACTGAGAGCGGAGGTCCAGTGTGTGAGTCGACTGGCAGCTGAATGTTATCTGCTCACTGAAAGGAGCTGACTGAAAGTGAGTGCTTAGGAGGTACTGATCTGGACTTGTTTGTCAGGTGTGCTTGTAGCAGAACATCAGTTGAGAGGTTTGTGTGGGGAGGAGTGAAACTGGTGATGGAACGCTTTGAACATGGAGTTTTTGTTGTCATACCATCTGACTGTCTGTCAGGGGGACTAACTGCTGCCGGTGTTATCCTGGTTCCAATGTGAGGAGCTATAAACTGACTTGGCTCTCTCTTTGGTGGAGAATAAACTCTGAAGCTGGTTACTGGGGGCCTGGAGAACTTTGAGACCCTTGCCTGAAAGTTGAGTGTTGGCAGGAACAGCAGGCCAGAAGACCGACAATCTGAAAGGGGACTTCGTACAGTTCTAATGCCAGACCTAGGATTCTGGTGGCTGTTGTGGGCTGTTTTGCTTTTCCAGGATGGATTTTGCACTGTGTCTGCTTGAGCCAATAAAACTGTGTGGGCGGCTGTTTGTTGCACTGAGTCCCCCCCATCCCGAAAAAAGTTTGTAAGTATATTTCGACCAAAGTGAAGTGGAAGTGAGAGTTTCACTCACTATACTTGTCTCTTGCTTGGTTAATATCTGACTGGTGTGAGCATGGTCAAATAGCTCAAAATTGAACTGCACCCTATCACTTTTTGCTCAGACAGTGGTGAGAGTACTATATAGGTGACTCCTTTGTGGACCATTTGACTAAATCTCTGGCTATAAATTTTAATATCTCTGGACTCAAACTGATATAGGATTCTCCTTATTCATTTATATTATTTACTGTTTGTATAACTTTTGGAGTTTCATTGTGGGAAGGTTGTGGGAGGTTGAGGCTTAAGGTAGCATATGAATGTGTGGGAATGAATGAGTAGTTAAATTTGAGTATATGTATTGCATGGATGGTGACTAACTGATTAGCTAGGATTTTATAGTATTTATAGTTAGCATTTTACAGTTAGTATTGCTTTATAATTCATTTTATTTATTTATTAATTTTTTTTTAATTTTCCTCGTTCTCCCTGGCAGGACCACCGAAGCCATCCACCCTGGTCACGGCCCCCGGAGATCTCTACCGCCGTCGATTGCTGCTGAGGACCCTCAGTCACCCCCGGCTTGCCCCCCGGAGGGCAGGGCCGTGGGCCACCTACGTGGCCCCGGAACTGTAACTAGTCGGGTCCTGCAGCGGTGGCAGCAACGTGAGGCTCTCCAGGAGGGCTTCATTAATCGGTGGTCCTGCCCTCCATCTTTTCCACCGGGTTTTTCTCCCCAGAGGAGGCGGACGTAACGATGCCAGCATCCCCCGCCCATCCCCCACTTGTTGAGCCCGGCTTACGTGGAACCCCGATCTCCACCAGGGTCTCCAACGCACGAGGCTTACCCACGCCTCCTCCCGGAATAGGAGGCCGTCCGTCGGATGCTCGATCCTATTCCCCCCAGCCAGCCCTCCGACGACCCGGATCCGTTCCCGAACCCAGGTCACCAGCGTCGCAAGCGGAAATCCAACCGCTGCGACGACGGGCCAGCCCAATTCATTTTATTTAGTTGATTTAGTGTTTTAGTACTGTTTATTTTTATTTATTAGATTTAGTTATTTCTGATATGTGTAGGAGTCTTGGGCCCCTCTGAATTAGTTACTTGGCAACCCTGCTGCATGAACTCTGCCCCTTTTGTGATCTCCCCCTCCTGGATGCTGCTGTAAGCATTGCAGGGATATGGGTATTTGTAGGTTGCATGGGGGTCTGTGGCAGGGCACTGGGACTTAATGGAGTTGAGAAGGATTGGGTTAGTAAGGAGCAGGAGGTGACCTAGGATAAAACGGAGCCTCGAGAGAGGCCCGATGTGTTTGGTCTCTGTTCCTAGGTTTCCCACTGGACCACGTGGGCAGGCAGCTAGAGGGCCTACAGCCTTCTTTGATCTCCTCTGGGCAGTGTTATGAAACACCAGGTCAATGAGAAACAAGACCAAAATTAGGTCATACTTGATTTCTTTGGTCGATCTGGCCTGCATCATGGAGACCTGGTTGGGGGATAACGCTGGTCTGATTTTGGAGGCTTTGGTTCCTGCTTAGTACTCTGTGGTACACTGCTATAGAATGGGTCACAGGGGTGGGGGTATAGCCATCTGTTTTAGATCCAGCTTGAATTTCTCCATACACCCAGTGGGTTCTACCTTGTCATTTGAATGTGTGGCAGTGCATGGGGGTCCAGGTGCGGCTTGCAGAATTCTCCTGATTTACTTTCCTCCAGAGTGGGGCAGAGAAATCTTGCAGGAGGTTGTGGACTTCATTGCTGACAGGGTGTTGGAGTCACCCAGATGGCTTGTCTTGGGGACTTCATTGCCTGGGTCGACGATGAATTCTCGTAATTTGGTTCTCACCTTCTCCAGTTGCTGATGTCACTTGGCTTTGCACAGGCAGTTGCCTCTGCAACCCACCACCACAGCCACAACTTGGATTTGGTATTCTCACTGGGTCTTGAGGTCATTGACCTCAGGATTCGGTGAAGTTGCGGTGGCCTATAATAGGGCTGTCTCTGGGGCACTTGACACCATTGCACTGGTCCATATATGACACAGGTCCTCTCGCCTGAGACCGTCATTGTTTGATGGGGGCTCTCAAGACGATGTAGACCATGGGTCAGAGGTTAGAGGGTTGCTGGCACAGGACTCAGTCAGAGGAGGATAGACTAGCTTTGAGGAATCACTATGCTGATTATCAAAGGATAATTGACTGTAAGAAGGCAGAGTTCCTGTCCAGGGAGATTGCTGAAGGGAAGAACAGACCAGCTCAGCTCTTTCAGACTGTAGACACGCTTCTCCATCCTGTCTGTCTACAGCTGAAAAGAGCTTTTTCAGTAGCATTTTGCGAAGAGTTTGCTCTGTTGTTCTTTGACAGGGTATCCTCTATTTGGGCTGCAAACTTGCTAGTGGGGCTGGATCAGTCCCACAGGGTGGGGTCTGGGTGGAGCTGGGGTGCTCCTTTTGTCTGTGCAGAGTTTCATCCAGTGAAGGTGGCTGAGGTCTCCAAGGCAATTTTGAAGCTGTGGCCCACTTATTGTGAACTGGACCCTGACCCAACATGTCTTCTAGTGGGCTGCATCAAGGATATCAGTACAGTGTTTGCCAGGATTGCCAGGTGCTCGCTTTTGGAGGGAGTCTTCCCAAATGCATTGAAGGAGGTGCTAGTGAGGCCTTTTCTGAAAAACCTATCTCTTGACCTTGACGTCCTGGTGAATTATAGGCCTATCTCCAACCTCCCATTCTTAGGGAAGGTTGTTGAGAAGATAGTGGCTCTACAGCTCAAAGAACACCTGCAGACCTTTGACATCTACAAGACATTCCAGTCCAGATTTAGGTTGAGGCACAGCACAGAGATGGAACTAGTCTGGGTACATAATCACCTCCACATGACAAGAGATTGAGGAGAATGGTCAGTTCTCATTCTCCTCGATCTGTCATCAGCCTTTGATACCGTGGACAACATCCTGTTGCTGGATCACCTTAGAGAGTATTGTGGACTCACTGGTACTGTCATCAGCTGGTTCAAGTCCATTCTCTCAGGCTTAAGGCAGAGGGTAGTGATGGGGAATTTCTCCTGCTCCCTGATACCTCTGACCTGTGGAGTTCCTCAAGGCACAATCCTGTCACTGATACTGTTCCTGGTATACGTGCTGCCCCTGGGGAGGCTTATCAGACAGTACAGTTTGGGTTTTCACTGCTATGCAGATGATACCCAGCTGTACATGTCCTTTGTACCAGGGACAAATGGTGCCATTGAAGTGTTGAATAAATGCCTAGCTGAGATCAAGGACTGGATGATCTCTAACTGGCTGAGACTTAACCCAGACAAGACGAAGGTACTGGTGATTGACCCGGATTGCAGACATGATGCGGATGCTTCCTGGATGGCAACAGGTTTGGTCCTGGGATTGATCCCATTGATTGTGTCCTCTAGGGTGACAAATCTGGATCTTGTCCTCGACAACATGCTGACAGTCGAAGCTCAGGTGTTGGCTGGCGTCAAAGGTGGTTTTTACCGTCTGAGGAGCATCGCCCAGATTGAACCCCTATTTCCGCCTGAAGACCTGCTATCATTGGTGTGTGCCTTTGTAACATCTACACACATCTACTGTAAAGCTCTTTACTTTGGGGTCAGTGGAGATAACCTCCACCAGCTGCAGCTAGTGCAGAAGGCAGCAGCCAGGCTGCTGACAGGGCTGTCAAGGTCCTGTCATGTGACTTCGGTCCTGTGGGGTCTGCATTGGCTGCCTGTGAGATGGAGGATTCTGTTCAAGGTGGACTTGATCACCTATAAGGCCCTATATGGATCAGGCCCTGGCTACCTATCAGACCTCTTTACTCCTGCTATTCCAGCCCACTCCCTTCATTCCTTCAACAATGGCCTCCTGGCAGTTCCAAGGACCAGGCTGAAAATCTCAGGTGATCACTCATTCAAGGTGGCCGGCCTGGTCCTCTGGAACTCGTTGCCAAGACCTTTGAGGAAGGCCCCTATGGTGGAGGTGTTTAGGAGGGGCCTAAAGACTCATCTTTTTAGTCTGGTTTTCTCTACTGATGCTTTTTAACATATAATATTTTTAATTATTTTAATTTGTGATTGATTATTTTTATAACTCTGAATGTATTATCACTTTGTCAAATCTTTCTACTGTACGGTGCCCAGAGCCTCCGGGATTGGGCACCTGATAAATAATAAATTATTTACTTACATACTTACAGACAGGAACCATGCTTTAGCTGCTAGTTACCCACTCCAACCAGTGGTGGATGGCCATGGTGGGGCAAGTGAACCCCACCCCCATCCTGCTACCCAAAGCCCTCTGAACTTATTGTGAGAGCTGGGGCTAACAGTGGGTGATTGCCCATTGGAGGTTACTGGCTTAAGGAAATATTGGACTACTGCTGTATCCCACAATCCCCTGCTCCACACAGAGTAGGGGATCAAATGCACTGGCAGGTAGGGCATCTGATTAGATGCCAACCTATTTTTGCTGCTTCATTTGCACCACACACCCTGACCCCCACCTACTACACCCCTATAGGGAGGAGCCAGAGACAGGCAGACTGGCGACATGAATAGAATGTAGTGTATGCCTGGCCACAAGTGCAAGTTGCCATATCTCATGTACATGCTTCTAGTGCAAACCCAGAATGCCTTCATGCACAGTCCCTGATGTAAGTCAATGGCAGTTCTGCATGAGCCATTGGGGTTCACTTCAGGCATATGGGAGTGAAAATCCCTCTGGAGCCCTCCTCCCCATATTTTCAGTATTGCTTAATGCCATTGTCCCTTTAAAGCACTGATATATAATGGTGCTTAGTCTTGATGTTACATGGTTCACAACTCTGTAGCAACACAATAGCATATTCTTTTTCCAGGTGTTTTGTTTTCTTCAGGTCTAGCAGCTGACCTTGTCATAGACATTTTTAATATCTCCGTGTTCATCTTTCTACCTATGAAATACATCAGTTTAGAATCCCATAGTACAGTTTGCATTAATCTTTCATGGCAAAGAGTTGGTTAAGCATCTTTTTTGTCAAAGTTAGCATGACATTGACAACTTGCATGGTGTTGTTTTGCATTGCTTAGCTCAAGAACAACTTCTATAAGACAATTTTGCAACTCTACAGGTAAGCATCTATAGCTTGGTCACAATAAAATGCAAGTTGCAGCTTTTAGGCAACAGCTTTTGCTAGATCTAGTGACACTTCTGCAACTCATTCAGAAATTCAAAAGCAACTCTGGTGTGAGAGTTTAACACAAACTGTACTGTACCTTCTTAAAGATTTAACAAAATCTGCACACACTTTCATCACATTAAACTTGAAAAATGGTAATCTGGTCTTTTTTCCTTTATTTTTATATTAGAGGTTTTGACAAGGAAATTTGACATGGGCTCACCTGACAAATTGAGGTATCCCGAGAACACGGTGACCATGACTGAGTGACTGCACAAAGTGGTGACTCAATAACGGCACCTGTGTTCTGGGCTACTTGGCAGGGTAGCGACGGGATATGGGGTAGATGATTACAGTGACAGGATGTCGCTATATATATATGCGCACATTGGGGGGAGGAAGGACCATGCTGCATGATGGGTGGAAGGAAAGGGAGGGTATGTGAGGTGTAGTGCAGTGGTCAGCTGCCAAACTGGCTGTGTGGTGGGTATGGTGGCAAGCTGAGGATGGGAGAGTGCTGGGTTCAGTTCTGGGGCAGGCGTCTTTTTTGCATCAGCCAGTGATATTTTATTTTTTTAAGTTTTACAGCCCCCCCGACATGCACCCCCTAGAGTTGAGAATCCTTAAGTAAAGGGGTGTGCGGGTGTGTGGGGGGCACAGCCCCCAACATATCCAGAAATCCCATTGCTGGTTTTGAGGTCACCTGCAAGTGTCTATCACCAAACTGCTTTTCAGCGATATACACTCGCCATAATAGCGCTCGCCAATGTGTTCGCTATTATGAAATGGAACCACAAATTGATCCAACAGCTGCAGTAAATGCAGAATGCTCCATTCAGAGTTTTGAAGCACATGGGTTGTACCTGATGGGGGACATAGTCAAAACCAGACATGTGCACTGCACAGTGAGATGTGCAGCACAAGTAAATATGCAGCTGAAAAAGAATGTAATATTCAGCAGTGGGGCATGGACATGCAATCGCGCAAACACAGCCAAAAATATCATGGATACACAATTGCACAAAGAAACATGCGCAGAGCCACAGGGCAAGACTGAATGCACAATGGGTCGTGGTTTGCACGGCGCAGATCACTGCAATATTCAGCCAACATATGCAAATGGACTCATTACGCAGTCTCTGCCCATCCTGGATATTTACATCTCATTACCTGAATATATTCATCTCATTTACATGTGGAGTAGCAGAAGAGCATGGATGCACCACTGGGATGATGTGGTGTACACCAGAAACTGCATCCTGAAAGGTAGGCCTTTCTCCCATTATTTTTGTGTGCTACTCTGTGTGCTTTGTGGCTGCCATGTACTGCTCAAAGTTTTGCTGACAGGGCATTTGCCTGTTACTGTGTTCCCACAGCACCAGTGATGTCGTTTGGTAGGCAGAGGTGACCTAACTGGACTAGGGATGAACCCCCACCTGTGTGTGCTGCATGCCATACCTGTGCATTTACCTGCCTCTGGTTTCCCTTGGCTAGCTGCCCCATTCTGTGCTGTCATTGTGCCCCCAGACTTTGGTCTCTTGTAACACTGTCCATGTTGCTTACCCACCCACCCTGGCTAATCTGCATGTCCTGCTGCCCGTCGGTCTGTTGTGCCCCCTGTACACCCCCCTGGTCTTCACCCTTTGTACCCTATGTACAGCTGTGCTGCTGTTGTGCTGCACTTACCATGAGCTGGCTCCTGGTCAGGTCCCCAGATTTGAACCGGCAGCACAGGTTGGACTGGTACTAAATGTAAGCGTCATGTGTATTCCTAGGGAGGTTGGCATACACATAGCTGATTCTCCCTGTGGCATTGCACACCACCTGGCAGTTTATCGAATGGAAGCCCTTCCTGTTGTGGTACACCTCACTGTCACCACCAGGTGGTGCTCTGAGGGCCACATTGCTGCAAGCTATTGCACCAAGGACATCGGGTGGCTGTTCCACCCTGAAAAGTCCTGCTTTGCCTGGGTCCACTCTGCTGCCATTCTAGGGAATCCTATGTACTCATTAGTGTATTGCAGCAGGGCGTTTAGGAACTGCGTGAGGAGCCTTGGCATAGCTGACTGGGTGATATCTGTGGTGTCCCCCACCGATGTCTGAATGGTACCTGTGGTGAGCAGGCACATTATCGCAGTGACATTTGTCTCCATCACCATGCCATGGCTTCTGTGTGTGGGTGCCTGCAGCTTGTCATGGTGCAGCTCCTAGTGCTGTCTCAGAAGTGCCCTGTTGAGTCGGTACTGCCCCACAATCTCTGTGTCTGTTGGCTGTTCGAATGTGATGCAGGGATGGTACCTTCTCTGCTGGGAATACTGCCTATGGGCCCTCCATCAGCCTGCCTGTTGTTCCCTCAGTCTGCTCACATCAGCGAAGACTGCAGCCATTCCACACACCAGGCCTGCCATGATTCTATTGCCTGCAGTCTGTGTGTGTGTGTGTGTCTGTCCATGTGTGTGTGTGTGTCTCTCTTTTTCTGTCTCTCTCTCTCTCTCTCTCTCTCTGTCTCTCTCCCTCTCACTCTCTGGCTCTCTCTCTCTCTCTCTCATACACTGTCTCTCCCTCTCCCACTGCAGTTACTGCACCTGACTCTGGGTGGCTTGCTGATTTAGGGCTGCCTTTTGTAAACTTACCTTTGCATGATCATGCACATGTGTTGCGCAATGCACTGTTGGTGCAGTCTGGTATAATATGCGGTTGCTTGGCGTATTCATGTACACACCCCAATTATCTGCGCCGTTTCCATTATTGGTGCATGACAGCACATCCCTATTTGCGTAGTGCACTCCAGTCTGCTTAATATTGAACTGTCATGCATTTCCTCCTGTGTGCTGCATGTCTGCCACTTGCACTGTGCATCTGCTTTGAATATGGGGGCCGGTATCTTTACAGATCTATGTTCACTGCACTGGCTACATATTTGGTGGATAATGGATTTCAAGGTGCTTATTTGGACATATACTGTGAAGTCTTCATTTATTTGATCCTTCCCTACATCTCCAGTCCCCAAACACACTGTTACAGCTTCCACTTACTGTACCTTGTCAAGGGAAACCACTTCTAGCTTTGAGCAGCAGGTGAAGTTAATATAGTGGGATACTGTGCTTTTAAATTCTTTGTCCCACAGTACTTAGAGCAGTACAATTTGTTAGTTGGCAAAACAATATCTTATAGTTTTAAGTATTATTATATTTTTGACCTAATTAGATTAATTGTTAGTGTATTTTATTTCTCTCAGATGATTATAAAACAGTTGTAGTAGAGTAATAGCTGAGTTTATTTATTTCAGGCACCCTACCCCGTAAGCTCAGGGTGCCCTTACAAAGTATAAAACAAACAGCATCAGGAACATAAAAGCTCAAATGCAATGCATATACAACCCTTCAAAATCAGTACAAGCTAATTCCTGGGCTGTCTATCAGTTTAAATATATTCCTCAGGCCCCAAATGCCTGTTGGAAAAGGAATGCTTTAAGATGTTTTTTAAATACCTTTAGGGAAGGCACCTCCCAGAGGTACCCTGGCAATGAGTTCCAGAGGACCAGGGCTCCCCCTTCAAATGCCTGGTCCCCGGAAGATTACAGCCTAACTCTAGGGACCTCCAGGAGGGCCTTCCCTGTAGATCTAAGAGAGACACTTGGGGTGTAGGGATGCAGGAGCTCCTTCAGTTAGCCCGGACCCAAACTGCGTAGGGCCTTGTAGGTCAAAAGACCTTTTCTAAAGGTGATGCACCAGCACACTGGCAGCCGATGCAGTTCACATAGCATTGGTCTGATGTAGCTGAACCTTGAGTGTCCAATCAACAACCAGACCACTGCGTTCTGCAAAAGCTGTAGGTGCCACATTGCACCTCCTCTGACCCCGAGGTAGAGTGCGTAACAGTAGTCAAGCCTTGAGGTGACAAACACATATATCAGCATGGCCAGGTCATCAGGGTAATAAGGGATTTAATTCAGGTGATGTTCCAGAGATGGTAAAAGCCAGACCACACAACTGCTGACACCTGGGCTTCAAGTGTCAGTTCATTGTCCAGAACAACACCCAAATTCTTCACCTTAGGGGAGGCCTCCAGTTCAGTCAGACCAATAAAAAGCCTCAACCTAGTCCCAGAGCTCCCCCCCAGCCCAGCTCAACTACCAGCACTTCAGTCTTCCCCGGGTTAAGTCTCAGCCAGTTTGATAACATCCAAGCCTTATCTCAGCCAAGCAATCATTCAGCACATTGACCATGTCAGATCTCCCGGGTGTGAAGATGAAGGACAGGTAAAGTTGAGTGTCATCAGCATAGCAATGAAAATTTGGCTCATACTGCCTTATGACCTCACCCAGGGGCAGCATATTCACTGAGAACAACATGGGGGTGAGGACAGAACCTTGGGGTACTCCACAGAGTAGGGCCATTCGGCCTGAGGAATAATTCCCCATTACCACCCTCTGAGACCAGCCCTGGAGAAAGGACTCAAATCAGCTGATGACCTTGCCAGTGAGTCCTACATATTCTCTCAGCCTGTCCAACAACACCCCATGGTCCACAGTGTCAAACACTGATGAGAGATCGAAGAGAATGAGAATCAATTGCTCTTCTCTATCCCTCACACTGAGCAGGTCATTCAACACCTTATCCAGTGCAATCTCCATGCTATGCATGGCCCTAAATCTGAGCTGGAATGGTTCTTAAATCTGGAAGTCCATGAGGTGACTCTTGAGCTGTTTCACGACCACCTTCTCAAGAACCTTCCCTAAAAAGGGGATGTTCGAGATAAGCCAATAATTCACCAGGGCATCCGGGTCCAAAGATGGTTGGATGTTATAACTAACTATAATTAATGACTCAAGTCATTAAAGGTGGCTGCCACTAGCAAGTCTAAAAACTCCCTTCCTTCAAGGTAACTCTTTGGCTTTTCATACCGGATTCATACAGTGGTCATATGAGGAGGGTGAAAGCGCATGTACTATAGTAACCAGGACAACATTACACAAAAATGTTTAAGGGCATGTCCAGAGATGATGGACTTTTAAAAGTCTCAAAACCACATATCTCAGTTCAGGAGTGAAATATAACGAAAAGAAAAAAAATGTATATATTGATGTTTTACCAGAAAATACATTAGTACTAAAAAACTGCATGATGAAATGTTCCACTCACAAATCCTACTGCTTTAAAAGCTGTTGGAAGGATTTAAAAGAATCCACCCAAGATGTGTCTGCTGCCATACCTGTGAGACCATTTATTATACAGTATGGCCTTACAGTTTCCAAAGTCTGCATCCAATAACAGACTGGATGCAACTTGCAACTGCACTCATTTCTTGCTGCAAAATGTTATGTTTTTTTCTATTAAATGTACATAACTTCTGAAAACATGAGCTGGGCTGCCTGGACACAAATGGATGGATGCAGACACAGGTGCAGCATGCATTTGTGTTGGCATCCAACCCTTTTGAAAATCTCCCCCATGAGTCTGGACTTCCAAATGACCATCTCCAACCAGCATTTTAATGATCTTAGAAAAAATGTGTTTACAGTGAATTCCTGATGTATGCGCATGCTTGGGGGCATCCCATTTTTGTGCATATGTCTGAAACTGCATTCAACTGAAACTGTATTGAAATCAAAGGAGTCACAAAGCAACACACTTTTTCACTTACTCCTCACTTTTTATGTTTGCTTGCACGCGTGTGCAAGAAACATAGTGCCATCATCCGAGTTTTTGGAGGTGTGTCACCCCCTCTTCCAATTCAGTCAGTGTGTTGGCAGGCGCAGCCCCAGTCCACCAATGCATGCTGGAGCTGTCTATGACAGCTCCAAAATGCAGTGGCATACAGTTGAAAGGGGGAGCTACTCTTCAGTGAGCAGCAATCAGATATCACCTGCTCATGCGCAGCTCCCCCTACACACACAGACGCACGCATACCGCGTGCTGCCCCCATGCCCAATCCCCGCCGGTTGTGCTGCGCCCCCAAAGCTTTTCACATGCCACGCTGGGAGCCCACCCCAGCGTGGCAAAAGTTGTTATGGCCAACGGGGTGCCCAATCCCCATCGGCCCATGACCCCCAACCAGCCGTCCTTGTGCCATGCTGGGAGCCCACCCCAGCATGGCAAACGTCCCGTGTCATCATGTTTTTAAAAAAAAAACCTGTAAAGAAAAAACGGTCCCATGCAGTCTCCCTGCCCCCCAACAACCCGCACCTACCCACTGCTCACCATGCCTCCCCACACACCCCCTCACCCCATACTTACCTCCAGAGTCTGGTGCGACGATCTTCGGTGGACCGGGAACATGTCTGCACTCTTCAAAGCCGACCGGGAACTGAGGAAATGCCGGTAAGCTGTATAATGGGATAGATAGGATTTTTTCAACTTTGTTGCATATCTCAGGCATTTTTTGGAATTTTTGCACCAAATTTTCAACATGGGGTTTTTGGGACCCCTTCTCATGAATGCTGTCACTGTCATGGCATTATTCGGGCCCGAAGGGTGATTTCGCAGTCACTGCGCGAAATCACCTTCGACTGATTAATGAAACAACACTGCCAGTGTTCATAAGGTGGGCTCCAAGAAGCCTATTTGAAAATTTGGTGAAAATTCCAAAATGACTGGTTTTATTTGTGCTTAGCATTGCGCAGTTCCTACCACGCTTGTAAGTTCGCAAATTTCAATATTTACTCCAGATTTTCAACATTGTCATTTTACCACACCTTCTTATGAGTAGTATAGCTGTCATTTCTCATCTCACCCAAAACATGTTTCTGCCCATGTATGGCCTAATGGCGCAGTCGGTTAATGTAAATCAATGTACGGGACAAATTAAGAAAATCACAGTGACACTGTTCATGAGCAGAGGTCTTAAAATGGCTATGTTGAAAATTTGGTGAAAAATTCTAAAATGACTGTTTGATCTAGCGTATGCAGAGTTCCTACGCACGCCATAAGTTCAGGAATTTTCAATATTTTCACCCAGATTTTCAACATTGCCATTTTACCACACCTCCTTATGAGCAGTATAGATGTCATTTTTCACATCTTGCCCAAAATGTGTTTCAACCATGTAGCGCACAATGGCGATCTATGCGAATCTATGTATGGGACACATTAAGAAAATTACAGTGACACTGTTCATGAGCAGAGATCTTAAATGGCTATGTTGAAAATTTGGTGAAAATTCCTAAAATGACTGTTTTATGAGCGCATGCTATGCAGTTCCTATGCATGCTCGTAAGTTTGCGAATTTAATATTTTCACTCCAGATTTTCAACATTACCATTTTATTACACTTCCTTATGAACAGTACAGCTGCCATTTTTCATATGTCGCCCAAAATGTGTTTTCGCACATGTATCACACAATGGTGCTGTTGGTGTGTGACAGCAATGTTTGGGACAGATTAAGAAAATCACAGTTACACTGTTCATGAGCAGAGGTCTTAAAATGGCTATGTTGAAAATTTGGTGACAAAAGTCCATAAAATGACTGTGTTACGAGTGAGCATTGCACAGTTTCCACACACCCTTGTAAGTTCATGACTTTGTAATATTTTCAGTCCAGATTTTCACCAGTGGCATTTTTCCACACTTCCTTATGAACTGTACAGCTGTCATTTTTTACAACATGGCCGAAGTGTGTTTTCACACTTTCAGCGCAGAGATGCGTGGTCGCTGTGGGAAATCATTGTTCGGGACAGATAAAGAAAATCACAGTGACACTGTTCATGATTGGATGTACCAAAATGCCTGAGTTGACAATCTGCTGTAAAAAATCTCCAACCTAATTATACTACGGGTGTGCGTTGCACAGTTTCTATGTACGCTCGCGACTTCACCATTTTTTTAAATATTTTTACTGCAGATTTGTAACATTGCCATTTTTTACACCTCCCCATGAACAGTACAGCTGTCATTTTTTACATCCTGTTCAGAATGTTTTTGCACCTGTGGTGCTAAATGCCGTAGTCTCTGTGCATAAGCAGCTTTCGGCTACCAAACTGATATTCCCCCTGTTCATGAGGTGGGGTCACAAAAAAACCATGTTGAAAATTTGGAGTGAAGATACCAACAAATGCATGAATTAGGGTTTCCAACCATAACGCCCAACCCTGTACAGAATGACAGGCATCAGGGGTGTGACTTGGGATTCTTGCCTGTAATGCTCATACCATTCCACACCCTGCAGCCAGTGAGAGGCATCGAGGTATGCCTTGGACTCTTCGGCCCCAAAGTTCACCCCATTCTCCTATATCACACCCATCTCACCGTATTTCCTAATGGAATGGGGTGCTCATAAGGGCCAAAGACCCCAAGGAACACCGTGACACTTGTCAGTGTCTGCATGGTGGGGTGTGGTGAAATGGCGTGGCCATTATGCCTGACGAACCAAAGGCACACCCCAATGCCTGTCACTCTCTGCACGGTGGTGGTGGGGTTGGCTTCAATTCAATACTTCACTGCCATTCCTATTACGCAGCTCTGTAACTTCTACTCTACCACTGCCAATGCCAGCAAGCAAACATTCGGCATTGACAAATGCTTGTTTCTTTATTGAATGTATCAGACTCATTTGAAGCATACCAATTCATCAGCTGATGGACACTAGCTCTTTAAGCTATTTGTTTTCTCCATGGCTGCTGGTTCTGAGAAACAGACAAGCTGAAACTGACTACAACTGACTAAAAAGTACATATATTTAACCACTGACAGTACAGTTAGTATCTGTTTAACAGCTGTCATTGACTGTATTAATGCCTGTGGAGCCCTTGTCTGGAAGAAGAGGTGTGCATTCAACTAATATTTGGTGTGCATACTTTTTTATCATTAAGTACATGGAACTGGAGTTGGGACATGTCATTTCTGTGCATATAACTGGACTGTGCATTCATTTCGATGTGCATACAAGTGGAATGCACTATATGTAACATAACTTCACATGAACTGGGCAGAATTCTGATTTTGTTTCTTCTATTATTTTCAGTTTGTTGTGTTGCTTAGGCTACATTTGGTTGCTGATTGTGCAGTATTGCGTGAACAATATGCCTTATTATAGATTTTGTTTTTATTGTGGGGCATTCCAACTAGCTATTTCCAAAATTATGTATTATAAAATAAATGTGACATTGCTGTTCTTGGTGAAGAAATGAATGTCTGCTAACTAAAGTGAGTGACGGGAGGAAGTGAGTGGCCTACTGCCTCCCTAGGAGTTTGGGGATTTGTGAATATTTCACTGATGTTACGATTGGTAGAGCTGTCACTTGAAACACTGAAGTACAAACGCCTGCATGTACCATATGCTGTCCCTCCCCCAACATGTTGAACCCTTTTTTTAACATTTAGAAGGTGATCTCAACTGTAATACTGGACTCTGTCAGCATACTACTGATGTTTAGGATACCCCTGAATCATTGTGGAAATGGGACTGTTCCACCTCGAACTATGATGCTTTGCTGAAAATTGGTCACATAATGAACTTGACCATGTTCCACTTTCTGAATTTTGTACACAGTTTTTTTCCATTCTCCCAGTGTCTCCCTCAAAGCAACTTCTGACATATACTGGCATGCAATGAAAACTAAAGTGCTCATAATCCAGTAATCAAAGCATCATGCAAAGTATACACAAATCCACATGAAAGAAACTTCCCATGATGCTTTGCCTTATTGGAGTATGTGTAATTTTGTATTTCATTGTAACCTCACCTTAGAGCTAATTTCCCTTCCCAGATATCCCTTTCTTTAGTACTTTTGCACTGAGCTTCTTTGTGTTTTAGATTGCTTTCCTGTTTTGGGCTCACCATGACCCAAACGTAAAAGACAGTCATAGGGCTGGTTTGTCCTTTTCCTGGTAGTACAAAACATACATCTGTGCCTTTTGTTTTTGGCCTTTGCAGATTTTATGAAAGGCCATTTAGTGCTATACACTGCTGCTTAAAGTTGCTTAAGTCTGAATTATTTAATTGTGATTTGCATATACCTTCCATGGTACTTTGTGTTATATTGGTTCTTATGTGTAATTTGGTATTTACTTGAAACCTGGCTTTATTGCTAATGTCCTTCCATGGTAACCCTTGCCTCAGTGCTTTTGTTGTGAGATTCTTTATCTTTTAAATATATTGTACTGGCATTGATGGGTTGCAGGGTGCACGCTGGGAGAGTGTGGCTGCTTTGGTATAAATGCTGCTCATAAAGATGACTTTGGTAGTTTTCAGAGCAAATCTTTTTTTTTGTAACAAAGCCTACCAGATTACTGATTGGGGATAGGTTAGGGGAGATGGAGCATGGGGTTAAAAAATTCAGAAAGAATAGCTGCTTCCATGTCTAGTTGGTATTTAGCACATCTGCCTCAATTCTGAGTGTGTTCTGTGTAACTGGGAAGGGGCCAGACAGTTTGTAGACAATGTATAACCAGTGAGGTGATCTGGTTCTCATCTTGCATAGAAGTTAGCAGCTGGGGGTCTCCATATACATACATACACGCATGCCCAGTATCACCACTCAACTTTCAGACCATGATTTCTCTAACTTTCAGCAATCAGTTCAAAACCACAAAACCACAGACATTTCTAAGACTTCAGCTTTTATTTTATACTATTAAAAACTGTGTTTAGCTGAAGTCAGTTACAATAATGAGTGTATAAACATTCTGGCGCTTCAGCACCATTTAGAAATGTGACCGTGCTTTGGCATCAGGCGCACTAAATATGAACGGACCAGGAGGGTTTCACTTTGTGCTAAAATTATTAAAATTAATAATTTTAGGGGGGAAGAAACTGTTATTTGATACTGCTGTCATCAGTGCAGGCACCTTCTTGCAACACCTGCAGAAAATGTCAGTAAAGGGCTGACAGTGTCCCTTTAAAGTGTCATGGTTTATTTCAGTCTCTATAATTGCTCGGTAGCACCAACAAGTGGCAGCAAGACTCAGTCTACAAGGAAAGCAGTAACACACTACAGAGTGATGGTTCTCACGGAATTAACCACATGCCCTGAGGTGCTGTGAGACACAAAGGACATGTGTGAGAGCTTTTCCCAAGAAGTGCAGTTAATCTATGAGAATCAACACTGTGAGTGGCTTACTGCACTTATAAATTAGTCTGAATGGCCTGTATGCAACCTGTGTATCTGCAGTAGCAGATTTTGTATGAGTTTAATAGCGCAGATAATTTATGTTTAAATTATAACATTAGAAGTCATACAATCATCCACAATGTCTCCTTAAAGAGCAGTTTGCAATTGTGTATCTTGTAGTGCTGTTGACTGTCTGTAAATCCTGACATCTGTGGATGTGTGTGTGTGTGTGTCTGTGTGCGTGTGTGTGTAGTGGAGGTTCTGAATACAAGTTGAAACACCAGCAGTTGGAGTGGATGAAGTACTCTGAAGAGAGGGATAGGAAGGCAAGCATGTTGGCTTTAAAAATTGATCTGTGAATGTAGTTATGTTTTTTGTGGTGCAGTTTTGCCTTACTGTGGAATACAGTGGATTAAACATATGGCCAAGTGGTAGGTTTTGGCCAGTTAATTTTCTGGGGTTTTAATACGTATTTCATAATGTGACCACCCTTACTGCCACTGGGAAGAAGGGGGGTTGATTACCAGAATGCTAGACCCAGGGGCTACAGTCTGGTTGTGACTCTGACCTAGTCATCATCTGCAGAAAGGCATACCTTCCCTTCTAGCCCCTCTGCAATGTTGCTAATAAAGAAATTAAAGAGGATTGGTCCAGTACTGATCCTGGTGGCACCCTGCTGGTCACATTCCCTTCCTCAGAGTGAACTGTTTACCACCACCCTCTGCCTCTTATCCCCTAACCAGTTTCTTACCCATCTTATCACTTTTCAACCCACTCCCAGGCTTCCCAGCTTGTTTAAGAGTCTCCTATGTGGAACAGTGTCAAAGGCTTTACTGACATCCTGGTAGGACACATCCAGTCAAATTAATCTGTCAGATTTGTTAGACATGACTTCCCTGTTGTGAATCCATGTTGTTTTGGATCCTGTAAGCCCCTGATTTCAAGAAATTCCACAATCTTTGTCTTCAGTAGGGATTTCATTAATTTTCCCACCATCAAAGTCAGGCTCACTGGCCTGTAATTACCAATCTCCTCCCTACTACCACTTTCTTGAAGTAGGACTACATGTGCCATCCTCCAGTCCTCTGAAACGACTCCTGTCTCCAGTGAGAAGCTGAACAGGACAGTCAGAGGTGCAACCAGCACCTACCTGAGCTCTTTCAGTATCTTGTGATGTATACCCTCTGGCCTCATTGCATTGTTCACATGGTATACCATTACTGCAGTGACTCCGGCACAGCGAAGACCACCACAGCGACAGGAATCAGGCAGAACCCGCCCATTGCTGTAGTGGTCTGAGTGCAGATCAGGACTGCCTTGCTGGGTGTTTGCCCAACCTGGTCCAACTCTGACTCGGAGTTAGAATCTTAGAGACCAGGGGGTGTGGGGGCAGAGCCCCCCACAAGGGGGAGTTCAGGGGTGCATTCCCCCAATTGTGTGCACCAACATCCCCATGGCTACAATGCCAACAGGCGGCATTGCAGCCATTGCTGTAGGGGATGTTGGCACTAGCAATGTCGAAGCACTATGGGTAAACCTGTTCACGTTCAAATTTGCAAGCTCCTTCATGACTCTCCCCTCTGTAAATGAACTTGTGTCCACCTCCCTTCCTTTGATGTTCCTGTCTGTTATCTGTGGTCCCTCACCTTCCCCTTCCACTGTAAACACTGAACACAAGTATTTGTTCAGGAGATCTGCTTTTTCTTGGACACCTTCTACACTCCCCCCTTCCCTCCTTAATCTTACTATCCCTTCCCTGGTCTTTCTCCTCTCAGTTACATACCTAGAAAATGTCTCATCCCCTTTCTTTACTGTCTGGGCTATTTTCTCCTCCATTTGTGCTTTTGCACATCTGACTACTTTCCCTGCCTCCCTATACTTCTCCTGATACACTTTCATATCCTCCTCCCTCTGTGTCTCCTTATATCTCCTGAATGCTAACTTGTTTTCCCTTATCTTTCCAGCCACCTCTTTGGAGAACCATAGTGGTCCCCTTTTTCTCTTACTTTTGCTAACTTGCCTGATTCAGAGAATAGTTGCCCTCAATATGGCCCTTTTTAGCTTTACCTACTGTTCCTTAACTCCACCCAAATTCTCTCAACCTCCTAGGGCATCTCTGAGGCATTCCCCCATCTTTGTAAAGTCATCCCTCATGAAATCCAGGACCCTCATTTTTGTGTGATTCGATTCCACCGCAGTTCTTATATTGAACCACACCATATGGTGATGACTGGTCCTCAGGTGGCCGCCCACCATGAGATCTGCAGCACTGTCCTGTTTGGTGAGTACAAGGTCTAATATTGCTCCCTCATGAGTGGGTTCTCCTATTAGTTGCATGAGGAGCATCCCTTGCAGGGAATCCAGGATGTCCCTACTCCTAGCTGCAGCTGGAATTTTCCAATCTATAACCATCAGATTAAAGTCCTCCACTAGCAGCAGCCCCCCCTTGTTTGCTATCTTTTGAATGTCTTCCATGAGTACTTTATCCATCTCCCCCCATGCTGCACATCTGTAGATCACGCCAATGTGAATAACTGCACCATTCTCCTTCTCTAGCATGACCCACAGTGCCTCCAGCCCTCCCTGTATTCCCTGTATCTCTATTGCTTTAATGCTATCCCTCATGTATAGAGCCACTCTTCCCTATTTATTTTCCATGCTGCCCTTCCTGAACAGAACCTGGAATGGCCATGTCTCAGTCATGGCTCTCATTGTACTATGACTCGGTAATGGCAACAATGTCCAGGTCAGCCTCTGCCATCATGGCCACCAGGTCTGGGATCTTAATAACCAGACTTCTAGAATTTGCACACATGGCATTCCAAATATCATTGCCACCCTTCTAGTCAGCCTTACTTTTCTCTTTTGTCTCCTCTCTTCATCCCTTCTGACTTCATTCCCACCCTTCTTGATTTCTACTATGACTTTCTTCTTGTTATTCGGTAACCATGGAGATTCCCCTCCCAGATGGATGAAGTCCATCACTTTGAATAGGCCTTTATCCCTCCAGATGTGACCCCAGTCCCCAATATTATTGAGATGTTCAAATGTGCACCACTCCTTTAACCATGCATTGAAGCTCCTGGTATGGATTAGCCTATCTTCCCCCTGTCATAGACAGGCAACACCTCAGAAAAGGCCTTTGAGCATCGTACCTGCCTAAGACCCCTCCCAAACTCCCTGAACCCCTTCTGAACTATACTTACCTCTTCCCTAGCCAGGTCATTAGTCCCTAGGTGGACAATGGCATCTAGTTCTCCCTCTCTTCCTGCTTCCCTAGCAATACTCAGGATCTGCATCCCATCCCTCCAACCTGTGGTGCTGGGTAGGCACCTAATCTCCCTCTCCCCCTTCCTACTTGTCATCAAATCTATCCCTCTCACAATGGAGTCCCCCATATGGAGCTGCTTCCTCCTCCTCCTCCTCTGGAGTCCTCTGCCACCCTCCTTGTGGACTCCACTATGGAGGACCCTCACATCCTCCCTTACCACCACTGCAGGTGCCTCGATTGGACTGTCCCTCCCTGCCAGAGCAGCATAAGAACTGTGCAATGGTACCATATGGAAGCTGTGCCTCTGACCCACAACACTCACCCTTCCCGAGACCACCATAGTCCAGCCATCCCTCCACCTTGGCAACTTTTGAGGCAGTGGCAGCGGCCTTAGCAGTCCCTGGAAGGGTAAGAAAGCCACCAGAAAGCCAGCCAACTCGATCTTGAATTGAGAAACCTCCCCCTTCAGCCCAGAGAGGTACACATAGATAGGGTTGCACCTCTGTCTCCAGAAAGGTTCCCTCAAAACTGCTGCCCCACAGCCACTGCACTGCACCACTCCCAACATATCAAATTTCTACCCTACTTGTCTTTGTTCTGCTGTCCTTGAACCCTATATAAGCTCTAACCTAGATAGGGTATTTCACCTGTTCCCAAATTATGCTTACCTTATACTTCCTGTTCTCCTTTCCCGAAACCCAATAAGGGAAAAAAAGTACTATTTTGTGAGTATCTATACTACACAGCTCTTACTCCCACTTTTAAGGAGATTATGTAACCATACAACCACCATTAAGCACAGTAATTAATCAGTAGCACATAGCAAAACAACAGTATGTAACTCCCAAATTAACCATCCCTTAGTCCACCTTCAGTAGCTTCCCCCTCCCCCTTCCTCCTTCCCTTCCACTGTCTCCCCACAACAGAGTAAACAGTGGTAAAACATAAATGTTAACAAAATAGAATAGTATGAAGCAGTGTAAACAGAGCTTGTGTCTGAGATTAATGTGTCCCTTGGTTTTGATTTTTTGGTTGCTCTTCCTCTGAAGTTTTTCAGGCCTCCCAATCTTCCCTCTCTTTTCCTCCCTTTGTGCTCTCTGTAGCATGAGAATCAGAAGCAGATGGAACAGAGTGGTCATCCAACCGGCTGCCTACTGGCTGCCTCTGGCAGACTCAAGGCAGAGAATATCCTTAGCAGGTATGGTCCTTTGCATGGTGGGGATGCTGAGTGGATGGGCCACGTAACAAAAGAGTCTTGAAATAATGGCACTGCACAACCGAGTGGCTGACTAAGGGGCAGGTGGGAGATCCGTTGCAGTCACGCCTCCTAATTCCAACATGCTACTGGTTGGAGTGCAGAAGAAGGAATTAGCAGTTGCCCACACAGCAAAACCAGCAGAGACCAGGGAGGCAAAAAATCCAAAATGCAAATCAGTCCACAGATGTCCAGATAGCCCAGCAGGAGCACACATTCAGCTTGTTTTGCTGACAGTTCCTTGTAGAACACAGTGCTAGTTCAAAAAGCACTCTGATCTGCAGGCACACCCCCTAATGCTGGCAAGCTCCTGAATGGAGCACAGAAGAAGGAACCAGCAGTTGCTCACACAGCGAAACCAGCAGTGACAGTCCAGGGAGACAAAAAATCCAAAATGTAATCAGTCCACAGATGTCCAGATAGCCCGGCAGGAGCACAGACTCAGCTTGCTTCGCTGACAGTAGAACACAGCACTAGTTTAAAAAGTGCTCCAATCTTCAATTATTCCCCCAGTGCTGACATGCTCCTGATTGGAGCACAGACGAAGGAACCAGCAGTTGCCCACACAGTGAAACTGGCTACTGATTGTGAGAAATGAAAAGTTGCTACTGATTATGAGAAACCTGGTGAGAGACAAGAGTGCTGACTGATGTAGGAGATACTTCTTCATTATTTGACAGGAGATCCCTGGCTGGGATGGGCACTGGAGCTACTGTCTCTAGTAGATGGGCAAGGACAATAGCCAATCAGTTCCAGTGGTCAGTCTGATGTATGTGCTGCTGTACTGTGCCCAGCATGCCTGCTGTGAGTAAGGGGAAGCTAATCCTGGTTAAATAATTGAAAAAAAAAGAGATGTGACGCAGCCAACCAAAGGGGTGACCACCAGGCTCTAGAAGGGAGACTGAACTAGCACAGAGAAATTGTCCACAGGACCAAGGGTCTCATGGATTCTTACAAGAAAACTGAAGTCCAAGAAGTTACGTCCCTTCAACAGTATATGCCTACTGTATCACTTGCTGACCAGGTGACACAGTGCCATTTATGTGTGTAATGTGCAGTACACCTCAAAAGCTGAAAGTGCAGTGGGAAAACCTATAGTTTTATAGAGTAGAACAAGTTCTAACCCAAGGTATAACCTCACCCACTGGTGTGTCAAAAGAAGGAAGAGAAGGGGTTCTGTGGCTCCTGATATGGCAGGGAAGTATATCCATAAGCAGGGCCCCTACTTTTCTGTGGCACAGTGGGACCAAGTTCTGCGGCAAGACTACCATTTGCCGCAGAACTTCTGCGGCGGTGGTTTGTAATTTCTGCGGAAGTTCTGCGGCACTAACAAACTACCACATCACAGTGACAGCTTGTCATTCTGACTTCACTTTCATGGCAGTTTTTATAGCAATCAGGATGGTGGAAAGCACGGTAAAACTAGTTCAAAAAATAACAGACTTATAAAAATAATTTTATGCTTAAAAAAGCAAAACAAATGTCTCTCCCTTAAGGTCCTAGCCTGTTGCATAAATGACATACGCAGAGGGGATCTTATGTGATAAATAAGGTATTTCTATATGTATGCTATCTATCCCACTAATGAGGTTTCCACTGTCTATCACTTATATATTTGTATGTGCTTTCTACACTACTCATGAGGTTCCCACTGTGTATCACTTGTATATTTATATGCAATCTGTAAGATACATACAAATGTGTGTGTGTGTGTGGTGAGAGAGACAGAGATACTGTATATGTGTGTGTGTGTGTGTGTTTGTGTGTGTATGTGTGTGTATATACATATATTTATGTATTTTTTTTTTTTTTATTATTTCCATGAACTTGCATCCTCATTCATACAGGTCCCATTAGAAATGGAATAGAGGAGCTATTGCAAAACTCATTTATGATGTCAACCTGCTTTCCCTGACACACTGCGTAACACCATCAGGCCATGACATGCATGTGAACCGATTGTGAGATAGAGCTCTCCAGACCAGCACAATGTGTCCACCATGTGACAGAACACTGCAGCATACCTTCCCAGGCTCCGAGCAATGATGTGTTCCACCAATCCTTGTGCTGTCCAGCCAGCTCCCAGAGCTAATCTCTGAACCTGAGTTGCCAGCACAGAAACACAGCATGCTACCCTCTGGCCCAACAGCTGTCCCTGCACACAACATTCCTCCATAACTTTTTGGTGATTCTATCAACCAATGACAATATGTAATCTATAACCCTGGCAAAAATGCATACAGTGCAATTATTTATTTCACAGGTCTATTCTTTCAACAGGTCTACACATTATTATATTCCACTTTTCTGGGCATAATTACTTTATTTTTCTTATAAATGACAGTTAAATTCATTTTACCAGTTATTCATTTCAGATGGCATCTCTATACCTTAAAGGCACAAATAGGTTTGTACAAAGTGAGGTATGGACTTAACAGGTCTGTGCTATTGATAAGGTTTTGTTTAAGTTGGCCCTAGTACAATAACATAAGACTGAAAATTGTATTAGGCTGTAGTGCAGGTTGAGCAAATATCACCATGCCTGATGTGCAGTGTCACTGTCTCTGGCAGTGGGAGCTGTGGTAGATAAGAGACTGTTCATTTCTGTTGCAGATTGCAGCCATTTCATTACCTAATGTATGATGTTATAGCAATGATAACATCACATTCCGAGCACAGAGGCTTTGGGATATAAAAAGAGGGGAAGGGAACCAGATTCTATGGAAAAACAGAAATATTACTAAACAATTAACAAGAAGAGTGAATTCTGCGGCACCGCTGAAGTTCTGCGGTAGATTGCAAGTTCTGCGCAAAATTCTGCGGCTGCAGAATTCTAGAGGCCTTGTCCATAAGCAAGGGACCTCAAGCACCTGACTCATGGATGGCCGGGTGTCAGGATTAAACCAGTCTATTCTGTGCTAAGAAGGAGGGCAATCAGGGATTGTGTTTCCCTTCTGTAACTGAATGCATGTCAGTAATGTGTGACTATTGCTTAAAACACTGCAGTGTAATTCTTTCCCTATCAGAGCAGTGGTCTGAGCTATTGACTCCCCATGGCCAGAGACCCAGTTCCTCACTTTTGGGGGATATTGTTGTACTGGAATCCTCTGGTGAGCAGTCCATCTTACTACTAGATACATAAAGTCTTCCTGGGTCCTCCCAGCAACAAAATATCTCTTTGGGTTATGCACAATCCAGCTGGCATTTAGAGATGGTTATCATGTTGTGCCAGTAGCTGAATAAACTAGAGTGAGAAGGCAACAGGGACATCTAAAATGTTAGCATGGCATGCACTAGTGCTTTCCTGTATCATTTTTATTCTGAGTCTAATCTTTTTTTTTCTTTTTTTCTACTTTCTATGTATTCCCTTGGATACGTGGTTTGAAGAGTGTCACTTGAAGAGTGCCATCTACACCATGCTGTCAGGACCGCATAATGCCTGAATAATGGCGGGAAGAATAGTGTGTGTCAAATACCACTACCCCTGTGGCTATTCAGGCAATGGTGTGGGTGCACAAGTGAAAGAAAAGTGCAGGAGCTGGCCACGCTGCTCCTATGGTGGAGAGGGTAAAGGCAGCAGCAGCTCAGACAGCACAAAGCAGGAGACCAGGGTTCTGTTCCTGGTCTACCGACACATGCAGTTTCACTTTTCCCCCAGCTGAAGTGTACTTTTTTTTCTATCAGCTGAAACAAAAATCCCACCCCTAAGTTTCTCCTTTTCCCCAAGATGCGCCTCCCCTCAGAGTTGGTTATTTAAATGATGGGGTGTGCATGGGGCAGGGCCCCCACGTCGGGGAGTGTGGGCAGCGGAGTCCCCCTCAAAACAAAAGTATACAGTCTGCTTTTTAACAATGGTAGCAGTCATCAGTGTGCTTTATGACCGCTACTGTTGGCACTGTTTTGATTCACAATGTTTTTTCCTGGTGCTGTTGTTGACAGCGCAGTTTAGATAGTGCTGTTCTTGACCATACTTTTCTTACATTCGCTATTGTAACCTAGTGCCTTCCCTTGTCTGTCCAGCCAGCCTCCATCACCCATCTTCTCTGGATTTCCCACTCTCTTCTTCCTCTTACCACTGCAGCTTACTCCTCATGCTGGGGTTCTTTTATCAGTGCTGGGAGGAAGTTCTATAAGACATTTTCAGCCAGCTATGTGAGATAAGGTGCCACAGTCAATAGTGTGGAGGCCATGGGGAGAGCCAGGAATCTTGCTGAGGCAGCCGAAGTGCTTTTTACTTGATCCAGCCAGCTCTGGGAGGATTTTCTGCCATGGGCTCAATTAAAGAGCATGCGCATCAGTGCACCGGTAGTGATCCCTGCAGACATGACCCATTCCAATGCGTCTCCCTGCTCTTTCACCTGTGGTCACCAAGAGAGAGAGACAGAGACCATCACTCCCAACAAGTGGAGAGTATCCTGTGAGATGCTAAGTAGTCCTCCCTCTGGATTGCCCCAATGATCCTGGCTAATTTTCAAACTTCAGTTGCTGGCATTGTGAGCAGTAGCTCTACCGCTGCGAATAAGGGCCAGCAATCTTTTAAGAAATATGCTTTCTTGTCTAGTCCATCTACTTCAATGAAAAAAACTGTGATCCCACACAGGGACTGTCGGCAGTTCTGGATTTTTCTAGTGTGAGCACTGTGTATGTGGCTGGCATCGGCGAGGCAGTGATGGCCTATAATAGTTCTGTCTCCAAGGCACTTGATGCCATTGCACCAATCCATATATGACCCAGATCTTCTTACTTGAGATCCCCATGGTTTGATGGGGCTCTCAAGGAGATGAAGACAAAGGGTCAGAAGTTGGAGCGTTGCTGGCAGAGGACTCAGCCCAAAGAAGTTAGACTGGCTTTGAGATTTTACTGTGGTGAATACCAAACGGTGATCAACCATAAGAAGACTGAGTTCCTGTCCAGGGAGATTGCTGCAGAGAGGAACAGGGTCCCATGTCATAACGGCAATCACAGAATAACGATCACCATTACAGCGAGTGTACATTGCCGAAAATTAATTGCGGAGATGCACACTTGCAGTGTGGGCAAAAATTGTGTCCAAGACCTATGTGTCTCATTTTTAATGCTGGGGCAGTGCCCTATACACCTCCCCATAGAGGACTTCACCCCTGCACCCCCTACTTATGGATTCTCAAGTCCAGGGGGTGCATGTCGGGGGTGGGAAAACCCACAACTTTAAGCCAAGGCCAGAAAAAAAAAAAAAAAAACACCAGACCCAAACCCTGTATTCTGTGCCTCCCAGCCTACCACACTTCCCACCACACTAGTAGACAAGCTAAGCGGCTGCCTGCCACACCCCCTCCCATATACCATCTCTCCCCTGCCTCTCCCCCCCACATGTGTGCATGCTCGCGTATACCCGCTACTTCCCATTATGGTATTTAGCACACTCTAGTATCTGGCCACCCCCCAGCTTGGTAGCAGTGAACACAGGCGTCTTAATTGAGTCACCATTTTTGTAGGTGCCCAATTTCGGTCACCTTGTTCACTGGATACCGAGGAACAGACAGACTTTGCTCTTTCAGACTGTGGAAAACCCACGTCATCTGACCTGTCTGCAGTTGAAAAGAGCATTTTCAGTTACTTTATGTGAGGAGTTCACTCAGTTCTTCTCTGACTCGGTGTCCACTATTTGGTTGAGGATCTTACCAGCAGGGCAAGGTCAGCCCTGCAGTGATGGGCCTTGTGCAGACAGAGGCAATCATATTATCTGGGCTGAGTTTCAGGCAGTGGGGGTCTCTGAGGTTGTGGAGGTGATTTCAAAGCTGTGGCCCACTTTTTGTGAATTGGACCCAGGCCTGACCTCTTTCCTAGTGGGATGTGTGGAGTCCGTTGGTCCAGTGTTTGCCGAGATTGTCCAGTGCTTACCTCAGAGGGGTTCTTCCCTGATGCCTTGAAAGAGGCATTGGTGGGGCCCCTTCTGAAGAAACCATCACTGGACCCTCATATCATGGTAAATTATCGACCTGGCTCTAACCTCCAATTTCTGGGGAAGGTTGTTGAGAAAGTGGTGGCTCTGCAGCTGGAGGCACATTTCACAGCCTTTGTCATCTACGAGCCTCTCCAGTCTGGGTTTAGGTCTAGGCATAGCACTGAAATGGCATTGGTCAGGGTGCAAAATGACCTCCTCAGGCTGAGAGACAGATTCTAGTTTTTCTTGCTCTCTCCTCAGGATTTGACTCCGTGGACCACATTATGCTACTTGATTGCCTTGGAGAGTTTTGGGGATTCACCAGTACTGTCGTCAACTGGTTTGAGTCCTTTCTCATAGGCAGGATGCAACTGGTAGTGATGGAGAATTTCTCCTCCTGCCCGAAGCTCCTGCCCTGTGGAGTTCCTCAGGGTTCGATCTTGTCGTTGATCTTTTTTTGCGATTAAATATGCTTTATTGACATAATTTATCAACTGGTATACAAAAAAGAAAACAAAAAAGGAAGAATGCAAATACATCATACAACAAGAAGATGGGGAAAACACCCTTAGAAAAAATATAGAACCAACAAAAAAAACAATTATCGATACTACATACTACATTAACCAAGACAACTAAGACCCCTCTCACCCCCCACCCCAGGACCTGCAGGTATAAGTAGAACGAGGTGGATAAGTCACGGTTTTCAAATATAAACCAGAAAAGTGAAAAACATGATATCAGCTACAACAAACAGAAATGACTGTAGCCTCATAGCCTTATAACTAAGAGGAGGGCTCACCAGGGAGACAGAGAAATCAAAAAGCAGAACACATCTAGGAAAAAATAACTATAGTACTAGCTTGCAATGATCAACAAGTTGAGCAGCAATTCCCATTGTTTGCAAAACACAGAATATTGATGGCATAAGATCGCCATAGAGCATTTGACATTAAGAGTAAATAAAAGCTCCAGATGCCACCCTGCATAAGATGGAGGTTCTTCATCAGTCCTACTGTAATAAGTTTAGTAACTGAGGATATCAAAGAAATATACCATCTCCAAGGACCAATCATTGCTTCAACATACAGTCTGAGTGGACAGACCTCTGGAGTAAAGGCATCTTGTAAACCCAATAAGGGATCCAATCTGGACTGAATATCCCATCACAGAGGGTGTACTTTATCACAAGTCCAAAAGGCATGGTACAACATGCCCACCTCGTGATGACACCAGATACAAAGATTAGAATCCAGCTTACGCATGAGGTAAACGGTGTCAGTGGCTCAGTAGATAGCACACTCGCCTCTGAGGCCGGGGGAGATCGGAGGGCTGTGGGTTCAGTTCCCACATCTGGCACTTGGGTTAATATCCCAGTACTGACACTGTAGTGCAGCATAAGAGGGGTGCTGCACTTCTGAGGTGCTGTCTTTCGGATGAGACGTTAAACCGAGGTCCCATCTGCCTGGATTGGTGGTAGTTCAGGTGGATGTTAAAGATCCCATGGCACTTATCGAAAAGAGATGGGGAATTTCCCCGATGTCCTGGTCAAATTTCCCTCATTCACTAAACATACCACAGATCATCTAAGGAATGTCACATGGATTAAAACCCCTAATTCTGCCTGGTAACCTACCATCACTGGTGCATGCCTTTGTCACATCAAGGCTCGATTACTGTAATGCTCTGTCAGTGGAGGGAACTCTGTCTGCTACAGGTAATGCAGAATGCAGCGGCCAGGTTACTGATGGGCCTTCCTAGATCCTGTCATGTGATCCCGGCCCTGCATGGTCTGCACTGGTTGCCGATCAAATGAAGGATTACCTTCAAGGTGGCCTTGCTCACCCATAAGGCCTTACTTGAATTGGGCCCTGGCTACCTGAGTGACTTCCTAACACCTGCCTACACTGGGCACTTGCTTTAGTCCTCCACTGATGGCCTCCTGGCAGTTCCGAGGCTAGGCTCAAAACCTCAGAAGACCGTGCATTTGAAGTGGCTGGCCCAGCCTTCTGGAACTCATTGCAAAGTCATTGAAGGAGGCCTCATCAGTGAAGGCTTTTAAGAGGGGACTGAATGCAAATCTGTTCAAACGAGCATTTGAAATTTAGTGATAGCCCAGTTTAGTTTTATTGACTGTATTTCTTAACTTTTTTTATTGCATTTTATTTATTCTGCCTGACCCTTGTAAATGTATGACTGTATGTTTTATACCTTTTTTTGTAAAGCACCCAGAGCCTCAGGGATTGGATGCTTATGAAACCAAAGCTTACTTACTTACTGTACCTACATGCAAGATTTCTGTTACTAACAATAAATGACATTTGTGTAAGCCATGTGACAGATTGGCTGCACAATCTGCTGCCACCAGCAAGAATAGGGTTTGTGTGCAATCTCTGGAATGTCACATTGGGCTGGCTAGGGGTCAAATGCAGAGGAGACATTCAGCTAACTGGGAGGGATAGAGCAGGTGTTTTAGGCTAGTTCCTCCACTACTGCATCACAAATACGTCAGCACACCTTGTGTGTTTGAGCTCATTTCTCACTCTTATTTACTATTACAACTCCATGCTGTTCTGGATCAGCACAGAAAGTTATGTGTTACCCTGTGGGTTATGGTTACAAAATGATGAGTGCAGCAGTTGGAACTGAACCTAAACATGCTGCTGTTCCCTAAGTATCAGGCTGAATGCAGGTGCAGTCTGCCACCAAACTGACATTGCCAGTGGCACAGTTTTGTTGTTTTCTTTTTTAACCAATGACTGATATCTGTGACAATGGAGCAGGTGATGTAATGGTGATTTAGATGTGTCTGGTTGTAGGAAACAGTCACTATTTTTACATGATGCCTGGCACATCAGCACCACCTGCTGAAGGACCAAGGTTTAGCTTTGGTGTTAACAAAGAAAGAATCTGAGGGTCTCTTCTCTCTTAACCAGAGGAAGGGTACAGTTTGGGTGACTCTGACTGTTGGGATGAGGGGCCAGTGGAAAAAGGCGTTGAATTGGTAAAAAAATAAAATTTTCCTTGATATTGTGGTCACGTTGAAGGTTGAATTTGGCATCAGCAATCTTAATCAGATTCTGGAGGTGTGAGTGTGAGCCCAAGATGATCTTTTTCAATCTGAGATAAACCATAAGTTACTGTGTTTGTATGCTGACTATAGTACAATTCTAGGGGAAGACAGAACAACACTTTGCTTTGCAACTGTAGGCTGTGATGCAAGGTTAGCCCGGATTTCGCTAACATGGGGCCAGCTATTGTTTTTCGGGAAGGCTAGTCTCCTACACATATTAGTAATGCTTAGATTCCTCTTTCATCAGAATACTGTATGTGTTTCACCCCCAATATTGGTTGAGGTAGAGGATACTGCAGGAGGGCAAAGCTGTTCACTCATCCACTAATGGAAAGAGGAAGATGCTCCTGTAGGTTATACCAAAAATGAGTTGATTTGCAATGCTACTAATTTAATATGAAAAAAGCATTACATTTGAAAACAAAATGATGATTTACAATATAAGTGAAGAAAAGTCGCAAACTACACACAATTTGTTAATAAGCTGTCCTGATGCTTTAGGCAGTCCTGCATCCTGATTGGTTGCTGCTACACATTTGATTTATAATTTGCAAACAGAATTGTAGTCAAGCAAACTGCAAGCAAAGCAGGTAAATTAGTTCAGTTTCAGACATGAGCAAGAAAAATAACATAGCATTTACAAACAGGACTAGCTAATCATTCAAAGTTCACTGTGACTCCAGACCTGTCATAAGAACAGAACTAAAGAGAGACAACTTCAACTGCTGGAAAGCAGTGACGACTCATTCTCCTTTGACTTTTTCAAGCCTACAGAAGATCTTTATACACTGACTACGTACTGTATACATTTGGAAAGCTATGAAGGGAAAAAGATGAGAAGAACAGCAAACCAGAAACTCTTATGATTCAGCCCTACGTACAGTGACTAAAGGTGACAACATAACTTGTTAGTAAAATGAAAGCAGGCTCTTTCCAGACCAACAGCTACTATAGTGACTTAGGCAAATGAATGAGGAGAGGAAGCACATTGACTTGAGAGGCAGAATGATGTAGAATCAACCACTCGAAGAGTTCTGGTGGGAGCAGTTTTAAACTGAAGCTGGTCTTGCCATTAGGTTTGCCCCATACTGTTTTGGAAATAAGCACAAACAATTAAAGACGGGAGGGGGGGGGTCCTGTTTACAGATGTGGAAGAAGGAATTATGCCTTCCTAATATAAATCAAAATACCACTGGTACTGAGAGGCTTCACGCTGTCCCAAACAGAAGCAGGACCCCACTGGAAATGAGATGTGGCATCTCTGCCTAGCTATAATAAGTTCATAAGGCATTTCAGATTACAGTGTATGAAATTACTTTCATAAATGAAAATTCTGTACTGTTCTACAGTCCATGCACTACCGGTATTTAATCAAAATAGCAGTAGTATTGAGAGGTGCCAAACAAGTACTTTACTTAAGGTCAGAAAAATAGAAACATAATTAGATAGCAGAAGAAGGTCAATTGGTCCATCCAGTCTGCCCTAATTCTTGCCTAACCTATGAGACTGGATGGACCAATTAAACTTCTTCTGTCATCAGCTTCGATGTTTCTATGTTTCTGTTTTCGTATTCAGTGAAAACATAAACACTAGAGGAAAAATGAACAGCTGGTAGAGGGTAGGATTGCAAAGAACAGAAAGGATGATGGACTGTTGGAACACATTCCCAACATAGCTGTCTATGCAAAATCAGTAGTAGAGTTCAAACATAGGTAGGTAATGAAAAAATTACTTAACCATACTAATGTTATTTCTTCAAGGTAATCCCTCATTATTTTAACATATGCAGCTAGCCTGATGTTGCGAGCTGCTCTGGAGCATGTGAAATGGAATTTCAAACACAATTCAAACCTCTGCCCTCTAGGAGCACTGCAAATAACCTATTTGTATATATGTATTTTATATGTGAATAGAATATATAGGCTATGCCTAATGAAGTGGTCAGATTGATCACAACATATAGTATACTGTTAACAGGCTACAGGAAACAGGGTGTCAGAAAGAGGGCATTACAATTAGGGTGAATGTCTTCTGGGCAGTCAGGATTTCTGCACAGAAGCAATTCTGAGAGTAGTGACCATGGGGCCCTAACTGAGGTCCTCTCTCCCCACAATGTGTGCAGGGTGGGGGGTATTTATATATATTTGAGGGGGGCAGGGGCGAAATCCTCCCACAATGAGGTCAACATTTGGTGTGCGTTCTGCGAGGGGTGTGATGCATTATCTGTCATGCATGTTTCCCTTGCTTGTTTGACCATGCTCCTGTTTTCTGTGGTCCATTTCCTCTTTTGCACTAATGTGTATGGCCCCAACACATTGACCTAATCAGCTGTAGTTTGTCCTTACATGTGTGTTGTGAATAAATTACTTATTTTACAGTCTGAGAGGGTAATTTATTTAATATGGCTAAAGGCAAGACAAACACTTCACTTTTTCCTATTTGCCTCAGTTTCCTCAAGTCTCTTCTTTCCAGGTCTCCTCTCTGTCTCATGGGTTTGAGAACCACAGAGTGCGCAGTCTTGTTTGCTTATCAACAGCCCATCAAATAACCATATAGAATAGCATGCTTGTTTCATCACCACCAGCTTCCAGAGGACCAAGCAATGATGCACACAATGCACTCACTCCAACAACAAAACAACTAATACACTACAGAGCATTATATGAGACACTCATTACAGGTGGAAGTAACATACCAAAGAAGAAGTATTATAGAACTGCAGTTTGAAAGATGAGCAATATGTAGGAGCATAAACAATAAAAATACAGATCTTTTTTCAATTTGTTTTGTTTTTGTAAATCTTTCTAAGCCATATACAGTTATTAAAAATGCTAAAATCAAGGGCAAAGCATCATTGGTATGCAAATTACGTGTGTGTGGGGTAAATTAAATAAATGCTTCATCTTTTGTACTATATTCTGCTGTCAATGATTCTACTCAGGCATCACCTCAACCAAATCATGCACACTATACATAACCTTAATCATATTTAAATGTACAGAGTTAACTATATGACAACAATAAGCTTTTCAAGCTTCTCTTGAAGTACATTGACAAGATTCCCTTGAAGTCTAAAACTTAGGAATAGTAAATTATAGTCTTCTCAATGGAAAATGAGGGATGGGGAATGTTAGTACTTGAACCACAGGGAAATAGTTATACTGTAAACCATTGCCAAACTGAAATGGTACATCAAATGCCTCTCATGCAGACAGTTAACTCATCCACTTTACTTACCTCTGTTATTCACAGGACTGATTAGAATCTGCTGACTAAAAGATTGGTTTAAAAGTACTACAGTATAAAGTGACTTACTGTACCTTCTCCGTCCTTAAATGATTTTGCTTGATGAACATTAAGAACAAAAGATTGGAGAAGTCCACATGTACAAAAAAAAATGTTCAGTCTAAAAAAACTGTCTATCTAGAGGTATATTACGAGCTTGATTTTTTTTTTCAAATGTTGATTAGTCCTTCAAATAACCAAACCCAAATGCTCAAAAACATACACACATCTCTCTGCAGTCTTAAATTTAAACACTAGTGCTTCTGGAGTAGACCATCAGTTTAAGCTTCAGTAAGGTTAGTTCCATTGCCAACCTCAATCATGTATTTGAAATATTTCTCAGCAGTTCTGGTCCACTGGTTTTATGGGTTTTTAGTACCCAGAGTTTAAAACTGAATCTGTGGTGCAAGTCCTGCAACCATATCAAGGTGAACTCCCACAGCTGTGTCCGTATCTCTTTCTACAGTAGGCTGATGGGGCATACATCACTGCACAGCTAATGAAAACCAGGTTGTTGTCTGTTTTTTTTTGTTTGTTTTTGCAGATTGAGTGTTTTAGGCTACAAAATGAAACAAGCCCTTACAGTTTAGTTGGAGAAAAAGACTCAGCTCTTGGCATTTACCTTAATGAGGTTGCTGGAACTGGACCCAATTCTAGCAGTTACATCATTCAGGTTGCTGGACTTCAACCTCGTGTTCAGTTTGAATTCCTGGGAACTAAAAAAATCCTGCAAACTGATTGACCGGCCCTGTTGAGAGATTTTGTTTTAAGATTTTGATTGGATGAAATTGGGTCACATGTCCATAACCTATATCTTTTTTTCAATATAAATGTTATTGACTTTATAACAAAAGTTAACCAACAAGTGAACAATGAACAAAATATGTACATACCAAAGAAAAAATATTAATATAAAAAAATACATTAAGTTTGGGTTGATAAAATGCTCTAAATATCACAAATCTGTAAAATAAAGTAACATAGATCCAAATACTTTAAAACTTTTCTAGTACAGATACTCTAAGGAATCATGAAGCATATATGAATTAAGTTGCATCTGTATGAAAGGAGATCAAGTACTGTCAAACCTAATGACATTGCCTGAGATAAGGGGGGAATTCTTTCATTATTAGCTATTATATTTGAATTGTTATACCATTCATTGAATGACGGTGTAGGAGATATTTTCCATTTCATCAAGAGGAGCCTTTTTTGGCATAACAAAGCTAATAGCATCTAACGAATTGAATCCTTTGATAGATTTTTCAACATGGAGGAGATACCAACAATAAAAAATAAAGGTGTAAATGGTACTTTATTTTTAAGTACTTTTTCACATGTTGTGTGGACTTTCTTCCATATCTGTTTAATGTATGGGCACCTTCAAAGTATCTGTAGAAGTCTAGAGTTAGGTGTTTGACATCTCCAGCATTCGCCATTTACTAAATATCCCATTTTTTTAGTGCATTAGGTGTATAATAGGAATTATGTATGATTTTAAATTGAATTGTCCTGGCTTGAACTTCTTTACAGCTATGGTATGCATTTTGCTAGGCCTCTGACCATTCTTTGAGTGAAATGGGCATGCCTAACTTCTCTTCCCACTGTCTCTTTTTTTTTGCAAATAATATTTTTATTGAGGTGTACAATTCATGTTAAATGATGCATCCATAAAAGCACAGGGGAGGGTGTCTATAAAAACACAATAATATTAAATAAGGAGGAGGAGGAGATACTGATAGTGATAGTGATAAATAATACAGTAGGAGGAAAGTTGTTCATAATACATATTCCTAGAGAAGAATTACTTCTGTAAATTATTTTGTAAAAAAAATTCCTTTGACCATTGCTTAGTAGACATATAGAATAATTTGTACATTGGATCAAAGTAGGAAAAATACTCCATATTATAAAGTGCAGCCAACAATAGCTGTCTCCATTCATATTTGGGAAAGGAAACAGCAAGATCTTCTTTTTTCCAGTTCTTCAATATCAGTCTTTTGACTGCCATTGATATTAGATTAGATTTCAAAATCAACATATCACTTTTGGCAACACTCTTAAAGTTAAACATTTCCAAAATAGTACATTTAGGGTCTTCCCAGTGTGGAAAGTGAAATCCAATCTCTTTGAGAAAAGAGAAAGCCTCGGACCACCAGGAATTTATGAATTTGCATTCCCAGAAGGAGTGCAAAATGTCTGCTTTGGGTTCTTCACAATGCTAACATGTGTTATTATCTATGGGGGAAAATAGACGCCATTAAGAATTTTATATTGGATAGGCTTATCTCTTGCTAATTTATATGTATTTATCTCCCCACAGTCTAGATTCCATTGTTGGTCCATACAAGAGTAATCAAGTTCATTTTCCCACTTAAATATATATTTTTTAATAAATCTGTATAGGGCTTGTGAAGATTACCCAGCAGCCAAGTAAACAACTTAGGCTTTTTTTTCCCTTTAGTATACTCCTTAGGGTCTGCTCCATAGGTCTCTTATTCTGAGCCTGCTCCCATTTGCAATAATCCTTACTGTAGGGACTGCACAGCTGGTAAAAATACAGGTATTGATTTAAACCTAAATCATATTTCCTGCTAAAGGAAAACCAATCCATTTTTAACCCTTCTTCATATATGAATTTCCATTTCCTTATTCCTTTTTCTTCTCACCTTTTATTCTTTAAAATAACACCTTTATGTTTATAGTTTAGATTATTCAATATTCTGTTCTCAGGATAAGTGGATATTCCATTTGGTCATGTTTGTACCTCTGATCACACTATTGGCCAAATACCTTACTAAAAAACTGTTAGATTGTTTGGATTTCCTAGCTGTAAATAAAATTTGTATTATGTCCTCCGAACTAGAAAGGAAGGACAGTAAAATGTTATTTATAAAATGTACCATTGTTGGATCCATTGCACTCCTATATGCCCAATTAATAACTAACTTCATTACATAGGCCAATTGTATTTTTTCAAAATCTGGGCATGCCATGCCACCCTAGTCAATTGGAAGACAAAATTTGTTCCAGGAAACTCATGTCAGTTTCCCCAT
Source organism: Neoceratodus forsteri (assembly GCA_016271365.2). Lineage (NCBI taxonomy): Eukaryota > Metazoa > Chordata > Ceratodontiformes > Ceratodontidae > Neoceratodus > Neoceratodus forsteri. The sequence goes on along the minus strand of CM057449.1, from coordinate 603,607,912 downwards.
CCAAATAAATTTCCTAAATTCTTATTTTGATCTGTTGAAACCAGGAATTAGGAATACGGGATATTACCATTTGCATCCTGCATGATAAATACAGGATGGACATCTTAAGTATTTGAATTTTACCCCATAAAGATAGGAGGATCTTGTCCCAAAATACCAGTCTGTTTTTCAATGAGTCAAAGAGTTCCTTAAAATTCAAACCAAATAAGGTCTTGATATTATTGTGGCTATGAATACATAAATATCTTATACCTCGCTTCCTTTCTATTGCATTCATATCTATTTTTATATTTGCAGCATCCTGGTCATTTAAGGTAATCATTTCAGTTTTATTCTCATTAACTTTATATCCATCTACACTCAAAAATTTCCTTATAACAGATGCTAGTTCTTTCATATTATCATCTGAATTTTGCAGTGTCACTAAAATATTATCTGCAAATGCATTCATTTTAAATTGGACTGGACCTATTTGAATTCCCTGGGTTGGATATTCAAACGGTTGCACATGGCGCAACAGTGTTGCACCATGCACAACCCACTAATGCGCCCCAGCAAGATATTCAAAAGGGGATGTTGCGCCGTGCAGATCCCGATGCCCCAGAATGCACCAGTAATGTATGCAATGCAAGTGCAGGGGGCGTGCCCATACATATTCCACACATCCCAATATTCATTCTGGGATGTGCGGCACATATGCTGGTGCAACGCCTACTTGCACCGCACACTGGTGCTCAAAGATGAGCCAAAAGGATATAGAAGCAAGGGCCAGCCACCCACAGATGAGCTGCTGTATCGCAGGGTGGGAAGTTTTGCAACAGTCCTGCCATTGTAGATGCTAGACATTTGCATAAGTACCCATGGAACTTTTGTGAAAGTTCTCAGGCTAAGATGGCTGAAAAACTTTAAAAACATATTTCTGGGTATTCTGGCAAAAAACTAATGCCGGGGCCATGTTCCTAGGGCCCTGATTAGGGAAACCCAAGTGTTGGTGTTTACCTAGGGCCAGTATTTTTTGAACTGCAATGTTTTTTCTGCCTCACTAACTAAAAACAAGATGATTGATTTGCAAAAGTACCAAACCCATTTGCAAAAGTAAAAAGTGCTTTCAAGGGTGACATATATATATTTTTTTCCCTTAGGCTATAATGGGAAATTTTAAATTTTAATAACTTTTGAACGCATTAATATTTTTTCATCAACTCTTCAAAAGTCACTTCCCTGACCAAGTCCCCATATACCCTGAAAATTTTGGACCAGACGATCAGACCATTCGGGCTGTAGAGACGAGCAAAGAATTTGCTAAAAATGACACAAAAAGTGTTGTTTTTCACTTTTGTTGGTACTTTGCAGCTCCACAGGTGCACATCTGACCAGAATGCAACTCATCGGATCCAGAGATCTATGGTAGCAGACAGCACATGCAATATTTCAGGCAAATCAGACAAACAGTTGCAAAGTTATTAAACTGCAAACTCAACCCTATCTATTACTGCACTACCATGCAGGTATATATATATATATATATATATATATATATATATATATATATATATATATATATTAGACATGAAAACCATGGTTAAAATGAAGAATAATTTTATTATGTATTCACAGCATATAACACAATTTGTATGGTTAAAAGAGGACAATTAAGTGACAAAACGTAAGAAACTATAAGAGAATAATTTGCTACTATAGAAATCTTTCTTTCTTGATCTGAAAGTGTAACATAACATAACATAACATAACATAACATAACATAACATAACATAACATAACATAACATAACATAACATTTTAAAATAGAAATGTTTAACTTTATTCTTGAATAATTAAAAAAGAAATACTTATGCAGTTTTGCCCAGTATATAAAATATATCACTGTGAACACAGCATTCCTTTTGCCTCCCTCTTTTGTATGTCCTGGGAAAAGTCATGTGATTTCCCTGACATTCAGTCCTTCCAACTATGAAAGTAGATAACACTGGGACCCTACTGTAAATGAGAAGCAGCATGACTGATTGAGTGATTGATTGATTTATTGACTGTTTGACACTTTTGGTCAGGAGAGCATGCTGAGCTGTGAACAGCTCTTTTGCATAGCAACATAGAAGAATTTATTAGCAGAAAAGGACCGCTTGGCCCACCCTGTCTGTCCAGATGTTCCTTGCCCAATCTGCAGACCATAAATGGTCTCTGTCGACCCTCCCTACTCCCCGTCTCTTTCCTAATGTACACTTATATTTATTCCCACACATGCTTGAAGCCCACAAACTGTTTTTGTCTCTACCAACTCCACCGGCAATCTGTTCAAGGCATCTTCCACCCTTTCAGTAAAGAAGAATTTCCACCCATCTCTGCTAAACTTCTCCTGCAGCTTCATTGCATGTCCCTGGCCCTGGTACACTTACTCATTTGAAAGATACTCCGTTCCTGCACCCTTTTGACCCCTATGAGGCACTTGTTAGTCTCTATCAAGTCACCTCTTACTCTCCTCTCTTCCAGGATGTACATGTTGAGATTCCTCAGTTTCTCCTCATACAGCCCTGCAATGATTTTAGTTGCCCTCTTCTGAACTGCCTCTACCCTGTATATGTCCTTTCTGAGGTGTAGCATCCAAAACTGTACACAGTAATAGAGGTGGGGTTTCATCAGTGAGCAGTACAATGGCAATACTACCTCCTTCTTCATGCTGAAGACACCCCTACCCTACGCACCCCAGAATCCCACTAGCCCTCCCCACCGCTTTTTCACACTGCCCTGTCACTTTGAGGTCATCAGATATAATAAACTCATGATACCTTTCCTATTTAGTGACTGTCATTACCCAGGCCTATCTGAAATTCAGCTCCCAGGTTCCTATGTCCTAGGTGCATGATTTTGCATTTTTTGGCATTGAATCCTAACTCCCATGCTTTTCACTCCTCCTTGAGTTTGCTAAGATCCCTGCACATTCTCTCCACCCCCTCCTGAGTGTCCACCCCATTGCAGATTTTGTTACCATTTGCAAAAAGGCATACCCTCCCTTAAACTTCTTCCAAAACGTCACTTATGAAGACATTGAAGAAGACTAGTCCCAGCACTGATCCTTTCTGGCACCCTGCTGGTCACTCTGCCATCATTAGAGTTACATAGAAACATAGAAATATAGAAATTGATGGCAGATAAGGACTGCTGGGCCCATCCAGTCTGCCTATTTACTCTACCTTCTGCAAAAACTGCAGACCCTCCTTGATCTCCAACTTCACCTTGTCATCCCTATCGCTAGGGTTCCTTTATGCCTGTCCCATGCATTTTTGAATTCCACCACTGTGTTTGCCCCAACTACCTCAACTGGGAATCTATTCCATGCATCCAACACCCTTTCCATAAAGAAATACTTCTTCACATTACCCCTTAGTCTACCCCCTTCCAACCTCATGTTATGCCCCCTCATTCCTGAACACCTCCATTTCTGAAAGATGCTACCCTCTGGTACCCTATTTGTGCCCCTTAGATATTTGTAGGTTTCTATCCTATTTCCTCTGTCTCTCTCTTCTCCTCCAGGGTATACATATTGAGGTCTCCCAGTCTCTTCTCATATGACTTTTGGTGCAGGCCCTGCACTATCTTTGTTGCCCTTCTTTGTACTGCCTCCACCATGTCTATGTCCTTATGGAGATGCAGCCTCCAGAACTGGATACAGTACTCCAAATGAGGCCTCACCAATGATCTGTACAGTGTCATCACCACCTCTTTTCCTCTGCTGGTGATACCTCTCCCATAGCACCCCAGCATCCCACTGGCTCTCTCCACAGCCTTGGTACATTGTTTGGCTGCCTTTAGGTCATCAGATATGATTACCCTCAAATCCCTTTCCAGTTTGGTGACTATCAGTAACCCCCCCCCCAATCATATAATCTTCTCCTGGGTTCTTGCTCAGTAAATCCATGATTTTGCACTTTTTTGCATTGAATCTCAGCTGCCACACCACTCTAGACCATTCCTTCAGTTTACCTAGGTCCCTCCTCATTTTTTCCACCCCTCTCAGAGTGTCCACCCTCTTTGCAGATCTTAGTATCATCTGTAAAGAGGCACACCTTCCCTTCCACCCTCTCCACAATGTCACTTATGAAGACATTGAACAGGACTGGCCCCAGAACTGATCCCTGAGGCACCCTGCTGGTCACCCTCCTTTCCTCAGACTGAGCTCCATTTATCACCTTGTGACCCACTCCCAGGCTCATCAGCTTGTTCACAAGTCTTCTATGTGGAACGGTATTAAAAGCCTTACTGAAAATCAGGTAGGCCACATCCATTGCTCCCCCCAATCCACTTCCCTAGTCACCCAGTCAAATAAATCAATTAGATTTGTTTGACATGACCTTCCAGCTGTGAAACCATGCTGTCTTGGATCCTGTAATCCGCTGGATTCAATGTGTTCCAACATCCTTTCTTTAAGCAGTGATTCCATACTTTTCCTCACTATTGGGATGAGGCTGACTGGTCTATAGTTTTCTGCCTCCTCCCTATTCCCATTTTTGTGAAGAGGGACAACATCTCCCTCTTCCAGTCCTTTGGAACCACTCCCATATCAAGTGACTTGTTGAACATGGCTACCAGTGGTGCTACCAGCAACTCCCGTAGTTTCCTTAATATTCTAGGATGTATTCCATCCAGTCACATTGCCTTGTGCACTTTCAGTTTTGTGAGTTCTCTAGGGACTCTCTTCCATAAATAGACTGGTGTCCACCTCCCTTCCATATCTGCTCATGTTGCCTAACTGTGTTCCATCACCTTCTCCTTCTTCTGTAAACACAGAACAAAAATATTTGTTCAGTACTGATGCTTTTTCCAGGTCCTCATTCACGCACTCCCCTTCTTCCCCTTTAAGCCTTACAATCCCACCCCTGATTTTTCTCCTTCATTAATGTACCTATAAAAGTCTTGCAATTTTTTTTACGTCCTGTGCTGTTTTTTTCTCCGTTTGCACTCCTGACTGCTTTCCCTGCCTCCCTCTGTTTATCCAGGTACACTACCCTGTCCTTCTCCTTCTGTGTTTCTTTGTATTTCCTGAAAGCCATCTTTTTCGCCCTAACCTTCCAGACCACGTCCTTTGAGAAGAGTAATGGTTTTCTCTTACCCTTATTACTTGCCTAATGCTAAGGTTTGTCACCTCCACTATGGCTCCTTTCAGATGGGACCACTGCTCCGCAACTCCCTCACATTCATTCCTCTCCATCAAGGCGTTCTTGAGACATATCCCCATCTTAATAATGTCTGCCTCCAGAAATCCAGGACCCTCACCTTTGTGTGGTTTAACTCTACCACTGCACTCATACTGAACCACACTGTGTAATGATCACTGGACCCCAGGTGTCCGCCCATCCTTACTGACAGTTAATGCCATTAATCACCACTGTCTGTCTCTTGTTTGCTAACCATTTTCTCACCCAATTCACCACTTTGGATCCCACCCCTAGGCTGCTCAGTTTCTTTCTCAGCCTCCTGGGAGACACTGTGTTGAAGGCCTTGCTAAAGTCCTGATAGTCCACATCCACTTCCCTCCACTGATCTTTTTCCTTGGTTACCCAATTAAGGACATCTATCAGAGTCATTTGGCATGCCCCCCCAAATGAATTCATGCTGTTTGGTGTCTTGCAGGCCACTGGAGTCAAGATACTCTACCATTCTTTCTTTTAGAAGGGTTTCCATTAATTTCCCCACCACTGAAGTAAGAATGTTTGGCCTATAGTTTCTAGTCTCCTCCCTGTTGTCGCTGTTATGTAGAGGGACCACTTCAGCTCTGCTCTAGTCCTCTGGAACCATGTCTCTTTCTAGTGAACTCTTGAACAAGGCTGTCAGTGGTACAGCTAGCCCCTCCCTGAGATCTTCAGTACCCTTGGGTATGTCCCATCTCAGTCCATTGCCTTGTCCAATTTCAGAGCTGCAAGTCTCTTCAGGAATTTTTCCTCTGAAATTGGAAAAAAAACCCTGATGGGTAAATCCTGAGGAAAACAGATAGGAAGTATGAAAATCTGAAATTTAAAACATAGAAATATTGTGCAGTACTATAACTAGTTCCACTGTTGTACAAAGTCAACACAATACAACATCTACAAAATGACAACAGAGTAGCCAGCAAATAAGCTGAGTCAGTTGTAGTATGACAGGATCTGAGATGAAGAAGTCAAGAACATGTGAAGTGTGATACATTAATCATTCCAGGACTGTGCAAAACCTGGCACAACAGAATGAGTCCAATCCTATGATATAGAATTCAGAGGAGGAACAAGACAGTAGCAGGAAGACATGAAACAGGCAAGTGAAGAGAGTTATAAAATACATAGAAATCCTAAAAATAGATTCATCTAGAGGTAGTTCCATCTATGATGTACCCTGTTACTGTCTGACAATAATCTAATGAAAGACCACATTAAAAAGCTTTTTTTCTTATTTTGCAGTATACATTTTATAATCACAGTTAGGCACTCTAGAGAGGATGTTATTTTGTTGAAGCCATTACTTTGGAGATTAAAGGTAGTCAGCTTTGCCTCATGCCACCCAAGGCAAGGTGTTATCCCAGTATAAAACACACCCCATCATGCCCTTATTGCTTAAGAATGCATTACAATCATCATGCAAAAAAGGGATTAGAGAAAATAGTAGAATGTTATTTGTTTAAGCACCCCTCCAATGCTCAGACTGCTTTTACTGTGCTAAAATACATGCTAGAACATTGACTAGACAACAAGATAAGATAGTTAACATATCTAAGCAAAAAAAATGCCCTAATACAGAATACTTCTTACAAAGTTCCAGAACAGCCATTTTGTTTACAAGGTATGCATAAAATATGTGTTGAAGTGTTATTTAAAGGAGGAGAGGAGACTTGAGGACTGAACCACCACTGGAAGTGAGTTCCATGAGTTGAAAGCAACCCCCACAAAAGCCTGATCCCCACCAGACTTCAACTGTGTAGGGTACACCCTCAAATGTCCCAACCCCATCCCCATGGAAAGAAATATTGAAAAATACAGGACCAGCTTTATTTTTTATAAGTGCTTAGATATTCTTTTCTGTACCCCTGTTATTGGCAAATAAACAGTGTAGATAAGTATTGTGTCAAGGCTTTACACCCATGAATAGTACATGATGTCTGTTGATCAGTCTGTCTCTCTAGTTGTAGATACACAGACCTGCGATATTTTTCAGAGCTTGTGGTGATTTTAATATCTATTGTATTGGTGATAAGCAACGTTGACACTAAAAAAAATATGGCTCTATACAGTTTTCACAAGTTGATGTTTGTGTGAAGCAGATGCTTCCCAAACCCACAAAAGACAGTGCCAGAGTATATTCATCTGCCTTTCATGTGGCTTTAGCTTCCACCTGATATCTTGCCCACAGTGGCAGCTTAAACACACAAGAAGAGATACTGTAAGTAATAAAGTCGGGCTGTCAGCACCGTGTAGCAGCATGGTGAAGTCTCTGCCATCTCTTCTAATTGCCAGGGTGCACTTCGGCAGTTAGTCCAGCTGTCACATGGATGCATTTTCTCTCTCACACATACAAGCATACACACACACACATATACCCATATAGTTACACTCTAACACAGAAAAGAAAGTGAATGTGAATGCTTTAATGAAACTGCACAGTGCTTGACAGATCAGCACTGCTAATTTTTTTTTTTTTAATTTATTTATTCTTTGAACAGCCTGGAACCCAGAGAATGTAGTAGATAAAGGTTAGGCACTTCAGTTTCCTTTAGGGGAATTTAAAAGGCAATCAGCCGAGTGACAAGGAGTTCCTGGTGCATTAGCTGCACAACGCTATTTACCTTAACAGGGTGTATTGAATCTAGACAGCCTTTTTCACTTTCTTTCTCATTTTAGTCGGTATTAGTGTGGTTCAGTGGTACTACTCTCATGTCCAAATCAGGAAGATGGGTAGGACATCTCATACTGGGGACCCCGGATAGTACTCAGTGCTAACCCTGACTGCAGCACTGTTGGCTATCTTGCCATGCAACTGAGACATTAAACTGAGGCTCCCTTCTGCCCATCTAAGTGAATGTTAAAGCCACAGTTCATATTAGCTATGTTAAAATAACAACACTGCTTTAGTGGCTTCAGTGTGGAAACTGCTCTGCAATAAGCTAAAATGAACCAAGGTATAGTAATTCATTTTTACCATTGCTTTTTTCTTCAGTCTTTAGATCCTCAGAAAAGAGGGCACTGGCTGACCCTCCCACACAGGTTCCGGGTGATCAGGGTGCCGGCATCAGGGCGCCAGCAATCAGAGTGCCAGAGGGAGGTCACCAAGCAAGCAGAGCACCAGACCACATAGCCGCAAAGGACCAGATGTGCCACCCAGCACAGTGCAGCTGGGCAGTGTCACACACCGAGCACCCACAGACCCACCCACTGACAGCTGGCAGGGCCACAGGAGGTGCATGGTGTGTAATGGTACAGGCGTGAACTGCAAATGCTGTGGAATAGAATAAACCCATAGGGCATACAGCTCAGGGATGACATGCCTCTGCACAAGTCGGATACATATACGACCGACCACTACAGCTATCAATTGTACAACACAGAGATCTGAATGTGCACTTACATCGGAAGGTTCTTACCCCAGCTCCTTCACCAATCTGTGCCAGTCAGCTCCCATGCTGTATGCCACTGGGCTGTATAATCTGTTTCCTGTCCACTGGACATAACTGGGAAGGCCTCAGAGCAGCTAGCAGAGTAGTCCATTACCTGCTTTGTTGAATGCTGCCTATGCCACTGGAATGTAGGGCCTATCTGTCCATGACTGGTCTTGATTCTGATCTGTGTCCTTCTCTGGAAACCTCCTTTGCAGCATAGCCAAGGATGGCTACCATCAGTGGAGCCAACCACATCATGGATGGGAGGCACACATGGTTGCTCGACCATCATGCATGGCACCACCCCCCGAGGACCATGCGGCCGACTGCGGTGCTGGTGGGCAGGGGAAGCAGTATGGGTGCCGCTGCAGCATGGCACTGTACACGCAGGCAATGCAGTGTACTCCAGAGCACCGGGCACCCTGTTACACCTGCGCTCTGTTTGTGGGGGCACTTTTGCTGTTTACACCCTCTCACCAGCGCTCTGATTGCTGGCATCTTGATGCCAGTGCCGTGATCATGCGGAATCTTACCTACATTATACAAACTGCAGTAGACATTTGAAGTGGATATCTGTCACAATTGATCTAATATTGGTGCAGCAGCCAAGGCTACATTTTATGAGACTCTGAAGAAAATAACTAAGATAAAGGTAAACTATTTTGCCTGTTATTTTTAACTTGATGTTGCCATGTCGCTCTGATACGGAATAAAAAAAAAAAGCTATATGCGGCCCGGTGGCACTGAGGGTTGAGGCGCTGGACGCCACACCTCACGCCACGCCGGCGACCTGGGTTTGGGAATGGACTCAGGTTGCCGGGGATCGGAGGGGAGGAGGAGGATCGAGTGTCCCAACAGATGCTCTCCTCCTCCAGGGGTGGGTTCCCGGGGTGCTATATATATGCACCCGATGCTCCGGGGCCGGTGAAAGCACGGGCACCGGGGCACAGGCGGCCAAGAGCCAGTGAGGGGAGGACGTCGAGGGCACTTGACAATGGCGTGCATCAGTACGCCGTCTGTCTGGACATCAGTCCTGCGTGCCGACGTCCTGGGGGGGGTAGAGGGAGAAAAATGGAAAAAAAACCTCGGTGGTCCTAGATGAAGATGGCTCCACCCAAGACCACTGAACTCAGAACAGACCCCAATGTGCAGAAGGAGGGAGGAGAGAGGGAGAGAGGCACTCTAGGAGCAGATCCTGGTAAGCGGCATAAGAGGGATGAGCAGTCTGAAGGAGTGGACACCGGGGTAAGAAAGGAGGTTAAAGAGGAGGGTTAAAAAAAAAAAAAAGCTGTGCTATTTTTAATGCTGCTTACATGAAATACTGCTTCAAAGATCAGCTGACAAATCTCAGACAGGCAACTCATATCAAGTACATACTGCCCCTACATATGGGAAGTGGCCTGCAAAGTTAGTAAATTGTATGTTTTGCCAGCTGCCCCTCAATTCCTATTGCCATTTTACACAATAGACTGCATCCTTGTTCATGAGTTTACATCATTAAAATGCAAGTACAGTATTCATGGTGGGGCTGCATTGTTCATCAGCTGTGAGACTGCTTAAATTTGGTAGATGACATACCAAGGCAAATATAATAACGGTTTTAATCATGGTTCAGTGGGTCAGGAGGCAACACATGCCATGTCTCCACACCAAGTGGTACTTTAGCCATGAATGCATGTTTTAGTTGCAGATGCTGTGCAGCTGCCCATCTGCCTATTTGCCTCCCTACCTCTTGGTTGGTTTTGATTGTTTTGATAAGCATCTTACCTCTACTGCTACTCTGCTTTAGCCATTCCTCCATGGGTATGTGGTGGCCTTCCACTGTGCTCCTTGATTGTTGCCTTCCATTGCCAATACTCTGACATCCTGCCTGTCACTTCTGTGCTGTATGTCTCATTGCAGTCGACAATGTGCTATGTATTCCCTCTTTCTTCTGCTGGTTCCTGCAGGGTTTTGGCCAATTATTTTTTTCTTGGTGCCCTTCCTAGGCAATGCCTTCCTTTCTAGGTTTAATTCCTTTGTGTGCTGAGTTCAGTTCTGGAGGGCTTGGCTTAGCTTCTACTGCTGTTCTTTGCCCTAAGGACTGGGAGTCTATCCCAGGATCCCAGATTCATAGGTAGGTGGCCATGGCTGGCATATAGTAATGCCAACAGCAACAAGTCCCAGCCCAGGGAGTGGATGTCACCACATCTGGAAGTACAATGACCCATGTGGAGGGCAAGGGAGCCTATGCCAGGCTATGCAGCACCATTCTGAGAGTGGAGGGAGGGATGAGAAAAAACAAGGGAGAAAATACCATCTTTTTTCTCAATGACAGTGTTGTACACTCAGTGCCCCACATCATATAGTTAGTTGCTGGTGTGCCACTGAAGTCTTAGCTCATCAGAGTAGATAATAGTTCTACCTCAGAGCCCACTGCAGAAGCAAACTGTGAGGGAAGCAGCAGAAGGAGTATGTTTAGTGCTGGACAGGTCTGGGTGGACATCCATACCTGATTAGGGATGACATGATGTTTAGCAGGGATATAAAAACTGATATAGACAAAACTCATGTTTAAAAAAGGGCACCTATCATGAGTCAAACAAGCATCTGTCAATGCCGAATGTTGGCTTGCTGGCATTGGCATTGGTAGTGCAGGAGTTAGAATGATGCATAATAGGAATGACAGTGAAGTATTGAACTGATGCCAACCCACCTCCACGCTGCAGAGACTGACAGGCATTGGGGTGTCCCTTTTGGTGTTGGCCATAGTGCTCATGCCATTTCACCTCTCCTTATCCTGCAGACACCGGCAAGTGTCGCAGTGTGCATTGGGGTCATCCGAGGTTACAAGGGTGCGTAGGAAATATGCAAAGCATGCTTGGAACACTGCCATTTTATGGGTGTTTGGCACCAAATTTTCAACATAGACATTTTAGCAGCTCTGCTTATGTACAGTGTCACTGTTATTTCCTCAAAGTGTCCCAAGAAGTGATTTCATACAGCAACCACGCTATTCTGTGCCGGAAGTGCAAAAACACATTTTGGGCAGGATATGTGAAATGACAGCTGTACTGTTCATCAAGAGGTGTGGAAAAATGGCAATGGTGAAAATCCAGAGTGAAAATATCACAAATGCACGACGGTACAAGGGTGCGTGCAATCTGCCACTGCATGCTTGTAACACAGTCATTTTATGGAGTATCATCACCAAATTTTCAACATAGGCATTTTAGGACCTTTGCTCATGAACTGTGTCACTGTCATTTTCATAATCTGGCCCAAACATTGATGTCCCACAGCGACTGGGCTATTGTGCACCGGAAGTGCAGAAACACATTTCAGGCAGGATGTGGAAAATGACAGCTATACTGTTCACAAGGAGGTGTACAAAAATGGCAATGCTGAAAATCCAGCATTAAAATATTGCGAATGCACGAAATTCTGATATACGTAGCAACTAAAATGCACATAGCTAAAACAGGCATTTGTTAGATTTTTTTCACCAAATTTGGAACATAGGCTTTTTGAGAGGCCACGTCATGAACACTGGCACTGTTATTTCATTAATGGGTCCCAAAAGGTGATTTCGTGCAGTGACTGCAAAATCACCTTTCGAGGCCAATTAACGCCTTGAAAGTGATAGAATTCATGAAGAGGGGCCCCAAAAACCCCATGTTGAAAATTTGGTGCCAAAATTCCAACAAATGCCTGAGATGTGCAGCAAAGTTGAAAAAACCCAATTCATTCCATTATACAGCTTACCGGCATCTCCTCAGTTTGCAGTCGGCTTTGAAGAGTGCAGACGTGTTCCCAGTCCACCGAAGATCGTCGCACCGGACTCCGGAGGTAAGTATGGGGTGAGGGGGGTGTGGGGAGGCAGGGTGCACAGTGGGTGGGTGAGGGTGGGGGCAGAAGAGCACGAGGGACCCTTTTTGTTACAGGAAGAAGAAAAACCAAAAACTAACATCGCGGGACAGTTTTTTCTTTCAGGAGCACTTGGCATGCTGGGGTGGCTCCCAGCATGCCACCCAACTGTTTTGGGGGTTTGGGAGGGGGTTGCTGCAGCTGATGGGAGATTGGGCACCCTCATCGGCAGACAATGGGGGGGTAAAGCTATGCCGATGGGGATTGGGCACCCCCGTCAGCACACAATGATAGCAGGTGGGAGGCAAGAGCCGAGGGGGATTGGGCACCCCCCTTGGCATATAAGAAATTCCAGGGGGCTGATTTATGCCGACAGGGAGTGGTCTTCCCTGTTGGCACACAGTGAAAGTGGGGGGGAGGCAAGAACCGAGGGGGATTGGGCACCCCCCTCAGCATAGCGGAAATGGGGGGTGCTGTAAGCCCACAGGGAGTGGGCTCCCCTGTTGGCAAATTTCTGCAGCCACAGAAAGCTGCCTGGGGGATTGGGCACCCCTGAAGTTGGCCATTTGGCAGCCGCCCACCATGCTGCTAATGTGGCAGCATGCAGGAAGGGTCCACTGTGTCTGACGAGCTTTGCTCGGATTGCAGCAGACCTTTCCTTAGATGTGCTCGCCACATTAGCATGTATGGTGTGGCGCCAGCATGCAGGCTGATTGGGGAATGAGGGACGCACCTATTGATGCGTGCCCTACATTAGCCCAACAGCGTCCGCACCTCCAAATCTGCAGTCTTCCAAGATGTTGACTTGCGCACAAGGACGGCAAGCCGACATAAAAATGACAGCTGTCATCTGCAGAAGTCAATTACATACCCTGTAACGTTCCAAATAGATTAGATTCAAAGCCAGTCTCTTATTTTTTATTTAGGACATCTACATTAATTGTAGATAGGTGCCCCATACAGCTCACTGACAGCTGAGTGTGGAACTGAACTCATAATCCCTGCTAGTGATGTCACAGTCAGTTGTTGCGTGAATGTCTAAGATGGCCCAAGCAGGGCATTATGCCTTTTCAACTGAACCTCAGCTGTAGGTAAACTATAAAAGCAGAAAGTCCAGAGGGGGTATTGCTAAGCTTAATGGAGAAAAGGGAGCATGTGAGGAGGAGGACCCTGTAAAGGCATCTATCCTAAATAGATACTTTTGCTCAGTATTTACTGAAGAGAAGGTAGGGCAGGGCCCACAGCTCAGCATCATGGACACAGGGGGGAAGGAGGTGAGCACTACTCCCTTCACAAAGGAAAGGGTCCTACAAGAGCTTGCTAGGCTCCAGGGTGGATAGGCAATGGGACCTGATGGCATGCATCCCAGGGTACTTAAGGAGCTAAAGGAGGAACTAGCAGAGCCATTAGCAGAATTGTTTAGTGAGTCTCTGAGCACAGGAGAGGTCCCAGAAGACTGGAGAAGGGTTATGTGATCCCGCTCCACAAGAGTGGTAGCAGGGAGGAGGCGGGGAACTACAGACCAGTCAGTCTTACCTCAGTAGTGGGCAAGATTATGGAGGAACTCCTTAAGGAAAGGATAGTGCAACACCTGGAACATAGGCACAGGATCCAAGACAGCATGGGTTTACAAAGGAAGGTCCTGTCAAACTAATCTCATAGATTTCTTTGACTGGGTAACCAGAGTGGTGGACCAAGGGGAGCAGTTGATGTCGCCTACCTTGACTTCAGCAAAGCTTTTGACACTGTTCCAACGTAGAAGATTGATAAATAAGCTAGGTAGGCTCGGGTGGTCAGAAGTTGGTCAACTGGGTGGCAAACTGGTTGACTGGCAGAAAACAGAGAGTGGTGGTAAATGGTATACAGTCAGAAGAGATGCAAGTCACAAGTGGGGTACCTCAGGGATCAGTCCTGGGGCCAGTCCTATTCAACATCTTCATTAGTGACCTCGAGATGGACTAGAGGGTAAGGCTTGTCTGTTTGCAGATGACACCAAGATCTGCAACAGAGTAGATGATCCAGATGGGGTGGGCAGAATGAGAGAGATCTGGATAAACTAGCAAAATGGTCAGAAGAGTGGCAACTGGGATTAATGCAAAGAAGTGCAAAATCATGCACATGGGAAGAGAAACCCTGAAGCCACTTATAGGCTGGGAGGGGAGTTGCTAGCAGTCACAAAGGAAGAAAGAGACTTGGGCATCATCATCACTGATGACCTATAATTATCAAGCAGACCTCTAAAGCAGTAGGTAAGGCTAGGGGGTGTTAGGGTGTATTAGTAGAAGTTATCACAAGTCGTAAGAGGTAATAATTCCTCTGCACAAGACATTGGTTAGGCCCCATCTGGAGTAACACGTGCAGTATTGGAGGCCACACCTTCACAAGGACATTAATCAAATTGAGGCAGTCCAGAGAAGGGCAACCAAATGGTTCAGGGACTGCATCAGAAGACATATGAGGACAGATTAACGGAGCTCAATATGTATACCCTTGAGCAAAGGAGGGAGAGAGGTGATATGATCGAGACATTTAAACACCTTAAGGGCATAAACAATGTGAAAGAGTCTAACATGTTTAAATATAAGAAAATAGCAGGACAAGAGGACACAGCATGAGAATAGAGGGAGGCCGATTAAGGGGAAGTGAGGAAATTCTTTTTCACAGAAAGGGTGGTAGATGCATGGAATAGCTTACCACAAGAAGTGGTGGCTATGAATACAGTGCAGGGCTTCAAACAGGCATGGGATAGGCATAAGGGAGCAATACAAATGACTATGAATAGATAGGTCACTGACAGAGCAAAGGCCGATGGCACATTTATAAGGTAGAAAAAGAAATGGGCAGACTGGATGGGCCTTGAGGTCCTTATCTGCCGTCAACTTCTATGTTTCTATGTTCTATAAGGGAAAATAACCCATATTTCTTCTAAACGCCTTCAGTAATTGGAAGTGGAATGACTTCAAATTCAATCTTTTGGGATCAAGTACAATTGAGTTCTGTTCATGCCAACTGTATTTTTTGCAGATAGCTAAACCCCCTTTCATTTGGATGTACACTTTTAAAATGTCATTTCTGTCCTTGCTATCTATTTCTAGTATGTGCTGAGGGTAACCCTTTTGTTCTGTTCTCCAAGTACATTCAAACCCAGCCATTGTTCACTCATGACTTGTGATCCTAATTGTTCCGACAGTGCCGGGGTGATGGGTGAAGTGCCTCATGCACTGTGACTTTATCTCTGCTGGAATCTGTACCTGTGCATTAATCTGGGAATGTAAATTGTTGACAGTTCTGGAGCAGTTATGTCTAATTTTTGCACTTGTACTGATTACAATATTTCTTGGACTCTTCCTGAAAAAGGGACATAGATAACTCCCTCTCCCAATTTTTATTCCTATATTTTTGTCTCATGTAACAAAGAAAATATTTAAAACTCAGATGCAATGCAGAAAACATGCAGTAGTTAATGAAACAGTAGACAGCCATTCATAGAGACCATGCCCAGAGCAGGAGCACTCATTTAATTGTGTTGAGTGTAACCATATTATGAACCAGTAGTCAGTGCCTGCTTCACTTTGTTTTAGTCATTTGAATTGTAAGAGTCTCTTACAATAAATGTAATGCTTGAAAGGGCTGCCTTATCAGTTGTACTGGATCCTCTAGTCTTGCTTTTCTTCATATGGCTAGTATAGCATTGCCACACACAGTGCAAACTTCCTATGCCTCAAGCCTACCATGGAGAGACCACATCAAGCGGTTCTACCTCTGTGCCCATTTAGTCCACAGTCTCTCATGTGAGACTACCAACAAGAGTGCTGATTAGTGCCAGTTCTGTTGGTGGATTTGTGACATGGACAGCGATCCACTGTAGATGGGTCTGAGAACAGAACACTGCTCATTTCACATGGGCCACCAAACAGCCTTTGGATAATAATAACTTTCAGTCGCAGCTCACCTCAGCAGGATTCAGACCAGTGACACCGAGGTGAAAGGCTGTAGAATACATTGTCGATCTACTGAGCCATCCAGTCCTCCTATGCTTAGTATTATTTTTGAGGTAAATTTACACCAAAGGGATTAAGGTCCCCCCCTGGTTAAAAGAAAACCTTTTCAGACTGTGTGTGTGTGTGTGTGTGTATGTGTGTATTTACAATTTCAACCTCAAAACTGCAAACATCCAAATATGAACCAAACCAGGCATGCCAAAACATTCTGTTATGTGCCTACGGCTGTTTACCTTTAGGCATCTGATGCAATGCCGGCAAGGGGCAATCTGCTATTGTTGCCAGATATATTAATGAAGCACTCACAACAGAATTTCACTTCTGCAAGACAGGCAGAGAAAGCACACGTTCCAACCATGACATACTCAGATCTTTGAAAACTAAAGAGATCAAGCTACCTTCTACAAGCACAAATCCTTTCAAAAAAATGGTTTCAAGGACACGCTACATTTTTAATGGAAATGTGTGTTGCAGGATACAAGCTCAAAGGGAAATAACTAATTTTGCGCACAGCAGATTCATAAAAAGTCATTAGGACCCACCACTCACTGTCATCTGTCTCTACAGTCACTGGGACACAGCACTTACAGAGTTATTAAGGCCACCTCTTCCCAGATTCATGGTCATCCTGAGCTGACAATTCCAGTCTTCAGTGGTGATAAAGTGAAGCAGCTCCCCCAGTAAGGATAATATCATGACTTTAAGTGAATCATTTTACAGATGACACTTTCAGCAACCTGATCTATTTTAGACATATTAATAGTACTGGGGGGGCTCCTATGTTAAATATGTGTGACAATTTTGCATCTTTCACAGTGCTCAAATGTGGAAACAAACCAATTTCCCCTTGGGGAAATCAAAAGTGCTTTGCATCAAAGGTTTTCTATCATCTGCCAGTATCCACAGGCAGGAAAATCTGATTATACTTCTGATCTGCCTTTTATAAACAAGCTTCGGATTTTCTCTCCACGGAGAAGGATTAGTATTTCTCGAGCTGGGCTGGACCTGCAGATAGGAAAACTGGGTAGCAGAGATGGTGACTAACTGCTAAACCAAGTTTCCCACATTTACAACCTAGCCTCTGATTTCTGAATTATCTATTCTTTATGGTCTTAGCAAACACACATAAAAAGTGAACATATCCAAGCTAGCTCTCTAGTGCATTCCCAGCATATAATCCCCACATGAATGTTAATATCCTCTGTGATGTCATCATTGGAGAAAGGCTTTTAGTTTCACTGGTTTTATTTTTACAACACAGCATTACATCTTCATTGGGGTCCTGCTTCAACCCAATTTTTATGGCTTGATGAACTAAAGCACTGACAGGAACAGTGACTTCCTCAGGGTAATATAGAGAGAGTCAGTGTCCATGCAGGGAATCAAACCAGGAATCTTGTTCCATGTAAGGGATAACACATGATAGAGGGTGTGATTATAAGGACATAATAGCTGCCTTGGGTGGTTGTTAGGCATGAGGAATGGCCAAGTGCCACAACAACCTGAAGAGTGCATTATGTAGTTATGACCACACACCCTGGAGTGTGTTATTTAAGCAATACTTCAGAACAGGGTGTCTGTTGTACTGGGATGATGACATACCTTGGGTTGTTGGGCATAAGGCTCAGGCTGAGTTTGTCCAGCAGCCAAGAAGGGATGTTATCCCAGCATGGCACATACCGCTGGAGTGCATTATTGCAATTATTCAGTGGCTTGCTTGCGTGTATAAAAAAGAAAAGAGCAAAAAAAAAATGTTTTAATATATTTTTATCTTATTTTTGCATTAAATAGTTAAACAACTTCTGAAGTCCTGCTGTTGCCAGTAGGTGAGGTTGCAGGTCTTTGTCTGTACCTCTTTCTTTCTCCCCTTTTGTTTGTGTCCCATCCCCCCTCCCTGCTCTCTCTCTGCAGGTCCTGGTGAACTGAAGCCACTGGTCTTTGTGTCTCTCTCACACCCCCTCACCATCACCATTTGTGTGTGTGTGTGTGTGTGTGTGTGTGTGTGTGTCTTTCTCTTTCTTTCGCTCTCAGTCTCCACCCCCCACTCTCTCTCTTCAGGTCATGTGTTTTGGTCTCTCTCCTGAGTCCCACAAATACAGTTGGTGTTTGGCAGTGCCAAGTGTTTGTACCAGGAGAACAAGTGTGGCTGAAGCAACTGAAGCCACCAACAGATCACGTGAAGCCACCAAGATAATCCTTGAGCTCACACTGAAGCCAATTGGAGTGATGGCTTTACGACAGGTTTTATTTGATTTAATTAATAAAATGTAATGTAACATGTGCATTTGGTGAATATGAGAGGGTGTTTCCTGTGGTTCAATTTAATTGAAGTTGCCTGCAGAACTTATGCTGAGGGTAAAAGTGGGGACTGCAGTCTCTCTGGGACAGCTTGAATACTGAAGCTACTTGTGGTGATGACTTCCTGTTTTCATTTGGTTTTATAAATAGACAACTTTAGAAACTACAAAAACAGTGTGTTTATGTGTCAGGCTGGACACATGACATTTATTTGGTATGGCGTGGGGATTGTTTTGTGACAGTGGGAGGGAGGAATTAATGTTTAAAAAAAAATATTGAAGTACTGGCAAAGTGCAGAGTGGTCATTCCAAGAGTGGACAACTTGAACATGGCCTGTGGAGGGATTTCTTTTAACATTTAATGCAGTTGTGTGTGTAACGGGACTTGATCCATGATATTATGCTGGGACAACAACATGGGGTTAAGGTCTCAGCTGACCAATCACGTTTCACAATTTATTCTTGCCATTACATAACCCACTTATAAACAAGGGCTTTTATTTGCTAAAAACATATGCAATTCTGAGGAGGTGTGTAGTTGTCAGAATACAATGAACAGCCAACAGTTATGTGCTTCAACCAATGATGCTACAGTATTTTCACTCTTTTGGAGTACACTGTCTTCCTTGAGTATACAGATTTTTCTGACAATTTGTATTCCTTATACTGAGCCCATAATGTTGCCAGCACTGAATGTCAGAATGCATAAAAATGTTTACTGTAACAATATTCCTTTTTAGGAGGCTGGCTAAAAAAGCCTAATATTAACCCAAAACTGCTTTGATATTTTTTTTTAAGTTCATACAAATGTTTACCCATTTCTTAGAATAATCTGTGTTTCAGAATATCAGTGCAAGAGAAGAGAAGTCAGCTTGTGTTTGGTTTTAAGTATTTACAGTTCTGTTGCCATGGTAGCCAATTCTGTAAGAGTTCCTTTTGCAATTCTATTTTTATAAATTGTGTTCTCTGCCTGATTACACAGGGATATTTGGACGTGAGCCAGTCGCAGCTCAAGCTTCTCCATTAAGGACAGGTCTTTTCTAATCATGATTGCTATTGTGGTATGATGGCTTTATCCTGATGTGTATTGTGCCTCTGCTGCGAGGAGAAAGGGACAGTTTTTCAAGCTTTAAAATTATATTTGGAGTTACATGCTTACAATGACTCCCATTTTCCATTTTTCACATACTCATGTGTTTTACCTCATTAAAAACAATTTACAATGTTATGCATAGTTTACAACAAAACAACAATTGCTAAGTATCCTGACTGATGTTTTGGAAGGGGAAGGTGAAATTTGACCACAACACTATTTTATTACTTTTATTTTTGTCTTCCTAAGGTCTGCCTTTTAAATCTCTTTCCCTTATGTATCTACCCCTCCTGCTTATGCCTGCCATGTATCATCACCTCTCTTCTCTTTTACATTGTGCCCCATCACCTGCCTGCATCTAATTATGGGCTGAGAAGAACAGGGGGGAGCCATTGATGTTTTACTACCTTGACTTTAGCAAGGCCTTTGACTCTGTACCACACAGAAGGCTACTAACCAAACTTGACCACACAGGAGTGAGGCAGGAAGGGGCAGCATGTGTGAGTAGCTGGCTTGAACAGAGAACTCAATCCATGACAGTAAATGGGGCAGCATCAGGAGATACTGAGGTGACAAGTGGAGTGCCACAGGGGTCCGTCCTCAGATCATTTCTCTTTAACATCTTCATCAGAGCTATCACAGAGGAGTTGAGTGGGAAGGTGTGCCTGTTTGCAGATGACAAAAAGCTCTGCAACAGGGTGGACACTGCATGAGGGTAGAGCAAATGAAATGTGACCTACTCAGGCTGGAACATTGGTCCAACTTGTGGCAGTTAAAATTCAAAGCGAAAAAGTGCAAAGTTATGCATCTGGGCAGAAGCAACCCAGAGATAGACTGCTACCTGGGATGGGAGAAACTAGCAACCACACATCAGGAAAGGGATCTAGAGATTATCATATAAGACAATTTGAAGGTAGGCAGACAATGTGAAAAGGCAGCAAAGAAGGCCAGCAGGATACTGGGATGAATAGGAAGGGGCATCACAAGTAGAAGAAAGGAGGTGATCCTGCCACTGTACAGGTCCCTGGTGAGATCCCACCTTGAGTACTGCGTCCAGTTCTGGAGACCTTAACTCAGGAAGGACATAGATGGATTTGAAACAGTACAGAGGAGGGCAACAAAAATGATACACAGACTCCATAAGTTGCCATACGAAAGTGGGTTACAGGAACTCAACATATACTCCCTGGAACAATGCAGGGATAGAGGGGACATGACTGAGACATTCAAGTTTCTGAAGGATATAAACTGAGTCTGCACCCATGAGCTCTTTATGGTCAATAGCACCAGTAGGACAAGAGGACATGAGATGAAATTGAGTGGAGGAAGATTCAGGGGCAACATACAAGGGTGTTTCTTCACCGAGAGGGTGGTTGACCCATGGAATGGTCTACATGCTGGAGTCACTGACTCCAAAATAGTAGGGGCATTCAAAGCAGCTTGTGACAGACACAAGGAGATTGTCTGACAGAAATTCTAAAGAGGGGGTTGGGCTCAGGGAGGACAAATGATCTTTGGTCCCATCTGCCATCGGTTTCTATGTTTCTATGTAAATCTGCCTGTTCCAGACTAGTTCCTCCAGCCAACTGGCCTGGTGAAGACAATATCTCCCTCCAAATATTTTTCTGTTGTTCAAATAAAAGGTATCATCCAAAACTACTTTGTTTTTGTTTTCTTGTAACATCTTTCTACTCATAAATGAAACTTAGATTTTTTTATTACTTTTTACTGAGCCTGCCAGTTTATATATTCTATTGGATTGCACACACCACTCTGATTTCAAGGTCTATTGCCCATTACAACCTCAAGTTTCAAACAAGCCAAGGGATTCCCTTAGTTCCTAAAAGGGCCCATCTTAACATGGCCAATGCCCTTTGAGTTTTATAACCTTTCAGGCAGCCTAAACCACTGAGCTATATTAGTTCTGTGAGCTACTTACCGATTTATTCATGGGGTCTTTATCTCTAGGCTGGGAGAGCTTCAGCAGCTTGTGTTATTTGAGGGGTTACCACCCTTAAACTTTGAGTTCTTATGTTTTTATCTTTTGTTTTTAAGATTTTGTCAGTCTTGTCAACATGTGTTTGGAGGGAGCTCTTTTACAGAATGGTCCTGGGACATTCATATGATATAAAACATAATCAGTGCAATAATACATGGGAATCTAATATCTAAAACAAAGTAATGAGCTCTTCACTATTCCTACATTTTGTAAATTATCCAGATGCAGTTGTATGCCATTTTGCTTAAAACATTTGCTCTGACAGTGCTCCCTGTCCTGTAGTGTTAGGAACTGGCTCAGTCCACAGCCTTGTTTTACCAGGCCTGATATACTCAAGCCACACTTACTGGATGTCCCCCCCCCCACACCTGATTGATCTTGTCAAAATGATGGTACACTTCCCTCTTATAAACTTTGCAGCTGAAGTATCTAGCATACATATTCTCTTTCTCACTGAGTTTTGACTGTTGCATTTGCCATTCCCTCCTATGTTCTTCCTGCACCAATGTATCCTTCCCATTGTTAGAGTTACCATATACTGTAGAATAATGTATGGGCAACCATTCCCAATAAGGTTATGTTTCCACTGAGGAGTTCTAATGACATAATAAACCTCAAGAGCAAAGCGTACAAAAGGCCCCTGATGTAATCAGAACTTCGGGTTTGAGACACTTGAAATGTTATGCAAGGCTGCCTGTTTCTTTTTATTATTGTACACTATATGGTGTTTACTTTTTCCCCTTTCATACTTCCCCTTGCCCTAGATGCAGATGTGGTGCATACACCTGGGGAGATGGGAGGTACCCCAAAAATGGAAAGTTGCACATGACTTGGCACACAGGATAATGGCCGCCTCATTCTCCCACAGCAGCTACCCCCAGCATGCCAATACCACTCCCGCAGCTAGGGTTCTTTGCTGAACTTAAAATAAATTTTCCTTACATCTGACCACTGAAGCGGGTGGGAGTTCCCTGGCAGGGATGTGCCAGATCCCTTGATACTCCTGGAGACTCTGGGGAGTCTGAAAATGACAATTAGTAGTGGAGGGTGAGTGTTTTGGGTAACATGGACTAATGTGCAGACCTGAAGGAGTGGGGTGCTAAGAGGAGCAGGAAAGGAACATACATTTTATAAAAAGAAATACAGCAGCATAAATCACTTTTGGACTGACTCAGTCCACATCTGTACCAATATAGTGCCAGGGGAATCAAATCTGTTCATGTTGAGCATGGTCAGGCAAGGAGTCCGGACCTGCTGTTCAGAATTCAAGGTCATTTAATGCATTTCAAAATACAGTAATGTTATTTTGAGTTGGGGGGATATAGTGTTCTGTATGTGTGTATGTATGAAGCAAGGCAATCAATGATGTTGGTGCCCATAAATATGCTAGATTTCTTCTTTTTTGCAGAATGTCCACTTCTATACTGACTGTTGTGCTGATGTCATGCAAAGTAGAGAAGCTGCACAGCACACGCCTGAGGAGCGGACTGTGCCTGTGGTTACTGATTTTGCATCATGTTGCTCTGCTCCTTTAGCCCACCAGCTTGTTACCCACAGGGGTGATTAGTCTTCATTTTGTTCTGGATGCTTGCAGTAATTGCTCCTAGCTCATGAATAAAGCCTTTCAAAAAATTAGCTGCTTCAGACATTTTCTGCGAGTGTCTGCAGAAAGCCAGCAACATTTTTTTTATCATTCCCCTTTTCATTTGTTAAATCTATGTCTTGCTTTAAGAAATTACTCTAAGAGAACCCCCTAGCTACTTAAATGTTGTCAGAAGGAGATGCAGCCCACTGCAGTTTCCAATCTGCAGGCAGATAAACATTCCACTTTGTTTTCACTGCTATATTAAACAGCTCCCCACCAAAGCCTAATTACTGCTGAAATTGACCTTTAAAGTACATTTAGTATTCAGGATATCTTTGAAACACTCAAGAAGCTGTTTTTTTTTTCTCAGCACTGCGTATACTAGGTAAATGAGTGTAGGGAGATGAATGAAGCAACCAACAACACACGACAGGGTGTGAATTGTGTGCAACTGTGTACATGGATGTAGTGCATATATATTCTGTATTGTTGCTCTTGTTTAGCTCTCCAGGTCCCCCTTGAAAATGGGCATCTAATCATCTTGGGTCCTGCCTGGTTAACAAATTAGAAATAAAAAAATAAAATACAGCACAGGTACAGGTGTTGAATTCTGTCACCCATAATCATGGGATATTGAGCACAACCCCTAAACCCTGGATATGTTGTCGAGCTTATATGGGAGTTGTGTTTTCATCTAGATGGTAAGAAAATGTAGCCAAAAGGGAAACGAAAATTGTGACTACTGTTTGTTACTTCGAATGGGAGATCTTGAAACAATAGCACGGTTAAAGTGCTTCAAAGTGTAACTTAGCTGGAGTTCCTTGAAACTTTAAAGGAACCCAAATAAAAGTGTGTGGTTGCTCTGGATTATACAATGATTCTCCACTGATGAGCCTACAGAAATTTCAGAACTTATTTTAGAGTATACAGGGCAGTAATATATGTAAAAAAGGTATGCTATTTCTTTCTGTTATGGAGCATGGTGGCTGTGAAAGACATGCACCTGTACTGAGAAGAACACTGCTTGCCTGCCTTCAGCTACACACACACACACACACACACACACAGTGACACCCCCACACATACACACAAACAGACATTGCTTCAATCCTTCCTCCTATAATCCTGGAAAAATGTAAAACCCTACTGAACTAGCTATTCTCAAATTGTGAATAATCAATCAATTTAGCCACGAGAAAAGATGGCTAAGGGAAGCGGACACGATCACAGTCTTCCATATACTAAAACTGATGAATAGGGTAGAGCATGCACTTTTACTATAAGTTTATGAGGGTACTAGGAGGGTCTCTTACGGATATGAGTGTCACTGCATGCGTTCTTGGAGTAAGAGAACTGTGAACCGAAAGTGAGGAGTTCTGGTGCCCTAAGGATGCAAGAGGTGACACTTTTATATCCATCAGAGACCCTCCTAATGCCCCAATAAATTTATTATGGATTGTCCTACTAATAAAAAAAAATACCTTTTTTGCAGTCCCTTTCTCTGGCACAAGTTGTACTAGCTAGAAACCCATTAAACAGGAACAGCGCATGAGACAGTCTGAAGGAAATAAGAGCGCTTCATGAGGGACTGAAGGAAGCCCTGTAATTGGCTTGGAGCATCACATGTTGCTCCCATAATCTATAATAGCAAGTAGAACTAGAGAGCAAATACTCAAATTAGAGGGAGAGTGAAGCATAGAGAAGCATAAAGGTAATGTTGTTGTTTTTGTTTTTCTTGACCACAAAAGGACGGCTAAGAAATGCTTCTGTTTTCTGACTTCTGTGTGTGTGTGTGGGGTACAGATGCAATCTACAGTGGCTGCCAAAGACATAGTCAGATATTTCCTGAAATTTCTTTGATATGTTTAGGAAAATTATATACCTGCCTGCAGTACCACTAAAGGACCACCAGAGGGAATCTCTTTAGAAATACAGTATCAGGAAATATCTGAAATTATATAATGGGGGTTTGCTGATAAGCTATGTGATAAAACCCCAGATAACCACTAGAAAGCAACAATGAATCAAAGTTGTGTACAAAGTGAAAAACTGCAGCAGTTATCACAACTCTTTCTACACAACTCGCAATATCACCACTGTGTACACGTCAACACGCAACAAAAAAAAAATGCTGCACTAGATTCCGATGCCACTCTCGGACTACCACTGAAACCAAAAGAAGACAGGGGAAAAAGGTAATGAAAATACAGCCTTGTAATCAACAAACACCTATTATATAAAACAGATACACGATGGTTACTTAAGTGATAGCTGAATATCAGCACTCTTGGCAAGTGAGCTCAGGGTTCAATCACTCATGGCTATGCCACTCGTGATAACCCCTGAGCTCACCTGCAACTCGTGCTGCTATATCAGCTATCACATAAGTAACCAATGCATATCCCCTTGATATATGGCCATTTCTTTGGCTGCAATTCTAGCTGATAATGAACCAGGCCAAGCTGATAGTGGATTTTTAGCAAATGGGGGAAATGTTGTCAAAACACTGGATACGTTTCCATATTCTTTTTGAGAAGTGCCACTTGATCTTTAGCATCTATCTCAAAAACCACTGAAACAGGCCAATTAGACCTCAGGTTTAATATCTCATTTGAAAACTAGCAGATTCGACAGCACTGTGTCCTTCAAGCACCATGCTGGGTCATTGGTATGATTACTTTCGACCAAGGGGGGAGTATCCCCTGCAGAGCTACCAAATCCCCTTCCTGCAGCACCTGTTGTTGATTGGAGGTCCCCCATCCTACTACTGACCAGACCTGATACTGCTTAGCTTCTGAGATCTGACAGGATCAGGCTTCAAGGGGGTTAGGTTGTACAAAGCTTACATAACACAAAGGGTGATCAGCATGTGGGCTAGCCTACCTGGTGAAGTAGTGGAAGTTGGTAGTGCTCACATTTTAAAAGCAGACCTAGATAGATTTCTGAAGTAGAATAGCTCTAGGAGTTTTACAAAATGACGAGAGGTAACATTGTGACAGTTACTGTAAGCTCGGATGTGTGTCAGTACTCAGATTGGGACATAATCAGTTCCATGCAGCAGGAGAAGTGGACATATGAACATACTAACATACAAAACTTGCCTGCAGAAGTAGGCCTCACAGTCTATCAAGTCTGCTGTTATGTGCAGCAAGTACCCTATAGTGCAGCTGACCCTCCCCCAACCCCCTGTACACTTTCTGCAACTGCCCAGTGTCCTTTACCCAGACCTCCCTTGCCTTGTCCCATGCCCTTTTGAAGCTCCCCACCATACTGCAAGCCACCACCTCCTCTGGCAGAGCGTTCCATTTCGACACCACCCGTGAAGTGAAATAATGTCTCCTCATCTCTTTCACAAATCTGCCCCCTTCCAATCCTAACCCGTGCCCCCTGGTGTCCCTTACCTTCTTCATTTTAAACAGCTCCTCTGTGCCCAATTTGTTGATCTCCCTCAAATATTTGAAAGTTTCACTCATGTCGCCCCATCCCTTTTCTCCACCAGGTTGAACATGCTCAAGTAACTCAGCCTTTCTTCGAAGGATATACCTTCCATCCCTTATATCATTTTTGTTGCCCTGCACTATACCGCCTTGAGCAGCTTGATGTCCTTCCTCAGGTATGGATGCCAATGTTGCATGCAGTATTCCAACTGTAGCCTGACCAAGGACCTGTACAGGGGCAGGATCACATCCTTGTGTCTGGACGAGAGTCCCTGCACAATGCATCCCAGCATCCTGTTGGCCTTAGCCGCTGCCCTCCTGCATTGGGCAGAGTTGTTCATCATCCCTGTTACTATGACCCCCAGGTCCTTCTCCTCCTCCATAACCCCTATCTAGAGATATGCAAAATTGGAAATTTTGTTACATGAAATATTTCGTGAAATTAGCCCATTTCACAAATTTTTTCATGGAAGCAAAATTCGCAATTTCGCCAGCATAATGCAAAATTTCACCTGCTGAAGACAAAATTTTACCCACAGAAGGCGAAATTCACATTTTGTTGGTGAAATTTCACCTCCTTAATGGTGAAGTTTCTCATTTCACAGGCAAAACTCAGCATTTTGCACCTGGAGAAATATTTTGCGTAATAGGTGAATTTTGTAAAACATTTCACACAGTGAAATTGGCAATTTCGTGGCAAAATATAATTTCACAACATCTCTACCCCTAGCCGCTCACCACCCAACCAATATTCACTCCTCTGGTTCCTTGCCTCGAAGTGCATATCTATGCACTTCTTTGTGTTAAAACTCAATTGCCACCTTGCGGACCATTCCTCAAGTCTTGCTAGGTCACCCTGTAGCCTCTGCCACCCCTCTGTGTCATCCACAGCTCCCATCTTGGTGTCATCCGCAAACAGACTGGTCCTGTTCTCAACCCCGCATGCAATATCTGAATTAAATAGATTAAACAACACAGATCCCAGCATAGAGCCCAGTGGCATACTGCTGGTCACTGGCTTGGGAGATGAGAGATCCCCACCACCACCCATTACAATCTATCTCTGAGCCAATTCCTGATCCAGCCAACCATCTTAGCCCCTACATGCTCCAGCTGTGCCCCCTGTTGCCCATGAGGGACCGAATCAAAGGCCTTGCTGAAGTTCAAGAATAGGACATCCACTGCATGACCCTTGTCCAGTTTCCTCATCACCCAATCATAGTATTCAATTAGGTTGGTCTGGCAAGATCTCCCTGAGATGAACCCGTGTTGCCACCCATCCTGTAGATCATTGACCTCCAGGAAGGTTACCAGTCTCTCCTTGAAGATTATTTCCATGAGTTTCCGTACTATGGAAGTGACACTGACAGGTCTGTAGTTGCCCAACTCGTCCTTTGGGCTGCTTGTATGGATTGGCACCACTTGAGCCATCTTCCAGTCCTGCAGTATGCACTCCATGTCCTGGGAGGGGTTGTACTGCTCGGTCAGCAGCCCAGCAAACACCTCCACCATTTCCCTCAACACCCTAGGGTGAATGTCATCAGGATATGGTGCCTTATCCACCCTACGTGCCTGCAGATCTTCCAATACCCTGCTTTCTTGAATCACTGCATCAGTCACCTCTTCCCCCCTTGTCCCCACTCTTCCTGTCCATGGATGTAGCAGACCTCCCACCTCCCTTGAGAACACAGAGCAGAAGTACTTATTCAGTACATCTGCCTGTTCCCCCTCCCTCTCCACCCACCCCCCACCTTTCTAATCCTAAATATCTAGTCCTTACAGTTTATCTTTTCCCTCACATATCTATAGAATTCCTTCTTCCCCTCCCTTATGCCCTGAGCCAGCTTCTGCTCTTTGGCGTCCTTTGCCTCCCTTACTAACTTGGTTACTTCCTTGGTCCTCTTTGTGCATGCCTCCCTGTCTTCCCTCTTCCCAGTTCTTTTCATCTTCCTAAACACAGATCTCTTGGCCCTTTCCCCCTCCCACACCTTCCTGGTCATACAGCATAGCACCTTGGCCCTTGACATTTTGAAGAGAGTCCTGGTGCATGCTACAGTAGCTTCCCTTAGGCCAGACTTTATGATGTCCCACTTTTGATGTACATCCTTCTCTGATCTAATTCCCCCAAGGTGCCCTCTCAGTATTTCCTTCATCATACCAAAGTCCACCAGTCTGAAGTCCACTACCTTAGTTGCTGACTCCCCCACCTTCTTGCTCATGCTGAGCCTGAACCACACTGAAAGGTGGTTACTCCCTGCTATTGGCTCCTTCAGCCGTAGCTCCATCACCATCTCCCCGTTTGATAGTACCAGGTCCAATATGTTGTATAGTCTAGTTGGTTCACCAACCACTTACACCAGATGGCTATCCTGGAATGCATCCAGAAGAACCTGTTCCCTGGTGCTTGAGGTGGCATGGATTCCCCAGTTCACCCCAGGTAGATTGAGGTCCCCAACAATCACCACATTGCCCCTGCTACACACCTGTCGAATCTGATCTCCCATCTCCTTATCCAACTCCTTGCACAGTGCTGGTCATCTATACACCTCACATTGCCTCAGTTTCCTACCCCTCAGGTCCTGGAACTGCATCCACAATGCCTCAGTCCTCCTCCTCATCCTCCATGCACCTGATCCCGTCCTTTACGTAAATCGCCACTCCTCCCCCTTTTCCCACTCATCTGTCCTTCCAGTATGCCTTGTACCCAGAAATCATTAGATCTCAATCCTGATTTTGGCTGGCCCACTTATCCGTGATGGCCGCAATGTCCCCTCCCCTCCTTCCTGCAATATCCCCTCCTTCACCCTCCCCTCTGCAAAATGTCTCTCACCCTATATGTCCCTTAAGCTCCCACCCCCAACTGTCCCCACCTTTTTTTCCCCCTGGCCTGAGTCCAGCATTGACTGATGACTCCTTAATTACTACCAACCTACTTGGACTAGCACTTTACCTTATAGAGCACTTCTGGGGTTTCCCCACCACTCATGTCCCTCCTTTCTACACCTTCTCATTGTTACCACATTTTTGCATTTTTCTTACTTCCAAATGTTATGTATAGCCTGTAAACCTTTCTTTTATTTCTGTTTATCATTTTTTCAACAATGCATTTGTACCCTTGCATTCATGATGTAATTTCTTGACTATGTTTGTCTTCTGTTTTTTTTTTAAATTTTACTCCATTCTCTGTTATTTTCACACTGGTCGTTTGTGAAAAAAGACATTTCTGCACACATACCCTCCAGTATACAAATAAAATTGATTAACTGATTGATGTCCACCTCTCCTATGCTTAAGAGAGCCTGGAGCTCAGCAACCTTTTTCCCTCTGGCTCCTTGCATTTGGGGAGACTACCCTCTACCCAGCTCCAGCATTCTTCATGCCCCGTGCCCCTTCCACTTGACTTCCCCCCCTCAGTTCCCCTTCATTGCAAACCCTTCTGTCTTGGGGGATCAGCTCATACTGCCCCCTTACCCAGTGGCTCTGCACACTAGCTGCACACTCGCCACCTCCCCTTCCTAGTTTAAAATTCCTCTGGACGCTATGTATTCCTCATGTTTTTGCTTCCAGGCCTGCTGCCCAACCCTACTCAGGTGCAACCTGTCTGCTGCATATAGGTCATTGTTGTCCCATGTGCTCCCCCAGTCCCCCACCAGCCCATATCCTTGTGAGTGACACCACTCCACCAGCCAAGAATTAAACTCCACAATCCTGTCCTTTCTCACCCTGCTCACCCTGGGTACTGGAAGCACTTCTGAGAAGGCCACCGAGCACCCAGCCTCCTTACACTACACAACTTCCTTAGTTCTTCAAATCTCTCCCTAACCAACTCCACCTGACTCTCCACCAGCTCATTAGTGCCTACGTGCACCACCACGTGAGGTTTTTCCCTTCCCCTCTTGACACATCTCAGCAGAGCCTGCTCCACCCTTCCTGCAGTGTGGCCTGGTACAGATTCCAACCATATCCAACTGTGTCATTTGCCCCTTCCTCCCCATCGGCCCTTTTAGTATAGAGTCCCTAATACCACTACTCCCTCTCTCCCCTTCTGCCTGTATCAACCTGCAACCTTCCCCCATTGGGTGCTCTCCCTCCCTGCCCAGCAGCACTCAGTCCTCTCCCCCTGCTCTTCTCCTCTCCCTTTCAGCTTGCCTCCTTGCCCTCCCCCTCCCATTGTCTGACATGCTATCTATATCCCGTCCGCCCGTAAGTACCCCTTCAACTCTCCCTTGGCTGCTCCCCCCACTGCCCCCTGCCTTATATCTCACTACCCTCCACGATCCTTCACGCCCCCTCCCTCTCCCCATCCTGACACCTGTCACCCATGTTTACCCTGCCCTGACAATCGCCTGCCACATTCATGGTAGTACTATCCTCCCCCTCTGCTATTAACATTAGAACCTCATACCTGTTACTTACCCCCCCCCCCACTGGCATAATCATTCCCACCACCCCGTAGTGGCTTGGGACCCACATTACATCCTGGGCCCCATTTCTCCCACTCTCTGTCTCCAGTCACCTCAAACTCAATCTCCCTGTAATCCTGAGGAAGTGTCCTCCTAAACTCGCTCCGTTCTCCCCCCCAGCTTTCTTACTTCTCCCAACAACCAATTGACCTCTGCCTGCAGTGCTTTCAGCCTTCGACAAATGGGACATTTCCTCAGTCTCTATATCATATCCATTCATACAGCTGCCCCACAGCCATTGCAGCCCACCAGCCTGTCATTCTTGTTAGCCCCCTGCCTCACGCACCATTGTCCATATCGTATCCATCCATACAGCTGCCCCACAACCATTGCAGCACACCAACCTGTCATTCCTGTTAGCCCCCTGCCTCACACACCAGTCTCTCTTCCCTTGATACCAACCCCCCTGCCCCATTTCTCAGTCCTGTCAGCCCAAGTTCATCATACCACTCGTCATACCTCTTGACAGCTGCATCACCCCCCCCCCAACCATCCTGCCACCATCATTCCCACCATATGTGGTATACCTGTTTTGCACCCTCAGTTCAAACATGGTGCTTTTGTCTGGTGTTGCAGTTAAACATGATGGAACCAAAGTAACTTTTGCTACCACAATACCATGTTACTACGTTAAAATGAAATGGTGCATCTTGATTGGGCGGTCCTGTGTAAACAACTTAATGTACTTGTTTTTGTGGATCTGGATATTCACAGATTCTCAGCAAATATACTGTACAAGCACAACTTGATCTGCACTGGCTTAGTGGCCAATCTTAACAAAGCAGTTTTCTGGGGCAGTAACATTTTTATGTTACCTTGCTATTCATAAAGCATTTTCTCAAGATTTTTTGTTGTGCTTTTCTGAACTTTTATACTGCATTTCTAATTCACTACTTCCCTTTTTGTGCAGAATAAAACAACAGCAAGAGTAAATAACACTAAATAAAGCAAAAGTTATGTTCCATGAATAGAAGAGTAAAATAAAACTAAAATGATAAATGCTTCACGAATACAGAATGTTCATGGATATAGGCCACTGTGTGCTTCATTTATTAATATTTTCAGTGAGGTCCTGTAAACTCCATTTGAACATCTTATTTTACATTCTGCCCCCTGCACTACTCTTTTTTCACCCACAGCAGCAGGCATTCGTCTCCATTTACTGAGACAAAAACAGCACTGCGCTGCTGGAGTCCCTGTGCATTCGGCTTTCTCTCCAGAACAGAGATTGTTGCCAAGTGAAATCATTTTTGCCTAGGGGCAGGAGTTTGAAAAAGCCTGGCTAGGAGGCTGCAAGCTCACAATTCTAAACTATTTTGTTACAGCTGCAAAAGTCTAAAGTCTTATGAAATTCCAACAGATATTTCTTGACTGTCTAAAAGGTACACTGCACCAAACCTGGATTCAGGAGATATTTAGAAGGGGGGCAAATACACTTGTAAATGTGTTGCCAAGGTACAGTAGGCAGTGTGATCTTGTGGTAAGAGTATATAGACAAGACATTGGCGGTCACAGATTTGAATCCTACCACATGTACCGGCTCACTTTGTGATCATGAGAACACCACATGTCCCACCACAGGTACTGGTTCACTGTGTGATCATGAGAAATGCCACATGTCCTACCATATGTACTGGTTTACTGTGTGATCATGAGAAATGCCACATATCCTACCACAGGTACTGGCTCACTTTGTGATCATGAGAACACCACATATCCTACCACAGGTACTGGTTCACTATGTGATCATGAGAAATGCCACATGTCCTACCACAGGTACTGGTTTACTGTGTGATTATGATAATACCACATATCCTACCACAGGTACTGGTTCACTGTGTAACGATGAGAACACCACATGTCCTGCCACAGCTAGTGGTTCACTGTCTGATTATGAGAATTCTACATGTCCTACCGCAGGTACTGGCTCACTGTGTGATCATGAGACTGCCACATGTCCTATTGCAGGTACTGGCTCACTGTGTGATCATGAGAATGCCACATGACCTCCCTGTGCGTCAGCCCTACCAGTGGTACAGTTTGTTAAAAGCAAGACTCATTGAAAACAACATGTTGTACAGTGGAAACCATAAAAACAGCAATGTATCTAGCTATATCACAGCAGACTCTTATGCATTTCAAAGGGAGTCTACAGTGGGAAATCTAGATATACTGATATCTATCTCTGGCTGCCACTGCATATCTCAGTTGGTCTTTCCTGATTAAATAAAATATATAAAAAAATCAGCAGTCTTTTATGTAAAACTGATGATTTGTTGTTGCATGAAACAAGGTTGCAAGACATTTGGTGCCCTTATGAATGCTAACAGATCTAGACAGTACTTCTTATAATATTGTATTCTGCAGCTGCCTGGACAGCAACAGAAAACAATGATGAACCCCTGGTTGGCTTACATTAAATAACCAATGCAGGCAAACCATGTCTACCTTTCATAGCCAGAAACATATGGATATTGTTCACGTCATAATTATTACAAGTTCTGCTGTGAGCTAGATTGGATTGGGTTGTACTTTTAAAAGGTTTTAACTTTCATATATTACATACATCAACCCACATTATACAATGGCAAGAAAATGTATAGCAGTCTGATTGGTCAGTGGCCTCCTTGAACAGTGATGTTATTTGAGCATAACATCACTGTATCAAGGACCAGCAGCCACATGACCTTCATAGAAACATAGAAACATAGACTTTGATGGCAGATAAGGACTGCTTGGCTCATCTAGTCTGCCCATTTCCCTACCTACAGGATAGGCCGCAGATCCTAGTTAACCAACAACCTATTTCTTCCTACCCCCCACAAGAATTGCCTTATGTCTGTCCCATGCATTCTTGAATTCTCCTGATTTAGACCCCACAACCTCCTCAGGAAGGCTGTTCCATGCATCCACTACCTCTCTGTGAAATAATACTTCCTCCATTGCCCCTGAACCATCCTCCTTCTATCTTTAAATTGTGTCCCCTTGTTCTTGCATGTCTCTTTTTCTGAAAGATGCTACCCTCTTGGACTTTGTTGATTCCACTGAGGTACTTAAAAGTTTCTATCATGTCCCCCCCTCCCTTCTTTCCTCAAGAGTATACATATTAAGCTCCTTTAGTCTCTCCTCATACGGCTTCTCTTTGCAGACCCTGCACCATTTTAGTTGCCCTCCTCTGGACTGCCTCTATCCTGTCTATGTCCTTGCAGAGATGGGGTCTCCAGAACTGGACACAGTACTCCAGATGGGGTCTCACCAACTGTCTGTACAGAGGGATAACAACTTCCTGTTTTCTGTTGCTGATGCTTCTCCCTATACATCCCACTATACCCCCAGCCCTCCCTACCGCCTTCTCACATTGCTTGCTAACCTTAAGGTAATCTGATATGATTACCCCCAGGTCCCTTTCCTTTTTTGTTGTTGTTACTATCTCCCCACCCATTGTGTATTCTTCCCCTGGGTTCTTGTTTCCCAGGTGCATTATTTTGCACTTCTTTGCATTGAATCCTAGCTGCCATACTTCTGACCATTCCTCCAACCTTGCCAAGTCCCTTTTCATCCTTTCCACGCCTTCTTGTGTATCAACCCTGTTGCAGATCTTTGTGTCATCTGCAAAAAGGCATACTTTCCTTCCAGTCCCTCTGCAATGTCACTGATGAAGACATTAAAAAGGACTGGACCCAATACTGAACCCTGCGGTACCCCACTAGTAACCCCTCTTTCTTCAGAGTGGACTCCATTTACAATTACCTTCTGTGTCCTATTGTGTAGCCAATGTTTTACCCAGGCTACCACCCTGGGACCCAATCCAAGGCTGGTTAATTTGACTATTAATCTTTTGTGTGGGACTGTGTCAAATGCCTTGCTAAAGTCTAGTTAGGCCATGTCCACAGCCCCTCCCTGTTCTACTACTTTGGTTACCCAGTCAAAGAAATCTATTAGATTCGTCTGACATGACCTTCCCACTGTGAACCCATGCTGCCTTGGGTCCTGTGCCCCACTAGCCTCTAGGTACTCAATTATTCTTTCCTTCAGAAGTGACTCCATCACTTTCCCTACCACAGAGGTCAGACTGACAGGTCTGTAGTTTCCTGCCTCTGTATTGGTCCCACTTTTGTGAAGGGGAATCACATCCACCTTCCTCCAGTCCTTGGGTACCACACCATCCTCCCATGATTTATTAAAAAGAGTAGCCAGTGGTTTCACTAGTTCCTCCCTTAATTCTTTTAGAATTCTGGGTTGAATTCCATCAGGACCCATTGCTTTGTCCACCTTCAGTTTTAGGAGTTCTTGCAGAACCCTTTCTTCTGTGAAAGGACTGGGATCGACCCCCCTATCAAGAGTGCTTCTGTTAATTGGATTAGGCACTTCCCCCTCCTCTTTTGTGAATACTGAGCAGAAATATTCGTTCAGTATCCCTGCTTTTTCACTGTCCCCCTCTGCCCACCCACCGTTCATTCTATTCAGCCTCACTATCCCTCCCATTGTCTTTCTGCGCTCACTGATGTACCTTCTCACATGTTACACACATTAAACAAATCAGTCCACATACATCCCTTCTAAGCTCCCCTCATCTCATACAATGTTGGTGCCCCCTCCACTGAAATACATTTTTATTACAGCTTTCTTGGTAGATCACAATTTGCAGGTGAAAATAATCTCCAAGCCAAACCACAATTGTTTTAAAACCTGCCACCATGAACTGCTTCACAGATGCAGCTCACACCACAACGTAGTGCATGTATGTACTCGCCTTGCACTCCACATCACTCACTCCAAATGGCTTTCCTTTTTCCCAGTCTCAGGGCAGCCATAAATCAAGTGAATTTATTTTGAATACAACTGGCTACTCACTCCCTGTGAAGCCACAACCTAGTGTTAGTAGCAGCATAGTTGCATGATACTGCTACAGTGCTCACTGTAATCACCAAACAACCTCTTTTCTTCTCACTCACTGCAGTTGCTGAATGTCCTACAAAGTAAAACCAAAATAAAAAGTGACAGCACAGTAACACTGAGACAGGAACGGTGGGGGGGGGGAGTAGTGAGTACTATCACACTCATCGAGAAGAAGCAGAACATGGGAAGGGAAGACAAAAAGCACACCTACTGCAGACAATAGAAACTGTGGACTTTCTTTTAAACATATATACAGTACCTCCATGCACAATAATCAATAACAAAATTGTAAAAACAAAATGTATTTTTCATATATTTTTCTTTTTGTTTTCACAAATGAGCTGTTGTATAATTGCAATAATAGACTCCAGGATGTGTGTCAGGCTAGGATAACATCAACTCTTGGGTGTCAGATGCACTCAGCCTGTGGCATCATGCCCAACCACCTGAGGCATGATGCTGTACTAGCACGACACATACTCTGTCATGCATTATTGCATAATTACTACATTTTGAATTTAAATGTAATACAAAGTTTTCCATTATTGTCATACTTTTAAATACGGGACCACTTGCCTTGAGAAAGCCATTGTTGAAAGTCAAAACATTTGAATTGTATGAATGAATTTATAAATACCTATATGACCGAATCATATCCACACACTGAATTGTGTTTTTCAAACATTATGTTTAGTGTGCAAGTTAATTGACACATCCATTTCTTTTCAAATTCTAGATCTACTCATTTTGAAAGTCCAGCTCCAGCACTGGAGAAAGTTTTTTTTTTTTTTTTTTTAATTTACAATTCCATAATAAGTGTCACTTTGTGTTCACTCTTTCTCTGCTAATGTTTGAGCATAAGCAGTTGCATTACAAATAATGCTTTATAAATATTCAGTATGTCTCAGCTTTTTCCCTGAACCATCCTGGCTGCCCCAAATGGATTTTCATCTGGAAATGGTCACATCAATAGCGAACCAAACCTGAATGCTTTGTGTGGCATCATTTTAGTTAAGCAAATATGTAAGCAAGATAGTTCTAACAAAAGGCATGTAGTTTAATGATAGCAAACCTATTTGTGGTTTGGAGTTACCTGGCAAGTCTTTAGGAAAATCAGATCTGCATTATTTTCATGGTCAATGTTGCTGATTGCATCAATTGCATATGCAGACATGTATGTGCATAGGTATATACGGTATAACTCATCACTCCCAGGCTATAACTGGAATTTACAGATGTCTCTGGCCACTGACAAGGGATATTTTTGAGAGAGTATACAAGTTTCAGGTTAAAGAGATTCCATTTTATTTCCAATTAGACCAGACAGAGGATTTAACAAAACCCAACCCTCATCTTCATGCCCCCCCAACCCCATGACAGCTGTAGATTTTATGAATCTACAGAGCCTCTGACCTACTGTCACCTCAGTAAATTTCTTGAGAACACAATGCCTCATACTGGCCTGGACAAAAACACACTCTTCTGCTTACAAAAGGGATTTTCAATTGCATCTCTGAACAATCCTCTGTCTGTGGTGCTTATCTCTAACTATAGCACACCATTTATACGTTCTATCAAGAAACAGAATGCAAATTATTCTCTTTCCTTTGCAAGACATTTCTAGTCTTCACAGTGTTCTGCTAATAGCACAGCACATTTCCATAATGAATAATAAAAGAAAAATGTGTTGATGAAAATTTTTAACTTTTGCAAGATAACAGAACTTGCCACTTTTTAGTTTTTGAGAACCAGCTTTTCAGAAGAACTCTGGTGCCTGTAAGTCTTTTATGTTATACCTAGGTGTCCTCATTACAGGGCCTCCACTATTTGACAAGCAATGCTTGTCTCTGCAGTTGGTGATGAACACAGCATGACAGGCAATATGTGCCTCTGTCCAAGGTACTGAATCACAATAAAATGGTAAATTACTGTCTGTCAGAGCTAGGATTCTTGTTGACTAATACCCAATTCCCTGTTTTACATAAAATGAACAGAAACATAAAAGTCATTTTCCATAATTTCTGCATCTTGTATTTTTAAAGAAGTATGCATTACAATACAACTATGATCATAGTTAATGTTTTAGAAATAACCTACATTTCAACAGATTGAGGTGGAATATAAAATACAATTGAGATTAACACATTGTAAATAAAAGTTGGTAAACAAAAAGATCAAGCATGCATTTAGAAAGACAGAAATACAACTAAAAACTCTGATCTTGTGCACTGCTGGATCTGTCTTCTTAACTGCCATATTAACATGGGAAGGCCTGCCTGTCACCATGAAGATGGTATCCCAGCGATCATACACCTAGCTTTATGAATGTGCTAATGAATGCCCATGGTAGAACCAAATTAGTTCATTGCTTCTCTTCATTTGTATTAGAAAACTGCTTACATGTAGTTTTCTGGTTGGCTAGTGAGCATTTGAAAGGGGATTATTAAACTCTGCCACAGTAGCCTGGAAATGAGCTTTGGCTCAGAGTGCCTTTCCTGGCCAAAAATTGTTAAAAACACCCTTTCTCAGCAGAAATGAATGAGTAGAATGTTCAGCACACTAAGAAAAATAGCCTTCTGGGTAGAGTACACATTTTCAGAATAGTAATAAAATAAGTGCAAGGCTTATGAATACTATGATGAGGTACCCACATCACTAGCGTTTATTGGCAATTGACTCTACCCAATACCTTGTAGCATCTCAGGAATGTAATTGTCTTTTGAATAACTTATACTACCTACACCATCTAGTGCTGAATCATGTCCAACTGGTTAGGATTTACAATTCAGTGATCTTGCTGACAAGTATGAGATACAATGTCCATTGCTTACTGAACAAGACACCTAGTTCTCCCAGATCACAGCATAATACTTTGTATCTGCACTGTCACTTAGGTTCTGTGTTGCATAACAATAATAAATATTAATTATTTATTCCTGTCAACACTCATTGGATGGGTTTTATAGAGTATTTTCTTTCCATTAGTTTTCAGGTGTGTATTATTTTCACAATTTTTGTCATGCAAAAATGAATTCAGTGTATTGAATAAATGAGAAAAATGCACCGTAGAATAATGTATGAGTGTCTGTGCTTAGTGAGGGTTTTTTATATGCATATCAGAAGTATGTCATGATGTCACATAAACCATGAGAGCAACACTTGATAGGTTTATCTTTATACACAGAGAGAGGAGGCTGGGAGGTATACCTTGTAAAGCAGAGGAAAGCAAGTAAGGCAGTGAGAGAAGAAAGGGTGCAGGCAGGGGAAAGGATCATTAAAGGGTTTACTAAAGGGAACATGGTTTTCACCAGATACATAAATGAGAAGAAGAAAGCAAGGGGTGGGATAGTGAGGCTTAGAAAGGCAGAGGGAGAGACTGCACAGATACTGATCAAGAAAAAGCATGCATCCTAAACAGGTAGTTTTTCTCAGTCTTCACAATTGAGAAAGGGGGAGTGGACCACCTGGGAATAGCAGAAATAGGAGGGAGGGTGCAGATACAAGTCCATTTTCAGAGGAAAGATTCTGGATGGGACTTACAACTCTAAAGGTGGACAAATCTATAGGATGAAATGGGATACACCCAATAGTTCTAAAACAACTAAGTGAAGTGCTAACTGTTCCACTGATAGCATTATTCAACAGCTCACTGGCAACAGGCATAGCTATAGAGGACTGGAGAAGTGCTGATGTGTCCCCTTTACATAACAACTGCAGCAGAGTGGAAGCTGGCAACTACTGGCCAGGCAGTCAGGAATCATGGGGAAATTAATGAAAAACCTGATAAAAGAAAGAGTGGTGATTATTGGATGGGGGTACTGACAGTCACTAAACAGGAAAGCGACCTTGGGGTTTTCACACTTCATGACTTAGAGTGGCTGGGCATTTTGACAAAGCAGTGAGTAGGGCTAGTGGGATGCTGGTGTTCATAGGGAGGGGCATCTCCAGTAGGAGGAGGGAGGGAGGTGATGTTGCCACTATATCACTCACTGGTGAGACCCCACTAGGAGTACTGTCTCCAGTACTGGAGGCCACACCACAGAAAGTACATCAACAGGTTGGAGGCAGTCCACAGGAGGGTAACTAAAATGGTGCCGGGGTTCCATGAGAAGTTCCATGAGGAGAGACTGAGGGATATCAACATGTACTCCCTAGAAGAAAGGAGAGTGCATGAAAACACAATAGTGACTTACAAATACCTCTTGGGGTGAACAGGGTGCAGAAGGGGCATCTCATTCAAATGCAAATGAGCA
The DNA here is from genome assembly GCA_016271365.2 of Neoceratodus forsteri. NCBI lineage: Eukaryota > Metazoa > Chordata > Ceratodontiformes > Ceratodontidae > Neoceratodus > Neoceratodus forsteri. The sequence continues at coordinate 603,567,404 of CM057449.1, read as the reverse complement.
TTAGCATCAGGAGGTATGCAATGAAGCTGGATGGGGGGAATCCAAGAGAGATGTGAGGGCATTTTTATTCTCTGAAAGGGTGGTAGATACCTGGAATATACTGCCAGCAGAAGTGGTGGAGGTGAAAATAGTGGGGGACTTCAATCATGTGTGGGATAGCCATAGGGCTGTATTAGCAGATGGGCAGTGATGGGATGGTCACCAGTGACCAGTTAGGGTCTGCAGAGAAAGATTACACAGGGAATATCTGGCAGACTGGGTAGGCCAAGCATTCCTTTTCTGCTGACAAATTCTGTTTCCATATTTATTTAATAACTTGTACCAGAAGAGCATTCTGAGCTGCAAGTAGCTAATTTTGGATGCAACCTGTGATACAGGCATAAGACACATTGAATGTGTGAAAAACTGAGATACATACTGGTATTGTACCCAAACATAGAAAAATAAGAACATAAAAATGAAATAAAAACAGAGAAACACAGAATCTGTAGCCAGAAAAATCCCACATGGCCAACTCAGCCTGTCCAGACGTTCCCTCCTAATCTGTCTCCTCAGACCCTAAATGCCCCTAGTGACACTCCCCCTCCTGATGACTTTTATAATATACCCCTATGTCTACCCCACACATGCTTGAAGCCCCCCCCTCTCTTTTCATCACTTTTGCTAAAAGTCTGTTCCAGGCATCAACCACCCTTTCAATGAAGAAATATTTTCTCGCATCTCTCATAAACTCTCTTCTCTCCCTTCATCACATGGCCCCCCCATCCTGGTGCTTTTTCTCATTTAAAAGAGACTCATTTCCTGCACCCTATTTACCCCTATTAGGTGCTTGTAGGTCTCTATCATGTCACCTCTCATCCTCTTCTCTTCCAGAGTGTACAAGTTGAGATCCCTGAGTGTTTCCTCATAGGGAATCTTGTGAAACACCTGCAGCATTTTAATTGCCCTCCTCTGGACTGCCTTCACCTGTCTGTGTAAAAATGTATTTTTATGTTGGCTCGTGCTTGCACAGCCAATATATTGCAGTAGTGGCAGATTTGGAGGTGCGGTCACAGTGGGCGAATGCAGGGCATGCATCAGTAGGTGTGTCCCTCATTCCCAAAAAAGGCAGCTGCAGGCACTGACACCCCCAACACTTAAACTGGGCACTAGATCTAAGGGAAGGTCTGCTGCAATGAGAGCCAAGCTTCTCATGCAGTGGCATGCCTTTCCAGGTGACCAGTTTACAAAACATGGCAGCATGTTGCCGCAGAGTTCCCCAAACCACTTCATTTGCCAAAAGGGGAGCCTTCTCCCCGTCAGCATAATGCAACCCCCCCTCCCATTTAATGTGTGTGCTGAGGTGCCCAATCCCTCAGAATCATGTCCCCTTCCCAGTTTAATTTGCCAATGGGAAGCCCACTCCCCATCGGCATAATGTCCCCTCCATTTGTTGTCTGCTGAGAGGATGCCCAATCCCGGTCAGCTACAGAACCCTCCAAAAACAAACACTCAGGTGTCATGCTGGGAGCCCACCCCAGCATGCCAAATGCCCTTAAAAAGAAAACTTTCCGGCAATGTTTTTTAAACCTGCAAAGCAAAAAACGGTCCCTCGTCGACTCCGCTGGCCCTCCTGCAGCCTGCGCCCACCAACTGCGCACCCTGCCTCCCCAACCCCCACCCCATATGTACCTCTGGAGTACAGCACAATGATCTTCAGTGGACCAAGAACACATCTGCACTGTTCAAAGCTGACCGCGAACTGAAGAAATGCCGGTAAGCTGTATAATGGCATAAATAGGGTTTTTTTCAGCTTTGGTGAATATCTTGGGCATTTTTGTAAATTTTGGCACCAAAGTTTCAACATGGGGTTATTGGGACTCCTCCTCCTCATGAATTCAGTCACTGTCATGGTGTTATTTGGTTCCAAAAGGTGATTTCATGGTCAGTGCGCAGAATCACCTTTCGGGACCAAGTAATGAAATGACAGTGCCACTGTTCATGAGGAGGGCTTTCAAAAAGCCTATGTTGCAAATTTGGTGAAAAAAATCAAAACAAATGGCTTTCTTACCAGCGTGCTTTGCACAGTTTCCAAGCACGCTCGTAACTTTGTGAATTTGTAATATTTGCACTCCAGATTTTCAACATTGGCATTTTTCCATACCTTCTTATGAACAGTGCAGCTATCATTTTACATATCCTGGCTGAAATTTGTTTACACACGTCTGGTGCAGAATAGCACGGTTGCTGTGTGAAATCAGTTTTCAGAATAGTTTGAGACAGTAGCGGTGACACTGTTCATGAGTAGAAGTCCTAAAATACCTATGTTGAAAATCTGGTGACAGAAGTGCATAAAATGACTATGTTATAAGCATGCATTGTGCAGTTTCCATGCACCCTTGTAACTTAGCAAATTTGCAATATTTTCAAGCCAGATTTTCAACACTGTCATTTTTTTACATCTCCTTATGAACAGTACAGATGTAATTTTTCACATCCTGTCCAAAATGTGTTTTCGCACCTGTGGCACAGAATGGCATGGTCACTGTGGGAAATCAACTTTTGGGACAGATTAACACAATCACAGTGCCACTATTCATGAGAGGAGGTCCCAATATGCCTATGTTGAAAATGTGTCTCTTCAGGGTGGGGATGAGGTTGGCATCCATTCAATACTTCACTGCCATTCCTATTATGCAACTCTAACTCCTGCAATACCAATGCCAATGCCAGCGAGACAACATTCAACATTGACAAATGCTTGTTTTATATAATTACTGGTTTTACTTTCACCCATTTTTTGTTCATAAGCTGAAATTCTTCCAGCTCAGAGCAGTCCAAAGAGCAATATGAGAGCACAATATATTAAAAAATACAACCATAGTGAGGTGAGACTGAGATGCATAAACAAAAAAGTTAAACTGATGATTAACAAAAAAGACTAAGCTGTACAATAATTACCTATGAAATAAAACTAATGAAACTTGTAGAGTCCATAAAAGTAATTTGCATAAATCTAAAAAAAAGGACAAAATCAATATGGAACGTATGCTAGCAAAGAATGCTAAAATATTCAGTATTAACAATTTTATGGTTACATACACTCTCTAAAGTCCACAGCTAATAAAGCTGGTCTTTTGGTCACATCAGAAAATATCTACTCCGAACCTAAAGAGATAGCCAATGTACTTAATGACTTCTATTGCTCTGTCTATACTACATCAAATCAAAAAAGGATCATTACACTATCTGCAGATGATATATTCATATGTGTAAACAATACAAAAAAGTAAAATTGATAAACTCAATAGCAACATCTCTCTGGGTCCAGATTTAATCTCTGGTAAAATCCTAAAAATAATAAGAGAATTTGTACTTGACCCCATTAAAATCATCTATGTAAAGACCTTGAAGGAAGGATAAGTTCCAAAAGACAGGAAAACTACATATGTAGTTTCAATCTATAACAAAGGAAAGAAGGTAGAAGTTCAAAATTACTTTTGCATCGATCTTATTTCAATCCCAATAGATACTCGAAGGAATCATAGAATCACAGAAACACACTGAATGTGACAGAATATAAGAGCACCTGGGCCCAGTAAGTCTGCCCATTTATTTTTCCCTTAATCTTCAACTTGTGTTGAAGAACCTACTTGATCTATGACACAGTCTCTTTCTCCTCACTTTCTTACCTCTACAATTCCCCTGAGCCAGTCCCAGGCATTTTTGAATGCCACCACTGTTGCACAGGGCCACATAACTAGTCATCATTAACTCATTAATCATCATTACATTCATTAAAGAGTCATTAAAGATTAGCTTCTTGAGCACACAGTTTTAACATATCAGATAATGACCAACATGGGTATAAGTCATGTAGATCATGTACCACAAATTTATTGACATTCTATGAAAAACTGATTAACAATTCTGATAAAAGCAAATCCTGTAGATTTGATATATCTTGACTTCTCCAAAGCCTTTGACATGGTACCCAAGTGGGCTATGATAGAGAAAATAAAAGTTATGTCATTCAACCCTACTTTAATCAACTGGATACAAGAATGGTGGTCCGGCTTGCTGGCACAGCAGTTGTGCAACTGCTTGTGACACAGGCAATCAGGGTTCAGTAGTGAACTCAGGACATTAGAGGGCCAGCTGGGGTGGAGGAGGATGAAGTCTGAGGGGATGCTTTCCTCCGGGGGGGATACAGTGCTCAGTGCATGCCTGCCCCTAATGGTAAGCTGGAGTTGGGATCACCAGAGGCTGCTGAGGTCTGGGTCGAGGGGCGGGCAGACACTGACATCTACCTGTGCATACACAGGTCACTGTCTTGGTGTCATCGCATGCAGAATCTGCTTACAAGAAAAATCCCCCCATGCCTCAGGACCTCCTGGTTTGGTCACCAGCCCCAGGCATAGCCATCATGGGTGTATGCATTACCATCACCTGGGATGGCTTTGCCACAAGGGGTAAACTCATGGGGTTGGAAGTATCATGTTGGAGTTGGTTCCAGTGTCAGGGGCTAGTCAGGGTTGAAGCAACTGCCAGTGAGCCAAAAACAATAAATAGAAAAAAAAAACCTGGATACAAGAATGGCTATAATCAACTGGATACAAGAATGGTTAAATGATAGGAAACAATGTGTTATGATAAACAGACACAGATCTCATATAAGTAAAGTGAGTAGCAGCGTCCCCCATGGATCTGTCCTGGGACCAGTAATCTTCCAAACTTTTATTTATGATATAAATCAGAGCTTATATAATTATATAATTAGCTGGTGTTTAAATAAGCTGACAATGCCAGCTAGGTAGACCTTTTGGTAATACATCAGAAATCATGCAAATTAAGGAAGACTTAAATAAAATATCAGAATGGGCAGGTAGATGGGGCATGAAATTTAATAAAGAAAAATGCAGTCTGTTATATCCTGGTACAAGAAACACCAATCACCCCTATTCCCATGATGGAGAAATATTCAAAAGAATCACATTTGGAAAAAGATCTTAGTTTAATTGTAACTAAAACTCTTGAAAATAGCAAACAATGTCATGAATCAAAATACAAAGCCAAAAGGGCATTGTGGTCAATCAGAAGGAATATTCATAGTCACAAACCAGAAGTTATTGCCCTGCTTTGTAGAACCTATGTTAGACCTCATCTAGACTTTCAAGTAAATTTTAGTGCCATTATAAAGCCAAATACTTAAACAACTTAGAAAGAGTCCAGGGAAAATCAACCAAGACAATCAATGGCCCTGATAACATCTGTTATGATGAAAGATTTAAAAAACTAAACTGTAATGTTGTTAGGAACAAGAAAATTAGGGGAGATTTGATTCTAATGCATGCCATTATCTAGAACCCATGTTTCATGAACAAATTAAATATAGAATTTAAACAAAATATTGCTAACACCAGGGGTCATCCATTGCAAGTCATGGGTCTCCCATTTAGAACAAAGAAATGGCTATACTACTATACTCAAAGGATCTTAACACCATGAACTTCCAGCCTAATGAGATAATATTAAGCAAATCAAAAACATAATTAAAAAATAAACCATACAACTATATGCTGAGTGGAGCAAAACTTTCTTTTGGTTAAACTACCAAGGGGCTGTATATGCTCCTTGGCCTTGTTACAGTTGCTCTTCCATCTCAGTATTGTACACTGGTGTAATACCACACTTGAATATAATGGAGAATTAATTTTGATATGTACTTATTGATAACCAGTAAGTATAATATGAGTCGTTCATCTCACAGCATCACAAAATGTTTACAATGTAATAAAATAACACATCTTGATGGGGGTATAGCTACAGAACAGGTGATATGGCAGCATGTACAAGCAGATATCATCAACTTTAACAATACTACCTGCTTAAAATAGTTTTTCTTACCTCCACAAAGTTATATGCAGACTGAGTTTATGGCTATGATAATGAAGGCTAAGCAATTGCAATAAAAAGCTGAAAAGAGCCAACTGTAAATTAACAAATATGTATGTGTGTGTGTGTATGTGTGTAAAGCCATATGTAAGAACAGTTGGAAGCAGATGCTAAACTGAAAGACTCAGAGGAGCCTTCAAAACCAGCTACTGCATACATTTGGTGGTGCACTCAAGGGCTGCTATCTCAAGAAAGGTGGCAGTCAAGAACTGCAATATTCCCAACATCAGACAAGTGGATGCAAATTTAGATATGGTATGGGAACTATACAAAATGCAAGAGAATGACATGTCAGCACTTAAGAGTTCATTAAAATGCCAGGTGTTATGTCCATGCTAGTATAATCTACAGTAAAACAGGATGGAAAAATCACAGTGTTTGGAGTCGGATTTGTGGGCTTTGTAAAATAAACTACCGCCTATTAAAATATGGCTCAGGCTCATGTGGCCACAGATACAGATGCACAGGGCAAAGAGCTGAACAGCCAGCCAGTATACCTGCAATAAAGAAAACCATACCACTTTGTTTTTCTTTCTTTTTTATTTTTTTCCCCTGAAAGAAAGAAAAAGGTACATTGATGTCTTTTGTGGTTCTACCCCACCCCCCCGGCCACCCACTCAGCATTCACCAACTGTTACCCCCCCATATTCCTCACTTACCTAAGACTGCTCCACTATCATAGAGCCAGTCTCCGAGCCAAAAAGCATCCTCCTCCTGGAACCATAACTGCGAACTGAGGAATAAGGTAAGTGTGTTAATGTATTTCTAATGTATTTTGAATGTTTACTCATAAGCTGATTATGTTTTAATAATTTTCCCCAAAATGATCAACATAGCTTTTTTGGGATCCCATCTCATGAACAAGGTAGGTGAAAATGTTCGAATCCATCCCGAAAGGTAATTTTGCAGTTACTTCACAAAATCACCTTTTGGACTGGATTTGAAAAATTTCACCTACCAGTTCATGAGGTATAGTCATAAGAAGACTATGTTGAAAATTTGAGGTCAAAATATAAACAGACAAACAAACAAACAAACAAAAAAATAAAAAAAAAACACAAGGTTATGAAGGTACACAGAAAGTTTTCAAAGCTCACTCATGACTTTGGAAAATTTTCAATTTTTAACCCCGATTTTTCAACATAACCATTTTTTCAAACCATCTCATTAACAATGACAGCTGTTGTTTTTCAGATCCTGCCTAAAACATGTTTTTGCACCTGTGGCACAAGATGATGTTTCAGCCAGTATTTTATAAATGACACCTGTCTTGTTCAGAGTGATGGATCATAAAAAAACTATGATGAAAATATGGGGTCAAAAAGAGAAAAACTTTTGCAAAAATGTTATGTGCTGGCCCAGGTAACATGTTGTGTACCCCTGCTGGTGACTCAAGTTTGAGGATGAGCTCAGGGAGGCAGCTTGGCAGCACAAGGATGGGGGCCGGCTCTGTCACATGGCACCGCTCACAGCCTGGAAAGAGACTATGTAGTGTTCTGCAACATAGACAACATCTTGAGGCAAACTAGGGAGCCTTCCTTCACAAGGGATGATGCGCATGTCAAGACCTGACAGGGCCACATACTTCATCAGAAGAAGTTGATTGATGTGAAAAAAATGGACATGGAAATATTTCCACTATTCTTTTTATTTCATTTCATGTAGGTCCTGTGCAAATGAGGATATGATCCCACAACCACAAAAGAAGGGAAATAGATTGCAAAAAACTACATCAACCCTAATGCCCGCCTCCTCCCCAGAGCATACAAGGTCAGATATGATCTAGAAAGCTATAAATGATTCTGTTGGAAACATCAGGTAAGCCATACTTCTCTACCTCTGAAGAATTTATCACTATGAGGTGCTAGAATGGAACTATACCTTGTACTTTGGACGGCAGACTATGGGTTGTGGAAGGGGGTGATTAGTAGGGTGGAAAACCCCAAAGAAGATCCACCAGTGATTCCCCAAAATACCAAAGACACAAAACCTTAATATCTGTTTTCATTTCTCTATTTTTGTGCACTTTGTATTCTTCAACCCTTTGTTCTTTGTCTTACTCCTGTGTGATTTACTGTGTGTGTCCAACTGATCCCATTTGCCTACCCTTGCTTGTGCCTCAGTCTTGTACATATCTTGAGCCCTTGTCTTTATACATTATGTATGTATGTAACATTTGTTCATTATTGTAATTCCATGTTGTCTTTGAATCCCTATACATTTGCCTGTAATTAAATCTGGTCACCCCTGAAAAAGGGACCCTTGGTCTCAGTGGGCCTACCCAGTTACCAACACTCAATAAATAAAAAAAATATATAAATAAACCCTGATGTTTGCATTAACAACATTTGTTGCAACATATATACATATAAAACTGCATTAATGCACCAGTTAGGGTTCAACTTAATGCAACAAAAGTAATGGAATGTGTTTTTTGGGTTTCCAACCCCAATCCCCCCACAAGCAGCAAAAAGAATAAACATTGGGGTTTGGGGTTTTGGGAGTCTTGGCAAATCAGTGGTGGGGTCTTCCTTTGGTCGTCAGCCCTAATGCTCACTCCTGTATCCAACCCATAGCCTCTTGTCTGAAGCACACGTTACAGCTCCAAGCCAGTGCCTCATAGTGATGCACTCTTCAAAGGCAGAGAAGTACAATATGTTTTACCACATGTTTCAAGCAAAATCTGTTGATAGCTTTCTTCATGCAGGGCCCTTTGGGCCCTGCATCAAGAAAAGGTATCATGTCTGACCTTGTTTTCTAGGGAAGGGTGAGTATTAGTGTTGACAACCCCAATAAGACTCCACCACTGATTTGACAAGACTCCAGAGACCAAAAACCCTGATGTTTTTTACTTTTGCTTCTTGAGGGGTGTGGGTGAGCAGTTAAGGTTGGAAACCTTAACATCAGATTTCCCTCTGGTGCATTAACACAGTTTTTTGCAAAGAAGTTCCTTTCTTTTTGAAGCAGTTGAATCATGTCCTCACCTGTGCAGGTCACTTTGGGGCCTGTGTGAACAGATGCAGACTTGCAGTACCCACTGGGGCAAGAATTCTTATGGCTATCTGGTGAGCTACACAAGTGCAGGGCCCTTTGTGTCTTGTACTTCTATGTGGCCACAGGTACAGATACACAGAGCAAAGAGTCCATCTCTAAGCCAATGCACAGGGCCATCTGTTACCCATGGGTGCAGAGATGCAAAGCCCTATGCCAAGAGAAGAGTTGTTCTTGCTATATGGTATCTAGGCCTTTAAGGGCAACTCTGCCCTTTTCCTTCCGTGGCTGGGGCATGGTATTGCTTAACAGCACCATCTCCCCACCCCTGCCCTATATAGCAGACTCACTGAGCTCACCTACAAACTTAGTTTACTGGCACAGGATCACAGAACACTATCCACTGGGGTGAAGGCTGGCAATACACACATGTCTTAATACTTATTATTTTTTTTTTAGTTTGACCTCAAATTTTCAAGAGGGTCATTTTATGACTTCCCTTTTAAATGTGACATATGGCATTCATAGTATATTGTCCAAAACATCATTTTGCACCACAAGTACAAAAACATATCTCATCCAGGATTTAAAAAAAGACACCTGTCACATTTATTAGGTGGTGTGAAACAAAATCGCAGTGTTGACAGTATGGAGTCAAAATATTGAAAAGTAGTGAAGTTATAAGTGAACGTTGAAATATTTCAACATTCACTCAACTTGGTAATTTTACTACATTTTAACACCACATTTTCAACTCAACATAGCCTTCTTATGATAACACCTCATGAACATGTTGGGTGAAAATTTTCAAATTCTGCCTAAGTACAGAGACAACAAAATCATGTTTTGGGATGCATAGATAGATGGAAAGACAGAAAGATATTGCGCAATCACTAGCTCACTGCTGGCACTGCAGCCAGCAGTACACCTTCATCTGCACCCGCAGATGTCAAGAAACTCCTGCTGTTTTCACATAGACAACACAGGTGAATGGCTCTTCTCAGTAAGCTGGGCACCCTGGATTATGGGATGAACAGAAAAGGCATCTCAAGAGGAATTTTGAAAAACAAACACCAGAACCTAACTAAACACACCCTGTTTAGCTAGGTGCAGGTATTTGTTTTGTAACAATACACCATTTTTATGTATTTGCCATGTTTTTTAGTTCAGGGGAAAAACAAGATGACGGTCGTCATGACATGAAAAATGTTTTATGAAAAAGTGCTGAGTAAATTAAGTAATGGGAAACTAAAAACAGTAGTTGGCACATAATTTTTGTGTCATATCTGAGGGTTATCCAAAAACACTACTGAGCATGCTCAGATAAGATCATATAAAAATGTAATTCCTTATAACACTGGAACCGTTTAATATTTTTGACAAAACCCTTGAAGGGCATTACCTTGGCACAGGCCACTTATACTCAGAAAGTTTTTTGAAAATAAATTGGTGCTCTGTTAGCTATAGGTGAGAGAAAAAAAGCATGTTCAATATAAGAAAACAAATTAGCCCTCTACCAGAAAATGACATATGCAGATCTCAGAAACCTCACCAGTTGCTATCATGAAACTTTTTACATATTTAGACTTTGCTTCCTAGATAATTCATGCAAAATGTGAGGCAATTTTGTTATATGCTGCCAAAGATATTAAGGTGCAAAGTTGGTGGCTTAACATAAAACATGTTGAGCAGCTCTAAATATACTGGCATTACCGCATCAGCGTAATACTCACAGTGAGATATAAGAACAGTCTTGAGCAACTATTTGACAGATAGGTCACGGGCAGGTAAGGTAGGACCCATACCTTAATTATTCCCAAACTGAAGGTGTCTATAATGGTAAGCAAGTTTTCCAGATTTCCTATTTGGCCTAGGTGTGAGAAATCTGTTTCCAACATATGAACACAAATAGCTCCCAAGTTGGATGTAGGGGTAAGCAGTGCAGCCAGTTAAGTGATGAGTTTATTGAGCAAGTAGTTAATGTCAGACAGTCTTAAGTGCTGTGACCACCTGTAACTAAGTAACGGTCAATGTAGCTGGTCACATAAGGAGCAGTGGTGGGTGCATAAAGAACTTACGGAGGATAAAACAGTACTGGGATTTATATGGCATCTCTAGCCTAGAAAAATGATGCTATGGGGCAGTGGGATACATGCCATCTCCTCAGTCAATAATGGGAAGGATGGTTTGCTCAACAAGATGCTTTCTCATCCCTTGCAAGAGGCAAACTGTTACCCTATAGAGGGCTCACAGCTTTTTAAATCATTTGAAGATGAGACACTGTATATGTGAAAAGAACTCAAGAAGCTGATCAGGCAATAATAAGTATCAAACAGCCCTGAGGCTGTGTTTGATTGGTCTGTGCTAAAGCTTGAAAAATGCTGTTATGGCTATCATAATCAAGTTGTAGGGCGGTGGTGACAACAGCAGAGCTGGGACCAGTAGTAAAAATAATGGTATCATCTGTATACATAGGAATACCCCAGAGCCACTTACTCTCTATGATTTTAAACATGCAAATACTGAAGAACAGATAAAGTAAACCAAAATAAATTAGTTATATTGATAGACAAAATAGAGAGCTTAGTAATGAGAGGACAAGCAAGAGAGAAAATGAATGTTTTGAGATGAGATTTGAAAAGCTGAGCAGGGCCAATCAACAAGGATGAAATGGGATTTTTTTCCAGACATGTGAAACAGAAAAATTGAAGGGACAGCCCCCCCCCACTTCCGCAACCCCTGAAAGCGACAAGGGATCCCAGGAATAGGGAGAGAAGGGAGCACAGAACTGAAACAGTGAGTGAACAGAATAGGGACAGAATAAATTTGGATGGTAGCATGAACAAAATTTGTTACTCTAATTTATGCATTATGATTCAGATATTATGTAATTTTAACAATTAACTCCATAAGTGTTTTGTTCATGGTCACACCCATATGATATATAACCCTGTGATATGTAACAGAAAGTCAGCATATTCCCACATCTGTGGAGTGCAGGCATGCAAACCAAACAATCACAGGTTCAGATCACACCATAGCTGCTTGCTCACTATACTTTTGAGCTTGTTTTTTTGCTTTCCAGTGCTTCAGTTACACTAGCTGTAGAACAGGGAAGATGCAGGACCCTCACTGAGAACAAGATTTGGCTCATAAACTAGATTATCCTAATCTCATAACTAGTAAAAACAATTATCTACTATTAGCTTTTGCATCATCATATGGCACTACAGATGTTAACATGCCTGAACAAGAGGTGCATCATGAGCTGAAATGCATAAATGTAAGACCAAATCTAACATTAGGAGCTGTTATTAGAAACACAGCAAGTGCAATCTCACATTAGCTCAATATAGCAGATTAAAATGAAAAGTAGTGTAAGAAGAGGCTCATTGGGAGGTACTTTTATGTTTGGACACAGGCTTCCACACTTCAGTCTGGAATCTGGAAACTAAAGTCTACCATTCAAATTGGGATAGCTACATAATGAGAAAAATATTGTAAAGAAAAGCAGGCCCATTTTGGACAGCAATGACTTGATGGGGAGTGCTGAATTCTGACTTTATATCCTCATACTATACACAAGGTTTAGACAAATATCTACCCAGTGAAGGAAAACCCATGGCACATCATTTGTGCAGGCACAGCAGGAGTAGGCAAAAAGGTAAAGGCTACAATTAGAAATTAAACACTTTTTTTGTTTAGCAATACAGAAAAATTCTACAAATACTGTTTTATCAGAGCCAGAGAACTCTGTTATACTTATGTGCAGTTACATCATTTTTGACAAACGGTCTGCATTAGGTAACCACAAAGGTGTGCTGCATCATTAACTATCAGGTAGCATACTATAAAGGAAGCTAATAAAGCTTGCCTCTTGCACAGAAGCAAAAAAAAAAAGTACTTGATGATTCTTGATGGAAGAAGACATTTCTGAAGCACATGTGCAACCTTGTACAGATAATAATGGTAAAACTCTCAGGAGAATCTTTGAAGTTGGAAGATACCATTCTTCTTTTTGATTTATGGGATACTAATGGCTTTCTGGAAGGGTTGGGAGCCAACCGCCAAGACAATAACATCCAAAGAACACTCATGTTCACAGGCAAGTGAGAAAAAAAAAACAGAAAAAAATGGAATGATGAAAAATATCTGGGAGAAATGCCAATTTGAAGGCATTATTAAACTAGGGAATCATACAAAAGCAGAGCCATTAATAATGAGATATTGCCAAATATTTATAATGTATTCTATCCATGGTTCTGGATTCAAGAGAACAGATGTTCCTTATCGAGACATTGTCATCAAATAAATTCCAACAAAAGAGAATAGCACTTGCATGGAGCCTTGTGGTGATCATTAAGATGCAAGGATGCCATTTTATTTTAAAAATGTAAATGTCTGAGATTTTACTGAAGTTTTGTTTAATCAATTATATTTGCTTAAAGGGAACAAGCCATTTTAAAGAAGCTCCTTATTAAACAAGGCTGACATGGGCTTTTGTGCTTTAGCTATTTTCAGAAAGACAGACTTTTATTTTTCAACAAAAATTCTCATACTAAGGCAAACATGAAAACATATATTTAGAACGTTTATTAACAGCTCATATAGCACCTTTGCTGTTTGTGTACTGTTGTTAATTTTCAATTTATTAGTGCCGTTTAATAAAGGCCTCATATCTAGACCTTCATTTCTTATAGGTAATTTTTTAAGCAGCAGTGCAATGAAATTGGGCAAAACATTTAACCCTTCCATTTTTTATTATAAAAGAGTCCAGGCATCTCCCAGTTCTATTTAGTGGTACAATTTCCTTATTCCACCAAAATGTGGGTATTCTATAAATGTTTTCATTGATTTTTTTCTCAAGAAAAAAAAATATATTTTTTTATTTAGTTTTTGTTGACCGGGTAAATGCACTAGACAAATCCTGCCTATTTTCAGGCACGACCCGGGGGAGAGGGATACAGATGAATCCCAACTGACCTTGAACCAGATTAAGCTGTTGGTGGTATTTTTAGTGAATGAGGGAAATTTGGCCAGGACACCGGGGAAATTCCCTTACTCTTTTCGATAAGTGCCATGGGATCTTTAACATCCACCTGAACTACCACCAATCCAGGCAGATGGGACCTCGGTTTAACATCTCATCCGAAAGATGGTCACACATTTTGCATAGAAATAGCACTGTAGCTCTGTCATGTGATAGGACTGAAAAAATAGAAATAAACTACTAATAGTGCACAGCATAGGAAGTATCTAAACAAGTACATTTGACATTTTTCTTAATTGTACCTAAAACTAGCTTTTTTGGAAAAACATTTTTCATGGCACTGCTGCTTTAAAAGGAACTACTGTAAGCTTGGAATATGTCTGGCTACATGACAATTTGCTCCAGTCAATATGCTCCACAACAACTTGTGCCCTATTATTAGCTTTGGCATCAATGAGCCCCCTGTACAAATCATTGTCTGACAATTCACTCCCCATATAAATTTAATAAAATAAACTTCCGGTGGTGCAAATTGGCAATGAATTGTGCAGGAAGCCTATTGACACTGGTGTTAATAGTTTGGCATGAATTGTCATAGAGCATATTTATGGGAGTGAGTTGACATGTTGCTAATATGTCTATACTGCACAGAGCAAAAGCTGATCCATTACTGTGTATGGTTATGCTGCAGGAGGAGAAAAGAAGATATACCCCAAGTCCCTTCTATATCTTGTAAACTTGCTATGGGTGTAGGTTGAATCATATGGTACTAGGCCAACCCTAGACACTCAAAACATAAAGTGTAGTGAGAAAGAAGCAGCTAAGCTAAGGTGGCTAGTTAATTATGTTCTCTGTGTATTATTTGATGTGCTATGGAACTCTGGAACTCCCCTCTAGAACTTAGACAATGTTGGCACTAGCCACTGAAATTATGCCAGCACTATCATGCCCTAACTACTCCTCCCCCCTCTCCTACCTACAGTAATCTCTCTTACCCTTGGTCACCTGACCTTGGTCACTCCCCCTCTCTTGCAACTGCCCAAACTTCCCATTATCTTCCCCTGCTGCCCTACCCCCTTCATTGTGCCTACCCCTTTCCATTGACTAAGCCCCTTCTGGCTGATTCTTTTGGTGTCCATCTCTCCTCTAAGCCTTCCACCCCCCTCCGCCCATTCTTTGACAATGCCTCCTCTGGTTAATTCCCACACTGTCCTACCCACTCTGTAACCTCATAATCATGTTAAGTTACCTTGCTTCATATTTAACCTGTGTTTATTGTAAATTGTTATGTTCTGTTGTGTATTGTATTACATATTGTGGTCCTTGTATATTACCATAATCACTGTATTCTAATTTGACTCTGTATACCTTTACAAAATGTGTCATCAATAGTATAATCTGGTATGCTTCCTATGACCTGTTGTTATTGCTGATGTGGAACCTTTGTAAAAAAGCTTCTGACTCAAAGGTATTACAATTCCTAGATTTTAATAAAATGAAATAAATATATAAATAATTCATGGACAAGTTTCAAGTTTATTGCAGGAAAACTCCATTGAGCAAGCTCATTCACAAGGAGGTCCTGAGACACAAACACTTAAAGTACAAACATAGATAGGTAATAACAGTATATACATGAAATGCACGTTACATGATACAGGCTGGATATACATACAAGGGTACCACATAGGGTGACCGCAGGTGGTAAACATTAATATGAGAGAGGGAAGCGACTTACAGGTTGCATACTGATAAATGAAACATGATGACTGGTGTGTGCAATACATATATTTTGGCAGCTAGAACAAACAACAGACTACAACCGATATGGGGGAGGAGTGATTTGACAGAGTAACAGTGGAGCGTAAGCATAGATAAAGCCAGGAGTAGAAGGGGAAAGGAAAGCAGTTAATATGACAAAGCAATTATACCTTACCAGTGGATAAATATGGCACACATGGGGAAGGAAGAGACTTAATGACAGTTACAGGTGTCTTTTATTTTGGCTGAACTTAGAGATTTGTAGAAGTTTATTGAAACTGTGCTAGTTAGTTTCAGTACGGTTTGTAATTAGTTCCAAATGGAGGGAAGGGCATATGCAATAGCACGTTTACCAAAGGAGGTCCGCTGGCCCTTGGTATGTCAAGAAGCAATAAAGTCAGATTTTCCTTAACGGTATGCACTATGTGAGATACTAATAAGGGAAGAGAGATAGCTTGGCAATTTCTGCAGGAGCAGTTTAAGAGTCCATAGCCCAGCATGGAGCAGGCGTCTAGTAGTAAGGGATGTCAAACCAACAGCTGCATATAAGTCACAGTGGTGCGACGGTAAGGGAGTTGGTAATGAACCGTAGCATGCGGTGATAAAGGATGTCAGTTTACTTAGATTTGCAAAGTGGTGGAGGAATAGATTACATCGCCATAGTTGAGTAGGGGAGAAAAGTGGCCTGTACAAGCTTGTTTCGAGTTTCAAGGGGGAAAAAGGGCCTATTTCTGTAGAAGAAACCTAACCTTGCTTTTAACCTTCTAGAGACATCTTCAATGTGGTCATTGAAAGATAATTCATTGTCGATCCAGATACCCAGATATTTAAATTTGGTTACAACTTCCAGAGGCTCGTTTAGCGTGGTGACAATGAAGTCTTGGGCAAGGGTATTGGGGGGACCTGTGACAGCACTGCGGAAGAATATCATCACTTTAGTCTTCTTAGCATTGAGCAGAAGCTTTGCCTTTATTAGATTATGCTCAAGTTGTGCGAAGTCCGCTTGAAGCACTCCCTTGACTTCAGATAACGATGAGCCAGAAGTATACAACACAGTATCATCTGCAAAAAAGTGCAGATTGGACGTAGATATGTTAGCATCTAAGTCATTAATGTACAAAGAAAACAATATAGGGCCTAAGATGGATCCTTGGGGGACTCCTCTTGCAACTGGCAAGGCAGCAGAAAAAAAGCCTTCCGCCTTTACTTTTTGGAATCTTCCAGTTAGGTAGCTAGAGTACCACTGGGTGGTATGGTATGTGGCACCCAACTTTGCAAGGCAACTGACTAATAGTTTGTGATCAACAGTATCAAAAGCTTTGCTGAGGTCCAAAAAGACTGCGCCAGTTACTTTCTTAGCATCTATGGCAGAGATCCAATCATTGGTTACTTTTGCTAGTGCAGTGATTGTGCTATGATTAGCCTGGAAGCCGGATTGAGCTGGGTTAATGAGAGAGAAGGTTTCCAAGTGAGATTTTATCTGAATATGGATCAGTTTTTCGAGAACTTTAGAAAGGATAGGCAATATGGAGATAGGCCTATAGTTGTTTACATCGCATGGGTCGCCAGATTTAAATAGAGGGAGGATATGTGCTGATTTCCAGCAGGACGGCACAGTAGCAGATGTAATGGAAAGATTGAAGATGTGGAGAATTGGGGCAGTGAGATGGGCGTAGCCTGACCTTAGGAAAAAGGGTTCCAAGCCATCGTCCCCAGTGCTTTTTTTGGTGTCTAAGTTAAGAAGAGAATCTTCTAGAAAGACAGAAGGACAGAAGGAGTAATGAACAATTTACATCACCAGAATATCCATTTATTATCTGAATTACCTAGATAGTAAAGGTGCCAGCATGACTCAGCTGGTAGCACAACCCCCTTTGGACCAGAAGGTTGTGGGTTCTTGTCTCACACCGGGGTTGGCCTTCCACCTAAAACACTGGCATCTGAGTGCAGTATTAGGGAGGTGCTGTACTGTCCTTTGGATGAGACATTAAACAGAGGTCATTCCTACATTGGATGAGGTTTGTAAAGGGAGAAGTATGGCTCTCTCATTTAGCCAGCTCCCAACGGTTACCTGCACATTGGCTTGGAACCACACCTTAATTAAGCAATTTTAGGTTGATGCAGATGCAATTTGGAGCAGGGATCTAGCTGAGGGGTGGTCTACCTTGACAATGGTAGCTGGTCGACTTCACAGCAGAGCCCTGAGGTGAATACCAAGTGACCCTCACTCCTTTTGAAATCTAATTAGTAAGTTTTAAATCCAGGATGAAAAAATGTGTTTATTGTTACATTTACCCCCTTTTTGGAGGGGGGGAAGGTGCACACTGACTTGTTGTTTTTGTTCCCTCAAGGATGAAGACCGTTCAATCCTCCTATTCATTCCCATCCAGGGGTTCAGCCTTACCCCTCCTGGGTTTGACTTCTCCCTCTAGGCTTCACTTGAAGGCCAGGTGGGTGTCTTTCAGTGGCTGTTGCTTTCCTCCTCAACCACTGGAGTGGGCCACTGCAGGGTTCCCCTTTAGATGTAGAGACCTCTACTTGGAGCATCCGCATGACTTTCCTGTTAGAGGGACAGAGTGAGAGCCCTTACTCTAAAAATCTCACCTGAATTGGATCCCCAAATTGCAGTAGTGAGCTGTCATTAATTCATTCCAAGCCTGAAGGGAAGGCGTCCAAGGGTTTGGATCCCTTGAGATTTCCCTCTCATAGGTTTTCTTTTCTCTCCTCCATGCTGAAGGTCATAAAGGTTAGGTAATCCATCAAGTAGTATATCAATAGTAGTACATTTTGACCCAAGTGGGTTTCCACAGTTAAGTTCGGGTTGGATGGTGGTCTTCTTTCTACTTTTCCATTCCTTTTCTCCTTATGGAAGTCATGCCCCTTTTTCTACCAATACCGAAATCAGCAATCATTGCACAATCCTACAATGTCTGTTACAAATGAACAAATGAAAATGCCAGCAGATACTGGCCTCACAGTCTATCATGTCTGCTTGGTTGTGCATCTCACAGTTCAGACAACTGCTGCTGCCCCCCTTGCCACTCCACCCACATTGTTACCCCAAATTGAGTTCCCCCACTCTGGTCAACTCCCCTCGATTTGTATTCTGCCTTGGGCCCTATCCCACCCTCTTTTAAAACTCCCCACTGATTTCAGAGAGATCACCTCCTCTGGTAGTGCATTTCATGCTGCTACCACCCTCTCTGTGAAGCAGTGCCTTCTCATCTCCCTCATGAACCTACCCCCCTCAAGTTTCAGACTATGCTGTCTCATGATCCTCTCCCTCTTTAACCTAAACATAACCTTAGTATTAACTCTAATTTTGCCCTTCAAATACTAAAGGTTTCAATCATATCACCTCTGTCCCTGCTGTCCTTCATGGAGTACATGTTGAGATCCCTCAACCTGTCCTCATAGGGTTTCTCTCTCATCACCATGATCATTTTAGATGCCCACCTCTGGGCCCCCTCTGAAAGCTTGATGTCCATCTTTTAATAGGGGCACCAGAATTGTACACAGTACTCCAAGTGAGGCCTAACTAATGATTTGTACAGTGGAATGATTACTTCCTCTCTCCTGGAGGTGATCCCCCTATCAATGGACCCAAGTATTTTATTGGCCTTGGCAGATGCTTTTCTACACTGTGCTGAGTGATTCACATTCCCTGTGATCACCACCTCCAAATCCTTTTCCTCCACAGAGATGGGTAAATGCTCCCCACCCAAATGGTGACTGTACTCTGGGTTTCTGGCTCTGAAGTGCACAACCTTGCACTTTCTAGCATTGAAACCCAGCTACCATGTGTTTGACCAGTGCTCAAGTTTTTCCAAATCTTCCTGGAGTACCCTCCCTCATTCCTTGCTGTCCACCACTACACCTATTTTAGTGTCATCAGCGAATAGGCTCATCTTGCTCTTAGCCCCTTCAGCTATATCAGCTATGAAGATGTTAAATGGCATTGGACCCAGAACCAAGCCTTGTGGGACCCCACTGATGACTGCTCAGGGTGTCATGAGTTCCCCCCCCACCACCACCCTATGCTGTCTATTCCTCAGCCTGTTCCCTACCACCTGACCAGCATCTCCTTGCCCCAGGTGCTTCAGCTTGCTAGTCAATCTCCCATGTGGCACTGAGTCAAAGGCCTTGCTGATGTCCAGATATAGGACATCAACTGCCTGACTGCCATCCAAATCCTTAGTCACACAGTCAAAAAAGTCCACCAGGTTTGTTTGACAGGACCTCCCAAGGGTGAACATATTCTGCAAGTCATCCCGAAGACCATTCTCTTCCAAGAATGCCAACATCCTCTCTTTCAAGATAGTCTCCTTTAGTTTCCCAACTATGGACATAAGACTGACAGGGCTGTAATTACCAGACTCATCCCTGGGTCTGCTCTTGTGGAAAGGCACCACAAGTGCCATCCTCCAGTCAGGAGGCACACAACCTGACTGTAGGGAGGTATTGAACAAGTCAGTCAGAGGTGCTGCCAGGACTTCTGCCAGTTCCTTCAGGACTACTGGATGTATCCCATCTGGTCCTGGCACCTTGTCTGTCCGTAAGGACTTTAGGCTCTCTCCAACTATTATTCCGTCTCCTCCTCCTCCTCCTCTACCACCTACCCTGACTTTTTCCTGAAGTATGGGTCCATCCCTCTCCCTGGTAAATACTGAAAAGAAGTACTCATTTAGTACCTCCACCTGTTCAGCCCCCCTTTCTGCCCACCCTTGTTCCTTCTTGATTCTGGTGATTTGTTCCCTGCAGCTCCTCCTCTCCCTGACATACTTAAATAAATATTTTTCACCATCTCTATTCCCCTGTGCAAGCCTTAGCTTCTTTGAGGCCTTGGCTGCCTTTATGACCCTGCTCACCTCCATAGATTTCTTGTTGTACTTCTTCCTTATCCGCTTCCCTACCAGTACTCTTGTAAGTTTTAAAAACTGTCCTTTTTTCTCTCTCCCCCTCTCTTGCACCTCTTTGTTCCACCAACTTGTTTTTCTGGATCATGCTTTTTTACTATCGGTCCTCATGCTGGAGTTTGTGGCCTCCACCAGTCTCAACTTCAAGACGAACCATTTCTTGTTGGCATCCATACCCGGGCTGATGGTGGCCACATACCCCCCAAGTATGGCTGACATCCTGCTGAAGTCCGCCCTTTTGAAATCCACTATCCTGGTTTTGGTAAGTGGCCCCTCCCCTTACAAATCACTACTCTGTTAGTCCATGCTCATCCAGTTTCTGTGTTCACCACTTACTGCTCGACTTTTTTGGGGTCTCTTTCCTAAGATAACTTTAGCCTAAAAGAATTATCTTTCTGTGGCACCTCTAGAGGTGGAACACTCCTCAAGAGGATATTTTTGCCTTCACAGTACCCTGACAGGGTAGTAGTTCCCAATGGGACAGAGAGTGTAAATGGCCAAAGTATCCATTTATCACAGTCAACAACATAAGCATTCAAATACTATCAGTTTACCAGTGAAGCTGCATAAACATATACTCATCATTAAGTTGCATACAGACATTGAAATCTTTTTAGTGAATGTAGGAAATTCAGCTCGGACTCCAGGTACATTTTTGCAACCTTTACCAAGAAGTGCCATGGGATCTTAAACATCTACCTGAGTAGCCACCAGAACAGGCAGATGAGGCCTTGGTTTAATATCTCACCTGAAAGGTTTTGGTGGAAGAAGATGTTTTCTATGGCACTAACTACTACCTCCAAAATGAATGATGGCTTGCTAAGTATGTAAAGTGACACAAACAGCCTAAGGCACTGGTTCTACTAACACTTTACATTGAACATGCTATAGCTCTCTCCATCAGATAGTATAATCAAAATGTTGTTTTGGGGCAGAATACAGCCTGAGAATCCAATCTTTACTAAACACAAGACAGATTTTATCTAATTAATTACTCTATAACATCTTTGTTTAATGAGCTAATTTTGACCCAGAAGTAAATAGCACCTTGATGTGAATTCCCTGCCTCAAGTAACAAAACACAAAACAAATCATGAGCAGCAGATTTTTCAGCACATTGATTTCGGTTGCTCAAGCATCAAGTACAGTCACCATCTTTTGCTTGTGGCATTTCCATGACTACAGTCTGAAATGCCCAAATAAAGGTATACTATGATACCCATGCATGCTTGCCCATATAGTTGGAGTAGAACAGCTGTGAGAAAGTAGGATCTTGTTTAAATGCAAATAACATTAGTAGACTGCAACAACTGGGGGGGGGGGTGGCAAATATAATGTCCATTTGTTTGTTTTAAGTTTTCAAACAGACAAAAGTAACGGTTCCTATTTACTTTACAGTCAATTCTTTAAGAAGATCTTTTTTTTTATCACGGCTGTTATTTTCAGCTTGCTGCAGCATGTATACTGGAATGGGGCATCCAGCCACCAGCCCTACCCGCCCGGAGAGCTGGGCAGCTGAAACAACACCCAGGAGGATCTGGGATGGCTGTCTTACCATGCTGCTGGAGGGCCCCCCTTATGCCACTTTCAGCCAGGACAGCCCCAAACCTGCCCACGACGGGATTCCACACAAGTCCTCCAGGCAGCTCAGTGCACAGCCATCAAGCTGCTCAGTCATGCCCAACCCTTTTTCCCTCCTGTTAATGCCCACTGGGGCATGAATGTGCAAAGTCCTCAGGCACTATGTGCCAACATCCACCGCATCCCTCCTCAAGTCTCACCATGTTAGGCAGTACCCCCAGGCATCCACAGAAGTTGCTACCACGTGATGCATGTGCTCCAGCCCTCCCCAGGACTAGGAGAGCTGTCAGTGGATGCTCCATCCTAGTCCTTCCCTGACAACCCCTGATGATCCAGGCTCGTTCCCAAACCTGGGTCACAAGAGTGGCATGAGGTGTGGCGTCTAGTGCCTCGACCTTCAGCCTCACTGGGCCAACTCCTTAAGAAGTTCTAATGGTCAAAATATCTATTCAAACTATATATTTTTTCCTTTTTAGCATGAATTAAAGAGATAACTTTGAGGCTAGCACACTCTCTTCGTGCTGATACTTTTTTAAATGGCTCATTCTATAAAAGTTCCTCCTGGAGTCACTTTAAGTCCTGTTTACCATGTGCCTATCTTAAGTTTGTCTAGGAATGATCCAGTGTCAGCAGAGTCTGGTGCCTGGGTCTTGCTACAGAGAGGACATTGATGAGTCAGTTACAAGTTGTGCTTATTGTAACAGGCCCCATGGTGTAAAAAAAAATGTGTTTGTGAAGGGTTTTCTGGTGCAGAATATTGAGAGAAGTAGCAATTGAAAACAACCAAGGATGGAAAGGAACACAATTAGATAGCATAAGTACCTGAAATACATTTATAAAATGAGGTCTGGAAAATCTGCATCCTCAGTAACTTCAAGACAAAAGAGGAAAATCCACAGAAAATGAACACTTCTCATTAGCTCCAAGCTGCCTCTCCTGATGTGATACAAGTATCAAACAGTCTCTGACTCAGAAAGGGGGTTGGGGCACTGAACACAAATCAATACAGACAGTCATTTCAAAATCCAAATATTTCCTTTCTTTATTATAAATACGGCAAATACCTCAATGTTTCACCTACAGTGTAGACTTTTTCAAGAGATGCCATTATCTAAATAAACAAATAAATATATACAATTAAAATGCTGTCCACAAATAACCAATAATACCAAAAAAGTATTATTCCCAAACAACTACTGGTGCTACTCACGTCATATTATTGTACTGACAGTTGTTCCAGGGTTCATTATTAAATTCATTGTTTCTTTATTTAAACACTCCTAAAAGTGTAAATAACATTCTTTTTATCCCTTCATATAATGTGCATCAAAACAACTCAATTTATAACTAATTTCTCCCAGTACCAAACACCCTATAAAAGTGCTTAAAGAGATATACTGAAAGAAAAATGACATAGAACATACATCAATCAATCAAGTCTTTATTTATCCAGGTGAACACCATTGAGCAGGCTCATTTACAAGGTGGACCTGTGTTACACAAGGTCAAGAATAACACTTTTATGTACAGATAATAAATAGACATAATTATACAGAAATAGAAAAAAAGATACACAGATCAATAACAAGTATTTCAGGTACAGGGTTAACAAGGTTAAGGAGAATGGTATGAGAAGGGAAATTAAAACATTCTGAAACAGCCAGCACATTTAAATATTTTCAAACAGCGTGGCATATCATTGGTCAGGACATATGAAAACTTAAGGGGCAGATAAGGAGGGGAAGGGTACAGGACTGCAGCTGTTCTAGGAGTGGGGCTGGGGACATATATGTTAGGAGTCTGAGGGTAAGAAAGGTAGTGGATTAGCAGAAAAAAAAAGGGGGGTATAGGTGGAAACAATCATGGGGCCGGGTTAGGTGGAGATGTAGTGGGCAGGTAAGTAGTAGGCACCCAACACGCTAAGCATACTGGAAACAGCTACATAGCTCCTTAACAGCCTTGGCATACAAGGTCCAGAAGGTGGTAAGACTTACAGGGAGACTCAGTGTCATAGATTTCTGTAGTTTGTTCCAGAGTGAGGGCAACACAAAGCCTATGGCCGCTCTCCCAAAGTCTGTATTGGCCCTAGGTACCTTCAGTAGAAGCAGAGAATAGCTTCTCAGTGTGTAGTTTCCTACCATGTAAAACAGCAAACAGTTAGAAATGTATTGGGGTAATTTGTTGGTAATAGCTCTGTAAGTCCAGAGAGCCACAATTCTATTCCTTCTGCACTGAAGGGAGGTCCACCCCACAGCTGCATATAAGGAGCAGTGGTGGGTGGTGATAGGTAGGCCAGTTATGAATCTCAAGGCTCTGTGGTATAAGGTGTCCAGTTTAATAAGACAGGAGGCATTACACTGACTATTAATGAAATTGGCATAATCGATTAGGGATAGAAAAGATGGATTGAACTAACTGCATCTTGGCATCTTTGGTCAGGAGAGACCAAGCCTCTGCCTCAACTTTTTCAGCAGATCCTCAACGTTCTCCATGAAGGAGAGTCTGTGGTCAAGCCAGACCCCTAGATATTTCAATTTCATAACAAATTCCAACCTCTCTCCTAGTAAAGTGTTTATGGGAGTTAAGGAGCCAGAGATAACAGGGTTCACCGAATGAGTAGTCGGAGAGAACAGTATAGCTTTTGGTTTTTTTGCATTAAGAATTTTTTATTCAGGAGTTGATTCTGCAACAAGTTGAATTCTGTTTGTAAATCTCCACAGGTGGCTTCCGGAGTTGGGTGGCCTAGGTACAACACCGTATCATCAGCGGAAAGGTGAATATTGGCCTCCTCGATGCCAACATCAATACTGTTTATATAAATGGCAAACAACAGAGGCCCCAGGATGGATCCCTGTGGACCGCTTCTTTTTAGTGGTTTGAGCGTCACATAGGGTCCAACATTCCAAAGTTTCTATATACCTAGTTGTAAATACAGCTACAATCAGCTTAAGCATCAAAATTTCTTGCCATCTCTCATTTCATTTTATTTGTTTCCATAGTTGTCCCATTGGGTTCTCATCTATAAACCAGTCAAAAAAGAACTTCTAAAAAATTCACAGTAGTACATGTAAAATCATCATATTCATTTAACTTTGCATTTCTTTACTGTAAAATTGTCTTTCTTTAACTTAATTTCTCATATTCTTCTCTTACATATTATCCCCTTTTCCTTTGTACAGACTTCATTTATGCAAGACTGTTAAAAAGAAAAAAAAAACTCCAGATGGTTTCTGTTCTCTGAATTTCCCCTCTTACTATTCCTTTCTTACAGATCAAAATTTTAGCCCTCATCTTATTGCTGTCATTGCATTGCCTGTACTTTAAATGAGTATATGTATAAGATACATATTCTTCTAAAAGCTCAGGTAAAAGTGAAAAGTCCTTTGCTCAGCCATTGCTGTTTTTAGCCATTTTGCAGTTTTTTTGCCAATATCTCAAATGACACATTTTGTTTACTCCCATATAGCCACTCTTAACTCTCACTGTTAGTTTGTTCATAACTCTTATCTCATTTCTCTACTCATATACTTATTTAAAATTAAAAGAAAAAAGGAAAGAGGAGGTGCTCTTCCTAACTGTTGCTGTCTTATTCCATGGTCACAAATGGCAATTTAGCAGTATCGCTCTCAGATCCTCCTATCCAGTTATTCAACACTGTTGTTTCCCTTTCTGAACATATTTGCATTTAACACAAAGAGGAAAAAAAGGGGTTTAACAATTTTACCCTCATTTCTACAGTTTGTTACTGCTGCGTCAGACGCAAAGCTGGTTCCCTAATGTACATGGTAACACAATCACTCTGACTCACTCCCATGAGCTCTAGAAACACCACTCTCAGCTCACACTATCAGTTCATTAGTAACATTTGTCCCACATCTCTGCTCATATGTTCATTTTTGGTTAAAAGTGGAAAGGAAAGATTCTTTTCCTAACTGCTGCTGCCTCATACCATGATCCCAAATGTTAATTTTTTTTTTTGCTTTTTAGCATTGCTTCTGAATCTTCCTGTTAGCTTATTCATCAGTTCCATCTCTCTTTTCTGCTTATATTTGTATCTGGGACAAAGAGAAAAAAAGTTTAAACAGTCTTACCCTAATTTTAACAGTCTGCTCTTACTGCGTCAGCTGCCAAGCTGGTTTCCTCGTATGCATGCTGAGACCGCCTCTCTAGTTTGAACTTATATAGTGCTGAAGTGCTTGCATATGTGCTAACTTCCTTAAAGGTGTATCTCTATTCTTGTCTTAAAATAGACCAACTTGCGGTCCTTTTTACTACTTTTCTGACCTATTAAAAACTTTTTTCTAAAATAAATCTTTATTTCTAAGGAGGCAGGGACTGAACTCCTCATGCGAGATTCTGGGTGCATTGCTGTACCATATTGCCTATACAGGACATGTTTCATATATTGAAATACTGATCTTTAAGAGCAAGTGTCAGAAGTATAGAAAAAATACATAAATCACCAGCAATTGTGTTATACAGCAACCATTCATACCTATCAGAGACCCCCATCAGTGTATTACCCCAAAATATTCATTTTATATCCAAATAAGTTCACTTAAACTTTAAACTCCACTATATCTTAGTTTCTCTGTTATCCTGCCTTCCATCATATCATCTTTTTCTGTTCCTCTTTTTTTTATTCTCTGATGAAGTTACTTCTTTCTATCTTTTCCCCACATGTTATTTACTCTAGTATCCTTTCATCCAATAAATACATAATGCCCCTATTGTTTATCACTTTTTTTTGTTTCTCCCATCCCCATATCTCCACCAGGTCTCATTCTTATTTATTTTTATTTATTTAGCTTTTGTTGACTGGGTAAGTGCAGTAGATAAATTCTGCCTATTTTTAGGCACGACCCGGGGAGGGGGATAGAGATGAATGCCAACTGACTTTGAACCAGATTAAGCTGTTGGTGGTATTTTTAGCTAATGGGGGAAATTTGGCCAGGATACCGGGGAAATTCCCTTGCTCTTTTCGAGAGGTGCCATGGGATCTTTAACATCCACCTGAACTACCACCAGAACAGGCAGATGGGACCTCGGTTTTAACATCTCATCCAAAAGATGGCACCTCAGTTGTGCAGCACCCCCCATATGCTGCACTGCAGTGTCAGGATATTATCCCAAGTGCTTGTTGTGGGGCTAGAACCCACAGCCTTCTGATCTCCCAGCCTCAGAGGCGAGTGTGCTACCTGCTGAGCCACTGACACTGCTAGATGTTCTGATGTTCTAGATATATTTATCTCAAGATTTTTCCTATTCAAATCTGAAGTACTGTAAATAAACAATTACTTATGGCAGCAGCTCCAATTTATATCTTTATTCAGGCCAAACCTCGGTTCTAATGCTCTCATTTTGAAAATCCAGCTAGTTTCTGCTTTTTCCACTATTTTATTGAAATTCCCTCCCCTATCTGGTGGTTTGACCATTTCCAGACCCCAAAACCTAAGTGATGCTTCTGTGTGCCCTGCCTCTAAAAAATGTTCCACAACCGATGTTGGCTTTTTATTTCTAATATTGGATTTGTGTTCCTGGATGCATTGTTTTAACGGTCTTATGGTTTTTCCAATGTAAATCTTATCGCATGGACACTGCAAAACATAAATCACCCCTGCAGTGTCACAGGTGATAAACTGCCTGATGTCATAGTCTCTGTTTGTATACGGATATCTAAAAATGTGTTTCCTACTCATATGTCCACAGATTGAGCACCTACCACATGGTGTCATGCCTGGAAGTAGGGGTCCCAAAAGTAATTATTTATTCTCTTCATGTTTACCCTGCACATGGTCTGTATGAACCAACCTATCTTTTAATGTTGTAACTTTTCTCTCAGCTATAATTGGTGGTGTCTGAAAGACATTATTCTCCATAGGATAATCACTCAGAATGGACCTGTGTCTGTGAATTATATTTCTAATTTCTCTCATTTTGTGATTATATTTAATGCTAAAAATTGCTGACACCTCTCTTTGAGACTTCCTATTTCCTTCCAGAGCCTCTGTCTGTGTCATACTCTGTATACGTCCTCTAGTTTGGGTTAAGTTCTTTCTATTACATCCTCTCTCTTGAAACCTATATGTTGCATTCCTGATTTCTTTTTCAAAATCATATTTGCTGCTGCAATTTCTGTGAATCCGAAGAAACTGTGAATAGGGAATGCTTTCACCAAATGATCTGCATGGAAACTACAAGCATGGAGAATGGTGTTACGAGCTGTTTCTTTTCTATATAATGTTGTCACTATACCAATTTCTCCAGTTTTTATTCTGACATCCAGATAGGGTATAGACTCTCTACTACAGTCCATAGTAAACTTTAAATGTGGGTTGCATGTATTCAGGTATTGCTTAAAAGCCATAATGTCCTCATCAGAACCCATCCACAGCATAGGCAAATCATCTATGTATCTTTCATATAGTCTAATATGTTTATATAATGGATTGTACAGTTCATTTAAGATGTAAGAATTCTCAAAGACAGACATGTATGCATTTGCATATCCAGGAGCCATTGTGGATCCCATGGCTGTGCCTTTCATTTGTTCAAAAAAGGTTTTCTCAAACCTGAAATAGCTATTTGTGAGGATGAATTCAGCCAGCATTTGCAAAGTTCCTGTTTTAGGGTGCACCCAGTTCCCTTAAATCTAAAAGTTTCTCCCCTTTGTAGTTATTCTTTCCTGATGAGGAATTGAAGTATATAAATCTGCCACATCAAATGTCACCAAAAGCAAATATTCCCTTTCTCCCAGATTCAAATTCACTCCTTTCAAAATATTGATAAAATGTGATGTGTCTCTAACATAAGTTGGAATTTTCTCAACCAAAGGCTGCAAATGATAATTAACATAATTTGAAATTGGTTCGAATAGACTTGAAATGCCTGATACTATTGGACTAGTGGTTCCATCACATTTTTATGTATCTTGGGCATTGTATAGAAAACAGGTGTTCTTGGGAACTTTTGTATAATCAAATCTCCTTCCCAATCTCTCAGGAGGTTTGATAACACAAGATCTTCTACTAATTCATTCAAGACCGTCTTCAATTTCTCTAAAGGATCATTCTCCAGCCTGGCATAGTTTTCCTCATTGTCAAGTAGATGAACACAGATGTTTTTATAACATTCATAATCTAGAATCACAATGCCTCCCCCCTTGTTTGCTGGTTTTATTATGATGTTTTCATCATTTTTGAGATCATTAAGTGCACATCTTTCTGCCTGTGTCAAATTATCACGTCTGGGTCTTTTATCTGTTTCCACTCTAGATAATTCATGTATTTCTTTTCTAACTATCTTTGCATATGTTTCTATAGCTGGAAATAACCCAGTTTATGGATTATATATTGATTTCTCTTTAAGTGCACTTCTTAGCCCCTGTTTGTAATTGTCCACCTGCTGCTGACCACTAAATTGTGCTTTTAATCTGAGGGACCTAAAGAATAACTGCAAATCACATTCCATTTCAAATAAGTGTACTGCTGTGGAGGGAGCAAATGAGATACCCCTAGTCAGTATCCCAATCTCAATTTCATTGAGATTTCTTCTACTCAAATTAAATATTGGGATTATTTCTAATGGTGTCTCTGCTTTGGGCGAGTGTCCCCTCATCCTCTGCCTGTTCCTAGATCTCCTCCTGTGCCTACCCTTGCCTGCTCTATGTCCTCTTCTGAAATACCTCTGGTTCTCATGGCATATCTTGGTTCCCTCTGTTCTTCCACTGTGGACTGTCCTGGAGGTTCCTCAGCAACTGACAGCCAAGGACATGGGGCTACCTTATCCAATATATAACACCCTGCTAGAGTAGTGGTATTATTTTAATCATGACTGTTCCAGGTCATAATGTCAATAAGCAAGTAAAACACAGGTACATCACAAACCCCAATATATGTAAGCACTGCAACTGCAGTAACAAAGGAACATTTTCCTCATGCTCTGCATGAGCTGAAACTTTCAAAAACCATGCCATATGAACCTAATATGGAGGGGAATGATTCTTGGCTGAAGCACTGTCCTGTGGTGCCCCAGTGCAAGTGTGCATTGTTTTCAAACAGCTGGCACAATATTATAACTAAAAGGACAGGAGTAATTGTGAAATCTATGTATATTCAAATCTTAGAAAAGAAGACCTTAAATCATTTTCTGTCTCTCATTATTTTTCTAATAGTATAGTGTTCTGTAAGTATACTTTGGGGATATATTTATTTATTAATTTATTTATTACATTTTGATGACCAGGTAGGCCCACTGTGCCCCGGAGGTCCCTTTTTCAGGGGCGACCCGGAGAGACATTACATGGAGCAGTACATGCAGAGAAGAGGTAACAGAGTATATACAGGTAAGTTAGTAGGTTACAGTCATTCTTGGCATTGATACATAGCGTATGGTGTACCAGAGTAAATTGTTATGAAACCAAACAGAAACCCTAGCACGTTTGTTACCAAGTGTGTTTAGAGGCAATCTGAAACCAAGGTACAGTAGTACAAGTACAGGGTTTGAGTGAAGAAGGAGGAGGTGGGACTTTCAGGTGTTCTGACAGTGGTAGATGCTGACATCAAGCATGTGGGCCTTGAGCCTGGTGCAGAATTTCGGGAGAGTGGATGCTTTCTGTACCATAGGGGGGAGCTTGTTCCACAGGTACAGCTCTGTGAAGACGAAAGACTTGCCTCCTGCATTGGTCTGGATCCTGGAGGTTTCTATCAGCATCCGTCCTGAGGTTCTCAGGGTTCAAGGGATATTTTTGGTGGCGATAGTAGCTGCCAGACTGGGTGGAGCGGATGGGCAGAGTAGCTTGTAAGCCAAGCAGAGGAGAGGGTATTGGAGGTGAGCATCAAAGGTGGGCCACTGTAATTTGGCCAGTGTGTCACAGTGGTGGCTTCTGGGGTGATCTTGGGTAGCAAATTGTGCTACCTTGTTATACAGGATCTGCATTTGGGTGACCTCCAGCTTGGCCATTCCCTGTATTTCAGGGGCAGTGTAGGTCAGCATGGGGAGCATGATGCTTTTTGCAATGGATAGCCTAGATTCTGGGATAAACTGGTCCTTTATCCGCTACGGGATACCCAGTTTGTGGTGGATGGATTTGGTCACTTGTTCCATGTGTTTCTTGTAGGTGAGACATTGATCAAGCATGAGCCCTAGGTACTTTAGAGAGTCCACTACCTTAATGTTTGTCCTGTCAAGTGTGGGAAGCTGTGAGGAGTTGGTCCTGTCTTGTCTCAGGGATCTGGATCCGAACAGTATGGCTTTTGTTTTGCCTGTATTCAGGACCATTCTATTCTTCTTTAGCCGGCCTCCAGGGACATTAGGTCAGTTTGGATAAAACACAGCTGGACTTATCCTTGCCCATATCTAAAATGTGATGCTTATCTTTTTTTTAACCAATATGTTCTGCTCCTTGGCTGTTGGTTGGCCTCACCCTGGTACCTCCCCAGCCCTGTCACTGACATCCTTGTGGATTTACCAGTTATCCCACATTTACAAGGGACCACAGTGTTGGGGAAGGGCCTTCCATGTCAGTCATGCAAGAGCCAGCTATGGGAGCTGGCTTTAACCCCAGGGTAGGCCAGGGTATTTTCCTTATGTTTTTTTGCACCAGTAGTGTGCTGGCCTGCAATGATGCACGTGCATGCATAGCTTACTGCAATGACCCCTTCCCAGCAGAATGCATGTGCTGTACTGTCACCTGGCCTCTGCCAGGTGTCTGTCAAGGGGTGGAATGCATTGTCCCCTCTTCAAGAAGGAGGAAAGCTGTCCTAGGGATACTAGATCCTTCCTCCCATTGGGCCCCCCCCCAAGCAACCCTAATCTGTTCCTAAACCAGAGATGCCATCATAGTGAGTAGTAACATTATGGCTGCAGCACTGGGTCAGCCTGTTACTCTTTTTCTAACCTGGCCCCTCAGAGAGCATGCTACTGCAACTCAAACTCTTTGACATAACAGTAAAACTCTTACAGTATGTAAAACTGTTCTTTGCAAAAATAAAACAACTATGTTTATGCACCAGTTAGGGTTCAGCTTGATGCCACAAAAGTTAAGAAATGTGGCATTAGGGTTTTCAACCCTAACTCCCCTCCCCCACCCACAAAGCAGCAAAAGCAAAAAAAATGTTAGAGTTTGTGTTTCTGGAGTCTTAACGAATCAGTGGTGGGGTCTTCCTTGAGTAAAGACAGGACATCACATATGACATTGTTTGTTCAGGGAATGAGGTGGGTATTAGGGTTGACAACCACAAGGAGTATCCCACCACTGATTCACCAAGACTCCGGAGACTTAAAACCCTAATATTTTTTTCCTTTTCCTGCTTGGAAGGTGGGTGTGGGAAGTTAGGGTTGGAAACCTTAATGCCACATTTCCTGACTTTGGTGGCATCAGGTTGAACTCTAACTTGTGCATTAACATAGTTTTTTTGCATAGAATTTCCCTTCTGTTTGAGATGGTGGAATCATATCCTCATTTGTGCAGGTTCCTTTGAGACCTGTGTAAACAGATGCAGAGACACCTGGCCCTTTGGTGGTATGGTACTCACAGGTGTAAAACCTGTTAAAAATGCTAGACATGTTGCTTTACAACTAGGGCTGTGTGAATTCATTTTAACGAATATTTGGCCTGAGTATTCATATTTGGCAACCAAAATATCTGGGTAATCATATTTGGAGATCATTAAAAATAAAAATAAAAAAAGGCCCACCCCCTCCTTCCCATCCCCAAAACAGCAAGATGTAACCCTCATCCCTCCACCCTCTATCACCAGTCCAATTCCACCATCCCTCCCTCCCCGAACTCACAATATTTTATAACTGTAAGTATATAACAATTTAGAAAGGACCACATTCAAACTGAAAATGGTAACTACGTACAGTATAGAAACAAGCATTTGTCAATGCCGAATGTTTTTTTGCTGATATCAGCATTGGACGTGCAGCAGTTAGACAGATGCAGAATAGGAGTGGCAGTGAAGTATTGAACTCATGCCAATCCCACCTCCACCCTGCAGAGATGGACAGGCATTGGGGTGTGCCTGTGGGTCATTGCCCATAATGTTCATTGCATTTCACCTCACCCTATCCTGTAGACACCAACAAGTGCTGATATGTTCCTTGGGGTGTTCAGCTTCATAGTCACCCTATTTCATAAGGACATACGCTGAAATGGGTGTAGTACAAGAGAACTGGGTGAAGGCTGGGGCTGAAGAGTGCAAGGCACACCTTGAT
This sequence comes from Neoceratodus forsteri, assembly GCA_016271365.2. Taxonomy (NCBI): domain Eukaryota; kingdom Metazoa; phylum Chordata; order Ceratodontiformes; family Ceratodontidae; genus Neoceratodus; species Neoceratodus forsteri. The sequence goes on along the minus strand of CM057449.1, from coordinate 603,534,011 downwards.
GCCTGTCAATGGCTTCAGGGTGTGGTTGGATGGCGTGAGCATTATAGCCAGTGATCCAAAGTTACACCTCTGATGCCTGTCAGCCTGTACAGGGTGGGACATTATGGTTAGAAACCCTAACGCCCAGGGCGTGTGTTGGGATTTGCACTACAAATTTTCAACATGGCCTTTTTGTGACCCCCCACCTCAACAAAGCATTTGGGACCTCTTCTCATGAACAGTGGCACTGTGATTTTGTCACTGTGTCCCAAACTTTGAGTTCCCACAGCAACCATGCCATTCTGAGCCACATGTGCAAAAACACAGATCAGACAAGATGTGAAGAATGACAGCTGTACCATTCATTGGGAGGTGTGAAGAGATGGCAATGTTGAAAATCTGTAGTGAAAATATTAAAAATGCTCAAAGTTCTGAGCATACGTGGAAACTGCACAACACATGCTTGTACTGCAGTCATTTAGTGGAATTATTTCACCAAATTTTCAACACAGACATTTTGTGACCTCTGCTCATGAACACTGTCACTATGATTTTCTTAATCTGTCCGAAACATCAATTTCCCACAGCAACCACGCCATTGTGCACCAGATGTGAAAATGCATATTTTGAGCAGGATATGAAACATGACAGCTGTACTGTTCATAAGGAGGAGTGGCAAAATGCCAATGTTGAAAATCTGGAGTGAAAATATTACAAATTTGTGAAGTTACGAGGGTGTGTGGAAACTGCGCAACACACACTTTTAACACAGTCATTTTATGGACTTTTGTCACCAAATTTTCAACATAGGCATTTTAGGACCTCTGCTCATGAACAATGTCACTGTCATTTTCTTAATCTGTCCTGAACACTGATTTCCCAAAAGCAATCGCACTATTCTGTGCTGGGAGTGTAAAAACAGATTTTGGCCAGGATGTGAAAAATGACAGCTGTACTGTTCAGAAGGAGGTGTGGGAGAATGCCAGTGTCAAAAACCTGGAGTGAAAATATTACAAGTTCACAAAGTTACAAGCATGCATTGAAACTGTGCAATGCACGCTCATAATGCAGTCATTTTTTGGAATTTTCTTACCAAATTTGCAACATAGGCTTTTTGAAAGCCCACCTCATGAACAGTGACATTGTCATTTAATTAATCAGTCCAGAAAGGTGATTCCATGCAGTGACTGCAAAATCACCTTTCAGACCTAATAACGAGATGACAGTGACTGAATTCATGAGGTGGGTCTCAAGAACCCCATGTTGAAAATTTGGTGCCAAAATTCGAAACAATGGCTGAGATGTGCACCAAAGTTTGAAGAGTGCAGATGTGTTTCTGATTCACCAATGATCATCATGCCACACTCCGTAGGTAAGTATGGGTTGAGGGGGTGTGGGGAGGTAGAATACGCAGCAGGTGGGCATGGGTTGGGGAGGAGCATGGGGCTCAGCAAGGGACAGTTTTCTTTTTTAACAGGACTTAAAAATTTAAAAAGACATTGCTGGACACTTCTGGCATGCTGGAGTGGGCTCCCAGCATGCCCTCTGGCCAGGTGTTTGTTGGGAAGGTGGGTACTAGTGCCAGTTGGGATTGGGCACCCCATTGGCCATACAGTGTGGTGGGGGGAGTGGGAGTGCATGAGCTGAGGGGCGTTGGGCACTCCCTTGGCAAATAACAAATGGGGGGTGCATCATGCCGATGGGGATTGAGTTACCCCATCAGCAAATGAACTGGGAATGGGGACATGACAACAGGGGGATTGGGAACCCCCAAGTCAGCTTTCATGGGGACTCTGAGGCGGGCGGTAAGAGCCGCCGCCCACCACCATGTTATAGGAAATGTTTCATCAGGCATGGCACCGCCCTGTAATGACAGGTCGCTCCCTCATTGCAGTGGTGGATTAATTTCAAGGTGGTGGCACGCTGGCTGAACTAGTGTCAGCAGCAGTGTGCCACTGCATTGGGGCAAGTGGGCCAAGCCTCAAAAGGCACTGGGAGCACTGGCCTTTCACAGTGCTGCACCTCCAAAACCCCTCTTCTCTCCTAAGCTGTGACAAAATGTTTCTTGTGCATGTGTGCAAGCAAACATAAAAAAAGGGAGGTAAGAGCTGGCTGCAGGATGGAATGCAGAATATGAATGGATGTTTTGGTATGTGCCTTATCTTTTTGGTCCTCTTCAAGCTATGCCAGCCTAATAAACTGAATTCTCTTGCAGTCACAATGGAGTCAGTATTTGATTTTTCTAAGTTGCCCACTTTAAAGCCTAGATCTTGAGTGCACCTCTTTTGAGTTTTCCACATTAAAGAATTCTTCACTTGAAATCACCTATCTTACTGGAAACATTACAAGACTACGGCATCTTGGAGGACTGTAGATCACATTCAACATATCACCAGTAGAAAATGATCTATCACATTCTATTCCAATAGAATCCATAATTCACATTCTATGAGTATAGACAATGCCCACCCAAGAAAAAATGCTTCTGTCTAAATTATTCTTCCCAGTCTCTCAACAATGCCTGCTGTAACATAGAATCATATGGAAACATAGAGTCTGATGGCAGATAAGGACCACTTGGTCAGCCTAGTCTGCCCATTTTTCCCTACCAACTGTATTACCGCAGACCCTACTTGGTCTCCAGCATTACCGTAACTAATTGTTTTTAGTGAAATCCTCACTGTGTACATAGATATTGTAGCTGCTGTGTGTTGTGGGGGAATGTTCTTGCATTCTTGAGCACATGATATTAATAATTGTACTCTAAATATACTGAGAAGTTGGCAGGCTGTTTGTTTGTTGGCTGACCATGATCTGACTTATGATGCTGTGAGAGACATCATTTCTGGGAAGCAACCTGCTAACTACTCTGTATATTTCTCTCTCACAGTGCCATAAGTCAGATCATGCTCAGTCTACAAACAAAAAGTGTGCCAGACTGTGGTCAGTGAAGTTTAGCTGGGATTCAGTTTATTTCTGCCTGTTTTCCCCATTTATTTTTGCCTGTTTTTCTCACCCATTTCCTTTGTTTAGTTAGTTAGGGCAGTAAGTGAGTGAGTTAGTCTTTAGAACGATACCGGGAACATTTCAACCAACCGTGTAGTGTTTTCTGGGGCTGTTGTTCCGTCCTGATATCGTCCTGACCGAGAAAGAATTTGAGGATCAGAATTGGATTAGGTTGGATCTGATCTGCTACTGCTTTTTCTGTCTGTGTTTGGCTGCGACTGACATAATTGGGGATAGGAAGCTACGTGGTGAAGAGTCCAAGAAAAGGAGGTGGATTGCCGGAGGAAAAATGATCTGCAGTTTTGGAGCAATACCTAAGAGGACTTGACTGTGTTTTATTTGTCTGTGGATTGAGCAGCTACCTGGCTAATCCTGAGTTGGTACTTTGAGTAGGCATTGGAGACTGGACTGATTTGGTGCAATGGTCGACTTGGTCCTGTGGGGTAATTTGCAGCTAAGGCTTGTGGCTGCTCAGGGGACTGAGCTGTGGTTCTGGCAGGGTAGCCAGCCAGGTGAGCTGACAGTTCCCTAGGCTGTCTGGGGGGGCCAACCAGGGGATTGGCACCAGCGGAGAGCAGTGGTGTCGGCTGTGAGTATTTTCGGCCGCAGTCCCTTGAATGGGCTTTTCGGGACCCTGTTTTGGCACTAAAAGGAATCTGTGCAACAACTCCACCTACGTATGGTCAGACTTAATTTTACTACTTTATAATTTATATTGTAGCTTCTGATTTGGCAGTGAGAGTGCCTGTATTTGCATTGGGTCCCCAGGGAGTGAGAGGGCCTGGGGGTCTGAAGACATCTGTTATTCTGGATTCATCAGTTGTTTGCACCCCAGTGAGAGGAGGTGCATTCAAGAACTTGTTGTACATTCTTTGGTTTAATTTACAGCTAAAAAAGAGATTTCAACTTTTGTGACTGGAACTTTTAAGTGGTGCTGGGGAGTAAGGCCTACCCGGGGCCTGCCCAGTTTACTATAGTAGGGGAGTAGAAAATAAACTGGAATTTTTATGAAGAAATTGGTTATGGATCTATTTAATAGACTGTTTACTGGACTCAGAGGACTATCTATGATTAATATCTAGTCACATGAGAGGTGGCTTGGAAAGTCTTCCAAAGCTCCGTTCCTGCAGTGGTGTGAGCACTGTGGGGGTTGGGGGTAGAGAAATAAAATCAAAGCCATTAACTAGAGACTTGAAGGAACTTTTCGGACAATAGAGTATTATATAGTTTCTCGATTTGATAAGGGTTAACTTATTATATATTTTTAAGTAAGGAGATAAGTTGTTGGAAAGTTAATAGAGGGGGAGGAAGTGTATTGGGTGAGTGGGGTTGTGAGTGAAAATATTGGGCTGTGAGGAGTGTATGAAATATGTGCTGGGGTATTAGGGACACAGTCAGGCAGTACTCCCCCTCAAGACTAAAGAATCTTCGTCCCTTTGAACATCCTTCACTCCCTGTAGAAGTTTATAATAGATGTTGAGCTTTCAGCATCTTGAGATGAGGGAGTGGAAGGAGTCGGAGATCCTGGAACTCTTGGGGGGATGGGAAAGGAGTGGGCAGATAGAGACAGTGAGAACCAGAAGATGCCCTGGGGTGAAATGGGCACAGGAACAAGGTTATCCTTGCCTTGTACCCATACCCAAGGGCTCTGACTTGGTCAGGAAGGAAGTGGGGCCATCCTTGGATTCTTGTCCCTTTCAGGCGGTGTTAAGCAATGCCAGGTTGATTAGGAATAAGACCGCAGTGGTTGCAGATCTTGTTATTTCTGTTGACCTGGCTTGCATTATCGAGACCTGCCTGGATGCAAGTGTGGGCCCTATTTTGGAGTCTGCAGTTCCGGTTGGGTTCTCGGTGATTCACCGCCTGAGAGTGGAACTTAGGGACAGGGGGGGTTGCAGCCTGCTTTAGAAAGGAATTGCATCTCAGGGAGGTGCCAGTTGGAGACACCAACTCCTTTGAGTGTATAGTGGGTACAGGTGCAGGCTACAGGACTCTTCTCATCTACCGTCCACCATGTGATGGGAGAGAGTTCATGAGGGAGGTTGCAGATTTCATCATCAGGATGGTATTGGAGTCTCACAGATAGTTAATTCTGGGGGACTTCGATGCCTGGGTCAACAATGAACCCTCACCATTTGGACAAAACCTCCTCCAGTTGATGGATTAATTGGGCCTGACATGGATTATTACCTCTGCAACCCACGAAGGGGGGCACACATTGTACTTGGTGTTCCATCTGGGGATGGAGATCTCCAATGTGGAGGTGGAGCCAATTGGTTGGTCTGACCACCCTGAGATTCAGTTTGGCAGCCCCCCCAAATAGGCCTGCCCCTTAGGAGTTAGTGCAGTTCCGTCCATTGAGAGGAGTTACATCAGAAGGCCTAATGACGAAGCTGGACTTCTCGGGATTTCCAATGGATAGCATTGACCCAGAGCCCCTGGTGTTGGCCTATAATAGGGCTGTTGTGTGGCCTTAGATGTCATTGCTTCAACTCATGTTCGCCCTCTTACTCTTCACCCTTGGGCCCCCTGGTTTAATGGGGAGATCCATGAGCTGAAGAGACAAGGGCGAAGATTGGAAAGACACTGATGGAAAACTCACCTGGAGGTGGATACGCTTAGATTTTTGGATCAGTATAAGATCTACCAATCAGCAATTTCCCATAAGAAAGCAGAGTTCTTGTCCAGGAAAATTGCTACAGTGAAGAATAAGCCAGCCCAGCTCTTCTGAACTGTGGACAGACTGTGCAATCCAGACTGTCTCCATGCTGGTCGAGCGTTGTCACAAGTACAGTGAGGAGTTTGCACAATTTTCTACTGATAAGCTGTCCACCATCAGGGATGAGATCAGCCAGTGCCTTCCCATTGGACCTTGCACTGATCAATCAGGTGGTACTAATGCCCAGTTGACTTGGTTCACCTTTAGCCAACCTGCAGTCATGGATATAATGAGGATTGTTCAGACTTTGCAGCCAACCTACTGTAGTTTGGATCTGGGTCCTTCACACCTACTAGTGGGGAGTGTAGAGGTCATCGGCCCGGTCCTTGATGGGATAGTGGTGGTTTCATTGGAGAAAGGGATCTTTCCAGATCCCTTAAAGGAAGCAGTAGTATGCTCCCTTCTGAAAAAAACCTCCCTTGATCCCGACTGCCCAGCTAACTACAGAACAGTCTCGAACTTGCCCTCTATAGGGAAAGTTATTTGGAAGGTGGTCACCTTGCAGCTGGAGGATCATTTAGCCTGCCACAATATCTATGACCCTCTCCAGTGTGGATTCAGGAAATGGCATAGCACTAAGATGGACCTGGTGCAGGTACTAAATGATGTGATGGCTAGAGATCAAAGAGACCATTCCATCTTGGTTCTCCTTGACCTCTCAGCAACGTTTGATACCATGGATCATGGAGTGATGCTCAAGCACCTGTGGTCTTTCTGTGGACTGAGTGGGCAGTTCTCAGTTGGTTCTGATCCTTCCTTGAGGGCAGATCACGGAGAGTGGTGTTGGGGATTCATTCCTCGGGCCCTCACTGGCTGCCCTGCAGGGTTCCACAGGGTTCGGTGCTGTCCCCCATGTTATTCGCTGTGTATATGCTTCCATTAAGGGACATTATAAGATGGTATGGGCTGAGTTTTCATGGCTATGCTGATAACTCTCAGCTGTACATGTCTTTTGTACCTGAATAGGAGTCTGATTCAATCACGATGTTTAATAACTGCCTACTGGAGATACAGAACTGGATGAGTACCAGCTGGCTTCGATTAAGCTCAAGTAAAACAGAGGTATTGGCAGTGGACCCTAGTTTTAGGATGACAAGGGCAAAGGGGGGGACCCTCAGGTCTATACCTTGGGGGAAACCCGCTTCTGGCCTCAGACCAGGTGCATAACCTGGGCATGGCATTTGATGAGGCCTGACCCTGAGAAAGCAGGATTCAGCTGTAGTCAAATCCTCCTTTTTTCCATCTAAGGAATATAGCCCGGGTGAAGCACCTGGTCCCGCCCGAAGATCTTCATACCTTGGTCCATGCCTTTGTCACCAGTCATTTTGATTATTGCAATGCCCTCTATCTAGGGCTACCGGGGGTGGATATCCACCTCTTGCAGCTAGTGCAGAACACAACGGCGATGTTGTTGACTGGAATCCCTAGATCCAGTCATATAACACCTGTGCTGTATGAACTGCACTGGCTGCCCATACAGTGGTGGATCACTTTCAGGGTCGCATTGCTGACCTATAAGGCCCTATGTGATTTGGGATCTCACTATCTGAAAGAACTCCTGGTTTCTTACTGCCCCTCCCACTCACTCTGATCCTCTGGTGAGGGATTGCTAGAGATTACCAGGGTATTCCCTGAAGACATCTGGAGGAAGATCTTTTCCCTTTATGGCACCTACCCTGTGGAATTCTCTACCTCGCCAGATACGAGATAGCCTGACCATGGAAGGATTTAAAAAATCCTTAAAAATGTATTTGTTTAACCAGGTATTTTCAGGTTTTTTCTGAGTGGTTGTCATTGCCTTGTTATCAGTTTTATTGATTTTAAATATTGTTATTGTACTTTATTGTAAAGGCGCCCTGAGCTTAGGAAGGGCGCCTTACATAAATACATTTTACTTTACTTACTACTTCAGTATATTTCAGTGCAGACAGCATGTGCAGGAGTAATGATATCCCAGCAAAGGATAAATGTGAAATCTGTCACCCTATCACCCCCACAACAAACTCCTCATTGTGACACACTGAGGGTTAGGATATGATTATTGATATCATGTGCTCGAGTATGCAAGAATACCCCCCCAATCCACAGCAGCTACAATTTCTATGTACAGTGAGGATCTCAGCAGAAAAGGATTTACTGACGTTCTCTTTGGAGGCACAGGAATGCTAAATATCAGGACACACACTTTTATTGATAATAGAGTTTTTACAGTACTTCCCAGGAAACCACCTGGTGAACTCCTTGCTGTGCAGCATGAAGAGACTATCCTGGGGGCCCCTTGGTCCACTCCTCAGTCACTGTCCTTGGTAAATATACTGTTCTGGTGTTTCAGTTTGTATGTCAGTATTAGATTAAAGACAGTAAAACACAGTATCACAGACTTTTATCTTTGCCATTGTCAGCTAAACTAGGAAGAGTTCATGAGTCGTAGGGGATTGTTATAAAATTAACAGACAGACTAATTAGAAACCTGAGAAAGCGCGAGAGTCAGCATGAAAACATTTAGCTGTTTTTAAGGGGATGGACACATTTGAATATGTGATCTGGCATCTCTGTGCAATAAACATTTGCTTTTATCCTTTATACCAGTTTTGATTGTTTATGAGACCTCCCGTGATATGAAGCCGTGCTGTTGTTGCTGAAATTTCTGTGAGTATTTTGCATGGCTCTATCGTGCTGTTTTTACCTGCTTGTTTGTGCCTTTCATGGACAGACTAATTACGAAATTTTTCTTTCATGTTTATGAACTTCTCAAACCAAGGGAACTTTTCTATTGGCATACATTGTGTATATTTTATTTTTTCCACAGGATATTTAGCGCCTGCAGGTTTAGAAGAACAGCAGAGTATGACAGTCTTCAGTCACTTCTCCGTTCTCATTACTAAAGCTTTACCCAACCCCATAAGTCCTCTGTGCATATGGTACTTAAAGTACTGCACAGCTCCTTTCACTTTCCCAATCACCATTCAACAGCATTGAAGCTGTTCTATGCATGTCATACGTTATCTCAGAGCCCACTTGCGAGCAGACGCGGAAATGGTAAAAACGCAATTTTTCAAATATGAATAGCTTAAAAATTACAAAACTCCCAAACATCAATCCCCCCTAGGAAATCCTTCCCCATCAACCTACACAGCCCTACAAAATTTTGCAGTTTAAGGATTTTTAGTGTTTTATGTAGACGAGAGCAAAAATTCAAGAAAAAAACCTTATTGAAGTCAATTGGAAAAATATATATTTTTTCACACTTCAATGTCTCTTAAAATACTAAATCAATTTACATGAGACTTTCAGGGTTTGTGGATTCTGTTACATAAAAAAACACCATGAAACTTTCATCTAAATCTGTAAATCGTCTTTCTGAAAAAACAAACACAAAATTTAGTTTAACATAGAACTCACCAGCCACCCTAACTATAGAGGCGCTGCTGTGCCCCTATAATGAATCTGTTAGCCCCACTGTGAAATGTTCAATATTGTGTCTTCTCTATCTCACAATACACAGCCACATTCACACACACACACACACACACACACACCTCTTTATTACTTGGTCTTCTTAAGTGTTGCATTGTATAACAACATCCTCATTTATTTGTAACAGACAACCAAGAGTTGCTGCAGTCAATAACCTGCAAATCAAAAGTGAACAGGCTACGTAGCCTCAGAGTCATTGGTTGTGTATTTCTCATAAGCAATTAAACAACTGATCAACACCTAGTGACCCATGAGTGACAGGTGAATAAGAAAGGTAGCCCAGACTGTCATGAGTTGAATATTTCTCATAAACAATGAGGCACAAGTCATATAATGGGTTCCTTCACAGTTCTTATGAAAATAGAGAAGTGCTATCACAGAAAAAAAAAAACAGACAATGGGGAATGATCGATCAGTTGTCAGACTACCCGTCTGCTACAAAATGACAATATCTCATTTAACATTACAAAGTTCTGGTACAGCAAACATGAAGTATCTTTTCACAGAAAGTCAGGGGCAAGCAGTAAACCCTGTGATGAATTGAGCTGATGTCACTCACAGAAAATGAATATTTCTTTACAGTAATGACCAGATGGTAAAAAATTTGAGCTCCAAATTAAAACATGCATGACAAATGCCTGGAAAACACAGAAAGACAAAAACCCAACCTGGAGTGAATTCTGTCTATAAATCTTTTTTTTTCCCCATAATGCAGGCAGTTCTAATGGGAATTAAATTATTAAGAGGCACTACAAGGAGAATACAAATGCCTCACACATTTTTTTCTGGAACTTTGAAAAAGCATTCTGTATTAATCAGAATACGTTTTGCTACACTTGAGCCAATGTGGATTTAAATACTGTATGTCCCTTCAAGTTCAAAATACAGGAGGAGAAATTAGCCCTGGCAATGCCATGGTAAAATAATTGTAATTAAGTATTTGAAACTGTACATTTAAATTTTCATTCATAACAGTGAAGTAGAAATATCCAGTTGTACTGAGGCCTTCCAAACAATTAAGTTTTATGGACGGGAATGAACTACACATGTCTATCACACTAGTTTTTGGGAAAGGAAGTCTTTTCAAAGTTCCAAGATGGTAAGAGATGCCAAGCAACAAACTGCTGCTAAACCTAGAACAGAGAAACAATATGTTGATAAGCACCATGAGGCCAGAAAATACACAACATGAACTGCAACAAACAGGTTTGCAGCAAAAAATAAATCTAGTATTTTACCAATTGCTCAACAGACTGATGGGGACTGGTCACAGAAACAAAAATAGAACATGCCCCAGAGTTACACTGATAAACTTTCATTCATCGAAGTACATTTTTTTTCTCTCTAAATGCCCCGTTGTTGTTTCTCTGCTGTCGCTGTGCCAGGGCTGGCATCAGGTAGTTTGCAGTGCTTGTATTTTGTTTGTGTTTTATTCTTGCTAAACCAAGAGCAGTGGTTGTGTACATTCAAGAAATAACTGTGCATCTTTCAAATATGTATCTGCAGTATGTCTTGGTTAAATGATGGTGCACCCTATATCATTTCCATATTAGTTGCAGCAGCTGATTTTTTTTAGACTTTTATACAACATATCTCAATAAATTTGGAAAGGATGTTGAAGGAGGTAAAATTAAGGGAGACTGGTTTAGAAACTCATTAGTGACATCATACAAATAAATAAATGGGGGACAGAAAATCATATATTTTGAACTCTCACCTCCCTCCCATTACTCCCAGACTCATTTCCATCTCATTATTCCACACTCTCGATGGTGCTGTGATTAAGGGTGTATCCACTGTTAAGTATATTGGGCCTGACTGGGCCATCATCTAGATTTCTGATTGCACATTTCTGCTATACACCATAAGTTCCAACCTAAGCTTGGTGCACTATTCTGGAACAAAGTGAATATCCTACTTCCTGCTCTCTGTGAGATTATTTTTAAAGCTAATTCTCCCCTATTTTTCATTATGGTGACATAATTTACCGTGGAGCTCCCACATCCTCCCTTGCCAGACTAAACTGCTCTTTTACTCTTTTTGTCATTTTGCCTTAGACTGTCCCCCTTATACCCACCACTGCTCATCCTACTCTGCCCTCCCCCCTCCCCGATGCTATGTGCCCTTCTCATTGTGCCTCCTTTATATCCAAATGCTGATTTGGTTCTTTTCCCTCCTACCTTATCTCCTTCTTATCCTCTCCCCTTCCTTCCTCCTACCCTCTCCATAGCAATGATTACTATTCCCTTTCTATTACATCTAGGAAATGTAATGTTGGTCAAGGTGCCTTTTCATGTCACTTCCTTTAACTCTTCTACCCTTCCCCTTTCAGTCTGCTCTGCTTCTTTTTCTTTATGATTTTTCTGCTCCAGCATGCAACTGTACATGAGCTTGACATCTTCAATGTTCTTCCTCCTCCTTACTCATATTGCCCTTGACATTTTGCCCCCCTCCCTCACTTGCCTGCAGTGGTAATTTCTCCTTGTATAACCTAACTCAACATTATGTACCACATGTACCTGTTGTACTGGTATGACCTAAAATGTTTATGATTATGCTCATTTAATGCACTGTGTTGCTGTATATGACTATTATTTTTGCAATGCTGTTAATTACAGTATATTTTCTCTCCCCTTGTACTGTCTTACATACCCCACCCCTTTGGACACATCTGGAAACAAACTGTTATCAACTGAATAGGCCTTGCCTGGTAAAACCTTTGAACTAAATAAATAAATCCTCTATATAATAGCAGGATTTGACTTACTTACCACTTTATACTTATAAGTGGAGGGGTAAGAGTCAAACATTATCTCTGCCCACTATTTTAGGAGAACAAAGCAAAATGCAACACAAAATGCCAAATGCAAAATTCTCCTAATATGGTGACCTCAATTTTTTTTTCTTTCAAAATGTTGTTTTCTACTTGGGACGGTTTCAGAAAATCAATATTTTTGGGGGAGAGGGACTATCTCATCAACCATTGTGGGAAGGGTGAAATTTCCTGGTTTGGAAAACCTGTGTTAAGTGGTAATCAGACTTGTTCTACAAGGCTAACCCTCCTCAGCAAATTGCATAAGCCAGAAAGCTTAGTTTCAGATATGCAGTTTGATAGATTCCCATAACACCCCATTTGTCCCTTATAAAACCTTGTTTCAACAATGTTTGTGAAGGTATTCATGAAACCTTTCATGATGTAAGCCCTAAACATTAAAGAGCTAATGGAACCAAAACAGACAGATATGAAAATGATACAAATTTTAAGAAGTAGTCAGTTGTAAATTTTATTTCTAAAGTATTTTTCCTTTTCCTTTAGCTCATTAGACAGTTTTTAATGCAATAATATTGTGCTGAATGTATGGAATAGATCTCATCCTGGCCACCAACATATCTAGCTCTAGTCCCCCCACTGCATCATCAGCATTGTGAACTCAGAGTGTGACATCACAGAGGACTATCCTGGCAACTACTGAGTGGCTGTTCCTAAGCAGCAGTGATATCACACTCAGTTATTTCACAATGCTGATGATGTAGTGGGTGGAACAGAGCTAGATATGCCAACTACCAGGAAGAGTTCTGTTCTATACAGCACATGTGCTAACATCAGGCAAACCATCTTCTAATAAACGAAGGGAAAATGAAAAAGAACCTCAGATATAAAAGGTAATGGTTGACTGCTTTTAAAAATGAATATTACTTTTAGGTAGTACACTAGCTCTTTAAATTGGGATGGGGTGAAATAGAGTAAAATAGAATTACTACCCCTCTAAAGTTTTGCCAGTTCTTAAGGCTTGAAGCAAAGCAAACCTCACTGTAAATACTCTCATGCCTTGTTCAATATGCATATTATATGGGTTACATAAATCAATGCAATAATTATATATGAACCACAGAGGTGCTTGGACAGTGAACTGCCTTGTCCAGAGACCTATGTATGGGTTCCTCTGAATCTAAGTCTGTGGAACTGTGCCCACAAACTAGATAATTTTATCATATAATCTGGATAATGTCACCAGATAATATCCTGGATATCTGATTGTCAATTCAGGACATTGGATATAAATCAAAAAGGTTCATTATCTGTGATACGTGCTGGATGTCACGGATTATCCAAGAATATAGTTAACACCATACTCTACTACAAGTGCAATGATAATGTTTGATGGTAACTCAGTACTCCAATCAGATTTCGACTTACTCTTCTCCTGTTCATCAAAAAATGCTTGATTTTTAATGCAACCAAAACTAAGTCTATGGTGCTTGGATCTCAGAACTTGCTAAGTCATTCAGATTATTCACTTTTAATCATATCATCTGATAGAAATGGTAAATCAACATATTCCAATATCTAGAAATCTTGCTTGATGTAACCAACCATTCAGTTATGCATGTACAATTGAGGTGCAGACTTGAGAGTGACACGTGGTAGGGGAGTGGTGTCAGTTCATCCACAAGTGTCCAAAGAACACCCAGGACCTACATGCCATGTATGGTGACCCTTAGGGCCAAACATTAATAGGGCAAAGAACCTATAGAAAGAATAATTTATAGGAGAAGGATGTCCCTTAATGATAATTTAGTCATTCATTGAATCCTTATTTATTTTGAATTTGAACTGATCTAAACTTGAATGGATAAAGCTACTGTACATCTGTTCCCAGTTAACAGAACACAAATCAGTGGAAGGGTATAGATAAAGTTTAAACTGCATGAACTGAAGGTATGCTTCAACACATAGGGTGACTATGATATACATTACATATTTTATTTATTTATTTAATTTTGGTGACCGGGTAGGCCCACTGGGCCCAAAGGTCCCTTTTTCAGGGGCGACCCGGGATAACAATACCTTTCTAATACAGGGAAATCTTGTTGCAGTGTTATACAGTCACTGTTTTGCAGTTTGATTACATGGTTATCATCATGATACAGTCTTGTTTTCAATGCAGCTAGACCTAGTATTAAGAATGGCAAGTTGTTGAGAATTCTTGGTAGGAGAGAGATACCATGCAAGGGATGGAGAATGGGGATTCAGGGAACTTGAGCCCCTTGTTGTTTGAAGAGGTTATTCCATTCACTCGCTTTTTTGACAGAGGGTAGTGCTTTTTGAGCAGAAGGTAGTGGTATCGGAGGCAGTTATGTGCCGTGGCAGAGGCATGTGCTCGTAGCAATCATATGTGCTTTTAGTCTGGTGCAGAAGTTCATGAGTAAGGAGGCCTCCTGCACCGGAGGTGGGAGGTTGTTCCATAGGTTGTGAGCTAGGGAGGAGAAAGATCTGCCCCCTGCATTTGTTCTTACTCTGGGGACTGAGAGTAGCCTTCGTGCAGACATCTTTAGCCTCCTGGGGTTGTGCTTTAGTGCTATAGTTCCTGCTATGCTGGGAGGGGTGGGCAGGTTTAGCAGTTTATATGTTTGGACCAGCAGGGGGTATTGCAGGTGGGCGGTCCAGGAGGGCCAGTGTATCACAGTGGTGACGTATATACATTTCTTTGCTTTATATTTTATTCTTCAACTTTATGTTTGGAGACTGAGAACAGATGATATACATCCCCAAGATGGGAGTTGCATAATATGATGTGCCTATGCAGTAAGGGAGCTTGGCTGCAGTATTATTCTTGGGGACATGCTGCTCTACCAGTAGTGGAGTGAATGACATTATCTAGCCAATGGGAACAGTTTTCCTTTCCAATAATGACCTAGAGGACTGTAGGAGCAACAGCTTCCCAGATTTCTTCCTGGATGCATATTTTGTCCAGTAGGTGGGTTGACTTGAAGTTTTCCCATGGCATTTTACTGTGACTCCACTGGCTTTGATCAGCATATTTTTAAATGGTATGACTATCACAGCTAGAAATGGTCTCCAGCTCAGTGTGCCTTTCCCCCTTTCCCTGACAATAAATTTGAAATGAAAAAATAAATGTTGATCTGAATGTTCTCTCCTCAGATGAAATCACCACCATAAAATACTACTCACCTGTTGAAACTGAGGGAAGGGACTCTTGTGACCTATGGTAATGTTATTCAGTCAGTTACCATGGCAGAGAGTGGATTGACTCATTCTGTCTGTATTAATACTGCATACAGTGTATCTAAACAGAGATCCACAGACAGAAATTTGGACCATATTCTATGGTAGGGAGATACTTGAATAGCAATTATTTAACATCAACTGAGAAGGCATGTGTTGTTGGTATAATAAGTGATGTGGCACTGGCACAGGAAATAATGTACTATGACTTAATTGCCACTAAAATGATTGTATGACACTTGTGCAGATCTTTGAAAAATAAGACTTTATGGACAGTTTGGACAGCTCCATACTAATAATACTCAGTTAATCCCTGAACCATTTCTGTTTGTGTATAATTCTGTGCTGGCAACACAATATGTCCTACTTGGCTAACCCTGAACATATGTGTGTATATATATGTCAGTGTGTTGGTATCTAAATAAAGTCATTTGGGAAATTTGATAGGGAAAGTGGAAATAAACAGGTAACAAAAAATTATCTTTGATTCTTGCTTCACAACAGTTGCAAAATTTGTGGAATGCTCCTCAATATTATCACTTAGAATTTCCCCAACCCTACACTTCAGTGTGAAATTTCAAACCTGAAAATCATTTACATCTGTAAAACTCACTGTAGAGCAAGCCTTCTGTGTAACAGATTATCTACATCCCACACTCTAGTTTGGGTTTATTTCCTCTGTGATCTGAGGAAGTGGCCCACAATTGATCTGCTTCCCATTGTTGGGCAAGGAATGGTTATGACACTAGGTATGCGTGAGATTGCTCACACTTTTCCTTTGGAGTAATGCCATAATGGACCAAAGTAACTTTTTCATAGGGATCCCCTGGGAAAGCAAATAGTGTTTCTATCACTTAAGCAGCATTCATATCAATATACCTATGGATCACATGAAAACATCGAAAATCCTGATAGAAAAAAATGATCTGGTGTATGCAAGACAAACATTATGAGGACAGGCTGGAGGCCCTTAGCATGTTTATGCTAGTGAAACTGAAGGTTTAATATGAGATGTGATCTCTATCTTCCATGTATACAAGGGCTTCAACAGGATCAAACAGTGAATGGTGTCTTCCAGAAAACACAGGAACATGCCCTAAAGCCCACAGGTAGTAAATTCATGGGCCACATTACTAAGTACTTCTTGTCCCAGAGGAAGAGAAACCTGTTGAACAAAGTAAAAACAGAGACTGTAGTCATAAGGACAGTATTGGCCTCCAAGGTAAATCTTACAAAGTTGTGTTTACCAAGGGAATCACTAGATACTGTACCCTGGGTAGTGGAGTGGCAGGGAACACCTTTGTGTTAGTGCATGTTTTCACAGCATTTTATTTATTTATTGAAATGTTTCACCAGGAAGGCACACTGAGCAACAAGTCATTTGTCTCCCAGTGTGACCTGGGGGGAAGGGGTACAATTGGAATGAGACATTAAACATTCACGTTACAAGATCAACATTAATATACAGTTGTAAGGCAGGTGTTACAAACAGTGTTACAACAGTGTTGCACATAATATGGAGAAAGAGTGGATAATAATAAGTGCTGGATTAATAAGTAAACAAGTGCTCATGTGAAAGAAAAGGGGGAAAGGGAAGGAAGGAAGGGGTGAGGTGGGGAGAGGGGGAAAAGTAGTGTCCCTGGAGACCCCTTCAGGATGTGAGGAACCCTGCAAGGGGACTGGGGACTACAGAGAACGGGGTAACTCAGTGTCCCAGAAAGACCCCTTTAAGATGGTGGGGGAAGGGAGCAGATGAGATACAAGCCATTGGAGGTAGGAGAGGGACCCATGGAATGCATTCCGGGTTCTTTACATTCTGTGAGAGATCAAGGGAGGCTGGTAAGGGGGAGCAATTTGGGGGAAGGAGAGGAGGGCTAGAGATTTGGGGGGGTGAGTGTGCACAGAGTAAAATGAAGGTGAGGGTAGAGGGATAGGTTTGTCCAGGGCTTAGAGGAGGGACTTAGGGAGGGACATGGCAGGATCAGCTAGGTGCAATTAATTTTTGAGAACAGAACTGATGGAGTAGGTGGAGGATGAGTGCTGTTTTGAGGGGGAAGGAATTACAAATTTTTGGGAGGCAGTGAGAGTAAACAGATTGGCCAATTTGGGTGGATCTGAGGGGGACAACCAGGATACTGGAGTCAGTTGATCTAAGGGAATGGGAGGGTGGGGGGATGTTATAAAGGTGGAGGTGAGGTAGGAAGAGAGCTCACCCAACCAGTGCTTGGAGGTGAATTTAGCACAGTGGGACAGTCACCTATTTGTTAAAGAGGGGAATGATAGGGCATGATAAAGATCACAGTTATGGATGTGAGGTGGGGCATTCAGGGCAAAGAGGCAGAAGGAATTGAAGAGAGTGTCCAGTCTGGCCAGGGAGTACTTAGTGGCAACACCATAGTCTACGTCACAGTAGTTTAAATTGGGCAGTATCAACTTCTAAACAAGTTCGGACCTAGCTGTAATAGGGATGCAACTATTGTTCCTGAAGAAGGTAACACGCTTGGGGCATAGTTTTTTCTGGATGGTGTCAATATGTCCAGAGAAGTTTAGGTGTTGGTCCAACCAAACACCTAAGTATCTGAAGGAAGATGTGTCCTCAAGTAAAGTCCCCTCAAGGGTGTGAAAAGTTGGTAGGGAGGGAAGCCTAGAAAGTCTCTGCCTTGTGCCAAAGGTCATGGAGACAGTCTTCTTGGCATTGAGGAAAAGTTTATGGTTAGCAAATGAGAGCTGAACCTTGCCGAAGTTTTGCTGTAAGCTGGTTGTAACCTCATCAGTACAGTAGCCAGATGCATACAGGACTGTATCATCGGCATACATATGTAAAGTGGAGGATGGGAAACAAACAGAGTGATGGTCATTTAAGAAGATGGAGAATAGGAGTGGCCCTAATACTGAGCCCTTGGGGACTCCAGTGCTAATCAGGAGGGGAGGGGAAGTGGCATCCAAGATCTTAACTGACTGGGTTCTACCAATAAGGTAGGCCTTGAACCAGTCTGTGATAGAGGGAGATAGGTCAGCTGCTGGGAATGAGTCGAGGAGAAGGGAGTGAGAGATGGTGTCAAAGGCCTTGACCAGGCTGACAAAAATGACAGAGGTAATTTGTCCATTGTCCATCCCGGTTATGATGAAGTCTCTGAGCCGTATGAGAGAGAGGTGGTGGTTGAGTGATTTTTCCTGAAACCAGACTGGAAAGGGGCGAAAAAGGAGGTGTCAGATAGAAAAGAGGTGAGTTGGAAAGAGGACAATATGTTCTTGAAGCTTGGCAAGGGTAGGGAGGAGAGAAATGGGGTGATAGTTGCCAGGGGATGAGGGGTCACCCCCTTTGGGTAGAGGTAGGATCACAACATGTTTCCAAGAAGAGGGGACTGAGGCAGTAGAGAATGAGAGATTTAGGATTATTGAGAGGGGTTAGGCAATAGCCAAAGTGGAGAGAGAGAGGAGTTTTAGGTCAAGACCATCGGGGAGGCACCTTTAGAGGGGCTGATGGTGAGGAGGGCACTTAGGGCATTGTGTGGGGTTACAGTAGTGAATGAGAAGGGTAGGTGGGAGGGTGGTGGAGGGGAGACACCGTGAGGGTGGGGAGGGGGAGGAAGGAAGGGGGGATTTCATTAGCTCAGTGGCACAGGCGGTATAGTAGGAGTTAAATTCTGCAGCTATAGCTGGTGGGTCGGACACTAGTGAGCTATTTACTTTAAGTACCAGAGGCGGTGGGCGAGATGAGGGGGTAAATAAGGTAGGGACCACCTTCCAGAACTTTGAAGGGGAATTTATGTTGGTGATGAAGGCAGATTTAAAATATTTGGACTTGGCTAACCTTGTATCCCTGGTGCAAGCATTTCTGAGCATGCAGAAGTTTGCGAGGTCACTAGGATGCTGGGTAGCTTTATGATGCTTCCAGGCTTGCACTGTAGCCCTGAGGCAGGCCAGAAGTTCAGGGGTATCCAAGGTAAGTGGTTACCTCGGACTCTGGTTTGTTTGAGTGGGGCAAAAGCGTTTCAGTTTACAAGAAAGATTTCTTTGAAGTAGGCAACGGCCTTATTAACTGAGGGGAAGGAGGTTAGGGGGGACCAGTCTGAAGTGGCAAGGTTATTCAAGAGAGGTTCAAGGTCAAGAGACTTGAAAGATTGTAGTCGTATGGTTTTGTGTGGTAATTTAGTTCTGTGGAATTTTCTAACTATGAATATTGAGTTATTGTCACGAGCCCATTGGGGAGGATGCCAGAGGTGATGAAATGGTGGGGGTGGGAGGTAAGGGCCCAGTCAAGTAGGGAGTGTTCTTGTGTCTTGTGGTTTGGGTGGGTGGGTTCAGAGATCAGGTGGGAAAGGTTTAGGGCTCCAATTTCATTTTTAGTTTTGGTAGTTTTAGGTGACAACCAATTCATGTTGAAGTTGCCTAAAATGAATAATTCCCCAGAGCGAACAAGGAAAGTGATGGAGGTTAAGAGGTCTACAGCAACCGAAAGGATGGACATTTGGGTGGCAGTATATGTTGGCTATGAAGACTGGGAGAGTGAAGGGGAAGGTCGCATGGATAGCTAGGGCATTATGCTTCTCAGGATTGGAGGAAGAGTAGATGATGGAATATTGGATGGAGGCTAGGACATAAATGGCCACACCACCACCCCTGCCAGCACAGTCTTGCCTTAGCAATGAGTAGCCAGGAAAGGAGACTGAGTGGTCAAGGATATTGCTCTTTAGCCAAGTTTCTGAGATGTTTAGAATGTCTGGTTTTAGAGTGCACACCATGGTCTAAATCTGGTCTATTTTCTGCAACGAGGTACAGGTGTTTTGATGTAGGATCTTTAAGCTCTTTGGGTGGGCTGAGGGAAGAGAGTGGGGGGAGGTAGTAGAGGAGGAGGCACCAGAGCAGCAAGAGGCAATATGGCCTGGGTTGGCATGGATATCCCCAGTGGAGAGAAAGAGGAGGGCGAGTATGAGAAAGTAGAGCTTAAAGGATTTTGAAGGGGCTGGTGAGTAGATTGGGAGTTTTGAGGAGAAGGGAGTGGATGATTGAGGAAGAAGAAGGTGGAGAACCGCAGTGAAAATGGACACTGTTATCAAAGCCGCATGTGGAATAGTGGTAGAATGAGACCATATTTCAAATGGCAGTGAGGGAGTGATAGCATGGATGTGGGTAGTGGACTGGAGATGGTAACTGATTGAGACATGCCTATGAAGCAGAGGGCAGACATGTTGAACCTTGAGTCCCTTACAGTCTTAAAGTACCATGATACTATGTAATTTGTTTTTAAATTATCAGTGGTTTGTTTCACATTTTTCATATTACTCCTGCAATGCCTCACCATTGAACTTTAGTTACTTAATAATCTTTCAATATTAAAGTCTGACACCTAGGATAACTACTGCTTGCATACGTACATTTTAATATATGTTCAATAATAAGTTTGTATGCATTGTCTGTAGTATTTTTTTTAGAGAAATAGGGCCCTATATGACTGTCACAAGGGCTGGTGCCCAGTGGTAGTCATGACCACTTAGTGCCACTCTCAACAGTGCGACCTCATAGAGGTATGCTCAGTGGTAGTTATAATCCATTCCTGTATAGTTCTCAAAGTGTTTGTGGCTGTGTAGGAAAGGAAGGGGGCATGCAGTGGTAATGGGTTACAAGATCATGTTCAGAATCATGGCAGTCCTTGTACTGCTAGTCACAGCCTCCTTTAACTCCCATACCTGTAGAAGATCTACAGACAAGCAGTAAGCAGGCTCTCAGAGTGCAACTGTATGAAGAGGTCTAGTGGGGGGGGGGATCAATTTGAGGAATGCCATAGAAGCACAGCTTTCAAATGGAATAAATCTAGTGATGAAGTACCGCTGGACTACCAGCAACTGCATCATCAGGGGAATGGGACAGATGACACTGGACCACCAGAACTTGAGGTCATAGAGCTATGGATGAATACATCGGTTAACCCTGTAGGACCTTCCACACTTTGTTTGCTAGGGTGGGGGATTCCTGGGGGGCATGTCAGTTGGTGACCAAGTTGCTGCATGGCATAGTACCCTGCAATGGGATATGTCAAGCTGCAACTCAACCACTGCCACTGACTAGAATGTTATCAGGTGCGAAAACATTGTATTCACTAACACTGGAAACACTGATTTGCACTGTGACAAAGTCACAAAGGGACTCCTGACCTGCTCCTTGTTTTGTGTATAATGCAGTCAAGTGGCAGTGCAATGGAGTGACACGTTTCCTCCAGTTTTGCTCTGCCACCATTGCAATTGAGAATGGGACCCATAATATTGTTTTCTACAGTCTGTGTAATTTAATTATTTTTGTATGTGTGTCATCATGACTGATACAATGTTTGTCTACCCTCCCATGGAGCCCCATGGAAATAAAATAGTAGTATTTCATTTGGGTTGTCTCAGTGTGCATAATTTTTAATAAATAACAACTAAAATGTATTAATCAGAAATGTTTGCAAGGATGCAGGTCTTGTTTTACCAGTTTAAGTTAATATTTTCCATCAGCAAGTATATCCATAGGATCCCCCTCAAGAATGGTTTCTTCATGAGATGAAGGAAAGGTAGAAATCTGAAGTGACACATTGTGAAAAGTCATTGGCGATTTCCCATGACTACCAAGTGGGCCTTCAGAGCTCTTCACCTGCATGAAGGGTAAAGACCTGAGGCTTCCTGACACAAATTTCTCAACACTTCTGTATTTCGTTAAGGAAGAAGAGCAGTTGTTTTCTCCTTAAATCAATTCAGAAGGAAGTTTGCAACAATCAGAAGAATGAAACTGTCAAGCTTAATCTTCTTTGCAGGGAGGGTGGGGGAGTGAGCATTGACAGAAAGTTGTCTGTGGCCATTAGGAAATAAACCAACTCTCCAAAGGAAAGTAAGGCAGCCGCACACACACACACACACACACACACACCAAGTAAAACTTAATAAGACTAAAACAAACAGGAGCCAGGGGGACTACAGATGGTTCTTATGCCTTAGAACTAAATAAACAGTAATTTTATGGGCAAGAATGTAGCCCAGGAGATGTAGCCTCTGAAGATATATTCGCATATACTATGTCCAACGTCAGTAGGATATGCACTAGGGGAGCAGGAAGGCAGCAGTTAAAGACATTTTCAGATGGAAAAAAAAGGGTCTCAAAAGATCTCTTAAATGAACTAGAGGTGGAGAAAGCAAACTGTCAGAAGAACTTCTTGCAGCGAAATGATTCACCAAACATCTGTCTCTGAATTTGATTGACTTACAGCTTACTAGAATAAATAAACAAAAAGTGGCACAGCACCAAAATTGTATTGTTTTTGGAGGTTCAGGATCACTTTGCTAAGGATTGAATTTGACAGTATATATGGAATTTCTAAAAGAATTACTAGCATTCAGTACCATATCACTGAGAACCTCTGAGATGCAAAATTCTTGCCCATCACGCTGAGACTCTTCAACTGTCCTCACAACTCTGCCTTTCAACAGTAGACTATCTTCTGCAGGAAAACTGTCAGAGCCTCATAAACTCTAAGTAAGGATTTATATGATACACATTAAATTTATTCCTTATCTGGGTGGTATGTTCTGATTTCTTTTACTTACTTCAATTATATTATTAAGAACTTCTTTTTTGATATTTTTAAATCACTTTCATAACATTGCTCCTGCCCCCACCCCCAGCATGTGTGCTGAACTGCATGTCTTTTATAACTAGCTACACAATGTTTGTTCTAGTGGCCCTGGGCATATTGTTTCAGGTTAGTGCTTGCATTTGATGAGATGATGGAGGGGGAGGGGTGGTTTTGCTTAGGAAAGGAGTACATGAGCATCTTTGGGGAACCCCGTTATAGCTGAGCTGTTCTGATATTTCCTAACTCACTGCTAGAATGATTAACAAGAGTATACTGAACTGCTACTTGTAATCATGTCCTTCAATAGAATGGCTTGTAGATAAGCCCATGTACCACTGAGAAGAGTTAACCAATGTTCATGGTGTTTGGTTTACGTAATGACATACAGTAATTCTCCCTTAGTTGCAGCATTGTAAAAATGATGAAGTCATGTTCTTTTTCAAACCAAAATATTCCAGACCAATGACATGCCATCAGAAAGTTGTAATAAAAATATTTATACAATGCATACTGTGTGACTCTGAGCAAGTCACTTAACTGCCCAGTGCTCCCAGGTCACCATTTAAAACAGGCATTTGTGCCTAGTGGGCTTTACCCGGTTACCAAAGACTAAAATAAATAAATAAAATAAAAATAAAATAAATATATTATCAGTTTTTCACTAAGAAGCACAGTTAAAGGCACAGAACCCTATCTGACTAGTTAAATGTTTTATTTTGCTAGTAGGGCATGTCATTTTGTTTATCTTGTTAGTGGGGGTATGTCACTCTGTACCCGCACTGAGCATTGTGCCTTACATTCTGCTGAACTTGCTGGCTGCCATGTTTTCTATTGGAAGGCTGAGCCTGTAGTTCAATGGACAAGCAGCCAGCCACTCCTACGTCCTGACCTATATAAGCACTTCCTTTCAGCCTCCTTCTGAAGCATTTTTTCTTTGCAGCCGGAGTCCTCTGCTGCTGGCTGGGGCCTACAGTCCCCCCCCACCTTGCTTATTTGACTTCTGCTTGTTTCTGCTGGACTTTGTTGTCTGTTCTGTATTTGGTTTGTATTTTGCCTTTGGCTGTATACTTCTTTGTGTTGTTTGTTTCTTGTTCCTCTGTGTTTGTCTGTCTTTCGTTTTGCCTTTTTGGGGGGCTTCTGTTTCTAAAACACATTGTATATTGGTAATTCAGAGCTCATGCTGCTTGCTCTCATGTACTCACAATGCAGCTACAATTATTATCTGTGTGTTTTGGCTGAAACCACATAGCCGCACCTTAATTATTTTCATGTGATTCAGGCTCACACTGAACCCTAGCTATGCAGCTTAATCCTGCTTCCTTAGCTCCTACCACATACCTCATTGCTGCAGTTTAACTGCACTGCCTGATGTTATCTGGTTTCAGCATTGCCTTTCTTCAATCTATGTTCATTGAATCCTACAACTCAGTTACTCTATACAGATGCTGCTCTTTGTGTTTGTACACTGCTATTATACTCTTGAGGTCAGCTAAATGACCGCTGATACTGTAAACTAGTTTTACATCTGCATGTGGGTCTTGGCTCCTTCCATCACTTTCTTGTTTTTCCTACAGCATGGGACTTGGAGGTATTGGGGAAGTTGTGGCCCAGTGTGGCATACTTATTTATGTTCTAGTCCTGCCTCCTTCACCTAAAATCCTCAGAGTATTTACCACTTTCATTGGCTGCCTTGAATGCCAGGCTGTCTTGCTCCACTATTCCTATTTGCTGCTCCTCCGACCTCCGTGCAGGTCCAACCATTGCTACTGTTTTACAGACCTACGTGCAGGTCCAACTATTGTTACTTTGCTTACTGACCTATGTGCAGGTCCCACTATTGCTACTTTGCTTAATGACCTATGTTCAGGTCCACTCATTGCTTATGTGATCATTCCTCAATGCTCGCTTCCACCATATGACCTTCGTGAAGTCCCAGAATTACCACTCATTCAGCTCCTCTTCAGTTTTCTTGGGCATGCCAGCCATACCATTTCTGGTGCAGTACCTCCCTGCAGCCGATGGTCTCACTCTGCACCCAGAGTCCGCAACTTGAGCATGTGAAGCTTGGGGTGAGGTCCTTCTCACCTGGCCAATAGCTGGGAATGTCCTCACTCCAGGTGGACCACCAGTCATCAACCATACTGATGGTACCTTAAATTATAGAATTTATGACTCAGCGGTGAAGGGGTTGGGCTCTTACAGGGCCCCTTTAGCTGCCCGAGTGGGTTCGGAGGCACCCGTCAAAGCTATTCTCCCCATGACTGCCTCTGTTTCACCTGATTTGTTTTTAGTGTGAGAAGGTCAGGTGAGTGCCTCAGCAGTCATTGCTGTTCTCCTCCTGCCTTGGCTGCCTTGATGTTGTAGAGCACTCTTGCAACCTGCCACGGTATTCCCATTAGAGGGATAAAGTGAGAGCTTTCCTCTAAATTTGAATATTTTCCACCCCCCTTTTATTGGGTTTCTAAATTGCAGCAGCTGAGCCGTAACAAAATAAACATCCCAAGCCTCGAGGGAAGGTGACCTAGGCCTTATATCCCCAGAGATTTCCTCTCAAATGGGGCTTTTTCTCTCCTCCATGCCTCAGGTCATAACTGTGAGTTAGCTGTAGTTAGTGTTCCCTAGTTCCTGTAGGTAGGTTCTGCTGTTGGATGGAGGTGGATGGTGTCCCTACTTGCTGTTCCCTTTATCCTTAGGAGGTCCCCCCAATCTTAAGCACAATCCATCAAACTCATGCCGTTGCTATCCAGTGCATCTCATTACATTATCATGCTGCCTGATACCTTATTTACTACTATGCCTCACAGCTGCTGGTTGCTAACATGCTTCATACTACTACAATTCTTTTTGGGGTTCCTTCCTAAGGTACCTTTAGCCAAGGGAAATGTCCCCCCGGCACCTCTAGGGGTGTAACCCTCTTCAAGGGTTCCTTGTCTTTGGTACCCCTACAGGGTGATAATTCCTCCAAACTAGACAGTGCGAATGGCCAAAACCAAAGTAACACAGTTGCACAAGCATAACACTATACTGGCTAAGTAGGCCATTGAGCAATCTTTCTGAAACTGCTAAAGCAGAATTATGAATCAGATATCTTATGGGTGACTGTCAGCTATAATTTTTATCTTCATTTGAGGTCAGTGACCTCTTGTTCCCTCACTCATGGGTTTGTCACTCATTAGGGTCAAGAGGCCACTTATCACTCATGAAGACTGTCTGTCTGTCTGTCTGTCTACCTATAGCTAGCTATCTATCTATCTATCTATCTATCTGTCTATCTGTCTATCTATCTCTGTCTGACTGTCTATCTATCTATCTATTCATCATGAAAAAACAGTGCAAAATAAAAATGGCTATTCTGCCATGTTACTATATTTGGCTGTGGTAAAATAATTTGTTATTCCCACTGCAGCCCATGTTATTTTTTACTAAAACTTTGCCACAATTGTAAGACAAAACCCATGGCATAAAAAGAAAATTTGATACAGCATCCATGAATAAGCTTTTTATTCAACCTTGAATGTTGCCAGCAACACAACCTAGCACTCATGGCTTTGCTTTGCTTTGCCAGTGCCACTTATTGCAGAGGCTGCATTATTTGCAACATAGAATAAATAAAAAGCTTATTCCTGGATGCTCTATGGAGTATTCCTTATATATGAAATTGCAGTGTAAATGAAAAGTAACAGATATCAAGGTTGTTTTTGCTTGCGACGCACCTACAGACAGAAGATCTTGATATGCTCCCTCTAGGTGGATGACAAAGCAAATAGTTTTACTGCAGGTTCCTAAGAATAGAATCCTGACAGTATTTTATTCTGGGACTTGATTGTTCTCAAAAAGTTATATTTCCAGAACTATAACTGTAACTTTCTTGAGACAGTGGCATATCTAATCATTTTACAACACAAAACCATATTTTGAATAAGGTTACTGCATAAACTATATATGCTCAGAAAATAGAAAATTTATCTGAGACTGAGAAAATGCCACAGCCAAGTGTTCAACCCCACTGTCTTCATTTTGGGATTACCAAATTGATAATTTCAGATATTTTAAAGGGAATAGAAACATAGACTTTGATGGGAGATAAGGACTGCTTGGCCCACCCAGTCTGTCCATTCGCCTACCTACTGGATAAGCTGCAGGTCCTAGTTTACCAACAGCTGACTTCCTCCTACCTCCCGCTATTTATTTATTGAATTTTGTTGACCCAGTAAGACCACTGGGCCTAGAACTCCCTTTTCCAGGGGCGACCGGGGGGAAGGGGTATACAGATGGTAATCAACGGAAACTGAACCAGATTAAGCTGTTGGTGGTATTTTTTTGGTAAATGGAAGAAATTTGCCCAGGACACCAGGGAAATTCCTCTACTCTGTTGCTGTCAGCATAGGGAGTTATTGTATTGCTATCATGGCAGACGGCTCTCTGAGTGTGGAGGAGCAGGACGTGCAGATTGTAGCTCTGCAGGATGTCATTATGGATCTATGAGAGAATCAGGATGTATCAGCTCGACTTTTGGCTGTAGAAATGGCTCACGGAGATCTGCAGGCTAGTGAGCATGCAGTGGGGATTTCAAGGCAACATGAAATACTGAACAAGTCCCCGACTGTGGAAGGTGAGAGTAATTCTACCAGGAGAGTGCTGGATGGGGCTGTTCCCATTGCTGTAGGTTGCTCAGCGGTAGCTGAGACAGCAGACTGCTGGAATGCTGATGCAGAAAGCGTCATTACTACAGCTGGGGAAAGGAACGTGGAAGTGCTGGCCTGGTCTGACTGTGCTGCTGGTCCTAGCAGACGGCTGTCAGATGTAGAGAAGGCTTCAACATGGACCAAAGAATCTGCTCTTACTCAGGCAGGGTGGATGCAACAGTCAGATGGTCAGTGGGTTCCGGACCCTAACTGGATTTCCTTTTCTTCACCAGAGACTTTAGATTCACAGCCACGTTTAAATACTCAGAAAGGAGCTTTCACTTCAGGTCAGGCTTTGTTCCCCCTTCCCCAAGCAAGGTAATGCATGCTTAGAGATTGCATCTATTTTGGCTAATGACAATACACCCCCTCTTGAGGGCCCATCACGACAGTCCCCTGCTTTTTCACCATGGAGCAGTGATGCAAGGAGGGGCCCCTGCTTCTCGGACCTATTTAAAAGTAATAAGTTGGAACAAGCCCCATGAAGAAATGCAGTATAGCTCTGGTACAGGGGCTGTTTGCCTGAACACCCGGACCAGGAATATGTTGTCAGAAAACTGTTAAAGGACTCGATGCACTTTTTGGCCACAGATGTATATGCATTAATAAACACCCATGCGGAGGACACATTTGACATTAGCTTTAAGCATTTTTTCTGGGTTGGATAAGTTTTGGTAAAAGTATGAGACTTGCAAGTCTTTGCCTTTATGGCTACCTTTTTGGGCAATGCCCATTAGTAAACCCCTGTTCAAAACAATTAACATTATGATTAGGAATAAGGGGGTGAATGTGGGGGATATCCAGTACTGGTTGGAGAAAAAAATGCACTGTTTTGGGGCCCCCTGAGCCCATTATTGATTCTGAGGGTATTTGGATTGGGGCATGGCACTTTAAAATAAAATTGCATATTGTAGATAATGAAGTAGTACATGTCCCCAAGAGGAAAGGACAGGGGGGAGTCTGTTTTTATCCTGGCCAACCCAAAGCTTGTTATCAATGTAGTGGCAAACGTCATTTAAGCAGTGCATGTGACAAGGTTAAGTGTGCGCTTTGTGGGGAAATGGATCATAAGAGTGAGGTGTGTAGGAATGTGTTCAAATGCAATTTATGTGAGGAAGCTGGTAATGCTTATCACCAATGTCCTTGGGTGGGTCAGAATCGGCAGGGAGGCCCCAACAAAGAGGACTTAATAAACCAGGCCCAGGGTAGATATAGGCCTCAGACTCCTCATCCGAATACAGACACGGATTCTGCTAGTCAGAAGGGTAGAGATGCACCTCAGGAGTCACAGTCTAGTAAGGCACAACCCCCAGACCTAGAGCCTGAGCAAACAAGGCCTTCAGACCAAGACCAGCCAATAGTTTTACCTGAGGTTCCTTCTACTAGTATGGGACTTGACCCTGATACTTTGCACCCCACCCCCCTGAGGACCTTCCAGCAATGCCCCCACTGGATTCTGATTTTCAAACCCCTAGAAGAATTACCCGGGCTGTTAGTAGACAGAAGGGAGTTTCAGGGACTTGTCACATACAAAATGCATTCCAAGTTTTAGCAGAATTGTAGGGGGATTCGGGCCCTGAAACATCCAAATCAGAAGTTTGTTCTGAGATGGAGGTTGATGAAGAAGGTGAAAAAGACCTTTTAGAATTAAAGAAAAAGAATGTAAAAAACAGAAACAGGATAAACCTTAACTCTAGTCTTAAATAAATATGGCCTGCTTAAAGATTATATCACTTAATTGCTGTAGTAAAAAAAAACTACAAAAGGCGTATACTTTGTTTGGGGCAGTGTAAGGATTTACAGGCCGATATCATCTTTTTGGAGGAAACACATTTATCCTCTTTGGCTGAAGTCACTCAAGTTAAAAAGGCCTGGTGGGGGGCTCTTCCTTTTGGTCTTTTGGTCTCGATGCGGCTGACGGGGTGGGAATTCTTTTTAACCACTCCACAACACAAGTAACACGGCTTATAGACATATGGCCTGGCAGAGCTTTACTCACTGATTGTTATTATAAAGGGTATTCTCTCAGATTGATTAACACCTATGCCCCCCAGGGTAAAAACTGCAAGGATTGATTTATTTCAGCAGATCAAGCCTTATCTCTTTACTTCAAAACATATTATTTGGGGGGGAGATATGAATTGCAGTTTAGATATCTGTATAAGGAATAATGTGCAATAGAAAATCTATTGCGATTCCCATGCACTCACACAAACATTGGCAGTTGCAAACCTTGGGGATGCCTATATGGGGCTCCACAAGGTTGATGGCTTTACTTATCAGAGGGCTTCCTTTCTAACAAGGATAGACTATTTTTTTTTATTTCCAAATATTTAATAGCACAACATTTTTCTGTACAACATTGTGATTTTTCAGATCATAAATTACTTTTTCGTGTTTTGGGGTTACATCAGATTCCCACAAGGTTTCCTGCCATCAGTAAGAGATGGAAATTAAATTCACAGTTATTAGATGATGCTCCTTTCTTAACCCAACTTCAATATTTACTGAATTCTCAGAAATCAGTTGCAGAATTTTATGATGACTGGGTTTCTTGGTGGATGGACACCAAAGATGCCATTAAGAATTTTTTTTAATTCTCATGGTAGGAAGAGGAGTACATCAGATTATTTACAGTATTTGGACTATAGAAGTCAATATTATAAATTACTGTCTAGTCCTCAGATAATGTCCCCAGATGTGCAAACTCAATTAGGGGTTATAAAAAAGAAAATGAAACATTACCAGTATGACAGGGCAGTGTCCATGTATGCAGACATGAAATTTGGCATGTAACAACGGCCTTTTAAAGATCCATATGCTGCATGTAAACAAAAATTGGATAAAAAATAATAACTGGTTTAAAAAATGAAAGTGGCCAGATTAAAACATCTGATGTAGAAATGTTGATGATTGTGGAACAACATTTGTCTTCAGTCTTTAGCACTCGGTTTCACCCAACTGCTCTTTGGGACGAAGTTCTTCACTTCCCAGTTCCCAAAGTCCCACACACTGAAGCAGATAAGCTACATATGCCTATTTCTCCCTCAGAAGTTCTCACAGCCATAACTAAACTTAGAACAGGGGTTTCACCAGGGGAGGATGGTATCACAAACGAGTTTTACAAAACCTTTAAAAAAAACCTAAGTGTAATTTTGGCTGAGGTTTATAATGATATATTGCAATTTGGTTTGGTGGATGCAAAATTTAATATATCAATTCTCATCTTTATATACAACAAAGGGGCTATTACTGAATAGAGCAACTGGAGGCCGATTAGCCTGCTCAATACTGACTATAAAATCCTTTCCTCCATTCTCTGTAAGAAGGTACAAATTGCGGCACAAGGTGTGCTTCATCCAGCACAAACTTGTTCTATTCCCCAAAGATCAATCCAGTAAAATTTAAGATTTATTAGAGATATCTGTTAATATGGGGCCCAGACTAAATTATCAGGTTTTATTTTAGCCTTAGGTCAATCTAAAGCTTGTGATAAGGTTTCCCATAATTTTCTGTTCCAAGTTCTTGAGAAGTATGGTATCCCTCCAACCTTTATTAAATATGTTAGCACTTTATATGTTAATGCATGTTCCTGTGCCTTAATAAATAACCTACTGGGAAATTAAATTTGTTTAAAACAATGGGTTAGACAGGGGTGCCCTAACAGCCCTCTATTATGTGCTTTTATGTTAGATCCTTTAATACGAGAAATTGAATATATTCAAGCAATTCATGGTTTGACTCCATTCTTTAAACATTCCAGTCCAAAAATTATCAGTTTATGCTGATGACATATGTTTTTTGGTGACAGATGTCCAATCTAGTCAAGAGGCACTTCAGTTAATTGAACAATTTTCAGTATTAAATGGTACCATTTTAAATTATGAGAAATGTGGTTGTCTTGCAGTAGGCAGGACTCCACCAGTACAGAGTATAGGGGGTATTCCTTTTTACGATTCACTTAAAATTTTAGATCTCTATTTTGGGAATGAGGATCTGGCATTACTGAATTGGGAAAGACACTTAGTTATAGGTGAACACAAAGTTCAACAATGGAAAGCTTGGGGGTTTTCAAAAAAGAAAAGGGTGATGGTAATAAAGAAGTTTTTATTGCCAGTTTTTTATATTTATCTTCTGTTTCTCCTATCCTGACCTCCCTGGAAACTAGGCTGTATACTTGTTTTTTTCAAATGGTATGGGGGGGGAGTAGGTTAAACCCTATAAAATGAGCCTTTATTTATTTAAAAGTTTCACAGGGTGGACTTGGGATGATTAATCCGTTGGTCTTTTTTCACTCTTTTTTTATGATAGCTTCCTTTCAAGTAAAAGCCCTTCCTGATAGTCATCCATGGTCTGTTTGGACCAAGTCCTTATTTCACCCATTCATGCCCCAATGGGAGGGTGGTGGCATACCAAAACAAAATTCTAAATATGCTGCACCATCTTATGCAGACTGAGCAGTTAGAAAGCTTAGGGAATGGAAATTGGGTAAGGCCCAATTGTATGATATTTCCAGGAAGAATTTTTATGAGGAAATCATGAGTAATGTTTTTTTGTTCAGGTAGATTCCCCCTTTGTGTTCCCACCAAGAAACATCAGGCATTATGCACATCGATAGATAAAAGAATACCACCTCAAATGTGGGATGTTCAGTGGTTAAGCTGCCATGGCAGATTGGGAGTTCGGGGTAACCTGAAGCACAAACTGTTCTTATTCAGTGCAATTTGGACAGACCTAGCATCTCGGTGGCAATGGGTTATAGCTCACCAAATATCTTATCAGAGTATGATTTTAGGTGATTATACTGGGTTTTAGGGAAGTATCATTTGAGTACCTTAACTTTAATCTTTGCATGTATCAAATATTATTTATGGCAAGCCAGGTGTCAGTATTCTGTACAACACACTGTACTTCCTAATATTGTCTTACTTAAACGGATTGAACAGGCTATTGTCAAACAGAAAACTTTGGAGTCTAACACTATGGATAGTCAATTATTTCACAGTTTTTGGAAACATATTGTATGAATAACTTGATTTAATCTTATCCTAATTTGGGTATGGTATGCAGTAGTAATGTTTAAATTCTGAACTACTGACTGCAGGACTTTATGTCTAGGAGATTACTTTTGATTTTTTATTTGATTATTTTTTTTTTCTTATTATGCTTTCCTTTCTTGATTTTCTTTTTTTATGTGCCTTTTTTTGGATTTCTGTATGATTTTGCATTTGTGATGTATTGTTTTCTTTCTAATAAAAAATTCCGCTACTCTTTTTTGATAAGTGACATGGGATCTTTAGCATCCACCTGAGTTACCACCAATCCAGGCAGATGGGACCTCGGTTTAACATCTCATCCGACTAGAATTGCCTTATGTCTGTCCCATGCATTCTTAAATTACCCCACTGTTTTTGACCCCATGACCTCATCAGGAAGGCCATTCCATGTCTCCACCACCATCCCTGTGAAAAAGCACTTCCTCATGTTGCTCCTGAGCCGTCCCCCCTCTATCTTCAAATTGTGCCCCCTTGTTCTTGCACATCACTTTTTTTGAAAGATCCCACCCTCTTAGACTTTGTTGATTCTCTTGAGGTACTTGAAAGTTTCTGTCATGCCCCCTCTCTCCCTCCTTTTCTTGAGGGTGTACATATTAAGCTTGTTTAGTCTCTCTTCACATGGCTTCTGGTGCAGACCCTGTACCATTTTAGTTGCCCTCCTCTGGACTGCTTCCATCCTGTCTATGTCCTTGCAGAGATGGGGTCTCCAGAACTGCACCCAGTACTTCAGATGGGGTCTCACCAACTGTCTTTACAGGGATAACAACTTCCTGTTTTCTACTGGTGATGCCTCTCTCTGTTCATCCCACTATCCTAGAGCCCTCCATACTGCCTTCTCACATTGCTTGCCTACCTTTAGGTTGTCTGATATGAATTAGCCCCATGTCACTTTGCATTTTTGTTGTCGTTAATACCTCCCCCCCCCACAGTGTACTCTTCCCTTGGGTTTTTGTTTCCCAGGTGCATTACTTTGCACTTCTTTACATTGAATCTAAGCTGCCATACTTTTGATCATTTCTCCAACCTTGCCAAGTCCCTTCTCATCCTTTCCACCCCCCCTTGTGTATAAACCCTGTTGCAGATCTTTGTGTCATCTGCAAAGAGGCATAATTTTCCTTGCAGTCCCTCTGCAGTGTCACTTCTGCAATGTCACCTATAAAGACATTAAAGAGGACCAGTCCCAGTACTGAACTCTGCGGTACCTGACTAGTAACCCCCCTTTCTTCAGAGTGGACTCCGTTTACTTTCACCCTCTGTACCCTGTTGTCCAGCCACATTTTTTTACCCAGGTTACCAGCATGGGACCCACTACCAGGCTGGCTAACTTAGAAAAACTGTTTTAGATCAATCCATTACACCATAGCATGCTAGCTTAGATACAGTCCAATCTTGGTACATCAGGACTGGGGTGTTCCTTGGGGATGTCAACTCCAGCTCCCCATGCCTCCCCTGAGCAAATAAAGTCAGATATAAGCTTTCTTCTCACAGGGCCAACAGGGCCCTACGTGAAGAAAGTTACAACTGATTCTGTTGGCAACATGTGGTGATCCATACTTCTCTACCTCAAAAGAGTATATCACTATGAGATACTAGCTTAGAGCTGTACCTTCTGCTTCAGACAGGAGGATATGGGCTGGGGGGTGGGTATTAGAGTTGACAACTGCAAGGAACACTACTCCCTTGATTTGCCAAGACTCTGGAGACCCCAAACACAAATGTTTTATCATTTCCCCCTCTTTGTATGCTTTGCGTTCTTCCACCTTAATGTCAACTGTCAACAATGTAAGTTTTTCCAATGAATATATATATATATTCTTTGTAAAAAAAACTGTGTTAATGCAACATTTAGGGTTCAGGCTAAAGAAAAAAATAGGGAAATGTGGTTTTAGGGTTCCTTAAGGTTGTCAACCCTAAAGCTCACCCCATTAGGTGTGCATGTTTCTGGAGTGTATAGAATGGGGTGAGCTTTAGAGTTGATAACCTCAAGTAAGACTGCATCCCTGATTTGTTTTAGGATTGGGGTGATTTTTAAGAGATTAAAACCCTAAAACCACATTTCCCTACTTTTGTTTTGCTTTAGTCTGAACCATAAATGTTGCATCAATGCAGTTTCCTTACTTTTTGAGATAGTATGATCATATTGTTATTTGCCTGTGGGAGCGCAGGGCTGTCTGGGCCTTGGGCTCCCATCTATCCATACTTTTTGAGATAGTGTAATTATATCCCTATTTGCCTGTGGAAGCACAGGGCCCTCTGGGCCCAGTGATCCCATCCCCTCCATAGATGCATAGAGGCATGTTGCTGTGGACATACAGGGCCTGGATGGCCCTGCACTTCCATTTGTAGGACAACAGCAACCAAATTGTCAGCATAGCCTTCTTATTACCCCACCTCAGTACCCAGTTAGATTAGTGCTACAGGAACAGTGCCAGTCAAGATAGCACTAGTCCCTGAAGCACTAACATGGACAACGAGATGGGATTTACAGCACTTTCAGTAAGTGCTCCCCTGGTTGCTGTCTGAGGTGCTTATGGTACACAAGGCACCAGGATCCAGGAAGCTGGACAACCTGCTCCTGTGACATGGAGGACTGGGTCATTAGAGGCCAAGGTTCTGATCCTGGTCTCCAACTTGTCTGTGCACTCGAGACTTAGAATTTTTTACATGCAGCCGTGGAAACAGTATTCCATGGCCCCACAAGTTTTAACAAAATCAACTGCATTTTCATCACACTCATGATGCCAATGGCATTATTGTCAGCAGTATTCTGACCCAATGCCCCCCACCTCATGTAGCCAGTACTGTACATTTTCAAATCCCTGCTAAAATGTGATTCCATGCCACCACAACATCATTCCATGCCAAAGTTTCAACAGATGCACATAACTTTGCCATTTTATAACATATTTTAACCCCAAATTTTCAACATGCTGTAGCCTTCTTATATGACCTTGCCTCATAAACAAGGGTGGTGAAAATGTTTAAATCTCACCAGAGAGGTGATTTCACTAAGTGACAACAAAGTCACCTTTTCTGGCCAGATTTGTGTAATTCCACAACCATTGTTCATGAGGTGGGGTGTCCAAAAGACCATGTTGAAAATTTGGTGTCAAAATATGCAAAAGTGACAAACTTATGCATCCAAGTTGAAAACCCCACTGAAATACATTGAGCTACACTTGCCTTAGTTACTCATATTGCAGTCAAGGATTCCAGCACCAAGACGTGTCTTCCAACAGAGAGTATATCTTCACCCTGGGACCTGTTCAGGTAAATGAGAGTCTGTGGCTGGTGAGGGGGGTGCAGTGGAGTGAGTGCTCAGTGGGAGGTCTGATGGGGGGGGTAAATCAGCAAAAGATCATCTTCTTTTTTACAGGTTAAAGAAAAAACATCAAGAGATGGTTTTCTTTATTTCAGACAGGATGGCGATCAGAGGGTGTGGGGGTGCCACCAGACACCAGGTAAAGCCAAAATATTAATGGGGCTGGAGATTAAAGTATGGGGGATGTCACTAGACATCAGGGAAAGCCAAAATAATAATGGGGCTAACAATCAGAAAGTGGGGACACTAGACAACAGGGAGAGAGAAATATTAATATGGATGGTGATCAGAGAGTGGGGGTGCCACTAGACACCAGATAAAGAGAAAATAATAATGGGGGTGGTGATGAGAGGGTGGGGAGTGCCACTAGACACCAGGGAAAGATAAAGTATTAATGGGCATGTGATCAGAAGGTAGGGGGTGCCACTAGACAACAGGGAAACAGAAAAGATTAATGGGGAGCATGAATGGAGAGTGGGGTGGGTTGCCACTAACCACCAGGCAAAACCAAAATATTAATGGGGATGGTGATCAGAGTCTGGGGGTGTCAATAACACCAGGGAAAGATGAAATATTATCAGGGATGAAGATTAGAGGTGCAACTAGACACCAGGAAAAGAGTAAATATTAACAGGGATGGTGATCAAAGGATGGGGGTGCCTCTAGACACTAGGGAAACAGAAAATATTAACTGGATTGGTGACTGCAGGGTGGGGGGGTGCTGCTAGACACCAGGGAAACATTAAATCATGACAAGGATAGCGATTAGAGTGGGATGCCACTATATCAGGGAAACTTAAAACAATATGAACATTTTTGTATAAATGAAAATATCACACAAACATTTTCCTTTTTTTTGTTTTTTTACCTGGGCTCTCTTCCCCCAGACTGGAGGTTCCAGCCCCCCACTCTGCTTGCTGCCCCCTCCTGCCCAGGCTTACCAAAACACAGTCTCATAACCCTGGCTTGCCGCCAGGGCAGGGCCACAAGAATGGGACCCCCCAGTGGACATTATTCATGGTGGGAGTGGCGGCAGAGGTAGGGGCCATCATTAACAGGCCTAGCATTTATTTTTTGCTATAGATCCCTGGGGCAGGGATGTGCAATGACATCAGCATCTGCCCCACCCCAAACATGTGGTACCAGCTGTGATGGGTACCCCTGGCCTCTGCCAGACGTCCACATGGTGCCGGACACTCTATTATCCCCCTCCCCGGTGAAGGATAGCAGTCATTGGGATGCTCAATCCTTCTCCCCCCTGGATGGCCCTCCAACTCCCGAGTCCGTCACCAAACCAGAGATGTTGAAGCCACAAGCAGACAGCTTGCCACTGTGCCAGTGGGAAAGCACAAACATTTTCCTATTAATGGAAATATCATATGAAAATTTTTGAATGAATGAAAATATACAAAACTATTTGTATGAAGAAAAATATCATGAAAATTTTCGTTATACATGAAAATATCATACAAGCCTTTTTCAGAAATGAGTCATGAGAAAGGATGTAAAAATAGAAAAAACACACCTTTGGGGATCATTTTTCCAACAGGTAAGTGTAAAATCCACCTAACAGGATCCCGATGACCAACATACATGTGTTGATCTCTCTCTACCATGCCATTTTTGTTGGTTTTGACATTTTTTTTTAAACTGCAAAGATGGCAACAAGCAAAAAAGGATTGGCCTTATATGAAAAACGATTCTTTTTTTGTTTCATACAGTTATCTTGACATGCTTACTGAGCATGCTGATAGCTAAATTTTCAAAGTTAAATAACTTTGGAACAGATTAATATTTTTTTCACTAAACCAGCCAAAGGCATATCTGTGGACCCAGCTCTTTTTATCCTGAAAATTTCAGACCAATATTCCTAACCATCTGTGCGCAATGCAGTGACAAAAAAAAGAAACAGCAAAAAACAGCGATTTTGTACTTTTCTTGTTGTTCGCATCTTGGAAACTGCACACCTGACCAGAATGAAACTTGACACATCAAGAGATCTACCTGAGACTGCGCATGCAAAACATTGTGCAAATCTGTTGAATGGTTACGAAGATATTAAAGTGCAAAATTTGAGCTTTAACATAGAAACTCCTGCTCAACCCTAAGTATAGTGGTGCTATGTGCTATTATATTATATATATATATATATATATATATATATATATATATATATATATGAGGCAAAACCCATTTAATGCATTAGTTAGGGTTGTTCCACAGCGACAAAAGTGAGGAAATTCGCTGTTAGGGTTGAAAACCCTAACTCCAAATTCACCCCCCCAGCACCACACACACACAGACACATACACACACACACATTCAAGTGTGGGGGAGGACCAAGTCAACATAACCAATGACAGACATCCAACAGCAGGTGACAGAAATAACAAACAATTGTCTAAATGTACTACGAGACATCCCCACCCACCTGACCAGGTACTGCATGCTCAGTGGAGATCAACAGCAAAACTGAGGCCATGTACACCAAACGTACACATCCCTGATTACAGCTGCACACAACGTACCACACTTAGTAGTTGCATGGCCTTACCTACCGATGCCCCACACCAGACCACACCACATGTGGTGGGCCACCTGAGCAATAGAGTTCAGCAAAACCAAGGAGTTGTACAGGTATAATATCTCTGATTATAACAAGGGTTTGAGAAATACAGCTTTCTAATTGACTGTAAACATTGTAACAGCCTTATGTTTAGTTTTTATTAACATACATGTAGAGCCTAACCATATGATGAACATGGTTTAATGTTGTTTAAAAAACAGTTTTATTATGATAGCAATAAGCCACTCCCAGGTATTATGTTAATGGTCAGTTTATCACTGTCTAGCGACATGTGGCACTAGGCTATGCCTCATTCAACATTAAACCCCTACAGGGTGATTAACAGACCATTTAACATAACTGTTGGTCATGCCTTATTGCTTAATTGGCTTTATGAGTAGATACTCTCCCTCTGCTAGGCACTGCAGCAGCTTTAACACAGTGTCCCACCCAGTTACACCATACACTGTCTAGTTACTGGAGAATGGCTGTGAATATGAACTCATGAAGATGAACAGTGTAACTTGATCATTACAGTCATCGAAACCCTAGTGTGATTATAACTGACAGAGTCAGTGATAGAGGATAACCCCTGCTGTCCTAGTACACTTACCCCATTGTGAGTTAAATCAATACTAAAAGACATTCTGTTTATATCTACACCATACCTACTTGATTCCTGTTGTACCACAATTAACATAGTTATCCCTTTGATAGCATCAGTGACATAAGTGTGGCAAACCCAAACACTAGGCATACAGCCTGAGTATGAAACAATTGTTAGAAAATTACATTGTGTCCATAAGTGGCATAGATCACTCATTGCAACAATAGTAAATGTATTACTATTTGAATAAGTTAGTCATCACAGATGCAATGAGATAGTCTTTATCAGGTACAACATACTCAGTAAGTGCCTACAGGAAAATCTATCCTATATACATCTCCAATACAGGTACGTCATTGTTGGCTCAGTAGTGCTATGATATTTAGAAGTTGCTTGGCCTGATCCATGCAATTACACTGTTTCTTACAAAGAATACTTACTGCATGTTTAGTATTGAAACACACTGAAGGTCTATGTATGTACATCAGCAGTACACCTTCATCAGTAAGAATGCATCTGATACTGGCAGTACAAATTTCACAGCGTTGAACAAGCAATGCTTTTCCATACGTTTACATCAGCCTCTCTATCTTGAGTAAACCATTGCAGTAAATGTACTACTATGTAAATCACCTACTAAATGTAACACTCCTTTTATCTTGAGCATGCTAGTGTCTTGTAGTTAATGTATGTACTTCTCTTAATTAATGTATACTCACTAGTGTCAAAACCTTTCTACAACTGTCATCATGCACCTTCAGCATTTATATTGACTAACAGCACAGTACCAGTTGTGGTGTGGTGTGGGCATCAGTAGAGTAAGGCCATGCAACTACTAGGTGTGTGCGGTTGTGCAGCTGCAATCAGGGATGTGCGTTTGGTGTACATGGCCTCAGTTTTGCTGTTGATCTCCACTGAGCATGCAGTACCTGGTCAGGTGGGGGATGTCTCAGTAGTACATTTAGACAATTGTTTGTTATTTCTGTCACCTGCTGCTGGATGTCTGTCATTGGTTGTGTTGACTTGGTCCTCCCCATACTTGAATGTGTGTGTGTGTCTGTCTGTGTGTGTGGTGCTGGGGTGAATTTGAGTTAGGGTTTTCAACCCTAACAGCAATTTCTCACTTTGTCGCTGTGGAACAACCCTAACTAATGCATTAAATGGAGTTTTTGCCTCTAATTTCCGTCTTTTTGAGAATGATAATGAGAAATAGTGAATGGCCGCGGCAGAGTGGGCCAGCCTTACATGATGTCTTGTGGCATAGTAACAGGAGCAGCAACGCAAACAGAAATGCTACAATGGCACACATGGTAACACAAGCCGAATGAGAACAGAAAGGGTAATGCACACGGTGGCGACGGGAACGTGTGCCACGTGATGTCTTGTCACATAGTAACATGGTGCCTGTAAATGGAAATGTCAATGAGCATGGTGACGAAGTGAAACAGAAAGAGAAACAGTACGGTACACACAAATGGCAAAAGTAACAGAAACGCAAGGCAAATGAAAACGCAGGATAATGCACATAGGGCCCCGCTGCCCCGGTATTTAACGTAGCAGGATGTGGCCCAAAAGGCCCCGCAGTCCCACCATATGATGTCTTGTGGCATAGTAACAGGAAGAGCAACGCAAACCGAAGCACTAACAGTGGTGCACATGGTAACGCAAGCGCAAATGACAACAGAAAGGGCAATGCACATGGTGGCATAGATGGGAACAGTCTGCCACGTGATGTGTTGTCACATAGTAACATGGTACCTGCAAACAGAAATGTCAATGGGCATGGTGACGCAAAGTGAAACAGAAAGAGAAACAGTACTGTAGACACAAATGGCAAAAAATAGCAGAAACGTAAGCGCAAATGAAAACGCAAAGGATAACGCACATAGGGCCCCATGCTCCCAGCATGTAATGCAGCAGCTGAAGCGCGGGGCCCAAAGGGCCCCGCACTCCCACCACATGATGTCTTGTGGCATAGTAACAGGAAGAGCAATGCAAACAGAAGCGCTAACAGTGGTGCACAAGGTAACGCAAGAGCGAATGAGAACAGAAAGGGTAACAAACACGGTGGCGTCGACGGGAACGGTGTGCCACGTGATGTCTTGTCACATAGTAACATGGTGCCTGTAAATGGAAATGTCAATGGGCATGGTGACGCAAAGTGAAACAGAAAGAGAAACAGTACGGTAGACACAAATGGCAAAAAAGTAACAGAAATGCAAGCGCAAATGAAAACGTAAACAATGACGCACGTGGTGGCATTGGGGTGTGCATTTGGATCATCAGCCCTAACTCTCACCCCATGACATGTGTAAAGCAGCAGAAGTATAGGAGAATGGGGTGAGAGTTAGGACCCACGATCCCAATGCACACCCCAATGCCGTTGGGGGTCCAGGGGTTTCAACCTAACAGTGAATTTCCTCACTTTTGTCGCTGTGGAACAACCCTAACTAATGCATTAAATGGAGTTTTGCCTCTAATTTCCTTCTTTTGAGAATGATAACGAAATGTGAATGTAAATACCGAAGCGG
The DNA here is from genome assembly GCA_016271365.2 of Neoceratodus forsteri. Lineage (NCBI taxonomy): Eukaryota > Metazoa > Chordata > Ceratodontiformes > Ceratodontidae > Neoceratodus > Neoceratodus forsteri. Next base: position 603,492,428 of record CM057449.1, on the reverse strand, counting down.
AGAGAGGGCCCCGTGCTCCCACCACATGATGTCTTGTGGCACACTAACAGGGACAGCAACGCAAACAGAAATGCTAACAGTGGCGCACATGGTAACACAAGCGCGAATGACAACAGAAAGGGTAACGCACATGGTGGCATAGACGGGAACAATCTGCCACGTGATGTGTTGTCACATAATAACATGGTGCCTGCAAACAGAAATGTCAATGGGCATGGTGACATAAAGTGAAACAGAAAGATAAACAGTACTGTAGACAGAAATGGCAAAAAATAACAGAAACGCAAGCGCAAATGAAAACGCAAATGATAACGCACATGGTGGCGCAGACGTCAACGGTAAGTGAAACGGGTATGGAACCACAAGCGGAAAGGGCAACAGTAACAGTAATGTAAGCACACAGGCTGGTTTTCCCCAAAACCTGCATAGAGAAAGACAGTGAGTACAAATAATGTATGCATAATAATGAGTATCAGCGCAGAAAATGAGAACTTGGAATACTAAATACGTTATATCTTAGGAACCATACGATGTAGAAAAAAAATTTAAAAGTCATATTATTTACAACTGTCCTGGCTAATTTGATACTTATAGAATTTTTCTGACGAAAAGTCCGTATCTCGCACCGTTTCCGAGATACGGGCCCTGAAAGGCGCGGTGAATGCCGTAATGGTATCCTATGGGAAAAAAAGAAAAGTTTGGAGCATCATAACTTTGCCTCCCTGTAATGTTTTTTCACCAAACCACTGAAAGGCACATCTGTGGGCTGTTGGCTGTCTTCCCTCCAAATTTCAGGAAAAAAGATCAAACCGTTATTTTGCAGCAGGGATCCAAAGGATTTCTGTAATGCGTCGAGTGCCGTAATGTTATCCTAAGGGAAAAAACGTCAAATTTGGAGTGCCTTAACTTTGCCGCCATATAATAATTTTTCAAGACAACACTGAAAGGCACATCTGTGAGATGTCGGCTCCGTTCCCTCCAAATTTCAGCCCAAAACTCCCAACGGTTCTTTTGCAGCGCAGTGCCAAAGAATCTCTGTTACTTTCCCACAGATGGAAAACAACTGTCGCAATTTGTGAAAGCTTTCGCAAAAAAGTTCGACACTTTCGTGAGCATGAAAGTAATTTATGAAGTACTTTTTCCAGAAATTTGAAAACATATTTCTGGGGTCTTTACCACAAAATAAAGACATGGCAAGCATCCTCAGGGTCCGCACTAGGTGAATACAAAAAAGAATTAGGTTGCTAGAGGGTCCCAAATTTAAATGCCAACCATTTCTCTGATCACCAACTGAAAACAAAATGGCCGATTTGCGAAAGTAACAGGCCCATTTGCGAAAGTAAAAATGCATTTGCGAAAGTGTTGAACTTTTTGTTAACTTTTCCCATTGACTTATAATGGAAAACTGTTTTTTGAATAACTTTTGAACCGTTTAATATTTTTTCATGAAATCTTTGAAAGGCACATCAGGGACCCCTGCCGCACATTCCATGAAGATTTTGGGCCAGTCGCGCAAACCGTATGACCTGTAGACACGACCGTAGAATTCCAGAAAAAGCGTAAACGCGCGCACAGATCATGCTTAATAACTCTGCAGTCATATATCCGACCAGTACGAAACTTGGCAGATCCCAAGACCTATGGTTCTTGATCATGTATTCCAAATTTCAGCCAAATCTGTGAAACAGTTGCAAAGTTATTAAGGCAAAGTTTTGGGGTTTAACATAGAAATGGCTTTCAACTCTTAATCATGGTAGCACTACGCTACCATAATATATATATATATATATATATATATATATATATATATATATATATATATATATATATATATATATATATATATGTATATGTATATTTTACTAAACCAGCATGTGTATATATATATATATATATATATACCAAACCAACAAGCATATATATTATAGAATGGCAGAGCTGTGCACTATACTGTAATTAGGGTTGAGGCTGTTTAATGTTAAACCTCAATTTTTTGCACTTTAATAACTTTGCAACAGTTCAATGGATTTGCAAGACATTTTATATACTCTGTTAAAAACCAAAGATCTCTTGATATGCCAAGATTACTTCCAATAGGGTGTGGGGATTCCAAGATTGGGACAGTGCAAACCATGTAAAAATGAAGTTTTTTTTTGCTGTTTTGCCCAGACAGTTTGGAATTTTGATCTTAAATTTTCAGTACGAAAAGGACCTGGCACCAATAGTGCCTTTCACTGGTTTGGTTAAAAAAAATAATATGTTCCAGGTTATAAGGATTTGAAATGTCAGTTCTGAGCATGCTTAGTAGGCACTTCAGGATAATAGTTGGAATAAAAAAAAATTGACCATACAAGAAAGGATCCTTTTTCATATGGGGCCTATCCTTTCTCATGAGGACAATATCCTTTTTCATATGGCTGCCATTTTCTTTTTACTGCTTAAACTTACAAACATTTAAAATACAGAAAAATAATGTCTTTAAAAAAAACACATGAACCTAGCTAAACAGGACCCATTTAACTAGATTCTGGTGTTTGTTTTTTTAAAAAGTTGCAAAAAATACATTTGCTGGGCACCCAAAAATCAGTGTGCCCATTTTAGTAAGAGGAGCTGTTGACCTGCATTCTCTGTATGAGAACAACAGAACTTACATCTGCAGCCGCAGCTAGAACTCATGCTGTGGGCTGCAGTGAGAGAAGTAAGCTGCCATATCACTGGTTTTCAAGTGGCACACCTCCCATTACCATCCCATTATGTGAGTAATGTCACCCTGGTGTGTAGTGGCACCCCCCACCATCCGATCACCATCCCTATATTTATTTAGTGTTTCCTTTGTGTCATGCAGCACCCCCCATATTCTGATTGCTGTTCCAGTAATTTATGTGTCTTTCCCTGGTGTCTGGTGCCATACCCCACCATTGGAACTTCATCCCCTTAATGTATTTGTCTTTCCCTGGTGTCTAGTGGCATCCCCCACACTCCAATCACTGTCTTCATAATATTATTTTCTTTCCTGGGTGTCTAGTGGCAACTCCTACCCTCAGATCACTGTCCCCCAAATTATTTTTTCTTTCCCTGGTGTCTACTTCCCCCCTACCCTCTGATTGCTGTCCCAGTGTGAAATAAAGAAAACAGTCCTTTGATGTTTTTTTTAACCTGCAAAAAAGAAGTTGGTCCCTTGCCGATATGATCCTCCCATCCCCACCTTCCACTTGGCACCAACCACACCACACACCCCATACACCTCCATTTACCCTCACTCACCTGAACAGGTCCCAGGACAAAGATCCACTCTCCAGTGGAAGATATGTCTTGCTGCTGGAACCCCTGATTGCAATATGAGAAACTAAGATAAGTGTGGTTCACTATATTTTAAGGGGTTTTGAACTTTGATGCATAACTTTGTCATTTTTGCATATTATGACTCCAAACTTTTAATGTGGTCTTTTTCAGACCCCACCACATGACCAATGTTGGTGGAATTATACAAATCAAGCTCCGAAAGTGATTTAGCAGTTACTTAGTGAAATCACCTATTGGGCGGGATTTAAAAATTTTCACCACCCTTGTTCATGATGTGGGATCATAAGAAGGCTATAATGAAAATTTGGGGTCAAAATATGTAGAAATGGCAAAGTTATGTGCATATGTTGAAATTTTACTATGCTCTCTGATAAATTTGGTCATTTTAAATATTCTGACCCCAAATTTTCAGCATAGCCATTTTGGTACACCAACTCATGACTGTGACAGCTGTCATTTTTCAAATCCTGGCCAAAATGTGTTTTCACACCTGTGCCACGGAATGATGTTTTGATGCTGCTTTATGACGTTTTGACAGGGACTTGAACATTTTCACTACCAGGCTCATGAGGTGGGCTAATAAGAAGGCACTTGAATGCTGACAATTTGATGTACAAATACAGTAAAATGCCCAGGTCATTAATGAACTTTGCAGTAGTTCAATGTTAACTCATAACTTCTTTACTTTTCACTATTTTAACTCCAAACTTTCTCAACATAGCCATTTTTCCACACCACCTCATAAACATGACGTGACATTTTTTTAAATCCCAGATGAGATGTGTTTTCCCACTTCTGGTGCAAAATTACATTTCTGCCAGTATATGATAAATAGATAGCTAAATAGATAGATAGACAGACAGACAGACAGACATAAAATTGTTAACAAGCTTTGAGTGTAGTGCCATTCTTGACCCCAATGGGTATGCTTCATGATACCGTGCTGGAGAGCTGAGTTCAGGGGTAAGCACAGTTACCCAGATGGATGGGGTGAGGGTGGGGGATGGTGTTGTTATGCAACACCCCCCCCAGCCATGGAATGAAAGGTGCAGGGTTGTCCACACAGGCCCAGCTACCATATACTGAAGACAACTGTCCAGTTGGCTTAGGGCCTTGGACCTCTCCCCACTTAGGTGGTAGAGAGCCCTGTGCATTGGCTGATAGATGCAATCTTTGCCCTATGCATCTGTACCTGTGGCTAAATAGAAGTGCAGGGACCACAGGGCCCTGCACTTCCACAGGCTACCAGACAGTCCCATGAATTCTTTCCACCTGTCATCAAGAATGCATGGGATAGGCATAAGGGAACCACAGTGATAGGAAAAAGAGGATAAAACCAGAGATGAAGTAGGGTCTGTGGTACTAGAGTCGGTAGGGAAAATGGGCAGACTAAGTGTGCCAAGTGGACCTTATCTACCTCAGTTTCTATGTTTCTATGTCATTGCAACTGAACTGCAGGGCACACAATTTGCATGTCCTACCTTTTGTAGGTGCATGGAGTCTTCTCTTCACGCAGGACATCTGCATCTGTTCATGCTGGTCCTGAAGGGACCTGCATGAATGAGGATACAGTTCCACTATCTCAAAAAAAAAAAGGAAATTCTTTGTAAAAAAAACTTCATTAATGCACCAGTTAGGGGAACATACCACAAAAGCAGTGAAATGTGGCATTAGGATTTCCGACAGTAATGCCCAACCCCCACCCATAAGCAGCAAAAGGGAAAAGCATTAGGGTTTTCGGTCTCCAGAGTCTTGGTGAATCAGTGGTGGGGTGTTCCTTGGGGATTGCCAACCCTAATGCTCCGCCTCCCAGCCCATAGCCTCCAGTTCAAAGCAGAAGGTACTGCTCCAAGCCACTGCCTCATAATAATACACTTTTCAAAGGTAGAGAAGGATGTCTCGCCACAGGTTGCCAACACAATGAGCCTTGTGGGCCCTGCTTGAAGAAAGGAGATCATGTGTGATGTTATTTGCTTAGGGATTGGGGTGGGCGTCAAGGTTGACAACCCCTAAGGAAGACCCCACCACTGATTCAAATGACTCCAGAGACCCAAAACCCTAATGTTTTTTTCTTTAGCTGCTTGGGAGTGTGGGTGGAGAGTTAGGGTTGGAAACCCTAACGCCACATTTCCCAACTTTTGTAGCATTGTTACTCTACTTGGTGCATAAACAATGTTTCTTTCAAAGATATATATATGGGCCTGGATAGTCAGACTTCACCAGGCAGTGGCGCAAGCCTGAGCGCAGTGCAACTGGGATGTGCCGCGGCCAGGACCAGGTGATATTCAATGGTGATGCACCATGGCACAGCACCATTGAATATGGTATGGACTGTGCATGGTCATTCACATATTTGGGACTGTCTAGTACAGTATGCTCTGCATGCCCATACCATACCTGTCATTCAGCTGGAGACCAGGCAGTATGTGGGTTGGGACCAGGGTGGGCAAGGGGTCCTGTGTGGGTGGGAGGGGTGAGGGTTGCCACTGGATCACCAGGGACTTATGTTACAGTGATGTACTGGCGATCAGGGAATCAGGTTGGAGGGGAGTCCACTAGACTACCAGGGCATGACTTATTATACATTTATCAGGGAGTCGGGAGGGAAGGGGTCCACTAGACTACCAGAGAATGACATAATACACATGTATTGGGGAATCAGGAGGGAGGGGACTACCAGGGAGCTGTGGGTGCTTGTGGATGGTGTTCTGAGTGGGCGGGTGGCCACCCGTGGCTGGCGGTTGCTGTGTTGAACCCTGCAATACAGCAGCCTACCTTTGGGTGGCCAGGAGTTGTTCCACCATTTCACGGTCTCAACTTTGAGCCCCCTATGCGGTGCAATGCGCAGTTGTGCCAGCAGATGCACCGCACATCCTGGGCTGAATATTGGGATGAGCTGCATATGCATGGGCACACCCCCTGCATCTGTGCCACATAGATTAGCTTTGTGCCCCGGTGCATCAGGATTTGCACTGAGCAGCCTTTTCAATATCCCACTGGGGTGCAATGCGAGGATGCACCGGCACACCTCTGTTGCACCATGCCCAACCCCTTTAAATATCTGGGCCATTATATATACCGTATGTATAGCATATGCCAGATAATAGTTTCAGTGCATGAGGGGAGAGTGAGACCTGCTTAACATCATTCACTGATGTTAGTCGGACTGCAAAAGGAGACTGCATTCGGAGTCATCAATAAATCTGCAGTATTCTATTTAGTAAACTCTCAAGGCTGAGAGTAATCCCAATCCAGAGATCTCCAGGCCTCCCAATTCAAACATATCCATGATTCTATGCTTTCTATTTCAGTCATATCTCATAGCCCTGAGGAGATTATTACACCACTACCTATATTACTCTGATGCTAGCACTTTGTTTTTTAAATTCACATATCACTTAGGTGTGCTCACAGAGAGTATTTGAAAGACTGATCTAATGACTTCACCCTGCAGCTACTGTAAAAAAAAATCTGCTAAAATTCAGTCTTCGGCAATCCCTCCCAAACATCATAACCCTAACAAATTACATTGTCACAGCAGATGGGGTCATTCGCTGGGCTGAAAAGATTGCACTGTTTTTTTTCCAAGTAAATTAGAAGGATGAATGCCTCAAAGTAGATATGCCAAGCAATATTTAAAAGGGAAAAGCCACAAAATGAATGGTGGTTTGATTAAACCAACAGTCTCAAGTGTTATAGGATGCAGGCTCTTTTATTTAACAACTTAAATTATACAAGAATGAAAAAAGGTCTGTAATTATTTACCCTCAGTTGACCTATTAAATGCTATTGTTAGTGTACATCAGGGTCTTACGCACCTGTTATTGCTCCGCTGCATTATTTTATAATTCTATTAACTGAAAAAATATCAAAGTAGCAAAAAAAGAGTTGGCGGTCTGTATTTACACTCACTCTTACTCCTGTAGAAATAACTTTTACCTCTAAGCAGTGGGTGAGGGCTGTTATTTTTAGCTGTGTAAATACAGGTAGTATGCACTTTTGCACTATAATGCATTTTGCATTAATGAATATATATGTATGTATGTAGGTATATATATATATATATATATATATATATATATATATATATATATATATATATAAAGTACTGCCTTCATTTGCCTGTTTGGTTTGAGTGCATTCAGTTTTGCTGTAATCTGGGTATTAATGGGGCTGCCTATCCCTGTGAATGCACCTGATCCCCTGTACTGAAAGATGACCATGGTATGATGCTTTGCTCCTGCAGTGCTCCACAGCTCCCTTGTGTGGATGTACAGGTGATGGTTGCAGCACTGCACATGACAGCTGCGAGGTGCAGCACTGTCACAATGTGGGAAGAGTGCAAAGACATGTGATGACCTTCAGAAATGAACTGGGATTGCTGGATAGCTTGATACCATGTTATGGGAAAAACATACAGTACAGGTTCCTGCAATAATTTCATTTAATAAACTTTAACTATAAAAAAAATACTGTACAGTTGCTTGGAGGGCCAGCCGGGTGGAGAAGGCTTGAGCGTCCCAGGACTGCTCACTTTCTCTGGGAGGGAGGGGGGACCTAGGCTCGATGCTTGGCTGACACCGGGTGGAGACCTGAGGTACGACAAGCCCGGCCAATAGTAGAGGGGACCATGTGGTGGAGATCGGTGCTTTGTGCTGTGATGTTGGGGCGCACACCACGGGCAAGAAAAGTGGAAAAAATGGCCAGCAGCACCTCCGGTAGACGGAGCGCCCACCCCAATCCCCAACACCTCCTGCCTTCCTCTGAACCAGCATCCCGACACAACAAGAAAGTACAAGGTTTAAGGGCCCCACCTCGACCCCACCTAGGGGGATAGATCCAAGGTTTCATGGGGGATGGATCACTCGGAAAGTAAGGCAGAAGAGTTGGGATGTACAAGGCATGGCGATTCCCGAAGATTGGAGTGCTGCAGGCTGGGGGGATAAAGAGAAAGGAAAAAAAAACTGTACAAGTGCTGTGTGTCTTTTACAAAGATGGTATAGTACACAGTTTTAAAGGACAATACAGGTACCTTCATTAGGTGTGCTATCTTTCTAAACAGAAGAAAATAAAATGGGGAAATCATGCCATGAAAAACACATCCCATGACAGAATGCTGTAATTTTTGTCAAGGTAGAATAAAAAGGCAGATTAAGTATTTGTTAGTAGGGAGGAGGGGGTGATGGGGTACAGAGGCTTTTTTATCCATTGCAAATTGAACTTCAGTTCCAGTTCTCAAAATTGGTTGTTCAGCAGGACCTTTGTTGTGAAAAGGCCTGGTTATTTACTTACAGTCATCTGCAGCATCTGTATAAGGGGTGGTCCATTGATTCTTGCCCATCGACATCTGCCTCATAGCATGTGCATACCACACCATACAATTCTTTTTTTTAGGTAATTTCACCAGTTTGATGAAAACTTTCAAAAACATATTTACATACAATTAAGATGATGTTTTATACATTTTCTGCATTTGTATTCCATGTATTCTTCATTACTAGGTTACATTAAATCAAATGGGATCGTAATTATCCATGATTGATCTGCTACAGCTGTTAGATCCTTTGCTGAAGTCACAGTCCTTAGTTTGTGACATCATAACCATTTCCACAGAAACAAACCAAAATGTCACAAACTGCAGATTATATATTCATCAATGGATAAGCAACAGGAAAAAATGACCTCAAGGGAACAAAGATCCTTTTCCCATGTAAATTGCTGCAGTAAGAACATACTAAGAGAAATGTGGACAATATATAAAATATTTCTTTATTTACAAGAAGTGTAATGTGCATGCATTTGAAATACAATTTAGAAGTGAGAAACAAATAAGTGCCCTTGCTGGGATTTGAATCGAGACCTGTTCAGACTGCTGTTCTATTGCATTACTAGCTGTGCCACCAGGACAACTGGAAATCTATTCTGAGCAGACCTGGGTTCACATCTTAGATGGTGCACTTATTTTTTTTTTCTAACTTCTAAATACTTTTCCAGTACATAAAACACAAGCTGAAATCATTCTAAGTATGTTTTTGAAAGGTTTCTCCAAAAGTGACAAACTCACTTATAGGATTTAAAAAATTTATATTTTGTATAGAGCTTTCTATGCCAACACATCATAAAATGCTTTACAGGAAAATAAAAGGAAAGAAACATGTTCTGGAGAAATGAATTGCCTTAGATGGGGTTAAGCTATATACACAGTAGGCAATAATACATGGCAATGTGTTGCTATTTGTGCCACAACCACATGCCCTGGGGTGTAGTGAGGTAGATGGTTGTATGCTGAGGGCATTCAGTCACTGGAAATGTGGTTGTGGCACAACTACCACACCTGAAGCATCTTATTACACTTTAAAAATGGGTAATCATGGTTAAAAAATGCACACAATTTAATATTTAAACAAAATTTATATTTATGCTAAATAATTAATGCACTGGGCACTTAAAGTCCCAAACCTGGCATGGGCGGGGGTGAAATTTTAACTTTGCCCAGTCAGTAAATACTGTAAATCCATAGCCTGGTCTGGGCCTTGTTTTAGGGCTGGGCTCATTTGTGTTTGCATCAGCTACTTACAGAGCTGTATTTTTCCCTTTTTATGTTTCCTTGCATGTGAACAAGAAACATCTTGGGACAGAATGACATTTTGAAGGAGTATCAGGGACGAGTCCAATGCAGAGCAATCTACAGTGGGCTCATCCCTGACGGACCAATGAGGACATAACCAGACTGTGACACTAGTCAAAGTTTCACAGCTGGAAGACATTCCTCTAGCTGAAAGAAATGAAGTGCTCCAATGAGAGCGCTTCATTCCTTTCATTTACATACAGTGTAAGCAAGCTGGCAAGCAGCTAAGTGACTGTGGCTCATGGGCTGAGCCTTCTTGATTTCCCTGCACTTTCTTCCTACTCCTGTCCTTTGCCAGTAGTACTTCCTGACCCCCTGCATGTTGCTGTATTGCCCGTCTCCTTTGTGATGCCTTCTCTTCCCATGCACTGAAATCACCCCCCCACATTAGCCACAATACGACTACTTACTGGCGGCTTCTGTCAGCCAGTGCACACTCTCTTCCCCCCTCCATCAACGCTGTTGGAGCAGCTTCAGAAAATAGCAGCTCCTTACTGCATTCACTGCATATGTATGAGCCTAGTTTTACCTGGTAACTGGGGTGATATTGGAGATCTCCACTCATTCTCTGGTAACACCAGCTACATGTAGAGGGCCACCCATCAATCCCACATAAAGTGCCCTTTAATAACTGCATGGCTCAGGGTTAAGTTAAACCACAGTGGTATCCTGATTGCCACTTTGCACTCTAATTGATGTGGTTGCAAGCTGAGGATAGGTACCACTACTGATCTGTCACCTCATACTGCCACTTACACACATTCCATCTCAGGGAGAAAGCAAAGCATCAGGATGGCAAGAGAGCATGAGTGGGAGAGACTAGCTGCTGCCTCCTGTTATAGTATCTATCTTGCTGCATTCCAGGGTCCAGAAAGATGAGACCCCCCCATTATATATACACCTTGATTCATATTTTTGTTTTATTGTATTTTTTTTTATTTATGCTCTATTTCCCCATCCCCATGCCTCATCCCTCCTCGGTTTGGCAGATGTCCCAGTTATTTCAATCTGAGGGGACCCTGTGTCTGTCATTGTCTTGATCAGCTCCCATTAACCGAATTCTGCTTGGTGCCCATAACTCAGTCATTTCTTCTCTATCTGTAACAGAAGTGGGACCACCAAAAAGCTTCCACTTGCTCTATTACCCTAGCTTGCAACCTTTGAGGAAAAATAGGTTTTGCAATTTGACAATCCTCGTTAGCATCAATCGACCCTACACTACTGCACCATAAATTTCTCAATGCATTTTAGGCAGCCTGTTTTAAATGTACAACACCCAGTTCTCATAAGCAACACCCCTTCCTAGTAGATTTATCTAGAATTAGATGAAATTATTAACCCATCTCAATAACTGCCCCAGGATCAAATCCACGTGGCTGCATTCTGAGGTCAGGAAACAGCACAGCTCTACTACCTCATGGCTCTGCGCACACACTCTACCCCAGAGAGGTGGAAAGGCTGCAACCTGGTAAAAAAAAGATGGGGAGCGTGAGCTAAAGAGGTGGGGGAGGGCATCCTGAAAAAAGAAAACAAGCTCTGCAGGTTCAGTGATAAACTTAATTATTTTAGCCTAGAGTCACCTTTGTTTTCATCTCTACTGCCAGACAAACCCATACAACGTAGCACAATGTAACGGCCACCACTCTATTTGTCCTGCGCAGAGTGCAATGAGGGAGAAATGGAGGGAAGGAGGAGGGGCAGCAGCAGCAGCATCAAAGCATGCCCCACAGTGATGCCCCTTTCGGTAGACAGGAGTGGGCAGAAGAAGCTAGGGAGAGGTGAATACTCCTTTTATTTTTGTAGGTCGGCAGAAGAGCGGTGTTGGTATTCTACATGGTGCTTAGTGTAAGTGTCTTAAGGTTTTGTGAAGTAGTTACACACGCACACACACACACACACACACACACACACACACACACTGCCAGCCAGTATTCATAGCCATTAACCTTCAATCATCTCACTTAAGTCTCTCTTTCCCTTTCAGTTATGTCAGTATGGTTCCTTACCTAGGGACACCAGAACTACGCAATGTATTTGATGGGGAGTGTGATGTAGCCATGGCGATCTGCTCTGTGCTATGTAGAATTAGCCTGAAATAGTGAGTTTGAGGTCTTGGGCAATAAATAATACACATTCCAGTCAGGGATCCAGTAATCTCCTCAATTCCAAATGTAGTCAAGTACATGATATGTGAAACAAAGCACAGTTCAGGAACCCCCATACTGCAACAGACAATATCAACACATTTATATTGACTGTGGTAGGAAAAAATAGGTGCAATTGTGAACAGCCAATGATTACAGTAATCCTTGCATTTGTTTTTTAAAAGTGAGAGAAAAGATTTCAAGAGTTTGTGGATGTTCTGTCTACACCTTTGACAGGTCTGGCTCAATGTATTTCAATGGAGGTTTGAACTTAGTAACATAATTTGGGTATTTTTCAATATTTTTGTCCCAAATTTTAAACATACCTTTTCTGGGACCCCACCTCATGAACAATGTAAGTGAGACTGGGTAAATCTGCCCCAGAAGATAATTTCATGGACACTGCTCCAAATCACCTTTCAAGCAGGAGTTGAAACTTTTCTCCATCATTGTTCATGAGGTGGGGTTACAAAAAAGCTATGTTAAATAGACAATTTGGCATACAAATATTACAAAACAACAAGGTTATGAGGCTATGTTGCAGTTTGCAAACACAGACTCATATCTTTAATACTCCCCTGCACCATACACCATGCAAGAAAACATTCGGCATTGATGAATGCTTGTTAGTTAGTGGTTTACATATTTCAGGATTACCCTCTACTGGATTGAACATTTTTTCTGCATATGGAGTCAAGCAGTTTGTCTGCATCATGAGACAGAGTAGCTTAGGGTTGCAAATGCATTTTTATATCAAACCCTGATTTTTGCACCACAGTACCATGGTCATCACTGGACACAATAACTTATATTTGGTATTTATGTAATTGATGCCAGGATCTTTGCACCTTGCAAGTTTGGTAAGGGATGGTAGAGCAATTTGGAACAAATCAAACCAGAAGACTGAATGTTTCTTAAGATATTTTTTCTCATCAGTAGCATACAATGACTGAGATTTGAAACCTGAAATCTTCAGTTTAGTTAGAGTTTGGCCAAAGGATGATTCTTTACTAGGTGGCAATTTTGACAGATCCATAGATTTTTCAAATTATTTAAAAAAACTATTTTAGCAGTTTGCACATGCAGATGCATTTTTTCCCAGTTTTGGCATCTAGATTTTTGTGAAACCCGATGTACATTTGTTTTAATATCAGCTTAACACAACTCACATAAGTTTCATGGGCAATCTTTCATTTGCATGACTCATAGTGATCATGCAAATGGTGGAACTGACTGTCCCCCGAAATCACATTTTCGGGGGGGGGGGCATTGTATGTGACTATTTATTCAGTTGTAAGGAGGGGGCTTGATGCAAGCTTATTATAAGATTGGAGCCAGTCATGGCAGTTTGAAAATGTGGGCTCAGAAAAAAAGTCAGCTGTTATTAACGTGTCACACAAAAAACACCTGCAGTGCTCTTCCTGAGATCAAACTGTATTCCTCAGACTATGTTATTTATGAAGATGAAATGTACTGTTTGTTTGAAACCTGGACTGCGCTTTGGCATTAAATCTGGCTTCAACCATCCCAGGAGGAGGAGGAGGAGGAGCGTATCCTCTGTGTTACCCCTGGATCTCTTACAATCCATGAGTCAGGCTCATGGCAGAGCCCAGGTCACTGGCGTTGCAAGTGGCAGCCCTGCAGTGGCTGACAGGCCAGGTAGAATGCTGTTTTTTAAACAATCAGGTGCAGTACAGTAATATGGGGTTGAGTGAATGAAAGAAAAACTAAATTGAAACTGCATGTTTATCCTGTATGTATACTGAGTTGTGTAGAGAGAAATTTCCAACTATATATGAACATACAAACATATATCTTATACTCCGACAAACATACAGTGGCAGCTATCCTAATCTTTCACTTTACCACAGCCCAGTGTACCATATTAAGGTACTGTTTAATAGCACATTACCTTTACCACAGTATCATCAATGTACCACTGCTAAATTGTCACTTTATTGTGCTAAGTACAATAAGGTAACACTTTAGCTAATGTGGCACCTTGAGTACAATGCAGTAAAGTGGAAGTGCTTTTGTGCGGTACCTTAACATGGTACACTGTTCTGTAGTAAATCAAAAGACTAGGATAGCTTCCACTGTTCAGCTCCAGTGGGGGGGTTTGTGCAATCATATTATTCAAAAAATCTTACCTATTCTTTTTTTCTATCTAACGATATATACTATATATACATATATTTATAAATATTTATAAATATATATATGTGTAGACATACTATTTTGTTTCAGGCAGTGTGTAGATCACAAGCATGATCAATGACACACGCCTATTGGTATCTGTGCACACAAGAACTTCTTCAAATGCATTTGTGCATGCTCATGATCATGTCTGATATGCACACTTGCATTTGTGGGTGCACTACTATATGCGCAATGCTGTTGAGGACTTTGGAAGCTGTAGTATAAAAGAAGGAGGAGGAGTCTCAGACAGTGTTTTAGAACCAGCATTGCAGTCATTGTTGAGAACAGCATGGTCAGAAACTGGCTGTCTGAGTATGTTTAATGATATGCTTTATGGATTGTGTTTTATTTACAGTCATTTACAATTTTTCTTTAGTTGCTGAGCTTTGAATTTGCTGCCATGTAAAGGCCTTGTTGGCCCTATATATGAAGCAGCCTACCTGTGGGCATGAACCTGGACCTGTAGCTTGGCCTTGAATCATGAGATAAGGATAGGGAAGAAGTGGAAGACAGGGCTGAAAACCCTAACACCACATTTCCTTACTTTTGTAGCTTTGTAACCTTAGCAATAAAGGTGAGTGAATGTGGAAATTGGCAGTTTTGGTTCTGCTTATCCTGTCTTTGGTTCAGTTTTGACACTTGGCCAAAGCACTTCAGATCCCTGGTATTACTTGTTCCACCTTTCCCAGATTCAACAGACAGATAGAAAAATAACTCAGTCAGAACCTGGCACAGCACCATGAGCCAGAAATTAAGGCAGAAGGTGGGAAATGACCAGAGAGGGACTAGCTCAGGCACATTGGGAATGGCTATAGTTATTTCAGTTAGCTATCCAAAGGTAGAAGTGGTCCTGAAGTGGACTAAATCTTTGACTGGGCTGCATTGAAGGTAAACAAGCAGAATTTTGGAACATTCACCTTTTTCTTACTTTTTGAGACTGCTACAACTCACAGCTATATCCTGTAGCTATCTTTGTTCAGGGCCCAATGAGCTGTGCACAAAGCAAAAAAAACCCATCAGGCAGGGAGCCAGATCTATAGCTTTGTTCTAATAGGGCCCTGTGGGCTGTATGCAAAGTAGCAGAACCGTTCATTATGGCACCTGACAAGTAGCTGGCTTTACACAGGGCTCTGTGTGCCCCACACAAAGCAGAAGGCCATTTGAAGACAGCACCACACCTGTAGCTGGCTTTGCATAGGGACCTGTGTGTCTTACATGAAGTAGTGAATCCATTGGGCACAGTGTTGATCTATTGCTTGCTTCATGTGGGGCCCAGTCTGGACCTATGTGAAGTATCACACCCATCAGACAAGTCACCAAACCTGTAGCTTGCTTCATACAAAGTCCCGGTGACCCTATGTGAAGTGACAGACCCACCAGCAGCTTAGAAAGTTGTTACTTGGGTGATCATGGGGGATACTGCCCACTCCTAAAAGTTGGGGAAAAAATATTAAACATGTAAAAGTTATAGGTGATTTGCGGAAAACACGAAAAAGTCAAGCGACTTTGTTTTTCCAGTCTTTTTTGGGTGGTTTGTGTTAATCTTAGAAAAACGTAAGTTTGCAGAGTGATAAGTCCAAAGTTACTTCTTGCAGGGCCCTTTGAGAAGTAGATTGAAACTTACACAAATGAGGAAGTGAGTCCTAGGGCCATCTGCAAAGCAAAACATGCAGTGCCGCTTTGGGCCCTGTGCATGTCAAGAAGTGAGTTTTAAGATTTTTGTACTTGTGACAACTTGCCATGTATTGTGTGTGTGTGTGTGTGTGTGTGTGTGTGTGTGTGTGTGTGTGTGTGTGTGTGTGTGTGTGTGTGTGTTATTATTGTCTGTACTTCTATGAAGTATTTCAGCTGAGGTAGGAAGTCTGGTAGAAACTGAATAATTACATTCCTCTGTAGCTCAAGCCTAAAGGCCCTTATTTAGAAGAGCCTTTGTTTAAGCAGTCATTTTCTTGTTCCATAAAGGCCCTTCATTTTGGGTATACTTCAAAGGAAAGTCCCATTAAGGAAAAAAAAAAAGATATGTTTTGATTGTAAACAGGGAAAAGGCATAGTAAGACCTTTCCAGCAGAACCCTGAAATGCTTTTTCGGGGGTTTACCCAAAATAAACACATTTTGGGGTATGCTAACAAAACATAGAAACACAGAAACATAGACTTTGACAGCAGATAAGGACTGCTTGGTCCACCCAGTCTGCTTATTTCCCTACCTATTGGATAAGCTGCAGATCCTAGTTAACCAACAGACTACTTCTTCCTACTCCCCCCCCCCCCGACTAGAATTGCTTTATGTTTGTCTCATGCATTCCTGAACTCTCCCACTGTTTTTGACCACAGTACCTCCTCAGGAAGGTCATTCAAAATGAAGCTTATGTGCCCGTGAGGTGGGGTGGCAGTATGCCTACCCTGAAAATGGTAGGTCAATCAGACTCCAGATGGTTAAGATATGGGCAAAAGTTAAAATGCAGAAATTTTTTTTAACTTTCTTGCCTTGTAAATTTATTTATTTATTTAGTTTTTGTTGAACGGGTTAGTGCACTAGACAAATCCTGCCTATTTTCAGGCACGGACCCGGGAGAGGGGGATACAGATGAATGCCAACTGACCGTGAACCAGATTAAGCTGTTGAGCTGTTAAAACCTGTATTATAGCAAAAAAAATGTCTTATGAACAGAACATGCAGGAAACGTTCTATGCATGCCTGGCAATGGTATTTTTAAATATTAATGTACAAACTAAACATTTTGCGATGAAACCACCTATCAATGGCACTTCCTTGGGGTCAAACTCTAACAGACCTAAAAGTTTTAAGTTTATACTGTTAACTATTTTTGAGCTACAAGTAAGCAAAAAAGGGTCTTACTTTAATAATGTCTATGTACTTTCAATTTTCTAGAATGTTTACACCACTGAACTGATCATTACCAACATTTCAGTATCCAGATATCCTGGGCTCCAAAATGCACATGACTAATCCAACAATGGCTGTTATTATGGTGCAGAAAAAGAGGTTTTAACATAAAATGCATTTGAAACACTAACTACTATATATATATATGTAACAAGAGTGGGTGGTAAAATAGAAACTTAGAAACACAGATTGTGTCAGCAGAAAAGGACTGGTAGGCCCGTATACTCTGCCCTATTTTCTCTGCTTATTAATACACCCTGGAGACTATTTGGTCACAGGTTTCCCTCCATCCTCCTTAAGTTCTATTTATTATAAACATGTGCCTACCCCATGCATATTTGAAGCTCCCCACTGTTTTCACCCTTCCCACTTCATCCGACAGCCCATTTCAGGCATCTACTACCCTTTCTATGAAGACGTGTTTCCTCACATCCCTCTTAAACTTCCCCACTCAAGCGTCATAGCATGCCCCCATGTTCTGGTGCTCCTCCTCCTGGGAAAGGGACTCCTCTCCTGCACCTTGTTCACCCCTGTGAGGTACTTATGGGTCTCAGTCTCATTCCTTCTTGCTCTTCTCTCTGCCAGGGAGTACATGCTGAGCTCCTGCAGCCTCTCATCATATGGTTTCTTGTGCAACAACTGCATCATTTGGTAGCCCTCCTCTGGACTGCTTCCACCCTTTTGATGTCTTTGTAGACTGTGGCCTCCAGAACTGGACATGGTACTCCAGGTGGGAGATCAGAAGTGAGCGACACAGAGACACCACCTCCATTCTCCTGCTAGGAATCTCCCTCCCTTTGCACCCCAGCATCCAACTTGCTTGCCTACTGCCTTGCTGCACTGCCCTGCCACCTTGACATCATCAGATGTGATCACCCCAAGGTCCCTCTTTTGCTTGGTAATTGTAAGTACCTCCCCACAAAATGAATGACTCTGGTAAGACAAGAACACACAACCTTTGAATGAGAAGTCCAATGTACTAGCCAAAATGACAAGCTAAAAAATATATCTTAGCTAGTAACATCAGTAACAGAAAAAGAGATTCATCCAGTACAGCCCCAGGTCTTCAAAATAATTAGAAATATAGTTCTTCCAACACGGGGTGAGCTAGAATCCAGTAAATAGCTGACGCTATATAATCAAAGAAAACAATACTGGATCTTAAGAAGCCCACTCTCCCTTATAGTCCAAATGAATAAAACAAATGTAAATAGTGTCCAAGTAATTTATTCATTTATCTTCCAGGCTTAAACTCGACGTTTCGGGGATTAACCCTTTATCAGGACACTGGTCATACGTATTATTTACAGTCAAGAAGCTTTCATTTCTTCTTATTCATAAGCCTCAGGTTCAATGTTTGACTCCCCCTTATAGCCACTGTGGGCGGAAAACCTTTTGTTGTGTCCTCTAGGTTCTTATAATCAACATCACCCTCCAATGATATCATCATTTAACGAGTATGGAGAACGGCCTGGTGTCTGTTTTGCAGGAGTAAACGTCGAGTTTAAGCCTGGAAGATAAATGAATAAATTACTTGGACACTATTTACATTTGTTTTATTCATTTGGACTATATGGGAGAGTGGGCTTCTTAAGATCTAGTATTGTTTTTCTTTGATTTTAACATCAGTAACAGCAACATATCAAATCATATTGCTGTCACTGTTGTCACAGTGGATATGTTTAAAGAGCCACCGATGCCTCAAGAAGAACTTTCAAAAATATATTTGGACACAAAGCAGCTTATATTTCTCATCAGCTCAGTATTTCTTATCCTCATTACTTATTACTGAGGTAATTTGCTTCAAAAACAGGATAATTGTTTCTTGAGGGTTCATCGGCTCCTATTGCTTTATCCCAACTTGACGTCATAATACTCTGCTTGTGACATCACAGTTATTCCCACAGCAACAGACTGTGTTGTCACAACAGGGCATTATGATTTTAAGTAGGGAATAAGCTATAGAGATAGAGGAACCCCAAGGCATAAATATCTTGTTTTTGTGGGAATTTCTTCAGTAATAAATAATGGAAAGAGAAATCTGTCAAGGTATATGAAATACAAGCTGACTTGCGTCTAAATATTGTATTTGCCAAAGTTTTTTTAAAGGTGTCAGCTGCTCTTTAAGGTTACTGTCATCACAGTGGAATACAGAAACAATCAGAAAGCAGCCTTCACAATGCTGGTGACATCACAATGACTAGTGTAGCACTGAAGCCAGCTGTTAAAATCAAAGAAAAATGTTTAAACTACTGTTGTAAATATCAAGTGTATGGTCCTGCCCCCTCACTCTTAGAGATAAATTGCATATTTTGAGTCAATCCATTGCATACCTCCTAGAAATATATATCTGGAGAGAGAGAGAGAGAAAGAGAGAGAGAGAGAGAGAGAGAGAGAGAGAGATTATATTGTATCCCAGCTTGATTTGTGTAAAAGAGGTAAATGAGTTATACACAGCTCCATGTCCCATTTTGAAACACCTTCTACTTCTTTTTGGAGCCTTAAGAATATGTGTGCTACCATGCTTGTGCTAGCCATATTCACTCTCTACCCTTTTGTCACATGCATGTGTAGATGAGTTCCATGATGTACACCCTTGGTTTGGAACTATTCTCTGACAGCTAACACAGGGTTCCCCAGTTGCTTACATGGCATGGCAGGCACTAAGTGCGAAGAGCGGTTAAAGAGTCTGGGCCTAAGTTGTGGTAAACTGATGTATCATTTAAACCATTTCTACAGTATCGGTTGCCACAGGTTGCTCTTGGCACAGGAACTGTTTAACACTTGTGAAAAGGAAGGGCAACAAAATGTGTTTGCCATGTCTCATTTGTGTCAGCTGCCAGCACTTATGCTTGGAATTCCAAACACCTTTAGACTTGCAAGCTTGGAAATAGCAAGAATGTCCATTTTATTGACTAGTGAACAGAAAGAAGGTGCTCTGAATAATACGACTACTTTATTGTGTGTGTACCGCACTTCCCATTCAGCAACATCTGTATTACATTTGAAGCACTTTTTAATGTAACTAACATTATAAAATCTATAATAATAAGCACACATGTTTGGACAGACTAGTTTTTCTGAATCAGTAAATTAACTCAGATACCTTGGAGCCCACATGCAGATGCTGCTCTGTCAGAAAGTCTTTGTTCATCATATTTGTCTGCAATGCATAGTCTGCAGAGAGTTACAGTTGAGGACAGTCATTACAAACTTCCAAGAATCTAATTCAGGAGCAATGTTATTTCTATATCAAACCTGACATACCTGATATTAATATAAGTCAGAGGCTGCATTAGGAACCTGCCTTTAAATGGGGGCATGCAGCTGTGGCTGTCAGTATGTCCCTATTATCTCATCATGATGTCTGTCTAGTAACTGACTAATCAATTTCTTGTACCTACAAATCGGATTGATCCAATCAGAATACCCCAACATGTTATCATGTAAATCTCCCTCATAGTTGGTCTCTAAAGGCATTTCTATTGATCCAGGGACAAAAGCCAGGCTTGCCTGTGAAGGGAGTTGAGGATGCAGATTAGAGTAGCAAATTAGAAAGTAATAACTAGTGTCTGTATTTAAGCAGCATATTGAATGATAAATTCTGTTTTCTATTAGATTACTGAATACTGGTACAGCGCATGGCACTTTTTATTTGCTAACCTGGTTCACATGTGGATGTCATACAACGACAGACTAGCATATTCTATCTGACTTATACCACAGCTGAAGCTTTCATTTGGTCACAGCAGGTAGCTCACTAAGATCACTGTCAGTTCCCACCTTCTGTTGTCTGATCAGATAGTTATAATCTTTTCTAACTAACTGGTACCAAATGCCTGAAATGTCACTGGCAGGTGATATTTTTTTACACCATGTGCCCCCAGTGTATCACTCCTTTAGACTCACCTGTACCCCAATGCCCACATGGGACAGTCCCCAGTCTCCAGGATCACACTTTGGATACCCAGTGTACTCACAGCAAGAGGCCTCCTATTTATGCTTGGCTTGCATGGGACCACCTGCTGTGACAAAACATAAAAACATAAAATGTGTCCACAGAAAATGACAGTAGGCCCATCTAGTCTGCCCTATTTCCCCTGTCTAACATTACACCTCAGACTGTTCAGTCACAGGTATCCCTCCTTCCTACCTTCTTTTTATTATACAACATATGCTTGAAACTTTCCACCTGTTCCACTGGCAGGATGTTCTAGGCATCCACCACCCTTTCTGTGAAAAAGTAAATTTTCTCACATCCCTCTTAAACTTCCCCACCTCAAGATTCATAGTATGCTCCTGTGTTTTGGTACTCCTCCCACTGTTAAAGAGTATCCCCTCCTGCACCTTCTTCACCCCATGAGATACTTATAGGTCTCAGTCATATCTCCTCTCCTCTAGGGAGTACATGTTGGGCTCCTGCAACCTCATCTCCTATGGTTTTTCATTTAACCCCTGCACCATTTTAGTAGCCCTCCTCTGGACCTCTTCCACCCTGTTGAGGTCTTTGCAGAGGTGTAGCCTCCAGAAGTGGACAAAGTACTTGAGGTGGGGTCTTACAAGCAAGAGATACAGGGGCAACACCACCTCCCTTCTCCTCCTAGAGATCCCCCTCCCAATGAACACCAGCATCCTGCTAGCCTTGCCTGATGCATTGTCACACTGCCCTGCCAGTTGGGATTATCAGATATGATCACCCCAAAGTCCATTTCTTTCTTGGAAACTGTAAGTACTCCCCCCTCCTAATACGCAGCCCACAGGCTTCCCTGCCCTAGGTGCATGACTTGGCACTTTTTGACATTGAAACCCAGCTGCCATACCATAGACCACTCCTCTAGTTTTCCCATATCTCTTTGCATTCTCTGAACCCCCTTCTGGGTGTCCACTCTGTTGCAGATTTTTGTGTCATTCGCAAAGAGGCACACCTTCCCCTCCATTTCCTCAGCAGTATCACTTATGAAGACATGGAAGAGGACAGGGCCCAGTACCAGTCCCTGTGGTACTCTACTGGTCACGCTCCCATCCTCTGAGTGACTACAAATTACCACAATCCTCTAGCTCCTGTAATTCAACCAGTTTGATACCCAGCATGCCACCTTCTCTCCCACTCTCAGGCTGCTGAGTTTCTTTATCAGTCTCCTTTGTGGAACTGTGTCAGAGACCTTACTAAAGTCCAGAAAAGCCACATCCACTGCCCTTTCTGCTCCACCTCCCTAATTACCCGGTTATGGAAGTCTCTGAGATTTGTTTGACATGATGCCCCCCTGTGTAACCATGCTGCCTGTGGACCTACCACATGTGTCTCCAGATACTCGAACCATCTCTCTTTCAACAGTTACTCCATTAACTTCCCCTACCACTGATATGAGACTAACTGGTCTGTAATTACTGGCCTCCTTCCTGCTGCCACTCTTGTACAGAGGGACCACATACGCCCTCCTCCATTCTTTCCCTTCACAAGGAGGAATAAAATTATTTTAGGGGCGGTCCCAAGGTGTTGGAGGTCCTTTTATATAGGGGGAGGTGACTGGAGGCCAACATCTAGTGCACTAAGATAACTGTTTTTTTGTTTGCTTCCACCTGGTGCCCCACCTACATCCACTGATATAGAGAGACACCTCCAGCACTCATCATATAAACAGGGCTGCTGTCAACTTTATGTTGTCAGCCATGCCATCAAAGCCTTAATCCCAACCAGAGTAGGACATGCTGTAGAAGGGAGTGTCTCTGCTCTCCCCCCCTGCCAGATTTAGTACATGATACCTACTTAGTGCATCCCAGAATTAACTGAATCTAGTCAAGGGGATCAGACTTGCAATGTAATCTTCATCCCCTGCATGGCAGAGCAACTTGCTAACACTCACTGGTGCCACTGGGCCTAATGGTGGCAATTATGACCTACAAAATCTCCAAAAATCTCTTTTGGATATTTGCTTGCAGTATTGTTGACAAATATAGGAGAATTAGTCGTAAGATACTGTACTGTACCTTGCGTCCTGTCAGAAGGTTTTAAATGGAGTAGGATGTGGTTTAGATAATGATTATAATGTACATGACTCTAGCTCTTGTATACATTTTGGTGCATCTACTGCATCTTCTGAATACCAGTCTTTAATAGTGATGTCAGAACTTCAGTTTAGTTGCACTTCACGGTACAGTACATAAAAGCAGGGTGTTTATTAAGGTGAACCGAGGTGTGTCTTAAGAATTGCAACACTAACAAAATAAATAACACATCCAGAGCAAGACATAAATGACAGACACAAAGAAGACCTTATAGAGCATACCATTATTGTTGTGCCAGATTGAGTGCCATCACAGAAATATTTGCTGTAACTTTGATATTTGCAGGCAGGGTGGGAGACAGCCCAAGGCCTGCTAGATGGAGACACTGTAACTTTAACGCTTCATTCAGCTGACTGCTGAGCAGTCTGCCAGACAAAGTCTGACGTTCTGCTCTTGGCATCTAGTTGTGTCTTGGGCTATGTCCCACCATGTCTACAGATATCGCAGTCACAGTTGCATCATATTTTTATGTTATGGCACTCTGACACAACAATAAAGGTGTGCTATTAGATCTTTTTGGTTGCTGGTATTTACAGTATGCCATTCTGCAGGTGGGCTGTTTATTTTGTTTGTATGGTACAGTATAGTATGTGCACTACAAAATTATTGTCATTTTAGGACAGAATGTGCAATTTTCAAATAATCTCACCTACAATGTTCACACTAATGTCCTCTTTCTAAAATAAGAATCATTAGTCATCATACCAAGCACTGGCTAATGCCAATGATGTGTGCTTGCTTGTGTTTGCCATGTATTTGTTGAGCATAGATTGCACAAGAGTTAAAATTAACAAATTAATAACATGAGTTATAATAGTGAAATTGTCATGATTGGGAGATTGAGTAGTTCACACATTACACTGTTGTTTCCTTAGAGTGTGACCACAAATTTTAAAACAATATATTTTATTACCCCTGCATATGAACATGAGAGGTGTCATTTGTGAAATCCCACTGAAATATGATCTCACGGAACAACTGTGAAAACAGGTCTGGGAAGGGTATTTGAAAATGACACCTGCCGAGTTCATGAAGTGGGATAAACAGACTAAGCTGAACATGTGGGTTCCAAAAATGTAAAGAAACTGCAATGTTCTGAGTAAACATTGACATTTTTCCATGTTTCTTCATAATGTTGTTGTTTTTTAAGACTCTGACCACAAATTTTCCACATGTGTTATATTACCCCACCTCCTGAACATGGCAGGTGGCATTTCTGAAATCCTGCTCAAAACATAATTTTGTGGCACAACCATGAAAACATTTTGAGCAAAATTTTAAAAATAACACCTGTCATGTTCATGAGATGGGGTAAAAAAAGGCTAAGTTAAAAATTTGGAGTTGAGTTAAACTCTAAAACCACTGCAACATTTTTGAGTAAACATTGAAAAATATCAATGCATCCTTATAACACTGTTATTTTTTGAGACTGTGGGTCGGATATTCAAAGCAGTTGTGCATGGCGCAACTGGGATGTGCCTGTGCAAGTGTGGAAATGTGCCAAAGAGTGATTTTCAGCAGAAGCCATTGTGCTGCACAATTCATAGTGTGCCAATGCGCAACCCTAATGAATGTATGCGCAAGTGCAGGGCGTGTAGCCATGAATAAGCGGTGCAGTGCGATATTCAACAGCAAGCAAATGGTGCACGCATGGCGCAACAGGGACATTTGAGGAGCAAACCTGAGCCCATAAAAAGAAGGAGCAAGCAAGGGATGGAGGCTTGCACCACAGGGGAGCAATAGAGAAGGAGAGCAAGTGGGCAGGCAGGACAGCAGGAGGGGTGCAAGACAGAGACAGAGGCAGGCAGGAAGTGTAACAGAGTGTGGGACTGGGTGTGTGACACTGATTGTGCCTGCATGTGTGAGCAACTGTGTGTGTGTGTGCATGTGAGACAGGTGCAGGTGCAACCACAGCAATGTATGTCTGCAATACCAGACATAGGAGGGGCAGTGAAAGTCAGCTCAAGCCATGGCCAGTGCCATCTTCCAGGTGGAGGCAGTAATGAGGGGTGTGAGGAGGCAGGATGCAGAGCGGTGTGGCTGTGGAAGGATCCATCGGTGGTATGCCTGGAACAGGTGGGACTGTGCCTGCACCACTTTTGAACAGTACAGTGATACAGAGATTATGGGTCGGTACTGCCTGAACCAGGCAATTCTGAGGCAGCTCTGTGAGCTGTGAAGTGGTGAGATGCAGGCACCCACAAGATGGAGCCATGCCCTGTCAGTGGAGACCAAGGTCATGGCCGTCATGTGCCTGCTCACCACGGGTACCTTCCAGAGACCAACAGGGGACACCACAGGCATAACCCAGTTGGCCGCGTCATGGCTCCTCACACAATTCCTCAATGCACTGCTGCCACATACTGCTGAATACATCCAATTCCCCAGCACAGAGGTGGAGTGTACAGCGAACATACAGGAGTTCCACAGGGTGGTACGTATGCCTTGCATGCTAGGAGCCATTGACTGCACCGACGCAGGCATCCACACACCACCTGGCCTGGAGGGGGTAGCCTACATCAACAGGAAGGACTACCCCAGCTTCAACTGCCAGGTGGTGTGCGATGCCATGGTGTGCATAATCAATGTCTGTGCCACACACCCTGGTGGAGCACATGATGCCTTCATCTGGCACCAGTCAGCACTATGCCACAGGTCTGAGAGTAGGGACATCCCCACCAGCCACCTAGTAGGTGAATATGGTGTTGGATGGGCAGCCAGGCACAACAAGGCAGGGTGTGGGGGATGCTAAACCAGGGGCATCAGAGGGTGTGGCTGGGAAGGCAGGTGGGTGCAGCTACACAGACCACCATGTTAACCACACATGTCAACACACAGGTGACAGCAGATACCCACTCAGCCCTGGCTGCTCACTCCATACTGGCACCCGTCGTCCCCAGTGCAGGAGCGATACAATGAGGCACACGCCAGCATATGGGATATCACTGAGCATGTGTTTGGGCTGCTGAAGGCCCGGTTCCATTGCCTGGACAGGTCTAGTGGTGCCATACAGTACAGCCCTTCAAATGCCAGTGGCCTATTCCTGGCCTGCTTTATGCTACACAACATGGCCACCGATTGTGGGATAGCTGTCGAGGTTGAAGAGGGGAACAGCAGTGGGGACGACGCGGATGCCAGGCCAGGTGATGGTGAGCAGCCCCCCCCCCCGAGTGAAGGAAACCCCGGCTGAACAGGATGGCCCAGCAGCAATGGGACACAATTGCAGAGGAGCACTATGGTGCATGCAGGTAGGTGAACATGACCACACGCACATCCCCGGGACCATGGCACAGCATTCAGGCATGCAAGGGCGGGCCCCATGATAGTAACGGCCGGAGGGTAGCATAGACAGACATGGGACTGAACTCTGTGGAAGCACCCTGTACAGCACTGCACACCCCACCGACACACCCCCACACACACCCGCACACACACGCACATGCACACGGGCACCCACATGCGCACGCCCAGAGGCTGCCAACGGGCATGTGTCTGATGCTGAACACTGGTGCACAGTAGCAGCCAGCGTTGTGTTGGCATCATCATGCACATGCCACAGTGGCCAGTGGCTGTGAGTGTGTGCACAAGGGCTGTGTGCGGCATTGACCATGGATGCCACATCTCTGGAGTGCACAAGCACACACCACACCAAAGTGCACACAGGGCAGCAGCAGACAGCGGACAGGGAGGTTGGCAGCTCAGGACCGCCAGGCAGTTGTACGGCCACTGCAGACACATGGACGGCCCCACCGAGCCCACCCCCCAGCAGATGCAGGCTGTGCAATGGCCACTGGGGATGTCTCTGACAGTCCCCCAGGTGTGTCACTGTGGGAACTCGACCAGTCCCTCACAGGTCTCTGCAGGCTCCCAAATATGCCTGCTCTAGGCATGCCCGGAATGCCCACAGCAGATCCCAGCATCGACACAGAGGGGGGGTCACACAATGCCACGACCGAGGGGTGGAGAATGCACTCTGCGGGGGTCAGCAGTGGATGGCCATGCACCAGGGTGGCCAGTGGTGCAAGGCCAGCTGTGACCTCAGCAGTAAGCCAATCCAGGGCTGCGGTCGTGTCCTCCCGTAAACATGTGGTTTCAGCCAGGAGCTGTTCATAGTCCCTGTCATGTCTCCCTGCAGCCTTGCGCAGCTCTGCAGGGAGTACACACACCCCTGCCATGACCAGTACCTGTTGCTCCACGGGGACCCATAGCAGATGGGTGTGCTCGGTCAAGGGGTCAGCGCCCTGGGAGGCATGGTAATTGCACTGACCCACGAGTGTTGCTCGACCCCACAGCCCAGCCTCCACACTAGTAGGGGTTGCACAGCGGAGCCCCCTTGGGGCTGCTCATTCTGCAGTGCACCGTCAGTGGCCACTGCTCCTGGGCCCCCTTTGACTTCATCCGGCTGCCGTTGCTGCCCCTCTGGCCACTGTGTGCCAATCTGCACCAGTGTGGCTGAACCACCACCACCACCATCCCTGTCAGCCTGTGCTGCACTGATGGCACCCACAGCAATGCCAGGTGTGGGAACCGATGGGCGGACAACCGCCACCAAGGCACCATCTGCACTGCCATGGCGGGTGTGTGGTATGGGTGCCTCCCCCTGAATGGCAACACCACTATCCAGAATAATGGCCACGTCATCATCGGTCCCGGACCCCGCCCTGATCTGTGTCTCGGCATACTGGACGCCATGGCTGGCGTCATGCTGAAACACAGCCAGGGCCTCGTCCGCAACCATGCCACAGGCATCTGGATGAACAGTGGGGTAGGGTTGCCTGTGGTCCAGCCCCTGGACACCAGTGGAGGTGGACAGACTGTACTCCAGGTCCAGAACCACTCCCATGGTGGACACCCCTACCTCTGTCGCTGAATGCAGGCACTCCGGAGCTGAAAGGGAACACAGTCGCATTAGTGCCGCTGGCACACACCCCTGCCCCTCTGCCCCTGGTGCTACCGTACCTACCATGCAGTAATGGGCTTCCCCCCATCTGGAACCTACCACCAGGCACCCCCTCGACGGCACTGCACCGCATGGATGCCACCACCAACTCCTCCTGTGGTGACAGCTGTGGCACGTCAGGCTGTCCACTGCCCATGGCAGCACAGGCAGCCCGAATGGCACCCATCTTCTCCTTAATCCACCTCTGGTCTGTGCCAACCTTCTTCTTGCACTCCTGTGCAGTCCTTTGATGGATGCTCTGCTGGTTCACGGCCCTGGCCACACCCTTCCATGCTGTTGACCGGGCCTGTGGGGTACCTGTTGAGCCACTCAGGAGAGGCTTCTGGTCCAGGTAGGCCTCGAATAGGGCATCGCTCTCTGCCCTCGTGAAGTTGGGCCTGCACTTCTGTGCAGGCCCACACTCCTCAACCTCCTCATGATCCATCATGCTTAGTCCTGTGGGAATTTACATGTGGTCAGTGATGGCTACAACCCACACCACCCTCCCATTCCACTGTGCTGACAGGCCCACAACTTGGTGGCTTACCTCTGAAGAATGCAATACTGGTCTAGAGCCTGTGCAGTCCCTTGGTGCCTTTATAGCGCATCGCATGCAAATGAGGGGATATGCAACTGTAATGAGATGCAAATGTCTCCGATGCACCACGGACATGCTGATTAGCTAATCTGCATATGTCAGCTGAATATCATGAAATTGTGCATGGCACATTGGTGTTGTGTATGTACAAGCTGTGGTAAAACAGTATGATGTGTGCAATAGGCCCGGCAGTGTGCATGCATGCAGTGCCGTCGCGTACGTCAGTGGCGCAGCCTACGCACACTGCGCTATACGTGGTACTGCACTCTGCCTCTATTGGGCATGTGGTGCTCATGCACTGTATGTCCTATGGTGCCCGGGCGCTACTGGCCCATGGACCGTGGGGACCTCATGCCCCTATTGCACCCCATGCATGGCGGGCCCAATCACGCTGTCGTGCATGGTGTGCGTGCCAACCTTTGACCCCACGAGTGCCCTTTGACCCTCTGGGTGACCTGTGGCATGTGCCAGTGCTGAACCAGCTGTGTCATGCAGCCCCATGGATGCACAATTGGTGACAGCAGTGCATCATCGAGCAAGTCGCGCACCCCCAGCATGTGTGGTTCATGTGCTACTGTGCTCCATTTTGGTTGTGCTACTGCAGAAACAACCACGCCATGCCACAGCAGTGCCAGGGCACCTAACTGGTTGCAAGTGGAGCTGGTAAACCTTGTGGCCCTTGTGGAGCCACATGCAGGCAGTCTGTTTGGCCAGGTGCCCCTGTTTTGGCCACGGATGGAGGTGTGGCAGGAGGTGGTTGAGGGGCTGTAGGAGACCACAGAAGCACAGTTCATCAGTGAGCAATGCCACCAGTGCTACAGGGGCCTGCAGTGGAGGGACCCTGAGAGGCTACGGGCACTACTGGCATGCATCTGGAGGGGTGCCATATCACGTCCAGATAAGTGCACTATGCCCATGTCCGTGCCCATCCAGTGTTCTGTGGGGGCCAGCAGGGTGGCACACCATGCTGCGGGGGGGCTGGGGCTGCGTGTTCTGTTGGCCACAGCAGTGCACTATGGGTGTGCTGTGCCACCGCATTGCAGCTGCGCTGGGCCAGGGGGCATGCTGTGCTGGGGGGGCATGTGGTGTTGCCAGGTACTGATGTGTCTTTTTCAATGTTTCCCTACTAGGCCCTGAGAATAGAAGGAGGGAAAGGCTGGCTGGCATTGCAGGTGGGCCAGGGCAGGCCACTGCAGGGGCTCAGGCACAGGATGCAGGCCGCATGAGTGGTGCTGCCAGACAGGCGCAGGGTGTGCTGTAGAAAGCAGGTAGGCACTGTTCCAAGGTATGTCGTGCAGGGTGGGGGTGGGCCACAGACCCCTGTACACATGGCCATTCTAGCTGTGCACCATCTGCGGTGTCCATTGCACCATGCCGTGGTTATTGCACATGTGTGTGGCTGCTGCAGGTGGGCTGTGGGTGCACCCAGATTCCAGCTGTGCCACTGCCATTCCACCACTATCCCTGTTGCCTGGCTGCCATGGTTGTGGTGTGCGGCACATGGGTGTGTTGGTGTGCAGTGTTCTGCATGACTGTGGATAGTCAGGTTGGCAGCTTGTGTGGGTGCACACACTGAGGGAGGCTGTGTGCCATCTCAGGGGTGCATGTCACCACTGTCCGCTGTGCACGGTGGGTGGGCTACAGTCATATGGTCATGCACTCATACCATCTCCCCTCCTTTGTCCTAGGTGTCCATCACCCTGATGTCAACACCAGGCTCCTGAGGAGGATCCTTTGGGTCACCACTGCCACTCTCCAGGTGGCATGGCTGCTACAACAGACACTGTGCAGGCTGCAGTGCAGATGACGGCATCAGGCACCGGTGGGGTGTGGATGCCCATAGGGCCCGTTGGCCTGTAATTGTTTCCCTTCCCTGTCCCCCCTTCCTTGTGACCTTGTCTAGCCATGTCCCCTGTCCCCCTGCCTCCCTTTTCTGGCCTCCCAGTTTGTATGTGACCTCCCCATTCCTTGCTCCCTGTACCCAGTTACTTGTTAATATGTATATAGTTGTTTTATGTGTGTTTTAATACACATTTCTATGGTTAGCCATCTGTGTCTGTGTCTGCTTTGCAGCTGGCATGTGGAGCCATGCTGCGGTGGTGTGCATGGTGGCTGAGTGGTATGTCTGGGGTGGATTGGGGGTTGTGCCTGGTGGTCTTCACCCAGTGGCTGGTGGCTGTGCCCTGGGGCAGCCGTGGGCTCTCTGTTCATGTTGTGTGGTGTATGCGTTGTGTGCTGTTGGCCTGTGTGTTGCCAGCTGTGGTCCAGGTGGTGTGTCACATACCTTCCTGTGGGGGTTGCCGGTGGCTTTTTGCCAGTGGCCATTGGGGCAACCCTGCCTTTGTGCACCACTGTGGTGCACATGGTCAGGGGTCTGCTGCTGTGTGCCTGCCATGCCTCCCTCCTGGCATCCTCTGTATCCTGGTGGTGGTCTATCCCACCCTGGTGGCATGCTCCTTGCTGTGCCTGTTGTCCTGTGTCCTGGCACATGCACCTCTGCCCCTTGCACGGCCCTGGTTGCACTATGGCGCATGTTGGTTTGCTCCCTGGCACAGCCCTGGTTGTGCTATGGCGCATCCCTGCTATATTCAGCTGTGTTGCACTGGTGCTTGTCGTCATGCACAACCTTTGAATATCGTGTTCAGTGCACCATGGTGCAGTGGACTTGCACTGCACTGCTACTGCGCCTGCCTCTGGTGCATGTCTGAATATCCCACCCTGTATCTATTACCCTACCTAATAATCAAGAAAGTGTCATTTTTATGTTGTCTTGCACATGCAGTGCAGACAACATATTGTGATTGCTTCAGTAGAGAAGCGGGTTTCAGAGGTGCAGTCCTGCTGCAGCCAATGGAGTCACTGCTTTTTGTGACCAGGCTCTGTGGTGCCAATGGTATAGCATGCTGTCTATGACAGCAGTTCAGAAAATGTGCCACTACCTTGAAAGAAATTAGCCGCTACAATCAGGGAGTGTGACGGTGCAGTTCCTGATTGCAGCAGGAAATTACTGCTTGTCTCGTCTGGTGTTCCCATCATGCAACATGGCGGTGGCTTCCCTGTCAGCTTCTCATAGTCCCCACAGAAGCTGAGGGACAGCCATCACCTTTCACAGTCCCTTTGAAAGCAGACAAGGGTGCCCAATCCCCCTGTCAGCATGCCCCCTTCTAACTTAACTTGCCGATGGGGGTGCCCAGTCCCCGTCAGCAAAATATACCCCCCCCATTTCTGGTGTTCCAAGGCGCCCAATCCCCTTGGCTCATGCACTCTCCCCAACTCTGTATGTGCAGATGGGGGTGCCTAATCCCCATCGGCTACAGACCCCCCTCCCATAAAACACAAAGGTGATATGCTGGGAGCCCACCTCAGCATGTCAAATGTCCCTGAAAATAAAACAGTCCTGCAATGTGTTTTTTTTTGTTTCAACCCTGTAAAACAGAAAATGGTCTGTTGTTGACTCCGTGGCCCCTCCCCAACCCACGCCCACTCTCTTCACACCCTGCCTTCCCACACATACCCCTCACCACATACTTACCTCTGGAACACATTGCAATGATCTTCAGTGGACCGGGAACACATCTGCACTCTTCAAAGCCGACCGCAAACTGAAGAAATGCCTGTAAGCTGTATAATGGCATAAATAGGGTTTTTTCAACTTTGGTGCATATCTTGGGCATTTTTGGGAATTTTGGCACCACATTTTCAACATGTGGTTATTCGGACCCCTCCTCATGAATTCAGTCACTGTCATGGCATTGTTCAGCCCCGAAAGGTGATTTTGTGGTCACTGTGTGGAATCACCTTTTGGGACTGAGTAATGAAATGACTGTGTCACTGTTCATGAGGTGGCCTCCCAAAAAGCCTATGTTGCAAATTTGGTACAAAAAGTACAAAAAAGGACTGTGTTATGAGCGTGTGTTGCGCAGTTTCCACGCACACTCATAACTTCGCCAATTTGTAATATCTTCACTCTAGATTTTCAACATTGCCATTTTTTCATACTTCCTTATGGACAGTGCAACTGTCATTTTTCACATCCTGGCCAAAATGTGTTTTCACACTACCGGCACAAAATAGCACGGTCGCTGTGGGAAATTAGTGTTTGGACAGATTACAAAAATCATACCAACACTGTTCATGAGCAGAGGTCCTAAAATGCCTATGTTGAAAATTTGGTGACAAAAGTCCATAAAATGACTGTGTTACAAGCGTGCGTTGCGCAGTTTCCACATGCACTCATAACTTCAACAATTTGTAATGTTTTCACTCAACATTTTCAACATTGTCAATTTTGCACATGTCCTTACGAACAGTATAGCTGTCATTTTTCAGATCCTGCTTGAAATGTGTTTTCACACAAATGGCGCACTATGGTGCGGTTGCTGTGGGAAATCAACAATCAGGACAGATGAAGAAAATCATAGTGACAGTGTTCATGGGCAGAGGTTCCAAAATGCCTATGTTGAAAATTTGGTGAAATAATTCCACTAAATGACTGTGTTACGAGTGTGCATTGCACAGTTTCTCCATATGCTCATAAATTCGAGCATTTTTAATATTTTCACTCAAGATTTTCAACACTGCCATCTCTTCACACCTACCTATGAATGGTGCAGCTGTCATTTTTCACATCCTGCCCAAATGGTGTTTTCCCACATCTGGCACAGAATGGCATGGTCACTGTGAGAAATCAACGTTTGGGACAGATTGACAAAATCACAATGCCACTATTCATGAGCAGAGGTCCCAAACACTTTAATGAGGTGAGGGTCACAAAAATGCCATGTTGTAAATTTGTAGTGCAAATACCAACAAATGTCCAGGGCATTAGGGTTTCTAACCATAACGTCCCACCCTGTACAGACTGGCAGGTGTCAGGGGTGTGTCTTTCCATTGCTGGCTGTCATAATCATGCCATACCATCCCCCCCCACCCTCAAGCCACTGACAGGCATCGAGGTGTGCCTTGGGACTCTTCAGCCCCACAGTTCATCCCATTCTCCTATGCTGCACCCATTTCAGCATATGTCCTTATGAAATGGGGTGACTGTAAAGCAGAACATCCCAAGGCACTCCTCAGCCCTTGTTGGTGTCTGCAAGATAGGGTGAAGTAAAATGCCATGAGCATTATGGCCGAATGGGGTGAGCATAAGGCCCAAGGATCCCAAGGCACAACGCGATATTTTTCACACTGCAGCGTAGGGTGAGCTGAAATGCCATGAACATTATGGCAAATGCCCAAAGGCACATCTCAGTGCCTGTCAGTCTCTATAGGGTGATGTGGGGTTTGACATCACTTTCATACTTTACTGAAATTCCTATTATGCATCTGTTCAACTCCTGCGCTACCGATGCCAAATGTCAGCAAGACAACATTCAGCATTGACAAATGCTTGTTTAAATCCTGTCTGAAAGGTGATTCTGCAGATAGAGTGTAAAAACAATGTTTCAGTGGGGATATGAAAAATATCTTCTGCTGTGTTCATGAGGTGAACTAAAAAAGCTACTTTGAAAATTTGAGGCAACATTTTTTTTTAAATGACGAAGTCATCAGTAAAAGTACAAAACCTATTTAAAAGCCATCAGCTGGAGTTACCTTGTTATCACTCATCTCATGGCTGGTCATGGTAGAGAGAGGATTTTCACCAGTCACAGATAGGATTACTACGTAGGACACTAGTTAAGTAAGTAAGGAATTGCAGGGTGTTGGGTGCTGAGAGAGGTGTCGGGTGTAGTGTGGTGGTGATGGTGAACTGGTGAGGGGCTAGAAAATATCACTGGATGGTGTTCTTTGTTCAGGTTTAAAAAACACAGGAAATGGCTAGGGATTAGGGATGTGTGGAATATGGAATTCTGCCATTGGAATTGTTGTGCAGTGGCAATTCCCCTTTAAGAATGCTTTTCAGAATTACAAAAATACTTTCTGTGGCAACCGCAGATTAATTTTCCTTGGACAACATAAAGTACAGAAAAATTTTCTGCAGATTACAGGAAAAGAACCTGTGGGTTATAACAACAGTGGATTATTAACCTACAAAAACATTCTGGCTCGGATTTTCATAGGGGTTGCGCCTGCCACAACAGAGATGCGCTGGTGCAATCCCGCAGTGCACCCCAGCAGGATATTGAAAAGACTGCCCAGCGCAGTGCAAATCCTGATGCACCAGAGCGCAATGTAATCCTATGCAGCGCAGATGCAGTGGGCATGCCCATGCATATGTGGCACATCCCGATATTCAGCCCAGGATGTGTGGCGCATATGCCGGAGCAACCCTGAATTGCGCTGCATAGGGGGTCTCAGAGTTGAGCCCCAGAAAAGTAGGAACAAGTCCCGGCCACCCACAGGTGGGCTGCTGTATTGCAAGGCACAACACAGCAGCTGCCAGCTGTGGGAGTCCACCCACCCACCCAGAACACCATCGACAAGCACACATACCCCCCTGGTGGTCTAGTGGACCCCCTTTTACCCTGTAAGCCTGATCGTGGGCATCAGTGAGGATGATAAATAACCTAGTGGTCCAGCGGATCCCCCATTGCACAATCACGGGCATCTGTAACGTAAACATATATCCTGATGGTTTAGTGGACGCCCCTCCCATATGCCCGATAGTGGGCAGTGATCAGCTGAATAAATATCCTATTCCTGATCACGGGCTGTAGTGTATGAATAGATCTCGGGGTCTAGTGGAACCCACCCCAAAAGCTCGATGCCGTCCATAGTACAAAACTGGAGTGGCTACCAGGAATTAGTGTACCTCTTCCACCCACCCACAGAGGCCCCTGCCACCCAGCACCCCCCTGGCCATTAAGGGCGGCAGCACCCTTGCCTGCATAAAACCCACAACTATCTGCTGAATGACAGCGCATAGTAGAAACTATACATACACATTGGGCCACAGTGTGGACTAATAGATGTGCAGACTATATCAGGCTACATATGTCCAGATCTGTGAATGAATGCGCTTCATTCACAGATCTGGACCTGTGTAGTACAGTATGGTCTACATGCCCATTGGTCCACACTGTGGCCCAATGAGCATACAGTTCCTACTGTATGCTGTCATCCGGTGGGTGGCCAGGCAGTATGCGGGTGGGGTACTGCCACCTGCAGATGATGGAGGGTCTGGGTGGCTGGGGGCATCTGTGGGTGGGTAGGGGGGGGTACCACTGGACCACCAGATAGCCATCGGTTTGTACTATGGCCTGCAATCAGGATTTTGGGGTGATTTCCACTAGACCACCAGGGATATGCTTCATTACACTACAGCCTGTGATCAGACATAGGATATTTATTCAGCTGATGACTGCCTGCAATTGGGCATACAGGAGGGGGGTCCACTAGACCACCAGGATATATCTTTTCATTACAGATGCCCGCGATCGGGCAGCGGGGGGTCTGCTAGACCACCAGGTTCTTCCTCACTGATGCCTGTGATTAGGCATATGGGAGGGGGGCTGCAATAGCCCTCCAGAGAGCACCCCCCATCGACAGTGGCTTGGCAGGGTGCCAGGCACAATCCGCTGGGACGCCCAGTGCATCGCATGCAAATGGAGCCATAATGACATGCAAATGGCCCCATTTGTGCCTTGCATACATTATGGCCTCATTTGCATGTCCCCAGTTAAATATGGTTGATGCACCCAGTACAACTGCACTTAAAGCATGCATCCCCCTACTCCCCCTTCTGTGGCTTGCACTGGCGTGAGTGCCACTTGCACCATGTGCAGTATGTGCACTGCCCCACTATATTCAACAGTGCTGAGCCATGGTGCATCACCGTTGAATATCACCTAGTCTTGGCCCCTGTGCAACCCAGTTGCACTTTGCCCAGGCTTGCGCCACTGCCCTGCACAGTCTTAATATTCAGCCCTCTGTGTAAAGCATATCAGAATTCTGATACTGACAGAATTCTATGGAATTTTCTGAAATTCTGTTGAATTCTGTCCTTTCAGAATTTCAACGTTACACACAACTCTGCTAGAGATAGTTTTCTTTTCTCAGGGATGCAACACAGGGGATTTGGCACCCTAGTGCCAGTTACCTTGTTTACATGTGTAGTGTAACTGAGAAATGGGAATCGGTGTTGGTGGCTTCGGTTGCAATGCTGTTCAGTATACATGAACAATTCATTCTGATTCCAGAGATGCAGTTCCATTTACATATGCATCTCTGTAATGCCAGCAATGGATGTGCAATTAATGTGAGCATGCTCAGTACATTCTGTTGTGCATTGGCATGAAAGGACTCATTAAAAACACATGTCTCTAGCAAGGATCGGACAAACAATGCCATTTACAGTACATGTAGAGCACATTCAGGTTTTACAGGCATCGATTCCTGTGAACCACATACTTCCAACCCAGTTTGAAAACCAACCTGGTTAGTACACTACTTGGGTTTACATGTGTCTGTAAACTGCCATTGTTTTCTTTGATCCGTATTTTTTCAGGGCTTGAACCTGGTTACAGTGCACATGTAAACGTAGCATGTGAGTTATTTGGCAACACCAGGGATTGGGAACCCCTGTGTTGCATACTATGTCAGCAGTGTTATTAGTCAACATGGGTGGTTATGCACAACAGTGTTAGAGTGTTTTGTATTGTGTTTTTTTAGCAGTGCCGGTGGTCAGGCACCTTGATGTCATGGACTGCTGGGGGAGTGTTGTTAGCTGGCACCCTGGTTGGACACGTGTATGTAAATGAAATAAAGACTTTTAACCTTAACTTGTATTTGATTTTCTTTTTATATTCTTTCTGTTCTTGTTTGTTTTAAGAAATGAAATAATTCCAACAGAATTTCCAGAATGTACTTCAGTTACGCACAATAAACTTTCTTTTTCCACTTGTTTCCATGATGTTACAGGCTTTCTTAACTAATCACAAGAACCTCACTTTCAAAGGGATAATAATTTAATTTCTCAGGGTAAACATTTTCAGGACTATCGTGTCCCTTCCTCAGACCCTTTTTTTAAGTGCTCTGTTTTAAAAGAAGGAAAAAAATGTTTTAATGAATTTACCCATATTTATGCAGAATGATATTTGATATTTAAATAAATATCTTTCGTTTTCATAGGGGGAACAGACCTGTTCTTTAAGTAAAAGTGTCCAATAAGTCCCAAGCTTCTGGTGTCCTGGCATTCACCTAAATAAAGTTATAGTTATTAATTTCTATTTCTCATGAATAAAGACCAAATAATAATGTTTCTTTAAAATTATTAGGGTGGTAAAATCAAAATTACCTCGTTATGTGTTGATTTTAAATAAATGTTGTGGCTTGTGTTCTTTATATTCTCCTGAATACACCTTAAAAAAGGTTTTGTATAAATATTTGACTTCAGTTATAACAGATCCTCTTTGTTTTTATTTTTTAAAAAGAAACTTTAGAAGGCTTAAATGCCACTCACCAAGTTGCTACAAACTTTGTTCTTAATGCACCAACCACTTTTCTTTCTGGGACCAACTGTCTCCTGAACGTATGACTCATTTTGCGACTTTTAAATTATTAGGTCTGAAGGCCGTTTACTTTATCAGTACCTCCTGTGGTTCGTTTCACCTTTTTAAGTTTCATTTACCTGCTTCTGCATGTATAAACGGACCACTGCCATGAGCCAGGATGCCTGAACTCCTTGGGCTCCCCTGTGTTGTGTACTATGTCAGCAGTGTTATTAGTCAATATGGGTGGTTGGACACAACAGTGTTAGAGTGCTTTGTGTTGTGTTCTTTAGCAATGCTGGTGGTTGGGCACCTCAATGTCATGGACTGCTAGGGGAGTGTTGTTAGCTAGCACCCTGGTTGGGCACCCCAGTGTTGGAGTTTGTTGGGGGGTGCAGTTTAAGTATGTTGGGTTTATGTTGGATTGGCTGGATGCTGGGGGCACCATTCATGGCACTGTGTAGTATATGCTGCTATATGGAGGGAGACCTGAGGTGCTGCTGCCAATCATGGATTTGGAGGGACAAGCTAGAAGTGATGCCAAATCTGGCATTGTGGAGGGGGGGCCTGAGGAGCTGCAGCCAATCATGTCTTTGTGGGTGCTGGAGAGGCTGCAGCCAATCATGACATTGTTTAGTAAAAGTGCAGTACAAAGTAAATACCTTCTGTTATACTGTCATGGATGGCTGCCTATAGAAACAAGCTGTGGGTGTTGTGCAACACCTCTGCCATTCCCTTCAGGCAAAGAAAAAAGCACTGAACAGCATCATATATGTGAAATGAACAGCACAACAAATGCTGTCTGTAGCAACCACAAGCTGTACAAGAAAACCCACTTCCACCTTTCATTTTCTAGCTCTCTGATTGGTCAAATACTTCAAAGCCAAGAGTAGCTGAAAGATGGAGAACGGGGGAACTAATGCGGGGATAAGAAATTCTGAACATGTGTTAGGTGAAGGATGGAAAATCTCCAAAAAGCCCTCTCAGAGCTCAGACCAGTCACAATGTCTCCTAGCCTTTGGCAAGCAAACAGAAAGCAGCCCCTATGATGATGTATTTTTCTCCTAGTTCCCTTTGAGAATTTATGAATCTTCACATAAGTATCTCCATTTGAAAAAGGTTGGGAAATGCCAAATACCTTTGAATTGAAATGTTTAAAATCAAAAGCAGAGATGCTACTCTAGCAGGCTGCAGTGAATTCATCCTTATGATTGGTTGCACTGGGTGGGAAAGAATTATACATAATACCATGCCTAGCTAGCTTTCTCAAATTAAAACACACACACACACACACACATACAGGGGTGATATGCCATTGATTGCACTGTAAATATATATAAATGGCAATTATACAATGGCAAGAACATTTCCTGGTCTCTGATTGGTCAGTATGTCCCTGGCACAGTGAGGTTACCCCAGCACAACCTCACTGTTTTGATTTGTTGGACCTTTTACTTCATCTCTCCTTCAGAAACAAAGATATATTGCC
Organism: Neoceratodus forsteri; assembly: GCA_016271365.2. Lineage (NCBI taxonomy): Eukaryota > Metazoa > Chordata > Ceratodontiformes > Ceratodontidae > Neoceratodus > Neoceratodus forsteri. Next base: position 603,452,726 of record CM057449.1, on the reverse strand, counting down.
ACACTAAAAATCTACTAAAAACATTTTTAAATATTTTTATTTTTATTTTGTATAACAATGAGCCATTGTATAATAGCAATAATGCACTCCAGGGTGTGGGTTGTGCTGGGATAACCTCACTTCTGGGCCATTGGATGCACTCGGCCTGAAGCCTTATGCCCAACTGCCTAGGCGCGAGGTTATCCCAGCACAACCCACATTCTGTCATGCATTATTGCTTAAATAAACTACATTAATGTATCTTTTACAGATGACACACAAAGCATGTAATAAGAAAATGAAAATGATTGTAAAAGTCAATGAAACCTTAGTAAATTTACAGTGCAGTGTTCCTTGGGGTTTGAACAATTGTGCAATGTAGTGTTGGCATTACACTAATATTAGTACCCCTCTTTAAGCACTGCAGTGTCACTACAGTTCAAGACTCTCAATGGGGACAGCTGGGTGCACCTCTGTTTGTCCTTATTAAGCAGCTGTTTCTTTTAACAGAAACCTATTAGTTTGATTGACAGAAATGCTAGTGCTTTGCAGTTTATTTTTCTTCATTTTTTTACCACAAATAATTCATTTAAAAACAAACTTGTGCATATTTAATTTACTTTATGTTATCATTTCAGCTCAGTTCACACTTAGCTTTGAGAGGCTGTAGCCAGGGACATATTGAGGCTTGGAAGTGCCTCTGTAACTTTGACTTGTTCTGCCAGAAACTTTTTTTCTTTTTCCCGATGCTGGGCATGGAAGCCAATCTAATCTGCATGCGACTGTAGTAGGGTAAATTAATCTGTCCATAAATAGCTAATAATTCCCCTCATCATATATGTGGCCAGGTGTAAACTGTTCCCATCAAGTTAAAAAGAGGTCCCTGTTATAAACATTAGAGTGAATTGGTGTGAAATGGTTCTTGGTGGGATTACCCGTCCCGATTATCCCAATTAAGTGGATTATAATGTATATTACTTTGTGTGATAAAACAGTTCTGATATTACGGTAATACCAAGAGTGTTGCATGATCAGCCAGACCCCAATATCTACCACACCACAGATTCTCCCAGGTTACATTGACTTTTTACCCTAATTTGTCATTTCTCTACTTTTTATGGTTTGTGTTGTAACCATAATAGATATATTAATGTAGTTTTTTTGTGTTTTATTTACAGTACTTAACTTTCTGAAAAACATATACTGAACAGAAACTAAAACATGAAATGCATATACTGCATAAAAACTAACAGGACCGGAGGAGGAGAGGGATCTCAGCACCAGGAGCTTAAACTCATGGTTGAAATAATGGTGCAGAGACTAAGGGTTTGGCTACACTGGGGACCCACCTGGAGGGATAAGGGCCTATACAGGGGTGATGGCCTGCATCCATCCAGGAGGAGAACTGCAGTCCTCAGTTGATGGTTTAAATTGTACTTTGATGAACATTTAAACTAGTCAATGGCTTGGCAGAAGAAATTGGAGAGGCAGAAACTGCCCCCTCACAGGCTAAAGTAGAAAGTAGGGAGAAACCAAAATGAGAGGAATCCCCAGGATTCAAGTTAATAAAAGAAGCAGGGTGGCAGACAGGAAGGGGGATGGGAAGGGGCGCATTAAAAAGGAGAGGGGGAAGAGGGACAGCAAAATGGAAAGGAAAGAAGGGAGCTAACAAGCAGAATGGTAACAACAATCTGGATGACAGTATGTGCAAATGCTAAAAGTCTAAGAAATAAGATTCCAGACCTGGAGGCCATTATGGAAGAGGCCAGCCTGGATACTGTGGCCATTACCAAGTCATGGTGCAATGGAAACCATGACTTGGACGTGACCATACCAGGCTATACTCTGTTCAGGAGCACAGGGTGGGAAGGAAAGGAAGGGATGTGGTGCTTTATGTGAGGGAAAGTATAAAGTGATGGAGATACAGGGAATATAGTGGGGGCAGAGGTACTGTGGGTAACTCTCGAGATGGAGAATGGAGTCACTATTCATACTGATGTGCTCTACAGTCCTTCAACATGGGGTGAGGAGTTAGATAATTTACTGGTAGAAGTCACTGGCAAGATGGCAGAAAAGGGAGAAGTGCTGCTAGTGGGGAACTACATTCTGCCCGATGTAGACTGGAGCCTTCCAGCTACAGCTTTAGATAGAAGCAGGGATGTTCTGGACTCCCTGGAGGGAGTGCTCCTCAGGAAACTAGTCAGCAAACCCACTCATGATGGGAGAATACTGGATCTGGTACTGGCGTCTCCATGTTCCAGGTGAAATCAATCACCCACAATGGCGGCTAGGCTGAGCTGGCCGCAAGAACTCTGTATTGAACTACCATTTGTTTTGTTGTTTTTGTGCTGTATTTTACGCTTTTATGCTTCTTTTGATTTTTCAGTCATTTACGTGTGCTTTGGTGCCGACTCCACATACCTCTGCCGCTTCTGCTGTTTTTCGGGCTGGTTCACCATTCAGTGGATCTAAAGAAAACTTGACCATTTTGCCACTTCTTGGCTGGTTCATTGTTTGGGAGATCTAACCATCAGGTGGATTCTGTGTCGGGGCTCAAGTGTTTCCGAGGAAAATCTAACCTGGGAACCAGTGCTGGATCTTGCTACTGAAAGATCGGGGACTGCCACTATTTTATCGGTGGAAGGGGCTGTTATTGTTGGAGCCACCGCAGCATGTGGACTGGAAACCAGTGATTGCTATTTCTCTACTGGAGGCCAGGGATTATTACTGTCGGTGAGCCTGTTGGTTTCGGACTGGTAGGAGCCTTATGGGAGGAACAGTGAAAGTCCCACTCCACTGGGTATTGTGACTTGGAGTTATCGAGTGAATTTAAGCTTGGGAAGTTTGTTTAATATCATAATCAGTGTATCTGGGTGCAGTGTAAGGGGGGGGGACCTCCTCTGTGTGCCCTGAGAGGTTTTTGATCCCCTGTTCTCTGTGACTGAATGGGAGTCACCTTCCAAGCGCTTGGGGAGCGGTGGTCTGTTTGAGCTTCTCCTAGCCCTCCATGGGGTGATCTGATGGGATTGTCCCTTCGGGAACTGTAGTTGCAGGTCATGAGGAGGTAGGGGAAATCTGGGAGTAGGGTGCACTTGGTTAATGGGGGGGTCTCCCCCTCAGAGATTGGTTTGCATGCCCCCAGTTCACTGTTTTATTTTCTGATGTTTGGACTGGAATCCTTGTTTCTCCCTGGTGATCGTGGACTGTCCTCCTGTGGCGAAGATTTGGAGTACCTGTGATTGAATGGATTTATTATATTATTTGGAAGCTGAACCTGACTTGATTGTGCATTTGGCCTATGGTCCAGTGAAGGACCCTTGATAGAAAGAGGCAGATTATTCTGTGGTGGTCTTTTTCCCTCCTGACAACTATATGTTAAATATATTTTATTTCTGGTTTCCTGTGTTTTTTTCTGTTGGTTCCCCACTTCACGAAAGGTAGTGGGGGTAATTTTAATTTCATTGAATATTGATCTGGAGTTGTGAAATGACTCTGGTTCACTAATTGTTTCTTCCTCCTTCTGTGTGAGAGGCAGTGGAGGTGATTTTCCTGGACAACTAAGTTGGAGTGGTGAGAGAACTCCAGTGCAACATATTCATACATTATTTAGTTTTCTTTCTATCTTGAGTTTTTTTTGTCATTAGTTGGAAATTTTGGGGAGGGTAGGGTAGGCATTTTATACTGTAGATTAATGGGGGACTTTTTAATTTATTGTTACTAGTTTGTTTAAATTATCTGGTTAATTTATCTGTTTGTTTGTTCATTTATTACGTGTTGGCAGGAGTCTCTCCCTATCAGGTGCTACTCTTCTGTTGAGCTCCTTGGCCTTTGACCATCCTCATTTGTCGGTGTAAATGGGTCCTGTTATGAAGTGAAATATCAAGAAATTACAAGATGGCACCCCAACTTTTCAATTTTCACTCTATCCTGTCTGCTTCTATATTTGTATCTATCCTAATTTTCTTGTCAGGGTGGCCAACCTGGCAATCTTTAAACCTTTCTTTACTGTCCCTGATTATCTTTAAAACAATCTGGCATCCAAATCTTGATAAGCTGAAAAGCAGTTGTTTAATTATGGAGTAGGACTTTAATAAAGAGTATTTGCCGTAAGTATCTAACCCAGCAAAAGTACTGTTGAAAGTAAGGGAAACAATATTGTTAAGAGCTTCCCTGCTCTCTATTTAAAGGGCTGTTTATAGTTTTGTTTTTTGTGTACCCTCACAGGAATAAATGTACACAGGCTATCCCATCTCAGTGCTGCATTAAAAGAAAAGAATGCAGAAATACAACATAGTTCTCTGCTTGGAGAGTTTGGCTAAAGCCCTGTGTCCTAGATAAATGACAAAACAGAGCTATGGTCTCTTGAAATGAAGACCTCTTATAAATGGAAGGCTGGGTGGTAAAACAAGCATTATGCAGCACATATAAAGAAAATATGTTACAGGAGACTACTGTGAAGAAAATATTTACTAGAACTAATGTCTAAAATAAATGCATGTTTACCTTCTGACGATCACATTTAAAAGTAAATAGAATCCTGAAACCTTGCAAGGAAGACAGATAGGGAGCGTGCCCCTCATCTGTTTTTCCTTGCCAAGGCTGCAGATTTTATTTCAATCTTTAACAAGTGTTTCTTTTCTTTCTGTATTAAAAAAATGCATGTGTACCTGAATGTCTTGCTTTTCCTGCCGAGGTCCTGCTATTGGGATGGCAGCTTACAAAATGGCTGCCTTTATAGTATTCAGGTAATGTGATGTCACAATAGGGGAGGGGCTCAGATCAAGACACACCACTTCTGGAGAGTATATAAACTCTCCACTAGGAGACCTGTTTAGATAGAGAGAGAGGAGAGTCAGTATTTGACTGACCACAGAGCAAGAAGGTTGTGTGTGTGTGCTTCCACAAAAAGTGCTGTTCAGACAAAAAAGAAAGGAAAAGGCAATTCAGGAGTCTGTGGAAAGAAGTATTTCCTGTTGTTTTTGGGTGTGAAGACTAACACCGATTTTTTTTCCTTTCTGTGAACTTTAAGTTAAGAATATATATTTTTTTGTTTGTTTGCTTTTGGAAATAAATTGACAAACACATACCTTTGCATTTTTTATGCATCTTAAACCTTTGGTCTGGGCATTTGTTATTTCCCACGCTTCTACAGTTGGCTGAAGTTTATACTCTTTGCTGTGCACTGGGGATTGTTAGGAGAAGGTACAGTGGCAGGGGCCAAGGACCGCTCGGGAGAGTGGAACCAAGTGGCTGGATTGGAGTAGTGGGGACTAGGAGATGCCCTGGGGCAAAACAAGTTCCTGATAGGGGTTTCCCCTGTCTGTCTTACATATTCAAGGGCTCCACTGTATGTGGGCAAATGACTCGGTCAACCTCGGGGTCTCATCCAACCCAGGTGGTGTTATGCAATGCCAGGTCTATTAAAAAACAAGACAGCAGTGGTGGCTGAACTTGTTGGATCATCAGACCTGGCCTGCATCACTGAGACTTGCTTGGATGGAAATGTTGGCCCTATTTTGGAGTCAGCAGTTCTGGCCGGGTTTTCGGTGATACACCACCCAAGGTTGGATCGTAGGGACGGAGGAGTGGCCATTGGTTTTAGATTGGAATTGAGCCTTGTGGAGGCGCCAGCAGGGGATACTCAGTCTTTCAAATGTATCGTGGGCGCAGGTGTGGGGTGCAGGATTCTTCTCTCACTACCGTCCACCTGGGGGTGAGAAGCAATTCCTGCAGGAAGTCATGGACTTCATCATTGACATGGTGCTGGAGTCCCCCAGATGGACAGTGCTGGGAGACTTCAGTGCCTGGGTCGACGATGAACTCTCACAGTTTGGTCAAGACTTCCTCCAGTTGATGAATTCCCTGGGCTACTCACAGGTGATTATCTCTATGACCCATAGGCACAGTCATTCCTTGGACGTAGTCTTCCTTCTGGGTATGGATATCTCTGATTTGGTGGTGGAGCCAGTCAGCTGGTGGAACCATCACACTATAAGGTTCAATTTCCAGGCCCCCCATATAGGTCTACCCCTACGGAGATGGTCCAATACATCTCTTTAAGGGGTTTATCCCTGATGGCCTACTGGCAGTGCTGGACCTATCGGGGTTGCCGAGGAACAGTGGTGACCCAGATACTTTAGTCTGGGGTTATAATGACGCAGTGATAGGGGCTCTAGATTGTCTCACTCCTGTCCATGTTCATCCCATTACCCAGTGCCATTGGTGCTCTTGGTTTGATGGGACCTTGAGAGAGCTGAGTAAAGTGGGACTAAGGCTGAAGCATCGCTGGTGAAAACTGGGCCTGGATGCCAACAGATTTAGATGGTTAGCCCATTATAAGGTCTATCAGTCAGCTATCTCCAGTAAGAAGGCAGAGTTCTTGTCCAGGGAGATTGCTGCAGCACAAAACTGACTGGCTCAGCTCTTCCAAACTGTAGGAAGACTGTGCAATCCAGTCTGTCTGCAGTCTCAGAGAGCATTGTCACAAGGAAAGTGCGATGAATTAGCTCACTTTTTTGCCGATAAAGTTGCCGACATCAGGTCTGAGATTCGCATGGGATGCCCCAATGGGGTGGATGGTGATTGGTGGGAGGTGGCAGCTCCTCGATCTGCCTGGTCTGACTTCAGCAGGCCGGTGATCAGGGATGTAGTGAAGATTATCCAGTCTTTGTAGCTGACCTGCTGTGGTTTGGACCCCGGCCCAATGCGCCTCCTTGTGGGTTGTGTTGAGACCATTGGCCCAGTCCTTGCTGAGATAGACTGGTGTTCACTAGAATCCGGCATGTTTCCAGACACCCTGAAGGAGGCAGTAGTGGTACCCCCTCTTAAGAAACCATCTCTCAACCCAGACTGTCTTGCTAACTATAGACCCATCTCTAACCTTCCCTTTGTGGGCAAGGTTATTGAGAAGGTGGTTGCGCTGCAGCTGGAGGATCATTTGACCATCCACGACATCTACAATCCTCTCCAGTCCGGTTTCCAGAAATGGCATAGTATCAAGATGCCCCTTGTTCAGGTTCTCAATGATCTCCTAACAGCAAGAGATCATAGGAGCCATTCCATCATGGTTCTTCTTGATCTCTCAGTGGCATTTGACACTGTGGACCATGGGGTGTTGGTTGGGTGCCTGCAGTCAATCTGTGGACTGTTTGGTACAGTCCTAAGATGGATTCATTCTTTCCTCACTGGCAGGTTTCAGAGAGTTGTCTGTGGGGTTTACTCCTCAAGGTCTGCCTACCATGTGGAGTTATGCAGGGCTCTGTACTGTCCCCCATGTTGTTCACAGTGTGTATGCTGCCATTGAGAGACATTGTAAGGCGGTATGGGCTGAGTTTTCATTGTTATGCAGATGATACTCAGCTCTACCTGTCCTTTGTGCCCGATCAGGGGGGAGCTGTCTCAAGTTTTAATCACTGCCTTTCTAAGACTGAGGACTGGATGAGTGCCAGCTGACTGAGGTTGAATCCTGATAAAACTGAGGTTTTGGTGGTAGACCCGGGCCGTCGGAGGGGCGAGCCTCAGGGCTTTGGCTTGGTGGTCGCCAGCTGATGACCTCTGAATGGTTGAGGGATCTGGGTGTGATTCTTGATGATGGATTGACGCTTAAACATCAGGTGTCATCCATTGTCAAGACTGCCTTTTACCATCTAAGGAATGTAGCCTGGATCAAGTACCTAGTTCCACCCGATGACCTACCAGTTTTGGTTCATGCCTTTGTAACCTCTCACCTTGATTACTGTAATGCCCTGTACCTGGGGTTATCAGGGGTTGATATCCACTGCTTGCAGCTGGTGCAGAATGCAGCAGCCAGGCTGTTGATTGGGTTACGTCTTAGTTGTCATGTCATGTCAGTGTTACACAATTTGTACTGGCTGCCTATTCAGAGGCGGATCACCTTTAAGGTCAGTTTACTGACCTATAAGGCCCTACATGGACAGGGACCGAGTTATCTGCAAGATCTTCATCATCCCTATTGCCACTCCCAGCCACTTTGGTCCACCAACTAGGGATTGCTAGAGATTCCCAGGGTTCATCTAAAGTCATCTAGGGCCTGTGCGTTTGAATTTGCGGCCCCAACCCTGTGGAATTCTCTACCTCGTTTGATTTGACAGTGCCTGATGGTGGAGAACTTTAAATCTGCATTAAAAACATATTTATTTACTTTGGCTTTCCCTGATTTTATTTAATCTGCTGCAGATGTTTTTATATGTGTAGTTGTTTTTGTGTATTTTATGGTTATGTGCTAGTGCTATGGTTTTGGAATGGCACTATTTTATGAATGAATGATTGATTGATTGATTGATTATCAGTAACAGTGTAGCAGATGTCAAGATGGGAGGCCACCTGGGACCAGTAATCACTGAACAGTGAGGCTCAGTACTAGGACAGCTGCAGAATTGACCCACACAAGGGCAAGGGTCCTGGACTTCAGGAGTGTAGATTTTATAAAGATGGGTGAATGCCTCAGGAATGACCTGGTGGGGAGATGACCGGGGGGGATAGAGGAACAGTGGCTAAAAGGGGGGATAGTGATGGCAGCAAACCTCTGCATCAAGCAAGTGAGCAAAAGCAAAAGTAAAAATGGACTGCTATGGTTCTTGAAAGAGGTGGCTGAAAAGGTAAAGGCTAAAAGGGTAGCATTAAGAACTTATAAGGAGACACAGAGGGAGGAGGATAGGGAGCTCTATCGGGAACAGAGGAAATCAGGAAACAGTAAGTAGTGTGAGGGCACAAACTGAAGAGAAAATAGCTCAGGAAGTAATGAAAGGGGGCAAGACATTTTTTTAGGTATGTAAGTGAAAAGAAGACCAGGGAAAGGAACTGTGAGGATAAAAAGGGAATGTGGGACTGTGCAGAGGGGCACCAGGAAAAAGCAGACATCCTGAACAAATACTTTTATTCGGTGTTCTCAGAGGAAGGAGAAGGGGAGGGGCCACAAAAAAGTAACAGGAGCTTTGGAGGGAGGGAGGGAGGTAGACACTAGTCCTTTGTTGGAGGAGACAGTCTTGAAGGGACTCACTAATCTGAAAGTGGACAAAGCAATGGGGCCAGACAGGGTGCATCCAAGGGTATTAAGGGAGCTCAGGAAGGTACTGGCTGCACCCCTGCCAGTCTTATTTAACAGCTCTATGGAAATGGGAGTGATTCAAGAGGACTGGAGGAGGGCAGAGGTAGTTCAACTTCACGAAAGTGGTAGCAGGGAGGAGACTGGAAATTTAAAGCCAGTCAGCTTGACATTGGTAGTGGAACTGGGAAAGTTAATGGAATCACTGCTGAAGTAAGGGATTGTGAATCTCATATGTGTAATTCAATGGGTTACAAGATCCAAGACAACAAAGACTCACAGCAGGAAGGTCATGTCAAAGTAATCTCCTTCCCTCTAGCTGAGAGGCCCCTGGCCAGGTGCTCTCCTCAGGATTAGTGGCACCGCTTTCTCTTCAGCAGCAGCTGCCTACCCCCTTGGACTTGCTGCAAAGCCGCTAGGAAGAAGCGCTGCTTGAATTCAGGCTGGCGCTTTGTGCCTGCTCCCCACCCACCCTATCTGGGAAATTTCTTATATAGCCTCTTAAGATCACATGACCAAGGTCAAAAAAATATAAGTGCTCACTTTCCCATTGGCTCATTATAGCTTGCAGACACTAGAGAGCTGCAATTCTACAGCTTTCCTATCTTCTCCTAGTACTTCATACAACGCTTTACAGTTATCCCTGTGACATGCACTGTATTAGACATGTTACCATACTAAGTCCAGCCTTGGTTACCCAAATACTCCAGGCAATGGACACCTCACTTCTAATCCCGAACCTGATTATCCTGTTTACAGTACTTATCCAAACAGGCCTGTTAGACATCAGGCAACAATCTCAACCTCATTTCACAGTCATAGCAGAGAACACAATGCCCCTGGCACTATAACTGCCAATTTTGTAACAGCAAATAAGGACTCTGTTACCCCTGGATGGCTACCAGTGCATCCCTTGTTGTGGCTGTCCTCAAGCATCAAAACACCCTATCCCCACATGTTAATCCTACCTAGCCTCACTGCTCTGTGCCAAAAACACAACCTGGCCTCCATTCTGAGATGGAAGAATGCACTCAGCTTCAAGCAGCTAAAGGCATACCTACTGAGGCTCATATTAATGCATCTGCTACTGTCTGGTAATGTGCACTCCAACCCTGGCCCCCCAAGAAATGCATCACCCTGCAGCATAAAAAAGTTTTGGGTGCTCATGCTGGCATCTGTCAACATCTGCAGCCTTCTATGTAAATTTAACAACTTCCAAGTTTGGGTCACCCAGTATAACCTGGATATTCTCTCTGTCGTAGAGACTTGGCAAAATGTTACTTGGGGCTCATAACAAAGTTCAAACTGTGTCATCTGTGTGTATACCTCTTAAAGAAATGCTGCAAGATTTAATAGCATCATGGAATACGTTTGAAGCATGCACCATAGCTCTGAAACTATAATAATGGGTGCCTTCAATGTTAGCTGGCTCTCCCCTGACATAGGATCCTATAAGGATGCTGTCTCTGCTGTCCACCTTACCCAACTAGTTAACTCATCTAACAGAACAAACTACAGGATGGGGACAAGTACCCTACTGGATTGATTACTTTCTAGTCACCCTGAAGGAATCTCAAATGTGATTGTACTCCCTGATACTTTAAGTGACCACTCTTCTATAATATGTCATTGGTCTAATAAATTCAATAAGCCTTCTCTCAAGATAATTTAAAGCAGGGTTCTAACACATGGTCACCTCGAGCCACTAAAATCAAACCTAAGAAGGCAGGATTGGTCACTACTCGACTCTACTATTGATATTGACACAGCACTAGATTATTTCATCAATTGCTTTAATGCTACTTGCAATATCCATTCCCTCATGAAAAAATGGAAACTCAAGGGCATGTGTAACCTGTGGATTACACCAGAACTTATTGGTCATATGAAAACCAGGGATCACTTTTAGCACTGCGCAAGATCCATTGGTAGGCGAGCAGGTATTCAAGAATATAAAAAAGCTAGGAATGAATATACCCGGGCTATCCATCTTGAAAAAAAAACAATACTATAGGGAAGTGCTCACTAACCCTTAGGGGGATAATAGGAACTTCTGGAACAACATAAAAGACATCACAGGGAAGGTATATCATTGTAACAGTGATGCTCCTACAGCAACAGCAACCCACCGATACCTGCAGTATCGACCGGGTTGGTGGAGCGATGCCAGAGTCATCGACTCCAGACTTTGGTCACTCTCCCCAGAGACCCACCTCTCTGAGTTGGAATCCTTAAGTCTGGAGGGGTGGGCAGAGACCCCAGCATGGGGGGTGAGGGGGCACAGACCCCCTGCATTAACACCGATAGTGTGTCAGTGCATTTTCTGGTTGGGGTCCGGAGTTGGCAGCTTCAGGGATGTTGGTGACCATGTGTCGCTGTGTGGGAGGTCGCCGACATTCCTCTAACTGAAGCAACATGGAACCTACAGGGAAAAAAAAAACAAAATGGCACCTACTATGCTCAACATCAATGGGCCTGTAGCCAATGCATTTAACAACGCCTTTATGGAACTAAGTAGTGTCCTCCTGCAGGATTTCTTCGAGGATACAACTATAACTACTACTCTAGGTACTGAATTCAAGCCCCAGATACTGCCCTCTTTTTATTTCAAAGTGGTCTCTAAACATGAGGCTAGAAAATACATTCATAAAGTACTCTGAAAATCTAGATACAGTGGGGATACATTAGACCTCAAATTAGTCACCCTCATCTTGGATGAAACACTGGCACCTCCTACCAAGATCTCAAATCTATCGCTGAAGCTAGCAAAATTCTCACAAAAGTGGAAATCAGCCCTGGTAACCTCAGTGCACCAAAGTAGGTAGAGAGCTCAACATGCCAACTATAAGTCAATCTCCATTCTTCCCCCATTGCCCAAAGCCCTTGAGTATATAGTTGCAGATCAGCTGGTTGAATACCTGGAAAAATACAAGATTCAATGTCCTCAACAGCATGGTTTTAGAAAAGGGCATAGTACCACTACTGCACTGTTGGAATTCATAGGCTTCATCCACAAATCACTGGACCAAGGTCAATTAATGGGTGAGGCCTACATTGATCTGATGAAGGCCTTTGATACAGTTAACCACACACTATTACTAGAGCAACTGTCCTGCACTGGACTTTCAAAAGAAACCACTGACTGGTTCAAAAGTTACTTAGAAGACCATACGCAACAGGTGAAAATAGCTAATGTCCTCTCTGAATGGCAGCCAGTCTGCTCTTGAGTCCTGCAGGGATCTATATTGGGACCCCTCCTGTTTAGCCTCTTTCTGAATAACCTACCTAGCTCCTGCCATGAACAGCTCCTTCTCTACATGGGTGACACTGCTATTGTCACTAGTAACTCTGATCCAAAGCTTCTTGAGCACCACTTACAGCTCAGCTTTGAGAAAGTGGAGGAGTGGTTTAGTGAACACAAGCTGGTGCTGAACTATAAAAAGACCAAAGTCATACTTTTCAATAGCTCCCATAAAAAGCATAAATCCCATCAGAAACTTCATGAACACCCCCCTCGAACAGATTCAACATTTCAGATATTTTGGGGTAACTGTTGATATCACTCTATCTTATGTGCAACAAATTGAGGGCATGGCCAAAGCTGTCAACACAAGGATTGGGTTACTTCACAGGCACACACGCAGCAGGCATTAAGACTAGCAATATACAGCTCTGTCATTTCTATAATTGACTATGAGCTGGTCATCTATGGCTCAGCTATAGCTACGTCCCTCTGTAGGATCTCCGTAGAACTTAATACAACATGCTGACTCCTCATTGGAGCAGCTCGCCTCATGCACACATGTGACCTCTATGCACAAACTGCGTGGCTTCAGCTAAAAGGTCTGATCCAATACCTAACCTATATTCTAAATATAAAAACAATTCTTGCACCCACACCTTCTGGGATTCAAAAGCTTCTATGCCCCTTTTGTAATCTGCAACATGTACATAGCTCTGAAAATCAGCTTTTCCTGGTCCCCAGATGCCGCACAACTCAAGGGCAAAGATCATTTGCTTATTGAGCACCTCTGGTTTAATTCACTGCACAAAGATATCTCTACTGAAGTAAAACTGGGCCCGATCAAACACAAGCTCCTTCTACACCTCACAGCAAACAGTAGCTGTGATTGTTTCTCCTAACCATCATCACTACTCTGTGGTATTCTCCCAGCACTTTAAGCCTCCCCCAATTCAGGGAGCCTTGATCCTACCACCCCTCTAAGCTTAATCTCCCTTTTCTCTCTCCACTACTGTTTTCCCTCTTCTCCACTCCCCTACACTCTCCCTATAACCCTCCCTTATGCTCTGTCTCCTCCCCCTCTCACCTGTACCTAGCACCCCCTTTTATCTATTCTTACAGTCTTAATAAGACCCTTAGGCTTCTTCCCTTACTTGGGTTCATCTGTCTATTCCCCCCATACTGATACACTAAGCATTTACCTGTATGTAGATATTCAGTTTACAATGTCCAGTCAGATTGTATTATGTTGTTACCTGTAATCTTTGCTAAATGTTTGCCATTGATGTTTGTGCCCTATTCTACTGATATGGAACCTTTGTGAGAGAACTATATTGCTCAAAGATGTTACAATCCAAGACTTAATAAAATAAAAACAAAAAACAATTTCTTTTACTGGGTGATCAAAAAACTATATCAGGGTGGAGTGCTGGACATGGCCTACCTAGATTTCCATAAGGCTTTCAACACCGTTCTACATAGTAGACTACTACTCCCTAAATTCGACAGCCAGACTGGCCATTGCTCAGGGAATTCTTTGACCTTGCCTCAGTTATGGCTCTATAGTCTACCTTAATGCTAGCAAGCAAGTAATCCACAAATGGAGCACTTGTTATAATAGTATCTGACGCTTTGCCCTTGCAGCTTCTAAACTAACACATCTCTGTCAGCTCCTTTCTTCTGTCAGTTGGCTCACCCCATCCTCCTATTGTCTGTACACTGCAGGTTGTCTGGTCGATAAATTAACCTAGTCAAGTACTCCAAGGTCCCTTGTAACTCTACTAAAACAACCTGACTTGCCGTATACTCTGGGATCTACTGAAAATGTTTCCTTTGTTACTCCCAGATGTCTCACCAGGAAGGGTGAACTTTCATTTGCCGTATCTGCTCCCAGAATGTGGAACACCCTACCACTCAATGTTAAGCAACCGGCTACTCACTGGGCCTTTCAAAAAAGTTTAAGAACTCACCTTATGAGCTCAGGTCTCTGCTCCTACTTTACCTCTTGCTTGTCTCCACTCGCTTGCACTACTACCACTGTTCTTGCACATTGACAGCTGTACTTCCTCTCAGCAGTTATGTACCCCCAGCATTTGCTGTATACGTATTTCTTCAATAAGTTATACTGTTTTCAAAATTCTATAAAAGTATATGCAACTGTGATTACTGTTTATCCTCATGCTATGTATATTCTACTTGTTGTTCCTGAATGTGCCATGTATTCAAAATTGTCATGTTTAACTGTATTTTCCTTCCTGCTAGATGTTTTGTATTCTGTTTTGGACACTATGTATCTGCTATTTCTGATGCATATGCCTCCCGGGTCATGTCTGAAAATAGGCAAAATCACTTGTCTAGCACACCTACTTGGTTAAAAAAAAAAAATAATCAAGCTGGGTAGCTGAGAAGTGGGTCCAAAGGTGGTAAACTGGGTAAGAAAGTGGTTAGGGGATAGGCGACAGAGGATGGTGGTAAACAGAGTTCACGCTGGGGAAAGGAGGGTGATCAGTAGGGCGCCTCAGGGCACAGTGCTGGGCCAGATCCTCTTTAATGTCTTTATAAGTGAAACTGCAGAGGAGCTGGAAAGGAAGATCTGCCTCTTTGCAGATGATACTAACATCTGCAATAGGGTGAACACTCCAGAGGGTGTGGAAAGGAAAATAAGAGACCTGAGAAAACTCGAGGACTGGCCAAGTGTATGGCAGCTGGGTTTCAATGCAAAGAAGTGCAAAGTAATGCTTTTAGAACACAAAAACCCAGGAGTGGAGTACAAAATGGGTGGAGTGATATTGACTACCACCAAGCAGGATAGAGACCTGGAGGCAATCTCATCTGATGATCTAAAGGTGGCCAAGCAGTATGACAAGACAGGTGGGAGAGCTAGTGTGATGCTGGGGTGCATAGGGAGGAGTATGACCAGCAGAAGGAGGGAGGTAGTGTTGCCTCTGAGTGAATTGCTGGTAAGACTCCACCTAGAGTACTGTGTCCAATTCTGGAGACCACACCTCTGGAAGGACATAGACAGAGTTCAGGTGGTCCAGAAGAGGACAACTAAAATGGTGCATGGTCCATATCAAAAGCCCGATGAGGATTGACTAAAGGACCTCAATATGTATATCCTGGAAGAGAGGAGAGACAGAAGGGATATAACAGAGAGCTTTATATACCTCACTGGGATATAAAAGGTACGTGAGGGATGTATTTTTCAATCAAAAAGGTGCTCAAGAACAAGAGGATATGCTGTGTACCTGGAGAGGGGGTAGATTCAGAAGAGATGTGAGGAAATACTTCTTAACAGAAAGAGTGGTGAATTCCAGGACCAGTCTTCTAACAGAGATGGTGGGGGTGAAAACAATAGCAGAGTTCAAGAATGCATGGGTTAGGCACAAGGGAATCATAGTGGTAAGGAAGAGGGGAAGGAGAACAAGCCAAAGATCAAGTAGGGTCTGTGGTGATACTGTAGGTAGAGAAAAATGGACAGACTGGGTGGGCCAAGCAGTACTTATCTACCATGAAATTCTATGTTTTTATGTTTAGTGTTCCTCTTCTTATCCTCATACCTCTCATCTACCCCTGATTTTCAGGGATGTCCTTGAATTTACATTGCAAATTCCTCTGTCCCTCCAGAATTTGGCATTGTTGCCACTGAAGAATAGAGATTTGAATAATAAAATCATATCAGACAATAGTTTTAGACTAGTTCCCCACCAGAAAATAATTGTATTACTAAACCATTTATTGTAACAGCTTTATGAATTGATATTATCCTTTTTTAAGATGTGTCCTTGACTTTGGTTATGTGTCCATTATTTTACCCCTGATTTTTGAGTCAGGGAGCTGAGAGGTATGCTTACACCCCATGACAAATACTGTGCTTGTCAAAAAACACCAAAATCCTCACACACACATAGCCCCAGACCTGTAGGGGATACAGTGAGTGTCCGTGAAGCAGCTGCACCATCGCACACAGTGCACCAAACATGTAGTAGACATTGTAAATTTTCAAATGGCCAGGGTCAGTTTTTAATATTGTTAGCACAAACTTGGAAACTGCTTAGATTGGACTCTTCCTCATGGCAACATAAGTGGTGAAGGGGAAGAGGACAAGGGATCAAATTGGTTTGATTCTTGTGTTTCTCTCCCAGACTCAAGCATATAGCAAAGATACTTTTGTGTGCAGAGGTTGCTGGGAAAGAAACACAAAAATCAAACAAATGACAGCCTTTTTTATTAGGGATGGTCAAAACAGCTGTGACCCAGTTCAGATTCAGGTCTAATGTCCAAGAGTTCAACCTGGAAGATCCAAGCCATTCCTAGTCAAAGAGCCTTCAAGAGGGTCCAGATCAGAATCCATCTTAGGTCACATGTTTAAGTATAGGCCCAGTTCCAATACGGATTCAGAGGGCATCGGATCTCTGAGGATTTGATTTGGATAATCCGAGCTGATCCAAGGTATCCCACATCAAAGTGGGGTAGGAGAATGTAAAGTGCATCTGAACTAGTCTGCTATTCCCTTATTCAAATCACACTCCTTTTAATACAACAATCACAAATAATATATGAATTTCTGGCTCCCAGGAACAGACTTATGGAGAAGATCCATTGTCTTGACCCTTTTTATAACATATCAGTCACTATACCCAGGTTCCAGAACCTGACATGGGGAGATAGGTTTCATAGGTTACATAGGTTAATACTGAACTTTGAAAAGCAATGTCCATTTAGCTCGCTGATTCTTTTAGGAATACCCAAGGATGTCATTACTAGTTAGGTACATGTGAAGCTTAGTTTTGAATTCATTCATTGTTTTACTGGCCACCACCTCAGTTGGGAGCTCATTCCAGATCTCAGCTACCCTCACAGTAAACCATTGCTTTTTTCTACTTGTGTGGAATCTCTCCCCACTCAACTGTAATGGGCGGGCTCTGGTACTATATATCTGTTCCTTCAGTACCAAGCCCAGCTGTTCCCACATTTGTACATCAGTAAGGGCCATAAAGATCAAGTACATATTGCCCCGTAGTCTACTAAATTCCAGTGAATACATTCCCAGATTTTGTAGCTGATGTTCATAATCTTGACCCTGAACTTCCTTTATTTTATGCATTGCCCTCCTCTGTACCCTCTCCAAGGCTTTGATGTCACCTTTGCCCCCAGATGCCCAGAACTGGGCACAATACTCCACATGGGGGTGCACCAGTGAGGCATAGAGGGGGAGCAAGACATTATTTCTTCTCTTTATATGATTGTGAATGCAGTACTGAATACTACTGGCTTTTTTAATGACCTGATTACAATGCATCTTAAAGTAAAGGTCATGGCTGACTCTTATGCCAAGGTCTGTCTCATCATCGACTACCCTTAATACCTTACCTCCCAATCTGTACTTGAGCTGCATATTATTTTTTCCTAGATGCATCACAGTGCATTTCTCAATGTTAAATGTTGACTTCTTTTCCAAGGCCTGTGTTTTCAATTCCACCAGGGCTGGTTGCAGAGTGTCGGCATCCTTATAATTATTCACTGAGTAGCCGATACATGTATCATTGGCAAATTTAGAAAGCCACACACCTGACTGAATGCTCATTGAGGAAATGTACAGGTTAAAGAGACAGGGACCCAAGATGGAACCCTGGGGAACCCACTGGTCACATTTACCCACCCAGAGAATTCCTTCTTAATGCAGATCCTCTGTTTCCTTCCCTTTAACCATGCCTCAATCCAATGGGATATTTTACCGTGTACTCCCAGTTTGATTAAGGCAGCTTGACCAGTTCACCATGTGGAACCTTGTCGAAAGCCTTGGCAAAGTCCAAAAAGATGATATCAACAGAATTTTCTTCATCCAGGGCTCTACTAACCTTGCCATAAAACTCTAAAAGATTCATTTGGCATGACCTTCCCTTGGTGAACCCATGCTGTGTGGTATCTACATCCTCTGACAAGAGTAGGCATTCTGTTATATGTTCCTTAATGATACCCTCAAGGATTTTTCTCAGGACTGAAGTCAGACTGATCGGTCTATAATTCCCAACCTCCTGCCTAGATCCCTTTTTATAAATAGAAAAATAACTGCCTGTCTCCGTGCCTTCAGGACCTCGCCTTTATTTAGTGATTTCTGAAAAAGACATGTAACTGGTTCTGCCAAAAACTCTGCAAGTTCCTTAATCACTCTTGGGTGCATACCATCAGGGCACTGTGCCTCATTCTAACCTAACTTCCTAAGTCTTATTGGCACATCTGTGGTATCAAGTATGAGACTAGAAATAGATGACTCATTTTTATGATGATTTTTTGTTGTTAGTGACCCATGATTGAAAATGGAGGAGAAATAACTGTTGCACTGTTCTGTCATTTATTGGTTATCTGATATTAGGTTCCCGTTGGGGCCTTTCAGAGGGCCTATTGCTCTGCTACCTCCCTTTTTGTTGTTAATATATGAGTAAAAGGACTTATAATTGTCCTGTACTTTAGTTGCTAATTTATACTCATATTTATTTTTGGCCAGTGCTATAATCTTTTTTGTAGCCTTTAGGCATTTTTTGTATTTATCCCAGCATGTCCTGTCTCCACTCAATTTGGTCTTTTTGTATGCTTTATTCTTTTTTTTAATTTCCATCCTGACTGATGGAGTCAGCCATGGGGAGAGGGATTTTTTGGACCAATTATATTTGTTTACGGCGGTAGGTACATATTCTTGGACCAAACTACTGATTTTACTAATTAACTTACCCCACATAAATTGTAATGGTTGATTACCAAACTCCATTTTCCAATTCCAATTGGCCAGCTCCCTTCTCATGCAGTCAAAATCTGCCTTGTCGTCCTTATAAATTATTGTACTGCCTGTATCCTTACCCAGTGAACCCATGTAGTTAAAACTGACCATTGAATGATCACTAGAACTCAATGGGCCAAAACTGTGCAGTTTTGAATATTGTTACCAAGACTGCTCAGGACCAAATCCAAAATATGAGTAACCCTGGTATTATTTAGTACAAACTGGTACAAACCTGCCAAATTAAATGCTTCTAAGTAACTGGACTCTGTTGTGGTATCAGCCTTTAGTGTATCCCAGTCAATCCCTAGGAGATTCAAGTCTCCTAATAATATAACATTCTCTGCTAATGTTAACTTATTAATAGCATCTAATAGTAGGATGTCCTCCAAAGCAGAGTAGAAGGTGTTCTATACACATGTCCTATACTGATTTTAGCTCTATGTGGTGGGGATATTTTTATCCACAATATTTCAGTGTTCCCAAATCTAGAGGTATCTATGCATTCTGAGATTATATTATCAGAAATATACAATGCCACTCCCTCGGTCCCAGTCTGAGTCCTATCTTTGTTGAATAGAGTATAACCTGGAATATTTTTATCCCAAGTGTCCTCCTCTTTCCACCAGTTTTCGGTTATGGCACAAATGTGTATATTAGAGGCATGAAATGTAAACTGAAGTTCATCCATTTTATTAGTGAGACTTCTAGCATTAATTAAAAGAAAGTTCCATTTGGCTTGTACGGCCTCTCTAGTGTGTGTCACCCTGGGTTTGGTGTCCCCCACGTCCCCCCACCCATCAAGTTTAAATGGGTATCCACTACTTGTTTAGATTTTTGAGCAAATATATGTTTCTCCTGTCTGTTTAGATACAGTCCATCCTGCGCAAACAAATATGGTCCTTGAAAATCCTGCAGTGGTCCACATATGTGCATACCCCTCCCTAAGACACCAGCGCTTTAACCAACCATTTAGTCTTTATATATGCCTATTTAGTATTTGGCTGGCCTGAACGACAGGTAAAATTCCAGAAATCACCAGGTCACACCTACTGGCTTTAAGAG
The DNA here is from genome assembly GCA_016271365.2 of Neoceratodus forsteri. Lineage (NCBI taxonomy): Eukaryota > Metazoa > Chordata > Ceratodontiformes > Ceratodontidae > Neoceratodus > Neoceratodus forsteri. The sequence continues at coordinate 603,432,599 of CM057449.1, read as the reverse complement.
ACAACCCCACCTGCTCAAAATCTCTCTATATATCTGTGAGGCTTCTTTTGCTGACATCATTAACCCCAATGTGCAGAACTGTAACTGGTTCAGTTGTATTGTCCAACCAGGTAAGAGCTGCCTAATGTCTCCAATTCCAGCGCCTAATAGTACACTAGATGACAGGAGTACTTGGAAGTCAGACATTGTGATCCTTTTGTGAACCAATGATCTGGAGGGTAGCAGGACACAAGTAGTACAGGACAGGTTTGGGGGGATAAGAGAGAAGCTAAGGAAGAGGATAGCCTCAATAACCATCTCTGAAGTGCTACTGATGTCATGTGCTAGCCAGGCCAAGAAGGTTAGAACTACGGACTTCAACACATGTGTTAAGAGGTGGTGCAAGAAGCAGGGTTATAGGTTTATAGGACTGGGGAACCCTCTTGGAGGATAACGGAGTGTATGTGTTGGAACACCTTCACATCACTAGAGTGGAACCCAGGGCCTGGGGAAGAAGCTGAAGGAGTTTGTCACTAGAAATTTCAACTAGGTTGTGGGAGGGCTTTACCAGGGAACAGGACTCTACATTTTTACTTGAATGGAGCCATAGCACTAACCCAGGGCAATATTCTCATGTTTGGAAGGGGGATGTGGGGGATAACAGGAGGGATTATGGCTGGAGGGTTACTGCAACTGAAAACATACCAAAATGCACCACACAGGAACAAGGCACAAGCAGACAGCACATACTGGAGCAAGGGAAACTCCTGGGTCTAACAAACACTCTAAGGGGAACTAGTCATAATAACAGGGAATAATTGTCATTACCAGAAGCTTGGTTAACAAAGCAGTGGATCTTCAGGCATTGACTGTGAAAGTCAACCTGGATTTATTGCTAGGCAAGGCTGTTATTTTTATATAGAACCCTGGTCAAAATGCCTTGAAGTGCTTCACTAAGTACTTTTACAAACAGTAATACATTTGCATTAGTGACCTTTATGGAAATGTGTGACACCTCACCATGACTGATACCTTGAAATTTCAGGGTATTCAATCTACAAGAAGGATAGAGCTGGGGCAGTGCAGGAGGGATTGCCATATACATGAGAAAGGGCATTAAGACCACATTGGACATAACAACAAGGGAGAGGCAGAGTCAGATGGGTATAGCTGGAATAAGAGAGGGGCAAGTGGCTGAGATTGGATTGGTCTATAGGCCCCAAAATCCAAAAGAGGGGATTGATATGGAAATAGAAAATGAAATGACTGTTACCATGAATGAGGAGGAAAGGGATCAGGAGGTGGTGATTACATACAGCCTCAAATCACCAGCACATTGAGATAAGGCAATAGGAAAAGCAAACAGGATGCTGGTGTGCATTGGTGGGGGGAATCAGTTGCAGAAAAAATAGATCATATTGCCCCTGTACAGGACTCTGGTGAGACAGCAGCTGGTGTATTGTGTACAATCATGGGGCTATTGCCTAAAAAAGAACATCAACAAGCTTGAGACCATGCAGAGGAGGTCAACCAAAATGACTTATGTATGAGATGTACTCATTGGAGGCCAGATGGACAGGGATGACGTAACTGAAACATTAAAATACATACAGGGTATTAAAGGGATTCTAGAGAGTTGTTCAAAGCCAATAGCAGTACATATACCATTTGAGGGAATAGTAAGAAACTGATCGGAGGGGTTCAAGAGGGACATGAGTAAATACTTTTTCACATGGTGGATGGAGGAAGGGTGGTTGAAGCTACCAAAAATATTGTTCAGAGCAAAAATGGTGAAGAGATTTAAGAGGGATGGGATAGACATAAGATATAGCAGTGTCAATGGCTCAGCAGGTAGCTCACTCATCTCTAAGGCCAGAAGATCTGAAGGTGGTGGGGTTCTAGCCCCACACCAGGAACCTGGGATAAATCCCAATACTGAAACTGTAGTGCTTCAAGAGGGGGGTGCTATACTCCTGAGGTGCCATGTTTCAGATGAGACATTAGACCGAGGTCCTGTCTGGTGGTTGTTCAGGTGGATGTTAAATATGCCATGGCACTTCTTGATAAGAGTAGGGACATTTCCTTGGTATCCTGGCCAAATTCCCCTCTTTCACAAAAAAAATACCACCAACAGCTTAATCTGGTTGTGTAAGTCAGTTTACATCTGTACAAATATTCCCCTTCCCTTGCCCCCAGTTCACACCTGGAAATGAGCTGCAGCTTAGTGTGCCTCTCCCGGTCACACGCTTTCAAATACATACATACATACATAAATAAATAAATAAAGGACTAGACAAGGGATCATGGGAGTCAGGGGAGAGGAAGATGTAGGTAATGATCACCTAAAGGTCATATACAACTTCATGGGGCAGACTGGAAAACCATAAGGCCTTCTTCTGTCTGTAGTTTTCTATTTTTTTATATGAATTGCTCTGCTCTCAAGAATAACCTGATGGAGAAGGTCCACTGTATTGACCCTTGTTATGGTGTACCAGTCACTATAACATGTTAACTGCTTGGCTCCCAAGAATGACCTTAAGTAGAGGGTCCATTTTATTGACTCTAGCTGTAACATACTCTGCCAGTCCCTATAACGTGAATTATTCAGCTGGCAAGGACAACTTTAAAGGGAGGTTCCATTGAATTCATGCTTGTTAATGCAAACAAAACACTATAGCATGTAAATTACTTGGCTTCCATTAGCAACCATATAGGCAGGGTCTATTATATTCAGATCTGCCACCTGCCTTTAAAACTCAGCAATTGATTTTATTGGCTATGAGTCACATTATTTTATTTTCAGGAAAGATTAGCTCAAAAATCTTTTACAAGTGTTTATTGTTCTTTTTCAATAACAAAGAGTCTTAGATGCTCAGGAAGTCTAACTTATGAGATCCTTTATGTGAAAGCTACGCTATGAGGTCTTTTGCATAACTACAGTAGCAGTCCTATACCTGGAACAATTTATCACATGATATTAAAATAAAATCTACTCCTGTCAGCTTGTTCAAACAGAGACTACAGCACCTTTTACTGACCTTGTCTGAATGTACATATTAGCATCATCTCAAATACTGCTCGTGCTACTGCTGCTGCTCTAATGACTTGTTATCTCTTTTAAATATTTATTTTAACCAATATGTTGTAGCATGTTGTTTGTCTCTCACTGTTTCTGTCACCACAACCCCCTACTGGAAGCAAGATGATGCATCTCCATGGGTGATATCCTGGCAAAATTAATGTCAGGGCTCTCTGGTATATCACAGTCATCCAGTGCTTTCATTGGGGAAGCTGTTCTGCTTTTTAATTTAGCATTGTCAAGTCCTGCTGATGAACAAGATGGGGCAATAAAAGTTCAGGGGCAGTGGGTATTTCTAATACACCAGATGGTAACCAGGTTGTGAATTCTTTCAAATAGTTCTCTACAACACAAATCATGTCAGAATGAACTTTTCAAAGTCTTAAAATCTGGATGAGACTAGTAGCACTTAAAATAATTTTTTAAACTCAAATTTGATTTACCACAGTGAACCCCCTGACCCCAAATGCCCACATATGAGACCCCTTGGTCAGCCTAGTGACTTTTCAGCAGTGGAATACTGCACAGCCACCTGGTGTATGTATGTCTAGGAGAGACAACAGCTCTATCACTCACTGCATTGGTGGACAGTGGGAGCATTATGAAGCCTCTGTGCTCTCTCTCTCTGGAGGGAGAGATAAAGTACACAGCTCTGCACTAGTACCACTGTGATGGTCTAATAATCAGAATACTGCAAAAATGAAAAATGTTGGTTTCATGTGGAGCCCTCACATCCCTACCCAGGGTTCAAATTTGTAAACTGTGGTGTAGATACACATGAGGACATGGCAATGGTGCAAATAAGTCAAGTGTTGGTTCCCCTCTGTACCTCAGTGGAGCAGTCTTTGAAACTATTGTTTAGACCAGTGAAGGCCATCTTTGTTTTCTCATCAAGATTGTCTTATCATGCCAACACTTCTTCCTATACTAAAGATCTGGCAGGTGCACTTTGGCAAACAATTGCTCCATTTGCAAATTAGACCTTCCCCTACAAACATGACTTATGAGTGAGAATTGGGAAGATGGGCTGGACCACTTAGGTGATGGCAGCATAATGTGCTGCAACACTGGAGACTGAGATTCACTCGCAATCCCAGAAATCCTGCACTGGAGACTGGGGTTCACATGCAGTCCCAGGAATATATTTATTTATTTCAAAAGTTTTTACCAGGAAAGGCATAGCGAGCAGGTATCAGCATATTTCCAGATGTGTCCTGGGGAGAGGGGAAGACTAGAGAACAGAACAAAATGCAAAATACAATATACAAAAATAATACAATAATATAGAAATACGTATACCAAAATAAATGAAATGAAAATGCTTCAAGAATACAATTGCCATAATGTAAATAGCCTAACAAGCAAAATAGCATTAAACAGTGAGCAGCAATAGTATAATATAAGGAGCAGGGAGTAGTGATTGATGACATGGTGGAGAGGGGCTGTGCTAGTGTATGTGTGTGGAGGAAGGCAGCTGGCAGAAATCCACCCCAATATCAGAAGCAACTACAGGATGGAATAGAGAGTTCATGGAGGAAAGATTTCAGAGTGAGAAGGTGGGGAAGAGAGTGCCAATGTTTAGGGATGCAAACAAGAAGCAATCCAACACCGGAGACAAGGGTTCACTTGCAATAACAGGAATCTGGCACTGGAGATCAGGGTTAACATACAATCCCAGGAATCCACTCTGGAGACAAAGGCCCACTTCTAAAGATTGCAGTTCACTTGCAATACCAGGAATCTGACACTGCAGACTGAGATTCACATACAGTCCCAGAAATTCAGCACAGGATGCCATGGTTCACATGCAGTCCCAGAAATCCCACTCTGAAGACCAGGTTCAAATGAAGTTTGAGGAATCCTGCACTGAAGACTAGGGTTCATGTGCAAACCCAAGAATCCAATACTGATGGCCATGGTTCACATGGCATCCCAGGAAACTGACACTGGAGACTGGGATTCCCATGCAGGCCCAGGAATCCCACGCAAGAGACTGGGGTTCAGAAGAAATCCTAAGAATTTGCAATTCCTTGCAATCCTAGGAATTTGACACTGGAGACTGGGATTCACATGCAGTCCCAAGAATCCCACACTGGAGGCCGAGGTTCACTTGGGATCTGAGGAATCTGACACCGGAGATGAAGGTTCAGATGCAATCCCAGAAATCCATCATAGGAGACCAGGTTCACATATAGTCTCAGGAATCCGACGTTGGAGACTTGGGTTCATTTGAGGTCCTAGAAATCTGACCCTGAAGACTGGTGTTCACATGCAGTCCCAAGAATCCCACAGTGGAGACTTGGATTACATGCTATCCCAGGAATCCCACATTGGAGACCACAATTCACATGCAATTCCAGGAATCCCACTTTGGAGACAGATGTTCACTTTTAATCCTGTGAATCCCACATTAGGGGTCTGTTTTCATATACAGTCCTAGGAATCTTGCATTGGAGACAGAGGTTTACCTGCAATGCCAGGAATCCCACACTGGAGACCAAAGTTTATATGAAACCCCGACAATTTCTCACTGGAGACTGGGGTACACTTGGAATCCTAGAAATCTCTCACTGGAGACCAGGGTTCACATTAAATCCCAGGAATCCCATACTAAAGAACACTGTTCACATGCAATCCCAGGAATCCAACACAGGAGACCAGGTTCACATGCAGTCTCAGTAATCCCACAGTAGAGACTGGGGTTTACTTGCAATCCCAGGAATCTTACAATAGGCACTTGGATTCACATGTAGGCCCAGGGAACTCACACTGAAAACCAAGGTTCACATATAGTCCCAGGAATCCCACAGTGGAGACTCAGATTATATGCAGTCCCATGAGAATCCTATACTGGAGATTGGTGTTTACATGCAATTCTGGAAATCCCACATTGGAAATTGGGATTTACTTTCAATCCTATGAATCCTACACTGGAGGCTGGGTTTCACATGCAATGCCAGGAATCTCACACTGGAGACCAAGGTTCATGTGCAATACCAGTAATCCCACACTGGAGATTGGGGTACACTTCCAATCCCAGGAATACCTCACTGGAGACAGGGGTTCATATTAAGTCCCAGAAATCCCTCACTGAAGATTAAGGTTCACATGCAATCCTAGGAATCCCACAGTGGACTGAGGTTCATCTTTAATCCCAGGCATTCCACACTAGAAGCTAGGGTTCACATGCAATCCCAGGAATCCTACACTAGAAGCCTGAGTTCATATGCATTCACAGGAATCCCACATCAGAGGTTGGGGTACACATGCAATGTTAGGAGTCCTACACAGGATACTGGGTTCACATGCAAGACCAGAAATCCCACAATCAAGGTCAGGGTTCACATGCAATCCCAGGGATCCCTCACAAGAGACAGGGGTCCACATGAAATCCAAGAAATCCAACACTGGAGAATTGGGCTTACATTCATTCCTACAAATCCACATTGGAGACCGTGGTTCACATTCAAGCCTTGGAATCCCACAGTGGAGAATGGAGTTCCCTTGCAAGCACAGGAATCTTACACTGGAGATCAGGGTTCACAGGTAAGTCCAGGAATCCCGCACCAGAAACCAAGACTCACAAGCAAGCCCAGATATTACACACTGGAGACCAGAGTTCACATGCAAGCTCAGGAATTCCACATTGCAAACTGGAGTTCACATACAAGACCAGAAATTGCACACTGGAAACATGCGAGCCCAGGAATTGTGCAAGATTCACACACTGGAAACCAGGGTTCATATGCAAGGCCAGAAAATCCACACTGGAAACCGGGGTTCACATGCAAACCAAGGAATTCCACACTGGAGACCAGGTTAATACTGTATGTAATCCCAGGAATCCTGCACTTGACACCTGTGTTTACATGTATTCCCAGAAATCTAATACTAGAGGCCAGGATTCACTTGCAATCCCAGGAATCCCACACTTGAGACCTCAGTTCACATGCAGTACCAGGAATCCTATACTGGAGACCAGGGTTCACATGAAATCCCAGGAGTCTCACACTGGAGACTGGAGTTCACATGCATCTTCCAAAGATCATTCACAAACTCACACTAAAGCACCCAAGGAGGGAAGGATCTGCTTGTGTTTGTTGCCCTGGCCTGAGGCTCATGTTACCCCCTGGATTTCCCAGATTTCCACTGAGTATGTCTGCTGACACTCACAACAGCATTAACCACCCCAGTTGTTTGCTTAGCAATCATGGTGATAAAGAGGAAAAGGGGGAACCCATAAAAATGGAATGGAGAAATAAATAAGAGAAATAACAACAACAAAAAGGTGCAGCTGGAATTCAGGTGCTGACAGGTAACTAACAGAAAACAACCAAATAAAATTATGCCATCATCCCAGACAGACAACAGCTTACTCAGGAAGCTATTATGCAAAATGTTGAGTGATCTTTTTTGGTGCACTTGCATATTAGGAAAGTATTTATGGCACTTGTCATTTATGTCTGGGCAATAGTCTATCCTGGAGAGTGCCTTGGTTTTATTTGTTTGTTTAGAAATAAAAAAAAAAAAATATAAAGACACTAAACTTGTACTAAAATATGGCTTGCGACACTGGAAACAACAGTATTATACTCACCCGCACCCCTCAGATCATTTAACATCCATATTACCTTCAGCCTAAACCTCAAATCCTGGCTGCTAACCAAACACAGCTGTAACTGTCTGCACCAATAGTTCCCCCTACTTGTTTGGTGATCCTCTCCTTCACTCCCAACTCCTCTACTTTCTTCCTTCCTGCTCTTACTTGGTAGCTAGTCAAATTGCTCTGGGGCATCGAGGTGGGGTGGGTTAGTTGGTTTCTGCCACTTGTCGTTTCTGTACCTCGCCTAATCTGCCTTGTGTTGATTATATCATTGTATCTATTGGTGTACTTAATTACCCTACTGTATTTCTCCTACTATTGTTATTTACTGGTGTACCTATTTTTTTTTTAATGTCTTTGGTAACTGAGTAAGGGCCACTAGGCACAAGTTCCTGTTTTCAGGGGTGACCGAGGTGGGAGCACTGGGTGGTTAAGTGACTTGCTCTTAGTCACACAGTATGCAAGTGGAGGTTGTGTGAATCAAACCCAGGTGTGGTCTCCACAGATTCTCCACAGATGTGCTCAGAGAACTGGACAAGCGGACCCCTACTGGAGCGGTCTTCATCAATCTATACAAGGCATTCGACCTGGTCAACCATAACCTGCTACTGACCAAGCTGAGCAATGTTGGCCTAGACAGCCACTCCCTTTTGTGGTTCGACAGCTACCTTACTGGGCGCCCACAGAGGGTAAAATGGAAAGACTCCCTATCAGAGCCTCTCCCATTAACTGAGGGGTGCCCCAAGGGTCTATCCTTGGCCCCCTACTCTTCTCCCTCTTCACCAATGAACTCAGCGAAAACTGTGGAGGGAGCTCTGTGGTTCAATACGCGGACGATGCCGTCCTCTATCATCCCTCCTCTAATCTAGGAGATCTCAGCTCCTGTCTACAAGAAGACCTGAGATCTCTGGAGCAGTGGCTTGTCACTAACAGAATGGTCCTTAACTCTAACAAGACCAAGCCCATGCTATTTGGCCCAAGATCCCTCGGTCGAGACAGAATCCAATACCTGCAACTGACCACTGCATCAGGCAACAGATTAGAGGTTGTGGAATCATTAAAATACCTTGGTCTTACCCTAGACCAGGGCTTCACCCTCAAGAACCATGTGGACCAGGTAAAGAAAAATGTACATGCGAAACTAGGCATCCTATACCGGTTGAAAGACCAGTTGATACTGGATGCTAAGGCCTCTATTGCCACCAGTGTCCTACTTCTGACCATTACCTATGCTGCCCCAGTGGTCCAGGGAGTAGCTAGACAAGAGATGCACAGACTCCAAGTTCTCTACAATAAGGTGGCCTGGTTCACCACCCAATCTAACCCTAGGACCCATCACTGCGACACTCTGTCCCAACTAAACTGGCCCTCCTGGGAAGCCTGCCTCCAGTACCCTTTACTCTGCCAAACCTTTAAATTACTCAGCCCTTCTCCTCCTCCCAGCCTCTCCAGGCTTATCACTCTAAAGAGTAACCCTCGGCTCCTCTGCATGATGGAACGTAAGCTCCTAGCAGTTCCAAGGGTCAGAACCAAGGTGGGGGGCAAGTCGTTTGCCCATACTGCTCCCACCCTATGGAACTCCCTTCCTCCAGGAGTCCAGGAAGCTCCCTCTATCAAAAGCTTCCGCATAAGGCTTAAGGCACATATGCTGGCTACCTCCAAGTACACTTGCTAAAGGGACGGGTCCACCTATCGTAAGCCTAAAACCTCACAGCCCAATACCTGCCTCCACAAATTGGGGCCTATACCCCTCCAGCTAGGGTAGTATCTATAATGAATGCACTAACCTAATGCCGAACTCAGCATGTGTAACCAGCTGACTGTACAGCTATGTATAAACCTGTATCATGTATGTATGCACTACATGTGCTGTATTTGTGATGTATTTTATGTCATGTAAATCCCAGGTCACCCCTGAAAAAGGGACCTCCGGGGCCCAGTTGGCTCACTCGGTTACCAAAATTTAATAAATAAATAAATGGTCTGCTAGATGTACCAAGCTTGTTCACAGCTTGTTACTCTAACCTCTAGGCTATACTGCCTACTGTACCCTGTATTTGGGTGTATCCATTATGTTTTATCATGTATTCATGTACCTCATGCCTTTTTGGCCTGGGTCATGCCTAAAAATGGTCCTGTGGATCAGTACACCTAACCGGTTATCAAAGCCATAAATAAATAAGAGTAGCTGGAATTTGGAATTCATTACCATCTGAAGCTGTTAATAATGAAAACATAAGTATTTTTAAATCTGATTGGATAGGTACATGAATGAGGCAGGACCTATTATCAAGGCCACTGTTTTACCGTAATTCCGTGTTCACGGATGGAATCACGGAATTCCCATTGGCTGCTGGAATTTAAAACATCCTGCCAGTGACTCACGGAACTCACGCTGCTAGTGTGAGCTTTCGGGAGTTTGTCCCTTTAAAAGCCGGCATGTAGAGTAGCTTCTCCCTATTTTCAGGAACACTGGAAGAAGGAGGAGAGAACGCGCGCTGCAAACGCTGAACGCTGAAAACCACGCGGTTTGGATGCCAGAGAACCTCGCTTCTTTTAGCTGTTTTTTAGCTGTTCTCGGTCACGACAACTGAAATTTGTCGTGTTCTCGCTGCTCTCGCTGTGCCATAAAAAAAAAGTATTTATTGCTGCTACACTCGCCGCAACAACCACCGCAACAACCACCCCAGCCACCACCTGAAGGACGCCCGGCTCAAGAACGAAAGAACGACTGTCCTGAAGTACACCAGGTTACAAACCTTCAGGTACTTGCTATATTTGCCCAGCTGTTTCATATTTTGTGATTTTGCCACTAATGGGGGGGGGGAGGCGGCGACGGTAATGGCAATGCAGAAGCTGGGAGGACACAACAAACTTTAATAATGGTGTAGATTGTGGGGGCAGGTGGGGCAAGCTGAGAAATGGGACAGGGACTTTAAAAAGACGTTTTTTCATCTCGTTTTTTTTTTTTTTTTTTTTGAGCTGACCGACTGAGATTGTGCCTGGCCCTGAACCTGGCTGCTCTGGGAGGGAGATTGCTTTAGACTACTCTAGTATCTCTCCTTGTGTAGAATTCAATATTGAAACCCGAAATGACCCTCATGTCTCCTTGGCACCAACGCTCCTCCAGTCAGTAAAGAGAGAAGGCAGCTGGAGCAGAGTTGTGTGAGCTGCACATGTACATGAAGTGGTGAGACAGTTGGGCAGTGTAAGTGAAGGAGAGAAGGAGTGCTATGCTCTCTCAATCTCAAGATACGTTTTTTTTTAGTTGGTCCACGCTAGTGTAGGAATGGGGATAGGACCAGCAGCACGCAGCCACCACAGAAGGTCAGGGGGTAACGGTTGTCGGGGAGAGGGAGAGGCTGAGCCAATTCAAGACGGAAGATTAAGTGGCTGGTCTAAGATGAGAACCGGAACACTGCAGCTGTGTTAAGAACTGCTGAAAACCTGTGGCAGTGCTGTGTGAGCATTTGTGGTAAATGGAACACAACTAGCAGTCGGGAGGATATGGGTGGGACTTTCACTAAGGTGTTGAACCAGAGATCAAGAAGTGTTCAGGCATGTAATATTCCAGGTTTTCCATCGGGTTGCACCAGAGGTGTAGTAGTTTTTCCTTTCCTTTTCTTTGTGCCCTGCCCTGTCCACTCTTAGGTAGTTAGTATTTTGCTGGCATGAGTGGCCTTAATTCATATTTATTTACTTTGTGAATCTCCCCCTTCCCCCGATGTTGCATTACTGAGCAGATCTGAAAGCCAGAGATAGCATGGGTTTGGGAGGGGTTGGTTATGCACAGCAGAGTGGAACGCTGATATATTCTGGCTCAGGACTGCACCTGCTACATGTCTACCTTCAGACATATCTGTCCATAACAGAAACAACTTTTAAAAACTGGAACTTATAAAAGGGAGGAGGGAGTTCTAATGCTTTTTTTTTCAAAAAGTAAAAATCAGCTTCCACACTGTCCTAATCCATTTTAATGCAAGGCATCCCAACATTCCGCCCTATAATAAAGGGCTTCTTCAGGGACTTTTATTTGATGTGCTCCTTGGGATGCTCTGTTTCACCTACTGACCCCTAAGCTACATTGGGTGCCTTTCTTTTGCTATGTTCACACTATGGTGAAATGTCATGTCCTGTACTAGCTTTAGCACTTTGATCACTATCTTGAACTTTGCCTGGATTTTGCATATATTGGAGAAGCTTTGCACAAAATCGCAGCTAAAGTACCCAAAGAAGAGCCTAATATATTATTGAATAAAAGCACCCTCCCGTCAGCGTAAGATGCTTTGGATGGGAAACATCGTTGACCGGGGGTGCTTTGTATTCAATAAATATTGTTTTAAACGTGCTCTAGCATTGGGCTTTCTTGTGTGGTAGAGTTGTAGCCGAAGGTTTCTATTATTTACTATTGGAGAAGCTGTGCAATAACATAGAAGCATAGATTTTGATGGACCGCTTGCCCGCCTAATCTGCCCATTTCCCTACCCACAGGATGTGCTGCAGATCCTTGTTAACCAACGGCTTATTTCTTCCTATCCCCCACCCCCACAAGATCTGCCTTATGTCTGGCCCATGCATTCTTGAATTCTCCCACAGTTTTAGACCCCACAACCTCCTCAGAATGGCTGTTCCATGTGTCCACCACCTTCTCTCTGAAAAAATACTTCCTCACATTGCCCCTGAGTCTTCCCCCCTCTATCTTCAAATTGTGTCCCTTGTTCTTGCATATCTTTTCTGAAAGATGCTACCCTCTTGGACTTTGTTGATTCCACTGAGGTACTTGATCTCAGAAATGTAAAGGCTAGCACTTCCTGTTAAGTAATACAACAGCTCCTACAGCTACCTATGTGTAGGTCATCAATTCCCAGTCCATTCTGAACTGCCTATATAATGTGCTTTACTGGGTGCTGAGAGTGGGTCACTGTCCATTTTTGCATATTGCTACAGTGAGAGTGTTCTGGTGTAGAAGTGAGGGCTTTTTAACTGGAAGAAATCAAGTGCTGTTCCAAGAAAGGGTGGGGTGAGGTGACTGAATGATGCAGCATGCTAACATGGGCATGCTTGATGGATGAGAGTTGGTAGTGCTGCGCCTCGGCCCATGTCTGAAGGGGCAGTGTTGGTCGCTGTGTCCCTCAGAGCAAGTCTGAGGACAAAATGTTTTCTAGATCTTCTTCTTCGGGAATATCTCTTGTAGGATGTCTCTCAAAAGAAACATGGTAGACTGACATGGCAAGACAGAGTTGCCCTGGGGATTGTGTGTGGGGGGTTCCCGGCCCTCACCAGCAGAAAAAAAACTTGCACCTGCCACAGCAAAGTGCAAATAAAATCACTACACCTAGGTTGACCTCTGAAGCATAGCAGGCAGGTGTGGAGACAGGGCCAAGCCAGGCATCAAAACAAAAACACTCGTGAGAACTCACTGTGACCATAGATATTCAAGAGTCTCTTGCAGCTGGCCACACCCCAGGAACCACAACCATCAGGCACCAGGACCACACAGAAATCCCCCTGCCAGCAGTCCATCTGGGGCCACGCACAGCACTGTCATGAGGTTGACATCCTCCCTATGTAGCTGTGGGTGGCCCCAGATAGACCACTAGCAAAAATGTCTCCATGTGGTCCCGGCGCCCGATGGTTGCAGACCCAAACTGTGACCCACTGCAAGAGACTGTCCTGAAGATCCACTGCTAATGGTACGTTCTTACATAAGTGTTCCCTTTTTTGGGGAGGGTGGATGGAAAGCCCCCTGGATCCCCACAGTAACCTTGCACTCCACACCTGCCTGCCACACCTCAGAGACCAACCTACAGCAGGTGCAGTGGTTTTTCCATACCACTCTATGCAGGCACAAGCCATCCCCACCAGGGACGTATATGGAAATACCCCCACTTCCCATTACAACAATGCCTTGCTATACCTGCCCACAGTGTCTCGTTTTGAGGACCAGGTAATCTGAACACAAACCCATTTTCAGAATGCAGAAAATCATGTAAAAGTTCAGCATGTTAAAAGTTCTGCACTTTTACATGATTTTCTACACTGCACCTGGAGAATGGTGGCTATATGCTGCTCCCCCCACTGCCATCACACCAGGAGGATGGGAAGCCATAGGTTGCTGCTACCATCCTCCCTTGAGAATGGGAGCCATAGGCTGCTTCTGCCATCGTACCTTGAGGATGGGAGTTCTAGAATGCTGCTGCTGCCTTCACACCCGGAGGATCGGAGTCATAGATTGCTGCTGCTGCCTTCACACCCGGAGGATGGGAGTCGTAGAATGCTACTGCTGTTGTACCTGGAGGATGGGAGTTGTAGACGGTTGCTGCCATCTCACCTAGTGAATGGTGGTCACTGGCTACTACTGCCACCCCAGGAGAATGGGAGTCATAGGCTGCTGCTGCCATCGCACCTGGAGGATGGGAGTTGTAGAATGCTGCTGCTGTCATATCTGGATGATGGGAGTCGTAGATTGCTGCTGCTGCTGCTGCTGCTGCCTTCACACCAGGAGGATGGGAGTCGTAGATTGCTTCTGCCTTCACACCCGGAGGATGGGAGTCGTAGAATGCTGCTGCTGTTGTACCTGGAGGATGGGAGTTGTAGACGGTTGCTGCCATCTCACCTAGTGAATGGTGGTCACTGGCTACTACTGCCATCCCAGGAGGATGGGAGTTGTAGGCTGCTGCTGCCATCATACCTGGAGGATGGGAGTTGTAGAATCATGCTGCTGTTGTATCTGGATGATGGGAGTCGTAGATTGCTGCTGCTGCCTTCACACCCGGAGGATGGGAGTCGTAAGGCTGCTGCTGCCATCGTATCTGGAGGATGGGAGTCATAGGCTGCTGCTGCCATCGTACCTGGAGAATGGGTGCTTTATGCGGTGGCTGCTGTCATAAATAATAGCCAGAGGATAAAAGTCATGGACTGCCCTATCCAGGGGATCTGAAACTCCCATTTTATTGAATTTTTATCTTATCAAGCAGATTAGTGGAACACACTACTAATAATTTTTTTGGTTGTGATTTCAGTATTCATACTTCCTGCATGATGTCTGCTACACCAATGAATAAGAAAGCCAAGCTCTGCTACACCTCGGCTAAAGAGCCAGCTCTTCAGTTTAAATCTGAAGGCCTCTATGAGGATGGAGGAAAACTTTTCTGTCCTTACTGCAACCATGTCCTGGACCATACCAGAAAAGATACAGTCAAAGACCATCTGCTCAGCAAGAAACATGCTAGGAATAAGGAACGCTAGCTAGCGAAGGAAGACCAGCAAGGCAGGTGACCCTGACCAGCAGTTTCAGAGCTGCAACAGAATCATCCATAGTAAGAAATGAGATGGTCATGGACACAGTTAAGGCATGGGGGGCTGCAAATATCCCATTGGAGAAACTGGACCATCCACAGCTGAGGGAATGGATGTGCAAGTATGTGAAGGGGAGTGGAGCGGTGTCAAAAGCAGACACCCTGAGGAAGCTCTATCTACCCAAGGTAAGAGAACAAATTGATGAAGACCTTAAAGCAGCTGTGACTGGGAAATCATTGTCTGAGATATGTGATGAGAGCACAGATGCACAGTGACGCTGCATTCTTAATGTCGTCTTTGTGTTGGAAGGGGGCAAGACATATCTTGGAAACAGCATAGAACTAGACTCTGTCAACCATTCCACAGTGGCTCAAGCTGTCTTGAAGACTCTCCAGAGTTGTAACATTGACTTTATGAATGTAGTTTCCTTTGTCAGCGACAGTGCTCGTTATATGATTAAATGTTTTAATGATGCACTTTGTGGGGTTTTTGGGGACCATGTTGTGCATGTGTGTTGCTGGGCACATGTCTTGTCCCTTGTTGGGGATACATGGCTACATCATTTCAAAAAAGTTAATGAACTGGTTTTGTTGGTAAAATATGCCTTTCAGCAGTCACCAAAATGCAAACGAGAATTCATCATGTTTTTGGAGGATCTGGAAGCTCCGGGGGAAATGATTGCTTTGCCACCGGTTCCTGTTTTAACTAGATGGAACACATGGTTTGCAGCTGTGGCATACCATTCAACACACCTGCAATACCTGAGGGACTTTTCAGGTGGATTCAAGTGACACCTCAATAAACAAACTCACGGGCATTACTGGATGAATGGTATGATGAGCTACAAGCACAACTGGCATTCATTACAGATAATTCAGGTGACATTATTGCTGCGATAGAACTTTTGCAGTCAAAGGAGAAACCTCTTCGACATCCACGTATGACATGCTAATGTCAATCAAGAGCCGCTTTGAGGCTGGTACAACTAAAATGATGGCTTTGGTGAGAAAGCAGAGCTTTACCTCTCTAAACTGAGGAATAAAGTAAGAGATGAGAACATCAAACTGTTCAAAAAATGCTTTCAAGGTCAGTTTGGAGAAACTGACAAAACACCTGCAGTCAAACCCATCTGTACAGTTTCTTATGGCCTGTTGAATTCTAAACCCACTCAACCTTCCCAAACTCAATAAGGACTTCCAGCTGTACTTGCCCTATATCCCAATGTTCACATTACACAATAAGAATGCACTGATAAGGGACTGGGAGATCTACGTACGGCAGGATGTGCGGGGAACTACCAGAGATCGAATCATTTGATCTGCACCAGTACTGGATCTCTACGTCCTCACAGGTACCAACTCTAGCAAAGGCAGCTCTTCAGGCCATCTGGGTCCCTGTTTCTAGTGCAGAAGTGGAGCGGTCATTTTCTGCACATGGACAAATCCTGACTGACCAACGGAGAAGCCTGACTGTGGACAATTTAAAATTATTTTCAATGCTGCTATTCAATAAGTAGACCCAGAATCTCCCACCCTCATTTGTGTAATTGCAGTTCTGATGCACTGTCTATTGCAGAAAAATGGTGCTTCTCTGTGCAATAAAGTTGCAGACATGCAGTTCTAGTACAATGTTGTAGAAAACAAAGTGGTGCTTCACTATGCAATGACGAAGATGTGTTCTGGTGCAGTATTGTAGGAAAATGGTGCTCCACTGTGCAATAGTGTCGATGTGCAATATGTAGTATCTCTGCATTATATGTAGCTATGGGTTAGATTCTACTGTCCTTCCTATAGTATGTATTCATGTTGTCTGGGTAGCGATTTGTCTGGTAGCGATTTGTTCGGTAGTGTATTTGTCGATCCATGTTCAGTAGGTCAATACTTGAATTGTGTTTTTTGCACATGTTTATCTTTGTAAATCTTTTTAAAATAAAACACATGAATTGCATTTTAGCTTTGAGAAGTTTTTATTATACATGTCACAGAAAACATTGTCAACATTAAAACAAAGACTAGCTTTTGGTGTCTATTTAGTATTGAACAGTCTTCTGAATTGGTTCCTCCCTGTGAGAAAAATGTTACTGTTACATGAGACCATTTATTTTCACCAGCTGCATTGATCTGAGGGGAATATTATTTATGCCAGTTTGGCCAATGGAGTTCTACGGTCAACTCATTATTAGCCTTGATAGTTGGTAGATGCAAAACTTGGATAGGTAATGTAACAGGCAATATGAGATTAAATGTTCTTGTTTTCTGCTGATGTGACTTAAATCTGCATAAAAACATGATAAAACACTGATAGACAAATTTATTACTTAAAATGAGTGAATAATATAAAGTTTTGTATTACCTGAAAAATCCCGGAAACTGGATTCCCAAACACCGGTAAAATCCCGGAATCCAGGATGGTCAAAACGGAATTTGATTTTTCCGAGCACCGAAAAACAGTGGCCTTGCCTATTATACACGATCACTAAATAGTGTTGGGGGAGGCAGCTTTACTGTATATAGACCATAAGTGTCTTTTGTCTCTACTCTCCTAGTAAATCACACTTCTGGAATCCCATTTCTTTCTCCAAAACTCTAGGATGGAGGAGAAGGGAGCTTACTTCATCACTGCAGCACTCATTGGAGCAGTTCTGTCATAGACTGTAGAGATGGTGGCATCTCACCCAGCCTCCTAGCCAGTGAGTGCTAATGTAGAGGTATGGAGAAAATAGAAATATGAAAGTGTAAAATAAAAAATAAAAAATGAAAGAAAAGCAAGCACTACACAATGTCTGGTAAAGACTGCCTGCTTCTTTTCTTCTTCTTTCCATTTTGTTAAATCTTCCATTTCTTAAATCATTCACAAAGCAGTCAAGTTGGGCTCGAACCAGCATGCCTGCTTTAATAGGATGGGTACTTGAAAGAGTATTGATCGTCCGAAACTTTTTTTTCCATTTAAGGACTAATGAGTTTTTTTTTGCGTGTCTTGCCTTGCTTTTACACAGAATAATCCCCACTGTGTATTAGCAGGCTGTGCTTCAGATTTCAGGGCACTGAGCTCATTTGCCGGGGAAGTTTGTGGAGTCCATATCTGCTCTGTGCCATATTGGATTCCCAGTAGGAGGCAGTTATTTCCAGGTTGCTACGTAGCCTTTTAACCCCTGTGTCTGAACTAAATGTTGATCTTTGAGATCAAGGCCAATGGAATTCCTCCTAGGGAGGTTTTCATCTGCTCAAACATGACACATAAATTAGTGCTGGTGCTGCCATTTGCATTTGTAGCAACATGCTAATAGAATTCCAAACTGTGCTATTACATTCCTTAGCTTGGCAGCCAGCTAGTTTAATGGACTGAGTCACTGGAAATCTCACAACATGGTGGTGACAGCCTTGTAATTTTTAAGAAAGAGGTCACCAGAAAGCAGCGGCTATGACAGAAATTCATATTCTTATGAAAACCTAAGTACAGTACACAAACAAATACACAGTGGTGATTATTCATTGTAAAAAAAAAAACAAAACAAAAAAAAACAATAAACAGTGTGCATGTATGTGTGTGTGTATTTTAGATGTCAAATGACAGAGTATGTTATGTCATGGGATAGCAACATGCCTCAGGTGCATTGAGGCACAAACCCAAAGGCCATTTTCTTATGCACCCAAGAAGGAATGATACCCCATGCCATACTAAACTATGCAGTATATTATTACTGTTACACAATGGATCCATGTTTATGAATTGAAAATTAAGACAAAAATGTTTTATAAATATTTTTATTCTGTTTTATATGCATGTATATGTAGAAGAGGTAGCTCACCTTTGTGCTGCTTTTATCAGTAGGTGCTGGTATTCTGAAGGATATGGTGGACTGTAAGGTGGAGGGTTTTGAAGAAGATAAAAAGGTTTCGGCTGGGACTTTTTCTAACCTGTGTGGATGTGATGATATTTAATCACAGGTAAGAAAATATATCTGCCAGTAAAGCTGCTGGACTTTCTACCCCTGCATAATTATTCTTGGACTAAAGGAAGTTAACCTGATGAAACAGTGTAGATTATGAATTTAGCTTTAAATTGTAGCTGTTATAAACATTGTATCCCACAGCACATAGGTATGAAAAGCTGGCAGCAGCACTTAGGTGAACAGGGGGACACTGGTAGAGTAGGTGAATAGGTAAGGCTAGATAAATAGGAAGCTAAAGAAAAGCTCAGGATGGTTAAGTAGTGAGAAAGAGAGGAAGAGGTAAGAAAGAGGGAAGGGTGGTGTTAATATCAGAGAGGTTAGATGACTTGCTCAAGGTCACACAGTTATTACCATAAGTGACACTGGTGGGACTAAAGTTTGGGTCTTCAGCTTCACAGATTTGTACTCTAACTAGTAGACTATACTGCCTTTGAATGCATGTATAAAGCAAAGAAAAACTGCACAGCAGCAAACTGACATATAATGATTTCCATGGGCCACCAAAATGAGTATGCTTACTGGTCAAACTGTAACAAAGATTAGGGTTTCAAATGTACATCCATTCCTAATAATTGACAAAATATGAAAGCTGTGGACAACAGATATTTTACTTTGGTGGCCGTTTTAAGCAATATATTTGCTGAAATTTTGTTTTCCAATGGTTGATCATGAAAACTTCAAATAACCACTAAACATCCAAGTGGAATGGGTTGGATACAGTATTTTTTTTAATTATGACATACCTCCAATTGGTATGGTGCGTATTTCACTGTGAGCAATATTAATATAATACAAAGTAAACGTGTGCAGGGGAGAGGTTCAGTGCCTGTTTATTATGCTACCAGAAACAAAAGAGTGAAGGAGATAGTGAGCAACATTTCTTCTGAGCAGAACATTTTGGCAAGCTGAACTGCTGGCTGTGGCTTCTATGCCCAGTTTTCACTGTTTTGAACTTATCTTATATGATCCTGTAAAGTGAGTTTTCTGAAAAACACTGACAATTGGCATTAGCAGGGCTCAAATCCCATAACATTCCTTCTAAATTTGAATTTCAGCACAATCTATTCTGCATTATTAAAGACATTTGCTGTAATACAAACTAGTTGTTCCCTTGAACACTATCTATCCCCACTAATCTGCCTGTCTTGAAGTCATCATTCTCTTCTGTGGCATCACAAACATTTGCTAAAAATGATTCTGATGTCACAAGCAAAGAATTATGACTTCAGTATAGGAAAGGCAGCAAGGGAAGGTGAAGTCAAAAGGGCAAGGAGATTTTTTAATGCAGATGTCTTCAGTAACAGAAAAAAGTGAAACATCCAGAAATCTCTATTTTTGGGGATGTTGCATTATGGAGTTCTGCTGATGCCATCTGTGAATTTATTGCTAGAACTCAGTAAAGTACCAGATATGCCTCCTAGGGAAAAAAAAAACTTCTAGGTCTAACCTCCTTAGCCTTGCAGAAGCTCCTCAAACCTGCCTTTAACACCCATCTGACCAGAGGTAAGGCTAGAAACACCTTACACATTCCCTTTTGACATACAGTACTTGCCCGGTGCTCTTTATCCTAAAAGGTCCCACAATGGCTCAATGAACTCCCTTCTACCATAACCAACATTCCACAGCTTGGGCCATTCAAAAAGGAACTACTGCAATATCTGACTACATTATGTATATGTGACTGCTTGGACTGATCCCCGTCCCCCTTAATCCTTGCCTACCTCCACTTCCCCCTCCCTCTCCATCTTCTAAGCCCACCACTATGGTTCCCCCAGCCTCTCCTGCTCTGTCTTTACCACTCTATCCTTGCCCCACCACCCTCCTTCACCTGACGGTCACCTCTCTGCTGTCACCCTACCTCTACTCTCCCCTCATTTTCATCTTCCACTCCCCACCCCCTAACCCCACTAAGCTTTCTTGCTGTGCCAAACCCTCCCCTCTGCCTCATGACAATGCTAACTTCTGTCTGCTCTCTCCCTTCTCACTTCCTTGCCTCAGGAATACAATTTCCCTTACGATAATTTGACAATGATGTTTTTGGCACACTACTTCTTTTGTATATGCACTGTAATTAATCTGTATTTAATAGTTAGCCATTACTGTATTCATACTGTGTATATTACTTGTCTTTGCGTTCCTGCTCTTTTGTTCTTATTTGTTTCTGTTAACTGACGTGGAACCTTTGTAAAAGAGCTCTAAGCTCAAAGGTTGTTTATGCAAGACAATTAATAAATAAAAAACTAAAAAACAAAATGAAATTACTTTAATAGACAAAACAGACTCCGCTTGCATAGTTAGAACAGAATCTAGATTAGCAAGATGACACCAAGTTTACATGAATGCACTATTTGCTTTAACCATGATAAAAAGAACAGTGTAAACCTTGAGTGTGTCATAAGCATTGTTAATTCTTTCCAGTCTTCCATGATTCCCATGTGAACATGGCAGGAGGAATGCCTTCATCCCAATGAAAAATTCACCTACCCAGAGGATGGCATACATTGGTTTGGGGGACGTGGTGACTCAGGAGGCTGGCAGTGAGTTACAGAGGCTTTATATGTAGATCACTTGTTTGAACCTGTACAGATCTTGGTGGTGGAAATACAATATCATATGATGGATGTTCAGTGACTCACATGAAAAGAACAAAAGAGAAAACAAAAACACAGCCTGTACCCCTAAAGGTGCTGCTGCCAAGCCATTCATGTGACCCAACAAAAATAACAAAAGAAGACGGTGTGCTCAGGCTGGTAGTTGCAAAGATATCTTGGTTTACTGTTGACTGAAACAATGCCGCTCAGTCCCAAACTGAATGCCTCTTCATATTGAGGCTGCTTTTTCTCTTCCTCAGTGGATTTTAAGGAAGAGGCAGAGCCACCGAGATACAAAGGGGCATTTGGCTCAGTACTGAGCAGCATTGTTTGAGCCATCAACACTTAGTTAACATGCCAAGATACTTTTACAACAACCAGCCTGAGTGCACCATCTTCTTTTGTTATTTTTGTCTTTGTAAAAGGAGCTGTGGTGGCCTCATTCCAGTTCGCTACAGGGAGATATCCACATCACAGAAATGCCATCCTAATTGGCACTAATTGGTGTCTTTGTTAGCTTTCTCCCATGAGAAGCCAAGAACTGAAAGGGTAGCATGTCTGAGCTACCTTCAAGTTCTTACTCATCAGCACGCTCTTTCCACGATAGGATTGTTGAGCCAAGTGTGTGAGGCAGTGCAGGGAAGCTTGCAGCTCACCTGTACTCTATCAGGCTTATGGATTCATAGAAAACTTGGACTCCCGGAATTTCAAAATGGAATGCAATGTATCACTTGAGATACAATAGTATTGTTTTGAAAGTGTTAACATGCATTTTGGTTTGAAGGAAACCATTCTCCCAACAATGTTTGGCAGGGTAGTATACTTCTAAATTAAGTAAACCTCGAATAGTATTCATGTTCATTGATGGATTTCAAATGATCTCTGAACAGATGCTGTTTTATTGATTGTATACCCTATTCAAACCATGAGACACACTCTCATCCTCCTGCCTACCTCTGTATCCTGATTCCATTTACTCTAAAATGTTCCTTTTTATGATACAATGTTACTCTGTTCTTTATATTCTTAGACTTTTATTACCGATGTGCTGCATTCCCATATTGATCAGTTATTAGAAAGTCAATACAAACTCTGTTTTGCCCTTTATGTTGAAATACCAATGCTTGTCTTCCTTTTTCTTTTAAGACGAGACAGTTTTCAGATATTATCAACTGCTTTGTCAATACAAAAGATCAGAGATCCTCGTTTTTATGATTCTGTATCTGAGGAATCAGCTCCTTAGCACACAGTCTTGATTTTCAGCACAGTTCATTCTGTTTTCTCCCACATACCTGCATATTTTTTCAGTTGCCACATACGGTACCAGAAGGGATGTGCCTCATTCACAACTCTACAGCCCTCTATCCCACCAGAAGTAGTTGCTATCCCACACTCTACACTGAGCAATTCATATTTACTGTTTATGGGAGACTGAGGGAACATGGACACCCTGACTTGCAGAGGTTTGAGCTTAGTTCTTTCAGCAATATTTGAGGATGTTTTGAGGGACGATATCCTATTGTACATGGGGAACAGAGATCCTGTATGCATATTTTCCTCACAAGCTTTTCTCCAACCTTTCAGATGCATACACTATCATAAAGACATGAACTGCAATAGTAATCTGCTAATGGATATACACAGAAAGTGCATGGAAAAAGTTTACCATGTGTGTTTTCTTCTCCCAGAGAAGCCAATTTCAATGAGGCCATAGACAGTCAAGGCTTTACCTTTGCAAATGTGCTGGTCTAGTAACTACACTGTACTGTACTCTTTGAAAATAATCACCAGTTATGACTTTGTATTTAAAAAAATGGGTATTGGGATCCTGAATTTCCACTCCTGATTTCCTCACACTAGTTTGCATGTGCTAATTGCAATGCATCTACCATGTACTTGACGTGCTTAGACCCCCAGCAGTGTAAAACAACTACAGTCTGAAGGGGGGGGGCAGTTATCCTGTCCAAAACAGATTCAGTCCATAAACTGTAGCAAACAACCATTGTTTAGGAAATGAGTTCTGTTTTGCTGTCCAAGACATCACAGCCCCCTAAAGGTGGCATCATGTAACTAATGTATCTTCTTTAAAACATCACTGTTTCTGTAGTGATATAAAACATCACTCCATATGCTTCAGAGAGATTTTTAATTAAATTACTATGTATGCAGATGTCTCATGCCACATGTATGGGCTTGTCCACACTCTTCACCTTGTTTTATGCACTGTCATAATCTGGTAAGAGCTTTGTGTTCAAGGGAGTGCAGGAGGCTATGCATTGACATAATCACTGTATCAACTTAAGCAAGTCCCTTAAATGTTCTGTTGTTCAACTCTATGTCATCCTTCTGAAGGGTATTTCTGTGTTCTTTGAATCTTCCTGTGTACCTAATGGCTGCACCCCCCACCACACTCTGCCTCTATTGTAAATTGCTTTTGTATAGTATATCGTTTCTACAAACGGCACTACAGTCTATGTCCGCATTCCACTCTCTTAGCAATCATGTTTTATGTGGTCAGTTGTCTTTTGAAGTTGGGGAGTCTGACATGGCTTTACCTTGGTTTAAGTCCTATTTGTCAAATCAGTCTTTTACAGCTTCTTTTGGGTCACTGTTATCTGAGTGTTCTCTGCCTTCCTCTGGTGTTCCTCAGGGGCTCATTCTTGGGGCCCTTCTTTTTTGCTAGAATATTGCCTTCCCTACGCAATGGAGCAGATCTTTTAATTTTTCATTTCATCCCTATGCACGACACCCATATACATTTTCTTTCCAAATGTTTCTACTGCCGCTGCTCAGAGCCCTGATAAGTGTTTAATTGTGATTGCTCTTTAGTGTTTCTAAACTTTCATCAAAGTTAACTCAGATTAAACTGAAGTCCTTCTTATTCCCCCTTTGTCACTCACATCAGACTCATAATTGGTGTTACTCATACAGGTATACTACAGCCTTCATTGAACTAAATGAGGAGCTTTTGCATTTTCATGCCAAACATATGAACATATGAAATTAGCCTGCAGATAAAAACCAATAGGTCTACCAAGTCTGCTATATTATGCAGCTAGCTGCCCTACTTGGCAGCTGCCCTCCCTCCTCCCTTCCTCCCTTCTTTAACCCACCCTTACCCTGTCCCATCCTTTTGAAGCCATTCACACTGTGCAGGCCACCACTTCCTCTGGCAGTGCATTCCACTCAGCCACCACTCTCTCTGTTAAAAAGTGTCTTCTCATCTTCCTCCTGAACCTACCACCTCAATCTCAAAACATGGCCTCTAGTTTCCTTATCTTCCCTTATTTTGCAACATACCCATCCAGACCTTTATGAAACCTGAAGGTTTCTATACTTCCCCCCCATCTCTCCTCTCCTTCAGTGAGTACATGTTCAGTTCCCTCAATCTGCTCTCATCCCCCAGATCATGGATCATTTTTGTTGCCCTGCATTGCACCACCTCCAGTAACTTAATGTCTTTTTTCAGGTACAGGTGCCAGTATTGCATGCAGTATTCCAGATGCAGCCTAACCAGTGATCTATACAAGGGCAGAATAACCTCCCCTCTCCTTGAAGAGTCCCCCTGACAATACAACAAAGCAATTTATTGGCTTTCACAACCGCTTTCCTACACTGAGGCAAGTTGTTCATTGATCCCATTATGAGGACCCCCACATACTTTTCTTCCTCTGTCACTGCAAACTGAACCCCCCACAGATGGTAGCTCTTTTTCAGTTTTTTTGCTCCAAAATGTAGTAGCTTGCACTTTTTCACAATGAACCCTAACTGCCATGTGTCTGACCAGGCCTCAAGCTTTGCCAGATCCTCTTGCAACCCCTTCCACCCCTCCAGATCATCCACCACCACACCTATTTTGATGTCATCTGCAAGCAGACTGATCTTACTCCTGATATCCTCTAAAATGTCTGCAATGACTATACCAAATAACACCTGTCCCAGCACTGAGCCCTGTGGCAGTCCATTAGCCACCATCCTTGGAGATGAGATCTCCCCGTCCACCACCTCTCTATGCTGCCTACCACTTAGCCAGTTTCTCACCCATCCCACCCCTGTGCCTTCTAGCTTACTTCCTAGCCTCCCATGTGGCACCAAGTCGAATACCTTGCTGAAGGCCATACACAGGACATCCACTGTATGGCTCCCATCCAGCTGTCTAGTTACCCAGTCATAGTACTCCACCAGGTTTGTCTGCCAGGATCTGCCAGTGACAAAACCATGCTGCCTGCTACCCTGCATCCCACTGGCCTCCAGAAAAGCCACCAGACTCTCTTTCAGGATCGTCTCCATCAGCTGCCTCATGATGGATGTGAGGCTCACTGGTCTGCAGTTCCCTGGTTCATCCTTGGGACCACTCTTATGGAGTGGTACCACATGAGCCAGCCTCCAATCATGAGGTAAATACCCCAATTCCAAAGAAGCACTGAACAGGTCTGCCAAGGGCCCCACTAGGACCCCTGACAGTTCCTTCAGTACCCTGGGGTGGATGCCATCTGGCCCTGGCACCTTGTTTACCCTAAGAGCCCTTAATCCCTCAAGCTTCCTACATTCAATTATAGCCTGATCTGTCACCCCCCCCACCTCTGTTCATGATGTCCTGCCCTCTTTGGGTACCTCCCTCCTTTTTCTTTAGTAAATACTGAGCAGAAGTAATCATTAAAGTGCTTCTGCTTTTTGCTACCACCCATCCCCCTTCCTTCTTAATTCTCACTATCTGTTCCTTACATCTCTTTTCTCTCATGTACTCAAAAAGCCCTTTCCTCATCCTTAATGCCTTGCATCAGCCTGAGCTCCTTAGATGCTTTAACTGCTCTCACTGCCCTTGTCACCTCCCTTGCTTCCTTCAAGTACCCCTTCCTGTATTCCTCCGTCCCTGTTTTTTTGTATCTTCTAAAGGTAACCCTTTTCCTCCTCACCTTTTCTATGGCACCCTCGCTCATCCAACTTGATTTTTTCACCCTAGCCTTCATACTCTGTGCCCTGCTACAGGATTTGGTTGCTTCTCCTAATCCCTTCTTTGTGAGCTCCCATCTTTGGTTAGTGTCCATCTCAGGTTGAATTCTGGCCAGGTACCCCCTTACTATTTCCCCCATCCATGGCACTTCTGAAGACCAGTACCTTCTTATTGGATTCTACTCCCTCTTTACCCATATCCAGTGTGAACCATACTGACTGGTGGACACTCCCTGCCAGTGGTTCTTTTCTCCCCAGATCTCTCACATATTCCCGATTAGTCAGCTCTAGGTCCAAGGTGCCCCCCAAGTTGGTTTGCTGAACATTTGTATCCAGAAGCTGTCCTGGAATGCATCCAGCAGTATCTGTTCCCACCTACCGTTGGTGGCTCCTGGCAGGTTGAAGTCCCCCACAACCACCACACTCTCCTTTCCACATGTCAATGAGTTGTATATAATAGGATTTGTTGGATCCAGCACAAAGCTTTGCAAAAACTGCTGCCTCTGAATTGTGACAAAGTTGTGTACTGTACTGTGACAGATCTGCAGTTGCATTCCTACTAAGGTCTAAAAATCATTCCAAACACTATTGCCCTTTAGCTGGCAGCATGGTGAAAACCAATGGAATGTGAGTCGTCAATTAACTGCCAACTTTAGATACTGCCAACTTTAGAGAAGCAGTTCAAAACCAACTAGGACACAAGCATTTCATGAGGATCAGACCATAATTCCTTGCTGCATTTGTCTTCCTTGTAGTTTTCCATTAGTATACTGGAGCACATCCCCATCAATCACATGGGAGTCCAGGGTCTGATGCCTCTTCAGACTAATTCAGTTCTCAGCCTCATTTTGAAAGGTTATGTGGCACAGTGGTTGGAGCATAAGACTGTCTCCTAAGAGGGCACAGACATATTACCAAGGCAAATGATTTGCTATGTGGCTTGGTCCAGACATGTGGGTCTTCATTTGCTTCACACTTCACTGAAAATGAGATGCTAAGTCTCAGTTGGTGTACCTTTGGTAAGTCTACGAACCTGGATAAAAGGTATATAAGAAAGGAGGGGTATGTCCTTTGAGAATGCCCCCCCTTGTGCCACCTGCCTCCACACAACTGCCTTTTCTTCCATGATATAAATATGCACTGCTGCTCTATGATTCCTAAATAACATCTGGCCTGCAGTGCCAGGTGTATGCCAACTCTATGACCTTATGCTAACAGCAAATCCTCTACAGCCTGGCATATACTCATCTCATCTTTCAGGACAAGCCAGTCCGGAACAGCACTCAGAATCATCAGGGAGAGTTAACAGAACTCAGGTTCAGTATGTCTACAAAAATCAGCCCACATCTAGGCAGTTCTACTACTTTAAAAGTAACTTACAACAAATCCCTGGTCTTAGTTCTCATGATATAAGAGAAAGAACTTTGAAATTACAAGTGTAGTAATTGAATGGTTTAAGGGAAGACCTTATTTGCTTGTTCAGCTGCTGCATCTCCCTAGGATAATCTGTCCTTCCAATAAAATGAAGCAAGTGATGCCAAGCACTAAGTAAGCTCTTATAAGGGATGCAAAGCATGTGTTTATACTAACTGATTACATTACGTTTTGTATATAGAGTGCCTTGCAGTTTTATAGGTTCTCACGTGAGCTGTATATAACTACTGCTGCCTGTTCTCAAGATGTGCTTCTAAACCAGATATTACATCTAAATGTGTGACTCTGCATGAGTTATTTGAAACAACTAAGAAATAAAAATATATAGCACTATTATTTTGAACCATAAGACTTGCAGGAGTTCCATAGAGCCTGTTGCAACTCCCTCCCATACAAGTGGACCACTATAAAGGAAGAAAAACTATAAAGACAGTGTGACATAGTGGTTGGAGTACAGAACTGTCAGGAAACAGATCCCAGGATTCAAAGTTTGAATCTAAGAATAGAAACATTTGAACACAGACATAAGAAAAGTCCCAGTGGCCAATCCAGTCTGCCTACCCTACCTAAATGCCCTACGAAGGCCATGGGGCCATCCCTTTACCTTATCTATGCCCTCTCCATTCTTATTATTGCCATGTTATTTCCTGCTCTACCTTAAATTCCCCCCACATTGAGTTCACCATCACCACCTCCTCTGGAAGTCTGTTCCACTTGCCCACCACTCTTTCAGTGACAAAGTGCTTGTGCACATCCCTCATGAGTCTTCCTCTTGCCAGTTTTAGTGAATTCACCTACATGCTTCTATTTGCACTTATCCTATTTCTTTGCAAGCCACCCTGTTTATTATGTGCAGGTATTGTTTGTTTCTATCTGTTATGTCTCCTTGTTCCTTTCTAGTCTCCAGGGTGTAGAAACCAAACCGTGACAACCTCTCCATGGCCATTTTTGTTCCCATATCCTAGATCAGTTTGGTTGCCTGTCACTGCACCACTTCAACCCTGTTGTGGTCCGCATGCAAGTATGGACTCCAGTGCATTACACAGTACTGCAGGTGTAGGCAAGCCTGTGTCCTGTATAGGGGCAGGATCACTTCCTGGCTTCTGCTACTTATTCCCCTCCCTATGGACTCCAACATTCTGTTAGCCTTAACTGCTGCTCTGCTGCATGGAGCTGCAGATTTCATGGGACCTAATAGGACATGCAGTTTCTGTGATGATGTTGCTTCATTGTTATTGGAATTATCATCAATTCCTTACAAAAAAAACAATGTTCAGGCATAAATTAGGACTGAAACACAAAGACTGAAAAGAAGGGAAATGTGAGGTTTGGGTAAAAAGAAGTCCACTGATGCTTGGTGAATCTGTGGAATAGGGTTCCTCAGGATTTGAAGCTCACTTGTTGCGATGTTGGAGGTACCCTCACTATAGCACCATCTCTCAGAGCATAGGTGTATGAATACATTTCTGTGCCTCAAAGACAGTGCTGACAATGGACAATTGGACAATGACAATGTTGTATCAATCAATCAATTAGTCAATCAATCAATCAGCCAATCATTTATACCCCTAGGAACAACATGCTAGAGAGTCACCAATGGTTGTGGAATTCTTTCCTTCCCTGAAGGTTGTATTTCCCTTCTTTTGAGGCTTTTGTGTTTTAAGCTTACTTGATGTCTAATCAGAGAATTTTATTTATTTATTTTTAAATTAAACCTGCTGTGATGGATATATTAGCCCAGAATTACTGTGCATTCTAATTCTGTTGGCAGCCTAAGGGGATATTTCTCTTCTCCCAGTCTATCCACTTTCCTAACAAAACCCCTTAACTGCATCACCTATCTTCTAATGGGTTTACACTGACCATCTACTTGTTTAGGACCATTTGTGGTGGGTGAAGTGCAATGGCAGTAATGAGTAGACCTGCAGGTGGTGCCAACATCACCCTTGCTGGGCTAGGCTTTTTTCTCTGGGTTTTCTGTCATATGGATGTCAGCTGTGCAGTGATGTATGTTTGCATGTACCAGAGTATAGTCATGTCAGAGTTTGGGTCATCCCTCCCTTCTCCTTGTGGCCTGACAATTCCCCTAGCCATTGCTGGGTAGTGATTTCACTATGGTGCAAACAATCCTCCCACTCCAAGGAGGACAGCTGCCATGGAAAGTTCAGTCCTTCTTTCTTGAATGACCTCCAATAACTTGAATTCACTCACTAACCTGGCTTGCTAGTGTCACAAACAGTAGCGCTATCACTGTGCAATGGGCTGAATTCTAAACATACTTCTTGCAATGAATTTCCTTTCTTTTTGAAAAAAGATTTTTGATAACTGAAGTACATTACTTTTTCTTGACAATACTGGGTTTCAGAGGGCACTGTCAATACTTTTAGTTGCAACTAGTCCTCGGAATACAGTCACACACCATGCCATACCTTGCTGGTGCTGAAAGCTGTCTATGGATTCCAGTGACATTGCCTCCCATACCTTGCCCCTGCACAAAGCAGTCAGTGTTGACCAGTGATATCCTCTCACACCCACAGTTTGCCAAATATGTCTAACATCTAGAGGCACCCCCTCACTTAATCATCCCTTATCTAATCATTCGCTGGCATACAGTGGCACCACTATTCCTTGCTTTGCCCCAATGCACACATTCTCTAACATCAATGACACTTCTCCTACACAATACCCCAATCAAAACATCATCTGGCATCTACTGGGCCTCTCCTTCCTGCTGCCTTTACTGTATAGCAGTTATCCTGAAATCCTGTGGCACCCCCAAAACACCTATTCTGACACTCCAATGTTAAAAACAAGTAATAAAAATCACTGAAACCCACTTAGTAGCATATTATTCCTAACCTCTTTTCTCATCCTTTCTCAACACTTGAACACCATCCCTAGTGCTGCTAAAGACCCCTTTCCCCACCCCCAGATAGGAGCAAGTAAAGCCCTTCTATACCCTCTGCAGCTGCCATCTGTGAAAAAGATTTACAAACTTGCAATTTAACATAGACACATAGAAACAAACACTATCAGCAGATTGGCTGACACTGTAGCCTAGAGGATAGAGCAATGAGCTGTAAATGAGCATAGTACATCCAACAGACCTGGGTTTGTTTAGAACAATCTCCATTTGCATACAGCGTGACCCTGAGAAAATCAAGAAACCTCCCTGTGCTCTAAGGTTTCTTCTGTAAACAGGCATTGTGCCCAGTGGGACTTACCAGATTTCCACAGGATTAAAAAAAGAAAAAAAAAAAAGACCCAGTGATCCCTTCATTTCATTCATTTTCCTACCTAGCTTCATGCTGAGCCTAAGGACAAGCTGGATTTAATGACCAACTAGCCCTAGTGGATGATCATCATACACTTTCCTAAGTGTCCTTTCCTCTCTTCTGCCTGTGGATCCCATTATTCCGTTATAGCTGTCACTGCCACATTTAAACCCTATCACCATCTTGGATTCAGCCTCCTCTCTGGGTAGTTCATTCCATTTGTTCACAACCCGCATCATGAATAAAGAACTTCCTCACATCCCTGCTAAGTCCCCCTAATCAAACTCCACCAGTGTGTCTTCATTTTTTGTAAAGAAGTCCTTATAGTGTATCCTGTTTATTCTTTATAAGAACCTACAGGTCTCAGTCATATCCCCTCTTTCTATATTGCCTCCTGTGTATACATGTTAAGATCTGCCAGCCTATCCTCCTCTGACCTCCACTGCTGTCCCAGAATCATCTTCATGGCCCTTGTTTGTATGTTCTCTATATAGTTCTTGTCATTCTACAAGTGTGGCTGCCAGAACTTTGCACAGAACGTCAGAGGGCCATACCAGGGACCTGTACAGGAGAAGTATCTTTCTCCTACTAAGAAATCCCCTTCCTATACATCACAGCATACTGTTTGCCTTCCACATACACCTTGTTGCATTGAGCTGTGGACATAAAGATGTCACTAATGATAACCCCTTGGTCTCCCTCTCTCTTCTGTTGTCTGCACGACCTTTACCAACTCCATGTAGCATTCAATCTTAGGGTACCTTTTACTAATGTGCATCACTTAGCACTTGTTTGCTTTGAGGTTGAGCTGCCATGAAGTGGACCAGTTTTCCAAATTTTTCTGGATCCCTTTTTATTTCTCTAACTCCTGCCTCAGTGTCTACACTAATGGAGATCTTTGAGACAGTCAGCAAAGAGGAAATTATTATTATAGATTCCCTCTTTTTTTATCACAAATGAAGAAATGAAAGTGCAACAGTCACATAAATGATCCTTATTGCACCCTGCTCACAACTTCCTATCCTCAAGTTGCCCAGCTTCTGTATGGTCTTTAGTAATTTAGGACTGGAGTAAGAGACAGAGAGAGAATTATTAGTTCAACATCTGGGCTACACTGATAATTTTGGACATTACTGTTCTATACACATTTTATTAACTTGCAGCAACAGTGTTTGTTATTTGTCAAACAATATCATCATTTTTTTTTGCATTACTATATTTCTGACACACTTACATTTAACATCAATATATTTTTTTCTTTCAGTTGTTTTTAAAGCAGCTGTTATTACTCGTTTTATAATGAATGACTCAACTGACTAAAGATGGCTACTGCTTGCAATTTTAAAAAATCTCTGCCCTTGAGGAGTCTTCTTGATGTCGTGTACTGGATTCATACTGCATATATATTAGGAGAATACTAGCACACATTTCCAATGGTAAACAGCGAAGCACCAAACCAACATGTTTAATTTATTCATAGTCGACAAGGCCAGAACAAAATAACTTTCACAACCACATATCTTACAGTAGTTCAGGAGTGAAATACAGTGAAAAGAAATCTGAAGACTGTACATGAATTTTTTTGGCAGAAATATATTAATACTAAAAGCTATATGATGAAATGTGTTTCTGCTAACAAATACTGCTGGCGTGAAGTTTTACAGTTCAGTAGCTAGTGTGCCACTTTGAAATGTATCTGATATATTACAGACTGCTGTGGTACATGGGGCAGATAGTTATGACCAAGGTCAGGCACAGTAGAATGACTAGGCATAAATGAAGCCATTCTGTGCCAGACCAAGGTCTAACAGCCCAGCACTCTGTGGTGTTTACATTACTCTTTAAACAGCAATTTTGACTTTAATAGATTGTTGCTTCACAGAATTTCAAATTCAAATAATCATTTAGCTGCATTTATGGCTAGTGAACAGCTGGTGAGGGACAATTTCTCGAACAGCAGGCAATTGGTTTCATGATCTGCTCCATCACTCATTCGTTTATTTGGGTCATACACCTGAGGCTAGGCTGACATCATCACTTTAGCCAAATGCCACTAATTTATTAATTTGGCTATTGACATAAGGGATTTGCTCACAGCCTCTACAGTAAGAGTAAGAAACATGTACGCAAGCCAGTTCAGTTGTAAGTCTCCTGGATAATGTACCTTCTGTTGGTGCTTTAACAGAAAAACAATATAGCCAAACAACTTTCTGCCTGCACACAGCCAACTCTCCCTCACTGTAAAAGTTGTCAAGGAACACCACTGTGTTCTAAAATAATGCCAGGACTCTCTTCTATTGTGGATAGTGTTGTCATTATGAAATACAGCTTTTTACAGCTTTCTCCCATTGGGGTGTCAATCATCAAAGGAACCTCAGCTTTGGAAGCATGTTGCATGCCTTTCTCATTGTAATGTTCTGATGAGAGAGGTCACAGGAAACCATATTGCATACTTCAAGAGCATACTTCAAGTTTCTTTTTTCAAACACCCCCCCCCCCAACACACACACACAATGAAGAATGTGGGATGATATTTTGTCCAACACATTAAAAAAATGGATCTACTATATTCCTTCAGTTTATTTGCCCTGGACAGTCCAACTGAGATGTAACATTTTTGTGTTTACTAGTGCCCTACTTTAACATAGTTTGATAGCAGATATTGTGGAAGCCAAAGGATGTCCAGTAAATTGCTGAAGTCCACACAGTCAGCTGCTAGCTGTGGTGGGACTCAAACCTATGATCCCCTTTCACTTCAGGTCCAGTGCTCTAACCACTTACACACAAACTGCCCCACAGCTGAACACTTAGACATATAGCCATATGTGCACTATATACGTGAAAAAGATAACTTCTAAAAAGTCTATATTACTGGTAGATTACTTAAAAATGGCCCGGGAGTGCCCAGATAGAGGGACCACATGGAACTGATGGCAGAAGCAATTTGTTAAAAAGCCTTCCCCTGCTGAAAGATGTGTGTGTGTGTGTGTGTGTGTGTGTGTGTGTGTATATGTGTGTGTGTATATATATATATATATATATATATATATATATATATATATTATATATTTATATTTATAAAATGGGTAAGAAATTGCTTGGGATAGATTGGATATTTACCATCACATGACCATGTGTATATCAGAGCGCAACCACACACCTGCACTTTTACCCCCATCCAAAACAATTTTGACATTTTATAAGAAAGATAAACCATTCTGAGTTGTGCGGTCGCGCTCTGATATACGCACGCATAGGGTGGTTGATGCACTCGACCTGTGGCCTTGTGCATACAATGCACACCAAGGTGTGCATATATCAGAGCATGATTACACACCTCAGATTGGTTTATCTATTACATATTTACATATATATATATATGAACGTACAATGCCTTGCCTCAGAATGTGCCATTTATCTTCTTGAGCAAGGTGTTAGGACTGTAACAAAAGAGCTTGCAGCCCAACAAATATGTTATGGAAGCTCTGCTCGCTCACAAATGATGGTACATATCATATTCTGAGTCAGGGCATTGTGGGCATTGTGTGTCCAATGTTAACAATGTTTTTCTTTTTTAATTGTACAGCTTTTAAATTAGTTATTGTTCTGAAGATTTAACCGTTAGTGTTTTATTTCACTACTCTAGTTTGAGTGCCTCAGAGTGCAGGGTGATGTCATCAGCCATCTTGCAAGCGATTGCCATATTGATCAAGGTTTCCTTTGTGACAAAACCCAGCGTGTAAATAAATGGTGATGATCCACTCAACATTTAGAAAACTGATTTATCTTCATTTAGAATGCTTCAGTGGCTAAAACAAATCAGTCACCTTTATAGTTTGCTTCTCAACTACATAATATAAATACAGGCTATGTAATGTCCTATTTTATTTTATTTACATGTGTGGGATGGAGGGACTATAACTCATTAGCAGCAATGCAATGAGTGACTTATAGGAATTCTGTCCCCACAAAAATGGAAAAATATTTTATATTTTCCATATAAGCCATTGCATGTTCAGTTCAACAACTTATGATTGTACTTTTGTATAGTGTGTTACAGTCTAATTGGGTGTAAATGCAATGAGTAACTTCATACAGCCCTTGTCTGTGCCACCTACTTCTGTGCCTGTGGTCTTTTTTATATCTTCTATGGTTTTTATTTTGCACTGTAATACAGTGGTAACCAGTGCCATCAAGAATCAATCAATCAATCAAAATCTTTATTTATCCAGGTGAACATCATTGAGCAGAGCTCTTTTACAAGATGGACCTGGTTAGAACAGGGTCGGGTAACATCCATCATAAAAACATATAAATACATGTAAATAAGTATATAAACACAAACACAATGGTGCAGTAATAGGGGAGTCAAATGATAAAAGGAAGACAAGGCAAGCCATAACAGAGGAGGATTCAAATACAAGGGGCAGGTCCATCATTGAACCATGCAACTGTATATAAACCATATTCTCTATATGAAGTACCAGTTAGTTGATTTACCAGGGCAGTCACTAGTACTAGCCATGAAAATGGCTTGGAGAACCACCAACTAATGGCAGATGGGGTACCAGGAGGGGTATGTAACATGTAAGCGAAGGATAAACATTGTGAGAAGTGAAGTCCCAAGGATAGGTTGGTAGAACTGATGCAGCGGTGGGGACCTACGGGGAGAGGGAAAGGGGAGTTAGGACTTTTATAGTAGTAGAGAAGTATATAGTATAGCATAGAGAAGTAGCACAGCACTGTGCCTTCTATAGCAAAACTGATACTGGAGACTGTTGCTAGTAAAGCACTGAGCTACCTAGTATTAACAATGTCTAATGTCAAAGTTTGGCCCACTGCAGCTATTCCTATTGATCTTGACTCTAGGACTGTAATTCTGGATTGCACAGTACTAAAGAACAAAAAGCTACATATTGAGAGCTTGGCACAATCACCGTGCAACTGTTTTCACTGTGCTTGCAACTGTGTATGAATGGCCCTGAGGGATAATCAGACTGGTAGTGCTTGTTGACAAAGTGGCACTATCTGACAGAATATTGGGCCATGTCAGCACAGCACTAAATGGATCTGTGCTGTACCAGCATGGAACAGGACTGCATATGGCCCGCAGGAGATAGCCCAACATGGGTAAAAAATGAGATATCACAAGGTCTCTTGCGAGTCACATTCAGCCCAACCATGCGAATTAGCTCATTGGGCATGCAAGATGCTAAGGGGCCATCTGCATGCCCGTTATGGCCTCATTTGCATACAGGGAAGCAGTCAGTTAGTACAGTGGAGCCCATTTAAGTGCACACAGGATAAGTGCGCATCCTGCTTAAATGCACACTTTTATCAGTTTCCATTTTTTCTCTTATATTTTCCTGTTTAAAAGATCCTGATAAGAGCACCTTGTTTAAGTGCACATCCTGCTTAAGATCACAGCCAGAACTGCCAGAAGAGTACCAACTCCTGCTTAAGTGCACATTCATATGGTGGAATAAGGTGTTATTTGGCCTGCTTATCAGACCCTGATACTTAACTTTGCACTTTGTCTGAAAGAATTCTGCACTGGGAATGTTTGTAACTCAATGGTATACCAGAGTTAGACAGGCAGCTAGAAGAGGACTTCCAATGAACAACTGTAGGGATCCTGCAAAAGTTGATAAAGGCAGCAAGGAACAAGGGAGGTGAAGTTTGGTTAAGTTGCTGTAATGTACTGTACATCTCTGAATAAGTCCTGGGTATCTAAAGGGTTACTATGACAGAGATGGAAAGCATGTCAGAGTTGACCAACTATGATCTGTGAGGTGGGATAATGCATTATCTGCTTCAGTGCACAGCCCACTTAAATGCACAAAAAGTTTGTTTCCCAAGGGCGTGCACTTATCAGGACTCCACTGTATATTATATAGCATCCTCTGGTGATCCCCCATAGGTGGACAAACTATTTAGCCAAATGTTAACCTATTTTTGTAGTTAAAATAGTTTTTTGTTTCTTTTTTTTTTGAATTCACATAAAAAACATTTTACGTAAGCATTAAGGCACGTCAGGGTGTGGGTAGTACTGTGATAGCCACACTTCCAGGGGCAATTACACATTCAGCCTTCTGCCTCATGTCTCATGCTTTACTAAACGTTGTCGTGTCTTATTGCTTACATCACCAGGGTGTACTGTTGTGCTACAAAATGTGCACTAACCAAGGAGGGGGAGCGGCTGGACTATGGTGAGCTCAGGAAGGGTGAGGGTATTGGGTAAGAGGCACATTCCCCATATTATACCAGTATACAACTCCTACACCACTCTGGTGGTGTGAGACTGTCTTGTTGAGACACCCATAGTAGTGACCAGGGAGGATGTGGGGGTCCTCTATAGTAGAGACCCCAAAGAGGGTGGAAGAGGTCCCCAGTGGAAGAGGAAGCAAATTCTGTTGGGGCACTCCATTGTGAGGGGGACAGATTTGGTGACAGGAAGGGAGGGGAGATGGTGGGTAGGAGACTACCAGGTGCCACTGCTCAGAGGGATGGGAAGAGGATCCTGAGGATTGCTAGGGCAATGGACAGGAGGGAGAGCTGGATGCCATTGTCCACCTAGGGACCAATGATCTGGCTAGGGATGAGGCAAGGATAGTGCAGGAGGAGTTCAGGGAATTGGGCAGGGGTCTTAGGCAGGTAGCATGATAGCAGTCTCTTCTGAGGTGCAGCCAGTCTAAGACAAGGGGAGGATGGGGTACTCCATATTCAGAGCTTCAACACATGTTTGAAGGAGTGGTCCAGAGAGGAGGGTTTCAGCTACATTGGGGATTGGTGTCCCATCTGGAGGGATAAGGGTCTATAGAGGGGAGATAGCCTGCATACATCCAGGAGGGGAACCACAGTCCTCAGTGAATGGTTTAAATGTCACATTGGCAAGCATTTAAACTAGCTGAGGGGGGTGATGGAAGGAACTGGGAGACCTTAACTGCCCCCCCACAAGCTGAAGTAATTAGTAGGAAGAAACCTAAGGGAGCAAAATCCCCAAGGGTACCCGACAACAAAGTTAACAAAATGGTAGACATGAAGAGAGAGGGGGGGATGAGAGTAGTGGGGGAAGGAGAGAAGGCAAAAAGGAAAATGGTGGGGGTTGACCAGATGGAGGTAGCAGAATCAGGAAGGCCATGTGTGCAAATGCTCATAGTCTTAGAAATAAAATTCTGGACCTAGAGACAATTATGGCAGAGGCTGATCTGGACATTGTCACCATCACCGAGTCATGGTGCAATGAGAATCATGACTGGGATCTAGCCATACCAGGCTATACTCTGCTCAGGAAGGACAGAGTAGGAAAGAAATGGGGAGGAGTGACTCTCTATGTGATGGATAGCATAAACGCAACAGAGATACAGGGGATACAGAGAGAGGTGGAGGTTCTGTGGGTCACCCTCAAAATGGGGAATGGAGCCACTTTTCACACTGGCATGATCCACAGACCTCCAGCATGGGGGGGGGGTGTTGGATAAGGATCTGGTGGAAGCCAATACGGGGGACTTGCTGCTAGTGGGGGACTTCAATCTGCCAAATGTAGATTGGAGCATCCCAGCTGCAGTTTCAGCTAGGAGTAGGGACATCCTGTACTCCCTGCAGGGGGTGTTCCTCGGGCAACTTGTTAAAGAGCCCACTCGTGAGCGGTCAATACTGGACCTTATACTCACCAACAGGGACAGTGTTGCAGAAATCACAGTGGGTGGCCACCTAGAGAACAGTGATCACCATACTGTGTGGTTTAATGCAGGTATAGTGGTAGAATCAACTCACACAAAGGCACGGGTCCTGGAGTTCAGGAGGGACAATTTTAAAATGATGGGGGAATGCCTCAGAGATGCCCTGGTAGGATGGGACGGTTTGGGTGGAGCTGAGGAACAGTGGGTGAAACTAAAAGAGGGGATAATGAAGGCAACAAGCCACTGCATCAGGCAAGTAAGCAAAAGCAAACGGAAAAACAGATCACTATGGTTCTCAAAAGTGGTGGCCAGGAAGGTTAGGGCAAAGAAGTTAGCATTCAGGAGACATAAGGAAATGAAGAGGGAGAATGATAGAGAGGTGTAGCAGGAGAAACAGAGGGAGGCAGGGAAAGCTATTAAGAGCACAAAGGCACAAATGGAGGGAAAAATAGCCTAGGCAGTAAAGAAAGGGGACAAGACTGTTTTCAGGTATATAAGTGAAAAAAGAAAGATCAGGGTAGGGATAGAAAGGCTTAGGAAGGAAGAGGGAGAATGTGTGGAAGGAAACCAGGAAAAGGCTGACATCATGAACAAATACTTTTGTTCAGTGGTCACAGAGGAAGTGGAAGGTGAGGGACCACATATAAGTGCCAGGATCATCGAAGGTAGGGACGTGTACGCTAGGCCATTTACAGTAGAGAGATTCCTGAAAGAAATAACAAATCTGAAAGTGCCCAAGGCAATAGGCATCCAAGGATACTGAGGGAGCTCAGACAGGTGTTGGCTGCACCTCTGCCAGCCCTGTTCAACCAATCATTGGAGATGGGAGTGGTTCAGGTGGACTTGAGAAGGGCAGATATAATATCACATCACAAAAGTAGTAGCAAGGAGGAGGCTGGCAATTATAGGACAATCAGCCAGACTTCAGTGGTGGGGAAATTAATGGAATCAGTACTGTCAAAAAGGATTGTGGAATAACTTAAATCCAGTGTCTTACAAGACCTGGGGCAGCATGGATTCATAGAGTGGAGGTCATGTCAAAAAAATGTGATGGATTTCTTTGACTGGGTGACCAGGGAAAAATAGATCAGAGTGGGGCGGTGGATGTGACTTACCTAGATTTCAGTAATGCCTTCAACACTGTTCCACACAGGAGACTTGTAAACAAGCTGGGCAGCCAAGGAGTGGATCCAAAGGTGGTAAACTGGGTAAGAAATTGATTAGAAGACAGGAGACAGAGGGTGGTGCTAAAAATATTTCACCCCAAGGAAGAGAGGGTGCCTAGTAGGGTGCTACAGGGATCAGTACTGGGACCAGTCCTCTTTAATGTCTTTATTGGTGACATTGCAGAGGGGATAGAAGGGAAGGTATTCCTCTTTAAAGATGTCAATAAAATCTGCAATAGGGTAGACACTCTAGGGGGTATGTGTGGAAAAATTGAACAGAGTTCTAAGAAAGCTAGAGAAGTAGTCAAGGGTGTGGCAGTTCAGTTTCAATGAAAATAAGTGTAAAATTATACACTTTGGGCACAAACACCCAGGTGCCATGACCATAAATGGTTTCAAGCATGGCTGGAACATAAAGGTTTGGTGGATACTCATGTTGGTAACCATAGGGAAAGTAGGGAAAGTAGCAGGGAGTGTTGGAACTCTATATGGAGAGCAGGTCTCAGAGAAGACACGGAACTATGGCAGACTAGATGGACCCTTTTCCTGTTGTCATTGTCTATGTTTCTATGTATCTTTCACTAGAAAGGTATGGAGGAAAATAACTGATAATAAATCAAATGGGCAAAAGTCCCATCCATGTGCTATTTATCTGTCTGTCGGTCGGTCTAACCATCTAGCTATGCATGTATGCATCCATCTACCTACCTACATATCTATCTATCTATCTATCTATCTATCTATCTATCTATCTATCTATCTATCTACCTATCTTATTCACAGATAAGCCTACCAGGATGAAACCCAGCATCACAGTTTCCTGCATTAAGATATAGGACTATTATCTACCATTGAAATTGCCTTATTTCCCACAATAAATCTGCTGCAGAATGTTGCAGAATTGAGTTTCATCTTGTTGGGCTTCACAGTATAGAATATCTGAGGTACTTCAATATGTGGAAATATCATCATTGTGGGGGACTATTTAGATCAATAATCAATGATCATGGAAGATAAGTGGGATTATGGGATAATTAGGCCCCACGATGGGGATATTTTTTGAGTGCACAGCACTTTGCGTTCATATGTTTTAAAAATTACATGTGGTTGGTTGTTTTAAGCTGTTTCTGACCATTTTAGTGTGTTTGGGTAGTGTTTTGTTTTTCCGTACTGTGGTGACATGCATCAAGTTGGGCAGCCTAGGAGTGGGTCCAAAGGTGGTAAACTGGGTAAGGAATTAGAGGACAGGAGACACAGGGTGGTGGTAAACATAGTTCACTCTGAGGAAGAGAGGGTGACCAGCAGGGTGCTACAGGGATTAGTACTGGGACCAGTCCTTTTTAATGTCTTTATTAGTGACATTGCAGAGG
Organism: Neoceratodus forsteri; assembly: GCA_016271365.2. Classification (NCBI taxonomy): domain Eukaryota; kingdom Metazoa; phylum Chordata; order Ceratodontiformes; family Ceratodontidae; genus Neoceratodus; species Neoceratodus forsteri. Next base: position 603,391,216 of record CM057449.1, on the reverse strand, counting down.
AGACAGAAGAAAATATATACCTCTGTGCAGATGTCAATAAAATTTGCAATAGTGTAGACATTCTGGGGGGGGGGTGAACAGAGTTCTAAGAAAGATAGAGAAGTGGTCAAGGGTGTGGCAGTTCAGTTTCAATGAAAGTAAGTACAAAATCATGCACTTTGGGCACAGAAACCCAGGGGCGGGCTACAAAATATGGGGAGTGGTATTAATGTTCACCAAACAGGAAGGAAACCTGGGGTAATCATATCTGATTACCTAAAGGTGGCCAACAGTGAAACAGGGCAGCGGGAAGAGCTATTGGGAAGCTAGGGTGCATAGGGAGAGGAAACATCAGCATAAAGAGAGAGGTGGTGTCATCGCTTTATAGCTCATTGGTGAGACATCACCTAGAGTACTGTGTCCAGTTCTGGAGATCACATCTAGAATGCTATAGACAGAGTAGAGGCAGTCCAGAGGAGGGCAATTAAAATGGTACTGAGTCTAGATCAATCACACCATGAGGAGAGAGTAAAGGATCTCAATATGTACACCCTGGAGGAAAGGCGAGGGGGGATGTGATAGAGACTTTCAGATACCTCATGGGTATAAATAAGGTTCAAGAGGGAAGCATTTTTCAGAAAAAAAGATACCCAAGATCAAGGGGTGATGCTATAAAACTGGGGGGGGGGTAGACTCAGGGGAGATGTTATGAAGTACTTTCTCACATAAAGAGTGGTGGATGCCTGGAACAGCCTCCCAGCGGAGGTGGTGGGGCGTAAAATGGTAACAGAATTTAAGAATGCATGGGATAGACATAAGGGAACATTAGTGGTAAGGAAAGGGGGGGAGGTAAAGCTGAGATCAAGTAGGGTCTGCAGTGTTGTAGTAGGTAGGGAAAATAGGCAGACTAGGTGGGTCAAGTGGTTCTTATCTGCCCATTAAATACTATATTTTTATGTTTCTATGAACATATACTCACTGGAGACCAGGCAAGAGAGGGGTGACATGACAGAGACCTTCAAGTTCCAGAAGATAATAAACAATCTGAACTATGGGGAACAATTTAGTAGGAGTAAAGATTCAAGAACCCAAGGTCATAATTGGAAACTGGTGGGGGGAAGGTTTAAAAGGGATGCAAGGAAGTTCTGTTTTACAGAAAAGATGGTAGAGCCATGGAACAATCTGCCAGCAGATGATGTATGTGCCAAGACCATAAATGGTTTCAAGCATGGCTGGAACATACAGAACGGATTGATGGTTACTCAGGTTGGTAACCACAGGAAAAGTAGCAGGGAGGTTTGGAACTCCATATGGAGAATAGGTCCCAGAGCAGATACAGAACTATGGGAGACTTGATGCACCCTTGGTCTTTTCCTATTGTCATTGTCTATGTTTCTATATATATTTCTTTGGAAAGGTATGCAGGAAAATAACTGATAATGAATCAAATGGGGAAAAAGTCCCATCCATGTGTTATTTTTCTGCATGTCTGTCTATCTATCTATCTGCTACCTATTTATGTATGCATGCATCTATCTATGTATCTATGTATCTATCTATCTATCTATTTTTTTTATTTACAGATAAGCCTTCCAGGATAAAACCCAGCATCACAGTTTCCTGCATTAAGATACGGGATTATTATCTACCATTGAAATTGCCTTATTTCCTAAAGTAAATCTGCTGCAGAATGTTGCGGAATTGAGTTTCATATTGGTGGGCTTTCCAGTATAGAATATCTGAGGTACTTCAGTATGAGGAAATATCATCATTGTGAGGGGCTATTTAGCTCAATAATCAATGATCACAGAAAGTAAGTGGGATTATGGGATAATTAGACCCCACAATGGGGATATTTTGTGAGTGTACAGCACTTAGCGTTCTTATGTTTTAAAAATTACACGTGGTTGGTTGTTCTAAACTTTTTTTGACCATCTTATTGTGTTTGGGTAGTGTTTTGTTTTTCTGTACTGTGGTGACATGCATAGGCACATTATATTAAGCTGGGCAGCCTATGAGTGGGTCTAAAGGTAGTAAAATGGCTAAGACATTGGCTTAACAACAGGACTCAGAGGGTGGTGGTAAATGTTGTTCACTCCAAAGAAGGCAAGGTGACCAGCAGGGTGTCACAGGGGTCAGTACTAAGCCCCGTCCTCTTCAATGTCTTCATTAGCAACTTTGCAGGAGGTCTGGAATGGAAAGGATTCCTGTTCATGGATGACACAAAAATCTGCAACACAGATTGGACATGTCGGAGGGGGGATGAGGGACATTCTAAAAAAGCTGGAAGACTGGTCAAGGGTTTGACAACTGGATTTCAATGCAAGAAAGTGCAAAATCATGCACTTGGAGCACAGAAACCTGTGGCTAATGTTCCAATTGGGTGGGAAGCTGTTGGCAACCACAGAACAGGAAATGGACATGGGGGTAATCATTTCTGATGACCTGAAGGTAGCACAGCAGTGTGATATGGCAGTTGGGAAAGCTAGCAGGATGCTCAATGCATGGGGGAAGGGGTATTGCCAGCAGAAGGAGGGAGGTAATGCTTCCCCTGTATAGATTGATGGTGAGGCTTCACCTTGAGTATTGTGTCCAGTTCTGGAGGCACCATCTCTGGAAGGACACAGATAGGGCGGAGGCGGTACAGAATAGGGCAACCAAAATGGTGCAGTGCCTGCATCAAAAGCCCTACAAGGAAAGACTCGAGAAATTAAATATGTACTCTCTAGAAGAAAGAAGGGAAAAGGGGGACATGATAGAAATATTCAATTACCTTACCAGTGCTAGTAAGGTACATGAGGGTAGCATTTTACATAGAAAAAATACTTGAGGACAAGGGGTCACATGATGAAACTGAAGGGTGGGAGACTCAAAGGAGATGTTAGGAAATGCTTCTTCATAGAAAGGGTGGTGGGCACCTGCAACAGCCCCCCAGCAGAGGTTGTGGGTGCTAAAACAGTAACAGGATTTAAGCATGCATGGGATAGACATAAGGGGACCTTAAAAATAAGCTAAGGGAGGGGAGGAAGATTGGAGATTGAGTAGGGTCTGTGGTGGCACTGTGGGTAGGGAAAGTAGGGCAGACTAGGTGGGCTACAAGGTCCTTATCTGACCACAACTTCTATGTTTCTTTGTTTCTTTAAAGTATTTTTCCATAGTGTAGTGCATTTTTCTATAGTATAGTGGGAGTGTGCACTTGTCCATGTGTAAGCACATATGCTTTGTTAATTTTTAGATCAACTGGGGCATGGGAAGGGCAGTATTTTCCTTACAGAGTCAGGATGGTGTGTGCAGTTGGTTTTAGCAGTTTACTGTAGTGTGTGTTTTGAATTGTGCGAGGGGGTCCACAGCGGCATTTACTTTGCTGTCAGGAGAGGCAGTGCCGAATGATAGGGAAGACAGCCATTGTGTTTGCAGTCAAGAGCATCATGGCAGATGGCAGGAACAGTATCAAGTCAGTAGCAGCATGGAGGAACTAGTTATAGCATGAAGGGCTTGATTGTGGAGGAGGGAGAGAGCGAGAGATATGAAGCATTGGGGGGACATGGCTAATATATAAATGAGGGGGGAGTGTTGTGTGAATGATAGTGATTTAGGTTAGGGCAGTTCATGTTGGAATATTTATTTTTTCTGTGCTGGTATTTGGGGTTATAATTGTGATATCTTGGGAAATTTAAGGGTGATTTTATGTGTTAAGAGGATTATTACATGTATTAGTAAAGTTGATTTTACATGTGTCATTAGGATGAATCTTGCATGGGTTTTGGAAAGTTGTAATAAAGTGGTTTGTAGACAGTGTTCATTAAGAATAAATGTGTTTTAAGGTCCTTATAACACATTAACACAGTAGCTGTAGTTAAGGGGTTGTGTATCTGCTGTTTGGATGGATATTACAGATAGATAGAGAGATAGATAGATAGATAGATAGACAGACAGACAGACAGACAGACAGATTCTGTTGATTTATAATGCTAATAAGTACAACAGTAATGTTTTAAATCTTACATTAAGATGCTGTGAATTAAAGTAATGAGTGGTTATGCTCATCAGCAGAAACATGAGAGCAAAATAAAGCACAGTGTAAGAGTCCCACATTTAGGGTTTTACTTTTTACATATTTCTTTTTACCAGATTTATTGTTTTTAATGTATTTGTTATCTACTGCTTGGGGACAGTGGGTGCTGATATCTTATTTGGTTGGGCGGGGGACAAGATTTATGCCTAGAAATTGCAGATTCAGTCTCAAGAAGGAGATTGCCATGTTACCTACAATTTACAGTCTGGTGTGATTTATAATCCATGAAATAGGAGTCTTTTTTCCCAGTTTCTATTAAGGCATTCTGTGTCCAAGGGCCAGGTGCCCTGCCATTTAGCAGGCTGATACTGATGTGACAGGACACAATTTAGTTTCATGTCAAGTTATTGTCAGACTGGTAAATGTGATTTTCTGACTCTATTGGGTCAAAATAGTGCCAAACTCATAGCTATTTAGCTACAAGTTCCTTTGTGCACATGTTGCTTTGAGGCATTCCATCTACAGGCAGATTTGTACTTTTTGGTTTTAATTTTGAATACTTTTGACACAATTATATTGTCAGAATTCTGACTGGTATGGATGGTTTGTATCTTTCAATTAATTTACTGTGGAGGACCAAAGTGAGATGTGCCTTCACATTTTTCACTGGGGTCCTACTTTAGCTCAGTTTTACATCTGGGTAGACTGAGACACAGGGAAGGAAAGGAATTTGGTTTTATAGATTTAATGTAGTGTATTGCATACTCACTGTATCCCAAAGTATTTTACAGTCTATGAAGAGCTGACAGCTGCCATTAAATGTGCAGAAAAAGGTTATGGAAGGGTTAGAGGTTTAGGTGCAGAGAAAGACAGGGTACACTTTATGGACTATTCAAATCTTTTGCTGTCTTTTTCTTTTCCATCTTTTTATGTTTCCAAGACGTGACTAACTCAATCCCTGACAGTCAACAAGGAGGCTGTGGTGTGATTACAACATGGGAACTCTTAGTTCACAAGCAAGTGCTCTTACCACTGGACCACAGTATCCCATTTCCAAGAGAGATGTTGTAAAAGACATTCAGATCCCACCTATGACTTCTAGTGTGCCCAGGGCTCAACATTCTCAATGAATTTCACTGTGTATGCTATCTCCAGTGCAGGAATAATTGTATCATTCATTGTTAAATTATTAAACATATCCCATCTACAGTAAAAACAAGAGAGATGCAAATCTGGTAGATGTCCAGGATCATTGGAAAATTGTAAAACGTTTGCCAAAGAATGCAGAGGCTTTTTGCAAAACAATTGTGGAAAATCACAAAAGTTCCACTCTACATTTCTGATCTTCCATTACATGGCTTTCTTTCCTGCAGAATGTATTGGTCATCATTTCAATTGTTTAGTGAATGTATTGTCACCTGCATATCATTTCAAGATTAAGAAATGAATGTGCTCTTGAAATGAATATTTCATTTATCGATATGCAACACATTCTATAAATCTGAAAAAAATCCACTTCTCTGCAATTCTATTATTTTATTTAGGGACCAATAGCCAATCAATTTTAAATAATCCCAGATGCAACATTTTCTGTCAGTCTCTAAATGCAAATTTTAAAGCTGGATCAAAAACTACTTTCCTTTATGATCAATCATTCAGGGACCAGAAAATATTGCACTTCTCAAACAGCACAAATATGTATTATTTCAATCAAAACCATAGCACTGAATTTTGAGTTAAATAAAATGAGTATATGCAACATAAGTATGTGCAGTGTAAGAAACCATCTAGACCATTGACTGATAATGTTTTGACTTTCTAATGCAAGTAAAATAATGCTGGTTAGCAGTGCAATATAACAGTCCATATTTACGGTCTCTTAGCTCAGACATCATTTGATAAAACAGAAAACTAAAGATAAAACTGAAATGTGTAACAAAAATATATGTATATACCCCACATGTAGATTTCTGCACTACTACATATGATTGGTCAAGAATTGCAAATCCAAACCAGGCAGCAAATCATGTCACAAAGAATCCCTCCCCTAAGCTGGCCCGCTGGTGCATTGGCAAGGTGTCCTTCTGTGGCACCAACATCCCAGGTTTAAGGGTGAACTCGGGAGTCAGAAAGCCAGCCAGGGGGAGAGGGATTGAGCATTCTGGGGGACTGCTCTCCTTCTCAGGGTGGAGAGCGGAAGAGTGTCCAGTGCAATGTGAACCTCTAGCGGAGGCTGAGGGTACCGCTACAGCTGGCACCACATGTCAAGGGGGTGGGGCAGACACTGGCATCATTCCATGGCCCCACCCTGGGGAAAAACCTAGGAAAAAAAACAGTTCTGGCTGCTAATGATGGCCCCCACCCCTGCCACCACTCTAGCTGCAGATAAAAGTCCACTGGGGGGGTCTGCTCCTGTGACCCTGCCACTTGGGGGCAAGCCAGGGCTCCAAGGACCATATTTCCTGGGAGGGGGCACCCACTCAGTGGCTCCACCCAAGGGGGTAAGCCTGGGGACGGGGGGACGGCAAGTGGAGCGGGGGACCAGAACCCCTGGCAGGGGGAGATAGTCAGGACAAAAAAAAAAGAACCCCTCCCTTGCCGACCAGTCTTATTTCAGCTAATGTAAAATACACATGCTAAACTCATTGTTTATTTTTTTTTGGACTTCAGGATAGCCTAATTTAGATAATGCACATAGTTTTCAATATAGTATTTGGGAAAAGGATTGAAACATCAGGGTAGGGCACTTATAATAAGTACAGCTTCAAATCAAAGTTATAGAAGTATGTTTGGAACAGACATATTCATCAACAGATAAATAAGGAAACTACAAAAATATGCCATGTACATCTGATTATCAAGAGGTAGGCATTGATGTCCAGAGGAGAGAGAGCTAGAACATGAGGTATGTGGGGTTGGGAGAACCCAGCAGTCTATAAGATCCGAGACAACATGGATTCAGTGAGGGGAGGTCATGCCAAACAAATCTGATAGATTTCTTTGACTGGGTGACCAGGGAATTAGATCAGGGTGGAGCAGCGGATGTGGCCTACTTAGATTTTAGTAAGGCCTTCAACACTGTCCCACATAAGATACTCGTAAACAAGCTGAGCAGCCTGAGAGTGGGTCCTAAGGTGATAAAATGGGTACAGAGGGTGGTGGTAAATGAAATTCACTCCGAGAAGTGGAGGGTGACCAGTGGGGTGTCACAAGGATCAGTACTGGTGCCAGTCCTCTTTAATGTATTTATTAGTGACACTGCAGAGGGATTAAAAGGGAAGGTATGCCTTTCTGCAGATTACACAAAGATCTGCAACACGGTTGGCACTCCAGGAAGAGTGAAAAGAATGAGACGGGATCTAGGTAAGCTTGAGGAGTGGTCAAAAGTGTGGCAACTGAGATTCAATGTGAAGAAGTGCAAAATTATGCACTTGGGGCATAGAAACTCAGGAGCAGAGTACATGATGGGGGGAGTGGTACTGATGACCACCAATGAGGAAAGGGACCTGGGGTAACCATATCTGATGAGCTAAAAGTAGCCAAGCAGTGTAACAAGGCAGTGGGAAGAGGCAGTGGGATGCTGTTGTGCAAAGAAAGGGGCATCACCAGAAGAAAGAAGGAGATGCTGATACCATTGTACAAATCATTGTTAAGACTGCATCTAGAGTACTGTGACCAGTTCTGGAGGCCTTATTCTCTGGAAGGACATAGACAGAGTAACGGCGGTCTAGAGGAGGGCAACTAAAATGGTGCAGGGTCTGCACCAAAAGCCCTGTGAGGAGAGACTAAAGGACTTCAATATGTGCAGCCTGAAGGAGAGAAAGGAGAGGGAGCATATGATAGAGACTTTCAGGTATTGCACAGGTATAAATAAGGTGCAAGAGAGATGCATTTTTCAGAAGAAAAAGATGCCCAAGAACAAGGGGTCATGCTATGAAGCTGGGGGAGGGGATTCAGGGAAAACAAGAAAAAGTACTTCTTCACAGAAAGGGTGGTGGATGCATGAAACAGCGTGTCAGCGGAAATGGTGGGGACTGAAATGGTAACAGAACTGAAAAAATGCACGGGATAGGCATAAGGGAACTTAAATGGTTAGGAAAGGGTTGCTTAACATGAAGATCAAGTAGGGTCTGTGGTATTACAGTAGGTAGGGGAAATGGGCAGACTAGGTAGGTCAAGTGGTCCTTTTCTGCCATCAATTTCTATACATATATGTTAATAAACGGTTAACACAAGGCTGATATAATGCTTATAACCAATCAGAAAGCTCTGTTCTCAGATCCTTTTTATAATCCACATTAATTATGATGCTGCAGCTGTCAGAATGGCAGGTGACAAACATGAAGGACCATGGCGTTTTTTGTTCTAGCATTCTCAATGTCCCTATTGCGATAGTGCCAGCTTTGCAAGCTTTGCAGTCCCAGCAATGCTGCTTCATAGTGAACGTTTTAAAGTTTCAAGCACTGTGGCCTTGATGGCCACCAACCAGTCAGATTTCAGTATTCCAGCTGACTTTGATCAGACAAGTGCTAACTTCCCTCCTGGAAGAAAAAGGGCAAGGTGACCCCTTTTGAAGAAACTGGTTGAACCTGAAGGTGAGATCAAATCTTTTCAGATGACCTCAGCTTGTACAAGAAGAGGGATGAAAATTGGCTTTGGAAACCAAGGAGATTGCATCTTACAAACATGAACATTAAGATACATATCCTGCAGTTCCTGAAACAGAGAAAACAAGCTGCTATTGCTTGCCTACAATTTTAAATTGAATACTGCCGTTGTGGATCCGGGAACACATAAAACATGTTTTTTTTTCTCCTCCGTCTGGGGCCTATTTAAACAATGCAGCCTTGTCTTGCAGGATTTCTATTTAAAAGCTCAGAGGCTTTCTTTGAGAAAGCTGTGAGTCTGGATAAAAAAAAAAGAAAACTAATTTGTTGTTATCCTTGAAGGTTTCCAAACAGAATACTTCATTTCCCAGCACACAGGTTAGAGGCTGTGAAGCCCTGAAAAGGTCAGACAAAAGTTGCCCCTCAGTCCTGCACTGCAGATCAAGCTGGCGGCCAGATCGATTCAAATACTTAGCTGTCCCCATTCCCAGTTCCTTAATAGCCAGACCAGACATAAGGTAACATTTCAGAACAGATTTGCAAAGTCGAAGAGAATTCTGAAGCTTACATGGCACACATTCAAACATTTTTTCCTTTGCTTGTACTGTAGCAAAGTTAAATATAAAAAACACAATTGTCATAACTTGCTGAGTTGTTTCTTGGCATAGCTAAGAATCACTGAGAAGGAGAGTCATGTAAGCTCTGTTCATTTCACCAGCAAACACAATTCACCAGGAAACTTCCAGAGATTATTAGGATTTAGCTGGATTTGGAAGCCTGCAAACTAGATTATACACCACTGTTTTGGGTGAGAATCACAATGGACACTGAGCCAACAACAAAATGCTTTCCTTCGCTCCAAAAAGGTACCATTAGCAACAGGATCTAGATCTCCAAAAGGGGTGGACACAGAATGGAAGAAACTGCTTTGCAAATGAGGCCCAACACAATGGGGTAGATTTCTCAGAAGCTGTAGAAGCCCAAAAAGCTACCTTTCTCCTGCAGTTTGCAAATTGTGCCTTAAGGCTTTTTTTCCTACCACAATTTCCTGGACATAAAAAGTTATCATCTCAGTCTTGGTCTCATTAATTTTGTATCCCACTACCTTGGAAAATCTTTTAATAATTTTGACCAATTCTTGAGTGCTATTCACCAGATCTTGAAGCAGCAACAAAATATCACCCACAAAAGCATCTAGTTTTAGTTCTTCTGCTCCTAACTTAATTCCTTTAACCATGTTGTGCAGTCTAATCTCATTCAATAAAGGCTCCAGACCCAGATTAAAAAGGGAAGGAGACAGGGGACAGCCTTGACGGATTCCCCTATGTAATTCTATAATCTTTGATAAATTTCCATTTATTTTGAGCTAGGGGTTTATCATAAATGATTTGAATAATGCTTATCAAGTCTTGGGGAAATCCAAAGACTTTAAGCATACTAAAAAGGTAAGGCCATTCCAACATATCAAAGGCCTTGGTTACATCCAAGGCCATACAAATTGTGGGAGTAGTTATGCTTTCCAAATATTCTATAAGAAATTGAATTTTTAGCAGTCCAAACTGAATAGCCCCAGTAGATATGAAACCTGTCTGATTAATATGGATCAATGAACCAAACAAAGGTGTTATCCTATTGTTTACTAGTTTAGCAAAAAATTTATAATCCACATTCAAGATTGCAATGGCTTGATCATTTTCAGGTTTATTAGTTGGTTTTCCTTGTTTAGGAATAACTGTAATATAGACCTGGGAGAAGGAAAGGGGGATCATTTTCTTAACTAATACTTGATTAAATAACATTTGCAAGTACTGTAGTATAATAATCTGTTTTCCATGGCTATAAAAAACTGTAAAGAAAATACGTCCATTCCTGGTGATTTGGATTTAAGCAGGGAATGAATTGTTTCTTTAATTTCTGTCTCAGAAAATTCTTTAATAAGCTCCTCTTGCTCCCCTTGACTTAATTCAGTGCCTACATACCTTGCATAGTATGCTAATTCATCCTGAGACAGGGAACAGTCAAATGTATGCAATACAACTTAGAGTAAAATTTGGCAAAAACCTCCATAATCTCAGATTGTTCATTAACTGTTTGTCCATCTTCTGAAACTAAGGAGGTAATCTCCCTCTTCTCCTTCTCCAGAGCCTGCAATCAATTTAAGGTCTTACCCACCACTTCACTATTTGTTTTTCAGTTTTTATTATACCAGGCCCATCGCCTTTTCATGTTGAAATATTCTGTTTATTCAATCAATTTTCTGAGGTCTTTAAGTTGTTCTATTTTAGAACTGTCCCCTCACTTCACTGCCTGCTCCATTAATTTTAATTTATCCTATATTTCCTTCTGCTCTTCCTTCTTTTGTTCATTCCTCCATGTAACCTCTGAAATTATTACCCCCCATAATGTTGCCTTTAAAGTATCCCAAGAATCTATTATATTATCTTCTGTAATCAATTTTTCTTCATAAAAAAATGTTGTGTTTTTCAAGATTTTCCCTATAAAGGATTTGTCCTGCAATAAGTTGTTATTTAATCACCAGGACCGGGTTCCCCTAAATTGTCCAGATTTCAGAAAAAGGTCAAAGGATACCGGACTATGGTCTGAGATTAACCTAGATTCAATATTTGACATAGCTCCTGGACTCTCAATCAATAGGTCACTGGAAATAAATATATAATCAAGTCTTGAATGAGTTGTATGCCGTGAGGAAAAATATGTATAATCCTTCATGTCTACATTTAAATCCCTCTAAAAATCAACTAAATAATTTAAGTCCAAAAAAGTATGCGGCAGCTTGGATTTATATTTGTCCCAACTGGAACTTTTGGAAGTTTTATCTAACTCCCCATTCATAATACAATTAAAGTCTCCTCCTAATATGTAATAGGCATCGCCCCATGTAAACATTAATTTTTTCAGTTCAGCTAAAAAGTTATTATAGCCTTTAAAGGGGCTGTATGCACAGCCAAAGACAATAATCATGTAATTTACTCTAGTTTTAACTAATATAATTCTCCTGTTTATCCAAAGCTGAGTCCAAAATTTCCCCCTTAAATTTTTTGTCGAAAAGAACTGCTACCCTAGCACTTTTTCTTGTCAAACCAAGGGAGAAGAAAAGTTTGCCAGCACTTTTTTTTTAACTTACTAACATACTAACATACTATTTGCCAGCAGATTAGGCCTTACGGTCTATCGAGTCTGCTCGAACCTAGATCCTTAGTTGGGTGCCGAGACCCTCCCATCCCTTGTTCTCTAGAAACCCCTATCATCCATCCCCATCCCCCTGGGACAGGCCATCATCTGATACATCCACTTTCTGTGTCTGTCCCACCCTCTCTTGAAGCCCTCCACTGTGGATCTCTGAACCAGCTCACCAGGCAGTGCATTCCAAGGGTCCACCACCCTCTCAGTGAAAAACCTCCTCCTCTTTTCCCCCCTCACCCTTCCACCTTCCAACTTCAAACCATGCCCTCTGGTGATATCTCCCTGCTTTAGTCTAAAGATCCCCTCCATGTTTACCCTATTTATTCCCTTGAGGTACTTGAAGACCTCAATCATGTCCCCCTGTCTCTCTTCTCCTCCAATGAAAACAGGCAGAGCTCCTCAAGTCTGTCCTCATAAGTCAAATCCCATAGCCCTCGTATCATCTTTGTTGCCCTCCTCTTTACCCTCTCCAGGAGCTGTATGTCTCTCTCTTCAAATGTGGTCTCCAGTACTGTACACAGTACTCAAGGTGTGGTCTAACCAGTCCATTGTACAGCGGCAGAATCACTTCCCTGCTCCTAGAGGTGATCCCCCTACGATGCATCCCAACATCCTGTTTGCCTTGCTAGCTGCTCTCCTGCATTGCTCAGAGTTATTCATACATGTATCCACCATGACCCCTAGGTCTTTTTCCCCTATTGAGGCCTCCAGCGCCTCCCCTCCCAGGGTGTACCTGTGTTTAGGGTTTCCCCGACCAAGATGCAACACCTTGCACTTGGTGATATTGAAATTTAATTTTCATGTGTGAGCCCAGCTTTCCAGGGCATCCAGGTCCCCTTGCAGGGCCACCCTTCCCTCTTCTCCCTCAACTACTGCTCCCATCTTGGAGTCATCCGCGAAGAGACTCAGTTCACACCCTATACCCTCCCTGATGTCCGATATGTATGCATTAAACAGGATTGGACCCAGGACCGAGCCCTGTGGTACCCCACTACCAACCTCTCTAGGGTTCGAGAGCTCCCCACAGACCACTACTCTCTGAGTGAGTCCAGCTAGCCAGTTTTCAATCCATCTGACCATCAAAGGGCCTACTCCTAACCCCATCAGTTTTCTCCACCAGACCATTGTGGGGACAGAGTCAAAGCAGCCTTGCTGAAGTCCAAGATAATACATCCACAGGCTTACCCCTGTCCAGTTCTGATGTTACCATTCATAGAACTCCACAAGGTTGGTTTGACATGATCTACCTGGCACAAACCCATGTTGCCGACTATCCAGACCTCCACCTCCTCCAAGTACACCCACAATCGTTCCTTTGTATACTCTCCATTAATTTTCCCACCACGAGGTCAACCTGATGGGTCTCATCATTACCTGGTACTTCCCTCGACCCCCCTTTTGGATTGGTACCACATGTGCCTCTCGCCAACCCGTGGTACCCTCCCTGTCTCAAGTGACCTGCTGAAAGCTCCGCCAGGGTGCAGCCAGTATGTCCGCCAATTCCCATAGTACTCTGAATGAATGCCATCCGGCCCAGGAGATTTGTTTTTCTTTAGGGCCTTGAGGGCTAACCACACCCTTTTGGTGGAGATAGCATCATCCGTCCCCTCCCCCTTACTGGTCTTTTTATTCTTGTCCAGATGTGACCCCCCTGGGGTACCTTTCCCTCCCTCTTGCTCCATTTCTGTTGCTCCCCTGATCCCACTCCCTGCCACTTCTATCCCCTTCATGCCTTGTTTTGTAGATATCCCATCCCCCTCCCTAGTGAACACAGAGGCAAAGTACTCGTTAAATACCTCTGCCTGGTCCCTCGCCTCTTCCACCCACCCTCCTTCTGATCTCAATCTGTTGAGATGGCCCTTAGTTTTTCTCCACTCCCCAATGTACCGGAAGAACCCCTTTTCCCCTCCATGTATCCCCTGTGCCAGCCGCTGCTCTTTACTGGACTTTGCTCCCCTCACCATACGGCTGACTTTTCTAGATGCAAGCTGGTACATTTCCTTATCCCTATCCCCTCTTGTTGTTTTATATTTTTTGTAGGCCGGCTTCTTTTCTCTGACTGCTACCTGTACCTCACTGGACCACCAGCATGGTTTACGTGACCTTGCTCCCTTACATTTCAACTTGGCAGATCCTGACTTGCCTCATGAAGTCCCCGTTTTATGACCTCCCATCTCCTTTCCACACTTGTCATTGAGGTAATCCTTCAAGTGATCCTTGAGAATATTCCCATGCCCATAAAGTCTGCCCCTGAAGTCCACTGCCAGTGTCCTAGATCTCACCCCACTCCCCCATGCTTATTTGAAACCAGACAGTATTGTGGTCACTCCCAGTCAGGGGTCCTGTACAGCTATGTCCCTTACCAGATCCCCATCTGCCAGAACCACATCCAGGAAATGCCCCTCCTTGTGGGCTCCATCACATGCTGTGTTAAGAACACATCCTGGAAGCCATCCAGCAGCCTCTGCTCCTTGGCCACCTTAGAGGACATGGTTCCTCAGTTTGTACCTGGCATATTAAGGTCCCCAATCAACACCACTCCTTCCCCTTTTGGACCACACTGATGATGTTGTCCAGCAAACCATCCTCTAGAACATCACTCATCCCGGGGACCTATACTACTCCCAGCTTGACCTTATCTCCTGCTGGGGATCGTAAGGTGACCCATAAAGGCCTCACGTTTCCTCTGCCTCTTCTACCATAGCAATTTCATATCATCTCTAATGAACATTAGCCCTCCCCCTCTGACCTCCTTTCTATCCTTCCCACAAGCATAGTGTGCCCCTGTACATTTAGGTCCCAGTCATGGTTTTTGTTGGCCAGTCTGTGGCCGCCACATCCACCCCTGAACAGCATGGCCTGGAACTCCGGCAACTTATTTCCCCAAGCTCCTGGCATTTACTAACACCAACCCCACCCCTTATCCTGATCCTCTTTGTCGAACCCACCCAGATTCTTATCTTCCATCCTCCCCTGCTCCTCCTGAACCTCCACCTCCAGTCTGTTTCCCCCTCCCCCTCTTGGAGCTTGCGGCTACTCCCCTCATCTGGAGGAGGGCTTCTGGTCAGCCCTCCCTCATCCCTTCCCCCTTACAAGTTTAAACCCCACCTTTCTTGTATGTAGTCAGCCATCCCTGTTTAAGGACTTCCTTCCTAATGGGGCAAGATGAAACCTGTCCTTGGCATATAGTCCCTTATCCTCCCAAACTCCATTCAGTTCCCTTAATACCCAACCCATTCTCTTCCCCACTTCCTGAGTCAGTCATTAACCTCTGTGAGCTTCTTTTTTTTCTCCACTGAGGCCTTTGGTACTGGCAATATCTCCAAAAGGAAATGTTGCATCCATTATCGGAAGACTCTGGCAAGTTCTTGGAACCTTGCTTGGATTTCCAAAATGCTATTTCCCTCTAGATCATTAGTTCCCAAATGCACCAGAAATCGGTTTCCTCCACAATCCTAACCATTTCATACACCATGAACTTTGCTTTGTGCACTGTCAGCCCAGAGATACTCACTACCTTCACCTGGCTATGGCATCCACCCCTGTCCCTCCAATGGATACCCCTAATCACCGAGTCTCCCAGTAACAGAACCTTAACACAGCATCATCCTTATGGTTCCTCCTCACTATGCCCTCTCAGCCCCCCTTCCCTCCTTTATTCATGATCTCAATTTCATGGAGTCTTCCTGTCTTATTAGAGACCCCTTGTCACCCTCCCTTTCTGCCTCCTTGCTATTTTGCCCATAACTCAAACCCCTCTGGACAGGTGTCCCCTTTAACCCTCTCTTATCTGAACCATTTATCCTGGCCCTGGTGGTTTCCCTTCCCCACACCACCATCTCCCCCTTGTAATAGTGCCCTGCTTCCAGAGGAGTTCTCTGTGGGTCCCAGCTAGGGCCCCATCCTTGGTACTGACCTCCCAGCTGAAGGGGGGCTCTTCTCCCACCTCCTTGTCTCCCAGTTTCTCTCCAATCATGCTCTCCTCCCTCATTTCTGGAATATGTTGCATCTCCCCCATTTGCTTAACATACATGTTTCCCCTTCTCCCTCTGGGACTATGTCTATCCTTTCCATAGCTGGTCTGTGATGCCCTATGGGTATCCGACTCCCTCCCCCCAGCCTCTGTATAAGTTTCCTTATTTCCACCAACCCCTTCCTCCCCCTCTAGGTTGCTTAGTAGCTCAAATTTATTGTGACACTCTACATCAGCCTCCATCAAGTAACCCGAGTTTCCCCTGACTGCATCTCTAAACTGACCCTCTTCTTCCTCTCTTGCACTGTTCACCTTAGGAGCTCCCTTCCCACAGTCTGCTGTTTTAGGCTTCCGCACAACAGCCCCTCCTGACTCTTCCCCCTCCAGTCTCTTTGTATTCAGAATGTTCACCCCGTATGCTTTCCCCTTAGCATCAACTTCCCTATCCAAGGGTCCTCTGTCCCTAATATCCCCCCTCCTTGTTCCATTGTTCCATTGATTTTCATATAGAAAAGTTTCCTGTAACAGAGTCACACATGAATAAATTATTTTTATTCTTGACAAAACTCTAGATCTCTTCACTGAGGAATTAATGCCATTTACATTGCACATGCTACCCCTAAGCCATCGCATCATAATGCTTATGAGAAAATTTGAGGAAATAAACTTTAAATGTTCTTTGTGACTTTACACCTCGATGCCTGATAGACAATAGTTGCACCACTCTACCTATCCTCTCCTTACCCCCCCCATAGTGTATGCCTAAGACAAGAGTCTGGCATGTTACCCCCTACCACTTGGTGACAAGAGCTGGGGCCTGGACTAATCTTGCCCTCCCTCCCCCCTTCTCTATCTTATTTCTTATTAAACTGATGCCTTTACCCCCAAACATTTTTCCTTTTCTCCCCCATTAATAAACCTTAGTACATCGTGTATATTTATATATTAATTCCAAGGATGAAAAAATAAACTATCCATTAGCATAGCCAGCAAATAGTGTAGGTAAATGGATTTTCAAATCCAGAAAAGCTTCAGCTGGAGAATTATAAGTAAAATGTTGGTTATTCAGCAATACTTTTAACTTCACAGGGAAAGTCACATAAGCCTTGACGTTGTTTTCCCATAATCTCTGTTGTAACCCTTCAAATTTCTTCCTTTTTTCCCACAGAACTTTTGAAAAATTGTTTTTAAGATACACAGATTGCTGTCTAAAGGTACAGTTTTTCTTCCTATAATAGGCTTGTGTAATAATATCTTTACCCTCTGAGCTTAACAGTTTCACTATTGCAGGCCTAGACTTCCTTCTCTGTCTTTCCCTTCCCCTAACCAATGCAATCTGTCTATATCTGGCACCTCCACTACTAATGGTAACAAAGTACGAAAAATTTCAGACATTATGGTTTTTAAAGAAAGTTCTTTTTCCCAATCAGTCAAGATCACAAATACTCAGATGTTTGATCTTCTTGCCCAATTTTCTTGTTCATTGAGCTTTGCCACACATAATGACTATTGCTTTTTTATTATCTGCACATCCTTGTTTAGAGGAAACACCAGAGTGTCTTTTCTCCAAATCCATCAAGCAGTTTATACTTTGTTCAAGTTTACTATCCATCTTGTGAATATTGTCTGCCAGAGAACTAATTGAGTCCAGTAACATTTTTAATTTGTCCATTGTTGACTGAAGAGCTGACATATTATTTATTAATTGTAAGGCCCATTCAGGAGGATCCTCTGATGTTGGTATTGATGTTGCTTCAGGGCTAGTTCCCCCCCTTGCTCTGAGATAAGATAGAAGTAGAAGGGATTGAATTTGGAGAGTTCATTTCTACAGGTTCAGGTTCCAATACTTGAACTGCTTCTTCTGTGACAGCTAAAGCTTCCCCAACTCTTTCTTAGAGGAGGGGCCTACAGTTGGGTCTAAATTTGTTGCTTGTTTAACATTGACTGGAAGACTTTTCCCTCTGCTCTCCCTTTTCTTTTCACCTTCTATCTTTGGGGCCATCGCTTAAGCTTTTATACCACATGGACTGCAACAGTTCTTAAAGGGCAGTTGTAGATGCTTTAATTTCCTAGATTTAACATCCAGTCCTGAATTAGAATCAATTGATAAAGTAGGGCTGATTGTCTGAGATTTTAAGTTCTCACCAGTTGCACAAAAGAGCTTTGATAATTGTTTCCCTTTTAATTTAGCTTCTTGCTCTGTGTCTTCCATGTATTAAAGAGATTTGCATTGTAAGCCCCTTTACTCCCATTATTCAAAGTAGGTAAAAGACTCCTATAAAAAGACCCTTCCATGATAACACAGTCAAAGTCACAAGTGCAGAATTTGGGATCGACTACTTCTGTACCCAGAGATCAAGTAAATGTTCAGAGTGTAGATAAGTGCAATAATTTTGAATTACTGACCTTCTTCTTCCATTTCCCTTCCATTCCATTCACTTCTGCTGGAAACACACCAGCCTTAGGCTCATGGCTTCCCCAGAGTCTGCTCGATTCCTTGGTTAATTTTCTGTGTGGCAAATATAGCGTGAGTAAGCGAAAATGCTTTTTTCAAGCTTCCATCCAAACTGGACCAAATCCCAGTTCTTTAAGAAGAAAAGAAATACCAGGGCCATTATTTCCACCTTCAGGAATCAGGACCTTAGAATGCCAATCATAGCTACTAACTCACTTATCTTGAACACGGTTTGAATCATTTTTGACTCGCTCCTTTATCGAATCTGGTAAATGCTAAGGCTAATCACTCCCATGTGTGACAAAAGCGAGTAAAATAAACATGGCAGCTGTTGCAAAAAAAGCCATTTCTGGACATCTCAACTCACAGGGAAATAAGCATCTCAACAGGAGAATGAGGGGGAGAAACCACATACCATGCTTCTAGCTCAGCAACCAGCGCATTGTGTCACTATGCACCACCATGTCACCTACCCCAGGTGCTGTCTTTCTACACTGCAGATCAAGCTGGCAGCCAGATCTATTCAAATACTTAGCTGCCCCCATTCCCAGTTCCTTAATAGCCAGACCAGATATAAGGTAACATTTCAGAACAGATTTGCAAAGTCGAAGAGAATTCTGAAGCTTACATGGCACACATTTAAACTTTTTTTTACCTTTACTTGTACTGTAGAAAAGTTAAATATAAAAAAACACAGTTGTCATAACTTGCTGAGTTGTTTCTTGGCATAGCTAAGAATGACTGAGAAGAAGTGTCATGTAAGCTCTGTTCATTTCAACAGCAAACACAACTCACCAGGAAACTTCCAGAGAACATTAGGACTTGCTTGGATTTGGAAGCATGCAAGCTAGATTATACACCACTGTTTTGGGGTAGAATCACAATGGACACTCTGAGCCAACAACAAAATGCTTTCCTTCAGTCCAAAGAGGTACCATTAGCAATAGGACCTAGGTGTCCAAAAGGGGTGGACACAGAATGGAAGAAACTGCTTTGCAAGTGAGGCCCAACAAAATGGGATAGATTTCTCAGAAGATGTAGAAGCCCCAAAAGCTACCTTTCTCCTGCAGTTTGCAGTTTGTGCCTAAAGGCTTTTTTTTCTACCACAATTTCCTACGGGGTCTTGGATTATTTTATAATGGTTTTCAACAGCAAAAATGATCTATGCATTTGATAACTGCAGGTGGGTTACTTAAATGTAACAAATTCAGTCAATACAATTAGAATACATTTTAATGCATTCCTTCCTTTATGTGTCAAGGAGCAAGAATTCCCTCTCCCTTTTATGATAAAAATGTTTTGTGTTTTATTAGGAAATTAGTGCTTTAAAAATGCTGGACAAGTTGTGCCAAAAAGGACGTTTTCTATAGATGCCAACATTTGAGGCAAATTGCTCTTTTGAGGGCCTCAATCTGCTTAAAAAATAAAGGTGATAATTACACCCATAAAAACAGTCTTCTACAAGATTACTACAGTATGTATAAATTTTAAAACTCCGTCTGTGTCCCTACTCCCTGAAGACATTTGTAAAGGCAGTTTTGCTGAAAGGCAACACACACTAGAAGAAAACTGCATCATGCATCTCCACAAAACAAGACTGTTGGGTCATGTCAGGTGGCTTTTGTTCCATGGTTTCAAACTGAAGAAGATGGTTCAACTGAGTTGAACCATCTTATTCAGTTTGAATCCATGGATGGAAGCCACCTGAAAATGACCCAACAATCTCCTGAGAAAACAAAAAGGTATTTTATATGCCTGACTTTAGACAGCTAAATTAGGTATGCATGTCTGCCACCCATGCTGAACATCAGACTGTTCATGATGCTTCACTTTATTTCACAAGGTAAAACAAATACTCAACAAAATGACAAAGAGAATATTCTTTAAAGAATGCTTATCACAAAAACCCAGGCCCAAGTGTGAAAAGTCAAATATGCTCTATATATATTGGGGACTACAACACATCAGAGACCTGCAGTCAGAACTATTGGAGTTTCCTACTGGAGCTAAATGAGTGTCTGAATCTGCCATCAGTAGTGTACTAAACACAGTTTGGCATACCAGGATAATGTAGTGCTTCAAAAGAGATCCCGACTGAACTGAGTGTAAACTGGACAGTGAAAGACCCTCTCACCTAGAAGTGGCAGCACCTCCAGAACAGGGCCATGGTGAAAGAATTAGTGGACCAGTGTGCGAGAAAAGTGTGTTGCAATTGCCTGCAACTCTTTTCAACCTATGTACAGTGCCATAAGTTGTTCATATTTCACAAGCACTAAACTTAACAATACAGACTGCAACATGAAGATAGGCAGGTTCAAATGGTGGGCTACCCTATGACCTTTGTGTTTCAAGCTACAACAGTGCAACCCAACAGCTTATTGGTAGTGTAGATATGGTGACAGTTCCTTTGTAGCTGGATTTCTTTTTAAAGTCAAAGGCAAGTTGGGTGGTTCTCTCAGTCTCCTTTTATTTACTTTACAGCTTGTCAGCTGAGATTTTCTGAACACATTCCAGTGCAGACTATAGAGCAGGATACCAAGAAGCAGCTGAGATCTCATTGATGAAACTTGTCTTCACTTATGGGTCATTGTCCAAATGTTAGTGTTTGCTATTGTGATTAAGGCATACACTTCAGCTGTGGCCATAAAGGACCCAAAAATGGGTATCCCATGGGTTCCAGTTTGTTTCTACCAGAATCCCACTGTACAAAAATAATCAGTAGAATATGCAGACCATTGTTAGTGGAGGGTGCCAAGAAAGCAGTCTAGTCATAGAATCCACATTGCAACAGCTACTCTCCCTCTTAGCTTATGGGAGTATCTATCTATCTATCTATCTATCTATCTATCTATCTATCTATCTATCTGTCTATCACCTAGCTATCTCTAGCTATCAATCTGTATCTACATATACTATCTATATCTATATCAGTATCTATATCTATATATATTGTGCTGGCAGTATAGCCTAGAGGTTAGACTAACAAGCTGTGAATGAGCTTGATACATCCAGCAGACCAGGGATTGATTCCCACAACCTCTACTTGCATACTGTGTGACTCTGAGCAAGCCATTTAACCACCCAAGTGCTCCCAGGCCTCCCCTGAAAAACAAGCACTTGTGCTTAGTGGGCCTTACCCAGTTACCAACAAAATGAATAACTATATCTACTGTATATCGTTATCTGTATCTATATCTATATCTACAGCTATATCTGTGTCCATAGATGTAATGTGGTAGTGCTAGTATGTTATGATTGAGTTAGTTTTTGTGTCAGAACCTGATATTTGCCACCTTATAACTCAGCTGCTTTAGGACCTAAGGTCTTCAAATTGTCATGCACCTAAGAGCATATGAAGTTTTAAAACAATAAGTCCACTAGTTTATAAGTTGTAGCTTGTACAAAGCACATCAAATTACCAATTGTAAGACATTTTTTGCACTTGGATATTGAAGAAAATACACTTATTTAAAATAGTCAATGGCCCTGAATAGGGACTTTAATTTGAACTGCAATAAGAACAGTTTACATTTTAAAGTTATAAGTGTTTTAAAACTGCTGAACATGTGCATGCACAAACACTGGAAAATAATTTACTTTTTAAAAAAATTTGTGACTAACTTTGTCCTGTTCTTCTTTTCGACTTTCTTTCACTCCGGTCACGGCTCGTGAGGACCTCTCTCAGGCATCCAGTCCTTGTCCTGCCAGCCAGAGGATCCCCCAGACTGTACCTCCTCTCTCCCTCCCCTGCAGTCGGTACCCCCAGTTTCACCCACCCAGGGAGGGTAGCCCTATGCCTCTTTCTTAGGCTCCTTGACAAGGCAGACTCTGACTGCAGGTGGGCCCTGGAGGGAGGATCTTGGAAGGCCATCTGAGGAGGATCCCGGCAGAGGGCATGGGGGAACGGTGCCATCGCCTGCCCCACGAGCTGGGTTTTTCCTGTGTTCTGTTCTTCCCCCCCATATGTGCACTGCCCAATGCTTATTGACGCACGGCAACCCTGCCAGCATCAGGCATGCCATTATGTGCAGCCCATGCTTCTGCAGCACCCCCGATCTCCACCAGGGGCCGCTGTAGCACTCAGCTTCCCAATGCCCTCCCCCTGGGACAGGAGAGCAGCCCAACAGGCACTCAGTCCAGTCCCTCCCCTGCCAACCCCTGGCATCTGAGCTCACTCCCGAACTTGGGTCACTGGCGTGACGCGAGGTGTGGCATCCAGCGCCTCAACCTTCAGCTCCACCAGGCCAGCTACTTTGTCCCATTCTTGATGTACAAAGTAAAATACTGACACAATAATGCTTGCATAGAGGGTGCTGAAGTTAGCATGAAATCAATACTTTTTCATGTGATCATTCAAACACCAAGGAGCAGCACACAGTTGTGTTCCTGAAGCTCCAGGAACTTTTTCTACTAACTATTGAATTCCCATCTTTGTGCACATTGACTCTAATTGATGAATTAAAGTAGAATTTTTGTAATACACACATCCATCTATCTACTGTATGTACTGTATGTATGCATGTATGTATCTATCTAAAAGGAGATATGACATGGCTCAATTAGCATCACTGACCTTAATTCTACCCTTACATCTGATTTTCGCAACATCCATTCCTGGCTCTCCAAAAACAAGTTATTACTTAACTCTAGCAAGACTCATTCTATGCTCTTTGGTATGCCCCAAGATTAAGGACATGTCCAGGTCAGTTATCTACCTCCTACTGTGACAGCTCTCATCTCGAAAAAGTCATTAACTTAAAACACCTTAGTTATTCATGACCCTTCTCTTGATTTTGACCTACACATCTGTAACACTTGCAGAGCAGTAAACTGCAGGCCTATCATACTAGGTCTGCCTTTACACCCTCACTCAGAACTGCTGTTGCACAGCGTGTCCTGCTTCCAGCTCTCACCTATGGATCTGTCACCTATACCAGTGCTATCAAAGTTACTCTTCTCAAATGGGACATTGCTTATAATATTATCTGTCAATTCACCTTGGCCACACATCTTCTCACTCAACTATACCATGGCATAAACTGGCTCTCCTCTGAAACTAACCATTTCTATGCTCTTGGCACCTTGATCAATAACATTGTTAGATCTGGTGTTCCCTCCTCCCTAGCACTAATGTTGACTCAACCAAGCCTCCACAATGCCCTTTGCTCAGGTGACCAGACTCTGCTGTCAGTTCCTAGATGCAAAACATTCATGGGGTCCTAGGCTTTCTTCCCCTTTACTCCGCATTACTGGAACTCATTACCTGTATTCGTCCGTCTCTTCTCTACTCATGCCTGCTTCAAACAGGGATTACACAACTGCCCTCATAGCCTCTAACCCCTGCATCTGCTTCATTCCTCCTTGATTTACCTCTTCCTCTGCTTGCTGACCACTGCCTGTCCACATTGCTCAATCTCATGCACTTATGTTTGCTGCTTCACATCTGTTTCTGCAAACCTGTCTCTTCTTCTGCTTTGTCTGGAGCTTCCCGTACTCTTCCTCTCTCTCTCTCTCTTTCATATCCACTGTACCTACTTCCCTCACCCTGTATCAGTGCTAATGCCTCACTCCTGTATCATTAGAAATGTTATATTTTTGTCTTGTTTTAATTTTTATTGTTACTGTGTATTTACTTTTGTTCATTCCTCATTGATACTGTGTATTTAGTATCTAAATCCACAGCTGTATCTTGCTACTTGTCCATTTTTGCAACAGTTAATTGTGTTTCCATGTGCCACTGTTCTATGAGTATTTTGCCTTGCACTCTTGACCATCTTTGCAATTGTTAATGTTATGTTTCCCTATACCATTGTGTTATGAGTGTTTTGCCCTGTACTCTACTGGGTCGTGTCTGAACATAGGCATTTTTAATGTCTAGTGCACTTACCTGGTTACCCAAAAACAAATAAATATATTTTGGAATAAATATAATTGGGAATGTGTAAAAGTGCTTGTGACTTTGCAATGTGTGATTAACTTTCTGCTTCTTTTACAGTTGCTATAGGACATGGAGATGGGACTAGAATTCAGATCCTAGCCAGTTGTAGCATTTTATTTGTGCTTGTTTGGGGATTGACTAGTTCTGAGATATACTACCACTTCTATTTAAGAATGCACTATGACATGGTATAATAATTAAAGGCATCAGGATGACATACTGTAAAGCATCATTAAAAAAATAATAATATCTTGGCATTTGGCTTGACAACAAACTTGACTTCTCAGCCCACATCGATGCTATCCATGTGAAATTCCACCCTAAACTAGATGCCCTGTACTGTTACAAAAGTGCCTACCCCTGTAGGTCCACTGTGAGCTGGTTACCAAAATGGTGCTTCCCATCTTTGATTATGCAGACAAGGTCTATGGTACAGCCCCCTCCACCTCCCTACCCAGACTTGACACTCTCTGCTATGCCTTTTGTCACTTTACGATAAATGTTCCTTCATGTACGCACCACTGCTCCCTCTGTTTCTCCTTCCCCATCCTCCCTCTACCTTCACATTACCAGTTACTCTTCACTTCTTTTATCTCCAAGTACTGGTTTGGCTCCCTTCCTTCCTACTTCTCCTCTGTCCTCTCTTCTGCCCCACTCCTCTCTATGTTAACTCTGCTCCAGGGACCAGAGAACCTTCTCCAGTCCTCACCCCATTCCTCTGCTGGGCAACCAGGCTTTTACTATTGCCTGCTATCACTTTAGAATCAGCTCCCCTTTTTATCTCTACCATTCCTCCTCCTCATGTCCCTTCTGACTCCAGCAGAAACTCCTCCAAACTCTCAAATACACCTGTTTCCCATGGGACATTCCCACCCTAGTTATTTTGGCAGCTCAGGTTTTTGGGCCCCTAGTCCTTTACTGATCCATAGTACACTGCATTGCTTGCCTCTGTACTGCTTTGTTGTTGAACTCCCAGTTTCCACTTGCACATGTGTTTTAACAACGTACTTGCACTTTAATTTGTTCCAATTTTGAACTCCCAGTTACCAATTTTCAAATAAATAAACTAAATAATTACTACATTCCATCCTGGCTGGTGTTACTGTACCTCTGGCTACAGAGGTACAGGCCCCCAGTCACACAGCACAACATGCACACACAGATGTAGCTACTTAGGCACAGGCCCAAAGGGCTATGTTTATGCAGCCCCAGATACAAATCCATAAAAGCAGCATATCAGTGCTACCACATTTGCTTCATCTGGAAACAGTTGTATGTTGTTTGTCTTACCTGATGATGGCTGTGTGTGGCTGCTTGTGTGGTGTTGGACCTTATGCTGTTTGGGGGAGGGTGTTCAGGAGTTAGGGATGGAAACCCTAACACCACCTTTCTCTACTTTTATTGCATTAAGTTTAACCATAGGTGGTGCACTAATGCAGTTTTTTTTGCAAAGAATTTCCATTCTTTTTGAGATAGTGGAATCATTACCTCATTCTTGGACCTTCATGAACAAATGCAGATGAGCAGGACCCCTCTGGGTCCCACACAATGGGACATATCTCAATATTGGAAAATTTCATTCTTGCATATAGAGCCAGGTACTTTCAGTTGCAGGGTGCAGGGATGATCCAGAAGCTGCCTCATGGTCAATGCCGTGTTAACTACACATACACACACACACACAATATTTAGGGAAAATAGGCCCATCAATCATGCTAGCTTTCAAAATTCAAATGGCATCCCAAAATAGGAAGATGAACTCCCTTTGCATGGTTCATATAGCCCCTTCTGATTGCCACCACATCACTTCAGGTGGTAGCCTGTGAGTTTGGTGACTGTAATTGGGTGTCTACTGAAATGCTGACTCAATCATAGCACCTTACACCACAGTGATGAGGAAGGGTGACTGGATGGGGGGAGGGTGCGAATTTAGTGACTTCCTGTCACTACATGTGCGTGTGTGGGGGGAGGAGTGAGTATGCTCTGTGTGGGTGGGACAAGAGGGAGGGATTGTGATGGGTGGCACTGTGGGGAGCTGCTGAGCTGTTCTCATAGCATGGTGGGTGGGTGGGCTCAGGGCTGCGGCATATATGGTGCTGGGTTTGGATCGGGGCATGGGTGCATTTTAGTGCACCTGGCCTGAATATTTTTTTGTGGGTTTTGCACCCCCCGACATGCACCCTCCTGGAGTTGAGCATCCTTATGTAGGGGGTGTGGGGGATGAAGCCTCCCATGGGGGGTACAAACAACCACATTTACATGTAAAAGTTAAGTCCCCAGTGCCCTTTTGCTGTGGACCAGGGACTGCATTGCCAAAATATTTTTTCAGTGATGTTGTCATCACCCTAATGGTGATTGTCCATCAGCAATCACTGTCATCACATAAACCCCTTCAGGCTTTGCCCCAAACATGTATCCCACTTACAGTTCACTAGTAAATAAATACTCTCAAAACAGTCAAAATTCTTCTGAAACTTCCTCAGCTGAATGGCTGCTATAGTCTGATTTAAGTCTTAACACTAGCGTCTCAGCTTCCTGTGGGTTTCCAAAGACACAATGCTTCCCAGAATATATGATTAGAAGTTGCGCTGTGTATTGGAGGTTGCAGGTGTTCGCTAGCAAGCACAGTTCCACTTGGACAGTGTCAAAAGACCTTTACCTGTCTCGAGTTACATAACTTAAGTCCAGATAGAGTTTTGCTCCAGTGTCAGTTTCTAGCAGACAAACTAGTCTGGCTGCTTCCAAAACCCGGTCCCCCTCATGCCTTCCCTCCAGCATGACCAACAGGATGCAAGGAGTTGAATCAGTGGCATCATGTTTATGGGGGTGATTCTGTAACAACAATGCACCATCAGAAAAGGATCCATTTTAAATCATGTCCCAACCAGTCCTTGATAAACTGATTGGGGAATCTCCCTCCACATGTTCTGGAAGGCCCAGGATCCTTACATTAGACAAGTGGGCATGATTTTCGAAATGATAACAAAAGGCTTTATTTTCCTTCAACAGTCCTGATGTCTCCATCATGGCATACAGTTAGTGGTGGGCGAAGTGGCCCCAATTTGCTCTGCGAAGTGATCCGCGGAGTGCTCTTCAACGCGAAGCAGAGTACTTCGTGTTGCAAATGGGTAATGCGAAGTCCATTGAAAACAATGACTTTGTGTTACTTCGCCTTCCCAAACCACTACTCTACCAATTCTTAAGGCTAAGTACATTGAAATCAATGTACTTCGCCTTACTTCACCTTGTTTTTAAGCTCCAAAGGCAAATTTTGCAGTGTTTCATGGGATTTCAGGTCACATGGGCCTAGATTGTTCTGCACAGCCTCAGTTTGGTGTAGTGTGTGTAGGAAGTTGTAGGAGACAATCTGCTCTGAGAGCTCTCTGCAATTCAAACCTTCAAAAAGCTGTTAAAAAATCCTTTTTAAGTCATTTTTTTTTGCTGAAACTTTAGTTCATCGATTATAGGAAACCCTCCTGTGCTCATATCATCGAGCGTTTATTGTTTGTGTATGGATTTTGAATGTTAATGTACAACATTCAGTCTGTGTGCTGAGAGACAGTGGAAGTATGCTTTGGGGGAGGGATGTATCTGTGGTGTAGGTAGATTAACTTGGAGAAAAAGACAGTGCTTCCTCTTTTGTGATATTTTTCTTGTTTAACTGTGTTAATGTACACACAGTAATATTTTCAATATTTCTTGCCATTTTTTGCTGATTGTTGTGGTACAGCAGTGCATAATTTTAGTTTGTTTAAAATATGTGGTTATATTACTGAAGTTTTTAATTTGCTTTGCATTACTTAGTGTGTGTGTGTGAGCATGTGTGTGATGCATGTCATCAAATCAGACACCTTTTATTGTGCCACATAATAATTTCAGCAATGTGAAGCTGCTATCTACTGCAGCTGTGTGGTTTTTGTACTTCTTTATGGTATCTTTACTGGTACTGGTACTAGTGCTTGTGGCTGTTACTGCAGCAGTGGAGTACACTGCCCCCGGCCCGTGCGGCCCACCCCAACCGGTAAAGGTATTCTTTTCCAGATTTGAATTTCTGATGGTGAGCACGGGTTAGGTGTTGTGCCTTTGTGTCTGCATTTCTTCAGTGCACAGCACAATCTTAATCTGTCTGTGCATCTGCATCTCTTTAGGGCCCAATCTCCATCTGTAACTTAAGTCACAGTTGTTTCTTTGGCTTTCCTTCAGAGTACTGGAAATGTGTGGTGCTTAATTCTGTAGGAACATTGTACTCATTAATATGCGTTTTTAAGTCAGGACCATCATCACAAGTCACTCATGATACAAATCACGTTCTTCATCATCACAGTCACAAATGCAGTCACAAATCACGATTCACGATCATTCACGTTACGAATCACATACATTTTTTTTCTAGATACTTGGATGTATTGTAAGCCTGTTTTGTAGTATCTCTCCAGGCTTCACCACCTCACCATTGTACTCATTGATCCGAGTTTTTAAGTCTGGGAGTTTTAAGCTACAGCTCATCAGGGAAGTACAGCCATAGGTGGTAAGCATTCACGTTTCTTCATCATCACGGTCACAAATGCAGTCACAAATCATGATTTATGATCACGTCATGAATCACAACATAAATTTTTTTAATAGTTACTTGGATGTATTGTAAGCCTGCTGGTCGCGGTGCTGAACAGGGATGGGATCCACACCTGGGCCCAGGGGAACAGGCACATCCTGCTCCAGAGGACCTGGTGCTGGACTTGGTGGTGGTGGTGGTGGTTCAACTGCCTCAGAGTCAGGACAGGAGGCAGTGCTGGTCCTGCTTCGGGGGGGCACTTACACGTTTTGAGTGGTCCAACAGGAATGGGCACCCATGCCCTCTACACATGCACACGGCATGATGCTTACCACTAACACGCTCTCCCAAAACTGCCCCATCCCAGACATTCCCTCACCCTGGTCCATCTCTCCTACTGAGCTTCCTCAGTCCGAGCAATCACTACTCACACTGTCACACCACACACACACACACACACACACACACACACACACACACAGACAAACAACTAACTACTTATAAAGGTAAGAAAAATAAAATTGACAGAAAGAACAAATTAAGTAAAAAAGAGTACAGAAAAGACAAAAAAATATTGCTTTTAAAAAAGCTGTTGGGTCTAAATCAAAGTTTAAATCTCGCTCTGATCTAAAAGTATCAGCAGTCACAGAACACACTACTCTCTCTCCATCTGCACAGGAGAAAGTAAAAGTGTCTGCTTGTATGACTCACTTTCTTCCTGACTAGCTAAAGAGCATGTGACTTACAGTACTGTAAGCCATGTGATGTGTGGGGGGGCTGCCAAATCTGAAACACCAAGTGGATCACTTAGAATCCTAATGAGGAACGCGAAGTCCATTAAAAACAATGACCTTGCCTTACTTTGTGTTGCCATTCTGCCTTAATGCGGTGACAATGACACATGGCGAGCACTTTGCATTGCCCACTCCACGTAGCGGAGTAGCAATGCGAAGTGCCCACTTTGTGTTCTCTTCGCCGATGAATTTTAAATTCTCTGCATCTCTACATACAGTGCTGCCTTGGTTGCTTCCTTAGCTTCTGTAAGTGCAACCAAAAACTCAATCTCATACACCAGTAATCGACCATGGGTGGTTGTTGCTAATGAGTGAGGGGTCCTCCAATGGCTCCAATTTACTAGTAGTCCTTTTTGAATATGGGTGAGCCTCCCTTGCTGCTAGCTAGCCTTGGGTACTGTGTGATTTCTCTGAAAGACATCATAATATTGCATAGAGGAGACATACTGTATGAGAGTGGTCGTGTCAAAAATTCGATGGAAACTGACTGCCCCAAATTAGTTCTGTAACCATGTAGAGATGCCATCTATTTAGAGCTCACTGCTTAATTTAGAAGAATACATACACTCTAAATGGTTAAAGAAATTGTCTTGGGACTGTGGGTTGCTATTGGATTTGCAGCTGTCAGCGCTTGTATGTCTTCCTTTATACAAGAATACGATGTCTTACACAACAGGTTAAAGCAACAGCAGCTGGGAGACAGAATGGTTGTGTGGGCATAGAGGGAAACCTTTTTATGGGGAGTGAAACAATTAACATTGTTAAATGTAACAAAAAAATACATAGTAAACATCTGATCATAATAATAATAATAATTCTTTATTTATCATGCACCTTTCAAAAAGCCAAGGTGCATTACAAAACAGTTAAATAAACAACAATACCATAAATATAGTTGTAAAATACAAATAAAATCAAAATAGATCAATTAAAGTATGCTCGGTTCCATAAAAAAGTTTTTAGGGCCAGTTTAAATCCCTTCATAGACGCACTCCCGTACCTGATAGGGTAGAGAATTCCAAAGGGGTTGGATCATACCAAGTATCTGATCAAACTATGCATTTTATAGTGTGAGAAGGGAACCAAGCCTGAATCATAGCCCTTTATGGACAAACAGTCCCTGATTTGTCTGCATGCCATTACTGTGTAATTTCTCTGCAAGACATGTAAGAAATGGTATTCTTGCGTAAGGGAGACATAGGAGAGCAGTCAGGTTAAAAATCCAGTACAGCAGGCTGCCAGCAGCTGATAGGTAATGGTCACTGAGGAGTGCAAGTAACAGTGAAAGGTAAGCCACACTCTTTTCATTCACTTTCATTTGCACTCTTCAAACTACTTTTTTAAACGTACTGTAAATAGTTAACAGTCTAAATAACACAACAACTTTTAACCCCCTTAAGAAATCATATCACACCAATCTACATATCCACACCAAGTTTCAAAATTTAAACTTTAATATTTTTTTCTCTGCTTCAGAGCAAACCTTTACAGCCTTCAGAATACTGTCACCAATGCAAACTCCATTCAAATGCATTGAAACTCTTCTGCACATGCAGTACATCAACTCCAGCCTGATTTTCAGTGGACTCCTTAATGCTAAAAACATGATTTTTCAAATGTAAATATCTAAAAAATTTAAAACTCCAAACACCCCCACCCCAGGAAATCGTTCCCCACCAACCTATACAACCATACAAAAGTTCACATTTTAAAGATTTATAGTAGTCTATAACCATACAAAAGTTTGCATTTTAAAGCTTTATAGTAGTCTAGCTAGAGGAGAGCTAAAATTCAGAAAAAGAAAAACACTGAATTCAAGGGAAAAATACATATATTTTTCATAAAATATCTCTAAAAATACCATGCCAATTTACATGAGACTTTCAGAGTTTGTGGCTTCTGCTAAATACAACAAATCCTGAATGTTTCATGCAAATCTGTAAAACCCTCTTTTTGCAAGCCGCAAAAAAAAAATCAAGTTTAACATAGAACTCACCTGCCACCCTAACTATAGGGGCTATACTGCACCCCCATAATGTATTCTTTGCAACAAACTGTATTACTCCATCCATTAGGGAACAACATAATGCAACAAAAGTAGGGAAATGTGGAGTTAGGGTTTCCAACCCTATCTCACCACCACCACCCCCCCCCCCAAGCAGCAAAATAAGTAAAACTTTATGATTTGGGGGTCTTGACCCCCCAAGCCCCTACTTACTGATCTGGGGTCCAACACCATAATCCTCTCTGGATCTCAGACACATCTTCACTCTTCAAAGCTGGACCACAAACTGAGGAAACATGTATGTGGTTCTATTTATTTCAACAGGGTTTTGAACTTAATGCTATAACATGGCCATTTTTGCATATTTTTGCCCGAAATTTTCAACATTCTTTCTTTGGATACCCTGCCTCATGAACAATGGCACTGTCATTAGGCAGATATATCCCAAAAGGTCATTTTGCGGTCTCTGTGAAAAATCACCTTTCAGGCAGGGGCTGAAATTTTTTATTGCCCTTGTTCATGAGGAGGGGCCATATGAAGGCTATGTTGAAAAGTTGTGTAACAATATTATAAAACAACAAAGTTATGAGCCTATGTTGATTTTTGTGAATGCAGGCTTGTAACTCTGGTAATTTTCAATATTTTTCCCCCAAATTCATAACATAGCCATACATTTAAAACACCTCATGAGTGCGATAGCTGTCATTTTTCAAATCCTGGCCAAAATGATTTTACATTGCAAAAGGTGATTTTGCATTCCCTGTGCGAAATCACCTTTTGAGCAGGAGTTGAACATTTTCTCTGCCCGTGATCATGAGGTGGGGTCATAAGTAGGCTATGTTGAAAATGGTGTAAAAATATTAAAAAACAACATTATGAGCCAACGTTGACTTCTGCAAATGCAGACTTGTAACACAGGGTAATTTTCAATATTTTTACCCCAAATTTACAACATAGCCATATCTGTACAGCACCTCATGACTGTGACAAGCTGTCATTTTTCAAATCCTGGCCAAAATGTTTGTTTTTTTTACATCCCAAAAGGTGATTTCACAGTCCCTGTGCAAAATCACCTTTGGGGCAGGAGCTGAAAATTTTCTCTGCCCTTGTTCCTGAGGTGGGGTCATAAGAAGGTTATGTTGCAAATCTGGTGTAAAAATATTAAAAAACAACAAAGTTATGAGCCTACTGCATGTTGACTTTTGCGAATGCAGGCTCGTAACATACATCATTTTTAATATTTTTACCCCAGATTTTCAGCATAGCCATATCTTTACAGAATCTCATGAATGTGACAGCTGTTATTTTTCAAATCCTGGCAAAAATGTTATTTTTTATTTATTTATTTATTTAAATTTTTCACCAGGAAAGGCATACTAAACAGTGAGTGCTCATTTCCAAATGCATCCAGGGGGAGAAGGGATGGGGATAAACAGTAAATACAAACAAGGAAAGCTGATACAAATATTAATAAATGGATCAAAGATACAATCAGTACAGGATGACAAAAATGAATAAACAGGCATTTCAAACAGACAACAAGTGCTGGTACTATATCAAACAATCAATCAAATGAGTGCTAACTTGCGTAACAGAAGAGATGCAAAATATGGAGAAAGTGGGAGTTAAACACATCTGCAAGAACTGGAGAAATGATCCTTTAGAAGGAAGGAGAGGACCCAAGGGGGGAGGCAGCATCGTGTATGAGCAAGGGGAGGGAGTTCCACATTTTTTGTAACTGGTAGGAGAATGCTGCCTGGTCTGCTAAGGAAGATCTGGGAGGGATGGATAAGGTATGGTGGTCAAGGTTTCTAAGGGAGTGAGAGGAAGGAGCCTTCAGGAAATAGTGGAGGAGAGGTAAGGGGTGAGAGAGTTAAATGAGAATTTAGCAAGAAAGTTTACACAGTGGATCTGGTGTTTGTCCACTATGGAGGGAAAAGACAGAAACTGGCATAGAGTGTAGTGATGGGTATGGGACAAAAAATCTAGAGCAAAACAGCAGAAGGAGTGGAAAAGACGGTCCAATTCTGTAAGGGAAGATATGGGAGGGGCACTGTAGACTACATCCCCATAGTCAGAACTGGTAGGATCATCTTCTAGACAAGATTGCGGTGAGCTGGCAGTGGAATACATACATGATTTCTGCATAGGGCTCTCAGTTTGGGAAGCAGTTTTTTGTGGATTGCTTCTATGTGTCCAGAGTGGGTGAGGTTCAGGTCAAGCCAGACACTGAGTTACCTAAAGGAGG
Organism: Neoceratodus forsteri; assembly: GCA_016271365.2. NCBI lineage: Eukaryota > Metazoa > Chordata > Ceratodontiformes > Ceratodontidae > Neoceratodus > Neoceratodus forsteri. Next base: position 603,357,446 of record CM057449.1, on the reverse strand, counting down.
AGTTGTCTTCAAGTGTAGTCCCATCTAGGGTGTGGAATGAAGGGAGTGATTTGAGCTGAGAGAGTCTCTGCCTCATGTTGAAGGTCATGGAGATTGTCTTCTTGGCATTCAAGAATAACCGGTTTGAGCAAAACCTGAACTGGACCTTATCAAAGTCATACTGAAATCTGGATGCTACATCAGTGGGGGAGGGACCAGATGTATACAGGTCTGTATCATCCACATACATGTGGATGAAGGTAAGAGGACAGGCAGAGGGAAGGTCATTTAGGAAGATGGAGAAGAGTAGAGGACCCAACATGGATCCCTATGGAACTCCAGTGGAGATAAGGAGGGGGTTGTTGTAGCTCTGTTCCATACAGATTGTGTTCTACCCACAAGGTAAGAGTTGAACCAGCTGGTTTCTGCATTTGAGAGCCCCGCAGCTGAAAGTTTGGTAAGCAGGAGGGAGTGGGTGACTGTACTGAAAGCCTTAGCAAGGTTGACAAAGATAGCAGAAGTGATGAGACCCTGGCCCATACCAGTGAGTATGGAGTCAGTAAGCCTATGGAGGAAGGAGGTAGTGGAGTGTCATTTCCAGAAACCAGACTAGTAGGGTGTAAAGAATAAGGAGGAGGCAAGATAGGAGGAGAGCTGGAACAGAACCAAGTGCTCCTAAAGCTTGGCAAGAATGGGGAGCAAAGAGATAGGCCGGTAATTTCCATGGGAAGAGGGGTTGCCACCTTTTGTGAGGGGGATAACAGTGGCATGTTTCCAGACAGGTGGGACAGATGCCAGAGAGAGAAAGAGAGATGTAAGAGAGAAGCAAGAGATGAAGCAATAGTAGGAGCAGACAGGTGTAAAATTTTTGAGTCAAGACCGGGGGCACTTACCCTTGGAGGGGTTGAGGGCAAGAAGAGCACTGAGGGCATCAGCAAAATTATTTTTTACATCCCTAAAGGTGATTTCACAGTCTGTGCATGGCATCAAATTTTGATCAGAAGTTGAACATTTTCTCTATCCTTATTTCTGAGGTGGGGTCATAACAAAACTATGTTGAAAATTTGGTGTAAATATATTATTAAACAACAAAGTATTAGCCTACTTTGACTTTTGCAAATGCAGGCTGGTAACTTCAGTAATTTTCAATATTTTTTACCCCAGCTTTACAATATATCCATATCTTTACAGGACGTCATGAGTGTGACAGCTGTCATTTTTCAAATGCTGGCCAAAATATTTTTTTTACATCCCGAAAGGTGATTTCTTGGCCCCTGCACAAAATCACCTTTTGTACAGGAGATGAAAATGTTCTCTGCCACTGTTCATGAGGTGGAGTCATAAGAAGGCTATGCTGAACTTGTAAATCTTGTGTAAAAATATTTAAAAACAATAAAGATATGAGTCTATGTTGAATTTTACAAATGTAGGCTCGTAACTTCGGTAATTTTTAATATTTTTAACCCAAATTAACAACATAGCCATATCTTTATAGCACCTCATGCACATCACAGCTGTCATTTTCTAATCCTGACCAAAATGTTTTTTATTACATCCTGAAAGGGGATTTCATGGCACCTATGCAAAATCTCCTTTCAGGCTGTAGTTGAAAATTTTCCCTGCACTTGCTCATGAGGTGGGGCAATAAGATGACTATGTTAAACATTTGCTGTAAAAATGTTACAAAACAATACAGTTATGAGCCTATGTTGAATTTTGCAAATGCAGGCTCATAACTTTAGTAATTTTTTATACTTTTACCCCAACATTACAACATAACTATTTCTTTACAGCATCTCATGAATGTGATAGCTGTCATTTTTCAACTCTTTCCTAAAAAGTATTTTTGTGTCCTGAAAGTTGATTTTACAGTCCCTGCTCAAAATCACCTTTAGGCCATGAGTTAAACATTTTCTCTGGCCTTCTTCATGAGGCAGGGTCATAACAAGGCTATGTAGCAAATTTTTTGTAAAAATATTAAAAAACACATTTTCAGTATTTTTACCCCAAATTACTTGACTACAGCCCTATCAGCTGTGGCCAGAGTTTGTTTGTAGTGGGACTACATTTGCCCTCCTCCAGTCTTCTGGAATCACTCCTGTTTCCAGTAAGCTGTAAACTAGAACTATCAGAGGTGCAGTCAGTATTTTCCTGAGCTTCCTCAATAACTTTGGATGCTCCCAATCTGGTCACATTGCTTTGTCCATCTTTAGATTACCAAATTCCCTTAGGAATCTCACCTCCAAAAAGGAGTAGTGCCCCCCCCCCCAAAAGCTTCTATTACTTTTTTTGGGCCCATCCCATGTTCCTTCCTCTGTTAGCACTGAACAAAACTATTTGTTCAAAATGTCTGTCTTTTCCTGCCGCCCTGCCCCCTGCATAGCCCCTCTTCCCTTTTTATCTTTACATTCCCATCCCCTGTCTTTTTTTCACCTACATACCTAAACAATGTCTTGTCCCCTTTTGTTACTTCCTGGAATATTCTCTCTTCAATTTGTACCTTTGTATAATGTACTGCATTCCCTGCTTCCCTCTGTTTTCCCTGATACACCTCCCTATCCTCCTTCCTCTGCATCTCCTTATACCTCCCAAGTTCTACCCTTTTAGAATTTACCTATTCAGCCACCTGTTTCAAGATCCATAGCAGTCTTTTTTTCCTCTTGCTATTGCTCACTTGTTTGATGCACAGGTTTGTTGCCTTTACTGTGTTCCCTTTTAGCTTTGCCCACTGTTCCTCCACCCTACCCAGGCCATCCATCTGCCAGGTCATCCCTGAGGAATTCACCCATCTTTATAAAATCTGCCCTCCTGAAGTTCAGGATCCTCTCCCTTATATGCTTTGATTCTGCAGCTGTTCTTATATTGAACCACACAATACAGTGATCACTGGCCCCCAGGTGGCTCTCCACCTTGATGTCTGCAATACTGACCCTGTTAGTGAGTATGAGGTCTAATATTGCCCCATCCTGAGTGGGTTCACTGACTAGTTGCCTGAGGAATGTCCCTGAAGAGAGTCTAAGATGTCCCTGCTTCTGTCTGAATCCACTCCTGGGAGGCTCCAATCTACATCTGGGAGGTTGAAGTCCCCCACCACCAGCACCTCCCCCTTTTCTGCAGTCTTGTCAATGGCTTCCACCAGTACCTAATCTGATTCCTTTCTCTGTTGTGGAGGTCTTTAGATCTATCCAGAGTTCATGTTTTGTTTTCAGCTGATTGTAGGTGGTCTCCTGTGATCTGTGCACGTGGGAAGATTTAACTGTGAATAATTACAGGGAAGGTGGAAGAGGTTGCAGTTGACTGCAGTGAACAAGTGGTGATGAAGGGCTGATTCTTCCTCATGTTTAGCATGCTACAGTATATCTCATACTAGGGATTCAAAGTGTCTTTGGCCAAAGTGTTGAAACTAAACCCTAGACCACAACTCTCAAGCTGCCATCCTCAGGCCTCCAGCCACATCACATGCTAGCCCTGTTCTGCACAGTTCCCCATAACCTTTCCTCCTCTGTTCAAAGCACTGCTGTTATCTGTAACTTTCCTTTGCCATGGGTGCCTTATTGTGCTATATTGTTTTGCACCAATTGTTTTGTTTCTTTGCACAGCTGTTAACTTATTGTACCTTATTTTACTGTCTGCTCTCCCGTACCCCTCTTCACCCAGGATGAATCTGGAAACAAGCTGCTACAAGTTCAGTATGTCTACCTGGTAAAACTTGAAATAGATAAATAAATAAATCCAGGGGTTCCGAATTAAATCTGAGCTGAAGTTGCTAATATTGTCATTCACTTCCCCTTGCCATTGACATTACCCCTGTAAAGGGGATTTTACTGCAACATAGTCTTACATTACTGAGGCTGGAAATTAGTGTTAGAATATTAATGCCTACAGTAGGTAAACAAATGCTACCTTGCTGAAGAAGCAGCAATTATCCTTCTCCCAAAACTCCCACCTCCCTCAGCTCTGTTTCATGAGTAAAGCCTCCTGCAGCTTTTCCAGCCTGGAGAAAGGTCACACTGAATAGCAGAAGCCAATCACTTACATGCTCCCTCATCATGCCAACAGCTGGGATAGTCCTGGAACAACATTGCAACCACTGAGTGCAGAAATGAGAATGCTCAGAGTGAGTGGGGAAAGGAACATCTTTCAGCTATCTAACTGGGCCAGATGGCTGCGTGTGCCCCATGGGATCTGAAATTTCTTTGCTTATTCCTGCAGGTTCATTTCACCTGTTAAATACTCCAGATAAAAGGAGTGCAGATGTGTGCCAATGGAAAGCAATATGAGATGAAGTGGAATTTAAGCACTGATGAACTAATGTACCTGTGTATTAAGCCAAGACATTAATAGATCTAAAATGTGTCAAGCAATATACATCATCTCTACTGTACTTTGGTACTGTATTAGTATGTCAAATTACATACACAGGAATTCAACTCTATTATACAGTACTGACAGTGATTCAGCATGTGTACAAGAACACATTCATTGCCAATAACCATTTTCTTTTGCATATTATTCAAGAGCTGCAAGTTCCTTTATGTGTCCATGTACTTAATTATTCAGTCCTCTGAAGGCATCTAGTTGTCAGATGGGGTCATAAAGAGGAGCTATGATGGCTTCAAGGCCATTATGACATAATCACCACAGACCATCAACAGGATGCAATACTAATTTGAGTTTCAAATACAGAAAGGACTTCTAGAGGTCAGGAAAGAAAAGAGAAGCTACAGAGGCGCAAGACATTTCTTAGTTTTTATGTGAGTGTATTTCAAAGTCATTGTCATAGTGGAAGCAAGGTAGATTCTTTGTTCGCAAAGTCAAAACATGAACTTCCACAAGTTGGTCGTTCATTTGCTGCTTGGATGTTTAATATCTTTCTAGTTACAAACAAATGTGAAAACATTCACAGACCTGATACATAGTTACTGTAAGTGGTGGTGGTTCAGTTTGGGGGTGCAAAGCGTTACCCCACATTGTAACCATTGAAAACTGCCATATAAGAGCCCTGGCTTCTCCCCTATTGGTTAAATCACAGTGCTAATGTGACTGCCAAATATCAGGGAGGCATTTAGGGGTTTCACCAGTAACAAGCAGGTGTGTGTTACCCACTGGGGGCAAATGGGAAGGAATGAGAGTAAAATGCAGAAGGAACCTTCATGCTTTGCTTTATTCAGTTAATAGTGTACCATAGTATTCCAGTATAGTGCATGCTGTACTTTTTGTCGAGTAGAAACTTCAAATGAGCATCCCGTTTTCAACCATTAAATGTCTATTTTAAGCGTAGTGTATATGGAGTCACTGTGCTCTAAACACAAAAGCAGTCAGCAGTTTTTTATTGTTTTTGTTTTCCTCATTGAAACTGTTTGGTGCTTGTGGATTGAAGGCTCCAATCACAAATGATTCCCTCTTTCCATGCACCTTTCTTGGTTCACAGCCTTCAGTATTTGTATTTTTTTATCTAAAACATCTAGCCCTGTTGCTTCATAAAGTTAAAACATAGAATTTGTCAACAGAAAAGGACTGACTTGTCCACCCCATCTTACCAGATGAACCTTGCCTCGTCTGTCTCAGCAGACCATAGCTGGACTCCATTGACCCTCCCTCCTTCCTACCCATTTCCTAATATTTCCCTAGGTCTATCCCCCACATGCTTGAAGCCCCCTACGTTTTTTTCCCCCACCACTTCCCCAGGCAGTCTATTCCAGGCATCTACCACTCTTTAAGTGAATTAGTACTTCTTCATATCCCTCCTAAATGTCCTCCCTCCCTCCAGCTTCATCACATGCTCCTTGGATCTGGTGCTTTTCCTCATTTGAAAGAAACTCACCTCCTGAACCATGTTCACCCCCATTAGGCACTTGTAGGTCTTAATCATGTCCGCTCTTGCTCTCCTGTCTTCCAGGGTGCACATGTTGAGATCCCTCAGTCTCTCCTCATAGGGGTTTTGGTGCAACTCCTGCATCACTTTAGTTGCCCTTCTCTGGACTGCTTCAACCCTGTCTATGTCCTTTCTAAAGTGAAATCTCAAGAACTGGACACAATACTCCAGGTGGTGTCTCACCAGTGAGAGCTATAGTGACACCACTCTGATGAGCTAGTCAACTAACAGTCATATATACAGTGGTATTCCCCAGGATGAAACACAATTCTACAGCATTTTGCAGCACTCTGCAGAATGCTGCAGAAGACCTACTGAATAAAGCTATGAAATTTCAATGGTAATTAGTCCCCTTTGTCATTCAGTAAAATGTGATACTTCCAGGATGAAGTGAATGCCACAGTTTCCTACATGACAAGGGGGACTAATTGCCATTGAAATTACATTGCTTTATTCTATAGCTCTGCTGCAGCATACTGCAGAGTGCATTAAAAGTGCATTTCATCCTGGGGGATGCCACTGTACATATATATATATATATATATATTATGGTAACACGGTAGTGCTACCATAGTTAGGGTTGAGGAGCCCTTTTAAGGTTAAAGGGTCAAATTTTGCACCTTAATAACTTTGCCACCATTCAACGGATTTGCCTGAAATTTGGAATGCACAATCAAGAACCATACATCTTGGGATCTGCCAACTTTTGTGTCAGTCCAATATAAGACTGTGGAGTTATTAAGCGTGATCTGCACACACATTTATGCTTTCTGGTGAATTCTTTGCTTGTGCCTACAGGTCGCACGGTTTGCACGACCAGTCTGAAAACTTCAGGGAACTTGCAGCCGGTGTCCCTGATGTGCCTTTCAAAGATTTCATGAAAAAATATTAAACGGTTCAAAACTTATTCAAAAAACAAGCTCCCATTATAAGTCAATGGGAAAAGTTAACAAAAAGTTTGAAAGTGTCGCAAATGCAGTTTTTACTTTCGCAGATCTGCCATTTTGTTTTCAGTTGCTGGTCAGAAAAATGCTTGCCATTTAAATTTGGGACCATCTACCAACACAATTCTTTTTGTGTTTACCTAGTCGGACCCTGAGGATGCTAGGCATGTCTTTATTTTGAGGTTAAACACCCTAGAAATATTTTTTTCAAATTTCTGGAGAAATAGTGTTGCAAAGTAGTGTCACACTCATGAAAGTATCGCAAATTTTTGAGAAAGCTTTCGCAAATCACGACACTACTTTTTCAGACTATGGCCAAAATGAGAGCAGTTCTTTGCCACCCTGCTGCAAAAGAACAGTTTGGCCTTTTGAGCTAAGATTTGGAGGGAATGCAGCCAACATCTCACAGATGTGCCTTTTAGTGGTTTGGTGAAAAAATATTGCATGGCTGAAAAGTTATGGTGCTCCGAAGTTAGCATTTTTTCCCCATAGACTAACATGGTGGCGTATGCCATGTCTTTCAGGGCTCGCATCTCGAAAACGATGCAAGATACAGATTTTTTGTTGTGAGTTACATAGCCCAGTGGGCTATGCAATACCAAAAACCTATCCAGGAAAATCGTGATTTTTATGAAATTTAAATTTTTTTTCTACGTTGTGCGGTTGCTGAGATATTTGCAAATAAGTAATTCCAGTGCTCGTTTTAAGCTTCAATGCCCATTACAATGCATACATCCTTTGTGTTTCTCTATGCAGCTGTTCAGCAAAAACAGAGAACGCACTTCCATTACTGTTACACTTACTGTTTCCACTTGCATTTATGTCTCCGTTTGCATTTCCGTTCCCGTACATGCCACCGTGTGCGTTACCCTTTGCGTTGTCATTTGCGCTTGCATTTTCATTACTGTTACCATTTGCAATTCCACCTTGTGTTTGCATTGCTGTTCCTGTTACTATGTCACAAGACATCACGTGGCAGGAGCATGGAGTCCAAAGGGCCCCCGTGCTCCCGCCTCTGCATTACATTCACTATTTACATCATCATTCTCAAAAAGTAGAGAAATTAGAGGCAAAAAATGCCATTTAATGCATCAGTTAGGGTTTTTCCACAGCGAAAAAAGTGAGGAAATTCGGTGTTAGGGTTGAAACTACCCTTGGACCCCTCCAGCCCAGCCCCCAACTAGCACTGGGGTGCACGTTGGGGTCATCGGTCCTAACTCTCACCCCATTCTCCTATTCCTCTGCTTCTTTACACATGTGATGGGGTGAGAGTTAGGGCCAACTACCCCAACACACACCCTGATGCTGGTTTGGGGGTGGGCTGGAGGGATCCAAGGGGGTTTCAACCCTAACACCAAATGTCCTCATTTTTGGCCCTGTGAAATAACCCTAACTAATGCATTAAATGGAGTTTTGTCTCTAATATATATATATATATATATATATATAGATAGATAGATAGATAGATATATAATGTGAATTTGTGTATGTGTACATGCCATAAGAATGCCAGTGATAATGCAAGAGGCACATGGAGCACATGGAGAAAGAGAGAGAGAGAGAGACTGGCTTTCTTTTAAACATGTTTAAACTTCCTCTGACCTGAGGAGCAGCTGCTTGCCAGGAAGATAAGGTTGCATTTCCAGGCCCCTTAACAGAGTTATGGCAAAATCCATTTACCTGTCATAAACCATGTACTTCAGAGGCAGGATGCTCTGGTTCTAGGAAACTGTTATGGCATGTTGCATCTTATGAGGTTAAAGTACCAGGAACATCCTTTCTGGCAGACCAGTGTGAATTGTCTTACAGGTGTCAATTGTATTACCAGTAAGACAGTAGAGACATCAAAGGCCAATAGGAAAATGAGATTGTGGGGAAAAAGCAAGAGCGACATCTACTTGCCTAAAAGAGAAAGCCCTTTTGGGATTAGATGATTCTTTTTCTTCAGGCTTCCTCCAGCTATTTAAGGAGCTGACATAGTGCCACATTCTCTAATTTCTGCTGAGCATCTGCAAGGGACACTCTTCTCCTGACACAAGAAGCAAAACTGCTGAGACCCAAGACTACCAATACAAAGGAAACTGAATCTTTCATTTACTTTCTTTGGACTTCAATTTACTATGGACTTAAGGTAAACTTTAGATAACAGTTAAAGTGCATTTTTCATGTATATTTTTCCACTTTTATTTCTGTTATTCTGTGACCAAATTAGTGCATCTTTTAGTTGCAACTGTATGATTATTATTTAAATATTTTAGTAAAAACATTTGTTTTTAAGAAACCAGCCTAAGTGAGATTTCTAAATTGTGTGTGAATTGTGGTACAGTTATAAATAATCTGTTATTGCTAAGGGATGCCTCCATAAGCAAGCAATTAAGCAAGGGTCTGTAAGGTATATCTGGATAGAGATAGGGAGAATAAAGTCTCACGGGAGAGTCTATAGAGATTTTGAACCAGGTTGTTGCATATCCTGTCAGGGAAGATGAAATCAGGAGCCCACTGCTACCCCAAAGAGAGTGTGATGCCTGGATCTTCCCCATTTGTGTAACGACCAAGAAGGGTTCATATTTGGCTACAAGACTCAAGACTGGTATTGTGCCCTTATCCAGAGTTTAGAGGGTTGCCCTGGGTCCTCGTGGTTGGTGTTCCATCATGATATCAGCAAGCAGTCTAAGAGAACATGAGGAAGGTATCCGTGTTTCCTCCATCACAGATTGCACTTAGGGGTAGGTACTGTGAGCTCAGTGGACCTGATCTTCAGGAGTGAGTTCATGACAGATATGGCGCACAGCAATGGGATCCAAGAGATCTGGTTGCATAGTGTTACAATTCGAGGGATATTGGTGGCACATGCATAACTGTTGGATTCAAGCCCAGTGTATCAGATTGATAAACTTAAAACAGTCCACACACAGTCAAGGCAGAGATTTGGAAAAAATAATTTGGTTATAGTGTAAAGTTCCCTACCTGTTTTTTTTTCTTCTTTTCGGTGTACGCTGCTGTAGTAGTAGTTAGGGAAGAGGATGGGTTCCAACAACAGTGAATACACTAAAGGCTACCTAAGGCAGTTGTGCCAAGAAAGAGGGGTCCAACATATGGGGGGGTGAACCAAAAAGCACCTTGTGGAGGCTCTCATGGCAACCGATGAGCAAGCGGTTGCCTCAACCCTCAAGTCACAGGAAGTAAGTGAAAGGGACCAGACCTCGGGTGTGGGTATGCCAAGGGATGTTGTAGAGTCCAGTCCAAGAAGAAGGAGGACAGCAAGACCAGAGGGAACCCAGAGCCCCATCCCCAAGGGAAGGTCACCACAAATCTGGTGCCAGAAGGGATCAGGCTGCAGCTGGAGTTAAGGAAACTGGAACTGGAATTCAAACAGAGGAGGTTCAAGATGGAGTTGCAAGAAAGACAGAGCCAGAGAGAGGCTGAGGAAAAGGGAAAATGGCTTCAGAGAGAGGCTGAGAGAGAGAGGAATAAGAGTGCTAGAAAGAATTAAAACTGGAGAGGCTAAGACTCCAACAACCAATGGTAGAGGAGGTAGGTGGCAGGGATAGACCTGAAACTCCAGGGCTGGGAAATAAATGAAGTTCCAAATTAATAGAATTTAAAGAGGGGGAGGATATGGATGGATTTTTGAATTTGTTTGAAAAGATCTGTATCCAGGCCAAGGTACTTAGGGAGTCCTGGAGCTTCTATCTGTCCCCACTATTTACTGGTAAAGGACATGAGGTGCTGGGTCAAATGGACAATCATGACAGCCAAGATTACAAGACACTTAAAACTGCTTTACTTATGAAGTATGAACTAACTCCTGAAGCATACAGGGTTAAGTTCCGTAAGCTCTGGAGAAGCCCTGACATGAGTTATAAGGAACTCACCACAAAGCAATGTCAGTTTTTGATATGTTGGTGGGAGGGAGTAGAAGCAAATTCTGTGGAAAAAATTGAGGAGGTTATGTTTCTAGAGCTGTTCTTTTGGGCTTGCCAAGCAGAGTTGAAAACCTGGCTAGAGGACCGAGATACAAAAACAGCATAGCAGGCTGCTGAGCTCTTGGATTGCTGTGCCAGGAACAGGCCTGCTCTGAAAGGAAGTGAAGTGGGTGTAGCAAAGCAGAAAGGGAAAAGCGCGCCTTCAGGGCAGCTAAAACCCTCACAACCTCTGCAGAAAGGGGGAAGCCCCAAGTTACAAAAAATGGATTTCTCGGATAAAAGAAATGATAACTGTTGGTTTTGTAAACAACCAGGGCATCTTGCTAGACAGTGTCCTAAAGAGGCACAGGGTGGACAGGGTGGTGCTCAAATGGAGTTGGGTGCACTTTGTATCCTGAAAGCATGCCTATAAACATGTGGGAGCACATACACCCAGTTACCATAAATGGGGTACAAACCCATGGGTAAAGGGACACGGGGGCATCTCTTACCTTAGCAAAAGGGAATTTGGTTGGGCCTGAACAGCTTATTCCTAATCAGTTTGTAACAGTAAGGGGATTCACTGGGAAGGTGAAAACTCTGCCACTTGCTAGTGTCCTCCTGGAATGGAATGAGGCAGGAGAGAGGGCACAAAATGTGGGCAAGGCAGACAACCTTGCTTTGGATGAGATTATAGGGAACATTCTCCAGAAGGGGGTGGTGTGTGTGTTGCCCGGAGTCAGATGGCAAAGGTCAGTTGTAGTTCCCTGAACCCCATAGAAGCCCCGTGGAAAAAAAAATGGGAGACTTCCCCAAGTAGCAGTTCACAGAACAGCTACAGAAAGTTACTCCAAGGAGGGAGGGATAACAAATGGTCAAAAGGTTAGGGATGGCAGTAGCCCTGAATGTCCTGACACCAGAGCTATGAACCTCAGTTTAGGAACTGAAGGGGGCATGTCTCATGCCTTGGGAAAATGTGAAGATTTTGCAGCTACTCAGAGAATGGACCCTAGTTTGGAGAGGCTGAGGGCTTGTGCAGAATCTTACAGGACACAGGGAGGTGTTGTGAGACATAGGGTATTTTTAGACAATTGACTGTTGTATACTAAGGACATGAGGACAGAGGGAGAGTTGATGGGCAGGCAGCTTGTCATTTCCCAGGGGTATCATTAGTGATTGCTCAAATTGCTCATGACAGCCCCATGTTTGGGACATCTGGGAATCATGTACACCATGCAGCGATCAGCCCAGAATTTCCACTGGCTCAACTTCACCAGGCAGGTGAAGGAATATTGCAGGTCTTATTACCAATGCCAACAAATAAGTAAGGCAGGTAGTAAAATCAAAGCCTCACTAATTCCCTTGCCCATTGTGGGGGAGCCATTCCAGATGCTAGGAATGGATATTGTGGGACTTTTTAGTACATCAAGCTCCCTCAAGAAAATGTTTCTTGTGACGGTGGTAGATTATGTCATCTGATACCCAGAGGTGATCGCCCTCTCCTCACTTAGGATAGACAAAGTGGCAGATGCCTTGCTATGGATTTTCTCCCATGTTGGGTTTCCACAGGAGGTTATCACTGATCAAGGGGGTACCTTCATATCAGACCTGATGAAATGTTTGTGGGAGAAGTGTGGGGTGGTACAGAGCTGAACAACACATTATCACCCACAAGCCAATGGGCTTGTGGAAAGGTTTAATAGTACCCTAAAATCATTGCTCCAAGCATTTGTGGAACAGCATGGGAGGGACTGGGAGAAACACCTTCCCTACCTGTTGTTTGCATACAGGGAGGTGCCCCAAGAGTCAACAGGGTTTTCTGCCTTCAAACTGTTATATAGACATAGGGTGCATGGGCCCCTAGACTTGATCCGCGGGAAGACTGGGATGGCAAGCATGCACCCAGGGAACTTCCATCATGGAATATGCCTAAAGCTTAGGGAGAAGCAGAAGGAGCTTATGGGAGCAGCCCAAAGCAACCTGTCAGCTGTCCAACAGAAGCAAAAGGTCTGGTATGACTGTAGAGCTAGAGCTTGCTCATACAGTGTAGGTCAGGAAGTCATGGTCCTAATTCCAGTCTGGAAGGACAATCTGCAGGCCAAGTGGGGTGACCATACAAGGTAGTCCAACAGGTAAATGACATTATTTATATTGTAAAACTGCCTGACAGGAGACATACCCATAGGATGTACCATGTCAACATGATGAAGCCATATGCAAATTGGGCTGACATGGTATCTGCAGTGTGTAGTCCAGGGGAAGGGACAGACCAAGAAGACCCTCTACTGGACTTGCTAGAGGAAAGCAAATGGGTGTCATCTGTGGATGCAATCAAACTGTCACCCCAGTTTACCCCAAAACAGTCCTAGGAAGTGAGGGAGGTTTTAGAAGATTTTGCCCCTTTGTTTATGGCCAAGCCTGGATGAACTCCCTTAGTGACACATGATGTAGACACAGGGATGCAAGTGTCCATATGGCAGACAGCCTACTGGGTGTCTGAGGCCATCCTAAAGGACATTAGGAAGGAGGCAGAAGAAATGTTGAAATTAGTGGTAATCCAGAAATCCCACAGCCCTTGGGCCTCACCCATAGTCCTCATTCCCAAGCCAGATGGCTTTACTTGCTTTTGTGTGGACTATCATGGAGTCAGTGCCATCAAGAAGTCTGACACTCACCCAATGCCATGGACAGATGAACTATTGGACAAGTTGGGAGGGGTGATATATCTTACCACCATTGACTTGATGAAAGGGTACTGGCAGGTGGAGTTGACTGCCAGAGCTAGGGAACAGTTGGCCTTCATCATTCCAATAGGCTTATTTGAATTCAGGGTAATGCCTTTTGGCATGAAGAACACCCCTGCCACCTTCCAAAGTTTGGTTAACCAGATATTACATGGTACTGAAGAGTACACAGTGGTGTATCTGGATGATATTGCCATCTTCTTTGCTAGTTGGAATGAACACCTGTCCCACCTGAAGGAAGTATTAGGAAGGATACAGATGGCAGCGCTCACTGTCAAGGCTGAAAAGTGCCAGGTGGCTATGGCGGAGATGGCATACCTAGGCCATATAGTGGGGCAGGGGCAGCTTTATTCTAAGCAAGCCAAGACTGAAGCAATAGAGGCATGGCTCAGGCCTGAAACCCAGAAGCAGGTTAGGTACTTTCTAGGGACTGCTGGGTACTATGTAACATTTGTACCAAATTGCAGTACCCTGGCAGCTTTCCTACTGTATCTGGCCTGATTAAGAAAAGAATGTCCAAAAAGGTAAAGTAAAGGGGGCACTGTGCCGTTCCCCTGTGTTAGTCAGTCCAGATTACAATAGGCAGTTTTTTGTACAGACAGATGCCTCAGATGTGGGGATTGGAGCAGTCCTCAGTCAGACTCTAATCAGGAAAAAGATCACCTAATAGTGTAGCTTAGCAAAAAGTTACTTTCCTGTGAGCAGGTATATTCCTCAGTGGAAAAGGAATGCCTTGCACTGGTATGGGCCCTGAAGAAATTAGCGCCGTACCTCTACGGGAGATGCTTCAAGGGACAGATTGATCATAACTCCCTGGTGTGGCTAAATCAGATGGGTAAAACAAATGGTTGTCTCTTAAGGTGGAGTATTGCCCTACAGTCCTATGATATGACCATTACTCACAAGGCTGGATTGGCCAATATTAACGCAGATGGGCTATCTCACCAGTTAGAACAGTAACAGAATATGTGAAAACCTTACCATGCATTAGAGGGCGTGTTCCCACAAATTCAGTATGTAGTTTAAATGAAGCCTGCAGTTGTTCAAAAGTAATCAACAGTCATGTGACATGTTTCAATCAATGAGCTTGAAGGAGTTTTATGGCCCATTTTATGAAAAAAGAGAAGAGGAAGCTATGTACAGAGGTTATATAACTTTCAAGCCAAAATGTGTCTAAACATTATGTTTTTCCAAAGTTTGCCCAAGGATTCAGATGCTCTTTACCTTAGCACTAAACATTGGCTGTCAGAATTATATATATTTTTTTTTATTCAGCAGTATTGCATTTCTGACATCCTTCCTCAACAATGTACTTTTTTAAACTCTTGAAGAAATTTTCAAAACAGCTTTTATTACTTTTAATAAATGATTTTTGTCAAAAAGATGGCTGCCACTAGGCATTTTTGAGACTCTTTTTTTTCTTGAGGTTGCTTTTTACTCTGTATGAAATGTGATGACATTAGGATGGCACTAACATGTCTCCAGTTGTAATCAACAAAGCACTTCAACAAGTTGTTTATGTTTTTCAAGGTGGACAGGACTAGAGTGCAATAGAGAGAACTTTTAAAAAACTTCAAACCCACACAGAGGATAAAGCATGGGCATCAGTGAGCAATGCTGTGTTCACTTCAAGTGGTTGCCATGATAACTTAGTAAACCTCAAGAGCGCAGCTTGAGAGGTTTACTGTCATCATGACAACCACAAGAAGTAAACTCAGCATTGTTGATTCACTGATGCCCATACATTGTTTTTTATAGTGTATGGGCAACAGTGTACATGTCTGAGATCACTTCATCACGAGTGACAAAAAAAAAAGCCCAGCGTTACATTTTAACTGCACTTCTAAGGTACCATAGCAATCACATTCTTATCTTGAATTGCATGAAACAAGTCATGGTGTGTCTGAATAAAACACATGATTATTGAACATTCAAAAGACAAATAATGGAATGATTTGCGGTCTGTGGTTGCTGGCATAGAAAATGCTCATGCAGTCATCGCAATCGCTTATTTCAGTGAATGTAAACTGTTAAGCAGAGGGATGATTTGAACAGAAAAGAAACGAGCGATTGGTGGTGCTGCTAGGGAAACTAGGTCATGTGGGCATTCTTTTTTGTTATAGCATCATGGTGACGTAGTCATAATGGTAACTCATGATATGGGCAAGTCAAATTGAGCAACTCAATGTGAGCAACTCAATTTGAGGTGCCTGTGAAAACAGTGACTATGGAACTACAGTGAGGTGCAGTGAGAGTGACACTAAAGGTACCAAAAGAGTGTCAGGAAAAAGAGACCATAGTGCATCTAGATTTATGGAGGTTTGGTTGGCGAGGCAGTTCCCAGCCAGCTGTTTGGTCTAGTGGTAGGAGTGTCTACCACTAGTGTGGGAGGCTCCAGGATAGGAGCTCATGGGTTGGAATTCTGTTTTAGTTCCTGGTATAGGGACTTATGTGTATTTTTGTGGTGCTGAGTTACCTGACCCCCAAATGTGTGCCGCATGCTCCCCAGCCTCCTTAATGTGACCCCCGAATAGCCCCCCCAAGTTACTCCTCTACCCCAGTGTCAAGTCCCCCCAGAGTTGATTATTAAAATAATGGGGGGTGTAGGGGGCAAAGCCCTCCCCCGCATAAAAATATTATTGTATTTTGCCCCGATAGGGACTGTTTTTGAGGGTCCTTGTTTTTGGAGTCAGTGTAGTCACATCACCGTTATTGACTTTGGTGGTGTGCACTTGCTGATTTGTAGATCACTATTATTTCATCGCTGTTATCACACGGCAACATCATGATAGCATAACAACATCCTGATGTCACCGCAATGGTACAACAACAATGTGATATTTAAAATTCAATGTATAGCAGGGCTCTCCCATACACTATAAATAGAATTATCAGCTCAGGAATAAAACAGAATGTTAAGAAATACTGGTACCTTGATGTTTTTCCCCTAAATACATCATTACCAAAAACTATGTGATTAAAATGTCTGCCAACTAACACATACTGCTGCTATAAAGATCAATTGCAGTGTTTCTAAAATGCTTTTACCATATTTTATTTGCCCATCTTGAGAAAAACCACTCTGTATATATTGTAAACAATGTGCAGGAACAGAAATTTCTCATGTTCAGATGCTGTTTTACTGCCTATCTTTTTTGAAGGTTTCACAGAAAATCCTTCAGACATTTTAGACCAGCTGGCGGAATCTTGAGTGAGTGCTGGTTCCATTTAAGCAACAATGACATCATTTTCCTCAAGGTCCTGGCAGCTCAGTACATCATATTATGACATTCAAAAATGTGTCTTTGTTTCCAGTTTTCTGGTGGTAGCCTGTATTAATCAAATTATTCCAGTAAAACACCATGACTAAATATATATCAATTTCTTTATACTGATTAGCACTTGGTGCACAATATAACCCCCCCCCAAAAAAAAAACATCAACATAACAGACGTCTAACATGAACATTTTTGTTTCTTTTGTTCTCTTCCTGCCCTGATTGAAGCCCCAACAGTGTCCTCCTTATTTTAAAACATTGTCCCCTAAAACATAATGATTAATCTATGAAAGTAAATAAATATTTATTTGTAATGCTTTATCAAAAAAGTCAATAGGCAAAAAGCCTCAGACAATTGAAAGCAAACATGAGTTGTTGCCATTTTATAATCTGGTGTGTGTGTGTGTGTGTGTGTGTGTGTATGGGTGCGTAGGTGGTTGTGTACTGAGCTGCCAGGATCTTGAGGAAAATGATGTCATTGTTGCCTGAAGGGAATGAGCACTCACTCAATATTCTGCCAGCTGGTTTAAAAATGTCTGAGGGATTTACTGTGAAACCATCAAGTAGAAGAACATTAAAATAGTATCTGTACATGACAAATGGCAATTTCTTCATTTCATATGTAATAAATAAGGCCTGGGGGTCCTTATGTTAAGGAAAAGGAGAAAAGTTTATAATATGTTTGTAACATATCTGCAGTTGATCTTTAAGCTCTTGTTTCAGAGTGAATGTCCTTTGTATAGATCCATTTCAGTAGATACAGTTGATTGATAGATCTCAAAACTAGAGAAATTTCAAGTTACTTCTTTCTCTTCAATGAGCTCTTTCATCCCCCAACCCACCTCTAACCATTATGAGAGTCAAATCAATATCCACATTCATCCTGTGACAGTTCTGAACTCTGTGAATCAAATATGTCTAAAAGGAGCTCTCATGGTGCCCAGTGAAAGGGCTATGGGTCATCTTCTTCAGCTCACGTAATGTGGAGGCTGGTCACACATCAGGAATAGAATCATCATGAGCCACAAGGGCTAAGCTGAAAAACATTTTGTCCCCATCCAAGTCTCGACTGAAAAGTAACAACACTGGCCTGGCCTTGATTTCTGGTGATGCTGCCTCCCAGTATTGGCAGGGCATGCAGCACTTGGAGGTATTCATCAGAAAGGGGATGGGGTCGGGGGCTCATCAGTTAAACCCCAGTGGTGACAGCCATCCATCAACCAACTGCTGTCAGGTCTATAATGAGATCTGTAATTGCGCCCTCTTCCTGTGTGCCCCCCGCCTGGGAAGTGTCATGTACAGAGTTGGCATGAAACCGCACTGCAAAAAGAAAAGCAAAAGGCAGACACAGGAAGGCTTCTTGCCTGCCACAGCTCCACAGCCCAATCCAAGGCTAATTAATTTGCTCTCCCTGTGATGCTCCTCCTGCTGTTCAGATTGACTTCCCTTTATTTAACCTGTGAGTCCCTGGGCTGGAGAGGGTCAAAGTAGAGGAAGGCCTCCATGTCCTAAGCAGGAAAAGATGGCTAGCATGGAGCCAAAATATCCTGACATACAAAGAGCAGAAGGTATTAAATTCACTGGGATTTTCTGAGGGAAAGAAAAGCATAAATTAGGGAACCCATATGACCCAATTGTGTTACCACAGCTGGCTAACGGTACTGTAGTAGTGTGTCCCTACTAAATGTTATACACTTGCTACAAGAAACTCACATTTAAATTCTTTTCAGTCTCAAAGTTCAGGACTACTGTAATCTAATGAGCACAGCTTATGTAAACAGGCAAAGGAGTAACTTTTCCAGCTGAGATGGCTGAGTTAGATTAACAGTCCACAGGACAACCCACAGATGTACCCATTATAGTTACAGTTAGATAAAAAAGTATGCTTGCTGTTCCATATAGTAGGCATTACTCAGTAACGGTTTCATATTACTGTTCATTTGCCAAGCAAGCAGATAATTTGACACAATAGTTATTCCTTCGTAGCAACTATCCTCTCTGGAAACCTAGCTAATAAATATAACCACTGGGTAGTGGCACTAACAGGACATCTCTTGGAGTGGATAATGTTCAAACCTGGAGCTCTTTTCTTCTGTGAGTCTCTATAAATGTAGACTGCAGAATAGCAGTGATCTGTTTTTTCCAGAATGTTATGATAATTTTGTTGTGTCCCTCCCTGCTAGCTGCTACAGTATGCTAACATCTGGGTAAGGCAGCTATAAGCTAATTCATATTTAGTTTATTTTTGCTTCTTCAACAACCCTGATTGTGGAACCAGGTACAGCATGTCAGCATAGCTTAGTTGGTAGAACATCTGCATCTGGGCCAGAAGGTTGTGGCTTCCAGTCCCATACCAGGATTGGCTCATACCATAAAGGTTGCAACCGAGTGTAATACTAGGAGTTGCTGTATCATCAGGGTGTGCTATCCTTCAGATCAGATATTAAATGAAAGTTGCTTCTAACCATCTCAGGTGCTGTCCTGGTAGGTTTTCAGGTAGAAATAAAATAACCTAAGGTAATTTTCACAACAGTAGGGATTTTCCCTGGTATCCTGACCAATTCCCCTTCACATAAAACTGGTTCATGCAATTGCCCAAGGCTATATGGGGGTGTTGATGTGGAAAATGGCTGTCACTACATGTCAGTCACTTCACTACCAGTCTGTCTTTGCTTGTAAAGTACTTTGGGATACAGTGTATATGATGAGTGATGTATAAAGGCTGATTCTTCTTCTTTTTCCCTTCTACACGCCTGGAGAAAACTGAACTAGCTCCATTGAATCACAGCACCCTTAAAAGTGTAACAGGGCATTACATTGTATGCTGTGATGGAGAACAGCACTACTAGTTTTCTTAATATACTGTACTTTCTAAAATCTTTTAAACAAATTCCTTTTTTTATGGCTACAGTGGATGGAGCCAGCAGTCGTCTTGTGATCAGCTTTGATAGCTGGCTTTCTGGATTCCAACCAAGGGGCAAATGCAAAGTTGCAGTAAAGCACTCCACTCTGTCATTTGTTTAGATGCCCCCCCACTTTGCGAGTGCACAAATTTAGTTGGCATATATGCACTGAGCTCAAGGCAGAACAGTCAGCCATTCCCAAGCTGGCCACCAGAGCTCAGTGTGCATGTGCAACTGTTGGCACAGGTGTACTGAGCCACAGTGGCCATCTTGGGCATGGCAGAGAGTTACACATGAGCTCAGTGAGTGCTCATAAAGTGCCAACTGCAAATGTGCTGGCTCTGACCAGATCTTATTTACTGTGCTGCCCATATCCTTTTCTTTACTTTTACTTCTCAGTGTGAGTGGTGAACTGCAGTGCTGGTGACATGTAAGTGACTAACAACACTGGAATATGAAACCCTCTATTTACTCATAAGACCACTTCACTGTAGGTGAAAGGGATGCAGAGCTCTGCTCATAGCTCCTCTTCCAATGGCAATGTGTTTATTTACCCAGGATAGTAAGGCTGTGATGCAACATATTGTTTCCAGTGGGATTTTGCTTCTAGCTATAGTATTTCCACAGCTGAGTGGACTGGAGCACTGAGAGGTTAAGTCACTTGCCCACAATCACACAGTAATTATTTGGCTCTAGCAGGATTGGAACCTGCCATTTCTCATGTTGGTGCTCTAATCTCTAGACCACACTACCTCTAATAAATAATTTTAATTAGCTATCTAATCTAGTTAGTATCTCAGATCTCAGTTAGTTTAACTGACCCCAACATCTTCAGTTCAGGTTCACTGAAAATGGTCCAAGACATTTTTCTTTTCTTCATTTTTGGAGGACCTGGGTCAAACAGTTAAGAACATTATGTTTTGGATCATAATGTCTAACAATGAAGTGCACATGTCAGAATGTGACACACCATGCATAATGACAATGCATTCTGGAAAACTCAGAAGCACGAGTTCTTGGCTATCGCTGAAGACATTTGCAGATCTGAAGTTCAGAATTACTGCACATATTATCAGAGTTCTTAACGGAATGTATTTTTTAGTACAGCCCATCTGACAGTACTCATTGGCATTAACTAAGAGTGAGGTGGTAACAAAAGAGTATACATGAAGATGGACTTGCAGTACCTCTTAAGGGCATGCTGGGGCAGGAAAGTCTGTATTATTTTTCTGCAGTTCTCCAATGTAACAGAGAAGACAGCACTCACACTGCCACCAGGAACTCTCTTTCTTTCCTTCCTGGTTGGCCACAGGCAACATACACAGCAAAGAGTTGCCCACAGTAAATCCCATTATACTTTTATAAATGCTAATAGTGGCAATACTGCATGTCCTCGGATATGTAGTGCTCTAGTTTGGCACAGATACCACCAGTTCAATGACTTTATGTACAGGCTGTAGACCAACTTTTCAAAATATATACCCAAACTGACTGCACAAAATCGAAGGTTCCAGTTCCAGTGCAGCAAGAATATCCGGAACTGGGAAGGGAGAAGCCAGAGAAGGCGAGGGGGACAGCAAGGTCAGCACCCAGGGTGGGGGCTGACCAAACGAGCAGACACGAAAGACCGTTAGGCCTATTCTGCTGGCATTTTAGTATGTTAGTATGTTAGTTTCTTGGATTGAGGACACAGATTAATAAGGATTCCTGAGTCCTGAAACTTTCCAGGCTCTCTTTTCCCCTGCATTGTTAGACAGCAGTGTCAATGTGAGTTTAAGTGTCTATGCAAATGCTTGGTTGTTGCTGGCCCTTCCCACTGCCTGTATAGGTGAGATGCTCTCCAGATGATTAGTTTTGAGCCCTTATCTTGGAGGAATGGAGAGTTAATGACAACAGACAGTAAGGTAGCAGCAGAGATGGGGTGGGGAGGGGATAAGTACTCCTTGCCAGAGGCAGCAAACATGTAGGAGCAAGTGGAAAAGAAAAAAAAAGATCTTGAAAGACAATGTCACCAAGTTGGAAAGAGTGAGAGAGAGAGAGAGAGAGAGAGAGAGAAAGAGAGACAGTGGGGGACAAACATAGACAGAGAAAAAGAAAAAGAGAGATCCTGAGGTCACACAGCCTCAGAATCCTGAGAGAGAAAGAAAGAGATCCTGATGCCGCACAGTCTCAAATCCTGAGGTCGCACAGATTCACTTGCAGAGATAATGAGAATACAAACAGCTGTAAGGACCTAGCCCTCACGGGAGTCACATGGGGTTCATGAGAGCCCACTCCAGCTTTAGCAGCAGAGGAGGATAGATCCTAGGAAATTACGGCAGAGCTGTAGGTGGTGAGTTAAGGAGATGTCCTCCATCATCAGTTGATGCCATAATGCTCCAGGAGGAGACCATGCATGTGTACCAAGCATGGCCTGTCAGGTATATGTCTGTACCCTAGGAGGCTAAATAATGTTTGCTGTTAGGCTGACCCAGTGGCATGGTGGGCTGAGGCACTGGATGCATCATGTTCTGCCACACTGCTGTCCCAGGTTTTGGAACAGATATGGATCTCCTCTGGGGTGGATGGGGAGGGAAAATTGACCATACTTAAGACAACTCTCCTCCCTAATAAAGGGCAGTTTGTGTTCTGCTGTTCATTTGCCACCTGGAGGTGTCTGGCTGGCAATATGGCGAGACCCTACAGAGTGAGAGACTCCAAATGTAGGGTGCTGAGGAAGTCTCCACAGAGGCAGAGCTCACACATTGTGCCCACTACAGGCAAGGTGGGCCCAGGGTAAAAATAAGGCAGAAAAAGACCTTGTTTGCAGGTGAAAGCCTGATTCCATGCAGGCCCCACACCAGCAACTGGGCCCCCCCCCACAGCCCTGTGGTACAGGATGACGGAGGGAAGGTAAGCCCTCGAGAAACCAGGTGACTGTTATTAGCTTCTCATTATGAACTAGGCATTTAAAGGGATGCTTTCAACTCCTCCGCAGGCTGAACTGGACACTTTAAATTAATTTGGGGGTTAATAGCTTCTTAAACACATCTGTGCTTAAGGTCTCTTAGTGGGATCCAACTTTGAAAAAGAAAATCTGTATTTTTATGGTGATTGTTCAGCACTGCATTATTACCATTACTTACATGCCAGGAAAGCACTCAATAAAAGATGACTGGGGCACATATGTTTTGGTATTACCACCCCGATATGATGCCCCATGTGCTTTTTTAAGTTGCTTTAGTTTACAGGTCTTATGGGCAGAATCAAGAAGTAACATCCTCAATTAGTTTGAAAGAACCAGACATGGCCAGTCGGTTGTTGACAGCATCACTTTAATGAGTGCATAGGCACATACTAGTTGTAATGTACTGATGTCTTGTAGGCAGCATGTATAGTAAGGTTTTTTGCTCACTCTGAATTAATGCAGTTCTTCAATGTGTATCTTTTGTTAGCTTGACACTTTCTCTTTGTTTATTATTGAATCTCCTTTGTAAGGTCACCTCAAGGCCAGGTATCCTTAGCTAGCAGTGGAACCAGTGAACCAGAGGAGTGTCTATCTCTGCAAAGCAGTGTGCAAAAGATAGAGATTTGTGCCCAAGAGGTGGGTAGGCAGAAAAGGGGCAAAATTCAGCAGAAGGGCAGACAGCAAGGAGAACCAGGGATAAAGGACAACCAAGGAAGGGGCTGGAGTAGAACAGTAAAACAGTCTAGGAGGTCAAATCATGGAAAGCCATGTGTGCAAATGCCAGGAGCCTTAGCAACAAGATGGAAGATCTGGAGGCTGTCATGGTGCAGTCAGACCTGGACATTGTGGCCATCACTGAAACCTGGTGTAATGATAACAATGACTGGGAGATGGCCATACCTGGCTACAACATATTCAGAAGAGACAGAGCAGGCAGGAAGGGAGGAGGAGGAGTGGCACTGTATGTGAAAAATGACATAAGGGCCACAGAGATCCAGGAGGAACAAAATAGGGCAGAGATACTGTGGGTTAAGCTGGAAAGGAAAATGGGAACAGCCATCTGCACAGGTGTGGTCTATAGACCACCAGCCCAGGAGGAAGAAACAGATAGGGAGCTGATGCTAGCCATCCAAAGGATGGCAGACAAAGGTGAGGTAGTACTGGTTGGAGACTTCAATATTCCAGACGTGGACTGGAGCATCCCAGCAGCTGCATCAACTAGGAGCAGATTTATCCAGGATTCCCTTCAGGGTGCCTTCCTCAAGCAACTCGTCGTGGAACCAACTCGGCAGAAGGCAATACTGGACCGTGTGCTCACAACAGGGACAGTGTGATCGGGGTAACAGTGGGGGAGCACCTGGGGAACAGTGACCACCAGTCATTGTGGTTTGAAATCACAGAAAGAGCAGAACCAAACCACACAAAAACACGTATCCTGGATTTTGGGGCAGACTTTGGGAAAATGGGAGATACTTGAAAGAGGCATTAAGGGAATGGGACAGGAATCAGGGGTTGAGGAACAGTGGGCAGTATTTAAAATGGGGATTACAAGAACAACAGAATTATGCATTAAGCAGGTTAGCAAAAGGAAAAGGAAGAGGAGACCATTATGGTTTTCCAAAGAGGTAGCAAAGAAAGTGAAAGCCAAAAAGATTGCATTCAGGCAATACAAAAAGACACAGGCAGAAGGGGATAGGGAGAAGTACCAGGAGAAGCAAAGGGAGGCAGGGAGGTCAGTAAGGGAAGCCAAAGCTCAGATAGAAGAACACATTGCAAAATCAGTGGGTAGAGGCGACAAAACCTTTTACAGGTACATAAGTGAAAAAAGAATGACAAAGGGAGGGATAGTGAGACTGAAGGGGGAGGATGGGGGCTGCGTGGAGGATAACAACAGTAAAGCTGACATATTGAACAGGTATTTCTGCTCAGTCTTTACTGAGGAAGTGGAGGGTAATGGGTCTGAAGGGAGTACAAGGGGTGAGAATGGTGCAGAAATGGACATAAGTCCCTTTACACGAGAAAGAGTCCTGAAGGAACTGGAAGTAATAAGAGTTGATAAAGCAATGGGGCCAGATGGGTGCACCCCAGGTCCTTAAAGAACTAAGAGAGGTGGTGGCTGAACCTCTGGCTATCCTGTTTAGCCGATCACTGGAAACAGGGAGGTACCCAAAGACTGGAGGACAGCAGATGTAGTCCCTTATACAAAAGGGAACAAAGAGGAAGCAGGGAACTACAGACCAGTCAGCCTCACCGGTAGTGGGGAAGATCATGGAAGCACTACTGAAGGAGAGATTGGTGAACATCTGGTTGTCAATGGACTACAGGACCTAAGGCAGCATGGTTTCACCAGGGGAGGTCATGTCAGACCAACCACGCTGAATTCTTTGACTGGGTGACTAGAGAGGTGGATCAGGAGGGCAGTGGACATGGCTCATCTGGACTTCAGCAAGGCCTTTGACACTGTGCCACATAGAAGACTATTATACAAACTGGGGAATATGGGTGTGGGCAGGACAGTAGTGTGGTGGGTAGGTAACTGGCTGGGTGGCAGGACAGAGGGTGGTGGTAAATGGCTGTCACTCCACAGAGGGAAGAGTGACCAGTGGGTACACAGGGATCAGTGCTGGGACCGGTCCTATTCAACATCTTCATCAGTGACATTGCACAGGACCTAGAAGGCAGAATTTCACTGTTCGCTGATGACACAAAGCTCTGTAACAGAGTAGACACACCAGAGGGTGTAGACAGAATGAGAAGGACCTGCAGAAACTTGAAGAATGGTCAGGGTTTGGCAGTTGAAATTCAGTGCAAGAAGTGCAAGATAAGGCATATGGGCACAAAAACCTGGCACAATATATCAGTTGAGGGTGAGGATATAGCATGCACCAAGCAGGATAGGGATCTTGGGGTTATCATCTCTGATGACCTTAAGGTAGGGAAACAGTGTGACAAGGCAGCAGGTAAAGCAAATAGGATGCTGGGATGTATAGGCAGGGGCATCACCAGCAGGAAAAGAGAGGTCATAATTCCGCTATACAAGACACTAGTGAGGCCCCACCTGGAGTACAGTGTACAGTTCTGGAGACCATACCTACGTAAGGACATAGACAGGGTAGAGAAGGTTCAGAGGAGGCAACAAAGATGGTGCATGGATTGCATCACAAGTCCTATGAAGACAAGTTGAAGGAACTGAACATGTACTCCCTGGAGGAGAGGAGGAGAGGGATATGATAGAGATATACAAGTATCTCACAGGGAGGAACAGGGTGTAGGAATACACTATTTTTAAGCGAAAAAGATGTTCCAGGACTAGAGGGCATGGGATGAAGTTGGAGGGAGGACGATTCAGAGGAAACATGAGGAAGAATTTCTTCACAGAACGGTGGTGGACAAGTGGAACACCCTGCCAGAGGAAGTGGTGGGGGCTGAAACAATCACGGGATTTAAGAATGCATGGGATAGACATAAAGGAATTCTGGAGGTCAGGGCAAGGGGCAACAGACTTCTAGGAAAACATAAACTGAACTTACAAGCTCAAATGGGCAGACTGGGTGGGCCATACGCCCTTATCTGCCGACACTGTCTATGTATCTATGTATCTATGAATGTAAACTCAGTGTTCTTCCCAACTGGTTCAGTAAAGGAAGGAGGGGGATCAAATATTCAAAACATATGACACAGGTACAGTTCCCAATATTGGGATACACCTGCAGCAAACAAAATGACCAAAATGTTTCATAGCTTTTTTGAAACATTTGTTACAGTTTACTGGTTTTAAAGTAAATCAGTGATGCATGTGCCAATTATTAAACACATAAGTCTTTATTATGCACAACTTACAACAGTAGTGACCATGTTTTAATAAGTCTAATGTGTTGTTGCAAGTTGTGCAATTATTCTACAATCTTCACACAAGTCAGTGTGCACATTGGGGGCCCTTTGGGAATGCTACCCAACTGGTTTTGTGTGTGAATGCAAAGCAGTGCCCATAACATTATTTGAAATTATTAGAGTCTACCCCCGGTCTCTTGGTCAACAATCCCTCATTCATCGAAGTAGAATCTAATACAACTGTCCAAGGTGTGTATACTGGATCCGGATAAGAACACATAAAGACTGCTCCATTCATTTGCATATACAGTAGCCACTGCACTATCCAACATATGGGTTTGCAAAGCACTTTGAGCTAATTTTGCAAAAGGTCATATGCAAGATCCAAATTCTGTTCTCTTCCATTCTATTCTATTCTGTTCTGTTCTGTTCTGTCTTGTTTTGGTCTGTTTAATTCCATAGGTGAGCTGGGTATAACAAAAGCTAATACATTATTAATTCCATTGTTTTCTACAGTTTGCAAATAAGAAATTTTTTTTGTTTTACTGTGAACATCTAAACTACATGGCTGCTGCTGTTCCAGGAGAAGGCATTGTCAATTATTTCCTGTATTCTGTGCCTCTCCCAGTAGGGGGTGCTGTAAGCAGTGGGGCAGGAATGCCTATTCAGGAGATGCTTTGGATGAAGCATGAAGTAAAAAAAAATTAAAAACATAGGTAGATGAGACTGACAGACCTTTAGTTGTGACAGGACCTTTCTTTTTTCACCAAGTAAATTGAATGCCTATCAGCAAGTTTCAATGTTTTGTGGTCTCGACTCAACACAACATCATTTTTCACTGTGTCTCATTATTTGTAAGAATGCCTTCAGATTGATTACCAGCTGGCTGACAGATTAATGGGCAGCACAAACCACAGTCACCCCTGCAAGAGCATCATATAGCAGCAAGGGTTTTGAAAGCTGTCTGACTTCCACAAAGATATACAGATCAGGAGATTATGAAAAAAAGTTCTATGGCTTTCTTTTTTTATTTGACAGTGATAAACAACAAAGGCAGCCCACATCACCCTCTTTTAAGGAGCTAGGTTCGAAAACTTTTAATATTGCGGAGTCTTTATACTTTCTAACTCCCTTCGCCAGAGGACCACAACACCAGTTCTTGGAAGCAATGTTACACAGTCAGTTGAAGATCCTTCATAGTTATAGGCTGCCAGTTCAAACTAGGATCCTGCAAAACAACTGTCTCCATGTGCACCTGTCAACTGCCTTGCAGTATCTGTAGTCCAGAGGGAACTGCTGAACAAGAAGTGACCTTCTTTTGTTTTATTAATGGCATCACTCATCCAGGGCAGACTCTCGCACATGCTATAAGTTTTATATGAGGCATCATATGTGAAACTACAGAACCTTATATTCTTATCCTGTCAGCAAAATAAAGGGTTTTCACTACTGCTACTTGTGAGCAGGGCTAGATTCAAATTAACAAACTGGAGATGCCAAATCAAAATCTCCAGCAGGTAAGCTGAAGCAGCATCTCTTCTTACTGGTCTACAATATTTGGAGCTTCTGTTAAGTTAACGAATGGTTGCTACATGATCCCCAACCACATAGAACAAAGCATGCTGCCTGGTCTGGCAAGTAAAAGAGCATTGCATCCCAGTATACGCGGTTTAGTCCACAATTATGTGCCATTGTTAAAGAGGATTTCTGACTACTAGCAAACAAAAAACACTGTTGCCATCATCAAAAACCAATTATGCAACATTAAGGGGGGAAATCTGCGCTAAAAGCCTCACACCCAAGTGTGGGGCTGGTCTCAGTTTGCACTTTGTATTCAAAAACATGTTTTTTTGCTTACTGATTACTACTGTAAAGTAGACTGTATCAGGCCGATTCTGTTTGCTTGCAAAATAACATTTTCCATGACTACAAATCCCAGAATCCGCTGCAGCTGACAGCAGAGGAGGGCTGCAACAGTGGGAGATTAAATAGCCTGCAATGCAAGTTAAAGCATTTATAAGCTCTAATCAGATGTATGCCTTGGCTAAGTGCAGTCCTCTGTGACTGCACATAGCTCTGGTAACACAGCAAAATCACCAATCAAAAGATCTGCGCTGATTAAAACTCTGAACAAGCACTGCAGGCTATTGAATCTTCTGATATTAGCTGCAGGGGATTTTTGGATTTGTAGTTACTGAAAATGTCAGCTTGCAAGTTAACAGAATCTGCCCGATACAATTTAATTTGCTGCATCAAACAGTAAGTAAAAGAAAAAAGATTTTTGCACACAAAGTGCAAACTGGGACCCATCCAAAACTTGGGTATGGAGCACTTAGTGCTGACTGTTCCCCATTAAAAATTAAAAAACTGAGTTTCTCGCATTATGTTGTTCAAATTCTCAGCCCCTATTATATAAGCCACTAATCTATCTGTTTAATCTCAGCCTGTCAAGTCTTTCAAGAGTAGAAAAAGACTAATGTAGTTTGTTTTTTCCAAGGGCAGAAACAGTACATCCTTTAATGATGATTATAGACCAATTTAAATTCTGACTCTAACATCAAAAGTATAAGTCAGGTGCTATCCACATAAGTGACTCATGATTTTGAGTCTCCAGTAGGGAGAAGGTGAGGGAATTGCATGAAAACGTTATCTACTCAACAGCAGTTACCCCTATGGACCTCTGCCTCACTTTCATTACAAGCCTTGTTGCCATGTTTTTTTCCCAGTCCAGGAAGAAGAGCAGTGGAATTGCTACCTTTACAACTGAACCAGTGACTAGCACTTTTGACTGGGTATGGCCAGCATTCTCACCACCAGAAAGTTTGGCATCCACAACTCAAGTAGATCTCCACTGGCATGATGCAGAATTCCTAATCTGACTTATGAACATGTGC
The DNA here is from genome assembly GCA_016271365.2 of Neoceratodus forsteri. Lineage (NCBI taxonomy): Eukaryota > Metazoa > Chordata > Ceratodontiformes > Ceratodontidae > Neoceratodus > Neoceratodus forsteri. The sequence goes on along the minus strand of CM057449.1, from coordinate 603,328,147 downwards.
AGCAAAACAAAACTCTACTATCCATCATGAGACCAACAGGGGTGGCTTTCTTATCTAGAGTGCCAAGATCAATAAAGAGGCTCTGAGACTGTCAACTCTTAATCATGTTCACTAGCAAAGGGTAGATATGGCCATCAAAATTGCATGCATTTGTAATGTGGGTTACATGGCTAATGTTTAATATAGTAAAAAGGGACTTTGACAACAGTTGTTGATAAAGTCTTTTATATAACTAAATGAAAAAATATACTTTTTGCACAAGAATGCATGGCCCTTGCAGTTAGTTTTGTCTTCAGGCAATGACAATACCAGGAGGAATACAAGGTGCCATGAAAGCTGAGTAACGTTTCTTCACATAGTTGAAAAAAATGTATCACCATTTACTTTCTGAAAATGTCTTTCATCTAATACAATCAACAGGATTTCCAATTGTGGGTACAGATGCAGCTGTTGGCTTAAGCCTTGCGAATGCACCTACAGTGTAGTCCATCTCTAGTACCTTAAGTTTTGCAAAAGTTGGATATGCCTTGCAGTAGTGTATGTCCAAAGCAGGATATTAGCAGCATCAATAGTTATGAAAGTTGCTTCAAAAACTGACTCATGCTAGACCATGAAGAAAGGGTCTAACAGATATTCTTTTGACACACACTGATAAAAATCTCATGTTTATGAAACCAGGCTGGTTCATCAAAATGTGGATGCAATGCAATGTGACTTGCATAAAAAAAAAGATTTTGAATATCATTTCTGATAATTTTCAAGCAGAGTGGTGAAAGACACGCTTGACTCTATGCTACACCTACAAATGAACAAGGGTGCAATTTTTTTAGTTCATGTGATAAATCTGTTATCTGCTAAATGTAGGGGAGTACTGCCTGAAGTGGTTAAACCTTTATTTTCTTCAGGACAAATCCGGGCTTCCCCCTCCCTGTGCTGCTTCACCATCTAGTACACCTCAGCCTTGACCTTAAGGGACTGCACACTCCAGAGTCAAAAAGATAATTTAGTCTCCCTGGAATCCTTTGAGCAATTAACTGCCAACAGAGTGGAATCATGCCAGACTGCAGAGTAATTTGGAGATGGGAGCAGTTGCCTACCATGACCTCAGCTGAAACTACCACACTTGTCACTGCTGTGATAAGAACCCAGTTTATTTAAACCCATGTCTCCAGAGATTATACTAAACTATATTAGCCCCACATGGAACACCACAAGAATCAATGACTAAACCTTCAAGAAATCACTGATTGAAGGATCATTTTATATGGATACACAATCCACTGTAGTAAAAAAAAAATCTACTCAGTTTTACACATTCTTATATGTTCAACAAAAGACACTTGTGAAGTGCAGTGTTCATGAGTTACTTTAAGCTTCAGGGTCCCGGCAGAGCGGGGGTTGATTTCTGGTGATGTCATCTTGCATGTTGAAAACTGTCCCCCTGTACAAATGACTGACATGTGAAAGTCCCTCCTTCAATCTAAGAAAACAAGTCACCACCATTAACTGCAGGCAGATCTGCTACCAAAGAGCACTTCTTCCAGGAAACAGATATGGATGACAACATCAAGATTCTGTTTTGAGATCTAGGTGCACTGATGGGGAAAACTAAAAATGCCAAATGCCATATTATGCATATGTTATGAGAATACAAGTCATTTTAAAGAAGTAGTGCATGTTACAGAGGGAATTGTTTCCTATACCTTTTGATTCTATTTTACATACATACATACGTACACAGTGTTGGCAGAGAAAGACCTCAAGCCTACCCAGTCTGCTCAATCTAGCCCCACCTACCCAGGTATCCCCAGACTTACCCTTGTGCCAGAACACCCTCGCCCATTTACCAGAATCCTCTTGTGCCTGTCTGATACATTCTTAAAGCTTGTGACTGTCAGCCTCCACCACCTCCTCTGGCAGGCTAGTCCAAGCATCCACCACCATCTCCTTGAATAAATACTTTCTTATGTTACTCTTGAACTCTCCTCCCCCCAGCTTCTAGCCAAGACCCTTCATCCTTTGGCAACTCTTGCTTAGAGAAACACTCCCCTCCTGCACCCTATTGATGCCATTGAGATACTTAATGGTCTGTATCATGTCATCTCTCTCCCTGCTTTCCTCCAAGGAATACATATTCAGCTCCCTCAGCCTCTCCTCATAGGCCATCACCTAGAGAACCCTCATCATTCCTGTAGCCCTCCTTTGCTCCACCTTGAGTCTGCCTATATTCTTCCTCAGATGAGACCTTCAAAACTGAATGCCGTACTTGAGATGAGGCCACACCAAGTCTTGTAAAGGGGCAGCAGGACCTCCCTCCTCCTGCTGGTAATGTTCCTCCCTCTGCAGCCAAGCATATGGCTGGCCTTCCCCACTGTCACTTTGCATTGCCTAACCACCTTAAGATTGTCTGCAGTAATAACCCCCAGGTCCCTCTCTTGCTTCATGATTGCCAGTTCTACACCTCCCAGGTCATATGTCACTCCAGGGTTTCTGTTTCCTATGTGCATAATCCTGAGCTTTATTACATTAAGTGGAAGTTGCCAGACTCTAGACCATTTCTCAAACTTTTAAGGTCTCTCCTCATCATTTCATCCCCCCCAGCTAGTCCACCCTTTTGCAGATCTTGGAATCATTCACAAATAAGCATGCATTTTAAAGTGTCATAGTTTTCCTAACTTGTAAGATGCCCATTTACTGTATACAATTTTGAATATGCTTTAGTACTTTTTTGTACATCTGACTTAATAACAGGAATGCTCCTTTCAATATGGCTATACTCAGTTTTGGAATGACAGTTTATGAGCTTTGGGACCTAGGGGAGCCCATAAGGGCGCTATCTTTAAATTGAGCACCACTTCTTAGTATATGTCAATAGCAGTGACATGTGAGCTATTGAAGCTCACTTCAGTGCTTGGGGGGGGCAGAGCCCTGGCAGCCCCCCCCCATAATTCCATCACTAGTGGCTATAATCCAGTTTTCATGATTATTATGTGCAAATATTGAACAGCCACTATCCCACACGGCTAGGGAGCACTGTCAGCTTCACCAAAGTTCAGTACAGTCACAAAAAAAGTGATTCTGATGCAGGGGCAAATCTATAGTTTCAGCTACACCTGCATCAAGACACAGTGATTGGGGCAAACTGTTGACTGCTATTTTCTGATATGTTGGTGCATCTGTGAAAGTTTACTTGATTACAGCAAAAAAAAAAGACACATGCATCATCATTTTAATGCATATATCATTTCATGAGTGCAACTTCTGGCACTTGTGACTGAAGTAGTAACTCAGTTGCATTTCTATTTTCTGATATGTTGGTGCATTTGTGAAAGATTACCTGCTTTACAGCAAAAAAAAATAATGACACATGGGTCATTATTTTAATGCACACATTATTTCCTGAGTGCAACGTCTGGCGCTTGTTACAAGAAGTAGTAGTGCAATTGCTCTAAAATTGTGACACATATGTGTGTGAGACTCCACACATCTGGAGGGCCTTTCAAGAAACAGTCTGGGGGGCAGTGGAGAATAAAGCTGAAAGCCTGGGGGAATAGGCATATTAAAAGGAGCACTCTTAATAATTTCAAATGTCAACAAAAATGCTAAAGCAGAGCCAGAACTGGGAAAAGGGACAAGTTTACAATGCAGGAGAACAAGGACGATCTAAAATATAATTATCAAAGGATAGATCAAAATTGTCCCTGTAACACACACTGCTGCTTTAAGAATGCAAACATTCCTATCACTTTCAGTGCAGCACATACTGTAGGACAAAAACATTTTAAAGACACATAAATTGTGACCAGGAAAGACACACTAAGCTTATATATATATATATATATTTATGCGTGTGTGTATACATCTGTATATTTATTATAGTGGCACAGTAGTGCCACTATAGCTAGGGTTGAGTATCCCATTTAAGGTTAAATCTCAAATTTTGTACCTTAATAACTTTGCAACCATACAATGGATTTTGCCTGAAATTTGGAATGCATGGTCTGGTACCATAGATCTCTGGATCTGACAAGTTGCGTTACAGTCGGATGTATGGTTGCGGAGCTACAGTGCACCAAAAAAGACATAAATTACACATTTCTGTGCATTTCTTTGCTCATGCCTACACCCCGCACAGTTTGCGCAATCAGTCCAAAAACTTCAGGGAACATGCAGCTGGGCCTCCCAGTGTGCCGTTCGAAGATTTCGTGAAAAAATGTTAAATGGTTCAAAAGTTACTCAAAAACACTGAATCCCATTATCGTCTATGGAAAATGTTAACAACCAATGCAATACTTTCACAAAAGCAGTTTTTACTGTAGCAAATGACCGTTTCACTTTCATGAGTTAGCCATTTGTTTTCAGTTACAGCTCAGTAAAATGCTTAGCATTTAAATTTGGGACCCTCTAGGGACACAATTCTTGTTTTGTTCACCTAGTCAAGTCCTGAGGATGCTAGCCATGTCTTTTTTGGGGGGGTAAAACACCCCAGAAATATTTTTGACATTTTTGTAAAAGTAGTGTCATAAAGGGGGAGTGCAGGTATGATTTTGAACCCTACCACCAACTTTCCCTGCTTTTGTCACTGTGGAACAACCCTAACTTTTGCATTTACATAGTTATTTGCCATAAAACAATATATATATATATATATATATATATATATATATATATATATATATATATACACACACTTATGTATATAGTATTATAGTGGCACAGTAGTGCCACTATAGTTAGGGTTGAGAACCCCATTTAAGGTTAAAGATTAAATGATTGTGAGATGTTTGTCCATTGAAATTGATATTGTTTTGTACGATGAAAGTATTGTATTTGTGTGTTATCTTTGAGTGAGCACTTTATATGTATAGTTATGTTATTGTCTGATAACTTATTGTAAATTGTTTACTTTCACACAGGACAACTCTGAAAATAGGTCTTTTCGACCTAAAGTTTGTAAATCCTGTATAAAAATTAAAATGTTTACTACTACTACTACTTATATATATAAAATCTATATGAGTGTACGTATGCATATATATGTGTGTATGTATATATATATAAGTATTTATATATTCATTGCAAAAAACTTTGCTTAATCAGTTATCAGTTATCAGTTAGGGTTAGAGCAACAAAAGTGGGAACTGAAAAGTTATGGTTGAGTCCCTAACCCCCGCAGCACCACCCCACCTCCCACCCCACATCCTTCACACACAGATAGATGCCGGGCTGTGCAATGGGGTCATGAAGCCTAACTTTCACCCCATTCTCCTTTACTTTAGCATGTCAACCTGTTTACACGTGGAATGGGGTGAGAGTTGAGCCTCCTTACCCCATGGTGCAGCCTGATGTCTGTTGGTCTGTGGAGGAAGTGGGGGTGGGGTTGTGGGGTGGTTAGGGGCTCAACTCTAATGTCTTATTTCTCCATTTTTGTTGATTTAACCATAATACATCAAACACATTTTTTTGCAATTATATATATATATATATATATATATATATATACGCACATACGTATACACACACACACACATATACACATATATCTATTATATGTATTCTATGCAAACAACTTAGTTAATGCATCAGTTAGGGTTGTTCTACATTGACAAAAGCAAGGAAATTCAGTATTAGGGTTGCCAGCCCTTGCACCCCACCCCCAACCCGCCAAACCAACAGGTATCAGGGTGTGTGTTGGGGTCATCGGACCTAACTCTCACCCTATACCATGTGTAAACAAGCTGAGGTGGTGCAGTGTAGGAGAATGGGATGAGAGTTAGGGCTGACAACCCCAACACACATCCTGATGCTTGTTGGTGGGGGTGGGGTGGCAAACCTAATATCGAATTTCCTCACTTTTGTCACTGTAGAACAACCCTAACTGATGCATTAACAAAGTTTTTTGCATAGAATTTCCTTCCTTTTTAAGAAAGAATAGAAAAGTAGAAAGTTGAGAAAGTTGGTGGGAGCGTGAGGCCCTTGTAAATTTCGGGTCACATTACATACCTAATGACTAAAAAGTACATTGATAACAGCACGGCCAGCCTCCAAACAAATGTTAATCTGGTAGAACTATAGAAAACACTGTCTGCAAAATGTAAACTGCGCCACACAATATATCCACAAAATATATATTGTCTGACATGTAAACACCGCAGTTCACATCCACAGGACATGCCGTAAACACCCTCCAAATTTCAAGTAAGAAGACCAAACCATTTCCAAGATATTCAGTGTTAAATAGGACAGGAAATAAAACATGATACTTGCCCTATGAAATGTATCCTGTTATTATTTCTTATGTTGTTGGTTTAAATATTAGCTGAAAGTAAATGTTATTAATTATTTTTATATTACACGTCTAAGAAAATATTGCAAAATATTGTCTGTCTTGAAAATATGGTGATAGCCACAAGAAGGATAGGGGCTAGTTGAGAAAAAAGCTGTTCTCAGTTCCTTTATGTTCTTTATATAAAAACTAGATTCAGGATTCCCTGTCTGCCTCCCTGATAAAGAGAGGAGACATTATGATTTTGCTGGAGAATGGAGTGGCTAACCTTCTGTACTCATAGGTTTAGACTGTTCTGTATTTAAAGAAATCCCCGCTCAAATGAAACTAGGGAGTGGAACGGCTTTACTGTCTTGTTCAATGCAAACAGTCACTCCGGAGCTTCCTTAAGTGGCAAAGCTTCGGGTTCACTCTTGAAAGAGTGAAAAAGTTAAGAAAATTACTGCCCCTTTTATAATAAATAAGAGAAAGTGCTGAAGAGATTAATTTAAATCAGGAGCATGTCAGCTCCTTACTCATTCTCTCTCTCTCTTTCTTTTCTATGCTCCTTTCTCCTTCTAAAAAGGCAACCCAGGAGCAGAGTGGCTTTACTTCTGCTTCAAACCAGAAAGCCACTCCGAAGCTCCCTGACAGTATGGAAATCTGTGTTCACTCTATATGAGTGAATCAAATAAAAGACAGACTCCCACATTAGAAATATCTGCAGGAGAAAGAAAGCAATAGAAATAAAAGTAAAAAAGGACCGTGCCTGCTCCTCGCTCTCTCTCTCTCTCTTTCTCATTCTCATCTCTGACACAGCAACAGCACGAAGAGAGTGGCTTACTATTTCCATGTAAATTTCAGCTGCTGCTCAGCTCATAAATGCTATCCAGTTACACAGGGCATTGTTAAGTCCAGCAGGAAGTGTATATTTTCTTTTCCCAGGGGAACTGCCTTGTGTTATAAAAACAAACAATGGCAGTCAGAAACAAATAAAGTAAAAATGGTCCCAGTGCTATAACCATGCTGTAAAAACAAATAAAAAAGGACTACCCTAAATTGCTTAAAATAATAAAATGCCCTTGTACATGAAAATACCAATACAGATGTAAAGGAGCCAAGAACAAATGTTGTTCTTTAAAATATTGTATAAAATGCTTAACTATTCCAAGAGTAAAACTTGTACTAAGCTTACCTGGCTCCAAAGGCTACAATTTCCCTATATATTCCATTATAAAAAATCTGGCCATCTTGTCCCTATTTTGCGATCAAAGATTGCGAACAAAGAATCTTGCGATCAAAGAATTTACAGGCTCGCAATCAAAGAATTTGCTGGCTCATGAACAAAGAATAAAAAATGCTATAAATAAAATAATTGAAGGAACTGTGGTAAACCACCACCATGATTTGACAGAACGAGGCCCCTGAGCAAAACCCACCCTCCTTTGACTTCCTAGGGCACCACTGGGCTGAGAAAATTGATTTTATAATCTGGCCATCTCATCCCTTGCTCACGATGCACGATCACGATCAAAGAATCTCATGATCAAAGAATTTGCAGGATCACAATCAAAGAATTTGCAGCCTCACAATCAAAGAATAAAAAGTTCTATAATTAAAAAAATATGAAGAATTGTGGTAAACCACCCCATGGTTCATCAGAACAAAGCCCCCCTGAGAAAAACCCACCTTCATTTGTCTTCCTAGGACACCCCTGGGCTGAGAAATTAGAATTTGTAATCTGGCCATCTCGTCCCTCACTCGCGATGTATGATCATGATCAAAGAATCTCACGATCAAAGAATTTGCAGGCTCGCAATCAAAGAAATTGCATGCTCATGACCAAAGACATTTTTAAATGCTGAAACGTGACTTTTTCACTGAGTTGAACCAAACCAACAGCATGCCTCGATAGAACAAAGCCCCTTGATCAAAACCCACCCTCATTTGTGTCCCTAGCCCATCCCTGAGCTGAGATATTTGTGTATTTATGTCACGATGCAAGATCATGATCAAAGAATCTTGCGATCAAAGAATTTGCAGGCTCGTGATCAAAGATCGTTAGCAACCCGCCATCAAAGATTTTAAAAGCTTATAACTCTATTTTTTGACCTATTTGGATGAAACCAAAGGCATGGCTCGATAGATTGGAGTCCCCTGAGTAAAACCCTTCCAAGTTTTACTTCAGGAGTGACCCCTGATCTGAGATATTTACGTTTTTGAGATCGGAAATCTAAAAACAAGATGGCGGACCTCGCAATCAAAGAATTCTCAGGGACAAAGATTCTTGAACTGCAAGGCTGCAAATTCTTTGATCACCAGGTGGGACAAGATGGCCAGAACACCATTCTTTGCTCACAAAACATACATATAAATTTTCCCATTGATGTATAATGGGAACTTCAAAGTGGCATAACTTTTGAATGCCTTAATATTTTTTCACCAAATGAAAAGTGGCATGTTCGGCCACCAAAGCTCTTTCAAACAAGCCACCACACAATAGCCACATAGGGCCACATCCAAAATCCCAAAAGCTGCCTCCAAAAATGGATAATTTTGCATTTTTTAGCATTTTCACATGCAAAGACCGTAAGTCCGACCGAAATAAAAATTTGGCAAATCAAGAGATCTACCATGCCCCACCAAGCATACCAAATTTCAGGCAAATTCATTGAATGGATCCAAAGTTATTAACTTGCAAAATTTTTACTTTAACATAGAAGTGACAACTGAACCCTAACTATAGTGGCGCGACCGTGCCACTATAATATATATATATATATATATATATATATATTATATATATATATTTCCACATGCACCCTGAGAGTTGGTTGCATGGACCTGTTTTATTGACAGGGGGAATATTGGCTATGACACCAGGGAATGTTCCCTGCTCTTCTTCGGTAAGTGGCAAGTGATGTTTTACATCCACCTGGACAGTGATCAGAGATATACAGAAGGGACCTCAGTTTAATGCCTCATCCAAAGGATGGTACCTCACCAGTGTAGTTGGAATTAATTACCTCCAGAACCCAAACACGTCTGAAATCACCATAACTTTAAACTGAGAAGAATCAAAACATTTTCAAGGCCATACAGATGTGTTTCCTGCCATGTGTCACAACTGATACACACCTGCATTGCTTAAATTGCAGCAACTAGGCCACATAAACTGCTGTTTTGCTTCATGATGCAAGTGTAGATAGTTGCATTCAAAAAATGAAGCATGTGTTAAAATATTGTCACAGGCATCATATTTTTGCCATAAAGCCGGTAAATGACAAATGTGCTGACATGTTTGAAAATAGCATTTATACATTTTGGCAAATTTATTTTTTTGAAGACACAGCCCAAAATCTGAAACTGTACCTGTATAGAGACCTTTGAAAATCCTGCTGCTGGATCTGATTCTTTCCTACTCATAGTGTACAGAAAAGGCATAGAATAAGCCAATGCTTCAGTGCAGTAGCAGTAGTATTTCTGTTCGAGACATCAGGGACTTGGCTTTGGTAATGAGCCTGGCTGCTAGAGGGCTTGCAAAAGGGGGGAACTTTCAACATCCTTTGGATGCTCACCTCCTCTGGGGTAGAAGGGTGTCTATTCCCGTCACATTAGTGCCATATGGGGTTCACCAGATGGAAATGACACAACAGGATGGCTTAGAGTAGGTAAAGATGCCTGGCTTCACAAAATGTTCACAACTGGTGTCTTAAGTGGTAGAGACCAAGGAAAAAAGACTGGTTGTAGAATGACACCTATATCTCTTGGGCCCTATTTCTGTTGACTGAGCATCACTGGTGTGAAACTGGATTCAGTCACTGAAGGGCACTGTCCCACTTCAAAGGCTCACAGAGAGCAGGTACAGTACTATAAATCCAAGAAATGGCAGCAAATGGGGTCTGGAAGGGCAAGCTGAAGAAGTACAGGTCAGCCAGTTTGGGGGGCAAAAATAGTAATTAAATAAAATGTAAATAAAGCATAGAATAGTACTGAACAGAAAGTATATTTATGAACATGTTTCATACAAAAATATAGTAATATGGTAACTTATGGACTGAGTTATATAGAGGACCAGGATACACTCAGTTTGAGCATATTCCATCTGTGGAGTTATGCACCACAATGCCTGTTTGCACTGCACAGCATCTGCTGCCACTCCCTGCTGTGCTCTGCTACTGCAGTGTTGTGCATGGGGCCAGGGGGTGGTGGTGGGGAATCTGTGCCAGACTCTGGCATCCATCTCAATGCTTGGGCCAGCTCACCATTGGATTCCAGACTCCACATGTAGCAGGGTATGGCAGAATATAGCAGTGATCCAAGGACTGCCATATCCTCACTAGCATTTTACAAGATTCATGGTTGGCCCCAGCTCTTGCTGTTTTGCCTCCAGACCAGAAAGGAGGCACCAACAGTAGGAGGCTGGTGGAGGAGAGCTACCCATGCCTCAAGAATGCTATAGTGACGTGCTGGCCAGTCAGCACAGTGGTAGCACTATCGTTCGCAACTCCAGTGACCCAGGTTCAGGTGCAGACTTGGGTCATGTGGTCAGCCGGGGGAGGAGGATAAAGCATCCTTCAGATCACTATCCTCCTCCAGGGAGGGAGGGCAGACACTCCAATGCAATCGCACCACCTGGGTGACCACAGGTGTAGGTGCAGCTCGTGATGCTGTGGGTGGGGAGGACATCAGTGAGCTCTGGGATGGCCATCACATTGTGACACACCCACATCCCTTGGAGCTCCCAGTATGCTGACACCCTTGGGGATGGGAGAAAAAACAAAAAGACCCCATGGCCAAACCTGGAGATGGCTCCTGGCCTGTAGCCCTATCACTCTGATGATCCCCTGGGGTGCCTGACGAAGACATAAAGCAGGTGGTGAAGGATGGTAAGGGGATACCGCTCCTCCCTTTCTGCCATGGGGCAAACCTAGGTAACATGGAGGTGGCCCTGGGGGAAGAGGTTGGAGAGCAGCCAACCCAATGCCTAGGAGAACCTGAGTGAAGGTAAGGCCATGGAGAAGGACAGGGCATAAATAGCAAATATATATATAAAAAAGAATGCTGTAGTGGCCATGCAGAGGGGGGTGTATATTTACTAATGATGCCCTTATTTATTTTGGGAATGTGGCACATGCCTGCTAGATCTCCTGGCTTGCCCCATCCCAGCTGCCATGTAGCCACCTGTGAGGCTCAGGATCAGGTATGGAATGGGCCAAGGCTGTGAACAGAGGTCCCCCCATCTGTGGAGCGGGACATCTGTACACTACAGGCCCACATATTTGCCTCTCTACAGGAGCAGAAATGAGTTCATGTCTTTTGTGGGTCAGAGTCATAGTCATTTATGATCAGAAGGGGCTCTAGGGCCATACAATCTGCCACCAAACCCCTGATTTAGAAGTAGGAACCAACAAGTATGCTGTTTAAATATGTGCTACTTTATAGGGATTCTGCATTCACCCTACTATGCAGGGTACCCTGTGATTACCTTGGTAAGTAGAACTTTGTCCAAGCTTACAGTACCTTGAAAGCCTTCACCAATGTCATATCCACCATCTTGGATGGTAGGTTGTTCCATGCCCCCCCCCCCGGGAAAAGAAGTGTCTCTTAACATTTCTCCTAAATTTGCAGCATTGGGGTTTCAGGTACAGAATATCAAACACTGATTTCTTACCGACTGTAATCAGCCTTTTCTTTGCTCAGAAATGTCTCACATACAATCATGGACGTTAGCATTAAGTCTTCAATGATTGAGACATTGACTTTTGGCCAGGACTATGGATAAATATGGCTTTATGTATTTCAATTTGGGGGCCTCATATTTGTCAAACAGTTGGTATTCAGTTCAGATTCAATGTGTGGGGTGGAGCCACAAAAATTACCTAAAATCACCTTTTGCTTTCACCCCTACTAAACTAGGAAACATCAATCCAATCCTAGGTCTTCAGGCACACAACTGTCACCCAGTGAGTAAACAGAAGTCACTACCAGGGTTATTCAACCTCACCCACCACATCAATACAAAAATCAAAGCCTAGCACAGGACTTCTTTGTGTCTCCTGAGTAAAACAATTAGCACAAGGACCAGACAACAAAAGGATCTATCCCAACTCCCCCTACTGATCAACATAAGGTTCCTTGTAGCCTAACCAAGCACACCCTTGGTCCAGACTCAAAGCGCCCTGCCTCATAACATAAAGATTTTATGTCTACTGCCTTTATTTAAAAAATGACAGACACAGAATTAATCCATCACTGGGTGCTAGACTTCTTTTCTACCATAATTGCCTTCTTGCTCCTGTGACCCAGAAGTTGATTATCCATTATCTAATCTCTAAGCATAGTTCTCAGCCAATGGTGAAGGTGGGGCAAGCAGATGCCCTGTCCCATGAAGTACAAAGTAAACAGCCCCCTTACCATGTACGCATTGAAAGATGATAGTGTTAGCCAAACATACTCTGAGATTTCTATGTCTGTAAGTGGAAATCAACTCTCTGCCAAAGAAAATTATACATGTGACAAACACATGGTGCCTGTTTTAAAACATGGTGCATGCATCAAAGAAAATGGGGCATGTGTCAAACCAATAATGTATGCATCACAAAATGGTGCATGCATCAAACAAATTGTGCACATGGCAAAAATGGGGCATACCTCAAAGAAAATGATGCATGTGGCACAGAAAGGGTACATGCACCAAATAAATGGTGTGTGCTTCACAAAATAGTGCATGCATTATTTTCTTTGATGCAAGCTCCATGATTTGTATCCAGACTGCTAGATCCTCCACTAAACAGTCTTACAGTGCAGACAGAAGTCTACTTTGAAAATACAGGAGAACAGATCTGTTTAGGTATGTATAGACAATGTTATTCAACAACTGCACAACTACCTGTATGTAACCTCACTGACTGTTATTTGTAATTGTACTGCAATCTGTATTCTAAGTTCTGTCCATGTATCCTTTTATGTATGGCGTAGAACCTTTGTAAATGAGTTGCTTACTCAAAGGTCTTTCTGAATATTTCAATAAATAAAATGTTGTAGCATGTTAGAGCTGTTTTCAAAGGGTGAACTTATCTGAAGCATTTCAAGCTGTTTTAAGGCACTTTAAGCAGAATTTTTGAAAGGTGCTCTGACATACATGCCAATTTAGATACATAGAATGTGTCAGCAGATGAGGACTGTTGATCCATCTAATTTGCCCATGTTTTTGACTAGCCCCCCTACAATCTCCCTGATTTTGTTGCCACAATTCCTTTGTATCTATCCCATCCATTATTGAATTCCCTAACTATCTTGGCTTCCACCATCTCCTCAGGTAACCCATTCCATGGTGCCACCACTCTCTCCGTGAAGAAGAACTTGCACTTGTTTCTCTTAAACCCCCCACCCCAACCTCAGGCCATGACCTCCCATCCTTGTGGATGCATTTAGCTGTAACAGCTCATTTGTCTTGACTCTGTTTAACCCTTTGAGGTACTTATTGGTCTTGATCATAGCCCCCCTATCCCTCCACTGCTCCAGAGAGTACGTGTTGAGCTCCCCCGTCTGTTCTCGTAGCTCTTTTCCTGGAGTCCATGAATCATTTCAGTTGTTCTCCTCTGGACCATCTCCACCCTGTCAATATCCTTTCTTAAGTATGGCCTCCAGAACTGGACCCCGTACTACAGGCGGTCATGATTTTAGCACAGTTGCACTAACCTGCATCAAAATGAACACATGTTCTACCCTTCTGTTGTATGTAATGCAAATTGGGGCTATGCATTAATGTGAGCCAGGAATGTGTGAGAGGTGCATACCTGGCTTACACAGATCTGCACCAGCAGAAAGAAACATGGGGTGGGGGCAAGCACAAACTCATGCCACTGCATGGTGCCTCTCCATTGCCCTGTCCCCAGGAGCAATGCTGCACACTAGGCAGATTGGAGGACACAGATGAGCATTCAATCAGATGCTCAACGTGGTTCTATAGTAGATCTCTGGCTTCGGCCAAAAGGGGAATACTAGGACAGTTAACAGAATGAGTCTGGCTGCAGCCAGGGAAAACAGTAGTGCCTAGATCAAACAGCATGAATAAAGAACAGTCAGAAGACTGGCACCCACCATAAGGCTTGTGTAGTAATGCTACTCCTCAGAGACTGTAGACTCAGTTTGTTATATTATGCAAAACTCCTTCTTTATTATGAATCCTGAATAAATATCCAAAATGCCATAAAGCCCAGATAAAATCTCACTTGGTAAATCACAGGACAAATGGTTAACAGGTCCTCACAGTCCCAAATATGCAAAGTAGCTTGGAGGCTCCAACTGCCTCACAAGTGTGACGCTAGAGGATTAGCATTACTACACAAGCCTTATGGTAGGTGCCTGTTCTCTGACTGTTCTTAATTCTGGGATGGTTCCATGTCATGATAGTGATCACAAAACAGCAGTTGCTATCATAGCGAATGTATTTCACCAGAAAACATTTTGATGATATACAAACCCAAGCGACCTGGCTTCCAGCTATTTTAAGTGTTTTTGCGGTGGCTACGTCACCCCCCCATGCCACTCTGCAACCCCCTGACTAAGGATTGTTAACTCCAGGGAGGAGCATGTCGAGGAGGGGGCAAAACACAGCTGGAAAAAACAACAGAGAGCCGCATGCAGCAGCAAAACAATAACCCCCAGCATGTCTCGAACCCAGTGCCTGCTGCACTGTAGCCAGCCACTCTCACCACCACACCACAGGACTGGCTCAGCTGCAGCAGGATCTCCTACCCATACAAACCCTCCATCCTATCCCTCCTCTACACCTCCCTATCCCTCTCCTTCCGGTCGTTTTCTGTGCTACAGCATCGCTACCCTTGCAGGCTAGCTGATGATGATAGCACTATAAATGTGTTGCTGTTTCTACAGTCGCTCATTTATAATCGCTATCGTCACTGGTTACCTTCTGGGACAGTGCAGGATGTCCATTTTGTAAAAAGATGAGTAAGAGCAGACTGGACAGGCCCCCAGACAAACTCTTGGACTGGTCGTGTACATAGTTGCATGACTGGCTGGGGGATTCTGTGCGGAAGTGATGCACATCCCTTCTGTGAATGCAAGCAGTGGTCTGTGGGACCACCATTTTGTGGCATTCAGATGTTGTGCTGCCTTCGCACTGTGGGATTAGTGGAGTATCGGCAAGCCACCCCTTAATGTATAGGGTCCCATGTGCATAGTATCTGACTTACTGTAAAGCAGGTAAGCTAGTGCAAAACATCACAATGTTTGAAAATAACAGGTCATACAATTTTGTGCATTTCTTTTGATGCAGACACAGCCCAAACTCAGGATTTGTGCCGAAATCAATGGTTCTAAAAAATCTTTACCCTTAGATCCAATTTTGGACATCAAATGGCTACACTTAGATGTAAAGGATAGACCAGGTTATTTGTGGTCCAAAAATTGTTTCCTGGCACAATGATATCTGAACATTTCAAACTGATCATATGTAAGTCAGAGTTTTGAAAATTTGACTTATTTCTGTCTCAGTTTTAACAAACATTTGTCAATGCCAAATGTCTACTTGCTGGTATTAGCACTGGAAATGCAGGAGTTAGACAGATGTAGAATAGGAATGGCAGTGAAGTATTGAACTTCACTCCAACCCCACCTCCATCCTGCAAAGAAGGAGAGGCATTGGGGTATGCACTTGGGTTGTCACCCATAATGGTCATGCCATTTCACCTCATCCTATCCTGCAGACACAGACAAGTGTTGAGATGTGTCTTCAGGTGTTTGGCCTTACAGTCACCCCACTCCATAAGGATATACACTGAAATGGGTGCAATATAGGAGAATAGGATGAACTCTGGGGCCGAAGAGTCCAATGCACAGCTCGATGCCTGTCACTGGCTGCAGGGTGGGGGAGTGGAATGGCATGAGCATTACAGTCAGCAATCCAGAGGCACACCCCTGATGCCTGTCAGTCTGTACAGGGTGGGACATTATGGTTAGAAACCTTAATGCCTCAGGCGTTTGTTGGTATTTGCACTACAGATTTTCAACATGGTCTTTTCATGACCCCCCCCCCACCTCATGAAAGCATTTGGGAACTCTTCTCATGAACAGTGGCACTGTGATTTTGTCAATGTGTCCTGAACTTTGAGTTCCCACAGCGACTGTGCCATTGTGTGCAAGATGTACGAAAACACAGATCGGGCAGGATGTGAAGAATGACAACTGTACCATTCATAGGGGTGTGTGCAGAGATGGCAATATTGATAATCTGTAGTGCAAATATTAAAAATGCTTGAACTTCCAAGCGTACATGTAAACTGCGCAATGCATGCACGTAACACAGTCATTTAGTGGAATTATTTCACCAAATTTTCAACATAGACGTTTTGTGACCTCTGTTCATGAACACTGTCACTATGATTTTCTTAATCTGTCCCAAACATTGATTTCCCATTATTCTGCACCAGATGTTTAAATGCATATTTTGGGCAGGATGTGAAAAATGACAGCTGTACTGTTCATAGGAGGTATGAAAAAATGCCAATGTTGAAAATATGGAGTTGAAATACTACAAATTTGTGAAGTTACGAGGGTGCATGGAAACTGCATAACGCACGCTTGTAACACAGTCATTTTATGGACGTTTGTCACCAAATTTTCAACACAGGCATTTTAGGACCTCTGCTAGTGAACAGAGTCACTGTGATTTTACATACGAACATACATGCAAACATATGAATCTGCCAGCAGAAGAGACCAATCAGTCTAAGTCTGTCCAAGTGTGCAGCTAGCACACTAGATTGCAGCTGCCCCAGTCTCCTCCCCCTCAGTTCCTCCTCCGCTTGTTCCAGCCCATGCCCCCTGACTCTTGCTTTATCCCACTCCTTCTTAAAGCTATTGACTGTCCTATATGTTACCACCCCCTCTGGCAGCACATTCCAACTAGACAACACCCTCTCAGTGAAGTAGTGCCCCCTCATTTCCCTCTTGAAATGTCCCCCTTCCAGCCTTAGTCCATGGCCCCTCATCTCTCTTCCACTCCTCAGTTTAAATACCCCCTCAGTGCTAGGTTTATTTACCCCACTCAGGTATTTAAATGCTTCAATCATATCCCCCCTATACCTCCTCTCCTCCAGTGTGTACATGTTCAGCTCCTTCAGCCTAACTTCATATTCCTTTCCTTCCATTCCCTTTAACATTTTTGTAGGGAGGTAGGATCACATCCCTGTGTCTCAGACAGAACCCACTTGTGATGCTGCCCAGCATCCTGTTTGCCTTCGTCCCTGCTCTCCTGCACTGGGCAAAGTTGTTCATGCTCCCAGTTATCAACATCCCTAGGTCCTTCTCCTCCTCTGTGATCCCCAACCTCACCCCCCCAACCAATAGTCCCCCTTCTGGTTCTTATCCATAAAGTGCATCACCTTACACTTCTTTGTGTTAAATCCTAGCTGCCACTCCACCGACCATGTCTCTAGTTTGGTTAGGTCCCACTGTAATTTTTCCCATCCATCCTCTTCATCCACCACCACCCCCAATTTGGTATCATCTGCATACAGACTAACCCTGCTCCCTAGTCTGTGTGCTATATCAGAGATAAAAATCCCAAATAGCACCGGGTCCAGCAGTGACCCCTGTGCACCCTGCTTGTCACTGCTGTGGGTGCAGAGAGCTCCTCCCCCACCACCACCACCCTCTGCACCCTCTGCACCCTCCCCTGTAACTAGTTCTCTATCCATTTAGTCAGCTTTTTACCCACCCCACTGCCATCAGCTTCCCCCCATTCTTCCATGAGGCACTGTAGTAAAGACCTTACAGAAGTCCAGGTACCGGTCATGTACCACATGGCCCCTGTCCAACTCCCTTGTCACCCAGTCATAATATTCTATTAGGTTGGTTTGACAAGACCTTCCTGAGACAAACCCATGTTGCCACCCATCTTGGAGGCCATTACTCTCTAGGAATGCCACCAGCCCCTCCTTCAGTATCACCTCCATAAACTTACCCACAATGGACGTGAAACTTACTGGCCAATAATTTCCTGGCTCCTCCCTAGGCCCACTCTTCTGTATGGGCACCACATGGGCCACCTTCCAGTCCCGGGGCACACACCTCATTTCCAGGGAGGTGTTGAACAGATCTGCCAGTGACTCAGCCAACAGCTCCGCCATCTCCTTTAGCAACCTGGGGTGGATGCCATCGGGACCTGGTGCCTTTTCCATCCTTACTGCCCTCAGCCCCTCTAGAACCCTACTCCCTGCTATCATTTTATCCGTCACCACCTCCCCCCCCTTCTGCACCTCCCCCAGCCCATGCTGGTAGTGGACCATCCCTCTCCTTAGTGAAAATGGAGCAGAAGTACTCATTTAGAATTTCTGCTTGCTCCTCCCCTTTTTCCATCCAATCCCCTTCCCACTTTATCCTCACAATATGTTCCTTGCACTTTCTTTTTTCCCTGACATACCTAAAAAAGTCATTTTCCCCTCCCTTTATGCCCTGTGCTAACCTTAATTCCTTGGAGGCCTTAGATTTTTTCACACTCCTGGCCACTTCCCTTGACCAACTCCCATAAGCATCCTTATCCTCTCCCTTCCCTGTTCTTCTTTACTTCTGGTATGCAGCCCTCTTTGGCCTCACCCCCTTGCAGCAATTCCTTATTCAGCCAGAATGGTTTCTAGTCTGTGCTCTTTTTACTCCTGGCCCTGGTACAGGCTACTGTGGCCTCTGTTAGCTCAGTCTTTAAGACTCCCCACTTTTGTTCTGCATCCATCCCCAGCCTTATACCCTGGAGTCTCCCTTGCAGTATTGTTCACATCCTCCCAAAGTCCACCCTACTAAAGTCCACCACTTTAGTGCCCATGCCTCCTGTCTCTCTGCCAAGCACAAGAGCGAGTCACACTGTTTGGCGGTCACTACTAGCTAGTGGGTCATCCACCCTTACCTCCTTCACCGCCTCCCCATTTGCCAGTAATAGGTCCAGAGCCTTGTAGGCCTTGTAGGCCCACTTACCAATTGTGTCAGAAGGCTGTCCAGGAATACATCAAGAAGCACCTGCTCCCTAGTACTGCTAGTGGCCGGGGTGCTCCAGTCAACCCCTGGTAGGTTAAAATCCACCACTATCACCTCACTTCCCCTTCTACACACCCTCCTTATCTGCTCTGCCAACTCCCCATCCAGTTCCCTGGATTGGTCTGGTGGCTGTACACCACTCCAAGCCTCAGCTTTCTGCCCTTGGAGTCCAGGAGCTGCACCCAAAGCACCTCTGTTCTCTCCTCTTCTCCCTCGTCCCTTATGCATTTGATCCCTTCCCTCACATAGAGTGCAACCCCCCCCCTTCCAACCCCCCGGTCCCTCCTGTATTCCCTGTTTCCCGGGATTGCCAAGTCCCAGTCATAGTACTCTGTGGCCCAAGTCTCTGTCACTGCAGCAATGTCCATCTTCCCCTCTGAAAGGAGCACCTGAAGTTCTGCAATTTTGTTCCCCAGGCTTCTTGCATTGAGAGAGACCACCTTCCACCCATACCCCTCCTTCTCCTCACTCTTCTCCTTGGCCTGTGTCCCTCCTCCTGGTAGTCCGCACCTTTTCTCCTCCTTATTCTTACTGGGTGGTGGTGGTGCCTTCTGTGTTACACTCAGACCACTCTGCCTGACCCCTCCCAGGGTTACTATGCCTCCACCTTTATCTATATCTAGAGGGTGAGCTCATTAGGCTCCCTTGTCTGGACCTTTCTACCAACCTCAGTCTTTTGGCCACCCACTCCCCTACTAGTTTAAATCCACCTTAGTTTTTTTATCATGTCACTATTTCTCCTCTAGTGGAGCGGGCTTTAGTGAGTCATGAGTGGGAGAGGAATTTGCCTTTTTCCCAGGGTAGGCTGTACCGTTGGGGGTGCGCCACTTTCATGTCTGGAGATGCAGGGCACGGCCATCAGCCAGCAAGATCGTGCCACTATTTTCCACCTCCATTTTATCCCCGGAAGCTGGACGTGCAATGGCATTAAAAGACACGTAGTGCCGACGCCTGTCGCACTCTCCCCTCTTGAGCAAGCAACTGCAGTGCAGCCAGCCTCCCCAGGCACTGCCGCAGTGCAATGCCATAATCCACCCACCCCAGAGAAAGGAGAGCAATAGTGGGATGCTCAATCCTTCCTCTCCCCAGCCAGCCCCCGGCGGACCAAGTCCATTCCCAAACTCAGGTTGCTGGCGTGGCACGAGGTGTGGCATCTAGCACCTCAACCCTCAGCGCCACTGGGCCTAAATCCACCTTAGTAGAGATATATCCCTCTAATCCCACCTTTAATACTCCCCTCTCTGCTCAAGTATAGCCTGTCTCCCACATACAAGTCGCTATTCCCCCAGACCCTAACTCAGTTAGTCACTAACCCATAATTTTTGGTGTGGCACCAATCCCTCAGCCACTCATTGAACTCCTTGATCCTAACCTTTCCTCCTCATGCTTGCACTTGGTAATGGGAGTACCTGTGAGAATGACACTGACTCCCCCAACCCCTCACACTGCCTGCCCAACTCCTCAAACCTCCACCTCACTACTTCCACAGTCTCCCCCACCAAGCCATTTGTACCCACATGCAACACTAAATAAGGTTTCTTCCTTCCCCTCACTGCACACTTGAGCAGTGCCTGCCCTGCCCTTCCCTTCCTGCAGTCAACCCGGAGATAGCTTCAACCCAAATACAGCTGTGCCTTTCCCCCTTCCATCCTATCACCCCTTGCTAGTATAGAATCCCCCAGGATGAGTACCCCCATCCCTTACACTCCTTTCCTTCTAATGCCCTTCCACCACCCAAGATTGGTTCTTTTCTGCCCTTACCCCGCCAGCTGCACCCTCTGCGACTTCTGTATCTGCACCCCTACTTCCACCTCACCCCTTTTCTCTGTCTTATTCCTCCATCCCTTTGAACCTTCCAGCCTGACTGCTTCCTATTGGGCTTCCCATGTCGACCTCCCTTCTCCCTGCTGATTCCTATCCCCCTCTCCTATCCCATTGTTGTCAATTTACAGCTCCCATTCCATTCGACCCGATAGTAATGCCCTCTACCCTTCCCCCTTCCTGTAACCTTCTCTCCTCCAGTCATCCCCTCTTCCTTACTAGCCCCCCTTGTACCCTTTCATTCTCGCTATCTCTTCCCCTGCCTGTTGCCATCCCTGTCATGCCCCACTTGTCCTCCCGCCTTCCTTATGTTCCTGCTCCACCTCTCTCTCCCATAGCAGAGGCTCGAATATATTCCTAGTCGATACCCCTCCTACATCTCTTTCCACTACCAGTTCTCCCCTCCTACTTGTTCCCCTCTGTGCCCCCACAGTCCCATCCCCAGTCCCTCCCTACCTGCAGCCATCTGCTCTCTCCCCTGGTACTCCTCATGGGCTCTTCCTCTCCCATCAGGAGGCCCTCCTCCTTGCCTCGGGCACCCCCTCCCTTCTCCTCTCTTTTCTGCTAGTGCCTCTGATACTGGGGTCAGTTTCAGGCCCTAGTTTTTCTTCCACATCCCCCCCTTGCCATCCCCTATCCCCCAGCCAGGATGCCTACCATACTCATCTGCCTGCATTAGCACCTTTTTCTACCCACAAAGAAATCTACAGCAGTCTAGACAGTGTTCCGTTGAGCTCTCACTCCCCCTCTCTCACTTGCTTGTTCTGTTTCTCCCGACGCTGCAGGCTGTTCTTTTGTACTGGGTTCCTGCCTGCATTGGCACTTTTTGCCACCCACAAAGAAATCCACAGCATTCCTGACAAGAGCTCTGTTCAGCTCACTCACTCCCCCTCTCTCACTCGCTCATCCTTAATCTGTCCCAAACACTGATTTCCCACAGCAACCACGCTATTCTTCGCCGGAAGTGTGAAAACACATTTTGGCCAGGGTGTGAAAAATGACAGCTGTACTGTTCATAAGGAAGTGTGAAAAAATGCCAGTGCTGAACATCTGTCATAAAAATATTAAAAATTTGCGAAGTTACAAGGGTGCGTGGAAACTGTGCAATGCTCGCTTATAATACAGTCATTTTATGGACTTTCGTCAGCAAATTTTCAACATAGGCATTTTAGGACCTCTGCTCATGAACAGTGTCACTGTCATTTTCTTAATCTGTCCTGAAAACTGATTTCCCACAGCTCACAGTTGAAAATCTGGAATGAAACTATTACAAATTCATGAAGTTATGAGCGTGCATGGAAACTGCACAATACATGCTTGTAAAACAGTCAGTTTTGGGATTTTATTTCACCAAATTTGCAACATAGGCTTTTTGAGAGCCCACCTCATGAACAGTGGCACTGACATTTCATTAATCAGTCCCAAAAGGTGATTCCATGCAGTGACTGCGAAATCACCTTTCGGGACCGAATAACACTATTACAGTTGAATTCATGAGAAGGGGTCCCAATAACCCCAGTTTGAAAATCTGGTGCCAAAATTCCCAAAAGTGCCAAAGATATGCACAAACGTTGAAAAAACCCTATTTATGCCATTATACAGCTTACAGGCATTTCTTCAATTTGCAGTCGACTTTGAAGAGTGCAGACGTGTTCCTGGTTTACCAAAGATTGTTGCGCTGGGCTCCGGAGGTAGGTATGGGGTGAGGGGTGTGTGGGGAGGCAGGGTGCACAGAGGGTGGTTGCAGGTTGGGGGAGGAGGCACGAGACACCACAAGGGACTGTTTTCTTGGTTTCAGGGAGAAAGAAAAAAAAAGATATTGTGGGAAGGTTTTTGTTTTTCAGGTTTGTTTTTGCACACTGGGGTGGGCTCCCAGTATGCCACCTGCGATTTGGGAGAGGGGGGGACTGAATCCGATGGGGACTGGGCCTGGCATCAGCAAAGAAAGACTGTTTTGGGGGGCATGATGCTGAGGGGGATTGGGCACCCCCCTTGGCAGGCAACAAATGGGGGGGCATTATGCTGATGGGGATTGGGTTCCCTGTCGGCAAATGAACTGGGTCGGGAGCATGCCGATAGGGGAAATGAGCACCCCATCAGCTTTCATGGGGCCTCATTGACAAAATGTTACACCAGACAAGGTAGGTACAGCCCTGCAATGATGGGTCACTCCCTCATTGCATCAGAATAGCTGACACTGCAATGACTAGGCAGCTCATGATTGCACCAGTGAAATCATTACAAGTTGGTGGTACTCTGTAGAAGCAGTGTCATCAGGACACTGGGCCTGCATTGGTTGAGCACTGCCAAGCCCAACAATGCAGTGCCAGCATTGGCTGCCACAGTGCCGCACCTCCACAACCCGCTTCTCTCCTAAGCTGCCACATAATGTTTCTTGTGCATGTGCACAAGCAAACATAAAAATGACGCATAGTGGCAGTTTGCACTTATGTCCACATTTGAACACAATACTTAACTGTACTTAAACATAGGCTTTGAATAGTCTCCCCCAAAGTCTACAGCTGAGCTCTAAATTGCAGAACTGTAGAATGTTTAGTCATCCATAACATTCCATAAGGAAGCTATCAAGTCAGAGAATGTCTGATTCAACAAATCATTAGGGTATTCCTGGACTAAAAACAGCAGGATGAATAGCTTGGTGAAGTGGGTATATTGCAAAAATTCATGCAAACATTTGCTTGATGGTGTACATACTGCCATTTAACATTTAGAGCATGACCAGGTTGTTTTTAGAATGGAGGGTCTAAAAAAGTTTATTTCATGTACAGAAGTTCCATATATTTTGATTGATTCGTGATGCCTATATTCAGAGCGATAACAGAATGTCTTTCAGATTTATGATGGCATATTTTTAAAATAGTGAGCTATCTGAAAAGCAGTTGTCTATCTTCTATTGAGTCAAATTCAAATTAATTTCTTTCTAATGCTTGTATAACATCCATCTTTCAGGAAAAATATTGCTATTTATACATGCATGGTATAATGAAACCAGGTTTTTAAATTCAAACTACTGTATATATATTCCATACATAAGACACATACCTGTACTTTATATTATTTTATCATTCTTCATTTTTAAACTTTTTATAAGCAGACAATGCTGCCTAAGACAAAGGCTCTTGTCTACACAAGTCTGGTCTGAGTTTCTTAGGACAACTTCTACTTTCATTATTAGCCATATACCTTAGTTTTACAACATCTGTTGTGTTACAGAGGTCACAACACAGACTCAGTAATTGCCAATTCCTGAGTGTCTGTCTTCCTAGTTCTCACTATCCATTAGTTTCCTTGTGCTTGTCTGCTTATACTCTTTGTTTAAGGGAAGCCAAGCTAAGGGCAGCTGTCTCATCCACTATCGATTGGTTGTATCAGTACGGTTGGAATCTGTCACACACCCTCTGGCTGTGCTCTATCAGAGGTCATCAGGGGAGGCTGGACCCATGGATAGTGAACCACTCGAAAGCTAAGAGTGGAAGGGATATGATATGGGATATTGCCTCAGGCTAGATGCATATTTTATGTTGTTAGAGCACTGTGCAAACCTTTACACATAAAATGCATTTACAAAAACTGGTGATTAAGTCAAAAGTACATGCATGTTAGAGGCCCTAAAGTCACACGTCTTACTGCCCACTCATGTGGTGTAACCTCTTTTTTCTGTGTAGATTTCTTTGACCAAATAAAGCTCCCTATGTCCCATAGAGACAGTGCCAGCTCATCTGTACTAAGAGTTGTAATACTAAATCAGATCTGGCTGGCCTTTTGAAAGTAAACTGGAGCTGCGTGAACATTTACAAATTCGCTGACAGGTTGCCCGCTGACAAGGCAGCATTGCTCTATACTTCTTTGAGACCCCGGATCACTGGCAAGCTAACTTAGGTTTTCCACTGTCTGACTAGGAGTCCAGGTGTTTTAACAGAGGGAAGGTGCTTGGCTTCTAGGGAGAGAGTACTGGCTACTTGTCATTCATACACACCTTACCGACTGCTTAGGGAGCAGCACTGGTTGTGAAACATCAAAGCAGAAACATAGAATTTGACGGCAGATAAGGATGGCTTGGCCAACCCAGTCTGCCCAATTTCCCTACCTACTGTAATGCATTAGACCCTACTTGATCTCTGGCTTAGCCCTCTCTTCCCTAAGGACTAAGGTTCCCCAATGCCTATCCCATGCATTCATGAATCTTTCTACAGCTTTTGACCCCACCATCTCCACTGGAAGGGTCTTCTAGGCATCCACTGCTCTCTCTGTGAAGATGTGTTTTCTCACATTTCCCCTGAGTCAGCCCTTCCAGTTTCCTAACATGTACCCTTGTTCTTGAGCATTTCTTTTTCTGAAAAATGATTCCCTCTTGTTCCTCGTTTATTCCGATGAGGTATTTGAAAGCTTCTATCATATCATCCCTTTCCCTTCCTTCTTCCAGGCTGTACATATTGAAGTCCTTTAACCTCTCTTCATATGGTCTCTGGTGCAGTCCCTGCACCATTTGAGTTACTTTCCTCTGGAAGACATCTACTTGAATACCCCCTAGCTGATGGACATAATACAGTCATGGGGCCCATATACTGTGATGGATGGCATGGACAATAATTCTATGAAAAGAAGGGATATTTGGCCCAGAAATTTGCACAGATGTGTGCCAGACCTCTCCCTGGAGAACTTCAGATTCAATGGACAGGGGATAAAGAAAAATGAATTAGTCTCTGATATCATGGGTGATTTGGGATTCCTCCCCTATACCCTTTACCATCAAAGCTGAAATTATTAAGGTTGGTCAACCATGGATCAGAGCTGTGAAAGCAGAGGAAGAAAGAGAGAGAGAGACAGAGAGGGGAGAGAGAGAGAGAGAGAGAGACAGAGAGGCTACTCTAGCAGTTGGCCATCATTTGTTTATTGTAACCTAAGCTTACTACCAAAGTGAAAAGGCTCTGCTTAAATCGTTCATTTACTACACATATCTGAATCGCTACTTTGCCCCCTTGTTTTTGAATCATTTACCATAGTACAGAATCTGCATGTTTCAGCTTTATCAATCCCATTCATTAGTTTACTTCTATTGAAAGTAATCATCATTTTCTTAACTTGGATATCATATTGATTTCCTATGTTGCACTCTCTACATCTCTTTGTCTGTTCGAGTTGCATTCTGCCTTTCTGTTTATGCTACCTAGACTCCCATTTAGCTTATTCAGTGTTGCTATGAACTATGCTGTGGGTTTAAAGGATTTTTTGCACAATACCCCCAAGAGGCCAGATATCTGAAAAAATGTACATGTATTTTGATTACTTCTATAAATTTAAATGTGCACTGTTTGACAGAAAGGAATGATGTTACAGAATCGTTATCCCATTTCTAGTTTGTTTCTCTGAGAACTAAGATTATACATGTGCCAACACTCAGGTAGCCACTTTCTGGACAAGGCACCTAAAAACTCAAAATTCCATTGACTCAGGTTGAATTAATCATAATCACTGGCTATACCTTTAATCTCAGTGCCATCAGCAAACATTGATATGTTACTTGTAATACTCATCGAAATAACTGTTAAATATTATATATATATATATGAGTTCGTTTTTTTGGATCAGCCTCTGGAGTACTGCACTCTTAACCTCTTTCCTGCTGGAAGGGTTATCATTTAGAAGCACTGGGCTCATTGTTGTTGAGCCAGTTTTTATTCAGTAGGCTACTTTAGCTCCTTGATGCAGTACTTTAGCTAATAATCCGGACCTGTCAAATGCTTTTTGCAAGTTTAAGTGCAGCATGGGATGTCTAGTTCTGCTGATGGGACAGTTTCACCTTTAAAAATTCCCAAAAGTTAGCTAAGCATGTCCTCTTTTTCATGAAACCATGCTACAGTATCTCATTTGTCCCTTCCCCAATTTAATCTGGTTTTAAATATTGCTCACTTTTCTTCTTTAGTTTAACTTAACTTGCAGTACCCCAATCATCATTTGCAATGCACTATGAATACAGAACCTCCTATCATTATACATCTTTGTGTTGTTTCCTTAGATTATTCCACCATAGGCATTTCTGCCCTAAATGTATTGTGATCACTGGACGAAATATTTTTTTGTTATTTACATTTTTTACCCAGAATAGTCCAGTGGAGATGCAATATCTAATTTCCATTGAGTACTCTTATTACATTTTTCTGCAGCTAGGTGGAGAACTGGAGCAGTGGCAAGATAAGTGACTTGCCTATGTTCTCACAGAGCCCTATGCACTAAGCCTCAGGTGTTATGCATGAAATGAGCGTAAACAGCCCATGGAGCCATGTACCCACAGAAAAGTGTGCTCTGGCTGGAGTCATGTGATGCAGAGATCGGACTAGCAGCTTCCTCACTCAGCTCCCATTCACCTGTGCTATGTAACTGATTCTTTCACCACATAGTTGACTTTTCTGGTGATACTTACACTCTTCACTGGTTCAGAGACCCTTTCTGTGGCTGCCAGTGTGTTTCATGTTGGTCGTTCCTGCTTGCAATGGATGCAGAGATGCGGCAGAGTTTACTGCACCATACTCCACCCCAGATGCCTGACAAGGCTCAAAGAAATCCAAGCACCATAACGCTGCCACCAGGCACACCGCTTCTGCGACTCTGGAACCAACTCCACTTTTGGAGGAGAATTTTTTAATTGAGCTGCAACCTATCAAAGACTGTCTCCTCACCCTCACCTCTGAGTTGGCCTCCCTCAAAAAAGAAATCAGGGTGACTAATCAATGAGTGGGTGATGTGGAAGCCAGGTCGACTTCACTGGAGAAGTGGCATGAGCGTATGGATCCAGAGATTTCCTCCCTGCATCAAAAATTCCACAAGTTGGAACTAAAAATGGAAGATCTGGAGGATGACAGGAGTCAGAGGAATAATCTTGTAGTTTTTGGTCTCCCAGAAAATGCTGAGGGCTCTACTCCTATTATGTTCACTCAAAAACTGCTCAAAAAATAGTGGGACCCTCACCCAATGAGCCAGGCCACACAGTGGAGCAGGCGAACCGAGCCCTGCAACCTAGACCTCTACCTGGTTTGCCTCCTCGCCCTTTCATTCTGCACCTTCTTAACTTTCTTGGCAATCAGCACATCTTAGCTAACCTCTGAGACTTGCAATTCATTACCATTGAATGTAATCAGCTGTATATCTCGCAGGATCTCTCAGCTTCAGCACATCAGAAAAGAGCAGCCTTCCATCCGACTGTGTCCAAACTTATTTCGGCAGGGATAACATTTTTTATGCTGTACCCTGTTCAGCTTCAGGTTCACTTCAGGATGCTTGGCATACTTTGATGAGGTGGTACAAGCCTTCAAGGAGCTACCTTCCCTTCTCCATGATCTTTTTAAATCCATCTGACAGATTTCCTGAGGGACTGCTATGTTAGAGTATCAAACGATCTGAATAGAAACATAGAAACATAGAATTTGACGGCAGATAAGGACCGCTTGGCCCACCCAGTCTGCCCATTTCCCTACCTGATGGATAAGCTGCAGATCCTAGTTAACCAGCAGCCTACTTCTTCCTACCCCCACACCCTAGAATTGCCTTATGACTGTCCCATGCATGCTTGAATTCCACCACTGTTTTTGACTCCTCAACCTCCTCTGGAAGGTTGTTCCATACATCCACAACCTTCTCTGTGAAAAAATACTTCCTTAAATTACCTCTGAGCCGCCCCCCTTCTATCTTCAAATTGTGCCCCTTGTTCTTGCACACCTCTTTTTGAAAGATGCTACCCTCTTGGACTTTGTTATTCCTAAGGTACTTGAAGTTTCTATCATGTCCCCCTCTCCCTCCTTTCCTCGAGGCTATACACATTAAGCTCCTTAAGTCTCTCTTCATATGTCTTCGGTGCAGACCCTGCACCATTTTAGTTGCCCTTTGGAGATTGGGTCTCAGAACTGCACTGAGTACTCCAGATGTGGTCTCACCAGCTGTCTGTACAGAGGGATAATAACTCTTGTTTTCTACTGGTGATGCCTCTCCTATGCATCCCAGTATCCCCAGCCCTCCTTGCTGCCCTCTCACATTGCTTGCCCACCTTTAGGTCATTTGATATGACTACCCCAGGTCCCTTTCCATTTTGTTGTTGTTAGTATCTCACCCCCATTGTGTACTCTTCCCTGGGTTTTTGTTTCCCAGGTGCATTACCTTACTTCTTAGCATTGAATCTAAGCTGCCATACATTTGACCATTCCTCTAACCTTGCCAAGTCCCTTCTCATCCTTTCCACCCACCTTGTGCATCAGCTCTGTTGCAGATCTTTGTGTCATCTGCAAAGAGACATACTTTTCCTTCCAGTCCCTCTGCAATGTCCTTATAAAGACATTGAAGAGGACCGGTCCTAATACTTGAACCCTGTGGTACCCCACTGCTAACCCCTTTTTCAAGAGGACTCCATTTACTATTACCTCTGTGTCCTATTCTCCAGCCAATTCTTTACCCAGGCTGTCATCTTGGGACCCACTCCCAGGCTGGCTAACTTGTATATTAATCTTTTGTGTGGGACTGTGTCAAATGCCTTGCTAAAGTCTAGGTAAGCCATGTCCACAGCCCCTCCTGATCAACTACTTTGGTCACCCAGTCAAAGAAATCTATCAGATTTGTCTGGCATGACCTTCCGCTGTGAATCCATGCTGCCTTGGGTCCTGTGCCCCTCTGGCCTCTAGATCGCTAACAATTCTTTCCTTCAGAAGTGATTCCATCATTTTCTCTACCACTGAGGTTAAACTAACAGGTCTGTAGTTTCCTGCTTCTGCCTTGCTCCCACTTTTGTGAAGTGGAATCACATCTGCCCTCCTCCAGTCCTCAGGTACCACCCCATCCTCCCATGATTTGTTAAAGAGGGTAGTCAGTGGTGTCACTAGTTCTACCCTTAGTTCTTTAGAATTCTGGGATGAATCCCATCAGGCCCCATTGCTTTGTCCACCTTCAGTTTTAAGAGCTCTTTCAGAACTCTTTCTTCTGTAAATGGGCTGGTATCAACTTCTGTATCCAGAGTGTTTCTACTGTTTGTTTTAGGTACCTCCCCCTCTTCCTTTGTAAATACTGAGCAAAAATATTTGTTTAGTATTTCTGCCTTTTCACAGTCACCCTCTGCCCACCCTCCCTCCCCTTTATTAAGCCTCACTATCCCTCCCTTGGTCTTCCTTCGCTCCCTGATGTACCTATAAAAGGTTTTATCCCCCTTCTTAACTGCGTTGGCTATCTTTTCCTCGGTTTGGGCCTTTGCTGTTCTGACTGCCTTTCAGCTTCCTTTGCTTTAACTGATACAGTTCTCTGTCCTGTTCCTTCTGTGATTCCTTGTACTTCCTGAATGCTTTCTTTTTCTCTTGAACCTTCACTGCCACTTCCTTTGAGAACCATAGTGGTTTCTTACCTCATTTCGTTTTGTTTATTTGCTTTACACAAAGGCTTGTTACCTCTGTGATGGCAGTTTTATTATTCCCATTGTTCTTCCACCCTCCTTCCTGCCCATTTGCTAGTGCATTCCTTAGGCACTCACCCATTTTGGCAAAGTCAGCCTCTAAAATCCAGTACCTTTGTCTTTGTATGGCTTGACTCTATTGCTGTGTTTAGTTAGAACCATACTGTGCGATGGTCGCTAGTTCCCAGATGGCTACCCACTTCTACATCTGTGATCCTCTATTCATCTCCATTTGAGAGAACCAGGTCTAAGATTGCTCCCTCTCGAGTGGGCTCCAATACTAGTTGTCTAAGGCATGCCCCTGTAGGGCATCTAGAATAACCCCACTCTTAGAAGTGGCTGCTGCAACTGCACTCCAGTTAACATCTGGCATATTCAGATCACCCATCAGCAATATCTCCCCTTCATCTGCCATTCTAAGTATACTTTCTATCATTTCCTTGTCCATTTCCTCCCCCTGAGAAGGGGGTCTGTATACAGACCCTGTGCGGATTGTGGTGCCATTGCCTGCCTCCAAATTGATCCACAGTGCTTCTTCTCCTCCCTGTTTACCCTTTTGTTCTGTTGCTTTGATTTCTTCTCTTATGTAGAGAGCTACTCCTCCTCTCTTTTACCCTCCTGTCCCTCCTGTAGATAGTGTATCCTGGTATGTTTACGTCCCAGTCATGGTTCTGTGTACCATGTTTCTGTGACTGCCACAATATCCAGATCTTCCTCCTCCATCAAGGCCACTAATTCAGGAAGCTTGTTACCCAGACTACGGGCATTGGTACTCATTTCTCTCCATTTTGTGGCTTTACCTTCTGTAGCGGCAACCCCCACTGACCTTTCTACCTTGGTCTTTTTCTCATTTAGTACCCTGTTTTGTAGAGGGAGGCTGGATTTTCCTTCTGCTTATCAGTGCCTCCTCCTTGACTAGTTTAAAGGCTTGCCAATGAAGCATTTAAACCCGATTGCCCAAAGACTTGTTCCCTTCCTGGACAGATGCAGACCATCCTGCCAGTATAGGCTGGTGTCCCTCCAGGTGGAACCCCAGTCCCCAATGAAGCCAAACCCCTGTGCTCCACATCATTTTTTCAACCATTTGTTAAACTGCATGGTGCAAAGTACCCTCGCCTCACTCATGCCACTGACAGGCAGCACCTCTGAGAAGGATACTGTGTGTGCTACTTGTCTTAAGCCCCTCCCCAACTCTAAAAGTCCTTTTGCACTGCTCTAATCTCATGATGAGCCAAGTCATTTGTCCCTAGGTGGACAATGATGTCCAGCTCATACTCCCGTGCAACTGTTCTCATGATCCTAAGGATGCGCTTCCTGTCCCTCCAAGCCATGGCACCAGGCAGGCACCTTACTTCAGTTTTCCCTGCTCCCCCCAGTTCTATCCCCCTAATAATTGAGTCCCCAACCAGGAGCTGCTTTCTTTCCCTGTGGTGCCCTCTGCCTCCTTCCTGAGGGCCTTCCTTGTGACAGTTGTCTGCACCCTCCTTAGTCTTCTCTGCGGGTGCATCCATAGGGGAACTATGCTCCCCCAGAATGGTGTATGGATTGTGGAGTGTAACAACTGACTGGGTGTGCCTCTGTTCCACCACCCTTACCCTCCCTGAGCCCACTGTGGTCCAACTGCTGTGCTTTCTTCGCAACCTCTGAGGTAGTGGTGGTGGCTGTGGTGCTCCCTGGATGGGGGAGGTTCCCTTGCCACTGTCCAGTGCGGCCTGAAGATGGGCAACTTCCTCCCTCAGGGCAGATAGTTGTCTGCAAACAGGGCAGCATCTCAGCCTCCAGAAAGACTCCCAGAAGACTGCTGCCCCACAGCCATTACATTGTACTACTCCCCACATAACTGTCTACCTTGTTTAGTTTTTTTTTTTTTGTGTGTGTGATTGGTGTGTTATATAGAAATATATGTATTTATGTAATGTGTATGCTTATATTGTCAGTGCAGTGTGCTAGACAGGATATGACAGTGATGTGTACCTTGTGCTCTTAAGGAAATGATGTCAGAACCCCAGGTATAAATGAACTATTTCCAGGGGTGGGTGGGGTGAGGGGTGGGAAGGGTTGGGCCTAAACTGTGCCCTCGCGAAACAATCAGCTAACGCTCTGACCTACCAATGCGATGAGTGCCTTCCTGTCAGCAAGATGCCATACCGACAATTTGTAATACTGCTTCAAACCAATTTGTCAGAGAAAATACCCTGCTAATCAAACAGAGAAAATCCAAACATCCAAGTCAGACACAGGTAAACCTCCCAGCCCCAAAAGAGCCTGGTGACTTGTGCTCTGAAAACAGTCAGCTCAAAACACGTCAGCTGTGCAGAAGGGCAGACACAGAAAACAATGTTGGCCTATGTGGGTTTAAACTCTTCCTGCACTGAAAACCTTAACACTGTAACACAAGTAAAGCAAACTCCACCTCCCTCTGTTGATTGAAAGACTGCCTTTTCTGATAATTCTAAGTTGCTTATTTCACCCTTCAGTTAGAAGTATCCTCCACCTGAAGAATATTAACTTTCCTAAGGAATCTGCTTCAAACCAAAGACAATTGTAAATTGTAAGGTTCCCCTCCCTCTGTTGTGAGCACTACTCACTTTCTTGCAAATCTTAAGTCCAGTGTTGCAGCTTGCAGCCAGAGGTAGCTTCACCTGAAGAATGGAAGAATGATTTGTTTTCTCAGTGTGGATATTTACTAATCATTTTCTTGGTTTCATGGACTTACCTATATTAGCTGGCATCTGCTTCCATGCAACATTATGAGAGCATTGTGTGGTGCTCAGCCTGTCCAGGAGTACTGTGGGGTTCACCAAGCTCACAGGGAAAGGGACAGCTACACAGACTTTTCCTTTTTTTATTATTTCTTATTCTTTCTTCACTCATTGTTATAATACATTGATGGCTATATTACTGTTATTTGGCCAGGGCTCCTCAGTTTCTGTATGGATTCCAGCTTACCCTTTCCTCATTTAACTACATCTGTGCAGGTGTTTTAACTATATTTGCTCTAATTAAGGTTGTTGGTTGCCCTGGAATACAAGTGATAGACATGATTTAGTTCTAAGATAGTTATATGTACTGTAGGATGGCTAATGTTTCCCCTTTTAATACTAGTTAGTCTTTCAATATTGTTCTTTCAGTATTGTTAAACTTTGTCAATGTCATGGGTGGGAGGGAGGGGTGGAGGTTTTGTAGATGGTGTTGGTTCTTTTGGGCCTCATGAGCTGAATATATGAGAGAAGTCCCACTCATAAGGGTGGTTGGGGTGTATTGGGGTGTTTGGGGTATTTTGGGTGGTATTCTGATTGGGATTTGGGTGGGGAGGGAGGTTCTAGTTCTGGGTTTGTTCAGATCATTGTTATTGCTCAATGTTTTTCTTCTTCTATCCAGGGAGGTGGGTTGGAAGGGGGTTGCCACTGGAGGAAGGTCTTTTTTATGCAGGTGTACCCTTTTTCTTATGCTTCTAACCTTACCAGTCTGATTATTGGTCTGGTTACCTACCCTGTTACTTACAATATTATGGCAGTTTATAACTTTTGTTCTTGAAATGTTAAGGGTGCCCAATCCCCTACTAAATCAGCTAAAATCTTGCTCCATCTGCATAAACTTCAAACAGATATGACCTTTGTGCAGGAGATGCATTTACCCCATCCCAGGTTCTTGTCTTTAGGAGATCCTGGGTGGGGCAGGCCTTTGGTGCAGGTTCTGATTCCCGCATAAAGGGAGTTGACATTCTTATAGTCTGGAAGATTCCCTTCCGCCTCCTTGAGGAGGTGGTGGATCTTCATGGTAGCTACATTCTCCTTCAGGCACTGCTCGGCCATCTAGAAATGATATTGGGTGCCATATATGGTCCTAACACTGATGATCTTCAACTGTTCACTTCCCTGATGTCTCTGTTAGCCTCCTGGAGCTCCCTTCTGATTCTCCTTGGAAGGATTGGATTACAGTTTTATGTAATGTCCTGGTCTTGATAGGTCTGGAAGACCTGGCAGTTCTTTTCACCTGAACAGTTGGCTCTCTGTGATTTGATGGATTCCTTGGGCCTGGTAGACCCATGGAGAACATTGAATCTGGACAGCAGGAAGTATTCATTTCATTCTTTCCCACACAATTCCTTCTCTTGGCTAGATTATTTCCTTCTTGGAATGGAATATCTCCTGGGGGTCCTTTCTTGTTATTATTTGGCTAAAGTTATTTCAGATCACCATCCCACATATATCCATATTTACTTCATTTCCTTGTTAAATAGAAATAAGATGTGGAGGCTTAATAACCAGTTGCTTAAATAAACAGACCTTATAGAACTCCTTCAATCCTTTATTATCATCTTCATGGAGCTTAACAAGCCATCCATGACCAAGCTCAATCTCGTATGTGGATCTCTGAAATGTGCCTTATTGGGAGAATTAATTTGTTTAGCTACTAAGCAGAAGAAGCAGAGCTTTGCTGCTTTCTCTTCCATATTAGACTGTATATGATCTCTGGAGGGGAACATTTCACAAACTTATCCTTCCTTGGAGTGGGAACAGCTAGAAAACCTTAGATCTCATTATATCTCCTTATTTAGAGAGAAGGTGGAGCATCTGTAATTATGTTCCAAGGTGAAATATTTTGACCAAGGGGAAAAGGCTGGGAAATGACTGGCTCTCCGCTTACTCGCCCAAGCCATGGACAGGATAATATCTTCTATCCATACTGAATTCTGGCCAATTTATCACCACCAATGGACATTGTCAACACTTTTAAAGATTTTTATCAATGGCTGTATGGCTCGTCTTCCCTTCCCTTCAATCCAGACCTTCTTAAAAATTTCCTTTAGGACATAACTCTTCCTCAATTGGCCTACTTACGTGTTACTATATTACAAGCCCCCTTGACTCTGGAGGAGATCTCTCACGCAATTGATTCCTTAGCTCCTGATAAATCCCCTGGCCTGAATGGGTACTCTACTAACTTTTACAAAACCTTTAAGTTCCAGTTGGCCCTCATTCTTTTGGATACTTTCAATTATATCTTTAGAGAAGGCATCTCTGATCTCATTTTCACTGAAGCTACTATAGTGGTTCTCCCCAAGCCCAGCAGAGATCCCTTGTTGGTTTCCAATTATAGGCCTATATTGCTTATTAATGTGGATCTAAAAATCCTTGCTAAGATATTGGCCTGTAGATTCAGCCAGGTTTGGGACTCACTTCTCAGCAGGGAGCAAGTTGGCTTTGTGAGAGGTAGATTTTTGGCCAACCATCTTAGAAAACTCTCCTATCTTATTTCTGCATCCAGGGACTCCTCTATACCTGCAGTTTTGGTATCCATGGATGCAGAAAAAAGCTTTTGGATAGGGTTTCCTGGGATTACCTGTTTGCCTTTTTACCCTTGTACCATATCCCCTAGGAGTTCATACAATGGGTAAAGGTGCTCTACCTCTCCCTGACTGCTTGGATACTTTGTAACAGTGTTTTATCATCCCTGTTTTCTCATTACCAGGGCACTAGACAGGGCTGCCCCTTATTTCCCTATTTATTTAACCTGTTTCTGGAACCTCTGATCCCTAAAATCAATTCCCCCCCACAAGTTCAGAGTATTTCACTTGGCCCTGCTGATTACAAATTATCTACATATGCAGATGACATTGTATTACATGTCTCCTCCCCTACCACATCTCTGCCTGCCACCATGCAACTTATTTCTCAATTTGGCGACATTTCCAACTATAAATTGAACCTTGCAAAAACTTAAGTTATGCCACTTAATGGTCATACCTTCAAAGCCGAGGTTGAACACCTTGACCTTGCATGGAAATGAGAAAAACTAAAATATATGGGGAATTTTCTAAGTACCCCCCCTCCCCCCATCAGATGAAAAAGTTTAATCTGGATTCGGTATTGACTTGCATTAAAACAGACTTAGACCATTGGTCTCTGTTACCTTTATCTTTGGGGGCCACCTGAATATTATAAAAATGAATGTTTTGCCCTGCTTACTACACCCCTACAGATGTTTAATTTTGCTTTGCCTAAGTCATGGCTTAATCAGGTCCACATAATTCTTACCTCCTTCCTATGGCAAGGTAAGGCAGCCTGCCGGGCTTTGTCCAAACTAATGCGCACTAAACAGGATGGCAGCCTACAGGTCCCTAATTTCTTTTTGTATTATTTGGCTGTACATTTTACCAGATTTTCTTGCTGGGTTGGATCATTGGCAGGAACTCCCTTGGAACTCTATGTTCCACATTGGTTGGACATACAGCACTCCTTGTGTTCCACTCAAGGACTGGATATCTGATCACTCCTTTACTTCTCCAGGAAAACAATCCCTCACCCATTAAAGGGTACCCCCTTGGAGACTTCCATCATTGCAGACCTACAATTCGGCTCTCTAATTAAAATTTGCCCATATAAGGATACATCTTAACCACTACTTGGGAACCCCACTTTTCAAATTGCTGGGCAGATCCTCTCTAGAGGATTTTAGCTAGGTATGGGAGTGGTCACATTGGATGACCTTACCCACAACCAGAAACTATTTTCTTTCCAAGAAGCCTGTTCCTTATATCATTGGCACACCTCTTCTTGTTTCTGATATTTTCAGTTGACCCACATGCTTTTACAATTTTTTGGTAATGGGCCATGGTCTAACCCCTAAATATTTTTGTTTTTCCTACTATTTGCAATGCTCCTACTTCTAACCGTATTTCATAATACTACCATGCTCTACGGGAGCAGCTGGTTATCAATGAGGGTCCTAGATTTTATTACTGGGACCAAGCCCTTCCAGTTTACACCCCCACAAGTAACTGGGCCACTATCTGGATGCATTTATATAAATATATCAAGTGGGACAGATACTGTTTTATGCAATTTAAGATTATTCTTAATCTTTATTACACTTCACTTAAATTGCACAGGATGGGCAGACTGACCACAGATTCATGCTTCAAATGTGGTAAAGAACCTAACACTTTACTCCATATCTTGTGGTCCTGTGAGACTGTTGTCCACTTTTTGAAATCAGTTCAAGCCCACTTAGATCCTTTATTAGGACTGCCTGATGCATTCTCTCCTGAAATGTGCATCCTGGGCAAATATAATGACAACATCATTGGTAACCAGAGGCCTCATATGGCTTTAATTTTGGCCTGTGCAAAGAAGGTTATTCTTCAGCATTATGAACATATGAACATATAGAATTTTCCAGCAGATAAAGGTGTAGAGGTCTATCAAGTCTGTTCAAATGAGCAGTTAGCACCCCCTTATTCTGCAGCTGCCCCTCTCTTCCACCCTTCCTCTCCATTTACCCTCCCCCTTGTCTTGTCCCATCCCCTTTTCCTTTTGAAGCAGTCCACTGTTCTGCTGGATATCACTTCTGCAGGTAAGCATTCCACCCAGCTATCACCCTCTCTGTAAAAAAGTAACTCCTCATCTCCCTCCTGAACCTTCCTCCCTCCAGTCTCATATCATGGCCCCTGATGTCCCTGCCCTCCCTTACTTTGAACAGCCCCTTGATACCTGTCTTGTTTATTCCTTTCATGTACTTAGAGGTTTCAATCATGTCCCCGTCCCTCCTCTCCTCCAACGAGTACATGTTCAACTCCCTCTGCCTCCTCTCGTATGGTAAGTCCTCCCACCTCTTGATCATTGTTGTTTCCCTGCACTGTACTCCCTCCAGTAACTTAATGTCCCTCTTCAGATACGGGTGCCAGTACTGCACACAGTACTCCAGGTGTGGTCTAACTAATGATCTATACAGTGGAAGAAACACCTCCTCCCTCCTCGAGGATATACTCCTTGCAATATAATCCAGCATTTTGTTGGCCTTTGCAGCTGCATTGGCTAGACCAGTGTTCACCCCAGTTCCTTGAATGGTACGGAGAGATTTTGTTTGCCTTGCAGGCTGAACACCTTATAGCTAGTATGATGTGTAAGATCCATAAATTCAAGAACATCTGGGAACCACTTTATGTTTTGTTAATGCTGAAAGGGCTATTTCATATTGTTCAGTATTAATTCCCCATGGACTGGCTTAAATATGGTTGGATGACTCTAACCCGTGTCCCTCTTGATACATAACAATGGCACTTCTGGTGGTGGGATGGGTGGGTTTTGTGGGTGAGCATGAGGTGGTGGGAGGGGGTTGGAGTGTGTGGAGTAGTTATCCTATTCATGATATGTTCCTGAACCTGAACATGGCTTTTCTTTTCCTTTAAATGTATGTTCAGGATTTGACACCTTCTGTACGTATCATTATTTTTCTGTCTTAATAAAGCTTATTTAATTTGAAAAAATAAAAGTGTGCTCTGGCTGGCATGCCATTGCTGCACAGGTACAAGGTGCAGGACACAGGTGGGCATCTAATAGGATGCTTGTCCTGGGTCCCAAAGTGAATCCCCTGCTGCTCCCATGCATGGGATCCTGGGAAGGAGCAAACCCTATCTCGTTTTAAACTATGGGTGAGTGCCTGAATGGCTGTCTTCAGCCCTCCCAGGCAGCCCAATGGGCTGGGGTGGCTGTGTGGCAGGGGTCCATTTGCCTACACTGCAGGCAGGTGTCCAATGGGGGGAATGGGGGGCACATAACATTTATGGCAGTGTCTCCCATCGCACTGCCCCAGCCTGGTAGTCCATGCCTTAGTAAATGGCACAGAGGGTTCCATGTCATAATAGTTATACCAAGAGAGCAATCACTATTACAGTGAGTGTACATCACCGAAAAGCAAAACAGAGATGTGAACTCCTCGGCAAACCCAACAACAGTGACCACAGGAAAAAACACACATCAATGCTTCACCCTCCACACACCCCTAAATTACTATGCTCAACCCCAGGGAGGTGCATGTCGGGGAGCTGGAAAAAACAGAATGCAAAAAAAAAAAAAGTCCCACGTACAGAAAACAAGTATAAGAATTACCCCACCAAGCCACAAACTATGGACCTCCCTCACTGCAGGCAGGCACACTCTCCACCAAACCAGAATGCCAGCTCTGCAGCACACCCCAAATCACAGCCTACATAGCTCTGCTTCCTGCCTGGACCCTGCTTCCTGCCTGGACCCTCCTCTTCCTGTCCTTCACCTTCCTACTCCTTCACCATTTTCTCCCCCTTCTTAGTAGCTGTACCCATGCTTGCTACCCTTTCAGGGTAGCTCAAACTCAAGTTGCTAAATTTAAGCTGCAATAATAACATTATACCGCACAGAGTGTAGGCATATCCCCAGACTGCCCCTGGAGCAGTATCAGGTGAGTGTCTGGGAGATCCAGTGCACAAGGTACTAGAGCATCTGTGAAGAATGCCACTGGGGGTTGGCTGGACCCCACTGCATGCCATTCCAGCATAGGATTGCCTATGTGCCTCAGATATGTGGCCAGTAGGTAATGTACCCCATGTCTCAATATTGTGTAAACAGTGAGTATTTTGGCTCCTCTAGTGTGGTTTAAATCTGTGAATTCCTGGTCCCCAGACTGGTGCTCTAACCACTGTACCACACTGCCTGTCACTGGAGTTTCTCTCCAGTGTTAATCATATTCACTAGACTTGGTTCATTTTCAAGGAGTAGATCTCCAACAGCATTAAAGCCTTTCCTAGTTTGAGCTGCAATACAGCATTTGGTTTTCAACCTTTCAAACATTTTCAAGTTTTTTGCTAATTTAGCATGTGTTCTTTTGAATTGCACATACCATGTGAACTGGATCACTATTTAGATACTGTTTATCCCCAATCATCATACAAACACACACACAGAAAAAAAATAAGACAGAAAATTAACAAGAGCTGAAGAGCTCTGTGAGCACTCTTGTCTGAACTTGTGGGGCACAAGGTGAAGAAGTTTTTTTCATATAAGAACATTTTATTGAAAAGACTTTTCAAAATACAGTAACATCCACAAACCATTATCCAATAACATATTGCAGAACAGAGTAAAAGAACAGAGGAAGATCCTTAACTAAGATACCATGAAATATTAATACAAAAACACCCCCAAACCACCCATAAACCCGAATCTCAAAATATCAAATATCATTAAACATTCCAATCTTATCACCAAACTTATTATAACTGGGAATATCTTTGGAAACTCACATAATAACAAACAATTAAACAAAGTATCAGGAGTACCAGAAGAAACAATGTAACAATTTTAAACCCCACCTAAAAATCAAAAAAGAACAAAGAACAGAGTGAAGAAGTTGATCAGGCACATATGGAGATATGGAGAGATATGGCAAGGCATGCATCTAGGCAGCTGGCAGTGGAAGTAGTGAGAAAACTACCAGGTCTTGGGCTGAGAAACTGAGTGGAGCAAAAGGTGAGGAGCTGACACAGCAAACAGAGATGGGCAAACAAGACAAATGAGAGGGCGCTGGCAGGGCAAGAGGTGAGGGAAAGGTAGGGGCAAATAAAGAGGGACTGTCGGGGCAAATGGTGAAGGATAAGGCATGGCATACAGTAACATAGCTTGCTGAGCATATACTGAGGGACCTGGCAGGGCACACAGAGATTAGGTTGGCAATGGAGATAGCAATGGAGTTGGCAGGGTATACTGCGAGGGTGTTGTCAAG
This sequence comes from Neoceratodus forsteri, assembly GCA_016271365.2. Lineage (NCBI taxonomy): Eukaryota > Metazoa > Chordata > Ceratodontiformes > Ceratodontidae > Neoceratodus > Neoceratodus forsteri. Next base: position 603,287,018 of record CM057449.1, on the reverse strand, counting down.
ACACACAATGAGGTTATCAGGGAATAAATTAAGGAGGCAGGCAAGTAACATTGTAGTGTTCAAGGGAAGTGCCATGGGGTGCTCCCAAAATGAAGTGTCCTTCTCCATACAAATATTGGCAATCTCGAAAAGGAGCATGCCAGTTCAAAACAGAGGCAAACAGAAGGTTTCAAGAAGTCACTCAATTTACTGTTGTAGAGGCAGTGAGAGAGGATGGTCCCCCAGTGCTGTCACACATCATGTGACACCTTGAAAGGGTTAAAGAATCATGTCAGATTCAAAGCAATGGGAAACTATCCACTGCCATCAAACTTGGGAACAGTAATTGGGCCAATTCCTGAAACCTTCTCTGCTGCTACTTTGACCTGGCCTGTGCCTTTATGTGAGTTTTGGCACATAGTGAGTAATCTTGCATATTACATGTTACACAGTAAAGGAGGTTTTAAGGCTCATGGTTCAAGAACTATCAGGACACAGTGAGAGAGGAGGCAAAGCACATGTTGATGGAGCCAGCAAGGAAAATGGTAAGGGTGCTGGAAGGGCACAAAGTGAAGGAGCTGGCCAAGCATATGATGATGGGAGCTCACTTGGAGCCACAGATGCCAGGTAACTGGTTATTGTATAGTAGTAACTAAGAATTATTTCTGACGAGAAAGGAACTCTGGCACAAACAGATGATGGTACAGGGGATAAGATAACTAAAATATATATATATATATATATATATAGAGAGAGAGAGAGAGAGAGAGAGAGAGAGAGAGATAACCACAAGAAGTTTCTTGAAAAACAAGTCAAAGTCAGTCATCCCCTATAACTTGAATAATGCCTCATGTGAAATCCCTTCAAAACAATATATTTTTTTTATATTTCTCACAAAAATATGTCTTGGTGTTCTTCAATGAGTTCCCCATGGATATGTTTGAAAAGTCATAAACTAAAATACATCACCATTCCCAGTTTCTTAGAAAATAATATGAATCACATGAATATACATAATAAGAGAAAGTTCAATATTTAAATTCCAAGGGCCAATATAGCAAGTACAAAGCTGATATTATTTAATGTTTCTAACTATCCCTCCAAATCAAATGCATCAAAATGCATGCTTTACAGACATTCCAGACAATGGCAATGGCCCATCAGTGTCACTTTAAAATATTATACTTTTAAGGCTGGGATTAGCTTGAGGAAAGGACGTTTTACAGTCCTGAAAATTTATAAAAAAGCCCAAAGGATTTAAGGTAGTCCCTCAAAATAAACTAAAAAAATGACTGCTCCCTCAGGAAAAGATGTGCTATCTTTTTTTCCTTGTCAAAGATAAAGCTCTAAAAAACAAGATTAAAGTATCACAGAGTGACAAATGAGATCATTCTCTGGGGGAAAATGATAGCAGATGCCACTAGAAAGGATTACTCCTTCAGTGGGGAATTTTTAACCTAAAGTTTACTATTCAATTTGCATCTTAACTTTTTTCCTTCCCATGTCACATGCCTTCCTCTACTGTATAAGCACTCTGCCATTTTGATAGAAATGATAGAACTGTTTTAATTAATAAGCCCACGACAGACACAAAAACATCCCAGCAATGCTTTGGATTTCTCAGGCTATTGCTTAAGTCAAATGTGATCTGAAAGCTAATACTTTGCCTTTGCCATAGCAATTATCTGCTGTCACAATGCTCATTGTATGGCACTGGTATCACATATTCCTAGTTTAAAAAGCATAGGCTTAGTAAGAATGTATATCATAAAGAATGAAGGTGAAAAGCTCTTTGATGCTTCAGTGATCATTTTGTTTGCCTTTGTTTGTTATTTTAATTTCCTTTTCATCATTTTATTTGTAGTTTGCCAACTACCATTAAAAAAAGATTCCAATGTAATTCTTGTATTATGATGTCAGAAAAGTTTCACTGGCAAGTGGGGCAGTGTATTTCAATGGGAACAAGCAAACCTGTTTTCAGGTTTTAACAGAGAAATAACACTTTCTACCACCAAAATGTTATATTTAATGCAGATATGTAACTTCTGAAAATCTGTGTTATTTAGAGAATAATGGATATGCAACTGTGTGTTATGGATTTTTTTTAAACACTTGAGGTGTGTGATGACTCATAAGCCTTGAGAATGAAGCTTGAGAAGTTTATGAGGTCATCACACACCAAAAGTGTGTGAAAAAATCCGTAAAAACACAGTTGTGTATCTTTTATTTTTTATAATTACTGATTCAGGGGCTGGGATATTCAGACTGCGCCAGGCTGTGGCGCAAGCCTGGGCGCAGTGCAACTGGGATGCACCAGGGCAGTGACAGGGTGATATTCAATGGTGCTGCACCATGGCTCAGCACCATTGAATATGGCACTGTGGCCACCCACATTGCACATGGTGCAGTGGCACTGTGCCAATGCAAGTGGCCAGAAAGGAGCAGGGGGATGCGCTAGTGCAAGTGCTGTTGCGCTAGGTGCAGCAACCGTGATATTCAGTGGTGGACATGCAAATGAGGCTATAATGCATGCAAGGCAAAAATGGGGCCATTAACATGTCTTTATGGCCCCATTTGCATGCAGGTGCACCAATCCCCAGAGACTTGCATCTGGCACCCTGCCAGGTAGCAGTCGTTGAGGACCAATGCCTGCACCCACGACAGCAGCTCAATGCTGTCAGCGGGCATAAGTAGGAATATAATAGTCAAATATCCTGGTGGTCCAGTGGACCACTCCCAGCCCGATCACGGGCATAGGTATGAAAATGTAAATGTCCAAACCATCCCTGGTGATCCAGCAGTACCCCCCTCCCCACTCAACCACTGAGCCCCACCACCCCACTCCCCCCGGTCAGTGGCGGGTGGCAGCTCCCCATCCACAAGCTGCCCGGCCACCCACCGACTGACTGAGTACAGTACAGCTGTATGCCCATTGGTTCACAGTGTGGGCCAATGAGCATGCAGACCATACCATACTACACAGTCCAGATATGTGAATGGATTCATTCACATATCTGGACTGTGTAGTATGGTATGGTCTGCACCCACTGTCACTGTTACTGTTCTTAAAATTGTAAAATCATAGAGATGGACCACAATTGTGCAAACATATAAACGGTAAAGTGGGTTGCTTGAAAAAAAGTATCTACACTATTTCTTTTGAAAAAGATAGAAAAATACATTTAGTTTCTCATTGAAATACATCGGGCTCCTAAGTAGCTGGCAGTTTCTGACATCAGAATACCAGAATTGTACTGAATATTTTTTTTACAAGCAGTGTGTGAAAAGCAAAGGCTAAAATAATCTTCTTTCACTGCAAAAACAAAATATTTTATTATAAAAGAAAAATGTAATTATTAACATAGCAAAATGCAATAAATGAAATAATCAGTTGTCTTGCTCTTTAAGTTTTTTTTTTTCTATTATTTGTTTAGCCACTTTTCCCCATATAGAGTACTGCAGTGAGTTTTGGAGGCTCCACCTCAAAAAAGACATAGACTGCCTGGAGACGGTAGAGAGAAGTGCTACAAAGATGGTGCATGGACTGCATCATATGCCATATGAGGCAAGACTCAGGGAACTAAATCTTTACACCCTTGAGCAGAGAAGAGACAGAGGGGACATGATCGAAACTTTTAAGTACGTTAAGGGAATCAACACAGCACAAGCAGGAAACCTCTTCCAGAAAAACAGGGATGCACATACAAGGGGGAACAACTTGCATCTGGTGGAAGGCAGGTTCAAAAGCAACCTCAGGAAGTACTTCTTTACAGAAAGGCCCATGGAACAGCCTACCTCAGGAGGTGGTGGAATCCAAGACAGCAGGTGAGTTCAAACTCGCATGGGACAGATGTGGACACATCAGGGTGCAGTCTAAATAGGGAGGTGGGCAGAAACACGGACAGACTAGATGGATCATGCGGACCCCATCTGCAGACATGATTCCTGTGTTCCTGAGGTTATGTAATGAGGAAATTTGGTGGTAAAGGTTATGTATTTAAAACGGGAAGGTTATGTTATTAGGGGCTTGTCTTGTAACAGCTCATTTCTTAGAAAATAGTGCAGAGCGGGGACCACGTGATGCAGAGTGCTGAGTACCAGCTCCTCCATGTAGCTCCAGTCTCCCGATTCTATAATCATTTTTTTCTGACACTGAAACCATTTAAAACCCTCTGTTCTACAAGGATCCGGTTATCTAAAGCTCCAGACCCTCTGAAGAGCAAGATTCGAGCACTGACGGAGGCTTATATGAAGAAAGCTCCACAAAAATATATGGCTCCAGTCACCCCCGAGAAGGCCCCAAAGAAATCCCGGGCATCAAGTGGGCCTGATAGACCCGATCACCTCAGTCAAGCAACAGAGCAGGAACATTTAACCTTAAACAGGTTCCTGGAAGAGTTCAAGCCTTTTCGGGAGGAAGTGAAAGAGATGGCGACTGATCTTAAAGCCCTATCAAAAAAGTTGGATGAGGTCTCGATGATGGCCTTGGATAACACCACTCGCATTGTCTCCCTGGATCATCGTTTAGACAAGGTGGACCCCGGACTAGAAGTGATCAGGCAGAAGCTTTCCTGGGTGGAGGCCAAACTAGAAGATCTCGAGGGCCGCAGCCGCAGAAATAACGTGGTCATCTTAGGGCTACCTGAAGGGGAAGAGGGCCAGAATGCAGTGGTTTTCATGCAGAAGCTGGTGGAACAGGTTGCTGGTCCCTCTCCCTTCTGCCCTGCGTACACCATTGAGCGAGCGCATAGATCATTGTGGCCAAAGCCACCACCAGGGGCTGCCCCCCATCCCATTATATGCCACTTCCTGAATTTCTTAGAAAGGCAACACTTTCTGGTAAAAGTGAGAGCTCTACAAGAGGTTTGTTGGGAGAATTCCAAGCTGAGAATTGCACAAGATTTGCCAGGATCAGTCAGGCTGAAACGCACAGCATTTCACCTCACTGTGTCTAAAGTTATTGCTGCAGGGTTCAAGTTCAGGATGGGGTATCCGGCCAGGCTGCAGGTGTTTGTGAATGGTTCCTGGCTTACCTATGAAGATCCTGAATCTGCTTTCTCTGGTCTAAAGCTCACCATGCCTGATCTATTTCAGGATCCATGACAAGATTTACTCTCCTGGTGAAAGGAGTCTCGTGCTGTTATGTGGGAACTGTCATTTAGCAATTTTCAAGATGTCTGGAATGACGGTTTGCTTCTAGAAACTCCGGTTATCTAAACGGACATACTTATATTTCAAGGAGTCAATAGTTTGGGACTCTCACGCCTTAGTCTGTTTGAAACGTGCCTGTAACCTCGTTTATTGTTTTGTGTAAATGTTTATTTTGCTAGTCAGGGGGAAGGGGGGTTTCTCATATTTTAATTTTGCCAGATGAGCAGGCCTTTATTAATGAGGGGAGGAATACCCTGAATTGTTAATGGAGCATTATCACATTTTCTGGGCCTGTGCTTGGCTAATCCCTAGCTCTCAGATGCATCTGCGGTGTGGTGGTTTAGTATCCACAAGAGGGAGCTCAGCATGCAGAAATGCCAGGACAATGATAGAGAAACTATAGGGATGACCCCCTGTTGATTGTGTTCCCTGTTTTGGCTGGGGACATGAAAATCGATTTTGTTCTTCTGGGCATTCGGTCTGTGCGGTGCCCGAGCCGTGAAGTCTGACCATTTAACATAAGGTCCAAGGCGTTGGGGTCCTGTTTGTTAAGCAGGCCACTGAACTCTGGTTAGAAGGGCAATTTCCTTTCCCTTCTGTGTGATTTCTCATCAGGTCTGCTATGTAGCAGAGTCCTCTTTATAGGGACACTGGAGACCCATTTCCCTTTTCACTTCTTGGGGTCTCCGGACACCTGTTCAAGCCTCTCAGGGTGCCTTATCTCAATATTACTATTCCCTCACAATTGAGATACGCTCTTGCTCATGGTACAACACCTTTTGTAAGCCACTGGGGTTGTCAACAAATTCTAATTTCTTTTCTTTTTCCTCAGGATTTGATGGCATTCATTTACATGGGAGGACTGCCATTATGTTTGTGACAGGGAGTTACCTCAGGAGGCTGGGGGGTGAGGAAGGGACACAGTACTGTGCTAAACAGTGCTTGTGACAGCCGGGTGGGTGGGGAGGGGCCTAGGGTTAAGGGAGATGTTGTGGAGGGAGGGGTAAGGGATAATTATGGAGGGGATGGGGAGGGGGAGAGGGGACTATACAGCAGTAATATTTGGAATTTGGCTGAATGTTTCTTGATATTCTTGTACAGGGCTGATGATACTAAGCTCATTAATTCTATTTAGATGGCTAATGATGTGACTTTTGCTACCTGGAATGTTAAGGGGATCAGGAAAAAATCCAAACAGTATCAGGTGTTCAAACATTTAAGCCTATTGCGTTCTCAGATAACATTTTTACAGGAATCTCATTTAATAGAATCTGAAGCTTTACAATTAAGGAGACAACAGGTGGGTCAGGTCTATGATGCTCCGGGCTCCACTAATAGTTGTGGGGTCATGCTAATTATTAATAGAGGCATTCCCTTTATTTCCACGCAGGTTATCAAGGATCCGAGGGGCAGATTTGTCTTAGTCAAGGGCACTCTCTGGTCAGTACCACTTTTACTTTGTAGTATATATGGGCCCAATATTGATGACCCGGGGTTTTTCATGAGGCTGATAACTATTCTTCTTCCAATGCTTCCCATAAGGATCATTATGGGGGTCGACTTCAATCAGGTCATGGACTCAAACTTGGATAGGTCAGGTAGTGGACTGAGGGGGCTGTCCCCGGGGCAGAGGGCACTTAAGGATTTGGTAGATCAATGCGGGCTCTGTGATGTTTGGCATGTGTTGCATCCTAACTCCAAGGAGTTTACCTTCAATTCAATGGTGCACGGCTCGCAGTCTCGCATTGACTACATATTTACCTATCAGGGCTTCTTTCCTGGGGTCATGTCCTGTCCTCGATCCAACCCGGCCCTATTTATGACCATTCCCTTGTGGTATGTAACTTGACATTCCTTAACTCACCTAAAAGGGAGACCAGATGGAAGCTCAATGAGCAGCTCCTTAAGGACGCCAAGTACTGTAAACTTATAAGAGAGCAAACTGAGTTTTTTTTTTCATCTAACCAACTAGAAAGTGCAAAGCCAGACATTTTATGGGGGGCCTTTAAAGCTTACATGAAGGGGGTTCTTATCAGCATTGCGACCAAAAGGAAAAGAGCACAGAAGGAAGAGCTACTATCATCATTGTCCCAAATTCGGTCCCTTGAAGTGAATCTCTCTGTCAGTACTTCTAATGAAGACAGGAAGAGGCTTCTGGTGGCCAAAGACAGATATCTAGAGCTGCTAAGGAAAAAGGCAGAGTTAGCTATAATCCGAACCAGAGCCAGTTACATGGATCAGGGAGAGAAAGTGGGGCGTCTGCTTGCATTGCGTTTAAAACAACAGGAATCCGCAAGATTTATCCCACCAATTTGGGCACTGGCAGATGGGTCCCTGAGAGTATCCCCTACTGAGATAGTGCAAGAGTTTGCTCTATATTATGACAAATTGTACAGGGACATGAAGAATCCTCCTTGCTCTGAGATTCATGAGGAGTACTTAAGGGACTCCCACCTGCCCTCCCAATCAGAGCAACACAAGGGTTTTCCAGCTTCTCCCATATATCAGGAGGAGATCTCAGAGGTTATCCAAGGGCTGCCCTCAGACAAGGTCCCAGGTCTGGATGGGTTCTCCTCTTTATTTACAAAGTTTTCCGTGAACTTTTACTACCAGTACTTTATCGCCTATTTCAGTATATTTTATCTAGCGTAGAGGCGGACCCCTACCTGATTGAAGCCCTGATTGTTCTTCTCCCCAAGCCAGATAAGGATCCCGAGTTAGTTCAAAGTTACAGACCCATATCCCTCTTAAATCAAGATATTAAAATCCTTTCGAAGATACTAGCCGATAGGTTAACTGTATTCCTCCCTGATCTAATAGGCATGGCCCAGGTTGGATTCATGAAGGGATGTTCATCCTCAGACCATCTGCACACCCTCTCTCATGTCTTCTTGGTCTCCAGGGATGCTGTGTTTCCCGCTGGGCTGGTTTCCCTGGATGCTGAGAAGGCATTTGATCGTGTGAACTGGAACTTTTTGTTCCAAGTTCTTGAGGCCTTCCAGTTTCCTCCTGTCTTTATATCCTGGATTGGTGCATTATACAAAACTCCAACTGCAAAGATTTCTGGAAATGGGGCATTTTCCAAGTCCTTTTCTTTACATTCAGGTACCAGACAGGGTTGTCCCCTTTCTCCCCTTTTATTTAACGTGTATCTTGAACCCCTCATTCAAAACATCCTCCATAATGCAGAAATACAAGGCATCTGGGTGGGGCGTCATGAGGTTAAGATCACTGCATACGCGGATGATCTCCTTGTGTACTTATCCCACCCGGCATCTTCTGTCCCAGTTCTGCTGGAGGAAATTGCTAAATTTAGTGCCCTATCCAACTATAAACTAAATGCTAACAAATCCTCCTTTTTCCCTTTAAACCACAAGACATTCAAGACTGACATTACCCCTTTTGGTTTATGCTGGGCCCCTACGACACTAAAATATCTGGGCATTAAACTAACTCACAACCCCTCGGTATGGTTTAGGTAAAATCTGGAGCCCCTTTCCCAGCTTATAATTCAGGATCTTGACAGATGGTCTAAGCTCCCTATCTCGCTATGGGGCTGGATTAACATAATCAAGATGAACATCTTCCCAAGAATTTTCTACCCCCTGTCTCTTCTCAATACTTTTATTCCGTTATCCTGGTTTAAGAAACTGCATGGTATTTTCACCAAGTTTATCTGGTCTGACAAATATCCTCGATTGGTCTATTATAAGCTGACTGCTTCAAAATCTGAGGGAGGTTTGCGAATTCCTCACCTGGCTATATATTATTGGGCTAACCATTTGGAAAAGTGCCTGAAATGGGTATGTCCGGGTCCTGAAGAGATGCAGCCGACATGGCTTAGAATAGAGTTGGACTCAATTCGGTCTATGAATCTGGATCCCCTAACTCTGTTCTATATAAAAATGTCTCAGGTGCATGGCGCGAGAAGTGTCCCACAGTTGCCACTTCTTTAAAGGTATACGTGCAGCTTTGCTCTTTTTCGCTTATACCCCCAGTTAGATCTGGGCCAATCCATCTGGAACTCCCCATCTTTCACTATGAACAAACAACAGATCCCTGTACTTGGTTGCCCCAACTGGGCGACAGGATAGTATTTTCCTTTGTGGATGAGGAGGGCAATGGCGCTGTCTGCAGATGATCTTATTCGAAATTTAGGATTCCGCATCCTCACATTTCAAAACAGTACAGATAAAACACCTACTCACAACAGTGATAGGCAATACCCCTCCCAATCAGACGGTTGGGGCTCTGATCCCAGAATTCTCTTCTCTACTTGGATCTTTGGGTATTGTATCTAAATTATATCAGGTTTTGTTTCACAAAAGATATGAGGACTCTTTTGGACCAACAAGGTTCTGGAGTTCCTTATTTCCCCAATATTCCCTTAATTGGCAGGCTTTGTGGAGGTCTTGCCATAAATTTGTCTCTCAAGATAGGTTGCGTCTCATACAATATCACATTTTGCACAACATGTAATACACTCCCGTCAAGTTAAAGAAATGGGGTCTGTTGGACTCAAACATATGTGTTAGGTGTTCCCAGGGGGAAGGAACACTCTTACACATATTCTGGTCCTGTCCCAAAATTTCCCTTTTGTGGGACTCTATTAAAGCATTCCTGGATCCTATACTGGGTTTGCAGGAGTACTTCACACCTGACATTTGTCTCCTAGGGTGCATGTCCTTTATTAGAGTCAAAGTGAGAAGGTTTCATATGTCTATCATAGCTCTATCTGTCAAAAAACTTATTTTACATCACTGGAAAGACAAGTCTACTCCGACATTGCAGGAGTGGGTGAACGAAATCCTTGCTAACCTGTGTACGGAAAAAGCTATTGCCAGCCTTCACAACAGACTATCTGCATATACTCAAATATGGGATCCCCTTCACTCTTTAATTCTAGCTGCCTAGACTCAGTAGTGTTTCACAGTAAATAGCCTTGTATACTTTTGTATAATGGCGTTGAACTTATGTTACACAATGACATGTTACTGCTGTATGGGAGAGGGGGGAAGGAGGGGCAGTTTTAACATAACAAGCTGCTGTATTCTTGTTTTATTCTCATGTTAACTGCCTCTTATTGTGGAAAATCTGTTAATAAAATTTTGAATTGAAAAAAGAAAATAGTGCAGAGCTTCTGTATGTAGACATCCCATACAAAAGAAGGGGAATGGTGGCCAAGACACTAATTGCCACACAGCAGACACCAACTCCCCTTCCCCCAAGTATAGGTCACTCACAGTTAGTGAGCACAGAATGATGACCACTGGTGCTCATTTTGGAGTGTTTTTAATTAATTTACAAGGGCCTTGGGGTGGATATGTGCAGTGGGAGTATGAAGGTCAGTCAACATGGGTGTTAACTGCAATGGAGAGGTCAGCAGGAAATGCCAACTGCCAGTTGGCAGGCTCCCACTACAGCATCAGGTTGGTAGCACCTATCTCACTGCATCATGTTTGCTTCAATGCTATTGTGGCAGCCATGTAGGAAGACTATGTTCACTCTTGGCTTCATTTAGAGTAGTACTGCCAAGCATTGTGGTGTTATGGACAAATCTATTAGTCAGTTGAAACCATTTTTCTCTGCAGTGGGTGTAGAATGAATGTTCTGGTTCCATATTACAAAACAAACAAACAAAAAAACAGGTTGTGTTGCTAGTTTGCTACCTAAGGTCTGCAAGGAAGCTGTGGCATAGCCAGAAAGAAAAGTGCTATAGTGATGTACTGAAGTTCAGTAAGACGTCTGTGGGTGTGTTTTGACTTGCCTTCAGCAATTAAATCCCAGGTGGTAGGCATTTTTTCACCATGAGGATGAGAGTCTTCTTACAGTGTTCCAGTTTTGCCATCTGCTCAGTAAGGCTCTGCGGGCTCAGGGGATGGAGTCTCAAGGGCACAATTCTCAGTCCTTCCACATAGGGCAACCTCACATGCTAGGATATCTCTCAACATCTCAGCATTAAAATGATATCACTGGCCTTCAAAAATCATAGCAAATGACCAGAATGAGTAGCACTTTCATAGTTTAAACAATAATAAGCCTACAGATAGTAGGCCCCATATGTTAGTGTTAAGGAATGTTTCTATCAACATACTTTAATGACTTAATAGTTTGTATGTCCAGAAATAACTCTAACATTATTAAGAACATCAGTAAACCTATGTGGAGCAAGGGTAAGTTTGAATATGAAAATCATAGCACTATGCGAATTTCATAGCAGCTGAGAGGTATGCACACTAGGGTAGAGAGCAGGATGCATGCTCAGATCAAGTCTGAGGGATGGTGAAGGTTGCAAGCTTTTGAGTCTTATGTGTGACCACAGTTACTGAAACCTCCGTTTCTGTTTTTGTTGGCAGGTCATGAGTCCCAGGGAAAATGAGTATGGGACTACAGCCATTCCTTGATCCATTGGGCAGCAGAGAGAGCATAATAGTTCTGAGGGGGTGAAACATTTTTCAGGGACCTTCAGGGGGTAAGTATACATTGGATGGGTCATAGGGGTATGAAGTGGAGGGATTTTTCCCCTGGATCACAGCTGAAGTTCAACACATTGGCCCACCAGATGAACTGAGCATCCACCTGTAGGGAATGATTTGGGACTGGTGAAATCTATAGAACTACAGGACATGATGAGAAAGAACTGAGGGATGTTGCATCACAAGTGGCCAAAGGTGTAAATAATTTGGTCACACATGATATAGAGGCAGTGGTGGCACCACGCTCAGAATCCCAGCACACTTGAGAGGACACGTGGGTTGATCAACATGGCCATGCTGTGTATTATGGACTCCATTGGTGCAGCATAATGGGATCATGGCAAAAGTTCCACAGTGGTATGCAAATGATTGAGTGCAAATGTCAGATTTAGATAAAGATAGTTTTCAGCTGACCTGTGATGTGTTTTGAGGAAGCTATGGTGTGATGTGGTTGGTAGGGATGAGCATCATGGTTCATCTGCAACAAGTTGCAGCATGATGATCATTGTGCATTGGCATGGTAGTCATGCAGTACTGTTGAGTGGAGTTCACAGGGTTTTTTCACCTTTTCAGGTTGACTGCCTTGAAGCTGGGGACAGGTGAGGTCTTGGCTGCTGGTACCAGAGGGGTGTCAGCCATAGCCAAAGGATAACTCTAGGACTTGAGTCCCCAGTCAGTGGTGCCCTCTAATAGGGGAGGCACACTCAAGACTGGTCACTAAGAGCCATTCCTCATTCCCTGGAAGCCAGAGTTCCTTGCAAGGTTGTACTTCTTATATGTACTCTTTTTCCAAAAAGGGGAGTTGAGGGCTTATTGATTGAGATGACTGACAACTGATTAGCTGAGACTACCTTGAGGCACACATCATGCCAGATTAATTGATTATATCAACAGATAACTCATCAGTGATCAATCTGAATTCCTAATGGCTCTTTAATAAACCACATGGCTGTGGCAATTTCCTCCAAGCACATTGTTGTCTCATTTTGTTCAGGTGAAGGAAGAGGGTTGTAGCATAAAAAGACAATGGAAGAGCCTGCACTGAATAGCAACAAGTGAGGTTTCTCTTGGGGCATACCACTAGAAGACACCTGAACAGTCAGGAAATGGGGGTAGTTACCATCCACTGGGGCAGGGTCAGACAAGTCGGCAGGGTTCCCAGGAGGTGGGAGATCAAACTTGCTAGAAAGGAGGGACTTTGATAATTTAAGCCAGTATAACAAACCCTCTGCCTTTTTGTTGCTTCAACCTATCCAGAAGATACCCTTCTGATCCCTCCCCTCAAAATAAGCTGCGGTGTGGAATCAAGGAATAAGGAACTTGCTGTCCCACTATAGGGGATCATCTTAGGGGTCAGGAAGGAATTTTACCATTTATTTCCATTGGGTGTCTGTTTTCGCCTTCTCTGGTGGGGTGTTAGAAGTATGTGGTTAGGTAGGCAGGTTTTCACAGTAATGGAGGCATGTTGGGGCAGAGTAGTCTGGCAAGATTGATGGCATAGCAGTCCGTAGTATTGTACAGAGGATTAATTGAGTTTTCGTTACCTTTTTCAGGCAGTTTGCCTTGAGGCTGGGGAGGGTGAGGCCAGGACTACTTTTCTACCCTTGTCACACAGATTAATTGATTGTATCGATATATAACTCATTAGTGATCAATTTTAATTCTGATTCACTGTTTAATAAACAGAAGGCTGTGGCCATTTACTCCAAGCACATTGTTTGTTTCATTTGTTCAGTTGAAGGAAGGGGGTTGTGGTCCAAAAAGAAAATGACCAAGTCTTTCCTATCTGTTTCACAGTGCTAGAGCTTCTGGAAGATACCTCCTATCCCAGGCCTGATCTAAGAAATTGCTCTTCCTCCCAAAACTCACACCACTACTGTAGCCTAATGTAAATACTTGTAAGTGTTGCTTTATTAATTTTTTGTTTTACTGATTCACTGTCATTAGAATATTTCATTTGTATGTTTAATTAAAAAATATAAACAAATTCCCTTCTCCTTGGAACTTCTGCTGTGCCAATAATCTTGAGGCATGCTTCATAATGGAACAAAAAAAATGTTTATTGAAACCCCAGTTTCTGGGTCAGTTATTTTACAGAACAATGGCAGTTTTTGTTAACAAACATTTAAAAGTATGTCAGCCCCCATTTTATTTGCTCTGAAATAGACATGGACGGGTACTAAAATAACCTGACCTTCATGACTACCTGCAGGTACCTTGAAACTACCTGAAATCATCCTAAAAATACCTGGATAAAAAATAAGTAGTTGATTCGGGTCGATTAGTTACTACCCAGTTTGTTCTACTACCCTATTACCCAACCCTAACCATAACAAAAATCAAGTGAAAGACTGTTTTTGACTATTACCCTGTTTGTTAGGTGCCCTGAGCTGTTATACCCATGGCAGGCATTGCTGAGGCAGGTATGAGAGGTGCAACTAGTATTAATGAGCCTGCTGCTGTTTCCAAAAATTATACCCCTGGCGGGCACTGCTGAAGCAGCTACAAGAGGCACAGCTGCTGTGAGTGAGCCTGCTAACATTTCCAAAAATTATACCCAATGCGGGTATTGATGGGGTAGGTACAAGAGGTGCAGCTTCTCTGAGGGAGGCTGTTGTTTCCAAAAATTATACCCATAATGGGCATCAAAGTTATATAATATAAAACTGATGACTGACAAAAGAAAACTAAGAGTAGTGTGGCACATGTGGCTGGCATGGTGGCAGTCGTGATGATTCTATTCATTTTATATACAACCTTGTCATCTTATTCAGTATCACTGTTTGCAGGCTGTTGTTCATGTTTAGAGTCTGAGTCATATTATTCAGTGTCTGGGACAATCTGGAAGTTGTCAGCATTCATTTTGAAAAATGTCAGTTGTTCCACATTTACAGGACTTAGCAGTGCTCTTTGGTCAGTGACTGTTCTTCCAGCTGCACTAAATATGCTTTCTGAATATATTCTTGAAGGTGGACAACTGAGGTAAATTATTGCAAGATTTGCTAATCTGGCCACATTGTTCTCTTTTGTTTCCAAGAGAGTAATGGATCTTCCTCGAGACCAATCATGGCATTGTCTGCAAAATACTCCTGGATCATTGTGCTGTATGAGCTGGTTACCAGTCTGGCAAATGAACCAGATGCACCTTCATAACAGAATACTAGTCCATGTATCTGGTAGCACCCTGTATATATTTAATTCCACTTTGGATGGATACATGGGTGATACTAAATACACATTTTGGGTTGATTGGTCGAGTCACAATGGCCATCGGCCACAGATTTATACATTCCTATGTTCCTATGTCTTATGTTCCTATGTTGTAGGGGACTCAGAAGTGACTTGCCAAGCCTGCCCAGTGGCACTAAAGGCTGAGGTACTGGCCGCCACACCTCGCGCCACACCAGCGACCCAGGTTCAGGAACAAGCCAGGGCTGCCGGGGCTTGGCAGGGGAGAGTGAGGATTGAGCATCCATAGGACAGCTCTCCATTCTCAGGGGGGATCCAGGGACAGCCTTACTCCACAGCAGCCCCTGGTGGAAGCTACAGGCACTGCTACACTCAGGGTTCAGGTAGTGGGTCACAGAGTCACGGTGGATGTCGTCCGACATCATTGCATATCTGGGCTCTGGGGGGAGGGAGGGTGTAAAAAAGAAAATACCCACTGGTGGGGATAGGTGATGGCACCATGAACCCTGGAAGCCACATTCTAAGACAGGGCACCTCTCCTCGCGTCTCCTACCCATCCGCCTGGCAAATTAGATTGTAGATAGAGTGCCCTGGGAGAATAGGACGGCCCTACCTCAGGGGGCACAGAGCCAAGAGGTCTGCCAGGTTGGTGCGGGGCAAGGAAGAGTGTGCTTCAGGGAGGAGGTAGCGCTCTGAGGGTAAGTGGCTGCCAGAGAGAGTTCCACACCAGACGGAGCATAAACAGAGTTTGATAAAAAAGAAGTGACTTGCCTTTCTGCCCTGAACATAGGATGCCCGAAGTTGCTGTAGATGTCCTTTCCCTCACCGATGACACTGGTAATTGTGAAGAATTTACAGATATGCTATTGTGTGCACTCTGATGGTTCAGCAAGGTTTGAATGCTGTACATCAGTTAATCATGTTGGTGGGCCAATGACACATTTGGTTGGCAGACAGTCTCTCCAATTCTCAATGTCTTCCCCTGCAGGTAGGATGGCTTCAAAGTTTCCTTTAAAGCTGAGATCTAACAATGTAGATGAACATAGGTGTCCTTTGTAAACATGGCATTTACAGTATTCTATGCTCAGTCAATAGTCTAAGACTCAGAAACATAGAAGTTATCAGCAAATGGGGATCATACCATCCATCATGTGTGCCCTTGGCTTCCTACACCCCTACTTAGCTGCCTGCTATGTTCCCACAGTGTCTGTAGTGTCTGTCCCATACCCACCTGAATTCCCCACTGTTTTGGCTCCCACCACCTCCTCTGGCAGGCCATTCCATGGTTCCACAACACACTCTGTGAAGAAGAATTTCTTTCTATTGCTTCTGAAATTTCCTCCCTTAAGTCGAATGTTGTGCCCTCTAGTCATGGAAAAGCTTCTTGAACAGAAAAAAGCTGTAGATGACTACACCATGCAGAATCAAATAAGTAAAGTAGACATCATGCTCAGTTCCAGCAGCTGTACTCTAGTTGAATCATTGGTCACCTTTTTGGAGCCATTTGAGGCTGCTACCAGTTATGTCTTTCAGATGAGAGGTTAAACCGAAGTCATGTCTGCCTGTTCTGGTGGTTGTTCAGGTGAACGTGAAAGATCCCATAGCATCTGCCAGCATAACAGTGATGGTATCTTCTTTTGACTGAAAGTCTTTCTTTATGTCATCAAGGAAGATGTGACAAAATCTCATCTGAGGAAGAATTTGACTCAGAGTTGCACTGTCCGCATTGACATTTTATATTTATTTTTTGTTGACCATGAAAGGAGGACTATGCAATTCTGCCTATTTTCAGACTTGTCCTAGGGCAGAGGGGGAACATACAGATGTAAACTGACATACAGAACCAGATTAAGCTGTTGGTGATGTTTTAGTGAATGGGGGAGATTTGGCCAGGACACCAGGGAAATTCCTCTAGTCTTTTCGAGAAGTGCTATGGGATCTTTAATGTCCATCTGAGCAACCACCAGAGCAGGCAGACAGAGATTCTGTTTAACCTCTTATCTGAAAGACATAACTTGAAGCAGCCTTAATTGGCTCCAGAAAGGTGCCCAATGATTCAAGTAGAGTCCAGCTACTGGAACTGAGCATGTCTACTTTACTTATTTGATTCTGAATAGTGTAGTCATATACAGCTTTTTTCTGTTCAAGAAGCTTTTCCAGCATGTAAAATGTTGAATTCTAGTGAGTTGGAACTTTCTGCTTTAATGCATGCAGTGGTAAGTTGTTTGACCTCTGCAACCCCTGCAGGATTTTTTATGTTTTCACAGAGTGGTTGAAATGCCCACATATTTTTCTAGCAATAGCTGATAGGTTTTCAACATGTCTCTTCTATATAAGAAATTATGGATGAGAAGATTTAAGAAATGTGAAAAACAAGGTATGTATTGGTAGTTGCCATCTCTAACAGCTTTGACTATGTTGGCACCATTATCTGACACTATGAACCCTGGAGATAAGGAATACAGAGTAAGCCATTTCTGGAATTGTTTTTCCTTCTCCTGCAAAATATTCACAGCAGTATGGTTTTTCTCAAAAGTGGTGACACATAATACAACCCGCTTCCTACTACTTACAGTAGAGAGTGGATCATTACTTTCTGACTGAACACTTGCCCGATGAGCTGTAACAGCCATGTAGTCAATTGTTTGTTTGCTGGTCCATATAGCTGTGGTTATGTGAACCTGCTTCACCTCAAGAGAGTTTTCAACTGCTTAATGACTGCAGTACACATCAAGTCATACAACTGTGGAACAGCCTTTTTTAAGAAATAAGTTCAACAGGGAATGGTGTGCCATAGTTCAATCTGGTTCATGAACTTGAGGAAATCTTTTTGTGCAACAAAAACAAAAGGGACTTTATAACTGGCCAACAGCTCTACAATGGCTCTATTTAACAGCTGGCATGTTGGATGCTTGCAGGTAAATTTTGATGTCCTTGTAATACTTTCTTTTAATGTTAGTTAATGAGAACCACAAGATATTCTTAATATTGAGGGGAATGCATTTTTCACACCATTGTCATATAGAGTACTACTTTGGGATTTTGCAGTACTTGATGGTGTCAGATGAAACCAATCTATGTTTGTCTTGGAAGACTGTAAGGACACATCAAGGGATTCAATGTCACTATGGTCACCACCATCACCACCACCTCCACTACCACCCATACCAACTGCACTTCCCCTGACCCTGTCCAGCTCAATTGGGTGTTTTACCTTTACATGTCATATCATTACTAATGTTCAAAAATCTCCTACTTTGCCACCCAACTGACGGTCTTTTTGCACAGACTGCATACAGCTCAAGAGTTGTCTGCAGGCTTAATATAAAATAAATTGCACACTAAAGATTTACCTTTTTTGCTTTGTGCCATAGTGCCTGGCACTATTTCTAACAGATAGATAGATAGATAGATAGATAGATAGATAGATAGATAGATAGATAGATAGATAAACTTTATTTATAAAGCACCCCTTCTCTGGGGCTCAGAGTGCTGTACAATGCATAATATCTAATACAACTATAAAAACATTTGTCTTAAACATACATAAAATCACCACATTATAGAGCATAAGCATAATTAAATACAGATCACAACATTAATAACTAAAAGGACAATCAATATAACACATAGATTTCTCCCTATTATAGGAAATCAAATGCTTGTTCAAATAAAAAATGCTTGTACAGTCAAGGGACCTGGAGGAAACCATACACTGCCATTTCCTTGCTGAGATGAATTGCTCTCATTCATGCTCATCTTCTTATTCTTCCATTTAGCATATGTTTTTTTTTCTGCACTTGCCTTTCATGCCTTACAGTGGCATCCTCTCGTACACACTCATCAAAACTACAGATCTCATTGCCCAAGATTCAGAAGAACTGGAATTGCAATCATCGTCATGTGGGACATAACCTGGGCTATCTCATTCCCAGGCCCCACTATCACCACCATCTCTATCAGCATTCACTGCCTTAGCAGCTAAGTTTATATCTGAGGAGGATGCCTCACCGCATGCTGCTTCAGCAGTTGAAAGTATCCTGGTACATGTGACAAAATGTTCAGTGCCTCTGTGAGTAACTCCAGTCAGTACTTTCTGAACCTTTACTATCATTTCATTGCCAACATGCTTCTTTGATTCAGGAGGACATTTACTAGCAGTCCTGGTGATGTTATTATTATTGTCGTTATGTTCTTCATTAGTGTTATGATTCATATTGTCCAAATCAGTAACAGTTGCACGTGCAGCAGCACTTTGCTTCCTTTTAGTAGACTGAGACTGGGAAATACAAGACACAGTAGATATAGCTGTGAAAGGAATGGATATTGTGTCACTAACTGTTGCAGAGACACACAGTGTAGCTATATCACAGTAACAAATGACAGGGCTCAGGGCACCTAACAAACAATGTGATACAGCCTAAATCGTTTTCACTATGCTGCGGAGAGACACACAGTGTAGCTATGTCACAGTAATAAACAACAGGGATTGGGGCACCTAACAAACAGCCTAAATAGCTTTCACTAAGCTGCAGGGTCACACAGTGTAGCTATGTCACATTAATATAAATGACAGAGCCTGTGGCACCTAACAAACAGTGTCATAGAGCCTAAATGGCTTTCACTATGCTGCAGAGACACACAGTGTATCTGACTGTCACAGTAATAAATGGCAGAACTCAGCCAGGGGCACCTAACAAATGGTGTAATACATAGCCATTCAAGGCTTTCACTATGCTGCAGAGACACACAGTGTACATGAATTTACAGTAATAATTTAATGACACGGCTCAGGGGCACCAACCTAGCAGTAATACTTTTTAAAACCAGCTCCCAGTGCCTTTTCTTCTGTGTTTTTTTGTCCACCTCTTCCTCCTTCTCTGTTCTCTCCATAGCATAGCACCATCCACCTCCTCGATTGAGGCTGATCCCCCTATTCCCTCCTTCCCGAGATTGTTTCAGTCCCCAACCCAGACCCCCACTCCTCCTTCATGGAGATTTTATTTTTATTTCATTATTTTTTTAATTCAACTTTTAGTTAAATGATCACTGTGATTTAGTTGCAGACTACAGAGTTAGTGCCCGACCATCGACACAGAGCTGCTCCCACTCCAAATTGCTGCCTGCTGTTATTTGCATAACACAGGCTCACAGCAGGTGGCGCACAGACTCCACTGAACAATCAGGTTGTCAGCCCGGTTTCATGTGTGACTATTCTTGCTGTAAGGGTGTGAAGGACCCACAGTTTGCCTTTTAATACTTGTTTCCAGCCTGAAGGTCCTGGCAGGAATCTCAGGACTCCACAGGCTGACCTTGGCTGCCCTATAATGCCTGTTTCCAATACCCCATTACCCATGTCAAAACTACCCAACCTGAGAAGTACACTGCTATGTCGGGTAGGGTAGTACACTACCTGAAGTGCTCTACTTGTCCAAAAATCACCAATATCTGAACTACCCTACCCAGCTACCCGACAAGTAGTCCATGCCTACTATAAAAAGCAAACATAGATGTATGCGGCTGCACCAATTGTGTTCCTGCCTGAAATGAAACCATAAATTATCATTACATGATTGCTGATTTTGTTTTGGGCAAGAAAATGATTGAAGCGGTCGTATTTATCTACAGTTGTATTACAAATTTAGACCAAATAAATGGGGGTTGGGGCTAATTTACTTTTGCATGGTTGAAATATATTTTAAAATAGAGACTGCCACTGTTATGTGAAACAATGGACAGATGTAGATACTCGAGTTTCAGTAAGCCCATTTTCTGTTATGAAGCATGTCTCAAGATTAGTAATATAGAGAATGTTTGCAAAAGAGGGGCGCTTGTCAAAACTAACAAAACATACCATGAACATTTTCTCTTATCCCAGATAGACAAACCAGCAAACAAATAAAGCAACACATTCAAGGGTTTATATTTATGCTACAAGGGTGGTGGTGGGGAGAGACTAACTAGAAAACTGTAGTAAAACCACAAAGGGAGAGGGTGGCGGTTAACATTTCTGAAGTAAATAAAGAAGAAATATGCCCCAAATATGTAATTATGTAGTAAATCAAAACTGGTTATAAACATAAACACAATTCTCATGTGTCTCTGTGTGTGGAGGGGCAGGGGTCATATAGATTATTTTAATATTGGTGGAGGGATCAAATTCAATTTCATCTGATAAATAATAAAACTGATTTAGAAATTATATTTTTTGCATGATTGTATTGTTTTAAAGCCTGGCTCATTGTATAATCACAAAAAGGCACCCCTAGGGTGTGGAACATTGTGGGATTTATCTACATCATGTATGTTTTTTTTTTTTAATTTAGTTATTTAATCATTTAAAAATTGGTAACCAAGACAAGCACACTGAACTGAGGCTCCTTTCCAGGTGTGACCCAGGGAGAAGAGTAAAGAAGGAATACAATTACAAAATCAGAGTACTGGTACATCAACAACATTCTAGTTTCGAGAGTTAGTTGGTGATCAGGTAGGTAAACAACAGCATGGTTAAGCACAAGGAAATGTGGAAAAGTGTGCAAAAATACAATAAAGTGCACAGTCCCTTTTGCAGAAGACGATGGTGATACTAGCGTTATAGCATACAGAATCAAACCACAGGTGTAGCCACAATTAGCCTAAATTGATGGGGGTCATAAGAAGGAGGAGAGGACAGAAGAGAGGCGAAGAAGAGTCAAGAGAGTGGTTGACAATGAATTGGAAAATCCCACAATGACCAACAACCTGTCCATTTTCCCCTATTTTGAGTCTGCTTTAGTATTTAGTATTTGTTTGGACCTGAAAATAATTAAAGGTACACTCTTTTTTTAAATGACCATCCAGAGGTTCTTATCAGTATTCACATTTATTTTTGAATATCCATTGTCCCACAAGGTCAGGGAGCAGCTTCTATCGCATGGTAGTTTGCGTTAGTCACAAGAAATGTAATGTTACACAATGGGAACTGGAAAAGAGATGAGAATACTGATTCAAATTTTGAGATAGTCATTTAAAAAGACATGTTCAGTTAATTATTTTAAATCGTCAAAACAACATGCTAAAGTAGACTCAAAATAGGAACTAAAGAGCATTGTATAAGACAGGAGAAAAAGAGCAATGTAAAATAGCAGGAAAAGTTTTGGATATGACATTTTCACCATAGCATTCAATGCTGCTTTAAAAGTGTCAAAGGCACCTCAAGGGAATGTTGAAAAACACTCTGGCACATTTCAACTTATGGGTCATTTACTGTATTTTCCAAACTTAGTTTTTCCTTGTTCTCTATAACTATGCTATATACAAGAAAGCACAGTCTCTGTCCCCTAGTCTTTGTCTATTCTGGCTGCTTGCCTATGCTTTACATCACAATCCTTCACTTCTGAAATCAGAGTTTGTTGCTGTATGCTGTGAGAATGACTGTGATGTCACAACCTGAGTATGGTCATGTCAAGAGTAAACATGCAGCCCTAGTACAAGGTAGATGAAAGCTAGAAAGAGGTATGTTACTGTGCAGTTATAATGAAAATGATGATGCTAAACACTGAGAAGGAATGCTAATAAAAGCTGAAATGAATCTCACAATTCTGTTTCTCCAGTGATGTCACTGACTCTTTAAACATTCACAAGGAACAAGAGATATCCATTTGGAGGACTCTAATGTGCTACATGACAATCTGTTAGGGGTATTCATCCCACAACAGTTCACTCCCACCAGATATTAGGAACCATTACAGTGAACATTTCCCAGTGTAAGATCATTTATTTATTCAGGGGTTCAAAAACTATAAATAAAATCATGTGGTGGCATTTTATTTTGGCGAGAGAAGAGGAGAAAATTGTGGTGGGGCAAATTGCCAATAGTGAATTCATGCGCTCCCACTCTGATGGCTGGCTTGGTGTCTTAGGTGGCAATGAGTGCTCCTCCTTGTAACATTGGAGATCAAAGTCAGGGGAAATGAAAAACTGGCAGCAGTTAGAACAGTGGCCTATTGTGGATGTCCTCATCCAGTGGGTCATGGACAACACAGTAGCTTTCAACAACAACCACATCCCAGCTATAACTGGAGAATGGAGATATTCAGTGGGTGAGCATGTTTGGGTCCTATGTGCTGATGTCTTCTGTGGGTGGGACTTCTTTAGGGAGGACAACTTAGACTTCTGTGAATGTTGGTGCAGGCCTACCCTGATTAACAGTACCTTCTGACTGTAAAATATGCTATTTTGTGAGAGCAAATGTAAGTGTACAAGTAGTAAAAAATGGTGCAGGTTAAACTTGAGGATGTGAGAAGTTACGAGGTAATGTCTTGATTCAGCTTTACATTCCAGGCCCATGCTTTGAAAATTGCACTGTCACCTAAATAGTAGGTAGTTATTTTTATACAGGGGAGTATCTCTAGGGCATCAGGTCCTATTAGCAGAGAGCACCCTATGTTCATTACAATTAAGAATAAAATTAAATGGGGCACAACAGGTTCTAGCGAGCACATTTAACAGCTCATCTAAACAATGACTCCTCCAACAGCACATTACTTTGTGCAAATAAGCAAGTAAGTAGTTTATTTGTAACAAGAGGTGACAAGAAAAATGCATTGAGGGCAAGCTAATTTCCAGTGGATTCCTGTATACAGAAACAACAGCACAGTCATTTGTTATAGTTTTAAAAGTACAATAAAAGAACAAGAAAACAATAACCCACAATCATACCATAACAAATTGAATATATTACAAGTGAACTGCAACCATCATATAAATTTCAGAATGACTATCAAATTAACGGGTATACACATAAATAATTTATAGGTAGACTTCAGGAGCAAGAACATGGAAATGAGGCATGGTTCTTTAACCAATTCATTTTTGGTATCATTTGAATCATCAATTCCCAACTGATATATCCACCAGATAGCCAGTAACACTACTATGCAAGGATTTCTTATGTATGAAAAACAATCCTTAGTCCCCAAGGTGTCAACAGCATTTTGAATTTTGCAAAACATTTCCTGGGTACAAAATGACAAGTCTCAGAAGCGTGAATATATATATATATATACACACACACACACACATATATATACAGTTGCAGCCTGGCGACAAACACTCAGCACAATTGCAGAGTGTTGACATTGTTTGAATAATATTATAAAATAGTACTATTAGTATACTACCATTCAGTAAAAGATATATATATACAGTATATATATCTTTTATTGAATTGGTAGTAACACTGGTAGTACTATTTATAATATTATTCAAACAATGTCAACACTTCTGCAATTCTGTGCTGAGTGTTTGTCAAGACAGGCTGCAACTTCAGCATATGCAGTACAACTGGCCCCACTATTTTTTCACTCCTAACAAGAGCCAGCAGCCTTACCACCTGGAAGCTTTAAATATAGAATTCTTTTTTAAACTGGATTCAAACTAAGCACAACATAATAATAACCAGAAGATCAGTGTGTCAGCTCAGTTAGTAATTATAATGAGTCTAATACATTTTCAAAAGCCATTTACGTAATAATCTATACCTTAATTTATTGTAATCTTGATTACATTTGCTATGCTCCTGACAAATGAGAAACCCAACATATCAACTGTCTGAACTTCCTTAAGAAATTCTACTAGTGCAGAGGGGGGTTCTTGCATTCTTTTCCTGTTCCATTTTCAGGTACCTAATGTTACTTTATTTCTTGTTCCTATAATTGCCCTTCCTGCTTTCTGTCTTACAGACTCTAATGCCAGTTTTAATGGGGAATTAGGATGTTACAGACCTTATGTAAATTAAGCTAGGTTGTTCCATGCTCAGCATGATATATAGCTGTGGCAAACAAGCAGTGAAAACTAAGCAAAATAAGTATGATAAAAGGAAGAAGCAGAGAGTTGGAATCACAGCCAAGTTAGTGCAAGCTTTTGAAGCACACCTATTGAGAGTCGGCTGAAAGCTTCTAACTCTCTATTCTCAAAGAAGGCACTCAGCAGGACTTCCATTAAGAATGAGTCACAGCTGATGTAAGTCCAGTCTCTGAGGTTTACATTACTTTTTGATTCAATACTTCCTGATGTTTCACATGTCATACTACAAGCTTCATTAGTAGAGGAAAATATTGCCCACTTTCCTGGGAACAAAGGACAGACCCACGAGGAACAGCTACTGTTTTTTCATAATTAGTTATACAGGGCAAGTTCACTATGATGGAGCAGCTCTTGTACAGGGAGGAGGAGAGGGGATGCTGTATCTAGCACAGTTGTCTTATTAAGAAGCTCAAAATATCAAGTGTGAGAGATTAGTCTGTATTTGACTAAATAGCGCTGCACTGTAAGCCTCTGGATGGAAGTGGCATTTAACTTACCATCCATTTTCCTTGGATTCTAAGCTACTGCAGTAACCTACCAATGCAGTGGGGACAGACTCTGAAGGGAACAAAAGTCTGGCACAATATGGAGCAAGTCATGCAATAATTTGTTTTCCTTCAGGAACTAGAGACAATGTACAGCCACGCACTGCACTTACAGTAATGAGTAAAGATAATCATCTTTTAAAATCAGAGCTACAATGTGCAGTAGTTTGACCTGTTATACATGGCTACTGTGCTTAAGATGTAGCAAATGAACTGCTGAAGTACAATCAAATACCAGCCTGTTATTTCCCCCCAGCCTATGGTGCATAAAAGGTGTTACATTAGTGATAGGGTGATGTTTTTCTTCCATACTTAGTGTGAGCAAGGGAGTGTGAATAGTCTTGGTTCAAATCCAAATATTATCACTTCAGACTCAACATTTCAGAAATCTGAAAACATGTACAGTCAAACAACTTGCACTTCTGGCATTTTTTTCGGACTGTGAGGGGTTTCAAACTTTCCAAGATTTTTTTTTCTATTTAAACTTCTTAGCTGGGCAACCAGCCACCAGGTTCTATTCTATAAGCATTAACATTCCAGACACTGTCTAAGATTCTTCCATTCTCAAACCATAATGACCTAACCTCAGGCAGGAAGGTAGTTAATTCTTTGAAAGGATTCATGGTTGGGTGAGCAAGGAGGTCATGGAAAAGTAAAGGAGGAAAAGAGCTGCCTTTAGGAGGTACAAGAAAACAGGGAAGGGGAGGACAGGGAGGAGTACCTGAAGGAATCTATGGAGGTGACATGGGCAGTAAGGGAGCCAAGGCATCTACAGAGCTAAGGTTGGCACAAGCTATTAAGCATGATGAGAAGGACTTCTTTAGGCACATCAGGGAGAAAAAGAACTGTAAGGACCACATAGTAAGGATTAGGAAGGAAGGAGGTTGGGAAGAAGCAGGGGGCTATAAGGCAGAAGCGCTAAATGATTACTTCTGCTCAGTATTTACTAAGGAGAAGAGGGGGATGATATCCAAGGGGAAATGAATGGCAGAAACGGGGGGGAAGGGGTGACAGATGGGGAAATCATGGAGGGCAGAGTTCTGTAGGGTTTGAGGTCACTGAGGGTGAACAAGGAGCCAGGCCCAGATGGCATCCACCCCAGGGTACTGAAGAAGCTGGCAGAGATCCTTGTGCAACCTTTGGCAGACCTATTTAATGCCTCACTACACTCAAGTTGTGTACCTCAGGATTGGAGGATGGCTCATGTGGTGCCCCTCCACAAGAGTGGCCCCAAGGATGAACCGGGTAACTACAGACCAGTAAGCCTCACATACTATTCTGAAGGAGAGGCTGGTGGCCCTCCTGGAGACCAAAGGACTACAGCACAGCAGACAGCATGGCTTCATATGTGGCAGATCCTGCCAAACCAACCTGGTGGAGTTCTATGCCTGGGTAACTAGGCAATTGGACAAGGGCCATGCTGTGGATGTCCTGTATCTGGACATCAGTAAGGCATTCAGCTCAGTGCCACATGGGAGGCTGGGAAGTAAGTTAGAAGGCATGGGGCAGGTGCAAAGCTGTTGAGATGGGTAGGGAATTGGCTTCAGGGAAGGCAACAGAGGGTGGTGGTGGGTGGTGCTCTCTCATCCCAAAGGGTAGTGATGAGCGGTGTTCCACAGGGCTCGGTGTTGAGACCAGTGTTGTTTGGGATATTCATTGCAGACATATCATTGGACATCAAGTGCAAGATCAGTCTGTTTGCTGACAACACTAACATGGGAGTGGTAGTGGATGACCTAGGGGGATGGCAGGGGTTGCAGGATGATCTAGAAATGCTGGAAACCTGGTCAGACACCTGGCAACTGGGGTTTAATGCCAAAAAGTGCCAGGTGCTGCATTTTGGGTGAAGAACCCAAGGAGGAGTTACCAGCTGGGGGGAGTGCAGCTAGCCAAGACAGAGGAGGAGAGGGATCTGGGGGTGCTCATTACAGGGCCAATGAACAACTCTGCACAATGTAGGAAAGCAGCTGTGAAGGCCAACAAAATGCTGGGTTGCATTGCAAGGGGTATGTCCTCGAGGAGGGGGGAGGTGATTTCTGCCACTGTATAGGTCATTAGTTAGATCGCATCTGGAATACTGCATGCAGTACTGGCACCCATATCTGAAGAGGAGCATTATGTTACTGGAGGGGGTGCAGCACAGGGTGACAAAGATGATCAAGGGGCTGGGGGACTTGCCATATGAGAGGAGGCTCAGGGAGCAGAACATGTACTCGCTAGAGGAGAGGAGGGACGGGGGCATGATTGAAACCTTTAAGTACATAAAAGGAATAAACAAAACAGGTACAGAGGGGCTGTTCAAAGTAAGGGAGGGGAGTGGAGGGACACCTGGGGCCATGATACGAGGCTGGAGAGAGGAAGGTTCAGGTGGGAGATGAGGAGACACTTTTTTACAGAGAGGGTGGTAGTTGGGTGGAATGCATTACCGGCAGAAGTGGTATCCAGTAGAACAGTGGACTGCTTCAAAAGGTGCTGGGACAGGGCAAGGGGGAGGGTCAATGAGAGAAAGGGTGGGGGGGCAGCTGCAAAATAAGGGGTGCTAGCTGCACATTCAAGCAGACTTGATAGACCTCTAGGCCTTTATCTGCTGGCAAATTTTGTATGTCTGTATGTTCGTAGATTTCTACGAAGGAGGTATAATTAATGGAAAAGGAAGAGAGCCTTAAAAAAAGATGCAGCCATTTTTAGGGGGAAACACCTGTGAAATTAAGTAAATATTCATCTCAAAATGAGATAATCTCAAAGGACTTGAGAATGAGATGTTTTTGGAGACACTAAACAAACTCTAGAGCATTGTTTCCTAGTTGAATTCAGAAGCAGCCAGCTACAGTACATTTCCTAATTTTTGCTTTAAACACCAAAGGGAAAAACAAAATGAGCCAGGTGCAAGCAAAAAAGAGCAAAACCAAAAGGAGCTTTTGCTCCCTAATGATCTTTTTATTCCCTGTAGAGCCAAAGCTAGTCACCCACAGCCATTTACAGTCGTATGGGGCCCTGTGCACTTCTACATTTTGATCATATTCACCAAAATACATGGTGTGTAGGACCAAGCTATGCACCCATAGATTCATTAATACAACTCCCCTGCTGTGTTGCCCACTAATGCCCCAACTTCACATGAGCAAGCAAAACTGCACAGCCAGTCAGAACAGAGGCCAAGGAGTGGACATGCTAGCAACAGGCAGGTAGACCATGGTGTGCATGATGTTGTTTCTACTCTGCCAGGTCAGTGTAAGAGGAGAATTTTGTATGCCAACCAGAGGACTGCTGCACCAGGGCCCCTTTCCCTCTGACAGGTGTCTGGAGGACTTGATGCTGCTCTGCAGCCACAGAGCACAGCTCTCCTCCTTGCAAATAGGGCTGGTGTAAGAATGACAGCTAGGGGACACAGTACGTCTTAAAAATATTCTCAGCTGGGCCAGTGGCGATGGCAGTTCTTATGTGGGCTAACATATTCCATGGTCTCCTGCTCCCACAGAACAGCAAATATACTATGGGACTAGCTAACAGATAAAAGGATTAGAAACACTCAGAAGGAAGCAACAAGCCTCAAAATGCTATTTGCAATTTAAAATGCAGTTTTATTTTAACAAAGCAGCCGCTGGGCAGGACATACAAACCCTAAATACTGCAGTGCTGACTGGCTTCTGATTGAAATCCACAGTCTGGCCCATGCCTGTATCCTTGGCTGTCCCCTCCACTTTCATGGTGCTACACATCCATGTATTGTGTCAGCTGGGGATAGTGTATCCCAGCCCCATGTGCACACCTTTTCAGCTGTGTACAGAGCCGCTTAGTACATAGAGTCCAGTGTCATTTTAGGCTGTATCTGGGTCAGCTGTCTTTCACTAAACAGAAGTTGCTCCCCTCAGTGATAGGCATTCTTCTATGATCAGATTGGTTCCCAGCATTTAGTGTGGATTTCTAATTTGGCAATGTATATTTAAACTAAATTCAGTCAGTAGCATGTTCATGGCACATACTACATTAAATTATTTGCAGATGGCTCCACAAACATATATACCAAAATTTAAAAAAAGAGGATTTCACAAATACAGACACAGCTTCTCAAAGAAGAGGAGGTAGTGGGGCCTCAGAATCATGACTTTCAATCTTTCATATCCAACCCTGCTCCAGTGGAGCACTAATGGAGCAGCTCCCTTAATGTAGTAAACGTAAGACTGTTACAATACACCAGAGTCACTGCAGAATTGGGAGCCATTTTCTGACACTGACCAAACAGCACTCAACATCCATGAGAACATTTTCTGAGAGAACCACATTTGATTCTATACCACCAACTGTTTCATGGCCCCAAAAATCAAAAACAGAATAACCTACAGTGGGCAAGCAGACTTAATCTTTAACATACTTCCGATTTCATCTAACTCTAAATCCCAGAGGGAGTAGAGGACAAAAGCATGCTACTTTTCTACAGAGGTGGGCAATGTTAGGTTCCTATACTTTACTTAAAAAAGACAATCATCTGCTTCTTAGGCAATCTCTGACACCTGCTTGCCATTTTTTAGAATCAAATAGTAATTGGATAAAACTGGAGAAAGAATGAACAAGGCAGATTTTAATAAACCGAATCTTTGCTGCAGAGGGAATTTCTTTGGCAGTGATTGTGTTACTAACTGATCAACATACGGCACTCAAACCCAAGACAAAATAGACTAGAATGACTGTACTTAGCACTACAGCTTGGAGCAATGTAGACAACTACCTCCTCTGCTTTCGCTGTCCGCTGGTTTCACCTGGATCGGTCTGTTCATCTAGAAGACAAAAAAAGGAGTAAAGAAGTTACCTTTACTTCACTTCACTTGATAAATAAATGTTTAATCCCCTTCTGCCTTTCAAAATGAAGGACTACATTCAATTTCTTTACATGTCTGGAAATTAGACCCACTGGTATCTTTTATTTGAGCAACTTTGGCTGCAAAGTAAAAACTTAAAATATATTTTACAAAAAGTATTTTTTCCAGTCCCTCATGTTCTGCAATTGCTCATGAAACCAAGCCATGAGACAAACAAGACAGCCATGGTTGACACCATGCACAGCTTAACTGAAGGGTGGTAACTTCAGGTGAGTGAGCTATGAATTAGATATGAACCAAGCTGCAGCTGCCCACAGAAAACTGCTCTGTTAGAGTCCTCATTCCATTGCGTTTATGAATCTGTGATATCATTATGGAAAACTACAGGAAGGAAATTGCCATGTCAGACTTGAATGAAGATTTTAAAAAAACAGAAACTTGCAGACAGATACTTCAAAGCACGGTTCTATGTAGGTATACAACACAAATAAACTTTATATAATTATGTCTGCTACAAAACTGGTATACAAACACAACACAATCCATTTTATAATGGGACATATGTCACTGGATTGTAAATAGTGAATGACAGCATATTTCTATCCTATGTCCTCTGGCAAAAATCCAAGAGTGAATACTCTACAGCCAGCTTCAGGATTAGCTGGACTGCCACCATCTCCTTTCTAAATTCCAATATGGGTTCAGTGAAAAACACATTAACCTTACTGCCTTAATAAAAGTGACCTCAGACCTGTTCCAGGTCATGGACCAAGGAGCTGCCACAAGTGCAATTTTCATTGACTTGACCAAGGCATTTGACTTGGTCAACCACAACCTACTACTCCAGCAATTACACTCTCTTGGCCTTAATGCTAGTGCCTTGACCTGGCTTTAAAATTACCTCATGGACTGCACATAAATGGTCAAGTGGTCTGGAACACTTTTGAACCTGAAACTTGTTACCCATTGTATCCCTCGGGACTCCATACTGGGCTTGTTATTATTCTCACTCTTTATTAATGAGCTGCCAGATAACTGTGGTAAGGCCTCTGTGCACCTCTATGTGGATGATGCTATTATCTATCATTCATCGCCCAACATCATCTGGCTCAACAGTACATTAGCCTTGGACTTTAGAACTCTTGAGGGCTGGTTCTAAGAGAACCAACTAGTCCTCATCACCAAAAAACTAAATGCATGTTGTTTGCCAACCTCTCCCCCACAACACTGGCCTACCCCCCTCTTGTGATATGTTCAAGCACAGGCGATGTCCTTGAGTCAGTCCAATCCTTTAAATATCTAAGCATCATCTTAGACACATCACTTTCCCTGGACACCCATGTCACCCTACTGGCCAAAACACTAAACCAAAAGCTGTGCCTTCTTTATCGTATACACCATCTCTTCTCCTCAGCGTCCTGTCTCAAAGTAGCCTCTGCCACACTCCTTCCACTCCTTTCCTATGGTGCCCCACTATAACTCACAACCAATGTTTCCATTCTCTCTTGCCTCAAAAAGTCTTGCCTTGTGCAGGCAGGGTCCTCAGCATACTGAAGGGGTCAGGCCCCAGCAGACCTTTCTCCTCCCACCTCTTTCTTCACCTCCTCATTCCATCCCCCTTCCACTACTCTCTCCCTCTTCTCTGCCTACCAACATACCTTCCTGTCTCTCACCTTCCCTTTTCCCCCTTACGTAGCCCTAGCTATGGCTGACCCCTAATCTCTACTGCACTTGTAGTTAACTTGCACTTATGTTATACCTTAGCAAACCTGTTCTGCCTGTGTTTATTCCTCACTAACTTCCCTAGATTAAACTACAACAATTATATTCAGCCATTTTCTAGCTACACAGTTATGTATCATTTAGAGTATGCCTAAATGTTATTTTGTGTTGTTGTATCTCTCTAGTCCAAAAGTGTTGGCATAGTATCTCTCTAGTTCAAAACTGTTAGCATCCCACTATTTCATTACTCCTGTACAGTCTGCTCAAATTATTTGAATGTAATCTACTGTCAATTTTTATTGTGTACCAAATCTCTGTAAACTATCCTCATGTTCCCATACCCCCCAGCTTGCATAGGGAGATGAGCAACTTGTTGCTCAGCATGCCTTCCTGGTGAAACATTTCAATAAATCAATAAATAAACAATCTTATCATAAGATGGTGAGGTTTGCCCTTGGTGTCAATGTTCGTAGCCACCACTGTGATGTTTTCTCTACTCCGGGCTGGCTCCCGTATGACTCTTGACTACAGTGTACCACCCTAAAACTAGTGTACAAACCGGTGAGCATTTTCACACCTCCTTGCCTGGGTGAACTCATCCAGCTGTGACAACTTTCACATGATATTAGATCCACTTCTCTCCCCCTCCTTATAGTACCTAAATTATGGCTAGCAGTGGCCCAGCAATCATTTGCATTCTCAGTGGTGTCCACCTGGAATTCCCTACTGCATTATACAATGGCCAGCTCCTCTCTCACTATGTTTCAGTCCTCCCTATCACTCCATCTCTCTGCCTCCTCGCATTGCTCATGCTTCCACTAACTCTTTCCCCTACCTTCCTGTCTCTAGGATTAGATATCTACACTCTTGAATCTCTTCTATATATGTTTATATATATGTGATATGCAAGTATAACTGATAATCTGTATGAGTATTTGTAAGTGATGTAATGTAAATCTGGGAATGATGCAATGAACTGGTATATGCTTTTATATTTTAGCTGTGAATGTTGTAACTGAATGTATATGTAACCTCTATGGCCACCATGTCTTGCACTATGTACTTACTTCATCGATGTAATACACTTCCTGGGTCCACCCTGAAAAAGGGACTGTATTGTTTCGCAGGTTCACCTGGCTACCAAAATTCAAAATAAATAACATAAATAAATATGGGAAAGATGCTTATAATATATATTTTTTTGTAAGTACCTAAGCACAGAATAGAATCACAGAAACATAAAAAATGTTAGATGCATGAGAATACCAAGGTCCATCCATTCTGCTCTGAATACACTACTGTCTTAGGTAAAGGGCCTCAGAGTTGGAGTGTGGTAACATACCAATAAAGGACTTATTCCCAAGTTGAACCTGCATGGTTCTACAGTTCCAAAACATACTAAACATCCACTTCCTAAAATGATCTGAATAGTGGGGTACGGACATTAGGAAACTGGTATACTGTTTATCTGCATACTGCAGTAATTACTAGTAACCTATATACAAATTAGCAGCTTGAAAGACATGTGGGAAATAGACATTATTCAGACCTTCCCAAGTATGAATTTATAACATTCAAATCTGAAATAGTTAAGGCTCAGCCATCCTTAGTTTGGACACTTTGAGTTCTTATCATGGTCAAGGTTTGACTGTACAGATGCAAGCTAATGCATTCTTCTATGCAGGATATGCAAAGCTAAATTCATACTAGCTAAACAAAACCACTGACTTTTCATGCCAAAACCCTCTTTGCATGCCCCTACCATGAAATCACTCAAAATACTACCAACAGCTTAATCTGGTTCAAGGTCAGTTGGCATTCAACTGTATCCCCCTGCCCTGGGTCATGCCTGAAAATAGGCAGGATTTGTCTAGTGCACTTACCTGGTCAACAAAAAACTAAATAAATAAATAAAATAAATATATGTAAAGGAGACCTGTGTTTAACCTGCAAGTATTTTTTCTTGTAGAAGCTGTGTGTTGAAATACTGCTTGAAATTGTGTTAATGTTCCATTCTTGCTGTTCTTTTAGTGAATCAAAGCAATGCTTCTGAGTCACTCACAACAAGTACAGACCATTTTATAACTCTATACTGTCCAGTAGTTGATATAGTTGATATCTTTGTTGGGGGGGGGGGGGTTAGGCATTGTGGCTGTCATAGTTTGGAATCCCAAGATAATTTCTTTAAAGAAGGTATTGAGCTCACCTGTATCTGGTAGCACTCCTGACATATGGATGACTAAGTCTGCATAACACAGATACAACATTGCCACCTTGTTATGAGACATTGTGATGTTATCAACGAACAAGTTGTGCCTTACTCCTTGCACTCAATCAAAACTTGATCCAATATGTTACTGCAAGGTTCCATAAAGTAATGACAATGCTGTATAAATTTTGAACAGTCATGTGTACCTCAGGACTGCTTCCAGCTACAGGTGAGCCCAGCACCTTACTTTGTTTAATGTTACCAGTTCTTTTGGAAAATACTTTGTCAAGCCAATATATTTTTAGTTTACTCACTGCTATAATGTGAACCAACTTTTCATATTGGTCTAATGAGTATATACAGGAAGTAGGTGGATTTTAATGTTTATGGTACATAACAAATTCACCCAAGCCCTGAACTGGCAGCAAGTTTGGAATATATATGATAAACTGCATACCCATCTGTCTCTATCTTTCTATATATGTTGTAAATATTACATGTTAAAATATAAATCTCTATTAAAAAATCAAATATTTTAAATCTAGAATATCTTTGTTTACTTTTACTGCAGGTGTATAAGTGTGTCATGATGTTATAATTGTAATTTGACTCATTTGTATAAGTGCCTGACTCCAGACTACACATCCACTAAAACCATTTGATTCATGGAAAATACAGCCACACCACAAATCAAATATAATAGCTAAATATTATCTTCTGGAGTCAAAACTACATTTAGGCTATAAAACAGCCAAGAAAAAAAAATGCATGTTTACTCTTTATCATGGATGTAAAAGACACAGGTACCATATTTTGGGCTATTAGACAGTGATTCCTTGTGTACAGTACTTATTCCATTGCAGTTTGTTGTTTTGGTAGCATAGACAGACATGTACAGAAAGATACATGCCCATATACAAAAGGAAACTATGCTTATTTTCTTTCGTAGATGACTTCCAAAGATGGCCTAATGGTCACTGTTTCTTTCTTTATTGTTTATTTTCAGTGTACTGCTAAATAATCCTGTAGTTTTATTTTTGCCTGACTGGCAGGTAGAGCACACCTTTTATTGTTCAGAATTTTGTGCACATGCATCTTTACTATAAACACACATATGTAAAACACTGTTTGGTAAAGCTTAGCTCTCTGAAAAGATCACACACGCTGAAAGCTACCCAGGCAGACGGGCCAATTTGACAACATTTAGTATACGCAAAGCTCCACTTTAACATATACCCTTCACAGTATCCCACAGCAACTACAGCAAATGCAACATCATTTTTCATGTCCAATTACAGAAACAGTGCTGCCTGTGTTAAAAGAGTGTGCAGGCATTCCTGTCAGGAACTGCTTGAGTTACATGAACTGCCAAATTGCAACAAGACCTTTTTTTTTAATTCTCTGCAGAAATGAAATGTCAGAGCACACTGTTGTATACCTTGCTGCCATCAAGTACAGTGCCTGGTTACAGGATTTAGATATGGTGCAAATGTTTTTGAGGATTGTTTAAAATTCTATTTATTTTTTACTTATTAATTAAAAAGAAGAAGGTGAGTATGGTAAAAAATGTTGGGAGAAAGTGAGCTGGAAGTGACAGATAGCTCTGTGTAGAATTGTTTTTCTTCAGTTAACAAGTAGCGATTTTTTATTTTTTAATTTTTGCTTCTTGGTGAGCTGGCATTAATTGGTTGCCTGCTTGTTTGCACTTTGCTGCTGTCTATCCAACTGAATCCCTCCCCCCCTTTACTGTCAGCTAATTTGCACCAGGCCTTGATAGCATCACATGGCTAGAACAGAGCGACATAATCCTAATTCTTGCTGTGTTCCTGCGATAAGCCAGGGTTTCAGAGAACTGTGACCATGACAAACATGTCATCTTCTCAGAGTTTTCATACAGTAAGCAGGCACAAAGAAAATTAAAAGTGGCTGGAATACATTGAAGACCTGGTATCAGAATACTAGTGAGGCCACACAAACTGGAAGCTGGAAACCAATGTCATGAACATGCCTTTGAGTCAGTAGGACAGGGTAATTTAGTGAAGTGGCACTGAGGGCAGGAGGCTTTCATCTCTACAGTACATCACTGGTTTAAACCCAACCAAGAAGGGTGCCATTGTGCCTGAACACTATCATACTCTGAATGCGTTGCTGTGGTCTATATGAAATGAGTTGTGGTGGTCTCAGTCCAGTTCCTAGTGAATGAGTGCCCACATCACAGAAATCACCAACACAACTGACACTAATTATCATATGTGTTGGAAGTCTCACATGAAAGGCAACAAACTGAATGTGCATCGTTGATGAACTACCATCTCAGCTATGAGATGGCCCCTGCATAATATGGTTATAACTCTTTGGATCTAATTTCTGTTGTTACTATAGTGCTTGCATTAAATCAGCATTCTCTGCAAATTATGGGCTGCATGCATTGATGAGCACCATAGACTTTCTGAAGAGGGTTTTGGAACTTTTGTCTGTGTTCAGTTGACTAGTGTACTTGTGCACTCATCTGTTGTAGATGTCTGCATTTCAATCTGGTTAAGATGGTAAAATATTTCAAGAAATACATTTTTATTTATTTTATTTAGTTTTTGTTGACCGGGTAAGTGCACTAGACAAATTCTGCCTATTTTCAGGCAGGACCTGGGGGAGGGGGATACAGATGAATGTCAACTGACCTTGAACCAGATTAAGCTGTTGGTGGTATTTTTAGTGAATGAGGGAAATTTGGCCAGGACACCAGGGAAATCCCCCTACTCTTTTCAATAAGTGCCATGGGATCTTTAACATCCACCTGAACTACCACTAATCCAGGCAGATGGGACCTCGGTTTAACATCTCATCTGAAAGATGGCACCTCAGAAGTGCAGCACCCCTCTCATGCTGCACTACAGTGTCAGTACTGGGATATTAACCAAAGTGTCAGATGTGGGAACTGAACCCACAGCCCTCTGATCCTCCAACCTCAGAGGCGAGTGTGCTACCTACTGAGCCTCTGACACTGCAAATCAGATAAACATTAGTAGGGTTTGGTAGGGAACATTACACTGTGCCTGCTGCCTGTGCTATACCTTTTTGTCTGGTAAATTAATGGAATCCATCTTGAGTGCTGTCAGCCAGTAATTTTCCCAACAACTAAATTCAAGTGGAAGCATTTTCTGATGGAGCCATCAGCTTATATTTTCCTGGAGGACATATATATATATTTATATAAATATATATATATATATCTTATATATATATATATAACCAGAAATAGCATACTGAGCTTGGCATTTTACTAGTTCATTTCCAGATGTGTCATGGGGGAGGGGTTTGGGAGCAAAGCAATACAATAAATCATGTCAGCAATGGATAACCCATCATGTGCAATACAAACAAGATAGTGCTAAAATAAGTACAATACATGTGCATCATGTGTTGTTCAATGTAGACAGCAGCAGGATATAGAATGTAATAAAAAAAATCATGACAACAAGGAAAAATCAAATAGAGTGCAATTCAAAATAGGATAATAGATTTGCAGACTGTGATGTGCAAGGCAGACAAGCAGCGGTACAAAGTAATGTGGCAAAACCATGAAATAAACAATGCAAGAAAACAGAAAAACTGAAAACTGGAAGCAGCAAAGGGTCAGGGGCATTGCAGCCACAGGCCATATGGTCATGAATTAGGGCTTTAAAAGTGAAAGGGGAAGGAGCAGAGCAAGTAAAAGTGGAAGACTGAAACAGAGGCAGGAGAATCAAAAAAGAATGACTAAAATAATCCATGACCTAGACAGAAAGGATTATGACGAAAGCTGGTATAAAACAGGCTGATAGATTTCTCTGTAGGGAGACGGAGAGGAGATTTTCTCTTCATGTATAATGTAATGAAGGATAACAATCTCCAAAGTCAAATAGGATTTGAAATAAAAAAAAAATACCCTCGACAAGAAGACATTGAAAACAAGCTGAATGTGAAAATTTCCAGACTACTAAAGGAAATACATTTTTACTTAACCAGTCACAGGACAGGACTATGAAATGGTCTACCACAAAATATATTAGTCCAAACATAGAAATCTTTAAAAAAGGATTGATATGGTAATCAGGATAAAGGGCTCTACTGGAATTCTACCACTGAGAAGTGTGTGTCTGTGTGTGTGTGGGTGGGGGGGGCAGTCTAGATGCATCAGTCTTTCTTCATTCTGCCCACTAATCTTGAGTAATCCTGAGACTCTGAGTAATTGTATTTAGGTCTACAGTGGTAGATCATCTAGAGATAGCCTACCAGCATCAGAAAGTCAGATTCATTTACATACAACAAAATTGCCTTTGGATTACAAAACAGACCCATGGATCACTATTCTGATACAAGCTGCCACAAATCATGATTTCTGAAGCAAAATGCCTTCAGCCTCAGAAAATGTGGGCAATTGGTTCAACACAAGCTGTCTGCTTCAGCTGAAGGTGATCATGCTTATGCACCCTCAGCCAACACCATTGAAAATCCTGCCCACATTGATTTTGTTAAAAAAAGACTTTTCATCAGATGAATTTGGAAAATGAACAGGTAGACGTTCATGAGATCATCCATTTGTACCTTTGCAAAAGGTGGCAAGCTAAAACTGCACATCAGCCATTTTATGTCTAAGCTGACCATCAAATACACAGCACTGAGGCATAGAGACATCAGCAAGTGCATGTTCACACTGTTCAAATACTGAAACATTTCACTATGGCCACTAATAAATGTAATTAAAGATGATAAAATTCTTCATAATAAAAATGCCCAGGATCTTTCTTTTTATAGAAATAAAAAACATGGATAAAATTATAACATTTGTGGCTTATAGTAGCTTAATACATTTATTGTGGTACAGGCATCACATCAGGGACTCATGCTCGTATTGAAAGCTAATACAGTAGAGCAGTACTAAGGAGGGGCCACCCAGATGGATGTAACATCACGTTGGGGGCACCATCTTTTGGAAAAAATGCTAAACTTAGACACCTTCTACCCATCTCTGGTGGGCATCTAGGTGGATGTTTCCTACTGGAGAGGAGTGAGCAGTAAAAAAGTCCTGTACATCTGTATAGTTTCCTGCTGGTGAAGGCGGAAAAAGAGAAAATTGGGAAAACCCTGATAGAAAGCAAAATTAGACTTGAAAACCAGGAGACTGGAGAAAAAACCCAGCTGCCCACATTGGCAACCCCTTCAGGATCTCATATGACCCACACAGCTGGCTTTAACAGTGTGGTGACAGGGGATAAATAGTGCATAACCTGTAAGTCTGGAAGACAGTTGGTGATGGGGCTTGGGGTGCCACCAGACAAAACCAGAATGAGAAAAAGTTCTATAAGAAAAAAAAAATAAATAAATAAAAATCCACAAATGGAATATTCAAAGAAAAAAAAAAGTAAACTTCCTGGACAACACCATAACACTGAAACTAGAAACAATGTTAGTTTATAGAAAACCTATGGTCCACTTCAGTTACCTCCTCTGCTCTAGCTTCCACCCCCACAGCACAAAAGAAAGGAATTTACACAGCCAGACCTTATGATACTAAATGGTCTACACTAAAGAGACAGAGACATTAAGCTTGTTGAACTGCATGGTGCCTTTGCCAATCAAAAATATCTCTCCTGCACTATTGCAAAACAAGACTGCATGGGCCACTTGAGTACAGCACGAACCTGTTAGCATACAAAGAAAAAAGAACGCTCAATTGGGTACCACTGGTTACCGATGTTGCTGATTTTGCATCAGTCTATTTGATGTAAATAAATAAATCACTTTATATTGAATCAAATTGAGTTGTATGCTTTTTCAGTGTGTGTGAGTGTGAGGTTTCCCTGCCTCCCTTGTTTCAAACTTTGGCCTGTCTCACCACACCTGTCTGTGGGTGACCCTCTCCCTGGTTACCTGTCACACACTTCCCTACCCTTAGCATTTTCCAGACTATCTAAGAGAGACACAACAGCCCTTCTGGATGATGACTCATATCTATCGCACGTCTTCCCTGAACCACCAAGTTTGGCATTCAAACAGCCACCAGACCTAGGGCAGAAATTTGGTAGCAGAAAGTTATTAAAAACTGGTACTGGAAAAACAAAAAACAGTTCCGGTGCGATCCTTCACACAATATTGATGAATGCAACAGTGAGTATTCCCCACATACTATGAAAAGAAATAACATCAGGAGGGACCATAACTGTGTTGCAAAATTGGAGACACTTGATAAGATACAAAAAGTATACAAATGCTTGGTACATCATGTACTGTAGGTAAACTTGTTCAAATCCTAACAGTCCGAATGAACATACATAGATTTATAATACAACACCCAGACATGCAGGTACCAGGGAGAACATTTCTCTTGGAAACTAAATCCTGCAAAACTTGATAGTCACAGAACTAAAAGACAAATGTAGAGATATTCAGGAAAAGAGACTATGAAAAATAAAATTCATAGCACTGTTCAAAACCTTATGAATATGGCTTGAACAGAGATGTGTTTTTTTTTCCACACCCCAGTGTGCTGGCTTATAATTTCCAGGATTCAGAATTCAGAATTTCAGGATTGCTTCAAAGTCTGATTTAAGGAAAGTTACTATATAGCTATAGTATAGTTTATTGTCTAAAATACTCCACGTATGAGTTTTGGGAGTGAGGACCATAAACAAAGCTAAGTGGTTCTGTCTGCCCAAAACTCATGAGAAAAGTATCTTATACCAGGGTTTCTCAACCCGGTGACTGCGATCCCTGGGGGTCCATGAACTGTTAGTCAGTGGCCCTCGTCAGATATGGCACAAAAGTACAAATAAAGCAAACACAGTATTACTATTAAACAACATTTCAGTATGCAGCTTGCAGAAGATTGCCCTGCCAAATGCTGTGCGCTCAGCTCCCCACTGCTCCCACCAACACTCTTGGTCGGCTTGCACATATATAGGGACTATAGCATCACATATGAGTAAAAAATAACCTATCAGCCCACTTCCCCAGCAGCAGCTTATACCAACACAAAACTAATGGCCACTACTCTCAATCATCCTATTCATAATCCATTCTTTAGCAAACATGCTCCCTCATCTCCTGATGCCTGCCCTCATTGCCTCACTAATCGCCCTAACAGCTCAACCACCCACCCCTGCAGAATCTCCCCAATTTGGATACTCCACTACCCACCACACTAGTGACACATGCTTAATACCTTGGTGGGACCACAATCTGCACACCCACCCCCCCCAAGGCACGACACACTGAGTGCACATGCTACCTATCTGTGCTAATAACCAACCCTTACACCCACAATGCACACTGCACTGCTACAGTGTTCTACTTCAGGCTACAACCTCCATCTACTCCTATTATCTATCACTTTGGTAACCACCTTTCTATATCCCCCACCATTATAACCCACCTCATACGCACCCTCCCAGTCCCAATCACACTCTACAAAAGTCACACTAATTTCCAGACAAAATGTGCATCTCCAAAACTGCGCAAATTAGCACTACTCAGACATGGTCTCCTCCTCCTCCTGCTTCTATCAGGAAATGTTCACCCTAACCCAGGCCCACCCACCCCTACTGTCTCTTCAGATGGCAAACAAGGAAGCCTCCTGCTGGCCACCCTTAATATCTGCAGCCTTCAGAAGAAGCTCAACTCTCACAGGGCTGGATTGCCCAACACTCACCCAATGTCCTAGCCCTATCAGAGACCTGGCTCTCAGACAGAATATCCAATGGCTCAGTCTCCCTCAGTGACTACACCATGTATCATGCTGACAGACTTATTAAGAGGGGAGGCGGCTGTGCCATTTACATAAAATCCTCCCTGCGCTCCCTGATTGTCCCATACCACCACCATTGCATGGAGTCCAGACCCTAGCAATCAAGCTCAGCCTTGGCAAGCCAGGTAAAACCTTCCACATTATAGCAGTGTACATACTCCATTGTAACAAAAATCTCACTTTAGAATCTGTCCTGGACAGTATCACCCACCTCCCACCTAAGAGCGAAGTCGTTTTAATGAGAGATTTCAATGTCAATTGGCAATCATTGGCCTCGTCCCACTACAAGAACTCAGCCCTAGCTTATGACCTCACCCAGGTTGTCAAATCCCCAACCAAACTGGACACAAGAACAGGAACTTATACCCTTATTGATCTTATCCTCACCAACAGGCCTAAAAACATCTCCCAAGTCACAGTACTTCATGACTCAATAAGCGATCACTGCCCAGTGACCTGCCGGTGGTCCACTAAAATCCTCCCTGCCCCCCCATATGTCTCTGTACAAAGACGCTTCAAAAAAGGTCCCCTAGCACGGCTCAAGTCTAACCTTGCCTCCTACGATTTGTCCCCCATTGACACTGCCGAGTCTGTGGATGCTGCTCTTACCTACTTCATTGCCATCTTCAATATGGCCTATGACATATTTGCACCCTTCTCCAAGCAGATAGTAAAGTGAAGACACACCCTCTGGATCACCCAACCTCTTCTAGACCTAATGCACCACAGGGATAACCTATGGCATAGGGCCATTGACTCCCAGCCCCCGCAGGATAGGCAGCTGTACAGAGAAGCCAGAAACAGATGCACATGGGCTACCCGGCAAGCCAAAGCTGCATACTATAAGCACACTCTCACCTCCTCCTGGGGCTCCATAAAAAACTTCTGGAACAGTATTAAGGAACTCTGTGGGAAAACTTTATCCCCTACCCCCATACTGCTTACAGTTGATGGAATTTCCACCCAGGACCTTCATGTCATCTCTGATGCCCTCAATACTTCCTTCTCTGATCTCTCTCACATTCTCCCCTCAGACTTCTTTGATTCAACCACCTACCCTCCCACAGATACCTCGGTCATCTCCAGCACTATCCCTTTTAGACTAAGAGTCATCTCTTGTAATGAGGCAAAACGCTATCTCACCAAAGCACTGGCAAACTCTCGATATAGTAGTGATTCCCTGGACCTCAAAATCATTCAGCTTACACTGGATGTTATGCTGCCTCATCTCACCAAAATCCTCACCCTGTCCCTATGCCTCAGCCAATTCCCCTCGGCCTGGAAGAAAGCAATAATAGCCCCTGTCCTGAAAAGTGGTGACTCCACTACCGTAAGCGATTATAAACCAATATCGATCCTGTCACCCCTTTCAAAGGCCCTTGAAAAAATAGTGTTGGATCTACTAACTAACTACCTCTCCAAATACGACCTGCTCTGCCATAAACAACACGGTTTCTGGAGGGGACACAGCACCTCAACCGCCCTCATTGAACTTACCACATTTGTTCATGAGGCCCTAGAACATGGCTCCCTGGCAGGTGCTCTCTACCTTGATCTGACCAAGGCATTCAATACTGTCAGTCACGAGTTACTACTACATGCTCTCCCATCCCTTAATTTTGCACCAGAGGTCACCACATGGTTAAAAGATTATCTCTCAGGTCGGACACAGCAAATCAAACTCAATACAACTATCTCCTCCAGCAAACTGGTCCAAACTGGTGTCCCCCAAGGATCAATACTTGGCCCTCTACTCTTCACCCTCTTCCTGAATTCCCTCCCAAACTCTTGCAGCAGCAAAATGCTGCTTTATGCAGATGATGTGATAGTCTACTGGAAACACCCCCACCCTAATTCCCTACAAACTGCCCTGCAGGGCTTCTTTACGGAGCTGGAAACCTGGTTCTTGGA
This sequence comes from Neoceratodus forsteri, assembly GCA_016271365.2. Taxonomy (NCBI): domain Eukaryota; kingdom Metazoa; phylum Chordata; order Ceratodontiformes; family Ceratodontidae; genus Neoceratodus; species Neoceratodus forsteri. The sequence continues at coordinate 603,243,390 of CM057449.1, read as the reverse complement.
ACACCGACTAATAATCAACTACAAGAAAACTAAATCTATGATATTTACACATCGCCAAAGCCCCCATTGTCATGCACCACTAGTTGTAATGAATGCCCTTGGTCTGCGTGCTTGAACAGGTCTCAGAGTTCAAATACCTTGAGTCACATTAGACACTCTGCCATCACCATTTCAAGATATAACAATCCTCCTCCCTATTAACACTAGACTCGGGATCCTGTACAGACATAATCACTGCCTACCTCCTCAGGCCATGCAATTTGCAGTGTCTTGATCTATTTTATCTTTGGTGAACTACAGATTAGTAATCTATGGGTCAGCCAACCATACTGCCCTACACAGCATCAACCTCGCCCTCAACAAAGCTTGCCGCCTGGTCATGGGATGTGACAGGTTAACTCACACATGCGACCTTTATAAACATACTGGCTGGCTAAACCTCCAGGGCAGACTAAAGTACCATACCTGCCTCCTTGCAAAAATAATATACCTTAAGCAAGCCCCAATTAGCCTCCACCCACTTATTCGCACAACTCCTCATGGGAGGACACAAAGTCACTCAGCTTACCTCAGCCTCCTAGTCCCACACTGCAGAACATCACTTGGACAAAGATCCTTCCATTATCGTGCTCCTCTGTGGCTGAACAGCCTACCATCCTCCATCTCCCAGACCCATAATCTCAACCTATTTAAACCAGGCCTCAAAACCCTACTCCTTGACTCAACAACCTGTGACTGTATCTAACCCCTCTCACACCTGATGGTACTGTCTTAACCAGACCCGGACCTCCCTTATGCTCCCTGTTGTTGTAACCCTCAAATTACTTATAGGCCAGGACTGTATGACCTTGTATTATTACTTAATATTGTATGTGTACCTTGTTTGTTGCTTCTTCTGTACTGTAACTTTAATCTGACGTGGAGCCTTTGTAAAAGAGATCATGACTCAAAGGGTTGTAATTCTGATTCTATTCAATAAACAATATAAATATAGTCTACTTATGACTTTCGTATTCATTTTTCATACTTAAAAAATGGTAACACTGCTAATAAGTTAAATCTGCTTGGGAACTGGAGGTTTTTGAAACTGTTTGGTCATATTTAGGGTGTTCCCAGACATGTCTGGTAATGGTACAGGTGTTCTTTGCATCAGAAAGGTTGAGAATCCCTGTCTGATGCAGTACCATAAGAGACCCTATTAACCTGTTATGACTCAGTTGCGTTCACTAGTGTGATTTATAATGTTTCAACACTAGTTCAATTTATAATGTGTCAAGTAATATTTTTACATTTTAAAAGTTTATTTAGCTGTTGTCCCTCTGGCTCTTATGAGCAGTGTTTCACATCTAACGCTTCTGCAAAAGAGAACACTGTACAGAGGATAAGGGATACTGTGGCTCTCTGTGCTCATTGGCTAAAATCATATAAGGGATTTATAAAAGTTGAAAGGTCTCCTGCTGTCACACTCCTGCATAAAAGTTTGCTTATTTTTGCAAATTGTCTACATCTATAAACTGATTTATAATTCTGTATTTCAAAGATGGCTCTTTGTAAACATCCAGTTAGCTGTATTTCTCTTGCTATGATACTTCCCTATTAACAAAACTGTCACACTCATGTCTAATACTTTCTTAACATCTGAACAGCTTGAATTTATCATTTACATTAATGCTGACTTCTCTGTATAAACTCTCCTTCTTGCAACTGTTTTGTCACTGTGTCTGATAAAGTAGCATATGTGGCTTTGAAATATTTTGTAATAAGTTGCTGTTAGTCAAACAAAATGCATTACCATCTGCTTTTTCTCTTTTTACAAGTGCTTTTGGAGCTCTGACTTCTACCTGGGCAGCCACCAGAAATAGGCAGAAGGGACCTTGTTGTATTGTTTCATGCAAAAGACAGTCCCCAACAGTGCAGCAGCCCCTAATGCTGCACTAAATTTTCAGTGTTGGAGTTGTTCTTTCCTGATGCTGCTTGGCAGTCTTTGAAACCATTAATACATTTTTGCATCATCAGCAGAGTGTGGGTGCCAGTTTTGTTGACTGTTGCAATATTTTTGTTAACCGGCACACACAAGGAGTGGAGCTAGACTTGTGGCTAGTGTATTTTCCCCAAGTGCCTAGTGCAGGGCTTGATACCATGGCCATTGAATCTTCATGGCTCATTCCAGCTGTTTATGGTTTCTTTAGACAATTACAGAAATGGCAAAACTGCATATGTGAAATTTACTCTAATCATGCATTTTACCCTGAGATAGATACACATCTTTAATATATCTGCATTGTTAAGGGAAATGATTTATTGTTCTATCACAGTCATTTGGAGCAGTGCAAATATTTTGCCTACAAGGGTCTGGGCTTGTCAGAAAGAACTATCCACCAAGTTGTTCAAAGCTGTGCAAAATGTTCACTGGTCTCAAGCATAAGCTAGTTTTTTTGATGTCTGTCTCTTCTTGCAAAAACACATTGAATGTGAAATATACAATGCTCACTAACTGTGCAAGGTGTTGCGTAGGTTCTTGTCACCAGTAATCTTACTCATTGCCTTCTCCCAGAGATATTTATACTAGATGAGTCATTGCAGTGCATGTCCCCGTAAAATGATATTGAATTTTAAACTCAATTTATTTATTTTAAACCAGGATAATAAGAACCCTTGAGGTATATGTCTTATTTGCAAAGGTGGTCCTGATAAAATGACAGGCTATTATAACAGCATACATACACATACTGGGCATTCATGCATACAGTCTCAGGCACAAATTTATGCATAGATACAGACACACATATAATACTGTGTATTTATTACACACGATCACACACACACACACACACACACACACACACACACACACATGCACACACACACACACACATCCATATCTGTCTCTCACTCTCTCTCTCTCCATATATATATATGTTATATATATATATATATATATATATATATATATATATATCACTATAGCTATATCTATCGCTGTAATGCACATGGTTGGTCCCTCATCCCGATAGAAAAGCCATGAAATATTTCCCCATATATGTGTGGTAGCCAGTTAGCATATTAAAATGTCAATTAGCTAATTGCAATGTATTAATGTGTTATTAACACCTCAATAACACATTAATACCTAACAAGCATTGTATATCTCTATACTACCTATATATATATATATATATATATATATATATATATACTACTCCTACTACAATCACGTTATTAACACATTTCTAATACATCATTATCAACATGATACAAACAACCCCAATAACATATGTAGCATGCGATTTATTAACACCTGTTGCAAGCCTCTAATAACACATGCAACAGCCACGCCCACTCACCATAAAAACACAGCAACAAGTGTCTAACCTGTGTGGTATACTCATAAAATAATAACATCTTGAGTCAAGAAGTTTATAAAGGCCACTCACCCTTCAGGCTCGTGGATTGTGGCTTGTTTAACCTCTTGATTGTAATATTTCCTTGTATACCACATTTTGCCATCACTTATTCTCTCTCTCTCTCTCTCTCTCTCTCTCTCTCTCTCTCTCTCTCTATATATATATATATATATATATATATATATATAAACATTCTTTGCCAAAAAACTGTGTTAATGCAAAATTTAGGGTTCAGGCTAAAATAAACACAGTAGGGACATGTGGTTTTAGGGTTTCCAACCCTAAAATCCCACCCCTAAAACAAGTCAGGGTTGCAGTCTTCCTTGGGGTTGTCAACCCCAAAGCTCACCCCATGCTATACACTTCAGAAACATATGCACCTAATGAGGTGAGATTTAGGTTTGAAAACCTCAAGGAAGACTGCACCCCTGACTTTATGGGTGGAGGTGGGGTTTTAGGGTTGGAAACCCTAACATCATATTACCCTACTTTTCTCACTGTAGCCTGAACCCTAAAGGTTATGTTAATGCAGGTTTTTTTTTTTTGCAAAGAATTGACTTACTTTTTGAGATAGTATAATCATACCCTTATTAGCCTGTGGAAGCGCAGGCAGTCTGACCTTGTGACCTCATGAGTGGCGGAGCCACGAGTGAGGTCACATTGTCAAACTGCACAAGGGGAAATATCAGTGATATTCCCAGTAGCCCCACTGCCCATTTGATTTATGTAATACCATGTGATTTTGTTTTTTGGTTTGGTTTCCATTTTAGTTATTTTTTAAATATATATTTTTCATCTGTTTCCCCAAGCGTATTGTTATTTTTTGCTGTTAGTAGTAGGCTGTGACACTAGCATGGTAGCTAGGGTTCCTACTTATGTCTGTTGACAATGTGTGATGTGATTGGTTGTTTTCTTTTTGTGGGCAGATTAAAGAGTTTTTTTTAAATATGGTGGTGGTAGCTCCAGCTTAGCGAGGGAGCAAGCTTTTATTTCTTTTTTATTGTATTTATTGTTCTACATGTTTAATATCTGGTTGATCCTGCTTTCTTGTATGTGCAGTTGTTCTGGCATGAGAGGAGGATGTTGAGGTTTGGCAAAGCTGTTGTTCAGCAGAGGAGGTTGTTTGATGTAGGCCAAAGCTGTGAAAGCCACTACAGAGTTGAAGCTGTAGGTGAAAAGGGATGGCTGTAGCATTTTGGGCTTGAATATAAGAGTTTTTATAAAAAAAAAAAAACAAATGTGTAGTGAAAAAAGGCCTCTCAGTGTGAATGCTGTTTTTACTCTGAGAAGGTCAGGATTTGCAGCCAGCTCTTGGACATGCTTGGATATGTGTTAAGAGGTGTTTAAGTGTACTTTGTGCTCCAGGTTGGTAAAATGCAGATAGTACATCTCAGAGATCTAGTGTTAGGATAAATGACATATAGTGAGAGTAAATGTGATATTTTCACTGTAGGTCAGATCACCCTGGAAATATGGGTAACATTTGCTGAAATTTATCCTCACATGCATTACATAAATATAGATATAGACACTACGGCCTGGATATTCAAACAGCGCCAGGCTGTGACGCAAGCCTGGGAGCAGTTCAACTTTGTTGCTCAGGGGTGTGGCCTGGGCGATATTCAATGGAGCTGCACTATGGCACAGCAGCTTTGAATACCGCACCCTGGCCACCCCCACTGTGCATGGCACAGTGGCACTGCGCAGTGCAAGTGGCCAGAGTGGAGCATGGAGATGCACTAGTGCAAGTGGCATTGCTCCATGCACAGCACCTGCAGTATTCAAAAGGGGACATACAAATGGGGCCATAATTTATGCAAGGTGTACATGCGGCCATTTGCATGTCATTATGGCCCCATTTGCATCCCATTAGCATGCAGGTGCCAATCCTCAACGACTTGCACCTGGCACCCTACCAGGCAGCAGCTGTCGGGACCAATGCCCCCTGCAGCCCGATCGGGGCATTCGCTCAAATGAAACCCCCTCTAATATCCATGGTGGTCCAGTGGACTATGCAGTCTGGACAGGGCATCTGTTTAAATCACACTGGTCCCCTGCAGCCAGATCACAGGCATTTGTCTAAATGAAAACCCCCCTCTAATATCCCTGGTGGTCCAGCGGACCAATCGCTGCCCAATCGTGGGCATCTGTTTAAATCCCACACACACCCCTGCCAGTATCCCTGGTGGTCCAGTGGACTGCACTCTACCTGATCGCGGGCATTTGTAAATCATAAAATAGTCCTATTACCCTGGAGGTCTAGTGTACCCCCCTCCCCACATGCCCACTGAGCCCCACCACCCCGCTCTGCCCCAGTCAGCCAGTGGGCAGCAGCACCCCACCCGCCTGCCACCCCGCTGCCCGCTGACTGACAGCTCGGTAGGGCTGCACACCCATTGGTTCACAGCGTGAGCCAATACCATACTACACATTCCAGATATGTGAATGAATGTGAGTGAATATATGGAATGCTTAGTACTGGTATGGACTGCATGCCCATTGGCTCACGCCAGACCCAATTAGGGCATGCAGCCTCTACTGAGCTGTCAGTCGGGCGGCGGCGGACAGCAGGCGTGGTGGGTGCTGCCGACCACCGGGCCGACCTGGGGGGAGCGGGGCGGTGGGGCTCAGTGGGCAGTTGGGGAGTGGGGTACACTAGACCACCAGGGTAACAGGACTATTTTATGATTTACAGATGCCCGCAACTGGGCAGAGTGCGGTCCACTGGACCACCTGGGATATTGACGGCCGGTGTGTGTGATTTAAACAGATGCCCACGATCGGGCAGTGATCAGTCCACTGGACCACCAGGGATATTAGAGGGGGGTTTTCATTTAGACAAATGCCCGTGATCGGGCTGCAGGGGACCAGTGTGATTTAAACAGATGCCCGCGATTCGGCACGTAGTGGTCCACTGGACCACCAGGGATATTGGATGGGGGTTTGTTACATGGATGCCCACAATGGGCATGGCGGAGTGCTGCCAGGTGTGGCAGGAGTTCGGTGGCTACCCACAGGTGGCAGTTGCCGGGCCCTGCGGTGCAGCTGCCACCTGTGGGTGGCCATCATTTGTTCCTTTTTTTTGCTTAACTTTGTGCAGGCACAGGTAGGTTACATGCACGACTCTGCACATCCTGGGCTGAATATCGGCTGTGCAGGTTTTGCATGGGCACGCCCCTTCCTGTGCTCGTGACACATTACTGATGCGTCCACAAGATCGGAATTTGTGCGATGCACTTTTCCTTTTGAATATCATGTTGGGGCGCATCAGTGGGTTGTGCATGGTACAACACCTTTGAATATCTGGGCCTCTACATATGGGATATGCAGTGGAGTTGGTGGGGTCCTGCTTGTGCTTTCCCTAGTTTCAGGGGTGGGATTTTAGGGTTGAAAACCCTAAAATCACATTTCCAGTAGCCACATTGTATATCCCTCATATACCTATATATATATATATATATATATATATATATATATATATATATATATATAATAGTGGTGTGTAGCACCACTATAGTTAGGTTGAGTAGCCACTTTAATGTACAACCTTATATTTTGCACCTTAATAACTTTGCCACCATACATTGGATTTGCCTGAACTTTTGCATGCATGGTCTGGCACCATAGATCTCTGAATCTGGCAAGCTGTGTTATGGTCGGATGTACAGTTGTGGAGCTACTAATTGCTAAAAATATGCAAAAAAGGTGACTTTTTGTGTGTTTCTTTGCTCATGCCCACAGCCCGCATGGTTGTTTTCTGTTCAGTCCAAAAACTTCAGAGAAGATGCTGCCTTGGTCACCGATATGCCTTTCGAAAATTTGGTGCAAGAATATTAAACCGTTCAGAAGTTGTTCAGAAAACAAATTTCCCATTATAGTCAATGGAAAAAGTTAACAAAAATCCTAAAACTTTTGTGAGAGGCTGTTTTTACTGTCGTAATTGGCCCTTTTACTTTTGTGAGTCAGTCATCTTGTTTACAGTTAGTGACACAGGAAAATGCCTGTAGTTTAAAATTGGGACCCTCTGGGTAAACACTGATTGCTGTGTTTGTGTAATCGGGTCCCGAGGATGCTAGCCATATTTTTTTTGGGGTTAAACCCCCCAGAAATATGTTTTTAAGCTTTTTCTGAAAAATACTTTCGCAAAATACTTTCGCAAATGCAAAAGTTTCGTGATTTGTTTTGTGAAACTTTCGTGATTTGTAAAAGTATTTTGTGAAAGTATGCTCAAATAACTGCAAATCTTTGCCAGCCTCCTGCAACACTATGGTTTGGTCTTTTTGGCTGAAATTTGCAAAGTGGCAAGCCTTGGTACTACAAATGTACCTTTTCCTGGTTTAGTTCCAAAACATTACAGGGGTCCAAAGTTACAGCATTCTGAAGTTCAGCACTTTTCCAATAGGATAATATTGCGGCATCCGTGATGCCTTTTGGAGCCCGTATCTCGAAAATGGTTCGAGATATGGACTTTCCATCACAAAAATTCTTAATCCCTTCCTAAAGGGGTACTAAGCTCAGAACTAGGTTGGAAGGTCTTAAAACCCATGAAATGTGATTTTTTTTCTACCTTGTACAGTTTCCGAGATATTTGCGATTTACTGTTCCAATTGCTTATTTTCATGTCTGAGAACCACTATTATGCCCACAGACTTTGTATTCACAGCACTTTTTGCTGCCCCTATCTCAGACACAATGTGCAGTACAGATTCGGTTGACTTTATGTTGTGAGAACTACTCACTCTCATGATTACATCCACACTTGAATTTTTTTACTAGCTGCTACGTTTCCACAGATATGGGCAAATTAGTGTTACAAGGCTTCCTTAGCCTATAGGGCTGCTGTATGGATCTGCACTTATGTGTAAGTGGAGCACAAGGCCTGCACTCCCACAAACACATATCATTATGCAGAAATGGGCAGCTTTACCATTTACTATTCATATTACACTTTCTCAAAAAGAAGGGAAATTCATGGCAAAAAACTCTGTTAATGCATCAGTTAGGGTTGTTTCCACAGTGACAAAAGTGTGGAAATGTGATGTTGGGGTTACCACCCCACCACCCCAACCTCACTCCCCCATCCTCAAACCCCTAACTCCACATTTCTTCACCCCCACCCAGCCACACACACACACATATGCCAGACACAAGCAAGATTATAAGACACTATACCACTCAGTCACATCTGTAAGCACAATAATCACAACACTGTACTCCTTTTCACATACCACTATGTAATGGAAATCAAATTCAGTATGATTGGCTCCATACCGCCAGCACAGTATGATGACACATTATTGCTGGCATATCTTTTTCATAAAGTGAAACCTAGTGTGCACAAACCTTCTACATACTGCTTTTTATTTGCCATAATTCAAAGACTGACTCGCTGCAGGTACCACTGCCACCACATAGGCGTGTGGTAGCAGTACAGACACAGCTGACAGATACATAGTACTTTTCACATACTGCTCAGGTATGATACTAGCACCATCACATGTAATACCGCTGCGTTAACTGAAAATACTCATTAGCAGCATGTTATGGTTAGCTGTGGATGTTACATCTGTTGCTGTCACATGTTGCTTGTAAAGTATACTACAAAACATTACTACGGTTATCCAAACTCTTATTTCTAATACACCTATGTATAGGTAACGTACTGTGTGTTTCATCATTTCTTAACAATTGAAATATAGGCATCTACTTAAATCTTATTATTGATGTTTGTTACAGAGAAATGCTTACTGTGGCCCATCTCCCATGGTTGTTCAGTGTGCGAGTATACCCACAAGGCACTCTGATTGCAGCAGAACCCATACAGTGGCTGGACCATGATGATCAATGTGTCTTGTATTGCTTGCATATGTGTGTGTGTGTGTGTGGGGGTGGGAATGGCGAGTTAGGGGTTTGAGGATGGGGGCGTGGGGTGGTATGGTGGGGTGGTAATCCTAACATTGCATTTCCACACATTTGTTGTTCTGGAAACAACCCTAACTGATGCATTAAAGGACTTTTTTTTGCCATGACTATATATATAGGTACCATAGGAACACTATAGTTAGGGGTGAGTAGGCAGTTTACTGTTAAATCTCAGAATTTGCACTTTAATAACTTTGCAACCATTTAATGTATTTGCACAAAATTTGGTATGTTCCATAACATGAAGTAGATCTCCTGACGTACCAAGTTTTATTTTGATCAGCTTTGCAATTTTTGTGTTGCACATAGTGAAAATAGTGTAAAAATCACTTTTTTTGCCTGTTTTGGCTGTTTTTTTTCCTCACTGCACTGCAGCCACATAGTTTTGAATTTTGGTCTGAAATTTTAGGAAAGAACAAGCCAGCATTAGTTTGGTGAAAAAATATGAATCCGTTCCAAAGTTATTCAATTTTGAAATTTTGGGTTCTGAGCATGCTCAGTTCAGTCTTTTGGATAGTTGCACAGATTCAAAAAGGGATTTGGGCTCATGAAAAGAGATTTTGACAACTCACAAAGAGGAATTTATAAAATGCATCTACATGGCAAAAAATTCCCTTTTTTACTAGCTGCCATCTTGTTTTCAATTTTTGTACCCAAACAAAATGTTATAACTTGCCCCAGGGATGTATTCTGTAGACAGCTATGTGTTTTGTTCATGGGGATATCCTGCACACTTCAGTGGATTAGGTTTATTTATTTATTTATTTTTTTATTAAACTCTAGGATTACAAGTACCTTTGAGCAAGAACTGCTCATTTACAAAGGTTCCACGTCGAAGGATGTAGGGTCACATACATACAAAGATCGACAGTGGTTACAGTCTTAAAACACAGAGATGACTAAGCTTTAAATATACAGCCATTACTTGAGAGAAACATCATAAGCCAGTTTCTGACAAGTTTCAGGGTGAACAGTATATAGTTAGTATAGGATAGGAGGGAATCAGGAAGGCGAGGCAAGCTAAAGGGCCATTGTCAGAGGATAGGGGTGGGTGGCAAAGGTGAGGTGGATGGGGCTGCAGAACCCCATATCTGAAAGTGCCATTAGAGAGGGAGGGTGGGTGAGGCAGGGGGTGGAGGGGATAAGGTGTGAGAGCTGGGGAAGCTGGTAACAAAAGTGTGGAGCCTCTATGGGAGGTTACAGGTCACCTTGACTAGGGTAAATTGAGTAGACAGTTCCTTAGAAGAGGCAGTCACATTGAGTGGTAGAGAGGAGGAATAGTTGGAGTTGCCTTTAAAGGGACCAAGCATTGCAGCTCTAAGTGTTTCTTTGTTAAGGGTATTGTACCATGAAGAGTCCTGAAAGTGAATGACATATGACCCACTGTGTACTTCACTTTAGTCAAAAATAAATATTTTTAAATTTAAAGTCCTTTTCGTGACTCACTTCCATCCATTTTTGAGCTGTCCCAATCCCTTTTCATGAGATGACGACCAGATGGCTCTACCCTCACGAAAACTGCTTGGCTCTCAGAAGGGATTGTAACAGCTCATAGAAAGGGATTGTCTCACAAAAAGATTGTGACAGTTCATAAAAGGATTACTTTTATAATCCCTTCGTGAGCTATCAAAATCCTTTTCACGAGCCAATCCTTTTTGTAAGTTGGAAGGGAGATACAACCACAACACACTGTATATTACACTTTCTCAAAAAGTAAAGAAATTCATTGCAAAAGACTTTGTTAATACATCAGTTATGGTTGATGCAACAAAAGTAGGGAAATGAAGCATTAGGGTTTCGAACCCTACCAACCTCCAACCCTACCACCCCACCCTCCAAACACCAACATGTGTTAGGGTGTGCCTTGGGGTTATTGGGCCTAACTCTCACACCATTCTGCTATACTGTTCCATCTCAGCTTCCTTACATATGGAATGTGGTGAGAGTTAGGGCTGATGACCCCAAGGGTGGTAGGGGTAGGGAGTGTTAGGGTTCGAAACCATAATGCCTCATTTAACTATATTTGTTGCTTCAGCATTAACTGATACATTAAGAAAGTTTTTTGCGGTGAATATATGTGTATATATATATATATATATATATATATATATATATATATACACACATATAGATATATATAGAGAGAGATATTTGTATCCCTAATGAAGCTCTTTCAGTAGCAATGTGCCTGGGCATTAAGGTCTCCTCTAGTGTAAGTTGACGTTTTGGCCTGTACTGTACTTATTTGTATCAGTGTGTTAGACATGTATGCATTTGGCTAACTGGACTGACATACTCGGCAGCTGTTGCGTCTTGTTTCTGAAAATAAATTATCATTGTTGCCAACAGTTTCAAAGTCAGCTTAGTTACTGAGTGCATTTCACTTCTAACTGATGTTTGTTGTTCATTTTGAGTCCTGGGACAGCTATGAGTTAACTTCAATGTAAACTTTATGGACTATTTGCTCAACTCTGTAAAATGCACCTGTTAGTAATGTAATTAGCATACTTTAATTTGAATACTGTACCAAGATCTGTGATTATTCCTTCTGACAAAACATTGTACTTGTCCAATTGTCTCTTTCCAATTGTGTAAATGTGCTGCTGTTTTCCTGTTCTGCTAACAGACTAAGCTGTTCCTGAAAAAGGAACCTGTTCTCTGAGAGCTCACCGAGTTAGCAAAATAAAACGAAACTAAACATTTGACAAAATATTTTGCCATCCAGATACATTGATAAAATATTGCCATAACTTCATGATGATGGGATGCCATTGCTGATCTGCCTTCCAACCACAATGCCAACTCTACATCCAGTCCATGATCATACACTTCCTTACACATTCATGGGAGAAGAATGCATAAAATGTTTCCTTTGTAGGGTCTGTCAAGGGCCATTCACTGTGCCCTACTCCTTAAGATTAATGTATCATTATGCCTTCCCTTCTGTCTAATTATGTCAAAACACTGACTTTTTCCCTCATGCACATCAGGCTGTACCGATGCATTAAACAAGACGTTCCATTAATTTCTTCATCATCATAACTTAAGCTAGGACGTATACTTTAAATATTCATTCAGCTATGAAATTCAGGACATTAAAAATTTAATAATGTCAAGCTCATTTGAACTGAGTTCCTGGGGACTATTATGATACAATTAGAATAAATACAATGATTGATTCTGGGCAAAGAAAATAGAAGGTTCACCTGCCACACTACTTGGATCCCCAGACTCTGCCACTACTGAGGAGACATTCTGCCCTCAACTCTCTTGCATAAGGGACTCAGTTGCCTGCTATCACTATTATTATTATTTTAGTTTATAATGCAGCAGCAGATAAAGCCTGAAGAGAAGGGTCAAGTGATCACAAGAACCATTCATGAGCAAATTGCATTGGAATTTGATTGGAATGGGATTTAGATTAAAGTCAAATGGTAATAAAAATAGCAATGCCATCAGTAGTTCTAAGCATTCACTAATCTCTGCTGTCTGAGTAGTTTAACCCTTCTTATACTAAAGTCCCATTCAGACTATTGCTTTCAGATCTGATCAATTATTTTCATTACCAGCCTTGATATGGGGGTCAACTGATGTCTTTTATTGCACTAAGAACAAGCGTTTGGGTGTGGTTAGATGTAAATCTTGTTTAATAGGTATGAGGAAGCATTTTCTTTTTGTTTTAATTATATTGTTTTGCACCATGTTTGCCTTTTTTCATCCTGTCCCCTTTCTTAGTGGTAAGGTTTCTATGCCAGCCTCCTTTCTCAAGCTGGGAGGACAGAGAAGTGGCTGCCTTCACTCCCAAAATTAATGCGGATCCTTGGCTGGCCAGCAGGGACTGCATGAATTGAGCAAAAAGGCATCGCAGAGCATGTGTTGTGCTGGGATAATGTAACACCTGGGGTGCATTGTGTGGCAAAAGACAACAGGCCAAATGTCTTCAACCAAAGGAAATTTGGTATTATGCCATTAACACATGTCCTTGTACCTCCTGTGTGATTATAAATTGGATCAATTTATATTCAAATCATAAGTAAACCATTTTGTGGCAATTGTTTCACCTGTGAGGTTGTGCTAGGATAAAATCCTGGGTGAAAGTTGCTTTCCACCAATCAGGATTCAATATGTTTAACCCATTTTGTAAAACTACGCAGACCACTCCCTCCTTACTGGGTCATGTAGCTCCCCATCACAACATGACAGCAGTATGGCTGTCCCCCTAAACAGCCACAACAATGGACTTGGTCGTTTATGCCATTTTGAGATCCTGCTTGTAAAAGCTGTTTTCACAGTAAAACACTTTGGATCACTGGCTGTAAAATAATTACTGATAGTAGTAGTTTTATTAGTTTTTGCACCCTTCCTCAGAGGCTCAGGGTACCATCACTAAAATATCAACCTCCTTTCCTCCATGTTCTGTGCTACTTTTATATGAGTCTAACATTTTGTTTCTTGTAATTTTATATTAATCCACAATTACTCAACATCTTGTTTTTGGTGAGGACTGAAATCTTCCAGTTTTATAGACTGGATCTATGAGACTATTTCATTCCCTTTTCTTCAAGGTTGGTAAACTAACTGTTTTTTAAATTACTTTTCAAATGAAGATGAAAGCACCTTAAAGTAGAAATCTATTACAAGGAAAAAATAGTCATAGTCCTAATACAACACTGTCTAATATTAATTAATTAATTTATTCATTCATTTATTTCAAAAGAGTTACCAGGAAAGACACACTAAACTGATGACAGCTCATTTCAAGCCATATCCTGGAGGATGTGGGACAGGGAGTAAGCAATACAAGATATGCAACTGAAGACAAAATACTGAAGGTACAATAGAATAAGAATATAGACTACAGTATAAAAACAAACATTTGTCAATGCTGAATGTTTGCTTGCTGGTATTGGTATTGGTACTGCATGAGTTAGAGAGATGCAAAATTAAAATGGCAGTGCAGTACTGAACTAACTCCAACCACCACCCCCACCCCCACACTGCTGAGACTGACAGGCAATGGGGTGTGCTTTTGGGTTGTTGGTCATAACGCTCATGCCATTCTACCTCACCCCACCCTGCAGACACTGACAGGTACCACAGTGTGCCCTAGGGTTTTTGGCCCTTATGCTCACCCCAGTCCATAAGGAAGTAAGCTGAGATGGGTGTAGTATAGGAGAATGAGGTAAATGTTAGGGCTGAAGACCCCAAGGCACACCTCATTACCTGTCAGTGGCTGCAGGGTGGGGGGGTGGAATGGCATGAGCGTTACGGCCAATGACCCCAAGTCACACCCCTGATGCCTGTCAGTCTGTACAGGGTGGGACTTTATGGTTGGAAACCCTAATGCCCTGGGTGTTTGTTGGTATTTTCACTCCAAGTTTTCAACATGGGCTTTTTGGGAGCCCACCTCATGAACAGTGGCATTATTATTTCGTTACTCAGTTGCAAAAGGTGATTTTGCACAGTGAATGCGCCATTTGGTGCAACCGGTGCAAAAAGACATTTGGGGCAGGATGTGAAATATGACAGCTATACTGTTCATGAGTAGGTGTAAAAAATTGGCAATGTTGAAGATCTGGAGTGAAAACATGAAAAAGTGACCAAGTTACGAGCATGCACAGAAATTGTGTAATGCACACTCGTAACGCAGTTATTTTTTGGAATTATTTTGCCTAATTTTCAACATAGCCTTTTCGGACCTCCTCTCATGAACAGCAGCACTGTGATTTCATTAATCTGTCCCAAAAGTTGATTTCACGCAGCGACTGTGCCATTCTGCACCACAGGCAGGATGCAAAAAATGACAGCTGTACTGTTCATAAGGATGTGTGAAAAAATGTAATGTTGGAAATTTGGAGTGAAAATATTAAAACCTGGCAAAGTTATGAGTGTGTGTATAAACTGCACAATGTATGTTCATAACGCAATCATTTTTTGGAGTTTTTTTTACCAAACTTGCAACATGGGCTTTTTGGGACTCCACCTCATGAACAGTGGCACTGTTGTTTCGTTAATCAGTCCCAAAAGGTGATTCTGTCCAGTGACCGTGAAATCACCTGTCAGGACTGAGAAACAAGATGACAGTGCCAGTGATCACGAGGTGGGTCCCAAGAACCCCATGTTAAAAATTTGAGATTAAAACTCCTAACATTGGCTGAGATATCACCCTAAATTGAAACCCCCCCATTCACTGCCATTATAGGGCTTACCATCATTTCTTCAGTTCCCAGTTGGTCTTTAAATAGTACAGACATGTTTCTGGTCCACAGAAGATCACTGCTCCTGACCTCCGGAGGTAAGTATGGGTGAAGGGGATGCAGGAAGGTGGGATCGCAGAGGGAAGGTGCGGGTTGGGGGAAGGGGCTGGCGGGTATGACGAGGGACTATTTTCTTTTATTTTTTACAGGTGAAATATTACAAAATGGATTTTGGCATACTGGGGTGGGATCACAGTGTGCCAGACTAGTGGAGGGGGGGATCAATGTGACCTTGGGATTGGGTACTCCAATATCAGTTGAAAAAAAGGTGACGTGGGGGGAGCATCTGCCACCAGAAGTGGGCATCCCTGTGTCAGAGAAAGATAAGAATTACTTTGGCACACTGGGGTGGTCTCCCAGTGTGCCACAATAGTGGGGAGGGGGACATGCCAACACAGGGATTGGGCACCATGTTGTCAGCAAAAGATATGTTTGGGCTTGTGGGAGGTATGCTGACAAGGGGATTGTGCATCCTGATGTTGGCTTTGAGGGGAGTATGTGGAGGGCAGCAGGATCCACCAATTATGCAAAGCAGTGGCATGGCTCATTTATTTATTTCACTGGGAAAGCAACACTGAGTAAAATGAGTTGCTCATAAGTCCAGCCATGCACATTACTGTGCACTGTAATGCACATGGCTGGAATGTACCTGGTTGCTGGGAAGGAGGGGAAGAGATCTGCCGCTGCAATGATGAAACTATATATGACTGGAGTGGCAGATTTCTTTCAGGTTTGACACTTGATCTGAAACTGCCATCATCAGCAGCTTCCCTGTTGACTGGTAGCTGAGAAATGTGCCCCTGAAAGTGTTCACTGAATTGGCCAAACACTGCCACACCTCTGCTATACTCTACTAACCTCAGTATATTTCTTGTGCGCTGCACAAGCAAGCAAACATAAAAATACACTTCAATTAACAGAAAAATGCATTACAGTTGTACAATTAATTTTTAGTAAATAACTTTAGATTTCAACCCATGCAGTTCAATATTTCTCATTAATTAGGAAGGTTGTGTGGTGTGACCCTTTAATCACCTAACTAGGGACCAAAAAATCCCAGTTTAAATACCACCATCATCACTTTCTTGGAGTGTGACCTTGAACCTATCAGTGCTTCATTCCCTCCTATTTAATATGTGTACACTTGAGGAAAGGGGGAGAGGGGAGACATGATAGAAACTTTCAAGTACCTCAAGGAAATTAACAAAGTCCAAGAGGGTAGCATCTTTCAGGAAAATGAGATGTGCAAGAACAAGGGGGCACAATTTGAAGATAGAGGTGGATGGCTCAGAGGTAATGTGAGGAAGTATTTTTTCACAGAGAGGGTTGTGGATGCATGGAAGAGCCTTCCTGAGGAGGTCCTGGAGTCAAAACAGTGGGGAATTCAAGAATGCATGGGACAGACATAAGGCATTCTAGAGGGGGATAGGAGGAGCAAGGCTGTTAGTTAACTAGGATGTGTAGCTTATCCATTAGGTAGGGAAATGGACAGACTAGGTAGGCCAAGCGGTCCCATCTGTAGTCAAGTTTATGTTTCTATGTTTCTAGCTGCCAAACTGAGCAGAGATAGCACCCTGTTGGAAACAAGGTCCTGATTCTCATTCAGCTCTCAGGGGTAAAACCAAAAATTTAAAAACAAGTTCTAGTGTAGATAGGTTGCTTTGAAGGCTGGATTTGACCTCTAGCTATAGTCCAGCTTCATGCTAAAAACCTTTGTGAAAGGTGGTGAAGTTAAACCAAAGTAGGAGCAAGACAGAGGCAGAAAACTACAGACCTGTCAGTTTGACCTCAGTGGTAGGGAAAATGATGAAATCACTTCTGAAGGAAAGAATTGTTGAGTACATAGAGGCCAGTGGGGCACAGGACCCAAGGAAGCATGGATTCACAGCAGGAAGGTCATGTCAAACAAATTGAATTGATCTCTTTGACTGGGTGACCAAAGTAGTAGACCAGGGAGGGGGCTGTGGACATGGCCTAGTTAGACTTTAGCAAGGCATTTGACACAGTTTCACACAAAAGATTAATAAACAAATTAGCCAGCCTGGGAGTGGGTCCCTGGGTGGTAGCCTGGGTAAAACACTGGCTGGACAACAGGACTCAGAGGGTAATAGTAAATGGAGTCCACAGTGAAGAAAGGAGGGTTACTAGTGGGGTACCGCAGGGTTCAGTACTGGGGCCGGTCCTTTTTAATGTCTTTATAAAGTGACATTGCAGAGGGACTGGAAGGGAAAGTATGTCTCTTTGCAGATGATACAAAGATCTGTAACAGGGTTGATATGCGAGGTGGGATGGAAAGGATGAGAAGGGACTTGGCAAGGTTGGAGGAATGGTCAAATATATGGCAACTTAGATTCAACACAAAGAAGTGCAAAGTAATGCACCTGGGAAACAAAAACCCCGGGCAAGAGTACACAATGGGGGGGTGAGATACTGACAACAAAAATGGAAAGGGACCTGGGGTAGTCATATCAGATGACCTAAAGATGGGCCAGCAATGTGAGAAGGTAGTAAGGAGGGCTGGGAGGATACTGGAATGCATAGGGAGATGCATCACCAGTAGAAAACAGGAAGTTGTTTTCCCTCTGTACAGACAGTTGGTAAGACCACATCTGCAGTGCTGTGTACAGTTCTGGAGACCCCATCTCTGCAAATACACAGACAGGGTGGAGGCTGTCCAGAGGAGGGCAACCAAAGTAGTGCAGGGTCTGCACCAGAAGATATATGAAGAAAGAGCTTAAGATGTATAGCCTCAAGGAAAGAAGGGAGAAGGGAGACATGATAGAAACTTTCAAATACTTGAAGGAATCAACAAAGTCCAAGAGGGTAGCATCTTTCAGAAAAGAGATGCAAGAACAAGGTGGCAAAATTTGAAGATGAGGAAGTATTTCTTCACAGGGAGGGTTGTAGATGCATGGAACTGCCTTCCTGAGGAGGTCATAGAGTCAAAACAGTGGTGGAATTCAAGAATGCATGGGACAAGCATAAGTCATTTCTAATGGGGGTAGGAGGAAGTAGGCTGTTGGTTAACTAGGATGTGCAGCTTATCTGTTAAGTAGGAAATGGGCAGACTAGGTGGGCCAAGCAGCCCTTGTCTCCCATCAAATTCTATGTTTCAATGTTTCTATGATTCACATTGACCTGTGTGTTGGGAAGTGCTTTGCTTTGGATTCAATGGGGCTCCAGCTTCTCTGCTTAGTGGAGACTAAGTGCCATACAGAGATGAAGGTCATTTTTAAGAAGAAATCAGCAGAATATTTGAAGTGCTCCCCCTACAGGCTGATGCATAGAAACATAGAAACAGAGGGCCAACAACTTCCTGTTTTCTTCTGGTGATGCCTCCCTATGCATCCCAGTATCCCCCAGCCCTGCTTACTGCCTTCTCACATTGTTGGCCCACCTTTAGGTTGTCTGATATGACTACCCTCAGGTCCCTTTCCACTTTTGTTGTTGTCAGTATCTCACCCCCCATTGTGTACTCTTGCCCTGAGTTTTTGTTTCCCAGGTGCATTACTTTGCACTTCTTTACATTGAATCTAAGCTATCATACATTTGACCATTCCTCCAACCTTGCCAAGTCCCTTTTCACGCTTTCCACCCCACCTTGCTTATAAACTCTATTGCAGATATTTGTGTCTTCTGCAAAGAGACATACCTTCCGCTCCAGTCCCTCCGAAATGTCACTTATAAAGACATTAAAAAGGACCGGCCCTAGTACTTAACCTCATGGGTACCCCACTCAACAACCTTCCTTCTTCACTGTGAACTTCATTTACTATTACCCACTGTGTCCTGTTGTTCAGCCAGTGTTTTACCCAGGCTACCACCCTGGGACCCACTCCCAGGCTGGCTAATTTGTTTATTAATCTTTTGTGTGGGACTGTGTCAAATGCCTTGCTAAAGTCTAACTAGGCCATGTCCACAGCCCCTCCCTGGACTACTACTTTGGTCACCCAGTCAAAGAAATGAATTTGATTTGTTTGACATGACCTTCCTGCTGTGAATCCATGCTTCATTTGGGTCCTGGAAAAGTGAGCCATCCCCTCTTCCCTCCTGGCTAGGGAGGGGGCAGTGGTTGATTTAGGACTGTCTTGAGACTATGCTTTCTTAGACCAGTGGAGACTAAACATAGCATAGAGATGATGGATCAGGTCTTATCAGGGACCAGCTGAATTGTTGAAATGCTCCTCCTACTGCCTGATGCATGGAGAGTTCAGTGGAAAAAGTTAATCATATTCTTGTCTTCTGACTGGAGTGTGATATCTTGGAACATCAGCATAAGGAGTGGGGTGGGGGGCACAAGAGCAGGGGAAGGACTGCATGGAAAATAGGTAGTGTCTTAAAAAAATCTCCAAACTTTATATAATTATTTGCAACCTATTCTTGAAAACCACATCCTTGAATCCAAATGCTGTTCATTTAAGAGAGGTAGCACAAGGATTACTATTCACCATTCCATGCTCCCTAGCTACAGCATGGTGAATCCAGCAGCTGTGCAGAGCTTATAGAAAAAGCACCTTTTCAGTAATTTACAACCATCTGGGTAAAATGGACTGCTGGCCCCCATAACACAAATGATCTAACCAATAACGCTTTGTCTCACTCCATGCTTGATGTTTGAGAAAGTTAATGGTCCTGCCTCCTGAGTATTTACAGCCCTCTGCAACTGCTCCATTTGAGCATGCCAGCAGTGTCATCACTCCTACCTCAAGTAGGAATAATGGGCTCCTCAGAACCATATGCCTATTTTATGGTCAGCATAGGCCTTCTTTCTATGGTCCAGTACTCTGGAACGCTCTTCAAGCATTATACAAAAGTCATACTAGTGTGTCAACCTGAATGTCTGTGCATGCACTATCCAACAGGGAACTGAAGCCAGGCCATCGTCCTCTAGAAAGGCAATGTGATCCTGTGACTGGAATGCTAATAAGTAGAATAATAGATCACAGGTTCAAATCCCACAAAGCCAATGGCTCACTGTATAACTCTGGAAATGTCATTTGACAACTCTGAACTCTGTGGTTCGGCACTCCCAGCTGAAAATGGAGATAGAAGCATCCCCCCTCTAGAAAATAAGATGTTGCATCCCAGATAGGCTATCCTGGGTAAACAAAGTAGAAAACAATGATTTTGATTACAGTATCAGCAGACCTTCTTCCAGTTCTGCAACTTCTATGAATGCTTTTCTCCAAACACTTTTAAAAGTAGTATCACAATGCCAGACATATAGTTCTCACCCTTTCCAGCACCTCTCTCTACCTTCATACCTCCGGCAGCAAGTCAAGGAGTTTAACCTCTTAATGCACAAAACAGCTGTGCTCAATATTTCTATAATTTCCTAAAAGTTGAAATTAGTCAGTAAGTCTCCCACAAGTGTATGTAAAAGATAGTAGGCTCATTCTGTTAAACCAAGATTCAGGTCTATGATAGCCTCTGAACTGCAGCCATCACAGCTAGTGCCCCTACTGTATAGATGGAGGCTGTACCACTGACAATATAATGCCATTATATGCATGTTATCTCAGAAAATGTGTGCAGCTCCACTGCAAGGGACATATTTCTTTAGTAACAGCTTCCTCAGAGGCAACACTTTACTATGGCACTTATTCTTCATCACATTTAAATTCCTTTTCCTATTTATTTACTATTCTAACTCCACACTGCCATGGAGCACCACTCTAGTGAAATACTGACAAAAATAACATTGTGGGATCTTTTCTGGATTCAGACTTTCAGTTGATTGTTTATCAGGTTGTAGACCTTCTCACTCTGCCACATGGCTGACACAGCAGTGAAGCTGAGCTTTTTAGCTGTAGAGGTTAAAGCCCAGCTTGGAAGGCAGTTCTATTTATAATGTCTGCTTCAGAGGCAATGCTGGTTTAAAGAATCTGTCTCTTGCCAGCTGCATTCCAGCTATATATGGTTATTGATAGGAAATGAGCCTCTGGTTGAGATTTTTAGAAAATCCTTAAAAGCTGGACGAATGCTAGAGGATTTGAAAATAGCACACATAATCCCCTTTGCTCAAAAAGGGATCTAGGAAAATCTAGGGAATGAAATCCAGTTAACCTTACCTCAGATGTAGACAAAATATTAAAGATTATTATTAAGGAAACCCCATTGCACATTTGACTGAGCACAGTATAAGAACTGACTGATAACATGGTTTGGTAGATGGGGAAGATTTTAGGTGAGGTAATCAATGGAACAACTAGTATCAGTGACTAGTGGTTCATGTAGGGTTAGTGCTAGGTCTATTTCTGTTTATCGTGTTCATTAATGATGAGAATTGAGAACAAAAACAGCCCTGTTGTGAAGTTTGCAAATGATAGAAAGCTGGCAAGGATGGTCAAGAGCAGAAAGTGTGAAACATTACAGTAAGACTGATTTATCGAGGTTGTTCATCTGACAGATGCCAGATGCAGTTCAATGGGGTGATGTGCAAGCAATACACCTATGGTTAAACCAATAACAATAATCATATGTTTTTATTTATGAAACATAAAGGTTTTTGAAAGTGATGAACATGATAATAGATTAAACTAACAAATTAAAGCAGGTTAAACAAAACATTCATGGAAATTAAAAGTTACACTGGTTGTGTCAGTGTTCAAATTAATACTTTGCTTTCTAGTACCTGTTAGTCAAACACTGTGAGATTAAATGCAGACAGGTGAAGAGAATTGACAGAAAGCCCCTAGGTTGAAACACCACAGTCTGCAGTGGATAGCTAGTAGGGAGCAATCAAAAAATGGGCCTACAAACTAAATGATGGTGGAGTTGAAGATGTGACAGAGCAGGATATGGATTTTGGGGTTATTATCTAGCATCCTCTTTGCAACAACCCATACAGTGCTCAGAAGTAACCAGCAAAGTCAACAGAATGCTAGGTTCCATAAATAACAGAGAAAGGAGGCAATGATACCCCTATAGAAGGCACCGGACAGATCACTTTTAAAGAATTGTGTGGAGTTCTTTACTGTGCATTACAAAAATGAAATAAAGGATTAAGGAAAATTACAGTGAAGGGCTACAAAGATGAGTAGGTGACTGGAAAACATGATGTGCTACAAAGTCTAGTCTTGAGCACCTGTGACTGTTCTCCCTAGAGAAAAAGATAGGCACATATGATTAAGAGTTTCAAAATTATAATATTTTATACAAAAATTGACCAGGAATTTTAATGTTCAAAGGGATTCTAGATTAATCTTGTCCATTCTCACCACCCTACTTCACAAGGAGGGATGAAATAAGTATGCTTTGCAAACAAGAAACAAATTAAAGGGGTTCCTTACCCACATTACTACCTAGGGTGAACCATGACTGGCTTGGAAGGCAAACATTTTTCCAGGCATAACTCAAAGTCCTGTAAATTCTTCATGCCAATTGTCTCCACTGATATGCGGTTCCATAGGTTAACCGCCTTCTGGGAGAAAAGTGCTTCCTAACATAAACCTCTGAGTTTACCACCTCGTCTTTTAAAGCCTGTCCCTGTGTCCTGCCACAGGACATTAGATAACATATCCCAACTGTTCAATCTTGTTCATACCCTTGAGTATGCAAAAGACTGAGCTCATGTGCCCCTCTACTTCCTTTTCTCCTAGGTGAACATGTTAAGGGCATACAGCCTCCCATCACAACTTTCATCCCCATTAGGCCAACCATTTCAGTGGCACCCTGTGTTGCATCCCCTCAACTGCCTCAGTGCCTTTTTTGTGTTCAGGTGACTAGAACTGCATGCAGTCCTCATGTGAGGCCTGACCAGGGCCCTGTAAAGTGACAGGAGTACTACCCCTGCTCTGATGATCATCCCCTTTTGATGTACCCCTACATTCTGCTGACCTTCCTGACAGTGGCTGTACACTACTTGTGCTGCTTCATTCATCCTGCCCATTAATACGCCAAGGGTTCTTTCCCCCTTGACTACAGCAAGAGGAGCCATACAAAGTATGTAATTTCTGCCTCTCTTTTTCCTCCACAAGTGCAGTACCTGGCATTTAGCTACAGTGAATCTGAGGATCCAAGAGTCAGACCAATTGCCCATCTTGATCAAATCCTCCTGAAGTTTGTCTCCATCCTTAAGAGAGTCCACCACACTGGACTAGCTTAGTGTTATCCCCAAACTTAAGTGACCTGCTGGAGGCCCAAGTTTCCAGATAATGATGAAAATGTTGAATAGCAGTGGCCCTAGAACTGATGCATAAGGGATGATGCTAAATACTCCACTCCACTAGGAGTACTTCCCATCCACCCCCCACCTTGCTTCCTATCCCCAAGACAGATAATCCTTCTAAGGTATGTCTCATGTATACCACTTTCTCCCAGCAGCTTATCATGATCCACAATATCAGTGGCTTTGCTGAAGTTCAGACAGACTATGTCCATGGCCTTGCCCCAGCCTACCACCCTGCTCAACAATCTGAAGAAAATTATCAGGTTGGTTAGGTATGATCTTCCTTTCATAAAGCTATGATGAGTGAGTCAAGAATCTTGGCCTCAGACAAAAGCACTATAGCCTGTCCTTGATAATGGCTCGAGGAGCTTGCCAACCACTGATGTCAAGCTGATCAGCCTGCAGTTACCTGAGGGTGATGTTACCCCCTTCTTGAAGATGGGGAGCATATCGACTACTTTCCAGTCCTCTTGAACTACACCTGTCTGGAACAAATCCTAAAAGATTATGGTGAGTGGCCCAGCAATTGTTCCTTTAGTCCTCCTAGGACCCTGTAATGTACCCTGTCTGTACCTTGGGACATACCTGGCTTGATCTTTGCCAGGTAGTCATACTGTATACCATGGAAGATGTAATGTCAGATGGTTGAACTGTTGTTACCCACAATGTTATATCCTCTTCTTATAAGTCCCTTCCCCCACCAGGAGCCTTTTGGTGAACACTGAAGTGAGGTATTTTTTAAGCATGTCAGTCCTTGCCTCTAGATCTCTCACAGGTCCTGAAACCTATGTTTTCAAATGTCCAATCCCTCCTCACCTTCCTACTTCCATTTATGAACTGCAAGAAGACTTTGGTATTTTCATGCAGCTTTTGCTGCTGTCCTAACTTCCAGCCATTCATTTGTTGTCTTAATTCTTGTTTTGCAGTCACTCAGTGTTGCTGTGTACTCCTTTAAAGTCTGGTAGCAACCCAACACTTATCTACATTTATAAACCTTCTTTGTTTAGAATTATGTACCTTGGCTCCTTGTTGAGCTGAAGCCACATTTTTCCTGATTTTCCTTATTTTTATAGGAATGTAGACTTCAGCAGCTGCTTTGAGCACTTTCTTCAAACTTATCCCCATGTGCTCTGCATTACCAGCCTCATGTAGCCATGCCAAACCCTTGGACAGCATTGGCTGGATTTTCAAATGGTGGCACAAGGCATGTGACAAGCCCTGTACCACAGCACTTAGGATCTGGTGGTGCACTACACACCTTTGCCGCAACGGCCCTGATTTCACAATCTCGGTTGCAGTTGCAATAGTACCCATGATTTACGGCAGCTTGCACCACATATCTGGTACAAGATCCATAAAAAAGGTCCTTAGGATTCCTGCAAGCTAGACCACAAAAAGTTGGTTTAGCTTGCGACAGTTGCTGCACAGGATAGAAAATCTCGATTGTCAGTGGATGAGTGCTGCAAGCCCGGTGCGCCATTTATATGGCACACCTGGGGCTTGCAGCATTCACACATATTGGAAAATGCTGCCCCATGTCTTTCATCATGGCAAAGTCTTCCAGTCTAATGTTTCATTTGTTATACATTACCTTCCAGTCTAATGTTTCTTTTGTTACACATTATTTCTGTTTTCTAGTATATTGCACTTACATATTTCATTAACTTTCATGACAGAAAAAATACTTATAATAATGGAAGTACATGATACATTCAAGCCCAGTTCATTGAGGAAGCAACATAAAGAAAAACAATGTACTAATATAATACACCCCAGCATCAGTCAATTAAGTGTCCATAGATGCTCAAATGTTAGTAAAATAAAATATACACTTTCTCAAGCTGAGTTTTTAAATTTAAATCATAAATTCTACACAAACTAATGAAAACCAAAAGCCTACTAAATGACACATAACTAGAATCCTCATTATCTTTTTTTAAATGTTAAGTTGCATATTTGTAACCATGAAAGCCTAACATGAGGGACACCTCAAGTAAAATAAGGAAAAAACAAAATTTAACATTCAGAGTTCCCAACATCTGCAGGTCAATAGTCAGTTCTCAGGATATAATTCTACTTCAGATCATGATAGAAACGAAAAGGGAATATTAAAAATACTGTATTTCTTAATGAAAGTAGCACTTAAAGGGAAAGATCCACCTGAAATCGAGCCCCACCTCAGTGTGAGGCAGGGCCCGATTAGCATTTTTGCAAACAATTAATTTCTTTTAACTGACACTGAGTTTAGTTATTTACAGTTTATCTGGTTAATCTTGCCATCCCTCCCACTGGCATTCTGAATGCATGCACCCCCTGTGGTGCACCCACAGTCTCCTGTGGCTGTCCCAAGAATGCTGTGTACGGTGGTGAGCAGCTGCGGGAATGTGCAGAGGGGTCTTGTATAATTGGAGCTATTAATTACTCCCAGTATGCACTGCACATATCTTGGTCCTATACTGTGGGCAGGTATACACTGGCTGTCGATTGTCAATCTATACCTGGCCTTGGTATAGCATTGAGATGTACGGTGCTATTAATAACTCTGATTACACAGGATCCCTAAGCAGCTGCTCATCATCTTATACATCATTCTTGGCACAGCTGTGGGAGGTTGTGGGCATGCCACTAGGGGCGCTCTCATTCATAATGCCAGCAGGAGGGACGGCTGGATCAACCAAATAAATTCTAAATATCTAAACTCAGCATAAGTTAAAGAAATGAATTGTTTGCAAAAATGCTAATTGAGTCCAGCCTCACACTGAGGTGGGACCTGATTTTAGGTACTAATTTCCGTTTAATTCAGGGATTAATACTGTAGCTTCAGTCACCTTTACCAGATCCATAAAAGATCCATAATATTTCTGTCTGATGTTGTTGGTACCATTAACTCCTCTTCTGATTCGTGTGCATAGTGGATCTCTAAAAGGCAGCAACCTGACCAGTGTCAATGAAAAATATTCTTTGCTTTTCTTGAATATCCTCACATTTGCTTGCCCATATAAACTGAATTACATGCAGTTTCTGACACACCCTGGTGATATGCCAAAAAGCACCAACAACTCTACTGGGTCTGGTGCCATTTTAGAATAAATGTAGTATCTGTGTACCTGTATAAAACACTCACTTCCTTCTGGTCAATTTCAAAATGAGCTCTCATTTGATTTGAAGTTAAACACTGCCAGTATAAGGTAATAGATTTTGTAATATCTGCAGTTGATAAGTCTCCTGAAGCAGCTGCACCCAGCAAAATGCTCTGAGTTCTGGTGGATTTTCGGGGGCATTTGAAAAGCCTTAGGCAATAATCGTGGATTAATTGAGGGCAAGTCAAAGGTGGATATTACAACTTCTTTCATTAAGTCTCTTGCAGATGGAAACTTCTTATCTAAAACTCACTATGTGCACATTTTTGTGCCAGATCTGGTTTTCAAGTTGTTTAATTTTTCTAGTCAGGTTTAAGTTTTCCTAATACTTTAGTGGCATTGAGGATCCCAATGCAAGTATCCTGCTACCATTGCATTTGTAAGTCAGAAACAAAACTGATTTTTTTATCAGTTTCTGTCACCTTCTACAATGTTCTTTTTACATCTGACATACAAAGAACCATCTTCGCTGTTAGAGTACTGAAACAGATATTAAACCTCTCAGTCTAACTAAGGATCCTATCAAAAGACTCTCCAATGCACTTTTTCAATACTGCTTCACAGGTAAGACTTGTTGAGATAAAGTATACAGTTGCAATGCATCTTGCAGTTAATCTTCTGATTCTTTGATCTCTGTGATATAAATGCTTTAATTTTTGATCGGATGGTGAGTGAAGATGCAACTGGAGATGAAGTCAATGGGGTGGTCAGCTTGGGGGGGGCGGTATTTTCAACTACTGCTACCATGCTCCTGGCTGGGTAATGGGGAGTGGAAATGTCCATCCACTGGACCATTTTTGGGAGACAGAAACCCTTGAAAGACACACAGATTTTAACCTTTCCCTTTTCTGCCCAAGCAACCACTGTTTAGGGCTGAAAGGATGATTTCTATCTAGAAAAGCAGAAGACGGGTCAGAGCAAATAATGTTTTTTACTTTATTCTTTTGGTAACTGGGTAAGACCCACTAGGCACAAGTGCCTGTTTTCAGGGGTGATCGGGAGCACTGGGTTGGTTAAGTGACTTGCTCAGTGTCACACAGTATGCAAGCTGAGGTTGTGAGAATCAAACCCAGGTCTGTTGGGTGTACCAAGCTCCTTCACAGCTCATTACTCTAACCTCTAGGCTATACTGCCAGCCCTAATTCCTACTACTACTGTCACAATGGCCATCTTAACCTTCCTGCTTTTCTAAATTGTTTTATCCTGGTGGCTGAGATTCAGCTAATTTTCCAATGCAGCAGCATACATGGCATTTTCCATGTTAATATGGCCAGTGAGACCACCTTTATGATAGTAAAATAAGTCTCAAATTCATTCTTAGGTTATGAGAAACACAACTCAAATGTGAGCAGTTCTGGTACCCTTAGAATGTAAGTGAGAGGACTCTTACAGTCATAAGACTGGTCTCAGCTACTGTATTAATATATTATTGATCAAGGCTGAATAATAACATATGAAACATTTACAAAACCTTCCCTGAACGTTTCCATTTCTAAGGCACCTGCATATGAGACACTCTTAACAAAATGATATTCTCAAGCTCATAGGAAAGAAGTGATCTGATTGATCAAGAGCACTACTTTGATCTGTAATCATTGTATCAAATACAGAAACAGTAGCACAGACATTCAGGTTAAGAACAGTTCTAATTCAATAAAAGTTGGACAAACCCAAATGTTGGGGGTCTGCTTGTGACTTCATGACATGGATTGTTACCTGCATGACCAAATGAGTCTATTATTCTCTGCACTGGGTCCTGCAGTCAATGCAAATTTCATACAGCAAGTCTACAAGAAAAGCCATAACTCAGGAGACCCAAAATACAATCCGTTAATCATGTCACCAGCAAAGCAAAACGGAACAAAGGGATAAAGTTAATCAGGAGCAGGACCACACCAATACACAGGGAGAAAAAGAGGAAGAACTGTAATACCTTTTTTATCCAAAGAAGTACCATTGTTATATGTGCACATTATGAAGGGTTTATTAAACCAACGATAATCTATTCAAGATAAACGTGATCCGTATGGCCAGCTGAGCACAGATCAGACAGAATGATGGGAGGTTATTGTCAAAATATGCAAATTCTGAGCCTATTGAAATTCAAACCCTCCAGATAAGATTTTTCAATAAATCAGGTCCTTTTTTCTTCACATTAAAGTAACCCAATGTTTATTGACTTTGGAGCTGTATAATGGAATCAAACTCACATAATACCTATTAGTCAGTGCCTCTTATTTCTTTGGATTGCCTAATGTACATTTGCCTTTTTCTTCTTTTTCCTTTTGAGTCAAGGAAGGATTTTTGTACTGCAGATATTTTGCACAATGGAAACTAGCCTGAGACAGACTGAACTCAATTAACCTTTTACTGCCGCCATATCCCTGAGCAGAGGGCAGGAGTCACTTGGTTTCTATGTGCTAATGCACTCACATAGTGAAGTGGCAGGGCACAGCAAAAGGCAGCAACAATTTGCTGTGAAATAGCATTTACTGTAAAGCACTGTCAGCAGACAACCATGAACAGCTGTCCTGGATCTTTCAGAACCAATCCAAGATTAAAATTATTCAGTACATATTCAAGGCCTGGAAAGATTAGAATCAATCTGTCCTGGAATGTCTGTTCCAATAACAACTGTTATTTATGTCAACTGTTCATATTTCAGTGAAGAATGTGGTTATTATGAAAGGGCATGGATTAAAAGGCATGAGCAACTGAAGGAATCTGTTTATCCATCCTGTAGGTTAGGTATTATCTCAGTGATGGCTTTCCCCATACTTCTCTGACAATGCCCTATGGCCCTTTACCTGGAGGGACCACCCATTCTGCAGGAGAGCTGCACTGTTTAGGTACTTAGTCTCTTTCAGTCTGGGACTTCCATTAGGTGAAGCCTGAGAGTTGTGTTCAGTTTTACATGATGGCTTTTTGTTGAGCACTGATGGGCACCAAAAAGTGAACTGAAACCTCCAAACTAGGACTGTGCAGATAATACATATTCTGATCCACTAGGACATCCAAAATCTTGAATGGTGTGCTATTTGAACAAATTTGATTGCTGTAGCCAGGATAATGGACCTGAATATTCCACTAACCTCTCGTGCTCCATGGATAGTTCATAACATCCAAGGTGTCCAAAGCTAAACAAACATATTCACAGAACCCACACAACCATGCCTGAAACCCAGAATACTTCTTTATTGATTTAGTTCAGATGTTTTACCGTAAAAGATACACTGAGACAAGGTCATTCACAAGTGTGACCTGGGGTGGTGAAACAGAAAGGGACAGGACTACATCAAAATAAGATTGTGCAGAAAATTAATTAAAAACAAAGCAATAAGATACTATAAGTTATCTGGGTGAAAAAAAATTAGTATAGAAATAAGCAGGATTAAATTTACATAATGTAATATACAACTGTTACTAAGAAGGAGCAGTGTGGGGGAGAGGAGCAATGACAGAAAGCAGACAAAGATGTTGGGGGCATGACATCTTGGAGGGGGGCAAGTTGCAAGAGCAAGTGAGTTTGGATATGTCACATTGTTTGTACTCATGGATCCTGGTGCCTGACCCTTCACTTCATCTGAGCAGTGCTGCCCAGAGTGCAATGGTCAACACTGTTGAGACAATGTGAGGGGGTCAAGCATAATGAGTACAAATTGGAAGGGGGTACATTTAGAAGGGAAGTTAAAAAGCATTACTTCACAGAAAGGATGTTGGACACCTGGAATAGATTACCAAGCACTTTTAAGATCTAGTATTTTGTATGGGTTTAAAAGTGAGATGGCACAGGTAGAGGGGCATGGCAAATGTGAGGTCTTGGGGTGACACACAGCAGACAGAGTTCACATCAGAGTGCTGAGCCTAAGACCACAGAGCAGTAGACCGTAGTGGTTCCAGGTAGAATGGTGCAGACTTGATGGACTTGGGTCAGGATTTTTAAAGCATGTCATAGGACTTGCAGCCA
This sequence comes from Neoceratodus forsteri, assembly GCA_016271365.2. NCBI lineage: Eukaryota > Metazoa > Chordata > Ceratodontiformes > Ceratodontidae > Neoceratodus > Neoceratodus forsteri. The sequence continues at coordinate 603,212,530 of CM057449.1, read as the reverse complement.
GCCCTGCAAAACGGCACTTATGTTATGGCGGTGCGCCAAACCCTTGGCTGCAACTGTGCCTGATTTTACAATCTCAGGTGCAGTTGTGACAGATTCCACGAATTACAGCAGCTTGCACCAAATATCTGGTGCAAGTTCTGTAAAAATGGTCAACAGGATTGCTGCAAGTTAGCCCAGAAAAGTTGTTCTAACTTGTGGGATTGCACGAATTGAAAATTCCATTAGATTGTCACAAGCGCCATGCACCGTAACATCAGCGCACTGGGGCTTGCAGTGATCTAAGGCTTTTGAAAATCCTTTCTCTACTTCCAAACTGTTTGTGTTTCTATATCCTAACACAAAGGCTTTGAAGAATGGCGGGGGTGGAGCAGAGAGCAGGAGGTAGGTTGTTCCAGAAGTATGGTCAATGAGAAGAAGAGAAGACATTGCCCAGCTGGGGTTTTTGTACTGGGGACTGAGACTGAGTGGGAATCGATGCAGGTGGGGAGGTAGGGGGGGGATGGGGATGAGGGAGGGGAGGTTTCAGGGAAGGAAACTAAAAAAGAACTTGGATAAGAAGTGCCTTCCATGAGTGTGGGGCAGGATAGACTGGAGTAGACTTTGAAGAGAAAAGTGTGCGGAGGGCAGTATAGGGTACAATAATAGAAGTGAAAGGTGGGGTGGAGGATATAGCAAGGGCAGTTTTGTGGGTAGTAGTGTAAAGCATGTATGGCCTTGAATCAAGGTTTCCATCCATATTTCTTGGAGCGGGTAATCACTAAGTCATCCAGTCCTCACCTCTAAAGTTCTTGTCTTGAAGGACAAGCCACTTTCAGTATTTATCTAACCACATCCTCTTTGAGTTAAGTAATAAACACCCTGCTGATGTGATTCCTTTAATAACAACCCCTAAGTTTCAGCATGACATGTAATGTGTCAATCAAGGAGAAAATGATGCCTTCTGCTACTGCACATGTATTTAACTTTCATACTCACTGGTTTAAACTAGGAGTCTAACCAGAGTAATATATTAGAAAAGGGGATTCATTTTGGATTACATGTTTTTCAGTTATAAATACTGTAACAACACCTATACAGTAGGCATGCAGAAATCTATGCAATGATGAACCATGAATCCTACAAGCACATAATATGTGAACTAACATAAAATAAGGAGGAGTGATCTTTACACCAAATATTAAAATTATTTTGCCACTCTGACTATGTATGAAAGGTTGACTTTTTAAAAAGCTTTTGCCTAAAACAAGGTTGGTGTGTTCTACCTGTTAGTGATGAGAATACACACGGATTACTGCTATTATGAGGTCACTTTCCTCTCTAGAAAAAATGCTTCTAGCAGTCTAAAGTTGAATGCTCCAGCATCATCTCTTGGCTCTTACAGGGGAAAAAAATGATAAATAAAAAAGAAATTACATTTAACCTCCTTCTCACTCCTTCTGAGTCACAGCCAGCTGTTTCTTTTTCAGAGAAGTCCTTTTTATTGCAGACAACAAAGTTGCTGTAATGGCAGGCTACTCTTCATGCAATAAGAATCATTTCTCATATTCTCCTAAGTTCAGGTCAGGGCAGCTCCTCCTTTTATCACAGACTGCCTTGCTTTATGTTGCTAAACATAATTTCACATACTTTTATTATGTTAAATGAACCCTTGTGGCAGTGGGATTTTTGTGACTCAGCTTAGTAAGGTAACAGTTCAGCAGATTAACATAGGTGCAGTTTCTGAAAAGCAGATGTGATGCAGAGAACAGATCAAATCCAAAAACATAATCCCTTTGGGAATGTTTGGGAAAAAAAAAAGAATTTGCTGCATCAGCATGTGGGTTGCAAAAGAAACCAAAATGGTTCTGTTTAAGTCATACTGAAGAAAGAGAAAATGAGGTTAGAAATTTAACAAAGATATTGAACTCAAAATATATAAAAGAACTATCAGAAGTGTACAAACATTTAGCTGATCCTCAAGACAAGAGTTCCATCAAGTGCTTAAAACAAAATCCATGAGGTATTACATATACTGTACTACATACACAATATACATACATCATTGGGGAGGAAACAAGACCATCAGTCCATAAAGGTCCCCCCCCCCACCAGCTCTGTGTGAATACCCTCTCACCCATTTTCTTCAAAGTACCTTCCATCTTCATGACAGCCTAAATATGTACATCACAGTATGTACCTCTTTCAGGACACCAACCTTGAATCAGCTGCCCAGAAGCTTGTGGCCCTGGCCCTGTGCCAAGCCAACTGCCACATTCACTCTGCTGCCACCCTCCCCGACTTAGGACACTGCCCTTGAATTGGCAGCCCAGCGACTTGTGGTCCTGGCCCTGCACTGAACCAGCTGCCATGCTCACTCTGCTGCCCACCCTTCCCAACTCAGGACACCACCCTTGAATCGGCTCTCCAGAGGCTTCCAGCTCCAGCCCTGCACCAAGCCAGCCACTGTGCTGACTCTACTGCACTTCCCTGCCTGACTCAAGACACTGCCCTTGAATTGGCTGCCCAGTGGCTTGTGACCCCAGCCCTGTCCCGAGCCTGCTGCGGCACTCACTCTGCTGCCAGAATTCCCTGACTGAGGACAGCACCCTTGAATCTGCCAATCAATGGCTTGTGGCCCTGTCCCTGCAATGTGCTGGCCACTACACACCCTGCTGCCCACCCTCACTGACTCAGGACACCACCCTTGAATCGGCCGCCCAGTGGCTTGAGGCCCTGACCATGCACCAAGCCAGACGCTGCGCTTATTCTGCTGCCTGCCGTCCCCTACTCAAGACAGCACTCTTGAATCAGCCACCTAGTGGCTTGCAGCTCTGGCACTGCACTGAGCTGGCTGCCGCACTTACTCTGCTGCCCACCCTACCTGACTCAGGACACCACCTTTGAATCAGCCACACAGCAGCTTGCTGCCCCGGCCCTGCACCAAACTGACCACTGTGCTCACTCTGCTGCACACCTTCTCCGACTCAGGACACTGCCCTAGAATTGACAGCCCAGTGAGTTGCAGCCCTGGCCCTGCACCGAACCAGCTGCCATGCACACTCTGCTGCCAACCCTCCCCAACTCAGGACACCGCCCTTGAATTGGCCACCCAGAGGCTTCTGGCCCCACCCCTGCACCAAGCTGGCCACTGCTCTCACTCTGCTGCACACCCTCCCTGACTCAAGACACTGCCCTTGAATTGGCTGCCCATTGGCTTGTGGCCCCAGCCCAGCCCCGAGCCAGCTGCCGCACTCACTAAGCTGCCCAAATTCCCTGACTCAGGACAGCACCTTGAATCTGCCACCCAGTGGCTTGTGGCCTGTACCTGTAACGTGCTGGCCACTGCACACCCTGCCGCCTGCCCTCCCCGACTCAAGGCACCACTCTTGAATCAGCCACCTAGTGGCTTGCAGCCCTGGCACTGCACTGAGCTGGCTGCTGCACTTACTCTGCTGCCCACCCTCCCTGACTCAGGACACCACCTTGGAATCAGCCACTGAGCAGCTTGTGGCCCCAGCCCTGCACCAAACTGGAAACTGTGCTCATTCTGCTGTACACCCTCCCCAACTCAGGACACCACTGTTCAACTAGCCATCCAGTGGCTGGTGGCCCCGTCCCTGCAACATGCCAACCACGGCACTCACTCTGCTGACCACTCTCCACGACCCAGGACACTGGCCTTGAATCAGCCACACAGCAGCTTGCGGCCCCAGCCCTGTACCAAGCCGGCCACAAACTCACTCTGCTGTACACCTCCCTGACACAGGACACCACCCTGGACTCGGCTGCCCAGTGGTTTGTGGCCCTGACTCTGCACCAAGCCATCTGCTATGCTCACTCTGCTGTCCTCCCTTCCCAACTTAGGACAACACCCTTGAATCAGCTGCCCAGTGGCTTGTGGCCCATTCCCTGCACTGAGCCTGCCACCATGCTCACTCTGCTGCCCACCCTCCCTGACTAAGGACACCACCCTTGAATCAGCTGCCCAGAGGCTTGCGGCCCCAGCCCTGCACCAAGCTGGCTGCTGTGCTCACTCTGCTGCATGCCCACCCTGACTCAGGACACTACCCTTGAATTAGCTGCCCAGTGGCTTGCGGCATTCGGCTCTGCCCCAAGCCATTTGCTGCGCTCACTCTGCTGCCCTCACTCCCCAACTCAGAACAGCACCCTTGAATCAGCCACCCAGCAGCTTGTGGCCCCAGCCCTGCACCAAGCTGGCCACCATGCACACCCCGCTGCCCACCATTCCCAACTCAGGACACCACCCTTGAATCAGCCGCTCAGTAGCTTGCGGTTCTGCCCCTGCATTGAGCTGGTTGCCACACTCACTCTGCTGCCTGCCATCCCTGACTCAAGACACCATCCTTGAATCAGCTGCCCAGCAGCTTGAGGCCCTAGCCCTGCACTGTGTGGGCTGCCACAATCACTCTGCTGCCTGCCCTCCCTGACTCAGGACACTGCCCTTTAATCAACCACTAAGCGACTTGAGGCCTCGGCCCTGCACCAAGTCGGCCTCTGTGCTCACTCCGCTGCATGACCTCCCTGACTCAGGACACCACTGTTGAATCGGCTGCCCAATGGCTTGCAGCCCCATCCCTGAACCGTGCCAGCCAATGCTCTCACTCTGCTCACCACCCTCCATGACTCAAGACACTGGCCTTGAATCGGCTGCTGAGCGGCTTGAGGCACCAGCCATGAACCAGGCTGGCTACCATGCTCACTCTGCTGCACACCCTCCCCGACTCAGGACACCACCCTTGAATTGGCTGCCCAGCAGCTTGTGGTCCCTGGCCCTGCACCTAGCCGGCCACCATACTCACTGTGCTGCTGCCCTCCCTGACTCAGGGCACCACCCTTGAATCGGTTGACCAGTGGCTTGTGGGCCCCATCCCTGCACCGAGCCAGACATAGCACTCACTCTGCTGCCTGCCCTCCCTGGCGCAGGACACTGCTCTTGACTCTGCTGCTCAGAGGCTTGTGGCCCCGGCCCTGCACCAAGCCGTCCGCTGTACTCTCTCTGCTGCATGCCCTCCCAGACTCAGAACTCTGCCCTTGAATCAACCGCCTAGCGGCTTGCGGCCCCAGCTCTGCACCGAACTGGCTGCCACACTCACTCTGCTGCCTGCCCTCCCCGACTCAGGACACCGTCCTTAAATCGGCCATCCAGCAGCTTGCGGCACTGGCCCTGCACTGAGCCAGCCACTGCACTCGCTTTGCTACATGCCCTCCCTGACTCAGGACACCACCCTTGAACTGGCCATGCAGTGGCTTATGGCCCCCAACCTTGCACCGAGCCAGCTGCTGTGCTCACTCTGCTGCCTGCTCTCCCCGACTCAGAACACTGCCCTTGAATCGGCCACCCAGTGGCTTGCGGCCCCGCCCTGCACCAAGCCTGCCACTGTGCTCACTCTGCTGCACACCTCCCCTGACTCAGGACACTACCCTTGAATCGGCCACTGAGTGGCTCATGGCCCTGGCACAGCATCAAGCCACCCTCCATGCTCACTCTGCCACCTGTCATCCCTGACTTAGGACACTGCACTTGAATCAGCAGCCCAGTGACTTGTGGCCCCTGCCCTGTACCGAGCCAGCCTCAGTGCTCACTCTGCTGCCTGCCCTACCCAACTCAGGACACCATCCTTGAATTGGCCACCCCATGGCTTGTGGCACAGGCCCTGTACTGAGCTTCCACCATGCTCACTCTGTTGCCCACCCTCCCCAACTCAGAACACCGTCCTTGAATCAGCTGCCCAGTGGCTTGTTGCCCCTGGTCCTGCACTGAACTGGCCGCCACACTCACTCTGCTGCCCACCTTCCCTGACTCAGGACACTGCCTTTGAATCAGCTGTGCAGTGGCTTGCGGCCTTGGCCCCGGACTGAGCTGGCTGCTGCACTCACTCTGCTGCCCACCATCCCTGATTCAGGAATACTGACAGAAAATCTCAGCAACTCGGCCTCTAAGCCACAACATTCTTTAGCTGCCCGGCCTTGTGCCAGCTCCTCATTGGCTGACTCCTTTCTCTATTCCTCCTGACTGGATTTACCTCTCCCTGCTTTTCACGCTTTGGCCTGTTGTTTAAATTTGGTATACTGTTTGGCTTCACAATTTGCTTACTGTGCATTGAAATTTAAATCTTGCTTAGAGTATTACGTTTGTAGTTCTGCTAGTCGATTGTTTATAGAGCTTAGGTTTCCCCTACTGTTTCTCCTCATTGTGCCTTTTCTATCCCTCCTTCTGCCCAGCCGCCTGACTCAGGACGCGAGTCCTTAAATGGTTGCTCTGTGGCTTGCATCTAATTCTCCTCTCTTTGCCTTCCTACCCTCTGTGGCTTGCTTCTAATTCTCCTCACAGTGCCTTCCTACCACTACTTAAACCACGCCTCATTCCTGGAGAGCAATTTCGGCTAACCCTCTGCTCCACTCCATTACTTTTTTTTTCTTTCCCTGTCTTAATCCTCTGCCATTTCTCTCATCTTTCCTCCTCCCTTACCAGAAAGTCTTTTTACTCCATTGTCTCCCTCTTGTTACCTTGGTGCCATAGCCCTTGGCACCCCCCAACTGTGATGTCTCCCACACCTTCCATCTCTCCCACCCATTTTATTCACTCACTCCCACTCCTTTGTTTCACCCAGGCCCGCCCCCCGATTTGGCTCACAGACCTGCTAAGGTTTCCCTTTTTACTAATCCTTGCTCTCTCTCTTCTCTCTCTCTCTCTTTCAGGACACCACCCTAGAATTGACTGCCCAGTGGCTTGCGGCCCCAGCCCTGTACCGAGCCGACCACATCGCTCACTAAGCTGCCTGCTCTCTCCAACTCAAGTACACTGACAGAAACTCTCAGCAACTTGGCTCCTAAGCTGTAATATTCATTGGCTGCCTGAGTTGAGCCAGCTTCTCATTGGCAGACTCCTTTCTTTCTACTGCTGCTTTATTGAGTCACCTCTCCCCTACTTTTAGTGCTTTGACGCCTGCTTAAATTTGGTATACTGTACTGTGCTCGCTGAAATTTTCTCCCACCCCCCATCCCCGCCCCAACATCTATTTAACACCCCTTCTCCCCCACAAGACACCGCCCTTCAGCTCCTCTTCTTCATTATGTGCTTCCTCTTACAGACTTCCCCTTAAAGTGACCTGTCCCTATTTTTGTATGCTCTACCCCCAGTAAACCGCATCTCCCTGCAGCAATGTTACAGATTGCTCTTCCTCCACAGTTAAAATCTTTTCTTTCTCCACCCTGTTCTTATCTTACTCCCTCCACTTTTGTACAACATATAGTCTCTGTGCACCTGATACTCTCTCCCTACCCTACCTGCAATAGTTTAAGATGATTTACTTTCCTCTGACCCTGTTCTTACTTTCTCTTCCTCATTCCACTCACCTATACAAGCACCACTCCCTCCTTGCAACATGCCTACAGAACCCCCTATAGAGACATTCCTTCCTGTGCATTATCTTCAAATAAATCCTATGCTTGAACAGTCACCCACACCCTCCTTGTCACCAGGCTGAATACCCACTGTCCCTCCTATAGTACCCTCATATTTTAATGTTACTCTCCTCAGTTAGCAATACCCATCAAAATAATCCCTCCAGATGTAGATAGCAAACGTTATGAAAGTGCCTTCTCTTTATCTAACAAGGATTGCTCTGCTCCTCCTACTGCTCTCTGGAAATGTTCACTTGCACCCTGGTTCCCCCATAACATCTAGCAACCAGCATAACAAGCTAAGGTCCTTCACTTTAGCCTCATTAATATTCATAGCCTGCTACCCAAAATTGATGACCTGCAAGCTTGGGTGTCACAGCATAAACCCAATAGAGTAGCCCTTAATGAAAGCTGGCTCTCCCTAAGGTCCCTGACAATGCTATATCCATCTCTGGCTAAGTTCTCTTTAGACTTGACTGCACTGGTAAATGGGTGGGGATGCACCATTTACCTGAAGGATGCCCTTTAGGCCAGGTCCTCCTACTAACGCATCCTGTCGACAACTCCTAAATGCTAGTGATAAAAATAATCCTTGGCCAACAAAGAAAATCACTCACCATAATATCCGTTTACATCCCCCCATGTGACCAGGTCTCCAGCTTTCAAATGATTACTGATTACCTTGAGAACATCCCCCACTGCACAGAAACAGTGGTTATGGGAGACTTTAATGTAAACTGGCTTGCCCCGAAGCTGAACCTTACAAAGATGCTCTTGCAGCTATTGACATCACCCAGGTGGTACCTACTTCTACACATATAAATTATAGAACCAGCTGCAGCTCTCTCCTGGACTGGATTCTTACCACTCATCCTAGTCAAATCTCAAATACCAAAGTCCTACCTGACTCATTGAGTGATCATTCTCCAGACATCTGCCAATGGTCTAATAGGTCACCCAAATCAAAGACCAAATTCTCCTACCAGCGATTCTTAAACAAAAAAAAAAGCAAGCTTCTACAATTCCAGGCCGCTCTCTCACTGATTGACTGGTCCCCCTTAGACTCAATGAACTGCATTGACCTAGCTCTTAACTACTTCATCATGCTCTTTTTTAAAGTGTGTAACAAGTTTGCCCCTTTTAAGAAAAGTAAACTACAGGGAGCCTCAACCCCCTTGATCACCCCTGCCCTAATATCTATGATGAAGGACAGGGACATTTTTTGGCACCATACACTAGCATCTGGTCACCCGACTGGTTTACAGTGCTACAAAGCTGCCAGAAACCTGTGTACCCAGGTGATACATAAAGCCAAGCAAAATTATTACAAAAGTGAGCTCATAAACTGTGAAAATAGCAAACATTTTGGGGAAAACATCAAAAACCTTACAGGGAAACCCAATAAATCCTCTCCAGCTTTGATCTAGGTTAACGGCATTGTTATTCAGGACCCTTAAATTAATTGGTAACACCTTTAATGTCACTTTTACAGATCTTAGCAGTGTACTCCTCTCATTTTTTTTCAAAGAATCCACCTTGCCTGATAACAATGTAAAATCTGCTCCTCCCCCGAATACCCCTCCCTTCAATTTCAAGAGAGTGTCCCTTGCCGAAACTAGAAAATACCTCCTAAAGGTGCTAGGTAAATCAAGATTCAGCAGCAACACCCTGGATCTAAAACTTCTCTCCCTCTCTTTCCAGGCCATCTTACTCCCACTTATCAAACTCCTAAACCTCTCGTTTTCCCTCAGACAGTTTTCCCAGGTTTGGAAATCTGCTATCATCACACCTGTACATAAAAGTGGTGACAGGTCTCAACACACCAGTTACTTCCCCATCTCAATCCTCTCCCCACTTTCTAAAGCCCTTGAGCGCATTGTCAAGGACCAACTGTCAGAATACCTTGACAAATATAACATCCAGTGTCCACAGCAACATGGCTTTAGAAAAGCACATCGTATGACCACTGCCCTACTTGAATTTACTAATCAAATTCAAAAGGCCTTGGACACTAGGCATATATTAGGTGCGGTGTATGTAGATCTAACCAAGGCTTTTGACACCATCAATCATCACCTCCTTTTGAACTACCTCCCCCCCTTGGCCTCTCCAATGAAATTACCAACTGGTTTTAAAGCTACCTAATGGAAAGGCACCAACAATTTAAGATTGGGGATTCTCTATCCAACTGCCACCCTGTGCATTCAGGGGTACCCCAAGGATCTCTCCTAGGTCTGCTACTCTTTAGACTTTTCATCAACAATCTCCCTGCAGCCTGTGACAATAATATGATCCTGTATGCAGATGATGCTGTCCTCTTTTCTACTCACACTGACTCTCTTCATCTAGCTAATGATCTTCAGACAAATTTAAACCTTGTTGAATTGCGGTTTGATCAGCATAAACTGCTGCTGAACTATGAAAAAAACAAGGCTATGTTGTCCTTTAATGCTCACAGCAAACATAAAACAGCAAGCTTAACCATCCAAAAATAACACCTCCACTTGAGCAAGTTCAGGAGTTCAAATACCTTGAAGTTACATTTGACAGTACACGCTCATGTAACACTCATGTTAGACTCATCTCAAACCCCTAAATTCAGGATAGGGATCCTGTAATGCCATCGCCACTGCCTTACCACTGAGACTATGGCGTGTTGCTGTAATCAGTTCAGTCCTGTCAATAACTGATTATGGACTAATCTTCTGTGGATCTGCCACCAGCACCACCTTAAAAAGAATCAAAACTGCATTAAATAAGTGCTGTCTCCTGGTGACAGGAGCTTGGAAAAGAACATACACATGCAAACTCTGTAAACCATCTAACTGGTTCCATCTACAAGGGAGGAAAACCTACCAGACCTGCCACCTGGCAAAGAAAATCTGCCTCAGTCTTACCCCTCCAGCAACTCAAGGCTTTTTGCTGCCCACCCCACACACTCATTGCACACGTAATGCCTCTTTTCTGGTTCATTTCTGCCGTACCTTCCAAGCCCAAAGCTTCTTCTATGTCAGGGCTCCATCCCTGGTGAATGGGCTCCCTCTCGAGGTCACTGCAGAGAACAAGCTAGGCCCTTAAAAATGAAAACTGTGCCAGCACCTCACTAATCTCAGCAGTTGCCATTGTACCCACTAAGATATCACTGCTCTCCTTCCCTATTAAACCCACCCTACTTCTACTCCTACTCCTTCCCACTCCTTATGTTACACCCCTACCCCCCATCCCTACCTTACTACACCCTCACCAATACTCTAAACCTCCATTGCACCTATCCCAGTCCCCTTCTCCTCAATCATACCTTACTCACCCTCACCACTCCCAACCTCTTCCTCCCCTCTCTGCATGCTAGCCCTTTCTTGCACTTCTTGCAGCAACTAGCACGTAACGACAAAGTTACACTTATGACTGCTTCTTACCCTGTACCCTCTCCCCCTCCCTTTACTGCTAATAATGTGATGTATGTTTCTTACTTGTTCCTATGATTGCATCATTCCCATATGCAACTTACACTCTTAGGGTTGTGTTTCAATTTTGTTGTTCTGTTACAGAATTGTATCTGACGTAGAACATTTGGAAAAGAACCTCTAGTTCAAAGGTATTTGTAATCCTAGAATTCAATAACTAGATAAATAAAACAGTGCACATGGCAAATGCATAGGAAGAATAACACAAATAACACAGTTGTACAGTTCATCACTGTTTACTTTTTAGAGTTGGTGTGTTTAACAAATTAGTTCATAATGTGATCACACCCAGGAGAGGAGTGGTGACCATTTCTCACTGCGAAAGTCTTGAGAGATGTGACATGTGGAAGTTTTCTGGCCAAAAATGAGCCAGTGCTGTGTGGTTTCTTTTGTTTGTTGTCATGGCTGTTAAGAGCAGCAGAATCATAGACTGGCTGTGCAAAGGCGAAAGTGGAGAAACAATGGCAAAGCTCTCTAGAACTTGTTTTATAAACATGCTGGAGCCTGGTGTGACCCTAGATTAAGACATCTGACGCCATCCAGCTAAGAATCCAGCATATGATTGTGGTCAGATGGAAGTCGGATCAGATGGTTAAATAGCTTGGCTGTCCATCAGAGGGTGTTGAGATTCATCAGACCAGTATCAAAGTACAACTAGATCAGACCTGGACCAACATCCAAGTACAACTAGATCAGATCTGTCTTAAAGAAAACAATCTCTCTGTTTATTCACAGGGTCCAATAACAACTTCCAAAACAGTGACACATCTTATGTCTGAAATAACATCCAAACCTGTACTTATTAACTCAATTTACTTTTCACTTTCAAGCAGAATTTTAGTTAAACAAAGTTATTTGCCATCATACAAATTATAAATTGGATGGGAATTTTTGGATTCTCTTTTCTGTAAACAGCTCATTCAATGATCTACGCAGCCAGTATAGTGTTATGCTTCTGTGACTGTTAGTTTGGTTTTGGCTGTTCGCACTCTCTGCTCTGGAGAAATTACCATCCTGTAGGGGTACCAAAGGCAAGAAACCCTTGAAGAGGGTTCCACCTCTTGAGGTGCTACAGGATGACTCAATGGCTAAAGATACCTTACAAGGATCCCCAAAAGAATGACGTAGTATGAAGCATATAAGCAAAGCAGTAGCTATGACATTGTAGTAGATAAAGCATCAGGCAGCTTGATAACGTAATGAGATGCTCAGGTTGATAATGTAATGAGATGCTCAGGTTTGAGTGGTAAGATTTTGATGGTTTGCATTGAGAGGGGATCCTCTAAGGAGAGAGGGAATGGCGAGGATACCATCCACCTCCATAAAACAGTGGAACCTACCTAAGAAACTAAGGGAACACTACTATGCTAACAGTTATGACCTTGGCATGGAGGAGAGAAAAAAACCCTTTGAGTAGGAAATCTCTGGAGATCCAAGGCCTAGGTCGCCTTCCCTCCAGGCTTGGGATGTTTTATTTAGTGACGGCTCTGCTGCTGCAATTTGTAAACCCAATTAAAGGGTGGTGGAAATTATTCCAATTTGGTGGAAAGCTCTCACTCAATCCCTCTAGTGGGAATGCCTTGTAAGGTTGCAAGAGTGCTCTGCAACATCGGGGGCAACCATGGCAGGAGGAGGAGAGCAACGACTGCTGAGGCACTCACCTGGCCTACTCACCCTAAACACAAACCAGGTGAACCAGAGGCAGTCATAGAGAGTATGCGGTGAAGGTTCCTTGCTAGGGAAACCACTAAAGCCAATGGATAACCATTGTAGTGGAACCACTAGAGCCAAAGGAAATTGGAGTAACCACCCTTCACAGCTAGTATTAATTTCTACACCAGGAGCGACTGTCACATCAGCAAACAGCTAAAGCCAAGCCCAGAGTGAGGACATTCCCAGCTATGGGCCAGGTGAGAAGGACCCCACCCCAAGTTAGGCATGCTAAAGATGCGGGCTTAAAATGCAGAGTGAGACCATCGGCTACAGGGAACCCTGCACCTGCATGGTATGACTGGCATGCTCCAGAACTGATAAGGAGCTGAATGAGCATTATGTGCTGAGATCTTGAAAAGGTTGAATGCAGTAGTGAGTACAGCAGACATCCCAGAGGCTGAAGCTGAGGGTATGGTGGTAGGCATGAAGCAAAGATTGCGTAAGCAAGACTGGACCTGCACGTAGGTTAGTAAACAGTGTAGCATTAGTCAGACCTGCACGTATGTCTACAAAAAAGTAGTAGCAATGTAGCAGCACTGTGAATAGTGGGGCAAGCCAGCCAAGCATTTCAAAAAGCCAACGACGGTGACAAATACTCTGGAGGCTTTTCAGCGTGGGAGGCAGGATTAGAACTTAAGTAAGTAGCTACACAGGCCACAACTCCCCAAACACTTCCAAGTCCCCTATGTAGGAAAAACAAGAAAGTGAGGGCAAGGGCTGAGACCCACATGCAGTTATTGAAACTAGTTTCCAGTAATCAGCAGTAGCTTAGCTGACCTCAGAGTATAATAGTGTACAAACAGAGAGCAACATCTGTTTTGAGTACACTGGGTTGTAAACTTCAATAAACATAGAAAGATAGGAGACACCATGCTCTGAAAGCAGCTATCCCCTGGCAGTGCAATGAAACTGCAACAATGAGGTAAGTAGAATGAGTTGAGAGAGCATGATTGAGCTGCATAGCTATGGTTCAGTGTTAGCCTGAATTAGGTGAAGACAATTAAGTGCAGTATGGAGAGCAGCTGTGGTTGAGCTGAAAAACACAGATAATTATTGTAGTTACATTGCAAGTAATGTGAGAGGTGTGAGTAACTGAGAGCAAGCAATATGAGCGCAGGAGTAACTGAACAAGTAGTATGAGCTCTGGAGTAGCAATATGCTAGGAGCAGACATCCCAGAGGCTGAAGACGAGAGGATGGCAGTAGACAAGCTGAGAAACAAAACCCTCAAAACAAAAATAAAACCAAAGACATACAAAACACAGAGGAGAGCCCCAAAAGAAAAAAAACAAAACACACTAACATGGAAAACAGGGAACAAAGGCCCAAAACCAAAACAAAGACACATAAACACAGAAAACAAGGAGTAATGAGAGAAAGAAGCACACAGCCAGAGTCAAAATACTAACCAGAAGCAGGAAGACAACACAGAAGACCAGCAGAGAAAAACAGAAGCAGCAAGGCGGGGGGGATGCCCAAGCCAACCCGGCAGGCCCCAGCCAGCAGCAGAGGACAGACAGACAGGAGAGCTAGCAAAGAAAAAAGTGCTTCAGAAGGAGGCTGAGAGGAACTGCATATATAGCTTAGGAAGTGAGAGTGGTTGGCTGCTTGTCCACTGAACTACAGACTAAGTCTTACAAGTATTGTTGTGGATGGTGAAGGCATGACAGTACTGGAGACTGAAGTCCTGTGTTTAAGCACAAGATCACATGCTGTGCGGTTCAAAGACAGAACAGGTTTTCCCCATACTGCTACAGACTTAGTGCTGGTAAAATGTAAAATTGGCAGTATTGGAAGACTAACATCAACTGTTTATCCGCAGGTCAAGTACAGGCTTGCAGCTAAGTGGGGTTCTGAATCAGGGTATGCAGGCTAGCATCTAGGACATGGGCAGACTAGATAGGAGAATGGGCCTTTTTCTGTCATGAAACACTATCTGTATCTGCTAGTAGGAAGGAAGTTCATGATGTATACTGCAAGGCCTCCATAATGTACACCATTCTGCTAATAAAAAGATTGGCAGATACATCTGTGGCCACTTTAGAGTGGTTAATACTCTTAGGATGTACATGACAACCCCAAGGAAGACCCCACCACTGATTTGCTAAGACTCAGGAGACCCAAAACCCGACCATTTTTTCCTTTTACTACTTGTGGGTTGGAGGTGGGGAGTTAGGGTTGGAAACCCTAACACCACATTTACCTACTTTCGTTGCATTATGTTGAACCCTAACTGGTGCATTAACACAGTTTTTTGCAAAGAATGTCCTTTCTTTTTGAGATAGTTGAATCATGAACAGATGCAGACACACGGGACGACTGTGCCCTGTGCCAAGGGAGGACTCCATATGCTTGCAGAAGTGCAGGGCCCTGCTGATCCTGTAGTTCTGTGCGGGATGGCTGTCCAAAAGTTACCAAAGTCAAGCATTCTAGTGGGGGGGGGTAGGAGGAAGAAGGCTGTTGGTTAACTAGGATCTGCAGCTTCTCCATTAGGTAGGGAAATGGTCAGACTAGGTGGGCTGAGTGGCCCTTAACTGCCATCATATTCTAAGTTTCTATGTTTCTAATGTGCTTAGAAAAATGTCAATGTACCTTCATAACTGTTTTTTTTTTTTGGTTTTATTTTGACCCTAAATTTTCAACATAGGTTTGCTAGGAACCCATCTCATGAACAGGTAGGTGAAAATTTTCAAATACTGGATGAAGCGTCATTCTGTAGCACAGGTGCAAAAACACGTTTTAGACAGGATATAAAAATGTTCATTTCTCATGTTCATGATGTGATGTGAAAAAATAGCTATGCTGAAAATTTGGGATCAGAATAGTGAAAATTACCAATGTTCTGAGTGTGTGATACAAAATGTCAACATACACTCATAACATTGAATTTGTGTCAGTATTTTACCCCAGATTTTCAACATAACCTCCTTATGTCACCACTTCCTGAACAAGAATGGAGAAAATTGTACAAATCCTACCCAAAAGGTGAAATAAATTAAACCACACTTACCTTATGTCTTCATTTTGCAGTCGCTGGTTCCAGCAGCAAGATGTGTTTGATCAGAGAGTGGAACTACCTCATGGGACATGTTTAGGTGAGGGAGGGTTTGTGGGTGGTGTGGGGTGGTGAGTGCTGAGTGGGAGGTTGAGGTGGAGTGGGTAGGGGTGCGTGGAGGGATCAGACTGGTGATGGACCATTTTCTTTTTTACATGTTAAAAAAAGTTGAACTAGGGATTTCTTTCTTTAGTACAGGGTGACAGATGCCAACAACAGGGATTGGGCACCCAGTGTCAGGATTATCTTTGACTGCAGTGAAAGCAGGCACTCTGGTGCTGCCAGATACTGTGTGTGTATATATATATATATATATATATATATATAGTTAGATAGATAGATACACACACACACACATAAACACACACACACACACACACATATATTCTTTGCAAAAAAAACTGTGAACATGCAACAGTTAGTGTTTAGAGTAAACTGACAAAAGTAGAGCAATGTGATGTTAGAGTTTCAAACCCTAACAACCCTGCCCCACCCCTGAAGTGAATGAGGTGTGAAGTCTTCCTTGAGGTTGTCAACCATAACACTCACCCCATTGTGGTAACAAAAATGCTGAGATGTAATTGAGATAGGAGTGTATGTTTCAGGAGTGTACAGAATGGGGTGTTAGGGTTGACAGCCTCCTTCAGGGGTTGGGCAGGGTGTTATGGTTTGAAACCTTAACATCACATTTCCCTACTTTTGTGGTTTCATCTCTATCCTAACCTTTGCATTAACTCAGTTTTTTGCAAAAATGTCCATACTTTTTGAGATCATATAATCATATCCTCAGTCGCCTGTGGGAATGCAGGGCCCAGTGGGCCCTGCACTCCCATCCCTTCATAGATGGGTACATGTAGTTTGCTATGGAAATGGAGGGCACTCCATGCCCTGCACTTGAATTTGTGCCAAAACACCAATGAAATATTCAGCATAGCCTTGTTATTACCCCACCTCATGAACCCTGTGCTGAAAATTTTTAAATCACTGCTGAAATGTCATTCTGCACCACCGAAATGTCATTCCATGCCACAGGTACGAAAAGTCTGTTTAACCAGAATTTCAAAAATGACAGGTGTCACATTCATGAAGTAGTGTAAAAAATGGGTATGCTGAAAATGTGGAGTCAAAATATTTAAAATTACCAAAGTTATAAGAGCATAGTAAAATTTCAACTTATGTACATAAGTTTGCCATGTTTACATATTTTGACCCCAAATTTTCAACATAGCCTCCTTTTGACTCCACCTCATG
Source organism: Neoceratodus forsteri (assembly GCA_016271365.2). NCBI lineage: Eukaryota > Metazoa > Chordata > Ceratodontiformes > Ceratodontidae > Neoceratodus > Neoceratodus forsteri. Next base: position 603,195,644 of record CM057449.1, on the reverse strand, counting down.
AACAAGAGTGGTTCAAATGTTCACCTTTTGGGCTTGATTTGTGTAATTTCACCACCACTGGACATAAGGTGGGTGGCCCAAAAAGGCCATGTTAAAAATTTGGTGTTAAAATATGCAGAAATCACAAAAGTATGCATTAAAATTAAAAACTCATTGAAATACATTGAAACACAGTTACCCTAGTTTCTCATATCGCAGTCAGCTGTTCCAACAGCAAGGTGTTTCTTCAATTGCAGAGTGGATCTCCACCCTGTGACCTGCTCAGGTAAGTGAGGGTGTGTGGGGGCATATGGGTGTGTGTGTGGGGTGGTGGGTGCTGAGTGAAAGGTGGGGGTCAGGGGGTCAGATTGGTGAGAGATCATTTTCTTTTTGCAGGTTTTCTTTAAATTAAACATAAAGGGATGGTTTTCATTGTTTCAGACCAGGATCATGATCAGAGAGTGGGGGGGGGGTGCCACTGCACACCAGAGCAGGATTTTCAGAACTCTTAGATCACCGAAAGTCCCAGGGCACTGACGGTATGGTGCATGGGCTTGCAGTGATGTAACTGGAATTTCTATCCTATGTGGCAAAAACCACAAGCTAGACCAACTTTTTCTGGTCTACCTTGAGGAACTCCTGGGGGCCATTTTATGGAGCTTACACCAAATATTTGTAGCAAGCTGCCATAATACGGAAAACTGTTGCAACTGCAACTGAGGTTGTAAAATTGGGTGTAGCTGCAGGGGAAGGATTTGGCTCACCGCAGAGCCAAAGTGTCATGGTGCAGAGTGGGATGCAGACCCTGTGCCACATTTTGAAAATCCTGCCCCAAGGCAATAAAAAAAACATTATTGGAACAGTGATCAGGGGATGCCACTAGACACCAAGAAAATGCAAAAAAATTATGGGGATGGTGACTGGAGAGCAGGGAGATGCCACTAGACAAGAGGGGAAAAAAAGATATTACAGGGATGGTGATGGAATGGTGGGGGCTGCCACTAGACACTCAGAAAAAAAACAGTACAGGGACAGTGATTGGGGGATACCACTAGATACCACAGAAAGGCAAAAAACATTATGGGGACAGCAATTAGAGGGTGGGAGGGTGCCACTAGACACCCGAGCAACCAAAAAATATTATCAGGATGGCATTGGGAGGGTGGGGGTGCCTCTGGACACCAGAGAAAAAGAAAGATATTACATGGAGGGCAATCAGAGGGTGGGGGGGATGCTACTAGACACCAGAGAAAAAAAAACATAAATTCCCATGTTATCCTATTTTTTATATATCGACTCTGCTTAAGCTTTTTTGGGGGAGGTTATGTGTTAATCTTGCAGTACTCATGAAGACATTTGGCTTGATATCGAGATTGTTCCTTAAATCAAGATAGTGAGGCATTTATGGTTTCTTGAAGTGTAAATGTGTAAAAATCTAAATCCAAAATCCTTTTTTATTTGTAGGAGTTCTTTTTAATATGAACAAAAAAAGGACAGGGAAAAGGATCCCTTCAAACAAGAAAAAAATTCAAAAAAAATCCAAAATCTTTTATCATTTGAGTGATCTTTTTTCATATAAAAAATGTTCCCATCAAAAAAACAAAAAAACAAAGTCCAAAATGTTTTTGCATATGAAGGCATCCTTTTTTGTATGGCCAAATTACTTTGCCATATGAAAAAAGTGGAAGCAAGTCACAAAAATGGATGCAAAAATAAAAAAAAAAAGACATTTGAGAGTCATTTTAACAGCAGTGAAGTGCAGAATCCACCTAATGGGGTGCCAATGAGCAAGATACATGTGTTGGTCTCGCTGGAGAAAGTATTTTTTGTGGCTTTTGAATTTTTTTTTTTAACGGAAACAAGATTCCAGCCAAACAAAAAATTATTCTTTCATATGAAAAAGGATTAGCCCCCATATGAAAAATAATCCTTTTTTTGTATGGCCAAATTCTTTTTACATTCCAAACATCTATCCTAAAGTGCCTACTGAGCATGCTCAGAACCACAACTTCAAAACTGAAAAACTTTGGAATGGATTATTATTTTTTCACTAAACCAGGAAAAGGCACTACTGTAGGCAAGGCCATTTCTACCCTAAAAATATTGGACCAAAATTCTTAACTGGGTGATAGGGGCTGTCAAAAAAAACTGCAAAAGCCTTTTTTGCTTTTTTTGTTATCCAGATCTCAGAATTCACACATTCGATCTGAACAAAGTTTGGCATATCACGAGACCTTGGGTTTCTGAAAGTGTGTACAAACTTTTATGCAAATCCTTTTAACGATTGTGAAGTTATTAAAGTCATTATTTTGTAATTCCAATTTTAAGATTGCCCCAAAACCCATTCCACCTGTACTTCTTCACCTTGACCCAACCATTGCTGTGCCTACTCTATTGTCAGAGAATTACGTCTGTGACTTTCTCACTTTTCAGTCAAACTTATGTTTAGAGTCTAAGTACTACTTTAAATATTTTGCAGTTGTCTAAAGTGGTTTCTGCTCATTTTGGACAGCCTCCCTGACTAGACCTTGGCCTCTCCCCTATTGTGGAAATTATTCAGGTGTCAGATTCCCAGTGTGCTGTTGCCCAGTTGTACCATATTTACCAATTCCTTTATCCACTTAAACTTACAGGTATTGGTTACTACTGGCAAAATTGCTTATATTTAGACTTTGTACCAAAGGACTGATAAAGGGTTTGAGTGGATCTATACAAGATAATCAAACAGGGCCAATACAGATTAGATCAATTTAAGATTTTATGTAATATGCACTTTACCCCACAGTGGCTGTTTAGAATGGGTAGACAGTCTCAACCTATCTGCTCCAGGTTTCATAAGAAGGAGGGCTTATTTTCACAATTTATAGACCAGTGAGAATGCAGCACCATTTTGGACAGCCATGAAAATGTGGTTGATTCCATCATTTGTTTTGGATGATGTCTTTCCCATGAGACCTATTTATTTGGGTCTTACAAGAACATTTTGCTTACTTATAAGAGGACTTTCCTTGCTTTGATTTTGACCATCGTGAAAACTGTTTTACTGTAATACTGACTTGATGACCAAGTCCCTTCTTGGTCCGAATGGCATGCTGAAATCCTGAGTACCTTGCATTTAGAATTGAATGTCACAAATGTCCAGCATAGATGCCATTCTTTCCTAGCAAAATGGGGCTTATTATATGCCTGTTAACAACTTTATGGTTTATTTATTGGAGTACCTGGGTGTGTCCCCTTTTCCTTTGAGTGTGACCACTGTGTTCTTGGTTAGCAGTCCTTGATATGTGTGTGTGTTGGGGGGGGGGGCATTTGTGTGAATGTTTTTCTGTTATGGTTACTGTGTATATTTAATTTTTCTTGGATCGTTCTTTTTTACGTTTTCTTATTGGTATTGTTGTTTGTTCTTATTTTGTATTTTCTATTATTATTGAAATCTAATAAACTTCAGTTAATTTAAAAGTTATTAAAGTGCAAAAATTGGGATTTAACATTAAACACCCTACTCAACCCTAACTATAGAGGTGTGACTCTGCCACAATAATTTATACTATTAGAAGGGATTGGGTGACCAAAAGGGGAGGGGGGGCAAGAGAAGTGGAACCTGGGGTGGGAACCCCAGTCTGCTTACTAGATAGATAGATAGATAGACAGATGAATAGACAAACAGATGGATTGGTGGTAGTGTGGGGGTGCAGACAGTGGAGGGACATTTTTCAGAAAAAAATAAGATCGATGAGGGATGGTTTTCTTTCTTGTAGAGGAACAGAAGCTGACACTGGGCTTTGGGCACCCAGTGTCAGCATGATCTTTGGTGGCACTCAGGATGGGCACCATGGTGCTGCCACCAATATTTAGCATGGAGGGGGATGATCTGGAGGGGGTGGAGGCAAGAGAAGGAGTACTGGGGTGGGAACCCTGGCCCACTTTCCTAGATAGATAGATAGATAGATAGATAGATAGATAGATAGATGGAGCGACAGACCGAAAAAAAAATCCAGAATCATAATGAATGGGTCCCATTTAGCTAGATTTATGTGTTTGTTTTTCTCCAGGGCAACATTTTTATGGGTTTTCAATTCTTTCTTTTTTTTTAAGAAAAAAAATAGAAACAAGATGGCTACCATGCTAAAGATTTTCTAAGCAGGAAATTCTTTCATATCAAACATCTCTCTGAAAGACCCCACTGAGCATGCTCACAACTGAAACTTTAAATCCATAACTCTGAAACTGGTTAATATACTTTCACCAAACCAATGAAAGGTGCCAATTAAGGGCAAGCCATATCTATCATGAAAGTTCCAAATCATCTGGGCTATAGGTGAGAGCAAAAAAGCAGCAAAAAACATAATTTCTTCCCCTTTTTACACTATCCAGATCACAGAGTCCTCACATCTGATCAAAAAGAAGCTTGACATATCAAGAGACCTTGCCCCCCAAACTGCATCTGCAAAACTGCATGCAATTTCACTGAAGGGGCATGCAAAGTTAAGTGTTTAACTTTTAACACCCTTCTGAACCCTAACTAGAGGGGCACAGTAGGAAGCAGTGAGTAACAGATAGATCTTTACACCAAGTAACCCACTAATGGTGTGGTTTTATTTACAGTCTTTACAGAAAACAACAACAATTCAGGGCATGGAAGCAGCATGTCCTCTTTCACTTCAGGTCACTCTCCACTGAGCAATTCAGGACATTAAGGCAGCCCTCTCTCTCTCTTCAGGTAAGTCTCCACTGAACAATTCAGGACATAGCCAGCCCAGTAGCACTGAGGATTGAGGTGCTGGACACCTCACCTCATGCCATGCTGGTGACCCTGGTTCAAGAATAAGCCTGGGTCGTCGGGGGTAGGCAGGGAGAGGGAGGGTAAGGAGCAGGATAGAGCTGCCATGAGGTGGCTCTCCTCTCCAGGAGAGGGATGAGTGCTTGCCCCCATGTAGTTCAGCTCCTATTGAGTGGAGGCCCAATGAAAAGCATAGATGGAGAGGGTAGCAGGTGATCACCAGGGGTGGGGCAAAAGGGGCTGAGCTGGTACCTCGCATGCATGTGCACCTCCATGCGCATGCACGCATGTTACTTCTAGGAACCCAGGTGGGGAGAAAACTGGGAAAAGGTACAAACTACCTATGGAAAAAAATTCAGGACACAAAGGCAGCATATCCTCTCCCTCTTCAGGTCAGTCTCCACTGAACAATTCAGGGCATTCTCATTTCAATTAGAAAATGACATTTTATACATCAATTAATTAGTCTGGTACTGTCTGAAGTGGCTAACCTGACCGAGCCAAGGTGAAAACACAGTATAGAACAAGCATTTGTCAATACAGAATATTTGCTTGCTGGTATTGACATTGGTAGTGCAGGAGTTAGAGAGATGCATAATAGAAATGGCTGTGAAGTATGAAACTAACACCAGCCCCCACCCTGCAGAGACTGACAGGCATTTGCAGGGTTGCCTTTGGGTCATCTTCCATAATGTTTATGTCATTCCACCTCACTCCACCCTGCAGACACCGACAGGTGTTGCGGTGTGCTTTGGGGACTTCAACCCTTATGCTCACCCCATTCTATAAGGAAATAAGCTGAGATGGGTGCAGTAGAGCAGAATGGGGTGAACATTAGGGCCAAATACCCCAAGGCAAACCTCAATGCCTGACACTGGCTGCAGGGTGGGGGTTGGGGTGGAATGGCATGAGCATTATGGCTGATGACCCCAAGTCACACCCCGACACCTGTCAGTCTCTCCAGGGTGGGGCATAATGGTTGGAAACCCTAACACCCTGGGTGTTTGTTAGTATTTTCGCTCCATATTTTCAACATGGACTTTTTGGGAGTCCGCCACATGAACAATGGCACTATCATTTCATTACTCAACCCTGAAAGGTGATTTCACACAGCAACTGCGCCATTCAGTGCCACAGGTACAAAAACACATTTTGGGCAGGATGTGAAAAATGACAGCTATACTGTTCATGAGGAGGTGAAAAATGGCAATGTTGAAAATCTGAAGTGAAAATTTGAAAAATTGTTGAAGTTACGAGCGTGTGTCAAAACTGCGCAACAAACACCTGCAGCACAATTATTGTTTGGCATGTTTTCACCAAATTTTCAACATGGGCATTTTGAGACCTCCCCTCATGAACAGTGCCACTGTTAGTTAATGTTTATTGGCTGGCATACATAATGCCATTACAAATGGAAGAAAAAGTTTCACAATACAAAAAAAATATATGATAAGATAAAAATTCCCTACACACATTATACATCTTCATTAATACATACATTAAAACTGGTTTGCATTATAGTACATCCGTATTGTGCACACACATTATATATCTTCATTAATACATACATTAAAAACTGGTTTGTGTATTATGCAACTGTATCTGCTCCAACTCAATTAACTCAATACATTATTGTTATATAATTTCACATTCAAATTGCACTATGAATTAGATAGGTAAATAAATATTTATCAATTTCTGGGACTAATTTACCTAATAGTCCCATAATCAGACTATAGTAAGAATCTATAAGATCACAGGATCATTTAGAGGTTCATGAGGTATGGCAGCCAAACTTGACTTCTGTGGCTACCAACCTGCCAAAATCAGGGCTTCAAATGATATCCTCTTGACTTTATATCAATAAAGAGGGAGGCCACAGGGATCAGCACCCGTATGTCCTATGCTTTTAATAAGTACGTCAGTAAATTAACAGACAGTTGGTGAGACCCCATCTGGAGTACTGTGTCCAGTTCTGGAGACCCCATCTCCGCAAGGACATAGACAGGATAGAGGTAGTCCAGAGGAGGGCAACTAAAATGGTGCAGGGTCTGCAAGAGAAGCCGTATGAGGAGAGACTAAAGGAGCTTAATATGTATACCCTTGAGGAAAGAAGGAGAGGGGGACATGATAGAAACTTTTAAGTACCTCAGTGGAATCAACAAAGTCCGAGAGGGTAGCATCTTTCAGAAAAGAGACTTGCAAGAACAAGGGGCACAATTTAAAGATAGAAGGAGGGCAGTTCAGGGGCAATGTGAGGAAGTATTATTTCACAGAGAGGGTAGTGGATGCATGGCACAGCCTTCCTGAGGAGGTTGTGGGGTCTAAAACTGTGGGAGAATTCAAGAATGCATGAGACAGACATAAGGCAATTCTTGTGGGGGGTAGGAAGAAATAGGCTATTGGTTAACTAGGATCTGTGGCCTATCCTGGGCAGAATAGATGGGCCAAGTGGTCCTTATCTGCTGTCAAAGTCTATGTTTCTTTGTTTCTATGTTATTAGTGAAGCATTCAAATCAAATCTTGTAAAAATGTTTCTTTGACCCAGGTTTTGTAAAATTTCCAGATATTTTTCTAATTTATGAGATGTCTTATTTTTGGTAAGCCACGGACAAGCTTTGGATAATCTACAATCCTCCAAGTCTTTTTGAATATGAGCATCTCTAATTCTATAGTTCACCAGTTCTTTTATCTGAGCTGGAGGATATCTAAGATTGTCCATAATAGTTTGTAACAGCCCTAATGATTTAATTATTTCTTCAACAACTCTCATACATGGAAAAATTATATGAAAACGTAAATACGAGGTGACTTCATCAAGACAAAGACATGGAAGTCTATCCGGGAGCATCCTAAATATCTTTAACCAATAATTTACTAACCTTTGCTGTATTTGACATTCTATTGAGACTTTGCCAAGCTCTGCCCTCACTAAATGCGGAAGGAGCACTGTTTGGGAGCCCTAGCATTTTCTTATAGAGTTTATTCAAATAAGGATCCATGCCCATATTAGTTTTAATATTAATCCCCCAGATTTAAGCTCCATATAGGAGTTGAGTTCTAATCTTGGCATTGGATCATTAGATCACCTTTTATATAGTTCCCCCCATAGCTAAAAAAAGGAATAAGAGAGCCAGAAATAATTTTTATGCTCTCAATTTGACCTGCCTCAAATGTGCACCCCAATTTCCATTTTGGTTAAATGTCAGTCCTAAGTAGTAGAATTTTGTTACAACTTCCAATTTATGGTGATTCATAAAATATTTATAATTCTTTCTGTTACCCAGACCAAGAATTTGGTCTTACTGTAATTAATCTGTAGATTTGCACCGCAACATTCTGTTCAAAAAATGTATCCAAACTCCTTGACATACCTAGATGACTAGTTGATAGTAAAGCCACGTCATCCGTGAAGGCCAAGTAAGGTAATGCTCTGACTTCAGTCCTCGGCATATGCATTCTTCATTATACATTTTATTTAATATGGTGCAGAAAAACAGATTAAACAACAAAGGGGCCAATGAACAACCCTGTTTGACCCCTATATTAGATCCAAACCAATTACTTAACTCTCCTCTGTTATTATACCTGACACTAGTAAAATTGTCCTGATGCATCATCCTAATCATTTCTAGTGGGGGGGGGGAGGATCTACCCCTAGATCATAGAGGCCCTCCCAAAGAAGATGTCTGTTAAATTTATCAAAGGCTGACTTGAGGTCAATAAAGGTACAATAAATGTTTAGTTTTTTTACTCTATATTTGTATATAAGAAGTGCCAAAGTGAAGCTTTGATCAGTTGTTGAATATCCCTGTCTAAATCCAGCTTGTGCTTCATCAATTATGTTATTGGACTCTACCAATTAGGAAATCTATTATTTAAAATTCTTGAGAACAGCTTCCCTATAGTATCAAGGAGGCTAATCAGTCTGTAACAACCCGGGTCCTTTCTATCACCTTTTTTAAAGATTGGTGCAATAATATTTAAGTTCCAACTTCTTGGGATAACTCCCATTATCTAAATATAATTAAACAATTTGCATAAAAAAAGGGATCTTACATTGCTTAGTCCTAATTATAGTATCTAAAGGGACTCCATCAGGACCAGGGGCCTTTCTTGTTTTGAATGAATTCATCGTAGTTTCTATTTCAATTATTCTTATCTCATTGTTAGGTTTATAGATTCGTTCCTGGACTTCAATTCCATCATGTTTGCAAGGTATTCAGGGCCATGCCTATAAAATAGTTGTTTGAAATGAGTTTCCCAAACAATAGCTTCAGTATGTGCTTCAATCCTGTTGTCACTTTTCATGCCATAATTTACAATATGCCAAAATGATTTATTGTTCTTTGATTGGACTGCCCTTTTTAGATCTAACCATAGTTGTTTAACATGTTTTCCTTTATTATTGTCTAGTACTGTTTAGTAGGTTTTTCTTAACTGATTCATTTTTTTTTTATTATTATTATCCTTATTGGGTTGTTGTTTTAATATCCTAAATTGTTTATTTAAATTTTTCCTTGCTAACTTACATTCATTGTTATACCAGGCTTGACATTCCTTTCTATTTTCCTTAACCTCTTTTGTAATTATAAATGCTATTAGGCTGATAACAGAATTATAATCATATATTATTTGACTATCAGATGGATTATCCACTGAGTCTAATATTTTAGTTAAGATCACCTTACTTTGTAATATGGCCTCAAAATTTTGGGCTTCAGTCATTTCACACTCAATGCCCATTCTTTTCAGTTGAATGGGTAAACTGTCCTTCTTATTTTTTTTAATAGGTTCTTTTCTCTTTAGCCTCAGTTCTAGACCAGAATGTTGGCTTTCTGGTCTAACTTCCAAATAGAGAGACAGGTATTGATCAATCAACTTTATATTTACCCATATAAGGTCAATGGTTGAAGACCCATTCTCCCCATAAATGAATATTCTCCATATAAATCTGAAGCTATCCTTCCATTTAAAAGACAGAGGTTCCTATTACTCATTAATCTATGTAAATCTATTCCCCTTTTATTAATTATCAAATCTTTAGCCTTTCTTATGTAATACAGATTTTTTTGATCACTTAGAGTCAGGACATCAGCTGTATCATCTGAACAATCTTGTAAGTTTCCTAATCTAGCATTAAAATTGCCCATAATCAATAACCTACCTTCAGGGTAATCATTTTGGATATTAAAAATTAGATCATCCAGAGTTTTAATACAATCCCGATCTCCATATTTACTCCTGGGGGGTTACAATAAACATTAATTATAAACCAGAGCTCCTTATCCTTGTCAATAATTTTAACCAATTGCAAATTACAACTATTGCTGCAAAGCTCCTCAGTTATTATATCTGTATCCAACTTAATAAAAATTGCAAAGCCCCCTACCCCTCCGATATTTTTTAACTTTCTTTGCCAGTTGTGAGTCCTATATTCATCTAAATAAGAATTGCTAAGGGCCCATGTCTCCTGTTTACAAATGAAATGAAAATGATTTAAATATTTAATGGTTTCTGGGTCTCCAAGCTTTTCTCCAAGTCCACAAGGGTGCCATGGCAAAATATTGAGCTGATCTTCATTATCATTAAGTATTTTGGCCCTAGATGATAGATAAAGATCTTTTTCAGGTAATAAATAGATTTTTAATTCCTGTGGCCTCCCTCTCACAAAATCCAATTGTCATTGATCCACTAAAGGTAGAGTCTCATATATATTAGCTGTTTCAATCAGGATCTCCCACTGGTGTCTCTTAAATTGTATAGTTGAGTGTGAACTGTCAAGTTTCCCTTTATCAGTTTCAATGCAAACATGAATACCCAATTCATCTAATGTGTGCTGCTTCTTCATTATTTCCCTAAAATTTTTCTCTTGCTTAACCAAGAACATAATCTGTCCATCATATTCTTGTCTCCAAACATTACCAATAAGATGACTGCCAATGTGTGTTTCCAAGCATACATTTAAAAAAGCAATTCCCCCTTTAGATTATATTTACTCTCATTTTGTAGTTGCTTCAATCCAAAAATAGAAATATATGATTCAAAATGAGTTATTGCTTTACCAGAGTAAAACTCTGGAAAGAGCTCATTCAGAGTCATCATCTCCCCAATCTGGATTCCCACCCTCTCCAAATCTTTAGTTCTGTGTGTAGTAACATTTAAAAGATAAAACTGGTCAGTGACCCATAAGACAAGTTCAGATCCAGGTAAAGGCCTGATTATACTAATGGATTCTTTCACCAGTTTGCAGCCATCCAATATGGTAAATAACAAGTCAGTTATCAGTCCTGTTAATTTATTCTGTGTTTCATTTGGAATACAAGACACTCTGTATAGTGGAAGAACAAAATCAGAACCTAGTGTTTTTAGCAGAAATGCTCATCTTCCTTACACTCAGGACTACTCAGAAATTTGGATTTTTGTGGGCTCTGTTCCTGGTTTTTATTTGCCTCAATCAACAAAGGTTCTAAATTGGAGATAACAGTATTATATCTATTTTCCCCAATTTCCTTGTCAGCCTCACCATAGGTTTTTTTCTCATGACTATATGCCTTTCTTTTATTCTTATTCATGTTTTTCTTGGATTTCTTAGATTTCCATGTTCTAGTACCCTTATTTAAACCTCTCTCTATCCTCTTTTTCCCCATCTGATTCTTCTCAGGACCTTGCTTAACTTCCTCAAAAAGCAAAAGGGATTCATTATTTACCTGCTCATATTTTTCTAATATTTCCATTTGAGCCTCTTGAGTTTTTAATTAGCAGTGTCAGTGGCTCAGTAGGTAGCACACTTGCCTCTGAGGCCGGGAGATCAGAGGGCTGTGGGTTCAGCTCCCACATCTGGCACTTGGGTTAATATCCCAGTACTGACACTGTAGTGCAGCATGAGAAGGGTGCTGCACTTCTGAGGTGCCATCTTTCGGATGAGACGTTAAACCGAGGTCCCATCTGCCTGGATTGGTAGTAGTTCAGGTGAATGTTAAAGATCCCATGGCACTTATTGAAAAGAGTAGGGGAATTTCCCCGGTGTCCTGGTCAAATTTCCCTCATTCACTCAAAATACCACCAACAGCTTAATCTGGTTCAAGGTCAGTTGGCATTCATCTGTATCCCCCTTCCCCGGGTCATGCCTGAAAATAGGCAGGCTTTGTCTAGTGCACTTACCCGGTCAACAAAAACTAAAATAAAAAATAAAAATTTACCTGAGGCCACCCTGTCACTATTATTTTTCTCCTATGGGTCTTGCGAGCCTTAACTCTACTAGGTCCTTTGTTACCCTTATTACCCTTACTACCCTTTGAAGTTGCACTGTCAGCCTCTTGGTCCCTTCCCTTTTACAGAGAGAAGGACATTTCTCTGCTAGTTCTTTACAAATACTGTTCTCTCTTATGATTTTATCGGGCAACATAATACACTCAGACCAATCACTCTTAGTATTAGGCTCTGAGAAATTATCTGTTGTCTTATCAGGCCAGTCAGGGGGTCTGTAGACTGGTGTCACACTGTTCAGGTGAAGAATTAACATTTAAAATATCACCTAAGGGGAAGCTGATAGCACCCTGTTCTGAGATAAAATTCTCTCCAACTGTGTTCAAAAATTAGCCCATTTCTCTAGATCCCTGTTCAATTAAATTTAATTTATATTTATTTTCTAGACATACCCCCTTTATGAAGGAAAGGTCCTGTTTAATGTCCAACAACTGCTTGAACAGAACACTATTTGAGTTAAGTGGATCTCTTAACACATTGATCACATATTTCATTATGCCCTCCATATCTGGTAATTTCAGACTATCAAGACTCATTGTCCATGAGGTATAATTATAATTTTCCATGTAGCTTTGTTCCAAAATCCCCTCTGATTGAATATTATCATCAATCTTCCTAGGTGAGAGTTTCACTTCACCCAACCTTTCTATCAACTGTTTCTCATTTACCAGTTTAGTGGCAGAAACTTTTTGCTGAATTATGATTAACTGACCTGCACTCTTCATAATCACTAATATGTAATCTTAAAGTTTCTCTCGGGCTTCTAACTTCTGTATCCAATGTGGATAAGTTATGAAAAATGTCAGTAAAGTGTATTTTAGTAAACTCTAGATGCTCTACTCCCCCCAACAGCCAATTTTATTGGGGTCAACAACTCTAACTTATTTGAATTAGGATAACCCTCATTTTCTCCCTTACCAGTATCACACTCAGGATTGTAAGTAGTAACAATCTGAGGGTTAGTAGCAATTTGAGATTTATGGGGCATTACATGGGAATTTGTAATTCCAAAAAACTTTAAAATATCCCCATTCGGTGTAGATGCTAATTGTGTAACAAGCCCTTTCCTTGCAGTAAACTTGTTTTTATTTTTCCTGCTATTTTTATATAATTTAGTTCTATGTTTACTCGTGAGACTGCTATTGCAAGATTTAGTTTGCTTTTTGCCAAGAGATTTCATGGCAAGTTTTTTTAAGGATGGGGGGGGGGGCTTATAAAGGCCCCCCTGTTTAATTTTCTTATATGAACATTCGGTCATTGCTTGTTCATCACTACTTGATGTTTTGCTTCCAGTAGTGGCAGGCATCCCTAGATGGAATAGTTCCAGCAATAAAGCTGATAAAGAGAATAAACACCAGAATACAAAAAATAAACAAAAAACAAAGTAAACCAAATTCACAAAACTCTATTCGAGAAAAAAATAGAATAATTATCTGCAAATAAGGGTCAATATGGGCCAACAGTCACAAACTAATATGACATAATATGGTGTGATTTAGGATCTTCCCCTGGTTATCTTGCTACCATATATTAAGTTTTATAACATACAATAGATTGCACTCTAAAACTAAAACTAAAGTAAATTCTCACAGCAGCCCTGCAGAAGCACAAAGTGAAAGTCCACAGGTTCCACAAAGTCCAGAGATTGACTCAAAGGATTTAGTAGCCCAATTTCAATGCATAGACTGTGCATCCACTTTGTTTCCCACTTCTGTTCTGATCTCAAGTCCTGATGGCCTGAGGGGAGAATATTCAAACCAAAGGGTCAAAGAATACAATCAAAAGTTCTGCTCCAACCAACACTATCCTGAAAATGAGCAGTCTTTGACCAAGTGACCAAATGTATGTCAAACCACTTATAAAATCGGAATTGTTCAAATATCCAAAAGGCAACGTCCTCAAGTCGAATACTTTAGCAGATGCATCAAAGTGCAAAGGGAATGTTGATCCCAAGCAAGGCACTAGGATGTAGAAAAAAAAAGGAGATACACGTAAATACCCAAACTATGGAAAAAAGGGATAGTAGGTTAAATATCAACCAATTTTACTCACTAATACTCCCATAACATTCTATCTACGACACAAACCAGTTATCCCCATTCACTAGGCAAAACAAAGTGAGACTGAAGTAACAACAACATCAAAGAATATGGCTTGGATATAATCTAAGTTCTCACAATTTCTTTTCCTAAAGGAATTGGTGCCCAGGCTACAAATCCCTTTCCTATACCTCCCCGATTTTCAAGGTTCCAGGTTAAGGTTTCCAAATTAAGCATTATTTCCATAAGAAAAGCATAAAACAACTTTGATAGTTTAACTTACTTCTTATAAAGAGCTAAAACAAGCTCCAAGGTATCTGTTTGGAAGAAAAACCCGACAGTCACGCCCAGAACAGACCAAGATCTCTGAAGCTGGGCAATATAACACGACAATAAAATGATCAGAGCCAGTCAATGAACACTAAAAAAAGACTCAAACTCACAAGCAGTGCACAGAATCACTCACTTGAAACAGTGTGGCACACCTGTGAAAACCTTTATATAATCTTAGGCTAAAGATGCCATGGATGCATATTTTTGCTCAAGTCACGTGTGCACTACTCGCATTTGGAGCAAAACTTTATTTAACACTTTTATAATTATTTCCTTCCTCCCTTTCTTTTTAATTAAAAAGTTGCTTTGCTAGACCCCAAACAATTACAAACTACAAGACTGCAAGGCCAAAAAAAAAAAAAAAAACAAGTGATACGTGGAATATTTTCTACGCAAAACAGTAGTAGCAAAATGAAATTCAAATACTGTAGACCTTAAATTACAATTAAAAGAGAACTAATAACAGTAATAGTGAATGAGATTATTTAATCATATCAGAGGTCAGACCAATACGTCCCTTGTGTATTTCTCAGGACAATTACTCGGATGCTTAGGACTGGATGATCTTCTCCATGCTAAATGTCATTCTGACAAGCTTTCTGACTGTTTCTAGTCCAGTTCCATCTCAGGGAGAACCCCCAGTCACCACCACACCAACAGGACTTCTTTCTCTAGGGAAACAGAAACAGAAAGGCAGGGACAAACTCAATCTGACTAGGGGCAAAAATTAAGCTGTGCTGGAAAGGAAAAAAGCCTAGTCAAGCAATGGTGGCATACCTGCACTAATAAATTCAGCAGCAATGTCTCCCTGCTTCTTCACTGTACTCCACAAAGAAAGAGAGCTAGTATTTTGTGGCAGTCACTTTGGTCTTCTCACCTCAGTAGCTCAGGCTCTGCAAGCACTTTGCTTCTCTAAAGGATTTTGTGCTGGAGTTTCCCATTGCTCTCTTACAGTGTCACTGTAATTTTGTTAATCTGTCCCAAAAGTTGATTTCTCACAGCAACCGCGCCATTCTGCACCACAGGTGCAAAAGCATGTTTCAGGCAGGATGTGAAAAATGGCAGCTGTACTGTTCATAAGGAGGTGTTAAAAAATGGCAATTTTGAAAAACTGGAGTGTGCGTAGAAACTGTGCAATGCACGCTCATAACACAGTCATTTTTTTGAATTTTTTCACCAAATATGCAACAAGGGTTTTTTGGGACTCCACCTCATGAACAGTGGTACTGTCATTTCATTAATCAGTCCCAAAAGGTGATTCCACACAGCAACTGTGAAATCACCTTTCTGGACCAAGTAACCAAATGACAGTGACATTGTTCATGAGGTGTGGTCGCAAAAACCCCATGTTGAAAATGTTGGGCCAAAATTCCTAGAAATGGCTGAGATATCAACCTAAGATGAAACTCCCATTGACTCCCGTTATACAGCTTACCATCATTTCTTCAGTTTGCTGGTCGGCTTTGAAGAGTGCAGATGTGTGGTGGTCCATAGATGATTGCTGCTCCCGACCTCTGGAGACAAGTAGGGAGTAAGGGGGGATGCAGGGAGGTGGGTCCACAGATGGAGGGTGGGGCTGGGGGAAGGGAATGGGGAAATAAAGAGGGGAAAGTTTTCTTTTTTACAGGGAAAAAAAGACTTAAGGGATGGTTTTCTTTATTTTACAGGTTACCAAAAATATTTAGGTACACTGTGGTGGACTCCCCATGTGCCACAATAGTGTGTGTGGGGGGGGAGGCATGCAGACACAGGGATTGGGCACCCCAATGTCGGCACTTGAAATATTCAGGTGGGTGGGGGAGTGTCATCTGACACCAGGAGTGGGCATCCTAGCATCAGAAACATAAATAAAAAAATATTTTGGCACACTGGGGTGAGCTCCCAGTGTGTCACATTAACTGGGGGGAGTGGGGATACATGCTGACAAGAGGATTGGGCACCCCGATGTTGGCATTCCAGGGAGTGTGTGGCTGGTGCCAGGAGCAGCCACTGTGGAAAGCTGCACCATGGCTTATTTATTTATTTATTGAAATGGTTCACCAGGAAAGGCACACCGAACAAACAAGGTGATCTGTGGCAGAAGCTGACAAGAACTGCAACTCAGCCATGCGCATTGCTGTGCACTGTAATGCACATGGCTGGAGTCTTATCAGCTACTGCCAACAGAGATAAGTTATGTCTGTGTGCCTGGTTGCAAGGCAGAGGAAAGGTCCTGCTGCAATGAGGAAGCTGTTCCTCATTGCAGTGGCAGATTTTTTAAAAAGTGTGGTCCTCTCTCTCAAACTGTTGTCTTAGACAGCTCGCTGATTCATTGGTGCCTGAGGGACAAGCCCCATAAAGCTTCAACCCGTAACCATCCCTGATTGGAGTGGCACTTTTCTTTCAAGTGAAGACCACATCTCTCAAACTGCTGTCATAGATAGCTCACTGATTCACTGGTGCCTGAGGGACAAGCCCCATAAAGCATCAACTGCATTGGGCAGAAACTCACACACTACTAAAATGTCTTACTGTCCTAAGACATTCTTTCACATGCACAAACAAACATAAAAAGGATTGAAAAGGGTTTTCAACACTGTTGCAACACACTTGGGGGAAAAAAAGAATGATAGTGCAGAGTCCTTTCAGGTCTGATAGGGTCCTACCATATCACAGGTGCTACCGCATCCCTATAGCATATATATATATATATATATATATATATATGCAGTATATATATATATATATATATCTATCTCTGTCTATCTATATATATATATATATATATATATATATATATATATATATAAAATCAGCTATCTAGTTATGATGAAATAATTGGAGACATGTGACAGTAGTCAGCCAATCAGACTGGAAAATTTTTTTGACCAGCTTTATAAATATATTTATAGGGGTTATTGGATTGGCTCTGGAATTATAGTCATATTTCTTTTCATGAGTATGTCATAGCCTCATCACTCACTAATGGGGATGAGAAACAAGCCAAATGGCATGTAGAACTGGCAGTCATCTACATAGATGTGATAGCTGAGGTTCATGGAAGAAACAAAATATCCAATGTTTCTATACACACACAAACCAACTGACTTAAAAAGAATAAACAGGAGTTAAATCTTCTAACTTTAATAAATGTTCCTATTGATTTCTCCTCCTCCAGTATGTCTTTGCACCCCCTCTGATGGTGATGCCCCACCATCTCAATTAATTCCTGATGGAGGTTCTTTTGACTGAACTCCATGTCATTCCACCTGTGCTTTACATGCCTGCATGTTCTATTCCAGGTCCACATTGAAGTTTGGTTACTACCTTAGGACACACGCCATTGCATTTTAGAAAGGGGTCCTAGTTTTGGCTCTTACAGAGATGTGATGCCTTATGCCTCACAAATACCACCATTTAAATTACAGTGAAGACCAGTGAGTGGCATGTTGTTTTGCCATCACATAGCTACCATGACAGATCATGGCACAGTGTGGTATGGAATAATAAAATGGAAGAAAAAGACTTTTGTTGCTCTTTTCTTCTTTTAATTGCTTGCCTCATTGTCTGTGATGCTATCAGCCAATTGTCCCCATGGCAGTCCAAGGCACAAAGCAACATGCTTCTAGCCTTGACTGTGCCCCATCCTCAGTTCAAATGTCCCATTACATGTTGCTGAATGTTTGTGCTTGCATTGGTATGTTGTGCTGCTGTGTGCAAAAAACATCATACATATTTGGAAAAGTTGTAACTATCACTTACAGGTGACAAACCAGAGGCCTCCCCTAAGGTGAGTAATGTGAGCATTGTTCTGGACAGTGAGCTGACACTTGCTGCTCAGGTGTCAGCTGCTATCCAGAATGGGTTTTACCATCTCTATAATATCACCTAAATTAGATCCCTTATCTGCCCAGGTGATCTGGTACACTAGTACATGCGTTTGTCACCTTGAGGCTTGATTACTGCAATGCATTCTATGGGGGGGGGCGATATGGTGCCTGCAGCTGATACAGAATGCCGTGGCTCAGCTACTGATGGGCCTTTCAAGGTTCTGTCACATTATACTGGTACAGCTCAAACTGCACTGGCTGCCAGTACACTGGCACATCTCCTTTAGAATAAATCGTTTGACCTATAAGGCCCTGCATGGGCTGGGTCCAGGTTACCTTAAGGAGTTTCTGCATCCTTACACCTCGGGTCGCTCCCACCAGTCAGGAGAAGCCTTCCTGGAGGTCCCCAGAGCAAGGCTAAAATCTTCTGGGGATTGGGAATTTGAAGTGGCCACCCCAATCTTATGGAATTCTTTGCCAGGGCATCTCTGGGAAGCACCATCCATAGACATATTTAAAAGGAATCTAAAATCTTTACTTCCAATAGGCCTTTGGGGTCTGAGAAAAATATTTAATGATTTATTTATTGTGGCAAGCAGTATAGTGTCTGATTGAAAGGGAGCATTTTAATGAGTGTTTACTGTTATATATTATATTTCTTTGTTTTATAAGCTTTTATATATATATTTATGCTGTGTGTCCATTTCATATTGTATAAGGGTGCCCTGAGCCTATGGGGAAGGGCACACAAAAGAAATAAAATCTACTACTACTAATTAGTCAATAATTATTTATTGTGTTTTTCTGCCTCTGTTTGGTTTTGTCTCTGTGTCTTTTCTTTCTCTATCTCTCTCTCTCTCTCTCTCTCTCTCTCTCTCTAGTTTTTTTCTAATAAGTGATCCAGAATATCACAAAATATGGTCTTGTGATAATTCAAAGCAATCCAATATTTTTCTGAGAATAATAAAAAAAAAAACAAGATGCCAGAATAAAATAAAGTTAGTGAGGAAACATTTTCTGGCAAAAAAAATATTTCAGTGAAGTTAAATCTTTTGAGATGTTAGCAATTATTTAGCACACATTTCACACATCCAGAAGAGTAACATGCTATGACTAATGCATGCAGAACTTGTTTTCAACAGCCCTAATTCTTTTTCAGTTGTTTTGAACACAAATGTGTTACTGTTGCAATGTCAGTGAAGTCTTAGTTGCTTTCAGACTGGTGGTTTCCACTGCATGCAGGAGAGAAAGGTACTGTAAAACTACATTTAGCTAAAGACTGGGGACTGTTGATTCATATAAAATTGTGCTGTTGAGTAATGTACAGTTGGGAAAAGTAAGTACTGCGATCTGTACATTTTAGGCTTCAAAAATAATTGCATTTCTCATTCACTTTGCTTAAAAAAAGTGATGCATTGAAACTGTTGCTAATCAAATTGCAAGGACTTGACACTATGAGCCTGTAATATAAACAACACTGCCTAACGTATTGTTTTTTTTTTATCATCGTTGCCTTTCAGCCCCATTTTACGTTTTGCTTGAATGGCCACTTTCAGTCTGAAACACAGAACAGAGCCCTGGGTGAAAGTTATTTTATTCAGCCCATCCACCACAACAGCATTACAACAAAAAAAGGCAAAAGTCAGCTTCTGAGGTTGTGTACTGGCCTTTTGAAGAGTTATTTTAATGTTCTGTATATGCATGAACAACCTCTGATGAAACACATAAGTATTTTAATAAACAAACATCAAACCTTACCTTCTCTGTAATGTTCTCTGTGACCAGGGCATAAACACAATAAAACACTTATGCAGACTAATATACAATACTGAAGTAACATCTCATAATATTCCTAGTCAGGCCCCGTCCGATGAAGCCCTGTTGAGAGAAGCACTGGACATTTGGGCCACACTGTTGTTTACTTTTCACTGCATTGAGCACATTGACTCTTTAACTAGACATACTGGCAATTGTTGACTTGATTTGGATGTGGCAATAAACCTTTAGCAACTGAACTATAGTACCATTTTTGACACTTTGGGCTCTGCAAATGCATTTTTTTTGTGGCAGATCTGTTTGTTGGAGGATGCCTGCCTCCTTAAACACATCACCCTGAACCACTAGCATGACCTCAGGTTCCTTGATTGTTGCGCAGTAATAAGAGGTATGGTCCCTTGATTTTGTAATAAAATGAAGCCAGTCATATTCACTCTAAATATAATTTGCATTGCCACATCTTTTTATTTTATGTTTTCTAACCCCACTACCCAGTCTGATTGTACATTTTGCAAATTGTACCATTATCATTTTTGCACTGAACCTGCTACCTATAGATCACCATACCTTCTTCTCCTAGGTAACAAATAGAAAGAAAACATGCAATACACACATATATATATATATATATATATATATATATAGATATATAGATATAGATATATGTATATATGTAGATATACATATATATATATATATATATATATATATATATACACACACATATATATATATATATATATACATATAGATAGATAGATAGATAGATAGATAGATAGATAGATAGATAGATAATCAGGACCTTACCCTGGTAAAATATATACTAACGACTAAATATAAAACATGTACCTAACTATACTGCTCAAAGTGATTTTACTTGGAGGAACAGTCTTACAGAAAGGATTTCTTGTACACAAAGTGAAATGTATGAAATATACATTTGTAAACCAGCAGCATATTTGTAGCAAACTCTGATATTAAGAAACAGGTGGCAAGGTCAGGGGGTTTTGATGAATTTTAATGGCGAGTGGGTCTTGTGATGTGGGATGTGGAATGATGCTATAGTCCTTTCCCAGTAGGATCAACTGATTCTTTTCTGGTTGCTGCTTTGAAAGGAATGGATCTTTCTGCAGAGTCCACTTCAAAGCCTATCAGGGGTGATAGAGCAGCATCTTAAACTGCCTTCTTGTGCTGGGTGCCGGACTCTGTGCATTAATGATTCGAAGCCTGTCACCATCTCACATACAAATCTGATAGGAACCTGTGAGGAAGTGGATGTCTGGAACAGCCTGGGATTCACACTAATGAACTAACTGGGAATTACTGAGGCTGGCAGTGTGCTTGTTATCACTGTGCTTCTTCCACTCAAAGACAGCACTCCAAGTCACACATGAATAAACAGAGGGGTCCTGATGCTGCACAGAGACTGTGTAAGCAAAGAGAAAAGCACTGCAATCCCTGCATACCCACTCAAGCCAACTTAGTCACTGTTTGCTACTGAGAAATCATGGAGAAAGAAATATAATCTTCAGTACGGTTGTGGAAGGTGTGTTTGGTGACTATCAGCTCAACAGAGTACTAGTCTCACAGAAGCTCACTGTAGTTCAATGCATGGCTGACATTTCAAGACTGGCTAGACTTCTGGAATGTTTTCACTACAAAAACAAAACTTACTATGACCCCCCCCCCAACATTATGCTTTACATGTTATGACTTTCTCCAGAGGGGAGAAACAATAATTTACCTCCATGACACAACCATATAATGATGAAGACAGGCTGCACTGAAGAACCCTGATACAGTTAGGACCAACAGTATTTTTTATTTTGCAGCATGTGATAAGCTTATATATATATATATATATATATACATATATATATATTTATTCTGTTTGTGCATTTCATATTTTGTAAGGGCACCCTGAGCCTATGGGGAAGGGTACCCAAAAGAAATAATATCAGCATTACCATGGCAGATCATGGCATGAGGCAGCATAAGGCAAATAGAAGATCAAAAGAACCTTTTTTTCCTTTTGTTCCTTTAATTATTCATCCATCACCTATGACCCAATCTTCCTACAGCAGAAAACAACACACCATGGGCCTTAACAGTATAGTGAAAGAAGTGTCAGGGAGAAAGTAGTTAATAACCAGCATAGTGTGATTCCCAAAGAGAAAAACATTATCTGAATATAATTTCTTTTATCGGCTTTTTCCCTTTTTCAGTTGATTACCTATCCCCTACCTGACTTGCTGCACAACAACAGGTCCCATATCCTTTCATGTCTGGACTTCCAAACAGTAGCACCAGGTTTTAAGTCATAACAACCTTCGGTGTACAGCAGACAGCATTAGTACTTGATAAAAGCTGTGCAGACGTTTACTAATTGGTAGTGATCTGCATTACTGTGTTCATTGTGCCAGTTGAAAGAAGTTGCAGATATCAGCAGAAAAGGTCCAGAAGATCTGTTTTTCTTAAAAAAAAAACACTGATAGGCAGTTCCAAAAGCTCTGTCTGAGCAGATCTTCTGTAAGAAATTGACATGGTCAAGTTAAACTGCTGAACCAACCAGTTGTGAAATTCTGGGCTCCTCCCCATATTTAAAGGAACATATTTCCCAAGCTGGTTTCTTTCCTTTTGTGACTTTGACAAAATGCATTAGAGAAAAGAGCCCAAAGGGTTAGTTCTACTATAAATTCACACTCCTCCTCATCTCTCTCCCCCTCATTTTGCAATTTGTTGCTGTAGTTAGAGCTTTCTTGGTCCCATTAATTAAAACCAGTGATAGCCTGGAAATGTTCCTAAAGGGAGAGGTTTACCACAAGACTAATTAATAGAATTACCCTGAACCATGATCCTGTCTGATTACCATTGTCCCTTGATAAGCACAAGACTACTCTGTTGCTTAGCAGCAAACCATGTCCTTTCATGAAAAGGGTAAATGACAGGAGATGTACTTGTGATGTACCACACATCTCAAATCCCCCAGGTCATGGAAGTACTGCAACAATTAAAACCAGAACTACAGCAGGACAACCTATATTTTTGTAAGTGAATGATTAATTGGATAAGAAATTAAGTTAGATCTGTTTATATTTTCAGACTGAGACTTAAGGAATAGGGAAGTGAAATAGATGGCCTCTACCATGACTGTTCTGGACCAGACCACAAGAGCATTTCACAAAGTACTTACAATGAGTTTACCATGTGATACCTGCTCACAAGGATTGGCTAGACCTTGCACAAAGGAAGAGAAGCAGACTTAGGGGTGTGTCCTTTGCACAGATCACCCATGGTTCAACAATAATCTGGGTCTTGATTGGTGTGTTGCCTCTACCCGAAGTGGCTCCTTCTGCACACAAAACACAACTCTGCTGTCTGCATTTCTTCCCTATCTAGGAAATGTATAGTAACAAAGTCATAGGGTAATGTGGGGATCTGCAGCAATCTGGTGGACACTAAATCAATACATTTATTTGTTTAGTTTTTGTTAACTGGGAAAAGAGGGCTAGGCAATTCTGTTATTTTTCAACCTCATTCCTGGGGTTGGGGTAGATACAGATAGAAACCAAATAAACACTGAACCAGATTAAGCTACTGATAATATTTTTAGTGAATGTGAGAAATTTGGCCTGGACACCAGGGAAATTCCACATCTCTCCTGCAGTGGGAACCACTGGTCATCAGTCAGGATGGCCAGTCCTGTCCCAGAGCTGGAGAGAATGGATGTGCCGGAGTCTGGGGAGCAGGTCTCCTCCTCTGCCTCAGTCCAGCAAGAGACCGAACACTTTTTTTTAACACCTCCAGGCATATTGACACTGAACTTGGAAATGAGTTAGCAGGTAAAAATGAGGAAAAAGACTTACAAGAAAAAAATTGCACTTCAGAGTCCCCACAACTGAATTCAGAGATACAGGAACCAGAAACTAGAGAGAACCAGAAAGAATTGTTTTCTCAATCAGCAGGATAGATTCATACGCTCTTGGTAGAGGAAGAAACCTTCTTTGCAAAGTGTAAAAGTGAACTAATGGCAGCTTTGACAAGTTGCTAGGTGAACCTGACAGTTCCAACAGGTCTACAGCACACCGAGGCACACGCCCACATCAAAACCTGTGACGCTGATCAAAGGATCACTGCTGACTCCAGCACAACGTCGGTTGCCACAGAATCCCTACAACCCAGTCATACTTTACAGGGAATACATTCTCCACAGAACAGTGGAATCCTTTCATTTTTGTATTTTGGCAGAAAAAAACAGATGCTAGGAAACCATCCAGAATGGCACAAATGGCCCCTGAGCAGACCAGCCAATGTTGGTTTCCAGTAAATGACTCAACATCTACATTTGCTCAAGCCTGGTCAGTCGAGTCAGCTTTGCAAGCAGTGGTATAGGGAAAGGAGAAATTATTGGGAAAATGGATAGCAGTCTTTTCACTAATCAAAATGCCCACTACGCCTTCAGTCTCAAAGCCAGGTATGCCACCTTTATCTTTACCTAAGAATCAACTTCAAACTGTTGTCAATAATACTATGGTATCTGACTCTTGGACACTGTCAGCAGTGGAGCTAAGTCTTCTTTGAACTTATTGGCTAGCCTCCAGCTCATGCAGAACTCCAGTTTGTCTTTTCATACTGCTTCACAGGTTGAACCCATTGCTGCCATAAATGATTGTGAACAACCAGGTCCTTCTAGACCCAGGTTTCCTCACTGTCCCATCCTGCTACAACAGCCTTTCACTGAATCTACTGCAGATCCTGACCCAGAAAATGCTCCCAAGCATCATTCAAATGACAGACCTTATGCCTCCCTCTTCCATTTGCCAGTTTATTCAGTGAAACAACATAATACCATTCATCTCCACTATAAAGGTGGCATGGACATGCTACCAGATTGAGTGTTTGTCGCTCAAACCCTTTTGAAAGAATCAAAACATTGTTTGACATCAGTTTTAAATTAAGCAGTGGTCTGGACAAATTTTTGCAAAAATTCCATGCCCTGAAGCAGACTCCTTTATGGATACCCTTTAAAGCAATCTCTATAACTAAGCCAGCCTTTTGTACAATTACCATACTTTTTAGAAATGAAGGTGTCAGCATGACAGATCTCTTGTATTGGCTGACACAATGCTGCACAGTACAAGGTCACCCAGAAGCCATCTTTGATAGTGAACAAATTTGGACAGGAGGCTGGAGAATCAGGTTGGTTTTGCACTCCTCAAACTCTGGCCTCAAGCAATTACCTAACTCTTTTTTCATAGGTCTAGATCATTGTGTACTGTTCTATGCGGGACAGCCAAAAGCTTGTTATAGATGCAGATCAACAAATCATCTAAGCAGCTTACGTGACAAGTTAAAATGTACATTGTGTAATGAGGCAGGCCACACTATTGGCCATTGCAGAAACCCATAACTTTGTAATTTATGTAATGTGACTGGGCACACCTATGCCACCTGCCCAAAGCTCCCCATAATCAAGACAATCAGGACGACAGCTCAGAGCAGTGACTTTTGGTCTCTCTAGCTCAATGAGAAACTGAAAATAAAGGACCCCAGAAACCTAGACCCACCCCAGCTCATCAGGGTCCAAGTACTATCTTGCCACAGCCCCCCCAGCACATATATTCCTACCCCTTGCCCCCTCTAAGTGATGAAGCAGCTCAGATGGACCAAACACCCCCCAGTGTACAGGTCCTTTCCCAAGCTCATTCTCCAGACCTAAACAAAGAAGTCACTCCACTGGGTTCTGACCTGATATCTACCTCTGCAACCCTAGGTAGGATGTCTCCCCTCCCTGCCCACCCAGACATGAGAGAGAGGGTGACAAGTCATGGAAAAGATGGTGAAAAGATGGGACCCCCCCACACCCAAAGTACCAAAATAATGTTCTGTTACTCTCACATATAGATTCAACTTGCTAAATCCAAGATCTGAGGCTTCAGGAGATGGATCTGATGAATCATGTCTTAGTTCTTCTCTTCCTGACTTAATGACTGATACTGAGTATTTACCACCCCTCCCCCCCATGGGAATTAATCATCTTCCAAATAATGTAGGCAGTACTCCTGCAGCAAAGGAAAGGAGACTAAGGGCTCCCAAAGGTAAAAAGAAACAACCACCATGATTGTTCTATGAAACAGTATAGTTGTTTTTTTTTTCTTTTACTGCAATTTGATGACATCATTTTTAACAATAAATACTATTAATGTCAATAGTATTAAAAACTGTAGAAAAATAAGTGTAGTATTTTTTCACTTAATATCTAACAGAATAGATGTGTCCTTTTTACAAGATACCTAACTGCATACAATACTGGAACTATCTAAAGCGGTAAAGAAATGGCATGTTGGACTCTCTTATTGGTCTATTGCTCAAGATACCTGCTATGGGGTAGGTATTTTATTTCATAACGTTAACTTGAAACTGATAAAACTCATTGATTTACAACCTGGAAGGGTTTTAATTTTAGATACAAAAATCAATGACCAACTATATTGTTTTATAAATATATACGCAGCACAAACAAAAGCTGAAAGAATTGCTTTGTTTCAACTAGTTCGCCATATCTTTTCTCTGCCCATAATGTAATCTTTAGAGGTGATTTTTATTGTGGGCAAACTTTGTCAGATCGTGGTAAACAGACAAAGACAACAAAAAGCTTTTGTGACATGTTTAGCAAATATTATTAAAATTTCTGGCTTAAAGGATGCATACCATTCCCTACACCACAAATCAGATCCTACTTTCCAGAAAGGATCGCTGGCTACCAGAATTAATTTTTTCTTAGTAACAAAAAACATGCACCTTTATTCATCTTCTGTTACCCCAGTGGAATTTGCGGACCACAATATTCTTGCTATACATGTTGGGAAAAATACATCTATGCTACAATACATGGTCCTGGAACACGAAAGTTTAATTCCTCCTTGCTAACACAAGCCCTACTAGTCCAAAATATTAGACAGTTTCTTACAGCCAGAAAATCAGTGTTAATTCTTTATGATGATCCCACAGTTTTGTGGGAAGACACAACATTTGACTGGCAAACCCTGCTAAAATCACTCAGCAAACAATCTAGGGATACCTCCTATCACAAATATCTCCAAGACAGGAAACAACTCTAGAAACTGACCTCTTTAAGTTTGGCCATGGGCCTGTTATATACTGATCAAATAAAGAGAATAAAATAGTCCATGGTGACTTTTCACTTGAAGCAGGCTGCAAGCTTAAAAAATCAGCAGCAATTTAGTATGCAGGGGAAGACTGGGCTCATATGCTCTTATGATAGATACAGAGATAGGGTTTCCAAAAAGTCTATGGGGTGTTTATTAGACCAGCAAAACAAAAGTATGCACATCAGCACAGGAAATGATGTCAGTAGTAACCAAACATACTTCCCTTTTATTTCAAAATTCCCCAGTTGATGCATTGCAAAGGACACAATTCTTTACTAGTTTTCCCCACCCTACTTGTTCAGATGCCATACGCCCATACTTTGATAGAAGATATTGTGCCTTCTGAGGTGGATGCAGCCATTAGTTCTTTAAAAAATGAGACGGCACCAGGCCCTGATGGCTTGACTGGAGAACTGTATAAAATGTTTAATCAGAATTATCTCAAGAATTGGCAACAGTTTTTAATATTTTACTTAAGAAACAAGCCATTCCTCTGGCAATGTCAGCAGGAAACTTAATCTACCTCAATAAAAAAGGAGACAAGCAAAACCTGAACAATTGGAGGCCTATAAGCCTACTCAATATCGACTTTAAATTACTAACCAAAATTTTACAAAGTCGATTAGCCTTAGCTGCCCAATCACTGATCACCCCTGTCCAATCCTGTTCCATCTCAGAATGCTGTGTTACAGATACCCTGATTCTTTTAACTCCTTACCTACTGGGTGGCCATTTTGTGTCAGGTAAACAATGGATAGTTCGGACTTCATATTGAGCTATTGGAGGCAATGACTTAAGGGAGGTTTTTGAAAGGGGTAAAAGGAATAGTTTAGATGGTTTTGTTTTAGTGTTAGATCAATATCAGGCATTTAACTCGGTAAACCATGATTACTTATGGTTCGTATTAAACTCCTCTGGAATCCCCCCAACTTTCATACAATGTCTCAGATGTCTATACAGAACTGCAACTGTAACACCCATAGTAAATGACTGGAAGGGACCCATGATCCTAGTTAAAAAGGGTGTAATGCAAGGCTGTCCCTTAAGCCCCTTGCTTTACATTTTCAGCATTGACCCTTTGTTAAGGGTTTTAAATAACACCCCTTTTTTGCACCCTCTGCAATGCTATGAAGGAATCCTGCCTTGGAAAGCAATGACTTTTGTTGATGACCTTAGTATCATGGTCTCCAACATACTCTCAGTTGAACAAGCAATAGCAATCTGTATTACTTTCAGGGAATTTGTTGGTGCATCCTTAAATATTGAGAAAAGCAAAATTAAGCAGATAGGTAACCCAGTCGCTGGCAGTCTGACAATAGTGGGAATGAATCTGAAGACAGGACCTATTAAAATACTAGGCATTCTCTTTGATGGAGACCAGATGGATATTATAAACTGGACATCAAAACTGGACCAAGAGAAATCTATGGTAGCAAGATGGAATCAAAAGCAGATGAGTAAAAAGAAACAGGTGGTCTTAGTGAAAACTTATTTGATATACTTATTCTTATACCTCTGCTATATTTTCCCCACCAAAACAGAAACAACCCTTTATAGTATTTTTTTCAGGCAATATGGGGAAGCCCACTAAACCCTATAAAAAGGAATATACTTTATCTTCCCATAAAGGCAGGGTGTTTTGAATATGGTGAACCCCTTGGTTTTTGTTTTCTATTCTATATTTATTTAACAAATTTGAAACCTTTACTTTTCAGTACTGGAAAATGTTGGAGTCCACTTTTTTCTGTTCTTGTCAACCCTGGTTCAAAAGGTGGGCTTCAGGAATTTTGAGAGGCTTTGCAGCCGCACGACAAACTCCACTTTACATTTGGAATGTTTTTCCAAAGCTTAAACCATGGCACAAAACTAGTACAATGATTTTGACTTGGTACAGGAAAACATGATACACCCATATTATAGATGCCTATAATATGGATCCATTTACTTTTCCCTTAATGTCCCCCTCCCCTTTTAGCTTCACTAAAACAGTTTCTAACAGACACTAGAACCCCACCTCATCTGAGGGATGTACACTGGCTGTGTTGTCATGGGAAATTGAATACAAAAGCTAACCAGAAACATAAACAACAAAAAAGGAAAAGGACCTGGGGGTAATCATATCAGATGACCTTAAAGTTAGCAAGCAATGTGAGAAGGTAGTAGGGAGGGATGGAGGTATACTGGGATGCATAGGGAGAGGCATCACCAGCAGAAAACAGGAAGTTGTTATCCCTCTGTACAGACAGTTGGTGAGACCCCATCTGGAGTACTGTGTCCAGTTCTGGAGACCCCATCTCTGCAAGGACATAGACAGGATAGAGGCAGTCCAGAGGAGGGCAACTAAAATGGTGCAGGGTCTGCAAGAGAAGCCATACGAGGAGAGACTAAAGGAGCTTAATATGTATACCCTTGAGGAAAGAAGGGAGAGGGGGGACATGATAGAAACTTTTAAGTACCTCAGTGGAATCAACAAAGTCAAAGAGGGTAGCATCTTTCAGAAAAAGAGACGTGCAAGAACAAGTGGTCACAATTTAAAGATGGGGGGGCAGTTCTGGGGCAATGTGAGGAAGTATTTTTTCACAGAGAGGGTAGTGGATGCATGGAACAGCCTTCCTGAGGAGGTTGTGGAGTCTAAAACTGTGGGAGAATTCAAGAATGCATGGGACAGACATAAGGCAATTCTTGTGGGGGCAGGAAGAAATAGGCTGTTGGTTAACTAGGATCTGCAGCCTATCCTGTAGGTAGGGAAATGGGCAGACTAGGTTGGCCAAGTGGTCATTATCTGCCATCAAAGTCTATGTTTCTATGTTAAGCAGGTGCAAGGCAGAATGTACAGTAGGGTCACTTGTGTTCAGCAACTAGAGATATTAGACCACTTTCTTTCACATGTACCTATATTTCCCAGTTTTGAACAACTTTAGCAAACACATGGAAAGAACCTTGTTTTGTTTCAGTTTCATATGACCTTTTAATGTATGTATCCTATTCTAGGGCCTGGAGCAAATTGCATGTCAGTACATTACATGTCATATTTGCAGTTATTAAATGGTACATTTGGAACTACAGAAGTTTGTACAATTTACAACAGAACATTTTTCCCATTTAGAATTGATTATAAAGATAACATCAGACTTATAGAATATTTACTTCTCTGAAGCTAAGCAAGTAAATGCTGTTTTTCTAAACTCTTTGTGGATACATCTCCAATGGATCACTGATTCTGATGTTCCAATTACATAAAAAATGATACCTATTTTTTTTTTTTTGCAATGAGAAAAAAAGCAGAGAATTACATAAGAATATTTTCCCCAGTTTAGTTTTCAGTGTAAATAAACTGTTATGAGGATAATTATTGTCAAGTAATGGCATAAGTTCCATGTATGATAAGTTTAGCTTATTTCCTCTTCTTTGATTCTTTCCTTTTTTCCCCCCAAGAATGTATTGTGTTTCATAGGTATCATAGGTGCTACAGAGTTTTTTAAAGACTTGCATCCATTTTAGCTTGCCATCAATTTATGAATAACCCATAATGTTATTCATGCTAAGATAGGTATCAAGACGTGTATTGAATAAATCCATACTACTGCTGGCCACTACTTCGATTGGAAGTTCATTCCATATATTGGTCACTCTTGCTGAGAACCACTTCTTCCTTTTTGTTTGTTTCACTTTATTTTTTAATGCTGTTTTCTAATCATTTTGTTTTGAGAAATTGTAATTCAAATGTTTTGTGGTGAAGCTTGTATATTGTATGATTTTTCTTCCCTAGTAAACACCCTTACTCTTTTTGAGAAGTGTCATGGGATCATTGAGGTCCACCTAAACAACCACCAGGAAAGGCAGATGGGACCTCAGTTTAACATCTCATCTGAAAGGCAGAACCTCAGAAGTGAAGGGCCCATCCCATGCTGTACTACAGTGTCAGTATTGTGAATTTATCTCAAGTTCATGGCGAGGAGGCAGAACCTACAACCTTCCAATCTTCCAGCCCAAGAGGTAAATGTGCAAACTGCTGAACCATTGACACTGACAATGATGTGTGACTACTGATACTGTGTAATAAGTGTTATCATTACACTTTATGAGCTTTGGGAGCTGTGGGGTTCCCTAGGGTTCATATCTTTAAAAATGCACCCCATTCCATTATGCAATAAGCAATGGCAGTGACGTGAGATCTATAGGGGCTCACCTGAAAGCTATGGAGGATAAACCCTGGCAAACCTCCCTTGCAATTCCAATGCTGCTTGTCTCTCTCCTATAATGGAACTCTTAAACCATGATCCCATCTGGTGCTTTTTACTGGAATTAAAATAAACACAAACATATGAGTCATGCTAAAAGATCAATTCTCAGAGGACAGAGCAGTGAATTGTGGGACACTGAATGAGTTGGTATATCTGTGACATAGGAGATGGTATTCAGGGCAAAGTGATGATACCAACATCTGTGGGATGGCTGACAGTGAAGAACAAATTAACATTATGAGACAGGAGGAGGTGACTTATTGAGAAGACTGGAGGAGACTGGAGAAATGGTCCAGTTTTCCAGTTTTATGAATTATTACACAATACCTGTAATTATTCCGCAGTTCAGTTATCAGTTCTGCTGACTTTTTTGTCTGCAATTTAATAGAATAATCTGCAATTTATAAGTTTACTCTGCCATTCTAAGTCAGAATTTCTGTGAAAGTTTCTAATTTAATTTCTGCACTTTCGTGGAACTGAAAATCTGACTTTCGTGGAAATTCTGCCAGCAGAAGGTTTTTTTTTGTACACCTCTAGGTGGAGGAGAAAGACCTGGGGTGCCGATCAGCAACAGTCTTAAAATGACTTCTCAATGAAACAAGGTTTATGAAAGACCTGACAGTATGCCGGGGTGCATAGTGAGAGGGATTACTAACAGAAGGAGAGAGGTGATATTTCTGCTGTATAGCTCACTGATGAGGCTGCATCTGGAATACAGTCTGCAGTTCTGGGGACCACACCTAAAGAAAGACAGGTATTTATTAGAAACATTGAAACAAAGGTTATGAAGATGATCCATGGTCAGCAGGGTAAAATATTTGAGGAGTGGTTGAAAGATCTCAATATATACTCACTGGAGGACAGAAGAGAGAGGTGAACGTGACAGAGACTTTCAAATTCATGAAAGGGTCACATGAGTGGACAAAACAATTTTATTCAAACTGAGTAACAGTATGTCTGCTGGGGGAATATTAAAGCTAGAAAAGCTAGAGGGAGGCAGGATCAATAAGGACATTAGGAAACATCACTACATGGAAAGTATCGGGGATGGATCAAATAAACTTCCTGACAAGGTTGCCAAGGCAAAGACAATATTGTGATTCTAGAGGAAGTGGGACACATATAAAGGAGTTAGCAGGATAGATGACTGAGGGGACAGTGGAGACTGAGTGGTAAGATAGATATTATAGTGTGTCTTGGTAGGAAATCTAGCCTCATTGGAAAATAAATGTGTTTCACCAGCAATATTTTTATATCCTAAAAAGCATTTGGCACTGTAAGCCATAATTTACTTACTACTTAATTATCTTCTTTTGGTGTTAGTTATATGTCTTAGATGAAGCTGTCTCACTTTTCAGCATAATGCAGCATGATAACATATTGACAATGTCACAATTGCTCCACCTTAAAGATCACTGGAAACGTAAAATGTTTAGCTTATTTTATTTTAACTAGCAGCATAATACAGGTAACAACAAAAACTGTGTTTAAGTAAAAACAACAGTTCCTCAGACTAATCATGGTGGGGGACGGGGGGTCTTCTACACTGCTCCTTTCCCACAATACTTTCATGGTGTCATTTTGGTCATTAGTTGCTACATATTTCTACTGCAACTTTTATAAACAGTTTTGTCCTTCTAGAAAAAGAGTAGCGGGCTGCCCTAATGGCCCAGATGCAGTGCATTACACTTCTACGCAGACAATCCAAGTTCAGGAGCAGATTCCAGTTATCACATCAGGGATCAGCTCTGGTTATAGGAAGATGCCAGAAGGAACATTTCCTCAACAAGGGATAGTTGGCAGCAAGATACAACCTATAGCAATCTTAGCATGTGGGCTAGGGAGCTTTCCCCTCTGCAGTGGAGCACTATGTTGCCTAGGCTTAAAAGCACATCCTATGCCAAAGGGGAGGGAGAACTTGAGAGAGAAACATTTCTTGCTGTCTGTATGGCAGCATCTCCAGAACAGGTATATCCCTGGGAACACGGCATACGTTGAACGACTGCAGGAACAGGGGAGAAAAATCTAAGTAGAAAAATAGTAATAAAATAAAAATAGTGCTGGGTGGAGTTTCAAGCATCTGCTTTTATGTGGATTCCATGGAATTTCACAAAATAGGCCTTTTCCACCTTGACAAATGTATGGACATTTCACCAACTGATGCTGGATGCTGTGGAATATGATAATTTTCCACTAATTCCACAACTTTTTCTGCAAAACTTGTTTTCAAAATTGAAAATTCCAAACCACAGGGTTCGCATTTGAAACTTCAGGGTTACTGTAAAAAATGATATTTAGCTTGGCAGAAATTAGTAGAATTCACTGCAAAAATGTGTCAAGCTTTTAAGAAGTAGAATTGTAACTCTGAAAAGGTTCTGCAAGCTGTACGGCACTAAACATAAATTAATAATACAAAGATTAATTTGTATATGCCACAGTATTCAGTATATTATTTTTTGGCAGGATGAAAACTCTGCCGCAGCTGAAGTATCATAATGTTATTTCTTACTGAATGTTGTGCCTCACAGAGTTCAGATTGGAGTCAGCAGCAAGAAAACACAATTTTATGTCACACACCAGCATTTTCTAAAAAAAGGAGTAGTTTCTTATAAACATGCATCAACAGTGATAATTACACTATTCACATTTTATATTTCTAATGACTTTCTTCTGGTAACCATCTTTTCTATCTATAAAATGTTACATTTTCTTTGTAAGAACTCACTTTATGAAAAAGAAAACTGTATCAGAGAGTTAAGCTTTTCATCCCACTTATGAGCAAGGATGAGCAGATGCCAAATTTGATGACCATGCCAAAATCCCAAGGTTTTGGAGACCATTGATGTTGGCCTGAAGGAATTTAGTTTTCCTTCGGCTCTTCAGCCTCATTTTGCAGCACATTTTTCAGGGAGTACACAATGAGCATGTCCAAGTTGTTGTCAAGCCACATGACTTGCAGTAGCAAATCCGCAAAACTGGAGATCAAAATGTTCTTGCGCTGTACAATTCTCAGTGCCATTTACATATCTCTCTCTCTCTCTCTCTCACACTGTCTTATAAGGAAGGACCTGGATACTGAAAGAGGATTCTTTTATGCCAAAAAGAATGACTTTTGATCAGAATACTGTAGAAATCATCAGAGAATCATACATTATTATTCCAGTTAGCCAATTCACTAAATTTTTCTGTAGTTTCAGGCAAGCAGGCTAGTGAAATTGTGCTGCAAAGAAGAGGAGAGAGAGAGAGCACATTGTGGACCTGTAATGGGATCTACAGACATTGCATCTGAAACAGGGTTGCATGACTTTCATAGACTGGGAAAGGTGCAAAGGGGATTTTGAAGGATTTATTTGACCTTTTTTTTTGCTTAACTTTGGTGGTGTAAAGGGGACAGAAATTCATCTTTTTTTTTTAACCCTGCAGCAGGAGATGGACACAATGGATTTTGAAGACTGCGAATGTTGCAGGTGGAGCTTGAAGGATGTATTTGACAAACATTTTTTTACTGACTGCTGATAGTGCATCAAGTACACAGAAATCCATCTGTTTATGTTTTTCCTGTGTGTGTGGGATCCTGCAAGCCAGTCAAATATTACAAAGTATAGTAGGCTGCTGGGTACAATCAGATGTAAAGTCTCTTAATGGGATGGTGTCTGGGTGGTTTGTCAGGGGGTGACCTGGTGGTGGCACATTTCCTTGTCAAATCACTAGTCATGCGCACCAAAGAATCATCTCTGACTATGATGGTACATAAATGTGAGCATCTAGCAGTGGCAGCATTATGCTCAACTCAAATATGCTGCCCCGCGGTTGGATGTGCTCATGGAAAAGGCAACAGCCAGAATGAAATATCCAGCACTACCCACCACATAAAGGACTGCAACAGACAATGCTGTAAATCAAAGCAGTTTAATAAGATAAAAAAATGCTAAAGTGCAAACCTCACCAGTGCATGTGCACAAACCAGGAGACAACATGAAGGACCACACAAGGCTTCTACTGGTTTTGCTGAAGCTTCACCAGCAAGTTGTTCCTGTTCTGAATTACGACATTGTCTGTTGTCCTTTATGTGGTGGGTAGTGCTGGATATATATAGATGTATATTTTTTTCATGTGCAGTTTCTGGGTTCTTGTGGGTTTTCTCCTGGCCCCTACACCCATCATAGCATGTGGATGTGGAGGCACATGTGAGCATGCCATTTGGTATACCCCTCCATTCCAGTCACACCACTGACCACCTGCACCAGCACTGAATCTCCTTTCAGTGGTGGCAGGACTATGGGCAGGTGACCCCACTCCTTACCAGGGAGAGGAGAGCCAACACTCGATCCTGCTCCCACCCCCCCATGCCAGCACCCTGGTGACCCAAGGTCATTCCTGAACCTGGGCCACCAGCAAAGTACAAGGAGTGGCATCCAGCACCTTAACCCTCAGCACCACCGAGCCAGCCAGGTGCTGGATATTTTGTAGTGGCAGTATCATGCCATCATCTGGAGTGTGTTTGCTGTTGATGCATGTAGAATACTTGAAGACAAGAATAGGAGGTTAAAGGGGTGCAAGAAGGAAAGCAGTAAACAGATTCTGTTGTGGTGGAAGATGAGCTGGTCATGTTGGGATAGGGACTGAGAGTCACATTTGTTGGGCTATGAGGACAAGGGCTGGGCTGCATGATAGCATAGCCAAATAAACTATGGTTCATTAGTCCCAAGAAACCTACTGGTTCCACTCCCACTGCTGTACAAGCTACATTCTCAGCAAGCCATCCAATGTAACTTGTGATGAAACAGTCCTGAGCAATCCAGAAGCATACTGGCTTTACCCTGTTCCTCCTTCAAATGCTTTCAGTTCCCCTACTTGAGATAGAAGTGATCCATTCAGAAATGTACAGACTAGTCCCTAAGAAATAATCATCTTGCATTCATTGCCCCTTTCCTTAAAGTCCCCCTCCCCCATCACTAGTGGCTTCCGAAAACAGAACAAAGGAAGAGAGTCAAACAGAAGTCGTAACATCAGTTTTATGAGCCCTTCTGTTTTTGGCATATAAACAAAAATGATAAATTATAATAAATAAAATATAGTAAAATGATCAGATATCAAATTATATTATATTGTATCCATATGTGTTACCTCATATCAGATTATATGTATCTTCTCATATATTATATCTGCTGCCCTGCCCTATGCCATCCCCAGCTACGTCATTCCACAGTGGCCAGAAACTATACAATCACTGCCATTTTCTCAGGACATAACCCCCAACCCTACCACCACCACTACCAGTCAACTGTATATAAAAAGCCAATGAGAGCTTCTGTAATGTAGGAGTGTTTTACAGATGACACCATTGAGCCATTGAAAGCATGCTGCAATTATAGTGCTAAACAAATCATCTGAGGTTAAAGAAGACTACTCAAACTTTGGGAACAATTGCTCTGGCTGCTAATATAAAATGAGAACATGGTATCCTACTAACAGCCACATTGACTCTCATTTTCCTACTCAGATCAAATAGACCAGCAGCAGCAGCAGGGACAGTCAAGTTGGGTTAGGTATGGAAAGTGGTGAAAT
Source organism: Neoceratodus forsteri (assembly GCA_016271365.2). Classification (NCBI taxonomy): domain Eukaryota; kingdom Metazoa; phylum Chordata; order Ceratodontiformes; family Ceratodontidae; genus Neoceratodus; species Neoceratodus forsteri. The sequence continues at coordinate 603,158,675 of CM057449.1, read as the reverse complement.
ATGATAGTTAATTTAAGTAAGCCAATCACTGTGACAGCAGCCCGAGCCAACTGATGTGTCCCTTGGCACTGGGCTTACACTGTGTCAAAAAGGGTTAAACAACTACTATCTAGAGCCCATTCCAGTGTACATATCTCAGCAAAGACTTTCCTTTCTGTAAAAAAAAAAAACACTGCTTGAGTCATTACATGTCCACACTAAGCTGACCAGCTTTCTTCCTGCTTCTTTGTGTACTGACAGTTCTGAAACATCTTGTCTACAGTCTGACTTCCAAAAACAAACCAAGCTCTATATTGTAATCATCCGCCATCCATCATGAATCATATTTTCAGCATCTCATGATATGGGTGAGTCAATCTGAGCAACTCAATGTAAGTGACTTGATTTGACAGCCCGAAATAAGAGCGAGTGGGAAAGGATAATGAGGAGGTGGAAAAGCAAGTGTTAAGGACAAGAACTGTAAAAATGGAGATATGCTCACTGTGAAAAGGAGGTATAGGGGAACAGTATATGACAGGTAGTTTGGGCCAGCAGTTGCCAGCTGTCCATTTGCATAGTGTTAGGGGTGTGTGCCTGTGGTGTGAGAGGCTCTGTGTTCAGAGCTAGCTGCGTGTGCAAAATTTTACTGCTGGTTGGGACTTAGTATTTTGTTCCTGTGTCCTATTGATCCAAATTGCCCCTCCCAAAGTTTCCCCTATACCCCAGTGCCAGGTCCCCCCTTGGAGTTGATAACCATTATAATGGTGGTGCAGGGGATTCAAATGCCCCCACATGGGGGAGTGCGTGGGGCATAGCCCCCCCGCATAAAAAAAGTAAATATCACCCATTGCGAGTATGGTGCTGATCGGTGCTGTTTTCTTTTCAGTGTAGTGCCTGTCGCTGTTTGTGTTTTCCGTGATGTGCACCTGCTGATATGGCAATCGTGATTTTGCTTTATCTCATTTCACATGGAACCATGTTTTCTTCACCCATCAATAAAGCAAAATTGAAGAAAAAGAAGAAGAACTAGTAATAACTGCATTAAAATAAAAACTATAGAAGTTGAATGATTCTGAAAGCAACACATCCTTTTCATCCTGCCTCGATTATGAACCACATTTTCCCAGCCCGTAAAGAATTAATATGAATTGATCAATAATAATAAAAAAATAATAATAGTTATATTGCTATCATTGTCTAATATGATCATCGTACTATTTATTACAATCTTACTACAACATTCCTTAACAACTGATGAATTTAGTTTTTTAACTAGAAAGTGATAGCAAATATTTAATTTCACAACCTCCTCGTCATCATGCTTGTTCTCTTCTGCTGTCTCCTCATACTGTTAGTACCAGACAAGAGAGAGATCACATGAAAGACTTGGACAGTGATGATCCTAAGATAACCAAAGACATTTGGGAACTTTTGAATAATGAATGCCAGTACCATCCAAACATTTTGGAGGAAGACTCAGACGTGCTACTAAGGTTCATGATGCAGACTTTTCTAGCAGAGCCACTGTTAAGGACAAATAATGATTCAATCAAATTCTGGCAAGACAGGCAAGTTGCACTGGTTAAACTGGTTTTGTATTTTCCCAGATGCCCTCCAACATCAGTTGCTTCAGAAAGATGTTTCAGTAGCACTAGGGATATTGTCTCAAAACATTGCTCAAGGTGAGATCAAGAGAATCTTGAATTCTTACCCTCTTCTCAAATTCCTGTTACCACAGATTAACTATCTATTCAACTATTCACATGTCCAACAGGAGGCATCTACTACTATTCTACTTCTATACCACTTGATAGCAACTCTCCCCAGACTCCTACTGGCACAATGCTCTGACTTACATCTCCCAGCAGTGGTTGTGTGACCCCTCCTCCTGATGACACTACAACAATGTTCGCATTATCATCATCAGTGAGCTCAATATGATCAGGTATGCCACTGAGTACACAGAATTGGTATTTGTTAAATACAACCTGTCATCCCATCCACCATGATTGGCACAGCGACACAGTGAGTGAACTGACTGTGCATAAGCACACACAGTTCTCCAGTCCAATGTCATAGATCCAGTAGATAACTACTAAAACATTGGCTGCCAGCAGGCAGTGTCTATGTTCATACTAACCTCAATGAATGTGGAAAAAAAGAAAACTTAAAGTTATAATAAAAAAAAAATCTAGGAAAAACAAATTTCAGTCCATGGATGTAAAATATTGTGAAGGACATTACAATGCTCTATGTTTAATTTTTCATTTCTTTTCATTTTTAATGTTTTTTAATGCATAACTTCTTTTTCTGGGGGTGTGTTATATAATCTATTATTTTATTTGTTGATAACTGGATAAGGATCACTAGGTACTAGTGCCTGTTTTCAGGGGCAACCCAGGGAGCACTGTAGCAGTTCAGTGAATTGCTCATAGACACACAGTATGCAAGTAGGAGGTTGTAGAAATCAACCCCAGGTCTGCTGGATGTACTTGACTCATTCACTGCTTGTTACTCTAACCTCTAGGCTCTACCAGCAGCCTCAAAATTGGAAAATCAATTGGACCAGACAGAATATTGTAACTGGCATGGAGATGAAGCAGGGGCCAAAAGGAGGTTTGTATACCATGAGATGAGTCATGTATAGTATCTGTAACTGTAGCTCACACTGGGCTGTTGTCTTTTAGGTTTTGTTAAAACACCACAAACAGCAATTCACAGTAGATGCATGCCCAAACCCCATGTCACAACTCAGCTACAGTAAATAATATTTACTGTGGACCTCAAAGGATTTTACACACACTGATTTGTAGTATGTTTTTTACATATGGTTTGTTGGGTTGCTGTGTAGAACAGTGTTAAATACATTTACTTTACCTTACCATGATTTCACTAGATGACTTTTTTTGGATTTAATGCACACCCTATCATGTTACCATTTACTTGTTCACTTGTGAGATATATGCATACCATCGGTCACTCAGAACCATGTGCTACCTCCAATTTACCAAATGATTGATGACACTATGTAGCACAGTGCTGATCTATAACAAGTTATACTGTAACAGCCACACACATGAAAGCTGGTTTCAGCAGCTCCATAGAATTACATTCTGTTTTAAAAGACTCTATTACTGTACATATGTATAGCCACAACCTTGCTGATCAACAGTTTGCAGAGGAGCCCCTCAAAGTATTGACCAGCACTGCCATGAAATAGTAACACTTTTCTGAAAAAATGGAATAATGACCATGGACTGTATCATTTGATGTTTTTTGTTGTGTCCATGGGCATAACATAAACTGCATTCAATGGATCATCAGGCTCTGATATTAATGAAATGATAACTGATGACTGATAAGAATGCATGACTTGTGTAGGGGGTATATAAGTCATGCTTGTGCAACATAGATGTAACTTTTATCTATGCTCTCTCTGTACCTGCTAAAGAGACTACACCACTTTCTGAGTGTTGTAAAGATGCTGGCATCATCTTGAGGAAGTGTCCATCCCTAGAGGCATTGCAGAGGAGAGGCCAGCTTTTAGCCAAAGGTATGTTAGGGAAAGGCCAAAACCCATAAGTGGAGAGAGGAGCCCTAGAAGGAGGAGGAGAGGATGATGGAAGCAAAGAAACAAGCATTCAAAAGGGAAGCTTAGGCATGCTTAATTTATGTACCAGTCAGTGAGGGAGTGTAGCTAGTTTCTCTCTGCCCACAAAATCACAGGCAACAGCTTTTGCATTCAATGGACCATCAGGCTTCTGATATGAATAGAATAACAATGGTTGATTGATAGTAATGAATGAGTGGTACAGGAGGTAGACATGTAATATTTGTGTATAATAGATTCATTGTTGGTGTACACTCTCTCTCGGTCCCTACTACAGGAACTACACACATTTGTGAAGACACAGGAACCCTCTTTCATGAAGGTTCCACACCCTAAGGTGCCACAGGAGTTAGGCCCCCTTTTATCCAAAGGTACCTTTGGAAAAGGCCCAAAACACACACTATGAGTAAAACAGATATAACAATAAGGAGATAGGTGCAGTCAGAAACACTAGTGTTGAAATGTAACCACCAACAGACACTACTTCTCTGTGGAATGAGCAAGTAATAAGCCACAACAGCTTGTGCATTAAAGGATTAACGATGCATGCCCGAGAGGACTAGTAAGATATGAGGCCAGAGGCTGAGGGTCCCCACAGTCCTGGGAAGTGCATTGTTAATCCATTAACGTATGCTCCTGGATCGGATTATTGCACTTATAAAATGGCTTGTTGGTATTTTCCAGAAGAAAATAGAAATCAAATTATGGAAGGCTTTTGGTAAGTAAATGTAAAGCTGTTTAAATGTGTTTGAAATTGTATTTGTGAAAATAAAAAGTCCCTGCTCTTGCTTTCTTTTTATTACCAGCAGGTATTGCATTGTATTGCCAGCAGGTGGTGCTGCATATTAGTTTTACCAGAAGACAGAAAAATTCTGGAGGATGTTGGCACTTAAATCCTGAGTCTATTTATTTACCTGCAATCAGATGAACCCAGGTAGTGGCATTATACTTTTTTTTTAATCTATTCACTGTATAATTCTGCCCCACTGCCCTCTACTCACTCAATAGTGTTTAGAATATTGCCTCCGCTCTCACATCCTCGTCTCAGTTTTGGCAGTCTTTACACTTGTGCCTTAGATGAATTGTCAACACATATTACCTTTGACTCCTGGTACTATTAACAGTTATAAAAAATATATTAATGCTGATTCTGCCACACCACCCTCACTTTTCTTACTGGTGTTCACACTATTGCCTCCATTCTGATATCTTCATCTTGCTTTTGGTAGTCAGCCCACCAGCTTGCTAGCTGAGTCATCAGCACATATCATCTTTAACTTGCAGAACTGATCAATGGCTGTAGCATGTGTCAAAAAATAAAACATTGAAGGTACAGTACTTTGTGCCATGGCTTATTTTTTCAGAATTGGCAGAGGACATAATAGGGATGGGATCTGGATGGGTGCCATTTTAGGCATGTCTGTGTGTGGCTTGGACAATGCATGTGGTTGAAAGCAGTTACCATGAGTGAAGACAGTGCAGTTTCAATATAGGCCAAAAGGTACTTAGAGAAGGACTTTGGTGGATAAATAATCTAGGAAACCTATGGAAAATTATTTGAAAATGTGGTGCCCGGCTGGGATTGAAGTATCTTTTTAAAACCATTAAGAATCACCATCAAAACACCTATTTTTATTGTTGATGTAGTAAAATATGAACATTTCAATATGGTGGCTACTTTTCTTTTAATTTTTGGTATGTAATGATATGTGACGGTAGGTAGAATTTTGAGGCCAAAATGAGATCTGACATCTGGCCATACTTCAATAATATTTTAATGCACAGTCAGGTGATGCCTCTCAGTCAATGAACATTCTAGTTTTTTCTGCCATTTTATAATTTAATATAGTATATAATACATATGATGACCATTGGCATGAAGGAGAGGAAAATACCTGTGTGGATGAAACCTCTAGAGAACAAAGACCTAGGCTGGAATTCCTCTAAGCTGCTGCTTGCTATGTATGTCTGGAAAATAACCTCAAATATGTCTCTTCAATTACAGAAAAGAAGAGTCTCTCATTCTGTCTAACATATTCTGCCTTCCTAAAGGTCTTGCATGATTGGACATGCAACCAGAGAACTCTAACAACATGAAAGAACTCCACCACAGGAAATACTCTGAGACTGCAACCCACCCAAAGGAATGATGGTATTACTAAATATATCCTGAAGAAAAGGAAAATGATATCAGCTGCATCAGGCTTGGCAGCCACATACAGTAGTCTCCTCTGAAAAACAAGACTCATTATAAAAAGATGGGGTTAGGCCCTGAAGGGCAAGGTCAAGCCAAGCCCTTGAGTGGCAAGGCTGTTAGTTACTAGTCCTTTAGGGGCAGGACAGATGAATCCTTGATGGTCAGGAGTGATCAGACTATGAAGACAATTTTGGTATTTGTTCATCCACACCTTAGGTAAACCAGTCTTCCAAGGCAAATAGGAGGACTAGACATAGGATGGCAACTTTTGATGTAAGCACTCCTGTCCTCAAGGCCTGCTGTACCAGGGGTACACATTACCTTATAGCTGGGTCACCTTGTTGCACATTATTCACTCCTTGCTGACCGCAACCCTTCACAAGGGTGAAGAAGGGGAGTGTTAAGAAAAGGACTTGGAAAAAGGAACAATCCTGAACAAATATTTTTGTTCAGTATTCACAGAAGAGGAGGAAGATGAGGGACCACATTTAAGTGACAGGAGCAATAAGGGGAGAAAGGTGGACAACAGTCCATTTATGGAGGAGAGAGTTCTAAAGAAACTTGCAAAACTGAAAGTGGGCAAGGCAATGGGACTAGACTGGATGCATCTTGGATTATTAAAGGAGTTAAGGAAGATGCTGGCAACACCACTGGCAGCCCTGTTCAATGAACCATTGGAAATGGGAGTGGTTCCAGAGGACTAAAAGACTGCAGATATAGTCCCACTGCACAAAAGTGGGAGCAGGAAGGAGGCTGGAAACAACGGACCAGTCAGATTGACCTTGGTGGTGGGGAAAATAATGGAATTACTGCTAAAAGAAAGGATTGTGGAATATCTTGAATCCTGCAGAGCACTGGATCTGAGGCAGCATGGATTCACAGTGGGAAGGTCATGTCAAACAAATCTGATAGATTTATTTGACTGCATGACCAGGGAAGTTGCTCGGGGGGAACAGTGGATGTGGCCTACCTGGACTTCAGCAAAGCCTTTGACACCATTCCAGATAAGAGGCTCATAAACAACCTAGACAGCCTGAGAATGTTCCAAGGGTGATAAACTGGGATAGAAATTGGCTGAGGGATAGAACACAGAGGGTAGTGGTCAATGGAGATCAATCCAAGGAAAGGAGGGTGACAAGTGGGGTGCAATAGGGGTCAGTTCTGGGGCCAGTCCTATTTAATGCCTTCATAAGTGACACTGCAAAGGGGCTAGAAGGAAAGGTATATCTCTTTGCAGATGACATTAAGATCTGCAACAGGGTAGACACTCAAGGAGGTGTGTAAAAATTAGGAGGGACCTAGGTAAACAAAATGAATGGTCAAGAATGTGGCAGCTATGATTCAATGCAAAGAAGTGCAAAATCATACATTTGGGGCACAGAAGTCTAGGAGAGGCTTACATGATGGGGGAGATACTGATGGCCACCAAACAGAAAAGAGATTGGGGTAATCATACCAGATGACCTAAAGATGGTCAAACAATGTTCCAAAGCTGTGGGGTGAGCCTATGGGGTACTGGGGTGCATAGGGAGAGGTATCACCAGCAGAAGAAAGGAGGTGGTGATGCCATTGCACAAATCATTGGTGAGACCCCCATCTGGAGTACTGTGTCCATTTCTGGAGGCTGCAAGTCCCTAAGGACATAGACTGGGTAGAGACGGTTCAGAGAAGGGCAACAAAAATGGTGCAGGGTCTCCACCAAATGTCATATGAGGAGAGACTGTAGGACCTCAATGTGTATTCCCTGGAGGAGAAGAGTGAGAGAGAGAGGGGGTGGGTGGGGCAGATATGACAGAGACCTTCAAATATCTCAAGGGTATAAATAAGGTACAGGAGGGTAGCTTCTTTCAGAAAAAGAGATGTTCAAGAACAAGGGGACATGACATGAGGATGGAAGGGGGTAGGCTAAGGGGTAAAGTGAGAAAGTATTTCTTCATGGAAAGGGTAGTGAATGCATGGAACAGCCTCCCAGTGGATGTGGTGGAGGTTAACTTGGTAGGAGAATTCAAAAATGCATTGGATAGGCACAGGGGGACCATAGCGTTAGGAAAGAGAATAAAGCAGGAGATCAAGTACGGTCTGTGTTTTTTGTAGCAGATAGAGAAAATGGACAAACTGGGTGGGCCTATGTTATGTGTGATAGTTGAGTATCACCCTCTTATCCACTACTTCAGAAATATAAAAATGGCTAAGGATTTGATTCACTAAGGAGCTGGTATATGCATGATGTGTGCATTGCTGGTTTGCAAAGCTGGCAATATGATGCTGTGTAGCTTCTAGCTTGCAGGCAGCATTCGTCAATGCAGAATGCCCCCATAGGGCCAAGTGGGGCACAGTACAGGTGATAGGGGAAGTACAGCGGAGGAGTAGAAACAAATGGTCTTTCCATCAGCAGCCCAGTCCAGACAGTTAGTGGATTCTCCTCCTTTTCTTCTACAATGAATTTTGACATGTGGCAATCAATGGAGGGGATTGCTGTATCTCTTGCAAGAAGAAACAATTTATATGAAGGAATATATAATATGTCTACTATCACATCGAACCATAAATTGTCTCTTCTGAGAACAATACATTTGCCAGTGGCATCAGATAACCCCTGGCACAAATAATGGAATGCAAATAAGGCTTTGCAGATATTACCGTGCTCAAAGGGTGTTTGCACATGGTAATGGTGCAGAATCTGCCACATACATGTCTGCACATGCAGGAGTACCATGCATATAATGTACATACCCCCCCCATCCATATATTATGGCCTCTTCTGCCACCAAAGTTAGGTCTTATGTCTCTCAACATCTTCCTGGTGCTCCAGTAGGCCCACAACATGATCTGCCAATACACCACGTTCCTGGTAGTCCAATAGATTCCCCTTCTTAGACTTGTTTTCAGCACATACACTTTTCTGATTCTAGTCTCTTGCCAAATGTTGTCTCCTGATGTCTCTGTGCAGTCGCATAACAGTATGACACCTTCTACCACAAACCATTTCTAATTTACTGTAGTAGGCATTGCAACACTGCTGCAATAGTTCCACCTCACTTTGAATAGCAGTGCTGGCAATTTTATTTCCAAATCTGCCACCTTTTGCATATCATCTCACTTTGATGTATGGTGGTGGTGCAAAAATGCTCCCCATTTCCATTTAAGCATTGCTTAGCACAGGTTGCATGCAAACAACAGCACTAACTTGTGCCACAACAGTTTAGTGCTGGTCCCCTGAGAGTGAGAATCAAGTCAGCTATGTTTTTGATTGGTCCCACTTTAACTATTTAACCTTCTGAATCCTTTAAAAAGGGAGGTACATTTATTCTTCATAATATGGTAATTGATGACACACAGCAAACCATTACTGCATTACAAAGGTGAATGGGTTATTATTTTTCAGTAATTAAATAAACTAATAAACTGGTTACTCTGTTATCATTACAACTATATAAGCAGACTTTTACATAAAAGAGCAAAAGGGGGTGGAGGTTTAAGCCAGTTAATCAAATTCTGGTATATTGTAAAACAGAGTCATTAGACCCAAAATAAAAAGGCCTGATCAGATCTTGACTGACATATTTTCATATCTCGGTGTCAAGATGTTTGATAGTTCCATAGAACAAATACTGTGGGAAAGCCAGAAGAGCAATTACAGTTCAGCATTAAAGATTTCTATTTAATCACTAAAGGAACAGAGTTGAACTACATTTATGTTTAGTTTTGCTATAATTACCTGACTGAAAATGGAAAGAACAAAATTGCAAAAAGCTGCAATTTGAAAGTAATGGTTAAAATGGTTGAGGAAGGTTGACCTTGTGGCACAGTGTTTGCCCTCTGGGCTGCCATCTAGGGGACCTTTGGTAAGGAAAGCAATGCGGGTACAAACCCAAAAGATGAGGACCTAATTTTAAGTGGGCTCTTCTAGAATAAGACATCATTGTAGCCTTTTTTTCAGTATCAACTGTGCATTTCACAAAAAAATGGATTACAAAAGATGTTAGACATTAGACAACAGTTTGGACACACGATGTGAGATGAAGATGGCCAATAATGAGTAATAGCATTCTTACTGAGCTCTGAGACCCTAACACTCTTTTTTTGATCTCGTAGTGAAGGCATCAGTAAATTTTCAGTTCGGACCTGCTAGTATGGAGCCGTTTAACATTAAGCTTGATAAACTGTATAAAAAAAATAAAAAAAAATAAAAAAAACTTCAAGAACATGAGAGAAAAGAAAAAAGAAAAATGTGGAGTCCCTCACCTGTCTTGCCTGATGCTGCTACTCCTGATAGGCATGAAAGGGTTGGTCCAAAAGACAAATTTGTGTCTCCATTGCCCTCAGGTAGCTGCAAGAATGGCTAGTCATCTGCGGTTGAGATCAGAAGCCCCAGTCCCGAAACTCCAACAACTAAAACTGTAACAGCTGTTAAATCCAAATCTACTACTGAGCCAATACCTTCTCCTAAGCTGAACTCTTTAGTGGAGGTGAATAAGAGCTACCAAGTTCCTATGTAGATTATGATGAAGTCTGATGAAAAGTTGGAAACTCTGGTGTTTAGATGTGAGAGTGTAGAGTGCCAAACCGCATAAAATGAAAAATCTATTGAACTGCAGAACAAACATATTGCCTTTTCAACAAAACTGGGAGTCAACTTCTTTGTTAGTTAACTAAGAGTTATGAGATAACGTAGCCCAATCAAGAAAAATTGAAAACCTTGAAAACTGTGTCAGGAAAAATAACTTGTGAATAGTTAGGCCTTCAAATCTTGAAAATGCTGAATATGTGCCATGGGACATAGTTAAACTTTTTTCTATACCAGCTTGGGCTGCAGACAAAATGCAATGCCTCCACTCATTAAAGCCTTCAGACTTTAGCTTCGAGTAACTAAAAATTCAGTCATCTGTATCTAGTTTTCAAATAATCAGACCTTCAACTGTCTTAGTGCAATTTGCACTAGAGTGTAACTGATAATGCCTAATCAAGCAAGTGCAGTATTTGCAAAAAACTGTTACTGCAGACATTAGAGTTGAAGAATGCAAAGTACACAAAATAAGGACATGAAAAAAACATTAGGATTTTGGGTCTCCAGTGTATTGGCGAATAAGTGGTGGGGTCTTCCTTGGGGTTGTCAACCCTAATGCTCTCCCCCTCTGCCAATTCCATAGTCTCCTGTCCAAAGCACAAGATACCGCTGCAAGCCAGTGTGACAAAGTGATACACACTTCAAAGGTAGAGAAGTATGGCTTGCCACACATTGCCAAGAGAATATTTCATCTGACCGCATCTGCTCAGGGGAAGGGGTGGTCATTAGGGTTGACAACCCCAAGGAAGACCCCACCACTGATTCACCAATACTCTGAAGACTCAAAACCCTAATGTTTTTTCATTTCCTTACTTTGTGCACTTTGTGTTCTTCAACCCAAATATTTGCACTGATGTAATTTTTGTGCAATTAATTTCACTTTTTTCTGATATTGGAATGTATTGAAGTAGTTGGTCAATTTATTCTGATTTCTTTTATATTTTTAAAAGTGGAAAACAGACTGCCCATCATACTGGTGTTGCCACATAAAAATATGTTTGTTTACATTCCTAGATCAACTCCATCTGCATCTTCCAGGACTTGGGAACAACCACAACACAGTCTAAACACTCAAGACGTAGTGTGAGGAGAGGAGGCAACTGCATCATAAGTGGCTGCACTATTTAGGGGTGTTTCTAATGTTCAGGAAATTACAATGTGTGTAGACTATGGATTTGAAATAAAACAAGGATGTGTATAATTGTGCCATTAGCATGTGTTTTAGTTCTACTAAGAAAGGAGGCAGATAAAACAACCAGCAAAACCAACGTATTATAGAGAAGGTAGTCAATTATAAAATGGAGGTTTTCAACTAGAAATAATGGTGCAAAAAGGGTTGACACTATCCCTTTAAAGCAAAAATTCTTAACATTCCATGATTCAACAGCAAAATCAAACTTTCCAGCAAACAAAAGCACTAGTTTCCACAGTTGAGCTTGCCTCCTCATGTTTGATTATGTGTTCACATTATCTCTCATTTTTGATTGTCTCCCTTATTCAGTTGACAAAAGGAGAGGTTTGTATGTATGCATCTCAAGTCTCAAATTTTAAGGGCCAAAAGAATATTATGGATGGGGAAGACTCCTGTTTGGGTGATAGTCTGATGGCCTGAGGATTCTTTATGTGCAAGTTACTGCTGCTCCCTTTGCAAATGATTACATTCCTACTCTCTTTCACTACTGGCCTTCTGAACGAGACCCAGGGCATTTGCCCCTATGAAGGAAAGCTGTCCCAGCTTGCTTCACAAATGGTGGGGTGGGATGTCCCCTAAGCTGCACCACTTACTACCCACTATACTTTGTTTTTCTCTGGGCTGCGGTGGGCGTAGGGAGGGTCCCCTAATCTGCATCACTCACTACCCGCCAAGCTCTGTTTTTATCTGGACTGCAGAGTCCCTTTGAGGTGCATGATGTATGCCAACTCAAAGATCCCCTCATCCACTGCACTAGGCACCATTCCATTGTTCACTGCAATCCAGTTTGGGTCAGCCTCTGCAGCACATTTTGCTCCATAGCAGAAAAGGCAGGCATGCGTGAAGTCCACTGAGTCAGGGCCACCAGACAGTGAAGGGCTTACATACATCCACCAAGGGTCATTGTGGGCAATAGCACCAGTTCAGAATCAGAACAGCCCCATCTTGCTGCCCTTTAGTTGCAGTGCTGCTGCCATCATGGTCAGGAGATGAAGCCTATAAAGTTACTGAATGAGTTGCTACCACTGGGGTCTACAGACTGTACCCCTTAGAGTTGTTCAAGCCATTGCCATCTCGCCCTCTACCTCCCATTAACAGAGATTGGTGTCTGTTTTCTTCCTGACTGCCCATCTCTGTGCTCCTCTCGATCATGTCATGAGCGTATAATAAAGGGCTGCCTTAGTTGCAACATGTGCTTGTTGATTGGAGTTGTGCGATTGCGGTACATGCAATTTATTTATATTAGTTTTTTTATTTATTTATTTAGTTATTCAAAAAAAACCTTTGAGCACAAGCTCTTTTACAAAGGTTCCATGTCATAGATTGCAAAACAAAGTACAGCAGGAGAAAGCAAAGCTACATTACAATGAACGATACAGCTTGGATTCAGAACTTACAGAATAACTCAAAACATAGGTACAAGTTACATAACAAGAAAAAACACTTTATATGAATGTCGAGGGATAAGCCACCATAAAGTGCCTTGTCAGTAGTTCAGAAGGATGGGGTTAGCTGGCAGAGGGGTGAAGAAGGGAGGTATGAGAGAGAGAGAGTGAGTACTAGTGGTGGAGGTGAGAGGGTGGGGGAATACAGTATAGGGAGAGAAATGATGGGATAAGAGGAGGCTCAGCAGAGAGGATATGCTAGAGTAAAATGGTGGAGTGTGAGGAGGCATGGCCAGGCAGCTAGCATTAGTAGTGACTGTTTGGGAAACTCGCGGGACTGTGAGTTGGGGGAGGGAGAGGAGTGGCAGGTTATATTAATTTACAAAGATGCCTCTCAGCCACTTCATTCTAGAACAGTATAGTGGACTGGATTATAACAAACCAAAGCTGTTCAAAGTGCAGCAAGTGCTTGTGTTTCTCTATGTTTGTCATATGATATACTGTTGCGTTTTCATATAGTGTTATCATGTTTCATATATTGGATTGTAACTGTTACTTTTTTTTAAAAGTAACAGTTTTGATCCAATATGCAAAACACAATAATGCTATATGAAAACATAACAGTATATCATACAACAAACATAAGGAAATACTACAAAGGTACATCCCAGTTTTGCAAGAATTTAGCTATCTTCTGAATGCTTATTTTTAACACTGCACATGCCCAATGATCAAAAATGTTTCATAAATTATTTAAAAACTACTTGACTTCAAAACATAAACACCACAAAGGCACATAACATTGGGTAAACTCTATCCAACCTGAACATTTTATGTTAAAAATCATTATACCTTTTCAGTTATTGACAAGCAAAAAAAAGTCTTAAAAACATTCATTTTTATGTTTTTTGCACCTTTGTAACTTTGTCCCCACTGAACTGATGCGCATGAAATTTTCAGGATCAGCAGATCCTTGCACAAACATTGTCTTCTAGATTCCATGTAAATTGGTTGAATGGGGACAATGTTATTAAGGAGCAAATATTAGGTTTAACATTGAAGTACTTACTCAACCCTAATATACAGACACAACTGTGCCTTTATAATATCCTTAGGTTAACCCCCAAATGCAAGCAAGAAGATGATGCTTTATTCAGTACCATTCAAATGCACAGCAGATTGGGGTAAGTTAATTTTACTTTACCCCTGTAAAGCTAGAATAATTCTTCAGTCTACAAAATAATTGTTTTATGGCCTGAATCAGTTTTCAGAATTTATTAAGAATAAGTAATCTAAAAAATAAGTTCTGATTCTACAAGTTCATCTGATGCTGATATTAATGATATTGATATTGATTTGGATCTTGGGTCCACTGATATACTGCCAGAAAAAGAGAATGTTTGAAGTGCACCTACACTTGAATAGAACCTAGAAAACTGCATTTGAGCTTTGACTTAAAGTGCTGTAGTGAAGGTTCATCTATGGACTCAGACATGACAAAGTTTCCTTTGATCATTATGCATTGACTAGATACTGAAGACATCCCTATACCTGATATATCAGAAAATGAAATAATAGTCAACACTTAAATTAATGAACATTTACTATTCTAGGTAACCAGAAAAAATGTAAAATGTCAATCATACATTCAATTATTTAATAAACTCTTGTATTTGTGTCTCTTAGGGTTAAAAAAAAAAGATCCTTGGACTAGAGATCCATTGAGTGATTATATATTTAATTTTAATATTTTCTATTTTTGAGTTATGAATGGCTTATTCAATTACATTTTTTTCTTGCATTATATTTGTACTTTCTTGTCATGTGGCTTTGACAGATACATAATATTGTTGTCTGGTGAAATCAGGGGTTCCAAAGTGGTACCATTGGTACTGTACCTAGCATTTCACAACCTATATATTTACATTAGTACTCAGGTCTATTTCAATCAGATATGTCATGCTCACTGGGACTATTATACATATTCCAAAGTGATAGAATTACTCATTGGATAAGAAGCATTATTAGGGGACAAAAACTGACTCTCTGGGATGTTTCTCTACATTTTGTATTTTATTAATATTCCCATGGGGTTTAACAGCTGTAAAAAAATAAATACAATTTAATATGAATGAGCATTTATTACTTATTGCAATTTCTCAATGTAAACTGTAGTACACTGATCAATTCCTATTGTACTATTTATAATTTCTTCTTTGTTAAATTTAATGTGCAGTCTCCCTGCACTATAAGGACTACTTTGCTTTGAACCTGTTTGCCTTAGGGTAATGAGCATTCTTTTTCTTACTAGAGTAGTATAAACCTAATGTTTATCTGTATTCACTTTGA
This sequence comes from Neoceratodus forsteri, assembly GCA_016271365.2. Taxonomy (NCBI): domain Eukaryota; kingdom Metazoa; phylum Chordata; order Ceratodontiformes; family Ceratodontidae; genus Neoceratodus; species Neoceratodus forsteri. The sequence continues at coordinate 603,143,396 of CM057449.1, read as the reverse complement.
ATTTCAGCAATGTATGCAGAGTAAAAGTACCCTCCATATATGTATTGAAAAACTGAAAAATAAAAGTTAAAGAAACAGACAGTATAACACTTTTTGGTTGTACTCTGTCAGTGCCACTGCTTAGGACTTTTCTGGAAAATCTTTCCCACACAAAAAGCAACATGTTTTAGATTGGTTTAAATGATTGTCAAAATCAGCATGCATGTGGAGAAAAAAGATCAGTGTGAATAAAATGCATGCAATTCATCAGCTCTAGCCAAGCTCAGTGTGACTTTTCAATAGTCATGAAAAGTTGGCCTGAAATGATAGTCTGACTCGTAAGAGGCCTGGGTTACCTCCTGCTTAGTGCATGTTGTCTCTTACTAGTCAGTGGAACAGACTGTGAAACATGGTAGTCCATGCAAAATCTGTGACTGAGTAAAAACACAGATGGGACAGAGACAAGGAAATAGTTCAAACTACAGGAAAAGGGAACAGATGTAGTCTAGGAAGAGGATGTCAAAAAAACTAACACTGAGGCTATTGACTAATAACTCTGATCTTATGTAGGTCAGGAATGGCTTCAGGTAGGAATATAGGCAGAGTAGGTAGGCCATTTGGTCATTTCCTGCCATCCAGTTCTATGTATCAGTGTATCTACAGTATGCAGTAGTCTGGAACCATAGCCTCCCTCTTCACCAAGGCTGCAATGAAGTGCCCCACTTTCATAAAAGGCACAGTCAATGTTACTTATTAGGAGGAGAGTTTGGAAACCAGTCTCTAGCTCTGTGGGAGTAGAAGAGGCTAGTTACAGTTGGCTAATGTCCCAGCTGTAGACCCACTACCATTACAGTTCCTTTGCTTGTGCCGCAAAATTGCAACCTGTGAGTAATTCCCCTCCCTCTGAAGATAGCGATGCTCACTTTTTTGCATGTTATCAACAAATGACCTTGGGACTTTGCTTCCTTTCTCAACTTTTTCTGACCTACAGTTGTGATGGTAGATGATGTTACTGTGAGTAGTATAACAGACCTCTCTGAGGTTCCTTACGCTACTCACCTATCAACACCTTTTTCTTTCTAAACAGCATATGCCTCCATCAAGAACCAACAGAAATGTGAATTGGGATCAGGTGAACTGAGTGAGGAATGGACAGGTTCCCTTACCCCTTCATACAACATATCAAGTTGTTTTCTTCTTTTTTTCTCTGTCCTCTCCCTTTTATCAGTCACCTTTCTATAGTTAGCCTTTGACAGATATGTCAGTTTCACTCTAAAATCATCATATAGTGTATGGTGGAACATTGTTCCAACTTGCTTTTCATCTCAGCTGAAATGGTGTTGTACCACAGTTCAGAAGTCATCTGATGTAAGTCTACCCTTCTGTGGTGCAACAGCGTTCCATCTGATTTAAAAAAGTGCATGTGCCACAGGCAACAGAAACTGCAGGATTAACCAGATAGAAACTCCCAGTGGTGGTGGTATAATCACTCCACCGGTCTGGATTTCAATAAGGCCTTTGACACCGTTCTGCATGGTGGAATGGTGCATAAGCTGGACAGACTAGGGGTGGACCACAGGATCACCAGGTGGGTTGAAAACTGGTTGAAGAGAAGGAGTCAGATGGTGGTGGTAAATGGGACACATTCCAGGGAATGGGTGGTGACCAGTGGGGTGCCACAGGGGTCAGTGCTAGGACCAATAATCTTAAACATCTATGTTAGTGACCTAGCGGAGGATCTGGAGGGATGGGTGTGCCTGTTCACAGATGATACAAAGGTCTGCAATAGGGTGGATTCACCTAGTGGGGTGCAAGCCATGAGATGGGACCTTGAGAGGCTGGAGAGGTGGTTTGACACCTGGAAATTGAAGTTTAATTCACAAAAGTACTCATTGATGCACCTGGGGAGGAGGAATAGGAGGGAAACATACTCCCTTGGGGGGTTGGTGATTAAGGAGAAGGAAACAGAAAGGGACCTGGGGATTATGGTATTGTGTGACCTCAAGGTGGGCAGCCAGTGTAGCAGTGTGTGGGTAAGGCAAATGGAATGTTGGCTTGCATTGACAGGTGTTTTAATAGCAAGAAGAGGGAGGTGCTAATGCCATTACACAGAACCATGGTCAGGCTGCATCTGGAGTATGGGGTGCAGTTCTGGAGGCCTCACCTACAAAGAGATGTTGAGTTGATGGAGAGGGTACAGAGAAGGGCAACCAAAATGGTATGAGGGATGCAGGATGTACCCTATGAGAGAAGATTGAGAGGGCTGAATTTGTACCCTCTGGAGACTGGGGGGGGGGACATGATTGAGATCTTTAAGTATCCAAAGGGAAAAAATAAGGTGGAAGGTGATATCTTGTTTAAATTGAAGAAGAGAGTGAACACGAGGGGACATAGCCTCAAACTGGAAGATAGGCAATACAGAGGTAATGTCAGGGAACAGTTTTTCATGGAGAGGGTGGTGAAGGCCTGGAACAAGCTGCCGGAGGAGGTAATGGCAGCTAAAATGGTGAAGGGGTTCAAGAGGGCCTGGGATAGATTTAAGGGGTTGGGAAAAGAGGGTGGAAGCATAACAGAAGGAGGGAGGTAGGGTGTTGGGCAGACTAGATGGGCCATGGGGCCTTTCTCTGCCATCACATTTCTGTGTACTGTATCTGTGTGTGTGTGTGTGAGACAAACAAATCTTGCAGATGTAGGATCAATGAGATACCAAAGAAATATAAAGGAACATCCAGATATAGTAAGTTACAAAAAAAAAAGCAGGATCAACCAGATATTTTAAATTACTTACCAAATAAAAAAAAAAATGATTCCTCACAGTGACTCCTCTCGCTTAGTGAGAAATACAGTGGCCATTTGTTTTTAATCCTTCCCACATGCAACTAACATCCAATGGAAGACCGAGCTAGTGATGTAGATATGTCTGGTTCCTAACAACCATGAAATTCACCCTGGCAACCAGCTCAAACTTTCAGTGGCAAACAATTATTTTTTCTATTTAAAAAACAAAATAAGTGCTAAACTATATATAAATTATTTGGGGGGGGCATCATAACCAGAATCGTACTTGAAATATCCTGGTACAAGATGAGCCTGAAAAAGGATCCCAAGCATGCTTCCCGAGGCTTGGACATCTATCTTTCCTTTGTGAGCTCCTCAACGGGACCCGGGCCAACTGCTGAAAGTGGAGTAGTGCAGCCGGAGTTACCCTCTGCTCAAATCCTGGTGATGCTGACTAAACTACAGGCAATGGGAGATGAAACTAGCAAGCAACAAGCTGCAGTGAAGGCTAACCTTACGGAAAATGAATCCAAAATACAAGAAAATTTCACTGCTATTCAAGATCTCAAAGAAGTAGTTATCAGGCCAAATGTACTGCCACATACAGTATGTTTGGGACTTTACCTTTCTGAAGGCCAAAGTGGACTCCTTGGAAAATATGCAGCACCAAACCAACATAAGGATTATGGGCTTTCCACCTTGTTTTGTGATGAAAACAGAATTATTCCAAGCAGTACACAGGTTAATATTTACTGACCTTCAGTTATTGCCCTCTGATTCTGATGTCAAGCTGGTTAAAATGTTTGCCATTCCTCAATGTCCACGTCCACAAGGTGACTCTATGGGGCCTCCTTCAACTGCAATAGCCACCTTATCTTCCCCATAGGCCTGAATTTCTTTGCTACTGGCTGTGAGGGCTAAAGGGTTTATTGTGTGGGAAGAGAGTCATTTGGCCTTTTTTCCAGACTTGTCAGCACAAACTCGGGCCAAAAAGAAAGAACTGCAAGTCACCAAAAAAGAGCTCCTCCAGCATGGCATTGCAACCCAACTTAATTACCCTGCCAGGCTGCAAGTTCATTGCAAAGCTATAATGCATATTTTTGTGGACCCTGAGGCAACTGCAGCCTTTGCAGTGAAAATAATTGGAGAACTGAACACAGAGGAATAATCAGATGATGAGGGGTGACGTTCTGTGAGCACTTAGTGATATTACCTGCCTTGGCTGACACTTGGACTTAATCATTAAAAATAAAAGGTTTTGGATACTATCTTCTTAGTTAGGCTGGTGAAGGTTGCACTTTACCTTCCAACAGTTTCTGTTGATTGGCAAATCTCCTAGTTAAAGCCATACGGTATCTGCATATGTTTAAAAGTTTGGTATTCCAAGTTTTCTGAGCCTTGTTTGCTGCTCCAATCTAATAATCTTTTTTAGAGTACTATTTGTGCTAAATGGTATGGAAGTTATACTGTTGGTGTGTATGTACCTCTCAATTTGTGAACATTAATCATTTCCTGATGGGAATTCCTGGTTACTCACAGGGTGGGTTGCCATGTCTCACCTTGAGCTGTGAGTAAGCACAACTTAATTGAGACCAGGCCATCGTTATTACTGTCTGCCCATATCCATAGGTGTCTCTGCACCCCCACCCCCAAGCTTTTAGTTCTATTTGGGATCTGTTACACTGCAGTTTAATTATTTTTACTGTATATTGTTGGTGAGAGTGACATGGATCTACTGCATAATCAGGTTGGACTTACAGAAACTCCTACATTTTAATGCTGGTGGTTACCTATTTACTACTATTTAACTGTTCCTAAATTAACTCCTGTACATCCACTTTGGAGGTCTGTATACCTTACTCCTGTTATTTTATGTAGTATGGTATCTACTATATGATCATAAAGTCTATAAATAAAAAGTAAAAAAAAAATAGTGGATGGGCAAATCTATGTAGAACCAGTGAGTTCTGCCACTGCAGGGTTCTGATCCCCACAGACCTCTCAAGCTTTACTCTCAATGTCACAGGGAATCAGAACTCCTCTGTGGCAGAACACACTGGTTTTGCATAATTTCCCATCTACTATTCTCTATCAAGGAGATACTTCTGGTCTTATGTCTCCTCTTCCCCCACTCTGAGTGTATCACCTCCAATATACAGTACTTTTCATTCTCCAATTTCTTGAGCTGAATGATCCAGGACTACAATGCAAACTTTAGTCTCTTACATGGAAGTACACAGTAACAAATTTTGTATGACTATAAAATCCTTACATTTTGACACAATAGGGGAGCTGAAGGCTCCCAGTTAGAAGTTGAAGGCTTTGTTCATGGAAATACAGAAAGTATTATTTCAGGTCCCATGGCAACTTTCTGCTTTAGTAAAAACAGAAGAGAAGCACTGAGTGGATGCAATGTTTGGTGAGATTTAAGAAAAAACAGACTTACATAAACTTAATGAGACAAAAAGTATATTTTTTTTTATTCTGAGGGATTTAGTTTGCCTCCTTTTAGTCAGAAGACATTGTTGCAGTAACTAGAATCACAAGACTTTAATGTACTTCCCATGGAATGTTAAGCTTTAGAAAACTGAAGGAAATAAAAATCACATACAGTGTAGTGGTTTATTTAATCTGCTGTGGATGTTTAACTTATACCTTTTTGTTCTTTTTTAGATTGTCCTTTTCTCCTGTCTTAGAACATAATATTTTTCTCTTTCCTTTTAATAAGGTGAGACATAGGTTTTTTCATTATTATCAGCTGTACTTCCCCATAACGTCAGCGAGCTGTGCCTGTTGCATGCTAGATCACCTTTGCCACACCAAAAAAATAATTAATGGGAATTCAGAAACAGATACGAATAATAACCAGTAACCACTCTGTTCATGTCACAATTTAAAATAAGCTGCATCTCAACGTATCTCTCCCAGTCAATAAATTTAAGTAAATAATGATGAAAACCTGCAGATAGCTACATTAAGAGTACTCTTTTTACTATTTCAAATATAAAAAAAATGCTAAAGCTGATGCAAAATATGGAAATGGAGCATTTTACAAGATAAAAAAGTGCAATGTGAAATATAATATCTATATAGGAAAACCATCTTCACTTATTAAATTAAAAATTACTTGCCATAAATACACGCTGAAGGTGAACATCAAGAAAATATGATTGTAATTTTGCTAATTTTTTTTTTGTGTGGTATTTATTGCATCCAAATAGTTTGAAATAAAAATAGAAATATGGTGTTTTACTTTATTAAGATGTCTGTCTAGGACTGGAAAATTATGGTTTACACTGAAGAAATGTCCTGTTTGCTATAAATATCTAAACAACCAGAACTGTAAGGAAAGGAACCATAAAAACCTCCTTTGAAGATAAATGGAATAAACATTGCATTTTGTTATATTGTTGGCCATGCGTGGATCTCTGTCTTTCAGCCCATTATTTCTAACCAGTTTCACTGCATGTTTTGATTTTATTGACCGTGTTTGTTAAATGATCGCTCTGTTTCAACTACCAGCCTCCTTATGGGAGCCCTGTAATAAGTCTCTATTTTTGTCTGTTTCTCACAGAACATCACATTCATTTTTTGCTAAATTTAGCCTTTTTTTTGAAAGCACATCCAACTTTGCTCTATGGCAGGCTTTAGACTGCAAAGCACAGTAAATGATGAATAAGGTTAAACTCAGAGAAACCTACCACACATCACCAACAATTAACAATTTTTCAAAGAAGAGCTTCCTTACTACAAATCGATCAACACTCCCCCCCCCAACACACCATGAGTGCACACTAGGGCTACAGGTTTTACAGGGTAACTTTTTTTATAAAAAGATAAAAAAAAGAAAATCAATCTGATATCCCAGGAAACTCACCAGCAGATCATCTCTTTAAAGGTTAATTAAGAACTGTTGAAGAATGGGAGGTTGCAGCAGTGAGATGGACACCCATGCCTCTGCAGATCATTAAGTACTAATTAGGTTTGAAAAGTTTATCGAGCTCTCTGCTCTCATCAAGCTTTGTTACAGTCCCTCAATATTACCATGTGGAATGCTATAGATTTCATAGACACTTCCCAGTGCAAAAGTAGTATCTCAGAAGTGCACAGCCAATCTACAGTCTACTGAGGCACACATACACACGCACACACTTAAGCACATGCACACACACACACACATATACACATACACACACCCACACCACATTAAATGTGCCAGAAACTCAGTTCTACCTCGTCTTATGAAACTGCGTGAGAGTTCCATATCAAGTTGTACTTCCTAGAAAGGACAGTTCCCTTACCTATGTATCTAGAGATGAGATTTCTCCTCCAAGGCACACACACACACACACACACACACACACACATATATACACACAAGCACATCTTTAAGGCTTTTCCAAAAGCCTTGCACTTTACATGCCATTGTCAAATAGTGCATCTACAGTAGTGCCTAATGTCAGTTTCCTTTTTTTCCAGTCATGTTAATCAGGATCTTCAGTGAAGAAGTAGGAAGAATAAACAGAGCAATTACTTGCTAAGTATTTTTAGCCTAGTGTTTCCAAACATTATGAGTAGTCATCATTGAGAACAATGCGACAGTAGTGTCACAAGACCCCGTGACATTTGTGAACCTGGCACTGTGCACCTCTGTAAATTGTAAAGAACTACCACATCGACAATTTCTTGTTGATTCAATGTTTTCCTGACACCACTGTGTTGACTGTAATTGCAGATGGCATGGTGCCATGGAGAACAAAGCTGTTTTTTTTGCAGGGGGCTGTGTGCCCCACACTCCCCATGAATGGGGGCTATGTCCCCCACAAACCCCCTAACTTACTATTATCAACTCTGAGATGAAGCAGATTTGGGGATGGGGTGCTGGACCTTGGGAAAGGGTGCCAGGATCTTGAGTGGATTTTACAGTGATGTATGACTGAACTTACTGAGGTTGCCCAAGCTTTCAACAAAATGCTTATGGATCTCTCTGCACACCTAAGTAAACTACCTACTCAGCTACCCTCCTGTCCTGTACCTGGCCATATTGACCAGTCCTCCTCCTCCTCCTCTCCTACTGGCACCCCTCCTCCTTTCTACTTGAAGGCCATCTCCATTAAGGACACCACCAAGCTCCTTAAGGGTCTCCCCAACCATGGTAGCCCTGGTAGTGAAGGTCTTTTCCTCACTATGCAGAAGCTGATTTCTCTTGCCATTTCCAACCCCATCACCTTCATTTTTAATCTGGCTCTGACCACCTCTACCATAGCAGACTCCTGGAAGTATGCCAAGGTGGTGCCTATTTTCAAAGTAGGTAACCCCCTATCCTCAGATCAGATAATTATAGACCAGTCTCCCTGCTCCCTCACCTGAGCAAACATCTGGAGAAGATTGACCACTGTCAGCTATCTGACTTAATTGACAAATATAACTTGCTGTGCAGCCAGCAACATGGATCCCACAAGTTCCACAGCACCACATCTGCCATTGCTTAATTTACCAATCATGTTCACAGGAACATGGACCAAGGGAAAGTCATGGGTGCTGTATTTGTGGACCTGACAAAGGCATATGACCTGGTTAACCACCCCCTTCTACACTCTACTCTCCTCCAACTTGGCTGCTCCACAGAGACCTTGCAATGGTTCAAGAGTTATCTTTCTGGTCGATCCAAGTCAGTTTGCATTGGTACTGCCATCTCCCCTGACCTTCCTGTCTCTATGGGTGTCCCTCAGGGCTCTATTCTTGGCCCCTCTATTGTTCTCTATCTTTATAAACTCCCTCCCTTCTGACTGCCTCTCCTGAGATACCCTCCTGCATGAGGACGATCTTGTCCTCTTCTACAGTGATGAGTCCCTGACAAACATATTTTCTACCCTGTCCATCAACTATGGCCTTGCCTATAACTGGTTCCGGTCACATAAGCTACAGATCAATGAAAAAAAACTAAGACAATGCATCTAGGTTCCAAACCATACCTGGCCAGCACTGCCAAGGCCGGCACCGCCCTCTCAGTACTTTCACCCAATGGCCCCACACTGCAGAACGTTCCTCATTTTAAATAATTGGGCATAACTCTCAAGCCCTCCCTCTCCTATACAGATGACATCAGCTCCATTGTTCTTCCAGTTAACCAAAAGCTCGGGGTTGCATATAGGTTAAAACATTTCTTGATCAGTGAGGCCCACTTAGCTATTGCCCTAGGTAACCTGCTCCCTATCATTGACTGCTGCTCCCCCATATAGTCCCATGTGTCTTCTGCACTGCACTCTCATCTAAACTTGGTATACAATAATGTATGTCATTTTGCACTCCTGGCACCCTACTCCACTCACCACTGTGACCTCTCCCAGGTGTTAGGGTGACTCCCACTCTCCAGTCATTATGACTATGCACTAGGTTGTATCCTTGACAACACCCTTTGAAATGGCACTACATCACCTTATGCTGCCTTTCTGAAGACCAGCACTCCTCCCAGATGCATACACATGTCCTTGGTCCCCCCTATGGAAATCTCTATGGTCTCCACTGGAATGGGTGGCAGAGCACTGTCTGTGGCTGCTCCCCCTCTCTGGAACAGGCTTCCTGCTTCACTCTGGTCTGCTGGTACCCACAGGTCTTTCAAACACCGACTCAAAGAAAGCCTGGTTACTGAATGAGGCTAAATGCCTGTGTTCTCAAGGGTAATCTCCAACAACATGATATCTTTCCCACCCATCTTTTTTTTTATTTTTTTATTATTATTTCCATTTCTACTCCTCCCCCCATATGGCTCCCATCTGACCGGCTCCCCCAGCTCCGTCCCCCAGAATTACCGGGGCTTACCTTACACCTGGTTCAGGAGCGGTGCCTGCAGAGAGTCGGTTGCCATCTTGCCACCAGTTTGTTTTTCCTCCTTTTTCTCCCCATCTTTCCTGAGGGCCCCAGGAAAAAGTCGCATTCATGTAGACACTCGCATGCACCTTACAGCCCCGGTAATGACTCTTCTCCACCTGCCCCATTGGCCTATCGCTGGCACCCTGCTTGCTCAGCCCCTCGGCCTCCATCAGAGGGCAGCTGTGAGCAAGGGATGCCATCCCACCTTCCTTGAGTGGAGAGCTGCCTGTCAGTTGCTTCATCCAGCTCTGCCGCCCCCCATGCTGACCTCCAATGACCCAGGCTCGCTTCTGAACCCAGGTCACTGGCATACCGCAAGGTGAGATGCCCAGTGCCTCAGCCCTCTGCACCACAGGGCCGGCCCTTTCCCACCCATCTTAACTTCTAACTCCTGCTCTTATGACTTGTTTTTGCTTCATTTAGCTATGAACTAAACTGTAAACTGTAGTGTATTTTTTTTTCTTTTTTATTTCCTCCAACATATTGTAAACCCTACTGTATTTATTTTGTTGCTGTATTCCTGATGATCTGTATGTAACTTGGTAGTGCCTTATTTGTGGCCTGGGTCATGCCTGAAAACAGTCCATTGGATCAGTGTGCTTTCCCAATAATCAAAGACTTATATAAATAATTAGTGTAAATGTTGTCAGTATCGACCACATCACTATAAAGTTGTCGCTGTAGAGATGGCATACCAAGAACTACTATCCCCATCCTGAGATATACAGAACATAACACCACTTGTCTGGTCTACTCCATGCAAATGGAAGCCAAGTGGCAATTACTTAGAAAATGAAGACAGACCACCAGCCCCTCAATGGGTGAATGTGTTTCAGGGGTCATGACATGGGCCTCCTTCTTCTGCGTATCATATAGAGTAAAAAGGAAGAACAGCATATTTAGAGCTGTACAGGGCTTATGTTGCAATACATGGACACTCCGCTCAGGTATACATAGAGGACTTGCCTTCTATGCCTCTCAGTTTATCTTCCTGGGAGGACCCATTAAATAACTCCATCCTCCTTCTCTCTTCCCAAACAATTCTAGCTACAGCAGGTGGTATGTGGTATGCCCCACTTATATCATAAGCTTTTATTCTAAGCAGGTGCAGACAAATCACAATGTGCTAATAATATCTCCACACAAATATCACCCAACTATATGATGGTGACATGCAGCACTTAGTGGATATCTAGGTAACCTGTGAGAAGACATTTATCTTCCTTGAGAACAGCAAGGAGAGCACAGTTTCTGTCAGAGCCAGTCCTCATTCATTTACAACACTGTTTTTTTCATTAAGTAAACTTTACTGAGAACTCTGATATACAATAACAACCATCAACAAAATACCTACTAGAATGATAAAACATGAAGAAAAAAATACCCCGGACACTATTTTTAAGGAAGCAAACATCTCTCATATAAGGAAACTCATACAGTAATATGATGCATAACAAGGAGTGTAAGAGTGAATAGTGATGTCGACCTTGAAATCTGAGATCCATGACTAGAATCTTGAAAACTTTATAAAGCAGTCCTGACTGGGGCAAGTTTGTTCTGGTCAACAAAAATGAAATTGTGTGATCCCATACAGAAAAGCAATTTCTCGTAATACGAAAGAGGATGTACAAGGAAGTTAAATTGAACAGTATATGTGGTAGGATGGCATTAATTAGTATTATACAATGGTAAGAGAGAATCCTGGCCCCTGATTGTTCAGTCTGGGACTGGACCCAGGATGTTACCCCAGGATAACATCCCAGCTATAGTTCCAGCACACTGACGACTGCATCCAATGTTAAACAGGGGAAAAATCTATCTGCAGCCATTTCTGGGTTCCATGCTGCCCGTTCTAATCACAATCACCATTCCCCACACAGCTGACTGCATGATTTCTAAATGAAGGTACAAGAGCAGGCGACTTTCCAACAAAATGAAATTACAATTTGAGCCATTGTATATTGGGATAATGCCATCAAGGGTGGGTGTTATGATGGAATGACATCCCTTCTTGGGTGTTGGATGCCCACTGCCTGCAGCCTCAGGCCCAACCACCCAAGGTGGGATGTTATTCCAGCATAACACTCACCATGTTGGGCATTATTCCTTTAGCAGCAACCTATCAATCCATTGTAATTACACCATGATAGTATGCTGACACCAGTGCGGTTCCAGTGGGTTGATGCCTTGCTGGAAGAACTATCCTTTGTATGAGCTATTAAACCAAAGTCCATTTGTTTATGTTCACTGGTTGCTTATATAAACAATAAATGAAAGCAGCTAAATCCAAAGCACGGGGGCAAGGGCTACACTTAAAGCACATACATAAGTAGCAATGCCACATTTTAAAGAGGCATGAAATTGCAAATATTGTTCTTAGACAATGCATCATGGATATTGTATTAGTTTGTGTACTGCATTTGCAACTTTTGATTAGAAAAGTCACACAGAGCTGGAGCATCTCATTTCTACTTGTGTCATAGGGGATGGGGTACCTGGACCTATTTTATTAACATGGGGACGTCGCCCAGGACAATGTGGAAAATTCTCTGCTCTTGCAAGAGTTAGGGGATCTTTAACTTTCACCTAAACAGCCAGATGATTCAAGGGAGGGGGCAGAAGGGACCTCAGTTTAAAGTCTCATCTGAAGAAAAGCAGCTCACAAGGGCCACACCCATCTAGTACTGGACTACAGTATTAGTATCGAGTATTAGTCTAAGTTCATGATGTGGGACTAAAACCCAGGATCTTTCGATCTTCAGGACTCAGATGCAAGCATGCAAACTACTGAGCCACTGACTCTTTGCCAGGATAGACATACTGAGCAGGTAACAGCTACTTCATAGATGTATGTATGAGGCCTAATGTACCTTGCAGTCCTGTTTAAAGCTAAGTCAAACACTGCTCATTTATAATGGCTGCATATAATACCCAAAACATTATAATACAGCTATATGTGTAATGTAGTTTTTTGTTTTAATGAAAATGAATCCCAGCAACTGCATTTATCAAAAATAGTAGGTTATCCCCCCCCCCCCGGCATTCTGATTAATGCTTCATATCTCCAAAGCAGAATTTCTGATGCAGATATCTATGACTGGATGTGGCGCTATGTTAAGCTTGTGAAAACTGATCTGCTTGGCTGCAGACAATCACTGCACTACCAGTATTTGACCTGTTGGTTTGTGAAGCAGTTTAAGGAGCTCTATATAGGAAAGATGCTTTGGAAAACCAGATTCAGTTATATTGTATTGTGTCTTAAATTAGTAATATCACACCAATTAATCTAAATGACATTGTTTTGGCAAGACTTAATAGAAATGACATTATTACATGGTATTACAAATAGAATAATAGATGGGTTAGTGTGTATTACAAGGCTGTAATTTCATCAAGAGTTTCTGGGGACATAGATAACCTCAAGAGCGAAGCTCGAGAGGTTTCTATGTCCCCAGAAACTCGAGATGAAATTTCAGCCGAGTAATACACACTAACCCATTTGTTATTTTTTGTAATATATGGATGAAGGAGGTGGGCGAGTCTTAACTGTGATGGCTTGAAAGCTGCATCAGAAAGTTGACTGAAGATTTGGCAAAGATCGTAAAAGTTCGTGGTGGTGGCTTGAAAGCTGCATCAGGAAGTGGAGCCTTGTTTCTGTTATCGTTTGTGGCTTTGATAGTGCCATATTTGTGATTTTTACTGCCAGAGTATCGTAAAACAGTAGTGAGGGTTACTTTCCCGTGAATCAGTTTTTCAAACTATTAGAGCTTTGTGGTGATTAAGGTGGATCATGGTGGGCGCGAGGTTGAAGGGTGCACTTGTGCTGTGCTGCTGCAGTGATAATACTATCATTCATTGGAACGATAGTATTATTGAGAGTGAAGTGTGGTATTATTGGGTCTGCAGAGTTCTGTGAGATGTATTATAAGGATTTGTTTGGATCGTTTTCGATACTATTATTTTGGAAATCCATATATTACACTATGATAAACTGTGATACTGACAGGATGGCACACACACAAACACAAAACAAAGACATTTCTTGTGGGCAGACATTGCTCCAGCTTTAGCTGTGGATCAAACCTGGGGATTTTAGTCCCAAAGGCAATAATCCTAATAATTTAGCTATAAGGGAATTCTCATCAGTTGTGAGGTTAGACTGTACTTTGTAATTCACATATTGCAGTCTCATTCACCACCACCAGAGGTCCTTCTGCTGTTATGATGTTTCATGCCTCTGTGCATGAAGGATGAATGAATATATATATAAGCAGGATGAAATCACTAGCCCTAAGCTTGTTTTCAGGGTTGTCCTGCATGTCAAAAGTTACAAACAATACAGTAACAGTAAGCAGAACAAAAAGGATTACAATATTAGGTTTGTTAAAATAACACTAAAACATATTTGAAGTACAATTACATTGGTAAGAAATCCATTGTAGAATTGCTGCTTTAAATCTAATACATGTGGGCAAGTGTTACAGATTGTTAGGCAGCCGATTCCATAATTACGCAGCCATTTATTGAAAAATATTGCCAATAAGTAAAAAAACCTGTGCTCTTGTTTAGTGATGGGGTGCTACACCTACAGATGACCTGGTTATGGTACATCCAAGTTACAACAATAAGCTACCCTTGTACTGACACAAGAATAATGTGTGCAACAGGTACAGGTCTTAGTTTAGGAGAAAATCCAGGAGCAACTCTTTCACATTAAAAAGCTTTATTTAACTTCTTTGTGCTTTTTGTCTTTCTTTCTTTCTCCATTCTCCAAAATATCTAATATCCATATTTATTTATTCTATTTATTTAGATTTTGGATAACACCTTTGAGCCAAGGTTCTTTTACAAAGGTTCCATGTCATTCATTAGATACAATATAGCGGCAATGTACATAGAATGAGACAACATAGAGGCAAAATATATACATCAAGACTAAGAAAACTTTAGCAGCTAGATGCTTTGTCAGGCACAGGGAGCTAAGACTACTTACTCAAGATAAAACAGGGAACAATTAGGTAGATTAGAAAAAGAGACTAAGTAGAAAACTGGAGCAGAGGCAGAGGAGATGAGAAAAGCTATCACAGGGTGGAGAAAAGAGGAATGTTGAGAAAGACAGGGTGGAGGGGGAGTGAGGGGGGTCCTAGGATGAGAAAGGCAAAGGGGTGGGTGGGACATGTAGATTGTTGGCATGTGGGTAGGATTTGGGACAGCAGGGCTAGGGTCAGCAGTCAAAGGAGGCCATAGCGATGAGGTGTTGGTGAAGATCTCACTTGAAAGAGCCCAGAGATGTGTTATTAGTAACATCTGAAGGAAGGGAGTTGTACCACACTGGGGTTCTAGATATGAAAGACTGTTGCCCTTGAGAGGTCTGTCTGTGGGGGATGGAGAAGAAAAGAGAGGTTGAGCTTCTGGTATGGTGTGAGCTACCATGAGGGGCCAGCAAGGCTGAAATTCCAGTGGGTAGTAAGTTCAGCATGCTCTTAATGACAACAATGCAGGTTTGGCACTAGAGCCTGCCAGATAGTTGCAGCCAGTTAGCTTGTTCATAAAGATTGCAGGTGTGCAAAAGGCGAGGTGCTGCTGTCAGGAGGCGGCAGGCATTGTTTAGCCCTATGCGAATACATCTGAGTGCAGTGTCAGTGGCTAAGCCTTAAATCACTAGACCAAAATCAATCATAGAGATGATTGAGCTCTGGATTACAGTCCTTAGCGCTTCAGTCATAAGGCAATTTCTATGTTGGAACAAAATTCCAATCCAGGTGTTAACTATTTTAGAAATGTTTTTTATGTGTTCAGAGTAAGCTAGGTTGGAGTCGAGGGTCACTCCCAGGTATTGAACAGGTGAACTTATTCAAGTTTCTCTCCATCATTGTTAAAGATATCAAGGCCTGTATTGTTGTTTGATGTGCAAATGTGACAATTCTTTTCATGTAAACCCACCAAAATTCAACACAAGTCTTTCCACAGAGCACAAAAATATATCCACGATCTTACCGCAGTCCAACAGCCAGCCACCCACCCAGTGGGGTAAGGTCTTGGATAAATTTTTGTGCTATGTGGAAGGACCTGTGTTGAATTGTGGTGGATCTGCATGAAAGGAATTGTCACATTTCCACATTTGCACGTATGCATATTGGATATTTTGGAGAACAGAGAATGACAAAAAGCACACAGAAGTTAAATAAAGCTTTTTAAAATGAAAGAATTGCTCCGGAATTTTCTCCTAAACTAAAACCTGTACCTGTTGCACACATTATTCTTGTGTCTGCACAAAGGTAGCTTATATACTGAAAAATAATCAGTCAAACATTGACCGTATTCTCAAGCCATTTAAACCACTAGCAGATATATCTTGTTGAGAATATTAGGAATCTGAAGTTAGGTGATTTGATAAGTACTTGTAACTAAGCTGTACATAAACTTGTAAAGAAAAGAATACCAAACTCTCTCCCTTCGATCTGAAAGAGAAGCTTAGTTAAGTCTAGAAGTGACAGTGATGGAGACTGTAATACTCTTTCCTTTCCAGATGTCTCCTTCAGATGGCACTACTTGAAACATACTGTTTTTGTACATATAATGCACACAGAAAATACAAGAACTCATGAAGAGCTAATGATTGTTGCTTGGAAACAAATCAAATTTCTCAAACTTAAGGGGTTCAATGATTTTCTATCGTAAATAAACTTTGAGGTTAGTGTCTCTGGGACCCTATGTTGGGACTTGTCCTGTTCTTAGTCATTCATAATGACCTCCCCTTAGTCTGTGTCTCCTTGCACATCCATGAATATAAGATATTTCTCTGAATCATATAACACTCTCTCTGGGACCTTTAGCATCAAACAGAGGCTCACCAGTCTCCAATGTACCACAGCTTTATGACTGTGAATGACATACCCTTGACAAAGTCCCATTTTTCAGATTTTTTTTTTGACTAGATAGACATCTCAGTTCCTCCAATGACATTTATGCCATCCACTACATACTTGTCCCAAAACATTTGGCACTGTACCACAATAATCATATACCCTCCCATTCCACTGTTAGCTCATCTTTAAGATAATACCTTTGGTGTTTGACTGCACAGATTTGGTCTATAGTGCTACCCCCAAAGTTACCCTTACCTTACTGGAGCCTATCTTCCACTCCTTTTGCCACTGTGTCTTGAACTGTAATCCCTGCACTCACCATTGTTGACTGTCCTTTTCAACATCTTCATTAGTGACCTTGCAGATGGACTAGAGGGTAAAGCTTGTCTGTTTGTAGATGACACCAAGATCTGCAACAGAGTAGATGATCCAGATGGGGTGGGCAGAATGAGAAGAGATCTGGATAAACTAGCAAAATGGTCAGAAGAGTGGCAACTGGGATTTAATGCAAAGACATGCAAAATCATGCACATAGGGAAAAGAAACCCTGAAGCCACTTATAGGCTGGGAGGGGAGTTGCTAGCAGTCACAAAGGAAGAAAGAGACTTGGGCATCATTATCACTTATGACCTGAAATCATCCAAGCAGACCTCTAAAGCAGTAGGTAAGGCTATGGGGGTGTTAGGGTGTATTAGTAGGGGTATCACAAGTCGTAAGAGGGAGGTAATAATCCCTCTTTACAAGACACTGGTTAGGCCCCATCTGGAGTACTGCATGCAGTATTGGAGGCCACACCTTCACAAGGACATTAACCAAATTGAGGCAGTCCAGAGAAGGGCAACCAAAATGGTTCAGGGACTGCATCAGAAGACATATGAGGACAGATTAACAGAGCTCAATATGTATACCCTTGAGCAAAGGAGGGAGAGAGGTGATATGATTGAGGCATTCAAACACCTTAAGGGCATTAACAAGGTGAAAGAGTCTAACATGTTTAAATATAAGAAAAATAGCAGGACAAGAGGACACAGCATGAGATTAGAGGGGCCGATTAAGGGGGAATGTGAGAAAATTCTTTTCACAGAAAGGTGGTGGATGTATGGAATGGCTTACCACAAGAAGTGGTGGCTATGAATACAGTGCAGGGCTTCAAACAGGCATGGGATAGGCATAAGGGAGCAATACAAATGACTATGACTAGATAGGCCACTGACAGAGCAAAGGCCGATGGCACATTTATAAGGTAGAAAAAGAAATGGGCAGACTGGATGGGCCTTGTGGTCCTTATCTGCTGTCAACTTCTATGTTTCTATGTACTGCAGCCTATCCCTCTGTTCCTCACAGACAGGCACCTATTCAAGTATACTGCCCATTTCTCCAAATACTGATTTAACCCCCCTTCTTCTTATCTTTCTTCCCTTCTCTCTCTGATGCTCCTTTCTTCTAACTCTGTCAGATCCTATTACTCCTGCTGCTTCTTAATCCATGTCTCTAACACTCTGGCTGGTCAAGCTACTGTCTCCTCTAACTCTCTCTCCTGTAGAATAGCCTCTCTCTGTCTCTCCGCTCCTCCTCTCTCTCTAGCTCTTCCTTCAAGTCCCAGTTCCAGGAGCACTCTTCCCTCTGTTGCTCCTGTTTCTAGTCCACCATTCCTACTATGCCTCTCCCTTTTTCATATCCTCAGATCCCTGCACAGCCTTTATAGCTGATCTGCCTGCTATTTGCTCCTGGAGGTTATATTTCTTCAGCTGTACTGTACAATGTACAATATACAGATTAGTAAATATTTGCATATACGATACATGTATAAATTGTATATACTATACTCGTTGCTTTAAAGGTACTGTTTAGCATCCTATAGGAAACATTTTATGCCTTTCCTGGACAAGCATGTTCAATAAATAAATCTTCTGGTCTAACATGATGACATACAATAAAATGAAATGTTGAAGGATAATCATGGAGAGCCCTAATAAAAGTTCATAATGAAATATATTACAAAAAATGTCATAATATGAACTATAGCTTTAAAAGGAAAGACCAAAAAAACATGAGTCAAACAGTTCTGCAGAACCTTAAATGTCACTGACTTGCTGGATCATATGTTGTTACACAATGTGGTTACAGCTGTGCTCTGATGCTATCCTGGTATTAAAAGCATGTCCGATCCCATCAGAGTGGGGATGTAGAAAGACACGTTTGGCAGCCTTAGCTTCGTGTAAATGTCTCCTCGAGAAAGTACCCCTTCTGGAGATATAGATGTCGATGATGATGTAGGCCACATGTCTGGCCAGGAATGCTGAGGATCTGGTGATGAACCGTGTGCAATGGCTGAAGCACATCATCTGGGGAGATTTGCTGTCCACAATATGGATAAGATTGCCACTAATCCTGTTGCATTATTGTTTACTTGACAGAATTTGCCCGAAACAACGTGCGTCTGGTATGGTCTTGATTTACTGTCGCTTTTTATTATGAACAGCACATTTTAAACTGGTTTGCAATGCAGCCTGAAGATAATATTTTAAGCTGTTATCTTAAAATCAAGCAATGTTGTCAGGAAGTCCTCCCCCTCACCTGTTAGAACTATTGTCAAGTTTCAGACTGAATGAAACATAGGGCTTGATTTGGTACTGGGAATGCAACATTGGTGTTGTGCTAAGCCCTGTATAGGGATAAATGGACTGGGCCTTTTTTAAATTCAGCTCAGTCAGAGAAAATGACATTTTGTAATAAATAATACTAAGAAGACACTTAAATAATATGACTGTAACTGCTTGGGTTATGGGTACATTTGTAAACCACAACTGTGAAGAGTGAGGGGTTTATATTTTTCATTAGAACCCCAATCTGCAATTATAGCCTGTTATATGTACACTTGTGGTGTATCTTATTTGTCATAGTGTTAGTTTAATTACTGGTCCAGCTATGATGGTTCTGGTTCCACTGAAAATCTGCTTTGCTTCAATTTCATTTTTGTGGTAGATGCAAGTGTGCATGAGAAGCAGTGATTTATCAACCTGCCACTGAGCAGCCTTATAACTGGTGAGTTCTTATGTCAGAGCTAATCAGTCACTAGAAATAATGTAGGATCTCAGTTATTATATGGATTTCAACTCTGGAGAGGTGATTTCCTAAAGGCTGGACAGAGCACTTGCATCCATATTTCAGATGCATGCTATATCTAGGCAAATGCGTCAGGATGCTTGCATTGGATTTTCAAACATCCTGACACATTTGCGATACTTGCTGCAATCTACAGCAAAAAAAAAAAAAAGACATGAGTCAAAATTCTGATGCATGCATTATTTTTGGGCTTTAGTTTGTGGCAATCAAGCCCTGACGTTAGACCATCTTTTTGGTGGTCTAACTATCTGATGGGATGTTGCATGACTGTGTCTGATAAATGGCCATAGCTATTTGAAAATGTCAGCCCTGTAGTTTATCATGAATGTATTTTTTTAAAAACAAAAGCTTACAAGTAATATCAGACTCTATGGTGCGCGCCACATGATGAGATAATCAGTGAATCTCTGGTGGTTTAAGCACCAAACTGCTCCTAGTGACAAACAGCTCCTGTGAGGGGCTGTTGCATCACAGAAAAAGCACACCTTGTAATGGAATATATTACTCAACAACATTTCTGACAGCAACATATGGTACTGTAGGAGAGCCTCTATGCAGGAGGCCTGCTCTTTTATTTGCAACGCACAACTGCTGCTTCATCACAGACAGGGGCAGACAGTAAATGCTTTAATTACAAACTGATGTGAACCATAATTGTGTTTTAAAACAGTTAGTGGATATATTTTTCATTTTGCCTCATACAAAAATAAAATATAAACACACATAGTCCGACTGAGACAATGACAGCACTGAACTGGGGAGTCTCAACAGGATGAAACACATGTCTGTAGTTTGTTATTCTCAGCCGATAATGATCAGATGTACAAGCCTGTTGAAAAGGGGATGTCTGTTCTGCCAACACCTTGTCAACAGTATTAGAATTACAGTATGTGAGCTTTGGGAGCAATGGAGCCCCATTAGAGTCCTATCTTGAAAGAAAGTCTTCCTTCCATTGCAAGTAAATGCTGTTGGGTGTACTACAGAGAATCACTTCAGAGCTACGGGGCCAAGTTCTGGTGGACCTCTTTGTAATTACAGCACCGCATCTCAGCCAATCTTGCAAATGGATTTGCATACCCATAATGCCTTGCACTGGGATTGAGGCATTGCAGTATGCATGTGGTTTGGGGAGATGCAAAAAACAAACTAATTGATCATTGGAATCACCTTTTCCTCCATATCAGAATCATTTTTTCTTAAGACAGTGTACAATGCATCTCAATGTAGTGTCAGTGGCTCAGCAGGTAGCACACTCACCTCTGGAGCCAGAAGATCAGGCAGTTGTGGGTTCTACCTCCACACTGGGAACTTGGGGATAAATCCCAATACTGACACTGTAGTGCAACATGGGGGGGGGGTGCTGCACTTCTGAGGTGCCATCTTTCAGGTGAGACATTAAACTGAGGTCCTGTCTGCCTGTTCTGGGGGTTGTTTAGGCGGACATTAAAGATACCATGACATTTCTCGAAAAGATTAGGACAAGTAGGGCAAGAGTTTATTAAAAAATAACAAACAAAAGATATCACAAATAAACAATAATAACCATTGTATCATCATGGTAAAACAGTATGGGCCATAAAAATATCATAAACAAAGAACAAAAAACTCACTGCCCTGATTCCCCAGAAGAGTGAAGAAAAGAAAATCACTATAGTAATAACCTAATTACCTAAACACAAAAAGAAAAACTGTAAAAGAAATAATTAAAAAATCCAACGGGTGGCATCAATCACTAGTCAGGTAAGACAGAAAACCTTGTCATTTAGTGGCCAGGGCATGTGGAGAGAGCATCCTACAATCCTTCCAAAATAGACCAGCTAGCTCAGCCGTAAGTATATGGAGTAGGACCCCAGAGGGATGATCTGTTGTTGGAACAAAAGGGCACAGTGAGAGTGCCACAAATAGTACTTTATTGTTGTAAAAAACAAATGAAGGATTGACTCAGAATAGATCGATTGGGAGGGTAAAGAACCAAAACAACATTAGTATAAGAAAGGACTGACCAGCAGGGATCGCCCCACTGGAAGGCCAATGTGTTCCAAAGGTGACAGGCATATGGACAACTCAAAAGAAAATGGACCATAGTCTCTAAATGCAGAGCACAGACAGGCCTGGGTCAAAGTCGCTCCTCCAGGCATTTGTGTTTGGCATTTGCCTTAACACTCAAACGTCCATGGCAACAAAGCTAAAGGACATCCCACATCTTGGCAGGAGTAGAGGTGTTAGTTACTACTGAGCATACGATAGGGTAAGCTGTATGAGGAATATCTTGATAAACTGGAACTGCAGAAAAATGTACAGCCATGATAATGCCATACAAACTCTGTGGGACAGATCGTACCAGCAAATCCATTATGATCATCCCAATGACGGAGTTCATCAGCCAGTGTATGGACATAAGGAGGAGCCAAACATGCTGTATAAGGGGTCAGTAAGGTAGCCTCTCGAGTTGGGAGAACCACCTCCAGCTAGGGGGCTCCCCATGGGCGCCAAAGTGTCGGGGCCCCTGCCAAGTAGGGCTTAATGGACCAAAACAAAAAATAACAAAAGAAAAGAACCAGGGGATTGACTATCTGCAGCCCACCTTGGGCGTATGGAAGATATACCACCACTCTCTTCAGGTGGTTCAAGTGACTCCCTCAAATGACCTGAAAAAACAAACTAAGAAATCTTACCTCCAGCTGTAACCACTTGTTCCCAGGGGTTACTAGAATCCCATTAGAATCAGTAGCAGGCAGGGACAGGCAGCTAGTGAAATACCAGTTAAATGGATTGCACAGTGTCACACTCTGTTTTTCAGTCTCAGCTGACCCAGAGTGATGATGTCACTTTAGAACTGTTGCAGCTCATATGCCACAGTGGAAGCTAACTGCCAGGAGATAGCTTTAGAATGTTCAGTTAGAGTGTAGTCAGTCTGCAGTTGGAGCCAGTGGAGGAGGTTTCAGGCAGTGCAGCCTCTCTCTTTAGCTCTGTCAGAGAGCTATCAGTAGTGTTTTTGTTTGTTTCTCACCCTAGTGATGAGCCAGTACAGCCTAGTGGTGAAGTGGTGGAAACCAAGCCAAGTGGTCTCATAGATTTCTTTGACTGGGTAACCAGAGTGGTGGACCAAGGGGGAGCAGTTGATGTCGCCTACCTTGACTTCAGCAAAGCTTTTGACACTGTTCCACATAGAAGATTGATAAATAAGCTAGGTAGGCTTGGGGTGGGTCAGAAGTTGGTCAACTGGGTGGCAAACTGGTTGACTGGCAGAAAACAGAGAGTGGTGGTAAATGGTATACAGTCAGAAGAGATGCAAGTCACAAGTGGGGTACCTCAGGGATCAGTCCTGGGGCCAGTCCTATTCAACATCTTCATTAGTGACCCCTTGAGATGGACTAGAGGGTAAGGCTTGTCTGTTTGCAGATGACACCAAGATCTGCAACAGAGTAGATGATCCAGATGGGGTGGGCAGAATGAGAAGAGATCTGGATAAACTAGCAGAATGGTCAGAAGAGTGGCAACTGGGATTTAATGCAAGAAGTGCAAAATCATGCACATAGGGAAGAGAAACCCTGAAGCCACTTATAGGCTGGGAGGGGTTGCTAGCAGTCACAAAGGAAGAAAGAGACTTGGGCATCATCATCACTGATGACCTAAAATCATCAAACAGACCTCTAAAGCAGAGTAGGTAAGGCTAGGGGGGTGTTAGGGTGTGTAGTAGAGGTATCACAAGTCGTAAGAGGGAGGTAATAATCCCTCTGTACAAGACATTGGTTAGGCCCCATCTGGACTGCGGCAGTATTGGAGGCCACACCTTCACAAGGACATTAACCAAATTGAGGCAGTCCAGAGAAGGGCAACCAAAATGGTGCAGGGACTGCATCAGGAAGACATATGAGGACAGATTAACGGAGCTCAATATGTATACCCTTGAGCAAAGGAGGAGAGGTGATATGATTGAGACATTTAAACACCTTAAGGGCATAAACAAGGTGAAAGAGTCTAACATGTTTAAATATAAGAAAAATAGCAGGACAAGAGGACACAGCATGAGATTAGAGGGGCCGATTAAGGGGAATGTGAGGAAATTCTTTTCACAGAAAGGGTGGTAGATGCATGGAATGGCTTACCACAAGAAGTGGTGGCTATGAATACAGTGCAGGGCTTCAAACAGGCATGGGATAGGCATAAGGGAGCAATACAAATGACTATGAATAGATAGGTCACTGACAGAGCAAAGGCCGATGGCACATTTATAAGGTAGAAAAAGAAATGGGCAGACTGGATGGGCCTTGCGGTCCTTATCTGCCATCAACTTCTATGTTTCTATATGTTTCTATGGTTTTCACAGTGCCTCATCCCAGGAGGGATGGGATGGATTCCAGGATTCAGGGGCAATCCCCTGGTCTAGTCTGGACTGTGTTGAGGCTGCCTGAAATTCAACTGCTTTGTGAGTACCTGTGACTTTTATTTGGACAAGCCCTAGGGCATCTGTCATTCCTTGTGGTGAATTTTCTCTGTCAAAGGGATCCTGTCACCTAGACACTGTAGGGTACTGTATCAGTTGACTTTGCTAAACCAGTAGGAGGAAAGAGAGCTTACCTGGGGTGTGGTTTAGACACTATAAAAGCAGGTGAGTCAAATTACAACTTCCTGTTGCTAGCCTTGCTTGTAGAGAAGAAAGCAGCTAACTAAAAGAAGCTACATTTTCTTCTTAATTTAAAATGTATATCTCAGCAGGAGTCAGTGTCTGTTAAGATTAAGTAGACAGATAACTTTATTAGAAGTAGAAGGGGACTTATTTAGGGTTAAAAAAAGAAAGAAAAGAAAGAAGGTCAGTGTGTATTCTCTGCAGTGAAGGGTACTGTATCAGCTGACTTTGCTAAACCAGTAGGATGAAAGAGAGCTTACCTGGGGGTGTGGTTTAGACACTATAAAAGCAGGTGAGTCAAATTACAACTTCCTGTTGCTAGCCTTTTTTCTTACTAATTGCCCTCCATCCCACCCACCCAAAGCCAGTTCTACTTTTATAGCCACTGGATTTGACTGTCAACAGAAGCTTCCTGTTTGGCAGTAGGAAGGAAAGGATCATAGAGAAACATTGGTTTTGTCAACCCTAAAGTAGAAAAAGTAGCTCACTCTCCCCCCCTGCTGCTGGTGGTCTGATATTGAGCAAGGAAGAAGGAGGCTACTGAAGAAGATAGGAAGTTGCTGTCCCAGAACAGGAAGGGTGAGAGTTGTAAGGAGAGGAGAGAGTAAGCATCCAGAGAAACAGTAGAGGGGACACAAAATAAGACATAATAGAAGTGGTGCAGTGCAATGGCTGTGGGGCGGCAGTGTTCTGGGAGACATTCTGGAGGCTGCGATGCTGCCCTATTTGCAGGCACCTCTCTGGTCTGATAGAGGAGGTTACCCGTTTCCAGGCTGACCTGGCTAGGATTCGTGAAACCTCCTCCCCCACCCAGGGACCACCAGGGCCAATGCCACTACCTCAGAGGTTGCCAAGAAACAGGAGAGGAGAGGCTGGACCAGGGTGGGCTCAAGGAGGGAGAGGGTGGTGGAACAGAGTTGCATCCCTCCAGCTGTACCTCTCCACAATTCATTCACTCTTCTGGTAGATAGTGGTTCCTCTATGGAGGCACCTGCAGTGGAGACCAAGGAGGATGCTGGGAACCTTCACAAAGGAGACCCAAAGGAGGGTGGAATGGGACCCCACAGGGGAAGGAAACAACTCCTGGTGGGGGACTCAGTCATTAGGGGGTAGAAACAGGGGAGGAAGGGGAGAGGGAGGTAAGGTGCCTTCCTGCGCCACGGCTTGAGGACAGGAAGCGAATCCTCAGGATTGTGGGAGGAGCTGCATGAGGGAGGGAGCTGGATGTCATTGTCCACCTAGGGACAAATGACCTGGCTAGGAATGGGATCAGAGCAGTGCAAGAGGAGTTTGTAGAGTTGGGAAGGGGCCTTAGACAAGTAGCGCATACGGTAACCTTCTCGGAGGTGCTGCCTGTCTATGGCAAGGGAGATGCTAGGGTATTTCTCACCAAGGAATTCAATGAGTGGTTGAAAAACTGGTGTGGAGCTCAGGGTTTTGGCTTCATTGGGGACTGGGGAGCCACCTGGAGGGATGCAGACCTATACTGGTGCGATGGTCTGCATCTGTCCAGGGGGGGAACCAGGATCTAGGTAGAGAGGTTTAAATGTCTTCATTGGTCAAGCATTTAAACTAGCAAGGGGAGGCACTGTAAAGAAGCAGGGAAATCTGAGCCTCCCCCCACAAAACATGGTGATTAGTGAGGTAAACACCAAGGTACAGAAGTTATTAGGGAGCAGAACAGATTTAAACGTAAAAAAAGGCAAAGGCAGTAAGGACAGAAATGGGGCTAAAAGGGGTAAGGCTATCAAAAAGTGGAGGGTGATGGGTACCAATGCCCATAGTCTGTGTAACAAGCTCCCTGAACTAGTGGCCTTGATGGAAGAGGGTTGCCTGGATATCGTGGCAGTCACAGAAACATGGTACACAGAGAACCATGACTGGGATGTCAACATACCAGGATACACAATCTACAGGAGGTACAGGGAGGATAAAAGAGGAGGAGGAGTAGCTCTCTATGTAAAGGAAGGATCAAGCAACAGAACTAAAGAGTAAACAGGGAACAGATGAGGCACTTTGGGTCACCCTGGAGACAGAAAATGGCACCACAATCCTCATGGGGTTGTATACAGACCCCATCTCAGGGGGAGGGAATGGACAAGGAAATGATAGAAGGCTTTCTTAGAATGGCAGAAAAAGGGGATATATTGTTGATGGGGGACCTGAATATGCCAGATGTTAACTGGAGCACCTTTGCTGCAGGCACATCCAAGAGCAGGGTCATTCTTGATGCCCTACAGGGGGCATGCATCAGACAGCTAGTATCGGAACCCACTCAGGAAGGAGCAATCTTAGACATTGTACTTTCAAATGGGGATGGAGAAAGAATCTCAGATTTAGAAGTGGGTAGCCATCTGGGAACAAGCGACCACCAAACAGTGTGGTTCACGATAAACACAGCCATACAATCAAGCCATACAAAAGCAAGAGTACTAGACTTTAGGAGGGCTGACTTTGGGAAAATGAGAGAGTGCCTCAGAAAAGCACTAGCAAACAGGCAAGAAGGAGGGGTGGAGGAACAATGGGGAGTGATCAAAACAGCCATCACAGAGGCAACAAGCCTTTGTGTAAAGCAAATCAATAAAACACAACGAAGGAAAAAACCGCTATGGTTCACAAAAGAGGTGGCAGGGAAGGTTAAGGAGAAAAGGACAGCATTCAGGAAATATAAGGAAACACAGAAGGAGCAGGACAGAGAACTTTATCAGTTAATGCAGAAAGAGGCTGGGAAGGCAGTCAGAATAGCAAAGGCCCAAACTGAGGAAAGGATAGACAATTCTGTTAAGAAGGGGGATAAGACCTTTTATAGGTACATTAGGGAGCGAAGAAAGACCAAAGGAGGGATACTGAAGCTTAATAAAGGAGAGGGAATGTGGGTAGAGGGACAGTGAAAAAGCAGGGATACTGAACGAATATTTCTGCTCAGTATTCACAAAGGAAGAGGAGGGGGAGTTACCTAAACCAAACAAGAGAAACACTCTGAAGACGGGGGGTCGATACCAGTCCATTTACAGAAGAAACAGTTCTGAAAGAACTAATAAAATTGAAGGTGTACAAAGCAATGGGGCCTGATGGGATTCACCCAAGAATTCTAAAAGAACTAAGGGCAGAACTAGTGACATCACTGACTACTCTCTTTAACAAATCATGGGAGGATGGGGTGGTACCCAAGGACTGGAGGAGGGCAGATGTGATTCCTCTTCACAAAAGTGGGAGCAGGACAGAGGCAGGAAACTACAGACCAGTTAGTTTGACCTCAGTGGTAGGAAAATGATGGAATCACTTCTGAAGGAAAGAATTGTTGAGTACCTAGAGGCCAGTGGGGCACAGGACCCAAGGCAGCATGGATTCATGATGGGAAGGTCATGTCAGATGAATCTAATA
Organism: Neoceratodus forsteri; assembly: GCA_016271365.2. Taxonomy (NCBI): domain Eukaryota; kingdom Metazoa; phylum Chordata; order Ceratodontiformes; family Ceratodontidae; genus Neoceratodus; species Neoceratodus forsteri. Next base: position 603,115,757 of record CM057449.1, on the reverse strand, counting down.
GATTTCTTTGACTGGGTGACCAAAGTAGTAGACCAGGGAGGGGCTGTGGACATGGTCTACCTAGATTTTAGCAAGGCATTTGATACAGTCCCACACAAAAGATTAATACACAAGATAGCCAGCCTTGGAATGGGTCCCAAGGTGATAGCCTGGATAAAAAATTGGCTAGACAACAGGACGCAAAGGGTAGTAGTAATGGAGTACACAGTGAAGAAAGGAGGGTTACTAGCGGGGTACGCGAGGGTTCAGTACTGGGACTGGTCCTTTTAATGTCTTTATAAGTGACATTGCAGAGGAACTGGAAGAAAAGTATGTCTCTTGCAGATGACACAAAGATCTGCAACAGGGTTGATACACAAGATGGAGTGGAAAGGATGAGAAGGGACTGCAAGGTTGGAGGAATGGTCAAATGTATGACAGCTCAGATTCAATGCAAAGAAGTGCAAGGTGATGCACATGGGAAACAAAACCCAGGGAAGCGTACACAATGGGGGTGAGATACTGACAACAGTAAAAATAGAAAGAGACCTGGGGGTAATTATATCAGATGACCTAAAGGTGGGCAAGCAATGTGAGAAGGCAGTAAGGAAGGCTGGGGGGATACTGGGATGCATAGGAAGAGGCATCAATAGTAGAAAACAGGAAGTTGTTATCCCTCTGTACAGACAGTTGATGAGACCCCATCTGGAGTACTGTGTGCAGTTCTGGAGACCTCATCTCGGCAAAGACATAGACAGAGTGGAGGCTGTCCAGAGGAGGGCAACCAAAATGGTGCAGGGTCTGCACCAGAAGACATACGAAGAAAGACTAAAGGAGCTTAATATGTATACTCTTGAGGAAAGAAGGAGAGAGGGGACATGATAGAAACGTTCAAGTTCCTCAAGGGAATTAACAAAGTCCAAGAGGGTAGCATCTTCCAGAAAAAGAGATGTGCAAGAACAAGGGGGCACAATTTGAAGATAGAGGGGGGACGGCTCAGGGATAATGTGAGGAAGTATTTTTTCACAGAGAGGGTTGTGGAAGCATGGAACAGCCTCCTTATTCTCTGTGTATGTGAATAAAAGCCACATTCTGGAATCCCAACCTGGTTTGGACAGTACTGTTATTGCTTCCACTGTGTCTGGATTTACTTGGGTGCCCCTGACCAGAAGTACGAACCTAGCATAATTGTGAGCAAATATTTTCTCTCAGGGACCTAGGTTGATGGCCATGGTAAATGGTCCCACCAGATGTGCGCCAGGTAGTGGCCACACTTGGTTTGCCTGACTCTACATGGCAGGTTAAGAGGAAGATGTACTACTAAACTGAACTGTAGTGACAACCCCCATCCCTCTCTTTGGTGCCATGTGGTGAGAGGAGCAGCTCTGCCAGTTAAACAAGGGGGGCCAGCGAGGGTGGGTTACACAATGATTTCAGCAGGGGGAACACAATACTGAGATAAGTGAACAACGGAAAAAAGAAACATCTCAGGACCACCACCTTTTTCTTTTTAGTCTGTTTCCAAGATTTTCACATTTGCACCCAAAAGGCACAGGAGGTCAGCGTGGCCTCTCAGTTCAGGACAACCATGTCTCCAGCCCCAAAAATGACCCCAAGAATCCAAAATAGCTCCATAGACACTGGAATAGCCCCAACGTCAGTCACCGGAGTATCTCCCAACCCCAGTTTCAGGCAATGGCACTTATGGACATCGAGCCAGGCACCAGAAATAGGGATGAAAGAATGGAAAACATCAAGGGCCAGACGACCTGACGGTGGTGTCCCAAACAAAAAGGGTGACATCATCCGCATAAGCAGTGATTGTCACCTAATCCAATCCATTGGGGCTAAAATTCCATGAATCTATGGGTGGGACAGGATTTTATGGATAATGGGGTCAATACAAAAAACGTAGAGAAGTGGACTTAGGTGGCAGCCCTGTTGGACGCCCGTTTCAACCAGGAAGACGTTATCCATATACCCATTAATCAATAGGATATCCAAGGCCATCCCATACAACCTACTCAATCAAGCACAAAACATCGGTAGTATACCATAATGGTGTAAAACCATGAACAGATACGTGTGGGAGACCCTATCAAACACCTTCTCCTGGTCCAGCATTAGCACATAGTTGACCTCTCCAACCATCATCCCTAAAGCAATCACCTTGCGCAAAACAAGGAGGTTGTCAATGATGAGTCTGTCAGGGACTGAACAAGCCTGGGCAGGAGAAATAACATAATGGGAAACAGCAGCCAGTGGAGAAGTCAATACCTTTATCAAAATCTTCAGATCAGTGTTCAACACACAAAGGGGCCACCAGTTCCGAAGAGTAGCAGCATCTCCTTTCTTAAAAAGTTGAATCTGTAAGGCATCCCCAAAAGGGTAAGACCCACAGTCTGCAGTTATGAACCAGTTATAGATGACCTGTAGAATGTCCATCAAGGTAGAAGAAAAACACTTATAAAAACCAGACATAAGGCCATCTGGCCCCGGGGGTGAGTATAGTTCCAAGGCCAGAAATCACTTGCTTGATCTCCAAGTTGAAAATGGGCAGTGTCAGATATGTGAGTTCCTCAGGCGGGATAGAGGGTACTGGGACAGTACTCAAAAATGGGCCAACTGGTCCACTGGGGGAACTAACCCCAAACAAAGAAAAAAAATAGAATTGAACATAGGAAAAATCTCGGGCCCCAACGTTAACATTGCACTAAGTGAAATAGTCAGCTGCATCAAATTCTTAAGATGCACCTGCTCCTTACATGCCAGAAAAGGGTTGCCCATATCCTGAACTCCCCGTGTACCAGCCATATGTTGCATCAATAAAGACTGACCTCTATCATACTGTAGGGAGAACAAACAGGACTTCAAGGCTTCAAGGTAGCAATCATCAGGCCAAAATCACCCTGCCCCTGGTGAGACAGGGAAAAGGCATGAGCCAGTTGCATCAGAAGGGAAAGATAGTCAAAATAATTCCCTTTGTGATGGAAGCGGGCCTGATTACAAAGAAAGCGCTCTACCGCCAACTTGATATCTATCCACCAATCCAATAATTTATCAGACAAGCATGTCAAAGTGGCACATCCTAGGAGAAGATCTAATACTGCAGCATGTACCTGTGGAAACTCCAAGAGAGCGCCATTCAGCCACCAGTAACCCCAACTAGGGGCAAGGGAAGGAGAAACAGATAAAGTACCACACAGCAAAAGATGGTCGGATGACTCATTTGTGATTAAAGCAAAATCAGCAATATGTAAATGAGCCAAAATAAACAAAAAGTCAATGCGTGTGGCCAAACCAGGATGGAAATATGTAAATCCACCTGTCGAACGCAACTGTCTATAGGCATCCACCAGGTTAGTTGAGCGAAACATGGACTGTAAACGAAGGGAGTCAACAAACAGTTTATCCGTCTTCACCCCCCTATCACCCTGTTCAAGGTAAGAATTAAAGTCCCCACCCAAAGCAACATGGTGGGAGGTATGCAAATAGGGTCTGATCTTAGTAAACAGATCTACTGGAGCCTTTTTCATTTTGGGGGGCATACATGGAAATAACATGAAAAGGTGTTCCCAAATAAATGGCATCCAGCAACAGAGTCCTGAAGGGCCCAATATCCACCAGGCGGGCCTGCATAACCGCTGACATCAGGAACAGGATCCCAACCCCATCACAGACGTCATGGTCTATAGACCAAAATGACAGACCCTAGCACCAATGATGATGGGCCTGTGACATATCTCCTGTCAAAGTCAAACGTGTTTCTTGAAGAAATACAATATCACTGGCAAGGTCTTTAAGTAAAAAAAAAAAAAGCAAAGTATGTCTGATCGCACTCTTAATGCTGTTTGCATTAAGAGTAGCAAGGCGTAAGGGAGAAGTTAATTCAGGAAACAAAAACTTAATTCAGGAAACAAAAATCCATCAAGAGTCACAGTCCATAGGCATAGTCATGGCCTTTTTAGGTGCCAATTTAAGTTTTCTCCAATGTTTCACTTTAGTCCTGACCAACAGAGGGCCTTCCTCTGTATCTGAAGAAAAAGGCACAGCTGTCTGGGCAGCAGAAGAAGTCTCAGACTGGGATGCAAGATCTGAATCTGTGTCAACCTCGGCCAGCATGGCAAATTTGTTCTCCAAAGGCAGTGAAGAGGCCGAAGCACACAGCTGCAAGGGTAAAAGACCAGGCTTATGAGAATGGAGAGAGCATTTGCGGTTAGCTGCAAGCATATCAGAAGGAGGCATAAGCAAACCTTTTAGCTGCAGGTTGAAATTTGGTGAAAGAATCAATAGGTTCTTGGTTTGAATTTAGCTGTTCACTTCTTTAGACTTTGTAGAATTGTTCAGGTATCTCTATTTGGCATTTAATGGTCACAGCACTTCCCACAATGCCAGCAATAACACTGTCAGTCCCTAGACCCCTGGAGGGTAGGGTCCCCATGTGCCATCTCAGTGTCACAAAGTGATCAACATGACCACTTTGTGATACATTTCTAACTTGCAGCCTGTTGTGCTATACACAATGAAGTCACAAGGATCTCCTTGTGCTGCCTTTAATTGCTATTGTGACTACATAGGGAATGAGGTGGGGCAGCAAAGGCAGTGTTGGTGCAGATATAAAAATGAGCCACCAAGGACACTGTCATCTGCACCCCCAGTTGCAAGGCACAGCAACCACTGAGCTATGTAAGTAGTTCCACAGAGGAATTGCTGACTTGTGAACTAGAACAAAATGTCAAGCTGCGGAGGGTTAAAAAGGGGTCTAGAACCAAGCTGGGTACAGGAGTCCACTGGATGTCAGTCATGAAAACTATCTGCTGTTACGGAATGGAGAACTCTGGTCAATACTGACTCAAGTACACCATCACATGAAAGAGGACTGTCTGCAGCCCAAGAAAAGGCCAAGAGCAGCCCAGCAGGTGAGGGGAAGGGGGTGGAGGAACAACTACATTGATAGCTTCACTGGCTGGGTATGTTACCTAGCATAACACTATGTGATTGGTGCCATGCCAAACAGAGACCCCTGTTTTTGTCACATTCCACTATCTTATTTGGCATGAACCCTATTTGCACTACTTAACATCTGAAATGGGTATTTTGCATAAGTGTGCCAAGCAATACTGTCACAAGAGATATTGCATCCCCTTCCAGCAGCACACTGGCTATGTGCATGGAGAAAGGTTTAGTGCCACAAAGGGGGACCTTTTCCACCACTACCATTTGCAACAGTGTACCTGTCCACTGGTGGTTTAAAATATATTTTTGTTTTATTTTATTTGTAACTGAATCTACTTGACTAGATAGTATGAGTGTGTGGAGTGAGCATGCATTTCAGAAGTTGATGAATACTCAATGTCCTATGTGAAGTTGTTGTTGTTTGACTGTGTATGAGTGGATGCTGGGGAACATGCAAGAGGTTGTTGAGTATCTTGTGTGTCCTACTGGTGTATGCTACTAGATGGCCTTGTATGAGTGGATGTTGGGGACTTGCAAGAGGATGTTGTGTATCTTTTGCATCCTACAATTGTATGCCACTGGATGATTAAGTATGAGTGGATGTTGAGGGACATACAAGAGGATGCTAAGTATCTTGTGTGTTCAATGGATGTATGCTGCTGCAAGGCTGTGCATGAGTGGATGTTGGTGGACATGCAAGAGGATGTTGAGCTTGTTGTGTGTGCCATCAGTGTATGCTACTGGATAACTGTGTACGAGTTGATGTTGGAGACATGTAAGAGGATATTAAGTATCTTGTGTGTCCTATAAATGTATGCTGCTGGATGACTGTGTATGAGTGGATTTTGGGACATGCATGAATATGCTGAGTAGCTTGTGTGTCCTATGGGTGTATGCCCTGGACAACTGTTTATGAGTCGATGTTGGGGACATTCAAGAAGATGTTGAATATTGTGTTTGTCCTGTGGGTGTATGCTGCTGGATTACTGTGTATAATTGGATGTTGGGAGATATGAAACAGGATGCTGAGTATCTTGTGTATCTAAGCTATGGGTTTATGCCATTGGAGAGCTGTGTATGAGTGGATGTTAAGGCATGCAACAGGATGTTGAGTATCTTGTTTGTCCTATGGCTGTATGCTGCTGGATGACTGTGTTTAAGTGGATGTTGGGGGACATGCAGGAGGATGCTGAGTATCTTGTGTATCCTATGGGTAGATGCTGCTGTGGGACAGTGTGTGAGGAAGAAGATGCAGAGGAGGAGGAGGAAGAAGAGGAAGAAGAAGAAGCAAAAGAGGAATAAGAACAGGAAGAAGAAGAAGAAGAAGAATTAGCATTTATATAGCACTTTTTATACACATTGTATCCCAAAGTGCCTTTCAATTAATGAGAGACTGGTAGTGAATTTGACACAAAGTTTGTGTGTAGTGCAATAATTTGTATAAAACAAAATTACAGAATTGTGCAGTGCTTACAAAGCAAAAAGCACACTACACTTCATGCTACATGTGTTACAAAGTATTTCCACATCACATGGCGATACCCCTAGTACAGCACTCAGGTGACAGCATTGATGGCAGGAACCCAATCCTGGTATGGAACTAGAACCAACAACCTTCTGGCCCAGAGGCAGATGTGCTACTAACTGAGCTAAGCTGACACCATCATCATTTTGTAGTATGACACCCAACATCCCCTAATACAGTTTAGCTTCTGTTTATTTAGAATCTTACTCACATGTAATAATATTTCAGATGACGAAACAGTCATCATTCCTATATCTATCTCTGAAAACTTTGTGAATAAAAGGGTAGCATGTTTTTTTTAGAAAAATGTTACAGTAGAATGAAATTAAAAGTCAAAGGGTCTTAGTAATCCATTCTATAATACGTAACAATAACTAGAGGGTATGTCCTCAGGATTCTGTCATTTTTTTGTATTTTTGTAGAAGAACTCATTTTATAACCATATCACAAACATTTTATCTTTTTTATTAAATGAAATATCCTGTTTTCCCTTTTGAATTTTGTCTGTTGTAATGACTATGTTTTAGTCAATAAACCAACTAAACTGAACTGATCCCTTAATATATCATCTATTAGCAGTATACCCCCATGAAATATGAAAGGTATCCAGCATCCTTGTGCACATCCCTATCACCTTCTACATGTTCATACAGCAGCTGACACAGATAAGACACAATTTGTCCTGCATTCTCTTACATATCCCCCTACATTCACTCAAAGACACACAGCAGAATATACCCATAGGACACACAAGATGCTGTACTTAGCATCCTCTTGCATGTCCCTTAACAAAATGCTGAGTGTCTGTGTATTAGGGTGATGTATCATTGTATGAGAGAAGCACCTGGCTGACTTGGATGTGACAGGATGTGGGCTGAACTGTGTGTCCCATGAGTGGTTGCTGATATATAAGGTAGAGGGTTGATTACTCGTGAGATGATATGTGAGAATCGTGTGTGATGTATGCAAACTCTGACACCCATGGGTGGCTTTGCTGTATGCATGGGAGAGAATATTGTATGACATGAGTAAAAGAGGCTACTGCATCAAATAATTTAGTTGCTCCACTCTGATGTGGACATCCAAAAATTGCAAGTATGGTTTGAGTGTGCATGTGTCTCTATGTTACAGGTATTTGTGAGTATGCATCTGAGTATGTGTCAATATGTATGTGCATTTGTGAGTGTCTGCATACTGTAAATGTGTACTGTTTGTGTGTGTGTGTGTGTATATGTTAGCCAAAGAGGTAACAAAAGGGGACAAACCTTTTTTAGTTACATACTCTAAGTGACAAGTGGAAGACAAGGGGAGGGACTGTGACATTAAGAAGGAAAGGGGGACTGTGCAGAGGAGGTTCAGGAAAAAGCAGATATCCTGAACAAATGCTTTTGCTCAGTCTTCACAGAGGAAGGGAAAGGGGAAGGGGATGGATCATGTAAAAATAGCAGGAGCAATGTGGGGAGGGATGTAGGCATAAGTTAATTTACAGAGCAGAGAGTCCAGAAGAGACTTGGTAATCTTAAAGTGGACAAAGTTATGGGGCTGGATGGTTCACACCCAAGTAGTATTGAGGGAACTCAGGAGCTACTGGCTGCACCTTGATAGCCTTGTCCAAAAACTCACTGGAAACAGGAGTGATTCCATGGGACTGGAGGAGGACAGATGTAGTCCCATTTTATAAAAGCAGTAGCAGGGAGAAGGATGACAACTATTGGCTGATCAGTCTTACATAAGTCACAGGGAACTTAATGGAGTCACTCCTAAAGAAAAGGATTGTGGAGTATCTTGAATCCAGCAGGTTACAAGACCAGAGTCAGCATGGATTCATGGGAGGGAGGTCATGTCAAACAAATTTAATATATTTCTTTGACTGGGTGACCAGGAAAATAGATCTGAGAGGGGCAGTAGATGTGACTTATTTAGATTTTAGTAAGACATTCTATACCACACCGCATAGAAGACTCATGAGGAAACTGGGCAGCTTAGTTGTTGTTCCTAAGGTGGTAAACGGTAGCAAATTGGTTCATGGATAGACAACAGAGGGTGGTGGTAAACAGAATTCACTCCAGGGAAGGAAGCATGATCAGTAGGGTGCCTCAGAGCTCATTACTGGGACCAGTCCTCTTTAATGCTTTTATAAGTGACATTGCAGCTGAGGTGAAAGGGAAGGTATGCCTTTTTGCAAATGACACCAAAATCCACAATAGGATATATACTCCAGAAGGGTGGAAAGAATGTGTGAAGACCTAAGAATACCTGAGGAGTGGTTGAGGGCATGGCAGCTGTGTTTCAATGCAAAAAGGTGCAAAATCATGCACCCTGTGTACAGAAACCCAGAGGCAGAGTAGACAATGGGAAGAGAGGTATTGACAGTCACCAAACAGGAAAGAACCTGGGAGCAATCATATTTGATGACATCAAGGAGGTGAGACAAGGCAGTAGATAAGGCTAGTGGGATGCTGTGGTACATAGGAAAGAGTATCACCAGCAGAAGGAGGGAAGTGGTGTTGGCATTGTATAGATAACTAGTGAGACCCCACCTGGAATACGGTGTCCAGTTCTGGAGACCACATCTCAGGAAGGAAACAGACAGGGTGGAGGATGTCAAAAGGAGTGCAACTGAAATAGTGCAGGGGCTGCATCAGAAGCCCTTTGAGGGGAGACTGAAATACCTCAATATGTACACCCTGGAGGAGAGGGGGGACATGATAGAGGCCTATAAATATCTCACAGGGTTAAATAAGGTACAGGAGGTAAATATTTTTCAAAGAAAATGATTCACAAGAACAAGGGGACATGCAATGAAGCTGGAGGGGGTTAAATTTAGAAGGGATATAAGTACTTCTTCACTTAAAGAGTGGCGGATACCTGGAACAGTCTTCTAGTAGAGGTGGTAGGGATGAAAACAGTGGTAGGCTTCAAACATGCATTGGATGGGCATAAGAGAGTTTCAGTTGGAGGAAGAAAGTTGCTGGAGATGAAGCAGGGTCTGCGATAACAGGATAGGCAGGGGAAAATGGTCTGACGTGTGTGTGTGTGTGTGAATGTGTGTCCACACATATGTGTGTGCATATAACCTTACAGTACTTTCATCACCATTCTGATAAATAATGATAGTTAAATAGTTCAAGTTTTTTCTTAACAGAATTCACCCACTATTTGCTGGAATAGGAGCCTGTCTCTGACAGTTCCTCATGGTGCAAATAATGCTAATATATGCTACCTGACATTCAGCAAAATGCTTATCTGAATAACACCTTTGCAGAGTGTGTGTGTGTGTGTGTGTGTGTGTGTGTGTGTGTGTGTGTGTGAATGTATGTCCACGCATATGTGTGTGCATGTGTACATATGACCTTACTTTTATCCCAATTATGATAAATAGTGATAGTTAAAGTTTATTTTTTTTTAAAGAATTTGTCTATTTGCTGGAATAGGAATATTAATTACCAGCCTTTCTCTAACAATTGTTCTTGTCCTTCTCATGCATCCCTCGTCCTGGAATCCCCTTTGTTGTCCATCCCCATGCTTCCCTCACCCCCCCATCTCCCTCTCTTATCCCATCTCAACCCTCCTCCACCCCCTTCTCTCCTCTCCTCAACCCCCAACTGCATACCTAACTCATTCTAGCATTTAGCAACTACTGGCAAAGACATTCCTCCATCTGCATTGCAGATGTACTCCCCCTCTTGTGTGTCTCCCACCCTTTTTCCTTTGGTTCTAAACTGCTGTTCCCCACACCTAACACCCTCCCATTGTCTAGCATTTCTTTTCTTGTGTTGCTTATGATTGCTTTGTTGTATCTATTCCTGCCTGTGCTATAAATTTGTACTTGATGTGGAACCTTTGTAAAAGAACCCCTGGTTCAAAGGTATTTGTAATCCTAGCACTCAATAAATAAATAAATAAAATAAAATAAAACAACTCCTCATGGTGCAAATAATGCTAATATATGCTACTTGCCATTCTGCAAAATGCTTTTCTAAATAACGCCTTCAAAGAGTGTGTGTGTGTATGTGAATTTGTGTCCATAGTTAAGAGTTTCTTTTGACATAATTTTTCTGCTATTTGCTGGAATAGGAATACTAATCACCAGCCCTTCTCTAACAATTCCTCATGGTGCAAGTAATGATAGCATGCGCTACCTGACATTCCGCAAAATGCTTTTCTGAATATCATCTTTGTAAAGTGTGTGCATATGTGTGTGTGAGTGTGGGTGTGTGTGTGTGTGTGTGAGTTTGAGAGTGTGTGAGTGTGTGTGTGTGTGTGTGTGTGTGTGTGTGTGTGTGTGTGTGTGTGTGTGTGTGGGGATGGATCTTTCTACCAGAACACTGCACAGTATATGTAAAGAAAACATTAGAGAGTACAGCTAAATGTGTTTCTGAGTAAATGACTTCACGGTGGATCTCACAGTTCTCAGGTGTGAATATTTTTTTTTCCAAGCCCCCTGTGCTACTGCTAAGTTACCTCCCCTACCCTGTCTTGCTCAGGATGTCCCTCAATGACATGCCATTAGCATTTTGAAGAGACATCACGTAAAAGATGCGTCAGGTCCTCCTGTTAGAACAGCACAATTTTACAAGCATAAAGTATTATGATTGCATTGATTTCCATCATAAATCATATTTTCCCTCTTCTGTCTCACTCTGCACTGACTGAATTAAGCCTTGGTATTTTCTTTATCTGCTGCCAGACAGAGGCTTGAGATGATATTAGGGTAATGATGATAAATTTTACCCTAAAGCCAAGCCATTTCCACATTACAGATAATGTTTTTTTCCAAATAAGTTCTGTTATTGGAATCTGGACAAAGCGCATCTGCAGTTTTCTTAGGCTAGGCATGTTGGGTCCTTAAATGGTTTTATAGATTTGAAAATTTGTTCTAAATGAATTAAAATAAAAACACAAAAGGAATACAAGCAGGGATTCTTGTTATAAATTCCCAGATCAGTTTTAGAAGCTTGTATCTAGTACTTGCACTGCCTGTCCTGAATCTGTAGTTAAAAAGAGAATGTGGTTTTACAAAAAAAATTGTTCAGCAGTTTATTTTTGCAGGCTAGCAAAACTGAGCTGCAGCCTTTCATTTTCAATGCGGTCCTGCTGCTGCCTAATGTTACAGCTCTGAAGGACAGAAGGAAAAGGAACTACTTTTTTGACATATAAATAGAAACACTGATTGCAAATAAAGATTCATGGTCAATCTAGTCTGCCCACAATCCCAGCTTGTATCCCAATGGCTATGATCAAATAAGGTATTTACCCTATGTCCCTCTCCTCCCCATCTCTGTTGACTCTCCATCTCGTCCCCATCCCATTCCCTCCCCTAGTGACTACCAGTTCCCTGAATGTATCCCAACCTTTCTTGAAGCTGACAGCAGATCCAGCCTCCTCCACCTCCTTTGTTGAGCAATTTTATTTTTCCTCCACCCTCTCTGTGAAATGGAACTTTCTGGTATCCCTCTTAAATATTCCCCTAGCATTCTCCACCTGGGACCACTTGTCCCCGTGTTGTTATTCCTGATGAAGAGAACCTCGCTGTCTACTTTGTTTATTTCCCTCAGGAATTTGTAGGTTTCAATCATATATTTCCCTCTTCTCTTGTCAGCTAGCATGTACATGTTCCGATCTGCTAGCCTTTACTCATAGGATTTGCCTTGCTGCCCTTGGATCATTTTGGTGACCCTATGTTACACCATCTCTAGCATATTCCTATCCTTTTTCCCAGGGGTTCTCATTTTATTTTTATTTTAAATTTTGTTAACTGGGTAGGGACACTCAACCAAAAGTCATTTTCAGTTCCAACCCAATAAAAATATATACAATAGCAAAACAATAATAATAAAAGAGGCAGTCACATATTAGTTAAAACATTTACAAACATCATGTTCCAGAAAGTAATATTTAAAATTTGATTTAAAATTTTGCAAAGAAACAGCAGAATGTAACTTATCCAGTAGATCATTTCAATACAAGGGTGCTGCAATTGAAAAAGAATGAGAACCAACTTTGGACTTAGGTGCCATTGTTTGAAGAGTAAAACCTTTAGCTGATCTAAATTAAGAGGCATTTTGAATAGTAACTAGGTCAGTAAGAGGAAATAAAGAATTATAAGAAATAGACTTTAATATCCGCCAACCAAAAAAATAAGAAAACTTAGACCTGGAAAAATCAACCCAATTGTAAATACAATAAACAGTGATGAGTTCAAAAGGGAGAGTCCAAAACAAAATGACAAATGTTATTATAAACAATAGTAAGAATACTGCGTTCTTTTGTTCCCAAATTAAGATACAGACTGGCCACATGGTCAAGATGAGATAAAAGTGATCCAATAGCGATGGATCTACACATTTCTAAAGACAAATATTGTTTGAATTTATACAGTAATCACAACTTCTAATTAATTACCCTACTCACAGCTCTCACCTGGGGAAAGAGAGTTAATCCAGGATCAAGCAGAACTCCAAGATACTTAAATTCAGAAACTTGCTCAAATGCAGTTTCTTTATCATTGTGAATAAAAATACTAGGATAATACTTCAACATATATGGAGTACAGAACAACATAACCTTGTTTTTTTGTTACATTTAAAATCAAAAAAATTGTAGAAAATCAACTACAAAACATCATGAAATTCACGTTCCAGATAAAGTGTCAACTGCAGTATGGATTTAGCTGGGTGAAACAGAATCAAGTTGTCAGCTTGTAGAAGGCAATCACAAAAATTGCAAAGAGAAGGTAACTGATTAATAAATAAAGAAAATAACAAAGGGACCAAAATGGACCCTTGAGGTACCCCGTAATCCATAGCACAAGCAGTGGATTTGGCTGATTCAATGCTGACAAACTGGGATCATCAAATAATCCCCACACCATTTTATCACATTTTCTGAAAAGCCCAGATGGCTTAACTTTTAACATAACAAGGAATGATCAGTGAGATCAAATGCCTTGGTCAGGTCCATAAAAACTGTCCCAGTCATGAGACAATTCTCAAATCCTCTTAGAACAGAGTCTATGAACCTGACCAAGGTGGTTTCTGTCCCATGATTTCTATGAAACCCATGTTGTTGTGGACACATACCACTATTTGACTCAAGATAGTGATTTGATTATCCACTACTTTCTCAAGTAATTTGCTCAAGGGGTTTAAGATAAAGATTGGGCTGAAATCAACTGCACAATCAGTGTTTGGTTTCTGGGGAATCAATACCACTCTAGCACATTTCCATAATGAGAGGAATTGGCCTGAGATCAAACAGAGGTTAAAAATTGAACAAAGAGGGCCAATAATAAGTGGAGCAGCCAGCCTTAAAAAACACCCATCTAGCCTCTAGCCCCCCGGCGCTATAATTGTTTGGGATAGTTAGAAGTAGCTTTAACACCTCAGTTTTCAAAACCTTGTGAAAATAGAAACAAGATCTCTGAATTAAAGATGCAACAGACCCAATATCACCACCAGCCTGGATTGGGGAAATAGATTTATAGCATGACAGATCAGAAAATTTAATATTGAACAAATTAACAATCTCTAAAGGTGATTTCTTTTTTCAGTGTTTTTTAGTTTCTTTATAAATTACTTTTCCTTCAGAGATAGCAAATAATAAACTGAATCCTCAAACTGGCTGTGGTTAGACCAGCTGTCATCAAATTGAGACTTATAAAATTCGTTCTTAGCATTTTCACTAATTTGCTAACCTTATTTCTAAAAAAAACCTGATAGTTATTCAGTAAGAAAGTGGAAGGGCATTGCTTATAAAATAACCCAAGATAGGTTTCTCCACATTGTCCAATCCTTTATATCCTTGGAAAACAACCTATTAAAGATACCCCAGGCCCTCAAAGTCAATAAAGGAAACAAGGTGTTCTGAACAGAAAACAATGATTTACAAAAATAGTCCAAAGCACAGTCAGGATAAGGAACTAACTCAATAAATGACCAATCATTTTGAGTTAATTGTAACTTCAAAGCCTCATTATCAACTTTTTAAAGCTAAGAAACTGAATAAAACACAGAGGCAGTTTTGCACATTCAAATTTCAAAACACAAAATGTGGCCAAATGGTCACTGACTGAATCTGCCAAAACCCCAGCCAACAAAGAAATGTTAGTTCTATTTGTAAAAATCCAATCTAATATTGAATGATTTTTAGTGAAAGAATTTAATACAGTTGGTTCACTAATTAATTGAGAAAGATAGCAGGAATGCAAAAAGGGTTCTAAACCGAGACTATCACTACGTGACCAATTCAAGTTAACATTACCAACTAATACAAACTCACAATCTGTTATAAAAGTAGCAACACAATCTAAAAATTCATTGAAACGTTTAATGCCACATTGTGGAGGATTATAAAGACTACCAATAATTAAATGTTTCCTTCCACCTAAGACCAAATGAAGGAGCAACACATCATATACAGACTGAGTAGCTCTAATTGTTCCTAAGATACTCAACTCAAGATGTTTTTTTATAGCAGACCACTACCCAAACCCCCCTTTTTTTTACCAGGTCTATCCGCCCTAATAATACTGCAACCTTGGATTTTACATAAATTATTGAGAATGGAGGGTTTCAACCATATTTCAGATAAAGCAATCAACTCAGGCTTGTAACAGTGAGAGATAAATTCTATTTCAGCTACTTTGGGAATAAAACTCCTCACGTTTAAATGCATGATTTTAACACCATGAGAGGTGTACCAGGGTTTAGCACCCATATTAGTAGGATCTGAGAAATCAACTGAGTCTTTCCTGGAGTACAAAGGCTCAGGATCTGTCTCAGTGTCACCAGATAATAAAAGCAAACAAAATACAAAAAAGAACCTAGAGCAGGAATCAACCCTATAAACACCTTTCTGAATTATATAAATAGAAGAATACAAAATAAGATGATCACATTCTCTAACAATAGCCGTCTCCATGTCAATAAAAAATATGAATTAGTGGAAGAATAAGGACTGATCAGTAAGTTATAGAAAAGTTGGACAGTAGGTAGTAATCTCCAGACTCAGATGGGGAAATATGGGCACATGCTAAATCACACAATAGCAAGCCTGTAAATAGCAAACATAGCCAGCCAATTAAACTATTAGTACAAGCCATTTTACAAACCAAACAAATTTTTGTGAATTACCTAATGCACAGCATGTAAGAGAAGCAGAATTCTCTACCACTGGTTCTCATAGTCTCCCACTGACTCTCATTGCACCTTGCTGCACTTCACCACCCTCAAGCCACCGCTTTAGATGCTGCCATATCTAACCAAGCTGCAGATTTAAACCTCCCAACCCCACCAAACTGGACTGCCACCACCAATCAGGGGGAAGGGGCATGACTCAAAAAATGGGGGAGCGTCTCAGCAGGATGTGTGCAGTTGCTAAGGCAATGAGTAGTAAGGCACTTTACAGCAAGCAGCCGTAGTGGGAAGCCATGGGATTTTTTTTTTTTGTTAGTTGCTTAACCAGGACTAGCACACTAAGCTGAAAACTTTTTTACAGGTGCGACCTGGGAGCACAGAGAAGTTAAGTAACTTTCTCAGGGTCACACAGTCTGCAAGTGGAAGCTGTGGGATTCAAACCCAGGTCTGGTCTGCTGGATGCCACCAGATTTGCAGCTCAGAGCTTTAAACCACTGTGCTAAACTGCCTCCTACTGGATTACCAGACTAATACAGTTAGTGCATAGTTCAGAGCAACTCAGATAACCGTTAACAGGACAGTAGAGTCTGTGGGCTGTGTCTGGAGCTGACATGATATAAATGTTGCTAATTAAATACCAAATACAAGTACTGTAACAGTTCAGAAGATCAGCAACATCATCAGGACATACATCAAACAAACAATACACAGTGTAGTCAATGCAGGTATACCATTCATCATGTCAAAAGTTTGACACACGGGGCTGGAGTCCAAAACTTGGATCTTTTGTTCTTGCATCAAAGCGACCCTACAACACCACCTCTATATGGTCTAGCATGTAGCCTTGTTGGGGGCTATTTTTGTGCATCATGGGGCCAATGTATCTAAATCTGGATGTAAGCTGATACAGAGCACATTCAGCTGCCACATAATCCACATCTGTTGGAAAACTGAGCACAAGTGCATGTTTTGGATGAGGCACATTGGCTATTCCTAAGTCCACAGATGCACTGGTGTCTATGGGTGTTGCACCCTCAATGAATAATTCTTTATTTTGTATTTATTTTTCTATGTAACCCCCTACAAATTGGGGTTTACTAAAATGTCTTCCTGGGCCTCCTAAGTGCCCACTGTCAGGCTGGCGACCTGTCTTGCAGTAGTTCCATTTGTCTGCATGACAGCGCCTTAATAAGCCTCCGTGCCTGTCTCTTGAAGAGAGTGTCTAGCCTGTGTTTTGGAAATTAGTCTGGGATGGGTCCGAGTAATTAACCCTTACAGGGCTGCGGACTGATATATCAGTCCAGAACTCCAATATGTTCTAATTCTGTCGGCAGTCTAAGGGTTAAGTCTCATGACTACCCAGACAGCCTGTTGTATTGCTCCATTCTGCAGTTGCTGTTAGCGCAGAGGGAGCACTGTTAGAAAATGTGGTTATTTACTGTTTATCTATTATAATAGTAATATTAAATGCATTTGTCTAACCTGCTCTCATTTGCAGCCTGAATGTTTGAATAGGAGCCACGATTTTGGTTCTGGAATGCCAGTATTGGACCAATCAAATTTCTCGGAACTTAAAATGGAGACTACACCAGGGGTTGTATGGGAAGGAAATTCTGTAGTATTTGTAGTTTTAGAGGTTTGTCACCTAAATGGACCTGGAGGGGAGAGCCCTTTCTGTGACAGACAGTTCCCTCAGCCAACTGAACCTTGTGGAGCACAAGGAAATACCCAGAACTGCCTGAAGCAGTGAGTCAGTTGTGAGTGGAGGTTGTAGAGTGAACAGCTTGAGAGGTCGAACAGTTGTTCCTAGAAGGAGCACAGGAGAATTGCCGGAAAGGCTCCAATGGCCTGCCTGCCATGTTCTCTGGCCTGAGGAAATTGCCTATTGCAGAAGTCGGACTTTTCTGATTGTCAGCTTAGACCTGCAGCAGAGGAAAGAAAGCGTGTTACTGCTACTTGCAAGTGGGACCGAAGACTTGCTCCAGAAGTGTCCTGCCCGAATGAGAGAAGATAGCCTCAGGTTGAATGATTTGTGCAGTGAGGCTATAATTAGCAAACTGACTGTTTCTGACTTGTGGCTTAGAGAAACAGCTTATCGATGTGTGCTGAATGTGTTTAGTGGGTCGCGATTTGGTTCCCCTCGGTGAATCTTGTTATGCCAGCTGGAAGCTTTCTAGGAAAAGATCACAAACTTTTCTCAGGACTGTTCCTCCTGCTTGGGCTTTGCCATCTTGGCCCAAGCCTCTGCCCACCTTCCAGGGATCATCTCAGTGAAAGACCAGCCTGGGGATTTGGCCCCCTTCTTAACACCATTGTACAGGTAGCAGCCACCAGGAGGTGAGTTGTGTAGGCCGTTTCCCCTGGCACACTGCATCAACACCATGAGGTCTTCATCTTGCCTGTCCTACATCCTGGTCCAGGTTATGTGTGTACAAACCAGGGTAGCTCCCTGCAACAACAGCTATAAATCATTGTGTGTCATCTGATTTATCTGTTTTGGGTTATTGCTGACGGACTGAGCCATCTGACTCAAGATTACAAATATTTGGGTTGTGCACATGCTAATTTTTTTCTTCCTAAAGGGCCCCAAAAACAGGTGCAATGCTGGCCACCCAGGGCAATGCTTCAAGATAGCTTGTGTAAGATCTGGGCACCCATGGTTGCAAGACTAATTATCAGGGACTTACAGTGCATGCTGAATCAGCCTGATGTAAATCAGAGTGCCAGTCATTTAACTAAATTCACGCCCCTCTCTTATTCACCTCTGCTGAATAAACCTGGTCCTCTGTTTCACGTTTAACCTGGCTAATGTGCATATTATTAGCTGGGTCACATTGAAAGGTTTTGCATTGTGTATTGCTGATCATATTTTCCAGGGGGTCTCCAGGGAAATTGCGGCAGATCTAGCCCTGGTGCTAAGTGCAAGGGGTGTGAGCATATTCTTGCTGTTATCCAGTGCATGTGAATGTTTTATGGTCTTACTGTTTAGGCCACTAGAAGGGTTGGTGGGTGGTTATAGCATCCCAGAGAGCTATACCAAAGCAGTCAAGCTATCCCAATACCATTCCTCCAGGTGGAGGCACCCGTTCACAGAACTCAGACCCCTGATCCTGTGCATATTCTCACAGGCAGGTAGTAGTAGCCCATAGGATAGTGCCACCTAGGAGTTACACTATATTTATAATTCTGGTAACCGGGAAAGACACACTGAGCCAAGGCTCATTTCCAGGTGCTATGGGAGATATGTACAAACACTGTATACACCACATACAATATACACATCAAGTGTCAATATTGGTTCAGCAGTGCTGGGTACAATGCAATTACATTACTTGTTTTGCACCAGAAATTATTACAACCAGTATAGAATTAAGTAAGGAAATACATACATGGTACAGTTAGGTTGATTGTTTTAGCAATGAGTATTGACCAGTTAATCATACGTTAGCTGTTTACTACATGGGTAAGATAGAAGACCCAGGGAGCTAGGAGTGGCAGGAGCATATGGGGGTGGGAGTAAGCAAAGTTGCTGTCTGATAGAGGTATGCAATGGGGAGTTCTTTAGGAGAGCGGACAGTCTGATCCATAGAGAAGGAAGCCTATATGAGACTGTGGATTGGCCAGCAGGCGAACATGGCTGAGGCAGACAGAAAGAGCAATAGTCCCTGTTGCATAGTGCATATGAGGATGTACTCACTGGAGGTAACATCTCAGAGAGGTATGGAGGTAGAAAGTTGAGCCAGTATTTGGATATTAGGGAAATAGAGTGGATGTAGCGGCGGTGGGATAAGGGCGATATACTGAGAGAGGAGTAGAGACAGCAGTGGTGAGTTCTGAGGGGAAAGTTAGTGGTGAAGCAGAAGAAGGCATTTAGCAGGATGTCAAGCCTGGATAAAGAAGTGACAAGGGCTGTGCTGTATACTACATCAGCGTAGTCAAAGATTGATGTGAATATTTTTGTTAATATTTCACATCTGACTGTGAGAGGGAGGGAATCTCTGTTA
Source organism: Neoceratodus forsteri (assembly GCA_016271365.2). NCBI lineage: Eukaryota > Metazoa > Chordata > Ceratodontiformes > Ceratodontidae > Neoceratodus > Neoceratodus forsteri. Next base: position 603,096,156 of record CM057449.1, on the reverse strand, counting down.
TGGTATAACATTCCAAGCTTGGGATGGAGCTTTCAGGTGATGACATTAATGTGGGTAAAGAAATTTAGATTTTGGTCAGGCCATATGCCTAGGTATTTGTATGATGAGACAGTGTCAAGCGTGGTCCCATCCAATGAGGTAAAGGCTGGGGGTTGGGGTGCTCTGGCTAATTTCTGTGTGGGTCCAAAAATTATAGACACTGTTAAGGTGGTATTGATTTTCAGTTGATTTTGCATCTTATGAAAGTCCCATTGTGGAAGGGTGTGGACATCAGACAAGATGGGTCTGGAGGTGCAGAGTATGGTGTCATCCACATACGTATACAGGACCTGGATCAAGCAGTGGGGGGCCAATGATGAATACTGAGAACAAGATGGGCCAAGGCTGGATCCTTGTGGTACTCCTTCAAGTATGGGAAAAGGAGGGGAGATGGAGTTGGGCACCCTGATAGAGTGCTGCCTGTTGTTATGATAGGAATTGAACCGTAAGAAGGTGGGGTGGGAGACTGAATCAAAGGCCTTAGACTGGTCTACAAAAACTGCTGCAGTTAAGTGACCATGGTCTGAGGCAGAGGGAATATATTTGGTGATGCATAGAAGGGAAGAGATTGTAGAATTGTGCTTCCAGGCCCTCACTGGAATGGTGAAAGGAAGCCAGATGATGAATGGAACTTGGTCAGTCTGGTTTAGATTAGTGCTTCATGTACCTTGGCAAGGGCAGGGAAGAGGAAAATTGGCCAGTAGTTACCTGGCACTGAGGGGTCACCACCTTTATGTAAAGGGATTACACACACTGATTTCCAGGCTTGGGGGACAGTTCCAGATGAGAAGAATAGGTTTAGTAATTGGGCAGGTGGTGTAGCAATTTCAGGTGCAGATAAACATAGTAGCTTGGCGTGAATCCTGTCAGGGCTGGATTTAGTAGCATTGAGGGAACAGAGGGCATCCAAGACTTCTTGCGTGGAGACTGGAGTGAATAGGAAGGTGTTGTGTAATGGGTTCTTGAGGGGGTCTTGAAGGGGGGTGGTCAGGAAAAGCCCAAGTGGTGAAGAACTTGTTCAGGATGTTGGCTATGTTGACAGGGTCTATGATAGGTAGACCATTTTGTTTTAGGACTGGCATGTTGGTTTGTGCAGGAGGATCAATCAAGAAGTGTACCACCTTCCGGAAGGAGGAGGGCTGTGCATTTTGCAGCTAGCTCAGATTCTGCCCATGATCTCTGGTTTCAGAGTTCATGGCTCTCACCTCCAGAACTCATTGCCCTGCTAAGATCACATAGTTCTCAAATAAGAGAAGAATACCCTCATTTTCAAGCCAAATTAATAATAGTCATAACATACTTCTTATGGCCACAGACTTCTTTATGTAGAGAAGAACACGCATATGAACTAATCATTCATTTTAAAATCTTCAGCCTTTAAATACGACAAGTTGACATGGTAACCGAAGCACTGTTTAAGATCCAGAGGTATAAAAGACCATGCATTGTTTACTGCTTATATATATATATATATATATATATATATATATATATATATATATATATAAAACCATTTAGAAAGAGAACTTTTAGATTTTGGAATTTTGATGATAATATTTTGGATTCAAATTATGTAACAATAAAAGAAAGAATGTATAGGCTATCAAACTAGCACTTGAGAGTGTTTTAAGAGGTCAAGTTTTGGCTAAGGATAGAAGAACCCTCAGAAGTTCTGAAGTTTGGAGAGGTTGCATTTAGCCATGAAAAGCTCTGATTGTTATCTGAGAAATATCAGAACATTCAGCAAGGATGTTATGCAAACATAATTTCTAGGCGGGGCACACAGTTATCAATATATCAAGAGAGAACACTAAATTACAGTTTTACAGCCCTTCATCCATTTGGATAGGAATTTTATAGGCATGATGACTTTGACTTTCAGAACTTCTTTTGGAGTTTTGTAGATTTAAAGTGCAAAACAAGTATTAAATTTCATTTTAAATGTGATTTCAGTGCACAGAGCCTCTGTAACTCTTATCCTGTGTACATTGGTCTCTCATGCAGGAATGTTAGGAGTGGAGCATGCCACATGAAAGCTGGGTTAAAGACAGATTGAAATTGAAAATATAAAAAAATGTGTAACATAAAACGTTTTCTACATATGAGCTAACTTGAGTGATTCATAATAAATTAATATGGCTTCCATAGGAAGTCTCTTACAATATAAGAGACTCCACTTGTGAAGTTTAATCAACTACAACTGCTTAGCTTTGCTGTCCTCTCATCCACCCCTCCCACTCAGAGTCTCTTATGCCATAATAAAGCAACCAGTGAAGGCCCAATTAACTTATATACCTGTATGGTGCAGCTATAATTATGGTTAAGTAGAAACTTAAATTGGAAAGTTTATGAACCGTGCCCCTCAGACTTTCAAAGCCTATAACATTCTTATCTAAGTTATATACTGGCTATTCATGAGTATAGCCTGCTATATTTTGGTAAACTGTATAACACTGCCACCTTTTTTGGAACCTTTCGATGTCACTCACGATGAAGCTGTGGCTGATTACATTGTAATTTGGCACAGCTTCTCCCTGCAGTACATCACAAGGTTCAATAAATGGTTGAATTATCTCACCAATGCAGACTTAGGAATGTCTCTAGGCTGTTGCCAGCTACTGCTAAGCCCAATGCCTCATTTAAAAGAGCTTTTCATGGGTGCTCAATCTAAGAGGGGCAATATTCAAGTTCCCATTTAAATCTTGATTGTGCTTTAACCCTAACTGGGGTCTAAACATAGTATTTTGGAATTAATGTGACATAAAGGCCATTTGAGACCTCATTAAATCCCCAAAAATATAATTAGTGAAAGGAAATGATGCAATAAACAACTTAGAGAGGTACCAAAATGACTGTCATATACAGTCAGACCTGGTAAATTGAAATGAATTGGAATGCTCATAGTTAATTCAGATAAGAAATCATCAGATTTACCAGATCCTGAAAAATCCAGAGCACTTTGCTAAAGATGTAGCAAATTAAAAAAAATATTTTATTTAAAAATATTCAAAAAACATTAAAAATGCAGCACATGGGTGAACTAGTTAAATTTCGTATTCCAGTCACCTCAACTTCTAGGAGATCCAAGTGCTCTGGATCTGAACTAGACATGGGCCACTCAATGGGATCCCTGTGCTCTGACATGTGGCATGGCCTGAATCAAGATTCAGACCCCCTCCAAAGTGGACCAACTCAGATTAGCAGAGACCAGCTACCTTGCCCAAGCTGCCCATCCCTCAGCTCAAGAAGTCACTCCTGATTGGGTTCCAAGCTTTCTTCTAAGTCAACATGATGCCTTGCCAAGATAGACATCATGTCTTGCCAATATAAATAGCATCCTTTGAGATAATAATTATTTCATAATGGCAGTCCCAGTATGGAATTCAGATTCAAATATATGCATTTTAGTAAAATGATAAGACAAGGTAAAGCAGGGCTATTTTATTTATATGGCACCCAAGCCCGAGGGCTCTGGGTGCCTAACAATAGCAAGAAAATTTATAAAACACAATGTAAACAATAATAAGTTAAAACATTAAAATACAAATAAACTCAACAAAAACATTTAACTGCAGCACCAGGCCTAAAACTACAAGACAAACAAGTGTGTTTTCAAATGGGATTTGAAGATGGCCAGGGAATGAGCACCTCTTACTTCTAGGGGAAGGGCATTGCAGGGAATGGTGCTGCCACTCCAAATGCCCTATCTTCTGAGGACTTTAGAGGGGTAGCTGGGGCAGATAAGAGGCCTGCCTCCACTGACCAAAGGGGCATGTGGGGTCAGGTGATCTTTCAGTTAGCTGAGACCCAAACAGTGTAGGGCCTTGTAAGTTAATAAGCACATGGTGAAGTTAATGTGCCACCACATTGGCAGCCAGTGCAGACCATGAAGAACCAGCATGATATGCTCAAACAGGGAGGTGCCATCAACCAGTAGGGCTGCCACATTCTGAACCTGCTGCTGGTGACATAACAGCTACACAGATAACCCAAGGTGTAGAGTGTTACAGTAATCCAATCTTGATGAAACCTGGGCATGCACCAGTGTTGCTAGGTCAATCAGTTCAAGAAAGGGCTTGATCTAGGAGATGGTTTGGAGATGGTAGAAGCCACTGCAGACAAGAGCTGACAACTGATATTCTATTGTGTGCTTGGAGTCCACAGTGACTTCCCAGATTCCTCAACCCATCTACAGCTTTGAGTGAAACACCATCCAAAGAACGTAGGATGGTACTACAACTTGTTGCTGATGAACCAAAATGACCTGACTCCACCAGTAGCACCTCCATCTTCAATGGGTGCAGTCTAAGCCTGCTGGCCACCATCCAATCCTGAATTTCCATAAGGCACTCTCTCAGTTCTGACACAACCACTCTATCATCAGGAGCACAAGACAAATACAACAGGTTAATTCAGCATAGCAATGAAAACCCAAGCCATAGCATCTAATGATCTCTCCCAGCAGCAACATTTACAGTACACTGAAAAACAACACAGGAGCCAAAATCAACCCCTCAGGCATATCATAATACAACACAGCACCCTGCCAGATAAGTGGGCTAACAACATCACTCTGGTGCATTGTTTAGTTAAACCAAGTTAGTATTAATGAGATACTGTATGTGGCAGTTGCAAACCAATCAGAATTCAGCATTCTGCTCAGCAGTGAACTTTTTTCTTTGAGATAATGAGATCTGTGTGACCCTGTAGGCTTGTGCACTGTAACATCTATGTGCAGTTACTTCTGTTGGTTGAAAAAAGATCAGCGAGAATAGCCATTTTTATTTTTCTGTTTCTCTCCTTGGTAGCCTCAGCTAGGTCCCTTCAGCCGTCCCCTACAGCCCTATAACATATCTTCTCCCAAATTTACCTCATCACTTGTCCACAGTGGGTGGGTGCCCCGGTCAGTAGAGCAGGGCCTGTGGGGTTGCTGGTATCTTTCTGCGTGCCATGGTGTTTTCCTTCAAGTTTTCACCTTCTTCTCCCCTTGGACACTGCTGAGAGGTGTCACGGGCACATGCACACACAGATGCACAGTAGCTCCAACATTAGGTTGTGTCCCCCTCCCTCTGGGAGTGGCTTTAGCTGTGATCCCACCCAGCTTCAGTGAGGTGGCAGGCATGCATAGTCTGATGACCTTCCACACTGGAGGAGGTGAGCTGTGCCTGGGATGCTCAATCATCCTTCCCGGCCAACCTTCAATGAGTCGAGCTTCACCGCATAGTGAGCTAAATACCTATGTTGCACTACTGAGCAATTCCAGAGCTGTCATTTTTAGTCATTAAAATTTGTATGATTTTTTTTAAAGAACAGCTAAAAAAAACCTAGAAAAAGAATGAGATTACATTTTGTAGAAAGGTACAGTTCAATATACTTTAGCAGCAACACAAGTCATTTCTTATTTTGACAAAGGATGGGAGGGTCCGCTGTGACCAGGTTCTGATTCTGACGCTGATCTGATTCCAAAAGGTTCTGATTTACTCTGGTTTACCAAAACAATCAGATTTTTCCAGGCTGAATCAGAACTGGGTCAGAGACAGATCTGGACTGGGTGAAATGACAGAATTAGTTTGCCCCAACTATTACTTTCTAAGTCTTTTCTTTATGTCATTTCATTTCATTTTTAAAATAGTTAAAGTACTTTATGTCTTTTCTTAACTTTAACGAAAATAAAGCTTCAAAGCCACTTATATTATTCAGAACAGTTCAGAACAGGGTCACGGGGAAATCAGAACCTGGTCTATACTCTGGAATAGGTCAAATCAGAGTCATGCCACAAATTACTGTGATTTCCGGAGTCAAGCAGAGGTGGACCATTTGGGTGGGGGGCTAATCTAACACAAAGCCAACCCTCCCATCCCTAATTTTGACATATAAAGTACATGGCTGATACAAACTAATGGCCTTTTGAATTAAATGAAATAAAATTCCTGTGGCACTCATTCCCACACCTCTTACCAGAATTAAACAAAAACTTGTACATATTTCAGTTACAAATCATCAGATAAAAAAATGTATTTTCTCTTCAGAAGTTCTGAGCAACAATTTTAATACTATTAACACATGTACAGGCAAATGCACACACAGCCCTATTCAATGAGGAGAGATACAGCACAGATCTTCAAATGTTCAGTGCAAGGGGGTGGACTGTGGTAATCTCCTTACAAACTGATGTAGCATATTCAATTGAAAAGGTCTCCACTGAATGCTTGTGATGCTCATATCGCTGTTATTGATTTTGTAGGGGACATATGAAAGTCACATGAAGTTACAGCTTCCCTAAGGAAACTTTGGAAGGCCGTAGCTTTCTACAAAATTCATCTCTAATGTTGAGTATTTAGAAACTACAGATGTATTTGCTGTTATGTCTGCTCTTTTTGTTTTTGTCAGACCCAGCAAGAGAGTCTGTTGGGAATAACCCTACCAACCCCCAAGTCCAGAAGGCATTAGCTCTAACCATTCAGCTGCTGGGAAATTGCCATCATGTCTCTGTTTCTTTTGTTTCTAATTGTGCAAAAAAGAGTTAAGATTTGCAACCTGAAATGTTCAGGTTTATTCAAGTGTGGCCAATAATGGGGATCTTTTGGTAGTTTGGGAATGAAAAAATGCTTTTTAAATTATGCATTTTAAATCAATTGTTGTTGGCATATGCAGAGTAGCCCAATGATAATACAGCTAATATTTTACTGCACCTATGTAAATGAAAAATAAAATGTGCCTCTGTTACTGTACACAGTTATCACAGCCAAAAATCATAATTTTTTTTAAACCATTGTTATTTTTGGTCATTATTCACTGTACATAAGCAGCCACCACTTAAACATCCCATTTTTTTTCCTGTTGGTGCAAAGAAAAACTGTCTGTACCTATAGAAAGAAACAAGCTACTGGGAGCCCATCTCCGGTGGCCATCATCTTGCTTCTCCTCTAACACCAGGACTGCAACCCCACCGCTGGGTATTACAGTAAAAAATATAAATGTGCAGCAGCCACTGGGTGCCCAAACCAGATGGCTCGCTAGTACCCCACCTTCCAAGATGCAGTCACCAGCAGCCCACGTTGACAGCACAGTTGCCTCCCCCTTTTTATTCTGACATTGGGTACCCAATCCCCATTGTCATAGTATAAAAACAGTCTTGCAGCCACTTGAAGGCTATCCAGGCGGCATGCTTCTCAATCCCCCAGCACTCCTCCACTGACTGGCACTGGCAGCTCAACACCAGGATGACCAAAGCAACCCCCAGACAGCAGCCAACACAATCCCTCCACTCACCTACTTGGCAATCCACCATCTGAATTAATCGCAACCATGACTGATAACACACACATAAGCAGCATGACGGTCATAAATCCTGGTTTGCAATACACAAACTGAGATTCATGAAATAGATGCTGTGTGTGAATTTCATCAGTTGCAAATCTGATTGATTCAGATGATGGATGGCCAACGAGTTGAGTGGAGGGTTTGTGCTCGCCCCATCTGGTGGGGGATTAAACAGGTTGAGGGTTCAACTAGATGCCAGGGAGTTTTTTACATGGCAACACATGAGGGTGGGGAAGACCACTAGACACCAGGGGACTTGGTCATGAAACAGGGTGTTGGAAGTGGGTGTCACTGGATGCCAGAGGAAACTTTAGCATTTGGCAAGAGGTGGTAAGGTGCATCATCAGATGCCAGGGATACTTGGACATAGGTTAAAGTGTTGGTGGTGGGTGCCACTAGACAAAAGTAATACTTGGACATAAGGCAGGGGTTTTTAAGGGTTTGCCACTGGATGCTGGAAATACTTGGACATGGGGCAGGGTGGAGGAGAAGGTGCCACTGGAGGGTGGCTTTTCATTTTCTTTTACATTTACAATTTGCTTTCCCCAGAAAGTCCTACTGAGATGCATCCTCTCCTGCATCTTCTCTTATATTGTTCCTTCCTGCCCTTCAGAGTTTCTTAGTGCATAATCACTGCACAATTCTCTCCCCAGTTGTGTTTATTCAGGCCTATGTACATTTGCAACAACTACAGTCTCAGTAGTTGTATTCACAACAGTTCAACCCTGTATTTCACAGCTTTTCCCATGCTATCTCAATCTGTTATACCTGACTAGCGCTTGTAACTCTGTAAATCCTGCACTTGGAATGTTGTTTTATTATCAGCACAATCATGTATTCTTACCTCCTCCCCCTTCTCCCCAGGATGCATCTGGAAATGAGCAACTTTTCTCAGAATGTCTTCCTGGTAAAACCTTTAAATAAATACATTTCTCCTGGGGTTCTGCTTTACTCGTTTCTACAGCTACTGTATGTGGACTGAAGCCCTGGTATGTTAACTAATTTGGTGAAGTTGAAAATGAGGATTTGGCTTTAGTGAGTTGGATCATGTGATCTCCAAGTTCCAAATCTGTAGCTTTAACCATTAGACCACACTGCCTCCCGACTGTTGGTATAGAGCAAACTAGATGGGAGAAGTGGGACTTGGAAGTTGAGCCAGCACACAAAAGGGAAACCCACTGAAGTCAGGCAAGGAATAGATGTACTGTTCATGTGTATTTTAATTGGAGCATCTGTAGGGTTTTGGGGAAGGATGGGCAAGGATAGTTGATGTTAGTTGTTGTGGTGGTCATGGTTGGGGACTGTACAGTAACTGTGTCTGGTGTATGGGGGTGTCTTAACAGGTGGTTGCAGACTGTAAGTGTCTCCAGTGTTGAGGGGGCTACTGTATGGCAAATGTCTGAGAGTTCAAAGGAGTAGCAGTAGGAAAATGATCTAGCATCTATGGCAGGAAGTTGTGTGTAGTTCTGTTGAAAGGGGCCCTGCACACAAAGCATGCTACAGGCCTGAGCCTGTGTGTGGGGCCTTGGACATGTGAATGACCTACAAGCATGCTAGAGGCACAGGGCAGTGAGTAAAGGGTCAGGTGTGGGCCAATTTCAAAGCATATTAAAGGCCCAGGGTGCTATGAGAGGCTAATACAGTACATATGTTTTAACATCATACTGTACATGAATGACATGCCGGGAATTTTAACATCATACTGTACATGAATGACATGCCGGGAACACAGTCACAGAGCATGATGAGCACTGCACTCATATGTTGTGAGATATAAGGAAGCTGAATGAAAGGGGGAAAGTGTGCATTCATTGCTTGATGTCATTTATGTATAAAATGTTTTAAAATATGTATAAGGCCTGAAATGTGCATTGTCATTCAATTACAGTAGGTGGAGTTAAAGGGGTGGTGTGTGGGGGTTGAGTTAAGGTTAAAACCCTAATGTCATATTTCCTTTCTTTGTTGCTTTGCTAACAAATCCTAAGTGATGCATTAGCATAGTTTTTTGGCAATGATTATTACAAAACATGAAATCAGTGACAGAAGCTTCGCTGTCGTATTAGGGACCCCCTTGCAAATGATCTTTGCTTAACGGATTTTATCCCTTCACAATAAACTGAACTGAACTGAACTGAACTATCATCTCTGTGACAATGTACCCCTATAACTCACATAATCAGGTAGTAGACATTTGCATCTCTCCTGCCTCCTCCTGATGTCTCAATGGTTTCTAGGAAAGAGTCTAAGTTGTACACTATAACTTCTAGTGCAAATCATGACACTGATTCCCAGATTTATGTCAGAGGACAGCAGGTAATGTAATCTGCCAAGCAACCAGACTCTCAAGTCTCATCTATATGACCAGCTAATGAAAGCATGTTGCTGGTGCTTGTTGAGTGGTACATAGCTGTACCCCATGGATTAGCACCATTGCTGCTGCAGCCACCTGCCCTCTAGGTGCAATGGTGGATTACTCTCTTTAACTGTTCACCACTGAATATATAACTGTATAAAGTTAGGTTACCATCCAAGATAGAAATAGGTCAGACTAGATGGACTCATATGGTCTTATTCCTACTAATCTATGACTTTCAATAAAGTTGCAGTAATGCTTTCTTCCTTTATAGTTTTGTTTTCCCCATCCCTCTTCACTTCATCCTGCCATCCTGCACCCATTTTCTAGCCATGTTACCAGTGCCATCTTTTGGCTACAAGGAGTGCAGGCAAGGAGTCTCCTGTATCCCTCCTTTCGAGGTTCATCTCCTCTTCATGGCTTGGAGACAGAAAGAACCGAGGTTCTTCCCAAACCTAGGCCCCCCCCAGCTTACAGCTGATAACCAGGCAAGCATTAGCTATACTTCCCAACTCTAGAAAGTCACACAGGTCAGAAGGGCAGGTCACATCTCCCCCCATATTCTTAACAGAATGTCCTTTGCCACATTGTAAACTTTTGAAAAATGCTTTCAGATTGTCAATGGGTGTGGATTATTTTTATTTCTTGACTCGCGAGTTGAGCTGCTTGGATCTGAAATACCACACCTCATTCCATTAACCATACCACTCAGCTGTACCACATTTCAGAGGACAGTCCCTCATAATACCAGTTAGCACCCCCCCCCCATGTTCCATATTCTACTGTAAGATTTAAAAGTAGCCAAAATTCATAGCAATCTCTATTGGTCACAGAACAGCAAATTTGTATGAGCACTAAGGCACTCATTTTCAGAGTATTTCATGTTTCTGTCTCTAAGGTTTGATGAGGTGTCCCGCATTTTGAGGGCCAATGTCTCTGTTTGGTCGATACAAGGTTGAGAGGTCTGCCATTAACATTCATGGGAAGCTTTTTACTCCAGCTCTGCTGCTGTGATATTTTAAGCATTTCTAAGTAGGGTAACTGAGCAATTTTAGATGCTTCTGTGCATCTGAAAGGATTCAATCAATACGCTGCCTACTTAACATGTTGTACTACAGGGACGGTTTAGTGAGAGGGGTCACATTTCACTTTTAAAACCATGCACAGAGTTACCAAGTAGTTATACTAAAAAGTGACTTTCTAGGGAACTTTTCTGGTGGGACGATTTAATTTTTGGAACAAGCATCTTTCTGTGCCCACAGTACCCATGATCCTAACCCTTTTCCTGCCATGGATTTGTAGGATTTCTACAAAGACTAGCTGTTGAAAGGTTAATAGTAAGTCATTATTTTACAGACAGCAAACCCTTAAATTGTTAAAGGATATGTTTTTATATTGAGTTTATGCATGACAAGCCATACAGTTCCTTAAGTGCAAGATCACATTTTTAACCATTTACTGGATACCTGAAGTTTGCGATACAGATCAGCCTTTTTGAGCTTTCAATCACTGTAGAAGTGGGTTACCCTGTTTGGGTTCAAATTATTTTAATTTGAAGTTAAAAAAGACTTTAGGTTTTGAGTCTTTTTTAAACAGGTTATTAGCACGTCATTTCCACGTACTGTAATTAATATGAAAATCTAAATAAGTCAGACAAAGCAGTGTTTGGGCTACTCAGTTCTATGTCATAACGGTGACCGCCGAAGGCGACATTAATATAGTGAAGTCACATCACCAAAATCAGTTTTAGTTGATGTGACTTCTGGCACATACAATTATAATGTTTTATGTAGGGGGCTGCACCCACCGCACCACCTCTACTTAAGGATTCTGAACTCCAGGGGGACGCATGTTGGGGGGGTGCAAAACATTAAAAAAAATTGGGTCCTGGCACAACAAAAAAGTATCCAATCCCAGATCCAAACCCAGCACCCTGTATACCCAAGTTGCAAACCCACCCACCACACCATCGGGCCAGCTTGGCAGCCCACCATGGTACCACCTCTCAAAAACCCTCCCGCCCCTCGCTGAGTGTCCTTGCTCCCACACCCCCGCACGTGCGTACTTGTAGCAACATCCTGTCGCTATATGCACAAACCCATCCTCATCTGGTTGCCCTACCTCATCAGTAGCTCCCATGACATGTGCCATGACTGAGTCAACATTTTGTGGTTCACTCAATCACAGTCATACATATCATGGGCTTCCGGCTACTGCATGCAATGTTGGCTATCTGGGTTTAAGAATAAGCCTGGGATTTCAGAGGATGGCTGGAAGGGATTCAGCAGCCCAGATGATGCCTTACTCCTCCTGTAGTGCAGGAGGGCCACAGGCATTGTTGTGCTGCTGTCACCTGGGTGGCTATATGTGGCACTGCAGCAGGAACAGTTAAGGATGTGTGGATGCAGGCAGCATCAGAGAATGGAGCATGCCTTGTATGCATGTATGCTGACTGACGCATAGTTCACTGATGTCCAAGGGGAAAATCCCTGGGACTGCAAGCAGCAAGAACAACAGGAAAAAGTGTGCACGGGCAGAGGGCAGTCTGGTGGGGGCAGGAGTAGCTAACCTCCAATACCGTATGTAAAACCACAAGAAGCTCTGCACTCATAGAGTGACTTGCAAAAAAAGCTAAATCACAAGCCAAAAAGCCAAGTAATCCATTTATTAAAGAAGCATACACACTGAAGGGAAATGGGTCAGTGACATGACCACAAAGATGCCAGCATGATGGTGGCTCCATTCATGCTGTGCCATCCCATATCTGAAGGACCTGGTGAGGTCTCTCTGCCTACCCTTGAATGGAGGCCACCCTATTTGAAGGAGCTGTGCTACGGTCTGCATGGAAGCCCAGGAAGCACACTATGAAGGACAGACAGGGTTATCAGGTTGCAAGAGAAAGGGGGAAAAAATAGGAAATAATAATATCAGCCAAATTCCCTGTGGTGCTGTGTATCTTCTTTTTAGTCTCTTAATATTTTATTCACTTGTTGTTGTCATGTACTGTACTCCATACTATAACTCCAAAAGTGAATGTAGTATTGACAGTTAATATATCAGGAAAAGTGATGTCACCCCAAAACCATTTATATGGGCTCACAATTGAAAATAAGCATGGACAGGAATTAACACTTTTACAGCCCTTCCTCTGCACAAAACCATATATCGTTGTAACAGTGATGCTGATACAATGAATCGCCCTCAGTGACTCAACCTGTTCGACACCTGCAGTGTCAAATGGGTTGTGGGAGTGATGAATGGATTCATTGACTCCTGGGTTTGTCCGCTCTCCCCCGACATCTGCCACCCCCTGAAATTAGGAATCTAAAGGTCCGGTGGGGGGGGGGGCAGAGTCCCCTGCAAGCAGTACATGACTGCAGCCACTGTTGGGTCCATCAGTGCTTTGCTGTGGTGATGTGATTGCCATCAGCCAAGTGCTGTCACTGTAAAGTCCTTCGACAAATTTCTTGTCAAAGCACCTTGGTGGAACCACACAAGACACAATACACAATACCTGGATGAGTATTTTGGTGTGGCATGTGCCCCCCCAAAATCTATGGGCATGATGACACACAGAATTATAGTAGAAAAAGGTACCACCAGACACTCCTCTTCTGTGCAGATTAGTCTCTGCTTGGCATTTTTAAATCATGGATAGAAATGAGAGATGAAAAGTGTGCCCCACTGGCAATTGAACCCAGATTCCTGGTAATACCATGCCAGTGCTTTAGCCTTTAAGTTACAGGGCTCACACAGCTAGATGGCCTGACAGGCCTTCCCTTTGAACACACATTCCATCTCTCTAGTGTTGTGAAACTAGCAACATAGGAGCATGTCAACACCAGACACTCCTCTTCTGTGCAGATTAGCCTCTGCTTGGCATTTTTGAATCATGGATAGAAATGAGAGAGGAAAAGTATACCCCACTGGGAATTTAACCCAGACCCCTGGTAATACCATTCCAGTGCTCTAGCCAACAAAGGTAGTCCTGCTCTGTGTTTACCCTGCACTTCTCTGTTGCTATCTGCAGACATTGAGTGTATCCCCCCCACCCAGGTGAAGCCGTTCAATTTGGGGACCCAGCTCAGAACAAGGATCCAAGTGCCTAAGCAGTCTTGAAGAGGAAGCATATGTGGAGCCATCAAGTGTGTGTGTGTGTGTGTGTGTGTGCGTGTGTGGTGGGGAAGGGGGATGTTCACCGTTATATCCCTGTTCATCTTACAGTATTCATTTGAATGACAAGTCCAGTTGCTACTGTAAGGCATCACAGCACACAAACTCTCTAACATCTCCACCCTTCCTCACAGCATGCTCATGTCCTTCACCTCTCACTGGGTCACCAGGGGCAGGCAGCATGCTCGAGACAAGCAAGACCTTCTACCTGAAGATATAGGGCAGCATCTTGGATGCCTCTCCAATATCAGATGGATAACACAGTAGAGCCAGGCTTGGGCCATGAATCTATCAGGCAAGCAACTCCCCTGCAACTGCTCCACTGGGATAGCCCAGACTACACATTTAAAAAAATGTTCTCAGCTCTGAACTTAAACTATGAGGTTTTTGTAAGCTCATATCTTTTCCAAACCACTTCCCTTATCTCGAATGCCTTGTTGATGCACTGGTTCTAACTCCGTACTGGGGAAATGAGGATTCTGAAGAGGATTTACACACCCTTGCTGTTTATCAAGACAAGTGTTCAATGCCAACAAGACACAGGATATGTAATATTTTATTCAAAGCATGACTTACAGCACAGCATTGATTTAATGAGATGTAGGTTCATAATATAGACCCAGTAATTTTCCTCAGCCACACAGCAGTACTTAAACCTATGATATTCTGGCCCATAAGCAAGGACAGTGGTTTATAGTTTTCACCAGAAGAAGAATCAGCATTTATATAGTACTTTCCTACTGGATTTGGATGTTTCACATCTGGAGGTGGAACCAAATGTGTGGACAGACCATCACACCATAAGATTCAGTTTTGGGGCACCCCCTAATAGGTCTGCCCCTACGGAGATGGTCCAGTATCGCCCTTTAAGGGGAGTAAACCCAGAGGCGGTACTGGACCTATCGGCTGTTTCGGATGAGAGCATGGGTCCAGGGGACCTTGTTATTGCCTATAACAAGGCAGTGAGCAGGGCCCTGGACCAAATTGCTCCTGTTCGCGTTCACCCACTCACTCAGCGCCTAACACTCCCTTGGTTTGATGAGTCTTTGGAAGGAGCTTGAGGAGAGGGCGATAGAGAGGGCCTGTTGGAAATCTTGCCTGGATGCTGACAAACTTAGATTGATGGATCATTATGTTATCTATCAATCGGCAATAACCCGTAAGAAGGCAGAATTCCTGTCCAGGGAGATTGCTGCTGCGCGAAACCAACCTGCTCAACTCTTTCGGACTGTTGACAGATTGTGCAATCCACTCTGTCTTTAGTCTGGAAGAGATTTTTCACAAATAAAGTGTGACGAGCTTGCTCGATTTTCCGCTGATAAGATTGCCAGCATTAGGTCGGATATCAGCCAGGCTCACTCTTCAAGGGTTTGCAGTGATCGGCGAGGGGAAACAAACACCTGTGTCACCTGGTTTGACTTTGTAGGCCGGAATTCATGGACATTGTGAGGATTGTCCAGACTGTCACTCCAACCAGTTGTAGTTTGGATCCGGCCCTACGCCTCTATTATTGGGTTGTGAGATATATCTGTCCGACCATTGCTGAAATTGTCTGGAAATATTTGGAGCAGGGGATCTTTCCTGACCCCTTAAAGGAGGCGGTCGTCGACCACCCTAAAAAACCTTCATTGAACCGACTGTCCAGCTAACTACAGACCTGTTCTAACCTGCCCTTTTGGGCAAGGTTATTGAAAAGGTGGTTGCACTGCAACTGGATGACCATCTTACAAATCACAATGTCTATGATACTCTTCAATCGATTTAGGAAAAGACATAGTACTGAGACTGCTCTTGTCCGGGTTCTAAATGATCTCCTGATAGCGAGACATCGAAAGGCTTGTACTATTCTAGTCCTTCTTGATCTCTCTGCAGCATTTGACACTGTGGACCATGGTGTGCTTTTGGAACGCCTGCAGTCTTATTGTGGACTGTCTGGTATGGTTCTGTAATGGTTTCAATCTTTTCTCACAGGGCGGAGACAGAGGGTTATCACTGGAAATTATTCCTCTGATGCTGTCTCTTTGCCTTGTGGGGTTCTGCAGGGTTCCATTTTGGCACCCATGTTGTTCTCTGTCTATATGCTGCCATTGGGAGACATTATTAGGCAATATGGCTTGGGTTTTCACTGCTATGCAGAAGATACCCAGCTATATTTGTCCTTTAGTCCCGGACAGGAAGATACAGTCTCTATACTTAACAACTGTCTATCCGAGATCAATGATTGGATGAGTGCCAGCTGGCTAAGGTTAAACCCGGATAAGACTGAGGTGTTGGTGGTGGACCCAGGTTGCCTTGAGGCCGGTTGTAGGGCTGGTCTCCCTTCGGGCGATGGATCGATGGTGCCCAGCTCTCGACCTCAGACTGGGTGCGTAACCATGGCCATTATTGGACGACAGTCTGACCCTGAAATTTCAGGTGTCTTCTGTCGTCAAATCTTCCTTTACCATCTGAGGAATATTGCTCAGGTGAAACACCTTGTTCCTCCGGCCGACCTTCCGACATTGGTCCATGCCTTTGTTACTTCTCGCTTGATTACTGCAATGCCCTGTACCTAGGGCTGCCGGGGGTTGATATCCACCGCCTGCAGCTAGTGCAGAATGCAGCAGCCAGGCTTTTGACTGGGACGTCTATGAGGAGTCACATTACGCCTGTGCTGCGTGAACTGCACTGGCTGCCGGTTCAGTGGCGGATCACCTTAAGGTCGGTTACTGACCTATAAAGCCCTACACGAACAGGGACCACAGTATCTTCAAGATCTGCTTGTTCCCTACTGTCCCTCTAGCTAAGCTCCGCTCCACCAGCGAGGATTGCTAGAGGTTCCCAGGGTTCGTTTAAAACATCGAGTCGGGCATTTTCTTATGCTGCCCCTACCCTGTGGAATTCTCTGCTTAATTCGGATACAGTTGCCCTGACGATCAAGAGCTTTAAGTCAGAATTAAAAACTTATTTATTTCAAATGGCATATGGGGAGTGATTTACTGTATTTTATTGTAATTACATTGTTATTGTTGCTGTCTGTGTCATATGTATGTATTTAATTGTTTTATTTGTACAGCACTTTGATATTGAAAAGCGCTTAAAAATAAATTTTACTTACTTACTTTTTATACACAATGTATCCCAAAGCACTTTACAAGCAATGCTAGACTGGTAGTGAAGTGGTCAGGGTCGGACTGGCCGACCTGGATACCGTGAAATTTCCAGGTGGGCTCCCCTCAGCTGGGTACTTGGCCACCTTCTGAACTCTGAAAACGTTTGTGTTTATCATCTTTTTTCTAATTAAATAAGATATCTGGGACACTGTATATGCATGTAAGATGCAGTCACAGAGTTAATGTATCAAACTGGAGTGGAATACTGATATGAATGTGTCACCTTGGGCCCTGCTGTATTAATTTTCCAAGTGGGCCCTTGTATCCTCTTTCCAGGTGCGCCCCCTGTACCCCAGTCTGACCCTGGAAGTGGCTGAATGTGTAGTGGCGGCCATATCACACATCAACACCCACACATAGCCTGAAAAATTGCATGGACTAGTTTTATGGTAAGGGGAATATTGGCCAGGACATTGGGGAAAGTCCCCTACTCTTTTTGTGAAGAGTGCTTTGGGTTCTTTTACTTCCAGCTGGACACTTACCAGGGCAGCACCAGGATGGGTAGAAGGAACCTCGGTAGAAGTGGGTGAAAGTTGCGAATTTCGCTTCTGAGGAACTTCCACAAAATTTTGGAAATTTTGCAGAATTTTCCTACCTTTCGCAATTGGCGAGATTGGAATCTTCTGAATGTGTTTGGTGGATTTTCACCCTGTTCTGCAGAATTGTTTGGCTGAACTGTGGAATAATACAAATGAACTGCAGAATAACAGTTCTGAGAATTTTTTTTCTGCGGTTTAATGAATTATTCCGCAATACATGTAATTATTCCGCAGTTAAGTTATCAGTTCTGATGACTTTTTTCTCTGTAGTTTAATAGACTAATCCACAATTTAAACATTTATTTTGCTGTTCTAAGTTGGAATTTCCATGAAAGTTGCTAATTTAATTTCCGCACTTTCACAGAAGCAAAATTCTGACTTTTGTGGACATTCCATTGGCAGACTTTTTTTTTCACACACTTCTAGACCTTGGTTTAGATACATAGATACATAGACACTGTCGGCAGATAAGGGCCTATGACCCATCCAGTCTGCCCATTTGAGCTTGTAAGTTCCCTTTATGTTTTTCTAGAAGTCTGTTGCCCCTTACTCCTGATTTCCAGAATTCCCTTGTGTCTATCCCATGTATTCTTAAATCCTGTGATTGTTTGAGCCCCCACCACTTCCTCTAGCAGGGTGTTCCACATTTCCATCACCTTTCTGTGAAGAAATTCTTTCTCATGTTTCCTCTGAATTGCTCTCCCTCCAACTTCATCCAATGCCCTCTAGTCCTGGAACATCTTTTTCACTGGAAAATAGTGTATTCCTGCACACTGTTCCTCCCTGTAAGGTACTTGTATGTCTCTATCATATCCCCCCTCTCCCTCCTCTCCTCCAGGGAGTACATATTCAAGTCCTTTAGGCTGTCCTCATAGGACTTGTGATGCAATCCCTGTGCCATCGTTATTGCCCTCCTCTGAACCTTTTCTACCCTGTCCATGTTCTTATGTGGTAAGGTCTCCAGAACTGTACACTGTATTCCAGGTGGGGCCTCACTAGTGTCTTGTAAAGTAGAATTATGACCTCCCTTTCCTGCTGATGATGCCCCTGCCTATGCATACCAGAATCCTATTTGCTTTACCTGCTGCCTTGTCGCACTGTTTCCCTACCTTGAGATCATCAGAGATAATAACCCCAAGGTCCCTTTCCTAATTGGTGCATGCTATATCCTCACCACCCAACTGCTATGTTGTTCCAGAGTTCTTGTGCTCCATATACATTATCCTGCACTTCTTTGCATTAAATTTAAACTGCCAAACCCTTGACCATTCTTCAAGCTTCTGCAGGTCCCTCCTTATTCTGTCTACACCCTCTGCCATTTCCACTCTGTTGCAGAGCTTTATGTCATCAGCAAACAGGGAAATTCTGCCTTCTAGGTCCTGTGCAATGACACATATGATGACGTTGATTAGGACCGGTCCCAGCACTGATCCCTGTGGTACCCCATGGCTTAACATCCCTAATGTTCAGCACCCCCAATACTGTAGTTGGGTGCCAACATTTTTAGGTATGAGTCCAATCATGGTGTGGGATGAGAACCCATGACCTTCTGGCCAAGAGGAGGATGTGCTACCAGCTGAGCCATGCTGACACCTTGATGCAATAATAATCATGGAAAGTGGCTTTTTGCACACTGGGAAAAACTGAGCTTTTCAAAGAATTTACCATTTTATCAGCAGAAAAGGAGTTATATTACATGCTGTTTGCTTTAAGTTTTTTTTCCTAATTTTAGTTTTTAATTGTATTTTTATCTTTATAAAATAGATAAGATGGCCACCTCAAATACTGCTTCCCTACTGGATGAGCTGAGACACCTGCCATGTCTATATTTATTCACAAACACTGTGCTTCATTTTTAAAGCACAATGTTGTCAATACCAGGTCATTTTATAAGTGCAGTATCACACTCCAGGGTGTTGCATTCATTGGAAGATATACTACAGACACTCCTTCAATTTGTGCTGAAGAGTACTTAGCCTGTGGCCTTGTGCCTCAGTACACAGTGGAAGATTACTTATGTTATACATTATCTCCCAGTGAATGCACACCCTGCTATGTCATAATACTCACATATTTCAATTTACTTATTTATATATATAACAAATGCTAACAGCAGACTCTTGGAACAATCCAGACATTAGATTAGCAATCACCAAAGTAATCCTGGAATATCAAATCTTAAAATCATAATTGTGTTACTTTTTCATAGTAAATCAATGTTTCTGCCCATGAGCAATATAGTCACCATGTCCTGAGTAAGGCTGAGCTAATGTGAAAATTGACAACTTCAGTTCAGCTTCCATTCACACCACCTGTCTCTGGTTCAGCTTCAGTGCTTCAGCCGAACACACTTTGTGTTCTGGTATGGGGATATAGCAGGTTACAAATAAGACCAAGTGACCCCTCTTCACCTACCCTCACCCACTCCAGTCAATCTCTGACTGAGGTTGGGAAAGGGGAGGCCATCTGACTGGCTGTGCCATCTAGGAAAAAAAGCTATAGTGTTATTTGTTTAGCTAGTTGACTAAAGGTGGAAGTGATCTGAACTGGTCCAAAAGTGTGACTGGACTGAATCAAAGGAAAAAGCACAGAATTTTGACACTTTGGCTGAGTACAGTAGCTGCTTCAGCTCAAGCTTAGTAATGTGGCACCACCACCATAAAAAACAGTCGCAGCACACAGTCTGCTTCACAAAGGATATTATACAATGAGAAAAAACTATTACCTGAAACAGGTCCCTTTCAAAGCAGAGAGGTAGAATGCAAAATATTTTCTCATTGTTCCACTATACTGTACTGTACAAGTGACACTTCCTTAAGGAAAACAGGCTGCCAGGAAAGCCTTATGAATAATAGTGAGTTCGGTCATGTATCTCTTTCCTTCATCTCTCTGCTATTTTAGCTCTGTCAGTGAACCAGTTTTTAAAAAAGGCCACAAGGTGGCATTATGGAGCAATTAAACTTTGATACTTTGCCTCAACCTTTTAACTAGTAAAGGGGAACCACAGCACTAGCATGCAGTCTACCTTTTAAAAGACCAGTGTTTAAGGGCAGTCAAAGAGAATAACTTCTTAGCGAGCTGCTATCACCGCTTCATATTTGTTTTGGAAGGGGTGTAGCATTATATCTAATTCAACTGGCATGCTTTGTTCCTGTGCAAAGACTCGTGAAATCCTCTCACAGCTTGAAAATGAGGTAGCTAAGCATCAGCAAATGTGTCCACTCTGCTAGTTTTCTTCAGTGTACAGAGTGAATAATCCTGTCGTTTGTTTTCTCAGCTCAGCAGACTTTTGTTTCAGCAGAATCATTCTACAGGATGCATTGTTTTGCATCTTTACTGAAGTAATAACAAACAAAAGGTCTTCTCTTCAGGAGTAAAGCCTGGTTGAATAAAGTGATTGATTGATTGAAAGCTCCATCAGATGGAAAAGTTGAAGTCAAACAGCATGCTGGGAAATGCATCAGCAGTAAATAACAACAATAATCATACCTCGACGTGTAGAAAAGGCATGAGCATGAAACATGAAAAGATGAGTAACTTTCGCCCATTCTTTGTTCCTTTCTTCATTACCCATTGACTTGATCCTGTCAGCTCAGCCTCTGTTACAACAAAATCACTATTGAATCCATCTCTCCCAATATTTAAGATTTACCATCAGCCCAGAGACAATGCTGTGCTGTTTACATTTCGAGAAAGTGGACTGGCAGTGAATTAGGGCACACCAGTTGTTCCCTTTGGGACAGACCACAATTGAATGCATGCTACTGTGTTAATCCGGGGGAGTGTGTGCAAACAAGGGTGGCTAACCCAGAAACACAATGATCCAATGATCCTCGGAAGCCTCATTGATAGGCAAAGTGCTGGAGTAAATCCACCTGGTGAATTACAAACACTGTACTACAAGAGATTGTCTGTCATAAAAGACAATGTTAAGAGTACATTTTAGCTTTGTGTGGTGATTTGGTTGGAGTGCAAAACTTTGGATCATTACTCCCCTTGGCAAATGGGTCCTGGCAGAGGTCACAGACTGACCTATCCAGGCTAGGGCCATTAGTTTGCCTAAAGGTGTGCAGATACAGTGTGTTCACATGACTGCTGTTGGAAGATGAGAAGAGACTTCAGAAAGCAATACAGTACTTTACTTATAATGTGACAAAGGATTATTGGGTACTTTAATCCAATAGACAATGTCATCAAATTTATTCAGGTGCTTTTTGAAATACAAACTGGGTGGGCTCTTGAAGGGATAAGATTTATTTATGTATTTATTTATTTATTTACTTATTCATTCTTTTATAACTGGGCAAGACTCACTAGGCACAAGTGCCTATTTTCGGGGACAGCCCAGGAGCAATGGAGAGGTCAAGTGACTTGCTCAGAGTCACACAGTATGCATGTGAAGGTTGTGGGAATCAAACCCAGGTCCAATGAATATACCAAGCACATTCACAGCTCATTACTCTAAGTTCTAGGTTATACTGGCAATCATCAGAGGATACTGTTATGGGTGCATACCTGTTTATATTAGATGCAATTGCTACAATAGCAGAGCAGGAAAGGTGAAAGGGCTGGACCATTGGCCTTCCACTTTCCCCCAAACTCTTCACACCATGCTGTGATCCTGGAGATCTAGCAGAGTGGGGTTTGAATCCTGTAACTGCCACTTTCATACTCTGTCACCCTGAGCAAGTTGCTTAAAGCAGGAGCGGATGCTAATGGGAAAACGTTGCTCTCTAAGTTTATTCTATTTTGAATTGGCCATTGCCTCCATCCTGTTTTGTTCCTCTTTCTTATTTTGAGTCTACTTTAGCACTTCTTTATACATTTGAAATATAGAAGTAGCAAATAAAAGTTGCATTTCTTTTAATATGGCTTTCCCTACATTTTTGTCATTATTCTCAATGGTTTTTGAACACCCACTGTTTAACTTTTATCGTGCCTAAAATCAACTAGTATGCACCAAACACTGCTTCCTGACTTTGAGGAACAGTGAGTGTTTACACATAGAGGAGATTACTGAATAAAAACATGGGAACAGTTATACTAAAAGAAGCACTCCTTGTATTCTTTCAAATGTATAAATGACATGCTAAAGCAGATTCAGAACTGGAAAAGAGACTAAATAAAATGAACAATTTGATCCCAGCCTGGCGTAGCAGGTGCGGTTCCAGTACTGGGACACTAGAACATATTCTAGTTATCTGTAAAGGTATTATCCCTTTCTGGGACCAGACCTTTAACACATTGAATAACATCTCAGGTATAGAGATGTGCAAAATTGGAAAGTTTTGTTCCACAAAATATTTTGTGAAATTCATGCATTTTGTGAAATATTTTGCGGATGCAAAATGTGAAAATTCTGTATTCAAAATGCAAAATTTCACCCGCGAAAAGTAAAATCTCTCTCTCAAAATGGTGAAATTTCCATATTTCACTGTGAAATTTCACATTTTGTGGGCAAAATTTTACAATTTAGCACCAAGCAAAACATTTTGCATAATGGCGGATTTTCGCAAAATGGTTCGCATGGTGAAACTACTGATTTCACAGCAATTTTGCTGGCAAAATTTAATTTCGCATCATCTCTAAACATAAAAAGAGAAACAGAACTTTGCATACTAGGCACTGGTTCCACACAATGTCTCCCATTAGGAAATCTTAGTAAAACACTGAATGTAGCATTATTAAATTCTAGAAGGTGCATTGCGAAGTGCTGGAAAAAATACAGAACCTCCAACTTACACCGTCTGGAAGAACTTGTTATTACATTGTATGAACCATGAATGCCTTCACTATACAAGGTTAGGTAAAATAAATTTGTGTAATAAAATATGGGATTCGATTTATAAATTAATGAAAATAAATAAATTATAAAGGGAGAAAGTAGGGTCATTTAGACTGAAGCAGGTTACGGCTCCCCCAAATAGGTATGGAGGTTAAGGACTTGTTGCCTGGTTAAATAAAGTTTGATTTAGTTGATTGTTTGAGAGTGTAGGTTAGGGGGATAGTGGGAGTAATGATGAACTATAACATTCTGTTTAGCAAGGGGTTCTTAACGGAGTTTAACACCCCTGACAGTTGGGGATGTGAGACCTCTGATAACACAACATGATGCATCAGTATTATCTCTGAACCCCAAAAGAAAAAAAAAAAGAATGGGATAAGAGGGCATCCTACAAGACTGGAAAACAATGACATTCTAAAATGCAATAAAAAGTATTGGTCATGCTGGACCCATGGTGCTGGGCGATGGGGGAATTGCCTGGCATGCTCGCGACCCAGGTTCATGCCGAGCCAGGGACGACAGGCGTGAAGGTCAGCAGGGAGGGCTCAAGAGTATCCATTGGTCCTTTGGGGGGGTCAAGGAGGCATTAACCTTTGGTGGTTCCAGGCGGTGGAGTTCAGTATCATGCTTTGTGGAGTGGGTGACCACACGGCACATGCGCAATCTGCCAGCATGCCACGATGTGCCTCCCGAGTGGGTGGGCAGAACAAAATTTGAAAAATGGCCACCAAAGCCATCCAGATGATGACAGCACATCCTCCCATCACCGTGATAACCCAGGAATGCTTGTGCTGTACCCTTGCCACCCCAACAAGGTTTGAAAAGGGGCTGTGGCCCTGGGAAGTCTCCCCTCCCTTTCATGACAATGGGAGGGGGCCCTCTATTTAGTACCTTGCAAACTGTTTGCTTGTCTCAGGTAATTGGGGGAGGAGATAGTTGCATGACTTAGATTGCAGAGGATGCATGAGAAGATGCATGTTCTGGAAGTCAGTGAGGAGTGCTTACATTTCACCAAGGTAAGGACAAAACTGTAATGACTAGACATGACAGAGACAGTGGGGAAGCAAATACAGTGATATTTCATCACCATTAATACTGTATATTAATATTTTTTCTCAATATTTAATTACCCAGGATAGCTCAGCTGAGATACAGTATCATGTACTCAGAGGAGTTTTGCTTTTACCTTTTTTACTACTGTGCAGGTTCAAACACTAAGAGGTTAAGTGACTTGCTTAAGGTTACACAGCATATAAGTAATTCTGGAGATAGTTGAACTTGGGTCTCTACCTGTATCTGTAAATCCCAAACCCTGTGCTCTAACCATTGCAATCTTATTTTATCTGTAGCTGTACATCATTCTGTAAACATTTAATCTGGCTTTAAAGAAAGAGTTTGAAATACAAAATGATAAACAAACATCAAGTTAACTGTCATACAAACAGTGATAACAATGTGGCTTATTTGAAAGGGTTTCACATCTACCTGACAACTATAATTGCAAGCAATGACCTTTGCTGAAAATCCCCCTTCCCACATCACCACCATCTTCACTGTCACCACTATCACCATAACCACCACTTCCACTAGCGTCTGCTGGACACCACCAGCATAATATATGTTTTTTGTAAACTTAACCAGTTTCCCCTGCACTCTTCAGGGAGGATAATTTTGATGCAAACAGCCATGGCTTCCAAATAAGGTAACTCATTTTGAAGGGATAGAATGAGACAAACACATGTGAAGTGTCATCCCAGACTGTACTACATTAGATGTAATGATGCCTTTGATCCTTACCCTTGTCCCGTTTTTATTATGGCTACTTTTTTTGCAGTGGCTAAAGAAGATAAATGCAATAAAATAAAGTCATGGCACTTCTGGGTTTAAACACACTACAGTACACTTCAGACTCTCATGCTGATGAGTTGCTTTTGCATTTCTCAATGAGTTGCATAAGCATTGCTCGATCCAGCACAAAGCCTTGTGCAAAGTGTTGCCTTAGGGTTGCAGTTTAGGTTTGCATTGTACTGTGACACAACTGCAGATGCATTCATGTTCTGTTGCAAAATATTCCATAAAATTTACTGTCATGTTGGCAATGTATTTTTCAGAAAATTGCGGCATGATTATGATGCAGTTGCAGTACTTACTGCATGACCATTAGACCACATAAACATGATCCAACTTCAGGTTGGCAGTGCCAAAGGTTGTGCATCAGAAATGATGCATGGGGCAGCCCAGTGGCATGGCAGGCTGAGGCACAGGCTGCCACACCACCTACTACACTGACAACTCAGGTTTGGAAATGGACACAGGTGGCTCAGGGGTTAGCTAGGTGGAGGGAGGGTTAATTGTCTCAAGAACAGCTCTTCTCACCTGGGGAGATGGGCACATGGATATCCCTCAGTGGCTGCCACCTGGAGGAATATGGGTAACAGCACAGCAGGAAACAAGAGAAAGGGATCCTACCAGCAGATGACAGGGGGAATCACCACAGAGACTGAGTGTGCAGACTGCATCATTGCACATGGTGTAGGCCTTATGGTGAAAAATCAGGGGACAAATCCTGACAGTGGTTGGATGAGGGCCTGATCCCCTGCAGACCCCTCACTGGTGACTGGGCACCTCTGATGGTCCTGTGGCAGAGGACATCTGGAGCATGATGGTAAGTCCCAGGGAAGCTGGGTGTTGGGGCTGGGAGGCGGGTCAGGATGGTCAAGTCGTGGTGAAACAGGAGATACTGATGAAAGAAAAGATGCATTAGTAACTGTTTTGCTGTTATATGAGGAAAGTGTTAGAAATTCATCAAAATATTTGAAAATCACATTGCAACATTTTGCGCATCGGCAGGGAAGCAGCTGCAGCAGAACAACTGCCATAAGCCCTGTGTCCAAAGCATAGAAAATTGAGGTCTTAGGCTCCAAGTTCAGTTCTACTAGAAAAATGAAACACCTTGAACTTCAGCTATTCAGTTCTCTGTATCTCTCTTGAACATTTGGTGACAAACACAAACTTCTGGTTCGATAGGTGTTAACCCATTCTACCAGTCAAACTGGCTAACCTCAAACCCACCCCTCATCTGCCCCCATCCTCCCACATGTCCATATCCATTAACAAAAACACCTCATTTCTGGCTCCTGGCCACATGCCAGGAGCTGACACTGTCTTTTTAAACTACTCCCCTCTCTAGCCCACTCATTCCAAGCTACCAAAATACAGTTCCTAAATAATTATCACCCTTTCTTAACCCTGAGCCTCCATTTCGGTGATGGGCAGCCAATAGTAGTCAGGATCATGCTAGCTCAGTCTGATCTCACCCCTCAATCTGCGGCACAAAGCCAGATGTTGCCATTCTTTCTACTGAATAAACTGTGCTGGCAAAACCTGTAAACAAAACCACTAAAAAAAAAAAAAAAAAAATGAAAATATTTTTCCTTCACCCTTCTAACACCCATTCCTCCTTCCAGTACCTCTTTCCATACTACCCTCTTAGCAGTCATACCACTCCTTCCTCCTTCCCCTAATCCCGACAGATTAAAAAATAACCTCTTAAGCATGTTTTTTTTGTTTCTGGTCCCCAAATCTGAGGCTTAGCCCCTGCCTCACACACCATCCTCCCATGCCCAGGCTTACCCCAATGGGTAGGGCCACTGGGAGAGCACCCACTCCAAATGAACACTATTGGCAAGCCTTCGCTTTCCCCTGCAGGGTGGGGCTATGGGAGTGGGACCCCCCCCAGTGGTCGACACTGGCAGCAGGGATGGCGGTGGGCAGGGCATCATGCACTGGAGAGTGACTTTTTTTGGATGCTGTGTACCCCTGGAGGCATGCAATGATGTCCACACATTAAGCTTGATGTCTGTCCCACCTCCACAAAGCTAGGTGCCAGCCATTCATGGATCCCCCAGCCTCTACCAGGGGTCACTAAGTGGCCAGACACTCACCCCCTCCCCCTCGAAGGAGAGCCATCCTTCAGATGCTCAACCCTTCTCCAACTAGCCAGCCATCTGTCTCCTGAGTTTGTTCCCAAACCCGGGAACCTCTCAAATATTTTGCATGATTTCACATCCTGCAACTACTTTATCAACACACACTCTGTTATAGCAATATAGGGATTGTGAGTGGTAGACAGCAGTTAACTGAGGTGATGTGAAAGGGACTGCGTTGTCAGCCATTTGCTCAAAATAAATAATTTCATTTTTTGAAGGGCCACACATTCTGTGCACCTAAGGGTGAAGGCATCATGTTGTGGTGCTATGTGGGCAGGGAGAAGGGGATTATTTTTATGTTTATTGGGACTGGGTGAAAAAGGTGAGGGTGGGTGCTACAAAGGGGGGAAGTGGGTTATTTTTATATCTTTTGGAACTGGGGGTGGAGGTTGAGATGACTGCTATGGGGGGTACAGGGTATCTAATTGTTTTAGGTTTCTTCTAACACAGGTTTATTTACCAGCAAAGTTTATTCTGAAGGAAGAATTGCAACATCTAGTGCATGGCAAGGGAGGTGAGATCTGACTGCTAGTCTGGCCTTGTCTATTATTGCCCCCATCCCAGAAATTGTGGCTTGTGGGAAAAGGGGGCCAATTCTTAATTTGTTTGGGGGCATTTGGTGGGTGGGCTAGGGAAGGGAAATAGTCTGAAACAATCATTATAACAATGAAACATTATTGTGTATACTTTAATTAAGCATATTGCAGCTACAGCAAATCTCATGATGGGTGTATCTGCTCAGATGGCAGTGGGATGTACAATACATACTAAATGGACTGCTTGATCTTTTTCTGTCTCATGACTCTTCATATTCATTTCATTTTTTTTTTGATAGAGGTGCTACACTTTTTGTTTGTTCCTGCCTCATTCCGGTGACCATTAGGTACTGCAAGTATCAGACACAGCTGGGAGTACAAGCTGTTAAGCAACTGCAAACCAGTGCAGGGGAATCATGCCCACACACTCATCCAGGGCACATGCCCCCCCCTGCACATCCCCACACAGTGGTGTTTTTCAAACTGAGGAGGGCTAAGAAAGTGTAATTTATATTTACTCTAGACTTATTTTTAATTGTATGCCCCCCCCCCTCCAGGAGCGCTCTTTGCATGACGTACCTGAACCAGTACAGAATACACCTTCCCTATCACCAGGAACATGTGTCATGTTAATTTGAATTAAAAGAATGTATCATTGTTATTCAGATTTATACTTGAACTTCCAGTAGAGAAACAATAGTTTGACTCACACTGGAGTATAATTACCACAATTATCTTAGTGGGGAGAGGGGCAATTACAGGAGACATGTATGGAGTTTGCTATTGTACAGCATGAATCAGGTTTTGATAATGAGTGTTGGCCCTTTAATTTCTGTTTCTTGCTGTGATCTCTTGCTAGTCCCCCTCTTTTGAGAAAGCAGGCTCGTGGACTTGGATCTTTGGCCTCTATTTTGCTATAAAGCCACAAAAATGGTAGAAGAATTAATCCCATGACATGCTGATTTGAGGGGGGATGATCTCTGAAATGAGATTTGCAACGTTCATTCTGTGGAGATTGAAAAAAGGGGGCAAACATCAAACTAATTCCACCTCTAGCTCTGTTAAGACCAGACAGCAGAATGAGAAGCAGCTGAACTGGCTACAAGGCTCTAGACTTAAAAAAAAAAAAAGAAAAAGAAAAAAGCCTAGCATTATAAAGAAAAGAAAGGAATCCAATTCCCGCTGTTCCACACCACTGCGGAGAAGCACAGATATTCAGTGTGTCCATTGAGGACCTTCGGGGCTCGGAAGTTCAATTGTGGTTTTGATATATCACACAGAGAAGAAAATGGTTTGAAGGCTTAATCTGTTAGGCTGCTTATTGCTGCACACGGTAGTGTCAAAACAAATAAAAAAAACATAAAAAACCTTTTGGGATTCCCAAAATTTCTTTAAATGATATGTGACTTACATAAAACAAATATTATGTTTTATTTTAATCTGTGTGTGTGGATGCTGCATACTGTAGTTCATGATTGTTGTAGTGGCCAGGTATGGGTTAAAATAGTCTGTGCTGCAAAAATGATTCATGCCCTGTGTATGGTATGTTTTATCTGTTTAGATCATAAATATTTTTATGGCTTCTAATTCTAAATTGTTTATATTATACAGGTGCTATAGTGCCTGTAGATCAGGGCTAAGTAAGCACTTTAATGTTAACTCCCCCCCCCCCAAATATGTGCACCTACATAGCTCCACCACTGATCAACTGATTTACTTGAATTTTGACAGGCATTAAGTTAGAACACAGATCTCTGGATCCTGAAAAGTTGTGGCAATCGGTTCACTGTGAGCAAAGTCACAGAGGTGCAAAAAATTTAAAAGTAGCCAAAATTAAGATAATTTTCTTTTTCACCGGTAACTAAACAAGCATTTGTCAATGCCGAATGTTGTCTTGCTGGCATTAGCATTGATAGCGCAGGAGTTAAAGAGATGCATAATAGGAATGGCAGTGAAGCATTGAACTGATGCAAATCCCCACTCCCACCCTGCAGAGACTGACAGGCGTCGGGGTGTGCCTTTGGGTTGTTGGCCATAACGCTCATGCCATTTCACCTCACCCTACCCTGCAGATACTGACAAGTGTCGTAGTGTGCCTTGGGGTCTTCAGGCCTTAAGCTTACCCCATTCCATAAGGAAATATTCTGAGACTGGTGCAGTATAGGAGAATGTGGTGAAATTTGGGGCTGAAGACTCCAAGCACACCTCAATGCCTGTCACTGGCCAGGGTGGGGTGGTGAGTGTGGAATAGCATGAGCATTACAGCTGACAATTCCAAGTCACATCCCTGATGCCTGTCAGTCTCTAAAGGCTGAGGCGTTACTGTTGGAAACCCTAATGCCTCAGGCATTTGTTGGTATTTCCACTCCAGATTTTCAACAATGGCTTTTTGGGACCCCACCTCATGAACAGTGGCACTATCAGTTTGTTAGCGGAAAGGTGATTTTGCACAGCGACTACGCCATTTGGTGCCACAGGTGCAAAAACACATTTCAGGCAGGATGTAAAAAATGAGAGCTGTACTGTTCATGGGGAAGTGTAAAAAAATTGCAATGTTGAAAATCTAGAGTGAAAATATGAAAAATTGGTGAAGTCATGAGCATGTGTAGAAACTGCGCTACGCACACCCATAACACAATTATTTTTGGGGATTTTTTTAACTACATTTTCAACATAGGCATTTTGGGACATCCCCATGAACAGTAGCACTGTGATTTTGTTAATTTGTCCCGAAAATTGATTTCCCACAGCAGCCACACCATTGTGCACCACAGGTGCAAAAACACATTTTAGGCAGGATGTGAAAAATGACAGCTGTACTGTTCATAAGGAGGTGTGAAAAAATTGCAATGTTGAAATTCTGGAGTGAAAATATTAAAAATTGTCAAAGTTACGAGCATGCATGGAAACTGCGCAATGCATGCTCATAACACAGTAATTTTTTGAAATTTTTCACCAGATTTCAACATTAGCTTTTTGGGACCCCACCTCATGAACAGTGGCACTGTTGTTTTGTTAATTGGCCCCAAAGGGTGATTCCACGCAGTGACCATGAAATCACCTTTCAGGACCGAGTAACAAGATTACAGTGCATGTGTTCGTGAGGTGGGGTCCCAAGAACCCCATGTTGAAAATATGGTACCAAAATTCCCAAAAATGGCTGAGATATCCACCTAAATTGAAATCCCCCATTGCTCGCCATTATAAAGCTTACCACAATTTGTTTAGTTCCCGGTCAGCATTTGAAGAGTTCAGCTGTGTTTCCTCTCCACAGAAGATCACAGTGCCAGCCTGCCAGAGGTAAGTATGGGGTGAGGGGGATGCGGGGAGATGAACTGTGCAGAAGGTGGGTGCGGGTTGGGGGAAGGGACAGGGCAGGATGACTAGGGACCTTTTTTTTTTACATGTAAAAAAAAAGAAAACAGACTACGGGGGATAGTTTTCTTTATTTACAGGTAAAAAAAAAATTGAAACACACTGAGGTGGGGTCCCAGTGTGCCATGAGTTTGGGGGCATGATGCTGATGGGGATTGGGCACCCTTGCGGACAAAGAAAGTGTGTGGGGGGGCATGATGCCGACGGGGATTGGGCACCCCCGTCGGCAAACAAATTGAACTGAGGGGGACATGCCTACATGGGGATTGGGCATCCCCAGTGTTGGCTTTGTGGGGATTCTGTGGAGGGCAGCAGGAACTTCCATTTTTATTGGAATGTTTCACCAAGAAAGGCATATAACCAAGCCTTGTCATCTGATGCTCCAATGAGGAAACTGTACCTCATTGGAGCGGCAGATGGCTTTCAAGGATTTGTCTCTCTCTGAAGTTTTGCATCATCGCTAGCATGCTCGCTAATTGGTGGCTGAAGAACACACCCACTAAAGCGTTCCCTGCATTTGCCAACACAGACACACCTTTTTTTAAATGTAATATACTTTATTGTTTTCAAACAAACA
Source organism: Neoceratodus forsteri (assembly GCA_016271365.2). Classification (NCBI taxonomy): domain Eukaryota; kingdom Metazoa; phylum Chordata; order Ceratodontiformes; family Ceratodontidae; genus Neoceratodus; species Neoceratodus forsteri. Next base: position 603,064,315 of record CM057449.1, on the reverse strand, counting down.
TACATGAAGCAGAGCATATACTGGACAGATTACAGGAGAAATAGGGATCACAGGAGTATACCAGAGGAGGAAAAAAATTGCTCAATAAACACAAATAGCAGTATAACATACAGTTGAAGACCATATGCTCCCTACTAAAGTACCTCACATCACACTTATCCTTCCCCCATCACCCATCCCTCCTCTCCCCCCCCCCCAGAAGACAGGTGCAAAATAATACAGACACCACTACTAACCAGCATGTAACAACATTAGGGAACAAGTATATTTCGGTAACCGTATACAAAGATATTAGGGGTGGGAAGTTCTTGGGAGCAGAAAGCCACAGCCCAGAGGAAAAAGTCTAGTAAGCTTCCCCTTAAAAGTGAGAGCGGGCTGTTAGGAGTGTCTCTAACTTACCCCACTTTTTGGTGTATCCTGGAGAGTGATGTTTAAGGCTGGCAATCATCTTCTCTACTCTGAGATTGAGCAGGATTTCATTCAGCCATTCAGGGTAGGTAATAGACTCCTGGCTGAGCCAGTGTGGTAAAATCAGCTTCTTCATTGATAATACAATTAGTGATACATGGAATCTTCTCTCTAACACTGGTGTATCAGCCACCTTCCCCAATATGCAAATTTCTGGGGTGAAATAGTCTTGTAGTCCTAGTAGGGTGTCCATCTCTGTTTTGATCTTCTCCCACAGAGGAGCTACATTGGGACATTCCCAAAGAACATGAAGGAGATGCCTCTCTGCCCTGTTACATCTTCAGCATTGATTGTTGGGAAGTTTCCCCATCTTGTATAAATGCTGAGGGGTAAAGTATATGTTGTGTAGAATATAGAACTGAGTAAGACGTAGTCTGTCATTTGCAACAAAATGAAAAGTGTCAGCCCACAACTTGTCCCAATCAAGGTTAGATTCAGGGAACATGGATGTCCAGTACTCTGATTTACTGGTGGCATTTGGGAACAACTGGTCAAATAATAATGAAACCAGTTGAGAAACTGCATGGGATAGGGATGCCAGTGTGGTAATTTGGGTGATAAAGACACTGCTGTCAATATCCCAGTTGTTTGTTCCAAACCAGGTAATTAACAAGTGCCTTAGCTGGAACATCCTAAAAATATTTCTTGTGGGGAGGTGGAACTGGGTCAGGAGATCCCTGCTGCTGTGGTGTCCTCTGCCTCCACAGGAAGGACAGAGGACACCACAATGAAAGGAAGCAGCTCCTGGTGGGGACTCAATTATTGGGATAGAACTGGGGAGCAGGGAAAATTGAAGTAAGGTGCCTGCCTGGTGCCATGGCTTGGAGGGACAGGAAGCGCATCCTCAGGATCACGAGAACAGCTGCACGGGAGTCTGAGCTGGACATCATTGTCCACCTAGGGACAAATGACTTGGCTCATCATGAGATTAGAGCAGTGCAGGAGGACTTTGTAGAGTTGGGGAGGGCCTAAGACAAGTAGCACACACAGTATCCTTCTCAGAGAATTGCTGCTTGGCATCAATGGCATAGAGGCCAGTGGTACCATGCAGTTTTATGAATAGTTGAAAAATGGTGTAGAGCACAGGGGGTTTGGCTTCATTGGGACTGGGGTTCCACCTGGAGGGACACTAGCCTATACTGGCAGGATGGTCTGCATCTGTCCAGAAAGGGAACAAGTCTTTTGAGCAATCGGTTTAAATGCTTCATTGGAAAGCTTTTAAACTAGTCAAAGGGGGAGGCACTGATAAGCAGCAGGAAAATCCCAGCCTCTCCCTACAAAACAGGGTACTAAATGAGAAAAAGACTGAGGTAGAAAGGTCAGTAGGGGATGCTGAAACAGAAGGCAAAGCCATCAAAAAATGGAGAGCAATGCGTACCAATGCCCGTAGTCTGGGTAACAAGCTTCCTGAATTAGTGGCCTTGATGGAGGAGGAACATCTGGATAGCATGGCAGTCACAGAAACATGGTACACACAAAACCATGGCAGGGACGTAAACATACCAGGATACACTATCTACAGGAGGGACAGGGAGGGTAAAAGAGGAGGAGGAGTAGCTCTTTACATAAAGGAAGGAATAAAAGCAACAGAACAAAAGGGCAAACAGGGAGGAGAAGAAGCACTGTGGGTAAATTTGGAGACAGGCAATGGCACCACAATCCGCACAGGGGTTGTATACAGACCCCCTTCTCAGGCGGAGGAAATGGACAAGGAAATGATAGAAAGTATACTTAGAATGGCAGAAAAAGGGGAGATATTGCTGATGGGTGATCTGAATATGCCAGATGTTAACGGGAGTGCAGTTGCAGCAGCCACTTCTAAGAGTGGGGTTATTCTAGATGCCCTACAGGGGGCATGCCTTAGACAGCTAGCATTGGAACCCACTCAAGAGGGAGCAATCTTAGACCTGGTTCTCTCAAATGGAGATGGAGAGAGGATCACAGATGTAGAAGTGGGTAGCCATTTGGGAACTAGCGACCATCGAACAGTATGGTTCACAATAAACACAGCAATAGAGTCAAGCCATACAAAGGCAAAAGTACTGGACTTTAGGAGGGCTGACTTTGCCAAAATGGGTGAGTGCCTAAGGAATGCACTAGCAAATGGGCAGGAAGGAGGGGTGGAAGAACAATGGGGAATAATAAAAGATAGCCAACTCAGTTAAGAAGGGGGATAAAACCTTTTATAGGTACATCAGGGAGCGAAGGAAGACCAAGGGAGGGATAGTGAGGCTTAATAAACGGGGAGTAGGGTGGGCAGAGGGAGACTGTGAAAAGGCAGAGATACTAAACAAATACTTTTGCTCAGTATTTACAAATGAAGAGGGGAGGTACCTAAACAAACAGTAGAAACACTCTGGATACAGAAGTTGATACCAGCCCATTTACAGAAGAAAGGGTTATGAAAGAACTCTTAAAACTGAAGGTGGACAAAGCAATGGGGCCTGATGGGATTCATCCCAGAATTCTAAAAGAACTAAGGGTAGAACTAGTGACACCACTGACTACCCTCTTTAACAAATCATGAGAGGATGGGGTGGTACCCCAGGACTGGAGGAGAGCAGATGTGATTCCCCTTCACAAAAGTTGGAGCAAGGCAGAAGCAGGAAACTACAGACCTGTTAGTTTAACCTCAGTGATAGGAAAAATGATGGACTCACTTCTGAAGGAAAGAATTGTCGAGTATCTAGAGGCTAGAGGGGCACAGGACCCAAGGCAGCATGGATTCAAGCGGGAAGGTCATGCCAGACAAATTTGATAGATTTCTTTGACTGGGTGACCAAAGTAGTAGATCAGGGAGGGGCTGTGGACATGGCCTAGCTAGACTTTAGCAAGGTATTTGACACAGTCCCACACAAAAGATTATATATGTTAGCCAACCTGGGAGTGGGTCCCAAGATGACAGCCTGGGTAAATAATTGGCTGGAGAATAGGACACAGAGGTAATAGTAAATGGAGTCCACTCTGAAAAAGGGGGTTACTAGTGGGGTACCGCAGGGTTCAGCATTAGGACGGTCCTCTTCAATGTCTTTATAAGTGACATTGCAGAGGGACTGGAAAAGTATGTCTCTTTGCAGATGACACAAAGATCTGCAACAGAGTTGATGCACAAGATGGGGTGGAAAGAATGAGAAGGGACTTGGCAAGGTTAGAGAAATTGTCAAATGTATGGCAGCTTAGATTCAATGCTAAGAAGTGCAAGGTAATGCACCTGTGAAACAAAAACCCAGGGGAAGAGTACACAATGGGGGGTGAGATACTAACAACAACAAAAATGGAAAGGGACCTGGGGGTAGTCATATCAGATGACCTAAAGGTGGGCAAGCAATGTGAGAGGGCAGCAAGGAGGGCTGGGGGATACTGGGATGCATAAGGAGAGGCATCACCAGTAGAAAACAAGAAGTTATTATGCCTCTGTACAGACAGCTGGTCAGGCCCCATCTGGAGTACTGCGTGCAGTTCTGGAGACCCAATCTCCGCAAAGACATAGACAGGATGGAAGCTGTCCAGAGGAGGGCAACTAAAATGGTGCAGGGTCTGCACCGGAAGACATATGAAGAGAGACTTAAAGAACTTAGTATGTATAGCCTTGAGGAAAGGAGGGAGAGGGGGGACATGATAGAAACTTTCAAGTACCTCAAAGGAATCAACAAAGTCCAAGAGGGTAGCATCTTTCAAAAAAAGAGGTGTGCAAGAACAAGGGGGTACAATTTGAAGATAGAGGGGGAGCGGCTCAGAGGTAACTTAAGGAAGTATTTTTTCACAGAGAGGGTTGAGGATGCATGGAACAGCCTTCTGGAGGAGGTTGTGGAGTCAAAAACAGTGGTGGAATTCAAGCATGCTTGGGACAGTCATAAGGCAATTCTAGGGCATGGGGGTAGGAAGAAGTAGGCTGCTGGTTAACTAGGATCTGCAGCTTATCCATTAGGTAGGGAAATGGGCAGACTGGGTGGGCCAAGCGGTCCTTATCTGCCATCAAATTCTATGTTTCTATGTTTCTATTACACCCCCAACCAGAAGGTGGGATACCAATTTATCTTTTAACTTGGGGAAGTTGGAATGAGACAGCATGTTACCCCAATTTTAACGTTTGGGTCCCCCATAAGGTACCCAATAAGGGGTGGGAGATATCCTGGGAGTGGTTATATCGCATAGCCTTACATAGCTGAGAATGAACACGCAAGAAGGTATGAATTATTGTGTTTTTAAAGCAGGCTGGAGCCTAGTTGAGAAGTACATAAAATAGACCAACCATGGTTATACCTAACCACTGGAATTGCTGCATTACAATGTGAAACTATATCGTAGTACACGAGGAATCCAAATTACTTTTAAACCATTTTGCATATTTGAAGAGGTGACTTGCTAAATAACAAGTGTAAAACTTTGGAAGCTTAAGACCTCCAAGGTGTTTGGGGGTGCTTAATTTAATGAAGGACCTGTGGGGCCTTTTACCCTTCCAGATAAAGCATGTTATAACTGAGTGAAGCTTCTGGAACCAACTACGAGGGAGGTAGACATTCAACATATTCAAGGGATAGAATATATGAGTAAGTACATTCATCTTGATTACATTGATACATGCTTGTATGGAGATGAAGAAAATATTCCATCTGACAAGGTCTTGCTTGATTGTTTCTACCATCTTATATAAATTAAGTTGTTTCATTAGTGATTGTTTCTGGGGTAAATGGATACCCAGATATTTCATATTCTTCACCCAGGTTAGCCCCAAGTAAGCATAATCTGCTGGGATAGTTTTAGAGTTCAGAGGCATTATTGTGGTTTTCTCTACACTGATATTATAACCGGAAAATTGACCAAATTTGGTTATAATATTAAGCACATCTGGCATAGATGTGTGCAGATTAGATAAATGTAGTAAAATATCATCTGCATAGACAGATATTCAAAGGTGAAAGGTCCCGACTGGTATGCCTGTGATTAGTGGAGAATTCATGAGAAGATAAATCAGTGGTTCCATGTATAAATTAAAAAGAAGGGGAGATAGGGAACAATCCTGTTTTGTACCTGAGAAGGGTGAAATACCTTTAGAGAGCACAACATTACAATATACTTATACTATATGGTATACTTTTGCTTGTTGGTTGGCATATAATACTCAGTCCCAATTTATAAAGCTATCTCGGAAACCTTATTTACTCAACACCAGGAACATAAAATCCCACCTAACCCTGTCAAAAGCCTTCTCCGCATCCAGGGAGATTGAAGCCATATGGTGCTCCATCTACCCAGATACGGAGAAGACATGTGCCAGTTTCCTCAGATGGTCTGTTGAAGATCTCCCCCTCATGAAGCCCACTTGTTCTGGTCCTATCAGACCATCCCAAACCTTCATTACCCTGAAGGATAGAACTTTGGCAAATATCTTCATGTCATAGTTCATAAGAGATATAGGGCGATAACTTAATGTTCTGTCTCTAGGTTTGTCAGGCTTGGGTAGAACAATAATTATCACCTCCAGTAATGAACTGCCCATGATACCTGTCTGGCAAAAAAAGGAAAACAACCGGTGGAGAATTGGCACCAAGACTTTAGCTAGGACTTTATAAAAGATAGAGGGAAAGCCACCTGGCCCTGGAACTTTGTCCGATGAGAGGGAATTAATAGCTTCAAGAATTTCCAAAGTGTTCAAGTAGTATCCTGCATTCTGGGGATAAAAGGGAAAGCTGAACAGAGTTCAGATAAGTTCTGGTTGACTTAAGGGACGGAGGGTCAGTTTGGGGTGAATATAGCTCATTGTAGGACTGATTGAATTCCTGAGCTTCAATCAGGGACATTTTAATGGTTCCATCAGAGGGAGACAAGATAGCTTGGATCACCCTAGAAGCCTCTTGTTGTCAAAGGCATAAAACTAACAAATGGCCAGCTTTATCACCCTGGTCTGCATATGTTGAGTGGATTCTGAGTATGATATATTCAACCTTCTCTCTTAAGCAGTCTGCATATTTATGTTTTAGCTTAGATAATTCGCTTTGCCTTGTATCAGAGAAATCTAACAATGGATCCTGCTCTAGAGTCTTAATAAAGGACAACAGACTCTGTAGGAGGGCCTCATGTTTCCTCATCCTGGTAGTGGAAATACGAATAACTTCCCCACATAAAGCACACTTGAGGGAACACCATATTTTGTCATGATCTGGAATGCAGCCTTCATTATGCTCCATGAATTGACTAATAACGATTCTAATGTCTCTCAATGCCTGGGGGTCTTTCAGTAATTGAGTGTTGAGCTTCCAGATATGATCCCTCTTGATGTTAGGAAGAGAGGTGTAATCAATCCAAACTGGGGAGTGGTCCGATAAGACACATGCTGCTATCCCACATTCAATTACTCCAGGCAAGGAGGTTATGCTAAGTAGGAAAAAGTCTATTAGGGAGTATGACTTGTGGACAGCGGAGTAAAATGTGTATTTTCACTCTTGCGGGTGAGTAACTCTCCATGGGTCGCACAAGCCGCCCATATTTAGGAGTTCTTGCAGGGCAGTTTGGGTGGGAGAAAGGCGCAAGGTTTGGTGATGTGACCTATCAAGGTCAGTGGTTAGGGTCACATTCCAGTCTACAGCCAGAAGAATTGGCAGATGGATATAAGGGGCAAGCAAGGTGAGGAAGTGAGAGAAGAATTCTGGGAAAGGAATGTTGGGCCCATATATGCTACCCAAAAGCATTTCAGATTGATCAAGTATACCATGCAGCAATAGATGGCATCCCAGTGGATCAGCGATATTATGTTTTATGCTAAAGCTGACCCTTTTAAAAAAAAATTATTGCAACTCCTGTCTGTTGGGTGGAGTTTCCGGCAGTGAGCACCTGTCTCACATTCTGGCGGTGAAAATGAAGGTGCTCAGCAGATAACAGGTGTGTCTCCTGCAGGAAAGCCACCCTTCACTGTAGTAATTGCAGATGCTTGAGGATTTGGTACCTTTTACCCTTTGCCCTCGCTCCTTTAATGTTCCGTGAGATGTATTTCATCTGTGCGTACCTTTACCGGGCAGGTGAGGATGCAGAATTTTAAATGAAAAAAACTTTATGTGAATGGTGTAGTAACCTTTAATACCCCATGTCTCCTTCCCTCCCTCCCTTGTGTAGCTAAAATCCAACTGAGTCCCCCCCCTCTCCCTACACTTTTTCTGCCCCTGATGGCCAAGGGTTTGCAGTAGTGTGAGTGTGCTCACTGGAGCTGGTAGTAGGATCCCCCCTTCCCCAACAAAAGAGAACCTGCAGGTATACCAGCAAAAGCTTACCCAGAGAACTATTAGCACTGTATGCAAGCTCTGTTCCCTCAGTCCTAATGATTGAATCAACTTATGTTTCCAGCACATGATGCTTCACCTTCGTCCCAGCAGGGGGTCCCTTCCTGCCGTCCCCGCTCCTTTCATTTGTCCAAAACGTGGACTAACAATGATCAATTAAATAACAGTGTAAACATTAACTAGGTAAGGTATAAAGTTTAAAACCATCAGTTAAGATGAACTTTACCGTTAAAACTAGAGATTAAACATCATAAACACTTATTTGTCAAGTGGCCCCGTTCAAGCTCCGGGGTGAGAAGAAGAGGTAATTTAAACATTTTGCTACATGTAAGTCATATTGTGGCTGCAAATGTAAGCCTATATCCAAAAGGCAAATGAAAAATATATAGGCAGTTAACCCATGTATAAAAAGAAAAAGAGGATCAGTGTTCCTGTTTGTCAATAGGTCGATGTGGGGGCAAGAACTGAACTTACATAGAAACCCAAGCTACAAGATCCTCTAATAAATTAAATTAAATGGAGGCTTTGTTTGCCAGTTGAAACTAAAGTGGGATAAAAAAAATAAACTAAGGGATGTTCAGTTTACATCTTCCGGCTTATTATCAGAATGTTCTGAGGGATCCAAGTCTCCTGCATTATGAAGTCGGCATATTACACATACTGTAAGTAAATCAAGGCTTCACTATGTAGCCATAGCTAAATTGAGTTCTAGGGCTCTGCATTGGTCAATTAAGTCGGTTTGTAGCCAGTCATTTAAAAGTACCTGAAAATAAATGGTGTAGCTTCCGCTGCATTTCAATGTGGAGGCGGCTTCCCTTCCTTCCTCAGACATGCGAGCTGATTAGGATGCAAACTCCTAGGTTTGACTTAGTGATAGATATCGAGGCGACTACATTTCAAAACTTTTAAGGCATCTTATCAATTCATTGGCAATCCGGAATAACCACAGAAAAAGGGAAGGAAAAAGCCAACATACATGCAGAATATTTGCTGAATTCTTCTCATGTGGGCTCACAATTACAGTAACGGCAAAAACCCTTGATCCTTGTGAGGTCATTTATTTAAACAGGTTAATCATGGGGGTTCACTGTGCTAAAAATCCAGTTAGGAGGGTACTGCAAAGGCTCCACTTTGCCAGGATTTAAGGTAATGCCACCTGTCTGCTCCGTTGTAGGCTTAGTTTACAGTACTGAGCATAGTGTATTCAAGTGGCTCCAGCATGAATTGTACTATAGACCACTGACTGACATTAAATCCTGTATCTGGAGGTCAGAAGCTGACAAAATTGACAGGGTGAGGTGCAGTCTTGCAACGAGACAGGTCCCCCCTGCCTGCTAGGTGTATCCCCCAGTGCAACAACAGGCAACAAAAGTTCCTAAGATGAGTAAAGAGAAAAGTTTTTTATTTGTTGATCCCCCATCGTGAAATTAACTGGATTACAATCTCTTCACTTAAATAAGTCCAGGAACAGAGATCTTAGGGTAGTAGTGGCCTGCTCCAGGCTTTCAAAGCAATGGCAGGTATCTTTATGTAGTACCTGCAGGACAACAGGGTATTTCACTCTGTACTTGACCCCTGCTGCAATCAGCTGTATTTCTGTTCTCTTTATGTGCACATACTTAGGTAGGTCTTGAGCTATTCTAATTCAGCGGCCTTCTCATTGGAATTCTTGCAGTTCTTGTGCAAATGTGCTGCTTGTCCAGAAAATTAAGCAGTCGGAAGATTAGGGGCGGGGCGGAGCAGGAACAGGATGCAGCGATCGGTGTGTTTGCTCAATGATGTATTCCGGGCTATTTGGAGAAGGGCCTGCTATCTTTGAGCAAAATATTTTAATAAAATTGATCGGCACCAAGCCCTTTTCTCCTTCAGGGAGGCCAAGGATGACAAAATTGTTTCTTCAGGACCTCCCCTCGAGGTCCTTCAGTTTGGCCTCCATAACTTTGAATCTGTGTCACAGTTGGACCATATCAGGATCCACCCAGGTCCTCCAGTCATCTAGAGATGAAATCCTGGATTCATTGTCATTGGTATGTCTGGTAAGTCCCTCCAAGGAAGATTTCACATTTTGGATGTCTAGGACAAATGTGTCCAGCGTTGCTTTAAGAGGGGAGAGGCCTTCCAGAAATTGTGCTTCTGTCAAAGCAGCCTGGGGAGTTGCAGCAGTGTCTGTCCCAGAGGTCTGCACCTTAGAACACATCATTGTTTTTTCCTGGGCCATCGTTGTTTTTGGGGGAGTGTGGCGTGATAGCGAGTCATGCATTTCTGATGCCATAGCAGGCAGTTTTTTATTGAATAAGCTACCGGTCAATTTCAGAAGATCTTAACATGCCAGGGTTGCCAGAATTTAGTGTTGATTAGTGTTTCAGATGACTTTGTAGTGGTGGAAGAAGTGGGAGCTGTTGAAGGTTCGTCAGCTCAGGCAGCCATCACATTTCGTAACACTGACACACCTCTGAATGTGCTACTACTGCAAGATGTTGCTTGCGCATTTGCATGACAACATAAAAAAAGTGGAATTCAAATCTCAAACTTGCAAGTTTGAAAGAGGTTGCCTCTAGATGTGTGCTTTTTAAGTCCCTAACTTACCCCATTTTTGAGAAATTAAGAAAAAAGACACACATGTGCTCAGTTTAAAAATTGAACAGTCTACAGATAATAGACTTTTTATGACTGCATTTCTAAATGCGGTTGTTTGATGAAAATGCATGCATGTCTGAGGGTGCAGGGCTATAGGTGTTACCATGAGGTGATGTCTAATGATGTAAACACTGTTTCTGTTTAAACAGTGTTCATTCAGTGGAGGTGGGGCTAAGCATCAATATATAGCCTTGCCTCAGCTTGAATGGAGCTGTCCATCTTGGGTTTTCAAAAGCACTTTGGTAGTCATTAGCTGCATCCATGGCCTGATTTGTTTAAGCCAGACACCAGGGTGCCCAATCCCTGGTGCTGGCTAAGCAATGTGTGATTCTGACACTGGGGTGCCCACCACCGATGTGAGTTAAAAGGACACTGTCAACTCCCTTAAGCCTCAAATTATCCCTTATTTAAAAAAACACATTTTATGATTTTTCACATTCTTTAGAGATCATAGGTGTAGCTGGCAGTTTGATTCTGATTTTTTTTCTTTTTAAAAGTGAGGAACGAACACTGCCCACCATTTTGGTGTTACCACACAAAAACCTGTTTGTTTAAAGTCCTTGATCAACTCTCACTGCAACTTTCATGGAATTGGGAAGACCCCATCACAGTCCAGACACTTAAGATGCAGTGGGAGAGGAGGAGACCATTGCATCATGAGTTGCTGTAGTGTTTGGTGGTGTGCCTAATGTTCAGAAATAAAGGTGGGTGAAAGTTGTGATTTCCACCTAAGTGGAACTTCTGTGAAATTTCTCAACTTTCACCCACGTTTCCAAACTTCCACCTGTGAATGTGTTTGGGAGAATGTTCACCTTGTCAGATACTGTACTTTCCCTGGTGTCTAGTCCCCCCCACTGGTCCCTGGACTTGCCAATCCCTACCTGATGTTAAAATTTAATTCTCTGCTGGCTAGTGGTCCCTCCCCCCACCCGATCACCCGCCCCATATGGTTAAATAAAATACCTTGTGGATAGTGGTCCCTTCCACCACCTGATCACATGCCCAATGAGGACATCTGTCCAGAGTAATCCCCTTCCCAACCCTCATATAGTCCAAAAAATAAACATTTTCCATCCCTGGTGGTCTAGAGAACCCCCCCATCCCCAAACCCCAGTCTGTGAATTCATATAATATTCCTATTGGTCTAGTACACCCCCCACCCTGGCAGACAGTGTCCCACCACCTTGCTCCCCTTGCTCCCCCCATTCTGAACCCGAGCATGCGACCAGCACAGACCTCCTCTCTCCACCACGGCCAGCCGACCACTGAGCTGTCAATAATGAGCACGTGCTTATGAAGTCCTATTTTTGGTATTCCAGTTTTTAATACTGGGGAGTGAAATAATTATCAAGTCTTTGCCATTATTGTTTCCTCTTTGCCCCATCACAGCTGTAACCCCACCCCCACAACCTGAGGCGGTGTTAGACACAAGCTAACCAAGCAGCCAGCATAGAAGGGGTGCACTAAAGTAGAAGGCATAAGCAGCTATCAGCTTGAAATTCAAAACTTGTCAGTAGAAAAAAACAATATTATTGTTGTTGCTCTTGTTTTCATAAAATTGTTACCATTTTTGGATGCGGGATTGGGCAGAAGGGAGGAGAGGGAGCAGTGGAAGTGGTAAAGGGGGCACTACAGGTATTTCTGCTTGGGGCACCATTAGGTCTACAACCACTACTGCCCACGAACACACATCGTCTATGTTTTCAGCTTCTAAGCTCTCTCCTACTGTATCAGTTGTAGGAACTGTTTAGATTTTGCTTCTTAAATTCTGCTTTGCAGACCTTTCTCAGTTTTTGCAAGTATCTTACTTCTTGTCATAATTTACTACGGCTGACCTAAAATAATTCTGGACATGTTTTGTCTAGAATTTGATTTACCAGCATCAGTATGCATTTGAATTATCCAGCTTTGCAGTGCATTGTTCTGTATGGGGCACTTCTCTTTAGCAGTTAATCCTCTAGACAATTTGCACTCAGTGAAGATATGAATGGAAAGATGAACCTGAAGTTTCAGCACAAGCTTGTGAATTGGAAACCATTGGGGACAGAGCTGAGCAACTGGATGGAGGTCACAGAGAAGAAGGATTTTTTTTACTTGTCCAAAGAGGGGAATGTTTTCTTTATTTTGTCTGGAATCAGGAGGCCTAAATAGAATGCTGCTAAAGAATCTAAGCAGACATTGTCATTCTGTAGGGCTCAAACCTGTCACAAGTGCAAGTCAGTTCATATTTAATACAGTTGTTCCCTCACACCCTACTGTACATAAACCCATTTGGATTCCACATGATCTGAATAGCTGTTAACATTGGCTGGCTGATCTTCTATTCTGAGCAGAGGTAACACCTTTGCTGTAGCTGCACACTGATTAGCCCCAGCTGGAAGAGAGAGGAACTGTACTTGGTTAAAATGTTTGGTTGTTGAGAACTTTTGGATCTCTTCAGTCCTATTTCATGCCTAGCCAGCTTATGTTTCTATATGCACATTTGCATACATGATACATGATGCATTACGTTGCAGTGTATAGGTCTCAAAAATGCATAGCACTGTTCTTTAAAATCTAAAGCACTTTCCCAGACTGTGTAGCACATGTCCTAGTTTAAAGACTAATGTGATTCGTTAGTACATGTCATATGTAATATTCAATACAATGGGCCCAATTCTCAGTCACTAGGCACTGTTGCTAAATAGTAGAAATGTCCTCATAGTGACAATTCAGTTATGCAACCCCCTGAGTTATGCTCAAAGGGTCATAAACCTTTCTGGCACATAGGCAAATCACTTTGCAAATTGCTGGGAATGGCCCGTGGCTTGCCATGCATATAGCCTGCATGACCATATACAAAATCATGCCAATTTTTGCTAGCCAGTTGTACACTTCTGTAATACTCCCTGCCTGAGAAACCACTGCAAGCAGGCAGCAGGAGTGTCACAATATTTGCAGCTGGCTGCACAAATCTGGCAGGGGATGGACCACATCAAGGGACCATACAGATGGAGAAGTGGTGTTTGTGTACAGGGTTAGTGAGGGGATACCACTGAACACCAGCAGTGGAGTTATTGCTGAGAAGGGGGACTTCTGTGAACTGTGGAACTGGGTAGCAGCAAGGCACTTTGCAATTGGCCTAAAAGTTTGCATCTAGGTATGGGGCAGTGCTGGTAGTGCTGGTAGCTGGGAGGACACATTCTATGGTAGTACCATTTACCAAAGCCCTCAGCAAGGCTTAGCATTGTGTCACTGGCACTATCCTATGCAGAGTCATCTGGGACAGTCACAAATCTGTATACTAGTGGGCACCATTACTGTTTCCCCCCACTGTCATCTGGCAGCCAAATTTGCATTGCAACTTAGTCACGGGGGGATTCTTCCCCCTGCCCAGTGTGAAAAAGAAGACCTTCTGTGCATTACCCAAAAAAGTGAAGGCACCATTGGGTGGCTATATGCACACCATTCTGCACCTTCACACTTTATAACAGTGTATTTGGCCCAATGAGTTTAATACAGTAAAGCCCTCAACAAAATCTAGAACACTAGTCTTCACAGAGCAAGACAGCAATTTTATATAAAATGTGTCCTGTACTTTTACAGTATATATACTTAAAACATTTTAGGGTAACCTTTTTCTGCTTTCCATAGCATGACTTTGCTGCCAGTTCACTTGATCCCTGACTATAGCTCATTCTTGATATGGCTTGTTATATCCACACCCATAATTGTAATTTTTGGTTGAAAATATTACTGTAGTACATGATGACTAGCTCTAGTCAGCTGAATTTTTTAAAGTATGAGATCAGTACAAACTATATGTTTATCTAATCATGTGAGGTGGTAGCACCACATGTTACAGGCTGGGAGCCGACACTTCCCAGCTGAACTCACTAGATTCCCCACTGCAGCCAGCTTGGAGTCAGGTGCATTGCAAAGGTGAGGTGCTCGACTCTTAGGAGGCTGGAGCAATGGCCACCAAGCATTCACATCCCACCTTCCAGCCAAAAGTGCAGCATTGCTGTCTGCTGTGATGGTAGGCACTTGTCAGGCCTCTTGGAAAGTGTGTAGACCTTCAGGCCCCAATCGCATTGGGTAGATGACAGGGAATCCGGGACAAAAACATGGGGGTGGGGGGGCAAAACAAGGATAATGAAGAACAAAATAAGTATGTTCATAACTTTGTTCATAACATTATTGTATCACTTCATGGCGTGACATACTGGAGCTACCAAACAGTGTGAACATGCTCTGTATAGTACTATAAGTAACTCGCAACTGTTTGATTTAACAGAACTTCCTTTCACAAAAATAGGAGTGACAGTCCACTGAAGTGTGCATGAAGAGACTGGGGCTCAGAAATGTTCTAATACAAACTTAGATCATAAGAATTCACTGCCCAGGAGTACCACTGTAAAACACATGGAAGTGAAATACATAACATAAGGAAGCACTTTGTGAGTATCCCAGGAACACCTTCAATCCAGTAGGGCAAACATGTCTAAGTCTTATGTATGAGTGTTCACAGTGATTGAAAGTTTCAGTGGATGAAATTTAAATATACATTTTTCATTGTTGCTATAAACATGTAGGTCACTACACAGCATCACAGCAGCCTTGTTTTAAAGAATGATATACACTGGTGTGCAGACTAGATCCTGAGGCAGGATTTGCAATTCAGTCTAGATGAAGATAAGGGCCCCAATTTCCAGAGTGATTGAGAATCCACTGTATATGATGTAGGGGATAACACATGATATGGGGATTATGCACGCCTCTGCTGGTTATTAAGTACAAGGTATAACTGAATGCTGCAACCTCCTGAAAACTATAGTATCCTATTATGAACACAAACCCTGGATTGTGTTATACCACATATAAAACGGGCAAAATTTGATAAAATATATATGTAGTTTAATTCAGGTGAGGAGTGCAGAAGACAGAAAAATAATCAGTGGTCTTGTAAACAGTTTTACCAATGAGGTTATAGGATTGTCATGACTCATTTTATAAGGGAAATGTAAAGCACCCAGTAGTGCATCAAGTGGTCCTCCTACACTCCTGCAGTTCCTGCTACATGCTCAAGATTTTCAAAGAGGTTGCCATTTTGTAACATTTTTACCAGACTTACAGCTGCTTGCCCAACCATTGTAGTGCAATCAGCCATTTATCTGTGGGACTTGATAGAGACCTATAAGTACCTCACTACGATAAATAAGGTACAGGAGGGGAGTATTTCTCAGAAAAGAAGATATTTGAGAACAAGCAGGCATGCAATGAAGCTGGGGGGTAGAATTTAGGAGGGATGTGAAGAAGCACTTTTTCACTCAAAGAGTGGTGTATGCCTGGAACAGTCTTGCAGCAGAGGTAGTGAGGGAGAAAACAGTGGTGAGCTTCAAGCATGCATGATTAGGCACAAAGAAATCTTGGTAGGAAAGCGAGGGTCGGGGGGAGTATTCAGAGATTAGGTAGTGTTTGTGGTGACAATATAGGCAGGGACAAAATGGGCAGATTGGGTGGGCCAAGTGGTACTTATCTGCTCACAGATTCTATATTTCTAAGCATGCAGTGCCTGGTATAAACAGGCATACTATTTTTTCCAGGCGTGGGCATACTGTATGGTTCTGTGATCAAAATAGCTTTTTGCCTGTAGGTCATCAGTGCAGATCTTTTTTCTCTCCACTGGTAAATTGCTACTCCAGAAGTTCTGTTAATGGACGGGAGTAAAAAAAAGCACTCATTGTCTAGAGGAAGGAGGTGCCTTACAATAATTATTAACAATCTCAAATTCTAATGATCAGGATGCTGGAATGGCCATTGGTCTTTACATGCCTTATGTATGAATGAACTGTTGTGTCACTGACTCAGTAGATTGCATGCTTGCCTCTGGGGACATAATATCAGAAGGTAGTAGATTCTAGTCCCACACCAGGCAGCTTGGCTAATACCCAATAGTGACACTGTGGTGCATTACTAGTGTGGTGCTGCACTTTTGAGGTGCCATCCTTCAGAAGAGATTTTCAACCAACAGCTCTTCTGCCCATCCCTGGTGGCTACCCAGAGGAAGTTAAAGATCCAATAACACTTTCACTAAGAGTACTGGATTTTCCCCAGTTTCTTGGTAAACATGCACCCACATTAAAACAGGCCCATGTAACACACCTCACAGGACATATCTGGAAGCAAGCTGTTGCAGCTTGGTCTGCCTTCTTTGGTCAAGCATTACAGATACAAAAATCAAACATTTAGGTCTGCACACCACCATGCATGTCTTGTGTTCACAGGCAGTGTGTTGGGATGCTGATGTAGGCACTTTAATGTGCACTTTTAATTTTTGTGAACAAAATGTTTTACAGGGATGCTGGCACTTGAGAATGATAGCTGCTCTGTGCTAATTTGATTCCCTAATCCCTTTCTCCTGCTGCTATTTACTCACTGATAAATGTGGAGTAGCTCAGTGAGACAGCCATGGTTGAGAGACTGACAGCCTGTCTTAGTGAATATTTACCTAAACCCCATGAATATTAAAGCAGCTTTCGATCGAGCCAATCCTGAAGAAGCGGATTAAGATGGGGCCTCTCACTGACAGCCCTCTGCCTTACACAAATACTCCAGCCACAGCTCCTCATATTAGCAGTTAAACCCTCTGAGTATACAATCTAGCGTTCCTTATGGCTGCAATATTCCAGGCTAGAGGTATTTTATTTTCATTAAACTGCAATATGGGAAAGGATTAAAGGTGAGATTTACGTAGTTGAGAATCTACAAGCAATGGATGCCGATAAACTTGGCATTGCTTTATGTTTAAGGTTTTTTTTGGCGGGGGCAGGAAGCTTTTCAGATGAGAATCATTCATAAAGTAAAAAAAAAAAAAATACTCCTTGTCCTTCTTCTTCATCGTGAGGACACATTTTCATTTACATTACTGAAAACCCTTTAGTGTTCTGCATTAAGCATACCCCCAAGTTCGTGGCCGCTGGAGGCTGTGAGCAATGTAGAGCTGACATGCCCTTTTTCTTAAGGGGGTGAAGGTTCAGCGGCTAGGTGTATGAGCACCCTTGTTAGCTAGCAAAAATGTGGCAGTGGTGTTGCTAGTGGATACAGCCATTCTTCACCCTCTTTTTTGAATGATTATAGGAAGATAGGCTGCAGTGGGGGGCTTGGGGAGGGTAGAACTAATTTTAAGACTTCATTAGGTATGCAGAAAGGAAGAAAGATAGAAGAAATGTGTCAGACTTGCTCCTCTCCTGCAGAAACTGATTTGCTGTTGAAATCCATTATAGCATGCATGCATGCATGAAGGCATGCTGGAGTCTCATGTTACCTAAAGATGGGCACTGCTAAGCAAATTGTTCATGGTGGAGGGAGTGATAGGCTAGGCTAAGTATTCAAATAGCCTTTCCATTTTTAAAACACATCAGCTGCTATTATCTTCTTGCCCGATGGCTACTACTGGCTTACCTATGATATGTGTGGCATATTGAAGGGATGGTATACAGTCCAGGTAGAACATCACACTTATAGGGTGGCGAAGGCCACATTAATTTCAAAAAGAGTTTAGAAATTATTGGGGGAAGGGAGTTCTTCATTGTAGTATGTCATGTCTCTTCTGAGATGAAAACAGCTGCTTACCGTAAGATTTTAATTGTAGATTCTGACCGACTTTTTTCACACTGTGTAATGTATGAATATTAATGACAAGAGGAGGCTACAATCAAATCTTTTGAAGCCTACTAGCAAAGAATTCCAGACTTCATTAATAAAAAGATGAGAAGAGCAGCATTTTAGATGGGAAAGATCTCCATAGATGAAAATGAAGACTTAGCATGGAGAAAGACAGTTCCACACACAGAGGTTCATTAGCTGCCATTATGCATGCACATGGCTATACTTTGAGGTAAGCTCAGAGCAACAGACCCCCTTGTGACTCACCCATCATAAAGCTACTTACTTCACTGAAGAAACTGTAAAAACCTATTTTTATACAAACTGAGTATATGTTTTATATATTTTCATTTTTTTTTTTTTGGCATCTGGAATTTTACTGGGTTTTCACTACAGAACAACAACCAAACAATAACAACAGTACTAACAACAAATAGACATCCGACATCCTGCACAATATCAAAACATATCAGCCATGCTGATCAAAACAAAGCATAGCTGCTAAAATAATGCAAGTGCAAGCATAAATGAATGAAATGATACAAGGACTATTCCCTTCAATTGAAATAATACAAAGGTGGGGAATCAAAATGGTGAGGGGGTTGCCCAAGAAGCCATAGGTGGAAAGGCTGCAGGAACTACATGTACTCCCTGGGAGAGAAAGTGAAAAGGAACATGATCGAAACCTACAAGTACCTCAAAGGAGTGAACAAGGTACAAGTGGAGGGTCTACTTCAGAGAAAGGAAAGCACTAGAACAAGAGAGCATGCAATGAAGCTATAACAGGGAACGTTTAGGAGAGATGTGCGGAAACATTTCTTCACGTACAGGGTGATGGATAACTGAAACAGCCAGCCAGAGGAGATAGTGGGGGCAAAGACTGTGGGGAGCTTCAAGCATGTGTGGAATGGGCACAGGAGCATATTAGGTAGAGGAACAGGGGAGGGAGTGACTCCTATGACTAACTAGGTCAGTGGTGAAAAGAGGCAGACAAGGTGAACACTGGATGGGTCTTAAGGTCATCCTATTCTGACAAGATCTATGTTCCCATATTTGTAAGTATACAGTGGCGTCAGCCAGGATGCAGTGCTTGTATCACAATTCTTCCAAGTGACGTTCTGCAGAATATTGCAGGAATGCAATGTAATGCAATGGCATGTACTCCAGTTTTTCATGCAGGAAAGTGTATGACATACAATACTTACCACAGAGCATTGCATCCTGGCTGACTGCTGTATCACACTTTTCTATTATCAACATCATTTTACATATATCTATCTATAGTTCTAAAATGGGTAAGAAAAATCTGTGAAAATCCAGTTCCCTGACAGAATAATGCATTATCCATCAACAACCGCAAGCCTCCCACTACAAACACATGTCTGCACTACTTTCCATCCCTCATAACTTTCTCACCAACAGTTACATCACTCCTCACCTGGCACACACAGGCTGCCGCACACATACCTGGCACACACAGGCTCCCACAACCATAAAGAAATAAATCTATATAGCTGTTCTACACTGAAAAAATATTTTCAGCTTGATCCTGCCATGACTTTTAAAGGTAAAAAATAATAAAAAAAAAACTACCTAGTTGATCCTGCCATTTTTAGACTGTTTTAAGTGAAATTAATTTCACTTTTTTGTTTGAGTGTAGTGTGACCAAGTAATGTTCATTTCACTAAACAATATGCTGCCAAAGCTTTTACGAACATACTTACATATGAAATTGCCAGCAGATAAAGGCCTTATGGTCTATCAAGTCTGCTGGATTGTGCAGCTAGCAGCTCTTATGATGCAGCTGACCCTCCCTTCCCTCCCCACTCAAGTGACCTTCCCCCTTACCCTGTCCCATCCCCTTTTGAAGCAGCCCACTGTTCTACAGGATACCACTTCATCTGGTAATGAGTTCCAACCAGACACCACCCTCTCTGTAAAAAAGTTTCTCCTCATTTCCCTCCTGAACCTTCCACCTTCCAATCTCAGATTGTGCCCTAGAGTGTCCCTCACCCTCCTTAATTTGAAGAGCCCCTCCATGCCCATCTTACTTATTCCCTTTATGTACTTGAAGGTTCCAATCATGTCCCCCTTTCCCTCCTCTTCTCCAGGGAGCACATGTTCAACTCCCTTAGCCTGCTCTAGTAGGTCAAGTCCCCTAGCCCCTGGATCATTTTTGTTACCCTGCACTTCACTCCCTCCAGTAACCTAATATTCTTCTTCTGGTACAGTCACCAGAACTGCACACAGTACTCTAGATGTGGTCTAACCAGTGACCTGTATAGTGGCAGGATCACCTCCCTCCTCCTGGAGGATATGCCTCTAGCAATACAACACAGCATCCTGTTGGCCTTTGCAGCTGCCTTTCTACACTATGCTGAGTTGTTCATTGCTCCCATTATGATCATCCTCAGATACTTCTCCTCTTCCATCTCAGCTAGTTGAGTTCCCACATAGCTGGTAGCTCCTCCTTGGGTCTTTTTGAACCGAAATGTAGCACCTTCTATTTCTTGGCATTGAACCCCAGCTGCCAAGTGTCCAACCAGGCCTTCAGTTTTGCCAGATCATCTTGCAACCCCTGCCACCCTTCTAAGTCATTCACTACTGCTTGCATCTTGGTATTGTCTGCAAACAGACTGATCTTGCACTTGATACCTATTGGGATGTCTGCTATGATGATCCCAAACAACACTGGCCCCAGTACAGAGCACTGTGGCATCCCACTTGTCACCTCCCTGGGAGATGAGAGCTACCCTCTCACCACCATCCTCTGCTGTCTCCCTTGCAGCTAGTTCACTACCCATCCCACCATCTTTGCCCCTACTCTTGTGCCTTTCAGCTTACTTCCTAGACTCCCATGCGGCACCAAATTGAATGTTAGTGTTGCTCAGATAGTGCTTTTGTGGATCCTACCACTATATGTCAGATAGTGCTGGTATCCTGACTTGGATCCTACCAGATATCCTGTCAAAGACAGATGCAGGATCCAGGATCAGATAATGATGGATCCTAGTTAGGCTCCAGGTATCCTGATTAGGATCCATGGATCCTAGGGCAGATAGTTAGGATCCAGGGCCAGATAGTGATGGATCCTGGCTAGGATCCAGGAATCCTAGGGCAGATAGTAAGAATCTGGGGCCAGATAGTGATGCACCCTGGTTAGGATCCAGGTATCCTAGCTGGTAGGATCCATGGTCAGATAGCACTACTATCGTAACACAGCAACTATCTGACCAAATATCTGTTGGTATCCTGATTTCTAGGATACTATCTGAACAACACTACTGAATGCCTTACTGAAGTTCAGGTATAGGACATCCACTGCATGACCCCTGTCTCCCTTGGTATCCAGTGAACATGGAGACTGTGATTGAGTGCTTACCGAAAGGGCTACTCAATCACGGCACCTGTATTCTGGGCTACCTGGCATGGTAGTGACTGGATATGGGGACAGGTGACTACAGCAACAGGATGTTGCTATATATACATGCATGGGGGTGGGAGTAAGGGACCACACCATGTGACGGGTGGAAGAGGAAGGAAGGAGGGTATGTGGGGTATACAGTAGTGAGGTGGTTGGCTGCCAAGCTGGCAGTGTGGCAGGGTAGATGGCAGGCTGGAGTTGGGATTGTCCCAGGTTCAGTTCCTGCGCACAATCACTTTTTGTGTCAGATCGGGTTTTCTTTTTTTTTTTTTTTATAAGTTTTGCACCCCCCCAACATGCACCTCGCTGGAGTTGAGAATCCTTAAGTGGAGGGTGCGCAGTAACCCCATAACATAGAAAACAAGTCACCAGTTTCAGTAGCTGCTGCAAGTGTACATCGCCGTAATTCATTTTCAGCGATGTACACTCTCCCAAACAGTGATCACCCTTCCATGATCATCATTTTCACATAGAACTGTCTAATTGCCTGGTACCCAGTCATAATACTCCACCAGGTTGGTCTGACAGGATATGCCTGAAACAAACCGATGCTATCTGCTGTCCTGCAGCCCATTAACCTCTAGGAGGGAAACCAGCCTCTCTTTCAGGATTGTCTTCATCAGCTTTCCCATGATGGATGTGAGGCTTACCGGTCTGTATATCCCTGACTCATTCTTCGGGCTGCTCTTCTGGAGAGGTACCATGTGCACCATCCTCCGGTCTTGAGGTACACTCCCTGAGTCCATGAAGGCATTGAACAGGTCTGCCAAGGGTTCTGCCAGGACTTCTGCCAGCTCCTTCAGTACCCTGGGGTGTATGCCATCTGGCCCTGGTGCCTTATCCACCTTCAGTGCCCTCACTATCCCTCCAGTACTCTGCCTACTGAGATTTCCCCATCTATTACCCCCCCGTGCCCACCCTTCCTCTCCCCTTGAGTACAGGACTCCCTTTTTCTTTAGGTAAATATTGAGCAGAAGTACTCGCTTAATGCTTCTGCCTGTTCTGCCCTGTTTCCACCCACCCCCATCCCTCTTTATTGTTACTATTTGGTCCTTACAACTCTTTTTCTCCTTGATGTACCTAAAGAACTCCTTCTCCCTATCTTTGATGCCCTGTGCTAGCCTGAGTTCCCTGGACACCTTGGCTGATCTGACTGCCCTTATCACCTCCCTCGACTCCTTCAGGTGTTCCTCTCTGTCTTTCCCTCTCCCTGTTTTTTTGTACCATCTAAAGGCAGCTCTTTTCTTCCTTACTTTTTCCATGACCCCCTGCTCACTCAGCTAGGCTTCTTTGCCCTAGCACTCTTACTCTGGACCCTTGTACATGTTACAGTTGCCTCCTCAATTCCCAGTTTAATGACCTCCCACTTCTGGTTAGTGTCCATGTTTGGATGGATCCCAGCCAGATACCCCATACTATTTCCCTCATCCTCCCGAAGTCGGCCCTCCTGAAGTCTAACACCCTTGTTCCTGTTCCTACGCCCCCTTTCCCCATGTTTATTGTGAACCACACTGAGTGGTGGTCACTCCCCGCCAGCAGTTCCTCCACACTCAGCTCCATCACAAACTCATCATTTGCTAGCATGAGGTCTAGGGTGTTCCATGACCTGGTTGGCTCATTGACCCTCTGTAATAGGAAGCTGTCCTGGAAGGCATCCAGAAGTACGTGCTCCCTCCTATTCATGGTGGCTGGGGTACCCCAATCAACTCCCAGCAGGTTGAAGTCCCCCACAATCACCATGCTGCCCTTCCCACAGTTTCTTGTGATCTGTTCCCTGTCTAACTCCTCAGTCAGAGAGGGTGGCCTGTACACCACTCCCATCCTGAAGATCCTATTTTAAATCAGGAATGTTTTGTTCAAAATACTGAGGTGTTTAAGGTAAGCTTACTGATTTTTTTCTAAAAGAAGCCACCGACTGTTGAGCAAGAAAAGTGAGTGAGTTGGTGGCTTCAGAAGTGTAGACACAAGTCTGAGTGAGAGTTGCTATAGTAACACCTGCTCACACTTGTATTGATATAGCAATACCTGCTCATGCTTGCATCTACTTTCAGACTTTTTGTCCCCCCTCCCCGAATATTTGTGACCATTTTATAGGATAGATAATCCACTACAGCGCATGTGGACATGCTGTGATATATGCATGCCTTGGGTGGTTGAACATACTCGGCTTGCAGCCTCATACGTCACAATGCACACCAAGGTGTGCATATATCAGAGCATAACTGCACACCCTGTAGTGGATTATATATATATATATATACAGAATAAGGGTTTATTTAACTCTAAAAATTGATTAGCATTTTGCTCATAAAAGTGCTAAAACATTGTAAAAATGCATAGCACATGCCTCACTGTGTTTAACAAACATAACAATTCTAGAAAACCTATATAAATAATTTCTGAACAGTTAGTATTGTCCCAAGAAAAAAACTGCTAATCAATTATTTAAAACACTGATATATACAGTATATATGTATGTATATGTATACTCTATTTATGCCATACATGTGAGTACTTTAAAGGGTAGATATTGCTGATATTTTTTCCTTTCTTGGGACCTAGAGTAAGAATATCAAAATATTCTCACTCTAGGTCCGACTATACCTATAGTAGGTCCTAACTGGCTCATTTGCAACTCATTTAGAACATTCAGGATATATATATATATAGGCATATATATAGGCTGGCAGTATAGCCTAGAGGTTAGAGTATTGAGCTGTGAATGAGCTCGATACATCCAGCAGACCTGGGTTTGATTCCCACAACTTCCACTTGCATACTGTATGACTTTGAGCAAGTCGTTTAACCTCCCAGTGCTCCCAGGTTGCCCCTGAAAACAGGCAATTGTGTCTAGTGGGCTCTACCTGGTTACCAATATATATAGATATATATAGTATGGAGAGATAGACAGAGAGAGAATAAGCAAAACAAAAAGTTTTCAAAAGTGAATACACTTTGTTGTGTAAAGCATTCTGAGCCACAACATCCACCTAGAAGGTTCGTCAGGCTGTTGATACCAAATAAGCACCCGCCCCGCACCCCCAACAAAAAGAAACACAAACTCTATTTCTTGAGTATTTCCTCTTTGAAACCATGAAAGGAAAGAAACTTTACATGGCTTTTCTTCCCAAACTACACAAAAGACAACCATTTAACATATTTACAGATACTATACATTTGACTCACTATCCCCTCATGCCAGATACAGACTTTCTTGTTTAACTTGAATACCAAAAAGGGAGATCAGAAGCATTAAGATATAAAACCTTCCCAAAGCCGATATGTTCAGTGACATTTTTTCGCAAAATCTTTTAAGGCTCAAACAAACCCAAAAAAACTTTAACAAGTAAAAAGAAACAGCATGTGTATTCTTAGAAAACCAAATGAGTTTTTCTTATAAACTTGGATTTTATATTTTTTATCCCTTCATTTACTTCAAAACAGGCATTCTTTCTCACGTGCTGCCAAATTCCTTCGAGGTCCCTTGAATCCCACAAGATAATTGCCAGTGCCTGTGGAGTGTTTACTTGGCATCCCACTGATAAACAAGGCAGGCTGCACATATGAGGCCACGCTGATAATGGTACAGTAAGATCTGTGGATGCAAATGCATTGCATTGCCCCACAGTATAAGTTAGCTGGCTTGCAGGTGCGATACTGCAAGATTGAAACGCAGTGTTATCTAAATTTTCCACAAAGTCACCAGAGATTCTGTCAATCCCAGACTTGAAAATCATCATGGGGGGTGGGGGGCAAGTTGTGTACATATCAGAACAGCATATGGCTTGAGATTTGATAGAACAGGCTAAGCGCTGTACCAATGGAAAATAAGTTGAAAGTCAGTGTCTTACCTACAGTATATGTGGGTGCCAAATATTGGACTGGCAAACTCAAAGGAAGGCAACCAGCTACTTATCCCATGTTGTAGATGCAATCTAGAGCAAGCCTGCATCAGCTACAGTGGCAGCCACTGCCACCTTCAGCAATAGTGCACGATTGCGTGACTCAGCAAATCCCGACACTGGAACTGCCACATTCATCTAAATGTGGCTTTGAACAAAGGATTCAGGCTGCAGAACTTATGATGGTGTTGAAAGTGGTGGTGGCTAGCACTGTATATGCTCCCCAACATCTGGAACAGCCTTCCTGACAAGATCACCTTACCTAATTTCCATTCAATCAAGATCCTGATCAAGGCTTATTACAACTCCCCACTGTCCAGTCACAACTGCCCCAGACACTTCTTGGACCCTCCTCTCCCAAAAACAGTAAGACTAGCTACTGGTGCTGTTCAACCTATTATAGTCCCTGGTGCCTAGTTATGCATGTCTGGTTTATAAAACAACATCTGTATTCCGACCCCTTAGATGTCTCAGATCTACTCACTGTGATTGTAGTAAAAGCTTACCTGCAGGATTCTCTTCTATGCACCTTTCCCTGTAGCCATCCAGGTGCTATAGTGTAAATGTACCCACCTGCTCATTGCATAATTGGAATCCCCCTGTATAATGAATTCTTGTGAGTCTATGTAATTTCCTATGTATTCCCATGTTCCATTCCTTTCGCCAGGTCACAGCTGGAAATAAGCCTCCTGGGATCTTTTTGCTTACTTGTAAATTATGTTTTCAATAACTACATAAATGAATGAATGAATGAATGAATGAATGTATGTTTATCTCCACAGATCTTGTCTGGGGCAGTCTATAGCCATTCACATCATACTGTTACTCAGTCCAGGGCCCCATACAAAGTTGCAAGAGACTGCCACTAAGTGGTTGTAATGACCACTCAGTACCAGCCCCTTGTTTTACACCACAAGCGTGCCATTTACAAAGTGGTCACAAGTCTTGCCCTGTGTGTGCTCTAATGAAACAGACCACTTACGTCATAACACTGCTCATTAGAGATTTCTTTCAGATACTCTGGACTTCACATGAACAAATCCTTCCAAAAAGGTAATTAGCCTGCAATTGGTGCAGACATATGCTGGGATTGTTCAGTGCAAATGCAAAACAAACAGGAAATTCAAATGCACTACTACGAATTGTATCTAGCACCATGGGTATTGTGCCTAGAAAATTCTAGGTGAGAGGCACAAATAACAATTAATCAAAAGGCACACAAAGTTACACTATCACAGATTTTTTAGTATTCCAAAAAGCAATACTTTTATGGGAATGTGGGGGAAGGGCACATGCGTGACCATGCAATTTAACACTTCTGTATCAAGTCTGCATTTACAAAATAAGCATAGGTAAAGATGCACACAGAGCTGAGAAAGGTGTTAAGCCAAACATTCTCTTTGTGATTGCACTTATGTTTGTTTAAATATTTTTTATAGATAGAAAGCAGAATTGTATATAGGGGTGGGATATTCAGAACTGCACCAGGCAGGGGCGAAAGCCGGGCGCAGCGCAACTGGGATGCACCAGGGCGGAGTCTGGGTGATATTCAATGGTGCTGCGCCATGGCTCCGCACCATTGAATATGGCACTGTGGCCACCTGCATTGTGCATGGTGCAGTGGCACTGCACCAGCACAAGTGGCCAGAGAGGAGCAGGGGGATGCGCTGGTGCAACTGCCATTGCGCTAGGCACAGCAACCGCGTTATTCAGCGGTGGACATGCAAATGGGGCCATAATGTATGCAAGCTGCAAATGGGGCCATTTGCATATCATTATGGCCCCATTTGCATGCAGGTGCGCTAATCTCCTGTGACTTGTACCTGGCGCCCTGCTAGACTGCAGCCATCAGGGACCGATGCCCCCTGCCCCTCACCAGCAACGTGCCCCATTGCCCGGTCATGGGCTGTAATATTTAATTTTCTCCCTGGTGGTCCTGTGGACTGAACTCCATGCCCAATCAGAGGCTGTAATAATTAATTTACTCCCTGGTGGTCCAGTGGTACCCTTACCCCCCTCCAAACCCACCCACTCATACCCGCCACACCCCACTCCCCCCTGGTCAGTGGCAGGCGGCAGCACCCCACCCACAAGTCACCCGGCCGCCCGCCGACTGACAGCGTAAAGTACGGCTGTACGCCCATTGGTCCATAGCATACTGTACTACACAGTTCTGAAATGTGAATGGATCCAAAATCAGTGGTCAAGGAACAATATGGTACCTACCAAAAATGAATTTCTAAGCCACAAGCTTCTAAGACATGGTCAAGTAGGGAGCGGGGTAGGGTCCTTTTCTGTGAACACATTTCTATGATTCTGTGATTCAATGTCATATGTGTTTCTATGCTCATTTTTGTGGATACTTCTAAAGACCCTGGCTGGTGTACATTGTATCTTTTTTAGGTTCAGATTTCTATGCTATGGCCAGCCAAAAGGATGTGGGCAAGTGTTTAACGATCTCCTTACTTACACAGCTCTCTCCCAGTCCCAGTCTCAAGCACATGTACAGTACTATGCCATAATGCTGACTGTACTGTACTTTGTAACAGGCTGTGGGAGTGATTTCTTGCAGGAATTTCCCAACTTCATGGCTGGACAGGTGTTGAATGCCCCCAGACTGTTAGTGCTAGGGGAGTTCAATGCCTGATTTGACAATGAATCCTCACATTTTGGACAGAAACTCCTCTAGCCGATATCATCACTGGGATTAACAGAGGCTGTTGTCTCTGGATCTCATCAGCATGGACACATTTTGGACCTGGTCTTCCCACTGGGACTTAACATTAGTGTGGTCAAGGTTGATATGGTCTTTTGGTCAGATCATCATGGAATGTCATTCCATTGTGGGGTCCTCTGTTTGGTAACTCCATCTGTGGACATCATCCAGTACCATGGGAAACATAATTTGGAGCCTTGTAAGCTCCAGGAGGTATTGGATGTCTCGGGTATACTGCTTGCTTGTGCACAGATTTCTGAGAGGGCCATGGAGCACTATAATACAGTCCTCACAGCCACCTTAGACTCTATTGCACCCTACCACATTTGTCCCTTGATATCCCATCATTGATCACTGTGGTACTGTGATGAGCTGTATTGGTTGAAGACTAAGAGACAGAAGTTGGAGTGCGCTTGGAGAAGTTCCTGGTCTGTTGAGGACAGGTTGGTGATGAGGATTCATTATGCTGAGTCTCAACATGCAGTTGACCTGAAAAAGATAGAGTTCCTGTCAAGGTCACTTGCTGCAGGGAAAAATCACACAAGGTTAGCTCTTTTGTACTGTCATCAGGCTCCTAAAACCTGTCTATCTTTGATCAGCCAGGTCTTTTTCAGTAGAAAAGGGTAAGGAGTTTGGACATTGTTTCTCATTCAAGGTGTCCGCTGTTAGATCGGATATTTCTTTGAGTGGCCTGTCATGGACCAGTAGTGGTTGCTCCTTCCGTGATGTAGATCTGCCTGCCTGTGATAAGATTGGTCTTGTTTCTAAGTTTGAGGTGCTCTGGATAGTCTCTAGTTTGTGCCCTACTAGTTGTGTACTGGACCTGGGACCAATGTGGCTGCTTCTCAGCTGTGGTTAGTTCTTGAGTCTGGTGCTCACTGCGATCATCAGCAGTTCCTTGAGGCATGGTGTTTTTCCATCTGCCTTGAGAAAGGCTATAGTTAAAAAAAACTTTCTTGGACCCTGATGATCTGGCACATTACAGACCTGTCTCTAACCTTCCCTTTTTGGGCAAGGTTAATGAGAAGTTGGTGGTGCAGCAATTTGTGGACCACTTGAAGACTCTCTCCATCTATGAACCTCTTCAGCTAGGCTTTCGGCCACATCATAGTACTAAGTCTGCACTTGTCAGGGTGATGCATGATCTCCTCCTAGTGAGGAACTGAGAACTCTGTTCCATTTTGGTCCTTCTGTATCTCTCATCGGCATTTGACACAGTTGACCATGGGGTGCTATTGGAGCACCTGAGGAACTATGTGGGTCTCATTGGTGCAGTTTTATGCTGGTTCAATTCCTACATAACTGGCAGAATGCATCAGGTTGCTTTAAGTAAATTTATCTCTGGGGCTTTTGTTCTATCCTGTAGAGTCCCTCAAGCCTTAGTCCTTGCCCCTGTGTTGTTCTCTGTGTACTTGTTACCTTTGGTGGAGATCATTAGACAGTATGATGTTGAGTTTCACTGCTATGCAGATGATACTCAGTCGTGCTTGTCTTGTTCTCCTGGTCCGGATAATGTGGCTTTGGAGTCTGGATGATGTCTTGCCAAGATAAAGGACTAGATGGCCTCAAACTGGTTATGTCTCAGTACTGGAAAGATAGAGGTCATGGTAATTGAGCTGGGACACTGTGGCTCAGCAGAAATGGGAGTCTGGCTCTTCCTTTAGTGGGCAGCCATGGCTGTCGATGTGGTCATCATGATTGTTGATGTGGTTAAGGAGCTGGGAGTCATTTTGGACTGTGGACTGACACTAGAACAATTGGTCCAATCTGGCTTTTCAACACAGAGAAAAGCAGCTCCACCACTTGGTTGTGCATGCTCAAAACAACAGTCCAGAGTTCCAGAAAACAGGGGCTTCTTTGGTGGTGTATCAAATCCCCTGTCTGAAGTTTGAAGTGTTGGACTTGAACTTTGAGCAAGTATGAAATAAATTACTTTTTTTCATTATAACAATGTTGGTGCTGCTCTTTTCTGGAACTCCAGTCTGGCTTTTACCATCTCCAAAACATCAGCGGGCTCAAACTGCATCTACCCATGCAGACCTAGTGATGATCATCCTTGCTTTCCTCACCTCTAGGTTGAACTATTGCAATGCTGTTTACTTAGGATTATCTGGAGGTTTGATGCAATGCCTGCAGTTGGTCCAGAATGCTGCTACCTGGCTCCTACTGAGATCCACTTAGGGTGAACATGCTATGCCAGTCTTGCAGGTGCTTCACTGGCTGCCTCTGTGGTGGCACTTCACCTTCAAGACCTGCTTGTTAACCTACAAGGCCCTACCCAGTTTATGACCAGACTGCTTGAACGATTTCCTTGTCCCTTGCCACCCAGTTCACTTTCCCCACTCTACCAATGCAGGCATGCTTGCTATCCCCCCTTCCAGGCTGAGACTTTCAGGAAATACAGCTTTTGGAGTGTCAGCTCCAATACTGTGGTATTCACTTCCTGAGTACATTCACATGGCCAGCTTGGTGTAGACTTTTAAAGCATCTCTGAATACCATTTTATTTAAATAAGCTTTCCACAGCTAGTTAATCTTAGTTCTGCTTAGCGTCTGTATTATCTGATTGTATTTTAAAATGTTATTTTGTAGACTGTGTTTGCATTTTCTGACTTGTTTTATGTAAAGCACCCATAGCATTCAGGGATAGGGCACTCTATAATAAAAGCCTGGCTTACTTTGTCTTGCCATCTTGATGGGCATCTTAGAAATAGGAGGAAACCTGGGCCCCCTAATTTGTAGTACAGTTACCGCCACCAACTTAATCACTGACAGGATCCCATTAAGGACATTTCCCTTCATTTGAAAAGCACTGCAACACTTCTGTAGGCAACATTTAAGAGTTTACTTTTTATGCTATTATTATCTCTTATGTTGTTGTGATTTGTGTAGTACAACAAAGGAAATATTGGTAAACAGTTGGTTGACCTAGTGGTCTTTACACAAGGGATTCTTCTAAGGATTGCCCAGGATATCCAAGCTTTCATTTAAAAAAGTTAAAGAGCTGCTAACGTTTCAAAGAAAACTTTGAAAAACATGATATTTAGGTACCATTCATCTTGCATTCCATATATATTCTGTAGCTTTCTCCTCAACATTATTTATTACTATTACTGAGGAAATTTGCAAGAATGCATGATCTTTATACCTTAGAGTTCATCTGTCTCTTCTACTTACTCCCTACTTCAAGTCATAATCCCATGTTGTGACATCACAATCTATTGCCATGGGAGGAACTGTGATGTCACAAGCAGAGCATTATGACCTCAGGTAGGGAGAAAGCAACAGGAATAGATTAACTCATCAGAAGCAAATATCCTGTTTTAATGCATATTACACCAGTAATAAATGGGGGGAGGATTACAGAACTAATGTGAAATACAAGACGAACTGTGACTAAATATTATGTTTTGTTAAAGTTCTCCTGAAGGCGTCAGCTGCTCTTTAAGTTTCTAGCTCTAACATTTCCAAACACAGACCCTTTAAAAAATAATTTCATTAAACACTGGATTATGTTGGAACTGTTAGTGTTAGCTGACTTCAAGCTTGCATTTTAAAAAAAGTTTCTAAGTTGACATATTGATAAATGGTGATGCTGCATCTTCCATATGTCAATCTGTAAACACAAATGGCTCGTTTGTTTTAATCATGCTATATTTAGCAACATATTATATTGACATGCATGGACGTATATCAAAACATGAATATTGTATCATTATGATATATTCATGTTTATCAGACTCCTAGCTCACATTTAAATAAAACTTACACCTAACAGTTTTAAAGATACAACTTTTGAAACACAATTCAAACATTATAAAATGTTATAACAAATTATTTTTGGAAAGAGATATTAGTTTTTTTTTTAAGAATAAACATATTTTTTCTAGTTACATTGCGCTGCTGATATTTAGCTGTTAGATACTATGACTTTTTGACCCCTTTCTCCACTGTCTGTTCCACTCTCAGACCCCCATACTGTATTCTGTTCTTGGGTCTCTTGATTCTATGGGCATGGCTTCGAACTTCTTTGTGCTGAATTTCTACTGCCGTACCCTGGACCACCTCTCCATTATCCCCAGGTCCTTGTTTCATTACCCTTATTCCTTTCCTTGCTGTCCATGCTTCTGCAAATGTTTGTGTCATCCATAAAGAGAAAGATTTTACCTTGAATACCCTCAAGTAAATCACAAATAAAGTTGTTGAAGAGCACCAGTCCCGAGACCAACCCCTGTGATACACCACTGGTGACCACTTAACCCCCTAAGAACACCCCATTAAGAAGTACTCTGTTCTCCCTTCCATACATTTACCAATACAGTTTGTCAGTTTCTCTCCTACTGTTCACTCAGATCAGCCAGTTTCTTAATTGGCCTTCTATGTGGAATGGAGCTGAATAAAGTCTATATAGGGAGTAGTGCTCTCCCTAAAATACTTAGGCCTAACCCTTGACCAGTCTCTTACCTTCAAGAGCCATGTGGATCAGGTCACCAAGATCTTACACCATAAACTTGGAACCTTGTACTGACTCAAGGACCAGCTCATCCCCAAGGCCAGGCTTTCCATTGCCACAAGTGTCCTTCTCCCTACCCTGACCAATGCTGCACCGATTATACAGGGCATGGCTAAACAAGAGGTCTCCAGGATGCAAATCTTGTACAACAAGGTAGTTCGGTTTGCTACCCAGAACCACCTGCGATGTCACCACTGTGACACACTGGCTCAGCTATGGTGGACCTCATTGACCACTCACCTACAATACCCCTTGCTTGTCCTGGCCATCAAGCTACTCAAGCTGCCCGCTCCACCTAGAATAGTAGGAAACACAGTAATTAAACATAACCCCAAGAGCCTACGGATGTCAAAATGAACTCTACTGGAAGTCACCAGAGTCAGGACTAATGCTGGTGGCAGATCTTTCTCCAACCTAGCCCCCAACTTGTGGAACAAGCTCCGTCCTCTGATGCAGGAGGCCTCTTCACTTAGGAACTTCCGCACCAGACTTAAGGCTCATATGTTTGACTGTAGCACATGCCACTGCCATGGCTGAATAACTTGCCCCACTCTTCCACATCAAACCTCCCTAAAGTGGGCCTACCCAGGTACCCCCCTCAAGATCCAGGGTACCTTGGTCCTGTTATAGTCCTATAGATAACTTTTGCATCGGAGGTAGTTCTGCACCTGAAAACTGCAAATTGCTTGTCATGTATAAAACCACGCCAGGTAGTTACTAGGTAAAACTGTGTCATGATGATAACCATGTCTGTAACCTCCATGTAAACCTGAATAATCTTGTAACCAAATGTATTTCCACTGCATCAAAACATATATTGTTATCCCGGGTCACCCCTGAAAAAGGGACCTTCGGGGCTCAGTGGGCCTACCCGGTCACCAAAATTTAATAAATAAATATATACAATATGTCTACATCCTGGCTTTTATCAACAGCCTTCATCACCTAATCAAATAAATCTGTCATAGTTGTCTCACTAGGCCTTCTCCACATGAATACATGCTGTCTTATGTTTTGTAGCCCACTGGCCTGATGGAATTCTACAAACCTTTCAATAATAATGGCCTCTAGCATTTTGCCTACTATTGAGGTCGGGCTAAAATTATTGGTAGTTTCCAAGGCTGACCCTGCAACTACTTGTGTAGGGGCTCTGTCTTAACCACCTGTCTGTCATCTTTCACCACACTTGTCTCTAGTAAACAATTGAAGAGGTCCATCAGCTGTACTAGCAGTACCTGCCTAGTCTCTTTCAGCAGCCACTGCGACAGGCTGTCTGGACCATAAGGTCTGTTTGCTCTAAATTTCCTATAGAATACAGTACCATCTCTTCACTATAGCTCCCATTTCAACACTTCCATGCCCATCCTGCCTTGGTTTTACCCTGTACTGCAGATGCAGTCCATTCTCTTTCACCATGAAGGCTGAACAGAAATAGTCACACAATATGTCTGCTTTACCCTTGTCATTTTCCCCTCACACCTCCTCCTTTTGAGCCCCACAATCCCATCTTTAGTTTTATGCTTTTCCCTGATGTAGTGGAAGAATGCTTGTCTCCCTCCAGCAATCCTGCAATTTTAAATTCAGCTTCTACGTTCACCTTTCTCACCATTCTAGTGACTTTATTTAGTTTACTTATGTAAACATCCTTATTTCAATTCAATGTGGTTAGTTCTGTATCATTTGAAGGCTTCTTTATTATCCCTCACTTGCCATCCCTCCCTTCTTGGTATACCATATATGCCTCCTGTACTTCTTGTTCTTACCCACCTTTCTTATACAGAGGTTAGTAACTTCTTCTAAGCCTTCTCTGATACATCTTCACTTCTGTCTACCCCATCTACTGGATTCCCTCCCTCTAGTATAACCCTGAGAAGATTCTACTTTATCCCAAGATCAGCCCTCCTGAAATCCAGCTCCATGATTTGTGAGTTGGTGTGAAGGTCCTCTAGAACTATGCTGAATCATGCTATTTGATAGCCACTGCTTCCCTGGGCTTCCCTTACAGTACACTCAATGAAATTTTCATTATTTGTGTGGACTCTGTCAAGAATTGCTGCTTCCCTTCTTGGCTCTCCAGTACATTATTCTGGAGAACTATCCTGGGATGCTGGCACTAGTTACTTGTTCTTTGTGCTTCTTGTTACTGTGCTGGTCCATGTCTGCTATGTTAAAGTCCCACCCCACCACACTCCCAATTAGCAACCCCTCCTGCACTACAGCCTTTCTGATTTCATCCCCCAGTACCTTGTCCTCTGCCTCCTTCTGATTGGGTTGTCTATAAGCTTCTACCCATATTCTGATGAACATCTCCTTACTTGTGAACAATTGTGCCCATGTGATCTCAATGTTTGTACAGTTTCAGCAATAGACATAGTCATATATTTTCAGATATATCACAACATTTGTATAGAAAGTCTCTCTAGTGGACCTACAGTGGTACTGCTGGCAAGCCAGGAATTTCTCTTGAGATATCACAGAAATTTTAGCAAATGTCTGTCCATGTCAATTGCTACCACTGTACTCTCCTTTATGTCCCTGTCCTCCATGGCTTTAATGTCCTCTCTTACATACAGGGCAACGCTGACCCTCTGCCTTCTACATTGTTCTTCCTTCAGAGCTTTTGACCAAGAACTAAAACATATCAGTCATGGTGCTATGTTGTCTAGGTTTCCATCACAGCTACCAGGTCCAGCCAGGGCTCAGGTACCAATGCCTGGAGGTTGCACATTGTATTCCCTAGGCCTCTGGCAGTTATGCATACTGCTCTCTAGAAGTCCTGCTTGCCTGTCTTTCCTACTCTGACCCATTCCCTCCATTCCATCCTTACACACTTTCTCCTTTTGGATGCTGTTTGTCCCTTTTTTCCTGTCTGAGGATATGATGTGTCCCTGTACCAGGTCAGTGTGTTTCCACTACTTCAGCTAAAGCCCCTTCATTGCTACTCCTTAACAGTGTCCTTGTGAATTCCCTTCTACCCAGTTTCCAGTCTCTGTAGCATTGTTTTGCTACATGCATGTCTATTCTGCTCCATCAGTGTTGATGGGAGACCCATTAGGCTCCATTTATTTAAATAGGTGTGTCTAGCTTAATCTACACTGCCTCACCTTTACGTAGGGGTATGGAATAACTCTATGAGCCAAAACATGAGTCGGGCCAGACTACTGCAGGCTTTTCTTTACATAAGAGTTGAATGTTTCAGACACTACATTAACTGCTCAGGCAGACAAAAATGCTTACATTGACCATAATTAGCTTGGGTGTGACCTTGGCTCTCAGTTGCGTATAGAGGTTGAGCTGAGCCAAGACAGGCACTGAGCTCAAGCAAGCCTTGAGCCTGCTTTGGCTTGCATACCTCTACCCTTACTTAGTTTAAATGAGCTGTAATATGTGCTATAAACCTCTGAGCTAACACCCTGGCACCCTCTATATTGTGTTGAAGACCATCAGTCTAAAAGTGCTGCTATAACTTCCACAAATGACCTCAATCCCTCAGATATTGAAACCCCCTCCTTGTTACACTACCCCATCAACAATGCATTAAACTGACGTAGCAAACATTCATTAAGTTAACAGACAATTATCCATCATATAACTCTATATACTGTACCACACCAATTACATCTATATGGAGTGTCACATGAATAAAAAAACAATAAAAATATTTAATTTAGCTGCTACCGTAACTCTAATTAGTACTCAATCAATAAATTACCATTCAATTAAATTAAGGACATGAAATCAAGAATATTTCTGCATTGCAAACATTGTTTTGACACTCTTTATGTATTACATAAAACAAACACTAGGAAAGTGTTGTGTAATGAAATAATACCATCTCAGAGGTGGGGGATGGCTCACAAGGTCATAATTCAACTTGGTCTTTGACTTTGAGGCTTATTACCTCATCAGCCCTCCCCCAGCAATGGTACCCCCTTGAACTATCCTTAACCTAGGTGAATTGCACTTAAACCCGCTAATTATGCTTAATGTCTGTTATCAACTGTTTGTGGCTTTTAAAGCCCTTTTGAATACATTGTGTATGGCAGGTGCTCATCGCATTATAAAACAAAAATCACCTTCCTTTCCTGATTTATGGTTCAGTGTTGTAATCACAAGCCCACACTGCCTTTCTCTAACAGGACGAGACATATTTAGTTCCAGGTATGGCCATCAAATACGTTTCCAGACTGGCAATTGGACCACTAAATATTAAATTGACTTTTGAGTTTGTTGTTGCTACCCTGTAACAGTTATGGGGAGGGGAGCAGAGAATAGTCTTTCATCATGCCTTGCTGCTTAGAGAAAGTTTTCAACACTGCATGGCACAGCACTATCTCATCAATGCGTAGAAGGAGACAGTCTCTTTCCTTACACGCTTTTCGGTTTCACATAAAGTGCCTTAAATTACAGTAGAAAACAGACAAGGGATACTGCATCATTAAGTCCTGCTGAAATATAACCCATTTCAGACATCTAATAGCAAAGGAATTATGAATAACTTTGATTTATCTCTACATTTTATATAAAAAATTGAACCACAGACACTGAAAGTATATTTCTACAATATCCTTCCAGTCAAAAAGAAAAGGAAAAGCCTGTCAGGGACCTAAATTACTTTCCTGATTATTAGCTCTGGCCATTTGCTCAATATTATCTTTTTTCCAATATCTGCTGTTTTATCTAGCTTGGTATTTAAGTGACTCATTTCTATGAAATTCTGCCCTATAGATGAAAGATATGGGTTCTTGTTACCTCGCTCTCACTTTCTCTCCTCTTCTCAAAATATGATGCTGTCATTTCTAAGCAAATCCCAGCCCTGACTCTGAAAATACCAAGCTGAAAATGTTAGGAGTGATTTGCATGCACTGCGAAGTGATAGGTGACAGGTACATACAACCCGGCTAATAGATGATTAATGATTTGATGCTGGCATTCTCTGGCTAGCTTACACACTCTTTAGAAAGTTTCAAAGGTTGCAAGGTGGACTCCGGAATCAGCTAATGACAAGGAACTCTTAAAGGCATACAGCGTATCAGGAATCAACAAAAGACACTTTTTGGATTATACTGTCTATCAGAGAACACTAATGAGCTTTTTGTATGCACAATATATTTCTTGCATTTTTCGCCATGTCAGATGCACTATACTGAATGGGGAGGGCATGTGTCATCCTCATTGAATCTGACACAAGATACTTCCAGAGCATATTTCATTTCCATTTTTATTAGCGATATCATTTAATAGAAAAATCAGTTGTTAAGACAATGGCCAGTAAAAAGACATGGAGGCTACAGTCTAATTGTAATAAAACACTACACCATTTTCCAAATCCAACACTTAAAAATGACTCACTAAAACAACAAAGTAAAGATTATTTAGTTCATCAGCTCTTTCATAAAATGCTTTTGCTAAAAATGCTGTCAACTTAAACTCCTGTGAAACCAAAATCCCTTCCCCCCAATTGTTTAACCAGGAGAGACACACTAAGCTGAAAACATGCTTACAGGTGCGACCTGGGAGTACAGGGACTTACTCAGGGTCACACAGTATGCAAGTGGGAGTTGTGGGATTCAAACCCAGGTCTCCAGATTTGCAGCTCAGAGCCTTAAACCACTGCGCTATACTGCCTCCTTTCAGCTGCACAATGAACAGTTAGATCCCACTAGTATAACCCATAGATGTCCAATGGGAAGGCTAGATTGCTAATCATGTGGCATTGTCTCTGGACCATATAAAAAGATGCCAATCCTCTTTGGCTACTGCAAGGAGTGGGACACTCTATATGTGTAGTTTGCACCATCCACACTCAAAATGCATTGCTCTTATCAAAGATGACTACCATGTTCTATAGTAACCACATACTGGCAAAAG
The DNA here is from genome assembly GCA_016271365.2 of Neoceratodus forsteri. Classification (NCBI taxonomy): domain Eukaryota; kingdom Metazoa; phylum Chordata; order Ceratodontiformes; family Ceratodontidae; genus Neoceratodus; species Neoceratodus forsteri. The sequence goes on along the minus strand of CM057449.1, from coordinate 603,025,864 downwards.
TATACTAGTAAAAATGTTTTCAAATTAAAGTAACATAATTTATGCTGAAGTGAAAACAGTTCTCCATAAAGCACAGAGGAAGCATGGTAGCATTACTTATATGTTCCTAACCAAAGTTCTCATTCTGTATATGTTTCAGTTGTGTTTTTTTTTATTTGTCCTTCAAAACCAGCTCTGGTGATCACCTGATTGCCAATGGAATCATGCCATGCTTTCATCCTGGTGACCTGGTTCGGGAATGGACTTATGGACCAGAATTGGAGTGGCCAGGACTGGAAGGTGCTGCCAGTCTCAACAAACAAATGTGAGGATGTGCATTTGGAGGAGACAGTGGTGCTCTGTACATTTCCCATCAAGCTGCCAAATTATTTTGGCCATGGCAGTTATGGTACTGCAACAAGGGCAACAGTGAAAAGGGCGATCTTGATTTTTGATCACCCCTCACTCATTTTGCCTTTGTGCCCACACAGGTTCTACCCCCTCCAGGGTATGCCCACCCTGGAGGAGGTTATATTTAGTTTTGGGGGGTGTAGGGCAAAGCCCCCCACATTGGGGGGTGTAGTGGCAAATCCCTCTGCAAAAGCAGACTGGTTCCCAGGGGGGCTCTATGGCACTGTAATTCCTGGGAGATGACATGTTTGACGCTGTAATGTCAGGTGCAATTTTGCCTGCACCATAATCTGGGTTGGCAAAATGTATGTCTCTGCAGCATGGGTGAACCTGCTCTGTAAAGGGTGGCCAGCCCTTATAAATGACAGACAAAAACACCAGTCACAAAGTGACCACTTGAACATACTGCTGGATTTATCAAAAAATATTTATTCTGCAATTATATATAACGTCTCTAAGTAGGTTCCAAGTATTTGTATACATGCACAAATTGCAGATTGCTAAGATACAAGAAAAAAGGTGCAAAAAATGAAATAACATACCCCAGAAGGAAGCCATAGAGAAAAACACAGACTAACAACACTGCCCTGGCACATCCTGATGAATCTCTAAGGAGCAAAGCAACCTGGGCAGTAGTTTTAGTCTGTGCTAAATAAATAGGTAATAATAATTGTAAAAATAATAGCATAATAATATAGGTTTTTCAGTAAATACACCCTTATTATTTCCAAGTGGTTACTGTGTGCCTTCAGTGTATATAGGTACATGATTGCTGTTTTTAGTATGTACTACCAACTGCAGTGCAATCCAAACCAGGTAGAAGGATGTTGAGCTCCCCCAGTGCAACACCTGTCACCACCACCCCCCAGACAGACCAGGGAACCTGCTATTTTGGAAGGGTTGGCTCCTGCACAGAGTACTGAACTGACATCAGGGATATAGGAAGGACCAGAAAACATTGTGAGAAACCCCCTGTCCACCATCAGTATGATGGCTGCCAGCATATTTAGGCCCTACTCCATGCTGCTTCAGTGCCTGGCTAGATCCTTGATGTTGGGGGAGGAAAGCCCTCCTCCTGGGGATCTCCTTTCCATAGAGAGGAAGCAGCGAAGGCAACAACAGCAGCAGTGAGGATAGTGGCTGATAGGGCTGGGTGATTTCCTGACATAGGGCCTGAGAAGGGGCCCAGACTTCTGTAATCCCTCCTACTGCACCATCATTGGGATGCCAACTTGTAACATCATCAGTTGCAATCAGACAGTGGTTCCTGATGCTGATACGGTTACTTATAAAAGGGGCTACTTCAATAAAAATTGAGCACATTGATTGGTTGCTCAATTTTCCTCAATTTAGCATCCCATGTAAGAAGTGACCCTCTGCCCCTTACCCCACCCTTTACTGATTACCCATTGGTATGAGATAGGTACTGTAAATCAATAAATGTCATCATCAGAAGCCTTTGACTAATTACAATAGATGATGTCACTGATTAAAAGAAACACTGTCAACCTTTTTTCAATCATGTTATTTTTAGGTAAAAACCCACATTGTATGATTGCTTACTGTCTCTAAAATGCATTGATGTTGCTAGTTGTTTTGTCTGCCTCCTTGCTTATTAGAGCCAAAATGCATGGTAATGTATAGCTAAGCCCAGTTTTGTTTTGCTTCAAATCACTGATCTGCTCTTAGTGAAAACTTCCTGAAAATTAGAAACACCCTCAAACAGTGCAACCATTTATGATATAATAGTCTGCTCTGTTCCCACTGCATAATGAGTGGCTAGATTGTGTTGAGGGTGTTCCTGAGTCCAGGAAAGACGCAGTGGGAGCTTTTCAAGAAATGTAAACAAACATGTTTTGCTGTGGTAACACTAGTATGGTGGGCAGTGCATTTTTCATCTTTTAAAAGAAAAAAAGGATCTGAATCAAACTACCAGCTGCATCAACAATCTCAATAGAATGAGAACAATCAAAAAATGTGTTTTTTAAACTAGGGACACTTTGAGGCCTAAGGGGGTTGACAGTGTCCCTTTGAGCACTTCTAATACAGAAAGTATGATAGGCAGATTACATATAGAGCTGGTTGAAAGACCAGAAAGACAGAAAAAAACAAAGACATATAAAGAACAAGAACAGTAAGAAACCAAAATGGATAGTGCATGCTGCAATTCAGCAATAATACATGACAGAGTGAGGTATATCATGAGGTATTATCATGTCTTGGGTGCACTGTGAGGCACAAGGCTGCACCATGTGCCTTCAATCACTCAAGAAGTGATAATATCCTTTGCTAAACTACACCCTGGACTATATTATTGTGATTATAAAATGGCCCCAAAGTGTTAAGTAATGGCTGATATTAAATCGGTTTTGAACTGAGCCGATACACTGAGACATCATCAGTGGTCAAAGACTACTGCAGCCAATCAGCTTACTGGACTTAGAATATCCATTTTATATTACTTTTTTTTTTTGAGATTCAAGTGTATTCAAGTTTTCTCCCAATACAGAGGAAGAAACAAGTACATAGGATATTCCAGCCAGCAATACATTCTAATATCAATATAAACATACCCAGGTACATTGTCCAGAAGCATCTTGCTCCCCTCCATCCCTCCCTCCTTCCCACCCCTCCCTCAAGCAGACAGAACCATGTAGCAGTGTGCATATCATTGAAACGCCCTCCAATTTAAACTATATACTCATGGGGAATAAGCACCTGTCTGGAGTAAGTACAAGTTGTGTAATTTTTCCCATACCTTGCGATACCTTGGCAAACAATTTCTTCTATTCGCGCTGAATTTTTCCATATTCAAATTAAAAAGCAACTCCTGTAACCACTCTGTGTAAGAGATTGCAGCACTGTCCACCCAATATTTCAATACTACCTTTTTAAGTGACACTGATATAATGGCCATATAGTACCTTCTGGCTTTTACCTTAATTCTGGAGTAACCCCCAATAGGCAAACCTCAGGACTGAAGAGGAGATCAAGTCCCAACAGGGGATCTGCTCGTTCCCTGATCATGTCCCACAGGGATTTAACCCTGGGACATTCCCAAAAAATATGGAGTAGTGTCCCTTCTGGTGGCGACAATAGTTACAGTCTGAGTCAGGAATATGACCAATCTTTGCAATTTTGACGGAGTCCAAACATGTTATTTAAAACTGAAATTGCATAACTCTCAGTCTACTCCTGAGTTATATACCTATAGGTATGCTGCCAAATTGTGTCCCAGTCCCTCCCCGGGTCTCCCAAAGTAATGTTCCAGTAGTGGGGGATGCCATCAAGATGCTGATATGCTTGATTAAATAAACAGTTATAAAATCTGGAAACTACATGCGGCTCCCATACGGTCCTGGAGAGGGTTTCAAATAAACCTTAGAATGCCTGAGACCCAACAAGTTTCCTAAGGGATTGCACCATTAAATGTCGTAGCTGATAAACTCTAAAGATATGCCATGGTACCACATGATATTTATTAATTAGATCCACAACAGAGAGACACTCCCCCTCCTGAAAGAGGTCTGAGACCCTCAAGCCCTTTACCTCATGAAGTCAAGATTCCTGAATCATTTTTCCCCCAATTTTTAAATTCAGATTCCGACACAGGGGTTGGTGCCTATTGTTACTGGGGGAATATTTTAAAAATGAGCACAACTGTGCATGAATTCTTAGAGATATTTTTATTGGGGTGGGGAATAAATCCACAGGTAGGGACTTCGGTGAAGTGTAAAAAAGGGCGATCGGATCAATCCCAGATTCCCTTATTAAATCCACTTCTAAATTGACCCATGAGGGGACATAAAAGGATGTCTCTGTGGGAGCTATCAGCCACCTTAGGTACTTACTGGCACTGCTTGCCCAATAATATAATCCCATATGAGGTAATCTTAGCCCAGCCTTTTCCCTAGGGGCGGCCATTCTATAATAAACTCTACGTGGAGTTTTCCCCTGCCAGATGAAAGCTGATATTATTGAATGCATATTCTTAAACCACCTTAATGGCAGCCAGGAGTTCAACATGGTTAGAGGGTACAGTACCCTGGATAACACATTCATTTTCATCAAGCTCACCCTTCCCCATAAGGATATCAGGAGTTTGGCCCACCTTGTAAGGTCTTGTTGAATGGTATTTCTTATCGAATCTAAATTCAATTACACCATCTTGGAGTCACTCCAGGCCAATATTACACCTAAATATTTAAGCTTGTGTGGGCTCCATTGTAAGCCCAATGCAGTGATCTCCGACTTGAATACCTTAGAATTCAACGGGAACACCAAAGTTTTCTCTCTATTTATTTTGTAATTGGAGAACCTGCTATACTCCTCTATAAGCTCCATAACCACTGGTATAGTGACAGTGGGGTGAGTTAAATGGAGAATAGCATCGTCTGCGTAGGCAGAAAGTTTAAACTCATGGGAACCTACTTTAATGCCCTTGACCTTAGGATCCAGCCTTATTTTTGTCAGAAGAGGTTCGAGGTAAAGATTAAAAAGAAGTGGTGATAGGGGACATCCCTGTCGAGTTCCTGCACACAAGGGAAATATTGAGGAAAAAAACCCATTACAATAGATCTGTATGCTCGGTTGGCTATACAGGGAGAAGACACTCTTAACAAATGGGAGGGGGAGACCGAATTTCACCATGGTCAAAAATAAAAACTGCCTATCTACCCTATCAAATGCCTTCTCTGCATCTATCGACACCAACCCAGAGGGGAAACAGTGATCCCTAGACACAGAGAAGACATTAGCCAGTTTATGTAGGTGGTCAGAGGCCAATCTACCCACCATGAAACCCACCTGGTCACTATGTATGAATAGGGACATTACTTTAGCTAAGTGACTGGCCAAAATTTTTGCTAAAATCTTAATATCGTAGTTTAATAGTGAGATGGGCCTATAACTGGACACTTTATCTGGATCCTTACATTCTTTAGGAATGACAATAATAAGGGCTGTGAATAGGTGTTTATCCACCTTCTCAGAGGTCAAAATACATTGGAATAACCTTTTTAAACCAGGAGCTAACTGTGCAGCAAAACATTTATAGAAGTTCGGGGAGAACTCATCAGGGCCTGGGGCTTTATCCAGAGTAAGCGAGTTTATTATTGTAACAATCTCACCCTCTGAAATGGGCTGGGACAACTCCCCTCCCAACGCCGGTGGCAACGAAGGGACTGGACAAGAGGAAAGATATTTTTCCACCTCCTCCTTCGAGGGTCTAGAATTCTTCGGACTATACAATTCCCTGTAATAACTTTCAAACTCCTGAACAATTTCCTTAGGGTGGGTATTAACCTCCCCATCCAGCCGAGAAGTGATACTCTTTATAATCCTGGCTGACTCTTCCCCTTTTAACCTCATTGCCAGCAGGTGCCCAGCCTTCTCACCCTGGTCCAGGTACCAGGCTTTTGTCTTTAACAGAGCATATTCCGCTTTCTCCCTCAGAAGGTCACTGTATTGGTTTCTTAAACCTATTAGCTTCTCTCTAATAACAACAGGGGTAGTCCTGAGAGGGTACACTCTATTTCCCTAATTTGCCTAAGCAGGGTCATAGCTTTATTCTCCCTTTTTTCTTTTTTTCTGCCGCCATTCTGGTAAGTTCACCCTGTAAAACACATTTAAGCGCACTCCACTCCATATCCCCTTTACCTGTCAAATCTAAATTCTCCCTCCCGTATTGCTCTATAATATGGGTAATGTTTTTTTTTAATTGCCGAGGAGTGTAATAATTGATTATTCAGCTTCAAGTTTGTTTGCCTAGTAAGATTAGGTGATAGATTTATTGAGCAGCGGACCATCGAATGATCTGAAATTATCCCAGGCAGTATTAAACATTGTGAAAGACCGGGGAGGGCTGATTGACTGATCAGGAAATAATTGATCCTAGATCAGGATCCATGCACAGCCAAAATAAATGTGTATTCCCTAAGTGAGGGATAAGGGAACCTCCATGGGTCACATAAGCCGACACTATCAACCAAGTCCCTTAGGGCTCTCTGAGCTGGAGTTAGCCCACTTCTTCCTCTGCCATCTTTGTCCAATTCCGGATCAAACGGTAAGTTCCAACCTCCCCAAAAAACATCTGAATGTGAACAAATGGGGACAATATTTTTAAAAGGTCTACAAAAAAGCTTGGCGTATCCGTGTTTGGACCATAGATACTGCCAATTATCACCTTTGATCTATATAACGTCCCCAAAATTAACAAAAATCGACCCGAGGGATCTTTGATAACTTTCTCACAGGAAAACGGGGTTTGCCTAGTAATCAGGATGGCCACTCCCTTGCTAGCAGTACTCTCTCCAGACAGATACACCTGACCTATACTCTGTCGCTTAAACAAAGCATTTTCTGATTCGAGCAAGTGCATCTCCTGTAAACAAATAATTTTCCCCTTTTGCATTTGTAGATGTTTCAACAGCTTGTATCTTTTGGTGTTGTTTCTAGCTCCATTAACATTCCATGTAATTAAGTCACAAAGAGTACCCATTTAACTTCTGGATATTATTAAATGTAACCCCTTACTAATTGAGAACATTCCGGCTTTCCAGAGCCCATAAAAAACTCCACTTGCCCGACTGGTTCCCATATACTTCTGTCTGCTTTTCCCTTCCCCCCTACCCCACTCTTCCTCCCCAAAACAAAATTCCCCCCACACTGATCCCTTATATCCCCCAAAATAATAATTAACCCCCCTCCCCCCCGAACACTCCACCAAAAGTGTTCGCCCTCCCAACTGAACTTCGTTTTGGTCCACGATGTCAAATGCACTTACCTTCCTGATCACCTCCCAGCCCCTCCGTCACTGCACTTACTGCAACCTTGTTCATTGTCTAACTTCAGCTGAGCCCCCTATTCAAAGACAGGGCCAAGCAGGAAAAGGAGAAAGCTATTCCCTGGCTATCCTGTAGGGAAATTCCTGGCGAGGGAGAGGAATCCTACAAAAGGCAAAACTCAAATAGGCCCTCAGTACCCTGGGTCCTGGCATATCGATTCCTTTGCTCCCAAGAAAAACAGAGAAAAAGAAAAAAAAAACAAACCCAGGAGCAGGAGACAGCTAGAGCTTCCTTTCTCTCCTATCGTGGTGCATATTTACAAGAAAAACAGACCCGTAAACTATGCCCCCCTCTATAATTTCTTCCCTTTGTGAACCTCACTCCAAAATTACCTCTTGTTTGCCCATTCCAATTAATCCCCCCAACTTAAACAAGTAAAAGAGATAAATGGAGCTTTTCATTACTGCACAGGTTCTGGTCTCAATCTCTTGATATATAAAAGAAAAAACACCAACAAAATAACTGGAGTATAAGGGCAACCTTTCCCAGCTCATCCCCGATATTCGTGTCCCATCTTGGATACAAATTATCTACCTTCCTTAATGAAAGTAGCTGGAACGGAAAAAAGGTCTTACAAGTCATGGGGAAACAGAATAGCAAAAGTCCAACCTGTGATGAAAAAAGAGCTTGGTTAGATTCAGACAAAAACAAAGAACTGTCGCCCTCTAGTGGCATAATACTCTTATCAAACTTTACAGCTAAATGCGAACAGACTCAAGAAAAGTATAAAGCCGAAGGCACATATCGAAACAACTATGAACAGTCACATCCAGTCTGTAAACTCCAACAATTGGTGAAACTGTCCTTCAAAGCACTATGCAGCACTTCCAGCCAGATCCATCTCAGGCAGTACGGATAAAAAAATACCCTACCACTTCAGAGATCGCTGATTGCCCCCAACCCCAAACCAGAGCCACCAGTCCAGCAAGAAGGGCTAATCACATATCAGTTGCCCGGGAAAAGCTCCTCCTTCAGAAGCTATTACCCCATGATTCCAAGAACTCGGCTTTCTCCCTCAGGATGAAGAGGTTTCCTCTCATTTAAACAGATCCGGGAGTGCAGACCTTAAACCCTCCATTGCTGCTTTCGGGTCATCGTAATTCACCCAGGATCCAGACAGGGAAACTTGCAGGCATGCAGGGTAACTCATCCAGAATCGGGTAGAGGAGGCAATCAGTTTTACCACCATAGAGTGGTATTCTGCGCGCTTCTGCCTCACTGTTAGGGGTAAGTCCTGAGTTATCCTCAGGGCAGCATTTTCCCAGGAGACTTCCTTGAGCTCTTTAATCTTGAGGGGGACATGCTGTTTCTCGAGGTAATTAAAAAAGTGGAGAATTAAGGTGCATGGGGGGGCGCCCGGCTGGGGCATTGCTCTCAGAGCCCGATGGGCTCGTTCAATCATATAGTTCGATCCATATGGTGATGGGCCAGCAATCTTTGTCAGGAGCCTCTCACGAACACTATCGGGTCTGCCTCCTCCGCTTTCTCCGGTAGCCCAATAATTATAAGATTATTGCGTCTACTCCTTCCTTCTAAGTCTTCAATTTTGGAATCCAATCTAGCCAATTTTTGGTGGATAGCCACCAGCTCCAGCTCTTGTTTAGCAGAACGGGCTTCAACCGATGCAATTCTGGCTTCGTTATCCTTTGTGAGTCTAGATAAATCTTCCAGTGCCAGGGTAACCGATTTTAGCTCTTCAGTGACCACCTGAAATTCTGCCTGGAAAGGTTTGATCTCTGCCAAAAATCTCGCCAGTGTTAGTGGCTCATTTTCGATCTCAGCCATTTCAGTTTCCAGATCCCTGGGGGATGAAGAGGCCCTGGATTTCTTTGGGCCTTCCCAGGAGAGACGGGTGGAGTGTGCTTCCCGTGATTTCTATGCTTCTCCTTCTCCATCTGGTGCCAACATGGGGTCTCCTCACTCTCCAATGCTTTAGACAGGAAACTAAAATCGAATTTGACTACTATAACACTTTACAACCTGAAATTTAGTTGGAAAACAGAGACGGGAGGTGAGAGCCGAGCAGTCAGGGTGTTATGCAGGCACTTGCATCACGTGACTCCTTATATTACTTCTTATCCTCTTAATTTTGATTTTTCAGTTTACATTGTAATCTAAGTAAGGTTAAGGCTTGTTCCAGATTTGTCAGTATTAAACTCAAACTGATTCTGTCACTTAGATGAACTACTACCAGCCTTGTCATTCATCCAGCACTCTCATTGAACTTCCTGTACAATATTTAATGTAATCCTAGGGTTCAGTAGACCAATCATCAAGCGACACATGAAGGATTGATAATCATTGGTGAGGGAGTCAGTGGACAGGATTTTTAAAGCCTTTTATTTGATGCCACGTCCCCATTGTGTCAGGCTTTTGATGCATGGGACTTGCATCAAATAATAAAAGATTTTCAATTGGTGAGGCTGACAGACAATCCACTAGACCATAGTTATTTGGTCTACTGTGTGTTAAATTTGTGGGGCAGGATTTTTAAAAGGCTTACATTGCCGCAAGCCCTGGGCATGCAGATGACACAGCGCAAGGAGCTTGCAGTGATCTAACAGGAGTTTCTATTCCAGGTGGCAATTGTCGCAAGTTAGACCAACTTTTTCTGGTCTAACTTGTGGCAATCCTGGGGGCCTTTTTTATGGAGCTTGTACCAGATATTTGGTGCAAGCTGCCACAAATTGTGAAAACTGTTGTAACTGTGCCCGAGATTCTGGAATCAGGTGCAGTTGCAGTGACAGGTTTGGCACAGTGCCAGAAGCTAAGTGTTATGGTACAGAGTTGGTGCAAAATCCTGCCTTGGTCTCTTGCATGGATCATTCAGGTTGCTTTCAGCTACCCTTCAGTTCAAGCTGCCATAAAGCACATTCTTGTTCTGCAAAAACTGACCAAAGCTTAAAAGGACAGTGCAGGTGCATCCACTGATCTTGGTGTATAATCTGTGCCGAGGTCCATGGCTGTACCTGCAGCTATAGTCCTTGCCTCATATATTTTAATAATTCATCTCTGTGTGTTTAAAATAAAAGCTAACTAAGTTAACAATTTTTTCTTTCTTTTCATTTTTTTTTTATTTTACAATTTGCTTGCACTGTATGACCTAGCTGAGATGCAGCATATCATTTTCAGTAGGGTCCTGGTTCTAAACAGTTCTAAAGCTAGAAGAGATGGAGGGACACTGGGAGGTCAAGTGATTTTTTCACAGCTGCAAAGTGAGCCTAAGGCTGTTGTGGGATTTGAACTTGAAATCTCCAGGTTCCCAGGCTTTTGCTCTAACTCCCAGACTACACGGTTTCCTGTTGGCCACATTTTAGTCAAGCAAGCAGGAAATTTAAATGGGTGAGGGGATTATTTTTTAAAGATATTAATTTACTTCCATTCTGTTTGGGTAGGGGATGAAGAGCAACTAATCAGGCCTAAAAACACATTCCAGATGAAACATTAAAACAAGGTCCTGCCTTACTTTTTCAAGTGGTTCTTTGGGTAGACAGTAAAAATACTATGGCAATTCTAGAAAACTGTAGGGGAATTTTTATTGAAGAAACCAAAAACACTACATAATTCAAATCATAAAAATATCAAAAATGTTCTGTATGTAGTCAATGTCTAGAAGAGTAAAAAACTCACAAGAAAAATAAAATAAAAATTAAACAGCAACAAAGCAGTAAACCAAAATTCCTTCCTTGTCTATTTTCAGATCCACAATCTAGCATGCAATCCACATAAAGTTTTTCCACAACTGGAATAATCAGGCACACACAGAGATATGCATTCTTTCAGATAAAGTGTCTGGATCAACTCCAAACCTATCTGGACTAAATCTGCATGTAGGAAAAATGTTTGCTGCAGAACAAATTGGTAACAAACTTGCCAGATAGATTTCAAAACTGTAAACGAAACATTACTCTTGGTGTACTTTTCCCAGCCATGTGAGAAAAGGTGTAATACCAGACATTCCTATGCTACATAAGAGATACACATAAAGGCTCTCTTTAATTTGAAAAGAAAATCCCCCAAATCTTGCTATTCTACAAAAAGGTGAGCTACCTTTTCACTTTGCTGGAAACAACATTGTTTTGGACAGCATCACTCCTCTAAACTCTTTATGAGTGTTGTTGTCTCAAACATCAAGTCTCCCAGAGTAACTAAGTCATAAGGCATCCACATACAGTATGAACTGGGATATGTTTGTCAATTAATTAAGCAGTTGCTGTTTTTACAAGCCATGGAGGATAGCCTTTAACTTCCACCACAGCCAGATAAACAACTGATAACATTCGATGCAAATCTACTTTCTAGATTCTGAATTTAATAAATCTGGAGAAAGATGCTGTATGATCACACTTGTCCTAAGGCTGGATGTACAGAACGTAATGAGGAACATACAATAGATGGCAGGATTCATGCCTGGCAATTTCATAGGGCCATCAAGCCAGCTAGATAAAAACAGATTTAACCAGTGATACACACTGGATACTAAAGGTTTAGTGGAGGTACGCAAACCAAGGTTTGAATTTTGAGGTTAATAAAATATTAAAAATGGTATCCTGGCCTAATTCTCCCCAGTTCAAAAATCCATCAATAGATTAACCTGGTTCAATATCTTTTGGTTTGCATCTGAATCCAAGTCCCCCAGGGATGAAGATGAAAAAAGGAAGCATTCCCTAGCCCTCCTTTCCTGGTCAACAAACACTAAACTAAAATAAAAAAAAAAAAATGACTGTAAGAAAGCCCTTGAGAAATGATGGTATTTTAGAGATCTCATCATCCTTGAGGCAAACCTGGACATGTATAGGTCAGTCTGGTACTGCATATGTCAGCTGATTCCCTGCAACGTGAAACACAAAGGTTTTGACCTAGAAAGGACTCAGGTGCGTACCCCAGCAGTCATTTTACTGATTTTGCTAAGTGTGTTCCAAACTGGAACTTTTTTTTTTGTATTTAATAAACGTTATTCATTTTAGATATATAACAGCAATCCATACAGACAACCTGACAATGCTGGGAGAAAAACAACTGATAACAATCAATGACATACATTATAGCATTCTTTGTCAAATTACCATACGTAGAACCAATATTTTGATTAAGTTGTCTGCATCCCCCCATACCTCCCACCCACCCCATCCCAGTCTGCCACTTGGAATTTATAAAGAACCTTTATGAAGAAAGTAATTATGAAATACTGGCTTGGGTTTTTTTCCATATGGAGTGTAACCTTCATGAAAAAATCTGGTAAGGATGAATATGGAGAAGGTCTATTGTGTTGATATAAAAGTGTGTAGTGATTCCCATTTTTGTTTATATCTCCCCAGTCTATTCTGAACTCTGCTTGTAGAGCAAACATGATTTCCTTGAACCATTCTAAGTAAGGGGGGTAGACAAGTCCAACCAATGCATCAATATTACTTTTTGGCACAGGCTGTAATTAAAGCCATATGGGCTCTCTATTGATACCCTTGTACCTGAATATAATCCCCCAGAATACAAATTTCAGGATTGAATTTGTCAGCTAAAGTAAGTAAGGGGTTAAGATGGTTTTGAATATCCAGCCAAAAGGAAGTAATTTTATCACAGGAACATAGCATATGAAATAAGTCATCAGATGCTTGCTGGCACTTTGGGCATTGGGTGGAAGGTAATACCCCCATTTGATAAAGTTTAGATGGTGTGTAATATAAATTATGGTTAATGTAATATTACATAAGTCTATACCTGTCCCACTTAATATACTTATATAGGTATTTCCAGATATTGGACCAAGACCTAGATGATGAATTAGATGGTAAAATGTTATCCCACCAATGGAACCTCTGACCTTCAAGGATAACAATTTGTTTTAGGAGGAATTTATATGAATAGGAAATGATGTCCAAACTGGAACTTTGAAATCTACTGTACAGTGAAGACATGCAGTGCAAATTAAATCCCGATGATGCTCTGTCTGACACATTCTGTTACTGAGAGAGGAAACTCATTTTCTCCATGAAGCAAATGGCTCTCTAACAATATCTGGTGCTGTTTTATTCAGGATGATCTTTGATTCTATAATAGGATAGTTTCATTCCGGTTTGCCTAACTTTTTTTTTCAAGCAAATCGGAGAGTCCATCATTAATATTCGATGACAAGTTGGAGTTCTGTGCACTGAGTAATGAGTGCAGTTTTCTGTCTAACATGTCCCGGATCTTGGTACATTGACAGTTTACTTTGAGTGGCCCAATTAGCATAACAAATAGCTAGCCAAAAGGTTTGAAGGCATCTTGTTGATTAATGCCATTTATCTTCCAAACCAGCAGCAGACAGCTGAATTGGTGCTAATGATTATATACATTTATACACATTATGTACATTCTGCTTGCTTCTTGATAAGAGATGCATTCTCAAAGGCGTACCACTGCTGACTGTAAAGAGAAGAAGCAGAAGGTGGGTAGTCAGAGCTTTCTGCCAGATACAGTATCTTTGGGAATGTCAGCCATTTTTTGTTGATCAAAAAGTTAGCTGCAATCAGTATTCTGTGAAGTTGGCTAGGTGGGACCTTACCTTGCACTATACTTTCCTAAGCTACTAATGCCTTATAAATATCTAAGTTTCTTGAAATTCATCTGTTTTGTTTTATTACAATTTACTTACCCATTATAACTCAGATGTAGCATCTTGTTTACAGTGATGCCCAACTTTCCCACTGTTTCACAGCAGACAGATGCTCTAACTTCATTGGGGTCCTGCCTTCAACTGAGTTGTACAGACAAGAAGACTGACTCATAGGGAGAACAAGAAATGTACTCCAGGTCACACACAGTGCCAGTCATCCCTTTTGGGAATTTAATCTGGGATCTTATGGTTCACAGGTATAAGCTCTAACCACTGGACCACAAATATTTTGCCAAGAAAATGCTATTGAGGCAAAAGAATCTCATTTGCAACTGTATCTTGGGAATGTGCTTGGGGAGCTAAAGCAGCCACACATGCTCACATTACGAAGCATACATCCAAACCTCATGCAACATTTAAACCAGGGTAAATCGTTACATAGCCATACATTATTCAAGTGCTCATTTACTAACATTTTGAACAGATGAAGACTAGTAATGTCTCAGAGCCACTGAGAACCATTCAAAGTGGAGAAGCCCAACAATGAAAAAAGAATGTGCCAAGACTTGTTTGTTTTCACAATACAAAGACCATCATCAGTTTGAGACATACAGTCACTTATGATAGAAGGAGGCACCATGTGCTGATTCATGAATTTTGATCCTAAAGATACATTTGTTTAAAACTTATTTGGATCATGACCAGATTTCTATACAAGGCCAGTCTCCTGTTCTCTTCACAGTGTAGTCTTTGTGCCTCTAGTGTAGACTGTCAATGATACTTCAGCAAATACCAAACAGAGTGATTGCCCAATTCTGGGGAAGGGAGCAGACATCATTCTTACTGATCTACAGTAACTGTGGCAAAATAAACTGTCCCAGACCATATCAAATTAAAGTTTCCATAGTATGCCTGCCTTGAGGGTTCACCAGTACAACTCTATATAGCAGTGTTAAAAATGACCCTCCGTCTGCATTCATTGTATTAAATGCCCTTATTTCTAAAATGGAATGCATGGATGAAACATGCAGTAGTGCCAGCCAGAATGCAATGCACTAAAACCATAATATATTACAAAATGCTGCAGTGTACTGTTGGGAAAAAGGTAGTTCAATGGCAAATAAGCCCTCTTGTTATGCAATATTTTGTGATATGCCATTTACTGCAAGTTACTGTGTTGCATCGTGACTGGCTCCACTGTACAAAGACTGCACACAAGAAAAGATGATGTGGAGAAAGAAATTTGCAATGTCATTCCGGTAACAGCTTAAAGAGTTGGTACACTTTCTGAAATTATTATTACATTTTAAAAGAAGTCAGCTGTTACTTTTTATATCTGTGGAAATGTTGTGGCTCGTCTGCAATTTTTGGGTTCGATATAATATGACAGACGAGATCATGATGTCATCTGACAAGATTTCCATCACAGCTAAATCTAGTTTGATGACAGCTTGATCACGTAAGCACTACAACTATTAACAATAGTTGTAGTAGTGGTAATACAGTACTGGAAGGAGGAATGGAGAGGGGGGCTTGGGGGGCTTCACCACCTGAAACGAAAAGATCTGCTGTGTGTGTATGTGTGTGTGTGGGTGGGGGGGTGGAGGGTGTATGAGGGACACAGCCCCATAATCATCTCCATTTAGTCAGCACCAGAGACTCGTATACTGTTGACTGTTGCCTGGCAAGAGTCCACGCTCATGTGGAAATCTCATCCACCATATTGGACTGAACCCAGAAACTGCAGCCACTCCAATGATATATTTCCCTTTTGCTAATTAGAAGACAATCTATTCAGCAGTACTAAGTGTGGTATGTGGACTAGTACTCTTCCTTGAGTCTAGCATGTCTAATTCTAGTTCACTTCATAGCTCATCAGCCCTGTGACCTCACTGACTGTGAAGTTATAGCTGTTCAAGACAAGTTCTGATCAGAGCTGATATGGCTGCGGAGAGCTTTTGGGATGCTTTTACCCATTATTTCTAATGAATTTGCAATGCAGATCTGCTGAGAGGCAGTTTCAATGTCGCCTTCCTTTTACACATTTTTACAATGTATTTTCCTAGAATATGCCTACTGATTGTTATATATTTAGCCTGGATAGTTCACAGAAGAAATGGCATCTTATTTTTGGGTGGTGGAGCACTGGCAGTAGGATGTTGGAATGTGTCATACATAGGCACGAGCTGTGTGTAGGCAATAATGCCCAGTGACCATACACCTCAGGTGCTCGCATGTGGAGCCATCATCCCAGTGCCATTGCACTGGTCAGTGCGGATGACAGCCAATGCTGTACCCACTCACACAGGTCCCAGAACAGGCATGTTATAGCCAACCTCCGATTCTTTTGTACAATTGGGGAACTGCGGATGCACTATCCATCGCCTGGAGTGTACACTGCAAATGGCATTGCACAATACCATACCCCATGGCACCCAGGATACCTCAGCAGTCCGGAGGGTGGCATGTTACACAGGGGAAAGGGGGAGAATATGGGCCTGCAGCAGTGTATGACAGCAGGAAGATACAGCATTGACAAGGCATACATTGGAGGTATGTCAATTCCCTCTTACGATTTGTAGGGACATACACACAGCTGCATAAACTGGTGGGTCTGCAGCTTGCATAGTGCTCCAATGCATGGTACAGCCACTTGGGTCATTCTGAAGTGCAGGTCCCTGGCCTGGGTCCAGTGCAGTTGGTGGCTGGCCATGGCAGAGTGTGGAATGCAGTGCCAGTCTCTGCAACAGGTCAAGTATGGGGGGAGCCGGGGTGTCTACATACCAAGGTGGTGGGTGGGGGTTCTGTTTTCTATGGATATGGACCATGGTTTCCTCTGGTGTGATTGGGTTTTGGGGGCCCTACACTATGGAGCTCTTTGGGGATGGATTTGGATTGATCGGGGATGGGAGGGGGTGTCTCTAGTCCACTAGGGCTGCCAGGCTGCTGTGCACTTGGGTGCACTTCTGCAGCCTGCCGTTGGGTGGGTGGCTGGCTGAGTTAAGCCAGCTATTCATGGCCTAACTGTGGGCCATGCTGCTCTGGACTGCGAAGGGTGCATTCCCACTGAGTAAGCCACAGCACAGCATGTGCATGGGAACGCACGCTCGACTTGCATGGCATACTATTTGTGTGCACCAAGGCCCATTCCCTTGTGGCCAGTGCATACTACAGGTTTGAATAGCATGCTGTGGCACATTGTTGGAGTTCTGCAGCACATTTCCTTTTTCTGTCGGGATGCGCTGAGCATCTCCTTTGAATATGGGGGCCTTGGACTAGACTACTGTGAAGAAATTAATTATTAAAATGGTAAAATCATGGCCCCACTGAAAACAAGATATTGCATCTAATCTGGGACAGCCTGAGTAAATACAGTGTACAAATGTGTAAATGAAGATCCCTATGACAATGTGCTATAGCATCTCCCTTGTGCTATCCAGGATACAACACATAGGATAAGAAATATTTAAAGGAAATCTACTCTAAACTAAACTTCACTATGTTCACTGACAGAAACAAACAGCGTCTTTATTGTTTTATAACATATTAGAATGCAGTATTTATTTTGAATGTTGTGGCCATGAGGATGATGTGTACAGTGTGTGTGTGTGTGTGTGTGTGTATCCAGGATACAAAATATAGGATAAGAAATACATAAAGAAAATCTACTCTAAACTGAACTTCACTGTGTTCACTGGCATAAACAGAGTTTCTTGTTTTATAACACATTAGAATCTAGTATTTATTTTGAATGTTGTGGCCATGAGGATGGGTGTGTGTAGTGTGTGTGTGTGTGTGTGTGTGTGTGTGTGTGTGTGTGTGTGTGTGTGTTTGCTGTAGCTCAATATATTTTTTTTCCCAAAAAGCAAAATAAAAAAATGCCTGCTGATTGCTACATATTTAGTCTGGGTAGTTCACTGAAGACCTGGCATATGTCTGAGACACTACTCATCAGATATTGTCTTTAGAGGTTAAAAAACAGTGTAAATTATAGATTTGCTGGGAAAGGGATGACATTTATGAGGTATGAATCTTTCTTGAAAGACAATACATTCCCAAGTGAAACTAGTAGTAAGGAGCTGCTTAAATGCTAAGCATTTAAATGTGCAGTTTGTTGCATTCTGAAGAGGCTAAACAAATCTCTAGTTTAATGAGCAAACAATATTTAACAAATATTTAACAAGCTGTTTCAGTTTCCTAGTGGCATCTGATAAGCAGCTTGGAGTTATGTTTCCCAACATTCTTAAAACAAAGAAGGGAGTATTTTATTTCAGTTGGCATGGAGGATACATTGAAAAGTCCAAAATATGTGTTTCACGATACTCCATTTTCAAGTTGCTGCTAGCAAGATGGCTGTAGGCTCCGCCCACAGCCATGAAAAAAAAAACACCTGCTAACATATCAGTCACTTGTGATGTTACAATGAGTGAGATCACAATGCTGATGAGGCATGGAGGGGATTATAACTAGATATAGTGGTAGCCAATGAAATGCAGTACATCTAGCTACTGTATTTCTAGATATAGCAAGATAGATAGTGCTAATTTTCAGAATCAGGTAGAAAATATGCTAATATGCAAAAGGAAAAGAGAAACAGCAGAAATTAAAAGTAACAACTGGCAACTTTTAAAAATTAATTACATTTGCTGTCTGCTATTTTTGGTGCAATGAGCTTTTTAAGTGAGAAGATGTTTTGTCTGTTTTTATGTATAAAGTGTTAGTTTGAACAAGGATTATAAATTAGACTAATACACTTCATTCCAATGTAGCCCTTTTGAGATGGTGACTAACATGTATAGTAGATCAGGGGACCACTATAACCAGGCCTGCAAAGCATGAATTGCAATGTGACACACAGAAACATAGAATCTGATGGTAGACAAGGATTGTTTGTCTCACCCAGTCTGATCATTTTTCCCTGCCTATACTGTCACCCAGACACTACTTAATCTCTGGTCTCCCCCCACCCCCCTTCTCCCTAACTAAGACTCACTTGTGCCTATCTATCCCATGTATTCATGAAGCCCATCACTGTTTTCACCCCCCAGCACCTTTGCTGGAAGGCTGTTCCAGGCAACCACCACTCTCTCAGTGAAAAAGTACTTCCTCACATCTCTTTTAAATTTACCACTTCCAGCTTAATTCCATGTCTCCTTGTTATAGAGCATCTGTTCTTCTAAATATACTCCCCCTGCTATACCTTATTTAACCCTATTAGCTATTTATAGATCTCTATCATGTCTCCCCATGCCATCCTTTCTTCCACGGTGTACATACTGAGGTCCTTCAGTCTGTTCTCACAGAATTTCCGATGCTGCACCTGCACCATTTTAATTGCCCTAATCTGAACAGCCTCTACACTATCTATGTCCTTTCTGAGATATGGGGCTCAATTCTCGAAGTCCATAGATTGGCACAAGGTGCCTGCATGAAATATAAATGGCACAAGTGGCACCTTTGGTCAAAAAGTGAGCCCTGAGCTATTCACATCAGTCTGTGTCAAACACAGGCTGCATGCACCAAAGGGGACTTGCACCAGCTGTGTGCCACAAAATGGGCCGTGGCATGGTGCTAGGGGGCTTGTGGCAGATGCAGGATGCCATATCCTTGAATGTGGGAATCACAAAACTCTCCCAGAGGGAGAAATTCTAAGTATCCTTAGACATATCCTTCTGGGTGAGTGTAGCACCCTGCAACACCCTGTGACTGTTGGGCTCAGTGTGCCTTTCCCAGTTACCAAATGTGAAATAGAAAAATAGAAATAGATTGTGCCATGGTCCCCCCTCTCAAGCCCCAATCCCCCCTTACATTAGGTATAGAGCTCTGGTGGTTTAGTGGCCCCCTTCCCAATCCCTGATGTCACCCCTTATATTAAGTAATAATAACTCACCCTTTTCTGGTGGTTTAGTGGCCTCCTTCCCCGATCCCTGATGTTGCCCCTTATATTAAGTATTAAATAACTCCCCAATTGCTGGTGGTCTCATGGCCCCCCACTCCCCACCTCCCATCCAGCAAGTAGTGCCCACCACCCTGCCCCCCCAATCCCGAAATAGAGCTTGGAACCGGCACAGCCCTCTTCTCACCTCTGCTGCTGGCCGCTGACTAAACTGTCACTGAGTTCCCTTAGGCCCCACCCCTAACCTGCCCAATTTCCTAATGAGTCTCCTATGTTGTGCAGTGTTAAATGGCTTACAAAAATCTGAGTAGGCAATGTCTACCACCTCATCATGATCAATTTCCCTGGTTACCCAGTTAAAGAATTCTATCAAATTTGTCTGACATGACCCCCCCATCTCCAGTAAATCCATATAACCCCCTAGGGCCTTGTAACCTGATGGATTCAAGATATTCCACTACCCTTTCCTTTAGCAGAGACTCAATTAACTTCCCCCAGCACTGGTGTTACAGCTAATTGCCAGCCTCCTTCCTGCTACCACTTTTATACAGCTGGACTATTTATACTAACATACTAACATACTAAAATGCCAGCAGAATAGGCCTAACGGTCTTTCGTGTCTGCTCGTTTGGTCAGTCCCCAACCTGGGTGCTGACCTTGCTGTCCCCCTCGCCTTCTCTGGCTTCTCCCTTCCCAGTTCCGGATATTCTTGCTGCATTGGATTTTGCTTCCAGAACCCTTCCCCTGTACCTGTCCCACCCCCTCTTGAACCCCTCCACTGTCTCTGCCTCCACCAGCCCCCAGGAAGTGTCATTCCATGGCTCCACCACCTCTCAGTGAAGTAGCACCTCCTCCTTTCTCCCTGAATCTTCCTCCTCCAGCTTCCAGCCATGCCCTCTAGTGGCCCCTTCCTCCTTCCTTCGAAGCACCCTGACTGTTCCTCCCTATTTACCCTCTTCATGTACCCTAAAGACCTTTATCATGTCCCTCGGTCCCTTCTCTCTTCCAATGTGTACATATTTAGCTCTTCGAGCCTCTCCTCATAGGTCCTGTCCCCAAGCCCCAAATCATTTTGTTGCCTCTCCTCTGGACCCTCTCCAGGAGGTTAATGTCCCGCTTTAAGTGTGGACTCCAAAACTGCATGCAGTACTCAAGGTGCAGTATCACCAAGCAGTTATACAGAGGGAGTATCACTTCCCTCCTTCTGGAGGTGATCCCCCTAGCGATGCATCCCAGCATCCTGTTGGCCTTGGCTGCTGCCCTCCTACAAGTCTCAGAGTTGTTCATCTTGACATCCACCACCACCCCCAGGTCCCTCTCAGCCATTGAAACTTGTAGCATTCCTCCCCCAGGGTGTACACTTGACCTGGGTTTCTGGCCCCCAGGTGGGGTACCTTGCATTTCCCTGCATTGAACCTCAGCTTCCACTTTCTAGACCATCTTTCCAGAGCCTCCAGGTCCCCCTGTAGGGCCACCCTCCCCTCCTCCCCATCCACCACCGCCCCTAGTTTCGAGTCATCTGCAAAGAGACTCATCTCACTCCTGATTCCTGTCCTTATGTCAGATACGTAGGTGTTGAACAGAAGGGGCCCAAGGACTGATCCCTGTGGGACCCCACTAATGACCCTCCTTGGGGATGAGACTATCCCACCCACTACGACCCTCTGGGTCTGGTCCTGGAGCCAATTGCCTATCCATCTGATCATCTGGTTCCCCACCCCCATTTCTCCCAGCTTATCCAACAGGCCCACGTGAGGAACAGAGTCAAATGCCTTGCTGAAGTCCAGAAAGAGGACATCCACTGGTCTACCCAGGTCCAAGGCACTTGTCACCCAGTCATAGAACTCCACCAGGTTTGTCTGACACGATTTCCCCGGGATGAATCCATGCTGTCTATCGTCCAGGCACCCTGACTTATCCAGGTCCCCCTAGCCTCTCCTTGACAATGCCCTCCATCACCTTGCCCACCACCGAGGTCAGGCTGACAGGCCTGTAGTTCCCTGCCACCTCCCTTGATCCCCCCTTGTGGATAGGCACTATATGCGCCACCTTCAGTCTTGGGGCACCCACTCTGTCCTCAAGAGATGGTGAAAAGCTCTGCCAGGGTTTGCCAGGACATCTGCAAGTTCCTTCAGCACTCTGGGATGTAATTTATCCGGCCCTGGTGCTTTCTCCGTCTTAGGGAGCTGAGGCTTCCCTCACTCTCTCAGCTGTGATTTCCACTTCCGTACCCTTCTCCTGCTTAGCCCTCCCCACCTGCCAGTGATGCCTCCCTCTCCCCAGACCTGCCCGATCGGTGGGGTTCCCCATTCTCAGTATCTCTGTCTCCTCCCATGTATGATGCAGCACCCCCATTTTCCCTGGTGAAAACTGAGGTGAAGTACTCATTTAGTACCTCAGCCTGCTCCCCCGGGTCTTGTGCCCATCCCTCCCCTGATTTAATCCTGCTAATCTGCCCCTTCACCCTTCGTTTTTCCCCAATGTATCTAAATAACCCCTTGTTCCCTCTCCTAATTTCCCTGGCCAGGTTCTGCTCCTTCCTTGCCTTAGCCGCCTCACCACTCTAGTAGCCCTTCTAGCCATCAGCTCATACTCCCTCGATCCTTTCCTTCTTGAGCACTTGAATTGCTTATAGGCTGCTTTCTTTCCCGCACCACCTCCTGGACCTCCTGGTCCACCAACAGGGTTTTGGGTCCTACCAGATTGCCTCTTACTCTTGCACAGGTGCTGGTAGCATCCTGCACCCTCTCCTGATGATTTCCACCTACTATCAGCGTCCATGTCTGACCCAATCCCATCAAATGCTCCTTAAGGATCCTTCCATTTCTTATTAAATCCGCCTCTGAAGTCGTTACTCAGTCTTGTGCAGCCTTTCACCCCTCCTAGGTCCAGGCAGAACCAGACCGTGGCATGGTCACTCCCCGCCAATGGGTCCCTTACCTCCAGGCCCCAATCTGGTCACGGTCTGCCAGGACCACATCCAGTACCCGTGCCTCCTGGTCGGTTCCCTCACCTGCTGAGTTAGGACGATCTTGAAAGACATCCAACAACCTCTCTTCCCTGGTCACAGAGGATGTCATAGTCTCCCAGTCTGTTCCTGGTATTTTAAGTCCCCAACACCACCACCGTTCCTCTGCCCAGTCTGCAGTGTCTCCTAACATCTGCCACCAGACTGTCCTCCAGCTTCTCCGCCAGGGCAGGGGGTCTATACACCACTCCTATTTTTACTCTCTTGCCCCCCCTTGTTATCAAGGTGACCCAAATCGCCTCCACGGTTCCCTCCACCTCCTCTACTCCCCCTATGCCAATGCAGTTTTTGACTATCATTGCTACCCTGACTATTATGCCCCCCTCCTTCTGTTTTCTGGAACCTTTCCTCTTTCCAGTGCATTGTTGAACTGAAAGATTCAAAAATAAGTGCAGCAAGAATACACAGAGACTTGTAAGATTCAAATCCTAAAGGTTTATTGACCAAACTTTTTGTAACAAGGTTCAAGTATGGCTCTGCCGCTGCACTTCAGCTATCCCAGCCTTCCTTAGTGGTTGAACTGGCCTGTCACTGGTGCAGCCAGTACCTCCCTGAGCTCCTCCAATACCCTTGGATGTACCCCATCTGGCCCCATAACTTTCTCCAATTTCAGATTTTTGAGTCCCTTCAGAACTCTTTCCTCTTTAAAATGACTTGTTTCTACCCCCTTCCCCAGTACTACTGCTGTTTTTATGTAGCCCAAACCTTTCCCTTACTTTGTGAAGACTAAACAAAAGTATTTGTTCAGGATATCTGCTTTTTCCTGATCCTTCTCTGCTTAGTTTGCCCTGCCCTTCCTTTTTTTTTGTTGCTTTCTTTATTACCTTTTTGGCTGGGGAGGTTGCCTGTTTCTCCCCTCCATCAGTCCGGATCCATGGCCCTGCACCACTGCCAGTACCTGAGCTTGACCACCTCTTCCTTTCCTCTCACCAGCTGCTTCACAGCGGGTACGTACCCCACCACCACGGATAGCGGAGGGTCCAGATCCATGAGGAGTTATCATGAGTCCGAGTGGTGCTGCGCCAATGGATCAGACATCATGAAGTGCACTGGAGGATTTTTTGTACATTTTGGATCCCCACCCCATGGCACGAATATGCAAGGCATCAATGATGCTGCCATGCGCTCTTCCACTCACTGCATATCTGACACCATCCGTGCTGTCCCCTCAGTGAACCACCTGCCTGCACCAACCCCCAGTCACCACCAAGAGCCAGCACAGTTGCTGTAGTCCCACCTATCCCTCCCCGGAGGAGGAGAGTATTTCCTGGGATGCTCAAGTCCTCCTCCCCCTGGCTGACCCTCAGACACCCAAGGTTGCTCCCAACCTAGGGTCGTCAGTGTGGCATGAGGTGTGGTGTCCAGAGTCTTAACCTTCAGCACCGACGGGCCGGTGTCCTGCCCTTCCTAACCTCACAGTCCTTCCCCTAGTCTCCTTATTTTCATTTCCTATATGAACCTACAAAATGTATTGACCCCTTTAGTTACTTCCTGGGCTATTCCTTTCTCATGTTGCACCTTTGCACTCCTTAACACTTTTCTGGTTTCCTTATGCTTCTCCTGATATGCCTCCATATCCTCTTCTCTCTGCATCTCTTTTTATCTCCTGAATGCTATCCTTTAAGCCTATACTTTTTCAGCCACTTCCTTCAAGAAAAACCAGTCTCTTTTTTTTGCTTACTTCAATTGTGCAGAGGTTTGTTTCCCTTACTATGTTTTCCCATAACTTAACCTACTGTTCCTTCTCCCCACCCAGCTTATGCACCCCCCAACCAAATCATCTGTGAGGCAGTCACCCATTTTTTTTTAAATCTGCCCTTCAGAAATCCAGGACCATCACTACGGTGTGGTTTTCTTCCCCTTATGTTGAACTACACTGTTCAGTAATCACCGGTCCCCAAGTGGCCTCCACTTTGCCATCTTCAATGCTTACTCTGTTTGTGAGTACCAGGTCCTGTATTGCCCCATCATTAGTGGGCTCCTTGACTAGCTGCCTGATAAATGTCTTCTGCAGGGTGCCTAGGATGTCCTTGCTCCTAGCTGAAGCTGTGGTTGGGAGGCTTCAGTCTACATCTGGCAGACTGAAGTCCTCCACCAGCAGCACCTTCCCATTTTCTGCCATTGTGGTAGTGGCTTCAACAAGTGCCTTATCCAGCTGCTCCCCTCTGCATTAGAGGTCTATAAATTACACCATTGTGAATAGTGGCTCCAGTTCTTGCCTCCAACATGACCCAGAGGGTTCTATGTGATAACAGCAATTGCAGAATAGCGATCTCTGTTAGGGCGAGTGTACATTGCCGAAAATTAATTTTGGCGATGCACACTGGCGGCAAATGGAAAGAGGGTGCCCGAGATCTATGGGTTTCCTTTTAATGTGGGGGGCTGTGCCCTCCGCACCCCCTGAGGAGGGCTTCACCCCACTCACCCCCCTACTAAAGGATTCTCAACTCCAGGGGGGTGCATGTTGGGGGAGTGAAATACTTAAAAAATATAAGCCACCTACTGGCAAAAAAAGAAATGCACCGAGCTGGATCCAAACCCTGCACCTCCCAACCAAACACCTTCCCCACCTACTAGCAGACCAACTAGGCAGCTGCCCACCACACCCCCTCCCACATTCCTTCTCTACCCTTTCTATCCCCCCACACATGTGCATGTGCAAATACATGTGTACACTTCCCATCGTTCTACCTCCCCCACGCAAGGTATCCAGTCGCTACTGTGCCATGTAGCCCAGAACACAGGTACCGTAACTGAGTCACCATTTTTGTAAGCACTCAATTGTGGTCACCTTGTTCACTGGATACTGACCCAGAGTACCTTCAGCCCTTCTATTCCTACCTGGATTCCTCTTGTCTCCACTGCTTTGATACCCTCCATTACATACAGTACCACTACCACTCCTCCCTTCCTTCCCACCCTATGTTTTCTGCACTGAGTATAGCCTGGTATAGTCATGTCCCAGTTGTGATTTCCTGTGCACCAGGACTTAGTAATGTCCATGATATCCAGGTCTGCCTCTGCTATGATGATCTTCAGATCTGGAATTTTATTTCCTATACTGCTTGCATATGCACACATGGCCTTCCCTATTTCATTCCTACTCTGCCTGCTAGCCCCCTTCTATTCCCTTTTGCCCTGACTCCTTTTCCCCTGTTTCTCTTGTTGTTTTACTAGGATCTGCCGCTTATCTAATAGGTAGGGAAATGGGCAGACAAGGTGGGCCAAGCGGTCCTTATCTGCCATCAAAATCGATGTTTCTATGTTTTTATAACTCTTGTTCCCATCCCCTTTGTTTACTAGCCCACTGCTTTTTTATTTATTATGTACCCTGGTGGATTTTCCTACCCTTGGGTCCTCCCTTCTCCCTGCTTCAGTCTGTGAGGGTAGGCAGTTTTTCCCTTCCTTAATCCTTCTGTCACCCCATACAAATGGTCTCTTGGGGGCTGGCTGGGGCAGAGTCGCAGCTGCTTTGTGAATGGGGACATCCTGCCAGTCCACATTGGAGCAGTGCTGGGTTGTGCAGTAGAAACAATTGCTGGGCTCATAATATTCTGGTCAAGGGATGGGTGCAGTAAAGCAGTTGGCCTGAATTTGGCAACAGGAAAGAAGAGTGATGATTGAACAAATAAAATTACTGGAAGGAATATGGCTGAATAGAGCTACTCTGGGTTTTCAAACATAGAAATATGGTCCAATCAGTGGACTGGGTCAGTCTTGGCCTTGAGAATATACCAGTGTCTTTAATACAAGAGTGTCTTCACAGGGTAGAATTGGGTAACACTAGGCAGACTGAATGAACCAATGATCTTTTTCTGCCAACATTGTTTATGTTTATGTTTCTATACCTGCATGAGTTATCTTGATGAGCTTCTGATTTCTACCATCTGGTTCAGTTTGCATCCTTGAGCACAAATTACTTTTATACTTGCTTGTCACAATACACCGGATTTTGTATTTCTGTTGTGTTTGATATCCTACACTTGTCTGGCTGTGAAAATCCTGAACTGCTCTATTGTTTCTTATCTTGGGGTCTGAAAAGCTGGCCACCGTTCAATTCTTCTATCCCAAGCCTTTGAATGCTAACATGGGTATCTGCACCCTTAAGCAGACATGGACTGAATCTGCAATTATCTAAGGATCACGTTCTCTCTGAAGCAAGGTAGAGAATCTGGGTAGGGCTGGCAAGCTACAGTTTGCAGCACAATGACACAGAGTATGGCCTTGTGTGGGCTGTATAAAAAAAATATGTTTCTTTTGCAATGTCACAGCATATAAGAGCCATGAAATGAAATGAGAACAATAAAATTAAAAACACATTTCCCTCATTACATTGTCTGCTACATACACCAACACTAATCCCAGAAGTATCGCATGGAAAGATTTACTAAATCTTGGCCCTGTTATTAACCATTATTGGTCCATGTCTGTATAAATGGATAGATACTACTGTTGCTTATATGGAAATTAATAGCAATGAAATACACACTAATTGAAAGAAACCCTAATAGTCCATTAGCAACATGATACCTTCAGTGCTATAATACATGGCATCCATGGTTCACAGTGCAGTTCCATAATTGGTGGTGTTTAAATCTAAAGTTAAATCTGATCAAGTCTCTTCAAGAACCTAACATTTTTAAGCTCATTCATCTGCACCATCTTTATCAAAGCAAAGTGGTTAGATCACAAGGCTGTTAATCAGGGGATCCAAGATTTGAATACTGATCACTTTTTCTGTGGCCTTGAGCAAGCCACTTGACCTCTTGGTGCTTCTGTCCACCCTGTTTGAAAATTTGAGCAGAATCAAGATCCACTGCAAATGAGATGTTGTGCCTCAGATAAACTACCCTGGCTAAATAAACTGTAAAAATAAAAATGTTCTTAACTCATTATATCTTCTTCGGTGGCCATGTTGGGTCAGGTTAAGCAGTAGATGAGTTGGATGCCATATGGTGCTATTTCAAGGAATAGAGAGAACACTGCATCAATCCCATGAACCAAACATCCCAGCACAGCCTGGGTTAAGATCCCAAGATCCTAAAATTCATAGGTACTGTATAAGGAGTGATTGTGCTCCAATGTATTTCACATTAAAGCAGTCATGTATAAATACTGTGTCTTATGAAACATGGCAATAAAGAGCATTAATGACAAACAAATGCAAGGATGCAAACTCAGATGCACTGGGCTGGCCCTTCTTAGCATGCACAATGAGTAAATCAATAGCTACAGATGTAAGACTATGTAGTGATCTGATGGCTCAAAAACATGCTTTTTACAAATGGTAGCGTGTTTCATTCTGGAGAGCTAAACATTTTAGCTTGTGACATAAACAAGCTAAACCTGCTTCATATATTCCTTGTCCATCCAAAGCCTATGGATCTATGAACCTACATTGTTTTTGGAACAAATCAGCATTGAAACTGATAGAGTTGGGCAGGAATGCAGGGCCACTTAGTTTGGGGAAGGAACAGCTCCCTAATGAGTTATTAGATAGCTGGATATACTCCAGATGTGGCACCAAATATCCTTTCAAGCTGCCAGCCTGAGAATAGGTCATGTTTGGACATACAGTAGTTACCCTCAAATACACTGCATAATGCACATTACTAGAGAGTTCATTGCAGTACTTTTCACCCAGCTGTAGCTTTGCAGTAACTCATGGGTGAGAGTGGACAAATATATATGTATATATTATAGTGGTGTGGGAGCACCAATGTAGTAAGGGTTGAGCAGGGGTTTCTATTGTATGTTAAACCTCAAACTTTACACTTTAATATCTTTGCAACTGTTCTATGGATTTGCATGAAATTTTGCATTTTGCATGTGCGGTCTTGGGGGGGCAGCCTCTTGACATGCCAAGTTTCATTCTGATTGGATATGCAGATTCCAAGAGCCAGATAGTGAAAAATTGTAAAAAAAATATGTGTTTTTTGCTGTTTTTTTTTTTTTGTCATCGCCTAGTGCCCAGTTGGTTTGGAATTTTGGTCTGAAATGTTCAGGATAGAAAGGGCATAGCCCACAGATGTGCCTTTCACTGGTTTGGTGAAAAAAATATTATCTGTTCCAACATGCCCAGTACAGCCTTTTGGATAGCTGATTGGAATGAAACAAGAATTTTGTCAACACAAAAAAGAATCCTTTTTCATATGGGGGTAATCCTTTTTTGTGAGGACAAAATCTTTTTCTTGTATTGCCTCCATCTTGTTTCTGATTTTTAAAAAAAAAAAATAAAATCAAAACCCACAAAATGTACATCTTGTACACACACCAACACTTGCATCTTACTAATAGGGACCCAGTTAGGTAGTGTCTGCACTTAGCCATTCCCTCATGTTTTTTTTATTTATTGTATATTTTTTCCCCTAGTGTCTAGTGGTGCCTGGCATCCTCTGATCACAGTCACTTCCTGTTTTGTACATTTTCCTGGTGTGTAGTAGTGCTCCCACCCTCCAATCACTGTCCCCTCATGTTTCATAAATGTCCCTGGTGTCTAGTGGTGCCCCAACCTCTGGTCTCATTCCCCACATGTTTTCTACATTTTCCTGGTGTCTAGTGGCACCCCAACCCTCTGATCATCATCCCCACAGGTTTTGAACATTTCCCTGATATCTAGTGGTGCCCCCTCTCTCCAATGTCCATCTCTGCTGTTTTATAGGTTTCCCTGGTGTCTACTGTCACCCTGCACCCTCTGATCAGTGTTCCCTCATGTTTTTCACATTGCCCTGGTGAATAGTGGTGCCCCCACACTCCAATCCCCATCCCTGCATGATCTGTATGTTTTCCTGTTGTCTAGTGGCATACCCCACACACCGATCCCCATCTCATCATATTTTGTATGCTTCTCTGGTGTCTAGAGGGGTCCCCTACCCTCTGATTCCCATCCCCTCAGTTATTGTATGTTTCCCAGGTGTCTTGTGGCACCTGCCACCTTCCAATCACTGTCTTCTCAGTTACTGTGTTTCCCTGATGTCAAGTGGTACCACTATCCTCCAGTCATTGTCCCATCATGCTTTGTATGTTTCCCTGGTGTCAAGTAGCACCCCCATCCTCCAATTGCCATTCCCACATTGTTAGCTGTAATAAAGAAAACCATCCATCAATTTTGTTTTGTTTTAAACCTGTAAAAAAGAAAGCAGTCCTTTGTCAATCTGACCCCCACCCGAACATACCATTGAGACCCACCACCCTGCACTCCCACCCACACACACCCCAGGCACCCTTAATCACCTAAACAGGTCCCAGGGTGAAGATCCACTCTCCAATCAAAGTCACGTGAGAAATTAAGGTAGGTGCAGTTCAATGTATTTCAATGGGGTTTTCAACTTTGATGCATATCTTGTCAGTTTTGCATATTCTGAACACAAATTTTCAACATGGCCTTTTTGAGACCCCACCTCATGACCAATGGCAGTGGAATTATGCAAATCAGGCCCCAAGGGTGATTTTGTGGTTGCTTGGTGAAATCACCTTTTAGACAGGATTTGAACATTTTCACTGCCTTTGTGCATGATGTGGGGTCATATGAAGGGTGCCTTGAAAATTTGGGGTCAAAATATTCAAAAATGACAGTTATGACCGTACATTGAAAGTTTGCAATGCATGCTCATAACTTTGGTAATTTTATATATTTGGACCCGAATGTTCAATGTTGCCATATTTTCACATCACCTCAAGAACATGACAACTGTCATTATTCAAGTCCTGGCCAAAATGTGTTTTCGCTCCTGAGGTGCAGAATGATGTTGTTGATTCAGGAAATCACCTTTTGGGAGGGTTTTGAAAATGTTCTCCACC
Source organism: Neoceratodus forsteri (assembly GCA_016271365.2). Taxonomy (NCBI): domain Eukaryota; kingdom Metazoa; phylum Chordata; order Ceratodontiformes; family Ceratodontidae; genus Neoceratodus; species Neoceratodus forsteri. The sequence continues at coordinate 602,995,310 of CM057449.1, read as the reverse complement.
ACTGTTAGTGAGGTGAGGTCATAAGAAGGTTGTGTTGAAAATTTAGGGGACAAATACTACAAAACAAAGAAGTTATGAGCATACATTGAAATTTTACAATGCATAACATTGGTAAATCTCAAAATTTTCACCCCAGATTTTTAACATTGCCATTCTTCCACATCACTTCATGAACATAATAACTATAATTTTTTAAAACCTGTCCAAAATGTGTTTTCACACCCATACCATGCAACAATGTTTTGGCCAAGATTTGAAAAATGTTACATACCAGGTTCAGGAGGTGGGTTCGTGACAAGGCTATATTAAAATTTGGGGGTCAAAATGTTTAAAAATAACACAGTTATGAAGGTATGTTGACTTTTTTCTATGCACCTTCATACCTTTGGTAAATGATGGTTAACACAGTTTTATTGGTATCTTGTCTTTTCAGGGATTGTTCTCTGCATGGTTCTGCATGGTTCAGTGATTGCCCTGTACCATTAGCAGTATACTTTCTAAAGTTACATCATGCTGACTCCCAGTGATCTGCATATAGTAACATATAATGTCAAGGGTGTGGGAAAGCCAATCAAATGATGTAGGGTCTTAGAGTAGCTCCAGAAGATGCTTGCTTCAGTGACCTTATTACAAGAGATGCACCTCATGCAGGAGGAGTACAAAACAAAACTGACTGGAGCATGGGTGGGAGAGTGTTATGCCTCCACTTGTCATCAACATCCACATCGCTGTGGAGTGGCAGTGCTAGTTCACAGAGGAATGCTCCTAAAGGTGGAAAAGGTGGAGAAGCTACAAGAAGAAATTAATTGACAGTTTTTACATTTGGAGAGAGTTTACACAGATGCTACGTTTGCCCTACTTAATGTGCATGCCTCAGACTGTGAGCAAGAGAACGTGGCCTTTTTCCACTGAGTCCCATTGAGATTCCCGCCAGAAGTTGGGAAGTTATATATATTCTGTGGAAAGACTTTAACACTGTCTTGAATAGCACAATAGATTGGAGACCTCATGGCTCATTGGGGGGGGCATGATAGGAGGAGCATGATTTAGAGAAAACTAGCAAGATAACTGGGGCTGGAGGAGGTATGGGGGATGTTACACTCAAGAGATGTGGATTTAACATTTTCCTCGTCATCCCAAAGATCATACTTTTGAACTGACATACTATTCATGTTATTTGAATGGCTATACATGGAACAAGAGACCAAAATATCAACAAGTATATTATTCGTTCATGCTCCATTAATGATGGGATTAAACATGTGTCTCTCCTAAAAGAACTCTATATAGTGCCTCAACAATTTGCTTTTCAATAAACGTAAGTTTGTAGACCTCATCAAAAATAAAATCAGGCACTATTTCAACCAAGCTAAGGCAGGGGACATATCCTTAGGGGATCAATGAGATGGGCTAAAACAACCATAACTGTGGAAATTATACCGTATGCCTCCTGAGGAAAATAAAATGGTAGAAATATTGTTCCTGGAGCACAGACTGTTCAATGTAGATGCCATGCAAAAATCACCATGGACAATACCATACTCCCTAAATTTAAAGAATGTAATCAAAATATAAATATATATATATATATATATATATATATATATATGTGTGTAAAATGAAGAAAACAGAGGGTCAGTTGAGATTTTTACGATAATAATTCTATGAATCTTGTAATAGTGTGGGGCACCTTTTGGCAAGGTAGATGCATAAACAGCAAACAAACCAGGCAGTTCTTGCACTCCAAGAAAAGGGGGGGTCTCAGGGCAGCTGGTCTCCCACCTTGGGAAGATACTGTAGCTGATATCTTTGCTTCAATAAAAATAAAAAATACATATTACAAATCCTTACATGCTCAGGAATACCTTCCAAATCATGTGGAACTGACTTAGGCATCTTTTCAGATACTAAGGCTGCTCTCTCTAATGCAGAGGGAGGCAGAGGAGCTGGAGACACCCATCACTGAGACAGAACTCGAGGCAGTAATGAGGGAGCTTACAAATGGAAAATCACCCATGCTTGATGGCACCACTGCCACATTTTATAAAATTCTAAAACAAAACCTGGGTCCTGAGCTACTTTTATCTGTACAGAGAGGTTATGGAGTGAGAGAGGGACCCTAAATCATGCCACAGAGCACTAATTTCTATTTTACTAATGCCAGACTGCCAGACAAAGTTTGTACACAGTGTGAGTCTTATCACCCTACATCCATTACCAGTGGACCTTAAAATGTTAATGACTCTTTTGGCTCATTGCTTGCAGCAGAGAGTGGTGGTCTTGTCTACCAAAATCAAATGGAATTTATTGAAAGGCAGAACCTTCATGACAACATCTGGCCTCTACAGCGTTCTTCTTCACAGCAAAAAATCTTGAGTTTCAAATTGCCACCTCTATATATATGGAAAAAGAATTTGATGAAGCAGGCTGTGCCTTCCTGAAATATACATTCTCTGCCATGTCTTTTGGATCAAATTTTAGAAAATGTATAGACTCCCTATATGACACCTCTGAGGCAGTGGTTAGAGTAAATGGAGTGATGTCTATCCACTTTCCTCTTCAACAGGGAACTAGGCAGGGGTACCCTTTCTCCACTCTAATGTTTGCTTTCTATAAAGAGCTGCTGGCAATAGTGGTTAGACAGAACCCCAGCACTGGTGAGATTATGGTAGGAGACTGAAAACAAAAATGGTCTCATATGCAGAAGATTCATTTTTGTTTTTTCTACAAGACCCTATACTCTCTCTACTCCTGCCTTATGTAGGGAATTAGAATATTTTGGTTCAATATAAGGGCATAAACTCAACTATAACAAATCAAACGCATAATTGGCCTCAGGAATATGCCCACTGCATTTTAAAACAACCTTATCCTTCAAATGGTTCCTCAGAATATGATTTGTTATCTAGGGATGTATGTATTGCCCCCCTGTCCAAATTTTTTCAACTATACCACCTCCGCCTCCTCAATAAAATAGAAGAAAGGCTTGAACACATGGACATTACTCCTGCTCTTCCTGAGAGGGAGAATTGCTAGACTTAAAATGAATGTGCTCCTGTGCCTACCTTTCTTTCAGGTACTCCCTGTAGCCAACCCAAAAAAACATTTTTGAAGAAGCTCCATCGGCTTATACTAAAATTCCTGCTGCAGGGTAAATGCATCAGAGTAGGCCTGAATACACTGATATTACTCAGAGAGCAGAGGGAGTAGTGTTCCTGAATCTTGAGTGGCACTATTTAACGGCTCAATCTTCACAATTGATTGTTATGATGAAGAAAAAGATAGACTCTTAGTGATACACCTTACAGAATAGATCTTCTGGGCCCCTTGTTCTGTACACCCACCCTTTCATAAATTGGACACGTTTATGATGCCATTAGATAGACAATCCCTAGACAAGAACATCTGCACAGGTGCTCAGTTAAACTGCACTGATTGACAGACATCCCAGGAGAGGCTAGACCTCTCATGGTGATCATAGGGAACCCAGACTTCTGACAGGGACAGAGAGACCCAGTTTTCTGCCCCTGGAATCAGGGTGGACAAACCACATTTGCCCAGTTTTTTTTCTGGTAAATTCAGCACATCATTTTCTGCCGGAAAGAGCAAATTGAATCTCCAAACTGCGGATCAGTATAGGTTTCTTCAAGTGGGACTTTACTTACTGATGGGAAATAATAAGATTAACTTTTTAGGGAGAAGGACGGACTGGTGCCTATAGGGGGAAGAAGTGGAGGAAGGGTGACACAGATATAGTGATAGAGGTGGATAGGGTGAGGACAGGGCTGCTAGCATTGAAGGTGGAAAATCCCCAGGCCCATACAGCATACACCCAAGGGTGCTGAGGGAACTGTGGAGGAGCTTGCAAGTCCACTGTGTGACATGGAGATCCTGCCACTCTTGGGGACTGACCTTTTCTTAAATCTGTTGCAACAGTTCTTCTGTTTCTTAGCCTAATCTATCCTTTACAATTTCTAGTCCACAAGGTTGGCCACCTATGGGCACCCCTTCCCCTTTCTTGACTATGCTATAATATCCTCTTTAATCTTTCTTTTCCTTCTCAGGTCCCCATACAGGGAGGTTATTGTGGTGACCTCCAAGCTGATGTAAAAAAACAGGCTGTGTTCCTTTTTGTTGGATTTAGTGTGCAATACCACTATGTCATAAAATACCTTAATGTATATGCCTTATGTGTATGAAACCTGTATATGTTGAAAATACCACAACACTAGGTGTTTTTGATAAAGGTAAAAATTACTAGGGGACTGTATTATAAAAATTAAGTTACCGGGGTAGAGACATCAGAAAACCCCTGTTGTGTTATTTAAAATGCATGTGAATTACAGATTGTTTGAGAGGGCCCCTTGGCACCACGTATTCCAGCTTTAAGCTGAACCAGCCTAAAATTTCATTGTGATTTGCATATACATCCCATGATGCTTTGCATTATGGGGGAATGTGGGATGTTTTTCTTTGAAACTTGGCTTTATTGCCAATGCCTTTAGGGTAACCCTTGCTTCAGTCCTTCTGCACTGAGGTTCTTTGTCTTTAGCTTGTTTTTGTGTTTTTTTTCTTGTTTGAGCTCCCCATCACCCAAACACAGAAGACCAACATAGGGAATGAAACAATTTACATAAAAGAGAGAGATCAGTAAATCAGTGGGTTAGTAGGTGTTGACCAAGTACAGAGGAAGGACATGCATAGTCTGTTGCTGCAAACTGATATATTGAAGAATGGATATGCCATTTCTTAAGGTTATATACTGTGTTTTAAATAAACATCACACAGAGATTGTGTGTTGAACCTGAAGTCCTGTGTCTGGTCCATCTGTTATCCCACAACCCCTCCACACATTGGTTGGCCTGTTCAATAGTTCACTGGAGTCAGGCATGGTGCCACAGAACTGGAGAATGGCACATGCAGTGCCCCTCCATAATAATGGTATCAAGGATTACCCAGGGGATTATAAACTACTCAGTCTGACCTCAATCGAGTGCAAACTCATGGAGACCATACTTAAGGAAAAGTTGGTAGAGTATCTAGACATGCATGGTCTCCAGTATGTGAAGTAGTATGGGTTTATGGGAAGGAGGTCATGTCGGACAAACCTGATTGATTTATTTGCCTGGGTCACTACAACAGTGGACAGGGATCAAGCGATGGACATCCTTTACCTGGACTTCAGTAAGTCCTTTGACTCTGTACAACACAAGAGATTGATCAGGAAACTGGCAGATCTTGGGGTTGGAGGGAAGTTGACCAGATGTGTGGAAATCTGGCTAATGGTTAGGACCCAGATAGTGGTGGTGGGGGCAAGCTTTCTAGCATCATGGAAGTCACCAGTAGGGTACCACTAGGCTTGGTGCTGGGACTGGTTCTGTTCAAAGTCTTCATAAATTATATTGGGGATGGTATTAAGGGCAAAATGTGCCTATTCTTGGATGACACTAAACTCTGTGGGAGGGTGGACACAGCAGAAGGGATACAGGACCTAAAGGAGGACCTGAAAAAAACTAGAGAGGTAGCTCAGAATATAGCAGTTTGGCTCCAGTGCAAAGAAATACAAAGTTATACACTTTGGAGCCAAGAACCCCAGGATGGATTACAGCCTAGGAGGGTTCCGAGTATCTGAATCAGAGAGAGATAAGGGAGTGATGATCACTAGTGACCTGAAGCACTCCATGCAGTGTAGGAAGGAGGCAGCAAAGGCAAATAAATGCTGGGCAGCATTACCAGAGGGATCAGCACCAGTCGAGAGGAAGTGATACAGCCCTTGTACAGGTCATTAGTGAGGCCACATCTGGCGTGCAGTGTACAATATTGGTGCCCATACCTTAAAAAGGACATTAATCTGCTAGAGACGGTCCAAAGGGGGGAAGCAAAGAAGATCATAGGCCAACAGAATATTTTATTTATTTATTTATTGAGATCTTGGACTAACACCTTTGAGCAGAAAGCTCTTTCATAGGTTCCACGTCAAGTATGAGACAAACAAGAATACAGATATGTTCCGCAGACACAGATACAGCAAGAAACAATTGAAAACTGTCTCCAGGCATAAATTCTAACAATAGTTACACAGTCTAAGCACGTATAGGGTGCAGAGTCAAAACAAAGGCTAATGTTTCACTAGGTAACGGTAGCATAGCATGAGGACACTTGTTTAAAAAGGAGAATTGTATGACTAACAACATAGGCAGATAATTGGATTGTGCCTGAGTCAAAGAAAGTAAGTTCTCATATCAGTAGAGAGGGACATGGGTGGGAGGAGGAAAGTGCAGGGAGGGAGAAGGCAAGCAGATGTGGGGGGTAGGATGGGGCTAGAAAGGAGGGAAAGGGAAGAATAGCTATATAGTTGAAGTGGAATGAAGGGGAGAAGGGTGGGAAGAAGGGTGGAGGACAGTAGGGAGGAAGAGGTGGTGTGGTAGGGAACGATGATGAATATGTAATTAAGGTGGTAAGGAGGAAAGAAGTATGGAATGACAGAGGGGCAGAAAAGGGAAGAGGAGGTAGAGGCAGGTAGGAGGGAAAATAAATAATTTAGGAAAGGGTAGAAAGCCCATGAAAGTGTTAACTTGACCGGGGTCCCAAGAAATGGACATGAAGCAGAACATTTTACTATTCAACAGAGATCATAGAGATTGCAAATGGTAGGAGCAAGATAAAGGCAAATTAACGGTAGCAGTCATAGGTTGTCAGTGAGATTAGATGCTGATGGAGTTTTTTCTTAAAGGAACCCTGAGAAGTAACATTGGTTACGTCAGGAGGCAGGGAGCTGTAACACTGCGGAGTTCTGTATGCGAATGCACATTGTCCAAAGGTGGTGTGGCACCATGGGATTCTGAAAGCCTGTTTGCCAGAGCTTCTGGTACTGCATGGGTTACATGCAGGGGAAAGAAGGGCCATTAAGCCAGGGGGTAGCAGTCCCAAGGTGACATTTTTGCAAGCAGCAGAATGCATGAGAAGAGGTTGGAGGCCCTGAACATGTACTCCCTGGATGACAGGAGAGAGAAAGGGGACAGGATATAGACCTTCAAGCATTTAAAATAAATAAATAAGGTGGACAAGGAGGATCTCTTTAACCTTAGTGGACACAGAAACACAATGGAGCACAGTCTCAGATTGAAGGAGAGGGAGTTCAGGAGGGAGACTAGAGACACTTCTTCACAGAGAGGGTGGTGGCAAGTTGGAACATGCTGCCAGAAGAGTTGACTTCATGGTGGATAGTGGACTGCATCTAGAGAGGCTGGGACAGAGCTGGGGGAAAATAATGGTTGGTAGGCAAAAAAGTGCACACTGGGAGCGTAATACTCAAGAAATTCACCATAAATACCAAGTTCAAAGGTTTGGAGCACACATTAGCCCATAAAAGGGATGCAAAATGCATTATTAATAGGTCAAAATGTTCTGTTTTGCCCTGTTAGTAATGAAATTAGCTGTTCTCATGAAGTGTAATATAATTGCACCTTGTTCAACATTTTTATGAAGTATATTATTACTGCAAATTATGGATTCATGTATGTTTGCACTTGAATTCCTCCCCCCCACCTCCAGTTTGTTTCTGTCCTGAGATTGCTATATGTTATGTCCATTATTTCCTCCCTGTTTTTTACCCTGGTGGTCCTTAACCCCCTTCTTGTTTTTTGTCAGATCTGGGAACAATAGATTTATTTATTGTATAGGGGGCTACCCCCAATTTTAAGGATTTTACACTTGTAGTAGTAGTATAAGTGACTCATGGTTTTAAATGATTTGAAGTTGAAACTCCTGTTTGAAAATCACTGCAGTATGTACTCTAAACAATGAAATCATGACTGGTCAGAGCGTGTCATAGCATCACATGCTTGGGTTTTTGTATTTAATGCTGGTTGTTTTACTCAGTCCCCAGTCCTTGATAAAGTACCGCAGAGTCTAAAACATGTCTGACAGGACTTCTGTCTGTTCACTGGATTAATAAAGTAATGTTTTGGGAGTGATTTGACTCCAACAGTAATTGTGCCCCTTTTATGGGTTAGTGTGTGCTTGAAACCTTTGAACTTGGGAAGATAAGGGTGAAGGGTGGGGCAGATTAAAGAGGTGGGGTAAGGTCAGTAGCGTAAACTGAGGACTTTGCAATATGAGCAGACTAGGTAGACAAACTGGCCTTTCTCTGCTGGCTTGTTTGTATTTCAGATATGAATTCTGAGTAATGAATTATATATTATTAATATAATTATGTATAAATTGCTAGGAGGTTTGGAAGGCCACAACTTGAACAAAGTTCAACAGTGTTGGGAAACAGAGTTGGGACAGCCTATCGCAGACACCCAGTGGGTACAGATCATAGAAAAAGGTTAGATGGTCACTTCCTCTCTCTCTTGGAGGGAGCATAGGTAAAATATTTTAAATCAGTTCTTTCATAACCCTTCTGTAACGTCTCTCTTTAATCCAAGGAACTCTGACTGGTGTAGGAGGGGGTGTCATATCAGGATGTTAACCACCATCATATATTTTGGGTCTGTTCGCTCATCCAGGGATACTGGCAGCAAGTGTGTGCTGAGCTAAAGATCATTCAGTCACATTTAATTTTAAAATAATGGTACTGGGCCTCTTTCCCCTGGGGCTGAGGTGACAACAACAGCTGGGCTTGATTTACACTTTCTGTGTGATCACCACAAAATGCAGCACTTGCCTCTGGCTATAAGCAAATGCAACAACCATTCCTGAGTGGCAGGAGGGAGTCCAGTTAATTGCAGACATCAAAAAATTAATGGGTGATCTTCAGGGACACTGGTTTACCGGGATTGAGAAAGGGCATATTCCATTTTGTACATTGTAAAAAATGGTATTGTCACCGGTGTCTGATAAGCCAAAATCCGGTTTTACCGGTATTTGGTTCTCTGTACTTTATTTAACAATTTTTAACTCTGCTGACATACATTTTAGCAATTTTGACCTCCACTGTTGCACATCCTTCCATCCTTGTACCAATTTAAAGTTATTTTAGGTACAAGATGTGATGGCAGCAGCAGCACTACAGCCCCCATCTCTAAGGTGTGATGAAAGCAGCATTATGGCCTCATCCCTCAGGTGCGATGGCAACACCAACAGCACTACAGCCCCCCTCCCTCTGGTGTGATGGCAGCAGCAACAGCACTATGACCTCCCTCCCTCAGGAATGACAGAAGCAGTAGCACTGTGGTCCCCATCCCTTAGGTGTGATTGCAGCAGTACTACTTTCCCCATTCACCACTGGTGATGGCAGAATGACTACAGCCCCCACCCCTTCGGTGTAATGGCAGTAACAACAATGCAGCCCACATCCCTGAGGGGTGATGACAGTAGTGACAGCACTATGATCAACTTTCTTCAACACCCACACCCCACATGCACAAGTTACAAATGACTTGGTCTCTTTGCTTGTTAGAACTCAGATGTGAATTAATCTGAACCATCACCACTAAGGTGGACTACCTTTGTTTTTTCCTATCTATAATTTAACTACCTGAACTGGATATCTGCCTGTGACACCACTGACCAGGGTTAGAGAACAGACTTGGGTGTTGAAGGCCAGCTGGTGGGTAAAGGCTTGATTGTCCAACGACCACGCACCTTCTCCTGGGAGGGAGGGTGGGTTCACGGCTCAGCATTTGCTGGCCCGGTGGAGGCCAGAGGCACAACAACATATCAGCCCTCACTGCAGGAGGGAGCATGATGGATGTCGGCTTGTGCCTTGACATCATGTGGCCTGTCAAGAAAATAGGAAAACACCCGCTGGCCAACCGAAGGACAGCTGTTGGTCCCTCCATAAACTGGAAGCCTCAGACGTGTGTCCATTCTGACCCCTGCCATGCTAAGGATACACAGGAAGCTCTTTGGGATAATTATCCTCCCCTGGTAGCCTCCCACAGGGGTAGGGGCCCACTCAATGAAGGGTTACTTTTGGTTACCTGGTAGCACAGCACTAAAGGGCAGTTGATGGTAGTCGGAAGGGGGCCTTGGCAGGCCTGAAGGAGTGTATGGCCAGGGGGTAGGAGGAGAAAAACAAAACTGCTTGAATGTGCCTCTTTGAAATAAAGTGTCTTCACCTAAAAAATCCACAAGTGATTAGTGGAGGACCTTCAAATGGATTCATGCATCTCCCAGACATGTGGATGCTTTTTTTTTTTTTTATTTGGTGTCCATGAAAAGGGTGTTTCCCAGTTTTCATGTCTTTGTTCAGATGTGAATTGAGCAGCACTCTGCCCACCAGCATCATACAGCCCCTGGGGTCTTACCTTCTGTAATCTGTATGTCATTGACTGTGCTTTCAAAATTCACTGGCCAAACATAAGTACACTTAAATACTTAACTTTTGCTTTTTGTTGAAGCAGTCATCAGAAAACTTTTTGTTGTCACAAAGACTGAAACAGCAGGTGGGAGAAAAGGTGCAAATCATCCAATTCATCTAAGTGGGGTGCTGACTGTGAAGTCTTTTCACAAGTAGTAAGGCAGTTTCTTCTTTGTGAACATATTTTCATTCAGACTAGTTTTCATTCAAACAACTGAGGATTTTGGATGGCCCTACTGATTACAGTATAAACTTGAATAAGCTTAGTTGGTAACAGTGATCCTGTGTTTAGCAATCTACAATCTAGAAGCTCATATGCAAACAATACAATGAAAACCTGACTAAAATCTAAAAACAAGCTTATGAAACACATAAATGTATCTGAACATTTACCTTTACCTATACAAAATAATTGCAGTCCAAGTAAAACGCAGACTAATTACATGGTACTCTGACTACTATTCTATGATGTAATAAACATATATTGGTATTTTCTTATATTCTTTGTAAAGGAGGTAAGGCCCACTATGCAGAACTGTCTGTTTTCAGGAGTGACCTAGAAGCACTGGGGAGGTTAAGTGACTTGCTTGGAGTCACATAGTATGCAAGTGGAGGTTGTGGGAATCAAACCCAAGACTGCTGGATGTACCCAGTTCAATCACTGTTTGTTATTCTAACCACTAGGCATGGGTGATTAAACTGAATGGCTGATTACAACAAAGCAGTGTGGGTGATTTCCTTACTGACTCTATATGCAGCAAAGCAGAAAGAATGCAAAGCACATCAGCATTCATTTTAAGATGCTGAAATCTGGGTCGGCCCACTGGCGCTGTAGTAGCATTACTGCTTGCAATGCCAGTGACCCAGGGTCAGAAGTGAACTCGGTTTGCTGGAGGTCTGGCCAGGGGACTAGGATCAAGCACCCAGGGGTCTGCTCTCCTCCTCCGGGAAGGGTGGGCTGCAGGTCCTGCTGCTTTACCACCACCTGTGTGACCACGGATGGTGGTGAAATGGTGCCGCAGAGTGATCAGGTGGAGAGGATGCTAGCCAGGATCTGGAGCAGTGGCATGTCTCTGTGACCTACCTCCTTGGAACTCCTCTAGTGCAGATGCCCTCAGGAACAGAGAACAGAAAACCAGGAACAATCACTGTACATCGGTCACTGGCAGAAGGGACCCAGGTGCCCCAGATTTCATAACCAGACACCATGAGGGACCCACTGAGCTGCCCGCCACACACTAACGGAGTGTGAAGTGGTGACCCGGGGTTCCCTCCCTTCCCACCTGGGGGGGTTACAATCCAGGCAGGATAGGGGCAGGCCCACAGGAGCTCCTGAGCATTACCTGGGGTGAAGCTAGGGGATACCCAGCCTAGGTATCTCTGAAAAGTGGAGACTGATGCTGTGAGAAGGGGACATAGAAAGAGAAAAAAAAAATTAAAAAGATGCTGAAATCTTAGAGATTCTGTGCAGTGACATGCAATTTCCGTTAGGCACCGGTACAAGAATTCAAAATCCGCATACCAAGCAGGATTCCGTGATTGTTACCGGTGTTACCGGTTAAAATGGAAAACCAGGGTCCCTGGTGATCTTTGGTTTAGCCATGAGAAATATCTGGAGAAATGGGACAAATGGGTCACATACAGGACTGACCTGTAGGACCAGGCACAACGTTCATGTTGTATGATGACTGTTTATATGTTGAGATTATATGTGCTCACACACATAATATTGGGAGGTTGTGGTGCCTCTTCCTCCTTGGAATGAAAACTGAGTTCCTTCTGCAACAGTTTTTTGTAAACTATGGAAACATCACTGGGACTACAATTAAGCTCTGTTGGCGTACAGATAGATGTTAGCAGAAACATACCTGTATGGCTGATACATTTTGCACGTTGTATATAATGTCAAGCTACTGTATATATGTATTCATGTGGTATTTTTCTCTCAGGAACCCTGAGTTACAAAAAAAAAAAGAATCTGATAGGACTTTGATGAATATGAATGTTTATTTTTTTGGGGGGGGGGCTCATTCTGTCACTCTAGGAGGGTTGCAGTCCCTTCTGAAGTGTGCAGATGTTTGATAAGATGCAAGTTACAAAATCACAGGACATACACGAGCCTGTCTTTCTCTATACCAGATATGCCTCAATTGTTCCTAGTAGCAACATTTGGAAAGAAAGAAAGAAGAGAGAGAGAAAGAAAGAAAGAAAGAAAGAAAGAAAGAAAGAAAGAAAGAAAGAAAGAAAGAAAGAAAGAAAGAAGGAAAGAAAAGAAAAGAAAGCAAGCAGGCAAGCTTGGAAAGCTCAGACAGGCAGTGCAGGCAAGTGTGCATGCAATGGCATACATATATCCTTAGCATTCAGTAGCCACCCTCCTCCCTGTCTGTGTGCTCACCCTGTGCTGCCACTTGTCCTCCACCAGGTGGCAGTCAAGGAGCAGGATGAAATGCACCCCCCGAGGGAGGAGCACTGTCCTTGTGATGCTCGATCCTCACTCCCCTGTCCAATCCCCAAGTGATCTAAGTCTTTTCCCAAACCCATGCCGCAGGAGTAGCATGAGGTAGTGCTATTACTGCATTAGTAGGCCAGCTATGATCCTGCCTCTCAACTGAAAAATTATTATAATAATTTTACTCCCTTAAATGTTGTTGGATGGAGTAGGTTAGAGAAGAAATCAGGTCTGTCATGTACTGTAGTCCTTCTCTACACTACCCATCAAATATGTCATTGCAGTTTTACCACTGCTCCAGTGCATCATACAGTATTTCAGCACTACCTGCAGCAGATAGCAACCATCCTGACCCTCTGCTTTTCTTTCTTCAAAACACTAAAGACTTTCAAGCACTGAAAATCACAGACTCCCTCTGGTGTGATTGAGTTCTGGGTAACTTTAAACATTGTGGACATGCATTTTCATGGACAGACTTTTCAAAGTGGGCTTATTATGATCTGTGACTTGCCATGACTTGTTGCGAGCCCCAGGATCCTGTTTAGCAAGAGTGCAAGTGCTGAAAATACTTCCAAGTTTACTAAAACAAAAAAAAAATCCTCCCTTCATGGAAGTACCACATGATAACTCTATTCCCTTACCTCATTGCTGCTATTAGAAAGTATATTATTGGCGTATACTTCATAAAATGGTTGAAGTGCATTTGTAGCTGTGAGGCATACATAGACTGATCTTCCCATCAGTCAGTCAGACCCATCTCACAAAACAGACCTAAGTAAGCATGGGTTTTATTTTCCCAAAGAAACAAAAACATTCTGCTTGCACCAAATCCTTCCTGTGCTCAGTTCTGTAGTACAATGCTTAGGGTCCTGCATCACATGAGGCTGAAAAAAACCCTCCCTCTTCTCTACAGCATCATGGTGCCAAGAAGACAGGTTCTGCAGTCTTCATCTCCAATTCACTTTATTACCACGCCATCCCATTTGAGGTGGCAGCAGTGTCACAGAATATACTTATATCAGCTGTTTTAGTCAATAACTTATCAGCAAGTGTGAAGGAATTCAGGTTGTGACATCCCTTTGATCTGTCTAGATGTGTCCCGGATGCTGTCATAAATATTAATAAGGCAGATCTAGTCATTCTATCTGCTGTCGGTGGCAGGGCTAAAAGGGGTTCCTAAGGCACTGCTTTTCTTAAACAGTGGCAAAGAGAGAGTGAGAGCAAGGAAGCAACTCTGAAGCCATTATCTCTGGTCAGAGCTGAAATGGAGTCCTAAACCTGCCGAAGATTTTTTTTTCATGAAATGTCACTCAAGCAGCTTCTGACATGACAAGCAAATTTGCTGTTGCATGAAATTCAATTGCAAAGAAGGCTACTCTGTGTGTATGCCAGGGGATGGGAAATGTTTAAAAGATGCTACTTCCATGACTAATGCATCGTTTTCTCTTTACTGTTTGGAAAATTAAAAGAGATTTCATATTTTCTGCAAGAGGGCTAGGTGTCCTGCTGTCAGCTAGTGTTAGCTACATTAAGTCATGAATTAGTATTTTGAAATGGTTAGAAAGAATGAAGCAAGCAGACTAGCTGAGATTTTCTGTAAACCGTGATTAAATCCCATCACATATAACCTTCAGCCACCAGCTTACTCACTTATCAAACATTAGCCCATGACTGTCTTAGCCACATTGTTCCAGCCATAAACCCCACTAGCCTCACAGTTCATGCTAGGCACAGCATGCTTAGTAGAGGCTCAGCTGACTCAGTCAAACCACCATCAACTATTGCAGTTAAAAAGATGCCTGGATTAAGCCAGCGCAGCTGCCGGCAACTACAGATCTTAAAAACACACCCAATCTGGCACTCTAAAACAAAAGTAATTGTGCTATCACATTCTCACTATTCACAATCACACTTAACAGAATTCCTTAATCAGGTAAGCGCAACTGGCTTTCACTGTTTGCCTGCCTGCTTTGCACTCCCAACTCCAGCAACTTTCTACAGCATTTGAAAAATAAAAGCTATGTACATTTCAACACAGAACTCTGTGTCATGGTGTATTTTCTGGGTGGGGGGCCTAAACTATATATATGCATCCTATTCCATTCCTACTTTCTCCAGTGCTACTACAGTGCCACCTGCTGACCTGAATGCACAAAATGAAAACATTTTTCTCATGTACGCATACACATTACAAAATCATTGAAAAATACTTTTTAAAATGATTTCTTAAACTACATTTATACAAAAATAATCCATTTCTTAATCACAATAATACCCTACAAGCTGTTTTATCTGATGGATATCACCACTTCTCAGGTGCATGAAACACTTGGCCTTTGGCCTTGTGCCTCACAAGACTTCTGAGGCATGATGATATTCCGTGACATAACACACCCTGTCATGTATTATTGCTTAACTAGAAACCAGATTAGTCCTGCTAGCCAATTAAGTTTGTCTTCTAGCAGGATTATCCAATCAACTTATATTTATTTCAGTAATGTCCATTCCTAAAGATTCAGTCCACCTTACAGTGCCACTAAAGGCACTTTTACAGTATACGTTAGCTGGAGCATTGCCATCTGATCTGGCTTGCTGTGCTCTGATCACACTGCCGTCCTCTTCTTTTACACGCTGTGGCTGTGCAGCATTCCTGATTGCCTTCCCATGTTTTGGGGTCATTTCTAGTGCAGGGGTTAGCCAATGGGAATGGCACTGGTGCAGGCAGCAGCATTTTTACTTGCTTGTAAAAAAAACACATGCACCGATGCACTCCACTCCACTCCACGTTCCCCACAAAACAGAGAATGCTCTGTGTAGCAGTGGAGTGGCTTGCAATGTTCCTGCAGCTCTTTACACTGCCAGATCTGCACCAGTGCAACTCCTCTGCCCCACTGGCACCAGCACAGATCTGGTAATGTGAAGGCCCCTTAAGATTTGGCTTAGAATTCTCAATAGAAATCTATCAGGAGGGATCCAGGAAACTCCTTGATGGGGCACTGGGCTTACTGACTCACACTGATCTCATGGGATGAGACAGAGATACTTGAAAATATTTTGGAATTTACTTCACTAGAAATATGATGTTCAAATGAGCTGCTTAAAAATGCGAAGAAAACTGAAACTTAAAGCATCAGTCATGTGGCAGGGGAAGTGCTGCTTCTGCTTTAGGTTTTAAAAAGATGTGTTCAGGGACCTTTGCAGAGGTTGGGAATCCAGTTCATTCTTATTTGCAGTACTTTTAAAAAGCTTTTCTGTTTAATTAAGGGAAAGCTAGTTCAGACATACACCAATAAATGTGTTAGCCTTCAGTGTATTTCCTCTCTGTGTCCTTATCCCTTATGGTCTCTCTCTCTCTCTACCTCTCTCTCTCTCTCTCTCTCTGTATGACCTACAGATGTTTTGCAGCAGGCACCCAGTGCTGGACTGACAGAGTACTTCAGCATGGGGGGGGGGCAAGGGCCTGTGCTAGGACAACATAACTCAAGCTAATTGTTTGAGATAATGAGGGAGGTAAACTTAGAAATAAGGAGAATAGTAATTATTGGAAACACATTTTTGATTTAGAAACCCTATTTTAAAAAATGATTACATTCTGCTATGTGAAATATGGATACAGTTGTTGCTGTTCAAGAAACAGTTGCTGAATTAATAATGATCATCATATTAATATCATGTTCTTCTATAGACAGCATAGAAGGGCATGATATACAGTATGGGCATGTCCTCATACAGACTGCATAGAAACATATAACTTGTCAGCAGAAGTGGACTGCTTGGCCCACTCAGTCTCCCAGATGGTCCCTTCCTAATCTGTCATCGTAGACCGTGTATGGTAATTGCTCCTGAAAGTCCTCCGACCTCTCACTGCCTCTTTTCCAATATGTCCCTATGTCTATATTATCAATGCTTGAAGCTGCCACTGTTTTATCATCCACCACTTCTGCTAGCTATCTGTTCCAGGTGTCTACCACCTCTTCAGTGAAGAAATATTTCCTCAAATCTCTCTTGAATACCCCCCTCAGCTTCATTGAATGCCCCTAGACCTAGTGTTCTTTCTCATTTGAAAGGAACTCCATGCTGCACCATCTTGACCCCTGTGAGGTACTTGAAGTTCTCTATCATAAATGCTAGCAGTTATACAAACCGGCTGCAGATTCTTGCTTCCGTTCACTTTGAGGGAAGGGGGGTATCAAATTCAGGATAACTGAAACTCACTGTAACAATTTACTGGACTGATGTCATGACGATATCACACTGCATATCCTTTGTTAAAAGTATTATCAATCATCTGCATGAATTTAGCCAATCAGTGCTGAGATGTGACTGGCACCAGTGGATATTCATTTATTAATTTTATTTTTAAAAAGTTTTCACAGAAAATACTTACTGAGCAGTGAATTGTTTATTTCTAGCAGCATCCTAGGAGAAAGGGTACATGAAAAAAGTGATACAACAAGACAATAATGTAGTATATCACGAAACAGTACAATTAGTAGGAATGAGTGCAGCATACAAAGAACTTAGATGAGCAATATGACAACAATTCAAAATCAGTATCAAACAGGGACCCACAGCAGGTGAAAATAAACTCTGTAAGTTATATTGCAACAAAGAAGTATAGATCTCAGCACATGTTGGCAGCCAGCACTAAAACACAACAGTTAAGGGTGCGGCAATCAAACAGCAAACAGGGTAAGAGCAGATAAATGGGATGGAACCAAACAATGATGAAAGACATGAAAAACAATAGAAGAAAAGAAAGGGAAAGAGGAGGAGGGGGGGGGTTAGGAGCAGGATCAGACTTGAGAAATATGGAGATTAATGCATTATTCCACTGCAGCCCATTAAGTATTCCTTATATACTCATTGGTTAAGGTTTAATTCAACTTAAACCAATTACTGTCAAACTCCATAATACTTGTTTATGATGTGATATCACAGTCATATATTACGGAGCTCAGTCCTGCAAAAAAACAAAGTGCTGTGTTAGTGTCTGGTCTGAAAACAAAACAAAATGGTTATATTGAATGCACGCTGAAAACAGAAAATAGAGTTTGAATCTACGTTTTGACCATAGGTCTTCTACAGAAATTATCTAAAAGAGAAAGAAAGCAAAGTTAGTGAAGAGGTAAGGGGAAATAAAGGGATATATATGCGAGGGAAGAAAATAGGGAGATGCTCTAGGGGGAAAAGTGACAATAGGCAAGGTAAGAAAAGAGTCTGAAAAACAAACAGATGATGATAGGAATGAAGAGGCATAATAGGAGCGAATATGTTGGGGAGTCCTCAAGTACAGATTAAGTAACAGGGCCTAGTAAGAAGGCTGAAAGGTGACAAGTGTGGGGAAGGAGACAGAAATGGATACAAATGGGGAAAATGAAAATAGATGCGTACACATAGCTGGAATGCCCATGTCAGTATGCCCACACTAACACACACTGGATGGAAGTGCGTGCAGGTATACCCATACATGCAAATGTACTGTGCACACATGAAAGCAAAGATATGGCAGGAGTGGGGGTAAAAAGGACAGAATACGGTGGTAAACCATAAGGTAGCTGAAAGCTGTTAGTAGAAAATAAGTCTGTCATTTAAAATGATGGGCTGCTGGGAGCCTACAGTTAGATGATCAGCTTGGTTTCATGTTTCTTCTTTGATCAGCATCCCAGAAACCCTGCTGAAGGACACAACCAGAAAGATCATTGACAGTGTGGTCCCTGGAGGTAAAGTGGGGGTTTACCCATAAGATTGCTAACAGAAACACTGCACGTTCCAGAACTGCACATGGAAAATGGCAAAACTAGAAAACTGTGGCATGTTACCATGCCACAAGACACAGATAGCACAAATCTCACCCAGTGCAGACCACCCTCTACCGCACAAATCCCACCCAGTGCAGACAACCCTCTACCACAGTAGTAAAACTGAAATGCATGAAAAAAGAAAACCGTGTGCCACCAATGCAGCCCAACCTAATGATCGCACAAGGGGCAGGGGGTGACTTACTGTTGGGGAACACAACTTGTGGGGATATTTACTATTCTAACTCGGGGGGGCACACTTCATGGGGGGGATGTGATGGCAGGCAAGACAGTCGAAGCAGAAAAGAAGCTATCAGAATCGAATCCAGGTCTGCTGAGTATAGGAAGCCTATTCACAGGCTGTGACTGTAACCTCAATGCTACACTGTCAGCACAAGTAGGCAGCACACACCTGAGGACCTAAACTACTTGACATGGGTGAAACTACTCGGCATGAGTGAAAACAACTACATCTACAGTGCTATAATTTCCCCACTATTATGTCCATGTATCTGTTTTCACTGACACTATTTTCTCCGCACACATTTCATTGCACTACTATTCCAAAGCAATCTTGATGGTATACCTAAAGTGCGATACACTGGATTTTTCAGTGCTCTATTCCTGACTGCCTTGTAATGTTTCCTGAATTGGTCAGCCAGGAAGAAAATAGGAGGAGGCTCTAGGAGAAAAAGTGATAATAGGCAAAGTAAGAAAAGAATGTGAAAAACAAAAATGTGATGATGGGAATGAAAAGGCATAGTAGGAATGAATGAGCTGAAGAGTCCTCAAGTGGGGACAAATTAACAAGGCCTAGTAAGAAGCTGAGAGGTGACAAGTGTGAGGAAGAAGACAGAGATGTAGACAACTGGGAAAAATGAAAATAGATGTGCATGTATAGCTCATGTATTCGTATACTGCATATACCCATATTTCCCCTTAACTCTCCACTAATTTAGGTTTTTTCCCTTTTAGATAATTCCTGAGGAAGATCTATGGTCGAAACTTTGATTCTAACTCTATTTTCTATATTCAGTGTACATTTAATATTACTAGTTTTTTCAGCCCTGCAAGCTGCTTTCCGCACTCACTAAGACATCTTTTTTGTCAAATCAATAATTATAAAAAAATTAAATGGTCTGGCCACCGGCGCAGCGGTTGGATTTCTGCTTGCAACACCGGTGAACAGGGTTCGGGAACAAGCCTGGGTCATCTGAGGTGGGAGAAGGATCGAGCATCCTCAAGACAGCTCTCCTTCTCCAGGAGGTGGGGGGTCTTTGCGCTTGGTGCAGGAGCAACACCTAGCGGAAGCTAGGTGCATCACCCTATGTACCAACTCATGGTCAAGGGATCTTTGGGGTGGGATAGACGCAGGCATCATTGCACATCTCTGCTCCAGCCTATTGGGGATTAAAAAATCCCTCCATGCCAGCCATCTCCATGACGCCCTGCCCTGGACTTCAATTAGCTGCCTAGCCGAAGGATCTCCCAACCAGGTACGGTTACACGGTGTCATGCCCTTCCTTCTGCAGGGCAAGCCAGGAGTGACCAGAAGAGCTAGGGGCTCAATAAGTGCTGGAAGCCGGGGGGGGCACCATGACCAGGGCAGCGCTCTGACAGCTCAGCAGGAGGGAAAAAAGTAAAATAAATATAAAAAATAAATAAATAAATAAAGTAATGAATATCATTGTTGTTATCAATATTTCTTTCACCTGATTGGTGTGTTACACTTTAGTAAACCACTCAATCTTTACTGTTATGGTTAATGTATTATCTTATACCTCTGGGTGTAAATCTCGTAACACTTGACTGTGCATATATTATTCTATGTGTTAGATCTGGATTTTTTCCAGAAAGGATATAAAGTATCCTGGTCATTAACCTGGAACATTATCCAAACCTATCCAGCCAAAAGAATCAAAACTCCTATGTATGTTTAGATGGCCGCAAAGACTCCTCTTATGCTTGTAAGAGTGGTCTCGTGATCTAGGATCTGAGAACTGCAAACTGAAGGTGATACCCTAAGAATGAATACAATAGCAGTATAAATACATTATTGCTCAAGGTTTAAATTTAATTACAAAAAGGGTCTCAGCGATCCTGCAATCTGACTTGCTGTCTGCATTCCAAGATTCTTAATCTCTTTTACACAGTCATTTTAAGCCTGACCACCATGGCCCATGAGTTCTTCCTGTCAGCATTCCATCCTCTAGTAATACTGAAAGGCTGGAATGATGCATTATGATTCTGAACCAACATTCATCAACATAGAAAATGTTGGCAGAAAAAGACCACTGGTCCATCCATTCTGGCCTGCTATACACTATCCTACCACAGGACCCACTGTCCAGTTTGGGTTTTACCCCCACCTCCCCACCTTGCCCCTGCACTACTGTTATCCTACTGTGTAACTATTAAGCCTTTTATTTAATCATAGCCATGTCTGAAATTATTAATGGTTCTTGAACCCACCACCTCTGCAGGCAGGATGATCCATGGCTCAACCACTCTCTCTCTGTAAAATAGAAATTTCTCATGTCTTCCTGAATCCCCCTCCTCCCCCCACCAACTTCCAGTCATGTCCACATTTTCTTGATTCACCATTTCTGCTGACAATTTCTTCCCAGTCTGCCTTGCTCATTCCTTTCAGGAATATGAAGGTCTCTATCATATCATCCCTCTCCCTTCCGGCCTCCAGTGAGTATATGCTTAGAGCCTTAAGTTGATCCTCATAGGATCTTCCCTGTTAGCCCTAAATCATTTTGGGTTAACCTACACTGTGCCTTCTCCAGCCTCTCATTGTCTTTTATTAGGTGGGAACTCCTGAACTAGTAATAGTGTTCCAAAAGTAGCCTCACTAATGATCTAGAGAGGTATTTCCTTTTTCCTCCTGCTGTCGAATCCCCTCCAAATATTCTGCAACATTCTGGTTGCCTAGCACTGGCAAGATTGCTATAAAGTATCACTTATGATGACTGCTGGGACCCTTTCCTTTCCCTTTTAGTGCCCAATTTAACACCTCCTAGTCAATATCCAATCCAATATTCCATCCTAGCAACAGTCTTCTACTGGAAGAGCTATTTCAGTAAAAAACAAAAAACCAAAAAAAAACACTTTATAAACATTTTTAAAAATGTGTCTATTAATTTTTTTACAGTGTGAAACAAAACCCATTTTATAAGCACGATAAGGAACTCCAGGATTGGATTTATACTGAAATTATTGCATTTTTATTGGTTGTAAGGACTTCACCTTCAGCCTTGAGTGTCAGCAGACCCTGGGCATGCTGTAATCTCCACAGAAATCCCACCCTGTCATGTCTCATTGCTTACCTACAACTTTGGAATACCATTGCTTTGACATCATAATATTATAGTGATGCAGTTTTGACTTCAACAGTTGTAATATAACATGTTTATATGTAAGGTTACTCTATCTCTAACAGTACACGTATGTTCTATTAATTTTGTTTTGCTCATCGGGAAAAGTGTGTTGGCTGGATAATTAATCTGAGTTACATTAACATCCTGGGGCAGAACAAGTATGACAGATGGCAGTTACAATAGTTATGTCATAAAAAGATGTACTGTCAATTTCTTTAAAGATGCTGTAGCTTAAAGAGATTTTTGGGTTGTCAGACAAAAATTCACAGTTATCATTATTAAAACTCAGTTACACAAAATGTTATTTTTAGGACTCAGCATTTTTCATTAACAGAGACATTTTCAGTACAACGGGATCCTTTTCTTTTGGACTTTATCTGTTCCTGCTGCCTATACCTACCCTAAAGTCACAATCCTCTGCTTATGACATCAAAATCACCTGCTGAGCAAATGTTGCTGTTCTCGCAAGCAAGATTATGACTTCATGACAAGTATATATAGTAAGGCCAGAACATGTCTAAGGAGCAGAGAGCTTTTTCTCCATAAAACTGTCTTTAGTAATAAGGGATGGTGTATCCTAGAATTCAGTTTTGGGGAGATAGTTACTATAAATTACTGCAGGAAATGTCAATTTCAGTGACAGTTAATCCCTTTTGTTATGCATGAATCAGTGCTGTGCTCTATGAATGTAATTTTGGCACCCACCTCCAGCCCATTCAACCACCTTTCTCTGAAATCAGTTTACATCTGAGTTTGTTCTTGTGTTACATGGGTCTGCCTGGAGGGTCCCTTTGTGAGGAAAGGATGGACCGGAAGAGGTCTGAGGTTGCCTTGGTGAGGTTCTTGAGCTCTGCACATCACTTGAATGCTGTATGTTGTGCAGATTCATGAATAACTTCATGACTATGACATTATCTTCGAGATGGTATGTGTATAGTATTTTGTCCAGGGGAATGGGGGGAGAATGGAGCCTACAAGAAAAAAGACAGACTGCACGACATTGCAGCAGATGAGGATTTATCAGTGGTCCCTTCCCCATTCTTACCTGATCTTAGGCAGTTAGATCACATCTCCTAGGGAAGAGGGCCAGGTAGAATGGCCCATTAGCCGAACAATACCAGACAGTGAGAGTGGAGCAAGAGTCTGGAGAGAGCATGCACATGCCTTGCTTTCCTTATTCTCTTTCATAGCTGACCAGGATTTCCAGCAGCCCACTCTTTTAAAGGCAAGGTTTAGGGTGGGCCAGGACAGTGTGGGAAACCCTGTCACTCTACTAAGGAGATCGCCATGGGAGGAATTTTTCCATGTTTTACCAAATGGTCTTTCCAGGTTTTTCAACTTCTCTGAAGGATCTTGTTTAGTTGTTACTAATGTCCTAATCATTGCCAGTGTGTTGCGCCATGGGAGTCTCATATGAAGTCACACAAGGGGAAAAGAGGGGAATCTACTTCTGTCCTGGACAGGTTCCCCTTAGGTCAGTATGAGGTGAGGACCCAAAATGTTGAGGGCCCAGTTATGGCAGTTTAAAGGCTAACCTCATAGGGGCTCATCTCTTGGGTGATGCATCCCCCAGATGGATGCTGAGCACTTGTCTAGAATACCACACCCCCTTTCTCAGAGGCTGATTTACCTTGGTCTTGCCTGGAGGGCCCCTTCATGGGGTAGGGACAAACTGGTGGGAGACCTGAGGTTGCCTAGGTGAGACTCCTGAGCTGCACACATCAGTCAAGTGCTGTAATGTTGTACAGATTGTTTGAATAAATACATGGCTGTGGCCTTTATCTCTAAGATGCTGTGTATGCTATTTTCTTCAGGGGATAGATGATGGGGCCCACAAGACAATGGAGCTGCTTTTTTTGTTTGTTTGCTATGCACCCTCACAAAATAATCTCTATCAGACAACAAGGGAATTACTACCTTAATAAGGCATGTTGAAAGGTCTCTAAATAAATAAACCTGAACTGGCAAGAAAAGATGTTATGGCTTGAAACACAGTTCTGACATTATCTGCCTATAGCAGCACCATAGATATTTCTGACATCACACTGATGTGATCTCAATGTTTTGAGGTCTGAACAAGTAAGTAAGATCTGAAATAGTGATTCACTGACTAACACAGTGAAACAGGTTAGTGTAAATAAAAACTTCAACTAATAAAACTCTCATATAAGGCCCTGTACATGCTGATCTTGTTAACATGTTTTAAAGCTCTTAAAACATTTTAGCAAGCCAGAACATGGTTTGCATCTGCACTGAACACAGTATGAAATCGTGTTTAAAAAACATTTTTAAACACTGCAAGGGACCTAGTTTCATTCCAGTATTAAACATGGTTTCAAACCTACAGTAGCACAGACTACCTTGCAATGTGGGAAGGATTCATTGGATGCCAGCAGGTCTGACTGCATAGAACTGTACTAAGGACCATTCCTAAACATGCCCTCTGAAAACCCTAAAAGCTTACAGTGTAGATGCGGTGCGACTGTGCTTAAATATGGTTTCGAGAAACTAGCCAGCAGTGTGGATGGGCCACTGTGATGAGTTAGAAAACATTTTTAAAAACGTCTCTAAAAGTGGATTACCTGTGTGTACAGGGTCTAAGTGTTATACGGGATGAAGGACATTCCATACATATTTAAAGCAGCAGTGCAATGAAATTGGGTAAAAAAGTTGACCCTACTTTTTTCACTATAAAAGATTCCAGGCGTCTTCCAGTTTTATTTGGTGATAACATTCTCTAGTTCAACCAAAATGTAAATATTTTATAAATGTTTTTATTTCATTTTTTTTTTCAAAGAAGAAAAAAAAAGATGGCTGCCACATTTGGCTAAGAAATAGCACTTTAGACCTGACAAGGGTTAGGGCCGAGAAAATAAAAAATAAATAAATGACAAAAACTCATGGTGCTCAGTATTGATGGTACCAAGAAAAGTATTTTTGACAGCTATGCTTGTATTTTTATTATCAGTAGCTGAAACTAGCTTTTAGGAAAAAACATATTTCATTGCACTACTGCTTTAAGATATTAACTAAATAAACACTGTTAACTGCAATTCTCTCTCTCTCTTTCACACTCACTCTCTCTCGCTCTCATTATTCCCCATCCATGTATTATAAACAATAACAATTTGGACAACTGTGTATCAAAGCAATAATTCCAGCTCAGGGTTATGGTGATATTCATAAACCACTCAGGCTTTGCTCTTACGATTTATGATGTCACCGTAACCCAGGAATAGAACTGCAGCCTTGTCCTAAACAGCTGCCTATCTATTACTTCTGTTTACACTAAACAAAATTCCATTCTTCTACCAGAAAGTGATACACAACAATAAAATATTCTTTCCTGATTTGGTATACTCACCATTGCATCCTAGTCTGCTACCTGATTATTAGGGAAATGTCATGCTCTGTAACCAGTTTTTGTTTTACTATTTATCTGCTGTATCAGAGGTTACATCACTGACATGCGGCATCTCATTTTACATTGTGTCCTGCTGGGACCCAACATTCAAGCAGGAAATTCTTTTACATTCTGTGCTGGGTAATGGTAACATGGCTTAAATCTCCTATGAATACATTCCACTGCCTCCAGTTTCTAAGACTGCTAAGTTGTAACAAGTTATTTGTTCTACTACCATTTTAGCTGGTTGTCTCACTAGCTTATTCAAATTCAATTCAAGAGCAGCTTCAACTCACCCATAGCAAGAAGACCCCTTTCTGATCAACTACATATACCATATTATAAGTTTATTTTAACTGGAAATAGCTGGCTGATATTGTTTTTCTCTTCCCAGTGTTCTCTGCCTCTCCTGTCAAGGGTAACAGCAAGCATTAACATGACTTGGTATCTAAGCAAGCAATTGGAAAGCAGGTTGACCATACAGGACCTGCCCCTTGTGGGCTTAGAGAATTTGGACCCCATGCAGTTGCTTCTGTTGCTTTTATGATAAGCCAGCTCTTGATGTGAACTTAATAAGGGTTTGTGATTAATTTGAACTAAGCACAAGGAATTTTTTTTATCCCCACGGGGCTGTACAGGTGGGAGACAGCAAGGCGCTATGTTTATTTTATCATAATGCTGCAGTCGAGGCCCTAGCACTGGGCTGACCGGTGCTGTATGCTGGATGTGGATTAGTTAAGCAATACTGAAACCTATGGGCTCAGATCTGCACTGCTGAGATATGTCATCCTGGCAAGATATATGTCCTTTATCACATGTTGGCACACTGGTTTGTCTATGTGTGTGTTGGGGAGGGGGGGTCCCAGAGTTTAGGAAAGGAGATTTCCATCCACCACCTCCTCTGGTCCTGGATTCTCCAAAGTAAATTGAGGAAAGACGCATTTGCATCTGAACTAAAAGAAGTTGTTTTAAAAATAGAGATTTTATATGTTTCATATAAGAAAAAGAAGGACTCCTTTTTGTAAGCATCTGTTATCTATTTAAATGTTCCACCTGGATTTCAGCAAGGCCTTCAACACCATTCCACATAGAAAACTGTTGAGAAAGCTGGGTAACCTAGGAGTGGTTCCAAAAATAATAAAATGGGTAAGACGTTGGCTAAGCAATAGGAGTCAGAGGGTGGTGGTAAATGGGATCCACTCTGGAGAAGGCAAGGTGACCAGGGAGGCACCACAGGGGTCAGTACTAGGCCTGATCCTCTTCAATGTCTGTATTAGTGACATTGCGGAAGGGCAGGAAAGGAAAGTATGCCTGTTCACAGATGATACAAAAATCTGCAACAGAATGGATACACTGGGGAGGGGGGGTGAGGGACAATCTTAAAAAGCCGGAAGAATGATCAAGAGATGGGTTTCAATGCAAAAGTGCAAAATCATGCACTTGGGGCACAGAAACCCAGGGGCAATGTACCAATTGAGCGGGGAGATATTAGTAACGCAAAACAGGACATGGATCTAAAGGTAATCATTTCTGATGACCTGAAGGTAGCCAAGAAGTGTGATAAGGCAGTGGGGAAGACTATCAGGATGCTCGGGTGCATAAGGAGGGGCTTAGTCAGAGTTGAAGTAGCAAGTAGAGTTTATTTTCTCAGAAGAAGCCAGAAAGGGAAGGAAGGAAACATATTCAATTCAGTGCTTTAGAGTAACTGGTAATTGCTATTTTTCTTTTAAACGTAGATTGTGGGCTTTTAGTGACACTATACTTTCTTTGTTGTCTTTACTTATAATTGTTTTTGGGCTGTTGAAAATTTAAAACATAGTGGTGGTGTAATTCTGTGCTGTCTTTAATTGCTGCAAATTTTCACCCCTCCCTTCCCCCAAATCTTAATTATATGCCCTGTTAAATCAGATTGACAGGAGCTAAACACAGGGTATAGTAAGGGGTGTGAAGTAAGAGGGGCACAAGGGGGAAGAAGCCCACCCTCAGCACAACAAGTGTTTTGATTCACTTATTTATTTATTGGTTTCTTTTTCTTTAAAAAAAAAAATTATCTGAGGATCAGTGGCAGGATTTTTAGGACAGTAAATTAATAAAAAGGGAACTAAGAGAGCTTCAGTAGCAGACAAGTAGTGGAATTGCAGTATAATGTGGGGAAGTGCAATGCAGTGGCTGTGGGCAGCCATATTCAGGCAGACCTTCTGGACACTGAGGTGCTGCCCTTATCTGCATGCATCTCTGTGGACTGCGGAGGAGGTAGTCAGACTCAGAGTGGAAGTAAACTGGGTCAGGAGTACCATCACCCCTATCCAGGGACCACCCAGTCCAATGCAACTGCCTCAAAGGATGCCGAGAATGAGGAGCACTTGGATGACAGTGGGCTCAGGAGGGTTAGAGCGGTCAGGCAGAGGCACATCCCAGATCCTATTCCACTCAAGAACTCATATGCCACACTGGCAAATGAGGACAACCAAATAGAGGTACCAGAGAAGTGGAAGGAAAGGATGTGGAGGTTAGCCAGAGTGACCTCAGCGGGAAAGCAGTGGACCCCAGAGGAGGAGGAGGAGCGAATCCTGGTGGGGACTCCATCATAAGAGGGATCAGCTAGGAACAAAGGAGGGGTAGGGACAGGAGGTGAGGTGCCTATCAGGTGCCACGGCATGGAGGATGGAAGGAAGATCCTGGGGATCACTGGGAAGGCAAGGCGGGAGGGTGAGCTGGATGTCATTATCCACCTAGGTATTAATGACCTGGCAAATGGGGAGCCAAAGGAAGTTCAGGAAGAGTTTAGGAAATTGGGGAGGGGTCTCAAGCAAGTAGCTACTTCTGTCACTTTCTCAGAAGTACTACCTGCGAGAGGCAAGGAGAGCATAGAGTGCATGCACCAGGAACTTTAACTCATGGTTAAAGAACTGGTGCTGTGAGGAAGGGTTTGGATTCATTGGTGACTGGGACCCACCTGGAGGGATGGAGGTTTATTCAAGCCTGACGGCCACATCCATCCCGGAGGGAATCCAAGACTAATGATAAGTTTAAATGCTACATTGACAAGCATTTAAACTAGCAAAGGGCAGGCCAGCAAGGAGGGTACCTACTTGCTCACCCCCACAACTAGCAGTGGAACCAGTGAACCAGAGGAGGGCTATCTCTGCAAAGCAGTGTGAAAAGATGGAGATTAGTGCCCAAGAGGTGGATAAGCAGAAAGGGCAAAATGCAGCAGAAGGGCAGACAGCAAAGAGAACCAGGGATAAATGACAACCAAGGAAGGGGCTGGAGTAGAACAGTGAAACAGTCTAGGGAGGTCAAATCATGGAAAGCCATGTGTGCAAATGCCAGGAGCCTTAGCAACAAGATGGAAGATCTGGAGGCTGTCATGGTGCAGTCAGACCTGGACATTGTGGCCATCACTGAAACCTGGTGTAATGATAACCACGACTGGGAGATGGCCATACCTGGCTACAACATATTCAGAAGAGACAGAGCAGGCAGGAAGGGAGGAGGTGGCACTATATGTAAAAATGACATAAGGCACAGAGATCCAGGAGGAACAAATGGGGAGAGATACTGTGGGTTAAGCTGGAAAGGAAAATGGGGACAGCCATCCGTGAGGTGTGGTCTATAGACCACCAGCCTAGGAGGAAGAAACAGATAGGAGTTAATGCTAGCCATCCAAAGGATGGCAGACAAGGGTGAGGTAGTACTGGTTGGAGACTTCAATATTCCAGACGTGGACTGGAGCATCCCAGCAGCAGCATCAACTAGGAGCAGATTTATCCTGGACTCCCTTCAGGGTGTCTTCCTCAAGCAACTGGTCATGTAACCAACTCGGCAGAAGGCAATACTGGACCTTGTGCTCACAAACAGGGACAGTGTGATGGGGGTAACAGTGGGGGAGCACCTGGGAAACAGTGACCACCAGTCATTGTGGTTTGAAATCACAGAAAGAGCAGAACCAAACCACACAAAAACACGTATCCTGGATTTTAGGGGCAGACTTTGGGAAAATGGGGAGATACTTGAAAGAGGCATTAAGGGAATGGGACAGGAATCAGGGTTGAGGAACAGTGGCAGTATTTAAAATGGGGATTACAAGAACAACAGAATTGTGCATTATGCAGGTTAGCAAGAGGAAAAGGAAGAGAGACCATTATGGTTTTCCAAAGAGGTAGCAAAAAGTGAAAGCCAAAAAGATTGCATTCAGGCAATACAAAAAGACACAGCAGAAGGGATAGGGAGAAGTACCAGGAGAAGCAAAGGGGCCAGGGAGGTCAGTAAGGGAAGCCAAAGCTCAGACAGAAGAACACATTGCAAAATCAGTGGGTAGAGGGACAAAACCTTTTACAGGTACATAAGGAAAAAGAAAGACAAAGGGAGGGATAGTGAGACTGAAGGAGGATGGGTGCCACGTGGAGGATGACAACAGTAAAGCTGACATATTGAACAGGTATTTCTGCTCAGTCTTTACTGAGGAAGAGGAGGGTAATGGGTCTGAAGGGAGTACAAGGTGAGAATGGTGCAGAAATGGACACAAGTCCCTTTACACCAGAAAGGGTCCTAAGGAACTGGAAGTAAAGAGTTGATAAAGCAATGGGCCAGATGGGGTGCAACTTAGGTCCTTAAAGAACTAAGAGAGGTGGTGGCTGAACCTCTGGCTATCCTGTTTAGCTGATCACTGGAAACAGGGAGGTACCCAAAGACTGGAGGATAGCAGATGTAGTCCCCTTATACAAAAGTGGGAACAAAGAGGAAGCAGGGAACTACAGACCAGTCAGCCTCACCTCGGTAGTGGGAAGATCATGGAAGCACTACTGAAGGAGAGTTGGTGGAACATCTGGTTGTCAATGGACTACAGGACCCAAGGCAACATGGTTTCACCAGGGGAGGTCATGTCAGACCAACCTCGTTGAATTTTGACTGGGTGACTAGGGAGGTGGATCAGGGGAGGCAGTGGACATGGCCTATCTGGACTTCAGCAAAGCCTTTGACACTGTGCCACATAGACTATTACACAAGCTGAGAATATGGGCGTGCAGGACAGTAGTGGTGGGTAGGTAACTGGCTGGGTGGCAGGACACAGAGGGTGGTGGTAAATGGCTGTCACTCCACAGAGGGAAGAGTGACCAGTGGGGTACCACAGGGATCAGTGCTGGGACCGGTCCTATTCAACATCTTCATCAGTGACATTGCGCAGGACCTAGAAGGCAGAATTTCACGGTTCGCTGATGACACAAAGCTCTGTAACAGAGTAGACACACCAGCGGGTGTAGACAGAATGAGAAGCGACCTGCAGAAACTTGAAGAATGGTCAGGGGTTTGGCAGTTGAAATTCAATGCAAAGAAGTGCAAGATAATGCATATGGGGCACAAAACCCTGGCACAATATATCGAGTTGAGGGGTGAGGATATAGCATGCACCAAGCAGGAAAGGGATCTTGGGGTTATCATCTCTGATGACCTCTAGGGAAACAGTATGACAAGGCAGCAGGTAAAGCAATAGGATGCTGGGATGTATAGGCAGGGCATCACCAGCAGGAAAAGGGAGGTCATAATTCCGCTATACAAGACACTAGTGAGGCCCCACCTGAGTACAGTGTACAGTTCTGGAGACCATTCCTACGTAAGGACATAGACAGGGTAGAGAAGGTTCAGAGGAGGGCAACAAAGATGGTGCATGGATTGCATCACAAGTCCTATGAAGATAGGTTGAAGGAACTGAACATGTACTCCCTGGAGGAGAGGAGGAGAGGGATATGATAGAGACATACAAGTATCTTACAGAGAGGAACAGGGTGCAGGAAAACACTATTTTAAGCGAAAAAGATGTTCCAGGACTAGAGGGCATGGGATGAAGTTGGAGGAGGACGATCTAGAGGAAACATGAGAAAGAATTTCTTCACAGAACGGGTGGTGGACAAGTGGAACACCCTGCCAGAGGAAGTGGTGGGGGCTGAATCAATCATGGGATTTAAGAATGCATGGGATAGACATAAAGGAATTCTGGAGGTCAGGGGTAAGGGGCAACAGACTTCTAGGAAAACAAACTGAACTTACAAGCTCGAATGGGCAGACTGGGTGGGCCATAGGCCCTTATCTGCCAACACTGTCTATGTATCTATGTATCTATGTATCACCAACAGAAAGAGGGAGGTGGTATTATCCCTGTATTGATCACTGATAAAATCCCACCTCAAGCAATGTGTCCAGTTCTGAAGGCCCGACCTCTGGTGGGACATAGATAGGTTGGAGTTAGTAAAAGGAGGGCTACTAAAATGATGCAAGGCCTGCATAAAAAAGCCTATGATGAAAGACTTGAGGAACTAAATATGTACACTCTAGAAGAAAGGCGGGAAAGGGAGGATATGATAGAAATTTTCAAATACCTCACAAGTATTAATAAGGTACAGGATGGTAGCATTTTTCATAGAAAAAGATTCTCCAGGACAAGGGTTCATGCCTTGAAGCTGGAGAGGGGGGAGGCTCAAAGGAGATGTGAGGAAATACTTCTCCACAGAGACGGTGGTAGATGTCTGGAACAGCTTCCCAGTGGAAGTGGTGGGTGCTAAAATGGTAACAGGATTGAAGCATGCATGAGATAGACACAAGGGGAATTTAAAAGTAAGGCAAGGGGGAGATAAGACCGGAGATCGAGTTGGGTCTGCGGTAGAGAATACAGGGCAGGATAAGTGGGCCAAGAGGTCCTTATCTGCCAACAACTTCTATGTTTCCATGTTTCTAATCTTACAGTGAATCTGTAGTCAATTTGCAGGCAGTTTTATCAGCAGTACTTTTAAGTTTGGTTGCTACCGTGAGGTCATGGTTTATATGTTTTCTGCTTTTAGTGACATTATAGTGAGATGGTGGTGAGGTCATGGTGAGTTTTCTGTTAGTTATATATTTTCATTCACAGCAAGTTTGCAGTGACAGTCTCCATGGTCTTACAGTGAGTTTACTGCAACTACAATTCACATATGCAAACTGATGATGGGTCTGTTCCATGCCAGGTTTAGTGGAGGTAACCTAGGAACTACAGGTAGGGTGAGAGAACATGGCCAGTGACAAATTCAGTTCTGCTTCGATTCTGACTGGTTGGTCAGTTGTCCTAATAATATCAGTGGTGAAGATGGCTTTGTCCCCCTTCCTCCAGATCCTAGGCCCCACTCATCCTAAATAAATGAGAGTGAGCATGCAGTGAGATGGTCAATCACTGGCCAAATCATGATTTAAGACTACTGCCACCCAAATTGTGATTTGGGGTCAAGGGTAACTATCAAAACGGCATGGGGTCAAAACCCCGCAAACAAAAACAGCGTGACAATCAACGCTTCAAGCAAAATGCCGTGATCTGAAATAAGGTCAGTAAATACACCGACCATAACATATAAAGCGCACACCATAGGGATCAATAGGACTTTTTGTGTTTTGTGGCGGGGCTCAGCCCTCTCCACCCTCCCCGATGTGGAGGACTTCACCCCACACACACCACAGATTTAAAATCATCAACTCCTAGGGGGTGTGGTCTTCAGGGATGGGGAGAAGCTCAGGAGGGGGGAAAATTCATTTCTTGAACAAAACAAAATTTGCAACACTTGGAGACCTGGGGGGAACTGAACCATGGTTCCAGGTCTCCAACCTGCTGTGTGCTGGTGCCTTATCCACTCCACCATGGGAGTGGCTTGACCAGGTACCACACCAACAGCAACTTGATCCCTTCCTAGCAACAGCACACAGCAATAGAGGTAGCAGTAATTCGCTAGCACTATTATACCCGTGTCGCACTATATGTTTTCATGCTTTACACACCGCAGTTCTTGCTGCACTATTCTAGCTGCAGAATATTGACCTGGTATCCTATCAAACAATGCTATTTTGGGGTCTTAAGGGAATAAAGATAGGGAAGGGGGAAAGAGGTCATAAAAATATAGCATTGCACATGACACTGTACCACAAAAATGCATTGTTTAAAAAAACAGAGTGGAAGAATGAAGGCGGGATAGCGGGCAGGAAATAATTGAGGTTAGATGGAGGTGGCTACCGGTGTTGTGAGCACTGTGTTACCTGACCTAACTAGGAAGGTGCCCAAACATTTTAGGTGCTCTTCCCCAAAGGGAAACATGACTCGTTTCAGCAGTCACCTGAAGTCCCCATAAGACCGGACTCATATCTATCCACTGGGATCAAATAGAAGGACACCAAAAAAAGTAGGACATTTGTACAAATCAAGGGTGCCTGATTAACACAGAAATTGTTCCATGCCTATCACTGTCTCCTGTCCGAAATCCCTTCACGTCTCTGTTACCTGATCAGTTTTTACCTCACTATCCTATCAACTTCCAGACTGCATTTCTGTCTTGGTAGCAGCTGTCTTGATACAGCCATGTCCTCTAAACTGGAACCTCAACATGATGCTCTGAGTTCCAAAGACAGCAGCTTTGACCATTCAGCTAACAGGAGATTTCCCTTACCTGCTCGGATAGGGTGCCCTCTTAACTTTTCTTTTGCTATCAGCTTCTCACTACTAAACGGGACTGATGGTACTATTCTTGCACACCCCAGGCCACTGCTGTCACATACTGTACATCACATCTAACTGTCACTACTATTTATAGATTGTTTTATTATTTGTTTTATTATAAATACAACGTGTTTTCAGACTGATACCCTGCTTTCAACCCAGAAGGCTCTGTTCACAGGGAGCGTGGCCATGTTCCTTACTTGTGCCAGAGCTCTGCACTGCTTTTGTAAAGACACATGGTTTGGGGTGCCAGAAGGGATGCAGGAGTCAGAAGCTATACAAAGTACTAAGAAGCAGAACTCTTTTCTATTGGAGCATAAGGTTGATCTAATGTAATACAGCTGGTCAATATATTGATGACAATAGCTGATTTTCAGATCAGCAAAGCTCTTTGCTAATGGCTGTGCAATTATGAAGCTTGTTGTAGAGACACAATTTGTTAACACATAGAATAATGTTAACAGATACATTTTCAATGTTCCTCATGTACTGAAAGTACTTAGATGTCTGGTATGGCTGGAACCCATAATTCAGAACTAAAGTGAACCTGTTCCTGAAGTTCATGAAACCATTTAAGCCAATATACACAATATTATCCATGTTGTTAGGGGATTCAGTTACTGGGGTTCAGTCACTGGAACACTTTGTTTTCTAATTGGAGTAGAATAAACTAGAACTTAAAAAAAAACATGCAGTACAAATGGCTTGGCAACATGCAGCCTAGGACAGATATTAGATCTTGTTGTACCTCTTCCTCCACTGCTGGTCAATAATTCTGCTCAGTTTTGTTTTTATTTGCCATTGGTTTTGCTTGCTAGTTTTGGTGAATGAAATTAGTGTTAATTGGCTTTGACAGAGTTTGTTGTGGTACCCATGATTGTTTTTCTCTTTTTAGCACAGTATTAAATTTGGAGTCTTACATTCAAAGTGAATGAAGTTTCATTACAGTTTATTTACCCAGGATTGCCTGGCTTAAATTAGTGCTGTGCAGAGTTACCAAAAGCTAGCAAAACAGAATTTCTGGATGTTAAGAAAATTCCTGCTAATTCCAGGGAATTCCATCCAAAGCAGAATGAAGGAATTCCACCTGCGAAATGTGGACCATAAATCTGCAGTTCACATAAATCAGGTATTAGTGGTCCGCTGTTCTACTTACATAATTCTCAGACTACTGTGGTTTACATAAACCACAAATCGATTTCCCACAAACTTCAGAAAATGAATCCATGGTTTGTGTAATTCACAAAATATTATTCCGTGATTTACACTGAAACACGGTCGGAATTTGGCAGAATGTTTTGGAGAATTTCAAAAAATAGTTTGGAAGCAGAATTGCCAGTCCACCTTAAGCCTACCTGCAGAATGCCTCATTCTGCCAGTTCTAGCTATAAAACATAATTTAGTTTTCAGTGGGGTTCTGCTTCTACTCATTTATGCAACTTGATGGACTGGATTGGGGTATGGCAAGATTTAATGATTTGCTCAAGGGTTCACAGTGAGTACTTGACTCCAGTGGGGGTTTGAAACTTTGATCTCTTTTTTCCCCAAACTATTGTTCTAGCCATTAGACCTCATTGCTTCTTATGTTTGCTGGGGAAAACAGGGAAACTGATTCCACTTGCTTTATAACTTGTTATTGTTATTTTTTTAATTATGAAACAATGATTTACTAAAGAGTCCTACATAGGTTTTATATTTTTTATTAGTGTTCTCAAATGGTGAAGATGACACATTTTTGAGTTTCAGTAATGAAAACAGTTCTCAGAAATCAGTAACAGATTTAGTTAGTAACAGTCTCATTAGGTATCACTGTATACAAGTGGTTAGAACAACTGTGTACCTGGAAACATTAACTTTAATCTCTCCACTGCCATTTACTAACTGTATGACATCCAGCAACTCATGGGTCACCGCTGAAAACAGGCAGTTGTGCCTAGTGGACCTTACCCAGTTACTAAGACTACAAAAAGAAAAATCACTTTAATGTGATGTGCACTACCTCCTCATTCCCTTATTCTTTCAGTCTCTGAACGTAACCCCCGACCTTGGCCCCCTAAATATACTTTCACTTCTTTCAGTCTCAGCTAACCTTTGTGCACACCAACTGCTTATAAAGTGTTTTCAGTTACAATATGTCAAAAATACACCTAACAAGCCAAATTGCTTTCCTAATACAGTGCAAAAACAATGTCACCGAGAGGTTTAAAAGAATATAAACCACTGGCTGACCCCATGGCTGTATTGATTGTAAAGCCAAAGAATGGCTTAGGACTTCATACTAATGTAGTGGTTTATATTCTGGTCTACTGATGGTGTCAATATTGTTATGCGCCACCACTGTATATTTTTCATTTCCACTATAAAATGAACAACAAAAGCTAGAAGATTTTGTGAAGTTGGAAATGGAATGTTTAACTACATAATAGGAGAGTAGACCATTCACATGACTGCTGAGCAGATTTATTTATTTAAACTTTATTGACCAGGTGAGTGCACTGGCACAGGTGCCTTTTTCAGTCACAACTCAGAAAGATAAGACAAGTTTCGAACCAAGGACCTTGGGACTTCCAGTCCTGCTTCTTCTCCACTGTGCTACCAGAAACAGATGAAAATTAAAAATGATTTCCCCTGAAACAGATGAAAATTAAAAGTAACTCCAGAAAGTTGTTTCCTTAATTATTATGGTTGTTTTCCAAGCATGGTTCCATTCTTGATCAGTATGAACTCTTAGAATGGGATCCAGTTCACTCTTCACAAAGAGGGTGGCTCACATGTGGAATAGTCTACCAGGTGAGGTTGTGGAAGCTACTGTAGCACTGTTCAGGCTTTCAAAACAAGACTGCCAAGATTCCATAGGAAGAATGGCAATTAGGGTTACAAGCATGAGTATGGCAGCATTCAGGCTGAAATGTTTATACGTATATCCATTGTCAAAAACTGTATGTTTAATTATTTGTTTAGTTATTTCTAACCGGGTAAGTGCACTAAGCAAATGAATGTCTAAGGGTGTTTACATAGCAAATACAAAACAAAACAACATATGATGAATACAGTATGACACAAAATACAAAACAATAAATTACATCTGTGGAAACAGTCAGTCCCATGCAGCAGAAGGGGAAAACAAGAAGGGCCCTAAGTCCATTTCATCACTCTAATACCATGTTATTACAGCATGTTACTATGTAATCCAGACCAGGACAAGAAATGTCCTCTAATCTCTTTCTCAAACAACTGCACCTTATGGGGTGTCTCTATATAGTCAATGGAATGTTTCTCTAAGCCTCTGAGTAGATCTATCCAAATGAAACAGCTCCTAAGCAGTATGTATTCTGTACTGAGAGAGAGAGAGAGAGAGAGAGAGAGAGAGAGAGAGTGAGAGAGAGAAAGAGTGAGATAGAGAAAACAAGTGAAATGGAGCTTATTGTTTGAAACATTTGTCTTCTCATATTATACAGCCATTAATGGATTGAAGTGCTGTAATATGTGTGACCAGCTGATTGATTTGACTGTGTAATGCGATAAAGGTTCCCCCTAGTCATGCTGGGGTTTTTGTTTGCCTCTGCAGTAATGCGATTCTGGAGACAAAAAAAAAAATAATAACAAACCAAATCAAAGTGACAGGAAAAAAATTGAAGTGCAGATATTCCACATGAATAAGTAACAAAAAAAGTACCATAGGCAGTCCCCACTGAAGTATGAGACGCACATCACTGAGTGTTTATATTGGCCTCAGAGAAACACCACTGCAGCCATGGCCTGTATTAGAGCAGTTAGATTAAGGAGTCAGGATGCCTTACAGGAGTGATGAAATTTGGTGGCTCACTAGTCCACCGTACCTATGCTTTTGGAGAGAGGGGGCATCAAGATTTGATTCTTCTTTTGACATCTATACTTCTTTTACACATCCAGATCAAAGAAATTGGGACAACCATATACAGTAATCTAAGACAAGAGTTACAGTGATTTAATGTATATAATTAATTGAATTGTAAAAGCAGATTCACTAGAGTGAATGTTTATCTGCCTGTCTGCAACTTGCATCTGATGAGACACGTCAAGAAATATTAGCTTTGCGTATGTTGTCTGTGTGTCTCAGTCTGTATTTTTGACTGTGTTTATGTCTTACTGTCTGTCTATCTGTGAGTCTGTCTGTCTGAAGAAATGAAATGCAACATAACCAATTGACCTCATGGTCCTTTGTAGTATGGGGCAAAATGAGAGAAATCTGTTGTGCTTACGTTTAGTAAAATTGCACCAATTTCAAATAATGTCACACAGATTCAAGTAGTTGAACAGTACGTTTAAAATAAGCAAGTTTGGTTGAAATTGTGTTTAAAAAATGATTTAAAAAAATATACAGTTTATAAAAAAGGGTGCCATTTGCTGAAATTTGACAGTTTTAAGACCTCAGATTTTCAGAAATGCAGAATTTTGGAGAAAATGGCACTATTTGATTAAAAAACGAGGTGGTGAAATGATGCTAGATTTTGGTGCAATGCAATATCACAAACATAATACAAATGTTGCCCTGCACTAGTTATTAATTATTATTGTCCACCCACTTCCACCCTCCCTCCAAGTTCTCTCCATCTCCCACCTTGATGACTGTGGTTAGACATGGCTCCACCTTTCCTTTGTCTAGGAGGGAAAGCAGGCAGATACCTTCACATTCAACTCCAATTCCACTCCTTCCTCGTCTGTCAGGGTGCATCATCCTTCCCCAGCAGTTGAGTAACTGTGTGACACATACTGCCCCAAGCCAGCTCATATGTGTTTGTCTGTTGGGGGGGGTGCT
This sequence comes from Neoceratodus forsteri, assembly GCA_016271365.2. Taxonomy (NCBI): domain Eukaryota; kingdom Metazoa; phylum Chordata; order Ceratodontiformes; family Ceratodontidae; genus Neoceratodus; species Neoceratodus forsteri. Next base: position 602,956,658 of record CM057449.1, on the reverse strand, counting down.
TCTGCAGATCAAATGTGGACCATTGTCTTCCTGCTGGTAATGTAGCATGTTGCTGCTCAACCACTGGGTCAGAGAGCCAGAAAGTTTTTATATGACGTAGGTTCAACTACAGATAGGATATGTAGTGATGATAATAAACTATCTTACCATCCATATTAATATTCAGAAACAAAGCAGGGGAGAACCCCTTTCATCAAGATGAGCATGTCATGTTCAACATACTGTAGTTCTTTATCAAAACTCTCACTTTTTCCAAAATGCACTCTATTGGCATGTTTCGAGTGAGTGGAGAGTGCCAAATAGTAAACCACAGGCTAAATCTTTAAATTATGCTATTTAACTGAAAAGAGACAGCAGTGTGATATAGTGCTTGCAAGAGCTGCTCGGATTATCCACCTCATACCAGATGGAATGGATAAACCAATTATCCAGTCTGACCTTTTGCATTTCAATTGGATAATCAAGTTGTCAACCATGTTTCTGATGAGATACTGTACATAGTTGGATGCAGCAGATACAGCAGTATCTGGTCCAAGTGTAGCATCCCCAATATTTAGGTACATGCTTTTAATTTGTAACCAGAAAAGGCACATTGAGCCATGGCAGTTCATTTCCAGGTGTGTCTTGGGGTTGGGTTACATGGGTCGGTTTTATTGGTAGGAGGAATATTGGCCAGGACACAGGCAAAAATGCCCTACTCTTACAAAGGAGGCAGCATAGTGGTTTTGGGCTCTGAGCTGCAAACCTTGAAACCTGGGTTTGAATCCCATAGACCCCCTTGTCTCCTTCCCTTGCACCCCCATGTCTCAAAACCTCTTCTTTTCATTCCTGTCCCTCTTTTACTTGTTATCTCTTCCCCTACTCTCTCCAACCTCCCCTCCAAACCCTTCATCCTATCTTCTACCATTTACAACTCTTCTATCACTTACTCATCTTCCTCAGCTCTGCCTCCCGTTATATTCTCCCTTGACAACATTAATATACAGGACCACAACTCATCCCTAATCCATCGCCCTACCTTTTCCTATACCTACCTCACTGCTTCCCCTTGTTACTCTGTACCTCCTCCCACTTCTCTTGTTCTCTTTACCCCCTGCTTTAGACTTCTACTGCCTATAGTCCAGTGCCCCCTCTCCTTTAGAATACTTATCGACCCTTCCTCTGTCTCCCCACTCTTCTATAGTACTCTTATTCTCCCTCCCTCCCTCTGCTTCCCCCTCCTACTTACCCATTATCCTTTATTCTTAAACGCCTATCATCTAGACCATGATTTTCCACCCCTTCACTCCTCCACTCTATAGCTCTGTTTTCTCCCACATACAGATTTCCCCTCTTTTATTGAATGCACTTATTCACTATGTCCTAATGGCCTAACTGATATTTGTCATAATCCTGCACTTATGACAAATAACTGCTAATTCATGTTATGCCTCTAATGTCACTGTGTATGTACTGTCAACTTTGCTTGAACAGTCTTGGTGTACTGATAAGATTTTACCTATGTACCTCTCTCTAGTATTGTGTAGAAGTTTTACCTTTCAATTGGTTTATACCTCCTTATCTCTTTGTAGTCTCTAAAACTTTATTTTTTTTTCTTTGTGTGTTTATTGTATTTAGTATTATGCACTATTTTTCCTGACATGGAACCTCTATAAAATAGCCTCTGCCTCAAAGGTATTTCTGATTTTTGAAATAATTAAATACCCCACTTGCATGCTGTGTGGCCTTGAGCAAGTCACTTAACTTCCTTGTGGTTCCAGGTCACACCTGGCAGCAAGTTTCAACTTATTGTGCCTTTCCATCCTGGTTAAACAATTTCCCATTCCCCTTCCCTTATAATACATGCCATGGGATCACTAACAACTACCTTATAACATTATGTTAAATATGCTTTACAAGATGTAGTAGTGTTCCAGCGAACCCAGTGTTCTAGTTGTTACTGTGCAGAACTGAAAATGGACCAAAGCACCCTTCCATCACCACAATACTATTTATAAAATGGAAGTGAAAAATAAGGGAGTAATTGCCTGAATCACATCATGTGACAGTGCATTAAGATTTGACTTACCACATTGTTAATTGTAAATGAAATTGACAGTTGTTTTTTTAGATTATTTTTTAAATATCTTGTTCCAAACAAACTGTTTTTATAAGCACAAAAACCTGCTCCAACATGTGCGTAAGACAGACCTTACCAAACTTCTCGGATGTTGACAGCGCAGGAATGTGTCTCATACTTTAGAATACACCTGGAGAGTGTGGTAAGATCATTCATACTGGGTGGCACAGGATATCCCAGCAGAAGTTTGTCAATCATGAGTGTTGGTGACAGGGATTCAGAAGCAGCCTTGCATAGCTGGGATCAGAGCAGCCAGTGCTGGGTAGTGCAGTCAAGAATGGCGCAAACTAACTTTGGGTGGGTGATGTTAGGCTTCACTGATGCAGTGGCCTCTCACAGCAGGCTGGGGAGTCTGCTTCATCATGAGGAATGGCACCTGTGCACAAGGCTGACAGAGGCATTGCCCACTATTATAGTGGTTGGTGAGAGTAAAAAGGGATGATAACAAACAGAATGATACTGATATGATGGCCAGTGGTGCTCTTTGGGCCTATCATTCGGACTCCCACCAGAGTGAATAGTGGGTAGGGCAAAGGTCTGGACTGTAGGTGTCACTATAGGGGATGCCGCTAGTCCTGAGGACTGGCCAGGCAGCACTGGCAGAGAAAAGAAACTATATACTTTGTGGATGGATAGATAGATAGATAGATAGATAGATAGATAGATAGATAGATAGATAGATAGATGGATGGATGGATGGATGGGCAGATGGACAAACAAACAAATAGACAGATATTCAACACATGTGTGGATACACTGTGGCAAATATCAATGTTATTTTTTTTGTTAACTGGGTACCTAAAGTGACAATATCATGTTTATTCTCACTCTAGGTCCCCATGGCCAAATATGGCCACAAAGTAGGTCATGACTGGATGACGTTGACAGCACAAGCTTCTGACTTCAGCCAATCACTTTCACTTGTAGTTTTCACTTTGAACCTTCTCTTTCTCACAACATTTTGAACCATACAAGCAACCCACCCTCCTGCCAAAAAGCAGTGTTTTAAATCTCAAGCATTTTTTCTCCTTAAAATCCAGCAGCTTTTGCTGTCACTCTTACCACTCACAGTCCAACTACAATCAATACAACATGGCACATAGTGGAATTCAGACTGGCACACACTACACTCTCGACCCGAGTGTTGCTCCAATTCACTTCTTGCTGCATCCTCATTGCATTCAAATGCATGCTCCAACCCTCCACTGCCTGTCACAGATGCCTTGGCGGTAGCATGATGTGACAGTATACTTATGCAGAGTCATCAGCCTCAAATCATAAAGTGAAACACTCAGGCATCCTGAACCACTTGCCCCCCCCCAAAAAAAAAACACAAAAGAAATGGTAATGGAAAACAGAAAACCAGGAAGTATGTACAGAAAAGTCCAGGCTTTGCACTAATCGAATATGTTATGGCTCCACTGCAAATATCACAGTTATTTTTCACTTGTGCGCTTTGTCCTTTGACATCACTTATGATTATGCCACTCATGATTTCATAGGTCAAACCGCACTCAGGGAAAAATTACTATATTTGCAGTGGGGCCATAGCATATCTTTTATATACACAATGGCCCTAATGAAAATATCACTGATATTTTTCTTCGAGTGCAGTTTGAACTTATGACATCACAAGTAGTGAGATGCTCATCTACCTTTGTGAGTGGAGGGGGAGTAATTTTTTTATGTTATTTCTCCTGTCTTGGAACCAGCAGTTAAATAAAATACTACACAAGGTAGTGTGTGTACCATAACTAATCTTTTATACACACCCTCAGTGTGTGTGATACTTTTATAAGCCTTTCAATCTTTGTTCTCAGGATTTACGGTATGTAGCATCAGGCATCTGGGTGAGTATAAAGTAAGGAATATTCCATGGTTGGGTGCGTGGCAATATTGTAATGAATGAAAAACCTTGGTGGATTGTTCCTTCAACTAACACTAGAAGTGAGGTTATTACAGCACTGGCACACACCCAGAGTGGCTTATTATACTCATAACATTTGTAAAATGGCCAAAAATGAAAGAGAGTCTCATTATACATACAACCTTGAATACTTGTTTCTTCCACCATTGTTCTGACTTTGAATCTTACTTTACCCAGGTCATGCCTGACACCTTGGTACCAGTGCACTCACCCAGTTATCAAAATAAAAACGTACAATTATCCTGTACATAATTACCTCTGTTGCATTTAAGCAATGATTACATAACCCACAGTTACATTGTAAAGGAAAGGATTGCAGTATATCTTGAATCCAGCAGATCACAAGATCATAGGCAGCATGGATTCACGGTGTGAAGGTCATGTCAAACAAATCTGATAGATTTATTTGACAGGGTGACAAGGTTATTAGATCAGGGGTGTGGGTGTGGCCTACTTGGATTTCAGCAAGGCCTTTGACACTATTCCACTTAGGAAGCTTGTAAACAAGCTGGGCAGCCTGGGAGTGGGTCCCAAGGTGGTAGGTAAACTGAGTCAGAAATTGGTTAAGGGATAGAACACAGAGGGTGGGGGTGAATGGAGTTCATTCTGAGGATAGGAGGGTGACCAGCGGGGTGCCACAAGGATCAGGCCTGGGGCCAGTCCTTTAATGTCTTCATAAGCAACATTGCAGAGGGCCTGGAAGGGAAGATATGCCTCTTTGCAGATGACATTATGACCTGCAATGGGGTTGATACTCCGGAGGGGAGGATGAGGATGGACCAAAGCATGCTTGAGGAGTGGTCAACGGTGTGGCAGCTAAGATTCAATGCAAAGAAGTGCCAAATCAAGCATTTGGGTCACAGAAACCAAGGGGAGGAGTACATGATTGAGGGGGGTACTGATAACCACCAAACAGTAAAGGGACCTGGGGGTAATCATGTCTGAGGACCTAAAGGAGACCCAGCATTGTGAAAAGGCTGTGGGAAGAGCCTGTGGGATGCAGGAGTGCATAGGGAGAGGTATCACTAGCAGAAACAAGCTCTACCAGGCCGATATGACTGTGGCGAGCTGCCAAATGACCAAAGTTATAGGTGGCCATAGACAATTTTGAATAATCAGGTGTAACTCGGTCATTTTTTGGAGCTGTTTCACCAAATTTTCAACATGGCCTTTTTGGGACCCCACCTCATGAAGAGTGCCACTGTCATTTCATTCATTTTTCCCAAAAGGTGATTTCACAAAGCAACGGCACCATTCTGTGCCACAGGTGCAAAAACACATTTTGGGCAGGATGTGAAAAATGACAGCTATGTTGTTAATAAGAGGTGTGCAAAAATGGCAATGCTGAAAATCTGGAGGGCAGTTATTAAAAACTGGTGAAGTTAGGAGCGTGTGTAGAAACTGCACAATACACGCTCATAACACAGTCATTTTTTTGGAATTTTTTCACCAACTTTGCAACATTGGCTTTTTGTGACCACACCCCATGAGCAGTGGCACTGTCATTATAGTAATCAGTTCTGAAAAGTGATTCCGTGCAGTGACCATGAAATCACCTTTTGGAACTGAGTAATGAAATGACAGTGACAGTGTTCATGAGGTGGGGTCCCAAGAACTCTATGTTGAAAATTTGGGGCCAAAATTCCTGAAAAATGTCTGATATATCAACATAAGTGGAAAACCCCATTGTCTGCCATTACACCACTCTTACATTTGCTTCTTCAGTTTGCAGTTCAGCTTTGAAGAGTGCAGACGTGGCCTGGTGCAGAGAAGATAACAGCACTGACCTCCAGAGGTACTTATGGGGTAAGGGGAGGGGTGCGGGGAGGTGGGTGTTGCATGGGAGGATGGGGATTGGGAAGAGCAGGACTGGGCAATGACGAGGGACCATTTTCTTTTTTACAGGTAAAATAACAAGACATTGGGGGATGGTTTTCTTTATTTACAGGAAAATAAACATTAATTTGGGCACACTGGGGTGGGCTTCCAGTGTGCAACATGAGTTGGGGGGGGGTACATGATGCCAACATGGGGATTGGCACCATGATGTTGGTGGGGAGAAAAAAAATTAAAAACATAAATTTTGGAACACTAGGGTGGGCTCCCAGTGTGCCACATGAGTTGGTGAGGGTTACATGATGCTGACAAGGGGATTGGGCACTCTGATGTTGGCACAGGGATGGGAAATGGAGGGAGCCGGGAGGACAGCAACAGTGGGAGAAAGTGGGAGGGTTTTATTGGCCACCAGTGCTGGGAGGGAACGGAGGGAGTGGGGAGAACAGGAGCAGTGGGAAGGTGTGGGAGAAGTGTCATCTGCAAGATGGTGGTGGCAACACAACTGGGCATGAGTGGCATTTGTGCATGCAGAGTTGCGGTGAATGGCATTCTGCCATTCATAAGATGGCAGCGTCAGCAGACTTGCACATGTGTGCGAGGTACGTATGTGCAGTTCTTGTCTCAAAATACAGAAGTAACAGTGGAAATAATACAGTTGTTTCTCTGTAGCAGCCGATCATGGTGGAGTGTTACAACCTCCATTGTACTTTCAGAAGGATACTTCCAAAAGTCCAATGGAAGGTGCCATGATCCACCATTTTAAGGGAAAAGATCGATCCCAAGACAGCTGTAGGCTCTGCCAACAGCCGTAAAAAGGAGGTGGTGATACTACTGTACAAATCATTGGTGAGACCCCTTCTGGAGTACTGTGTCCAGTTCTGGAGGCTACATCTCCAGAAGGACATAGACAGAGTAGAGGCAGTTCAGAAAAGGGCAACAAAAATGGTGCAGGGTCTGCACAAAAGTCACATAAGGAGAGACTACAGGACCTCAGTATGTATACTCTGGTAGAGAGGCGAGAGAGTGGGATATGATAGACACATTCAAATACCTCAAGGACATAAATAAGGTACAAGAGGGTAGTATCTTTCAGAAAAAAAGATGTTCAAGAACAAGGGGTCATGATACGAGGCTGGTGGGGGTAGATTCAGAGGTAATGTAAGGAAGTATTTTTTCACAGAAAGTGTGGCAGATACAAGGAACAGCCTCTCAGCAGAGGTGGGGGGAATGGTAGGGGATGTCAAGAATTAATGGGATAGGCACAAGGGAACCCTAGCAATAGGAAAAACAGGGTAAAAGCCAGAGATGAAGTAGGATCTGTGGTAGTGCAGTAGGTAGGGAAAATGGGCAGACTAGGTGGGCCAAGCAGTCCTTATCTGCCATCAATTTCTATGTATCAAGACACTTAACAAAGTTTAAGCTTCATATTTAGTTATTATTCCTTTCAGTGGATTAATAGAGCATCTGCTTTGTATGGTTATATTTTCTGTTTTGGCCGACTATCATGTTTTATTCTTGATAAGCAGAATTTTCCCTAGCCTAGCCAGTGGTGGCAATGTCTTCACATATCCTCCTGATGCCATGACATTTGGCCTGACTTTGCTTTGTTTAATCCATACCAACACTTTAGAAATCCTGTTGATTCTGTCAATCAGGCCTACAGAGAGAGTTACTGCTCTTCCCTGTCAATCACATTCTTGATTTCTAAGACTCTGATATCTATTTTTATCTTGAGACAAAATATCTATTTTTTTCAGTATTACAAAAAGGAAGAGGAATAAATTATTCATTAACTGGTTAAACACTTACATAAATAAAATATGAGACCCACACAAAGCACGGGGAGGGTCGAATCCACAGCTTTGGCCTGCAAAACAGGCTGAATTCCAGCAACCTTGACAACCACTTCAGCACATGAAATGATAACATCTGGATCAAAAGGTTGATGCAACAGAGGGAATAGAAGGGGCAAAAAATCTGTTGTAGGTTCTCTGACTGTTGAAAAACTGACTCGAAGCAGCTGTGAGTTTGCTTTTAAGCCATCTGGTGCTTTTTTTTCACAAGGTGGTCTAATGTTCTGGAAACCACACAAGGCTCTGACTGTATTTGGAGTCCAACTACCTTACCTCCCAACAGCACCCACCTCCCCTTCTTTCAAAAAATATCTGCAAAATATCCTTTGTTGTAATAAGCAAAATGTCCTCAGACTACTACATATCAGCTAAAACAAAATCAGTGTCACTAAGAAATGTGGCTAGGTAAGTCATGTCAGCTTCAGCCAAGATGTAAATAGTTCTGTGTGTTAACCAGATATAGGAACTCAACCATTTTTCTTGTTTGAAGCTTTGATAGAAAGCTGAAGAAAATAATAAATGGTAAGCATCCCAAAAACTAAATGAATGTTTTTAGATTTAAGTGAGTGGCAAAATCCCTATTTCTGGAGAGCAGGTACTGTATGACTTTTCTGCTGATATACCAAATGGTGATTTGATATCTTCTATTGGACCAATAAGACATTTACCCGAACACCAACTTTCCGGTTATGCAGAGTCCATCATCAGGTGTAGCAGGTTCTACCACCTGCCACACCTGATGAAGGGTTTGGTGTTCGGTGTAACCTGAATGCTTATGTTGTGTACAGTACATTTCTTGTTGGTCCAATAAAAGGTAATAAATCACCCACTTTGTTCATCTTTTTGTACAAGGACCACTATAACTACAAACAATTCTCTGCTGTTATACAATATCTTCTATTAAGTAATTATAATTTCCCTAAACAAAATCAGGAAAAAGATGAGCTTTAATACTGAGCTAGCTCCATTTATTTAAACTGAAATTGAATGAACAGGAGATACACACTGAGCTACTGTTCCATTTTTGGTGTTACTGGGGGTTGGGGTTAAAGTTGTTACATGGTGATGAAGAATAATGTCAATCAATAAAGTGACAAAATAGAATACTGATAAACAGTGAAGTGACAAATGAAATGTACAATATTAAATAGCAGATGGCATAAAATACAAAAATTACAGACATTTACATTGGTAACAGGTAATCATTAAAATACTAAAAAAAAATGCAAACCTATACAATGATTATTGGCAATACATCATAAAATAATAATATATCTGAGAACAGTTGATTCTTGAAATTATTTATTTAGTTACTAATGTTTTTTTTGGCCAAGAAAGGAAGGCTAGGCAATACTATTTTCAGCCTTGTCCGGGAGGGCTAGGTGATACAGATGCAGACCATTTGAAATTGAACCAGATTAAGATGTTAATGTTGTTTTAGTGAATGGGGGGAGACATTTGGCAAACAAAATTGGGGAAAATCTTCTACTCTTCCTGAGAAGGGTCATGGGATATTTTACATCCACCTGAACAATGATCTGAACAGGTAGAGAGGACCATGGGTTAACATCTCGTTTGAGGGATGTCATTCCCTGTCAGTACAGCTTCCCTTCATCTGAGCGATGGCACACCCTGACAGTACAACTTCCCCATAGTACTGCATTCAGGTGCCAGCATTTATGGTATGAGTCCAGTCCAGGTGCAGGACTAGAACATATGACCCAAACTTATGATCTTCTTGCCCAGAGGCAGTTATGCTACCAACCGAGGGATAGGGAATAAATAACACTTTCCATTTTGTGAAAAGAAAAATTAACCAATTTGTTTAAAGAGACATGGTCAAATTGTCCCTAGGTTACAAAAATGTATTTTATAATTGCCCACCGTCTGTAGAATTCATGGATATAGTTTCTTGTTGTTGTATGTACTTCATTTGAGTTAGAGAAAAAGGGGAGGCTGCTCACCATATTTGCATCCTTCCTAAATCTTGAAACACCCCCATGCAGTGAGACTACTACATCATTAGTGCCCAGACTGTGCGGAAACATTCTTAAATTTCAGGAAAGATACAGTAATGCAGGATTTGAAATAAAACAAGTTTTGATATGAATGTACCAATAGCATGTTTTTACCTCTACTAAAAACCACAACTTACTCCAACTGAGAAAACCCCTATGAGATGCAACATTTCATTTCCATGCAGATCCCAGGGATGATATCAGCAGTAAACAGGTTAACATAGTCCAGTAGGAATAGTTACAGTAAATGCGGGCTAAAATTAACAAGAAAGAAAAAGTGTAAAGGTAAGTCTATCCAAACAGTAATCAAAGTAAACTAACAAAGTGGGGTCATAGCAAACAAAGAAGATAAGCATTGCTATATAAAATGATCATTTATAAAATGAGCAAGGGACACCAAGATCTGTGATTGGTCAGATGTGATCACCTGACCATGTGTTATCCAATCACACCACCACAGGTCAGAAATACTTAACTTTCTGAATCTCAATACTCAGGTTTTCAAATAAACATCTGAGAAAAGATGTTATAATCCAATAAGACACTCCAGGGATTTCAAAACTGTGGGATAATGGCACTTCCCTGGCACAAAAGGCACTCTGCATTGTCTCATGCCTCACTTTCGAAGGCATGTTGTTATTCCACAAAAATGTACAACCTGTCATGCCTTGTTGCTTAAACACTATGGGCAGGACTCACAAAGAAAGCCAAAAATCCCGCAGCTGTGGGGAAAAGGCCTGCAGCACTGCAGAAACGCAGTTGCATGATATTCATAAAGAAATTTTGAGCAGGTGTGGAATTTCGTAAAATCCCTGCAGCTGCAGAAATTGCACACGTGCTGAAAATCCGCAACTGTGGATCTGCAGCTGCAGAAATAGCTTAGGAGGCACAGCAACAGAGAACTTAATTAGCTGGAACAGCAGACTTTAACAGGGCTGCCACAGAATGAAACTGAAAGCATCCACAAAGAGACCAGCAACCAGTCCCTCAACTGGGACCACTGCAGCACCACAGGTACCAGCAATACCATGGCACCACAGTGGCCAACTGTCATTGCTAGTCCTCCCTCCCTGGGGTGTTCCTGTTGCCTGCAGGGGTAGCACTCACTGCAGGCTGTCCAGGCTCTACTGCCTGTGGGACTCCGACATGGGCTGCACTGTGTCTGATGGTTGTTGCCCGTTGCCATATCATGGCAATGTGTGCTTTTGCTGCTGTTATAGCAGCCACTGTTATACTATTTGGGATGCTATTACCTGTGTCTCACCTCCACCTTAATTGATTCCAATTGCTGGGGCACTATTGCAGATTGCTGAGGGAGAGTTACACCTCATTCCACTGTGTGTAACATTTTTTCCGCAGCTGCACAAAGAACTGGTTGTGAATAGCCTTTCAGGGACTGTGCCTTACTTATCTCATACCTTTTTTCCTCAGAGACTTCCACAGCTGCACTTTTTTCCACAGTCCTCAGTGTTGTTTTCTGCAGCTGCGGAGGGTTTTGTGAATAGCACCAAGTGCAAATTTCCCTTTGTTTCCATAGCTACGGCAGTTTTGGTGACTTATGGAAGGTTTTGCACCTTCAGAAAGCTTTGTGAATCCAGCCCTATATCTCTGGAATTGTCAGTGCCCCTTTAAAAATGATCTGGGACAGGAGTTTCACTGACCCATTTCCCTCTTTGGACACAACTGCATCCAAATTTTGCACATTGCTAGATAATCAAACAGGTACCCTGGTAGTGTCAGCACTTTAGTTGTAGCTGCACCCAGACATGTGGAGCTTGTGTCAGAAAAATTACATTTGAGTCATTTGTTTTTAACTTATTCTATCTGATGCCGCCATTTTGGGTCAGGTTAAGCAATGGATGGTTCTGACGCCATATGTTGCTAATGGGTATAATGGTTTTAACTCAAATATTCCACACATTGCCAATATTAGGATGTAGTTTTGTCGTGGGGAATTTGTTTTCCATCAAGCTTTTTACCTGCAGGTCAGTCCAGGCAGGCTTGTGGGTCATGTCCCTGTCCCCTCCACCTGCCTCCTGCCTCAACTGCAACTGGGACCCTAAGACTCACACAGATTGCCCCCTACATTGCAGGACCAGGCAGGGGAGAGCCATCCTACCTCAACCTGAAGACCCACATCCAGTATTGAGTCCCAGTTGGGCAGCAGCAGGGGACAGAGGGTCAGTGGGCAGGACATCATGGAGCATGAGACAGGTACTTTTCCCTTTTTTCCCCATGTGTCCCACTAGCTGTGGTGGCACAGAAAACATTTGCACATGAAGATGCACATGAATCCTAGAACTGTGGCTTCCCCCTCGCTGACCTCAGCCTGCAGCTCATGGATTGGTGCTACTACCACCATGCCTCCATCTGGTGGCAGCTAAGAGCTGAGATGACACACCACCACAATCTGCGTGAGGAAAGCTGTCAGGTGGCTACTTGATCCCCTCCCAGCCCTCACCCCCTGCCGACCCTCAGTGACCCAAGCTCATTCCTTAACTTGGATCACCGGAATGGTGATCGGTAAAGCATTCAGTGCCTTTGCCTTCTATGCTACTGGGCCAGTTGTTATGGGTACACTTTACAGCACCAGTACTTGTTATTCATCATGTAGTTTTTTTCAGTCATAATGTATTTCTGGTAAAAAATATCAATATAAGCATTTTTCTTTTCACTGTCAAATTATTTTTGAACTGAGACATGGGAATCTGAAGATTTTCAGTGTTTCCTCACTCTTGCTATTCCTGCCTTAAAAACAATAAATATACTAGTCTGATGATATGCTCTATCCCATCGGAAACATGTGGAAGCACAATCCTAATACAGCCACAATATAGACCTAGCATCTACATTCAAAAGTAACCTCAACAGAAAAGACTACTAAAACTTGCAAATGGCAGCCATATCTAATGACTTGAGTCATAAGTTACAAAATTAGTTCTAAAAGATGTTTCAAATATTCTGAAGTATAAAAATAAACTGGTGATGAGTGTAGTGATGTCAGAAATACAATTTTGCTAAAGAAATATACAATGAAATTTTCACCAACAAACAAACACTGTAGCTTTAATAAAGTTACAGTTTTATAAAGGAACAGGTATTGCATGTCATTATGTGTTATGATTTCTTTTGAGCAATGTATGAATGAAAAAAGTGTTCTATGTTCTTTAACACCAAAACACAATATCAACATACAATTTATAGGCAGTCAGTGCAGCTTGCGGAGCACAGGAGTGACATGGTTACATGTCGATAAACCATTCAACAACATGGCTGCTGCTTTCTGAACCAGCTGCAATTGGCAGATATCAACCCCTGGTAGCCCTAGGTAGAGGGAATTGCAGCAATCAAGGTGAGAGGTCACAAAGACATGGACCAATCTTGGTAGGTCGCCAGGTGGAACCAGGTGCTTGATCCGGGCAATGTTTCTCAGATGGTAAAATGAGGATTTAATGACAGCAGACACTTGAGATTTCAATGTCAGGCCACTATCGAACACAACCCCTAGATTTTGTACCCAGTCTGAGGTGAGTAGCTGGTTACCCCCGAGCCAAAGCCCAGAGGGAATTCCTGCCGACAACTCCATACCTTGGCGACCAGGATCCACAGCCAGATGATGAGCACAGCAGTGATGGGTAAGAAGGTGGAAACAGATGCAAAATGGTAGAAGGAGTAGAAGACAGGGTCCAGTCTGAGCAATGTGGATTTGGGAGCATCATCATGTACCACATCCACATCATCAAACAGTGGGTGGATCATTCTGAGAACAATCTCACACCAGACGAGAAGGCAGAATACAGGATTTATTCCTGTAGTGGGAACCAATCTTGAAGTATGATATCTTGATGATGTTATCAATGTGGGCCAAGAAATCAAGATGGCTGCCTAGTAATATGCCAAAATATTTGAAACAAGAGACTGATGCAACAGTGCTCCTATCTTCAGCCTCAGCAAGTTGTCAATCAGAAAGTCATGCAAGCTCAAACCCGTACTTATAGGAGAAAAGTGGCATACACACAGAAAATACATAAAACATGACATTCGGTAAAACAAGCAAATGGCGTGGAGAAAAAAAATATTTAATATAGAAACATAGAATTTGACGGCAGATAAGGACTGCTTGGCCCACCCAGTCTGCCCATTTCCCTACCTAATGGATAAGCTGCAGATCCTAGTTAACCAACAGCCTACTTTTTTCTACCCCCACCCCCTAGAATTGCCTTATGACTGTCCCATGCATGCTTGAATTCAACCACTGTTTTTGACTCCACAACCTCATCTGGAAGGCCATTCCATGCATCCACAACACTCTCTGTGAAAAAATACTTCCTTACATTACCTCTGAGCCACCCCTGCCTCTATCTTCGAATTGTGCCCCCTTGTTCTTGCACACCTCTTTTTTTGAAAGATGCTACCCTCTTGGACTTTGTTGATTCCCTTGAGGTACTTGAAAGTTTCTATCATGTCCCCCCTCTCCCTCCTTTCCTCGAGGTTATACATATTAAGCTCCTTTAGTCTCTTTTCATATGTCTTCCTGTGCAGACCCTGCACCATTTTAGTTGCCCTCCTCTGGACAGCTTCCATCCTGTCTATGTCCTTGTGGAGACTGGGTCTCCAGAACTGCACGCAGTACACGCAGTACTCAAGATGGGGTCTCACCAGCTTTCGGTACAGAGGGATAACAACTTCCTGTTTTCTACTGGTGATGCCTCTCCCTATGCATCCCAGTATCCCCCCAGCCCTCTTTACTGCCCTCTCACATTGCTTGCCCACCTTTAAGTCATCTGATATGACTACCCCCAGGTCCCTTTCCATTTTTGTTGTTGTTAGTATCTCACCCCCCATTGTGTACTCTTCCCCTGGGTTTTTGTTTCCCAAGTGCATTACCTTGCACTTCTTAGCATTGAATCTAAGCTGCCATACATTTGACCGTTCCTCTAACCTTGCCAAGTCCCTTCTCATCCTTTCCACCCCACCCTGTACATCAACTCTGTTGCAGATCTTTGTGTCATCTGCAAAGAGACATACTTTTCCTTCCAGTCCCTTTGCAATGTTGCTTATAAAGACATTGAAGAGGACCGGTCCTAATACTGAACCCTGCGGTACCCCACTAGTAACCCCCCTTTCTTCAGAGTGGACTCCATTTACTATTACTCTCTGTGTCCTATTCTCCAGCCAATTCTTTACCCAGGCTATGATCTTGGGACCCACTCCCAGGCTGGCTAACTTGTATATTAATCTTTTGTTTATTTGTATTTATTTAGTTGTTTAACCAGGTATAGCACACTAAGCTGGAAGCTTTTTTACAGGAGCGACCTGGGAGCACAAAGAGGTTAAGTGACTTGCTCAGGGTCACACAGTATTTAAGTGGAAGCTGTGGGATTCAAACCCAGGTCTGGTCTGCTGGATGTCACCAGATTTGCAGCTCAGAGCCTTAGACCACTGCACTATACTGCCTCTCCCTTTGTGTGGGACTGTGTCAAATGCCTTGCTAAAGTCTAGGTAGGCCATGTCCACAGCCCCTCATTGATCTACTACTTTGGTCACCCAGTCAAAGAAATCTATTAGATTTGTCTGGCATGACCTTCCCGCTGTGAATCCATGCTGCCTTGGGTCCTGTGCCCCTGTGGCCTCTAGGTACTTGACAATTCTTTCCTTCAGAAGTGATTCCATCATTTTTCCCTATCACTGAGGTTAAACTAACAGGTCTATAGTTTCCTGCTTCTGCCCTGCTCCCACTTTTGTGAAGGGGAATCACATCTGCTCTCCTCCAGTTCTCAGGTACCACCCCATCCTCCCATGATTTGCTAAAGAGGGTAGTCAGTGGTGTCACTAGTTCTACCCTTAGTTCTTTTAGAATTCTGGGATGAATCCCATCAGGCACCATTGCTTTGTCCACCTTCAGTTTTAAGAGTTCTTTGAGAATCCTTTCTTCTATAAATGGGCTGGTATCAACTTCTGTATCCAGATTGTTTCTATTGCTTGTTTTAGGTACCTCCCCCTCTTCATTTGTAAATACTGAGCAAAAATATTTGTTTAGTATCTCTGCCTTTTCACAGTCACCCTCTGCCCACCCCCTCCCCTTTATTAAGCCTCACTATCCCTCCCTTAGTCTTCCTTCGCTCCCTGATGTACCTAAAAAAGGTTTTATCCCCCTTCTTAACTGAGTTGGCTATCTTTTCCTCGGTTCGGGCCTTTGCTGTTCTGACTGCCTTCCCAGCTTCCTTTTGCTTTAACTGATACAATTCTCTGTCCTGCTCCTTCTGTGATTCCTTGTACTTCCTGAATGCTTTCTTTTTCTCTTGAACCTTCACTGCCACCTCCTTTGAGAACCATAGTGGTTTCTTACATCGTTTTGTTTTGTTTATTTGCTTCACACAAAGGCTTGTTACCTCTGTGATGGCAGGTTTTATTATTCCCCATTGTTCTTCCACCCCTCCTTCCTGCCCATTTGCTGGTGCATTCCTTAGGCACTCACCCAATTTGGCAAAGTCAGCCCTCCTGAAGTCCAGTAGTTTTGCCTTTGTATGGCTTGACTCTATTGCTGTGTTTATTGTGAACCATACTGTTCGACGGGTAGCTAGGTTCCCAGATGGCTACCCACTTCTACATCTGTGATCCCTCTCCATCTCCGCTTGAGAGAACCAGTCTAAGATTGCCCTCTCGAGTGGGTTCCAATACTAGTGTCAAAGCATGCCCTGTAGGGCATCTAGAATAACCCCACTCTTAGAAGTGGCTGCTGCAACTGCACTCCAGCTAACATCTGGCATATTCAGATCACCCATCAGCAATGTCTCCCCTTTTCTGCCATTCTAAGTATACTTTCTATCATTTCCTTGTCCATTTCCTCCCCCTGAGAGGGGTGTCTCTGTACAACCCCTGTGCGGATTGTGGTGCCATTGCCTGTCTCCAAATTGACCCACAGTGCTTCTTCTCCTCCCTGTTTACCCTTCTGTTCTGTTTCATTTGATTCCTTCCCTTATGTAGAGAGATACTCCTCCTCCTCTTTTACCCTCCCTGTCCCTCCTGTAGATAGTGTATCCTGGTATGTTTACGTCCCAGTCATGGTTCTGTCTGTACCATGTTTCTGTGACTGCCACGATATCCAGATGTTCCTCCTCCATCAAGGCCACTAATTCAGGAAGCTTGTTACCCAGACTACGGGCATTGGTACTCATTGCTCTCCATTTTTTGATGGCTTTACCTTCTGTAGCAGCATCCCCCACTGACCTTTCTACCTTGGTCTTTTTCTCATTTAGTACCCTGTTTTGTAGGGGGAGGCTGGGATTTTCCTGCTGCTTATCAGTGCCAGAATGGTTTCTGTGACAGTGACAAATGATTACAAATTGATGACATATCATATAGTTTCCTCAAGGTTTTTATTTATACTTCATGTTTACTTCAACTGATATCATTCTGGTTTCAAACTATATTATATAATTTCATGAGTGTAACAAATTATATTGGATTTTTAAAGAAAGGCTGACTCTCATGTGGCTTACGATTTCTGTGACAGTGACAAATGATGACAAATTGATGACATATCATATAGCTTCCTCAAGATTTATATTTATACTTCATGTTTACTTCAACTGATAGCATTCTGGTTTTACTCAGGCACACTGTTGGAAAGTCCACCCCTTCCCAGCACCATTAAGACCCAGTGTCAAATGTTAGCATTGCAGCTGTGGTAATTTTGTGTTGCAGTTGCAGCATTTCCTTCCTGGTAATAGATGTGAATGGACTGGATGCAAAAGAAATCACTACTAGAATGCATCACAGCATGAATTGCAAGTACAAGATCATGCACATAGGGAAGAGAAACCCTGAAGCCACCTATAGGCTGGGAGGGGAGATGCTGGCAGTCACAAGGGAAGAAAGAGACTTGAGCGTCATCATCACCAATGACTGAAATCATCCACGCAGACCTCTAAAGCAGTAGGTAAGGCTAGAGGGATGTTGGGGTGTATTAGTAGGGGTATCACAAGTCAGAAGAGGGAGTTAATAATCCCTCTTTACAAGACACTGGTTAGGCCCCATCTGGAATACTGCATGCAGTACTGGAGGCCACACCTACACAAGGACATTAACCAAATTGAGGCATTCCAGAGAAGGGCAACCAAAATGGTGCAGGGACTGCATCAGAAAACATATGAGGACAGATTAACTGAACTCAATATGTACACTCTAGAGCAAAGGAGGGAAATAGGTGATATGATTGAAACATTCAAACACCTTAAGGGCAATAACAATGTGAAGGAGTCTAACATGTTTCAGTATAAGAAAAATAGCAGGACAAGAGGACACTGCATGAGATTAGAGGGAGGGCGATTAAGGGGTAATGTGAGGAAGTTCTTTTTCACAGAAAGGGTGGTGGATTCATGGAACGGCCTACCTCAGGAAGTGGTGGATATGAATACTGTCCAGAGCTTCAAACAGGCATGGGATAGGCATAAGGGAGCAATGTAGAGTTTTTATTGGAAGGTATGGTAACTTCTTATATTGGGGTGCTGGCTGCCATAATCCTTCCCCTTCCTGGCATACCATGCCAAAAGCCCCATCTCTTGTGCCACTCCTGCACTCCTACATTTTGTGATGTATAAGTTTGTAGAGTGCAGGAGCATGCCTTATTGATCTTAAAGGGAATGGATTTTCCATGAGATTTTTTCCTATTTTGGAGGTCTACTGGGTTTAAGTCAATTGCACCAGTCAACTAACAAGGCCCTGGTTTCGATGCCATCTGAACCTAGAGATGGAACCACAGCAGCACTAATCTTTTTTTCCTAGATTTTATGTTTTTTTACAATAAGCATACTGTAATTATGTTTTTGCTGCCATATTATCATATGGCACATTATAATGTATTATACAATGGCAAGAAAAAAATCTTGGACTGTGATTGGTCAGTGTGTTCCTGGCACAGTGATATTATCCCAGCATAACATCACGGGTCTAGTCTCAGCACTGTGAACGTCTTGACTGATTGTTTGGATTTGCCATTTGAACAGCACATTGTTTGCATCTTCTCTTAAGAAACAAAAATATTTTTCCACACTAACAAAAACATTCTTTAATTTTTTTTTTTTTTATTCTGTATATAACAACAAGCCATTGTATAATAGGAATAATGCACTGGCCTGTGTGTGAGCAAAGTATGAGCAGAAGGGCCATGGACACTAGTGAAAAATAAAGAAATAATGCACTCCAGGGTGTGTGTCATTCTGGGATAACACCATGCCTGGTGTGTTGAACACACTAGGCCTGCGGCCTCGTGCCCAACCCCCCCAGCCATGGTGTTATCCCAGCATGCCACACACCCTGTTGTGCACTATTCCTTTATTTTTCATTAGTGCCCCCATGGTCCTTCTGCTTATACTTTGCTCACACACAGGCCAATAGTGATGCCATCTGTTGGTGACTGATCCTGTACATCTTACATTATGACTGCAATGTTTTATAGTAGAACAAATCCAACAGAAGTCTTAGTCCTTCTTAAAATTGTTATTGAAAGACACCTGGTAAGGCTAGTTATACAGGGAAATATAACACATTATTGTTTATTTTCACAGCTTTTTTTCTTCATGTGGGTGCAATACATTAAAAGGTTCCTTATTATTAAAAGAAGATTAGCGATGGAATACTTCACATTTAATTAGAGAAAGCTGCTACTGGTTTAGGTGCATACATAGTATATATCAAAATGAATGGGCTCTAAAGTTTAAGCAATTAAGAGTTTAAAAATGGTGGAGTGCAGTGACCAAAATACATTTTTATGAGAAATATGTTAGAGCATCTTGACATCACCTTAATGGTTCAGAGGTGCAATATATGAACTCTGAGCAGCTGCCTGACCTAAAGAAAATAAAACACAGATTCTCAATTAAATGGCAAATTAATAAAGGACCACTGATTTTGTGTTCCTGCAGGAAGATAGCAGGAATTTGTTTGTTCCAAAGGCACCACTCTCTTTCACACAAAATGGCATTTAAATGTTAATCGAGTCAGGGATTGGGAAATGCTTGCCAATCACCAAGCTTGTTAAGGTCAGGGTTTTTTAAGTCTTAAAGGAGAAATCAATGTTAATTTTCAAATGGAGAATTCTTGACAGATAGCACATTCCAAGCACTTGCTACAAACTGGGGGCTGCTTGCTTCATTTAATGAGTAAATAACAGTTAGTCATGTGAGACACGCTATATTTTTCAGGAAAGAAGGGAGGACTGGAACAGATGTTACTGTGGATTTATTTCTGGAGAGTTCACCTGGGCCTACCTATGTTTCTTAATTGTAAGATTAGCTCTTTACACCAGCAGGAATCATCATGTAACAGGAGTAGGTGGATTGCAATTAAAATTTAACAAGAAAAAAGAAAAAAGTGGTATGAGGCACGTAAAGATGCTGCCGTTTAATATTTAGTCATCGGTAACTCTGACTTTTTAGAAATTTCCTTTAATGTAAAATGAATGATTTTTTTAATGAGATAAAATCCAGTTTACTGTTTCTATACATCTCAAGAAGGCAAACATGACCTTCAAAGTGATATAACAATACATGTACCATGTTTTTGTATGAAAACAGCTAGTGATAATACTTTCTCTATGCAGCACGATCTCACTAACACTCTATTCCCATGATATTTACCAACATTAATTGATATCTTCCAAATGCTTCGAAATACATACCTATAGAATCTAGCATTTAATAAAAACAATATATTGTATAAGATTATGTTACATCTCCCTATTTTAAATTGTTTAGAAACATAGAATTGTCAAATTTCTATGAACAAATAAAGGTCAAAGTTCACCTTGTCTGTTCTGTCACTACCTCAGTCCTGATACTAGTCTTACACAACTGATTTTGTAAATGATTAACTTAGCACACTCTTTCACTAAAACAAACTTTACTTAGATACTTACCCTAATCCCATTAATCTATCCCACTTATGCTTAAAAGCATTTACTGTTTGAAAGATAAATTCTCCCAGAAGGTGGTTCCATTTATCAAGCACTCTTTCAGTAAAAAAGTGCTTCCTAATATCACTTGTTAACTTACCACCTTCTAACTTCTTGTTATGTCCCCTTGTAATATTACTCTCCCTAAGAGTAAACACTCCATGGTCATCCACACAGTTGATACCATTCAGGTACTTAATCATCTTGATCATTTCGAGGTTCTGTGCTGGGCCGTATAATTTTTTTCATCTTCCTCAATGACATTTCCTCGGCTGCTCGTCTGCATCAATTCACATGCAGGAGGATGACATGGTTCTCTTTACCTCAGGCCCCTCAACTGATGATGTGACACACTGACTCCCACTCTACTTTGATCAAGTTCAGCTCTGGCTATGCACTAACCAGTTTTTCCTCAATGACAAGAAGACTGTCGCCATGTCCTTTGGTACAAGGCAGGGATTCTCTTGGTTCTCCTCCCTTCCCACCTTCCACACCTTGGATGGCTCCCCTATGGAGGATGTTATCACCTTTAGGTATTTAGGTATCTGGCTTGACCAACACCTAAACTTCTCCAGCCATGCGGATGCTATTGTCAAAAAAACTGTACCTCAAGCTCGGTGCCCCGCACAGAAACCGTGACTACAACCCACTGCCAGCCTGCCACACTATCATCCAGAGAATGATCCTCCCAATCTTTGACTGCAATGACTTAGTATACAGTGTTGCCCCAGGTACTGCTCTTGCCAGACTGGACACTCTCTTTCATTCTTTTTGTCGCTACACTCTTGACTGTCCCCCCTCACACTCATCACTGCTCAATATATCAGTCTCTCTCCTTTCCTTCCCTTAAGGACTGGAGTCATGCCCACTGTGCCAACTTTGTGAGCAAATTCTGGTTTGGATATCTCCCCTCCTATCACTCTACCTCTCTCTCCCATCCCCCCCCCCACACTCCCACACCCTCAGAAGCTCTAATGATCATAACCTTGTAGTTGTTCTGGTCTCCTCGACCATCAGCCAATCTGCTTTCAGCTGCCATTTCCCTAAAATCTAGAATTCCCTCCCTCTTGCCATCAAACTTGCCCCTTCACCTTGGGTCATCTCAAACCACCTCAGAGGCCTTACCTCCTCCTTCTGCAATTGCTCCTAACTCCCACCCCCCAGCCCCTACCTCTCCCTCCAGCAATTGCTTCAAAATTCTGTACCCTCCCCCCTTCTTCCTCCCTCTACTACCAACTTCTCATTGTCCAAGTGGTATACCACTGCTTATAGGCACTTATACAACAACTGCTCTACATTTCTGATGGGTAACTGTAACTGTTAATCCAGTTATTCATGACTTGCTACTGTTCCTATCCTCAATGTACTTGTGCTTGTGCACTATTTCTGATCTATAAATGGACTGAGAACTTACAACTGTTCCTATGCTCAATGTATATTGTACTTGTACACTAGTTCTGTTCTGTAAATGGTTTGTCAACTTGTGTTCTCTGGCATTTATGCCTCACTCTGTACCACTCCCCCTTTCACTCAGGACACATCTGGAAACAAAACTGCTGGCTTAGTATGCCTTTCCTAGTGAAACCTTTAAATAATTAAAAAATATCACCCCCTCTACCTTCTTGTCACCAACGAATACATGCCCAGGTTATCCAATTTCTTTTCCTAAGACCTCCCCTGTTGTCCCTGGATCATCTTGGCTTCCGTTCTGTCTACTGATTCCAGGTGATCCCTGTCATATTCATATGTGGGCTTCAGAACTGGACACAATACTCCAGGTGTGGTCTAACCAATAATCTATACCGAGGGAGAACCATCTCTTTTCTCCTGCTTAAGAAAGACATCTCAGTGCAACCTAGCATCCAATTTGCCTTTCCGTATGCTTTATTGCATCACACTGATGTCTTAAGACTGTCACTAATCATAACTCCTAAGCCCCTCTTTTCAATTGTTTAAGCTAGTCTAACTCCTGCCAGAAACAACTCAGATTTCAGATTTTTCCTACCTAAGTACATACTCTTACATTTCTTGGTACTGAATTGTATTTGCCAGATAACAGACCAATTTTCCAGTTTTGCCAGGTCCTACTGTAGCTCTCTTATTCCTTCTTTGCAATCCAACCTGTTACAAGTGTTAGTATCATCTGCAAACTGAGACAATCTTCTCTTTATGCTCCCTCCAATGTCACAAGTAAACATGTCAAACAGCACTGGACCTAGAAGAGACCACTGGGGTATGCCACTTGTCACCCTCTGCACCATAGATTTGGCTCCATTAATGACCAGCCTCTGAGTTCTCTCCTGAATCCAGCTTCTCAACCAGTGTGTCAGCTCTGCCCCCAACACATACTGTATATTACTTATTTTATACCAGCCTATTATGAGGTACAGAGTCAATCACCTTGTTAAAGTCCAAATATGGGACATCCAATGCTTCACCCATGTCTAAATCCTGTGAACCCTTTTGAATAATTCTGTGAGATTCATCTGATAAGACCTACCCTAACAAATCTGTGCTGTCTTCTATCTTAGAGCTCATGTAGCTCCTAGAAGTCCACCAGCATCTCCTTTTATTTAATCACATACAGGAAGCGTGCCTATATTTCCCAACACATGCAGTACCCCAGAGTGTGTTATTGCAGCTGTAGGCGCAACAAATCATATTGTAATTGAAATGCTCATTTTTCTAAGTGGTACAGTGCTTGACCTTATGAAGAGCACTTTATAAACAGACTTTTGCTGAATGTATGTGTTAATTGGTTCATACTGTACCTGCATGTAGACTAAATTTAAGGAATTGAGCAAACAAGTTGGCATATAGATTTGCAATAGTGAGTGCAAATGTTAAAGTAAATTGTTGCTGTTTATAAGCTGAGGAGTTGGCTTTTGTAATGTTGCCTGTCTTAAAAAGTTTGGAAGAAACAAACACAAAGCATGGTGTATTGGTTCTAAATGGTAGACCATTTAACCATCTTTTGCTGTGCACAGTTTCGCCAAGGAATGAATGCGCCCACCAGATGAATCATCTCTACATGAGTAGGTGAGCACTGATAAATGTTCTTGTTTGCTTGGAATCTATAACAGGAGATCTCAACCATTCTGACAGTGAGGACCCCCTGACCATGCCATTCATGCCAGAGGACCCCTAACCAGGTCCAAAGATATCTGAAGATTCCGTAGGCTCAAACAGAGTTTAACATTTATCTCTTCCATATTATTCTATATGAAGTAGGAATCAGACAATAGCTATATATAAAAAATGTTATTAAATAGGAAAGTTGTGCTTGTAATGTATGCCTTACCTTGTGAAGATCTCTGAGTGAAGACTCATAGACCCCAGGGGGCCACAGACCCCAGGCTGAGAAACTCTGCTGTATAGTTATATCAAATACTTTTAATATTTTATGTATTGTATCAAATGTTATGTTCATAGTTATATAAAATAGTTTTTATTATACCTTATAAAAACATCAGCCGCTATGTCCTAGTCAAATACTGCCTCACTCACCACTACCTTCTTTATAGTGATTTGGGCTAGTTATCCCCCCATATCATTTATTTATTTATTTTATTTATTGTGATCTTGGATTAGCACCTTTTGAGAACAAGCCCATTACATAGATTCCACGTCAGAGTTAGACAAACAATGTAAACATAAGTGATTGCTGTTAAGCAGCAAGAATTAAATACCAAGTAAACAATACATACGATGTTAAACTTAGGCAAGTAAGGTAAAAAGACATCAAGTTGGCATTGTACAATGTATGAAAAAACACAATTAGAAGCAAGAGAGTGAGGCGTAGTAAAGGTAACAGTTAGGTAAGACAGGCTAACACATACATAATAGATCGGAAGACTTACATAGGGGAAGGAGAATACATCAGCGAGAGAGGCTTTGTCATAAGGGGCAGGGGGAAGAGGATATATTTGCAAGTTGTGGAAGCAAGTCCAGGTGGTAGACAACTTTAGGGATGAAAATTGGGGTGGAAGATAAAGGGAAGATTGGAGGGGAGATGTATTAGAGGAGTGGATAACTAGGGGAGAATTGCTTTGGAAAGTCAAGGAAATTAGGAACCAAGAGTAGAAAAACTATGAGCCATCTAAGGATTGCCATGGGAGGAGAGTATACAGTACAAAGCCCCTGTAAGACTGAAGGGATAAGTGAAAGCATCACAGCTGGAATTTGCAACAAGATTGTTCTTTAGCTTTTGTTTGAAGTGGCCTAATGTGGCTACGTTTTACTACCATGTATTCATTCACCCTGGGATGTTTCACTGATAAGCTGATCCACTCTTGCAGTCCCTCCATTTTGTTTAACATGCCCCCTGAGCCCATCCTGCTCCTACAGTTTAAGATCAAGTTACTAATTATACCTGTTTGAGCCCAAATTCTCCATCAAAATGGGTCTACAGGCATTCTCCTCTTGTGCTTCAAAACACTGGAATCCCTTACCACTAAACATATGGAGTTCAACTGACCACCAGAACATCAAATCTGCTCATAAAGAATATTTTCTCAAATGAACACTTACTCCAGACCCTTACTATCATGCCGTTTAAACCAGCAGACTGTATTACAACTGTATTTGTTCTAATGTTTTATTGGCTATGACATTACATTTATACCCCAATCCTTGCCTACTGCAGCCTACTGTTTTGTACGTCACAAACTGTATTGTTATTTCATTTACACTGCAATCCATGCCCACTGCTGTCTACTCTTACCCATAGCACTGACTGAATTGTTATTTTATTTGCATTGCAATCCCTGACTACTGTCATGTTTACTGTAACCCACATCACTGACTGTAATAACTTCAAACTGTCATGTTATTGTTTATTATATGCACCTCTCTGTACCTTTCTCTTGGGTCATGCACGAGGAGAGATATTGATATGTCTAGTCGAACTTCCCAGTCAACAAATACTAAATAAATAAAATACAGTATAGGCCTCCCTCTGTTTATGCAGATTTTAGGAGGAGCAGGAAGTGATGTTTCTTAGATCTGTATGGTAGCTGCATTTTCTCATAAGTCTCTTATCCAGAAATCCAATGTACTATAATAGCTGTCTGGCCCTTTACACTGACTATAGAGATCACATAACTCATCTCTTGTGCTCTGCAGAGTCTAGACTTCCTGAGGGAGGCATTCACGTTGGAGTTATAGTAGCATTTAAAAACACAAGAAAATGTATAATAAAATAATAACCCATATATATGTTTGAAATAGACTAATAAAGATCTTTTTGTATGACAACATGACGTTCTTTCATATAACACTGGTGTCTCCAGGGGCTAATACTAGAAATCTCTCTTCAGATGGCCCTGGCCCTTGCAAAGTATTAGGCTAAAAATGATTTACTAAATGTCACAGGAAGGAAGATAAAAATCCATTCCTCTATAGAATGAATTTGCTTAAAATACTGTCAGATTTCTATTCAGTGTATGCATCAGGGCAAAGCCTTGATATCTTAAAGAACAAAAATTAAATACTGTGTGCAGGGTCATTAATGTTTCTGTGCCTATACAGAAGAAGTTAATGATGTGACTTCACTAGCAAGTGATACCTAACTAGGATCAACAGAAAACAGATGCCATATAATTCACAGGCTTCAACACCAAAAAGTTATTATGACCTAGTAGTTTGAGCCAGGGTTGTATGGATACTATCCATACTGTTTTTAATGATTCAGAGATACTTATGCAATAATAACTGAGAAGCTGGTCATTTCCAAGGGATTAACGACCGGTTGGGGGGGAATGGGTAGCCCAAACCTTTTGTTATACAAGGAAATTACTGGCTTTGAGGATGTTACTGTGATTCTAAGTCTTGTTTTTACCATTTTTTACTTACTTTTAGGAGTGGGTCCCAGGGTGATAACCTGGGTAAAAAAACTGGCTGGACAACAGGATGCAGAGGGTAATAGCAAACAGAGTCCACTCAGAAGAAAGGGGGGTTACTAGTGTGGTACCACAGGGTTCGGTACTGGGATCAGTCCTCCTTAATGTCTTTATAGGTGACATTGTGGAGGGACTGGAAGGAAAAGTATGCCTCTTTGCAGATGACACAAAGATCTTCAACAGGGTTAATACATAACTGGGGTGGAAAGGATGAGAAGGGACATAGCAAGGTTTGAGGAATGGTCAAAAGTATGGCAGCTTAGATTCAATGCAAAGAAGTGCAAAGTAATGCACCTGGGAAACAAAAATCCATGGGAAGATTACACAATGGGGGTGGGGGGGAGGTATTAACAACAATAAAAATGGAAAGGGACCTGTGGGTAGTCATATCAGATGACCTAAAGGTTGGCAAGCAATGTGAGAAGGCAGTAAGGAGGGCTGGGGGATATTGGGATGCATAGGGAGAGGCATCACCAGTAGAAAAAATGAAGTTGTCCTCTCTCTGAACAGACAGTTGGTGAGACCCAATCTGGAGTACTGCATGCAGTTCTGGAGACCCCATCTCCACAAGGACATAGACAGGATGGAGGTAGTCCAGAGGAGGACAACAAAAATGGTGCAGGGTCTGCACCAGAAGCCATATGAAGAGAGACTAAAAGAGCTTAATATGCATACCCTCAAGGAAAGGAGGGAGAGGGGACATGATAGAAACTTTCAAGTACCTCAAGGGATTCAACAAAATCCAAGAGGGTAGCATATTTCAGAAAAAGTGATGTGCAAGAACAAGGGGGCACAATTTGAAGATAGAGGAGGGATGACTCAGGGGCAACATGAGGAAGTATTTTTTCATGGAGAGGGTGGTGGATGCATGGAACAGCCTTCCTGAGGAGATCATGGAGTCAAAAACGGTAGGGGAATTTACGAATGCATGGGACAGACATAAGGTAATTCTAGTGGGAGGAAGGAGGAAGTTCACTGTTGGTAAAACTAGGATCTGCAGCTTTTTCAATAGGTAGGGAAATGGGCAGACTGGATAGCCCAAGCGGTCCTTATCTGCTGTCAAAATCTATGTTTCTATGTTTCTCTGATTGAGCGGAGTGTCACGAGCTGTGTGTATTGCACAGCATCAGTTGGCAGCTGAATGAGTCATTTTGAAGACTTTAATTACCGTTCCAATAGCCAATTATGAGCCTTGCTAGGCTCATTGATATATATAATTAGACTTCTAATGCCAAATATCAACAAATACTGATTGGACAGTGCACAATCTGAATCAATTATCCTGGCTTCTTGGCTACATGTAAAGTGCACTGTCTGAGACTCTGGATATCCTGGTAATTAAGATAAACCTCTAGCCACCAAACACTAGTTTGAACATAGAAAAGAGAATCATTGGGAAATTCCAGACGTATATGCTGCAGTCAGTGATCTCTGTGTAACAATGAACAAGTCACTCTGATTTGCTGAGCTTCACTCGTCGCAGCTATGTAATGTGACAAAACTAGGACATCTCTGAAATTGAGATGAACCTCATTTGGGTTATCATTGCAGCAAAAAATAAAGAAATCTATGCCTATCTAGATGAAACATAAAGTATGAAAAATATGTTTTATCCTTATTAGCCTTCAGATAACCAATGTTATTAGAATTGGTTTAAATAATTTTTGTCACACTGATTGAGAAATGCAATTTGTAATCTTTATGTGGTGCAAAGATTTCTTCATTAGGAGAGGAACAGCAAAGGATAGTAAATAAGTGGATACAGTTACAGATTACAGTCAAGTTAGTTAAAGTAGCACTTCAGCAACATACAGTAATATGGGGGTGCTATCTGAAGTATTAAAATAATTTAACCCACTTAAGTTACCCGCTCTTGATCTGTGTGATTTTAATGTTTCTAGGTACTTGCACTGTTCTTAAGAGGAAAAATAACTGAGTTCTGCCATATGAAAAACAGAGTTGCTGGTCTCTGAGCACATTCCTGTGCATTTGTTTCAGTTTGTGTATACGCTACTCAATTTTAGAAGCTACAAGGGAGGGTGCATGAGGAACACTCAAGATCATCTGGACAGGACTGAGTGGAATTTATTATTATTTATTTCATAAGGTGGACATTTTTATACTGTACTTACTATTCTGCTCTTCCCCTTTTCCTACATTTTCAGCCTGATGTCCTCCCACAACAATAATGGACTGTTGAATGTATTTTTAATAAATTAAGAAACCTCCAGAAGATACCCCGGATGAAGCCTCATCTCTGTGATGCACAGTGCTGAGGAACCATTGCTGTGTTTTCTCATTTGGAGCTTAATTATTTTTTTCTAAATATTTTCAGGGGATAAAAATCAAGATGGCCAAAGTGTTGCTGTTTTCTTTGTTTGACTACTCCTAGCTGCAGAAAAAACTCTCTTTTTTCTGTCTTTGCAATTAAACAACACTCAGTTTTATGGCACAGGGTCATACTGCTGTAGGGATAATCGCGCGGCCAAATAATGCTGCAGGCAAAACTGCGCAAACCAAAACAATGTCAGTGAAAACACCAACAATACATCCACTGCACACAACCTATTGACTACAATGGGACATTTTCTTTTTTTGTGGGGGCTACTGATTCACCAGATAGAAAACCACAACTTTACTTAGCAATCCTCCATCCACTGATGCTACTTCTGCAATCCCTGTTAAAAGTTTAGATAACACTGATTCCAAGCCAATGATTTTTATGTATGTCACTTTCAAGTCTGATCAGGACCTGATTGTCAGACTGTCTTATATTATGGGTACACTTAGATATCAGTCCTGCAAACTTTGCCTGTGCAACACAACAGTGCCAATGTCATTTTCTGAATTAGTGATAAGAATTGTTAGAAATGGGGACTGGTTTCCAACTTCTAACACCTGCAAAAGTGAAAATCCCTTGTAAGAGCAACAAACTACCTTCATACCATCGCAGTATGAGAAGGAATGCAGTAAGGACAACAATTTTGATCATCCCACTTTATCTGAGGAGGAGATGATATGGCTACAAATTTGGAAACAAAAAGTGATCTAATTAATCTAACTAAACTAATTTCTTTACTCTGACTTGGTAATTTAAAAGCAGTAGGGCTGAACAAAATTAGAAAATTCCAATTTTGTGGAATTTTCATGAAATTCCACAAAAATCCATGAAATGTCATACAATCTCAGAATTTGGTGGACTTCTCCAACATTTTTCAATTGTTCATAACTCAGCCAGTTTTATAGACATGTGTCTACAATTTAGCACATGTAATGGTCAGATGGGGCCCTAAAATTATAAGAAATGTTTGTGACACTTGGATGAGAGTTGGAAAGTTATAGGGGTACAAATTCTTGCAATTTATTATTAATGTGAAAGTTTTTCAAAAACATTTCTGTGCTTATAACTTAATCACCTTTGGAGCTAGATAATTGAAAATGTATATGCATACTTTCTTGGAATAGTCATATCAACTGCTAAATAGAGAGGCAATTGAATGGTTGTGTAAATTGTAAGTTACAGGAGTTCAAAAATTCACTATTTAATTATTTTGGTAAATTGTGTGAACATTTTCAAAATATTTGGATGGACATACCAAAGAAAATATTTCCTAGAATCTAATTGAGCTGGATAAATATGGTTTAGTAGGTTAAAATGTATCATAGCTACTTCAGACATTACTAATTGGCAAAATCTGCTCAAAAATTCATGGATGCATAATAGGTAATGCCACTAGAATTCCACTTGTGCAATTTAATTTTCACAAAGTACGTATCACCACTGAATCACCTTACCTCCACTAGCATCCTGACCCTGCAATACCCCTTCAACATTCCAGCGACAGTGATGCCCAGTGTCATGGTCTAGCATTAGTAAAGATATCAAGATACTTCTGTCAAAATGGCATAAGTTACAGCTAGTTGTAAGGCTTGATGTCACTTGGCGCCATTGCTTTCCAATAGTAAAAACTAAGCATTTTTATCTACAGGGTTGTTAAAGAGTCAGCAGGTGGCATTGTACAGAAACAATGCTGCATCATGCATGTACTTCCACAAGTCACTAAGTCAGTGAGCTGTAGTGGTTATCTGACATATTGCAAGAATTCAGGCTAGTGCAAAGTGATGTCCATGATGATTCTTCACAGTTTGACCCTCGAGATCGTGACCTGACATCTCATTTTTTTTTTTCATTTTAGTTGTTTTTTAACCAGGTATAGCACACTGAGCTGAAAGCTTTTTTATAGGAGCGACCTGGGAGCACATTTGCTGCCACTATACTTTTATTATGGAGCCTCCTATGAATGCTACCTTATTGTCACTTTACCCAGCCATTACCTTCCTCTACAGTGACAACTCAGGTGTATGACTGGGTAAAATGTATGGTTATGACTTCAACAAAAGTATCACAGCATTCCAAAATTTCTCAAAACACTAATAAAAGTCCACTTTAATTACTAAAGTCATTTTTAAATCTTTGGCTGCTTATAACTTGACCAATCTTTGAACATGAGATTAGAGAGTTGACACACACAGCTTCTTTTTTTCCATGTTGTTTTTTTCTCCAGGCCAGCAGTTCATCTCTCAGGGTTATACCCTTTCTACAGGGATATGCATTTTGTTCCCTTTCATCTCCCCTGGTGGGAGCTGTGCCTCTATCAATCTCAGACAGCCACATCTTCCCTGCTGCAGAAGCAAGCTCCCTGGCCCAACCACAGAGGTTGCTGTGTGCTGGAGGAACCCACTGCCAACCCTTTATAATTGAGATGCACTGCTGAGTGACAGTTGTCTTGGCCATGGCCTGCTTAGAATCAGACTTTCTGGTTCCACATCTGAACCCAGGTCATCAGCATGGCAATGCAAAACTCTGCTAATGGATCATTAGAGTGGCTTCAAAGCCCAATATTTACAGTCAAGCAACATAACATTGATGATATTCTGTTCTCTAGTTTTAAAGTTATAGGAGTTTAAAATTTTGCATTTTATATAAGTACGAAGTGCAATTTTAAAATGTTTGAATGTTTGGAGGCTTATAACTCAATCACCTTTAAAATACTTGGTGCACATCTGTATGGACTTTTAGAAAGTAATCATTTCAAATTTGGTACAATTTGGACATATACTTTGCAAATCAGATGGAAATAACCAAAATCATAATTTTGACAAACTTTTGTGAACTTTTCACAGAAAGTCTGTGAAATTTTGCAGCAGCAAAATCATATTTTCACCATAATTCCACTGGTAGAAGATAAATTGTGTCCAGCCTTAAAACATAGTCTCAGGTGAACTAGAGGAATTAAATGTGTATAAGATGCCTATAGTTATCTAGAATATTACATTTGTTTTATCTTTAATATCAACTCAGATATAGATATTAATACTGTATAATTTTCCCATTTGCAGATATACCAGGAACATGAAGGTTTATTTTTCCTTTATATATATTTGCTACTTCAACAGACTATGTGACGGAGTAAACATTTTAACAGTAAGACACTGCTAGGTATGAATAACCCTAATTAAGGCAGGTCTTGCCCTGATGATATTATTTTTGCTGCAACCATTTTTAATTCATGTCTATGATTCTCTCCCTCTCATATGGATTTATAATCCTTTTTATATACTGTATAACACAAAATATCCGCACAATCAAATTTCTGCGCGGTGTAGAATCCCAGAGTAATTGGCGTTACCTTATATTAGCACTCTGTTGGTCATTTTTGCAACCCGGAAGTCAGCTGTCAAAAATCCAAAATCGCAAAAGCA
This sequence comes from Neoceratodus forsteri, assembly GCA_016271365.2. NCBI lineage: Eukaryota > Metazoa > Chordata > Ceratodontiformes > Ceratodontidae > Neoceratodus > Neoceratodus forsteri. The sequence continues at coordinate 602,924,288 of CM057449.1, read as the reverse complement.
CAAAAACGAAGCAGTAGAGACGCCGGTGCTCATTGATGTTTTGGTGTCTGACTTAGCTGAGCATTAGTGGAGCCTAATACCTAATACCCAAACTACTGAACTACTGAAGATACCGCACGTACTTGCTAAACATGTCACTAATGTCCTGGCTTAAGAAGAAGCCTGCTGTGAAGAGGGACTTGTCCAGGGAGCCACTTTGTGCTGTCAATTTGAGTCAAACTGCAGCAGTGCCTTTGACAGTTGCTGAGGCTGTAGTGGCAGAACTCTCAGAGCCTCCGGTGAAAAAGCGAAGAACCGAGTATGTTAAGTACACTGCTGAGGTACAGTTTGATGTTGGGAAGTATGCAGTAGAGAATGGGGTTATGAATGCTGTGCAGTTTTACAGCAAAAAGTACACAGCAACCATTAATGAGAGCACTGTTCATGGTTTTAAGAAAGATTACCTTACACAGCTGATAAAAATCCCTGACCCTTTCAAACTTACTCTTCAGTTACCTATTAAGCCTCGCGGATGTCCTACCCTGCTCCTTGATGATGTGGAGCTGGAGTTGCATAACATTATAAAGAGTTTCTGGTCAGAGGGTGCTGTTGTTAATGCCAGAGTTGTTTCTGAAATTGCCTCTGGTGTGGTAAAGGCACACAACCCTGACCTTCTGGCAGAGAATGGTGGGTAGCTAACCTTTAGCAGACAATGGTGTTGGAAATTACTGAGCTGGATGGGGTTTTCTAAATGTAAGGCCACAAAAGCAGCTCGTAGAACACCACTTGACTTCCCACAACTGAAGTCCACATTTCTGCAAAGGATTTCCACAGCCTGTAGCCAGGAACTTATCCCACTAGCTCTGGTGATTAACTTGGATGAAACTGGAGTACAGTTAGTGCCATGTAGTCAATGGACTATGGCAGCTACTGGCTCCAAACAGGTGGAGGTCTTAGGATTAGGGGATAAGAGACAGGTACCTGTCGTCCTAGCTGTTCGGAGGTTTTGGTCCCTTATGTACAGAAAATAAAGAAACAGATGGACCTTCCAGATGAACAAAGATCCTTGCTAGTTATGGATCTGTTCAGGGGGCACACGACTGAAGATGTTCTACAAGCTCTGGAACATGTCATAATTCCAATTTTCGTGCCTGTCTCATGTACTGATTTACTACAGCCACTGGATTTAACTGTCAATAAGATTTTTAAAGATCAACTGAAGCAACATTTCACTACCTGGTATGCCAATACTGTGTCAGAGCAACTATGGAATGGTCATGCTTGTGGTGACATCAGCATCGACCTCTAAATGCAAACACTGAAAATTAAAAATGCTCAGTGGTTGGTAGACAGCATAAGCACACTCAGAGAGAGAGCGAGAAGAAGACATAGTCAAGGGGTTCCAGCAGGCAAGGATAACAGAAGCTCTCGCTATGTGTCTCAATTACTAAACAAAAAAGAAGTACAGTAATATCAAGCACGCCCCCTTTAGCACTCCGATGCCTTCTTTTAAAAATCAATTAATAACACAAAGCAGAAGATCACAAAGCACAAAATGAATATGAGCGCTATATAAGCAGAAGTAGAAGCCCTACAGTATCCCCAGTATGAGCACATCTGTGTTCATGCAGTATCCCATTGAATATGAGCATTCTGTTTTAAACGGTAAAAGCACCATGAATGAATATTAGTTCCCCAACACCAATAAATGAAAGACAGTAAATAACATTTTAAAGCAAAAAATAAATGGGTGCTAGTTACACTGCCATTATTCTTTTGTGTATATAAAACTGAAAATCTAATAAAATATGAATGAACGTCAGTGTCAGTGGCTCAGTAGGTAGCACACTCGCCTCTGAGGCCAGGAAATCAGAGGGCTGTGGTTCAATTCCCACATATGGCACTTGGGTTACTATCCCAATACTGACACTGCAGTGCAGCACGAGAGGGGTGCTGCACTTCTGAGGTGCCATCTTTCGGATGAGATGTTTAACCAAGGTCCCATCTGCCTGGATTGGTGGTAGTTCAGGTGGATGTTAAAAATCCCATGGCACTTATTGAAAAGAGTAGGGGAATTTTTTTATTAACATAATCAGCAAACCAAAATGAATACAAACAGTATTAAGTCACACAAAATAATAAATAAATCATATAGAAAATAATAACAAATAAGTATTATCAGAGCAATGTAAAAGGAATGATGCGAAAACAGTCACCCCCCCCCCCAAAAAAAAGAGTAGGGGAATTATTTATTGTTAGAAACAAAACATCAGTACATACACGAAAATAAATGCATGAACCATCAAAAAGAAAAGTATAAATCCAACAAGTTTCTGAAGAAAAACATAAAATAAAATAACACAAAAAAGAACAAAAACAACCAAAGCCCAACATCATAAACAGAGTAAATCAGTCTTCAGACAATAAAGTCATTAGTTGAATTAAATCCAAAAAAACATGCTTCCAGTATTCATGGAATTGAGGAGCTGGCAAAAAGTCTGATTCAAAAGTCTTCTGAGTCAGCAAAGCCGTTTCAATATATTGAAGTAGAACCAAAGGTAGGGTGCAGGAATGCTGTAGGGAAAATAAACAACGTGCCTGCCACATATAAAATTTAATGCTTGCAAAAACAACATTAAGTGTGTTGGGATAATAAAGTGAGAAGGAACCTGAAAAATCCCCAAGAATTAAGCATTCAAAAGAAACATGTCTAGTGCTCCCATCCCCATTTTTTAAACAAAGCAGACCAAAAAAGCTTGGCATAATGACATGAAAGAAAAATATGTTCCAGTGTTTCCTCTACCCCAAGACATTCAGTACGAATACATTGTCTTTCAGTTATAGCTTTGTGTTTTAAATTACCCTCAACTCCCATTCTCCCATGGCAACAAAGCCAAGTAACATCCCACATTATAGCAGGAATGCGCTTATCATTTAAAACCCTTAAGGCCAAATATGTTTTGTTGGGGAAGCATTTAGGAAAGTCAACCATGACCAAAAAATTCCGGGCCATTATATCAGCATACAAGGCCTTCCTAGAAAGTTGATAAATCCCAGGTTTACTAAGTTTCCAAGCCTGTAATTTGGATGCTACAGAACAAAGAAATGTAGGGACTCCCGATGTAATCTTAACAATAGGAACCTCAGTGGACCATTTAGCCACAAAGTCCTGTGTCAAAAACAAATCTCCAAAAGTCCCATGAGATTGCCTGATATTGTGTTGGCTCCTTAAAAGTAGAAGTAATAAAAAAGGAATAGCAAAAAAACAGAAGATTAATCATATTAAGTCCCCCCGCAGCTATACGTAAATATGTAAAATCACGTTTTACCAGATTCAAGCGGCTTCCCCAAAGCACTTGGAAGAAAATGCTGTACAATCAAGTTTCATAATGTTTTGGCAAGGGAAATATGAAACAGATATATAAAAATAAAGGAAGAAGGAATTTCTTTATAACTGAAACACGCTTTTGTTTGGAAAAGGACCAAGATTTCCATAATTGTACTTTGCGTTCCCCCAATTCAATACATTGTTTCCAATTAATATCAACTAAATCTCCATTACCAAAATAGCATCCTAAAATTTTAATGGGGCCAGCAGTAATAGCTATCTGCCCTATAAATGAATCAAAAGGTCCTGTTCCCAAAAAGATACCCATACTCTTTTCATAATTAACTGTTGCCCCAGAAATGGTACCAAACTGAGTTAGGATGTCAAGGGCAATAAGGCCAGAAGCTGTATCATGAAGGAAGAGACACATATCATCTGCATAAACAGCAAGCATCTGAGCAGGAATTTCTGGAGCTGGAGAAAGGCCTATTATATCCTGACGCTTGAGAAGTTCCCAAATTAATGGGTCCAATACAAAAGTATAGAGCAAAGGACTGATAGGACAGCCCTGGCACAAACCACTATGAAAATTGGCACCTCGCCATGTAAGTCCATTCACCAAAGGGAAAGACTTGGCTGATTTATACAAAAGGGTTACCCAGGCCCTAAATTTCAGGGAGAACCCGTATCTGTAAAAAACTTGGAATAAAAAATCATGAGAAACTTTATCAAATGCTTTTGTTTGATCAAGTGACACTAAGTACTGGTGAAGTTTCTGTAAATGACTACACTCACATATATTTCTAAGCAGTGTTAAGTTTTGCTGGATATTGAGGCCTGGGATTGAACAGGTTTGAACCGAGTGAATGTGGGTCGAGGCCACACGTTGCAGTCTAGGCATAAAATGGCAGAGAAAATTTAATAATCTGTATTCAAAAGGCTAATCAGTCTCCAATTACTAATATCATGTTTAACCCCTTTTTTGAATAAAAAAATAATCAAGGCGTCAGAAAAATTTGAAAATGGTATATCTGAATCAAGCATTTCATTATAAACATTAGTTAAAATACCACTAAACTCATCCAAAAATGTTTTATAAAATTAATTAATAAGGCCATCTGGGCCAGAGGACACCCCAGTCTTAAGATGAACAATTTCCCACTTAACCTCAGCTTGATAAATGGGTAGTTCTAAATCCCTACTTTGGGCAGTAGACAACTCTGGGGGAGAAAAAGTAAAGAGCTTGTCCCAGTCACCCTGTGATTGAAAAGCCCTTCCATGCTGATTTTGCAAAACCTGTTGGATGATGTGTAACATAGCTGCATCAGAAGTTTTTAAAACATCTTCTTAGTCAAAAAGACCATCCATTTGCTTCTTTTCTAATGCTTGCTTGAAAGCCAAGAAAGGGTCAGAGACAGGGGTGGATTTCAGACCATAGGACAACTCATCATGAATACGACAAGCTTTCCCATAGTGAAATTATTTCATCTTAACCTTGAGCCGATTAATCTGGTCCTATATTCTAACGTGTGAAAAAGTGGGCAGGGATAGCAGCTTGTAGAACTGATCCCTATGTCCTAAATATGCAATATAATCCTCAGTTAAAATGGATTTATGAAAGGAGGAGGAAACATGCCAAAATTCAAGTTTGGTGGCTGCCCGCCATTCGCCCCTTGAATCGTAAAGCCCAACTATCGACTGTTGCTGCTCTAAGGTTTCCCTGATGACAGTCTGGAAACATACCTGAGCTAGCAATATTGGATTCAGTTTCCATCTTGTGGATTTAGCAGGAAATCTAGGAGGAATATGGGAGAGATTAAAGCCAACTTTTAATAGCATGTGATCAGAGAACTTGGAAGGGGTTAAATCAAACCTGACTGGTGTTAAATAACGGGAAGAAAAAACAAAATTAATTCTAGTAGCATAACTGCTACGTTGGTAGGTAAACCCAGAGTCAGAATGTAAAGCCCTATAGGTATCCTGTAAAGAAGCTTTCAAAAGGAGTTTATGAAGAGCATGAGAATCACAGTAAACTTTAAGTTGTAACTGATTCTTTAATCTCAGATCCAGGCCACAGTTAAACCCCCAAATGACATGTCTGGGGGAAAATAAATAATGCTCGATTTCATTAAACAAGTCAATCCTAGCTGATTTTACTTGTGGGGCATAGATGTTGATTAGACTGAGGGGATAACCTTTGCAAAAACAATCCAAAAGTAATGCCCTCCCTGGGACAACATCTACTAATTGTAAAACTTGAACCTGTGTATGATAAAAAAGAATCCCAACCCCATCCGCGGCATCGGGACCAAAGGACCATAAGGAAGGACCACAAACCCATGATTTTTTAGTTTGAGTAATATCTAACAAGGAAGAAAATCTAGTTTCTTGCAAAAACAGGATATCTGCAGCCTGTGACATACAATAATGTAAAAGCCCCAGATGCTTCCTTGAATTCTTTATACTGCATGTGTTAAGGGAGATTAGGTGTAATAAAGCAAGAAAAAAAAATAAGGTTTTGTCCTTTTTATGCTTATGCCTAGACTTTTTTTTGATTCCAGTAATGTAGTAGCCCCCTCATCATCGCATTCCACACCTGACAGGGCTCCTGAGGCAACCGAAATGTCAGACTCTGAGTCCCCATCTGGGTCCTGCAGAACCTGAAAAGTATTCTGAGTAGAAACTGAGGCCATCTGGGCAAGTTCTTTTGCATTTGACCTCATAATTCTTTTAGGATGGGGTTTCTGAAATTCAGAATCCTGGGGGGAGGGGGAGGTAAGGCAGTTAGATCCGACAGGGAATGCTCTGTCGTTTCTGCTCTCTGGGGAGCATTAGGAGTCATAGAACTAGAATCTGAAGTGGAAGCTTGAGGAGCAGGGGCACCAGGTGGAGCTGAGGTGGAAGGCCCATTTGTAAATGAGCTTGCATCATCAGTTCTAGGCCGAAACCTGTCTTGTGCTTCAGAAATTAAGGTTTCTTTATCAAGGCCCCCTGAATTGTTTTGCCCTGCATGAGGACACTGATGATAAGCATGACCCGGCACATCACAAAAGTTGCATCTAAAAACATTTTGGCAAGTCCCACTATCATGGCCCAGATCCCGCAAAGTGCACATTTAATTTTGTCACATGCACTGCTTAAATGACTGGTACTCCCACATTTATAGCAGGCCTTAGGTTGACCCGGATAAAAACACACTCCTCTATCTTTCCCCAAAAAAAGGCTATTAGGAATGTGCTGTACATTATCCCTCACAGTGTGTAGCTTGATCTTAAATTTCCAGCTCCCTGTCCAGATACAGTACCTTCTCTATTGATAATTGGCTCTGGAGAACCAAGTACTGTACATTTGCTTTCTAGCCAGTAAAGAATGTCCCCCACGTTAACCCCCTCATTCCTGAACATAACATTAATGGTCTTACATAAAGGCTTGGTAATAGGTATAGCCCAGAAAGGTGTCCATAATGGAGTGGTCTTTAAGGCATCATATTTTTGCCGGAATCTGTCCAGGCCTGAAAAAGACCTAAAGCTTACGTCAAACGTGTCCTCCACTCTGATATTGATGAGGGCATATATGTCAGAGGCCTGAAAGTTTATGGAATTCTTCAGCAGCTATCAGGCAACAAAAAATTGATCAGGGTGCTCCTGCAGGCCCCCTCTATAATGAAGGTGAACAGAGTTTCGCCTGGGGGCCTGTTCTAGCCTATTATTTTTGAACAAGTCAGAATATCGTGGGCCAAAACAAAAAGACTCCCTCTGGGGAGACGGGGGGAGGAGTGTGAGGTAGATCAGAGCCATCCCCCTCTAAAGGTACCTGTTCATTAATAGCAGGGATAATACAGTCACCTGAGGTATGTAAGACTGAATCTGACCCCGCAGGAGCTGACTCAGAGGTTCCAGAAGTCGAAGCTGGTGTAGGAGTAAAAGAAGTCCATTCAGAATCTGTAAGCCAGTCCCTGTCCTTCAAAATCTAGCCCACGTCTGCCAAGGCTTAATCCTTGCTCCAGTCAGCCAAGGGAAAGTAATCAGCCCGAAATCTTGACTTCTGCATTCCACCGCGGGCGTCATCAGCCGTAGAAATCTGTTTAGGGTCCATGTCAAAATTCCGAGGTGAACATTCAACCGACTGACTGTTAGGGATGCCAACAAAATCATCACCATCCCCCAGAACACTTACAGAAGAAATGTTCATCAAAGCAGCAGTATCTAAAACCTCCTTGTCAGGAGAAGACGCAGAGCGTACAATCCCATCTGAAACGCCCTCTGCACAGCTCCTACTGCACACATCACCTGGAAGTTCAGAAGTTACATCTCCATTGTCTGCCACATCTCGGGGTGAAGCCACGAAAGGTTGAGCTCTAGCAAGCTCCTCTCCAATCTTGAAACTCACATCTGTCTCCATGAAAGGTTGAGCAGCATCTGCCATTTTGCAGATGCACAGCCACAGCTCCCCCTACCGCCAGCAATGCAGTAGGGGAATTTCCCCAATGTCTGGCCAAATTTCCCTCATCCACTAAAAATACCACAAACAGCTTAATCTGGTTCAAATTCAGTTGCTTACCATCTGTATTCCCCCCTCCCCCCGCAGTTGCCCCTGAAAAAGGAACTTCCAGGCCCAGTGGGCTTACCAGGTCAACAAAATTCAACAAACAAACAAAAAAAGAAATATTTTTGTCAGTTTTCAGTATTTTGGAATTTTCATTTGTATGCTTTTCTTGAGTGAATTAACAGTGTTATTGGCTTCTGTAGGTTTTCCATGGTGGTTCCTGCTCCTACCTGATAGTACCTGGTCTGTGTGTTTTCTGTGTCCATGACTGCACCCTGTCTGTATCCTGGGGGCAGACAAGTAACTGCTTTCACTGCAAACACCAATGTTACTATTTGAATGGATCGCAGTGGGTAAGTGAATGCCAGTTGATCTGCACTCTCACTCTGTCCCTGAACAACATGCATAGGAGTGCACACAGGGCAAGCACTGGGACATAGAACTGAAAGACACACAAAGCCCAACCATCTGAAAAATTGCTGTACACTCACTACCAAATAGACAAACTAAATTATTCAATGCAAATGGACAATCCCATTTATTAAACACACAGGTCACCAAACCAACAAAGTCCAGCCAGCCGACAGTCACCTAAACATTTTACAACCTAATTTTTACTTCCTTTAGGGACCTCCCTTCCTGGGAGCCAATTGTCTCACTTCTGCAGTACCATCTGATTCCCAGTGTGGCAATCAAGGGCTTCCACAAAACCTTTGTCCACCAGGTATCAGTGTAATACCCTGCCTCCAGGCCATTGAGCTGAACCTGCCCTTTACTCGTAAAAAATGGTAATATCTCATAGCGTGGTTAAAATAATACAAATCCTGGGCTAGCAATAGAGGTGGCTATGCTGGAACAAAAAACACAATTGTGCCTTTTTTGCTTCATTTGGTTCATCTTATAACAGGCCTATTGTAATGTAACTTATTATATATAAAAAAAAACACAATAACATCAGAAATATCACCAGATTTCAAAGCACTTTCACCCAACAGCTATTCAAAAGAGCCTGCAATCCTTTATGTTATTTATAATTTCTTTTTCTTCACTCCAAGACTTTCAAAGGGAAAGGCATAGGTATCAGATGTCAGCTAAGGGGAGAATTAAGCCAGCCACCATTGATAATCTGAATGCTATGGCTGGGTACCTACTAAGGACTAGCCAATGCCGATTTTGTAATTGGTGCATGTGCCAAAGTTATGCACTTTCACCTTCAACTCAGCCCAATTGAACTTATGGACTCCTCAGATGACTTTGCCCATTTGCCAAATAATTAAAAAAATGAAAACACTCTAACCTATCCCATGTGGCCACAGCTAGCCCTATGTCCACTCCTTTCCCCACTTCAGTCACTCTGCCCCTCCTCCCCATCCCTAGTCATTTATTTGTACCATATTTTACCACTTTGAAGCAGCCACTGTGTAGAAGCCACCCATGAATACAAGCCACATCTAAAAAAAGTTTACTAATGCCCCATTGGCACAGTGGTAATGCTATTGCTCACAACACCAGTGGCATGAGTTTGGGAAAAACCTCAGGTTGTCATGGTCCAGCTGGGGGATGAGAACTGAGTATCCCAGAAGGACTCTCTCTTCCTCTGTGGAGGCAGGGTTCCAACCTCCACTGTGATACTGACACCAAGGTGACCACAGGTGGCAGTGTGGCTAGACAACTGAGGGGAGGGTGGAGAGGTTGCTGATGTTGGTGGGCAGACATGCATGTAGTGTGTGCGGCTTCACCTTGACATCCACATAGGCAATGTCCCAGGGGATGTGAGAAGAAGCAAAATGGCCCCAGTACCTCCACAATGACAGCTGCAGTACATCCCAGGTCTCTACTTCCCCAGCGCATGGCACCACCTGACAAAAATCAGAAGCTTGGGAGTAAATCTCCCTCCTCCCTGACCCTGCCTGGGGGGTACATCCAAGGCTCCATGGAGGTAGATGACCATGGCTCAGGGAAACCACAGGACTGGGAGGTTGCTGGCAGGTGCTGAGAACACAGGAGAAAAGGGGGCATGAAAAGAAATTTAAAAAAAAGAAAAAGAAAAAGTTTACTAACAGAAGCTACCTCGACTTATAGCTGTGGCTTCTAGGGGGGGGGGTAGATTTGAAAATGGTGAAATTCAACTGTTGCCTCCATGACACTCAAATAACACCAAAAGAAAGGAAATGTGTAATGAGCACTGGAAAAATATAGGAGTACTTTTTTTTTAATTTGATATACTTTATTCATTTTGTATTTTTTAAACCATACAATCACAGCAGACAGCTTAACATGTTGTTAAAGAGAGTACAACTGGTAATAGACAATTACATGAAATACAGTTAAGTTGCCTGCCACTCTCCTCCCACATCCCCTCCCACCCCCCATCTGCCACGTGGTCTAGAGAAGAACTGTTGTGAGGAATATAGATATGACAATACTGGCTTCAGGATTATACCAAATGGATACATCCTTCATTTAACACACTGGTACAAATTTAGTAATAATGGAAATTATTGCACCGATATGACAGTGTGTAGTGTATCCCATCTATTCCTATAACTTCCCAATCTATTTTTGGTACCAGCGATTGTGTGCTCTGCTTGTAAAGCAAGCATGATTTCCTTGAACCATTCTAAGTAAGGTGGTGTGGATGAATCTAACCAGTGTCTTAGTATTACTTCCTTAGCACACATAGAGATTAAAGCAATATGGGCTCTCTGCTGTGACCCTGGAACCTGCTTGAAATCGCTCAAAATACAGTACATACTTCAGGACTGAAGCTATCAGCAAGTGTAAGTAAGGGATTAAGATGATTTTGTATATCCATCCAAAAAGACTGGATATTCTCACAGTTCCATAACATATGGAATAAGTCAGCAGAATCTTTTTGACATTTTGGACACTTGCTGGAAGATAAGGCCCACATTTGATGCATTTTAGATGGTGTATAATATAAATGTTGGTTAATATAGAACTGCTTAAGTCTGTAGCTATCCCACTTGATGTATTTATATAGATGTTTCCAGATTCTGGACCAATTCCTCTGAGGAGGGTTCGGATTGAAAATGTTGTCCCACCAATAAAACCGTTGACCTTCCAAATCAGCAATTTTCTTGAGGAGAAATTTATATGAATAGGAAATAATGTGAGATATAGGGACGGATTCTTAATATGGGAGTAAGGAAGACATTAGGGAACTCTTCCATACCCCAGTGCCAAAATGGGAAACTAAAAGATGAGATACTTGAAAGAACTTAAACTCTTGATTTGCAGGCCATTTAAAAATGGAACTTGCTTCTGTAAAAGAGTGCAGCTTTTGGTTTTGAACCAGCTGATCTACGCTTTTCACTCCCATTTGTGGCCAAAAAAGGTGTTGTATAACTGTCTTACCCGCTATTAAAAGGTTAGGGTTAGAGAACAGGGGCTGAGCTATATCTCTATTTGCGTCTACTTTGAGTAATTTATTTAACTGATGCTGAGTGCTAATTAAGGCATATAATGATGTATCCTGCAAGGATTTGGGGACATTCTTCCTAGTAATAAAAGGGAGAGTCTTAGGGTCAAAACCATTCTCCAAACATAGAGCCTGTTCAATTCTGACCCAGGAGGGGCAGTTGGGAGAGTCCAACACTACTTCTGAGGGAAGTAACCAGAATCTAATCCTTGCCAGATCTATGGCTAAATAATATATATAAAAATTCAGGGCTTGAAGGCCACCATCAATTTTCTGACGAGTAAGTTTAAGGTAGTTTTGTATAACTTTCTTCCCCTGCCAGATGAAAGTACTAATGATTCTATGTATGTGTGAAAACCATGACATCAGGAGGACCCCATTGAACATTTGCAAAGGGTATAAGATTTGGGGCAGCACATTCAGTTTTATTATGCTCAAACGACCCCATAATGAAATAGGTAATTTTGACCATCGCTTAAAGTCTTCCGATAGGGTCCTAATTAGAACATCTAAATTAATTTTTTTCATTACTCGTGAAAAGGGATGCAGTAGGATTCCGAGGTATTTGAATTTTGCCGTATTCCATCTTAAGCCCAAGTAATCGATTTCGCTCTTGAGGGTAAATTTATTAAGGGGAAATACTTCCATTTTTCCGATATTCAGCTTATAGTTTGAAATGGACCCAAACTGCGATATGTTGTGAAAGGCTTCCAGAAGAGATTGGGTTATGTTGGTGATATGCAGAAGTAAATCATCTGCATAAGTCGATATTTTGTCGTATGGCCAAATAGTATCCCGGATACCGTCTCTGAATTTTTTATTTTCCTGATAAGTGATTCCAAGTACAAATTAAAAAGGTATGGGGAAAGTGGGCAGTCTTGTCGAGTACCCTGGGATAATGTAAAAGATAGGGAAAGAACACCGTTATAGTAAATTTGAGCTTTTGGTAATGTATATAATATTTTGACCCATTGTATAAATTCCTGTGGAATATGATATTTGGCCAATAACAAAAAGAGATAGTCCCAAGAGACCCTATCAAAATCCTTTTCTGCATCCAGGCATACAAGAGCTGTGGAAGTATTGAGATCCCTGGATGCAGAAGAGAGGTAGGCTACCTTTCTGAGGTGGTCTGAAGATAGTCTCCCTTTAACAAATCCAACCTGTTCTATACTGATTATGGACTCCCAGACCTGGCTTAGTCCAGATGAGATTATTTTAGCTAAAATCTTGAAATCCATGTTGATTAGAGAGATTGGTCTATAGTTTGGAGTAAGGAGAGGATCTTTATCTGGTTTAGGAATGACAATTAATAAAGTCTAATTCATGGAGGTATCAGAAATACCTTCATTAAAAATGTATTGATAAGTGTCAAGGAGAATAGGTGCAATCTTTTCTTTAAATGTTTGATAAAAATTTGTAGTGAATCCGTCTGGACCAGGCGATTTATCATGTGATAAGGAATCTATTGCTTCCTGAACTTCTATTAGAGTAATAGGGGCTTCCAGGATTTTGCTCTGTGCCTCTCATAACACTGGAAGATCAATGTCTAGGAAACAATTATCCATTTGTTGGGGCAAGGAGGAGTGGACTAGGACTAAGTAAAGATGCTGATAGTAGTCGTGAAATGCATTCACAATGTCTGGAGGAGAGGTTAATAAAACCCCTGAAACTGAGTAAATTGAGGTAACTATCTTGTCAGCCATTTGAGTATGGAGATGGAGGGCCATAAGCCTCCTGGCCCTTTCTCCCTGATCAAAGTAAGATATTCTAGACCGAAGCATAAAAAATTTGGCCTTTTCAGCTAACAACTGACTGTACTGTGCATGAAGAGACTCTACCTTTACCCAGTCTTCTATTGGGGTAGATGGTGAAAGGAGGTCTTCTTGTTCCTCTATTTGGGCCAGAATTGCTGTTAGGGCTACTGCTCTCTGCTTTTTTCATTTTGATGCCAGGTGAATAGATTCACCCCTCAATGCACATTTCAATGAGCCCCACAAGAAATCTTTTTTAGGCATTGTAGGGGCATTAATATCCATAAAATTAGATATGAAAACCTGAAGGAGTTGAATTTGTTCTTCTGATTTCAAAAGTTGACTGTTTAGTTTCCAGATTCTGTCCCTTTGTATGTTAGGTGAAATATCAAGAAATACTTGGGCGATATGATGGTCAAAAATTACTTTAGAGGAGTAGTATGCTAAAGAGGCACCCGGTATAAGGTCTGTTGACATAAGAAAATAATCCAATTGGGAGAAGCAGTGGTAAGAAAGGGAATGGAATGAGAACTCTTTACTGTCTGGGTGTAGTAGCCTCCAGTGGTCTATAAGGCCCATGGAATGCATTAGCTCGTGAAGTGCTTTTTGCCCTGGGGTTGGTTTTTGCTTTGTCTGAGTCATTCTATCTAGCTGGCTGGAGAAAACCAGATTCCAGTCTCCCCCCAACAGTGTTTGAATTCAAGTCCAGGGGGCAAGGGTGGTCATAAGTCTAGCATAAAATTCCGGGTCATCAACATTGGGACCATATATGGATCCTAATATTAACTGTAATTGGCTTAATATGGCCCTAAGAATCACATATCGGCCTCCAGGATCAGCAATTTGGTGAATGAGATGGAATGGGATTCTCTTAGATATTAGAATAACTGTCCCCCTTTTAGGAGAATCAATTCCAGAACCAAATACCTGGCCCACCCAATTTCTCCATAAATAATTTATTTGATTGGGCAATAAGTGCGTCTCTTGCAGAAAAGCTACATCTATTTGCAAGCTTTTCAGATGAATTAGTACTTTGGTTCTCTTGGCTGGGGTCTGAGCTCCTTTTATATTCAAAGAACAATAATTAAGACCCATTCTGACTGAGACTAAATCTTAGCAAGGTGAAATATGTTCTAATAGGAAGGAACCAGTACAGAACATCTGTTTTAGCTATAATACCTCTCAGACCAGTGGCAGACTTCCCCTGTGTTATCCCTCTACCTCCCACGACCCCCTTTACTTAAACCCTGACTTCCAATTCTCTGAAAGTACTCCCTTGACCCTCCCACCTTACCATTAGTCCTTAGTGTCTTAAGGGGCCCAATCAGGCAAATTGGTGTGGGAAGATCAAAACCCAATATATGGTTCATGACTGCTTCCAGGTTACAGACACTCCAACTCCTGCCCCGTTCCCCCCCAGACTTAGATAACAAAATGATTACTGTAAAAAATAATCCCTACTATGATCTGAACCCAGATATAATAACAATGTGTAAGTACCCCCCAGATAAGGTTGAGTTGAAAACTTTGTGACAATTATCCCTATATCGTAACATTACACTCATACTTAGTTATGGTTACCACTAATTTAAAGAATTTAACTCCTAAAGTTGTATATATACAGTAATGGAGCATATCCTTACCATAACAAAACTAATAAACTTTAACATTATATCCAAATGGCGTTTAAATCTGCTGTAACTGGGAATGATAGACCCATGATTGTAATAAACAGGTGTATTACACATAAACACCCTTTCTATTTGGAACAGTTGTATTTAAAACTGAAAACTGAGAAGGAAAAAAAAAGTTAATTATTGTCCAGCACTCTAATTTGAGAATGATTCCGGTCGTAGCCAGACTGATTTACATGATTAGGCTGCCTATATATATATATATATAACAATGAAAAAAAAAAAAGAACCCAGGGAAGAAAAGAAAAAAAAAAAGGGAAGGAAAACCCCTCCATTGCATCCAGAGAACTACTGTACTGGACTTGATTGTATTTACCTAGAAGAAACAAAGGAAATGGGTGACCATTTACTACCCAGCATAACTAGTCTAACCTAAAAGTCCAAATAAAATTCACTGGACTGCAATCATTCGCACCTTCTAGCGAGACCTCCACTGAGGTGTTAACCAAAAGCACTTGTTGGAAGTCAAGTGAGCTCCACAAGAAAGAAAATGTTGACAACCTTCATGCCATTGCCCTTTATATGTCAGAGTGAACCGGGGTATACACAAACTGGAGCTCGCTGCCTCTAAAATAAATAAAAGGAATGTGTTCTCTCCCTGGTGCTCCCTATACAAATCAGGTAAAGATTCTGTATAGGGGCCAACCAACATGAGGCAATTTTTAATTAAACAAGGAAAAAACAAATCTTGCCATCCCCAGTCATCAGAGAGTAAAGTCCAACTACAACTTGCCAAAGTTCCTTACTGAAGTCATTTCTTCATTCCCATAGAGGAACAGGACCCTCGTAGAGCCCGAGGACCTGATGCGTTGTTGTAATATCGTGGCCAGATTGCTTTGCTTTTTTCCAAGAGTTTAACATACACATTGCTATTTATACTGAGCACACTAGCCAGATGTGTCCTGCAAAATTAGCAGCTTGCCACAAATATTTTAATGGTGCCAAGTTAGTGATGAATAGACCAAATATATCCTCGACTGGTAATTCTAGCCCAATGAACGAGTAGTGATTGCCAAAATACGGTCGTGCTCCCCCTCACGCTGATCTACCATGGTAATATTTTCAGAAGCGCATTTGAAATTCAGGGGGGCTCCTTGGGGCCAATCTTCATACTGGCAGCCTCCCCATCTCCCCAGGACCAAAGGACTAGAACTAAATGAGAGACTGTCTGAGAATCAGTACCACTATAGAAAGAAAATGGTGAGTGCGCATTCTTTTGGACACCACAATTAAATTCAGGGACAAGTCAATGAAATTTCCTCTCCTCCAAAGCCAGTTAGAAGTTTTGATCAGTTGTCACCAGACCAGTCCTCCAGCCTACAAACCCCGTCCATAAAGAAAATTAACCATAGCTCTGCATTGAGGTTGAATCCTCTTACTTCACAGATATCTGGATCAGCGTTGAGCAAATAAGTCAGGAAACAGGGTAGTTAGGTCTCAGGCAGCCTGCTAGGCATTCTCAAAGGTGTTTCACATACCTTGGTGTAGAATCGAGAGCCTAGCCGGGTATAACATCCGGAACTTAATGCTGGCTGCAAGCAATTTTGTGACACTGGAGTGATATTCAGCTCTTTTCTGGTGAGTAGCTTCTGGGAGATCCTGTGTGACTCATAAGTCCACATGGTCCCATTTGATTTTTTTGTACAGTCTGTTCCATTTGTATGCCTTTCGGATGTATGCCTTTTCCACTTGTATGTCTGTTTTTGTCTGGTCCCGTTTTTTTCTCCTATGTCCACAATCTTAAAATGTCTGGTTGTACACCTGCTAATTTTTGTTTGTATGCCCATTTCTTTGCCTTAGGTTGTGTGTTTTGGGGTAATTTGTTTGATGTTGACGCTTGCCTAATCCACTAATTAGGTGCAAATTCAGCAGCTCACAGTTCCATTAAGCACTTAATTGCTTAAATAGGTGCTGCTTTAGCTATCAGACAAACTGTTTCCTGCTAACTAGAGGCATTCAGAGGCAGAGCGAGATGGATAAGACAAAAATGTTCTAATCGAGAAGATGTCCCTGCCCGGTGTGTCCCGATCAGAGCAGTCAGATGATTTTGGCAAATCAGATGGTATGTAGTGTCACAAGAGAGCAGAGACTATGAATGGTTTTAGGGACTAAAGCAGCAAACATTTTCTAGCTGGTTAGCATATGAAATTGTGGAACAGAGTTTTCGATGAAATAGAAACTGCTGAGATTGAGAGCGAGCAGTAAACTGAATGTAGCACGTAGTACTGTATGCGTTTCTACTCATAGCTGTTCACAGCTCTTACCTTAACTTTTTACGTTTTTAATGTAGTGAACTGCCATATTAAACTTTTTAAACATGCCTTACATGTTTAATAAAGTGTTTCTTAATATATTTTGTCTCCTTTCTGGCATTTAATGAGTTCCGATGTGTCAGAAGACCACAGGATTAGCTAATAAAAATCCACATGTCAATTCCCGCTTGTATGCCATTCCACTTGTATGCCCAAATAGCAGCAGTCTGGAGCTTGGTCATATAAGCGGAATTGACTGCAACTCCTTGGTTTTGGCCAGTACATGTTGACAATCCAAGTAGCTTAATAGCCGCATGATGAATGGTCTGGGTTTGGATCTGGGAGAGGGTCTTGGTCTAAGAGATCTGTGGGCTCTTTCCACCACGTATGTGGCTGAGTAAGGTGGGGAACCAGCTATCTTCAGGAGCAACTTCTAAGCAAAAAGCACAGGCGAGTGACCCTCCACTTCCTCTAGAAGGCCAAACACCAACAGGTTGTTACGCCTGTTACGGCCTTCCAGATCTTCTAGTTTTAGCTCTAACTTGTTCATTTTTTGCCTCATAGATGCCATTTCGGGCTCCATTTGGGATTGCCAGCTTTCTAGTGAGGATGCTCATGCTGCAACATCAGTTACCGCCCGGGTAGTATCTTTTAACCCTTCCTTTATGGTTTTTAGATCGGAAGCGATATCTTGAAAGGCGGTCTTTAGCGGGGCCAGTTCTGCAAGGAATTTGTCTTCAGACAGTGGTACAATGGCACTAGGCCCTTGTGAGGACTTGGTTAATGCAGCGATTTGGGTCTTAGGCCTCTTAGCTTGCTTATCTGGAGTCGTGGGTGGTGTGCGCGCAGAGAGGGCCTGCTTCATCTCGGCATCCATTCTTCTGAACTTTTCCTTTATCTGAAGATTTACTTTTCACTCCATAGCGTTCCAGGAGGTTTCTGCCGATGATTTGGTCATTTTTTGCTGCTTGATTAGCTCGAAGTGAGGGTTTATTTTAAAGTTTTATAGCTGTGAGGTGACAGTGGAGTACAGAGGCATCTGTCTATGTGGAAAGCATCACGTGACCTTCCAAGAGTACTTTAAAGGAGCTGACACATTTCCCAGTCATCGTTCTCCAGTCAGCATGGACCACATGGGATGGTTACCATCTGAGCTCCATCTGAGCTCATGCATCAAGCAAACAAGAAGTACAGTAGCAAGCTTCACGGCATGTTGATTCATCACGTTTCAGTCACATTTCTCATAAGTTCCTATATTTTGTGGGGGGAAGTGTACTAGATTCTGTTGAGTTTTCTGATACACAATAAGCCACACACTGGTAGCAACCCCACAAAATATAGGAACTTGTAAGCAATCTGCTTGAAAGTTGATGAATGAGAAGGGGTAGAGTTTGCTACATCCTGATTAATGCATTACTGCCAGTAAATAAGCAATGCTAGTAGCACAAGATCTCACTATTTTGTTAATTTAAAAAATAATTACACATTTATTACAAAAATGAATACTGAATAAATATACTCTCCGGGTTTCAAACCCTATTATTTCTCTCCCCGGTTTAGTTTTAAAGAGCCCGTATTTTCCTGTGGGTATTGAACATTTCTCTTTAATGCTTCTTTTTTGGGTGGGAGAGGACTCATTACAAACACATGTTGCTATTCCATAATGAGCAGTGAGGTCTACCACTAATATCAGTGGAACTAACATCATTGTTTCGTCTACCACATTCATTGCTTTAGTCACCAAGGTGTGCCCACACTTGAATATTATCAATCTCTTTTTTTTTTTTCCTTTACAAATGTTTATCCACACATACAGGTTCTGTTGTGCTGATGAAGTAACTGAATAAAACCCAGCTATAAATTGCTCTTTATTAATCATATATTATACTTTTTTACTGTAAGTTTTATTATATACGCACATATAAACATATGAACATATGAATCTGCCAGCAGAAACAGGTCACATGGTCTATCAAGTCTGCTCCAGTACACAGCTAGCACCCTTATATTGCAGCTGCCCCCCCTCCACCCTCACTTTTACCTCCCCCTTCACAGACTGTCCCAAGCCCTTTTAAAACTACCCACCGTCCTACAGGATACCACCTCCTCAAGAAAAGAGTTCCATTTCTCCAGCATCCTCTCTATAAAAAAATGACTCCTTGTCTCTCTCCGATATTTTCCACCCTCCAACCTGATATCATGCCCTCTCATGTCCCTTCACCTTCTCAGCTTAAATATCCCATTTGTGCCCATTTTGTTAATCCCCTTCAACTATTTGAAGGTCTCAATCATATCCCCCCAATCCCGCCTCTCCTCCAGGGTGTACATATTCAACTCAGCCAGCCTGTCCTCATAGATTTTGCCCTCCAGCCCCTGGATCATCTCAGTTGCCCTGCACTGTACCCCCTCCAGCAATCTGATATCCTTCTTCAGGAAGGGACGCCAGTATGACATGCAGTACTCCTAATGTGGCCTGTCAGTGACCTGTACAGTGGCAGGATCACATACCTATTTCTGGATGAGATTTCTCTCTCAATACACCCCAGCATCCTGTTGACCTTAGCTGTCACCTTCCTGCACTGAACTGAGTTGTTCATTTTACCTTTTATGATTACCCCTGGGTCCTTCTCTTCCTCAGTGACTCCTTTCTGAACCTTTCTCAACTGAAAGCCCCTCCCGGTTTCCTTGTTCTGAAATGCATAACCTTGCACTTCTTTGCATTGAAGCTCAATTGCCACTTCTCCGACCACTCCTCCAGTTCGGTTAAGTCCTCCTGTAGCCCCTGCCACCCCTCTTTGTCATCCACCACTGCCCCTATCTTGGTATCATCTGTGAACAGACTGATTCTGCTCCTAAAATGATGTGAGATATCCAATATGAATAACCCAAACAACACTGGACCCAGCACTGAGCCCTGTGGTACCCAGCTTGTCACCCTCCCTTGGGGATGAGAGTTCCACCCCGACCACCACCCATTGCTGCCTCCCCTTCAGCCAGTTCATGATCCAGTTTACCATCTTTGTCCCCGCTGCCACATGTTGCAACTTACCCCCCAGCCTCCAATGAGCCATTGACTCAAAGGTCTTGCTGAAGTCTAAATACAGTACATCCACTGTATGGCCTTTACCAGTTCCCTCATTATCCAATCGTAGTACTGAATTAGGTTGGTCTGGCATGATCTTACTGAGGCAAACCTATGCTCCTGACCATCCTGTAGCCCATTTTCCTCCAAAAAGGTCCCCAGTCTCTCCTTCATGATTGCTTCTATAAGTTTTCCTACAATGAATGTGAGGCTTACGAGTCTGTAGTTTCCTGATTCATCCTTTGGGCCACTCTTGTAGAGGGTCACCACTTGAGCCATCCTCCAATCCTGTGGTGTGCATCCTGTGTCCAGGGAGATATTGAACAGGTCCACCTGCAGCCCTGCCAATACCTCTGCCAGCTCTTTAAGCACCCTGGGGTGAATGCCATCTGGACCTGGTTCCTTATCCACCATTAGTGCCTTCAGACCCTCCAGCACCCTGCCCTCTGTAGTTGCCCCATCCATCAACCCTTTCCCCCCTTGCTCACCTTCCCCATCCCCTGAGGTAGCTGTCCACCCTTATCCTTCATGAACACAGAACAGAAGTACTTGTTTAGTGCTTCTGCCTGTTCCACCCCCTTCTCCACCCACCCACCCCTATCCTTCCTAATCCTCACTATCTGGTCCCTGCAGTTCCTTCTCTCCCTCATGTATCTGAAAAAGTCTTTCTCCCCTTCCCTGATGCTCTGTGCCAGTCTCAGCTCCCTGGAAGCCTTGGCCACCCTGACCAATCTTGTTACCTCCTTGGACTTCTTCACATTCAATTCCCTGTCCTCCACCCTCCCAGTCTTCTTGAACCTCCAAAAAGCTGCTTTTTTAGCCCTCACCCCTTCCAAAACCTCCTGTTCAGCCAGCTTGGCTTCTTAGCCCTACTCTTCTTGCTCAGCGTCTTGGTACATGACTCAGTGACCTCCATCAGCCCAAGTTTGATAATTTCCCACTTCTGATATGCATCCTTTCCAGGCCTAATTCCTTCCAAGAGCCTTCTCAGAATTTCCTCCATCTTGTTAAAGTCTGCCCACCTGAAGTCAATCACCCTGGTTCCTCTACCTACAGACTCCCTGCCCATACTGAGCATGAACCACACCGACTGATGGTCACTTCCAGCAAGTGGGTCCTTCACCCTCAGCACCCTCACAGCCTCCCTGTTAGTTAGCACTAGATCCAGAGTTTTTTCCAACCGAGTTGGTCCACTGACCACCTGCGCCAGGAAGCTATCCTGGAATGTGTCTAGTAGCACCTGCTCCCTTGTGCAAGGTAATTGGGGTTCCCCAATCTATTCCTGGTAGGTTGAATTCCCCCACAATCACTGTGCTCCCTTTCCTGCATACTCTTCTAATCTGCTCCGCTAACTCCCTGTCCAAGTACTCTGTCTGAGCTGGTGGCCTGTACACCACCCCCATCCACAGTGTCCTTCTTTTGGAGTCAAGGAACAGCATCCATAGTGCCTCTGTCTTATCCTCCTCCCCCTCATCCCTTGTACACTTTGTCCCTTCTCTAACGTAAATTGTCACCCCTCCCCTTCTCCCCTTTCCTCTGTCCTTTCTAAATATCCTTTATCCTGGGATTATCAGATCCCAGTCCTGGTATTGGGTGGCCCAAGTCTTCATGATGGCTGCAATGTCCACCATCCCGATGGCCAAAAGAACCTGTAACTCAGTTGTTTTGTTCGCCAGGCTCCTTGCATTCAGGGAGACTACCCTCCACCCAGTTCCCTTCCTTAGCTTAACCCATTCCCCCTCATCCTGACTCCCCTCCTGTGGCCCTACCCTGGTACAATCCCTGGTAGCATGGAGAGTTAGTACATTTGGCTCCCTTCTCCAGTGGCCTTACATACCTGCTGCACATGTGCCTCCCCCCATATCTAGTTTAAATCCACCCTGGATGCTATGTACTCCACCAACCTTTGCTTCAAGACTCCCTGACCTGCCTTACTCAGATGTTACATATTTGGACTGCTCTAAACCTAACTGTAACACTGAAACAGTCTTAAATGTCACATGAAATAAAAGTGTTAAAAAGAACACACTCACTGCTATTACACATATATACCATACACAGCTATTAAATGCATACATTTACTCACACATTAGTATTTAGACATACATCTAAATATACACAACCATACACTGTGCTATAGCACTGCTCCCATCCACCCCCACAAAGAAACACATAGATTTGTTTTGTGCACATTGTCTTAGACTTGGTTCTCATAATTACAGTACTCTCCTGCAACTTTGGAGGAGCTGAACACCATTCCTGACATTTGCATGGAACAAGCTGTAAGCATCTCTCCTTGACATGCTACAATAAATATGTGTGTAATTAGACAGGGTTCTAAAGCCAGGGACCTTCCATGATTACAGTACAGCTGCACCACAACAACACACACACACACACACACACACATGCACACACACACACACACACACACACACACACACACACACGTAGCGTACACAAACGTTCACTCACTCTGACCTTTTCAATGAGACCTGCCAAACAGCCCTTCTACAAGCTTCGATGTGCACTGGCCTGGAGATCAGCAGCAGCAGTAAAATGGATGTCAGGGGAAATAAAAAATAAGATCACTGTTCCTCTACCTAATGGAATTTATAAGCAGAGTTAAGGATGATGACGGTTTGAATGGCTTGTACAAGCCACCACTCCCCTCCAACAGTTTAAATTGAGAGATACTATAGATGGATGGATGGATGGTTGGATGGATAGACAGACAGACAAATGGACAGACAGACAGGCAGGCAGACAGACAGACAGACATACAGACAGATAGTCAGTTTAGCTCAGTTGTTTTATTGAAAATATGTATAAAACCAAGCTATTACATACACTAATATTTTAAAACATTACATATCAATATTACAATAACATATAAATTTCCCTATTGCATAATACAAACAGTGTACAAACCTAGCACATTAATTTACATAATAAAAGATCATGATAAGACCAGTTAATCATAAAGTGACTGTTATACTCTGTACCTTATGTGCACAACTCCCCTACAGTACAACACAAGTCCCCTATATGCATCAGTTGTCAAATAGTGTTATACAAGTGATATTGATCATTTGGTTAAATCCTAACATTCTATAACAATTTTTTTTTTTACTGGAACTTGTACATTATCTTATAAGCATAATTTGCCGAGCAAATATTTGTGCTTCATTTTTTCTGACTGGTATCAAATATTGTGTGCCTTTTATGAGTAGCATCTATTCCCATGTTAAAAACAGGATATACAAACTTCTTCCTTTCTTCCAGCAGTTTTGAGCAATCCCCCATTAAATGCAGTGCAGTAAGTTTAACATTTTCATCACAAAATCATGGTACTTCAACAAATTGGACATTATTTGGTTTCCATATATTTCCATACAAGTCAAACCTTAGTTTGATTAATGCTTTCCTTTGATGTGTATTCTCACAGTATGTAAGATATTTCTCTACACAAAACATATATTTTGTAAGCTTTAGGACTTTATGTCTAGAAGATTTTCTGATGTTTTCCAAGTCTGCCTGCATAACAGTATCAATGTTTCTTTGAATAGCTGTTCTAGTAAATGCTACATAATTAGTGAATGGATTTAATTCAGAGTTATATGGCAAACCAACTCTGTTCAATTCCTCATTTAACTTTACCAACACTGAGATTCCTTGTTTAAGTTATTAAGCATATCTCTTCTATAGTTAGCTAGCAAACTATTTTCTGTGGCATTAAACGTTTTTTCAGAATAACGGATACTTCTCTTCAAAATGTTCACTTTTAAAGGTAATGTTCCAGTTTCTGCATGAACTGCATTATTCATTGTATAAAGGGGTACACCTAGTATATTTTTAAGAAAAGTACTTTGCAATGGCTCCAGTTCTTTAACATTAGCATATTGACCCCGCACCTGTGTATCATATAGCACTTTCGTATTCATTTTAGCATCAAAGCACCTATATAATGCTATAAAGGAGTCTTTTGCAAAAGATCTAGCAAATCTATTGATTCCCAACATGCTAAGACAGACAGACAGAAAGATAGATACATGCCAGAGCCAACTCAGATTGTCCAGCTTATGTTCATTAGGGTTTTGCTTCTTCCCAATTTCACAGCTGGAAATCTGAAGTACAGGGATATTAATGACTTGTACAGCAAGCAATCTACGTCCCCAGGATCTCAAACCTGTGGTCTAACTACTTGACGACATACCCTTTTTTTTTTCTTCTCAATATACAGAATAATGAGTTTTTAGTGATGCAGACAGTGGCATTTTGGAAAACATAATGTCCCGCATAAAACTAGAACAAAAAAGCTCAGTTATTTTTTTTTTTTGATGAAGTTTCTTAATGATAATAATGAATCTTTTTTTTTTTTTGTAGTTATTCCTTTTTTCTCTCCTTCCACCGGCTTGTATCTGGAGGGCATTCCCAGCCCCATCTCCCGGCGTCCACCAGTTGACGCTGACCTAGCTCCCAGGGCTTGCCCCGGCGAAGTCAGGTAGAGGTCAAACTCCCCACCAGGACCAGATTAGGTGGCCAGTGCCATGGCTAGCCAGGGGTGGAGCCTGCAGGCGTCCTCCACCATCCTGCACGGCGGTATCTTTTTCCTCCTGTTCTCTCAGGAGTCAGGACCATGCCATGACATCAGTGGAGTGGACCATGCACGCATCCACACACGCTCCCTCCAGACATCTGGACCAACTCCTCCCCCACTTGTGGTGTGGTGCCCTGTCCTCCAGCCTCCGCCGGAGGGCAAGCAAACGCCGACCACCAAGGACCCCCCTCCCCAGAGAAGGAGAGCAGTCCATTGGATGCTCAATCCTTCTCCTCCCCTGCTGACCCCCAATGGCTCATGCTCATTCCTGAACACGGGTCGCTGGCGTAGCGTGAGGTAAGGTGCCAATGCCTCAGCCCTCAGCGCCACCAGGCTGGACGATAATAATGAATCTTTAATGCAAAAAGTTGGGATTTCAGGCTAATGTTTTCCTTTATTTGATTGTCCTTTATTGAGGCTAATATGGTCTTCCTTCCTTCCTTCCTTCCTTCCTTCCTTCCTTCCTTCCTTCCTTCCTTCCTTCCTTCCTTCCTTCCTTCCTTCCTTCCTTCCTTCTTTCCTTAGTATTTCTTTACAAGTAAAGAATTTATTAATAGATCCTCTTAATAGTTCCTTCATAAAGCATGCCATCCACTTACACACATTTATTTTATTCATTCCTTTATCTATCTACTTCATCTGTCTGTCTATCTATCTATCTATCTATCTATCTGGTATCTAGTGGAGATGGTACAGAAGAGGGCTACCAAAATGGTGCAGGGCCTGCATGAAAAGCCCTATGAGGAGCAACTCAAGGAACTAAATATGTACTCTTTAGAAGAAATGAGGGAAAGGGGGATATGATAGAAACATTCAAATATATAGCAGGTATTAATAAGATACAGGAAGGTAGCATTTTCCATAGAAAAAGAAGCTCAAGGACAAGGGGTCATGCTATGAAGTTTGAGGGCCAGAGGCTCAGAGGAAATGTGAGGAAATACTTCTTCATGGATAGAGTTGTAGATGCCTGGAACAGCCATCCAGAGGAGGTGGTGGGTGCCAAAATGGTGACAGGATTCAAGCATGCATGAGACAGATACAAGGGGACCTTGGTAGTAAGGCAAGGGGAGGAGATGACTGGAGATCAAGTAGGGTCTGCAGTGGCACAGTAGGCAAGGAAAACTGGGCAGACTAGGTGGGCAAGAGGTCTTTATCTGCTGAAAACTTCTATGTTTCTATGACCTATCTATCTATCTATCTATCTATCTATCTATCTATCTATCTGTCTCCATTTTGTATTCTTTGGTAACCAGGTAAGGCCCACTAGGCACAAGTGCCTGTTTTCAGGGGTGACCAGAGATCAAGAGCACTGGGTGGTTAACTACCTTGCTCAGAGTCACACAGTATGCAAGTAGAGATGTGGGAATCAAACCCAGGTCTGCTGAATGTGCCAAACTCATTCACAGCTCTTTACTCTAACCTGTAGGCTATACTGCCAGCATATCTTCTATCATCTGAATCAAGAAGGCTTTACAATACACATAACGTAATAGCCATTACCTGTCTCATAAGTTACTCTCCATGCTGCTCCAATCCTAAAGGAGTATTTTTTCTTCTTTTATTTTTGTAATTTTGCAGTATTGGCTGATTTTGCAGTATCTTTTCAAGGGCTGGGCTAACACTGTACATTGATGAGGGTTTGAGTTTGAGCACTTGAGAAGTCAGATTTAAATCCAGACTTCTGAAGCAAATGCTTGATGAACAGAAATCCCTGTTTCCTCCAGGGTGACATGAAAGGGAGTGGGAGGTACCTTTTCTCTTTCAGGTTTCAACCAGTATAGAAAAGCCAGGCAAACCTCTATTGGGGTAGTACAGCATGGAGCTTGGATTTGAATACCCGAACATTCATGGCATGGCAAGGCAATTTTATTTTTATATTGTCCAATACCAAGTGCACAGGGAACTTTACATAAAAAACAGATGGCAGGCTTAAACAACAGTACAACTAAACTTAGTAAATTAAAACACATAGAAAGCATTAAAAACCACAGTAGATGTAATTGTTTTCTGAACCACTTGAAAGTGGTGACTGAGGATGAGATAGTGAAAACCCACAAGCAGCACACCTACGATACGTCTAACAATAGAAGGTTCTAGTTAGAAATGTTCACAACAGCTTTATAGCACAGAGTGTGTTTCAGAAGTTGGAGTTTTTGGACCCCAAGTTCTACATCTGCATTTCACACTCTAGCCACACTTCACGTGGTGGGGGGCATCTCCCAGAGATTACTTATTGCTCATGTCTTTCTAGCTGCATGATTACACTGATCTGTTCCTATGTTTCTGCAGTGTTCAGACTCCTTGAGGAGCCCCTAGTTCAACATTGTTTAGGGTTAGGCCTCACATCTGAATTGCTCACTACCAATTCGATGGGGGGGGGGGGGTGTATTTTCAAAGACTGGATGCAGACACAAAACCACTCCTGTGTCTGCATCCACCCGATTGAGTTATACCAGTTACATACTATGTGCAGTATCCGTCAATCTCAAGGCTAAACCGGTTAGACTACAAGCCTTTTCTTGCCGTCACTTTCTATGCCTCTGTATAGTCCTACTGTGATTTTCAAAGGATGCATCTGTTTGTAGCAGAAAATACGTTTGTGGTAAGAAAGTCATACAAGCACACTATGCATCTTTTCCTCATTTGTGTCTATTGGATACAAAATTCAGATGCTGTGATACCAACTAAAAGATGATCTAACAGTCTGGATGCATTTGGGTGTCAGTGGCTCAGTAGGTAGCACACTCGCCTCTGAGGCCAGGAGATCAGAGGGCTGTGAGTTCAGTTCCCACATCTGGCACTTTGGTTAATGTCCCCGTACTGACACTGTGGTGCAGCATGAGAGGGGTGCTGCACTTCTGAGGTGCTGTCTTTCAGATGAGAAGCTAAACCGAGGTCCTATCTGATTGGATTGGTGGTAGTTCAGGTGGATGTTAAAGATCCCATGGCACTTCTCGAAAAGAGTAGGGGAAATTTTTATTTAGGATAAACTGTACATTACATTCCAAAGAAACATGATACATAAAAAAAACAGAAACAAGAAATTCCCCCCAAAAAAGGTCTAAGAAAACTATCCTATTTTATCCTTAAGGAACAGTACCTTTGTCTAACGAAGGACCCAACAATCTGAAGGCATATGTTGTTTTTCAAACATACATTGTTTCAAGAGTTCATTCTCCATAAAAATAACAGTCTGCTTAGGTTCTTGATACAGTTGCTGTAAAACAAAAGTACATCTTGTTTGCCATAAGACAAACTTTATAAAGGTGAAAATGATACGTATTGTTCCCTTATATATACCCAAGTCCTGGAAAGTAAAGCCACCAACAATTTCTTCATACAAAATATTATTCCAATATCCATTGTGCCACCTAGTGGCTATTATACCCCATATAGTTTTAACATATGGACATTCAAAAAAAAATGTACCATTGATTCCTCTTGTGTAATACAAGATAACCTTGGGCACATCTGTTCCTCCATTTTTTTATGTCTAGCATTACCTTTCACAAAAAGATGGCCATGTGCACTTAACCAACAAATATCCCATATTCTTGGTGGAATATAAGTGTCTTTCAAAGATTCCAATACAAGTTTAGTGTAACCCAGCTCTATTTGCCTAAAGGAAAGAAATGGTGGATTAATAGACATACGAATTGTAGAATAAAATGATTTAGTGGTGAATTTAGACAATAAATTAAACTGTAACTTCCAGGTTTTTAATTTACTAAGAGCAGGCCTGAAAAAAACACAGCCCATCTTAACCTGTGCTTTCAAAACACATTTCTCTTCCCAAACATTATAAAGAGGCTTTAGCCATTCACTAGAAAATAAAGACCATATAGCGAGACTTGGTTTAGTCAACTCAATGAAATTAACATGGAAAAAATTACAAAAGAAAAAAAGTACTGGATTAATCAACTTTAACCTGCCTTCTGCTAACAATAAATATATTAGTTCACATTTAATAGGGTTCAGGCAGCTTCCCCATAGTATCAGAAATATGAGTCCTAGTAGTGTAGTTTCCAAAGATTTAGGTAAAGGATAAACAGAACTAAGGAAAATAAATATTGGGAGAAAAAAGGTTTTAATTACCGCCACCTTTTTCTTTTTAGTCTGGTTCCATTTTTTCTAGACTTCCACCTTTGTTTTTGCAAATTCTAATTTCTTTGTCCAGTTATATACACCATTATCCCACTGTCCAAACCAAATTCCCAAACATTGAAAGGGGTCAGTAGACCCATGAATACATTTCCAGGACATAGGAGAAATACTGGAATTATTTAATGGATAAATAATACTTTTTCCAATGTTCAGACTTGCTCCAGATAATCTACAAAATTCTTCAATACAATTGAGAGACTGAATACCTGAAGCATAATCAGCTACTAGAACACATAAATCATCTGCATAAGCAGTCACCTTAATGTCCATATCACCCCCCGGTGTAGGGATCCCCACAATACTTGAATCCTGCTGGATAAGATGAAGCAGTGGATCCAGACACAAGACATAGAGTAAAGGACTGAGTGGACATCCCTGTCTTACTCCCCTTGATATATCAATATAAGATCCCGGATGACAATTAACAAAGGGCATTGCCCTGGCATTATTATACAACAATAAGATCCAGTTTACAAAACTAGCTGAAATCCCATAATGTGTTATTATTAAAGAAACATAATGGTGTGGTACATGATCAAAGGCTTTTTCCTGATCTAGGGACATGACAAATCCTTGAGTTTTACCATCCTTACCCCTTTCTATAATCTCCCAAAGTAATAATAAATTATGCGTAATTGAGTGTCCCAAAACAGAATATGTTTGAGTTGATGTAATTAGCAATGAGGCTATATTATGCAGGCGATTATGTAAAGTGTTCAATAACATTTTATAATCAGTATTTAACAAACTCAACAACCTCCAATTATCCTAAATTCTCCTGTCACCTTTCTTATAAATCAAAATCTGTACTGCTACACAAAAATACATATCCACCTGCAGGGTACCCAACACTGTGTTAAATACCATCATTAATATAGTCTGTAATATCTCAGTGAATTCTACATAAAATTCAGAAGAAAGGCCATTAATGCCTGGGTCTGTGGACTTTTTCAAATGATTAATAACCTCCCCAATCTCAATTTTAGAAATAGGTAAAGTAAGATTCCTTAAAAGATCCTCAGGTATATTTGAAACCTGAACCGATGACAAAAATGAAGTTAGTTGTGAAGTATCAATTGGAGTCATTCTATACATGTCAAATAAATATTGTGAGACAGCCTGTAATATTGCTGACCCATTGGACAAACAAGTCCCATCTCGTAACTTAACAGAATCCAGAAGTCTGTCAGAGGCCCTGTGTGAGCAGGCTTTAAAGGCCTCATCAAACCCAGTTTTCCCTGGGGAGCAAATCCTATGCTCATTTAGCATAGCTGCAGCTCTTGAATATTGTAAGGATAACATCTCTTTTTTTAGATTAAGGATCTGTGGTGTCAACCCAATATGTTGAATATTAATAACTGAATAGAGTTTATTAAGTTGGAACCGGAGTTTAAGATAATCGTTATACTGACTCAACCTGCTTTTAGAAGAATGTGTCTGAAACACTATTTTTAAACCTCTTTTTGTTTCCTCCCACCATGTAATAGGTTACCCACTAAACATGCAACAGACATTTGTGCCTTAAGATATTCAATAATTTTGTGTTTTATCCTCTGTTCCATTAAAAGAGTAATGTTTAGTTTCCAGAATCCTTTACCGTATCTTGGTCCAATATCACCTCCTAGTACAATCAGAAGGACTGCATGGTCAGAAGTCTCTAAAGGAATGATATCTGCCCTTGAGTTAGTGATATTCTTTTTTGTGAATATAAAGTCAATTCTAGTAGAAAGTGTACCTCTATAATAAGTATGACCCCTTGCTGTATGAACACATCGAAAGGAATCTTGTAGGCTACTCTGGTTAATAAGTGAAGTAAGATAGTTGGAATCACAGTACATTTTAGTTGCATTTGTTCCCCTATCCAGTACACAGTTAACATCTCCCCCTCATATCACTATTTTTGTCGTGTATAAATAAGGACTGACTTTTTGATATAGATCAATACGTTCCCTTTTTGTGAGAGGGGCATAGATGTTAATCACTCTCCAACCAAATCCCTTAAAGGTAAAATCTAAGAGAAGGGCTCTACCTTCTGATATATCTAGAAGATGTGACACCCTAAATCCATCCCCTTTAAACAATATCCCCACTCCCTCACAAACCCCTGTGCCAAATGAAAAAAAAGCAGGAGCCCCAACACCACAATTGTTGTGCTGAACGAACTAAAGAAAGAGTGTTTATCCTAGTATCCTGTAATAAGCAAGTGTCACAATGCAGGTCTTTTAACACAGATAGTGTTATCAACCTATGTTTTGAATTCCGAATACTATTCACATTAATGGACGCTACCCCCTAAACAGGGAAAGGCCATAGGCGCAATATGCAGGATACTTTAATGAGGTTTCCTTAATCTAGAATGCCTATGAATTCTGGTATGAATCCTAGGAGCCTGGTCCTCATAAGCTCCCTCTTCAATTTGTTCCCCATCAGATTCAGAGGAGAAAGCAGCAAGGGAAGAAGCTTCTGAATCTCCTCCTTGTTCAGAATCTACCATTGAGGGCCTAAGAACAGCAAATGTATTTGATAAAATAATACCTTCATCCCCTAGGATGCTAGCTTTAGCAACTTTAGACTTAGGCCGTGTTTGCTTCATACCCCTCTTTTTCACATTACTCTTGACCATGGGGGGGGGGAGGCATTTGGATTTCCATGTCCTTGGTCACTAAAGGCAATCCAGAAACTGCGGAAGAAAGTACAGTATCAGTACTCTGAGGAGGTACTATGGGGGGGTAGAAATTGCTTCTATAATCACATTGAGGGTTCAGCATTAGAAGGGCCCAAAGGGTGGAGATGGAGGTGGAAGTTTGTATACTCGGAGAGCCTCTCTAGTTTTCTATTTTCGTTTCTGTATTTCTTTTTCTGAGCTTCTTGTAAAATAAAATCCTGGCTAACATAGTCATTTCTTTTTTTTAGCAAATGACTTTATTTTTGGTTTTCAGAACCGTAGTACAAAACCATACAAACAAAACAAACCCAGTAATCAAAACTTGCGCCAGCATTTATATATGACATTGACGAAAGGAAAGGAAGAAGAAAAAACACCCAACCCCCCAACCCACCTCAACATGGCAGCAAATGCTTAGGACACAAACAGTTTACTTTCCTTGTAGGGTTTAAGATAGTAAATTGTAGGTTAACCTAGCAAAAAAAGGAAAAAACCTTAGTTCAGCCTTAGAATTACATCTTGAAGAAGGGAGAGACAAGGAAGAAAACACCATCAAAAGGATAAACAAAAAAAAAGGGGGGGGTTAAGAGAGGGGAGAGAATCTCCTTCAAAAGAGAAACATGGAAAGATACCCTTTCTAATAACTCCATTTCATAATCCTTGCCTACCCCAAGGGGAAGGAAAGGACAAGGAAGATCGACCAGGGACACTGATAACCTAGATCCCCGGGGGCTCTGTGTTAGAAGCGTTCAAGGCTCTCACCCCCCTAGTAACCATACTTGTCTTTTAGGTGTATAAAATCCACCCCAGCACTTCACAGAATTTTTATGCCAGAATTAAAGAGATTGGTGACAGACCTTTCAGCATTTAGAGCATTTAAAAGTTCATCCCACCATTCTCTATACAAGGGTTCCAACTGCCTTTCCAGTGCGGAGGATCACTAGCTGGTGATGAGAGCTACCATTGCCATCTGCCGCTTTTGAGTCCAAGTTGGGATTTGAGCATACATCCCTAATAACCATACATTTTCATTAAAAAAAAAACTGAAATATTACAAAAGGGGACCACCCACTGCTTGACTGAGTCCCAGAATTTAGTAACTTTTGGACAAGCCCATAGTTTGTGATGTAAAGTGGCAAAGGGGTCTCCACAGTCCACACAGGTGGAAGAGGAAGACCTGTATATCCGGGATAATTTGGCAGGAGAAAAATAAAGGTTGTGTAGGATGTTAAATTGGATATTTCTAAGTCTATCTTGTTTAATACAAGCATATGAGTCTAACCAAATTCTTTCCCAAATTTCAGCCGGCCATCTCTTAGCAAAATTGGACTCCCAATAATGAGCTATGGGGGTGTATTTGTGAATTATTTCTGACAAAATTAACTTATAAGTCTTACAAATTGCATTTCAGCTGTCTGCTAATTCTTTCATTTTTTTTAATATAATTCCAGCTCCATCTGTCCAAGGACCTTTCCCTAAGAAAAGGCATACACTTTGACGAATCTGGTACAGTCGTAATAGGTTGTTGTGGCTCACCTCGAATTTGGTGGCAAGCGGAGGTGTCGGGATCAATGAATTAGCCGAAACAAAGTCTGCCAGTTGAACTTTGGGGGAATAATTACCTATAAAGCGAATGATTGGGCAATTCCTTATTTGTAAGTTTGGGTTCTTTAGCAGAGGTTGTGTCAAGTCTCTTAAGAAAGGTTTATGGAGCAGCGAATAGAGCTGGTGCAAGGTCTTCACGTCCCAGCCTAACGGAGTGTTTTTTATTTTTAGGGGGACTTTAGACCAGGGGGTATATAGGAGAGATTCCAAGTCTAACTTGCAATTGTCAATTGAGGAGCAATCTAAGATTAACCAGGGGAGAGAATTTTGGGTTGCTTCAGCTCACGGCCACCCATTGAGAGAATCTCGGTGCATGAATAGCTAAGTAATAAACAAAGAAGTCAGGCAACTGCAGCCCCCCTAGTTTCCTAGGCTGGGTAAGTTTTGCATGTGCCCAACATGGTGCTTTGCCTTTCCACAGAAAATCTAAACAGCATCTGTAAAGTGGCTTGAAGAAGGACTTAGGCAGATAGATGTTGAGATTAAAAAGGGGGGTAAAAAATTTTAGGTAAAACCACCATTTTTAAGGTATTTGCTCTACCCCAGAAGGATAAGGGTAATTTGTTCCATCTCTCTAAGTCCTCCTTGATAGTTTTAAACAGAGGGATTAGATTAAGCTTCACCTAATTGGCAAGGTCTTTCGAGATTCTAACACCCAAATAAACCAGGGAGTTTCCCTGCCATTGTAAGCCCAAGGAGGAACACCAGTCTTTCGGAAGGAGAGGCAATACGGGATACACATTAGTTTTGTTCCTGTTTAATTTGTAACCTGAGAAAACACTGAAACAAGAAATGGTCTGAAGTATCTGAGGTAGGGATTTTCTGCTGTTTTCTATATGTATAAGCAGGTCGTCAGCAAAGGCTGATATTTTACATTCGAGATTGCCAACATGAATTCCCTGTATTAGGATGTCCAACTTCAGAGCCCTTATCAGGGGCTCAATATACAGATTGAAGAGGAACGGAGAGAGAGGGCAGACCTGACAAGTACTGCGGAAAAGGGGAAGAACGACAGAAATAAGATTGTTGCATTGAATTCTGGCCGATGGGCATGAGTAAAGAATTCAAATGTAATCAATGAAACATTGGTGAATACCAAATTTACATAATACTGCAAACATAAAACACCATTCTACTCTGTCGAACACTTTTTCCACGTCTAAGGATACCAGAGATGCTTCTAGCTCTGGAACCCCGGCCAGGGAGATTAAACAGAATAACTTCCTGAAATGATCCGAGGAGGAACGCCCAGCCACGAACCCAGCTTGTTCTGGGCTGAGTAACCCTTCCCAGTCTTAGTCTGTTAGCCAGAATTTTGGCATATATTTTAACATCTACATTAAGGAGGGAGATGGGTCTGTAGTTGCCCACTTCAGACGGAGTTTTCCCCAGCTTAAGTAAAAGGATTATTCTTGCTTCAAGCAGGGTTTGATCACTGACCCTTTGGGAGTACCAACACGCTTATACTTGGAGTAGCAAGGAAACTAGCCATTTTTTAAAAGTTTTATAGAAAAGGCCCGTAAAGCCATCGGGACCCGGCGCTGTGTCTGGCTTTAGAGAGTCAATGGTTTTAGATATTTCCTCACTTGAGATGGGAGCCTCTAGCAAAAGTTTGAATTCCTCTGACAAAGTCGGGAAGGGAATCTTTCCTAGGAAAACCCACATTTTGTTGTCATGTTCCAGAGTACTCGACTCTCTAGAGTATAATGTTTTATAGTAGTCATGAAACAGTGCTAATATTCCTTCCGGGTCGCGACCAAAGCATTCTGTGAGGATGCCTCAAGGCTGCAACCATATAGCAGACAGTGCTGTTTCAGTTGCAAGCTAAAAGCTTACCGCTTTGCTGCCTTGGCCAATATATGAAGCTTTAAAATAGAAGCTGATCTCTCACAGATTCCCGGAGCACTAGCATACATGGCTCTAAGAGTAGAGAGCTCTTGTTCTTGTGATTGGGAAAGTGTACCGACCTCTTTACTATCCAGGGCCTTAATTTTATTTAGACAGCTAGTTAAGAAGCTATTTCTTTTCTTTTTCCGCACCGATGCTATGCGGATAAGTTCTCCTCTCCAAGTGGCTTTCAATGCCGCCCAAGCCCGGTCAGTTGCAGTGATCGAGCCCCAATTTATGGCAATGGAATTTGATAAAAAATCTTGGAAACACTCCACTATTTGACTGTCAGACAATAATTTGTTATTAAGTGTCCAAGAGTGGGATCTTGTTAAAATATTTGGCAACAAACACTGCAACATGATAGGTGAGTGATCGGAAATTACTCGGGCTAAAATGTTAGTTTCAACTATGTAAGGTAGTAACTGCTGGCTAATCAAAAAATAGTCTAGACGAGAATAGCTCTTGTGGACTGGAGAAAAAAAAGTGAATTCCTTACTTGAAGCATTACTTATTCTCCATGGATCTACAAAGCCCAATGACATTGTAAATTCTAGCAGAGCCCTCTGCGAGGAGGAACTTTTGGTTCCTTTATGATAAGTGCGGTCCAAACGGTTAGACTGTATCAGATTCCAATCACCGCCCAAAAGTAAGGGTAAATTTAAAAAGGGGGCCAAAACCGTAGCCAGGTGTGTAAAAAAGGATGGGGTTTCTAAATTTGGTCCATAAATGGAACCCAAAACTAAGTCTATGCTGCCAATTTTGCCTACAACAAAAATAAACCTGCCTTCCGGATCAGAGATGACTTCCGTTGGTGTAAGTGGGATTCCTTTAGCCACCAAAACAGCTACTCCCCATTTATTAGATGAGAATCCTGAACCAAAAACCTGACCGACCCATCTTTTTTGGAAATTATGTAGTTGTTCACTTAACAAATGGGTTTCCTGCAGAAACACAATTGAAGGATCAAATTTCACAAGGTGGTTTAAGATGATATATTTCTTTTTATTGTCTCTCCCTCCTTTTACATTCCAGGAAAGGATATTTAAACCGTTAACCATACAAGTGTCAACATGATTCCCGTAGGAAATGGTAAAAGATGCTGCCCCCACCCTAGACAGAAAAAAAACATGACTCTTCGATCAACCCCCCCCAAACACCCCCCATAAAAAACCTCCTACCCCTTACAGACCCCCTGAATAACCCAGCCCGAGGCCTACTCCTATCCATTTGGCCCATGATGCGTACTAGAAAGTGAGCTCCACCCCCCCTCCCAATCGAGACATGAAAGGAGACAGTCAGCTGTAAGAAGCTTTGCGAATGCTCCCAATTAAATCCCGTCTTCGTTACAATTTGATTTCCATATACTATACATTAGTATCTCACTCATTTAATTCCCATAACTATCCCATAAGCTAGTAGCCATGTTGGCAGAAACTAACTGACGTGCATGTGAGAGCAGTAAATCATTGCTAGCATATGCTGCACATAGAGAAAGAAGAAAGAAAAAATAAAAAGGTGCATGGCTATTAGTAGAAGACTGACCTTGTAATCATCTTGACTTAAATAATGAAGTGCCCTTGAAACATAAACAGGAGCTTCACATCCCCCTAGATAAAACTAAGAAACAACCCGTCTGCTACAAACTGGTAATTGATTGAAACACAAGATGCAATGATCGCACCATTTGTAGAAAAATAACAACTGGAGAGTCAACCAGGAGCCAAAAGCAACTTTGTGTATTAAAGCAAGTTAAAAAATAGAGAAGACTCCTACATAGTTAACCTTTATAAGCTGCAGTCCGACTAGGGTTAGAAACACAGGGAAACATGGTATAGTTTAGGCCTCTGACTGCCTGGGGGTGACCCCGACTCAGTTCTAGGCTTCATTGTTGAGCTTAACCCACTTGACCTTAAGAGGGAAGAATGGAAATGGAGAGTTACGATAAATACTGCATTTAACCATCCATTTGTAGAGTCAGAGCTCCCTCTAGTGGATAAAGTAGAGGATGGCCAACACCTGGCAAGCAAACGAAAGTCAGTAGCAAAGTAGAAGTACTAATGTAAAAAAAAAAGGAGTCGGGAAAAACAAGACGACACGAAGCCAGGTATAGTCAAAGTTAGCTTGGTTAAATATTCACCAAGTAAATCCCCCTCGAAAGCACAAAGCCACTTCATGAACTGGTAGCATCTGCATAAACCCAAGTAATTTATGAATACCACAAATTAAGCTCATTACGACATTTGGTAAAGTGCATCTTTACCCTTTCGAAATGAGATCAGGGTAGCATTTCCTCAGGAACTTCAAGGCTTCATCAGGTGAGTCGAAGCGTTTGGATCCCTCCCTCGAAGTAACCTCTAGAAGTGCAGGGTATAAAATACGGTGCTTGATACCGGCAGCCCACAACTTAGAGGTGATGGGGTGAAAGCTCTCCCTGAGCAGGTGCATCTTCACTGTTAGGTCCGGGACGAGTCTGAGTTTCTTTCCTTCCCACAGAATCGCCGAGAGTTTCCTAGATTCTTTAAAAATAAAGTCATGATCCAAATAGTTTAGAAGCTTGAATATGACTGGCCTGGGAGGATCCGATGCCGGCGGTTTGGCACACAGAGACCGATGGCCTCTTTCAATTATATACTCTGGGCCATTTGGCGAGGGGCCTACCGTCTGCTTTAAAAATTTTTGCAGGAACAATATTGTGTTCGGACCTTCGTCCCCCTCGGGGAGTCCCAGTAGGACTATATTGTTTCGTCTGTTCCTCCCCTCCAGATCTTCCAAATGGTCTTCCAGTTTTGTGATGGATTTTTTAAGGTCAGCCAGAGTGGGGTCATTTTTTTCAAGTTTCCTCTCCACAGAGGATATCCTCGCCTCTGCGTCAGTTACATGACGAGGCAACTGAATCAATGCCGGTTTGAAGTCCGCGACTTCTTCAATCAGTTTAAAAAGAGCTTCTTTGATGGTAGAAAGCTCTAAATAGACCCGGGTGGGTGTCAATTCTTCCTCGGCTGTCATGGGAGAAGAGCTCCGGAGGGGCCGCTTGGCCTCGAGTTCCTGGACTGACTCCTCCATCTCTTTCAAGTTGGACATGATGCTGCAACAGCTCGCAGGTATGCTAAGGAAACTCTTGCTAATCAACGTAGCGAGATAAAGTTACTTTGGTGATAAGTTTGGTAGCTATTCGCAAGTTTATTTGATCGAGAGGGCCAGAGCTCGCGGCAATGCTGCTACTCTCTTCGTTGCATCACGTGACCAACATGATAATTTCTATTGTGAGTAGACCAAGGGCAGGCTCTAAAAGCATGCCCAACATCCTCACATAAATTACAACATAAATCCTCAGTGCAATACGAGCTATGGTGGCCAAAAGCTAAACACAAATTACATGTAATTCTGTTGCATGCTGATCCCAAATGAGTATATGCCCTGCACCTAAAACAAGTTCTTGGCTGACCAGGGTAAAAACAATGACCTCTCTCGTTACCTAAAAATAAACTATTAAGAAGATGAACTGGGCCTAAAGTATTGTGCCTTAAACGGACCTGTATAACCCACCCCCATTCCAAAGACATTCCTCATCAAAAACAGGTCTAGGATTCCCCAACACATCACAGCTTTTCTGCAACCAGTAAATAATGTCATAAATAGAAACAGCTTCATTGCGAAATAAAACAGTGACATTTTTTATAGATGGTTTTGTCAGCGGTATTGCCTTGAAAGGCAACCATAGTTCAGTGTACTTGAAAGCATCATATTTGGTCCAGAATCTGTCAAGCCCCTGTGGAGAAGTAAAACTTATATCATAAAGGACAGAGCCAGAGACATGTATCAAAGCATGTATTTCTGTTGAAAAAAAAAACAAAAGATCCCTTCAATAAATCATGACCAATATACAAGCGATCACCCAGGCCCCCAAGATATTCCAGGTGAACTGCATTGCATCTTTGCAAGGGGGGGGGGATCCTGTAAAGGGGTCCTTCCTCTGAAAAGACTCACAAGCAGTTTTTGAAAGCTCTTGAAAATTAGGAGCAGTTCTAGGAGCTTCTTGGCCCTC
This sequence comes from Neoceratodus forsteri, assembly GCA_016271365.2. Taxonomy (NCBI): domain Eukaryota; kingdom Metazoa; phylum Chordata; order Ceratodontiformes; family Ceratodontidae; genus Neoceratodus; species Neoceratodus forsteri. Next base: position 602,885,243 of record CM057449.1, on the reverse strand, counting down.
ACCCCCTGATTCAGCCCAATGAATCGATGCTACACCATCGTCTTCTGAAATTGAGGACTCTATGACCTTTTTGGGGCTTAAACCAGGCTGGGAAACACTTCCCTGAGAAGAAGTACACTGCTGTGCTAATCCCTGGACAACAGCTGTAACATTATCAGGTACAGACCCAACTACTAGGAGGAGAAGAGTCCCCTGGGATTGGGCTATGGGCCGGATCCGGGATCCAAATCCCTGCAGTGCCCCACTTCCAACCTGCAGCTAGCAGGGAGCGCTCCAAAGATGACGGGGAGGATCTCCGAACAGGCTGTGCTGTCACGTCAGCCTCTCTACCTTTCCATAACCCAAGTGAGGAAACAATTGCAACAGATGACTGTTCAGGAAAACTGTTAGGTGTACTTACAGAAGGCGTAATGTGAGAAAACAAGTCAGAATTCATTGCTTCTGTCAAGGGATTTTGCTGCTGTAACTGAGAAGCATTCACCAGAGGTGACTCAGGTGTCTGGAATGAAGGTAGAGTGATGACCTCTTTAGGGCGAGGCATACCACCCTGAACAGAGTTTTTCACAGCTATCTCTTGCTGTAAGATTAGCTTTGCTGGTTCTTGCATAAACTCAACAGATACATCCAGATCCTGCTCAGTAGCAGTGTCAGGTATTGCGGTTTTTATTATTGCACTTTTAGTAGTAGCACAATACAATTCTTTATTTTGCTGCAGAATATTATGTAACCAACTGTCATCAGAATCAAAAAGTCCATGACGTCCTTGTTCTTGTTCTTGTATCTGAGAGGTGGTAAATTGTTTCATACTCACTGCATTTGATACATCCAAGTTCTCTAGTGTGGTCTCCTGAGCTGGACCTGTGGACTGGGAGACCTTCTCACCCACAGGTACACCAGCAGAATGATCCTCCAGTACACCTTCCTCCATAGCAGCGGCTCCCCCTACTGACAAAGAGTAGGGGGATTTCCCCAGTGTCCTGGCCAAATTTCCCTCATTCACTAAAAATACCACCAACAGCTTAATCTGGTTCAAGATCAGTTGGCATTCATCTGTATCCCCGTCCCCCGGGTCATGCCTGAAAATAGGCAGGATTTGTCTAGTGCACTTACCCGGTCAACAAAAACTAAATAAAATAAAAGTAAAATTTCCAGTTTCAAAATGGTGTGGATGCAACTAGGACAGATCCTTTGAAAATCCACACAATCGTTTGAGTCTTTGCTTGAGTGCCATGTTCAAGAAATACTGTGATTTGTTTCCTGAAGTCTTCACAGTAATACATACCAATCTTATTTTTTTGACTATGCGTGGTATTGCTGTGAAATAAAAATAGAACATTTTAAAAGAAAGGAAACAAACTTCAAGCCTTATTTCTGTTGTGCTTGCAGGCTGCTTTGTTTTGTTTTTTAAACATAACATTTTTCAATTCAGTGCCAAAAACATAAATGCTGGTAGCAATTCTAAGAAAATATATTATTTTTTACTCTCCCTTGGCCTATCTCCCATTTAATATTTTTTTTTGAATGTGAGAGAAATAAATCTGCTTATCATGCAAGAAATGATGGCAGTGATTCAGTGGAGTTACTGGTTCAGCATTTCTCATTTGCATAGGTAAAAGTAACAAATGAAACATCATCACTGGGATAAAATGGTAATTTTGTTTACAGTTTAGTTACCCTTGGTAACCCAAATAAAATACAGCATTTGGTTTACAGAGGGATCTCGGTTCCATTCAGTTTTACAACTATGAAAACTGAAGCAGGTGAGCGCATAAGAACTGCTTAAACAATGAATCACTGCATTTGTTGCTATTCAAACCTGGGACCCAAGTGTGATTACAAAAATAACAAGCATTTGTCAATGCTGAATGTTTGCTTGCAGTGTTACAGGGTATTGTAGACAGAATGAGAAGGGACCTGCAGAAACTTGAAGAATGGTCAGGGGTTTGGCAGTTGAAATTCAATGCAAAGAAGTGCAAGATAATGCATATGGGGCACAAAAACCCTGGCACAATATATCAGTTGGGGGGTGAGGATATAGCATGCACCAAGCAGGAAAGAGATCTTGGGGTTATCATCTCTGATGACCTCAAGGTAGGGAAACAGTGTAACAAGCCAGCAGGTAAAGCAAATAGGATGCTGGGATGCATAGGCAGGGGCATCACCAGCAGGAAAAGGGGAGGTCATGATTCCACTATACAAGACACTAGTGAGGCCCCACCTGGAGTACAGTGTACAGTTCTGGAGACCTTACCTATGTAAGGACATAGACAGGGTAGAGAAAGTTCAGAGAAGGACAACAAAGATGGTACATGGATTGTATCACAAGTCCTATGAGGACAGGTTGAAGGAATTGAATATGTACTTCTTGGAGGAAAGGAGGGAAAGAGGGGACATGATAGAGAAATACAAGTATCTTACAGGGAGGAACAGTGTGCAAGAATACATTATTTTCAAGCAAAAAAGATATTCCAGGACTAGAAGGCATCAGATGAAGTTGGAGGGAGGATGATTCAGAGGAAATGTGAGGAAGAATTTCTTCACAGAATGGGTGGTGGACAAGTGGAACACCCTGCCTGAGGAAGTGGTGGGGGCTGAAACAATCATGGGATTTAAGAATGCATGGGATAGACATAAAGGAATTCTGGAGGTCAGGGGTAAGGGACAACAGCATTCTAGGAAAACATAAACTGAAGTTATAAACTCAAATGGGCAGACTAGGTGGGCCATAGGCCCTTATCTACCGACACTGTCTATGTATCTATGTAACAAGCCTCTGATGTTGTTGGGGCAACTCTGAAAAACATAGGTCTTGATTTTCAAAGAACCCTCAGGCTACATCAGGGACCCTGTGCCCAAGTTTACAAAAATGGGGTCCCTGTGCCAAAGGTCCCAGAGTTGCTGCAGCCACAAGGCTGTGGAAAATATGTGGTGCACCAGCTGAGTTTGACAGAGGAATCTGTGACCCCCACCCAGTGTAAGCTTAGATGAGTGACAGAAGTGGGGGTAAATTGGCTGGAAGATGGGGACCAGGGCCCCTTGAGTAGTGAGGGTACCATAAGGAATAACAGGGGCACATCAGTATTGAGAGGGTGCAGAGAAGTCACCTGGCAGAGGTGCCATATGGAGTAGTGGACAGCTGCTCAGACTGGGTAGGGTGGATGGAATGGCAACAGCATCCTGACATGGATTTCAGGAGGAAGCAGCCCTGGCACCTGCCCAATGGGAGCCACAGTCCCCTAACATGGGGCAGATGGCAGTAGGTGAAGCCTGTGAGGTGCATGCAGTGGAGGGATACGTGATCCGGGAACCACACTATTTCCTTTGTACAGAGCCCCCATGCATGGCAGCTGGCAGACATCCACTTACACTGCTAGGGACTGTGTGTCCCATAGGGCAGGTGCTGTGCTGCTTCCACCTGGGGTTCATGTCAGGATGCTGTCATCATGCCAATCTCATATCTGGTCTGAACTGATGTCCACTATTCCATATGGCACCTCTACCACATGTGTCCTCTGTACCATCTTAGTGCCGCCATGCCCTCATCATTCTCTGTGGCACCCCCACTACTCCTGGCACCCCTTTGTACTGCCTTCCAGGTCCTACACCACACTTACCACCCAGCAAGGCAGAAGTGCAGGGTACTTTAACCAGTTCCTGGCTGGTGTAACCTGAGTCTCCTCTTGCGACCATGATGGGACTTTTGTAATTGCAAACAAGGAGATAGAGTAGCCCTACCAAAGCACATCCACACTAGCAACCTGGAGCATGGGCACTTTTGCTGCAAGGGTGGTGCAGGGGAACTTTGCTGCATGGTATCCCAATCACAGCACAGCCAGTGTTTAAAATTGGGATTGCTGCAGACTTTGACACAAGGGGCTGGATATTCAAAAGGATTGCGCCATGCACAATAGGGTTGTGCCTGCGCAAGTCCGAAATTGCACCATTCTGCCATATTCAGCAGGAGGCAGTTGAGCCCCCCAAATCAAGCTGAGCAACAGCGCAATGCTAATGACGGCATGCTGAACCAGAGGGGGAGGAACCATGCATAAACTGCACAGCCTGATATTCAGTGGGCTGTGCAGAGTTGTGCAGGCGCAACCCCCAACCTCCGCCTGCACAACTTTGAGCCAAAAAAGGAGCAAGTTGAGGGCCACCACAGGTGAGCTGCTGCATTGCAGGGTGCAACACAGCAGCTGCCACCTGTGGGTGGCCTCAACCACTCCTGTGCCCTCCTGCAGCCAAATCGCAGGCATATAGTAACCCCCCACCCCGACTGGCCCGATCGCGGGCATAGGTTTAAACATCCCCAGCCCCGACTGGCCCGGTCGCGGGCATAAGTGAAATAAAACCCATCCCCCCACCAACCCAATCGTGGGCAGAAAACAGTTCAACCCCCAAGAACATATCCCTGGTGGTCCAGTGGACCTCAAGCCTGATCGCGGGCAGAAATGCGTTCAACCCCCAAGTACATATCCCTGGTGGTCCAGTGGACCTCAAGCCCGATCGCGAGCAGAAATGTGTTCAACCCCCCCCCAAGTACATATCCCTGGTGGTCCAGTGGACCTCAAGCCCGATCGCGAGCAGAAATGCGTTCAACCCCCTCAAGTACATATCCTGGTGGTCAGTGGACCTCAAGCCTGATCGCAGGCAGAAATGCGTTCAACCTCCCCAAGTACATATCCTTGGTGGTCCAGTGGACCTCAAGCCCGATCATGGGCAGAAATGCATTCAAACCCCCTCAAGGACCACCTACCCTGGTGATCTGGTGGCCCCCACCCCACCCACAGAGCCCCACCACACTCCCCATCAGCGGCGGTGGCAGCATCCCCGCCTGCAGCCCCGAAGCTGACTGCCGCAGTAGGGCTTACGCCCCTTGGTTCAAGCAAGAGCCAATGGGCGTGCAGCTATACAATAAAGCAGTCCAGATATGTGAATGAATTCATTCACATATCTGGTTCTGCTGTATAGGCTACATGCCCATTGGCTCTTGCTCTACCATGCGTGCAGCCAACCAGTCAGTCGTGTGTGGCGGCGGGCAGCAGGCGGATGGGATGCTGCCGCCACCGCTGACGGGGAGCGGGTGGTGGGGCTCCATGGGTGGGTGGTGGGGGCCACTAGATCACCAGGGTAGGTGGTCCTGGGGGTTTGAACGCATTTCTGCCCGTGATCGGGCTTGAGGTCCACTGACCACCAGGGATATGTTCTGGGGGTTGAACGCATTTCCGCCCGGGCTGGTGGGGGTGGGTTTTTATTTCACTTATGCCCGCGATCGGGCCAGTCGGGGTGGGGGATGTTTAAACTTATGCCCACGATCGGGCTGGTGGAGGTGGGTTTATATTTCACTTATGCCCGCGATCAGCCAGTCGGGGGCGGGGATGTTTAAACTATGCCCGTGGTCGGGCTGCAGGCGCCGGTCCCGATGGCGCTGCTGCCTGGCAGGCTCCAGGCACAAGTCCTCGATTATAACACCCGCATGCTAATGGCATGCAAATAAATATAACAGATGCAAATGGCCCCCCTTTGGTATGAATTATGGCCCCATTTGCATGTCACCTTTGAATATCGGAAATTTCTGCGATGGCGCAATGGTATGCACCACCAGCATCTTGAATGCTCCGCTCTGACCACTTGCGGTGGCGCAAGTTCCACTGCGCCATGCACAGTGGCTGTGGCCCGGGGGTGATATTCAAAGGAGTTGCTCAATAGCGCAGCTCCTTTGAATATCGCCCCGGCCACACCCCTGCACAACTATTTTATGCAGCGCAAGGGCTTGCATCACAGAATAGCGCAGTTTGAATATCCAGCTCAAGGTGCCACTTGTGTCATATTCCTTTGGCACAGTCACCTTGTGTCAAAGTTTTTTCTTTTGAAACTTGAGCCCATAATGTCAAGACACAATTTAGCTCATATGTCACCCCTTTTTGCAATAGTCACCCTTATTTGTTTATTTCCAAGGATATTTGTATGGAAACAGGATCACATCACTGCCCTGTCTGTTCTGTCTGTTTGTCTACTTATGTAGTCATAGTTCTATTTATGACATCTCAATTTGTTGTTGTGGAGATAATTATGATGCCATAAACAGGGTATTATGATCTCATGTGAAGACAAACAGCCATAGCTAATTAAGTCCAATGGACAGGAATCTAGTTTTTATGTCACTTCTCTCAGTAATAAAGAAAAAGATGTAAAGAACTGTGCAAAATATAGTTCTGGATAAATGGTACGGAGAGTAAAAGTTAGAGTGGGTATTTTTCAGAGGAAAAAAAATAGCACTAAAACAAGGGGCCATGATATGAAGCTGGAGGTGGGTAAAGTAAGGAAAGATTTGAGGAAGTACTTCTTCACAGAAAGGGTGGTGGATATATGGAGCAGCCTTCCAATAGAGGTGGTGGGGTGAAAACAGCGGTGGGATTCAAAAATGCCTACTACAGGCACAAGGGAATCATAGGGATTAGGAAGCGGGGGGGGGGGCAGAGATTGCCCTAGATCACGTAGTGTCTGCAGCAAAAAATGAAAGTTAACAAAAGTGGGCAGACTTGATGGGCCCAGCGGCCCTTATCTGCCATCACTTTCTATGTTTCTATGGTTCTATGTTAAAATACAGAACTGTAAAACAGTGGGTTGCAAGTTCAGCCCCCCCCTCTGGACCACAAACAATATTGTCTAAGGAGATCTGAGCTACAGTAAACTTGTAACCAGGCCAGTAACATGGAGCACAATGTGCTGGAGATATGCACCCCCTATGGCAACACTATTACAGTAAAAACTTTGATGTTGACAACAATGATATTTTCGCTGTAATAGTCCACCCACAATCCCGACACTCTCTCTCCCGGTCCTGCACCCCCTCCTCGATCCAACTCTGACTCAGAGTTAGAATCCTTTAGATCGGGGAATGCGGGGGGGGGGGGCAGAGCCCCCCACATGGGGAGTTCAGCTGAGGTCTCCAGTGAGATTTATGTCAACGGCAAGTTGAGGTCGACATAAATCCATCACTTTCATGGCAGTCAACAACTTATTTTTTGAACTGGCATCATAGAGACTGTGCTGGACATCTCACTTCCCATCACATCAGTGACGTGGGTTCAGGAATGGACTAAGAGTGCTCATGGGCTGGCTGGGGGAAGGAGGATTTGGTATCCATCAAGAGATCTCCTCCTTCAAGGTTGGGGAACAGTGGGCAGTGCTGTTTGGCTGCCACGTAGTGAAGGGAAGACGGCACAGCAGCAGTCACCAGAATTGAAATTTCCGAGGTGGGCATTGAAAGTGTGCACCATGTTCATGGTCTGTGTGTGCGCCAATGCATGCCGCTGGCTCTGTCTCAAGGTTGGTAAAGGGTGGGAAAAAAAACCCTGTATGCAGCAAGATGCTGTGACCCTAAAGGCACCACACCACCATCACCCATGGCACCCACTCACACAATAAGGTAAGAAGCAGATGAGGGTAAGTGTTGGAGGTGGGGTGATGTGCGGCAGGGGTTCAACAACAGAATGGAGCCAATGGAGAGGAGTAGGAGGATAAAGTCCACATGAAAAAAATAAGATTGCAAAAATATTCGAACAATAAATTGATTTATGTCTTACTCTCATATTTGTCAAAGTTATCCAATTGATATTATGGCCTCTTTAAAGGGAATATAAACAACATGAAATTTAAATAAACTATTGCTGATATTTTCTGTTCATTATTGACATGTTTTAAGATATTTTAAACTATCATATGTGCATTATATTTGCATTCAGCCTAATGTTTTTTTCCATCTCTGAGTGCTTTCAAATAGGTTATTCCTATCTGTAACTTGGGGGGGAAAAAACACACACACACACACACACACACACACACACACACACACACACACACACACAGTGTGAGACTTTATTTTTCTGTTTAAAGCCTGATAGTGTCTGCTAGCTGGCTGATGAGCAGAAAACCAGTTTGGTGGGGTTTTCTCCTTTGAACTACAAGAAGTTTACACCAATCAGCCAGATAAACACTGTCACTGTCAGCCTTCTTAGAAATGGCTTTTGAGAGGCAAGCCTCCTGCATTTCTACATCTATTGCAACATTGATTTGTTTATTAACTTATACACACCTACACAGTCCCTAATGCTACAGTAATAATATGTTCGCTTTATGCATGCATACAAGCAAACATAAAAATTAAGCTATTCTGAGAATACCCACTGCGTCATGCATGCTAAACAGTTTGTAATACTTTCAGTCACTGCTCTTATGCTTAACGTCATGGCCCTTTTTAAAAAATGTGCTTACAGACCCTGGGGGGACAGCTGCAGTCTATAGTCTGTAGTCCCTGAATCCAAATATGTAAACACAAACTTTGAGTGGGCAATGCGCTCCTTACTATGGACATTTTCAGAATGGTATATTTTTAACAGCTTTTGAGTTACATGTTTTTATGTTAGTTTGGCTGGGTTATAAACACTTGGTGATTCAGTGTTCTACGCCAATTTCGAATGTTCTTTATGAGCAGGCAGCTGATGTTTTTGTTTCGGGGAGCTGTTCTCAGAGCTGAATCAGTTATGCTGAGTATGAGCTAATAAAAAGCAAGGATTAAAGAACTGTGACATTCATGGAGAAACATATTACAAACAGGATATTTACATACAGTTCTGCTGATATTTCATTGATTCTCTACATTTCTCTTTACCTTAGTCTTTATCATTCACGAGAACTGCTTAAAGTCTGGATCCTCGCTCTGCTGACTTCAGCAACTCTTTCTGCTTGTCCACACCTGATGTCATAATCTTCCATTTCTGAATCACAGTTGGTTGCCATTGAATGATCGAGTGTCACAATTACAAGCAAACTAGTTATGATATCAGGTGTAGACAAGCAGCAGCAGCTGGTGAAATCCAAAGGGTATGGATCCCATTTCCAATTAAGACACAGTAATAGAAAAACTAAATTATAGGAACTTCAACTAGAAATGTGTTTAATTTCCAAAGTTTTCCCATTGGTGCCACAGGCTCTTTCTACTGTGCAGGTTAGACACAAGTGAACCAAGCGCCGCTTGGGGCACCAGCAGAGAAGGAACACACTAAAGTATAGAGTATAAGCAGAGATCAGCTTGAAATGCAAAAAGTTTCAGTATAAAAACACAGTTGTTGCAGTCACCCTCGCATTCACAAAATTGCTATCAGTTTTTAGATGTGGGTTGGGATAGAATGGAGGAGATGTTACAGTGGGAGTGGTGTAAGAGGCACCACAAGTATTTCTGCTTGGAATATACCATTTTGTTTAAAACTGATCCTGCAAATACATGTTTTATTATAACAACTATGTTTCAATTTAGTTTTTTTTCTATTTTTTTTTATCTTCTCCTATTACTGGTCTACATATTTCAGATGATGCAGTAGTCTGTGAATCACACAGTATCTTTCCCTGGCCCACATTTTGGGGTCTCACTATCAGTGTTGTCTATGTCCTGGTCTCCCCCTGGCTGGAGTAGTGGTGAGAATGAGTGATATTGTTCGTGCCAGAGCACAAACGGGGCCACTGCATGTTAGGAGAGGGAGTGAGAGGAATGGGATGTGAAGGAGCTGTGTCCCAGATGGGTTGTCCAGAGGCCCCTCAGTTGCGACAAAGGGCCTATGGGGGCCTATGGCAGTCCTGGATGATGTACCTCCAAGGGGGTGGGACACACCTGTGGATCTGAGATTCTAGTCTGGATTAAGTGGTGCCAGGTCTTGCAAGGCTGCCAAAGGCACACCCAACTGTTCTTGATCCCTGAGTGGTAGTATAGGGTGAAACACAGCAAGGCACAGCTGTTTGTGTGGGAAACCAGATTAAAAAAGTAAAGGTGTGTAATAAGATTCTACACAGGGACTCATTAGATCTCTGAAAACGTTTGTGGAAAAGGTTAGCAACTGAAGATGGCACTGTGTGCATCTGGCATAGAGCACCTGCTACCACTGGTCTGATCCCACGTGCAGCAGTGAAGTGTTTGCTTGAGATCATAACCACCTGTGGCCTGTGAAGATACTTTAACTGGGGGAGGTACAGGATCACTATGGGGATGAGGAATTCGGTCAATGCCTGACTGCAGAGCAACTGGGAGATCAAAGCATGAGTCAGAAGCACCTAATAATAACTGATTTAGTTTGGAATGTATAGGTTGTTGACAAATGTTTTGTGTTTTCATGTCCCTGTCTAGGGCACAATATCAGCTTTTGAAGTTCAGGTGCCCCTCCATTTCAGGTTAGACCTAAAATCACTGCTGGCTTGTGACAATATATGAGCAGCATGGCTGTTTTTGCGTGCAGTGTTGTAAGTTTTTCTTTCTATCTGCATCTGCCGACAGAGGGTCTATGGAGTGGAGGTGAGTTTTGAGTGGTAACTGATATGCACCATACACTGAAGGGGAACATAGAGAATTTAGAGACATTTACTGTAAGTAAAAGGTTTGCACCAGAGAGTTCCTTGAAGCATAAGTCCTCCACAAGTAATTTCATGGAGATAGCAACTAATTGCAAGGCTTGCTGTGGTTCAATGGGTGGAGTAACAAACCACTCCCCCAATCAGACCTTAAAAGGCCACTCCTCCTGGCTGGTCCAGGATAATTTTCTTTGTTGTGGCCAAAGGCACCGCTCCTCCTCACTCCTCTCCCCATTTATTTCCCTTCTTTGCTCTTGCTACATTTGCGGCGCCTCTGGCCACCAGCTCACCAACTTTCTTGGCTCCTCCCTTTCCTCCCTTCTCTGTCTCTTTCTTTGACCCCCCCATTTCTCCCTCATTGGCCTCTTATTCCATCGGATGTCCTTGTTGGCTCCCATCCACCTCCATTTTCTAGCCCCCCTTCCAGTACCTCATTTTGCTGTGATGTTCCTCTGGTCCTCATTTTCTACCTCCAAGCCTCCCGGCTGCCTGCTCCTCCTTCCCCTCACCTCACAGGGTGATTCGGGTATGACGTCACCCTCCATGCTTGGCTTCTTCCTCACTGCTTTCTCCTTCTCTTCCCTTCCTATGACTGGATCTGCTCATTCTGACCATCCGCAGCTGTTCATCTCCGTCTGCCGCAGCTGTTCCTTATTCAGACATCTGTTCTGTGTTCCTTTCTCGGGCACTTCTGCACCGCTCCTCACTGACATGGCTTATCCTTTCTCGTATGGGTTTACAGATGTTCTTAATACTTCTAATGGATTTCTGGTCCCACAAACTATTAACTCACTGAATTTAGATGACAGACACATTCCTTATCTCTACCTATATTGGGCCTGCTATTGTGGGCATCTTATTGTTTAAATTAGAAAGTGTTGCACATTCTGGCCTTTGCTGTGATTTTGGAGGCCAGTGCTATGATTTTGGTGATGTGAGATTGGAAGGTATGCCTCTGTTACTTCATCTTCATCTATTCTTTTGTTCTCCTCTTCCCTCATACCTGCCTCCTCCCGCTTTCTTGTCATCGACCCTGAATTCACCTTGTCCCACTGCCTACAGTGCCTGCTCCACTTGCTGCCTCCTATGGCTGTTTACCTTGTTGCTCGAGTTTGTCTCTCGGGTCTATCTTTTCTTTTGGTGTTTCTAGCCCTGCTCATTCCCACTCTTCTATGCTGTGTATATTAATCCCCTACACATTAGCCCAGCTTCAGCTGCTGGCTCACTTCTGGTTATTCCTGCTGGTTTTCCTCATTTAATTTTTCTCCCTTGTTCAAGAGCTGCTCAGCGTCAGGGTGCATGGTTTGTGGTTGCACTGTTTTTGCTATGGCAGAGAACTCTGCTGTTGCAGTGGGCATTGTGACTGCCGGCCGCAGGTGCAGCTTTCTTTTTCATCCTATTAATCTGCGTTGCCTCGCCCGTCTTCTACTGCTGCTCCATACTGGCCTTCAAGGCATTCTCTCCATCAGCAGCTCATCCTACCTACTATTTTGCCTAACCTTATTCCTGGTACTCGTACCTTATCCATCAGCTATGGGCTTCACCTGGCCATTCTTGTTTCTACCTTCATGCATTTTGACCCACTAATTTGGTTTCTCAGTGGACCCAGTTGTCATGCACTTTTGTGGTTACTAATCTTAATCAGCCTCCTCAAGACTCAAGTCGGGGTCTCCTTTGCTCAACCTGACCTCTCTGTAGGTCTATTCATTCTCATCGACTGTCCAAGTGTACCCCTCTTATGGGTCTCATGCTACCTTGACTCAACCTGCTCTCCACTTGGAGATGTGCCTTCCATGTCCATTGCTACATGGCTTGGGGCAAGGCTGTAGCCAATGGTCTCGCTCTGCACCCACAAAGTCCACATCTAGAGCATGGGCAGCTCAGAGTGGGGTCCTTCTCCCTCTCCCATAGTGAGAATGTCTTTGCTCTTGGTGGACCTTTAGTCGACCATCATTTCAGCGACACTTCTGGATGCAGAATTTATGACTGACAGCTGTGAGGGGTGAGGCTCTCATCAGCGGGCCCCTTTAGCAGCTCGAGCAGGTTCAGAGGCATGCTGTATGCTCTTCTCCATCTGGCCGCCTCTGGTTCACCTGGTCTATTTCACAGGCTCTTGTAGGTTGGCTGAACCTCAGCGGTCATCTCTCTCATCCTTTCCTTTTGAGTGTCCAGTTGCAGAGACATCACTCACAACCCTCAAAAGCATTCCTTTAGAAGGACAGAGTGAGAGCTTCCTTCAAATTGCAATATTTTCCCCTTCCCTTGATCTTGACTCTAATTTTCGGTAGCTGAGCCATTATTAACCAAAATGTCTTTCAGCATTGAGGGAAGGATTCCTAGGCCTTGGATCCCCGGAGGTTTTCTCCTCAAAGGGAGTTTTTCCTCTCCTCCATGCCGATGATCATTATATTAGATAGGGTTAGTGCTTTACTAGGTTCCGTAGTTAAGTTCCGCTGTTGGATGGAGCCGGCTGGTGGCCCCGGCTGTTCCCTCTCTCCTTAGGAAGTACTATCCTTCTGCATCATGTCAGCTTCCATTCCACTAAATATTTCTCGTTGTCTCCTGTTCATCTCCTGTTCTACCCATCTGCAACTATCGCCCTCCATTCCCATCTTCAATATCATTTTGACTCCTTGCCTTCTTCAATGCTCGACACCCTTTTGGTATTCTTTTTGGGCTCCTTCTGAAGCTACCTTTAGCCAAGGGACTCATTCCTGTGGTACCTATAGGGGTGGAACTCTCCTCTACGGTTCCCTGCCAGTGTATCCCTACAGGGTGGTATATCCCATGGATAGAGAGGCAAACAGTCACAATACATCTAAGTCTCACAAGCCTATATCATACCAAGTTGCATAAGCACATTGAATTGCAAGGCTTGGACTGGTTCAATGGGCAGAGCAGCAAATCACTCCCTAGTTAGGCCTTAAAAGCCACACCTCCTGGCTGGTCCAGGATCGTTTTCTTCATTGCCCCACCAGACCAAACCAACCAGACACCCTCTGTCCAGGGCAGTATGGACATCATTGGAGAACTCCAGCAGGGCAGTAGTGGTGCTGTGCCCTTTGCGAAATCCATGTTGTTCCCGGCAGAGTAGGTCATATTTGGTGAGGCGGTCTGTGAGTTGATCAGAGATTACTTTTTCAAGGGCTTTTGTGGGGGGGATGGAGATGAGGCAGTAGTTCCCAGGGGAGGTGGGTTTGTCATTTTTGTGGATGGGAGTAATAACAGCATTTTTCCATTTTGAGGGGAATTCACCATGGCAGAGGGAGCGGTTAAGTATCTTGGTTAGTGGGGTGAGGACTACATCCAGGCTCATGTGGAGGAGTCTAAGGTCCAGCGAATTACTGCTGTAATATGACTTACCTAAGGCTTTTAGGATGTAGGGTTTAGCCTCACAAGGAGTGAGGGTTTTGAAGTGAAAAGGTGGGGGAGATGGTCAGGGGGAGGGGTGGGGTACAGGGATCAAAGAAATTTGCTGGGAGTAGATAACTGAGGTCAGAAAAGGAAGAGTTGAGGGAGTCAGCGATCGCCTGTGAATCAGTGGAGATACCTCTGCTGACAGTAAGCTGGGTGGGAGGAGCTGATACAGTTTTCCAGTTGAGCTCCTTCAAGTTATCCCGAAATGTGTGGCTAGAGCCCCAGGAGGTGGAGAGGGGCTGCCCTGTAGTGGTCAGTTTTGGCCTTGCGTATGTCCCAGGTACATTTATTCCTAGCAGCCCGATAGCGTTGTCTATCTGACAGTTTGCCTGATTCAAGGACTAGGTGCATTTATTCCTAGCAGCCCGATAATGTTGTCTATCAGACAGTTTGCCTGATTCAAGAACTATGTGCCATAGAGTGTCCCTGTGGCACATTTGGTCTAGGACAGCCTGAGATATCCATGGGGTGCTGGGGCCTTTGATAACTCATTTAGTGAGTGGGGCAAATATGTTGCATGCAGTGTTGAAAGTATATATAAAGTAGTCAAGAGCCATATCGATGTCAGGGGCCAGGTCAAGGGGTGACCAGTCCCAATAGGCTAGATAGGTTTTGAGGTGACCCAGCTTATCTGGTTTGAGCCGACGCTAAAGAATGGTTTTAGGGGTGGGTTTTTTTTGAGATTTTATTAAGGCGATTGGTAAGATCGGTAAGATAATGCTGCCTTTCTTTTTATTTACTTCATTTATATTATAAATGAAAGGCAGGACTCAGAACTGCTGCTGCTCCTACCCTTTGGCACTAAAGACATTTCAGAATATGGATGTAGCACTAAAGCAACAGGTAGAACCAAACTTTTAAATACCATTTAGCACTGGAGCATGATTGCTCAATTTTAAGGGAACATAAAGCTCTATTTGCACTGCATGCTCCCACCAACAAAATGCATCTTTTGTTGTCTATTTATGAAGAGTAAGAGAGTCTCAAAAGCAAGAAAATCTACTGTATTCTTTCTAGCCATCAAAGTATCCATTTATACAGAGGAATGCATTTTAAAGAGCAACTCCTCACCTCAGCATCTACTTTTATAAACAGAAGTTCAGCCATTAAAATTCAGTACCCCTTTTACATTAGATGTGCGTTTGCGCACCAAATGTTTTGCTACAGTGAAAGGGGATTTCGGGGGGGGGGGTTCTCTGTTGAGCCCATTTCAGTTGAAAATAGCAGGGGGCTCGGCAGTCTAGACCAATGACCATGCACATTGGCCTTGGCATCACTCGCTGCATGCTGGCAGAAACTTTGTGCATTTCAAAGGACCTGAAGCCACTCAAATCAGAGGGCTTCAGTCAGCTGATTGGCTGTTAACACCAGCAGCCTTTCTTTTTTTACTATGGACCACTGTACCCAAGTTCAACTAAATATGTTTACAGGTACTAGAAAGAAAGCTAAACTCGGGAACCTAGTTATTTTTTTTTAAATGAGGGCTAAAATGTACTTTAATCATGCTCTGAAAGTGAAGCCGTGAAACTGGGCATGCACGTATGCATATTTTTATGAATATGCATATGTGCATGCCCAGTGTCACAGCTCCACTTTCAGAGAGTGATTAAAGGACCTTGAAGCACTCATTTCAAAAAAGTAACTAGTTTCCTGAGTTCGGCTTTCTTTCTAGTACCTAAAAAGCTGAACTTGGGTACAGTGGTCCCCACATGAGTATGGCGACTAAGTAAGGGACTGACAGTGTCCCTTTAATGTAAGCGGAGCAGGGTGTCCATCCCCATTACTATTTCTTTCTCCCCATCCCGTCCAGGTGGCCCAAGCATTCACCCTTGCCATCTTTATAAATATATCTTTTTTTGGAATGTAAGTGGAGCGGGGTGTCCACCCAAGCTACCACTTCTTCCTCCCTGTCCCATCCAGGTGGCTCACCTGCCCACCCACCCTTTCCATCCTTATATATATAATTGTTTTAATGTAAGTGCAGTGGGGTGCCCACCTCTCACTACCACTTCTCCTTATTCCCCTTCAGGTGCCTTGCTTGCTCACCCACCCTTCCCTTCATTATATATATATATATATATATATTTTAAATGTAAGCAGAGTGGGGTGCCCATCCCCACTGCTACTTCTCTTTATCCTGCTCCACTCCAGGTCGCCCAATCCCATTCCCCAACAAGCCCAGCACTGGGGTGCCCAACCCCAGTGTTGGAATGCATCTTTAACCATCCATCCCTCAATGTTTTTTAAAAAAATGTTTAAACCCTGTAAACAATAAAACCATCCATCAATGTCTGTTGAGCCATTAGTTTCCCCCACCTGACCCTCCCACTCAGCAACCACCCCCCCAAACCCTTACTTACCCACGGGGGTCCAATGCCATTATCCTCTTGGACCACAGACAGGTCTTCACTCTTCAAAGCCGGACTGCAAACTGAGGAGTATTTTAGTTTATTCTTTTGCTAACCTGGTAAGGCCCACTAGGCATGGGTGCCCATTTGCAGGGGCAATCTGGGAGCAATGGGGAGGTTAAGTGACTTGCTCAGAGTCACGCAGTATGCAAGTGGAGGTTGTGGGAATCAAACCCAGATCTGTCTGCTGGTTGTGCCAAGCTCATTCATATCTCATTACTCTAACCTCTAGGCTATACTGCCAGCCCTTATAAATAAGTTATGTGGTTCAATGTATTTCAATGGGGTTTTGAAATTAGTGGCATAACTTGGCCATTTTTAAATATTTTTGCCCCACATTTTCAACAGGCCTTTTTTGAGACCCCACCTCATTAACAATGGTAGTGAAATTAGGCAAATCTATCCTGAAAGGTGATTTTGTAGTCACTGCATGAAACCACCTTTCAGTAATAGATAAAAATGTTCTCTACCCTTGTTCATGAGGTGGGGTTATAAGAAGGTTATGTTGAAAATTTGGCATACAAAATATTAAAAAAACAACAAAGTTATGAGACTACATTGACATTTGTGAATGCAGGCTTGTAGCTTTGGTAATTTTCAATATTTTTACCCCAATTTTTCAACATAGATATTTCTTCACAGCACCTAATGAATGATACAGCTGTCATTTTTCAAATCCTGGCCTAAATGTGTTTCTGTACCTGTGGCACAGAATGACGTTTTGGTGGCATGGAATGACACTTTGGAGGGGATTTGAAATTTTTCACCTACCGGGGTTCATTAGGCGGTGTAGTTAGAAGACTATGCTAAACCTTTGGAGTACAAATATGGTAACATGTCCAGGTTATGACTGGACATTACACTATTTCAGTGTTCACTCATAACTTCACTAATTTTCAATATTTTGACTCCAAACTTTCAACACAACCATTTTTCCACATCACCTCATAAACGTGAAATGTGTCATTTTTAAAATCCTGGATGAGATGTGTTTTTACACCTCTGGTGTGAAATTACATTTTGGCCAATATACTATAAATGGTGCATGTCATCTCTATAAGGTGAATTCTAAAATAAGCATCTTCAAAACTTGTGGTCAAAACAAAAAAAAAATGTTTATCATGCATCAAATGTCCAGCATTGACAAACGCTTGTTTTAACTTTTAATTTCCTTTCTAGGGTTTACATCACAGTTTGTAAGCAGGTCCAAGAAGTGTGTTTAAAAAAGCATTTGTCTCACACTGACCTCACAGTGCTTATTATAACAATAGACTGCTGTCACAAACAGCAATTCTGTCTGAGTGTAAGTTAGTCTCTCGGTGGGAGGGGGGACCCAAATGACAAGAGTGTTCAGTTCCATGTGCTTATGCAACTTGGTATGATGTATGCGTGCACAACTTAGATACATTGTGACTGTCTGTCTCTCTATCCATGGGATATACCACCCTGTAGGGGTACGACGGCAAGGAACCCTAGAGGAGGGTTCCACCCCTATAGGTGCAGCAGAAATTATTCCTTTGCCTAAAGGTAGGTTAGGAAGGAGCCCACAACTGCTCTCTGCCACACAAGTCTCTCCCAGTACGCCAACAAGTGGTTTGCTGACTACCTAGCCGGTAGGTCACAACAAGTTAAAATTAATGACACGCTCTCTTCCTGCCTCCTGGTTAAGTCAGGGGTGCCCCAGGGTTCTATCCTGGGCCCCCTCCTCCTTAGTCTATTTCTGGACACCCTTTCCAAGGCCTGCTCTGGGCAATTACTTTTATATGCCTATGACGTAGTTCTCTTCTCCATCTACCTTGATCCTCACTCACTACAACTGTCCCTCCAGAAGTCCTTCAAAGACATTGAATCCTGGTTCACTGACCGCCGCCTGGTTCTAAACCACAAAAAAACAAAGTCATGATGTTTGCTCACAACTAGAGCCAACACAGAGGCTACCCACTAATTATTCACAACTCCCAACTATTACCCCTTGAGCAGGTTGACAACTTTAAATACCTCGAGGTCACCCTTGACTCAGTATTCAACCTCCACGAGCATATACACCACCTTAGCTCCACTGTCAATGTCAGAATTGGTCTGCTCCACCAGCTCAAACATTGTCTCCCCACAGAAGCCCTCCGACTAACAGTCTCATCATCCATCTTGTCCCTTATCAATTATGGGATCCTGGTTTATGGGTCGGCTGATACCTCTACCCTTTGCAGAATCCTTGTTTCCTTAATCAAAGCTTGTCACCTTGCTATGTCCTGCTCTGGTTTGACACACACTTCTGTGCTGTGCAGTCTCACAAATAGGCTTGACCTTGATGGGAGACTTCAGTATCAGACATGCCTCCTAGCCAAAAAGATCACCATTGGCCTAGCCCCCCCTGGCCTCACCATCCTGATACAATCTGCACCCTGGGTGATACCTACTCGCAGCTCCACCAAACCCTCCCTCCTGATTCCCTGCTGTTAAAGTACTCAAGGCCAGAGATCTTTCTGCTATAGAGCCCCCCCTCTGGATGAATGCCCTGCCCAGAGCCATCTCTTCTGAAAATAAAAAAGGCCACTTTAAAACCACCCTCAGGGAACACCTCCATTCCTAGAGCACCTGAGACTGCTACTAGCCCACCCCTGGTGCTTCCTCCAACCACAGAATGTATGACTTCTCCAGGCTTGCCTCTATTCCCCCACTGTTTCCCCCTCAGTTTCCCCCTCCCTCACTCACTCCCTTTATGGCATGAACTTGGGCCTTTATCCTAAGTCACTGACTGCTCTTGAGCTATGACAAAGGATCTCTATCCTGCTAACCCTCTTATCATTGCACTCCTACTGTTTTCCTCCCCCAACTTCTGAATAACTGTATTTTGCTTACTGCTTGCTAATGCATAGTTGTTATATATACGTGTAATTACTGTTCCATCACTGCCTCTGCATTGTATCTCTGAACAATATTTTGTACTGCTTGTAATGTGATGTGAAACCTTTGTAAATGAGTTTCTGACTCAAAGGATTGTAACTCCAATACCTCTAATAAATAAATAGTGATTAGAGGACAGATATGTGGAACAGATTTCTTCCAGGGCCTCACTATATGACCTTGAGCAAGTCAGTTCACCCCACACACACACACGCATCAGTCCTCTGTGCTGTAAAATTAGAAAAAAAAACAGGGACCTACTGATAATGAAATGCTGAATCTCATCTGGGCTATCCAGAGTAAATACACTATTAAATATAACCTTCACTAGATAAATCACATCTGTACTGTGCAGACAGTTTGCTGTAGTGACTAAAGTAGAAGCTTCTGAACCAAAAGACATAGGTTTGAATTTCATGAGAGCTTTTACTTGCTGTGTGACTCCGAGCAAGTCACTTCACCTGTCAGTGCTTTAACCCATCTAGTTGTAAAAAAGGTAAAAAAAAAAATGCAAATAAAAATCGATGCTGGTATCTTGTGCAGAGTATGGGAGACTTCATGTGACAGAAGTGTCCTTTCACATTAACTTTATTTTTTAAAGCACTTCTTATTAAAGTAGACAAACCTCCTTGGAAGCAGCAGTATCATGTCAATTGTCATTGTGAAAGGTTTTTTAGATGCTTTGAAGTCAAATTGCATTTAGCACCTAATTTGTGGAGGCCGTAAATTAATATCCTTTAGTGGTCACTCACTGCACTGGCCTTAATGTTCAAAACGGTGGTAATTTATGTAATCTTTCCACAACCCACTCCCATGCCAGTGCATAATTCAACTTTGGAATTTGCTTAGGTGCACTGAGATATTTTATCTGTGGTCCTGTCTGTGGAGCATCTCCTTAAAGCTAGGTATCCCCCCCATATTATGGTGATGTGGGGTGGGGTAGGGTGTATTGTTTGTGTGAAGAGGAGGAGAGAAATTACATTTTTATCTCTTTTTCAGATTCCTTAGACACTTCTGGTACATCAAGTTGTTACATTCTCAGTGTATATTGGCATCAGTACATACCAGGAAAAAAGATCTTAATTCCTTGATGGTCCTCGACTAGAGCTTTTTGTTTGACACTAATACTGTCAATATATATTTAAATTATCATTTATAAAGTCCTGTCACTAGACTAGAGGTTTTTGAAATTTATGGGGCATGATATCTAACTGGAGAGTACAGCTGGGTGACAGGTCCAGCTAGGTTTTACACATCATATAGTGTGAACTGATGTATTTAAGACAACTTTACTGGTAATTTCTTGCTATAATGCATGCATTGAAACTTCCTGGAGTCCTAAGACAATCTTAGTATGTCTTTAATCTGGGTGGGGGTTGCTTTTCAGTAATCACATCCTCATACAAACTGTGACACTCATAGCTTGATTTAAGAGTCATCTGCTCCAGCAGTGTTATCTTATGTCAATTAAACTTATATGCAGTAGGATTCTTTGTATGCGTGTTCCACCAAGCATCTTTGACCTGGGGACCCTCCTGGCTGAAGGTAGTATGGTACTGTTAAACTTCTCTGACATCATCTTCTGTATTTTTTAAATGAGTATTTTAAACCAATGGGGATTTTTTTCTGTTTTTTTCTGCATGATCTAGCTGTTAAAAGTATTGTATTTTCTAAACAACTGCCACTAGCGTCTGAAGAAGGACTGGTTGGTCCGAAAGCTAGAGCAGTTTGTTCTTGTTGTTACATCTATGTTGGTCCATTAAAAGGTATCAAATCATTTGCTTCTGGATCTACTCTTGCAAGGACCAATACAGCAACTACTAAATCTAGATCTGTGTTCCTATAAATTCTGGCATGTTGTGGAAGTGTTGTGGAACTAGATTAAAAGAAAATAATGTGGTTGCATTTTGTTCATGGACTATTGCCCAATGTCTTATTTCTTGATGTTTTGTTAACCAAAATAGATTCGAAGGCTCCAGTCCTGACTTTCTCAAGTTTAATGGGGCTGGAAGATTTAATTTTGCATGAGAAAATGTAAGAAAATTAGGCAACACAAATGGTGTTTTAAAAGTAATGGAGCTTCCTCCCCTTCATATCTTTCAATAGTGTAGACACTGTATGCTACTGATACCTTTCCCCCATTTCATATTGAAAAATAACACTTTCCCTCGTACAGTAGTGTGATGGATGTATAGGGATGTGAATGTACGTTCTGTTTTTTTTATTTTATGTCTGTCCCATGCAAGGACCGTGTGCGATGTATGTTTCTGACATATCTTGTTGCTCAATGTGCCTCTACCAGTTGGCATATTTTAAATGAATTGATAATCAGCAATTGTGTGTGTCCTCTGTCCCATTTTATAACTTTGGATGCAAGTACCTTTGACATGTGTGTGTAACATATAGAAACAAACATAGAATGTATCAGAAGAAAAGGACCAATGGGCCCATCTGGTGAGTCCTATTTTCCTTGCCTATTACTACACCCTGGACCCTATTTGGTCACAGGCATCCATCTCGCCTCCTATACCTCTACTTATTATACCCATGTGCCTATCCAACATATATTTAAAACTCCTCACTGTCTTAGCCCATATCACCTCTTTTGGTAGGCTCTTTCAGATGGTCACTATTCTTTCTGTCAAGAAGTATTAACTCGCATCCCTCTTAAACTTCCCTTCTCAAGCTTCATAGTATGCCCCCATGTTCTGGTACTCCTCCACTTGTGAAAGACTCTTCTCCCACACCTTGTTCACCCTGTGAGGTACTTCCATGTCTCAATCATGTCCCCTCTCACTCTCCTCTCTTGCAGGTAGTGCATGTTGAGCTTCCATGCCTTTCTTCTTATGTAACCTCCACACAATTTTGGTAGCTCTCCTCTGGAATTCTTCTGTCCTGTGGATGTCCTTGCTGGGGTGAAGCCTCCAGAAATGGACACAGTATCAAGGTAGGCTTTAACAAGTGAGTGACACAGAGACAACACCACCTTCCTTCTCCTGCTAGAAACCCACCACCCCATGCATCCTAGCATCTAGCTAGCCCTGCCTACTCCCTTGTCACACTGCTCTGCCACCTTGATGTCACCAGATATGATTGCTCCAAGGTCCCACTCTTGCTTGGTAACTGTAAATACCTCCTCCCCCCATCTCATACACAGCCCTCAGGTTTTCCCACCCCAAGCACATGATTTTGCACTTTTTGGTATTGAAACTCATCTGCCATTCCCTAGACCACTCCTCTAGTTTCCCCAGACCCTTTTGCATTATCCCCACTCCCTCCTGGGTGTCTTTCCTGTTGCAGATTTTTGTTTCATCTACAAAGGCACATGCCTTCCCTTCCAGTTCCTCAACAATGTCACTTACGAAGAAATTGAAGAGGACAGGACCCAGTACCGATCTCTGTGGTACTTCACTTATCACTCTCTCATTCTCACAATAACTCCATTTACCACCACCTTCTGTCTGCTATCCTTCAACCAGTTAGATACCCACTCAGTTCACCACCTTCTCCCCCACCCCCAGACTACTAAGTTTCTTTGTTAGCCTCCTGTGTGGTAGTGTCAAAGGCATTACTGAAGTCCAAATAGGCCACATCCACTGCCCTCCCTTGATCCACCTCCCTAGTTACCCATTCAATGAAATCAATGACATTTATTTGAAATGTCCAACCCCATCTTTTGTCATAACCCCTCCACTGCATACAGGGGCATTATGCCTGCCCTTTCCAAGACTGGTTGCACATGCATACAAATGAGCTAAAAAGATTAACATATGGTTCAGAGTTTGGTTTAATAGCCACTGAGGTGGTCCAGTGGTGCTGAGGGATGAGGCACTGGACACCACACCTCGTGCCACATTAGCAACTCAGATTCAGGAACGGACCTGGGCCATCAGGGGTCAGCAGGGGAGGGAGAGGATTGAGCATCTGAAGGACTGCTCTTCTTTCCTGGGGTGGGTTGAGGGGAGTTCCTGGCTCTGTTGCAGTCTCTAGTGGAAACTGGAGGAAGCACAATGAGCAGGGATGTTGTAATGACAGTAGACTCCAGCAGTGGAAGCCATGCAGGAATCACTGCATGCCATATTCCATGTGGAAAACATCTAAAAAAATCCCTTGAGAACTCAGGGAGGTGACACAGGCCCCAGGAGACCAGACCCACATCCACAAAGCCAGATCAGCCTTCCCCTGGCTCTCCCAAGACCCTCAATCTGTACCAGGACCATCCCTCTAATCTCAGACAGGCCACCAGGTAGGTGAGACGGCCCTTCCCAGGGTATGATCCGGGGGGGGGCTGAGCAGGTCCATGGGTCTGGGTCTGGGGTACTCAGCAATGTGTCTCCTGGAGAAAAAGGTGGTTTCAGGCTGGGAGTAGAGGCAGTGGCTATGTGGGCACTCCCGAGAGATGCCCTGCCCCCAGAGAATGTAAAAAAAAAATAATAGCCACTGAGGTATGTTTCTGTCACCCTGTCTTACACATAAAGAGGTGCTTTAGCATCAAGTGTCAATCATTTAAAGGTCTTATGTGACCATTGTTAGCTAAACTGGGATTTGTACAGTACAACTGCCTGTCTTGCATTCTGTGATTCATTTCATATGGAAAGCATAATAACTATTTGAGTAAATGGTGCTCTTCTAGTATTTGGCATCTCCCACAAAAAGCCAACACTATTGAGCCAGCCAATAATACATGACATTCAAGCAACTCCAAACAGATAGTATGACCTAGTGGTGAGATCACAGAGCAATGAACCTGGAAACCCAGGTATAATGTCCACCAGTCACAACCTGTTTGATTTTGAACAGCTCACTTTTCCCATCTGTGCTTAACCTACAGTACTGTCTGTCTGTCGATCTATCTATCTATCTATCTATCTATCTATCTATCTCTTTATGTCTTTCTCTACCTCTTTCAGTACTTATCTAATGGCTGGTGCACTACTTCATGGTTTGTGAAGTGCTTTGATAGGACTAATTTCCACCAATTATAAAATGGAACTATGGACTCCAGCCTCATAATTGGCTGGGAGCCATGTAAAAAACAAATTGTATTCACATGGGTCATGCACATCCTGCTGTTATTTGAAGCAGGGGCACATGATGGGCACAGGAGCAAAAGTACTTTTTTCATTTACATAACACATGCCACCAAGTTGCCGTGTCGTATTTCATAACAGCAGTACTGGTAAGCAACCTGAGGGGAGGTTATGTGCAGAATTGCATTTCTGCTTCCAAAAACCTTTGGAGAATTTTTTGGTGAAGTCTGCATAATTCTGCCAAGTGGCCAGTGATTTTTTTTTTAAAGTAAACTGTGGGCTTTTATTGTGAACAATGTTTTTGATTGTTAAACTGCAGAAACATGTTCTGTGGGAAACCTTTGGAAACTACAGAATTTTGGTATGTTCTTTGGCATTTTGTCTCAGTTGCTGAAATTCCATATTTTCCATGATTTTCCTAGTGGGAAGGCCTATTTCACCTCTGGCAGAATTCTAGGTGAAGCAGTGCTGGCCTGGTGGTGCTGAGGGTTGAGGTGCTGGATGCCACACCTCAAGCCATGCCAGTGACCTGGGTTCAGGAACATCCTCGGGTCATCGGTGTGCCGGCACGGGGGGGAGGGCAGAGCAGGATCAAGCAGCTTAATGGCAGCTCTCCTCTCCTGGGATGGTTGTTGCCCCCCTGTAGTTCTGCTGCCACCAGGTGGAGGTCTGGTGGCAGCACAGGTGGTATGGGTGGCAAGTTGGGAGGGCACCTTGGAATGTGGCACGTGCATGCCTCCACATGAGTTCATGCTCACTTGAGGAAGGGGGCAGGCAAAAATGGGGCAAAAACCACATAAACATATAACTGAAAAAAATATAATTCTAGATGAAGCAGAATTTCACAATTTCACATAGTACTACTGACTAGTCATCCACAGAAAATAACAAGAGCTAATAGAGTGTGTGTGTGTGTGTGTCTGTGTGTGTGTGTGTGTGTGTGGGGCAGTATCATCTCAGCAATCCCCCCTTTGTGACTTACTGCTCAATTACAGGAGAACTGCTTTGAACCTGTAATCCATTTTATTCCCCCTGTAAAAGCTGTTTTTAAAACACTAATGGCCTATGGGCAGACTAAATGGACTATATGGTCTCCTCCAGTCATCAATTTCTATGTTTCTATGTTTCTACTGGTTCACATTCTACCATGCAGCTGCATTTTTGCCGCTCCACCCCAGTACACGTTGTAGACATACCAATATTTGTTACCTAAACCTCTTATACACCCCATATTGAACTTCGTGAACTATGTCATAAGAATAAAAATACAGCAGGATTTAGTTTTATGTATTTAACATTGTTTTTAAGTCAAACAGAGCACAGCAATCATATTTTAATATCAGTAGGGGAGGATATCAGACAGTAGAAGTACCCAAACTCAATGGTCAAACCCAGATTGCAGTCCTGCCTCTCCAATGAACTTGGAACCCATAGCTTACTTGGTGTATATGTTCCTACACCAGTGCTGCCATGGTTCCATCTTTACTGGCCTTTTTGTAAACACAGTGGGTATTTTAGATTTGCACTCAAGAGGTCAGTGTCATTTTAGAAATGTATGGCGTCACTTACTGTATGTCCTTTTTAGCCAGAGTTCTATAGTTGAACATGGATGCATGGATGCATTGTGTCACTGATGGAAGAGCTGAGTAAGGACATAAATTACATCACAGAGTCCTAAAATGGTCCTTTCCACATGCGTGTAAATGAGAAGCATACACTGAAGTTAATAAAAAGTCAGTAAAGATTAAACAATAACAAAATAGGAACCAGTATTTGAAAATCAGCTTCTATATAATGGCAGACTGACATGTTCAGTGCAGTGCTTCTTTAAGAAACATAGCACAATGAATATTTTATCAATCAATTAATTAATTAGGTAGAATAAACCGAAATCATAACAAACCAAGTATTGAATCTCTGTCTTAGGTAAATGTGAAGGCCATTAGCGACAGGTTGCCCTGCTGGCTTGCAAACCTAGACTGTGGAGCAGACCACTATCTTTTAAGCTTTAGGTCAGTCTCTGCTGAGCACAGCACAGTGGGAACCTGTTCAGCCTCCAATGGAAGGCTGCAGGCCACATCCCTGAAGAACACCCCCTGCCAGTCAAGTAAGACTCTTAATTAGTGTCGGCTGTGGGCCCAAGCAGGGTGGGGGTTGTTAGGAGAAAGCCATTATAGGCCAGAAGAGGGTTCACAATATTTATTTAACAGTGTGAGTACAGTACTTGACATTCTTTGTTTTACCTTTCATTGCTGAACATAGGATCATTCTGTTAGGACAAATAAAAATCAAATGGTTGAATCCAGTTCTGCTGAAACCTGAAAATAAAGTTTTCTTCAAGAATGCCCTATACAGAACATAACAAGTATGCAGTGATTATTGAATACAGGAGTGGACAATGGGGGGGGGGGGGGGGGGCATTAATGTGGGGGAAGGAAAATAGTTGGGCAAATTCAGAAAAGAAGTGATGAGGTAGGTTTAGACATGAGCTGAAAAACAAAAAAGTATGGCAGTGTTGTAAATAGGTGATTTTGGGGGCAAATTATAAATCAATCTCTCTTTTCTCTCTTCCGTTCCTCTCTTTCTCTCCTCCTCCCTCCTCCCTCACTCTCTCCCTTTACCTCTCAGGTTTACATTCCTATAACTTTATCTGCATAACAAGACAGACAGGTATCGTACAAGTTCATTTATTAAACTATTCTTGAGACATAGACATATTATAAGCAGCATCTAATTTAATACATTTACTGTTTGTTGTATTGAGAAGCTGCTGGCAGGATACTCTCTAGTTTGCAGCTCCCTTTGCATATCTCTTTCTTTCTCCCTCCCACTCACTTTCTCCCTCTCTTTTTCTCCCCCTCCCTCCTCTCTCTTTATCTATCATTCTCTCTTTCTCTGTTTACCTACATTGGGTAGTTTACATTGTACAACACAAAGGTTTCACAAAATGTGACATGCAATATGGCTGATGATTTGTTTGCCTGATGTTTGATAGGAGAGATATCCATTGGAATTTATTGGCGTATAAGTTTGTGCTGCAATTATTACCGGTCTTTTTATTAAACTTATTACAAATAAGGACACAAAAACAATATTCCCTAAGGTCTTTTACTCAAATAAGTTTTTATATGTCAAGATCTAGGACAAAATTCAGTGATAAAACCATACCAAATTTAGTGCCCAAAGCATGTGAACGACTGTCTAAACAGATAGACACTACAGTATTCTTACCTTTCAAACGTTTTAAGTCTTTTTTGATGATTTTGTACAATAAACACTGTAATTGTTGTGGATAAATTGTATTCTTTTATGCTTATGTTATAATGTAAAATTAACTTTGTACTGAAACTGAAATCTTGTTTGTAAGTCTGTTTTGTTTTGTGATGTTATATGTTGGATTCAATTGTAAAAGAGATAATATTATCTCAGTTTGATATCCAATAAAAAAGTTTGAAAGTTTGATGAAATTTCATGAGCAGCTTCTTTATTTTTTTATTATTTTATTGGGTAGGATTGTACTATTAAATTTTTTTAAACATTAAATGGATGTGCAAGGTATAGCCCCCCTTCCCCAATACTTAAAGAAATCATTATTTATTACGCTTTTAATCCCAAATCTTGGCAGAAAATCCTGGCAGTCGTATTTATTTTTCAATTAGTATTATGTCCTCC
Organism: Neoceratodus forsteri; assembly: GCA_016271365.2. NCBI lineage: Eukaryota > Metazoa > Chordata > Ceratodontiformes > Ceratodontidae > Neoceratodus > Neoceratodus forsteri. The sequence goes on along the minus strand of CM057449.1, from coordinate 602,857,414 downwards.
TGCCCTGACCGTCCCCATCAAACTGGCTCCCAGCCCCAGCCTCATCATCTGGTTTCACTGAGGCTTACCTGGCTCTTTTGTTCTCTGCCACAGAAGTTGTGGAGGTGCCCGGTCACTGGTCTGAGGCCTGCAAGGGTCAGACCATCATCCTGCACTTCATGTGATTTTCCAGTGCTGCAATATAGCTTCTTTAACATTAATTGTTTATAGTATTACATACTTTCCTCCATGCTGTATCGGGGTTATCCTTGGACTCAAATCTCTCCTAAGGAGCACACATAGACAATGTTGCCAAATCAGCAAATATGCACCTAGGCCTACTTTACCGACAGAGACAAGACCTTACTGCAGAAGCACTGAAGATTGCCATCCAAAGCTTGGTGGTCTCCATCATTGATTATGGTCTTATAATCTGTGGCTGTGCCTCTGCCACTGCCCTGAGATGAATTTTAACATCACTTAACAAGGCCTGCAGGCTTATCTCTGGTGCTCATCGTCTCACTCATACGTATGACCTGTATGCCCGATCTGGCTGGTTTCAACTTTCTAATCGCATAAAATACCAAACCTGCATTATGGCAAAGAAAGTAACCATTGGCCTCACTCTGCCGGGAGTCCAAGCACTGCTCAGTTCTAGACAAAAGCCACATAACACCAGGGGCTCTGAATAACAGCTCCTTCAGGTTCCCCGCTGTCATACCTCTCAAGGCCAAAGATCTTTTGCCTTCAGAGTGCCTAGCAGGTTAAATGCACTCAGTCCTGACATCTTCACCACTACCACCCGTGGTTCATTCAAACATAAACTCCACTTCCACCTTACTAACTCTAGCTCCTGTGAATTATTGTTTATTATTGTTTATTAAGATCTAGGATTACAAATACCTTTGAGCCAAGGCTCTTTTACAAAGGTTCCACGTCAAAGGAATACAGAGTTGGAGAAAAACAATATTTTAAAGGAAAGAAGAAATTTCAGTGCAATAGCAGACTATAATAGTTATTAGGACCTTCAGTATGGACAAAAGAGGGAGAAACAGTAAAGCAGCTAGTGGCATTTGTCAGGTGAGATAAGCCAGTAAGTACTGCTTCATTAGAGGGGGGATGGGAGAAGAGGGGTGAAGAGGGAAGAGCATGTAGTTCATAGGGAGAGAGGATTAAAGAAGGAGGAAGAGGGGACAGGAGAGGTGGGAAGGGGAAAAGTGCAACGAGCGTACATGATTGCAAGGTGTGGCAGTTACGACTGGTGTGTGGTGAGGGTGCCACAATTGGCTTGGTTAGTGATACCGTAACTCAGGAAGAGCAATCACAAGAGCTAGAGGTTGTGAGATGTTGCCGAAGGCTGGTTTTGAACACTCCAATAGTTTTGGCAGAGGAGATAGTGTAGCTGAGGTCATTTAGCCAAAGTGGGGCTTTGTAGGTGAAAGAACATTGGCCCAGGCTATTGCAACAGTGGGGGACTTTCAGGAGCTGCCACTTAGATCTCCTGGAGCTCCGTTGACTGGTGCTTTTAGGCAGTAAGGCTAGGAAGCCAGGGGATGCCAGAACAAGATGTATTTTCTTCGCCATATTACAAGTGAGGTACTTGATGCGGTTCAAAAGTTGAAGCCAGCGGTCTGAGCATACAGGTCGCATATGTGGGTAAGACGGTGGACACCAGTACTGAGTTGGAAGGCCTTATTTAAGGCAACTGATATTCATTTGAGGGTTGTCATCATAGCAAAGCTGTAGATGATGAGACCGTAGTTGACCAAGACCACAGAACTCTGTACGGCTATCTTCAGTGCCTCGGGGTAAGGTGTTGTCTATGTTTTGTAAAGTAGACCAAGACATATGTTAGCAGTTCTGCTACCTATAATCTCCTCAGCCCACTCATTTTTGTTCCCTCCAACTATCACCTACCACATCTCCACCCCCTCCTTATCCTCTCTGTTACTTTTTTATTTCTTCTTTCTTTTCACCACTTCTGACTCTTCCCCTTCACCCCCCGCCTCTTCTGAGCCCTCAGTGAGCTTTCCCTTTTTGTTGACTAGTTTCAGCCTGCTCCAAGTTGATGAGTATGCCCTTTGGCTGCAATTCCTGCCCTCTCCAACTTCTCTCTTCACATTTATCTTCATCTTCCACCCTCCCTCCTACTTATCCCTCTGTTACTCTGTGTTCCCATGTATACATTCTACTTATTCTAGCTATCCCATTGATCTACCATTGTAACCTAATATGTCAGCCTATTTATTGTTTTGTTCCTATTTCTGTAACTTGTATTGTATTTGTTCTCTGACGCGGAACCTTTGTAAAAGAGCCTGGCTCAAAGGTACTTGTAATCCTAGTTGTAATAAAATAATAAAAAAAAAAGAGAGGGAAGAGGTCTACAAATGTATTCTTTTTAAGAAATTATTTTGACTATTAAGAGGCATCTGTTATCCTTTGGTGGAATATTTGTAATGTTTTATGTTACAAAAGTGATAAATGTAGAAAAGAGGTGGTTTTCTCCTTTGGGCCTACATCCTGTTTAATGGCATGATGTGCAAGCTCCATTTCCACAAAGATGCCCTCCAGTGCCTGTGAGTGGGGTCCCTTCCCTACATGGTCCTGCTGGGCTGCCATCCAGATTCCTCCAGGCCGCAAGTGAGCAGCAGGACAAATTAACCCCCTCAAGAGAGCTGGTCTAGGGATGCTCAATCCTCCCTCTCCTGGCCAGCCCTTTAGCGCCCCAGATCCATTCTCGAACTGGGGTACCAGCAGAGCAAGAGGTGAGGCAGTCAATGCCTCAGCCCTCTATACCACTGGGCCAGCTTCTGCCATATTGTTTTAAAAAATGCAGAACTTTTTTATAGATCTTTCCCCACCTTTTATGTTGCTTTAATCTTGACATTTAGGAACTAAGGTGCTATGTATAATGAGAGCCTTAGGTTTGTGTATTTGTTATCTCACAACAGAGTTAAGCTAGCCCAGGCAAAAAGAAACACAGGTGAGGGGGTACAGGCAAAGTGGGCAAGCATTAAGGATGCAATACTTGAAGCAACATCCCATTGTGTTAGACAGAAAAGGAAGTGCAAAAGAAGAAGGAAACCACTTTGGTTCTCAAATATAGTAGCAGAAAAGGTCAGAGCCAAAAGGCTGGCCTTCAGGAAATATAAGGGAACACAGCGGGATGAAGATAGGGAGGCATACCAAACTGCCCTAAGGGAAGCAGGGAAGGCAGTAAGGCAGGCAAAGTCCCAAAATGAGGAAAAACTATCACAAACAGTAAAAGAAGGTGACAAGACTTTCTATAGATACATTAGTGAAAGGAGAAAGTCCAGAGGGTATGCTAAGCTTAATGGAGAAAGGGAGCATGTGAGGAGGAGGACCCTGTAAAGGCATCTATCCTAAATAGATACTTTGCTCAGTATTTACTGAAGAGAAGGTAGGGCAGGGCCCACAGCTCAACATCATGGACACAGGGGAGGGAGGTGAGCACTACTCCTTCACAAAAGAAAGGGTCCTACAAGAGCTTGCTAAGCTCAGAGTGGATAAGGCAATGGGACCTGATGGCATACATCCCAGGGTACTTAAGGAGCTAAAGGTGGAACTAGCAGAGCCATTAGCAGAACTGTTTAGTGAGTCTTTGAGCACAGGAGAGGTCCCAGAAGACTGGAGAAGGGCTCATGTGATCCCGCTCCACAAGAGTGGTAGCAGGGAGGAGGCGGGGAACTACAGACTAGTCAGTCTTACCTCAGAGTGGGCAAGATTATGGAGGCACTCCTTAAGGAAAGGATAGTGCAACACCTGGAATCCATAGGGCACAGGATCTAAGACAGCATGGGTTTACAAAGGAAGATCCTGTCAAACTAATCTCATAGATTTCTTTGACTGGGTAACCAGAGTGGTGGACCAAGGGAGCAGTTGATGTCGCCTACCTTGACTTCAGCAAAGCTTTTGACACTGTTCCACATAGAAGATTGATAAATAAGCTGGGTAGGCTCGGGGTGGGTCAGAGTTGGTCAACTGGGTGGCAAACTGGTTGACGGGCAGAAAACAGAGAGTGGTGGTAAATGGTATACAGTCAGAAAAGATGCAAGTCACAAGTGGGGTACCTCAGGGATCAGTTCTGGGGCCAGTCCTCTTCAACATCTTAATTAGTGACCTTGCAGATGGACTAGAGGTAAGGCTTCTCTGTTTGCAGATGACACCAAGATCTGCAACAGAGTAGATGATCCAGATGAGGTGGGCAGAATGAGAAGAGATCTGGATAAACTAGCAAAATGGTCAGAAGAGTGGTAACTGGGATTTAATGCAAGAAGTGCAAAATCATGCACATAGGAAGAGAAACCCTGAAGCCACCTATAGGCTGGGAGGAGTTGCTAGCAGTCACAAAGGAAGAAAGAGACTTGGGCATCATCATCACTGATGACGGACATCATCAAGCAGACCTCTAAAGCAGTAGGTAAGGCTAGGGGGTGTTAGGGTGTATTAGTAGGGGTATCACAAGTCGTAAGAGGTAATAATCCCTCTTTACAAGACACTGGTTAGGCCCCATCTGGAGTACTGCATGCAGTATTGGAGGCCACACCTTCAGGACATTAACCAAATTGAGTCAGTCCAGAGAAGGGCAACCAAAATGGTGCAGGGACTGCATCAGAAGACATATGAGGACAGATTAACAGAGCTCAATATGTATACCCTTGAGCAAAGGAGGGAGAGGTGATATGATCGAGGCATTCAAACACCTTAAGGGCATTAACAAGGTGAAAGAGTCTAACATGTTTAAATATAAGAAAAATAGCAAGACAAGAGGACACAGCATGAGATTAGAGGGGGGCCGATTAAGGGGGAATGTGAGGAAATTCTTTTTCACAGGGTGGTGGATGCATGGAATGGCTTACCACAAGAAGTGGTGGCTATGAATACAGTGCAGGGCTTCAAACAGGCAAGTGATAGGCATAAGGGAGCAATACAAATGACTATGAATAGATAGGCCACTGACAGAGCAAAGGCCGATGGCACATTTATAAGGTAGAAAAAGAAATGGGCAGACTGGATGGGCCTTGCGGTCCTTATCTGCTGTCAACGTCTATGTTTCTATGTTTCACAGACAGTTATTTTAATTATTTTGATAACTCAACAGAACTATGTACAGAGACTGCATCTTTATATTACAGCAGCATCTCAGTGCCACTCTTAACATAAGACTATTTCTTTGCTACACACAGATGTCCCACCAGCTCATACAGAAACAAAACAAGATTGATCTACGTTCCAAACTCTGTTTAGCTGGAAGGGTACATTTTGAAAAACACCTGAAGAGAACATTTTGTAAACTCCTAAGCTCTATTGAAGACGTAATTTTTGTTTAACCAGGAGAGACACACTAAGCTGAAGCTTGTTTACAGGTGCAACCTGAGAGCACAAGGAAGTTGAATGACTTGCTCAGGGTCCCACAGTATACAAGTGGGGGCTGTGGGATTCAAACCCAGGTCTCCAGATTTGTAGCTCAGAGCTTCAGTCCACTGCACTATACTGCCTCCTTAATAATAGGATAACTGGATCTGCAAGTCGAAGTCAGATCAAAGATCCACCTACTTCATCCCTACCCACATGGTACCTAAAACCATGCTATTTCAACTCTGAGCTGAGAAGTGTGCTCTCCCCTTGACTCAACTATCAATTAAAACTGTTAAGTGCCTTGAAGGAAGAAAGGAATCCATAGTTATGGCCACTGAGCCAATGAGGGAAAGAGCTTTATGGACCACAAATCTTTTCCTTTTCCTATTTTCATATAGAAACATAGAAGTTGACGGCAGATAAGGACCGCAAGGACCATCCAGTCTGCCCATTTCTTTTTCTACCTTATAAATGTGCCATCTGCCTTTTCTCCATCAGTGGCCTATCTATTCATACTCATCTATATTGCTCCCTTATGCCTATCCTATATGGTTTTTAGTTTTATTTAATTATTGTTGACTTTACATATTTATTTATTTTTTTATTTATTTATTGGTAAATGGTTATAGCAGACTGTGACATGAGTCACTTTTTCAGCCACAACCCAGATCAGAGATTGAAACAACACAACATTACAAATATATGACTGAAGATCCTGGTACTATATCTGAACAGATACATACATTAAGTACATAAATGTTCAAAGCAGTTATATACAGATATGGAGATGGTATGGTTTACTACATCATTCTTAAATTGTGTATAATTTGGTTTGTTTAAGAAACATAGAAACATAGAATGTGACAGCAGATAAGGACCGCTTGGCCCACCTAGTCTGCCCATTTTCCTACCTAACAGATAAGCTGCAGATCCTAGTTAACCAACAGGTTACTTCCTCCTACCCGCCACTAGGACTCCCTTATGTCTGTCCCATGAATTCTTGAATTCCCCCACTGTTCTTGACTCCACAACCTCCTCAGGGAGGCTGTTCCATGCATCAACAACCCTCTGTGTGAAAAAATACTTCCTCATATTACCTCTGAGCCATCCCCCCCTATCTTCAAATTGTGCCCCCTTGTTCTTATACATCTCTTTTTCTGAAAGATGCTACCCTCTTGGACTTTGTTGATTCCCTGGAGGTACTTGAAAGTTTCTATCATGTCCCCTTTCTCCCTTCTTTCCTCAAGGGTATACATATTAAGCTCCTTTAGTCTTTCTTCGTATGTCTTCTGGTGCAGACCCTGCACCATTTTGGTTGCCCTCCTCTGGACAGCCTCTACTCTATCCATGTCTTTGCGGAGATGGGGTCTCCAGAACTGCACACAGTACTCCAGATGGGGGTCTCACCAACTGTCTGTACAGATAGTTTAGAATTATAGGTGGTAGCTTATTCCATAGCAAGGGACCTAGACGGTTCTTTGCCCAACATTTGTTTTAGTCATGGGTAACATATGTAGAGTACAGTACTTTGTTGGTAGCAGAATGCAAATTGTAGAGTCCACAAGTAGATCCATCTTTTCTGTCCTGGCAGGATGCCCATTATGGAGCAGAGTTCTATATATAATAGTGGGTCAGTCTGGTAAATAATGTAGTGTGTGTGTGTGTATGTGTATGTGTGTGTGTGTGTGTGTGTGTGTGTGTGTGTGTGTGTGTGTGTGCATGCATGTGTAGGTTAAGTAGGGGTATCAAAAAGCTATGAATGTGGAATATCAGCTGTTCCTATAGATATGGACAATACAGGGTCTGTTTCTGAGCATCTACATTTTCATTTCAAAAATACCTTTCCATTCCCTCATGTGTCAAGATATCCTCCCCATGACAAAAACAAAATCAGTCTAGTGCTGCAGTTTCATGACTGCCTTTCAGAAACAAGTTACTTTACTGTGGCTGCTACATAGACTAAAACAAGTGGAAACAAATGATTAGTTGTAATCAATTTATAACTGACAATAAATGTGTTTCCACCACAGAGGAGGAGGCTACAGTTACCATATACTATTTCTAAAGTAAGGAGTTCTCAGCTGTGACAGAGAGGAGTTGGTGATGTAACCTTGAACATGGAGCAGTGTACTGTGCGAGCAATGGCTTTGAAGGGACACAAACCTGGAGATTCCCCAAAAAAGTGTATAATCTGATTGGTGGCAGCTACTGAAACATTGAGAAAGCTGGCAACAGTTATATGGGCTGAATCCAGAATGAGTCGGAGTTGGACAACTGCAGAGCAGTAGTCCACCAGACCCCTGCTGGTATTCACAGCAGGAGCAGGAGCCCCTTACATGTACACTCCCCCAGTGATCCCACAGCTATGTGCCATGAGTGGTTCAGGGATAAGGAGTCATGCTCACACTATACACCATTCACTAAGGTGTGGAGTGCAGGGCACGGGGACTGCCTGATATGGCAAGGGGGACCTTGACATACCTTGTACTTGCCCTCCAAAGGACACCTACCAGCAGTGACGTGCAGGAATCCACATCCACCCCCACTGCTCCTGCCCATTGGGCTGACAGGGAGGGCAGGGGCAGCTACTTGGGCTCTTGACCATAGTTTACAAAACATAAGGGTCCCACACCTTTCCAGAATCCTCTGCCTGCATGCAGTAGGGGATCCACTTTGGGACCCAGGATGGGCATCCAATTGGATGCCCACACATGTCCCTCAGTCTACCTCTGTGCAGCTGTGCACCAGGGTCAGGGTCACAGACAGGCAGCTGACAATAGTGAATGCAAGCTGGTGTGTGCCTGTCCATGGGTGTTGATCTGCATGGGATAGGTACATGCCTCTCACACATACCTGGTGCACATTAGTGCATAGAGCCATTGTTCGAACTTGAAGTTGCTCCTGATCTTGAAGATTAGCAAATTTTAACAAATTGTTTGATTATTTATTGACCTACTGTAGGCTTTCTTTATATATCAGCTAACCAATTCACCAAACTAACTAACAGAGCAGGGGCAAATGTTATATCTGCTTCTGTGGCAATTTTGTGGAATTCTGGGATTTTCATAGAATTGAGGCTGTTTCTATGGAAAAATGGAATGTCTGCAGTTTATATGGATTTCTATTGAATAAATGACAAAAACTGCATTAAAAATCAACATTTAACTTTAGTAAATATTCTGCAGTTTACTTTGAAGGCTGTTCTGTTCTGCTCTGTTTTGTTCTGTTCTGTTCTACTGTACACTATACAATATGCAAGAAAATACTCCTGGGTAAAAAAAAAAAAAACTCTAGGCAACAAACTACAATTTACATTTACTTTGGCAAGCATTCTGCAGTTTATAGTACATTGATGTACATTACAATTTCACTGATTTTTTTAAAAGATTTGTGGAAAATGTTTCGATGTGAAATAACAATTCTGCAGGAATTCTGCCAGTGAAATGTATACTTTTTTATAGCCCTACCAACTATGGGCTCAATCTACAGTTTACTATGCCATGGTTTGGGTACCTGTGGGGTGCACCCTCTGTATGTTAGTGACACACTGTGGCATGCATAATGGGTGTGTGTTGCCACTTCACACCTAATCCCTGGTTCAACCACGGAACACCACACATGGCTGGGACAGCGCAGGGAAGGGAAAGGGGCATGTTAAAGTGCCACTGTTGACAGAAGCAATGTAGCACAGGAAGCTGGCAGAAGATGGAACAGGCACTGGCTAAATGGACATGCAGTAGTACCTATGCACCCCATCTGCCCAGCTCTAGTGGTTCCTCAGGAGCCACCCAGCTTGCTGAGCAAGCAGTGAGGGCTGTCAGTCAGTGTAGCATATGCGTTACTGCATGGACAGTAATCCCAAGATACCCCACTCCATGCCAAATGGTGATCCACTAATAAGGCAATGCAGGCAACTGATTGGATGCCAGTGTTCAGCACAGCTACCCCCCACCATGCTGCCCATGCCCTCTCATGAAGCTCTGCATTCAGAGTGCAGTGTGCAGGGGCTGTGGATGTCATCCAGTGCAGACAGACATCAGGATGTAGAGCTAAGCAGTAGGGAGATATACAAATCAGCATGCATCCCTGCCTTTCTATATAATGCCCTAGTTTATTCACCTAAGTAACTAACTAAGCTAACCTAGCAGCTGCATCTATTACTCCCTCTTTTATGATGGGCAAAGTGGAAATTATTTGTATATTTGTATGTTGATCCCTATTATATCCCAGTTTATGGGCCCTGAAATACAGGGACACAAATAATCTAAACTTGATTCTGGTCTTCTTAAAAGTCCCCTTTTCTCTCAAACATTGTTACCCCTGAAATCTCCCTCACAACACAAGAATTAAAGTCATTTGGGTTGTCTGGATAAGAATCTGCACCATTGTTGGTGTGAACCTGAACTCTGAACTCAGCTCATTTACCAAACTTCAACCAGCCCCCCCCCACACCCCAGCTACTTCATTGTCAGCCTATTCCTTGCACAACATACAGTATGTGGTTCAGCAACCCTTATATCTCCTTGACTTCTTAAACTAAAGAAAAAACAGCAGCATGGATTTCCATGCCATCTGGTTGCAACAGACCTTGTGCAAAGGTTTGAATAAAAAACCCACTCAGACAAAATGTAAACATTCTAATGAAGTTTTAATTTATACACCACAGACCAAAAAAAGTCTTTCCTGCTCACTATCCAGTTTCTTTGGTAAGTTCATCCATACCAACAAAAGCATCAAAATGCTATAAGGAGAGACAAAGGGTTCTCAATATGTACACTCTAGAATAGAGGAGGGAGAGGGAAATATGATAAAAATCTATAAATACCTCATGGGGTGACTAAGCTACAGGAGAGTAGTATTTTTCAGAGGAGAACATGCACAAGAACAAGGGGACATGCAATGAAGGTAGATGTAGGGAATTTTGGAGAGATGTGAGAAAGTATTTCTTAAGTGAAAGAGTGATGGATGTTTGGAATAGTCTTTCAGAAGAGGTTGTGGGGACAAAAACAGTAGTGGTCTTCAATCATGCATCGGGCAGGCACAAAGGAATCTTGGTAAGAAAGGGGGGAGGGGTAACCAGAGATCAGGTAAAGTCTGGGGTGACAGCACAGGCAGGAAAAAATGGGTAGACCGAGTGGGCCAAGCAGTCATTATCTGCTGACAAATTCTATTTTAAATTTTAAAGCTGTCACAACTGCTGCAGCCATCCTTCTAGTTAGAGCACTTTAACTGTACACCTTGATGTAATCCAAGTACTTACAGTTCATGCAAGTCAAATCTTATGTAAAATGTGCTAGGTGGAATTTTGATTTTCATGTACGTTTCTTGTGTTTTGAAAATACAATAACACTGTGAACTTTAAAAAAAAAGCTGTCACAGTGCGGTGATAATGGAAGCCATGTTGAAAGTCTGCAACAGACAGAAACTTAGAATCTGTCAGCACAAAACAGTGCTTATTTGTCCCATGATATCTGACAACATGTTTGGTATTGTATAATGGACTAAGTCACTAGGAAAATTTGTTGACACGGATGAAGCGATCAGAAAAATTGGATTCTGAAGTGGAGAGATACAGGGTAACATTTTCCAAAGGATCTGCCCGAGATACACATGCCACTTATGTTAAAGCAGAAATGGGTAGGAACCTGCTAGACCATCTGCTAGGTTGTCTAACAGCATTCAATGTTTGCATCCAAAAACAGATGCAATTGCATCCAATCTGGAAGCAAACTACAACTGCATCCAATTTCTGCCACACACTGCAGCTCTTTATTGTAAACAGATGTAACTTCTGAAAATAGCAGCAGTGCTGCCTGGATGCAAATGAATGGATGTAGACACAGGTGCAGCATGCATTTTTGTCTGTGTCCAACCCTTTGAAAATCCCACCCAAAGTATTTTGTGGTCCTTACTAGAAGCTTTTTTGGTGTATTTTTGACCACAATCTGCCATCTTGAGGAAGCAACAGATTGTTGTGAAACATTAGTAGTTGACAGAACTGGATTACATACCCCTGTTGTGAATAAATATAAACTTAATTGGAGTTTTTATATTTAGGTGAATGGGTTCATTATTCCAACATTTGCACAGCTTCCCACAATACATGCCTTGTGCAACACTTAAAAATGTAAATAAAAAGAAGTGTAAGAGACTGCATGTGACATTTTAAGCTCTAATACTTTCAAGTCAATATCATTACCTTTGATATTTACTGTTGCATACAATGCTCCAGTGAAAAAATGAAGTTCATCTGTCTTCCTGTACTCACTATATCAATGTGTTGACGTGTTTATTTTTTGTTCTTTACATAATTGTTCTGCATGGATTACCATGCACTCCGGCTGGGCTCTGTAAATAAAGGTCAAGTCACACAGGACGAGATGGGGCTTCATGCTTACAGAGACTGATCAGTCATGATTTCAGCACTGGCACAGTACAGACATGACACATTTGCTCTAGTGCCCCAGGGATTGTGAAACCCTAGTTATAAAGCTGTGGAAATCCATGCTGGGGAGTCATCTGGTAGTGGATTGAACTGGATTTCTGCTCTTATATGTAGGTTATAGGTAGAGAACAAAAAACCTCAGTACAAAGCACTGGTGCTAATAAAGTGAAGTTTACTTGCTTGAAGAGATTTTTGTCTTGTAAAATTTAATACTGGTTGTAAATGTTTGATACTTGCTTCCCTATATATGAAACCAGGTTTCTCTATGCTAATGCTACCCACTGAAAATGAGCCATTGGGCTCAATAAGGATAGTCTATATTCATGCTTGAATGAATAAAACAGTTTACTTCTACTACTACTACTACTACTGCTACTAAGCACTGTTGCTAATTTTAGACATAGAGCCCACTGGCAGTGCATCATGGGTAGAATATGTAAATCGTCATGAAGGACATAGGCTGGCTAGGTTTTAATTAGAACTACAAGTAGTCAAATACTCTTTAAATTAATGTTAATGAAAATGCTTTTGGCCAAGGGGTTAGCATGCAAAGCTGTGACTCTTGAAACCAAGGTTTGAATCCCACTACTGCAACTCACCGTGTGCCCAGAGCATATCACTTAGCCTCCTAAAATCTTTCTCAGTTCTGTCTCTTTGCTGATTGAAACTCCCAGTGCACCCAATGGCAACAGCACTCTCTCCTTTTCCTTTCCTGGATTAAAAAGTGATTTGAGAAACAGTTTGTATAAAAGGTGCTTTATAACACCAAAATCATTTCCCTTCCCTTACTGTTATTTTTATGTTTTAATAGGGATACTTAAAGGACACTGTCAACCCACTTGGGCCTCAAATTATCCCTAGATTAAAAAGCACATATTATGATTGCACACATTCTGCAGAGATTTCTGATGTAGCTAGTAGTTTAATTCTAATTCTTTTTTTTCTTTTAAAAGGTTAAAGAAATTGACTGCCCACAATACTGGTTTTACCACACAAAAATATGTTTCAATGTGCTTGTGCAGCTTAATGTAGTGTTATACATATGCAGCTTGTTGAATGAACCTTTGTGCCATTTGCTTGTCTGTTCCTGGGGAGTACCACCCTGTAGGGATTCAAAGGCATGCAACCCTGGAGGAGGGCTCCACCCCTAGAGGTGCTGCAGGAAGGATTCCCTTAGGCTAAAGGTACCTTAGGAAGGAGCCTCAAAAAGAGTATAGAGAGGGAAGCATCACTTAAGAAATCTGAGCAATATGATTAACAGCAACCAGTGGATTAACCACAACCAGTGACAAGTGGAAATGGATACAGACTGAGAGCTTGAGCCCTGAGGAAAGGCTCTGGAGGAGGAAGAGGACAGGATGGTGGGGCAAAGAAAAAATAATTCTGAGTGATGCAGGAAGGACAGCATTAAATAACTCAGGCAGGAGTAGCTGGTTGCTTCAGTCCATTGAATCACAGGGGAAGCCTTTCAATTAAATGTGCATATGCAACTTAGTGTAGTGTTATGGTTATGCAACTTGTTGAATGAACCTATGTGGCCATTCACCTGTCTGTTCCAGGAGAATAACACCCTGTAGGGATGCCAAATGCAAGGAACCCTTGAGGAAGTTTCCACCTTAAGAGGTGCTGCAGGAAGGATTCCCTTAGGCTAAAGGTACCTTAGGAAGGAGCCCCCAAAAAGAGTGTAGAGCATAAAGCATTGCTTAAAAAGTCTGAGGAGTACAATTACCAGTAACCAGTGGACTGACCAAAATTGGTGATGAGTGGAAATGGGCACAGACTGAGAGCTAATAGACATGAAAACTGAGCAGAAAGGCAGGACTTCCTAAGGAGAGAGGGAACAGCAAAATGAGAGCCACCATCCTACAGAAAGGAGAGCCACCATTCAACTCCGTCAAACAGCAGAAACCTACCTAGGTAACCTAGGAATCTACTACTATATAACCTAACTAGATATTCTGACATTCGGCACAGAGGAGAGGAAAAAAACCCTGGAGGGGGGACCTCTGGGAATCCAAGGCCTAGATTGCCTTCCCTTCAGGTTTGGGATACTTTCTTTAGTGATGGCTCTGCTGCTGCAATTTAGAAACCCAATTCAGGAGAGATTCAATTTGGAAGAAGGCTGTCATTCTACCCTCTAATGGGAATGCCATGAGAAGCTGTGAGCACACTCTGTGGCAATGGGATACTCCCACATGGGAGCATCATCCCACAAGGCAGGCTGGAGGGGAGAGTGACAACTGCTGAAGGCATTCAGCTGGCCTTAATGAGCCTAAAAGCAGACCAGGTGTACCTGAGGTGGTCTTAGGGAGATTAGCATACAAAGGTGCCGCCGAACCTGCTTGGCCAGTTAAAGGACCCCCCCCTTGTACTTAGGGGCCCAACCCCTCATAGCTGAAATCTTAATTTCTACATCAAAAGGCTCCACCCACTGATGACCAGGGTTCAGAAACAGACTCTGGATGTTGGAGGGTCAGCTGGGGAGGAGGCTGAGTGTCCAAGGACTGCTCACCTGCTCCGGGTGTGGAGGGTACTTGATACTTGATGCCTACCAACCCCTAGTATTGGCAGTGGGCACAGCAGCCAGGATCATAGTGGGAAATCCAGTGGGGTAAGGACCGGCAGACTTCTGCACGTCAGGGGCCAAAGCATACCCGGTCATGCACTGAGGTCATAGCATGACCAGCTCTGACCTGGCTAGCTTGGAAGGGGGAATGTTTGGGTCAAAAGTCCCTCAATGCATGCTCTACAAAGCTGTAAGTACTAGGACATAGCCAATATGGGGGGGGGGTCCTTCCCCAGCAACAATCGCAGGACTGGAAAACAGCATTCATAATAAATATGTTGATACATCTGCATGGCTAAAGCTCTGCTTGGACCAAGGACATTCTCACTAGTGGTCAGATAAGAAGGACCCACTCTAAGTTTCACATGTTCAAGACGCGGACTTTGTGGGTGGAGAGTGAGATCGTTGGCCACAGGGAAGCCCTGAGCCATAGTAATTTATGGTCATGGTTGGCTGCCTCCCAATTTGTGAAGGAGAGCATACATTCCATTCTGAAGCATTTTAGACACTCACGTAGGTCATGCACACTTTTCACTTTCTTGTATTTTTCACTTTCTTATACTGTAACTTTTTAAATTCTTATAGTCTTTAATTTCTTAGATGTATGTATTTTCACAGCTATAATACCTTCATGTACAGTAGGTATGAACAACATGTACGTCACAAGCATGGTACATGTGAATGCATGCCAGCCAGTTCCACATGGGAAGCCAAATTCTTGTGAAATAAAGATTTCTTATATGTGTTCAAATTCATAAGCATTATACATAAACACTTGAAATGCCTACCCAAATCTAGGGAGTTCAGTGGTAGTTACTGACTTTTCTGTAAGAGTTTAAATATGTGAGGCATACTATTAACGTAAAAGCAGAGATTCACCAACATAAGTAGATTGTCAGGCACTAGTGACAGTGCTACATGCTCTGTAGTTGCTACTCACTGTGGTACACAAACTATTTAGGCTGCTAAAGAGCAGGGTTCGATTCAAGATTTTCAAGTGTGTTTGCTCCTTCAAATAAAATGACAATAGGTTAGTGGTAGGTGCTAATGCATTAAATTTCCAATATACCAAACGCACTAGTCATCCATGTGGTTAAGCATGGGAATATGATGCACAAGGTGATTTTTGGCTCTAAGGTAGCTGAAGAGGAGTTTGCAGATCAGCTAACACTTATTTATTTAGTTAGAGTCACTACCACTATGATGCGGGACTGATTTAGTGAGGAACTACTCAGCTAGCTAGCATTGAACTGGGAGTGACGTCACTGGGCACCGACCTGGAAGAGATACTGTAGAGAATGAAGACAAAATGGAGCATGTTACAAACAAATAGAGCAGGCAACGAAGCAGAACCCCAAAAGGACTGTAAGCAAGGCATGAGGGGAGGGAGGAGGGATAAAAACACAAACCCTAAAAGCAAGAAACACAGGAAGAATGGTGAGGAGAGGGGGGCAAGAGAAACACATGAGGATGAGCAGATGAGGATGATGATGAGAAGCATGGATGGCAGCTGGAGGAAAAACAAAGAAAGACAGGAGAAACAAACATCAGCAGAAGGAGGCACAAATGAGCAGAGGCCAGCATAAATGAGCATAGTCAAAGCACAGGGGAGGAAGGGAGTGTGACAGAGTCTCTGGCAGCAAGGAAAAAATGCTTCTGGGTGAAGCAGGAAGGATGGTGTTAAATAGCTCAGGTAGGGGATGTAGCTGGTTATTTCAACCTTTTAATTGTTTACATTCTTTGAGCAACTTCTTTCCTGGACTTGGGAATGCCTCTAACACAATCTAATCACTTGTGGTGCTGTGGAAGGAGAGGAGAATGTTGCATCATAAAAGATTGTAATGTTTGGGTGTGTTCCTATTGTTCAGGAAGGATGTATGCGATAAGAGTAGATTAAGGATTTGAAGAACCCTATTCCATTAGAAAATAAGGTGACATGGGTACAGCATAGGAGAATGGGGTGAACATTAAGGTTCATGGACCCAAGACAGACCCTTCCCCATCTGTGGGTCTGTGTAGGATGGGGAATGGCGTGTTAGGGTTGGAAACCCTAATGCCACATTTCCCTGCTTTTGTCAGTTTAACCCTAAATAATGCATTAACAAAGTTTATTGCAATTTATTTCCTTAGTTTTTGAGATAATATTCTTATTTTACAGTCAGAGCTCAGGGACCTTTGGATCCTGCACTGCCATCCCTCCATAGATGCATTTATGTATCTACCTGTGGAAGCACAGGGACCTACAGCCCCTGTGCTTCCACTTATGGGATAACAGTCACCAAATTTTCATCATGGCCATGTTACTACCCCACCTCATGTACCCCGTGTAGAACATTTTTCAGTCCCAAAAAAACATAACTCTGCGAAAGTGCAACACTAATTCACAGTGCATTTGTAAAAACACATTTTGGCCAGGATTTGAAAAATGTTAGCTGTGACATACATGACATGGAGTAATAAGAAGTCTAAGCTGAAAATCTGGGGGCAAAATATTTTAAATTTACAAAGTTACAAGCGTGTGTAGCAAAATTGCAACAAATGGTTATAACGCAGAAATGTTTTAAGATTTTGGCTCCAGTTGTTCAACATGGCCTTTTGGGGACCCTACCTCATGAACAATATGACTGTCATTATGCAAATTCTTCACAAAAGGTGAATTTGCCAGGCGATTGTGAAATCACCTTTTGAGTGGGAGTTGACAAGCAACAGTCATATTGTTCATGAGGCGGGGGTCCCCAAAAGGCCACGTTGAAAATTTGGGGTCAAAATCTAAAAAAATGTCTGCGTTATGTATCAAAGTAGCCTGAAAAGTCCATTTCTGTGAGCTCACAAAAAAGGAATTAGCTCAAGAGGAAGGAATTTCTCATGGAAGAGGATTTGTGAGTCACAAAAATGGATTTTAAATGTTAAAAAAAAGCCATCGCATGGTTGCTTTTCCATCAAATAACGTCACAGTCCACCTAAACCCAATAAACAAGATACATGTGTTGGTGTCTCTAGATACCTTCATTTTGGGTGCATTTCAGTATTTTTTTAAAACAAGATGACAGCTCACAACCAAGGATTGTTTTCTCATGAAGAGGAATTCCAAATCTTGCGAAGCAGGAATGCTCTCACGAAACTCTATCCTTCTTCATGAGATGAAATTCTCCCTTGCAAAAAAGACCTCTATTCTAGAAACTGACTGCTCAGCAAAGTCCCATAGAATATAATGGGAACTAAGAAACTTAATAACTTTGCAACAGATTAATATTATTGCACAAAATGTTCACTATATGTTCTTCTACCAAAGTTCTTTATACCCTACAAAAATTATGCAGTCATTCCACATTGTCTTGCTGCAAGGCAATAAGGAAAAAACTGCAAAACTGGGTGTTTTTTTAAATGTTGTTCACTATCTGGATCTCAGAATCTGCACATCTGAACGGAACACAACTTGCCACATTAAGAGAACTACCCCACAGGACAGCACATACCATAGCTTGTGCAAATCCATTTATTGGTTGCAAAGTTATTAACGTGCAAAATTTCAGATTTAACATAGAAACTGCTGCTCATTCCTAACTATGGGGCACTACTGTGCATATGTGTGTATGTGTGTATATATATATATATATATATATATATATATATATATATATATATATATAAACTCAGTTTAATGCATCAATTAGGGTTGTTCCACAGTGACAAAAGTGAGGAAATTCAGTGTTAGGATTGAAAACCCTAACTGAGCATTCCCCCCACACCACCACACACACACACACACATACATGCAAGGTGAAACAAGGTGGCAGTAGTGAAAACTGTGTACCTCACCATGTTTTTGACATATGGGTGTCAAAAGGTGTCATGGGTTCCGCGATGTTAGTGTATGGGAAATTGCTCAATTTTGGAACAGTGTAACCTTGTCATCCTTAAGTATTTTAGCAGCAAAGCAGGAAAAGGCACATCTGTGGGACAAGGGCTTATCATCCTGCAAATGTCAGCCCAAAGGACTGAAGCATTTGCAAAGATGGCAAAGATGTGCAGTTATCAGGATCACACTTTTGTAAAATACTGTCAGAAACATGAAAGTGTCACAAATGGAACACACAACAGTGTCTTATTTGTGAAAGCATGCAAAATAGTATCACAAATTACTGTCGCTAACACAAAAGTGTAGCAAATGCATAGCATGACACTGTCCCATTTATGAAAGTGATTTTCGAAAGTATTTCAGAGAATGTGCAAAATCCTGTTTTGGGTCTTGTACACCCCAAAATACCATATGTGTAGTCTGTGTTATGTGTTGGTGGCAGTGTGTGGCCTAAGATACTCAGTTGTCCATAGTGAAATCTGTTTTGCAGTGTGTGGAAAGTCTGGGCTCTGAGTTAGCAGTGATAACCCCATGCCACAGCCAGATGGGAGCATGGGTGTGTGGTTTCATGGTTTAGATAGTTGTATGTTATTTCTGTTACCTGCTGCTGCTTATGTGTAATTGGTTGTGTTGCCTTGCTCCTTCACCTACTTGCATGTATTTGTGTGTGGTGGTGGTGGTGTTGGGGGTGGGGGGATGCGCAGTTAGGGTATTCAACCCTAACACTGAATTTCCTTGCTTTTGTCACTGTGGAATAACCCTAACTGATGCATTAAATTGAGTTTGTTGCCAAGAATTTCCCTTTGTTTTGAGAATGTGAAATATACATAGCGAATGGAATATGGCGGTGGGAGCTTGGGGCCCTTTGGGCCCTATGCTCCCACCATGCTGACCATTTGTGCATAATAGCCCTAACAGTAATGATAATGCTAATAGTAATGGTGATGGAAATGCAAACAATACTGGTAACAGTAACGGAAATGTGAATGCAGCTGCAAACGCTAACACGGAAATGGAAACAGAAACAGAAACATTAACAGTAACAGTGATGCAAATGTAAATGCAAACAACAACAGAAACGCAAGCAGAAATGCAAATGGTAATGGTAATGTAAAAAGGAATGGTAACATCAACGGTGATGGAAATGTAAATGGAAACGCAAACGTCAATAAAATTGCTAATGGTATTGGCAATGGAAACTCAAACATTGATAGTAACGGTAACAACCACACAAACATGAATGGGAACGCGAATGATTAAGGTAACAAAAATGCAAATGGTAATGCAAATAAATGCGAAATTGCAAACATAGCAGTAGCAATAGCATAAATGCTAACGTCAGTGGTAACTATGCAGATGACACTCAGCTCTATATGTCCTTTTTAGCCAAACACAACAACACACTCACGGTCTTTAACAACTACCTCGCTAAGATTCAGGACTGGATGAGTGCTAACTGGTTGAGGCTGAATCCAGACAAGACTGAAGTGCTGGTGGTGGACCCTGGTCACCGTGCAGAAAAGTTGACTCCTGGGTTTCCCTCTGGCCATGTGTTAGGGGGTAACCAGTTGAGACCTTCTCAACAGGTGTGGAATCTAGGCATAATACTTGACTGTGAGATGACACTTAAGTCCCAGGTGTCAGCCGTCATCAAATCCTCCTTTTACCATCTGAGGAATATAGCCCAGATAAAGCACCTTGTTCCACAAGATGACCTTCCTGTGTTGGTTCAAGCCTTTGTTTCCTCATGTCTAGATTACTGCAATGCTCTATATCTAGGGTTGCCAGGGGTAGACCTCCACCACCTGCAGCTGGTGCAGAATGCTGCAGCCAGGTTGTTGACTGGACTACCAAGAACTTGCCACATCACACCTGTTCTGTGCAAACTGCACTGGCTGCCAGTGCATTGGAGGATTACCTTCAAGGTCGCATTGCTGCCCTCTAAGACCCTACATGGACAGGGACAGGGCTACTTGCAAGATCTCCTCCAGCCCTACCACCCTCTCAACCCACTCTGTTCCACCGACAAGGGATTGCTAGAGATTCCCAGGGTTCGTCTTCAATCTTCTGGTGCCAGAGCCTTATCTTTTGTGGTTCCAACCCTGTGTGAAATTCTCTACCTCATTGGATTAGGGAGTGCCCATCCACAGAATCCTTTAAGACTTCTTTGAAGAGCTTTTTGTTTGTATCGGCTTTTGATTAGCTCCGACTTTGCTGCCTTTTTAACTGTGTTTATATTTTATATCCTATTTATTACTGATGTATATTTTTTATGTATTTGTGCTTTGGCACTTGAAAAGTGCAATATAAATAAATTATGATTTGATTTGATTTGAGTGATGCAAACACAAATGGTAACACAACCACAAGCATGAATGCAAGTGTAAATGCAAATGCAAATGGTAACATTTATGGTAACGGAAATGGTAACACAAGCACGAATGCTAACGGAAGCGCAAATGGCAATGGTAACGTAAATGCAAATGGAAACGCAAACGGTAACGTAAATGAAAACAGTAATGGTGATGCTAACAGTGACACAAATGTTAACATAAAGGCAAACATAAACAGTAATGTAAATGCACGCTCAAACAGAAATGGTAACGCTAACAGTAACGCAATGGAAGTGCAAATGGCAATGTTAGCAGAAAGGAAAATGGTAATGGTAATGGTGAACCAAATGTAAATGGAAACACAAATGGTAATGCAAATGCAAACAGTAACGCTAACAGTTTTGCAAACGGAAATGCTAACGCAAACGGTAATGGAAACACAAGTGCAAACGTAAATGCAAATACAAACAATAATGGAAACGCAAGCGCAAACATGAACGCAAATGCTAACGCTAATGGTAGCACTAATGCACACACTTCATGTTCAAAAGAGGTGCATTCAGAAGCACAGTGAATATGAAGAATGTGGGCATAATAGTGGCCCTCAGACAGGGAAATGAGCACTTGGAATACTAAACTGCTTATATTTCAGGAACCGTATGACGTAGAAAAAAATGTAAATCTCATACTATTTATGACTTTCCAGGCTAGTTTCGCACTTAGCCCTCTAGTAGGGGACTAAGAATTATTGTGACGGAAAGTCCGTATATCGAACCATTTTGGAGATACAGGATCCGAAAGGCGCAGCGGACTCCCCATAATGTTATCCTATGGGAACAACTGTCAATTTTGGAGTGCCATAACTTTGCAGCCCTGTAATATTTTGGCACCAAACCACCAAGAGGCAAATCTGCATAATGTTGGCTTTCTTCCCTGCAAATTGCAGCTCAAAAGACCAAACTGTTGTTTTGCAGCAGGGTGACAAAGATTTCTTATTGTTTTGGGCATACTGTTGCAAATTGCTTTCGCAAATCACGACACGTTCACAAAAAAAATCACGAAAGTGACACATTTGCAAAAGTACTTTGCAACACTACTTTTTTTATTATTATTATTTATCCTGTGGCCACCTTACTGCTCCCCCTTAGACTCGCATCCTGCAATTTGGGGATCCTGCCACCATCCATCTCGACCATGACTGCTCTCACCCAGTAACTCCAGCAGCTTGCCCCCTGCAGCGGGGTGACAGGGAGCCCCCTATCTCCCCACCCCATACAGATCTAGTTCGGGTGCCAGGGACTGACGAACACTCGTGGATAGTCATCAAGCCATGGTAGATGCCACTTTTCCCTTGTTCTTGGTTCCCCAGAGTCGGAGGGCATGCAATGATGACAGCGGCCATGAGCGCGCATGCGTCCACATGTGTCCCCATCCAGGTTTCTGCCCCCAACTCCTCCCCAGTGTACGGCATGCATCCCCAACCCCTAGCCTCCACCAGGGGGCAGTCAGGTGCTGACCATTGTGGACCCCCCTTCCCAGAGAGGAAGAGCAGTCCATTGGATACTCAATCCTTCTCCTCCCCAGCCAGCCTTCAGTGACCCATGCTTATTCCCAAACCCGGGTTGCTGGCATGGTGCAAGGTGTGACGTCCAGTACCTCAGCCCTCAACACCACTGGGCTGGCCAATGCGACACTACTTTACACAAAAATTTTAAAAACATATTTCTGGGGTGTTTTAACCCCATAAAAGACATGGCTAGCATCCTCAGGGCTTGACTAGGTGAATACAACAAGAATTATGTCTCTGGAGGGTCTCAAATTTAAATGCCAAGCATTTTTCTGACCACCAACTGAAAAAAATGGCTGAATCAAGAAAATAAAAGGGTCATTTGTGACAGTAAAAACTGCATTTGCAACACTTTCTCATATTTTGTTAACTTTTCCCATAGACTATAAAGGGATTCAGTGTTTTTTGAATAACTTTTGAACTACTTAATATTTTTTCATAAAATTTTCAAAAGGCACATTAGGGAGCCTGGCTGTATGTTCCCAGAAGTTTTTGGGCCAATTGCACAAACCTTGCAGGCTGTAGGTGTGAGCAAAGAAATGTGCAAAAATTGAGTAAATTATGCATTTTTGGTGCTCTGTAGCTCTGCAACTGTACATCTGACAAACATAACAGGTCCAGAGACCTATGGTACCAGACCATGCACTCCAAATTTCAGACAAATCCGTCATATGGTGGCAAAGTTAGTAAGGTACAAATTTTGAGATTTAACCTGAAATGGGGTGCTCAACTCTAACTACAGTGGCAGTACCATGCCACTATAATAAATATATGTATGTATGTATATATATATATATATATATATATATATATATATATATATATATCTTATAGTGGTACAATAGCACCACTACAGTTAGGGCTGAGTAGGCAGTTTTAATGTTAAACCTCAAATTTTGCACTTTAATAACTTTGCAACCTTTCAACAGCCCTCCATTATGCAATGATGTGAGATGACAATTCATTACAATGTCTCTACACTTATGTGGGCCCTGTGTTCCAACAAGGTCATACCATTATGGAATGATGGGAGCAGGATGGAAGCACAGGAAGATGAGGGTTAATTACAATGTCTATACACTTATGGTTACAAGGGAGCTGGCCCTATGCTTGGGGCCCTGTGCATCCACAATAAACTATAGACTGATGGTTGTACAGGACACCGTGCTCCCACAAACATATAAGAGTAAGGTTACATTTTCTCAAAAAGTAAGGAAATTCATTGCAAAAGCTTTGTTAATGCATCAGTTAGGGTTGAAGCAACAAAAGTTGGGAAATGAGGCATTAGGGTTTCGAACCCTAACACCCCCCACCGCTACCATCCCACCTCCACCCTCCACACACCAACAGGTGTTGGTGTGTGCTTTGGAGTCATCAGGCCTAACTCTCACCTCATTCTCCTATACTGTACCATCTCACTTTACTTAAACATGTAATAGGGTGAGAGTGAGGGGCAATGACCTCAAGGCACACCTAACACCTCATTTCCCTAATTTTGTTGCTTTAACCCTAACTGATGCATTAATGAAGTTTTCTGCAATGAATATATATATATGTATATATATATATATATACATATATATATATCTATATATAGATATATATATATACCTATATTTATATATAAATATATATATATAGGGATGGTGGGAAAATATGTATTTTTGACACTGGAACCACATCTCATGTTAGGAAATAATATCTTGCACTAGTTAACTAACATTATCTGTTTTGTGAGACAACTGAAAATGCACATTGTTAGCAGTCTGTTGCTAAGACAATGATGGAATTGAGATTATCCTTGGTCTGTGTTCCTGCTGATTGAATAATATGATGATCAAAATAAAAAGAATACACTTTAGATGAAGCAGTACTTGTGCTTTAAGCCACAGGAAAGAATATACTTCCACTGTTAATGTTCCCACTAGAAATCCTACATACGCTTTTTCTTTTGAATGGTCTTTCAAATTGCATCTTCTTTTCAATCTGTGAGTGTGTGTGTGTGTGTGTGTGTGTGCGCGCGCGCATGCATGCGTGCATGCCTGTGTGTGTCCTTCCCATGTAGCCAATTAATTTGGTGCCTTTCTCTATCTCTTTATGAAACTCAGCCTAGCCTCTGGAGAACTAATGGCCTTGCTGTGCCATAGGCTAGCACGGTAGCAACAGTTGTTTTACAGTAGCTCCCTGGTCTGTGGTCTGCACACCTTTTATCTCCTTTTTTAACCATATACTGCTCTGAACCTCTGCATGTCCTCCACCAGCACCATGAATTACAATAAGTTTTGAGGAACTAATGCATCTATTGCCACATCATTCTGAGCCTCTCCTGATTTCCTTGTCCACAATGATCATCACGCTGCAGCTGGGTTTGGTAGTACGGAAGCTGGTTGGGGGTAAATGGAGTGCTTCATGCAGCTGTTAACACCATCTGTTTTATGTGCAATATTTTATCGGAGTTTCAAAAAGCACTGTATGCATTACTTGTTATATCTGTCTGCCAGGCAGAGACTTACTAGAATCTCCACTCTTCACTCCATTCATACCCTCGATGGTGCAACTTTTGAAGATGTATCCTTCTTCAATTACCTCTGGGTCTGGCTGAATCACCACCTTGATTTTTCTGTTCATGTAGATGCTGTTCACAAGCAGCTCCACCCCAAGCTGGGGTACTACACTGAAGGAAGAGAAACATTCTGCTTCCTGCATGCAAAGAAAACCTTACTAAGATGATTCTACCCATTTTCAACTAGGGAGGCATTGTTTGTAGTGCTGCTCCAAAGTCCACTTAGCTAGATAGGACTTCCTCTTTCACTCCTTCTGTTACTTTTTCCTCAACAAACCCCTGCATAGACACCATTTTACTCTGCACTCTTCCCTCTTTCTGCACTCTCTTGACCACAGCTGCCACTGTACTTCCTTTATCTCCAAATATTGGTTTAACTCTCTACCCTCATATCTTGCCTCTCTCTTCGCTTTCCCCTTTCTTCCTCTTACTCCCTTCACAATGCTTGCTCTCACTCTCTTGCTCTCCCTCATATGAAATCTACTACTGGCCAAGTTGCCTTCTTGCTATGCTTCCCTAAACTCTGGGGTTCTCTTCCTCCTTCCTTTCACTCTGCTCCTTTCCTTTCTACCCTGAAATCTTCCCTCCTTGTGTTCTCTATTCACTCCTACAGTTGCTTGTGATACTGGGGCAGATTCACAACCAACAATGACACCAACGCTGCACCACTCTTCTAGTACCAGTCATATCTCTCCGTTCATTATTTTGTAGTGTTGTTTACTGTTTAATGTTCTTTTGGCCACTCCAAAATGTACTGTATGGTAATTACTGTTTGGCAATTTTATTTTTTAAATGTTCTTGAATTTGTATATTTTATATGCTTATTTCCATTTATTGTATTATTTTATACATTGTACTTTTTATCTGTTCTCTTCTCCTGTCTTCTTCTCACCCCATGATGACACATCTGGGAACAAGCTGATAACAACTCTATATGACTTTCATGGTAAAACATTTGAAATAATAAATTAATAAATAAGTTCTCCATTTTGTGTCCTTCCAAATTGCTGCAGTAATAAGAAGCACCTTTAAAAATGTTAACTCAGCTAGCCAATAGGAGTTTTTTTTTTCTTTGCCTCCCATAAGGAAGTCCTAACTTCAATTGTAATTCAATTTTGGTTACTTGGGATCCACATCCAGTAGCTGGTTGTTCTCACCTGTTCTAAAAGAATATCAAACCCTGATCGTTTGCATTTGAAGGAGAACTGGTGCAACACATTTTTCCATGCACTGTCTCCCAATGGAATGTGCAGTGTGAAGGCATCAAAGTTACAGCCCCAACAAAAGGCTCGGAACAGTCTTTTATCCACACAGCGGGGCTATAAATCCCTGTGAACAAATAATTTCTCTGGTTGTTAAAACTATGCAATTATTATGTCCCAAAGAGGCTGTAGTAGGACAGAAACATGGGTCTCCTGGTTTCCAGACTTATACTCTAACAACAAAGCCAGATTCCAGGGGAAGGGATGTTGTGATGTAGCAATCCTTTTCTGCCCAATGTTTGTTTACAAGGTAGCAAAAATCTTTCCAAATGAATAATTTGTAAGTAAAACCAGCTTACCATAACAAAAAAAAGTTATGAACAATTTAAATATAGAATTAAATGTTTTCTTACTTGTCCATCCCAGAAAGCAAGCACTCCTTCCAGTCCAAACTGTCCTAGCTGTCCTCTGTACTCACTTCACACAGCTGGCATCTATATCCAGTCTCCCCAGATAGTCTATCCTCCCCTCAGTTCTGGCTTATCTCTGCTGGTAAGCTTAACCTACTGCCATCAAAGGAGGAAATAACTTTCTGATTTTGATTAGCAAAGTTATCTTAGGGGGATCAGTGTGTAAAGGGGTTGAATTGAATAAAAGAGTGCAAGGGATCATCGTTTGGTGTGCTGAAGTGGGCTGTTTCCTGTTTTATCTCCACCTTCCCATTGGCCACTTTCCTTGTGGGCATGCACACCACTGTGTCCATGGGTAGATGGCTGCTGCAATGTGAGAGCATACAAGCAACTTTGCAAAACACACAGCAGTGCAGAGAAGTACATGTAAACACACCTCTTGCTGGATTTGCTTTAAAAGAGATTGATGTCAGACAATGTGATAACTTGTGTTGAACCCCCCCCCCCACATACACACACTATCTCTGGATGTGCTTCGAGAGCCTGCAGTGCATATAATTGCTGGCATTGCACTGCACACATTGGTTTTGTTATTATTGTAGATATAGTGCAGCAATAAAAACGTATAGCACGTAAATTCAATTTCTGAGAGCTTTATGATATGGGCTCTATGTGAAGTTATGGGGGGATACTATCCCATTAACTTTTATTCCTTTTATTTCATTATGTTGTGAGTTAAAAGGTAAGACCTTTATATCTAGAGGCCAACACCACATGAAGGGGGGTAGGCAGAAAGCTTGTTGTAACTTCCCCTTCAGGCTCATTTACGGTGTTTCAAAGCTCATTTTTCTGTTTGGAGTAGAACAGGGTAATGATCATAAAGTACTGTCTATTTGATATTCAAAAAGAAATGATGTGATCAATCCAGCATCATGTAAAACACAATGACGTATGTTAGAATGGCTCTGAAGCCCAGCAAACAAAACCCATCTGCAGAGCTTTGTTACTTCTGCTCCTAGCTAGGGCTAGGAAAAATGTTGTCATGAAATCAGTGCTCCTTATGTATTGCAGAGTGCAAAAATGTGGGTCCTTTTCTCCTCGGCATACTCGCTACATTTTGGGGGGTGGTGTGGAATGACACCTCTTGAATTGCTGCCATTTTGTTTTGATGTATGGGAAATTTGGACTTACTTTCTGTATATCTCTGGTAGTGGTGGGTAAAGGGGCACAAATCTGGGTGGAAAATGGAAACAAGGTGTAACACATTTAATATATCATGATGACTTTGGGCCCTAGTTATGAATGTGTGTTGTTCCCTGGTGTTTCTTGTGAAGAATGGCTACAGCAGGTACAGCAGTTACATAGTAGAAGTACAGTAACTTCAGGTCAGAAGGGATTCCAGGCCTTCATAAATCAAGCATTTATGTACCTTTGCATGGCCACACCCCCTCTTCTGGGCAAACTACTGTGTGAGCAGCAGATGTCTGCTCTGCTCTCAGCAGTACTGCATGGATGAACAAATCCTAACTGCTGTTCATACATGCCTTTTACAGTTGTCCTTGCTGTATAATGCACCAAAGGGAACACGGTACAGTGTATACTGTAGGTTACTGAGGTTAAAGCACTGGCAGTGCAGCCTAGAGGTTAGAGTAATGAGCTGTGAATGAGCTTGGTATATCCAGCAGACCTGGGTTTGATTGTCACAACCTCCGCTTACATACTGTCTGACTCTGAGCAAGTTATTTAACCACCTCAGTGGTCCCGGGTGACCTCTGAAAACAGGCACTTGTGCCTAGTGAAGCTTATCTGGTCCCCAACAAAAAAAAAGAGATGGACCATGCCCTTTCTTTAATATTGTTTCAGCCTCTTCACCACGAGTTCTTTATAAATGAGAAGTCAATCACCAATTTTGAACTGGAACCTAATTATACTGTAGGGACACCAAAAGTGTGATCCACTTTCTATCAAAGGCCACAATGTGTAAAACACAACTAATTATTGAAATTGACTTTTCTTGACGCAAACAGAGTTTTGTTGCAACTAAAAATGTTGTGGTCAGAAAAAGTTTGGCAAACTATTTAACACAACTTTCTTTTGAAACAGCAAGCCAGCTTTTTTTTTTGTTATTAAGCAAATTTATATGCTCCTTTGGGTGGGTAGCCCTATTCAAGCACCAACCTGCTATTATCTAGCCTCACTCTTAGGGTTACCACCTGTCCTGATTTTCACAGAACTATTGAGATTTCGGCAGCTGTGTCCTGCAAAAAAAAAAACATGAAAAACTACACATCCTGACAGAGTAGAAAAAATATTTTCTAACATTTTCTTAAATGTTGCAGAACGCTAGAATACCTTAACTAAAACACCTTAAAATGATAAGAAACAATAGAAACAGCTAAACAGCTACAACAGTTAGTCTTAATTGTGATTATTTAGAGAAAATAAATATGTTGCATTGGTCTAGGTTACATACTGTCCCACAAAAAATCATGATTTATTAAGAAATGTCCCACATCGGGGTTCTTAAAAGGTGGTAACCCTACTCACTTAGAGCCTTACCACTGCTTGCCCTTCATGTCAAGGCCAGTAGGGAGCTGACCATCCTCAGTGGTATACATCTGTGTTGAAGAGGGCAGTGCATTAGGATCTGAGCATTCACAGCATCGTCCTGGAGACCACCATTGCTCCACCTGATTTTGCCCTTCAGCCCACCTTTCCACTTTCCATGATGCCTCTCTTCCAAACATGGGATCATGTGTACCCCTCATGCCCTTGAGGCCGGATACATTGTGAGGTTTCTACCCATTCAGTTGGCTCTCCTGAGGGTGGGGGGGGGAGTGACCATCATGGTAATCATTTTATTGCTCAGTTGCTTGCCATGAGTATTTTACTGCACATGCCATGCTGACATGGCTGCAACTTTCATTACACTGTGGTTTATAGAACATGGCTGTGGCCAGTTTTCTCCAAAGGATGTTGCCAGTCCCTGTCTGCTCAGGTGGAGGGAGGGGTAATGTTACCTACAAGATAATAGTCTCATGTGCATGCAGATGGAACCCTTACTTACCCAGAGCTGCTGGCTGCTGCAGTGGTACAATGTGGTGCACTCCCTTCCCGGACCTGGAATCAATGCCATGGGCATTACTTCCCCAACCCGGCTGCTCAAGCATCACTGACCAGAGACCAGTCCGTACCCTGGTCACCTACACAACAGCACAACTGAGCCACCAGGTGACAAGGGCAAGGATTTTATTTTTAATTGATGTTTAAAATACAGGTTCACTCTGATAAGAATCCATGTGAAGACATAGTTTGTAAAAGAATTTAAAAAAAATTTCAAGAAATCCGATCAGTTCTGCCTGAAGTTTGTTCATTCATCTACTATGAATTTATGATAGTAAATAATTTAGTTGGAAAACAAAATTCTGTTTGAGAAACAAGTGTAATTTAGGGCACAGTTGTCAAAGTCTACGCCGCTTTCCAATGCAGTTTCTTTTTTAAAATGAGTGTGCTTCTGTTGCTCCTATGTCCTACCAGTCTCAATCAGTCCAGCCCTGTGCCCAGCCCCATCATCTGCTTTCTGGGACTTATTTCTTGCTTCCTAGGCACCCTGGCTTGCCCTCCAGGGTGGGACCACTGGGGACTCCCCTTCCCCTGGCAAAGACTCACTCTGTACATCGGAAGCGAGTGCCACGGTGGGTGGTGCGGGGCCTGAGATGCAGGGTAGATGTCCTCATGCTACAGTCAGACATTTTCCCATTGTTCTCCCCTAGGATGGCATGCAGATGCCTGCAGAGACATGTGCATGCATCGGAGAATCTCCAGCGTCCTTCCACCTGATCCAATGGCACAGGTTGTACTGCCTCCTGTGGTCATGCAGGTGGTAGTAGTCCACCGATAGCTATTCACCCACACTCCCCAAAGTGGAGCACATACAGCTGGATGTACTTCATACCTCCTCAGGATGGCCCTCTGATGATCCAAGCTTGTTCACGAACCTGGGTCAACAGCATTGTGGGCAGTAGCTCTACTGCTGTGCCGGTAGACCAGCCCACCCCCAACACAGGTATGTGGCACTGCCCCAAACACAGAGAGACCCTTTCTGCAAATGCAGAGACCACCATGGTATCTACAATCCCTCCCTCCCTGCATCCTCTGAGATGCCCCTAGAAAGGTCCTAAAATCTGCAAAGCTATGCAGATGGGAATATGGTAAGCAGTATTCCTGAAGCTACATGTGGCAGGTTTCGGGCGATAAGTTGGTATAGACAGTTCTTGGGTAGGGACCTAATATACCCAGTTCTTGCCCCATTGCTGAATCCCCCTATGACCTTCCAGGGCCTGATTGGTCCCCCACACTGGATGAACCAGCCCTCCTATGATGCAAGAAGGGCTGGGAAGGGGCTGTGGTCTTAATCTATGAATAAAAAATAAATACTGACAGCTTCACAGAGGATAAAGAAGTCCATTTGTGGTCAAAGGATTAGCTAGAGGGCCAGCCCGAGCTTTTGGCATAGGGGCATGTTCTGTCCACTCTCCTGACAAGGATATTCACAGAAGTGGGCAGCAGCAGCTGTAGATGTAAATGCTGCCCATGAGTTGGGCCTGCAGAATGGAAACTGGAGGAGTGGTAATGGCTTACTATACTCAAATGATATGTATGACAGCCAAAGCTATGTACTGGAGTCTTAATAACAGAAATAAATGGCATTCACCTATTATTTTAGGTAGACAGGACGTTTAGACAGAGAGAACTTTTTGGTAACTCTTTAGTGTATAAAAGCTCCTCCCAAAAGGCGTTGTTGCTACTGTGCTTCTGCAGGACTCCCAGTGCCTGTGAGACATTGATGTTGCATTAAATTTATTTACAGTGTGTCTGACTGAATCCAGTTTTAAAACACTGGGGAGTTTGCCATCTACAGAGTTACTACGAAGTTAAAGAACAGTTCCTAGTCAGTCAGAGTTCAAAATTCTCACGGATTTACAATAAATACTAAGTAATGGATATTG
Source organism: Neoceratodus forsteri (assembly GCA_016271365.2). Taxonomy (NCBI): domain Eukaryota; kingdom Metazoa; phylum Chordata; order Ceratodontiformes; family Ceratodontidae; genus Neoceratodus; species Neoceratodus forsteri. The sequence goes on along the minus strand of CM057449.1, from coordinate 602,826,102 downwards.
TCTTTCAAGCACCAAAAATAAAAAAAAAAAATCCCTGAGAAAGTGGACTGGTCACTGTTGCTTTAAAAATGAGGAAAGCCTTTATCTCAGGCAGTTAAAAAAAGGAGCCATATCTCTTCCTGAAGAGAATAGTTTGGTTAATGACCACTGATAAAACACATCCTGGCTGGGCCTCAGGAAAATAAAAGAATTGCACTCTTTCAATAAACTGCTCTTGTCGTCTACATATAAATGAAGCCCCTGTATCATCCCCATCTATTCTCCCAGACAATAAAAACAGCTGAACTCATCACCAGAATTTATGGACAAAGTATTTTCTTTAGAGATAATTCTAGGGGGCTGCTGTAACAGAGGTGTTCCTTTCTTTCTCTCCCTCTCCTACTCTCTCTCTCTCTCTCTCTCTCTCTCTATCTCTGTCAGTGAGTGTGTGGTTGCCCTTAAAATTGCATTGCCGCAACATATAAATATTTATATATGTAACTGTCATAAATCTGTCAGGTTGGCAAACGTATGAGCCGCCAAGGTAACTTTGGAAGATTTTTATTGAAGAATTTATAAGCTGGAATTGAGGAATAGATGAAAGAAATGAGAATTAATGGCTACTCAGCATCAATATCATAAAGTTAGTTATCCCGGCTCTCTCGAAATGCGAGCGACAGGGATCTGGCTGACTTCGGCAGCATTTGAAGACGCCAGCATCCCCTGTGTTCCAACGCACTGATTAAATTGTAAATAATACTGCACCTACTGCCCTTTCATATTCGTTTTTTCATGCAAAATAAACTGAAATATGCTGTGTAAGGATGCTTTCCTTTTAGCTCTCAAAGTTCGGTTGGCTCCTGCTAAGACAAGGACGTGCTATTTGTGTGACTACCTTCAATGAACAGTAGCTTCTGCAAACGGATGTTGTGCGTCAGGCTGTGCTGCCAAAAATGAGTTTGAAAGAGGATCAGCTAGCTCAACAACATCTATTGCCCTCTGGTACTGAGTGGGCATTGGCCACCTGGGGGGGAGAGTTACTTGAGAAGGAGGAGGAGACAGTCATCAAGGGGGATTCCTCTGTGTAAGCAGAGCTGTCACTGAAGGAATGAGAACCCTCTGGCAGGTCAGCAATAGGTTTGTTTAGAAAATGTTCCCTCTTTTAAGTCACACACTGCATGATTTGCACAGTCATGACCACAAGAGTCTGACCCACAACACATCAAGTGGTATAGTGTGATGATCTGTAATTTGATAAGGCATTTCCTCGCAAGCCTTTTTAAAGTTCATATTATTTCAAAAGAATCTTCATGAAACTTTGCAAATGTAAGTGAACAGAACATGCTTCCAGTAGTACTCTAACTAACTTATGCCTACTGTATTACTTTTCATCTTGCTTGGCTAGTATAATTGCTATTTGCTTCCTTCCAAAGTGTGACAGTTGCTTGCTTTCCCTCCTGAAACTCAACAGCATTTTAACAGCAGCAGAGTGTCAGAGATTCTCAGTGTCTGTCCTATCTCCAACCAACCACTTCCATTCCTCCCAGACCCTACCAGATTCAGACTGTCAATTACTATAATGCAACTGCCTTTTTATGTTGATTGCACGCATGTTCAAGAAACATGTTGCGACAGGTTTGTACAGATACAGGCTGTGGAGGCGCGGCACTGTTGTGGCCAATGCCCCCACAGCCTGCAGAGGCTTGCCCCGATTCCCCCAATGCTGTGGCACGCTGCTGCTGACACTAGTTCAGCCAGCATGCCACAACTTTCAAAACAACCAGCCGCTGCAATCAGGGGCCGCCTCGTCATTGCAGCGTCAGTCATCTGCTGCAATGAGGGAGCGACCCGTCATTGCAAGGCTGGATGTAAAGGCCTGAGATTGTTTGAGAACATGGCGGTGGCTTGCCACCGTGTTCACAAACAATATACCCGTCCCCCCACCATGTTTAGTTGCCGACAGGGGCCCCAATCCCCGTCGGCATTCTGTGCCCCCCCCGGTTTTGTTCCTGCCGACGGGGTGCCCAATCCCTGTCGGCTGTAGTGGCCCCGCTGTTTAATTTGTTGCCAACAGGGGAGCCCACTACCCATCGGCATTCTGTGACCCCCAACCCCCTTTTTGTTCCTGCTGACGGGGGTGCCCAATCCCCATTGGCATAAAGATACCCCAGCCCCAGCCCCTTCGTCGACAGGGGTGCCCAATCCCCTGCCAGCTACTGCTGCCCCCGAATGAAAAAGCCACTGGTGGCACACTGGGAGCCCACCCCAGTGTGCCAGAGGGCCCTGCAAAGTGGAAAACGGTCCTGCGACGTCTGCTTTTTTTTGTCCCTGAAAGCAGGAAGCCGTCCCCGCGCCTCCTGCCTCCCACCCGCACTCCACCCACTGCATGCCCTGCCTCCCCACACCCCCCACCCCATACTTACCTGATGAACCCAGCGACGATCTTCAGTGGACCGGGAACATGTCTGCACTCTTCAAAGCCGATCTGCGAACTGACGAAATGCCGGTAAGCTGTATAATGTAATAGATAGGGGTTTTTCAACTTTACTGCATATCTCGGGCATTTTGGGGAATTCTTTCACCAAATTTTCAACATGGGGTTTTTGGGACCTCTCCTCATGAATTCTTGAACTGTCATGAAGTTAATCGGGCCGGAAAGGTGATTTCACGGTCACTGTGCAGAATCACCTTTTGGGACTGGTTAACGAAACGACAGTGTTAGTGTTCATGAGGTGGGCTCTCAAAAAGCCTATGTTGCAAATTTGGTGGAAAAAATCCAAAAAATGACTGTTTTACGAGCGTGTGCTGTGCAGTTGCTACGCACGCTCATAACTTTGTAAATTTGCAATATTTTCACACCAGATTTGCAACATTGGCATTTTGTCACACCTCCTTGTGAACAGTATAGCTGTCATTGTTCACATCCTGGCGGAACTGTGTTTTCGCACTTCCGGCGCAGAATAGCGCAGTCGCTGCAGGAAATCAGTGTTTGGGACAGATTAAAAAAATAACACTGACACTGTTCATGAGTAGAGGTCCTGAAATGGCTATGTTGAAAATTTGGTAATGATACTCCATAAAATGACTGTGGTACGAGCGTGCATTGCGCAGTTTGCACGCATGCTCGTAAGTTCGCAAACTTATAATAGTTTCACTCTAGATTGCCAACATTGCCATTTTCCCACACCTACTTATGAACAGTAAAGCTGTCATTTTTCCCATTCTGACCAAAATGTGTTTTCGCACTTCCGGCGCAGAATAGAGTGGCCGCTGTGGGAAATCACTGTCCGGGACAGATTAAGAAAATGAGAGTGATACTGTTCATGAACAGAGGTCCTAAAATGCCTATGTTGAAAATTTGGTGATAATACCCCATCGAATGACTGTGTTACAAGTGTGCGTTGCACACTTTCCATGCACCCTTGTAATTTCGCAGATTTGTCATATTGTCATGCCACATTTTCACCAGTGGACTTTTTCCACACCTTCTTATGAGCAGCACAGCTGTCATTTTCCACATCCTGACCGAAATGTGTTTTCACAGTTCCGGCGCAGAATAACGCAGTCACTGTGGGAAATCACTGATCGGGACAGATTAAGAAAATGACAGTGGCACTGTTCATGAGCAGAGGTCCTAAAATGCCTATGCTGAAAATCGGGTTACGAAACTCCATGACATGACTGTGTTACAAGCGTGCATTGACCTGCTTCCACACACCTTTGTAACTTTGCAATATTGTGATATTTTCACCCCACATTTTCAACAGTGGCATTTTTCCACACCTCCTTATGAATAGTACACCTGCCATGTTTCACATCATGGCTACAATGTGTTTTGCACTCCTGCGCAGAATAGCATGGTCGCTGTGGGAAATCACTGTGTGGGAAACATTAAGATTGAACGAGTGAGAGGGGGGAGTGACCGCGCTCAACTGAGCTCTGTTGGGACTGTTACGGATTTGTTTGAGGGCAGAGAAAGGGCCCAATGCAAAAGCCCAGTACAAAAGGGCAGCCTGCAGCACTGGGAGAAACAGAACGAGAGAGCGAGTGAGGGAGGGGCAGTGAGCGAACTCACCGGAGCTCTTTCAGGACTGCTGTGGATTTCTTTGTGGGCAGAAAAAGGCATCAATGCAGGCAGGGACCCAGCACAAAAGGCCAGCCTGCAGCGGTGGGAGAAACAGTATGAGCGAGTGAGACAGGGGGACTGAGTGAGCTCACCAGAGCTCGGTCAGGACTGCTGCGGATTTCTTCATGTGCAGGAAAAGGCGCCAGTGCAGGAGTCCCGTACAAAAGGGCCGCTTGCAGCGCCAGGACAAACAGAATGAGCATGTGAGACAGGGAGACTGAGCGACCTCAACAGAGCTCTGTCAGGACAGCTGCGTGTGGGCAGACAAAGGTGCCAGTGCATGCAGGGGCCCGGTACAAATGGGCAGCCTGCACTGGCGGGGAAACCAGAATGAGTGAGTGACAGAGAGGCAGTGAGCGAGCTCAACAGAGCTGTATTGTAAGTGCTACAAATTTATTTGTGGGCAGAAGAAGGCAGTAACACAGGCAGGAGTCCAATGAAAAAGGGCAGCCTGCAGTGCCGGCAGAAACGGAATGAGTGAGTGAGAGAAGGGGACTGTGTGAGTGAGCTAAACAGAGCTTTGTCAGGACTGCTGCAGATGTCTTTGTGGGCAGACAAAGGTGTCAACAGAGGCAGGAGCCCAGTACAAAAGGGCGACCTACAGCGCCAGGACAGACAGAAAGAGTGAGTGACACAGGGGGAGTGTGCGACCTTAACGGAGCTCTGTTGTGACTGCTGCGGGTTTCTTTGTTGGCAGGAAAAGGTGCCAATGCAGGCAGGAGCCCAGTACAAAAGGCCACCCTGCAGCTCTGGCAGAAATGGAACGAGTGAGTGAGTGAGAGAGGGGGAGTCAGGAGGCTCAACAGACCTGTGTCGCGACTGCTGCAGATTTCTTTGTGGGCAGAAAAAGCCCCCAACAGAGGCAGGAGCCCAGTATAAAAGGGCAGCCTGCAGCACCAAGAGAAACAGAATGCATGAGTGAGAGAGGGCGAGTGACCCACCTCAATGGACTTCTGTCGGGACAGCTGCAGAACCCTTAGTGGCCAGAACAAGGTGCCAATGCACGCAGGAGCCCAGTACAAAACAGCAGCCTGCAGCACCGGACGAAACAGACTGAGTGACTGACATAGGGCCAGTCAGCATGGTCAACACACCAACGCAATCAACATTCGGCGTTGACAAATGCTTGTTTATGATCACTTTTGTTTCTTTTTCTTTTGTGGGGTTGGGGCTATTCCTCCATATAATTATAGACCCATAGCCATCGTACCTGCCTTGAGCAAAGTTGCCACTGCTCAGCTTAATGCATACCTCAAAAAATATGACATCCTTAGCCCTCTGCAGCACAGATTCCATAAGGGCCACAGTACTACACTGCATTGCTCACACTTATGAACACAATATATTCCTCCTTTCACAGAGGCAATTTCGCTGGTGTGGTATTTGTTGACCTCTTAAAAGTCTTTGACAGGGTCAACCACCCCATTCTCCTCAACAAGTTGGATTTCCTGGTGATCTTGGAACATGCTCTTCCGTGATTCTCTAGTTTCCTCTCCAACAGAAGCCAGCACATTAGGATCAGTTCATCCTTCTCAGCAGACTACCTCCCCACCTCCCTTGGTGTACAACAAGGTTCAATCCTGGGACCCTTACTTTTCTCAATACATCTCAATCACTGCTTCAAGTACTCCTCCCCACTACTATATGCTGACAATCTAGCGTTTCTTTGCCACGTCTCTGATATAACTGATATCAAAAGGGATCTAATAATAGACCTTAAAGCCATGCAATTCTGGTTCTACAAAAATAAACTCCTTTTGAACCATATCAAATCCCAGGCAATGCTATTCTGAACCCCACATAGGCTGAAAAATGCAAATACTCCTCTTACCGTGGTATGTGAGAATGTCACCCTGCTCAACATTGTCATTTCTTTCAAATACCTTGGGATCATGCTTGATCCAACCCTGGATTTCTCCCTCCATGTTCAATCCATATAGAAGGCTGGTAACTCCAATCTAGGTATTGAATATCAGGCTAGTTACTATTTATCCCCATCAGCATGAACCACTATTGCTCATAGTCTACACCTCCCAAAACTATCCTACCGCCTACCAGTTTATGCCCATTCCTCCACTACCCTGGTGTGAAAATGGGTAGTAGGGTATAACAATATCTGCTGGTTTGCTCTCAGATGTAACCGTCTCACCCACCACTGCCTCTTATACCATAAGTTGGGTTGGCCTTCCCATAAAGCCCTGTGTGACTTTTCGCTTGGGAGAATTGCAAACAGTGTGTTACTCAGTGGCCCCACTCCTTACATAGAAACATAGAAGCATAGAATTTGATGGCAGATAAGGATCGCTTGCCCCACCTAGTCTGGCCATTTCCCTACCTAACTGATAAGATGAAGATCCTAGTTACCCCTACCCCCTACACCCCACTAGAATTGTCTTATGTTCATCCCATGCATTCTTGAATTCCCCCACTGTTTTTGACTCTACAACCTCCTCAGGAAGGCCATTCCATGCATCTACAACCCTCTCTGTGAAGAAATACTTCCTCACATTACCTCTAAGCCATCCCCCCTCTATTGTCAAATTGTGCCCTTTGTTCTTACACATCTCTTTTTCTGAAAGATGCTGCCCTCTTGGACTTTATTGATTCCCTGGAGGTATTAGAAAGTTTCCATCATGCCCCTCCTCTCCCTCCTTTCCTCGAGGCTATATATCTTAAGCTCCTTTAGTCTTTCTTCATATGTCTTCTGGTGCAGACCTTGTACCATTTTAGTTGCTCTCCTCTGGACAGCCTCCACCCTGTCTATGTCTTTGTGGAGATGGGGTCTCCAGAACTGTACACAGTACTCCAGATGTGGTCTTACCAACTGTCTGTACAGAGGGCCAACAACTTCCTGTTTTCTACTGGTGATGCTTCTCCCTATGCATCCCAGTATCCCCCCAGCCCTTCTTGCTGCCTTCTCACATTGCTGACCCACCTTTAGGTCATCTGATATGACTATCCCCAGGTCCCTTTCCATTTTTGTTGTTGTCAGTTATCTCGCCCCCCCCATTGTGTACTCTTCCCCTGGGTTATTGTTTCCCAGTTCCATTACTTTGCACTTCTTTGTGTTGAATCTAAGCTGCCAAACATTTGACCATTCCTCCAACCTTGCCAAGTCCCTTTTCATCCTTTCCACCCCACCGTGCGTATCAACCCTGTTGCAGATCTTTGTGTCGTCTGGAAAGACACATACTTTCCCTTCCAGTCCCTCTGCAATGTCACTTATAAAGACATTAAAAAGGACCGGCCCCAGTACTGAACCCTGCAGTACCACACTAGTAACCTCATTTCTTCACTGTGGACTCCATTTACTATTACCTGCTGTGTCCTGTTATCCAGCCAGTGTTTTACCCAGGCTACCACCCTGGGACCCACTCCCAGGCTGGCTAATTTGTTTATTAACCTTTTATGCGGTATTGTGTCAAATGCCTTGCTAAAGTCTAGGTAGGCCATGTACACAGCCCCTCCCTGGTCTATTACGTTGGTCACCCAGTCAAAGATATCAATTAGATTTGTCTGACATGACCTTCCTGCTGTGAATCCATGCTGCTTTGGGTCCTGTGCCACACTGGCCTCTAGGTACTCAACAGTTCTTTCCTTCAGAAGTGATTCCATCATGTTCCCTACCACTGAGGTCAAACTGACAGGTCTGTAGTTTCCTGTCTCTGTCTTGCTCCCAATTTTGTGGAGGTGAATCACATCCATCCTCCTCCAGTCCTCAGGTACCACACCATCCTCCCATGGTTTATTAAAAAGGATAGTCAATGGTGTTACTAGTTCTTCCCTTAGTTCTTTTAGAATTCTGGGGTAAATCCCGTCAGGCCCCTTGCTTTATCCACCTTCAGTTTTAAGAGTTCTTTCAGAACCCTTTCTTCTGTGAAAGGACTAATATCAACCCTCCTATACAGAGTGCTTCTATTGACTGGATTAGGTATCTACCCCTGCTTTTCCATTGTGAATACTGAGCAGAAGCATTTGTTCAGTATCCCTGCTTTTTCACTGTCGCTCTCTGCTCAACCACCTTCCTCTTTATTCAGCCTCAGTATCCCTGCCTTAGTCTTTCTTTGCTCCTTAATGTACCTATAAAAGGTTTTATCCCCCTTCTTAACCGAGTTGGCTCTCTTTTCCTCAGTTTGGGCCTTTGCTATTCTGACTGCCTTCCCCGCTTCCTTCTGCTTTAACTGGTACAGTTCTCTGTCCTGCTCCTTCTGTGTTTCTTTATACTTCCTGAATGCAATCTTTTTCTCCCTGACCTTCCCCGTCACTTCTTTTGACAAACAGTGTTTTTTTCTTTCATTTTGTTTTGTTTATTTGCTTCACACAAAGGCTTGTTGCCTCTGTGATGGTGGTTTTGATGTTTCCCCATTGTTGCTGCACCCCACCTTCTTGCTTGTTTGCCAGTGCTTTTCTGAGGCACTCTCCCATTTTGACAAAATCAGCCCTCCTGAAGTCCACGATCTTCACTTTTGTATGGCTTGACTCTACAGCTAAGTTTATCGTAAACCATACTGTTTGGTGGTCGCTTGTTCCCAAATGGCTGCCCACTTCAAGATCAGAGATCCTCTCTCCATCCCCATTTGAGAGTACCAGGTCTAAGATTGCTCCCTCCCGAGTGGGTTCCAAAACTAGCTGTCTGAGGCATGCCCCCTGTAGGGCATCAAGAATGGCCCTGCTTTTGGATGTGGCTGCAGCAAAGGTGCTCCAGTTAACATCTGGTATATTCAGGTCCCCATCAGCAATATCTCCCTCTCTGTCATCCTAAGGATGCCTTCTATAATTTCCTTGTCCATTTCCTCACCCTGAGACGGGATCTGTATACAACCCTGTGCAGATTGTGGTGCCATTTCCAGTCTCCAGGGTGACCCACAGTGCCTCCTTTCCTCCCTCCCTGTTTATCCTTAGTCCTATTGCTTTGATCCTTCCCTTACATGAAGAGCTAATCATCCTCCTTCTTTCCTCCTGCCCTCCTGTAGATTGTGTACCCTGATGTTGACATCACAGTCATGGTTCTCTGTGTACCATGTTTCTGTGACTGCCACAATATCCAGGCATCCCTTTTCCATTAAGGCCACCATTTTGGGAAGCTTTTTACCTAAACTACGGGCATTGGTACTCATTACCCTCCATTTTTTTATGGCTTTATTTCTTTTTGCCCCATCCCTGTCCTTACTGCTTTTGCCTTTTTCTCCATTTACTCCTGCCCTTCTCCCTATCAACTGCTCTATCTTGGTGTTTACTTCACTGACTACCCTGATTTTTTTGGGGGGGGCTAGGATTTCCTGTCTCCTTTTCAGTTCCTCCCCTCTTGGCTAGTTTAAATGCTTGCCAGTGAAGAATTTAAACCTATCAGCTAGGATCCTGGTTCCCCTTCTGGATAGATACAGACCATTGCGCTTGTATAAGACTGCATCCCTCAATGTGGAGCCCCAGTCCCTAATGAAGCAAAATCCCTGAGCTCTGCACCAGTTTTTCAACCAGTTATTGAATCCCATTGTCCAGAGTACCCTAGCCTCATCCATGCCATAGACAGGTAGCACTTCCGAGAAAGTTACTGTGTGTGCTACTTGTCTACGATCCCTCTCCAACTCCACAAACTCCTGTTGCACTGCTCTGATCCTATTCTCAGCCAGGTCATTTGTCCCTAGGTGGATAATGACATCCAGCTCACTCCCACTTACAGCTGCTCCCACGATCCTGAGGATTTGTTTCTTTAGACTCTCACCTAGTACCCTGCATGAATCACTAATCCCAGAGATCTTCAGTCTATGAGCAGCTAACTGCCCCAAGGTCTCACACTAAATATGGTGAGTTTGCCTTTTTCTCTATCACACCTAAACAATGAAATAATATCCCACCTCCTACTCAACACTGTCAATCAACCAATACCTTTAGGAATGCTTTCCACTCCTTCCTGACTCAATATTCCAAATGTGCTTGCTCCTAAATACCTATCTGCCCAGACCAACTCCAGCTCCTTTCCACCTTGCACTTAAGACTACCTGTCCACTCCTCCCGTAAATCACTCCTGCCCACTTATCTCAAGTTCCCACCTCTCTAGGCTATTGCCTCCAAGAATGCTCTTTGCTAAAATGCAATGCATAATTACTAAATCCCTGCAGTGTTTGTTACTTGCTATTTGTTAGCGTTATATAATCTTTGTGTATCGTGAACTAGCACTGCTCCATTTCCCTTGAACTGTAATCTCTTCTGCTTTGTGACCTCCCAGGTTGTGACTGAACATAGGCAATTGTCTGCCTAGTGCACCCTACCCAGGCAACAAATAAATAAATAAATAAAGTATCGACCTCACTGGCTCTCATCTTGACACTGTCATCATTATCTTAGGACACCACTGAAATGCCACCTCCTTGCCCCCCATGTGCCTGCATTCTATTCTGCAGTAGAGTCACTACTACATCTGTATGCATCCAACAGGGATGGTGAGATCCCTGAAGTGAAGGACAGGCCTTCAAGACAAGGATGGTGAGTGAACTTCATGCCCCTATGCCCATACCATGTTTCCATTTCCATCATGATTTTGTTCCTTACATATGAATAATGTTAGCCTGCCACTTTTGTCTTGTGGAGGGGAGAGCACCAAAGTTTCATGGTTAGGCCAGGATGTCACTACCACTCTGTGAGCCCATCACAGTAGGTGCTGTGAGAGCACATGACCACAGCTCCCTCAACTCAGAGTCAGAGCAAGTTTTCTCTGCCCTAGTCTGCACACTAATTGTTTTTCACAGTTAACTTACTTTTTCAGCTGGCAGAGACAAATAGGACACATCTAGCACAAATTGTTCATGTAACAATAAAACAGGAAAGCTGGGCTGGACAGGCCCAATGAAACATGCTGCTACCTAGCTGGCTAGGGGTTTGAGTGCGAACATTTACATGCTGTGATGAGGTTAGCTGGGGTCCATGCATATAACGAGAGGAGCAGATCAGCTACTAGGAGGCAGGACATGGAACACCATCATTTGTGCATGCTCAGCCAGCTAATCAAGGAGCAGCATTATCATCAACAAATGAGGAGGCAGCCACTCAGCTATCTTGCCAATGGTAATTAGGGTGGAGCAGATTGTGACCCCATTCATTGGGGGGGGGGCAGGTAGAACCATCAAGAAAAAAACAAGATAGGGTAAAAGAAAAAAAAAACAAGATATCTGTCATAAATTGTGCCAGAACTTGGCAAATTTCTCCCAGTTCTGATGCAATCTGCAAATCTAATTGAGACAAAAATCACAATAGAATCGGGAGTGCAAAATCTATTCCTTGCTATTTCTGGTTTGCATCACATAGTTTTGCTGTACCCACAGATTACAGATTCAAGCAAAACAACAAAAACAGCCTGTTACTATAACGTTCACACCCATATTGTTAACAGACAATTCTTAAAGTGTGTCCATAACTGTGACACAAGTCAAAGACAGGCTCAAGATGCAAAAACTCTGGTAGCTGTTATAATATACTTTCTGTTGTTCATGACTAGTCACGATGACTATGAAGAAGAAGGAATTCAGACAAGTAAAGTCTAGGAAAAAATAAGTTGGCATCTTTCTTTAAAATGGTAGAGGGGACACTAAGGATTCTTTAATTAAAGAGTAAGAGTCATGTCAAATTTTTAGTAAAGATGACCCACAATATGTTACAAAACATAACCTTACTTTTTAGGCTTGTTTACACGGCACCATTTGCACCGCATCAGCCTAAGCACACAGGATGCTGGGGTGCAAATGCAGCCATGTGGCCACTTACCTGATTGAGGTAAGTCAATCTGTGCTCCTCTTCTCAAGCCACTGCAGAGTAGGGAATGCAATCCAGAGTAAGTGGTGTAGGCAGTCATATGGACAGGCTGCACTACACACTCTAATGCACCAAGAATGCTCCAAACATTTTCTTCTGTCCTCCCACGATCCGGCAGACCACTATAAGGAAGTACCAGCTGTTTAACTGCACATTTGCCATCAGTGTCTTTATTTATGTATTTTTTATTTAATTTTGTTTTTCCCTGTGCTCCCATTCAGCACTGGTTCCCATCCACTGCTCCGGTTCCAGTTTTTATCACCCACTCTCCTACCACTGCTCCCAGTTCCTGTTTACAATACCCACCCATCTGCTGCTACTTTTGATTTCCATTTTTATCTCCCATCCCTTACCACTGCCCCCTGGTTCCCATTTGTGTCACCCCCGCCATCATCACACTACTAAATCAGCAGGCAGCTGACCATGCCCGGACTCATGGCCCTACTCTAGCATATCTTGCATCAGCTCTTAGATGGTCCAGGTAAACACAGGACAGGATTGACTCAGGAGATCATGACATCTGTGGAGCAGACCAGAAGCCACAGTGAAGCAGCCATGTAAATAGGCCTATTGGCTAATGTGACAACTTTTACATGATCACAATTGCTGGAGGTTCTGTGATGTGGCAGATGGAATTTGAATTCATAACACCAAAGTCTCCAGGATTTAGCAGTAGTAGTCATCATAAGTTTTAATTTGTACAAGTGCTCTTCCAGGAGCTCAAAGCACTATAAACATATATTGCAGACAAGAGAATAATGAAGCAGAAGAATAACAAAATGCCAAAGCAACAATGATGTAGACTAGAATAACACAACAAAAGTACAGTATCTTCAAATGTTTCACTTTTTGATTTGTTTTCACCAACATAGATGCAGTACTGTAGACTCATGCAGTATCACACAATCTTTTGGGGAAGCATGGAGCTGGACCCTCAGCACAGCAGTTGGATTTCCACTTGTGACGCCGGTGACCCAGGTTCGGGAATGGACCCAGGTCGCTGGAGGGCTGGCCGGGGGGAGAAGGATAGTGCATCCCATGGACTGCTCTCCTTCTCCGGGAGGAGGATGGGGAAGTGCCTGGTGCTAGATGGACCCCTGGCAGATGCTGGGAGTCATGCAGCCACCGGCGCTCGCAAATACTGGAGGCAGGGCAGATGCTGGATGTCATTGCATGTCCCCGCCTCATGGAGGAAAACTGAAAAGGGAGGCGTGGGTCCTCCGTCTAAATGAAGCCCTCCCCAGGCTTCAATTAGCCACCATCACCAGCACTACTCCCAACTAGATACTGGTTCTGCATCACTGGAATTAGGGGAACCTGTGCCATGGCCCCACCCTCTGGGGGGCAAGCCAGGGGTGACCGGGAGTCAAGCTGGTAATTGACGGTTGGTGGAAGCCCAGGGGCCATTAACAGGGCAGAATGCCGATGGAGGAACTGCCAGGAAAAAGCAAAAGAAAAAAAATCTTTCTGGGAGGCACACAGGTACCTTTGTCAGGTGAGGTATGCGGGTTCATGGGACCCCAAATGCTGCTGTACTATAAATCATCTAAATACAATAAACAGAATGGGATACAAAACAGAACAAAAAAGCTAATAGATATTAGGAATTAAAAATTTAGAGAAGCAAGGAAAAAATATTTAGGGGAGGCAAAAGGAAGACAGCAGGAGATAATAATAATAATAATAATAATAATAATAATAATAATAATAAACAACTTTATTTTTAAGGTGCATTTCAAATACCAAGGCATCTAACAAATTAAGATCACAAATCAAACATCAACAACACATCATATAAAATCAGTAGTATCAGCATTCCATCAACCACCAAATGCCTAGTGCCATAAAAAAGTTTTCAAGGCTTGCTTAAATCACTCCATTGGGTGGGAAGGGAGATTTGGGTGGAGTTGTGAATGAGGAGAGAATGTGGCAGAGGTAGAAAGAATAGGGGAAGAAAACAGACAGAACAAAAGAGGGCAGGGTAAGAGGTTCATTCCTTTTTGTTTTTCTTTGGCAGGTGGATCTATAAAAAGGTTACTTACAAGCATGCCTACGGAAATTCTTTACTAATCCCATACAGTATACTTTTTAATAAATTATAATTGTAGACCTAAAAAAATCAGGCTTTGTAAAAAATCTAAGCCAGCACATAGCTAATAAGTCCTTTTTGGTAAAGTTCTGGCTTTGATTTTTTCCAAAGCTCGATGTGAAGCACATAACAATGCACCAGAAAAGCTGCTTCACAGACTTGTAGGGTGCACCCCTATGCTTTGCCTATTCAGACATCACAAAAAGCTGGAGTGTGGGAGTGTGACCAGCAACCAGGAAGTGACCCTCAGTGTCAAGTTAAGATCCCTCCCTTCCATTAACGGCAACTTTAAAAAAATAATGTTAGTCACTGAGGAACGCCCATGGAAGTAAGGAAGCTTGCCAATTGTTTTTTTTTCAATTGCACCAGGAAAGGTTCTGTTTAATAAAAAAAAAAAAGCTGTTTTTAAACATTTAAAGCCTTTGTTGCTGTTTTCTGTTTAATTCCAAGTTGTGAGGTGCCGTGGTTGGAAGAGCCAGCTGACAGCACCCGCCACTCCCACCCACCTAGGAGTGCCTTTGACCCGCTTCCAAGAGCCCCTGATCGGGCTACCACCTCACGCTGTGAGGCACCACGGCTGGAGGAGCCAGCCGACAGTGCACGCCACTTACACCCACCTAGGAGTGCCTTTGACCCACTTTCAAGAGCCCCTGATCAGGCTACCACCTCATGCTGTGAGGCGCTGCGGCTGGAGGAGCTAGCCGACAGCGCGCGCCACTCCCGCCCACCTAGGAGCGCCTTTGCCCCGGTAAGCCTGCTGTCAGCATCAGGTATTTTCTTGGAACCCCGACTGTACGGCAACCCTGTTCCTCCCTTCCGATTGGCTGCCGCTAAATTACGGCCCCATCTGGGATTGGCTACCTGACGAATCCTCTCCTTTTCACAAAAAAGCTACTCTGGGCGCCTGCTCTCTGTATGCTTCTGGTGGGAATTTTTCAGCTAATTGTGAATGTTTACTGTGGGGAATCTTTAGACTGCCATAATGACTGTAAACTAAACTTTCTTGGAACGCATTACTGACAAAAGTGATTATTGCTACTGTTATTCTGGTTGCTGTGTTTTTCTCCCCTCGATCTTCCTAAACCCTTACTCAGTCTCTCTCCCTCACGCTTCACTCTGTTTTCTCTCTCCCCTCACCACCCAGGGCTAGCAGTGCCACAGTAAATTACCTTACTGTCTGGTCTTGGCCCCCCTTCTCCCCTACTTGCTTTGTATAACTCCTCTTGCATATATCTCACCCCCACCCTCCGATTTAGTCCTGTAATCTGCTTAAGCTGTTACACCCCCACCCTCCAATTAGTACTGCGAATTGCTAAAGCTGTATTGTCCCGATAGTATAGTTAAAACCCCCCTACCTCGCTCTCTCTCTCTTTCAGCTTTCAAGAGCCCCTGATCAGGCTACCACCTCATGCTGTGAGGCGCTGCGGCTGGAGGAGCCAGCCGACAGCACACACCACTTCCGCCTACCTAGGAGCACCTTTGACCCAGTAAGCCTGCTCTCAGCATCGGGGGTTTTCCTGGAACCCCAATTGGACGGCAACCCTGTTCCTCCCTTCCGATTGGCTGCCACTAAGTTAAGCTCCATCTGGGATTGGCTACCTGACAAATCCTCTCTCCTTTTAAAAAAAAAGCTACTCTGGGTGCCTACTCGCTGTACGCTTCTGGTGGGAATCTTCTTCCCACATCACCCGCCCCGACCCTGGCCTCTATTAAATACTCTTACTGTAAGAAGCTAGGTGAACCCCTACTCTCGTATTGGTCTCAGTACACTCAGCCACACCAGTGCTTAGTCCACACCCTTGGGTAACCCCGCCTCTTAAAGCTGTTGCTGATCAGCCTTCTAAAACTAGTGCAACATAACACTACTAGCCTCATATAAGGTAATTGTTCTAACCACTCTGACCATACCTTGGAGATATTTCCCTGCAAAAATGACCCTGTGGCTGCTCTCCTTAATAGCTGTCTCATTTTGCTAATTTACATACCATTCAGTAGACCAGGTGACACTTGGCACCAAGGCCAAAAATCTCCCTCTAACTCATACCACGATGGGCCCTTTTTTATTAATGCTTGGTCTCACTCCAAAGGGCAGACTTCGTTATGGCCACATCCCCCCCAGCACCAGACAACGATTAATAAGCAGGTGCGAAGGCCTCTGACACTTTAAGCCTTAATAACCATGTATATCATATCCCTTCCTAAATGTACTATTGCCCAGAACACTGCCACCAATAAAGCAACTCATTCCAGAAGGAATGAAAAAAGGCTACTCAGCAGACTAACAAATTATCTAAAAAAACTACTATTACTTCTCCTACTCTGCTCGGGAAACATTGAATTAAATCCAGGCCCACCCTTCCCTCTGGACACCCCTGCAGACCTACCACGATATAAAGGTATCAGCTTTCTCCATATCAATGCCTGTAGCTTATTAAAGAAGCTAGACCCTATTCAGGCCAGGGCTCTACATGCTTTGCCTGACGTCCTCATGATAACTGAATCCTGGCTCACGCCTTCAAACTCGGACAAATCTATCTATATACCAGGATACAATTCTTATCATTGTGATAGACCCTCTAGAGGAGGAGGGGTCGTAATCTATGTGAAGTGTAAATACATAACTACAATCCTTGACTGTACCTCAAAGGCTAAAGAGTTTGAATGCTTGGCCCTAAAACTCTCCCTTTCCAAAGATAAGTCACTTCTTATAGCAGCATGCTATCGTCCACCTTTTGGAGGCATGGTGTTGCTGTCACACCTACAAAATCTTCTTGACTCTGCTAACTCCGAATGTATACTGATGGGAGATTTCAACCAAAATTGGAATGATAATAGCTCCAAGAAGCTAAAGGAACTTTGTGATGCAAATGGACTGGTACAAATGACAACCACTGCCACCAGACCTAACAGAAAAAATCCTGAGTGTAGCTCTTTTCTAGATCTCATACTGGTAAACAAACCACATAACATCTTGCATATTGGAGTATTTTTCAATGACATAAGTGACCACTGTGCTACGGCCTGTATCAGACATTCTCCCCACATGAAACCAGTTGCTAAATTCAAAGTCAAACGATGCCTGAAAAACTTCTGCCAAAACGCCTTCCTAAAAGATTTAAGCAACATCAGATGGCAAGACTTCTATCTGGCACCCACCCTTAACGAAGCCTTTAACATCCTTCATAGCCTACTCATAGGATTAGTCGACAAACACGCCACTCTAAGAATGATCAGATCTAAAAAAAGACCTCCCAGTTGGTTGTCTCCCATCCTGAAGAAAGCACTTAATGATAGGGATTTTTGGTGAAAAAAAGCAAGGAAATCTCACCTAGAAACTGATTGGCTAGCATTTCGCACCTCTAGAAATACCTGCACCAGACTAATTAGGTCTGAAAAAGTCAGATATTACCAAACTGAACTAGAAAACAACAAAAACAACTCTGCCAAATTTTGGAATATTCTTAGGGAGGTCGAAGATCAGACGGCCGATTCATCCCTCCCAACCAAAATTGTGTCCGCGGTATGCCTATACAGACAAAGCTGCTATATTAGAACAGTTCAACGAACACTTTGCTACTGCAGGGCTCGCCTTTGACACCTCTCCCATCAACAATCTCAATCCTCCAGGGTATGCTACTGCTAATCATACTACTAATCTCGACCCAAACTGACCGCATCCTGCCAATTTTAGGTTTCTAACAGTTGTGTTTAAACAAGTTGAGGACCTCCTCCTGTCCCTGGATATAAAAAAGAGCGCCGGTGCAGACAATATCAAACCTTACTTTCTAAAACTCGGCCACTTCTATTTAACCGCCTCCATCACCCACTTATTCAACACCTCCCTCAAACAGGGTGAGCTACCTGTGTCATGGAAAACTGCACACATCCTACCCTTATTCCGATTTGCGGACCCAAGTGATCTGAACAATTATCGGCCTATCTCTAGTCTATCCATCTTCTCAAAACTACTCGAAAAAATTGTCAACGTCCAGATCAGAGAACACCTTGACTCAAATAACTTACTAAATCCAGCCCAGTCTGGCTTCAGAGCCAAACATAGCACCGTTTCGGCCCTAGCTAAAGTATCCACCAATTGGAAAATTGGCCTTGATTCCAAGAAGCATGTAACTGCCCTATTTCTGAATCTTAGCATAGCCTTCGATACTGTGGATCATAACATCTTACTTACTGCTCTGGGTAATATCGGTTTTGATAGCTCTGCCCTCAAATGGTTCACCAGCTACCTAATCAACAGGCTTCAGCAAGTCAAAGCTATAGGCGATCTTTCCCTCAAAAATCCCTCTTACGAGGTGTTCCAAAAGGCTCCATACTGGGCCCAATCCTCTTTGCAATCTACATCAACAACCTGGACTCGCACCTGCGCACAGCCAATGTGCATTTATTTGCAGATGACACCATACTCTATACCACTAACTCTTCCTTGGACTTGGACCATGTGAACCTTCAGCAAGACTTCATCACTCTCTAATATAACCTCATCAAACATAAGCTTCTCCTCAATGCCAAAATGTCTAAAACCATGATCCTGTCACCAAAGTCTGCCTCTGGGTCTACACATGCCCCCCAGATTCTAACTCTGCTAGACAAACCCCTAGAGACAGTGAATACTTTTAAATACCTAGGGTTCTGGCTAGATAATAAGCTCAACTTCTTGTACCACCTACATGAAACCTCGAAGAAATTAAGGCAGTGATTAGGCCTTTTTTATCGCCTTAAACATCTGCTTACCCTAGAAGCCATGAAGAGGCTAGTGCAATTCACATTTCTACCTGTACTGGACTATGCTGGCTTCCTCTACAGTCATTGCCCTACTACAACACTCAACAAACTTGACACCCTTTACCACCAGGCCCTAAGATTTTTCCTTAACCTACCCCATCACACTCATCACTGTCTACTATACCAGGAGCTGGGATGGCCCTCACTCACAACCAGGAGAAAAAGAAATGTTCTCCTCTGGATGTTTAGAGCGCTATCCAATAATCTCCCTACATACATCTCGAGCTTCTTTATATGTGCCAAGGGATCTTATGGATTAAGATGCTTCTCCATGATTTGCTTCCAGACTCCTAGAGTGAAAACAACCCTTGGCCTGGCAGCAATCAGTTTTTCTCTGCCATCACTTTGGAACTCTATGCAAAAATCTTTAAAGCTTTCCATGCTCCCTAGCATCTTCAGATTCAAAACACTGATATGGGACCTGTTGAAGTATACATGCAGTTGCTTTAGATGACTCTTTTGCCTCAATTACTGGTCCCTTCTGCAAACCTTATACTCCGATGGTCGCCCCTTCTCTCCTTGCAAGGGATCCCCAGCACTTATTCCCTTCTCCCCTAAACTTAGCCCTACTTCCTTTTTTTCCCTTCTTGGTGAACTCTTGCTCCCCTTCTCCTCCATTATCTGCTCTTTCCCCCTCCCTTGCTTCTAGTATAAAGATACTAGCCTCTAAATTAGTGGTAACAGCTAGGATGGCACACTTTGCTTTCTTGTAAATCATGTTGGAAATGGTGTATGTAAACTACATTGGACCTTATCTATATGTCTCCCATGGCCTACATCTGTTCACTATCATCACATTACTGTCTACCATATCTGTACTATGTCATGTTTTTGTTTTTTACCTTCTGCTTACTGTATTCTCTGTATTGTATTGAATAAATGTCCAGGACCACCTTGAAAATGAGATTGCTCAATGGAGTTATATGCCTGGTTAAATAAAATTGATTGATTGATTGATTCATTGGTTGATTGATTTGTGTAAACAAGGGGTGGGGGTAAAAAATAGATAACAACCTGAGTTCCCATCTTGGGATTCTGATGCCACCTTGGAATCACTCAGCTTTGCTCTCGAGTTCCAATGGGACCATAATTCCTTTCTGGGAGCAAAGGCTTGTTATGTTTGGTTCCTAAGAAATGCCACCCCAACCTACCCTCTGCAAACAATGCAACCTTTTTGGTTATTTATAGGTGGCATGAGCATCTCAACTCACAAGCTATCATATAGATTATTTATCCTCTTTTACTTCTATATTTGGAAACTCTTGCACTATAGAACGTCAAATTATATTTTATCTCAAAACACAATTATTTCATGTCCAACAATATACAGTATTTATTTTTGCTACTCAGAGTATAGAATCAATTGTAGCTACACCTCTACAGATTATTTTAAGTACCTGACACTACCTGTTGCCAGCCATGTAGCCACAAAGTTTTGCTGCCATGTAATGGCAGCTATCTGACTGGCCAGAAGTTCGGTATTGACAGCAAGAACCAGTTTTGTCTGTTTATGTAGTAGCACGTCTTTTACATAACATAACTTTCTCTTTTACTTTCTGAGGGATATTTTGGGACTTGGGAAAAGCTGCTTCAGCACTGATTGTTTACAGAACACTGGACCTGGCTGGAGCAGCTTCAACTTCCCCACTTCAGGTCTGGCTGAAACAGGTAAGCCTTACTCTTGCACTGAATGGGCCTTTAAGACATCATACTCAGGAACAGATCTTTGATGGATATTTATGTTTTACAGATGATCAGTGGCTATATCACAGTCACAGCAGTTCTGAATCCCTGACAGTAAAGCAGGAGTGCAGCATGAGTTTATGAACTCTGTATCTGTACTCTGTTATTTATTCTCTTTTTGCTTTTTCCTGTATAGTTTTGCATGTATTAATAATGTATTTTAAAACTGATTTTATCATGGACATGCACTGTTTCACACTGTGGTTTCCTTGAGGCCCAACTCAGAACCCTCCATGCATCACCTGACAATGGTACCTGTGTTCCTCTCTGAAAGATGGTGCACTACTGCATCAGCCAACAGTACTGTACTTCTGTTGGTGAAAAGCAGATCTAAAGTTAGGGTACTTGGCAAAACTAGGTGTGGTAGCGATTCAGTTGATATGAAACTTCTTGACCTGGCAGTAGAGGACTTTCTCACACAATCTGTAGAATTTTTAACTCTTCCCTGTGATACTCACAGTTCCCCCAGAAGTGGGAATCTGCACTGGTTATGCCAGTTTTCAAAAGTAGAGACCACAATAGCCTTGCCAATTACAGAACCATTTCTGTTCTCTCTCCCTGACCAAGACCCCAAGAGAATAGTCTGACCAACTTGTCACAAATCTCAAAAAATAAAGTGTCCAATCTGTACAGCAACATGGCTTCCAGAAGTTCCATAGCATCAACACGGTACTGTTGGAATATACCAACTATGTTCATGAGGCCATTGACAATGGTGACTTCATCAGAGCTACATATACCAACTCTACTAAGGCCTTCAGCCTGGTTAACCATAAGCTTCTTCTTAACAAACTCCTTGGCCTAGGTTTGTTACAGAGCACAGTTGACTGGTGCCACAGCTTTCTCACCAATCACTCCCAAGGTGTAAAGATAGATAAATACTTGTCCAACACTAGGGGAGTATCTATTGGTGTCACCCAGGGCTCCATCTTGGCCCACTTCTATTTGGCCTTTTCATAACTCAACTGCCCAATGCCTATCAGACAGCCAAGGTGCTCCTTAATGCTGATGATACTGTCATCTGTTCCAAAAACCTTGACCTTGACAGCCTCACCGCCACTCTCCAAAGTATTTTCAGGACACTAGAAAGCCGGTTCTCCAACAACAAACTGGTCCTCAATTATAAAAAAACAAAGATGTGCTCTTCTCTAGCCTGCCATAGAAGAGGAAAGTTCCACACCTTGTCATCCGAAATGGCAATGGATAAAACGTTGAACAAGCGGAGACCTTCAAATACCTTGGAGTGCCTCTGGATAATACCTTATTTTTTTGCCTCCCCCACCCTATGTTGACAATCTGGTGGCCATAGTTAACAGAAGTCTGGGTGCCCTGTAGCGTAACTGGAACAATCAAACTAGGGAAGTTATGCACCATATTTCTGCCAGCTCTGTTCTGTCACATATAGATTATGGCCTCCCTGTCTTCACAGGTGGCATTACAGAGGGACTAGAAGGAAAAGTATGCCTCTCTGCAGACGGCACAAAGATCTGCAACAGGGTTGATACACAAGGGGGGTGGAAAGGATAAGAAGGGACCTGGCAAGGTTGTAGGAATGGTCAAAAGTATCGCAGCTTAGATTCAATGCAAGGAAGTGGAAAGTAATGCATCTGGGAAACAAAAACACAGGGGAAGAGTACACAATGGGGGGGGAGGTTTTAACAGCAACCAAAATGGAAAGGGTCCTGGAGGTAGTCATATCAGATGTCCTAAAGGTAAGCAAGCAATGTGAGAAGGCAGTAAGGATGGCTAGGGGGATACTGGGATGTATAGGGAGAGGCATCACCAGTAGAAAACAAGAAGTTGTTATCCCTCTGTACAGACAGTTGGAAAGAACCCATCTGGAGTACTGTGTGCAGTTCTGGAGACCCCATCTCTGCAAAGACATAGACAGGATGGAGGCAGTTCAGAGGAGGACAGCCAAGATGGTGCAGAGTCTGCAACAGAAGCCATATGAGAGAGAGAGAGAGAGAGAGAGAGAGAGAGACAAAATGAGCTTAATATGTATATACTTGAGGAAAGAAGGGGGAGGTGGGATGTGATATAAACTTTCAAGTACCTCAAGGGAATCGACAAAGTCCAAGAGTGTAGCATCTTTCAGAAAAAGAGATGTGCAGGAACAAGGGGACACAGTTTGAAGATAGAGGGGGACAGTTCAGGGGCAATGTGAGAAGTATTTTTTCACACACAGGGTGGTGGATGCATGGACTGGCCATCCTGTGGAAACCATAGAGTCAAAAAACAGTGGGGGACTTCAAGAATACATGGGGCAGATGTAAGGCAATTCTTGTGGGACGGTAGGAAGAAGTAGGCTGTTGGTTAACTAGGATCTGCAGCTTATCCAATAGGTAGGGAAATGGACAGACTAGCATTCCTTATCTGCCGTCAAAGTCTATGTTTCTGTGTTTCACAGCAGCCTGTGACACAGTGCTAGACAGAGTATAGTTGATCTGTAATAAGGTGTACCGGCTTGTACTTTGTGCAGATAACCGCACTCATAGTTTTACCCTTTACACACTCATTAAGTGACTACCATTACCCAACAAAATAAAACTCCAGAACTGTTTGCTAGACAAAAAGGTGCTCCTGGGCCTAACACTTCCACTTTAACAAATTGTTTCTGCACCATCTCCAATCAGTATAGGCAGTATAGCGCAGTGGTTTAAGGCTCTGAGCTGCAAATCTGGAGACCTGGGAATGAATCCTACAGCCCTCACTTGCATACTGTGTGACCCTGAGCAAGTCACTTAATTTCCCTGTGCTCCCAGGCTGCACCTGTAAACAAGCTTTCAGCTTACTGTGTCTCACCTGGTTAAACAAACAAAAACAAAACAAAACAATACAACACCAGTAACATGGGCAGGAATGCCCTTGAGCATTCTTTCTGACATACTCAGCTGGGCAAGCAATCATGTGTTGCCAGGACTGCTAATTGGTTAAAGAAAATGCCTGATATACTGCTGAATTTCCCCAAGATTAATTAATATAAGAGATCTTTGCAGTCTGCCCTCGCAGTCCAATAGAGCACAACTGTAACCATTAAACTGTTTTATTCAGTTTCTCTCTGTACATATCCTGTGACTTTTCATACAACAATCTCCATAGATCTTTTTTCTATTGTTAAGTATTTTGAGCCTGACTCAACCGCATTTCCTATGAACTGTTTATTGTACTTGTAATTTTTTTTTTGTGATTGTGTATTTGATGTGGAACCTTTCTAAAATACAGGAATCCTTCCAGATCTGGGAGCCCTGAAATAAATAAAAGGAGATTCCTCTTATATAAAATGTGGATACTGTACCTTTAATAGTAAGGGTACAAAAAGAAGTAGTTGGAAGAAGGCATCACCCTTGTTAAAAAGTTTTATGAAAGCCAAAACACGTTGGGTGGTTTCTGGGGGTTGGTTTGCTTGACACAGCTGTTTTGCTCAAACAGTTTAGTGAAACATCTTTCCAAACAAACGCAAGGCCTGTTTCATAATGTAAAAAACAGAATATAAACAAATGAATTATACAAAAACTGCAATATAGTATATTCAAAACAGTTTCACATTTTCTGAAGTTTTCATGTTTAACCATTATTTAGAAATGTCAACTACAGAAGTAATCAGATAAAGCCTCAGCCAGAAAATTATTTCTGGAAGAACCAGGTCATCAGATTTGATTTGAAGTGAGGTGGGAGGAGGGATGTTCAGGAGATACTAGCATTCCACAATCTGAGGGCCACAACTGAGAAAAAGCAGTCTCAAGCAGATTTAAGTCTGGATTTTGATCTAGGAAGGATACCCTCAGCACTGTAGCCTATAAATGATGTCACCCTGGTGTCATCTTGGGAGCCTTAGAATGTGCCAAAATAAAATAAAAACAACAAGGGCACAGTGGGCAGTAAGGGATGTAGATGGTGGCCATAAAGGGCTACAAACAGCCCCATCACACCTACAAATTAAGATGACAATTCACCTGGGAGGTGAGAGAGGGAGCTCTTCTACACTGTGTGTGTGTTCTATTTTTTTTTCAATTCAATGTATCTTTAAGACAAATGCCTGTGCAATGTACTGATTTGGCACAGCAGATATCTGACTTATGCAAATGGAATATGTTGTGGCTTTTCTCTTTTTTGAGACTAATCAGAGGCTTTTTCAAAAGACTATGCCAGAAAAGTATAGACTTGTCTCAGATTTGTTTAGGCAGATTGTAGCTTACCATGACAAATAATAAGCATGACATGACGGATACCTCTGTTGCAATACTAAGACACCAATGAATTCATTGAATATTGCTTTTTTGGATTCAGAGGACTTTGCCAAAGACAGTGTATACTATACATAAATACTGTACATACATACATCTGTATATACTGTACATATATACAGTCATACATACATATGTACATATATATTTATCAAATCAAATCAAATCAATCTTTATTTATTTAAAAGGTGCCTTTCCAATGATCAAGGCACCTGTACATAGATTATAACTCTCAACATTAACATATTAAAACCATAAGCATAAAAATCATAATCAATCCATAAACAAATACCAAAAAGAACTATATTAACCCTCTTCTAAAAATGCAAGACTAAAAAGATGTGTCTTAAGTTCTAACTTACAGCTTTGGATGGTCAGGCAATCCCTTATCTGCCGAGGTAGAGAATTCCACAGGGTCGGGGCCATAAATGCAAAGAAGCAGGCTCCTGATGTTTGAAGTCGGACCCTGGGAATCTCTAGCAATCCCTTGATGGTGGATCAAAGTGGTTGGGAAGGGCAATAGGGAGAAAGGAGATCTTGCAGGTAGCAGGGCCCTTATCATGTAGGGCTTTATAGGTCAGCAAACAGACCTTCAAGATGATACACCATCGCACTGGCAGCCAGTGCAGTCTGAGGAGCACTGGCATTATATGACTGGTCCTAGAAGTACCAGTCAAAAGCCTAGCAGCCACATTCTGCACCAGCTGCAGGCAACAGATATCAACCCCCGGTAGCCCTAGGTAAAGGGCGTTGCAGTAGTCAAGGTGAGTGGTCCTGATGGTGTGGAAAAAAGTAGGAAGATCCTGAGGAGGAAGCAGGTGTTTCACCTGGGTGATATTCCTCAGATGGTAAAAAGAGGTCTTTACAAAGGTGGACACCTGAGACTTCAAGGTCAGACCGTCATCAAAAATAACACCCAGGTTCTACACCTGATCTGAGGAGGTAAGCTGGACACCCCCAAGCCAAAGACCTGAGGGTTGTCCTGCTGACACACCCACCTTCTGATGATCAGGGTCCACCACCAACACCTCAGTCTTATCTGGATTCATCCTCAGCCAACTAGCACTCATCCAGTCTTGGATTTTGAATAAGCAGTTGTTAAACACTGTGAGAACATCTCCCAGTTCGGGTACTAAGGACGTGTAGAGATGAGTATCGTCTGCATAGAAGTGAAAACTCAGCCCATAATTTAGGAGGGTAAAAGACCAGTAGCCCAAGTTTCTCCCTCCAACTAGCTCAGCGGAAATATCGTAACTGTATCATGGAATTAATGTCAGTGACTCAGTAGTTTGCATGTCCTCCTCTGGGTCTGGAAGATCAGAATGACATGGGTTCTGGCCCTGCACCAAGTATAGTACTTGGGGTTATACTCATAACTGACACTGTAGTGCACTACAAAGGGTGAGGTACTGCCTGTTAAGGTGGCATCCTTGGGGAGAGATGTTAAACCAATTTCCCTTTCTGTCCATGGTTGGATACTGTCCAGGTAGAAGTAAAATATCCCAATGCACTTATGAAAGAATATTAGGAAGTTCCCTGGTGTCATCATGGTCAACATTCCCCTTGCCAGTAAAACAGGTTTACATAATCCACCCCAGGACCCACCTGGAAACAAGCTAATGCAGCTTAGTGTGCCTTTCTTGGTCAAAACGTACAAGTAAATAAATAAAAAAATACCATCACACCACGTCCTTCAAAGTACTTGTTCTAGTCTGAGTTTGAAATGTATTAAAATATCAACTGGTGCCATATGCTCTGGCAGTCTATTCCAAGTTTTCACCACTTATTCTAATTTTTTTTTACTTTTCCATAGAATTTTCTCCCTCAACGACAGTGACTGTCCTCCTCACATTTCATCCTTGTTCAGCTGAAGGGCTGCACTTGATCTGAAGGTGTATTGTGTTTTATAACTGAATGCTGCAATCATGTCTCCCTTAAGTCTTCTCTTTTCCATTGGAACCAGTCCCAGTTCTGACAGTTGGCCCTTATATCCTTTGTTTTCCAAGCTGTCGGCTGACTGACACTCTTTTCTGTACTCTATCATGTCAATATACTTCTTCATTAGAGACTTGGGGCTCGATTCTCAGAGTTGGGAATGATGCAAGGTGCTTGTGTCACAGAAACATGATGCAAGGGGGCTCACTGCATCACACCTTGCTTCATTCCTGATTCTCAAAAGAAGCTTGTGGCACCTAGGGGACCCAGTGTGCCAGACACCCTTGTGCTTGGCTTGCAGTGCACCACAGGCAGTGCCATGGTGCTGAGTGGTGTTGCACCAGTAGGTAACTGCCATATCCCCTAATGTGGAATTCTGGAACAGCATTAATGTTTGTGGTGCCAGCCCAGAGTTAGACCAGCACTGAGCTGGTCTAATGCCTGGTGCAACAAAAGGGGTCTCACCTGCAGAACCTCCAGGGTGCATCGGCAATGGTACTACTCCACAGCCATATAGGGGCACTGAGAGATGTACCAGGGATGAGGCAGGTGGTCTGGCTATGCACGGGAATCCCTGTAGTGGTGGGCAGGGTACAGCACCATAGTCCACACAGGTGATACAACAAGTCTCATTAAGACCCAGGGCCTGACACCTGCAGTGCTGCCCACTGGCACTGATGGTGGTGGACTGCTGCAGGGCTTGGACTGTGGGCCAGCTGCACTGCTGACAGCATGGCATGCTGTCAGAGGGTGCACCCACCATCATACTAGGGGCACATGTGGGGCATACATACTGTCCTGTCCACCTTGCTGTGGGGGGAAGGGCAGGGACATACCCCAGCATGCCATCCAAAGGTCCCAGTGGTGGCAAACATGGTGCCAGTGGTGGGGCTGGACTACTGCAGTGGACATTGGGCCTGCCCTCTGGGCAACATTTCTGCTAGTGCTGTCAGTGCCACATGACTGTCTCACAGCTTTTGGCATTCCTCTTTCATGCACCTTCCCTCTGCCACAGGGGTGTGCTAGGCACAAGCTTTGGGACGAGGATTGGTGCAAGATGCTGATGGTGCAGCTTGCACTGATCATTGGAAATCAAGCCCTAAAACTGCACACTGTACCCAAGATGGAGCCAAACCAAGAATCTGCTTCAGGGCAGTAAAACATCCCTAAATATACTTACAGTGTTTCTTTTATAAGTCAGTAGGGCCTCTGAGGGGTGTCTCTTATAGTATATGAGACACCAAACATGTGGTTTAGGTGACAGGACCACAAAGTGAAACTGAACAGCTCTATCTGCCTAAACCTCATGAGTGGGGTCTGTTATACTATAATGGAACACCTCTGAGGCTCATTTAACTTATTATAAATCACTTGTGTTTAGCACAAGTGACTTATAACAGGTTTGAAGCCTTCTGTTTAATTTACTTATGCCGTCTTGCCTCCTACCGCTGATGTGGAGTGCTCTACCCTAATGCTCCCACATGAGAGCATACTGCAGACAGTAGTAGTAGTATAATTTATTGTTCAATCAAAACTGGTAAATGATCATTACAAACTTAATATGCAACAGGTAGAAACAAGAACAGTACACAAAACACAGTACATAAATAAGTTAAAAACACTGTTGGGTGTGAAAAAAAAAAAATAAAAGCAGTTGCCCCAAGTCTAAAAACAATTCATCTGTGTGATATAATTTCACCATTTCTTTCCTCACTTTCTGTACGGTTATAAGAAAATTGACTGTCCTTTTTACAATGAAATCACCTTCTGCAGTAAAAAGAATGTTTAACACTGTGTTATCCTCAGCTTGATGTATACATGTAATAATAGGATACAGCCACTTGTTTCTCGCTTTTTTATACCAAGAACACTTTAAGATTACATGCAACAAATCTTTATCTCTTCCATTGCAGTAAAAGAGACACCCAATTGGATCAGAGGTTTTATCAAATTTAGCAGTTAATGCATTTTATTTAAAGAATTTCATTTTATATCCTGCATAAATTTTATGACTATTTGGATCTAGCAAAACATCCAGATAATATCTGAACCAGTGTCTACAATCATTCATGCTGCACCATTTTGCATATCTTGAGGTACTTATAAGTTCCAGATCTCTATTTTTGAAACGAGTAATAATTAGCCTTTTAATATAGGATTTATATTGGTCACTAATTGAAATATTATTACTGGAATAAGTAAAAAGAACCTCTAATCCAAAAAAGTTTCAGACATTTTTCAAGACACAGTAACCAGTATGATTGTTTACAATCAATATATTGACAAAATATATTTTTTCCACTGTTTTGCTAACCTATGATATGGTAGTTTAATTTTTCTTATCCAATAATTTATGAACCTTGAGTCTGCCAGTGCTTGTAACAGTGGAGGGACCAATTCTGCCCTAACAAAACTTGCAGGTGTAAATTTAAGGAATCCTAGAGCTATGCAAAGTGTTTGGTTTTTCTAAATTCTCTGTGTGGGAGGGGTGCCAGATCTCAGCTCCATAGAGAATTTGTGCATTATATTTGCCTTCAATGGCCCTTAAAAAGGGCCTTATTGAGGTACCCCCATGAAGATTATTGAATCTCTTTATGCCTTGTGTAGTAGATTTAACTTTAATTATCATTGTATCAAAATGTGTTTTCCAAGAGAGCATGTGAGAGAAATTAAGTCCCAAGTAAGATTTTTACGACCTCCAGTGGAGTGGAATCAATTCTGTATTTGTATTTAATGTGAGATCCACCGAATACCATCATTTTAAATTTTGAGGGGCTTATTTTTAGTGCCAATTTATTGGAGTGATCTGCTAAAATATTAAGTTTGTTCTGCAGCCCACTAGGAGTCAATAAAATTAGAACCAGACACTGCAGACAGGACAAGAGGTACAGCTGATCTGCGCACTGATTGGCTGAAATCACCTTAGTGATTTATAATAATCATTATTATAAATTATTGAATGTAGTGTATGCCACAGTTTATTCACCTTCCTGGCTGCTGCGTCACACTACTGCTTCCACTTAAAGTTGATGCAGATCAGTTCTTCAAATTTTTTTTTCTGCAGTAATTCTGTAACCACCATTAAGGTAGCAATTTGCATTCATGTTATTTTTTTCCTAAGTAATTTCGGTTCAGACCCCATGGTTGATATATTAGAAGTTAGAAAAACTGTATCTCAGTATGAAAGGTTGATCTTTAGGCAGTCTTGCATGAGCAACAGTGCCACTCTTCCAATTCGGTATTGTCTCACTGTACACTGCATTAAAAAAAACTGCTTCAAACAATATGGTTTCCTGCTAATAGATGACATTATGCTCTGTATCTGTCTATATACTGTAGAGGCAAACTAACATTTCAGGAATGCCTAATTAAATCCAATAATTATACTTCTCATGTGTGGTAACAGTACAAGGCACAACACACCCAAGGCATGAGACTTATTTATTTATTTATTTTTATTTAGCTTTTGTTGACCGGGTAAGTGCACTAGACAAATCCTGCCTATTTTCAGGCACGACCTGGGGGAAGGGTATACAGATGAATGCCAACTACTGACCTTGAACCACATTAAGCTGTTGGTGGTATTTTTACTGAATGAAGGAAATTTAGCCAGGACACCGGGGAAATTCCCATATGCTGCTGGTGCTCGGTGGCCAGTAGGGGAGTTTGTTGCTGTTGCCAAGATGGCCACTGTGGCTAAGTCGGCGGAGGAGGAGGTTGTGTTGACTACGGACACGAAGATGAAAGTGAAATGGCAAGCGGAGGCAAGTACGAGAGATGGAGTGGAATCGGAGGTGAATGAATCCTTTCATGATGCTATGACTACAATGGAGGCGATGGAGAAGGATGGTTCGGCGTATGGAGCAGGGAGTTCTTTTAATGCTGTGTATGTGGAGGATCCCTGGGCAAGTTTACAGATCTCACATAGCGCTGTGCCTTTAAAACCGGCTGGCGAGGCTGTGCTGGTTCTTGGGAAGGCGGAAGTGCGGTCGAGCTGGAAAGAGGTTGCTCGGTTATCAGTGATTTCATGGGCGGCTCTGGAGCTAACGAAGGAACAACGAGTTGGAAACTTTTTGGTGGAGTTGAAGAAGGAAGCAGGAGAGGCGGCGGAAAGAGGACGATGGCGATCTAAAGACAATTGATGCGGAAAGCCTGAGACTGTTATGTTAAGGAGAGGATACCTATCCAAGGGGCCATGAGTACTGTATGGCTCAAAGAGGGCTTCCCCACCTTTCACATTAACAAAGAGACTGGGTTTGTGTTTAAACCCAATAAAACGGGTGTGGTGGGAGTAGAAGCAAAGACCCCAGTGACTTATCAGACCAAAGCTGAAATGCAAGATGGGGTGACGGAATTTAGTTTTAAAAAAAAATCTGATCAGCAGAGACAAAGTGGGTTGCAACTGGCTGAGGAGGCTTAAAATTGTTGCCCCGTAAATTTTAAAGGAAAAACTGATTTAACCTCGCAGCCTTTAGTGCATGATGAAAATTGGTCCCCACAATCAGCTTTGGTTGCAGCAGGGTGGAAGAAATTAGGGCAGGGGATATGGACGCCAGATTTGGCATGGGACACTTCTTTAGATTTAGAAAAATCATCGCCAGGATGGCAACCTGGAGGGGGGAAGATTAAAATAAAACCTATGGAAAGTAGAGCAGAAATAGAGAATAGCAAAGGGGAAAATGTGGATATTATAGTAAAACAGGGTGAAAAGGCTGCATTACAAAACCTAAGTACTGGGAACAGCAATGATGTGTCAAGGCCTACTCCTGAGAAACCTCTTATGTCTAGTTTATTTGCACAGAGTAAGAGGGAAGCTGCACCCCGGAAGAATGCAGTTAGCATTAGATATAAGGGTGGATTAAAGGAAAGGCCTAATAGGTATTTTGTAGGCAAAACATTGATAAAGGAGTCTTTGATGTTTTCCCCTTGGGATGTTTTTGCTTTTATAAACATATCAGGAGAGGATAACTATAATATTAGTTTTCGTTACCCTGCTTTGTTGGAGGTTTTTTGGGAGAGGTATAATCAAGTAAAGTTCTCTCCTTTGTGGTCCCCCTTTTTGGTTATCCCTCTATCAAAGCCTTCAATTAAGTGTGTGATGGTAATGTTTAGAAATGAGGGGGTACATGTAGAAGATATTGTATTCTGGCTCGCACAGAAATGTGAAGTTCAGAGTGATCCCGAGCCAATTTTGGATTCTGAGCAGTTTTGGACAGGAGGGTGGAAATTTAAAGTCAAATTACGGCAAACAGCCTTGGGGGTTGAGCATATCCCAAACTCCTTCTTGTTGGGAAGGGATAGGGGGGTCTGTTTTTATAGCGGGCAGCCCAGGGCATGTTATTAATGTGGAGCTCGGACGCACTTATCCAGTACATGTGACCAGCCCAAGTGTGATAATTGTGGGGAAGTGGGTCATGTAACCATGTTTTGTGTAAACTCAATAAAATGCGATCTTTGTGAAGAACAGAACCATGCTTTTAGGGATTGTCCATGGGCGACACAGAATAAGACCAGCTGTGGGAATTCAGATGTGATCATCCAAAAAGCACAAGATGCCAGAGAAGCTCAGCAGGGGGTGGGCAATATCGCAAAGGACCCTTCGGTACCGCAGAGCACTGTAGAACCTCAGGTAAAAGTAGGGGCTAGTGGGGCTACAACTGCTCTGCCTAAAGTGCTGAAAAAGGAATTGGTAGAGGAAGTTTCTGATCTTCTGCAGTCAGTGTGTTACATAGCCCCAAATGAAGATTTAGCGGTTGCTTCGGTTCCACCTTTGCAACCACCATTGCCCCCTAGAAGGTCAAGCAGGTCTTCTAAGTCACTTTTGCCTCTGGAACCAGAGGCCATTGAAACTAAAAACTCCTATGCAGCTTTATTTTGGGGATTCGAAATGGACATTGGGGAACAGATTCACAAGTGTCAGTACAGGATGCCTTGGTGCCTCCTAGGGAGGAGTATAAGGGAAAGAAGAAAAAAAGAAGGAAAAAATGAACAGAAGTGTAGGAGTTGCTAAGTGGTTGGGTTACTTGTAATGGTTTTGTTATGGGCTACATTAAACACCCATAGTCTTTTAAAGGTACAGAAGAGACAGGCGGTGTTTCAGTTAATACATGATCTGCAAATTTCTGTTTCCTACAAGAAACATGGATGTTCTCCAAAAAGCAGATTGCTGCTTTTACTAAGGATTGGCCATGGGGACCGTCCTTTGGTCATTCGGAGAAGATAGGGCGGATGGGGTAGGGATTCTTTTTAATTCTTATAATTTTGTTTTGCACAAATTAATAGATTTAAGCCCGGGCAGAATACTGATTGTAGAGGGGAACTGGTATACTCACACTCTACGATTGATTAATATTTATAACCCCCAGACAAAGTCAGGAAGGGTATCCTGTTTGAAAGGGATCCAACCTTTCTTAGTGATGACTATCCCCATCCTTTGGGGAGGGGATTTCAACTGTAGCATAGGAGGGCCAGGGAGAGGAGGGGGGAACGGGAAAAAAATATATTGTGACACACACTGTTTAAGAGAGATTATTAAAACAGCAGAGTTAGTGTCCTGTAATGATAACAGGACTACTGGTCCTAGGGGTACCTTCTTTAAAGGTGGGAAAAGCTTTACAATTGATTACCTATTTATTTCCAAAATATTGACATCTAGTCCACAGATTATTCTGTTGAATTTTTGGATCATGCTCTTTGCAGGTAAAGGTAAGAGAAATAGAGGATATGGTAGACAGTGGACTAGGTGGAAATTAAACACTCCATCCTACAAGAAAAGTAGTTCTGAATTCTATTAGACTGATTTTACAAGCTAGATTATCGGTGAGTTTTGTATCCGGATTTGGGAAATGGTGGCAGGAAACAAAGGAGGATTGCATTTCATGGTTCAAAAAGTATGGGAAGAAGCATCAGAAAACTGATTTTTTTGACTATTTAAAATTAAGGAATCAATTACAACGAGTACTTACATTGGCAAATTCCTCTGCTGAGGATTTTTCGATACAAATTGCATCAATTAAAGCACAAATGAGGGTGTTACAATATGATCGTACAAAAACCTTACAAGCTGTGATTTCTAACCATATGACAAAATCTGTGGTTGGAGACCCCTTTGAGCTTTGTAAATCTTTAAAAGATCATGTCTCTTTAGATTCTTTAAATCAAGGGATTGGAAAGTGTGTACAGCCCAGGCTATAGGGATAAGATTACAGAGCATTTTAGGAGCTGGATTCCCATTATGCTCCTACTTTACGACAGGTTAAGCAGTTTTGGGCCCTCCTATAGTAAATAAATTGGATCCTGAGATTCTTAAAAGTATTAGCAACCTTTTCTTACGCTGAGATTAAGGAGGTTATAATACTCTGAAATCCAATGTATCCCAGGTTTAGATGGACTATCTAATTTATTTTATAAAATGTTTCAGTCAGAAGTATTGAATTGTTTGGTTTTGGTCTTTAATTATTTTTTGGAGGAGGCGGTGAGTCCACAGTCCTTTTCAGAGGGTTTGCAGATATATATATTTAAGTCAGGGGATAAGGGGGAGTTTCAGAATTGTAGGCCAATTACCTTGCTGAACTCGGATTATAAAATTCTTACTACTTTGATCAACAATAGACTGAAAGTCATGTCTGAGGTTATGTTTACTCCGGTTCAGCATTGTGGTATACCCAATAGGAGAATCCAGTCAGTTCTGTGTCTTATTAGGGTCATAATTGAACAGGTGAATGATTTAGGGGAGAAAGGGTATATATTGTCGTTGGACTTAGAAAAGGCTTTTGATAGAGTTAGTCATTTTTTCTTGTTTGCCACTTTAGAATTTTTTAAGGTCCCGGGGGAGTTATTGAATTTAATTAAAGGATTATATGACTCTGCTCAGGTGTTCCCACTTATCAAAGGAGAATTGGGGAGAGGTTTTAAAATGAAATGTGATGTACGACAGGGATGCCCCTTAAGCCCCCTTCTTTACAATTTCTCTTTGGAACCGCTGCTTAGAGTAGTGAGCTCATCTCCTTTGTGGTTGGGGGTGAGCATTCCTGGTACAAAGTCGTTTATTACCATTCAAGCATATGCTGATGATGTATGCCTTTTTTTTTCAAAATACTCACAAATAAAGGTTTTTTTTCTGTGTTTGATATATATGCAAGCTTATCTAATGCAAAGATTAATTTAAATAAATCTAAAGGTTTATTATTGGGTATGTCCCATCAAGACCCATTGTATTTTAATTCTATAGTGATGGCCACTGAGCCTTTGACAATTTTAGGGGTAATTTTTGGGCCCCAGAACCGCCCAGAGGATAACTGGAAATTGGTTTTGGATAAAATAGAAGCTAAAGTAAATAGATGGAAAAGGTTTAAATTTGCTAAAATTAAACAATTCAAGTTTTAAAGCAATTTATTTTGCCAAGCCTACAGTACTAGTGTTGTTACCCTTGCCTGCTCAGTACGAGACCTAGGCTTTATAGTATTTGTTTCCAGTTGTTATGGGGCAACAGATTGAACCCTGTTAAAAGAGGTTTCACTTATTTGGATAGGAAGCGGGAGGTTTGGGGATGCAGACCCAGTTGTTTTTTGGTTTTCGTTATTCTTTTCCTTTTCATTAAAATATGGTTTAGGCCCTTCAGGATTTCAGGAGATTTTCTTCTTTAAAAATTTAATGAAGCGTTATCTAACAACTTGGTTGCATTGCACACCTAAATTATCCCCACACTTATCTTTGCCGGAATATTTTAAGCCTGCAGCACAGAAATTATATAAATGGAAAGTAACCAAAAACCAAATTATAAGGAGTTCTTTGAGGACATTATATAATGATTTTATGACTTTGACTTATCCTTCTGAGCCAAGCTTCAAAAATTGCCCTATAGGGCGGAATTCGGACGTATTGGAACAACTGAATAATCCCAGGCTGCCAGTTTATATGTGGGAGGTTCAATGGCTTATGATGTATGGAAGATTAAATGTTAGGGGAACAGCGAAATATAAAGCAAAGGAAGAGAGGTCTTGTCCTTATTTGGAATGTATAAACCAGGAGGAAACAATGGAACATTTCTTTTTACAGTGCTCTTTTCTGATTAAATTGTGGGATTATTTGGCAAAATTATGGGATCTACCTTGGTTGGCCAAGTTAAATTATGACATTTTGGTGACTGGGAGTTTTCCCCCGTCCTTGCAACGGTATGAGAAGGGTACTTTGCGAGTATTTTTTGCATGTTTAAGGTATTGCTTATGGCAAACAAGATGCCAATGGGTATTATATCAAAGGAAACCCACCTTAGAAGGATTTAGATGTTATGTGACTAATGTTTTGAGTAAAGTTTTTTTATCAGATATGCAACTGTACAATGTGGATAAAGTTAGGATATGGTGGAAGGGGTTTTCACATATTATTAAATATAAATAGCAGGTAGTGTAACAGTTTTCCCACCTAACCCCTGACCTTTTTTTCCTCTCTTTAGTTGAGGTGTTAAGGGCATTAGGTGGTGGTGGGAAATGAGTTGGTAATTATTTACAGAGTCTGGGGGAAGGAGGGATTGGGTTATGAATATTTTTTTTGAATAAAGGGATTTGGGTTTTTTTTTCTGATTTTCTTATTTTGATTTTCTATCCTTTTGGAGCACTTGTGGTACATTATGTTTTTCTTTGGGACATCTATTACGGAACTTTTGAGTTAACAATATGTAGAGCTAGTTTGAGAGATCTTTTGTTTCCATAGGATTGGATTACTTTCTGCCGGTATTTTGTTTATCATGCAATGTCTTTTGTGGAATTGTATTTATGTGTTTATTATAACAAAAGTTGCCCCTACTCTTTTCGATAAGTGCCATGGGATCTTTAACATCCACCTGAACTACCACCAATCCAGGCAGATGGGACCTCGGTTTAACGTCTCATCTGAAAGACAGTAAGACATGGCATGGTGTGTGTTGTGGGATAACAGCACATTTCAGGTAATTTGTTAGGCACGAGGCATTGCTGAGTGCCATCAACCACTCAAGACATGCTCTTATCCCACAACCTCATCCGGCAGTATCTTATTGTGATTATAAAATGGGTCCAAGTTTAAAAATAAGTGAAAACAAAAGTATTGGGTTACAATATTTTTAATGGCATTTTGAAATATATATGCTTGGCTATTTTGTACTGAACAGGTGATAGGATCATATGTGTATCTGTGTAAAATATTGTGATTGTAGCTTTCACATTTGTTTACTTCTACAATTATGTTTAATTTGTTATTAATGCTGTATATATTTGTCTTGGCAGGTATGACTGAAAAGCATCATACAGTTGTAGTACCAGTACTTTCCCCTAAAAACTGCCTGAAAGCCTGGAATTAGTTGAAGTCAATTCCAGTTTCTTACTTTGTCTTCATTGAACATTTTAACTTTTAAAAGGGGTTCTTGGTCTCATCATTTGACCTAATCATGATCAGCCTGACCACCAATGGCAACATGGCTGAAAAGAGGAAAATAATGGTCCAGATCTTTGAAAACCATCAATTTTAATTTACCTTGATAGTCATGGTGGTTCAGAAGCTTATTTTGCACCAGTATATTGACCAGGTGACACCCTCACATTTAGTGTAGCATAAGGAAATGTTGTCTGTGTTAAAGATGAAAAAATGGTGGCTTCTCTTTGTCATGAAATATAGATACATCACCATTGATGGGACACGCTTGATACAATCCACTCATTGTTAGGTTGTACACACTAAACGTACTTACTTGTTGTTGTGCGGTATTTAAATCAGTGCCCCATATCTGGTACTAGTTGGCTGGTGATGGGCTCTGAGCCTTTGGTGGGTGAGGACTGGGGGAGTACATTTCGTAGCATTGTGTATGTTGTTTGCTTGTTTGTTCTTTATCCTGTTCTGTTTTGAAAATTTAATAAAGTATACTTTCTAAAAAAAAAAGGCCCAGATTACTTCTTAGTTAAATAAAGTAATTATCCTTACAGCACTTAAAAATTAGCCACTCTAATAATCCATAAATAGAAATGCAATATGGATGTCACAGACAGCAAGAATTTGAAATACTGCTGAGTTCCATTGCCAGATTATCCCCCCACACACGCACACACACACACACACACACACACACACACACACACACATACACAAGCACTCACTCACTAACTCATTCACTTACTCACTCACTCACTCACTCAGTCAGTCACATCACACACAACAGAAAGACTCATACAGACACATGGCCTCAGTTTTTTCTGTGGCAGGGTAAGCAGCAGATATTTTCCTGACCAGTTGTTCAGGATAAAAGGGAGATATGGCCACCAAGGAAACACCAGAAATTAAAACTGTGAATCATATTTAATGTTTTAATGTATTTATGTGTGTAAGGAGGGGGTCAATAGAAAACAGATCATTGCATTATTCATTTTGTGCAGTAATTTAAGTGAATTTTACTTTGTTAGGGCCTAGTTGAAGGTTTTCAGTGAGTAAAGGGTGCAGCCATGTTTATGATGGCAATCAGGTATGAGTAAAGTGGCTCATAATTTCCCTATGTGATTGGACAAAATTTCAAATCCCACTGCCTGAAGATAGTGCAACTGTATATTTGTGGGGGATTTATATATGGTCTGAAATTTATTTAACCAATCAGAAAGCAGGACATTTCCAACACATTTAAAAATGACTTACTACTGCACAGCTTATCGTATCTTATGACTTAACAGTCCTGACATTCTCTAAACTACCATTTGTATGCTTAATTAACCATTGCAACGGTTTATGACTTGTAATGCACTTTGGGATAGAGAATACTGAAAGGCACTGCTGTATTTAAAACCACATTAATGTCCTTTTTTATGTGCTCTCTCTTAGTCTGAGTAAGCTCTCTTTGCATTTTTTAACCTCTCTCTGGTTCAGCTAACCCCCTTCTGCTGGGTTAATGGTTGTTGCAACAGCTCATCATATGTAAATTACTTCAGAATGGGATACAATGTTTCTGAAAAGTGCTATATAAAACTACATACCTTTCCTACCTGTTTCCATACCTGATTCTGATGTCAGCTCCAAAACACTATGAACATTCTTCCTGGTTACTGAGGTAGAGACTAAATTAGCCCCTTAGAAATTGGTTGATGTGCCATCCTTTGGTCCCAGAAGAAACTTT
Organism: Neoceratodus forsteri; assembly: GCA_016271365.2. NCBI lineage: Eukaryota > Metazoa > Chordata > Ceratodontiformes > Ceratodontidae > Neoceratodus > Neoceratodus forsteri. The sequence continues at coordinate 602,787,247 of CM057449.1, read as the reverse complement.
ATTACCCTGTAGCCAGCTCCTTTGGTTTTTCTATAACAAATGATCCTAATGATCTGACCCAGGACCAGATGTTAATTGCACTGGAAAGTAATCAATTTCCTTTACTGAGCATGAACTCATTTGCAAGGTTACTTTAGCGAGCAGCAATGGAGTTCTTAATGAGGTGAGAGTAGAGCAGGCCTTTCAAGTTCCCTGTGTCAATACTGGATTTACTGCAGTGGACCTATAACCCCCACTTCCACCCTGTGGTCAGTCATTGGTCAACTGACTACCTGTTCCCGGGGTTTCTATTTCATTTAAAATGGTTTCAGCCCTCTGCCAACATATACAGTAGACCCTATTATCCATGCACAGCTGAGTCTTACAGAAAGCAGACAGAACTCGACAAATCATTCCCTTTTAAAATGTTCACTTCCTTTTACAGCCAACCTCCTCTCCTCCCACAAGCAAACTAGGATTATCCTACTTTTCTCCTGAAACAATGTTCAGAAATAAAAATCTATAGCTTTTAATGTTTTTCATTTTCCTCTTCAGATTTCTTTATATTTTTGGCAGAAACCAAGATTTTCCCAAAGTGTAAATTGTGAAAAACAACAAAAAGAAATGGCACAGACACACTTGTGGCATCTAAAAATCTTTGCTGATATTAATTTAAAGCTAAACATTATCCAGAAAGCTAAAAGACATAAAGTAAAAACACCCCAATTAAAAAATAGAAAGAAAACAAAAGATGCATTTGGCCCTGTTTTTTAGCACTGGGGTGTCATTGATGTTTGTCAGTTTATGGCTGTTTTTGTAGCTTTAAACTAATCTTAATAAAGATTTTCAGTACATCGAGTGTGCTGCTGCTGTTTTATGTTGCGTTCCCGGTTTGGATTCATCTGGCACTGTCCTTGGATAGGACCGTCCTTTTAGTGTTCCTGATAAATGATGACCCTGAAGATACCCTGTGAATGATCCCTTCACCCTTCATCCTATGATGTCATTCTCCATTTTTAATAGGGAGAACAGTAATCTTATTATAAAACATTGAATGACATCACCAGAAAGAAGCCATGTCTGAGGAGAGAGGAACAGAGCAAAATAATGTAAATGGGGCGAGTAACTGAAATGAGAACAGAAATATTTTTTGTCATATGCTGGCACTGATGCCAGAGCTAGCACTTTAACAATGTTTCATATTCCACCTTACACCATCCTAGGACGGTTTCTTTAAGATGTGGGATTTCCTTATATGCTGCCCAGAGCTCATGTTTTAAACTTATACATTTTTTCTTTAAAAAAAAAACATGCAGATCTGAACTGAGGCTATATAGGATCCAGAATGACAAGGAACTCTTGTAGCCCAAAACAAACTTATGAGTCACCCATAGGAGAATCAGAATCTGTGAATGCTACTTTATTGGCTCAAATGCAGAATATATGAGGCACATATTGATGTCAGCTCATCTATAGGTTTCATACAATAGCAGAAAGGGCCATCAGTTCCAATTGAGGAATAACCAATAGGGTTATTCTGTCAAATAATATAAGGATCTTCTCATTCTCAAAGGACAACAATCCAGCTGTAGAATTTATTTTTGTGGCCCACTCAGAGTTAAACCAGATGGTCCTCATGACAGTTGTTCTATGTCTGTGGAAATAAGACCTTTTGTTTAGTAAAGGCAACAAAGCTCTTCGTCAAACAAGTAAATAAAAGCAAGAGGAAAAAGAGACCGCTATGTTTCTCGAAAGAGGTGGCTGAAGGCCCAGTGGTGCTGAGGGTTGAGGTGCTGGACACCACATCTCACGCCATGCTGCCAACCAGGGTTCAGGGAAGAGCTCGGGTTGTCAAGGGTCAACAGGGGGAAGGAGGATTGAATGTCCCAATAGATGCTCTCCTCCTTTGGGGTTGGATTCCAGGGGTGTTTCTCGCACTCTATGTCCCTGAGGGTCAGTGGGAGCACTGATTTTTAGGGCTGAGGTGGCTCTGAGGTGCTGGAATCAGGGAGGGGAGGATGCTGCCAGGCATTTGGTGGCATTGTGAGTCAGCACGTTGTCCATCTGAGCTGGCATCCTCAAGGGGGTGGAAGGGAACAGAAAAATGGAAAAACAACCTTCTCAGGTCCTAGATGAAGACTGATTGGGGCCTCCCGGACACACCATCAACTTGCAGGCAGACCCCCGCTGTACCAGCTCTCCTCAAGTAAGGTCGAGGAAGAAAGGGCGCTTCCTCGCCCCACCCAGGGGGGATAGCTGGGTGCTAAGGAAATACAGTGGAGAAGACCAGGTACTCTAGGGGGCAGACTCTGAGTTGGTGGTGGTTGGTGGGGGGTTGATCAATGGTCCAAAGGGTGGACAGGGGGTAGTGTAGGTAGGGAGATAAAGTGCACTGCACCACAAGTAAAAAAAAGAAAGAAGAGGGTATTGAAAAGATAAAGCTAAAAAGGTAGCATTTCAGAAGGTATAAGAAGACCAGAGGAGGAAGAAGATAGGGATGTGTATCTGATGAAACAGAGGGAAGTAGGGAAAGCAGTAAGGAGTGCAAATGCACTAAATGAAGAGGGAATAGCCCAGGACATAACAATATGGGACAAGACATTTATTAGATATGTAAGTGAAAAGAGAAAGACCAGGATTGGGATGGTAAGGTTAAAAAGGGAAGGTGAGGACTGTGAAGAGGGGGACCAGGAAAAGGTAGACATCCTAAACAAATATTTTTGTTCAGTGTTCACAAAGTAAGGGGAAGGGCCACAATAAAATAACAAAAACTTTGGAGTGAAGGAGGTAGACACTAGTTCTTTTTTGGAGGTGATAGTCCTAAAGAGGTTTGCTAATCTGAAGGTGAACAATGCAATGGGGCTAGATGGGGTGCATCCCAGGGTACTGAGGGAGCTAAGGGAAATACTGTCTGCACCTTCTATTTAACAGCTCATTGGAAATAGGAGTGGTTCCAGAGGACTGGAGGAGGACAAATGTAGTCCCACTACACAAAAGTGTAGCAGGGAGGAAACTGGCAATTATAGGCCAGTCACAGGAGGGAGGAAAGGGTCTTGTCAAACACATCTGATAGGTTTCTTTGACTGGGTGACCAAGGAACTAGATCAGGGTGTAGTGTTGGATGTGGCCTACCTAGATTTCAGTAAGATGTTCAACACCATTCCACATAGGAGACTAGTAAGCCAGTTGGATAGCTTAGGAGTGGGTCCAAAAGTGGAAAACTGGATAAGAAATTGGTTAGAGGATAGGTGACAGAGTGTGGTGGTAAATGGAATTCACTCCAAGGAAGGGAAGGTGACCAGTGAGGTGCCTCAGGGACCCGTGCTGGGACCTGTCCTCTTTATTGTCTTTATGAATGATATTGCAGAGGAGCTAGAAGGGAAGGTCTGTCTCTTTGCTGATGACACCAAAATCTGCAATAGGGTGGACACTCGGAGGGAAGAGGAACGGATGAGCAGAGATCTGAGAAAACTGTAGGAGTGATCAAGAGGATGTACAGTGATCTGAGAGAGTTTTCTTGAGTGTCTCAATTTGAACGACTCAAGGAAACCTTTTGCAAAAAGAGCGAGCTTCAGAGAAGAGTGAGTGATTATGTACAGCGAGTGTAGCAGTGAGCTGCACTCGCTCAAACAAGATATATTAATTGTTTTGACTGAACCATGCTGAGCTGGCCATTTGGCATATTGGCTAGAGCCACTGCATATGGAGCTCAAGGACCCAGGTTCAGGTGTGAGAATGAAAATTCATCCAGGGGTTTTATTTTTTTATTCTAAGTCCACAACCCAGTGTAGTTAACAATCTTTAAGTTGGGGGTTGTGGGGGCTTGCCCCCTGCAACGGGGGGTGCAGAGAGCACAGCCCCCATAAAAAACTGTTTCTTATTCTGGTATAGATATGGTATTTTAGTGTCCGTCACTATTTGAGACCGTCAACGTAATTTTAGTCACCCTTTGAGAGATGCAGCGAAATTGCCACATAATCGACAATTTCGCTGGGCGAAATGTTACATGAAATTGCTGCACAATTTCACAATTTTGCCCACAATTTCACCAGTTGCCAGCAGCCACCACAAGTCCAATTGAACACCCCCAGCCTCCACACACACAAGTTACCCTGCACCCCCTGATTTGTTTTATAAAATAAAAAAAATACCCTCCACTCCCTGGTGTCTAGTGATCCATAACTGGCCATTATAATATTTAAATAAGCACCCCCAAGTTACCCTGCCACCTCCGTCTGTTTTATAAAAAAAAATAAAAAATCACCCTCCACTCCCTGGTGTCTAGTAGACCCCCTACCTCCCACCCCATCAATAGATATCAGCACCCACCCAGCTCCCCCTCCCCAGTAACACGATCGGGCCAGCGGCACGGCCCTCCACTCACCTCCATGGCCGGCAGTCCGACTGAGCACCATTGAGTGCTTGAATTAATAAGAATGAATGAGAGCTCATTTATTCTCATTTATTCAAGTGCTCAGTGGCTGATATCTATTGATGGGGTGGAGGGTAGGGGTCCTAAACAAATCGGGGGTGCAGGGTAACTTGGGAGGGAGGTTCTTATTTAATATTAATTATGGCCAGTGATGGCTGGGAGGGACCACTGGACACCAGGGAGAATTTTGGCCAGTGGGCAGTGGCCACAACATTTTGCCACGGGAGGCAAAATTACTCCCACAGGTGGCGAACTTTCACTACAGGTGGTGAAATTTCACCCTTGGGTGTGAAATTTTGCCCGCTAGCAAAATTTCACTGGCTAGGGGGAAAATTTCATATCCAACTGTGGGTTAAATTTCACATTTCACCCAGCTAAATATTTCACGGAATGCACTAATTAAGTGAAATATTTCTCTGGGTGAAATTTTCCAATTTCACAGATCCCTATGCTCTTTATACTACAGGCAGTTTTTTAGTTGTAGTTTGTGGTTCATAACTTAAAAAACTCACTCTTATCACTTAAAATCATCAAGAGTATTGCAGCTGGGATGCACTGTGAAAAACTGCAGAATAATGCACTTAGGGCAGAGAAACCCAGGGGCGAAGTACAAAATGGGTGGAGTGGTATTGATGATCACCAAGCAGGAAAGAGACCTTGGAGTAATCATATCAAGGTGGCCAGACAGTACAACAAGGCAGTAGGGAGGGCAAGTGGGATGCTGAGGTCAATAGGGAAGGGCATCACTAGCAAAAAGAGGGAAGTGGTGTTGCCTCCGTATAAATGGCTGTTAAGACCCCACCTAGAGTACTGTGTCCAGTTCTGGAGACCACATGTCCAGAAGGGCATAGACAGAGTGGATGTGGTCCAGAGAAGGGCAACTAAAATGGTGTAGGGTCTGCATCAAAAGCCCTATGAGGAAAGACTAAAAAACCTCAATATGTACATCCTAGAACAGAACAGGGAGATGGGACATATGATAGAGTCCTTAACCTCTCACAAATGGTCCTAAGCCCCACTAGAGTTGACCAACGCAGGGGCACTAGTTCTCTCCTCGATCTCATCTTCATAAAGCACCCTGAGTGCTTGTAGGATATCCAGGTCCTCCCTGACTCACTCAGTGATCACTCCCTAGTTACCTGCTGCTGGTCAAACAGCTGGAAGCCCCCCCCCGAGGATCTCCTTGTATCGCCAACTAAAAAAAAGGGTCCCTGGCACATCTCCATGACCACATTCTCAACTTTGACTGGTCCCCAATAGATCACCAGTCGTCAGTGGATGCCACCCTGTCCTTCTTCATAAGCTCCTTCCAAGCCACCTGTGACGTCTTTGCCCCCTATGTTAAGCGAACTGAAAAAACAAAATTCTCCCTTTGGGTAAATCAGTCCTTGCTCGACCAAATGAAGGCGCGTGATAACCTATGGCATCATGCCCTTCACTCTGGTTGACTCTTGGATCGCCAGCTGTACCATGCTGCCCGAAACTCATGCACCTGGGCTATCCACAAGGCAAAGGCAGCCTTCTTTCTGTCCAAACTTACTGCCACCAGGGGAGATGGTAAGAGATTCTGGGCTAATTTGAAGGAACTAAGGGGCAAGCCTCCCAACCCTCCCTCCTCTATGATTGTCATTGAGGGTGTATCCACCCAAGACCCTATTAAGATGGCTAATGCCTTCAATGCATCCTTCTCTGACTTCAGCTCTATCCTCCCACCTGATTTCTTTACCACAAGCAATGGACAGTTTCCGACACCACCAAGTGCCCCTCCTTCCTACTTTAGAATGGTCTTCCCTAGTGTCACTCACCCTTATCTTGCCAAGCTTCTGGGTAAGACATGGCACAGTGGTGACTCTCTTGATGCAAAACTGCTCTCATTAACTCTGGATGCTGTCCTAACCCCATTAACTAAAATACTAAACATGTCCCTTCACCTAGGGCAGTTCCCTACTCTATGGAAAAAGGCGGTCATCACCGAAGTTCATAAAAATGGGGACCGTACCTCCTGTAGTAGTTATAGACTCATCTCTATACTCCTTCCCCTCTCAAAGGCCCTGGAAAAAATTGCTGCTGATCAACTTACTGACTACTTGGACTCGCACCATAGACTGTGCCGACAGCAGCATGGGTTCAGGAAATGGCACAATACCACTTCTGCCCTGCTTGAGTTTACCTCATTCATCCATGAAGCCCTTGACCAGGGATTCCTGGCTGGATCTGTCTACATTGACCTCTCCAAGGCTTTTGATACCATTAATCACATTATGCTGAAAAACTCTCTCCTCTCCGTTGATGTTTCCCAGAAAGCTACTGATTGGTTCTCCAACTATTTCCATGGCCGTACCCAGCAAGTTAAAATTAATAGCACCCTTTCTGCCTGCCTTCCAGTATGGTCTGGTGTCCCTCAAGGGTCCATCCTTGGCCTGCTCCTTTTCTCCCTATACCTAAACTCCCTTCCCCTGGCCTCCACTGAATACCTGTTCCTGTATGCAGATGATGCCGTAATCTTTGGCCGGCATCCTGACCCTATTCAGCTCCAACAAGCCTTGCAGGGCTCCTTCACTGAAATTGAATCATAGTTTACCTCCCATAAACTTGTCCTCAACTACAAAAAACAAAGGTCATGCTATTCACCCACCCTCAACACAAGCACAACAAGACCAGACTATCTATACTAAACTCCAAGGGTACCATGCTGGAATCAGTCACCAGCTTTAAATATTTGGGGGTCACCCTGGACTTGGCCCTTACCTTCCGGTACCATATAGCTTTGACTTGCTTTGCTATAAATGTTAGACTTGGACTCCTATATAAATACAGGCCCTACCTCCCTTCAGATGCCCTCCATTTAGCCATCTCTAGCTTCATCCTTCCCCTGGTCGACTATGGCATAGTCATATATGGCGCTGCCTGTGACACTGCCTTGTCCAGCATTAAGCGCTCACTTAACAAAGCCTGCTGGCTTGCCACTGGCTGTGATCGCCTCACACATACCTACGAACTTTACCAACAGTCATCATGGCTAAACTTCCAGGGGTGCCTACTTTATCAGTCCTGCTTATTGTCCAAAAAAGATCCAAATAGGATTAGCCCCTCCAGACTGTCTCATGCTTCTACAAACGTGCTCACCAGTGTGGGCTACAAGACACTCTAACTCCACTACCTTTTGCATCCTGTTCACCAGGACCACCACCTTCCAAAGATCCTTTCATTACAAGGTGCCACAATGGATGAACTCCCTCCCTGACACTGTCCTCTCCATTCCTAGATTGGGACCTTTTAAACATGTGCTGTGCACCCATATTATATCAAACTGCTACTGTGATTGCATATAACTCCCACATTTGTGCTAGTATCCTTTTGAAAACTGTCTACCATTGTTTCTTAGTACATGATTTATAATTTATGCACCTGTGGTGTAGTTTTTTACCTCTACTTATGTATTATCCTATTTTTTCTTTATCTCTGTTTATCTATGTACCATTTATAACTCTGTATTGTCCACTATTCAATGTATGACGCGGAGCCTTTGCAAATGAGTCCCTGACTCAAAGGGTTGTAATTCCTAAACTTATATAAAATAAAAAAAAATAACTCATGGGGTAAATAAGGTACAGGAATGGAGTATTTTTCAGGAGAAAAGGTGCTCAAGAACAAGGGAATATGTTCTGAAGCTGGAGGGTTGTAGATTCAGGAGAGATGTGAGGAAATACTTCTTCTCAGAAAGAGTGGTGGATTCCTGGAATAGCCTTCCAGCGAAGGTGGTGGGGTTCAACAACACATGGGATGCTTGTTGTACTGCCTTGTTGTACTATCTGGCCACCTTTAGGTTATCCGACATGATTAAAGAATCATAGTGGAAAGGAAGGGGGGAGGAAGAAAGAGCTATAGATTGGGCACAGTCTGCTGTAATAGTGTAGGTAGGGAGACATGGGCAGACTGGATGGGCCAAGTGGTCTTTATATGCAGTCAAATTCTATGTTTTTATGTTTGCCTTTTTTATTAATATGCCTTCCAAGCAGACACCTTTTAATATGGTATGTCAAGCCCCATGTCTGTTATTATACTGTCTCTGATGCAGGATTGCAGTTGCAGTAGCAATGACTTCTATCTGCATGATGCCCTTTGAAAGTCACTTCCACCTAATTAGCACATGCAAAGTACTTTGCTGTTGGTTTAGCTATGAGGGTGGGGTATAGTTTTTATGGGCTGCAAGGTGACTTTACTGTTGGTATGACAAATGTCACCAACACAGTCAGGTTTATCATCACAAACACTGCTCTTAATGCTTGTGCAGCCCTTGATGACTACAAGCTCATATGTGTATTTACAGTTTCAGGCTTGCCCTTATCCTGCAGTGACAGTTAAAGGGGAATCTGCAGTGGCTCAGCCCTGATGAGGTCTTATTTTGACTAGAAATCATAACGTCTTTTTTTATTCTAACAGGATTGTTAATCCTAAAAATCTCAGACATTCTCACAACCATAAGAGGGTCTATCATGCTAACAGTTCCAAAATTCTAAAGTTCTAAAATTCAGTTCTCAAGGTCCATTCCCAGAACAAGGGTTTCTCTAATTTTCTACAAAGTAAATTTGTGAATAGATATATTTGATATGCTTATAACTGTAGTGTTGTAGCAGTATCACTTAAGTTTGTGTCAAGTTGCAAATAAATGTTAAACCTATAGCTTTGGTCATTTCTAGTTTGACTGTCCTTTGACTTAGGAACTTCATATGTGTTATTCACATTCCGTGTTGCAGAATCTCTAGACCTTTCAAATTTGACAGACTCCTGCTGGTGTCCTTCTAGTTTTTTGATAAGAGGTCTGCGCACTTTTTTATTAATTAAACATATACTGATTTGATTTGCATTGGTGTTCGGAGGTGTTTTGGTGGTGGATGGTGTTCAAGTGTTTGCTCAGTTACATATTTGCTTTGCAGCATGCCCAGCCATAGGGTGGCTTTGTTCTTTGCCTCATTACATACTGTCACAAAGGTGTCACTTATGTTTTTTTGGTTTTTACAATGAAAAAATTGAAAGTTATGAAAACATGCAGTGACTAGGCATTCACAGAACAAAAATCACATGTTTTTTTCATAAAGTATTTTTACGTGCTAAAATTGTAGTTGCACCTCCTGTCAGGAAGTAGGAAATGTGTTTTTACTTCCAGGATTTCTGACCTTGGGGGAAAAAAGTACTGTTTCAGCTACTAGGAGTACATATCCAGTGGCCAGCTCTGTCTTTGCATCCCCATCCTATTCCAACATTGGTAGACCATCCTTGTGCTGCTTTAAAGAATAGATAATGTAACTATTGAGAGTCCGTTCCCAGTGGATGGTTCTGTTTTAGACCCCCTACACTCATTTTCTGACTCTGGGAGCTGACAACAATTGTCATTGTTGCTTCTATCCCGCCTCAAAATTCCAAAGCCAGGAGCCCACCCAGTGTTAGTACACTTTAAAAAAAATAGTCTTGCACACCTCATTGATGGCCAGTTGTTGGTACAGGCATGAAGATCCCATCCCCACTGCCAGCAAAACAAAGGCCCCCTGTGGGCTGACCCGGTGGTGCTGAGGGTTGAGGTGCTGGATGCCACACCTCACTCCATGCCGGCCACCCGGGTTCGAGAGCGGACTCGGGTTGTTGGTGGGTCAGCCAGGGGGAGACAAGCTTGAGTGTCCAATGACAGCTCACCATCTCTGGGGAAGGACTTGGCCAATGCCCGACACTTGCATGACCCCGTGCGGAGGCTCGAGGAAATGCAAGCTCCAACTCAGAAGAAGAGGGAGTGGCCAATGAGCAGCAAGGACATCAGCATTAGCGCCTTGACGTCAGAGAGCCACTCACTGCTCGGGGAGGAAGAAAAGTGTGGAAAATGCCTGCCACAGCTGGAAAGATGGGGGGGGCCGAGGCTGTGCCCATGATGTGCCAGAACTCGCCCAGCAGCCCTCGACCGACGAAATGTAATTATCGGGGCATTAGGGCCCCCACCTCATCCCCTCCCAGAGGGTAAATCATGGCTCTATGGGGCTTGAGGGTCTGTCTGGGTAGGGTTCTAGGCAGTGGAATGTTCACTTGTCTCCCCTGAAGGGTTGGAAGTGGCAGGCAAGGGGGAGAGATAAAGAATAATTAAAAAAAAAAACAAAGGCCCCCTCCAATATCAATAACCCTCCTCTAACCTCCACTGCTGCTGCCATCTGGAAAATGTAGTCACAGACTCAAGATTTATTAAATACATGACTTACTAAATTGTGAGCTTATGATTACCTGTTCTTGATGGTGGTCAATTACAGAAGTGAGAGGAGGATTATTGCTGGTGTTTATCTAGGTGAGGTTGCACTGGATACTAGGGATTCTTGGAGTAGAGTACAGTGTGGTACAAGGGTTTCCACTGGATGCCAGGGCTGTTTGGCAAGGGCAGGTTATATGATGGAGGCACTGGACATGAAGGATACTTGTACTGGGGCAAGGTGGGAGAAAGGTATGACTGGGCACCAGGGATGATTGGAAAGAGCAACACAGCATTTGTGTTGCCCTAATTTCAGCATTGTTGTTCATTTCCCAATGAGAGTGTGGAACAGTGAGGGAGTGGAACAGGTAACTGGCATCTTAGGTGTTACCAGGCCTCTGCAGAATGAAGGAGGGAAGAAGGAGACTCTGGTAAACTAAGGTAATGTTCCTGGTCACATCCGTTGTAACACTCACTGCAGGGTTGAGTGGAGAGCAAACAGTAGGCCATAATTGGAAGATGGTGCAACACACTATCTAGGGTAATAGTATAATGGAATTTAAGGAAAAAAAAGGGAAAACCTGTAACACCCTATCTAGGGCCAGGTAGCAAAGGCTTAGGTGAAAGTAAAGGTGATGCTACCTGAGTAGGAGGAGGCAGAGGAGGGCAAGGGGTAAAAGCATGAGGAAACAGTTCATACAAGTGGAAACTACTTATTGAGGGGATTCGGAGGTAACACCCTATCTAGGGTAAGGGTAGAAAAGTATTTCCATGTGACACAGAAAGAGTAGGAATTTTGAATGCTGGGAGCAGTGCAGTAGTCATGTGGTGGCAGTTTTGAGAGACCTTCTGGAGATGCAGTGTTGACTCATTTGCATGCACCTCTCTGGGCTGCAGGAGGAGGTCACTAGACTTCAGGCCAAATTGATGAGGATCTGGCCTACCTGTTCCTCCACTCAGGGCCACCCCAATCTACCACCATTACCTTAGAGGATGCCAGGAAGGAAGAATGGCTGGACTATGGTGGGCTCCAGAAGGGTGGGGATGGTGGGTCAGTGGCACATTCCTCAACCAGTACCACCATGCAGTTCCTACGCTGCTCTGGTTTGGCAGGAATGCCAGAAGGAGGTACCCAAGGTTGTGGCCAGTCAGGATGTGGGGGTCCTCTGTAGTGGAGACCAAAGGAGGGTAGTAGAAGACCCCAGAGGAAGAGGAAGCAACTTCTGGTGGAGAACTGTATTGTAAGGGGGACAGATTTGGGAATATGAAGGGAGGGAGAAAGGGAGGTAAGGTACCTATGCAGTGCCACAGCCTGGAGGGATGGGATGCAGATTCTGAGGATTGTTAGGGCAGCACAGCGGGAGGGAGAGCTGCATGTCATTGTCCACCTGGCCACTAAAGACCTGGCTAGGGATGGGGTTGGGATAATGTAGGAGGAGGTTAGGGAGCTAGGGATGGGTCTTAGACAGGTTGCATACTCAATGGCTTTCACTGAAATGCTGCCCGTCTACAACAGGTGGAGGAAAAGGTTTTCCACACCATGAGCTTCAACTCATGGTTGCAGGAATGGTGCAGAGAAGAGGGGTTTGGCTACATGGGAGACTGGTGACTTACCTGGCGGGATAAGGGCCTATACAGAGGTGTTGGCCTGCATACATCCTTGGGGGGAACTGCAGTCCTCATTGGATGGTTTAAATATCATTTTGAGAAGCATTTAGGTTACCTGAGAGGGGGGTGGTGGAAGAAATCAGGGAGGCACACACTGCAACTCTACAGGCTGAAGTAGAGAGTAGGGGGGTACACAAGGTGAGATGAATCCCGCAGGGTGCAAATTAATGAAAGAAGCAGAGTGGTGGAAATGAAAGGGGATGGGAACCAGAGCATTAAAAAGAGAAGAGGGAAGGAAAAACGTGTTGCCATATTGGTCCTTATAACACAAGATCCTCACAAACAGATGATCTGATACCTTTTATTGAACCAGCAGAGTTGTACAAAAGAGCGAAGGTGCTTTTAGCTTTCGGATTACACAGAATCCTTCATCAGTAAACAATGGCAGTTGTTTTGGAAGAACATACTTTCTCAAAATCAGATCACAGATAAAAAAAAACAGTTGAAAAGTTGTTAAGGCTCTCCATTGGCTAAAACTGTATTCAAAAACAACATAACCATATAAATCGTTGGTGAGACCCCACCAGAGTGGAGACTATCCAGGGAAGGGCAACTAAAATGGTGCAGAGTCTGCATCATAAGCCCGATTAGGAGAGACTAAGGGACCTCAATATGTACACCCTGGAAGAGAGGCAGGAGAGTGTGGATAACAGAGATGTTTACATACCTCACAGGATAAATAAGGGGCAGGAGAAGAGTATTTTTCAGAATAAAAGATTCCCAAGAACAAAAGGACATGCAATGAAGCTGCAGTGGGGTAGAGTCAGGAACAGTCTTCCAGCAGAGGTGGTGGGGTGAAAAAAGTGGTGGGACTCTAGAAAGCATAGAACATTAAGCAACAGTTTATTTCCGGGTATGACCTAGTGGCAGGGAAGGGTTACATGAGGCAGAAAACAACAGGCAGTAAGACACAATCTACAACTATTTTATTATTGTCTGTCATTAGAGAGCTGAAGAGAACTACACTAGTTGTTCTTTATGAGTAAATGTTAATGTAACCAGATGCCAGTGTATATTGCAGATCCCTTAAAGCCGATATTCTGTAGAACATTAACAAAATCTTCTGAGGGAAGGAAATTTAAAGGAGAAGTATTTCGAACTTTTTATTGTTGTTCATCTATTCTTTTGCTTTATTATGCTCAGTGATTGTTTCTTGGATGACTGAAGCCTAAATGTATATTTTAGTCTCGTGTGAAGCCTGGAACACCCCTCTCAGGTATCTAGGAAAGTTTCTGGTCCCTCAAGTTATAAGTGTCTAAGGCTGGTGAACATTTTCATAGAGAGGGCCTAAAGTGTGATATTTACGCCTGTGAAAATGCCACTGGATCAATAACAAAGATCAAGGCCCAGTTTGGAGAAAGAGCATCTATCTTCACTTGTGTAGCCACTTATTGTTTCCCTGACATATATATAATAGCTATATCTAGTTATAATGTATTTTGATATAATGTAGTATTCTTATACTATTTTAAGTATGCAACTATCTTCTGTATTTATGTGGGACTTGTATATGTTTTGCTCTTTTTTAATGGGACACCATTCTAAATGAGATATACTTAACTGGCTATGCAATTTTAAGCCTGACTATATTGAAAAAAAAAACAACTGAAATATAGTATATACAACAATAGTTCAAAATAAGAGTGAGGTAGAAACTACAAGCAGATGATATTTCCAATAGCCACCCATTGGGTATTCAGCATCACCCAGACAGACAAACTGTATACAGCAGAATGAATAAATAAAAATGCTAAAACAATGTTATTTAAAACAAAATAAATCTTCCACCAGGGGACTAAGATGAGAGGATCTAGAGAAATGGTAAGGGAGATATTACAGGGTTCACCCATACTGGTGCAACAGTCATCTTGTCAACACTGATATGGGTGCAGGCAATATGCCGCCAGGCATTTCTGCATCATGCATTGCAACTCCTGGGATGTAGAGCACCAAAGTCCTTGTTCCTGGAAATGGTCATGTTTTTCAGGGGGCTTCACCTCCCCCACACCTTCCACAACTAAATATAACCTCCTCTGGGAGGGCATGCCCCGGAGGGGGTAGAAACGGTGTGGGCACAAAGGGTGGCATGACTGAGGGGCAATCTAAAATCAGGACTGCCCCTGTCATTGTCACCCTTATTGTGGTGCCCTAACTGCAGTGACAAAATTCAGTCACCGTTCTAACAGTATACCATATTACAAAGGTTATAGGTCAGTAAGGGGCACAAGTTATAATGTGGGGGCTACAGATACTTGAGGGTAGAGGGCTAAATATATACATATGAAGAAGATACAGCTGGAGCGCGAGCACCTTGTTTCTTTTCAAGGCAAGTTCTTGAGGAAATAGACAGCCTGCAAAAATTTGAGCAGGTGAGGATTTGTTAATGACCTCCCTTCCAGATACCTGAATTGGTCAGGTTAATCAGGTAATTGCACCCCCCTCCCCGAAGGAGAGATAGGAAGGGCCACTCAGTGGCAGGGGGCTTCTGTCTGGAAGGGTGAAGCAAGGGGCTTAATTTGCCTTGCATGGAACAGTTTGGTCTCTTGTTCTGTCCCTCTGGCCTGCTTGCACTGAAGGGGAAGGGCATGGCTAAATGCTTGATGGGCTATACAGTTGGTGCCCCCTACAGGGCTGGCTCTTCTTCTGAAGCCTCCAGCTCCCTGGGAGCCACGGACATGGATGCCAACTAAGCCAGGTAAATGCAGGCTTTTGGTAGTGGAGGCCTGTGGGGTGGAGGGACAGGCCATGGGGCAATCCAATGCCTAAGCATTCCAGGTAGGATCATCTAGGGGCTTCCCATGACCCTTTCTGGTGTAAGGTGTTACTGTTAATTGCATAACGTGCATGTGCTTCTCTGTGGGTTGGTTTGTGCATGTTGTGCATTGCGTGTGGGTGCATTTGTGTGTGTGTGGTGTGTGTGTGTGTGTGTGTGTGTGTGTGTGTGATTGGCAGGAGGGATCCTGACTGCTGTTCACTGGGAAGTGAGCAGAGATCATTTTGCTTATTTTACTTGTAACTTCAGACAGCATTTGAACTCCAAGTCTGTGAAGGTGAATGGTCAGTATGTTTGCTGTGATAGCCCAATGTACAGAAATCCTTCCCAAGTGGCCGCAACAATGCTTAGAAATCTTTAAAACCTGCTTCATCTCACACTGTTGCATTCCCAATTCTGCTTTTGCATTTTTAGAGCTGCGCCATATGGATGTTTGCTCAAAACAAAAAAGTCAAGGCCTGCACTGTATCAAAGAGCTATCACAGCAGCTAAATGCAAAACTGCAGTCTGTGTGGCCCCCAGTGGAGCAGCATGTAGAAGTAATTTACAGTGCACTGAGCTAGAAAGAGGTATTGGAAGGCACTCCGTGCATCTGTCCACGTTAATAAACGTAGGTTCAATAAGAGAGAGTCCTGGTTGAGAGGTCACCCCTGTGTTGTTCTTATATTAGAGACCCTTCCAAAGTGCACACGACAGGTTGTTCTGCTACATTGAGCATGGAGGTCTATGAAGCCTGGCAGGTTACCAATTTATTTAAGGCTGATACAAATTCCATAGGCAAACAACAAACACTCCAGAGAAACATGCTGCTTCTTATTAAGACGAACATGTAGATTAGATCAGAGCTGATTGCATTTAGAGAAATGCTGCTTATTTTACTGGAGAATTTATGGAATCAGTGGGGCTTAAAGCTAACCTTCAGTGCATTGCAAATGGTTTCAAGGTTTCAGCTAGGGAGATCAAAAGGGCAGGTGTGCTGCCCTGCTGTTTAGACCTGTGCAATCATGGGCAAGGTTGACCAAGACTTTAAAACACCTTTGGATTTCAGTAGTAATATCTATAGTACCAAATTTCTGTGGGGCTCACACTGGCACCATCTAGCACTAAAAGAGGCATGGGTGGACTTGTGGTTCCTTTTCTACAGGAGTACTAGTTGGAAAAGCATCAACAACTAATGAAAAACAATGCTGCTTTTTCTCTGCCCAGAAGAGGCAATGCTACATATGTATTGCCCCTCTCCTTAGTTCCAGCATTTCATCACACTGCTCAAGTGGGTGTAGGGTGCTTACCTTCCAGTGTGTGGGGACTGTGATGCCTCAGCATGAACTCTTGCCTGCCTTGAACCTGGATGAATCTTTGGTGCCAAAACAGAAAGCTTGCTTGTTGACCTGTGATTTGTCAAGCAGCTCAGACCTGAACAAAGGTTTGTTTTTTTTCATTTCACAGGTGATGATAGCTAGAGAAGAATCAATGTATGGATAAGGCATTCCTTCTCCCCACCTGCCCACTGGGACACAAGATGGTTAATATTCATGTCACTTGACATTGTGTCAGCTCTGTTCCCCCCCACTGATTTCCTTCAGGTCAGGAGAGCTCTGTCATCAGCGATACACTGGAAGTCATTTCCACAGATCAGCAGTGACCTGACAGGCACTTGACACAAGATCACTGCACCATCAGCCAGTGCTGTAAGCTGAACTAAGCAGGGTCCATACAACAAGGAATCAAGGAGTGTTACTATTTTTCTAGACAGCATGTAACATTCCACACTGAAACCAGAGCCCCAACATCTCCATGTTCTTTAACATTCTGTGCAGTGGTTAATTAGATTTATGGCACAGTAGAGGATGTGAAGTCATTTTTTTCTTCATCAAAAGTACAGTTATTCTATTTATTTATTTATTTAAAAGTTTATTGACTGGGAAAGGCACACTGAGTCTAGGCTTGTTTCAAGGTGTGACTCGGGGGGGAAGGGGGAACGGGGGGGAAGAAGAACCAAGCAGGCAGTCTCAACAAAGAAGTGCAATGTCAGAGGTTACAAGTGCAGTACAGTGGGTAACAAAATAGAGGTAAGAATACACTGAGGTATAAAACAAATGACTGTACATAGGTACTATTAAAGACTTTACAAAGGTTAGGCAGTGGGAGATCAAGGCAGATTCAATTAGGATGAGGTGAGCCCTCCCTCGAGAGATAACAAGGGGGCAGAGAATGAGAAGGAACATATGAGAGGTAGGGTTAGCAGAGAAGAGGAGAAGGAGGGCCAGATGAGGGAGATGAGGGAGAGTTAGAGGGGTGTGTGATAGGAACAAGTAGGGGGAGGTTAGCTTTAGTGGACACTTTAGGGACAGTAGAGATGGGGCTTAGCGAAGATGAGATAGGAGCTGGTTCCCAAGGGAGGGAAAATGGTAAGAGAAAGCAGTCTGACCAGCGCAAGAGCAGGAGTGAGGGCTAGAGAAGGAGTGGGAGTCTCTTGTGGGAAGGGAGTAAGAGAAGGGAATAGAAGGGGAGAGGAGACAAGATAGAAAGGAGGGGAGGGAGCCAAATCAGTAATACCAATGAGGGCTGAGCAGTGGGAATGGTAGTGCAAAGGTGGGGGGCAATAGAAAGAGTGGAAGAAAGAAAGCAGTGATTGGTGTGAGGAGGAGAGTTTGAGACAAAGCGACAGAAGGCATTAGAGGGGGTATCCAGTCTGGCAAAGGTGGACAGAGGGGCTGCACAGTAAACCATGTTCACATAGTCAGAAATAGGGAGGATCATTTTGACAAGCAGGTCCTTACAGACATTAGTGGGGAGACGGTCCATGTTTTGGTGAGGGAGGCCTAACTTGAGACAAAGCTTAGAGTGTATAGCATCAATATGGGTTGAGAAGTTCAGGTTGCTATCAAACCTCATGCCAGGGTATTTGTAAATGTGGACAACCTCCAGCCAGGTACCACTGAGGGTGGAGAAGACTTGAGGAGGAGAGAGGCAGCCTTGCTAGCTTTTGGCAAGTGCCAAAGGTCATGGACACAGTCTTCTTGGTGTTCATTTTGAACTGGTTGGTATGGAACCAGCGTAACACATTGTGGAAATTGTGCTAGAGTGAGGATGTGACAGCAGACTTCAAAAGATCAGATGCATAGATGACTGTGTCATCAGCATACATGTGAATGTGTGAGAAGACACAGATGGATGGGAGGTCATTGAGAAAAATAGGAAATATTAAGGGGCCCAGGATGGAGCCATGAGAGACTTCTGCTAGAATGGGGAAGGGAGGATAGTGCACTACCGACCTTAACAGACTGTTGATGGTTAATAAGGCATGATTGAAACCATCTTACTGCAGGAGCAGAGAGAGACCGGCTGAGGCCAGCTTACTCAATAGGAGAGGGTGGGATAATGAATTGAATGCCATAGCAAGATCAATAAAAATTTGCTGCTGTGACATGACCCTGGTCCATCCATGTAAGGACAGAGTCAGTAACGTGAAGAAGGAAGGTAACTATGGAGTGGTTTTTTTTTTAAACCAGACTGGGAAGTGGGGTTCTATGTGATATGGGCAACTGTAGAAAGGCAACCCGCAGAAGAGCAAGGTCAGGGTGGCGAAAACAATTTTTCCACCCTGACAACCTCGGCGCATGGAAAAACGGTGCTGGAGACTTAAAATACTTGCTTGTGGAAGCGCCAGTGCTCCACACCTCACACACAGCAGGGGTTTCACCCCACCTCCACTTAAGGACTCTCATCACAGTGGGTTGCATGTCGGGGTAAAAGCAAAAAAGGTTTTGGGCCAGGCGCAAGAAAAGCATAGTAGCGCCCAATCCAGACCCAAACCCGAACCCCAGCACCGCAAGCGGAGGCCAACTCCTGATGCCATGGCACAACTCGGCAGCTAACCACAGCACCACCCCCCATGCCCTCCACCCCTCCCAGGCCACGCTTATCGTGCTCGCCCCCACGCACGCGGTACATGTAGCAACATCCTGTCGCTAGTCACCCCACCACATCCAGTAAGTTGCCCTCCCTGCCCCTTGCCTTTCAGGCTTTCACCCATATTGCATTGCCATTTTGGATGGTGCCGTGATTCAGGCCCCCATCTCACATGCTACCGGAAGGGGACAGGAAGAAAGAAGAGTCTAGGAAGTCAGCTAATCTGGAGTGGATGGTGCGCAGTGATGTGAGCGAGTTTTATTGAGCAGCTCAATTAGAGTGACTCAATAAAACCACTCATAGTAGGAGTGGTAAAAAATACCGAGTAGAAGGTTAGAGTGAATGTAGCAGTGAGCTGCACTTGCTAGAAGAGGCTATGTGGATTAGTTTGGCCAAGCTCTGCCAAGCTGGCCATTTGGTGTTGTGGTGCAGGACACTGGATCTGGCTGTAGGGGATATATTTTTTTTACTGTTAGATCTTTTTCCCTGTGTCTGTGCCACCCATGGAGTTGATTCTAAAAATTTTGGGGATACTTGTTTTGTTTTGCTGATTTGAAAAGTAAGCGACCATAGCTGTTTGAGCAGTTGCTGTTATATTGCTCACCGTTTTGACATTGGGTGCTCTTTGGTTCACTGTTTGTGGTAGGCAACATAAAATACTCATGGTTATCACATAAAACCAAGTGGACTAGTGACTCTTGTACTTTAGCAAGAGAAGAAAGGTGAGAGATAGGTCTATAGTTACCTAGAGATGATGAATCACCCCCTCTGCAGAGGGGAATACCTTGGCACTTTTCCAGGTGAAGGGGAATGGCACAGAGGGAGAAGGAATGGTTCAAGAGGTGAGTGAGAGGATGACAGATAATGGGGGCAGATACATGGAAATGTTTGGGGTCCAGGCAATCAGGGCTGTACTTTGAGAGGTTGAGAGACTGGAAGGCAAGGAAGACTTCCTGTGGAGAGAGAGGAGGGAATTGAAAACCTGTGGAAGAGGTGGATTGGGGAGGGGGAGAAGTGTTTGAGGACTGGCAGGGAACTGCGCAAGTTTGTTAAAAGAAATTGTTAAAAAGGGAAGCGGCAACAAGGTGGTCAGAGACCAGGGAGCCATTTGCTTGGGGGGGAGCAAGTCGGGATGGCTGGTCAAAAAGGAGTGGATAAGTTTCCAGAAATTGGAGGGAGAGTTTATTTTGGATTGTAGGTTGGATTTGAAGTAATGTGCCTAGCTACTCAGATTGTCTCTGTGCAGGAGTTTCTAAAGGACCTATAGTGCTGGTGGTCAGAATCAGAGTGCCAAGCCTTAAAGTGGGCCCATGCAAGGTCCCTAGATTTGCAAATCTCATTGAGGTTGGGTGTAATTCAGGGGTGGTGGGAGCATTTCACTCTTGATCTTTTGAGGGTAGCATGGATGTTCCTGGAGCAAGTAAGGAATATTCCATGCCACGTGGTGAAGTGAAAGGAGTACCTATTTATATGAGTCAAATTAATTCCAGCTGCCACAAATTTGGAATGTTTTTTAATCTACTGTTTTTTAATTGTAATTTATTTTTACTGCAACAACATATGTGCAACTGTTTAAAATGAAGGCGGTGGGAGCTGATCATGTCAGGGCTGAGCTGAGAAACAAGAGAAGCTGAATGCAAATCCCTTTACAACTGCAGACTCACTCAGTGACCTTGAACAAGTTGTTTGACCTCCCTGTCATTTAGTCCTACTAGCACTAAGAATAACAGAAACAAAGCCCCACACAAAATGAAATGTTGCATCTCAGTTTGGCTATGCTAGGTAAACTGTAATAAAAGATAAATACAATTTTATTTTCTTTAAAATACAAATACACTCAAGCACTGCTGAAAGAACCACACAGTTTATACTTAAGGAACATTCCATGGCAAAACCCAACAGATACATAATTTGCATTTATTTTTGCAGAATTTTCATAAAAGTTTGTTTGTACACCCAGCATCTCAGAGTGACAAAGGTACCTAGCCTTTTGCCAGCTCATGGTGGCTCCCTTGCTACCCAGCCATTGGACATGCATGGCTATGTATTTGAGTCTAATTTATGTTTAACTCTATAAAGGAGAATTATATTTGTGGATTTTTTTAACTTGAAAATTGTGCTACAATAAGTCTTTTTTAGGCAGAAGCTGTTTTTACAAGATTTGTTCACATTCTGCTATTGTTCAGTCATTACTCTGTTGGAGGGTGGATACAGCTGAAGGGATATGGGACCTGAAAGAAGCTCTGGCCAAGCTTGGGAGGTAGTCCTGAGTATGGGAACTTGACTTTAATGTGAAGAAGTGTAAAGTCATGCACACTGGAGCCAAAAATCCAAAGATTTGTGTGGAGTCCAGATAACCAAATCTGAAGAAAGGAGAAAGGCCTGGTGGTGCTGATCATCAGTTACCTGAAACAATCCTCACAATGTAGGAAGGCTGTGGCAAATACAAACAGAATGCTAGGCTGCATTTCCAGGGTGATCATCAGCAGGAGGGTGGAGGTCATGCTGTCATTGTATGGGTCACTGGAGTGGCCAAACCTGGAGTATAGTGTGCAGTACTGGTGCATGTACCTGTACCTGAAGAAGGATGTTAACCTGATGGAGGCCGTCCAGAGGAAGGAGACAAAGATGGTTACAGGTCAACAGGGCAGGAAAGATGAGAAGAGGTTGGATGCCCTGAATAATTACTCCCTGGAGGAGAGGAGGAGGGGGGAACATGAATAAGATCTTTGAATATTTGAAGGGAATTAACATGATGGGTAAGGAGAACTTCTTCTGGCTCTGTGGAAATAAGAACATGAGGGACATTGTCTTAAACTGGAGGAGAGGAGGTTCAAAAGAGAGTCCAGGAGGCATTTCTGGGTACTCCGTAGCACACTGCCCAAGGAAGGATTACAGGGATGGGGGAGTGGCCATCATTTTTAGATCCAGCCTGGGCTTCATGGTGCATCCGGTTGGTAATACCAGATCTTTTGGGTGCGTTGCCATGCGTTGGGGTCCAGGTGCAGGTTGCAGGATTCTCCTTGTTTACCTTCCTCCATGGTGGGGAGAAAAATTCCTGCAGGAGGTAGCGGACTTTATCATCAACCTGGTGTTAGAGTCCCCCAGGTGTTTAATCCTAGGGGACTTCAATGACTGGCTCGACGACAAATCCTTACATTTTGGTTATGACCTCTTCCAGTTGATGTCATCACTGGGCCTGGTACAAGTGGTTACTTCTGCGACCCACCAGCACAGCCACACACTAGATTTGGTGTTCCAGCTGGGCTTTGGATTTGACAGCCTCAAGACTGATCTGGTCTCCTGGTCTGATCACTGCACCATGGGGTTCACCTTTGGGGCCCTCCACCGAAAGTCCTTCGGCCATGTAGCTGGTCATCTGCTGCCCTTTAAGGGATTTGCACCCAGAGGGACTATTGGTGTTAGCTCATCTATCTAGAGTAGACATGGCATGTGCAATTGGCACAAGTGAGGCGGTGGCCACTTATAATAGGGTGGTATCTGAAGCACTAAATGTCATTGCTCCAGTTCATATACAACCGAGATCCTCTCACTTGATTTCCCCTGGTTTGATTGGGATCTCAAGGGGATAAAGATCAAGGGTCAGAAGTTGGAGCTTTGCTGGCAGAAGACCCAGCTGGAGGCTGACAAACTGGCCCTGCGTGCTCACTACGGTGATTACCAGGGGGCAATTTTCCATAAGAAGGCAGAATTCCTCTCCAGGGAAATTGCTGCAGCAGAAGCAGACATTCACAGCTTTTCAGACTGTGGATAGGCTCTCCATCCTGCCTGTCTACAGCCCCAAAAGACTTTTTCATCCACTTTATGTGAAGAGTTTGCTCAGTTTTTCCCTGAGTGTCATCTGCCCAGTCGGAGATCCCATCAGGGAGGCAATTTCCTCACAGTAGCCAGACTGGGAGGAACAGAGGCACTCTGCCTGTCTAGGAGGAGTTTAGGCCAGTTGAGGTGTCTGAAGTGAGTAGGGTGATCTTAGAGCTGAAGAACACATATTGTGAATTGAACCCAGCCCTGACACGTTTCTTAATGGGATGCACCAAGGCTATTGGCCCAGAGTTCACCAGGATTGCCAGGTGCTCAATGGTGGAGTGGGTGTTCCCAGTAGTTTTGAAAGAGGCGCTGGTGAGACACCTCCTTAAGAAACCTTCCCTTGACCCAGACATCCAGGTGAAGTACCATCTGATCTCCATCCTGCATTTTTGAGCAAGGTTGTTGAGAAACTGGTGACACAGCAGCTCCAGGATCGCCTTGTGTCCTTTGACATCTATGAGCCATTTCAGTCGGGTTTTCAGGCTAGACATAGCACAGAAACAGCTCTAGTTAGGGTGCATAATGATCTACTTAGGGCTAGAGCTAGAGGAGACAGGTCAGTACTTGTGATCTCAATCTCTCACCATCATTTGACATTGTGGACCACATTGTGCTTCTCGATTGGCTCTGTGAGTGTCGTGGTCTCACCGGTGCTGCCATTAGATGGTTTAAGTCCTATGTCTCTGATAGGGTGCAGCATGTGGTGATGGGAAATTTCTCATCCCCAAATGCCCCTGTCTTGTGGAGTACCACAGGGCTCAATCTTGTTGCTGATGTTGTTCACAGTGTACATGCTGCCCCTGTGGGAGATAATCTGACAATACAGCATGGAGTTTCACTGTTATGCAGATGACACTCAGCTGTATTTGTCATTTTCACCCGGAACATCCAGTGCTGTTCACATGCTAAACAGCTGTCTGGCTAAAATCAATGACTGGATGGACTCCAGCTGGTTGAGACTAAACCCGGATAAGACAGAAGTGCTAGTGATTGATTCAGGTTGCGGGTGTGATGGGTTGTCACCTGGAGCTAACACAGGTCTTTTCCTGGGGTCTGCTCCATTAATGGCTTCCCCGAGGGAGCATAATCTCAGTGTGCTCCTGGACAGCAGGCTGACCTTTGAAGATCAGGTATCATCTCTAGACAAAACTGTTTTTTACCACTTGCAGAACATCACCAGGATCAAGCCCCCATTCTGCCAATTCTGGTACATGCCTTTGTTACCTCTAGGCTCAACTACTGCAACTCTCTATACTTCGTGGTCATGGGAGAGTCCCTCCATAGACTGCAGCTGGTGTAGAATGTGGTGGCCCGCTTACTGATGGGCCTGTCTATATCCAGTCATGTAACTGTGGTACTGAGTGCTCTGCACTGGCTGGCTGTCAGGTGGAGGGTCCTTTTGAAGGTGGGCTTGTTCACCTATAGGGACCTATACGGACTGGGCCCTGGCTACCTGTCAGAGCTCCTGACACCTGTGACCTCTGCTCGCTCCTGCCGCCCCCCCTTATGAAAATGAAATATATTTTGAAATATATAATTAGAAATATATTTTCATATATTTCAGTATATTTGTATCTTTGTGTTGAAAAATATATTGCAATATATTGTAAATCCAATATATTGAAATACTTTGCTGGAATTTTAAATATATTGATATATGCAGAAAATATATCTAGTATGGCTGCTTTAGCATATCCCATATATTGGAAAATATATTGGCTTTTTTTAAATATACCGTATTAAGTATTGATAATGTGTGTAATCAATATATTGATAATATATGTATAAATATATAATTGAAACATTGGAAATATCATTTATTATACTTAAATAGATGTAATATACATGTGTAATAGATTTAGGAGATCAGAGGGCTGTGGGTTCAGTTCCCATATCTGGCACTTGGGTTAATATCCCAGTACTGACACTGTAGTGCAGCATGAGAGGGGTGCTGCACTTCTGAGGTGCCATCTTTCGGATGAGACGTTAAACCGAGGTCCCATCTGCCTGGATTGGTGGTAGTTCAGGTGGATGTTAAAGATCCCATGGCACTTATCGAAAAGAGTTGGGGAATTTCTCCGGTGTTCTGGCCAAATTTCCCTCATTCACTAAAAAAATACCACCAACAGCTTAATCTGGTTCAAGGTCAGTTGGCATTCATCTGTATCCCCCTCCCCAGGGTCGTGCCTGAAAATAGGCAGGATTTGTCTAGTGCACTTACCCGGTCAACAAAAACTAAATAAATAAATAATATCATAAAATATGTTTGTGTCACATATGTATATGTGCCACTATATATTTGCAATGCATTGTTTTGCATTCCCAAATGTACTAAACATATCTCAGAAATGTATTCATAAATATATTCCCATGTTATCTTGTATGGTTATGAATATACATCAAATGCATTTATAAATGTGTGTGTAATACATTGTTCAATGTTCAAGGTATATCAAAGAAAACATTTCCCAATACATGTTCAATATATTTATGAAATAAAGATATATGTAATATGTATTCAACATATATTGCACATGTATATTCATAAATAATTGTCAATATATTGTCACACTCTTTTTATATATTTTGCAATATATGCCACATACATTGATAGTCAAAACCCCAGTATATTGTATATACATTGATCCTGATTGAAAATGCATATGAAATATATTGATGAATGCATTTACGCAAAAGACTTGCATGCATTTGAATTGTATGCACATTATGCTACTAGTATTTTATTTTATTTATTTATTTGTTATAGATCAGATGTGAAACCTTTGAGTCAGAGGCTCATTTACAAAGGTACCTCATCACAGAGAACACAAACACAGTTACAGAAATTGAGGACTACCCATAAGGGTTCATTACAGTAGCAATATACATACAGTATACATATAGCATTTACAAAGTTTTACAGAGAACATTTTATACGTAAACTTGAAATAAACAGTAAGACTGACTTTGTACATTACAGATTATTATTTGAGTACCTAAACAGCCACCTGGCAGGGGGAAGGCAGCCTGGGGGAAGGGGGAAGGGGAGCCTGGGGGAAGGTGGAGGGGGAGAAGGAGGAGTCAGTCCAGGGGATATCATCTAGTGCATTTTGGAGAGCATCAGGCCTCCTGTTACAGACAGGTGCAGCAGCCAGTGTTAAATAGTTGGTTCTGAAGAGTAGTTTTGAAAGAGGCAATGTTGGCGAAGTTGTGACGGTTGAGGGGAGAGAGTTAAACCAAGAAGGGGCCCTATAGAAGAAGGACCTCTGAGCCAGGGAGGTTCTAGTTCTTGGTACCAGGAGGGTGGCCTTCTCTGAGCTGCAGGTAGAGGCTGTGGGGGGGGGGTTATGTTGGAGGGAGGCTGTAACCTCAGGGGGGGAAGCCCAAGCAGAATTTTCTTAGCTAGCAGGCAGGTTTGGTAGCGGAGACCTTAATCCTAGTTAAGGACCCTGGCCATGGAGTACAGTTGATAGGTATGGGTGAGTCTGGGGACACTGGTCAGTAGTCTACAGACCTTGTTTAGAATGAGACAGACTTTACTGAGTGCCATATGATCAGCAGCACCATATACTGGAAGGCCATAATCCACTAGGGACAGCACTGAGGAGGTGATGGCCAGTCGGAGAGCATCAGGTGGGAGGCAGTCCCTATGGCAGTACAGGAGGCCAATCTGGGTGTTTGTGGTAGCTGCAAGGGCAGTGATGTGGTTGTGAAAGTATTTTGTAATATGTGCAGTTTATATATTCATACATATCTATCTATCTATCAAACGTACATTATCAATGTATTAATGTATATATTGTTCAATATATTACACATGTACTTTTTATGCATGTCTCATATATCGACTAAATGTATTGCATATATATTTACTATGTTCCACATATAATATTACTGTATGTCCAATATATAGAGTCAATGTATTTAATTTCCATTATTCAATATATTCTACATATTGGAAACAATATTGGTTACATTCTAAATATATTGAAATAAGGACAGCAAATGTATGTTATTGGTATATTGCCACTATATTGATTGCATTTCAAATATACTGAAACAAGGTGTTATCATGGAAATATATTCATTAGAATTATTGGTATACGGTGCAGCTATAACTCAAATATACATTTAATCTTACACATAGGACTTACCTCACAAGCTCATGTTTCTTAAGAGCTCAGATCAGTATTTATACCACCCTATTTTGTTTCTCTTTTAGGTCAGAGTGAGATCTTACATGTACTTGCTTTATAACTTGCACCTTTCCTTTCAGTATGTAAGCTAATGTTGTGAATTTGAAATTATTGTAGTACTAGTAATTATCATGATATTGGCTGCTTAACTACATTTTCAAAATGTGCAGATTAGTTATGCAAATGAACACTTGGGACTAAACTAAGCATTTCTGAAAATATATGTCATATATATATATATATATATATATATATATAACATATATGTAACATGTATAAAATATACATGTAACATATATAAAAATACATGCAACATATATAAAATATACACAACAGATATATGCATGTAATATGTACAAATATATGTAATATATATCAAATATATGTAACATTTATACAATACGTCTGACATATATAACTACATTTAACATGCATAAAATATATGCAACATATACAGAAAATATATGTAACATATATAAACAGTATATGTAACATATATAAACAATATATGTAATGTACAAAAATATATAACGTATAAAAATATATGTAACATATATAAAATATATGTAACATATATAAACAATATATATACTATATCATATATAAAAATATCTGCAACATTTAAACATATGTATTATATATATAAGAATACATGTGACATACATAAAATATATGTAACACATATAAAATATATGTAACATGTATAACATATATGTAACATATATGACATATAAGTAGCCTATATAAATACATATGTAAATACCTATAAAATATATGTAACATATATACAATATATGTGACATATATAATAACTATTTTTAACATGCATAAATATATGTAACCTATAAAAATATGAAACCTATATAAAAATATATGTAACACACATATATAAAATATAGGTAACATATATATATATATATATATATATATATATATATACACACACACATACACACACATGCAATCACACATGCCCGTACAATACAAAGCATCATGGGCTGCATATGCTAATCACCACAGAATGTTATGGTGATTCAACTTTAAGCAGAATTGCATGGTGCTGAAAGGCCTCTCACACAGTTTGCAAAGCATGCTAAGAGATGACATAGACACATGTTTCATCCTACCAGGGCTCATCAGTATGCCTTGTCTGTTTGACACCCCAGTGGAATGAACCAGCTACCCTAAGACGGTCTTTCTGGGTTATGTTGCAGTGAACCCATTAAAACAAACAAACAAACAAACAAAATATATATATATATATATATATATATATAAAATATATGTAACATACATACAATATATATGTAGCATGTATACAATATATGTGACCTATATAACTATTTAACATATATAAAATATATGTAACATATATTATAAATTGAGTAAATTATGGGTTGGGGTGTGTAATGAGAAGTTTACACACACCCGAGGGGTTAGATCCTACATAAACCCCGTGAGTGAAGCTCGCGGGGTTTATGACTAGCATCTAGCCCCTCAGGTGTGTATAAACTTCAAGCTTACACACCCTGATCCATATTTTATTTTATACAATTGCTGGGTTTTCCTTTTTTTGCCTCAGCAATTGTATAAAATAAAATGTTGCCGTGCAGCCACGGTCCAGTTAAGTTGAAGTGCGTGGCCACAGTCGGCAGTTTGATTACTTTAATTTTTTTAAAATCTTGTGCACAGTCCTGAGGGTTAATTTTAAATGTCTTGCCAGATTTTCTGTTTTTTTTTCCTACTTACCACCTAGTCCAGGTGGCGGTTTGCTATCCGTTAGCGGTTTCCTGAGCAGATATGGTGGTGAAGCGAGGAAGTGCGGAGGACGCATGCGCACAGTGAGGGAAAACATGCGCATGTTTGCTGTAATGAACACTCCTTCATTACGGCAAATTATGTGATGGTTTCCCTATGGGAAAAAAGGGAAATCATTAATTATATATATTTAACATATAACACATGTGTATCATTTATAGAAATATATGTAAAGCATAACATATATGTAATATATATATATATATATATATATATATATATATATATATATACAAATATATGTAACATGCATACAATACATGTAACATATAAAAATATATGTTATATATATATATATATATATATGTGTATATATATATATATATATATATATATATAGTAATAGATAACAGGCATAACAATGTATGTAACATATAAAAGTATGAGATATATATATATTTTTTTATGGCAAAAAACTGCACTTAATGCACCAGTTAGGGTCAAAGAGACAAAAGTCAGGAAATGAGATGTTAGGGGTGAGCACCTAACCACCCCACCCTTCCTCCACAGACTGACAGACGTAGGGTGTGCCATGGGGTTGTGAGGCCCAACTCTCACCCCATTCCATGTGTAAGCAGGTTGACATACTATAGTAAAGGAGAATGGGGTTAGAGTTAGGCCACATGACCCCATGGCACACCTTGTCATCTGTCAGTCTGTGGAGGAGGGGTGTATGGGGGTTAGGTGCTCACCCCCTAACATCTCATTTCCTGAGTTTTGTTGCTTCAACTCTAATTGATGTGTTCAAGGCATTTTTTTTGCCATAAATGTCCTTACTTTTTGAAAAAGTGTAATATAAGTAGTAAAAATCATGTATTGGTGGGAGTGAGGGGCCCTGTGGGAGAGAGGGGCCCTTTGGACCCCGCACTCCTGCCCAATTACTCATTACTGCATAACAATATAATATAAGTAGAAAAAAAATATATATTGGTGGGAGCACGGGGACCCATCAAGTAGCTCATTACTGCATAACAATATACATCTGTGTGAGGGCGGGCCCAGAGAGCCCGTGCTCCGACTTACACATAGCTATATAACATCCCTATATGGCAACGAGCCCTTGGAACACAAATGTAACAATATCTCATGAACCATACAACCTATGAGAAAAATTACACTGCAGGCTTACTGTATTTTTTAAAATCTTGTTCCAGCAGCATAGAAGCCACCAGTAGCGAAAAGTCTGTATCGAGCTTCATTTTTGAAAAAACAATGCTGAAAGGCATGACACAAACTGCAATGAAATCCTATGGGAAACATGTCAACTTCATCATTGAATATCTCTGCAACCAATTAGTTCCCCAACACCTAAGTAGCATAATTCACATCTCCAAGACATCCCCTCAATGACCTGCAAATTTCAAGTAAAAAGACCAAACAGTTATTGAGATATGGAATTCTAAAGTTGTTACACCTTTAAAAATTTTTCAGCTGTGAGATATCACATTTTTCAGCTGCAAGAAAATATTCCACCGCAAACTAACAAAATCTTCAGCTGCAAAGGGCCATCTAGTCGCATCAACCTAGGTCATCTGGTCATCCCTAGGGTTATCTGGTCTTCCCCATGGACATCTAGTCATCAGAAATCTGGCTATCTTGTTGTCCCCTCAGGAAGGAAACTTGCAGCGGAAAATCGTCATGCGGCAGAAGATTTTGCAGGCTTGCGGTGGAAAAACATTAGTGAGTCACAAACGAAGATTTTTACATTCTAAAACTCTATTTTTTTACAAAACCAAAGCAAACCAAAGGCATGGTGCGATAGAGGGGGGTCTCCTTGATCAAATCAAATCAAATCAAAATTTATTTACAAAGCGCTTTTCAGAAAATCAAAGCGCTAATACAAAACAGAGATAAAACATCAACACTAATAAGTAAAAGCATAAAACTATAATATATTCATTAAATAAACTAATCAAATGCCAGCATAAATAGATAACTTTTCAACGATCTCTTAAATGCTTCCACGGACAGGCACTCTCTAACCTGACGAGGTAGAGAATTCCACAGGGTCGGGGCCATAAAAGAAAAAGCCCTGGCCCCAGATGATTTATAGCAGACCCTGGGAATCTCTAACAATCCCTCGCCAGTGGAGCGGAGTGGGCGGAGAGGACGATAAGAACATAGGAGATCTTGCAGGTAGCCTGGTCCCTGGCCATGTAGGGTCTTATAGGTCAACAATGGGATCTTGAAGGTGATTCTCCATCGCACTGGCAGCCAGTGCAGTTCACGCAGCACAGGTGTGACATGACAAGTTCTTGGTAGCCCTGTCAACAACCTAGCTGCCGCGTTCTGCACCAGCTGCAGGCGACGGAGATCTACCCCCGGCAACCCTAGATATAAAGCATTGCAGTAGTCAAGATGGGAAGAAACAAAAGCGTGAACCAACACAGGCAGGTCATCATGTGGAATAAGGTGTTTTATCCAGGCGATATTCCTCAGATGGTAAAAAGAAGTTCTGACAGTGGCCGACACCTGCATTTTTAGTGTCAGTGCACAGTCAAAAATAACGCCCAGATTTCGCACCTGTTCAGAAGGTCTCAACTGGGTATCCCCTAATAGAAGATCAGAGGGGACCCCAGGAGTCAACTTCTTTACATAATGACCCGGGTCAACGACTAAAACCTCAGTCTTGTCCGGGTTTAACTTCAACCAGTTCGCACTCATCCAATCCTGAATTTCAGCAAGACAGTTGTTAAGAACCGAGACAGCATCATTTTGTTCGGGTGCAAAGGACATATAGAGCTGCGTGTCATCTGCATAGCAGTGAAAACTCAGCCCATAACGCCTTAGAATGTCTCCCAATGGTAGCATGTACACCATGAACAACATGGGAGAAAGCACAGAGCCCTGCAGCACCCCACAAGACAGAGCAAAGGGGGCAGAGGAAAAAATCCCTGAAACTACCCTTTGACTTCTGCCTGTGAGGAAAGATCGGAACCATCTAAGAACTGTACCAGATAATCCACAATGTAGCCGCAGGCGATCCAGCAACCTCCCATGATCCACGGTGTCAAATGCTGCAGAGAGATCAAGAAGAACCAAGATCGAAC
Source organism: Neoceratodus forsteri (assembly GCA_016271365.2). Lineage (NCBI taxonomy): Eukaryota > Metazoa > Chordata > Ceratodontiformes > Ceratodontidae > Neoceratodus > Neoceratodus forsteri. Next base: position 602,755,365 of record CM057449.1, on the reverse strand, counting down.
GGCTCTTCTGATCTCTCGCCATTAGGAGATCATGAAGTACCCGAACTAATGCAGTCTCGGTACTATGTCTTTTTCTGAAACCGGACTGGAGAGAATCATAGACTTCATGGGTGGTAAGAAAGTCATCAAGCTGTAACGCGACTACTTTCTCAATAACCTTAGCCAAAAAAGGCAGGTTAGAGATCGGTCTGTAGTTAGCAAGGCAGTCGGGGTCAAGGGAAGATTTCTTCAAAAGGGCTGTCACCACAGCCTCTTTCAGAGACTCCGGAAATACCCCTTGGTCCAAAGAACCCCAAACTATCCTCGCAAGGATTGGTCCGATCATATCCAAGCAACCCACAAGGAGGCGCAAAGGACCAGGATCCAAACTACAGCAAGTCGGTCGCAGACCTTGGACAATCTTCATGATATCCATGATTGCTGGCTGGTCGAAGTCCACCCAGACAGGCCGCGGACATGTAACCCCATGTTGGTCACTGCAATGCTCATTGGAACGCATATCGTGGATCTCCTGTCTGACTGATGACACCTTATCATCAAAGAACCGAGCAAACTCATCACACTGTATTTGTGAAAAAGCTCTCCGATCTCGCAGACAAGCTGGACTGCACAGTCTGTCGACGGTCTGGAAGAGCTGAGCAGGTCGGTTTCTTGATGCAGTTATCTCCCTGGACAGGAATTCTGCCTTCTTATGGGAGATCACTGATTGATAGTCCACATAATGGGCCATCAATCTAAGCTTATCGCCTTCCTGGCCCGATTTCCGCCAACAGCGTTCCAATCTTCGCCCCTTCCTCCTCAACTCCCTCAAAGTCCCATCAAACCAAAGGGATCGAGGGCGGAGGGAGAGGGGGCGAACACGGACAGGCGCAATGGAATCCAGTGCTCTCAACACCATATTATTATAGTGCACTACTAAGGCATCTGGTTCCTTGCACTCCATCGGCCAACTCGATAGGTCCAGCACCACCATCAGACCCTCTGGGGTAACTCCCCTCAAAGGGCGGTATTGGACCATCTCCAAAGGGGTGGGTCTCACAAGGGGGGTCGCGAAATTGAACCCTAAAGAGTAATGGTCAGACCACCCAACTGGTTCCACCACCAGTCCAGTGATCTCCATACCCAAGGTGAACACTAAATCCAAAGAATGACCATGGATATGGGTAGCAGTGGTAACTACCTGTGTGAAGCCCAACAAACTCATGAGTTGGAGAAAGTCTTGACCGAACTGCCAGAGTACATCATCGACCCAGGCATTAAAGTCCCCCAGAACCAACCACCTGGCGGGCTCCAATACCAGATCGACAATGAAGTCCGCGACTTCTTGCAGAAAAACTTTCTTGCCACCGGGTGGACGGTAAACGAGCAGAATTCTGCAGCCCACACCTGATCCCATAATACATTCAAAGGATTTAGGGGACACCATTGGAACCTCTACAAGGCCCAATTCCGATTTAAAACAAATAGCGACCCCCCCCACCCCTATGATCCAACCTCGGGCGATGTATTATCGAGTGCCCAGCTGGAACAGCTGACTCCAAAATGGGGCTAGCATTTTTGTCCAGCCAGGTCTCGGTAATGCATGTCAGGTCAGATGATTCCACAAAATCAGCAATAATTGCCGTTTTGTTTTTAATTGACCTGGAATTACATAATAGTGCCCGGGTTGGATGAGAGGCCCTGGAGGAGCAGGCTACGTGCCCACTATTCGTGGAACCCTTGGGTATGGGAACCAGGCAACATACTCCCCTATCCTGGACCCATTTCACCCCAGGACATCTCCTTGATCGCACCGTCTCAATTCGCCCACTCAGCTCACACCCCACAGCCGAGGGGCCCCCCTCCCTCTTCGCCTCCTCCGCACAATCCCCAAGGCACGGCAACACCTATAAACTTCAGGCTGTAACGGGGGGCAATCAAAAGGGCGCAGGTCCCTCAGCCTAGAGGGAGAGTAGTGCCTGTCCATGGATATTCGATCCCAACACATAATTATGTAAAACTACTTTAATGTAAACGTTATCACTGCCAGCAAAAGATCCAAGATAATAAAAGTAATAATACACTTTTTCACTAACCAGTTTCACAAATAAAACAATTCTGGACAAATTTTTCACAGATTCCACTAAAAGAAGTCTTATGGCAGTTCAAAGCGAAATCACAATGCTTCTAGTCCATGCTTTTATTTGAACAGTAAAAGTCCCACAGAGCTCTCCCCCTGGAAACTGGTCCCAATGGCTATCTCACATAGGCCAAGCAGAGATAGTTAAAGTTCTGCCATACGCTCCTAAAGTAGAAGTCAGTCTGCAGAAAATTTAGGTCCGGCTATTTCGGGGGGGGGGAGGGGGGAAATAATCTATCAGTCAAATAAAAAGAAAACTCTCCCTATGGTTGTCCCCCAAATAATCCTCCAGGGAGAACAGCCTAAAATTGGACCTATATGAGCAGGTTCACCAATCCACTCCTATAGTAATCCATACACCACAAGTGCCCTAGGCCCATCTTCCAATAGTGCTCCACAGGCTCTTATGATAGCTGTTCACCCTGGAAAACAGCTCGGGTTCAAACCAATGCTTTAATAAATAGAGAGAGTCCTCTTGATCGTTCCCCAAGGCGCCACTGGAGAGATTGATTAGTGTCTGAAATTCACACAAGCAGGCTCTCCAGTCTGCCAGCTATGGAACAGAAAACACAAATACTCTGAGGCCGTCCTCCGACAGCACCCCTGAGTCTGCCCAACCACCCCAGCGGACTACCCTGGGTTAGGATCAAAAGAGACTGACAGACTCACCCATTTGTCAACAATCCATGAATCACAAAAGCCAGATTTTTCTTATTCCAAAGGAAAAAGCCCAGTCTCCAGTTTCAGGCACACAGAAGCATAAGCAAGTCCAGGGGGATAGAAATAACAAAATCAAATTTACTCCAAAATAAATTCCTCACTGAGACACCTCCAAGCGAGGAAATTAACACTTTAAAAATCATTATCTCTCAACAAGTCCCCGGAAAAGAGAGAATTCTGAATCATCCCCCTTTCCAACTTGCAGGCCCAGGTCTCACAAATCCCATAACATGACGGGACACCAAAAAATACAGAACTCCACAAATCTGGATTAACAGGCAGTCCCAGGCTACAAGCAGCTGTCCGCCAATGCCAGCACAATCCCAAAAACAATTTGAAGGTGCAGGTTCCTCGGAAAAAACACTCCTAGTCCAAAGAAAATCCAGCGAGTTTAAAACCCAAAATAGATCCTCATGCAGTCCCTCCGATACTCCGTGTCAAAGTCTAAGCTTATCTACATATGGAGGCTTAAAGCAAAGTGGCAATCACAAATTCAGCATCCCCGAAAGTCAAACTCTAACCGACGATCTATTGGCCTCTATAGTCATCGGCAATACTTCCCGAGAATCCCAAACAGGAGAGTCGCATGGATCGCAACACCGAGTATGATAAGAACAGCAGCCCAAAACTCCCGGAACACGAATAAATGAAATAAAATAAAACGGACCCACCGAACAGATTAAAAGCGCTATTGAATAACTAAAAACAACTAACAGGTTGCTACAACGGCCAACAGCACGCCCAGCTCGGCGGCCATCTTTTTACACAGGACTGACTTCTGTTCAAAACCGATCAAAACCCATGCCTTATTTGCCCCAAAAGTCACACATGGAGAAAACTACATTTTTTCCAACAGAAAACTAAAAACAAGATAGCGGTTCTCGCGAAGGAAAAATTTCTCGCTGCAGAATATTTTTCTGCTGTGAGCATTCAAAATCTTCAGCTGCAAGGGGATGACCAGATAGCCCTGAGTCCATTCTTCTTTTGCAAAATATACATATACATTTTTGAGTGAACTGAGCATGCTCAGAACTCAAAAATTAAAAATTAAATAACTTTAAAATGGATTCTTACTTTTTCACCAAACCAGTGCTGGATTGTTCCTTTAGCCAACCTTTTTCAATGTTCCCAGTTTCAGACCAATAGACCACACGGTGTCTGCGCAGCACCACAGGCAATAAACATGTCAAAAGTGATGAAAATGTGCATTTTTTGTTGCTTCGCTGGCTGTGCAAAAACTGTATGTCCGACTGAAACGCAACTTGGAAAATCAAGAGACCTACCATACCAGACCACGTATTCCAAATTTAGTGCAAATCTGTTGAACAGTTGCAAAGTTATTATTGCATGCAATTTGAGGTTTAACTTTAAAGTGCCTACTCAACCCTAACTATAGGAGTGCGACCGCACCCCTATAATACACACACACACACACACATATATATGATATACAGTGAAGTCACCCAGGATGAAGTGCAGTGCTGCAGAATTTGCAGTAGAGTTACTGCAGTAAACAATGGACTTTCAATGGGAGTTAATCCCTTTTGTCATACAGTAAACCTGTGACACTGTGCTTCAACTTGGCTGACTTATCTGTATGTAACATATCAAAAATATATGTAACATATATAATAAATATATATAACATGTATACCATATATATGTAACATATATAAAATACATGTAGTAAATATATATATATATATGCATAAAAGTATATGTACGTACAAATATATATATATATATATATATATATATATGAAATATATGTTGTATAAACTATATATGTAACATGTCTAAACATATATGTAACATATCATATAAAATATATGTAACGTATTCAAAGAATACAGTGGGCTACATATTCAGACTGCGCCTGGCAAAGGCACAAGTGGAGGCTCAGCACAACTGAGATGCGCCAGGGGCTAGACAGGGGGATATTCAAAGGTGATGTGCCATCCCATTCACCTTTGAATATAGCACAGAATGTGCATGGTGCATATACAATGTGCCAGAGCATTCCCCAAGAACCCCCCACCCGCTGGGACCCGTCCACCCGGCTCCCCAATCATTGGTGGGCAGCTGCAACCCACTTATACTGCCCGGCTGCTCGCCAAATGACAGCTTACCTGACTTGTCTAGGTACAGTATGCCCTGCGCTCACCATCGGTCACAGTATGAACTACTTACAGCGCATACTGTAAGCCGTCATTCAGTGGGCAGCTACGGGTATGCGGGTGGGAAGCAGCTGCCTGCCATTGACTGGGGGAGATGGGTGGGCAGGGGTCCTGTGGGTGGGGCCATGGGGATGCCACTGGACCACCAGGGATATATTCCAATATGGAGCACGGTGATCAGTGCATTGGGTGGGGTGGGGGGACCACTAGACTACCAGGGAAGAGGAATTGTAGATTTTACAGTGATCACTGCATCAGGAAGGGTGGGGAGACCACTAGATCACCAGAGCAGATGTTGCCATTACAGTATTGGGATGGGTGCCATGGGAGGGTGGGGGGCACCACTAGATCACCAGGTAAGGGTAACTGTACACTTTATAGCACTCTGTTCATCGGGGGGGGGTACCACTGGACTACTGGGGACCAGATAGATGCTTTAGGATTGTATTTTTGCTGGGCGGGTGGTCACCCATGACTGGAGGCTGCTGTGTTGCACCCTGCAATACAGCAGCCTGACTGTGTGTGGCCAGCATTTGAGCCAGGATTTTCTGGCTCAGCTTTGTGCCCCGGTATGCAGTGCATCTAAGGGTTGTGTCAGCAGATGAGCCGTACATCCCGGGCTGAATATCAGGATGTGCCGCATATGCATGGGCATGCCCTCTTCAGATGCACTGCATACATTACCAATGCACCCCGGCGCATCGGGACTTGCACTGTACAAGTCCCTCTTTTGAATATCACACCGGGGCGCATTGCAGGGTTGTGCCAGCGCAACTAAGTTGCATGAGGTGTAACCCCTTTGAATATCCGGCCCGGTATATATTTTGAATAATACTAATAATATAGACATGATAGAAACTTTCAAGTATCTCAAGGGAATCAACAAAGTCCAAGAGGGTAGCATCTTTCAAAAAAAAAGGTGTGCAAGAACAAGGGGGCACAATTTGAAGATAGAAGGGGGGCCGCTCAGAGGTAATTTAAGAAAGTATTTTTTCACAGAGAGGGTTGTGGATGCATGGAACGGCCTTACGGAGGAGGTTGTGGAGTCAAAAACAGTGGTGGAATTCAAGCATGCATGGGACAGTCATAAGGCAATTCTAGGGGGTTGGGGTAGGAAGAAGTAGGCTGCTGGTTAACTAGGATCTGCAGCTTATCCATTAGGTAGGGAAATGGGCAGACTGGGTGGGCCAAGCGGTCCTTATCTGCCATCAAAATCTATGTTTCTATGTTTCTATGTTTCTATGTCAGACAGTGTATTACTAAATAGATTGATATGCTTTCATGCAATGCTTGAAGCCAAAATACCTTATGATTATATATTTTTGAAATATGTTGGTTTATGTATTTCATCAATTCATTGTACTGGCATACTTAACATAATTTCCAGTATATTGAAATGTATTTTATTTTTGTAATAAAATATATTCTTTCAATATATTTAACATAAATAAGATCATTTGCAATTTCTTTAATTACAAACGCAGGGTTTTAGTTTACGTGGAAAAACTCTGTGAATTACATTTCATTGCATCAGTATATTTCTCAATATATTGACATATATTTTGCATACTATGAGTTAGTAATATATTATGTCAGTATATTTAAAATATATTTAATAAAGTATTATGTAATATATTACATTGGGACAAGTGTATTGACATACATTAACTCATATTTTTCAATACATTACAATATATTACATTTTCGTAAGGGTCCTCTTTGAAGGGCCTCCTGAACATTCCCAGAGTTCAGTTCAAGACATCGTGTGACCATGCTTTTAGAGTCTCTGGGCAAACCATGTGGAACTCACTTCCATCTGCAGTCCAGGAGGCCCCATAGATTGGGGTTTTCAAGCTGAGGCTGAAGACCCACATCTTTAGCCTGGCATTTAAGGATTAATTTTCCAGCCTAACCTTCCTAGTTACCTGAAGCTGTTCTTAAAGTTGCTATTTTGAAACTTATTTATTCTGAAAAATGCTATGGTGTTTTTATCTGTTGTTTTACCTTTTCATATGTTTTGCTAGGCACCCAGAGCCTCAGGGAATGCGTGCCCTAAAAATACAATTTGCCTCGCCTTACCTTCCTCATAGAGAGGGTGGTAGCAGCTGGCCAGGTGGAATGGATTTCTTGATGAAGTAGTGTCACTGGCAACTGTGGAGGGCTTTAAAAGAGGATGGGAGAGGGTAAAAGGGAAAGACAGTGCATGCAGGGGAATGGCTGGGAAGGGAGTATTAGTTGTGGAGGGGGTCGAAGTCCTTAGATGCCACTTGGAACTCCACAATATGAGCAGACTTGATAGACTGTAAGGCCTTTTTCTGCTGGCAACATCTGTATGATCGTATACCATTTTAGAATTGTATGATGTAGCTTACACTTCTTATCATCCACAGAGCTCCAGTGTGTCAAAAATATGAAAACTTAATGCCACAAACTAAATCATAACGTCTTAAAACAGTCTTTATCCCCAGTCTGTAAATCAGAAGGACTGATGGAATTTACTAAAAGGACAGTAAATAGGGAACAATAATAAAATCCAATATTTAAAATGCAGCTCTCACAGAAACTACAGACTTACAATTTAAAGACAATTGTCCTTCAAAATTCAGTCCACAGTGAAAACTATAATGTCTGAATGTGTACTTTACTGCTTACTGTATGTACCATTTATTCCAACATGGAAATAATAATGTCTGTCCTCATACTTTACTTCTTACAGTATATGCCATATTGGCCACTATTGAAACAATAATATCTGCCTCAACACTTTACTGATTATTTATAGTATATGCTATTTAGTAAACCACGGAAACAAAAATGTCTGCCCTCATACTTCGTTAACTGCATATGTCATTTAGTCCACCATAGAAATGATGTCTGTCTTCGTATATGCTGTTTAGTCCACCATAGAAAAAGTAATGTCTGCCCTCATACTTTATTTCTTACTATTTACGTCATTTAACCCATCATAGAAAAAATAATGCCTGCCTTCAAACTTTACCTATTATTGTATATGCCATTTAGTCCACCAGAGAAACAATAACTTCTGCCTTCATGAGATATTACTTACTATGTATGCCGCTTAGTGCACCATAGAAGCAAAAATATCTGCCTTCATACACTATTTCTTACTGTAAATGCCATTTATTCCACCATAGAACCAATATAATCTGTCTTCATTCTTTACTGCTTATAATATATGTCATTTAATCCACCATAGAAACAGTAACATCTGCTCTCATACTTCACTGCTTACAGTATACTGTATGCCATTTAGTCCACCATGGAAACAATAACGTCTGCCCTCACACTTTACTGCTTATAGTATCAGCTATTTAGTCTTCCACAGAAACCAAAACGTCTGCCTCCATACTTTTCTAATTACAATATATGCCATTTAGTAAATCATGGAAACAATAATGTTTATCCCCATGCTTTATTGCTAACTGTATATGCCATTTCGCCCACCATGGATACAATAATATCTGTCTTCGTATTTTACTGCATACCGTATATGCCATTTTTCTACCAGAAAAAAACCAAAAACGTCCGCCTTCATACTTTGTAACTTACAATACACTGTATGTCATTTAGTCCACCATGGAAACAATAACTTCTGTCCTCATACTTTCCTGTTAACTGCATATTTAGCCCACCATAGAAACAATAATGTCTGTCTTCATGCTTTTTTGCTTACTGTATATGCTATTTAGTCCAACATAGAAAAAATAATATCTGCCCTGATACTTTCCTGCTTACTGTATATGTCATTTAGTCCACTATAGGAACAATAATGTCTGCCTTCATACTTTACTGCTTACTGTATATACCATTTAGTCCACCACATACACAAAAATGTCTGCCTCCATACTTTTATGGTTTACTGTAAATGTCATTTATTACACCATAGAAACGGAGATGTCTGCTCTCATACTTTACTGCTAATGTTATACATTATGATGCCGGTACCCCACCCTGGTGTCAGAGCCGTAGCATGGAAACCTAGAAACAGAGAATCTGATGGCAGAAAAAGACCACTTGGCCCACCTAGTCTGCCCATTTTCCCTACCTACTGTAACACTGCAGACTCTACTTGATCTCCGGCTTACGGTGTATGATTGCACCATGCCTAAGGCTTAATATGGGATGTTCAGTAGATAACAGGAATGCCACATCATGTTTACTGGCTGGCTATTGTTGCCATCTGTTCTCCTTGGATTGACCTGGTACAAGGCTGAGACAGAGCCTGCATTAGACTGACAAGCCCCAAAAGGGCAACAAGCATTTGTCAATGCCGAATGTTTGCTTGCAGGTATTAGCATTGGAAATGCAGGAGTTAGACAGATGCAGAGTAGGAATGGCAGTGAAGTATTGAACTTCACGCCAACCCCACCTCCACCCTGCAGAGATGGACAGGCACTGGGATATGCGTTTGGGTTGTCACTCATAACATTCATGCTATTTCCCCCTCACCCTATCCTGCAGACACTGACAAGTGTTGAGGTGTGCCTTGGGGTGTTCGGCTCTACAGTCACCCCACTCCATAAGGACATACACTGAAATGGGTGCAATATAAGAGAATGGGGTGAACTCTGGGGCCGAAGAGTCCAAGGCACACCTCAATGCCTGTCACGGGCTGCAGGGTGCGGAGGTGGGGGTGGAATGGCATGAGCATTACAGTCGGCAATCCAAAGGCATACCCCTGATGCCTGTCAGTCTGTACAGGGTGGTACATTATGGTTAGAAACCCTAACACCCCGGGAATTTGTTGGTACCTGCACTACAAATTGTCAGCATGGCCTTTTTGTGACTCCCACCTCATGAAAGCATTTGGAACCTCTTCTCATGAACAGTGGCACTATGAATTTGCCAATGTGCCCCGAACTGTGAGTTTCCACAGTGACCGTGCCATTGTGCGCCAGATGTATGAAAACACAGATCGGGCAGGATGTGAAGAATGACAGCTGTATCATTCATAGGGAGGTGTGAAGAGATGGCAATGTTGAAAATCTGTAGGGAAAATACTAAAAATGCTCAAACTTCTGAGCGTACATGGAAACTGTGCAACGCATGCACATAACACAATCATTTAGTGGAATAATGTCATCAAATTTTCAACATAGGCATTTTGTGACCTCTGCTTATGAACACTGTCACTATGATTTTCTAAATCTGTCCCAAACATTGATTTCCCACAGCAACCGTGCTATTTTGTGCCAGATGTGTAAACGCATATTTCAGTCAGGATGTGAAAAATGACAGCTGTGCTGTTCATAAGGAGATCTGAAAAAATGACAATGTTAAAAATCTGGAGTGAAAGTACTACAAATTTGCAAAGTTATGAGGGTGCGTGGAAACTGCACAACACACCCTTGTAACACAGTCATTTTACGGGCATTTGTCACCAAATTTTCAACATAGGCATTTTAGGACCTCTGCTCATGAACAGAGTCACTGTGAATTTACATATGAACATACATATGAACATAGAAATCTGACAGCAGAATACACCAATTGGTCTATCTAAATCTGCCCGAGTGTGCAGCTAACACCCTAGATTGCAGCTGCCCCACCTCCCTCCCCTCAGTTCTTCCCGCTTGTCCCAGCCCCTGACCCCTGACTCATCCTCTTGCCTTATCCCACTACTTCATAAAGCTATTGACTGTCCTACATGTTACCACCCCCTCTGGTAGCACATTCCAACTAGACACCACACTCTCAGTGAAGTAGTGCCTCCTCATTTCCCTCTTGAAACATCCCCCTTCCAACCATGCCCTCTCATCTCTCTTCCCCTCCTCAGTTTAAACACCCCCTTGGTGTTAGGTTTATTTACCCCCCTCAGGTATTTAAATGCTTCAGTCATATCCCCCCATCCCTCCTCTCTTCCAGTGTGTGTACATGTTCAGCTCCTTCAGCCTAACTTCATATTCCTTTCCTTCCATCCCCTTTAACAGTTTTGTTGCCCTCATTTGCACCCCCTCCAGTAACTTTATATCTCTCCTCAGGTATGGCCTCCGGTATTGCACCCAGTACTCTAGGTGCGGTCTGACCAATGATCTGTAGAGAGGTAGGATCACATCCATGTGACTGGATGAGAACCCCCTTGCGATGCACCCCAGCATCCTGTTTGCCTTCGCTGCTGCTCTCCTGCACTGGGCAGAGTTGTTCATGCTCCCAGTTACCAACACCCCTAGGTCCTTCTCCTCCTCCTCTGTGATCCCCAACCAATAGTCCCTCTTCTGGTTCTTAGCCCCGAAGTGCATCACCTTACACTTCTTTTTGTTGAATCCTAGCTGCCACTTCACTGACCATGTCTCTATTTTGGTTAAGTCCCCCTGCAGTTTTTCCCATCCGTCCTCTTCGTCCACCACCGCCCCTAATTTGGTATAATCTGTGAACAGACTAACCCTGCTCCCCATGCCATGTGCTATATTGGAGATAAAGCCCAAATAGCACCAGGCCTAGCAGCAACCCCTGTGGCACCCCACTTGTCACTGCTCTAGGTGCTGAAAGCTCCCCCTACCACCACCACCCTCTGCACCCTCCCCTGTAACCAGTTCTCTATCCCATTAGTCAGCTTTTTTCCCACCCCCACTACTGTCAGCTTCCCCCCAGTCTCCCATGAGGCACTGTATCAAAGGCTTTACTGAAGTCCAAGTACAGGACATGTACTGCATGGACCCTTTCCAATTTCCTTGTCACCCAGTCATAATACTCTATTACGTTGGTTTGACAAGACCTCCCTGAGACAAACCCATCTTAGAGGCCATTACTCTCTAGGAATGCCACCAGCCTCTCCTTCAGTATCGCCTCCATAACCTTACCCACTATGGACGTGAGACTTACCTGCTGATAATTTCCTGGCTCCTCCATAGGCCCACTCTTGTGTATGGGCACCACATGGGCCACCCCCCAGTCCTGGGGCACACACTCTGTTTCCAAGGAGGTGCTGAACAGATCTGCCAGAGGCTCAGTCAACAGCTCCGCCATCTCCCTCAGCGCCCTAGAGTGGATGCCATTGGGACTTGGTGCCCTGTCGACCCTTACTGCCCTCAGCCTTTCTAGCACCCTACTCCCTGTGATCACTTGGTCTGTCACCTCCTCTCCTCCTTTCCCCACCTCCCAGCCCATTCTGGTAGTGGACCTTCTCTCTCCTTAGTAAAAACAGAGCAAAAGTACTCATTTAGAAGTTCCACTTGCTCCTCTCCCTTTTCCCCCTAATCCCCTCCCAACTTTATCCTCATAATATGTTCCTTGCACGTCCTCTTTTCTCTGACACACCTAAAATAGTCCTTTTCCCCCTCCCTTTATGCCCTGTGCAGACCTTAATTCCTTGGAGGCCTTAGCTTTTTTCACCCTCCTGGCCACGTCCCTTGACCAACTCCTGAAAGCCTCCTTATCCTCTCCCTTCTCTGTTCTCCTGTACTTCCAGTATGCAGCCCTCTTTGCCCTCACTCCTTGCAGCACTTCCTTGTTCAGCCAGTATGGTTTCTTGGCTCTACTCTTCTTACTCATGGCCCTGGTGCAGGCTACTGTGGCCTCTGTTAGCCAAGTCTTTATGACTCCCCACTTTTGCTCTTCATCCATCCCCGGCCTTATATCCTGGAATCTCCCTTGCAGTATTGCTCCCATTCCCCCCAAAGTCCACCCTAATACAGTCCACCAGCTTAGTGCCCATGCCTCCTGTCTCCCTGCCCAGTGCGAGAACGCGCCACACTGTTTGGTGGTCGCTACCTGCTAGTGGGTCCTCCACCCTTACCTCCTTCACCACTTCCCCATTTGCCAGTACTAGGTCCAGAGTGCTACCAAGCCTTCTAGGCCCACTTACCAATTGCGTCAGAAGGCCATCCTGGAATGCATCAAGGCGCACCTGCTCCCTGGTACTGCTAGTGGCTGGGGTGCTCCAGTCAACCAGTGGTAGGTAAAAATTCCCCATTATCACCACATTCCCCCTTCTACACACCCTCCTTATCTGCTCTGCCAACTCCTCATCCAGTTCCCCGGATTGGGCTGGAGGTCTGTACACCCCTCCCAATCTCAGTTTTCTGCCATTGGAGTTCAGGAGCTGTACCCAAAGCAGCTCTGTCCTCTCCTCTTCTCTTCTCCCTCATCCCTTATGCATTTAATCCCTTCCCTCACATAGAGTGCAACCCCCCCCCTTCCAACCCCCTGGTCCTACCTGTATATCCTGTATCCTGGGATTGCCAAGTCCCAATCATGGTACTCTGTGGCCCAAGTCTCTGTCACTGCAGCAATGTCCACCTTCCCCTCTGAAAGGAGTGCCTGAAGCTCTGCAATTTTGTTCCCCAGGCTTCTTGCGTTGAGAGAGGCAACCTTCCACCCATACCCCTCCTTCTCCTCACTCTTCTCCTCCTTGGCCTGTGTCTCTCCTCCCGGTAGTCCACACCCTTTCTCCTCCTTATTCTTACCAGGCAGTGGTACCTTCTGCATTACACTCAGACCACTCTGCCCACCCCCTCACAGGGTTACTACACCTACACCTTTACCTATGTCTAGGGGGTTGAGTTCATTAGGCACCCCTGTCCTGATCTTTCTACCACCCTCAGTCTTTTGGCCACCCCCTCCAGTAGTTTAAATCCACCTTAGTAGAGATTTACCTCTCTAATCCTGCCTTTAATACTCCCCTCCCCTTCCTGCTCAAGTGTAGCCTGTTCCTCATGTACAAGTCACTATTCCCCCACACCCTACCCCAGTTAGTCACTAACCAATCATTTTTGGTGTGGCACCAATCCCTCAGCCACTCGTTGAACTCCTCAATCCTACCCTTCCTCTCCATGCTTGCACATGGTGCCAGGAGTACCTCCGAGAATGCCACCAACTCCCCCAACCCCTCACACTGCCTTCCTAACTACTCGAACCTCCCCCTCACTACTTCCACAGTCTCCCCCGCCAAGTTGTTTGTATCCACATGCAACACTAAAGGAGGTTTCTTCCTCCCCTCGCTGCACACTTGAACAGTGCCTGCTCTGCCCCTCCTGCAATCAACCTGGGGATAGCTTCAACCCGAATACGGCTGTGATTTTCCTCTCTTCTGCCCTATCTCACCCCTTTCAGTATAGAATCCCCCAGGATGAGTACTACCCTGTCCCTTACACCATTTCCCTTCTAATGCCCCTTCCACCACTCCAATATTCATTCTTCACTGCCCCTTACCCCAGCCAGCTGCACCCTCTGTGACTTCTGTTTCTGTACCCCCTACTTCCACCTCACCCCTTTTCTCTGCCTTATTTCTCCCATCCCCCATGAACTCCTTCCCAGCCTGACTACTTCCTATTGGGCTTTCCATGTCAAACTCCCCTCCTCCACTGCTGATTTCCAACCCCTCTCCTATCCCCATTGCTGTCAATTTAGAGCCCCATTCCCTTCTACCCCAATACTGATGCCCCTCCCATTCTTCACCCTTCCCCGTAACTTTCTCTTCTCCAGTCACCACCTCTTCTTGTTACTAGCCCCCTTCTACCCTTTCGTCCTCGCTATCTCTTCCCCTACCTGTTGCCATCCCTCTCATGCCCTGCTAGTCTTCCCCCCCTTCAGTATGTTCCTGCTCCCCCTATCTCTCTCCTATAGCAGAGGCTCGAATCTGTTCCTAGTTGATAACACTCCTACATCTGTTCCCCTTATCAGTTCCCCCCTCCTACTTTTCCCCTCCGTGCCACCCCTGGTCCCTCCCTACCCACAGCCATCTGCTCTCTCCCCTGGTATTCCTCGTGGTCTCTTTCTCCCCCATCAGGATGCCCCTCCCTCACCTCGGGCACCCCCTCCCTTCTCCTCTCTTTTCTGCTAGTGCCTCTGATACTGGGTTCGGTTTCAGTCCCTAGTTGTTCTTCCTCTGTCCCCCCTTGCCATCCCCTATTCCCTCCCCAGCCAGGATGCCTACCATACTCATCTGCCCTGCCACTTAGACTCCTCCCTAACCACCACAGTTAATCCCTCAAACTAGCCAGTTGTCTACAGACCATACACCCCCCTATCCTCCATGCCCAGTCCAGGATCATGGCAGACCCACACCCTGTACACCCCACCACCCTTCCAAAGATGCCCGCCCTATTTACATGTGGCACCTTCCCCATTTTGGCCCCCATCTTATGTTACGGGCTCTTACTCCCAGTTTCTGTACCCTACTACAACTGTTAGGCCCCTATTTACTCAAATTCCTGCCCCCCCACACTAGTCCCCCTACTGCCCTCTTGCCAACTGGGTTAATTCAGTCTCAAATCTTATCCGTTAGATATTCTATTACTGTAGCAATCCTAAAGCCTCCTTGTCCGTTTTTCACCCCTCAGCTACTATACTTTTTGTTCTCAGCTCTCATATAGTTTCACTTAGCCCAGTTGGAAATCTTATTGCACTCCAAGTATTACTCAGCTCAGTTAAAGAAATAAACAGAACAAATAAATATGTATTATTACAACAGTCCTAACAGTGTAGATCAATAATTAGCTCAGTTAGAGAAATAAACAGAACAAATAAATATGTATTATTACAGCATTCCTAACAGTATAGCTCAGTACTTAGCTCACTTAGAGAAATAAACAGAACAACTAAATCTGTATTATAACAGCAATCCTAAAAGTATCCAATCATTGCTTTGTCTCCACCCCAGAGACCCTGCTGTAATATAGGACCACAGAGGGACGTTGGGCGGGAGGGTGGGCAACTCTAAAGTCCTGGCAGAGCCCCGTTGAGCTCGCTCACTCCCCCGATGTCATTCACTCATTCTGTTTCTCCAGGTGCTGCAGGCTGCACTTTTGTACTGGGCTCCTGACTGCTTTGGCACCTTTTTCTGCCCACAAAGAAACCCGCAGCAGTCCCAACAGAGCTCCGTTGAGCTCACTCACTCCCTTTCTCTCACTCGCTCATTCTGTTTCTTTCAGCACTGCAGGCTGTCCTTTTGTACTGGTTCCTGCCTGTGTTGGTGCCTTTTCCTGCCCACAAAGAAATCCGCAGCAGTCCTGACAGAGCTCCATTCAGCTCGCTCACTTTCCCCTTCTCTCACTCGCTCATTCTGTTTCTCCTGGTGCTGCAGGCTGCCCTTTTGTACTGGGCTCCTGCCTGCATTGGCACCTTTTTCTGCCCACAAACAAAATCCGCAACAGTCCCGACAGAGCTCTGTTGAACTCGCTCACCCCCTCCTTTCTCGCTTGCTCATTCTGTTTCTCCCGGTGCTGCAGGCTGCCCTTTTGTATTGGACTCCTGCCTGCATTGGTGCCTTTTTCTGCCCACAAAGAAATCTGCAGAATTCCTGACAGAGCTCCATTGAGCTCGCTCACTCCCCATCTCTCACTCACTCGATCTTAATCTGTCCCAAACACTGATTTCCCACAGCGACCATGCTATTCTGCGCCAGAAGTGCGAAAACACATTTTGGCCAGGATGTGAAAAATTACAGCTGCACTGTTCTTAAGGAGGTGTAAAAAAATGCCAGTGTTGAAAATCTGATGTGAAAATATTATAAATTTGCAAAGTTACAAGGGTACGTGGAAACTGCGTAACGCACATTTGTAATGCAGTCATTTTTGGGACTTTTGTCACCAAATTTTCAACATAGGCATTTTAGGACCTGTGCTCATGAACAGTGTCACTGTCATTTTCTTAATCTGTCCTAAAAACTGATTTCCCACAGCGACCGTGCTATTCTGCGCTGGAAGTGCGAAAACACATTTCGGCCAGGATGTATAAAATGACAGATGTGGAAAATGCCAATGTTGAAAATCTGGGGTGAAAATAATACAGATTTGCAAAGTTACAAGTGTGTGTGGAAATTGCACAACGCACAGTTGTAAAATAGTCATTTTTTTTGATTTTTTTCACCAGATTTGCAACATAGGCTTTTTGAGAGTCCACCTCAAGAATAGTGGCACTGTCATTTCGTTACTCATTCCCAAAAAGGTGATTCCACGCAGTGACCACAAAATCGCCTTTTGGGACTGAATAATGCCATACAGTGACTGAATTCATGATGAGGTGTCACAATAACCCCATGTTGAAAATTTGGTACCAAATTCCCCAAAATGCCTGAGATATGCACCAAAGTTGAAAAAAACCTATTTATGCCATTATACAACTTATCTGCATTTCTTCAGTTCGTGGTCAGTTTTGAAGAGTGCAGGCGTGTTCCTGGTCCACGAAGATCATCGCGCCAGGCTCTGGAGGAAAGTATGCGGTGGGGGTGGGTGGGGTGGTGGGGGTAGGCAGAGGTGGGAGCAGGTTGGGGGAGGGCACGGACACTTCAGGGACTGTTTCTCATTTACAGGTTTAAAAAAATACAGACAAGCGGGTCAGTTTTTACTTTTGTAGGTGTGTTTTTGGTACACTGGGCAGGCTCCCAGTGTGCCACCAGCATTGTGGAGGGTACGAAGGCGATGGGGATTGGGCCCCCCATCAGCACAGAAATGAGTGGGGGGCGCATGATGCCGAGGGATATTGGGAACCCCCTTAGCAACTGGAACTGGGAAGAGGGGACTGAAGCCAACGGGGATTGGGCCCCCCCATCAGCACAGAAACATGCATGGGGGTCACATGATGCCAAGGGGAATTGGGCACCCCCTCGGCACACAACTTAAATTGGGGGTGGGGACATTATGCTGATGGGAAGTGAGCTCCCCCATCGGCAAATGAAGTGGGTTGGGGCATGTTGACAGGGGGATTGGGCACCCCTGTCGGCTTTCATGCAGCTCTGAGGTGGTGGCATAGAGCCGCCATGTGCCTGGTAATGTTACACCAAGCAAGGTACTGCCCTGCAATGACGGGTCACTCCCTCACTGCAGCAGAATGACTGTCACTGCAATGATGAGGTTGACCCTGATTGCAGTGGCAAAATTCTTACAAGTTGGTGGCACACTTCATAACCAGTGTCATCAGGACACTGGGCCTGCATTGGTTGAGCACTGCCAGCCCAACAATGCAGTGCCGGCACTGGCCACCACAGTGCCCCTCCACAACCCGCTTCTCTCCTAAGCTGCCACATAACGCTTCTTATGCATGCGCACAAGCAAACATAAAAATGTATCTTACCTTAGCTGCTCTCAGTTACAATGAATCACTTTCACCAAAGTGTAAAAGCCTAATTTGTTAAAGGTATTGGTCTTGCTGAAACCATGTCAAGCAACCCTACAAACAGACTTGTATTCTGCTAACAAATATGCTTTGCAGTGGGTTTTATGTGTTAGTGTTGACTGTGCGCTTATGGTATTGGAAGAAAAGCACAACAAACCAAACTGTGACACACCTTTCTCCCTGTATCCCAAGTTCCCCTTTTTGCAAACTGCCTCTTACCTGCTGCTGTATGTGACTGAATCATGGGGCAGATTAGCTTTTGCCTGAGTAGTTTCTCCTACTGTATGCCTACTGCCTGCCTGTTTAACTGACAATATCAAATGCACTAAACAGAGAGTGCACCTCCACCAACTGCTCTCTGCATGATAACTACTTTTCCCTTCCCTTGGGGGTGCTACCGTTTTATGACATTGTGCCTCTTAATGACTTCTCATAAAAAACAACTATTGACTTCTGAAGTATGAAAGGCTGTACCACTGCAGAACATGAATGATTGGCTGGTTCAGTCAAGGAGACACTGCTAGTATGCAACAGGCATAAACTGGGAAACAGGTTTATTGTATGTTGTCTTCAATGTACTGTTGCCTCACACTGATATAGCTGTTAAGAGTGAACTCCAATTTGCACTTGGTGATAAGTGAAGGGCTAGTGAGTACCAACAGTACCCCAGGCTAACTGATCCACACTTAGAGCAAAAATCCATCAGAGCTACTGAAGTTACAAGTCCAGTTCTTCACTGCCCCATTCAAAATGTGTACCCAGTGCTAACTGAGGTTCCATGGGCCAGCTATCCTACAGTTGGAAGCATCACAGTGTTAATAATTTTTTGTTGTTGTTCAATCATTAGCAGCTGTTAATCTTGACAGACGTCCACTCCAGGAATACAAAGGTAAGACAAATGGCTTGAAGGTGGAAAATAAGAAATAGTAACTGTGGACAGCAAGCTGCAAGGAGATCCTGAAAATACAACACTCCTTAGGAGAGGTTATGCCAATACTTATGCAAGTGTCATTACATGTAGCTAATAACCAAAAAAGGTCTGGACAAGAGAAAAGAGTAAGCTCTAAACAGGGGCTTAGAAAGTGCTTTTAAAGTCTGTCCACAAGTACTGTATGAGTATATGAGGAGCTCCATGAAAAGGGCTTGATACCCATAGCTAGTTTATTAACTGTTATCCACATATCCTGAGTTGGAGGGCCATACCCACTGAAGATTAATAAAAAAGTATAGCTTATCCCTCTACAGCATTTTTTTACTCTTATTGTAAGTCCCCCTACAGACAGATTCTACTAGTTAAGTGCACTCTATTACGTGGTGCAACAGGTGAGGGGGTATTTTTATGTTGGCACAAAACCAGTTAAGCAATAAACAATGCCAGGATGTGCATTATGGAGAATCAATGCCTGCCTTTGGTGCATCCCGGCGGTGTGGCTAGCAAATGTGCCACCTGCCGAATCCTGCTCCATGGCTGCTTGTCTCCCTAACCAGATCTGACCCTTGTTTGGGCACCTGCTTCCCAGTGGCATGGCTAGCTAATCTGCCACCCCGCCAAATCCAGCTCCATGGCCACTCTTCTCCCCAACCAGGTATGGAGTTGGCATTTTTCATAATTTAGTGCTGTCAAGCAGCTCTCCACTGATTGGCTACTTTTCTGCTGTGCTGTTTTCTGATTGGTGCTCCCACAAGCCCTGGTCTCGGAGCGCTGAACTGCAGCTTTTTTCTCGCTCCGATTCAGCATTTTGCCTACTCTAAATATTAAAGCCTGCACTAATTTCTAAAGCCTCATCTAATTTACAGTATGTTAAGTTTACTTATCTTCTACACTGTTTAAATTTTTATTTACTACACTAGAATTAATTCCTACTTTGATTGTATCTACCTTACAGTTTATTTGATAAGTGCTGCTGCTTGATACTTAATAAACGCTGCTGCTGCTGCTGACCTGCCAGTTGATTTTCTACTGTCCACTCTTTTTCACCCTTCCCTTTCCCCTGCATTTCTAACTTTTCTTCAGCTTGCTCTCACTTCCAGACCCCCCTCCCTTGGTCCAGGGCATTGACCTGCCTGCTCCGTCTCTTCCATTTCCTCATCCCTGTTGTAATTCCTCTCTAACCTCCCACAGTCCCCCCTCTGCTAGCTATGCTCCAGCTCCTGATTAAGTGCCTCTCATTATCTTCTCTGGCTGGATCCGAGCGCCCGCTGCTTTTTGGTCACCTTTAGGGACTGTTCCAGCCCCTCCTTTGAACTTCTTTTCTTCTGTCTCCCCTGCCCTCTCTCTACCTACTTAACTAATTGCAATCTTCTCCTTGTCCCACAGTTCCAGCCCTTGTTCAGCCACCTGCTTCCCGGTGACGTGGCTAGCTAATCTGCCACACGCCTAATCCAGCTCCATGGCCACTTGTCTCCCTAACCAGGTACAGAGTTGGCATTTTTCATAATTCGTCACTTTCAAGCCACTCTCCGCTGATTGGCTGCCTTCCTGCTGTGCTGCTTTCTGATTGGCGTGCCCACAAGCCCTGATCTTGGAGTACTGAACTGCAGCTTTTTGCTCACTCTGATTCAAAGTTTTGCCTGCACTAATTTGTCCTGCCCACCCTCCCCAGCCCTGACCTATATTAAAAGCACACAAACTCAGCCCTGCCCCACTTCTCCTGCTTCCCTATTGGCTATGCTAGCCTCTAGCCAGACTTTAGCTGCTTAACCCTTTCCCTCTATTCTTTTACCCCCCTGCTGGCCTTTAGCTTCTCTAGCTCTGCAGCCCTGCTTACTCAATCTGCTGCTATTATCCCTTCTTATAACAATGCTCTCTATCTATGCCACCCCCTGACCCTCTTCTTGCTATCTCTTATCCTCCTCCCTCTCCCATCCCCTCACCTTCTCAACAACTCCACGCCCCACTTGTCCCCTGATTATCCCACTGTTTCTCTTACTCTCTGCTACACCTTAACGATTATTCCTGCATCCTACTGCTTTATTTGGACCCACTGCTCTTCTCTGCCTTCTGCCCCCCTCCTACCTCTGTGCTACTCTTACACTCTTTTGTGCCTCTTCAGATTCCAAGTCACTATTTTTAGCTACCCAGCCAGTACTTCCAAAATGTCTATTCAAACTTGGATTAGGAGTACCAAGCTCCACTTCATAATTATCTCTCGCCTTCTGCTCACCGCAGGTGACATAAATCCTAATCCTGGCCACACATTCACTAAACCTACCTCCACTTCCACTCTCCCTACTCCGCTTTCCTCATCAACTCCTACCACCCTCCTCCGAGGTCTAAAGATCCTACACATTAACATTCAGAGTCTTCTCCCCAAACTTGATCTGCTGTACCCTCTTGTTGCTTCTACTCATCCAGATATATTAATAGTTACTGAAACCTGGCTAACAAATAAGGTCCCAGATGCATCCATCACAATCCCTGGGTATATCGTCACCCATCAGGACTGTGCTAGCAGGGGTGGGGGTGTCGCTATCTATTCCTCTGCCTCCCTCCAAATCACAACTGTTCTTGCAACCTCTGTCCCCAAGACCTATGAAGCCTTCATCTTAAGGTTGTCACTGCTTTTCTCAGTCCCTATCTTCATAGCAGGAGCTTATTGCTGCCCTGGCCTACACTGCACTGTTACCACTGAGTCAATCTCCTCCATTGGGTCCCTCTCATCCTCAGGTGAGCTCTACTTCCTAGGTGAATTTAACCTTGACTGGTTGTCTCTTTCCCTAGGCAAAACTTGCACGGACATAACTGCCCTCAACCTGTCCAAACTAATCAAGGAACCTACTCTCCTTAATCACAAAATTGAAATCACTCTCTCCTAGACTGGGCCCTAACCTCTCATCCACACAGGGTAATTCGGTCCAGCCTGATGTCTGATGCTCTTAGTGATCATCATCTGATCTACAGTACTGAGTCAGGAAAGTTCACAGACCTAAAGCCCCTTCCAAACTCCTAACCACCCACTCCTACAAAACCCTTAACCTTGCCTCTGTACATCAGGACCTAGCCCTCATTGACTGTGTCCCTGTAGCTTCTGCCAAAACTATTGATCTTGCTCTTGGATACTTCAATGACAATTTTCTCTCTATCTGGAACAATCACACTCCCCTGAAAGAAATTTGAGTGTGTGGTTACTACCACCCTTGGATCACCTCTGAGCTCCTGGCCATTCAGCATGCATCTGACTTAGCCTGGAAAATTCACATAATCACTAGACTTCATTGCGACCTCTCTAACTACTGTTCTCTCAGAAATGACTTCACTAAAGCCATCCGACCGGCCAAATCTGAGTACTTCCATTCCACCTTTAACAAGAACATAAATAACCCATCTATATCCTGGAAAATTGTCCACTTACGTTTCTCCCCCTAAGCTAAATCTCTTCTTTCTTTACTTAATATTAACAACCAACTCACTACTGACCATTCCTTGGTAGCTTCAGAATTCAATACTTACTTTGCTTCCTGTGCTTCCTCCCTGCTAGCCTCCATCCCAACACCTTCCTTTGCCTCCCATTCCCTACCTGCCTCCCCCTTCCACCACCTTTCAACAAAAAATGTTACCTTTCTCCAATCTCTCCTAGTGACACTTTAAAGGCCCTCCTCTTTCTCAGTCCTACAAAGTGTAGCTCCTTGATGGCCTCGACCCTAAGTTGCTCTACTTATCTGTTCATGCTATTTCCTACCCACTAGCTGACCTGCTCAACCTGTCTTTCTGCACTGCTACAATACCTGCTGCCTAGAAACATGCTACTGTACTCCCCCTACCAAAAAGGGAAGCAATCTCTCCTCTCCTCTCCAGGTAACTACTGCCCAATCTCCCTTCTTCCTATCCTGGCTAAGCTCCAGGAACACCTTGTTCTCTCTCAGCTCTGTTCCTTTCTTGATGACTCCTCCTTCACTCCCTTCAAGCCTGGTTTCTGGAAGAAACACTCCACAACTACATCCTTACTCAGACTCATGGACTCTATCCATTCTGCCATGGATAAAGGCCATATTATGTCTGCCATCTTTGTCGACCTTGCTAAAGTATTCAACACTTCTCTCACTCCCTTCTCCTCGAAACACTCTCAATGGCTGGCCCTATCACAGCCTACATATGATTGGTTCAGCTCCTACCTGGTAGGTAGAACTCAATCTGTCAAAATAGTTGACTCTACATCCCTGCCTCCCCTAATCTTGACTGATTTGCCTCAAGGCTCTATTCTTGGCCCACTTCTATTCTCAGTTTTCCTAAAATGACTTCCGTCTGCATGCTCCTCATCCCTTATCCATATGCATGCAGATGACACTGTCCTGTTTACCTTCGGCCCCTCTCCCTATGATGTGACGACCAGACTACAGCTTGACTTCAACAATATTCAATGCTGGCTAAGCTCTCATAAACTCTTTCTCAGTGCCAAGAAGACAGTCTCCATGACCTTTGGCACTAGACAGAGACTCTCTTGACTGCCCTCTCTCTCCTCCTTTCACATCATTGACAGGACTACATTAGAGGACTCTACCTCTTTTAAATACCTAGGTGTCTGGCTCGACCACCACCTTAACTTTTCTGAACATATTGATGCTATCCTGAAAAAAATGCATCCCAAACTTGGTGCCCTTTACAGAAACCGGGGTGCGTTACCACTTCCGGTGAGGCATGCTATTGTTCAGAAAATTATTCTCCCCATCTTCGACTATGGTGACATAGTCTACAGTGCTGCTCCTAAGACTTCCCTTGCCAGTCTGGAAACCCTTTTCAATGCTTTCTGTCATTTTGCCTTTGACTCCTCCTCTCACACTCACCACTGCACCCTTTATCACTCTCTTGCTCTTTCTTTCCCTTGAGTGCAGA
Organism: Neoceratodus forsteri; assembly: GCA_016271365.2. Classification (NCBI taxonomy): domain Eukaryota; kingdom Metazoa; phylum Chordata; order Ceratodontiformes; family Ceratodontidae; genus Neoceratodus; species Neoceratodus forsteri. Next base: position 602,731,445 of record CM057449.1, on the reverse strand, counting down.
CACCTCTCCCACTGCGCTAAGTTCACTTCTAAATTCTGGTTTGGGTCCCAACCCTCCTACCTCTCCTCCTTGCTCTCTGCTCTTGCTCCCAACTTCCACCCTATTAGATTCTCGAATTCTTGCCCTCTCGCCATTCCTCATTGCCACATTTCTATTGGTCAACAAGTTTTCTCCTATCGGTTCCCGAAACTCTCGAACTCTCTTCCTTCACCCATTCAACTTCCCTATCCCCTTTTCCCTCTTCCTAGCCCTTCACAAATTAGTTTGCCCCTAACTGCACCTGCTTCTAGCCCCCATCCTTCTCCTTACTCCCCTCTCTCTAATGCCAATACTTTAATATCACATTTCTGTCCATTCTTCCCCCTTCTACAAAGCCCTACGCTTCATCGTTCCCCATATGCTGCACTTCTTCTCCACCCATACCTTCCCCCTTCCCTGTACCCCTTCCCTCTTTCCCACTAAAACATCCCCTTTGCCCAGTACATTTTACTTTCTCCGCACTTGTCCCAATTCACTATTGTGCCAATAACTCAGCCTTTCTTTTTCCCTTCCCGCCAGCTTCTCTCTCCGTTTTACTAGTCACCAAATCACCTCCCTCCTTCCTCTCTCTCTCTTTCTCTCTCTCATCCTATTTCCCATCTGGTCCTGCCCTCCTTGCAGGATTCCATACATCCTGAAGGGGGTTCCCTGGACCTGGCTCTCTAACTCCCCTCCCTCTACCCCTCTCCCCTTTCTCTTTCCCTAGGATTTCACTAGCACTTACTGAAGTCTTGCTTCTTCCTCTCCTGGCACCTTTATGTCTTTTCACACCCTCTGACCTCCTGGACTGTGGCCCAGGGTGGTACTATGTAAGTTCTCCTGGAGGTTTCCTTGCCTTGGCCCTTGGCATATGTTTATAGCACTGTATCCTTTACTTTACTCAATAATGAAAATAATTTTTTCCTGTATAATGTTATTATGTAATAATGTTTATATTTGTTTAATTGATCTCCCTCCCTTTGTACACTCCCCCCCCCAGGTGCTTCTGGAAACGAGCTGTTCCACAGCTCATGTTGTCTTTCCTGGTGAAACAATTTGTAAATAAATAAATAAAAAATAAAATTGCGAGACTTGAGTCATAACAGGGTGCCTTCAACCATTTATGAAGTGCATTGATTCCCCACTATACACATCATCTCTTGAAGTGGCTTAATAAGTTGATAAAATGGACCCTCTGTAATTATTTAAAATAGAAAAAGAAAGAATTGTCTTTATTTTTAGAAATTAATAAATGTATGATACATATCCTTTTGCCATAGAACAATAAATACTGAACCTTCTACCCGGGGGCTTAAGACCCCCTAATAAAAAAAAAAAGAAAAAGAAAAACACTATTTTTCATATAGAGCCTATTGACTCATTAGAAAATGGATAAGTTAAATATATATTCTGAGTGGCTGATGCCTTTACACTGGCATATGTTTATGTCCCAGTACCACCCTGTAAAGAAAAAGGTCCAATCATTTGGATTGGAATTTAGACAAATCACTTACAGCATTCGTGAGCCACGTCACTCATTCCTGATTTCCATCACAAACATGGCGGCCACCTTTACTCTTACATAAAAGCCTTCAACTAGGCCCTTAATATGAAACTCACTTTAATTAAAATAAATAGATAAAAAATTGAATGTTCTTTCTATTCATGATCCCTTCATAACATATTTGAACAGATAAGGAAAAATAAAGTACTATTCAGAGTTCTCATTTCTGGTGTTTCTTTGATGACCATGAAAAGTCCCCACCAATAGCCCAACCAGACTGACAGAGCAAGCTCTGCTGCTAACCCCACAATGGTAGCACGTCAATACAGTGAGGGAATTACAGTAATGGTAATTACAGTGGTGGTAATTGTGGCGAAAGTGAAAACAACGATGGTAAAGTTAGCTGACCACAATAAGGGCATCACTCGCTGTAACCCCTCCCTGAGGTGCTGCAACCTTGGAGTTGGTTACTAAAGTAAGGGGTGTGTTGGGGGCAAAGCCCCTCACAGAAAAGTAATTGTCCCCCTTATTGCGGTCAGTGAACTTTACCATCACCGTTTTTACTTCCTCCGTATTGACCTCGCCATAATTACCGTCCCTGTAATTTCCTCACTGTATTGACATGGTACCCCCTGCGACATATAAAAGAGGTCTGTGTGAGTGTAGGACAGTGGAATCCTGCAGAATTTTGAATTTAGCATTCTATTTTAACATTTCATGCTTGGGGACATTCTATTAGAGGATTGCTTGGCCTACCCAGTATGCCCATTTTTCCCTTCCTACAGTATCACCACAGACTCTACTTGATCGCTGGCTCTTTCTCCCTCCTCTGATTCCTTCCCACTAAGATTCCACTATATCTATCCCATGCATTCTTGAACCTACCACTGTTTTTTTCCCCACCATCTCAGCTGGTAGGCTGTTCCAGGAATTCACCACTCTTTCTGTTAAGAAGTACTTTCTCATATCTCTCCTGAATCTACTCCTCTCCAGCTTCATAGCATGACTCCTTGTTCTTGAGCACCTTTTCTTCTGAAAAATACTTTCCACCTGTACATTATTTTCCCTGGTTTACCTATGCCAAATCAATAACTCTGTTGTTGATGTTTGGCATAATGAGATTCCCCGATGTCGACAGGCAAACTTTCGCCTGTCAGACATTGGTGTGTTTTCTATAGGAGGGCTGCGCCCCCTGCACCCTCCCTTTCTACTGATTACTAACTCCAAGTTGGAGTTGTCCTGAAGGATGGTGAAAGTCGATGAAAGGGCAAAATTTCACCCTCGGTTCCCTCACAGCGTCAATCTCGAAACCTGTCAAGATTGTCACTGTGGGGGATTTTGCCATGTGGATTTCGCCATGCAGTTGGCATATGATTTACCCTGTGCAGCATTTAAAGGTCTCTATCATATTCCCCTCCTCCCCATTCCAGGGTGTACATATTGATGTCTTTTAGTCTCTCCTTCGTAGGCCTTTTGATGAAGACTGCACCATTTTAGTTGCTCAGCTTTGGCCTGCCTCCACTCCGTCCATGTTGTTCCAGAGATGTGGTCTTCAGAACTGTACACAGTATTTTAGGTGAGGTCTTTCCAGCAATCTATACAGAGGCAGCATCTCCTCTCTACTTCTGGTGGTGATACCTCTCCCTTTCCACTCTAGCATCCTACTAGCCCTCACAACTGTGTTGCCACACTCCTGGCCACCTTTAGGTCATCAGAGATGATTATCCAGGTCTCTCTCCTGCTTGACAGTCATCAGTAAACACTCCCTACATTTATTTTATTTTAAGTATTTATTTACAGTTTTGGTAACTGGGAAAGGCACACTGATCCAAGGCTCATTTCCAGGTGCGACCAGGGGAAACGGGAAAGAGGGGTTTTACATTACATTTAAACAACATAAGTAAAATGTTATTTACAGACAGTATCAAAAGAGAATACAACGAATTGTAATAATGTAGAATGTACTCTGCTTCTGGGCTTCTATTCCCTAAGTGCATTATCTTGCACTTTTTTGCATTGAAACCCAGCTGGCATATCTTTGACCACTCCTCGAGTTTTCTGTTCTCTGCTCATCCTTTCCACCCCCACGGCGTGTCTTCCCCATTGCAGATTTGGTGTCATCCCCAAAGAGGCAGGCTTTCCCGCTCCTCTGCAGTGTCACCTATAAAGACATTAAAGAGGACCAGTTGCAGCACTGATACCTGAGGTACCCAGCTGGTCACCCTACCCTCCTCAGAGTGAACTCTGTTTACCGCCACCCTCTGTCACCTCTCCCCTAATCAATTTCTTACCCAGATTACCACCTTTGTACCCACTCCTAAGCTATCCAGCTTGCTTAATAGTCTCCTATCTGGAATGGTGTTGAATGCCTTACTAAAATCTAGGTAGGCCACATCCACTGCTCCACCCTGATCTAGTTCCTTGGTCACCCAGTGAAAGACATTTATCAGATTCGTTTGACATGACCCCCCCTTCCCCATGAATCCATACTGTCTTAGGTCTTGTAACCTATTAGATTTAAGATATTACAGTATCCTCTCCTTCAGTAGTGATTCCATTAACATTCCCACCATTGATGTCAGGCCGACTGGCCTATAATTGCCGGCTACCTCCCTGCTACCACTTTTGTGAAGTGATGCAACATATATATATATATTTTTTTTACCAATTATTTTACCAGGTGAGACACACTAAGCTGAAAGCTTGTTTGCAGGTGCAACCTGGGAGCACAAGGAAGTTAAGTGACTTGCTCAGGGTCACACAGTATGCACCTAGGGGGCTGTGGGATTCAAACCCAGGTCTCTAGATTTTCAGCTCAGAGCCTTAACCCACTGCACCATACTGCCTCCTTAGGATATAACCTCCTCCAATCCTCTGGAATCACTCCTGTTTCCAGTGAGCTCTTAAAAAGGACTGTCACAGGTGCAGCTAGTACCTCCCTGAGCTCCCTCACTACTGTAGGATGTACACCATCTGGTCCCATTGCTTTGTCCACATTCAGATTAGTGAGACCTTTTAGGACTCTTTCTCCTCTGAAAAAGGACTAGTGTCTGCCCCCTTCCCTTCAGAGCTCAAGTTACTTTTTTGTGGCTTCTCCCCTTCTCCTTCCACTGTGAACACTGAAAAAAAATTTATTTGTTCAGGATATCTGCCTTTCCAGTTATTCATCTGCACAGTCCCCCTATCCCTTCTAAGCCTTTCAATCCCTCCCGTGGTCTTCCTCTTTTCACTTACATACCTAAAAATTGTCTTCTCCCCTTCCTTTAATGCTTGGGCTATTTTCTCTTCAGATTTCATGCTCCTTCATGCTTTCCCTGCTTCTCTCTGTTTCTCCTGATACACATCCCTATCCTCCTCTCTCTGTGCCTTCTTGTATCTTCTGAATGTTACCCTTTTAGCCTTTACCTTTTTAGTCATCTCTTTTGAGAACCATAGCAGTCCTATTTCCTCTTAATTTTACATACTTGCTTGACACAGAAGTTTGTTGCCTTTACTATGCTCCCATTTAGCTTTGCCCACTGTTCTTCCACCTCACCCAAATCATCCCCCCACCAGGTCATCCCTGAGGCATTCACCCTATATAAAATCTTCCTTTATGAAGTCCAGGACCTTTGCTCTAGTGTGGTTCAATTCTGCAACCATCCTTATACTGAACCACACTGTACAGTGATCACTGGTCCCCAGGTGGCATCCCACTTTGGCATCTGCAACACGTTTCCTGTTAGTGAGTACCAGGTCCAGTATTGCCCCATCGCGGTGTGTTTGCTGACTAGTTGTCTTAGGAATTCCTCCTGCAGGGAGTCCAGAATGTCCCTGCTTCTAATTCAAGCTGCAGCAGGCAGGTTCCAATCCACATATGGCAGATTGAAGTCCCCCACCAGCAGCACCTTTCCCTTTTCTGCCATCTTGCCAAGTGCTTCCACAAGTAACTCATCTAACCCCTTCTACTGTGCTGGAGGTCTGTAGATCATAACACTGTGAACAGTGGCTCTATTCCCCTTCTCCATGGTGACCCACAATGTTCCATGGTAAACAAACAAATCCTACAGCATGTGTAGAAAGACAAATGACTGACAGGTAGAAACCAGCTGTGGAGGGATTAGTTGACATTTCTAAGGAATATTTCTTTATGTTTTTTGTATCTTTTTTAATCTTTTTGAGATTTTTTTTAATTTGACTAATCCATTTTCTAAGTGCAAAAAGGCTCTTCAGGTGTGGGATATTGGTAGATACTCATACTTCCAGAGGATGCAAGGCCCTCAAACTGTGGCGGTGGGACTTACAGTATCATCCCCTGAGCGTGTGTGTGTCCACCAGTACCCCCACTCTATCAGGTCTTATTTCTTACCTTATATATACACTCCTCACCTGTTGAACACTCACCTACTGTCTTGTCTCATTACTTCAATTTAATATAATATTCATAAAATTGTACTTGCACCCCCCACATTTAAACGTGCACTGTTTTTTTTAAAGGGATCATTTTATTTTACTCTTTGTCTTACCCTTTCAGTGTCCCACTCCTTAGGGCTCTTTAGAACCCATCCCCTGCCTGCTGGACACACCTAAAACTACAAGTCTGCACCTCCAGGCTCCTTACCTTAGCAGTCATCCATCTGTTTCAGTATATTTCTGATGGGTAAACCCATCTGCCACCAGGGATGCAAGTTCTACAGATAGGGGCAAAGGCTGAGGAGTGGGTGTTGTTGGAGAGCATGAAGGCATTCACCTGGTATGCTAGAACATGGCTTTTCCTGTTTTGTCCCCTGCCCTCATTCCTCCTACCACCATCATGAGATTGCATGCTGTGGCATCTTGGGAAGCATGCATGGTGATGTGTTAACCTGTTTAATGCATCTCAGCCAAGCTACCACTAGGAGCCACTCAAGAAAAGTGTGTCACTCAGCCCTCCTCTTGGAGGAAAGCATCCTCATGGATAATTTGTCCACATCCCTACCTGCCTCTGTTCAGGAGACCAGCATGCTGAGCATATGCCCCACTGCTTGGCACCTAAAGCAATATCCTCTTGATCCCACCACCCAGGTTTTGATCATCCTGGTCCCATTATCTAATTTAAATTATCTGTATTTGGCCACTTTGTAAAGTGCCACCATTGACACTCTATCTTTTTTTCCATAAGTTTTTTTTTTCCTGATGGTTGGGGGGGGGTTCTGCATCTCCTTACTCTTCCTGCCATCACCAACCTCCCACCCTTGAAACATACCCACCTAGGTTCCCTCTCAGATTGTCCCCCATGTGGGGCAAGAGAGGGCTGTCCTCCCCACCCTGGAACACACATCCAGAAGTTGGTGTGGTTCTCGAGTGGCAGAACAGGCAGGAGAGAGTGACCGAGGCTTCACATGCCTGTTTCCAATTTCCACTTTTTTTGTCCCTCCCCCAACCGGTAGCTTGCAGTGATGCTGGACATGCATATGCATAGAGCCACCCATGATCTATGGTACTTGCTGCTGTCTCACCCCTCGTGAGTTGCGCTCACTGCCTGCCACAATACCGCAATGTGACGGAAATATAGGAGCGGTGAGGCTAGACCCCCTCCCTGGAAAAGGAGAACTGTTGGTTGGATCCTTTCCCTTCCCAGCCAAGCTCTAGTCATCTGAGTCTGTTCCCAAACCTGGTTTGCCACTATGTTGAGAGGTATGGCATCCAGCGCCTCAATCCTCTATGTCCATGAGCCAGCTATTTCCACACCCTCTTGACTGCATTATTAGTTACATCAAACTCTTGTTTGGTTCATCAGATATGGTCCTCAGCTATGTGAGAGTACTGCTAGAATACTACAACTTCCAGTGGCATAACAGAGACCCACATTTACCCTAGTGAGTCTGTCAGGAAACTAGTAATGTTATCAAGAGGATCAAACAGTGGTACATTTCATGGATGACACAATTCAGAGATTTTAAATTAGTTACTCATATGGGGGTCAGCAACTGGATTGTGTGACAGGACAGTGTTGCTTGATCACTGGCCTAGTGGCTGGAACACAGGTTTTAGGAGCAGGACAGCCAGGTTCAATTTCCTTGTAAGCCACTTAATCACTGTTTGTACCTGAGAAAGTCACTTAACCACATGGTATTGTACTTCAGTCTAGTAACTTTAAAAATGGATAGACGTAGGACCTCAACAAGATGTTGCATTTCTACTGGACATCCTGCTTAAACTGTAAAAAAATAGAAAAGAAAAATAACAATATGTGTTTTGACTAATGGGTGGCTGGGAACAACTGGAATTTCAGGAATATTACATTAAAATCCAATAGAATTTCCTGAAAGTTACATTGGTCCCAATGTTAAAACAGCCCTTACTGCAACACAAGCTGCATCACTCTAGGGCTGTAGCAAACTTCGGGTGTGACAGGGACCCTGCGCCCAATTTTATAAAACAGTGGGTCCCTGTGCCAAAGACCTAGGAGTTTCTGCAGTCACAGGCTTGCTCCAAACATTTGGCAGACCTGTGGTGACTGACAGCGGGATCTAGCCCCCTGCCCAGTGCAACAATAGAAGGGTCCCAAAGGTAGGGGGGTGACTATGCATGCCAGAAAGGGCCAGTGGCAGAAGCAGCATGCAGGGTGCCCTAGGGGTGTCGGGGAGATGGTGGACTAGCAGGGTGGTGATGTGGCACCTGGCAGTAGTACCTTTTCCAATGCCAGGCAGTCGATCAGCTCATGGTCCATGGAGGGATTGCACTAAGGCAACATGACCTGGCCCCAGGTGGGCACAGCCCTGGCACCTGCTGCAGAGGTGCCACAATCCACAACCCTGTAAGCAGGAGGCAGCCTACCACAACATGGGGGGCTGGGTACCAGGGGACTGTTGCAGTTCGCTGAGACTGTTCCCCTCTACCACTAGCAGGCCTCACACTGCAGCCAATGCTTCCTGCTTACAGAGTTTTGGATGGTGGCACCTCTGGGGCAGGTATCAGGGCTGTGTCCCCCAAGGGCCAGATCACTTTTCTTCCCTGCCAACCCTCCACGGACCATGATCTGGTCGACCACCTTGCATTGGAAAAGACACCTCTGCTGGGCAATACATCACCACCCTGCTAATCCACCATCTCCCTGATGCCTCCTAGTGCACCTCCATGTTGCTACTGCCCCGTCCCACTATGCTCAATCCCCCCAATCACTGCAGTGTATGGCAGTGGTGCAAGTGCCTTAGATCACCTCCTGGCTGATCTAAGCAGAGACCCCTGTTGCGTCCATGGTGGGTCTTCCAAAATTACAACTAAGGGGATGGTGCAGTCTCGTAATGGTGCTAACCCCCTTTGACCTTTTGTAAGGGAGCTTCTGTTGCAAGTGTGGTGAAGGGTGGATTGGGCGCACGGTATCCTGATTTCAAAGCAGCCTGCATTTGAAAATTGGGATTGCCGCAAAGTTTGCCACAAGGTGCCACTTGGGTCATACCTATTTGGCACAGGCACCTTGCATCAAACATAACCTTTTTAAAATCGGGCCCATTGAATCTAAATTTTGGCACATGGGGTGGGTGTTCAACAAATAAGTGATATGGGTGATGGAATGCGGCTCTAATGAGTTCTATCCCAATTCTGAACAGAGTTTTGAACACAGATTAGCAGAAGCCCTGGACTGAGTGAGAACAAAGTGAAATTACTTTCTGCTTCTACTGTGGTGATCCTTCTCGGTAGTAATCAGTGGCATCAGAGTGGAGTCTGCTCTGTTCTGCACATAATATACTGTTCGACCTGTAATTTGCTGTCCCTGGACTGTAGACACACAGGGAGATTTATTTACTGTTGTATAAGAAGAATAGCAGTTTGTGAAAAGCAGCACCATCTACGTCTGAGAGCTTGCATATAACATAACAAAAAAGTAATATTAAATGCACAATGAAAAAAAAGTTAACTTTTATGTTTTGACCATAGCTCTTCTTCAGGAATAATCTAAAAGAGAAAAAAAATCAAAGTTAGCTTTGCTTTTTTCTCATTCAGACAATTCCTGAAGAAGACCAATGGTAGAAACATCTATTTTAACTCTATTTTTGTATTTTCGGCGTGCATTTAATATTACCATTTTATTTTGTTTTCAGTCCACACACTGACACAGCACCTTGTTTTTTTTCTTTGTTCTTGCAAATAACAAAGAGTCTTACAGTACTGAATATACTGTAGTAATGAAAGAGGGACTTCCAGACTGCAGTTTATGGAAGGCAGAGGACCCTATCAGCTAGGATGAACTTCCTTTTAGCTAGATGTTTAGAGTTATTACCTTCAGGATTCAGCTTTCCAGGTTTGATTCCCAGCAAGGCTTGAAGCAGCATCTGCCCAGGCATTGGGAACAGACATAATTCCTTTGTTTAATTCTTCACAAAATACAAGCAGTCCATCTGATGATCACCCTGTCAAAAAAGACTGTTCTCATGGCCTCCTGATGTTTGTTCTTATTGATGGTTCCACCAAGCCGCATCAATGGGAATTTTGTCTATCGGCATTACAGCAATGGCACAATGCTGACAGTCAGCAGTGTGCCATCAGGGGAAGCAAGAGTTTTTGCAGGGGGCATCCCCCCAACCCCCGCATTATAGATTATCAGCTCTGAGTGGGAGTTTTTTCGGGGAGAGGGTGAAATCCCTTGAGAATGCAGTGTCGGCAATACCACAGACCAGGACAGCAAACTGCCAATTTTGAGGTATTTCCATCACTATGGCAATGGTATATGCTTATTGGTATATGGACAGTAAGGAACTTCTAACATTCTTGCAGGTTACAACTTTGCACAAATGTATAAAGGATGTTACTTGTTTTTGTGATCCAGTGAGTAATCAGTCACATACAATATGGAAGACACAAGTTACCAATGATATTACACTCTATCATATATTCTGTTTATAGCATGGTTTCAGTTTAACTGACTGAAATGTGTTAACCACCAAAAACAGCACTGTGTGGATTTTGCTGCATAGTCTGGATCACTACGGGGATGGCATTAAGCTGAAATGTCTTTTAATTTTTATGCCAAACAAATATATCAAAAGATATGTAAATTTCTGTAAAGGCTAAGTCTGATGGGAAGGATGCACTTTTTTCTTTTTACTACCAGCCAACTTTTAAATATTACAGTTTATATTAGAGAGTCTAGGAACCCAGTGTGCTGGCTTTGAAATCTAGGTTTTGATAAAGGGGAGTTCTTTCTGGATTGTGCATTTCTGTAACCTTTAACAGGGTCCCTAATGCTAAAAAATGGTTTTAAACTGTTCACTGCTAATACCAACTGGCTTTTCTCTGTAAACAAATGAAATTTACATTTTGCTTTGACAAAACACACATAAACCATGCATTTTTACTTGGACTGCAAGCTGTGGACCAGCTGACCACCACACTACTATATTCAACTCTTAATACTGGGAAAGCATCAGGGAACATGCCACACTTAATTTATATTATTTGGGGGGGGGGCTGTGACAGAATTTGACAGCACACAACCTAATCTAGGTCACAGAAGAGAACGGTCTCTCCCTTAATTGCAGAGTAACATCCCTGTTGGGAATGATGCTGCATTTTCCATGCATGCAGACAGAGCCATTTATAGTTCAGTCCCGCTAGGGATGAGTAAATCCCTGCAGTTTGTGGCCTACTTTCAGCTTCATTAATGTAATAAGGACTGAGTGAGGGGGAGGAAGAGAGACACCGAGGGGGCCATATGATGTCATGAAATTTCCTTCCTATCATTAAACACTACTATTTATGGTGTGGGGGGCAGTGCCGAAAGAAGCAAGCCTGACATGTAGGTTTATTATGCTACCTGCACAACACAAAAGGCTTTCCTCAGGCATTCTGAACCACACAATATTCAGTCAATTGAAAAGTCAATCTATTTCATAAAAGGAAAACAAATCTTTAACAAGGAAAATTGTATCCTGGCTTGCTCATGAGTGCCAGACACCTATACAGTTCTGTGTTATGCAGCTGCTGCAGAAACATAGTAACATAGAAGTTGATCTCAGATAAGGACTGCTAGGCCCATCCAGTCTGCCCGTATACCCTACAAGTCAAACAGGTCTTACCAATCTCTAAAGTGTTGACAGATTTTCATCTGATGCAGTTTAAAACCTGTTTATTACTGTATATTGTGTTAATGCACATGCACAGATCAATTAGCTTGTCTTCGTGATTTAGATGCCTGTGATTTCATGTTGGTAAATGTAAGGTGATCTACCTGAGGAAAGCTGTTTTAGGTCCTATGGAGCACCATCTGTTGGGTTCCTCTTGCTGCAGTGGAGAAGAAATGGACTTGGAGGGCCAGAATAGATATGGGGCTGATGCATAAGAATTAGTGTGTGGCCGCTGTCAGGAAGGCTGGAAACATGTTGGAGTGCATCAAAGAGGGTCATCAGCAGAGCAGCAGAAGTAATCCTGACACTTAATAAGCTTTTTCTGAGGCCTCACCTGGAGTACCATGTGCACCTCTGTGCTCCAGAAAACAACACGAGTTGGCAAGCAATGTGTTTCACATACTGTATAAGCTATACCCTTAAGAAAACTGTGTATTCTGAATGCCTGGGCAGACTAAACAATTGCAGCAGAGCCAGAAAGAAAAAAGGTTTTCTCGAGAGCCTTATCAGAGGTTATTTGCCTTAAAACCTACAATTTCATCAAGGATATAACGTATACCGTATGTGATGCACACTGATGAGGAGACTAATCTGGTGTTCTGTTTTTGAAACTCTAATTTTGATTTTAAAATGTAGCCTAAAAACAGAACATTTACGTACTCACCATAACAGCAGATCTTCAAGAAAATCTTTTCATCAGGTCACACCTATGGAACTATAGCCATCAAGCAATAGGACCACATGGAAACTTTGTCCCACTGTACATATACATGGTCAGCCCCTCTCCTGCCTCAGTTCCCCGCTGGAGACCATATTTGCAAGATCTTCCTCTAGGAATCTAAGGAGACAGTTGAAGTTTCCAGCTTCCTGGAGAGGCTGAAGCAACAGGTACTCCATCCTGGAGAGAGACAGGAAAAAAAAGCTTTGAATCTATGGGTGATGGAGGGTGGGTCGGCATGGCCTGATCAAAGATCTACTGTTATGGTAAGTATGTCACAGGTCTATCTTCTTCGAGGTTATCTCTTTCATTGGACCACTCCTACAGAATGAGTTCCAAGCAATACTGACAGCAAGACAGTCTGTGTGGCTGGAGGGTAGGGGTCTAAGAAAGGAGGACTTGAAGCACAGTTAGGCGAAGCCTGCCCTCCTCCTCCTAGAGGTAATGGCCAGACTGTAGTGCCTTGTGAAAGTGTGGACAACACTCCAGGTTGCAGCAGCACAGATTTCTGCAGCAGAATCATTCTTGAAACAGGCAACAGAAGTGGCCATGCCTCTGGTTGAATGGACACGAACAACACCAGGAAATTCCTAACTGTACTTCTTGTAACAGAAAGTAATACAGTTGGTCAACCATATGGACAAGCATTGTTTATAACCTGGAATGCCCTAGGCTGGCCCAGTGGCATGGAGGGCTGAGACATCATGACTTACCTCCTGCCACACTGGTGACCCATGTTCATGGTGTGAGTAAGTTGCTGGGGGTCAGCCAGGGAGGGAGAGGATTGAGCATCTAGAGGACAGTTCTCCTCTCCCAGGAGAGGGAGGAGAACATAGACTGGTGCTTTCCTGATACCTAGTGGTTGTTGGGTGTTGGCATACTGGGTACTGCACAAAGATGGGCAGAGGTGGAGCAATTGACTGGTGTGCTGGGTGCATAAGCGCATGCAGCATGGTCATTGATGGCATTGCATGCTCCTCCTCCTCCAGGCTTGAAGGCAGAACATTTTGAAAATATCCCAGATGCATCAGATGACTGCTGGCTTCTGCAGGCTCCATTCCTGAAAAGCAGGCCCTCACCAAACTGGATCCTGTCTTGATGGGTTGAGGAACTCCCCACTGCTCTGCCAAGGAGGGAAAGCTGTGGTGAAAGAAGGGAGATGGTAAGTCCTGTGGGGTCGGTGGCTGGGGCTGGGAAGACCAACATGAATGTGGGCAGACAGGGACGGGGGGAGTAAACAAAACAGGTGAAACTGGAATGCCCTTTTTCCCAGGGGTGAAAGAAACAAAAAGCTGCAAGGACATGCTACAGTCCTTTGTACGGTGAACATAATACCTGAGTATTCTATGTACATCTAATTTATGGAGCAATGCTTTCACTGGATTGGTATGCGCAGGAAAACAAACTGGGAAGTAGATGACCTGATTTAGAGTAAACTCAGACACAACCTTTGGTAAAGACTTAGGATTGGTACACAAAGACACCCTGTCTTTGTGGAAACTCATGTAAGGAGGCTTACACATAAGAGCCTGGAGCTTGGAAATCCTTCGAGCAGAAGTAATAGCAACTAAAAATAACTCTTTCCACAACAGAAAGCGACGCTCGCAAGCCATGGCTGGCTCAAAATAAACCAAAGTAAGCTTCTCTAACACAAAATTCATGTCCCAAGCAAGAACTGGATAGCAGAGGGAAGGCTTCAAGTATAGAATATCTCTCAAAAATGTTCAGGTCACGTCCAGTTGGGCCACAGTACGACCCTCAATAGGCACAAAGAAGGCTGATATAGCAGCCAAGTGCACTTTGATAGAGGGATTTTGCAGTCCTGCATCTGACAAGGACAGTAAATACTCCAGAACCTGATTCACTTGGCAAGTGAAGGATTCCAGGTGATGGGAAGTATTCCACAAAGCAAAACACTTCCACTTCATGGAATAAGTAGCCCTGGTGGAGGGCTTCCCGGCAGCCACCAGGACAGCAACCACTTTTGGGGACACTCCAGATCTTACAATGGCTATGTCTTCAGGAGCCAGGCATGAAGATGGAGTGACTTGAGGTCTGGAAGGACTATGGTTCCCTGTTCCTGTGACAGCAAGCTCTTGCACAGGGGCATGGGTACTGGTGGTTCCACTGCTAACTGCTGAGCAATGGAAACCATATCTGATGAGACCAGAAGGGAGCTACAAGAATTAGAGTGGCTTCCTCCATTTGGAGTTTGATTAGCACCCTCTGAATCAAAGGAAAGGGAGGAAAGGCATAAAGGAACCTTCCTTTCCTAGACAGGGAGAATGTACCTCATCAGAAAACTCCAGGCCCTACATCAAGCAAGCAGAAAAGTGGAAGTTTTGTGTTGAGTGGTGACACAAAAAGGTCCAACTCTGGATGACCCCACTTGTCGAACAGGTCTTCTACTACTGAGGTCAGCAGCTCTCACTCATGCCTTCTGGATTACAACCTTCTTAGCCTGTCTACCAGGATATTTTGGGTGCCTGGAACATGGACGTCTGACAGTTCTAGACCATGTTTCAGAGCCCAGTACCAAAATCTTATTGCCTCCCTGCACAGGGGGTAAGAATGAATCCCCCTTGATTGTTTATGCAGTATACCACACTAACACTGTCTGTCTGAACTAGCAGAGATCCCAGGGACAGATGGTTCTGGAAAGTTTGCAAATCATACAGAATGGCCCTCATCTCCAGGATTTTATGTGGAGAAAGGCTGCCACTTTGGTCCAAGTTTCCTGTGTCAGATGGGAGCCCAGATGTGCCTGCAGCCCAACCCCGAAGTGTCTGTGGTGAGAATTTTCTGATGGGAGGGAATGAGGAAATGAACCCCCTTTAGAAAGTTGCTGGATTCCATCCACCACTGTAGCACCTTGAGAACAGGAGACGTTACTAGGACCCACTGTTCTAGGTCATCGATATGCTGATCTCACTGGACCCTCAAAATCCACTGGGGGATTCTCTTATGCAACCACACCAGGGGTACTTTGACAATGGCTGCTGCCATCAGGCCCAACAGTCTCAGAAATGTCTGGCTGTGACATACCTGCTCTGAGAAATCATCTGGGCCAGAGCTAAGAGATGTTCTGCCATGTCCTGGGGCAGGAAGGTCAAGCCTTTTGGCTGTGTCCAGTATTGCCCCTGTGAACTGCAGATGCTGACTCAGAGTAAAGACAGACTGAAGTAGATTGACAGTGATCCCTAGGGCCTTGAACTGCTGCCTGGTATGTGCTAGGGTCTGAGACAGTTGCTCCTTGGACTGAGCTTTAAGCAACCAGTCATCAAGAAAGGGGAAGACATACAGTCCCTCTCTCCTGAGGGCTGCTGCCACAACTGTCAGGCATTTGGTAAATAATGAACATTTCACCAGCATTTATACACCTAAGAATGATGTGTCATCAGACCAATGGGAACAATTTTTACGGGATTACCCAACAATAAACATATTATCATAGAGAGGGATGTGGTTACAAGATTGGACAACCCAAACATATATAAATCACCAGGACCAGATAATCAGCATCCTGCCATGTTGAAGCAGCTTGCTGGTGTCCTGGCAGGACCCTTAACTGATATCCTGAATAGCTCATTGTTAGAGGGTATGGTACTTCAGGCTTGGAAGGAAGCCTCTATCATACTTGTCCACAAAAAGGGCTCAAAAACTGATTGTGGTAATTTTAGACCAATTAGCCTAACACCAATTGCAAGTAAGATAATCAAAGGTATAATAAGAGATCTGATATGTGCTCATATTGTCGAAATGGGACTGGTGGACATAAATCAACATGGATTTCAGACAGGTCATTCATGTTTAACTAACTTGTTGCACTTTTTGATCCTGTTAGCAGTGCCTTAGATGGGGGCTTACTGTTTGATATCCTGTATCTAGACTTCTTAAAGGCTTTCAATACCTTTCCACACAACCAGCTAATAGAAAGATTAATTGACATTAGACTAGATATTAATATAGTCAGATGGGTTAAAGCTTGGCTTGAGGGGAGGGAACAGAGGGTTTGTCTGGAAGGACATCTATATTCATGGGCTAAAATAACTAGTGGGGTACCACAGGGTTCAGTATCGGGCCCTACTTTATTTAGTATCTATGTGTCCTTGTTGAAGATGTCCCAGTTCTGCTGGATTTTAAAGTTTGCAGACAATGTTAAAATAGGTAGTATAGTGAATGATGAACTAGCTATAACATGGAAATAAAGTAGGGGAGTAGGGGAGGGTAATTGGGAAACAAACTTATTCTGAATCTGGATAAGTGTAAAATTATTCACATGAGAAGTAAAAACTCAAGGGTCATATACTACCTGTATGGTAAACAAATTCCAATATCAGAGATGGAGAGGGACTTGGGGGTACTGGTGACAATCTATCTGCATCTGAACAATGTAAAGCTGCAGCCAGTAAGGCAAATAGCATGTTGGTTGCATTCATAGGAACATCAAAAGTAGGGACATGAATGTGGTACTCCCCTTGTATTCATCTCTGGTATGACCACACTTCGAGTATTGCATCCAGTTTTGGCCTCCACTCAAAGTTAGCAGATGTAAAAATGATTGAGAGAATCTAGAGAAGAGCAATCAAGGATATTGGCCAACTAAAGAACATGCATTATGGTGACAGATTGAAACAGCTTGGATTGTATTGGAAACAGCGTGGATTGTATAGTCTTGAGTACAGAAGACTTAGAGGAGACTTGTGTCTGTTGTATAGAGCTTTAAACAATGCTGATGTGTGGGAATCCAAAGGCGTAACTATGAATAGAGCCAGGAGTAGTAGAGTCCAACAATATCAGTTAAAAGGAGAGTTCCTTAAAACAAATAGATTAATTTTAATAAATTTGGGAGGCAGTATAGCGCAGTGGTTTAAGGCTCTGAGCTGCAAATCTGGAGACTTGGATTTGAATCCCACAGCCCCCATTTGCATACTGTGTGACCCTGAGCAAGTCACTTTACTTCCCTGTGCTCCCAGGTTGCACCTGTAAACAAGCTTTCAGCTTAGTGTGTCTCACCTGGTTAAAAAATTGGAAAAAAAAATGTAAGGGGACAGTGATTCAATCAGAGAGTGGTTACCATGTGGAACAAATTACCTACTAAGGTGGTGACCAGTGCAATGATAGATAGCTTTAAAGCATCCCTGGATGTCTTTATGGGTGATAGGAAATATGCCTTTTTAGAGTAAAAGTAGTCAAGTCTAATGGACATCCTGCTTATGACTCGTACTCTTCTATGATTCTATGAAAAACCCGTGGCACAGATGACATGCCAAAGGGCAATACCCTGAACTGATAGTGCTCCCCCTGGAACAGAAACCTGAGGTACCTCCTGTGAGTGGGGCAAATCTTGATATGAAGGTGAGTGTCCTGCTTGTCCAAGGAGCATATCCAATCCCCTTGTTTCAGGAGTAGCAGCAGGCCTTGCAGAGTGACAATTCAAACTTCATGTACTGAATGTAGAAAGTTCGGATTTCTCAGATCCAGAATTGGAGTCAAGTCCACCTTGGATTTGGTGATGTGAAAGAAATGAGAATAGAACCCTATGTTTCTTTGTTGCCAGGGAACTGGTTTTATGGCCTTCTTCTGTAACAGTGTACATATTTCCTCTAGCAGCACTGGTATGTTATCCGGGGGATAAGTTTGAGGGAACAGGTGGCAGGTCTGGAGGCAACTTCAGAAGTTCTAGAGCATGGTACTGTTCCATTAACTGCAGGACCCAAGCATCTGTAATGAGTTCCTGCCACTACTCTAGGTGTAGGAAAAAACAATCCCTACCACCACCTCCTGATTTAGTACTGGGGGGACAGGAAGTAGTCATGTGAAAGCAGATCCGGCAGCCAGGGTCATACTTCCACCTGTAGGGGCTTTGGACTGGGCACCTGTGGAGGAAGCTGGGGCTGGCAAGGCTGAGACTGCTTTGTTTTAGCCTGTTGTCTAGCCCCTGATCTGGGTTTGTGAGAGGCCTATGAAAGGGGACACTCTGGCTACTTCTGGGCTGTGTGTGGTAGAGGGAGTGGACGGACCTTAGAGTCCTCCCCAATGCTTGTAGGTCATTGAGGATATCTTGCACATCTGCCCCAAAAAGCTTGTATCCTCTGAATGGAGCATGAAAACTGGATTGCTGAATATCAGTAGCAAATCCTGACACCCTTAGTCAAGCATGCCTTCTTAGGCAAATGCCAGCCTCAGCTGCTCTGAATGAGGCATCTAAAATGTCATAGGTGGACCTTAAAAGGTGTTTATCTACATCAACCCCAGTCAGAAGGGCCTTGAGCATCTCCTGTCTCTGGGGACCCTCTGGAAGGGACTGAGCTGCAGCTTTAGCCATTTTTAAAAGGGTATTCTGGTATTTAATCATATGGACCTGGTAATTTACTAATCTAAGGCCCAGAGAGGCAGAGGCAAAGTTTCTTTTTCCCTTGAGATCCAGTTTCTTGAACTCTTTATCTTGTGGGGAGAGAACTGAGTTACCTAGTCACCTTAGACCTATAATGGGCTACTTTTATCACCACTGAATCAGCCTCAGGTTGGCCTGCGAAAAAAGGCTTTTTGGATGAGACATGGTATAGCTTGTCTGCCTTCCTTCGCATGGCAGGAATCATGCTGGGTCTCTGCCAGGTGGTCAGGGTGCTATTGCAGCAGGCAGAAGAGGAATGGTTAGGAGTGGAGATTCTGGAATTTCTAGGACCTCCTTTAAATCCCTAATAGTGATATCTTCCTCCTCAGCATTAAAACCCCATTGCAGCCTGGAGCTGCCACATCATAAAGAGGAAGGTTGGGTCTCAGGAGGTGACCTCTCATATAGTGTGTGGAGTCCTCACCCTGAAGAATCCATATTTTCCTCTGCGGGACAAGATCAGTGATGGTGGCGTATGCTCCATGTCGATGGGTGGCCTGATGGTCACCAAGAAGGGATTTGAGATTCGATGGATGGGAGGTGCTGGTTCTGGCATCCAACATGGTGACTGCTCTAGGCTGGCCTGTCGTCACTGCCTGCATAGGAGAGGAAGAGGTAGAAGGCCCTGTATTATCTCCTAGGAAGGAGGAGAGCACTGTCTGATAGTTGATGGTGCCCTGTAATAGTGGGGCACTTAGTCACATCGATGGGGGTGGCTGTAGCTCAGACTTTGACAGGCCATCGCTGGCGATTGAAGGACCAGTGGAGCTCGCTGCCAGCTGACCTTGAGGGTCCTGAGGTCTGAATATCATGGCCTGTGGCATCGATGAGGGTAGCCCCAAAATTGACAGGCCTTCGCCGGCTGTGGTAGGTCTTGTGCAACTCATTGCCAGAGCAAGCCTTGTGGGTAGTGAGGTTTGGATGGCAGGAGTCATTGATGCAAAGTTGTCTATGGCTCTGCAGTGGTTGGCGTTGAGGGAAGTGGTGACCAAGAGTGCACCCGAGGGGGGGTTTATCCTTACTATTTATCCTTACTCTGTTCCCAGTTCCAGTGGCTGTGCTTTCCTGAAGACTTCTCCTGGACCGTGGAAGACCATGAGCCCGAGGAATGGGCCTGTTACAGGGCAGAGCTCATTCCACGGAGCTCTCTCTCCATTCTGGCTACCTGTTGCTCAAGAAGGAAGGTTTTCAGGGCCTTTTGACAGCATTGCTGGGTAGCTTGGTTAAACTTCAGACAGATCTCTTAGGCCTCGATGTCATGGCCCAGTCCAAGACAGCAGACACAGACGTGCTCATCACCGGAGTAAATTTTTCTACCACACTCACAGTAAAGGAAGAGTTTAATGGTGTCTTTCGTTCTTGCATATATGACAATGGCAATCACTTTAAAGTATAGTGATAGCTACTGGGGTGAGAAAAATAAAAATAGTTACAGAATTTGAGGTCGACTGCAACAATGACATCTCCATGGAGTCCGGCTAGTATGGTTGACAATGGAAATAGAACTGAGGAGGTAGTGGGGCCACACATGTTTTGTGCAGTGGGACATTGACATCATATGTCGACATGTGCAGCCGCTGATAGGCTGCTAGCAAAAAAGTTTCCATGTGATCCTAGCGCCTGACTACTATAGTTCCATATGTGTGGCATGCTGAAAGAGATATCCTTGAAGATGATCAGGTGTTACTGAGAGATTCTATTCACCTCTGACTTTTTGAGAAACACATAAACACAGAATTTGTTACCAGATAAGAACTGCTTGGCCTACCTAGTGTGCCCCTTTTTTCTTTGCCTATACTTTAACTGCAAACCTGCATACCTGGGTTTGAATCCCATCAGTCCCCACTTGCATACTATGTGACCCTTAGCAAGTCACTTAACTTCCTTGTACTCCCAAACAAGCTTTGGCTTAGAGTGCCTTTCCTGGTTAAATGTTTCCTTCCCCCCTTTCCTTTCCTTTAACTACAGACCCTAGCTTATCTTCAGCTATCCCTCTGAATTCCAGCTGAGCTACCCTTGTGCCTGTCCCTTACAAGCTTGCTGACCACCATAGTTTTTTCCTAGCTACCTCTACTGGTAGACCATTCCAGATATCCACTATTCTTTCCTTGAAGAAGTACTTCCTTACATCCCTCCTAAATTTCTCTCTTCCAGTTTCATTGCATGTCCCCTTGTTCTTGTGCACCTTCTTCTCTGAAAAATATTCCCCTTCTGTACCTTGCTCAACCCTATGAGGTATTTATAGGTTTCTATTATATCTCCCCTCTCCCTCCTCCCTTTAAGGGTGCACATATTGAGATCCCTTAGCCTTTTATCATAAGGCATTTGATTTATCCACTGCACTATTTTAGTTGCCTCTTCTGCTCCCTTTGTTCTGCCCTGTGGGTGCCGCAGGGCTCTGTTAGCCATGTCTGTTCACATGTATATGCTGTCAAGACATTATAAGGCATTATGGGCTGAGTTTTCACTGCTATGCAGATGATACTCAGCTCTATATGTCCTTTTTACCCAAACAGAATGACACACTATCGGTCTTTAACAGCTGCCTCACTGAGATTCAGGACTGGATGAGTGCTAACTGGTTAAGACTGAACCCAGACAAGACTGAGGTGCTGGTAGTGGACCCAGGTCACTGAGTAGAGAAGTTGACTCCTGGGTTTCCCTCTAGCCTTGTGCTAGGGGGAAACCAGTTGAGACCTTCTGAACAGGTGTGGAATCTGGGCATAATTCTTGACAGTGGGCTGATGCTGAAGGCACAGCTATCAGTCATTGTCAGGTCTTTCTTTAATCATCTGAGGAATATAGCCTGGATAAAACACCTAGTTCCACACGATGACCTCTGGTACTGGCTCATGCCTTTGTTTCTTTGTGTCTTGATTACTGTAATGCTCTATATCTAGGGTTGCCAGGGTGGACCTCCGCCATCTGCAGCTGGTGCAGAACGCAGCATACAGGTTGTTGACTGGATTGGTAAGATCATGCCACATCACTCCCATGCTGCGCAAGCTGCACTGGCTGCCAGTGCGATGGAGAATCACCTTCAAGGTCGTGTTGCTGATCTATAAGACCCTACCGGGTCAGGGGCCGGCTACTTGCAAGATCTCCTTCGACCTTACCGCCCTCTCTGCTCACTCCACTCCACCAATGAGGTAATGCTAGAGATTCCCATGGTCCGTCTTCAGTCATCTGGGTTCTGAGCTTTTGCTTTTATAGCCCCGACCCTGTGGAATACTCTACCTCGTCGGATTCAAGAGTGCCTGTCCACAGAGTCCTTTAAGGCAGCATTAAAACTTATTTGTTTGAACAAGCTTTTATTGGATAGCTTATTCTGTTTTATTGTTTTAGTATTTATATTTATGCTTTTATTGATGATTGTTTTTACTATGTATGTGCACTTTGACTATTGAAAAACGCAATATAAATAAATTTGCTTTGCTTTGCTTTGCTTCTATATGGCTGCACCTCTGATGGACCTATTTAAAAGTTCATTTGAAACAGAAGTGGTCCTGGAGCACTGGGGGAGGGCATATGTAGTCTCACTTCACAAAAGTGGCAGTAGGGAAGAGGCTAGTAATTATAGGCAAATCAGCCTGATTTTGATGGTGGGAATGTTAATGGAATTACTGCTGTAAAAAGGATTGTGGAATATTTTGAATGCAGCGGGTTACAAGACCTGAGGCAGCATGGATTCACGGGGGGGTCATGTCAAATGAATCTGATACAGTTATTTGAGGTGGCCAAGGAACTAGATCAACATGGAGCAGTGGATGTAACCTACCTAGATGTAGTAAGGCATTCGACACATTCACGTAGGGAACTTGTAAGCAAGCAGTGTAGCTTAGGAGTAGGCCCAAAGGTGGTAATCTGGGTAAGAAATTGGTTAAAGGGATAGGCAGCAAAGAGTGGTGGTAAATGGAGTTCACTCTGAGGAATGGAAGATGACCAGAGTGGTGCCTCAGGGATCAGTTCTTGGACTGGTCCTCTTTAATGTCTTTATAAGTGACATGCTGAGGAGCTAGAAAGGAAGGTCTGCCTCTTTGTGAATGACACCAAACTCTGCAATAAGGTGGACACTCCAGGTGGAGTGGAAAGGATAAGCAGTGACTTGAGAAAACTGGAAGAGTAGTGAAGGGTATGGCAGATGGGTTTCAATGCAAACAAGTGAAAAAGAATGCACTTGGAGCACAGAAACCAAGGGGTGGAGTATAAATGGGGGTGGTGGTACTGGCAATCACCAAGCAAGAAAGGGCCCAGTGGATGATCATGTTGGATGACCTAAAGTTGACCAAGCAGCGCAACAAGTCAGTTGGGACAGCAAGTGGGATGCTGGGGTGCATAGGGAGGAATACCACCAACAGAAAGAGGGAGGTAGTCTTGCCTGTTTATGGATCATTGGTTAGACCCCACCAAGAGTATAGTGTCCAGTTCTCATCTCCGGAAGGACATAGACAGAGTGCAGGTGGTTCAGAGGAGGGCAATAAAATGGAAGATATGACAGATACCTCTAAATACCTCATGGGGGGGTAAACAAGTACAAGAGGGAAGTATTTTTCAAGAAAAAAGGTGTTCAAGAATCAAACATGCTATAAAGCTGGAGAGGGGTAGGTTCAGGAGAAATGTCAGGACAGGAAGTACTTCTTCACAGAAAGAGTGGTAGATCCTGAAACAGCTTCCCAGAAGAGGTGATAGGGGCAAAACCATGGTGGGGTTGAAGAATGCATGCGATATGCATAAGGGAACGTTAGTGGAAAGGAAGGGAGGGAGGGAGAATGGGCTGGGGATCAAGCAGGATCTGCAGTGATACTGTACATAGGGAAACATTGGCAATCTAGATGGACCAAGTGGTCCTTATCTGCTGACAAATTCTCTGTTTCTATATTTCTGTGAGATGATTGTGCCCACTTCCACCAAATGACTGGGAGCATGTACTGCAGATCCCTCATACAGCAGCCCACCTGATCTAATGGTCTACACTATTATGTCTGTGGGGAGCAAACAAAGATTTGTGGAGATGAAGGAACTCTAGGAAATATTGTGGTAAAGAAAAACGTAACTATACTATTGAGTTAAAAAATGTGGTTTCTGCTGTGGAAGGTTATTTAAGTTCTTGTTGGTTTAAAAATAATTTGTTGATAGTTCATGTTAATCTATCACTGCTTTCTGCTGTAAATGAACCCCTGCAGTGCAAGCAGGCACTGAGGTGTGAGCAGGTGTGTATAAGGTACACTTAACAAGGCTAGTCATGAATCCCAAAGTGGGTCAGCCAGTGGCAGCAGAAGTCTGTGCATGCATGCATACATATGGAGTTAGCCAGCTATGCTGTCTCATCGTGGTTTGCAGATCATGTTCTTCCTGTAAGGAGCTGTAGGTCAGCCCTGGCCTTTTCCCTCCCAGTCCACATGAGACAGATCTCAAGTAGATATCCTTGTTATTACAGTACACAATGTTCTCTGGCTATTTCATTAAATTGTCAGCTATCAGGAAGTCAGCTACTTTTCCAGCTGGGAACATTTTTGCTTTTTGT
This sequence comes from Neoceratodus forsteri, assembly GCA_016271365.2. NCBI lineage: Eukaryota > Metazoa > Chordata > Ceratodontiformes > Ceratodontidae > Neoceratodus > Neoceratodus forsteri. The sequence continues at coordinate 602,707,199 of CM057449.1, read as the reverse complement.
CAGATATATCTATATTACTTAGAGGGAACAGTCAGCACAAAGGACCTTCACACTCAAGTGCGGGGCTGGTTCCAATGTGCACTTTGTGTGCAACAACATTTTGGTTTACTTTCTGTTTACTATAGCATATCAGATTGTATCACACTAATTTTGTTTAGTTGTAGCCTAGCTTCTTCTTTCACTGAAAATCTCAGAATCACCTGCAGCTGACATCAGAGTTGTAGGCAGAAATGGGAGGTTGAATAGCCTGCAGTGCATGTTAGTGCTTTTCATTTCTGATCAGACATTTTCCAGGTCTACTTTTCTTCAGGGATTATGTACAGTCATCTATGACTACTCTATGCTGAGAGAACAGCAGGACTGACAAACAAAAGATTAGAAATTATATAAACGGTATCATATAATAATCAAAAAAAAAATTCCTGAGCTCTGATTGGTCAGTGTATGCCTGAAACAGTGATGTTATCTCAGTACAATATCACTGTGTGAAATCCAACCAAATATGTGACCACATCTTACCAAAGTAGTTTGCTGTCTTGTAATTAAACTAGCAAAAGCTTAGGTTCATATAAAAAAAACTTGTTTACTAATATTGTGGGGACTAACATATTTGTCATGGCTAAAACATTTCATAGTTAGGCAGAGAACAAGTGTCAGATCATCTCCTTTATACTATAGGAACATCTGTTTTATAGTATTAGTTTTACAGTTTTATTTTTTAAGAGGAAGCACACCACATATGGATGGACTGCATCATGGGTATTCAAATACCTACTTGCCTAGTATCACATAACACACTACAGTGATACCAGACAATAGATTATTTGCATACCCATGATGCAGTGCTTTTATATAGGGAGTGTTTCCTCAAAAAAAAAAGGAAAAAATAAAACAGCTAAACTAATACTATAAAAGAGATGTTCCCATAGCATAAAGGAGATGTGGCACTTGTTCTCTGCCTAACTATGAAATGTTTTAGCCATCTACATGTGCTAATTTTTCTCCCACAATATTAATAAATAAGAGCCATTGTATAATAGCAATAATGCCCAACACGGTGTGGATCAGGTAGAGATAATGTTGTTTTTTTTCAGGTGTTGGATGAATTTGGTCTGCAACCTTGTACTCAGCTAACTGAGGTGTGATATTATCCCAGTATGACACATGCCTTGTTGAGTATTATTGCTTAAACTTGCACTGCAGGATATTCAATACCTACTGCTTTGATGTCAGCTGCAGGGTGATTCTGGGATTTGTCAGAACAAAATATATCCTAGAATTAGGTATAATTAGTCTGATGCAATCTACTACACTACAATAAGTAAATCAAAATGTTTTTGCACACAAAGTGCACATTAGGACCAGCCCCACACTTGAGCGTGGGGGACCTTTCTGCTAACTGCTCCCTTTTAATGCATTGCAAAAGAGAGCATTCACATACCATATCAGCATGCTATTCACCTCTTTCTATACAGCAGAAACATCATTAATCATGATCTGGTGCCCATCTTCAAGAAGGGGACAATGTAAAACCAAGGTGACTACAGGCCCATCAGCCTATCATCAGTGCTGGAAAAGGTCCTGGAAGACATCATCAAGGACAGAATAATGGAGCACGCAATAGAGGCCAAAGTTCTTTCCCACTCTGATTATGGCTTTATGATGGGCTTTTCATACCAAACCATCCGGATCACCTTATTTGAGGTGGTGACCAGCGAACTGGAATGGAGTCAGGCTATGGCTATACTTTAACTGGTTTTCAGCAAACCGTTTATTACTGTGGCACATGAAAAGGTCCTGGGCAAAGTATACCAATGTAGTATATATGAAGCATATATAAGCTGGCTTGGTAACAGGCTTGTAGGCAGAAACAGAGGATTTTGGTACACGGGCACTACTCTGGAGTGGGGTACTCTGCAGAATTCCTCAGGAATTGGTGTTGTAGCCGCTGCTGTTCAACATTTGCATCAGTGATCTGGAAGCTATGGTCTCCACCAGGCTGCTGAAGTTTGTAGATGGCACTAAACTGGCCAGGGTGGTGGACTTCCTTGAGGATGGGGACCAACTTGAAGAAAACCTGAACAAGCTGGGTGATTGGCTAGATTCCTAGAATCTTACAGTCACTGTAGTCAACTACAAGTTACTAAACATGGATAGGAAAAACAAAGGTAGGATCATCATACTGTGTGGAGCTCCTCTTATTGCAGTGAGAAGAAAGGTCACAGATGTCACAATCAAAAAACAAGTTGATGATGAAGCATGGTGCACCAACTGTCAAGAGAGGTTGTAGAATGTTGGTTTGCTTCAGAAGGAGAATGATCATCAGGGCAGGGCAAATTATTATCCCATTTTACAAGGTTCTGGTCAGGCCCTACCTGGAACACAGTGTGCATTGCTGGACTTTGGAATACAAACAGGATCTTAAGGTAGTAGGAAGGGTGCAATGCAGGGCCACGTAAAGGATTAGGGGTATGGAAGACAAAGCTGTGAAGAAAGGGTAGTATTCCACATGTTCACATTGGAAAAAAGGAGGATGAGAGAGAGCATAATCTCAGCTTTCTCTGTACTCAATGGAATCAACAAGATCAAACAGATAAAAATGTTTGAGCTGTTGTCCTCCTGCAGGACATGGAGACACTCCCTGAATCTCAGTGGGGATACATTTATACTTAATATTAGGAAGCTTTTCTTCTCCCAGATGGTGGTGTACCTATGGAACAGCCTACCAGCAGATAAAGTGAACATGAAGATGGTAAAGACATGCATGGTAAGCCTAGACAATTTCTGCTTACCAAGGGAATCACTGGATACCCTGGGTAAGAGAATGGGCAGAAGCTGAGAGAGGGAGAGCAGCTACCCTACTGCAAGGAGGTGATTTACTGAGTACATTGAACTGAATTCTTAATTCAGGGACCTGTAATAGTAAGTAGAAGTCAATGTTTTGGTTCTCTGTTTTTGGGGTTGTCTTTACTTGGTGTAACTTCAATTTGCCAGAGAGGTAATCTAGCTGGGAGAATATCTGCAGTCATTTGTGACTAGATCTATTACTGAAACTGTGAAAGAGGTGTCTGATAAGGGTAGTAGCTGAAGAAGGCTTGCAGGACTGTGGATTACAAACAGGAGTTGACTGTGGACTCTGTTCACTGCAGAAGCTGAGAGAGGGAGAGAAACTACCAGCTATCTTTAACTAGAGCTGTGTTTTGCACTATAGGTTACAGATGAACGTCTTTTTTTACCAGATTGTTGATTGTTTTTGTAGACACTGAGTACCAAAGGAACAACCCCCACCCAACCCAATTCCTCAACCACCCACAGGTGCTCTACCTTTATAGTGAAAGGCCAGGCCACACCTACTTAAAGACACAGGAACAGTTAAGCAGCACAGCACAAGCAATGGCCAAGCTGGTATATAGGCATAATTATAAAGGGCATAGCTAGCAACTAGGTCCACAAAGGGCACATACAAGAGGAGGAAAGAGAAGCTTTAAGTCACTACAGAAGGAAAAAAGACAGGGAGAGAAGAAGAAGAAGGAAAAAAAAGGTTAGCTGCTGCAGGTCTGTCTCTGAGCAAGTAAGAAGGAGACTACTGAGGAATACAGGAACTTCATGTATCAGAACAGGAAGGGCAGGAGCTGTAAGGGCACAGAGGCAGTAGGATAGTAAGGAGAAAAAACAAACAAAAAAAGAATACAGAGCGAGGAAAGAGAAAGCATACAAAACAACAGTTGAGGTTCACAAATAAGACATGATGGGAGTGGTGCAGTGCAGTGTCTGTGGAAAGGCAGTCTTCTGGGAGACATTCTGGAGGATGCGGTGTTGTCCCATCTGCAGGCACCTCTCTTGGCTGAGGGAGGAGGTTCCTTGTCTCCAGGCTGAGTTGGCCAGGATTTGGGGGGGATCTCCACTCCCACCCAGGGACCACCAGGGCCGCAGCCGCTGCCTCAGAGGTTGCCAAGAGAGAGGAGTGGTTGGACCATGGTGGGCTCAGGGAGGGTGAGAGTGGTGGAACAGAGGTCTATCCCTCCCATTGTACCTCTCCACAATTCATATGCCATTCTGGCAGAGCATGCTTCCTCTATGGAGGCACCCACAGTGGAGACCCAGAAGGATGCTGGGAACCTCTACATAGGAGACCCACAGAAGGATGGTATGGGACCCCACAGGGGAAGGAAACAACTCCTGGTGGGGGACACAATTGTTGGGGGGATAGAACTGGGGGAGGGAGTGGAGAGGGAGGTAAGGTGCCTGCCCATTGCCATGGCTTGGAGGGACAGGGAGAAAATCCTCAGGACCACATGAACAGCTACACAGGGGAGGGAGTTGGACATCATTGTCCACCTAGGGACAAGTAACCTGGCTGGGAATGGGTTCAAAACAGTGCAAGGAAAGATGTGGAGTTGAGGAGTGGCCTTAGACAAGTAGCACACATGGTAACCTTCTCAGAGCTGCTGCCTGTCTGTGGCATGGGTGAGGCTAGGGTGCTTCACACCATAGGATTCAATCAGTGATTGAAAAACTGGTGCAGAGCTCAGGATTTTGGCTTCATTGAGGACTGGGGGTCCACCTGGAGGGATACAGGCCTATACTTGTGCAATGGTCTGCATCTGTCCAGGAGGGGAACCAGGATCCTAGGTGATAGGTTTAAATGCTTCATTGGAGCCAAGGGGGCTGGCACTAAAAGAAGCAGGAAAATCCCAGCCCCCCCCCAGAAAACAGGGTAGGTAGTGAGGTAAACACCAAAATAGAGAAGTTGATAGGGAGAAGGGCAGGGGTAAATGGAGAAAAAGGCAAAGGCAGTAAGGAAAGGGATGGGGCTAAAAGTGGTAAGGCCATCAAAAAATGGAGGCAATGAGTACCAACACCCATAGTCTGGGAATCAAGTTCCCTGAACTAGTAGCCTTGATGGAAAAGGGAAGCCTGGATATCATGGCAGTCACAAAAACATGGTACACAAAGAATCATAACTGAGATGTCAACATATCGGGGTATACAATCTACAGGAAGGACAGTGAGGGAAGAAGAGGAGGAGGAGTGGCTCTCTATGTAAGGGAGGGGATCAAAGCAGTGGAACTAAAGGGTAAACAGGGAGGAGATGAGGCACTGTGGGTCACCCTGGTGACAGGAATTGGCACCACAATCTGCATGGGGGTTGTATACAGACCCCCATCTCAAGGGGAGGAAATGCACAAGGAAATGATAGAAGGCATCCTTAGGATGGTAGAAAAAGGGGAGAGATTGTTGATAGGGGACCTGAATATGCCAGATGTTAACTGGAGCACCTTTTCTGCAGCCACATCCAAGAGCAGGGTGATTCTTGATGCCCTACAGGGGGCTTGCCTCAGACAGCTAGTGTTGGAACCCACTCAAGAGGGAGCAGTCTTAGACCTGGTACTCTCAAATGGGGAATGAGCGAGGATCTCAGATTCAGAAGTTGGTAGCCATCTGGGAACAAGTGACACCAAACAGTGTGGCTCACGATAAACACAGCTGTAGAGTCAAGTCATACAAATGTAAGGGCACTGGACTTTAGTAGGGCTGACTTTGGCAAACTGGGAGAGTGCCTCAGAAAAGTACTAGCAAACGGGCAAGTAGGGGGGTGGAGGAACAATGGGGAAACATAAAAACTGCCATCACAGACAAAACAAGCCTTTGTGTGAAGCAAATAAACAAAGCAAAATGAAGGAAAAAACACTATGGTTCTCAAAAGAGGTGGTGGGAAAGGTTAGAGAGAAACATATAGCATTCAGGAAGTATAAGGAAATAAAGAAGGAGCAGGACAGAGAACTGTACCAGTTAAAGCAAAAGGAAGTGGGAAAGGCAGTCAGAATAGCAAACTGAGGAAAAAATATCCAACTTGGTTAAGAAGGGGTATAAAACCTTTTATAGATACATTCGGGAGTGAAGAAAGACCAAAGGAGGGATAGTGAGGTTTCATAAAGGGGAAGGGGTGGGCAGAGGGTGACAGTGAAAAAGCAGAGATAGTGAATGAATACTTCTGCTCAGTATTCACAAAACAAGAGATGGGGGAGGTACCTAATCCAATCAATAGAAGCACTCTGGGGTCGATACCAATCCATTCACAGAAGAAAGGGTTCTGAAAGAACTCCTGAAACTGAAGATGGACAAAGCAATGCGATCTGATGAGATTCACCCCAGAATTCTAAAAGAACCAAGGGAATAACTAGTGGCACCACTGAATACCCATTTTTAACAAATCATGGGAGGATGGTGTGGTACCTGAAGAGTGGAGGAGGGCAGATGTGATTCCCCTTCACAAAAGTGGGAGCAAAGCAGAGGCAGGAAACTACAAGCCTGTTAGTTTGACCTCAGTGGTAGGGAAAATGATGGAATCACTTCTGAAAGAAACAATTGTTGAGTACCTAAAGGCCAGCAGGGCACAGGACCCAAGGCAGCATGGATTCACAGCAGGAAAGTCATGTCAGACAAATCTAATAGATTTCTTTGACTGGGTGACCAAAGTAGTATACCAGGGAGGGGCTATGGACATGGTCTGCCTAGACTTTAGCAAAGCATTTGACACAGTCCCACAGAAAAGTTTAATAAACATGTTAGCCAGCCTGGGAATGGGTCCCAGGGAGGTAGCCTGGGTAAAAAATTGGCTTGACAACAGGACACAGAAGGTAATAGTAAACAGAGTCCACTCTGAAGAAACAAGGGTTACTAGCAAGGTACTGTAGGGTTCAGTACTGGGACCGGTCCTTTTTAATGTCTTTATAAGTGACATTACAGAGGAACTGGAAAGGAAAAGTATGCCTCTTTGCAAATGACACAAACATCTGCAACTGGGTTGATAAACAAGGGGGGGTGGAGAGGATGAGAAGGGACTTGGCATGGTTGGAGGAATGGTCAAAAGTATGGCAGCTTAAATTCAATGCAAAGAAGTGCAAAGTAATACACCTAGGAAACAAAAACCCAGGGGAAGAGTATACAATGAGGGGGGAAGTACTAACAGCAACAGAAATGGAAAGGGACCTGGGGGTAATCATATCAGATGACCTAATGGTAAGCAGGCAATGTGAAAAGACAGTAAGAAGGGCTGGGGGGACACTGGGATATACAGGGCGAGGCATCACCAGTAGAAAACAAGAAATTGTTATCCCTCTGTACAGACAGTTGGTGAGACCCCATCTGGAGTACTGCATGTAGTTCTGGAGACCCCATCTCTACAAGGACATAGTCAGAATGGAGGCAGTCCAGAGGAGGGCAACTAAAATGGTACAGCGTCTGCACCAGAAGCCATATGAAGACAAACTAAAGGAGCTTAATATGTATACCCTCGAGGAAAGGAGGGAGAGAAGGGGCATGATAGTAACTTTCAAGCACCTCAAGGGAATCAACAAAGTCCAAGAGGGTAGCATCTTTCAAAAAAAGAGATGTTCAAGAACAAGGGGGCACAATTTGAAGACAGAGTGGGGACAGCTCAAGGGCAATGTGAGGAAGTATTTTTTCACAGAGAGGGTGATGGACACATGGAATGGCCTTCCTGAGGAGGTAATGGGGTCAAAAACAGTGGGGGAATTCAAGAATGCATGGGACAGACATAAGGCATTTCTGGGTGGGGGGTAGGAAGAAGTAGCCTGTTGGTTAACTAGGATCTGCAGCTTATCCAATAGGTATGGAAATGGGCAGACTGGCTGGGCCAAGCGGTCCTTATCTGCCATCAAAGTCTATGTTTCTATGTTTCCCTTTAAATTATTACATATTTGCAATGTATACTTAGTCACACAGTATCTGCTGATGAAGCCAGGGCAGGACACGCAAACCTATAGTACCTACTATCATTATGTTACTATACTATATTACTAGAATCTGAACTACTTTAACACCACACATAGAGTTGTCTACTTTTCGGCTATGCAACTTTCTGTTTGTTTTTGCAGAGTGGAGAAAGATGAATGAAATTAACTCTTTCTGCCTTAGACAGTTGCTGTAGAATACATGATATTTAATGATACTTCTAAAGCTGTTTTTGCTCATGGTCAAATAGAAATGGTTAGCCACTGAACAGTTCATAAGCAAAGAACAACCCATGGCACCTATTCCCAAGCCAGCATTTTTAAACATACAGTACATCATCTTGTTGAAAGCACCTTCTTCAGGTATCTTCTTGCCTCCTTAGATGTGCTAATGCCTCTCTAAGTAGACCCCAGGACAAGAAATGGAACTGCAGACCATAAGATTCCAGGTGTAAGTCCCCCTGCAGTCATTGGCTCATTGTGTGACCTTGGTCAAGTCTTTGACACTGTGGTTCATAGTCCTTAATTCTAAATAAATCAATAAACCCACATTGGTCATTGCTGTATGTCAGTGTAGCAGTAACATGCCAACAAAATAAAATCACAAAACAGATGCTACACTCCTGTAAACTAGCATACAAGTAATTTTCACAGCTGGCAGTATTGTATTTTTTTAAACGCAAACAGATGCACCCGTATTATGGCTTCTCTGGGCAGTGGTAGCTGGTCAAGACCCATAGCATAATTGCAACATAATGTCAGAAGGGACTCTACTTCCATGCTGTACACTCCCCCTTGCCCATTCATAAGCAGGGATGAGTAACTATGCTTTACAAACATGCACTAATTTATAGAGGTTCCCTACTGACTCTGCTATGCTGGGTATCCGATGATTCCCTTGGCAAGTAGTTTATTTCTGGTTTTTAGTTGCCAAAGGTTCAACAAATTATAGTTATGAGATAAATAACATATCCATGAGAAAAATACTGAAATCAATAGTTCATTAACATTTTGTCAGTTGTGGGAGTGGGGGGTCTTGAACACTTAACACAATTTACAAGTGATGAAATTAATACTGCAATGAGTACTTTGAAACATTAAAAAGTGCCAGGCCTGGATGGCATACACACTGAGGTACACAAAAGCCTAAGTGATATGTGGGAAGACATACTGTTAAAATGTTCAACAAAGTGTACTTAAGCTAAGATTTCCAACCTTATGGATGGGTGCAGACATAGTTCCTATATATAAAAAATGAGATAGGTCAGACCCTAATATGTACAGACCCATTAGTCTGCTGGATATGCTACTAAAGATTTTTTTCCCAAGGTCCTGCTTGATAGGTTTCAAATAGATTTACTAGGATGGCTATCACGGTTTGAAGCAGGATTTAGGCCTGGTAGAAGCACTACAGATAACTGCTTCATCTTATACCATCCGACAGAAAAAATGCCTCCTTAAGATCACAGAAAATATATGCAACCTTCATTGCTTACTGTTCAGTGTTCGACAGGATTTTGCATAATAATCTTTGGAAAATAATGTATAAGTGGGGAATACAACCATCATTGATTGAAATCTGCAGAGAATTATATAGTGATACACAGGCCAGAGTTTGGGTAGGAGCAAGAGGACAGCTCCTTGGAACCTTCCCTACCAACAGTGGGTTTAGACAGGGCTGTATCCTTGCTCCTACCCTTTTCTGTCCGAGCAATAGCTTGCTAGTAACCCTTGATGACTCTCATAGAGACTGTACAAAAACTGGTAACAGAACTTGACCAGTCAGCATATGCAAATGATTTGGTCTTACTTTCTTTATCATGCTCCAATTTACACCCACACACAAAAAGGACTAGATAAACCATCAACTATTTCAACAGAAATGAATTTGAAAAGTCAGTTCAAGTACGTGCAAAGTTAAGGTTTTTTACTCTACTAAAATTACATGCCAAGTGGAGAGCTGGAGATGAATTACTGGGTACGGTCAGGTCTATGGAATAAGCACCAGAAGCATATGGAACAAAAACTAAACAAAATTATATTTGGCCTAAAAAAGTTTAACTCATTGTATGGTGTCAGTTCAGTATGTCCAGTTCTACAAGCGCTAAATGCTAAATACAACATCCGGGCTCTTTACGGTGCAGAAGTCTGGATAGATAAATGTTTTTCATCAGAGAACATTTTATTTCAGTTTATACAGTTAGTCTTGGTGTTCCAAATGCTGTCACTTCTGAATTTATCAGGGCAGAGCTGTAATGTACGGATTTTTGCAAATTTAGCTATAAGAAAAAAATAATCATTGGGATTTTACTGACAAAAATGAATGAAGAAAGATTGCCCAAGTTAAGTCTCATAGAAAAAGAGCAATCGGATGCTCCCGTCTGTCACAAATCTGCTGGAAAAATAACCTGAAACACTTATGGAATAATTATAAGAATATTATGATCAGCTTATCATATAAAAAATGTATGAACAATACCATCAAGAGCCTTCAGATCTGTAGGGACTTAGATCTGTTGAAAGAATCATGTTATGTCTTGTAGTATGTAAACAATGATTGCACACATAAATTTAGACATTTATGTTCATATCCTTACTGATACTCCAAAGAGGAAACTTTTTATGAATTATAGACTGAAAACTTTTCCTAAATGGTATAATGGGCACATTTCAATAAACTTGAACCAGAGAAATATAAAGAATGTTTGTGAAACAAAGTGGGGAGGGATGATATGATTCATGTATTTTTGCATTGCTGCTGGTTTGTAGATGCTATGATGATGACAAGGTCATATTAGCTGGGCAATTTCATGCAGATATTAAACATAGGCAAGGAAGATCTCTTAAGAATATTTATGACAAGAGAGGATGACTAGTCAGGGTTGCAAATTTTCTAGTTGATGTAAGTAAAATTATAAAACAAAAACTATTTTTTGTATAAATAGTTAAAAAATCATTTATAAAATGCTGCTAGTAATTTTCATATATTCTTCACTTTGAATCCTGTTCCTCTATAATGATTGAAAGTGACTGATTAGCTTGAATTATGTATATGTATGACAGGTATAAAATGTTATTTGAATATGTTGCTAGTCATTTTTAAATGTACTATGGGGTACTTCATTTTAATCCTTATCTCTATAATGATGGAAGGTGATTAATCAGTCATGTTTTTAACAAACATAAATTTAGCAACATATGTTTGTCTATTTTTTTTTAATTTTTGTTTCTATTTCTTATTTCTCTTTTGTAATGGTCTGTTTAGGCCAACCAAAAAACTTTGAACTGAATTTGGTAAGATGCAATTTGTCTAGGTTTACCTTTTAGGCTGGTACTGTGCTCATGTCCATACTGTCTTTGATGGCAGGCTATATCATAGGTTCACCCCCTTCTAGGAGAAGAAGGGCCTTGTAACATTACACCTTGGAAAATCATGCTGTGTTTTCATCTTCTAATGTATGGCACCACATTAAAGGCCAAATGATGGGATGGCAGTATAGCCTAGATGTTAGAGTAATGAGCTGTGAATGAGTTTAGTACATCCAGCAGACCTGGGTTTGATTCCCACAACATCAATCCACATACTGTGTGACTTTGAGCACATCACATAACCAGCCCAGTGCCCCCGGGTCACCCCTGAAACCAAGCAGTTATGCCTAATAGGCCTTATCTGGTTACCAAATAATTTAAAAAAAAATATTTTTTTTTTTCTGCACATGCTGCTTTGAAATCCAAGGAGTCCTTTCTTCTGCATCCCCCAATTTACTCCACCCCAAGTATTTTTATCTGTCAAAAAAAATATTTGCAATATACAAGAACAGCCAAGTTAGAAAACTGGGAAGGTTTATAGAGATGCGATAACTAAAAGTAAAAAAAATCCCCAGTTAGATGAAATAGACATTTGTATTAATGCATGATATATTAATGGGAACATATTGTTGAAGGCATTTGAGATGGGATAAGCTTGGACAATCCAACACCTGCCTTTCTGATAATACAGTGTCCATTTTCTTTGCATGAGTGGGAGAAATGACTAACAGCAAATGCCCTCTAATTCTTGAAAATATTCCAGTTATAAAAGGCCAATTTTATTTGGCATGCTAAACAAGACACAAATGATGATTACCTTTCCCTTCAAAAGTGGGAGTTTTAAAATGGATGGGGGTGGGGAAGTAAACACCAGGGGTGTGATATTCAGAAATGTGCCAGAAGCAGGCTCAAGAGTGGCACAGCGCAGGTACACTGTGCAGGTGCACAGCCAATGCAATATTCAAAGGCTGAACACTAAGGCAAGTGACAGCACAAGATGGCTGAATATCGCAGGGATGCATCATAACGCAACTAGGACTGTGCCAGATAGCAAGGCAGCAGGCGCCATCGCGCAACTAGGGTTGCACAATGGAGCAGGGCAGGAAGTGCTGGAGCATAGCATGGGCAGGGCAAGGGGCAGAGGTGCATGGGCCATGGCACAGGGCCCCTGGCACAGTGTGGAGCAGGCCACAAGAGCAGGCCACACTGCCACCATAGTGCATGGTATGACCGGAGGGTGGCAAGGCAGGCTCATGGCCACATGCACTGACCTGTATCCCACTGCAGTGTACGGAGGTGGCATGACACCCATGGCCACCGGCAGGCAGCCATGGGCAACACCCACAGGACAGCACAGGGCATGGCACCGGGACCAAAGCAGACAACACACAAGCCAACAGCACACATCACCCCGGTCACACAGCCCAGCAGGGAACATACTCATGCCACAGGGCACACACACACACACACACAGGCCACTGTGCACAGATGACCTAACACAAACCCCAGGCAACTGCAAACGTACCAGACAGCCAGCATGCACACTACTGCAGTATGGCACCAATGCCATCTGCAAAGCAGACACGGACATGGATGGCTACCAAAATATAACTGTATTTAAACAACATGCAATGAATCAAAACTATGTACAGTTGAACAGGGATAGGGGCAGGGAACTGGGAGGACACATTCAGGAACGTAGGCTGTGGAAGGGGGGTTGGGAGACAGGGGACATAGTAGGCTTGGAACAATGGAGGAATGGGAGGGGTGTCAGTGGAAGAGAGGGTGAAGCAGGCCAAGGGGCCCCTTGGAAGGTCCTCGACTATTGGCACCTCTGCCACCTCCTCCTCTGTGGCCAGAACATGGCCTGGTGAAGTATGCGTGCCACCGCAAGGGTGGCCGTGGCGACCAGCAGGATCCGCTCCAGCAGCCTTGTATGGGCATCCACTGGTTGGGCTCCTAGGACAAAGGAGGGGACATGGATGAGTGCATGCCCACACGACCGTTGCCCACCCACCATGTGTAGTGGACAATGTTGGCATGTGCCCTGCAGGGGGCACACAGCCAACCACAGTGTGCATGCCCACACTAGCCACCATCCCGACTATCCACAGCCATGCACAGCACTGCACACCACCACCAACCAGGTGCAGCATGCCACAGCCATGACAGCCGAGTGAATGTATTGTATGGAGCTGACATTGCCTGGCTGGGACCTGATGCACCCACAGCCCACCACAGTGGCTGGCCACATGCTCTGGGTGCATGATGCAATGGACCACACTGGCTAGGCATGGAATGTAATGGCCATCTGCATGGGGGGATGTGGCCCACCCATACTCCACACAACAAAATACACCTCCAAGGTGCCTACCTGCAAGCTGTGGCCTGACTGGTGCCTGACCACCTGCACCACCTGGCTGGCCGGCAACCCTCTGTTGCACACCACCACTGGCCTGCTGCTGTCTTGCAGCGGCACCCACCATCTGGGCTCTTCGCTGATCTTCAGGGCCTAGTAGGGAGGCAGTGTGAGACAGACATCAGCACTGGGCAGCAAGACATGGGTCCCCCCAGCACAGTAAACCCCATGACCCCACACAGTGGTAGTGCCGAGGCATGGCACACCAGCTGTGTGCTGCCATGTCAAGCAGCATTCCTGGCCACTGCCCACCACCCACAGCAGCACGGCGTGACACCCACTGGCAACCCACACAACACCGACATGGCATGGAAGGGGATAAATGCACTCACCTGGCCATGGCACAGCGCCCCTCCGGACGTGTGCCTGCAGTGACCTGAGCCAGTCAGAATCCCTCCTCCATGGGTCACTGTACCTGTGACAGCACTACTCCCTGCAACAGCATGACCCTGTTGCCTCCTCTAGCTCCTTGGCCACCCTCTGCCACACCTCAGTGCATGGCTGGTCCAGAGGTACCTGCCCATAGAGGGCACCAATGTGTGGTTCCACCAAAGCCACCAAGTTCACAAGCTCCACCTGTGTCCAGTTTGGTGCACTCGGTGTGCTCCTGTGTGGCATGGCTCTATCGGGAACTGCAGCAGCATAACGGCGTTGGGGAGCGCATGAGACACACGTGCAAAGGATGCGCGATACACCTGGCGATGCACTGGCATCCTCTATCACACATCAGCAGGGTATGTGCAATATGCATGGAGCAATGCTGACACATGCTGCAGTCACTAGGGTGGTCAAGGGGCACATGTAGGGGTCAAAGGGGAACATGCGCACCATGAGCAGAAGCGCAACAGGGCATGGATAGCATGGTGCGCTATAGGGTCCAGTGTGCCCCATGGACCATGTGCCAATGGCTCACATGCGTGACTGGGTGTACGGCGCATGTGCACCACATGCCCAATAGCGGCTGAGCACTGTGCCGCCTGTAGCGCATCATGCGTGGGAAGCGCCACCGATGTACGTGATGTCAGTGCATGCATGAGCTGTACCATGCGGACTGCGCACGTCACACAGATGCGCCATGACATGTGCATGAGCAACCCCACTGCACAATGCGCAATTCTGCAATATTCAACGGGCATATGCAGATGAGCTTATCTGCATATCGGTGGCGCATCTGAGCCATTTGCATCCCATTACAGTTGCACATTCCCTCATTTGCATGTGATGTGCTATAAAGGCACCATGTGGCAGCACAGGCACTAGACTGGTATTGCAACCTTCACAGGTAGGACGCCAGGCACTGGACATGTCGGGTCTGGGGGGGCCCTCGTGTGTGGCAACCAGCACCTACCTCATGTACCCACCAACAGGAACAGCATATCAGAGCAAGAGGAAGTTGAGGAGCAGGGGCCTGCATGGAAGTGCAGGCCCAATTTCACAAGGGTGGAGTGCGATGCCCTATATGATGCCTACCTTGACCAGAAGCCACTCCTGAGTGGCTCCACAGGCACCCAGCAAGCCAGGGTGGAAGCATGGGTGGGTGTAGCCAGGGCTATGAACCTGCAGGGCATCCATCAGAGGTTGGTGCAGGAATGCAAGAAGAAGGTGGGCACAGACTGCAGGTGGATCAAGGAGAAGGTGGCAGCCATCCAGGCCACATGTGCCGCCATGGGCAGTGGACTGCCTGAGGTGCTGCAGCTGACACCACAGGAGGAGCTTGTGGTGGCGACAATGCAGCACAGCGCCATTGAGGGCATTCCCAGCAGTGGATTCCAGATGGGAGGGTAGCCCTTCCCTGCATGGTAGGTACAGCAGTGCAAGGGGATGTGGGTAAGGGGTGCATTGGGGTGGGGGTGCGTGGTGGCGACACTGATGTGTATATGTTCCCTTACAGATCCAGGGCACCTGTGTTGGGATGAAGGGGCGGCGGTGCCCACCCTGGGTGATGTCGGGGACTTGGAGGTGCACCCATCCACCTCCACTGGGGTCCATGGCCTAGACCCCTGCTGGAGCCACCACACTGTCCACACGGTGCCTGTGGCAAGGGCACAGATGAGGCCCAGGCAGTGTTTCAGTGGGATGCCAGCCATGGCATCCAGTTTGCTGAGACAGTGATCAGGGCGGGGTCTGCGTTCGATGATGACATGGCTGCTACCCAGGACAGTGGTGATGCTATACAGGGGGAGGCAACCCTACCATGCACAGGACACAGCAGTGCCAATGGTGTATGGGTGGCACTGGTAGACCCACCAGCTGCACCGCCTGGTGTTGTGGTGACCACCGTACTTGCGGCGCAGTCAAGCCCATCAAGTGGTGGGGCTGCAGTCTCCCCATTAACGTCATGCACACAACAGCTGGAGGGGCAGCGGCAACAGCAGGATGGTGCTGAGGGTGGACCAGGTGCAGTGTCCACTGCCAGTGCACCGCAGACAGGACAGGCCCAAGAGGGCCCAGCTGTGAAGCCCCCACCTGCGTGGGGGGCTGTGCCATGGGGCCGCACAACCCCGCGGGTCGGCATGATGCCCAAGCCCCCTAGGACACTGACCTGCATGACGAGCACACCCGTCTGTTCAGGGCATCCTTGGAGCAACAGATGCAGGTTGTGGCAGGGGTGCGTGCACTCTGCACTGAGCTGTGCCAGTCTGCAGGGAGTCATGACCGGGACTTTCAGCAGCTCCTGGCTGATGCAACACACATGCGGGAGGACACGACCGCAGGCCTGGATTGGTTCCTTGCTGCAGTCATGGCTGGCCTGGCACCACTGGCCACCCTGGTGCAGGGCCATCCACGGCAGTCACAGCAGAGTGCATTCTCCACCCCTCAGTCCCTGAGTCATGTGACCCCAGCATTGTCGTCGCTGCGCTCAGCTGTGGGCATCCTGGGCACGCCTGAAGCGGGCCTGTTCGGGGGCCTGCAGACACCTGCGAGGGCCCGGTCATGTTCTCGCAGCAACATGCCTGGGGGTACATCTGTGACACCCCCTGTGGCCGTTGCATAGCCTGCATTTGCTGGGCGGTCTAGGCAGGGCCATCCATGTGTCCATGGCAGCCGTGTACCTGAGCAGCAGACATGATCCGCCGCCCTCCCTGTCCGCTGCCTGCCACAGCCCTGTATGCACGGAGGTGTGGTATGTGTGTGTACATTCCTGGGCCATGACATCTGTGGCTGCACATCATGCCTGCCTTGTGCACACCCCCCTGGCTGCTAGCTACTATGGCATGTACATGATGATGCCATCACAGCACCAGCTGCCACAGTGAACTGGTCTTCAGCGTCTGACCATCCAACCCCCCACCGCAGCTGTCTCCCTGGGCTTCCCCTGCTTTATGCTGCTGCTTGGGCCCCTGCACTAGGCTCACGTCTGTGTTGGGGACCCACACGCACAGTCTGGCCTGCCCACGGGCTTAGTCTGGGTCAAGCACTCTGTCCCACTGCTCGTTGCACCTCCTGCCTCTGTGACTGTACTGCACCCCTGCTGCTGTCCTGCCTGGCCAATGGCCCTCACCCTGTCACTGTCTCACACTGTCTCTGTCACTCTCTCTGTCTCTCTCTCACTCTCTCTCTCTTGCTCCCCTGGGTGCAAGCCACCGTCCCCTGTTTGCTCCATCCTTTTATAGGCTCAACTTTGCTCTGCGCTTGTCCCTGTTGCTCCGCGCTTGTGCCATCAGCCTGCTGTTGAATATTGCACTGCGCTGTTTATTCATGGCTACGCCCCCTGCACTTACACTTACATTTGTTAGGGTTGCACAGTGGTGCACTGCAATTTGCGCAGTGCATTGTCGCCCACTGAATATGGCTCTTCGGTGCATATCTGCTGTTGAGCTGACGCATCTCACTTGCGCCTTGCGCAACTGCTTTGAATATCCCACCCCAGTTGTGACTTGTTGAACATGTCCAATTGCATTTTTTATTTGTAACTGGAATATATTCTAATGCTGGAGGAAACTGTTGTTAGTCATTTCTCTGCTTCTTAACTTTATTAAAATGGTAATGGCTCATAGATTCTCAATAGAAGTTTATCAGGTGATCCAGAGTTCTTTTAATGTGGGTTACCCCGATGCATACTTAGTCCTTGTGAGTACTGTCATAAATCTAAAGTAACTGATCTTCACAGGTAAAAGATGTCCATTCTAATATGGGAAGTGCACATATACTCCAACTGAGCATACAACTCATCTCAAAATATTTGGACTATGGTCCCTACGCTCTTTAGAGGGAGACAACACAGCAATTATGGCATACGTAAATGTTAAGTAATCTGGGCGTTTCAAGTTGGTCTTTACTGACCAACGCATGGGTTTTTATTTATTTCAAAAGCTGGTGAAAAGATTTGTGGAAGCAAAGGCCAGTATTTCTTTAGGCAGTGTAACTACTGTAGTGAAAATCCAGAAGGTCAGACTAAAGGATAAGCCAGCTAGGCCCAGACCTATGGCTTCAACTTGCCATGGGGACCTCAGCAGCTCACCAGACCTGCGCTATTTACTGACTAGCTGGCTTGTGTGCAGTCACTGTGTGGGCCCTGAGTATGATGACCCCATATATAAAGGACCCCCATAACTCATAACTTGAATACTAAGGACCTGCTTCCTGGATGAAGTGACATGTCATTCAGCAGTTCTGCTCTCTGGATACCTCATTGCAGTCCCTTATTGGTTATGTAGGCACGATTGAAGACGCTGCCACCAGTACTGCCATGCGTGCCTCACAGTGACATGACTGAATGGGCTGTTGTGCGATGACACTCATCAAACATTAACCCTTGCTGTGCCGCAGACTGATATATCAGTCCAAAGTTCCTATATGTTCTAATTCTGTTGGCAGCCTAAGGGTTAAAGCTCCACTGTGAGCCATGAAGTAGACTGCACTGGAGTGGGCCATCTCTGCATGGCACACTGTACTTGTAGAAAAGCTGAGCTGTGGTGTCAGAATCAGAGCACATCGTGATTTGAAGCTTGCTGCTCAAGACTCAGAGACCACTTGGCAGGAGACAGGAATATGTTCTATGGTGTGTGGTATTGTCTGATCTACTTACCTAGAGCTGTATAGTGGGACCAGATTCTTTGAGAGTGACAGAACTCAGCTTAAACCAGAGGTCAGTTAGACATACCACCAGACAGACACCCGAAGAGCAGGCCATCTGGCCTGTGATCACAGGAGAGAGAGAGAGAGAAAGTTCATCTGCACCACATATTACATTGTCAGGCAATACTGCATGGAACAGAACCAGAAGGTTCAGAAGTAGGGAAGGGAAAATTGTTTAACCAGGAAAGGCACACTAAGCCAAAGCTTGTTTCCGGGTGCAACCTGGGAGCACAAGGAAGTAAAGTGACTTGCTCAGAGTCACACAGTATGGAAGAAGGGGCTGTGGGATTCAAATCCAGGTCTCCAGGTTTGCAGCTCAGAGCCTTAAACCACTGCATTATACTGCCTCCTCCTCCTGAGCAGGTCTGGAGTAGCAAGCAAGCAAACAACTGAAGCAAGCAGCAAGTTGTGTACCACTACCCCCAACTGGCACCAGGAACTTGCAAGGGCCTCAGGCATCATTGTGAATGGCTATATTATCTGTCTTTACTGCCAGTATTCCTGTCTATACTTCCCAACCGTTTTGTCAGTGACATATAGGATACTGACCTTCAAAACGGGGAAAATACGGGAGTCTTGTACACTACTGACCATCATAATGTAGGTTACATCCATCAAACATTGAAATACAGGTTCAGAACATTGTAGAAGCCAGTGCCTTTATTTGTGAAGAGTGTAATTTTGCTCTGGCATCATAAAGTAGTATGCATTTCTCCTTTGATCTTGGTTTACAGCACCTTCACTGTGTGAGCAGCACCTTTTCTATATGGGGCAAATCAAGTGGGATAGAGCAGTTCTAAGGTGTAAAATGAGGGCCACCCCTCACAATAAGGGACAGCTGTGACCAAGCCTTAAAAAAGTGTTTATTTATTGTCAGGAGGGTCAAGAGACAGGGCAGGGGAAAGAGTTTGACTGTTGCTTTCTGGCACTAGGGAGGGAATTGTAATACACGATGTGTGTTATTAAAAGGGCTTTATAATTTGGACCTTTATTGTGTTGTGTCTTAGCAGGCACCTATATGACAAAATAGTGTTATATTTATGAAAACTACATATTTGATGGCTCTAAGCTAAGGGATGTGGCAAATATTAAAGGGCATCATTAGCTTGGGAGCAGATCTTTCCTGGGTCTAGAGCTCCTAATAAACTTAATCTTGCCCCGAGAAGAAATACATGTGGCTTCTAATTCTCTGTGGCACTTCAGTCCTGATTTTTGTGGCAGTCTCCTAGGTGACTTTTACTCATTTCTGTAGCATGAATTATTTATTTCTGAGGCAGAATGTGATATCATTGATGACGATACATGCTGAAAATAGATGAAATGCTTCAGGATAAACAAGAAGACAACGAGGCCACTGTACCTGTACAATGAAAAACTGTATATTTGAAGAAATCACCAAAAGTAATCTATGAATTTTTTTGCAATATTTTTAACCCATGATATCTCACCTGAGACGCAACATGTCATTTCCACTGCAGTCTTGCTTCTACCTAGTTCTGTATCTGGGTGGACTGGAGCATTGTGAGGTTAAATGACTTGCCTGAGGTCATACAGTGAGTTTTACTCTAGTGGGGTTTAAACCTGTGAACTCCAGTTCCAAAACTGATGCACTAACCACTAGATCACATGGCCTATTGAAAACTGCAGCAGGACATATATTGGGCACTATGCATGACTAATGCATAGTTAACACATTGCTGGCATGCAGTGGTCCACACTGGCAAACTGCCATGCCTGCACATGCCAGCAACATGCACAGCCACTGTGCACACCTGCATGCTTGTGCAAAGCCCTGCAATTGGGATGGAGGTGAGCCAGGAGGTGTATGGTCGGGCACAGGGTATCCACTCAAATGCCCTACTTGTTCACTCAGTGGATCCCCTGCTGCACTCCCACAGGGGACACTGGGAAGGGAATGGCAAGTGGTTATTGTAATATCTCCTTCTGAATGGGGAATAGTGTGCTGTTATTGCCTGACCTGTGCCCTGGTTTCAGTGGTGCAGGGACATGACAGGAGTGGGTGACCATGTCCACCCAGTCTAGGTTGTCTGTTCCCCTGGAGCTTTGGTGGTGGAGCTGCAGAGGCATTTACAGCCAATGTCATCAAGTTGTATTATACACATCTTCCTGTCAGCCTATGCCACATATAGGGGCATCATGCATGCTGCATATTGAGGCCACACCACCTTCCATGCCCACATCATAGCTGATCATGGAGCTACACAGCCAGCTAGAATGGAGGGATGAGTGACCTGAAGCACGGAGTGCTGTGTATGCGGGGGGTTCCTGCAGCCCACAATGTGCACAGGGCAAACTTGTTTCCTTTCTATGCTTTGCAAATAGTGGCACAGAGATTGTGAGTAAGACCCATTCTGCAGCATTATGCACATTTTGTGGGATATTCTGCAACCATGTAATCACAGAATTCCAGAAGCCTTAGAAGTAATACAATATTGAGATTACTTGTGACACTTTCTCTTTTGTCTACATGGGTTCTCCTAGTAGAAACAAGCAGCTGACATTATAACATTGGGAGAAGGGTAAGAACTATGCAACAATGTTTTCTATTTTTTGGGGGGGGTGCAACTTTGGTGGTCTTGGTTCAGTGCTTTGATATTTATGTAAAGCACTTTATAAATAAGAATGCATAAAACTAATACTAATAATAACGTGCAGTTTAGCAGCTTATCTTATTGACATAAAGGGACTGAAGACAATGGATTCAAAAGGAATTAGATATGAGTGTCTGGGAAGGGGCAGATCTTCATTTCTAGACATTTTTTTTGTTTGTTTAAAATCTCATGTCATAACCTTATTGTTGATTAGAAAGGATGGCTTAAGAGCAGCAGAGTTTCCAAGCCAATGAGGAAGGCATTACATTATACATACCTTACAAACTAAATCATGGCTGGTAATCCTAAATTAAACCTACTTCTCAGAAAAAGGTGTGCCATCAGCAAAAAAAATATTAGCCTGTGTACTAGTGACATATGAATACATGAATAGTACATGCACTGTACAGAGAGAGAGAGAGAGAGAGAGACAGAGAGACAGAGAAAAAAAGAGAGCGAGGGAAAGGGAGAGAAAATTCCCAGGCCAGCACTTGGCATTGCCCGTGCAGGTGTGCTGTTTTACAAACACCAGATCAGCAGTCTGAGAAAGTGTTCTGTTAACATCTATCACCCCCTTCCCTTAGTCATTACCACAGCTCTATTCCCACGAGAGGGTGGATGCTAATTCAGTGGAAGATTTACGCAGGCCCATGGGAGCTTGAGATTAGAATAAAAAAAAAGAAATAACCTTCTGAGGAAAAGAGTATAAAGGACTGCACATTCCCTTCTTATGCCTGTATGTGCCTTTTTAATTGTTTCACCTCATTGAATTTCTCCAGTCCAATACTATTTTATTAAAAAAAATGGAGGGGGGGTGTTCTGTGGCGGTCATCCTGCTACCTATCAGCTTGTTCTTGTCCGATGCATTTCTTGGAATCCTGGGTCTGATAATATATCTAGAGCAGAGCAGCTGCAAGGCAACCTATTTCCATGATAATGTGTATAGTGCTTTTCATCGCCCCCTTTGAAATGCCTGTCTGCAGTCCTCAATAAATATGTATTTAAACAGTCATATTCTGCATAGGAGTTTGTATAGTGACAAGAGAATAAAGAAAACGAAAGCAAAATATTTCCAAGTTCCTGATTGTAAAGTTCTGGTGCTATGTTTTGTTGTGTTAATGATCTCTAGTATATCTGTGAAGTTTAGACTTTTTATCTTCATCCATTTTTACCAAAAGGCACAGTTCTCAACAGTCCTGAGGCTGTTCTTTCTTTACTGTGTGTGATCTATAGTTTCGTGTAGGTTTCAGGTTGTTGACAGCTACATAACTACACACACACACACACGTCCACATTGATAGGTGTGATATGTATACTGTTTACAAACTGAGGTGTTTAGGCACATTTATTCATTTTCATCTACATGTAAAGTATGAATGCACATAAACAATATCTGAAAATGGGGACAGGGAGTTTGTTTGAACGCATCCTCTTATTTTATTCTGGTGTTAAATGACTCTGTATAGCCATTAAAAAGTTCTTGCATGCATCTGTTTCACCAAGTCTTGGAAATCTGTTATCAATTCTTAGGTGTTCTGTCTCTTCTCAAGGGCCAAATGTGAAACCCGAGTCTATTGCTGGCTTGTTCCTCTTAAGTGGTTAGAATGACTTAGCTAGCAGGTTACTGGCGCCCCCCATCAGGTGCACACGTAGAACCTAGTATTCTGTCTTCAGCAGAATGTTGGGAAGAGGTAGAATAATAAGCCCCCTCTCATGGCAATTTCTTTCTTCTTTTGTCTGCACAAATGCCTACCATATTGTTATTGTCCATTGTCCAGCAGTTGTGTTTGGAAGATTTGGACTAGATACCACATAAAATCTACTGCTGTTTGGAAGCATATAGCATGTGTGCAATTTCTGTTGTGCTTTGAAATTGACAACCATTTCCTGGCTGAATGCAAATGGTTTTCAATGTTCTCTGGAATACATCCTACTCTCCCACTGGGAAGTGGGTGTAACTCCACAGACTTACAATAGGGATCATGGCTGACCGTCTATATGAACTTCTAAAAATGTTGCTTAAAACAGCATTAAAAGTTTATATATAATATTGGGTTTATAACCACACTCTGGCATTACAAACATCACAAGACCAAGTGTCATTTGCAATTGGATGAATATTGAATGCTAATCCACCAACAACAGTGCTATAAGTATTGTAAAATACTTTAGGATACAGTTTGTATCAAAGGATTAGAATAACACAAGATCTTTCCTCCTTATGATTATTATGAAATGCAGAAACACTCTTCTTGAAGTATTCTATGCTTTTCTTAAAAAAAAAATAGTTTGAAAACGCCATCAGTAGCATTTCTTCAATGTGTAAGAGTGATGACTTTTCTTTCTACCACACACATGACCTGTCTGATGACCATGTGGTGATCACAACATCACTAGTAATTGAATAGGCTACATTTTTTCATTCATATTGTTACTAAATTAATTCATACATAAACCCCTCACTGCCACCAACTCTATTTAGATTTTAGGGAGCCTATCTGTGTTTTCCCTTGACATTTCAATGATTCTTTCATGTGTCAAAGAATCTCCTTCAGACATCTGCCAGCGCTTTCCTACAGGTAGGTTGACTTTTGACCCTGATATGGACAGGCATTTGGCTACCAAATACCTATGCCTCAGGAGTTTGACCATCATTGGGCTACTACCCCTTGCTACATCATTGGGGAATATGTCTCTGAATCTCTTGATGGTGATGGTGGTGGGGCTGGGTTAGGCCTTTGGGCTCAGCTCACCAAACCTGGAAAGCAGGATGTAGAGATACAATCTGCTGGTAATCATCCAACCTCATTTTCCCTGTTCTCATAAAAACACACACATACAGGGCTCAGTCATGCATGCAGGTGCCAGAGGATCTGATGCACTGCACATGTAGCTCCACCCTCCTTCAAGCACTCACAGATGCACTGCCTCCTCCAGTCACTCAGATGGCAGTATTGCAGTAAGATTAATCCATTTATTTATTTATTTGATTTATTTCAAAGGATTTACCAGACAAAAAAACATACTGAACTGAAATATCTTGTTTCCAGATGTGTCCTAGGGAGAGGTTGAAGGGATAAGTACAATAATAAATTACAACAAATAGGTTACAATAATCAAAGTAGTACATATTGACAATAAATAGTAACTGCAAGAACAAATTGTACAAAAAAGTGCTGTTGGTGGCAGCACTTTAGTGTGACCAAATGACTAGTGGGTTCAGCAAAAAAGTGCAGATGAAGGTCAACATTCTAGAGTAAGCAGGGTGCCACTGAGTACAGCTGGTAGGTGAGAATGGGAGAAGTAAGGGAGATGTGGAGGGATTGACTTTAGGCAGGAACAGTGGCAAGAAGAATATGGAAATGAGGGTGGCAAAAACAAATAAAGCCCAAGGCAGGGTCAGAAGCAACAACAGGAGTAAGCAGAGAAGTCATGGAGGAGAAATTTGAATGTTTGGAAGAAGAAGCAGTATAAATAGGAGGGGGAGAGAGACCCGCAGTTCAGGGAAGCAGAAGGAGAAAGCAACCTGACCAGCAGAGGATTTTACTGAGGGCAGTGCCATGGAGTGAGGGCCAAAGTTGTGAAGGGAGTAGGAGGTAGAAGGGAGAATTAAGGAGGGAAGACAGGTGGGGGAACGGTCCCAAACCAGAAATTAGAGATAAAGGTGGCACAATAATCAAGGTGCATGGCATCAACAGATGGTAAAGAAAGCTTGGAACATAGTGATCAGTGGTAGGTTGTATGGGGAGAATTAAGGGCAAAGCAGCTGAAGGAGTGGGGGGGGGGGTCCAATCTTGTTAAGGTGGAATTGACAGCAGCATTGTAAACAATGTCATGATAGCTGAAGATAGAAAGAATAATGTTCAAAATGATTTCTGTGTGCATGAAGCAGGATACACCCTTTATTCCTGCAACTTGCACTAAGTTAGGAGTGAAGCTTCTGGTAGAAGCCTGAATTCAGAAATCAAGGTGACAGACAATTCAACCAGACCCCAAAGTATTTCAATGAGGAGACATCCTCATTGTAACACCATCAAGGGAATGAAAGGAGGGGAGGGGAAGGGGAAGCCTAGCAAGTCATTATCTTATTCCATAAGTCATAGAGACAGTTTTGTTGGCACTGAGGGACAGCTGATTAACCTGGAACCGGTGTTGGAGATGTTGAAGTGCAGTCAGAAAAGGGCCATGAGGTCAGAGGCAGAGGTGTAGAGAATTATGTAATTAACATATGTGAATAGATGCAGAAGACCAGGAAGAGGAAAGATCATTCAGGAAAATGCAGGATATAAATAGTGACAAGGACAGACCCTTGGTGTATACCAGAGCAGATAGGGAATGGAGGGGGGTATGGTATCACCAATACAGACAGCTTGAAACCTGCCCTCAAAGTAGGAGTGGAATCCCTTACTTGAGGAGGGAGAGAGCCCTACTGTCTAAAACTTGTTTAGAAGTATAGGATGGGCAGTAGTGTCAAAAACTTTGTCCTGGTCAGCAAGATTGGCTGAGTTGACCAGACCACAATCCTTGCGTAATAAAATGGAGTCAGTAAGGCACAGGGGTGAGGTGGAGGAGCAGCTGAACTTTGCTCAAACAGACTGGAAGGGATTGAAGTAGCAGTAGTCAAGGAAAGGGGAGAATTGGGAGAAAACCAGGTGTTCCTAGAGTTTAGCCAGCATGGAGAAGAGGGAGATAAGTTGCATGGTCCTCCTCCTGCTAGTCTACAGCTGCACTCCAAGTTCAGGATGTGAACATAGGTCATTGCCATGGGAAGAGTGGCTTTAATTCTTGCTTAATTTAAAATTAATCTCATCATTGTTTAGCAGTGTTACATTGGCAATGTGTCCATTAAAGAAGATTTGTGGTAAATAGAATGGACATTAAATTGTGTTGGCAGAAAAGCAGGCTATACTGAAATAAGAGCATTGTTTCATCTGTGCTTGAAGAAGGCAAATAGGTGAGCTATGCTAACTTTGCCTTCACAGATTGCTGGTCCCATCACTACCCCTCTACCTCAGGCCATTCACGTCTCACTTTTCAATAAAACAACTTCTTACCTAAAGTTTTTAGGTTCTGACTTTTCTTACTCCTTGTTAGACAATATTTGGTTGCAACTACATTTTAATGGTCCTTGATACTGCATGCTCGGATACTGTTTACTGCTGTGTCTTTAAACTTAATAGTCTGGATAATGGGCTGCTCAGATGCTGCATATTAAAGGGCAAAAGGAAACTGTCATCTGCTGAAACCACACTTTCTGCACCTCTGCTGTTCTCTAAATTACATACTTACACATAGGCACACACTTATGCAAGCAACATGTATGTTGTTGACTACCAATTTGGATAAAGCAGAATTCCAGCTTGTCTGTGATGGTATAAGAAGTAGGACCAAGACTTTACATGAGAGTGTTTTACATTACGCATTACCATTCTTAGTGATGTTAAATGTTATAATACATGGATATGGCCAAATAATACCATCCTGTCCCATATAAAAAAAATCCCTGTAATACACCACTATCCAAAGTGATAATACCATTGTTGCTCCCTGATAATATTATTGTTCAGAGGTGATAATACTATTGTTTCAGCTCTGAATGATAGTATTATCACAGAAGTGACACAGCGCATGTGCAACTCTGCCTGCCACACAGACCCAGTTGCCAAGGTGCCACATTTGTTCCTGCACAGTCAAAGTGATGGCGTGCATTCTAATTGGCAGCTTTCCTCTGTGGGGCAGGCAGAACAACTTTTAAAAATATCTGCTGTTTATCCTCGCTTAACGGACGTTCACATTATTTCTTCGATTTCTATTTTTTTTATTACCGTATTATCTGTTTCTTCCTCCATTCACTGAAAGACAACAAAAGCGAAAGGTAGGAGTTACTGCCACAGAACATGCCAAATTTAAATGTGACGGATGCAAGAGGGGGTCAGGGGAGGTGAGTGAGCGAGCGAGCGAGCTTTCAGCCTGTCAGCACAGCACACAGTCAGAAGCCCCACAGAAAAACACATCATTTTTAAAATGGATCCATATATCATAAAAAATAACAAGTAGTTGAGGGTATATTTCTCGGCAGTAAGACCATCTCGAGGTTTTGGAGACTTTGGGAACCTCTCGAGCTTCGCTCTTGAGGTTCCAAGTCCCCAAAACCTCTTGATGGTCTTATTGCCTTGTAATACACCCTCATCTATCTATTATTCTATTTTCAATTCTCTGTAACCTTCCCTGCAAATGCCTTATTATGCAATGATTTTATGAAGGTGACATGCCAGTCCTAGCCAATAAAGGGCCTTTCAGACCTGAGAAATAAATATTATAGTAAGGCATGCATCATCCATTTAGAGTGATATGATGTTGAATATTTTATTAAAAGTTCCAGACCTCACGCTTCCACCCTTTATTTCTGCAAATACATCATCATCCCTGTAGTGCTGTAGTATCCATCTCCGCAGACATAACTTTTGTAAAGTATCCAAAATGCTGACATCTACATACAGTAGGACATGGTGAATTAAATGTTTGCTCATTCATTGCTTGTATACAGCAGTAATATTTTTTAGGAGACAATAGTTATTCTGGAAGGCAGATCTTTCAGAACAATATAATTTGTTCAGTAGCATTTATTTATTTGTACAAAAGACAAGGCCAGCTAGGTAAAGAACAGACTTTAAAGCAACAGTAGTAATTAGCCAGCAAAAAATATAATCCTACCTCTGTTTAGCAGTAATGTATTCATGATAATCTTTGAGTCTTCATTTAGATATTTTAAATTCAATCAGCTATTTTTAAGACAGTATTTAATTATAAAACATTTGTAATTTGTGTGAATGTACAATAACGATGATAGCCACCAGCAGCTTTCAAAAATCTTCTCTCCAGAGACCACACACGAACTGCACCCATTGTACAGTATTTATAATGCAGATATGTCAGGGTATTGCCAGCACAGGTTTCTGATGGCCAACAACAACACCACTCTGATCTACTTACATCTATGATGGTGGACCTGGTAAAGGACCAGTCACCTTTAAGAACTTCAAAACCCTCTATCTTGCATTAGGAAATAAATAGAGCAAAAAGCAAATCAGATATACTAATGTTTTGATTTGTTCTGCCAATCAAATTATTTATATTTTTGTTAACTAGTATTGATGCTTTAACACGGTCTTAGAGTGGCACCTGTTTAATCTAACACTTAAGAATAACAACTGCCCAGGAATCTTGGCTTTGCAAATAGTGTATTTGCCTGACTTCCCAGTGTGCTTGCCACAGCTAAAGAAGACTCTAAAAACAATTAACTCAAACTGTGCACACATTTAAAGCACTAGTCTGGCACATCATATTGCGCCTTTGTGATTTAGAACTTTGCTCTACTACTCCCTCCATGCACACTTTTGTAATAAGCCTACTCTTGCTGTTAGCATTGCTGTAGTACTTGTACAGTAGCTGTAAAATAGGTTATGTAGGCTTACAGTGATTTTGTGCTGGACTTGCAAGTTTCGATCCACAGTTGACATGAAGCTTGCATTACTGTTCCTCATGACCTAGCACTGACTTCAAGTCACTCACTCAGTATTTGCTGATCACACATCTACATCTGTTCTGAAAGGGGAAATTATCATGCAGCCTCTGGAGTATTGGGCTCCTATGACATTAGACTCAAAATTCCCTGTCAGTAAATATGAGCAGTAAGTCACATCCTTATCAACAACAGGTCTTGGGCATCAAGACATGCCTAATCAACACCGTCTGCAGTACTTCCATAGTATAGTACCTCACATTCAGAACATAATAATATTGTTTAGTATAGCATTCATAAAGAAAAAATGTGAAAAAGTAAGCTAGCTACAGTATCTTACTATGAGCTGGAGCCTACAATATTCTAACACATTCTTCCAACATGGACTATTGCTCCTAACTTTTGATGGAAAGAGGCAACTGTGGTGTATTTATATTAACAATCTTGGGTTAACATTGGATGGAAACGATACATGGATTTGCGGGCTTTACAGAGAAAAACATCACTAATTTCTCTCTTTGTTGCAGACTAACAAATAGTGTAGTTGCCATATTGGTCCTTGTAAGAGCAGATCAAGAAGCAAATGATTTGATACCTTTTATTGGACCAACATAGATGTTACACAAAGCACTTTGTTTTTTTTTTGTGTAACATCTATGTTGGTCCAATAAAAGGTATCAAATCATTTGCTTCTGGGTCTGCTCTTTTTTACAGTTAGTTCTGTTTCTAGGTACCCAAGTTGTCCTCCAGATGCCGACAGCCCCAGCCTCACTTTTTCTTTTTTCTACCAGGTCATACATTCATGCAAATGTCAGCATGGCCTGGGTGCTCCGCATGGTGCAGGGCTCTTGGTGGTCAGGGTTAGAGGCAGCTTAGAGCAGCAATGTTTTTGGCTTTTTATCCTGAGGGGTTATGTGCAGTGCTGCCCCGACATCACCATGCATACTTCCATGCACAGAGCATTGGCAGCTGCCACTCCCTCCCCGATGCATGCAGCCCCAGCCTGCCTCTCCTGCAGTCAACATAAGGGGCCAGGAAAGCAGCAGGAATGGAAACCCTCCCTTCCCAGGAGAGGACAGCAGTCTTCTGTAAGCTCAATTCTCTCCCTCCCCCATCTAACCCCCAGTGACCTGAGTTCGCTTCTGAACATGGGTTGCCGCCATGGTATGAGATGTGGTGTTCAGTGCCTCAAGTCTCAGTGCCCAAAGGCTGGTTAGCTATGTTCATTAAAGAATAGTGACTTTGAAAGGTTAGCTTTTCAGACGTATAAGGAACAGAGCCATAAATATCAAAATGTAGACTTTTGGACTTTTTCTCAGTCAGAACTATTTAATGATTATATTTGTACCTTGGTTGTGGGCATGTTTAAAATCAGAGCTGCCAGTGGGATGCTAACAATCCTAATCCTATCAGAATGGCAAAGTCGTAATCCTGGCAATGTCCTAATACTCCAGGATCTCCTTGAAAAGCACAAATATATTCATCAAGTGAAACTCCCATTTCCATTCACTTCACTTTTAAAAGAAATGCCTTTATTAACTTTTGGCCAGAGGCCATTCATAAGCTATTTTTACTGACCATGAAGTAAGTCAGAATGATGCCTTTATTAAAGTTTGAAATGATCATGTTTCATGAAACACAGCTTCACTTGGGTCCCTTTTTCATCAGGAAAGCTATAACAGTGTTGGATGCCATTAGCAACCAAGGAGAACCAGAGGCGTTGACTGGGCAAGGCAGAAAAGAATGTGACTCTGAGACAAGAGTTTGCAGTTGCTGCAACATTCTGTATTTCTGCATATGGTTTTCACAAACTATCTCAAGAATCACATGAAACCATCACTAAGAAGCATTATAACAGGAAATAAACATGCTGAATTGTAGAATGCCACTTCCATTGATCATAGTTTTCAGGCTCCACACATTTTTGTATATGTGGAAGTTACACTATTCAGAGGTCTCTGAATTTATTCCCCAGTATTTTCCTACCAGTAGTAGTGTACGACATTCTATATACATCCCTTTTAGGAGCAAAATATTCAGATCTCAGAACCAGGTAAGATAATACTATGATCTATGAAATGTTTCCTTTCATTTAGAAAAAAAAATAAAAAAATACAGCAGAACATGTTGATTTCATTCACAAATTTGTAAATGCTCACTCCCAGACACAGAAAAAATTCACAAAAATGTAACACAAATTGTAATGTGAAAAAATAGAGTGATCTTCTCTAACTTTGGCTTGAACCCAGGTCCACAGAATACTATCCTAGTGCTCTACCAAATTAGCAATTAGGCTCATTGGTTAGTTTGTGCTTCACATAGTCATTTTCTCTCTCAGTCTGCACAATCTGCAACTGGAAACTATTGAGATGAATTTTACTGCACACAGTGACGCATGTAGACATAGGGAAATTAATTGCACAAACAAACACACATGCACAAAAGTCCTGCGTGTGCTCAAATAAAAGACACAGCATGCATTGTGTACATGTGGGAAATGGGTTGTGAGGGCTGTCTTCAAAAATGTCACCAAGAAGGGGAACCATACAATAAAGCTGGGTGAGCTAGAACTGGCTTGAGCTTGGGTCGGCTTGGCTGGGCTGTTGTGCTGAATTGTGAGCCATGAGCCTAGCCAAGGTATGAAATAAAAAAAAAAAAACAGTGTATTAACGTGTGGTGCAAAGTAGCCATGTTTGTTGGCAAAACATGTGTCCATCACATGTAATTCACGCTGATAGGTTCTGTCAAAGACAAGATGTGTATGCGTACTAATGTGATTGGCTGAAATTTTGAATGGGCAGAGCCTGAAGGAAGTGGATCGGTTGCTCTTGTCCATGCCAGCTTAGTAGGTGGGCTTGAGCCAGGAGTCGAATGGAGTGACTGTCTTGTTGTCTGACCAACAGACACACTGAGAGTCTTTGCAGGCCTGCGGCTGAGATGAGCTGGCTCCTGGCTGAGGCCTGTGTGAGTGCGATTGACTTGCGATTGCGACTCGCAATTAATTTCAAGCATGTGAGAAGGAGAGTTTACTTGAAGAAATCTCTCCATACAGTAAAAGTTACCCACCTTACACATTGGATATTTTTGAGTAGCTAGGTAGGGTTGTGAGGTGGTCAGTGGGCGCCAGGCGGTGGCAGGTGTGTGCTGGACTGTTCCCAACTCTGAGTCCCTGGTTCTAACTTCAAGTTCTGGCCCAGGACAGGGACAGGCCAGTGGGTTGGTAGGGAAAGAAGAAATAGCCAAACTCAATCACTCACTCATGCTGTCCTGTGGCTAGGTATGCAACTAAATGTAGCTTCTTCTAAACTGAAAAAAATCAATAATTTATTTATTTATGACTTTGATAACTGGGTGAGTGCACTGATCCCAGGGACCATTTTCAGGCATGACCCCAGCCATAACACATGGTGCAGGGTGACAGTGGAGTACAAGGTAACAGTAATACACATAAAACAGATTTGATACAAGCAACAATAGTAAGCACAATATACAGGATTGATGCATAGGTCCATCTGAGAACAGTGAATACAGGGTTTCAATATCGGACATGAGGAGATTTGGTACAAAACAAACAAATCGTAGGCCAGTGTACAATGTGAGACTGCATTGTCCAGTGAGCGAGTAATACACAGAATACTCAGTATACAGAAAAAATTTATATTATCCCAACCTCAGTAGTGGAAACAGTTTTTGTGAAGCACTAATTTAATGAATACAATAGTTAAATGCATTTAAAATTGTTAAAACAAATACATTTCTAAGCACTTTCTCAAAGTAAAGCAGATTGCAGAAAAGAGGGTTCTGAGAGTTATAATAAATGACAGTCTCAAGACTGAGACCCAGTGTAAAAGAAAACATAGGAAAGCTAGCAGAATTCTGGGGTGCATTTTTTTATTATTCTAGGGTAACCAGGTAAGGCCCACTAGATGCAACTACTTGTTTTCAGGGGTGAACTGGGAGCACTGGGAAGGTTAAGTGATTTGGTCAGAGTCACACAGTATGTAAGTGGAGGTTGTGGAAGTCAAACCCATAGATAAAGCATTTTGCAATAGAAGGGAGGAATAGATCCTGTCCCTGTACAGGTCCTTGGTGATGCTGCACCTGGAGTACCGTGCACAGTTCTGGAACCATCACTTAAACAAAGGACTAGTACTACTTAGAGGGGGTACAAAGAAGAGTGACCAAAATGATTCATGGTGAACATGGGAGGACCTATGAGGAAAGACTGACTTACCTCACTATGTATTTTCTAATGGCTGAAGAATGGGGGGGGGGGGCATGACTGACATCTTCAAGTCTTTGAAGGGTATGAGCAGGGTTGAAAGCCAACAACTGTTGAAGCTTTGTGAGGTGTCCATCACAAGGTACAAAAACTATAAGCTGGCAAGGTGGAAATTTAGGAGTCATGTGATGAAGTACTTTGCCATGGAAAGGATGGTGAAAAAGTGGAACTGTTGGCCCAAGGAGCTGGTCAATGTCAAGATGGTTGCAAATTTCAAAAGTGGATGGGATAGACACATAGGACTGGTAAAAATGATGGTGGAAGGGGATGGGACTAATTTGGGCACTGAGATAGTCCAAGCAGGACTGAGAGATGATAGATAAGACCTTCCCAGTGCTAGTCTGATGAGGTCTTATGGAGGAATCGGGAAGACTAGATAGAACATGAGTCTTTCTCTTTGTAAACATGCATTTCTATGTTTCTGAACAGTTTGTCCCTTCCACCTCCCGAACAATTTGGCACTGAGCTATCTGGGTCACTTGCATAAATACTTGATCCATACAGGTCATTTATATAGATACATAGACAGTGTTGGCAGATAAGGGCCTATGGCCCACCCAGTCTGCCCATTTAAGTTTGTAAGTTCAGTTTATGTTTTCCAGGAAGTCTGTTGCCCCTTACCCCTGACCGCCAGAATTCCTTTATGTCTATCCCATGCATTCTTAAATCCCGTGATTGTTTCAGCCCCCACCACTTCCTCTGGCAGGGTGTTCCACTTGTCCACCACCCGTTCTGTGAAGAAATTCTTCCTCACGTTTCCTCTGAATCGTCCTCCCTCCAACTTCATCCCATGCCCTCTAGTCCTGGAACATCTTTTTCGCTTAAAAATAGTGCATTCCTGCACCCTGTTCCTCCCTGTAAGATACTTGTATGTCTCTATCATATCCCCTCTCTCCCTCCTCTCCTCCAGGGAGTACATGTTCAGTGCCTTCAACCTGTCCTCATAGGACTTGTGATGCAATCCATGCACCATCTTTGTTGCCCTCCTCTGAACCTTCTCTACCCTGTCTATGTCCTTATGTAGGTAAGGTCTCCAGAACTGCACAGTGTACTCCAGGTGCGGCCTCACTAGTGTCTTGTATAGTGGAATTATGACCTCCTTTTCCTGCTGGTGATGCCCTGCCTATGCATCCCAGCATCCTATTTGCTTTACCTGCTGCCTTGTCACACTGTTTCCCTGCCTTGAGGTCATCAGAGATGATAACTCCAAGATCCCTTTCCTGCTTGGTGCATGCTATATCCTCACCCCAACTGATATATTGTGCCAGGGTTTTGTGCCCCAAATGCATTATCTTGCACTTCCTTGCATTGAATTTCAACTGCCAAACCCTGACCATTCTTCAAGTTTCTGCAGGTCCCTTCTCAT
Organism: Neoceratodus forsteri; assembly: GCA_016271365.2. Classification (NCBI taxonomy): domain Eukaryota; kingdom Metazoa; phylum Chordata; order Ceratodontiformes; family Ceratodontidae; genus Neoceratodus; species Neoceratodus forsteri. Next base: position 602,672,853 of record CM057449.1, on the reverse strand, counting down.
TCTGTCTACACCCTCTGGTGTGTCTACTCTGTTACAGAGCTTTGTGTCATCAGCGAACAGTGAAATTCTGCCTTCTAGGTCCTGCAGATGTCACTGATGAAGATATTGAATAGTACCGGTCCCAGCACTGATCCCTGTGGTACCCCACTGGTCACTCTTCCTCTGTGGAGTGACAGCCATTTACCACCACCCTCTGTGTCCTGCTGCCCAGCCAGTTACCTACCCACCGCACTACTGTCCTGCCCACACCCATATTCCCCAGTTTGTGCAATAGTCTTCTATGTGGCACAGTGTCAAAGGCCTTGCGAAGTCCAGATAGGCCATGTCCACTGCTCTCCCCTGATCCACCTCCCTAGTCACCCAGTCAAAAAATTCAATGAGGTTGGTCTGACATGACCTTCCCCTGGTGAAACCATGCTGCCTTGGGTCCTGTAGTCCATTGACAACCAGATGTTCCACCAATCTCTCCTTCAGTAGTGCTTCCTGATCTTCCCACTACCGAGGAGGTGAGGCAGACTGGTCTGTAGTTCCCAGCTTCCTCTTTGTTCCCACTTTGTATAAGGGGACTACATCTGCTATCCTCAGTCTTTGGGTACCTCCTGTTTCTAGTGATCGGCTAAACAGGATAGCAAGAGGTTCAGCCACCACCGCTCTTAGTTCTTTAAGGACCCTGGGTGCACCCCATCTGGCCCCATTGCTTTATCAACTCTTATTACTTCCAGTTCCTTCAGGACCCTTTCTGTAAAGGGACTTGTGTCCATTTCTGCACCATTCTCACCCCTTGTACTCCATTCAGACCCATTACCCTCCTCTTCCTCAGTAAAGACTGAGCAGAAATACCTGTTAAATATGTCAGCTTTACTGTTGTCATCCTCCACACAGCCCCATCCTCCCCTTCAGTCTCACTATCCCTCCCTTTCCTTTCTTTTTCATTTATGTACCTGTAAAAGGTTTTGTCCCTCTACCCACTGATTTTGCAATGTGTTCTTCTGTCTGAGCTTTGGCTCCTTACTGACCTCCCTGCCTCCCTTTGCTTCTCCTGGTACTTCTCCCTATCCCCTTCTGCCTGTGTCTTTTTGTATTGCCTGAATGCAATCTTTTTGGCTTTCACTTTCTTTGCTACCTCTTTGGAAAACCATAATGGTCTCCTCTTCCTTTTCCTCTTGCTAACCTGCTTAATAAATAATTCTGTTGCTCTTAATTTCATTAAGTTCTTGTGACCTTGTGTTTTTTTTGCATGAAAAATATCTGCCAGTTCAAGTGTTCAAGTTGTATTCTATCAAATATTGTGAGAATTATTTTCCAGTTACCCTTCGCCACTCATGCACGAATCTATACTGAATTACTACACATCATAGCTATCATATTTAGTGTGACCCATTTAGCATAATCCTTGCTTCCATGCTTTTGCATTTAGCTGCTTGTCCTTGAAATTACTTTCCATTTTTGGGTTCACCATGACACAAACTATTGCCATCGTAAAGATGGTCTACCCCACATCTAAGCATTAGGCAATGGCTACAGCACACTAATAAAGCCCAGCACACTAATGGAGTCCTAAAATAGAAGATGGTTTTCTGTTTTCACCCTGTGTAGATTATTTGGGATGCTTCTTGGCACCTTACAGTCATTGATAAAACCTAGCCAACCTCAGTTCCTTTAAGAACTTCACGGTGGTTTACATATATTGCCCATGCTGCTTTGCATTACAGGGTTATGTGTTACTTTGTGTTTCTACTACATACATATTTTGCTTTCCTACTGTTCAAATAGCTCAGCATATTATGCACATAAATATTTGTTGCATTTCAGATAACTCATCATAGTAAAATATGCACCTGTCATTTTTCACACACTTTAAATAACACATCTTTGAAAATATTACAAAAAGTTGTCTGAACTGCGGGAACATTGTATGTGCATATTTTACTATAAAACATATTCAAAGTGCAGGAAATACTGCATGGTATACTGAATGAAATGTGACCTATGGGTGGGAGAGTTTGCAGTACATGTTTAGAAATATATGCAGAATTTTATCTTGGGAAACAAAAAGTAACTGGGACTCATTAGGGATGTGAAAAGCAAAAGGGCAGAATTCCTCAAGCAGAATGAAATCTGCACTGCTCTAATCATGAGAAAGACTGAGACAGACCAATGGACACCAAACTGCACAGTAAGTTTTTTCACAGTTAGAAGAATGCAGTTCATAAAAATTTGAACTTATAGCACTGCATAGACTGAGCTCATATGTAAGCTACCTCTTCTTCTTCCGAACTACAACCTTTCTAGAGTTCACATAAACATAATGTAAGCTGCATGACACAATTATGATTTCAGTATTCTGATGACCTAGAAAAGGGTGCTCAGCTACTATAAATATACTGTTCAAATAAGCCCTTATTTTGTCATCATTAGGAGAATTCACCACCAAACATGGTATATGGGCAAGTCACTTGGGGAAGCCCCTGGTCTCATGAACTCAGAAGGAATATGTAATTTTTGTCCAACACCTGTCCATCTTCTTGAGTTGCCTTGGAGAGGTGAACTGGTCTTAGCCATTAATTCATTTTGAATCCAGGGGAGTTGCTACTACAGAAAATGTACTGGGATTTTTACAGCTTGTCTAGATTTGGAGTGCTTCTTGAATATAACTAGCCAAAAATGATGTTATCACTGCACTGGCTGCCTATACAGTGGAGGATCACCTTTAAAGTAGGTCTTTTGACCTTCAAAGCCCTGCATGAGCTCGGCCCCGACTACTTGAAAGAGCTTCTGATCTCTTACCGCCCCATACGACAGCTCCGTTCAGCCGATGAGGGGTTGCTAGAGGTTCTGAGGGTTATATTGAAGTCTTCTGGGGCCAGGGCCTTTGTGTTTGCGGCACCAACCCTCTGAAACTCTCTGCCTCGCCGGCTTAGGGAATGCAGGACCGTGGAATCCTTTAAGCGGGATTTTAAGACTTTTTTGTGGAGCAAGGCTTTTATAAATTGATATTGCTGTGAATGCTGATTTTATATGTATATTTTGATTTTATGACTCATTTGTACAGCGCCTTGGTGCTTGAAAGGCGCTTAATAAAGTTTATTATTATTATTATTATCACATTCAAACTTCAGATATACAGTAGAAGGACATGTTATTTCTTTTATGAGATTGTCAATTTGTGTATTATTATTTAAATGTTTATATCATATTTTGTGAAGCATTTGAAAAACATAACATTTTGATGCAATTCAGCATGTGACGTATATAATGTTTTGTGTTTCTATTATTCATTTTATTCTTCATTACAATATTAATTTACATGGACTGCTCATTCACATGGAAGCAAAATTATTTTATTTACAAGTGGAGGCCAATAAGGCACAATTAGCTATTCAGCTTGTTTGGGTGCATCCAAGGGGAAGGCAACAGTGGAATATTACATATGCACAATGGTGGTTATTCTCCAAGGTGCGGGAATAACATGCTGGAGGCACATATCCTGCCTGAAGAGTCCCACACCTGCAGAACGATGCATGGTGGCCATATTCTTGGCTACTGGCCACCACATGGCCCCCATCCATAGCCCCACTTACCCCAGCATGCTGGTGCACAGGGGCCCTTCCTCGAACATGGGCAGGCACACAGTGGGATGCTCAGTCCCAGTCCACCACTGGATCACTTGCGCCTGCAGGGTGCCACTACAGCATACAGGCAGCCACAGTACAGCTGCAGCAGCTGGGCTGGTGGCTGGTCAGCTGTCCTGGCACCCCATGAGGAACCTGAGGGCTGGGGCAGTGTGTTAGGGGAGGTTCCCTGTGCTGCTACTTCACTGCTGCAGCTGGCAGAGGCAACCGGGGGGGATCATGTGCTGGCTACATCTGGGGCCTGTTGGTGTAGCCTATGCCTATCCTCACCCAGCACTCTGCACTTTCAAGAATAGTGTGTAGCATGGGCATGTCCCCTGCACCACCTCCCAGACCACCCCCATATGGGGATCACCAGCAGGGTGGGGATCTGGTACGCAGCAGTCCCATGCCTCCATGGAGAATCAGGCACATGGGGCACTGTGGCCATGGAGTGTCTACATGCCTCTGGTATGTGATGTGTAGACACTCCACAGCAAGGAGAATAGCCCCCAATATACAGAGGAACCCTCTTATAACAAACACATTTGTGCAAGCAGGTTTTGTCCATTATAAGGGGTGTCCACTATATCGTAAGATCTTAAAACATGAATGTCCTGCATCACAGCTCAAACATGGAGTTAAAATGAGAACATGCCCCTTCCTCTGCCAACCAGAGGTATGGGGAAACTGCTATTTGTAGCTGATTGGGAACTGAGCAGCACACAGGATTGGAAATATTTTGCTGTACAGTACCTGTACTTATTGAGATCAGGGGGCTGATCATTAAATGAGATTTGTAAGATTGTGCTGTACAGAACAAGTGCTGATTTGGGGATTAGAAGGGTACAGGAGTAATACCCTGGAGTGAGGTATCAAGTATCAGGCATCAAGTGAGTTGAGTGATGTCTTTGTAGTGCCAGATTAGCCAGCTGAATAATCAGGTTAAAACTAGCAGGCAATTTGCAGCATGTAACGAGGGTACAGAAGAGCTCACAGTGTCAGCTATACAGGGGTTGCAGAGTATAGTATAAATGGGATTCTTAACATTACTGGCATAGCTTTTGGCTTTTGACAAGGCAGATCTGTCCATTATAAATGAGTGTCCACTATAAGTGTGTCAGATATAAGTGGGTTCCACTGTAATATAGCAAGTATGACAACTATAAGATGTGCAATGAATAACAAAGGGAAGATAAATACAGAGGGCCCGATTCATGAAGGTTGATGCAGGGTTTGCATCAAGCCCTGTGTCAAACCAATTTTTGGTGCAGCTGCGTCAAACACGTTACTGCAACTTGCATCTGATTCAAGAAGATTGGGTATATTTGCAACACTTTTACCACTTAACAGCAGCTTGTGCAAAATATTTGGCATAAGCCCCATAAAAAGGGTCCAAGATTACTTCAAGTAAGACCATCAAAAAGCAGGTCTAGCTCGCATCAAGTAGAGCAAGGGATTGAGAATCCCAATTGCCGCCAGGGAATGCTGCAAGCCCCGTGTACCATATGTTCAGCGCATCTGGTGCATGTGGCATTCATGACACATTTGTGAATTGGGCCCAGAATATTTGTGCACTGTTGAGGTGTCATACTTTGGATGAGGTCTTCAACTGAAATCCCTTCTGACCATCTGTTAGCTGTTGAGGTCATTATTAAAGATACCACTGAAGTTTTGATAAGAATACTGTCAGAGATTTTCCCAGTGTCCTCCCACCATTCCCTTGTCAATAAAACAAGGCCATGTAATCCACTTCAAGGACATACATTGAAAGTAGTTGTCACAGCTCAGTTTGCCTTTCCTTGTCCAAAATTGTATTACATACATCAATCAATCAATCAGTGGATAGAAGCAGGAAATGTCTGAAAACATGATGTTGCATTTCAGTTGAGCTATCTTGCATGTAAGCATTCATGCGTAGCAGTACAGAAATGCACATGACTATTAGCTAGTAATTGTTAGTAAGATATGATCCACTGAGATTAATTTTCCTGCAGATGCTGCCTTAAACAGAGTCTGCCTGCATTTGCTACAAGGAGGGACAAACAAAAGGCTTATGTTTCTTGGGGTCAACATAGGTAGGTGAAGGTGTGGAGAACCTTATATGAACTGGTGTGTTTATTATTGAGTGAAGGGAACATTTAAGACCAGACATAGTAGCCCACATTTAGGAGACATATTATAAGAGCTTTGTCTAGCTCTGTAGTTTGGTGGAGGGGTTATAATTGTTTGGCTTGGGGCCTCAGCTAATTGATAACTGGAGGTGGAAATTTGTCAGATTTCTGATGGCAGGCTGATTTTGGCTTGTTATATAAGACCAATTTTCCTGCAGATGCTGCCTTAAAGAGAGTCTGCCAGCATTTGCCACAGGAAGGACACGAAAAAGGCATGTGTTCTTTTTTGGAGATAACATAGGTAGGGTAAGTTGTGGTGAAACTTGTTTGTGAATTGGTTCATTTTTATTGAGTGATAGGTAAATCTGAGTCCAGACATAGTAGCCCATGTTTAGGGGCCATATTGTAAGAACAGTGTTTAGCCCTGTAGTTTGTTTGAGGAGTGATAATGGTCTGGCCTAGGGTCTCAGCTAGTTGATCATTAGAGGTGGGACTGAATTAAATTTCAGATAGATTGGTTGTGGCAGGGTGACTTGGCAGCCAAGTCACCAATCAGGGACTCTGTATTCCAACAGGAAGTACCATCTTAAGGAACTGCACAGGAAGGATAAAAGGAAACCACCCTTAACATGTCCCTACACATGTTTGTGTCCCATTGATTGAGTGGAACAGTGAAGGAGTGGAACAGGTGTTAGATTGGCATCTTAGAAGCGAGTGGATCAGTGAAGGAGTGTAACAGGTGATAGACTGGTGCCTTTGGCATCAGCAGGCATCAGATGGAGGCATCAGAAAGTGGGGGAATCTGTCAGTCAACTAAGGTGAGGAACCTGTTCATTCATGTTGTTGCATTCACTGCTGGGAAGGGTGGAAGGTAAAAGGTAGGCCTAAACTAGGAATAGAAGCAACATCCTATCTAAGGTAACAATATAAGGAGAATTACAACAGGTGTGGGGGAACACAAGTAGCAACACCAAGAAAAGGGGAAGCTAGGAAGGGCAGAAGGTCAAAGATAGGCCTAAAAGTGGGAATAGGAGCAACACCCTATCTAGGGTAACAACACAAGGTGACTTAAACCAGGTACATGGGAACACAAGTAGCAAAAAACAAACAAAAAAGGGAAAGCTAGCTAGGAACACTTCATCATGGGTAGAGCTACCTAAGTATTTCCAGGTAAGACAGGCAGTATACAGTAGAAAATGGGAATGCTAGGAATGGTGCAGTGCAGTGGACATGGGGTGGCAGTTTTCAGAGATCTTATGGAGACTGTGGTGCTGACTAATCTGCACACACCTCTCTGGGTTGATGAAGGAGGCAGCTAGACTTCAGGCCAAGTTTGCTAGGATTCAAATGACCTCCTCCTCCATCCAGGAGCCACTTAGTCTGGCACCATTACCCCAGAGGATGCCAGAGAAGAGGAATGGCTGGGCTATGGTGGGCTCAGGAAAGGTGGGAGTGGTGGGTCAGAGGCACATTACTCAACCAGTACCACTACACAGTTCCTACACCACTGTGGCAAGGTAGGACTGCCGGGAGGAGGCACTCATGGTAGTGGCCGTGGAGGATGTGGGGTTTCTCCGAAGGGTAGGCCCCAAAGTTGGAGTATGAGGACTCCATAGGAGGAGGAAGTAACTTCTGGCAGGGGACTTGAATATGAGGGGATAGATCTGAGAATAGGAAAGGGGAGAATATTGGTGACTACCTAGGACCATGGCCCAGAGGGATAGGAAGCAGATTCAGAGGATCCCTAAGGCAGCAGGATGGGAGGCAGAGCTGGATGTCATTCTCCACCTGGAGACTAATTACCTGGCTATGGAGGGGGCTAGGATAGTGAGGGGGGATTTTAAGGAGATGGAAAGGGGTCTTAGACAGGTAACATGCTAAGTAGCTTTTGGTGAGGTGCTGCCTGTCTATGACAAAGGGAGGTGACGGATCTCCACACGAAGGCCTTTAACTCATGGCTGAAGAAATAGTGCAGAGAGGAGGGGGGTTGGCTATAAGGGGGTCTGGCAGTTCACCTGGATAGATAAGGGCCTTTGCAGTGGTCATGGCCTTCATCCATCCCGGGGGGAGCAGCAGTCCTCAGGGAATGGTTCAGGTGTTACTTTGATGAATATTTAAGCTAGCTAAGGGGGGCAGTTAAAGAATTCAGAGAAGCAGTAACTGCTCCACCACAGGCTGTAATAGAAAGTAGGAATAAATTGAGGGGAATGGGAACCCAGGGTGAAAATTAATAAAGGAAGAAGGGTGGTAAAAATGAGGGGGGATAGGAATGTAAGCCTTAAAAAGAGAGGGGGGAAGAAAGAGGGCAAAAAGAAAAGACAGAGGGTGCCAAGCAGAGTGGCAACATAATCTGGAAGGCCATGTGTGTGAATGCTAGAAGTTTAGGTAATATGATTCTGGACCTAGAGGCCCTAATGGTAGGGGCCAGCATGGATGTTGTGGCCATTACTGAGTCATAGTGCACTGAAAACCATGACTGGGACATATCCATATCAGACTATTCTCTGTGCAGGAGAGATAGGGTGGGAAGAAATGAAGAGGGTATGGTACTTTATGTAAGGGAAGACATTAAAGCAATGGAGATGGGAATATGGAGGGGGGGGGACTGAAGAACTATGGGTTACCTCAGAGATGGGGAATGGAGCCTCTATTCACACTGGATTGAGCTACAGACCTCCAGGACAGGGGGATGAGTTAAATATGGTACTGCTGGAAGTAACTGGCAAGATGGCAGAAAAGGGGGAAGTGCTGCTGGTGGGGGAGTTTAATCTGCTTGTTGTAGAGTGGAATTTCCCAGCTGAGGCTTCATCTAGAAGCAGAGACATCCTGGAGTCCTTGCAGGGGACATTCCTAAGGCAAATAATCAGTGAACCCACTTGTGATGGGGCAATACTGGACCTGGTACTTACTAACAGGGATAGTGTTGCAGACATCAAAGCAGGAGGCCACCTGGGGAACAATGACCTCCATACAGTATGGTTCAATATAAGAACAGCTGGGGAACTGAACCACATAATGGCAAGGGTCCTGGACTTCAGGAGGGCAAGTTTTAAAAAGATGGGTGAATGTCTCAGGGATGACCTTGCAAGAAAGGAATGACCTGGGTGTGGTGGAAAAATAGTGGACAAAGCTAAAAAGGGTCACAGGGAAGTCAACAAACCTCTGAGTCAAGCAAGTGAACATAAGCAAAAGGAAAAAAAGACTGCTACGGTTCTCAAAAGCGGTGGCGGAAAAGGTAACGGCTTAAAGGGTAACATTCAGAACGTAAAAGGAGACACAGAGGGAGGAGGATTGGGGGGTGTACCATGGCAAACAGAGGGAAGCAAGGAGAGCTGTAAGGAGTGCAAATGTGCAAACTGAAGAGAGAATAGCCCAGGTTGTGATGAAGAGAGAAAAGAAATTTTTTAGATATGTAAGTTAAAGCAGGAAGACCAGTATTTGGATCATAAATTAAAAAGGGAAGGGGAGATATTGTGCAGAGGGGACCAGAAAAAGGCAGACATCCAGAACAAATTATTTTGTTCAGTGTTCACAGAGGAAGGAGAAGGGGAGGGGCCACAAAAAGTAACCAGAGCATTAGAGGGAGGGATGAGGACACTATTCCATTTTTGGAGGAGAGGGCCAGATAGGGTGTATCGAAGGGTAATGTGGGAGCTTAGGGAGGTACTGGCTGCACCTCAGACAGTCCTATTTTAACAGCTCACTGGAAAAAGGAGAGGTTCTGGAGGACTGAAGGAGAGCAGATGTAGACCCAGTACACAAAAGTCATAGCAGGGAAGAGGCTGACAATTATAAGCCAGTCAGCCTGACATCAGTGGTGGGAAAGTTAATGGAGTCTGTGGTGAAGGAAAGGACTGTGGAATATATTGAATCCAATGGGTTACAAGACTCGAGGCTGCATGGATTCATGGGGAGGATGTCATGTTAAATGAATTTGATGGATTTCTTTGACTGAGTGACCAAGGAATTAGATCTGGCTGGAGTGGTAGATGTGGCCTACCTAGATTTCAGTAAGGTATTCATCACTATTCCACCTAGGAGACAAGTAAGAAAGATGAGTAGCTTAGAAGGCATTCAAAGTTAATAAATTGGGTAAGAAATTAATTAGGGGATAGGCAGCAGAGGATGGTGGTAAATGGAGCACTCCAAGGAAGGGAGGGTGACCAGAAGGGTACCTCAGGGATCAGTGCTGAGACTGGTCCTCTAAAACATCTTTATAAGGGAGATTGCAAAGCTGCTGGAAGGGGAGGTCTGCTTCTTTGTGGATGACATTGAAATCTACAATAGGGTGGATACTCTGGGGGGGGTGGGTGGACATGATGAGCAGAGACCTTAGAAAACTCAAGAAGTTGTCAAGGGTATGGCAGCTGGGTTTCCACATGAAACGGTGCAAAGTAATACACTTCAGGTACAGAAATCGAAGGGCAGAGTACAAAATGGGAGGAATGGTACTGACAATTACCAAGCAGGAAAGAGACCTGAGGGTAATCATGTTGGAAGATCTAAAGGATGCCAGGCAGTGTAATAAGGCAGTTGAGAGGGCTAGTGGGATACTGGGGTGCATAGGAAGTGGTATCACCAGCAGAAAGAGTGGGAGATAGTATTGCCTCTGTATAGATCACTAGTAAGACCACACCTAGAGTACTGTTTCCAATTCTGGGTCCAGAGGAGGCAGCTAAAATGGTGCACGTTCTGCATCAGAAGCCCTATGGGAAGAGACTTAGGAACCTAAACATGTACACCCTGAAAAAGAGGAGGGAGAGGGAGGGATATAATAAAGACTTTTAAATACCTCACAGGAGTAAATAAGGTACAGGCAAGAAGTATTTTAAATACCTCACGGGGGCAAATAAGCTACAGGAGGGAAGTACTTTTTTTTAAAAAAAAGGTGCTCAAGAACAAGGGGGCACACAATATGAAACTGGGGGGTAGATTTAGGAGAGATGTGAGGAAATACTTCTTCACAGAAAGAGTGGTAGATTCTTGGAGCAGTCTTCTAATAAAGGTGGTTTGGATGAAAACTATGGTGGGGTTCAAGAATGCATCTGATAGGCATAAGAGAATTTTAGGGAAAGGGAAAGGGGTGGGTGAATTGATCAGAGATCAAGTAAGATCTACGATGATAATATAGGCAGGGAAAATGGGCAGCATAGATGGGCCAAGCAGTCTGTATCTGCTGGCAAATTCTATGTTTCTGTGCAAACAAAAACAAGACCAAGGCCCACGCCATTATAATTTTGATAAAAAAGTAATATAGCCTACATTCATAATTGTTTACACTACACTTTTAGTTTGATATTTAAAAAATCCTGTAAAGGCCTAGTGCTTTTTTCCATAATTTTTTTTCTCTGCCAATAGTCATCTCCTATACAGTATTGTTCTGAGTTTTGTTAACTTCGATCACAATCGTGTTCACAGTAAAAACTGCTCAACTGCATAACATAAAAAACAATTGTTTGAATGTACTGTATCTTAAAGGCTATGGTCCCAATTTTCCCTGGGTCACACCTGGAAATGAGTCTTGGCCTAATGTGCCTTTCCTGGTTACTAATGTTAAAATAAATAAAAACCACATGTGGTACACAAAATGGGATCTCATTAAAGCATTCATTTGACAGAAGTATAAGGGAGAAGCACTGTTAGCCCTTCTCTCTGCACTTGCCCAACACCTTAGAATCATGCAAATTTTAAGTTTTTTGGGGGGACTTTACATTCCCAGTCTTGTACTCATCTCAGTCTGTTAGGTTGTAGAGCAGGGCTAGCATATGGACTTCAAAAAAAATGTCAGTCCACTGTATGGGGCCTGTACTACAGACCCCGAAATTCCACATTCAACCCTATTGTCATCCCACATACTGTACCTAGATTTCAAAACAGTAGCATATCTCCCTGGCTTCCTGGTTAATTTCATCCCTCAATGTGGTCAGGTGCTTTGTGAGTGCAAGTGAGTGTCAGAGGAGCTATGGATCCTCCTTGCTGTACACTCCTCCGCAGCTGCATGCAACTCAAGTGTTTATACTCAATGTGGCCTGTGCATGCACGACATACACAGCCATGCTTTTCCCACCCATTAAAAGCAACCTTGTTTAATATGAGCCGCTTGGGCAGGGCAGAATGACACAAGCAAAACTTTCATTTTTCTTGCGCTATCTGACCATGTGCCATTTGGAAATGGCCTAGGTCAAAATGGGTGTACTCCCAGTAGTTTTGGATGCTGAAGAAACAAATGAGCTGAATGGCACAACTTATCTGAGGTATCTGAGCTCAAATAAATGATAATGAGTCCCAGGATATGGATAATTGGTGCTAGATAAGAAAAACATTATTCAGACAATTTGTGGCAGGGATGAAATACCCCAGAACATGTTAGCTATCTGATAACCAAACAGGCATTCACAGCATGCACACAAAAGTTATGATACTATCAGAGCAGCTACACTACAGCATTTACATTGTTTCTGATTGAGATGCTGAGAATGTAGAGAAGCAGCAGAACCTCAACTTATCCAAGAGTACCTCCTCACAGTGGGCATTTATTTTCAGTCTTACCTACTGTCATTTCAGCCTTATTTGCGAGACACTGTCAATGTCATAATGTTTACTTTTCATAATTTAAAAAGGCATTCTCAGGGCTGGGTTACTTTTGATAATCAACAAGACCCTCAGTCAGGCCTTTTACCTTTCAGTGCCTTATTGCCTTAAATCATCCATATTTGATAGTTAGTAACAAAATGGCATCATATAGTTTTTATGACTTATCATAAATACATTTTTACTTCCTGCAAACATTTTAGAAAAAAAATTCATTACAAGTTTATAATTATTGATTCAAGCCAATAAAGTTGGCTGATACTAGCAATTTTTAAAAATCTCTTGATTTGAGATTTCATTTTGGCTAAACAAACTAGATTCACACTGTGTTGGGATGGTATCAGCACATGTTTCTTTCAGACTGTCTCGAACCTAAACACCAGGGACATGGCCAGGAATGCCCTTAAGCCTCCTTTCAGGTGTACACAGTCACAAGTGGTCATTTTCTGTCATCGGTGCAAACTGGTTATACAATTTTCCTGATATGCTGCTGAATCTCCTCAACTTTAATCAGTTTAAGAGATCTCTATAGTCTGCCGTTGCAGTCCAATGCAACTGTAACCACTAAGCAGTTTTAGTTTGTTTCTCTTTGTACATTACCAGTGATTGTTTCATACAATAATCTGTGTAGATTTATTTTTGTTCAAAACTGTATGCAATTGTTCTGCCTTAAATGCTTTGAACCTGATTAAACTGCAGTTCCTCTGGAACTGCTTATTGTACTTGTAATATATTTTGAGACTATGTATTTGATGTGGATGGAACATTTATAAATGAGCACTTGTGCTCAAAGGTAATTCTCTGAAGTTTTCAATAAATAAAATAAATAAATGTTTCTGATGGTAAACAGCTCAATATTGTGTTAAGATGTTTAATTGTTGTTATTGTGGACGTGGCAGTTAGCAAGGACTTAAAAAACCTTCAAAACCACGTATTTCAGTACATGAATGATATACAGTGACAAGGAAAACCGGGTATGTTTGTGTTTACCCAGAAATACATTATTCAATTCAAATCAATTTATTGGAAAGCAAAATTGAGCGTGAGCTCTTTTTTACAGTTGCATCCATTAAATAATTACTATAAAAACAGACATAACAATCAAACAATGAACATTCAGATGATGGAATACTGATTAGCATACACAATATAGTGGTTCATAAGAAAATTATAACAAGTCAGAAATATACATGTACACTATTTTCAACAAAAACAATTGTATTCATGTGTCATACATTTCAGAATGCAAATTATTAAAAATGAATGTTACATAATGACATTTTGACCAACAAATACTCTAAGTACCTCATGTTAACCTATTACTTGAAATACATACTTACTTAATTACACATATTTCAGCTGCCATTTTTGCTTTTTGAACCTCACTAGGGGATGTTTTCATGTAGCACGCTATGTAAGTATTACATTGTTATTAAGCAACTTGCCAGTTTAGAAAGTAGAAACAACAACTCTTTCACAGGCTCTGCAAACTTAATACAATGAAGATACCAGTGCAGCACAAATCCATTGTCCCCTGTTGACAATTAAAGATGAGTATTTTATCAGAATAATATGCAGTTTTAAAATAGTTTTAAATATATGTAAGGACTGTCACACTTAGCTGCATTAAATTATTCCTCCACTAGAAAATAAATCTTAGCCCTGAAAAGGCTAAATTAGTCTTCTGGCAGTGCAATGTGTTACCACTGATTGTAAACTTTATTTTGGAGCCTCTCGCAGAAAGCAGTACTTAAACAAAAAATTGCAGCATTTGCTTTGGAACAGAACTAGTCATGAAATGGTACCCCGTCCTTTTGGCATTTCTGGCCCTGAATTGAAGCTGAAATGGCAAAGAATCAGAGGAGACCTGAGGCTCTGAGACACAATCTAGGCCTCAACAAATATCTGTAGGATGAATCAAATTTATTCTAGCCTAGAGGCTGCCATATTTTATGGGATGCCTTTATTTTCTCTTCACCATTAGTTTTGAGTGTGGAAGATACAGTATTACTGTGCCCCCCCCCCCAAAGTCCTAACAACTCCTACACTTTTTAGTGGTAGAGTTCCCACTGTTCACTGTGAACACTTGTTTTATTTCAGGAGCCATCACAATATTCTATACTTAAACATAACACAACTTTAGTGTTCAGAACAGTATAACCCTTAAAGTTACAGGAATATCCATGTTAATCTTAATAATCAATCAGTGTCATGTGTCTGTGAGGGGGACTGCTGTTGCTTCAAATCACATGATCACCAAAACTATCAGATACAAAAGGATGCACTGACATAAGACTTTAAGAATGGAAGAAGACCACTAGCCTCACTGAAACATCGCAAGTCATAGTCTGCACTATAATTAAATTAGTTTGGCTGGTCTTATCTCAGTCTGTTGCAGACAGTAAAACAAAATAAGTTTTTATTATCGTTGATGTGATAGCAAATTTTGCTGCAATGAGTTGGTGGCTGATTAACAGTCCTGCATTGATCTTGTTCTTTTCACCATTTAGTGACTATACACTATTTTGAATCCAGACAAAATACATTCACTACAAACTGTACTTTGTTAATGTTAGACAGTAGCATAGAGATAATGATGGAATTAACCCCCCCAGTCCAAGTGTAAATTATAATTTTATTTTTAAAATGAAGTAAATGTTGAGGAGGTCAAGATGGTTGTTTTCATACATACTCTGATGTGATGCAGTCCTAGCCTCCTATTCTTGATTATTTTTGTAGTTCGCAGTCAGTGTTTTTCAACATGTAATAATGTGATCTTAAACATTTTGATAGTTAGTCCTTTTTGGAAATAATGGGCTGAAATTTCCAAGCCCTGCATCCACCTTCTACCCTGGCTAATTTTCCAACTGGCTTTGTTGATTTGATGCTCCTGGGCAAATACTTTAAGTGGCAGACACCCGGTGGCCCAGCACAAAGTCCACACATCCCTAGAAGAATGCAGGGGACCAGGGTCTAAGTTGGCTAGAACATGTTGGAATGATCTAGCCAGATAAATAAACATGTTAAGTTTGGAATGTGCTACTCTAAACTCTGTCTAAATGTCACAGTCAGAGGCACCATAGCATTGCCAATAATTAAATGTATTTTATTTCAGATTTGATTACCAGATAGGTGCAACTGACCCAAAGGTCCTTTTAAAGACTTGACTGGGGTAAAAACCATGGCATGCATAAAATACATACAATTACGACAAATTAAATACAACACAAATAATATCATACACAATTACAAACATTTTGAGACATGAAATATTGATGCAGACATGTTTAAATACATAATAAGACAAGAACGTATGAATGGTCTCAAGTAGCGTGTTCCAATAAGTTCCCAGTGCATCCAGACAAAAAACAAATGCAGCTCATGCCACCAGGTCCAGAGCATCTGATAGGTGTGGCCACATTCTGGATTTAAAAAACCTAATTGCCTATGATTTAATTTTGTGATTGTTGAATTTTGAGCTGGGGAAAGGTGATTGATGTCACTGGAAACTGAAGCTCTCTATTTATCCCCAGTGTAGATGAGTGCATCTTTACCCTGTTCTGTAGTTACTGCCTCTCCTCACTAAGTGAGATAGAAACTTGTTCTCAGTGTTTATTCACTACAAAGCCTGTTTTCTTACATAGCCCATCAGTTTTGCCAAATTAGGATGAACTACCTGTGTTTTCTCACCTGTCAGTGTTCTCAGTTTCAGTGACAGGCACTTGGGCATTTAAACATACAATGAAACTCATACTAAATTAAAAGAGAAAACTAACAGAAGGATTTTGTGCCAGGAAGCAGAAGTGAAACATAAACATTTCTTTATGCTTTAGCCAGGAAAATCACACTGAGCTGCAGCTCATTTCCAGGTGTGACGCAAAGCACAGGAAGGTTAAATATATTTCTCAGGGTCACACATTATACAAGTGGTGGTTTCAGGATTCAAACCCAGGTCAGCTGTGTCTTCAGGATCACAACTTAGTGCTCTAACCTCTAGGTTGTACTACATCCCTACAATATACTGCAAACATACTGTAGGTAAACCTAAAACTAATATATCAGATCTATGAAATCTTTGTGATGGGAGGGAGAGGATCACAGCCATCTGGTCCTTTGCCTATACTGGAGAGTGGACAGTATAACTCTTCCAAATGGCTAGCATTGAATCCAAACCCTGGCAAACATCAGCATAAGTTCATTGCTGTGGACTGGACATTTTAACTCTAGGTTTGCCTTCATTAAGGTGCGGTATTAGCACATGTTTCCAGTACTGTTCCAATCTGCTTTAGTCTGTGATAATGTGATAACTCATGGGCCAGCCAGTCCACTGGCTTCAGAGAATGTAACCTTCTGTGATGAGCAGTGCTTAAACAACAATCAACACCTCCAGAGGAACTTAGAGGAAAAAACAAAAACAATAAGACACAGGACAGCTCATATTTTACATTAATTAGGTGTGCTTTCTTCCAACTTATTATTACTGAGGTAATTTGAAGCAACAACAAAAAAAACTGGATTTTTATTCCTTTATTATTTAATTTAAACTGTGTACACTCCAGTATGCCTCCAGGAGCTGATATCACCTCATACGGAAGCAGAGCTGAGGGGAAGCTGGCAAAAATTGGGTTTTAGGGCTGGGCAAATTTAATTTCTGCCAGCAGAATTCAGGCAAAATTGGTTTTGCTTCTGTAAAATTTTAAAACATTTCAATGAATCATTTGCAAAACATTGCAAAAACTTAAATGTCATTAATTTACATTTAATTTCAATCACTACTTGTCCAAAGCGCATCCAGTATTCCTCTCGCCATTCCTACCAATCCACGCTAGAGTACCTCATGGTTCTATCCTGGGTCCCTTGTTAATCAGCATATTCCTGAACAATCTCCCTGCCTCCTGCCATGACAGAATGTTACTGTATGCAGATGCTGCAGTAATCTTCACTTACCACACCGACCCCAACTCCCTTCAGTCTCAACTACAGAAAAGTTTCACAGAAGTGAAAGACTGGTTTTGCTCACATAAACTCATCCTTAACCACAAAAAAAAATAAAATAATGTTGTTCTATGGAACCCACAGCAAGTACAAGGACCATGAGCTTATAATTAACAACCACAGAGGCGTCACTCTTGAACAGGTGGATACGTTTTAAATATCTGGGCCTGACCCTTGATTGCTCCTTCTTGTATACCAAATACATTGACAATATCGCTAAAACTGTGAACTCCTGTATAGGGCTACTATACAAGCATAAACATTGCCTAATGGCTGAAGACTTGAACCTCGCTATCCAGAGCTCTGTTATCTCAACTATTGACTACGGGCTTGTTATCTATGGATCCGCTACTGATATTGCACTCCAGCGCATAGCTGTAGCCCTTAATAAGGCATGTAGACTCCTTATTTTAGCTGTCCACCTTTCTCACACATGTGACATTTACGAGCAGGCTAACTGGCTCCAGCTATCCGGCAGGCTAAAGTACCAGACCTGCATCCTAGCTAAGAAGACATCACTGGGCCTTATGCCTCCTGGAGTCCAATCAATATTGACCCTGCAGCGTGTCCACTGCCTAGCTAGAAGATCGGACAGTCTAACCTTTACAATACCTCACTGTCGGATCTCTCAAGCTCAGCATTCTTACTTTGTCAGAGCCTCCACCTGGTTCAACTTGCTACCTACAGAAATCTCCAACATTGCCACAATTGGTGCTTTTAAGCGTAAACTGCATCAGCACCTCGTGGCTAGTGCCTTCTGTGATTGCTTCTTACAATCCCCTCCAGGTGTACTACCCTCAAGCACCCCTCCTCACTGCCTCAGCTCCTCTTCCTCCTCCTGTCTTACCCCCCATTACTGGGTATAGGATGAATCTCTCTCCTTTTCTTTTTCATCCACCCCTTTCCTCCTCCCTTGCTGTTTCCCATCTACCACATACCCAACGCAATGCCCTCCCCATTTCTTCCCTCCTCCCTCTCTCTGTCTCCCATACCACTCCCTCACCACCACTCTTCTTTCTCTTTTCCCACTAACCCACTCCTAACAAAGCTTCACTGAGTCGCCTATGACTTGTACTGTATAATTAACTCGCAACACAATTCCTTGACAATGCCTTTAGCTGCTATCATTGTAACCTTATTTGTCTTTTTTTTTGTAAGTTCCACTGTAATGATCATGTTATGTTTTGTTCCTTATTGTCCTTATTACCTGGATGTGGAACCTTTGTAAAAGAGGCCTCAGCTCAAAGGTGTCATCCGAAATACAAATAAATAAATAAAAAAAAGTATTTTTTTATTTAGTTTTTGTTGACTGGGTAAGTGCACTAGACAAATCCTGCCTATTTTCAGGCACGACCCGGGGGAGGGGGATACAGATGAATGCCAACTGACCTTGAACCAGATTAAGCTGTATGATGACCTTGTAGTTCCGTGCCTCATAAATATGTGTATTAAGTTTAAGATCTGTGTGACTAAAGGGAGAAGAGTTTTAAAGAAGCAAACATTCAGAAAGGTTTATTGAATTTCACAAGTAGGTAAACTGCACAGTTTTAAGACCCTATACCCATAACACTAGAGAATACAATGTCATCGATACTGGCAGGTTACTAGAACTTGGATAATTTGTTTAAACTTTCTAATCTCTTGCTTAAAGGACTGCAAAGTTATAGCCAACCAAAAATTTCAAAATAATATCAGTATTTAAAACCACATTTCCTGAGCTTTTGTGAAAATTGTGATAATTTTGCAGAAGTCATATCCATACATTTTGAACTGTTATGGAGGAGGTAGAAAGGACTGGATAGAGTGGTAGTAAAGTAGGATGCCTAGGGAGCTCCATAGTAGAAGTATAGTGGTGAACTGCTTCAGATACCCATAACCAGTGTCTGGAGTGAAGAACCTTCAAGAATAGTCAATGCAGTCATGTTGTACTTGCCTGTCATTATACAATTTGCTAGTTAGCTACTAGGGCTCACAGACGAGATGACTTGTCGAGGCAAACATATGCACAGCATTGTTTCCATACAATGCCACCTTCTGACTCTAACAACCCTGTAGAAGACACTGTCTGTTATATTAAGTGACACCAAATATTACAAATACTGTAGTTGTGACTGAGATATGCAGGCAGGGAAAACAGGCAGATTGGGCCTAGTGGTCCTTATCTGCCATCAAATACTATGTTACTATGTTACTATGAGGTCAATGTGACAGAAATATCTGAATATTATTATTTATGATGGAATATGATGCTAAGCGCCACTTTAGCAGGAGTGTTGGGGGGGCATTGCGGTACCGTGATACCAATGCAGGCAAGGCGGTTTGCCTACCTGCAGTATAAGTCACATTAATGTGGCACACAGACAAACCAAGATTGACTACAGTTCTGCCATGAGGGAGGAGTATGGCCATGTCTATAGAAATGCAGTCAGAGGGGATTTAAAATTAAAGGATAGTAGAGGCAGCTAGTGTAGTGGTCACCATTAGTAGCAGTTAATGGATGGGTTCACCAAGGAAAGAGCAGCAGAGCTGAGCAGCTTAAGAATAGTGGACCCCCTAGTTGGAGTAAGGAAGTCTAGATAGACAATTCCCACTTGAAAGCAAGTTATCTGAGAATCCCAACAGGAATGACTGGTATGACTGACCAAGGCACTTGGAAAGCCAGGACATAGATGCACTCTCAGGAGAACCACCAGAAGAAAGTGACTAGGGCACCAAAAAGAATAAATTCTAGTTATTCCATAGGACAGGTCTGACTGGGAATGGAGTAGGTGGCTCTCTTTTTAGGCCGGGTGTCTCTGAAAAACAAGGAGGAGATCCATGTGACACACCAGTGTCACTGAGTCCATCTGGTCAAGCTCAGAGAAAAAAAAAAGTAGCATGGGAGAGGACAGAATAGGCCTCCAGGAAGGCACCAGGAGACTGCAAACAGTTCAGCACATACAGCTACATGTATTTAGTGTTGATAAGTTTGTTGAGAAAGTTAAATTATGAAAAGTGGAATTCTATTGGCATTCCACTGCTTCCATGATTGAGCATCTCTTGCCAATGAATGATCTGCCTTATTTTTGCTGTAAATTTTAAAGTACTAACATTTGCTCCAGCTTTGAGAGATTTCAGGATCCATGGACATTAGGTATGCATGCAAATTTCAGCTGTATGCTTGCAATACCTGTGGCGCTACAAATATCCACATGTTTGGAAACGTTTTTCACAGAGTTCCACAAATAATTAATCCCTATAACCCAACTTTCACATAACCAAAATCTCCCACATTTAGCAGTTTCTAATAACCTTCCAAGAAGGTGATACATGCAGATTTCAACATACTGTATCTAGCTCCAGAGATGGTCAAATTTTAAGCAGACAAAAAGTTTCAGAAATTTTGCAACAATAAAAACTGTTAAATTTTAATCCCCTACAAGCTCAAAACACCTCATACAAATGTCAAGCAATCTGGAATTTCATTAGAAATTCTTACCATAAGTAATAATCCTTACAATAAGTAATTATACTAATATGCAGGTCTCCAGCTAGAAGAACTGCTGAGTTATGACCACTCATCTGCAAAATTTCATGAAAGTCATGGAATTCTTCTGCAAAGTACGCACACGTGTCATTTGCTATTTTTGCCCAGCTAATCAGTTTCAGTCATGCCAGGCATGCCAATAATCATCAATTAGAACACTTCAATTTCAAGAAGAACTACAACTGCAGTTATGAAAATTACAGAACTGGTACACCTCACTCCTAAAAGGGTTGCTGTTCATCACTCAATTTACGGAGTTAGGTAATGCAGCTTAGGTAAAAAGTTTAAATGAAACACAGGAGACACACTCAGGGTCAGCTTCAAATCTTTTAGAAAACTAATTAATGTGCTGCACAAAATGGCAATTTGTGCTAAAGACTCTTGTTTTTGTGTCTCAGTCTGTGACCATTACAGTATATCTTTTTTTGCAGTAAATCACTTAATTTCATGAAAGTTTTTTATCAGCACCTGAGCACATCTCCAGTGTTTGCCTGATAAAAGGTTTTGACTTTTGACATGCACCTATTTCATCTCTGTGAGTGTTTGGATATCAACTCTTGCAGTTAGATATTTCACTTGCTTCTGTTGCATTTTCCCCACCTGATGTAATTATGCCTTACTTGTGACATCACATTCATTCCCTTGGAAAAAAGTTTGCTATGTCACAACAGCGGATTATAAACATTTTTATTCAATTTTTGACCAGGAAAGGCACACTAAGCCGAGGCATGTTTTCAGGTGCATCCTGGGAGCATAGGGAAGTTAAGTGACTTGCTCGTGGTCACACAGTATGTGACTGGTGGCTGTGGGATTCAACCCCAGTTCTCCAGATTTGCAGCTCAGTGTTCTTGACCATTATGCTATACTGTCTGATTATGACTTTATGTCAATATAAGCTGCAGGAGCACAGGAACTCTAAGAGTTAACCATTCTGTCATTATGGAAATTTCTTCAGTGATAAATTATGGGGAGGAAAAATCTGTAAAAAATATACAAAGGACATCTATAGGTGCTATAATATTTGTTATACAAGCTGAACTGTGCCAGAGTATTTTGCTTTTTAAATTTTCCCTGAGGTGTCAGTAGCTCATTAAATTGGGAGTAAGGCAGTTAAATAGAAAATTTCCCTCCTAACATGCAAGATAGTAGGTTCACAACTGGCCATTGGAACTATTATACTGAGTAATACAGACCCAATCCTTGTGTATTTTTTCACAAAATGCCACCTTCGTGCTTTGCAGTCATTTCGGAGTTGTTGGCATGGAGTTGTAGCAATACACAAGCTGTGTCTGATCAATGTGCCTCATGGCTTTTTTATGGCTCCAGTGGCTTTCAGATTCATTGACTGGATAGAATTATACTCATTTGAAGAAGTGCCCGCCACCCCCCCTTTACTTGATCAGTCTGCAGCAGCTTTAACTTTTTCAAAAACGTCCTTTAGACTTTGAACATTATCTCATTGTCATCTGCAGGAGGATGATGGCATGACTGAGATAAGTGTTACATGTCTAAATGATCTTGAGAAATGCTGCCGCAGAATGGCAGGAATGTGACTGTTTTCTTTTAAATGGATGTTCCCATTTTCTTTTTGAAACAAGCAATGTGCAACACTTTTTAGTTGCTTATGAGAGATTTAGGTGTTTATCATTTTTGCAGCTAAAGACATATAGTTGCATCGTTATCCCCTGCCATGAAGTGACATAGTGCAGGATAAAGCAGTCACCTGAGACTAATTATGTGCCTCAGCATTGGTATGTAGAATAAATCTCCCCAAATACAGAGGAAAAACTCTATGAGGATTGTTACTTCCTTTACCAGTGTAATCCATCTGATGCAAACAGCAAAAGTTATCTATTAAAAAAAAAGGCTAACCTCAGTTAGCATAAATTTGAAAATGGGCCTGGTGTATGCTTCTGTACAAATGTTAATGCCAGGCAGACATTATCACTTAGAACACCTTTCTAGTTTTCAGTTGTGTCAGGGCATGAAACAAGAACAAGTCTTGCACAGCACATTTTCAGAAAAGCATTACATAATACACTTTTGATGCCAGGAAGTACAGTACAACAGTGACATGATCATCAGTGACAACAAATTCATGACACAGCTCTTATTGCAGAACTACATGATGAGCTTAAAAGCTTTGTTTTACACTGATACACTCCTGTTTTTGAAGCTTGCTTTGCTTATTTGTCCAACTTTGATAAAACTAACAAACAACATTTATTCATTAGCTAAAACAACAGCACACGTCTGTTTCAGCAGTACAGATACCACTTCTACATATACCTTCCACTTTGCACATAAAACATAACATACGAACATATGAAATTTGCCAGCAGATAAAGGCCTAGAGGTCTATAAAGTCTGCTCGTATGTGCATCTAGCACCCCTTATTCTGCAGCTGCCCCTCCCTTCCACCCTTCCCCTTCATTAACCCTCCCCCTTGTCCTGTCCCATCCCCTTTCAAAGCAGTCCACTGTTCTACTGGATACCACTTCTGCAGATAACGCATTCCACCCAGCCATCACCCTCTCTGTAAAAAAGTGTCTCCTCATCTCCCTCCTGAACCTTCCTCCCTCCAGTCTCATATCATGGCCCCGGTGGCCCTCCCCTTCCTTACTTTGAACAGCCCCTCTGTACCTGTCTTGTTTATTCCTTTCATGTATTTAAAGGTTTCAATCATGTCACCCCTGTCCCTCCTCTTCTCCAGTGAGTACATGTTCAACTCCCTCAACTTCCCCTCGTATGATAAGTCCCCCAGCCCCTTGATCATCATTGTTGCCCTGAGCTGCACCTCCTCCAATAACTTAATGTCCCTCTTCAGATATGGGCACCAGTACTGCATGCAGTACTCCAGGTGTGGTCTACCTAATGACCTATACAGTGGCAGAATCACCTCCTCCCTCCTCGAAGATATACCCCTTGTAATACAACTCAGCATTTTGTTGGCCTTTGCAGCTGCTTTCTTACATTGTGCCGAGTTGTTCATTGACCCTGTAATGAGCATCCCCAGATCCTTCTCCTCCTCTGTCTGGGCTAGCTGCACTCCCCCCAGCTGGTAACTCCTCCTTGGGTTTTTCATCCCAAAATGCAACACCTTGCACTTTTTGGCATTATACCCCAGTTGCCAGGTGTCTGACCAGGTTTCAAGCTTTGCCAGATCATCCTGCAACCCCTGCCATCCCCCTAGGTTATTCACCACCGTGCCTACCTTGGTATCATCAGCAAACAGACTGATCTTGCTCTTGATGTCCCATGATATGTCTGCAATGAATATCCCAAATGACACTGGTCCCAAAACCGAGCCCTGTGGAACACCGCTCATCACTGCCTTTGGGTGTGAGAGCTCCCCACCCACCACCACCCTCTGTTGCCTTCCCTGAAGCCAGTTTCCTACCCATCTCACCAGCTTTGTACCCACCCCTGTGCCTACTAACTTCCTTCCCAGCCTTCCATGCGGCACTGAGTCAAATGCCTTACTGAAGTCCAGATACAGGACATCTACTGCATGGCCCCTGCCCAGTTGCCTAGTTACCCAGTCATAGAACTCCACCAGGTTGGTTTGGAAAGATCTGCCAAGTATGAAGCCATGCTGTCTGCTGTCCTGTAGTCCTTTGGCCTCTAGGAGGGCCACCAGCCTCTCCTTCAGGATAGTCTCCATTAGCTTACCCATGATGGATGTGAGGATCACTGGTCTGTAGTTTCCCAGTTCTTCCTTGAGGCCACTCTTGTGGAGGGGCACCACATGAGCCATCCTCCAGTCCTGAGGTACACATCCTGAATGTAGTGAGGCATTAAATAGTTCTGCCAAAGATCCTGCTAGGACCTCTGCCAGATCCTTCAGTACCCTGGGGTGGATGCCATCTGGGCCTGGCGCCTTGTCCACCCTCAGTACCTTCAAACCCTCTCGAACTCTGCCCTCCATGATTTCCCCATCTGTCACCCCTTCCCTTCCTGTTTCTGCCATTTCTCCCCCATTGGGTGTCACCCCCCTCTTCTCGTTAGTAAATACTGAGTAGAAGTACTCATTTAGTGCTTCTGCCTTATCGCACCCTACTTCCACCCAACCCTCCTCCTTCCTAATCCTTACTATGTGGTCCTTACAGCTCCTTTTTTCCCCTGATGTACTTAAAGAAGTCATTCTCCCCTTCTTAATGCCTTGTGCCAGCCTGAGTTCCGTAGATGCTTTGGCTCCCCTTACTGCCCTTGTCACCTCCTTCGATTCTGTCAAGTACTCCTCCCTGTCCTTCCCCCTCCCTGTTTTCTTGTACTTCCTAAAGGCAGCTCTTTTCCTCCTTTCGTTTTCCATGACCTCCTTGCTCAACCAGCTCAGTTTCTTAGCCTTAACCTTCTTGGTCTGGGATTTGCAGCAGGTTTTGGTTGCCTCCACTATCCCCAGCTTTATGAGCTCCCATCTCTGGTTAGTGTCCATACTAGACTGAATTCTGGCCAGGTACCCTTTTACCACTTCTTTAACCTTGATTTCAAAACCGCAAACAGCTTTGGGTATGGTAGGATTAGTTTTTTTAATTTCTTTTTTATTCTTTTCCCCCACAACCTTTGGGTGGCTACCTCTTTCTATCCCCATAAACCTATCCTATCCATAAAGCCTCTTGTCCATACTCACCCCATATGGGCTATGTATGTTCTCCATCTGTGGCTGTTCTACATTAGTCTATCCCTGCTTTTCCACTGAGATGGGACCATAAAAAAGGATGTAGGCTGTACCTGAGTTGTCTTCTGAATGGGTGGATGCATATCAGAAAGAGAAGAAGATAGAGCCATCAAGAGGTAACACAACCTACTGGAGCTCACATTTGACATCAGGAGAGGGACTTTTATCTGACTTGTCACATCAGAGTTTCAGCTTGAGTCTCTTGCTGCCACATTCATAATGAAGGACAGCTTTAAGTGCCTAATCTAGACAGAAGCCTCCAGGCCCTTTTCCTTCACAATGTCCTAGTCAGCATTGGTCCTTGGATGCATGACACCTTCTGGTCACCCAGAAGTCTGTTATATGGTGACTCTGAGAAGTCATTGGGACCTTGGATCATGTACCTCCTTCCGCCTGGACTATCAGAGAAAAGCTATGCATCAAAAGAAGCCACAGACCTTTCCAAGGTAGAAGTCATTTGAGACAGATGCCCAGCCTGCCTCTGCCAGTCAGTCACCACTGTCTCAGGCTTAAAGCATGAACCAAGTCACTGGCATAAAAAGTGATTCCTGACCTACCAAGACAGCTGTTGTGCCATCAAAAAAAAAATAAATCAGCTAAGCCAGTACTGTATGGTAAAGTGTTTAAAGCACCTTCCTGTCAGCCAAGAGATCATGAGTCTTGAACCCCTCCGTAGACATGGAATCAGGTGGTGACCCTGAGCATATCATATGATCTCACTGTGCTGCAGGCCCTCCTTGCTCTAAAACTGTGTTTAAGCTAAGCAGAGTGAAATCAACTATTACATCTCAGCTTGAACCCCCCCATAAATAAAATGCAAAATAAAAAAAATGTTAAAAATGGAATTAATTTATTGTGATAATCGCAAGTCACAACTATTGTAATATTAGATATCCAGCCTTCTGATTGGCAGAGACCCATGTGCATACCAGGCTCTATATACTGTACTTGGATTGTGCATGCACCCTACCATTGCGTGAAGCAAAAGATGCAGACAGAGAAGCTTCAGGTCGGGTATTTTTATCTTAAAATAAATTCTAAAATCCCTTACAATGTTTCATAATAGAGATAAGGTGACTCCAGAGGGTGTATTATGAATTGGCAACCCCACCCCCATGGTGAATAATGCTACCATTTCTCTTGTGTGGTTCAGCATGTGAGAGCTGGGATTAGTTCACGGTAACCCCCACCCTCACGTCTTAGCACTTAATTAGGTTCTCAATCAACAGTTAAAATCAAAGATGACAGTAACTGAGTAATAGAGATATTTCTACTGGTAGCAGTAGGTTTGCAATTTTGGGTATTTTCGTATACTGTAGATATATAATGTTTGGTATAACTGCTGCATTATGCAGTCAAGAAATGGCTGCTTTCTTTGAAGCAGTGTGGCCTAGCAGTCAGAACACTGAGCTGTTAATTTGTAAACTTTAGCCTGATTTGAATTCTACAACTGACACTCACCTGCTCAGCCTTTCCAGCTCTGTTCTGTCTCTGACTCTCTCCATGCACTGAAAATGACAGTCACATTTTCACTTCCCTCTTCAGGATTGTAAAGCAGGAGAATGACCTTGTGGTAATCATATCTGGTGATCTCAAGGTGGCCAGGCAATGCAACAAGGCAGTAAGCAATGCTATCCAGATGCTAGGGTGCATAGGGAGGGGAACTTTCCAACAGGAGAAGGAAAGTGGTGGTGCCACTGAAGCACTCATTAGGGAGACCCCACCTAGAGTACTATATCCAGCTCTGGAAACTGCACCTCTTCAAGAACATTGACAAAGTGGAAGTGGTGCAGAGGAGGGCTACCAAAATGGTGCAGGATTTGTACAAGAAGCCATATGAGGAGAGGCTGTAGGAACACAACATGTGCTCACTGGAGGAGAGGAGAGCAAGAGGGGACATGATTGAGACTTAATAAATACCTCACGTGGTCAACAAGGTGCAGAAGGGGAGTCTCTTTCAGAGGATAAACAGCACATGGGTGCATGCTATGAAGCTCAAGGTGGAGAGTTCAAGAAGGATGTCAGGAAATACTTCTTCACAGAAAGGGTGGTAGACCCTTGTAACCCCCTGACAGAAGAAGTGGTGGGGCAAAAACAGTAAGGGTCTTCATGCATACATGGGATAGGCATATGGACATAATAAATAGGGGAAAGGGAGGAGTAAAGGACACCTGTGACCAAATAAGGTCCAGAGTGTAGTAATAGCAGGAAAAATTGGGAAGACTAGATAGGCCTATAGGTCCTTTTTTGCAACATTGTTAAATAAAACCAAAATCTTTTTCCATTTTTCCTTTCTTGTTTGGTGAGTAGCAGGAGAGTATCAGGGAAGAGGTTGGCTTTGTCCCACCTCTCCCCACCAGTTTGGAGGCAGTGGCAGAAGCAGCAGGGACTTCAAGCTGAAGTCCCCAACAGAGAGGTGGGCGGCAGCAGCAGAGCAGACCAGAAGTGGGTCTCTGGCAACCAGGCAGCAACCAATCAGATTCAAGGAAGGACTGCGGCAGCACCAGTTGACCACAAGCCCCATAGGTGGGTTCTATGTGATAATGGCAACCACCAAAGGGCGATCGCCGTTATGGTGAAGTCAGAGCACTGAAAATCTATTTTGGCTCTCTGACTCCCTGGCGCACAACAAAATGGGTGCCAGGGACTTGTATTTTTATGTTTATGTGGAGGGCTGCTCCTCCCGCACCCTCCCATGGGGGGCTTCACCCCCACACACCCCTACTAAAGGATTCTCAACTCCAGGGGAGTGTATGTTGGGGGAGGGACAAAATGTTAAAAAAAACTTAAATTCAGACTGGGCCATGAAAACAGACTTGCATCCGAACCCGAACCTAGCACATTAAACAATAAAGCCATGAGCCGACTCACTACTCCATGGGGTCGTCTCTGCAGCCCACCCCTCACATCCCCTCCCACCCCTTGCCATGCTTGCTTGCTCCCATCCCCCCATGTGCATGTACATGTAGTGAACTCCTCTCGCTACAGGTCACCCACCCCCTCATCCGGTCACTCTCCCTCATCGGTAGCCCCTGTGACCGGCACCACAATTGAGTTGCCCTTTTGCGGGTAGCTCAATTGCAGTAGCCCACATTACAGGCTACCCAGAGGAGGCTAAAGGTCCAACCTGGGCAGCCGCAGCAAACTTAAATGCCGAGGCAGCCCTTTAAAAGTGTATTTTCTACACACGAGCAGCAGGAGAGCATCAGAGAAGAGATTGGCTTTGTCCCACCTCTCCCCACCAGTTCGGAGGTGACAGCGGCAGCAGCAGCAGCGGGGACTTTGGGCTGAAAAGCCCTCCACTTGCCCCACCGCCTCGACTTTTTAAATGCTCAGGAGCTGAGTAAGGATTGACAGCTACCTAGGGAGAGGTTAATGGAGGTATGAACAAAGGGAGGAACGTTTCTAAAAGTAGCTGATCACTACAAGACCACAAGAAGGCCTGGTCGATGGGACATCTATTGAATAACATTTTTTTTTTCTTGTACAATATGGTAGGAGGGATCTAAAGACAATACTGAGGAACAATGACTATTTAAAAGATCAATGTGTTAGGATGTTAGTACTGTTATACAATCATGCACTATTAGTAATACTTAAGGGTGTGTTCTTCATAAACTGCTTAGATTTGCCAGAGAGTGTTGACAGGGCAATACAGCTAAGACTACTCAATCTAAAGGGGATTATTGTGTTAAAAACTTTAGTACAGTACTGTTTTTATATGTTTAGCTATATTAAGGGTGTGTTAAGGGCAGACTGCATGCAGTAAAAGTAGGGAGAGGCACTGAATCTATGGTCAAAATGACTTACCAGAATGGGGGCGAGGGCAGGGGCATGAGTCTTCTTGGATGAGGAGGGGAGATCCAGGAGAGGGCAGGGGCATGGGCAGGATAGGTGGGTGCAACAGATGTGGGGCAGCGGTGTTCATGGAAACACTGTGGAGGATGGAGAATTGTCTGATATGTATTAGGTTGGGGCAATTGTAGGAGGAGATCAGCAGTCTGAGAGGGGAAATGGTAAGGATGTGGAAGGGCATGGGGAGGGAGGGTGAAACTACAGCTGTAATAGCAGAGGGATGGGGAGGTTGCTGTACAGGGCAAGGAGAGGGAAAGGGCAGGCTGGGGACATAGAGTGAAGGGGCAGGAAAGAGGAGCATGGAGGACTGTGTCACAGACCAGGAGGAGGGGGGGTAGTGGCTGGCAAGAAGTGAAGAGTAAAAGAAAGGGCTCCAAGGGCTCTAGGAAGGGAAAATACCTCAGATGAGAGAGGTAAGGAAACACACGCTGGGTGGGGGGCATTACGGTGTACAATAGTTACTTACCTCTGGCAGATTAAATAGAGGAGGGAAGGAATGAGAACAGAGAGAGAGGAGCAAGGGGGGTGATGAACAAGGAAGGGAAGCAGAAGGTCTTACAAGAAATGAAAGGGGACACCATAGGTGTGATGCAGGGGCAAACAGGACAAGAAACAGATGTTCAGAGGCTAATGAATATCAGCAAAGGGAAGAGACAGGAAGGAGACAGGTGAGGTCAAGGGGCAAGTCAAAAGCAGGAAAAGCAATACCCATATGAAAGTGACAGAGGGGAGAGGTGGAAGATGACAAGTAAAAAGGGACATAAACATGGAATTGAGGACAGGAGCAAGAGGGCTCAGGAAATCTCCATCTCAGGGGTGCCTACATACCATAAATATGCAATACTGGCAGAGGTGACCCAAGGGAACAAAGGCACAATGGAAACAGAGTTGCAGCAGGATACCAGAGAGATAGTGGGAGAAGAAAATCAGAAGGTAACTCGAGAGGGCCAGTAACCTGACATCTCAATGGGAAGGGATAGGGAAGACAAAAATGCAAAAGAGACAAGAAAGGAGGGGACCATTAAGGGGAAGAGGGAAAAGAGTAAAATAATGGTGGACACTACAAGAGACAGAAACCACGAGGGGAAAGATTCAAACAGGAATAAGGCAGAAGAGGGAGACGAGGAGACAGGAAGAGAAACAATGGCCTAGGAAATCGAGCAGCCAAAAATAATGGGTAATCATTACACAAGGGAAGAAGGGTAGGACAAATGGTCACACAAAATAAAATAATAATCTATGGGGGCTCAATAATAAAAGGATTATAATGAGGAAGAGGTGAGGACCCATACATGAGGACAACAGTGGTGTGCACAGCTGGAATGGAGGCCGGTAAAGCAACACAAAAGATAAGTGAGTTGATAAGTGTGGCAGGAGAAAAAACAGATTTGGTACTGCACATTGGGACTAATGATTTAGCTGGGGAGGAGACTGGGGTGGTGCAACATAGATTTATGGACTTAGCTGTGGCATGTGGGCAGTCTGTGAAAACACTGCCTTCTCCGAGATCATTTCTGTACCAAGGGCAAACACAGCAAGAAAGAAGATGATAGAGAAATTTAATGGATGGCTAAGCCGGTGGTGCAAGGAGGAGGGATTCTGTCTTATAGGCAGGTGGGGAGACACATGGTTGGACAAGAGATTCTGCAGCAAGGACAGACTACACCTGATCTGGGAAGACAGAACAAAAATAACATCTAAAATGGGGGAATACATGGCAAGAGAACTGGATTTAAACTGCTAAAGTGGGAGGCAGAAAAGGGGTGGCCAGAGCAACTCCCCCCCCCCCACATTAGCAGAGACAAGGAAAGTGGAGCAAGGATGGATATCGAAGCAGAAGTAAGGGGGATGTGAGTCAGGTAAGACTAAGTCAGAAAAAGAGCATGGGCACAGCAGAGACAAAGTGGAGGGTGGTGGTGCTGAATGTGCGTAGTCTTGGGAACAAGATGGTGGAACTGCAGGGCCTCTTAGCAGAAAGCAGGATAGACATCGCAGCCATTACAGAGACCTGGGCAACAGCACACCATGACTGGGACCTATTGATTCCAGCTTACAGGCTATATAGAAAGGACAGGGAGACAGGCAAGGGAGAGGGGGTGGTGACATACATAAGGGAAGGTATTGTTTGCGCAAGGGAGGAAGAATTTGAAAAAGGGAGCACGGAGGCACTATGGCTTTAGCTCCAGATGAACAAAGGAAGGATGATAAGGATGGGGCTCATATACAGACCACCCAGTCATGGTGAGGATAAGGACATGGAGTTATACACACAGTTAAATGCAGCAGAGAGTGGGGTGAGAGCACTGATGGGCAACTTCAACCTGCCCAAAATGGACTGGGTCAGTCCTGCCATATCCTGTGCTAGAAGCCAGGTAATCTTGGATGTGATCCACAATGGATTCATGACATAGTATGTGACCAGTCCCACCTGGGGGGAAGCAATTCTGGACCTGGTGCTCTCTAGTGGTGAGCATGTGCTGAACATAGACATTGGGAATCCCATTGGTGGAAGTGACCACAGCACAGTGTGTTTCAACCTGGACATGAGTAGGGAAGATATCCCCACAAAGACAAGAGTGCTAGACTTCAGAAGAACAAACTTTCAGAGAATGAGGGAAATGATTAGATAGGACCTAGGGAACCTAGAGGAAGGCTTTGGTGTTGAGGAAATTTGGGACACTATCAGAGGAGCCATTCAGAATGCAACAAACAGCTGCATAAAAATGATGGGTAAGAAGGCAGGAACTAGACAGCCAAGCTGGTTTAATAGGGAGGTGGCTAAGGTAGTGAAGGATAAGAGAGCTGCTTTCAGGAAATGTAGAAGGACAGCTATGGTAGAGGACGAGGAGGAGTACCAAAGGCTGGCTAAACTAGCAAGAAGGGAGGTAATAAGGGCAAAAGCAAAGAGGGAACTCCAGATAACAGAAGGGATAAAAGATCGGGATAAGGCCTTCTTTCACTCCATTAAAGAAAAGAGGGACAAGAAGGATGACATAGTCAGGCTAACGAAAGGGGAAAACATAGTGGTGGAAGATGGGACAAAAACAGAGGTATTAAATAACTACTTCTGCTCTGTCTTTACCAAAGAAAAAGGGGGTCCAATACCGCACAGTGGGAAGGGTAGGGAGGGGGCTTGTGAGAACCCAATAGGGGCCATAGGGATTGGATGGGTGAGGGAGGGGCTCATGGCATTGAAGGCAGAAAAATCCCCAGGGCCTGATGGAATACACTCCAGGATATTAAAAGAGATGGCAGATGATCTGGCACGCCCACTAACAATACTATTCAATAGATCTCTTGATATGGGGGTGGTGCCAAGGGAATGAAGAACAACACATGTCATGCCATTCCACAAGAGTGGCTCCAAGGAGGACCGTGGAAACTACAGGCAGGTCAGCTTGACCTTGATTGTGTGTAAACTAATGGAGACAATATCAAAGGTGAGTCTGGTCAAGTTCTTAGAGGAAAATGGCCTGCAGGACAGTAAACAGCATGGGTTCATGGCAGGCAGATTGTGTTAAATGAACTTGACTGAGTTCTTTGAATATGTCACTAGAACAGTAGACAAAGGCCAGGCAGCGTATATCATATCTGGATGTTAGCAAGGCCTTTGACTCTCTGCCACACAAAAGGTTGATAATGTAGCTGAAGGACTTAGGAGTGGGGTAAAGGTTGGTTTGATGGGTTGATAACTGGCTGAGCGTCAGGACACAGAAGGTGGTTGTTGGGGGGTTCTCCATTACCAGGGAGGTTACCAGCAGGATTCCACAGGAGTCGGTGTTGGGTCTGGTGTTGTTTAGCATCTTTATTAGTGACATATGGGAAGGCATTCAGGGACAAATGTGAATGTTCACAGACGACAAGAAGCTCTGTGTGAGGGTGGACACCCAGGAGGGGATAAAGGAGTTAAGGGAGGAACTAGCCAGGCTAGAGAGATGGTCAGGGATATGGCAGCTCGGGTTCAATGCCAAAAAGTGCAAGATGATGCACATAGGGGCAAAGAACCCGAGAACAGTGGGGACAAAGTCAATAGAAGCCTTCAAAAGAGCTTGGGACAAAAATAAAGGAATGTCAGGTGACATTGCTAGGGAAAAGACAAGAACATTTTTTTTGGGGGGGGGAGGTTGGGGTCACAGAGGTAAACTTTAGGCAGCAACAAACCATAATATTTCAAACAGACATGATAGACCAAGAGGTCTCCGTCTGCTGGCTATTTTTCTTATGTTCTTATGAGTAACCAGTAACACACTAAGAGTGTGCTGCTATACTGTAATAACCACATGCACTGCCACTTGTGACTTGTAACAAAGCTGAGGGAAAGTGCTGTTATAATAGTAGAAACACCATAGTGGGCTGAATTTATGAGGTAATAACTGGACCAGGGGTAATTAATATCTAGGCCAAAGGCCAAGATGATTATTAACCCCTTTGGTTTGGTTATTACTAAGGAAACCCAGCCCACTATGGTTAATATTGCTACTATACTGGAAAAGAAAAATATGTTTTGCAAAATGAACTAAAATCAATCCCTGTTGTGCTACAGTGCATCTGTGAGACACTAGGAACTGTTTCTTACAGATGGACTGTAGCGTTGCTGGACAACTCTAATTGGCTGCGGCATGTTGAAGTGGGAGGGTAGACTGGGCTTGTTGTATGATTGGCAAATTGAACATGCAGCAGCCAATCAGAATGCAGAACCACTGTTCAGTTACTGTACTTAGTCAATCAGAATACAGAGATACTGTCCTATTATTCAGTCTACTGTCTGGTTATTCCAGAATAACAGGACAGTAACTTTGCATTCTGATTGGCTAAGAGGGATCTTTTCCAGTATAATACTGCATAACCACACATACTGGAGTAGATTTTAATTCTTATGAAATAGGTAAAAAAATGGCCCCCCACTCAAAAGACATTTTAGCTGATTTGTGTGGTTAGGTTTATTATACACCAAGAAGACCTTCCTAGATTATCAAAATGCAGAGGTTTGTATTTTCAACAATAAATTATTTCATCCCTGTTTACACAGCATGGGGAATGAATATGATGAACCTACTGTATCTTCAAGCCCTAAATAATTATTTTATTATAAAATGGGAAAGGGCTTTCATCTAGTCTAATTGCTCATTAACCGTGCGTTAGAAGTGTTTTACTTAAACTAGAAATCCCATGTAGAAAACACAGTCCCATTTATAACCACAATAAGCCACTCAGGGGTGTGTGTTACAGTTCTAATGCATGGCTAGGGAGCTGGACCAACTTGGCCTGCAGCCTTGGGCCTCACTTTTCCCCCAAGCCATGCACTAGAACTGTCAAACTCACACCCTGTCATGTCTTATTGCTTACATACAGTATACAAGCATGTTACTATGGTTATTGCCATATAGTAGTCTTGATTAATGATATGATAGGTGAAGTTATGACAATCACAGCTTAGTTCTGAATCCCAATTTACTGAATTCATTAACTACAGCAGAACTCTTTCATCTAATAATAAAATCATGTTTCATAGACACCATCTCCCACCAAAAAGAACTCAAACACACCAAAAATGTAAACTGAAGAGTATTGTTTAGTATAATTGCAAACAGTCTAAAACAGTGGGGGGATTCAAACATGCATGGGACAGACATAAGGCAATTATAGTGGGGAGGGGTTGCAGGAAGTAGGCTGTTGGTTAACTAGAATCTGCAGCTTATCCAGTAGGTAGGGAAATGGGCAGACTGGGTGGGCTAAGTGGTCCTTATCTGCCATCAAAGTCTATGTTTCACTCCTTCACTAGAGTTAAAGGGATCAAGAATTAATGGATTTGATTCTATAAGCACTTTGACCTTTAGCCCTGGAGTTTATGAGCACAGGATACATCTTTTTCCTCACACACTCAGCTCTAGTATGGGGGTTATTACTTCAGTAACTGCATGGTCATATGACTAGGCTCTACAAATCACCATGTAGCATTTATTTTACCTGTTTTATAATCTACACTACAATAATAACCAGGAAAGGTACACTGAGCCAAGACTAGTTTTCAGGTGTGACCTAGGGGCAGGGGGAATAGGGGAGGAGGCAAGCAGGCAGTTACAAACATAAAAGTGCAATAATAACAGTTGCAAGTGTGAAAGCTCAGTTGGTAATGATTTAAAGCAATGAATATACAGTGCTCCTTCTTTTATACACCAAACTCCATCCATCCTAAACTGTGACAGATAAAAGAGGGTGATAGATAATAGAGGGTGCCAGTTTAAGGGAGAGATAGCTTTTCTGGAAAATGGGACAGGAGCTCACAAGGGCATTAAGTGAGGGTGGTGGATAAAGATTGGGCAGATAAAAGAGAGAGCATTGTACACGGGTTTCTCACATTATACATGGGTAGGCAGTATAAGATCTGGTTGATGAATTAGAGTGAGGTGAGCCCACCTGTAGCAGAAGACTGAGGAATAGGAGCATGAGGACACCAGGAAAATAGGAGTTTCTGCCAAGATGGGAGACTGGACTCAGAGGATGGAAAGGGGACAGAGAGTCGGGGGGGGGGTGATAGGAGGGCTCCCAGATCATTTTACGGGAAAACACAGCAATTTAGCTTTCATGGGAAACAATTTAATCTACAGGAAAACATGGGAAAAATGCCCTGGAGTTACAGGGAAAATGTCAAATTAATCTGGGAGCACTTGGTGACAAGTACATCGAGGGGAGGAGTGAGCCTTAATAGGCATTTTAGTGATATTGGGAGAGGGGCTAGACAAAGTGGAGAGGGTAACAGGTTTCCAAAGGGAGGGAAACTGGTAGGAGAAGGCAGCTTGACTGGGGCATGAGCGGGAGTGAGGAATAGGGAAGGTGCAGGAGTCCTTTGAGCATAGAGAGTAAGGGGGGGAAGGGTAGAGAAGATAAGATAGGTAGGAGGGAAGGGAGCCAAACCAGTATTTGGCAATGAAGGTGGAGTAGTGGGACTGGTGATGTAAGAGTAAGGGGGAGAGAGAAAGGGAGGAATATAGTGAACAGTCAGTGGTGGTGGGTTCAGTGAGGAGAGCTGGAGTCAAAGCAACAGAAAGCATTGCAGAGGATATCCAGTCTGGTAAGAGAAGAGGGAAGGGCTGAGCTATAGGTCACATCTGCATAGATGAAACAGGTATTATTGTTTACATTTTGATTAGCAGGTCCCAGTACACTTCATTGGGGAGGCAGTCCTTATTACAGTATAAGATGACAAGCTTGGGGCAAAGTTTGGAGTGTATGGCATCAAAGTGAACTGAGGAATCTAGTTTACTATCAAGCCACACACCAAGGTATTTGAATGCATGAACAATCCCCAGTTGGGTGCCATCCAGGGTGGAGAAGACTGGAGAAGGTAAGATCCTTGCTAGTTTTTGGCTGGTGCCGAAGGTCCTGAACATAGTCTTTTTGGTATTAACTTTGAGCTGGGGTTGGGGTAATCCACCAACTTACCAGCCAGGTTAACTGTCTGGGTTATTTTCATTCAAGGAAGAGGTATAGCCATATTAAAAAGTAAGCTTTTAAGCTTCTTAAATAATTGAAATTTTCAGTTAGCAATTCTTTAGCACCAGGACTGTCAGTGTGGTCTGGAAAATCATGATGTAACATCTCCAGGATTTAATATGTTTATTAAAGCAGCAGTACAACAAAACTGAGCTGGAAATTTGACCCTATCCATTTTTCATTATGAAGGTATCTTCCAGTTTTATTTGATGGTAATAGTTTCCAGTTCCACCAAAAAGTGAGTATTTTGTAAATGTTTTAATTTAGTTTTTTTTTCACAAAAGAAAAAGATGGCTGCCACATTTGATTTAGAAATATAACTGTAAAACCTGCTAAGTGTTAGGAGTGAGAAAATAAACAAAAAAAAAAACTTACGGTACACAGCATAAGCGATACCAAGAAAAGAATATTTGACAGATATGCTAATATATTTCTGAATTCTAGCTGGAACTAGGTTTTTGGAAAAACATTTTTTTGTGGCACTGCCTCTTTAAAACAGTAAACAAGTATTTTCTCGGCACACACACACACACACACACACTAACACAGGATGAGAATCCCTAATTTTCATACTGTCTATTAATGTGACATTTAAGGAAACAAAATGTACGAAAATGATTTTGTAGAATCCTGACATACTTGAAAGCAGAATATGGCAGGGAAGATTTTTTTTTCTAGTTCAACTTTTTTCTTTGTGTTATCAGTTGTTCCCCCCCTCCCACACACACACAACTCCCACTTCTTATAGGTTTCTAATCTCCTTTGTACCAAGAGGGGAAATTGCCATTGGTTTTAGAGCTCATCAATCCATTCATTTAAAAGCAAAACAAAAAAAAAGACAAAAAACTGAGGAATCCATAGTGCCCTGCCATTTCATTTTATTAAATGAAACAATTGGCAAGAAAACAGGTGACCTTATTTTCTTTCTAACTTCTCATTTTTAGATATGTAACAAAAAAGCTGAACACACAATTCTGCAAAATCATTCAGCACAGACAATAACTGGCTGCATAGTATTAACTGCAAGCGTAACAGCGCCATTCATCCTGCTGGGATATTCCTATCAGGCAACCATAGATCTTTATCATATGGAAACATTAATTGAATATTTATTGATAAATACTACAACAGAGAAAAACAGTGGCGGTATAATCACGAAATCTTTACAGTTATGGATTGTCCTTGCTGACTCCGACACTGCTGACTAGGAGCAATGCCTAAGCAGGCGGTAACTATACTGTAAATCATAGCAGAAAAAGAGGGCTTTTAATTTATTGTGACAGAACTTTCTAGAACTTTGCATCGCTGGCAAAGATGAACAGGTACAGCTACCCTGAGCTGTAATATGAAGATGAACCTTTAGCAACATATTATTTGAATTTGGCCAGTGGTGTGGCCATGCCTTCAGCTCTGTTGGCATCTCAAATGTCAGCAGTATTATCAACATTTTTAGGCTTTTCTAGAACAGGTGGGCCATAAGGTATCCAAATTAGTTATCAAACTCAGTAGTCCTTCATAGATTTCAGAAAGGTCCACTGGCTAACCATCCTGACCAACTGACAGGGCTGCTATCAGTTAAGGGTGACCTGGATTGCAAATCCAGTCAAGTTCACCTCTAAATCAAATTATAAAAGGGATCAGATAATCTAAGAAGTGTGATTGATCAAATGTGATCACATGACTGCATTTCTCCAGCAGTTAAGTACAGATCAGAAATGCTTAAGGTTTTTAACCTCAATACTTGATTTAAAAAAGGGAAGCCATTTTATAATCATAATAAGGTACTCCAGGGTGAGCACAGTTATAGGATAATTTCTCTTCTCAAGTGCGAAAGGCACTTGGTTGTGCCTTGTTTCACTTCTTGAAGTTTGTGCCTTATCCTACAATACTGCACCCTGCCATTCCTTATTCCTTAAGTAGATTAGTCAGCTTGCCTGGCTGGTCAGCAAGTGGATGACAAATAGCATTTGGGAGTTCTGAGTTTTATTAATAATAGGGTTAAATCTGTGGATACCATTTCTATTTCAGATGTTTATCAAAGTGATCTTTGCAACCAGCTATTGTTTTGCATTTGATTACTTTATCGGGTAATGAATTCCATACGGTCACCATCCTGTGAGTAAACCAAGCACCCTTTTCTGCTGTTTTATATAAGCCCCCTTTTAGTTGTCTGCTGTTTTGTTTTCCTTCAAAACCATTTTCTTTACATTTCAGTGCCAAGCAACTCCACAGAT
Source organism: Neoceratodus forsteri (assembly GCA_016271365.2). NCBI lineage: Eukaryota > Metazoa > Chordata > Ceratodontiformes > Ceratodontidae > Neoceratodus > Neoceratodus forsteri. Next base: position 602,633,755 of record CM057449.1, on the reverse strand, counting down.
TAGGGTTCTGAAATGTGTTATACTCTAGGCACATATCTCCCCATAGCCTCCTCCTCCTCTCCAAACTACACATACAATTTCCTCTATCTCACAACTATCCTTGTGGCTCACCTCTGTACTCCCTCCATCAGTTTGATGTCCTTGGCATGTTGCTGTGCCCAGAACAGACTGCAGTATTCTGCACAAAGCCTCACAAGAACTCTATGCAAAGTCATTACCACAGCCCTGTCCCTGCTACTTATGTTCCTGCCTATGCAGCCTGGGATCCTAAAGCCCTTTCTAGTCACCTGCTAAGTGTGATATGCTAATTTAAGGTCATTGGTTACAGCAACCCCAAATCTCTCTCCTCATCAGCTGTCCTCAACTCCTGTTCATACAGTTTGTGTGACGCCACAGGTACACAATGGCTGTAGGAGATAGTACAGCATATGGATTACCCCAGCCTCCTAAATGAATACAAACTGGAGGCATCCAGCAGTTTTCTCCTTAAAAAAGGAAAAAAAAGAATGCTTTAGAGATGTTAATTAGTCGGGGCATTAGCTAAAACATAAACTGTCTACAGTGTTCTGTGACCAGCAGTGCTTAACAGCTGATGAGGCCATGTCTTATTTTAGCCAAGCTGTTTAATATTTTATTTGGGGAACAGCACTGTACCTTTGATTACACACAGTGTAGGTTGTGGCAGAGGGTGAGGGTAGCCAGAATCATGCAACTGGGCCAAAACTAAGTCTTCACAGCTAGTGATTTCTCATACTGCCATTTCAATCTGTGGCACTGGACACTTAGTGCTCAAAGGCTATCTGATGACAATGCAATAAAGCACAACAGGGCATGTGTTATGCTGGGATAAGATTATGCCTTGGGTGTGTTGTGAGGCATGAGGCATAGTTAAGTGCATTCAACAACCCAAAAAGTGACTTCGACCTGCTTAACAGATACCATAGATTGCCTCATTGTAGTTATGAAATGGATTCTGTAAAAGTAAAAAACAAATACTTTTAATGAAGGTTTTTCATTAGATGTAGACTGATAATGTACATCTATAACATCACAACTGGAACTCCCTCTAGCCCAATCAGCTTTCAGGATTTTTTTTGATCCATTATATAATGAATAATATGTAACATTTGCCAGTCAGGTATCATCATAGTAATCACAAACCATGGGAGGCATGTGAAATGTGTAGGCATAGGCAGGATGTTAATTGTCTAACTACGGTAACAGATTATGATAAGTGATATGGCCTTGGAAAGAAAATATAAGTGCTTTATCAGTCAAAACAGTACAACTGCTCCTTTGACTCTTAAGCCCACTCATTTAAAATAAGAAGACAGTTGGTCTGTCTGCAACAATTTCTGTTTGCCCTGGTGATTTCTTTGTTCACATTGTCCAATTTGTACACAACATTGCAGGGCAGCTGTGTATACTGCAACACTACAGGATCAAAAATAGACACAGTTTTGCTGTGTGGCCTGCAATATGTGACATTTACAACCAACATTAGTAGTCAGGGCTCGAAAATGACCCTTTGACTATGGTTAGAATGTAGAGCTGTGCATGCAGGGACCTATGTTGGAGTCCCGAAACTACCACATGCAAACTGCATAACCTTGAGGAAGTCTTTACACTTCTCTTTGCTTAACTTCCTCTTCCTCTTTCTTTGTGTCTCTGTGTCATGCAATCTTTTTGTTCAATGCTGAACCCCAAAGAGCTTTCCTTAATTTCCCTCAGTCTCATGCAATCTCTGTGCATACCTAATGGCTGCTTCCAACTGTGCATGGATTGCTAAACACTTTGGGAAGCAGTAAGGATGAAGGCACAATGCTAAACGTAATCCCTCCATTCCTTCAAGTTGAGCACATACTGTATTTAGGATAGTTGCCATACTACAGTGTGTGGGCTACTGCACAGAACACTTCTAATCATGGCAAGAAAATGGTCATTTGAATAAATGACTGCTTCTTCTCTTCAAGCTGAGCATGGGCTTTTTTTTCCGAACAGCTGACAGCACGTCCTGTGTCTGCAGCTGTGCCATCATCATCACTGAATGCTGCATAGTCTGACTGCAGGGTGAACTTTGGTGAACAGTTTAAACCATTTCTATTTCAAACCATAAAGGTTTCATGCTCAAATGTTAAGCAGTTTGCAGAAACAGCTCTTCTGCAAAGGGCTTCAGTTATAAACATGGTCAACATCGAGACCCACACGACATCACAACATACCTTTATTCCACTGGAAAGATAGCACACACTTTTTTCTAATAAGACTATCTACTCACAAAAAACACCTACCTCAGATTATATGGTTCTAAACTTTCATGTCTTTAGAAGTACCTTGGTATTGTGACCACCTGCCTTCCTAATGAGACCATTTTCTGCAAACATACAATGGTAATCCTACACATTTTCATTAGCTTAAATTATATGAAGATAATGTTACCTAAATCTGATTTTAGTGCAATGCTTAATGACTCATTGCAGCATAAATAGGATGAATCACATTGAATTAATTATATTATCCTGAAGAACACTACTACCTGTTAAACAGAGTAATACGATTAGGCAATTACTAAAATAAGGCCAACTACAGCAGACATAGGTTTCCCTTGAGGGTTGCAATTGCATCCTTTAAATGATAATAGAAGCAAACACAGCATACTGTATTTCCCAAGGCTTTTTGAGATTGTCTCCAGCATGGCTAAGGAGCTTAGCAGTGTAAATAGCCTTCATAAATAAGTAGGCCCACAAGAGATGCTTGTGTCTTTTTAAAAAGTTGTCCCATTGGAGAACTTGGAAATCTCACACAAACTATCCTGAGCTGCCTTTGAGGACACTTCACATGTTTTTTTTTTTTGTCCCTACTAAAAAAAATCTGCATGTTTTTTGGTGTTTACTCTTGAGTGTCAAATAGATATCTACTGAACGGACAGCAACATGACATCAGGTGCTTGTATGTCACTTATGTGAATTCTCTGCTGGTACTCCGCTGAGGAAACTTATGAGAATATAGCAAGAAAGAAATGAGAAAGTCAAGGTGAGTTACTGTCACTCCTGTCTTGTCATGAGTGTTTTAAAAACATTTTTTCCAGTTCTTCAAGCCAGGTTTTAATTTTTTAATAATGGCTAGAATGGACACATTAGCATAGAAACATGGAAAGGTAAGGACAGATGAAGTAACAAAGTCCATGCAGTCTGCCCTGGGACTTTACTTTGAAACTACAGTACTGCTCTTTTTCAACCTGACCCCATGTCTTCTCCCTTTCACTAGCCCTTTGAATCATCCCTCACAGCTGGAAACCTAGCAATGGCACCTGCCTTGATCACTGGACTAGGAAAATGATTTCACATTTCCACTACCCTCTATGAAGAAACACTTCCTCACTTTTTTTTCCATATAAGATTTTTACCTCCTTTGTCACCCACAGCTGCCTCCTTCAGACCGACCCCAGCCCCATTACCCCAGTACCACTGAGATTTACCTTCCAGTGTTCTGCCCAGTCACTGGGTGTGGAGCCTGTGGAAGGTCAGTCATCACCCGCAGACAGGGGGTACTTTTTCCTCCATTTTTCTCCTAGCCCCATTGCTGGGGTGCACATGCCAGACATATATACATGGAGGTGTATGCACATCCACTGATGCAACACAGCACCCTCCATCCCTTGGCACCCAACAGACCCCCACTATCCTCGGGGTCCACACAGAGGCAGTCGTTCAGTGGGAGCACCAATCCTCCCTCCCCGGGACAGGAGCGCAGTCCTTCAGACGCTCGATCCTCTCCCTCCCCAGCTGACCCCAGGTGACCTGCTTACTCCGTGAACATGGGTCATCAGTATGGCAGGAGGTAAGGCATGGATGCCTCAGTCCTCCATGCCACTAGGCCAGCCCTTCCTCACTTTTTTAATTTGTTCCTCCAGATTTAATAAGTGGTCCTTGTGCTCAAATTACTGTTTAGTTGCACACATAAAAAACATCTTCCCTATTTATACCCCTGCTGAAACCTGAAAGACTCTACATATCCCATTCTCTCTTCTTTCCTACAGTGAGTACCTGTATATACTTAGGCATACCAATCTTTCCTCATGTGATTGGCTCTGTTGGTCTGGAATCATCTTAGAGGTCCTTCTTTGGACTGTCTCCAATCATTCCCTATCCTTTTTGTGGTGCAGCCTCCAGAACTGAACACAGTACTCAAGCTGAGTCCTCTACAGAGACCTGTAGAGTGACCTAATCACCTCCTTCACTTATTGTTTAGGATAAGCTAGATGAATCTGGAAGGAGAGGCAGGAAGCTTGCTGAGAGACCAAGATGCAAAATGTTTATTTACAGGGGGCAAAAGGAACAACAGGATAACTATTTTTCTACCAAGGTACAAGACAATAGACCAAGCAGGTAAAAACAATACAGTCTGTACCAGTAATTGGCCTAACTAATGGCAGTGCGTTAACCCTTTCAGTCCAAGTCCTGAGTGCACTTTGCAGAGACCAAAAGGACATGGAGATCCAATGAGATGACTGATGAATCAAGCTTGGGATTCATCACTGGTCAGCAGTTGGGGATTGACCCCACAAAGCACTTTTTATAAACAGGCCATAATGGGTGTCCCCCAGAGAAACAGAAGACAAAGAATGCTGCTTGCTGGATGATGAAGAATTTGGCAATCTTCTGCAACTCCTGGCAAGTAGATGGAGGTCCTGGGTGAAGGCAAGCCAAAGTCTTTTTGTTGAGCAGATGGTCCACTGGATGATCCACAGCAATGACCACTGGTAGGCTCCCAGCACCCAGGCCACCTCCCTGAACAAAACTACTGGTGATGCGATCCTCAGTGCAGCCTCTGCAGAGCAGCACTGGTATGTGAATGACTTGTGTGTGGGTGTCAAAATAAGAAAATGGTCAGATATGACATCAACAGTGGTCCCTGACTCTTCAGCTGTAGTGGCTCATAAGCTTACTCACTTCTGGATACCTAACTAGTGGATCTCTACAGCTTATCACAGTGGGACTGATGCTGTGAAACTGTGGAGGAGATTTTTAATGGGTTGAAGGTGGTGGAGGCAGGTAAGCTGAAGATGGAGGCATGGCCAGTGACCTCCCTAGGTCAGAGTCGAGTACTGAAGGAGCTGGTCCTGGCAAGTGAGGGGAAGCTTGGCATCAAAATAGCAAAGCTTGGAAAAAGAATCCCTAGACCACTGAATGACTGAAGGTCTTAATGTTTAAGCTGGTGCAGCTCCTAAGCTAACTCACTTAGTAGCCCTCATTAACAGCTAACTACCTCTACAACTGATTGCAAACATACTAACATACTAAAATGCCAGCAGAATAGACCTAACGGTCTTTCGTGTCTGCTTGTTTGGTCAGCCCCCACCCTGGGAGTTGACCTTGCTGCCCCCCTCGCCTTCTCTGACTTCTCCCTTCCCAGTTCTGGATATTCTCGCTGCACTGGATTTTGCTTCCAGAACCCTTCCCCTGTACCTGTCCCACCCCCTCTTGAACCCCCCACCTTGAATCATCTTAGAGGTCCTTCTTTGGACTGTCTCCAGTCATTCCCTATCCTTTTTGTGGTGCAGCCTCCAGAGCTGAACACAGTACTCAAGGTGAGTCCTCTACAGAGACCTGTAGAGTGACCTAATCACCTCCTTCACGTATTGTATAGGATAAGCTAGATGAATCTGGAAGGATCATCTTGGCATCTCACATTACTCCAGGAAGAATCACAGGAGGGACTCCACAGGAACACATAGCAGGAGACAAGGTTGAGCAATAAATAATTACCCCACATCATGTTGTTATTACCTCTGGATGCACATCACTGGATCATGAGACACATGTTAACCAAGGGACACAGACCAATAACACAGTTTGGTTTATAAGCAACACAGATCATTTCAGGTGGGGGGCACCTTGCACACTCAAGAAAGGTTCAGACTGGTAGGGGCAATTTTGCAACATGTCCAGTTTGTGGGCATGCACTTTGTAGGCACACTATCCATATCAAAACAGCCCAGAAGAACCTTTCTCGAAAATGCACACTGTACCTTTAAATGTACCTTTGCTTGGACAGGATACCACTTTTGCTGTCCTCAGGGAGGCCTACTGTTCTTAACCTGCCTTCCTTATGAATAATTATAATGGCCTATAGATTTGCTCTTGTGTTGGACCCATGTTCTTAGTCCGCCTTTTAATTAATATGGATGAGGGCCTCTGCCCTTGCCTTCAGCCTTGACTCCTACTGTATACTGTAGGGTCTTTTATCCTTGGCCCTGCCCCCTGCCCTAGGGGTGTGTAATTCTAACAATGGGCTCCAGTCCAGGTTTACCTGTGCCAACCTATGCAAAGGTCCTTTGAGTCCTTTCTTTTCTTTCTTTCCTTTTTTTTTTTTGTTTGTTTAAAAATTAGACTCTGTGGACTTCTCGCTCAGTAAGCTGCCTTCTAGGCAGTTTCCCCAAACTAAAAGTGGTGCTGGCTCACCCCTCTGGCACTGAGTGGCATTAAGTTTAAACAAGGGTCTCCAAGCCCAGTGCACCCCTTCCTTCTGAGCCAATTGGTGCCACCGGTGCATCATGTGCAACCCCTGACTTGTACCAGCAATGCACAGTTTTCTTTTGTTTTTTTTTAGTTTGAGTGCTCAGCCCACTTCTTTTCCATCCCCCAATGCACCTGTGGTGCAAGCTTTACAAAGAATAGAGCACCCAGCCCACTCAACTCCATGGCCTGGGACTGCTGCTGCTGGAGGAGGAAAGAAGAGGAGGACTAATGGCATCAGGGAGCCGCTGTTCCCGACTTACTGAATGCTGCGACCACAAGAAAAAAAAACAACAAAGTTGCTGCTGCTTGCACTGCTGGGCTTACACTGGAGGGGAGCAATGCTAGATTAGCCACGGATGTGCTAATGGTAAGTGCTGGCATCTGTGCTTCATGAGTCTTCAACCCTTGCCAGCTGAGCCACACTAACCAACAGTCACTTTGGGGGCCCTTTTCTAGGGCAGAGCGGTCCTGGCTGGGCCTTTCTTGCACTGGGGAAGTCTCTGGCCAAAGCTGTGTCCTGCCCTAGTACCTCATGATGCACAAAAGGTGACAATTTTTTTAATTAAACAAAAGCTGAGAAAGGGGAAAGAAGAAAGAAAAAAAATTTAAACCCAGGCTCAGGGAAGGGTTCCTACTTTTCTCTGGTGCCCCCAACTCTAGGATACTACACACCAATATAGTTAAGTGATGAAGCACGAAAGGGGTGTGCCTTTTAGAAGGCTATCACACTCCTGTAATGATTCAAGGCACAAGGCAGACCTGAGTTGCCTACTTTCATTTTGGCTGGATACATTGAGCAGTACCCTCACAGAGAGCAACGAACGCCCATAGACTATTTTTCAGCCAATCAGAAAGCACCTTTGTTACGATCCTCTTTGTAATAATAATGTTAAATGATCTTGATCTCTATGGATTGTTAAGACATAAATATAGTTTTGGTTTTGCGTGGCATAAACAGGATGTCTAATGACTCTGATTAGGAAACCTTTCTATACTTATCAGCAATGAGGTGTTGCTACAGTTACTCATGGAAGCAATGTACTGACCCGATGAAATCTATTTTCTGACTGTCTCTGTCTCTCTCTCTTTCTTTCTTTCTCTTCCACTCTCTTTTGTCTCTCCCTCCCTACCTATGAATAGACAGATCCTGTAGCAAGAGAGGAGGAAATATAGTGTCACAGTTTAAAGTTTAGAATGCAGACTCTGATTTGTCATGTTACAATTTATAGAATGCAGGAGGCAGCTATGGGTTTTTTATGTATGAGTATTGATTCCCTAGAGTTGGTTAGTGCCTCTATTAAGAGTCTATATCACACAGGATTTAAGTCATTACAGAAGATAATTTTGTTATCCATAATGTAGAACATATTAATAATATTTTCCTGCAAAATGTCACAGAGACTAACCTCTTATTTTCACCATTCTGATATCCAAAAGTGATGTTTCTGCAGTTCTGACATCATACAATTCTATAGCGCTTTTTTTTCTAACTAATAGTTAGTTGATAAGCATGATAAAGGCTGCTAATTATTGAGCCATTTATTCAAAGATCTACAGAAAAATATGCAATTTATTTCCTGGTGACATGAATTAATAATATTTAGTTTTTTTTTTTTAATCAAAAACAAAGTGGTTCAGGCTTTCCACAAGTCTGGGCCATTTTGTTTTCATTTCTTTCTCTTGCCTTATTTTTAACTGCACACCATTCTGAAGATGCCATTTAAGTCACAAGTGTTTGATTATTTTGACTCCCAGACCATTTTACATATAATTAGAATAAGTGACGGGGCTGAACTGTTGCAACAACGGTAGTGATACCACTCATGATGTCAGTGACCTGTGTTTTGGAACAAATGTAGGACATTGAGGGGCAGCCAGAAAAGGAGGAAGGACTGAGCTCTCCTTTCTCAGAGAGGTAGGGACTCTGCTCCCGCTGCTCAACTGTCACCTGGTGGAGACCAGGTGGGAGCACAGCTAGGCAGCACATGCATGGGGGGGGGGTCACTGCCAGCTGCCTGCAAGCATGCATGCTATTGCACACACACACACACACACACACACACACACACACACAACATATACACACACACACGCACACACTTGAATCATTATGCCCCAGCATTGCTGGGAAGAACAATTTGGAGGATGGAGGAAAATTACAGGTTGCTCGATACAGGAGCTCCCTGTAAGCTCTTGGACAACCAACATGGCAGGCCACCTACCACTATGTGGTCCTGGACAAGTGGTAAACAACCAGTGGGTCTTGGAGAAGGTCAGTGATGGGGCACGGAGTACAGCTGGGCAGAACCAGAATGAGAAAAAGTTTGGATTTTAAAAAAATTTAAAAAATGAATAAATGATGACTAAATGTGTTATACAAGGAAATGAACCCATTGCTCCATGTGGGAACTCCCTGTAGGATTATACACAATGAACAAGGCAGACCACCCTGTACTGTGTTGTGTTGGGCAACCAGTAGGTCTGTGAGAAGGTCTGTGATGGGATGGGGGCGCTATTGTTGGACAAAACCTGAATGAGAAAAGGTCTGGTTAAAAAAGGAAAAAAAAGAATAAATACTGGTTAAGTTTTGTATATAAGGAAATTAATCAACTGAGGGGGCTAACCTAATCATAAAGCCACAAGCCAAAGGATGAGATGCCATATTATCTGGTTAGCCCTCTCAATTGGTTATTTCCCAGTAATGTGCATTTACCCATATTTAAAGTTATATAACACAGTTGGCTGGCTTCTGTGAGCTTTGATCACAGCTGAATACACAGGGAAAGGGTATAGGGGGAAATAACTATTAACCACTTCTTTGGGGAAAGGATATATCCATGTAATATAAATTTTCTCTTGAAAAGAGTGTGGTATACATCATAGAGTGATAGTGACACAATTTAGGGTGTTTTTATAACAAGACGACCTACCTGTCTTTTCAGCGGGATTACAACCGTGCTGTGATTTAAATGACAAAATGTTGCTGGTAATGGAATTCTGCAGTTCAGTACTGAGAGTTCGAGGTGGAGATAACAAGTGCCACCAGTACTATCCAAAGGTACATTTCAATGTTATTCTTTTAATAAGGCAGTATGCTATTACAGACATTTCTTACATATGTTTGAAGCAAGAAAAAGTGATTCTAGAGTTAAAATAGAATTACTGGGCATATGACTGGAGGGCTGGTACAGGATTTGGTAGCTAAAATTCAACACTAAGAAAAATTTGCTCCACAAATTAATTTGTGAAGCTGGTGAAATTTGTGAAGTACCGACTTCGCAAAGTTTTTCAAGGTGAAGTTGCCCTTTTTATAGGGGAACTGACTTAAATTCAACCAACTTCACCTAACTTCCCTACCTTTACAGGTGAAGTTAAGAGAAGTTGCTAAGTGGGAACTTTGTGAAGTAATTCACAAAGGTGAATTTTGCAACTTCACTGGAACGTCACCAGTGAAGTAAAACTGCAACATCTCTAGTGCATAGGCAGGGAGTTTCCAGAAGAAGAAGAAGAAAGGATGTGATTATGCCTCTCTATATATTCCTGGTGAGGCTTCACCTAAAATATTATGCAGAGTTCTAGAGTCAGAGAACAGAATATGGATGCCATTGAATCAGTCCAGAGAAGATGATACAAGGGAATTAGGGGAAAACATATTAAGCATAGATGAATGGACTGAAAATTTACTGTACATACTGAAGGCCAGGAAAGAGATGGGAAATATAATTGAAACCTTTGAATTTGTAAAGGGATTAACAGAGTGAACAGCCAAGAGTTGTTCAGGTGCTGTGAAGGATTAACAGCGGGGGGTGGGGGGGGGCTTAATTTTAAGCTTGTGGTTGGGAGAAATTTACAAGAGATGTGTCGAAGTACTTTTTTATGGAAAGAGTGGTGGATAAGTGGAATTGATTGCCCATAAAGATGACTAATGCAGACTGTAACAGGATTTAAGAGAGGGCATGTCAAATTTAAGGATTTCATGAGGCAATATGTAGAGGAGGAGGGAGTGGGACAGGCAGAGAGTAAGGCTGTGCTGCTAATACGGCACTCACCCTAATCCAGACCAGCAACAGGCTGGTATTGCTTGGGTAAGGCAGACTTAATGGACTGCTGGTCTCTTTCTGCCCATAAGTTTCTACCTTTCTCTGTTTTATTAGCTTTAATTTATTGTGACTGGCTTGTTTAACCATTGGTAACCCATTAAATAAACAGTATCCTAATTAAATGCAATTTTTTAATTATGTATGCCGTTTTGATGTTTTGTGTCTCTGCATGACTCTCAATGTGTGTGAATCTGTATATGTAATCATAACTGGTCATTATCCTTCTTTTATCACCCTGTTCATCTCTATTGCCCTCATCTGCCAACTACCTCCCACACCCATTCACCTCCAGGTTTATCACTTATCCACCATGAAATCCACTGGTTTATTTGCCAACGATTGTGCCTTTGGGGGTCAGCATACCCCACCTGCTCCCCCAGCAGGGCAGGCTAATATCTGTTGGTGGGTGAGTAGTCAATATGATAGGGCCTAAGAGTGCTGAGTTTCATTCTGCTTTCAGCAGGACCTTTTCCTCTCATTTTTACCCATTCAATGGTGATGTCAGTGCATGAGTTACAAAGCATGGTAGGGCATTGCCATGCAGGGTGGCATATAGAGTCAGCTAATGTCACCACATGCACAAGCTATTACAACTGTACAACCATGTGTGGTTTCCCAGGTTGCAGCATTGCAATGGAGCTTGCTGCTCTTTCTCACCAGAGAAGATCATCCCCTGCTAAGCTCTGTTATGCTCTGCCTGGCTTAGTCTCTGACATTCAGGGCTCATTCTTGAACCCGGGAACTGGCATCACAAGCAGCATCCCTGCTGCTGTGAACTGGTTGCAGTCTTTTTTTTCCTAACTTGTTTATCCTCCCTGGTCACAGGCAGGACCGCCTTCCACCTTCCACCAATGGGCCCTGTTCCTGTCCAACTGAGATTCTGCCACCATCCTCCTGAGACCCCCAGTCTACCCATGATTCATCACTGTGTTGCCTCTCCCCTGCTTGCCCCCTCAGGAAGGGGTACATCATCAACTACATGGCATTTCTTCCCCACATCACTCTCGCCACCCACGTGAAGACTGGCACTATCCCCAGGAAGTAGCGGCTCAAATCTGGTGTAGGATGTGGTGGGACAGCGGAAATTTCATACTCCCAATCCTGCACCATTTTTCCTGATTTTCTCCTTGCTCTCCTTACTCTCCACCAGGACTGTGCATCAGGATTAACTGCCAGCAAAGCCTGATGCAGCCAACCTGTGGATCTGTTCCACTGATCCCTCCTGCCATTTGCTGATCCCCCTGCACCACCAACTGTGGTCACTCAGGTGACAGTAAAGCAGTTGGACATGACACCCTCCCTCCCTCCCTGGAGGAGGAGAGTGTCCTGTGGGATGCTCAGTCCTGCTCACACCAGCTGGTACTCTGATGGCTCAGGCTCATTCCTGAGCTCAGGTCATCAGTGTCATGAGTGGCAGTGCTACACTACGCTGGTGGGCTGGTCATTGGTTGTAGTCTTAAAGAGCAGACTTCAAGTTCAATATATCCTTTCATAAACGTACAGTATTCTATTTTCGGGAGGTAAGGCTGCTGAGTCTGAACATGTCTCCCTGGAAACAGGCAGATTATGAGGTTATATTATTTACAATGGATCAATAGGGTGGATGCCTTTGAGCTGTTTACAGTAAATGGGAACTCTAATACCAGGGGGCACATGTTGATGGGAGGCATATTCCAGTGGGATGTGAGAAAGTACTACCTCAAGGAAGGGGTGGTGGTTAAATGGAAGAGCTTGCCTTGCAATGTGTTAAATTCTGGTTTTATAGCCAGGTTTCAGATGGGCTGGAATAGGTTCAAAGGCTATTTGGAGTTCAGGAGGGTAGGTCCAAGGTGGGGGGTCATGGCTGTAGTGAGGTGGAGTCTGCAGGATACTCTGCCAAAAATGGGTGGAGGAATCAGACCATTAATTCATTGTTAGGACATGTTAGGCAGATTGGATGGACCTTTTTTTTTTTTTTCTGTCTGTATCTTTTTATGTTTCTGTTCAACTATTTCAATCAAGGCTTGCCTTAGCATAGTGCAAGCTTTGCAGTTGCACAGGGCCCCAGCAGCAGAGGTTTCCACAAGAAGCTTCAGCTCTTTATTTGACATAATTTCTTCTTGATCCTCCCTATTTTTGTCCTGTTATCTCATGAAGATATTACTAGTCTGTTTGGCTCCCATCTCTTATATTCTAATTCATTCAGTGGGTGAAAGTTTCACAGAACTAGCTGACAGGTCCATCATTTAAGAGTAGCCAGCAGTCACAGTAGAGACCCCATGATAGCTTTTCAATCCCTATAATTTCAATTGCATCCCCTAGGAACCCCTAAATCAAGGCTTCTGAAGGGGTTTCTTAAATTAAAATTACACTAATAGGGGAAATTTGCAAGCCCAATGATTCTGTAAATATTGAATTAATTCTTATGAATAAGTCTAGGGATGTTCCTTGGGACTCTCCATCTAGATATGGGTCTCAGTAGGCTGGTTCACATGGAACCATGGAATGGCTAGGGAAGGTGCTGACTACAAATTAGTAGAGAAATTAGTCTTTCTTGGGTTTTGCTTGCTGACCATTTTACCAACTTACTTAGCCCATTGCATCTGCTTTAAAATCTTTCATCTGGACATTGTGATGTTATAATGGAGTTGTTACTATGCAGTATCTATGACACAGAAGTGCTTCCCATGACAAAAGACTATGATGTCCCAAATACAGCAGTCTGTGGCAATGTAGAACAATCTATCTGGAAACTGTTTATGCAGATTGTACCTCTGCAACTTTTGCCCTAGTAAACTATGCTGCATGCAGGGGCACACACGTGTGATACAGTGCTGAGCCCTGTCCAGACACATTAAGAACTATGGGTAAATTATATAGGAAACTGTAAGGCAAAATACAACTATAAAACTGTAGGGCTATGAGTCTTCACTAAAACCATTTCAGTCATCTTCACTAATAATGTAAAATGTGACATTGTATTTAGCAATATGGGATAGTTTTCTCAGTTAAAAATGAATGCATCCGCTTCATAAAGAAGACAACTCTGCAGATCTGTAGTTATTCAGTTTTTTTCTTCCTTTTTGGTAAGGAGTTAAAAGGGTTGGACCTCCATAAGCAAGAGAGAGAGCTGAGAGAGAGAGAGAGAGAGAGAGAGAGAGAGAGAGAGAGAGAGAGAGAGAGAGAGAGAGAGAGAGAGCACACTGGTAAAGTTTGCAGATATTCATAGATTTGTTTTCATCGTTTCAGCTGATCAGTCAGTGCATCTCCAAGAAATCATGTCAACACACACACGCAAATACAGTACACACAAAGATGCAAACACACATTCAGACAAGCACACAGATAATAGGATTACGTTGTCTGGACAGGACAAATTGTGATCCTATCGAGCTGGACTGCTCCATTCATTGTATTAATAAGGATTAATTGTCACACGCTGTAACTGCAATTCAATCCGGTAGCTGAGCAGATATGATCTTCCTAGTGCTTTAATATATGCACTTTATCAGAAATGAGGAAAAACCAACAACAGTACAACCTCAGCCAAAATACATGACCTACAGTATTTATGACCTGCTTATTCATTTCAATAACCATCAAACGCGTCAAGTTTTCACTACATTCTTTATTACCTCCCAACCAAAAATAGCTTGAATTCCATCCTAGCTGTTGGCTCTCATTTTGAATTTAAGCAAGTCATTTGACCTATTGAATAAAAGTCCCACACTCTATTCATGATTGTTTCATAATGTTCACCCTGTTCAGACAGCTCTTAAAAAATTCCAAATCTCTAAGAACTCACCAGGCCATCTGTTATCAGTGTGGCACAGTTTCATTCAATTGCAAAAGACCCACAGTAAATCCAGAATGTCTTATAATGGGTTTTCTGAAATGTAAAAAAATAGTGTTGAGCTGATTACAAACAGACTTATGAGTTTTATAAATTAAGAATTTTTTAAGATATAGTACAAGGCTGAAATAAAAAAAAAATAGTGAAACCAATGTTGTCTGCTTCTGCCAGTAACTGCAGTAAATGTGACTAATAGTCACAAATCATTGCGATAATTTGGTGTTAAGTTCTACTAAGGAAGTTGGTTTCAATGTAGTAAAATGTGGTACCACATCTTTTCCACTTCGAGCAGGAGGTTTTTAAAAAGTGAAATGTGGGATATCCCACCAAACCAGAAATGGCTGGAAAGAGGATGTGGGGCTGCATCTCAATTAAACCACCCTGAGTAAATCAATTGTAAACAAGCATTTGTCAATGCCGAATGTTGGCTCGCTGGCATTAGCATTGATAGTGCAGGAGCTAGAAATGCAAAATAGGAATGGCAGTGAAGTGCTGAAGTAATGCCAACACCTCCCCCTGCACAGACTGAAAGGTGTTGGGAGTTTGGCTTTGCATCGATCATAACGCTTATTAAATTTTACCTCACCCCACCCTTCAGAGAGTGACAGATGTTCAGGTGTGCACTGGGGTCTTCGGTCCTTATGCTCACCCAATCCCATAAGGAAATAAGCTGAGATGGGTGCAATATAGGAGAATGGATTGATCATTAGGGTGATGGAACCCAAGGCACACCTCAATGCCTGACAGTGGCTGTAGGGTGGGGGGGTAGAATTCTGTGAACATTATGGCAGACGAACCAAGTTACATCTCCGATGCCTGTCAGTCTCTACAGGGTGGGTATATGGTGGGAAACCTTAATGCCCTGGGTGTTTATTGGTATTTTCACTCCAAATTTTCAACATTGGCTTTTTGTGACCTCACTTCATGAACAGTGGTGCTACCATTTAGTTATTCAATCCTGAAAGGTGATTTCACTCAGCAACAGCTCCATTGGGAGCCACAGGTGCAGAAACACATTTTGGGTAGGATGGGAAAAATTACAGCTATACTGTTCATGAGGAGGTGTAAAAAAATGGCAATATTGAAAATCTGGAGAGAAAATATGAAAAATTTGTAAACTTACAAGCTTGTGTAGATACTGCGCAATGCACACCCGTAATGTGGTAACTTTTTGGAATTTTTTACTAAATTTTCAACATGGGCATTTTGAGACCTCCGCTCATGAACAGTGTCAATGTGATTTTCATAATCTGTTCCGAATGTTGATTTCCCTCAGTGACCACATCATTGTGCACCAGCTGTGCGAAAACACATTTCAGGCAGGATGTGAAAAATGACAGCTGTACTGTTCATAAGGAGGTGTGATAAAATGGAAATGCTGAAAATCTTGAGTATAAATATTAAAAATTTTCGAAGTTACAAGCATGCATGGAAACTGCTCAATGCATGTTCATAACACAGTCATTGTTTTGGAATGTTTTCACCAAATTTTCAACACAGGCATTTTAGGACCTCTGCTCGTGAATAGTGTCAGAGTGATTTTCATAATCTGTCCCTAACATTGATTTCCCACAGCAATAGTGCCATTGTGTGCCACATGTGCAAAAACACATTTCGGGCAGGATGTGAAAAATGACAGCTGTACTGTTCATAAGAAGGTGTGAAAAAATGTTGATAATCTGGACTGAAAAATATTAAAAATTCTCAAAGTTACAAGTGTGCGTGGAAACTGCACAATGCATGCTCATAACACAGTCATTTTTTTGGAATTTGTTTACCAAATTTGTAAGATAAGCTTTTTGGGAGCACACCTCATGAACAGTGGTGCTGTTATTTTGTTAATCAGTCCTGACAGATGATTTCATGCAGTGACCTTGAAATCACCTTTCAGGACCGAATAATGAGGTTGGGTCCCAAGAACCTCATGTTGAAAATTTGGAGCCAAAAGTCAAAAAAATGTCCGTGATATCCATCTAAGTTGAAACCTCCCTCCACTGATGTCATTATGCAGTTTACCAGCATTTCTTCAGTTTGTGGTCGGCTTTGAAGAGTGCAGACATGTTCTGCTCCCAGAGATCATGGTGCTGACCTCCAGAGGTAAGTATGGGGTGGGGTGGGGAGGTGGGGTATGCATAGGGTGGGTGCAGGTTGTGGGAGTGGTATGCCATGGACAACGAGGGACCGTTTTCTTGTTTAAGGGAAAAAGAAAAAAAACTTTGGGGGAAGATTTTTTTTTTACAGGTGACATGAATACATTTGGGCACACTGGGGTGGGCTTCCAGTGTGCCACCTGTTTTTTTTTTTTATGGGTGACTGGAGCTGATGGGGATTGGGCACCCCATTGGCAAATAAAGTGCATCTGTGTTGGGGGGCATGATGCTGAGGGGGATTGGGCACCCCTGTCAACAAACAAATAAAACTGGGGGGACATTATGTCAGGGGTGTAGCCAGGGATTTCAGATCTGTACACCAAGTGGACTCACTGCTACCCCCCCTCACTGCTACCCCTCGTGAAATGCAAATGCCATGAATTGCTCCCTAAGACAGCCACATTCCAGCCCAGAGCCTGTAAAGTTGTATTGTCCTTGAGATGCAATGACAGTGACCAGTTCTTCTAGTTTCGACTCCTATTAATAAAATTTCAGAAAGGTTCAGCATTTTCTTTGTTAGTTTTCATGGGAAAAAGGAAGCAGTTCAGAGTCTATTTGCTACCCCCCTTAAATAAAATTGTACACCTTGGAGTACTTGGAGTATGCCTGGCTACACCCATGCATTATGTTGAAGGGGATTGGGCACCCCATCAGCAAATAAATTGAACTGGGGAGGGAGCATGCCAACAGGAGGATTGGGCAACCCTGAAGTCAGCTTTCTAGGGATTGTGAGAGGCGGATGGCAAGAGCCGCTGCCATGTTTATTGAAATGTTTCTCCAGGAAGAGCACGTAATGGAGGCATGTCAAATTGGCCACTGCAATGACGAGCCTGTCTCTCATTGCAGCAGTGGATTTGTTTCAAGTTGATGGCACTCTCTGAAACTGCTGTCATTGACAACATGCTCACTGGTTGGTGGCTGAGGGACACACCAACTAAAGCATCTCCTGGATTTGCCACATCACTGACACACCTTTGAAAGTACTACTACAGTGCTACTACCACAAGATGTTGCTTGCGCACGTGCGTGCAAGCCAACATAAAAAAAGAATGACAACTAAGGTTTAAAAAAAAAGATGTGACATTGAAACTAAGTATTGATGGCTTTTGTTGATTACAGTAAGATAAAGACTAAGGGTATCAAGGGTACTACTAGTATCACAGTGTCAAGCCTACATGCATAACCAAACAGGGCAACGTATGTATCCAAACATGGTAGATCCTTGTTATTCTTGTCTCATGGAGACCTGTTTCTCCAAAGAAGGTGGAAAGATCTGCAGATAGTAAACAAAGCATTGTAACTCAGAGAAACTCCATCAAACTTACCATAATTTCCTTTTCTGCAAGCTCCCATGTTGTCACTCGGGAAGGTAGTTAATACATATTGAATAATAAATGGGTGAGTGTGTGTAAACAGAACTGTGCACACACTCAAGGTGTGGGATGCTACATAAACCCTGAGATCGAAGCGTGAGTGGGTTATAAAAGCATTCCACAGTGAGGGTGTGAGTGAAATTTTGGTTACACACACACCCATTTTGTTTAATTACTGGTCCTCATTTTTTATTTAACTGTAGTGGAGGGAGAAGCAGTTGCTGGCACTTCTAAGGTCATCCGGGGTCCTCCAGGGGCCTCTTTACTCTGCACCGATGCTGTCTCTCTCTCTCTCTCTCTCTGTATGTCTTAATGCCATGGCTCCGCTCTCTCTCCCTCCTCAACTTAACTAAAAGACTTAACTTTATAAAAATGAAATGGGGCAAACAGAGTCCACACCATGGCCACCGATTCTTGCCGATGCTGACCAGAACCATAACTTCCAGCTGCCAACACCACTATTACTAGACGCCAGTGGAAATGGAGTCACAGACCAAAGGAAACATGGGACTCATATGAACTGATAGGGCAGACAGCTTCAACGCCAAGTAAGCCCACAATGTCCCTGGTTGTTCTCAGCTCCCTTTCCCATCCATTGACACACCTCACATCTGCACACTGACTACTAAATATAGTTTGCCTATGCTTTCTGTAGTGTGAGCTTGATTGACAGGCATTGATTACAACCTCCTGGCTGTAATGCAAATTATCAACCAGGTGGTTGTAACTCAATTTAAAAGTCTGGTTATCCAGACATAAAAGATGAGGACCAGTAATTAAATATGGAAAAGGTGTTCCCCCACAGAGGTAGTTGGTACAGCCCAAAAGCTGTGACCTCAGCACAGACCCACAGGAACATGGCACATTTCATCTGCAATAGCTACATCAGTACACTTCTGTCAATGTGTATACAGTTCACAAGCCAATAATATACACACCATTATCAATACCCACATTCCCAATCAAACCCTCACATAAATATATACCAGAAAGAAAAAGTAAAAATATAGCCTATCTTGTCTTACTAGAATAGGACTCACATTTGGGATGCATGAGTGTGACTTTGATCCTATATTTGCCATTCATGAACTCCAACATTGGGCACCAGGTTTCCTCTTGGATCTCACAGTCTTACATTCTTGAAAACTTGCCTTCAACAGAAAACATGTTTAGTTAAAGAAGATACAACTGGATCTTTTATGACTGACGGATACTCATTTGGGCTTCCCAGACAAACAGAACCTTATAAATCTCACCATGCAATCTATTAACTCACTTCACCAGCCATGAGTTATAGGACAAAACTGTTCAAATATTGTTGATGAATCTGAAGCTCTGAAAGAGCTCCTTTAGTATCCTTCAATATGAAGTACATGTACACCTACAAAGATCTTATCTACATACTGGACAATATTCTTCAGAAGAACAAGCAGCTCCAAGAAGAAGCCACATTGACAATGCTGGATCAAACAGAAAAGGAAATTACAGTAAGTATGATGGAATTTCTCTTTTCTTTATCACTTCACATTGTAAATGGGGAATGTAGTTAGTACGAATGAGTTCTAAACAGCAGTACCCATCTAAATAGGACAGGAGAGAATGTTGTCCCATATAATTTCCTAATCAGCAGCTTTAGGACTCATCTGACAACCACCACCTGCCAAATATAATACTGGATAGGAGTGACAAAAACGTGCAGTCATGAACTCTGTGGAGCCCTAAAAGCTCAGGAATAGCACTATAAAACTTAAGTGCATGACTCAGCAACAAAAATTAGTCCTCTTAGTCTAAGATGCTAGGAACACCCAGGAAGGGAAAACAACTCTACTCTGAGTGAGCCATACCATTTTGAGTAACTGCAAAGGATGGCATTAATCCTCTGTCAGAATGACTCCTAAGTAAGATCTCTGTGCCTTCCACTGCTCATGGCAGAAAAAGACAAGAGAGGACTGATGAAAACATCAAACTGCAGGAGGCATCATCCCGTCTTTATTCATTGTATGATAATATTCAAAGCATGTAGGAATCTATGGCCTTCTGTACTCTGTGCCACATTATTATGTATCCATGGAACTATGAGTACCCATTGGTGGTTCCTCCCAGCAAAACAACATCCAAAACTCAAGGCATTGGAGGTCCTAACACCCTAGTCTCTGACCACCACACACAATGTTCTGCACTCTGCCCAGACCATGGAGATGATCATTTCTTACAGACCATCATAGTGATACCTCCCATGTAAGGAACCCCCATTTCTGAAGCCTCCACCTGTTCAGAGAAACCAGGCTGCCAACAGTGGACATTATTAGTTGTACCAAAACTGTAGGCCATGGTCTGAGATTATCAAAGGAAAACAGAAAACATGGTTAGTAAAGAAGAAAACATTAAAACACAATAACCTATACAATTTGATTGACCTATCTGGCTAATTCCTTGCCAAAATACCAAATTCCCTCACTTACCTAAGGAACAAGGCTGAAAATAAAAGCAGACCCATAACAGAAGACACCCTACTAATGTCATATGGTCACCATTTTATACACTGTAGGTGCTAGAAAATGGTAGCTAGCAAGCAGCTTAGCCAGTTTGAAAATCTCAGTTTACCTGGCACAGATGTCTAACTTTAGAAGGCCCCCTGTTATCAGATGACCCCAACCTGCCTTAAGGTTGCAGATTTCTGTGTGAAAATAACAAACCAGGAGTAGAAATTCAAACCTTATACTAGGTGTTTATACTGGAAATAGAATGGTAAAAGGCTGTTCTGACCATTATAAACATTCCCCACATTAGTGGGATCATCTTAGACCATTACTTATTAACCAATGATCTATTTTATTTTTAAAGGGATTGATTGAAGTACAATTGACCACCTCCACTGGTAACATATTCCATAGTCTACCAGTTAAGTGTATGAAAAAGAAATATCCCATATTAATTTTTTCTGCATTCAACTTAATTTGTAAGTTATGTCTCCTTAAGTATTCAGGTTTGATTTGCAATTGAATATTAATGCTAAGCCTTAATTCCTTACAGAAGGCTCAAGTCATGCTGTCTACCCATAGATGACCTAGCAATGATTATCCATGCCTTCATCACCACAAGATTGGATTACTGCAATTCTCTATACCTAGGGCTACCTGGAGGTTTGATGCATCAACTGCAGCTAGTGTAGAATGCAACAGCCTGAATGTTGGTGAGTTCCTCACTGAGGGACCACATCACCCCAGTATTGGGTGACCTGCATTAGCTGCCTTTCCATTCATACAGCACCTTCAAGATCAGTTCATTGACATACAAGGTCCAACATGTTATGGGTCCAAACTTCTTGAAAGAGCTCCTGATTCCCTATCAACCAGTCTTCCCTCTCTGCTCCACCAAAGCTGGTCTGTTCATGGTCCCTATGTCAAGGCTTAGATCATAAGGTGATAGAGCCTTTGGTGTGGTGGCCCCTATTATCTAGAATTCAATCCCTTATTATAGATCCAGAAAAAAATGGTTTCATACCTTTTATTGGAAAAACATAGATGTTACAACAAAAGAACAAAGTACTCTAGCTTTTGGACCAATCAAGTCCTTCTTCAGAAACTTTATGACAGTTATTTAGAAAATCCCATGCTATTAACACCCAGATAATGCATAAGAAAAACATAAAAAATTCTCATTGGTTTAACATATTCATTTGAAACATAAGAGAAGATTATGTCAGAGAAGCTAAATAACACCAGTATGCGTTTAGCGGAGAAGCCCTTGAACATCTACATTGGTCCAATAAAAGGTATTAAACCATTTGCTTCTGGATCTGTTCTTACTAGGACCGATACAGCAACTACGCTATTTGCTTATCCTAATTATGTTCATTCAGCCAGCACAGTGGAGGCATTCAGAGCCTCACTGACAACTTTTTTATTTGATAAGTCTTTGAATCAGACATGATTTGTTCTCAGCATTGGTTTGATTTGTATTTTATTGTTGTTATTTGGTTTTACTTTTTGTAAAGCACTCAGAGCCTTTGTTGGACTGAGCGCTATGTAAATAAAATTTGCCTTGCCTTTCTTGGTACAGCATTAACTGAGGTAGCTATTGCAGATAAAATGTTTCATTTTCCTGGGGGTCTATGTGGCGGTCACAGCTTTTGGACTCTACTAACTACTCCAGTGGGGGAGCACATTACCCAAATGTATCAACTACCTTCCCCACTGACAATGTGGAGCGATACAGAAACCTGTTTTTCCCCACCACAATAGTAGTTAATAGGGTTGTAGTAGAGATGATGACAGGAAGAATTATTTATTTAACACTCTGCCAGGAATGAACCATGGGGTGTTTAGGTCTGCATTCATGAAGCAGTGTTTCTGGGCATTAAGAATTTCATTTTACCCCCACTATTCACAGAGCCATTTCTCAGTTTCATCTTTTGTTGTTCTTTTTCTCACTCCTGCTTCGGCACTTCACTTTAAGAGTTGACTACAACACCAACATTAGGAAAATTATGTAAAATAAAATGAACATAACTGTGTAAAGAGCTTCATAAGTAGTGGGGTTAAAGAAAGTTAAGATACTAACTTCTTCATGCATGCCAAATGTTCATAAATGCTGTCCAAATCATAGGAACTTATGTGGCATTGACTTGCAGTTGTGTTTGTATTAATTTCTTTTAACAGAAGAGGCTCTTTTGAGTAATGCTCTTTTACAAGGAGGACCTGATGAGGACAGCCAAAGATGCAACAGTCGATACAGGGCCAGATGTATAGAACTTGATTACTGGATACAGAGTAATATATATATTTATAGAGCACAAGAACAAGTTCATAGTATTGCGTTATGTATTTCAAGAATATTATCTGAAAATAGGCATTGTAGGTGTGCTTACTTGGTCAATAAAAATTAACTAAATATATGATGGAAACTTGAGCTAAGATATTACCCTTTTTTAGTATTTTTTTTACTTTTATTTTTTAATGTTTGTCCCAGAAGGCACACTGAGCAGTGACACCTTTTTTCCAAGTGCAGTCTGTGGGGTGGGTTACATGGACTATTTTCATTGACCAGAGAATTTTGGCTATAATATTAGGGAAAATTCTAGTACTCATAAAATAAGTGCCAGGGGATCTTTCACTACCCCCTTGGCAGGCTTTGAAGTTGGGCAGAAACAATTTCAGTTTAACATTTATTCCAAAGGATGGCGTCTTAACAGCCACCCCCACCAGTGCTACACTACAGTGTCAGTATTGGGTATTAGCCTAAAATCCTAATGTGGGACTAGAACACAGAGACTGCAATCTTCTGGCCCAAGAGGTGAACAAGCAACCTACTGAGCCACTAACACTTCTCCAAAACTGCCACAGGCATGTTGGTGGAGCCATTTCCCTGGAAATATACTTGGGTTAACATTCTTTGCCTCCTTGCACAAGTGATCTTCATTTACTTCAGTACTTCTCTTAGAAATGCGTTGATCATATGAAATAACTTATTTCTAGGACTGTTTAAGTGCAGGTACACAACCAACAGCAGCAGGGTGATACATTGTTTCTTTGCCAGTCATAATGTGTGCCAGCTGGATACCCACACGTGCACCCAACTGGTTGATTACTGGCAGATAGTATAAAATCACATTTGCAGCTAATTAGGGTCCAAAACTGTGACCTTCAGACCCTGAGCAGAGAGTGGTACTTACAAAGCATCCAGGACTATACTGCTGATAAATGCTGACAAATGCAGACATTTCAAAATGAAAACAAAACTCTATTCACAGTGGAAAAAATGTTCATGATAACATGACAATGTTTTATTGCCATCCGGTAGATAGGATGGATCAGAAAATCTTATTTGACGGTGTGTATAAGTAAGAGATTCTTGTATAAACTAGTATGGCTATCGGCCAAAAACTTCTCAGAGACTGATGTGACAAGTAATTAAATGAGATGGGAAATATATCTTTAATGCAGCAGTCATGTACAAATGGGCCTGCTGCTGTACTTTATTCACTCCTCCTCACATTCCGATGGTCAGATATACAGTAAATGGTGCACCTGTTATGATGATATTATATTTATTACAGAAGCACTGCCCCACCATGAAAAACAAAATGACCCAGGTACATGTCAGTTAGCATGGATGCTTATGAGATTATGCATACCAATGTGCTGTTTGTACTTCAGTCCCACAAGGTGGTGAAAACAAATCTAAGGAGTGGTTTCTGAGGATTCCTGATATGTGTTTTTAAACAATTTAAAAAAACAAATGGTGTCAGCTCAGTGACTTGGCAGTAGGACACTGTAGGGCAACCTTTTTTATTTTACAACTATAGTTACCTAGGATAGCCCACATGAGCTGGGATATCTTGTTTTCATGAGGTTCTGCTATTGCCAGTTTTATAGCTCGAGTGAACTGGAGCACAGGAAGGCTAAGGGACTTGTTAAACATTGCCAAATAATTTTTATCATGACCAATTGTGCTGTACTTGTTTTGTTTGACTTGTTATGTATAGTATGTTAAATTTACCTATTCTCAATATGTGATGAATGTATTTATGAATTTATATTAAGTGCACTCAAAGTTTGATTTTTGCTATTTCTGTAACACCAGTGGCTCTCTAGCCATGGGTCATGTATGAAAAAGGACTTCGGCTCATACACTTACCTGGATAACAAAAGTTTAAATAAAAAAATTAAATAAAAATGGCCATGGTAAAATGAAGACCTACATCTTCTTGCTCCATGGCCTGTGCTCTAACCAGTACTCCACCCTGGCTTCCTGTTTGCTTCATGGGGACCCAGCAATTTGGGAGTGACTTTAAGGGACCAATTTGTCAAAGGCCTGAAAAGCACACACAAAGCGGGGAAAGTTGCACATTGGTGGGTAACCTTGTGGTCCCACTGTTTGAACCACATACACACAATTTTCAAACAAGGCGATTCTATATGACCCTTTTCCTTCTTTATGACAACTTGAAGCCATGTTGTTCTGTACACTTGCTATGCCTAGTATCACCAAATGCATTGTGTGTGAAGAAAAAGAATATTGGTGTCCCTGAAGAGAAATTGCAGAAAATATAACTTTTTCTGCAGGTCACAGGTGCTGAACCATTTTCTGCTGCACTGGTGAATTGTGCCCCCCCCCACCTCAATCATTCAGAGCTATTTCAATAATCAGTCCCCTGCAGTGTTGTTCGTTGGGTGGGTGAAGGGTCTGTGAGTCGAAGAGGTGCTGTTTTCACTCTTTGAGAAAAAATGGCTAGTGCCTTATTCTGCAGCATGAGTTACAAGCAAAACTCTATTACAAGCAGGGTCTTTGAGGTCCAGCTTGAATGCTGCAATACACTCATTATGTGCAGCACAGGGGAAGGGGAGGGGAGGGGCAAAAACTTGAAAAGGGGACTATCTGGCCTTACCAAAAAAACAAAACATTTAATAAAGGTTGCATTAACCACATCACAACATGCCAAAAGTTTGGAATAGGATACATGAACATAATATACCATACTATAGCACATTACATCATACTGGAAGGAACATCGTATCATCTACCAGGATCATCAAGTACTCTGTGTGTGTGATTTCACAGTTTACTGCATGACAAATTAAAGAAATTGCCATTGGATAACACTAATTTCCTGCAGTATCCTGCTAGATATTACAGCAAAAACCTATGATAAGAGCGCTTCATCTGTTGGATGGCACTGTATTTTCTGTTACGTATAAGACATGACGCACATTGTCTGAGATTAAGGCACACCCAGGTGCATAATAAGGCACAAGGAACTTGTAATGAGTGCTTTTTGCACCTCAAAGTGCATTAACTCTAGCAACCAATGCATGGGAGTGTCTTAGTGTGCTTATAAAATTGGTCCCTTTTCAAAAACAAGCATTTGTCAATGCCAAATGTTTGTCACTGCTATTGCTCTTGTACTGGGTCTTGCTTGTATACATTTTTACCATATATTTATCCCAGACAGAGCAGATGAGATGCAATATCTCATTTTCAGTGGTGTCCTGCTTTGCCACATTGTTAGATTGTAATTACCCAGGATAGGGCAGCTGAGAGGCAATATCTACTTTTAAGTGGGCTCCCACATTTTGATCCCAAATATCCAACAGTCTTTTTAAGTCCTAACATTATGATCAAGACAGGTGGAATTTTTTAAATCTCATCAGAAGGTGATTTCGCTGTATAACTGTGGAAACAAGTTTTGGAGGGGATTTGAAAAATAATACCTGCCATGTTCAGGATGTGGGGTAACACAAAGGATATGTTGAAAATTAAGGGACAAAATCTACAAAAAATAAAGTTATGAGTAAATGTTAGGACAATTCAGTACCTCATAACTTAGTTGGTTTTTTACATTTTTAACCCCAAATTTTCAACATAATCGTTTTATTACCACTCCTTCTGAGCATGACAGGTTCCATTTACAAAACAATGGCTAAAATGTCATTTTGTGCCACAAGTGTTAAAACACATTTTGGGTAGGATTTGAGAAATGACAGCTGTCGCACGAGGTGGTGTGAAAAAATGACTATGTTGAAATGCTGAGGTCAAAATATTGAAAATTACCAGTTATGAGCATGTGTCAAAAAGTTGCAATGCAGACTCATAACTTTGTCATTTTCTCATATTTTTACCCCAAATTTTAACATAGTCTTCTTATGACCCCACATAGCCTTCTTATGAGCCTATCTCATGAATAAGGGTGAAGAAGATTTTCAAAAATTGTGATTTCACACCACAAGTACAAAAACACATTTTGGCCTGTATTTGAAAAATGACAGCTGTCACATTCATGAGGTGCTATGAAGAAATGGCTATGTTGAAAATCTGTGGTCAAAATATTAAAAATTACCTAAGCTATGAGCCTGCATTTGTAAATTTCAACATAAGCTCATAACTTTGTTATTTTAGGTTAGCAGCAGATGAAGAAAGCCCTGCTGCTGTAAGTTTGTCAAGGAGAAGGTGGTGAGATACAGAGTCAAAGGCTTTGGCCAAGTTGACAAAGATGGCAGAAGTGGTAATGCCCTGATCCATGCCTAAGAGAGTGGAGTCAGAAAGCCGTGAGAGGGAGGAGGAAGTGGAGTGGGATTTTTGGAAACCAGACTGGAAGGGGGTGAAGAAAGAGGATGAATCAAGAAAGGGCAACAGCTGAGAAAGAACTAGGTGTCCTTGTAGTTTAGCAAAGGTGGGAAGCAGCGAGAGAAGGTGATAATTACCAGGACAGGACAGGTTACCACCTTTTAGAAGGGGTATGACAGTAGCATTTTTCCATGTGTCAGGGACAGAGGCAAGGGAGGAGAGGTTTAGAAGGGAGGAGAGTGAAAGAGCAATAGCAGGGGCAGAGAGATAGAGGAGTTTAGGGTCAAGTCCATCAAGACTCTTGCCCTTGTTAGGGTTTAGGGCTAGGAGGGACTTGAGATTGACAGCAGGAGATACAGGAGAGAAGGATCAAGGGGGAATTGGGGAGGTATGGTAGAGAAGAAGGGATGAGGAGTGGAGGAAGGAACTGAGGAGAGAAGGGAGGAGACATAGCTGGTGAAGAAAGTGTTGAACTCAGATGCAACAGAGAGGGGGTCAGATCACCTCATGAGCAAAGGCTGAGAAAACTTTCAGCTCCTGACTGAAAGGTGATTTCTTGCAGAGACTGCAAAATCAGCTTTCAGGACACAAAAACACATTTTGGTCAGAGTTTGAAAAGTGACAACTTTCACATTCATGAGCTGCTATGAAGAAATGACTATGTTGAAAATTTGGGGGTCAAATTATTGAAAATTACCAAAGTTTCAAATCTGCATTCACAAATTTCAATGAAAGCTCATAACTTTGTTGTTTTTTACTCCAAGTTCTCAGCATAACCTTTTTATAAGCCCACCTCATGAACAAGAGTGGAGAACATTTTCAATTCCTGGCCGAAAGTTGATTTCATGCAGTGACTACAAAATCTGCTTTCAGGACATGACAAAAACATTTTGGCCAGGATTTGAAAAATGACAGCTGTCACATTCATGAACTGCTGTGAAGAAATGCTATGTTGAAAATGTGGGCTCAGAATATTGAAAATTACCAAAGTTATGAGACTGCATTTGCAAATTTCAATATAGGCTCATAACTTTGTTGTTTTTTCAATATTTTTGCCCCAAATTTTCAACATAGCCTTCTTATAAGCCCACCTCATGAACAAGGGTGGAGAACACTTTCAACTCCTGTCCAAAAGGTAATTTTGCACAATGACTATGAAATCACCTCTGAGGACAGATTTGCCTAATTTCACATCAGTTGTTCATGAGGTGGGATCCCAAAAAAGGCATGTTGAAAATTTGGGGCAAAAATATTCAAAAATGACCAAGTTATGCCACTAAGTTCAAAACCCCACTGAAATACATAGAACCGCATACCTGATTTCCTCAGTTCATGGTCTGGCATTGAAGAGTGCAGATGTGTCCGTGGTCCAAAGAGGATTACAACATTGGACCACCAGTGGGTAAATTAGGGCTTGAGGTGTGAAGTGGTGGGTGCTGAGTGCAAGGGTCAGGTCAGTTTCTATAAGAACAAAGGGATATGACATAACATTTGAAGGTAGGATGTTAAGAGGGAATGTGAGGAAGTTCTTCTTCACAGAGAGGGTGATGGAGGCATGGAATGGTCTGCCTCAGGAGGTGGTGGGAGTGAGCACTGTAGGTGGATTCAAGTATGCTTGGGACAGGCATAGGGGAACCATAGAGGTATAGCAGTGAGTCAGTTCAAATCAGTAATCCAGTACAATGGCTTACAGGCAGACTGGATGGGCCAAGCAGTCCATATCTGCCCACAGTTTCTCTGTTTCTATGTTTCTATGTAGGTGAGAGAACAGTAATGGTGGCAACAGACATCGATGGATGTTTTTTTCCTTTTTTTACAGGGTTTATTTAAAAAAAATATCTTTAATTCAGGTCATGACATTGGGGGATTGGGCACCCCCAGTGTCTGTGTTTTGTATGGCAGCACCAGTGGTGGGTTCCCCGGTGCTGCAGCATCAAAACTGTGAGGGTCAGGTGGGGGACAGTAATGGAGGCAACAGACACTGATGGACAGTTTTCTTTTTTACAGGGTTTATTAAAAATAAAAATATGGAATGTTTTCTTTATTTCACATGGCGACATTGGGGGATTGGGTACCCGCAGTGTCAGTGTTATATTTGGCAGCACCAGGGGTAGGCTCTCCAGTGTTGCAGAACCAAAACGGGCAGAGTAGTGGTGGGTAAAAGCCAGCATGGGAGATTGGCATTCCTGTGAGGGAAGATTAACATGTGTTGGGCTGGGGAGGGGGGCTGTTATGGTGGCAGCAGCAACAGACATCGATGGACGTTTTTCTTTTTTACAGAGTGTATTTAAAAAAAATAAATTATGAGGGATGGTTTTCTTCATTTCAGTTGGAGAGATGGAAGGATTGGGCATCCACAGTGTCAGTGTTGTATTTGGCAGCACTGGGAATGGGCTCCCCGGTATTGCTGAAGAAAAAAGGGCAGGGAGGGGTGGGGGCAGCAGCTGGCACCTTATAATAACATGGGTTGGGCTTGGGGGCAGTTACAGCTGTGGCAGCAACAGACATCGATGATGGTTTTCAATCTTCAAGCTGATCATGACAGATCAGCTCTACTTGCTCGCTGGCATTATTTAGATCAAAGAAAAGAGCCTGCCTATGATTGGGTCAGCCCTTTCCTTTGAAATATATGAAGTTTCTACCCAGCAAGCCAGAACACTGTCATGACCAACCTGGCTGATGATTGGTGTGACACTGACAAGCCCTTTGTAGACTAATCTGCATTGAATTGACAGCATCACGCCCCTCAAAAGCCACTCTTTTTAGCAAGATGTTTGCAAGATGTTCGCTGCACATGTGCACATGGCAAACATAAAAAGATAAAAATTACACATTAAAACATACAAAAACCTGTTTTATTGTAAAATAAAAAATTGTCCCTGTTACAGCTTTACTCGTTACAGCTAGTTTTTCACATTACAAGTTTGTGCTTAAAAGTGGCACTATTATAAGGTTTTATGCTGTGTTATAGGCTTTTCCTCCCCTTTTTCTTGTTTGTATAAGCATTTTTGTTTTACAAACAATGGCTTTTTCTTCATTTTAAAAGTTTCTTTAATTGCATGCCGATTGAAGTGGGAGAGTAATTCAACTTGTTGTTTGTGAGAGGCAAATAGGGGCGAGAGAGTGATGCAGCAATCTTGATGACAGCCAGGGTTGGAGGCAGAAGGAGTGAGATGGTGACTGAGCTGAGAGAGTAAATAAGGGAAAGTCTGCGGCTGTTTCAGGAAGTCCACTTTCAGTGGCAAGGCTGCAGTAATCCCCAATAAGTTTCCTTTCCTGGTGTGGGTGTGGGTATGCATGATGTGTGAAGTGCCTCCCAACTGATGAGACCCTGGCTAAAAGAAATGAGAGTGAGTGGGAGAGTGGACCAGGAGGCCTGCAGGGCAAGCAGATGGTTGACTTACCAAGTGGAGGTTCAAGTATGAGAGAGCAGTGAAGTGATCAGTAAAACAAAAGTCATAGAAGAAAAGGGTGAAGGACACATTTATTTGTTTACTTAAACATGTGGGTGTTTGTATTGTAAGGGTGGCAGGGTGGGGGTTACAGAAGTATACTGTTTGACCATTTTTAAAAAGTGATGGCAAATGCATGTTGGTGGGTTTTGCTATTGGCAATATGGTTGCCAGAAATCTTTTTTTTTTCAGCAATATCTGGCAGGCATGGATATCTTGTGTACTTTGTCCTGGTTGCAGAAAGGGTTCTCAACCCAGTGGCTGTTTCCCCATATAACACTAGGGTCTGAATCTTCTCAGTCAATCAGGCCCCAAGACATGTCCTACCCATTTAAAAACTGATATACAGTATGATTTAGTTGGCTAGTTAATAGTATACAAAATTAGAAGTTCTTATTATGCGTTAACACAAAACCTTTGGAGTATGAGTCTGAGTAATCTGAACTCTGACCTAGGGCTGAGAAAACTCCTTCTGTTATTGGTTTGGAGTCTTTTTTAGGGCTGGTGTCTAGTCTAGTTATAGTTCAGGCTTGGTGCCTGTCTTTCAAGTTTCAAAAATGCGTTGTATTTCTACTGTGCTATGAGATCAGTCACTGTTTTTGTCATAGTTTGACAGCTGTGTTCCCAGACCTGCAACTGTACGTTCTTTAAAAGATAGCTCTTTGCCCTTTCAAATTGTATTGTGTCACCATATTTGAAACAATGAATGATTTAGAAGAAATCTGTACATGTTAGAAGATAAGTCCAACTCTGCAACTTGTCCTCTGCTACCTGCCGGTTCTCCCTCCCTGCTTTGCATGTTACACTCTAACTGTGCAGCAAGGCATGCACCGTGTTTGCTCAGACACAGTACAAACCTACACTACAATAGACCATGAGTATGTGTGTGTGTGTGTGTGTGTGAAGCAAACATGCACAGCATGCAGCAACTCATAAGGAGAGCTTGGTAGGCCATCAGGGACATAGAAAGAGTAAAATAAACTTTGAAAATGTCAGAAACATGAAACTTTTATTGTTTCAAATGGGGTTTATGTTCAGTACCATAAGGTTTCATAAAGTCCGGGAACTTAATTGTTTCTAAGTAGCAGACTCATAAGCCAGGAAAAAGAGAGGGGCCATAAACCACCAAAAAAGGTGGCTGACAGGTTCATGAGATGTTCTGGAGGCTGTATAGATCAATTTCTGCTAGATGACCATCTTTGAGACTGGTTCATCTCAGCTTTGAATCTACTGTATGACCAACTTTTCCAGCCTCAGCTTTAAGCTTGAATCTTTGCAGTGCTAGTAAGGATATGTTTGAGTCTTGGATCTCTCAGTTTATCAGTAGAGAGCAAGAGAAGTGGTAGGAGATTAGGGAATTGGGCCATAGCAACACTGGCAGAGCACGCTGCTGTGTTGGATGCATGGGGTGGGGGCAGTGAGCTACAGTTTCTGCAACTAATGGTTGTGGCCAGATATGACATAGCTCTTTATGGAATGCTAAAATGGGGGATTGGGGAGAAAATATGCCTGTACTTTGAATGTTGTAAATGGCAAGTGAAATACCCTATGATACACCAGAAGACTCCGCTTATGTTATGAATACATTTACATATTTATTTTAAATAGAAAAAAAAAATTAAACAAATCAGCTAAATCTGTCTGTTGTTACATAAGATCATGAAAAATGATGCAAGTATACAAATACGTGTGTGTGTGTGTGTGTGTGTCTGTATATACGTATGCGTATGCATGTGTGTGTCTGCATGTATCTAGATATAACCCCCACAGCAAATAATCTTATATCAAACAAAGTTTTTCAAGGGATGGTGTAAACTTTTTTTCCTTCATCTCTTAGTTACCTTAGAATAATAAAGGCTGTCATGCATTCCTTATTAATATACAAATTAGTACCAATCTGGAGTCATTCAAGTTGCACTAATATGCACATTAATATAACTCCTATGTCTGGATCTCACTGCTCCCATAAGGCTGGGCAGGAATAAATGCATGGCACCCTGTAAGTTGAGGGCTACTGCTCTTCAAAACTACACTGGCATTGCCAAGGGCTGGGTGGAGGCATCAGACCTTTCATAACAAGAATACAGGACAAATAAAAAAATTGAGAAAGAAAAACTGTATCACTGTTTACAAAAGCAATTTTCTGCAGTTTAAAAACATTCTCTCTGGAGTTGGAGTGGGCTAAATAGAGCAACAGGAAGAACGTCACTTGCTAGGAGAATGGCCTGAGTTTACATGCTGAGCTTATGGCAAGTACTTAGGGCCCAGGGAGCTGGCAGCAGCAGATGCAGTAGGCATTCAGAAAGAAGAAAGAGTGGCATAGGCAGTGTGACCCTATACCACCCTCAATAAAATCACCCTTCATAGTTCAGATAGCAGGAGACAACAAGAATAAAGGGACCAGGAATCTGTAGATGATACCACCCCCCCCCTTACCAGGGGCAGCCCAGGGCATCTGTCTTTTTATATCTATCTATCTATCTATCTATATATATATATATATATATAGCTATATCTATATCTATATCTATATATATATATATATGTAAACTTTACATGCTCCTCCCCTGCCAGCAGCCACAGTCACAAAAAGAGCCAGCCACGCCTTCCTAGACTTCTCCTAAATGCCTTAAAAAAAATACTACTACTCATCCTATGTGCTGGTAATGTTGAACTTAACCCAGGTCCTCCTATCACCATTTCTGCACCATCAGATCTAGCGCACATAAAAGGGATGAGTTTCCTTCATGTCAATGCCTGCAGCCTATTAAAGAAATCTGATGTCATTGAGACTTGGATTTCCCATGCCAAGCCTGATGTCTTTGTGGTAACAGAGACCTGGCTGAGAACAAACACCCAAGACTATGATGTCAACATCCCTGATTACAGTATATTCCAGGCAGACAGGTCTTCTGGGGGGTGGGGGGGGGGTTCAATTTATGTACGTGACAAATACACTGTCTCCATAGTGGATGCTTCCTCATCTCCCAAGGAATTTGAGTGCTTCACTATAAAAATCCAGCTCTCTCAATCTATGTCCCTGTCACTTATTGGCTGCTACTGACGTCCCTTGGCAGGGCTAAGGTAACTGAGTATCTGAATGACTTGTTACCCATGCTGCCCTCTGAAATTGCCATTTTGGGTGACCTCAGTCTTGATTGGCTATCCAGTTCTTCTAAGCTTCTAAGAAAACTCTGTGATGCCTTTGGGCTCACTCAGCTTATCACAGAAGTCACCAAACCAAACGCAAAGAATCCTGATCGCAGTACACTACTTGACATTATATTTGTGAATAAACCCCATCTATACTCCCACTCTGGTGTCTTCTCTAATGACATTAGTATTCATTGTTCCATGTGTGAGGTCTTCCACCAAAATAACATAATTCTCTAGATTTATCTTTAAAAGATATGATATCTGTAGCATGCAAATTGGCAAAACTTCTACCCGGCCACTACAGTGGATGAGGCCTATGCAATCTTCCATAGTATTTTAATTGGTACCATTAATAGGCATGCTCCATTAGTTAAAACCCGCACAAAAAAGAAATCCTGCCCATGGCTCTCAGCTGAACTAAAAACTGCTGTACATAATAGAGATGCCCTATGGAAAAAGGCAAGAAAAACTAAACTCCAAGATGACTGGGCAGCCTTCATAGTAGCTAGAAACCTTGTTACCAAACTAACCAGGAACAAAAAAGCAAAATACTTTCGCAATGAGTTAGACACTTCCTCCAATTGATTCTCCAAGTTCTGGAGAACCCTAAAGGACATTGAGGGGCACAACCCTGCCAGCTCACTCCCACCTTAAATATGCTCCAATCAGGTCATCTACGCTAACAAGCAACAGATACTCAACCTTCTTAACAAACACTTCTGCACTGCAGGGTTGGCATTTGATATTTCCTCAGCCAGTGCTCTCCATGAATAGCTGCACAGCCAGCTCACAGCATCCACATCTTCAATGACACCTCAACAAAACACAACTTTTTTTTTGAACCTGTGTCACCAAAAACTGTGGAAGATCTATTATTAGCCCTGGATATAAGGAAGAGCGCTGGCGCAGACCTGATTGATCCTATCTAAAACTTGGTTACTTTGTTCTAGCTCCCCCTCTTATGCACTTATTCAATCTGTCCTTGTCACAGGGGGCACTTCCTGTGATTTGGAAAACAGCTCAAGTAATTCCTCTCTTCAAGTCGGGAGACCAGAGTGATTTAAACAATTATCGCCCTATCTCTCTGCTCCCTACATTATCCAAACTGCTAGAAAAAGTTGTCAATGCACAGCTCAGGAGTTTTCTTGAATGTAACAACCTCCTAAACCAGTGTAGTCAGGGATTAGGTCCCAACATAGTACCACCTCAGCATTGGCTAAAGTCTCCAGTGATTGGCTAATGTCCCTGGACAGTAAAAAGCATGCCTGCACACTGTTCTTAGACATGAGCAAAGCATTCAACACAGTCGATCATGAGCTGCTCCTATCTGTTCGCAGGAAACATGGGCTTGACAACTCTGCCATAACTTGGTTTGATAGTTATCTTATGGATCGTCACCAGAGTGTCAAGGCTGGCGGGGACCTTTCCCCCCTAAAACCTCTGCTAAGGGGGGTTCCCCAAGAGTTAATATTAGGCCCACTGTTGTTCGCGATCTACATAAATAACATTGACACAGAGATCAAATCTGACAGACTGCATCTGTTTGCCGATGACACAGTTTTGTACCTTGACAGACCTACCCCTGAGCTACAGTACCATGCGTGGACCTGCAAGAAGACTTCAACACCTTGCAGAATAATCTTCTATATCTAAAATTATTACTTAATACCAAAAAATAACCAAGGCCATGTTATTTTCGCTTCCTGCTAGTGGATCCAAATCAGGCAACTCTGTAAAGGTTCCTCAAGTCTCCATCCTCTTAGGGGAGTCTCTTGAATTCATGACAAAATTCAAGTACTTGGGCCTGTGGATGTGTGGACCATGTGGAGGACCTTGCAAAGAAGCTGAAACAGAGACTTTTTCAGAATAAAAAACTTGCTTACACAAGAAGCAAAAGTTAGGTTAGTCCAAACAACATTCATGCTCCTTCTGGACTATGCAGACTTCATCTATGGACAAGGCCCTAGCACCGCCCTTTCCAAGTTAGACACATTCTACCGTCAGGCAATTAGATTTATTTTAGAAAATGGGCATATAAAATCTTCCCTTCTGATTGGCCAGTTCCCTACCCAGAGCCCTGGTCTATGTGACAATAGAGCCCAAATCAGGAAAAGTGCCAAATGCAACTGGACTAATTACTGAAATGATGGGGGCACTTAGAATTTTCGAAGCTGACGTGCCGCCATTGTTTTCTCTTGCTTAGTGGGCGAGTTGGCAGCCTGACATTCCCCCCCATTCAGACTTATTTTTATTTAAATAAATGACTACAACAGCAGTCACACATTTTTAAAATAAAAGATACAAGACGTTGACAGTCCGATTCACTTTACCTAACCGGCGTTTTTTAAAAGGGCAGCGCGCGCCTTTCAGTAGCAGCTGAGCTCACAAATGCTATGTGCCTGCGCTGCTCGCCCTTCAACTGCTATCTCCCCCCAAAAAATTAAAAACTGCCAAGAAAGCCTTGTTACACCCCACTGCCTCCACAAAAACTGAACAAACTTACCAGCAATCAGCCACTGTAACGTTAAACAGCATGAAATTTTTGCGATCGTTCGCACCATAGTTCATTTTTCTGCAGTACACAGTAGTGCTTCTTAAGAAACTGCTGTGCCTCTCAACTCATTTCCCCATTTTGCCCTTTTGCAGATAACCCCCATACTTTACCAAGCCAGCAACTTTAAGCCTTGTGTGTGGGTGTTGGGGGGGTGTTAACCATGACAGGCAGCTCCAATAGAACAAAGTCCTAAACAGCACAGTATTCTAATGCAGGCAGAGGAACTATTTTCTTACAAATGAACTCAAACACTAAGAGTTTCTAAGAGTTTCAACAGATAAACATTATTTTTTTTTGCAAACATATAATACAGTTGCCCATTTTCTAAGTGCAATAATACCCTCCAGGGTGGGCGGTATTGTGTTATACCGGACCTTCCTGGGGCTATAAGGCCCTCCGCCTGTGGCGTCGGGCCTCATTACGCCCCTGGGCGGTCCGGTATAGCACAATACCGCCCACCCTGCCGGATATTATTGCTTACACAGAAGTGCAATACCACACCCACCACTGCACACTCTATACTACGATTGGCTGGTTCTCCCTCGGATTCAAACGTTGGAGAAATGCAATTTTATGGATCTACAGGGCTATTATTAGAAAACTGTTTCGCTATATCTCTGACTCTCTTCCTGCTTCCTCCGCAAGCTGCTATGAACTTAGAATCCTTTCCCTGTTCTCTTTGCCTGTTCCTAAGGTCAGGTTACGCTTTGGCAGAGCAGCCATAAGTTATGCTCTTCCTGTGCTGTGGAATAACCTGCAAAAGTCACTAAAGCTTGTAGTGCCTGTAAGCACGTCTCTCTTCAAGGCACTGTTTCACTGCATGATCAGTGAAACATGCAATTGTTTTAATTAGAATCCCCCCTTCTGCCCCTCCTCTGTGGCCCCTCAGTTAATTATCCTTGCCTCCTTCACCCCCCCTCATGACCTTCATCACCCCTCCCACCTCTACCCACACTGTGTCCAACCCTCAATTTCCTTACTGGGTATATATATTAACTACTATTGTATCTGATATGCATTTATAGGGTAATCACTGGTTCTGATAGTGTATCTCTTGTATTTACTTACAGTCATTGTATTTATATCTTATAGAAAGAATCTGTAGATTAGCTGTATTATCTTTCTTGAAGCTGCCTTGTTTTTCACACGTGTACTTGCTCTGTACTATTTTACTGTTCTATTGTTGTATGTAAAAAATTTGTGTATGTGAACCATTTCTGATTCACTCAGGTCCACCTTGCAAATGAGCATGTCTCAATGGTGCTTTCACCTGATAAAATAAAGATGATTGATTGATTGATTGATTGATTATCTCCTTCTTAAGGGGAGGCCTTGCAATAGATGATATGCTTGGAGGGGATGGGCTCTATGGAGGGAGCTGAGAGATGTTTGGGGGTCTGGACCAGAGGCTGACCATCCAGATGGAGGCAGAGCCTGGGGCATATCAGGAAGTAGTGGAAGGCAGGGAACTGATTTTTTTAATGAGGAACTCTCAGCTCCCAGGTACCTACAAAACACCAGCTGGTCATCAGTATACTCTGCCACAGATGTAGACTTTGCCATCTCCCACTTTGCTCTCCTCCTTTACAAAGTTTGGGATCATCAGGCCCCTCTCAGGTGCCGCAGGTTAAAACAATGACATCTTCCCTGGTCTCGGTGGACCTCATCCATTTGTGCAAATCACCAGACAAAGCCTGGGCCCAATATAAAACTTTCCAAGTACCACCTGATCAAATTACTTATAGGGCACTGTGCAACTTATGCACAAAGTCTATCAGCACAGCCAAGCTCACCTATTTGTATTCCCTTCTGCATACCTCTCTAATCCCCCCTGCAGACTTCTGCACCACACTTCACACTTTTATTGACCTGCCAGCCCAGTACACAACACCAAAGTTATCTATTAATGGCTCCCTAGATACTGACCCAGAAGCAGTTGCAGCTGCCCTGAACTCATTTTTCACAGCCTGGGCCCCACCCCCACAAACCTCCTCCCACCTCCCCCACCCAGCACCCCACCCTCTCATGGCTACTCTCTCCCCACATCTCAGTACAAAAAATCCATAAAGCCATTGCCTTACTAAACCCTACAAAGTCAAGCCCAGACTTTATTGATCCCTGTCTCCTCTGTATTTCCACCCTGGCAATACCCCTCCCCCTCACACATATCTTAAATTGATTGTTCTTCCAATGCACAATTCCAAAAGCCTGGAAGATAGCCCAAGTCATACCCTTCAGAAAGGAGGTGACTCCCTCATCCCAGGCAATTACCGTCCCATATCACTGCTCCCCACACTGGCCAAAATCCAGGAATCCCTGGCCCTCACACGACTCACTGACTTTCTAAACACAACAAATTAACTCTCTAAATTTCAGTCTGGGTTTAGGGCAAACCACTACATCACCACCTCTCTTCTTTGTATCACAAACTCCATCCTCTCCGCCATGGACCAAGGTCACTTAACTGCAGCCATTTACATTGACCTTGCCAAGGCATTTGACTCCGTCTCCCATCTACTCCTTCTAATCAAACTTTCCTCAGCTGGTCTCACCCCAGAATCTGTACACTGGTTTAGCTTATACCTCACTGGCAGAACCCATCAAGTCTGCATTGGCTGAGCCCTCTCCTCCTTTCTTCTTGTCCATGCAGGTGTTCCGCAAGGCTCTCTTTTGGGCCCAATATTATTTTCAATTTTTCTAAATGACCTGCCATCGGCATGTTTCACAGCTAGTGTACAGATATATGCTGACGACACTGTTCTTTTCACTACCGGCCCCACTATGGCTGTAGTCAAATCCCAACTCCAAGCTGACTTCTATGCAATCTTTCACTGGTTCAACAAAGGCCTACTAAAAGTAAGTGTAAAAAAGTGTTAATGACATTTAGAACTCCCGAAAAACTTGCAAACCTCCACTCCCTCCAAGTTTCTCCACCATGGATGTCTCCTTACTGGACATAGTCCCCATTAAAAATACCTAAGAGTCTGGCTTGACTCCTGTCTAGACTACACAAAACATATTGAGCATATCCAGGCAAAACTTTGCCTGAAACTGGGTATGCTGTACAGAGACAGAGAAGCCATTTCCTTAGCCAATGGGTATCAGCTCCTGACCAAAATGATCATCCTTTCTTTTGCTACGTGAACGTAGTATATGGTACCACCTCTGCCTCCCTCCTAACCAGGCTGGACTCCCTCTACAATGCATTCTGTCCCTTTGACCTAAATACCCCCTGCAATCACCACTGCTCCCTCTACTCATCCCTTTCCCTTACCCCCCTCCATCACCGATGCATGCTACACTCCATACTCTTCATCTCTAAATACTGGTTTGGGATCTTACCCTTTTACCTCTCCTCTCTGTTTTCTCCATCCTCTGAAGCTGCCTATCCCCTTAGGTCACAAGACACCCACACCTTCTCCCTACCATGGCCCTCCTCCTGGTCTGGCTCAGTGGCATGCACGTACAGACTGCCCTCACACTGGAACATCCTCCTCTTCCAAGTCAGACACTTCCCTTCTATCTCCATCTTAAAACATACTCAGTCTTGTAAAACTGAACTATCCAATGCCAGCTGCTGCTACTGATAACCATTAATCGCCCCCCTTATAGTTCTGTTGATCTTTCCTTGTACAACAACCCTACTGCCTTCCTTCATATTTTCAACATATCTGTAACCTAAATGTATAAACAACTACTGTCTGTACAGTATAGTGTTGTTTAAATCTCAACTGTATTACAATTCTGTTTGAACTGATTTTTGGATGTAATTTACAACTGTATAAATTTATCTGCTGAACTATTTTTTGAATGTAACCTACCTTCTCCCCTCCCCCTTGGTCAGACCTGGAAACGAGCTCTGGCTCAGTGTGCATTTCCTGGTTAACAACTTTAAATAAATAAAATAAATAAAAAGAAGAAAAGCAGCAGGATGTTTAGGCCCCAATTTACAAATGTGCACACAAAATGTAATTTTGAAACAACTTACTTGCCTGAAATATTTAGTTTTATCTGGTAGATCCTGCCCCCTCACCAGTCATTACCAGCAATTACTTCACCCAGTGTCCCCACCCCTTATGATGTGCATAACAGGCTAAGCTGTGGGGGACACCTATATGTCTTTCTACATATAGTAACTTTGAACTACTTATTCAGTGTGTAACTGCATTTATAGCACCAGTATAGATCCATCTGAGGCAGTGAAAAACATTCATCATGTTCAATCAGTGGCTGATATTGAATGCCCTGTACTCCCTGGACTTGTGCTGGTCTAGCCCTGATGGTCTGGATCCTAAACTCCTCCTTATTTCTGCTCCTGGCATTGCACCTCCTCTGACTCACATACTCAATATCTCCTTCTCCCTCGGTGCAGTCCCACAGTCATGGAAGCTGGCCAAAGTTATACCATTCCACAAAGGGGCAGACCCTTCCTCTCCTGGTAACTACCAGTCAATTTTCCTCCTCCCCTCCCCTGGCAAGTCACAAGAGAAGATAGTCTACACTAAACTCCCCATTTTCCTCTCCTCCTCTGATTTGCTCTTGCAGTTCCAGTCTGGCTT
Source organism: Neoceratodus forsteri (assembly GCA_016271365.2). Classification (NCBI taxonomy): domain Eukaryota; kingdom Metazoa; phylum Chordata; order Ceratodontiformes; family Ceratodontidae; genus Neoceratodus; species Neoceratodus forsteri. The sequence continues at coordinate 602,592,992 of CM057449.1, read as the reverse complement.
CAGGAAGGGTCCTTCCGCCGCCTCCTTCTTGATGTGTGTAACTGATTTTATCCTCTCAGAGATGGATGAGGGGCTAATCACTGCAGCCATCTTCATCGACCTGGCAAAGGCCTTCAACTCATTGTTCTACCCCTCCTTCTGTGTAAGCTAAGTTCTGATGACCTCTCAGCTCCTGCTGTTGACTTGTTCCATTCTTACCTCATGAGCCATCAACAGTCAGTACAGGTTGGTAGCACCCTGTCATCTCCTCTTCCCATCTGTGCAGGGGATCACACAGGACTCCATCCTGGGTCCTATACACTTTTCCATCTTTCTCAATGACCTCCCCTCAGCCTGTGCTAACTGATATGTTCATATGAATGCAGATGACACAGTCATCTACACTTCTGGTCCCTCCACCTCCATCATGGAAAGTCCACTCCAGCAAGATTTCTACAATGTCAGATGTGGGTTTCAATCCAACCAACTCTGGGTCATCACAAAAACAATCTGTGTCCATGACCTTTGGCAAAAGTCAAAATCTGGTCACAATCCCATCCATGCCCATCTTCTCCACCTTTTATGACTCTCTTCTAGAACTGGTTCCTTCCTTCAAGTTTCTCAGTGTGTGGCTTGACAGCAAGCTTGATTTCACTACCCACATTGATGCCATATATGCCAATCTCGGACCTAAATTTGGTGCCTCATACCACAACAAAGACTGTCTTTCCATGCAGGTCTACCTAGTGCTTGTCACCAAAATGGTGCTCCTGGTTTTTGACTATGTGGACATGGTCTATGGTGCTGCCCCCCTCCACTTCTTTGACCAGACTGGATGCACTCTGTAACTCCTTTTGTCATTTTGCTACCTGCTCCTCCTCCTTCAGTACTCATCATTGCTTACTTTACTCATACTTGTCCATTCTTCCTTTATCCTCATGTTGCCAGATTCACTGTGCCTCCTTCATATCTAAATACTGGCTTGAGTCCCCGTCCTCCTACCTCGCATCACACCACTCCCTTGTCCCCTCCTCCTCCTGCTCCCTGTGCTCCAGAGATCTTCGCACCTTTGCTATACCACATCCCTGCACCTCTGCTTGGAAATCAGCCATATCCTATCATCTTCCCTTGCTCTGGAACCAGATCCCCTCTTCCTTACACTTCACTACCTCCCCAGGTATCAACTGAGACTCCTTCCCTCTCCTTCCCTACTCCTCCTTACTGATGCATTCCCTCCCACTAACAGTTTCCCATACTATTGCCTGAAATGCTCATTTTTTGCTTTTGTATTGTTTGGTCATTATGCAGTTACTCTGGTTTCATCAGGTTCTCTGTTTGTCACTTTATTGTAACTGCAAATTGTGTCTGTGCTATGTATTTATATCCTCTGTTCCCCTCCCCAAGAAATGAGCTTCAGTCCAGTGTGCCTTTCTTAGTCACCAATTCTCGAAAATATATAATAAATAAGTAAATACTGTAGAACAGGTTATATTTGATGTAAAATAATTATAGCTATATTCACTTATGTAATAACTGCACTAAAATAAAATGGTGCTAACTGGCCAAAATTGCATAGTTTGACTCCAATTAGGAGCTAAATGCAGAGCGTGAAATTAAATATGCACAACCGTGGTCAATTGGTGCCATGCACTAAATATAACTTGCACAATAATAAACAATTCTAGAGTATTTGTAATTATTTTTATATTTATACTTTTCTGCTTGCTCCACAGGACATAGTGGTTCCCTCGCACATATGAGGGGCACTTTAAACTTCCCCCTGGCACTGTAGATCTCTGTGATGCTGCCACAGAAGCCGGGGACATTTAAAACTGAACCACCAGTTCAGAGTGTATTGTAAATTCACATTAATAGGCAGGAAGACCATCCAGCATGGAAATACTAGATAAGCAGCAAGACCTCTTGATCTGTGTATGAGAGTTACACACAGATGTAGTATCTATTGAATTCTTATCCTGCATTGTCATTCTCTATAGGATATTAATGCTTCTAAAATGGGTTTTGGAAAATCCTGCAATCTGATTGGTGGGAAACTGTGGTATAGTCAGCACATTCCTACATTTTGGTGGTGTTTTAAGAACTCCAATATAATTGCACTACTAAATACCTTTACCTGCACCACTGTTTCAAGGCATCCTGAGCATAGCAACAGGAAAACATTTGATGTTTCAAACAGCAATCTTCAATTATTCCCACTTTTTTCACTTTTTCTTACCATTTGTTTGTAAATAGCATTACCTATTTTATAAGTGGAAGAAAGCAGATCAGGGTTTCCAAACTGTGTACAATATACCACAGATGTTGGTGATTGAAGCAACTTGGCTTTACCTTGTGGAACCAGCACCCATATCTGTTATATACTGAGCACAACCTACACCTTGTAGTGTTGTCCTTTACATATTACCTTTAAGTCTCAAACCTACAAAAAAAAGTATACTGCCAGTTTTATGATGCAGTTCATTTGAACCTTTGAAAGTCCATCACCAGGGAGAGTAATTTGCTAATTAACTAATTAATTACTGTTTTGGTGGCTTCTATAAATAATTCCCTTTTTAGAATGGGAGATGTTGAGGAAAAAAATACTCTAGTGCAATATGGCTTGTTCTTGAACTGAAGACATGTAACTGACATTCATTCTAATTCTTTTTTTAGTCAATTTCTTTGCAAGTCTATTTTGGGCTTTGAGTTGCTGTCTGGTAGCACTCAAAACACTTTGAAAAAAATTTGTCTTTCTGTTTGGAAAAAGGGGGCACTGTGTCTTTAAATTATATCTACCCCAAGTAATGATAAAAATGGAACAATGCCCATTACTGTCTCCATTCTCACTCTGCTCTAATGGATGCCTGTAAACTAGTAAGAGTTGTTCCCATTGCAAGCCTGCATTATCAATCCATTACCTGACAAGCTGAAGATTAATCGTGACTTTCTGGGGACTATTTATTCTCTTTGCCAATCCATCTCTCGTCCCCCTCCCCACCCCCGTACGTGAGCGGCTTTGGCTGTGTTGTCAATTTTATGTGAGGAGAGCTTGGAGTCTTGGACTGACCCAACTCTCCATTTGTCGAAGCACTGTAAATCTGACAGAAGTCACGCTGCCTGCATTTACAGAGCGTGGAAGGACAAAATTGAGAAAGCTGCAAGCCCCTACACAAAACTTTTACTACCAGGCTGTTACAGGAGAGGTAACCTCAATCCAACAAAATAATGCAACATCTTCTTCTCAGCAGCCTGCATTTTTTTAGCATAACATCAAAGCACTGGGACAGAAGGAAGGAACATTTTTGTTGTTTACTGGATTACAGTTAGAGAACACCACAGCAGCAGAATAGCCACAGGCAAAACTGGTAAGGTGACACTTTGCATGTGGAAAACTAATACATAGTGACATGGTAATTTATGGTTGGAAGGGAATTTAAACCCATCAAGTCTGTCCCCATCTCTGGCTTCATTAGCAGAGATTAGTAAGTATGATGTGCAAACATACACCACTGTATAAGGGTATCCCACATAACGGGGTTGTCAAATCTGGCAACTTTGTTAGAGGTAATGTATTTTAGAGGTGACGAAACAAGGGACTAAGGTTCAAATCACACCCATGCCACCTACTGACTCTGTGACCTAAAGCTAGTCATTTGAACTGTAAAATTGTGTTATAGCATGGGCTCACTGAAAATGGGATGTTGCACTGGCACAACACAGTACAACTTCATCCAAAATTTTCCAGCAGATAGAGGCCTAGAGGTCTATCAAGTCTGCTCAAATGTGCAGCTAGCACCCCTTATTCTGTAGCTGCCCTTCCCTTCCACCCTTCCCTCCACTGACCCTCCCCCTTGTCCTGTCCCATCCGCTTTTGAAGCAGTCCACTGTTCTACTGGATACCACTTCTACAGGTAATGCGTTCCACCCAGCTACGACCCTCTCTGTAAAAAAGTGTCTCCTCATCTCCTTCCTGAACCTTCCTCCCTCCAGTCTCATATCATGGCCCCTGGTGTCCCTCCCCTCCCTTACTTTGAACAGCCCCTCTGTACCTGTTTTATTTTATTCCTTTCATGCACTTAAAAGTTTCAATCATGTTCCCCATCCCTCCTCTCCTCCAGCGAGTATGTGTTCAACTCCCTTAGCCTCCTCTTGTATGATAAGCCCCCCAGCCCCTTGATCATCTTTGTCACCCTGCTCTGCACCCCCTCCAGTAACTTAATGTCTCTCTTCAGATACGGGCAATGGTACTGCACGCAGTACTCCAGGTGTGGTCTAACTAATGACCTATACAGTGGCAGAATCACCTCTTCCCTCCTCAAGGAAATACACCTTGCAATGCAACCCAGCATTTTGTTGGCCTTTGTAGGTGCCTTCCTACACTGTGCCGAGTTATTCATTGACCCTGTAATGAGCCTCCTCCCCCCAGATCCTTCTCCTCCTCTGTCTGGGCCAGCTGCATTCCCCCCCAGCCGGTAACTCCTCCTTGGGTTCTTCATCCCAAAATGCATCACCTTGCAGTTTTTGGCATTAAACCCCAATTGCCAGGTGTCTCACCAGGTTTCAAGCTTTGCCAGATCATCCTGCAACCCCTGCCATACCCCTAGGTCATCCACCACTGCTCCTATCTTGGTATCATCAGCAAACAGACTGATCTTGCTATTGATGTCCAATGGTATATCTGCAATGAATATCCCAAACAACACTGGTCCCAACACCGAGCCCTGTGGAACACCGCTTGTCACTACCCTTGGGTGTGAGAACTCCCCACCCACCACCACCCTCTGTTGCCTTCCTTGAAGCCAGTTTCCTACCCATCTCACCAGCTTTGCACCCACCCCTGTGCCTTCTAACTTACTTCCGAGCCTCCCATGCGGCACCGAGTTGAATGACTTACTGAAGTCCAGATACAGGACATCCACTGCATGGCCCCTGTCCAGTTGCCTACTTACCCAGTAATAGCACTCCACCAGGTTGGTTTGACAGGATCTGCCACGTATGAAGCCTTGCTGTCTGCTGTCCTGTAGTCCTTTGGCCTCTAGGAGGGCCACCAGTCTCTCCTTCAGGATAGTCTCCATTACCTTACCCACGATGGATGTGAGGCTCACTGGTTTGTAGGGCACCACATGAGCCATCCTCCAGTCCTGAGGTACACACCCTGAGTGTAGTGAGGCATTAAATAGGTCTGCCAAAGGTCCCACAAGGACCTCTGCCAGCTCCTTCAGTACCCTGGGGTAGATGCCATTTGGGCCTGGTGCCTTGTCCATCCTCAGTGCCTTCAAACAATCCTGAACTCTCCCCTCCATGATTTCCCAATCTGTCACCGCCTCTCCCCTGTTTCTGCTATTCCTCCCCCTAGTGTGTCACCCCCCTCTTCTCCTTAGTAAATAGCAAGCAGAAGTTATCATTTAGTACTTCTGCCTTATCGCACCCTGCTTCCACCCAACCCCCCCTCCTTCCTAATCCTTACTATGTGGTCCTTTCAACTCCTTTTCTCCCTTATGTACCTAAAGAAGTCCTTCTCCCCCTTCTTAATGCCTTGTGCCAGCCTGAGCTCCATAGATGCCTTGGCTCCCCTTACTGCCCATGTCACCTCCTTCGATTCCGTCAAGTACTCCTCCCTGTCCCCCCCAACCATTTTCTTGTATCTCCTAAAGGCAGCTGTTTTCCTCCTTACCTTTTCCATGACCTCCTTGCTCAATCAGCTTGGTTTCTTAGCCCTAGCCTTCTTGCTCTGGGCCTTGCAGCAGGTTTTGGTTGCCTCCACTATCCCCAGCTTTATGAGCTCCCACCTCTGGTTAGTGTACATATAGGTTGAATTCTGTCCAGGTGCCCTTTTACCACTTCCCCCATCCTCCCAAATTCAGCTCTCCTGAAGTCCAGCGCTCTTGTGCCAGATTCCACTCCTTCCTTGTCTATATCCAATGTGAGCCATACTGAGTGGTGGTCATTCCCTGACAGTGGTTCTTCTACTGTAAGTTCTCTCACAAAGTCCCCATTTGCCAGCACAAGGTCAAGGTTAATCCCTAACCTGGTTGGTTCACTGACCATTTGAAGCAGGAAGCTGTCCTGGAAGGTATCCAGCAGTACCTGCTCCCTTCTGTTCCTGGTTATTGGGGTACTTCAGTCCACTCCTGGCATGTTGAAGTCCTCCGCAATCACCACACTACCCTTCTCACAGGTCCTCCTGATCTGTTCTGCTAGTTCCCTGTGTAACTCCTCCATCTGAGATGGTGGCCTGTAAGTCACTCCCATTCTGAGAATCCTATTCTTGGAATCCTGGATTTGCATCCAAAGTGACTCTGTACTACCCTCCTCCCCTTCCACCCCTTACACACTTCAGTCCTTCCTTCACATATAGTGCCACTCCCCCCCCTTTCCCAATCACTCTGTCCCTACAAAATAACCTGTACCCTTGTACAGACAGGTCCCAGTCATTGTATTGGGTGGCCCATGTTTCTGTGATGGCTGCAATGTCCACCTCTCCCTCTGCCATGAGCACCTGTAACTTTGCAGTTTTCCTCCCAAGGCTCCCAGCATTAAGGGTAACTACCTTCCACCATCACCCCCCCATCCTGCTCTCTTTTACTAGCATCACCAATAGTACTTGCCATTTGTCCTTTGTCACTGTTATGGGGGGGGGGTAAGCTCATATGGTGTCCCAACCTGTGGTCTCTACATGTCTTTTGCCCACTTGCCACCCCCATTCCTAGTTTAAATTCCCTACTTCCTCTATGTACTCCTCCATCCTCTGTTTCAACGCTTTCTTTCCCTCCTCACTCAAGTGTAGTCTGTCCTTGGCATAGAGACTAATGTCCTCCCAGGGCCCTCCCCCCCCCTACCCCCAACAACCCATACCCTTTAGCATAACACCAGGTTCTTAGCCATCCATTAAATTCCTCTATTGTCAGCTTTCTTGCTGTGCTTGCCTTGGGCACTGAAAGTATCTCTGAAAAAGTTAATGATCTTCCTGCCCCATCACATAATTGTCCTAGTTCCTCAAACCTCCTCTGGACTACATCTACTGTCTTGTCAGCCAGGTCATTCATCACAAGATGTATAATTAAAGGAGGCTTGTCCCTACTTCTTCTAGCATATTTCAGAAAAGGTTGTCCCACCCTTTCCACTGTCATTCCTTGCATGGACGCCACCCAAATGCGACTATGCCTCTCCCCCTTGCTACCCCACCTGACTCTTAGTATTGAGTCCCCCAACAGTAAGATTCCACCCCTCTTACTCCCTGCTTGCATCCATTCATCTCCATCTCTCATTTCCATATGTTCGTATGTTCGTAACTACATCCATTCCCCTGTGAGCCCACACATAGCTGGTATTGTATGTACAGTAATAACACATCCATAATTCTCCTTATTTTCTCTAACAGTGTTTATTAAGTAAGGTTTCACACAAAGATTACATGTCATATGCAAAAAGGATGGATGTGTTCTGCAGAAGATTGCAAGAACATTCACAGAATCACAGAGCATATAAAAAAAAGACAAGTAGCCCCCCCCTGCCAAATTCGGCATTCGATACCGTAAACCATCCCCTCTTGTTTAACACCCTGGCTTTCATGGGTTTCTCCAATGACACCCTAAACTGGTTCACCAGCTATCTCTCCGATATAATGCAGATAGTCAGGGTAGGCCCTGTCCCCCCCCCTCTCTATCTGCTCCGGTGTCCCACAGGGCTCCATACTTGGCCCCCTACTTTTCAGCCTATACCTCAGCTCCCTCCCAGCGTCGTGCCCCGGAAATCTACTCCTATACGCAGATGATGTGGTCTTGTTCACCTCTGACCCATCACCCCCCAAGCTCCACCAAACTCTCCAACACTCGTTCTGCGAAGTTGAAGACTGGGTCACCACCCAACGTCTTATTATCAACTACAATAAGACAAAAGTCATGCTCTTCACCCACCCCCAGAACCCACTCAAGAACCTCTGCCCCCAATTTCTCACTGCCAATCAGACCCAATTAGAATAAGTAAGCAGCTTTAAATACTTAGGGAATCACTCTAGACCCGCCCTCAGCTTTAATCAACATATCCTACACCTATCAACAACCCTTAGCTCCAGACTAGGGGTACTATACCGGTACAAACACTGCCTCACCCCTGAAGCATTACAACTTACCATAAACTCCTCGATCCTCTCCCTGCTAGACTATGGCATCCTACTCTACAGTGCCGCTCCATCCACCATCCTAAGCAGACTCTGACTTGTTTTAAACAAAGCCTGCCATCTCATCCTTGGATGTGATCATTTTACACACTCCTGCTCCCTTTACAGCAGCACAAACTGGCTAAACCTAGATAGCAGAATCAGGTACCACACCTGCCTTATGACCAAAAAGGTACTGCTAGGCCTCACTCCACTTACCCTAAACCAAATCATCCGTCCAGCTCCCCCAGTCAAAACAACCCACAGCTCAAACAAGCAACTGCTAAGGGTACCCCATGTGCGGACTTCCCAATTCCAGTGAACCTTCACTTACAGGGCCCCCTCCTAGACTAACGCCCTCCCAAGTCATATAACAAATGAATTAAGGCTTGGCCCTTATAAATCCAAGCTACGGAAATACCTTCATGCCTCTAGCCAATGTGACTGCCCTTGACACAAGACTGACATATGCAGCTATCAAACTAACTATTGTCGGACCCCCCATACCAAATTGTAATTATGAAACCCTATGACCATCAGCCTCTACAGAACCTCTGTAACTATTATGACTGTACTAAGAAATGAAACTTACTGTTATTCAACAACTGCACAACTATGTAACCTCACTGACCGTTATTTGTAATTGTACTGTAATCTGTATTCCAAGTTCTGTCCATATATCCTTTTATGTATGACATGGAACCTTTGTAAATGAGTCGCTGACTCAAAGGTCTTTCTGAATATTTCAATAAATAAAAATAAATAAAAAAAATAAATTATGGGCACTGCCAAATGGACAGTTGTTTGAAAGTAAGGGAAGAGCTGGAACTGTCTGTCTGTCTCTCTGCTCACCTTGTTTTCCACTTACAGTGGTAGTCATGATGCAGAATATTCTAATACATTGTGATGTATCATAGCAAATCCCCATTTACTTTAAATGGAGATTTGTGATTTTTTTCCTTGTATGTTCTGATTAGTGCAATGGCAATGAAAATAAAAAAAAGATCTAGAAGGGAAGATTTATCTTTTCACTGATGACACCAAACTCTGTAACACAGTGGAAACATCAGCGGGAGTGGATACAATGAAGGGGGATTTTAAGAAACTGGAGGATTGGCCAAGGAATTGGCAGCTCGGTTTCTACACAAAACAAGATAATGCACATGGGGCAGAAAAATCCAGGAGCAGCACATCATCTGGGGGCATGGAAACAGAATACTCCAAGCAGGAAAGGGACATGAGGGTGATCATCTCTGATGACCTCAAGGTGGGTAGGCAGTGTGACAAGGCAGCAGGAAAGGCTAACAGGATGCTGGGATACATAGGCAGGGGAATCCCCAGGAAAAAAAGGGAGGTAATAATTCCACTATATAAAACAAATATCATGGTTCTATGTGTGGTACATAGCTCAGTGCTTGCAGTACATAAGAGCTGGATGGATATGGTTGTTGCTTAGATATGTTAAGAGCTGGATTGGTACGTAGGACAGTGCTTGCTGTATGTAGGAACTGGATGATATATGGCTAGTGCTTAGATACGTTAGCACTGGATAGGAATATAGATCAATGCTTGTAATACATAGGAACTGGATGAGATATGGTTTTTGTTAGAACTAAATCTTTTGTCCTTTCTCTGTATCCCACCTTTGGCAGGATGCTAGTTAAGTGCAGGATTGAAGGTCCAAAAGAAATGTAATAACAATGTGATTACCTCCTCCAACTCCAGAGAGTGTGGCCAGTAGCATGCAGGAGAGGAAAAAAACCCTTGGGGGAACTTCCAAGGACCCATGGCTACTGACATGCCCCTTCCTCTGGGCATACTAAAGAAGAGTAAACCTAAAGTAAGCAAGTATTAAGAAGCTATCTTCTAATAAGATTCTGAGTTTGACTGAAGAGCAGATCTTGAGTTCGATTGCAGCAAGTAATCCTGGAAGATGAGGTACATGACAAATGAGTGCCCACCATGTAGAGATAGTAGCATATCATGTTAGCATTGTGTAGAAGGTGAGTAGTTTACATATCAGGCAGCTCAGCCAACAGCTGTTCGTGGAATCACACCTTGGAAGGGTGAAAATGTAGAACTAGTTGATGGTTAATCCTGGAATGTGAAGAAGAAGTCCGTTACAAAGATATACTGGTGTACGATGAGCAAACAGCTAGTCCTCCTTGCGGGGCAGAGTAGGGGAGAATGGTGGATTCCACATGATCCAATATGCATAGTTCCAGTAGAAGAGGTGCCTGGCCCCAGTGAGGCAAAGCAAGGAAGCAGTGAGCAGGCAGCCAGGCCCTTTGTGGGTGAAAGAAATAGAAATCTCCAGGCCCCCTTGTGGGGTGAAGTAGGGATGTGTAGAGCAAGCAACCTAGGTGCCATAGAGGGCAAAGTAGGAGTGCATTGAGCATGAAGCCAGGCTATTTGCAGGCAAAGCAGATAGAAACCTCCAGGCCCCTTTGTGGGGGTGAAGCAGGAATATGCTGAGCAAACAATATAGGCCTGTTGAGAGTGAAGTAGGAGTGAATTGAGCATGAAGCCAGGTCCTGTGTGAGGTGAAGCTGGGGACATGGCAGACCCTGCATGGTCCACCATGATTGAGATCCAGTAGAGACGGTGAGACCCCCACGTGGGTCAGCCAAGGAGATGAAATTGCAGAGAACAATGGCCAGGCCATATGCGGGTGAAGCCAGAAATATGTTAGACCCATGTGGTCCACCTGTGCATAGGTTACAATATGAAGAGAAACCTCATGTAGGTTAGCTAAAGTGAAACAAACTGTATTAAGCAAGCTCTAGGCCCTCTGGTGTGGAGAAACGCAATTAGAAAGATATTCCAGGATAATGCTGGGAGCATAGGTCAGAGTGGAAGGCCAGCATGGTGGAGACCCATTTGATGACGGATATCCATTGACACTGTGAAGAGGGAAGCAGAGGTAGGATTGGCTAATGTATTCCATGATGGGGAACAGAGTTAGGTACAGTCTGGTGAGAGGGTAGAAAACTGTCCACACATGATTAATAGAGAAAGGCAGATGAAGGCTAGAATTCCTTGTTAGATTTCCAATTCCTGTTGCCTAAATCAATGATGACCAGGAAGTCCACACTGAAGATGAAGTTTCGGCCGATACAGATCCAGCTAGGAATGATGACTAGGCGAGAGGTGAAGGTAATTCATGATCGAGGGAGCTGTGAGTGAAACGGCAGTTTAGCATTCATGTACAGTCAGCATGGTTGGAGATGATTGCCAATGGAAATAAAGTTGAGGACGTAGAATTCTTAGAGGGTGAAAGGGGCTGCAGTAATGCAAGCAAGGACCGATGATGAGGTAGGAGTCTATGTGAATGGGAGGCTCACTTGAAGCTGGAATTCCAGTGCAATAGTAGGTTATAATCGAGTACCCTATCAGAACGGAGAATTGTCCTATGAAATCAGAGAATTGAGACAGGCAGGTTGGGATATAAATCCCTTAAGGTCCAGAGTAGCAGTGTATGAATGCTTGAGCAATCGAGTAGGTATCAGGTGGTCAGCTAAAAGAAGATGAGGCCCAGGATGTGCTGTATGAAGATAGAAAGTTGTTTGAGCAAGAAGAATTTCCTGAGGCTTGATTGTTTTGGGTTGGTGAGACCTCCATGTGGGTTCGCCACCGCCATAATATGATATGCGAAAAATGTCATGAAGTGAACCCTCTGCATAGTCTATCCCTAGTGACTGAGTACGTGTGAACCAAGAAGGAGGGCCCCACTCATGGGGCATGTAAGTTTGGGATGGTGGACCCATGTGGTCCACCATCGCCATAGCATTGCGCTATTCGAGGTGAGGATGACAGAACTCCCATGGTCTGCCATTGCAGTAGTAGTGCTCTGCCCAATGTAAAAAGGACAGGACCAGAGGAATCCACCTGTAAAATGGAATTGAGTTATGAGTGATAAGTAGATGTCCTCTCGTGGGCACAGTTGGAGGGATGGCGAGAACTCAGCATTCCATTGCCAGAGCAGTAAGCGAAGATGACAGGACTGTTCGAGATTTCTCTGATGACTGAGCCGAATTGTAGAATCCTGTACAGGAGACTAGGTGATCAGAAGGGAATGCTGGGAGGTCAAGAACAGTGACTGTGCAGTCGGCCACCAAAACCAGCAGCCCAGGTAGCACTGTTCGCCGAAGCATATCTTGGAGGGGCATGAATGTAGAACAGGTCGATAGTCTATCCTTGAGTTTGATGAAGAAGTAAATCTTTTCTGGAAGATATGAAGGACTGTGAGCAAGCAGCCAGGCCCTTTGTGGGGTGAAGTGAGATAAACTTCCAGTCCTCCTTGAGGGGCGAAGCAGGAATATGGTGAACAGGCAGTCAGGCCCCTTTGTTGGGTGAAGTAGGAATGGGCTGAGCAAGCAGCCAGGCCTCATGTGGGGCAAAGCAGGAAAGCGAGGAGCAGACAGCCAGGCCCCTTATTGAAGGGGGAAGTGGATAAACCTCCAGGCTCCATGTGGGGTGAAGCAGGGATGTTGAGAGGAAGCCAGGCCCACTTTTTGTGGGCTGAAGCAGAAATGTGGTGAGTGAGAAGCCAGGCTCCCTTTGCAGGGTGAAGCAGAGATAAACTGCAGGAATGGCAGGACCCCACGTGGTCCGCCAACTTATTAGTGCTGAAGTCCAGAAGGGCAGATCCAGTATTATGAAGCAGAGACGGTATTCTTGGGTGCAATGAGTGGGAGTAAAGTGAAGTGTTGAGCTATGCTGTGAAGAGGATAGATAGACAGGCAGGCCCTCCCACGTAGGTCTGCCTGAAGAGCAGAATCATATCCAGGATGGCAGCATGTCTCGCACAGAGTTCTGCAAAATTAGAAACAAACTGTAGTAGCCTCAAATGCCCTGTTCCTCAATGGTTCCATATGGAATGAGCAGCACAGTTAAAGATGTCCAAGCAAACTGCAAGCTGCACAATTAAATGTACAGAATGGGAAGTAAATGAAAAGGGAAGAAGGTAACTGGAAATGACTTGAGTAGATCTCTTGCCCAGAAATGTGTATGCATTCCAGTAATTGAAATGCTCTGTTTCACTGAATACCGCCGGAGAACCTGGAAATGGATGTCAGTTGGTGTAAACTGCCAGTGGAAAGTGAAGGGACTGCAAAACACTCAGGTGAAGAAAACACGCTATCTGTACCGTTCTCATAGAGGAGAGTTTGCTGCCCAGGTAAGGAGATGCAGCAGGGTTCAGGGTGCACTGCCAAGCCAAGCTGTCCAAGGAGGGAATACACTTGGGAAAATCCAAGGTAGATGTGGTGAGCTGAGGAGAATCAGGGCAGGATGCTGAGTTGGGGAGGAAGAGATTGTGGAGCAGACTGACACCAGGAAGGAAGGAAGGATACGGTCCGTTAAGCTGTGGAACGTAGCACCGGCCCAGCATGACGGTGCAGTGCAGTGTTCTGGCCGGTACAACTGTCCAGAGCATGGAGGACCAAAAGCAGTATCCAGAGCAATGAGAGAATGCCGCGAGTAGGAACAAGCACAGGTCCAGCAGAGGAGTGAATAACAAGGTGGCAGAGGCACTGAGGCGTGACTGGTGGGAGGAAGAAAACAAAGCCCAAAGAGAGAGAGAACGAGGAGGACAGTGAGGAATGGGAGCAAAGGGAAAAGAGCAAGGCCCACCAGGAGGTTTGGAGGACAACAACCAAAGCAATGCCAGAAGACAGAAGAAGTGCAGAGTGGCACAAATAACAAATGGACACAAGAGGGAGGGAGGGGTGATCCAGACCAGCCATGCCACCGAGGAGCGAGTGCGACTCACTCCTAAGCAAAGGGAGTGTTTCTGGAAAAGTTAAGTAGAGGATAGGGGAGGAGCCATTTCCTACCATAGAACCACAGACTGCAGCCTTCCAATTATATTTGCTTGCCAGGATCCTACAGTGAGAATATTATGATATTCACACTCTAGGATAGATGGCAAAGCAAATATGTTCACTGCTGGTCCTTCAGACTTGAAGCCTGGCATCATTTCATTCTAGGACTTGACTGTTTTCAGAAAGTTGTATTTATAAAACTTGTTTGTATTTCTCTTACCTCCCTTACATTAGTTTATTTTTAAATATTCCAAAAATAATGTTATATATGCCTATTTACCTACTTGAAAAAAAATCACTTTTATTTGAAAGTAGTTATTTTGAAGCATTTTGTGCAACAAGAATTTGAACAGTGCACTCTAGGTGCTGATTTGCGCAGATTTAGCTACAAGAAGCAGCTGCAGTGCAGCACAACAGCAGACAAAGGTTAAAACTCAGTCTAACAGTGTCTTATTAGAATTGAGTTTTAGTTTACTTTTTATTATTTATTTTATAATAAAGCATATAAAATGCATATTTAGATTATTTTTCTAACAGTATCTGATAGAATCTCATAGAAATGGTAGAGTGTGGTAAGCCATGTAGCCCATATAAAGCTCGTTTCTTTACACAAGGGGAAATCTGGTAGAGCCCCTTTCATAGAATTTATCTAATTTGCTCTTGAATGTCTCCATATCCTTACATCCTACCACTTCATGTGGTAAATTATTCCAGGCTATTATCCTCTGGTTAAACCAAGAGGCTCTATGAACCATATTGCATGCTTTCCCTTTAAGCTGCGAGCAATGAGCTCTCGTATTATAGTTTTGTTTCATGAATTCAAATCCTAAACATTCCTAAAGATGATTGTTTGTCAGTGATCTGTATAGTAGGCAGTCCATATGGCATCATCTTTATTGAATGCATGTCACATTCATTTAATGTTGTTGTTTCCAGAACCACTTTTTCCAAGTTTACATAGAAATACAGATGACAATGGTTGCAAAAGGCACAATTGTCCATCCAGTCTGCCCAGTGCTACCTAAGATTACATGTGATGGCTCTAGTGGTCCCTCACTGCTTCATCCTCCCTTCCCCCTTCCTCTCTACCTTACACATCCCACACATTTATCCCACCCATGTTGGAACCCTTCTACTGACTTAGCACAGATAACCTCCTTTAGCATGTCTCTATCATATCCGCCACTCCCTTTGCCTTTCAGGGTGTACATGTTGGAGTCTTCCAATATCTCCATGTAGGATTTCCCTTGGTCCTGGATAATTTTGGTTATCCTCCTCTGTACCACCTCCAGCCTGGCGCTGTCCTTTCTCAAGTGCCAGCTTCAGAACTGTACACAGTAGTTCAGCTGAGGTCAAAGAAAGCATCTGTACTTGGGAAGGATCACTTTCTTCCTGCTACTGCTGGTCCCTCTCCCTTGTAACCCAGCACTCTATTTGCCTTCTCTCTGATTTGTTACACTTGACTGATAATTTCAAGTTTCAGAGCTTAAAATTCAGAGGGGATAGTATATTTTGCACTGTTTCTAAAGTTCTTCTGTTAATTTGGTCAGTCTTATGCAAAACACCGTATTGCTTTCTCTAGGTCTTTTTTGCCCTAGGTGCAGAAAGTACATAGAAAGTAATGGGGCATCATTTTAGGTTTTTCCCAGGTTTACGTACTTGAGTGCTTGTTTTCTTGCTCTTCCATTGGGTTCATGCAAAGCCTGTGCAAGATACACTTTTTTTTTTGGTGCATGCAGATACGTATAAAGACAGAGTGCAATGCTCTGAACAGACGACCAGACCACAGCTGCTGCGACCTTCCGGACTGCAGGAGTGACATTATGATCTACATACCATTTTAACTGAATGTTGGACTGCAAGAACCCTCAGCCTTTGTGCAACATTGCAATCGGTACCATCAGAGAGACAGAGAAACTCAATAACAGTATATGCAATTAGTTCACTAACAGTTAAAAAAAAAGAAAAAAAAACTTTGAATTTTTAATTCTTAAGGTTCCTAGTATTACAGCTGGCACAGTGTTCGTAATGTAGGCAGGAAAGATGAGACAGAGGTAGGCTGTATGGCAGTTTCATAGCACTTGGTGCTTCAAGAAAATGAAAAAGAAATACTATTGTGTTAAGTAAATCTGGTTAGTGACTCAAAAAGAAATACACAGCGCACACCACTATATAACTAAAGCTGAGCACTCAGTTTTTTTTCTTTGGGGGGGCTTGGGGGGAGTACCTGAAACTGAAACGAGGATTGAGTAGCAAATGGAGGGGCCTAGGTAGGTAGACTGAAATGTAGTTCATATGTAATTCACTGACTGCCCTACAAATAGCAATAGTGAGCACTGTCTTGTGTGTGTGTGTACGTATACATATACATATACATATACATAGGTTCTTTGTCTTTTAAATAGTTTTTTATTTTAATGAGTTCACCACAATATAACACAGACAAACCGTCTTAGGGTAGCTGGTTCATTCCACTGGGGTGTCAAACAGACGAGGCATACTGATGAGTCCTGGTAGGACGAAACACGTGTCTATGTCATCTGTTAGCACCATTTGCAAATTGAGTGAGAGGCCTTTCGGCACCATGCAATTCTGCTTAAAGTTGAACCAGCATAACATTCTGTGGTGATTTGCATATGCAGCCCATGATGCTTTGCATTGTGTGGGCATGTGTGATTTTGTATTTTCTTGAAGCTTGGCTTCCCAGTCAAATGCCCTTTGGGGTAACCCTTGCCTCAGTGTTTGCGCACAGAGGTTCTTTGTCTTTTAAAGAGTTTTTTTATTTTAATGGGTTCACCACAATATAACCCAGACAGACTGTCTTAGGGTAGCTGGTTCATTCCACTGGGGTGTCAAACAGATGAGGCATACTGATGAGTCCTGGTAGGACAAAATATGTGTCTATGTCATCTGTTAGCTCCCTTTGCAAATTGTGTGAGAGGTCTTTTGGCACCATGCAATTCTGCTTAAAGTTGAACCAGCATAACATTCTGTGGTGACTTGCATATGCAGCCCATGATGCTTTGCATTGTGCGGGCATGTGTGATTTTGTATTTTCTTGAAGCTTAGCTTCCCAGCCAAATGCCCTTTGGGGTAACCCTTGCCTCAGTGTTTGCACACAGAGGTTCTTTGTCTTTTACATATACATATAAATATATATCTATATATATATATATATATATATAGATATATATATATACATATATACATATAATAGAGACATGGTTGCACCCCTGCAATTAGGATTGAACTGTCACGTCTATATTAAACCAATATTTTGAACTTTAATAACTTCTCAACCGTTCAACTGATTTGCATGAAATTTTGCATGCACCACCAAGGACCAAGGATCTCTTTATGCACCTTGCTTCATTCCAGTTGGATTCATGGGTGCAGAGATGCAGAGTGTGAAAAATGTGAAAATGACTGTTTTTTTTTTTTCATTTCTTTGTCAAGCCACAGCGTAAAAATAACTTGGGATTTTTTTTCTGACATTTTTGTGGTATAAAGGTCTTGGGTCACAGATGTATCTTTTGAAGATTTGGTGAAAAAATATTCATCCATTCCAAAGTTATTAAATTGTAAAGTTTCCCATTATTTTCAAAGGGAATTTCACTTTCCAGTTAGATGTGAGCCTCGAAAAAGGACCCTTTATCACAAATGCGTAATCCTTTTTCACAAACGGGTCATCCTGTGTTGCAAATGGGAAATCTTTTTTCATATGGCCAACATAGTGTTTTACAGTTAGCTAGGGAAACAAAATCAAAAAACTGAAAACAATTATGTGTTGAGTAGCTTGCTTATTGGGACACTGTCAGCTTGATTCTACTCTTATCTGTTGAAGGAATGCCCTTATTTTTTTTTTTTAGATTATAAATCTCTTTTCATGACTCATGACATGAAAAAATATTTTTTTTGCATCATGAGTAATGAAAAAGGATCCTTTTTTGTGATTTGAAATGCTTTCCCTTTTGTCTAGTGGCACTACCTCCCATCCTTTAATCACTGGCCCTATTGTTTCCCTGGTGTCTAGTGGCACACCCCACCCTCTGATCATCATTCATGTTATTGTTTTTATTATCACTGGTGTCTTGTGTCACCCCCCCATGATCACTGTCTGTAGGATTTATTTTATTATCTTAGTGTCTGTTGGCACCTCACATCCTCTGATTGCTGTCCCCATAAGTTTTTATTATCCCTGGTGTTTAATGGCACCCTCCAAACGCTGTCCCAGCCTGAAATAAAGAAAACAGTTCTCAATATTTTTATTTTTACCTACAAAAAAAGAAAACTGTCCTTTGCCAATCAGATCCTCCAACCCCATCTCCCACTTAGTTCCCACCACCCCACATCCTCAAGTATACCACCACACACCCTCACTCACCTAAATAGGTCACATGGTGAAGATTCATTCTCTGAATGAAGACACATCTTGCTGCTGGAACCAGCGACTGCAATGTTAGAAACTAAGGTAAATGTGGTTCAATGTTTTTCAATGAAGATTTTGACACCAAATTTTCAACATATGCTTTTTGAGAGCCCTCCTCATGAACAATGTTGGTGTCATTTTGCAAATCCTGCTCAAAAGGTGATTTTGTGGTTGGTTTTCAAAATCACCTTTCAGGCTGGATTTTAAAATGCTCACTCTACTTGTTCATGAGGTGTGAACATTTTAAAATAAGAAGGGTATGTTGAAAATGTGGAGTCAAAATATGTTAAAATGGCAAAGTTGTGCGCATCTGTAGACATTTTGCTATGCTCAATATTTTTACCCAAAATTTTTATTATAGGCATTTCTTTACATCACCTTATGAACATGATAGCTATCAGTTTTCAAATCCTGGCCAAAATGTGTTTTTTCACCTGTGGCATGGAATGACATTGTAGAGGCATGGAATGATGTTTTGCTGGGGATTTGAAGATTCTCAGCTCAGCGTTCATGAGGTGGGGTAATAGCAAGGCTATGCCGACAATTTGGATTCTGTTTTAGCTTAGATGCTTCCCCAGCACATACAGTATATGTACGCATCTATGGAGAGATGGGAGCAGCCAGATGATGATACGATTATACTATCTCAAAAAACAAAGATATTCTTTGCAAGAACTTCCTTAATGAATTAGTTAGGGTTGGTTACAGTGACAAAAGTAGTAACATGTGTCATTAGGGTTTCCAGCCCTAACACCTCACCTGCATCCTGCAGGCAGCAATAGGGGTGGGGTGTGCCTTGGAGTTCTCAACCCTAATGCTCACCCCATTCTCATATTCTCATGTACTGCACCCATCTCAGCTTATTTACTCATAGAATGTGGTGAATGTTAAGGCTGAGAACCCCAAGGCACACCCTACCCCTGTTGCTGCTGCCTGCAGGGTGGGGGTGTTAGGGTTGGAAACACTAATGCCACATTTCCCTACTTTTGTCACTGTAACAAACCCTAACTAGTGCGTTAACAAAGTTTCTGTAAGTGTATATATATATATATATATATATATATATATCAGTATATATGTATTTATTTATTTTATTTATTTAGATTTCATAACCAGGTAAGCCTCACCGAGACCAGAGGTCCTTTTCAGGAGCAACCCAGTTACATACATACAGCAAAAATTACATACAGTGGACAATAACACAGAGGTTAAAAGTGAGACAATATCAATTAGAGAGACAGTAATTACAGGTTAAGAATGCAGAATATACATTTGCACACATATATATATATATATATATATATATATGTATGTATATATATATATATATTCTTTGCAAAAAATAATTTGTTAATGCACCAGTTAAGGTAACTTAATGCCACAAAAGTAAGAGATGTGGTGTTAGTTTTTCCAACCCTAGCTCCTCCACCCCCAAGCAGCAAAAGGAAAAAATACATTGGGGTTTTGGGTCACCAGAGTCTTGGTGAATCAGTGGTGGGATCTTCTTTGGGGGTTGTCAATCCAAATACCCACCCCATTCCATAAGCAATGTTATACATGATCTCCTTTTTTCATGCGGGACCCTGCATGAAGAAAGGTACAACAAATTGTGTTGGCAACCTGTGGGGGAGGCATACTTCTCTCCCCTTTTAGAGTGTATCATTATGAGGCAGTGACTTGGAGCTGTACCTTGTGCTTCGGATTTGAGGCTTCTGGCTGGGGGGAGCATTTGGGTTGACAACCCTCAAGAAAGACCCCACCACTGATTCATCAAGACTCTGGAAACCCAAAATCCTATTTTTTGTTTCCTTTTGCTGCTTCGGGGTAGGGTATTAGGGTTGGAAACCCTAACACCACATTTTCCTACTTTTTTTTTTTACCCCAACGGGTACAGTAACAAAGTTTTGCAAATAATGTCATTTCTTTTGGAGATGGTGGAATTATACCTTCATTCATGCAGATACCTTATGTTAAGTTACCCGAAATGGCCTAATTGGTGCATTAACAAAGTTTTTTGCAAAGAATTTTCTTTCTTTTTGTGATAGTAGAATTGTATCCTCATTCACGCAGGTTTTTGAAATACTTCAACATTCACTTATAATAACCTAGGCATTTTACTGTATTTGTACACCAAATTGTCAGCATAACCTTCTTATTACCCCAACTCATGATCCAGTAGTGAAAATCTTCATATCCCTGATGAAATGTCATTTCGCGCAGCATCAAAATGTCATTCTGTGCCACAGGTGCGAAAACACATTTTGGCCTGGATTTGAAAAATAACAGCTGTCACATTCATGAGGTGGTATAAAAAATGGCTATGTTGAACATATGGGGTCAAAATATTTTAAATTACCAAAGTTACAAGACAGCATAATAAAATTACAATGTATGTGCACAACGTTGCCATTTTTAGATATTTTGACCTCTCATTTTCAACATAGCCTTCTTATGACTGCACCTCATGAACAAGGGCAGTACAAATGTTCCAATCTTGCCCAAAAGGTGATTTTGCCAAGTTACCATGCAGTCACCACTTGGATTTGATTTGTGCAATTCTACCACCATTGGTCATGAGGTGGGGTCTCAGAAAGGCCATGTTGAAAATTTGGGGTCAAAATATGCAAAAATTCAAAACTCCAATGAAATACTATGAACTGCACTTACCTTAGTTTCTCATATTGCAGTCAGTGGTGTCAGCAGCAAGACGTTTTCCATCGGAGAGTGAATCTTCATCCTGGGACCTGTTCAGGTGAGTGAGGGTGTATGTGGGGGTGCACTGGGGATGTGGGGTGGTGGGTGCTGAGTGAGAGGTGGGGGTGGGTGGCAGATTGGTGAGGGACCATTTTCTTTTTTGCAGATTTAAAAAAAACACACACACAAAAACATTGAGGGACAGTTTTCTTTATTTCAGACTGTGACAGTGATCGGCGGGTGGAGGGTGCCACTAGACACCAGGGAAAGACTCAAATATTATATGGACAGTAATCAGAAGGTGGGAGTGCCACTAAACACCAGAAAAAGACACATATATTATGGGGACGGTGATCAGAGGGTGAGGGGGTGCCACTTGGTACCAGGGAAAGACTCAGATATTAGGGGGACAGTGATTGGAGGGTGGGGTTACCACTAGACATCAGGGAAAGACTCAAATATTACAGGGATGGTGATCAGAGGCTGGGTGGTGCCACGAGACACCAGGAAAAGACATGTCTATTATGAGGATGGTGATCAGAGGGTGGGGGTGCCACTAGACACCATGGAAAATGAACTGTATTACAGGGACGGTGATAGGAGGATGGTGTGCCACTAGACACCAGGGAAAGACATGTCTATAATGAGGACAGAGATCAGAGGGTGGGGGTGCCGTTAGACACCAGGAAACAAGAACACTATTATGGGGATGGCGATCGGTGGATGTGGCTGCCACTAGACACCAGGGAAATGTAATATACTGAAAGGGATGACAATAAGGGGTGCCACTAGACACCAGAGAAATGGTGGCTCACTGCTGTCACTGCAGACTGCAGCATGAGTTCCAGCCGTGGCTGCAGAACTCAAGAAAGTCCTGCTGTTCTCATACAGAGAATGTGATGAATGGCTTCTCTGACTAAGCTGGGCACCCTGGATTTTGAATGCCACAAAAAAGGTATTTCTAGCAACTTTAGAAATAAGCAAACACCAAACTCTAGCTAAACAAGGTCCATTTAGCTAGGATCAGGTGTTTGTTTTTTAAAATGCATAACTTGTATGTACTTTTAATACTTGTAAGTTTAAACAGTAAAAAAAAATGGCAGCCATCTCGACTTTTTGGCCCCTCCAGCTACAAGTAAATCATGCAAATAACCATTCGCAATGTTTTTTTACCTTTCGTGATTTTTTAAAAAATTTCAGGATAGTTTTTATTTTTTACCAGTTGCACTGGAATGTTAACTCAAACATCATTATACTGTAACTTTAAACTGGATAATATTTTTTCACCAAACCTTCCAAAGGCACACCTTTGGCATGTGCCCCTTCAGCACTCCAAATTTCATGAACAAATTCCACACCCTCTTGGCTCTAGGTAAGAGCAAAAAATACACAGTGTTAAGTATTGGAAAATCAAACATTTTTTTTCAATTTTTTGGCTCTTCGTATCTCAAAAAAGCAACAAGATGCCATCACAAAACTTTTCATGTCTTGAGACTCTGGCATCCAGACCACACATGCTAGAATGCAACAGTTATTAAGGTGCAATAAATGGGGTTTAACATTAAAAGGCTACTCAACCCTAACTATAGGGGCGTGACCATTCCCCTATAAAATGAAACATGGTTGGCTTTTTTCCCCCCATAACAGCCATTATCAATGGCTGGCCTGTTAGATCTGAGGGTTGAGGCACTGAATGCCACACCTCATGTTGCACTGGTGACCTGGGTTTGGAAATAAGCCTGGGTTGTCAGGGGTTGGCCAGGACGGGGGGAGGGCAAGGAGTGAGATTGAGCTGCTGCAAGGCAGATCTCTTCTCTTGGGAAGGACTGGAGGCTCCTTGGCCACTGGTCACCACCTGTGGAGAACAGATGGTGGCACCAACCTGAGGGAGCTCCAGAAATAGCCATGGAGAGGGGTGGAAGGGGCTGAAATGGAGTCACGGGGCATGTGTGAGCCTCCACGCACACACAATGCCCATATGCTGGGGCCCCTGGGAGTAGGGGAAAAACAGGGCAGAAGCCGCAGAAAATATAAAAAAAAAAGAGCCATTATCATATATTTCCCTTTATACCTCACCAATTACAACTGTATCCCTCCTGATGTGTATCCAAGGTCATACAGCTGTAACCACCCAATTAAGGCTCCCAGTTAAGGCTCTATGGGGGAAAAACTTCTCTCCTCCCAGTCTAGAAATACTCCCCACCAAACACTGAAATCCTGTTTTTAGGCACCACTCTCCCTGCCCCAATATCCACAAAAATAAAAGTTTGATGCCGGCTGCAGGGACTACATAACAACCCCCACATACTTATCAGCTACCTTTTTCTTGAAGCTCCAGATCTCTCTTCGCTCACAAGCTGCTGCCACGAAGTCACTGACTCCTCTGAGTCTATGGGCCCAATGACACATGGTGCTCCTCCACTCCCTGACCACAAACCATACTCATGGCTGACCTCTGGAGCCACTTCACACCACCGCCAACATGCCACACCATCACAGTGCATTACCCTACCAGCTATCACCACTGATTGCCTATACAGCACCAAGTCAGGAGTGGCTGATGCCAGTAAACTGTTGGGCTTCAGAGGATGTTAGAAGGACACTGCTTGTAGACTAAGTACTGTCTCAGAATTATGGTCCCCTGAGAATGCCATACAGCTTGGTACTTTCCGAAGATGGGAAAATATGGCTCACAAATGTTACCAAGTAGCATACTGTATGACAGCTTGGATTGATGGTGTTGAATTACAGGCACAGGGAACAGCTGAGCCAGGTAGATAAAAGGAGGAGGCCTTTGTTGACAGTGCTGACATTCTGCAAGGTGAAACAGAAGTGTGTGCAGATCTAAATCCTTCAGTGCAATAACCAAGCGCTGTTACTCAACCGTCTGCTAAAAACACAGGTACTGTAACTGCACCTCAGGCTTACAGAAGACTGTTCCTACTACTGCCGAATCTGTTCCAGTAACTAACTCTGAACCTATAAGTACTGACTCTTTGCCTAATAGTAATGCTCCATCTTGTTATGGGAACAGTTTGCATTCAGTTATGGGACCATCTAGGCTGGGACAAGAGGGGGTGGCAGGTACCTCAGAAGAGAAAGTCTGGAATCTGTCAGGATCTATGCCCCATATGCCAAATTCTGGGGTGGGGGTGGGTGTAGTATGGCTGACTTATTTTCCATAAACACTGCTGGGCATGTACAACAGAAGAATGAAAAAAAAGAAAATGTCTGTATGTTACGGCAGATATGGCAACCTACGTTAGACGATATGGTTAAAATACGACTAAATGCTACCCCCCGACATTTTCATAATGTTTCATATCACCATGCTTTTTCAAGCTTGAAGAAGTGTCAGAGTGACGTGAAACGTTGCCTTCTGTATGTTGGTTGGTGATACTTATTTGAACAAATGTTATTTTTATTGTCTCCTAACACTGGAGTTTGTTGTGTGCCTTAACGTGTAGCCATCTTTTTTTTTTTTTTCATTTGTTTGTAATATTGTTTATTCAGCTCCATTTTTGTGGGTTCTGAACTGCCATACACTAATTTTTTTTTTTTTCAATTATCTTTACCTCCTGGTCGCAGGCCACAGGGCCTCTGTCAGGCATCCTGCCAGATCCTGCCCTTCCAGAAGTTCTCCTGCCTGAGCCTCCTCTCTCCTCCCCCTCATCCCACAGCCGGCACCCCCAGCTTAACTTCTCTGGGGTGGGGCCACCCCTCCTCTTTGGGCACACTTACTCGGACACTCGGACTGCAGGTGATGGCCCGGGTGGAGGAACCTCAAAGGCCACACAGGATGGACCAGGCTGTGGACATGGGGGCAGGTGCTGTCGCTACCCTGTGAACTGTTTTTTTCCTTGTTCTGGTGCCAGCCCCCCCATGTGTAGTACACACCCCAATGCAATGGTGCATGGCAACCCTGCCTTGTGTCGGCCACGCTGACTAAGTGCTGCTCTGCATGCTGCAGTGCTCCCCAGTCTCCACCGGGAGCCACCAGCATGCCAGGCCATCCCAACCCTCCCTCCACAGGGAAGAGAGCATGCCAACAGATGCTCAATCCTCAACACATCCCTACCAAATCTCAGTACCCAAGCTCACTCCCGAACTCGAGTTGCCAGCATGGCACAAGGTGTGATGTCCAGTGCCTCAACCCCTCAGTGCCAGCAGGCCAGTTGGCATACACTAGTTTTGAGTAATCAACAGAAGAATGCAGTTTATTTACATTACAGAGCTAGTTTGGAGCAGCCCTCAGATTCTATCTATGCAGCCCACAAACTCCTTAGGAATTAGTGAAGTATTATTAGACTGAGAATTATGTCATCATTCATGGGTCAAGGAAGAGTACATATGATGTCAGCTTTAAGACACTGCCTATCTTAAAGCATTTTTGGAGCCAAAGTAATCTGATGTAAATGCTGGATCTCTGGTTCTGCCTTAAGGCCATCCCCCTGAAAAAACTCACTGTACTATTGAAGAAAGAGGGACTGAATGTTTTTGATGTAAATTGCTGGCTGACACAGTGGTGCAAGGTGTTAGGTTACCAAAATCCCATCATGGATGAGAAAACCATTTTGACTGAGGGTATTTTCTTAGGGTGTAGCTGGGGCAGACTAAAATAGGGTTATAACAGTTCCCTAATTATTTCTATTTGGATAAAAGACAGAGCCCTGGATTTAACCTTGTGTAGCCCAAGGCTTGCTTTAAGTGTGGTTCCATTAAATATCTTAGCAGTGCATGTAATAAAATAAGGTAAACTTTATGTCTATAGTATGGCCATGCAAGTAATTTATGTCCAAACAACCTAAGGTGCAACCTTTGTGAAGAAGTGGGCCATTCATAACATCAGCGTACTTGGGCCATATACAAATGACAGGACAGATCAGAACAAGATGAGATCTTTGATCATACTCAAAAGGCAAAGGTGGTATAGTCTCAACAGGCATGAAGGGAAGCCCAGACTCCCCAGAACCCCCTCCTCCTCCCCTTCTGACACCCCCCGCCACAGGCCAGGTGGAAGATGTTCCATTTTCTGGGAAATACTCAGACTGTTATACCAGAAACTTTGCCCCTAGACTTGGGCATGCAATTAGTTTACCAACAAATGAAATCAGAAAGAAAAAAAAAACTTTATTTATTTATTTTATTCTCAAGGGCCCTAGTATTGCAGCTGACACACAGTTCAAGATGAGGGCAGGACAAATATGCTAAATGTATTGATTGAATGACATTATATGTACTTTTGACGTTTTCATGTTAGTAAACTGAGCAAGAATATAACATTTTCATGTTGTATAATTGGTTGTATTCACCATACTGTAACAAGCCATAAGCTAAATAGTCTTAATAAGAACAATAAAGCACTAAATATAAATATGAAAAGGTCCATAGTGTCCATGATGTCAGCTTGCAGGATAGGGACATGATAAAGGTAAAAAATGGAGATGAGTGCCTTTGGGATAATGAGATATTGTAAATATAAAAAGTGTTATATGTATTCAAGCTTCCTAAAATCACTAAAAATTAAGTATTCACACATTGTATATAGTACTTTTAATCAAGATAACACACACTATTAACATAAAACTAAATGTTGCTTAGCAAGTATTGCACCTTTCATGACATCATAATATGAAACTCAACTGGGAGGCAGTATAGCGCAGTGGTTTAAGGCTCTGAGCTGCAAACCTGGAGAACTGGGCTTGAATCCCACAGCCCCCACTTGCATGTTGTACAACCTTGAGCTAGTCACTTAACTTCATTGTGCTCCCAGGTCGCACCTGTAAACAAGTTTCAGCTTAGTGAACTTCTGAGAGTGAGACTCTACTTTTCGAGTGAGACTCTACCTACAATAGCCTCTGAATTAATCATCATGGGCAACTTCAACATGGACTGGCTATCTGCTACCTCTAAGCCTCTGAAGAATGTCTGTGATATGTTTGGGCTCACCCAGCTTATTCAGGAACCTACCCGGCCAAACCGGAAAAATCCTCAGAATAGTACAGTTTAGGATCTAATCTTAGTGAACAAGCCTCACATTATTTCTTTCTCTGGCACACCTTTTAATGACCTTAACAATCACTGTTCCATTGCTTGTGTGGGGTCTGCCTCAAAAGTGATCTCTATGTCTAGGTTCATCTTTAAAAGAAATTGACGGAACTTTGATCCTTATGCCTTCCTGTCTGACCTCCAACACTCTAACTAGCAAAATTTCTACCTGGCTAGCACGGTATCCAAAGCATATGAGTTTTTCCAATTCATAGTCATTGATGCTATAAACAGACATGCCCCTCTGTGCAAAGTATGCACCAAAAAGAAGTCCTGCCCATGGTTCACAGCTAGCCTAAAAAACGCATTGCTAAACAGGGATTACTTATAGAAAAGGGTGAGAAAATCTAAGCAACCAGCAGACTGGGCAGCATTTAGAGCTGTCAGAAACATGTGCACTAAGCTAATCAGGACTGAGAAAGCTAATTACTTCCATGCTGAACTTGAATCTGCATCTAATTGCTCAACCAAATTTTGAAAAACACTCAGGGATATTGAAGTATTTTGCCCAGCCAGCTCGTTACCCCAGAAAATCACATCTGGTAGTATTTCCACCATGGATAAAAATTAGATCCTTGAACTTATCAATAACCACTTTGCGACAGCTGGCCTGGCATTTGACATCTCTCGAGCATCTAAACTTCACTTGCAACTGAGCAGCCATGACCTGGCATGCCATGCCTCAGCTATCCCCTCCCTTGAAGGAGTATTCTCCTTCACTCTAATTACCTTAAAACAAGTAGAGGATCTATTATTGAGCCTTGAGACCAGAAAGTCAGCAGGTGCTAACAATATTGAACCTTATTACATAAAGCTGGGATATTACATTCTGTCACCCCCTATTACTCACCTCTTTAATATGTCCCTTGCACAGGGAGCACTCCCCCCAGTCTGGAAAATAGCTAATGTAGTTCCCCTGTTTAAATCTGGGGACTCCAGTGACCTAAATAACTATCGACCGATATCACTGTTGCCCATCCTGTTCAAATTATTAGAAAAGGTGGTCAATGAGCAACTTAGGTCCTATCTGTAGACCTACAACCTGTTGAATCCAGTTCATTCAGGCTTTAGACCTCACCACAGCACTGTATCTGCATTGGCTAAGGTCACTAATGATTGGCAGACTGTCTTGGATACAAAAAATTACATGTGTGCTTTGTTTCTTGATCTGAGCAAAGCTTTTGATACTGTGGACCATGACTTACTCCTGTGTGCTCTAAGAAATATTGGAGCAGACCAACCCACCTTGAACTGGTTTACTAACTACCTTATGGAGTGTCAACAGCTGGTTAAGGTTGAGGGGGGCTTCTCTCATCAGAAAACCCGGCTAAGGGGTGTCCCTCAAAGGTCCATTTTAGGCCTGCTACTATTTGCTGTCTATTTTAACTGGATTAATACCGATATTTCCGCACCAAACATCCACCTGTTTGCAGATGATACTGTCTTGTACATTGCCAGACCTACTATGGATCTTGCCTGCAGTGATCTCCAACAAGACTTTGAACATTTATGGAAAAATCTACTTCAATTAAAGCTCCTCCTAAATGCAAAAAAAGACCAAGGCTATGATACTTGCTCCCTCTACCCTTGCAACTAAACACTGTATCCCTGGTTCTGCTCATTTTGTATACACATTACTCGGTGAGTCACTGGAGTTCATGGAGAAAATTAAGCATCTTGGGTTTTGGATAGACCACAGATTGTCCTTTGTCCATCATATCGATGAACTCTCAAAAAAACTGAAACAGAGGCTTGATCTCTTCTTCCATATTAGAAATCTACTTCCGCTAAAAGCTAGAACTACGATGGTCCAGACTACATTCTTGCCTCTTTTAGATGATGCCAATTTCCTGCATGGCCAAGGCCCAAAGCTCTTCCTCTCAAACCTGCCTGTACTTATATATGTGACTGCCCATGCTCAGTTTGTAAATGAGTTCTTCTCAATGATGCTCACCTGGTTAAATAAAGATTGATTGATTGATTGATAGTGTGTCTCTCCTGGAAAAAAAAACTCAAACTGGCTGCTTTCTTTGTGGCCACTGCATTGCTTCCCTAATAACAGGGTCTAAACATAAACTGATCCAGCTGTTATGAAATAATACCTGACTGCCCCTCAGGCAAGCAAACAGAAGCTGTTAGACAGTAATCTGAATTTTATAAAGGACTCTTTTATACATTTCTGAGGTGTAAACTACTTTACAGAACAAAATTGCTGCCTCCATCAGGATCTGTATCTGTCCATGGTGCTGAATAATAAAACTAATAAAATGTTTGAATCTCATCTGGAAAAAAAATATCTTTCCACATCATGGTCTGTATCTGTCCATGGTGCTGAATAATAAAAGTAATAAAATGTTTGAGTCTCATAAAAGCTGAGGGTCATTGATGGGGCTGCTTGGGGAAGCTGGTACTGTGGTCACCTGTGATGCACCCAACACAATGATCAATGGGGTCAGCAATTTGCTGATGTCTCCCCACTGGATTAGTCACACAAAATATGTTTACAAAAGGGGGGAGTATAATGCTATCGTCTTGTCAGTGTAATGGCTAGTATGACTAAACACCTTTTGGCAAATACGTATATTTTAAAAAAATTACAGGAAAACACACAGAATACCCAATCTTAGTCAGAACTACCACAGGCATTAATGCCACATCTGTGTGCTGGGGTTAAGTTAGGCATACTGTAAGTAAGTTATAGTCATCTGCAGATTTTTTTTTTACTTAGGTAGCACAGGTTCTCTGTGTCATCATAAATAGCAGGTAAAATAATAAATTGGCAGTTCATGGCATATATCCTGGGTTGCATACTATTAATTTATTTAAAATATATTGACCAGGAAAGGACCACTGAGCCAAAGATAATTTTCTGGGGTGATCCAGGGGGAAGGGATAGGATGGGGAAGTGCAAACAAATATAAAGTGTGTAAAGTGCAAAGAAAATCAACAATCATACAAGGCAGAAATTGTGTACGTACTAGTGATACAGACAGTGTACAAGCACATTATCATATAGCAAAAAAAAATCTGTTTTCTAGGTTATATTTCATTTTTTTAGTTTATTTTGTCCTTTGCTTACTCTGCAAAACATTTTGGTGATGAAGCTATAGAAAATGAATTTGTATTGCAATGTATTTCATGGATTCACAGACTATTTATTAACTGAATGTAAGCTGTGGGATGGCTTTATGGCCTAGAGGTTAATGTAATGAGTGGTGAATGAGCTTGATAAATCCAGCAGACCTGGGTTTGAGTGCCACAACCTCCGCCTTCACACTGTGTGGCTCTGGGCAAGTCACTTAACCTCCCCAGTGCTCTTGAGTTGCCCTAGACAACAGGTATTGTGCCTATTAGGGTTTACCCAGTTACCAAAGAGTAATAATAATAATAAAAAAATAGAAAAATGTCTGTAAAGAACAAGCACTGTCAAGAAGTGGTGTAGTGGTCAGGGCACTCAACTGTGATATAGAAAACCAGAGGTATGATACCACTTAGTCACATACATAGTGTGTGACTTTCAGCAAGTCTATAATAGACCCACAGCATATTGGATTCAGCTGTTTTGGACTCCTGCTAGCAAGTCTGTAACTGTTCATCAGGACCTTGTCAAAGATGTCCTACTCAGAGTCTTCCTGACTGTGCTAACACCTTACCTTTTTTAGTAAATGAAACATTATTATTACAATCAACTGTTTCTCTCTCTCTCTCTCTCTCTCTCTCTCTCTCTCCCTTTCTCTCTCTCTCTCTGTCGCTGCCTCTCATTTTTTCCATTTCCAAATATTCTCTACATTTACAGCTTCTAACAAAATGCGTGATCCAATGCTCCTGGGAGGAAAATGCTGTAATTCATTTCACACAAAATTTGGATGTATTAGTTTTATAAAAGTATTTACACAAATTGACTAATCTGTAATCATGTAAAAAATGTATAGCTTGTCTTTTCCCTCTCAGGAATACACAAATGAAGTGCTAAATTCTTTTGTCAGCTTCCATATCCCCCCTCTCCTACCCACTCTATCTCTCCAGCACTTCTTCCAGTGATGTCTGACAATGCCTCCAACTGCTATTACTCCCATCTTGCCATCCCATTCCTCCTCCATTATTCTTTACCCCTCTCCTAGTTGATGCTGCTCCGGTACATTCTTTGTACTGAGTTATCTAATGTGTTGCCTCCTCCCTTAATTAATAACTGTATAATGTACAGTTTACCTGCAATGTTGTTATTTCTGTTGTATCCCCTGTATTGTACTTCAACTGATGTGGAACCTTTGTAAAAGAGCCTTGGCTCAAAGGTATTTGTAATCCTAGAACCAAATAAATAAAAAATTAAAAAAAAGATCACACAGCAAAAAGTTAAATATTTTCTATATTTGCATTGAAATAAAGCAAGCTCAAAGTTCAGTAGGGATGGACAGATGAGCAAACAGATAAGTAGCTCAACAGGCACACACAGAAAGATGGATACATAGAAGCATACACATTATTTGATCTGATATTTCCTTAAGCAGTTAGGCCACTTGTCCCAAATGTGGCTCAAGTAAGACTGAAAATGCAATGCATCAACTGTTATTTTTTTTTTACATTAAACTTTTTATTGAAACATGTAGAATAAACAGCAAAACATGTAAGTACACAATAAATAATTAAGCAAATGGCACAGAACAGAACATTGTAGATTAAATGAGACAAACAAGCTAGAGGGACAAGAAATATGAACTTTAAAACAGTAACCGTAACAACCAACATGAAGAGCTGGTCAAATCAAAGGAAGGGCCAAATAGGCTAACTGTTCACAAGAAATAGAAGTAGGTACCTCCTATTTTCTCACTACCCACCCTGTCCCGTTTTTTGACAAAGACATGTTTGGGAAACCTTTTCTCCTGCTATTGTCTGCTCCCCACACCTTTCACTTACCCTCTCTGTTCTGGACTTTTTCCCTATTTGTTTCTCCTAATCTGGCATGACCTCTTTCTTGTAATAATAATGTGATTATTGACATCTCATGTCCTTTTGCACAAATGATTTGATATGTATTTGTATATGTTTCTTGCTCTTGACACAACACAAATTGTTGTGTTATCTATGTAACCTTTTGTACTGTACCTAATTGACGTGGAACCTTTGTAAAAGAGCCTCTGGCTCAAAGGTAGTAATTCCTAGAACAATAAACTAAACTAAACAGGTATGGCAAAACAAAAAGAAAACCGATAAAATGGCAAACAAAACTGAGAAATGTTAAGGAATAAAAGGTGTCCCTGGAATTGTTAGGGACACAGAGGTAAGCTAAAAGGAGGAGGGAGGGATACCAAAAAGTCTAAACTCTGGAAATGTGAAGGAGAGTGAAGGGATATATGTGGGAGGAGTGAATGAGAGAATTGGGCATCTAAGTAGGCAAAGTAAGGGGCCCAGATATCCTGACAGGTTGACATTTTGGAGACAGCTAAATGAGACAGGCACTCCTGTGATGTGAGTTGGCCTAAAGAAAGAAGCCACTCTTTTAAGGAGGGGACATCAAGAAAGTGCCATCTACATAGGATAAGCCATTTGGAAATAAACACAGTGGCTAGGGCCCACTTTACATGAGGATGATAGTGGGGTATATTAAGGGGAGAAAGGCCCAACAACATGAAGGGGGTATCAAAGTGACCGTAACTAGAAAGAATGGTCTTGCAGATTTTCAGAATTTGATCCCAGAAGGGGCATATCTGAGGACAAAACCACAAAAGGTGAAAAAGGGAGTCTTCCTGTTGGTTACAATGTCAGCATCTGTTGTGAAGAAGAATACCATGGTGTACAGCAATTACAGAGTCCTGTACCACCAATGTAAGATTTTCAGTTGAATCAGTTGAGCCCAAAGGTCACAGCAGTCCATATGGGTGTGAGTCCAGCAGGCATTCCAAGCTTGCTGAGAATTAGAAATGTTAAGCTCCACGGCCCACTTGTCTTTAAAGGAAGCCATGGGATTTGAATCAGAGTCCAGGCAGAAAGTGTAAAATTTGCTGGCTTTAACCCTAGGGAAAGAAAGAGACATTTAGAGACAGGGACATCAGGAGAGGAGAAGGAGGGACTTTAATCAAGGGCAGGAGAGCAGAGCAGAGTTAAAGATACTTACAGGACTCCTGTGAAGGAAGTTGGAATTTGTCCATGACAGCTTCAAACAGGAGCAGAGTAGCGAGATCAGAAGTGCATAATTGATGGAGACGGAATATGCCAATCCATTTCCATGCTGCCCAGCTGACTGGAACATGGCTGATAAGTACATCAGGATTATTCCAAATAGGGTTATAGGCTATATTGATGGGATTCATGTTGGCCATGGATGCGAAAGACCTCCAGTACTTGATGGAGATAGAAAGAGCTAGGTGATGCTGGGGCAATGAGGACCTGGATAGGTCATGAGCAAGGACACTGATTTACGGTGATTAAAACACTGAAATTCCATTTTCAATACTTCAGATTCCAGAATTATACCGGTGATTGTTATTCTACTTTCTGGATTTTACCAAGATTCTGCTGTCATTCTTTTAGTATGTATATAAATAATCGGAATAAAAGAAGGCTTAATATACAGAGCATTAAATAAAGCAAATTGAAAATAGTTCAGGAAGCAATTATAAGAAAAATACAAGTTTTGTAGAATTACTGATCAAGTATAAAATGACAGATTCCATGGAATCTTTGTTTTTACCAGTGTTCAAGCAGCCCTAATTCTGGAATTTTACCAGGTTTTCTGGTAAAAACTTAAAAACAGTGGCCTTGGTCATGAGTCCATAGGGAAAAAGGGGCCTTGAGACAAAAGCATTCCAAATCAGCCCAAAGGGGAGCAGAGGGACTGTTAAAATGAAACCAAAGGAGAACGTGGGCACATATTAAAGATAAGTGGCAGTTCTTGTAGTGGGGAAGACCCAAGCTGTTGTAGTTTAGAACAACTAATTTTGGATATTGCCCCTTTCCTTAGGAATTGGCCCATCAGGCAGCTGAGTTTGGTAAAGTATGCCTCCAGGATAGTGATAGGGAGATGGGAATGAAGATGCAAAACCTTGGGGGGTGAACATCATTTTAAGGGCATTCATTTTCCAAGCGAAGGAAAGGTTCAGAGTTTTCCATCAGGCTATGTAAACAGCACGGGTTTCCAGTAGAGGGTTACAATTGGCCTGGCACATATCACTGAGGGCCAGGGTAATACAGATGCCCAGGTATGTAATGCCCTCTGCCACCCATTTCCACTCAGTGTCAACAAAGTGAGAATGGAGACAGAGTTGGTTGAGGGGAATGATTCTGGATTTACTGCAGTTTACTTTTAGATTGGAGATGATTGAAAAAGATGATAAGGTAGACTGTAATGGGGTAACAGAAAAAGGGGCATTGGAAAGGAGAACTATCAAATCATCAGTGTACATGAGGCATTTATACTCTGAACTGGAAGTTTTGAAGCCAGAGTTCATGGGGGAGGACCACAGGGCAATGGATAAGGGTTCAATGGCCAGAAGAAAGAGCAAATGTGCAATGGGACAGCCCAGATGAGTGCCCTGAGACAGTAGGAAGGACAGGAAGAGGAGACTGTTAGGATCGGGTAGAGGGGCTGCTGTACAGAATTTGTATGGCAGAAAGAAAGTAAGGGCCAAATCCCATGCACTTTAAGACCTTGAAAAGAAAGGCCATTCTATAGAATCAAAGGCCTTCTTGAAGGCAACGGGAAGTGTGGTGGTGGGTGTGGATAGAGATTAGGTGAAATGATGGACATTGAGAAGGGTGCAGAGGTGATCAGAGCTGAGGAGACCTTTAACAAAACTGGCTTGAGAGGGGTGAATGAGGGAGGGTAGAAGTTTCTCCAGATCTGTGGCTAAGATTTTGGCCAGGATTTTAGCATCAATATTGATTAGGATATGGGTCTACAGCTACAGGGGGAAATGGGTTTGTTGCCCTTTTTGGGTAAGATGATAATGATAGCCTCCCTGGATATGGCCAGTAAGCATCGATGTTGTACAGCATAAGAGAAAGTACAAAGAAGGAGAGGGAGGAGAGTGTGAAGGAGGGATTGATAGAAGTCAATGGGGATTTGTTCTTCCATAAGGCCATGACCACGGACGTGATCTCCTCACTATTGATGGGGTGCTGAGAGGGAGAAAGGTGTGGTAGCTCCATAGGATCAAAGAAGGAGACCAGCTGATCAGGATTGGGATGGATTTGTGTGGAAAAAAGACTGGAGTAAAACTGCTGCATTATTGTGTTGATTTGAATGGGATCAGTATGGGTCTGACCAGCAGAATCATGTAGGCTGGCAATGTGGTGTTCAGCTTGCTGCTTGCACAGTCTGTAAGATACGATCTTACTGGTCCTCTCCCCTCTCTCCAAGTACTTGTAGTTAGTGCACATAAGGGCAAGCTCCACCTAGCACATGTTGAGGCAGTTAAGGGATGTAAGGGTCTTAAACAGCTTGGAGAGGTCCATGGATGGATTCAGTTTTTGCTGGACTTCCAGTTTAACCAGTTTGGATTTAAGATCTTTAGCCTCCTGCTCTCTGACCCTGCACCTATGCGTGACAAAACTAATGATATGGTCCCTAATGTAGGTCTTTAGAGTGTCCCAAAGGACATCAATCCTGGACTGAACTGTTGTCATTTTTGTGCAGGAAAAATGTTATCTCTTGTCTGATCCAGGGAACAAAGGAGTGGTCTTTAAGAAGGACAGGGTCAAGTCTCCAAGAGGAGGTACAAGGGGTGTGAGGGGACCAGAAAAGGAAGAGAGAAATAGTGGTGTGGTCAGAGATTATGATGGGATGGATATAGGTTGATGTGGTGCATTGGGATAGCAGGGGTGAGATAAACCAAAAGTCAATGTGACAGGGCAAGTAGAGGATGGGGGAGCAGAAGGTCAAATCTTTAACTGTTACGGAGTGTAGGCATCACATATCCATTAGAGAGAACTCCTGCAGTAAAGAGTGGAGGGCAGATTGCACTTTGTGGTTGGGCTTGCGAGGGATATGAGATCTATCCAAGAAAGGGGGTGAAGGTTTGATTGAAATCTCCACTAATTAGGAGGGGAGAGGGGAAATTGTTAAAGAGGGAGAATTGTTCAAATAATCCAGCAAAAAAGGTAGTGCGGTCCGAATTAGGGGTATTTAGGTTAACCAGGGTTATAGAACCTTCCGGAGAATCAGATCTGGCCATGACCCATCTACCTTCAACATCATCCTGGGATTCAATGCAAGACAACTTCAGGGACTTAGGCAGTAAAATGCAAACCTCCCTTTTGGTAATAGGAACAGTACTGTAAACCTCCTGGCCAACTCATTCCTGCTTCAACTTTGAAGCCACAGTGGCAGAGAATTTGGTTTCCTGCAAAAATGCTACCTGTGAATGTAATTTCTTAAGGTGGGACAGAACTGTTTTACATTTGACGTGGGAACTGAGTTCTTTGTCATTCCAAAACACACAATGGAGATTAGCTATGAGAAATGTGGCAAATAGGGGCTATGAGTGGAAAACAAATGAAGGAAGAGGAAAAGGGAATAAGCACTTTTACCAAATAACACTGGGGGGGCTCGAAATGGGTGGAAACAGGCAGCACTATTCACAGGGAGACCAAACTCAGAGGTAAAAAGTAACCAGCACTGTAACAATTTCTAATGAATGGTATAGCAACAAGGTATAATTGGACCAGCATTAACAACATTAAACATAGCTAATTGGTAAGCTAAGAATGATAACAAGTAACCACAATGATAAACTAGAAAACTAAGCAATTTGTCTAACGGACCAAGTCCCTTTCAGCCACAAAGTGGCAAAATGGCCATCTAAGTAGCAGGGAGTGGACTGGGGCACGTAATCCTTGAGTGCCCTCCCCCAGAGATAGTACCCACGAGAGAGATGGAAGATAGGTAAGAAGTACAGAGGAAGGGGTTATCTGCAGAGAAGATTGAGGAACCAGGAAGGCTCACCAGAAAGAGATGGAGACAAGGGGGGGAGTACAAATAGCAGAGACATAGTTCCAGAATACAGACAAGACTGAGGCAGATAGGAGAAGGGAAAGGGAAGGGAGAGTTAATGTGAGGGAGGCCAATGCCACCCCAGGAATGCGAAAAAAAGGGGGGGTACCGGGGATAAAAAAGGAAAATGCAATCCAGCCATAGAAAAGGAAGGCAGAGAAGTCTGGAATTAGGAAGGAAGAAGGATACAAAATATCACAGGAAGGACTGTATAGCAGGGGGAGAGTACCCCATAGATCCAAAACCAAAGGAGGGTAGGGAGCAGGAGATAAGAAGGGGAGAGACAAGTAGGTCAAGGGAGCAGCATAGAAATACAAGGTACAGAAGGAAGCACTACAGGACCAAGGAAGAAAGGAGATGGGGAGAGATGGGAGAGATGGAGAAAATGATCAGAGAGAGAGTGCTGGAAAGGGGGTGAGGTGAATGGAATGTGTAGTACGGTACGGGCTGCACACCCATTGGCTCACGCTGTGGACCAATGGGAGTGCAGCCCTACCTACGGTGTCAGCTGGCGGGCGGTGGGGTGGCAGGTGGGTTGGGTGCTGCCGCCCACCGCTGACCGGGGGGAAGCGGGGCTATGAGGCTCAGTGGGCTGGTGGGGAGAGGGGTACCACTAGACCACCAGGGATATTGGATGTAATTCTTTTTTTATTACAAAAGCCCGTAATTGGACTGACAGTGGTCCACTGGACCACCAGGGATATTGGAAATCATTTAATTCATAGTTAAGCCCACAATTGAGCTGACAGCAGTCCACTGGACCACCAGGGATATTGGAAATCATATTATTCATACTTAAGCCTGCGATCAGGCTGACAGCGGTCCACTGGACCACCAGGGATATTGGACGTGATTATTTGAACAGATGCCCATGATCGGGCATGGGGGGGTGCTGCCACAGAGGTGCAGCCGGAGCTTGGGTGGCCACCCACAGGTCGCAGCTGCCGTGTTACGCCATTCAACATGGCAGCTCACCTGTGGGTGGTCAGCCGTTGTTCCTTTTTTTTTTTGGATCAACTTTGTGTGGCGCAAGTAGGGGTTGCACATGCATGGACTCAGCACATCTCGGCTGGAATATCGGGAGGTGCAGATTATGCATGAGCACGCCCACCTGCGCGCCGCGAGACACATTACTGATGTGTTCCGCACACGGGATTTGTGCCAGGCACAATCCCATTTGAATATCGCCTGGGCGATCAATGGGTTGTGCATGGCAACACTGTTGTGCCATGCACAACCCTTTTGAATATCTGGGCCTTAGTGTTTTGGATGGGTTTTTTTGTGAAAATATGGGGCAAGATGAAAGTTGGCAATGCTAGCTGAATAAACATTTACTTAAAGGGACACTGTCAAACTATTTGGCCTCATGGTATCTCTAGCTGAAAGAAAACACATCATAACAGTGCTCATGTTCTGTAGAAATTGCTTTAATAGATGAATATTTTTAACAAATTCCTTTTTTTGTAAATCAAAAGAATATGCTACTTATGTAACTACATCAAAACTTGTTTTATTCAAAGTCCTTGTTCTCTTCTGTCTTCATACTTCTGGAACTTGAGGAATACTCCCCCCCCCCAAAAAAAAAAAAAGTTCAGGTAAGCTACTCATAATGCAATAGTCTCCTCCAACTGCACAAGTTGGGGCTAGACTGGATGGGGTTTGTTCTCAAGTTTCAGGAATAATTCTGCAGGAGTACGACAGTAAACAAACATATTTTTGTGTGGTAAAATACGAATAAGGCAGACATCTAGTTTTTCACTTTTATTGGCTAAAAGGCAGCAGATTCAAAACAACCAGATACATCAGCACATTCTACATATGGAGAACAACCACAATGTAGGTTTTTTACACTAGGGACAATTTAATGACTAAAGGGGTGAGGTGTCCCTTTAAAAACATTTCAGTTTATTTCTGGTATACTCTGAAAGGATCACTATGGAGAGACAGCAGAGATTTCTTCCATAGCTAAGGGGAGGCCTAATATTTTTTTTAGTAGTTATGGGTTGCTCCATATCTCAGAGCATGAAAACTAATTATATAATCAAATTTAGTCAAGTTTATAATAAATAATTTAACATTTTCCAAAGTTGTTGTTAACAGTAATAATATGATAAGGAAATTCCCGATCCTTTATTAACCCAATTTTTTTCATCAGTGAAGAAAGTGGTTTTATATCCCTATACTTTACAACTGTTCAAAGAATACAGTTGAGATGGTCAGCACTGTTGTAGGAAAAATAGCACCTCAGTTTTCAGCATCAGATTTACACAAGAATGTAAATAAACTATGCAGGTCAGGCTTGCCTTCCTCACTAATTGTTTGCTCATATCCCAGCCTAATTGGTAATATTCCTGAACTGAATTCCTAAGCCTTCATCTTGTATCATGCTCCTCTCTGAGACTAATGAGCTTTGTGCAATAACAAACATTTTGGTCTGTTGTTCTGATTCATTAACATAATGGGCAATACAAAGCAGTTATGATAATAAATGTTAATAAGTTGAATGAGTACTTATAGATGGGGATGTCATGGTTATTTGACCCTTACAGTATAATAACAAAAAAATTCCAGTATTTTTTAATGAGCCTATAGTTCATTGTTGGAAAGGCAGCATTGGTTTGGAGTTACGGAGCGTGGCGACGCGCTTCAGTCCTCAGTCATGATTTGTCTAACTTTGCCAAGCATCATGAAGAGCTAATGTGCATCCAGAACCTAAATTCCACTGTATTACAGAGGCCATAATGAATAATGAGAGATGCTTTAGCTTGTGGCAGAGTCTGATAAAATGACCGTGCTGCACCCTAGCTTGGGCTCTGCTTTATGGAATGCAGAAATCATCAAGGGTAAAAATCATTGTTCTTTTTAATTTTGTATTTTATCAGTTTAATGAAAGGAAACAGCAAAGTATTTATCTTAATACTAAATAAATATTAGTCACAGGCTCTATTAACTGCAATCATTTCTAGATACATTAGTACAAAATCCAACTGGTCATCCTTATTTGGATATTTACTGACTGGATGGAGCTCTGGCTATTGATCTATTAGTTTCACAGAATTTGCTGCCCTGCATTATTGCTAAGTTATATTGTTATTGTTTTTTCTATCTATTTTCTATCAAGATCAAACCTATATCAGACTGTGCTGACATTAAACTCTGGGATGCATATCTGACTCACATACAGGTTCCATTATGTATTTATAGCACTTTTGCTCTTTTTATTCAGTGCCCTCTCCACAAAGACACACCCACACACTGTTACAGTAAATGGCTCATTGTGTTTACTATATTTTTGGAAGGAGTAATATTCCCTGTTTTGTTTGTTCATCGATATAAAGTTTAGCAAGTGTTTGTTCACCGCTACTCTCCTGCATCTACAGTATATGCATATTCCATATCACACGGACTCCAGGTCTAGAACATTGCTGCAGCTCTCACAATATTGCCCTGTGATTCTTCTAGGGATCTGGGGCTGTTCAATGAAAACATCCCACCACCACTGCCACAATCATTTCATTCTAACTACCACCAGAACTATTGCTGAGGAGAAGGAACTCACCATAATGCTGGGCGCATTAATGTTTACATTCTATTTCTGTATAACATCCAAACGTTGTTTTCTTCCAATTAACTGAGTCTCTTTTGATATCTTACTATGACTAGTATTCTACCCAATGTGAAAATACATCTCAGGAAATATTTCACCCTGATTCACCAAGTCATTTCCTTGAAAATGCGAGAAATATTCCGTAATCATATACAGTACCCCACACACATTTATCATTGGTAAGTGTTGGTAAGTGTCAAAACAGGTGAAACTACAAGCAATATTACCTATTCATTTTTATATTTGGAAATCAGCCAGGAATGCTACTACTTGGCCCTTAAAGGAAATGTTGTAACATACATATTTTGGTGGGTTTTGTTTGTTGTTAAGAGACATTTACTTATGAGTTTGGATTTGTGTAATCTTTTGGAGTTCAAAAACTAATTCTGTACTATCCCAGAAACCCTGTGGCTGTTCCAGTGTTGTATGTAAAATATCAAATTCAGCCCAGTCTAGGACATTAGTGTTGTAGGCACAATAAGTTTGAAAACAAAGCTTTCTTTCCAACAAGGCCAGGCTTGGGCTTATCTCTTCTTGCCAGCAGGGCCTGATGAAGTTTAGAACAGCTGAACACACTGATGGTCTCAGAGTGCCTCAAAGACCTTATTAGTTGACCTAGCTGCTGTCTGATTCAAGGAGACTGCAATCAAAAGTTTATTTCGATTAATGGAAAAGCAGAATGGGGAGAGACACACTCATTTTTAACTTGGAATTTTTGTGGCCTAAACCTTCCCAGAGGATCAATACTATTGGCACTGAGACTCACACAAGCGCAGCATCCGCTATATGCCAAAACACACTGCCTCATTTTTCTTCTTTATGCAAGGCCAAGTTCATTTCTAGAATCAAGACTGAGCCGGAGCCACCTGTTTGTTTTTAATGCAACAAAAAGTTACTCTTAAAGGAACCCTGCCATTACATTATACTTAAGATTATTTCTAGTTAATTACATTGTATAGTGACTTATTAACTTGCTTTGTATTTGCACTGAATGCGTTTCAGCTATGGTTGAAATTATGTTTTAATTTTATTCTGTAAAATTAGGATTCACTTTTTTCTCTCTTTCCCCTTCCCACTACCCCAGTCATATCTAAAGTTAGACTCTTTGCTCTCTGTATTTCTGACATGGTATAATTTCAAATAAATAAAACAATATTTTAAACACATTCCATGATTACCCTCCTGCTGTAAAATGTGTGATTGTAGCTGCTTTTCATTTGCTTCATGTTACTTAGTAAAAGTAAATAACAGGCTATTGGTGTAATCAAAATGAACTTATTTTATTTATAATCATTCCTGAACTTTACAGTAGGAATATTCTCAAACAGTCCAGACAATCACAATGAAGTAATCACCTCAGATTGGATTACACTTGAAATGACTGTCTGGGCTTTCTGTATCTTATTCCCAAAATTGTTTACTTATGTTATGTCATGGGCTCCCAGTGTGTCACATGAGTTGAGGGGGGTACATGATGCTGACACGGGGATTGGGCACCCCAATGTCAGAGTGGGGATGGGGAACAGAGGGAGTGGGGAGGATAGCAGCAGTGGGAGGGAGCAGTAGGGTTTTATATTGCTGCCAGTGCTGGGAGGGAATGGAGGGAGTGGGGAGGACAGGAGCAGTGGGAAGGTGTAGGTGAAGTGCTATCCACAAGATGGCAGTGGAAACACAACTGCACAAGTGCAACTTTCACACATGTGTAGTTGCAGTGAGTGGCATTCTGCCATTCACAAGATGGTGGCATCAGCAGAACTGTGCATGTATGCGAAGCGTGCGTGCACAGTTCTTGTCCTGGAATATGGACATAACAGCAGAAATAGTGTGGCTGTTACTCTGTAGCAGACGCTTGTCATGGAGGATTACAAGCTCCATTGGATTTTTGGAAGGATACTTCCAAAAGTCCAATGGAAGGTGCCATGATCGGCTGTTTTAAGACTATGTTCGCGAAATGGCTGTAGGCTCCACCCACAGCCATACAAATTGACTATGTATGCTGACATGGAAGCCAGGTGGATTGTCAGGGTATCATGTTCTGTTTTTTAAATCTTACTTCATGAAGATGAGCTGCACAATGACATAAAATTAGTTTGTGTGAGTCGATGGGGTAAGGGGGATTGCTGCTTTCTTTGTGGCAGATCTACTGAATAAGTTTACCAGCACCTTGAAGTAACTATGTGCTTCAAGTCAGCTTTTTATTTTTGACCTTAGGTCACTGCAAAACTAAATATGTACTGTACAGTGCATGTCTATAAGATAATTAAACAGTTCTAATTATGCTTTCAAATCTGGCATTTTATTTGTATTGTCTGAGGCTCTTCAGGGCTGTCTGCAAGATTAATGCCCCAACAGTTAAACAAACCATCTCTTTCATCCAGTTGCTGGTTGAACCCTAGATCCATATATGACCCTACAAACATACCTAGTGTTAGAGGCCTATAATAGGAATCTTTTAGCTGATATGTATGTCTGTGGATTCAGTAGGGAAAAAATAAAAGCTTCACAAAACCAAGGGACCAGCAGATGATTCATAGGAGTGGGGAATGCCTTTGAGCATTACATAGACTAAGAATAGAAGAATTCTACTGATTTGTGAGAATGGGACCTCCTTAGGTTTTCAACTGTTGCAGACAACAGTGCACCTACTAGCCCACAGTGTGCTGTGCCCAGAATAGCTGATCAAAATGAAAAGAGCTAAGCATTATTTCTAGGAACATGCAGATAATACAGTACTCTCAAAGCCTTAAGGCAATAATGTGTTTCTTCTCAGAGGGTCTCAGACCTAAAGGCAAGCATGTCATATGAAACAATGCACTAATGGAGATGAAAGCAAGAAGAGAATGAAGCAAAAGGTTAGGGGTCAGGAGGTCACCTGAATCCCTTGTAGATCTGGAGTGTCCTTAAAAGACTGCAGAACATTTGGATGGGAGCTGCATTTAAAAGAAAGATAATTTTTTATTTAGGGCTTTGTACAACATGATGTGATTTTGCATTTGTTAGGGCAATTTCACTAACCCTTCTCCCAGCATTATTTCCTAGCCTGGATCTGTGATGTCTCTCTCTTACTCACTGCATGGTTTTCCACAGTGACACCCCCTCACAATTTACACCAATACTCAAATGGCCAAAAGAGCTGCTCCCTATTTCTATCCATCATTTCCCCTTTGCTTCTCTTTCTGGTTTTACTTTCTCATGTGGAAAATTAAAAATAAATTGCCTTAAAGATGCAATAAATACTTTTTATGACTTATGCCCCCACTCCAAGTCATGGCATACTGTTCCATAGCTTGGGTACAAATCAGAAATGATTCTGCTCTTACGTAGACCTATTTTCTCT
Organism: Neoceratodus forsteri; assembly: GCA_016271365.2. Classification (NCBI taxonomy): domain Eukaryota; kingdom Metazoa; phylum Chordata; order Ceratodontiformes; family Ceratodontidae; genus Neoceratodus; species Neoceratodus forsteri. The sequence goes on along the minus strand of CM057449.1, from coordinate 602,548,927 downwards.
GAACATGCTTCATCATATCAGTGGGTTTATGACTGCCATAGATATCCAAGCCATCAAGAGAAACTATCAGCCACCAATGTTATGTGTCAAGGCAATGAAAACAACAATAAAAAAATGCAGCCATCCATTGTTTGGCTAAATATATGTCCAGGAACCAACAGCATGGAAAGATGTACCTCACCACAAGTCCTTGTCTGCACCATAATGCCGAGATATTACCACCAGAGCAGTCTGAGTAGTATATACAAAAAGATATACCAGCTCAGGATGTCTCATGACTTTTAAGGACCCTCTCATTGTTTCCTTGCTAGTCTTGCAAGGGATGTAACTCAAAATGACCCTGTGGATAACCCAAGGTTGCTTTGTATGAAAATTGAAAAACAGCAGCAAAAGAATATATATATTGTGACTGGCCCTTCTTCTACTACAGTAAATGTCACTTCTTTTTCTACTGTTTGGACATCCCTCAAAAATTGCTCTTAGGTCACCACAAACCACTTGAAGTTATGTCAGGTATCATGTTGCCAATGTAATCTACTCTTTACCCTACATTGTGTATTTTGTGCAAACATGCAACACTAGGGTGGATTCCAGAAAGTTTGTTCCATCTGCTATTCACTGAAGAGTGTCACTATACAGTTAATAGTAATATATGCTCCTTTTCTAAAGTTCAAACCAAACAGCCAGTATCCAGTCTCCAGGCCAGGCAGTGATTAGCCGTACAACTATTCACTCTGTTGACCTAATGAATAGAGGTGCATTGTATAATCCAGTTTGGCTATGTACTATAGTATATCTGGATTATCCTACCTACTATAATTGGCAACGTTGTACCAGTAGCCTCTAGTAGTGTTTAGATTTGGATAACAGCTGTCTATCTTTAGTAAAGAGCACATCACATATACTGAATAATTAACCTCCCTGGTTTAAATTTTTTTCAGTAACTATTCCTGTTTACATTTGATCACAGGGCTGTGGATGAGTCCTGAACCTGAGTCACATACAGCTTGATTTTGTATTTATCATTATATATAATTTTCATCTTCTGTTCATATCCATATTTTCAACTTTGAGATTTTTGAAATTTATGTTTCACTATTTATATTTTATTCCTGTTGTCAGTGTTTCTTATTTTTCTTAGGTGATGGCAATAGAAGAGGGTATCTAGTGTCTCCTATACACAGATGGTGTTTGGTGATTACTATATGTTGACACCAGCTATCATTTTTATTCTGAGGATTTTGTTTCTCTGCAGTCTTCAGCTTGTCTGCTTATTAGGATTAGAAGAGTAACCTAGCATGTGCTCTCCACTCTGCCATGGCTCCATTCTCTTTGGGTCTTGTTTTCTCTAAGTGCCGTCTCACCTACCGCTGTACTCTGCCAATGTATGTTCTTGTTCTGCTGTAACCCCCCTACCCCAGGACGCATCTGGAATCGAGCAGTACTCTGCTCAGCATGCCTTCCTGGTGAATCTCTTAAATAAATAAATAAATAAATAAATAAGTGCTGCTACACAGTTACAAGCTCTGTGGGCTTTCATTTTGTGATTTACCTCCAAGCTGCACCTTTTTTTAACTCTGTAGTTTTGATAAGGGCTACAGCTAATATACATGTACTAGTACCATATATACTGTAGCAAGACACTCTTGTCTGTATTCAAAATCTTGATTAAATTGAAGGATTCAGTCACTTATAAGGTGTAAAATAATTTAGTGGCTAGTTTTGTTAGAATTTAATTTGGCTTTTGTTGTTTGTTTGAAATTGATCCTAGTATTATATTTACTTTAATTTACTTATTTACTTATTTATTTGTTTAGTTAAAAACACTTCTTGATAGCTCATGATGAATTTCCATGTGCTATGGGACTTGCCATTCTCCATATGAGGTAAAATTAGCTCCAGAGTCCCTGGTTTCTGTGGTGACCAATGATGTGGCACAAGCAAGCTATAAAAGCAGGCCTAGAGTACACAGGTGTAACAGGTGGAGGCAGTCACTAAGCAAGAAGCTGCTCCAGTAAAAGAATGTCTGTTACTAGACCATAGAGAATGTATTAATCTGTGTTTAACTCTTAGCTGTCTTTTTGTTGAAAGCTTTATATTTGCTTTCACTAAGGCAAAAGAGTATGGTTGATTGCTTCCCACCTTGCTATTGCTTGAGAAGCAAGGAGTAGATCTTAAACTCAGCACATAACTGAACTTAAAAAATTCAGTTCTTTTTGACACTATGCCACCAGCTTCTCGCTCAAAAAGAAAGAGATTCCAGGCCAAGAGTAATTTTATTAGTACAGGTTAACTAGATGAGATATACAAGTAACCTGTTGTTACTTAAAATATATTTAATTTTATGTTACTATCTGAGTACAGTTTTCAAAGTATTCTTTGTAAGTTATTGACTCCATCCTTTTACTGGTCATTTAAAAGAACTAACGATAATTTATTGGGCAATTTCATCTGAATCCAATTTATGTTCTGCTCTCTTATTAAACTCAAGTTCAAGTTTTTTTCACCAGGAAAACTCAATTGAGCATGCTCATTTACAAGGTGGTCTTGTTACGGACAGAACAATAAGACAAGATACAATGGCAATACAACACAAGATGTTCAATATTTGTTTTCCTTTTCTGGGTATTCCACACACATTTTTGAAATTGATTTCATTAGATAAATCCCTACTTTTTTATTTGAAATAATCTTATATATTTTATCAGCATTGGCTCCTAAGGATTAAGGTGGATTAATCATATAATTTTAAACTGAGTTTAAGCCAAAAAGTAACATTTTAGGTAGCTCCTGAACTCTCACATTTGTATGGGTGTTGGTGCTTAATATTTCCTTTTATATTTTTTAGTGCAAGAGCTGTACAGAGAAAAGTATTTCACAGATCTTTTATTTTTTTAAATGACAAGTTGATGACTATTTGATGATTCACAGTGACTTAAATGGTGTTAACACTAAATGTAGTTAAGTGTGGAGCTGATCTACTAAACACAAATTAAGAACTCTAATAAGAAGGCAAAATAGCAAAACAAGAGAAGAACTATTTTTGGTGCCACAATTCAGATTGTTCCCTGATCCCCACCAGAAATGATTTCACACCAGTACCATTTAGAATCTTTGAATGCACAGCAAATTTATTTATTTTAGCACACAGGTAGTTTACATCTTAAATAACTCATCAAGTCCATAATTACATCACAATCTTAATTTACATTCTTCACTTCTCTCTCTTCTGGCCTCTGATTGGCTTTTCCTCCTTTGTTCTTCAGGATCCAGACCAACTGAATCTGGCACCCCCCCTTTCAACACCAGAACCAGGTGGTTCTCCACTTACCCGGGGCCTTCCACTCCAGGCCTGGACTCTATGCATCTGGCACCCAAACCTATTCCCCTTCCCCTTTTATCCCATGCCTGGGTTGCTTGCCCTCAGCCCATGGTCCTACCCTCCTTCCCCTTTTTCTCTCTCTCCCTTTAATTCTTCCACTGCCCCACCTCCAGCTTGTGGTGGATGTCAGTGCTCCCTCCTTGTGGGTTAGTACCTCAGTCCCTTTTTAGTGATTTCCTCCACTAGCTTCCCCATGAGCCTTAAGAATAAGCACATACCAAATTCGGACAGATGCACCACATCTGATCTGTACACTGCCACCTGGTCAAATTTGATGTCCCTATGCCGGATGTGAACCCCCCCCAGCTTGATCACTGCCCTCACAACTCTTCTGTTCAACTGCTTCCTTACTTTTTTGATTAGCCAGATGTCCCTGGCCCCCCTTCATACCCTCCTAGACATGATTTTGGACCAGTCGATGATCACTCTTGGCCACCACACTTTTATCTGCTCCAGATCCTCCACTATTGTCTGCCCTAGTGCCCCCCATGGAACCCCTTCCAAATCATTACCCCCCAGATGGATGATGATATCATCCAGCCTACCCCATTGTACTTTTAATTCCTCCAACAGAGGCAACAGCTGGGTCCATCTCATGCCCTTGATGCCTTTCTGTTGCACCCTTGTGTTGTCCATATTTGGGTATAACTGGCCCCGCTGCCTGTGGTTGCTGCAAACCTCTCTGCTCAATACACAAAATAGTGCCCCACAATCCAAGCCTTCCACTTGGAATCTGCCACAAGACAAAGAAAACAGGGTGAAAAAGCTAGCATGAACATCTGACATACTGCTCGTAGCAGTTAGACCTCCACCGCCTCACCACCTTCAACTCTTCGAGTGATGCTTCCCATCTACCACTTCCAAAGCAGCCCCTATCCTGAACTCATGGGGAGCTAACTGGCTGGGTTCCTCCCCCATGAATGCTATCGCTTTCTTCAGTACTGCCCCCACCTGGAATGCTGTTGCTGGAGACCCATCTCCGTACCTGAAAAAAGCCCCTTCCCCCATCTGACCTGCCCATACTCCTTCATAGTGGTCACTGGGCAACTAGGCACCCCAGTCTGCCTGGGCAGATTTACCATGGCCCCCTTCCTGCCCTGGTCCATTTTAGACCTTGCCAGGTAGATATCCATGCTGTACCTCTTTATCATCACCCTTTCTTGTCGTAATGCCCGTTCTGGCACTCCCTTGCACAGGGCCACCATTTCCCCTACCCGAAAGGCATCAGCTGCCATGGTCACAAAGATTGCCTGGAACAAACTGACTTCCTGTTCTGAGGTGTATAGTTGCCTGGTGGCCTCCACCACCCTGTCCAGCAGTTGCCCCGGTATGGGGCACCTGACATCCTTTACACCCCCACACATTCTTCTAGCCCGCCACCATCCTCTTGACTGCCCTGCTTTTGGTACTGTTCAGCCAACCCCTATCCTGGCACTTCCAGCTGATTCCCATGAGCTGCACTGTTATAGTGGCATGTTCCCATCCCTCTTCCCATTGTTCCACTATGAACCTCACCACCTGCTCTTCCCAGACCAGCCCTTTGCTGTTCCAGCCCTGTCATACCCTGAAATCCTGAAACGTGGTCCAGCTGCTATTGTAGGCCTTCAGAGTGTTGACTGACCAGGCTCCCTGATAGAGTGCCCTGGCCATTACCCTCCAGTCTCCCATATCTGGCCTTGAACCCTGGTCTGGTGTGCTGCTGCATGAGGAGCCAAACTCTGAAACCTGTTAAGCTAAAGATGAGAAAGACTGTCAGCCAATTCATTCTTGATCCCACTCTATATGCTGTGCCCTGATTGATATGTTTAGCTGCAGCCCCAGCAACACCATCCTCTGCAGTATCCTGCCCACTGCCTCCATGTTCCCGCCCTGCCTGTTAATCACTTCCACTACCCCTTTATTGTCACATCTGATGAGGATGCGCTTGCCTTGCATCTGCTCGCCCCACACCTCTAGTGCCACCCAGATTGGAAAGATTTCGAGGAAGGTGCTGTCCTTCAGCAGTCCTTTTTCCCTCCCATTCCTTCAGCCATGCTGCGGCCATCCACTGCCCTTTAAAGTATGCCCCAATCCCAAGTGCCCTTGCAGCATCTGTGTAGAGTGCCATGTATGTACTGTGTTCCCATTAGTCCTGCCAAAAGGTCACTCCATTATAATATCCTAGGAATTTCTCCCTTACCTTGAGGGCTTCCTTAACCCCTTTGGTGATGCTCACCCAGTGGTGCGGCTGCATTGCCTTCCCCGTTGCCCTCCTGAGCCTCTTGGTGAATGCCCTACCTAGGGTGATTGCTCTGCACACAAAATTAAGGTGCCCCAGCAGTTGCTGTACCTGTACCAGTGGCACCCATCTCCTCCCTACTGTTTGTACCAGAACCCTCTAATTCTGGTGATCTTGTCTCCCTGTAGCCGGAAGCAACCCTGCTCGGTATCTACCTCTATACCCAGGAATTCCAACCAGTGGGCCAGGCCCTCCATTTTGCCCTGCACCAATGGGATGCCTGTTTGCCTGTACATCTCCTTGAAGTCCCACAGCATCCTGAGCATCATCCCTCAGGTTTCCCTGATGAGGAGATAATCATCCAGGTCATGCACTACCCTTCTATGCCCATATCTCTCCCTGATCACCCACTATATCCAACAGCTGAATGCCTCAAAGGTCGAGCAAGCCATAGAGTACCTTGTTGGCATGGCTTTGTCAAAATACAACCCCCCTTCAAACTGGAAGCCCAGCAGGTCCCAGTTGTCCGGGCTGACTGTTAAAAGCCAAAATGCCAAGTCAATGTCCATTTTGCCAGCCATGCCCTCTCTGCCATCCTAATTAACCCCACCGCTTGCTCCAAAGAAGTGTACGATACTGCCCTGAGGTCCTCGTGAATTCCGTAATTCACCGACTGCCCTTCTGGGTATGATAAATGATGAATCAGGCAGAACTCCCCTTTTTGCTTCTTGGGTACCACCCCCAGTGCTGACACCGGGAAATTGGGGCATGGCAGTGTGGTCAATGGGCCTTCCACCCATCCTGGCCGCACCTCCTTCTCGATCTTCTACCTGACCACCCCTTCTTTTCCCATGACTGATCCAAGGTTCTTTGCCCTCATCCTGGTATGCCCCCCTTGGAAACCTAGTGGGAAACCCCTCTGAAACCCTTCCTCTAGCAACTCCACCCTTTTGGCATCTGGGTAGCCTTGGGTCCACGTCTCCACTGCTTGCCCAGCAATGGGTGTACAAGCCAATTCATACCCCCATTTCCCCTTACCTGGTCCTGGCTAATTCCAGTTATAGTTGGAGTTATACCCTCCCCAGTTGTACTCTCCCCTACCTCTAGTGGGGCCCCTCCATTCCCTCAACAGGGCTGGCCCTGCTGTTGCCCACTACCCTTCCCCCCTTCTCCCCCAACTTGCCTACAGTTGGAAACTGGGTGAGCTCCCCCACACTTTGAGCACACATGCTTGAACTTACAATTCATTCATGTGCATGATGCCTTGTTAAAACTCCAGCAAGTTTTTGCCCCTGGGACCAAGGGGCTCCTTTTCCCCTGTTCCACACTGGATTGCCCCACCTGCCCTGACAGTGACATGGTTTTCCCCCATGGCTCCGAGTGGGTGCTGTCCCACCTTAAGTCCCCCCTCACCACCATCCTCCTCCAAAAGGCTTCATCATACGTGAGCCAGCTGTACTGTATCTTAGCCTTGTAAGCACCCCTGATGGTTGCCATGTAGGTCAACAATGGTATGGCCAACTCCGCCTGCTTCTTGAGCACTATCGCGCTGTACACAGTGAAACCTGCTTGCCAGTTGTCAAACATCTTCCCTTTCCACTTCGCTTCCTCAGCCTTGTGCCCCACCACCACCAGGGCTACTGCCATCTCCGATTTTCCCACCGACTCCTTCTGCTCATACTTTGTGGTGGTGTCCTTATCCACCAGATTGAAGATGTCCACAAACTCACCCTTCCATATCCTCACCTTGAGAGAAGCTGGCACATGGTCCCTGAGCATGAACGACTGTGGCCCCTTGTATCTCTGACCCCCTGTCCTCCCTTTATCCCCTCCTGCACCTATTTCCCCCTTTTTCCAAGATCACCTTCAGCATGTGCTCGATTTTTCAATTCCCATGTCCCCAATGTCCCCCAGCAGCCCTTCTAGATATTCTTTGAGGTTGCCCTCATTGTGGATATCCACCCTGCTCTTACCCCATCCAGGCTTGCTTTGCCAAAGATGTGCTGATGAAGAATTCTTAGCTAGGAATTCTCAGCAAGTAAGAAGGCTAGCTTTGGGTGACTTGCTCTTAAAAAACTCTTCTGGACCCTAATCAGGACCCCAGCTAACTCTTTCCCCTGACCAATCCCCTGGAGCCCAGGGGACCTTGTCATATGACACTGCTTAAGTACTCCCCCTGCCTGTGATTTCACTAACTCTTCCCCTCCACATTTCTGCTGAGGCCATGGTACAACCTGGCCTGCCTTTTATGTGCAAGCCTCATTACCTAAATTCAGAAGTCTGGAAGAGTCAGCATAATACAGAAATTCAGAAGATCAGAATAGTCCCACAGACAGTTTGCTGCTTTCACACATAGATCTTTTTCTGTAGTCCTGTGAAAGTCCATTTTATGGTCTGTAAGGAACTGGTAAGAATTTAAGATTTGTGATTTTATATGTGCTTAATCTATTTAAAACTTATTAGGAACTGGTGAATTATATTCCATCGTTGACTGATTTATCTTATTTTTATGTCTGCTTGTGTGCATGCTCAAGAAACATGTTGTGACAGCTTGCTGGATAGCAGGTTGTGGAGGTGCGGCAATGTTGTGACCAATGTTGCCACTGCTTTTTGGGGCTTGTCTCCATGGCAGAAATGAATAAGCATGCTGTCTATGACAGCAGCTCAGAAGCATGCCACCAACTTAAAAGAAATTCACCACTGCAATGATGGCCGGCCCCTCATTGCAAGGCGTGATTTGCCTGGTGTAAAATTTCAAGAAACATGGTGGCGGCTGTTGCCATCTGCCTCTCAAAGCCGATGTCAGGGGTGCCCAATCCCTCTGTCAGCATGCCTCCACCCCAGTTCACATGCCGATGGGGGAGCCCAATCCCCATCAGTTTAACATTCCCCTTGTTGGAATTTGTCTGCCGAGGGGGGGTGCCTAATCCCCCTCGGCATCATGCCCCCAAATACAAACACACTTTCTTTGCTGAGTGGGGGCCCAATCCCTATCGACCTCCATCCCCCCTCCCAAAAATACAGGTGATGCACTGGGAGCCCTCCCCAGTGTGCACAACATTTGTCAGAATTCACCTGTAATAAAGAAAATAGTCCTGTGAGGTCCGGTGCTTTTTTTTTTACTACCTGAAACAAGAAAACAGTCCCTCGTTGTCTGTGGTGCCTCCCTCCCCCAACCTCTCCCACCCTCTGCACACCCCACCTCCCTGCACCCCCCTCACCCCATACTTACCTTTGAAGCCTAGCATGATGATCTTCTGTGTAGTGGGAACACGTCCACACTCTTTCAAGTCGACCGTGAACTGAAGAAATGCCGGTGGCTGTATAATGGCATAAATGGGGGGCAAGTTAAATTAGCTATATATTGGCCATTTTTGTGAATTTTGGCTCCAAATTTTCAACATGAGGTTCTGGGGACCCCACCTCATGAACCCAGTCACTGTCATTTTGTTATTCGGTCCTGAAAGGCAATTTTGCGGTCCCTGCACGGAATCACCTTATGGGACTGAATAATGAATGACAGTGTCACTGTTTATGCAGTGGGCTTCCAAAAAGCCTATGTTGAAAATTTGGTAAAAAAATTCCAAAAATTTACTGTGTCACAAGCATGCATTGCGCAGTTACCATGCACGCTCATAACTTTGAGAATTTTTAATATTTTCTCTCCAGATTTTCAACATTGCCATTTTGCCATACCTTCTTATTAACAGCAGTACTGTAATTTTTCACATCCTGCCCAAAATGTGTTTCCCCACATCTGGCGCACAATGTCGCAGTCACTGTGCGAAATCAATGTTTGAGACAGATTAAGAAAATCACAGTGACAGTGTTCCTAAGAAGAGGTCCCAAAAAGCCCATGTTGGAAATTTGGTGAAAAAATTCAAAAAAAGGACTGCTTTACCAGTGTGCATTGCGTGGTTTCTAAGCATACTCGTAACTTCACCAATTTTTTATATTTTTACTCCAGATTTTCAACATTGTTATTTTTACACGCTACCTTATGAATAGTACAGCTGTCATTTTTCACATGCTGCCCAAAACTTGTTTTTGCACCTGCGGCACACAATGGATATGGTCGCTATGACACTGTTCATGAGCTGAAGTCCCAAAATGCCTATGTTGAAAATCTGGTGTAAAAAATCCCCCAAATAATTGCATTACGGATGTGCGTTGCACAGTTTCTATGCATGCTCATGACTTCACCAATTTTTTTATATTTTCACTCCAGATTTTCAACATTACCAATTTTTTACACCTCCTCATGAAGAGTACGGCTGTTATTTTTCACATCCTGTTCAAAATAGGTTTTCGCACCTATGGCACCAAATAGTGCAGACGTTGTGCAAAATCACCTTTTGGCTAATGAACTGATAGTGTCACTGTTCATGTTGTGGGGTCACAAAAAGCCCATGTTGAAAACCTCGAGTGAAAATACCAAGAAACACCTCGGGCATTAGGGTTTCCAACCATAATGCCCTACCCTGTAGGGACTGACAGGTGTCAGGGGTTTGAATTGGGATTGTTGACAGTAATGCTCATGCCATTCCACCCCATCCCCACCCTGCAGCCAGTGACAGGCACTGAGGTGTGCCCTGGACTCTTCAGCCCCCAAGTTCACCCCATTCTCCTATACTGCACCCATTTCAGCATATTTCCATATGGAATGGGGTGAATGTAAAGCCCAAGCACCCCAAGGCACACTTTGACACTCGTCGGTGTCTGCAGGGTAGGGTGAGGTAAAATGGCATGAGCATTATGGGTGATGCCCAAAAGGCACACCCTAATGCCTGTTCATCTCTGCAGGGTGGGGGAGAGGTTGGCGCCAGTTCAATACTTCACTGCCATTCCTATTCTACATCTGTTTAACTCCTGCATTTCCAATGCTAATGCCAGCAAGCAAACATTCGGCATTGACAAATGCTTGTTATATACAGTATAACAATCTTATTTTAATATTGTGATTTTACAGTAGTTGCCAAATTTCATTTGTATGGTTCAAACTCATAAACAGAAAAATGCTACTGCTCTTCTCACTGAGGCTATGGATTACTCAGTCACTGATACCCTGAAGATGAAAGAGAAAAGAATGACTAGGAAAAATTAAAAAGGCTAATCCTAATCAGATGATTGACTCTGTAAATGTTTCACTGATACAGGTAAAAAGTAATGATAGTAAGCAAAAAAAAAAAAAGAAAGAAAAGAAAAATTCTAAAACCAAACTCAGTAATCAACCCAAAATTACTTAGCGTTTAGCAAGTAAGATCACAAGGACTGATGTAGCCAGTACCTGTGTTCAGGGACAATTGGCTTCTACTCCCAAAAATACAGATCATGTTGTTCTGAATTGTTAATAACTTATAAAACAGTCCCAGGTAACAGGTCAAACTATTTTGAAAAAACACCTGTGTTAGACTTTTAAGTGGCTGAATTAGTTGAAAATAAAATGGATCTAAATGAAAAGACTTAATAATGATAAAGTAGAAGATATTTTCCTATCAAAAAGTTATCTGCAACTTCCGTTTTGCTCCCCATGGGGAGTTGAATAGACTAGATCAGTCTATTAAGGATACTATATTTAATACTGTGATTCCCTCCCAAGATGGAAGGGAATTTCTTTCAAAAGGCTTTGGAACTGAGGCCTCTAATTTTATAGCTAAGGTTCTGTCTCTGAATTACATAACACAATTATCAGTCTATAAAATCTGGAGAGATCAATTAATTATAAACAGGTACCAGAAAATAACAACAGTTTGGAGATGATTCTTTCTCCTTTGAAAGTTAAAGTCCATATCACTAAAAGATTATGGGTCAGATATTCAAAACTTTGTGCCGGGCAAAAACCATTTGCGCAGGTTTAGAGTGGGATTAGCGCAGGTCTGCTATATTCAAAAGGCCAAATAGAGCGGGCAAACTGCATTAGCGCTGGGCAAAATTACAATGTATGCAAGGGGAAAACTGACATGAATACAGGCGCAATGCTATATTCAGTGACTAGCGCCATGCTAAGTGGTTTTGTGCGACTTAGTGCGACACTTAGCACGGTGCACATTACCGACCAGGAAGAGCTTGTCTTAACCCTGGGCAATCAGCTTTGTGTGACACTATATCTTTGCGTGGTGTTTGCACGGGTTTAGCATGGGTTTTGCGTGACTCTAACAAATAAATATGACACATAGATTAAGCCAAACATAGAGGAAGCACACTGCTAACTGATGGCATTACAATGAGGCCATCATCTGCCACCAGTCCCAGCCTTGCCAGGCAGTAAGTGGTGACCCTGCCACCAGTGGACAGCATGGCAGTGTGGCCATACAGCACACACCTGCAGACCATACTTCTGTGGACACCGACAGATGCCAGCACACACATGCAACACTGTGAGCATGGAGGATGTTGAGGGGAGCGTGTATGGGTGGCGAGGCTATGCCACAGACCAGGTGTGGCCACAAGGCTGGGACACATCATGCAGTGCACATGGGCCAGTATTGGGAATACCCCAACACCAGTGTGCCTTTCGGATAATATATGCCCCCCCGGCCACATACCGCACAGCTGTGCAACTGCCACAGCACACAAAGCCAGAAATGTCCATGTCACTGTGAGCATCCCATGCCACAGGTGCAGCATCTGTGGGTTACACAACAGTGTAACAGTAATATCCACTGTCAGTAAACTCCTGCAGGTTGGGCCTCTCACTGTGTATGGTGCAGTCATCATCACTGCCCTACACACCATAGGCATTGCTGTGTCCACACACTACTGGCCCCCTTGCTACTGTAGTGTCTGCTGTGAACTGTAGCATGACCTACAGTGTGACAGTTGCATGCAGCACCACCACCATCTGTATCTATGCTGTGTTGTCCCAGTACAGCTGCAGGCAGCAGCGCGTGAGGAAGTAGTGTTCAAAACTATAGAATATTCCCCAAGCTGTTTGCACAGCGCTAACACATTTGTGTGGGTTTAGCGCAGGGCTAAACAGTTAGCCCAGTGCAAACTGCATGCAAATCAGGGCATAAGGAGATGCTAATCTGGATGTTTGCCTACAGACTACTTAAGTAGGCCATTTGCATGTCACTTTTGAATATGGCAAAGTTTAGCACCGGGCAAACGTGTTTGCACCGGGCTAACAGTTTAGCCCTGCACTAAACCCGCGCAGATGTGTTAGCGCTGCGCTAACAGTTCGGGGAATATTTTACAGTTTTGCACACTGTACTTTCACATATGCTGCTGCCTACAGCTGTACTGGGTCCACGCATTTGTTGGCACACACGTTGACCACATAGTTCATCTCTACCTACCTTCACATCGCTGTGCACTGTGTTGCTGTTGTGGTTTGCACTTCCTGGTTGCCATATTCAGAGCTGTTTTATTCCAGGGCTAAGTTTGCCCTGCACTCCCAGCCCAGTTTGCCTGGCCTCATTCCCATGCTATATTCAGAAGCTGTTTGCCCTGGGCTATTCATTTTGAATATGGCTTGTTTTGTGCTCCGGGCTAAGTTTGCCTGCCGGGCAGTGCTAATTTAGCCCTGGGGGAAAGTTTTGAATATCTGGCCCTACATCTCTTAGCTGGATATCGTTGACTATAACATGGACAGAAGTTAGTAACACTTATGCAGACTAACAAAATGTACTGTCTCAAGTTTCTTTTGATCACATATTATCTTGGTATATTGCAGGCCTTAATTCCAAATGGGATGAGGGATGGATTGATTTTTTTTTCTCTGCTTCTAGTATAATATTGTGTGTCTCCAAGAAACATGTCACATTAAGGGCCAGGATATTATGTTAAATAATGTTTTTATATAAAATTCAGTCAAGAAAAGAAAACAAATTGGACAAAGCCTCTGGTGGCTTGGCCTGCTTTATTAGAATTCATAACAATATTACTTTGTCTTTTATTATTATTTCTACTGAATTCTGTATTGTTCACTGTATTATGATTTTTTAAGTTTGAATTACTTATTTTTAATATATATATTCTTTTCTATACTTCAAAATATTCCTGGTCTGATCCTTGGGCAGTATTGGGAGATTATATTGAAGACCTTTATGTGAAATATTTCAATCTACCAATTCTTGTTATAGGTAATATAACACTAGGATTGGTGGCTTTGATGGGCTTCTTGATAAGGCATCCTTAGGTGTACTGTGCAATGGCTCCTCTTTACTACCAAGAAATTCTCATAATAGTAAATTAAACAAAGCTGGGGCAATCCACATTCAGTTCATGTAGGATTATAATTTCTATCCATTAAATGATTGATGTCCTGAAGATGAAAATGGTGACCAGACCTCCATTTCCCCTTTATGTGCATCCAGTATAGATTATGATCTCTGAGATGGGCCAATTAAAACATAGAAGACCTTTGGGGTTATAAGTAAGGCTGAAAGTTACCATTTTCTGATTTCTATTAAGTGGGCCATATTGGATGCTGACCATAATAAAGGGAAAGCTTTAAATCCATATGGGTATTTTCTGCAATCTACGGTGCAGGGTAGGTGGAAGTGGTTTACAGGTGGCTAGCGTGTAGTGCAAACACACACACACAAAGGCCACTACTGCACTCACAAGACATTGGCCAAAAAGCAGAATGAATGATTCCAAAACGGCTCAGACGTCATGGACCCTGATGAAGGGATTGTATCCCAAAGCAGTGGAGCTAGTTTGGTGGTATACAGTTTGGCTGAGTTTGCCCTATTGTGGAATTAAATGCAATAAAACTGTTTTGAAATCACCCAGCCTGCTTCATGGACAGTCTTGTGAGCACAGTGATGGCCTTTGTATTTCCAGAATAAAGGGAAGCAAGCAGACTTAATAAGAATTCCCCTTTGAATATCACAATTAAAAACAGATAAAAAGTATCTCCTTAAAATTGGAACAGACCCTCATTCCTTTCTTAAAAACAAATCTTCTTCAAGACCCCTTTGTTATCTGCAGTTGAATTGTGTGGTCAATGGGACTCTTTTTATGCCAAGATTCATTCAGTTTGGTATATAGTTTTTAGATAAAAAGGAACAAAAAAAATACTGGTTTGTTTGATTTGCAGTATAAACAAGAAAAAACAAAGATCAATAATAAGATTAGAAAAACTAGAAGAAATCTGACTAAAGCTAATTGCAGAGATTTAAATGCAGAGCACAAACTGTATACAATTTTAGACAAAGAAAAAAACAGATTTCTTATTATAAACAGTGGGACAACATGTTAGATGTCTCTAGAAATGATACAAAAGCAATTTGGTAACTCATTACAAAGGGCACTTCTAATTGTATTTAGATTGTATTGATTCTTATATTTCTTCTGCTGTACAGATTGAACATTTTCTTCACTATTTTTCGATCAGACTTTAAAAAATGTTTCACTTGACCTAGTGTCCACTGATGCTATCAGGCCTATTAATATTAGAGGGCTCCTGGTCCTGATTTTATTCCTGCCAAGGTTTACTTACAATCTCCCATTTTGTGGTCTGATTTGTTTATTGTTATTGTTTACTAAATGCATCAAAGAAGTGTTTTATTTTCCAGGCTCATGGCATGAGGCAGAGATTACGAGCATACGAACATACGCATGTGCCAGCAGAACAGACCACCCAGTCCATCTAAGTTCGTTTGGCGGTGCAGCTAGCACTCCGGTTTGCAGCTGTCCCACCCCTCCCATTTGTCATCCCACTGCCACCCCCACCCTCTTCCACCATCACCTCCCTGTTCCCTGTCCCATGCCCTTTTGAAACAGTTTGCAGATTTATATGATACCACCCATTCTGGTAGGGTGTTCCATTTTGCTACCACCCTCTCTGTGAAATAGTGAAATCTTCCTCTCTCTATTCTTAGTGCATGGCCCCTGGTGACCCTCTCCCTCCTTAACTTAAAGACCCCATCTGCCCCATCCTTATTGATTCCCCTCAGATACTTGAATGTTTCTATCATGTCCCCCCTGTCCCTTCTATCCTCCAGGGTGTACATATTCAGGTCTCTCAGTCTGCTGTCATAGTCTGTCCCTTCCATTCCACGTATCATCATTGTTGCCCTCCTCTGCACCCACTTTAGTAGCCTGATATCACACTTTAGGTATGGCCTCTGAAACTGCACACAATACACTAAGTGTGGCCTTACCAGCGACCTGTAGACTGGCAAGATTACCTCTCTTCACCTGGATGAAAAAAACATTCGCTATGCACTCCAGCATTTTGTTCGCTTTTGCAGCCGCTGTCCTACACTGGGCAGTGTTGTTCCCATTTTTGAAAAGGGAAATACATCAGGTTTGTGTATGTATTAGCTAGTCACTTTATTGGATATTTCTTCCAAAATCTTTTGTAAAATAATTATTTCAAGACTGCATGAACACATTTCTACAACAGAGGAATGATCTTTTTTTGCAGTTTGGTTTTGGGGAACAGTGTTCTACTTTGGATACCTGTTTTACTCTTAGACATTTATGGGATAAATATGTTTTGATCCATAAACATACATTGTATCCCGTATTTGAAGACTATTCATGTGCATTTGATTCCAACTCTTGGTCTAAATATTGACAATTAATGCGTGATAAGGGTATTGACAGTAGTCTGATTTCTGTAATTTCTGCTTTATATAACCACACTTGGGCAAGTCAGGTTGGGCATAGGCGGCAATGTTTCACAGAAATTTATAACAAATAAAGGTATGGGTCAAGGCTGTATCTTGGTTCCAACTTTCCAAATATATATATATATATATACATATGTATGTACTGTATATATAGTGTCATACTGGCACTTATGTCTGTTATTTCAGACTCACCAAGGATCATCTTAATAAAAGTACCACTTCTGGAACAAACTAAACAATTTGCTTTGTGAATGAGAGTCGTTAGAACACTCAGGTCACTATAAAGAAACTCAGATTGTGGTTTTTGGTAGTATTAATATGTCTTACACTGGAATGTAGGTAATAAGACTGGTTCTACAATGTTTAGTTATTCATATATGGTTGCACACCTGGCACACTGTGGTTCTTGGAACACACATTTTGCACATACACTTTCAAAAACTGACAAAAACAGTTCTTGGTTTGAAGAGATTTAATGTCAATGATGGTGATAGCTTCAAACTGCTTTATCTGGTTTTTTTCAACAAAATTTAATCCAAAGGCTTTTTATGGTGCTAAAATATGGACAAACTATATTGTCCCAGAATTAAAAAAATGATTAATTCATTTAGTTAAATCCTTTTTACAACTAAAGAATTATACTCCTGTATCATATATTATGGCTGCATTAGGGATGAACAGATTGAAAACTATAGAAAAAGCTGTAACTTTTGTGTATAGGAAAGGAATCACAAGAATTCCCAAAGATAATCTTCTCAGACAAGGGTTTAGGGTGAAGGAGGGATAGTTATAACAGCACACTATTAAATCTCCCTGGTTGATCTATGTTTTGACTATTTTGAAAGACTATTAGTTATCTTATTTGGCAAATTACATAAGTAAGAATTACCAATACCCTGTTCTCTCCCCTCGCAGTTACATCGGGGGTTCCTCAGGAATCCATTCTAGGTCCCTTTTTATTCAGTCTATTTCTCAATACTCTCTCAAGTGCATGCTCTGGTATACTCCTTCTACATGCCAATGATGCGGTGGTGTTCCACATCCACCCTCACCCTGCCATCCTCTAACTGTTCACTTCAAAAGTTCTTCACTGAGGCTGTGTTATGGTTCACTGACCATAGACTTGTACTCAATTACAAAAAAAAAACAAAAAACAATGTTAGTTGCCCACCCCCAAAACAAGCACAGTTCATGCCCCCTGCTCATAAAAAGTGTCCGTAATGAATCACTGGAGCAAGTCACTTCTTTTAAGTACCTGGGGGTTGCACTCGACTTAGGGCTAACGTATCATGAACATGTCCACCTCCTAACCTCAGCTATCTACACACACATAGGGCTCCTACACTGCTACAAATACTGCTTCCCCCCTGATGCCATTAAGCTGGCAATCTTCTCATTCATCCTCTCGCTCATCAACTATGAATGTTGATCTATGGTGCAGCTGACAACACAGCCCTTAATAAAGTCAGGACTGCTCTGAATAAAGCCAGTAGGCTGGCCACCGTCTGTGACCATCTGACCCACACATGTACACTTTACAGCCGCGACAGCTGGCTCAGTTTCATTGGGTGACTGAAGTACCTGTTTCTTTGCCCAAAAAATTAGAACAGGCCTAATCCCCCCGGTCTCACATCCCTACTGAAACTGGCTAATTTCACAAACAACATGTGCCACTCTGAAAAATTCTCCTTTCATGCCCCCCTCTGCAAAACCTTGATGGGACAGAGAACCTTCTGCTATAGGGCTCCACTCTGGTCCAATTCACTTCCCATGCCCATACTCTCAGCCCCCAAACTTGGCCATTACAAATCCCTCCTTTGGATCCACATCCAGCAGGAGGCTGCCTGTGACTGCTATTGCCTCCCCCTTAGACTGGCCAATAGGCCGTGTGTTTAGACAAAGGACCATTCTCTGTGCTGGTCCTGCTGAAAATGACACACTGTTAGAAAGAAGCTCTTGCCTAGGCTCTGCTGGTTGCCCTAGTGGCCTAATAATTTGGTGTCTCTGTATTTTGGTTTCCAAAACATTTATTGTAAACACTTGTTATTCTTTTCTACTCTGTGTAAATTGTGTTATGTAATTACACTGTAATCTCATGACATGGAGCCTTTGTAAATGAGTCTTTAACTCAAAGGTTGCAAATTCCAATATGGTATCAATAAATAAATAAATAAAAAGGGCAATTACACTCAGTTTAATGTAGTAGAAGAACATAAAGCACAAGCTTTTACTTATCAGTCAGAGCTTAGATTTGGAACTGAGCTTAAAATCACAGTTTTCTCCCTGGTGTATATCAAATGATGTCTGGTATGATTTTAGGTTTTATTTAGACTCCATTATGGATTTTGACAGATTCTGTGCTTTTATTTGTTTTACATTTGAATTGTTTCCTAGTAATGCCCTATATGTGAAGTTTGCACACATTTCTGATGCCCATCAGACATCTTGTTTGTGCTCCAGTGGGGAGTGTTGAGAATCTGTGGCATCATGTTCTCTCATTTTGCCCATGATATAATAAAATGAGGCAGATTTGGATTAATCCAATCTTATTTGGGCTGTCTTGTTTACCAGATGACCCAGTAACCTTTTTAAGATGGTGTAGTATATTTTTATACTTAATCAACTGGTTAGTTATTTTTATATAATTAAATGTATCAGGAAAAAATAAACTATTTCTATACAAAGTCAGTTGAGTAATTGAATGAAATTATACCACAATTCTCTTCCCCTATAGGAGAAACCTGAGTGTCAGTATTTGGAATGTCTGCATATGTTTGAATTTGAGCCACATACTGGGCCTTTTTCTTTATAGTGATTTTTGACTAGTTCAGATTACATGCAACTGTTTGTATTTGCTGATGTGTTGTTTCTGGATTTTACCACTGTATATGATGACACACAGTATCTTATTAGTAACACTTGGGTGCCACAGGGTTCAATTCTGGGTCCGCTCCTGTTTTCAATATTTGTAAATGAACTGCCAGAAATCTACAATAAAGATTCTACTATAATGTATGCAGAGGGCACACTACTTTATTGTGCTGGAAAAATAGAAGTGGACCTAGAAGTGAAAATACAACCAGAATACTCTGAATTACAAAGATGACTTGTGAAAGAACACAATTTTGCTGAATGAAAAGAAAAACAAAACTATGGTCTTTGGAATTAAACAAAGGCCTGAAGTAGTTATTAACAACACTGTGATATTATGGACAAAGGGACAAAATCTAGAGGAAGTACCTAGTTTTAATTACTTAGTGGTAACATTAGATAAAACATTGTAGATTAGGTTATCTATACAGAAATAAAACAACTTAACACCACATATCAAAAAAACATAGTAAACTAGAAACAGATTAGTTGCCGTATTGGTGAAATGTAAGTAAACTAGGTAATTCTTCCAGCTCTGGAATATAACTCTATTCTGTTTCTCAACTTGACAAACACAATACTCCAAAAATATGTAGTAACATTTAACAACATTGTTACATTTGCTACTAATCAGATTAAAGTACTGTAGTACACCATTGTGACTTATACCAAAAGTTAGAAATGTTGCCACCTATACAAAAAATTCAGCATTCAGTATTAAATTTCCTTCATACAATTCTAAAAACAGAAGTGCCCAAAGTTTTAACTAATAGATTAATAAGATCAAACATTAACAAATCCTTGAACACAACCTCATTAAAACTCTAGCAAGAAAATTGGACTAATATCAACTTAACTGAATGTTCTTGGTCGTATTTTAGTCTTAGATTACTAAATGACTTTCTCAGATTGGGGCTAGGATTTAAGTGAAAACACATGTATTCAAAAGAAATGTTAGACATTACTTAAGGACACTATCAACATGCTGCTTTCTGGATAATACTTGTATAAGCTAACTTATACTGATTAACTTATTTAGTTATACATGTAAACATGTACAACTGTATATAGATGTTTTTCTTATTTTATTGTTTGAATTTAATTTGATGTTATGTATTTTGCAATTTTCTGTTGCTACATCCCTTATGTGTCCCCTTCTCCCTGGGTGTAGCTGAAAAAGGGTCTTTGATTTAGTCCACTTTCTCAGTAAAACAAATTAAATAAATAAATAAATAATTCAATAAATAAATATAATTGTATGTCCAATCAACTCTATTCCCTAGGATTTGTGTTTACTGTGGTAGGAACTGTGATTTGCATGCTCTTAGAAGATAATTTTTCCTTAAATATTTCTGATATTAATTAGTATATTTAAATTTTATGAGTTATTGTCTGAAGAGTACATTTGTAGAAATATGTTACTGAAGTCTTGCAGAACATTATAACAATGTTTTTTACATATGCTTTGCAAACAAAAACACTGTATTTATTGTATATATATATATATATATATATATATATATATATATATATATATCTCAACTGGTGACCCCCTATAATGGCTGGATATCAACTCCTGATGAAATGCCATAATAATCCATTGAATTCTGTAATAACTCGATTGGGGGATATTATGGTGTTTTCTTCTTTGCACGCTTACTTCACTGACGTGCATAAGAAAGTACACTGACTTTGTATGACTATGGTGGCTGCTCAGAGTCACGCTTGCTCACACAAATACAACTTATAGCATTTGTCTCTGTCAGACCTTGCACCAGTTCTTATAAAAAATAATGCCTGTGTAAGATTTGTGTTATGAAGATTTTTCACACACCCTTGGTGTGTGATAATCTCATAATACACACCTGAACAAGCATTATTCTCTATGTATTAATTTATTGCTTTCATTTTTTCTATTTTTTGTAATAATGTTTGATGTATTTTTTCCGTTTGAATTATGTAGCAACATATGCTGAACAATAAAGTCACTGACTGACTGACTGAAGTTTGACTAAATTAAGCATACACTAGATTAGCAATCCAGTGCAAGAATGTTCATATTTTATAAGTAACTGTATATCATATTCCAAATCTTGTGCAAACATTGTTTTTTTTTTTGTTTATGTCTGTTACTCAATGGGCTTATTTTTGTCAAAGGACTTGCATTTTGTCCAATATTTTCAAAGACAGTTCAAATTTAAAAATGCTTTCACATAAATGATAAATTCCTCTTAACAGTTTATTTAGTCTAAAGCTTAATAAAGGTCACATTGCATGCATTTCTACTAAATATGCTTTGTTCACAAAACACACATTCCTACCTCATTATTGCTGTGCATGATTTGACTAGTTGTGCTTTATCTTGAGCAAGTTCTGATATACGTAGTACTGTATATGTTGGCTCTTTTTTTTTTATACAATGCAATATATATATATATATATATATATATATATATACACACACACACACACACCACAGCCAAAAAACTCCATTAATGCATCAATTAGGGTTGTTTCCACAGTGACAAAAGTGTGAGAATGTGATGTTAGAGTTACCACCCCACCACCTTACCCCCAGGGCCCCATCCTCAAACCCCTATCTCTGCATTCTCCCACCCCACCCCCCACTCAACACATGCAAGCAGTGCAAGACACATTGATCATCATGGTCCAGCCACTGTATGAGTTCTGCTGCCATCAGAGTGTCTTGTGGGTAAACATGCATGCTGGGCAACCATGGGAGATGGACCACAGTAAGCATTTCTCTGTAACA
Source organism: Neoceratodus forsteri (assembly GCA_016271365.2). NCBI lineage: Eukaryota > Metazoa > Chordata > Ceratodontiformes > Ceratodontidae > Neoceratodus > Neoceratodus forsteri. The sequence continues at coordinate 602,527,097 of CM057449.1, read as the reverse complement.
AACATCAATAACAAGATTTGAGCAGATGCCTATATTTCAATTGTTAAGAAATGATGAAACACACAGTATGTTACCTATACATAGCTGTAATGGAAATAAGAGTTTGGATAACCATAGTAATGTTTTGTAGTGTACTTTACAAGCAACATATGGCAGCAACAGTTGTAACATCCAAAGCTAACCATGACATGCTGATAATGAGTATTTCCAGTTAACACAGCAGTATTACAACATGTGATGGTGCTAATTTCATACCTGAGCAGTATGTGAAAAGTACTATGAATCTGTCAGCTATGTCTGTACTGCCACCACATGCCTATGTACTGGCAGCGACACCTGCAGTGAGCCAATCGTTGAATTATTACAAATAAAAAGCAGTATGTACAGTAAAAGGTTTGTGCACACTAAGATTCACTTTATGGAAAAGATTCTCCGGCAATAATGTGTTATCATACTGTGCTGGCAGTATAGAGTCGATCATACTGCATTTGTTTTACATTACATAGTGGTATGTGAAAGGAATACAGTGTTGTGATTGTTGTGCTTACAGATGTAACTGAGTGGTATAGTGTCTTACAATCTTGCATGAGTCTGGCATGTGTGTGTGTGTGGGGGGAATGCGGAGTTAGCAGTTTAAAAATGGGGGCGTGGGTGTGGGTTGGTGGGGTGGTAACCCTAACATTGCCTTTCCACACTTTTGTCACTGTGGAAACAACCCTAACTGATGCATTAACAGAGTTTTTGTCCATGAATTTCCCTTCTTTTTGAAAAAGTGTAATATAAAAAGTAAATGGCATGTGTTGGTGGGAGCAGGCCCCGCGCTCCCACCAAGCTGTTCATTTCTGTGTAATGATATGTGTTTGTGGGTCCTGTGCTCCCACTTACACATAGGCACGGAGCCATACAGCAGCCCTATAGGCTAAGGAAGCCTTGTAACACTAATTTGCCCATATCTGGAGAACCATAGCAGCTGGTAAAAAAATTAAAGTGTGGATGTAATCATGAGAGTGAGTAGTTTTCACAAAAGTCGACTGAATCTGTATTGCACATTGTGTCCAAGACAGAGGCAGCAAAAAGCACTGTGAATACGAAGTCTGTGAGCGTAGTAGTGGTCCTCGGACATGAAAATGAGAAATTGGAGTAGTAAATCGCAAATTTCTCAGGAACCATACAAGGTAGAAAAAAAATTAAATCTCATGGGTTTTAGGACCTTCCAACCTAGTTCTGAATAAGAATATTTGTGACAAAAAGTCTGTATAGCAAACCGTTTTAGAGATACGGGCCCTGAAAGTCATCATGGATGCCGCAATGTTATCCTATGGGAACATTTCTGAACTTTGGAGTGCTGCAACTTTGGCCCCTGTAATATTTTCACAGCAAACCATAAAAAGCCACATCTGTGGTGCCAGGGCTTGCCACTCTGCAAATTTCAGCCCAAAAGACCAAACAGTTTTGTTGCAAGAGGGTGGCAAAGATTTGCAGTTATTTTGGCAGTACTTTTGCAAATTACTTTTGCAAATCACAAAAGTTTTGCAAACTAAATCACAAAAGTTTCACATTAGCGAAAGTATTTTTCTAAAAATGTAAAAATGCATTTCTGGGGGGTTTAACCCACCCAAAAAAGATATGGCTAGCATCCTCAGGACCCGACTAGGTAACACAACAATCAGTGTGTACCGAGAGGGTCCCAAATTTTAAACAGCAGGCATTTTTCTGTTCAATAACTGAAAAAAAAGTGCCCGCCTCACAAAAGTAAAAGGGCCATTTGCGACAGTAAAAATGGCCTCTCACGAAAGTTCAGTGATTTTTGTTAACTTTTCCCTTTGACTATAATGGGACATTTGTTTCTTGAATAACTTTTGAATGGTTTAATATTTTTTTCACGAATTCTTCTAAAGGCACATCAGTAACTAAGGCTGCATCTTCCCTGAAGTATTGGGACTGAATGGACAAACCATGTGGGCTGTGGCAAGAGCAAAAAAATGTGCAAAAAGTAAATTCTTTTGTGTTTTTTTGGCATTCTGTAGCTCAGCAACCGTACATCCGACCATAACGCAACTTGCCGTTAACAGAGATCTATGGTGCCAACTTGCACGTGCAAAATTTCAGGCAAATCTGTCATACAGTGGTAAAGTTGCTAAGGTGCAAAATTTGAGGATTTGCATTAAAGTGGCTACTCAACCCTAACTATAGTGGCACTACCGTACCTACTATAATATATATATATATATATATATATATATATATATATATATATATATATATATATATGTGTGTGTGTATACATATATATATATAATCATTATTATCATTATAAAATATAGTAATATTTGTATTACTAAATTTATAGCTTTACTGTTTTGTTCTTTATGAATGCTACTTGGATGCCATTTAAAATTAACTATTCTAAGTGAGGTTCCTGCTCCTCAAAATAAACATAACTAACTAACTAACTCACTAAGTGTTTATCTATTTAATATGTGATGACTGCAGAGGCATACTGAGCCAAACCTCATTTCCAGGTGTGACCAAAGGAGAGAGGAACAGGAGGGGAGTGAAATACAAAATACATAATTTTTTTCCCCAACTCTTTTTCCCTATTTTCTCCAGCCCCATAGGAACTCCCTTCAATGTGATCTAGGTAACCAGCATCCTCCTGCCCAGCCAGAGACCTCCCAGCTCAGACCTCTGCTCCTGGAGCCCCCTCCTATGCTCTTGCCCTTCCGACAACCCAGCTTCCACATACACACCTCGAGGTGGGGCCATCACCACCTACCTGGTGCTCTATCTATAATCCAGACATCAGTTGGAGTAAATTAGGAGGAATTCAGAGGCTGACTGAGTGAGGTCCAGAGATGGGTGGGGGGCTGACTGCTGGAACCATCTTTGTCCTCCCAGGTGCCAGGGCTTTTTCCTTTGTTCTGATGGTCCATGAGGCATAGACATGCAATGATGACCAGCATGTGATGGGTGCACTCCTGCACCCGCCTACAGGACATTCACCATCACCTCCATCCCCCTCTAGTGTCCTCTGGCTGTGATGCAGTCAGTCTCCACTGGGAGCAACTGGTTCAATGGAGTCCATGACCCACTATCCCCAGGAAAGGAAAGCAGTCCTCTGGTCACTCAATCATCTCCTTTCTGGCCAACTCCCAGCTCTTCAGTTTCTCTCTCAAACATGGGTTGCCAGTGTGGTGCAGGATAAGGCAGATGCCTCAGCCCTCAGTGCCAATGGTCCAATGCAAAATACATAATACATGCAATAATACCCACAGTATCACTGAATATATAAAATGTACAATATATGCAAGAACAAGGAGGCACAATTTAAAGATAGTGGGGGATGGCTCAGGGGCAACATGAAATATTTTTTCACAGAGAGAGAGTGGTGGACGCATGGAACCACCTCCCTGAGGAGGCTGTGGGGTCAAAAACAGTGAGGGCATTCAAGAATACATGGGACAGCCATAAGGCAATTATAGTTGAGGGTAGGAGGAAGTAGGCTGTTGGTTAACTAGAATCTACAGCATATCCAATAGGTAGGGAAATGGGCAGACTGGGTTGGCCAAGTGGCCCTTATCTGCCATCAAAGTCTATGTTTCTATGTTTCTATAGCTACAAAGAAGGATGCAGCACTAGTTAATGCTATAAGTTCTCCATACATGGGTGATATCATTTTAAACTGGCTGGATGCAATAATTTCCAAGTAATGGTAGTAATAGTAATGGTAGTTCAAATGTCAATTTTGAATATGCAGTACCTTGCAAAAAGTTTGTATTAAAAACAGTTGTATGTGCAATATAGTCACTCCAGTACATTTTGGCAGAAAAATAGCTGTTCTGTTGTGTCTTCTAGGATATCATAGAAACATATGAACATACAAATTTTCCAGCAGAAATAGGCCACCTGGTTTATCAAGTCTGCTCGAGTGTACAGATAGCACCCTCACCTTGCAGCTGCCCTATGCCACTGCCCTTACCAATTAACCCCCTCTCACCTTGTCCCATCCCCTTTTGAAACTACCCACTGTCTTACAGGCTATCACCTCCTCCAGTAGAGCATTCCATTCTGCCATGACTGTCTCCGAGAAAAAGTGTCTCCTCATTTCTATCATAAATCTTCCCCTGTCCAATCTAAGGCCATGCCCTCCCATGTCCCTCCCCCTCCTCAGCCTGAGTATCCCTTCAGTGCCTGCCTTGTTTATCCCCTTTAGGTACTTAAAGGTCTCAATCATATCCCCCCATTTCCTTCTCCCCTGCAAGGAGTACATGTTCAGCTCTCTCAGCCTCTCCTCATATGGTCTGTCCTACAATCCCTGGCTCATTCTTGTTGCCCTGCATTGTACTCCTTCCAGTAATTTCACATCTTTCTTTAGATATGGGTGCCACAATTGCTCACAGTACTCCAGGTGCGGCCTGCCCAGTGCCCTGTAGAGAGGCAGGATCACCTCCCTGCTCCTGGAAGAGATCCCTCTCGAGATGAAACCCAGTATCTTGTTGGCTTTCACTGTCACCCTCCTACACTGCTCTCTATTGTTAATCTTTCCTGTTACAACCACCCTTAGATACTTCTCCTTCTTGGTGGAACCTAGCTGCACCCTTCCCAGCTGGTAACCCATCCCTGGGTTCTTTGCTCCAAAGTGCAGGACTTTGCACTTTTTCACATTGAACCCCAACTGCCATGCTTCTGACCACTCCACCAATTTGGTCAGGTCATCCTGCAGCCCCTGTCAACCTGCTACATTGTCCACCACCACCCCCAACATAGAAACATAGAAGTTGTTGGCAGATAAGGACTTCTTGGCCCACCTAGTCTGCCCTATATTCCCTACCTACTCTGCTACCACAGACCCTTCTCAATCTCTGGTCTTTTTCCACACTTGACACACTTCTAAGGTTCCCTTGTGTCTATCCCATGCATGATTGAATCCTGTTACCATTTTAACCCCCACCACCTCTTCTGGGAGTCTGTTCCAGGTGTCCATCACCCTTTCCATGAATAAGTATTTCCTCACATCTCTTCTGAGCCTCCCCCTGCTCCAGCTTCATAGTGTGACACCTTGTCCTGGAACATCTTTTTCTATGGAAAATGCTATCTTTCTGTTACTTATTAATACATGTGAGGTATTTGAATGTGTCTATCATATCCCACTTTCTCTCCTTTTTTCTAGAGATATTTCTAGATATTTTGTTCTTTGAGCTGGTCCTCATAGATGCAGGCCTTAAACCATTTTGGTAGCCCTCATTTGTACCACCTCTATCCTATCTATGTCCTTCCAGAAGTGGGGTTTCCAGAACTGGAGACAGTATGTATTCAAGGTGGGGTCTCACCAGTGATCTATACAGGGGTAATACGACTTCCCTTTTTCTGCTGATGATGCCCCTCCCAATGCAACCAAGCATCCTGTTAGCCTTCCCCACTGCCTTATCACACTGCTTGGCTACCTTCAGGCAATCAGAAACTATTACTCCTAGGTCCCTTTCCTGCTTTGTGGTTGCTAATATAGTATATCCCTGATCAATTGATACATTGCCCCTGGGTTTCTGTGCCCAAAGTGCATGACTTTGCACTTTTTTGCATTGAAACCCAGCTGCCATTACATTGACCATTCTTCCAGTTTCTTCAGATCATCCCTCATTATTTCCACCCCCCCGCTGTGTCCACTCTGTTGCAGATTTTTGTGTTATCCACGAACAGATATACTTTCCCCTTCTAGCCCTTCCAAAATGTTGCTAATAAAGACATTGAAGAAAACCAGGAATAGTACTGATCCCTGTGGCACCCAGCTGTTCATCTTGCCTTCCTCAGGGTCCTGAGTTTAATTCCCCATAGGTTATGTTATTTCAGTAATACTAGGAAAAGTGTACTGCATAATGCTGAATGCTGCTACAAGCTATAAAGGACATGGTGTCAGTGACACAAAACAAACCGCGAAACAAAATCCCCCACATACTTATAAGTACAGCATTGTGTACTAGGCTAGAAGGATCCTGATTGAGAAGTCAGAGAACTATTAAACATTGGCTAAGGCAGCCTGTACATAATGGATGGTGATTCTAAAAAATAAATAGTCTTAAAATATTCACCAGTGAGTGGGTCTTTTCTCCACTGTGTGGCTGATTTACCCTTTGGTTTGTGAAGCAGATCCATCCTGATCTTTGTCTTTACAGGCTGGGTGAGACAGACTGGTCTTAGTGTGGTGTTTTTTTTTCTGCTATTACCACACTTAGCCCTCTGTTATTTTATATAATACATTTGGATGGATTACTTGTTAATGTACTTTGCCTTATTCTTCCTCATATCAGTCATCTCGCCGGTTCTGCCCACATCAGCCCCTTAACCGCCTTCTCAAGACTTAGCTCCATTTCCTTCAGACACCATGGCTTACCCCCAAGGGTGGGGCCATTGGGATGAGACCCTTGCCCCCAACATAGACTGGGTCAGTGTTCATCTGGAGAAAAGTGCCTCAGCCACTGGTGGAGGGACTGTGGTGAACAGCAGATGTCCTCCTGCAGGTACTGGTAGCGTTTTTCCCTTGTTTTCTCTTGATGTTGAGAGATCCCTTGAGCTGATGAAGCATGCATGTGAGTGTGTCATATGGCATTGTCATCCTCCCCCTCTTCAGCTGCTCTGCTTGCACTGCCACTTGTGGTTACTGAGGTGGCAGTAGCAGACAGGAGGCAATCAACTCTTCCTCACCAGAGGTGGAGGGCATCTATGAGACAATCTGCTCACCTCTCCAGCTGGCACGTCAATGAAACAGGCTCCTTTCTATACCAGGATCATCAGTATCACGAGCGATATCCCTACTGCTACACAAGCAGGCTGGTAGCTTACTGTTTGGTTTCATTGCAGTTCCATATACAGGGAAAGGGAAGACAGGGAAATAACTACTGACCACTTCATGTGGAGAAAGTAGCATCCATGTATACATACAATATATATATACCTGTATATATATATATATATACATACTATATATATATGTATATATATATATATATATATATATATGTATACAGTAGTGCTACCATAATTAAAGTTGAGGAGCCATTTCTATATTAAACCCCAAAACTTTGCACCTTAATAACTTTGCAACCGTTTGATGGATTTGCCTGAAATTTGGAATTTATGATCAAGAACCATAGGCCTTGGGATCTGCCAAGTTTCATACTGGTCGGATATACGGCTGCAGAGTTTTAAGTGTGATCACAATGCAGTGTTTAAAGCTTTCTGGAATTCTATAATTCGCGCCTACAGGTCGTCGGTTTCGACCAACGAAATCTTAGAAGCGTGCGGCTGGGGTCCCGATGTGCCTTTCGATTTCTGTGAAAAAATATTAAACAGTTCAAAAGTTATTCAAAAAACAGTTTCCATTATAAGTCAATGGGAAAAGTTAAAAGTTCAACACTTTCTAAATGCATTTTACTTTCTGAAATGGGCCTGTTACTTTCGCAAATCAGCCATTTTGTTTTCAGTTGGTGATCAGAAAATGGTTGGCATTTAAATTTGGGACCCTCTAGCAACCTAATTTTTTGTATTCACCTAGTAGGGCCCTGAGGATGCTTGCCATGTCTTTATTTTGGTAAAAACACCCCAGAAATGTTTTCAAAATTCTGAAAAGTACTTTCACAAATTCTTCGTTGCTCACGAAAGTGTCACAAATGCGTAAAGCTTTATGAAGATTATGACAGTAGTTTTCTAGTCTGTGGGAAAATGACAGCAATTCTTTGGCACTGCGCTGCAAAAGAACCGTTGGGAGTTTTGAGCTGAAATTTGGAGAGTACGGAGCTGAGATCTCACAGATGTGCCTTTCAGTGTTGTATTGAAAAAATATTACACAGCGGCAAAGTTATGGCACTCCAAAGTTGACAGTCTTTCCCATAGGATAACATTACGGTGCCCGACGCATTACAGAAATCCTTTGGATCCCTGCTGCAAAATAACGGTTTGGTCTTTTTTCCTGAAATTTGGAGGGAAGACAGCCAACAGTCCACAGATGTGCCTTTCAGTGGTTTGGTGAAAAAATATTACAGGGAGACAAAGTTATGGTGCTCCAAACCTCTCTTTTTTTCCCATAGGATAACATTACGGCATTCGCCGCGCCTTTCAGGGCCCGTATCTCGAAAACAGTGCGAGATATGGAGTTTTCTTCGGAAAATTTCTTAGCCCCCTAGGTACAAAACTAGCCAGGACAGTCATAAATCATACGAATTTTAAATTTTTTTTCTACGTCATACGGTTCCTGAGATATAACTTATTTAGTATTCCAAGTCCTCATTTTCTGCTCCGATACCCATTATTATGCATACATTCTTTGTACTCACTGTCTTTCTCTATTCAGCTTTTTGGGAAAACCAGCCTGTGCACTTACATTACTGTTACCATTGCCCTTTCCACTTGTGGTTCCATACCCGTTCACTTACCCGTTGACGCCTGCGCCACCAATGCAGGTCATCCCCGCGCTTTACTTGCGCTATGCGTTTCTGTTACTTTTTGCCATTTGTGTGTACCGTACTGTTTCTCTTTCTGTTTCACTTTGCGTCACCATGCCAATTGCCATTTCGATTTACAGGCACCATGTTACTATGTGACAAGACATCACGTGGCACACCGTTCCTGTCTACGCCACCGTGTTCGTTATCCTTTCTGTTCTCATTCACGCTTGCGTTACCTTGTGCGCCACTGTTAGCGCTTCTGTTTGCATTGCTGTTCCTGATACTATGCCACAAGACATCATGTGGTGGGAGTGTGGGGCCCTTTGGGCCCCGCGATCCAGCTGCTTCATTACGTGCCGGGAGCGCAGGGCCCTATGTGCATTATCCTTTGTGTTTTCATTTGCTCTTGCTTTTCTGTTATTTTTGGCCATTTCTGTCTACAGTACTGTTTCTCTTTCTGTTTCACTTTGCATCACCATGCCCATTGACATTTTCATTTGCAGGCACCATGTTACTATGTGATAACACGTCACGTGGCAGACCATTCCCGTCTACACCACCGTGTGCGTTACCCTTTCTGTTCTCATTCGCGCTTGTGTTACCATGTGTGCCACTGTTAGCATTTCTGTTTGCATTACTGCTCCTGTTACTATGCCACAAGACATCAGAGTGCTGGGGCCCGCCCCACCAGTGCATTACAATTCACTGTTTCTCGCTACCATTCTCAAAAGAAGGAAATTAGAGGCAAAACCCATTTAATGCATTAGTTAGGGTTGTTCCACAGCGACAAAAGTGAGGAAATTCGCTGTTAGGGTTGAAAACCCTAACTCCGAATTCACCCCCAGCACCACACACACACACACATTCAAGTATGGGGGAGGACCAAGTCAACACAACCAATGACAGACATCCAGCAGCAGGTGACAGAAATAACAAACAATTGTCTAAATGTACTACGAGACATCCCCACCCTCCTGACCAGATACTGCATGCTCAGTGGAGATCAACAGCAAAACTGAGGCCATGTACACCAAACGTACACATCCCTGATTGCAGCTGCACACAATGTACCACACTTAGTAGTTGCATGGCCTTACCTACCGATGCTCCACACCAGACCAGACCACATGTGGTGGGCCACCTGAGCAATAGAGTTCAGCAAAACCAAGGAGTTGTACAGGTATAATATCTCTGATTATAACAAGGGTTTGAGAAATGCAGCTTTCTAATTGACTGTAAACATTGTAACAGCCTTATGTTTACTTTTTATTAACATACATGTAGAGCCTAATCACATGATGAACATGGTTTAATGTTGTTTAAAAAACAGTTTTATTATGGTAGCAGTAAGCCACTCCCAGGTATTATGTTAATGGTCAGTTTATCACTGTCTAGCGACATGTGGCACTCGGCTATGCCTCATTCAACATTAAACCCCCACAGGGTGATTAACAGACCATTTAACATAACTGTTGGTCATGCCTTATTGCTAATTGTCTTTATGGTAGATAGTCTCCTCTGCTAGGCACTGTAACAGCTTTGCAACACAGTGTCCCACCAGTTACACCATACACTGTCTAGTTACTGGAGAATGGCTGTGAATATGAACTCATGAAGATGAACAGTGTAACTTGATCATTACAGTCATCGAAACCTTAGTGTGATTATAACTGACAGAGTCAGTGATGAGAATAACCCTGCTGTCCTAGTACACTTACCCCATTGTGAGTTATATCAATACTAAAAGACATTCTGTTTATATCTACACCATACCTACTTGATTCCTGTTGTACCACAATTAACATAGTTATCACTTTGATAGCATCAGTGACAGAAGTGTGGCAAACCCAAACACTAGGCATTCAGCCTGAGTATGAAACAACTGTTAAAAAAAATTACACTGTGTCCATAAGTGGCATAGATCACTCATTGCAACAATAGTAAATGTATTACTATTTGAATAAGTTAGTCATCACCGATGCAATGAGATTGTCTTTATCAGGTACAACATACTCAGTAAGTGCCTACAGGAAAATCTATCCATTATACATCTCCGATACAGGTACGTCATTGTTGGCTCAGTAGTGCTATGATATTTAGAAGTTGCTTGGCCTGATCCATGCAATCACAATGTTTCTTACAAAGAATACTTACTGCATCTTTAGTATTGGAACACACTGAAGGTCTATGTATGTACATGAGCAGTACACCTTCATCAGTAAGAATGCATTTGATACTGGCAGTACGAATTTCAGAGCATTGAACAGGCAATGCTTTTCCATACACTTACATCAGCCTCTCTATCTTGAGTAAACCATTGCAGTAAATGTACTACTATGTAAATCACCTACTAAATGTAACACTACTTTTATCTTGAGCATGCTAGTGTCTTGTGGTTAATTTATGTACTTCTCTTAATTAATGTATACTCACTAGTGTTTAAACCTTTCTACAACTGTCATCATGCACCTTCAGCATTTATATTGACTAATGGCACAGTACCAGTTGTGGTGTGGTGTGGGGCATCAGTAGGTAAGGCCATGCAACTACTAAGTGTAGTACGTTGTGTGCAGCTGTAATCAGGAGCTTGTGTACGTTTGGTGTACAGCAGCCTCAGTTTACTGTTGATCTCCACTGAGCATGCAGTACCTGGTCAGGTGGGTGGGATGTCTCGTAGTACATTTAGACAATTGTTTGTTATTTCTGTCACCTGCTGCTGGATGTCTGTCATTGGTTGTGTTGACTTGGTCCTCCCCCATACCTGAATGTGTGTGTGTGTGTGTCTGTGTGTGTGTGTGGTGCTGGGGGGGATGAATTCGGAGTTAGGGTTTTCAACCCTAACAGCGAATTTCCTCACTTTTGTCACTGTGGAACAACCCTAACTAATGCATTAAATGGAGTTTTTTGCCTCTAATATATATATATATATATTGCAAAAAACTTCATTAATTCATCAGTTAGGGTTATCATTACAGTGACAATAGTTTAGAAATTAAATGTTAGGGTTACTAACCGTACCCCCCAACCTCACTCTCCACACATCAACAGGCATTGGGGTGTGCCTTGGGGTTGTCGACCCTAAGTCTCAACCAATTCCATTTATAAGGAAGCTGAGTGGTACAGTATAGGACAATGGGATGAGAGATGAGAATTAGGCCCAATGACCCCAGGGCACACCCTGATGCCTTTTGGTGTGTGGAGAGTGGGGGTGGGGTGTTAGGGTTGGTAACCCTAACATCAAATTTCCAAACATTTGTCACTGTAATGACATCCCTAAGTGATGCATTAGTGTCATTTTCTGCAATAAGTTTCCATTCTTTCTGAGAAAGTGTAATGTTACTTGTATGTGGTTGTGGGAGTGCAGGGCCCTCCAGGCCCAATACTCCCATCATGCAAACATTTTGTAACTGATTTTAATGTGGGAGCACAGGGCACAGAGGGCCCTGGGCTCTCATCTATACATAAGTGCACTGATATTTTAATGATATTACATCTCCATGTAGTAGCGCAGAGCCCTCCAGGCCCTGTGCTCCCACTACTGAATAATGTATGGCTCTGCACTCCCATTATTGCATAATGGGATCCAAATGTGGGAGTACAGGGTGCTATGGGACATGCACTCCCATGTACCCATAAGTATTGAAACACAGCGCATGCCTAGAGCCATTCCAGGTAACCCTTGCGCTGCAAAAGTTGCAATATCTCAAGAACTGTATGAACTTTGGAAAAAATTCTTTAGCAGTTGTATTCATGGCCTGGCCACATCCAAGAAAGATGCATTTAGCAAAAAATCTGTATCTTGAACTGTTTTCTAGATATAGCTGCTGAAAGGTGCCATGACCACCACAACATCATACTATGGGAAAATTTGCAACTTAGGAGTGCTGTAACTATGTAACCAGTATATATTTCTTCACCAAACCAGCAAAGGGCACATCTGTGGGGCAAGGGCTTTCCACCCTGCAAGTTGCAGCCCAAAAGTCCTAACCATTTTCTTGCTATGAAGTGGCAAAGAAGCTGTTTTTTGGGGTTGTTTACGTGCTTTCACTTTCAGATCATGTATTTTCCCCCACAGGCTATAGTGGGAAACATTAACGTTTAATAACTTTTGAACAATATGTATTTTTTCACCAAACCTTCAAAAGGCAAATCTGTGAGACAAAGGCTTTCTACCCTGAAAATTTCAGACCACAACCTAAAGCCGTTTCTGAGATAGAGGTGGACAAATGAATGTCAAAAAACATGTATTGTTTTTGTTTTTGAAACACTCTATATCTCAAAAAACACAAGACAGATTCCCCCACAACTTGATAGGTCATGAGATCTACCCTTAGACATTATGCATGCTGCATTTCCTGCGAATCTGCTGAATGGTTCCAAAGTTATTAACGTTCAAACATTTGGGTTTAACATAGAAGTTACCTTTCACCCTAACTATACTGGCACTACCATGATAGTATAATAAATACACACATATATATATATATATATATATATATATATATATAATAGTGGCACAGTAGTGCCACTATAGTTAGGGTTGAGTACCCCATTTAAGGTTAAAGTGTGAAATTTTGCATCTTAATAACTTTGCCACCTTATGACAGATGTGCCTGAAATTTGGCAGACACAGAGCAGTACCACAGATCTCTGTATCCACCAAGTTGTGTAACAGTCAAATATACAGTTGTGGAGTTATAAAGTGACATTCTGTAGCACATTTACGCTTTTTTGTGCATTCTTTGCTCGTGCCTACAGGTAGCACAGTTTGCGCAACCAGTCCAAAAACTTCAGGAAACATGTAGCCAGGGTCCCTGATGTGCCTCTAAAAGCTTTCATGAAAAAAAATTAAACGGTTCAAAAGTTATTCAAAACACAAGTTTCCCATTATAGTCATTGGTAAAAGTTAACAAAAAGTTCAACAGTGTTGCAAATGCAGTTTTTAGTCTCACAAGTGACCCCTGTAGTGTCATGAGTCAGCCATTTATTTTTCAGTTAGTGGTCACAGAAATGCTTGGCATTTAAATTTGGGACCCTCTAGTGACACAATTATTTTGTGCTCCCCTAGTCAGACCCTGAGGATGCTAGCCATGTCTTTTTTGGGGGGTTAAACACCCTAGAAATATATTTTTTAAATTTTTGTAAAAAGTAGTGTCGCAAAGTAGTGTCGTACTCACAACACTTTCGTGATTTTATTTGCGAAAGTGTCATGATTTGTGACACTATTTTGCAACAATATGCCCAAAATAACAGGAATTCTTTGCCACCCTGCTGCAAAACAATGGTTTGGTCTTTTGGGCTGAAAGTTAGAAGGAAGAAAGTCAATATCCAACAGTTGTGCCTTTTTGTAGTTTGGTGACAAAATATTGCATGGATGGAAAGTTACGGTGCTCCAAAGTTGGCACTTTTTCTCATAGACTAACATTGCTGCGTCTACCGCACCTTTTGGGTCCCTTATCTCAGAAAAGCTTTGAGGTACAGACTTTTCATCAGAAAAATTCTTAGCCACCCGGTAGGGGGATAAGTGTAAAACTAGCCAGGAGAGTAATAATTTATATGAAATTTTAATTTGTTTTCTACGTCTTATGGTTCCTGAGATACTGTATAAGCAATTTAGTATTCAAAGTGCTCATTTTCTGCTCTGAGGTCCATTATTATACATACATTCTTTGAATTCACTGTGTTTCTCTATGCAGCTGTTGGTGAAATAAAGGATGTGCGATTTCGTTACTGTCACAGTTAGCGTCCCCATTTGCGTTTCCATAACTGTTTCCATTAGCGTTCCCGTCTACATCACCGTGTGCGTTACCCTTTGCCTTTTTATTTGTGCTTGCATATGTGTTACTGTTACCATGTGCATTTCCATTACTGTTTCTGTTTGCATTTCCTTTTGCGTCACCATGTGAATTTCCATTTGCATTTGCATACACGCTTCTATTTATATTTGCATTTCTGTTTGTGTTTCCTTTGGTGTCATCATTGCTGTTACCGTAACTGTCTGCGTTTTCAATTACATTACCGTGCCTGTGTGCATTACGGTTTGCGTTTCCATACACACTTTCATTTGCATTTCTGTTTTCAGTAACATTTGTACTTGTGTTTGTATTGCCATTTGTGTTATCATTTACGTTTGCATCACCATGTACATTAGCATTTGCGCTTGTGTTTGCGTTGCTGTTACTTCACTATTTATAGTGCACATTCTCAAAAAGAAGGGAAATTCATGGCAAAAAACTCTGTTTAATGCATCAGTTAGGGTTGTTCCACAGTGACAAAAGTGAGTAAATTCAATGTTAGGGTTCCCACCCCCTTGCACCCCACCTCCACCCCGCCACCACCAACAGGCATTGGGATGTACGTTGGTGTCATCGGTCCTAACTCTCACCCCATTCTCCTAAACTGCACCACCTCAGCTTGTTTGCACATGGGATGGGGTGAGAGTTAGGACCAATGACCTCAATGCACACCCCGATGCCTGTTGGTGGTGGCATGGTGGGGGTGGGGTACAAGTGGGTGGGAACCCTAATATCACATTCTCACTTTTGCAGTGGAACAACCCTAACTGAGGCATTAAATGGAGATTTTGCCATGAATTTTATATATATATATATATATATATATATGTGTAGTGTAGTGTATGTATATATATATATATATATATATATATATATATATACACAACACACACACCACATATATATATTATAGTGGTATGGTAGTGCCACTATAGTTAGGGTTGAGGAGCCATTTACATGTTAAACCCCAAATTTTGCACCTTAATAACTTTGCAACCATTTGACAAATTTGCCTGAAATTTGGAATACACAATTAAGACCCATACGCCTTGGGATCTGTCAAGTTTCGTACTGGTCGCATATACAACTGCAGAGTTATTAAGCATGATCTGTGCGCGTGTTTACGCTTTTCTGGAATTTTATTGTCGTACCTACAGGTTGCACTGTTTGCATGACCAGTCCAGAATCTTCATGGAACATGTGGCCTGGGTCCCCGATGTGCCTTTTGAATATTTCGTGAAAAAATATTAAATGGTTCAAAAGTTATTCAAAAAACAATTTCCCATTATAAGTCAATGGGAAAAGTTACAAAGTTCAACAGTGATATAAATGCCCTTTTTAGTGTTGCAAATGGCCCTTTTACTGTCACAAATCTGCCATTTTGTTTTCAGTTAGTGATCAGAAAAATTCTTGGCATTTAAAATTGGGACCCTCTAGCAACCTAATTCTTTTTATATTCACCTAGTCAGGCCCTCAGGATGCTAGCCGTGTCTTTATTTTGGGGTAAAACACCCCAGAAATATGTTTTTCAAGTTTCTTGAAAAAGTACTTTCACAAAGTACTGTCGCACTTGTGACACTGTCGAATGAATTTGCGAAAGCTTTTGCAAACTTCGACGGTACTTTTCTAGGCTGTGTGAAAATGACAGCAATTCTGTGGCACCCTGCTGCAAAAGAACAGTTTGGTGTTTTGGTCTGAAATTTGGGGGGAACACAGCCAACATCTCACAGATGTGCCTTTCAGTGTTTTGTTGAAAAAATATTACATGGCGGCAAAGTCGGCACTCCAAAGTTGATGCTTTTTCCCATAGGATAACATTACGGCATCCGACGCATTACAGGAATCCTTTGGCGTTGGATGCCGTACCATTCTCCTACACCTCTGCTTCTTTACACATGTGATGGGGTGAGAGCTATTGCCGACAACCCTAATGTGCACCCTGATGCTGGTTAGGGGTGTGGGCAGGGGGGCCCAAGGGTGTCTTTCAACCCTAACAGTGAATTTCCTTGCTTTTGTCGGTGTGGAACAACCCTAACTAATGCATTAAACAGAGATTTTGTCTCTAATATATATATATATATATATATATATATATATATATATGTATATACATATATGTATTTATATATTATAGGTGTGGTTGTGCCCCTATAGTTAGGGTTGAGTAAGCAGTTTAATGTTAAACCCCATACTTTGCACATTAATAACTTAGCAACCATTCAATAAATATACACAAAATTTGTAATGCATGGTCTTAGATGCTAGATCTCTTGATATGCCGTGTTCCATTATGATAAAATTTCCGGTTTTCATACAGTGAAGTGCCAAAAAATGCATTTTTTGCCTTTTTTGTCCATTTTTGCTGATTTTTGACCATCGCACTTCGGCTACACTGTTTGGACTTTTAGTCTGAAATATTCAGGGTAGAAATAGGTTTCCCCCAAAAAATAATCCAGCGTTGGTTTGGTGAAAAAATATTACTCCATTCCGAGGTTATTTAATTTTGAATGTTTAGGTTTGGAAAATGCTCAGTACAGTCTTTGCAAAATATTTATGTTTTGCAAAAGAGGATTTGTCTCGCAATCAAGAAGTTTGTCACCTTACAAACAGGGATTTATAAAATACCCATTCATGAGGAAAAATTCCCCTTTCATGAGCAGCCACCTTGTTTTTGTTTTTTCAGAGAAACAAAATACTGTATCTTGCTCCATGGATGTGTTGTGTAGTAATTGAAGCATGGGTTTTGTTCAGGGTGACACCCTCTACAAACCCATGGCTTTAATTTACTTTGTTTGTGTGAAAAAATGGCTGTTTTTAATTTAAAAAAATCATTGTTCGTCACTTGCTTCTGATCCTTGTCTGCGAGGTAAAAAATCCTTGTTCACAAGTCGATCCTTGTTCGCGAGCTATCAAAATCCTTGATCACGATTTCTGGACCAGATGACCCTATCTCTCAAACTAGGATTGGCTGCCGAACAGGGGTTTTGTCAGCTCATGAAAGGGGATCAGCTTGCAAAAGGGGCTTTTGACAGCTCACAAAAGGTGAGTGTTTTTTTTTCAATCCCCTTTCGTAAGCTGTCAAAATCCCCTTTCACCAGCCGATCCCCTTTCACGAGTTGACAAAATCCTTGATTGTGATTTCTGGACCAGATGGCCCTATCTTGAGAACAAGGATTGTCTCACAAACAGGGATTTTGTCACCTCATGAAAGGGGATTGGTTGGTAAAAAGGAATTTTGACAGCTCATGAAAGGGTATTGGTTTTTCAAATCCTCTTTCACGAGATGTCAAAATCTCTTTTCGTGAGCCAATCCCTTTTTGTGAAGTGACAAAATCTTGTTTGTGAGATCAGGACCAGATTGCCAAAATCTGATAAAGAAGGAGTTCTCACAAGAGGGGAATTTGACAGCTCGTGAATGGGGACTTACCCCATGAATGGGGATTTTGTCATCTCACGAACAAGGAATTTAAAAACTTTCCTAGTGTGCTGCTAATAAATGGCTTGGTCTTTTAGATTAAAATTTGCAGGGTTAAAAGGGGGTGTCCCACAGATGTGAATTATGCTGTTTAGGTGCAAAAAGTTTCATCAGTTCCATAACTGTGCCATTACGAAGTTGAGACATTTCCCATAGGATAACATTGCAGCGACCATAGCACCTTTCAGTGCCCATTTCTCGAAAATGATTTGAGATAAGGATTTTTCACTCTGGGTAGCTTAGTTCACCTGAACTAAGCATAGCATGGAGGTTTCAAAGTCATGGTTACAACTGCAGTGGAATTTTTTTCATAGCTGCTACGGTAACTAAGATATTGGCAAATTAGTGTTACAAGGGTTCCTTTTCAGCCCTACAGGGCTGCTGTACGGCTCTATAGTTATGTGTAAGTGGAAGTGCAGGGACCAGAGGGCCCACACTACCACATATTCATACTGTATCAATATGCAAAAATGGCAGGGCCCCGCGCTCCTACCCACACATGCCAGTTACCAGTTATATTAAACTTTCTCAAAAAGTAAAAAAATTCATTACAAAAAACTTTGTTAATGCATCGGTTAGGGTTGAATTGACAAAAGAAGGGAACTGAGGCATTAGGGTTGACACCCTAACACCCCCACACCCTACCACCCCACCCCCAACCACCACAGACCAACAGGTAGTGGGGTGTGCCTTGGGATCATCATGGCCTAACTCTTACCCCATTCTCCTATACTGTATCATGTGAGGTTTGTTAGACATGGAATGGGGTGAGAGTTAGGGCCTAAAATTCCAAGGCACACCCCATCACCTGTTGGTCTCTGGTGGGTAAGGGTGGGGTGGTAGGGTGTTCGAGAGTTTTAGGGTCTTAACCCTAATGCCTCATTTCTTTATTTTTGTCACTTCAGCCCTAACTGATGCATTAGCAAAGTGTTTTGCAATGAATATGTATTATATGTATATGTGTTTGTGTATGTGTATATCTATATGTATATATATGTGTGTGTGTATATATATATATATATATATATATATATATATATATATATATATATACATACTGTATAATTGTGTGTGTGTATATATATATATATTTATGCATTGAGGTGAGGATAAAAAGTGGCAAATAACAGCAGTATTTCTGGCTGGTCAGACCTACAGTGAGAATATCGCATTTATCCTCACTGTAGGTCATTTATCCTCATTGTAGGTAATAACCAGGCACTATCTGCACTTCAGCATAACAGCTCACAAAGGTTTTGATTGGTGGTAGCTGGCAGCATGAGCAGCACAATTAGAATGCACCTGCTCACTTGCATTCCAGCTCCCACTGGCAGTTTCTTTTCTCTCCAGCAGCACACAGAACAGTTTCATTTTCTCCCCTGTTATTTCACTATAACTTATTTAAAAAAAAATCAACTTTCAACTTCACACAATGTTAATTACCATTTCTCCTAAAGGTCCAAAATACCAGACAAAACACAGTGAATTATTTTCATTGTCTCCCCAACCCACTTTCTTTCACCAAATATAAAAAAACAACAACTTTTATCCTCACACAAAACATTAATTTCCTTCAAACCCCAGTACACAAAAAAGCAACCAACTCACTCTTTTTCACTCTTACCACTCTTCCCAACAGCACAATGGCACAGCATCCTGATGCAAAAGTTCAGTTTCAGAGAACACAACACTCAGTCATCCGGAAACAAAAATAAATAAATAAAGACATGCCTATTTTAAAAAAAAATGAAAATGACACTGATAAAAAAACTTGACCCATTGCATAAATGGAACATACAATGCCTCCATCAAAAATATCTCTGATATTTTTGATGAAATATCATATATATATATATATATATATATATATATATATATATATATATATATATATATATATATACAGTATATACAGTATATATATATATATATATATATTCTCATTGAAAAAACTCTGTTAATGCATCAGTTATGGCTGATATTCACACCAACAAAAGTGTTGTAAATTGACCTTAGGGTTTCCTACCCTACTACCCCACTTCCCAGTATTCCATAGACCATCAGGCACCAGGGTGTGCCTTGAAATTGTCCTAACTGATGCATTAACATAATATTTTGCAATTTATCTCCTTACTTTTTCAGATAGTGTAGTCATATCCTGAATGTCCTGTGGGAGTGCAGGGCCCTCTAGATCATGCGCTTCTATACAGCCATTGTTGTTAATATACAATAATGGCTTCCTTAGGGTGCCACTACAGACCAAGGAGGTAGTAAACTTTGATGTGTTATTGACCGTAAATGTTCAAATACTTTTCCATTTGAACAGTGAAGTTTGAACTGGAAATTACTATAAATGGTAATTTTCTGTCTGAACAGTAAAGTTTGCACTATTAATAAGTGTGAAGGTTATTTACCTTTCGATCAGTAAAATTCAAACTGTTAATAATTTAAAGTTTGAACTGTTAATAATTGAGAATGGTAATTACTAAGTGAGGGATGGGGGACATGATTTTCAGTAAAAAAAAACATATTTGCTGTATACATATACTAATTTTAAGATAGACGTCAAACTAAGCAGATCACTGAGACCTAAATAAAGGTATTGTGCAGTCCTTACCATGTAGTACTTGCATACAACACTATTTTTAAAATTATTAGAAAAACAAGATGGCTGACATCACAAACAGTATTTATCTTAGCAGTAAATCATAAGTATTAACAGTTTGGATGGTTCTCAGTTACATGCCTGTCTGGTGACTATCCAAAACAGTGTTATAACTCTAAAAAAAATAATATTACTTCAGGAAACTATCAAAAGGCATACTCTTGGTACAGAACCCATTATCCTTGAAAATTTCATGTAAAACTATCATGCCGTCTGAGCAGTAGATCTTGGCAAAAAAAAAAAAAAACATGTTATGTCAATGGGAAAACTGATGTTTTTTTTTGTTTTTCACCATTTAATATCTCAAAAACCATACAACATGCTGTCATGAAACTTTTCACATTTTGAGACACTGGCACCATGACCGAGCTTGCCAAATATTGAGTAATTTCATGAAAGAATGACAAAGTAATTGAGGTGAAAAATGTTGGATTTAACATTGATGTGCTGTACCAACCCTAGTTATACTGGCACTAGTGTGCCAGTATAAAATATGTAATAGATAACCTACCACAGGGTGTGCTGTCTTGCTCTGATATAGGAACACCTTGGTGTGTGTTCCACACATGTATCATAGCATGACTGCAAGCCCTGTTGTGGGTTATCTATATTATAAAATGGCCACAAATATTTGGGGGGGGGCCAAAAGTAGTCCCTGCGTGGCACAAATAAGTGTTTAATTTACAGTAGATGGTCTGATTCATCCTGCCATAATTGTGATAAGTTTCTGTTAAATGTGATCATTATCTGGTTGATCCTGCCATAACTATTAAAGAAAAAGTCATTTAAAATAATTATCTGGTTGATCTTGCTACTTGCAGTCTGTGTTATACTATAATCACTTCACTTTTCATCTTCTAATGTAGTGTGACCAAGCAGTGTTTGTGGCATAAAGGAGGTGAAGGCAGAGGTTTCAAATAAGCCATTCTAAACTGAAAAAGCATGTAAAGTGCATTTTTTATATTAAATGTTTCTAGCATTGTGTAAAAGGAGCCACAGGCAGTACACTTTTCATCCAGTAATATAGCATGACTGAGCAGAGTTAATGGTGCTAAAGGACATGCACACAGAGGCTTAAAAGTACATACTCAGTAGGACTTGATAACATATCCCCCAAAATGTTGAAACTATAATCACCACAAACTGCTACTCCACTAAATTTATTGTACCAAAGATCACTGGCTATGTGTGAGATTCCTGCAGATGGTTAGCTGCTACAGTTGTTCCAATTCATAAAAAAGGAAGTAGAACTAATATTGTTAATTACAGGCCTATAAGCCTTACGTTGGTGTCAGGAAAAATTATGGGGTCTATTTTAATGGATATGAAAAATGAAAACATTATAAATAATGGTCACTCTGATGATAGGCAGCATGGATTTAGGGTGGGGAGGTCGTGCATAACGATTTGTTATTTTTCTATGAAAAAATATCAGAATCACTGGATAAGGGGTCATCTGTGGATTGCATTTTTTGGGACTTTGCAAAGGCCTTTAATAAAATACCACATATAGCTATAATATTGAAACTAATAGATGGACAGGTCAATCATAAAATCATTAACTGGATTAGAGGTTGGCTGAGTGGAAGGAGTTAGAGAGTGAGTATACAGGGATATCTATTGAATCAAATTTGGGCCACTAGTGGCGTGCCACAAGGCTTGGTTCTTGGACCCTTGCTGTTTCAGATTTTCATATCTGATATAGGCAAGCACTTGTCAAGCTGGCTAAGTAAATATGCAGATGATACAAAGATAACAAGGATTACTGATACACAAGAAGATATAGATAATCTACAATATGAACTGAATATAATATCTAGCTGGGATGTGACATAGAGAATTAATTTCAATGTTGATAAGTGTTCTGTGTTGAATTTGGGGTGTCATAACAAGGAAAACATATATCACTTGAATGGCCACTCACTGAGGAAAACAACAGAGGAAAAGGATCTGGGCATAACTATAACAGGGAAATTAAGTTATGATACACATTGTAACTCACAAATCAATAAAGAAAAAGATTACTGTGGTCAGTCAGGAGAAACTTCAAAAGCAGAGATGAGAGAGTGATTCTGTCATTGTATAGATCACATGTGAGATCAGTCCTGGACTATGGCAGCCAGACTTGGGGCTTTATTACAACGGGGACATCTGATGGTCTAGAAACAAATACAAAGGCAAGCAACAAAACTGAGCCATAATATAAAGGCCCTAACTTATAAGGAGCATCTTCAAAGACTAAATCATATGTCATTAGAAACAAGAAGAATACAAGGTGACTTGATGTTGTGTTTTAACATAGTGCAGGATAGCTATCTGATGAATGAACTAAATCTTGAATTCAGGAATGATGACCAGGGTACCAGAGGTCACCACCTCCAGCTCAGACCAAAAAGATGTTTTACAGATAGGAGGAAAGCATTTTTCACACAGAGTGATAAATCCATGGAACAGGTTAACACTGGAGGTAATAATTTGCAAAGACAAGACCCACTTTAAAAATAGATGTGATGCCTCTATAGTAGCAGGAAATAGTCTAAGTTATTATGGGTGAATGGTAGGAGTACACATTGGCATACTGCCTTCTAGGCTCCTTTGCTCTTAATATGAACCTTAGTATAAGGTTTAGAGTAAGGCAGCTTTAGTTCAAAAAGTAGGTAAACTTTGTTTATTAGTTTATGTTTAAGTAGCTTTTTGTAAAAAGAGCAGCCGACTGTAGACAGAAAGCAAATGGAGTGCAAGCTAGTTGAAGGCTTCAGAAAAGAAGATGCATGCATGAGCAACCATTACTATATATATTGGAGAAGGGGGTATGGGGAGGGACCACTGGACTACCAATGAATTAAAATTTAATAGGGAAATGGCAGTCAGAGAATGGTGGAGGGGGAGGTACCACTGGACTACCAATGAATTAAAATATAAAATAGGGATGGCGATTGGAGAAGGGGGGAAGGGACTGGGACCACTGGACTACCAATGAACATATTATTTAATAGGGGCATGGTGATCATAGAATGATGTAGGGGGAGGAACTAACTGGGGATTTATAATTTCAGGACAGGGATGGTGTTTGGCGAATGGGTGGGACCGCTGGACTACCAAGGAATATATATTTATATATTTAATAGGGGGACAGGGATCACAGAACAGAGTAAGGGGGGACACTGGACTACCAGAGACATATATTATTATCTTCAGGGGATTTAAATCAATAGGTTGGGGGTGCCACTAGACACCAGGGAGCTATGAAAGTTTGATCTGTCATGGCCCCTTACTGTTCACAGTCTTTTCAATTCAAACAGTAAAATCTGAACCGTAAAATACTGTGAATGGTTATTTTTCAGTCAAACTTTCTTTATCCAAGTGAGTGACACATGAAATTATTCTCATCACACTAATTGATATTTACAGTGTTCACAATAAAATTCTAATACAAAAATCCAACACAGTATGTGAGGGAGACCTAATTACAGTTCTTGGTCATTAGTTTCCAGGCAGTACTTGGGGGGAAAAAAAACTTTGTTAAAAAAGTAAAAAAAAAAAAGATGGCTGACATCTCAATCAGCATTTCTCCAAGCACGTAGAGAAAATCCTTAACAATTAATAGTTCTAATGGTTTTCATTTACCTGCCTGTCTGGAGGCTATAAAAAGAATCAATATAATTCAAAAATGATACTGTAACATATTTTTTCACCAAATCACCCAAAGGCACACCCTCAGACCAGACCTCATCATCCCTGAAAATTTCAGAGAAAAGTTTCATTCAGAGCTGTAGAATATGGCAAAAAATTCCATGTTAACCAAATGGAATAAAGTGTTTTTTTCCTTTTTTTACCACTTTACATGATGCCATCACAAAATATTTCATGTCTTGAGACTCTAGCAAAATGACCAAGCATGCATAATTTTGGGCTATTTTGTCAAAATATGCCAAAGTTAATAAAGTATAAACTTTTGGATTTAACATTGAAGTGCTGTACCAACCCTAACTATAGGGGCAGTACTGCCCCCTATAATAATGTGCATTTATATACTGTATATATAGTATATATATCTTCATTGCAAAAAAAACAGTCATTAATGCACCACTTAGGGTTCAGTGGTATGCCACAAAAGGGGAGAAATGTTGTGTTGGGGTTTCCCACTTTAACTCCCCAACCCCACCAAGCAGCAAAAGGACAGGACCATGCAAGCAAACACAGAAAGCTACCATCAGGTAAAACAAGCAACATACAATTGTTTCCAGATGACACAAATGCAGCAGCACTGATGTGCTACCTTCATGGATTTATATATGTGACTTCAGTTGCTATAGCAGTGGTTCACAGAAATTTTCCAGTGCTGGTCCGTCACAGGGTGCTGGTAGGATTCTTCTTTATCTCCCTACTGTTGACATTGCTGGCCACAATATTTAGGACATTTGGAGACTACCACTGGATTTGAACGTTGGAGGAGGACAAACTCTGAACCTGGGTTATGGTCAGACCTTTCTTTTGTCTTCTTTGTTTTGGGCCAAATGAATTATATTGGGCAGTGAGTGCCTATTCAACAGTTCTGTTTCAAAGCTGAAATCTGATGGTCTTGATAAGGGCTATGTGAGAGATAGCACCTGGTAGACTATTATACCATCTTCCTGAAAAATTGAGAGTTCTTCACATTTAAATACTTTTAGAACTTTGAGACTATTAGTGACTGCTCACTTTGGCCTGTTATCTTTACATACTGCCATAAACAGTTAGATAATTTACTCACTGTAATCAAGATCTGGAAGGGGATCTTTGTGGAGAAGTTTATATTTGTGATTGGGGATTTGATTTTGGGTGTATGGTGTGTGATTGTGGTGAATCAGTTTATTTAAGATTATTGTGATATTTGTATGAGTGTTGTGGTGTATGATTGCTGATATGGTGATTGATTGGTTGCTGATAGTGTGGTGATTGCTGTGGCTGCCTATGATGTGCTGTTAGGGTAAAATAACTGCCAGGCTCTATTCCTCCACTAGGCTCAGGGACCTCCACCCCCTTGACTGTCCCTCCCTGTCACCAGAGGCTTATAGGAATTGCCGTGCATCGGGATAGTCAGGAGAAGGAAAGGGGGGCAGCTGGGCCTGGTGAGGGAATGGAGAATGGCAGTCAGATAGAGGTAGTGGAAATGCAGAGATGCTCTGGGGTGAAATGGGTCCAGAACAGGGGTCCTCCCTGTTTGGTCTCCATACCCAAAGGCTCTGCTGAGTGCAGGAAGGCAGCACAATAATCTTCGATAGCTCATTCTACTCAAGGCGGTGTTATGTAATGCCAGGTCTATTAAAAACAAGACTGCTATAATAAAGGATCTTGTTGGGACATCAGACCTGGCGTGCATCACCGAGACCTGGCTGGCTGATAATGCAGGCCCGGTATTGACCTCAGCTGCTACAGCCGGGTACTCGGTGATACACCACCTGAGGATGGATAGTAGGGGCGAGGGGTAGCCTTTTGTTTTAAAACAAAATTGCGTCTTGTGGAACTGCCAGTGGGGTCCACCAGATCCTCTGAGTGCATCATGGGTGAAGGTGTGGGATGTAGGATACTCCTCATCTACTGTCCACCAGAGGATAGGAGAGAATTCCTGTAGGAGATTGCAGACTTCAATGTTGAAGGTGAGAGATTCTCTTGAAGATCTATAGATACAGTAGGTACGTAACTGTTCTAACTTCCTCAAGAATATCTCTTCCCTTAGGCCACACCTTTGGAACAAGTCTCAAGCAGTGTCAGAAGGAATCTGTGAGGCTGGCAGAGGGTGAATCAAGAGATGAGCTCTTGAAATACGTAAGACCAAAGCCAGCACATCTACGAGGGGCTATTTCCAAAATGTAATGTTTAGTGAACACGTGACTAGAACTCCATGTGGCTGCAGCTCAAATGTCAGCAGTAGAGACATTTTTGAAAAAGGCAACATAAGTAACCACTCTTTAGGTGGAGTGACCATGAACAACACTAGGAAGTTCCTTACTGTAGTTCCTATAACTGAATGTTATACAATGTGCCAATCATTTAGACAGGCACTGATTAGTTACAGGGACACCCTCATTCCCAGGTATGAAGGAAACAAACAGCTGAGAAGACTTTTTGTAGTCTTTAGTACGATGTACATAACATCTCAGAATTCTATGTACATGTGACGTATGGAGCAATGCTTCACCTTGAGTGGCTTGCTCAGGTTAATAAATAGGAAGGTGGGCGGATGGATTGATTTAAAGTAAATTCAGACACCACTTTTGGTAAAAACGTAAGATTTGTATGCAAAGAAACTGCTATTGTGCAAAATCAAATAAGGAGGCTCACACATTAGAGACTGAAGATCTGAAATTCTTCAAGCAGAAGTCATTGCAACCAAAACAACTATTTTCATGACAGAAAGTGTAAGCCATAACTCATGGCTGGCTCAAAAGAAGCCAATGTAAGTTTTCCTAGATTAAAATTTAGGTCCCCAGATGGGACTGGATGTTGGATAGGACGTTTTAGATGTAAAATACCTCTGAGAAATGTATGGGAGACCTCCTGTTTTGCAATCTTATGGCCATCAAGGGGGGACATGGAAAGCTGATATAGAAGCCAAATGCATCTTGAGGGAGGAATAGTGTAGATCAGGGACTGACAGGTACATTGAATATTCCAGTAACTCATTTACCAGACAGATAAAGGGGTCTAGATGTTTGGAGGTGGCCCATAAAGTGAACCGCTTCTAATTATGTGAATATGTATGTCTAGCAGAAGGTTTTCTGGCTGCTATTAGCACATCAGCAACTTCAGGTGAGACACCAAAACATGCCATGGCTATGTCCTCGGGAGCCATGCATGAATGTGCAGGTACTAATGTGTGGTCTAAAACAGTGGAGGAATTCAAACATGCATGGGACAGACATAAGGCAATTATAGTGGGGGGTGGCAGGAAGTATGCTGTTGGTTAAATAAAATCTGCAGCTTATCCAGTAGGTAGGGAAATGGGTGGACTGGGTGGATCAAGTGGTTCTTATCTGCCGTCAAAGTCTATGTTTCTATGTTTCTTACTTCAGGTCGAGGTTAAAGTAATGTGTTCTTATTCTGGGACACAGATCTCAACACAGTGGTAAGGGCACTTGGGATTCCACTGTAAGTTGTTGTAAGAGCAGAAACCATATCTGACAAGGCTGCAGAGAAGCAATGATGATGAGGATAGCACCCTCCATGTTCACCTTGAGCAATACCCTCAGTATCAGTGGAATCAGAGGGAATGCATACAAAAATCCTCATTCCAGGAGGTGGACAATGCATCTCACCAGAAAGCTCCAGGCCCTGGAATGAGTGAGCAGAAACATGGCAGTTTTATAATGTGCGGGGATGCAAAGGGTCCACCTCTGGTCAACCCCATCTTTTTGAAGAGGCAATCGACTAAGGAGGTCAGTAGCTCACATAAGTACATCTTGGACTATGATCTGCTCTGTTTGTCTGCTAAGACATTTTGAACACCTGAGAGATGCACGACTGTCCACTCTAGGCCATGTTGTAGCACCTGGCGCTGCATTCTTATTGCTTCCCATCACAGGGATAGGAATGATTACCCCTTCTTTGTTTATGTAATGAACCACACTGATGTTGTCCAGGCATCTGTATCAACAGAAGTCCAAGCATAAGATGTTGCTAAAATGTGCAAAAGCAATACAGGATGGCACACATTTCTAAAATGTTGATGTGAAGATTTATCTCCACCTGGCTCCAGCAGCTCTGAATCTTATAGGGCCATTGGTGTTCCCCTCAACTGGAGAAGCATGTATTTGTCATTAGGATATGTGCTAGAGTGGGAGTCAGGAATGAAATGGGTTTTAAAAGACTGGAGAGGTCCATCCACCACTTCAAGGTTTTGCACAATGGGGACAAAATCAGTAATCTTTTATCCAAATCATCTGCCAGTTGTGTCTATTGTACCCTTAAGGTCCATTGTGGGATCCAGATACTGTATGCTAGAAGTTCAGTTACAATGGCTGCTGCTATGAGTCCCAGAGGCATAGAAAAGTTGTGGCCTGGGCTTGGTGACTGTTGTACTGTATATTAATTGTGCTTGAGTAATGAAGGGTTCTGTCTTGTTAAGGGGAAGGAAAGAATTCACGTGGGCAGTTTGTGAGACTGCACCTATATATGGCAGGCATTGACACTGTGTTAAGACTGACTTCAAGACATTCAGTGTGACCCTGAAGTCATTGAATACCAGAAGCTGTCTTATTCAAGACAGAGTGTGTAAGAGGCTGTCCTTGAACTGGCTTTTAAGAGCCACTTGTCCAGGTACAAGAAGACATAGAGGCCTTTCCTGTAAATAGCTGCTGCCTCCACTGCCAGTCACTTGGTAAAGACCCATGGTGCAGAAGATAAGCCAGTGAGCGATATTTTGAACTGATAATGCTCCCCCTCCAGTATAAAGCAGGGATATTGTCTGTGAGCTTTCCTAATTATGATATGAAGGTAAGCATCATTCATATTCATGAAGCATAACCAATCCCCCTGTTGTACTAAAGGGACTAATGCCTACAGAGAGACCATGCAATACTTCTTGTACTCAATGCAGAATTTGAGGACCCCCAGATCTAACAAAGGCCTCGGATCACTTGTCCACCTGGGAAGCAGGAAGTATGTGGAATAGAACCATTTGTTCAGCTGATGAGAGGGAATGGGTTCTATGGCAGGTTTTTTGCATCAAAAATTGCATTTTCTTTTTTAGCAGGGATAAGTGACCTGGAGGATACCAGGAAGGAGATGGAAGATGCACTAAAGGAATCTGTAAATGCTCCAGATCGTGTCTCCTTGCAGTTATCTCTAGGACCCATTCATCTCTAGTGATCTCTCTCCATTCTGAAATATGAAGAGAGATACAACCCCCTATAGCCACTCCTAGAGGTAAGAGTGGTAGTGAGGCAAAAACAGTAAAGTCAGGCAGAACAGGTGGAGGCAGAACCACCAGTTCCAATGGTCTTTGGTGCTTTTGAATGGGCACCTGGGGGTAGTGGTCCAGGCAGGGCATCTCTACCCTTTCTCCAAACTTGCTGACTGTAGAAGGGATAGCTACCTCTAGCAGCTGGCAGATAAAAAAATGTTAATGTCATCTTGGAGGACTGAAGCCACACTCCTCAAGGTTTTGACAACATAATAGCTAAGTAGTTTACCACCTTTAAATGTGGCATTGAAACCTGCTTGTTGGACATCAATTGCAAAGCCAAAAACTCTTAGCCATCAATAACATCTCATACAGATGCCTGAGGTGGCTGCTCTGGCACAGTCATCAGAGACGTCATATGCTGAATGTAGTAAATGTTTACCAACCTCAGCCCCAGAATTTTAGGTTTTAAGCAATTCAGTTTTGTCAGAGCCATCTGGCAAGGCCTGAGCTGTAGCCTTGGCATTTTCTCACAGGCTATTATGGTATAAAATCACATAGGCCAGGTAGCTGGCAATTCTAATGCCCGGAGATGCAGAACATAGATTGTTTTTGCCCATGACATCCAGATGCTTGGATTCTTTGTCAGGGGTAAAGAGTTTAAATGTTTGGGATCCTTAGATACATCACATGCAGCCATGATCACCACATAATCTATCTCTGGTTGGATGGTATAATAAGTCTTAGCAGTAGATGCAGGGTACTGCTTATCAGCCTTGCAGGGCACATCTGAAATGGAGTTAGATCTGTGCCAGGCATCAAATGTAGCATCCTCCAATGCAGGATAAACTGGATGAATTAAGACAGATGGTGTGGAGGGAACTTCCAAGAACGCCATTACATTTTTCTTAGTGGAGTCCTCCTCTTCCTCCACAGCAAATCCCAATTCAGTCTATATTTGTTGCAATAAAGACTGAAAATTGAGGTCTTCTAGTGAAGACCTGGGTGTATAAATCACAGAGTCTTCACTACAAGAGGACAGTGTAGAACTAGAATGTGCATCATATGGTTCTCCCTAAAGTTCTTTTCCTTTCCATAATCCTGCTCCATCATGAGGTCTGGATTACATTCCACCTTGTTGTCAACAGGTCTGTCAATGATGGGAGCAGAAGACTGAGCCAGTGGTTATGAAGGAGGAATCTGCAGTGAGCTGGTATCAGAGGTCAACCAGGCCTGTAAAGGAAGGCCGGACATTGATGACAAGACAGGTTGCATCAGCAAACCTGGCAAAAGTCATTTTATCATTTCAGAAAATGATGCCAGCACTGCTTCCGAGTCGATGATGTCCTGGCCAGGGATCGTGATTGCAGGGGTTGATGGCAGGCCAGGATCCATCAACACTGGTAACTTATTGTCTGTAGTAAGAATAGTAGCACCTAAGCCAAACCCAGACCATGGCTTCTGGTCAAGCATCGAGGGGGATGAAGTCACTGTTGCCGGAGCAGATGGTGACTTAGAATGGTTACCTGGTGGTCGCAACAGAAGTGGGCATCTTACAAGGGAAGATGTTTTTTCTTTTTCCTTATGCTTCTGTTTGTGGGCAAACAAGGACTGGACTTTATTGCAGTCCTCAGAGGACAATGACGGGGATCTAGTCGATGGAGCGGGCGATACCAACTTCTGACTTTGGTCTGCTTTTTTCATGGTGGCCACTAAAGATTTGTCGAAAATAAACTTTTCTAGTGTCTTTTTTTTGATGTTACCTATTAGCTTGACTAAAGCCCCAGCAAATCTCACAGGTCTGAATGTTGCAAGAGAAGCCTAAACAGCAAATGCACACCTCGTGGGTGTTGTTTCTCTCTGCATTCACAGTACCAGAAGAGCGTCAAAGGTGCAGTGGCATACAGAGGTAGCAAGAAGACTGAGAAAGATTGAAACTAATAAATGACAAGTGTTAAATGGGCAAGTTTCATTTCTGTAGATGTCCAATGAGGCTGATTGATGGCAGAAAAAGAACTGAGGAGAGATAAGGACACCCACATTTATATACACACTGATGCATGATGTCATTGTGGCAGCCCCAGCTAGCAAAAATTTCCATGTGGTCCTAGTGCCTGATGACAATAGTTCAAAGGTATGGCCTAAGGGAAGAGATATTCTCAAAGAAGATCCATGATGTCACATTTACCTACTTTTGTGATGTTAAGTTGAAACCTAACTGGTGCATTAACACATTTTTTTGCAATGAATTTTCTTTCTGAGATAGTGGACTAGTATCCTCATTCACCGATGCAGACACCCTGCACCAAAGGAAGAGGGCTCTACCATGCTGGTTCAATGTCCTTTATGTCGACCGGCATCTCGCCGACAGGAATCATGTAGACCACAAGTTGCAGTCTACATGATTCCTATGTGTCTCCATGTCCCATTTTTTCATTGGGGGGCTTCGCCCCTCAAACCCCCCATGCAGGGGGCTCTGCCCCCTGTCTTTAGGATTCTCAACTCTAGTCGGAGTTGATTCGGGATGGGGGTGCAGAACCGGGGGACAACATGCCCCTGTTTCAGGCATACCAACACAGCGACCTGTCAGTAAAATGTCGAATTTGCCGACAGGTGTGTATTTCGCTGTGTTCGTGTCACCATAAGGGTGGCATACCAGGAAAATATCTGTCTGTCTGCAGAAGTTCAGAGTCCTCCTGGTCCTACAGTTCCATGCAGCAATGGATACAAAGAATTTGCAGGACTGCCTGATAGGACATGGAAGTACAGGGCCCTCTGGCCTCTGTGCTTCCATGTGGCTATAGACAGAGATGCACAGGCAAAGACTCCATCTGTCAGTCAAAGCAGAGGGACCTCTGGCAGCCAGAACACAGGACAGTAAGCCAAGAGACAAGTTCTCTTCACTAATCAGTACTTAGGCCTGTGCAGACACCCTATACCTTCCCTTCCCAGGCGGGGGGGGGGTGCCACTTGGCAGCACCATTCTCTAAGCTTCATCCCATTCAGTTGGTTCACTGATCTTACCCCCAAACTCAGCTCACTGGCACTGGATCACAAAGCAATACCTGCTGGGTCCAAGGTTGGCCTTGCACAAAATGTTTCTTAATATTTTTTTTTTTATTTTGACCCCCAAATGTTCAACATACAGTTGCAGTCAAAGACTTAGATATTTCAAGATGTTTTCTAATATTTCTAAAGAGGTTCTTTTTGGTAACCTTTTAGTGGTACTGCAAACAGTCAGGAAATTTCTCTACAGATACCACATAAATTTCAGGAAATATCTGACCATGTCTTTGGATACAATAATAGTAGTTTAATGACTCCCCTCTATAACATGACATGTGGCATTTATAGAATACTCACCAGAATGTCATTTTGCACCACAAGTGTAAAAACATGTTTCACCCAAAATTTGAAAAATGACACCTGTCACGTCCATGAGAAGGTGCATAAACATGGTTATGTTATATATGAAAGAGAGAGAGAGAGAGAACCTGACTGAAAGGTGATCCAATCTATTTATTGTAAAACATGCACCATACAATGTAAATATTCAAACACACATAATTCAACATCCAGTCACTAAGAAAATATGTAAATGTATATGTGTGTGTGTGTGTGTGTGTGTGTGTGTGTGTGTGTGCGTGTAGCTTTTTAGTGCATAATGGAGTCTGTCAGAATGTGAAACTCTAGTAATGAAAATGTGTGCCAAACACAAAAACCTAATGGGAAATTCCCCTTGATGTACTGGCATCCATGAACAATGAAGTGTTACTCAATAAAACTAAATTGGGTTTCAAATCAACATTATTCCTTTGTTCATTCCTTCCCTTCATTGGAATGAAGGTCTGTTTGACCTTGCCCTCTCTCTAATGAGATTTGGCTGAGAAAAAATGCAACTTGTACTAATCAGTAAAGGGCATGTATGGTTTAATAAGAGGCTGTATTGTTGATGCACTGTGTCAGCCTTACACATGGGCATATTTTCAGAAGGGCAGGGTTGGTCCATATATGCCTGTGGACTATTCACAGCAGGCAGATGTAGTGAACCATATGTTTGTGCATCCTTTGGTGAATGCAAGGAGCAAATATCTGTGCTGGCTAGGTAATCTTATAGATGGCCTCAATGAGTAAGTTCCATCATGGCAGATGTATCCAAAGGTGGCTGCATACTGCTGTAAACCATGCCTGATTATCACAGTGTTGAAAATTTTACTGCTAAATGCAGGGAGGTACAATCATATGTATGCACCTGTATCCAGGCTTTCAGTACTCAGGTCCAATGACATTTTCCCTATTGATCCTCTTGCAAATGCTTTCTACTGGAGAAATACTTTTTATGTTTGCTTGCACACATGTGCAAGAAACATAGTGCCACCATACGAGTTTTCGTAGGTGTGCCTCCCCCACTTCCAATACCCTGTTCCCTTTTGCAGGCGTGGCTGCACCATGCCAATGAATGTCTGACCTGTCTCTGACAGCCATTCGGATGCTGTGGTGTACAGTTCTGAGGAAAACACCACCACAATCAGTGGTGGTAACGTGTAGGCAATTTGCATACTGCCATCAGCAGTACACAAATTGCCTACATGTACGTCTTCATTGCATCTGAACTGTCATAGACAGTTCATCATCCCCCCCATGAACACTTACATAGCATGCTGGGTGCCCACCCCAGAGTGGTCGTGCACTCTCCTCCAACCCCGTACACTGTATGACCAGCGGGGCTGCCCAATCCCCCGTCGGCTCCACTGCCCCCCCAAACAGACTCCTAGGTGCCATGCTGGGAGCCCACCTCAGCATGGCAAATGTCCTTATGGGTGATGGAGGATGCCAACTCCCCCATCAGCTCCACTGTAGACCCCTAAAAGAAACACAGACTTCTAGGTGCCACGCTGGTAGCCCTCCCCAGCATGGCAAAAGTTGGTATGGCCAACAGGGGTGCCCAATCCCCCATTGGCTGCACTACACCCCCCCATAAAATAACCTTCCAGCTGCCATGCTCGGAGCCCACCCCAGCCTGGCAAAAGTCCCTCATCATCTTCCTGACTAAGAAAAAAAAACTTTAAAAAAAAAAAAGGTCCCTTGTTGACTGTCTTTCCCCCCTCCTCAACCCAGCCACCCTCTGCTTCCACCTCCCCACCCCTTGAACCCATACTTACCTCTGGAGCCCAGTGCGATGATCTTAGGTGGACCAGGAACACGTCTGCACTCTTCAAAGCCAACCGTGAACTGAAGAAATGCCGGTAAGCTGTATAATAGCATAAATGTTTTATTTTCAACTTTAGTACATATCTTGGCCATTTTGGGAAATTGTTTCACCAAATTTACAACATTGGGTTCTTGGGGTGCCGCCTCATGAACTCAGTCACTGTCATTTTGTTATTCGGTCCAGAAAGGTGATTTTGCAGTCACTGCGTGGAACCATCTTTCGGGACCAAGTAATGAAACGACAATGTCACAGTTCATGAGGTAGGCCCCCCAAACCCCTATGTTGAAAATTTGGTGAAAAAATTCCCAAAAATGACTGTATTAAGAGCGTGCATTGTGCAGTTCCTACGCACACTTGTAACTTCACACATTTTTAATATTTTCACTCCAGATTTTCAACATTGCCATTTTACCTCACCTCCTTATGAGAAGTACAGCTGTCACTTTTCACATCTCACCCAAAATGAGTTTTCGTGCATGTAGTGCACAATGGCGCAGTTGGTGTGCAAAATCAATATTCAGGACAGATTAAGAAAATCACAGTGACACTGGTCATGAACAGAGGTCTTAAAAATGGCTGTTAAAAATTTGGTGACAAAAGTCCATAAAATGACTGTGTTACAAATGTGCATTGCGCAGTTTCCACGCACCCTTGTAAATTCACAAATTTGTAAAATTTTCAGTTCAAATTTTCAACACTGCCATTTTTCCACACCTCCTTATGAACAGTACAGCTGTCATTTTTCACACCCTGGCCGAAATGTGTTTTTGCACTTCCGGCCCAGAAATGAATGGTCGCTGTGGGAAATCAACGTTTAGGACAGGTTAAGAAAATCACAGTAACACTGTTCATGAGTGGAGGTCTCAAAATGCCTGTGTTGACAATCTGCTGTAAAAAATCTCCAAACTAATTACACTATGGGTGTGCATTGCGCAGTTTCTAGGCACGCTCATGACTTCACCAGTTTTTTTATACTTTCACTATAGATTTTCAACATTGCCATTTTTTTACACCTCCCCATGAACAGTACAGCTGTCATTTTTCACATCCTGTTCGAAAAGTGTTTTCACACCTGTGGTGCCAAATGGCGAAGTCGCTGTGCAAAATCAGCTTTCAGCTAACAAACTGATATTGTCACTGTTCATGAGGTGGGGGTCACAAAAAACCCATGTTGAAAATTTGGAGTGAAAATACTAATGAATGCCTGGGACGTTAGGCTTTCCGACCATAACACCCCACCCTGTAGAGACTGACAGGCATCAGGGGTGTGACTTGGGATTGTCACCTGTAATGCTCATGCCATTCCACCCCCACCCACACCCTGCAGCCAGTGACAGGCATCGAGGTGGGTCTTGGACTCGTTGGCCCAAAGTTCACCCCATCCTCCTATACTGCACCTATCTCATTGTATTTGCTTATGGAATAGGGTGAGCATAAGGCCAAAAGACCCCTAGGCACACTGTGACACCTGTCAGTGTCTGCAGGGTGGTGGTGGGGTTGGCTTCAGTTAAATACTTCATTGTGATTACTATTATGCATCTCCCCCTAACTCCTATACTACCATTGCCAATGCCAGCAAGCAAACATTCGGCATTGACAAATGCTTGTTTTTGTGTGTGTGTGTGTGTGTGTGTGTGTGAGTGTGTGTGTGTGAGAGAGGTGCTATTACAAGTACAACCATGATGCTGAAAGCTATAAGCTCCTTCCTAAGGTTTTCATTACTGATTATTATCAAACCTGAAGAGACATTGGTGAAGTGTGGGCCTGTTTTTACTGGGAGTTGCTCTGACAGAACAATTAAAACATTACATAATCACAGGAAACAGACATCTCTGATTGTAAGGGATTGTTGATGCCTCATTGGCCACTTCCAAGCTCCTATATCACAAATTGTAGTAAGAAAGAAGTGTAGTGGGTCACTGTACTGTAGATGTCAATAAACTACCCCTGCCTTATGGGATTAGATAATGTTGAGGTGCCGGGTCAATAACTCCTGTGGGCATTCGTTACCCAAAGATGTTAAGTTAAAGCTCAGATGTTAAGCTGTGCAGTGCCTGAAGGAAAAAAATATAAGAGCACTTGTTCAGTACTAATAAAAGATAAAGTGCACTTTTATTTACTGTATTATATTGTGTTAGTCATTACTTTTTACTGTTATATACAGTATAGTGCAGTGGTTTAAGGCTCTGAGCTGCAAATCTGGAGACCTGGGTTTGAATCATACAGACCCCACTTGCATACTGTGTGACTCTGAGCAACTCACTTAAGTTCCCTGTGCTCCCAGGTCGCACCTGTAAACAAGCTTTCAGCTTAGTGTGCCAATCCTGGTTAAACAACTGAACAAATAATGTTTTATTTGTGCAATGACTCTAGTGTTTTCTACTATTACTTTAAAAATTGCTAGCAAAATAAATTCAATAGAATTCTGATAATGTGACATAAGAAAGTCTCAAATACTTTGAAATTCAATGTATTTCAGTGAATAACTATACATTTAAGTATACTTTGATCAAAAGAAATGGATATCTCTATCAGCAAGAAATTGCTCCTTTATATTTTTGTAACATTGTGGTCCATCTGTAAGATTTTATCATATTTTAAAGTAAATAGCTTATGTTTCTTTTTCCCAAGTGAAATCTGGTTAAGAAGAAACAATAACCTGTTAAATTATGATAAAAGCTCACAAATTATAATAAATCACATATTTGTATTAAATATGTCATATTTAAGGGTAGTAAAGCTTAATTT
Source organism: Neoceratodus forsteri (assembly GCA_016271365.2). Lineage (NCBI taxonomy): Eukaryota > Metazoa > Chordata > Ceratodontiformes > Ceratodontidae > Neoceratodus > Neoceratodus forsteri. Next base: position 602,489,880 of record CM057449.1, on the reverse strand, counting down.
CTTTAAAAATATTTACAAACAGATTTGCAGTTTCCTATTGAAATACATTGCTTTGTCCATAAAGATTTTCTGACATCGTTATACATGGATTATGTTGGTTTCTTTTTTTAACAGCAATTGGTAAATAAAAAAAAGGAAAACACATGAAAAGGGTAAGTAAAGAAACAAACAAATGCATAAACATTAGTCCCAAAGCATCAGGAAATGTCAGATGTATAGCCTTACAAGGCAAATACTGTTTAAGTGAGCAAGGTTATATATTGGTACTGCTCCCTGGGAACAGTACTAACCCACTAAGTTCCCAAGCTAGCACGGTCACCCCAGTTCCCACACAATACAGTGCAAAGACACTTGGCACACTATAAATACTCTGTACTCTAGCAATAATATGCACACTACCCAAAGAATGCTAACAAATACTGACAGTCACAAAGCAGGAAATGGACTGATGACATCATATCTGATTCCTTCAAAGTTGCAGGGCAGTGCTACAAAGCAGTGGGTAGGGCCAGTAGGATGCAGGGACACATACAGTAGGGAGAGGTTTCTCCAGTAGGTGGATGGAGATGATATTGCAACTGTAGCACTCACTTATGAGACCCCACCTGGAGTATTGTGTCCAGTTCTGGAGTCCACATCTCAGAAAGGACATAGACAGGGTAGAAGCAGTCCAGAGGCGGGCAACTAAAATGGTGCAGAGGTTGCATCAAAAGCCCTATAAAGAGAGACTAAAGGATCTCAACATGTACAACCTGGAAGAAAGGATTGCAAGGATGAACTTGACACAGACCTACAAGCTCATCAAGGAAGTGAACAGGGTGCAGGAGGAAAGTATCTTTCAAATGAAAAAGAGTACTAGGACAAGAGGGAATGTGATGATGCTTGAGGAGGGAAGTTGAAGACGGATGTGAGGAAGTATTATTTCACTAAAAGAGTGGTGGATGCTTGGAACAGATAGCCAGTGAAAGTGGTGGATGTGAAAACAGTAGGGGCTTCAAGCATGTGTGAGATAGACATAGGGGGATATTATCAAATAGGCAAGAAGGGGGGAGGGTCACTGGAGGCCAGTTAGGGTCCGTGGAGACAGACTAGGCAGAGACTATTTGGACAGAATGGGGGGGGGCCAAGTAGTCCTTTTCTTCTGACAAATCCTATAAGGATTTTATTGGGGAATTTAGAAATGCCATCCTAAAGGAAAGAAAGGGTTAAGGCAACCAAAACATTTAGCAGCTGTCACTGCCTTGGCTTGATTGGGTACTAAGTGCCCCACTAGGTGCAGCTTAAAATAATAATGTAGCTCATGCCAATATAAACACTGTGCCCCTGACCAACTGTACTGTTGAGCCACTACCCCAGTGTCCACTAGAACCATAGCATTTAATAAGGTCCCACATAGTGATATTATTCAAAGCTTAATAGGCAAGAGATTAGATCACAGAACAGTGAGCTGGATCTCTAGTTAGTTGAGAGATAGAACGCAGAGGATATGTATAAATGGCTACTACTCATCCCTGGTACCTGTGATAAGTGGGGTGCCACAGGTATCGGTCCTGGGTCTGGTGTTGTCTCACATATTTATGTCAGACATGGGACAACATGCAACAAATTGGCTAAGTAAATATGCAGATGATACAAAACCTGCAGGTATTGCTAGCAATAATGAAAACAGCCACTGTCCAAAAGGATTTAGACAACATCCAGAAATGGGCAAACCATAGAGTGATGAGTTTTAATGGAGACCAATGTTGCGTGATACACTTGGGGAGACACAACAAAAAAGGAACATATTTCCTAAATGAACTGCCCCTGAGAGGATTGAATGAAGAAAAAGATTTAGGAATAATAATTAATGAAAATCCAAACTCCGATTCACACTGCATTAACCAGATAGCGAAGGATAAAAGAGTACTTGGGTCCATAAGATGACATTTTTGGAGCAGAAGTGAACAGGTTATAATACCATTACATAGATCATATGTTAGACCATTATTAGACTATGGAAGCCCAGTATGGGGTCCCATTGCAATAGGCAGTATCAGTAGGACTGAACAAATACCGAGACAAACCACTAAATTAATACATAATCTAAAAACTATACCATATTACAATCGCCTTCAAAAACTAAACCTTATGACTCTGAAAACAAGACAAATATGGGGAGTGCTTCTCCTATGCTATGACAGAATGCAAGATGATTACCTACAAAATGAGTTGGATGTAAAATTAAAAAGTAACAGAATGAGCACTAGGGGGAACCCACTACAACTAAGACCAAAGAAATGTAACACAAATAAAAGGAAGGCTTTCTACACACAGAAAGTGGTAAAACCTTGTAATCAATTACCATCAGATGTCATAGCTAGCAAGAACAAAAATCAGTTAAAGAATAGACTGGATACCTATACCTGAGAAGACAATTGTTTGAAGTATTATGGGTGATGTGACAGGAGCAAATATGGGCCCACCGCCTTTTTAGTTCCTTACACCTTAGTATGAACTAATAAATACCACTAGTACTAGGGAGCTTCAAGGAAAGCCTGGATATCCAAGCGTTGACTCAACGTAGGCCTGTTGCAGATGTATGTTGCTGGCCTGCACTAGTTTCCTTAAATAAGCACACAATGAATTGGTAGCAACACTCCCTTATTTGTATTTCTGGTTGGATGGCCCAGTCCAAGAAATATAAAATTACTTGGGGCCTTGTAGAGCGATATAGAGATTCATGTTGCAGGACCCAAGGGCCCAGTTTGGTTGCTCACTGCTATCTTAAGGCTAGCAGGCCTCTGTCGCTGGCTGCAGTCCTGGCTGGATGCACACCCTGTTATGCAATCTGATGTGACACCTCGGATTGCTCCCTCAGACCTCCTCGACCAGTCACTCTCTCTTTGGCACCTGACCAGGGTTCACTTGGGCTCTGTCTCTAAAGCCCCTGTTCTATCTTGGGGTGTCTTGAAGACCTAGGTCTCTCCAGCTCACCCTGTTGTAGCAATTAGAATAGTGGCCTTAGGCCCTGCTTATTCAATCTCCACTCAAATGTTCTAAGGTCCATCTCTGGAATGGTCTCTCTGACTGCTCACTAAGGCTCAGCTGTAAGATGGCTTACCATTATAGACAAACACCTTCTGTTACTGACTTCAATGCCACTCTCTCTGTGAGTGCTGAAAGCTGCACTCATTTCTTTGGTGGCTACATAAGCTCACTTTTCTCTCTAAAGCCTCTGCATAGCTTCCTTCTCACTCTGGCAGATGATAGATCTGCTTCCTCCACACACCACAGCAGACTGACTACATGCTGGAAGATTCCTCTGGATTACTATGAGTAGCCAACTTCCTGATTGGATAAGTCCCTCTTTCAGTCACCAGGGAGGGTCTTTCTGGCTATCACTTGAGGATTTGCAACCTCACTCCCAGATACATAATTAACTCCTACAAAGTCCATAGAGCCCTATCACATCTCTGAATCAAGCTTCCAAGTCTGATTGGCAATTACTGTATGTTGGCCTCTGACCCCTTTACATTGGTGAGAGGGATCAGAAGTGGCTAAAATGCAACATTTGTAATTCAAGTCTTTAACATTTATTTGCCCCCAGGTGTGATGTGCACAGTTATGCTGTAGAGTCCTTTTTGGTTTGGGTTGCTACCGCGAGTTTACTGATCTCATCGATATTGCAGTCATGCCAAGACATTTCTAACTGGTGACTGCACTTTTGAGGTGTGGCTCAAAGTTGCTGCACAGGAGGTGCCAAAGTAATTCTGGGGCTCCTCTTAAATTTGTTCCTGTGACCTCCCACCACTCTATGTCTTTGGGAGCCAGAGGAAGCAGAAAAAAATGGCACAGTGTGGTAGTGACTCTGAGGATGCAACAGGTAAGACAATAGAAAAAATGTAGCACACTCAGGGCAGCAAGAAAATATATTTATTTTAGTAGCTCCATAAAAAGCCTCAGTCAGATTAGGGCAACAGTGAAGTACAGTGCACGTTCTCAAAAGGCAAGCCCAGACTCTGGGGGTTACAGAAGTAATGTGACCTAACTGTGACTGTCTTGTTCTGTTCCAGTACTAGCACTGTAAAAAGTATTATAAATCACGCATATGATTTCAGCCAATCAATGCTCAGAACAATTCTGCCTCTTATCCTATGTACAGCTGCTATCTCGAGCAGGAACATTAACGTGGAATGATTCACTTCAGAGGTGTTGAAAGGAGTACTACATGCATTTTTTAAATATAAAAATATACTGTAAAATGTATAAATCACACTTGCCAAGTTGAGTGATTTAAATATAAAACTATACATTGGGTAGTGTGTAGAATGAGAATTTTACACACACATCCAAGGTGCTGGAGGCCACATAAATCCCAAGAGCAAAGCTCAAGGGGTTTATACAAGCATCCAATACTGAGGGCATGTATACAAATTGAGTTTTACACACTGTCCCATTTCTTGTTTCATATAATTGTTGGGTAACATGTTCTTGCCTTGAAAACACTAGCTAACATTACAGAAAACATTGGTTTTGGTTGTGTGGTCAGGCTGAGCATGGCTTAGTTAACAGTTTACTTGTTTTCTTTTCCTTTTTGCACACTTGTCCCAAAACTAGCTGTTTAGGATCTGAACAACAACTATATTTATTAAGAAGCTTGTGAAAACACTCTGAGTCAAGTCTGTTTACTTTGCAGTGATCGAAGTGTGTGTCTGTGAGGGAGGTGCACTTTAGTAGAGAGAGAGGGAAACCAGGCATTGTGTTCACCATTATAACCAACTGGGTTTCCCTATGGGAAAAAATGCTCCCCATTTATTATAATAAGTTTATAGGTGCTGTGTAAGGTGTTTCATATGGCATGAGAGCATCATCGCACACATTCTGGGCAGACAGAATTATTCAGCTTTGCTTTGTAGTCCTGCTTCCCAAACTACATGAGATGACACTTGTAGTGCAAGAAGCATTTTGCACAGCACATGTAAACTTAAAAGAACATACACAGTTCTTTCTTTTTTTTTTATTTTGAGTCCAAACAAGGGATGCAGTGTGGTCTAGTGCTGCAAGCACTGGATTAGGAACCGGGTTCATGTCCTATCTCCAGATCCAGTTACTCACTGGGTGACTATACTGTAAGTAACTCATCACCCCTCATTCTTCACTCCACTTTACTACAAAACTGGGTAGAAACAGGACCCCACTGAAAGTCAAGCATTTCATCTTATCTATCCCGGACAAAAAAAAATTACTCATGTACACACAGCAGATGTCCCCTGCATTTCCCGCTGTACACCAGCACTATTCTCTATATATCACATAACTATGGTTTGATGTTTTTTTTTTTTTTTGCTGGCCTTTCTTTCACCTCCAACACTAAATAGTAAAAATAACACTTAAAAATCTGATCTACATTAAGCATTATTGGTTAACCTGCTGAAAATACAATTAATGTAGATGTTAGTAATGTAACAGCTATACAGTACTGTCATCATGACAGTAGAGCTTGCAACTGTTTATTTTTGCAAGCAATTGAATTTGAAAATGCTTGTAGAACAATGATGACATTTGTCATATTTCCAAAAGAATGGATCACAATTGTGTGAAGCTTCAGCAAACTTGTCTCTGAAATAATAGTCACCAGAAATCCAGTTTTAATTCATTTGACCCATCTGTTTGAGCCCTGCATTAAAATGAATGGGTCCCCACGAACACTTGACAAACTTTATAAATGAGTCTCCATTACAGGCAGCTCTGCCAGACCACAAATGATTTTCAGTCACATCCATCTAGGTCTGGATTCAAACCCAGATGGTGACAGGTCACGCAGTCCTCTTAATGCTTTTCAAAGTGCCTTCAGTACATGCCATATCCTTCTGATAAAAAAAAAAAAAAAAAAACAAACAAAATAAAATCATCCAACCCTTAGCATAAAAATAGCAGGTGTGTTGCTGCAGTGCTTTGACTGCATACTTTCAGAGTGAGAGGCATTCAGTATGTTCTTAATGTTGCCTAAGCAGGTGAAACAAATGCCTTTATATTCATAATGCTCTGAATTAATTCTGCTGCTAAACAATGTGTTAAGCCATGGTACAGTATTCTGAATAACCCCTCATTCTTAATTGCTTGGCTTATCCGAATGTCCCAGACTTGATAATTCTGGGCAGAGCAACTCTCTGCAATGTCCCTAAATCTATCTAAATGAGCCCCTTGCAAATTCTCCTTGCATACTTAAAGACACCCCTGCAGTTAGTTAAATGGACATTACTGCTAAACGTGTATAAAGGTCAGTAAATGAAATAGGTTTGTTAAAAATAGATACGATGGTTCAGAACGGGGCCAGGAGAGATTAATTGAAAAAATGTTCTGGCGGTCTGATGCCGTCTGTGAAAACCGCAGTGCCCAGACACTTCCAGCTGCCTCTGAGTATTTTTCAAATGTAAATGAACCAATATGGTGAAACTGTCTCTCTCCCTCTTGAGGTAGATGGTGTGTTGGGTTGCATATCAGGAATATACAATGAATGGAGTGTCAGACATAAGTGGAAAGCAAAGGCATTGTTCATCTTTGACCTAAAAGATGTGGTCCAGACATAACCCATTTCACAGCACAGGCAAGTTCATTTTAATATGCAATTATTATTCTCATTACTATTAATGATTTTTTTGTATAAAAGTAGCCCTTTAGGCATGTATGCTCTTGTATAATAAGGAAATGGCTCATGATTTGTTCAGAGCAGAATTATATTTTACAGGAATGATTATAGATGGGAAAACAAATACAAAGAGAAAGTCTTTGTGACTACTTTGGGAGCACATGTGATTGTTTAGTATTCTTTCCTCACAATAAACAAGAGATGATTTTCATGGAAAAATTGGAAGTGGAAGGGTATCTGACTGTATCTGCTTCCATTGTTTTGGAATAATCTAAGCTACATTTGGATGGATGCATCTTTTTTGTTTTGTTTTGTTTTGTTGAAAAAAACAGCTTCCTGTCAATGTTTAGTGAGAGTTTTAAGAACTAATTCCACTCACCTGTTATGGTATATGAATGCCAGTACTGTACTGAAACGATCATAGTGATCTGTCTTGCACTGTAAAGTCTGTGTGGTGAACTCTGATTTTTTTTCCAGAAATAATTTTTCATATCATCCAGATTACTGATTAGGCTATCACATTTATTTGGTTTCACAAAAACATTTAATTTGGACTTTCTTAGACCAGAGATTCAACTGAGTAAACTCTGACTAGTTATCAAACCCACAACCTCCATAACCTTTGGTCCTATACTGTTTAAAGCTGCCATTACCTGACAGACTGGGGGTGTCTCACTTGAAATTAATCCTCAAGTTCATCTGTGCTATGTGTGCTGATGATCCATGAGCTATCAATGGAAATGTGAAGATAACTAACATATCCACCAAACACGATAGTTCTATAGTTTCTGTAAAATATGTTTCAGCAGCTGGCAGTTATCAGCCTACTGCTATGGCAAGTTGCAGCACATAAATTTAATTTCTAGGATAACTACTCATTGCACCACTCACTTCACCCACACTATAAATCTGGGTGTCAATGCACAGGTCCAATAAAATTCCAACAAAGGCCATTCTTTGCCATTTTGAGAGCAATTTGTTGGACATCCACTGCATCACTGCATCCTACAGCAGAGGAATCTTCTGTGTTGATTCACATTTATTTGGTCATATTTACAGAATTCCAACAGTTTGTTTAGGCATGTTTTTCATTAAGTGACAAGATTGTGGTCCTAGACTTTTCTGTTTTCTTTGATGTGGAAGTAACATTGGCAGGTCACTGATTTGCTTCTTAATGTAGATCAGATGGGAAACATTATTTTAATGATAAAAATGAACAGGAAATCTAGTGTTAGGAATTTTCCACTGTTATCTAGTGGATCTTATTTGCTGGGTATAATTTCTTTTACTCCGATTCTTTTTTACCTTCATTTTACTCCCTTTTGTTCCTAAAGTGAATGTTTATGCCAAAAATGTGTTTACTTTGGTGGTCTGATTTGGTCATGTAGGCTGCAAGTTATAACCTTTAGATGATTTCTGACCCTGAAGTAACATACTAGATCCCAGCAGAGTTAGTCTGTTGGTCTATCAAGTCTGCTCGTGCTTCGGCACCCTGATTGGGTACCGTAGCCCTCTATCTGTAAGTAACTTGAGGATTTCAGCAATGATGACCTAGCTGCATACTTGCTGAAAATTCAGACTAATTAAGTTCCTTGATTCTGTTCCTCAATTCATATGGTCCATATTTTAAAGCATAAGAACACACTTCAAATTCCAAAGGCATGAGGCCCTCTAATATGGCAAACACATATTTACAGCACCTTGGATGCATACCTAAATGGGGCCTATTGAGGGCAGTGTTGCTTCAATCTGCCCCCCCAACCCAAGTCCCATGCTTGACTTATTTGTAAAAACTCCAATAAACTCAAATGTGACAGTCAGCTATCAGCCTAATGCTGGAATCAAAGGCTATTATTGACTTTGCAGTATTGATCACTGGGAACAGGTCTACAATAAATTACTATGTTTCTTAACACTAATGTCACTCTTGTGGGGTTAACGGAACACTTCTTTGTTTAAAGACTGTTAAACTAACCCCATGATAAGGCCTCAGACCCTTGAAGGATACAGTATTAGGGAGAGATGACAATCTCACTTTCTCTATGATACAGAAGGCATGAAGCTCAAATGCAAATCACAATACCAATATATCCCTTATCAACATGTACACTGAACATGCTTCCACAGTACCACAAAGGTGTTACTGTTTGAAGCCAAACAGGAACAACATTTACATTCATAGTAACACAGCTATTTAAGGTAATCCCATATACCAGCAACATAGGGTGCTAGTCAAACAAAACCAGGGCATCCCTACATTTTAAATGGCAAATGAACATTTATTAAAATATATGTAGAAGCTTATTAATGATTTCTAGACTGAACAACAAAGTAAGCTAATTGTCCTGCTATTTATTTCTTATATGCATAATTAGCAAAATGTGTTACTACTTACAAACCCGAATTAACATTGTATTAAGTAGCAGCAGCTTGTTTATTACATCTTTGTTAAATACCATCTGGGTTGGTTAATTTATAGTGATATCAGTGGTAGCATACCTTATCTATCTGACACCTGCAAAAGTTAGTATTGTGATGTAACCAAAACACATGTTTTATATAACACACACAAAAACACTTTTCAAAACCTACAGGTATGTTTTGTATAACAGTAGGTCTTCATGTGCACAGTTTTCACATGGTAATGTGCAAAGGCATCTCTGTAAGTTAACCCCCACTTAATAAATAATGTTTTGTTTGCTCATGAAAGCTGCCTTAATGATTTAACTGTATACTGGAAAGTCTGAATTCTTTCATTCTTGACATTTAATAATCTTTAAAGTTCATGCTGTGTGGGGTAATGATTTTTCAAAGTATATCCGTGTCTTGCATATTTACACTGCTTTCATTGTCAGTCTGACAAGTTGTATGAAAATCCATTGTTTGTGATGCCATTCTCTTCCTGGATATGCGTGTCCTGGAGCACTAACACAGGAAGACTTTGTTTACCAGTGTCCAGCACAGCATGGTATATGCCATCTGAGTGACACATTGGGCTTCAGCACTCTAAATACCTTTATGACATCATCTCTGGATATGCTGCATTCATCTGTGTCCGATGTGTTGCTCAGCAGTTTTAAACTAGCCCTATCCATGGCAATAAATCGGGCACCATTTGGCAGAGCTGTTATTTTTATCAGAGATTGTCAGAGAAATGAATAATCATTTGATTCATGCTTGATTAGCTGTACTTGTGCAAGTGATTGATTCACACTTCTTCCCAAATGAGTCATCCACTGTAGGGTAACAGTGTAGGGGCTATAAATTTAATAATCAAGCCACAAAATTGCATAGCAAAGTGTTTAGTCTGAGTGGCAAATTACTCTGCTCTACCAACTGCTTCAATCTGTGTGTGTGTGTGTGTGTGTGTGTGTGTGTGTGTGTGTGTGTGAGTGTGTGTGTGTGTGTGTGTGTGTGTGAGTGTGTGTGTGTGTGTGTGTGTGTGTGTGTGTGTGTGTGTGTGTGTGTGTGTGTGTGAAAGACAGACAGAGCAAGAGAGAGAGAGAGAATGAAACAGAAGGAGAGAGAGGGTGAGGGATAAGAGAGAGAGAGATCAAGGAAGAGAGACAGGGAGCAAGAGAGAGAGAGAGAGAGAGTGAAAATGAGGAGAGCGAGAGAGAGAGAGAAAGAGAGAGAGAGAGAGAGAGAGAAAGAGAGAGACAGAGACAAGGAGAGATATAGAAATGGTCAGCAAGTGTGTGTAAGAAGTGATAATTTTGGCCTAGCTGAGGCTGGCAAACTGTCACATTGCGTTAAAAGGTGTGGAATGCACTTCTAAAAATAATCTAAAAATATTAAAGAGGGATTATAACAAAAGCCAAAGCTACTAAAGTTGAAAACTGCTACAGTAAGGATTTTGTGTGACATGCATATGTATTTGGATGCTGGCAGCTCTACTGCCAGAGCATCTACAAGGAGCTGCTAACAGAAAGCATAGATTTAAGTTTCATATGCTGCCTGTCTTCCAGAAAGCTTGGCACCTAGTTTCTGTGGTCATAGTGCATCTCCGCTCTGGTTCTGAGGGCCTATTTATGTTTCCTTACTGCTGTATCATCTGTTGAATTAATGTAATATTGCTGTGCATTTACCTCTAATTGAGGTTAAAAAGTGAAGACAGTGACATTGTTTATAGGATCTTTTTATCACTAAATCAGGAGGTCTATGCAAAATACTGCCCTGTTATAAAACAGGTAAAAGAATGACAGCTTGCCAGAGCAGTGGCAGGATTGCCTCTCACCATGCTGGCAATCCAGGTTCTCAAACAAGCGTGGTCTGCTGGAAGGCTAGAGGGTGAAGGAGGACTCAGCATGCAAAAAGACACTCATCTAGAAGGGGTGTCTCTGTGCTCCACTGCGACACTGAAAACTGGGTGACAAGGAAGAACGAGCATCCCAGTGGATACCCTCTTCCTATGGGAGGCAGTGCTCTGTGCTCCACTGCAATACTACCAACTGGGTGACAAGGAGGACTAAGAATCCCAATGGACACTTTTCTTCTTTGTGGGAGCTTTGTACTCCAATGTAACATGGTCAGATGGGTAACAAGGAAGACTGAACATCCCAGTGGCACTTTGCTTCTATGAGGAGTGTGGGCTCTGGGTTCCACTGCAATACTACCAACTTGGTTACTACAAGAGATGGTACAGATGGAGCTGCAACAGGGTGGGGAGCATAGCATGGTGCCAGCCACAGTTTATGCACATGGCTTGGGTCCTTGCTGGAAGCTTCTTTTAGAGGGTTGCAGGAGAAACTGAAGGTGAAAATACTATAATTACATGCAGAGTGATGCCTGCACTCTCAGTTTGTGGTACGCCCACTACCCACTGCATTTCCATAGTTGATGGACCCGAGGGGGAGTGTTCCAGCCCCCAATGGAATGAAACACAGGGAGAAAGTGATGAGGGAGAGCACCCTGCAGACTCCCTGGTGGCAGCAGTGTCCTTTAGGGCAGCAGTTGACACCTCAATGACTTCTTTGCAACACATATGATGTCCCCTAGAAACCCCTAAAACATGGTTTCCCTTCCATTTATTTATATTAAATGTGGTGGACGAAGAAGCTTTACAACTCCTATAATTCTGGTGAAATTCCACTATAACCAGATGGGCAAGTAAGAGTCAATGAAGAGGAGGATAGTGCTGGGATGTAGCATGGCTGAAATGGCAGCATCAGGGATGAGAGGGAAGAAAATAATATAAAAAAGTGTACAAGAAATCCTGTACTATGATGGGTAAAATACAGTCACATGATGATGTGGTATTACAGTAAAACCAAATGTGTCAGTTAAAACATCTTCTAAAATGAGCTTTTATGGCTTCTTCTTCACATTTTTAAAACACAGTATCATACTGCAAGTTTTAGGGATATTCTGTAATAACCACACTTCCATCCTGGGTGATTGAAAGCAGTTGAGTGAGCCTTGCGTTGTGCCTCATAACCTACCTCAGGTATGCAGTTATTATGGTATAACCTGCTTTCCTACCACATTTTTGTTATTTATTTCAAATTTGTTGACTGGGAGCATCATACTTACCTGGAACTTATTTTTAGATGTGGCCTGGGTGGGCAGTTACAAAGTAGGAAGAAACACAATAAACAAAAAAAATGACAAACTCAATGTACAATACCAAATAAAGTGTAGCTTGTTTTCACTTACATAATGGCATGTAGTACAACAGCAAGAATAAATTGATTACAACCTCTATATTTATATAAAGTGCTTTTCAAATGTTTTCACATTCAAAATGTGTGTACGTTGAATTTATGAATTTCACTGTATATTTAAACACAGTTTGAGAAGTTTCCCCCGGACAAGGTCCCCATCAGTGTCAGTGGCTCAGTAGGTAGCACACTCGCCTTGGAGGCTGGGAGATCAGAGTGCTGTGGGTTCAGTTCCCACATCTGGCACTTGGGTTACTATCCCAGTACTGTAGTTCAGCATGAGAGGGGTGCTGCACTTCTGAGGTGCCGTCTTTTGGATGAGACGTTAATCCGAGGTCCCATCTGCCTGGATTGGTGGTAGTTCAGGTGGATGTTAAAGATCCCATGGCACTTATCAAAAAGAGTATGGGAATTTCCCCAGTGTCCTGGCCAAATTTCCCTCATTCATTAAAAATACCACCAACAGCTAAATCTGGTTCAAGGTCAGTTGGCATCCATCTGTATCCCCCTCCCCCGGGTCGTGCCTGAAAGTAGGCAGGATTTGTCTAGTGCACTTACCCGGTCAACAAAAACTAAATAAATAAATGCTGTGCCATGGGGGGGGGGGTATGTTGTCATATTTTTTTTTACTAGAAGAAATAACAACTTTTAAATCTGAGCCAATCATTATGTCCCTATGTCAAGGGGAAAAACTCAAGTTGTGAAAAAAAATCACTTTTCACCAACTTTGTGAAAATGGAGAGTTTTGCAAAATATTTCCTCATTTCATAAACTTAGAGGACAGATAAATTCTAAAATGTTGTACAGCACTCTATTAGCCATTTTAAATATTTCAAATTGGCCAGGACAGATAACTGTCTGTTTCCAAAACATCCAGCTGTCCCTAATTGACCTTACATTTTCTGTGTCTGTGATATCACAGTCTGTTGTTATGGAACGTAGCATGATATCATTACATATTTTCTATAAATTCAGAAAATAATGATGAATTTTTTGAAAAAGAAAATGATGAATTCTCTCTCTAAAGCTTCAATCATAAGTTGTCAGTCACATACTACAAATTTAAAAATGGTGTTCACCTTGCAAATTATAATAAATGAACAGACTATTTGTCTATTCATAAAAACATAAGAAAGTGCAGGCAGAAGGGGACCATATTTCCATCTAGTCTGCCCATGTGGGCTAGCCCCCCAAGTTTTATTTTCTTCTTAAGTTTCCACAGTGCCTATCCCATGCTGGCTTGAACTCTCTTACTGTCTTTGCAGCCACAATGTCTGGGGGAGGACTGTTCCAAGGCTCCACTACCCTTCTGGTGAAGAAAAACTTCCTGATGTTGGTTTTGAATCTACCAGCCTGTAGGTGCATGCTGTACCCCCTTGTTCGTATAGACAAGCTTTCTTTGAAAAGGTCCTGAGTTGGTTACTGAGTTAATATCTTTGAGGAATTTGAATGTCTCAATCATTTGCCCCCTGTCCCTCCTCCTTTCCAGTGAGTACATCTTTAGATGGTTAATAGGATTGACCTTGATTCCCTTCCAGCTTTTCATCACTAAGTTACTAGAATATATACTAGAAAGCATATACTGAAGGGGCAATCTTTTCTTTAATGACCTTATTTATAACCCATCCTTAAGAGGCAGTGCAGACTGGGAAAAGAATGTACAAGACAAGGAGAGCATGGCAGATCTGAATATGTACACACTTAATGCAAGAAGGTAAAGAAAGGACAAGACTGAAACATACTAATACCTCCATGGGGTAAATAAAGTGGATAGCGAGGGAACTATTCTGACTGAGTAAGACCACAAACAGTAGGGGTGATTCCATTAAGCTGGTGGGGAGCAAGTTTAAGAGAAATGCCATGAGGTACTTTTTCATGGAATGAGTGGTGAAATAGGCTGCAAAGGAGATGGTCTGTGTAAAATTGGTGGGGGGATTAATATGAGGGTGGGACAGACACATGGGCTTGGTATGGACTTCACCAGAAAGGGATAGTGAACAGGATAGTGAAGAACCTTCAGTGCTTTGCTGTTCAACATTAGTCAGGCAATAATGGGCAGATGCAATGGGTCACAAAACTTTTTTATGCTGACACATTCTGTGTTTCTAAATAAGTAAAGAATAGCATTTTTTCTTTATCCAATAGGAGAAACTATAGGAAAATGGTCTCAGTAGATCATAACAACCCAACAGTGCCCTTTTGTTTTTGAGGTATTTTATGTGAAAACAGGCCTTTTTTTTCTTTTAACATTAATCTGCTCCTGTTTGGAGTTTTCATCTGAAATCAAAATCATCTGCATATGTGATGATAAGTGATGGAGTCACTTCTGAAGGAAAGAATAGTTGAGTACCTAGAGGCCAGTGGAGCACAGGACCCAAGGCAGCATGGATTCACAGCAGGAAGGTCATGTCAGACGAATCTAATAGATTTCTTTGACTGGGTGACCAAAGTAGTAGACCAGGGAGGGGCTGTGGACATGGCCTACCTAGACTTTAGCAAGGCATTTGACACAGTCTCACACAAAAGATTAATAGTCAAATTAACCAGCCTGTGAGTGGGTCCCAGGGTGGTAGCCTGGGTAAAACATTGGCTGCACAACAGGACACAGAAGGTAATAGTAAATGGAGTCCACTCTGAAGAAGAGGAGGTTACTAGTGGGGTACCGCAGGGTTCAGTATTGGGTCCAGTCCTTTTTAATGTCTTCATCAGTGACATTGCAGAGGGACTGGAAGGAAAAGTATGCCTTTTTGCAGATGACACAAAGATCTGCAACAGGGTTGATACACAAGGAGGAGTGGAAAGGATGAAAAGGGACTTGGCAAGGTTGGAGGAATGGTCAGAAGTATGGCAGCTAGGATTCAATGCAAAGAAGTGCAAAATAATGCACCTGGGAAACAAGAACCCAGGGGAAGAATACACAATGGGTGGGGAGGTAGTAACAACAACAGAAAAGGAAAGGGACCTGGGGGTAATCATATCAGATGACCTTAAGGTTAGCAAGCAATGTGAGAAGGCAGTAGGGAGGCCTGGGGTATACTGGGATGTATAGGGAGAGGCATCAGCAGCAGAAAACAGGAAGTTGTTATCCCTCTGTACAGACAGTTGGTGAGACCCCATCTGGAGTACTGTGTCCAGTTCTGGAGACCCCATCTCCGCAAGGACATAGACAGGATA
The DNA here is from genome assembly GCA_016271365.2 of Neoceratodus forsteri. Lineage (NCBI taxonomy): Eukaryota > Metazoa > Chordata > Ceratodontiformes > Ceratodontidae > Neoceratodus > Neoceratodus forsteri. The sequence continues at coordinate 602,474,415 of CM057449.1, read as the reverse complement.
GAGGTAGTCCAGAGGAAGGCAACTAAAATGGTGCAGGATCTGCAAGAGAAGCCGTATGAGGAGAGACTAAAGGACCTTAATATGTATACCCTTGAGGAAAGAAGGGAGAGGGGGACATGATAGAAACTTTTAAGTACCTCAGTGGAATCAACAAAGTCCAAGAGGGTAGCATCTTTCAGAAAAAGAGACTTGCAAGAACAAGGGGACACAATTTAAAGATAGAAGGAGGGCGGTTCAGGGGCAATGTGAGGTATATTATTTCACAGAGAGGGTAGTGGATGCATGGAACAGCCTTCCTGAGGAGGTTGTGAGGTCTAAAACTGTGGGAGAATTCAAGAATGCATGGGACAGACATAAGGCAATTCTTGTGGGGGGTAGGAAGAAATAGGCTGTTGGTTAACTAGGATCTACGGCCTATCCTGTAGGTAGGGAAATGGGCAGACTAGATGGGCCAAGCGGTCCTTATCTGCTGTCAAAGTCTATGTTTCTATGTTTCTATTTTTCTATATGACATTATAACTGGCGGTGGGCAAAGTGGCTGAAATTCGCTCCGCGAAGTGATTCACGGAGTAACGCGGAATCCGCGAAGTACCCTCAAGGTGAAATGGAGTACTTTGGCCATGATAATGCATCCTGCCCAGTCAGGAATTTTCCCTTGCCTTCTTTCACTGCCTGTTTGAATCTTCATTGTTGTGACTAATTCGAAGAATACTCTTTGCTGCTACATTGAGGTATCTCTTCCTAGACTGTGTAGGTTTTCTCTGCCTAAAAATGTATGTGAATTGCATTGAATGTTATTGTTCTGGCTGCATATATTCATTACTAACTGTTTTGATCTATGCTATTGTAATTTCATTGTACTCATGCTTTGTACCTGTCTTTGATTGTTGTACTCTCTTGGTTCATGCCTGAAAATAGTAATTTCATTGCTGGTGCACCTACCTGGTTAACAAAAACTAAATAAATAATGGGGAGCATGAAGTCCATTGAAAAAAATGACTTTGCATTATTCTGCCTTTCCCAAACCACTTGTCCACCAATTTTAAGGCAAAGTACATTGAAATCAATGTACTTCACCTTGTTTTTGAGCTCCGAAGGTGCATTTTGCAGTGCGTCATGGGATTGGAGGTCACATGGGCTCTAGATTGTTCTGCACAGCCTCCGTTCTGTGTAGTGTGTGTGTAGTGGAAGATGGAAATAGTTTCCTGTCAGAGTTCTGCGATTCTTATCCTCTAAAATCTGTTATGCAAGTCTTTTTGAGCTATTTGTTTTGTTCACAATTTAGTACATCGATTGTAGGAAACCTCCTGTGCTCATATCATCGAGTATTTATTGTTTGTGTGTGGATTTTGAATGTTAATTTAGAAGAGTCAGCCTGTGTACTGTGAAGTGTACTTTGGCGGAGGGCGGAGGGGCGTATCTGTGGTGTAGGTACATTAGCTGGGTGAAAAAGGCAGTCTTTCTGTTTTGGTTATGTTTTTCTTGTATAACTGTTAATTTACACACAGTTATATTTTCAGTAATTCTTGAAATTTTTTTTGCTGATTGTTGTGGTGCAGTAGTGTATAATTTCAGTTTGTTTAAAACATTTGGTTATATTACTCAAAGCTTTCAGTTTGCTATGCATTACTTGTAGTGTGTGTGCAATGCATGCCATTAAATCAGACATCTTTTATTGTGCAAGAGTAATTGCAGCAGTGTGAACCTGCTATCCACTGCACCTGCATGAATTTTTTATACTGCTTTGTGGTATCTTTACTGGTAGTGAATTGTTACTGGCATTACCCCCCTAAACCGGCAAAAGGTATTCTTTTCCAGATTTGGATTTGTGACTTGTGAGCACTGGTTGGGTGTTGTTGTGCCTTTGTGTCTGCATCTCTTGAGTGTGCAGTGCAATCTTAATCTGTCTGTGAGTTTGCAGTGCACCATTAATTCTGGGAGACTTTGCATTTCTTGTTACACTCTCATTTCACTTTGTCAGCACTGGGGAATTTTCTGGACACAAGACAGTAGCATTTTGGTGATGCACATTAATTCTACTGACATGTGTGTGACCACTGCATGCATAACGGAGTGCACCATTAATTCTGGGAGACTGCATTTTTTGTTACCCTATCATTTCACTTCGTCAGCACTAAGGAATTATCTGGACACAAGACAGTAGCATTTTGGGGATGCAAATTAATTCTGGTGACTGTGTGTGACCACTGCCCACATGACTGAGTGTGCCATAAATTCTTGGAGACTTTGCATTTCTTGTTACACTTTCATTTCACTTCATCAGCACTGGGGAATTTTCTAGATACAAGACGGTAGCATTTTGGGGATGCAAATTAGTTCTGGTGACTGTGTGTGTGACCACTGTGCAAATGATGGAGTACACCAATAATTCTGGGAGACTTTGCATTTTTTGTTACCCTCTCATTTCACTTCATCAGCACTGGGGAATTTTCTGGACACAAGACAGTAGCATTTTGGGGATACACATTGATTCTGGTGACTGTGTGTGACTACTGCACACATGACGCCTGAGTACACCATTAATTCTAGGAGACTTTGCATTTCTTGTGCTCTCATTTCACTTTGTCAGCACTAGGGAGTTTTCTGGACACAAGACATGAGCATTTTTGGGATACACATTAATTCTGGTGACTGCGTGTATGAAGGGCTGCCAATATTGTTGTCACGTCACTTTACTTCGCATTAAGGTTGAATGACAACATGAAGTAATAATTATAAGGTGAAGTGAGCTTTTTGCATTGGCCACTTCATGTAGCAGAGTGACAACGAGAAATGTCAACTTAGCGGGCACTCAGCTGGCGAAATTTAAATTTGCATCTCTAATTATAACCCATTTCATAAAGCAGGCTGTGATGCTTCAAGACAAGTGGATGATTGTGCATTTAAATGGCAACACACAGCAGCTTTAAATGAGGTGTTAGGGAGAGGGGGATGTTGCAGGTGGGGGGAGAGAGGGACAGAGGGGGTATTTGAGAGTGGTCAAGAGGCATATGGAGAAGGGGGTTGTTCCCTGTATAAACACAATGGAAACTGCACACTCTAGCAGACTAGATAGACTGTAAGACCTTTATCTACTGGCACATGCATATGTTATATGAGCACAGTTCTGTTATTATGCAAATACCCACACCAATAAAGAAGCTGAAAGAAATGCAACAGGACTAGGAAATATATACTAAATCATGACAACATGTTTTTCCTAAGCGCTTTATGTGAATCAATAACACTTCTAAAGGAGCTATGTTACAAAACCAGTTTGATAGTTTTTTTTGTTATGATTGAACCCCTTTTACTTTCTGATTCCTTTTTTGCTGAGTTTTTAAAGTCATCAGTAAGGTAAAACAGTTTTAAAAATGCTCAAGTTTAAAACTTTAATTCTAACAAAAGAAAGATGGGCACTGACCTTTAACTTCATGATGTTTGGTTCATCTAATAACCACCATCATGACTTCCAAATGTAGAAGGCATAGGGTGAACTGATTGTTGTGGAGTTGGACATTAGCATTTATCTTTCTTTCAAATAAATTCATCTTTGTATTTTAATTTTCTTAAATACTTAATTCGAATCTTTTGATCATGTGTGGAAAATACATACAGTATGTCTAAGGGTCAGCCCTATGATGAAGTCCAGGCTTTCATTGTTATCCTTGATCAACACAATGGGCAAACAAAATGAGTCTCGAGCATCCCATGAGACTCTCTTCTCCTCCAGGTGTGTAGGCAGGGAATTCAAACTGTAGTGCTGCCCCTTTGTGCACTGGAGGAGCAGTGCTGGTGAGGGCCACCTGTGGAATGCACCACAGGATTTCAGGAGGTGGGCAGAGAACTGAGGAAAAGGAAGGTTGGAGGAGAAGGAGCACTATAAAGCAAAATGATGGGGGTAACTGGAGCAAATTATATCACCATGTTCCCTTGTCTACAGGTGCTGATCCACCCTACATAGAATACTTTGCCCTATGTCACTGTTTTCATTTCCTGAGTGACGTTTACTCCAGGCCAGCTGGAACCTGCTGAGCAGGTGTGTGGGGAAAGATGGCAAGCCTATACAGCTTACATAATGGTAATTGGTGGTGGTTACTGCTTAATGCAGTAAAAGAGTCAGTTAGCTTTGACATATGGAGTCTTAGATTTGGCCAAAGGTCTGTATGTAGAAACATAGTCTGTTCTGGAGTAAAGTATGGATGGGGACACAATGCAAATGAGGTGAGTGGAGGGGATGTGAATATTGGCACTGCTCAATTCACAAAGTATTTCCTCCATGCAAGTGCCATTTGCCAGCCCCATTGTGCAGAGGAAATACTGCTGAGACCTTGATTTAATCCCCTGCAACCATAGTGGTTGGGCAGAGGTACTGAGGTGGCCACCCCCTACCCTGCCAATCACCTGCCCCAGACCAAAAAAAGGATAGTCCCTTGTGCCAGTGATTCCACCCCCCCGAGGCCCCCCATGACCACCGATCGCTGGCCAGAGTAAAATAAAAAAGTTTCCCTGGTGGCTAGCAGCTCCTTCCATCCCCCCATCAGTCTCCATCCCATTTAAATAAAAAAAGTATCTCTCTGGTGGCTAGTGGACCCTCCTCCCACCCGATACCTTGCCTGATAGAAAAATAAATATTCCCTGGTGGCTAGTGGTCCCATCCCCCCACCCAATACCTCTCCCGATCCCTCTCCTAATAGAAAAACAAGTATTACCTGGTGGCTAGCAGTCCCTCCCCCCACCTGATCACTGGCGGTGTCCAGTGGTCCCTTATTTATGGATCTGGTCAGTGATCAGGTGGGAAGAGGGACCACTGGACATGAGAGGAAATATATTTATGTATTGGGCCAGTGATTGGGTGGGGGGAGGGACCACTAATCAGCAGGGAGATACTTTTTCTTTTCTAAATGGGATGGTGATCTGCAGGGGGAGGGACCACTAACCTCAAGGCAAATCTTTTTATTTTCTCTTGGACAGGTGAACAGAGATCATGGGGGAGAGGGGACCACTACCACCAGCTAAACAAATACTTTCATAATGGGCTGGCAATCGGTGAGGGAGGTATGTTGCATTCCTTTGTAAAAGAGCCCCTGGCTCAAAGGTGTCTGATTCCCTTAAATAAATAAAATAAATAAATAAATGCACATGCAATTGGCAATCTAGCACCTTGGATGCCCAATGGGCTCATTTTCATAGCTGCTTTTCTGAATAACAAATAGTGCACCTGCACTATTCATTTTGGGGCCATTCCCCCAGATGCAGGTCGGGGTGATGCTAGTGATGTCAGAAGTAGTGGCAATGGGGGTACTGCTGACTCTACCAAGCCCTATTCACAGTACAGTGCAGTACGGTATCCTTCTGTGAAATGCATTTTTTACCACCTGGGCAATTGCAAAGTGCCAACACAAAATTCTGCTTTGTCTGTTCAATTTTTTGTGCATCTGGCCCCTGATGTCATAATACACCACAGTTATTCCCATAGCAACAGATTGTGATGTCAGAACAGATCATTATAATTTCAAGTAGGGCATCATCTATGGAGGCATATAAAGTCTAAGGGCTAAAGATCTTGGTTTTGGGCAAATTTCCTCATGAATAAACAAAAGAGAGGAGAAATCTATAGAAGGTATATGAAATACAAGCTGAAGTGTGTCTAAATATTATGTTTTCCAAAGTTTTCCCAAAGGTGTCAGCTGCTGTGTAAGACCAGGGATATTTTATTCGCAAGATGAAGAAGATATGCCCAGCCTGTATTCCACTAAGATTCATCCTTCATGGAGGTCAGCATAACTAGGCTACTGGTGATTGGAAAAAGATGGAGTTCTAAGTATGCCTAATAATTTCACAGTTACTGTAGTAGCATCTGTCTACAGCTCTGTTCACTCATCTTTCCTCATGGATTTGCTGCAGCAGGAACTGGTAGAAAATTGAATAAAAAATTCAGAAAGATAAGTATTGATTTAAGACCACACACAAGTGTGACTGTGAAAAAAGCAGGTCATATCATCCATTCCCTTGCAGTCCAAGTGCTACGCTTCAGTGCAGTCAATGGATGTGTCCCTAAAGCAATCTGCTCTAATATTTTCACCATACCATGCAAATTTATTGAAATTTAGTCAGTTCCCTATTGGGAGACGGTCTCACTACGATCCATATTTTTGAAGTGACAATATCTAACAGACACATCTTTTTGATGTTTTTCCCTTTGATTTCACTGGTGGCTGGAGGTAAATATCTGTGTGATAGGAGAAAATTTAATGCCCCGACCATGGAAATACAGTATGCCTTCCTCAATGCTGCTGCTTTCAGAAAGTGCACAGTAGCAACTGCTCAGTCGGTGCATGCAAAACCAGTCTATCAGTTTTTCTGTGAGAATTATTATGAAATATGTTATACACTGTGTACTAGCATGCCCACATTTTATGATTGTAATGCTTCTGATGTGAACATCTGCATTGAGGTCTGCCTTCACCAGTAGGCACCACATAACAATGGCTGTTCTTTCTCAGAAAAAAAGCATCTGTAATGGAGGAAATGAAATATATTATTTTAAGCAAATTTAATAAATAAAGAAACATAGAAAATGTCAGCAAATGAAGGCCTATTGGGCTATTTAGTCTGCCCAGGCTGCCTACTTATGGAACTGTTCCCCTGTCAGTTCTCCTACAATGCCAATAAATTAGCACATTCAGGGAATAAAATTTATTTATATATTTATTTTTGTTGAACTGGTAAGCCCACTGGGCCCAGATGGTCCCTTTTTCAGGGGCGATGTGGGATTAGGTACACAGAAGCCTGTAGGGTGCAGGACACATCAATGGGACATTTCAATTATACAAAACAATTTTAAGGAACAAACACAGTATTTCCAGACAGTCACAGAAATCCCAGAAGACTTACATTTTGGTGTAGTGTACTTGTGCTTATATTTCATTTACTGAAATGCACTAGAAATTGCAGGATTATTGCCCGATTATTTCAAGAGAATTGCACTATAGAAAAACAGAAGCACTGCCACAGCAGTACACTCATATTAGAGATGTTAATTAAAATTTTGCTGGTGAAGTTGAGAACTTTACACTATGCAAAGCACTGAGCAATTTTCCTTACTACACCAACTTTGCATGGCAAAGTAGTTTAGTTTTAAAAAAAAGGGTTTTAAAATGTTAACACCCTTACCTTTGAGTATTTTTGCCAACCATCCTCCTCCAGTCCCAAACATTATCATTTTTACCATATAGGTCTGTCCTTGTAGCGCACCCAACAACCTCCTCCTGCCAGCTTGCAACAGTAAAGCACAGTATGCTGCAGAAGAATTTGTTTTCCTGCTAGGCAGCATAGTTGTAGTGTAAACACTTTCCCCACCCTTTTAAGACTAAGTCTTCCACCCTCCTCCCCCTGTCCTACACAGTAAAACCAATAACAGCCCCTGTCACGCTAACCTCTGCTACTACCCATCCCATCCACCTCCCCCCACCCAGCACACAGTCCAAAAATGAAAACAGCCCCACAGAATGTATCCATTATGGCCCTTCCTCCACCTTAGCTGGCAACTGCCTAATTAATGGAATTGAGCATGCTACCATAATGATGACCTGATAAGCAGCTACACTTTTGACCCGGTTCTAGAAGGGTGGCGCAAGTTGCCACCAAGCGCAACTTTCACCACCGCAACTGTGACATTGACCCTGTGCCCTATTCTAGAAGGGGCAGGGTCTCCACAGCAAAGTCCTGCAACTTGCGACATGTGGCAAGGTATGCTGCACAGAGGGTGTACCTGGCCAGCATGTTGCAACCGCTGCCGCAGGTTGCAAGTGCACCCCCCCTGCCCAGCAAGCCACAGCCTACACCCCTGCCTCCCCCAGCCATCAGTATGTGCCCACTGTGCTGGCCACAACAACTGGCCCTGAATCCCCCCATAGCTATGCCCCACAGGGCTGCCCACACCCCCAGGCCCCGAGAGCAAGTTGTTAAATGCCCCACAGGGTGGTGCTGTCATCCCCCACCTGTGCCCTGACCCTGAGTCACCCACCACAAATGTGGCATAAAGCCTGCCCTGGATGTCTAGTGTCCCCACCCCCGAGCATCATATATAATTAAGGTCCTTAATGCCCTGGTAGTCTATGCCCCCCCGATTAACATAAATAAGTAAAGTCCATCTATTCCCTAATAGTCTAGTGGCCCCCCACCTCCCCACCCAGCCATGCCAGCCGACCCTGCACCTCCCTACCCATCCCCAGCCAGCGACTGACACAGCCCACCTCTCACCACCACGGCCAGCTACTGACCGAGTTCAGTATCAGCGTGTACAGTGAAGATGCGCTCAGATATTTTCCAGGGCTCCGAGTCACTGTGTGCCAGTGGAGGTTGTGGGAATCAAACTCGGGTCCACTGGATGTCAGTCTTAACTTCTGGGCTATACAGCCCACCCCACAGGGCAAGAGTTGGAGACACAACTCTGTCTTGGGATGGAGGGTAGGTTGGCCACCCGCCAGAGCTGTACTGGTGAGGCAAATGGCAGCCGTGGGAACTGCCCACTCAGTGAGCTGTTTTCTTTTCCCTTTCCTTTTTATTTATTTCTTTTTTTTGTTTGTTTTTTGATTGTACCTCTGAAATGGAGGCACCCACTCCAGAGGTTGTGGGGTTGGAGTAGAGTGGAGATTTCATTGCTTCTACGGGCATTGGGCAGCATGACAAACATGCTGAGCAGGGAGGCAGTGCTACCGGTTGCACCGCACGGAGACTAATGGTGTATCCAGAAGGGTAGCATGCCTGGATTACTGATAGGGAGGGCGACGGGTGGTTGAATAATTACAGACCACCAGGGAGTGAGGTGGTTCTGAACTCTGGCTATAGCTACAGCACAGAACAAAGAGTATTATAGCCTAAAGCCATAGACAGCTTCCCTATCCCGACACCCGCGTGGCCCTGGCTAGTCATAGGTGTAGCCCAGGGCAGTTAGCATGCAGCAGAAAGGTTAGTGAGAAATGCAAATATACAAAATATAGGTCTAGCTGGTATGAGCCCTGAGGTGGGGGGCAGGGTATGGGGTAGGGGTCCTACCTTGTGTTCAGTGTTCCTACACAGCTGTCTGGACAAAAAGAGGAAGATCGTCTGCTGTCCAGACCCTATAATCCTGGCCTCAGCCCCTCCCAGCTCCAGGCTACTCCTAGCCTTTCACCTCTGAGGCTGAGGCCATTGGTCACCAACCTCCTGTTCCTTGGACCTAGGAAGGTGGTGACCAGGGATTGGCTTATGGCCAGCAAGCAATTACCCTCCCAGAAATTCCAGGAGGGACCATTCCCAATGACACTTTAGAGGCCTTACTATTACTATCACTACTTATTTAGATTCATAGCATATTCTGACAGGACAAGGGGAGTGCAGACAATGTGGAAAGGCTGAAATAAGTCTGTTAGAATAAAAATGTGGTTTACTGGGGTGTGCACTAGTATGTGATTATAATTTACAAGCAGAGAAACCCCAAAGCCACAGGCTAAAGTCTTTGCCATAATCTGTTCATTGAGTGGAAAGAATCAAAAAACCTTTTTCTGAATCTGGACACATCCAAAGTCCACATTTTTATGTTGGCTTGCGTGTGCATGTGCAAGCAATGTTTTGCGGTAGTAACACTGTACTAGCTCTTTCAAAAGTGTGTCAGTGTTGTGGTGAATCCAGGGGATGCTTTAGTCAGTGTGTCCCTCAGCCGCCAACCAGAGAGCATTCTGCCGATGACAGCAGTTTCAGACAGTGCCACCAACTTGAAAGAAATCTGCCGCTGCAATGAGAAACAAGCTCATCATTGCAGCTGCACATCTGACATGCCTCCATTATGTACCATTCCTGGTGAAACATTTCAACAAACATGGTTGCGGCTCCTGCCATCTCCTCTTACAATCCCTAGAAAGCCAACTTCAGGGTGCCCAATCCCCCTGTCAGCATGCCCCCTCCCCAGTTCAATTTGTTTGCTGATGGGTGTGCCCAATCCCCCTCAGCATCATGCCCCCCCAACACAGACACGCTTTCTTTGCTGATGGGGTGCCCAATCCCTGTCAGCTCCAGTGCCCCCCCAAACAAATTCCCAGGTGGCACACTGGGAGCCCCCCCAGTGTGCCCAAATGTAGTTCTGTAACCTGAAAAAAGAAAATCTTCCCTTGAAGTGTTTTCTTTTTAATTTTTACCTGTAAACAAGAAAATGGTCCCTTATTGTCTGGGGTGCCTCTCATCCCCCAATCTGTACCCACCTCTGCGCACCCCACCTCCCATCAGACACCTTCACCCCATACTTACTTCAGAAGGTCGGAGTGGCGATCTTCAGTAGAGTGGGAACATGTCTATACTCTTCAAAGTCGACTGTGAAGTGAAGAAATGCCGGTAAGCTGTTTAATGGCATAATGGGGAGTTTTCAACTTAGGTGGATATCTCGGCCATTTTTTTGACTTTTGGCTCCAAATTTTCCACATGGGATTCTTGAGACCCCACCTTATGAAATCAGTCACTGCCATTTTGTTATTCAGTCCCAAAAGGTGATTTCTCAGTCACTGTGTGGAATCACCTTTTGGGACCGGTTAATGAAATGACAGGGCCACTTTTCATGAGGTGGGCTCCCAAGAATCCTATGTTGTGATTTTGGTGAAAAAAATTCCAAAAAATGACTGTGTTACGAGCGTGCATTGTGCAGTTTCCAAACATGCTCGTAACTTTAAGAACTTTTAATATTTTCAGTCCAGATTTTCAACATTGCAATTTTTTCACACCTCCTTATGATCAGCACAGCTGTCATTTTTCACATCATGCCAGAAATGTGTTTTCGCACATGTGGCACACAATGGCGCAGTCGCTATAGGAAATCAATGTTCGGGACAGATTATGAAAATCACATTGACACTGTTCATGAGCAGAGGTCTCAAAATGCCCATGTTGAAAATATGGTAAAAAAATTCCCAAAAATGACCGCATTATTGGCGTGTGTTGTGCAGTATCTACGCATGCTCATAAGTTTGCAAATGTTTCACATTTTCTCTCCAGATTTTCAACACTGCCATTTTTTTACACCTCCTCATGAACAGTACAGCTGTCATTTTTCCTATTCTACCCAAAATGTATTTCCACACCTGTGGCTCCCAATGGTGCAGTTGCTGTGTGAAATCACCTTTCAGGATTGAGTAACGAAATGTTAGTGCCACTGTTCATGAGGTGGGGTCCCAAAAAGCCAATTTTGAAAATCTGGAGTGAAAATACCAACAAACATGAAGGGCATTAAGATTTCCAAACATGCCCCCACCCTGTAGAGACTGACAGGCATCTGGGACATAACTTGGGTTAGTAGGCCATAATGTTTGCAGAATTCTACCCCCCCCCACCCTATAGCCACTGACAGGCACTGAGGTGTGCCTTGAGTTTCGTCAGGCTAACGTTCACCCCATTCTCCTATATCGCACCCATCTCTGCTTTTTTTCTTATGTAATGGGGTGAGCATAAGGGCCAAAGACCTCAATGCACACCCTGACACCTGCTCTCTGCAGGGTGGGGGGAGGTGAAATGGCATAAGCGTTATGACTGACCCAAAGCCACACTCCCAACACCTTTCAGTCTCTGCTGGGGGGGGTGGTGTTATTTCAATACTTCACTGCCATTCCTATTTTGCATTTCTAACTCTTGTTCTACCAATGCTAATACCAGTAAGCCAACATTCGGCATTGACAAATGCTTGTTTTGATTCAGAGACTTAAGCTTTTGCTGGTTTGCAGTTAGAAAGCATCACTTTAGTTTGCAAAATGTATGATTGGGAACCCTATTGTGTTTGTAAAATGGCCTAGATTAATAATCCAATCTTTCAATCTGAATCCAGCCCCTCTGGTCCAAGGGTTGACTTCACCAATCTTTATCTGCTCATCGCCAAGTTTTATCCACCAATGAAACAAAGACATTTCTTTTTTACTCTACTGGAAGTTTTTATTTTTCTTTCATTGAAAGACAACCACTGTTTACTAGATGTCTAATCCTATTATTAGAATGCTACCATTTGGATGACCTTTAGTTTAGTTAAAGATGTGCAGTATGTCTAAAGGGTTCATTGTGATAACAGTGAAGGAAAAACAGCAAAGGATAAACAGCTACTGGCGAAAGAGTGAATGTGTTTTTTTCAGGGGGCTTTGCCCCCTTACCCCCTTTTGTGTGGGGCTTCACCCCCACACACCCCTTTCTGAAGATAACCAACTTCAATGGGGGTGCAACTCGAGGAGGGGGAAATCTGTAAGTCACCAAAATGGCACACGCTGTTTTTCCTTCACTGTTTATCCTTCGCTATAATCACTGGACATGGTCTAAAGTGAATGTACTTGTGTCTGCTGGCCTATGTGGGTATGTCAAAGTTGGATCTCAACTCAGACATAGGGAGACTCACATTATCATGATATTTTTCTAACCGGTCATAGACTGCTTGTTTTGTAGTGGTGGTGGAAAACTTCCTCCTCATGCTTCTATTGTACCTTTGAACTCAGTGCTGCACGAGTCACTGTGAAAACAATAACTACTCTGAACAGAAGGTATTTGGGGCACAGACATCCAACGTGTTTTGACAGAGAACGTCTCAAGCCAAACACATTGCAGATCTTACCTAAACATATTTATTGCATTATCTTTAGTTTTGAAGTCTCAATATACAGTCCCACAGATTGATCTGAAGTACTGTATACGCTAATAGGTTGGGAAGAAAGATTCCTTCACCCAGGGACTGCCAAAGTTATGCCTTCAGTCCCCTGCAATATCATTATGATAATGTGCTTGCACACACACACACACACACACACACACACACACACACACACACGGAATACAGTACATACAATCTCACTAAAGTATCATGATGTCATTGTACTGGAGACAGGGTGCTGGTGATAACTTCTTCTCCCCTGCAGTAATACAGTACATGCTATATATCTCTGTAACTCAGCAATATATGCAATAGTTCTGTATAAGTAATAATGAAGTTTGGCTTCGCTAAATTGACAGAAGAGGATACATAGACCTTTGGAGAGTGAGGTTTTTCTTTGAATAAAATGTGGGCACAACTGTGTATGTGTGAGTGGGGTAATTATTCTCAAGAATGGATTTGAGGAATTGTTATGGCTTCACTTTCTGCTTTCTACTGATCATCTTGCCTGGAGTCACATGAAATAGAACCAGCTATGCAACTGCGATAAAAATTAAAAGTTGAAATAAAATTATTTTCTTTGAAAGATACAATATCTCTCTTTATTCTGAAAAAAATTAATCATTGGAACCCCAGATAACAGTGAGAAAAATAATACCGAGCATGACTTCATATGGCCTCTCCTCTCAGAACAGAAATAATAAATGAGAAGTTCCTTTAGTGCTGAGCTGAACTAAATGTTGGCTTTTTTTGTTTAATTGTGTTGCTGCTGGGTTGTTTTTCCTAGTTTTGGCAGTTTCTCCTGTAAAGAGGTGATAGTATGTGTAATATACTTTTCATGCCCACATCAGCAGAGTGTAGGAGTAAAGGTTTTAGGCAGATTGTGCTCCTTTCCAGGGAAGTCAGGAATAATTCTGCTCTAGCCCCTTGCCTGCACCTGGATAGGTCTGTGGTGCATTGCTCTTTTTCTTGTTCTGTGTTAAGTAATTATGAGAACTCTCAGCTTGACACTTGAGCAAAGGCAGATTGGAATCTAGTGTTGTGTGGAATGAGGAATTCCACTGGCAAAATTAGTGCAGAATGACCATTCCGCTGGTGGAATTTCCACTGGAATTTCACTGGTTCTTCTGCAGAATTCTTCCTGCTGTGATCCACAGAATAATATTCCATGGAACAGTATTTTTCCATGGAAAATTATTCTGCAACCATTTCCACGGAAAATGTTGAGATCCACGGAATAATATTCTGCCGAACAGCATATTTTTCCACAGAAAATCATTCTGAAACTATTTTCTGCTGCAGAATTCCACCATTCCATTTCTGGTGAAATTTGGTGGAATTTTGAACATTCTGCAGAATTTCATTCCACCAGAATCTGAAAATTCTGCACAGCACTATGGAATACCTATCCTCTTTAATAGGTGTGGCATGGGCAGTCGTAGTGCAAGCTTCCTTAAACTGTGGGCTGTGGATGCATGGAACAGCCTTCCTGTGGAGTTTGTAGAGTCAAAAGCAGTGGGGGAATTCAAGAATGTATGGGACAGACATAAGGCAATTCTAGTGGGGTTAGGAGGAAGTAGGCTGTTGGTTAACTAGGATCTGTAGCTTATCCATTAGGTAAGGCAATGAGCAGACTAGGTGGGTCAAGTGGTCCTTATCTGCCATCAAATTCTATGTTTCTATGTTTCTGTACCCTACCTGTGTACCTCAGAGCAATCACGGAGGGACTACGTGTGCTTTAAGGGTAAGTAGACTTTTCAGACACTATAACCAATAAGGCCTTCACCTGTCATATAAGAATTCCAATAAGAGTACTAGTTACAGGCAGTTGTGATGGTGGTTTTGTGACATGGAAATCTTACTATTAGGAACTGAGCTGAGACCATTACAACTCATTTTATATAGTTCAATGAACCAGTGTGAGAGGATAATGATTCTTGGCTAATATTAACCTAGCCAAACCTGTGATACAGAGGTGTGATACTCCAAATTAAGTGTGGCACAGCACCACTATACTGTAGGTGCCCCACTGACCCCTTGCCCCAGTACAATAATAGGACAGCAGTAGGGTAGTTAAAAAGTTAATGGAGGTGCCATTAAAAAATCCTCCTTTCTCTTTATTATTATTTTTTTTATTATTATTATTTATCTCAGCTGTTGCCTCTAAATAAAAATAAAAAAAAAACTGCCCATGATGCCTCACTCAGGAGCATGGGGCTAGTGAGTTAATTAAATAAAATTATTGTTCTGTGCACTGAACTTCTTCCAAGAGAGAGCAGGGATGGAAAGCAAGTCCCCAGCACTATAGGCCTCAGATAAACACTAGGTAGCCCAAACTCAATGAGCTTTTGCACTGTACATGGAGCTCAAGTCAGGAACAAGGGAAACAGAAACAGGTAGGCCCCAGCCCAAGTTTGGTCCCCAGAATGGCAGCATTGCTGCCAGATAGTCCACAGCCAGGAGGGCTGGTTATTTAATTGAGTAGAGACATTTCAGCTCATTGTACCTAATACATGAACCAGGGGGAAGGACAGTAAGTGGACCCCCAGAATACAGCATTAAAGTAACTGGCCCCAAGCAAGTTGGCAGGACTGTGCAAATCTATTTAAACCTACCTTCTATGCCTGTGGAAGGGAAGGCAAAAGCCCTAGCTCCCAGTAGTTGCTTAGTATAACCAATTCTTTTTTAAGCCCTCAATTGAGCCCTGTTGTCGAGGCAAGGTATATGTCAGGCCCCATTTAATCCAGACATTCTCTTTTATATGTCTGTCCTGGTATAATGCCTCTATTTGCAGGCTAACTGGTATTTTAAGTGCAAGTATCACTGATGTGTAAAACAACAGTGCTGAATTATTTAATTAAACAGCTAAAGTTCCAATGCTAAATATTTGATTGAACATTTGGAGTGCAAGTGCTATGTTTTGTTTGAACTGCTTGTTTAAGGGGACAGCACCAAAGTGCAATTTTCATGTTTTGATACTATGTAATTGCCTTTGCATGGTCTGAGATTGTGCAATTACCCTTGCAAGCTCTAACATTCTCCAAATTGTCCTTGGTTGTTCCAAAACTGTTTAAATTACCCTTGCATACTGCAAGACTGTGTAACTGCCCTTGGATCTTTGCATTGTCTAAATTGTCTTTGCTTATTCTGAAACTGGTTAATTGCCCCTCCATTTTCTAGGATATCCCCATGGCAGTTGCATGATGCAGAGACTAAGTAAATCACTATAGCTTAAAGCGACAGTGCACCCCTTTTTGCAACAAAATAAATTCTTTATTTGTGCCAGTTGCCAGTATCTACATGACAAAGTATAATTTTCCTGCATGAGTCAGAGAAATTGATACATCTGCACATTGTAGGTTCTTGCATGCCAGAACTGCGAACCTCCCATTGTGTGCTGAAACATCAAGGGCCAGTCCGTAGATAGGGACAGTGTTTGCCTATTAAGAAAAACCCTGTGTCACTTGTTTTCTTTCTGAATGGTCAACACTCCCAAAAGTCAGCTAGAAAGCTTAGAAAACCACCTCAATTCACAGGTTGGCAGCTGACGCCCCATGGGGTTGGGTTTTATTTTCCTTACAGGTTCTTCAGGTTGTTTCCTGAGCTCCACAGTGACAATCTGAAAGTACTTCAGGTTCTTCATGTTCTTTCCTGAGGACTATGTTGATGGCCCGAAGGTTCTTTAGATTCATCAGGTGCTATCCTTGAGTCCAGGGTGTTGGCCCAGAGGCTCTTTAAGTTCATAAAGTTTTCCAGGTTCTTTCCTGTGTCTACAGTGACAGCCTACAGGTTGTTTAGGTTCATAAGGTTCTTTTCTGAGGTCCATGGTATTGGCCTGGAGGCTCTTCAGATTTGTCAAGTTCTTTCCTGGGTCAACAGTGATGGCCAGGAGATTCTACAAGGTCTTCAGCTTACCCATTGAATTAGAAATCTTTGCTTTGTTGTTTTCCTGGGGTTCAACAACACCCATAGGTTCTAATTGCTATGCCCTTGGCAATGTACTGTTCAGTATGCCAGCAAATGGAAGCTTGTGTCCACATTCTTTCAATGAAATGTATCTTGGCAATGTCTTCTACAGCAGCCAATGTGTGCAAATGAATGGTACACCATTAGAACAGTGACTGAATTTTGTCGCTGCAATTAGGGCACTGCAATAAAGGTGACAAAGACAGGGATGAATTTAATTTTAGATCACCCATCAGTCATGCCACCCTTTGCCCTCACGCAATTTCTACTCTCACCAGGATATGCCCACCCCAGAGGAGATTATATTTAGTTGTGGGGGGTGTGGTCGGTGAAGTCCCCTGCAAAACATGACTATTTCTTCAGTAGGGGCTTTGACTTTCTCCATCCCAGGAGCCACAATGCCTGGTGCAGAAATGCTGGGCAGCATATTGCCTGCACCCATGTCAGTATCGACAAAATGACTGTCGCACCAACATGGGTGAACCCACATGAACATGGCATGGGGTCAATATGTAGCATGGCAGAATGCCATGTGACACAATCGCATTGTGCAATTTCTTGATTTCTTTTGTACTGTGGGGGGCTCCACCCCCCAAACCCCCTGTTATGGGGGGCTGCTCCTCCTGGACCCCCCCACTAAAGATTCTAACTCCGGGGGGGTCCAACTCGGAGAGCCCGCAGGTCCGGGTTTTGCCATAATGTCATACGATATTAAGCGCATGACATTATGACTCGGTAAGCATGAACACAGGTTATGGGCTATTGCTTGAATGCATGCAATGATTTTTAGAGTTGATATTGAAGAATTTAAAGCAAATATATGACTTTGTGAAGCCAATATTTAAATCTTACACTAAAATTTAAGAATGTTTACAAATGATTTTAAATGCATTTAGAGTATAGGGTTTTAAGAATCTATAAAATATTAAGCTGGTTTTGGGCCAGCACCTCCTGCTCTTAGTTCTAGACATTGGTGGTGTCATTTCTTAAAGGGAAACATCCATCAGTAGTTGCCCCACATATCAGTGTGGAGCAGTCCATGATTATACTTTTCCCAAATAAAGTAATGTTTTACCTCCATTGGTCTTTCTGCAATTTAGTTTTTTTCTGTTAGATCCTGCCACCCCTCCTACTGAACATTTTGCAAACTGCACACCTAGGGGGCTTCCCAGCCCCTACGGCTGAAATCAGAGCTGGGGATGCGCAACAGGGGAGAGCAAGTGCTGTTTTACTAGAATGAGCTATTAATAGCTGTAATTTGTCCTTTACTTTATTCTGGTGCCATACTGAGACTACATATAGACTGTGTAGACCAACTGTCTCCTACTGTCCCAACCACTAGATCTGGTTGATGTTTCTGCTATCACAATGCTCCTAAGACACTTTTATTATTTTTTCCTTGACTACTGCCTCTTTCCAAAAGTGTACTAAAGTTCTATTGCTGCATCAGGGTGTGATGTATCTACCATAAAGTACTATAAACCCATCGTTCTGCTACCTGTGCTTTCCAAAACACTTATAAGGTTAATCAGTCTGCAGCTTTCCAATTTCTATAACAACAAATCAAACTTCTCTCCATTTCATTCTGATTTCTACACTAATCACTCCACCATGGTTCCATGCATTAATATTATCCACAAAATAAAGAGGGGCAATACAACACAGGCAACACATCGTGGTCGATTACACTGAAGCACAAAACATCATGGACCACAGTACCATATGTGCCCAGCCTGCAGGGTACTGCAAGACCCCATGGGGCCCTATCTGTAATGGTGGCATGGGAGAATGGCAAGGATAGCAGACATGGTGTGGCACCCGGTTGGCATGACACTGGAACTTAACAGTGAAGGCAGTGCCACACTGACCGGTGGACAACAGCTGCAATGCCACTTTGATGCTGCACCAACAGCTGCAGAAAGTCAACAATGGCCAGGCACCTGGGAGCTATGCAGGGATCAGGCACAGTAGGGACACCATAGGAGACACTGTAGCCATGAATCCCCATGCATGCCCCCCATGGATGGAAGTGCTGCCAGAGCCCCTCCATGTCCCTTGAGCCCCAGGAATGCATGTCCACACACAGTCCCTGCACAACTGGCAGCCTGCCCACCCTAACCACGGACAACCCTACCTGTGCCCATAGTGCACATGCCTGCAGAAAAGTACTGTAGGAGGCTGTCTACCTCAAGAGCATCTGGTCCAGTTGTCCTGCTGCCTGTGACATGCTACATAATGCTCTAGACTTTGAAAGCCATCCCCAATCCATGCAGCAACCCCAAGGTCAGTGAATTGGGACAGGCACATGATATGTGGTCCACAAAGGACACCAGAACACCATAGCACACCACATCACCATCATGGACTGCAATGCACACACTGTGGTGGTGGTTGCCTAGAAGCACTAAGGACAATAACCTCAACTGTGCTCCTGGAGTTTGGAGGCTCTGCCATGCTTCCTGTGGGCAGTGGGGGCATCAACCCATAGGGGGACAGTGAGGCAGGAGGAGTCAAGTGGGAGCTTCATGCAGCAATGCCCAGGTGCCTACAGTGATCCCAGCACTGCTGCTTGTACTTCCTACTCCATGTCTACACTGTTCTATCCTGCAACATTTTATACTTGCTTTATTGTGTTTCGCGATGATTTGCCCACAATATTTTGGTCCACAATATGTTTTATTACTATATTAACACCACATCCCTCCTCAAGCTCATAGATTTCACTGTGAGTAAAATGAACTACATCTGAGACTCTGGCAATAATTTCATAGACCTGGCCAAAGTTTTTGATATTGTGAGCCACCCCTTTTAATTACTACGTTAGAGTCCTATGGGGGTTACCAGTATGCCTCTTCACTGGTTCAGGTCATATTTCTCTGGTTGTTCTCAGATAAATATTGTGCAGTCTGCATCATGCATGCTTCTTGTTGATCTACGGTAACACAAGGCTCTGTCCTGGGCCCTTTCTTTTCCTTTTCTTGGTCTTTACAAATGACCTCTAAACCTATGTCAAAAACTGTAATATTCACATGTATGCTGATGATACTGTCCTATTTATCTATGATCTAAATGTGTTTCTCATTGAGTAAAACATATGGAGAGATTTTAACAACTTGCAAAGTTGATTCATTGCCAAACATCTGGTGTTAAATAAAAAGAAAACTGTTACCTTGCTTTGAATTTCAACTTTGTTTAAGTACATCTTCTCCACTGTGAATTTCAACTTCTAATAATGTTGTGTTAGACAGTGTTTCTCAGCTTCTTACTAGGTCAAGAACTGGACTTTTTCTCAAGCATTAATTTTATTGTTTCTAAGTGCTATGCCAAATTTGGGGATCCTTACAGAATGCAGGGCAGTCTTTTACTGTATAGAAGGAAATATCGAGCAAATGATCTTACCAGCATTGGACTATGGAGATGTGTATGCTGCTGCCCCTAAACTGTCCCTCTCTAAGCTTGATTGCCTCTACAATTCACTTTGCAGAGTTGCGCTGGATTATACTCCCAGCATTTGTCACTGAAAAATGTATGAGAATATGGGTTGGTCTAATCTAGGCCATAGATGAGAAAGCCATTCTGCCTCTATTGAGGCCAGATATTAGACTCAGAACCTCCCTATCAACCTTAGTAATTTGATTATCCCTGCTACTATCCCAACCTGATGGATCATTCAAATGCTCAGGTCACTTAATGCAACTTCTGGCCACTGTCACCAAATGGTACTGCATGCTTACGCACAATAACACATGCACAAATGCACAGATTCACATGTATAACAGTGCACATAAGCAGCTGAAAATGGCTTAAACTACAGTGGCACAAAACTACACCATCCTGATGCATGATATAAAATAAATGCTTGTAAAGTCCACCATTCTCATAAAATAATACCATATCAGGGGCTAACATGATCCTAAAGACAATTTGTCTTTCTGGCCTATGGCTTTATGATTATGTTAACCTCCTTTATGGTATTATTTCTTTGTATATTACACTTTCCTAGCATTTATTCTCTATAGTATACTAACAAAGATTTTACTTAGCAATATGCTGTTGCCAGTGTTAACCAACATTCTCCTGAAAACTAGGCATTTCACCCTTAAATGGATTTCCTGGTATGAAGCATTCTAAATAAATAATCACCACTGCCACTGATCTTGCTTCACAGTAAAATGTATTTTTGGCACTCCAATACATACATTTAAAAAAGTCCATAATGACTCTCTGAACCTGTAATTCTCCAGCTGGTCTCCTCATCAAAGGTGAAAAATAATTGTCTGATAAATAGACTGACTGTTTCTGATGTTCATTGGATTGATGCAAGGAATCCTTGTGTATGTAGCTTCAAAGCTTGAAAATATTAAACTTACGTGAAAATGTAGTTTATCATTTTTATCATGTGTGTTTCTGGAAAAAATACAATACAGCACCTGTCAGAGGAACTGTTTGTCTAATGGCTGTTCACTGCAGTAGATCAAGATTTGACTTGTGCATTAGGCTACAGTACCATAAATGTGACAGTTTCTGCTCTGCTCCCAGCAGACAGGGTGTACCAGTACAAAACCATTATTTGGCACTTAGAAAAATGCATTCACAGAGCTGTCAGCCATTGCTAAAGATGGTCCTGAAATGTGTGAGCATAACAGGGTTGAATCCTACTCTGAGCCTTGAACTGATGGCACCTCTGGATAAATACTGCTGTGGACATTAGTGGACTAGAGTGGGGATCTATGCACTGTCCATGCCTGCTCAAACCTGATCAAAAAAGGGCTTAATGCCATTAGTCCCTCATATTCTATGGACACCAAAATCAAATTTTAAATAAATAAAAAAAAAAAATGGACTTACGTGAAAGTGTAAACAACCTCTTTGTATTAGACGACTCCCTATTACACACACACGCACACACACACACACAAAGTTCCCATAACACATTCAATCTAAAAACTCACCTTCTGAACTCAACATCATTTCAGCCTTTCATATTCAGAACAGGACCCGTGCTTCCATAGAATATAATTGTTTTCTGATTTTACTTTTCTATAAAGCACAGAGGAGGGAAGCTGAGGCCAAACTTGCTGTAATAGCAAAATTTATACTACTCATTAGCTAAAAGAAAAACATAAATAAAAAAAAAAGAAGCTTTAAGGCTTTTCATGAATTCTCTGTGGGGAGAGTTAGACTTAATTAACATTTTGGAACTTTGTATTAGCACCTGGGTATTGCTGTGCTTCGACTGCAACTAAAGCTCCAGTGAAAGTATTATGTCAGTAGTTTAAAACTTATCTTTACATCAAGAAGAGCATCTCCTCACCAGCAAGTTAAAGTTCAAAGACAAAATGTGTTTCATTAAAGGGACACATCATCCCTCCCATGCAAATTGTTACCATTTTTACTAATTTGGGGAGCTGATAACATCATAAACACAGAATTCAATTTTGTGTTTCAAGTTGAATTGCTTTTATCTGTAAGCCTGGTCTTTCTGTGGACACTGTATTACCAATACCAACAATTTCTATATTGTTATAGTTTTATCATTATAGTCCTTCCAGTAAATTTAATGGGTATTTCTGATTTACAAATTGGTGTTGAGGATCATTTAAAGACTATTGTGTATAATTGTATTTTCAGTCCTTCTTAAGTGCTTACATTGCTGTAATCATGTTCTAATACAGAACGTTGTGACTAAAAGAACATAATATACAGCATGCAATTTAAGAATAGTACTTCTATGCACACTTTTGAGTTTAGAAGGTGAGTTTTTAGATTGAATGTGTTATGGATGTTTTGAGTGTGTGTGTGTAATGGGGATATAACAGGACCAAGAAGAAGCAGACATCTTGAACAAATACTTTTGTTCAGTGTTCGCAGAAGAATGAGAAGGAGGTGGGACACAGAAAGGTGATAGGAGCATTGAAGAAAGAGAGGTGGACACTAGTCCATTTACAGAGGAGAGAGTCCTGAAGGAACTCACAAATATGAAAATGGATAAGGCAATAGAGCCAGATGGGTTCCATCCAAGGATAATGCACACACACACTCAGGGAGGTGCTGGCTACATCTCAGACAGTTCTGTTCAACTTCCCACTGGAGATGGGAGAGATTCTGGGGAAAAGAAGAGGGTGGATGTAGTCCCTCTTAACAAAAGTGGTAGTAGTGAGAAGGTTACCAACTACAGGCCAGTCAGCCTGATTTCAGTGGTGGGGAAATTACTGGAATCACTACTGAAGGAAAGGATAGTGGGATACCTTGAATCCAGTGGCTTAAAGGACCCAAGATAGCATGGATTCACAGGGAGAAGGTCTTGTCAAACTAATCTAATAGATTTATTTGACTAGGTGACCAGGGAATTGGATCAGGGAGGAGCAGTGGATGTAGCCTACCTAGATTTCTGCAAGGCCTTCAACACAGTTCCACACAGGAGATTGGTAAGCAAGCTGGGTAACCTAGGAGTGGGACTAAAGGTGATAAGAAACTAGCTAAAGGAAGGGAAACAGAGGGTGATGGTAAATGGAATTCACTCCAAGGATGGGAGGGTGTCCCATGGGGTACCTCAGGTATCCATCTGTACTTGGACTGGTCCTCTTTAATACCTTTACTAGCAACATTGCAGAGAGGCTGGAGGGAAAGGTCGGCCTGTTAGCAGGTAACACTAAAATCTGCAACAGGGTAAACACTCCGGGGGAGTTAGAGGACATCTGAAAAGGTTAGAAGAGTGGTCAAGGGTATGACAACTGGATTTCAATGAAAAAAAGTGCAAAGTCATGCACATGGTACACAGAAACCAAGGGGAAGAGTACGAAATGGGAGGAGAGGTATCGATAACCACCAAACAGGAAACAGACATGGGTATTATCATATCTAATGATCTAAAGATGGTTAGGCAGTGTGACAAGGCAGTCAGGAGAGCTAGCAGGATGCTGGGGTGCATAGGGAGGGGTATCACCACCAGAAAAGGGGAGGTGGTGTTGCCCCTGTATAGATGACTGGTGAGACCTCACCTGGAGTACTGTGTCCAGTTCTGGAGACCTTCTTTCTGGAAGGCACAGAAAGAGTGGAGGTAGTTCAGAAAAGGGCAATCAAAATACTTCAGAGTTTACATCAAAAGTCCTATGAGGAAAGAATTAAGGACCTTAATATGTATACACTGGAACAATGGAGGGAGAGTGGGGATATGATAGAAACTTTCAAATACCTCACAGGTATAAATAAGTTTTTTTTTTCAGAAAAATAAGATGCTCAAGGACAAGGAGTCATGCTAGGAAGCTGCAGGAGGGGCAGACTCAGGGGAGATGTGAGAAAGTACTTCTTCACAGAGATGGTGGTGGATGCCTGGAACAGCCTTCCAGCAGAGCTGGTGGGGGTAGACACTGTAATGGTCTTCAAGAAAGCATGGGATAGGCATAAGGGAACCTTAGCAATAAGACAAAGGGGGGGAGGCTGGAGATCAAGTAGGGTCTGCAATGATTCAATAGGTAGGGAAAATTAACAGACTAGATGGGCCAAGCGGTCCTTATATGTTGTCAAATTCTATGTTTCTACTTGCCAACAGTGTGTATACCGCCAGTGTGTAAATCAGAAACACCTACTGAGTTAGCTAAAAGGTCATAAAAATGGATTCTGAAGTAAAAGAAAATCCTCATGGTTCAATGCAGTTGTTCTTTAAAGAGAACATAAACCCTGGTGTTTACATTTTTTCATGTGGCTTTTTACACCTCTGGTTTGTGGTCGCACCGTTCCTCCTCACCCAGACTGGCTGGCACCTCCCTTGGGCTTACCTCTGCACAGGTTACCCCATGGATTAACCTATGTGGTGGGGTTGGAGTGCCATTTCCCTCCACGAACATATCCATAATATGCCAAAGTGTTAGGGTGGTGGTTCAGGTCCAAGGAGGTACATGGTGCACTTGCTAACCCTCAAGTCCTTTTCTTTTTTCTGTCTCTTGTATGAGTTGAGGCACCATGTGATGCACGTTCGTGTGGAGATGTACATGTACCCCAGAACCTGCTGCTCTCCTCCCAGCCTGTGACACTTGCATCTGCCACTCAGGCATTTAGTGCGTCCACTAGACCTGCACCTGGTAGCAGCCAAGAACCAAGTCAGCAAGCCTACCTGATCCATGAGAGAAGAGCTGCCTGGTGGCTTCTACATCCACTCCCAGCTCACCCCTCCACCGACTTCAAATAACTCAAGGTCGCTTTTGAACTCGGGTCGTCAGCATGGTGTGAGGTAACATATTCATCAGCTCTTCAACTCTTATCACCACTGGACCACTCCTATGCTGTTTAGATTTTCTAAAATAATTGTAAATTTTGGCATGTGTGAAGTTTGTGTAATAAAAAAATGTATTGTATGGGTTTGTTTTGAAATAGTTATTTTTTATTTGTTTATGATCCATTGTGATGGCAAGTTTTTTCACACCAGATATTCACTCTTTTAATTACTTAAGAGTTCCAGAACTCAGTGACATCAATGGAGCAGAAGTCATAGATGGAAAGCTCCATTGTAGGCTTCAGTTCAACTGAAGTCACTGAGTTCCATAACCCCGACAGTCATGAAAAATGAATGATGTATGAGAAAAAAGCAACATTAACAGGAGACACTAAATAAGGAAAATCAGGAGTATTCCAAAACAACCACACAAAACAATACACTGGAGTTATTAAACAGGGTCTATGTTTACATTAAGCAGTGTATTTTTAGGTTTTTCACATTTATCCCCACATGTTCCCCTGTTCCCCACCCCAGTGGTCATAACCACTATAGCTGTAGTCTTTTGCTGTCCATTTGGGAGGATGAATGGCTGCATTCCATACCACAGGAACCCTTTGACCACAACTGGTCCCCACTCTCCTTATCTATCACGTCCTTGAGGGGGGGATCTGCCTGAATGATTCAGAGTGGGTGAAAGAGGAAAAATATGTAGGGGCTATAGAGAAAGAGGGCTTCTTCCTGCTCTGAAGATACCTTTATGGTCTGACCTGCCTGCCCATGTCCCTCAACAACTTTTCTCAGCCTAGTCCCCCAAGAGGTCTTATTTTCTGGGATCCCTGCTGTTCCCTTTCCAGACCATTTGGACAATCAGGCATCATGTGATACCTATGATATCACGTGCCAAGTCCCTGCTGAGCAGTGGCCCCCATGATCCTTCCTGGACTGTGGAAGGCATTTTACAGACTGCCTACAGGCTGTCACCACAATTCAGAGCCATTAGGGGTGTGCCAGATAATCTATCCTCTCACACTGTCCAGTGCAATCTCCAATGAGGCAGCCCAAACTTTCCACTGAAATCTGTTACTCTCCTAGAATCACCATTCCTCCAGCTTGCTGTGATCCAACTGGAATAGGGCATAAAGTGTCCACTGTCATCATGCGCACTCAGTATGCTATCTAACAGCAAGTGCAGTGGAGGATGTTGGTGTTCTACACTGGGAGTTGGTGGAGTCCCTCTAATTAATATAGTGCCAGCCTGAGTGCCAGTTCCCCATGTTGGTCTGAAGACGCTGCCCTCTTTGCCCAAAGAGAGAATCCAGGATCACTAGCACATTTCTGGGATTGCCCCACAACTCTGTTACACAATCATTTATTTACAGCATACGGCATTCTTAATAGTTTTAGTATCATGAATCGTATACAGTACATATATTTCTGACAGCCATTATCTGAGGAGCCCTCCCCTCAGCAAATCACTGTTCTTGCATTGGGGCCCTCCTTTGGTTATCTAAGGGGATGAGAAGTAATGACTATGAGGGCATTGAGGATGGCCTCATAATCCATCCAAGTTGAGTGTCCCATTGAGAATCAGGGTATGAAAATTGTCAGGACCCTGATGCAAACCAAACTTACTTTTTTTTGCCATACCTTTATGCATACCAAGACTTGACACCCCCCAGGATGTCACCATGTCAGGCTCCTGGCAAACCATACATATCAATCCCATCCCAAGTCAGCAATAGAGCCATGCTCATGGACGCCTGCTCCTCAACTGGCCCCTCTTCTCCTTATCCACCTGGTTACCAGCAAACCCCCTAACAAAGGATGATTGGCTCCCTCAAAACCCCCCAATAGATCCCTGAAACACAACAAAAACAGGGGTTCAGCAGCTTCTAACAATTACATTCCAGCTGTCCGGTATAGATTGTACAATTAACAGTGTTATTCAAAAGCTGTATTGCCTGCCCCCTGCAGCTGCAAAGACCACTCTGATGCATCTGTTAAAATATTGTCAGGTCTTGTTAACCAGTCTCCCAGTTCTGGGGTGGTAACCCATCATCCACGGTATCTCCTTTAACCATACCAGCACAGTGTTTTGCTAGCATACCCAAATGTCAAGATTGCCCTTACAGGCCTGTAATATCCATCAACAGCCACATGAAAGAAAGAGCTCCACTCCCATTTCAAATTCAATTTTAAAACAATTTATTTACAGATCCTCTGGTTTTCTAAAGAAGGAGAAGAGGTGGGGGAGGCAGAGAGGGCTGAATGGAAGGCCTTTATAACACATAAAAGTGAACAGAAGGATGAGAATTGGAATGATTACCAAAGGAAACTGAAGGAGTCAAGAAGGGTTGTCAGAAAGGCCAAGGCAGATACAGAACTAAAAATAGCTGTTGGGATTAAAAAGGGAGAAAAATAGTTTTCCAGTATATTAGTGAAAAGAAGAAAACTAATTGGGAAATAATCAGGTTGAAAAAAGAGGATTGGTGAGTAGAAGAAGACAGTCACAAGGCAGATGTGCTGAACAGATTTTTCTGTTCAGTATTTACAGTGGAACTGGGGGGCCCCTACAGGACAGTCACATCAAGGCCTCTGAGAGGGGTGTGGGGAAAATGGAACTTGTTCATTTCACTGTATACAGCGTATGGAAGGGCCTGGCAACACCTAGGGTAGATAAGGCTCTGAATCCAGATGGTCTGCAGCCAAGGATTCTGAAACAACTGGGCCAGGAGATAGTGACTGCTCTCACAGATCTTTTCAGATGTTTTAAGGAGACAAGGGAAGTTCCAAAAGACTGAAAGACAGCTGCAGTGCTGCCACTACATAAGAAGGGTGACAGGAATAACCCAGGAAACTACAGGCCAGTCATCCTGGCCATGAATTTGGTGAAGCCCATGGAGATCATAATCAAGGAGCAAATGGTGGAATACCTAGAGGCGAATGGGTCACAGGGCAAATAACAGTAGGGGCTTGTATCGGAAAGATCTTGTCATCCAAACCTGTTCTGTTTTTTTTTTTTTTGATGGGGTCACAAAGGCTGCGGACAAGTATCAGGTTGTCAATGCCTTATACCTGGACTTCAGTAAGTACATTGACTCTGTGCCACCAAGGAGGTTACTGAGAAAGAGGGGGGATTTGGGGTTATGGTGGGACTGATAACTTGGGAAGGTAATTGGATAAAGGAGAGACAACAAAGGGTAGGGGTCAATGGTAAAGAATCAGAGGCAAGAGATGTTACAAGTGGGGTAATGTAGGGATCTGTCTTGGGATTGGTCCTTTTAAATGTATTTATAAGTGACTTAGGGAATGGCATTAAGGAGAAGTGTGTCTTTTTGCAGATGACATAAAATGACTGTATGTGAAATACTGGATAATGAGGAGGGGGCCAGAGAGATGTGCCGTGAGTTGGAGGAACTGGAGAAATGGTCTTAAATTTGGCAATGGCATTTCAGTGCAAAGCGATGCATCGTGATGCATATTGACAGGAAAAATCTGCATATGAAATACCGGTTGGGAGGGATAAAATTAGCAGGTACAGGGAGGAAAGGGACCTAGAGTTAATTATCATTAATAGCCTCAAACTCACTGCACAAATAGTTGTACTGTATTTGTCCTATTTGTGACGACGTACCTTTGAAAATGAGCCTCTGGCTCAAAGGTTTGTAAACTGATGTACAAATAAATAAATAAATAAACAATGCAATGATGCCTAGAACAAATTGAACAGAATGTTAGGTTGCATTAGTAGGGGTTTTGACAGCAGAAAGGATGAGGTGATTATGCTATTGCATGTCACTAGTAAGACCAAATCAATTCTGGGGTCTACACCTGAGAAAGGCACGGGATGGATTGGAGGTGGTTCAGAGAAAAAAAAAACACTAAGATGATCCAAGGGCAACAGGGCAAGATATATGAGGAGAGATTCAGGAACCTCAGTATATATTCACCGGGAGGCACAAGGGTGGACAAGATAGAAACATACAAGTTTTTGACAGGAATAAATAGGGTTGCTATAAGGTAACTCTTCACCAACAATGTAAACACTATAACAAGAAGACATGTAGTAATTGGAGAGGGGGGGGGAGTTACGAAGGACATCAGGAAGTTCTTCTTTACAGAGAGTGTGGTGAGGCACTGAAATTGGCTGCCAGGTAGGTAGTGCAGGGGAGAACAATCAATAGTTTCAAAGCAGCATGGGACAGCTACAGGAGGACAATAAGGGCTAGAGTTGCAGTAGGGGGGATGAGTGCTAGTGCAATAAGATGTTGGGCTTGATTCTCAAAGGTTGATGCAGGCTTTTAACAAGCCCTTCCTCAAACCCAGCACTGCGCTGAACACACTGACAACTTTGCACCTGATTCTCAAAGGTTGCATGCATTTGCAACACTTTACCCCCTTTAAGGAGGCTGGTGCCAAATATGTGTGCAAATCCCATAAAAAGGTCCTGTGATTGAGGCAAAGTTAGACCAACAAAAAGCTGGGCTACCTCGAGGCATGTGGTGCACGGGATCGAGAATTCTAATTGTCAGTCAGGGAATGATGCAAGCCCCCTGCACCATCTAATCGGTGCACATGGGGCTTGTGGTATTCTGACACCTTTGAGAATCGAACCCGTAAGGTTAAATTACTTCAAACAGTTGATAGCTCATACAGGACAGACTTGATGAACAGTTTTTTTTCTGCCATCATTTTCTCTGTATCTTTGTATTACAGTTCTTTGAAGTACTCTGCCTCTTTGTTGGGGGGGTGTGATGCATTCCCCCAGTGAAGAAGCACAATGCCTTGAAGCACCAGGGATCTGGCAGCTATTACTCATTCATGTTCTATACAATAAATTGTTAGGCAGCATTTTTGCTCTATGTTCACTGGTTCTTTTGTTGTTTTCCCAGATTCTCTTCACTTCACTCTCCCCCACGTGGCTTGACAGGGCCTGGCTATGGACCTCTGCCTGTATGTCCTCCTCCACCCATAATGCTCAGAAGAAAAGAAGCAGCTGGGTAGCCTGGAACAACTTACCTCATAAGCCATATGACAAATTCTGTGCAAGGTCATGACCATGCCCCTCAGCAGAGGTATAGAAATGGGGAGGCACTGGACACAAGTCTTACACCAATTCCATGCCCACCCCTGCCTGATCCTTCTGATTCCCAAGGACTGCCCTGGGTTCTGGAACCCATTTAAATCGCTCTTGAAGGAAGTCACCTAGAGTTGAGCAGCCCCTAATAGCATGGGCTGCCCCTTCCTCTGAC
Source organism: Neoceratodus forsteri (assembly GCA_016271365.2). NCBI lineage: Eukaryota > Metazoa > Chordata > Ceratodontiformes > Ceratodontidae > Neoceratodus > Neoceratodus forsteri. The sequence goes on along the minus strand of CM057449.1, from coordinate 602,444,330 downwards.
TGCTGCACCAGGAACCTGAAAACCACTCCCACCAGTATCTTCTACCTTACATGTAATACACACATACCCAAGAATCCATAGAAAATGTTCATTGAGGTTCTATGTCCTTCATGGTGCAACATGATCAAGCTTGCCACAAACAACACTGGCTGTTCATACCCAAATCCCACAAGAGGGGTGACATATTGCATCCATTTTCCTCTGTGTTTGGTGCCAGCCCTAAGAACCTATCCAGCTGTAAATGAGAGAGGGCATTAGCAATATTGTTACTGGACTCCTAATATGGCTTGCTCTAAAACTGAGGTTAAGTTCTAGGCAACAAAGGATACGTAACCTCAGAATCCACATAGCTGTGTATGATCTTGCTTCCTACCTGTTGATTAAAGTAGCTGTACAAAAGCCTTATTACCCATGAGATACAGTAATCATTTTATTCCTGAGCCTTCCCCCTCCAGTCTAGGGGGCTGCAACCATGGGGAACAATTTCAGGAATGTAACATCCCTGAAAATGGCAATGGCTTCCAATTCTGGAGGCTATGCCTCTACCATCCACTTGTCCAAGAGGAACATCTTCATTCCTGAACTGCCTGTTGCATCTGAGTACAGCTGTGTGCCTTTAGCTAAAATCTAGTCCTCCTGCCACATAACATCTCCACTGAATCCATCTAGGAAGAGCTCCCAGACTGCCAAATCCCACCATATCCCCTTCGTTAGTTTCACCCAGTGGTATGGGGTCTGTACCCATAGCCAGGTCTGTGCCATCCTGGCAAAAGCTCTGCCTAGGGTCACCGCTTAGCAGGCAAAGTTAAACACATGGCAGAACTTCTGCACCTCCCTCAGTTGTATCCTACTGGCTGTCTGGCATTGGGCCTCCTTTATTTTGGTCACCTTGTATGGATGAAGTCTAGACATCATCACTACTGAGTCCTTCTTGATGCCCAAGAAGGTGAGGGTGGAGACTGGCCCTTTTGTCTTTTTAGGGACAAGTAAGATGCCCAGGTGTTCACAAACTCCATGGACATCCCGAAGCATGGCCATGCATTCAAGGTTGTTGCCCCTCCCAATGAACAAGAAATCAATCAAGTAATGCACCACCTCCATGGACCCATCTGTTGCCTGAACACAATTAGAGAAGGATGCTCAGCTGCTCTAATTGTGAGGAGGGCACTGAGCATTACATAGGCATGGCTTTCTGAAGTAATAGCTATCTCCATACTTGAAGTAAAGCAGGTCACAGTCCTTTGGGTATACAGGGTGTATCTGCAATGCCAATTTGACGTCACTTTTGGCTAACAGGGTTCCCCACTCTTTTGCCACTATCCCCTCAATATCCTACAATGCAGTGTATGCCACTACACAGCAGGGCTGTGCAAATACCTTTTTTTGAATACTCAACTGAATATTCAGTATTCGGAGCCCATGCATCCAAATATTCAGTCGAATATTCGGTATTTGGGTACTTTTCTTTATTTGTTATAAAAAAGCTAAGAGCCTCCCCAGCCCAGATCTGTCAAGAATAGAAGAACCCCCCTTCTCCCATTGTCAGATAGCACCCAAATCCCCTCCTCCCCCCAACCACTTAACAAAATTTATAATTTTTTTAAAAAGAAAACATACGTAAAATGCAATGGGCGACCGGCACAACCCCACCCACCTCCACGGCTGCTGGCAAGTTTCAATACTGTGGCCTCCCCCATACACATACACATACACACACACACACAACTTGGTAGCCAGTAGCAGCAGACCCCTGCCTCCACCTGCACCCTGATAATGTGATCATCTCACTATACTATATAATCACAAACAAGCAATTGATTTCATTCCCAAGAAGGCAGTTGACCATGGAGGAGGGTGGGCTGCACTGGCTGCCTTTTTTTAAAATGTATCTCTAGGTGCAGGGTGCGGGTGGAAGCAAGGGGCTGCTGCTACTGGCTACTGAGGTAGGTGTGTGTGTGTGTGTGGGGGGGGCACAGTATTGAAACTTGGCAGTCATGGCCGGCCTGGTGGTGCTGAGGGTTGAGGCGCTGGATACCACACCTCACCCCAAGCTGGTGACCTGGGTTCAGGAACTGACCCAGGTCACCAGGGGTCAGCAGGGGTGGAGAGGGATTAAACATCCATGGACTGCTACCTTTCTCCAGTGGAGGGGGGTCACCAGCGCTGGTGGAGGCTGGGGACAGTGCGCTGGCACTGCTCAGAAGGGGTGAAGTTGGGGAATGGCGCCTGGAGGAAGTGCGTGTGGACCCAATGCATGCTCCCTCCATTGACGTCATTGCATGCCCCAGTTCATGCCAACCCAGGAACAGGGAAAATGGCACAGTCATGGTGACTTGATGGCCATTCGGCAGGATGCCTGGCTCTGAGGGCTCACTGCAGTTACTGGATCCTGTGTCAGCAGAGACAAGGGGGGGCTTCTCCACCACCCCACTGCTGGGGGCAAGATGCAAGGGTATGCAGTGGAAGCCCAACTAGTAGCTGGGGCGATCTGGATGGCGGCCGTAGAATGTGGGATGCCTGGACATGGATGGAAGACTGGGGGCCAAAGTAAGAAAAATGACTAACAAACAAACAAAAAAAGAGAAACTTGGTGGCCAGCCATGGAGATGAGTGGAGTTGTGCCGCTCGCCCATTGAATTTACATATGTTTTCTTTTATTAAAAATTATCACTTACGTAAAGTGGTTGGGGAGGGGTTTGGGTGCTATCTGAGGGTATAGGGAAGGGGGGTTTTCTCTATTCTTGCCATATCTGGGTTAGGCAGGAGGATGAGGGGGGCTCTTAGCTTTTTATAAGTGCTCCCCGAATACTGAGCAAATAGTGCACTATTTGTTATTCAGAATCCGAATAATGAATAGCTTATTATTCATGGTATTCGGGAAATGGTATTCTTTATTTGCACAACCCTACTACAAAGCAATCTTCTGGCATAAAGTCATTGACCAACCCCACCACTAGGTATTACTAACAACACTGTGGAGATGCAGCAAATGAGGGCTTCTCCCGGCTCTGTAGCTACCTTAAGGGGCAGTCAGGCCTGACCCTAATCCTAGATGACTCCTCTCAGCCTAACTCCCTTGCCAAAAAAGGCCTGAAAGGCCAGGGTTCCTGCTGATCCCTCTCCCATGCCCCTGGGCCAATCAGGCATTATGTGTCATCTATGACAATAGATGCCAAATCCCCTGTTGAGAAGGGGCTCCCATGATACTCCCTGTCCTTTGGTGGGTGTTTATTGACTGCATACTGGCCAGTGTACCAATTCAAAGCCATCAGGTGTGGGTTGCACCATGTATCCACATCCACTGTCCAGGGCCACCTCCCAAGAGGTAACCCAGACCATTAAAAGTGGCCAGCCCTAAAAGAGTACCCATGGGCTTTGTCTCTCCCCTGGGACATCCCTACCCTTTAACTCACTGCTCACTGGTTGGAAGAGTGCAAACAAAGTTCATTGTTGGTTGTGCCATTCCCATGCCTCTACAACTGAGTGCAGTAGGGGGCACTGGAGCTCTGCAGGAGGGACACTGGAAATCCTTCTGACAATGTGGTGCTAGCTTCAGTGCTGGCTAATTCTATTTCGGTTTCAAGAATAATATAATGTAAATGTGTGTGTGTGTATGTATATTCTCCTCCTGTTCACCAAGACATCATGAAACCGCCTACTGTACCTCAAGAAGCTGTTCTGCTGAGTAAAACTTAAATAATTGGGTAAATAAAATATCAATCATTTTGCAGATGATTGGACAAATTTTTTTTTCAACCATACAAAATGTTACAAAGGGTATCTTTGTCTGAAGATGGCACCTAGCATTCTCACATTAGCTCCCCCAAGCACACAGGCTTGGGACTTGAGAAGGTGGTGGGATCTTTTAAATGTGATCTGGGATGCAAAGCTTAGAATGCTAGTAAGATGATTCAGTTGCATTTGTGTCAGTTGGAAAGCGTCCAAATGCAAGTTCACTATTTTTAAACGTCTCTCAGCACTGGCAACACGTATCCTACTTTTTGGAAGCATGTGTTAGAATAATGCCATATCATTATTTTGACACTAGTACCTACTTGTGGTCACTGTTATGGCTAAGATCTGGACACTGTTAGAAAATGTAATAGGCAGTCTGCCATAGTTCCCTATAATCCCTGGAACCTACTGTTTCTCCAGGGTACTAACCCTCCCCATCATCTCTCTATTTCCTCCCTAGTCTTGTTATCCCTGGTAACCACTATTCCCTTCATTATGTCCCAGCCCTGCTTGAATCCCCTGACTATTTTTACACCCACCACCTCAGCTGACAGACTGTTCCAAGGTTCCACTGTCCTTTCTGTAAAGTAATACTTCCTCACATCCCTCTTGAACCTACCTCCTGATGGTTTAAGAGTGAGAACATACGTCTTGTTTGAAAATAGAGCAAATGAATCCATGATAGATTCTCTTTGAAAATGCTACCCAATGCATTCAGACTTGCAGACTAAAGTATAAAGGACAGAAAAGCTACAGTTTTCAGAAATATTTCATCCCTAGCTGGTAAGGTGTGCTGGGTACAACGTGCCCATGCTTTCCTAGTTTGAGATAAACACAATGGTGCTTCCAGCCCGGAATAAAAAAAATAAATACGAATGCCATTTGGGAAAACAGTTTAATTAGACATTAAATGAATCACACATGTCATTCTTAAAAATGAATAGTCAGAACTGAAATGCAACCTTTGAATATTTTTTTTTTAAATTGCATAACCTAAAAACCTGTGAGTGTCAGCTATTCTTCATGGATGGATTTAAAGCCTTTTTTTTACAGTTTTCTTTTCCAGTGCAAATTAGATCTTAAAGCCTTTAGGGACAGAACTTTTAAAATTCAATTTAAAATAAATAGAATTAAAAAAAACATGATTCTGCATTGTGGAATAGACTGTCAGGAGTAAACCCCAGTATTATCCAGCTGTTAGTTGCCTGTGCAAAGCAAAAAGAGAGATCATTCCTTAAGGCAAAAACAACAGAGGCCTGAGATCACCAAAGGTTGCTAATATACATGGAAGCTTTCTAAATGCCATGGTAATCTGGAACAAGTGATGTTAAAATATTATATATGTTTTACTGAGACAATCCACATTGGCAAAAGAAAAATCCAGATGCATCAATTGTTACAATTAAAAGAAGTTAACTATGACTGACTGCCATTCACTTTTTGTTAGGGAGTTACAATAATGGGATCTTTTATTATAGCATGTTTGGGTCTTTACACATTGCACCATATTTTATTCATTTGGAATTATTTTACTAGGAAAACCATAAAGAGAACAACCATTTCATTTATAGATGTGACCTAGGGAGGAGAAGGGAGGCCAGGAGGAGGAATATAATGTTTAAAATAAAAAGGCAGTGGTAGAACAATTTACACTTCAGTTATAGTAGCAGAGTATATGCAAGAGATTACATACATATCAGAAACCTCCCTAGTTACACAGAAAAGTTACAAGAGAATATAAAGTGCAGCTTAATTTTAAATTTAGATACATGGAGAGGGAAGGCAAGTTAAGATAGGGACACATTGATCCAAAGTTTGGGTAGCCTTACACAAATGGCAGATTGACCATATTTTTTCCCTTGAAGGCTAAACAGTCTGTTATCTGGATCTTCTTGTAATTGTTAGGTAGGGCTAGTGACCAGTGAAAACAAGTTACTGAGCTAGACAAGGAATTTTCTTTAGCCCAGAATTTCTCTTCTATGATAGCTGTGTGACTTGCATGTCTGAGGTCGAGACTTGTCCAGCCCAAGTTTAAGTACATTATGCATTGATGTGTGTGGGGGATATGATCTGGGCAAATCTACAGAGAAAACAAGTAAAATAATCTGTAGCCAGAGCTCATAGGGTTGTGAAGAGCTACCAAATGAGCAAAGTTACATATGTGCGTAGAAGTTATGCAACGCCAGGATGTAACTTGACCATTTTTATGTTGGCTTGCCACATTTGCGCGCAAGTCAACATCTTGGGAGAGTGCAGCTTTGGGGACGTGGTCGTTGTTGGGTGAATGCAGGGCATGCATCAGTAGGTGCGTCCCTCATTCCCCAATCAGCCTGCATGCCGGCACCACACCATGCATGCTAATGTGGCGAGCACATCTAAGGAAAGGTCTGCTGCAATCCAAGCAAAGCTTGTCAGATGCAATGGACCCTTCCTGTGTGCTGCCACATTAGCAGCATGGCGGGCGGCCACCCAACTGCCAACTTCAGTGGTGCCCAATCCCCCAGCTGGCTTTCTGTGGCAGCATAAATTTGCCGGGACGGGGAGCCTAACTCCTGTCAGCATAGAGCAGCCCCCCATTTCCTATATGCTGAGGGGGTGCCCAGTCCCCTCGGTTCTTGCCTCCCCTTGCTTTCATTGTGTGCCAACGGGGGCCTCCCTGGCATAAATCAGTTCCCCCCTTCCCTTTTATATGCCAGGGGTGCCCAATCCTTCAGCTCTTGCCCCCACTGTCATTGTGTGCCGACGGGGTGCCCAATCCTCTCGGCATACATTCACCCTCATTGTCTGCTGACGAGGGTGCCCAATCCCCGCCGGCTGCAGCAACTCCAAAACAGTTAGGTGGCATGCTGGGAGCCCACCCCAGCGTGCCAAGTTCCTGAAAACAAAAACTGTCCCACGATGTAATTTTGTTTTTACTTCCTGTAACAAGAAAAGGTCCCTTGTAGTCTTCTGCCCCCACCGCACCCACCCACTGCACTCCCTGCCTGTCCACAGCCCCCTCATCCACCTTCACCCCATACTTACCTCTGGAGTCTGGCACAATGATCTTCGGTGGACCGGGAACATGTCTGCACTCTTGAAAGCCGACCGCAAACTGAGAAAATACCGGTAAGCTGTATAATGGAATGAATAGGATTTTTTCAACTTTGCTGCATATCTCGGGCATTTCTAGGAATTTTGGCACCAAATTTTTAACATGGGGTTTTTGGGGCCTCTCCTCATGAATTCTATCACTGTCATGGCGTTAATGGGCCTAGAAAGGTGATTTCACAGTCACTGTGTGAAATCACCTTTCAGGACCCATTGACAAAATGACAGTGCCAGTGTTCATGAGGTGGCCTCTCAAAAAGCCTATGTTTCAAATTTGGTGGAAAAAATCCAACAAATGCCTGTTTTAAAAGCGTGCATTGCACAGTTGCTACACAGGCTCGTAACTTCGCGCAGTCACAATATTTTAATGCTGGATTTTCAGCATTGTCATTTTTGAACACCTCCTTGTGAACAGTATAGCTGTCATTTTCCACATCCTGCCCTAAATGTGTTTCCGCACCTCCGGCACACAATAGCGCGATAGCTGTGGGAAATCAGTGTTTGGGCCAGATTATGAAAATGACAGTGACACAGTTCATGAGCAGAGGTCCTAAAATGCCTATGTTGAAAATTTGGTGATGATACTCCATAAAATGACTGTGTTATGAGCGTGCGTTGGCAGATTGCATGCATGCTTGTACCGTCATGCATTTGTGATATTTTCACTCTGGATTTTCACCATTGCCATTTTTCTACACCTCTTGATGAACAGTACAGCCTTCATTTCACATATCCTGCCCAAAATGTGTTTTCGCACTTCCGGCGCAGAATAGCATGGTCGCTGTGCAAAATAACTTCTTGGGACACTTTGAGGAAATAACAGTGACAATGTACATGAGCAGAGGTGCTAAAATTCCTATGTTGAAAATTTGGTGCCGAGCGCCCATAAAATGGCAGTGTTGCAAGCGTGCGTTACAATATTCCCACTCACCCTTGTAACGTCACAAATTTGCTATATTTACATGCCACATTTTCAACACTGGCATTTTTTTACACCTCCTTATGAACTGTGCAGCTGTCATTTTTCACATCCTGCCCAAAATGGTTTCCCGCACTGCACTACCAAACACCCAAAGGGACACCCCAGTGCCTGTCAGTCTCTGCAGGGTGGGGGTGGTTTGGCATCAGTTTAATACTTCACTGCCATTCCTATTATGCATCTCTCTAACTCCTGCACTACCAATGCCACTTCCAACAAGCCAACATTCAGCATTGACAAATGCTTGTTTGGAAGTGTTGCACCAAATTTTCAACATGGCCTTTTTGGGGTCCTCCTCATGAAACGTGCCAGTGTAATTTTGTTCACTTGTTCTGAATGATGATTTCACAGAGTGAATGCACTATTCTGTGCCACAGGTGTGAAAACACATTTTGGGCAGTTTGTGGAAAATGGCAGCTGTACTGTTTTGAAGGAGGTGTGCAAAAATGGCAATGTTGAAAATGTGGAGTGAAAATATTAAAAATTGGTGAAGTTAGGACCATGTGTAGAAACTGTGCAATGCATGCTCGTAAAGCAGTCATTTTTTGGAACTTTTTCACCAAATTTGCAACATGGGCTTTTTGGGACCCCACCTCGTGAACAGTGACACCGTCATTTCGTGAATCAATCCCGAAAGGTGATTCCGCGCAGCAACCGCAAAATCACCTTTTGGGACAGAGTAACAAAATGACAGTGACAGTTGTCATGAGGTGGGGTCCCAAGAATCCCATGTTCAAAACTTGGGGCCAAAATTCCAAAAAATGACTGATTTATCAGCATAAGTTGAAACCCCCATTGAATGGCATTATAACACACTTACCTTAGATTCTTCAGTTTGCTGTTCGGCTTTAAAGAATGCGGACTTGTCCCGGTTCAGAGAAGAAGACAGTACTGACCTCTGGAGGTAAGTATGAGGTAAGGAGAGTGTCTGTGGGGAGGGAGGTGCTCAGTGGGAGGGTGGGGATTGGGGAGGGGGACCTGGAGCAATCACAACGGAAAGTTCTTTTTAACAGAAAAAAAATACATGACTGGAGCGATGACGAGGGACCGTTTTCTTTTACAGAAAAAAAGAAACATTTGGGCACACTGGGGTGGGCTCTAGTGTGCCACATGATGGGGGGGGGGTTCTACATTATGCCAACATGGGATTGGGAACCCTGATGTTGGTGGGGGGAGCGATGACAAGGGACCATTTTCCTTTTTACAGAAAAAAAAGAAAACTTTTGGGCACACTTGGGTGGGCTTCCAGTGTGCAACATGACTGGGGGGGTTGTATATTATGCTGACATGGTGATTGGGCACCCGATGTTGGAGGGTAAAATGAAAAATCTTTGGGCACAGTGGGGTGGGCTCCCAGTGTGCCACATGGTTTGGGTGAGGGCCACAGAATGCCGCAGATCTGGTTGTGGCAATGCAGCTGTGCATGCATGGCACTCAGGCATGCGCAGTTATGGTCAATGGCAGTTTGCCATTCATGACATGATGGGGCCAGTGAAACTGCACATGCACGTGAGTCATGCATGCACAGTTAATGCACTAGAATACGGAAGTAACAGCCGAAATTGTGTGGCTGTTATCCCATAGTGGCCAAATCGTGGCAGAGGGTTTCAAGCTCTGTTGGACATTCAGAAGGATACTTCCAAGAGTAGAAATGGAAGGTTCCATGTTTGGCCACTTTTTAGAGCTATGATCCGATCTCAATAGGGCTGTGGGCTCTGACCACAACCCTAAAAATGGGCTCATGTCTAGCATGTAGGAACAGTCAAACACAGATATACTATCAAAAATTGTGACAATATTTTACTGATATGTGCTTGACAGGTTCAAAACCCACATTGTGCAATATAATTAAGTGAATACTTTATTTAAAAATGTCTTTCTAAAAACCATGGTGCTTTACTTAAACATAATATATATATATCAAATCCATCATAATAATGATAAATAAAACAATATCACCTAATTGTAATACAAACCAGTGTGAACAATATAACTATTTTAGTCTCCCACAAAAGCTTAAGAAAGCAGCCAGGTCTTAAGTTTATTTTTAAAGATGGTGACAGACAAGACAACATAAATATTCATAGGTAAACCATTCCATACTAAGTGGGCATATACAGAGAATACACTGTCACCAGCTGACTTTAATGGTAATTTTGGAACCACCATCAATCCAGTACCAGTGGAAAGTAACTCCCGGATATCAGAGTGGGTTATTATATATGTGGTCTAGTTTAAAGCAAATCAGCTTAGAAGCATCAGCATATAGAACACCACTATCATCTTAAGAAGCCAGGATCTTTTGTTCGACTAGACATTTTCTTGCATTCAAGAAGAAACTTCTCTGTAGCCTGTGAAGAGCACATAACTTAGAGAAACACTAGATAAGAACTGAGTTAATGTGTGGGGTTTAGCTCAATTCCTGATCTAGTATCATGCCAAGAAATTTCTAATGAGACAGATTGTCTAACTCAGCACCATCAAATGATGAAATGCGCAGTGTCTGAGCTGTCCAGTTAATGTTTAATCCCAAATATCAAGGTAACAGTCTTCTTGTGAATTAATGCAAGTTGATTACCAGATAAACAGTTTGTAAGTTAATTAAATCAGACTGACAGTTTTGATTAATTTTCAAAGGCCTTATACCAGTGGTATACAGGATAGTATCATTTGCATAAAAGTATATATGACAGGGATAGAGAAGTTCAAAACTGCCAAATTTCATTATGCGAAATATTTCATGTAATTCAGCCATTTTGCAACATTTTTAATGGAAGCGAAATGCAGAATTTTGCCCATGGAGTGTGAAATTTCACCAGTGGAGTGTGAAATGGTGCCTGCAAAATGGCAAAATTTACAACTTGTGGGCAAAATTTAGCCATTTTTAGGTGAAAGTTTGCATTTTGTAGGCAAAATTTCACAACTTAGTACCCCACGAAATATTTTGCCGAACAGCTGTATTACTCAAAATAGTTTGAAACATAGAAACATAGACTTTGACGGCAGATAAGGGCTGCTTGGCCCATCTAGTCTGCCCATTTCCCTACCTACAGGATAGGCCACAGATCCTACTTAACCAACAGTGAAATTGCCAGTTTCATGGGAATTTCACCTGAAAAATTTAATTTTGCAACATCACTAGACAGATTATGGTACAGGTAGGAAGGTCTATTACAGTGACTGTGAAAAGGAAGGTCCCAAACCATGCAGCAACTCCAGGTTATTATGGAGTGGGAACAAGGACTGACCAACATTCGCTGTCTGCAGATGATTAGATAATCTCTGAAAGAGAGAGAAGGGGTCTGTCAGTAACACCAAGAGTCCCACATTTATTGATAAAAAAGAAGTGATTCACCAAAGCATACATTTCAGCAAGATCTAACTACAAACATAGCTCCAGAGTCCTTACTAGAGTCCATACTACTGGTAACATTGTTGGTGAGTCTGAAGAAGGAAGTGGTGGTGGAGTGGCCAGCACTGAAAACAGATTGAAAATGGGAGAAAATGTCCAGTTTGATATAAAGCTGAACACTACTTAATCTTGCTATTATTTTGGAAATTACATACAGAAAAGAGGTTGGGCAATAGTTATTCTGATTGTCAGCAGCACCACACTTGTGAAAAGGAAGGACCATCCCACTCTTCCAAACAGAGGGAAAAGTTCCACTAAGCAGAGAAGAGTCAAATGTGTGTTATCTAGTAGTGGCAGGGGCATCAATCAACAGAACCTTTGGTGGTAGTTTATCTAACCCAGAATTATTGTAACTGTGTTGGCATGTAGATTTCATCAGGACCTGGCCAAGGATGTCATGCATCTTTATTTTGATACAGCTGTTTATACTGCAGACATGAAAAAAAATCATGGCACTCACCTCCTGATTCAATATGTAGGCAACTTGGAATTAGTGCTTGAATTCCTTTATTTAAAGTGTCTGGTGGAACAAATGTTCAAACCACACTTTGGAAACTGCCTAACGCATTTCACACAAGATGTTTTTTTTAAAAAGCACTTTGTGTAATGCTAAAACGATTTCCTAATCGTTACTAACTTTTGTAACACCAGATACTTCAATAAAGGAATTCAAACATAAAATTCCAGGTTGTCTGCGTATTGACTTAGGTTGTGAGTGCCCCAGATTTTTTCTTGTTTTCATTACTAGTTTTTTTCATTGGCACCTGGTTCTCGGTGCTGTTTTTTGTTGCAGAATGGAAACCAGACAGTGACAACACCACCAAAATAAAAAAGAGCTTTTTTTTTTACTTTTTTTCCTTTTATTTATTTATTGTCATTTTAGTTGCATTTTGAGTGCAAGATTTTCTTTTTGCACTTGTATTTCATTTTACTGCCGTACTGCATTGGAATTGTGAGCTGTCTTTTCCTTCTGATGCTGTTTTTTCTGTTGTAGACTGAGATGTTTATTTTCCATGGCTGTCTCCCTTCACAGGCCCATCCCTGACAATCATAGTACACCTCCATTGTATGGTGCAGGGTGGAAAGTACCAGAGTTAATCATTTGGATGGTAACAGACATACCTCTCCCCCTCCTTTTTTTTACTTCATCCTTCTAGAGGTGCTGCTGGCTGCGTCTCCACAGCAACCCTTGAAAGGGGCAGTGGTATATGCAGCCCAAGCCCTCCTTGGCCAAACACAGGTGTCACTTCAAGAGTGGTAGGATGGTGTATCTCTCTCACACAGCTTGGAAGTACTGCCATTAACAGCATCCCAACCATGGACTGATAGACAACCCACTGGCCTTGCCTCTGAACCCAGATCACCTGAAAGGTAATGGGATGTACTACTTCTGGGCCACACAGACACAGCAACAATTTGTCTTTTAACATTTTTACACTTGTGCCCACTATTACATGCACAGTGCCTTCTTTAATATAAAATTCCACAGTCATTTGCACATTTAGTTGATTCTGAAAAGCTCTGCTAGGGATAGTGTCATATTATAGAGTCTATGAAGCCACTCTTGTTCACGTTATTGGTGATTCTGTGCTGCGAGACTTCAACCATGACAAGAAAGATACTTTTTCAAGTTACATCACTCACTAGTGTGGTATCTATCAAAGATGTAACAAAAATCATTGGATACCTGATTAGGTTAGCTGGTGCACACACACATACATACACACACACACACACACACACACACCTTCTGACTTCCTATTGGTTCTTCTGTACGTCACCATGGAGCTGTGTTCCTCTGTCACAAATCAAGGACTGGATTTGTAAAATAACTTTTACCAATTCAGTTCTATTTTCAAATACTGCACCAACATTCTACAGTATTACATCATGGGACTAATGTGCCCTCACAGTCTAAAATTATATAAAGGAAGTCATTCATTTGAGTGATGCATCTGAAAGCATGGAGAAAGCCTTTATCTTCCTCTGCAAGTATTTTAAATGAGAGATCTAATTGTTGGAAGCAGCATGCAAGGTCTACAGTGAGACATTTTGAAAACCCAGCTCATGGTGTGAAGAAGTCTTGCCAGTTCCACTGTCATAATAAATAGCAGTGTAAACTTCAAAGTGAAGAGGGCTTTTCAGTCAGGTTTATGTTCTTTCTGGGTGGGACATAAACCCATATATGCAGTTTTACCTTGCTTCAAAAAAAATGAAGATTTCCAAGATTTGGGAAAATTATTATTGTGTTTTTTTTTTTATTGTTAACCTGTGTAATGCTTTTCAGGAAGTTCAGTATTTCTGACCTATGCTGCTGTGTTTGAAGACACACATGGTCAGATTACCTATGGAATCCTAAAACTCATTATCCTGAACTCTACAAGACTGAGTTCGGGAGACTGAATTTCGGCATCCCAATAGGTGTCCTTGACCAAAATGCAGGATCCAGCAAGGGACTTGCTTTTAATGTGGGGGGATTTACCCCCCCCAGTAGCCCCCGTAACTAAAACAAGAAACAACTCCAAGGGGGAGCAAATCTTGGCGATAAAAAATAGTTATGGGGGGTGGAATGGTGGGGAGCAAAAGTTGTGGCAACCAGGAACAGAACCTGGGTCCATGCAGCCATGCTGGTCAAGCTGCTAGTAACTCAGCCCTCCACACCAAGGAAGCAACTCAGCTAGCATCTGCATCCTCTGCTCTTGTAGTGCTTGACAAGGGGTAGGGTAGCAGTAAGTCACATCCACTACTTTACCCCTGTCGGCATTGCCTGTGTTGGGACACTACAGCTTACGGGCAAGTGTGTTTTGGGATACTGAAGTTAGTCCTGTGATTGTTGGGATTCCAAGCTTCAGTATCCTAATAGGATACCACATGGTCATGTGGCCAAGTGGCCATCACTTCTTCTGGCAGCCTGTTCCAGGTGCTGGCAGACTGTTCCAGGTAGACTGTTGGAATAGACTGCCAGCAGAAGTAGTGAAGGCAAAAACAGTGGGGAGCTTCAAGCAAGCATGGGATAGACAATGAAGCATTTTAGAAACAAGGCAGAGAGGAAGGAGGGTCACCAGAGACCAATTAGGGTCTGTGGAGTCAGTTTAGGCAGGGAGCATCTGGGCAGACTGTGTGTGCCAACCAAGCAGTCCTTTCCTACCAAAAAATTCTGTGTTTCTATTTCATGTGATCACATGTGGCGAAACACACTTCTTGTTGTCACTTACCCATGTTATACTTTTTTTTTTTAAATAGTTTGCTTTATTGTAGTATTACAAAGTACTGTAGATTTTTTGTACAATACACAGATCTCTTGTTCAGATACTTAAACAAACAGCCAGTGTTATGTGTCAGGATATTGTACATCTACATTGGTACACAGACTGTGGATTGTAACATCTGCTCACTTTTGTAAGCAAGACCGAGTAATTTCAGTAAACTTGACCTTACCTAATAAGAGTATCTGATTCCAATAGCATGGTAGAGTATAACCGCAGAACTAGTAAGACCTACCCATGTTATACTTAAATTAAGAGTCTGTGCAATTTATTTTTTACATTCTAGCCTTTCCACCACTGGATAGATTGTAAATTGACACCTGCAATATGCAGCCAACCTCCCTGTTTTCCAAGAAACACTCTTCTGAACCCATCCTCAGCTGGGTGAATGACCACTCTCTAAATGCCCAAGATGAGATCCCATCAGACCGAGGGTAGGTTCACTGATGGTCACTGGGTCCTAAGTAACTGACCTGGGGGAGGTGAGATGGCATCATCCACCTAAGTCTCCCCCCTCCCCAATTATTCTCCTCAACATGTTCCCTTCATTGCCTGCAAGCTCTAAGTTCCCCAAGGTAGCATGGGACAGTTCTGTATAAGAGAGTTACTCCCACTCCACCAGGAGGGGCATATCCTATGGGATGCTAGGATGCTTCTGCCAGCTCTCAATTTTACGCCAAGTCTGGGAGATGAATCTTAAAGAACAACTCTCCATTATAATAGAAAGCTTAAAAACACTCGCTCTACACCAATTATGTTTACTTTATTGTTTTCTAGTTATTTGTTATTTATTTTTTTAATTCCCCTGCTGCTGGTCTACTAAATATTTTAGATAATGCAGCAATTATTTCACTAAGTCTTTTAAAATGTATCTGACTCTCCCCTGCTAACCACATAATTGGTGTTTTTGACATCACAGTCTGTTGTCATGGTAAGCACTATGCCATCATAAACAATGCCACTGTGAGGTTAACAGGGGAGAGGAAATTGTTTTCAAATTTTTTCTGTATGGATGTTTTAGGTGGACTACCAAGATGGGCTGCAAATCTTGTTAATGGGACATTGAAAATGAAAAAAATGGATTCTTTAGTAAATTGTAACAGTTGAAACATCTTATTTATGAAAGCGCATGCTGAAGTGCAGAGCTGCTCTTTAAGCACCACCATTGCAAATTTCCTTCCTTCCAGTGTTCCCTCAGACTGGCAAAGATTTTGTTGAATTGTACTAATTTTTAGTATGTCATCTATTAAATACAAGAGTTGCCACTGCCGTATTTTAACCTTAAAGAAAAAACTTACAGAAACAATAGCTGCTTCACTTTTCTGAAGACGATCAACAGAAGGCATGGGCAAACTATCCAACACTGGCAAGTTTTACAGAGAAAACACCTTTCATTCAACCAATATTCACATGCTTCTTAAAGAAAACTTCCAATTCTCATTCTGCCATGTATGCATCAAACACGTACAATCAAATATCATTACAGTGTTCCTGCCATCATGAGTCAGAATAAGCAATGGGTTTGCAGTTATTTGTTTAGTCACTGAGCTGAACAAATTAGATTGAAAACACAAACACACACACACACACACACACACACACACACAGTGAAAGGCTGTGATGGAATGGAGCTGGAAACTGCAGTCGCCATGGCAATTAACCTAACTTCATCCCAATGTTCATCACATTACAAGAAACAGCTCAGTAACATTAATGCATATTGTCATCCATAGTTTAATAAGAGTGCACAGGTAGATCAAAGTGCTTCACCAGACTGGTTCAGTTCTGAGCTGAACACCAGCTTTCAAGGTAAGGTTGGCAATTAGTCTCCAGTACGGACCTGGCCAGTTTCCCCTTATTCAGCATGAGTTTTTAACTTGGACAGAAACCTCTAGTCCCTTCAAGTTGTGGTGGAATGTTATCCATGCAACAAATGGGAACCTTTTATACTTTTCTGAAAGTGTTATGACCCAAAAAGGTGCAGACAAGATTGTAATTAAAATTTAGATTTTTTTTTCCACGGGTCTATTGCAGTGTGGTCAGGCATTTATTTATTTGCTTATTTTTTGTTTACAACTTATTTACCCTTGATAGCTCCATTGGAATGCAAAATATAATTTTCCGAGTGGTTCTTTTTCTACCATTTTCCACAGCTGGGTTGACTGGATCCTCTCTACTGTCTTTTAGTATATACTCAGTTACCAGTGACGCATTTACAGCCAAGTAAGACATTTTCCATAAACATCGTCTCCTAATGAGGAAGAAATGCAATACAGCTTATCTCTGTCACATGAACTGAAATGTTCTTTCCATCTAGTTTGGACTGTCCCTAGGTTGACATCCATGGGTTATATGACACGCTTCCCTTTAGAACTAGGTTCTGAAATTGTGATGGTACTGCATTTCTTGCAATTTGACCTTACCAGCAGGGCCATGCATGCTGAAACCTGTAGCCTTTGCTAAGTTTTTCTATTCCTTCAGTGCCTTTTCCTAAGCATGTTTTTATCTTCTTAGGACCCATGTTACACCTGCCCAGAATGAGCCACAGTGGGATTTAGAAACTGTAAAGTGTGTAAGGGCTGACAGTTTAGCCTTTAAAAAAAATTTCCACTCTGTAGAAGGGGCACATATAACAACTGAGGGTTATATTAGGTCTAGTGGAATGACCTGCATGATAATTACTGTGATCTGCTGATCCATAAACTCTTCCCACAAAACTGCAACTGTAAACTAAAAAGCTGACACATTAATAGCACGCTGCTTTGTAGTGTGCAGAGATCCCTCCTCCTCCTTCCCACATTTTCTTCGCAGGCTTCATTTTTCTCATGCTTCTGACAGGTCGGTCTGACAACCAGTATTCAAAGGAGGAAGTAAATGGGTGCTAATTATTGGTAAACTTTTACAAAAAAAAATTACAGCAAAATAAGGACTGCTTTGAGAGAGCTAGCACTACAATTAGAGAAAAATGACTCCACTCAATGCAGAAAATGCAATGTCCCTGCTGGGTAAGAATGGGCAGTGACTCATTTTTTTCTCCAAGCTGCAGACACATTTACTCATTAGGTACTCCATTCTGATGTTGTCTGGGCCCCTCTCAGAACTCACTGTGCTCCGCATTAAATGTTAGTACATCTGCTGCACTTCACATCAAACATTTTTGCAGCAGGCATGCCTTCAGTCATAAAGGGAGACAAGACAGGAATTGTTGACCTTGACCCACATCAGGGCCAACCTAAGGGTCTGGCTTAACTCTGTGTTCCAATGCATGGGCTGAGCTCTGTCTGTTGCAGCTGTCTTTTACAATGCTAACATTGTCTCTTATGAGGTGCACAAGTAAAGTTGAAAGACAGTGTCACTGCACTAGCTTCTCAGGCTGACAAAAAAGCTTGATTTGACCATAAGTGGCTCAGCTTGACCTCAGCACTCAATTGCTCATAAAGTTCAGGCAGAGCCTTAGCCAGGCATAAGGCTTAAATTGAGCTTAAGCCTGTCTTGGCTTGCCCACGTATACTGAGACACCAAGAAATGCAATAGTTTATGTGTTTAAAGTAAAAAACAATTGCCCTGCTTCAAACAAATAACGCAAAGAATAGCTAAGGATTTGAAGATCAGATTTGCCTAGACCAAATCCAAAGACTCTCAGGTTTGAGCTAGAAGTTAGAATTACATGTCCCAATATCTTTTCTGTTGGTTATTCATAAGTTACCCCCCCCCCGCCGTCTTTTCAAAATCAAGTTCTGATTTCAAGAGCCACTGAAGTTACAATACTTAAGTAATAACATGGGGCATGACAGTACATGCTGTTATCCTGCATACAGTAGGTCATGTTCTTCAGCCACCTGAGGCTGGCTGTTATCGTATCATAACTGCCCACTAGGGATGAGGGATTTTAATTATCAACCTGCCCATTTTACTCTAAATACTCCATTTTGATTGCTGCAAAAATTATATCAGTACATAATGGTTGAAGATGTATCAGAGCCTCCATTACCACTGAAGACATGTCTGTTCTGCTGTGTAGAGTTTTAGTACCAACAATAGCCCATCAAGATTCTGGACTACCTTAACTCATACTGGAATTCATATTGGAATTGCTAGGACAGAAATCAGAAATATGAGCCTATTAAATATGCACCCCACTTCACAGTGGTAGCTGTTCATAGAATTCTCCTGGTCAAGATACCAGTTAATAAAATTCCTCTGGTCCATAATTTGATGAAGTGCATTTTTAAATGCATTGATGTTTGCACAGTTTATCAAATTTTCTGGTAGATAGTTAAGTTAATGATCCTTTGCATGAAGTAAAATGTGCTAATATATATATTTTTTTTAAATTTTAGTTGTTTACTGTATCCCCTTATAACATATGTAACCATCATTGTCATTAAACCAAAACATGATAATAGGTTGTCATCGTCAATAATTTTAAACATTCGTAAGATGTCTCCCCTGATCCTTTGCCTTTGAAGGATATGAAGTCCTAGGTATGCCAGATTAGCTTCATATATCTTGTTTTTTATGCCGTTAACCAATGTATTAGCTCTTCTCTGAATCCTTCCTATGTTATTGATATTGGTGGCTGCTTTTGGTTCCCTGAACTGTTTAAAATAATCAATGTGAGGTCTGACATATGATTGATATAATGGAACAATAACTTCCTCTGATCAAAAGATTTTTTAATACAGTTTATTATTTGGTTGGTTTTCCTAATGATCTTATCAGTTTGTTTTCATATTTTTGAAATCATCTGCATTAGTTACCCTAGGTCAGGGGTGACCAACCTGTAGCTCCTGAGCCATATGTTGCTCTCAAAGTGTTTTGATGTGACTCTTGAGGGAATTTTCAATTACATGTCAAGAACATTTCACAGTCTTTTAAATCTGAGAAAAGTCAAAGTACAGGAGCTTAAAAGTGCCCTAAGTGCTCAACAATCTACTTTTACTAAGCTTGAAAGCAAATCTAAAGCTCCAGAGTTGCTATGAATAATTATTTTAAAATTACAACTATTTAAAAAAAAATTGTAACTTAAAAAAAACATAATAAAATACAATTATTGACTATGACTCTATTATTTTATTTTAATACCTAAATATGGGTAAATATGGGTATGGTAAGGGCCACACGTTGTTGTGGCTCATGTCTTACTCAGAAATTTTAATGTGGCTCAAGACCCTGAAAAAGTTGGACATCCCTGCCCCTGGGTCATGTTTCTCAGCTGACTCCCTTACTTGTTTTCCTTCTAAAGTATAATTGTAATTTTGTTTATTTTGGCCCAGGTGCATGTTGCAACATTTATCTATGTTAAACTTTATGTCCCATGAGTTTGCCCATATAAAAATTTTAAATCATCTTGAAACATAGAAACATAGAAATTGTCAGTAGATAAGGTCCTTCAGCCCACCTAGATTGCCCTACTACCACTAACAATTGCTCTCTATCACGTACTGCTGGCATTAAGTTGTACCACCCACCAACTACCAGCAATCCACTATGCCTGTCCCCAGCATGTTTAAAACCTTCATTCATTTTTGCCCCAACCACCTCTGCTGACAGTCTGTTCCACTTGTCCACCACCCTCTCTGTGAAGAAGTATTTCATTGCATTCCCTCTGAACCTCTCTCCTTCCAGTTTCATCTTGCCACCTTATCCATGAGCATCTTTTTCTTTGGAATATAGTATTCTCCTGTACTTTATGCTTCCCTGTGAGGTACTTAAATGTCTCAATCATATCCCCATGCTCCCTCCTCCCCTCCAGGGAGTATATATTTAATTCCCCTAGCCTATTCTCATAGGGTTTGTGCTGTAGTCCTTGCACCATTTTGTTTGCCCTCCTCTGAACCACTTCCACCCTATGTCTTTACATAGATAAGGCCTCCAGAACTGGACACAGTATTTGAGGTGTGGCCTCACTAATGTCCTGTATAGTGGAATTATTACAAAATGTATTTCCTAATCATTTTATGTTAGAATTTCTCTACCAATTTTGTATCACTCATGTCATCATCATGTGTACAGAGTGACCTTTATACTATTATATGGCAAACCTCTAAAGATCACAATTTAAAACAAAATATCTGTTACATATGATGTAAGTATAGTACTCCCTCAATTATCTGCATACTTTCATACAAGACAAAATTGTTTAGTTAATCAAGGGTTGAGGATAGAGGTGGAGGGTAATAAACTAGTGATTATAATGATGGAGCAGATGAATCAGCCAGTAGTAAATGAGGATGGCAGATAGTAGGAAAGTGGATCTGAATAATCGCATGAGCACTGTATTTTTCTATTTCTCCTCCCATTAATTTTGTATTTATCTCTTCTAAATTATTACACATAATCTACTGTACCCCCACAATTATATTAAAATCTTTCTATCTTTTGCAATAATAACCTGGCTAAAACACAGCAAATTATATTACGAAGTTACACTACAGTACAAGTATATACCAGTATCATATTATGAGTCTTGTGTTGCATTAATGCCAACCTAGCTTATAATTAGTGCTCCCACTTTGCCCTGGGCTGTTGATATTTTCCCAGTGTATACCTTCATACCCTGGATGTTTTTATTATTTCAAGTTTGACAATATGTTATTACACTAATTTGACTCTTTTTTTGCTCCATCTCTTTTATTTTATATGTTCCTACCTTTGCATTATTGAGAGTATTGACCTAATGATCTGCATTGTTATTTCATTCATGCTTATATTAATTGCACTATTTTAGCCTGTTTAATTTTTGTTGTATTTATTTCAATGCCCCCCCAGGGCCACATCTGGAAATGAGCCTTGGCTCAGTGTGTCATTCCTGGTTTCAATACATAAATACATATCATGCACAGAAACATTCAATATACCAAAGCACATAACAAGGCTTCTGTCAACTACAGTGATTGGTTAAGAACATTCTAAATTCTCACAAGGGGAGGAAAGGAAAGAAATTCTGTTTTCTTATAAACTATTTTGTTAAACAATTTATAATCCAAGAAAGGAAGACTCAAATAGCACACAGATAGTAAAAAAGATAAAGAATGGGGAAGATAAGTGGAGCCTGCTGTAAATGACTTGCTCAGGGCCACACAGTGAGAAAGTGTCATTTATGGGATTCATACCCGAGTCTCTAGTTACAGCTCTGCACTTTAATCACTAGACCAAACTAGGAACAAGGTGTAGCATAACAGACAGCTTTTCCTTTTTTTTCATATCAGTGCTTTGGGACAGCCAGTAAGAGATAAAACTGAGATCTGAGACTAAAGGAATGGCCAGAGGAACTAATTAAAGTTTTATGTTATTTCAGTGACTTTCCCAGCAATACTTCATAGAGGAAACTACAAGACTGTTAACTCTGGCGAATTCTGTTTACTTTATAGTTCCCTAATGTTGGTTCCAATACTGAAAACTGTAATTTGCATTTCTATGTGGATAGCACTGTTACAGTATGTTGCCACCAGCTGAAGCTGTAAAAACCTTAACACTTACTGTAATGTAATTCATCAGAAACTGAACAGTTAGATAAAAAAAAATGAAATTAACATTATGCTTTTTACTAACAAAAAATCTCTTATTAATTTTCTTGCAAAATGTCAGCTTTGGGGATACTATTTTGCAGCTGGCTGAATAGTTCACAACCTTTACTGCATGTGTATGCAGTGAGATAAAAATCTTATGTTATGGCATCAGAATAAGGTTGTGGCAGCAGACTGTGATGGCAAAAGCATGAAACTATAACATTACTGTATGGCCAAACAAGAGAAGCAGGTGGACTGTAAGAGAAACTGCCCTTTTTTATTTTATTTTTAATATATTTTACTGTACCTCCCACAGTCACTCCAGCCAGAATCTCATTCAGCTGCTGCAGAGCCACCTTCCCATTCATCAAGGCTCCTCCAAACCTTGGTTCTCCTGGCACTACAATGCAGTCATCACACATCACTGCAATCCCCCCTCAGCTTGCCCCCACAGACAGGGTCTGCTTTCCAGCACTGTGTCAGATTTTACCCATTTAATCCAGCTGCCTATGATGGAGATAACCCCCAGTGTCAACCCTGGAGAAAGAGGAGGAAGCCAAAAGTGGTCATGGATGCACGGCAACTTCATCTGCCCAGTTGGAGTCTAATTTTCCTTCTAATGACCCTTCTCTCTGTGAGTGTCTTGCCAGTTTGCTGCCAGAATGCCAGCCACACTGACATGATTGCTCTCTCCTCCCATGCATGCTGAAGGCTGCCCAACTTGCGCTACCATTTGTGCTCACACAGATGGTCATTAATATATCATGCTGCATGGTTTCTCCTCCCCAGAGGAAGAAAGCATCCATGGCAGATGCTTAGTCTTACTCCCCTTGGAGGTCACTCTGATGCCATATACACTTTTCTGAACCTGAGTCTCTGTAGCTGCAAGTGGTAATGCTGCCACTGCACTGAGAAGTCATCTAAGTCATCCTTTTTTTAAATTCACACATTTCACAAGGGAAAAGATAGGGAAGGAGGAAAGGGTATTGCAGGAGGAAACAGGGATATTGGTAATGTGGACACAGATCTGGATTGTGGCCAGAATAGAGGGCAGTATCTGGGAGGAGAGCAGGAAAGAGGAGGTAGGGTCATAATAATGGAGAACTTGATTAAAAAAGGGGTGAGGTGGGCAGTAAGGGCACCAGGGAAGGCTGTATATGGGTAGAATCATGCCAGACATGACAACGAGTAGGATGGGACAGTATATTCTTTTTTTTTTCACCTCACCCCAGAGACTCACCCTGCTCCACCCACCATCCCCCCCATGCCCAGGCTTACCTCCCTGGGCAGGGCCACTGGGTGGGCACCCCTCCCATGGACACTGGGCAGGCTGGACCCACCTTACCTCCTTAGTCAGGGCCACGGGACTGGAACCCCCAGTGGACATGGGTAAGCAGTGGGGGAGGCATCACAGCCAGCATCATGTGTGGGGGCTGGCTTTTTCTTTTTTGCTGCAGAAACCCCTTGGGGTGGGGATATGCAATGATGACCAGCATCTTCCCTGCCCTCCTGACGTGTGGCGTCAGCTGTGGTGGTATTCCAAGCCTCCACCAGAGGTCCACATCATGCCAGACACTCAACCCCCTCCCCCAGAGAAGGAGTCCAGTCCCTGGGATGCTCAGTCCTTCACCCCTGGCCAGCCATCCGACTCCCTAGTCCATCCACTAACCCAGGATGTCGGTGCCACAAGCTGATGCCTTGCCACGGTGCCATCAGACTGGGGCATTCTATTTTTAAGAGTGCAGGGAGGGAAAGGGAGAAACCTCACATAGTGGTGCAACTGGGCATGAATGACCTGGAGGGTAGCACAGTCAGGAAGGTACAAGAAAGGTTCAAGGAAGTGGGGAGACTATGCAAACAAGCAGGGCACTCAGTTGCTTTCTCAGATGTTCTCCCAGTATCCAGGACAAGTTCAGCCAGAAAGCAGAGGATAGGGGAGTTTAACACATGGCTGAAGACATGGTGTAAGTCCATAGGGTATGCCATGGTGATGGAGTGGGGTGGGGTGGAACGAGACCTGAGAAGAACTTGTATGCCCCTGACTGGCTACATTTGAGTAGGTAGGGCACAGCAGACTTGAAGCAGAGGTTGGGGAAGTATATGGCAACCAAGGTAAAGTTAAACTAAGGGGGAGACATAAGGTTGGAGGACAAACTATATCTTCAGGTCAGGGAGGACAATAGCCCCCCCCAGACAGGATAAAAGGGATGGGAGGAAATTCAAATGGGGAATGAAACAGGTTTAAAGAACAGTGGGAAAGAGTGAGGTACATACTAGGTGGTTTCCCTGAATGCAAGAAGCTTGGGGACAAAGTCCCTGAGTTACAGGTACTGATGGCAGAGAGGTAGGTGGACATAGCTGCCATCACTGAGACTTGGACTACCCAATAGCATGACTGGGACCTGGTGGTCTCAGGGTAGAGGCTGTACCAGAAGGACAGGGAAAAAGGGAAGGGGGTGGGAGTAGCTATTTATGTGAATGAAGGAATACTGTGTAGCAAGGAGGAGGGGGAGGAGGGAAGGACTCAGGCCTTATGGCTACAATTACAGGACTCAAAGGGAAGGAGGGATAAATTGGGGGTGGTGTATAGGCCACCATCTCAGAACTAGGCTATTGATAGGGAGTTGGGAGAGCAGATAAGTAGGATCAGTGCAGTGGGTAACACTGAGATAGTAGAGGACTTCAATCTGCCCAGGGTGAAGTAGAGCACCCCAGCCACCTCAAATGTCAAGGACCAGGTCCTCCTGGAGGCATTCTAGGACGGCTTCCTGGTGCAGATGGTAAGGGAACTAACCAGGGAAGGTAACATACTTGACCTTGTGCTGACAAACAGTGAGAACATCCAGGAATTGGGGTTGGTGGATCCCCTGCTATGGAGCGACCACCACACAGTGTGATTCTTAGTCAGCATGGGTAAAGAGACAGCCAGTACAAGGACAAAGGTGATGGGTTTTAGGCAGGGGGGAATTTGGAAGGATGAGGGACATATTGGGAGAGGACCTCACCAGTATCAGCCCACACATGGATGCTAACCAGAAATGGGAGATTATCAAACTTGGGATAGTAGAAGCCACCAATACTTGTTCAAAGATCCAGAGCAAAAAGGCCAGGTCTAAGAGGCCAAGCTGGTTAAGTAGGACAGTGTTAGGGAGGGTTATGGAAAAAAGGTCTGCCTTTAGAAAATATATAAGATCCAAACGTGGGGAGGATAAAGAGGAGTACATGAAGAAATCAAGAGAGGTGAGCTGATCAGTAAGGGCAGCCAAGGCAGCAAGGGAGCTTAGGCTGACAGAGGGGATCAGAGAAGGGGAAAATGATTTTTTCAAGTACATAAGGGAGAGAAGAAGCTGTAAGGATCAGATTGTTAGCATCAAGGTAGAAGAGGGGTGTAAAGAGAAAGGGGTGGTGCAGGCAGAAGTGCAGACATGTTCAACACCTATCTGGGGACTGGTTGTGTACCCCAGGATTGGAGGATGGCACATTTGGTGCCACTCCACAAAAGTGGTCCCGGGGATGTACCATGGAATTAAGACCAGTCTCACCTCCATCGTGGGGAAGCTAATGGAGACCATCCTCAAGGAGAGCCTAGTAGCCTTCTTGGAGGAGAATGATCTCCAGGACAGCAAGCAGCATGGGTTTGTCTTGGGTAAATCCTGCCAGACTAACCTGGTAGACTTTTATGACTGCGTGACTAGGGCACTCAACAAGGGCCACGTGGTGGATGTCCCGTATCTGGACTTCAGTAAAGCCTTTACTTTTGTGCCACATGGAAGGTTTATTAGCAAACTGGGATATTTGGGGTCAGGGGAGAAATTGGTGGAATGGGTGAAACACTGGCTGCAGGATAGGCAGCAGAGGATGGTTGTCAAGGGGAACTCTCAACTCCAAGGACTGTAACCAGTGGGGTTCCTCAGGGCTCAATGCTGGGTCCTGTGTTGTTTGGCATCTTTACTTGCTGGCTTCTCAGATACGATTAGGAATAAGATCAGCCTTTTTGCTGGTGACACAAAGGTTGGTGCAGTGGTGGACAGCACAGAGGGGCACATAGGATTGTAGGAGGGTCTGGATAAACTTGAGCACTGGTTGGATACATTGCAGCTGGGATTCAATGCAAAAAAGTGCAAAGTCATGCACTTGGGAGCCAGGAAGTAAAGGTATTGCTACAGGCTGGAGGGGGCACAATTATTCATTACCGAGGAAGAGCAGGATCTTAGGGTACTAATCACAGGGCAACTGAACCACTCAGCACAGTGCAGGAAGGCAGCAGCTAAAGCAATAAGATGTTGGGGTGTATTGCCAGAGGAATCTCCTCCAGAAGGGGGGAGGTCATCCTGATGCAGTACATCCTGCAACTGTACACTGTACAGGTCAGTGGTCAGACTGAACCTGGAGTACTGCATACAATTCTGGCATCCCTACCTCAAAAAGGATGTAAAGGGGGTCCCAGCATGGGGCAGCCAGGATAATCACCAGAATGGAGGGAAAACCCTATGAGGAGAGACTGAGGTACCTCAACCTGTACTCCCTGGAGGGATAGAGGGGATATGACTGAGACCTTCAGATATATGAAGGTCATAAATAAGGTTAGTACAGAGGGAATTTTTAGGTTAAAGGGAGGGAGGGGCACTTGGGGGCACAGTCTGAAATTTGAGGAGGGAAGTTTCAAGTGGGAAAACAGAAGGAACTACTTTTCACGGAAAGGGTGGTGGCTGGGTGGAACTCACTACCAAAAGAGGTGGTGTCCTTGAAGTCAGAGAACAGCTTTAAGAGGGGACAGGACAGGGTCATGGCAGAGGGTCACTACTATACAGGTGGGGAGAGGGACAGCTGCAGAGTAACTAGGCTGATAGCTACACAGTTGAGCAGACTCAATAAACCATATGGCCTGCATCTGCTGGCATTTTTCATATGTTCCTATGCTCACAATGAAAGTTTCTCTTGAAATAAAGACCAACTGCCACATTATGCAGGTTTTTAGATTTTTTTCAAGCTACTTAAAACAGCAGGCCTCAACCAAACTTTAACCAGTGAAAACTCGTTGGGAGTGAATGTATCAGACTGTGCCTTGCAAACAATGTCATACTATCAACAATCTTTCCTTTGCTGTTGGTGGATCTGGTTTTCATTCTGAGATACAGCTTTATTGAAGTTATTGAAAAAAACATCACTGCCGTGCTCAAGGTTCATAATGTTTCAGATATATATAACATCTTTCTTTTTTTCAGTCCATTATTATCACAATTTGCTATCAATACTTTCTGGCAATCAATGAAAACTCTATAATCAATAAACAGATGACTCATGGTTAAAAAAATTCAGCCCTAACTGTACTGCATGCTGACCATGGGGCCAATGACCACTGCTCCCACCCCACACATTTGCTTCTGACCACATTAGAGTGATGGTGTGCCTTATACTTTACTGTCACAAAACGCCTGGAATGTGACAATGGCATAAGCCTTCTATGTTCAAACAGTCTGAAAGTCCAAGAATGAATGGTGTGTAAACATCAGGATCTGACACACAATGAAGAATGAACAGCATGAATGCAACTGTTAAACGTTTGCACAATTGGTCCAAATGCTGGACTCCTTGACATCACACCTCCTCTCTCTCTTTTCTCTCACTGAATTAGTCATCATAATCATAAAGCATCTATTAGCATATTTTTCCAGTTGGTTGGACCCTACTGAAGGTGATAAAGGGAGTCTGTATGGTTATAGTGAAAATAAAAATACGTTTATAAAAGGAAACAGTTCATTTCAGTAGTCATCTTTTAAGGGAGGCCACTCATCATAGGTTGGGCATTTACAGATTAGATAAATCAGAACGCTCAGGTTTTCTCATGTCAGTGTTATTGGTGTGTTTCAGTGGTACCACTCTCTGCTCTCAGCCAGATGGTCAAGATTTCTGGGGACCTGGTTAAGTACCCAGTACTGACATTGCAGTCAACTACTGGGGGGGGGATGCTGATCTGTCAGAGGTGCAGTCCTGAAGTCCCTTCTGTCCATCTCTAGTGACTGTCCAAACAGAAGGTGAAGGTTCTTTAATGTATTATTTTTTAGTTTGTTATGCCCTTACACGGTTGTTGTGTTCCTAAACATGAATTTAGCTCATTAGTACTGCATGTGAAGTGCTTAAAGATGCTTTTTATATCAAAGGTACTGAAAACAAAAGAAAACAAATTAAATTCATCACACCCAATAACATAGAAATAATCCAAGTGGCAGAAGAATAAAAGGTTCAGGTGAGTTAAAGAAAAAGATTAAGATGCAGCACAGGAAGAACATAAAAAAAATACATAAACAAACATGGAAGGATAGTCATGGGGGACCAAATTAAATTAGATATGAGCTACTAGAGGGACTGAAAGAAAAAGGCAAATAAATAATGTTTTTGCATGACTTCTTTCATATACCTCAGTGCTGTTATCAGAAAATGACCCATTGTGCATATCTGTGAACAGAGTGATCTCTAAGGATTTGATTATTCCACAACTGTAGGAAAAAGTGCTGTATATGCCAGTCTTATTATTGCTGCAATTAAGGGATCTTTGTGGTCTGATTTTAGAGAAACAACTAAGGCACTGTTATTGGCTGCAGTTGTAGCCCACAACCACTCATGCCTGGCACTGGAACATGAGGTATCAATAGTGCTACAGTTGCCTCGTACCCCCCCCCATATCTCCCATTCCCCAAGAAGACACATAAACCAAATCTTGGAGGAAATGACCACAGCCATGTGTTTATTGATATACAGTACATCATCCTGAGGATGGGCATTGCTGGGATAATGTGCTCCTGATTCCTAGGGGGAGGTCATATGGCCAAGACTCCAATGGCTGTGCCCTCCATCTGGCACCGCCTGCTGTCTTTTCAGTGAACCCAATGAGACTGGACTGTGACCCCCACCTGGGTCATAATCTAGCAGTCCCCCAGCCTCATGCCAACCATGGACAATGAGTTCTTTAGAAGAATTGTCCTCGTCCCCATGTTCCCCCAATACCTTAGGTCTTCGCTTCTCCCAAGCTGCCTTACATGGCTATGACAATTCTATGTATGAAACCAACAACCTAATCTACAGACAACATTACCAGTGCCTACATTGACTACCTAATTTATCATCCCTTTGGAAGAGGCAAAAGAAAACAGAAAACCCTGATGTTAAGCAGAAAACCCCCCAGAAAAGTCACTCCCAAACCCCTATTACAGTCTACTCATAGTGGCTCAAGGGAGACTTACTCTCTGGCCCCCACCCCACTATACGAGGGCGGAGGGTGGGATCCACTGGAAGGTGGAGAGAGAGGGAGATGCACTAAGGAAGCAGACTAAATATCTCCCCTGCCTCCTCCCTCCAGCTATGCCATCCTTCCCTAAGAGTGGCCTATTGGGGACCTCCTCCTGGACATTGCCATGCCCAATGTTCCCCCCAAGAGGAGGTTCCCCTATCATTCACCAGGTCCAGGGGGGTGCAAGCAAATGGCCAGCTCCTGTGACAAGCTGGCAGCCTCTCTATTGCCTGGTACCCCCCCATATCTCTCTTTCACCAAGAAGACTCGTACACCAAATCTTGGAGGAAATGGCAGCAGCCATGTGTTTATTGCTATACAGTACATCATCTTGAGCATGGGCACTACTGGGAGCATGCACTCCTGATTCCTGAGGGGACATCATATGACAAAGGCTCCAGAGGCTGCCCCCCCCCATCCGGTGCCACCTGCTATCATTTCAGTGAACACAATGAGGCTGGACCACGACTCCTACCTAGATCATAATCTTGCATTCCCCAGGCCTCATGACTGAGGACAACGAGTCCTTCAGGAGGAGTGGCACGTGTCACAAAGTTCCCTGATTTTGCTTAGATCTCACTCCTCCCAAGTCACCAGAGGTGGGACACTGTCTGACCTCCCCAATCCCCTCGCTCAAGATGTGCCTGCAAGATTTTCCAGCAGTTAAAAGCATCCTATCCAAATCTGCCACCTGCACTTGCCTGTCTTCCCCCACTAAAATGGGCCAGCGGGAGGCATAAATGTCCCTATTTCTCAAAATTGCACCTCCACAGAATCCATAATGGCTCTCATCCCCTGGTTCACCCTAATGCATGCCCTATTTAGAACACCCTACTCCCTAGCTTGCTTCCAACCTGATCTTTGCAATCGGTGGGACTAGATGAGTGTTGTATAGGACCACCAGTGGCTAATGGCACACAAATCTTCCTTCATCACTAACAGGAGGTTCACCATCTTCTGAAGGCCAAAGTCTTCCTCTCCCAAGTCGATCAGCAGGATATCTGGAATGCCATGCCAGCCAACCTCATCTCACAACAATGCAAACAACCCCCCTCCCATTACATTCCTTCCTTGCCAAGCTAAATGATCTGCACTGTCTGCAGTGAAATGCCTAGGTTGCCCCCCCCCCGGTTGCCTGGCTGCTAGCTTTGCTGCCCAGTAGATGAAGGAATACCCACACACCTATACATTCCTGGGATCTTCCGAGGGACCTGTAACAGAGACAAAAAGGGAGATTATTGCAAGTGAGGTTGTACATAATGCAAGAAGGCCGGGACCTCCAGCACCCAAGCCACTAGATCTCTTGATCCAACAACCCTTGGCCCCAAGCATCTGTTGCTGTTCCAATCCAAAATGAATGGGTGCTAAACTTCCATGTCTCTCAGCCAAAGTGCTGCAAAGCTAGCTTCAGAATGTATCAGAATTGATAAGCCAACACTAGCCTCCCATCCTCATGATGGAAGAATGCCTTCCTCCATGCTGAGCAGGCTCTCACATATGCCTGACACTTGTCTTTCACTGGCCACCACACCCCAGGTGGAGAGACCAACCTACACCAGTGGGCAGACCCTGTCTGCTCCATCTTAGACTTCTGGAGATGGACATAGACACCTTCTGCCTGAATTATCACATTCCTTGCCAGCAAACCTGGTGACCCCTGAGACTGTGCCAGCTGAGTCGATTCCGATACCCTGAAGGCCCTGCAATAGGCCACCAAAAACATGGTCTCAAACAATCTTGCCTCATAGGAGTTCCAACATACAAATGGTAATGCCTCCCAAATTTGAACCATTGTCGCTGGTGTAATAGGTAGTCTGTCACCAGTTATGGTCCCTAGTAATCTTCTCCACCCTTCCAACAATTTATGCACTTTAAAGGCCCTAGTGTTGTTGGTCACACCAATGACCCTGGCCAGACAGTAGAGCCCTGCCAGATGCTGATCCACTGAGCCAGATGATAAGCCATTCTCCTTAGCCCACACTATGTAATCACAGAGCTGATCCACTGGGATAGGCCAGGCATCCAGCCACCCAGCTGCCTCCTGTACCTGTAAGTAATACTCAACTGCCCTGCAGTAAGTCACCCCTGTCCCGGGTGTGATGTAATTACCTATGCATCTCCAAGCTTCACGGTCACCACCTCCTAGAGGGATGGAAGTACCTTCCGTGGCCGATGGTCCGCTGTCGGGGCCAGCTTCTGGAATCTTTGCCACTGTGAATGAGATAAAGGATCTGCAATGCCATTATCCACCCTGGGTACATGCACTGCCTGAAATTAAATATTAAACAGTAAGCATTTTAACACAAAACCCTCATGAGATCCCCCATAGGTTAATTTACATTAAATAAGATATGCTACAGATTATTCAGATGTGAAAAACTAATGGATGACTATAATTCTGAATGTGATTACGTTTTTGCTTGTGTTTCTTAGCCTGACTCATGCTGTACCAAACAAAGTTTGCTAGAGCTATTATATATTGAGTATAGAATGATTTCAATGAACTTTATTAATTAAAAAAGTTAAATGTTTAGTAAGCACAGTGAAAGACTTGATTGATTTTCTTTTTACACTGTACACTGTACACTATTTTATGGGAAGCCTTAATTAATTATTTTTTATATCAGGATATGAAAACAATGCTCTCTTTGATTACACTTCATACTGCAGTAACAATGGCACTTTTCAAAAATCATGTAAACAGCATTACTTAAGAGGTACTTTAGACATTGTAGTAGTAGTAGTAGTAGTAGTAGTAGCAGAGTTTATTTACTGTATGTCAGGCACTCATCCTCGAAGGCCCAGGGCACCCTTACAACAGATAATAAAATATACAAATACAGCAGAAGGAAACAGATAATCATACAATATATAAAAAAGTTTTATTAAGTTTCTTTTTGTAACATCTGTTTGTCCAATATAAGGTATCAAACCATTTGCTTCTGGATTAACCCAATAAAAATCTAAAAACAGTCTGATTCCTAAGCTGCCTGATGGTCCCAGTCAAGGCAAAGCAAGGCAGATGTTATATTTCCAGGCACCCAATCCCGAAGGCTCTGGGCGCTGTACAATAAAAACACTCTATCAATAAAATTTAATATCAAATAAGATTATAGTAATAATAATAAAAAAGAAAAACATTTACAACAACATAAAATAAATATATTATGTGGGACACAAAGATCTCTAAAATAAATAATCAAAAATGAGAAATTTAGGACTATGCCCATAGTTAAATGGGGGAAGAGCTCCTTCTCCACATCCTATTTAAAACCTGCAGCTGCGCAATCCTCCCTGCTTAGAGCGAGTCGCACTCACTGCCTTGCCATTGCTGGTCCATGGCTGCTCTCCAGTTGCTTCCCCCTTCAGTCCGTTTGTCTTGCCTGCCTGGTCTGTTCTGTTGCTTCCCCTCACCTCCCTTCTTGCTGTTCCTGATGCTGTTCTGTCCTGTGTGTTGATTTTTTTTTTTTTTAGGGGGGTTTTGTAGCTCATTCTTCGAATGCTGTGCTTCCCGCTTCTCTTACTCATTTTCAATCTGCCCCTGCCTCCTTACCTCTCCTCTGTTTCCTCTCGAGCAGCCCCGGTTCTATGTCCAGTCCTTCACCATTTTCAGTCTCCTTTCTCCGTTTGCTACCTGGGACCTACCCTCTGACCTCGCCACCTACGGATTCTGTACTTCCGATCTGTTTACTGCCATTACCACTTCTCTGAATCGGGTATATTTTGCAACATCCCTTCCTATTCAGCCTCGCCCTACTGTGACTGCCTGCCATTTCTGGTAACCCGCTTCACCTCCCGCTTTGGACATCCTCACTCAGAACCCTCTACATTCCTTCCGTCAGCATATATCATACTCGTATAACAATGCTCTGCCATTTTCTGCTGTTCCTCACTGATACAGTGCCTCTAACTCCAGATTTACAATCATTTGCTCCATGACTTCAGTATTTATAACCATGCCTTACTATGAACACTATGGGACCTACTGTTAGAACTGTTACTTTGAAGCAGGACATTGCTTTACCCCCCTGGCCCCTGTACTATGCTTAGAAGTCAGTGCTATAACATTATTCTGGATGGATGTGGGTATGATTTGTCCACTACTACACCTAACTCACCCTTCATTCCTTTTAATTCGTATATGGCATGGTCATACGACATTCAGGATTGGGCAACACATTCGCTTAAGTATGCTTCTAGCTTCTAGCCACTTCCTTACTTGGAGACGCTAACTCAAGAAGCTGGTAAGATATGGAGCTTTGTAAACTGCATTCTCTAAGGAGGAACAAGTCTGCGTTTATTTGTTGGACCATATTTTATGCATACATATATTTACTGTTTGGTCACCAAACATAACAATTTAGGTGGGCGGACTACTTCCCTGCATTTTACATTCCTTTTCCGTCTCCACCATGTACCTTATAGCCGCTCATCCTACCTACATACAGGCCTAATTGCTACCTTGTCTTCAGCTCCTAAATTTCCTGTCTCATACTTCGCCATGCACTCCATCGTTGCCATTAGCACCCTGCTTGAATCCCTTTGGCAAGCCTTCACCTGAGCTTGGTCAACCCGGATACATTTCAGGATATCTCGCCTTCAGCCGTGCTTTAGAGATCTGGATCCTGCAGCTTTCACCTTGCTTCACATCTCCTATTGTCTAAAATATCCAATTGTGCTTCACTATTGACCAACCTGCATTACATCTCAGGATTTGTTTCATGTCTCTGGATGCTTACCACGTTGCTGCCTTTCATTTACTTTATTGTTACTCACTTATCAGCTGACCTACGTGTGGTCCAGCCATACTGGTTACCTTAGTGGGGCTTAGCTGCCACTATTTACTTCCTTACCAGCTGCCTACATGTGGTTTAGCTGCACATTCTAGCTTATGCAGGCTAGCAGCCCATATTACCTTACTAGTGGACCTTGCATGGTCTAACTGCTTGCTAGCCTCTTGGGTTTAGCTACTACTTCTACTTACTCATCTGCTGACATACTCATTCAATAGTACCATCTATGGTTCATCAACTGTCCAATATATAGCCTGGCTGCCCTTCCTTACATAGTTGGGCTAGCTGACCTTCATTCCCATGGATGCTTCCTACACAGCTGCTTTTCATTCAGACCTACCCTTACAGATATGCTCCTAAAGCTTCTGCCTTACATAGGATTAATTCTGGAGTACATTGAGATATTCCTCTTCAATTTTCTTGGATGATCCTCACTATGCTACTTCAACTTCCCCGGAGTTACTACCATTATCTCCACCAGGACTCCCTGCCGACCTTTGTTTCATATTATCTTCCTTGGTGGAACTAATGCCTAAGACATTGTAGTCTACAGTTTCAGGATGCTTATTACATCTCGTCGAGTTCCCAACTCTTCCACCATGGTCTGTGCACTGCAATCCTTACAATATTTGATCTTCAGGAAATGATCATCTACAGCACCATTCTATTTTCATAAGTCTGCCTTGAAACTACAGTACTACTCTACATTGATCTGATTCAGGATGTGCCGCCATTGCAATACCATTTACGATTTATTCCTCCCTACTTCATTGCTCTTCTGCATTGCATGCAGTTTGACATTTCCATTGCATTATTTACCACTGCTCTGCAACTGCCTCTCCCCATGGGGCCAGAGGTTCGCCATTGCATTTCGCCAGACCTACGCCCCTACGAGCCCGGAGGTCTTTTGCTCCTATATATTACTGCCTCATAATCACCTACTTCTATGACCTGCTTTCGCCTTCGGGCCGAGGGGTTTACCTACTTCTACTCTACACCTGCCTCGCCAGCTCGAGGCCTAGACATTCGCATATTCTACTGTATGCCTACCTGCCGCTGTGTCAGCTAACCCTAGGAGCTTCATTTACTATGGCATCACATCTGGATCATTTAGATTTCATCATCTATTCTTTGGATGCTTCTGCCCTGCCTCTTCAGTCAAATGACATTACTACTGCTACGCTTACCTGGACACTCAGTTGAGCTTATCCTGAAGACATTCACTATCCTGATCAATGCTCAAAGGCTTATCAGACTCTGTGACTATGCTACTTCATTTAACTTAGCTTCAGTTATCACCATCTAGGATTCCTATGCTCGACTATTCAGGACTCATCAGAATATTCTTTACCAGTCACTTCTAGCTAAGGTATCTTCTGGCCTTGAAACCCATATGTCAATTCATTACGCAACCATCTCAATTCACATGAAGCTCTGATCGCCTTGCCAGTACCGTTCTTCATACTCCTAGCTTACTGTACGTGATCTTGCACTACTACTTCCCAGCTACTGCATCTGCATCATGCAGCTTTACCTACTACAGTTGACCTGCATACAGGTTCACTTATTTACATTACTTGCTCATAACTGCCTGTTTCGCGCTCACAGGGCCTAGAGGTCTTCACGACTAACTCACCATTACAATCTGAACTCACTCCCCGAAAGCTGAAAATATGTCTGACCTATGTCTACCTATTCACCACGATCTCTACCTACTTCATATACTTGCTTCCCCTCTGCAGATTGGAGGTTCCGACTGCTCCATCTTCCTGATTATGTAGCATATGCTAGTTTATGCTTCATCGCCATGGCCCTCATTTGCTAATCTTACCATGCGGAACTTAACCTAACGATCCTCTTTTGGACATGGATGCTGAGCCTTGATTCCTGGATCTCCTCTGTGCAGTCATCCTCACCTGCTGGAGTGCTTCACCGCCTGCAACTCATCGCTTCAAATTCATATCGACCATGGATCCCACTCTACTTCAAGCCGGCCTGCTCATGGATTCTCGAACTTGGAGTTTACTAAATGGATGCTTGCTCTATTCTCCTGACATGTCATGATTCAATACGTCTTCAGTTCTCCCTTTCTATGGATTGGGTTCTACAACTTTGAGGTTCAGATTAGCAGATTAATATTTAGGATTACTCTCCTTTAGTATGTCCAGAAGGATGGGCAGTTCAGTAGCCCTGGGTCCTCAGAGGTTTCCCCCAAAGGAGGTTTTTCCTCTCCTGCATGCTACTGGTCACACTCTCTGGAGTTGGAGGAGGTGATCATACTGCTACTCATTTCCTGGGGATGTCATCCTACTAGACTCCTTCAACAGTAGGATATAGAACACTCATGGATAACTTTATTTTTTTTGGGGGGGTCTCATAATACTGGACTAAGCATCCTCCCTACAGGTGGGATACAGAGAAAGGCCAAAGAAACTATCAAATCATAACAAGTAACTCATCAGTTTAAGCATCTAAGCACTTTGCATACTACCCCAATTCATACGTACCATAGACACTCATTTGCTCATGTCTATACCAAGTACCTAAGCACGAATCATTCCATACTACTGGTACCTTATAAGCATTTTCCTACTTACTGGTCTGGCCTCTGTGTCCAAGCACAACCTACAGTATTCAGCTATAGTATGTAACATAAGCACTGAGCTCTGAACCACAGTTAACAAAAAGTGAGAACTAAATTCTTCATGTCCCAAAGGTCTGCTCAAACAGAAAAGTCTTTAGATGTTTTTTAAAGAGCTCTACAGATGGTGCCTCTGGGGGCACCCCAGCAGTGAATTCCAGAGAACTAGTGCTGTAACTTCAAATGTCTGGTCCCCAGAAGATTTTAACCTTACCCTGGGGACCTCCAGGAGGACCTCATCCGCTGATCTGAAAGAGCAAGATGTTGTGTAGGGATGCAGAAGCTCCTTCAGGTGCATTGAAGTATACTTACTGGGTTAGTATTTTTTCTTACTAATTGCATATAACTAAATCCAAGGTACCTAGGTACTATAATATATATATATATGTGTGTGTGTGTGTGTGTGTGTGTGTGTGTGTGTGTGTGTGTGCATCTTTAAGGAGTCACTGATATCCCAGGGGAAACTTTTTTTTTATATTCTATTTTTCTCCTTGGCTTTGGGCAGTGGAACCTCTTGCCTGAGCCACCAGCCCTGTTCCCAGTGCGCAGCTTACCCTCTCTCCAGCGAGCCCATGGCTTGTCCGCCACAGTGGGGTGGTGGGGATCCCTCAGCCTGCCTCACACATGAATCCAGAGCTGGAGAGGGGTTACTGCCCATCATGGAGGTGGTGCCTGCGAGTTTAGGCAGTCATGTTTGTACGCCCGGACCCCACTTTTTCCTCCTGCTTTTTCCCCAAGCTAAGCAGTGCAATGATGCCACAAGGAGGGAGTGTGCACACATCCACACATGTTCCTCCAGGCATCTGCCTTAGCTCTGCCATCTTGTTGAATTAGTGCACCAACACCCAGCCTCCGCTAGGGGCCAGGCATGCATCGACTGCAGTGCCCCCCCCCCAGAGAAAAAGTGCAGTCCAGTGGATGCTAAATCCTTCTCCTCCCCTGCCGATCCCTGGTAGCCCGTGCTCATTCCCAAACACAGGTCACTGGCATGCCGTGAGGTAAGGCACCCAGTGCCTCAGCCCTCAACGCCACCAGACCCTGTTCCCAGGGTAAACTTAAAGAAAATATTCCTTTTATACACAAATTAGCTTATATTTCTTATATTCTGTACTTAGTGCCTTCCTTTTCATAATGCATACATAGGAACATGAAAACTTTGTCTCAGTTCATTAGACTTTGTCTGCTCTGACTGCTTGTATACACCTGGTCTGATATTTTTCTTTATATAATATCATAAATATTTCCACAACAGACACTTCTGATGTCACAAGCAGCGGTCTAGGGGACAGGACTGTCATTCTGATTTCATGTTACTGTACATGGTTATTAAAAGAGTGAAAGCTATATATAATAAATATATAAATAAGTTAAAATATTTCTACAAATTATGCTTTTATGTTTCTCCTGGGGCATTAGACCCCCTTTAAATCCAGTATAGAGCTTCAGTGTTCTTTGTTTTGTTTTTTCTGTTTTTTTTTTTTGTTTGGGCACTGCAGCTCAGTTTTATGGCAAATAGCACATTTTTCTCAGTGTCATATAAACAGTATAGTTTGGTAGTACATCTGAAGCCCCATATGCAGTCACAGTAGTGGTTGGAGGTCCGCGGGAGTGCACAGTGGCTCTCTGCACCACCACCCACTAAAACTGTTATGCACAGTGAACTGTGCTGCTGGCTGCAGGGGCAAACTAACCCCTTTGACAGTGTCACTTATCTTTGTAATGCAAATGGTATACCAAGATATAAGTGGCTGCACATAAGCTGTGCACCTACAGGGTTCCCATGTTTATCTGCCACATTATTATCACCACCCTTGATTATCCACCAGATTTTGTCTGTACAAAATGCTTCCTACTCTATTGCTTTTTACTATCCACTGCCTTTGATTATTTGCAGCCCTGGATTATCCACAAGTTTTGCTTGCACAAATGCTGGTGGATAATTGAAAGTGTACTGTACTATCATGAAGGAATATGATAGCCACAGGGGTTAGAATATGACACTGTACAAGACACATGGTACCATGCCATTGATAATGCCCTGAGCACTCAGAATTACCATCATTGTCTTCCCAGCACCCTCTTGCCCCATACCTTTTGGCTCTCTTTGTGGGCATCATTCAATGGATTTGTTGTGTCCACCTCGGGTCCCCCTTGCTGGTCCACTGCTCACAAACAAGCTCCTTTTGGTCAATAATTCCCTGGTGTCTAGTGGTTCCCCTCACCAAACTGCCTTCTTGTTGTGTCTGCTGTTTGGTTGTGTGATGTGCCATCTAGCTTCCCCCTGCTTGAACAGTTGCTTTGGCTTAGAAGGCAGGAACCCCCCAAAGTATTCTCTGTAATAGTTTTTTAGAGGTTTGGCTTACTAAGTCTTGCAACAGAGGAAAAGGGCACCAGACAACTTCTGTGCATTGCACCATGCCTCCATGCATACCAGCACCCTCATTAACAGGGCCTCCTCTGCACCTTTCCATGTTCTGTCATGATGTTTTACAGCCTTACATCTGACCTAGCATAA
Source organism: Neoceratodus forsteri (assembly GCA_016271365.2). NCBI lineage: Eukaryota > Metazoa > Chordata > Ceratodontiformes > Ceratodontidae > Neoceratodus > Neoceratodus forsteri. Next base: position 602,405,100 of record CM057449.1, on the reverse strand, counting down.
AGGGATGGTGAAGGAAAAGGCTGGGTGGAGTGTCAAGAAGGTAGTATTTTTGGTAACTCCATAGTTGGGGCAGTGAGTGAGGTGGACATACATTACATAATCATGATGCTAGTGTAGGTGAGGTCATTTTCCTGCCTGCAGCACAAGCTAAATGAGTGCCATCTAGAGAATGGCCTCTCAGATGGAGGGAGAAGCAGACTAGTGTTGTCCAAATTGCATGAATAACGTATGAAGCACAAGTCCTGAGGGCATGAAAAGATCACTCACAGACCTAGTGGTGCTCTTAAAAGAAATGGTATCCAGGCTTATCTTTTACAAGATGCAGATGTCCTTGGTCCTTAAGGAATGAGAGTGGACCATTAAGCAGGTTAACTCTTGCTAAATGCTTGTTGCAAGAGGGATGGTCTTCATTTTCTGGACTGCTGGGGTTAATTTATGGGCAAATGAGAGCTGCACACTCAAGATGGGCTGCACTTGCACCAGGAAGGATCATGAATACTGGCAAAAACAATGGACATGGCAGTGAGTGCTATTTAACCAGCATAAGGGAGAAAGCAAGCACAGTGGTTCATCAAAAACTGGCATCAAATGCATTGAGTCACCGAGTGAAGGACAGCATACTGTATCCGAATAGTGCCAGAAAAAGAGTCCTCAGTGGAACAAGAAAGTAAAAACGGTGTGACACTTATCTCTTGAAATCAGGCCAGTTAGAATATAACACCCTGCAAAATAAACAAGCTGGAAAGCTTGATACATGTGCAATGTTAGGGCTTAGTGGCACTCACAGTGACCTGGTAAAATAGAAAATAACTTGGATACTATGAGGGGTTCTCGGAGAGTAATTTCCTTGAAGCCCTCGTAACACTCATTCCCAAACCTGGTCGAGATCCAATCTTTCCGGGGAACTATAGACCAATTTCCCTGTTAAACGTAGATATTAAAATATTAGCAAAAATCCTAGCTGGCCGATTAGGACCATTTATGCCCAAAATGGTAAGTAATGTACAGGTTGGCTTCATGAGCGACAGAGCTTCAAGTGATCACATACATAAATTGCATTATTTAATAAGCAGAGCACAAGAAGTATTCACTCCAGTAGCTTTATTAGCATTAGACGCAGAAAAGGCATTCGACAGGGTCTCTTGGGATTTCCTATTTGCCGTTTTATCCAAGTTCGGGTTACCAGATGGTTTTATACAGTGGATCAGGCTATTATATAGGTCTCCCAAAGCACAAATATGGTGCAACGGAATACTGTCGGACCCCTTTTCCCTCTGGTGTGGCACGAGACAGGGCTGCCCGCTCTCCCCATTTTTGTTCAATTTATACCTGGAACCCTTTGATTCACAGAATGCACATGGTTCAGAGATTAAGGAGATACAAATTGGCAACAGGAGGTACTTGGTTTCAGCGTATGCGGATAACCTGCTCCTACATATAGAGGATCCGGAAATAGGTATCCCAATGGTGATGTATGAAATAACACAATTCTCAAAGGTTTCTAATTATAAACTTAATATTTCCAAAACAAAGTTCTTCCCACTTAATTCCAGATGTCTCCCGAGTATAGCCAAAGAGATGGGGTTTTGCTGGGAGGCAAACACGCTACTATACTTAGAAATCAAGGTTACACGAGACATAATCACAATGATAAATGAAAACCTGAATAGTCAGGTCAAAATAATCAAACTAGATCTGAATAGATTGACTCTGTTACTGCTATCTCTCTGGGCCAGAATCAAAATAATCAAGATGAATATACTACCGAGGATTCTCTACCCCTTAAATATGTTAGGTCCCTACCTACCAAAAGCATGGTTTTGTCCACTACAAACGACCCTTAATGAATTCATATGGAGAGGGAAAGCTGTTAGACAATCATATAGGAAACTTACTGCATCAATGAAGTCTGGTGAACTAGCTCTTCCATCCTTTTATAAATACTATAAGGCTTCACATGTCAGTAAGTTAGGACATTAGACTTCCCCACCCACAATAGAGAATCCCAACCAATACGTCCCCCCATGGATCATCATAGAGAGGGACTTAGTTAATAATTCAGCCATTGCACTAGGTTCAATTCCATTTCTATCTTTCAGGCTCCTACCCAGAGCACTGAAAAATACCCCTATAGGGTGGTCACTAAAAGCCCTACAACAAGTGCAGAAACTCCTAAGGGTGAACTGGCAAAACTCTCCCGACCAACCTATATTATACATTAAGCATTTTCAAATACAAGAAACTCCAATTACTGCCAAGTTCCTGAAATCACTAAGAGGGTTAACGTTGGAAGATTTAGCCCCCAATGGGAACTTGTTATCATACGAACAGGCGTGCAATCGAGTACCAGAGTTAAGAGGGAAAATTTACAAGTACTTACAGATTATGGACTTGATAAAATCCCACCTAGTCAAAGCCAGAAAATGGGATGAAGAGGGATTTGAGCTGTCTTCTCTTCTAAAGACTGCAAAACAAAAGCATCCAGTGTCCAAAATATACCATGAGTTTCAGACTAGAGATAAATGGAACTCCACCAAAATTGGTGAATATTGGAAACAGAGATTAAAGATTGAAGAGGAAAAAGTATGGGAGCAGGTATGGAAAAATAGTAGCAACTATATTAGACAGGATCGATATAAGTTGCAGCAATTTAATATTATACATAATTTATATTATACTCCCTCTAAATTACACAAAATGGGAAAATTAGAACAGCCCAGATGTAACAAGTGTGGGTCCGGAGAGGGTGATTTATATCCTGTTCTATGGACCTGTGCCACAGTTTGCCCCTTTTGGAGCTCTATCAGTAAATCAGTGCAATCAGTATTTGGGCTAGAGCCTTTTTTTACACCGGAGGTATGTTTGTTAAATGTGTTCCCCAGTGATTTGGGTATACAAAGGAAAGCTTTTATGGCTATTATATCGACAGCAGCAAGGGCAGTTATTCTTAGGCACTGGAAAGAGGTTAAGACACCATCGGTGGTTGAATGGTATAGTGAAGTTATGATGGCACTGCAATTAGAATTACACATAGCAAAAATTAATAATAAGATACAATCCTATAATACTAAATGTGGACCGCTAGAGGCGGTCTTGATGACCTGGAAGCCATAGAAACCTCAAAGGATGGGCTAACTGTACTTCCCGAGTCCCTTATTCTACTTTATTCTACTTTATTTTAATTTAATTTTTAAGGAAACTGTGTGGCTCTCCTGTGGGGGTAGATGCTGGGGGAGGGTAGGGGATCACCCTTAAGGGAGGGGTGAATAGAGTGGTTTGGTTGGAAAGTTAAAAGACTTTATGGAGAATGTTATTTCCATTGCTGTTACATACAGTTACTATTCAATGAAAATTGGTATTGAGCGTATGTAGAATTGTCAAGGTACAATTATTCTCTGTAATGTCAATAAAGTGTATTGAATAATAAAAAAAAGAAAATAACTGGGACAGCAAGAAGGGAGGATTCAAGTTATTCAGCAGTGTCAGTGGCTCAGCAGGTCATACGCTTGCCTCTGAGGCCATAAGATAATAAAAGCTGTTGGTTCCATCCCCATACCAGCAACTTGGGTTAAATTGCAATGCTGACACTGCATGGAGGTGCTGCACTGCTGAAGTGCTGCCTTTCAAATAATACATTTACACTGAGGTCCTATCTGCCTGTTCTGATGGTTGTTCAGGTGAACATTAAAGATCCCATTGGCACTTCACAAAAAAGAGTAGGGGGAATTTTATTGACACAAAATAACATACAAAAAAAATAATCACAGTCACAAGTTACATCAGATATTAATAAGTGTCACCATAATATATTATACATCATACTGTATAACAGAAACATAAGTATCATGGGGAAAAAACATGAAGAATAGACAGAAAAAAGAGAACAAACAAAAATAACAAAACAACTAACATCTACCAATACTGATGTAACTGTCATTATAGCTATTCCCTAGTGTATGAAATTATCTGCCAGGTATCTCCATGCCCTACGTACACAAGATGGAGTTGATCTCTCACCCTCTGCCTGGTATAATGAAGTTAATTCTTTAGAGATTATCTGAATTATTGTTACTGGTTGTAATTTCTTCTGTTGAAATAAAAGCGCACAGCAAGATAGCCATAAGTATATATTTTAATGTCGTAACAACCAATCTAATAGTAGTGGGATCATAGGTGATAGAGGAATCTAAAGTACCTAGAATGACATTCACATATATAACCTTTGATCATGAATTATCACCGCAGGAATTTACCAATGCATTCAAAAATTGTGTAACATAAGGACAATCCAAATAAAGATATTCCATCATCTCTAATTATTTCAACAACTTGGTCTTGGACAATTCCATTCTAAAATGGTCTTCTACTTAGAATTCACTTTCACACTGAGATGCTTTTGAATACTTAGTCATACCACATACCACATTTTGGTTAGATTTCTTTTATCAGTTAAGCAGTCACTCAGTAAACTGTAATCAGGGAATGACAGTCCTTTATATGCTTCTGGGTCAAAAAGCTTCTGTTCCAGTATATGATGACTAAATGTGTTGGCAGTTCTAAGCTGTATCATATCTATCTTCCAGTGTTGTAATTTTTCCAAATAAGCATGTATAAAACTGGGGATTATCATGATTTGCTCTGTGTCCTAATGTGCGTATTCTACTCTATCAAGAATGGGAGGACCCACCTATCAGTCCAAGGATGGCATATTTTTTCTTCATGCAAGAAGTAGCTGGAAAAATGATATACAAGAAACAAACTGAAATAAAAGACTGAGGTGGGGTAGAAGATTTAAGCCACCCTGCTTAACAAGTTGATACAAAACATTTCTTTTAATGGGATTCAAATGACTGCCCCAAACCATTTGAAAAGTTAAACTTAAAAGCTTGGCATTCAATGATTTCAGTATTGGGTAGACTATACTCAGATAAGTAAAATAGGCAATAGAAAAGTTTTTAGAATAGCTATTTTCTTTGTCTTTATCTGTTTCCAGTTTTTCTGCTGTTGTACCTTCCTGTCACAGGTCTATAACTTTTCCTCCCAGTTTACTGCAGCTAGATCACTTGATCCAAATGAGAGTCCTAATATGTGATTCAGAGCTGAAGTCACAACTATACCTCCTATATCATTCATGGGATTCATAATGGGTGCTATCACTAATCCTGCACATTGATGTACATTTAGTGTAGTTTCTGATATGGGCATAAATGACTAAAAAATGTCCAGAGTGATTAGGCCTGACCATGGATATTTGACAAAAAGCACAACATCATCAGCATATGCAGTAATTTTTACACTAGCTATAGTGTCTTTGTTACTGGTACCAGTACTCTGTGGATGTCCTTATATTTTATGTAGTATAGGGTGAATGCAAAAAACATATAAAAAAGGGCTTAGGGCCAGCCTTGCTGATCCCCTCTTTTAATATCGATTCTGCTACTGAAATGACCATTACTATCTGGGGTAATACTTGCTGAATCATAAAACTTCTTAAACCAATCACAGAAAAGTGGTTAGATGCCATAATGCCCTAGTACTGCAAACAGATAACTATGCAACACTTTGTCAAAATGTCTTTCCTGATTGAGTTAGGGATAACAAGTATCCCACATCTATGCCAAGTTGTCCCATTTTAACTATTTTCCTAATTCGGATCAGATTTGTCGGCACATCTGAAACTGGGAGATTAAGTGTCATCCCACTTCAGAGAGCATAGAGTTCAAGATTTTCATCGTCATTTTCAAATCCAAGTTTATCAAGCTTAGTGGTCACCTCTTCTTTTTTATACATGAATATCCAGATTGCCTCTCCAAAGGAGGCTTGTGGTCCATCTTCAAAAAGGATCCAATTAAATACTACCCTTAAAATACCCACAACAGGTAAGGAAAATTGTTTATAAAACTCAAAGGATAGATCATTCAGACCAGGATCTGTATTATTCTTTAACTGCTTAAGAGCAGAGCATATTTCTGCAGCAGTAATAGTGTCTATACAGGACTCCAAATCTATTGTTGGTATCTAGGGTATATCTAGGTTATGCAAAAATGTACTAGTGGAGAATTCAGGGGTTCTAGTACTGAGCATATTCATTAAATGTTGCTGAACTGCTTTTAAAATCTCATCCTTCTCTGTGACCACTGCACCTGATCTATCAGCTACCCTAGTCATGTTTCTGTTTTGTTCTCTATCTTTGCAACTTTCATAAATCAAAGTACAACAAATCCAGCACTCACCACCACATATAATGAAGGACACTGCTTTTTGGAGTGTATAAAAAATGCCCAAATTTATTAAAGTGCCACAGTGCCTTGAATTTAGGCTTTTTTTTTATACGCTTCAAAGAGCAGTGTCCTTCATTATATGTGGTGGTGAGTGCCGGATTTGTTGTATCTTGATATTTGTAATTTATCCTCAACACCTATACCTAGCGCATTTACGCTTTTAGTTGATTTCAACTTTAATACATATTTCCCTTTCCCAACCTACCATGTGTACCACACTGATGTTCCATTTGTAAGGATTTTTCTCTGTTATATATGTGGCCATTTATTTTCTCCTTTATATTTAATATCTGACTATTAAAGTCCCCATTTCCAGAGTGCATCAGCATAAGTATTTTCATTAATTGCATCCATAATGCAATTCCAGAAATTCTAATTTCTTTTCCCTAACTGACTCATACGGCAAACACATTTTCAAATCTGCTTTTATGTCTTCCCATGGAAAGCTGAGGTTATCAGAAAGGCATGCCACTGTGTATGGGGCTAAAAGCAAGTTCCTAACTTTTGCATCTACTTTGGGAGATTCCAGTAATGTTTGGTTTAGTCTCCACATACTCCTACCACTTTTAATGACACCTGTGCCACCAAATGTACCCCCCACCAGGAGATGATCTAATGATCTATAGGGAGTACCATGATATCTTGAGTGTTTGTCTGTGAGGAAGTAAAGATGAAGTCAATTCTATTGGCCAGAGTATTCTTGTAATATGTAAAACCACCTGTGTCATATTTAGTCCTATATGCATCACTTAAGGCAGCCTCCTGAATAAGTGTGTTCAAATAATTTGTGTCACAGAACAACTTAGAAGTCTTATCTTCACTATCTGTTGTTAACAACCCACAATTAAAATAGCTATGAAACAACAGCTACTTAGAGGTCTGTAAGTTTGTATTCTTTTCATGAAATAATTTCTAATATTCTTTTTTATTTTTGAAATTTCTATTTTTCCCCTCCTACTTCCCTCAGAGCCACATCATCAGGAGATGTCAATTAAGCCTGTCCCTGCCTAGTGCCTTACTTGACAACCCCCGGTCCCTCCATCCTGCCTCAGAAACCTCCCAGGTGGGGTCAGGATAGGGGCCAACCACCGAATCTTGTCGTCTTTGTCAGGGTGCGGGACTGCAGGCAGGCACTGGCACAGCAGGACCCGGCTCAGCGCTCTGTCTTCCCAGCTCTAGAGGGGGTTTTCCCTTTTTCTGTGGGATGTTGCATGCCCATACATCAAGGTGTGCATGCTGATGTCTGCAATGTCCCTCCCCTTCCTTCCATGAAGAAGCTGCCCTTGGAGCAGATAGGTCCCAGACCTATGCCTGTGACCAATCATGCCTCAGTGGCTCCTGCTAGCTGTCATGCCCCCAGCCTCTGCCAGGGGTCACTGCTTGCCAGGCTGTAGAGCCCTCCCACCCCCCAGATAAGGTGAGCTATCATCGGGCACTCCAGCCTATCCCCCCAGCCAATCCCCAGCAGACCAAGCTCATTCCCAAATGCGGGTCGCTGGTGTGGAGTGAGGTGTGGTGTCCAGCACCTCAACCCTCAGCACCACTGGGCTGGCTCATTTCTAGCCTTCTTTGTTTGTAGTGTGTAAATGGTGATAAATTGAAATTGTTCCTCCTGGTATTGCATCTCTATTAACAGAGCCCTACCTGGTTCAATATCTACCAATTTTTGTAGTGAAAATGATGTGCCTCAGAACAAAATCCCAACCCCATCACATTTATCTTCCCTGAAGGACCAAAAAGATGGTCCTCAGCACCGTAACCTTTTGGCTTGAATGACATCCACAATACTATTTAATCTGTTTATTTTTGTACTAGGTAGCTATCATAACAAAGATGTTTAAAAAGGGAAAAGATAACGTTTTATCTGTTAACAATTTTAGCACTATTGAAGTTCAGGGTGGCAACTTTAATAGATGGATCCATGAGAATTAAGAAGTGTGAAACATCTTCCAAGCATCTTTAGATTTTTTCTCTGCTTCAAAATAGTTCCTATTGAGGTGATGAATTCTTTAGTGTCAGTGAATACTGGGTGTAGTGATAACAAAAGAGAGGAGGTTTTTGACTCTATGCTGCCATCTGAATCAACTTTCTTCACATCTAGCTTGTCAAATATGTTGCCCAATGGAATAGGTGTCTGCCATGTATCAGATCTCAGCTGTTTAGGATGTGACTTCTATTACCTTAAAAATCTTTTTCTGTTCACTAGTATCATATCGGGGGAGGCATACTGTCTTCCTCTTGTTGTTCAAGTAAACCGTTTAGTAGGCGCACAATAGAGAGCTCAGCCTGTAATTGTGTCACTACAGGGGATGAAGGCTGCATTAGGTTAGGCACTCCGGTATTTTCTCCTAGGGCTAAGGAAGGATCTGGTGCAGAGGTATCCAAGGCTGCTTCTAGATGGTGTTAGTAGAGGGTCTTCATTGCTTGTGTCCAGTGAATGAGCCAATTTTTTCAAGGCTTCCGGCTGCAGTTTCTGAAGTAAAGCTTTCTGTGTTGTGCTAAGAATATAGTCTTGAGGCAACCTACCAGATCTATTATGCATTGTCCATTTACAGGTATGATAGGAATGTCAGACATATTCAAAAAATATTGCATCTGAAAGTATTGGCACAGTGAGAGCTTTCATGTCCAAATTCTAAACAGAGGTAACAACAGATTCTATTGCAGGCATTACTCAAGTGATTATCCAAGCCACATTTAAAACAGGTGTTTGGCCGACCTGGATAAAAGCACTACCCCCTATGCCTACCCAGATAAAAAATGCTGGGAAGATGTTGAAGTCCAGCCAACCCATGTCTAAATTTCACCCTAAATTTCCAGTTTCCAGTTCAAATTTGCTCATTGTCCATGATTGGGTCAGGCTCCCCTATGACGTCACAGCATTGGACCAGCCAGTACTTCACGTCGTACACTCTGACCCCTTCATTCTTCAAAAGTATCATTACTACAAGTATGGCTAGTTTGGTGAAAGGAATAGCTTGAAAAGGCATCCATAATAGGGTGTTTTTAAGAATGTTATATTGTGACCAGAAATGGTCTAGATTTGCCGCGGTTTTGAAACTGAAATCAAAGTATATCTAACTTGACGTATATATGAGGGTGTAAGTCTCATTTGAAAAATAATGTAAAGATTCTTTCAGTAATTCATTCCCAACATAAGATCTGTCAGGGTGAAGTCTAAGTCCACCTATATACATTAAGTGTACTGCATTCCTCCTTTGTGCTGGTGCAGGAGAATTGGTAAATGCATCCATTTTTCTAACATTTCCCCACTTCTGTGCTGAATTGGTCTGGGGTGTCTGATCAGATGTAGATAAGTTTTGAGCAGCAGCTCCCACTTTGGCCAGTTCCACTCTTTCTGCCCAGGAGGTATTGGTACCTACATCAGCCAGGGCATGAATAATACTGATTGTGGCAAGAATGGAGTCAGACACTGGAGAAGCAGTGGTACCAGAGACAGAGGCAAGATTTTCATCTTGCCCGTGAAAGTCCTGAGCATTATGGAGATCACCTCTAAATTGTATAGTTACCTTGCAGTCAGTGTGGATGGTGCCAGACTTCCAATATGGGAAGGGAAAATTGGAAGTCAAAGTGGATCATCAGGTACAAGGCAGTGTGGCTGCATCATCGGGGGGGGCCAGCAGGCATAGCAGGAGAAACAGAAAAAATGAGGTACTTGAGGCAGCAACTCAGTCAGTGTGCTATCAAAGAAACTTTAAAATATAGGAGAGTCTGAAGGTCAGTTATACTGTAACCCAAAGGAGCTAGGCTGAGCAAGAGAGGATTGCGGATGCCACTGACCAATAGTATCTCTGCTCCAGTCTTCTCCTTTCAGCACCAAAACTGGAGACCAACCAGGAGGAAGATATTGCAGAGGAGTAGATCTAGAAGCACCCCAATGAATACCAAGTGTTTTTCAGTCGGGGCTTTGACTGTAGGCATGGCAGGCTGATTCCCTCTACACTGTCCCTTCTCAGAATTGAGGTCGGGATTGACAAATTGGGCACCACTAGGAGCAGGCAGGGGTTAATTCTGCAGGACATACTTTATAAGCACACAAGAGTCTCCCAAAGACTGCTGATTGTAGAGTAGGACTACCAGTATTAACCATGGGTGAAAGTCCCCATACAGGTATGCCACCCTTACAGCAACATTTGTACCGTGACATGCGTCGATATCGACTACAGCATCATGCCACCATAGAAGTGGTGCTGGAAGGGGGCAACCACTTCCCCCAACTTACTCCCCCTTCCCGAACTAACTCTGACCTGGAGTTAGAACCTCTTATTTTGGAGGGTGCGGGGGCAAAGACCCCAATGTAAAAAACACTCCCAAACTGTGCAGCTCCATGCTGACTGCAACTTGCGGTCGACATGGAGCCCATCACTATAATGCCGGTAGTGATCTTTTTTGTTATGCCAGCATATACAACCCCCTGTACATTCATATCTTGTGAAAGCATATCAGTTCTTCCTGTTGAAGAAAGAGCAGGGTGGTCCTCATTTGTAATTTGACACATTATTGACTCCTTTGATGATACTGTATCATTGGGCCTGACAGCTTTCAAATAAATGTCAGGCTGAAGTGAAGATTCCATTAGCGGCTTCTGTGAAACATTCAGTGTGTGGAGTTTTTCTCATTCCCGTAGGAAAGACACCTCTTCTTCTGCTATCAGGGACAACAAGTGCTGTTTCTTTCTATCCAATGCAGTTTACAGTCTGACTTTGACTTCCATAAAAGTCTAAGCAGCAGTGCGGTGTACCTCTGACATCTGTGCTGCTGCACTGGAAACCACCGCTGATTCATTCTTTGACTGTTGATACAAGTTTGCAGGTGCATTGTGCACAAACTAAGCCTCATTAGTAGTAGTATGGATGGAGGCCAACAGCCCCACACTTGGAGCTTTTGCTCTGTTGTCCTCCTGGTCAGCCATCTTTGCCCGATGGCCTGAGTTGTCCCCTACTGCAAGAGTAGTGGATTTTCCTGGTGTCTTGGCCAAATTTCCCCCATACACTAAAAATAACACCAAATGCTTCATCTGCTTCAGTGTTAATTGATTTCCATCTGTATCCCCAAATCCCCCGGATGAGGCTGAAAATAGGCAGAATTGCTTCATCCTCTTTTTCCCAGTCAAAATCAACTAAATAAATCACCAAATAAATAAATAAGTACATGAAAATATAAGTCTTAGGCAAGAATGTGAGTGGTTCCTCTCTTTTTAAGGGATATGATGCAAGTAAAATAATTTATTGTATAAGGGTGTACAGTTAACTAATTTACATGGCTGTACTTATGTTAAGCTGAATTGGAACTTGAAATGAGAAAATTAGCAATAATATTTCAATTAAATATTTTAAAATACTTTTGCATTTAAATGCTTATTTTATTTTATTATTTTGTTTCAGGAGTTTCATTAAGAAAAATATACTGAGCTAACAGTTCATTTCTAGATTTGCCCTAGGAGAAAGGGAATGTTGGGAGTGTAGTGTTATATTACTTCTGAATGTTACAATTATAATTTAACTATAATAATAAGTACAAAGTTTGCAGCATACAGCTGGCAAGATGTACACATAAGTAATGCAAAACATGGCATATCAATAACATATAGCAACAATTCCACAACATTTAACTGGCAGCAAAATGAGGGAAGGAATGGAGAATGTGAGTACAATGAGGGACTAGTGAAAAGGAAATATGGACCAAAAAACCAGGGCAGTGGGCAGGGGGAACATTGGGATTAGCCCAGGATCAATGGCAACTGTAGGAGTGAGTAGAGAAGTTATAGAGGAGGGATTTTAGAGATATGGAAGTGGAAGCATTGCAAATAGATGCAAGGTGGGAGCTCCAACATTTTGGGATGCAGAAGGAGAAAGTACCTTGACAAAAAGACTACATTTTAAGGGGGTGGGAGAAAACAGGTGTCAGAGCTGCAGAGAAAAGAAAGAAGTAGATGGAGGGGTGGAAAGAAGAGAAAATGGTAGGGATGGACGGTGTGCAGTGAGGATATGGAGATGAAGATAACACAATGAGTGATGCTCCTGGCATCAAGGGATGGCAATGAGAGGGAGGAATACAGGGAAAAAGGTATGGTTCAGGGAAGGCAATGCAGGGCAAAATGGCAGAAGGAGTGAGGGAGGTGATCCAACCTGGCAATGGTGGATTTGAGAGCAGCACTTCATATGACACCATAATTGAATATAGGTAGAATGATCTTTGTGGCAATCTCTCTATGTGCTGGAAGCAGGATGCTTGCTTAGTTGCTATAAAGTGGCCAAAGCTTAAGATGCAACTTCTTGTGGATGGCATCCACATGACTCCAGATGGCAATCCAGCCATACTCCAAGATATTTAAAGAGGCGACATCCTTAATTATGACACTATCAAGGGTCTGCAGGAAGGGAGAGGGAAGAGCTTGGCAAGTCTCTTCCTAATGCCACAGGTCATGGAAACCATTTCTTTTGCACTGAGGGACAGTTGGTTGGTCCAATACCAGTGCTGAATATTGTTGAACTCCACTTTGAAACAATTTGTGATGTCAGAGGAAGAGGAACTAGAAGCATACAGAACCATGTTGACTGCAGAAATATGAATGGCTGCAGAGGGGCAAGTGAGTGGGAGTTTGTTTCGGAAAATGGAGACTAGGATGAGGCCAAGTACAGATCCTTGGGGAATTCCAGAGGAGATAGGGAGAGAAGGAGAGTTGAAGAAGAAGAAGAATCAGCATTTATGTAGTGCTTTTCATACACAATGTATCTCAAAGCACTTTACAGGCAATGCTAGACTGGTAGTGAAGTGACTAAATGTGTAGTGTTGGCCATATCACACATCAGCACCCACAAATAGCCTGGACAATTGCATGAACCTGTTTTTATGGGAAGGGGAATATTGGCCAAGACAATGAGAATTTGTCCCCTACTCTATGCGAAGAATGCCTTGGGTTCTTTTACTTCCACCTGGACAACCACCAGGACAGCACCAGGATGGCTAGAAGAGACCTCAGTTTAATGTCTCATCTGAAGGATGCACACCTTAATAATACAGCACCTCCTAATACTGCACTCTGGTGCCAGCATTTTTAGGTATGAGTCCAATCCCAGTGTGGGACAAGAACCGACAATCTTCTGGTCCAGAGGTGGATGTGCAACCAACTGAGTCATACTGACACCTAATGTAACATCACATAGAGATGGCATCACTAATATGGACAGCTTACATCCTACCCTCAAGGTATGAGTGAAACCACTTAGCATGGGAGGAGGAGGAGAGCCCAGCTGCTTTCAGCTTGCCCAGGAGGATGGGGTGGGGAACAGTGCTAAAAGCTTTGGCCAGATCAACAATGATAATGGAGGTGACCATACCCTGGTCCATACCAGAAAGGATGGAGTCAATGATCCTTAGAAGTGAGGTGATGGTGGAGTTAGGTTCCCTGAAGACAGACTGGAAGAGAATGAAAAAGAAGAAGTCATCAAGGAAAGAAGAGAGTTGGGAAACAATCAGGTGTTCCAGAAGTTTAGTCAGAGATGGAAGGAAGGAGATGGGCTGATAGTTGCCAGTAAGGAAAGGGGATGACAGTGGCTTCCTTCAATAGATCAGGGACTGATGCAAGTGAGACAGAGTGAGGAGGTGGTGATGGGAAGGGCAAAGGGTCAAGGTCATCAGATCTCACTCTTCTGTGTGGCTAACAGCAAGGAGGACCTTACAGGACACAGAGGGATTGAGAGAAATGTTCTGCAGGAATATGTTTTGAGACATAGCAGTACACTGTAGCTAGCATTAACATTAATAAACAACTGAAGTTCATTGAGTTAATAGATAAATGGGATTACCTCAACAGATTAATGAGCTCTGATTGTTTACTAATATCTATGCTGGTGCTCCTACTCAGAAACATTAACATAGAGTGTACTAACTCTCCCACCATGTTATTCAGCTTGTCAGTTTGGACCAGAGAAAGTCTTTAAAATAGCCCCAATACAAGTCCTCCCCCTAACAAAGAGACATCTGACTCAAAGCACTGGGATCTAGTGCCCAGGCACTTTCTGTGATGTACAATAAAATTATTGCTAGGTACTTTGTCTACGTCCTCTATCTGATGTAGTCTCCCAATTTACTGACAGCTATGATTAATTGATCAGGGTTTCATCATTGACATGTACTTATTAGTTGATTGATTGATCACTGTAGTACTAGACTGTCTGAATCGTAATTACTGTTTTGCAGAGAGTTACTGTGCTTGCCCTCCATATGTGAAAGTGCAGTATACAATGGATAGTGCAATTCTTTCTACTAGATCACTATAAAAACTTGACATACATCAGCTAAATTGCAAAAAACATACTGTATGGGGTATTTACATCTTGTATGAGGTCCCATAGGGCCATGTGGGTTAAAGAAGTAATTATGATTGTTTGTCTTTTTTTTTCAGTTTACCAGGACTGTCCTATTAGGCACAAGCTCTGTTATGATGGAGTTCTGACAAAAATTACAGAATGTAGTTTCAATAACATAAGCCATACCATAAACAATTAACAAATTTATAGAAACTGTTCATTTTACTGTACTGTATAGTGCCATATCTTGAAAGCCATGTTTTGGGTGACACAAAAATATTGAATTTAAGATCCCAAACACATTTGTATTAATTGTATGGCATATAATAAATTAATATTAGGCCAATAGGAAAGTCATGCTATTTAAGTCAACACATCCACAGAAACATATAGAACAAAGCCATATGTAAACCAAGAAACAGGTAAACACTTACAAAATACACATTAGTTAAGGAATCACAACAGCATTTTGTAAATTTCCAAAGTGCTTCCAAATAAGCAGGTCTCAATAGTCCAGTCATGTTTGTCTGCAGGGCATATCACTTCCTACTGCCCATGAAAAACAACTTTCTCACTTACTTAGGATTTTAGAGCTAACCCTGCAGGAAGACTTAAAATTCAAATCACAGGGTTTTCAAGAAGTGTAGTTCATTTCTGGTCACATTCCTTTTTTTTCTCTCTTGATGCCCTGTATTTCAGTTGAGGTGTGTTTCTTTGGGCAATGTTCTCTGCTAAATTCCTGTATAGTCATGTAGCTGAAATAATTTTAAGGAACAAAAACCTGCCTCCTATAAAAATCTAATAAAAGGAGATATTGAGATGTTGTAGCCGCAGTTGCAGGGAAGCTCAGATAGTTTGTGTATGTATGTGTGTCAAAGGTGGATTATACTTCTTCAAGCGTAACCAAAGGATCTGCTGAAGAGGATAGAGAAGTTTTCTATACCAATTCTAGTACTATGAGATGAAACAGAAATGTTAATTCAAGCTTAAAGGGTATTGCTTGGTGCACTTTGAGAGTGTGGCAGCACTGTCGTTATGAAACTATTGCATTCAACACCAGGGCTCAAGTACTGGTAGCATTTAATACAATGTCCAAACCTCACTGATCTTGATGTAGTAAATGGCAATAAAAATGAAAGTCTTCATTTTTATGTTAAAACCTTTACATAGTCCAAGTAACTTGAAATGATAAAACAGCAGATTTTAAAGAAATGGAAAACTGCCTCAGAAAATAACTTGAAGAGGGAATGTTCAGGGGGAGGGGAGGCTCAGTGGAGAAGGAGTAAGGAGATTAAGGTGATAACAAGAGATACAGTATATTAACAAAACAAGTACATGCAATCATACATTAAAAATGACATTTACATACTGCTTAGTCTAACAAAAAATGAACTTTAAAAATGGAGGCCAGTATTACATTTGTCCTGCTGCACTGCTGCTTTTAAAACACAACAGCCCATTTTAATGAGTTTGGTTAAACAGAAATTCATAATTCAAGTACACTGTTATCTGACTGTAAGTACAGTAGGATCTGTAGACCTGAGACTTATTTTGGGGATCATGTTAGCAGGATAAGAGGAAGTAATAATAGTAGAGGTTTATTGATCAACAACATTGTTATTTACATATTACAAAAGAGAAAACACATGACTCATTAAAGCAGATATTAAAATATATATTTTTGTAAATACAGTTATATCTACTTATTTGTGTTTAAAACATAAATGTATTAGGTATTAGTTAAGATTTGTATGAGTTACTTTTCAGAAGTTTCATGCAAGTTTAAAATTGTTGGATATTGGTAGAGGCCTTGAAAAGTTTATCATCAAGTGTTAACAGGTAAACACAAATATCATAGGAGGAGCTTGAAATCATTTGGTAGTGTATCGGTGGTGTGGCACCTTTTTAACTAATAAAGTGTGACTTTGGAATCAGACACCCAAGCGTAGGGGGTCTTCTTCTGCAGGTATTGCCTGTGCTCTTTCTTTTTACTCTCACACACATACCTGTAATCACAGTTGGAAACAAAACATTTCAAAAGAGGGACTATTTATTTAGTCAAAACAAAAACTTTTTGTCCAACCAAATACAATATTAAAATTGGATTTGAGAAAAAGAAGAGTTCACTAATTTGAGGGAAAAAGCTGTAAACAGTCATGCTCCAATTCAATAGAAAGGGTGCCTGTCCCCCCATTTATTCCAGTGAAATTGGGATCTTAATTACTGTAATCACATTAAAGGATATGAGGAAGAAATAAAGGTGTTGTGCACCTGAATTTCTCCTGTCATCTAAAATAGTGCTGACTGGAACTCAAACTTCATCAGCTAAAGTCAAATGGTATTTGCAAAAGTCACAGTGTTTAGAAGCCAGTTATTTATTCATGCAGTAGGCCTGCTAGGTCACAAAGGCATAATAGGCCTACCAGGTCTATTCAGCTTCTTCTGCTTCTTCTTCTTCAGCAAATGACCTTGCAGGAGACCACTGTGCTTGTTAGACTAAATACAGGCCCGGGACTGTAAATAATTTGGGCCCTGACTCTGCAGATTTCACCTGTAATTTCTTAAGCATCTGTCAACTGGGCCACAACCTTTTTATTTTGCCAAGGCAGCATTTGCTTTCAACAAAATGTACAAGTTCGGCAAAAAATAATGCAAGGGAGTATTCATTTGTTGAGGAGAAGACTTTTCCTCTTTCAGGACAGC
The DNA here is from genome assembly GCA_016271365.2 of Neoceratodus forsteri. Classification (NCBI taxonomy): domain Eukaryota; kingdom Metazoa; phylum Chordata; order Ceratodontiformes; family Ceratodontidae; genus Neoceratodus; species Neoceratodus forsteri. The sequence goes on along the minus strand of CM057449.1, from coordinate 602,387,783 downwards.
TTCCTATTATAGAAAGTGATAAAGAAGAATCAGAGAGGGGAAAATGAAATTTGAAGTGAAATTTCCAGCTCTTTTTTTTACATTGTAAAAGCTTCAATGCCCGGTTTGACTAAGCATATATTTGCAGTGAGACAGACTGAAGGGAATACTTTTGTTTCTCATTTAAAGAAGCAATATCTGCTACTGCCCTTAAATGAATGCACTTGCAAAAATGAATGGTTATTTCAAAATGCCTAGGTGCTGCACAACAAGCAGAGTCTCCTGAAATGTTGAACCAGTAACTAGAAAAAGTTCTGCTACCCAGATGAAATGTTGACATCTAGTATATTATCCCAGGAATAAAGTCAAAACCTGATTTTAAAGTATAAATCATTCTGTCTTTGTTTTCCTGAAAGTTAATGACACCCCCTTGAGGCAAGACATTTCACGTTATCCAATCTTGTATTTTTCTGCTGTAAATTAGATCAATAACTTGTGTACACACACACACACACACACACACACACACACACACACACACACACACACACACTATTATAGCTTAACAAAACCTTCCTTAAGTTACTTCAGGAACTATAGAGCATGATTTTTTTCTCATAATCATATACAAATGTGTAGTGTAGTCTGAAGCATCCCTCCATGAAATTTAGGGCTTGGACTTCAGCTGGAAAAAAATGCAGTTGATTGTTCTAAGTCTTGAGCTGGTAGAAAACAAGTAATATTACTTCTCTGGAGGCTCAAGGGAAATGCTGTGCCTCTGTTTTGTTGGTATCTATTTTATTGTGTAGGCGATAAGGCCCAATTTAAAATTAACAAACCTTTTTTGATAAAAAAACTCCCCTGAACCTGGGACCACATTATGTTGTAGTGATTACTGTTAGATATGCTATTAAAAAGATGTACATTTTTCCTCACAACATATTTTCTTTTGCCTCCCTAGAAGACCTTTGGGAGAGTCTTTTCATGGGCTATGAATGACCCAATTTAACTGGCTGGGAGTTGCTTCCTAAGTATCCATCTGGAACTTTGAACGCCTTGCGGGTTTCAGAAGTCTCTAAGTGTTCAGTTGTTCAGCTAATAAAGGAGAGGAACATTCCTGCAGATTGAGATTAACCATTTGATTCCATTCCCAGAATAAAGGAAAATGTTCTTTCTCATCACAGTTTGTGCTTTGAATAACAATGGGCAGCAGCACTGGGGTTCGAACACAGCTTAGAACCAAACAGCTATTCCCCATAAAAACAATTCAGTGCCTGACATTCAAATGAGTAGTTTTACTATAATTAGTATATAATCAGTTACAGAGGCTGCAACATATGGCAGCAGCTGTAATTTGTCTGGGACCTCCCTCCCCTGGACATAGGAAAGAGGTGATGAGGGAGATAGCAGAAGGTGGTCCTGAGGGGAACTAGAGAGAGTCCAGGGATTGGACGAAGGGACCACCAAGGACTCCCACTCGGGGAAGGGTGGTCACAGCCTGTGGGCGGGAAGAGAGAAAGAGGAATTTCTTGGACTGTAGCCAGCAGTCCTTCCTCTTTCTCCTTTCACCCTTGAAGGATCAAGATGTTGGTAGGACAGCAAGTTAAGGCCTCTTAGGCCTCTGGACTTCCTGCAGGCCCTTCATATTCTCAGCCAGGGGGTCAGGAGAGACAATGAGGCTAACTATGGCTCTGAGCCTGCCCAAGACTGTTGGAATTTGTTAGGGAATCCTAGCAGCCTTCTGTATAAAATATATATATATATATATATATATATTTATTTTTTTTATATATATGTAATAAAATGCCTTCCACAGGGCAGTATAGCCTAGAGGTTAGAGTATGTGCTGTTAATGAGTTTGGTATGTCCAGCAGACCTGGGTGTGATTCCCACAACCTCCCCTTACATATGTTTGATAGATCACCATTTTTGGTAGATGTGGCACTAGCCCGAGGGTCCCTGCCTTATTTCTTGTATCCAGAAAGGGGGATCTCCTGGCAAAATCCAGGTGCAGGTTTGATCCCTGTTGTGCTCATTGTTGTTGGGAGGGATCCAGAGCTGATTTGCTGCAGTCTGGTGCCTCTAGGCAGATTTGGGATCATGTAATGACAGCAGACTCCAGTTTGGCAAGCCTTCCTTTTCTGGGCCATGGTGTGGCACTTCGGTGGCCTGGGTCAGTCCATCAGCCTCCTGTGACTTCTCTGTGGCCAGGCGGTGCATATGTGGGCTGGAGGGGAACCTCCCAGGGTGCATCAGTTCTGAGGATGGCTCCACACTGGTTTGATGGGTGGGGGGGTCTTTCAGACCTTTGCAGTAGGCTACAAGTGGGGCCAGCGGCTGAGGGTGATGCCACGACTGGAGCCAGCCAGCATCGGCCATCCCCCTTCCCCATGCTACCTGTGGTCTTTTTGTAGGCATTCCAGAGTGGGCTCCAAATAGCTGGTTCAGGAGCATCTCACAGGCCTCATGACTGGGCTCACGATATGTGGCTGGATGGGGGATGGCTGCTGAGGTCTCGTGAGACTCTCGGTGGCCATCTTGATCATGATCAGCGGCTGCTTGGGGTGGGAGGTTGGCCAAGACTACCACTCCCTAGGCCTATCCAAAATCCCACCGCTTCTCATAAGATTTTGGGGTAGCCATCTTTCCTAGGGACTCTGCAGGCTCTCTGGGATAAACCACCTTTGGGACGGCACTCACAGCTGGAGTTGCAGTTCGGACCTCCTGAGCTGCCCTCTGGGAGATCAGGGGACATGTAGACCTGAGGGAGGGGGATCTTCCCAGCCCCCCACTCTTGTTGGTGTGAGTTTGAGTGAGTTCTTCCCTGGCTGGGGGGGGGCAATAATGGCAGGCAGTGCTCCAACAAACAATTAAAAAAATATATATAAAAATATCAAACTGTATGTCCTTGATATACATATTTCAGATGGAAATAAATAATATGAAATGGATCATGGAGTGATGAGGCACTGCAGTGGAAGTTAGTGGACTGGCAAAACTGTAGTACTGGGAAGAATCATGTCATCCTCCTCTGGGATATGGTGTGATCCTGAGTAAGTCATTCGATTTTCTTTGCATGGTGCCTGGGGGTAAGAGCACAAGTTGGCCGAGTCCCCTGGCAAAGAGTCTTGGCAGAGAGTCTGTCCTCCCCATTTCCTTTTTTGGGGGTGCCTGGCAGCTGGGGAGGGTTGGGAGTGCAAGCAGGAAAGGTGGCCTTCTATTAGAGGGGAGCCCTCCATCTCCCAGATGGGAGTAGAGCTTGGGTATTGCATTTCTAACTGCTCTCTTGGGTCGGGAGAAGGGCTCTCAGTGTTTTACAAGTGATATGGCTACCTGGCAGAGAAAACCATCAGCTAAAGCCACAGAGGGCCTAGAATGGCAGCTGCTAAAGATGTATAAGAAGAAGGGAACCGCGTGGCTGGAAGCATGCTTGGAGGGACTGGAGGGATCATCGACATCAACATACAGGCAGGGGGCACCATCAAAGAAGCAGCCAGCAAAGGGGAAGGTGGCACCTCTGGTCAAGGTGCCTAGGAGGTCAGGGAGAGGTGAGCAGTGTACCAAGGTAAGCACACTGAGCGATGGTGAGGTGTAGCAAGTGCTCGATGTGGTGTTAGGGGATGGAAGGCAAGAGCCAGATAGGCCCAAGACCACAGGGGGGGCAAGGGTGCAAGGTGGTCACTCCAACCCAGAAACAGATAGCTGCCACAGGGGAAGGGGGACTGAGGCCAATGGGGCTGAGGCCAAGCTGGACAATCTGCTGGACCTCACGTTGGCGATGGTAGAGAAGGTGGGGGTAAAGGACGCAGCCACAGGGAATGTGGTCCCTGTGGCCTCGTCGGCTTCAGAGACCCCTCCCCCTCTCCCCAGCTCATACACCTGCTTGGATAAGCAGCTGGGTTCCCATCTCATGGATAAGGTAAGGCAGCAAATCAGGAATGGGGAGTATGTGGACTTGTTCTCCCTATTGAACAGACCAATGGAGCGAGAGAACAAGAAGAATGAAAAGGGGGAGAAAGCCAATAAAAAGCCATCGCAGGTGCCTCACACCTTCGATAATTGGATCACAGCCTTCCCAATCTATGCAGGAAGCATTCTGCAGGTGTATAAGGACCAGGGGCTAGGGTTGTACACATACTAAAACAAGATCACGCTCATGCACCATGGGAAAGGAGGGATGGAATGACTAGAGTGCGATGAGGAGTATCGGAGACAGAGGCAGGAGAACAGGACCCTGGGGTGGGGGGACTGTGGACATGACCCTATTGGTGGATGTCATACATGGAGATGGAGTGGTGCACTGACAGTAGCTTGTCGCTTAGGCCAGTACCATCACAGAAATCTGAAGGGGGCGCAGCAGGGTCCCAGGCTTGCTTCGCGTACAACCAGGTGAAGTGTGTCAGGGCAGCATGCCATTTTTGACACATATACATGGCCTGTGGGAGGCAGCACCCATTCATCCAGTGTGCATCGTCACATTCTACAAGAGGTGGATTCAAGGGGATGGCAAGAAATACAGGGAAGCAGCAAGGGACAAACCTGCCTACCCCAGTAAGGGTGGGCAGGATTAATCAGTGGTTGGCACAGTACTCAGACAAGGAGGCCACCAACCTGCTGAGGGAGGGTTTCATAGTGGATTTCAGGCTTCAATATGAGGTCCCGGGGGGCAGGAGGTATATAACCTGAAATTTGTGTGAGACTACCTGCAGGTAGTCTGAGAGAAACTGTAGAAAAAATGGTGGCTGGTGAGGAGTAGTGGGCCATTCACTGGCCCTCTGAGCCCAACACTGAGGGTATTGCTCATTGGACTGGTGCCAAAGAAAACACACAGTGAATGCAGGATGATAAATCATCTGTCTTACCCTGAGGGTGATTCCATGAACACCCACATCGATCCATGGCATACGGTTGTGCAATATGCATCATTCCACAGGGTGGTCAAGGTGGTGGACAAGGCAGGGCCTAGGGCATTCCTGGTGAAGGCAGACATTGGGTCCATGTTCAAGTTGCTTCCCATTCATCCAGATGACAGGGATCTGCTGGGCATGAAACTCGAGGGACAGTACTACATTGACAACTGCATGCCCGTGGGGTGTTCCATGGCATGTACAGTCTTTGATACATTCAGTTGTTTCTTGCACTGGGTGATGGAGAGGCAATCGGGGAATCAGACAGTGGTCCACTACCTTGATGACTTTCTGTTCATCAGGGCAGATGGGAAAAAAGACTGTGGGGAAACACTGACCACGTTTGTGGAGATCTGTCAGGACTTTTGGTCCCCTTAGCCCCTGGGAAGGTAGAGGACCCGACCAGGGCCCTGGTATTTTTGGGGATTGAGATTGACACCATCCACATACTCTGCTGCTTGCCTCAGGAGAAAGTGGAGGCACTTAGACACCTGGTCGACTCCATGGTAGGGGCCAAGAAGTTAACATTAAGGCAGTTACGGCAGCTGTTGGGGGCACTTCAATTTTGTGTGCCGGGTCATCCCTATGGGGCGCACCTTTCTGCAGTGCATGGCCAAGTTGAAAAGAAGGTGTACCAAACCACATAACAAGCTGCGGGTCACAGAGGGATTCTGAGAAGACCTACGAGTCTTCCTGAATCACTTTAATGTAGTGGCACTATGGCAGGCTGGCAGCGAGGAGAGTGCACTCCAGCTGTTTACAGATGCAGTGGGAGCATTTAGGTTTGGGGCATACTTTCAAGGGGAGTGGTATGTGGGCAGCTGTCCACCAGAATGGGGGGCAGCGGGTCTGCTCACCAACATCACTCTGTTGGAATTCTTCCCCATAGTGGTTGCCTTGTGCTTATGGAGGCACAGCTGAAGGATCGCAAGGTCCTCTTCAGGTCAGACAATGTGGGGGTGGTACACATTATTAATAGACAGTTGGGGCCAAAGGTCCGGATGGGGGACTTGATGCTCATCTTTGTCCTAAAATACTTACTCTTGAACATCTCATTTAAGGCCATTCACATAACAGAGGTTGACAATGGGATTGCTGATGCTTTTGTACTTCACAGTGACAATGGTTTCAAGAGCTGGCTCCAGTAACAGAGCAGCAGCCACGGACAGTGCCTCCCCATCTTCTGGAAGGTAGTGACATCTCGACTTGGAAATGCGTAGGTAACTCTATTGCACCCAGGACAAGGGAAGTATACCAGAGGGGAGTGGAACACTTCCTGGGAGTGCGGGCACAGGCAGCATGGCCATAGGATTGGCCCGTTCTGGTGGAGCAGCTGTGCCAGTACACCATGCTGTCAAAACAGAATGGGGTTACACCAGGGGTGGTGGCCTGGCACCTTGCTGGCTTGTCCTGGGTTTCGAGAGCCCTGAGGGTCAAGGATACCACAAAGACATTCAAGGTGAGGAAGGTGTTAGAAGGGCGAGGGAAGTTCGATGGTTCCGATCAGGACACGAGGTGCCCCATCACTCCGGCAACCCTTGAGAGCATTAGGGGGTCCTGCTGAAGGTGTGTTGGATGCCATTCTTTTTTTTTTTGTTTGTTGTTTTGTTTAACCAGGAGAGACACACTAAGCTGAAAGCTTGTTTACAGGTGCAACCTGGGAGAAGAAGAAAGTTAAGTGACTTGCTCAGGGTCACACAGTATGCAAGTGGGGGCTGTGGAATTCAAACCCTGGTCTCCAGGTTTGCAGCTCAGAGTCTTAAACCACTGAGCTATACTGTCTCATATTCGAGGCACTCCTGTTTGATACCATGTTTTTAGTGACCATCTGTGGGGCTTTTCGGGTGTCAGAAGTTATCCAGTCTACCCGTAGAACCAAGCACATAGGGCTGAAGGGGGGGGAATGTACTAGTGACAAAGCGGAGGGCCTGGGTGATGCTCCAGAAGAGCGGGACAGACCAGGAGCAGAAAGACTGCTGGTGCCTGGTGGAGGCCACATTGGAGGTATCTTGGAAGATCCCGGACAGGGTGCAGGCATATATGGCAGCCATGCCTTGAATAGGGGGTGCATTTTTTAAGCATGCAGATGGGGGGCCTGTTACAGCTTATCAGTTTAGAGCTATTCAGGCTAGAGCAGTCTAAGAGGTAGGGCTGGATCTGAAGGAGTATGTGACACACTCCTTCAGAAATGGGGCCGCCACATACACTAGGAATCTGGGATGGGCAGATGGCCAGACTCAGGTACTGGGGGGATGGAAGTCGCTAGTGTTTTTGAGGTATTTGTGCCCTTATTTGCAATAACAGCTTTTTGTTTTCCAGGGTTCCCCAGAGGTTGATGGTTCAATCTGGATTGGCTGCCAGGCCTTCATGCTGCAATGACAATTGGGACAAGGAGGCTGCCCTAGTGGAATAGGTCATCTGAGGGTTCACATCTGGTGGTCGGAAGGTGGAAGACCGTGGCCTTGTTGTTAGGGCATGAAGGGTGGTTTGAACCATTGGGGAGTGGTGATTACACACTTTGCCCATCTGTCCGAGCTGATCTGGTAGTTAGGGGGAGGGGGTGGCTCCTCTCATGCAAGGCCCACTTCAGGATCGGCGGGGAGAATGAGCAGGGTCAGGCAAGAGCTAGGGGAACCATGGGGATGCATAGCCAGGTTCAGGCTTTTTTTCAAGTTAAGGTAGCCAAGACATGCTGTGGAACTAAAAGGGGGGGTTGATCTGTGTCCAGGAGAAGCCAGAATGGGTTTTGAAGGAAGTGGTGGAGTAGTCGGCTTGGGGGGTCAGATGTTGTCCATCCTGTGGTGGCTTGGGTGGATCATGATGACATTGAATGCTGAATAGGAGTGGTGATGAGTTGAATTGTTCTGAAAGGCTCGTGACCCCCTCCTCTGGTTGGTGAGGAGGCAGAAACTAAGTACCCTGACTCAGGGAGGGGTTGAGGTCTGCCTTCATCAGGTACAGCTATCCTGAAAGGATAACAGCACCTGACGAGGGGAGGCTGAGCAATGTTGGCCCTTACAACCTTGGACCATTGATCCTTCCAGGTGCGCACGCTGATCTCAATCTGGATTGTAATCAATAAACGTATGGATGCTGCCATTTCCTCCAAGGTTTGTGTCTGTGCTTTATTTCTGAGGGAAGGGGTCTATGAATGGATACCAGATGAATGTATAACAATTCAAATTACTAGATGTTCAAAAGAGGTATGAAGGGACTGACCAAAGCTCTAGAAGGTGGTGCCAGGTGTACCATGCTGGTGATCCAGTATCAGGAGCAGACTTAGGAGCTGGAATGAGTGGCTGTGGGGACTGGAGTGGCACTGCCTTGTGGCAGTGCTCCCCTTCAGTGAAGAAAGATGCAGAAACCTGCAGCTGCAGCTACCTCCATGTTGAGATAACAGTACTTGTGTCCTCCACAGGATGAAATCTGTGTGTTAGCAAGTCCTGTTGTGGTATGGTTCCATGCCTAGAAAGTGGTAGGTAGGTTGTGGGACCAGGAGAAAAAGCACCAGGAAAATATCAATATCCCTTAAGGCACCAGGCCACACACTGCATTAACCCCCACAGGCTCAGACTGTGGTGTAAGAGGCACCAGATTCAGACCTGAAGTACGTGATGATTGTAGGTTTGGAGAAAACGCTTTAAAAAAATCAAACTGAACATTTAGAATGCTGTTTGCAATTATTTATTTATTGCTGTTTACAATCTGTTTACCAAGGAGAGCCAGCTGAGATACATCATCTTGTTTCCAGTGGAAACCTGCTGCTGCTTCTTCTACAGCTGTTTGGGCTTGAGCATGGGAAGCTGAATGACTTCCAAAGACCACAAAGTGAGCATGTGAGCCTGCTGATGTTTGAACCTGTGATCTCCTAGTTCATTAGTGGGTTCTCTAACCACTAGACCATACTGCCTCCTAATCAAAGCCAAAATAAGTGTTTCTTGCCCATAACTCACATCAGCTGGAACGAAGACTCTTAAATGATTGCTGTAGTGTCCTCCTTCACAAAGTAAAAACAAAGGTAAGTAGTTGAATTTATGCATAGGTGTTAGGAAGTTCACTAGAAGGTATTACCGCTTATAGTGAAATTAAAGCTTTGGTTTATTTTAGGGGACTACGCTCAGGCCTATTGGTAATTTGCATATTCCTGAGTGATTTGCAGGCAACCCTGCCAGCTCTGGTCCAACATCAGTGACAAACTCAGGAAAAGGAAAACTGCACTAAGTTACTCCACAAAGTCCTCTCTGAGGTCAGCTCTACTGTGGTGCCTCACAATCTACTGCACTGCACTGCATAAACCTTCAGTAGCACCAGGATATGAACTCACAGCTTGTAAGCATACTAGGCACAGCACACCAATATAAACATAGAAATGTGTGTGTATGGAATCAATGCACTTGCCTTTCTTTCTTGCTAAAACTATAGTAACATTTTGTTTGTTTTTCTCACCACAACTTAACTTGAATTTCCTAGTTTCTCCCAGATATGCAGAGTCTCCTCAGGGGCCATTTCCACTTGATATTATGTTGAGCAGTTTTTCTATTTCCAGGTCAGTAACCACCATTAAAAGCCCATTTATGGGCCCCACTGCCCACTATTAATTTTCAAATAAGTCTACCAACTTCTTAAGTTTTCCAGTTTTTTTAACATGCTACAAACTTGAAATATGCATCATTAAATCTTCAATTTTTTCTAGAAATGGCAACGTCAGACAAATGAAAGCTTGTTTTAACATGCACGTGCTCACACATACTCACTCAAACACATACAAAATGATGTACACACAAACATATTTCCACGCTCACTGGATGAATTCCACTCAACAGATGTCCCCCCCACCAAAAATTAGCCATTTTCCAATTATTATTATGATGTTACTGTTACTGTGTACTCAATAGTATGTGTGATGTGGGGTGTGACACTTAGATAAATCAATTTTGGCAGCTGAATGCAATCCGTTAATCTCCTGATAAGGGTTCTAGGTCAAGTTAGCACTGGTGAAACAGTGTGGTCAAAAACAGCAAAAACAAAATAGCGCCAACCACCTCCATGCATGCACACAGCTGCAAACTCCTTGGAGAAATCAAGCCAGGGGGTTGAAAGAAAACTCACCCCAAGAAGAACAGTGCTTGACAAGTTTATGTGGGGTGCTAAGCCCACCAAAACCACCAAACAGAATATAACCAACTCCAAGGTCAGCAACAAGGGGGGAACAAGAAAGTCTGGGGGGGGCACAACAGCAACAAAGCCATCCGGACACATGGAATATAAAAAAAAAAAAACAGGTAGGAATTGAACCTGGGTCAGTCACACTATAGCAAGTGACAATAGCCACTATGCTACTGCAGCAACTTGGTCAGCAGGCACACACTCAGGCTCTTCCCATACTCCACTTACATGACAGCAACTTCCTGGATCGCACTATAATGTGTCACATTGTTTTCCAGTCCATTTTTGTGGTTATGTCCATGCAGATTTATACCATACTATTACACCAGCACGAAATTAACAGGACACCCCTGAGAAGAGATGGATGAATCAAAGACTGTGTCTCAAGTCTGGCTTAGCTTTAAGTACCAAAACGGGGGAGTAGCTGACAGAATTCTACTGAGAACTGTTCATATAAAAATTTGTATCTCATTCTCTCTATTGAAGGTGTTGCTTACCCCATTTAAGTCCCAAAGCATCCCATTCAAGTCATAGTCTCATAAGAAATGAAAAAAAAACACATGCCTCATAGCAGCAAAGAGTTACATTTAGTAATCTAGCTTTTTGATCATCTCCTTTTTTTAGTGGCAACCTAATATGATTTAAAAGTGTATCTAACTAATAAAATAACCAAACAGGTTACAAATGTCTTCACATACTTAGTTATGTGTTATTATAAAATGGGTAGGGAAATTGTAGTTGTCTTATTGGATGATGAGTATCACATGACTATGCGTATATCAGAGTGTAACCACACACCTGCACTTTTACCCACCTCCAAATAGTTTTGACATTTTATAAGATAGATAAACCATTCTAAGGTGTGCGGTCATGCTCTGCTTATATCAGAGCACGACTGCACACCTCAGAGTGGTATATCTATTACTTATACATGTGACTTATTGCATGTACAGTATACAGCATTGGCTTTGGGAAGAGTGTTCAATGTTAAACCCCAATCTTTGCACTTTAATAACTTTGGCAAAATTGTATGAAACTTGGCATGCCTAGTCCAGGTGTCAGGTTCTCAAGATGTGGGAAGTTTTGTGATGGCGCTTAATGGGATTTTGAGATACAAAATGCAAAATATACATGAAAAGCACTGGTTCTGGACTTGATTTTGCTCTCACCTACAGCTAAGAAGGTATGAAATTGTGTCTGAAACTTTCAGATCAGATGGAGCTTGTAGCAAGAGTATGCATTTTGAAGGTTTTGTGAAAAAAATGTTAATCAATTCTAGAGTTATAAGGTTTTGAAATTTATCTTCTGAGCATGCTCAGATGGGTTTTAGAGATAACTTTCATATACAACCCCAACATTCGTCTTTCAAAAATGCTTTTATGTCACAACTAATTGTGTTTTTGGGTCACACAAAAAATGTTTTAGGTCATAATGGCCACTGTCTTGTTTTTTTTTCTGGGCACAAAAAAGTGAAAATACCTTAAAATAAGTTATTTGAAAAAACCAAAAGTAAATATAGAAATCTTGGTAAATGGGACCCATTAAGCTTGATTCAGGTGTTTATTTTTCAAAAAAAGGGACTGATGCACCATTTTTTGCTATTCTTCAGTTATTTGACTGTCAGGTTACTGAGATGGCCAATTCTTATGTTGTGAGCCACAGATTCTTCGGTCACACATTTAAACGCTACCCAAGAATTTTTCAATCACACCAAAAATGGAATTTGACTTGGGTCACACTTCCATTTTTTGTGTCTCACATACTTTTACTCATAACTTAGAAACATAGAAACATAGACCTTGACAGCAGATAAGGACCACTTGGCCCACCCAGTCTGCCCATTTCCCTACCTATTGGAACAGCTGCAGATTCTAGTTAACCAACAGCCTACTTCCTGCAACCCCCCACTATAATTTCCTTATGTCTGTCCCATGCATATTTGAATTCCCCCCACTGTTTTAGACCCCATAACCTCTCCAAGAAGGCGATTCCATGCGTCTGCCACTCTGTCCGTGAAAAATATTTTCCTCACATTACCCCTGAGCAGTCCCCCCCCCAACTTTAAATTATTCTCAAATTTTGAATATACAGTTTATATGAACTTACCTCATGAACAAGAATGGTGGAATTCTTCAAATAAACTGTAGGTCAAAACATTATTATGTAGTTGCTCTGCAAAACCACCTTTTGGACATGATTTTATGCATTCTAGTGATCAGTTCATGATGTGAGGATAAAGTGTAAAAATAAAGTCATGAAGAAATATTGCGTGCAAGGCTGGACTTTGGCCCAGTGGGCAGTGAGTTGTTTTGCCATTAATGTGAGCTGAGTTTAGGGCAAGTTCAGTGAGCCGGCTGGATGGGCCAAGGCTTTGGGGATGTCACTGCAATGCAGCATCACTCCCAGCCAGGGGAGATATGGTGCAGTGTTGGCTGTATAGGTAACAAGTAACCATTTAGTAAAGAGAATTTTTTTCTTGGTATAGGGCCCAGAGAGACCTGTACCTCTGCATATGTACCTGCATGGAAGCACAGAGCCCCTGAGGTTCTGGTGCTTCCACAGCCAGAGAGTCTCTTGTCCTTGTATGTCAGCATCTGTAGTTAGCCAACGGTCTTGTGCTTCTGTAGCCCCTCAGACACCTCATGAATTCTTTGCATGCACAGCTGTATGGAACTGCAGGGCTCAGAGGACCCTGTACTTCCACAGCCAGACAAACTCTTCTCTTGGCATAGGCACCATCGGCCCAGTGCACCTGCATCTGGAATCACATGGATGCACAGGACCCACTGGACACAGCTCTTCCATAGCTAGACAGACTCTTCCTTCATCACAGGGCCCTCTGTGCCATGCATGAATGCTTCTGTACCTGAATGCAAGCACAGCCCAAGGTGGGCCCAGTGCTTTTGCAGCCAGATGGACTTTTTTCTAGGTGCAGGGCCCTCTGGGCCCTTTGCATCTGAATCTGTAGCTGCACAGAAGCACAGGGCCCAGAGGGCTCTGGGTTTCTGCAGCTTTCATATATGGTTCTACTACTATATCACAAAACAAAGGGAAATACACTGCAAAGATCTATGCTAATGCAGAGATTAGGGTTCCAAAAAAATCAAAGTACATGAAGTATGGAATTGAAAACTTTAGGATTTGGAGTCTCAAGAGTCTTGGTGAATTGGTAGTGTGGTGTTCCTTGGGATCCTCTACCCTAATGCCCATCTCCTTGCCTGAGCAAACAAAGTTATACATGAGCTCTTGCATCTGGCAGAGCCCCGAATAAAAAAGTTATGACCGATTCAAATTGCCTCATGTGGTGAGACATACTTCTCTACCTCCAAACATTATATGACTATGAGTCATGTAATGTGACCTGTACCATTTGCTGGTTGGAGACTAGGGGCTGGGGAAAAGGGTGGGCATTAGGATTGACAACCCCAAGGAACACCACACCACTGATATACCAAGACTCCTGAGACACCAAACCCTAATGTACTCTTTTCTGTATTTTGTGCATTTCAACTCTTTGGGAACTCTAATCTGTTTTGCAGTGAATGTTTATATAAATTAGGATCTTTGAGATAATGGATGGCACTCACCCCTATTGAAGAATACACAGTTTAGTTACCATATATGAAATGTTCACCAGGAAAGGCATGATAAGCTTATTTCTAGATGTGTCTTGGGGAAAGGTATAGGGATAAAGACGTAGGATACAGTAGAGCAATGAGCAGTTAGAGAAATATAACCTAAAGATCCATTAAATAAAAGAGGAATGAAATAACAAAATAAAAGAGCAATAGTAAATGGGTACAGAGAAAAACAATACCACTGAAATGCAATATTTCCAAATCTAAATTCAAATGTTGAAAACACAAGCATCAAAAAAACAGAACAATATAATAGGCTGACCAGGTCCTGCATCTTCACCAAAATCACAGGTGTGCCTGATTCTATGAAACATGATGAGTCAGTCTGCTTCTGGCTCATATTTATCTTTAATTTCCACGTCACATGAAAACAAGAATATAGACAAATCAGGCTAAAGCGTATATAGATTTTGGAACCTCACCCCCTCAAGGTAGTGGAATGACTTGTAATTTATTGAAAAAATAGGCCAATGTGTGTCTATGTATTGGAAAATACACAAGACCCATTATAGTTCTCAAAAAATTCTAATTATATATTTGTAAGTGATAGAGTAGTACTGTGAGCAATATATCATAAATACAGTATGAAATATTCCAAATATATTCTACTATTTAGTTCAATATATGACCATTTACATTTGATATCACTGCTTGTCAAGTTCTTTCATAGATTTCTGCACAATTACATACGACATTCATTGTTTTTTCATTTAGAAATGTTGTGAGTCCATGTCACATTTCACAAAACAAGCTCACAGGAATGATGCATGCTACTTCAAACAGTATTATCATTGGATAGGAAGGGACCTTTTACTGGATCAACATACTAAGTATTGTACAAAGATGTAACCCCATACAAGCCATCAGGGTCACATAGATCCTTTTTTCAAAGTGATGCATGATGATGTCCATGTACAGTATCTATGTTGATTTAATAAACGGGATCCCAGTGTCCAGTAAGTCTAGCATTCCAAATACATGGAAACATAGAAACATAGAATTTGATGGCAGGTAACAACCACTTGGCACACCCAGTATGGTCTTTTTTCCATACCTACATTGTTACTGCAGACTATACTTGATCTGCTCTCCACCCCCCATTCCTTTCCACTATGAATTCCTTGTGCCTATCTCATGCATTTGTGAACCCCACCACTGTCTTCACCCCATCACCTTTGCTGGAAGATTGTGCCAGGAATCCACCACTCTTTCTGTGAAGAAGTACTTCCTAAAATCATTCCTGAATCTTCCCCTCCTCCAGCTTCATAGCATGTCCCTTTGTTCTTGAGAACATTTTCTTAAGAAACATACTTCCTTCCTGTACCTTATTTACTCCTGTGAGGTATTTAAAAGTCTCTACCATATTTCCCCTGTCCCTTCTCTCTCTTCCAGGGTGTACATATTGAGGTCCTTTAGTCCTTCCTTGTAGGGCTTTTGATGCAGACCCTGAACCATTTTAGTTGCTCTCATCTGGACAGCCTCCTCTTTGTCTATGTGCTTCCAGAGATGTGTTCTCCAGAACTGCAAACAGTACTCTAGGTGGGGACTTACCAGAGATCTAGTCAGAGGTAAAACCTCCACCCACTTTCTGCTGATGATAACCTTCCCTATGCATCCCAGCATCACACTAACTCTCCCTACTGCCTTGTCGCACTGCCTGACCACCTTTAGGTAATCTAATATGATTACCCCAAGGTTTCTTTCCTGCTTGGTGGTTGTCAACACTATTCCACCCATTTTGTATTCTTCCCCTGGGTTTATGTGCCCTAAGTGCATTATTTTGCACTTTTTTGCACTGAAACCCAGCTGCTATATCCTTCACTACACCTCTTGTTTTCTCAGGTCTATGCTCACCCTTTCCACTCCCCCTGGAGTATCCACACTATTGCAGATTTTTCTGTCATCTGCAAAGAGGCAGACCTTCCCTTCCAGCTCCTCTGCAATGTCACTTATAAAGACATTAAAGAGAACTGTTCCCTAGTAGACACTCCTGGAGAGGTGGAAAATGAAACGGGGCCTAGGTAAACTAGAGGCATGGTCAAGAGTGTTGCAGCTAAGATACAATGCAAAGATGTGAAAAATCATGCATTTGGGGCATAGAAACCCAGAGGAGGCTTACATGATGATGGGGCAGAGGGAGGAGACACTGATGGCCACAAAACAAGAAAAGGATCTGAAGGTAATTGTATCAGATGACCTAAAGGAGGCCAAATAATGTGCTAAAGCTGTGGGGAGAGCCAGTGGGGTACTGAGGTGCATAGGGAGAGGTATCACCAGCAGAAGAAAGGAGGTGGTGATGCCACTGTACAAATCATTGGTGATGCCCCATCTGGAGTACTGTTTCCAGTTCTGGGGGCTACATCTCTGTATGGATATAGGCAGGATAGAGACAGTTCAGAGACGGGCAACAAAAATGATTCAGGGATTGGAATGCACCATATGAGTAGAGACTGGAGGACCTCAATATGTATACCCTGGAGGAGAGGAGAGAGAGGAGAGGAGAGAGAGAGGAGAGGAGAGGACAGGAGAGGAGAGGAGAGGAGGAGAGGAGAGGATATGATATGATAGAGACCTTCAAATATCTCAAGGGCAGAAATAAGGTACAGGAGGGTAGCATCTTTCAGGAAAAAGAGATGTTCTAGAACACGTGGTCATGACATGAGGCTGGAAGGGGGTAGACTAAGAGGTAATGTGTGGAAGTATTTCTTCATGGAAATGATGGTGGAAGCATGGAACAGCCTCCCAGTAGAGGTGGTGGGGGCTAACTCAGTAGGGTAATTCAAAAATGCATGAGATAGGCATAGGGGAAGCCTCACAATTGGAAAGAGAATAAGGCCAGAGATCAAGTTGGGTCTGTGGATTTTGAAGATGGTAGGGAAAATTAGCAGACTATGTGGGCCTGGTGGTCTTCATCTGCTATCAATTTCTATGTTTATATGTGGTCCCATTGCTGATCCCTGAGGCACCCCACTGGTCATGTTCCCTTCTTTGGAGTGAACTCCATTTACCACCACTCTCCATTGCCTATCCCCTAACCAATTTCTTGCCCATTTTACTACCTTTTAACCCACTCTTAGCTACCCAGCTTGCTTACTAGTGTCCTATGTAGAACAGTGTCAAAAGCTAAGTAGGCCACGTCCACTGCTCCACCCTGATCTAACGCCATTGTCACCCTGTCAAAGAAATATATCAGATTCATTTGACATGACCTCCCTTAAGTGAAACCATGCAGCCTCTGTTCCTGTATCCCACTGGATTCAAGATATTCCGCAGTCCTTTCCTTCAGCTGTGATTCCATTAAATTTCTCACCACTGATGTCAGGTTGACTGGCCTATAATTGCCATCCCCTCCCTGCTACTACTTTTGTGTAGTGGGACTACATTCACCCTCTTCCAGTCCTCCGGAACCACTCCTGTTTCCAATGTGCTGTTAAACAGGACTGTCAGATTTGCAGCTAGTATTTCCCTGACCTCACTCAATACACTTGAACGTCCCCCATCTGGTCCCATTGCCTTCTTCATCTTCAGATTAGTGAGTATCCTTTCAGGACTCTCTCCTCCAAAAAAAGGACTAGTGTCCACGTCCCTCCCTCCAATGCTTCTGTTACTTTTTTGTGGCCCCTCTCCTTCTTCTGACCCTGTGAACACTGAACAAAAGTATTTGTTCAGGATATTTGCCTTTTCTTGGTCCCCCTCTTCACAGTCCCCGCCCTCCCCCAATCCCTTTTGAACCTTACAATCCCACCCCGGTCTTCCTCTTTTCAGTTATATACCTAAAAAAATTCTTGTCCCCTTTTGTTACCTCCCGGGCTATTCTCTCTTCAGTTTGTGCCTTTGTGCTCCTCACTGCTTTCCCTGCTTCCCTCTGTTTCCCCTGACACACCTTCCTATCCTCATTCCTCTGCATCTCCTTATACCTTCTGATTGCTACCTTTTTGAAATGACCTTTTCAGCTACCTCTTTCGAGAACCATAGCGGCCTCTTTTTCTTGTTGCTCTTTCTCACTTGTTTGACGTAGAGGTTTGTTGCCTTTTCTATGCTCCTTTTTACCTTTGCCCGCTGTTCCTCTACATTTCCCAGGCCATGCCCTCTGCTGGGTCATCCATGAGGTGTGCACCCATTTTCATAAAATATGCCCTCATGAAATCCAGGACCCTCATCCTGGTGTAGCTCAGTTCCACATCTGTCCTTACATTGAACCAAATTGTATGGTGATCACTGGCCACAGGTGGCCTCCCACCTTAACATCCACAATACTGTCCCAGTTAGTGAGTACCAGGTGCAGTATTGCCCCCTCATGAGTGGGTTCACTGACTATTTGCCTGAGGAACACCCCCTGCAGAGAGTTCAGGATATTTCTGCTTCTAGCTGAAGTCACTGCTGAAGGCTTTAATCTACATCCAGCAGGCTGAAGTCCCCCACCAGCAGTACCTCCCCCATTTCTGCCATCTTGCCAGTGGCTTCCACCAGTTCATTATCTAACTTCTCCCACTGTGCTGGAGGTCTGCACATTACTCCAGTGTGAATAGTGACTCCATTCCCCATCTCCAGTGTGACATACAGTGGTCCAACCCAATACTGCTTCAAACATTCATTTACCTGCACAACATCAGTTACACATGATTTGCACATTGGTGACCCCAAAGACAATTAGAGGAAAACATGTACATCTATCACATACTTTATATGCATTATTGGACAGGGCTCAAATGCAACAAGACTGGAGCAGAGGAAACAGAATCATTGTTAAAATAAATATTTTTTTCAGAAATTAAAGGTTTGTGTTATTGCAAACATTTTTCATTTGTACCCTTTTATGATTACTGTGTATGGTTGAAACTCCAAAAACAGTATCTTAAATTCTTCATCAAGCACTCACTCTGAGAATTGTCTCATTCTTGCACACAGCACCATGTACTTTAAAACCAAATGCAAGACACAACAGTACTTTTGATTTTTATACACTCTACTAGTGCCCACCAACTGCAGAACTATCCAGCTGTTCTGTGAACAACTAATCTTAAGAAAATAAAGAAATCTGTGGGCAGCAGGAATATTAATTGTTTTACACGCCTTAGAGAGTTATAGCAGTATAAACCATTCAAGCTTTGCTCATGTGGTTTATGTGATTGCACATACCTTCGCTATGAAAAAAAAAACTCCTTACACACTGCTGCCCATATATTATTTACTGTATATTCCATTTGATATTGCCTTTTTTCCTGTCTTGTAATACACCATTTTCCTCTGTTCTGAATCTGGTTCAGCTTTTTGGATTTTAAATAGTTAAAGAACTCAATTAAACATGACTTCCCTGAGGTATTTATTAATACCTTCAGCTCTTGTTGATCAGTAATTGTTTGGATCCCCTTTTTTTGTAACTCAGGTGAACTAGTATGCAATGGATATTACTGCCTGGCCTATGAGGAACTGGGGCCATCAGAACTAACTTCAGCCCACCAAATACACTTTATGCTGTAACAAGGTAAACATAAAATGAGATGAACATATTGAAATACATAAAACCATTTACAGGATCTGCTGCTTTAATTAGACGGATCACAATTCTGTGATATCAAGTCCTTACCTCAGTTAGATGAAGCCTATAGTTTCCATTGCAAATGGAGTGGACAGGGTGAAGTAACAACATATCCTTCACTACTAAACCCTATCCAAAGACTACAGTTTAAAATTCAATGAGCAAAACAAATAAAGCCATCTTCTAGTTTTCACCCTTACTGAATCTATTTATTTACAATTTTTTTTCAGAAGTCATATAATAACATGAGATGAAAGGATAAGAATTACTACTTTTCTTACAGTTCAAAGAAGAGCATCTGAAAAAATTATTAAAATTAAAAGGGAAATTATCAGTCATTCTGGAAGGCACCTGAGAAAGTATTTTTCTTCTTTTGGGATAGAAACAGTGGCTTACAGTGAGGGCTGTATCAGTCAATGTCTTTTTGTAAGTCACTTTGTCATAAGGGACTGGTGGCAAGGAGCAATGACAGGGAAATAAGAGGCCATGATTTGAGGTTAAAAGGAGAGAACAATCAGAAAAATGTACGAGGACATTGGTTTAATGAAAGGGTGGCTGCTGAGTGGAACACCTTACCAGCAGTCATAGTTCAAAGTATAAATATGGTCCATTTCAAAAAAGCACTGAATGAGGTTATGGAGGTAAGAGGTAGGTTATGTTTTGACATTTAAAGGAAAACAAGCCAATATGGTCAAATGTTACTAGACTTGAAATATCCTGTGAATTCTATGAATTGATTATCTTTAGACACTGACAGATGTGCCATATGCAGCATTTCTGTAAAGGGCTTACTAATAACAGAGGTGAAGTAATTGCAGCAGGGTTTAGATTATTTTTAAGGAGAAAAAAAGTGGTCCAGTGGTTAGGGTGTGGAATTAGGAGCCAGGTGATTACAAGCCCAGAATCATGTACGTCTTCCAGAATGGCTTGCAGCCAGTGTCACTGTCAGCATCCAGCATCCATGTTGAAAAGAAAGGCTCTGCTTTCAAAACTGCATTTAATTGTGACAACCAGATGTTATTTCTGGCAATATGCATTCAATATCAGATGCATGTACATTTGGGGATAACATCAGGCTAGACCATTAAACAATGGTCTTGCTAATGTAGTTCTTGGCCCCCTGCATCCAAAGATGGATGCACAGATTTTGTACTGGCCTCCCACATCCACCAATTAAATATTGTGCTCTGATACATCAGGGCTATCATAGTTCCTCTGAATGCTGGCCATTAGAAAATCTGTTAAACCTTAAAGTGGTACAAAAGTGGTGATGGGGGACTCAGTCTGAAAGACGTGATGCAGGTGGCTCACCTGGAAAGTGGGTTCGGGGGTCCTGGGTTGACAGCTCTATCATTGCATTTTATGTAACTTGCAGAGATCTAAATCCTTCAGTATGACTAGAAATTAAGCACCATGGTGCCCTCACCCAGTGTACAGTAAGTGTGTCACATTTCCATGCCAGGGACCTCATGCTGGACTGAACCAGGGATGCTGGAATTTGGAGGCATAGTGTGGTGAAATGTTGCCCATGGCAGCACATTCCTGCCTAGAAAGGAGGGCACCAAGGTCCAGTGTTGCAGTGAGCTCAATGGAATTTTCTTCTTCCTTGGGTCATACTGTAATGTAAGAGGCTACTATTATTATTATTATTATTATTATTATTATTATTAATAGTAGTAGTAGTAATAGCAGCCATTGTGTTTGTTTGAAAAGTGCCTTTCCCATATGCAAGGCACTGTGGATAATATACAATGACATACCAAAAAATTCCAAATCGAGAAGGAGTGATAAATAAAACATACCACCCATTTAAGCCAGACAACAGAACAACCCTCAACAATTTGCTAAAACATCAATTTAACTGAAAGAAAAAACTAAAGTTACGTAAAAGGTGTTATCCAAAAGCATTTTCATAAATATGATTTTTTAGCTTTGATTTGAAGGAGCTTTCAGAGTGGGAGAGAGGATGTCCAAAGGCAATAAGTTCCAGAAGACAGGGTGTGCATGGTGAAAGCATGATCTCCCCTGGACTTCAACTTTAAGGGTGGCACAACCTATGGCGGGAGGTACAGGGGGTGAAGCCCCCCCTTAAACAGCCAGGATGTGGCCCAGTGCTTTGGGCGTGATGGCAGTTGGGTGGCAGAATTGCCACATGGCATAGTCACCATTGGCATTTTCATATTGCTGTACTGTCGGTCGCCCATATGGATGTCAAACCGACATGGTGGAACCCCATGGCACAACTACAATTATCAGGGTTCAGGCTAGGGGTTCACTGAACTTTTTGTTCTTGTAACAAACTGGTGATAACTTCCTATCTTGGCCCACCAGTAAATCATTTGTTTTTCTGTGGCTGAGTGCCAACCAGTTTGAGACCCACTAACTGATCTCTGCAAGGCACCATTCTAAAATTTGCACAGTACAATTGCCAGAAGCAATGGACACAAATAGCTGGGTATAATTGACACTGCAATTAAGACCCACAGAAGGTCAGAGAAGAAGAGATAGGGGAGTTAAACATGTGGCTCAAGGACTGGTGCCAGGTAAAAGGACACACATATGTAGGTAATTGGCAATAGTTTTAGGAGTAAAAGTTCTTTAAATTTGATGGACTGCATCTGACTAAGGAGGGAGTCAGTGCATTAGGGCAGAAGTCTGAAGTCTTTGCAGAATATTTAAACTAGCCAATGGGGAGAGAGAGATGCAGCACCCGATATATCGAATGGGAAGAACACCCCTCCCCCCTCAGCTAGTGAGCAAACAGGAGTTAAGCATATTTGTAGTTCATTTGCATCACCAGGTAAGGAAACAGGTCTGTCTCCCCATAAAACAAGCAGGAGAAATGCTGGACCACACCCAGCAACTAACACACCAAAATCTGGCCAATGGAAAATTATGTACACAAATGCCCACAGTCTGGGAAACAAGATCCCAGACCTGCAGTCAACAATGACAAAGGCTAAACTGGACATAGTAGCCATTAGTGAGAAATGGTTCACCACTAACCACACTTGGGATACTTCAGTACCTGGCTATGTACTGTTCAGAAGAGACTGAGGACCAGAAAGGGTGGTGGGAGTAGCCCTTTATGTCAATGAAAATATCAAAGCTCCAGAAATTCAGAATACACATAGGGAGTCAGAAGAAATGTGGGTCACCCTGGAAATAGGAAATGGGACAGCCATATGAACTGAGGTTCTGTACAGGCCTCCAGACCAGGGAGAGGACATAGAAACATTACTGATAAAAGATATATAGAACATGACAGCTAAAGGGGAGGTTCTGATAATGGGAGACTTCAACATGCCAGATACAGATAGGTCAATACAAGCAGGAACATCCACCAGAACTAGACACATAGTGGATCTCCTGCTGGGGGAGGGCCTCAAACAACTGGTACAATAACCCAAAAGAGACAGGGCTATCCCTAAATCTAGTACTGACTAACGGGAAAAGGATCACAGAACTCCAGGTAGAAGGTTACCTGGGAACCAATGACCATCACATGGTATGGTTCAATTTGGCCACTAGAACTAAATCATCCCACTCAAGTCAAAAATATGGGAATCCAGAGGAGTTTACTTTGATAAGATGGCCAACAGAGTTAAGCTAGCCCTGGCAAGATGACATACAGCTGGAAGGGTACAAGCAAAGTGAGCTAGCATTAAGGATGCAATACTTGAGGCAACATCCCATTGTGTTAGAGAGAAGAGCAAGAGCAAAAGAAGGAAGAAACCACTTTGGTTCTCAAAAACTGCAGCAGAAAAGGTCAGAATCAAAAGACTGGCCTTCAGGAAATATAAGGAAAAACAGTGGGATGAAGATAGGGAGGCATACCAAACTTCCCTAAGGGAAGCAGGGAAGGCAGTAAGGTAGGCAAAGGCTGAAACCAAGGAAACACTACCACAAACAGTAAAACAAGGGGGCAAGACTTTCTATAGGTACATTAGTGAAAGGAGAAAGTCCAGAGGGGGTATTGCTAAGATCAAAGGGGAGAAGGGGGAGTGTGTGGAGGAGGCCCAAGGAAAAGCATCTATCTTAAATAGCTACTTCTGCTCAGTATTTACTGAGGCAAATGTAGTGCAGGGCCCACAGCTCAACACCATGGACACAGGGTAGAGGGAGGTGTGCACCAGTCCCTTCACAAAAGAAAGAGTCCTACAAGAGCTCGCTAAGCTCAGGGTGGACAAGGCAATGGGACCGGATGGCATACATCCCAGGGTGCTAAAGGAGCTAAGGGTGGAACTAGCAGAGCCATTAGCAGAACTGTTTAGTGAGTCTCTGTGCACAGGAAAGGTCTAAGAAGACTGGAGAAGGGCTCATGTGATCCCACTCCATAATAGTGGTAGCATGGAGGAGGCAGGGAACTACAGACCAGTCAGTCTTAACTCAGTAGTGGGCAAGATTATGGCTGCACTACTTAAGGAAACGATAGTGCAATACCTGGAATCCATAGAAGCACAGGATCCAAGAAAGCATGTGTTTACAACAGGAAGGTACTGTCAAACTAATCTCATAGATTTCTTTGATTGGGTAACAGAGTGGTGGACCAAGGGGGAGCTCTTGATGTCACCTACCTTGACTTCAGCAAAGCTTTTGATACTTTCCACATACAAGATTGATTAATAAGATGGGTAGGCTTGTGGTGGGTCAGAAGTTAGTCAACTGAGTGGCAAACTGGTTGGCGGGCAGAAAACAGAGAGTGGTGGTAAATGGTATAGTCAGAAGAGATGCAAGTCACAAGTGGGGTACCTCAGAGATCAGTCCTGGGGCCAGTCCTCTTCAATACCTTCATCAGTGACATTACAGAAGGACTGGAGGGTAAGGTTTGAATGAGAAGAGATCTGGGTAAACTGGCAAAATGGTCGGAAGAGTGGCAACTGATTTCAACGCAAAGAAGTGCAAGATCATGCACATAGGGAAGAGAAATGCTTAAGCCACCTATAGGCTGGGAGGGGAGTTGCTAGCAATCACAAGGGAAGAAAGAGACTTGGGCATCATCATCATCATCACAGATGACCCAAAGTCATCCATGCAGACCACTAAAGCAGCAGGTAAGGCTAGGGGGATGGTGGAGTGTATTAGTAGAGGTATCACAAGTCATAAGAGGGAGGGAGGTAATAATCCATCTTTACAAGACACTGGTTAGGCCCCATCTGGAGTACTGTGTGCAGTACTGGAGGCCGCACCTTCACAAGGACATTAATAAAATGGAGGCAGTCCAGAAAAGGGCAACCAAAATTGTGCAGGGATTGCATCAGAAAATATATGAGGACTGACTAATGGAGCTCAATATGTATACTCTAGGGAAAAGGAGGGTGAGAGGTGATATGATTGAAACATTCAAACACCTTATGGGCATTAACAAGGCGAAAGAGGCTAGCATGTTTCCATATAAGAAAAATAGCAGGACAAGAGGTCACAGCATGAGATTAGAGGGAGGCCAATTAAGGAGTAATGTGAGGAAGTTCTTTTTCAGAGAAAGGGTGGTGGATGGATGGAACTGCCTACCTCAGCAAGTAGTGGATATGAATGCAGTGCAGGGCTTCAGACAGGCATGGAATAGGCATAAGGGAGCAATACAGATAGGTATGAATAGATAGGCCATTGACATAGTAAAGTTCTATGGCACAATCATAATGTAGAAAGAGAAATGGGCAGACTGGATGGGCCTTGCGGTCCTTATCTGCTGTCAACTTCTATGCTTCTATGTTTCTGTGTTTCTACCTTATGATCTCACCCAGAACAGTTAGGTAGGATGCACAGACTTAATGAGCTGGGGGCCCTTTTTCTGCCATCATTTTCTATGTTTCTATGAACAATAAGGGCAAGAGTACAAAACCTCAGGAAACACTGTAGTTCAGGGCACACTACTTCTGCTTTGCATTAAAAGAATGGAACCATTTGGAAACAGTCCTAGGCATCCCTACATAGTCCCCAAGTCCGCCCTTGATCTATGTTATCAAGTGCAAAGTACAAGTTCAGGAGAATAAGGATGGAAACTTCACAATCCCTCAATTTGTACTGTAGGTATGGAGATTGCATACTCAGACAGATGGGATCTCCATGCTGTTGCTGTAGCACTTTCAAAAACCAGACAGGAGTAGGTCCAGGGCATAACTATTTTCCAGGTATACCACCACCTACTCCACCACCATAGCCGAAAATGGCATGTTCAAGAGAAGTCTGTAGATGACAAGATTAGCAAAATTCAATTTAGCATTCTCTTTTTTCATTCTTTATTTCTCCATCTTTCACACCAAGCAACCCACTTCTGATGGTGACCCCAGCTCTGACACCCACCATCCTGAGACTTACCCAATCTACTTAGTAACCACTATTAGTGGGCATGGGCAGTGGTGCTGAACCTGAGGAATTACCATCTTCATCCTACTGCTCAGGCAGTTTCCCTCTGATTTTTCTCCCTGTCACTGAGGTTGGAACTTATGTAGTAGAATGGGCATATGGTGTGGAGACACTATAGGTACTCCAGCATCTGCTCCCATTCCTCTGAGAGGTGGTTGTTACTGTTGCACCACCTAGGTTCTGCCATGTGTGATGCGAGCAGCAGCATGTACCTTCCCCTCTCCCCAAAAGAGGAGAGCTGTCCATAGATGCTTAATGCTCCCTTCTTGGCAAGCACACAAGTGAACCTTTTCCATTCTGGAACCTAGGTCACTGATGTGGCAGGTGGTGTGGCAACCACTGCCTCATCCCACTGGCTCCAATCCAGCTTTCATAAGCAAGGGCATCACAACCACCCCTTTCAGAGATGGTGGTAAAAAGCCCTCATATAAAGAAATGTTTACTATTCCTGCCACTGCAGGAACCAAACCCCAAGATAAGCCTTGAGGAGCTAGGTAGTGGCATGATCCAGACTATAGGTGGCACACACTGCAGTGAACAATGAACTGATTTCCTGTTCATCCACCTGTTGGAACTCAACACAAGACTCTTTAATGTTTTGCCTCCCTGAGACTACGCTACTGTGGCTTACATTAGCAGTGGGGGCAGCAAGGACCTGGATGCCGGCATCCTGTCCTTGAAGAACCAATTGAATACCTCATACCTCTGTTGTGAGACTGGTTCCACAACACTAAGACAATCAGGTTCCAGCAGACTATCATGTAAAAGAGTGTAGCAGCCTGGCTCCCTTCAGCTACCATCTGCCCAGAGAAATATTTATTTGTCTCCAAGCAAATTGCCCATTCATGTTCTTCTAAATGGGGCACCAAAGCAATTCACGACTGTCAGCAAACACCAGTGATTTCCCTCACTTGGGCTCTAATCTCCAATTTGCACCTTCAGTTACCTATATTTAAAAAAAAAAAAAAAAATAAAAATAAGCTGTGCTTCAGTGGGAGGTATTCCACCACAGCAGCCAAGGCCACAATGTAGGCCTTGCCAACTTTAGAGCATCCCCTGATGGAGATATCCACTAGATATGAGGTGTTGACAAAACCTGTATTTAGGGTCCATTTAGAAGGGTCTTGACTCACTTCTGTATTCATAGGTAGTCTAATGGGGGCCCTGAAACTGAATTGTAGGTGCAGTGATCTGACCAAACTACCACCTCATCTAAAATGTTATTAATCTTCACCATCATCATGAAGACTAGATTGAGTGTGTGGCCTCCTTCATGTGGATGGGAGGCACTATTTAGGTGGTGGGCAGAGGTCATGATGGAGGAGAAAAACAGGGGAAAATTGAGGATGTGCCCACCTCTTCCTCTCACCTATAGGAGAGGATAAGTGAAGTGATGATGCTGGAAGGTGACCAGAGCCAGTGGTGGAGTAGAACTAGGAGATAAAAAGTATACAGAAGAAAAAAAAAGGCCCATACACTGTCACAATTACTTTTCTGATGCAAACAGCACTTTGTGACAACTCAGAAAGTTATTACAACTGAGATAGGGTCCTTTAATGTCACATCAAACGATATTTATTGTTTGTAAGGTAGGGAGCGTCATCCTTAGCTGGGCCTACCTGGTAATCCCAGGTATCTATCTGAGTCAATCTAACAGAGTGAGCAAGTCCCTTGACCTCTCTATGCTTCCTACTTTTGGTAATCCCACACATTGATTCAAACAAGCATATGATTGTCCTTATAACATGGGTCAGGTATGCTAACTTGATGGTAACCTACCCACAGCATGCCCTACTGTATAATAATTTAATATATGTTATGATACTGATTAAATTGTACCTGCATTTTGGTGATAAATATAAAATGTTTGACAATGCTCTAGTTCATGTTTTCACCCATTTGTGCCACACTTGACTACTAGGGACCCTTAAATGTGATTCTTACACACTCTTGGGGTTCATCTTTTACTGCATAATGTGTTGATACTGTCTAAAGTGAAAGTTAATGCAAGGAATGATGAAACAGCAGTCTGAAATTTTAATTAACATATAATATAGGTTGATGAAGTGTGAATTATCACTAGCTAATTGACTGTGTGGGCAGTTTAGTGTCTGAAGATGAAAACAAAGTCTAAGAACCGCCATATTTTTTTAGAAAAACATAAATTATCCCTGGGGTCTCCAACAATTGGTCTTGTGTTTTCTTGCATATGGGGCCCTATTTCTTTGAGAGTAACATTCCAGGCACATACTTTGAACTGTTAGAGGAACATCTGACTTTTGCCTGAGTGTGTGAGTGGATGGTGGAAGGAGATGCTTAGTATTATTTTTTACACTAAAACTATGTGATCAGTGCAAAATTTATTTAATCTTTCTGGAGCATTTAAAGGGACCTAATTGAAAATTATCATTTGGTTCAATTGAGTTTGTATATCCATGTTCATTGTGATATGAATACAAAATGATTACTACTATTACTAGCAAATAAAATATAAAATGCTTTTGACTACTTTTTTTCTAAATGCATTACAACATGTTTGTTGGTGTAGACAGATTTCTCTGATAGTTAGAAACATAGGAAATACAATATGAAACAAGAGCAGGGGTCCATCCTGCTCATGTTCTGTCATTCAAACAGCTACAGTGGTGCTCAGCATCAGGTTACTTCTTGTCTAGTCATGTCAATCAGCACCTTTTGACATGAACTAGCAAGAAAGGGCAGAGCTATCACTGTTAATTCACTGTTAATTGTTTAATTGCTATGTGTCTCCTTTCATTTTGTCTAGTCATCACTTAGGGCATTCTGAAAATAGTGTCACAGCATGACTACACAAGAACGTGCATGACACTGAGCATCATTGTATAGCATTCAACATCATGAGAATTAACTGTGGTCATTGTTAAATGAAAAGTACTACCAATACATTTTGTAGTCAGTGGCACTATGGAGTGGAAACCCACCAGTGGTGGACCCCTCTGGAAAGCCAAGGCCATGTGATCTGCTGTTGCCTTTTGGGCATTGTATTTCAGCTATGAGATATGCGGTTCATGACCCACCTCTTCTCCATATTTAAATTAAATGGTGTATCTAGCCATGTTATTCTCTATAAGGAACTGTTCTAATTTGAGTTTAAAAGATCCAAGTCTTCCCAGGTGCACTGCTAACTTTGAAAACTTGCACATGTGTCTCCCCTTGTGTCCACTGGCTGCCAGAATTACTTTGCTACAGATGAGAGTTCTCCACCCAAAGTCTGTGCATGACAAAGGCGCCCTTACAACCACAAAGACCTCTCTGCCTTTGCTGAGTAACACATACTGTAACACAGTAATGAGTGAGTGAGGGAACGGTAAGACAGTACAAGTTTATCTACTGGATAACCTTTTCCAATCCCATTGATGAGTTTAACTTATTTTATTTTGCACTGTAGTATGCACTCTACTACTAGCAATTTGTTCTAGTTGAGGTGCTATAACTGGTACTCATTTAAAGAACAAAAATGGTGTTGCAACATGTGTTTTGCTTTAGTTGCCTAACTTTTTCTTAACTTTAGATTAAAGAATGTGTTCCTTCAATAGGATGGTATATTTTTTCAACAATATGAAAACTAGTCCCACATATGTAAATCAAAGCAGCACACTGCATTCTGTTGGCATTAATCAATTTAGAAAATCAATCGTCAAGCTTTTTGATGAATTGCTATTGCCATACCCAAGTTTATTCTTGTTTTTTTTTCTTATAGATGCATACTGCAAAATATGAGGAAATGCCTCTTTAGGGGTATAGCAGAGAGTTGGCAATCTAAGCAAACCTGCTGTTATCTAAAATCTTTTTTTTTTCACAAGAAAAATATAAAAACTGGAATGTTGAAAGCATGCTTGCAAGTTGCTCAAAACATGAAGATATTGCCTTAGCCCACTTTCCCCGGTAAAGAACATTAATAAATAAGTTTATAAACTATTCTTTATACCTTGATACTCCCCATGTTGATGTATTGTATAATACATGACATTAAACAATCTTTTCTCTAGGCACAAAATATATCTGTCCCCACTGTGTGTCATACACAAAAAGCAGTTAAGCCATTCATATTTTCCAGTTTTTCTGACTATACAGTCCCTTGAAAGGAGAAAAACTATCTGACCGAAAATGTGTTGCAAGTCAAAAATAGAATGCAACAAACCACTGTTTTTGAAACAAGCAACAACCTATTTTCATTAATAGTTAAGAAAATTATGTATTTTTTTAAAGCAGCTCATTAGAAAATATTAATAAACCCTACTCTGTTGAACACACACGTTTGAGTCTTAAGCTCCCAGATGATTTTTAGTATTTGATGTATGCACGTTTCCCATCTTTTCACTGCTTTCATGACAGCTGAGGATAATGAATATGGACAATGAGTCACAAAAATGGGACCATCACTTTCACAGAAT
The DNA here is from genome assembly GCA_016271365.2 of Neoceratodus forsteri. Lineage (NCBI taxonomy): Eukaryota > Metazoa > Chordata > Ceratodontiformes > Ceratodontidae > Neoceratodus > Neoceratodus forsteri. Next base: position 602,357,755 of record CM057449.1, on the reverse strand, counting down.
ACAGCTTATGAAAATTATGTCAAAATTGGAACAGTGCATGCATGAAAATGTAATCTAATTTTGTTAATACTATTCTATACATTCTCTAATTAAAGCAAAAAGCTAGGAAAATATATTTGCCTTGAAAGCTAACTAACCTAAAAGTTTCTGGTTTCCACTGTAAGCCGTGTTTAACCTATCCACGAGCAAAAAAAAAAAAAAAATACTCACCTTTACTATAAATGACATACAGCACTCCACCCACCTGATAGTCCAGTGATCCCCCACCTGCTGACTAGGAAGTCAAAAACATTCTCCAATGGCCATCAGCACTTCTCCAGATCTCACCACTACTGCCAGGCACTGTCTGCCTCACATAGCCAATGCACATTGCTTATGATCATGACTGCGCAATGGAGGCATCAGCTGGTAATGGTGGTAAGAGGTGTTGGAGTGCTGGTTGTCAATGGAGGGTGCTGACTTGCTGGTTAGGGGCACAGAACTACTGGGGGGTGGAGTGCTGTATACAGTGGGGTGATGGGAGGACCACTAGACTACCAGGGAATTTACAAAATAAAATACACAGGTCAATCATGGGGGTGGGAACCCCTAGACAACCAAGGAATTTGTTACATTAAACAGAGGGCAACATCAGTGAAGTGCGGGACAACTAGATTACCAGGGAATCTATAGAAGCAAACAGAAATCCATTTTGCAAATGCCAAATGACTTCCAATATCATGGTCATGGGTGTTTTCTGGGATGAAGAAGAAAAAGAGTTCATCATGTCCATCTTCCTGGCCTGTTGGTAGGGGCCTGTAATTATATTTCTGTTCGTTGCACTAAAACACCCACTTGAGCTTGATTGTGTTGCCTCTTGGTACAATCTACCCCCACAGTTATACTATCCTGAATGGAGCAGTGCTTCCTTAATTGTGTTCTGTCCCCATTTTCTCAACCTAAACTGGTAAAATAGGGAAGAGAAACCCTGAAGCCACCTATAGGTTGGAAGGGGAGTTGCTGACAATCACAAGGGAAGAAAGAGACTTGGGCATCATCATCACAGATGATATGAAATGATCCAAGCAGGCCACTAAAGCTGTAGGTAAGGCTAGAGGGATGTTGGAGTGTATTAGTAAGGGTATCACAAGTCATAAGAGGGAGGTAATAATCCCTCTTTACAAGACACTGATTAGGCCCCATCTGGAGTACTGCGTGTAGTACTGGAAGCCGCACCTGCACAAGGACAATAAGAAAATGGTGGCAGTCCAGAGAAGGGCGATCAAAATGGTGCAGGGACTGCAACAGAAAACATATGAGGACAGACTAAGGGAGCTCAATATGTATACCCTAGAGCAAAGGAGGGAGAGAGAGATGATATAATCGAAACATTCAAACACATTAAGGGCATTAACAAGGTGAAATAGTCTAACATGTTTAAATATAAGAAAAATAGCAGGACAAGAGGACACAGCATGAGATTAAAGGGAGGCTGATTAAGGGGTAATGTGAGGAAGTTCGTTTTCACAGAAAGGGTGGTGGATGCATGGAACGGCCTACTTCAGAAAATGGTGGATATGAATATAGTGCAGGGCTTCAAACAGGCATGGGATAGGCATAAGGGAGGAATACAGATGAGTATATTGCCCCTTAATCGGCCTCCCTCTAATCTCGTGCTGTGTCCTCCTGTCCTGCTTTTTTTCTTAAATATTGAAACTTGTTAGACTCTTTCACCATGTTAATGCCCTTAAGGTGTTTGAATGTTTCAATCATATCACCTCTCTCCCTCCTTTACTCTAGGGTATACATACTGAGCCCCGTTAATCTGTCCTCATATGTTTTTTTGATGTTGTCCCTGCTCATTTTCTGAACTGCCTCAATTTGGTTAATGTCCTTGTGAAGGTGTGGCCTCCAGTACTGCATGCAGTGCTCCAGATGGGGCCTAGCCAGTGTCTTGTAAAGAGGGATGATTACCTCCCTTTTATGACTTGTGATACCCCTACTAATACACCCAAACATCCCCCTAGCCTTACCTACTGCTTTAGTGGTCTGCTTGGATGATTTCAGGTCATCAGTGATGATGATGCCCAAGTCTCTTTCTTCCCTTGTGACTGTCAGAAACTCCCCTCCCAGCCTATAGGTGGCTTCAGGGTTTCTCTTCCCTATGTGTATGATCTTGTACTTCTTTGCGTTAAACCCCAGTTGCCACTCTTCCTACCATTTTGCTAGTTTATCCAGATCTCTTCTCATTCTGCCCACCCCATCAGGATCATCTACTCTGTTGCAGATCATGGTGTCATCTGCAAACAGACAAACCTTACCCTCCAGTCCATCTGCAATGTCACTGATGAAGATATTGAAGAGGACTAGCCCCAGGACTGATCCCTGAGGTACCCCACTTGTGACTTGCATCACTTCTGACTGTATACTGTTTACCACAACTCTCTCTTTTCTACCTGTTAACCAGTTTGCCATCCAGTTGACAAACTTCTGACCCACCCCGAGCCTACCCAGCTTATTAATCAATCCTCTGTGTGGAACAGTATCGAAAGCTTGCTGAAGTCACGGTAGGTGACATCAATTGCTTCCCCTTGGTCTACCACTCTGGTTACCCAGTCAAAGAAAGCTATGAGATTAGTCTGACAGGACCTTCCTTTTGTAAACCCATGCTGTCTTGGATCTTGTGCTCCTATGGATTCCAGGTGTTTCACTATCCTTTCCTTTCCTTAAGGAGTGCCTCCATGATCTTGTCCACTACTGAGGTAAGACTGAGTGGTCTGTAGTTCCCTGCCTCCTCACTGCTACCACTCTTGTGGAGCGGGATCACATGAGTCCTTCTCCAGTCTTCTGGGACCTCTCCTGTGCTCAGAGACTCACTAAACAATTCTGTTAATGTCTCTTCTAGTTCCATCCTTAGCTCCTTTAGTACCCTGTGATGTATGTCATCCGGTCCCATTGCCTTGTCCATCCTGAGCTTATTGAGCTCTTGTAGGACCCTTTCTTTTGTGAAGGGACTAGTGCACACCTCCCTCCAGCCTGTTCCCATGGTGCTGAGCTGTGGGCCTTGCCCTACTTTCTCTTCAGTAAATACTGAGCAGAAGTATCTATTTAGGATAGATGCTTTTACATGGTCCTCCTCCTCACATGCCCCCTTATCCCCTTTGATCTTAGCAATACCCCTTCTGGACTTTCTTCTTTCAGTAATGTATCTGTAGAAAGTCTTGTCCCCTTCTTTTACTGTTTGGGCTAGTGTTTCCTCAGTTTGGGCATTTGCCTGCCTTACTGCCTTCCCTGCTTCCCTTAGGGAAGTTTGGTATGCCTCCCTATCTTCATTCTGCTGCATTCCCTTATATTTCCTGAAGGCCAGCCTTTTGGGTCTGACCTTTTCTGCTACTGTTTTTGAGAACCAATGTGGTCGTCTTCTTCTTTTGCACTTCCTTTTCTCTGTAACACAATGGGATGTTGCTTCAAGTATTGCATCCTTAATGCTTGCCCACCTTGCCTGTACCCTCTCACCCATATTTCTTTTTGCCAGGGCTAGCTTAACTCTGTTGGCCATCTAATCAAAGTCAGCTCCTCTGAAATCAAATTGAACCACACCATGTGATGGTCACTGGCCCCCAGGCGACCTTCTACCTGGAGATCTGTGATCCTTTCCCTGTTAGTCAGTACTAGATCTAGGATAGCCTTTTTTCTTGTGGGTTGTTGTACCAGTCATAGGGAAGGGCATCTCCAGCAGGGGGAGGGAGGTAGTGTTGCCACTGTATCACTTGCTTGTGAGACCCCTCCCCCCAGAGTATTCCAAAGGAAAGTAACTAAATGGTGCAGGGGTTGCATCAAAAGCCCTAGGAATAGAGACTTAGGATCTCAACATATATGTGCTGGAAAACACGAGAGCAAGAGGGAACATGATAGAGACCTACAAGTACCTCACAGGTTGAACATGGTGCAGGAGGGGAATCTCATTCAAATGAGAATGGGCCCTGGGACCAGAGGGCAAGCAATGAAGCTGTGGGGTAGTTTATGAGGATGTGAAGAAGTACTGCTTCACTGGAATGGTGATAGGTGCCTGGAACAGACTGTCAGCTGAAGTGGAGGAGGCAAAAACAGTAGGAGGATTCAAGCATGCATGGGATAGACTTAGAGGAGTTTTAGTATATAGGCAGGGAGGAAGGAGAGTTTCAAGAGACCAGTTAGGGCCCATGGAGAGAGACTAGGCATGGAATACCCAGACAGACTGGGTAGGCCAAGTAGTCCTTTCCTGCCAAAAGATTCTATCCTCTCCTCACCGATGTACAGTAGGTAACCTTCCTTCCTTTGGTTCTAGGCTCCCCAAGTTTGTGACAGACAATTCACACTGCAGTTGTTACCTGTCATCTTAATTTTGCATATCCATTTGTTATTTTGTCTATTTTTATACTCTATTTATTTTGAAATATGTCTGTTCTGTACCTTGTATTTTTCTGTCTGAATGGTTGCTTGTGAACAGGGCAATATAGCTCATCTTGCACTTCACTGTAAAAAACAAAAATGAAATGAAAAATGAAATGAATGGCTCACTATCTTGTTTTTCAGGTCAACTCAGTCCCTTGGTGTATGAGAACATCCTCAATGTATTATGACCTCCCACCACTTACAAAAAGTGTATTAGGTAACACAGGGGCTGGCAGATTCCCTGCAAAAAAACAGAACCTTCTGGTTTATAAAGTAAGGCACTAGCCCCATAACACTGTACTGGATAATTAGGCTTGCCAAGTAAAGGAAAGCAGGGTTGTCCTGAGACACAGCCAGGAATACAGAAAAAGGGAGGGGGGAAGGGGGTGCTACAAGAAAGGAGAGGGGATGACCTCAGGAGAAGGGTCATATGACCAGGCCAGGTATCTCACTGGCCATTGGCTAGGGGGAAGAGGCCAAATGAGGGACTGTGTGGGGTTATTTAAGGGCAGGCAAGCTGGTAGTAAGCCCTCTGTTTGCTGTAATATTCCCCACCCACCCTCCCTGTAAGTAACGATTGGGGAGAAAATGTGGAGATGGGCACTGGAGAGACAGGCTCCAAAGTGGTGGCAGCCTGGGAGGGGGCCTGACACAGGCCAGGGAGCAGCAGAAAAGGCTGGTGGTCCAGGAGGCTAGCTAGGTGGAGTCCCACTGGAGGAAGGGAGAAGTAAAAGGAAGAAGGGTTTTGGAGCAAGGGGGAAAAGGGAGGGCAGGCAGAGGTGGAAGGTGGGTAGGTACCATGGGCTGGGGATAAAGGAACCCAGGCTTGGGATTAATGGGAGAGGGACATAGAGCTAGGGGATGGATCAATGGGTCCACACCTGGTGGGGGGTGGCCCGGGTAAGGTGGTACCAGGTTCATAGTGATGAAGGGGGGGGGTGGATCATGGTGTCCAGACCCCGAGAAGATAATCAGAAGAGGAAGACCACCTGATGAAGAATCACCAGATGGAAGACAGGACTGTTATGTCCTAGAAAGGATATTGGACTGTTATGTCAAATTGTAAATACTTACTGTTGGACATGATTTTGGGGATGTACATGTAATGAGATAACTGTGCCATTTCAATAAAAATTCTGCCAGTGAGCATCCAAACTGATAAGCGAGTGGCCTGAGTTATTCCTGGGTGGGATCCAGGGACAAATATAATTATATGTTATTATTAACAGATTAATAAGCATTATGTGTGCTACATGACAAAGGTTTTATAACAAATAGATATTACACTTGAAGCTGGGTACTCACAAGGATTATATTGATACATACCTTTGAGTTTTACAGATAAATTATTATTTTTTTTTCCAATTGTTTAACCAGGTGAGACCCACTAAGCTGAAAGCTTTTTTACAGGTGCAACCTGGGAGCACAGGGAAGTTAAGTGACTTGCTCAGGGTCACACAATATATGGAAGTGGGGGCTGTGGGATTCAAACCCAGGTCTCCAGATTTGCAGCTCAGACCCTTAAACCACTGCACTATACTGCCCCCCAATTATGGGAGGTAAATTATGCAGGTAAATACTCAATGCAGATGATATAATGCATTCTACTAAACAGATTGATAGCATGCAATCATGTCCCCTGGTACTTTAGGTTAGGCAGCTACATCATGAAGTCTATGTTAATTTGAATAATACCCTCCCCCTTCTTTTCCACATTTACTAATGGCTCCTTGGTGAGAAACACTGGATAGAAGTGACAAACAGCTAGAGAAAAAATATTCTCTCTGGTATTTGAACAAACAAAAATCAAAATAATTTAGCCTGCCTGAATGTGCAGCAGCCACATCTGGTTTGCATCCCAGTCCCAGACCTGCTGCTGTAGAAGCAGTAGAAAGTGAGAGCAACATCCCCAGTAGACACTCTGCTTTAGGGTGGGTGGGTAGAATGTGCGTCTGCATGATTCATTCTTTGTAGATCAATAAGAGCACTGTAGAGGGATGTTGATGAGGGCTGTTACCAGGGTGGATTAGATGCTGGCCTGACATTGCATCATGTTATGACACTGATTAAGTCATTACTGGTAGATGCCCCTCCAAAGCAAAGTGGGAAATGGGGTGGTACCTCAGGTAGGCGATGATGGCACCACATCTCCCCTGCAAAATTCAGTCACTCCAACATTTGCTGCTGGCTATTGTTCTTTTAAACAGATTCTGTTCTCTACTGGCCCTATTCTAAAGAGGTGGTGGGGGAAATACGTGGTGTTTTACATGGGATGGAGCCAGCCTAGGTGGTCCTGAGGCTGAGATTTCAAGTGGCAGGGTAATGGACATTTTGCATAGCTGAAGGAGGTGTGAGCTTCATAAAACTGGAATTATGAAAAGAATCTGAAAAAATAAGTAAGTAAACAAAAAATGATAAAACTGCATAAGTAATTGAATTCAATGTTATTTTATTTAGCCACAATTTAAAGGATCTTCAGGTTTTGAGAAGATGAAAATCCCTCATTGTCAAAGAAAATTCCTTGCAATAAATTTCAAAATGTCTGAGTGGCTCACTCCTAAATGGAGAGGCTGGTCACTTGCTCACTGGGGAATAAAAAAACAGGGTAAGATAAAATATGATTAGGAAAACCATACATTAAGACAATGGTGCAATCTCTCAGACATCCATTCAGTTTTACTTGTGGCCTACCTTACAGCTCAACAGGTCCCTATTTATTTTTTCAACAATGTACAATGTGCAAAAAGCTGTGTAGTCATGTCCATCAGGTACTCAAAAAATAGCAAACATTGCTGGGGATGAAAAATAATAAAGTGCATGTTTACAATGCATACATACGCTGTGTTGCCAGTCACTAGACAATTTTGTCCTCAGAATACACTAGGAGTGCTGCCATTTTCTTATTTTTCATCACTGGTAATGTTTGCTATTTTTCGAGTACCTGATGGACGTGACTACACCCAATGTGATTGCAATGACTTTCTGTACATTTTTTTATAATAAAGAGGGATTTGCCAAGCTGTAAAGTATGCAACAATTAAAGAAAGCCTTGCCAGTTAACAACTAAAATATTTTGCCAGTTAACAACTAAAATGTTGATTTACTCCACCTGTTGGTCCTACTAGAAATGCTTTTGTGTACCAATGCCAGCAAAAAGCTCTTATCTGATTCATATACCCAGTTTCTATCTGTGCCCACAATGGATGACATTATGACATGGAACAAGTTAAAGGTCACCAACTGTAAACAATGTTCCCTAGAGATAAAGCAACCAAGAAAAGGAGATTATCCAATTGTTTTAGCCTATATTTTAGAATGGCTACCACTGAAAGAGCAACATAATGTCACACTGTGCAAAACTATTGTTTTCTCTGAGAAGGCTGACACTCAATAACCCTCAGGTTTAGAAATAACTGTTTAAAAAATATCTAGTATTGTGTGACGAGCCTTCTTCCCACCGCGTCTATGCTGGTGACCTGACCTTCTGATCTGTGTTCTCCTGTCCAAGATATGCTTAACATATCAAAATCTATATGGCGGTGCAATAAAAAAAAATCTATTTTAGCTCAGCCTATCGTTTTTGTCACAGCAGGAATAAAAGGCTGAAAGTTAGAACTGAACATTAGGTAAACATCAAAATGCAATATTTTTATTGGAAGATTCAATGCTAGTGTGTCACGGTGGAGAAAGGATATTACTTGACTAATGCACTATGCATGAGAAATGCAGAGGATTTCTTGACTTAAGCCTGCATTATGCAAAAATGCAGCAGGTACCATTAGAATTCCAGAAGCCTGGCTATGGTTAGACAAGTGAATTCTATTCAGCAGAACTGAATCAAACCAGTACTATCCAATGCTGACTGTACATTAGAAGTCAATGATAATCCCGTCTTGGGTTCTATAGAAAGTCAATTGGCTTTACTTGGCAGGAAGGTCAATAAGTGTGAGTGTGTGTGTATGGGGGAGACAGGATCTAAATTTTGAGAATGAGTCTAAAGACAGTATTACAAACTTCTGACACAGAAATATCTGCCCTAACCTACCTACTCTTACACTCCACTAGATCAAATACACAACTGTTCATTATAGGCATTGGATTCCTCAAACTCATGTTGTATTCACATCACCTGAGCACAAATAATCATTCCAATTTCCAGGAATTTAGACCTAAAATATATGAAAATGCACAATTTTGTACCCATATTTTTAAAATCTCCGACCTCCGGAACCCCCAAGAAGGATTTGCATATGTGTGCCCCTAAAAAGTATTTTCTGGGTATGAGACCCCCTGAGCAGCAGCATTCATTGTGGCCCTTCCTTCCCCAATGAATTAATAACTGAACACAGTTATGTTTTCTTTCCATAAGAAACTGGAGTTGAAAACATTCAACACTCCCCACTTACATTACTTTGTTATGGAGGTTGTTCCACAGGCTTGTTGTGTATAGGAACATTCATTCAGTGTTCCTCCAGCTGACAGCACATGCAAGCAGCAGACTCCAAAGACAACACTAACATTACTGCTTGTTTTTTAGACAGCTGGTTGGGGAGGATTCAAATGCCAAACAGTAAATCCCTTCACAATAGAGAGGCATGCATAATGTATCCAGTCTTTACCGACCCAGGCTTGAGAGTACAAATCAACACTATGAACACTGCTATCCTTGGTAGTGCTGCAGGGGGCAGCAGTTACTAAATCATGCTGATTAGTATGTAATGTATCTTTATAACAAAAATTGTGACCAAAGCAGTAACATTCACTGTCACTTCTGTGGGATTTAATAAAAGGTGAGACTGTCTGTCATCTGTATGGAGTACACCCAAGTAGACACATTTAAACAATATGAGTTCTTTGAATGTTTTTAAAATGATTAACTGATCTATTTAAAAAAATAAATAAAAATAAACATCTCTGTAATCCCAGATTATGAAATGGGGAGAAAGAATGTTGGCTCCTGATTGGCCAAGAGATGCTTTCAGTCAGGCCATTATCCTAGAACAAAATCCCAGTTCAAAGTAGCTTAGCAAAAATATGTTTAAAAAAAATACATCCAATTTACTAAAAAGGATTCATTTTGCAATCTCAATAAGACACTCCAGGAGGTATGTTATGGTAAACTAACAGACGTTTTGGATGGTGAAAGCACTCAGCTTTGCCTCATGCATCACATTACCTGATGTGGGCCATTATCCCAACTTAACACACACCCTATCATGCCTTATTGCTTAAATAGAATTTTAATGAGGAATGACATGCCTGACAGTGGCTAACAAAGTAATGTTCCAGAATACTAGTAAATATTTTAAAAGATAATACTCAGATGTAATACAGATTATATTTTGATAATTTTCTGTATTTATGCAATGGCACAGTGAAAAAATTTGTCCAGATAAATGACACTATTTCTGCTTATGACAGAGCAACTGAGAGAATAAATAGGTTAGTTTCTGAGTTTCCCTGTTAACAGCATTTATTCCGTTAGTTGAAATGTCATGTAAATTTATATGTGATGTGTTAGGCGTCTCTTTTGGTACAAGACTGTCATTTTGAGCAATTTGGGTGAGAGAACTGCAAAGCAAAGCTGAGCAGTTCTGTCTGCTCTAACTGTGTGAGATGATGCTCCTTTACCATAAGAGATATCTCACATAGCATATAGAGAAACTTATATGGTTTTACCTTATTTGTATGGAATTCTGCCAGTTCAAAAGCCTTGTCATGCACAGTCTAAAGTTGTTGCACATGATATAAAGATGCTGTGCATGAGCCATCATTAAATCAGCTGTTTCCCCTTGCCTCACTCCCTCTGCCTTCAGTTTCTCTGCTCAGCTACACAAGCTTGTCCCCCTTCACGCATACTGCTGCAGACGCCGCTTTCACTTTCACAGCAGCACTCTGCTAAATCACACAAAGGTAATAAAACTAAAAAAAGGCTGAAACTACATACTATCACAAATGAAATATGGTCAATCATGAAAAACTTGCCCTATTTTTCCATCTCAGGTGAGGTAACAGCATGGACCTCTCTAGTTTCGCGCTCATGAGGTACATATGCTGTTATCTCAATCTACAATGGAAACACAGGCTTGTTGTGTACAGTCACCCATACATTCATTGTCTTCGTATGTTGTAAATCACTTTTTTTGGCTAGTGGTATTCATCAAAAGTTTTCTGTTTCCATTCTTTTAAAAAAGCACATGTAGGAGGGGTGTGGCTAGCTGTGAAACAGATCAGACATGCTTTCAAGAGCTGTTTCCACAGCACAACAAATGCATTTAAAACTGACTTTTTCAACAGCAATTGGATCCTTTTTCATCTTTACAAAGAATACCAAGGCTATATCAGTCTAAGGTGAGTTAATCTTCTCTGAAAAGAATATACTGTAGGCAAAGAATTTTTTAAGCCCAAGTAAAATCTTAGCACCACAGACCATGAAACTGTGGGGGCCGGAAAAAGCCTGTATGTAGCATAAACACTGGAGGCTACTCTTGAAACAGTGACCTACAAGGTGAAACTGCTGTGTAAGATAGTAGCATATCTGGATAAAATAGTGGATGCATTCAACAACAGAGTGGTTTGATTAGAAACAAACATTGCAGAAATAAAAAAAAAAACTGCCTCAGTTTGTGGCATGACAGAAGGAGCCCAGTGCTCGTCAGCTAACATTGTGAAAGAAAATGCTGTGCTAAAATTTAGATTGCAGCACTTGTAAAAATCAAGAGTGAGAGACCCATAAATGGGTATCCAGAATACCGGAGGAATTGGAAGCAGACTGCCACAAGGGACTTCTGAACCAATGACACAAAAATAAATGTTTCACAATCAGGAAGAAAAGCACTTTACAATTGTTAAATGTTGCCATATTACTCCCAATAATTCTCAAGATGATAATCCACCCACTTGGGCCATCCTGATGGCTTCGAGCAATGTGACAGAAAGAGACCAGGTGCTGGTGTTGGCCAGGAGACTTGCTGCACTCAGCCTGGAGGAATCAGTGGCCTGACTTTTTCCAGACCTCAATTTTGCCACAAGACAAAAACAAAATCAGTTTAAGCAGTTTAGAGGTGCCTTGCAGTACTGGAGATTAATTACTCATCTATATTTCTGGCTAAGGCCAGGATCCAATAAGGGAGCAAAACCTTAATAAAAAAAAAACAGACAGGAGAGTTTGCACTGGGACGGTAGTGATCCTGATGCAAACAAAGCCTTCAAAATTCCAAAGTCAGGTACTCACAACCTCTATAAGAAAGGTATCAGCCTCCAACAATGTCAGGTTCAGTTGTCCATTTATTAAAAAAGACAGACAGACATTGTTGCAAGCAGACAGTGGCAATGCCCGCCTGACATGTTTCAGATTTCTGAATCCGAAACACACCAGGCCGGCATAGCCACTGTCCACTTGCAGCAATGTCTGTCTGTCTTTTTTAATAAATGGACAACTGAACCTGAAAGTGTTGGAGTCTGATGCCTTTCTTACAGAGGTGGTGAGTGCCTGACTTTGGAACTTTAAAGCAAAACTTTTATCTACATCAACCCTGCTGACTCCAGGAAACTTGTTCAAAAACTGGAAAAAGAGCATACTGAGGATAAACAATTGAATAGATCTGATATGGAAGATGACAGCTGAAAGGGCTGTAAATAGAGATGTAGCAAAATTTAATTATGCTGGCAAAATTGGGAATTTCACCCCGCAAAATATTTTGCAAAATTCACACATTTCTTTGGAATATTTCACAGTTGGGAAATGCACATTTAAGTGTTTTCACCCCTTCTGGTCAACATTAAGATAAATGTTTATCCTGTACAACCTTCGCTTAACTCTGAAAATGCAAATGTTATACCTCTAGTCAAAACCCGTGCAGGTCAAAGGTCCTTTTCGTACTTGGGCCCCAATACCTATAATAATTTCCCCTTAATTCTAAGGCAAACCCAAACATTCTCCTACTGTTTCCAGGTTCAAACCCTGCTAGAACCAAATACTCAGTATGTTACCTTGGGCAAGTCCCTTAACCTCTCAGTGCTCCAGTCCATTGAGCTGCGAAAATGGGTTGAAGCTAGCAGATGGACCTCCACTGGAAACAATATGCTGAATCTCAACAAGGCTATCCAATAAACTGTAAAACAAAAAAAAATGTTCTCCACATCCTAATGAAAGTTCTTATGCATGGTCGCTGGGAAATTGTAATTTCAGTAAATCTGCAAATTTCTATGCACGCTGCAACTATGTCTTGAACTGCAAATGTCTTGTATTGACTTCCTCTATGGACTTTCTTTAAGCACTCCTGGAACGTGGTGCACAATGAAAAATGACCTAGTCCACTTTTCACAAACAACAATAATACAATATATAAAAAATACTACTATTTCTTTTGTGGGAAAAATAATTCAGCACATCCCTGCTGTATAACACAATCTGATCTGCAGTATATTTTTTTTCTGGAGAATAGGTATGCTGGCACTTTGAGTTTTATCTCTACAAATAATACAGGTTGTATATTCAGAGCACACAGAGACCAAACTGATTATATCTCAGAACTCAGTGGTACAAGTCTTTACATCTCTTCCAAAGCTGTGTGTGATATTTACAAAATAATACAATTTTTTCTATTACTCTGACAAAAATGCTTTATCTGAGTATTAAAAATAGCAGGAACATTATGCATTCTGTTTTAAATTTTTAGCAATTGTTTTATTTGTCATATCAAAAGCCCAGTTTAGATATTCCTGTTTTGCATGTTATTTTTAAATGTCAAGTCAATATCCAGCAACTTTATATTAAACTCAGGACCCGGTAGCTATAAAATCATACCTCAGGCTTTATGGATGAGAGCAATCCACAGTCCCTAGGTGTGCTTGCATGAAATCAGTGAAAACTGGACACCACAATGGTGTGCTGCCAACTGCTAGCAATTCACATAAACATGGATATCAGTCATGTGACAATGGTTCAACCGAAATAGGAGATTCAGATGGTAAAGGGTGGGAATGGGGTTTGCACCTGCTGACATGCTACACTGTGACTAAAACTGAGTGCAGCATGGTGCTGTGCAGGAACATTATTCCCCACAATCCCTGGGGTCAAGTCATCCTAACCCTGCCTAGCTGATCGCTGGCCCAGTATTAAGAATTCCACCCCCCACAGTCAAGATTCACCCCTGTCCCCCTCCAGAATTCTAATTAAAAATAAACGTCCCTGGAGTCTAGTGGTCCCATTCCCCTGGCCGATCGCCAGCCAATATGAAGAATGCCCCCGAGAGTCACACCACGGCATCCCCCATCCTCTATTACTGCCACCAGGCCTGTCAACATCAACCATTTAACTAAAACAAAAACAAAAAAACTTTCCTTGCTGTCTAATGGACCCCACAACACCCACCCTGTCCAATAGTGACCCCCACCTGCACCCCCCATCCAGGACCCCAGCAGGCCACCAGCACAGCACTCCACTCACCTCCACGGCCGGCAGCCCAACTGAGCGCTTTTATGAATGAACCCAACTGTGCCCTTTCAATGAATGAGGCCGTGGAGGTGAGTGAAGGGCTGTGCCATTGGCCCACTGGGGTCCTGGATGGGTGTGTGTGTGGGAGGGGTCACTACCTGACAGGTTGGGGGTCGGTGGAAGGTCCACTAGACAGCAGAGCCAAAGTTTTTTTTTTTAATTAAATGGTTGATGTTGGCGGGCCTGGCAGCAGTAATAGAGGATAGGGGATGCCGGGATGTGAATCTCAAGGAGGGGGGTCATTCTTCATATTGGCAGGTGTTTGGCCAGGGGATGGGACCACTTGACACCGGGAACATTTATTTTAAATGAAAATTCTTAAGGGGGACGAGGGTGAATCTCGGCGGGAGGGTGGAATTCTTAATATTGGGCCGGCGATCGGCTGGGGGGGGGTTGGACCACTAGACTTCAGGGATCGTGGAATAAACATTTATTAGAATGTTGGCCAGGAGGGGGTAAAATGCTTTTTTTTATGTTTAAAAATATGTATTTGCATTTTTACCATTTTCGTCCCCCTTCAAATGCAGAATTTTGTCTGTGGGTTGCGAATTTCTGCATTTGGTGGGCAAAATTTCGTATATCACACCTACAAAATATTTCACGAAATGCTTGAATTTCAAGAAGTATTTTGCAGAACAAAAGTTTCAAATTTCACCCATCTCTAGCTGTAAGTACCTTTGTTTTGTTGGTCTTGTTTTTCCCCCCTTGGTATAGCCCCCATATCGCTGCCCCCAGCCCCATCACCCAAGCTTCCTCCAGGATTTATGGGACACCACTCTCTCACAGCTTAACCTGCGCAGTGTGGTGGAGGGCAGCATTCTAGACCTGCTGGGTCAAGAATCCAGAAGTGCCTGAGTCACTAGGTGAAGTGCCTATGAGGGGCAGTGATCATCCTGCTATCCAGGATGTTTTTCCACTTTTCTTGTTCCCTGTGGCATGGAGGATTGAGCATGCAGTGGCATTAGTGGTGGAGCCACGCATGTTCCTGTACATGGCACCATGGATGTCTGCCGCTATCCGCCCCTGGTGTACTGTCCCCAACCTCCACTAGGGAACAGTCTAGCTCCAGGTACTGCACCACCCCCTCCATGGAGGAGATCAGTCCCTTGGATGCTCAATCCTCAATCCCCCCTCGACAACCCTATGATGTACAGCACTCACTAACCTGAGTCTACACAGCAAAGTGGTAATGCTACCCCTGCGCTAGTGGGCCAGTAGAACTTTAAGTATTTTATTCTGTGGTGACTCATCCACTCAACGTTGAACTCTTGAACAATTCTGAAAGCATTTCTGGTCATTGAATATTTGGTGAAAGTGATACTGGGCTGCACAGCTCACTTCCACGACAAAGAAGTTTATTACCCTACACCCAGTGATTAAGTGTATATTTTTGTAACTGTTCTTACAGGGATTGTATTACTGGGACTTGAATCATTACCAACCAGTAGTGGAATGACACTTGGTCAGATTATGGCTATTTAATCTGAGACTGTGAATCTTAAATTTGGACAAACAACTGTGCTGTAGTCCTGTTTTTTGTTCTCTTCTCATAGTAATACTCTCCCTTACAGGAACTGAAACACCAGGACTTGACAGCAGTACCAAACAGTGATATGAAGGCAACGTAATGATGCCTATTGGTGACATTTATAATGAGTATGTTTCCATTTATTGTATACATATGTTGTATCATTAGGATTAAAATGGCCTGATAGGATATCCGGTTCCCTGAGATTGAAAACAACACCACAAGTAACACTCACCTGGGAAATGGCAGGATTTTTCCTAGCGTCCTTTATTTTAACACTTGCCTGGAAGGAAGGCAGTGGCTCAAATACTAGGACTTCATCCACATAAGTGAGTGCAACTGGGATTATTGTTAAGCAATCTGTTATCAAATCATAATAATTTAGATTTTTTTCACACTGCTCAAGATGTAACCATTTTGGTTCAAAAGACCTTGTGAGACTGTCCTAAACTTTGCGCTGTGGGGTTGAACTTCTAGTAAGGATCAATTATGGGTTGGCTGGCTATATACACCCAACAGGTCTGTTTCAGGAGGTATATATATTTTACTTTTATACAAATTAGTACCAGAAGGTTGTGTACAGTGAAGGCCACATTCCTTTCTTTGAATGGGTTGAAAAATATATGTGTTATGATACATCTCATTGATATAACATCTGAAAGATTGACTACAGTGATGGCAATATATGGTCCATTGTACTCCTGACACGCATGATCCTGAGATCTGCTTTTGTGTAACTAGATGTAGTATGTATTGCAAAACTCAAAATGTTAAAAAAGTGTATATAGCACTAGTGTTCTTCCCATATCACTGAATTATATTACTCCACTTCACCATTCTTGCACGAGATAACAACTATACATAGAATGAGTTTATGTGGTTCTGATAATGAATGGTTGAAATCATGTACAGTTATTTGTAATCACTTGCAAAAAAAAAATATTGAATATTACAACTGGACCTTGATTTGGAACCAGCAGTTCAAATAGTCACAAACAGATCCTGATCCTTGCATATCATTCTGACAGTAAAAAAGCAACCCTTCCTCATTTCTGCCTCCTATGATTACAGTAGTAAATGTCTTTCAAAGGCTTTGTGAAGAGGACTTATGGGAACTAGCAGGACAGAAGTTGCACCTTAATTATGTGAATTTGGCTGCAGAATGAAGTTCTGCAGCCAACTTAAAGAGGAAAATGGATATAATGATAAAGCAGCAAATGGGGAGGTGTAGTGTGGTGGTCATGGACACCTATAAGTATGTGCAGAGGCAAAAAGCCAGCAAGCAAATACTGTATTTTATTGACTGGTTTGACATGACCCTAGGCTAGCCCTAAAAAGAAAGGTGGGTGCTTTTCTGGGATGGGCACTAGCATGGGTCTGATTAATGAAAAAAGGAAAATAATTCCTTACTACATACTACCCATTAAGACCCCCAAATGCATGCTTTGCTCAAAGGACATAAAACTTTTTGGAAAATCCCCTAGGAAGGCCAATCATATATTGGGTGGGATAAGTTATAGAACCATTATCCCTCTATACAGATGATGTTACTAATGGTTGGTACCTGGGCTACCTTCTCGTGATTGACAGAGGTGATATGCTACATGTCCGGAGGGGGGGGACTTCACAATGAGAGGAATCATTTATTGGTTATCCCAATTGTGAAGTCCCTGTGCAAAAATATAGCACATGAAGGAGGGCTTAAGTCCCTGAGATGTTATTTGTTCCAAAGGGGAGAGGAAATCAAACAGCACAGTTACGTAAGAACTTACCATAACAGTAAATCTTCAAGAGGATCTCTTACAGCAGGACACACTGGTAGGACTTAGCCATCAAGCACTAGGATGACATGGAAATGTTCTAGCTAGCAGTCTACCACAGGGGGCTGTTCTCCACCAATGTCACTCACTGACATCAGCAACCCTATAATAGTGGGCAGCCCCCACTGCCTCCTAAATTCTTCCACTGAAGACCAAAAGCAAAACCTGCTAGGAGAACCAAGGAGAAAGCCGAGGTAACTGTTAAAAAGAAAAGAAAGCAGAAGTCTCCCCTCCAAAGGAAGGGAAAGCTAAAAAGACATGAAAACAGAGGGGGAAGGAGGGAGGGAAAGCATAGACTGCTGCAAGAGATCCTCTTGAAGATCTGTTACAGTAAGGTCTTACGTAACTATACTATCTTACTTCGAGGGTATGTCTTGCAGTTGGCCACACTGGTAGGATGACTCCCAGCAGTTATACAGAACTGATGGACAGTTCAGGAGGTTGAAAGAAAGGACCTAAGAAAGAAGGCCCTGGAGAATGGCTAGCAAGAAACTGGCCCTTTGCCAAGGGGCAATGTCCAGACTAGAGTGATGGGTAAGAGTATGGACAAAGCTCCAAGTGGCCGCTGCACAAATTTTTGCAGCGAAGATGTTGTGGAAGCAAGCATCAAAAGCAGCCATGCCTCTGGTGGAATGACCATGTACCACACCTGAAATTTCATGTAACAGCAAATAAAGTAGTTGGCAAACCATTTGGACAAACACTGCTTAGAACGGGAGCACCCTCTTTCCAGAGGTGAAAGAAACAAACAACTGTTTGGACGTCCTGCAGTCCTTGGTATGGTGTGTATAGTAATACAAAATTCTATGCACATCTAGCATGTGGAGCAATGCATCCCCTGGATTGGCATGTTCCAGGAAATAAACAGGAATTGATTCAAAGTAAATTCAGTCACCACTTTGCAAAAGGAATATTAATATGCAAGGACACTCTGTCTTTATGAAAAACAAAGTAAGGCTGCTCGCACATGTATGACTGAAGCTCGGAAATCATCTGAGAAGAAGTAATAGAAACTAAAAACAATGCTTTCCGAGACAGATAGGGTAGCTCACAACTTGCAACTGGTTCGAAAGGAGGCAGGGTGAGTTTTTCCAACACAAAGTTTAAGTCCCGAGCCAGGACTGGGTTGTGCACTGGAGGCTTCAGTTTCAGAATGCCTCTCAAAAATGTGTGAGACACATCTAGTTCAGTCACAAAATGGCCATTGACAGGTACACAATAGGCTGAGATGGCAGAGAGATGTACCTTGATTGAGGAGTACTTCAGACCGGAGTCTAAGAGGGAAAGTAAATATTCTAAAATCTGGTTCACTGGACAGGTGAGGGGGTCTAAGTGGTGCGATGCAGCCCATATGGCAAATCACTTCCATTTCATAGAATAGGTGGCCCTGGCAAAGGGGTTCCTAGCTGCCACCAAAACATCTGCCACTTTAGTGGACACCCCGAACCATGTGATGTGTACATCCTCAGGAGCCATGCATGAAGATGGAGAGACTTGAGATCCAGATGGACCAGAGTTCCCTGCTCCTGAGAGAGTAAGCCTGTGGAGAGGGACGGGGCACAGGAGGTTCCACCGCTAGCTGCTGAAGCAAGAGGAACCAAATCTGACAAGGCCAGAAGGGGTGATCAGAATTAAAGTTGCCATTACATCTGAAGCTTGATCATGATTCTCTGGAGGAGTGGGAAGGGAAGGAGGGAGGAAATGTGTACAGAAACCTTCCTTTCCAAGAGACGGATGATGTGCCTCTTCAAAAAATTTCATGCCTTGGAGCAAGCAAGCAGAAAAGTGGCAGTTTTGTATTGAGTGGGGATGCAATAAGAGCCAACTCAGGCCAGCCCAGTGGTGTTGAGGGTTGAAGCAATGGACGCCACACCTCATGCTGCACTGGTGATCCAGGTTCGAGAATGAGCCCTGATTGTTGGGGGTTAGCGAGCGGGGAGGGAGGAGCTGTATTGAGCCACCATTAGGCAGCTGTCCTCTATGGGGGAAGGCTGGGCACTGATCTGACCAGTGGACGCTGTTGGGAAGGGAAGGTGCTGTTAGGCACTTGGCAAAAGCCATGACTCCGCATGGCTTCCTGCCTGGACTTTGATCCTTCACACAGATGCCCTCTGGGAGGGGGGTTTAGGGCTTCTCCTAGCTACTTCTGTAACAATGAAAAACCCACATCCCCTGCCATGCCCAGTGATCCCAACAAGGAGGGATGTAGCTGATGATCAGTATGCCACCACCAAGCTTCACCGGCAGTTGGGAAAAATGTTCCCATAAAAAAAAATGTCCAACTCTGGATGAGCCCACCAGTCAAATAGATCTTCCACCACTGAGGTGAGGAGTTCCCACTCATGAGCCTGACACAGGGACCAGCTTAAGTTGTCCGCTAAGACCTTTTGGGCACTGGAAACATGGATGGCTGACAGTTCTAGATCACGGTCTATTGCTCAATACCAGACTCTCATCGCTTCCCAACACAGGGGTTAAGAGTGAGTCTCTTCCTGTTTTTTGATATAATGGACAATAATGGAGTTGTCTGTTTGAATCAGCAGTGGGTCCAGGGAGAGATATGTCTGGAATGCCTGAAGATCATACAGAACTGCTTGCATTTACAAGACATTTATGTAGAGACCCACCTCTAAGGAATCCCACTGACCTTGGGTCTGGTGGGCCTCCAGATGAGCCCCCTGCCCAGACCCATGGCATACATGGTGAGGATCCGCTGCAGGGGTGGAATGTAAAGCAGAACCCCCCCTTCGGAGATTGCTGGTCTCCAGCCACCACAACAGTACCCCCTGAACTGGGTATGAGACCAGGACTAGCTGCTCAAGATTGTCCATACGCTGGTCCCACTAGACCAGGACAGTCCATTGGGAATCCTCATGTGCAGTCGGGCAAGAAGCACTGTAACAATGCCACAGCCATTAGTCCCAGGAGGTGAAGGAAGACCCTGGCTGGGACATGACAGCTGGAGTAAAGCTGGCGGGCCAGATCCATAAGATGTTCCACCCTGTCCTGGGGAAGAAAGGCCATCCCCTGGACTGTATCTAACACTGCCTCTATTTGCTGGAGCCTTTGGGAGGGGGTCAGAAAAGACTTGGGAAGGTTGATAGTAATTACCAAATCCTGGAAGAGGTAGCAAGGGGAGTCCAGGGTTTGGACCAGGTGCTTCCATGATGGCTTGCTAACAGCCATTCATCCAGGTAGGGGAACACATAAAACCCCTGCCATCTGAGGGCAGCTGCCACCACCGCCAAGCATTTGGTGAATATATGGGGTTCTGAGGACAAGTCAATTGGTAGAGCCCTGAATTAGAAGTGGGTTCCCTGAAAAAGGAACCTGAGGAAGCACCTGTCAGATGTGCACACCTTGATGTGCAGAAATGCATCCTTCATGTCCAGTGAACAAACCCAGTCCCCCTGATGTAACAGGGGAAAAAGTCCCTGAAGTGTCACCATCTTGAACCTTTTATACTGGATGAACAGGTTTAGCTCGCTGAGGTCCAGAACAGACCTGAGGTTCCTGGTGCACTTGGGAACCAGGAATAAGTGAGAGTAGAACCCCTGCCCTTGCTGTGACTATGGGGTGGGTTCGATGGCCCTTTAGCAGAGCAGAGCCTGAATCTCCTCCCAAATTGGTGGCATGTGCTGGGAGGGTAAAAGGACTGAAATGGGGGATTGTCTGCAGGTCACTCCAGAGTGGCCTTGCTCGATAAGTTGCAGAGCCCAATTGTCAGAAATTATGTCCGCCACTCTCCAGATGGAAGGAGAAGTGATCCCCTTCAACTGCCTCCTATGTGACTGGAGGGAAGGTGTCTGGAAAGGAGTCTGGAGGTAGGAGCAGCCACAGCTGGGGATGTGGGGGTGCCACTGGCACTTTTGCTGATGGAAGGGGTTGGGGCAGTCAAGGCCGCTGCAGCTGCTAACTGCTTACCTTGGGGCTCGGTCATTGTCCAGGTCTGTTTGGCAGTGGTCTAATGAAAGGAAGACCTCAGGCTAGAGCTGAGCTATGTATGATACAAGGAATGAACAGATCAGATACCCCACCCCGAGGCCTGTAGCTTAGAGAGGATGTCCTCAACATCACCTCCAAACAGGAGGTTCCCCTGAAGGGAGCATTCAAAATGGACATATGAACATCTTGGGTGAACCCAGACACCCTGAGTAAAGAATACTGGTGCAGGCATATGCTTATAGCCACAACCCAGCTGAGGCATCCACAGCATCTTAGGCCACCCTGAGCAGGTAATTATGGACATCAGAGGCTGACTTGAGGGCCTCTATAGCTTGCTGTGTTGCAGAATTTCACAGAAGGACTAGACAACATTGCTGGCCATATCCCAAGGGCATTCTGATACTTGCAGCATGTGGGTGAGATAATTGAGGATACAGATCACCAATGTAGAGGAAGCAGAGACCTGTTTTCCAAAGAGGTCCAGCCGACTGGACTCTCTATCTGGTGGTAGGGAGATAAGGGTTCTTTGACCACTTGGTAATGTCATAAGTGGCATTAATGACCACTGAATCAGCACATACCTGCTCCCCCAGGAAAGGCTTGCCCTCAGGGGTGCAAAACAGCCTGTCAGCTTTGTGAGACATGGCCGGGACCACATTAGGCCTGTGCCATGCAGCCATAGTAGCATCCTCAATGTGTCAATAAGAGTGAGGGGGGACCATCAATGGAGGAGAGTCAGGCTTACACAAGTAGGTCACCAGCTGACAGCGCTCTGAGTCCAATTCCTCAGTTTCAAATACTATCATCTTCTAGATGTGCTTCATAATGGCAGACAAAGAGGGATCATCTGGAAGAGAACTAGGGGCATTCTTAGGGGGTCTCTTGCTCCTAGGAGAAGCCCATGGAAGAGGTGGGAGACCTGCTAATGTCCCCATTGTCTGGATCTTCCTCTTTGTCAGATGAAAGCAAGTCCAGGGAATTATCATCCCCATCATCGGGAGAGTAACGTGGGGTGGCCATCTGCTTGGGTGGTAGGGTCGGCCTGGAAGGAGCCAGAGAGGTAGGCCCCAGAGATGGATTAGGAGTGGCTGGGGTTGGTGGACTTTGAGATGCAGTGACACGTGACTGCAGGACATCCAAAAGAGACAAGACCAGTGTCTGAACATCCACCAATACCGGCGACAGTCCAGCTGGCATTGAGTAAGGATACATCAGTGCAGACCCTATGGGAATCAGTGTGGGAAAGACCAGCAAAGGTCCAACAGGCGTAGGCTGGGGAAGAATAGGTTAAGGGCCAGTGGGCATCAGCTGAGGGTAAGCCAGCATAGGCTGGGGATAGACATGTATAGGTCTGACTGGCACCAGGTATAGCAAAGCCAATGAAGACCCAACTGGAGCTGGCTAAGGTAAAGTTGGAGGAGGTCCCACTGGCACTGGCTGAGAAGAGGTGGGGGCTAGTGTGGGAAGAGTCCAGGTGGGTGACAGAGGAGGACTCGGACTCTGCTCTGGAGCAAAGCCGGTGTCTCTGTGGACCCATGAAGGAGAAGTGGCAGACCTAGTGGAGGAGTCTGACACTGAAGAGGTGGGACGGGGTTGGGGGAAGAGGAAACCCTGGCAGTCGCTGAACCCATGCCAGCCGTGAAAGCTCTGGCTGAACCACCATGCTATGTGCCCAAAGTTACAAGTGGCCTGAGCAGCAGTGGCTGTAGGGGCAGGGGAAGAACCCTGACCCAAGGATCCTCCACCAGAGATAATAATAGAGGCAGGAGGCTGGGCTACCAGTAGTCCTGTGGAAGAAAGGGCATGTGGGGCCATTGGGGCTGACCCACTGGAGGAGGAGGAGGAGGACCCCTGAACGGTTGAGCAATGTTGCAGTGACCTCAAATAGGAAGAAGAGTACCAAGGCTTATCGCAGTCCTTATCCCTGTGTTTATGCTTCCTGCTGGCCTTGTTCCAGGACTTGGAGGAGTAAGAGAATAAGGACTGGTCTGGGGAGGCCAAGGAGCTTCTGGCCTGCAGTTCCTTTTTCATGGAGGTGAGCTTCTGCATAAGGAGAAAGTTCTCAAGTGTCCACTGGTGGTGGCGCTGGGTGGTCTGGTTGAACTTCTGGCAAAACTCATGGGCTTGGACATTGTGGTCTGGGCCTAAGCAGCAGACACAGGCAAAGTGGCCATCCTTCTTTGGAATTTGCTGACTGCGGGCACACTTTGCCATATGCTCTGTAGATAACATTAGTTCAGAAGATTTAAACAATGGAAAAAATAACATCGAAAGATGGAAAAATAACTACTGTGAGAAAACTAATAAAATAAAGTCAATTTTCAGAGGTCAGACTTCATCAAAGAACACTGTGCTGCAAAGCTAAGGGTGGGGTGCAGGGGAGAGCTGCAAGCCCTAGAACATTTATACAAAGTAGAAAATCACCAACACTCCAGAGCCAGGAGGTAACTCACACCTCCGGTGAAGGTATAAAAAAATCATACCATAGTCCCGTTTTGCTTGTGCAAAGATTACAGGTTTACTCTAAGTTAATAACAAGAGGCCTTGAGTAGACGCAACATTCATCAGCCTTAACTGGCAAAGCGCTGGGGACTTTGTATCTGACTGTTGTGTCTACTCAGGGTTTCCTGTTATTACCTTGGCATAAATCTGTAATCTTTGCACTAGCAAAACAGGACTATAGTGTGATTTTTTATACCTTCACCGGAGGTGTGAGTTACCTCCTGGCTCTGGAGTGCTGGTGATGTTCTACTTCATTTTCAGAGTTCCACTGAAGGGACTTGCAGCTCTGAAAGTGAACAAGGCTATGGGACTAGATGGGATACACTCAGGGGTGCTAAATGAATTCATGAAAGTGCTAGCTGCACTACAGATGGCCATATTCAATAGTTCACTGGAAACAGGCTTGGTTGTAGAGGACTGGAGTAGAGCAGACTTGGTCCATCTACATAAGAGTGGCAGCAAGGAGGAGGCTAGCACTATAGGCCAGTCAGTCTCACTTCAGTGGTGGGAAAATTAATGTAAACCCTACTAAAGAAAAAACTGCTAGAGTATCTTGAATCAAATGGGCTGCAAGACAATAGGCAGCATGGGTTCACTGGAGAAGATCATGCCAGACAAATCTTATTCATTTATGTGGGTGAGCAGGGAAATTGGTCAGGTGAGGGCAGTGAATGTGGCCTGTTTGGACTTCAGCCCTACAGCACTGTGCCACAAAGGAGACTGATTAAGAAATTGAGCAGCCTAGGAGTGGGATCTAAAGTGGTGAATTGGATTAGAAACTGGTTAACACATAGGCAACAGAGGGTGGTGGTTAATGGCACTCATGCTAATGATGGGAGAGTGACCAGTGGGTTGCTACAGGGCACAGTACAGGGGCCAGTTCTCTTTAGTGTCTAAATAAGTGACATTGCAGAAGAACAGGAAGGGAAGGTATGCCTTTTTACAGATGTTATGAAAATGTGCAAATGGGTGGACATCTAGGTGGGGATGGACAGACTGCACAGGGATCTTGGGAAACTTGAGGAATGGTCAAGAGCATGGAAGTTGGGGTTCAATGCCAAAAAGTACAAAATCATACACTTAGGGTATAGAAACCCAATAGCTGAATATAGGATGAGGAGAGGGGTACTGACAATCACTAAGCAAGAAAGGGACAAAGGGGACTTTGGGGTTATCATAACTGATGACTTTAAAATGGCACAGCAGTGAAATGAAGCAGTGGGTAGGGCTAGTTGCATACTGGAGTGCATGGGGGGTATCTCCAGCAGGAGGATGGAGGTGGTGTTGCCACTGTATTGCTTACTTGTGAAATGCCACCTTGAGTATTGTGTCCAGTTCTGGCAACCGCACCTCAGAAAGGGTGAAGGCAGTCCAGAGGAGGGCAACTAAAATGGTGCAGGAGTTGCACCAAAAGCATTATGAAGAATGACTGAGGGATCTCGGCATGTACACCCTGAAGAGAGGAGAGTGAGACGAGACATGATAGAGACCTACAAGAACCTAACAGGGGTGAAAAGAGTGCAGGAGGGGAGTCTCCATCAAATGAAAAAGAACACCGTGACCAGAAGGCATGCAATGAAGCTGGGGGGGAGGGGTAGTTTAAGAGGGATGTGAGGAAGTACAGTACTACTCATACTGAAAGGGTGGTAGACACCTGGAGCAGACTGCCAGGAGAAGTGGAGGAGACAAAAATAGTGGAAGGTTTCAAACATGTGTATGATAGACAAAGAGGAATATTAGTAAATAGGCAGGGAGGAGAGAAGGTCACCAGAGACAAAGTAGGATCTTCTGGGCAGACTGGGTGTGCCAAGCATTCATTTTCTGATGACAAATTCTGTGTTTCTATTGCCAACTCTTGATAAAGCTCACAGACCAAAACATTGGTGGTGTTTTTCACCACCATTGCTGTTCAATTTTTACATCCAGTGTGTTTCAATTAATACTTTTTGTCTGAAACTACAGTTCATGTCTGGATAATAATTTGCAAGTGATGAGTGAGGCCTGACAGTATAGCCTAGAGTTTAGAATAATGAGCTGTGGATGAGCTTGGTACATCCAGCAGAAGTGGGTTTGATTCCCACAACCTCCACTTATATAATGTGTGACTTTGAGCAAGTCACTTAACCACCCCAGTGCTCCTGGATCACCCCTGAAATTAGGCTTTTGCAATGTACCCTGCTAAAAGTGCAAAACTTTAATAGCATATGTAGGAACAGCGCTGCCAGGAAAGCATACCATGGACAGCGAAAGGGGTAGAACAGTAAAATGCATTTATCACTACTGCTGTAGTTGTCCATCTCGGGGAGTGACTGGAGAGTGACCAGAGGGTGGTTACAAGGGCTCAGAAAAGTCAAAGACTGGCCAAGCTGCTTCAGTGGTGGAGAGGGTTAAGGCACAGAGCAGCTCAGTCAGCAGAGTTCTAGAAACGAGTGTTCTCTTCCCAGTCTCCAAGTTTTTACTGTGAGATGGGTTTCGAAAAAATTCTACAAGTGTCATCTCACAGTACCTCCCCCACCGACTTTTCCTTTTTCCCAAAATCCATTTCCGACTCGGAATTGACTATTTTATAACAGGCGATAAAGGGGGGGCCGAGCCCCCCATGTCAGGGAGTGCAGGGGGGTGGAGGTCCTCGCAAAAACATAACGTTACATTTTGCTCATTGTTGTCTGGGAGGGTGCTGTTACTGTGGGTGCCCTTGTTGCAGTGCTGTTTTGGACAGCTCTGTAAATGTCTTCACGCATCTGACCTAGTGCCCACTTGCACTTACCAAATAATTAAATAAAATTAAAAAATGACTGTTGTATATTTGTGTGTGTGGACTGGACTGACATTTTTATACATGGGCACCAAGTCTCCTTAATGGCCCCAGTTTGTATTGTTTCTTAGTATCATAGTAGCCAGAACAAACAACAACAATGTACCAATGGGCAGAAAAAAAGTGGATGTATGCTTCTGCAGCATAAATAATACATTATAAAATAAAAAACAATGAACACACATCTAGCTTTAAAAAAAAATCTGCATATGTAACAATACCCAAACATTGAAAAACATAATGCCATTACATAAATGGTAAATACAACATACCTGCCCTAAAAATATCTCATTTATTTTCAATTGTGCTTTCTGAACCTGCACTCATGAGGTTATTGGGTTCTGAAAGTAATAATGAAATTAGAGCTGATACGATCATTGCAGCAATAACATATCCCCCTTTTATAATATCTCTCCTTATTACATAGATGCATAAAACTGGTTGTCAGATAAAGACCAGTGGTCCATCCATTCAGATCATTTTCTGTCTAACTCTAGGTCCATATTAAGGGCAGACCAGATTTTCAGTACTGACACAATTGCCATAATAGCATCTTGGTACCATTCTCTGCAAGCTATTATACTCCTTCACATATACCTCATTATCACCATGTGTCTTCATTCCTGTAGTGATTTTTCAGCTTAGTGTATGTATTATGACAACCTTAAAAACTGTAATAATTTCTCGCCATGATCAAAACAATTTCCAATCATTCATAATATTTTTATATACTGTAGCAGGTTATTGTAATTAGTATCAAAAACCAGCACAAATAAGTTGAAAAACTGTATGGTTTATATACTGTATGTACTGTGTAAGTACATGTGTTAAATGGGCATTGCCACTAAAAGTTATATATAAGCCTAATAATAAGAAGACAAAGCAAACATAGAAAAGTGACGGTAGAAGGAAACCGTAGTTCATCTAGTCTGCCCAAGTCTGTCAAAGACCTGTTATAGGCCTCAGGGTTTAACCCCCCCCCCCTTCAATTTAACCTTTTACTGATCCAGCTGTCCTGCTTTGAGCCCTTACTTTATCCCACCCTTGTTTGAAAGCTGCCATGGTCTTTGCCCTCACCACCTCTGCTGACAGGCTGTTCAAGGGTTCTACAACTCTTTCTGTGAAAAAATGCTTTCTTAGATCTTTTCTGAAGCTCCCTCCTCGCAGCTTCCATTCATGCCCCCTGGTATTGGAGGAGATGGTCATTTGGAATAGCTCCTTTCTTGGCACCTTATTTATGCTATTCAAGAACTTTCAACTCTCGATCATGTCCCCTCTCTCCTGCCTTGTTACCAGTGAGAATTAGTTTAGCTCCTTCAGGCGTTCCTCATACGAGAGACATGGAATCTGTCATTGAGTAAATTGTACTTGTCCAGGTATTTCACTATGTCCTGCTTCAGTAAGGTTTCCAGCAATTTCCCTATGACAGATGTGAGACTAACTGGTCTTTAGTTGCCAGCCTCTTCTCCACTCCCTCCCTTGTGGAGAGGTACCACCTCTGCTTTTCTCCTTTCCCCCAGAACCACCCCTGTCAGAAGCAAGTGGTAGAACAGATGTGCAAAGGGATCTGCTAGTTATTCAGCAAGTTACTTCAGCACCATTGGATGCAGCCCATCAGGTCCAGGTGCTTTGCCTGTCCTTAGATGCATTAGTACCTCCTTAACTTTGTAGGAAGAAATCTTCAGAGACTCAATCCATGGGTAGCCTAAAGTATGCGCTTTAATGACACTTTCCAGCAATGGACCACTGTGCCCTTTGGTGAACACCAAGCAGAAGAAGTCATTAAGGACACTGGCCTTTTGTTCATCATCTTTGATAATCCTGTCCCCTTTGGAGAGTTTGACTAACCCCCTTCCTTTCTCTCCCTGATGTACAGAAAAAAATTGTCTGTTGCCAGATTTCATATCTGTAGCAATCCAAAGTTCAGCTGATGTCTTCACTAGCTTTAACACCTTTTTGGCTTTGTTATTACACTGGTTGTAACTGTCCTAGTCGCTATCCTTCTGCCTTATTTTATGTTTTTGGTAAGCTTCCAGCTTGGCTCTAATTACTGACTTGACTTCACTAGTGAACTACAGTACATGGTCTATTATATTTTCTCTGTTTTGACACTGTTCTAACGCAAAGTTTTGTGGCATCAGGAATGGCCTGTTTAATCATCCTCCAGATTTCTTCTACCTCCAGTTTTTCATGTACCTCAGGCATGTTGTCCTTTTTAATCCTCCTCGTTTTCCTAAAGCTGGCTCCCCTGAAGCTCAGAACCACTGCCTGGGGTTGAGATTTTATGTTTCCAGGTGCCAAAGCAAACCATACAGAGTTATGGTTGCTCTTTGCCAGTGGTTCCCAAACTAGGACATCTTCAACTGTCTCTGAGTTTGTGAGGACCACACTGAGGATGGCATCCAGTCTGGATGGTGTGCTAACCAGCTGGGTTTATAGGCAGTCTTGTAAGGCTTCTGCCACTGTCTGGCTTCTTGACGACACTGCAGCTAGGTTAACCCAATCTAAGTCTGGCAAGTTGAGATCACCAAGCACCACAATGTTCCCTTTTAAAGACATGGTTCTGATTTCTTTTATGAGCTCCACATATTTCTCCACAGACTGCCTGGGTGGTCTGTAGGTCACCCCAATACATATCTTCTTTCCTGATGCTGAGCTGAGTTGTATCCACAATGAATCTACCCCCTCATTTTTGATCATGTCCACTGATGTGGCAGTCACACCATCGCAAAAGTAAAGTGCTACCCCAACTCAACTCGCACCCTTCCTATCCTGTCTAAAGAGAGAATAATCTGGGACTGTGAGGTCCCAGTCATTGTTCTCTGTGGGCTATATCTCTGTGATGGCCATCAGGTCCACTTGGATGTCTTCTATTATTGGGGACTGTTCCTTTAAATGTTACATATAAATTTAATTGACTTAACTCAAGACTCCATCCCTGATGAAGCAGTGACTGTGACACAAAACACATCAGGGATCCTGGTCTTGGGTGCCTTTGAACCAAGGTAATGTCTTGTATATTTTGTACAGCTTACTAAGAAGATTAAATAAATGACAATTCACACTTCAAAATTATACTCTTTTTGGAAGATACTTGTGCACAGTATTCTTTTTGCTTTTCTACATCTGTATTATTTGTGTGCTTACACCTGCAAGTGGCCCTTGAGCATGCTCTTTGCTAGCTTTTGGCATAATTCCATCTGTGACATCACAATCTGTCTTATTAGTTTTTGTTGCAACTCTGTTGATAGGTTGTGCATATTCCCATGTTTAAATGTTTAAATGTGTATGTCTTAGCATGTGATTGTAAAAGAACCATGGCTCAACCTGCTTTCCCAATAATACATTGGAATTGAAACAATCTTTGCTGTGGAAATAATTATGGTTTCAGAAACATACAACTATAACTTCAGTGGAGGTAAAACAGCAGGAACAGATTGCATTGGTGGGGGGGAGAGGGGGTCTTGCTTTCACTGAGAGGCCTTTAGTAATAAAGAATAAGGGGAGATAAAAATACAAAACTAACTCACTGTAAGAGGAACAATCTCTAATCTCTGAATATTATGTTTTAACATTTTTCCTAGACACTTGGAAAATCACTGTAAAAAGGCAGTAGCATGCATAAAGGGGGTTTACAGAGAGCTAATACACCTCGGAGGTTGCTGGTAAAAAAAAACTGGTTATTTCTTCAATCTAGAAGTGTAGATCCTGTCAAGCTCCTGAGAAGAATTCCATTCTCCTAATTTTCCATTCCTCATTCTAAGGTGATATACATATTCCACATTAGACATTATCCTTTCTACATTCTGAAGCAGAACAGAGTAGATAAAAAGTATGAGTTCCATTTAATCCAAAAAGTGCTTGTCTGAAGCAAGTTTTTCTAATCAGACAATAGCCTCTCTTGAAACATTTTTAACTTTGGTTTGAAGTAACTTTTTTTCAGGCATCATTAAATGTGCATTTTGGTAAACATTCTGACATTTGTGTCCAAGTGAGAGGTGAATGCATTGCACAGTGGGCTGGGACTGTGTGAATGCAGATAGTGCTCTCTCCAGCTTGCAGTAGTGAACTGAGCTGCAGGAAAGTACAGCTCTCAGTCTTAGTGGAAGCTCACTATATGATCTTGGTCAAGTCACTTATAACTTCCCTGTGCATCAGCTTCACCCAGCTGTAAATCCAAGCAGAAGCAGGACCCCACAGAAAGTTAGATATTGCATCACAGCCTTGCTATTTTAAGCATGGAAATTAAAAATTAAAAACCCTTTACCCCAACACCAACTCAGTGCTTAGGTTTACTTTCATTTCATTTTGTAATGAATAAATTCAAACTTTGCAGCCAAGAGTTGCCTGTTTAGACTCTATGGTGGTTAGGGTAGTGTGAAGCTTATGACAGTAAACATATAAAACAAAGGAAAAACTGCATGAATTGACTTTCTAACCCCTGACTATGCAATAGTATGGGTTACACTATATTGCATTTTGATACTAATATGGAGGCTGTCATATTGATGTCTCCAGTTAAAGACCATGCTAGTATGTGGTGTACACTATAATTATCATCACCCCTCAAATGAGTTTGTCACTTTTGGGAATCCTTTTAAAAATATAGGGCTGGATCTTTAAAAGTCTCAGTGCAGGCCTTGCATCATTTTTCTGTTAATACTGCATCACTACCAATGGTGTGTGCAATTTTCAAATATTTTGCTGCATTTGCTGCACTTTTCACACAATAGGGAAAACATGTAATGAATACATCATTATTTTGTCATTTTTGGTGTACAAACTGTGGAAACTGTGGCATAGAGTTAAGCCACAACTAAGTTATAAAAAACGCAATTGCAGCAAAATAATGATGCAACTCTGGAAATCCAGCCCATAAATATTTGACACAATTAATGTTATATCTGACAGATTTTGGTATTTGTTATTCTCTTATTCATCTAATCCTTCCCTCCCTCTCCCTCCTCCCATGCTATCCTCCCTTTTCCTTCAGCAGCCCCATGTGTCTATTACACCCATTTTTAATTTTCACCATTGATATGGCACACATACCTCTCAACCTTTTGACCCCCAAATGTGGAACATTGCCTATCAAAATGTGGAACAAATGGGCAAAATGTGGAACACTTAAACAAATCATTACCTAAGAAGCTTGAAACACTGTTAAAATGTTGCATTTATGTTCAGAAAGTCTGTTATTAATTGAATTATATATTTTTTGCATCATTTACTATAGATTTGTGCTTCAAAATGTTGACTTTGAATGTGGAACAAGTCCTTACAATGTGGAACAGGGAACTTTTGTGAAGTAAAATGAGGAACGTTCCTCGTAATGTGGCACAGTTGAGAGGTATGATGGCACAGACTATTTTCTTGGTAGTTCGTAACACTTTAGTATCACCCTTTCTGCAAAGAACTACTTCCAAATATCTTTCATGAATCCCTCTCCCACCAGTGTCATAGCGTTCCCCTTTGTACATGTTTGCAAACCCACTGTGAACAATTCCCTGCTTTCTACTCTGTTTATCTTATGCAGGAAGTTGCATTTCTCTATCATGTTCCCTTTCTCTCTCCTGGCCCCCAAATTGTAAATGTTAAGGTTTTCAAGCATGTCCACATAGATATTCCTTCCCTTGTTGCCCCCGAATCATCCTGGTTACCCTGCTCTGTATCACTTCTACCCTAGTCCCGTTCTTCCTTTAATGCGAACTTCAGAATGGCTGGCCACAGCCAGGATATTAACATTGCAGGATCACATGCATTCTTCTACTACTGGCCTCCATGCTTTTTTTACTTTAGCATTTTATCTGTCCTCCCTACTGCTCTGTTATACTGCATCAGTTGTTTTAGGTTGTCTACAATTAAAACTTCCAAGAACTTTCTCCACTGTTGTCCTTTCTATCATTGCACCCCAATCCCTCATATTGTTTTCTATCTGTGGTTTCCTTAACCCTATGTGTGTGTGACTGCCCCTTTTCTTTTGCAGTACAGTTCAACTGCTGGATTTTTTTACTACTCCTGTCTCCCCAGATCTTCCCTCAGTGCCCTCATACCCTTCTTATTGTCCACCTTTCTGCAGGCTCTTGTGCTATCTGCAAACAGGCAGTTATTTTCCTGAATCTCCTCCTAAACATCACAAATAAAGATGTTAAAACCAACAGGCCAAAGACTTATCCCAGAGGCACCCCACTGTTGAGTTCCTTAATCTCTGAAAATTTTCCATTTAAAATTATCTTCAGTGCTCTCTCCCTTAGTTGATTTCTGACCCATCCTGTAATCCTGCCCCATTCTTCCAAGTCCCTCAATATATTAACCTTTTTGTCATGTAAGACTGAGTTTAAGACATAATCAACATCCAGTTACACTGCCATCACTGCCTGGCCTATGCCAGTCTCCTTTAGGATCCGGTCAAGGAAGTCTATCAGATTTGTCTGACAGGACTGCCTTCTAGTAAACCCATACTTCTTCTGTCCTTGAATACATTTTTTCTCCTGGAAGTCCACTAGCATTTAGTTTATAATGGCCTACAGCAATTTTTCAATAATCAGCATCAGACTTACTGGTCTATCGCTACCCAGCTCAGTGGTTTAGATTTAGAATGAATTGTGCAACTGACATTAAAGAATTTGCCTTCTGTTATACCATTATTTAAACAAAGGGCTCCAGATGTGCTGGAAAAATCCTGCATGCCTTGATATTTACAAAGAACTGCCTGTCCCCATTGAGTTTAATGGGCCATTCTCAAATATTTTTCCTTTGCTTTATTTTAAATTAGCAATCATCTTTAATGGTCCCTTCAGAAGGTTGAATGGAGCCATCAAAAGTTATTGCTCATTTAAAATAACACAAGCCCAGTGCTTAGAAAAAATACCCAGTAAAGTAAATGGGGCCATCACTAGTGGGCCTGAGTTTTCCTCTCCCTTTTTCTTACTTCATCAAATAAGTATATATTGCATAATGTCCTCCCAAACAAGTTATAAATAAGTTACAAATTACATGAAAACTCCAAGTACCCTGATGGTTTAAGTTATTGCTTTGCATTTAATGAGCAATCCTCTTTGATAGTCCCTTCTGAAAGCTGAATGGAGCCATTAAAAATTATTGCGTATTTAACACAAGCCCAATGCTTAAAAAAGGCCAATTAAAGTAAACAGAACCATGACCACTTGGCCTAAGATTTGTTCTCCCCTTGCCTTCTTTCATTAAATAAGTATATATGAGATGATGTCCTCCTAAACAAGTTATACAATTAAGTTATAAATTAAATGAAAATTCCATGTATCCCGATGGTTTAATGGTATTAACAAGACTTAAACTATTAGCAGATCCTTTATTGATCCAGTTGTATATCCAACCTGGGGGCACACAGAAGTTACTGGTGTTTCTCTGCTTCAGCTATCAACTGAATTCCTCACTCATCCATTTAGTTGTTCTTCACCAACACAGTTGCTTGTACAATTGGCACACTAGAACTGTTGCCTCAATATTGCAATGTCACAAACAATCAGGATCAGGACACAAATCAGGTGTGTATTATTAGTGACTAGGAAGTTCAATATCTTTTAGTCAATTTCTCCACTTAACATTCTGCAATAATACCTGACTAAGGATTTCATTCTGAAACTCTGCTACTGCAGAGTGGGGTAAAGCCTCACATCTGTGTGAAGACAGCATTTAACCTGATTGAACCCTTGCATTTTTAGGTCAGTTGCTAAATAAAAATGTACCTTTTTCCTGCTTCTGATAGTCATTCAGTTATCATTTGAAACTCCCATCACACCATTCAAAAAGCATCTGGGATAAACTTGTACTGTACCTTCTTTCCAACACTCCCGTTTGTAATCAATAAAACTCATACAGTGTACTAGTGCAATTTACCACTGCTGTGTGTGAGATAGTACTGTCATGCAATGCCTGCTACACTTGCTTGAATAATTGTTGCAATCAATCTATCTATCTACCTATCTGTCTGTCTGTCTGTCTATCTATCCATCTCTCCATACATCCATCTAATTCATTGTATTCTGAAGGTTATGGTTACATTATGTATAAAATGCACAAACATATATGCATATAAATTGTAATTATAAACAGTACTGTAATAGGCAATAAAGATTTTACTAAACTTAAAGGAAATAATGACAATTAAAAAATGACTGAGAAAATCCTTTGATTCCCATTGGCTAAAGACTCATTGGAGCAGGCGGGTATTTTTCAATAGATCCTGCTAAGAAGTAGACCCAGCTCTTGGCCTGAATGGGTGCCCAATCACCCAAATGAATCATGGTGCCACACAAACTCACCTGGCAAAACCAGTGGTGTTGGGCCTCATTACTCCCCTTGGTGGTCCATATTCCCCAATATACCCACCCTGTTGGGTATTATTGCTTGCATATTGCCTCTTGCTCTTGGCCTTGTCAGGTAGTACAAAACTAATTTGTTTAAGAAAGTTGATTGTCTCATGGGCCTGACTAAAATACACATTGCTTTTACTTTACTTTCCTGAACAGCAGTAAACCACAGCACAATTTTAAAGGTGACTTGCAGAAAAAATAATATTATTTTTCTTCATTTCACATTACCTTTTATATTTTGTAGTTAATTTATCTTTAACCATCTAGCCATTATGCTGCATTGTATGTTCAAAAAGATCCTTTTATACCCACTTTTACCTCTGGAAGGCTGAAGTAAAGAGAAATAAAGTAACATGGTCTAGGAAATATATTAGCAGAACATTGTGATGACAGAAGGAACTGGGTCTCCATCTTGTCCACTATTCCTACTGCACAGCAGTAACATACCAATCTGAGTGTGGAACACACTTCCAATCTTAACAGCTGGAATGTTATTCCCACTCATACTGTGCAAGCACCCGTGCCCTATCCCTCAGGAATCTGTCAAGTCCTGCTTTGAAATCCTGAACAGTGTTAATGTCCACAAGCTTACTGGTTAGGCCACTTCACATTTTAATTACACAGTGTGTGAAATAATACTTAATTCTAATATTTCCTATTTTTAAGCCCTCTTCAAATTGAAGGTATGACCCCGTAGCTCAGATTACACTTGCCAGCTCAAACATCAGTGTATACTCCACCATTTCTATCCCCTATAACATTCACACAATTGTGATCATGTTCCTCTCAGCCTTCTATTTTCTATATGGTACAAACCAAATCTGTCAGATCTGTCCTTACACTACTGCTTTTGCTCACTAGCCCACAAATCAGCTTAGCAGTGGTATGCTGAACCCTCTCAGACTCATCATTGCCCTTTCTGTACTGTGGTGGACAGAACAGGATGCAGTACTCCAGGTGTGGTGTAATCAGTGCCTTGAACAGGGGAAAGATCACCAGCTCAGTTTGCTTACTTTACTGATGAAGAGACCTATGTGGCTGCACAATTGTGTACTGTAGCATCAATGGACAATTTCCCTGTTTGGTCAAATAAAAGACTATTACAGTGCTACCCAGTAAAATTAGAAGTGTAATTGCCCAACAGATTTTAATCAAAGCAGCAGCGGTACTGAAAGGCATCAAGTTGTTCAAAGTATCAGTGTGACTCCACTGAAAAGAAATGTAGCATCTCAGCTCAGTTACTGTGTGTTAGCTGCTTGTAAAGCAGGTCAGAACACAGTGTATGAAAAGCATTAAGTAAGTGAAAATTCTAAACTGTCCTACAGTCCACACACTACTAGCATTTAATCAAAATACAAATGGTAGTGTAAGGTTCCAAATAAATATTTCACACTTTGCCTTCTCAATTGTTTTGTCAGTGACCTCAGCTCCTGCATTTTCTCCAGTACAACACCTGGTTTAGAAGACCCAGGTAGTGTTAACTGTTTTCCTCAGCAACATTGCAGCAAAGGATCTATGCAGAGCAACAAGTGTGTTAGGCCACCAGCAATCCCAGAATATCAAGGGTGAACACAATGTACTTAATATTTCATAAAAATTCTCAGTTGTCCACTACAGACCAAAGGACAAGACACCCATTAAAGTCAGAAGTAATAGGTGAGAAGCAGCATAAGAAAGAGGCAGTTTGAAAGAAAGCAGTATGTAGGATGCATAAGTAATAATAATGAAAAAGACAGATAATTTCCAACTTGTTTGTTTTTTGTAAATTTCTCCAAGGCATATTCATCTTTCTAAATCATAAACCCTTATGCAAAGAATCATGGGTATACATATGCAAATGTGGTTTCCAATCCCATTGAGTGGGCTCATTGAAAGCCCAAGACACATTTTTTTTACATTGGCATACTGTGAGATTGTATGAACCACCACATCTGCTGTGCTGTGTGATTTATTTTAATTTACTGTTTTATTACTTTTTGCTTTCATGCATTGGATGCCTTAAAAGTAAACTTGCCTTGCCTTCTGTGTATATGCTTTGGAAGCTGGGGTGGGGGGGTGCATGCTATAACTGCAATCACAATTTGTGCTACATTCTATAGGGCATGTCACTATTCAGAGCTCACCAATACAGACTCAGGCACACTAAACATTGGTTTTGACTTATGCACTAGAGTGTGCATGATGACTCCAAGAGGCATTGTAAACTCTACAGGTAGTCATACAAAAGTAGACCAGGTACTGAGGTAATGGTAAAGTATGCTAAGGCAGAATCACATTATAGTAAATGCAAATTTAACTTGAGTGTCTCAGTATACCTCAGCATTACCTTAGTACTGATCAACATTTGTATGACACTACATGCCGCATAAAGATGAGCACTTTCAATGTTGCAGTAAGGACAGAACTTCCAGAGTTTAAGTTACTTGAGATTAAATATTGCCACCAGTTGTCATCCAAATTATGACTGATGCTGGAAGACTCCAGGAGTGAAACTGATGAGTGTATAATGTAAATATACTAAAGGGTGGGCTTAGGTAGACAGACTATCTAAATTAAGACAGACAGAACAAACAGACAACAACAAATAACTGGACAGACAAACATAAGAATTACAAAATCACACATGCCCCCACAATGCAAAGCATCATGGGCTGCATATGCAAATCACCACAGAATACTATGCTGGTTCAACTTTAAGCAGAAATGCATGGTGCCGGGGTAACCATTGCCTCAGTGCTTGCACAAAGAGGTTCTTTGTCAGAAAAACATATATACATATAGTAGATATACATAGTAAAATACAGCAGTAAGGCAAGCAATGGAAGAGAGTAAGAGGCTCTAATACAAAAAATATAGATGTATAGAACAGTAGACGAAATCACAGCTTTCATATTTTAAAAGGTGGTTGTAAGTAGTTTTACCTCTGCATCTTCAAACCTTCTAGATAGGAAATACACTGACAGCTTTTCCCTTGGGGTGTTGGGCGAAATACACGTAGAGTGATGGCACTGTATTTTTTTCCATGACCATTTAAGAGCAGGAACTAAAGTTTAATTTCTGCAGAAACATTCAGTAATGGGGATATCAGGATAGAACTGTGTCCATGTGCATATACAGCATGCACATAGGGTTAAATATTCTTGACATTTCTTTGCAGGGTCAAGAGCACAAATCTGTGCTTGTTCTAGCTGAAGACCTGTATAACGAATCAGACTTGTGGTTGAACTGCTCCATAAATACTTCGTTTTGCTTTAATATTATTGGTCAATACCTCAATCATGTCTTTTCCGGCTAGCTGCTCCTGTCAAAGCACATCTCATTAGGCCTGAAGGCTCAATGAAATGGAAATTCATGTTTAAATTTAAAAACAACATATTGACCCTGGGAGCTGGCAATGTATACATTTTTAATAACTTTCTAAAAACAGAAGTGCAATGCATAGTCATGAGCCACCAGCCATCAAGGAGTCTCTTCATTGTTCTTCTTTCTCAGTTCTGTGTGCATTGCTTTAAATAGACAGTTAAGGTATGGTGAGCAGTTAATGTTTCCAAAAAGCAGAGCATGAGTCAGATGGATCAACTCTGCTAGACAAAGGACATGTTCAATGCTCTTTCAGAAACTACAGTACATGTTGTTTATAGGACAGCTATAACCAAAAGCAGCTTAGGACTGTCACTGTGAAATTACTCACTAGCATTGGCTAACATCTGGTTAAAACCTGGCTCACCTCACCTCTAAAGAGCAATTATATTCCCAACATACTCAGACAGTACTTTGGCCAAGCATTACATGACTGGAATTTTAAAGCTTCAAATTTAGTAGTTGCAGTACCTGCACTTGCAGAATGCTAGCATTTGTCTGCTTTTGGGCAAAGATTTTTAGGTAAAAGTTCACGTCAGGATTCCTTTCTCTATGCTAAATACATAACTGCTTCTTAATCGCTCATATCCTATTAACCTATTAAATGGATACTGACAATACTTGAAACATAAAGCCATCTTATATTGATTGACTTGAGTCTGTAGTGCATTCTTGTCAGTGTGCTCTGTGTAAGTTCTGGTTGCAATAATAATAATACAGACTCCTACTGCAGTCTGCTGTCTGCAGGTCCAAAGTGCATATTCACAGTTTAAGTGTGATGCGTTTGTTCAATTCTTTGTTGATAAGGTGGTCAACATAAGGGCAGAAATCCAACCAGCTCACTGTATGGGAGTCAATGGTGGTTGGTGCTTGGCCACTGCCCCCTTAGTTTTCTTGATCTTCTTTCGACTGGCTGGAGATCATTGATATCGTGCAGACTGTGCAGAATATGTGGCCAATGTGCTGGAGTTTGGAACCAGACCAACACACCTTATATTGGGGTGTATGGATTATATCAGCCCTGTCCTTGCTAAGATTGTGTGGTGCTCCTTAGAGATGGGTGAGTTCTCTAGCTCCCCGAAAGAGTCGGTGGTGACACCACTCCTTAAGAAGGCTTCTTTGGACCCAAACTGCTTGGATAACTACAGACCTATCTCTAATCTTCCCTTTGTAGGGAAGGTGATTGAGAAAGTAGTTGTGCTACAGCTGGAGAACCATCTTACCATCCATGATATCAACGATCCTCTCCAGTCTGGATTTTGGAAGAGACAGTACTGAGGCTGCTCTGGTTCGAGTGCTCAGTGATCTCCTGATGGCTAGAGATCAGAAGTGCTGCTCCATCTTGGTGCTTCATGATCTGTCTTCAGATTTTGACACCATGGATTATGCGGTGTTGCTCGAGCTCCTGAGGGTCATCTGCAGCCTGATAGGTTTGGTCCTCAGATGGTTTCAATCATTCTTCATTGGGAGATTTTAGAGGGTGTTGTCTGGGTTGTTTTCCTCAGACTCATTCTCCCTGCCATGTTGTGTCCCTCAGGGCACGTTGCTCTCCCTAATGTTGTTTGTGGTGTATATGCTGCCTTTAGGAGACATTGTAAGAAGGTATGGGCTGAGGTTTCACTGTTATGATACCCAGCTCTACCTGTTTTTTGCACCTGACCAGGGTAGTGCGATCTCAGTCTTTAACAGCTCACTTGCAGAAATCCAGGACTGGATGAAATCCAGCTGGCTGAAATTGAATTCTGATAAGACTGAGGTGTTGGTGGTAGATCCAGGTCTCCAGATAGAGGGGTTTGTGCAAGGCTTTCTTCTAGGCTTTAGCTCAGGAGTAGTCAGCTGCCTTCTTCTGAATAGGGGTGAAACCTGGGGGTGATCCTTGATGATAGGCCGACACTGTGTTCACAGGTGTCTGCAGTTGTCAGATCTTCATTTCACCATCTGAGGAACATCGCTCGGGTCAAGTACCTTACATAGAAACACAGAAACATAGAATCTGATGGCAGATAAGGACCACTTGGCCCACCTAGTCTGCCCATTTTCCTACCTAACAGATAAGCTGCAGATCCTAATTAACCAACAGCTTACTTCCTCCTACCCCCCACTAGGACTGCCTTATGTCTGTCCCATGCATTCTTGAATTCCCCCACTGTTCTTGACTCCACGACCTCCTCAGGGAGGCTGTTCCATGCATCCACAACCCTCTCTGTGAAAAAATACTTCCTCACATTACCTCTGAGCCGTCCCCCCTCTATCTTCAAATTGTGCCCCCTTGTTCTTGCACATCTCTTTTTCTGAAAGATGCCACCCTCTTGGACTTTGTTGATTCCCTTGAGGACTTGAAAGTTTCTATCATGTCCCCTCTCTCCCTCCTTTTCTCAAGGGTGTACATATTAAGCTCCTTTAGTCTTTCTTCGTATGTCTTCTGGTGCAGACCCTGCACCATTTTGGTTGCCCTCCTCTGGACAGCCTCCACTCTATGTCTTTGTGGAGATGGGGTCTCCAGAACTGCACACAGTACTCCAGATGGGGTCTCACCAACTGTCTGTACAGAGGGATAACAACTTCCTGTTTCCTACTATTGATGCCTCTCCCTATGCATCCCAGTATCCCTCAGCCTTCCTTACTGCCTTCTCACATTGCTTGCCAACCTTTAGGTCATCTGATATAATTACCCCCAGGTCCCTTTCCATTTTTACTGTTGTCAGTATCTCACCCCCCATTGTGTACTCTTGCCCTGGGTTTTTGTTTCCCAGGTGCATTATCTTGCACTTCTTTGCATTGAATCTGAGCTGCCATACATTTGACCATTCCTCCAACCTTGCCAAGTCCCTTCTCATCCTTTCCATTCCATCTGGTGTATCAA
This sequence comes from Neoceratodus forsteri, assembly GCA_016271365.2. Taxonomy (NCBI): domain Eukaryota; kingdom Metazoa; phylum Chordata; order Ceratodontiformes; family Ceratodontidae; genus Neoceratodus; species Neoceratodus forsteri. The sequence continues at coordinate 602,316,656 of CM057449.1, read as the reverse complement.
CCCTGTTGCAGATCTTTTGTCATCTGCAAAGAGACATACTTTTCCTTCCAGTTCCTCTGCAATGTCACTTATAAAGACATTAAAAAGGACCGGTCCCAGTACTGAACCCTGCGGTACCCCGCTAGTAACCCTCCTTTCTTCACTGTGGACTCCATTTACTACTATCCTTTGTATCCTGTTGTCTAGCCAATTTTTTATCCAGGCTATCACCTTGGGACCCACTCCAAGGCTGGCTAACTTGTGTATTAATCTTTTGTGTGGTACTGTATCAAATGCCTTGCTAAAATCTAGGTAAGCCATGTCCACAGCCCCTCCCTGGTCTACTACTTTGGTCACCCAGTCAAAGAAATGTATTAGATTCGTCTGACACGACCTTCTCATCGTGAATCCATGCTGCCTTGGTTCTTGTGCCCCACTGGCCTTTAGGTACTCAACAATTCTTTCCTTCAGAAATGATTCCATCATTTCACCTGCCACTGAGGTAAAACTAACTGGTCTGTAGTTTCCTGCCTCTGTCCTGCTCCCACTTTTGTGAAGAGGAATCACATCCGCCCTCCTCCAGTCCTCAGGTACCACCCCATCCTCCCATGATTTGTTAAAGAGAGTAGTCAGCGGTGTCATTAGTTCTACCCTTAGTTCTTTTAGAATTCTTGGGTGAATCCCATCAGGCCCCATTGCTTTGTCCACCTTCAATTTTATTAGTTCTTTCAGAACCCTTTTTCTGTAAATGGACTGGTATCAACCCTCGTCTTCAGAGTGTTTCTCTTGTTTGGTTTAGGTACCTCCCCCTCCTCTTCCTTTGTGAATACTGAGCAGAAATATTCATTCAGTATCTCTGCTTTTTCATTGTCACCCTCTACCCACATTTCCTCCCCTTTATTAAGCCTCAGTATCCTTCCTTTGGTCTTTCTTAGCTCCCTAATGTTCCTATAAAAGGTCTTATCCCCCTTCTTAACAGAGTTGGCTATCCTTTCCTCAGTTTGGGCCTTTGCTATTCTGACTGCCTTCCCAGCCTCTTTATGCTTTAACTGATGAAGTTTTCTGTCTTTCTCCTTCTGTGTTTCCTTATATTTCCTGAATGCTATCCTTTTCTCCTTAACCTTCCCTGCCACCTCTTTTGAGAACCATAGCGTTTTTTTCCTTCATTGTGTTTTGTTGATTTGCTTTACATAGAAACATAGAAACATAGATTTTGATGGCAGATAAGGACCAGTTGGCCCACCCAGTCTGCCCATTTCCCTACCTAATGGATAAGCTGCAGATCCTAGTTAACCAGCAGCCTACTTCTTCCTACCCCCTTCCCCTAGAATTGCCTTATGACTGTCCCATGCATGCTTGAATTCCACCACTGTTTTTGACTCCACAACCTCCTCCGGAAGGCCATTCCATGCATCCACAACCCTCTCTGTGAAAAAATACTTCCTTAAATTACCTCTGAGCTGACCCCCCTCTATCTTCAAATAGTGCCCCATTGTTCTTGCACACCTCTTTTTTTGAAAGATGCTACCCTCTTGGACTTTGTTGATTCCCTTGAGGTACTTAAAAGTTTCTATCATGTCCCCCATCCCTCCTTTTCCCTAGGCTATACATATTAAGCTCCTTAAGTCTCTCTTTATATGTCTTCCAGTGCAGACCCTGCACCAGTTTAGTTGCCCTCCTCTGGACAGCTTAAGGCTTGTTTCCTCTGTGATGGTTGGTTTGATTACTCTCCATTGTTCCTCCACCCCTTCTTCTTGCTTGTTTGTTAGTGCTTTTCTGAGGCACTCTCTCATTTTTCGAAAGTCAGCCCTCCTAAAGTCCAATACTCTTGCTTTTGTATGGCTTGATTGTATGGCTGTGTTTATCATGAACCACACTGTTTGGTGGTCGCTTGTTCCCAGATGGCTACCCACTTCTAAATCTGAGATTCTTTCTCCTTCCTCATTTGAGTGTACCAGGTCTAAGATTGCTCCCCTCCCAAGTGGGTTCCAATACTAGCTGTCTGAGGCATGCCCCCTGTAGGGCATCAAGAATGACCCTGCTCTTGGATGTGCCTGCAGCAAAGGTGCTCCAGTTAATATCTGGCATATTCAGGTCCTCCATCAACAATATCTCCCCTTTTTCTGCCATTCTAAGGAAGCCTTCTATCATTTCATTGTCCATTCCATCCCCCTGAGATGGGGGTCTGTATACAACCCCCTTGCGGATTGTGGTGCCATTTACTGTCTCCAGGGTGACCCAGAGTGTCTCATCTGCTCCCTGTTTACTCTTTAGTTATGTTGCTTTGATCCCTTCCTTTACATAAAGAGCTACTCCTCCTCCTCTTTTACCCTCCCTGTCCCTCCTGTAGATTGTGTATCCTGGTATGTTGACATCTCAGTCATGGTTCTCTGTGTACCATGTTTCTGTGACTGCCACAATATCCAGGCAACCCTCTTCCATCAAGGCCACTAGTTCAGGGAGCTTCTTACACAGACTATGGGCATTTGTACTCATCACCCTCCACTTTTTGATGGCCTAACCCCTTTTAGCCCCATTCCAGTCCTTACTGCCTTTGTCTTTTTTTACATTTACTTCTGTCCTGCTCCCTAATGACTTCTGTACCTTGCTGTTTACCTCACTAGTTACTGTTGTTTGTGGGAGAAGGCTGTGATTTCCCTGCTCCTTTTCAGTGCCTCCCCCCTTGGCTAGTTTAAATGCTTGCCAATAAAGCATTTAAACCTCTCACCTAGGATCCTGGTTCCTCCCCTGGACAGATTCAGACCATCGCACCAGTATAGGTCTGCATCCCTCCAGGTGGCTCCCCAGTCCCCAATGAAGCCAAAACCCTGAGCTCCACACCAGTTTTTCAACCATTCATTGAATTCCCTGGTGAGGAATATCCTAGCATCACCCTTGCCATAGACAGGCAGCACCTCCGAGAAGGTTACTGTATGCGCTACTTGTCTAAGGCCCCTCCCCAACTCTACAAACTCCTCTTGCACTGTTGTGATCCCACTCCTAGCCAGGTCATTTGTCCCTAGGTGGACAATGACATCCAGCTCCCTCCCTTGTGCAGCTGCTCCCACGATCCTGAGGATTCACTTCCTGTCCCTCCAAGCCATGGTGCCAGGCAGGCACCTTCCCGCCCTCTCCCCTTCCTCCCCCATTTCTCCCCCAATGATTAAGTCCCCCACCAGGAGTTGTTTTCTTCCCCTGTGGGGTCTCATGCCACCATCCTGTGGGTCTCCTTTGTGAAGGTTCACAGCATCATCCTTGGTCTCCACTGCAGGTGCCTCCATAGAGGAACCACTATCCACCAGAAGAGTGAATGAATTGTGGAGAGGTACAGCTGGAGGGATGCAACTCTGTTCCACCACCCTCTTCTTCCCTGAGCCCACCCTGGTCCAGTCTCTCCTCTTTCTTGGCAACCTCTGAGGTAATGGCATTGGCCCTGGTGGTCCCTGGGTGGGGGAGGAGGTTTCATGAATCCTAGCCAGGTCAGCCAGGAGATGGGCAACCTCCTTCCTCAGACCAGAGAGGTGCCTGCAAATAGGGCAGCATTGCAGCCTCCTGAATGTCTCCCAGAACACTGCCGCCCCACAGCCATTGCTCTGCACCACTCCTATCATGTCTTATTTTGTGTCCCCTCTCCTGTTTCTCTGTAGGCTTACTCTCTCCTCTCCTTACAACTCTCACCCTTCCTGTTCTGGGACAGTAACTTCCTATATTCTTCAGTAGCCTCCTTCTTCCTTGCTCAGACCACCAGCAGCTGGGGGGGGGGGAGAGTGAGCTACTTTTTTCCTTTAGGGTTGACAAAACCAATGTTTCTCTATGATTATTCCCTTCCTACTGCCAAACAGGAAGTTCCTGTTGACAGTCAAATCCAGTGGCTATAAAAGTAGAACTGGCTTAGGGTGGGATGCAGGGCAATTAGTAAGAAAAAACGGCTAGCAACAGGGAGTTGTAATTTGAGTCACCTGCTTTTATAGTGTCTAAGCCACACCCCCAATTAAGCTCTCTCTCCTCCTACTGGTTTAGCAAAGTAAACTGATACAGAACCCTTCCCAGCACTGAACACACACTGACTTTCTTTCTTTTCTTTCTTTTTTTTAACCCTAAATAAGACCCCTTCTACGTCTAATAAAGTATCTGTTTGCTTAATCTCAACAGACACTGACTCCTGCTAAGATATAAGTGTTAAATTAATAAGAAAATGTAGCTTCTTTTAGTTAGCTGCTTTCTGCTCTACAAGCAAGGCTAGCAGCAGGAAGTTGTAATTTGAGTCACCATCTTTTATAGTGTCTAAGCCATACCCCCAATTAAGCTCTCTCTCCTCCTACTGGTTTAGCAAAGTAAACTGATACAGAACCCTTCCCAGCACAGAACACACACTGACTTTCTTTCTTTTCTTTCTTTTTTTAAACCCTAAATAAGACCCCTTCTACTTCTAATAAAGTATCTGTTTGCTTAATCTCAACAGACACTGACTCCTGCTAAGATATAAGTGCTAAATTAATAAGAAAATGTAGCTTCTTTTAGTTGGCTGCTTTCTGCTCTACAAGCAAGGCTAGCAACAGGAAGTTGTAATTTGAGTCACCTGCTTTTATAGTGTCTAAGCCACACCCCAATTAAGCTCTCTCTCCTCCTACTGGTTTAGCAAAGTAAACTTATACAGAACCCTTCCCAGCACAGAACACACACTGACTTTCTTTCTTTTCTTTCTTTTTTAAACCCTAAATAAGACCCCTTCTACTTCTAATAAAGTATCTGTTTGCTTAATCTCAACAGACATTGACTCCTGCCAAGATATAAGTGTTAAATTAATAAGAAAATGTAGCTTCTTTTAGTTAGCTGCTTTCTGTTCTACAAGCAAGGCTAGCAACAGGAAGTTGTATCCTTGTTCCATCCAAAGACCTCCCAACACTGATCCATGCCTTTGTGCCCTTGTGCCTGGACTACTGTAACTCCCTTTACCTAAGGCTTCTGGGGGTTGACATCCACCACTTGCAGCTGGTGCAGAATGCTGAGGCACAGCTGTTGACAGGGCTCCTCATTTGAACCACATCACTCCTGTGCTATGTGAACTGCACTGGCTGCCTGTTCAGTGGTGGATCACCCTTACTGTCCCAGCCTTCCACTCCACTCAGCCTACGATAGGTTGTTAGAGATGCCCAGGGTACAGTTGAAAACTTCTGGTTCTCATGCTTTTATGTTCACAGCCCCAACCCAGTGAAATTCTCTGCCTCATCAGATTTGAGAGTGCCAGACCATGGAGAGCTTTAAGACAGCTTTGAAGAATCACTTTTTCTGCCAGGCCTTTGGAGATTTTATATAATATCCTGCTTCCATTTATATTCATATTTTATTGATTGTAATTAGTTATTTACTATTTTTATCTGTTTTAATTGTTTTAAAGATTTGTACAGCATTTTGGTTTTGGATATTGTGCTTGATAAATAAAGTTTAGTTATTATTATTACTAGCTAGGGTGGAGGCCCTTTCAGTTTGTCAGAAGAGTTTGGCAGCACTTCCAGTATAGTTTCAACTCAAGTGTACTAAAGTTACCCGGTTTGAATCTAGCAACAGGTATGCTTAGAAATAAATTACATGTTTTACAGTATTTAGTAATATGCATAGTTGCCAGTAGATGGTAAAGGAGCAGTAGTTGATAACCTTAATATGCAGTATAAAAAACTACAAGCCTTTAAATTGCTTGCACTTCACTATAACATGATGTCTGGTGAGAATTTTTGCTTACTTTATGCTTGCAATTAAAAGTCCACACTGACAATAAGGAGAAATGTATGTTGTTTCAAGAAAGAAAGGGTGGATGCTATATTTTGCAATGTTCCTGGAGAGGAGGAGTGGTCTGTGCAACAGTTCAGGGTCACTCCAGCAGAGTTAGAAGTAAAAGGTCTAGATATCCTTTTCAGATTCTGATAAGTGGAGCCAACAAAGCTATTACACAAAAGTGGCTGCAGGAGACTTCACCTAATCTTGAAATGTGGCTCAATATTTGGAAGAGTATACAGCTGATACAGGGCATCACTGCACAGTTACAGTCCCAGAAAGATAAACACACAGCTAAGTGGTTCTCCTTACTTAGAGCAACACTTACAGTAGATCCACCAATCTTGGATCAGTTGGCTGGGGTTACAGACAGCACACAGGCATGACAGGACACTTGGAAATTGTTTGAGGGAGCAGACCTTAGTACAGATGAATTATATTTTACTGGACTTTTGCAAGACCTCAATATTTCTTATTGATATCTATTTGGCATGTCACTGATCAATTGACCTATGTTTTGTTGTACTGTGTTTTTTTTTTTTCTTTTGTTATCATGTTATATGATTAACAATAAATTTCAATAAATTGTGTCAGCCAAAAAAAAAAAAAAAAAAAAAAGTTACCTGTCTGTAATTCTACATATTTTAGAATATCTCTTGCATAGAACAGCACTCTTTGGTCTTAAAGCTGGAGGCGTTAGGGTGCCATAGGCACCAGCGCTTTTGGAACCAGTGATTGTAGCACCAACAAGTCACTATTTCAGGTGCCAATGGTGGCACCAGTCAGTGACAGCTGTCTAAGGTTTTTTACATTGGTACCATCTCTACACTTAGTTGGGCTATTAATACAGATATTGGTAACATAAGCATTATCAATGCTATGTTATGGCATGGACATGGAGATAGACATAAAAGAGTCTCTGTTCTCTTTGGGCCTCAAAAAGACCTCCACCAAGTCCTACTCATGGACAGCCCTAAAAATGCCCAATCCTTGACCATCCTTGACCATGTTTTATGCAGTCCTCCAGCTAATGCCAGGCAGCCATTTCAAAGTCAGACACTGAGACAGTCCTGAAACACTCACAACTTGAGTTTGGGGTTGTAGTATAGGTTGGAGTTAAGACGTTTAGTGAGAGTAACACTTTGATTAAAAAATAATGACATCAAATGAAAGGAAAAGCTGCAATGTAAGCAGCTGTGCAGCACAGAGTAAACTGATGTAATTTACAAAAAAAGATGCCAAACTACAAAGTACAGCTAAATTGAGGGAGTTAACAATGAAAACTACAACAAAATATGCAGGAAAGCCCTTGGGAGTAGAGCGACATCCTTGTCCTGATGAGAATATGACTCTATAATGGTGTGGAAGGAGGAACTGAGGCTGATAGGGTCAGTGCTGCTTTATATTCTGCTTTATATGTTGATGGTGCACATATGGTGGCAAACATCAGGGCCATGCATTGATATTGCTTGCCCCAAAGGTTCTGGTTACCACTGGGTCGTGGTGTCTCTAGCTCAAAGACAAAAGAGTGGTGCTCTATGGAAGAGACTAATTATTATAGGATAGTGTATATGACACCACTGTTGCACTGCTTTAGTGATAGACTAATAGTACTTTGATAGTGTCTTAACATCTCTGTGTACAGACACCGGATACCTTGATCAGTGTTTGCTCAAAGCTGCAGGATCATTTATCATTATTCAGTGGTCAGTGTCTCCATCCTACAGTAGGTTCATACTCCATAGAGATGTTCATATACCAGTGTTAGCACTACATATTAGCCATGAAACAATTTGGCTTTTTTTCTTTTTTTAATCATATTGCTAAATAAATATAACATATGGTAGAACACAGTTCTGCATGGAAATCCATGCCTAGAACAGTGTTGTTGTGCTGCAGTAGTGATGTTAGATGTTGTGATGCACTAGAGACATCACTACTGCAGCACAACAACTTGGAATGCTACCGTGCGGCCACCTCCTTCAAAGTGCGTTTAGGGTTGCTTGGTTTTTACTTTCTGGAGTTGGCAGATGGCATAACCACAGGAAGGAAAGTGAAAATTGTACTGTTTTTTTTTTTATAGAGGCTGTGTTGTACTGGTCAGACTCGATGATCAGATTGTAGTCACTGAGGCTCCACCTCAAAAGTAAGAATGTTACTGCTGTAGTCTAAAATGTGGTGAATTTGAGAAAGTAAAACATTGCTCAACCAAGTACTGTGGTTGACAGAATTAGTACTTTTCAAAACAATAAGAAATATTTTTATTTATAGTTGCCCATACACTATAAAAGATTGTGTATGGGCACCCATGCACAGACAAACATATGTATGAATCTCAAGGTATCCATGGCAACTGGGAGACCTCTCATGCTTTACTCTTGTGGTTCTTAGTCACCATGCATACCTCTCGATTCATACACATGCTTTTTGTGTATGGTAGCCCATACAAAATCCTCTATGTGTATATTTTGTAATTAACCACTATTTGCTAGTGGCTTTATGTCATGTTAACAAGTGTCCATTCACAAAATGAATAAAATGGTTAAGTGGCCTAACTTCTTCACATGTCTAACTGACAAAGCTACATGCAAATGTGGTACCTAATGTAATGTTGCCTGTATTAAATATACTTGGTTAAAACTGCCTGTGGCCTTTATTTCATAGCTGAGAACACTCCCTTTAAATGAGACATGAGGTTATGTAATTTAATATGCTCCATGTAATTCTGTAAATTCTTTACCCACGTGAAACTGAAAACAGGCCCAGGTTACCCAGTCCATGTCTTAATAAATAAAATAAAAGTCTAAAACAAAAAAAGCAGTGGCTGAAGAAATGAGTGTGTGGGGTGGGGGTAGCAAAAAGATTTAATATTTTTGGTGTTGAGAGCCAACACTGGAGTATACTCCAGGAGATGGCACCTGCAGTCATGGTGTTTTTTTTTTTTTTTTTATCAGGAGCAGATATGAGGTGTTTGAGTTATTATCTTGATAAATTATGCAGGGAATGGTGTAGATTCTGAGGGGCAGTAAAGATGGCGGCAGAAATTTTGTCCAAGATCTGACTGTTGCCAGTCAACAGACTACCAGTCTTGGGAGCTGAGGGGAATGAAGAAGACCAGGGGGCTGTGCCCCAACCCTCCCCAGACACAGCAGATTGTTTCATTTTGGGTGGCAAAGCCCCCTGAGCCCCCCTTCCCATTCTTCTACTAGTACTGTATTGTGATGACTCCAACTACTGCTAATAGAGATCATAGATGTCATCAGACAAGAATATGTTATGACACCAAAATCTCATCTGATGACATCATGATCTGGTCCACCATCTTTTCTGCCCTCAGAATCTGCACCCAAGCCATTATCCAGATTTTTTAGCACTACACAGATAAATTATGCACCATACTGGTCTCTGCAGGCTTCATGTCTACAGTATATTACTGGATAGCACAGTTAGATTTTTGGCATATTTAGAATCCATTTCAGGAAATGTATCCATGACAAGTCCAGTGAGGAGTTCCCATTTACCATATTACCTGCTCTGGATGAACATCATGTAGCCTTAGGGCAGCCAGCAAACTCCACAGATTATCTGAGCTTCTCTCCAAATTTTTTGTAGTGTTTATTAGTTAGAAAGTAGACATTTCGGAGCAAGTGTTTTCCTGACATGGATGAAAAATAGAATGCAGGAATACTTTTCACGGCACATGCTACTGGAATTGTGGGAGCCTTAAGCTGGCTTGGTTAGCCAAGACAGGTGGCCTCCTTAAGCAGCTGGTGCTTGGAAAGACATATTAGAATTAATTTCCAATATGCACATCTTTAACGCTGATACATCTCTGTTTTTCTGCATGAAATCTGTTTGCAATTACCATAAATGAGTAAGGGTTTTAATAACTTATTTTCCTGACCATGCAGTACACAGAATAGAGTCTGCACAGAGTCATTTGCAGCTGCCACCCCCTGCTAACTAAGACAGGGAACCTGATGATATCATTTCCTTTCCCTTAGTAAACATAGCTGTTAGAAGGTATCAGATGGATAAAAAAAAGTTTTATTCCATTCAAGGTCTATTCAAGTTTTTTGTTTGTTTTTTTTATAAAGAAAATAGCTACTTCATAAACTATTGTACTGGTTTCTACAAACTCATTTTATTAAAATGTGCTCTAAAGATTAAAAAGTAGCAGTACTTCAGGCCACTGTCTTAGTATTTAGCAGTTTCAAAAAGAAAATCATTTTAATTACTGTTTTAGTATGAATTATGAGGATAGTACCCCTTCTACTAAAAGTGAGTACTGTTACCTAGCAGTTTCTTCATGCAGAGAATTGTAGGCCCTCTAGGTTTGGTAACTGGATTACTTCTATGGGCTGCATGTAGAAATGTGAATCCCATAATGTATCTTTCATACCCTGTAGGGCCCTTTAAATGCTTCCTTTACAGTGATATCATACAGTAAGGAACCTTACATCAACCATCTCCTAGTCCCAGACCAGTTCTTCAAAATCAGGGATCTGGTAAATATGAAAATGATTGAATTTACACATCTGGATAGTCATGGCTTCTTTAAATCAAATGCTTGGGGATCCAGAAAAATTGTACAGTGGAGCTCATTAGCCCCCATCAGTACCAGTGGGGAATTCCAGACATGCTTGTGAACTCTAGTCACCTAGGTGGCAATGCAGTGAGATGCCCCGTGCCAGATGACACAGCTATGTCTTTCATTACAGACTCTGTACCCACTGTGGATTTTATAGTGGTTTAAGTGCCTTAAAACATTATAAAATACACCTAGCACTGCTTGCATCCGGACTACAAGCTCTTTAAAACATTTCAGTGAAAACGTTTTTAAACCATGTTGGGTACCTACTCTTTAAACTGTTTTTAAAAATGTTTTAAAGTTAGTGTGGTTTCATTCACATATCTGAAAAGGAGTAAAACTGGTTTAAGCTATAATGGTTTAGCTAAAACAGTTCTCACTGCAGTGCGGAAAGGGAAGCACAGCTGTACATGCTAAAATTGATAGGAAATAGTTACAGGAAGAACAGGTTAAATGTCAGCAGTATGGATACACTAAAACATTATCAAGAATGGTTTCTGTATAGTGTGGATGCACTGAAATGGTTTAAAGGAAAACCGTCATTATTACTCGCTCACACCCCAGCGAAGCTTACCCTCTGGTTAAGCTTTTAATGTATGTTGCAGCATTTCTCTCATGCTGCAACATACATTATTTTAACTTGTAAAAATCTGCAACCCACAAGTATGGCAGATGTGGGGAACTCCATTATCTGTAAAGGTGCGGTGATGTACTGCTCACTTCAATACAAAATGTACTGAAGCAACGGTGCATCCCTCACTGTACAGATAGTAAACCACTCTGCCATACATCACGAATTCTAGATTTCTGATTAAATAATGTATGTTGCCGCACAAGAAAAACACAACATACATTAAAAGCTTAACCTGATGGTAAGCTTTGCTGGGGCGGGAGCAGGTAATAATGATGGCTTTCCTTTAACCAAACTGGTTTAAAAAAATTTTTTTAAGAACATCTCTGCAGTGTGGACAGGAACGCAATGTGTTTTTGAACACCTAATGATGACTCTTGATGACTCTTGCCATTCCAATACCTGTCTCCTATCTCTAGTAGCATAAAATAAACTTAATTTTGCATTTCCCCAAGCTTTTTAAGCTATGTCCATGTGGACAAGACTTTGACAGGCAAAGAGTGCTTAAAGCAGAAGTGCAATGAAATTGGGCAAACATTTGACTCCTCACTATAAACGTTTCTAGGCAATTTTCTAGTTTTATTTGGTTGTAAAATATTCTAGTTCTACCAAACTTGGAGTATTTTATAAATGTTTTAATTTAGTTTTTCTCAGTAAAACATATACATAACATACATACAAATAGGTCCGCATAAGAAGGTGTTTTTATCTGTCATGTTTCCCCAATGTGGAGCTTGTGCATGTTTCGTTTCCTGGTGCTCTGCCCCCTTCCCCGACATGTTGAACTCACTTTGACTATATTTGATCCCCCTTAAATCCCCCAGACATTTTGTGGTTCATTACTTCCTCTGGTAGCCCATTCTACCTTGCCACTATTCTCTCTTTGAAGAAATGCCCCAAACCTATTTTCAAAACTCCCCCCCACCAATTTCTAGTCATTTTCCTGTTATTACTGATACTAAAAAGTTCCCTAGGGTCAACCTTGTTTCTGTTTTCGAGATACAGTAATGTCTCAGTCATGTTACCACATTCCCATCTCTCCTCAATTTCAATTTCAATTTCAATTTTCAATTTCAACTTTATTTTTAAAAGGCGCTTTTCTTAAATCAAAGCGCCTGTACAGATAAATATGACAATAAATATAATAAATCAAATCAACAGAAATCCTTAAAAGCAATATTAAAATGGTGGGTCTTCAACTCCCTTTTAAAACTAAGGACGGTCGGGCAGTCTCGCACCTGACGAGGTAGAGAGTTCCACAGGGTAGGTGCCATAAAACTAAATGATCTAGCACCAGATGTTTTCAAACGTAGCCTGGGAATCTCCAGCAATCCCTCGTCAGTGGATCGGAGGGGGTGAGAGGGACTATAGGGGCACAGGAGTGAGCATATGTTTAGGTTCTCCGGCCTCTGCACTTACAAGAGTCACTACTGGCCCTAAATCATCTCAGTGGCTCATCTTTGCACCACCTCCAGCATGTCAATATCCTTTTTGTGGTAGGAGCACACGTGCTGCACACAGTACCCCAGGTAGGGCTTGACTATGGATCTGTTCAGCAGTAGTACAATGTCTTTTCTTCTGCTGGTGAACCGCTACTTATACAACATAGCATCCTGTTTACCCCCACCATTGCCTTGCTATATTGTGCATATGGTTCCAGACTGCTCATGATTGCAATCCCCAGGTCTTTTTCTTCCTTGGGCACCATGACAGTCACTTGCCTAGTCTACACTCAGAGTTGTGGTTCTTCTTCCTTATGTGCATGACCTTGCACTTTTTTTGCCTAGAACCCCAGTTGTCAGATTTGGAGCATCTTTCCAACTTTGCTAGATCCTCTTCGGATCCCTGATCCCCTCCTCCATGTCCATCCGAACATAGAGCCTAGAATCATCTGCAAAGAGGCATATTTTTCCCTTTATGCTGTCCCCAGTGTCATTTATGAATATGTTGAATAGAACTGGACTATGCACTGGCCCCTGTGGAACCCCACTGATGACCTCCCTCATCCGGGATTACACTCCTCTCACCCTCCACTTTAAGTTCTCTTCTTTAGCCAGTTTGCCACCCATCTGGTCATCTTTTCCTCCTACTCAAGAGCCTCCAAATTCTTGATCAATCTCTTATATTGGCTTGAGTCAAAGGCCTTGTTGAAGTCCAGGTAGAGTATGCTCACTGTCTGGACACCCTTTTAAAGCAGTCAAAGAATCTGATTAGATTTGTATAGATTTAGCTGTCTGCCATAAACCTATGGTGTCTGTCATCCTGGAGTCTCTTGGCTACGATAAACTTGACCAAACTTTCCAAGAAAATGTGTTTCATTAGCTTACCAGCTACTGGTGTCAGGCTAATTGGTCTGTAGTTCCCCAGCTTGCCTCTTGACCCACTCCTGTGCATTGGTACTACTTCAGCAGTATCATTCTTGTGTCAATGTTGTTCTAAAACAGATCTGTTAGAGAGCTGCTAGAACTGCCACCATTTCCCTTAGCACTCTAGGATGCATGCCATCAGGCCTAGGTGACTTACTCACCTTGAAGGCCCTGAGTCCCTTGAGGACCCTTGCTCATCCTTGCTTCATCTATCTCCCCATTGCTATCCTCCCTTGCCCATCAGAATTGCGTGGACATGCATAAGCTAGCAGCTGAATTTATTTTCAATAGAATCACCCAGTTACCCAGATGTCATTTGCAACAAGGCAGAAGCAAAGGTTCACAGCAAGATCAGAAATGAAATAGCTGAGTTCACTGCTTGGCTGACAGACATATGTAGAACTCTGCAGCTTTCTGTGTCCAGTTTCTGATTCTGCATATAAATTTCACAAAACTGAATTTTATAATTCTTCTTAGCTCAAGCAAAAGTATTGGACATACTCATATGCTACATTACTGACAGATTTGTTGTGTTGTCTATTTTATTTAACATTAGACTTATGCTAATCCATCAGTATTTGAATAAATTAATATTTTACAAACATTGGGCCTGATTCTCAAAAAGGGTACATCTGGGGTAACTTGACTTGTGCTAAAAAAAAATCGTGCAAGTAGCAAGTTACGCCAGCTGTTGTGACATACGGTATTCTGCAAAACAGCCAGCGACATGCCACAGGCAGCTTGCACCAAAGTGGACTTGTGCTACCAGTTATGCCTTAAACCCCCTGCGCCATGGTGCTAGGGTGTCTACTGCAGCAGTTGCGACCTATTTTGGAAGGGCAGCAACACAGCCCACCAAGGCGTTATTCTCCATCAACCCCTGGGGGGGGAAAACCATCGACATAAGTTACACATGCATATAGCTGGTGTAACTGTACATACACCTCCAGAGGTTGCCTGCATGTGCAGACCACCCACCATGCCGAAGGTATGCCACCCTACCCCCAATACTACCCTGACCCCAAAACCACAAAAGCCCCTCAGAGTTAATTGCGCCCCCCAACCAATGCCATGACTGAGAAACAACATGGTAATGCCCCATAGGGCTAACCATGCCCCCCAATACCAAAAAAATCCACAATGCTGCAGCATGTCCCTGACCCCTGGTACATGTAAAATAGCACTACAGGGCTGCTGCATGCCCCCAACCACCAGTTCATGTAAAATAGCCCTCAGGGCTACTCACGGCCCACCCCTATGCCCCAATCCCCGAACCCATGTCTTGGCACTTTCACTAACTGTATTAAAATGAATAACAAATACCAGTTATCCCTGGTACTCTAGTGGCCCCCCACCCAGCAGTGCCAGACCACCATGCATCCCTCCTACCCAGTCGGTGACTGGCATAGCCCACCTCTCACCACCACAGCCAGCTGCCAACTGAGCTCCATCTGAGCACATACTATATGTAGTACACGCTCAATGAATGAACTGTTATTCATTTATTGAGTGTGTACTATATACAGTATGCGCTGAGACAGAGCTCAGTAGATGGTTGGCTGTGGTGGTGGTGAGAGGTGGGCTGTGCCAGTCGCTGGCTGGGGACAAGGTAGTGGGAGGTGTGGAGTAGTCTGGAACTACTGGGTGGGGGGCTACTAGACTACCGGGGTAACTGGGATTTGTTTTTTCATTTTAGTTCAATTAGTGAAAGCACCAGGACATGGGTTTAGGAATCTGGAATAGGGAGTTGGGGGGGGCTGTTACTATTGTGGGGCTCAGGACATGTGGGATTGTCCAATAGTCCAGAGGGGCTTTTGTGTTTACACATTGGGGGACTGCGGGGCTATATTTTTACACATTGGGGAACTGGGGATGGTGTGGTCTGATAGCCCTGCAGGGATCTTCAGGCTTGGGGACTTGGGCTGGGGGGGTACTTGCACCCTACATGACTGTGGATGTGGCTTGCGACATGCCCCTCAAGTACGCCCTTCATTTGGCGTACCTGTGGGAATGTCACAAATTGCAGGACTTAGCTGCAGGGACCCTGCCCCTTACAGAATCAGGTTCAGGGTCCTTGGTGCAACTGCATTCCTTGCATGTCGCAACTTGCGATATGCGTAGGGGTGCTTATAGAATCAGGCCAATTATGTTTATGTTTTGTTAAACTTACACATAAAATCAAGGTTTACCCATTATTGTTGAAGTTACTAGAGAGATGAATATTCATGAAGAACAGCGGATCTATCTTTAAACAGCCGACAGTTGTTCTGAGCACACTTTTCCATGGAGTAGCCTGCATGCGTGGTACATGTTTACATTTCCCATACCATCTGAATTACAGCACCAATCGCATTTGCTTCTAACTTCAATGATGGGGAAGCAGCATTTGCATCTGAAAGACATACTCTTGTGAAGGAACATAATGAGAGCCAGTATGTGTGTTAAAAATAATCAATTTACAGTTGCAGCAGTGAATTCTGATAATACAGTTGATGCTTAAAAACAGCTCTTGTGTGCCTCTGCTTATCATATTAATCCCTAAACATTTTAGATAGGAGACCAATTTGTCTGCGAAAACAGGTGCTATAACATTTTATATCACTTTTTCATCCTCAGAGCTTCCTGCCTGCCAATCTACTGCTGCTGCACTAAATGTATGTGTGGGAGGTGTGAAAACGCAGATTATTTTTTTATGAGTTCATATAGTACATATTAGCAACCTTCCCCCCACCATCCCAGTTGTACTCTCTGGAAAAGACACCCTGATTTCTAGTAACTTTTACTTCCAGACAAGATTTGCAATGATTGAACCTTCTGCCCTGCCAGAACAACATATCACATTCATTTGGTAGTTCGTCTTCAGTTAGTCCCTGAGAGAATGACTGCTATTTTATTCCCCTGAAAGGCCTCATAATAGGATGAGCAAATCATCAGGATGAAAAAAAAAATATTAAATGTTACCAAAAAGTAAGGCCAGTAAGAATAACCTTGTGTAGTGTAGCACACAAAGCCTTATTAAAAATATTATAGGATCACCACATGGGATGACAGCAAGTATATTTTTATAATATCTATTGGATTATTTTTAATTGCAGCATGCAGTGCAAAAACTGTGCATCTGCTAAGCCTGTTAATGGTCACACTGAAGAATGTATGATTTCTACTTTTCAGAGTATGCTTTCCTTTTGATTGCATGGATGGTTATGTCAGAGTAAGAAAAAAGTCTCTTGATTTAAAAGACTTCCTAAAGTTGACCATTGGATTGTAGGGGCTATATGCACTTGAAGCTATACTATACATCGTTAAGTAGCAGTGCATATAGCAAACACATACATTGCAGAATGTCATTCTTTTGGATTCACTGCTTTTCTGGAAAACTGTCACAGGATTCTTTTCAGCACTTTCTCTCCAAAAAAAGGGCTAAGGTAAGAATAACAAATTCTGGTCAGAGCCGATATGGCTGTGGAGAGCTTTTGGGATGCTTTTACCCATTATTTCTAATGAATTTGCACAATGCAGATCTATGCAGAGGCAGTTTCTATGTGGTCTTCCTTTTACACGTATTTACAATGTGTTGTCCTAGAATATGCCTGATGATTGCTATATATTTAGCCTGGATAGTTCACAGAAGAAATGGCATTTTATTTTCAGTGGGGCTCTACAGCTACACAATATTATGCTGCATTGTGTAAAGTCAGAATGCACCAAAAACAACATTTTACAACTGGGGGGATATATTAAGTGCTGGATCGATGCACTAGCAGAAAGATGTGTTGCACAAAGAGGGTGCACCAGTTGGTTCTGATACAATATTTAAAGAGAATGCACCACTGGTACAGGGTGGTATACAGTGAAGCCCACCAGGATGAAGCGCACCACTGCAGAATTCTGCAGTAGAGTTACTGCAGCAAATAATGCAATTTCACAGGGGATTTAATCCCTTTTGTCATGCAGTAAACCTGTGACAGTGTGCTTGATCCTGGCAGGCCTCATCGTACAATTTGAAAATGTGACCCTGGATGGGAGTCACAGTGCAGGCAGCCACCAAGTCAGGCGCATCCAGGGTGGCCCCAACTGAATACCTTCCAGGGGGAATGTGTGGCACATACTAATATGCACAGCAGCCCTCATGGGTGATATTCAGTCCTGGTATGCAAATGAACTAATTGAGCATGCAGGGTGCAAAGGGGCCTTATGCATGCTCATTACCAGCCCATTTGCATGTTGGCATGGAGATAAATGTGCCAGAGCAGCTCTCGCCCCCAAGACCTGACCCCAATTGCTCCCATGTGGGACAGGCCCTGAAGTCTCTGGTGGTATAGTGGCACTCCCCCACCCGTTCCAGCAGCCCCAATCATATTAGAGTCCAGGCTGTTTTGGTTCCATATTGTAGGGACCCCATTGCCATCCCTAATTGCACCTGAATACATCTATAGTCCATATCCATAGTGTAGTGGCCTCCGCTCCCCCTCAATGGTGCACCCCTCCCTGCCCCCCAGCCCATCCCATTGTGACGACTGGCTCTGTAATGGAATCATACCACTCTATTGATTGGTGGTGGAGCACTTGCAGTAGGATGCTGGAATATGTTATGTGTAGGCACAAGCTGTATGTGAGTGATAACATCCAGTGGCCATACACCTCAGGCACTTGCATGCGGATGGATCATCCCAGTGCCATTGCACTGCTCAGTGTGGGTGATGGCTGATGCTGTACCCACTCACACAGGTCCCACAACAGGCATGTTACTGCCAACCTCCCATTCATTTGTACTGCTGGGGAACTGTGGATGAACTATCCATACCCTGAAGTGTACACTGCAAATGGCATTACAGGATACCACACCCCCTGGCACCAGGGATACCTCAGCAGTCTGGAGGGTGGCATGTTACACAGGGGAATGGGGGGAGTGTGGACTTACAGTGGTGTATGACAGAAGGAAGATACAGCCTCGGCAAGGCATGCACTGGAGGTATGTAAATTTCCTCTTCAGTTTGCCAGGAACGTACACATGGCTGCATACACTGGTGGATCTGCAGTTGGTGTGGTGTCCCAATGCATAGTACAGCCAGTTGGGTCATGCCAGAATGCAGGTCCCTGGCCTGGGTTCAGTACAATCAATGGCTGGCCATGGCAGGGAGTGGAGGGCAGTGCCAGTCTTTGCAACAGGTTGGGTATGGAGGGAGTGAGGGTGTCTGTGTGCAGGGGTGGTGGATGGGAGTCCTCTAGACTATGGATATGTACCATGGTTTCCTCTGGTGTGATTGGGTCTGGGGGAGGCCCTACACTATGGAGCTCTTCAGGTATAGAGTTGGCTAGATTGGGGATGGAAAGGGGGTACCTCTAGTCCACCAGGGCTGCCAGACTGCTGTGCACGTGGGTGCACATCTGCAGCCTGCCTGTGGATGGCTGGCCAGGTTAGACCAGCTGCTCATGGCCTAACTGTGGGTCACAGTGCTCTGGACTGTGAGGGGCACATTCCCACTGAATATGCTGCAGCATGGCATATGCATGGGACTGCCCCTTTGACTTGAATGGCATACCATTTGTGTGTGCCCTGGCCCATTCCCTTGTGGTCGGCGCATCCCACACATTTGAATATCATGCTGCTGCGCATTCTTGGAGTTGTGCAGCACATCTTTCTTTTCCACTAGGATGCGCTGTTTATCTCCTTTGAATATGGGGGCCCTAGACTAGGTACCCTGAATAAATACATTATAAAAATGGTAAAATCATGACCCCACTGAAAACAAGATATTGCATCTAATCTGGGACAGCCTGAGTAAATACAGTGAAAAATGTGTAAATGAACATCCCTGTGATAATGAGATGCAGCATCTTCCCTGCCCTATCCAGGATACAAAATATAGGATAAGAAATATTCAGTGCTCCCAGATCCAAATAACCATTACCCTGTAAAAAGCCTTCATTTCCCCTGTGATTTCCCCACAGTGGCATGTTCAAATCCCTGTATAAATCCCTGTAGATTTTCCCAAAAGCCACTGGTTCCTTATTTATGACTTTGTTCTTTATTATATCAGCAGCCTTTTATTAGGAAAAGAGCTCTGATTTGCTGCTCAGTATTAATATTATATATCAAGATAGCCTTGGAATGATTTGGATTTACGTGCTATGCCTAAGGCATAATCGGGGACTATATGAAATAACAAATGTCACGCTCATTATTTCATGAACTATACTCAAAATTAGTAATCACAAGTCAGACAATCTTTCAAAAGTTACTAGTAATGCCTGTAAACAAATTTATTGCAAATAAATAAGAGATATTTCCATATGTGTGTGTGTGTGTGTGTGTGTGTGTGTGTGTGTATATATATATATATATATATATATATACACAAATGAGGGTGAGTGGTAAATGAGTGACATAAAACAGCGTATCATCCACTGCAGTGTGATATTTTTACCCTCTGCTCTACTGTGATGATATCAGACATTTACACACACAGGTCACAAAAGGTCACTGATATCATCACCCTAGGCAGCTTTCCCCTCACCATGCAAGAAACACCTGTCCTGTTACCATAGACACAAATGCAGAACTACCTTACAGGTCTCACTGCTGCCTACAGCTAACTCAGTGAGCATTACAAAACACACCTATCCCCCCCCTCAACTTCCAGCTCATTACTGTTATGCTCTCAACTTGATGCAGCCAGAATTCCAAACAGCACAGCTTTACAGAACAGTCTAAACTACTGCCTGCAGCTAACTCAACTACCACTGAAATACACTCTCACTTGTTCCTCAAACTCTGATTCTCACCCATTACAATTACTGTTACAATCTCAACTTCACTGCAGCCAGAATCCTAAAGGCACAATTTCACAGAACACTCTGCAGTCTGCCTGCAGCTAACTTAATTACCACTGAAAACAGTATCAGCTGTTCTGACACTCTGCCTCTCAGCTCATTACAATTACTGCGATGCTCTTAGCTTCATTGCAGCCAGACTGCTAAACAATACAGCTTCACAAAAGTATGTTTCTCACTCCTATCTAAAACTAATTCATTTAGCATTGCAAAACACAATCTTGTGTCTCTCACAGTTTAAAACACAGCCAGCCCATTCAGAAAAGCTCACACACAGAATGAGCAAACACATAAACAGGAACAGAACACAAGACAGCATAAAAAAACTTCTGAAACTCTTGGCCCTATTGTATATATTGAATACATGATGGGCAGATCGTGTGCTATGGCAAATATTGTCACTCCTGCATCGTGAGCTTGGATATCTCACTTGTGCCTTAGGCACTCATGAGATATCCAGAGCTCACTCTGCAGGAGTGACAATATTTGCCATATCACACTCATGCCCATCATGTATCCCATATATATATATATATATATATATATATACACATATATATGCTATTTTTGCATCTTATGGTTGTTAGTATTCAGACAAATTCTCATAGACTTTTTTCTGTCCACCTGATGGAATCTTGAATGAGTTAAGTAAATGTTATTATGTTCTTCAAGTCCCTGATCCAGCAACTCAGTAAACAGATACTCAGTATATCATATTATAAAATGACAAAAAACAGTCTTCTGTTTCCAGTTGTTTAATCAGGAATTTTATAAATGGTATAAGTTATTTTTGTTACATCTATGTTGGTCCAATAAAAGGTATCAAATTATTTGCTTCTGTATCACTCATGGTTTGTCAGCAGTTGATTCATTAGATGAGGTCTCCCCTTGCAAGGAGTTTGACTGTTTCTCTACCCTTCTCCCAAACAGACACACACACATATACACACACAAGAGATCTCAGTAGCTCTTATCTGTTATGTTTGGGAAGCAGACCACAGCCCTTACTGTCAAAAATAATATATTTAGTCTGGGTAGTTCACTGAAGACCTGGCATTTTATCAGATAAGTCTTGAAAGGTTAAAAACACAGTATAAATCTTTACCAAATTTGCTCAGAAAGAGTAAAATTTATGAGGTATGAATCTTTCTTGAAAGATATTCATTCCCAACTGAAGTTAGTAGCAAACACTGTTTAAATGCTAGGCATTTAAATGTGCAAGTTGTTGCATTTTGAAAGGGGGTAAGCAAATCTTCAGTTTAATAGGCAACCGATATTTAACAAGTTGTTTCAGTTTCCTAATGGCCATCTGATAAGCAGCTTGGAGTTATGTCTACAGCATTCTAAACAGAATGAAAGGATTAATTTATTTTAGTTGTCATAGTGATTTGCAGATGTGTAAGGATACATTAAAAAGTTCAAAAAATGTATTCCAAGATACTACAATAGAGTCCAATACTCCAGATGTCCAATAATCGACTTCCTGGAGCTACCCCCTCATTTCTCTGCTACCTCTACTGCCTGACTGCCATCCACAGGCCCCCCCCTTCATTTGACTGATTGGTCCTAATAGTCTACCACCCTCTTTTCATGCTGCACTGTTAGCTTTTAAATTCCCAGCCAGGGACACTTCTGTGCTTCCTTATCAACCTCCAGCCTTACATCACAAACCTCTGTGGGCATACATAATCTCAAGCTGCTACTGACATTCCTACTCTTACAAGCAGGAGATGTAGAGCCAAACCCTGGGACAAATACACCGCATGGATTAAACTCTTCCAGCACTTTCCAGCTACCCTAGGCTTAAACATTGCACACCTAAATATATGCAGCCTCCCACATATGCTAACCGTGCTACAACCCAATGTCCTAGCTTCAAGACTAGATGTCATGATTATCTCCGAAACCTGGCTAAAGCCTCATCACCTCGATGCTGAATTATCAATTCCAGGATACACTATCCATCGCTATGACTGTCCAGGAACCAAAAGAGGTGGAGGTATGACCATGTACATCTCTTCATCACTCCTGTTCTCCCCAGTCATGCTACCTTTGCCCACACAGACCATTGATGCCTTATTAATAAAAATGTGTCTGCCTCACTCAGTTCCTATATTTATAACCAGTTCCTACGGTCCCACCGACTCCCCTACATCCTCTATCCTTGATCACCTGGCCACCCTAAAATCACACGCATCTAAAATGGTGCAGGATCTGCAAGAGAAGCCATATGAGGAGAGACTAAAGGAGCTTAATATGCATACCCTTGAGGAAAGGAGGGAGAGAGGGGACATGATTGAAACTTTTAAGTACCTCAGTGGAATCAACAAAGTCCAAGAGGGTAGCATATTTCAGAAAAAGAGATGTGCAAGAACAGGGGGACACAATTTGAAGATAGAGGAGGGACAGCTCAGGGGCAATGTGAGGAAGTATTTCTTCACAGAGAGGGTGGTGGATGCATGGAACAGCCTTCCCGAGGAGGTTGTGGGGTCTAAAACTCTGGGCAAATTCAAGAATGCATGGGACAGACATAAGGCAATTCTTGTGGGGGGGGGGTAGGAAGAATTAGGCTGTTGGTTAACTAGGATCTGCAGCTTATCCAGTAGGTAGGGAAATGGGCAGACTAGGTAGGCCAAGCGGTCCTTATCTGCCATCAAAGTCTATGTTTCTATGTTTCTCCATTTTCAAACTACAGATAGCAAAATGGCTGTAGGCTCTGCCCACAGTCATAAAAACATATGAGAAAGCTGCTTGACATCTACTGCACTCAGTACAATTCAGTTTTCTTTTACTATAAAAAGAGAATGGATAAAAGGGTAAACCAGCTTCTTAACTCCATATTGAGAATTCCAGTGTGATGGGGCAATTCAGTTACAAAGGCTCAACTACATAGGCTTCCTGGTTCAGAATACATTCACACTGGCTGCCTATTCTAGCCTTCCCTGACCAGTCCTTATAACTATAGCCCCACTGACCACTGTTTTATTTTCCCAATCAAGCTGTTTTGCTTTGTAGAGTTGTTCCTGGACTGTTTACTTAGAGTCAAGCACTCATTATATATGCTTATAATGTTTTTTTGTCTGTTTATTTGTTTTGTTTTGTTTTTTGTTGTTTTTTTCAATTTGTGAGTGAGTTCCTTTCCTGTTTTGTTTTGTGAGTTTTGTGGTGAAACTCCCTCAGCCTTCAGAAATGGCATTGAAAAACACAGTAAGCTCTTCTCTTTCTGAATACTACTCATAGGCAGCTTAAGAGTACTTTTAAGTGGCCACAAAATCTGAGACCAGAGTCAGACAAGAAACCAACTTAAAAAAATATATATTCAGACATGCACATATGAGTATGCCAGAGGAATGTTAAGGCAGAATTATGAGTTACTATTAATTAGCTAAATATATATTTTGTCAGATCCGTACTAGAAATATTCACTTCACAAGGGCCACCGGCAAAACAGATGCTGCACTGAAGGTTTAATAACCAATTGTTAAATGTCAGTTGCCATGTCTGGCTAAATGTAGCAATTATCTTCTCTAAAAGGAGTGCCATATGCCATAGGATGACACCTGTTACGTCCAAGTCAGTGTACTGTATATACACTGTACATCCACACAATAAGCAGACAACCTTTTGATATAGTGCAGTACAGAGCAGCCACAGAGACCTGTTTCTCAAGTCGTTATGACATAATGGGACAGTGAGTGTTATGGAGACTTTCTAATTCACTTAATCACTTGCAGAACAGCAGACACTACTCCTTGCTCTGTTACAGTTTAGGTCTGAGTATTATAAAAAAAGGAGAGTGTAGAGCAGTATTTTCAAAAGGATTTCTTCCTTTCTGTGCTTAAGGAAAACTTCTTCTGAAAGTAAGATCCACTTATCTTTTTAACATGAACTTCTTAATTACTGACATACCTTGGCAGCATGAGGCATTCAAATTAAAGGGCAAAGGAGTGGTCATGAAAGACAAGCTGCCACTCCAGCTGTGTACTACAGGTCATTATTACTATATAAATAAACTAGAGAAAAAAATATTTTAAAAATCTAATTACCACACAGCACTGAGGGTTTCAACCTTGGTCAAGTACAGGCAGGCCTATTGACGGTCTGTCATAAAATCCTAGCACTCTGCAGCAGTAAGGTAGAAGGTAGATTGCAGCGCATGCAAAGGACCCACATTAAAGTCACCAAGAGACCTAACATGTCTCTAGGGACCACTGTTCTTCACCCTGCTTTACTCTGTAGCACTTCCATAGCCTGTCATAATTGTTCTGCTATAGATGCAGTCTCTTTCAATGTAGCATGTATTGAATGTCTGAATTGCTACAGTTGAATTAAAAAAAAAAAACTGGACAAAATGTCCCTCTTTGACTCTTATCGATGAAATATTTAAGGAGTAGAGTCAGTTTAGGTAGCAGTGATCCCTCCATTTGTGGCCTAGCCAAATAGAGGTATGGGGATCAAACTGGATCTTGCAGGTAGAGAGGCCCAAGTCACTAACATTATGGACTTCCCATAAGACAATGTAAAGATTGTTGTGGCTATAATGAAAATAAATTGAAAAGCATATGGGAAAGACTACAAGGCACAAGGATGAGCTGGGTAAGGTAGGAGGCCCCATGATTAGTCTTGTTGGAGGGGCTCACAAAATCACAAAGTTCTCTCAGTGAAGTAGCTTTGGTCGAGTGCAAATAATGGTAGCCACATACAGTAAGCTGCTGCTTTCTATGTTACCAGGGCCCAAATGATTGGCCAAATAATTACTGAGACCAGAAATCAGCAGAATCTTCTGGCTGAACTATTTTTATTTATTGAAGAGAAATCGGAATTACAATCCTTTGTGTCACAGACTCCTTTGCAAAGGCTCCTTATCAGTACGAAAAAGGTTAGAACATTACAGCAGACAGAAATTATACACAAATAGAACAGCTCAGAGGAATATACAGAAATTACATTGTAGGGTAACAGCATCCAGGATCTTAGAGAAAACCCTAGCTCAATAATTGAGAGATACTGTCGGTTACAATTCCGAAGGGTCATTAACAGAATCCCAAGACCGAGTTTATATACAGTGAGTTTGTAAGACCTGAGTATGTAGTCATTGGTAAAGCTAAACATTTTTTCATTACTGCACCGGGATATCATTCTGCAACTACGCTAGTACTGTTTACAGCTGTCCTCCTTATGAGATTCAGGGTGGAGAGGAGTATCAATAAACTATTTTAATCTATTCTGAAAAGTATGCCAATGACATAGTTTCTGTATTAATGCTCATACAACATATAATCTGAGAAGGGAAAAAAGGTGAGATCAGTTAATTTGTAGATGATACTAAGTGTGTGGTTGAGTTGATAATTAAAAAGGCATCTGGTATATGAAAAGGGGACCTACAGAGGTCAAACATAGAAACACAGAATTTGGCAGCAGGTAAGGTCTGTTTGGTCCACCCAGTCTGCCCATTTGTTCCTGCCTATATTGTCATTGCAATCCTTACTTGATCTCTGTCCCACCCTTTCTTCTTAACTAATATTACCTTGTGCCTATCCCATGTCTGCTTGAAGTCCACCAGTGTTTTCACCCCCACCACCTCCACTAGAAGACTGTTCCAAGCATCCACCACTTTTTTGGTGAAAAAGCACTTTCTCACATCTTTCCTAAATTTACCTCTTTCTAGCTTCATTGCAAGTCCCCTTGTTCATGTGCATCTTTTAATTGGAACATACTTCTTGCTTACCTTATTTAACTCCATGAGATATGTATAGGTCTCTATTATATCTGTCCTCTCCCACCTCTCTTCAAGGGTCTACATATTGCGGTCCTTCAATCTCTTCTCATAGGGCTTCTGATGTAGGCCATACACCATTTTGGTTGCCATCATCTGTACAACTTCCACACTGTATATGTTTTTCCTAAGATGTGGTCTCCAGAACTGGATACAGTACTACAGGTGGGGTCTCACCGGTGACTTATACTGTGGCAACACCACCTTCCTGCTTCTATTGGTGATACCCATCTTTATGCACCCCAGCATCCCACTGGTCCTAACTACTGCATTGTTGCACTCTCTCACGAATTTGAGGTCATCTGATATGATTACTCCCCAGTCTGTTTCCTGTTTGGTGACAGCCAACACCCCTTCTTCCATTTTATGCTACACCTCTGGGTTTTTGTGCCCAATCAAAAATGATTATCAGTAGTCTGGCATCTAAAGTTCTGCACTTTTTTGCATTGAAACCCAGTTATCATGCCCGTGACCACTCCTTGAGTATTTCCCAGGTCCCTGCACATACTTTTCTCCCTATCTGGAGTATGTACCTCATTGCAGATCCTGCTGTCATCTGCAAAGAGGCATACCTTTCCTTCCAGCTCTTCTGCAATGTCACTTATAAAGACATTAAAGAGGACTGGTCCAATTATTCAGCCCTGAGGCACCCTGCTAGTCACTCTCCCTTCCCCAGAGTAGAACTCTGTTTACCACAACCCTCTGTTGCCTATCCATTAACCAATTTTACACTCAGTTTACCATATTGGAACCAACCCCAAGCTGTTCAGATTTCTTATGAGTCTCATACGTGGCATAGTGTTGAATGCTTTCTAAAATATAAGTAGGCCATGTCCACCACCGCACCCTGATGTGTTTCTTTGGTTACCCAGTCAAAGAAATCTATCAAAAATGATTGTCAGTAGTCTGGCAGATAAAGTTCAATACTAAGAAATGTTAGGACATACATACTGGCAAGAACAACCCCAAGACAGAATATTGGCTTGCAGGGGTAAAAAATTCAGTAACCACTGAGGAAAGGAATCTAGGGGTAACCATCATGGACAACATAAAGGTACAGAAGCAATGCAATAGGTAATGGGAATGCAAACAGAGTACTCTGTTGTATAGGAAGAGGATTCTTTAGTAGAAATGAGAGGATGATTTTGCCTCTGTACCAATCCTTGGCACGGCTGCAGCTGAAGACTTGGAACAGATGAAGAAGAAGAATCAGCATTTATATAGCGCTTTTCATACACCTTATCCCAATGTGCTTTACAAGCAATGCTAGACTGGTCGTGAAGTGACTGAATGTGTGGTGGCGGCCATATCGCACATCATCACCCACACACAGCCTGGATAATTGCATGAACTGGTTTATGGGAAGGGGAATGTTGGCTAGGACACTGGGAATGTTCCCTTCTCTTTGCGAAGAGTGCCCTGGGTTCTTTTACCTCCACCTGGACACCCACCAGGACAACACCAGGATGGGCAGAAGGGACCTCGGTTTAACGTCTCATCTGAAGGATGGCACACCCCACCAGTACAGCACCCCCAATACTGCACTCAGTTGCTAGCGATTTTAGGTGCAAGTCCAATCCTGGTGTGGGATGAGAACACTTGACCTTCTGGTCCTGAGGCAGATGTGCTACCAACTGAGCCACACTGACACCCAACTGTAACCTTCAACTGAAAAGAAGGATTGAAATACACTGGAGACAGTGCAGCAAAGGGTAACCATGATGCTTCAGAGACTGCAAGGCAGGGTATATGAGGAGAGACTGTGCACCCTGAACATGTACATCTTGGATGCCAGAAAAGACAAGGGGGAATAATTGAAACTTTCAGTTGAAGAAGAGCATCAAAAAGTCAACAGCCAGAATCTGTTCAAATGCTGTGGGGGATCCATCGCTAGGGGCATGGCTACAAATCCATTGGGATGGAGTTCAGAAGGGTTGTGAGAAAGCATTTCTTCATGGAGAGGGTAGTAGTAGGTCAAACAGTTTGCCTACAGCTGTGGTGGAGTTGAAAACTCTAGAGTGCTTCAAGTGAGGGTGGGACAGATATAAGGGGTTAATTAAAGAAGGACGTGTTCAGTGGGTGGCACAGTCAGCAGGAGGTATTGTAGTGCACATGCAGCAGTAGGCTGACGTGGGCAGGAATAGAACAGATTGGATGGACCTTGGTTATTTTCTGAGTAAAACATTGTTTCTACTGTATGTTTCTGTATTTCATCTTGACTTAGATTTACACAACACTTGAAGAACATACCTAAGTCATTTAAAAAGTTGTGTAATGTCTATTTCAATAAAATGACAGTTACTATCAGCTTTTTCCATCAAAACAGTTAGTCAGGTTCTTAATGTTTAAGCTCCCATGAGGTGGCAGCAAAAGAATAAACTGGGAGCCATATACACAGTTGTGGTTAGAGATGGTGGGTTTCCAGTGTGCAGAC
The DNA here is from genome assembly GCA_016271365.2 of Neoceratodus forsteri. Taxonomy (NCBI): domain Eukaryota; kingdom Metazoa; phylum Chordata; order Ceratodontiformes; family Ceratodontidae; genus Neoceratodus; species Neoceratodus forsteri. The sequence continues at coordinate 602,288,273 of CM057449.1, read as the reverse complement.
AGTTGCACTGTACCGCTGTCCCTAAAAACTGCCATACACAAAAGTCTGCAATTCTCTTCATAGAGCAGATTTCACCCCGTGTCAGTGTTGCACAGCCTACATTAATTATGCAAATGCTTAATACAGATGTCAGCAGTCACACGATAGGTGCTCTGCCACTAACATCATAGAATTTTATTTAGTTTTTATTTTTCATGTAAGTGCACTACACAAAAAAAATTATTATTTTCTGACATGCCCCAGAATTTGCCAGGTACCAGCTGGAGGGGTTAAGGCACTGCATAGCACCAGTAATGTGGTGCCACTCCATGAACTATGCCCTTGGCTACCAGTACTACTGATGCAAAAATCCGTCACCCCCTCTATCATACTGTTTTGCCAACTTCATGGTCATGGGCATCCTGATTCATACTACTCCTTAATGGTCCTTACTGGTGGTCTAGTGTCACAAACATTCTGCTGTTGTTTAATATTTTTCTCTGCTGTCCAGTGGATCCTACCTTTTTTAGCCCTGTTCCCATCCCTGTTGATGTTCAGCAGTACTATGTGCCACCAAACCTTTCCCCGACACAACATCACAGAAGCATAGAAACATTGAAATTGTCTGCAGAAAAGGACCACTTGGCCCACCTAGTCTACTCAGAAAACAGGTTTTGCCTAGTGCATTATCCTGTTAAAATATAAATAAAACTTGAACTCAGAAGGTCCTTACCTAGTCTGTCTCAGCAGACCCTAATTGGTCTTCAGTGACACTCTCACCTCCCTGCCCATTTCCTAATAGTTGCGTATGTCTATCCTATGCATACTTGAAGTCTCCTGATGTTTTTTGCCTTGACCACTTCCTCTGGCAGTCTATTCCAGGTGTCCACCACTCTTTCAGTGAAGTAGTACTTCCTCACAACCCTCCTATACTGCTACCTCCAGCCTCATCTAATGTCATCTGGTTCTGTTGCTCATCTTCATTTGAAAAATACTCTGTTCCTGCACCCTGCTCATTCCCATGAGGTACGTGTACGTATCTACCATGTTCTTTCTTACTCTCCTGTCTTCTAGGTGTACATGTTGAGATCCCTCAGTCTCTTCTTGTAGGGTGTTTGGTGGAAACCCTCTACCATTTTAGTTACCATCCTCTGGATTGCCTCTACTCTGTCTATGTCCTTTTTGAGGTGTGCCTTCCAGAACTGAATACAATACTCCAGGTGGGTTCTCACCAGCAAGTGATACAGTGGCAACACCACCTCCCATCTCCTGCTAAGGATACCTCTCCCTGTGCATCACAGAATCCCACAGGCCCTACCCACTGATTTGTCACATTGCCCTGCCACAATGAAGTCTTCAGATATGATAACCCCAAAGTCCCTTTCCTGCTAAGTGACTAACAATACCTCCCCCAGTCTATACTCAGTTCTATTTTGTTCCTATGCTGTAGATGCATGATTTTGCACTCTTGTGACATTGAACCCAATTGACATGCTCTTGACCAATCCTTAAGTTTCCCAAGATCTTTAAGCATTCTTTCTGCACCTTCATTATTGTAAACCTTATTACAGAGTTTGTTATCATCTGTAAAAAGGTATATCTTCCCTTCTAGTTCTTCTGCAATGTCACTTATGAAGACATTGAAGAGGACTGGTCCCAGTGCTGAGCCCTGCAACACCCCACTAGTCACTCTTCCATCATTAGAATAAATTACTTTAACCACCACCTTCTGTTGTCTATCCATTAACAAGATTCTAACCCAGTTCTACACCTTGGATCCTACCCCTAGGCTGCTCAGTTTATTAATCAGTCTCCTGTGTCGCACATCATTGAAAGGCTTGCTATAGTCCAAATAGGTCATGTCCACTGCCATCCCCCCAATCTATTTCCCTGGTCAACCAGTGAAAGAACTCAATCAGATTTGTCTGGCATGACCTTCCTCCCCCAATGAATCTATGCTGCCTTTGGTCATACAACCCACTGGATTCAAGACACACTGCCAATCATTTTTTTTCACAGCATTTCCACTAACTTCCCAGCCACTGTTGTGAGGCTCGGTGCCTAGAGTTACTTGCCTATACCTGCTGCTGCCCTTATGTAGGAATTTTGGCCCACAAGGAAACAACCACTTGAGGAACTAATTTTTCTAGTTCTGTCCATAGGGTTACTATGTCAGGTGACTGGGAGTGAGGGTGTCAGTGAGCCACTATGCATAGCACTGTGGGTCTCTGCATTCTGGTGTCTTCATTAACATGGCTTCCCACTGTCCATTTACCTGTGCTGTTGCACTGACCTGTGGGATAGGATTACAATCTTTATGTATAGTACATTGGGGTGTAAGTTAGAAATTTGTTGCAAAGTGATAACTGAGACCAATTTGTGGCACAGAGTTGTGGCTATGCATTGATCTGTTAGGATTAGGTCAGACTTGTTTGCACATGAGGCTATCTCATTGTGCCCATAAAGTTTACATCAACAGTAATAAGAACTTGAAGCTAGTTAAGTATTCATATGTTCATGGATGCTTTCTGTAAAATATCTGCTGCTGTCCACTGCTATAAGATTGCATGAGCAAAACTTGAGTGCCAGGAGGAATTTTGGGAACCCTAGATAAACTAGGCCATTTGACACATACACATTACATACACAGCTAGATAAAAATGAGCTTACAATGCTTTCTAGTGGGTTATATTTTCTCTTATTTATTACAAGAGAGTCCTGGACTCCAGGGGCTAATACTTTTTACATTTAGCAAAGGAAGCATGTAACAAAAAAAACGCAGATAAATCCATTCATTTTGACCTAGATTGGTAGCTCACCAGAGATATGTAGCCATGGAATGGCTAGAGGTTGGGTTAGAGACCTGTGACTCTTCCCAGCACCCCAGAGTATACACCAGGGCACTATAGGTTTGGATTCAGGGTAAAAAAGAGGTTGCCATGCTAAAGGGCAGCCCAGGTTGTCATTGGCTCCCTTGTGATTTAGTCAAAGAAAGGCAGGGGAGGGGGAAGGAAGGGGATGGGGGAGAGAGAGCCAGGTAGAAAGGGAAGAGGGACTGGGGGGGTGGAAGGATGACATCACAGGAGGAGGGGGACTGAAGTCATGAAAGGGGAAAGTTCAGGTGAGGTAAGGAGGTGACTGATAGGTCAGGTGATTGGTAGAAGGGAACCCAGGGAGGGGTATTAGAGGGGTAGAAAAGGGGCTGCAGAGAGAGAGAAAATTCCTCTCTCTATTGCAGCTGTTTGATTTCAACTTCTGCACAGGACATCAAAGTGGGTAGATTCTCTGCTAGCAAATAGGTAAGGTGAAGGATGACCAGGCCTGGCAGTCTGGGAGGGCCTCTGGTAGGCCTGCTTGCTGAGGGGTGCAAAGCCATGGTCATCTGAACAAATTTTAATGATTGTCTGAACTAGGGTGGCTAATAATGAATATTTTTATATTTTAATTGCAGTTGATTATGGTTACCCTTCTTGTTGCTGTTTTCCTGTTGGGGTTGGCATTCAGGGTTGGGTACTTCTGACCTTGCAGGTAAGTATTTAATCCAGGAGGAGCCAGGTAATTGGGAAAAGAAATAAAAAGTTGGAAAGGGAAGAAAACAGGTTGTGTTGCTTGCAGCTGAGAAGAAATCATGTGCGAGTCTTTGGGAGGTGCAGCACAGAGCAACCTGCCTGGCGGGTCTGGGTGCATGGCATCTGCCACTGGAGAAGGGGAATGATGTGTCTGATGGAGGAGAAATTTTGGTAGTGCGGTTTGGCATCTGGGGCCCTCAGAACAGGAGGGCAAGTGGGTCCCGCTGAAAACTGAGACAGTTTACTGCAGTGTCTGGCTCATTTTCATGCAATTTGGTGAGGGGGGACACAACAGACCACTTGGTGTCTTGTGCCACGTGGGTGGACCAGGGATGCATGGTGGGTGTCTTCCTCCCAGTGTGACCTGCTGAGTGGCCACCGGTAAGCAGCTGGTTGTCCAGGGCACAGTGGTTCCATTGCTGTGAGGTAATTTTTGACCCGGACTGGGCGAGGAGTCTATGGATGGGAGCGCAGTGGGGGGTTTGTCACCACAGATTTGAACATGGCATCTCCTGGGGCTCTAGCTTTCAAGCAGTAGGCAGCATTTGTGGAATCTACGGTGGCAATGGGGCTCTTAAGTCAGGAGGATTGGGCCAGTGAAACTGCGGGTGAGTGCAGGGCCCAGTGGCAGTCCTGAGTGAGGGCCTGGCCACATGGCCCGAGGTGTCTGGCCTGCTCAGGCAGTAGCAGTTTGGGGAGCCAGTGGCGTGTCAGCACCAATACAAACCCCCCCCTCCAAAAATAAACTGAGAAACAAGAGGCTTGATTCAGGCCTCGTTTCCTTGTGGACAGGGTTTGGGAGCTGGGGATGGATGGTTCATGAAAGGGGGCTGCTGGGTGGCTATGTGGGCATGTGGTTAGCAGGGTTTTCACACTTGCAAAGGTGGGCCTTTCTACAGACATAGTCGTGGTTACCCAAAGGCGGATATAGTCCAATGCTCTAAGGGGAGGAAACCTTTCTACAGATGATGATAGCGCATTTTAACAAAGTTAAAATTCAGTTTTCCTGGAGGTCTGGAACAATAAGTGGGAACAGGCATGTAGGCAGAAATCTACAAGCAGGATTGCAGAACAGCATTTCGGCAACTGGGCATAGTGGTCATGTGGGTCGGTCGCATGAGGAATGTTAGGCCTAAAGCTTCGCAGTTTCAGGGGCTTATCTCTAGTTTGGAAATCACAACTGACTCCTTGTCTCTAAAAATGAATAATAATAAAAAAGGAATACACAAGGTCATTGTAAGAGAAGCACCTAACTCAGGAGGTGAGGAAATGGGGGGACATGGGAAAAGGGGGGAGTTGGAGAGGTGGCAGAGATGGTCATGATAAGCTTGTGGGTCCTAGCCATGGGGGCAGGCTGCCATTTTGGGTGGTCAGGAAGAACAACAGAGGCAGATGGGGTGCAGCTCAAGGGGCACAGGATTCAACAGCAGCTGCAGCCTATCAGGCAGATGCTGGGCATGGGGTTTTAAAAAATATATAAAAAGAAAAAGGAAGTGAAATAATTACAAAAAAGAAGGCAAAACAGGCAGGGGGCAGAGATGAATAGGTGGCCGACAAGAGACTGGGGGACTGGGATGGGGTCCTCCATCGACAGCTAGCATGGTGGTAGCCACTAGGGGGGGGGCTGGAACAAGGGCCCATTCCTGGGTGTACACTGATTAATGATTTTTGTTCTGTGGTTCCAGGATGGCACCCAAGAAGGCTCCAAAGCAGACGGCCAGCAAGGTGCTGGCTCTGAAAGCAGTGGAGCTGATGGATAAGGTCCAGGCCATTATTAAGGAGTCCAAGACAGAAGAGGAGAAAGAGAGGAAGGCAGATAACAGGAATGACCCACCGGCCAGGAAGGAGAGACCCAACACGAGGCTGACAAGGAGCAACCTGTATGAGGGTGGTGAGCCTCAACCAGAGGAGGGTAAAGTTGGACCTGTCGGTAGAGGTTATCTTAAAAAGCTATCTGACAGGTATTATGAAGAAGCAAGGGGACAAAGGTTGGAAGGAAGTGGACAAAGTTTGGAAAGAGTTGAAGGGGGAGAAGAATACTGAAAAGGCAGCACATAGCGTAGGCGTGGGGAAGGGTAGCAGAAAGGCCAGAAGAGGGTGTCCACCACGGATGACTCTGGGGGACCATGTATCACAGGCCCTAATGGAAAAGATATGGAAGGGGGAACATGTGGACATGTTTGCCCTATTCAATAAAGATACGGCAAAAAAGTACGAGCAGAAGGAGCTGATGGTCAATTCGGAGATGGTGGTGGCTTTGGCCATAGTGGGCCAGACCAGTGAAGATGTTAGCTACAAGGATAAAATGTCTGGGGCCTGGATGGAAGGTTTTATGCATTTTAGTGCTATTATGCTGCAGAAGAAGCCAGAGCTGGCCATCCCACTCAACACATACTCGTTTATCATTAGGGATGATTATAGGATTAAGAGTGGGTATGGATGGTTGATTTATGATGAAAAATTCTGTCAGAGAGTGGTGTCACATGGGAACGTCAGGTGGGATGTCACATTGTCTGAGCTCTGGATCAGGACACTGTCAGCACAGGGGGATGCAGGGAGAGAGGGAAAGAAGAAGAGTGGGGAGGCAGGGGCAAAGGCCAACTGCACATAGACTAACTGCAAGTACAAACATGCTTGTTCGGGTTGTGGGAGTAAGCACACTGTTTACAAATGTAGGATACATGGGAACAGGAATGCATCCAGCTTAAGAGCAGTCCTTTTGTGGTAGCCATGGGGGGTGTGGGGGTTACAACAGGCAAGGGGAAATTTCAGATGGCAGAGAAGGAGGGAAGCTTAAGGGGGGCAATAAGCCATTCCTGCAGGAGATACCAGGGTGGGAGGTTTCCCCTTGTGTGGTCTCTAGTTAAACCACAAATAATAGTTGCATGGACTAGGGACTACATGGATAGCAGTGGCAGGTTTGATACTTAGAGAGGGTTTTACAATGGACTTTAATTTATGCTATTCTTGTTTATGAAAGCTATGGGAGCTAAGAATCTGGCATCAATTAATGGGAAAGAAGAGATAGTGGAGAGTCAGATCAAGAATGAGCACAAGGTGGACACAGTTAAAGGCCCATTCAAAGCCCCTCCCTTTGATAATTTTAGGTTCTCCCCTCTGGGCCTAGTGCCTAAGAAGGCACCGGGTTAGTACAGATTGATCCACCATCTCTCATACCCAGATAGAGCATCAGTGAATGATGCCATAGACCTAGAGAGGAGGTCAGTGTCATACTCCACTTTAGACAATGCTGTAGACCTGATAAAAGCCAGAAAAGGGATCTGGGTGGCAAAGATGGCTATAGAATCTGCCTTTCAACTGCTGCCAATCAGGAAGCAGGACTGGGAGTTGCTGGGTTTTCAATTTCAGGGAAAGTACTACTTTGATAAGGCGATGCCCAAGTTCAAAGTTTTTAGTACATGATTACAGTGGGAGTTTATGGTACAACACAATCAGGGTGCAGTCGTCCATTACCGGCACAATTTTCTATTCATAGGGAAGGGCAGAGAGAAGTCACTGGCCATGTTCAGGGGTTTTGAGGCTTTATGTGGGGAGATCAGAATCCCCTTGGTGAGGGACAAGACCGAAGAGCCCAGCAGGAGGTTGGAATTCCTGGAAATAGAGCTGGATTTGGATCAGCAGTGTTACTGGTTACTCACAGACAAAGTAGACAGGTTGAGAAGGCTCATTCGGGGGATGAAAGGGTTAAGGAGGGTGCAACTCAAGATGGTTCAACAGGTGCTACACCATATGAATTTTGCCTGTAGGGCAGTGGCCCCTGGGAGGCTGTTCACCAGACATTTGTCCAGGGCTTCCATGAAGGCCAGGCTCCCCCACCACTAGGTGGACATTAGCAGAGGGGTGAAGGATGACTTGCTTGCATGGGAGGTATTCCTAGAAGGTTATAATGGGGTAACTTTTGGAGGGACTAGTGGGAGGAAGTGGGGGACTTTTTTACAGATGTAGCAGGTGGTTTTGATGTGGGGGCCTATTGCTAGGGTGAATGGATTTCAGAGGCATGGCTGCCCAGGTGGATAGAACTGGGATTGACAAAGGATATTACGTTCTTGGAAGCATTTCACATATGGGTAGCTCTGGTGTATGGGGGCCAAGCTTTAAGAACAAAAAAGTGGTCTTCAGGTGTGATAACATGGCTGTAGTGGCAGTCATAAATAAACAATCAGTGTCCACCAAGGCAGTGCTGAGAGTGGCATGCATGTTAGTGTGGAAGGGACTGGGGCTGAACTTGTCCTTTATGTCTAGGCACATGGAAGGGGTTGAGAACAAAGTATATGACAGCCTTTCATGTTTACAATTGGACAGGTTCCAGGCATTAGCCCTGAAGGTGGCCATCCAGAGAATATGGGTCCCATCACACCTCTGGGAGATTGGATGGACCGAGCCCAGCTACTCTTTCAGAGTGCCTGGGCCCCTAACACACTGAGTACCTATGAAGCAGCATGGAGGAGTTTTCAGGGGATCCAGGAGCATGCTGGGTTGGAGGTAAGTGGCACAGTGACTAAACCCCAGGTTATGAGGTATATGGCGGAGAAATGGGAAACAGGTATGTCAGGTGCTACCATAGGGATACACCTCACTAGTACTGGCATGGTCTGCCAATTGCAGGGTTGGGGGCACTCACTAAGGCCCTGACCATATGCCAGATGCAGCAAGGGTGCATTAGGTTGCAGGGCCAGAGGTTGGATAGATGCAGACCAATAGATGGAGACTTGTTGGGTAGGTTGGCAGCTTGTTTGCCATGTGTGTGCTCCTTGGCTTATAAGGCAAGACTGTTTGTGGCCATTTTCATGGTGATGCATACAGGGGCTTTCTGGGTTAGCGAGTTGGTGGTGAAAGGGAAAGGGGACAGGATGGGTGGGTTGCAAGACCAGGATATTGCATGGTCAACAAGCATGGCCATGGTTTGGCTTGGGCGGTCCAAGACAGATCAGGCAGGTAGGGAAAGTAGGGTAGAACTCTCCCAGGCAAATGGATTTGGGGAAGCAGTGGCTAAGGCCTTAGAAGACTACGTAGCAATCAGACCAGAAGGAGGGGGGTCTTTCGGCATGGCAATGGGGATCTGGTAACAGCCTCTCAGGTTACAGCAGTGCTCAAAAGAGGAATGGGATTCCTTGGCAAGGATCAGCAAGGTTTGCTTTGCACTCATTCAGGATCAGGGCAGCCTCGGAAGTGACTAGGCTGGGGGGACTCCCTCACCAAGGTACAAAGGGTGGGCAGGTGGTCTTCTCAGCCTATAAGAGATATGTGTGGAAATGGCTGTTAACGTATTATATATTCTATGTTTTCCAGGGGCAGGACAATGCAGAATGGTGTGGATTGTCAGCCATTCATTTATCCATTGGGCAGAGCAGTGGGCTGCCACCACTGCCGGGGGCCAGCAGCTGGGATAAGATCCAGACAGGACTTTGATAAAATGGTGTGAGCAGAGGGTCTCAAATGGCAGTGGCTTTTACCATTATTGGAGGAGAGCAGCAGATTCTTGCCACTGTCAGATTTGAGATCATTATACAGTACATGCCCGTGGGAATAATTTGGGCACCCTGCCCTGGGTGCCACTGACCCATAGGATATTAAGAGATTTGGAAGATATAAAATCATGTTGGCCGAGTGTGTCCATAGCTTGGTCTGAAATTATCCCATGCTGATGCTGGAGGCATGCCCAGGATGTTCTGGCAGTGGATAAGGCTAGGAAATGGGCTAATAGGAAGATGGCAGATTGGGCTAGGAAGTTGGGGGGTTTGTATATAAAGCATGAGCTGATTACACAAGACACACCAGGGATGTATCATGCAGATGGGGTGCATATGTTGGTAGTGCGTAATACAGTGCTCAATGGGGCAATCAGGGAGGCAATCAAAAAATGGCAGGGTTTCGAGAGGGTGTTTGCTAGTTTTTAATGGGGGAAGCCCAGAGGCTGGTCTGGTTTTCAGCTTATGGGCTAGTGGGGAAAAAAGGAGGAGGCCCAGCCAGATGGGGGTATGGCAGGGCAGGAAAGGGCTCCCTATGGGGCATTCATCTCAAGGGGGACAAGGCTGGAGGATCAGGTGGGACTCCTGAACCCACAAAGAAGAGTACTGAGTTAAGGGACATCAGGTCCCTTACACCTGGGCCAAAGAAGAAGAAATGTTAATTGTATATGTGATGAAATGCTGGAATTGCAAATAAAGGGAGAACCCCCCGAGAAAGTGCATGTAAATAAAATATGTGGATGATGGTGATGGAATTAAAATGATGGTGTATATGGTTTTGGAGAATCTACCTTAATAAATTTTAAATGCTTGAACCATAAATTGATATGGGTTTGACTGATGTCAGGGGAGTCCAAATGACAAAATAGGTTGCCCTTGGGGGAGGGGATGGGGAGAGAGAGAGAGAGAGCCAGGTAGAAAGGAAAGAGGTAAAGGGGGGTGGAAGGATGACATCACAGGGGGAAGGGGAATGAGGTCACAAAACAGGCAGGTTCAGGGGAGGTAAGGAGGTGATTGACAGCTCAGGTGATTGGTAGAAGGGAACCCAGGGGAGGGGCATTAGAAGGGTAGACAAGGGGCTGCAGAGAAAGAAAATTCTTCTCTCTAATACAGCTGTTTGGTTTCATTTCCCACCCACCATCCCTAGAAAGCTTAAGGGTTCATCAGGCATGGGTTTGTTCAAGGGTTGCCAGTTAAGGGCAACAGGGACACCTGGGGTGTCGAATTTGGGTTGCTGCATGAGAGCAACAGATGTTGGTGCTGGGGCATAAATGGGGAGTCCCAGACAGATGGGGGAATGGCAGGCAGGGGAGGGCTCCCTATGAGGTATTCACCTCAAGGGGGACAGGGCTGGGGGATTAGGTGCAACACCTGAACCCAGAAAGAAAAGTAAGGAGTGAAGGGGCATCTGGTCCCTTACACCTGGTCCCAAGAAGAAGAAATGCTAATTGAATATGTGATGAAATGCTGAAATTGTAAATAAAGGGAGAACCCCCCCAGATAGAGTGTATGTAAATAAAATATGTGGATAATGATGATGATGGAATTAAATTGATGGTATATATGATTTTGGAGAATCTATGTCAATAAACTTTGAATGTTTGAACCATAAATGGTGTGGGTGTGGCTGAATTCAGAGGAGTCCAAATGACAACTGCCTTTAGCTACTGCCATTCCAAGAGCACTGGATCTGCTAGTAGGGGTAGTTGCCTAAAGACCCTTGATCTACAAGGGTGTTAATTCAGTCCTTCATTCTAGCAGTACTCCACATAATCCTCTGCTGAAATTATAGCCTTTTTCCTCTGCTACTTTTGTGCCAGGAATACCAGAGCTGTCCTCCTCCTTTGGCTTCCCAGGAGAGCTGCTGCACTTCATTCTCAGAGTTCACTGGTCAAGGAAAATCCCTATTGTATTCTTCATAATTCCCAATGTAATGTACTCATAGTAACACTGCAATTCTACCTTATTTTGGGAAATTGATGCCTTATGGGTGAAAGTGCTGATGACCTGACTTCAAATCATGACTCAAGTCAGAAGTGAAAAAAATCTGTTGGCATCAGTGCTCTTCCTAGTGCCAGAACTCTGCACAACCAATGCAATATTAACTGTTCATCCAGATCATAACAGAATGAAAATGGAATATAAGCTGTCCTCTCCACTGCAGAGATCTCTTAACTGATCCGTACTCAGTTGCACTGGCAATGTGGTTTGGGGAATCCAGCACTGTGCCTATCCATATTATACCTGAACTGAGAATAAATGGACACAAAACGCAACAATAAGCAACCAAACTTGTCTTGGAGGCAGACAGCTGCCTCCAAGGTTGATATTTTTGTCTCCTATTGCCCCCCCCAACTTGCATGACTTACAGTGTAGCACTGTAGTACAGCAGATGAGTTCCATGGCTGTAAAGCAGGTGAACAACTTTAGAATGTGTGCATACATTTTAAATTCAGCATTTCCAAAACTGGAACATTTGTTTTATTTTTAATTCTAATGTGATCCATGGTGGGGTTGAGCTAAAAGCAAACTTTTTTTTATCATTTGTTTCTCACCTTGCTTCCAGTGATCTACCTCACATGGACTGGTCCCTCAACTTCATAACCCCAAATTCTTGAGTCTTACGTTCATTCCTGTGTCCATGCCACAGGAACTGGTCAGAGGTGCCCAGTTACTGGTGCAGGGGTTGTGAGGACTGGATCATCATTCAGCTGTAATCAGAGGTGTTTTCCCTCCATTTTCACTCTGGGCCAACATGCATACAGTGAGGCGATGTGCAAGCTGTTCCTCCAAGGAGATGCACCCCTATACAGATGTTGGGTCTCTTTTCAAGTGGTCTTACTGTGCTGTCACCCAGATTCCGCTGGGTAGTAGCTGCCCAGTGGGATGCTCTTATCCCCACCCAGAGTGAGGGGGAGCTGTCTAAATGATGCTAAATCCTCCCTCCTCCAACCAACTTTTGACAAACCCGTGTCCATTCCTACACACGGGATGCCAGCATAGCAGGTTTTAGCTCTACTTCCATGCTACTGGGCTGGATTTGGAAGAGTAAATCTACTGGAAAGGTACTTAGTTATGTGAACAAAAATGTACAGTTGGAAAATGCTGCTTCTAAGGCACCTGTCTGGCTCTAAGGCAACTTTGGTTGCCTGTTTGTGCCTTTTGCTAAAGAGAAGAAAAGGCTTCAACTTGTACTGCCATCTGTCTCTTACAATTTAGAAGTTTTAAATTCATCTCATTGATGTTTAAAATAAAGAAAAGACAACCTTTTCTTTCTTTGCAAAGCTGTTAATTCTACATGGTATTAAAATAAGCAGATAATTAAGTCAGAATGTACTAGATACTTTTCTACCCTACAGCATAATGATTAAGGTTAAAATTATTGATTGATCACACACTGTACCTGACTTGTAATGATTATCTTTGTTCCCTGGTGATGTCACAGTAGGGTGTCTGCTGAGCAATCCATATTAATGAAGCAATTGGTCAATTGATCAATCATCACTAGTAATTAAGCATGTGCCAAAAAAGTGTATCATCATCCAGCACTGTAAGGGCAAGGCAAGGTGCCGAGGAGATAGTCAAGAGCTTTTAGTGATTTACGTGGGCATAATGGTTCACAGACATACTTAGTTACATAGACTACTAATACATCTTCTGTGTCTGTCATTTCTATACAATTATTCCCCTTTTTTAAGCCAAAGCAATCCATGTTACACCAGCACCTTGTGCTAGTCCTGATCATGACCCACATTAAAGATTAAAGTATCACTTGTCATTGATTTTCTCTAACATCCCAAAACCTCTTGCTTTGGAGTTACCCTTAATTTGGAGACACTTCCCACCCATTTGTTTTTAAACCACTCAATGACATTTCGGAGTATCCCTGTAAGATACTGTTACTAACACCCATGGTTGCCTGGAAGGGGTGAGGTAGTTGTGAAAAATAAACATGCTCTCCTTCATAAGGTTCAGTATATTCATAGCCCCTCCCTTTTTAAACATGATATTAGCATCTCTTGAACTCTTTTCATTTATACGTACTGTACAATTAACTTAACACGCACACTGTTTCAAATATTTTTGTATGAAATTGTCTCATTTATCCTTTGCACTTTATTTCTGTTTAGATGCTTATGTAGAACAGGTAATACAATATATAGTGGTCATTTGTGTGCTCTATTTCTTCATCTATAGGCCCCTTCTACAGAGGATTTCCTTCTAAGAGGACTTATGATATAAAGCATAAGACTTAGACCAAGAAATTGAGCTGCAGTGGTAACCAAAGATATGTCCCAGAATTGCTACTGTAGATATGTTTGGGCATTACACTCCACTTTAAGGGACAGTTTTCTATTTTGCAGGATGTTCTGCTTAATACAGTTTCATTTGAGGGTGCGGGAGGAGGAGGAGGGTGTTAGGATGGCAGAGCGGGATGGGTGGGGACATTGTGATTCATTTTATTGAGCAGGTGAAAGAGGTGGGTGGTCCTCAGTATGATACAACCTATGTGGGAGAATGATGAACTAAATGTTAATAAATGCAACTTCACTAGGACATGCAGGAGGGTAGGGAGTTATGGGGTCTATAAGGGTGGGAGGAGTGATACGGTTATGTAGTTTATATAATGCTCAAGTCTGGTTGGGGTGGGACACTTTGGGAAAGGGTGTTAGTTTTTGTTTTAAAACATCTTGTTTTTTGTAAAAAAAAACACTACTCTTAGGGGCACTTCAGCAGTGAAATACAATTACTTGTAGTTTCCATCTAGCAAAATGCCTACTTCACCAGGCGAAGACTATGAATGGTGGTACCTTTGCAGGTGATGTGCCAGTACATGTAGTCTTTACCTGGTGATGTGGGCACTTCACAGTCAAAGAACTACTGTATGTAAAGTGCCACTTCATGCTACACCAAGTGAGGAAACTGCAAATAATTTTGCATCTTAACATTTTTAACATTTTCTCAAGGGGTAGATTGAGAGGTAATGTGAGAAAGTTTTTCTAAACAAAAAGGGTAGTCGATGCTTGGAATAGTCTGTCACAGGAGGTAGTGGGGCAAGTACAGTGGAAAGTTGAAGCATGCCTGGGACAGGTACAAGGGAAGCTTCAGAGGGGAAGGAGTGCAGAAAAGTCATTAATCACATAGGGTTAGTGTCCACATACAATGTATAGGGCCTATAGGTGGACTGGATGGGCCTAGTGGTCCTTACCTGCCGATACTTTCTATGTTTCTATGTTTCATCTCTATCCATATTACTCTCATTGGGCCCTATACATTGAGGTGTGGATCACCTATCTGCCACTAATCCGGGGTGCATAGGAAACCCTAAGTTCTTGAGCTGCACACCAGGGGTCCCACTGATCCCTGGTGGCATGAATGGAAGGGACACATGTCCCTTCTGCACCCGATCCCCTGACAGTTCATGTAGCTACATGTGTGGTCCATCTGGGGTCGTGTCTGCACTCTGTGCTATTTCATGAAGGTGCAGAGAGCAGGGCAAGGCGGGCAGGATATGGCAGGGGGATCCTGCTGTATCTTTTGCATTCCCCCCAATGTCACCTGCCAACTGTGGCTGGACAGAGAATCACCCAACTGTGATGCCCCAGCCCTCTGGGCTGACAGGAAGGGCTGGGGGCATCCATTCAGGCATGTGCCCATACTTTTAAAAAACAGTGAACCTACACCTACCCAGAATCCCCTGCTCACATGGAGCTGGGGCTCCACTTTGAGACCAAGGACAGGCATCTGATTTGATGCCCATCAGTATTCCTCGATCTCATCTGGGGGGGTGCAGGGCCATGGATAGGTGCCCTGCAGGGGCATGTGGTTATGTATACCATGCAGTCAGTGCCTGTTTCCAGATGAGGAGCTACTCAGGATTGGTACATATGAACTGTGTGTACCTGGCCCACAATTGTGTATAGCCCACTTTATACCTAAATCAGCTTTCAAGTTTATTAGATGATTTATGCTTTTTTGTAATAATATAACTGAAAAAAGTTGCACGAGGCTTGTGGTACACTATATAAGCATTACAAACTGAACATCAGAAAAATTCAGTGCCCAACCACCTGTTTCACTAAGGTCACCACTCAAAACAGGCTCAGTAGACTTCCAGCTAGAAATCCAACTTTTTATTTAATCCCAAGTGCAAATGCACACACAGAATCATGAGTCTGTGTCTGCTTTTGGACCTGGAATTAAATAAAAAGATGAATTTATAGCTGGAGGTGTACTGATCCTTTTTTGAGTGGTGTCCTTAGCCAAACATGTGGTAAGTTCTTTATTTTTCTGATTTTCAGTTTTTGTTATACTTTTCTGTACACAATTCGGAAATAGGCATCCAAGCATACATATACGATATATAAACATACAGTACAAACATACTGTAGAATTGAAAATTATCACGCTCGCTAAATTGTGTGGTTTGTGCAGAAGATATTTATTCGCTGCAGTTTAATTTTGCAGTTTCTCTTTCCGCAGTTATGGTACCAGAGCAAGCACTGAAGCACACCACTAATTACATGCAATGCTGAGCAATTACATACACTGTAACACTTTCTGCACATAATCCCGAGAACCTATTGTGAGGTAGTTAAGTGATCCTGCTGTAAGCGGTTGCCATTGCCAAGAGATTAAAAATGAGTCATTCACTGTAACTGTAACTTCCCTGTATCTGCTTTTGCAGTTCAAGTGTGTGGATTCCAGTCTGCAGTGTCCCTCATCTAGTTGCTTCGATAATGTCCCTCATTCAGTGACTGCAGAGAAGTAAGAGTGTCAAGCGGGAGTACTCATTGACAGATTAACCCTGGTGCTCTCAAAGAGTCAGTGGGAGTGTCTTTAAAGACCGCTGATAGTGTGGTGCAGGAGCTATACAGAGCTTCCCCACCTCCCATAAAAAGAAGAACTGAGTATTCTCATTATAGCCCTGAGCTCATGTATGAACTTGGGCATTATGCAGCAACAAGGGGTGTAATAAATGCAGTTCGTCATTACGACAGCAAGAATGGAAAAACCATCAATGAAAGCTCAGTGAGAAAACTCAAGGCTGATTACTTGGACAAGATAAAAAGTTCAGACGATACAGGCTTAGTTGAACACAGCCTGCTTACAAAGCCACAGGGTCGTCTGACTTTACTAATCGACGATGTAGAATTAGAAATGAAAAAAAATCATCAAGAGCCTTCGTGCCAAAGGTGCGGTAGTAAATGCTTGTGTGGTGGCTGCTGTAGTGGTCGGTGTGGTCAAAGCTACCAACCACAAGCTGCTGGCAGAACATGGAGGGCTATCACCATCACTAGGCAGTGGGCATGGCATTTCTTAAATCAAATGGGCTATGTCAAAAGAAAGGGTCAGAAGGCTGGCTGAAAAACCTCAAGTGACTATGAGTCACTGAAAGAAAACTTTCCTGCCCATATAAGTAAAGTCTGCAGACAACAGTGAATACCGCCTGAGCTTATTATTAACATTGACGAGACAGGGGTTAACCTTGTCCCCTGTAACCAATGGACTATGGTGGAGTCTGGGGAGTGACAAGTGGATGTGACAGGGCTTGGGGACAAGAGACGAGTTTCCTTACTAATGGGGTGCACTCTGTTTGGTGACCCCCCCCAGGTTATCTATCAGGGTAAGACAGAGGCCAGCCAGCCAAACTATCACTTCCTGGCAGAGTGGTGTATTACTCAAACTGAAAATCACTGGGCAAATTCACACACAGTGTTGTGTTTTATCGATACCATCCTGAAGACTTACATTGCCAGTGTCATAAAAAAACTGCAACTGCCCTGTGAGCAGCGAACCCTGCTGATTATGGATTTATACAGGGTGCATACTACTACAGATGTCCTGGAAAAGCTGAAGAGTGAGGATATTTTGCCAGTATTTGTACCGGCATCATATACGGATCTCCTTCAACCCCTAGATGTGGTGATAAACAACATTTTCAAAATCTTTCTGAAAACTTTATTCATGGACTGGTATGCCGGACCGATTACAGACCAGATTAACTCGGGGTCTCAGCCAGATGCAATCAAAGTGGATTTAAAAATGTCATCCACTAACTCTAAACATGCTGGATGGTTGCTGGATGCCTTTACCAAGCTGAAGGAGATGCAAGAGGATTGTATCCATGGTTTCACACAAGCCAGTATTTCTGAAGCTCACTATGACGGTCTGAACCAGGTACTGTAGGACACTCCTGCGGCAACTAAAACTGCTGAATACAGTAAATAACTCTGACTTATTGATGCTCTTGTTTCCTTGTAGACTGATGCCCCTATTATGATGATAAATAAACTGCAACTAGACACTTAAAAAGGTAATGAATGACACCGCAAAGCTTTAAATATTATAGACAGGCTCAGTGTAGTGAGACGAACTTTGTTTTCTTTGTTTTTCAGGCTGAACAAGTGATGGCTACAATAGAGTTCATGCTGTGGCGCTATTACCCTCCCGTTGAAACTGAATTTTTAAACCTGGCTTTTTTCTGTTAATCAATAAAAGATTAAGTACTGAACTTAATGTTTGCTGTTTGTTTAATTTAGCACCCCCTACTTTCCCAAGAAAATAGTGAGAAATTTTTAACAGTGTAAATTTTAAATTCTACAGTATAATGAAGACAGCATAATAAGACAATTAGGTCTATTGAGTCTACTTGTATTGCAGGGTCCTCAGGGTCAGCTACTGATCCTGACCCCAAACCCAACCCTCCCTCCCTCCATCTACCCCTTCTTGACCCTTATTTTCTCCTTACTCAATTCCATCCCCTCTTGAAGCTGCTAACCATTTTCAACAAAACCAACTAGTCAGGAAAGCCATTCAAACACACCACCACCCTCTCGGTGAAGAAATATCTCATAGCCTCTCTCCTAAACCTTCCCCTTCCAACTTGAGACTGTGTCCTGTTGTGTTTCAATTCCCACTGAGCTTCAATAGACCCTCCTTGTTCACCCTATTGATTCCTTTTAGATACTTGAAGGTCTCAATCATCTTCTCTCTGTCTCTGTCTCTCTCTCTCTCTCCTCCCTTCTCTTCTCCTCTTCTGTCCTCTAAAGAGTATATATTCAGGGCTGACCTCTCGTCATATGCCCTACTTTGCTGGCCTTGATCATCTTGGTAGCCCTCATCTGGACTGTCTCCTGCAGATTTATTTCCTTTTAAGATATGGGGACCAGTATTGCACACTGTACTCCTGGTGTGGCCTCATGAATTACCAGTACAGAGGCAGTATCAGCTCTTCCCATCTGCTGCTGATCTGTTAACAAAACAACCTAACATTTTACTTGCCTTAGCTGCTGCTTTCCTATATTGTGCAGAGTGCTTCAGGTCAGTAGTGATTATTAGCACTAGATCCTTCTCCTCCTCGGATACAGTTACAGAGACCCTCGCCCACCCCACCAGGCTGTACTTAGCCTGTGGGTTCTTGGCTCCAATGTGCATTACCTTGTACTTATTTGCACTGATTCCTATTTGCCAAATTACAGACCACCTCCTCCTCAGCTTTTCCAGATCTTCCTTTAGGTCCTGTATCCCTTCTGAAGTGTCCACCTTCCCATAGAGCTTGGTGTCATCCCTGAATAGGCAAATTGTGCCCTTAATGCTATTCCCAGTAACAATGTTAAAGACACTGAAAATCCCCAGTCTGAGCACTGAGTCCAGAAGGACCCCACTAGTGACCTCCCTGGTGCTGGAGAGCTCACCTCCCTCCACCACACTCTAGATCCTGCCCTTTAGGCAGTTTTCCACCCACCTGATTTCTCACCAGTCCATAGATCTGTAAACTTCCAGATCAACCTCTTGAGGGGTACAGAGTCAAAGGCCTTCCAGAAATCTAGGTAAAGAATTTCCACCACTTGGCCCCTTTCCACTGTTTTAGATGACTGGGACGTAAACATACCAGGATACACTATCTACAGGAGAGACAGAGAGGGTAAAAGAGGTTGAGGAGTAGCTCTTTACGTAAGGGAAGGAATCAAAGTAACAGAACAAAAGAGAAAACAGGGAGGAGAAGAAGCACTGTGGGTAAATTTGGAGACCGGCAATGGCACCACAATCCGCACAGGGGTTGTATACAGACCCCCTTCTCAGGGGGAGGAAATGGACAAGGAAATGATAGAAAGTATACTTAGTATGGCAAAAAAGGGGAGATATTGCTGATGGGTGATCTGAATATGCCAGATGTTAACTGGAGTGCAGTTGCCACAGCCACTTCGAAGAGTGGGGTTATTCTAGATGCCCTACAGGGGGCATGCCTTAGACAACTAGTATTGGATCCCACTTGAGAGGAAGCAATCTTAGACCTGGTTCTCTCAAATGGAGATGAAGAGAGGATCACAGATGTAGAAGTGGGTAGCCATCTAGGAACTAGCGACCATCGAACAGTATGGTTCACAATAAACACAGCAATAGAGTCAAGCCATACAAACGCAAAGGTACTGGACTTTAGGAGGGCTGACTTTGCCAAAATGGGTAAGTGCCTAAGGAATGCACTAGCAAATGGGCAGGAAGGAAGGGTGGAAGAACAATGGGGAATAATAAAAACTGCCATCACAGCGGCAACAAGCCTTTGTGTGAAGCAAATAAACAAAACTAAACGATGTAAGAAACCACTATGGTTCTCAAAGGAAGTGGCAGTGAAGGTTCAAGAGAAAAAGAAAGCTTTCAGGAAGTACAAGGAATCACAGAAGGAGCAGGACAGAGAACTGTATCAGTTAAAGCAAAAGGAAGCTGGGAAGGCAGTCAGAACAGCAAAGGCCCAAACCGAGGAAAAGATAGCCAACTCAGTTAAGGGGGATAAAACCTTTTATAGGTACATCAGGGAGCGAAGGAAGACCAAGGGAGGGATAGTGAGGCTTAATAAGGGGGGAGGGTGGGCAGAGGGTGACTGTGAAAAGGAAGAGATACTAAACAAATATTTTGCTCAGTATTTACAAAGGAAGGGGGTACCTAGCACAAACAGTAGAAACACACTGGATACAGAGTTGATACCAGTCCATTTACAGAAGAAAGGGTTCTGAAAGAACTCTTAAAACTGAAGGTGGACAAAGCAATGGGGCCTGATGATTCATCCCAGAATTCTAAAAAGAACTATGGTAGAATTAGTGACACCACTGACTACCCTGTTTAACAAATCATGGGAGGATGGGGTGGTACCCGAGGACTGGAGGAGGGCAGATGTAATTCCCTTCACAAAAGTGGAGCAAGGCAGAAGCAGGAAACTACAGACCTGTTAGTTTAACCTCAGTGGTAGGAAAATGATGGAATCACTTCTGAAGGAAAGAATTGTCGAGTATCTAGAGGCCAGAGGGCACAGGACCCAAGGCAGCATGGATTCACAGCAGGAAGGTCATGCCAGACAAATCTGATAGATTTCTTTGACTGGGTGACCAAAGTAGTAGATCAGGGAGGGGCTGTGGACATGGCCTCACTTAGACTTTGTAAGGCATTTGGCACAGTCCCACACAAAGATTAATATACAGTTAGCTAGCCTGGGAGTGGGTCCCAAGATGACAGCCTGGGTAAAAATTGGCTGGAAAATAGGACACAGAGAGTAATAGTAAATGGAGTCCACTCTGATGAAAGGGGGTTACTAGTGAGGTACCGTAGGGTTCAGTATTAGGACCAGTCCTCTTCAATGTCTTTATAAGCGACATTGCAGAGGGACTGGAAGGAAAAGTATGACTCTTTGCAGATAACACAAAGATCTGCAACAGAGTTGATGCACATAGGTGGGGTGGAAAGGATGAAAAGGGACTTGGCAAGGTTAGAGGAATGGTCAAATGTATGGCAGCTTAGATTCAATGCTAAGAAGTGCAAGGTAATGCACCTGGGAAACAAAAACCCAGGGGAAGAGTACACAATGGGGGGTGAGATACTAACAACAACAAAAATGGAAAGGGACCTGGGGGTAGTCATATCAGATGACCTAAAGGTGGGCAAGCAACGTGAGAGGGCAGCAATGAGGGCTGGGGGATATTGGGATGCATAGGGAGAGGCATCACCAGTAGAAAACAGGAAGTTATTATCCCTCTGTACAGACAGCTGGTCAGACCCCATCTGGAGTACTGCGTGCAGTTCTGGAGACCCAGTCCGACGAAGCATGAGACAGGATGGAAGCTGTCCAGAGGAGGGCAACTAAAATGGTGCAGGGTCTGCACCAGAAGACATATGAAGAGAGACTAAAGGAGCTTAATATGTATAGCCTCGAGGAAAGGAGGGAGAGGGGGACATGATAGAAACTTTCAAGTACCTCAAGGGAATCAACAAAGTCCAAGAGGGTAGCATCTTTCAAAAAAAGAGGTGTGCAAGAACAAGGGGGCACAATTTGAAGATAGAGGAGGGGCGGCTCAGAGGTAATTTAAGGAAGTATTTTTTTCACAGAGAGGGTTGTGGATGCATGGAACGGCCTTCCGGAGGAGGTCATGGAGTCAAAAACAGTGGTGGAATTCAAGCATGCATGGGACAGTCATAAGGCAATTATAGGGGATGGGGGTAGGAAGAAGTAGGCTGCTGGTTAACTAGGATCTGCAGCTTATCCAGTAGGCAGGGAAATGGGCAGACTGGGTGGGCCAAGCGGTCCTTATCTGCCGTCAAATTCTATGTTTCTATGTTTAGTGAGCCAGTCAAAGAGGTCAATCTGATTTGTTTGACATGATCTCCCTCCCATGAACTTATGTTGCTGCTCATCCTGGAGGCCATTCTCTTCCAGATAGTTTATTAACCTTTCCTTAAGGATGGTCTCCATGAGCTTGTACATTGTTGAGGTTAGGCTGACCTGTCCATGGTTCCTCTGGTCATCCTTGGAAGTGCTCTTATGGAGGAGCACTACATGTGCCATTCTCCAGTCCTGTGGTACCACTCCCGACTCCAGCAAACTATTGAACAAGCCAGCCAAGGGACCTGAAAGCTCCTCTCCCAGCTCCCTCAGCACTGCTGGGTGTATACCATCTGGGCCTGAGGATTTATCTACCCATAATGCTAACAACCCTTTCCTCACACTAGCCACAACTATGTATGAAGGTATTTTAATATTATTATCTCTGACTCTGTTTGAGCTTTAAAGAATGATAAATATATTCCAAAATCAAAATGTCTGCTAAAAATTAATTGGTTATGATAAAAATAATACCACCGTATTAGTCTTTGGAGAAAACAAAATCATAAGCTTAAATATGTGGCATCTGGATGACCAGAGATTAGAAAAAGCAAAGCAGTTCTATAATTTGGGGATCTGGATTTCAAACAGATAAACATGGACTAAACATATACTGTAGATGAAACTTCTTCAAATTTAAGATCAGCAAGTGATATAATTTTAAGATTCTGGTTTGTAAGGGGAAGGACACAGCATAGAAGTAATTTGCAAAGTGTATTCACTGTAGCAACAATGTAGGGTATACGATTTAGTGTGTAGAACTGTGGGGTCAGAATCTCCTAGAAAGAAACAATAGATTACAAACAAATTTCAGAAAATGGATACTGGTTTTACCACCCATCACATCAGAAGGTACAACAAGGTTAGAGTTCAGTGGAACTCAATATGCCTGAAAGCAAGTATAAACACATTAAAGTATCCAGTAAGGAAACAGCCCTAAAGGAAATGGGAAATACATAACAAAATGGCATTCTCAAAAACTGGATAAATGAGCAAGTCAAAGATGTGACAAACTGGCACTGATGTTGAAAAATAATGCAAACTTGATTAATTTAAGCTAAATGAGATCCATCAAAGATAGTTGGGTATTGATGCGAAAGAGACAGCAGTAAAAGTAAGAAGCTCCAAATACTTGCCTTGGAGCGGTATCAAAAATGTAAACAAGCTTTGCAAAGAGATGAATATTTTATAGAAAGTCAAAACCCAAATTTTAGTAAAGCCTAGACAGCTCTGTGAATGCAAACCAGGTATCATGGTCATTTATGCGTAAGATTTAATATGAAAAAGGTTGAACGATTTTCTATCAATGGGGCCTGATGGGATTCATCCCAGAATTCTAAAAGAACTAAGGGTAGAACTAGTGACACCACTGACTACCCTCTTTAACAAGTCATGGGAGGATGGGGTGGTACCTGAGGACTGGAGGAGGGCAGATGTGATTCCCCTTCACAAAAGTGGGTGGCAGGGTAGAAGCAGGAAACTACAGACCTGTTAGTTTAACCTCAGTGATAGGGAACATGATGGAATCACTTCTGAAGGAAAGAATTGTCGAGTACCTAGAGGCCAGAGGGACACAGGACCCAAGGCAGCATGGATTCACAGCAGGAAGGTCATGCCAGACGAATCTAATCGGTTTCTTTGGCTGGATGACCAAAGTAGTAGATCAGGGAGGGGCTGTGGACATGGCCTACCTAGACTTTAGCAAGGCATTTGACTCAGTCCCACACAAACGATTAATATACAAGTTAGCCAGCCTGGGAGTGGGTCCCAAGATGATAGCCTGGGTAAAGAATCGGCTGGAGAATAGGACACAAAGGGTAATAGTAAATGGAGTCCATTCTGAAGAAAGGAGGGTTACTAGTGGGGTACCACATGGTTGAGTATTAGGACTGGTCCTCTTCAATGTCTTTATAAGTGACATTGCAGAGGGACTGGAAGGAAAAGTATGTCTCTTTGCAGATGACACAAAGATCTGCAACAGAGTTGATGCACAAGATGGGGTGGAAAGGATGAGAAGGGACTTGGCAAGGTTAGAGGAATGGTCAAATGTATGGCAGCTTAGATTCAATGCTAAGAAGTGCAAGGTAATGCACCTGGGAAACAAAAACCCATGGGAAGAGTACACAATGGGGGGTGAGATACTAACAACAACAAAAATGGAAAGGGACCTGGGGGTAGTCATATCAGATGACTTACAGGTGGGCAAGCAATGTGAGAGGGCAGTAAGGAGGGCTGGGGGATACTGGGATGCATAGGGAGAGGCATCACCAGTAGAAAACAGGAAGTTGTTATCCCTCTGTACAGACAGCTGGTGAGACCCCATCTGGAGTACTGTGTGCAGTTCTGGAGACCCAGTCTCCGCAAGGACTTAGACAAGATGGAAGCTGTCCAGAGAAGGGCGACTAAAATGGTGCAGGGTCTGCACCAGAAGACATATGAAGAGAGACTAAAGGGCTTAATACATATAGCCTTGAGGAAAAGGAGAGGGGAACATGATAGAAACTTTCAAGTACCTCAAGGGAATCAACAAAGTCCAAGAGGGCAGCATCTTTCAAAAAAAGAGGTGTGCAAGAACAAGGGGGCACAATTTGAAGATAGAGGGCGGGCGGCTCAGAGGTAATGTAAGGAAGCATTTTTTCACAGAGAGGGTTGTGAATGCATGGAACAGCCTTCTGGAGGAGGTTGTGGAGTCAAAAACAGTGGTTGAATTCAAGCATGCATGGGACAGTCATAAGGCAATTCTAGGGGGTGAGGGTAGAAAGAAGTAGGCTGCTGGTTAACTAGGATCTGAAGATTATCCATTAGGTAGGGAAATGGGCAGACTGGGTGGGCCAAGTGGTCCTTATCTGCTGTAAAATTCTATGTTTCTATGTTTCTATCTGTATTTTGAATCAATTGTGTGAATCTTGAACATTACTTACTGCACTTTCCCCATTCGATAAAATGAAATAAAACTGGCTAGATCCAATAGTGCAAAAGTAGGAAGTGGAAAATGAGCAGAAAATTTAAAAAAATATCTTAAGTTACACAGGATAGAGCTACTAGAGCCTTCACAAACAACAATAGGTAGAGTAGGGGACTTTTTCTACTTACAACTTCTATGTTTCTAATATGGGATTATAATCATTGATGTTATTTGTATATCTGGCTGATCTACTTACTCCTGTCACCTAAGTCCATTTCCTCCACTCCTCAACTAAGGGCCTCCTTTTTATTCCCAGGGTCAGAATAAAAACATCTAGCAATTGTGCCTTTAGTGTCACCAGTCCAGCCCTGTGGAACTCTTTTCCAGCCTTTGTCAGGGAGGCCCTAACTGTCTTAGTCTTTCAAAAAGGGCCTAAAGGCTCATTTATTTTGCTTGACTTTCCCTGATGAAGGCAATTGACCAGCATTAGTCATACTAGTTATCTTAGTCATTTTAAGAGTTTATTTATTTTAAATATTCATAGATTTGTTCTATTTATTTGTAGATTTGTATGTGTTGTACTATTTGTTATGATTTTATTGATTTTATGCAAGGCATCCAGAGCCTCTGGAATCAAGTGCGTATAAATAAAATTGCCCTGCCCTGCCTTAAGCTACTTGAGAATGATATTTATTTATTTAGTTAGCTATTTATTTTTGTTTTTGATACCAGTTAAGATACACTAGGCATACATATGCCTATTTTTAGCCATGGTTTTGGAGAATTACAGAACTCACATCATCAGTACAAAAGCAATAAAAACACGTATGGAAAAATACATCATTGGAGGATTTAAATATGCAGCAGCATCATGACATGGGGAAATAATGCAAAAATCAAAACAGCAGGGAAGGGAGAGTGATTTGTTATAAAATATACACTTTTTGAACAACTGTAACATGAGGGTGATGTTGTCTGCTTAAATTATTGCACTGGAATTATATTGGATATAAGATAGCATCTTAACATTGTCTCAAATATTTTAATGCATTTATGTAAATGTTATATTTATCAAACTGTGAAATAAGTTTTTAGACTGGGATGGCAGATGGTCATTCAGTAATATTTAACTACATATTAGAGTTTCTTTTCAATACCGATGCAGAACTGGATTAGCAAATACAAATAATTTTCAACAGCAGCATTTACAGTAAGGTGGGACATAAAGCAATGATGATCATTCAATCAAGCAATTAACCAATCAATTAACCAATTAATCAATTGTCTGAAGAAGCAGTTAACTAGTTAAGTAGTGTCAATTGGCACACCCTTAAAAAGGCCATGATTGATCCAAATAGGCCAGTTTTGACCATTTTTTAAACCAAATGAAAGAACTGATTCTTCCTTTAAGGAAGAAAGACAGCTTGTATTTATGTTACAGTTTTAAATTTTTATATATAGAGGCAGTGAAGCTTAGTGCTCAGTGCACACACCTGTGAACCATGAGACCCTGTGCTAAAGCCCACGATGGCCACTGACGCACTATATGACCTTGTACAATGCAAGAAACCTTCCTGTACTTCAGTTTTCCAACTGTAAATGTAAATAGAAACCAGCCCCTTCTAAAAGCATCACAGCTGGGCTAGCCTGAATAATTAAATTGTACAGTACAAAAAAAAAAAAAACTTTTTGTGGACTCCCAGAATGACAGACCATACTCAAGCAGTTGTTCTAAACACAGCTGCATTACTAGCACATCAATAGTACTAGATTCCAATTTGCTTATTAAAAAAAGTAAATCTCTTACTTCAGGTCTTTGGCTTGGGGATGCCCAGTTAGCTACCTCAGACTGGGTGCAAAACCTGGGTGTTATATTTGATGACTGCCTGACCCTTAAATCACAGGTGTTGGCAGTTGTCAAAACCTCTTTTTACCATCTGAGGAATATCGCCCGGGTGAAGCATCTGGTTCCTTCTGACAATCTTCCAATTTTGGTCCACGCCTTCGTTACCTTCTGCCTTGACTACTGCAATGCCCTTTACCTAGGGCTACTGGGGGTTGATATGTGCCACTTGCAGCTAGTGAAGAATGTGTCAGCCAGGCTTTTGACTGGTACTTCTAGGACCAGTCATATAATGCCAGTCCTCTGTGGACTGCACTGGCTGCCAGTACAGTGGTGGATCACCTTCAAGGTCAATTTGCTGACCTATAAGGCTCTACATGACCAGGGACCTAGTTACCTACAAGATCTTCTACATCCCAACTGTCCCCTCTGCCCTCTCTGATCCACTGACAAAGGATTGCTAGAGATTCCCAGGGTCCGTTTGAAGACATCGGGGGCTAGGTTACTTAGTTTCATGGCCCCGACCCTATGGAATTCTCAACCTCGTTGGGTGTAAGATTGCCTGACCGTCCAAAGTTTTAAAGCAACCATGAAAACTTATTTATTTAGCCTAGCTTACCTTGATTTTTAATGATGCAATATTGACTGGTTTTACTATATTGTTTTTTTTTTTGGTGTATTTTAATTATTTATTGTACAAGCGCCTTGGTTTTGGAAAGGTACTTTTTTATAAATAAAGAATGAGTTGAGTTGAGTTTTAAAATTAAACAGAATTTAATTCTGTGTTGAATGAGACATTGTTTCACTTCTTGTATTTAGAAAGAAAGTCCCAAGCCAACTTGTCAAGGGTTGAAAGTGTTAATTCATTATTTGTGGTAAGAAATGGCTCCCAGCAGAATATGAAGCTGTGTAAGAGTAGCAGTCAGAACTCAGGTGGATACCTCCTTAAAAAGGGAAGGCACTCTTGTGGAAACTGCTTTGCTGGACATAAATATTGCATTATGCTTCCCTTAAAAGTGCTCTCAGTTTGTTATCCAAAATATTTTCTTTTTTTTAATTATTTTCCTATGTTTACTTGCTGCTAGTTGTTATAGTGTTTTACTCTTTGTGTGTTATAGTTGTTATATGGATTTGGGCTCTGGAAAGAATGATAATATTAATTCTAAATGGTTTTTGATGCTATGATTAGCTATATTGTGAAGGATTACCAATACCTTGTCTACATCTCCTTTCTCTAGTTTCTTATTTTATACTGTTTCCTGGTAGTATCTAGCTTCAATAGTTCAGAAGCAACTGAGTTACAGAAGCACATTAAAAGCAGATTGCATAAAATGTACTGTGGTTTAAATGATAGGCTGGCTGTGTGCCAAACATGATAGAAAAATCCTTGTGGTGAACTGGAATCCTTGTAACCCACAGAAAAATGATTGATAAGCAAATTTCCAGAAGTTTATAAATATCTACTGAAACACACACACACACACACACACACACCCTAAAAATAAATAAATCAGCAAATCAATGAGCATAACATTGTTGTTATAGCAACTACATCAGCTACAATGGGTATTGCTGAGCTTCTGTTGATGTCAACAATGCTAGGTAGCATGCGTGGAAAGAGTTGATTGCTCCAATATCTTACATGACTTAATGCAATTCACAGCATCTACATCAACAACTGGAAAAGAGCAGGGGACTGTGTTTGTAATTCTGGCTCATTGGACATCTGCTATCTGTGTCTGATTTATCAAAACTGGACCTTGGACCTTTCCTCCTGAGATGAATGAAGTTTTAAGAAGCCAATTGCATTGTAGCAAATCATCAGTCTTCTGCACTGTGTTTTTTTTGGGTATCTGTTACTAAAATTAATTGAAGTAGTGAGACACTAAATTCTTCTAATAAGAAAGTTTTCTGCTGATTCAAATGTCTTACATTCTTCTGTGTAGATGCCACAAACCTTTTAACTGGGTAACAGTCAAATAGACACGTACATTTTGAAGATGCAACTAAATTTCAACTAATATTGCTTAAATTATATATGACATTCATCCTTTTCTTGAGGTGATATCCGGAAACTAAGAATTCAACCCTCCTAAATGAAGTAAAAGATTCCTTGGAAACTCAAAAAAGTTGTTTCTACAGTATGTGCCTCCTCACTCCATAGCAATCAGATGGGTGCTGGCTGAGGTGGTGAACAGAGGGACTCTACTGGTTGCACTCTCTGGATTCTGTCTTAATCCTGGGGTGAATGAGGACCACCAGGGGTGTGGGTGAGGGTGGAAGGTCCTCAGTGGGTGGGATTTGTTGATGGGTTCTGACTGCCAATCAGGGGATGTAGGGATCAGATCAGCAACCAGGGGAAGGTGACTACTGCACACCAAGGAATGCTTCCTAGCATGCTGGTGGGCTATCATGGTGTTGGGGACCACTAAACCCATATTTTATATAAAATAGATTTACAAGAGCATCAGATCAGCAATCTGTGTGGAGGTGACCACTAGAACCTGGGATTAGATAAAATAGATTTATAAGCATATCAGAACAGTGATTGGGGGCACCACTAGAACCAGAGAATGAGTAACATACATTTCAGGGGATGCTGACAGAGACAGACAGCTCCTGCTGTCAGTCCACTTCTTGGCACATGGCCAGCTGGGGGGTCACATCAGTGTGTGCAATGAGAAAGAGTAGGGTTTTGAAAGAGTTAAACAGCACTGTGATGGAGGCTGAGGCCTCTTAGCTCTTTTGAAACCTTTAATTATACAGTAGATCTGTGCCCTGTATGCAAGTGGTATCCCTTATTTGCATGGAAACAGTGGCATACTCTGTGCATCCATGCTATCCGGTTATCACCATGCACCATGGGCCTCTTAATATATCCACCCCTTAAACTGATTTCCATAGTCCCCATTAGTGTGGCAATAGCATGGTTAGGACTTCTCTAACCTTCAGAAAATTATTTATTTTATTTGAGTTTTGGTAACCGGGTAAGTCCACTGAGACAATTACAGTCCCTTTTTCAGGGTTGACTCGGGATTGCAGCAAGCAATACAGAACAGTGCAATAATACAGAAAAAGCAAAAATTAACATACAGCATTAAAAAAGGTATAAAATATGATACAACATAATATAACAGATCATAAAATAGGTATTTACACTTCAGTAATAACATAAATACATGGCTTAGTCAATTGAGAGTACAAGCTGTAGAAACTAATAGCAGAAAGATAAAATTATAGGACAGGGGGCAGGGAAGGGGGCAAGGTTCAAGGGCTATGTAAGAGGAGGAGGAAAAAGGAATAGAGCAATATAAGAATAGATCAGGGATCATTGGAAGCAGGAGAATGTTACAGGGGCTGAGAGAGAAGAAAGCAGATTGGAATGGAACTTGGGAAGAGTGGAGCAAGATAGGATGGATGGAGGAACTGAGTTCCAGTCAGACACTGCTGCAAAAGAGAAGGACATATGGACGATAGCTCATCACAGTTTAGGCCTTATGAGAAGGGGGAAGGAGGCAGATCTGAGGGCTTGTGGAGCTTGTTTTAGGTGTATGGTCTCACTGAGGCAAAGAGGTGTAAATTTGTGGACCAGCTTATACATGAAGCTCAGAGTGGTATACCTCAGTTTAGATTCATAAGGCAGCCAACCCAACGATGAAAGAACATCACAGTGGTGGTGGAGGGTGTTAACCCCCAAGGTGAACCTTCCACCCTGTGGTAAGCCTGAGTGAGGAGAGCCAGGGTTGTGATATTAGTTGAAAGCAATAATGGAGTGCCATAAGTTAGGAGAGGAAGAAGGGATGATAAAGCAATCTTAAGGCTGGAGGCTAAAGTGCAGAAGGGGTGGATAAAATAAAGGAGACCTAGCTTTTGGTCCAGAGATTTAATTACGTTGAAGACATGTGCATTAAGGGAGAGAGAGGTGTGCAGGGTGATACCCAGGTATTTAAAGGAATGGACAGACTCAAGGTTATCACCATGGAGAGAGGTAATGCTAAGAGGAGAGAGGGTACATGTGGAGGAGGGTAGGTAGGTAAATAGCATACTTTTAGTTTTTTTATATTAAGGACAAGTTGATTTTGCCTAAACCAACCTTCGAGGGCAGCAAAGTCAGATTCAAGTTCTCTATTTATCAGATCAACATCAGGAGAGGAGCAATAGATGACTGCATCATCCACATAGAGATGTGCAGAAGCCCCTCTTCAAAAGCTGGGTAAATCATTAATAAATAGTGAGAACAACATTGGACCCAAAATAGAGAGCCCTGCAGAACACCATGCATTATGGTTCTAAGGACAGAATGGAACCAGCCCCCTGGACCCTTTGAAAATGGCAGGATAGATAGCTTTGGACCCAGTGCAGGGCACTGGTATCAAGACCAAAAACTTGTAGCTGATGGAGCAGAAGACCATGATTCACCATATCAAATGCTTTTGTAAGGTCGGTGAAGATGGCACCAGTGTCAGAACTTTAGTCCACTGCCTGGAATATGTCAGAGGTTACTTTTATCAAGGCAGTGAGGGTACTGTGATTCTTTCTGAAACCATGTTGATGGGGATAGCAGATTGTGATGTTCTAGATAGTTCTGAAGGTGATTGTATACTATATGTGCCTGAATTTTAGCCAATAGGCAGAGGATGGATATGGGTCTAAAGTTTTTGACAACAGTGTTAGGTCCCCCCTTATGCACAGGAATGACTACCACCACCTTCCATTTGTCTGGAACAGTGCTTGATAGGAAGGACTGGTTGAATAAATCATGAACAGTGTGAGCAAGGGCAGGTGCACCCAGCTTAAGAAATCTGGGCTCAAGGGAGTCATGACCAGGAACTCTCTCAGTTTTTAAATTAGCAAGAAGCCTCTGGACCTTTTTGAGGTAGGCCAGTTTCAAATGGAAAGCAGATCGAGCCCCAAGGGTGCTCGAGGGAGGGGGGACGGGGCAGAAGGGGGAGAGGATGAGTTATGGAAGAGCAAGGTGTATTTGTGGAGATCAGTAAAGAATTAATTAAATCCAGAGGTGATGGACAGCGGGGTCTGTAAAGGTGATGCCCTGGGCAGTTATGGAGCACAGGATTTCATTAGCCTTCCCTTTGACCAAAGAAGTAACAAATCTCCAGAACTCCTTAGGGTTACAAAGGTGCTCAGTTTGTAGAGATTTGTAGTGGTGGTATTTGGCTGTGTGAAGGGAATTTTTACATTTATTTATGAGTTGCTTATAGACTTGCCAGTCAGAAGGCATCCCATTTTTTTTATTGGTCCGCCAAGCCCAGTCACAATGGGACATAAGCTTCCTAAGGTACTTAGTGAGCCAAGGAGCCTTGACACCCTTGGATCTACATTTTTTCAGAGGGGCATGGTTATCGACAATTTGAGTGAAGGTGGATAGAAAGAAATCCAAAGCTTGACTGATATCAGTGAGAGCCTTAATGACCTGAGTGATCACTTCGCTGTCACATGTGTCAGGCACTCCCCACAACTCCCTTCCACTTCTACCTTCAAGATCAAATGCAGCTTAAAATATTTCTGTCTTCCTGCCTTCCTGGCAGATCTTTGGAATATTACTTGGCAGGATTTTTACCTCGCACCCTCTGTGTCTGAAGCATTCAGTATCTTCCAGGATTTGTTATTAAAAGATTGTCAATAAACACGCACCCTTAAGAAAAGTCAAAACTAGGGAACATACTCCCGATTGGGTCAACGCAGAACTAAAAAGGGCCTTGCGAAATAGAGATACGCTATGGAAAAGGGCTAGGAAGTCACAGTCAGACTCAGACTGGCTCTCTTTCCGGGTAGCCAGGAATGCCTGTACCAAATTAGTCAGGTTGAAAAAATCATGGCTCTTGCTCTGCTAAATTTTGGCAGATCCTGAGAGAGGTTGAAGGACAACCTTCTTTCCCCTGATTTGACTAAGAAGGTTGTTTAAACCAACCGCTTTCTAGCTTCCAGGGTAAGTAGGTGTCTTGTACGGTAAACTATACCAAGACGTCGCCTTACCTTTTTTGTTAGCTCATTTAAATAAGCACCGAAGTTGAGTTTGTTATCCAGCCAGACTCCCAGGTATTGAAATTTATCCATTAACTCAAACTGGGGGCAGTGACTGTATAGGAAGTTGACTATACAGTCATTGCCCCCAGTATGTGTTCCAAAGGCTTGATAAACTCTATCATCGTGCTTTGAGATTTGTTCTTGGCTCACCATTGCAGACTCACCACTACTTGCTTTACCAAGCATTAGACTGGCTGTCCCTCTCCATGAGGAGGCAAATAAAATATACACCTTTGTATGGTTCTACTGGGCTATGTCTAGTAAACTTCCTCCCTATATCTGTGACCTGTTTGAACCTTCAAAAGGTGGCCACGCACTAAGAAACTCCTCCCTTATTCTTTTTAAACTACCACGGACAAGGACACATTTTGGCTTATCTGCCATTAGCTCCTTCCTACCAGCACTCTGGAATAACTTGCAAAAAGTACTTAAACTCTCCCTTCTTCCTAGCCCCTATATATTCAGACAATTGCTCAACAGACATCTGAAAACAGTGTGTGACTGCTTCAAGTAAGCATTATCCACTGACTGGGCAGGCCCCTATCTTCCAGATCTCCCTGGCCTTCTTCTTCTTCCAGTTGGTCAGAAATATTTTATGGTAACCCCCCCATTTTCCTCACTCCTTCCCCATGGCAACTCCCTTGGGGGGCCTCACCAAGTAGACTGCCATCTTCCCTCTCCCCTTTATTGTCTGTCTCCTTCCCTTCATACTCCCCACTGCTGTGTCCCTCCATCCTCTCCTCCCTTTGTACTCTGCAGTCTTCCACCTGTATATGCCACATTCTAAATGTATGCTTTGTACTCATTATACATGTTTTACTACAGCTTTTATTGATGGTATATCCTGTATCACTCTGTAATTCTGTACACTGTATTATGAACTGCTGTGTAATGTAACCACATTTGTCCTATGTGTCCAGGACCATCTTGAAAATGAGCTTCCTCAATGATGTAAACTGCTGTGTTAAATAAAGTTTGATTAATTGAATAGGGCTCCAATCAGTGTTATTAATAGAGATGATGAAGCTACTAGCGTCAAACCTGGACATGTCCTGAACCAGGGAGATCTTAGAAGAGGTCTTGGGACAATTATTCCTCCAGACGCAGAAAGTAAGGGAATGATCGCTTATATAATCCAAGAGGATACCCACAGCTTTGACCTTCAGAAGGCAATTAGTGACCAATCAGTCAAGCAGAGTGTGTTTACCAGACTTGGTATTTATACGCACTGGATCCTGAATGAGTTGTACTAGGTTAGAGTCTGCGAATGTTGTACACATTTTGCCAGCATCAGGGTGAAGCCTGTCAATATTGAAGTCGCAACAGAGTATAAGGTCATGGCGGGGGGGATAGGCAAGGGAGGTTAGGAAGGGGGGGATTCCAAGGGAAGCCTTGTTGTGGGGCAAATAAGCACACCCAATGATAAGCTTTTTGACATTACTGAGAGTTAGGGAGATGAATAGGGATTCCACAGGGGGGAACCAGAGAGTTCAATGACATCCAAGTCAGACCGTGTGTAGATAAGGACACCTCCACCCCTTTTTCCCACCCTATCCATTCTAAAACAATTATAACCAGGTAGTGCCACCTCATGCAGCTTAATATCAGGCTTGGCTTGATACAGGATTAAAAAATGCATAAACTGTCCAGGGTCATCTGTATAGTCCATGCTTCTAAGTCGCCCATTCTAGTGCATAGACATTGAATATTCATATGGGCTATTTTTAGGCCTTGGGAGGGGGTAGGGTAGTAGTGATGGGGATGTGGATAGGGTGGAGAAAGGGCACTGAGGATTAAGCTCAATGTCCCCAGCGCAGACCAGTAGGAGGGGAATGGATAAATGAACCCATAGTGAGGCACAGGATGATAACATTTTGATGGTAGTTGTAGCAATAGGTACTCACAAACGTTTGAGGAGCCAGAGCTCAGAGAGTACAGAGTCAGGTTTGAGAAGACCAGGAATGTAAAACAGTGTACAAGAGGAGTCCGGCCAGATGTGACATGGGGGGAGGAGGGTTACTGTTATGAGGAGGATAACGTAAGGATTTAGCAATAAACTTGTCAGCACAGCAGCAAAGAAGAAAGCAGGAAAGTGTGACTAGCCAACCTAGGCTACCCATGAGAGTGACAATTGCAGATAGCTCAGGAGATGAGATGGGGTACGGCAGAGATTGATCAGCCACAGAGAATACAGAGGAGATAAACCCCCAGAGTACAAAGGTAGAAACTAGAGAGCAGAGAGGTCAAATAACAGGAACTACAAGGCTACAGGGTAAGTCAGAGTGGGTTAGCAAAGCAGCTCATCTAGGGTAAGGGACAGTGGGTAAAGGTAAAAATAGCACTTTAAGAGGTTCAGAAATAAAGCAGTCTTGAGAGTGAAAAAGGGGAGAATAAATGTAGGGGAAATTAGCTAATGGTAGCTTTTAGACTTCAGGACAGCTTTATGGTAACCAATAGGGAAGGATAGGGTGGGAAGGGGAGGTGCTAATATGTATTTAATACAGGCTGGGGATAGGGCAGGAGGGTGGGACAAAAATATTAGAAGAGAAGTGTTAGAAAGGAGGTGAGGAAACCTGAAAAAAGAAATTAAACCAGCAGGGTCCAATCAGGGCAAAAGCCATAAAAGCAGCAGCCAGTGAGGCAAGAGCTCAGCAACATTACAGCCAATCACAGCCCCGAGATGTGGCCCCAGTCGAAGTAGCAGCTCTTACCCAGGCAAAGAGGGTTTGAGGGCAGGCAGAGGAAGGTGTGCAGCAGGCTGGCATTTCCAGCTGCCACTGCTGGTCAGAGTGAGCTTTCTGCCTGGTCAATGGCTCCTGGAAGGAGAGAAGAGAGCTAGGTGTTAGGCAGAAATAAAACACAGGACAAAAGCATAGCCAAAGGGGCTAAATTGGGGTGGTAGAGGGACAAAGAGAACAAAAGAGAAAAAGATAAAAGAGGAGGGAGGGGGCGGGCAGCCAGACAGTGAGGTAGTAGGCAGTTAAGGTCAGGCAGTATGGAAAAAAAAGAGTTAAATAAATTTAGAAATCAGAAGCCAGGGTGGGAGAGGAGGCAGGGTAAGGTTAAAAGAAATTAATTTGAGCAGGGAAAGAGTGAGGGCAGAGGTAAATAGTGCACAAACCAAATTCAATTTAAACAAACAGTCCACTTGGTTTAGATTCAGACACTTTTACCCCTTAAACCTAAAATACATAGCAAAATACATTTCAGTACACATCCCCAAAATATTAGAAGAGAAGTGTTAGATAAGAGGCAAGCAAAGCCAAAAAAGTAATGAAAACTAGCAAGGTTCAATCACGGCAAAAGCAATAAATGCAGCAGCCAATGAGGCAAGAGCTTGGCAAGGCTGCAGCCAATCGGAGTCCAAAGATGCAGTCCCAGTCTAAGTAAAAGGTCTTACCCAGGCAAAGAGGGAAGGCAGAGGAAGGTGCATGGCTGACGGACATTTCAAGCCACTGCCGCTGGTCAGAGTGAGCTGTGTGCCCAGTCAAGATCTCCCAAGCAAAGAGGGCTTAAGGGCAGGCAGAGGAAAGTACTCAGCCAGCTGGCATTTC
This sequence comes from Neoceratodus forsteri, assembly GCA_016271365.2. NCBI lineage: Eukaryota > Metazoa > Chordata > Ceratodontiformes > Ceratodontidae > Neoceratodus > Neoceratodus forsteri. The sequence continues at coordinate 602,252,237 of CM057449.1, read as the reverse complement.
TAGCCACTGCCGCTGGTCAGAGCAAGCTGTCCGCCCGATCAAGGGATCCTAGGTAAAGAGATCTTGAGGGAGGGCAGAGGAAAGTGCATTGCCTGCAGGCATTTCTTGCCACTGCCACTGGTCAGAGTGAGCTATCCTCCCAGTCAAGAGCTCCCAGGCAAAGAGGGCTTGAGGGTGGGCAGAGGAAGGTGTGCAGCCGACTGACATTTCCAGCCACTGCTGCTGGTCAGATTGAGCTGTCAGCCCCATCAAGGGCTCCTGGAAGGAGGGCCTAACTTTCCTTCCTTTCTTGCAACCCATGCACACCTTAAGCCTACTTTAACTAGTTAAAATAAATAACAGACCTTGTTTTATTTTTTTGGATGAAACCATTTAAGCGAAACATAAATAAAAGGTAACCAAAATAATTTGGAGCATATTTCAAAAATAAACCCCGAAATAATTTAGAGTATATTGCAAAAATAAATGTCTGTCCATTAAAGGGACAGGAGGCAACCATATAACAAATGTGCGTACAAAATATAGCTAAAATATAATTTAATTAAGGGGTAAGGCTATCCTATAGGGACCTAGTGCAGCTCAAAAGAATGACCAGACCTGATAATGTCAGAGTTGTAAAAGAGGGCTATTTGGGTCAGGTCAGAAGATGAATGTTTTTAATATTCAATGGGTCACCACTGGATATTCTGTCTCTGCAATTAGCTCTCTGCTAGACTTCTCAGTATTTTCAAGAGACTACCATTTTTCAATGAATGCTTCTTTGTCCTACATGGGAATACCCATCCTTTCTGTAACCAATAAGCTGCAAATCACAGGTGCTGCTTGTTTTGTAGAGGAGGAAATTTGCTTCAAGCTGCTTTAGTGGTGATTTCTGAAAAATGATCTCTTACTGTACAGCAGAGTTAGTTCAGAAAATGAGACTAAATGGCTAAGAGGGACTGGATAATATAAAATGACAACTTGAAGAAAAATATAATTTTTTTATACTGTGGATGGGGGTAGTGGTTATTAAAAAAATGCAATATTTTTTTATGTATATTTTTATTTATTTTACTTGGAGAGTCCCAATGTAGACCAACCATTATCTCCTATAAGCAGGTATTTAGAAAATCAACACACACATCATACAGACAAGAAGGAGGTAAAGTGATAACTTTTGAGGTAGTAAATATTATTTTCAGACTCCATCCTTATGCAGAGGCAAGCACCCCTACTTAATACCTCCCAATGAGTCTTTGTCAGTGGGGGGTTGTTAATGGGACAATAAATTTATACTAATTCCTTGGGAGTCCCAAGTGGATAAAGGATGTCTCTCTTCATTATCATTCTTAGCCTATACTGGATCAGATACAGTATACAACCCTGCTTAACAAGTGATACCTATTCAAGTAAAGCCCTTTCATACTGAGATTCATTCTAAGAGTAGTAGATGTACAGAAGGCTGTAGCCCAAATAAGTACATCTCCAGAGTCCTGGAAATATTTATCCATGATTTAATAGGTATTTGTCGAGATTTATTTTAAATGTGTCAGGGCTAGTTGTATCTAAAAGAGACTTGGGTAGGGCATTCCATATAGGAATTATCCTCTGAGTGTAGAAAAAACATCTAATGTCTGTCCTTGGGTATGTTAATGATAACTGAAATTTGTGGCTTTTCAGATTACATTCCCTGACATACAGACAAATTTGCATACCCTTAATGGGTAGTTGTTCATCTTGACATCCACCACCACCCCCCCGGTCCTTCTCAGCCATCGAGACTTGTAGCATTCCCCCCCCCGCCCCAGGGTGTACACTTGGCCCAGGTTTCTGGCCCCCAGGTGCAGAACCTTGCTTTTTGCTGCATTGAACCTCAGCTTCCACTTTCTAGACCATCATTCCAGAGCTTTCAGGTCCCCCTGTAGGGCCACCCTCCCCTCCTCTCCATCCACCACCACCCCCAGTTTTGAGTCGTCTGCAAAGAGACTCATCTCACTCCTGATACCTGTCCTTATGTCAGAGATGTAGGCATTGAACAGGAGGGGCCCAAGGACTAATCCCTGTGGGACCCCACTAATGACCCTCCTTGGGGATGAGACTATCCCACCAACTATGACCCTCTGGGGTCCTGGAGCCAATTGTCTATCCATCTGATCATCTGGTTCCCCACCCCCATTTCTCCCAGCTTATCCAACAGGCCCTCATAAGGAGCAGAGTCAAATGCCTTGCTGAAGTCTAGAAAGAGGATGTCCACTGCTCTACCCAGGTCCAATGCACTCATCACCCAGTCATAGAACTCCACAAGGTTTGTCTGACATGATTTCCCTGGGACGAATCTATGCTGTCTATCGTCCAGGCACCCTGACTTTTTCAGGTCCCCCCCAGCCTCTCCTTGACAATGCCCTCCATCACCTTGCCCTCCACCAATGTCAGGCTGACAGGCCTATAGTTCCCTGCCACCTCCCTGGATTCCCCCTTGTGGATAGGCACTATATGCCCCACCTTCCAGTCCTGGGGCACCCACCCTGTCCTTAGAGAGATGGTGAAAAGCTCCATCAGGGGTTTTGCCAAGACATCCGCAAGTTCCTTCAGCACTCTGGGATGTAATTTATCTGGCCCCGGTGCTTTCTCCATCTTAAGGGACCTGAGGGCTTCCCTCACTCTCTCTGCTGTGATTTCCACCTCCGCTACCTCTTCTCCCTGCTTAGCCTTCCTCCCTCTTGCCAGTGATGTCTTCCCCTCTCCCCAGACCTGCCGATCAGTAAGGGTCCTCGTATCACTGTCTCTCCCATGGGCGATGCAGCACCCCATTTTCCAGAAAACTGGAGGTGAAGTACTCATTTAGTACCTCAGCCTGCTCTCTCCTGGGTCTTGTGCCCATCTCTCCCCTGTTTTAATCCTGCTAATCTGCCCCTTCACCCTTTGTTTTTCCCCACTGTATCTAAAGTACCCCTTGTTCTCTCTCCTAATTTCCTTGGCCAGGTTCTGCTCTTTCCTTGCCTTAGCCACCTTCACCACCCTAGTGGCCCCTCTAGCCATCAGTTCATACTCCCCTTGATCCCTTTCACTCCTTGAGCACTTGAATTGCCTATAGGCTGCCTTCTTTCTCTGCACCACCTCCTGGACCTCCCTGGTCCACCATCAGGGTTTTTGGGCCCTACCGCATTTTTGTCTTACTCTGGCACAGGTGCTGGTAGCATCCAGTACCCCTCTCCTGATTATTTCCCACCTACTGTCAGCATCCATGTCTGACCCAATCACATCCAAATGCTCCTTAAGGATCCTTCCCATTTCCTTAAAATCTGCCCCCCTGAAGTCAGTTACCTCCATCTTTGTGCAGCCTTCTACCCCTCCTAGGTCCAGGCAGAACCAGACTGAGGCATGGTCACTCCCCACCAATGGGTCCCTTACCTCCAGGCCCCCAGTCTGGTCACTGTCTGCCAGGACCACATCCAGTACCCACGCCTCCCTGGTTGGTTCCCCCACCTGCTGAGTTTGCTTGTGTTATGAAGTTGAACCATTTAGAAAAAGATCTAACAATTGGGTGCAATTTGCTCAACCTCTAGCACTAAAATGGATTTGTAGCAGTATCTGATGGGTGCAACAATTTTTTTTTGTCATAAAGCAGTAAAATGTTCTCCCTCCCCACCTTCTTCCCAATCTTCCTGAAATCACTGCCTCCCACTCCTCTCAGCTTCCACTCCCACACCCAGTGAATTTCCTTTCCTTGTTTTCCTGGTCTCGGCCTCTTCTGTTCTGCCTTTTATGGCTACCCCTTTAGAGCAGTATGTATGTAGTCCTGTGCTTGCTCTCCTATCTCCAGGCTATCCTCCTCTGGTCCTGTTACACTAGTTTATCCCTTTTCTCCAACTGACTGTCACTTTTGTCACCTGGCCTTTTGCATTTGTATCATGCTGCATTTCGTGCTGCATTTTATTTGTCTGTTATTTGCATTATGCATTCCTTTTGAACCATTGCCACATAGGACTGTAAATATTTACTTGTCTGTGTTTGTGAGCATTGTACTCTCTTCTTTTTGCCTTTGTAGCTATTGTATTCTGGATGTCTGCACTTTGTCTCCTGTGTACCCTTCCACTAGGTCACATGTGGAAATGAGCCTTGGATCAGTGTGCCTTTCATGGTCACTGATTTATAAATAATTAAGTGCATCAAAATGTTTGAGAACAGCATCCAAACGTTTTGGTGCATTTTTGCATGATTCAGGCTGTGCCTGAAATCAGGAATTCCATCAGCATCGTGCCTTTCAAAAATTCCCCTTTGGGTATAATTTATTTTCAAATAACTTTCCTATTCACAATATTTTTATTATTAATCCACCATCTTCCTTCTTTGCCCTCCCCTTGCATCACTGCATTTCATGCCTTCATCTTCATACACACTTAGATTAATAAATACTGTTCTCACTTTATTTCTTAGTTCTTTCCCTTTTGTGCTCTCCTACCCTTAAGGGTCACCTACATGGGATCCTTAATATATTGACTGATACATATAAGGAATCAAGAAATAAAAATTAAAATGTGTTTTTAATTTATTTATAAACAGAGCCATGTTCAAATTGTCTCTATTAAATGTGAGTGGAGCGATCAGTTTTCATACAATTGGATTTTTGCCAAAAATGTGTCACTAGTTTAGAATGCACTTTTTATATTTAAATATGAGCTTGTTCTTTAGTAGCCTTAGTAAACAAATGAGGGGCTTGATTATTGCTTTTCATGTATATTTCTGTATATTTATTTAGTATGTATGGCTTGTTTTGAATAGTTCTGCACTGTCACATTAAGTGTAACACCTTATCACCTATGTGCAATTATTCTGTCCATATAAAGAGCACCTACCCATAGGGGTATGAACGCTTTGACAAAGTCCATACGGGTGAAACACTAGTGGGCGTTCCTCTAACCAAGAGCCTTCTGTTCTATTTTATCCTGCAACTCCTCCATACTGCAAGTAAAAAATTATGAAGATTTCACTCGATTGTGTGGACATTCTGTTATTTGGCTGCTGAGTGTTCCATGACTGATTTTGCCCCTGAGGTTTAATGTGTTGCAGTGAACCCATCCCTTGCAAGCAGTTCCTTTTCTTCCTGTGTCTGCCTTGTGGAGCTATGCCATGGGGGCCAGCTTAGCAGTTATCTGGAGGAGCAGACTTTGAGATACCAAAATGCCAGTAAATGAAATAAAATAGCCTACTACAAAAGGGACAGCTTTATTATCCTGGGAGATAGCTTTGAGGACCTTTGCGGATGAGTGGACTAGCAGCTCATGGAATGGTGAATGGAATGGCAATAGCGACAGTGAACAGAAGCAACAGGCAGAGAGAGGAGCCAGCTACCATAAGAGACAGTATTGTTTCAGCTTTAAAATGTGAGGACCCATTTGGATGTACGACAGTTGGAGAACACATGGTGGACAGGACTCCTGTGGAGGAAACATGTATGGACATTGAAACAGCTTTTTTTTCCATTTTAAAAAAAACATTGCTAAAGTCCCGTAGGCAATACCGGCTTATAAAAACTTTTGAAGAGTATCTGAAAGTGAACAGAGTACCATGAGGCCTGAGGTTAACTAAAGACCCAACCTTCAGCCTAGATGACCCAGAATTTCTAGGACAGTGTAGAGAGATGGCCCACAAGGCATCAATAAAAGGGATGCAATTTATTATTAAAAATACAAAAACATGCCAGGAAGAAACTGATAAAGAACTGACAGATAAAGAAATATATTTGAATACATTTAGTGCAGATCATGACTTTGGCAGATTTAAAGTTGAATTGAAAGTGCACATAGAAAGACAAGCTAAAAAGAGATGTGCAGCTAAGAAAAAGAAGCTGTTGAGGGACCACAAAGATTATAAAAAGGGACACATTTTCTGTTGGCCAAAAGATAATAAAGAAGTCAGAACACCTAAAAAGGGTAAAAAAATCAGGGGACATAAGAATAGAGGCAGATTCAGCACTCATTCTATCCTTAAACCTACTGGATCAACCACCAAGAAGGACCCTGTTAATATGCCTCAGATACCACCTTAACCAGTGATTCCAATTCAGACTATTTTTTTAGAGCAAACAACATCAGAAGAGGATACCCCCGGGGGGGGGGGTCAAATGCAAGTACAGGTATCAAAGAGACACAGGAGACAATGTCGGGGCACGAGGAAGCTCAACAGGGCTATCAGGGAACAAAAAACAAGAGGAGATGCCAATGGAAACATTGAACCAGGTACAGAACAACATTGTCATAAACATCTCTACATATGAATTATCTGATATTGAAATCAATGTTCTAAGTGAAGGATTTACATTCGTTCCAACTGTGGACAGAAACTTCTTTGAGACCAAAATTGATTTGTTTAGATTCTTCAGAGTTTCAAGTTTGCAGTGTTTCTATTCAAATATGGGTTGAAGTATGCTACAGCCTTTAGAAAATGCCATGGCTAGCCAGGTTGGGGATATAGAATTTAGCACCATGATTCCCACATAAGAGGTCATTGAGGCCTTAAGCACTAGCTATGGGGATATTAGAACTTATGACCAAGTGTCTACCCAAGATTTACATAGCCCAGGTATAGAGGGTAGTGAAGGAGTTTGGAATGGTAAGAAATCCATAGATCAATTTAATTATAATACTTTCTGCCCACCCCTACTGCCTGCTGTAGTAATTTTTAAGAAATTGTGTAAGGATAATCTGCAAAAGCTGAGAGCAGAGATCTATAATCATGAATACTGTAAATTGAGTACTGAAGAAAGAATGGCTGTAAAAGGTTGAAGCCAAGCAAAGCAACTTTATTTATAAAATGCCATTACAAAGGACCATGGCATTGTACATGGGCACAATTTAAAAACACAATTATCGTAAAATATATACTTAAAATCAAATATAAAATTAGCAGGGATTCAATCTCAAGAAAGGCAAAATTAAAGAGGTAGGTCTTCAAGGCAGATCTAAAGGTCTCAGTGGATGGGTACTTTCTGATCCGATGAGGTAGAGAGTTCCACAGGGTCAGTGCTACAAAAGCAAAAGATCTAGCTCCAGACATAGTCAGATGGACCCTGGGAATTTCTAGCAATCCCTCATTGGCAGAGTGGAGTAGACGAAGGTGGTGGTAGGGGCACAGGAGGTCTTGCAGATAGCACAGTCCCTGTTCATGTAGGGCATTATAGGTCAGCAAACTGACCTTGAAGGTGATCTTCCAACACACTGGCAGCCAGTGCAATCCATGAAGCACAGGTGTGACATGGCAAGATCTTGACAAGCCAGTCAGCAATGTGTCAGCTGCGTTTTTGCACCAGCTGTAGGTGGCGAAGGTCCACCCCATCAGCTCTAGGTATACAGCATTGCAGTAATCAAGGCAAAAAGTCACAAAGGCATGGATCAAGGTCAGAAGATCATCAGGTGGGACTAGGTGATTTATCCAAGTGATGTTTCTCAGATGGTAAAAAGAGGTCTTGACGACGGCCAACTCCTGAAACTTAAGTGTCAGTTCATCATCAAGCACAATGCCCAGATTCCTCACCCGGTCGGAGGTCAACAACTGGTTATCTCCAAGCCAAAGCCCAGAGGATTTCCCAGCCAATGACCCCTCTACCCAATGACCTGGGTCCACAACTGAAAACTCAGTCTTATCCGGATTTAACCTGAGCCAACTGGCACGCGTTTTGTCTTGAATCTCAGAGAGGCAGTTATTAAAGACAGAGGCAGTGTCATTTTGTTTGGGTTGAAAGGACATATACAGCTGAGTATCATCTGCATATTAGTGAAAACTCAGTCCCTGCCACCTTATAATGTCTCCCAATGGCAGCATATACACCGCAAACAACATGGGTGAAAGCACAGAACCCTGCAGTACTCCATATGGCAGGGCATGAGGGGCCGAGGAAAAAACTTCACACTCCACTCTCTGCCTCCTGCCAGTGAAAAAAGATCCGAACTATCTGAGGACTGTACCAGACAGTCCACAGAGTAATTGCAGGTTCTCAAGCAACACTTCTTGGTCCACAGTGTCAAATGCCGCAGAGAGATCAAGGAGGACAAAGATTGACTGAGTCCTCTGATCTCTCACTATCAGGAGATCATTAAGTACCTGAAGCAATGCCATCTCAGTACTATGCCTCTTCCTGAAACTAGAATGGAGAGGATTGTAGATATCATGGGTGGTAAGATGCTTTCTTGAGCTGCATTGCAACTGACTTCTCAATAACCTTTCCCACAAAAGGCAGGTTAGAGACATGCTTGTAGTTGGCGTGTCATTCGGGGTCGATAGAAGATTTCTTCAATAAAGAACATACCACCACCTCCTTCAGGGTGTCAGGAAACACCCCAGTCTCTAATGAACACCCAACAATCTCAGCCAGGACTAGTCTGATGACCTCTACTCACCCCACCAGGAGGCTGTTGGACCTGGGTCCAAACTACAGTAAGTCGATCACAAGCTCTGGATAATCTTCACAACAAACACAATCACCAACTGGTCAAAGTCAAATCAGACAGACTGTGTGACTGTAATCTCCCACTGATCACAGCTCTGCCCATCTGAGTGAGCAGCACCAGTCTCCGACCTGATGTCAGCAACCTTATCCTCAAAAGATCGAGCAAACTCATCACACTTTTCTTGTGAAAAAGCTCCCCAGTTCTGGAGACAGACTGGATTGCACAGCCTGTCCACAGCATGGAAGAGCTGATCTGGTTGATTTCATGCAGCCACAGTCTCCCTGGACAGGAACTCTGTCTTCTTAAGGAAGGCCACGGATTGATAGTCCTTCTAATGGGACATCAATTTAAGTTTGTCATCAATCAGGCCTGATTTCTGCCCACGTCTCTCCAACCTTCTCCCTACTCTCCTCAACTCCCTCAATGTCCCATCAAACTAAGGAGTCCAAGGGCAAAGAGTGAGGGCATGAACCCGAACAGGAGCTATGGAATCCAGAGTGATCACCACAGCCTTATTATAGGCTAACAGTAGCCCCTCTGTATCCCAGCTAATACTCGGACTCCCTGATATGTCCAAGACCACCATAAGACCATCAGGGGTCAAACCCTGTAATGGGCAGCATCAGACCATCTCCATAGGTGCAGGCCTATTGGGTGGGGCTACAAAACTGAACCCAGTAGTGTGGTGATCTGACCATCCAATAGGTTCCACCACCACATTGGAGATCTCCATCCCTAGCAGAAACACCACATCCAAAGAATGACCTTGTGAGTGGGTTGCAGAGGTAATAACCTGTATAAAATCCAATGATATCATCAACTGGAGGAAGTCCTGTCCAAAGTGTGAGAGTTCATCATCGACCCAGGCATTGAAGTCCCTCAGGACCAGCCACCTGGGCACCTCCAACACCATCTTGACAATGAAGTCTGCAACTTCCTGTAGAAAATCCTTCTCACTCCTGGGTGGATGGCATACAAGAAATATTCTACAACCCACACCTGCACCCATGATACATTCAAAGGATCTAGTGGCTCCAGCTGGCACATCTACAAGGCCCTGTTCTGACTTAAAACATATAGCTTAAGAGGTAATCATAATATAACCATAAAACCAGCGGACAAGGGTGGTCATATAGGATACCACAGATTATGAGGAAGAGATCCTAAGGTAATTGAATAACAGGGAATATTATAAACCCATTGCCATAGACTCTACACCAGCCCTTAAAAAACATGTAGGCAGGTTTCTAGGGTGGGCTTACACCATGGCCTCATTATTGAGAAAGGGAAAACCCTCCTGAACATGAAAGCACCACTTAGGGGACAGTTCTACACCCTCCCCAAAATTCACAGCATCCTGACTAAACCACCTTGCTGGCCCATCATTTCTGGGATGGGGCAGTAATTGAGTCACTAATTTATTTTGTGGATGATGCTATTAGGCCCCTGGTTCATAACACCCCCTCTTTTCTTTTAGACACACGAGATGTGCTCAATATATTTAGCAATTTGGAGGTAGGCACAGATTCCATACTAGCAACCCTTTATGTAGAGGCACTCTACACCAGTATACCCCACATAGGGGGTCTCAGAGCCCTACGTTAATACCTTAATATGAGGGGGCAGGACTGTCATCCTGATACAGATCTACTTGTAGACATGGCGGAAGTCATGTTAGAGAGAAACTGTTTTTGCTTTAAGGGGTACTAGTACCACCAGGATATGTGCACAGCCATGGAGGCCACTTTTGCCACCCAATTTATGTCAATTTGTACATGGCATACTGGAGGATGAATACATTTGGAGCAATCACTACCCTTTCAAACAACACATTAAGTCTTGGAAATGCTTTATTGATGATGTTGTCATGGTTTGAGAGGGTAATATGTATGAATTGGGCCTATTTATGGTTTATATACACTCAAGTAACCAACACCTTATAGTCACATGCCACATTGATCCTTTGCAGGTCCTTCTTGGATATTCTCTTTACAAAAGTACACTTGGGAAAGGTGGAGAGAGGGTGGTATAGGAAACCCACAGATAGAACTAGCATACTACATGCAAGTTAAGTAACTGCCATCCCACACATACAGTTAGTAATATACCTAAAAGTCAGTATTTAAAGGTAAAAAGAAATTGTAGCAAAAATGAAGAGTATGAAAAAGAAAAGGTGGAACTGACTAGGAGATTTGTAGCCAGAGGGTACTATAGCAGGGTGCTGTAGAATGCTGTAAAGGAAACTGAGAGCGTGTCATGAGAAAGCCTCCTACAGCCCAGAGGGGGCACCACAGAACAACAGTCTGACAAAAACAGAATACATTTTGTCAGCACATACAGTTGTTGATCTTGAAAACTTAGGGACATTCTGGTAAAAAACTGGCATGTACTTGCAGCTAACAAAAGGTTAGAGGAAACAGCCAAGATACCACCCCATATGGCCTATAGGAGGGCAAGAAATCTCAGGGATCAGCTGGTTTCCTCAGTTCAACATGTCAGATCTATAGAAACTTGGTTGCCACTGTTGCCCAAAGGCTGGAAACATTGTGGGAGGTGTAGGTATTGTACTTACATAACAGAAGATAACAGAATTGTTAATCCTTACAATGGAGAGGTGGTCATAATAAATCAATTAATTAATTGAGACACAAAATGGGTAGTTTATTTCTCTGAATGCAGTTGTGGGGCCTATTACATTGGGCTTACTAAGAGGAAACTCAAAGAGAGGGTGGGGGAACACATGAGGGCCATACCAAATTGCAACCTTGAGTATGTTTGGGCCACCAACATATTGGAGGCAGTCAATGATAGGGAACATAAACTAGAATTTATTGAAATTGAATATGTTTGCCTTGGCACTAGGGGAGGGGATAGGGAACTGGTCCTTAGTAGGTGTGAGAACTTTTGGATTTACCAATTTGAGGCATGTATATCAGAAAAGGGGCTAAATGATGTGTTGAAGCTGGAGCCATTCTAGGTAAAATGAAGTGGCTTGAATATTTGGGATTGTGCTGTTTCTTTGTCCATATAATAATATTATACACGTGTGTATTCATATTCCTTTGGTTGCTCTCTTTTAGACCTCCCCTGAAATTGGCAGTGCAAACTTTCCTTGGTGTCTTGATGAGTTTTCCCTATGGAGACCCTATGTGAAGAGTGATGAGTGGAATACACACATGTTTACCTGTCTTTTTCTTTTTCTTCTTCATCTTCTCTTTTTTTCCCCCTTTTTTCCCATTTGTTTCTTCTCTTTTGCTAGCTTCACCAACTATCATACACACCCCATTTTCATTCTTTTCACACCTTTGTCCCTTTCTTTCTCCTTTTCACCCCCCAAATTTCCTCCCTTCCCCCTCCCCTTCCCATCTTCCTTTTTTGCCCTTCCCTTGCATCAATACATTTCATGCCTTCATCTTCATACACACTTAGATTGATATATACTGTTCTCACTTTGTTTCGTAGTTCTTTCCCTTTTGAGCTCTCCTACCCTTAGGGGTCACCCACATGGGACCCTTTCTATATGTACTGATACATATGAGGAATCTAGAAATAAAAATGAAAAGTTGTTTGAATTTATTTATAAAAAAGGCTATGTTCAAATTGTCTCATTTAAATGTAAGTGAAGCAAGCAGTTTTCAACAATTGTATATTTGTCAAAAATGTGTCACTAGATTAGAATGCACTTTTTATATTTATATAGGAGTTTGTTCTTTAGTAGCCTTATTACACAAATAAGGGGATTGATTGTTGCTACTTCTGTATATTTATGTATATTTATTTAGTATGTATGGTTTGTTTTGAATAGCTCTGCACTGTCACTTGAAGTGTAGCACCTTATTATCTACGTGCACTTATTTTGTCAGTATAAATAGCACCTACCCCTAGGGGTAGGTACACTTTGACAAAGCCCATATGGGTGAAACGTTAGTGGGTGTTCCTCTCTCCGAGAGGCTTCTGTTCTGTTTTGTCCCACAATTCCTCCATACTGCAAGTAATAATTGTGAAGACTTCACTCACTTGTGTGGACATTCTGTTATTTGGCTGGTGAGTGTTTCGTGACTGATTTTACCCCAGAGGCTGCATACTCTGTAGGCCAGTCTACTGGCACACACTGTATCTGTGAATGCTAAACTGAGTAAATCAACTGGAACAATAAACACAACTTGCATTTTTGTCATACGTAGCACTCTCTGTCAACATTTACCTGTTACTAATCTTCTTATTGACTTATTAGGACAAAACTGCTCGACCGTTCATCTCCACAAAGAACCTATTTTAGAGTGTCATTATATCAAACTGTATTTAATGGCAAAAGTCACAAAATAAAACAAAATATAGTGAACAATGTTGTAAAAGCTCATGCCAACCTGAGATCAATGGTGCAAGTTGGGATAGATTACTCACCAGAATACTTTTCTTATTCATTTACTTATACCCAATTCGATAAAAATAAACATTCTAACAGATAAAAGTAAATAGAACAATTTTTATATTGTGCTGCATGTGATGCACATTGACTGTAATTACAGCCAGTAGGTTGACATCTTGAAAAGTGCTTTCAAATTGTCAAAGGTGTGACAGTTATAAAAATTATTATAACTATTATTGCTATGAATTTTAGTCAAGAAAATATAAAACAGAAACAAACAAGAGGCAAATAAAAATTAGCTATTTATGTAAAATTTACATTTGACTGTACAGGGCTTTGAAAATTGTGTAAGGTGTTATAATATATAACAATTATTATTAGTATTATTACAATGAAGTTCAATAAAGAAATTACAGTATAACATAAAAAACAGTTTATGAACATTGTAAATTGACATATTACCCATGACTATGTGAATGAGTTACACGGAAACTTTTATTTAAGAGTACAACTTTGGTTGCTGGCCAGCATAGGCATGATTTTCATTTTGTCAGCCCTCAGAGCTACGTAGTGAAGCCACTGCACACACATTGTTCACTAGCAATATTCAAGGACTCATGCTGCCTTCCTACACATGTCAGTAGAGCACTACAGAATAGTCACAGGTGGCCTGTGGGGCTTATTAGTTATATCAGGTATCAAGTACCCAATCAGAAGCCTGGTTAAACTGCAAAGTAGTCACATTGCTCTGCAGCAGCAGTGAATCATGGGATATGGTAGTATGTGTACAGGACAACCAGAATCCCAAAGGGTCAATATTTAAAGAATAAAAATGTCTGGATCTCCTGTCCCATACCCCCTAAACAGCCATAGCAAGGAGGTGGGCTGAAGAAGTGCCAGCTTCTTCTGAACTATACCATGTCAGAGTGGTACAATACATAGAGGTAATGACATGTTCATCTCTGGTATTTTCTGCATCCTTTTCATCTCTGCCAGCCATATATAAATGATTTCCAGACTGCCACAGATTACAGTTGCAAACCCATCACATTTCCAGCATGTTGCTTCATCTAGCTGTCTGCATAGCTCCATGGAAAAGCTAGGATGAGGGTTTAAAGAGTGCTCAATGCTGGCCACTGAGAATGGTGAATACAGGGGCCTCCCTTCACCCCACTACATGACAAACTGCTGTTATGGTGGCGATGTGTCTCTCATAAGCAGTTCAAAGACTTTAAGAATAGAACCCTATGGGTTTTCATTTATGAGAATGTACCATGAATAAAGGGTTTCTAAAGGCAAATTCTGGAAGGAGGCAAAGGGCAGGATTTTAAGAGGGGATGGTGCAAGAAAAACTCTTAAACTGAACTGTGTCTGCATCCTCCCATAAATGGCAAAACTTCTTCACCCTATTTTCAAAGTTCAGGAAGGATTTATAATTGCCATGATTTGTGGCAGATTAAGTAATAAAAGTGACACATAGAAATATAGGGCTCAATTTTTAAAAGCCCGAGTCTAGCGGTTTCCTTCCTCAGTCCATACAGGTGTACACAAATGGGGCAGCACTGCAGTCTCCAGAAAGCATGCTTCCATTTTTATACACATGGCACCTGAAGTGCCACAGATCATGGCAATGGTGCCCAAACATTAGATCATCTTTGAGTTGATCTTTCCTTTGGGTGCAGTATATCAGGGTATGGCAAAAATGGGCTGCAGCCCAGCAGGATAGTTTTAGAAATCTTGACAAAAGTCATCTAAACATTTTCATTAGAAAGGCAATATGTTCTGAAACTAAAGGCATAAACAGGAAAGGCAAACTAAACAAGCAGCTACTTATAAATGTAATTACTTAAGGACAGGAGGATTAAAAAGATATTTGGAGTTCTGGATGGATACAGGCAGGTCATGATTTACACTTTTGGTGGCATCATTCCTACTGTTTTACTCACAAAATGTCTAGTTTTCCATTACCTGCAAACAGAAAAACAAAGGCTATGCATGAATACATTGTCAGTGGGTATTTTTAAGCTTCTCTCACTTTGTAGCAAATGTCTCTCTTCTACGATCAGAGGTATGCAAAAGAAGGAATACAGCAACTTAACAAATTTATAGAACTGCAGCAATGGCACTACCATGAAGTAAGTCATGAAACATCTCCATTTTGTAAGGGCTTCATTGCAACCTCTGCAGACTGGATCAGGGTATTCACAGCTATAGTAATTATCAACATGGGGGTAATTTCTTACAAAGCAGTTTCCCTTCAGAAATATACTGTGTGATTAACTAAAACCAGTACTACTTCCACAGAAACAGACATAGAGCTACCACTTAGACCACCTCCAACTATCTTTCGTGTCCAGAAATGGCAATGAGAATAATTGGTACAGTAGGTTCTGCTCCAGAACACACAGCATTCAAAATTTGTTAGCTATGCTACAGTGTGCATGAATAAAAGTTCCACTAAATACAATGGATATACAAATAGTGGCTTGTTATGCATGTAACTACCAAGCTAAAGCAAAGTAAACAGAAATAAGTAAAATAAGAGATTATGTAACCTCAGTAACTGGGTCAATCACACATTCTGGCATTTTTTCTTTTTGCACTGTATATAATACTTTATGGAACGTTTTCTCTTTTTTAACAGATTGCAGCATAAATACTGAATATAATGCTGACAACTTATTGATACCACTTAACATTCATTACTATGACTCAAGGAAAAGGATAGTCACTAATTAAAATAAGTAGAATATATATATATATATATATATATATATATATATATATATATTATAGTAGCGTGGTCATGCCACTATATTTAGGGTTGAGATGTCACTTGTATGTTAAAGTCATAATTTGGCATGTTAATAACTTTGGACCCATTCAACTGATTTGCCTGAAATTTGGTATGCATGGTGGGGCTTGGTAGATCTCTTGATCTGCCAAATTTCATTTTGGTCAAACTTATGGTCTTTGCACACAAAAACGCTTAAAAATGCAAACATCCATTTTTGGAGGCAGCTTTTGGGATATTGCACGTAGCCCTGTGCTGCCATCATGTGGTGTGCCACCCTGTGAGATAGCTCGTTTGAAAGAGCTCTGGTGGCCGAACATGCTGCTTTTCATTTGGTAAAAAAATATTAAGGCATTCAAAAGTTATGCCACTTTTAATTTCCCATTATAAGTCAATGGGAAAAATTATGTTTATGTTTTGTGAACAAAGAATGGGGTTCTGGCCATCTGGTCCCACCTGGTGGTCAAAGAATTTGCAGCCTAGCGGTTCAAGAATCTTTGTCCCCAAGAATTCTTTGATAGCGAGGTCTGCCATCTTGTTTTTAGATTTCCAATCGCAAAAACACAAATATCTTGGTACAGGGGTCACTCCTGAAGTAAAATGTGGATGTGTTTTACTCAGGGGGCTCTGATCCATTGAGCCATGCCTTTGGTTTCTTCCAAAATGGTCAAAAAATAGAGTTATCAGGTTTTAAAATCTTTGATTGTGGCTCACTAACGATCTTTGATTGCGAGCCTGCAAATTCTTTGATCGTGAGATTCTTTGATTGCGATCTTGCATTGTGAGCTAAAAACACAATTATCTCAGCTCAGGGGAGAGCTTAGGACACAATTGAGGGTGGATTTTGCTCAGGGGGCTTCGTTCTATCGAGGCATGGCAATGGTTTTATTTAAATCAGTCAAAAAATCACATTTCACCATTTTTTATTCTTTGATCATGAGCGTGCAATTTCTTTAATTGCAAGCCCGCAAATTCATTGATTGCGATCATGAGCGAGGGAAGAGATGGCTGAATTAAAAAATAAATTTTCTCAGCCCAGGGGTGCCCTAGGAAGTCAAATGAGGGTGGGGTTTGCTCAGGAGTCTTCCTTCTGTCAAACCATGGTGGTAGTTTCCTGGAATTCCTTCAACATTTTTGATTTACAGCATTTTTTATTCTTTGATCGTGAGCCTACAAATTCTTTGATCACGAGCCTGCAAATTCTTTGATCGTGACATTCTTTGATCGCGATTGTGCATCATGAGCAAGAGACGAGATGTCCAAATTAAAAAATCTAATTTCTTAGCCCATGTGTGTCTTAGGAAGACAAATGAGGGTGGGTTTTGCTCAGGGGGCTTTGTTCTGTTGAACCAAGGTGGTGGTTTCATGGAATTCCTCCTAATTTCTCATTTACAGCTGTTCTGTGTCTATGGTTATTTTTATAAGGCTCTCAGAAATGCAGAAATATGATTGGTTGGCAGCATTCTGTGAGCCTTACATTAATCTCCTTATTAATATACCTGTAGATCCTAATTACTGGAGAATTAATTTGAAAACTAAGGTTGTACTTTTTACAGAGATTCTAATCTCAGAACTCAGAACCACCATTAAAGATCTCACCCAAATGTTGCTGTTTTCAATTTAGTATGCCGTCATTATTTAAAAAATAACTATAAAACTACAGGTGTGTAATGTTTCTTTTCTCTGTCATAGCTTACAATATGATCAGACAAGTTGAAAGTTCATCAGGCTGCTTTGTGTACTTCTGACCGCAATGGAGAAAAGCCGTTTTCCTGTGCGCATCTCTGCCAGTGTTTTGTTCCCAGTAAGAGATGATCGGTAGCCTTGCCCAACAACAAAGGACAGTGAATTCCCACCAGAGTGGTAGGGCACAGGAGCTAAGTTTATAGGCTGTACACTGACAATTAAATTCTCCAAGCAATCCCAAATGACTCAGTGCAACAGTCCAGTCCCTGCAAGAAAACAGCAGCACTGTTCAGAATGTGAACAGTTTGAAAGCTACTCCCAGCAGACAATAGATAGCCCCACCCACCAACACAGGACAGTGAACCTGGCCCCACAAGGGGAGTATTGCTCAGGGGCTAATTCCACAATCAGGAGCAGGACACCAACAGTTAAATCCTCTAAATGAGCCTGAGTGTCACAGTGCAACAGTCCAGTCCCTGATAGAAAACCATAGCACTTTTTAGAATGCATCTGGTTTGAAAGCCGTTCCCAGCAGGCAATCAGTAGCCTTGTCCACCAACATAGGACAGTGAACCTCCTACCAGAGTAGTAGGCACAGGGTCCAAGTCCTCTCACAGGGCACCTTTTTTGGGGGGGAGGGAGCAAGTAGTGCTGTGTCCCTAAATTACCGAATTGCAATTCACACACAGAATGTCAGTGAATGCTTGTTGGATTCACTGACATTGACCGGAGATATTCAATAGCCTCAGCCCAGGATGAATTTTGAATATTCATGTTGTTGTGACTAAATGACAGTAATTATATAATGGGAACGTGCCTGTACTTCTCCTTACCGCAGACCTCGATTCCGCATTCAGTTTCACCTTGAGTAGCCCAAGACTTTTTTCTGGCTATAATCATCACACAGGCTCGGGCTAACAGTGCGTCTTGTTGAAGTCAAAAGTACACAAAGTAGCCTGATCATAAGGTGAGCTAAGAGAGACAAGAAACACCATACAGCACCAGTTTTAAACAGTGATGTATTAAAAATATAATGCCAGCAGAGGGCAAAATATATAAACAACCCAAACCCTATGCACTTTAGCATAGCAGAGGGACTATGTTATGTTAATTTACCAAAAATCTAAGCAAAATATATTAACAAAAAATAGTCAAACTTCAGTATCTTATAGCCCAATTATAATAATAGCAATAATAATTGATAATGATACAACATTACAACATTACAACATTACTGAGACCCTTATAATAATTTACTATGGTGGAGGGACTATTTTACGTCACTTTTACACAAAATTAGTAAAAGATATTAAAAAAAAAAATTCAAACTGCAGTAACGGGTAACGCAATTATAAGTAAGCAATAATACCCAACAGGGTGGGCGGTATTGTGCTATACCGGATGGCCCAAGGGTGTAATGAGGCCCAAAGCCATAGGTGGAGGGTCTTATAGCCTCTGGAAGGTCCGGCATAGCACAATACCAACCACCCTGGAGGGTATTATTGCACTTAGAAAATGGGTACTGTAAAAAAAAAAAATTGTTAAAAAATGTTAATGAAAAATAAGTTTAAAGTAAGTTTTGAAATAAAATAGTTCCTCCACCTGCAGTTGACTATTGTTATGTCTGAAGACAGTACTTAAAAACTGCCTCTTTTTTTCTGCAGTAACTTTTCATTCCCTGCTCCTCTCCCCCAACCCCAACAGAAAAACACAGGCACAGAGACTGTCAATTTAATTTGTCTTCCTGCAGTTTCTTGTTCCCACCCCCCACACACACACACATACTGTATGCACACATTGCAGGCGAACAATCATGCTATCTGGAGCTGCTTAGAGGGTCAGAAGGTCTGAAGGTGAATGGAGAGAGCTGGTAAAAAAAAAGTGCCCCCCCCATATTAGTGTGTCCCCTACTTTGTTTCTGCACCCCACTGATCTAGTTTATTTGTTTAATGTCCTGTCAGTGGAATGAGTGGGGAATGAAGAACTAAAGCTAAATAAATGAGAGACAGTACCATGGCACCTCCACTTTCAGCTTGGATTTGTTTTTAAATCACCCATTTCTGATGGACACTAACGTAGCGAGTACATTGCGAGCCAATCCTCAGGAGGAAATGGGAAATAGGAAGAGTCCCGTGCTGTACTTTAGTACGAGGTTCCAGTGAGATTGTAGTGTTTTGAAAGTGCCCCCCCATATTAGTGTGTCCCCTACTTTGTTTCTGCACCCCACTGATCTAGTTTATTTGTTTAATGTCCTGTCAGTGGAATGAGTGGGGAATGAAGAACTAAAGCTAAATAAATGAGAGACAGTAACCCGGCACCTCCACTTTCAGCTTGGATTTGTTTTTAAATCACCCATTTCTGATGGACACTAATGTAGCGAGTGCATTGTGAGCTGATCCTCAGGAGGAAATGGGAAATCGGAAGAGTCCCGTGCTGTACTTTAGTAGCGAGGTACCAGTGAGATTGTAGTGTTTTGTTTATGAGCGGGTTTGAGCTGGGATACTTAGCAGGGCTACAGTTTTTAAACTGAGGAGAACAGCAGAATGGGGTTGGGGAATGATGGTGGCAGTTAGTTAAGTTGCAGTAGCCAGAGATGGAAAGGCGCTGCCGGCGTGTAGCAGGTACTGGATCGGCTGGTTTTTGGGGTACCGGGAGCGTCACTAGCACTTTCATATTACAGCATTGTGCTGTGGGTAAGACATTTTATTTTACATAAACAAATGTATTTTGTTTGCCACTGACAGTTTTGTGACATGCGGGTGGGTGGAGGGTGGGACTGTCTAATATTTGTTTATGGGCCAGTCTTGGTTACCAAAGGAAAAAAAATGGTGGACATTTGAAATGGAAATGTGTTTTTTGCCAATTAGAAGGCAGACTGGGCACCAGGATTTATGTGATCAGGCTGGCTGGGCTGGTACTTTTAATAGTTGGGCATCTGTTGCCTGATAGATGCCCAGCTAGACTAGTCCCTCAGCCAATCAGAAGACTCAAATAGTTTAACCCATTTAATAATAGCAATAATGAACTCTGGGTGGTTACGTTAATGTTCAAGTTAATCACCCCCTTGGGCAATATGGCACTCGGTTGTGCCTCGTACCACATTACACACTCAGGGGATGATTAACTAGAACATTAATGTAACCCTCCATCATTCATTATTGCTTAATTATGTACAACTTCTGTACACATTAACATCAAAAAAACAACGCTTAGAAACATTCAGTTTAATATCTCTTAATAAGAGGGGAGAACAATCAGGTTAAAAGCTATAACCTATACCAAGCTAAAACAACAAGATAATGTTTTTCCCCCAGTTTAATTAACCATGTTTTTATTCTGTTTAGATTTCTTTGTGTATTTGTTGGTCTTAGACTGCAGGGATGGCATTACAGGCTTTTGGTCTTGCATAATGAAAAGTCCATCTGCAGATTGCTAGTTAGGTTGACTTAGAGCTGCACTTCTTATTTGTTATGATTCACATTCCTGAGTGGTGAGCAACCCACATAGTTGGGCCACAGAAGCGCATTATTCATATAATAGCTTGTACCCACATCAGAGAGATAGAACCCATTGGCATTTCCATCAGAAGCGCATATTGTTTACTTTATTTCTCCTGGGGATCCCCTCAATCATGGTCATGCAATGCAGTTAATTACGTGTCGGAGAAAATTTCTTTTTGTGGAGATATTGCGTGACGCAATTTACGTGTTGTGAATAGTGTTTTGCATTGCGCTGGTGGCTTGAAATTGATAGGGCACCCAGCCATAGTGTCATGGATGTAGTAGTCAGTCGTTCTGCCTGTAAAATGTTAACAGGTGTGGAATTCTGCAACTCTGATGAATGAACATTTCAAACTTTAACATGTTATATCATGGACATGGTTTGGTGTTTTGTATTGAAATTTGGAGGGTGCTCTTGGTACGTCCCGTAGATGTGAATTATGGTGTTATATTTACAAGTTGGTGGGAGCGCAGGGCCCACCTCCCACCAACTTCCATAGGTTGGTGGGAGGCGAGGCCCAAAGGCCAGCCTCCCACTGTGTTCCGAAGTTGGTGGGAGTGCAGGGCCAAAGGGCCTGTGCACCACCAAGTTGCACAAGTTCTTAATTTTTTATTCTTTCTCAAAAAGTAAGGAAATTCTATGCAAAAAAGTAAATATGAATGGGGTGACATTTAGGCCTCACAACCCCAATGACACACTCTGTCAGTTGTCAATCTTGGGATGATGGGTGGGTCAGGGGGAGGGGAAACCCTAAAGATTTTTCATTTCCTGACTTTTTGTGTTTTAACCCTAAATGATACATTAATGCAGTTTTTTGCATATATATGTATATATATAATATATATATATATATATATATATATATATATATATATATATATATTAATGCCTTTAAATGTAGGGCATAGAGAAAAACACATTCTTGCCTCCGTGATCCAGGACATTTAAAGCAAATTTCAACTATGGTTTAAGAAGGGATGGCATCTGAGGCCATGGCCTCAAGTGTTTTATATCCTCCATAATTTTTATTAGTTCCATATGCAGATGCTAACAAGCAGTCTCTCTATCTTCATTTACAATTATTCAATCATTTGAACACCCTTTGTTTACTGAAATGAATTCATAAATTAAATCTTCAGTGTTAAACATCAATTTACATAGAGTATATCTATGCTGGCTTTGTAAACATGTGAGACACTGGCAACCAATGGCAAGGTATTTTTTAGGTCCCCAGTAGTTGCAACAATTAAGCTTGCCACTAAAAGGCAGGCCAGGTTGTCCTGGGACCCAGCCAGGAATGAATACAGAGGAAGGGGGTGAGAGGGAGGGTACAGGGAAGGAGAGGGGACTGCAAGGAAAGGGGAAGGAGCTATGACCTCACAGAAGGTGTCATCTGACCAGGCTCGGAGCTCCCTGGCTATTGGCTATGGGGAGGGGCCAGAAGGGGTCCTGATCAGGAGTATTTAGGCGTTATTTAAGGGCCTGTAATCCTTAGTAAGCCCTCTTTCTTGCTGTAAATTTCAGAGCTTGATCTACAGCACATCCTTGGAAATCTGTTGTAAGGCACTGAGGGGCTGGAGCCTTTTTGGCAGGCAACAGGCTGGTAATGTTTTTGTGGCTTAATTGTCATTGCTAAAAGTTTGAACGGAAATGTTAGTGGCAGGTTTTACAAATGGAGCAAAGTTAATATAAAAGAATATGTTATGGCAGGGCTGGCTGCTGGAGCAGAACTTGAGGGATTGGTTACATTTGCTGTTTGGAATTGAGGCCCAAGGGCAGGCCATAGTGTGTGAGAAGAAAGGTTTATTTATGAGAATGAAAAGCATGCTTTTGACATGGAGAGGGAGCACTGGACTGTTGATGCTGGTGGGCAGGACAGCATGTTTGTGGCATTTTTGTGGCAGCTTGGCTAGCCTGGGGCTGGTAAGTAGGGTCAGATGGTGTTTGGTGGCTTTTGGGAGAAGAGAATGGAGGGTGATTTTTGCAGGGGCCCAGAAGTGTTTTTTTCTGCATGCACGCATGGCTACTCACAGTGCGAGGTGGCAACAGCAAGAATGCCTTGGTCTGAAGGCCTGAAGAAAGGTCAGGGGCTGCAGAGGCCCAGCCACGTGGTGTGGCCACCATTTGGGGCATTTTGTGTCAGCTAGGCTGGCTTGGGGCTGACAGCTGGGCAGGCCAGTGCATGATTGGCAGTGCACGGCACCATTAAAACTGCAGGAGTGGGTGGTGGCATCACAGGTCATGGCGTTGCATTGTTTTTCCAAGAAGTGCTGTTAAAACTGCATAGGTGGGTGGTGGCACCATGGGTCATTGCACCGTGCAGTGTTTCAATGGGTGGCGGATGCACTGGGGGCCACCCTGAGGTAGCAGTGGATGGGGGTTTTGTGCAGTTTGTTGCCATTTCAGCCAGGGGTGAGTGCAGCAGCACATGAGGCCTGTGGCAAGGCTGAGGTCCATGGAAGGCACAGCTGTGTGGTACGGCCACTAGGTGTGGCCACCATTTTGGGGCTGCGGGACCACCCAGTGGTGTGGTTTTGTGATGGCATAGTGGCTCTTTGGGCATCATGCTTTGGCTTGGGGGGCCAGGTGCAGGGCCAGATGGCATCTGAAGGGTGACCGAAGCCCCAAGTAGGATCGCAAGAATAGCGTGGGCCTCCAAGGCATGGGGTGGATGCACACTGGCTGCCTACATAATGGAGCAGCAGCAACCTGGAACATGGGCCTGGTGGCCTGTAACAAGGCCATGAGCCTGTGGAAAGCACTGCTGCATGGAGTGACCACAATTTTTGGGGGCACGGAACCACCCCGAGGCAGCAGTGGGTGGTTGTTGCGAAGGTTGGGGCCATTTCGTCCAGCAGACCTGGGTTGATGCCTGTAATGGGTAGTTTAAGGGGATGCTGATCACTGTGGTGTGGCCACTGAGGCCTATATGGCAGCCACACGGGGACCCGCTGCATGTGGCAGCGGCCAAGGAGAAGCAAGGGGCCAGTGGGCCTGATGGGTGACTGAGAGGCCACAGAGGCATAGCCGTATGGTATGGCCACCATTGTGGGGCTGGTGGGCCAGCTGGAGAGGGTTTGCTGATGGAGGGGACTGGTTAGGGGGCCATTTCACGGGTTTGACACATGGTGGAGGTGGCGGCAGCAATGCCTCTGGGTCGAGGTTTCAAGCATGGAGAGGGTCAGGAACAGACAAGGGATTTCTCTAGTTGAAGGCTGGCTGAGGCCTGGCCACTTGATGTGGCTGCTATTTTTCAGGTTTCAGGGTGCCAGAGGCCCTCCACATAGCCAGCCATGGGGGAACTCAAGCAGGCTGGGGGGGCTGGGACCTCTCGTGGAAAGGGAATGGCTGGTCACACATTTTCTGTATGCTCATATTGTGCTTCTTTTGCAATCTAGTCAAACAGCAGAAGAGAAGGCACCCAAGAGAGCTCCAGTGTCAAGTGCTACAATGTTGGCAGAGGCAGCGAAGCTGATGACCCGGATGACGGAGTTGGTGGAGGTGGAGGAGGAGGCCCAGAGGAAACAGAAGGGACACAATGAGAGGGCAAGTACAGGGTAGGTGAACAAGAGGCAGAAGAGGGTGGGACTCTGCTCACACCTGCGGCACCTGGGGCAGGTGTCGAGCCAATTCCAGCCCCAGTGGGGCCACAGCCAGATAGTGGTAAGGACGATGTGGATATGTGGATATGAACAATGAAGCAGATTTAAAGGAGTATATTGAGGGTTTGTCAGGGGACATGGGTTGAGGAAGGTGTGATGAAAATGGAGCAGGCCTTATAGGCCATTAAGGATGGGTGCAGGATAGGCAAGACTGGGGCGGGCACCACGGGGGGATTATGGAAGCTGTGTGATGGACCACCAGGTTTCAAGCTGGGCAACCATGTGCCGGCCTCTAGAAAGGACAAGATATGGAAGGGGGAGTATGTTGATATGTTCAGTTTGGTGGACGAAGAAACAGCCAAAAAGTATGAGCAGAAGGAATCAGTGGACAAGTCGGAAATGGCAGTGGCATTGGCAGTGGTAGGGCAAAAACTGGTGGAAGCAAGGATCAAAGGGAAGAGCATCGATACATGGCAAGCTGGTTTCCTGATTTATAGTGCATTGATGCTGGAGAAACAAACAGACCTGACAATCCCGCTGCTGATTTATATGGTGATCATGAGGGACGCGTATAAGGCGAAGCTGGCTTCGGATGGCTTAAATACGATGAGACTTTTTGGAGGAGAATGGCAGTGAATGGTGACCTGAGATGGGACTGCACCCACATGCAGTTGTGGGTAAGGACCCTCTTGGGACTAGCAGTGGGGCAGGTAGCAGAGCAGGTCAAAAGAATAACACCGGCCCAGGGTGGCAAGGCCTGCTGGGCCTTTAACAGGGCATCATGTACGTGGCCTAGTTGAAAGTTTAGGCACATCTGCTGTTGGTGCAGGGGGTCACACCCTGTGATGACCTGCAAGCAAGGAGGCATAAAAGTCAAACAAGCTGGGGGGCAGCTACAGGAGCAGCCCATTTGAGGCAGAAGGGGGGCTCTGGGAGGGGCCAGGGGGGCCCTGGGAGAGGGGGATATAATTTTAACTATGTTTGGAATTAGGATGGGACCAGTGGGTGGGAGGTGGGGCTATGACCTGGCCCACACCCCTATCAAGCTAGGGGTGGTTGAGGCATGGACAGAAGGCTACCCCTATAAGAGGGGAGCTGAGCTGTTGAGATAGGGGTTTAAGGGAGGTTTTCCACTGGGTTTCAAGGGTTCTGTAACAGGGAAGGAAGACATAGTCTGGGTTAAGATTCAGAAGGAGATCAGGGCAGGTAGGGTGGAGGGGCCTCTGCGGGAGCCCCCTTGCAGGCAGTTCTGGGTGGAATCCCTAGGCCTACTTTTAAGGGGAGTGGATTTTAGAGGCGTGGCAAGCACAATGACATGAATGGGGGTGGACCAAGGACATCACGTTCCTTCAGATCTTCCCAATATGGTTGGTTCTGGAGGAATGGGGTGACCGGATGGTAGGGCGGCACATCTTATTTTGGTGTGACAACAAGGGCATGATGGAGGTGATCAAAAGGTAGAGTGGCTATATGGAGTCAGTGGGGCAGGTCCTAAGGGGCATGATGTTATTGGGTTTGTATTTGAACCTCTCTTTTAGGGCACAGCACATTGAAGGGATACGGAATGAGGTGGCTGACTGTCTTTCTCATTTTCAGATGGAGCGGTTCTGGGAGTTGGCACCACATGCTGTTCCTGCCTGGACCAAAGCCCTGGACTGGCTATAGGAGATTGTTGGGAAAAAGCCAGGGCCCCGTACAGAGGGTCATGGTCAGCCAACACCCTGAAAGCCTATAAAGGGACTTGGGCAAGTTTCCAGGCATTTCAGTCTAGGATGTGCTGGGAGACAGAGGAGCCAGTCCGGAAAGAGCAAGTCATGCAGTATGTAGTGGAGAAATGGGAGGAAGGGGTGGTCCATGCCACCATGGTGGTCCAGCTGGCAAGTATCAGCTGGATGTGCAGGAACTGGGGGTGGATGGATGCTGCGGGCAGCTGGGCCATCAAGCAGATGGTCATGGGATGGCAGAGGAGTCAGGGCATGAGGCAGGATGGGAGAAAGCCCATAATGGGGCACCAACTCATGAAGGTGGTAAGGGTGCTGGACCACATTTGCATTTCATTGAATGAAGCCTGTTTATTCAGGGCCATATTTGTGATCATGGCAAGGGAGGCTTTCAGGGTTGGAGAAATGGTGGTGCCCAGGAAGGGGGCAGCTGCTGCAGGCTTACAGGAAGGTAATGTGAGAATGGAGGAGGATGAGGTGGTCATCTGGCTGCAGAGGTGCAAAATGGACCAGAGGGGTAAGAGCACTACTGTGGAGTTGCACAGAAAGGCAGGGGCAGGAATATGTGCAGTCCAGGCCATGAGGGACTATAGTAGCGTTTGAGGCCACATGAAAGGGGCCTGATCCTTGCATGGGGACGGGTCCCCGGTGACAGGTTTTCAGGTGGGTGCAGTACTGAAGAAGGCAGTGACTTTCATTGGGGAGGACCCCCGCAGTTTTGCCCCACACTCCTTCAGGATTGGTGCGGTGTCAGAGGCGGCCGCTGTAGGAGCAGGGGAAAATGTGGTCAAGCGGGTGGGGAGATAGACATCAAACTGTTACAAGAGATATGTGAGGTGTTGACATGGCTAATTGGTGTTCCTTTTTCTCTTCCCGCGGCAGGCTACAAGATGCAGGTGTGGATCGTGTGGCACTCATCAACTAGGCAGAGAGGTTTGCAGCCGCCACAAGGATAGGGACTTAGCTGCGCCCTGAGGCAGAGCACACCAAGGTGCGGTGGAGGGGGCTGAGAGGCATGAGGTGGTCGCAGCTGCTTCCCCTGCTGGAGGAGCTTTGGGTGCACTAGGCCAGACCGGACTGTGTCAATGTCCATCTGGGGGGTAATGACCTAGGGACATTGCCTTGTGGGTCCCTTTTGAGGGACATTATTGCAGATCTGGAGAAGGTGAAGAGCTGGTGGCCAGGGGTGGTGATCGGCTGGTTCGAGATCACATCCTGGAGGGTATGGAGGGGAACAAAATGGCTTATGGTGATAGAGGTGGTGCAGAAATGGTAGAACAGTACAGTGGCCAGGGCAATGATTGAAATGGGGGGGGGTTCACATCCAGCATAGGGATATTTCATACGAGCATAAGGAGGTGCACCAGGCGGATGGGGTACACCTGATAGAGTTTGGCATGTGCCTGTTCCTCTGGCCCTTTCAGGAACTAGTCTGGGAAACCAATAAGAAAGGCCAAGGTTTTAACCCGCAAGTGGGGAGAGCCCCATCTTCCATTGCAAGCTGGAGATGGGTCAGTGGAAGGGGTTTGGGAGCAAGAGGAAAAAGGGGTGGCAGGTAGAGGGGGGAGGGGGTAGGTACCACAGGCTGGGAACAAAGGAACCCAGGTGTGGGAGTAATGGGGGAGGGGAATGGATATAGAGCTAGAGGGTGGATCTCTGTGTCCACACCTAGTGGGGGGGAGTGGTCCAGGTAAGTGTGGTACCCAGTTATGGTGATTAAAAGGGGGGGCCAGATTACGGTGTCTGGACCCCGAGAATCAATAGTGAAAAAGGAAGAGAACAAGAAGAAGAACCACTAGAGGGAAAACAGGATTGTTATGTCCTAGAAGTGATATGGGACTGTTATGTCCAAATTGTAAATATTGATTGTTAGAAATCAATTGGGATATAAATGATGAATATATAATTGTACTTTTAAATAAATATTGACAGCGAGCATCCAAAAGTGACAAAGCAGTTGCCTGAGTTATTTCTGGGTGGGGATCCAGGGACAATTGGCAGTTTTTCACTCCATTGTGCCAAAGTCTATACACGTGGTTGGTAACTCTTCCTATAAACACTGGATTCAGGTATTTCAAATTATACTAAATGTAACTGCCCAGATGGCTAGAGTTAACATAACAGACCCACAGTCCTTTTGAAACATAGAAACATAGAAACATAGAAACATAGAAACATAGAAACATAGAAACATAGAAGTTGACGGCAGATAAGGACCGCAAGGCCCATCCAGTCTGCCCATTTCTTTTTCTACCTTATAAATGTGCCATCGGCCTTTGCTCTGTCAGTGACCTATCTATTCATAGTCATTTGTATTGCTCCCTTATGCCTATCCCATGCCTGTTTGAAGCCCTGCACTGTATTCATAGCCACCACTTCTTGTGGTAAGCCATTCCATGCATCTACCACCCTTTCTGTGAAAAAGAATTTCCTCATTTCCCCTTAATCGGCCTCCCTCTAATCTCATGCTGTGTCCTCTTGTCCTGCTATTTTTCTTATATTTAAACATGTTAGACTCTTTCACCTTGTTTATGCCTTAAGGTGTTTAAATGTCTCGATCATATCACTCTCTCCCTCCTTTGCTCAAGGGTATACATATTGAGCTCCATTAATCTGTCCTCATATGTCTTCTGATGCAGTCCTGCACCATTTTGGTTGCCCTTCTGGGACTGCCTCAATTTGGTTAATGTCTTTGTGAAGGTGTGGCCTCCAATACTGCCGGCAGTACTCCAGATGGGGCCTAACCAATGTCTTGTACAGAGGATTATTACCTCCCTCTACGACTTGTATACTCCTACTACACCCCTAACACCCCTAGCCTTACCTACTGCTTTAGAGGTCTGCTTGGATGATTTTAGGTCATCAGTGATGATGATGCCCAAGTCTCTTTCTTCCTTTGTGACTGCTAGCAACCCCCTCCCAGCCTATAAGTGGCTTCAGGGTTTCTCTTCCCTATGTGCATGATTTTGCACTTCTTTGCATTAAATCCCAGTTGCCACTCTTCTGACCATTCTGCTAGTTTATCCAGATCTCTTCTCATTCTGCCCACCCCATCTGGATCATCTACTCTGTTGCAGATCTTGGTGTCATCTGCAAACAGACAAGCCTTACCCTCTAGTCCATCTCTGAGGTCACTAATGAAGATGTTGAATAGGACTGGCCCCAGGACTGATCCTGAGTACCCCACTTGTGACTTGCATCTCTTCTGACTGTATACCATTTACCACCACTCTCTGGTTTCTGCCAGTCAACCAGTTTGCCACCCAGTTGACCAACTTCTGACCCACCCCGAGCCTACCTAGCTTATTTATCAATCTTCTATGTGGAACAGTGTCAAAAGCTTTGCTGAAGTCAAGGTAGGCAAAAGGTTTTGCCTCATTCTTTATGTCCGTGTGTTCCTATGTTGTAGTTTTGCTAGCACTGTCCTGCACATTCACTTTATTAGCATCTGTGGACTCTTCATTAAATTAAATTTAACTTTATCAGTTTCATTTGCAGAGCCTGTTGGTGATCCATGAATTTGCTTTGTAACTGCTTTGATTGAGTTTATATTACTCTTTGTTGAATCCAGTTTACACATTTTTTGTTTTCTTTGCCTTATCATATAGCAGGGTGGGCAGGATGCAACCAGAGTTGGGGATGTGCAGAGAGCCCCCATGTGTGGAGCAGGACTTATTTGACAAATTAAATAGTACAACCTTGGTGTATCCAAAGGACACTCTGCTTGATTTTTCCATCTCTTGCATTTATTTACTCACTGCTGCTCCAGATACTTATTTTTATACTTATTAGAGCATTGTGTCTGGGTCACTCTGGTAAATGGGATCTGGTCCCTGTGAGCCTACCATGTTGTTAATATAAATGAAGAAATTGAGCCTGTTTGTGCAACTGACACACATACATAAGTAATCTCTGGTTCTATTTATTGGTGAACTGCACAACTATATTGTTTAATGTTTCCTAATTTTCAGTTGCAAGATATGCAAAGGTTAACATTCCCTGGACAGAGAGGCTAAAAACAAGTTTTCATGAAGTTTTCTAAGGAAAAGGGTAACAATGAAACCTGAATTTCCTATTACCTATTTTCTGTAATAGCCTGCTGTAACTGTTAGACGAGTGCTCACTAGGTGTCTGCTTTTGCATGCAAACACCTTTGCTAGCCCTAATTGCCTCACTTTGATTTCATTAACTAATTTTTATAAAGGAAGTAGAGTCTGCCTCTCTGCATTATGACATGTAAAAGCATCATAAACTAGAGTAAGAACCATTTCCGCATCGTAAACTATGCTGAGAGCACAACTGCCAGTTCTTTCCTAAAACTCAATACAATTTTCTGCATAACAGCTGTAAAACAATGAATTAAGTTAGTATGGCCCCAAGCACAGAAACTCTCCTAGGGGATAATTCCCAGCACTGCAGCATAGCAATTTCCTATTCCAGATTCAAGGCACCACTGTGTTAAAACAATAAGACTCTCTAATTGCAAACTCTGGATGTACTGGTAACTGCATGCATGGCAAACACTGAGGTATTGCTAAAAATATATGATTTTTCCCCAACAATTTAATTCCTCTAGCAATTATATATATTTTCAAAATCCATGGGTCTTCCACTTCTGTTGTAAGGTGCAAATATATACTGTAGTTAGATAAAAACAAAATAGATAGATAGAGGTAGATAGATAGATAGATAGATAGATAGATAGATAGATAGATAGATAGATAGATAGATAGATAGATGGATGGAAAGACATAGTATAACAGTAGTGATAATAATATATGTTTTAAAGAGCTAGTGGAACCAAAATATACAGGAAAAGTATACAAATTTTAAGAAGTAGTCAGTTGTAACTTTTTATTTTTGAAGTATTTTTCCTTTTTGTTTTGCTCATTAGAAAGTTTGCTAAGTGATAATATTCTGTTGGATGTGTGGAACAGCTCTTAGCCTGGCAGCTGAAATAGCTATCTCTAATCCCCCCAGTACATCATCAGCATTGTGATCTCACTGACAGTGACATCCCACACAACTGACTTGGCAGCTAATGAGTGACTGTTCCTAAGCAGCAGTGATGTCACAGTCAGGGAGGTCAAAATGCTGAATATGTAGTGGGGGGAACAGAGCTAGATATGTCAGTTGCCAGGCAGAGGGCCATTCTACACATGACATCTACTAACAACAAGTAAACAATCTTGTAATTAACCAAACAGAAAAGAAAAAGTACCTCAGCTATAAAAGGTAATAGTTGTCTGCTTTTAGAAACTAACGCTGCATTTCAATACTTTGCTCCTAAATTATGGAAAAATATCCCAGCTGAGATTTGAGATTGTGCCACTGTAGGGAGTTTTAAAAAATCCCTTCACAAGCGCCTACTAGGTACATCCAAATGTAAATTTCCCCCCAACAGGTGAACAGGGTATTGGGGCCCAAAACTATTCCTGAATCTGTTTACCTCTATAGTATTAGTATTTTAACAGTCTTTACCTATGGATTGTAATTAAGCAATAAGGCACAACCAGGTGTGGTATATCATGGGATATCATCAAGCCTTGGGTGGTTGTGCACGAGGCCGCAGGCCGAGTATGTCCAACCACCCAAGAAGTGACAATATCCCATGCTATACCACACCCTGGAGTGACTTATTGCTATTATGAACTGAGTTTCAAGTTTTTTAAGTTAAGAAAAAATAAAAGAAACAGGTTTTAAAATGTTTTATGAATGAGTTTGTGGGTGCCGTATGAGTACATTTTGAAAAAAAATAGTTCTCAGACAGTAGAGAGCAAGCAGGCTGGTGGTGCTGAAACTTTTCTGAAGCTGTGTTAATGTCACCCAATATCATCACAGATTCAAAGAGCTCTCAGCCAGTCACATTCCTCTACTCATGATCCTCAGTTCATAACTATTGTTAATACTGTCTTGCTCAGTGTACATCTCTCCTAATCATATCTAGTACTTTGTTATAGGTGATACTCATATTATGACACACCTGCTTACATATCCTTAAATGTTTGTGTTTTGTCTATTGTTTGCTTTTACCTGAGTAATTGTTGTACTTTGCTGTATACTGTAAACTGTTCTGCCATTTCATCACCTGTTATAACCCAGGTCGTACCTGAAAACAGGCAGCTTCTGCCTACTGTACCTACCTGGTTAACAAAATCTAAATAAATAAATACATAAATAGTAGTTTTAGGCAGTACACTAGCTCTTTAAGGTGTAAATGTATACTGCAGGTACTGTAGATAAAAATAAAATAACTGGATAGATAGATAGATAGATAGATAGATAGATAGATAGATAGATAGACAGACAGACATATTAGAATACTAGTGATAATTAACAGAGGCTGTAAAAATAAATGCAATCTGGCATACAATATTGGGCAACAGATAAGTAACAATGCACAACTACTCCAGATAGGCTGGGTGTTGCAATCTGTCCAGTGCAGGGTAGGTACTGCTCAAAGTGAAAGGGGTTTAGCCAGCCCCACACAGTAACACACAGCCAGCCAAAAACTCACTGAGTACTAATGAAACAAACAGACTGGAACCAGTAAGTAGCTTTTTATGCTTGCTTTAATGACATGCACTTGGTGCAAATATCAAACAGTCTCTCAGCAGATTTGCAACAATAGTATAATGGTTGGTGCAAACTAGGAAATAAATCCAAATACTGCAAGTCCTCCCCTACTGAGCTAGTCCTGGCACTTCAACTCTTGTCACTCTGGCAAGAGTCAAAACACTGGGATTAGTTCAGTAAGGAAGGACTTTTGGTATGTGGATTTATTTGGCAGTATAGGTATATAGGTATAGTATATTTATTTGGCAGCCTATAGAATATAGTAGAGGCAGTATAGCGCAGTGATCTAAGGCTTTAAGCTACAAATTTGGTGACATCCAGCAGACCAGACCTGGGTTTGAATCTCACAGCTTACACTTGCATACCGTGTGACCCTAAGCAAGTTACTTAACCTCCTTGTGCTCCCAGGTCGCTCCTGTAAAAAAGCTTTCAGCTTAGTGTGCTATACCTGGTTAAACAACTAAATAAAATACAAAATTTTTATTTTTCACCAACTATTATACTAGTGCTGTGAGCCTGCTGAGAGGCTGTTTGATATTTGCAGCAAGAGCATATCATTAAAGCAAGCATAAATAACATTACTGATTCCAGTCTGTTTGCTTCATGAGTGCTCAGTGAGTTTTTGGCTGACTAAGCAATAATACACAACAGGATATGCATTGTGTTGGATTATAAATTAGGTAGGAGAAAGCAAGACATGTTTCGCCAAATGTGATCACATGACCATGCATTATTCCAGTGCAACAGCACTGCTAAGAAAGATTTAGTGTTCTGAACCTCATTACACAGTTTTATGCTAAACATCAGGGAAACAATATTATAACCACATTATGACACTCCAGGGTGTGCATAATTGTGTGGTTACAGCACTTATTGAATGTGTAACACACTCAGAATTGCCTCATGCCTCACTGAGATGTGCTGTTGTCCCACTATCATGTCTTGCCTTATTCCTTAATCATGACATATCCCTGTTTTTCAAGGAGTCAAAAGATTTTTTTCTGAAACAGGTACAGTACAGTATTTAAGAAACGTGCTAATCCCCTTCTCCATCAGTTAGTCTCATGCCATTTTTCCACTTCTATTTATTTAAATGTCTGTTGTAATTGTTTTTAGGTAAATGTGATTTTGTATTTTGTTCTATTTTTGTATTGTTTGTCTATTGCAAATGCCACGGGTATCTGTTGTAAATGGGGATTCCCCCCCCCAATCAGATTAACCTGTATAAAAATAAATTTTAAACAAACAAACAAACAAACTTCTACATCTCCCAAACCTTCTTTCTTTCCCTCTTCATGCTCCCCCAGCTTTTCTTGTTTATATCCTTCCCTTCTTCAACTCCTACAGTATTGAGCCCTGTATCTGAATTCACGTTTTCTTATTTTATCCCTGCCCGGTTTCCTCACCACCCCTTCTTTTCTTGTTAACTTACTGTCTATTTTTTTCCTGTGCCAGCCTCTGTGATGCCAGTTCCACACATTTCACATGGTTTGTATTGATTTTGCCTTTTCTTTGTAATTTGGGTCATCTCCAGAGCATTTATTTTCTGGTGCTTCCTTACTCATTATATATATTGCATTTCCATGCTCTGTCTATTTATGCTTTCTGAATTTTTCAATACTCTTTATTTTTGCAATATGGTATGCTCACCTTAAGCTCTCCCTTTTGTTCTCCTCCCCTTGGGTCACACCTGGAAACCAGTCTGGTTTCAGTGTGCCTTTCCTGTTTCAAAGTATTATTATTCAGTAGCACACTGACACAGAATATCAGAGTCTATCAATCCTATCTATCCAGCCCACTGTTAATAAGCATTGACTAGAAAATTAAAGTTTGCAATTGGACAGCTAAGAGGTGTTTCAGATAATAAAATGTATATAGAAGATACATACCTGAACAAACAGGTTATCCCATTTCTTGAGTAAGAAGAACAATGGGAGCATGGGCTCACTTATAAAGGGGGAGGGTGGGTATTATTTATTTATTTTTTTTCATCAGATGAGTGCAAAAAGGTACCTGTTTTCAGGCACAGCATCAGATATTAGGAACTCAGGGCTGCCTAAAGAGAGAATAGATGTGGAAACAAAAGGAAGATCCAAACTAACATCAGATTGGTACCAAGGGAGAAAAAGTAAACAGTGATAATTAAGAAACAGTTGCGTGGTATTGTGGTATAATGTGTGCTTTTCACGGGAGCAGTATTGCGTTAATGTTTGAAAAACATGTATTTATTGCTGCAAACTGTAATTTGCCATCACAGACATCGAGTTATATCACAACACCCGTCAGCTTTTGTATAACTACCACTGTAAGTGTATTTAGTTGTTAAGACAGCAGAGAGGCAAATCAGATGACAAAGGGATATGCAATGTGTGCTGATTCTTGGTTATGTCGTGTGAGTGTGGGGAGAGAGGATTATTATCGTTTTACTTTTTGTAAAATCTTTTTTATTGCAACCCTAAGAGAATCGTATACAGCAAGGATATCAGAGAGTAAACAGCTGTTAGACAAGAGATAGGGTAATAAGGGCAAGGCCCCTCTCTGTGGATCACAGACACTTTAGAGCATACTGTACCAAATATTAACATCAAACAGGCTTGGAACAGTTCAATGAGCATGGGAAAAGTTATACCTGTGCTAGCAATGGGACGTACAGTACATCAGTCTACAATAGATTTGTGCAGAATTTAGACCATAGAATTTACATTGCGACTGATTGTTTTCTACTGTTCCTTATAATTACCCCCTTCAGTCTCCCATGTTCCAACAGGTAGCTAGCTTAGTAGTTCTGGAACCAAGGGGCACCCGACACCTGCTCCAAGGGGCCCCATATTGCACTGTATACCCCACTTTTATTGTGAACTGAGTATTGGACCCTTTCAAGGTTCATGCAGTCTAAGAGGGTGGGCACCCATTGATCTGCAGAGGTTGGGGCCTCCTGCCTCCAACATTGTGCCAGTGCCTTTTTTCCCACTGTGATACCCAGTTTCAATAGCAGGTGGCTATAGATCTTGCCTCCTGTCCCTCCGAGGTTTAGTCCAAGAAGGATCCCTGCTGCTGCCATTATCAACTGTGCTGGACCTGAAGGTAAACAAAGCAATTTCTAGGTGCTAGTGAGAAGTTGGTTACCAGGTCCCAAAATGATGAGTGTACCATGCTGGAAAAGGTTGCACATTCTGCTGAGACCTTTGGGGTGCCAACTACTGAGTAACATAGCACCATCTTTGTTAATGCAGGGGAGACTGAGGCCCCAAAGGGAAATCTGGATGTCAGCCTCAGGAAAAATGGATTGGGGTGTCCAGTGAGCTTGTCGATCTTCAGCCAGACCTTAAGAGAGTTCCTTGTAAAGGGGTTCTTAATGCTGTGGTACATTTCTCCTAACAGGGCTGGGGCTAAGAGGAGCCTCAACATATCTCATCCAAGGGCATCAGATTCCATGCCTACTGAGGCTGGTCTGTGTGCAGATGGTTTAGAGTGTCCTTGAGAGAGAGACCATCCCTGCTGCCATGTAGCAGAACTTGAAATTTTCCTAGGCTACCCTTGTCTGGTGGATACCACAGAGAAATTTGTTTAACTTTTACTCTCTTCTTTTGTCATAAAAAGTTGAGAAGGTATCCTTCTATGTTGATATATTTTAGAGGGATACATGCTGGGATGGTCTGTAATAGATAGAGACACTGCAGGAGGATGCACATCTTGACAGTATTTACTCTGTTCAGGACACTGAGTGGCAGAGCCTTTCACCTATTGCAGTCTGCCTTTAACCTCTGTAGGAGGAGATTACAATTTAGAGGAGAGAGATGGGATAACTCCCTTGGCAAATGTACCCCTGTTATTTGAGTGAATGTACCACTTGTAGCTGTACCCCATTAATTGTCAAGGGCATACCCCTCTTCCCTGAGGGAGCCATTCACATTTAGCCCAATTGATCCTGTGGCCTATGATGGGACCGTAAGCTGAAAAAAAGATATCCATTGAGGTGATGGTTCTTGGGATTAGCAAGGAAAAGCAAGAACATCATCTGCAAAGAGGGAGACCTTGTGATTTTTGGTTTTAAAAGACAAACCCTAGATTTCTGGGTGCTCCCTGATGGCCACCACCATGGGCTCCATTCTCCATTCCAAGTATGTACAACATCGTGGAAGAGGCATCCCTGTCTAGTTCCCTGTGTGAGGTGGAACAGTTTTAATAGGTAACTGTTAGTGATGATAGTCTAGGCTTCCGAAGTGTGATACTGGGTGGCTATCCAAGATCTTATTTAGGGGCCCAAATCCCTGCCTTCACAGCATGACAAAAATGAAGGGCCACTTTACCCTGTCAAAGGCTTCTCTATGTCCAATGCCAATAGTCTGAGTCGAGCAGCCTCACCCTTGGACAACCTCCACATGATGTGCAGGGTCCTGCTGAAATTGTCCTTTACCCCTCTGGTCCTGATGTATTAGTTCCAGTTAGACCCCCTCCAAGTATGCCACCAGGAGTTAGGCAATGATTTTGTAGTCTGCATTCAGAAGAGAAATAGGGCAGTTGGAGCCAAACTGGATGGGGTTCTTGCTGGGATTGGGGAGAACTGTTACTGTGGCTAAGTATTGTAAAGGAGGAAGCTTCCCTGCATTTATAAACTCGAGGATCATATCCCACATGGGTCTTGGAGAATCCCCTAGAAGTCTTTGTAAAACTTGATAGGGAGGCAATCTGGTCTGGGGGACCTGGCCAGATTTATGGAATGTAACACCTTCTTGATTTCCTCCTGGGAAAGAGCCACCTCCAGGGATGTCTCGTCTTGTTGTGTCAAGGTAGGCAGAAGCAGAGGCTCCAAGAAGACATCAAATGGGAGTCAAAGCTTCTGAGATGTATAAGTCTGAGTAGAATTGTTGAATGGCTAGCTCTGTATCTGATTGTCTGGGGAAAACAGTATATTTTGGGGTTCCATTGTCCTCTATGAGGATTAATTACCTTGATCGTGAAAAATAACCCTTTCACATTTTCACTTCAACTGATCAGAATGTGCATCTCTTTCCAGCTCTTACTGATCCTACTTGTGGATTATAGACTAGAATCTGGGGCAAGAGTTGATTTTTAATGGGTGGGGGTATTACTTACTGATGAGTGCAGGTTGCACCTCTCCCTCAGTGGCAGATGAGATTTTACCCGGCAACATTACAGGATGTCACTCAACTCTTGCAGTGACTGACAAGACTTCATCCATAGGCAAATACACTATTTGTTTTTTGGAACTTGGGAATAGTGCTAACCATAAGTAGCTGGTGGGGAACAAAGCCCCCAATTCATGAGCAGTTGATTGGGGGTGTGGGTGACAAATCCCCTGATTTTTTACATTTATTTAATCAGTGAAACAAGATTTCAGAATTAAATCTCATCCAGCATTGCAGGAGAGGCATGTTCTGCCTTACTGCCATTACTAATTGTACATCCAATCCCCATCCTAGGTGTAACTGAGTGTGACATTAACCTACAGTATTGTACACATGTCTATAGTATTCACAAATGGATGATAAAAAGAACTAAAAAACACTGGATGAGTACCACTATCAAACCGTCTTATTTGAGATGGACTTATTTTCTGAATACAGACTAGGTACGTTAAAGCATAAAAGCTATAGCTTCAATTGTTGAACATCAACTGCTTTTAGTACATAATGTACATATACAGAGTTTCTGGAACTTCAGATGTTTTTACAGCAAGAGAACCTCTTTATTATATGATATCTGAAAAACAAGTATTTGGACCCAAGTCTTATGTTGAATTCCACAGTGTTGTGTGGACACTGAGGTACCTCGAGAGTCTCTTTATGTAACTACAGTAGTCCATTGTCACCAGACCAGTGCATTGCTGATTTAAAGATGTTTTAATAGCTATGGAAATGGTCTCTGAAGTTTCCCATGTGGCAAGCATTAAATATGATAACTGACCCATGTCTCAGCTGGTCAAGTAAATGACAAGAAATACAGAAGGAATATCTGCTGATGGCCTGACTCATTTTTTTTCTACCTGGCTACATGATAAGCAGTGAGAGGAAGGAGAAATTAGTAGCACTGGTGTCAGTTACTGTTCAAATCTTAGAGTATAGCACCATTACACTGACTGAACACAAGTGTTGTTTAATTCTCTGAGTTTTCTTAGTTTCCCTCAGGACAGCCAACTGTGGCTTTCAAGGGCATAATATAGGTTGTGCTCTTTTCTGAGTACTGATAACTCATAACTGGTCACAGGGGAGACACAAAGGGCACTATTCAGATTTGTGTCCCCAGAAAATGAACACATCACCTTCATCATGCATTTGCCCTCCACAAAGCTAAAGAGAGTGAGATACCCAAGCAGTACCCAAACATGGGTGCTGCCATTGGGCTATCCCATAAAACCATATCTTAATCCTCTTAATCCTCTAGCTCGAGAGCCCCTGATCAGGCTGACAACTTTCGCCCTGCAGCTGGAGAAGTCATCTGGCCACAGGCACTCCATCTGCCCGCTGAGGAGCCCTGCAGCCTGGCTTGAGAGGCCCTGATCAGGCTGCTGACATTCGCCCTGCGGCCGCAGCTGGAGAAGCCAGCCAGCTGCATGCATTCCATCTGCCTGCTGAGGAGCCCTGCAGCCTAGGTAAGCCAATTTCTAACCTCAGGAACATTTTAGCAGCATTGATTGGACCCAGACCCTGCAGGAATGCCAGTGACTGGCTGCTGCCCCTACTGCCCTGCCTGCTATTGGCTAATTGTGACTCTCCGCTTTCGGCGGCTCTTTCCGGCACTCGCTACTTTGTCCAGAGACCGCCACTCACTCTTCTGAAGAGCAGTGTGAATTTTCAAATGTAATATATTAATGGAAGGGTAAAATGTGATGTTTTTGTACTGTAACACTGTCATTAGTTGAGCTTACTGCACTATGTAAGCCTGTATCTGAGAACTTGTATTTGTGCTATACTTTGCTTAAAAAAGAAACCACAGCTAGATAACTTGTTCCCCTCCCTCCCTCTATCCCTCTGTCTATCACTCAAAATTCATTTGGAACACAGGATTGGGCAACAGCGCTGATCTAAATTACAGTGCTGTCTGCCCTGTCTATCCCCCCTCCCTCCCTCTTCTTCCTGGTCTTTGTTTAGCTCCTCATCTGTTAACTCGCACCCCCACCCCCCGGTTTAAGTATTTTACTTTTCAATACCCTTTGTCCCTTCTGCCTATATCTAACCCCTCTAAATTCTCTCATTTCTGTAGCTTGAGAGCTCCTGATCAGGCTGCTGACTTTCACCCTGCAGCCGTGGCTAGAGAAGCCAGCTGACCCCGTGCACTCCATCTGCCCACTGAGGAGCCCTGCAGCCTGGCTAAGCCGATTTCTAACCTCAGGAACATTTTTGGGAGCATTGATTGGACCCAGATCCTATGGGATTGCCCGTGATTGACTGCTGCCCCTACTGCCCTGCCTGCTATTGGCTAATTTTGACTCTCTGTTTTCGACTGCTTTTTCTGGCACTCGCTACTTTTTCCTGAGCCTGCCGCTCACTCTTCTGAAAAGCGGTGTGAATTTTCTTCCCACACCACCTGCCCTGACCCTGGCTTCTATTAAATTCTCTTTCCATAAGAGCTAGACCACCTCCTATTAGCTGACTGGATGTCTCTGATTTTGCTATGCTTACTGTCCTGCTTATAATCCTTAGACAGCTCTGCCCTCTTAAAGAAGTGACACAGAAGAGACTTATCTATGTGGTGCACTATCCCAGTAATGGGAGACAATCTTAATACAAAAATGCCTCCTTTAGATGCTCTCCTACATTGTTGCCTTACACTACTAATCTTTGCTTTATTCAAAATGCCAGTCTCTATCCCACACCAAAGCCAAAAAATGAGCTGTGTCAAACACTAAGATTTGCTCCTTACTAATAATTTATGGCAGCCCAGAACAGGGACGTCTTCCACATGGTCATGCCCTTACTCACAACAGACTGTGACAAGAGA
This sequence comes from Neoceratodus forsteri, assembly GCA_016271365.2. NCBI lineage: Eukaryota > Metazoa > Chordata > Ceratodontiformes > Ceratodontidae > Neoceratodus > Neoceratodus forsteri. The sequence goes on along the minus strand of CM057449.1, from coordinate 602,211,600 downwards.
CCTTACAAGTGTGCCCCTAACATCGTCGGCTTTAGTAATTATCTATGCATTATCTGTATCAATTAATGGCAGTGTCCAAACGCTAACCACCACTAAAATAACCTATACAAGATGAAGCAACAAAAAAATACTTAGCAGACTAAGACAGTATCTTAAAAAATTACTGCTACTTCTCCTACTCTGCTCAGGAAACATAGAACTAAATGCAGGTCCACCCGTCCTCCTGGACACCCCTGTGGAACTTCCTTAATACAAAGGTCTCAGCTTTCTTCATGTCAATGTTTGCAGTTTACTCAAGAAACTGGACAGAATACAAACCTGGGCTGTACATGCAACTCCTGATTTCCTCATGATAACTGAATCCTGGCTTACACCCTCGACCCCAGACAAATCCATTAACATTCCGGGATACAATACCTACGACTGTGATAGGCCATCTAGAGGAGGTGGGGTCATAATATATGCTAAGAGCAAATTTATAGTCATGGTCATTGACTGCACTTCGATACCTGAAGAGTTTGAATGCTTGGCACTAAAATTATCCCTTAACAATGAAAAGTCACTCCTTATTGCAGCCTGTTACCGACCCCCATCTGGTGGTATAGCTCTACTACCACATATCCAAAACCTAGCTGTTTCAGCTAACATGGAGTGCATCTTTATGGGGGATCTCAATTTGAACTGGAATGATGACAGTTCCAGGAAATGTAAGGATCTTTGTGATGCAGTTGGACTAGTATAAATGACACCTTCAAACACCTGGCTGAATAAAAAATATCCTGAGCGCAGCTCCCTTTTGGACCTCATGCTAGTAAACAAGCCACATAACATCTCTCATGCTGGAGTGTTCTTCAATGATATAAGTGACCATTTTGCCACAGCCTGTATTAGACATCCCTTGCAATTAAATTTGGCTGCCTTATTCAAGTTGAAAAGAAGCATGAAAAGATTTTCCTAGAAGGAATTCCTGAAAGACCTAAGTAACATTAGATGGCAGAACTTCTACCTTGCCACCTCCCTTAGCAAGGCATTTAATATTTTCTGTAGCCTTTTATTGGGAATAATCAACAAACATACCCCGCTAAGACTGATTAGATAAAAAAAAAGTCCCCCTGGTTGGTTTTCTCCCATTTCGAAAAAAGCGCTCAAGAACAGGGACTACTGGTGGAAAAGAGCAAGGAAAACTCACCTGGAGGCAGATTGGTTAGCATTCCGCACCTCTAGAAATGCCTACGCCAAACTAATTAGATCTCAAAAAGCTAGATATTTCCAAACAGAACTAGAAGCCAGTAAAAATAACTCAGCCAAATTCTGGAATATTTTCAGAGAGGTTGAAGGTTACCATGCTGACACGTCTCTTCCATCCAAAATTATATCAGCTGGTTACACCTACACAACCAGAGTCGATATTCTTGAATGGTTTAATGAACTGTTTGCCACAGCAGGGCTAGCATTTGATACATCACCTATCAACAAAATCAACCTACCAGGTGACTCTGCTGCCGACCTTAATGTTCATTCTAACACTAGCCTACCCAATTCCACTGCTTTTAGCTTCCATACAGCTACATTCAAACAAGTTGAGAACCTACTACTATCCCTGGACACCAAAAAGAGTGCTGGTGCAGACAATACTGATCCTTATTTCCTAAAGCTTGGCCATTGCTACTTGACCACCCCCATTACCCACTTATTCAACACCTCACTGAAACTTGGAGAACTTCCATCGACATGGAAAACTGCTCACATTCTACCACTATTCAAGTTGGGGGATCCCAGCGATCTGAATAATTACTGGCCCATATCTATTCTACCTGTGCTGTCAAAATTAGTTGAACAAATTGTTAATGCTCAAATTAGAGATTACCTGGATTCGCATGACTTACTAAACCTGGCACAACCTGGCTTTAGAGCCAAGCAAAGCACTGTATCTGCCCTTGCAAAGGTTACCACAGACTTGCAAATTGTCCTGTATTCTAAAAAGCATGTGTTTGCCCTCTTTCTCAACCTTAGTAAGGCCTTTGACACTGTGGACCACAACATCTTGCTCTCAGCACTAAGCAATATTGGACTTGATAAGCCGGCAATCAAATGGTTTGCAAATTACCTCACCAACAGGCTACAACAAGTCATAGCTGCAGGTGACCTGTCTCCACAAAAAAACCCTTCTAAGAGGCATCCCTCAAGGGTCCATACTAAGCCCAATCCTATTTGCAATCTACATCAATAATCTGGACACTCATTTGCACTCAGCCACTACTCATTTATTTGTAGATGACACTGCATTATATACCACAAATTCCTCCTTGGACTTGGCACATGAAAACTTATAGCAAGACTTCATTACCGTCCAGCATAATCTCATCAAACACAAGCTTCTCCTAAATGCCAAAAAGACAAAAGCCATGATCCTCTCACCAAAAACAGGCCACAGACCAACACATATTCCACAGTTCATAACTCTTCTTGATGAACCCCTTGAAACAGTTGAAACCTTTAAATATCTAGGATTCTGGCTGGATAATAAACTCAACTTACTGTGCCACCTGAATGAAGTTTCAAAGAGATTAAGACAGTGGTTAGGCCTATTTTATCAGACTAAACATCTGCTTACCATAGAAGCTAGAAAAAGACTAGTACACTCTACATTCCTAGCTATACTGGACTATGCTGACTTTCTTTACACTCATTGTCCCTTAACAGTGCTTAGCAAACAAGACACTCTATACCACCAAGCCCTAAGATTTATCATTAATCTACCCTGCGTACTCACCATTGCCTACTATACCAGGAATCGGGGTGGCCATCACTCTCAACCAGGAGGAAAAGAAATGCCTTACTCTGGATCTATAGAGTGCTTTCCAATAATCTTCCTACATACATTTTGAGTATATTCCAACAAGCCAATGGCTTCTATGGCCTGAGACATTTCTCCTTAATTTGTTTCAAGATTCCTAGAGTAAAAGCATCATATGGTTCAGTTGCAATCAATTTTTCACTCCTATCACTTTGGAATACTATGCAAAGCTCACTGAAACTATCCTCACTGCCAGGCCTTTTCACATTCAAAAACTTGCTGGCCATTTTTCTGAAGGAAACATGCAACTGTTTTAGACAACACTGAGCCTTTAGCACCTAGCCTTATTATCAATTGCTACAACTAAATTTACCAAAGATCTGCTGTTATAGGGGACCTCCAGCACTCCTAGCATACTTTACTCTGACCCTCCTTACCCTATCCTTTTCCTTCTGTACACCCCCCCAACACCTTCCCTCTCCCGGTCTGCTACCATTGTATTGAAGAGATACCAGGGTGACTGGCTTCTCTCTTTTTTCTGTAAAACATAATACGTATTACACATCGTCATACCTTGGCAGGCCAGTGTTAGAAGCTTTATGATCCTGCTTGTTCAAAGTCTTCATTATTGTCAAGTATACCTTACCTGTGAATATGTAATGTACTATATTGTATTCTTATTTTTTTGTTTGCACAATTGTCCAGGACCACTTTGAAAATGAGCTTGCTCATTGGCGTTTTTGCCTGGTTAAATAAAGTGATTGATTGATTGAATCAAAAGTACATGCTGCTTCAAGTTCTGCGCTAAGCAGGGGGCTCAGGTCTTTGTATTATTCAGCATTATGAAATCTATTCATAAAAGCCTATGCTCTATGTATGTGAGGCATATAGGCATACCTATGACCTACCTATGCCCACTTGTACCACCAACAATTCTGATATCTTTATTGATGTTAAAAAGTTTATGAGAAAGCTCAATCTTAAAGTACATTTTACCAAAAACAGTACTGGGGCTCTACCGGATTCTCCATTAGAAAGGAACTCACTGGACACTCCAGAAATCAATTCCAAAACTCACTCAGTTGTGCTCAAGTGCCCTTCCACTTTTATATCTGCATATTCACCAGCAGTCTTTACTTTGGAGAGGGCTATACTTGATGAACTGAAAAAACATCAGGGGGATTTCACAAATTTGGACTATGAATATCTTAACTGAAGATAGACTAGCAATACTAGAGTTACAAAAGAACCTACATCTTATTATAACATCTGCTAATATGGACGACTCTGTTGTCCTCATGGATGTGGAGAAATACAAGCCAGAAGTCTTTTGCCAACTATCTGATACTGGCTTACATGCTGGTTTGAAGACAGATTTAATCCCTGTATTCAAAAAGGAAATTGATGATTATCTGTTGCAGGTATTAGAGAAGGAGCTTATTTCTTGTGATACACTGGAGTATTTGCAAGTCCCCTACCCTGTGTGCCAGACCTTCTATGTCCTTCCAAAAATATACAAAACATTGGTGGATCCCCCAGGATGCCCAGTAGTATCATGGATTGCGTCCCTTACAGAACCATTATCAACATTTGTTGACCAACATGCAAACATCTTAGTTCCACAGCTTCAGTCATATGTTAGGGACACAAACCAGATTTTGGGCATCCTGGGGACTTACAGATGGAGCCAGGTTGGCTACTCATCATGATAGACATAGAGGCACTCTACACTAATGCTCCACATGATGGGGGACTTGCAGCACTGCATTTTTTGGTTGGAGTCAGCAACTACTTATACTTCTTCCACTGTGGATTTTTTTTGTACTCTTGCACAATATGCCCTTACAAAGAACGTGTTCCTGTTCCAAGGCCAGTATTTTTTACAAGCTAAAGGTACACCCATGGGGGCAACGTTTGCCCCCACTTACACAAATTTATATCTTGGCCATTGGGAAAGGAAAAGCATTTATGACTAAGGTTGTAACCCCTTCTATGATCATCTGGACATATGGCATAGATACATTGATGATGTGTTGGTGGTGTGGCATGGAGACACTGATCAGTTGGCACAGTTTGTACAGTACCACAGATTTGCTAACCCACATTTGAAATTTACAGTGAATTTTAGACATGATAGGGTTAACTTTCTGGATATTGAGATTACTCAGTCTGAGGATGGTACAGTCCAGACTGATCTATACGGGAAGCCAATGGATAGAAATAGTCTACTTTTATCCAGTAGCTGTCACCAGTGCCACACCATCAACAACATTCCAAATCACAGTTTATGCTAGTACAAAGGACATGATGGAACACCTATGTCTGTTCCACTAGGAGACATGAATTACAACAGAGATTTGTAGCAAGAAGGTACAGTCCTACTTTAGTCAGTGCCAAACTTGATTCAATACAACAGATACCAAGGGAGCAGTTACTCACATATAGGCAGAATGCAACTGAGTCACCTCAGGATGTTCTTTTTGTAACCAAGCACTGTGAAACAAGCTATGTTATTAAGAAACACTTCAAAAGTGCTGCCACATCTTAGGAACAGAACCTGCCCTAAGAACCTTGGCATCTAGGACACCTAAGATAACATATTGGCCTGGGAGGAATTTATCTGACGTGTTAGTCAGCAGTTTTTACCTATTAGGACTACACAACATTGGTTGCCACCAGCCTAGAGTGGCTGTTATCAGTGTAGTAGGTACACCTACTGCAGTGTAATATAGAAAACTAAAACGTTTACCACTTCAAATTCTGCAGCAGAGAATAACATTAAATATGTTATCAACTGCAATACTCCTGGTGTTGTCTATTTGGCAACTTGTTGTGCGGCATTCTATGTGGGAAAAACTAAGAGGAGCTTTAAACTACGGGTGGGAGAACATTTAAGTTTTGAACTGTCTCCTTACCTTCAAAATAAAAGATGATTAGTGTTTTTGCTATGACATCATAGCAGCTGTTGTTCAGGTAATCATGTATTTTTACACAGACATTTGAATCACTATGTATGAATTCTGTCAGATTTTAGATTATATTACATTTTAGAGAGTTATGTGGCAATCCAATATAGGGATTTTTGGATATTATTTTTTCATACTATTCTCAATTTTGCAACTTTGCATGAATTTTGGATCCTGTGTATTGTGATCTATTTTTCATTTTTTTTACCTATTTAATATTACTTATAGTGGCATTTTTTGACCACATTATTTAGTCCAACTAAATGGGGTTATCTTGTCACATGGTCCTTTTTATTTCATATATGATTATTGATTCATCATTATTTGATTTGGAATTAACTGAAGGGGGTCCCTTATACTTGTCTGGGTCCAGTGACATATTTACATTTTGGATGTTCACCCTCAACTTTCTGTTTTTCATTGTACATGTTTACATTTTTTGCATGTATTTAGGATCCCAGTCCTAGAGATGCTTTTGGTCAGCATCCCATATTCCTTGTTTTTTGATCCATGCCATTATATATTGTATGTATTAGGTGATTAAAAAAACATTGTGATATTCATAAGTTTACAACTGGCCACATGATTACCAGATATGTGTTTGCATTTTCTTCTCCTGCTACACTTTAGATAAATTGCATGGCTAATAATGCATGCAGCCCAACCAGGTCCTTTAGAGTAATCATTAACATTGATATTATTGCCTGTCACTTGGTATTACAGTGCAGCCATTTGCTCTTGTTCGGTTATATTATATGTTTTATGCACCTTTAAATATATGTGTGTTTTGTGATGATGAAAGTGTGTGTATCACTTTAAGCACTGAGTTTAAATAGGGTGCAGTAATAATGGGTGAACACTCCCTGATGACGCTTTAATGCTAAACTGGTAGGCGGTGCTGGGTCCCAATGGTTCCTTGTTCCTGAAAGAGGTCTCAACACTGTTTGGTATGTTTGGTATGCTTTATTAAACTTTATAAGCTATTTTGACTCTGGTTTGTTTGTTCTCTGGTGGGTTGTGCCGGAGTGTTTTTTCCTTTGCTCTTTTGAAACTCCCAGAGCTATTCTTTCCTCAGTTTGTGCCCTTGTGCACTATACTGCTTTGCTGCCTCCCTCTATTTTCTCTGATGTACTTCTCAATCCTCTTCTCTCTTGATCTTATTATACTTTCTAAATGCTACCTTTTTAGACTTTACCTTTTCTGCTACCTTCTTAGAGAACCATAGTGGTCTCCCCTTTCTTTCACTTTTGCTTACTTGCATGACACAGAGGTTCATTGCATTTATTACGCAATCATTTAATTTGGCCGACTTTTCTTCCACCTCCCAGGTCTTCTCCCCCTTCCAGGTCATTCCTCAGGCATTCGCCCATCTTAGTAAAATCAGCCCTTTTGAAGTTCAGGATTGCACCTTTGTGTGATTGGATTCCACAGCTGTTCTTATGTTTAACCATACTGTACAATGATCATTGGTCCCCAGATGGCTTCCCACCTTTATGTCTACAATACTATTTCTGTTAGTAAGCACCAGATTCAGCACTGCCACACATTAGTGAGTCCACTGGCTTCCTGCCTGAGGAATGCCCCCTGCAGGGAGTCCAGGATGTCCCTGATTTTAGTTGAAGCTTCCAAAGGAAGACTACAGTTTACACCTTGCAGATTGAAGTCCCCCATAAGAAACACCTCTCCTCTTCCTGCCAGTTGCTACTCACCATCCTGCCAGTTGCTACTAACATTTCCTTATCTAAGTCCTCCCCTGTGCTAGAGGCCTGTAGATCACCCCTGTCTGAATAGTGGCCCCATTTCCTGACTTGAGTGTGACCCACAGCACCTCTTTTCCTCCTTGAATTACATGCATTTCTGTTGCTTTTATGCTTTCCTTCACATAAAGCACCATTCCTCCTCCTTTGATTCCTACCCTGTCCCTTCTAAACATCATGTATTAATAATAATAATTCTTTATTTATATGGTGCCTTTCAACCACCAAGGTGCCTAACAAACAGTTAAAACAACTTAGATCATAGATTCAGAACATCATAAATAGTATAAAATGCAGATAGTATGAATAACACAGATTTAAATCAATCACCATATGCTTGGTACCATAAATGAGTTTTAAGAACCTGTTTAAATCCCTCCATGGTTTTACACTCCCGTAACTGATGGGGTAGAGAATTCCAAAGGGTAGGGGCCACATGCATGAATGCCCGGGCCCCAGAAGATTTTAAAGACACCCTAGAAACCTCTAGCAACCCCTCATCAGTGGAGTGAAGCAATCGCCCGTGGTGGTAAGGGACCAGAAGCTCCTTCAGGTAGTCTGAGCCCTGTCCGTGTAGGGCTTTGTAAGTCAAAAGTCCAACTTTAAAGGTGATCTGCCACTGTACAGGCAACCAGCGCAGTCTGTGCAGCACTGGGGAAATATGACAGGACCGAGGCGTTCCTGTCAGTAGCCTGGTATGAGCATGTCCATACACCGTGACTCGATAATGGCCACAATATCCAGGTCAACTGCTACCATGATGGCTTCTAGCTCTGGAATCTTTTTTCCAAACTTCTCGCATTTGCACACATGGCCCTCCAGATTTTGTTAGCTCTCTGCTTGTTGCCTCCACCTTTACCCTTTTGTGCCTCCTTCCTCTCTTTTATTTTCTGACTGCCTTCCCCTTCCTCCTTTGCTAACCCTCTACTTCCTTGATTTATTTGCACCTTTGTGGGAGAAACAGCAAGACCATTGCAGCCCAAATCAATTGAAGGACAGGGGTAAAAATGAGTAAAAACTAGACAAGTAAAATAATAACTAAAAGGTACATTGCTTGAAACAGTGACATAAATATTCTGTATAAAAATGCATACAGTGTACATGCTAGCCCACACCCCTGGAGAATGAGGTAGTTAACATCTGAAGGGGAACATTTAATGCCAATCATTGGAGAGATGAGGATGGTGCAGTACAGTAACAGTTCTGCTGCGAGCTGCTTGTATGTTGCTGGAGCTGGCAAAATCTTTGCCCTATTTGTATGTCTGATCCAATTAAGTATGAATTACCAACCTTGTACTGAACGTACATCATAAAGTGAAAACAAAATCACATCATGTGTGTGTCTCTCTCTCTCTCTGATATACTGCACTGATTTAGTTACTTAAGTGTGTACTACATCATGAGATTATGTTCTAAGATTTGTCATTAATCACCCAATTTGATCCCTTGGCAACTTAAGTAATATTCAAAGGCTTGCCAAATTCATAATCTATCAGTTATTAAAAAAACAGAGCAGTAAAACAAAAGCAGCAAGTGGACGACAGGCTGTGAAAGACATCTGTTTCACAAAGTATGAGGTATACACCTTGCTTTTTAATTTTTGTGTAGATGTTTTTAATGTATTCTAGTCACAAAGAGTTATGTTTCTAAAATACAACCCAGGATGAGCCCCAAAAGCAGTGATTCAAATGTCTTTAGCTGAAGAATTATACCCCTAAGAACTACCATGTGGCCATTTATTTTTTGTGGATTTTTGTTTACTGAGGGGGGCAGCACATCTGCTTTGACAAATTGCCTATCATGGTCATTATCATCACCACCACCACCATCACAGACCTATGGCCTTTTCATTCACAGATGCAGAAGATGACACAGACAGCACAGCAAAGGATTCTGAGGAATGGCAACAGTGCTAAATGAGGTAGATGACTAGTGAGAGGGGAGGTCTGTATCATTTTGAGACCTAAAGGATCATCACACAGTGATAACCTACTGTATCCAAGTGAGACCTGTGCTGGACTCATGCCTCTGTCAAGAGTAGGCAGAGTCAGAGTTGAACAGCTGATCTTGTGAATTACCTGTAAAGATTAACTCACACTCATGAAAAGGACTAAATGAAGTCCTTACTGTCCTTTTTTTTTAAATGTGTAATGTTATGGTAGACCAGTCATTTCTCCAATGTCAAGGTTCCTGAATCACCATTATTATGACTTTGTCTTTTAGTTGAGTTCAGTAGAAAGCTAAGCATATTCTTAATGAGGACTATTTACTGTAAATGCCGATACTGGGTTTATGAAGAGAGAATAAAAAGAGAGCTTCATCCCAGAAACAAAATCTAGATTCAAAGTTAGCTTAGTCTCCGAAAAGTAAGCAAGAGCATTCACTGTCAGTCTCCCTTGAAAAGATTTTTGGAATATGATTAGGAAAGAGTTGCTGTTTTTCTAACAGCAAGCACAATTTCAGTTCCTTTTCCTAAGTGTATCCTAATTCAATCCCTGACAGATGAAGACTGTCCCTCTAAGTAACATTTCATTGACACATATGCTCTGCATGTGTAATCCACTGGAAAAGCTAAGTAGGGAAGTTCTGCCCTGATGTATAAAGTAAAACTGCATCATTTTATGTATTAGCTACTATGTAACTGATGCCAGTGCATACCAAAATATGTTAGTGTCATACATTTTAGGGAAGCAAGTATGGTCTTGTGGTTGGACTACAGAGCTGAAAACACACTAAAAACCTTTTATTTTAGACCCTGTCAAGGATTTTCACACTATATAATAAGACCTGTCATTTTATATTAGATACCCTGAAGAGAACTCGGCATCATCAACTCTATGCCACTCTTAGCTAGTTACCATTTGAACACCGTACATAATATTGTTTGATTCTCAAGAATAAAGAATTGATTTTTGGTGATGCTCCTAACATTTTTCAGGAAAATGTTCCTTATTCTCAAATAATCGTCATCTTTTTAAAGTAGGATCAAACCATAAATGTGCTAGTTCTTATATCAAAATCACATACTATATGTGTCAAAAATAATTTCCCTAAGTAGCAGCATTGTTTGGAATTTGAGATAACTGAGCTTCACTTACGTAAGTAAAGATGTGTGAATCTGGCAAATTTTGCTTGGCAGATTAATTTGTGAAGTTTACCAGATTCACAAAGTGCTGAATTTACAATGTTTTTGGCAGGCAAAATGGCAGTTTATTCAAGCAAAGACATTCAAATTCGATGCTGAAGTTACAACTTCAACAGGACTTCACCTGACTTTTCCTGGAAAACTCATTGCTTCACTGGCAAAGTAAAATGTCACCACATCTTTATATAAGACAGTAGATCATTTTTAAATTACAATGGAAGTATTTATTTCATTTCATTCTAAGTATAATTGTTTGAACTTCTAGTTGTGTACTGCATATACATATCATTGTTTGTGTATGCATGTTATTAATGGCATCATTGGTGGGGTTATAGGAGAAATAAGTTTGTCTGCAAATGACAAAAATATCAGGAAAGGATTGAATAAGCAGCATGGAAAAGCATGCGAAGTGGATGAAGCAGTGGTCTAGAATTTGGCAATTGAAAGCCAATACCAAAAAAATGTAACATGATGCACATTGGCAACAAAAATCCACACTGGGTGATAATTAACAATTATTTCAAAACTTTTCCCTATGCATTATGGCATGTGGGAAAGCAAACAGGATACTGGGATGAATCAGGCAATGTTTCACTAGTTGCAGGAGGGAGGGGATAGTGCCACTATAAATGTCATGTGTACAGTATAGGAGATTGAATCTAAGGAAAGAAAGGGAGAGGTTAGATATATTCATTGGGCTACAAAAATAATCTAGGGGCAACAGAGTAGTTCCTACAAGGACAGAGTGGAAAGTTTCACCATGTGCTCTCTGAAGGAGAGGAGAGGAGAGAAAGGCTAGACATGAGATAAACATGCAAATGCATGAAGATAAACCATGGGTGTAGACTGCATGGAGTTGTTTAAGCTGAGGAACTGTACAGCCACTAGAGGGAACAAACTCAGACAGGAAGGGGTAATTCAAAAATGTGTATCAGAAAGAATGTTTTCATTTAGTGAGTGGTGGACAGGTGGGGCAGTCCACCCAGTTAATTATCAATGCTGAGACTATACCAGGGCACAGAATAAAATGGGACATCTTCAAGGAGGTTACTAGAAACAAGAGGAAGGTAAGGAGAGGGGAGAGTTCAGGAAGGGCAGGATAATTTAATTTAAGGGCATCAGATCAGGGGGACTCCCTGGACTCATATTATTTTTTTTTGTCCTCAGTCATCTGTATTTCCATTTTATTATTTATTGTACATTTGCACCCAGGTTGTCATTATACATGGGAACTTCTTGCCCAATGTCCTACTTGGTCATTAAAATAAATTATACAATGGCAAGGAAGGAATCCTGGGCTTTGATTGGTTAGTGTGTACCTAGGGACAGTGATGTTATCCAAGTACTGTATAACATCACTGTATCAAATATAGGCACACACGTGACCAAATGTCATTACTAAAAAACAAAATATATCACTCCCATGCAGATTATGGAGATAGAAAAAATAGCTATTTACTGTACCCACAATTCCTCACTATGTAAATCAGTATACATGCTATTATATTTCTGCATTACTACAGAAATAGAAGAGTACATGTCTCAGTAAAGAAACTGTGTCAACTATCAGTTTGTGCACAGTGCTTCATTATGAAAATAAACATCTGAGATCTTATACTGTTGTAACCATTACCAAAAAGGACACTGCACCTCCAAGTAAGGAAAAATGGAAGACAGCTTCATAGTGTATACACAATGCCTTGTTACATATAGTTACATGTTAGGTGCTATACTGTAGTCACCACTACCAAAATATGTGACTGTACTGTTGAGTAAGGAAAATTTAAGTTAACTTTATATTCTACCCAAAATTCTTTATTGTTGTATGTAAATCAGCATATTAGCTGTTATACTGCTATAGCCATTATATTACGGCACTAAACTGCAGTCATCACTACCAAAATAGGAGACTGCACTGCCGAATAAGGACAATTTAAGTTAACTTTATATTCTACCCAGAATTCCTTGTTGCTGCATGTAAACCAGCATATTACCTGTTATACTGCAGTAACCACTACCACAATAAGACTAAATTGATTTAAGAGAAAGGGTCTACTTGCTGTCTAAATATTAAAATGTAAGGGATGCAGAGGAGCCATTGTATAATAGCAATAATGCACCCCAGTGTGTTTGTTGTGCTGTGACAATGTCACTTCTCAGGAGTTGAATGCACATGGCCAGCAGCCGCATGCCCAACCAACAGAGGTGTGTTGTTATCCCAGTATGACACACATCCTGTCATGTATTATTGCTTAAATAGACAGGCATTTTATATAGACTATTGAATTTTGTTTTGTCTGTTATGATGTACAGATGTATTTAGATATACAAGTAGCACAGAGTGTCAAGTTATTTTTAGCTTTTATTTCATTTACATTTGTAGTGGTCCATTTAAGGAGTAGCATATCACTTTGCTGTATATGTTCATAAACTCTATTCTCAGTGTCCATGGATTGCAGTGCAAAACTGGAGGCAAAATGTCACTCTGATGAGCCACCACCCATTTTTGCAGTTGTCCAGATGTTAGTGGGAACAAAAAGGGTTTATACCCACTAACACAGAGTTGCAGCATGCCGTAGGGCCCATAAATGTCCCCTCTACCTTGCTCTGCCCTCTACTAATTTAAGGCTCTCTCTGAACAGGAAATGTTTTGTGTGTTTATGGGCCCTATTCCTAGTAGTCCAGTGGTCCCCAACCACAACCCAAGTTTCAAGCACTCTCTGCTGTCCAGAAGACCCCCCACCCCATTCTTATGCAATGTACCCTCAATACAATACAAATGCAGTGTCCATTTCAGTAAAAATGAGAGCTAGCACAATTTAGAAAAACATATCCATCTGTCACACATATATCTGCTGGCATGAAGTAAACATAAGATAGTCATATCAATATGTATTCATTTCTGACATGTGTGGTTTCAAAAGGAAAAGCTGTAGGACACCCCACATCTTTATGTGACCTCAAATCCTTCCTCATAGTAAGAAATTGTGTTTATGATTTTTCTAGTATAAGAAAACATTAAGAGGTGTGGAAAGCTATAGATTAGTATATTCTTGCACATACTAGTTATTATTCCTTGCATATAATGTGTGTTTGTGTATATGTGTGAGTGGGGGGGGGGATCTAGAGCTAGAGATCCCTCTGACCTCAAACTGTATTTATTTATTAATTTACCTTCTATGTAGGTTTATTGCTATGTTAGCCTTCAGCAATTTGAACAAATACGTTTACAAACTCTGGTCCTTTCTATACTGAATTACAAGGAATTTAAGTTAGGTTTAAGTTGACATTTATTCAAATAAGAAGATGTCCAGAACAATTGAGCACGATTATTTATTTATTTGTTTATGTGCTTTTGGTAACCAGGTAAGTGCACTAGACAGAACTGCCTATTTTCAGGCATGATCTGGGAGAGTACAAATCAAGGAACAGGTAAAAAACAAATACATTTACAGTGTTGTGCAATAGGAGATTCCAAACAGTTATACAGAGGTGCAAGTTACATAGTACATAGAGGAGATACATATCACACAGTATAATAGGAATAAAACAGACAAAAAGGCACAATTTACTGTTGATAATGCACAAAACATGACAGTGCTGTTGGTATGTCAACAAGGAGAAAATTCCCAGGCACAGACAGGGAACAAAGTGCATAGCTGCAGCTGAGAAAGAGTGGGGATGGGAAGAATCAAGAGGCCACAGGGAAATTTAAGTGCAGGATGATGGTAGATTTGCATGACTTGTGAGGCTAGGGACATTTGCAAATGTCAAGGGAGATGAGGTAATTGGAGAGGCCTTTCTTGAAAGTGGGATGTAATTTGGATTGCCTAAGATCAAGTGGGAGAGAGTTCCAAAATGTGGGGGCATAGAAAGAGAAGGCAAGTTCACCCATCCTGGTACAGCATTTTGCGACAGATAACAGAGCTAAAAACATGGAAAAAAGGGAATGAGGGCAGACCAGGGGGGTGAGCATAGCAGCAAGTGTGGAGGGGACAGAAGAACAAATAATGTTGTCAGTCAGACAACCTAATGAATAAGCCTGACACGAGAAAGGAGACAACCAGTGGAGGTCAGAGTAGAAAGTACTGTGGTGCTTAAGATGTGGAGCAGATAGTGCAAATCTACAAACATTGTTGTAGACAATGTCCCACATTTGCAAGATGCTTGCCTGTGCCATAGCAAAGACAGGCAGAGCATAGCAGAGTCCCGGGAGGAGAAAGCCTTGGACAATGGAGATCCTGGTGGCAGGGGTCAGAAACTGACGGACTCCGTAAGCCAGTCCAGTTTTAGCATTGATTGATTTGCAGACAGTTTTGACATGCAGAGAGAAGTTAAGAGATGGATCCAACATGACACCTAGGTATTTAAAGGACTGAGTTACTTCCACAAGGGAGCAATCAAGACAAAAAACCTGGAGAGATGGAGTTGAAGTGACAGATTTATTTTATAACCCAAAGAGCATACCCTGGGTCTTGGCAGCATTTAGCACCAGGTGGTGGGACGTAAACCAAGATTGGATAGGATGAAGATCGGAGGAGAGGTGGGAGTTAATTTCATGAATAGAGCTGGAGGAAACATAGTGAACCAAGTCATCAGCATAGAGTAAGGAGAGACTGTGGGAGGGTACCGGAGGTAGGTTATTGACGAACAAAGAAAAGAGCAGGGGCCCAAATGTGGAACTTTGTGGGATGCCTGAATGAAGCAGGGCAGGGGCAGAGAGAACTTTATGACAGGCGACAGACTGGGAGTGGCTCCTCAGATAGATGGTAAACCAGGCAAGTGTGGATTGAGAGGTGCCAATAGAGCCTAGTTAATGCAGGCGCAGGTTGGGGTTAACTGAATCTAATGCCTTTGACATGTCAATAAAAACAGCCCCAGTAAGCTGGCCTTGGTCCATAGTAGATTTGATATCACTGGCGAATTGCACTAGAGTTGTCGTGGTGCTGTGGTTTGGCCTAAAGTCATGCTGAGCAGGAGATTGCAGGTTAAAGATGACAATGAAGTAAGACACCTGGCAATGGATAAGCTTCTCCAGGAGTTTACTGAGAGTCAGCAGGAGTGCAATAGGATGGTAGTTTGTTAGGTTTTTTGTATCACCTTTTTTGAAGACTGGGATAACCCTGACATTTTTCCAGTTGAGGGGCATAGTACCCAAGCTAATGGAAAGGTTAAACAATTGCATGATGGGAGTGGCAGGAAGAGAAGCACCTAATTTGAGAATTATGGGTTCCAGTCCATCATGGCCTGTGCTGCCCTGGGGAGACATCATGTTAAGAGCTCATAGGACATCCAGCCTGGAGACTGGGTGGAGAATCAGGAAAGGCTGGAATGGGGGGAGGTCAAGGGGGGAGGTGTGGTGAGGGGACCATCAGCATCAAAACTAGGGAGGGCGGTAAAGAGTGAGCTGAAAGTATTAGCTATGGTATTAGGGTTATTACAAGACTACTTATTAGAAAGTCAAGGTGGGTTTGAGATGTGGAGTGTCCCCATTATATGGTTTATTTGTGCCAGTACCGTTTTGGGTTACTAGAGGTGGCGTAAAGAAGGCCGCTATAGTAATTGCTTTTGGCAGTCCGTAGCGCTTTCTTACAAGAGTTACAAAGGGAGCAATATGAGATGAAGTCAGAGAGCAGGGAGGAAGTTTTCCATCTGGTCCAGAGTTTTTCCCATGCTTTAAGCATACATAGAAAAGGGCTAGTTAACCATTTGGTAGGCAGGCCCCTTACCCTGTGCCTGATAGAAGGAATGTGCTTAGACTGCAAGGAGTGCAGAGAGTTGGTAAAGTATTCTACAGCCAAGTCAATGTTATTTGTCATGAATATGGGGGACCAGTCAACATGCTGAAGATTCTTTAGAGGTGTTGAGGGCAGAGAAGTCAGACATGGAGATGATTTTGGGTAGGTGGGGGGGAGGGGTTGGCATCCCAGACACAGGTAACAGGTGAATGGTCGCTAATGGAGTCTGGTAGCATGGTCATGGAAGAAATTCTGTCTGACCTGTTGGTAAGTACCCAGTCGAGGAGGGTGTGACTATTACCATTGCTGGAATGTTGCTTAGGCACCAAGACAAGCTGGGTTAGGTTGGCCTCATTTATATTAGAGTCAAGGACAGGGAGATGATTTTGGGTAGGTGGTAGGTTGAGCCAATTCTGATTGACGTCACCTAGACAAATTACTTCATTGTTTTTGGTGGTCTGGGGGAGAAAAGCCAGGAACTCCTTGAGACCATGTTTGCAGGAAACTGGAGGCATGTAGGTGCATACAATGTGCAGTTTTTCTGAGTCACCCAGCAGAAGCAGTGCATGAAGTACCTCACAGGACACAAGGGAGGGGCATGGTAATAAAGTTAGTTTTAGATGAGACTTGTAAAATAGTGCCAGACCACCACCTCTTTTTGATGTGGGCTGATCAATCTGGAACATGCTGTATCTGGGGAGGGAACACAGAGAGTTGGGGAGAGAAGGCTTAAGCCAGGATTCAGAAATTGCAAGGAGATCAGGCCATTGAGTGGTGGTCGAAGCTACAAGTTCTGCATGATTAGCCACCAAGCTTCTTATGTTAAGGTGGGCAATTTTTAGTCCTCTGGAACAGGGTCCAGGAGAAGAACTGACCGAGTAGTGAGGGAGCTCTGTGGCCACGGGGCCAGGGTTAGTTTCCACATCACCTGCCAAAGACAAGGAGAGGACAATAATCCAGGTAGCAGCAATAAAGGAGTATTTAATAGATGAAGGAGGTGGGGGAGGAAGGGTGGGTGAAAATTTCAGCTTGAAGGAGCACAGCTTACACCAGGTAAATGTAAGCAGCTTCCTCTTAATAGCAATGAAACTTAATTGGGCTACTGCAAAAGGTGCCAAGTTCAAAAGCTTCGGTGCACACAGTGCACTCTGGGCTTCTCTGTGTCTGTGCCTGTGGGGCAAGTTCCGGCAGCGAGCTGTCCTTGGTTGGGCTGGGGAGGGCTGCAGAAGCAAACCCTCAGACCCTGGAAAGGAAAGGAGGCAGAGGGGTTAGCCTTTTAAATAGGGAAGAAAAATCAAAGTTAAACAGAAACAAAGAGAGAGAGTAGGGGGCTTGAATAGGGGGAGGAGTTGCACTACAGAGCAAGTTCTGAGGGGGAAAGAAAGTTCTAGTGGCTGGGAGATTGAATTTGGAACTAGCTAGGGAAAGCATACCCATGGTACTTCAGATATTCACAGAATGCAATACAATTTAAAAAAGAGTTGTACATAATAAATATGACAATGCAATTAATCAACAACATGGGTAGACAACAGCAAAGCTGAGTGTTTTGAATTGTCAACAATTCAACTAAACTTTTATAAATATGTTCATTCGTTCATAAATGTTTTCCTAGTTAGGAATCTCTCAGGTAATGCCAGCAACTGACTGACAGAAGGGACAAGTTGCACTGACCAGATTCTTAAGTCTTCTCAGTATTCTATTAAATGATGCTTCACGGACAGTACAAAAGTCTAAGGTAAAGAGGAAATAAATTCTAGATTCTGAGCCAGTACAGACAAATGTTTTCCTTCCCACTTTCCCAGTGGGTAATCATATTCTGTATTATGAATTCAAGGCCATTTAGCAATCTGATTCTAGTTCGCAGATTGTATGATGATAACTAATCTAAAATGTAGCTTGAAGCCTTCCCATTCACTCACTAGTACAGTATGTTAGATTTACCATGTGCATTTTCTTCCTGACAGTGAGCGGTATACAGTTTAAACAAAACATAGGATACAACGATTGTAGTCATGAGGCACAGTCAGGATAAAATGTACAGTCTTGTAGAGATCATGTAGTTTTCCAAGACGGAAGGCAGCTGCATTACCATAAACTATGTCTCCACAGTCAATGAGTAGTATTAACATGGTAGTCATAATTTTAACTCACCTAATTTGAGATGGTACCTAATAGAACCTTTAGAGGCATCTCAGCCTAGGCACCAATTTCTTTGTCAGGCTGTAAATAAGTGTGTCCCAAGTATGATGGGGGTCTAACCAGATGCCCAAGTATTTCAAGGACAGCACATCCTATAGTTTTGATTCATTTAAAATGTCTACAGCTTGGGAAACTGGGTCAGTGGAGTCACTGATTCATCTTTTGGAACCTAACAAGATAAGGATTGCAACAGTTTTGTCACCCCATTACATATCATTCTCAGTTTCTAATGATCATGCAATCTCATTAAGGCACTATGAATTGTAGTACTGATTTTTAGGGAATGATATATGACGTTATATACAAAGATATTACTACAATATCTCACGACATTAGGACTTTCTAAAGGAAATATGCTCCTTTTATTGAATTGTAGTTGAAATAAAAATGCAGTGACAGTTTAAGAAGCTAGGACAGCATGGGAGTTTGGCCAGGTACAATATATTGGACTGCATCCTAAGATGCTTCCCTTGAGTGTATGGCTATCATAGCTGGCACCTCATCCGTCGGTTTATAAGTGAATAATTTGAGAGATTGCTTATTTTGTGTAATACTGTAAACAACATGATTAACGGTCAAGTTACAGGTTTCCATAAGTTTTGTCACTGTCAATCTTAGTCAATTTTTGACCTTGATCTCCTGCAGTGAGTCTGTCAGCCATAATCCTTATGTGTTACACTTCCTAAACTGAATTCTCATCTATCTCAGATCTCTAAAAATATTTCATGTGATCATCTCAGAAGTAGTACTTTCCTGAAAAAGAACATTTTGCTGAAAAAAGGATTTCTGATTTGCCATGAAAAGATATGTGTGCCCGACTTACATAAGAATTTGATACCAAGGTAGGTGGGACAATTACTGCAGGCTTAACCAAAATTGTTACGTAGATTCACATATGTTAGTACCAGTTCTGTCAAAAGAGCAGGGTTTTTACAAAATGAACATGAATTAATGGTTATTTTTTTTCTTATATAACTTTAAGCATATTGCATTATCTAAGTACTCTATCTATCTTTCAAAATCAGTTTGTTCAGGTTTAGCAAACCCATAAGCCTAATTGATAAGGAGGAACTGCACTTAACCTGCAACACATTTTTTTCTAGTAGAAGCTGTTTTGCAAATACAGATTCAGAGTCTATTATTGTTCCATCTACATCAGCTTTTAAACTATCCCTGCGGGTGTTTCTGATTTATACAAGAGTGGTA
The DNA here is from genome assembly GCA_016271365.2 of Neoceratodus forsteri. Classification (NCBI taxonomy): domain Eukaryota; kingdom Metazoa; phylum Chordata; order Ceratodontiformes; family Ceratodontidae; genus Neoceratodus; species Neoceratodus forsteri. The sequence goes on along the minus strand of CM057449.1, from coordinate 602,191,789 downwards.
ATGGCCATATTAGAATTGTATGATGAACTTTATGTCTTTGATAAGCTCTTACATTGTTGTCACAATAAATTTGTGTTCTACTACATAATATTGTAGTTGAGAGGAACATAAACTACATCATACAGTTCTGAAATGGTACTTACCACCAGGGTGTAAATCAGAGACACTCACTAATGTTGCCAAAAGGCCTACAGTATATAGATGGAATGATAATAGAATTGGAACCAGTACTTAAAAACAGCTTCTACTGAGAAAAATTACTTACAGGTTCAGTGCAGCTCTCCTTTAATGTCCATTTCCATGAATATCATAGTAAATTACCCTCCTTTCAGACAGATGGCTAGAGTGCCATGTAACCAGCTTATCAAGCATTACTTTGGCTTTCCCTACTCTCTCAACTGTTTTATTGGGTGAACAAAAATATTAGGTGTTGAAACCATTTGCAAATTACAAGTTATTTATCCAAGACTTCCTAGATGTGATGCCCCATCTCTATATCTGTAAGGCTGATTCTACTCTCCTTTACATAATAGAGGATTGAATCACAGGGAGATCAAGGGGCCTGCCAATGATGGTATACCATCAATAGGGTATCACTGGTAGGGCTCCGGAATGTGTGTATCATGATGAGGGTGTCTGTGATGTGGGTGCTTGGGATTTATGACTGTCTCCTACTGGGGGCATCCTGAGGATGGGGCTATAAGTGTGTTACTCATCCTCTTAAAAACTGTGTGCTGGAGGGGGAAGTGTTTTTATATATCTACAGGGGAGTACAGGGGTGAAGCCCCCCACAATGTGATGAGTGGGGGCCAGAGCCCCCCATAGAAAGTGATGGTGAGAACAGCAAGGTGTGAATGCAACATACGGTATGAAATCTGGCTGGGATGGGGGTGCCGCAGTTGCATGTAGTGCCTCTTGCTGTCACCTTTTTGCCTGTGATCTTTTTTACTGAGCTCTCTTTCTTAGCCCTAAAGTGGGTGACCCACCCATGGTCACACAGTGAAATAATGCCAGTGGTGGACTTTGACTCTCTGGTTTAGGCAAGGCGCTGTCATTTATTGAGTGCCCTTTCCCAGTTGCTCAGGGTACTTTGGAATGAACACTAATAAAATATCAAAACAATTAACTGGAAAATATGAATAAACAGTTAAGACAAATTCCAGCAGTAATTTATAATATTCAGGGAAATGTTTCACAGAAGAGATATGTTTTAATGAAGTCTTAAACGCCCCTGCCATGCGGGCAGATCTAATGTGTTGTGGTAAAGCCTTCAACAAAATAGGCACCGCAACACAGAATGCTCTGTCCCCAGAATGTCACAGATAAAGGGACAGGTAACAAACCCACATTGGAAGAGTGGAGGCAGGAGGTTGTGTGGTAAGTTTAGTAGCTTATGTTCCAATCACTGCCCTAATATCACTCTACAGCTTGCTGTTTGCAAATCATAGTAAAACAACTAGAATAAGACTGCAAGTCATGCTCTGTGTACAGTGCTCTAATCACAAGATCACATTCCTACACACACACCTTCATTAAACTTGGACAATATGCCTATCCAGAAAGCAACCCTAAAAAAGTTCATGGACCAACTGCAAAACATTTTTTCTGAGCATAATTTAAGTTTAAATGTAATGACATATTTCTGAAATTAAGAATAAAATCCAGGAAGACATTAAAATGTTCAGTGTTTGTTTTGTTCTAACTAATTTTTTCCTAAGTACAGAACAGAAACATAGAAACATAGAATTTGACGGCAGATAAGGACCGCTTGGCCCACCCAGTCTGCCCATTTCCCTACCTACTGGATAAGCTGCAGATCCTAGTTAACCAGCAGCCTACTTCTTCTTACCCCCACCCCCCAGAATTGCCTTATGACTGTCCCATGCATGCTTGAATTCCACCACTGATTTTGACTCCACAACCTCCTCCGAAGGCCGCTCCATGCATCCACAACCCTCTGTGAAAAATACTTCCTTAAATTACCTCTGAGATGCCCCTCTATCTTCAAATTGTGCCCTCTTGTTCTTGCACACCTCTTTTTGAAAGATGCTACCTCTTGGACTTTGTTGATTCCCTTGAGGTACTTGAAAGTTTCTATCATGTCCCCCCTCTCCCTCCTTTCCTTGAGGCTATACATATTAAGCTCCTTAAGTATCTCTTCATATGTCTTCCGGTGCAGACCCTGCACCATTTTAGTTGCCCTCCTCTGGACAGCTTCCATCTTGTCTATGTCTTTGAGGAGATTGGGTCTCCAGAACTGCACACAGTACTCCAGATGGGGTCTCACCAGCTGTCTGTACAGAGGAATAATAACTTCCTGTTTTCTACTGGTAATGCCTCTCCCTATGCATCCCAGTAACCACCCAGCCCTCCTTGCTACCCTCTCACATTGCTTGCCCACCTTTAGGTCATCTGATATGACTACCCCCAGGTCCCTTTCCATTTTTGTTGTTGTTAGTATCTCAACCCCCATTGTGTACTCTTCCCCTGGGTTTTTGTTTCCCAGGTGCATTACCTTGCACTTCTTAGCACTGAATCTAAGCTGCCATACATTTGACCATTCCTCTAACCTTGCCAAGTCCCTTCTCATCCTTTCCACCCCACCCTGTGCATCAACTCTGTTGCAGATCTTAGTGTCATCTGCAAAGAGACATACTTTTCCTTCCAGTCCTTCTGCAATGTCGCTTATAAAGACATTGAAGAGGACCGGTCCTAATACTGAACCCTGCGGTAGCCCACTAGTAACCCTCCTTTCTTCTGAGTGGACTCCATTTACTATTACTCTCTGTGTCCTATTCTCCAGCCAATTCTTTACCCAGGCTGTCATCTTGGGACCCACTCACAGGCTGGCTAACTTGTATATTAATCTTTTGTGTGGGACTGTGTCAAATGCCTTAAAGTCTAGGTAGCCATGTCCACAGCCCCTCCCTGATCTACTACTTTGGTCACCCAGTCAAAGAAATCTATCAGATTTGTCTGTCATGACCTTCCCGCTGAACTGTTGCCTTGGTCCTGTGCCCTCTGGCCTCTAGATACTGACAATTCTTTCCTTCAGAAGTATTCCATCATTTTCCTGTCACTGAGGTTAAACTAACAGGTCTGTAGTTTCCGCTTCTGCCTTGCTCCCACTTTTGTGAAGGGGAATCACATCTGCCCTCCTCCAGTCCTCAGGTACCACCCCATCATCCCATGATTTGTTAAAAGGGTAGTCAGTGGTGTCACTAGTTCTACCCTTAGCTCTTTTAAGAATTCTGGGATGAATCCATCAGGCCCCATTGCTTTGTCCACCTTCAGTTTTAGAGTTCTTTCAGAACCCTTTCTTCTGTAAATGGGCTGTATCAACTTCTGTATCCAGTGTGTTACTACTGTTTGTTTTATGTACCTCCTCCTCTTCATTTAAATACTGAGCAAAATATTTGTTTAGTATTCTGCCTTTTCAGTCTCCTCTGCCCACCCTCCTCCCTCCCTTTATTAAGCCTCACTATCCCTCCCTTGGTCTTCCTTTGCTCCTGATGTACCTATAAAGGTTTTATCCCTTCTTAACTGAGTTGTCTAACTTTTCCTCGGTTTGGGCCTTTGCTGTTCTGATGCCTTCCAGCCTCTTTTTGCTTTAACTGATACAGTTCTCTGTCCTGCTCCTTTGCGATTCCTTGTACTTCCTGAATGCGTTCTTTTTCTCTTGAACCTTCACTGCCACTTCCTTTGAGAACTATAGTGGTTTCTTACATCGTCTTGTTTTGTTTATTTGCTTCACACAAAGGCTCGTCACCTCTGTGATGGCAGTTTTTATTATTCCCCATTGTTCTTCCACCCCTCCTTCCTGCCCATTTGCTAGTGCATTCCTTAGGCACTCACCCATTTTGGCAAAGTCAGCCCTCCTAAAGTCCAGTACTTTTGTCTTTGTATGGCTTGACTCTATTGCTGTGTTTATTGTGAACCATACTGTTCGATGGTCGCTAGTTCCCAGATGGCTACCCACTTCTACATCTGTGATCCTCTCTCCATCTCCATTTGAGAGAATCAAGTCTAATATTGCTCCCTCTTGAGTGGGCTCCAGTACTAGTTGTCTAAGGCATGCCCTCTGTAGGGCATCTAGAATAACTGCACTCTTCGAAGTGGCAGCTGCAACTGCACTCCAGTTAACTTCTGGCATATTGACATTAGGAACTAAGCATCAATTGGTGACATCCACTTTCCCACCCATACATAATCTACATGCCCTTAAGGATTCTTACTTTGACCACATTCTTGTGTACTGTATATTTATGTACTGTACCATGGATCAAGCCAAACCAATATCTTGATTACTCATCACATCCCAACTGCATTCATGCTAAATTGGTCACAACATTTTCAATGAGGAGGGTAGACTTAGAGGTAATGTGACAAAGTATTTTTTCATGGAAATGGTAGTGGATCCATGGAACGGCCTACTGGCAGATGTTGTAGAGGCAAAAGCGGTAGGGGAATTCAAAAATGTATAGGACAAACATAAAGGAATTCTAGAGATAGGAAAGAGAATGTAAGTCACAGATCATTTAGGATCTGTGGTTTGAAAATGAAAGGCAGACTAGGTGGGAACAGAGTCTTATCTGTTATCAATTCTATGTTTCTATGTAATATAGAAACATAGAAGTTGTTGGCAGATAAGGACCACTTGTCCCACCTAGTCTGCCCTAAATTCTCTACCTATAGTGCAACCAGAGAATCTACTTGGGCTCTGGCTTACAGCCCCCTCTTGCTTCTAAGATTCCCTTGTATCTGTCCCATGCATTCTTCAGTCCTGTACTCCAACATTATAGTAGGTCCACTCTGGCAAGGGTGGATTTGGGAGTAGTGACGTAGATTATGTCACTGTAGAAAAAGATAAGGAGGATCATATTCAAGACAATCGCATAGCAGGTAGTAAGCAGAATACTCACTTTATTCCTATAAAGCATATCCAGCTTGTGTTGGAGCATAAGGTGGATAGCATCAATGTGTGCTGAGAAATCAAGATGCCCATCCAGTGAGACCCAGAGGCACTTAATGGAGATGGCTTCCTCTACAGCAGCACTATCAATGGTATGGTATGATGGGAAGAGGGTGAACCTGGTAGATCTCTGTTGGGATCCAAAGGTCATGGCAACTAGTTTCTTGTCACTGAGAGACAGTAAGTGTGACATGAATCAGTGCTGAATATTGTCAAAGTGCAGTTGTAGCTAGACAGCAAGGTCAGGAACAGAGGATCCAGAGGCAAAGAGAACTGTATCATCTACATACGTGTCAATAGACACACAGGAGCTGGCAGGAGGGAAATCATTAAGGAATATTGAAAAGAGAATAAGGCCAAGTAGAGAACCTTGCAGGATGCCTGAGCAAATAGGCAGTGGGGAGGATAGAGTGCTTTTGATCCTGACAGCTTATTTTTTTTTTTATTATTGATTTGGAGATACACCTTTGAACAATGCCCTTTTTCAAAGGTTCCACGTCAATTGTACGTTACATTGGCAATGTAGATACACAGATACATCAAACAACAATTTTACAGGTAAACAGTAAAAGGGTACTAAGTACAAACCATAGCAATTTACAAATCAACTATGAGAGGATACAAGTACGATTTTTGAAATAAAGTATTGTTAGTAACAATCATGACAGATGCAGTCAGCTGCTTACAGAAGCATTGTCAAGTTAATAAGTGCATAGGAGATAATCCTAAGGGTAGACTTAGGGTTTATTACAGGGTGAATGTGGAGGGGTAGGGTGTGACTGTTGCAGTTCTAGGGGTTAGGCACAGATGCATGCTAATTTACTGGAGTTGTATTTTTTAGGGCAGTTTTAAAGTGCCTGGAGGAGGTTAGATCCTGTATAGCTGTAGGGAGATCATTTAGCCATGCTGGCACTCTTACTTGAAAGGAATGTTTGGCCTGACTGGTTCTGTAGAAGGGTATTGCAACTGTAGGAGGTTCCTGGAAGCACTGTGGGTGGTGTGTTTGTTTTATTTTGTTTTGGGCCGAGTGATGAATTGAGGGCAGTGGAGGTGAGGCCAAGGATTGCCTTTTTTTCAAAGTAGGTGTGCTTGGTATTTTATTTTTAGGTCGAGTGGTAGCCAACCTGAACTGGTGTAGATGTTGCAGGTTTGAGTAATCTTATCTGTTCCTAGGACCAGACAACAAGCCTTGTTTAGAACAACCTTAACCCTGTTTAAGCCTGACTCTGGGGTTGCACATTAGACCACTAATCTGTAGTCAATAACTAGGAGGACTGTGGAGGAGACTACTAGCCTCCTAGCCTCTTCATTCATGTAGGCCTTGTGTCTATGGAGAGCACCCAGTTTCTGATTCACTGTTTTTGAGATTTGGTCAATGTGGTGAGCAAATGTGAGATTTTCATCTAGGTCTATGCCTAGGTACTTGAACTTGCTATCCAGTTCTAGACCCCAACCCTTCTTGTTGTGGTTAAAGAGGGGTTGGATCTTCATCTTATTTTGGTAGCAGCAGGTCAGCATAGCCTTAGTTTTCTTACAGTTTAGGAGCAGTTTGTCATCTGAGAATCATTCTTTCATTGCTGAGAAACTATTCTGGAGGTCATCTCTCACAGAAATAATTATATGAAATGTTTTCATGCCGCACACATAAAACTACCCATCTGATATGCATGCTGCAAGCTTGATTTAAATGTTAAATTGAAACTGATTGCATGCATGTGGCATGCGTGCAGCATGCACATGTAGATAGCATGCTTTTAATGTTACATTGGAACAGACTGCATGCATGTGGCTTGCATGCAACAAGCAAGCGGTCAATGATAACTGTACACATATGAATTAAGTGACTTGCTCAGTACCACACACAGTATACAAGTGGGGGTTGATGAGATTAAAACCAAGATTTTCAGGTCTCCTAGTTTGCAGTTCATTGCCTTTAACTACTAAGCTATACTGCCTGTATACTGTACATATCCCTCACTTGTACTTCAGTACAAATCTGTAAACATCTGCGCGCATGTGGCGTGCTTATACTAACTGATACACTTTTTAATTTTCTTGTTCTCCCCCCATCTCAGCTGCACAGCTGAACTGTAGCACACATACCAGTGGAAATACATGTGATTCTTCCCACCCTCAATATGCACACTTACCAACTAAACTACTTAAACGAAATGATGTGAGATTTAGAACTCACGTAGACTATCTGCAAGCCTATGTCAGCAAATGTCTGTTAGGGTACATTCTAAAATGTAATTCCACTACAGTAGTAAAATAAAAAGAATCATGATTTCATCCCCAGAAAGTTGCCAGAAGCTACATTTACTTCTAGTAGTTGAGATCTACCCCCATGCTCAAGCACATAATGATGTGTGACCAGGGAGAGTGTGGGGGTGCACCCCTTTAAAGTCAGTTGGATCACTTTTATGGCCAGTGTTTAACATAAACTGGCCTGTTTAAAATTAATAAAGGACACCACTCAACTAACAAGAGCTGTTTTACTCAAGCGGTGGCCTTCATTAACCACAAACTGGCCATGTTTATCTTTAAAACTCGATATAAAAGTGACCCCCGTTGACTTTTTTCTCAGCTACTATGAAGTAAAGAGAGCTGCTGGCAACTTTTCAGGGATGAAATTATAATCCTTTTTATTTTAATACTGGAGTGGAATTACATTTGAAATTGTACCTTAACAGACATTCTTTTGACATAGGTGTCCAGACAGGGTAAGTGTTGCTACACACTAAGGAGCTCACAACATCTCTTTAATTACTTCTGCCTGGCCTGTACTCCTACTATTTTCTCTAAATAGTTTTGAATGCTTCCACTCAAACAGATATTAAGGGGCAAACACAAACATAGCAATAACTTGACACCCCACACACAGCCAGCCCCCCAACCATGCACACACACAGTAGCAGGTGTAGCTACGCTGCTACAGACAGCCCACCAAGTAGAGGTACAAGTCAAGAGTGTCTTACCTGAGTACTAGGGATCCAGAGGTTGGAGTCTTTAAGAGATGATGTCCATGTGTCAGAGTACTGGGGAGTACCCCCCCTTGAAATTAATGGAGTTATTTTTGTATTATTATTTTATACATTGTGATGGCAAGCTGGATAATAATAAAATCCAATGTTCTATAAACAAAGCCCTTGTTAGTCCAGTGGTGGTATTCATTAATTTCCAGTTCTCCATCAATAATGTAGAAAATAGTAACAACAACACACCATCATTCATTTCAAAGGGACATGTTCCTGCACTGTCCCTTGCCCTATGTCATAAAGTGCCTTAATGTGGGGATGTGTAGGTCTGCTTCACTGTGGGGTGGCATAAGCTTGACTATAGTGGGGATCCAATAGTCTGTGCATACCATACATTTCAACTGTCCCTGAAAGCAAATGACAACCCTCATTTTACCCCTGAAAACTGCTTTGCCCCTCATCCATCCCTCATGGAAAACATGCTGCTTATACAAAGGATGTCCTGTAAATTTATACTTTATAGCAATGGCACCATTTCAAATTTCAGCAGCAGGGAATCAACAAGCAGTGGATTCCAGGTGCTAGTTAGCCACTAGGCAGCATGCTCTGGAAGTCTGAAGCATCTCTAAAAGGTAAAACTTATTTGTTGTGCCTGAAAAGTGATATGCAAATTGGGAAAAATTCAAATGTATACAATTCATCTGCCCATACCTCGGAGCAGTGCATCAGATTAGGGGTTAAACCCACACAGTTACTAACCAGTTTTTTTCCTGGCTAAAGTTCTTAATCCATTCCCCCCTCAAAAAAAAAGTCCCAATTTCTCTCCCCAACTCCATTCCATTCAATACCCATTCCACATGGGTTGTGAAGTCACCAAAAGGTGCAGAAGCATGAAAAACACATCAATAGTTCAGTCCTTCCTCTTTCCCAACCCCCCCATAAAAATAATTATTTATTTTTACTTACCTGACCATCTGGCTAGAACCTGTGGCCTAGCCCAGTATGACACCAGCCCAGTTTTCTATTTGCTGCTCCTCTGTAATTCTGCCAGAAGCTGGATGCTAGAACTGACCATCCCAGGTACCCAACATGGCCTGCGACCAAGTCACCTCACCAACTGAATCCACCCAATCTGTGTTGCTTGCTTCTTGCTTGGCTGCTGCAATGGCTGCTCTCACACTGCACTGATCAAGGCCTATGAAGGCCACCCACACTGCTGTCACTGCTGCTGCAAGGCCTAGCTTGCTACATGTGGAGCCCACACTGTTTTTGTTTTTGGGGCTAACCTAGTAGAGTAAGTAGGTAGCCTAGTCTTGAGTTTGCTTCTAGCTCATCCCCAACCCTTTCATGTACCAAGGGAGACAGAGACTCACTAAGAGTAGACCAACACAAATATGCCACCACAGCACTGTTATTGAGAGCTTGGTGCTCACTGACTCCTCTAAGATGTAGTGTGCAGCCTGTTGACTCTGTCATGGGAAAGACAGTGTCCCACATGCATGACTCGTGTACTCTTGCTTGGCTGGAACTCATCCATGTCATGTGTGATGGTGTTGTTGCTAATAAGTGGAGAGAGTGGACAACATAGTACAGACACAGTCGAGTCAGGCATGCACCTGCAGTATGAGTGCAACACAGGTCCAGGGAGCACTTACTGAGCAAAAGATTAAATCAAAATGTAATGCCATTATTGATACACCATATGAACAACCTAGGCACAAATGAGGGGGGGGCAACTGCACCCCCTCTACCCTATTTAAATGGCACCCCTGCTTTATGGTAGAAATTCATTCTCCTGGGCTAACATTAGTACAATTAAATACAGTGGTTTACACTGTGTTCTGAGGTACTGCATCTTCATGTTTCAGGATGTGTCCTGATCATTGTGAGGGTTATTGTCCCTCATTGTCCCTCATTTTGAGTGTCCATATCCCTCATTTCAATGACAAAATGTGAGGTATGGTTAACGCTTCCAAGACCCTACTCAGCACAAAGAATGCTGAGCATGGCCATGGTGTATATGTTCCATAGAGAATGACAAAGGGGAGGTATGTGAGCCATAACAGTCATGGAGAAACACATTGTTTTCCACTAAATATGCATAAGGGGATTTGCATGGCCCAAAGCAAAAAGATCAGGCTTCACAACACAGAGGCCCCTCTTTGCACTTCTGGAATGGGGGATGTTGGCTAACTATATCCTAGACATTTAATACAGTAAGCAAACAATACTTTACAAATGAATGGCAATTTAATGACAAAAAATCTAAAGCCATTAAACAACTTGCAAAAGGATCAAAATTAATGACTTTACCAAATTTTGATAAGAAATCAATGAACAAGGTATTTTAATGGCTATAATTGCTTGCAGTAGTATGAGAAAAAGAAACTGATGTGCTTTTTTGATGACATTTGCACCAATTTAGTTCCTGCACACATGGCTAGTGTGCAACATGTGAACCTGATGTGATATTTAAATGATGTTCACATCAGCTTAACTGCTGCACTTATGCCAAACATGCAACATGTGACTCTGATGTGATTTTTAGAAGCTGTTCACACCAGCTTACCTGTTGCACACATGTCAAGCTTGCAGCATGTGAACCTGTTGTGCTTTTTAGACCTGGTTCACACAGGTTCACTTTTTGTATGTGAACCACATGCAAACATTGCACAATTAAGCATGTGGCATGCATTCTGCATATATGCAGCACACTTATATTTCAGTAAGGGATGGATTAGTGCATTTTGAATGTTGTTGCTTGAGTAGATAACTGCGTTGTTGGCATAAAGGAGGATTTGAGATTCCAGACATGCACGAGGAACATCATTAATTAATAAACTGAAGAGTAGGGTTCCTAGGATTGAGCCCTGAGGAATCACTATAGTGAGTAGGCAAGTGTTGGACACCATTTCATTAATTTTTACCTTTTGTGAGCGCCCAGTCAGGTAGTCTTTGAACCATGTGTCAGATTTGGGTGAAAGTCCTAATCTGGCAAGTTTGTTGATAAGGAGGGAATGATATACAAGGTCAAAGGCCTTTATTAAATCAATAAAGACGGAGCTTACCAGAAGGCTGAGGTCTAGGGCTGGATGTGTGTAACTGGTTTATTCTGTAAGAGCAGAGATGCTGCTATGTTGTTTCCTGAAGCCATGTTCTTGATGGCATTGTAGGTTACACTGGCTCAAGTGGTTTACCAGTTGCTCTACATCTATTTTCTGTAGTGTTTTGGAGAGTGGGGAGAGTATTGAAATTGGGCAGTAGTTCGAGGTGATGTCTTTGTTTCCCCTTTTTTGTACAGGGGTTACTAACACCATTTTCCAGATGCTCAGGAATTGAGCAGACCTTAGGGAGTGATGAAAGATTTTGGTGAGTGGGTAGGCTAGTACATCAAGAGCAGTGGCCATTGACTTCATGTCTATTGATTCGCTGCCCACTCTTGTTTTACTTAGTACTTGTTTAACATTGCGATGGGTTTCTGCCACTAAGACTGTTTAAAGTAGAATTTTTGTATTGTAGATGTTATTGGCTTGGGCACATCTCTAACAGTATCACATGAGTTAGTGGGAGCTAGGTCTGCTAATATGTGACTCAGGTCTGTGAAAGTCTCAATGAACAGCTGTGCTATTTTGTGGGAGTCTGTTATATCCAAGTTGTTGTGTGAGATGATCGTTGGTGTAGTTTTTTCTTCTTCCCCTAATACTTCTTTTAGTGAGGCCCAAAATTTCCTACTCTTACCCCAGCTTTGTGTCTGTTGTGATTTGTGATAAGTGGCCCTGGCTATTCTTATTTCTTTTGTACAGGCATTCCGGGCACCTTCATATTACTGAGTGTCAAGTGTGGTCCCTGTGGCTCTGGCTGTCAACCTTAGTTGGTCTCTGCTGCATTAGGTCTCTCACCTTGGGCATGATCCATGGGGAGTAGGGACCTAGTTATCTGCAACATCTTCTTTGTTCCTACCATCCCCTCTGCCCTCTCCAATCCACCAATGAGGGATTGCTAGAGATTCCCAGGGTCCGCTTGAAGACATCGGGGGCCAGATCATTTAGTTTTATGGCCCTGACCCTGTGAAATTCTCTACCTCGTCGGGTGCGAGATTGCCTGACTGTCCAAAGTTTTAAATCAGCATTAAAAACGTACCTATTTAGCCTGGCGTACTCTGATTTTTAAGTATAATTTTGTGTGATTGATTTTATGATATTGTTTTAATTACATGTATTTGATTTATTTATTGTAAATGTACTTTGGTCTTGGAAAGGCGCTTTTTAAAAATAAAAAATTGATTGATTGATTGAGGCATTGCCACAAATCATTTGCTTTTTGTGTGGAGAAAATTTATTGGCAGCTGAATTAAATTCACTGATAAAAAACTCCAACATCAGTTTGAAACCTGCCCTCAAGCTTTGGGGATGTCTATGGCTTTTTAACCTGTTTGAGTCTCATCTTCAGTTTCTTTTGTCATTTTGCCCTGAATGTTTCCTTCAATACACAAAATTAATTATGTGTAGTAAGCTGGATTGGCTTTCGCTGTTGGAGAGTTGACTTCTGCATATGCATTGTACTACTTTAATCTGAGCTCATCTCCAAAACTGGCCAATCTGCTGCATCCTGACATTGGACTAGATTAACAATATACTGTATTTATTTTAAACATTTAAATATTTGCCAATGTGTTTTTATAAAAAAAAATACCACGAAGGAGGTGATTTCTGTAACACACATTTCATGATATGTTCAACAATGTTCAATACTTTTGTCATTTTGACAATGACAATACATGATTTTCTCCAAAATGTTCCATGGGAAAAGTGCAGCCCTAAGTATGCCTTAGACAACAAAGAAGAGTACAAAATAGTTACCAAGTGTGTCTGTCAGTTTGGCTGTTTGTCTAGCTACCTACCTATATCAATACTGTAATTATAAGGTATTTTGAAACTTTTCTGATTCAAGCTATGCATTTTTAAGGACCCCACATAAATTATGGTGGCTCAGAAGATCTATATGGAACTTTTAGGAAATCAAAATGGTGCTGGTTCAAAATTATGATTGTATAGTAAGATAACCGAATGCTTTGTTAAAAAGAAGGTTTGATTTTGTTTAAGACGTTAGAACTGTCCACATGCAAGGAAATTTGGCATTTTTACCAACTCACCCATGCACTCCTAAATACATTAACTAAACATGTAAGCTGGTTGTTTATTTCCTATAGTTGTGCATTCACATCTATGGATTTTAAAGTGTTACCCAAAGACAGCAGCAACTTATACATCACATCCTTATTAAAATGAAATTGCTGAAGAAAACTCAAATGGCTCTGTACCTACTCTATTCTTGTTGTAGTACAAAGCATTTCATGATTAAAAATGTTTTTTCCCCGTAACAACCATGGCATTCCTCCAAATGTGACTACAGTAATTGTGTAATTGGTGTCTGTCAATAGGACAAGCCACTAGTATATTCCTGCTAATGTATTTACCCGTGTGGGTAGAATTCTACCAAAAATGTTTTCAAAGGGTGTTTTATACTACAACTTCAAAGAAAGCTTCATTCAAAACTGCAGAAAAGACTTTTCAGTTTATGTTGTGTTACTCCTGAGAAGAAGGTATTTCAAATATCATGAAACTATGATTTATTTCCCTGCTGTATGTCTCTTGTGCACTCAGTGACAGGATGGCTGTCTTAGAATTGTTTGAGCACTTTAGGAAAATTCATTGCTGGATGGTGGCCAGCTGGCTGAGGTTGAATCCATCAGAGATGGAGGCAGTACTGGTAGAGTCCAGTTGGCCTGGTTCATCAGCTTTGAGCTGTGATATCGTCTTACCATCCTTGGACTGTTACTCTCAAGACTGTAAATAGGGTGAGGAATCTAGGTGTCATTGTGGACTGCAAGGTGACATTAGAACATCAGGTGTTGGCTGTTGTCTGCAGTGGCTTTTATTACGTTTGTAATATTTCACAGATCAAGCCCTTTCTTGAGCCAGCTGACCTAGCAATACTGGTGCATGCCCATGTCTCATTAAAACTGGATTACTGTAATTGTATTTAACTGGGGTTATCCATGAAGTTGTTGCACTGCCTGCAGCTGGTCCCGAGTATGGAAGTCTGGCTGGTTTCTGGTACCTCCTGGTTCAATCATATTACACCAGTTCTTTGCGCTCTGCACTGGCTGCCTGTGCAGTGGTGCATCAACTTCAAGGTGTGCTTTTTAACCTACAAGGACCTGCATGACCTTGGTCTGTGCTTCCTGGAAGACCTCTGGACACCATACGCTCCCAGCTACTCCCTTTGGTCAGTGGATGCAAGACTTCTTTTTGTTCCAAGGTCTCATTTAAAATCCTCAGGGGATAGTACACTCAGAGTGGCAGCCCTGCTTTTCTTGAATGCCCTTCACTCGGAAGTGAGAGGTGCCACTTCCCTGATAATTTTTAAATCTAAGGTGAACACCTACCTGTTTATCAGCTGTTTTGGGATATGATGCTGTGATTTTCTTAACATCTCACATGCACATAATTTCAATAATTAACATTTCACAGATCTAGAATTTTCTTCTATATGCTATCTTTAGTACTAGTTATAGTTCAAGAAATATGAATTTCTGTTCTACTACTTGTGTGTACTTTTATATTATATCAGACACAGAAATTAGTTCAGAATGACCACTCTCTAATTCCTTTTCTTTTAGATTAAATCTAAGAGTATTCATCTTTGGCTAACACTACTGTTTCTTTGTAAAGTAACTTGTTTTAATAGTCTTAGAAAATAAAGCGGCTAGTAATTGTATTTTTTACAAGGAAGATTTCTGATTGGTGACTGCTTTTACAGAAAAAAAGAGAGTAGTGCCCAAAGCAGGCTTGACAGTAGTATGTATGTGCTTTCAACTCAGTCTATGACTTTCATCATCAGACTTACACTGCCAGTCCTGATACAGTAAGTTCTTACATGTTACAACACAGTGTTCTTATTTCTGCCTTCAGAAATGGATCAAGGAGGTTTCTGCTTCTTTTTTTTGATAAGATGCATACGGCTCTTGCTCCAAGATAGATATTATTTATTTATTTTCCTTCAATGTTTATTTCCTTCACATTATATATTGAGAACATTGGTAACTGCTTAGACTATTGGACATCACTCAGAAGTTTAAGAGGCAATAGTGCCTGCTCTTTCTAGTCATATGACATGATTTTGGACAGTCCTAAGCTAGGATAGCTACCCATGGTTTAATATTATAGTGGTGCAATAGTGACACTATAATTAGGGTTGAGTAGCATGTTTAATGTTAAACCTCAAATTCTGCACTTTAATGACTTTGCAACCCATAGATGGATTTGGACACAGTTTGTCATGTGCCTTCCCATGGGGTAGATCTCTTGACGTGACAAGTTTCTTTCTGGTCGGGTGTGTGGATCCTGAGATCCGGATAGGGCAAAAATCTTGAAAGTCACCACATTGTGTATTTGTTTTCCTCATAACCTTGCACCCAGATGGTGTGGAGTTCTGATGTGATTTTTGTTATGGTAGAAACAGCTTGGATAACAAAACTGCCATGCATTTGTTTGGTGAAAGAATATTAATCTGTTGCAAAGTTATTCAATGTTTAAGTTCCCATTGTTTTCAATGGGAAGATCACTTTCCAGGATAGAGGTAAAAAAATTGACAAAGGATTTGGACTCAGGAGGGGCTAATCCTTTTTCACAAGCAACATTTCTTTTTCATGAGCTGCTATCTTGTTGTTTTTTTTAAACAAACTAAAAAGCGTGGGAAATACATTTTTTTATTTTATTTATTTACATTTTTGTCAACCAGGTAAGTGTTTTGAGCAAAGGTCCTTTTACAAACATGACTTGGGACCATAAATACAGTCAAGATATTACATATAACAATGAGCAGAGACAAAACATAGTACTGTGCATAGTACAATAACAATAACTTTTTAGAAACACACATATATTAATGAACTAAAAAAAAAAAAAATTCTTCAGGAACATTTCAAAAGTAACATGTCCAGAACCTTGATGCAAACACACTGTAAGATTATTCTAATGATTTGGAGCAGTAACAGAATAAGTCCACTTTCCCAACTTAGTACTTACATTAAGAACAGAGAGTTTAAGTAATCCATTAGAGCATAGCGTCCTATCAACTATCCTAAAATCTAACATAGAAAATAGAGGGGACTCAGACCCCAACCTTAAAACGTTATGAGTCAGACAGTTTAAACTATATAAAAAGCTTAAATTAGGGGGTAACCAACCTACCAGTTGGTTTAAAGTACAATGATACATACGAAAAGGTACTTTCAAGGCAAATCTACAAATGGCATGGAGTGTTGTGGTAAGCAATGACATATCTGATTTTGTTAATTCCACAAACAATAAGGAATTATAATTCATAATAGATAATAACACATTGTTTGCCACAGCAAGTCCAGCTTATTCAGACAAAGACTCTGCAGCTTAAGCAGTGCCCTGAGTCTATGACTGATTTGCCTACAAATTGATTTTATATGAAGGGAGTAAGTAAGACAAGGATCAAGTAGGATCCCCAAGTATTTAAATTGGAAAACCTGTTCCAGTCCAATCCCAAGGGTATTCTGAATTACAAGAGGCAAATTCTTTGTCAATCTTTGTTTAGATCCAAAGAACATGGTCTTTGTTTGTTTGTTTTTTGCTATTCAGAAGCAAATGATTTCCTTGAATTCACAAATCCAGTGCCTGAAAGTCAGCATTTATATCTGAATTTATGATATTCACTGAGGGGGAACTACTATAAAGGATTATATTGTCAACAAACATTATAATATCTGCCTTCTTAAGTAGGAAAGGCAGTTCATCAATGAACAAGGAAAATAAAAGGGGCCACAGGATGGATCCCTGGGGCACCCCTATTTCCGTCGTTCTACATCCTGATGATACCCCTGATAGCAGATCCTCAGAGGATGCCCAGACAGATAGCTATCAAACCAATTACTAGGTGAATCAATCAAACCAAGGTTTCTAAGTCTCATGAACAGCAGGTAGTGATTCTCCAGGTCAAAGGCCTTAGACACGTCAATAAACACAGCACCAGTGAGTGCTCCCCTCTCCGTAGGCCCACTGATGTAGTTCATGAACCCAGCAAAAGCCGTTCCAGTACCATGATGCATATAAAAGCCATGCTGCTCAGAAGACTGAAGACAAGCAGAACAGAAGAACTCTGATAGTTATTCATTAACATATTTTTCCAAAAGTTTACCCAAAGTTGGTAGTAGGGATACTGGTCGATAAAAAATGTTGTCACTTTAAAAATCAAATGCCAGAACCTAGTTAAACGGGTCCCTTTTAGCTAGATTATGATGTTTGTTTTTCACAATTAGGGCCAGAAATATATTTTCTGGGCACCCAAAATCCCTGGTGCTCAGTGTAGCAAGAGGAGCCTTCCCCCATGTTTTCTGTATGAGAATAGTGGATTTTCTTGACTTCTGCACATGCAGCTGAACACATGCTGCTGGCTGCAGTGTGAGTTGTGGCCACCCTGCCATTTCCCTGGTTTTGGTGGCATGACTGCCCCACCACACACACTGTCCCCATAAATGATATCTTCCCTGGTGTCTAGGAATCCCCCCCCCCCGATCACCATCCCAGTTATTCATTTACATATTCCCTGGTGTCTAGTGGCACCCACCATCCTCTTAATGCCATCCCATTATACATTTATATAGAATAGTTAGTCTTGGGGTGGAGCAACAAGATGTCTGAAACATTGCTATACACCCCATAGCACTGTGTTTTGCTCTGGCATTTTCTGAAAAGTTTTATTACCGGCGCAGTTTCATATTTATATAATCTAACATGGGGATGCCCACACCTGATGTCAGCTGCCCTCCGCCCATTGAGATTCACGTATCATAAGGAGCTTCAAGTTCATTTTGAAAGTACCCAGTGTGGGCGGGAGTGCAATGTTCTCCTGGAGGGTGTTGAACCACAGTGGTGTATGGTAAGCAAAGGACCTGTGTCCTTGAGATGTTTGACATTTTGGAGTTAGGAAGGACTAGTGTTCATAGTTACGGGTATGCTGTGGATTATTGCTGGGAACCAGAAGTTGTTGGACCCCTGGTAGTAGGTGACCAAGGGAGATATTTTTGGCCAGAAGGCAGGATGGATATTTTAGTCTGCCATTGAGTGTGAGCCAGTGTGCCCTGGCATAGAGATCACAAGTGTGAGTCAGTCAGTGTACACCTAAGGTGAGCTGGTAGGCTTTGTTAAGTGCAGGTTTTTATGCTCTGAAGAGCAGTATCTATGGCAGAACCATATATAGGCAGCCTGTAGTCCACCAGGGAACCCACAGAACTGTGTGTGAACAGCTATACTGAGGGCTTTAGGGGAGAGGCTATGTTTGTGATGATAAAGTAGACCTATGCTCTTGATAGCTTTGGCTGTGATGTCAATGTGGAGAGTATAGGACAGTGAGTTGTCAGTAGTGACACCAAGGTATTTAAAGTGTTGAACAATTTCAAGGGAAAACTTGCCACTATTGCATATTGATAATGGGTAGTTTTTGTGTTTGTTTAGAGAGCTGGAAAACAGCACGGTTTTTGTTTTCTTGTAGTTCATTATCAATTTATGATTTCTGAACCACGTCTCTGCACTGGTGAAGTCACTCTGTAGTTGCTGCTCAAGGGCACTGGGGTCTGGGCCATTTGAGAAGACAACTGAATCTTCTGCATAAAGGAGGATGCAGCCTTGACTGGCTTGGGGGAGGCAAGTCAAGAAAAGCTGAATAGGAATGGACCCAGTATTGACCCCTGCAGAACACCTGAGCAGACAGGTCTGCTGTCTTAGAGACAGTACCTATCTTGACTTGCTGGGAGTAGTAGTGCAGGTAACTGTGGAGCCATGCAACTGCCTCAGGGGAAAGGCCTGTAGCAGTGAGTTGGTCAACTAGGAGGGCATGATTGACTGTATCGAAGGCCTTTGTTAGATCAATATAGATTGCCCCAGCAAGCTGTCCAAGATCGAGAGATTTATGGATGAAGCCTGTGAATTCCAGGAGGGCTGTAGTGGTGCTGGGCCCTGCCCTAAAGCCATGCTGCTCAGGGCATAGGAGCTTACGTTTGTCCAGATATTTGACAAGTTGGTCCATGATGATTTGTTCCAGGGTTTTCTAGAGTGGTGGAAGTATAGAGATGGGTCTATAGTTCTCAGGCATGGCCCAATCCCTGCTCTTGTACACAGGGATAACTACTGCTGCTTTCCATTTTTGAGGGAATACTGTGAACCAGAGTGAGAGGTTGAGGATATGGATAAGGGGAGAAAGGATTTCTTCTAGAGAAAGCAAGATTAGTTTCAGCTCGAGGTTATCTCCACTGTATCTCACCTTACTGAGCACTTTATACAGGTATTTCCTGGCTTCCTCGATAGTAATAGTCTTGAAGTGAAAAGGGGGATGCACTGGGGTATGTGAAGGAGCAGCAGGGTTGGTGAGGGAGAAGAAGTCGGTAGGGAGGACATTACGGAGGTCAGTGAAAGCAAGATTGAAGGTGTTGGTTATAGATTCAGACTCAAAGATGGGGGATCCATCAGTGCTGAGCATGGTGGGGGCCATTTTGGGCTCACGTCTGGTGACCTCTTTTAGGTTTGCACAGAATTTCTGACCATCATTCCAGTTCTTGGCTAGGGCCTCCTTATAGTATAGGTTTTTGGCTATTCGGATGGTCCTAGTGCACTTATTCCTGGCCCGTTTGTATGTCAGACTGCTTCCCCATGGCCCTGGTTACATGCCAAAGATGGTCTCTATTTTTTATAAGTTCAAGGGTGTCTGGGATCATCCATGGGTTGAAATGGCCTTTTATTTTATGCTTTTTTGAAGAGTGCATGAGTGTCACAGATTGTATTGAATAGGAGGATAAAATGGTTAAGTGCGCTATCAGTGTCAGAAGCCCCAAACACTGCTGACCATTCAGTGTTGAGGAGATCAGCTTTTAAGTGGCCCAGGTGACCAGGCTTGAGGACCTTGTTGGTGACTGTTTTTGGAGGAGGTTTGGTGAAATGATTAGTCCAACTGAACATTACAGGGGAGTGGTCACTGATGTTGTCTGGGAGGGCAGAGGCATTGGAAATATGCTCAGGTAGGTTTGTGAGGACCCAGTCAAGCAGAGTACTAGTGCCCATTCTGTAATTGGCCCTAGTGGAGGCTTCAATGAGCTGTGTAAAGTGGACAGCCTGAATTGCATCTTTGAAGTCATTAGCTTTAGGGACAAGCCAATTAACAATGAAATCAACAAGAAGTATAACCTTGAAGCTTAGGGTCAGGCTTCCAAGGCAATCTATGATGGCTTGGAGACCTTGGGCCAAGTTCTTTGGTGAGATGTAGATTGATAACAGTGTAATTATTTTGTTATGGGCCCCAAGAAGGACCTTAATGGCAAGGGCCTGGGATAATGGCCCTATACTGGGTAAATTTGGGACAATGCCCTGTAACCTATTCTTAAGCTAGAGTGCACAGCCACCACCTCTTTTAGATGCTTGATCTTGCCTAAAAATTGTGTAACCCAGTAGGCTGATTACACCATTGAGTATCCTGGGAGAGCCATGTCTCAACAACTGACAACTCATCGGGATTATGGAGGGCCACCCAGGCTTGTAAATTCTCAAACTTTGCTGGCAGGCTGCAGATGTTTAGGGATGCAAAGGTTAATGTGCCTGGTTTCTGGGCAATCATACTCTGATTTTGAGGGGGCCTGGATTGGGGTGGATGTTGCCTGAGAGGAGTAGCAACAGGAGGGCTAGTCTAACCAAGTATTTTTAACCAACTTAACCGACTTTTAAAGTATTTGGTGTTAGCTTTGTGCTGCTTTCTTGAGATTATTCTGATGGCATGCTTGTTGGACAGCGAGGGCAGTCTGAGCAGGAGTGTGGGAGGAGGAAGCCATGGTTAGGTGCACTAAGTTCTGGACCAGGTGTGCCAGGCTGTGTTGTCAGGCCTGCAAGTGGCAGGTAGGTCGGAGTCAAGCACCAACATTATGGTGCAGTAAGTATTGCCATAGGAATGCTCAATGATATGGAGGGTAGGCGGTTTAGGGTCATTGTGTGGCTGCCCAGAGAGCATATAGAGAGTGGTCAGAAGAATATAAAAAGGCATTAATCTGGTTACCGAAGTCATGTTGGGGGGGGGAGTCTAAGATTAATACTACTCTAGAAAATGCAAGGACTAAATAACTGATAAAGATAAGGCAGCAGCAATATTTGTTAAATCTGAGCATGACAGAGGGTCACCACTTTATAAAGTTGGAGGAAAGGACAGCCCTTTTAAGAAGTTGCTGTAATTGACTAGTATGAGGCCTCAGGGGGCAGGGATCACTGGAGAAGTCTATTTAATAAAGGAGGGAGGGGGTGGGGGGGAATAAAAAAACTTTCCAGAGAATAATACAGCAAGACAGTGGCTGAGCTGTGATTTGAAAAATGTGTCTTGGGCACTTACATTCTCAAGGGGATCTGCAGCATCCAATTGGGAAGCTGCCACAGTCCCCAGGAGCCAGTCCAATTACGGGGATTGAAGTCTGACAGCTCCAAGTTAGGAGCTGAATGATTGTACCTGCTTTCCTTGGTCACGGGGTGGTGGGCTGGATGCAGAGGTCCAGCTGCCAGCAGGTAGCAGTGCCAGTGCCGCTCAGCTGAAGTGGGAGAGACTGATTTGGGCTTGTGGCTGCTTCCTTTGGTTAGGGGGTGGTTGTCTAGATGTAGAGTTCTGGCTGCCAGCAGGTAACAGTGCCGCGGGGAAGCCTGGCTGAAGTGGAGAGCCTGATTTGGGCTTGTGGCTGCTTTCATTAGTCTAGGGGTGGTGGGTTGGATGCAGAGGTCCAGCCTCCAGCAGGCAGCAGTGGTGGGGCTGCTCAGCTGAAGTGGAGAGCCTGATTTGGGCTTGTGGCTACTTTCCTTGGTCAGCGGGTGTTGGGCTGGATGCAGAGGTCAAGCTGCCAGCAGGTAGCAGTGCCGGGGCCACTCAGCTGAAGTGGAGAGCCTGATTTGGGCTTGCGGCTGCTTTCCTTGGTCAGGGGGTGGTGGGCTGGATGCAGAGGTCCGGCCACCATATTATGTATGATTTGAGTTTTATGTACATATTTTCTTCTAATAAAACATTCCCCTACTCTTTTCTAGAAGTGCTATGAGATCTTTATCGTCCACCTCAACAACCACCTGAACAGGTACACAAGACCTTGTTTTAAGGTCTCATCTGAACGACAGAACCTCAGGAGTGCATCATCCCCCCTCTTGATGCACTACATTGTCAGTATTGAGATTTACCCAAAGTGCCAGATGTGGGCCTAGAACCCACAACTTTTCAATCTTCTGGCCTCAGAGGCGAGTGTTCAACCTGCTGAGCCACTGACACTGTAATTACACTAATAAGAAACCCATGGCAAGCTGTATAGTAACAATGTCATGACAGAAACACTACGTGTTACTTTGTGCAGAAATTCATTGAATGTTTTCTTTTTAAAACTTCCAGTGTTGGGTGACATTTCTCACTTCATCATCTCTTCTGTTTGACTAACTTGATTAGTCAAAATGATGTGTTTCTACAGTGGAGAATATTATCTGGCACTGAATGGTTTAAAAAAGTAAACATTAAATGTAATAATGTACAAAGTAACAAACAATAGACACTTTGCACTACAGAAAATCAGTCCTGCATGCCATGATATGTTGTGCTTAGAGTCAATGTGTGCACATTCCTGATGTCAGTTTCATACCTGTGTATGCAAGACCAGCAGACTACATGACATTCCTCTTTTATGCCTAACAATACTTACAGAAGTGCAACTGCACACCCAGTCAAGGCTAGGAATTGGGAAGTGACTTGTTTCCACTAGCCACTCTAATATATACATGCAGGAAGCCTGTTATGACATGCTTCATATTCTTATTATGGTGGAAAGTTATGCCACTTAATATGCTATTATAAATTCCCTCTGCCACTGTCATTGGTAAGAATGGTGCAATTTCCAAAAATGCCCACCTGTGCCCCTCTGCCCTTCTTGACATGAAGGGTATGGTGCTATGGGGCTGGCATCTCCTATATGTTTGTTTTCCCAAAGCAGATATGGCAGATGTTATGTGGACTATAATATCCCATGAACTGCTCTCCTAGAATAAGGGATCCACTGTGCCTCTCATCCATGCTTCCCATAGTTAGTCCATTCTATGTCCACTCAACTGATCCCCTCCTCCAGCGCACAGCTTTGCAATTGCACATCAGACCACCTGGGGATCATAAATCTTGTCCCCACATATCTCTTTAGGGCTGGGGGTACATCGCTTTGCTGTGTGTACAGGTATGCTCCTTTTATGGCATGAGCCAACCACAGTCATGCCTAGACCACATTTCTGGCACAAGGTGGGCACTAGGAAGATGGATTTCTTCATTTTTTAAGGTGAAAAAACTTGCATGTTTTTACTATTTTCATGGTCAGGAGGGGAGTGCTTGTGCAAATTAATGGTGTTTTCAACAGTAGCCATATACTATAAAAAAAAGAAATATGGCTAGCAATGTACAAACAAGACTGTATCCATCTCAAGTTTCTGATGACATCAGAAACCCGAGATGGAAAAGCATCCTATAGTACAGTATACCGTATGATTCAGTATTGCTGTATATGGAGATCAGTATACTTTCAGATGCTGTTGTATCACAGTAGTGATACCACAGTGGTACAACAGCTTAGAATTTCTTGTCTATTTAGATTCCTTATGCTCACCTATACTGCAGATTCCTCAAGAAAAAAATATATAGGGCCCCATTTTCAAAAGGTTAGTGTGGCACAAACCGGGTTTCTGCTGCAACAACCTGGAAGAGCACCAGCTGTCGGGGGCATGCCCATATTCAAAGGGCACAGATGCATGACGGACTCCTACATCACCATTGCACACAATACTGTGCTGCACCAATGCAAATACAGCACAATATTGAAAGTGTTCAGAAGTGCTAAACAGCCACCAGCAGTGGTGCAGTTTAATGCTTCTGAATCCCAGCCCTTAACAATGTGCAAACCTATTTGCCCACTGTCAAGGGCTGTGTACCCTGATGGTTCAGTATCCCTCCCCTGCTCCAATACCTTCTCCAGTAATCTATTCAAACTCACTGGTGGTCTAGTGGTCACGCCCTAGCTCTGATCCCTTCCATGATAAAATGGTCAACCTTGCTGGTGGTCTAGTGGTCCCTCCCTAGCCCCAATCCCTTCAGTGATAATATCATCAACCTCACTGGTGGTCTAGTGGTTCCTCCCTAGCCCTGATCCCTTCTCTGGTAATTTATTCAAACTTGCTGGTGATCTAGTGGTTCCTTACTAGCCCTGATCCCTTCCCCAGTAGTACATAAATCATCCATGGTGGTCCCTCTCACCTACCCATTCTCTGATCACCATCCCAAGCTAATCAAATACATTCCCTGGTAGTCTAGTGGCCCCCCACTATGGCAGGTAGTGATCCACCACCCGCTCCCTCCTAAAGCTGACCCATGCCAGTGACTGGCACAGCCCTCAACACACCACCATGGCCAGTTGCCGACTGAATTGTCAGTGAGCATTTACAGTACATGGTACATGTTCATTGGTTGACCGGTCAACCAATGAACATATACTATGTACTATATATGATCATTGACAGTTCAGTTGGTGGCTGGACATGGTGGTGTGAGGAGGGCTGTGCCAGTCACCAGTACAGGTCAGGCTGGAGTGAAGTGGGCTGAGGGGTCACTACCTGCTGGGGTGTGGCACTACTTGAATACAAGGGAATGTATTTGGTTAGGCAGGGATGGTGATCAGGGAATGGGGAGGGGTGAGAGACCACTGGACCACCAGGGATTATAAATTTAATACTGGGAGGGGATTGGGGCTAAGAAGGGGCCTCTAGACCACCAGTATGTTTGAATACATTATTGGTGAAGGGACTGGGGCTAGGGAGGGGCAACAAGACCACCGAGTTTCAATAAATTACCAATGAAGGGATCAGGACTAGAGAGGGACCACTAGAGCACCAGCGAGTTTGATGATATTATCAGGGAGGGGATCAGGGCTAGGTAAGGACAACTAGATCACCAGCAAGTTTGAATACATTATCGGGGAAGGGATCGAGGCTAGGGAGGGACAACTAGACCACCAGCAAATTTGAATAAATTACAAGGGAAGGGATCAGGGCTAGGGAGGGACCACTAGACCACCAGTGAGGTTGATGATATTATCGTGGAAGGGATCGGGGCTTGAGGGTACATGGAACTGCACACTCGGGTCAGGCACTCACATGCAGATGAGCTCACAATGGGCATGAAAATGCCCCCTTAGCACCATGCATGCCCAATGGACTAATTTGCATGTTTGGGCTGAATATTGCCCAGTGGGGCCACACCACTCACCAGTATGCATTGCGCTTTACCACTATGAGCAGTCTTCAGTCGCACATCTGGTAGTGCTGAGCCAAACATGATGACAGCTTGCAGTGGGATACATTACCAGGGTCAGATATTCAAACAAATAGCAAGGTCAGTTTTGGATCATTCTATCTATTTCAATATGGCACCAGAGCTGGCCAGACCTATTTTTTCATGTGGCGCACCTGTCTGTGCATACAGCTGGCTGGCTCTAAAAATGGGGTGCTTAAGCAAGAATGAAAACACACCAATTGAACAGCTTATTAAAAGATGAACTGCTAGAAATGGTGCAGCTTATATAGCTATTACTTAATTTATATTACAAGTTTTTAAATATTATTCTGTTGTTTGCTGCTTCTGTGTCCACAGACTAAGACAGAGTTAGAAAGAAGGCAACTAATTTAAAACAAACATACTGCATACTATACAAAATAATGCATGGTGGGCAACCACACACAAAAGACTGCTTCCATCTTGGGTTGAGATGGCATCATAGATACCTCTTGTTCTAGAGGTCTATATGATGTCATCTCACCCCTTGATGGAAACACAACCTTGCTGTTTATGGTTGCCTCTACATTATTCTTCATGTTGTCCATAGTTAGCCATATATTATTCTATGTATGCTATAAGGTCTAGCTTCTTCCCCATTTAATTATAATATAAGCAGGCTGCCTGTTTATGTTAGGTCTCTGCTAAATGGAATTGCATACATTAGAAGAGGCATTGGGCTTCCTCTGTAATTAAATTTTTAAAAATCTTAATAATAGAGACTTTTGGAAAAAATACTAAATTAGGATTTGTCAAAAAGGAAAGATTCATTTTCTGTGCTGGTTTTTCCTGTTGTCACCAAAGCATGACCAGTCTGTTAGCAAATCACAAACGTGTATGTGGGTTACAAATAATTACTAGAAACAAGGCAGCTGAAACTATGTCAGAGGCAACCAGAGTTAAGGATTATTGAACTGAATTAGTGAAATGACTTCTGCTCTTGCAGCCTTGCAGGGGAATTTATGCTAATTCTGGTCAGTGAGAGAGTTTCTAAAATGTATATGAGTCATTATCACAGATAGGCCTTTCAGCTAACAATGTATTCCTTTTGTGCAAAGCTGGAATGTACATTTTCACCAGCAACACATTAATCAGAAGAAATAATAAAGGTAAAACACAAGCAAGGTTATTATGTGGAAACTGTTGTCAATATCCAGCTATAATTTATTTAGAATGGAGGTTTGACAGCTTTGTTAGTTGGATACTCTTTCATCTGCGCAAGACATTTGCAGTTGTCATCCAGATTTGAGCAGTTTACTAAATGACGATGAAGGCTATTATTTTCTTTAGCTATATAACAGCCTATTAACCTGTGGAAGGCTTAGAGACTACCATAGATGTGAGTGATTAGCAGCTTTATTGACTGAACTGTGAAATAACCTTATTATAATTTGTTAATAGGTGGATTTTCCTGTTCCTCAAAGTAGAGAACCCCCACTTATATCAGAACCATTTTTTTTTTGTAATATTTGGTTTAAATCTTTCAGGGATATTTGCTTTTACAAGTGCAGATTTACCTCTTCAATAATTTAAGGGTGAATTATTCATGGGTTTATATATATCTGAACGGGCACATTGCTTTATGTGGTGCATGCAGTGAATTTTTGGCATTCGGTAGGTACAACGGACAAGTCAGACATAATGAAATCTGTTTTTAAAAGCTCTGTATCACTTTGTGGATTAAGACAAAAAACCCAATGGCATAAAAAAGGAAATTAATTACTAGTAGCATCCTACTTAAGAGAGACCCGGAAACAAATAGATGGTAGTCTTTTTTAAATGGTTGAAACTGGTTGCATTTTCCACATATTGATCTAGCCAGTAACTCGTTACATGTACCACATGTGACTGTTCCTCTATAAGAAATAATAGTGAAATAGTCATGCAAAAGGCAGTGAATAAGGCAGACAGAGCCCTTTATTTTAAACCAGGTACCCTCAGTCCATTGCAGGGTGCTTTGGACCCCCCACTCCTATAATGAACATTCAAATATTAAGGCATTATTGTGTATACATCCCTAGATTGCTGAATTAAAAAACAAATACATTGAAATGGAATGATGATTTGATTTCTTTATACACAACAAAAATCCAATTATTCAGCAGGCTCTGTTGCAATGTACTGTGCACAGTGGAAGTTAAGGGCCAAAGCTTTAGGTGATGGAAGTTAATGATCACAAAAGGGCCATGAGGCATGCTGGATAAAGGGACATTTATTTTATTTTATTTGTTTTTATTTTATTGGTTTTACCAGGAAATGGACTGGATCCGAAGACCCTTTTTCAGCCACATTTTGGGGAAGGGGTGCTAAAATTCAACATATAAATACAATGTATACAAAATTAGTTTGAAGCACAATAAATTACATATCCTACAGTATGTATACAACCAAGCAAAACATGTACAATGTCATCACACTATTACAAAAGTTCAAGCACAATCATCCATATGATACATAACATCACATTTTTAGGACAAAAGACTACAACCTTATTTAAAAATCTTTATACTCATGTAACCCCATCACCCCTACGGTATCAGACTCTTTCAAGGTTGCTCTCTAATGCTCTCTTAAAGATAGTTTGTTTGCTATCGATGTCCACATTCGTATGTATTAAGTTGTTAAGCATTTTTGGACCGTATATTATTATTGAATGTCCAGCTGTTTTTTTAATCTTGTTTTTTTTTTATTTGTTGTTTTCATCTTTTGATTACACTATTGCTACAGTTGCAGTGAAAGACATGGCCAGATATTTCCTGAAATTTTCTTGATATCTCTAGAGAAATTCATTTACTACCTGCAGTAGTACCACAGTAGGGCCACCAATGGGAAACTGGTTAGAAATATCTTGAAATACAATAGCTGGCAATATCTGACCATGTCTTTTGCTGGCACTGTATGTTTAAAAGAAAAGGTAGATGTAAATCAGTTAAAGAAATAAAAATATGGAATAATAGTGGGCTTAACCTTCAGATTGGCAATTGTCCTCCTCCATGAGGTGGATATATAGTTTATTTACTGTATTTATCTTTCTTTTTATTTATGCTTAACTTATTTTCCCAGGATATTACAACTAAGATACAACATCTCAGTTTCAGTAGTGTCCACCGTCCATAAATTTTACAGCTGGGTGGATCTAAGTATAACAGGATCTAATTATATGTTTTACTCCACACAGAGAGTCTATGGCTCCTATAGGATTTGAACCTGTTATCTCCAGTTTAAAAAACAACAACAAAAGAACGGCTACACATCATGAGCATAATCAAAAACTCCAATGCTAGGAGATTATAAACTTGTTTTATTTAAACAAACCAAAACGTCAGCATCCCTCACACCAATCGTCAATGTTTCTCATCACTATCTTGATAAAGCATCAGAGTGATGTGAAAAGTTGACATTGGTTTGGAAGGGTTCCAGTACTTTGGTTTGTGTAACATAAAACAATTTTATTGTCTCCAAGCATTGGAGTTAAATTATGTCCATGACAAGTAGCCGTTCTTTTGTTTTTTCACTGTAGTGATTTTTTTTCAGCTCCCTCCTTGGGTACTTTGAGCTGATAACTCATTTTCCAGATCTCCAGTTTAACTGTTTAATGGAGGCATATCCAGATAGTCACAGCTGCCCAGATTGAAGCCTCCCTTTACTTCAGTCCATCTATAGCTTCATCATGAATAGCTCAACTTGTACCACCACCACTGTAACCTCTATAGTCAGCTTGATTGGACTTTATTTGAGACCTGCCATACCTTCCAGTGCATGTTTTTCCACAAATTCTAGCTTGGTGTGCTTCCTATCCACCTCTCACACCTCCTACTTCATACCCTGAACTCCATGTACTCCCTCATAATACACAAAGTCAGGGCCTACATACTGTAAGCATAGGTGTTTTAGATCTATAGGCCAAATGTTCTTTGCTTACCACCTTCTAAACCTATGGAATAACCTTCCTTGTGGTTCTGCCATCACCCTAATGAAACTGCTCAAATCTCAGTATTTCTACAGCTGCACTTTTTAACCTTACTGTAGTAACAGAGCACTTTCCAGTTTCCCTATCTTTGCACAATGGTTTTTAAACCAGGCACATCAAATCCAGTTGTGTTGTATTACCTTAACTTAATTGTGATAGATAATGTGTATATTGCCTGTATTGTGGTGTATTGTCTATGTATCTAATTTTACTGATATTCTTAAATTGTATTACATGAGGATGCCATTGAATATTAACCATTTTACTCAATGGTTTTGTACAACTCCTGACACAAATTAAATAAATTATTATTATTGTAATATTTGGGAGCCTTCTTTTAACACTGATAAAGCTGGTTATAATTCACTGTTATAATCCATGGGTTACAATGGTGCACATGCACCCACTTCAGAGATCCACATCTACTGTAGTGCTCACTCACCTGTATGGCTGTCTCCACAAGTGCCATTGATTAAACTTTGCAGCTAATTACTATATCTTCATGATAACCTCAGATTTAAGCTACAGAAAACTCACAGTTTGTCACCTACTAGCTTTTGGACTATGTGAATGTTCTAGCATTAGAAAAGGCAAATATTCTTTGTAGTTTCAAGAGTTGCCATTTTCAGCACATATTGCTGTTCTCAGCCTAAGGTTAGTTATAACAATATTGTTCTTTGCTAGAAAAGCAAATTTAGTAATTTAAACACTGCAGAATTAAACACATGTGGTATATTACATATTTCCTATGGTTTTCTCACTTGCCTGTCTATAGTTTATAAGGAAATAAAACTCAGATGCAGAATTTTTTCAGTTGTCTCTTTATTTCACTTACTGAGCTTGGTAAAATAAATTTCTCCAGCAAATACATAAAACAACCCATGGGGAAGAATGAAAACTTGAATGTCGTGCACACTTTCAGTGTGGGATGCATTGATAAATCCCTTAGGCTTCACCCTCGAGGTTTATAAAACATCCCACACCTTGAGTGTTTATAAAATTATCATTATGAACTCCTCCCCTGTATTATTATATATATTATTATTAATAATAATAATGTCATCCTTACTTGGTTATTTCATTTTGTTTACCTATATAACTAGAGAAATTCTGATGTTTTTTAACTCTTGATTCTAGAAGCACACTGTTCTGTTCTAGCTTATATAATGTTGTAGGCTTCGGTGTGGCACAAACTACCTTACAGATAATGCTCTTTGCAATATTATTTTTTGCTTCCATTTTCCATTATGATCTCAATGGTTTTCTTTGTAACATGTTATTACTGAATGTATTTCTGTCTCTTCAATCATTTTCATTTTTGCCCCTATGACACACCTGAAAATGAATTGTTTTTCAACTCAGTATGCTTTCATAATTACAAAGTTTATTTATTTATTTTATTTAGTTTTTGTTAACCGGGTAAGTGCGCTAGTCAGCAAGTGACTGTTTTCAGGCACGACCCGGGAGGTACAATTACAATACACAAAGAGTACAGCCAGATTATTAAGACAACGAGTACAAAAAATGCAGAGAGAAATACATATGGCAATGTAACATACATTAGTAAACAAAAATATACTTTAGCACTTGATCATGGAACATACTCAAAAATGTGAATAGTAGAAGGCAGAAAATAAGAGAGGATAGGCATCAGTAGAAAAGACACAATGAAAGGAAAACTGGCAAAAGGATGGGAGGGAGAGATTAAGTGAAAAGGAGGTGCCGTCAGATACGGCAACAGCAGGGTGAGGTACCAACCTGCGGCCGGGCCTATGGAGCCGAAAGATGGCAGGCGAAGAGAGGGTGGTAGGGGGGAGTGGCAGTAGATGGCAACAGTGGTAGGAGGTAAGAAAATACAGCCGGTCTGGTGGAACCGATAGATGGCAGGGCGAGAGTGAGGATGCCGGTGAGAGAGGGATAGAGGCGGAGGAGTTACGGCAATAGCAGCAAAAGTGTCAAAGTCAAGCCAAGCCAGTGGAACCAAGAGACAGCAGGGCAGGGAAGGGGGGGTTGGTAGATGGTGGGAGTAGGCGGTAGTAGGTGGAGAGAGGTGACTAAGCACAGCCAGGAGGGTGGGGACTAAGGAGGGGCATGGATGAGGTAGGAACAGGTAAAGGTGAGTTTGGTGGGGAGTGGCAAAAAGGGGGGAAGAGGATATAACAGAAGAAGGGGGGAAGAGAGCAGCAGTGGGGTTAAGTGAGGAGAGGCTGTAAAGTGAAGATAAGAATGTCATGGAGTAGAATAGCGACTTACAATTGTCAACAGCTAACATTAGGCTTATAAAGAAACAGGTTAAGGCAACATTAATTACAAGGCACAAAATATAACATTAATTACAACGAACAGTATAGACCACCCATTTGGACAGGCAAAAGTGCTAGCAATGAGGAAACAGTACAAATGCAGTGGATCAGGTAGGGTCAAAGCAAACACATTTGTCCATAGTAGTGAGGAAAGTCCTGAGTTTGCTCTTAAAAGTCATATGAGTGGAGACATCTCTTAGATCCTGAGGTAGTAGGTTCCATAGGTGGGGGGCAGCATGATGGAATGAGCCCATGCCCTTTTTAGTCCGACAAAAGGGGATGGATAGTAAGGTCTGATCAGCCGATCTAAGATTCCTTGTGGGAATGGCCGGCCTGAGGAGATCAGACAGGATATTAGGCTTGGACGTCCTTAGGATGGAATCAACTAAATTGTACAAGTAGTACTGCCTGGTAGAGGAAGGAGAGAACCAACCAAGGTCCTGATATAAGAGACAATGATGCTGCAGCCAAGGTGCTTTGGTTGCATACCTGCACACATTATTGAAGGTAGTATCCCATAGTTGCAGTGAAGATTTGGTGGCCAAGGACAGGATGGGACACCCATATGTAAGGGTTGGCAATAGAATGCCTCTGGCTATCACCAATTTAGCAGCAGGGGTGAGCAGGTATTTGGTTCTATAGGCAGCCCCCAATTTGCAGTTAATTGACTTGCAGGTTTCCTGTATATGTGCTTTCAGGTCCAAGGTTTGATCCAGGTGGATGCCAAGGTAACGAAGTGAAGTGACAGTTTCTATAGGGTCCCCATCGATATCAGAGACAGAGATGGTCAGAGGACAGGATCTAAGCTTGTGATTGGAGCCAAACATCATAACTTTTGTTTTATTTGTGTTTAAAACCAGGCGTTGAGAGTTCAACCAGTGTTGTACAGCACGAAAATCTGCAGTGAGGGCAGCATTTAGATCCAGGACCTTATCAGAGTGATAATAAATTACCAGGTCATCCGCATAAAGAAGTGAGTGACCTGTGGTGACCAGCTCAGGAAGTTTATTGACGAATAATGAGAATAGAAGAGGGCCAAGTATAGACCCCTGAGGGACCCCAATGTTGATAACAGCACTGTCTGACATGGATCAATTAAACTTAACAGCTTGT
The DNA here is from genome assembly GCA_016271365.2 of Neoceratodus forsteri. NCBI lineage: Eukaryota > Metazoa > Chordata > Ceratodontiformes > Ceratodontidae > Neoceratodus > Neoceratodus forsteri. The sequence continues at coordinate 602,159,002 of CM057449.1, read as the reverse complement.
GTTCTGTTGGAGGGGTAGCTTTTGAACCAGGTAGTGACTGGGGGAGAGAAGCCCAAGGTACTGAGGGCGGATAGTAGCAGAGAATGGTCAACCAGATCGAAAGCTTTGGTTAAGTCAATGAAGACTGCCCCTGTTAACTTTCCTCTATCCATATTGGTAACGATATCTGAAGTGAATTTTGCAAGTGCTGTCATGGTGCTTGTGATGCTTTCTAAAACCATGTTGTGCTGAGCTTAGTAAATTGAATTTCTCAAGGTATTCAGTGATTTGCATGGATACTACTTTTTCCAGGATTTTATTCAGAACAGACAAAATAGCAATAGGCCGGTAATTTGATATGTCATTTTTACTGCCTTTCTTAAATACAGGAGTGACTCTGGCTGCCTTCCAGACTTCAGGGACAATGCCATTGGAGAGAGATAGGGTGAAGATGTGTGCCAGGGGGCCAGAGATGTAGTAAGAAGCCATTTTTAGTAGTCTTGGTTCTAGGACATCTGAGCCAGTACTGGTGTTTTCAGAGAGTGACCTGAGCAGCTTTAGGACCTGATGCTCAGACACTTCCTGAAATAGAAGGGGTTGGTTAAGTTTGGGGTCCTTCAGATGCTGTGGGGTTAAACTGTGAAGCAGAGGATTGTGATAGGAGGGAAGCTGTGTAGGCAGATAAGTCAGAAAATTGTTGGTTAAAAGCATTTGCAATGGTAGTAGAATCATTACAGTGTACACCATGTAGGACCATATCTGAGGGAGTGACATCTTTAGCAGAACCCAAGAAGGACTTAATGTGACCCCAAAACTTACTGAGGGTCATTGGAAGAATTAATCAGCAGGTTTTGGCAGTATTTACTTTGCCTGCCTGATGCATCTTTTACAGTCATTTCTGTATTGTTTATACAGAATGGGATCTGACTGCAGTCCAGTTTGTTTGTACTTTTTCCATTGATTGTCTCTAACTTTTAACTTTTGAAGCAGGTCTTTTTTCAGCCACCTCGAATGCTGGTCCCTTACCCTCCTTTTGACTGTAGGGAGTTGCTTCTTTTGGATGTTGCCAAATTCAGTCAGAAATGAATTGAGGGCAGTATCAACATTGGTTGCGGTATAAACGTTTAAATTAAATAAATGAATGAATGAATCAATGAATGAATAATAAGGGTGTCTATGCATGTCAGGGGTAACCCATTTGATCTGGTATCATCTGCTAGTAAATAATAATAAATGTAGGTCGATTAAACATTGTGAGCTCTAACCACTGCCCCCAGATCCACTTGTGATTGCACCACTAAATAATACTGCCAACCGTAAAATCTGGTATTCTGCACAACTTGTAGGTACCTCATTTGTATTCACCAGTGCATACTCTGACTATTATTACTGTTTGATAAAGTACTAATGCTATCATTACATTGATAATCAGATGTAATATTTGATTTTCAGCAGATGTGAGCTGTTCAGCTCTGCACTGTATTTTTGAATGTGAAAAAAATCCATCTGGAGCCAACACTGCTGTTATGGTTAAACACTTTCATGTATAAAACTATTATTTATATATCAGAAGTGAGAAATAACACTTGCTACAGAAGTGGTATTATGAAAACAGTGTAACATTTAGTACTGACTTTCAGTTTTTATGTTTTGCCCAGAAATGTGGACACCTATCACCTGAAGACCACAAATCACATTTTCAGATGAAATTACAACAAAGGACAGTCAGTACTTAATTTGAAGGATATGTATATCCTTCAATAAATTGGTCAACAAGAGTACATAACCATGCACAAGATGCAGGAGTTCAACTAGCAAGAGGAAATAAGGAATTGAATAGCACACATTTATACTCTTATTGCAATATGGCAGTCCAGTAGAAAATACCAGACAGAGTGTTGTCCTCAAGATTGTGTGGTGTCCTCCAGGGTCCCCAGTAATTGATTTTCTATGTTTTGAAAGTTTGGCATTCATCATAGTGTATGAACTCAGGATTTGGTGAGGACTTGATTCCTCCTTTAATTCCTTTATCTTGAATTGTCATACAGACACACTTGATCATATGACTATGGTAACCAAACATAGATACAACATGTCTGTAAAAAGAGAGTATATGCTTGGCCATTGTTTGTCATGGTTTATCAATGTTATGACTCATATTTGTTACATATTAACTGTATTTGCTGCAGCTGTCTTGTTGCCATAGTTGGGTGCCCTTGATTTGAGGGTCATTATGACAATACAGACTTTCACAGGTAAAACAAAAGAAAGGATTGCAGCTTCATATCATTCCCCATTACTTTCAGTACACAAACATTATTTATCCAACTTGCATTTTATTTAGTTTTAAGTGTTACATTAAATAATACAATACACTATTGGACCCAGCCGTGCATGCCCCATAAGATGTCCTGGTGAGATGAAGAATTTTTGAGCATATGAGAAGTTATCAAAAATAAGTATAGTATAGAAACATGACACTGGCAACCCAGAGGAGTTACATTGTCTGTACCGATATAGCAGTACATAGATCTCCACTGTCCATTCTGCTGCCATGAGACCACAAAGAAACAACCAGGATCAGTCTATGTCCTTTCAATGTCTGCTATATAAAAAAACTAGGAAAGGTTTTGTTGAAATATTCTTGTTGTAATTGCTTCCTATAAACTTTCTTTTGAAGCATAAGGTCAAAGGGTGTAGAGAGAGAATTAAAAGCAAGGAGGCGTGGGAGGAGTATGGGTCAAGCTGCAGGCAGAAATGCTGAACAATTTTGTTTGTTTGGTATTTAATAAGGAGAAAGATGGACCACTGCCAGAATGTGGGGTTACAAAGAAAGAGAACAAGGGCTCTGGGGAAATAGTCTAAATAATGAAGAAAAGCGTGATGGAAACACTATCAGGGTTATGAGTTGATACATTTATGGGTCCTATGAGGGGGTGCTGGTTTGCAACCAATGGTGCTACAACAGGTAGAAGAGGTTACAGCAGGGTCACTCACAGACATTCTCAATTGATTGCTAGCCATGGGGTATTCCCTAGTGACTGGACAACAGTGAAAGGGGTTCTGCTACACAAGAATGGGAATAAAGATGTGACAGTGAACTATAGGCCACTCAGCTGGCTGTCTATAGTGGGGATGAATATGGAGACTTTACTGAAGGAGGATCTGGTGAACTGCTTAGAAAGGACTGGACTGCAGCACCCCAGACAGCATGAGTTCACAAGTGAAAGGATATGCAAGATGAATCTGGTTGAGTACTTCAACTGAGTAACAACAGCAGCAGAGAACAGGCAGGCAATTGATACAGCATACTTATATTTGAGCAAGACTTTTTTACTCAATTCTCCAAAAGAGGCTGGTGAAAAGGATTAGGTACCTTGGTATGGGGGAAATGGCAAATTGGGTGAAGAGCTGTTGATGGGTAGACTGTAAAGAATTAGTTAATAGGGAGTTTTCAGTGGTAAGGGAATAAACAAGTGTGTAACCTCTGGGTTCAGAAGTATGAGAATATGTTTATCTGTGACATACAGTACATGAAGATATCAAGGGTAAGATCTGCCTCTTCATAGATGACGCAATGATCTATGCAAGGGTAGACATGGATGAAGGGAGAAAGGAACCAAGGGAGGAGCTAAGCAGATCAGAGAGCTGATCACGGATCTGGCAGGTGAGCTTCAACCCTAGATAATGTAACGTAATGAACTTTGGGAAATGGAGGCTAAGAGTACAATATGAAATGGGGAGTGGACTGCACCACATAAAGAAAGAATGTGGGTGTAATGATGCAGGAGACCCTATAAATTACTGTACACTACAACAGGGTGGTGGGCAAAACAAACAGAATGCTGGGATGCATAGGGAGCTGGTTATGCCATAGATGCTGGAAATTGATCCTCCGATAATACAGATCACAGGTGCAACCGCAGCTTAATTACTGTGCAAGGTATAGAGTACACACCAGAGGAAAGACTGCAACAAGTTTGAGGCAGTGCAGCTCTGGGCAACTAAGATAGCCCATGTCTTGGAAAATGACACACAAGGATAGGCTGTAGGATTTAAACATGCACACCCTTGAATAGAGGATGAAAAGGGGTGACATGATAGAGATATACTGTGCAAGTACAGGATGTATAAGGAACTCTTCCCTTGGGTTCAAACATGGAGATGATAGAGAATTCATTAAAGCTTGCAAGGGGTGGGCATGGGAGTCAAAAAGGACACCCATAAACACTTTGTCATGGAAATGGTGGTGGACAAGTGGAATAAACTGCAGAGGAAGTGATACAGGCCAAATCCATCTGCAGTTTCAAGCAGGGATGGGACATGTATGTGGCATTAGTAAGAAAAGGGACAGTAAGAAAGGGAACGATCATCACTAGATCAAGACAGAATAGTTAGGTAGGGCTGGCAGACTGGACAGGGCAAGAGCCTTTTTTTCTGCTGATATCTATGTACAGTATCTATATATTCATATGTATCAATATTATTTCAGCTAGGAACTGGTGGATAACTGAGGCAGACATTTTTCCATAGATTGTTCTGAAAAATTTCTAACAAGCAGGTAAAAGAAATGTCTGCATCTTGGTAGGTACTCTGTTTTCTAATATAATTTGATTAGCAGCCATTGTTACCAGTGCAATAACTTTATTGTCTTTCTTGCTGTGCATTAAAGTCTAGTAAACAAAATTCTGGACCCCTGCAGAATTAAAGCCTTGCATTGTAATTCAGCAAGGCATGATGCACAGGATCCTAAGTAAAAACAATTGGGTGCTAATATATGGAATGAGAGGGGTGCACTAGTGTCCCTTCAGTGTTTATACACCTTAATCTCTGTTCATATGCCATGATTTACTACTGCTTTTAACGCACATTAAAAAGGAAACAGGGTATCTTTAAAAATGAACTGTTCTGCCCTCGAGCCACAAGCTATGGTAAACAGTGTATGAATACACAGCAGCATGCTCAACTCTGCTGCACCAACCATAAATAAAAATAAATTCTTTCTGCTTGTATGCTGTTTCATATTTATAAGTATTTTTAATGCACTGGGATATTATTTTATTTACACAGATCAGGGAGGTCCATGCATAGCCTAAAGTCCCACTCATCGACTTCAAAGCAGTCCTCTAGCTCTAGAGAGCTAACGTCATGTAAAGTTCATGCAAACCCTGTAGGCTTGCAATGTCTTTGAAGATAAATGAGCCAGTTTGAAAGGGCCCCCTCCCTAAATAAAGGGGACGGAAATTAAATATTATCAGTTGGGTAACATTTGGTATCCTGAGATTCACCCCAAACCTCAGAACTATTTATTTCCAAAAGGTAAATACTTTCCATCTAGAGTCTTATTTCTCTGACATTTTTAATGACAAAGAAGTACTTTTGGCTCATAGAGTAAATTATATAGCAATGAGCTTCATTTCAGCATGTAGACATCACAAAAAAACAGCCTGTGTTTTCCTGGAACACAATTTTTTGTAGTTCAAGTTTATTGACATTTTCAGACAATCATGGGTACATAATAAAAGTAGACAAGGTATTTCATCTATAATGTAGTGTCCAGCATCAGTGTGTTGTAATAATACCAACCAAACAAAGAACAACTTTGTGACTACTTCAGGACATCCTTAAAAGACTAAATGGTATAATTTAGGTGTAAGAGAAAGGGACACTATATACCTCCTTGGTACCTTTTTGGAAGAGAAAGAGATAGAGCAGGCTTTGTTGAGTTTTAGTTATTATCTCATGTGATCCCTGTTTCTAAAAATTCACAAAACCCTAATGTTTTCTTCAACAATTTTTTAGAATGAAGGGGCCATTCTGTATTAAGTGCACATGAATCCTTAAGCTACAGTATGCTTCAGTTTTGAAATAAATACCCCTACCAACTCCAGGTTGGATAAACATACTGGTAAAGTTCCATCAAATATGGACATAACTGTATTTAAATTTAATTTAAAAATAGGTTTTTCGGAAACTTTTTTTGTGATAAATTATTGTATCTTATTTACAGAAAAAACCCTGTCAGAGGCAGCAGTATACATGTTTAACTTACATCTAAGTCTTTAAATTAATTACGTCAATGTTGCATATAATAGATACCTACAAGTACAGGAACGCAGAATTCATGGCTGTGCCCACTAAGATGTTGGAAGACTAATGTGGCTGGCTCAAATGCTTCTTTCTTTCTTTCTTTCTTTCTTTCTTTCTTTCTTTCTTTCTTTCTTTCTTTCTTTCTTTCTTTCTTTCTTTCTTTCTTTTCCCAAAATAGCTGAGATGCAATGTCTCATTTTCTGTATGTTCCTGATTTTACCAACAGTATATTCCTAGCTGGGTAGATGGAAGTACCCAGAGACTAAGTGGCTTACTCAGGGTCACACAGGGAGTACCTGACAATAGTGGGATTTGAACTGGGGTTTCATGATTCCAAAAGCCTGTGCTCCAGCTACTAGACAATGATGCTTTTCAGAAGCTTTTTTTTTCATAATTAAAGTGTACAGTACCTTAATGTTTCATTGGGCTTGTCTTAAAAATTATCCTCTTTCTTGATTACTGAAGAACACTTATGGTTTACAGAAATGTAACAATGGGGGTGGAACAAATACTCACCAGTTTCCTCGATCTCTGGCTGTCAAATAGGCCAGTTACACCACATAATGTCCCTGACTCATGTCCCTAAACAATCCCTGCTGGTCCTTTAAGAGCAATCAGACAGGGTCTGAGGATTACATGCCTGTAAGAATGCAAATGGTTACATATGGTGGGATTACACTCCCATTTCGGGAAGTCAGTTGTGGAGTGCCGTAGGGGTCCATTTTGGACACCCATTTTTTTCTCTTTTTACTGTATATCAACAGCATGACCAGCATCTTGGAAAATGCTAATTTGTTATTATGTGTGGATGGCATAGTAGTTTATTGCAATCCCAAATAAGTAAGCAGGAATAATTAAGTACTAAAATGAAATGTTGCAGTTCTATTGTCTTCACTGCACAAAATGCATTTGATTATGAACATGCACAAAATTATTATGATGCTATGTTGCTTAAAGCAACGACTCTGTAACCATAAAGATGTGCTTCTCATCACTGTGAACAGTGGAATGATACTGGAAAATGCTGATCTATTTAAATATTTTGGTGTATACCTGAACCCGCTCCTGACCTTCTTAATGTACCTAAAATCTAGTATTAGTAGTCTACATTAAAAACTGTGGTGTGTACTGTACATATAATTCAACATTGTTTGTGTCCTGGAGCTGGACTTGTAATTTTACAGCAGAACTTTAAGATTATTCTTGAGTGTGGGGCACTGGTGATATATGCGGCCACAGTATGGTGCTTGATAACAAAAATGGTCTTGTGTAATGAGATTCGTAAATTTGTCAGTATGGAAACAAAGAAAACTCATTATTGTGTGGTTCTTGTGAAACTGAGTTGATTACCTCTGGATTTACAAATTATGTACACTGTTGTCTGTTTTATGCATAGAATTCTGGACAGGAAAGGTGCCAGAGTGCCTGTTTGCACAACTTGCCTATAATAACAGTACTTATAACTCATGTTCTTCCATAGCAATCTGTTAAATGTTACTCTCATGAAAACAAATGGGTCAAGTATTGTTTAAGGTATCAGGTGTCCTCCGTATAGAGTTCACAACCAGGCAGTCACTTCACCAGAGCAGTCCATCCCATGGCATCTCAAATTGTAACAAAGGAAAACCGGCATCAGATCTCTGAAATATTCCACACAACTTTTATTTCAGTGTAATCAAGTGCATCATACAAACTACAGGTGCAAATCGTATAACTCTGCAGCATTGTTGTAGAGCTTAGATGTACTAACATGAAAGACTACCATGTTACCCTGAGATCTGGTGCTGACTTGTTTTTGTTGTTTTGTCCTCAATATAGAACAGCTGAATTTTAAATTGAAAAATGAATCAACTTTTTGGGTAATTACAAATATTGACACTACATTTAAGATCACAATTATGGAAGGCTTAGGATATCAGGATAACAACATTTGTCATCTGATCCCTTTCTGAAATAAACTCTCTCCACACTTGCTGTTTTGGATGCTCATAGGCAATATTTTATTATGGCACTAAACATACATTTACATCTCTATTCATTTCACATTTCTCATTTTCATTTAACAATCAATAATATCAGTCCATTATTTCATCCAGAACTTTTCTTCCCAGTCCTTTTCTTCTTGTATGTTCTCCTTTGGGGTCCAAACACTCAGATCCAACCCCCTACACCATCACCATCACCAGCACCTGGTACCAACTTACCAGGACGTTCCACTCCCCTAGGTCCAGACACTAGGGTCTGGCCCCTAGTCTCTATCCATCCCCCCTTTTACTTCACAACTGGGTGCCATTTGCCCCAGGCCTGTGTTGCCCTGCCCCCTCCTGCTTTCTGCCTACCTCCCCTATTTTCCCTTACTTGCTCCCCCGCTTTTCTCCCTACCCTTCTTATTCCCAAACCAGCTCACTTGCTGCCCACCATCTGGGCTCTGCCAGTCCCCACACACAAATGAAGCTGCTGCTGTTCTGCAGCTGCACAAGCTACCTGATTTTTTTTTGGCCCCTGCTCCTCCACTGGGGGCCAAACAACAACCCTGCCCTTGTTGCCTACCATCCAAACATCTGCTTCCTATTAGTCTTCCAACTCCTCCCCTTCTGCCATCCTGTGGGCAGATGGGTGGGAAAATTCTTAGCAAAAGAGGGCCACTGGAGGGCTGCCAGCTCCTATATACCCCCAGAAACCCTCTCGGCTGGGACCCCAATCCCTCCCCCTAGCCAATGGGCTGTTAGCCTCACTACCTGTGTCAAATGACACACTATGAGGTCACTAACCCCGGCTTCATTCTCCCCCTCCCCCCCTTTCTGCCTTATTTCTTCAAGGGCCATCTGACAATTGGGCTTGCCTTTTAGTAGCAAACCTATTTGTCACCTGATCCCTTTCTGAAATAAACTCTCTCCACACTTGCTGTTTTGAATGTTCATAGGCAACATTTTATTATGGCACTAAAAGTATATTTACATCTCTATTCATTTCACATTTCACATTTTCATTCAACAGTTAGTAACATCAGTCCATTATTTCATCCAGAACTTTCCTCCTTCCTGGTCCTCTTCTTCCTTTATGTTCTTCTTCATGGTCCAAACACTGAGATACGATCCCCCCACACCATCACCAGAACCAGGTACCAACTTACCAGAACCTCTACCATCCTAGGACAGGACACTAGGATCCACCCCCCTTTTTGCATCATGCCTGGGTGCCATTTGTCCCCAGCCTGTGTTGCCCTGCCCCTTCCCCCTTTCTGCCTGACTCCCTATTTTCTCTCACTTGCTCCCCCCTTTTCTCCACTGACCCATTTCCTGCTTGCTATGGAAGATGGGGCTCCCTCCTTGTGAGCTAGTACCTAGGGCCCTTCTTCTCAATCACCCCTAATAGGTCCATGATGGGTCTGAGGAATAGGCATATGCCAGATTCCAACAGATGGACCCCATCAGACCTATAGACTTCGGCCAGCTCCAGGAAATGTCCCTGTGCTGCAGGTGTGTTTCCCTATCTCAATCACTACCCTTGCCACCTTCCTATTGAGTCGTTTCCTACCCTTCTCCACCAAACTAACTTCTTTGGCACTTCTCCACACCTATGAGATGTAATCTCAGACCAGCCGATGACCACCCCTGGCCACCACCCCTTTACTCTTTTCAAGTCTGCCATTATGGCCTGTACTAATGTCCCCCATGGTGTTCCTCCCAGGTGGTTCCCCCTCAAATGAATGACCAGGCAGTCTGGTCTGCCCCACTGCACCCACAGCTCCTTCAATAAGGGTACCAGCTGCACCCATCTTATGCCCTGTATTCCCCTCCATTGCACTTTCTTGTGCTCCAGGTCAGTTCACAGCTGTGTCCCACCCTGTCATGTTGCTGCAAATCTCTCAGCCCACTAGAGAAGGAATGCCCGCAATCCACAACCTTTGCTTTGATTCTGCTGGGGAAAGAACAAAACAAAAAAACAGGGTGAGAAAAACCATGCCGTCAACATCTCACATATTTTTTTGTAGCAGCTGGATCTCCAGTGCCCCACCTGCATACCATCTGCCTCGGATCCACCCCTGGCTGCAGCCTCTGATGCTGCACCTATGCGGAATGAATGAGGGTCAAATTTACTGGGCTCTTCCACCACAAACTAGAAGGCCTTTTATGGACCCCTCCAACTTGGAAACCCATCTCCAGGCTAACTTTCCCATGGCAGAACCATATTCCCTTACCTATTCCTCGGATCTTCCTATATGCCTCCAATTCCATAATGGTGCACACTTCCCCTGGTGTCTGACTGAGCAGTATTACTGCCTCACCCTATCACCTTGATCCATTTTGGATCTTGGCAGCCGAATAACCACCCTGACCTGCCCCCACTCGATGTCCTCTGCCTGCAGACCCTGTTCTGTCCCCGATTTTCTCAGGGCCACCACCTCCCCAACTCTAAAGGTCCCTCTAGCCATAACTGTGAAAACTGCCTTGAACAAACATGCCTCCTTCGCTGTAGTGCACACATGTTGTAGGGCCCTGACCACCCCACGGAGCAATTGTCCCATGATGAGCTACCTCCTGTTCTACTTCGTTCCCTGGCCCCTCTACCAACCCTTAACCATGTGCTTAACTGCTCTCCCAGCTGTGGTGTCTGGCCAGCCTCTGTCTTTACAGACCCAATCTATGCCCGCCAATTACACTCCCATGGTAGACTGGGCTATTTCTTTTTCCCACTTCTCCACCACAGATTGCATCACCTGGTCCTCAGAGACTATCACCCCTGTGCCCCATCCTGCCCTGGCTCTGAACTCCACAAATGCTCCCCACACCCCTTCATATGCCCTCAGTGTGTTGGGTGCCAATGACCTCCTGAACAACCATCTGGCCTTTTCCCTCCAATCACCCATAGATGGTCCCGGACACTGGTCCTGTGTTCTGCTGTGTGTGGAGTCAGCTCCCGGAACCTGTCCAGCTCCAAATGGGAAAGACTGTCAGCCACCTCATTCTTAATACCTTCAATATGCTGTGCCTTAAATTAAAATTCAGTTGCAGCCCCAACAGCACCATTCAGCACAGTACCCCCCACCATCTCCGTAACCTCCCCTTGCCTATTTATCATCTCCACTACTCCTTTGTTGTCACACCAAAAGAGTATTCTCTTCCCCCTCATTCTGTCCCTCCACACCTCCAGGGCCCCAGTATGGGGAATATTTCCAGAAAAGTGACATCTTTCAGTAATCCCTCTTTTTTCCAATGGTTCGACCATGCTTCCGATATCCATTCACCTCTGAAGTAAACCAGATCCCTAAAGCCCCTGAAGCATCCATGTGCAACTCCAGGTCAGTGTTGTAGGGCCACTCTTCCTGCCAGAACGTTACCCCATTGTAGTTGTCGAAGAAGTCTTCCCACACCCCAGATCCTCTCACACCCCTTTGGTGATGTCTACCCAATGATGTGGTTGCTTTGTCATTCCTGTGGCCTCCTGGTGAATGCCCTGCCTGGGCTTATGGCCTTACATGCAAAATTAAGGTGCCCCAGTACCTGCTGAACTAACACCAGCTGCACCCTCCACCTCTCCCTCACCTGAGATAAGAGATCCTTGAGCCAGGCCACCTTGTCCCCTGGCAGGCAGAAACATTTTTGCACTGTGTCTACCTCAATCCCCAAAAATTCTAAGTGGTGGGCCGGTTCTTCCATTTTTTTCCTCTGCCAGTGGGATGCCCATGCACACACACATCCCCTTAAAATCTGCCATCATGCCCTCTGTCTCTGCTTTGCTGCCCCCTATGATTAGAAAATAATCCAAATAGTGTACCACCCTCCTCTGCCCATATCTTCACCCGAACACCTACTGTACCCACGAGCTAAATGCCTCGAATGTTGAACAAGCCACCAAGCAGCCCATTGGCATGCCATTGTCAAAATATAGCCCCCCTCAAATTGGAAACCCAACAGGTCCAAATCCTTGGGCCTCACTGGCAGCAGTTTGAAAGCAGATTCAACGTCTGTCTTTGCTAACCACGCCCCCTGCACTGCCTTGATCAGCATCATTGCCTGGTCCAGAGACGCGTATGAGACCTCCGACAGGTCATCAGGGATCCCCTCATTCACTGAGCCCCCCTCTGGATAGGAGAAGTAGTAAATGAGTCAAAATTCTCCCTCTTTTTTCCCTTGGTACCACACCTAATGGTGAAACCTGGAAGTTTGGGCAAGGACTTTCAGTAAAAGGGCCCTATATCCTCCCTGCTCATGCCTTCTTCTGGATTTTTCCCTGGACAATGTCCTCCTTCCCCTTTACCAATCCTAGATTTTTTGCCCTCATTGCCCTGCTTGCCTGCTTCAAAACCCAGACAAAAACCCTGCTTGAAACACTTCCTCAGAAAATCCACCCTCGCTATGTCTGGGTATTCCTGCATCCAAGCCACCACTATTCCCATGTCTATGGCTTTTCGTGCCAATGGAACACCCCACCTCCCTTCCCCTACCCCCTCAGTTTCACCCGTAATTGGAGTTGTAACCCCCATGTGGTTCCCCCCCTCCCACTCCCTCGCCTCCCCAAAAAAACTGCTCCTGGGTCTTTCCTCCTTGTTGCCCTCCTTCCCCCCTTGACGACAGGTTGCGCTAGGTGTGAACCGTGCAGTGAGAGCAAACATGCCTGAATTTGCAGTTTGCCCAAGTGCAAGATACTGTGTTGTATCCCCAACATGTTTTCACTGCAGGAGCAGAGGATGCCTTTTTTTCTGTGCTCCCCCTATACCCTCTGCAGGGCCTTATAGTGTCCACACCCACAGCTCAGAATGCGTACAGTCCTATCTCAGGTCCCCTTTCACTGCCATACTTTTTCTGAATGCCTCATCATATTTTAACCATCAGTATCCCAGGTTTGCCTTATATGCATCCCTAATGATTGCTGTATATGTCAAAAGGGGGATTGCCAATTCTGGTTGTTTCTGCAGAATCAATGCGCTCTATATCAGGAATCCTGCCTGCCATGTATCAATGTCCTTCCCCTTGTATTTCACCTTTCCTCCTTATGCCCCACCACCACGAGGGCTACTGCCATCTTTGACTTCCCCACCGACTCCTTCTGTTCATATTTATTGGGTCCCCGTCCTGCAACCCAAAGATGTCTACATACTTCCACTTTCAAATTTTTTCTTTAAGAGAAACTGAGACGTGGTCCCCCAATGTAAACCCCGGGGGCCCTTCGTACAGCTTCTTCTTCTTCCTTGCTTGATTTCCCACTGCCACTCCCTGTCCTTGCTTCCACTCTTTATGGCCTGTAATGTCTTCTCCATCCTCCCTGTGCCCTTGTCCCCCATGTCATCTATCAACCCTTTCAAGTACTCCTTCAAATCCCCTTCATTTGTGACATCCACATAACCATTACCCCATTTGGGCCTGGTCCCGTTGGCACTGGTGTGGGCTCTGGTGGCATGGCTGGTGAGGGGCCAGTCCCTGATCTTTGTGACCTGCTCCCTCCCCTGCCACTGCCTGCCAAGTCATCCCTCTCCTTCCTCTTCCTCAACTCCTCTTCCTCTCTCTCTTTTCATTTTTCTGCCTCTACCAACTTCATCATCTTACTCATGAGCTTGGAGGCCTCTTCCATCATCTTGGCGCTGGAGCTCAGGGCTTTCTTTGGTGCCATCTTCCTCTGGTGAGATACTATGGGATGAATTGACAACATGATTACTTGCGTTTTTCACTACTACTGCCCAGCACCATCCGTTCAGATGCCACCTTAGGCTAGTATTATAATCCCGTTCCCCCATCCTGTTGTCTGTGTGTTTTCCATCCTAGCCAGCCCACCCACATTAGGCTTTGGTGCCTTCACCTTGGCCTTGGGCCCTGCTGGCCTCCCATTCCTCCTATCTTGAGCAGCCAGCCCCCCCCTCTTCTGAGAGCCACTTATCACTCATGTCCAGTTGCCAGGGTCCCCTGGCCCTTTTTAACCATTCTGTCCACCATCTTGTTACCCTACTTACTTTTTTTTTGCATCTCCTCCCTCTGGGCCCCATACTACCATGTGATCAGACGACCCAGAAAGTCCAATCCCCCATTTGCCCAGCAATTTGGCCATCCCCATAGCCCCTCTCACCCCATTGGGGCCCAATGCATGCATTGCCCCCCTCTTGCTGAGTCTTTGTTCAGCTTGTGCCCCACAGCTCCACACTGTTTGTCCAGGCCTGCTGATGCTTTGGTCCACCCAGTCACCATAGGTGCTTGCCACCTTTGGTTGACTCCTCCCACTGTCCCTGTACCTTTCCCCTGCTCAACGTGGCACCCTGCTCATATAACCATTTAAATCTCTTAAAAACTGCTCATCCATTAGCCCACCCATGGTTCCATTCTGGCTTTGGGCCCCACACACCTGTGGTCTTGGGCTTCCATCTTCGCTTCATACGTTTAATAAACAATGCCCCCCCAGGGCACCATGCAGCTGTGCCCCCCCATGCAGCTGCCAGTCCCAGCCCATAACCACCAATCCAAACAACCAGGCCCCAGCCTTTCTTTTGTCCAGCTGGGGCTCCAGTAATGAAAAACACAAACTCGCAGATGTGCCTTACCTGAACCAGTTGCCTACAAAGTGTTAAGAGCAAAAAATTCTTAGCAAAAGAGGGTCACTAGAGGGCTGCCAGCTCCTATATACCCCCAGAAACCCTCTCAACTGGGCTCCCAGCCCCTTCCCCTTGCCAATGGGCTGTGAGCCTCCCTACCTGTGTCAAATGACACACTATGAGGTCACTAACCCCACCTTTATCCTCTCCCTCCTTCCTCCCCCTCTCTCTTTCTGCCTTTTTTCTTCAAGGACCATCTGACAATTGGGCTTGCCTTTTAGTGGCAAACCTATTTAACACAGGTATGCATGATGCAATATAATGCGAATAAAATGTTCGCTATTTTATTTTTTTGCTTGCATGCTTATAAATTGTCAACAAGTATTTTTTAAGAGAACGTGTTTCCAATATCTGATTTTTTTTGTTGAATATTTTGACAATACAGCTAATTTGCAGACTTGGGATTAAGGAACCATAAAACCAAAGATTCAAATGTTACATAAAGTTTCAATATTACTTCTCCCAGCTATACTGTTCTGGGATTCTTACGCCATTTGCAATATAAAGACACATCGATGTTGTCTTTGTTGTTCCTGATCTTCCACAATCCTAGCCCACTTGATTTGCAACCATTGATACATTTGGTATGGAACTCAATCAGCATTTGTTGGCTTTGGTAAACTGCATCTGTTACTAAATCAACATATTAGTATTGTTTTAGCAAGTATTACTGTTTTATTTTGCAATTGTATTGCTGTTACTTGTAGGTTGTATACTATTTTATAATGGGTAGTTCGTGAGAATGACCTTGTTCTAGAGAGCTTACCTGGTTAAGAAAATCAAATTATGCTAAACTATATTCACAATAAAATGTAGTACAAAAATACACACACACACACACACACACACACACACACACACACACTGTTACCAACAGAATTTTTCCATCTGTATCCACATTTGGAAAACTGCAGTACACAAATATTTACATGAACTGATTAAAATGTATTTACTAGATCCAGCCCACCACAAACACACATACATGCATTCACACAGGAGTACAGGTGCCCACCTCATTAGGCTATCAATACTGGTTTAAAAGTCAATAAGGCTCATAATATTATAACTGTTGTTAATCACATTTTGTGGCAGTCCAACATAAAGCTTTAGTCACACCCCACTGTATCCTAGCAGTTTTTTTGCTGGGTTAGTAGCACTCATGGGACGAAGTTTAGTTATTAGCAGCACAAGCAGTTTTTACTATTCTTCCTGTCAGGCTACTCATGAAGTGGTGGTATCAGCAGCTTCTAGTGTTGTCCATGTATGATTTCTGAATTGCAATCTGGCCCATGCTATGTTGCCTGTGAAGACATGAACACAGACAGAAAGTGCGTGCCTCAACAGATGTCTATAGTTGTTGAACTATTGCCCTGCATTAGAAACTATTTCCCACTGCTAAGTAAAAGCAGAGCTATAATTCCAACTAAATAGTGTCACGTGACTTGGTTTTGGCAAATCATACAGCAGTATTATGACTCCTGGCTTAGTAATATCTGTAAAACTCGATTCATGGCACTAGCTACCTGCTGAAATTAAGACTGACTTACAATAAACAAGATATTACTTGGCATTCTCAATGAACAATGGATAGAATTACATAAATAAAACATAAAATGCATGAAAATCATTTGGAACTTTGCACTTCATGTCAACCAGATACATGTCCTTCAAAATCTTAAAAAGTTAGAGTTTGCTGTTTTTACTGTAAATGTTCTGTGAAAGAAAGTCATCCAGGTCTCCACAAATTTGACAGTGATGTAAATCAGGAGGTGCCCCATCACAAAATGAGCTGCTCTGATTCAAATATCCCAATTCAGCTTGTCTGCATAGGCAATATCAATGATGTATGGCAGACAGGCGTATCTTAATAAAATACATTCCTAGCTAACCTTGTGCTACAGTCTACCACATTGCCAGAGAGCAGCCTTTTAAGGAAACCAATTTGAATTTTATTACAGTTACCAATCAAGGGGATGCCCACTTGTTCAGCAGTATATTGCTGCTTTACCTCACTGATGACTGGCATTCGGGAATCCACCTGGATCATAGGTGATTAGGCTGCTGTGGGCAGAGAAGGCATAGTCATTGGCAGCACTTATCTGACTAGGGAGAATGACTGATGTGAAGACAGAACAGGCTTTTAAAGTAAGCCTGGGAACATTTTGTTTACCACAGAAATCAGTGGGTACAGTCCCATGGGCACAATAGTAGAATGGATAGAGACTTGCTATAAATTGTTACAAGTTTGTCAGCATACTTACAGTATTTCATCTCTATGCACTGGGAAGGAGGGCTGCATGATGGACATTGAGTGTTTTCCATCATTAGTTTACTAGGTTACTATGAATGCACCATGTTCCCTGCCTAATGTGACCCCTGATTCAGGCCAAGACGAGATCCCACTCCTATTTAGGAAAGAGTTTGGTGTCAGTGAGGCTAAAAACATAAACTTACATGGTAACATTAGAGAGACAGATAGCTGGGGTATTGGTAACAGAACAAGCATTTGTCAATGCCGAATGTTGTCGCGCTGGCATTCACAGTGGGAGTGGCGTAGCTAGAGATGCATAGTGCTGTGATTTTGTGAATGTGTCTCAAAAGGTGATTTTGTACAGTGAGCACGCCATTGTGCGCCACAGCTGCGGAAACACATTTTGGGCAGGCTGTGAAAAATGCAGCTGGACTGTTGATAAGGAGATGTGCACAAATGCCAGTGGTGAAAATGTGGCATGAAAATATTGAAGATTGAAGAAGTTACAAGGGTGCATGGAAACTGTGCAATGCACGCTTGCAGCACAGTCATTGCATGGAGTTTCGGCACCGAATGTTAAACATAGGCATTTTAGGACCTCTGCTCATGAATAGTGTCACTGTCATTTCCTCAAACTGTCTCAAAAACTGATTTTGCACAGCAGGCGTGCAATTCTGTGCCGGATGTGCAAAAACACATTTCAGGCAGCTGGAGAGTTCATAAGGAGGTATGGAAAAATGCCAATGAAGAACAGCTGGAGTGAAAGTATGACAAATTCAGAAAGTCATGAGCCTGCATGCAAACTGTGCAACACACGCTCATAAAACCCTCATTTTATTGACTTTCATTCCCAAATTTTCAACAAAGGCATTTTAGGGCATCTGCTAATGAACAGTGTCACTGTCATTTTCATCATGTGTCTCGAACACGGACTTTCCACAGCGACCACACTATTCTGCGCCGGACCTGCGAAAACAGATTTTGGTCAGGGTGTGAAAAATGACAGCTGTACTGTTCATTAGGAGGTGCAGAACAATGGCACTGTAGAAAATCTGGAGTGAGAATATTAGAAGTTTGCGAACGTATGAGCATGCATGCAAACTGCACAACGCACACTCGTAACACAGGCATTTTATGGAGTATAGTCACCAAATTTTCAACACGGGCATTTTAGGACCTCTTCTCATGAACAGTGTCACTGTCATTTTCATAATGTGTCCCGAACACTGATTTTGCACAGCAAACATGCTATTGTGAGCCGGAAGTGCAAAAACACATTTCGGCAAGGATGTGAAAAATGACAGCTGTACAGTTCACAAGAAGGAGTAGTAAAATGCCAAATTTGAGAATCTGGCATGAAAATATTGCGAATGCACTATGTTATGAGCGTGTGTTGCGCAGTTGCTGTGCACCTCGTAAAACAGTCATTTTATGGAGTATTGTCACCAAATTTTCAACAAAGGCATTTTAGGACCTCTGCTCATGAACAGTATCACTGTCATTTTTGTAATGTGTCCCAAACACTGATTTTGCACAGCGACCATGCTATTCTGCGCCGGAAGTGTGAAAACACATTTCAAGCAGAATGTGAAAAATGACAGCTGTACAGTTCACAAGAAGGTCTGGTAAAATTCCAATGTTGAGAATCTGGCATGAAAATAGTGTGAATACGCTAACTTACGAGCGTGCATTGCGCAGTTGGTATGCACGCTCATAAAACATTCATTTTTTGGATTTTTCCCACCAAACTTGCAACATAGGCTTTTTGAGAGCCCCTCTCATGAACAGTGGCACTGTTATTTCATTACTTGGACCTGAAAGGTGATTCCATGCAGTGACTGCGAAATCACCTTTCGGGACTGAATAATGCCATGACAGTGCAAGAATTCATGAGAAAGGGTCCCAAAAACCCCATGTTGAATATTTGGGGCCAAAATTTCCAAAAATGCCTGAGATATGCATTAACGTTGAAAAACCCCTATTCATTCTATTATACAGCTTACCGGCATTTCCTCAGCTCGTAGTCGGCTTTGAAGAGTGCAGACGTGTTCCTGGTCCACAATAGATTTGTCGCTGGACTCCGGAGGTAAGTATGGAATGAAAGGGGTGAGGAGAGCAGGGTGCACAGTGGGTGGGTGTGGGTGGGGAGGGGGCATCGAGACTACGAGGACCGTTTTCATTTTACAGGGTAAAAAAAAACAGAAAATAACATTGCGGGACAGTTTTCATTTTGCAGGGCACTTGGCACACTGGGGTGGGCACCCAGCATGTCACCTAACTGTTTTGGGGGGGTCAGTAGCCGATGGGGGATTGGACACCCCCATCTGCCCAGAAAAGAAGCGGGGGTGAGGCCGAGGGGGATTGGGCACCCCTCGGCATTCAAAAATTGGGGGTTTATGCCAATGGGGAGTGGGCTCCCTGCCGGCACAAAAGACAGCGGGGTGCCAGCCAAGGGGGATTGGGCACCCCCTCGGCATTCAGCCATTGAGGGGGTTTATGACGACGGGGATTGGGCTCCCCGTCAGCACACAAAGACAGTGGGGGGTTAACCAACAGGGGGATTGGGAATCCCCGAAGTCGGCAGACGTTAGGTGGCCGCCCACTCACCTACCATGCACATAATGGAGGTGAACACGGCAAGAAAAGGACCGCTGCATCTGACGAATTTTGCTTGGATTACAGCGGATCTTTTCTTAGATATTGCTGCGCCTCTATGTGTACTGCGTAATGTGGCGTGACATGCAGGCTGATTGGGGAATGCGGGACGCACCTACTGGTGCATGCCCTGCATTTTCCCAACAGCGACCGCGCCTCTCAAGCTGCACTGTCCCACTATGTTGGCTGCGCAAGCGCGCCAACATTAAAAAAAAGGTTAGAAGTGCTTCAGAGGAAAAGGCTAAAACATGCTATGTCTGATGGAATTATATCCATCAGTCCTCACATCATGCCATTAAGGAGGTGGGGAATTGGGGTATAGGGGAAAAAAGATGAAAAAGAGCCAAACCTGACAGAATGACAAAATAACAGCTGCCGGTCCTCTCAAATCCCATGCAGCTTGGCAGGCACCAAATGCCTCTGGTACCTTGGCGGACTGGGAGGTCACTAAATGTCCTCAGTAGGGAACAGCCTGCTGGTTGAGGGGAGAAAAGGTCATATAGAAAACAAAAAACTGCATATCAGCACCCAAAGACAGTCTGCTAGAACGTTCTTCTAAATGTATAGTACATGGTAACAAGACAGAAAAAGGCAAGAGCTCACCATGTCTGTCCCCCACAAATTGATTGAAACTATTATTGACCATGAACCTGTCTAGTCTGTTTTAAAACCACTCAAGAGTTTTCATCTTGTCAAATTGCTCTACACTCATACTGTATAGTGTAGAAGTTCCTTCTATTATTATTTCCTGGTATCCATATCAATTTGCAGATGTGACCTCTAAGGTTAATGTTTCTTCTGTCTCATTCAATGCATAATTCTGTTCTCAAACTATTGTTTTTAATAATTTTGAATGATTGCAATAAGTCTCCCATCTATGCTCAAGTGATAACAACCCTAGTTTCAACAATCTGTTATCATATGGTTTGTTCATGAGCATTGGAATAATTTTAGTTATTCTAAGTGTGAGTTCTCAGGCAGCTTGATATCTTTCCTCAGAAGTGGTCTCCACACTGGCTAGCAAAGTCCATGTATGGCCTAACATAGATTCTATAGAGAGGCAGTATACACTGTTCTGATCTATTTACAAATGTCCTTTAATATATCCAGTTATCCTATTGGCCTTCACCACTACATTCCTACACTGCATTTCTGCTTTGAGGTCCCCTAAGATTATTACACCCAAGTCACTTTCATTTTTTTACCACCTAGAGTTTGACTTTAAATAAGTCTTATGAATCCAATGGTCTGTGTGGTCCCAGGTATATCATCATGTTCATCTTAAAATTGAGGAACATGATGTTACCCAATGCCCAGCTTTCTATTTCTTTGAGATCTTTCCTAAGCTGTTTTTGTTAAGCTACAGAACGAATCTCACATCCCAGTTTGGTAGTGTTGGTGAATTTTTTAAGCCATCTATTCATTTTTGTGCATGTCATATATTTGGTATATGAACAGGGATGGCCTCGGCGCAGATCCCTGTAGGACATTACTGGTCACATGTATGCCCTAGAAAATAATGTACTCCCAAGTGTAGCCTTATGGCACATATAGGGCCCAGTGCATAATTCTTTCTTTAATATTGTACGTATAAAGCAATGTCAACATCTCAAAGGTGTTACCTTTTGTTTTTGCAAACATGTCTGTTTATAAAAATTGAATTTGATATTAAGTATTAATATTAAATTATGGAGCAAGATATTAAGCCACCAGGTCCAGTCCTAGTTAGGCTTATTTTAGCCTTCATTAAGTAGTTTTTCAAAATAAGCACAGTGACCCAAGTATTTGTCAGTATTAGGTTTCCTGCTCTGACACTGGCTAGGGTCAGGCATATCACAAAATGAAAAGGAAAGAAGGAAGAACTGAAATAATTTGGTTTAATAAAGAACATTTTATACAATCTTTATTCCTAATCACTTTAAAACCCAGAAGAGAAATGGAAGGCAAAGTTGCTGCCATTAGGTCTCTATGGAGATTCAGACATTAAGATTTAGATTATTGATAGGTTAAGTCTATGGATGTATCCTGTGAGAAGGGTGACCACTATTGAGCACTTACAAAAAGGATGACTCAATAGAGGCATCTATTCTCAGGGCTACCTGACGGGGGTCCGACTGTGGGTATAGCAACATCCTATTGGTATATGTACACACGCATGAGGGGAGTGAGCGAGCATGTTGTGCAATGGGTGGAAGAGGTTTGTGTAGAATGGTGTGGTGGTGGGCTGCCAAGCTGGCATCATGGCGTGATGGGAGGGTGGCAGGCTACAGCTGTGAGGGTTCTGGGTTTGGGTCCTGGTATACGTGCATTTTGTTGTGTCCGGCCTCCAATTTTTTTTATGGCTTTGCATCCACCTGACATGCATACCCCTGGAGTTGAGAATCATTTATTAGGGGTGTGTGGGGGATGAAGCCTCCCATGGGGGGTGAGGGGGGCACAGCTCCCTACATAATCAAATAAAAAAGCAAGTCCCCGGCTCCCTTTTACTATGCGCCAGGGTGTACATTAACTGATTTTTGCTGATGTGCATTCACCCTAATGGCAAATATTAAGTGACTTGCTCAGTGTCACACAGTGATTATGTGGTAGTGGTTGGATTCAAAGCTTGGTCTCCAGTTTCGCAGTTCTGGACTCTAAGCAGTAGGCTAAGATACCATCTAAAAGGGAGGTGTTTGTCTCCAGGTTGTTGTTAGTGGTGTTGCTGCTGGTGGTAGTGATGGTAGGGGCTTATGGCACAGAATCCTTGCTTAAGGACTCCCTGCAGACCCATCATGGAGCAGTACTGACTGTGATGTAACCCCTTCAAACATTACATGCTAATTTCCTATTGAAAAGTACTTCATTTAATTGTAAAATAAATTGTAGCTGCTGATTTGTTCTTTTTTTCCCCTGATGGTTGATTACAGATTATTACTTCTACTACTTGCTGTTCATACTCACACCAGGACATTAGTTTTGTGGCAATGTTATTTTAATTGAGAAAGGCATATGTTCCACCATAGCCTCAGCTGAGGGAAAAGTGTGTCTATGGAAGTCCATCGTGATCAGGTTGGGGTCACAGGGGTAAAATGTGGTGGTGGTGGGATGTGTCCTGCTAAAGAGCATGTGCAGAATGTACAAAAGGTTTTGCCTAAGTTTTAAAAGGAAATCCATCCAGTCTGTTAAAACAGCTGTTAGATGGCATGTGTTAAAATGTGCTCAAATAAAGACAATACTTCTACAAAAAATGGTGCAAATCCCATTGCATGTCATTAACTGTTTTTGCAAACTGACACATCTTTCAAAGTTAGCTCTATGGCAGCTAATGCTCAGGCAGATGAACACATGTGCAGACCACATCTGTGTTCACTTCTTTGAAACTCTTGTCCCATATCTCTCATCATATGTTGAGATGTGTCTCCGTTGGCCTGACAGTGGATGCAAAGGCAATGAATTAATATTTCAGACATGCACTGTCCTACGCCTTGCTCCTCCTCTTTAAAACCAGATTTGTTTTTTTTTTACTCATAACAAGATAAAGTCTTTATACTCAGAAAGAAAAGGTCATTCTGAGAACAATAAACTCGAACATGATTAAGGCAGACATTTTCTTCATGGAGACATTCTGAGCTAAAACTTATTCCTGGGGCCAAATGGAATGTTTTTTTTTTGTTTTTCTTTTTGATGAAGGAGAGTGGGATTGTTATCTTTAGATTGGATCATATTCCTCTGGGTATCATTTCACATCTGGGGATGTCCCGATTATGGCAGGAAGCAAGAATCACTGAATAATTTCAAATTATTGAAAAGGTCAAAAAGCACAATGGCATCAGACATAGTTACTAATTTGTAAGTTTACAGAACACAAATTCAATGTGATTCCCCACCCCAAGACATTACCTACACAGTACAAAAGAGCAACAAAAGTGTAGCTCTGACTTTCATTGAAGTCATCTTATTTCTTAGTTAATTCACAGTCATACTAGAGATTTCAAAGGAATGTGTTACGGCAGATTTTTATTACTATGGTAAACATGCATGTGTTTGATATAGTCTCTATAGTTACCTTTACTGCAACACCAAGTATCAGCATTGTATTGCCTCTTCTTACCCCAGATCTCACTAAAAATGAAACAGTGTCTAAGTGAACAATTATTTCCATACCATTTTAGATAATAGATAGATAGACAGACAGACAGATGAACAAAAAAATATCAGATAAAGCAGGAAATTAGATAAATAAATTGATCTACTCCATCCCCCACCCATCCCCCACACACACATATGCACACAAACTGAACATGTCAGTTATAGTAATTAGGATGATCTAAAAATAGAGCAGGAAAGGGGAGGATGTAATTGACAAATTGTGAGTAATTGACTAACTGGATGATTTAAAGTAAGCTTTATTTGTCCAAAACAGAAGCACAGATCCAACATCAAGGACAAGAAGAAGCATAAAAGGGCTACCCTCTCTAAATAGTCACTGACATTTAAAAATAGATTTCAAAATGGAGTCATGTTAAAAAGAAAGGGCTCTAATAAAGCAGTTAAACAGAATTCTGCAGAAAATTTAGATAAAATTCATATAATTCTTCCTAACATAATTACAACTCCCTCTGCCCCCAAGAATACTTCACTAGCCAGACAAATAACACATGGAATAAGCAGTAAGGGATTTACATCCTGCTGAGTGTCTCTTCTTCTTATATTTGATTGTAAAGAACAATCATGACAGCCTAAGCTCCTATATCAAACTATCAGTCTCCTCCGCAGATAGCAATGAGCCTTGTCATTTTTTAATATGAAAAGTAAAGATGCAATGCACCCTTTCCACTGCCTTTACGCCAATCAAAAATTTAGTTTAGGATGAGTAAGTGCTCATTTTCTTGCATGAACACTTCCATCCCCTAAATAAAGCTGTGCTTATGTACAGTCCAAAACAGTTGTGGATCACATCTTAACATTCATAACAGAGAGAGAGAGAGAGAGAGAGAGAGAGAGAGAGAGAGAGAAAGAGTAAAAAAACCTCCTTCAACTGCAGATCCCTGGCAACTGAAAATCATGCACTGCTCCCATCAGACTTTGTTCTTGGAACTACTGCTGAACAAAACTGGCTGAAACTAATTGTAACATTCAGTACTTGTAAAAGTTAGTAATCGCCATAGGCATTACAGTGCACTGTGTTTTTCTGCATTGTATTGGCTGACTAACACTATGCAAAAAAATAAAATAAATAAAATATCACTATACTGAAAATTTGGTACTAAGCACATCAATTTCAGTACACTTCCGATATGTCATGACATACCTTGTTGATATCAGACAATTCTTTTTTTGTTTTGTTTAACACAGCAATTTATCCAGCATGGGTAGCCCAATTGAGATGCAATATCTTAATCAGGGTGGGACCTTATGTTTGTGATAATCGGTAGAACTGAAGCACTTAGAGGCCACATGGCTTGTTCAAGTTCACATGATAAGCAATGATGGGATTCAATAGCCTGATTCACAGCTGAGTACTTTAACCACTTAGCCACAGAGACCAGCAAGAATTTTATTTAATATTAACCAGTTTGTACCTTTTGATGTATAGAACAGGGTCAAATCTGTGTATACATCACTGCTCTACTCCTGCAGTGAACATTACTACTGTTCTCTTGCAGTGTTACAGTTCTAGCTTGTGGAGTGCAGCACTGCAGCTTTTTCCTGTGCATCACCACACAGGCAATGTGGCATGCTTTAGCTGCTTGACTGACTCTCTTCATTTTCCCAATTCCATTTTTTATTAAAATACAACCTCATTAATGTCCCCTCCCTCTGCTAGCTCCAGACCCTGATACCAGACCAGTTTCCTTTTTAAACTCTCTCTACCTCTTTTTAAAAGCTCCTGACCATAAATCAATATATTGTATACATGTTTTTTAAGATAGTCTCCCTCCCACTCCCTCCCTCTGCTGACTTCAGCCTGAGGTCCCGCTCCTGTTCCTAGTTCTTTTTTCCTTAAAAGGTACTCCCTCTCCCTCTCTCTGCTAGCTCCTGATCTTAGACCCCTGATGCCAAAAGGCACTGGTGCAGGTGGTGGTGGAGAATACCCATACTATGGCATTTCTGCTGTCCATCACTCCAGAGACCAAAAATGCCCACAGTGGATGTGTTTGTGCCACCCTTTGTCCTATCCCATTTGATCCACTGGAAATAGATCAACACTGAATCCCTTACAATGGTGCTGATAAGATACAGTAGTGTAAACATGCATCAGATGTAAACTTATTCCAGTAGAAATCCTTTGCTGACAGATAAGGCTTTGCTACTGGGTATGAAATGTAGTAACAAAATGTTTCTAACCTTAACTTGGTTCTTGGCATTAAGTCTGTATGGAAAGTGTAACCAGCTGTGCCAGTTTTGCTTTTGCTATATGGAATAACATGTAGGTAAATCCTTACTACCAGCAATCGAACAATCAATCAATCATGCAAATAGTTTGGTGCTTGTAAAATTATTACTGTAATCTTGTAAATAAAGAGCTAAAGACAATAAGTCAATTGTAGACTTACCAAAATTAATAAAAAAGGGCCATTCCCACAGCAAACTGAAACATTCTATCAGATTCATCCTGACTACAAAACGACATGCCAAAGTAATAGTCACTCTTAATAAAGCCAATAGATTTCTTTTTTCAGATTGAAAGATTTTAATTCTGATTTCAAGGAAGGACCCATACACTGTCACATTTGAGCTATACAAAAAACAACAACTTTGTGTCACTCTTTAACCTTGACCCCACCCCCTGTCCTTGTACTGGAAAATGGGCATTGTGCCAGCAAAGGTAAAAGAGAGGGGCAGCCAGAAAAATGAAAGTGCAGGGATGTAAATGAGACCCTGGGTAGATACAGTAGATCACCAGCACCCTCAGCACTGGTCACTAGCCAAAATGACCCCTGATCTAGGTAGACCTGCTGAAGGCAGTTCTACAGGGGGTCAATGGCTTGCAAGATGGAGTGAAAGTTCCATTTGGGGGATGGGATAACTGGCACATTGCACAACTCACCTCATGAATCAATGGGACTGGGGCTGGGGGGAATCCATTGGACACCAAGAGTATACTGAGAATGAAGTTGGAGTTTGTTGGGCCACAAGACTATGAGGGTGAAATGCAATGGGATTGTTGAAAAATGTTTTAAAAATTATGCAAGCCATAGTTGCAGCAATTTGTTTTACTAAGAATCATGACATTTTGTCACTTATTGATGCATCATTTCAAAATATCAGTAAGGCTGCTCAGACTCCTACAGGGGATGCATACATAGGCACCAAATACATCTGTATCCATGACTAGCCCTTTTAAAAGTCCTGCCCCTTATACTTAATGCTGTTGCTATTATTATGGTGATCTTGCATGTTATGTCACAGTATTAGCATTTATGCCCATGGACAGTAATAACAAATACGTATGCAGTAATAAAGAAAAATATCCTTATTGAAAGCATTTTTTTTTCATCACTGCAGAAGAGCTCTGTGAATAAATGACACACAAACCCTTTTTAAACTTGGTGCTAGAGTGTATTCTGTACATGGCAGGGACTAAAACCTTTGTTGCAGTTAAACTGGCACTTATTGACAGAAATGTTGGCAAGGTTCCTCTGGCATAACATGTATACGATATCGACCAGGCAATTGAGTTCACTGAAAACATTAATTTTCCTGCAGATTTAATCAACTCAGATTCTCCTCCTTCTCACTGTGGACATTTTCTTATATTTTATTTGAAAGATAACTCTGCTAAAAGTAATAAGAAAAAGTGGAGTGGTAGTTGTATACCATTGCAGAGACAACAATGCAATGGCAGATACTGATACTAGAAAAGGCAATGAGGTAAAAGTATACATTATAGAATATAGCTATAAGCTGTATTCCGCGTTTTTCTGTACTCTCACATGTTTTTCTAATGTATGTCTTCTTAATGTTTATTCCTGGGTCGCCCCTGAAAAAGGGACCTTAGGGGCTCAGTGGGCTTACCCGGTCAACAAAATTCAATAAATAAATAAATAAGCTGACCCCAGTTTAAGTCAGTAGGTTCCTGTGGTGTCACAAAGAGAACCATGTACCTGATTGTACAGGGGACTTATAAAACCACGAGTCATACACAGTTAACATATTTGAAGCTGGGGGAACCATATCACTGCCTCTATGTATTTTAACTAGGTAAAAATAAAAAAAATATACAGTAGTCCTCAACAAGGATACAGAGCCATCAACCAGTTCTTGGTCCTTCATTTTAATACATTCCTGGGCCTCATCTTTTTAATACAGTTTCCCTTTCACTTCATTATGACTTTGGTAGTTAGGGGGGAAGATAATTAGGAACTATCTCAACACCCTCTCCCAGAACAGGAAGAGGCCTGTAAATTGCTGCTATTTTTTCAGCTAGATAAAGTGCACACAGCTGCTTACAGCTGAAGCAGGCCTTAATTACACTGCTGTTGCTGTGGCAACATTTGATGATCTCAGTTTTGCTACCACTGGAACTCTTGCCCTCCTTGTGTGCATTTCCTTATATTCTTAACTAAAAGAAGGAAGCAGACAGGAAAAAAAAATGTTCCCATATATATGTTATTATGTTGCTAAGGAATTTCCTGCAAGTAAAGTATGAAAACAAAAAAAAAACAATTTGTCAGAGGAAGTCTTGGCCAATATTTGCTTGCTAGCCAGCTGTCAGGATGGTATGACATTGTATTGTGTGTGTGTGTGTGTGTGTGTGTGTGTGTATGTGTGTGTGTGTGTGTGCGTGTGTGAAGGGGGGATTAAAGATACATCACTCACTGTAAAAGATTTTTTAAAAATTGCTCAAATATCAGATCTTTCCATTTTAGAACCCCCTGTACTAGTTTTGGAACAATTTTAAAATGCTGAAAAGCTGATCTTCCTTGAAGTTAGATATGTATTTAATGATGCTTTTGTTTGTCATGGAATATAGCCAGGGGTGCTGAAGACCCTGAAGTGCTGTATTTAATTTTTTAACTCAGAGCACAGAGGCACTCATGCATGTTTTGCAACAAAATATTTGTCCCTTGTAGCTCCCTTAGAAAAAGAAAAAAAATCAAGGAATAAGGGCATGTCTGTTTTGAGCTTTCCCTGAACTAACATGTTAGCAGTAAAAGGCAAGGAGATTCTCAGAATAGTGAACAGTTCTTGAGAAAAGTAAACTTGACAGAAACACAGAGATCCAGGATTAAATTAGTACAATGGGATAGATAAAGTATGCGGTTCTTCTTACCCCTGCTCCAGGGGCCCCTTAAAATTGCATAGTTCATACCATATTACGTTTGGCTGTGGGGATAGACCACTGCCACATTACAGAAAATATTGACAAGAAGAAAGTCAACTGTCCCAGTTATGCAGACCTCTGGGTTCATATATGGATGTGTGTTTCTCCTTGGTTCTGGCAAAAAGTTGTGCACTTAGTGGAGATTAGACACTCAGCTCCTAGGAAGGGAAGTTACAGGCTGCATATCATTTTGACAACTCTCTGCTACAGAATCACCATCTGGGGTTGCCCAGATGCTGTACAGAGTGAACTGCAAAGATGAGGGTGACTTTTGTGCTCATCAAGTTCATAATTGGGCCCTTAGTAAGAAGGTTTGCACAGGTCCCTAAATCATTAGGGCCAGAACTGCTATAAGGGCAGCCCCTCATGCATTATCACTTCAAGAGGAACAGAAGAGGCTGTGGTAATCATGATGATCAAGATGATAACTAAGGAAATGTGCAAAAAGGTATGGACTGTGTAGACAACACAAAAAAGGAAACAAGTAATTTGTGTCTTAAACACTAAGGACCCTATATTCAGATGAGATGCGCTGCACATCCCTGGATATGCTGCACATCCCAGGTCTTGCGCAGGCTGTCGGGGCCATGGTTATATTCAAAGGCCATTGATGCACGGTGCACCCCTGACTGCACCACTGCAAACAATACTGTGATGTGCCTCTGCAAATGAGGAGTCCCTCATGCATATGTCACACACCACAATATTGAACCCCCCCCGAAGGTAAAACTGTCTGGCTATGCTGGCACATAGTTAGGTTTATGAAACCCTACTTTATCTATGCATGGGGAAAGTTGGTGCTCCGTGCACAGTCTAGGGTCAGATACACAGTCCCCCCCCAGCCCCGACCATCATAAAATAAAGAAGTCTCCCTGATCACCCTGGTTGTCAAGTGGCCCTCCCCTTGCAGATCCCAGATCAGTTTTCGTAAAAATAAATCCCAAACCCATTTCCTGGAAGTCAAGTGGCCCAGCCCCAATCACAGTTTTCGTAAATAAAAAACTCTGATCCCATTTCCCTGATAGTCAAGTGGCCCTTCTCTCTAGCCCAAATCACAGTTTTTATAAATAAAAAACCCTGATCCCATTTCCCTTGTACTGTACTCAAGTGGCCCCCTTCCCAGCCCTGATCACAGTTTTTATAAATAAAAAATGCAGACCCCATTTTCATGGTAGTAAAGTGCCCCCACTCCCTTGGCCTGATCATAGTTTTTATAAATAAAAAAAAATCCCATTTCTGTGGTGATCAAGTGGCCCCTCTCCCCAGCCAAAATCACAGTTTTTATAAATAAAAGAAAAAATTCAATTTCCTTGGTAGTCAAGTGGCCCCCCTCCCCAACCCAGATTGTAGTTTATATAAATAAAAGAAAATCCCATTTCCCTGATTGTCAAGTGCCCCCCCAACCCCGATCACAGTTTTTATAAATAAAAACACCAATCCCATTTCCCTGGTAGTCAAGTGGCCCTCCACTCCATTAGCCAGTGACCCATCATCCCACTCCCCCCAAACCAACTGGAGAAGATGACTGCCACAGCTCTCCTCACACTACACTAGCCAGCTGCCAACTGAACTGTACAGGAGCACTGTACAGTATATTGTACATGCCAATTGGTTGACTGATCAACCAATGGGTATGTACTATATACCATACAGTGCTTCTGTACAGTTCAGCTGGTGGCTGGCCAGTGCAATGTGAGGTGGACTATGCCAGTCATGGGCTCCAGTCGGGTTGAGGGGGAGCGGCATGGTGGGTCATTGGCTAATGGGGTTG
The DNA here is from genome assembly GCA_016271365.2 of Neoceratodus forsteri. NCBI lineage: Eukaryota > Metazoa > Chordata > Ceratodontiformes > Ceratodontidae > Neoceratodus > Neoceratodus forsteri. The sequence goes on along the minus strand of CM057449.1, from coordinate 602,128,368 downwards.
CGGGCCACTTGACTACCAGGGAAATGGGATTGAGTTTTTTATTTATAAAAACTGTGACCAGGGCTATGGGGGAAGGGGTCACTTGACTACCAGGGAAAGGGAATCAGGATTTACTTTTATGAAAACTGTTATCAGGGTTGGGGAAGGGTGTCACACTAGACTACCAGGGTGATCGGTTGGGGATATTCTATTTTGTGAGGATCAGGGCTAGGGATGGAGTTCACATTGGAATACCAGGGTGACTGGGAAGTCTTTTGTATTTTTATGCAGATCGGGGCTGGGGAGGGCTGGCCCGGCACATTCCACCAGGTGCAGCAATGCAAATGAGCCCATAATGGGCATGCAAAAGGCCCATTTGTGCCATGCATGCCCAATGGCCTCAATTGCATGTTTGGGATGAATTTTGCCATTGGGGGGCTGTGGCACATACAGGTATGCTTCATGCATTCCCCTATGGGTGGTCCTTAGCCCAACACTCTGGATGCGTTGCCTGAAATTTGGAGACCCCCCCCCCACTGTGTTCCGTGCATCCAGGGTCCAATATTCAAACAGACTGCACAATCTGTTTGGATTGCACAATCTGATTTTAACACAGAGGTAAAGCTTGATGGGACTGAAAGGCTAGACAGATAAATCCAGCCAAAGCAAGTTTGGTTTTAAAACAGTGCCACTTGCACTGTGCAGCGTAACACCATGGAGAGCTACTGCAGAAACAACAAAAGTTTTCAGTTGGACAGCTATTATCACTTTTTTTACCTCATTAAACATATAATCTAATATCAAGAAAATTTCATTAGAAATTAGCTTCAGTCTGAGAATAAATGGAATCCAAAGTTGGACTGAAGAGACCTTTACATTCCACAGAATAGTTTTTGTTAAGCAAGTTTGATTTACTGTACCAGCAGTGTTTCGGTGGAAAGTCTATCCACCTGATCCCAGGTGGAATGTTACTATTTGCATTTAACTGAAGCTTATTTTAAAAGCCATGGCCATGGTGTAGGCAAACAATCAGGGTTCATCTGTGAAACTGAATTCTGATAAACTGGGCTTTAAAAAGGCATTTTTGTCTTTTATTTGCGCAGATATTATCTGTTTGTAGGTTTTTATTAGAATCTGTGTAAACTAGTGTTACTGTGTTAAGTGCATTCTACTATAACAAACCCTATGAGCTATTTAATAATGAACATTTTATTTCAGCACGAAACATGGCTACTTTAATTTGGTTTCTCAAATGTAATGCATTTAGAGATTTCAAATGAAGCCACCAGCTAGCAGAATTATTTCAGCATTTTGTCTTGTCCTGCCTATTTTAATGACATGATTTATCTGATATACTGAGCTTGTATAAATGTATACAATGAGTAGTTCTCAGTTTCCTTGTAGGCAATCACTAAAAATGAAGCACCTTAAATTAACATTTGATATGTTGTAGATAGGTATTACAGCTCTAGTAATTATTAATAGAAGTAACTGAAAATTGTTAACAAGGTAACATTCTTATGACTACTACAGTAGACCCACAGGTCAGTGACTCAGTCTTGCCTGGAGAAATACTTTGACATTCACTAAGAATCTACCAGCACTTTATAATAAAATATAGACAATACTGTGCTGGTACTGTAGTGGCAATATCCTCTGTAAATGACAGCTTTGTAGATCTTGTGACAATTGATGAACCCTGCTTTCCTTCTCCCAGGATGATTCACTTATTCCCCAGTCCAAATGCCTCACTGTAAGTAAATTATGAGTTTGTGCTCAAAGGGCTACCCTGTTTAATATACCTTTGATAACAATAATAATAAACAGCCTAGTTGTTATGTAATTCATTCATGGCCACATTAATATTAATGTGCTGCTATAGTCATATTACCATGGCTCTTTCTTAATGAACTTATAATTAACATATAATGAGCTCTTAGTAACAGTTGAGGAAATAAGCAAAAGGGTAAGGCAGTGGCATGATTTTTAACCATTGTCAGTTCATGTACATGCCACAAAAATATTTCTTCTCAATGCAGACTCCAAGGACGCTAGAAAGTTACTACCAGACCTCACAAGCTTGGCACTATCAATCCTCTTTAGATTTTCATTTGTTCCTTTTCTATGTTAAATGGCAAAACACTTTGTGATTAACAAGGAACTAATTAAACTTTTTTCTTCTGCATTTTATGATAAGCTCTCATTATGAGGTTCCTTTATGCTGACTCCAAATGACTTCCAATCCCATTAAAATCACCTTCATTTGGTAATGATTGTTTGTCATCCTAATCTTCCTGTTGCCCTTATCAGCACTTCCTATCACTGCTGTGCAGGGACGCCTCCCAGGGCTGCCGAGACTGCATCAGTTTCCACACAGCATACTAGTTCTGACAGGTAGTGTGAGCACTGACTCACTGTTGCAAAGCTCATTCGTACTATTGCCTACCTTTCAGTATTCTCCTTTATTAGATGTGGGCAATCCTTGTACTATACAAAAGTACCAGTTGAGCTTAACCTTGAAAATCACTTTAAACTCAAGGGAGCAAAGACTCTTACAAAGATTTCTTGCCTTCACTTTGTGGGTGTTATCATACCTCTCAACCTTTTGCCCCCCAAATGTGGAACATTGCCTGTCAAAATGTGGAACAAATGGGTAAAATGTGGAACACTTAATCAAATCTTTACCTAAGAAGCTCAAAACACTGTTAACACGTTGCATTTATGTTCAGAAAGTCTGTTATGAATTGAATAATATATTTTTTGCATTATTTACTATGGATTTTTGCTTTAAAATGTTGACTTGGAATGTGGAACAAGTCCTCACAATGTGGAACAGGGAGCTTTTGAGAAGTAAAATGAGGAACGTTCCTCGTAATGTGGTACAGTTGAGAGGTACGGGTGTTATAGACTGGATATCTCCCACAACTCAGCCTGTAACTGCTACCAGTTTTTCACAGCCCTTCAAATGCCTGAAAGGGTCATGTTTGTATGGTGCCACACTCAGTCACAACCTCACTTGGCATATGTCTGTATCCAAATCCCACCAAAGCTCTGTTCACACAGTACTGTTCTCCTAATCAATGGGTAAATGATCCACCCTTTTCGTCACACTGAAAACACTTTGCCTTTTATATTTTAACTTTGTAGCCTGCCTTTTCAGATACGGACCAAAGATATGCCAATTTACTCTGGTCATCTATAAAAGAAGTTAGTCAGAGAAAGCATGATGTATATAAAATAACATTTAATACTCCACAATATTTACATATGTCACAAGATAATACACAATAAAAAATATGAGGAATACAAGTATTTCTATAGAGATAAAAATAAATGCAATTGAATAGCTGGAGATCACACAGAAAACACCCAACTCAACATTACCTAGATTCTGAATAGAGTAGAAGAAGCTTACCCCAACTGATAACTTAGTGAGTTATGGCAGAACTGAACTCATGATGTTGCTAGTTCAAGGTCCCAAAAATATAACTGAAACTCTAAGACCAAACAAACACAGATATATCTTTAGCTGGCTTGTCCATTACACCTACATTACCATACATGCCCCATTGACATCAAATACTGGAACATTTCTTTGATCTCTGGAGACTACCCATTTTATTAACAGTTCCAAACTGGTTTTGTGCATAGAAAAATTGGCCCTTTTGTTTTACTGGCTGACTCAATCAGTGAGATTCTGTCTTGCTCTGTTTTGACCCTTTGTATACTCAAAACATAAATTTTTGTTATGCAGGGGATTTAGCCCTTTGAAGGTGAACCAAAACAAAGCCCTTATACCAGACAGGAAAAGGATTGCTTACATAAGCACCGCTCCTAGCTAAGTGTCCTGAGGCCTGGGGTTGCAAAACGAGGTACTTCCCAATTCTCCCCAAACATCCCACAACTAAAATAGTTTACAGTTAAAATAACTAGTAAGAACAACAACAACAACAAAACAAACATTTCCTGGGTACATCTGTTAAAGTGGGTAAATGGGAAAATGCATCTTTCTTGTAGACATATACTGCCGCACCTGACAGGCTACAATGCAGTAATGCTGCAGTATACCACACAATTCTGCAGTATACTGCAGGGAACAGTGTAATTCAATGACAGTCAAGACCCTTTGTCATGCAGTATTTTGTGACATGTCATTTACTAGAGGTTACTGCATTGCATCATGACTGTCTCCATGATAGATAGATAGATAGATAGATAGACAGACAGACAGACAAATACATAGCTATGGTAATAGAGATTGAGACAGAAGTCGGTTAAGATGTAGATAGAGGCCCTTCCCTGGCATTATGTATTAATACATTTTTTGATTAATTCTTAAACAGCAGCCACCTCTTAAAGCTGAATTCTGAAAAAAACTTTAGACATAATGCAGGTTATGTAAATTCTGTGGTTCTCTCCTGTTATTCGTCAGACCAAATGGCAGTTTCCTGTAAACAGGTTGTTTTGTTCCTGAAGGTTTCATTTTCATCTGTTACTGATTCCTCACCTAAAGTCACAATACATTGCTTGTGTCATCTCAGTTAGTTCCATGGCAGCAGACTGTCATGTCAAACAAATGATTCTGATTTCAAGTGGAGAATAAGTAGCCAGGGCTGATGAGCTCTAAAATATAAAAATCCTGTTTCCATGCAAATGTCATCAGTAATAAAGAACATGAAGTAAAAAACTATATAAAATGTGTGAAATATAAGATTAAATATGTCTAAATACTATGGGCCCAATTTTCAGAACCTAAAATGTGGCACAAGGTTCCTGCACCAAAAGGATTTGATGCAAGTGGCACCTTGCACCAGCTTTTGCAGCAATCCTGATTTTTGTACACAGGCTGTGTTGAAATCAGGATGTCTTGCACTGAAGCCACCCTCCACCACCCTTGCACCAGAAGTGCCAGTGCATCAGGTCATAAGGGGGCTAGCACCATGGCAGGGATGCAGGATCTCCTTATTTGGGATTTTGGGAGCCCCTCTTTGCCTGCCACTCAGCAATGAGTTTCCACCAGCCATGAGCTTGTCTAACAGCCTTTGTACCGGGTGTCTGGTATAAGCTACATTGGAGAAGAGGGTGCCTGCCACAGAGCAGCCACAGCAGTGGAGGTACCAGTTCTGGGTGGAATGGACATGGCAGAGTGCAGGTGGCAGCACTGTTGGCACTGTGGCAGGTGTGCCATGGACTGTGAAAGAGTGCTACATACTGACAATGGATGGCCTGCAGGCACGGACCATGTCTCAGGCCTGTAATGCTGCCAGCCCTGCCAGATGATCTAGAGCATGCACAGTGGCTGACATGCTGACTGCCAGACCTGTGAATCAATCTCCTGCATGGTGTGCCTGTACCACCTGCCATACCTGTTATGGCACCTGTGGCTGTGCATTGGGGAAGGTAGCACTGCCTGGAGCGTATTCACCATTCACTGCAGCACCTCATCCCATACCACTATGATCTGCCATGGGAGGCAGCTGGCATGACTGGTGGCATCAGGGGTCCAGGATATATTCTATTCCACCATACTACCCATTGTCAGCACAAGGCTCTGTTACAGTGACCATGGCATGCCTTCCCCAGTGCCACCAGTGTTCTCCTCCTCACTCCACTGTGCCCATGCCACCCACTGCTTTTACCCTCCACTAGCCCAGCTGCTGTGTACCACACAGACTTCTTCTCCCAAAATTGTGGGTGTGGGCCGAGGTTGTGCCAGGCTGATAGGGCTTGATGGTACCCTCCATCAAACCCCTCCAGTGCACCAATGTTTTGCTGCTGCACATCAACTGCGGCAATTATTGGGACTTTTGCACAGAGACTCCTTTTTTCCTAAATGGGGTGCAGGGTTCCTGATGCAACTGGAGTATGCTGCAGCCATGGATTGGTGCACCATGCGCCAATCTAGTGACCCTTTGGTAATCTGGCCCTATGTTTCCAAATGGTTTCACAGAGATTTCAGCAGTTCTTCATGGAGAGAAAATGGCTCAGTCAACCTCCATTACTATCATAGCTTACTTGCATTAAGTAAACAGTAAAAGTAGCAGAGTACTCTCTCTCATGATTTGCATCTTTAATGAATCCTTCTTCAGTTGGTGTAACCAGCTGGAGTATAATGATCTTTACAAATTGCAGCTCTGAAGAAAAGGGAGTGAATTCAATTTTACTGTATATAGTGTTTTTTTTATTCCAAAGTGTTTCACAACCTGTGAAGAGTTACAGCAGTCATTAGGCACACCCAGAAGGATTAAAGAAAATTAAGGGGGTCAGGCAAATATAAGGAGTGAGACTTAAGCACAGAGAGGTTAAGTGACTTGTTCAGATCACAGAGTAAGTACTTGACAGTTGTCACATTTAAACCTGGGTCTGATGGGTCCCTAGGTTCACAGATCTGGCCTGTAACCACTAGGGTATGATGCATTCCACTAGGCTGATAAATGTTGTGCCATGCTGTGTGTTTGTGTATCATATTGTCCTGAATCATAAATAAAACACTTTTTATAACCTGCAGTAGTGATGGATACCCATGAAAACAAAGTGCTATATCTCATAGGGACAGCCTTCCTCTGTTTGATGTATATTTCAAATAAATATTATATAAATAAATATGCCCCACGTTGTGCTATACATCAACACATGCACTGAATGTGTGGACTGCTGTACTGTGGAATGTTTTCTACTGTTGTACATGTGCTATGTGATATAGAATTGTCTGTAAGTAGTTCTTGTCATCTCCCCTGGGTCTATCTGAAAACAAGCTTGGTTCCAAGTGGGCTTACCAGGTTACAAAATGAATAGATATATCAATCAATCAGTCAATCCATCACTCAATCAATCAATCAATAATCACATGGAGGGCATTGTGGTATATCAGTTATAACACTGAACTATATAACATTCTAGGTTTGAATCTCATCACAGTCATTGACTCTTTGTGTAGCCTTGAGGAAGGTCTTTCACATCCCTGTGACTCAGTCCTCCCAGCTACTGTATAAAACTGAGTAGAAGAAAACCCAGCTGAAAATATGATACTGCATCTCAGTTTCACTACCCTGAGTAAATATGTAGGATAAACAGAATTCCTGAAGCTAATGTCATAGTTTGGAGCACATTAACTGTATTTCATTGAATGCACTGTTTTAGGGAGGCCCCCTTGATATACACTAATCCCTTCCCTATCCCTGTCCTCCCTGCACTTTCAGAATTTGTTGCTCCTGTTCCAAAGACCTTAGCCTGCTCTTTCTATTGCTTTCAGATTCCATTTAATCATGTTAAATGATGCAAGACAATGTGGCTTTTGGTGACTGCAATGGTGAGTCGAGTGAAGTAGGAAGAGAGGCAACAGTCCTATATTATGGCACCCGATTTAGCAGCTCTTTCCCCTGATTAAAAATGAAGTCTGTAAAACTGAAAGATGAAAGGGGGATAGATTAGATTCAGCAAAGACTACAAAAGGGACACAAGAAGAGAGCTTTGAACAATTGCTTCTCCAAATCATGAATTTAATTTCCTTTTACTTCAGTTACTTCTAAATACTTGCACAATACATTACAGTATAGTGTGAAGTCTAAGAGATCTGACAGCAGTTTATCAAGCTGCCCACTCTAGACTCCAATACTTTCCTAATCCACCACTGAACAAATTAATTTTACAAAAAAAGTCAGTATTTCAAATGACAATAACCTTGTATTAACAAGGAGATAAGAATGCAATTAGAATTCTATACATTTTGGGTAAAATGTATTACTGATCTATTAACCACTTAATTAGTGTTTATTAAAAATAATAGATCATTCATTAAGAAAAAATAACTACATTATCAGTTAAATGAGTGCCTATTGGAAGCATTTAAAGCAAAATGATACTGACTTAGTTCATTAAGTAGTTTCTTTATTTATTATTTTATTTTTTATGCAGAATTGGCCTGCCATATAATCATATACTGTAGGTTTTAATAATCAAATACTGCTTCTGTTTTTTTTTTAAACCCTACTGATAAATAAGGTTACCAATTAAAGGCAGCCCAAGTTGTCAGATGGCCCCTCAAGAAAAAAAAGAAAGACTGGGGGGAGGAGGAATGGGGAAGGGGGATGACGTCACCAAGTGTCATCTGACACAAGGTTGGGGCATGCCAGCCATTGGCTGGGGGGAGGGGCCTGGGAGTTGCTTGGTGGTAGGGTCCTGGAGGGGTATAAAAACTGGTGCAATCCTCCAGAAGCCCTCTTTGCTGGGATTTTTCTTGAGGATCTTTTCAGTACATTCGTTGGCACAAGTTAAGGCACAGGGCTGTGGCCTCTCTGAGCCTTTGGGCCACATGGAGCCACAGATAGTTTGTTTGTTGCCAAAGGAAAAGTTGTGGTGTTTCATTCAGGTGAAAAGGTTTTTGTTTGAAAGAAAGAGCTCTGGGGGTATTAGTGGCTAGTGGCGCTTGTTGGCAATGTTTATGGTTAGATGGCATGGTCGGGCCACGTGGAGCTGTGGCTAGATTTTAAACAAAAAGAAAATTATTGTTGATGTTGCAGTATGGAAGGGTTATGAAAGTACAAAGTTGTGGTGGGGCATGTGGTCAGAGGTGCTTGCCTGTGAGATGGCATGGTTGGGTCACGTTGAACCCGTGGCTGGATGTTAAACAAAAAAAGAAAGTTATCATGATGTTGTAGGTTGAAGGGTGATTAAAGTACAGAGCATTGGTGGTGTGCATGGTCAGAGGTACTTTCCTGCAATGCTTTGGTGAGGGTATGGTCGGGCTGCCTGGAGCCGCCGTTAGTTACAAAAAAAAAAAGAAGCGAGAGGTTTAGTCGAGCATTGGTTTGCTGCAGTGCTTTGAGGACTTGGGTGACATCCTCATTGCAAGGCAGACTGGAACTGGGAGCCAGAAGGTGACCAAGAGCAGCAGCACAGCATGAGGGGCCTGGGTCCTATGGTAGTGGTGGACTGCTGGTTTCGCTAGATGAAAGTGGTGGGCAAGCAGTGCTAGGCACAGAGGACTGGGGAATGTGCCGGTTGTTTGTGATTTTGGCATTCTGTTATTTTTGGTGTTGCAGCTATGAGTGGGGACTAGAGGGGGCTTGGAAACAAGTGAGTATGCAGGGAGGCAGATGCCATGGTAGCAGGAACAACTGAAGGACCTGCAGTGAGAAGGGGGCACCAGTCAGATTGAGAAGGGGCCTGGCAGTAGCAAAGATCAATAAAGAGTGATGCTACTCATAAGGTGGGCCACGAGGACACAGGGGTATGCTGGGGGCCTAGCGATGCTGGGGGGGTTGGGATTGGGGAAGCTGAAGGATGAGCAGACCAGTGAGAGGAAGCTGCACTCAGAGGAGGCCCATGCAGGTTCTGGGCCCAGGAGGATGGACGAAAGGGTGTCCGAGGATTGGGGCACAATGAGTGGTGAGACCACGAGGAGGCATGGTGGTGGCCTAAAGAGGCTGGGTGCTGGGGCGGGGTAAGGTTTTTCTTTGACCCTCTGGCAGTGGGGCCATGGATAGGTCAGTGGTGGCTTCACTAGGGATGTCATGACCGGGGCTGGGGCTTAGAGGCAGAACTGCAGCTAGCGGGGCAGGCCTCAGGCCTGGGGGGCCTGCATGAGGGGGCAACCAGCTGCAGTACGGGATATGGGGCAGACCTACAATGCTATAAAAGAGTTTTGCAGCATGGTAAAAAAAAAAAAGAGAGAATATAGTAACTGTAGAGACCCCCCCAAAAATGTAATCTTGATTCTTGTTAGAAAGGGAAAAGGATTTTTGATGAAGGGAGTGGGACAACTGTCAGTGCAGAATTCGAATTCAGGAGGAAATTTGAGGAGAGCTAATTATACTGCCCAGAATCTCAAGTAAGTGCCAAGGATTCATGACTGCAGATTATTTGTAGCCCTGCAATTCCAAGTACTTGAGGCAGGGCTGTAAGGTCTGGGGGACAGGGGATATCAATGTGGCAATGAGGCCTAAGGGGGGAGGGCCTGACTTTACAGCAGAGGAAGGTTAGGCTCCAGCCTGCCAGAGTATTTAACATTTTATCACTACTTCAGAAGAACAAAAACACAACAAGCAAAGGAAGCAATAAAAGTAATGGGGAGGGGGAGTCCAGGCCACTAGTATGCACCACTCAAGTGATACTATGGATAGGATGACCGGCTAGTGGCAACTTGGCCAGAGGAAAAGGGGGTGAGGGGTGCCCTGATGGAGAAGCCCTTGAAGTGGAGCCAGAGGTGCCTGCCAGGGAGTGGGTAAGCCTGGTAATGATGGTTTGGACATCAGGAGGAGGATAGAGGGCAGAGCCCACTCATGGTGTCATTCCTTCTCTGCTGGTATTACAGCAATGTTTAGACAGCATCAAAGAAGGCTCCAGTTTCCAGTGCTAAGATGATGGAGGAGGCATCCAGATTGATGTCCAAGATGATGGAGCTGGTCAAAGCGGAAAAGTGAAGGGAAGAAGAAGAGAAGGCATTGAGAAAAAGGAAGGAGAGAGAGGAGAGGGCGACGAGACAGAGAAGGGAAGATGCCACGAGGAGTGGGGACTGGCCCCTCATCTGTCCTGCCTCTGGAGCCCACACCTATACCATGGGGACCAGGCCCGGATGCGGGTAAGGGCAACATAGATGCCCTTGCTGCTGCCAACACCTGCATCCTAGCCATAAACTATATGCACAAAATTTGGCATGTACAGTCTGGTATGGTAGATCTCTTGATTTATCAAGTTGCGTTTTGGTCAGACATATGGTTTCTATACAGAAAACATCAAAAATGCACTTTTCACCACTTTTGATGCATTTTGTGACAATGGTGCTGTGACAACACTATGTGGTCTTTTGGTCTGAAATTTGGAAAGTAGAAAGAGTCTGGGTCAGGGAACAACACAGCATTGGTTTGGTAGAAAAAAATATTAATCCGTTAGAAAGGTATTACATTTTTCATTTTTGAGTTCTGAACATGCTCAGTTCACTCCAAAATTTATATGTATTTTTTGCATACTAAGAATGGTCTCACGGTCAAGGATTTTGCTACCTCACAAAGTAAAATCCTAGTCAGTGAGAAAAATTCTTGTCTGCGAGCTGCCATCTTGTTTTCAGTTTTTCAGCCAAACAAAATGTTGTAGCTTTGTCTATGGGTGACTTTTGGGCCAAATGAGGCATGGGTTTTGTTCAGGGTGACGCCTTCTACAAAGCCATGCCTTTTGTTTGGTTCATTTTTTGTCAAAAAATAGCTTTTTATAAATGTTAAATTCTTCTTTGGCATCGGGTGTGAGTTGGGGTTGTCGATTCTAACTCTCACCCCATTGTTCTATACTGCACCATCTCAGCTTGTTTACACATGGGATGGGTTGAGAGCTAGGACTGATAACCCCAACGCATACCCCCGATGCCTGTTGATGGGGTGGGATATGGGTACAAAGGGTGGGAACCCTAACATCGAATTTCCTTGCTTTTCTTGCTGTGGAACAACCCTAACTGATGCATTAAACAGAGTTTTTGCCATGAATATATATATATATATATATATATATATATATCATATATATATACATATACATATATATATATAGATATATATAGATATATATATATATATATTTATATATATATATATATATATATATATAATATAAAAGACAAAGAACCTCTAATGTAAACACTGAGGCAAGTGGTTACCCTAAAGGGCATTTGGCTGGGAAGAAAGCCTCATATGCTGCATATAATTATGAACAGAAAGTTATGTTGGTCTATACAGAATTAAGGTGCTGGCACCAAGCAATTCTGTTTAAAGTTGAACCAGCATAACATTCTGTGGTCATTTGCATATGCAGCCCATGATGCTTTGCATTGTGTGGGCATGTGTGATTTTGTATTTTCATATATACATATATATATATATATATATAGTGGCACAATAGCACCTCTGTATTTATTGCTGAGAAGGCAGTTTAATCTTAAACTCTGATTTTTGCACTTTAATAACTTTGTAAGTATTCAATGGATTGGAATGAAATTTTGGAAGTTCAGTTTTGTGAGATAGATCTCTGGATGTGCTAAGCTGATATATGCACACGCACATATATATATATATATATATATATATAGTTATACAATAGTGAGGCAAATGCATAGTGTATAAATCCATGTATCTTACACACTGTGTTGTAAATGCTGGTAGAAAATCACACTGATTTTTTACCAGAAATATTATCACAGTGTGATAATATTTTACATTTATACATACTGTGCTTACCTCACAGGCTGATATTATCACTGTGCTGATGTCAGGCTGAAACTCTGCCTAAAATAATCACTATCCTGATCTCTTAATTACATCCTGACCATTCAGGAAACTTAGCTGGGCTCTGCTTAAGTAGATATCATCACTCTAGGCAGGTTTCTCTAACACAACTATCAGGATGGAACTACATCAAACCCTCAGTAGCCTAGAAAACTAATCAGTATATTAGTTCCACCTGCAACTCACCTGCTAGCTCTAGAAAAGCACATTGTGTTCCTGCAGAGAAGCAAAGCAAGCTAACAGCAGCCAGTTTCATACCGACAAGAAGCAAAAAAAGAGCAAAGCCTTTCACATCCATGAATACCTCAACTACCAATGAATACAGCCTGCTTCATCCCAAATGGCAAATTAGTGTTTCGGCTTGTTTTAGCGGAAGTTTCTTTTTTTGTCCTGCCTTCTTTGTTTATTCCACAAGATAAAGTGAACAAAAAAATAAAAAGTTCTGGAAACTCCTATTGTATAAATCGGACACATTATGTGCAGTCGTGTGCTACGGAAAATATTTTCACTCCTGCATTGTTACCTCTGGATACTCTCACTCGTGCCTTCGGCACTCATGAGTATCCAGAGCTCACTCTACAGGAGTGAAAATATTTTCCATATCAAACACCCTGCCCATTATGTATCCACTATTTATGCACTAGCTGTAGACTCAGAGGACTGCTGATAAAAAAACTGTATCAGACTAACTACTGTATATTAATAAATTGGTGACCACAAATTCATTAGTATAGTACTGTCATCATTACTGATTTAGCCATATAGTACTGCTGCCATTTCATAGCTGGCCACTCCCCCCATCAGCAATACTTACAGCACTTTCCCAAGACTGCCTTAGTTTGTACTCACACTGCTCCACACATTGCCATAAGTTATAATAGGAACAATTGCTACACAACATGCAAGTATACAGAAAAAAAGAGCAGTCTTTTTTTACCAAGAACTGCAGCCAAATTGATCATACCTCCCCAATGCACATAAGCACATCCCACTCCTTTGGCACTGGGATGCCTTCACTGTTTCTGCCTCCCACTCTTGACAAACCCATGAATAAGAGCAGTACAGTACCTGCAATCTGTGTAGCTTTTTTGTCAGAGTTTTAAATCTTTCAGCAAAATCACCAGTCATGTTTTTCCCCTGGATCTCTCGCACTGCGTACTAAATTTTGTTCTCGATGAGCTGCCACAATAGCTGCCCAACCACCTGCCATTCCATATACTGACTCACTCACTTTGCTCACATTAGGTCACAAATGAACAGCCTAATTCATTTTGCAGCACAATTTCAAAAAGGAACTCCCAAAAAAAGCATTTTTATTTTCTTTTCCCTTCCAAGTGCTGCTGGCATAAATGCAGTCATACTCCCTCAGTCCCTGATCCTAGTCAATGCTCACTTACTCTGTGGACAATGCTCCCTCACTCATTCACAGTTTATAAATCAAAAAAAAAATATTAAGCAGGATCAACTGGATATATAAACTAAATGTAATAAAAAAAATATATACACCAAAACTATATCGGCAACTTTCACTGAATGAGAAAACAGCTGCCATGTTTCAAAAACTCTTTCACCCACTCAGAGTTCACAGCAATCTGCTCTACTCTATGTACTAACATATAGCAAAGCACAAAATAATCCTGCCTATTTTATTAACAAAAAGCCAAACTAAAGAAAAAATAATGGGTGGGATATTCAGACTGCACCAGGCAGAAGCACAAGCCTGGGCGCAGTGCAACTGGGCTGAGCAAGGGCATGGACCAGGTGATATGCAACAGTGCTGCACCATGGCTCAGTACCATTGAATATGGCACTGAGGGCACATGTACTGCATGCTTCACAATGGTACTGCACCAGCACAAGTGGCAGAATGGGAGCAGGGGCTGCGCCAGCACAAGTGCAGTGGCGCTACTTACAGCAACAGTGATATTCAGCCATGGGCATGCAAATCAGGCCATTATGCATGCAAGGTGCAAATGGGGCCATTTGCATGTCATTATGGCCCCATTTCCATGAGGTGCACCGATCCCTGGTGACTTGCACCTGGCAGCCTGCCAGGCTGCAGCAATCAGGAACCGACACCCTGCTGCCCCTCGGCAGGTTCTGCTTCCATTAGCCCAGTCATGGGCTTATTTTAGAGTATTCCCTGGTGATCCAGTGGATCAATCCCCTTTACCCGATCATGGGCATCTGTCTCAATAATCCCTGGTGGTCCAGTGGACCGATCCTCTTCACCAAATCATGGGCATCTGTTTAATTAATCCCTGGTGGTCCAGTGGACTGATCCCCTTCACCTGATCATGGGCATCTGTTTATTTAATCCCTGGTGGTCCAGTGGACCCTCCCAGGGCCCGATCGCAGGTGGCATGAATGCAGGACACCCTGGTGGTCAGTGTTACCCCCTCCCACCGCCCACTGGGGCCCCTGCCACCCTGCACCCTCCATCAGCATTGGGTGGTAGCAGCCCACCAGCAATCCACCTGGCTGCCTGCTGACTGACAGCGTACTGTAGGGTCTGTATGCCTATTGGTTCACTGTGTGGGCCAAGGGATGTGTAGACCATACCGTACTACACAGGCCCAAACTCTGAATGAACCATTCACAATTTGGACCTTTGTAGTACAGTATGGTGTGCACGCCCATTGGTCCACGCAGTGGACCAGTAGGCATACAGACCCTACTGTACGCTGTCAGTCAGTGGGCAGCTGAGTGGCTTGTGGGTGGGGTGCCACCACACGCCACTGACTGTGGGGTGCAGGGTGGTGGGGGCCTAGTGGGTGGGTGTAGAGGGTGCCACCCTGGACCACTGGGGATTTATTACACCTATGCCCATGATCAGGCACTGGATAGTGGTCCACTGGACCACTAGGGATGGTTTGACTTATGCCCATGATCGGGTGATGGATAGCGGTCCATTGTACAACCAGGGATCTAGTTAACCTATGCCCATGAATGGGCTTGGGGGCACCACACCCCCTGGGCAGGAGGAATGTGGACTGTGTCCTGGGTGATCGGGTGGCCACCCATAGCAGGCGACTGCTGTGTTGTACCTTGCAATATGGCAGCTCACCTGTGGGTGGCCAGGATTTGTTCCTGGTTTCACCAGGCACAACTTTGTGCCCCGCTGAGTGGTGCATGGTGGGTATGTACCAGCATATGTGGTGCACATCCCAGGCTAAATATGGGGTTGTGCTGCATATGCATGGGCACACCCCCTGCACTTGCACCGCATACATTATCGGTGTGCCCCGGGCTCATCAGGGGTTGTGCAGCACAACTTACCCCATTGAATATCATGCTGGGGTGCATCAGTGGGTAGCGCATGGTGCAGCCTTGTTGGGCCATGCACAACCCTTTTGAATATCCCGCCCAATATCTAAACAAAAATAATTCCTCCCTATTGCATTATTGAAATGTGTGATGGGGAGCTTGTTGAATAATTATTTATCTTCACTCAAGCAGTTTGACCTCTGACATATCCTCTGGCACATCACTTGTGGCTTATGCCACTCATGAGGTTGCCTGATGACAGTCTCTTCTTTGAAGATATAATTTATCCCACAGCTCCCCATCATATATCCCTTATAAACAAATAGATAGATAGATAGATAGATAGATAGATAGATAGATAG
Source organism: Neoceratodus forsteri (assembly GCA_016271365.2). Taxonomy (NCBI): domain Eukaryota; kingdom Metazoa; phylum Chordata; order Ceratodontiformes; family Ceratodontidae; genus Neoceratodus; species Neoceratodus forsteri. Next base: position 602,112,491 of record CM057449.1, on the reverse strand, counting down.
ATAGATAGATAGATAGGTAGACAGATCGACAGACAGACTGATAGATAGAAAGATAGACAGATAGATAGATAGATAGATAGATAGATAGATAGATAGATAGATAGATAGATAGATAGATAGATAGAAGTGAACCTTCATTACATAGTCAAATTTAGAATTTTTATGGTTCCATGCACAAACTGCTGAAACAATCAATGACACAACTGATATACAACGCTGCTGGTGCATATACGGTATAATGAATAATGGGCTTCTGCTACTTTGAAGAACCACTATGAAACTGTCAGCTATGTCTTTTAATGGCCCAACCAAGTTAAGAATTACAAAATACCATGTTAAAGATTGCAAAATACCAATGTTTGTAAAAATAAAAACAATAAAAATATTACTATACAAAAGAAGGCAATATATACATTTTTAACATGGGTGGGATGAAGAAAAAGGCTATATAAAAATGTTGTTCCATCCTGTTACTCACACACTCAGTGAATGTGATGTTAGTCTTCCTGCAGCTTATGTTATTGTCCTTGTCGTCATGTTGTTTTTTGTGCTACAGAATTCTGACTCCTGGCACATAGTTTAATTAGAACTTTCCATAGGGCATACAAGAATACATTTTTTATTTACTTTGCATGTTATCAACACTGCTCCACAAGCATTTATGGCTTTGCTTACCTCCACAACGTATTGCTAGGCAACATTGTTACCAACACTACAGAGCTTATAAAAAAACATGCTGGATACACTATGGAATGTTTACTATTTGTTATAAGGTAGATAGTCAGTATTGTTGAAGCACCCTAAAGTTCAGACGAAACTGTACAGCCATATTTTTCGGATTTCAGCTGAGAAGAAAAATGACAAACAGAAGGGAAGACTGGTTGGGGAAATGAAAAGGAAGAGCAATAAAAAAGGAAAGATGGTAAGCAAAAAAGCAAACGAGAGAAAATGAGGGAAAAGGAAATGAGGAGGAAAGAAAGGAGATGAAGGATAAATTAAGAAATGTGAAAAATACAAAAATAATTGTTAATTATTAAAGATCTGGCAACCAGACACATTAATAGCATAAATCAATAAATGACAATTTGAAACTGGTGTCTTCCCAGATATTGGTGAAGTGATGTCATCCAAAAGGATTAAATGCCTGAAAGGCCGAAATACAAACATAACAAAAGATTATCATAAGAACCGATGGAATTGCAAGGATATCTACAGTTTACCTCCACAAATTGGTAACAATATCAGCCTTTACAAAAAATGCTTTAAATCATATGTTTTATTTAGGACACCAAAGGTGAGGTCTCCCAAAGCATAAATTAATCTACCCTCTGACTGCTGCAATGCCCTGACTCTATCAATCCTGTTTTTGTTCCAAGGGATATGCTTAAGTCCCATCAAACAGAAACCATGAGGGCTTTATACATGTTTCTCATAGTAATGGTAACCCACTGAGGTATCATAATGTTTGCTGATAATAAAATAAATGTTCTTGTATTCACATTTTCAACAGGTGGACAAGTCTACTGACAAAGGTGCTTGGTTTGTGAGACACAGCAACCAAATGTGCTTTGACAGGAAATGAGCTGCCATACCTAAAATTTGATAGGTTCACTAGTGTTAGTAGAAATTCTTCTTTGGAACATATAGATGCAAATCTTACAAAACCCACATATACAAAAGCCTTCAACGTGGGCAGCAAGTTAAAGAATTTTTTTTTGTGAGGGAGCTGCAAAACAACTGCAGACTACCATATATTTAGTGTTTTTAACCTTTCTATACAGTACACTAATTTTGGAAGGGTAGAGGCTTTAGTAGCAATATTGGAATCTGTCATAAGTACATGAAGGTAGGAGTATAAAGAGATTTAAACAAGGCACTGGGAAACACAAATAGAGACAGACAAAGAAAAGGGAAAATCTAGAAATACCCGATTGGGGTAAAGGTACAAAAATATTTCAAGGTAAGCCAGAGAGAACAGAAGCTGGGAATGCTGGGTGTGGTACAGCAGTGCAGCAGTGAGGTAGCAGTTTTCAGTGAGACCTTCAGGAGATTGCAACTCTGCCCCATTTGCACGCACCTCTTGGGGCTGAGTGATGAGGTTGTTAGACTCCAGGCCTAGTTGACTGTGATTCGGGTGACCTCTTCAACTCTTATCCCACTCTGGGGCCAGCAAGACTGCCACTGTTGCCTCAGAGGATGCCTGGGAGGAGGAGGAATGGCTGGACAGCAGTGGGCTCAGAAAGGGTTGGACTCGATGGGACAAAGGCAGATTCCTCAATTGATAACTCTACGAAATTCCTACACTAATCTGGTGAGGTGGGACTGCCAGATGAGGCACTCATGCTAGAGGCCAGGGAGGATGTGGGGGTCTTCCTTAGTGGAGACTGCAAGGAAGGTGGAAGAGGAACCCAGAGGAGGATGAAGCATCTTCTGATGGGGGACTTGATTCTCAGGGGGAGATATTTGGGAATTAGAAAGGGAGGAGAGAGGGAGGTAGGTAGGTGCATGTGTGGCACCACTGCCTGGAGGAATTGGAAGCAGATTCTAAGGATCACCATGGCAGCAGGATGAGAGGCAGAGCTGGGAACTAATGATCTGGCTAGGGACAGGGCTGGGATAGTGCATGGGGTTTTGGGAGCTGGGGAGGGGGTCTTAGGTTATATGCTCAGTGGCTTTCTCTGATGTGTTGCCTGTCTATGACATGGCAGAGGAGAAGGATCTAAGCACAAGGAGCTTCAACTCATGGCTGAAAGAATGATGCAAAGAGGGGTTCAGCTACACTGGGGACCGGAGACCCACCTGGGAGGATAAGGGCCTATACAGGGGTAAAGGCTTGCATCCATCTGTGAGAGGAACCACAGTCCTCAGTGAATAGTTTGTATGTTACTTTGATGAACATTCAACCTAGCTGAGGAGAGTGGTGGAAGAGATCAGGAGGCAAAAACTGTCATCCCCTCACAGGCTGAAGTAGAGAGTAAGAAAAACCTGAGAGGAGTGGAATCCCCTAGGATGCAAATTAATACAGGAAGCAGGGTGTACGTAATGAAAGAGGGATAGGAGCAGGTGTATAAAAAAGAGAGGGGGAAGGAGGAAAACAAAAAGGAAAAAAAGGGGTTCAAAAAAGAGTGGTAACAAAGCCTGGAAAGTCATGTGTGAATGCTAGAAGTCTAGGGAGTAAGATTCCAGACCTAGATGCCATAATAGCAGAGGTCAATCTAGATATTGTGTCCATTACTGAGTCATGATACACCGAAAACCATGACTTGGACATGGCCATACTAGGCTATAATCTGTTCAGGAAGGAAAAGGAAAGAATGAAAGGTGTGTGAGTGAGGGCATTAAAGCAACAGAGATACAGGAAATACAGTGGGGGGGAGAGGCACTGTGGGTCATGGAATGGAGCTTCTATTTGCACTGGTTCGATCTACAGACCTACAAAATGAAGGGGGTCATAATGTATGAATGGAAGCCATTGGCAAGATAGCAGAAAAGAGGAAGGTGCTGTTGGTGGGGGACTTTTAATCTGCTGGATGCAGATTGTAGCCTCACAGCTGCAGTTTCAACTGCAAGTAGGGCAATCTTGAACTCCCTGCAGGGGGCATTCCTCAGGCAAGTAGTCAGTGAATACAGTAATGATGGGGCAATACTGGACCTGGTAGTCAACAATAGGGACAGTCTTGAAGATGTCAAGGTGGGGGGCCACCAGGGGACCAGTGATCATCATACAGTATGGTTCAATACAAGGACAGCTCTAGAACTGAACCACACAAAAGCAAGAGTCCTGGATCTCTGGAGGGCAGACATTAAAAAGAAGGGTTAGTGCCTCAGAGATGGGGGGTGAACTGGGTGGGGTGGAGGAACTGTAGGGGAAACTAAAAAGGGCAATAGTGATACATAGATACATAGATACACAGACAGTGTCAGCAGATGAGGGCCTATGGACCACCCAGTCTGCCCATTTGAGCTTGTAAGTTCAGTTTATGTTTTCCTAGAAGTCTGTTGCCCCTTACCCCTGACCTCCAGAATTCCTTTATGTCTATCCCATGCATTCTTAAATCCCATGATTGTTTCAGCCCCCACCACTTCCTCTGGCAGGGTGTTCCACTTGTCCACCACCCGTTCTGTGAAGAAATTCGTCCTCACGTTTCCTCTGAATCGTCCTCCCTCCAACTTCATCCCATGCCCTCTAGTCCCGGAACATCTTTTTGCTTAAAAATAGTGTATTCCTGCACCCTGTTCCTCCCTGTAAGATACTTGGATGTCTCTATCATATCCCCTCTCTCCCTCCTCTCCTCCAGGGAGTACATGTTCAGTTCCTTCAACCTGTCTTCATAGGACTTGTAATGCAATCCATGCACCATCTTTCTTGCCCCCCTCTGAACCTTCTCTACCCTGTCTATGTCCTTACATAGGTATGGCCTCCAGAACTGTACACTGTACTCCAGGTGGGGCCTCACTAGTGTCTTGTATAGTGGAATTATGACCTTCCTTTTCTTGCTGGTGATGCCCCTGCCTATACATCCCAGCATCCTATTTGCTTTACCTGCTGCCTTGTCACACTGTTTCCCTACCTTGAGGTCATCAGAGATGATAACCCCAAGATCCCTTTCCTGCTTGGTGCATGCTATATCCTCACCCCCCAACTGATATATTGTGCCAGGGATTTTGTGCTCCATATGCATTATCTTGCACTTCTTTGCATTGAATTTCAACTGCCAAACTCCTGACCATTCTTCAAGTTTCTGCAGGTCCCTTCTCATTCTGTCTACACCATCTGGTGTGTCTACTCTGTTACAGAGTTTTGTGTCATCAGCGAACAGTGAAATTCTGCCTTCTAGGTCCCTGCCAATGTCACTGATGAAGATGTTGAATAGGACCCGGTCCCAGTACTGATCCCTGTGGTACCCACTGGTCACTCTTCCCTCTGTGGAGTGACAGCCATTTACCACCACCCTCTGTGTCTTGCCACCCAGCCAGTTACTACCTACCCACCACACTACTGTCCTGCCCACATCCATATTCCCCAGTTTGTGTAATAGTCTTCTATGTGGCACAGTGTCAAAGGCCTTGCTGAGTCCAGATAGGCCATGTCCACTGCCCTCCCCTGATCCACCTCCCTAGTCACCCAGTCAAAAAATTCAATGAGGTTGGTCTGACATGACCTCCCCCTGGTGAAACCATTCTGCCTTGGGTCCTATAGTCCATTGACAATGAGATGTTCCACCAATCTCTCCTTCAGTAGTGCTTCCATGATCTTCCCCACTACCGAGGTGAGGCTGACTGGTCTGTAGTTCCCTGCTTCCTCTTTGTTCCCACTTTTGTATAAAGGGACTACATCTGCTGTCCTCCAGTCTTTGGGTACCTCCCCTGTTTCCAGTGATCGGCTAAACAGGATAGCCAGAGGTTCAGCCATCACCTCTCTTAGTTCCTTAAGGACCCTGTGGTGCACCCCATCTGGCTTCATTGCTTTATCAACTCTTATTACTTCCAGTTCCTTCAGGACCCTTTCTTGTGTAAAGGGACTTGTGTCCATTTCTGCACCATTCTCACCCCTTGTACTCCCTTCAGACCCATTACCCTCCTCTTCCTCAGTAAAGACTGAGCAGAAATACCTGTTCAATATGTCAGCTTTACTGTTGTCATCCTCCAAGCGCCTCCATCCTCCCCTTCAGTCTCACTATCCCTCCCTTTGTCTTTCTTTTTTCACTTATGTACCTGTAAAAGGTTTTGTCCCCTCTACCCACTGATTTTGCAATGTGTTCTTCTGTCTGAGCTTTGGCTTCCCTTACTGACCTCCCTGCCTCCCTTTGCTTCTCCTGGTACTTCTCCCTATCCCCTTCTGCCTGTGTCTTTTTGTATTGCCTGAATGCAATCTTTTTGGCTTTCACTTTCGTTGCTACCTCTTTGGAAAACCATAATGGTCTCCTCTTCCTTTTCCTCTTGCTAACCTGCTTTATGCATAATTCTGCTGTTCTTGTAATCCCCATTTTAAATACTGCCCACTGTTCCTCAACCCCTGATTCCTGTCCCACTCCCCTTATTGACTCTTTCAAGTATCTCCCCATTTTCCCAAAGTCTGCCCCCCTAAAATCCAGGATATGTGTTTTTGTGTGGTTTGGTTCTGCTCTTTCTGTGATTTCAAACCACAATTACTGGTGGTCACTGTTCCCCAGGTGCTCCCCCACTGTTACCCCCCATCACACTGTCCCGTTTGTGAGCACAAGGTCCAGTATTGCCTTCTGCTGAGTTGGTTCAATGACCAGTTGCTTGAGGAAGGCACCCTGAAGGAAGTCTAGGATAAATCTGCTCCTAGTTTATGCTGCTGGGATGCTCCAGTCCACGTCTGGAATATTGAAGTCACCAACCAGTACTACCTCACCCTTGTCTGCCATCCTTTGGATGGCTAGCATCAGCTCCCTATCTGTTTCTTCCTCCTGGGCTAGTGGTCTATAGACCACACCTGTGTGGATGGCTGTCCCCATTTTCATTTCCAGCTTAACCCACAGTATATCTCCCCCATTTTGTTCCTCCTGGATCTCTGTGGCCCTTCTGTCATTTTTCACATACAGTGTCACTCCTCCTCCCTTCCTGCCTGCTCTGTCTCTTCTGAATATGTTGTAGCCAGGTATGGCCATCTCCCAGTCATGGTTATCATTACACCAGGTTTCAGTGATGGCCACAATGTCCAGGTCTGACTGCACCATGACAGCCTCCAGATCATCCATCTTGTTGCTAAGGCTCCTGGCATTTGCACACATGGCTTTCCATGATTTGACCTCCCTAGACTGTTTCACTGTTCTACTCCAGCCCCTTCCTTGGTTGTCCTTTATCCCTGGTTCTCCTTGCTGTCTGCCCTTCTGCTGAATTTTGCCCCTTTTCTGCCTATCCACATCTTGGGCACTAATCTCCATCTTTTGCACACTGCTTTGCAGAGATAGCCACTCCTCTGGTTCACTGGTTCCACTGCTAGCTATGGGGGATGAGCAAGTAGGTACCCTCCTTGCTGGCCTGCCACCCCCCTTTGCTAGTTTAAATGCTTGTCAATGTAGCATTTAAACTTATCAATGAGTGCTTGGATTCCCCTCCAGGATGGATGCAGGTCGTCAGGCTTGAGCAAACCTCCATCCCTCCAGGTTGGTCCCCAGTCACCAATGAATCCAAACCCTTCCTCACAGCACCAGTTCTTCAACCATGAGTTAAAGTTCCTGGTGCATGCACTCCTATGCTCTCCCTTGCCTCTCACAGGAGTACTTCTGAGAAAGTGACAGAAGTAGCTACTTGCTTGAGACCCCTCCCCAATTTCCTAAACTCTTCCTGAACTTCCTTTGGCTCCCCATTTGCCAGGTCATTAGTACCTAGGTGGATAATGACATCCAGCTCACCCTCCCGTCTTGCCTTCCCAGTGATCCCCAGGATCTTCCTTCCATCCCTCCATGCCATGGCACCTGGTAGGCACCTCACTTCCCTGTCCTCCCCCTCCTGTGTTCCTAGCTGGATCCATCTTATGATGGAGTCCCCCACCAGGATTCACTTCCTCCTCCTCTGGGGTCCACTGCTTTCTCCACTGAGGTCACCTCCTTGGCTAACCTCCACATCCTTTCCTTCCACTTCTCTGGGTGAAGTCAACAAGTGAAGTCAGTGAAGGCAACAAACTTCTGCATCAAGCAAGTGTGCAAATGAAAGGGGAAAAAGACACCACTATGGTTCTCAAAAGAGGTGGTGGGAAAGGTAAACGCTAAGAAGGGAGAATTCAGAAGATACAAGGACACTTAACTCATTGTCTCCTAGCAGACACCTGTAGGCATCAGTAAAATACACTGGTATGTCCTAAGGACATCTACAGAAGTTAGCTACTGACTTCCTGTGTGTCCTGGCAACGTCTGGAGAAGTCACTTATATATTTTAATATATAATGTAAAATAATATAATATATATTTGACTGCATAGCACTGTTGGAAAGGTAATTTTGTGCTGAACAACTTTGCCACTGATATTCTGTGTATATCATGTATACTTTAGGAGTTATTCGTATTTGTTTATGGTATGGTGTGTATGGCTTATGTTGCCTGTTTTAGTGAAAAAACATTTTTTTGCTGTTTCAACCAGCATAGAAAAAAAAAATTAAATTACATATTATTCTTTGCATACCACCACTGGAAAGGTAATTTTGTGCTGAATAACTTTGCCTCTCATACTTTGTGTCTAGCACTTACAGTTCTTGAACTATTAGGATTTGTTCGTAGCATGCTGTCTATAGCTTGATTTTGCATAGAAAGACCCAGGATTTACCATTAACAGTATACAGGAGACAAGTGGTACAACTTCAGAAAGCTCCTGTGGAGGCAATGAGTTAAAGGGAGGAGGAGAGGGAGGTGTATCAGTGGAAACAGAGGGAAGCAGTGAGAGCAATAAGGAACGCAAAGGTGAAAACTGAAGAATGACTAGCCAAGCCAGTAACAAAAGAGGACAAAGCATTTCTTTTATGTATGTAAGTGAAAGAAGGAAGAATGGGATTGTAAAGTTAAGAAGGGAAAGGTGGGGGGACTGTGCCGAGGAGGAACAGGAAAAGGCAGACATCCTAAACAAATACTTTCATTCAGTTTTCACAGAGGAAAGAGATGGGGAAGGGCCACAAAAATGTAACAGAAGCACTGGAAGGAAGGAGGTGGACGCTAGTCCATTTTTGAAAGAGAGGGTCCTGAAGGGACATGCAAACCTGGAAGTGGACAAAGCAATGGGGCAGACAGGGTCCACTTATGGGTACTGAGGAAGCTCAGAGAGGTACTGGTTGCACCTCAAAAGGCCCTATTTAACAGCTCATTGGAAACAGGAGTGGTCCCAGAGGACTGGAGGTGGGCATATTTAGTCACACATCACGTGGTTTGTGCATGCCATGAGTGTGAGGGTGCTGCTTGTTATGTTTTAATGCCTTTGAAATAAAGCATTTTTTTTCCATCCCTTCTATGACCCTCCGAAGTCGCATCCTCAGGATGCGCCAACAAAGCCTGACCCTACCGCTGCCTTTCCTGACTGCTCGGATTCCTCATCCTGCTGTGGATAGCTCCCCACATGGGATCGGGGTGGGTACACCCCCTAACCTTAAATCTCGTCTGGCTCTGAGGCAGCTGGGCAGGCGGAAGCAAATTGGGACTTTGCTTGGCACTTCCATCCCCCGACTCCAGAGGGTGTTTTTCCAGTTTTCTCTTGAGGACGTCACTCACCCAGACATCAAGGCACAAGCACTGATGTTGTGACATCCTCCCTACACAGTTCCATGCCCGGTAGCTTGCTATGCCCCAGGCCTCCACCTGGGACCAGTCATGTGCCGCGCTCTGACCTCCCCTCCTTCCCAGAGAAGGGGAGCTGTCCATGGGACACTCAACCCTTCTCCCCCACGCTGACCCTCCAACTCCTGGGCTCATTCCTGAACCCGGATCACTGGCGTCACAAGCGGAAATCCTACTGCTGTGCCAGTGGACTGGCTAAAGCATTTTTTATTAGACCAAGATTAATGGTCTTTTTTCTGGTACACTGTTTGTAGCCCGACTTCTGGTGGTTCAGGCTTGTAATTATATGCCAGTCATAGTATTATGGATTCAAGTGGGGAGGTCACGTCACATGAATCTGATAGAGTTCTTTGACTTGGTGACCAAGGAAATAGATCAGAGTGCAGCAGTGGGGGTAGTCTACCTAGATTTCAATGAAGCATTCAACACTGACACACATAGGAGACTAGTAAGCAATCTGGGTAAATTTAGGAGTGGGTCCAAAAGTTTTAATCTGGACAAGAAATTGGTTAAAGGATAGGAGGCAGATGGTGGTGATAAATGGAATCCACTCAGAGGAAGGGAGGGTGACCAGCGGATGCCTCTGTGTTCAGTTCTGGGAGTGATCCTGTTTAATGTCTTTGTAAGTGACATTACAGAGGAGCTGAAAGTGAAGGTCTGCCCATATGAAGATGACAGCAAACTATGCAATATTTGGACACTCCAGGGAGGTGGGCAGTGGAAAAGATGAGCAGCGAACTGAGAAAGTGGAGGAATGGTCAAGGATATAGTAGCTGGTTTCAATGCATAAATGTGCAAAATAATACACTTAATGCACAAAAACTCAGAGGTGGAGAACAAAATGGTGGAGAGGGGGGGTGGTACTGACAACCACAAATCAGGAAAGAGACCTGGGGTGATCATATTGGATAACCTAAAGGTGGTCAGGCTGTACGACAAGGCAGTTGGGAGAGTAAGTGGGATGCTTGGGTACATAGGGTGGGGTATTACCAGTAGAAAGAGGGGAGGTGATGTTGCCTCTGAATAGATCGCTGGTAAAATCCAGCCTAGAGTACTGTGTCCAGTTCTGGAGATCGCATCTCAGAATGGACATAGAGTTGAATCAGTCAGGAAGAAGGCAACAAAAATGGTGCAGGGTCTGCATCACAAGCCCTTTGGGGAGAGATTAAAAGATTTAAATATGTACACCCTGGAAGAGAGGAGAGAGAGGGGATATTACAGAGAACGAGTAAACAAGGTAAAAGAGGTAAGTAATTTTCAGAAAAAAAGGTGCTCAAGGACAAGGGGGCATGATAAGAAGCTGGAGGGGGCTAGATTCAGGAGAGATGTTTGGAAGTACTTCTTCACAGAAAGAGTGGTGTATCCCTTGAACAGTTCTAGAGTGGATGTGGTGGGGCAAAAACAATGGTGGGGTTCATGAAGGCATGGGATAGGCTTAAGGGAATCTTATGTAAAGGGGAAGTGGGGTGAATGGGCTGGAGATCAAGTAGACTCTGGAGTGATAGTGTAGGCAGAGAAAAATGGGCAGACGATGTAGGCAAAGTGGTACTTATCTGCTGGCAAATTTTTTGTATCTGTGTTTCTGTTTCTATGCCTGTACTTTTTCTCATTTACTCTCACTACTGGAGAAAAATTGCCAAAAACCATTACAAAGTTAACACAGTAGTAATATGAACCAGTTTTTATTTTGGGATGAATTAGACAAAACTGCTTATGATTTTTTTTTTCATTATCATAGACTGTATCCAGAAGAATTGTTTAATACCACTTTTCCTGAAATCTTTGGCTAAGTTCTGATAACTGCTCTTCAATGTTTGAGTCCTCAGAACAGTTTCTCCACATGCACAGAAAGCTATCCTAAAAGGAATCTATTGGTCAAAAATTAGGGGTGCACACTAGTAGTTCTGAGGTAAGTATTTGCAAATGTAGGCTTCTTATAGCCTGCAGCGTTGTCCAGGGCAGCAAAGAGGATGGGGTCTACAAAAACAATAGAACTAATTTCCAAGTAAAAAGTAAACTTAAAGAGCACCTTTCATAGTCCTTTTGACTTTCATGCATACATTACCCCTTCTTGCATTGATTCTCGAATTGTATTTGATTACTGTCCACTACAGTTAGTTTTTGCATTCTAAGCTGCTGAAAACTGCAGGGTGTACCAGAGCTTCTATAAAAAGCCTGGTGTTGCTGTGGGCCCAGGGTTGTACTGCTGACATCACTATGAGGCAGAGTCAACATAACAAACAAAACATATTGACAAGGAATTTGGATTTTGGCATAATGCATTGCTAACAGGGTGTCTTGGGGAAGGGGGAATACAGTATGTACACTGAGTACTGATAGTTTTCCCTTGCAGCAATGTTGCAACCACATTGTACGGCACAGTGTGAGTCACTCCTCTGCCCTATAGTGATGTCATCGGGTCCAGCAGCCCAGCAGCTGAACAGCAAAGCCAAGTGCAGCAGGGCTCCAAAACAAATCCAAATTATGGAAAGCAGAGTAAACCCTGGCCAAAAATAACAAATGCACGCACCCTTTCAGGTCTAGTACTGCATATAATGACTAAAAACTATAACATTTTGGACCATCATGAAAGGTGCTCTTTAAAGTAAGGGCAATATTGTTACAATGATAAAAGATTCCTTGGCATCACTGTGCTGCCCCATACACCCTGGATGCCATAAATGTAGTGCCCCAATATTACATAATCTTGTTCAACAAATGATTCTGCCTGAGATCATAGATGACCTCTTCCTCCCACCAACCCCCAAAAAATGGTTGGCATCAGATGGAGTCATCAGCAAACTCATTGTCATCCCACACATCTGTAAGTAAAATTGGGAATCAGAAATAAAAAAAAAAAATAGTTCTGCATAAGAATAAACTGAAAGTGCAAAATGAACATCTTGGATATCCCTTATGGAACTCAATGAAATCAATCAATCAAGTCTTTATTTAACCAGGCATTCATCATTGAGCAGAAGCTCATTTTCAAGATGGACCTGGGTGGAGCATGAACAATTGTATATACTGGTCAACACAGGTATTTACAAGGCAATACAGATAATACTGTTTACAGAGAGGAAGAAAAAGAAGTTCATACGTACATAGAATTATACAGATATTGTACATATTACAGGGTATTTACATACATAGAAGTGTCTATAGGAAGATAAAGCAGGTTATCTTAGGTTGCAGGAGGAAGTAACGGAAGAAAAAAAAATATACACCTGGTAGAGGTGAAGGTGGGTGGGGAAGGGAGGGAGGTAGAGGAAGAAAGGCTAGGAGGGCACGGTGCACAAAGAGGAGTTGTAACAGGATGTAGAGAAGGTGGATGGAGAAAAGGAGTATGTGTGAGCCCCGAAGTTGAATGCTATAAAGTACGGGGCATGGTAGGATGTCACAACCCAGGGGTAGTGAGCTCCTATCAGAGGTTGGGAAATGAAGGATAAGGGGATGGATGGGCCTAGTGTTGATTACACAGGGGGATAAGAGAGAGAACAATTAGGCTTGTGAGGAGCAAGCTGGGGAGTCAGTACTTAAAATTGTGTCTAGGCGTGGCTATATATCAGTGCAGACACCGGTGCTGGGTCTGAGTGGGTGAAGCAGTTACATACTTCTCTGATTGATGCGGAAATAAAGCATCTTGAAGGCATTTATACCAATTAGAGTGCTTAATTTGAGGTTTTGTAGATCGTTCCTTAAGGTGGGTACACGAAGCTTATGGCTGCCCTGCCGAAGCGGGATTTTGCTTTGGGTACTTTAAGTGTAATAGCTGAGTAACTTCTTAAAGTGTATTTCCCAATTATACTCAGGGGAAGACAGCAGGAGATATAGGAAGGCAGCTTATTAGAGATGGCTCTATAGGTCCAGAGAGCGGCGTTTCTGAGGTGCCTGAACTTTAGTGATGTCCACCCCACTGCCGCATATAGGGTGCAGTGATGCGTGTCGAAGAGAAGTCCCTTTATAAACCTCAGTGTTCGACGGTAGAGTGTGTCCAGTTTAGCCATGTAAGAGTAGGGGCATTGGCTGTAGAGGAAATCAGTGTAATCAACCAATGATAGGAAAATGGATTGGACCAGTTGTTTCTTGGCATCTCCGGTGAGAAATTGGTTGATTCTAAAAAACAGTCCAAGCCTTTGTCGAAGTCGTTTTAGCAAGTCCTCAATATGGTCAATGATGGAGAGTCTTTGGTCTATCCAAACACCCAGATATTTGAATTTTGTAACAAATTCTGGTTTTTCACCTAGAACTGTGGTAATTTGGGGAACTGTCCCACTGGACACAGGGTTAGATGTATGGATGAAAGGGGAGAAGACCATCACTTTAGTTTTTTTAGTGTTAAGGAGTAGGTTTTTTTGGAGGAGTTGGCTTTGCAAAAGGTTGAATTCTGACTGTAGGTCATTGCAGGCAGCTTCAGGTGTTGGGCGACTCACGTAGAGAACTGTATCATCTGCAAACAGATGGATGTTGGCTTCTTTTATACAGTAGTCAATGTTATTAATGTAGATTGCAAAAAGTAAGGGCCTTAATATAGAACCTTGAGGTACCCCTCTTTGCAGAGTTTTTAAGTGGGACAGGCCTCCTTTGGCTGTAACTTGTTGAAGGCGCCCTGTAAGATAGTCAGTAAACCAGTGCAGAGAGGAAGGGTCCACACCTATGGTTTGAAGGGAGGAGAGGAGCAGACTATGGTTGATGGTGTCAAAAGCCTTGCTTAGATCAAGGAAAACAGCACAAATAAAGTTTTTGCTCTCAAGATTACGCTGCCAGTCATTAGTAACTTTGGCGAGGACTGAGATAGTGCTATGTTTAGCTCTGAATCTGGACTGCATAGGGTTTAGCAGTTCCCTAGACTCAAGGTGAGTCCTTAGTTGTGCATTTACAATTTTCTCTAGGAGCTTGGACAGGACCGGAAGGAGAGAAATTGGCCTGTAGTTATTGAGATCTGCAGGGTCACCTGATTTGAACAGTGATATGACATGTGCTGTCTTCCATATAGGTGGTAAGGTGCCCTGAGACAGGGATAAGTTAAAAAGGTGGGTGACAGGTATTGCTAGTACGTGGTAGGCAATTTTTAGGAAGTAAGGGTCAAGGGTGTCGGCCCCAGCACTTTCTAGTATCCAGCTGAAGCAAGAGGTCCTCTACCTCTTTCAGTGAGGCAGGTTGAAGCGAGAAAGGCAGCAAAGCTATCGGAATTTCAGGCAGTTGGCTGGCAGTCTGGAGCGAAGTATGTTTGCAGCGGAGTTATCAAATGCCATGCCTGCAGTAGCAAAGTGGTTATTGAATGCATCAAGTATATCCATCTTTTCGGTTATAGTTGAGTTGCCAGAGTAATCCTGGTCGGGAGTGAATTTCCTGGGGAGTGGCCTAGCAGATCATTGATTGTGTTCCAGAGCATGATTGGGCTCTTTGTGGCAGAGTTGAGTTCGGATTTGAAGAAGGTGGCCATCGATTCTCTGATTGTTTTGGTACATAAATTTCGTAGTCTCCTGAACTGGTCCCAATCCTCTGCAGTGTTCAGTCTGCACACTTTTTTCCAGAGCTTATCTCTTTCTAGAAGCAAGGACTTGATCTGAGGGGTGAAACATTTACAGGTTTTAGTCCTAGTTCGAACTTTAATCAGGGGAGCATACTTATTAAGGGCCCTTGATAGAATGTCGTGGAAGATATTGTAAGCTGACATAGTCGTTTTGGCCAGGTAGAAATCTTGCCACTGAGGGGAGTACTTAAGCTCGTTCAGGTAGGCATGTTCATTGAAGTTGTGCCTGGATCTCTTCATAGAGAACTTGCTGATGGGTGCTGGGTTGTTGGTGGATCTTACTCCCACAATAAAACAATGGTCGCTGGCGTCTGAGAAGAAGACATCAGCATGGGAGAAAAGATGAGGTTTGCTCACCATTAGCACATCCAAAAGTGTACTTTTACTGGGGTTCTTCATGTTTGGGAGTGTTGGTTCAGTAATAAGTTGCGTCAGCCCATGTTCATCACAGAAGGATGCAAGGGGGTAGCTGTGTTAGAGAGCCAGTCAAAGTTGAGGTCTCCTAAAATAATAGTTTCTAGCAGCCCCTGCCCCAACTTGTCACTTAGATATGACACAAGCTGTAGGCCAGCAGACGGTGGTCTGTAGCATCCTACTACGCAGAGTGCAGTAGTCTGTGTAATTTCCACTTTGAGAGTTAGGCATTCGAATTCGCTGGCGACAGATTCTGAGGATAAGCAGAAGGCAGAAAATTTGTCTTTAAAGTAGATAGCTACCCCTCCTCCTCCTCTGGCATGCCTATCAGCTCTGAACAAGGCATAGTTGGGGATGTTTACTTCTCTATCAGTGGTGCTGGGTCTAAGCCTAGTTTCAGAAATCACAAGTATGTCAGGAGAGGTATGATTTACCCAGGTTTGTATTAAGGCTATCTTTTTAAGGAGGCTACATACGTTAATATGCAAGAAGCTTATTCCTTTTAAATTTGCTAGTTCTGCTGGTGAAGCAACAGCTTCGGGGGTGCCAGGGTTGAGTTCTACGTTGCCTGAACATAGCAGGAGGATAAGTAGGATTTTTCTAAGAGCACTAATTATAAGCTTATAATTCCTGCCTTTCTCCCATCTAGTAGACCTGATGTTTTTAGGGACTGGAAAGTAGCTACCATAGAAGAGCTGATCTGTTGTAGCAAGAGCTAGTACCCCTACTGCAATAGGCGGGGAGGAGATAGAAGTCTGCGTGGTGGGAGGTGGGCCTTGTGCTGGGGGAGTGTTATAAGTACTACTGGTATGTGTGGTCCAAGAGCAGGGTTCGAGGTATCGGTACCTGGAATCATGGAGCAATTAAAGGATAAGTTGCCATGTGGTATACAGCACAAGGTGCCATTGTAGACCAAATGTGAAGGTAGTTCAGGTGTCCAATGCTGGGCAGCTGGTATCAGCAGAAGAAGGGACAGTATAAGGAGACATATAGGACCCGACATGATGGTACCTCAAAAAAGTAGCCACTCAATTAGTGCAGGGGCCATTGGGGTTGCTGGATTAATGCAGCTTATCAGTAGCTTTCCGATCCAGGTCGACCCGAATTTGATAGCATTAAAAATATTTAGTGGTGAAGGCACAGCCAAGGAGAGCCTATGCATTTTATTAAGGCAAGGCCCTGAGAATTGGATCCCGTAGGCTGGACAGAGAAGAGGGGGATCACGAGCTAAGTCTCTATTGGTGGGGCACTGCACCACGGGACGTGGACTAATAGTTTGGCAGGAGCTACTGTATTTAATAATCAGCGGAGGTGGGGGAGGGGGCGGTCAAAAAGGTTGTGGCAGTTGCTGTACCTTGTAGGGCCTTGGATCCTTGTCTGTGGTCTCGAGCATCGGCTAGAGGGGCGGCGACCGCCCGGTAGTTGGTAATCCTGCGGCTTAGGAGCTGGGAGCCTGGGTGGCAGTTCCTCGGCTGAGGGAGAGAAGGAGAGTGAGGATTAATAAAGAGGATTCACATAAAGGGTTAGACAGAACAGTGGGGAGTCCAAAATTTGCAGAACAAAAGGACGTGTATTACTTTGGTGCCCAAAAGTGTCTCGGGCCAGTGCACGTATGCAGAGAAAGGGCTGTAAAACATTGGATTTCTTTCCCAAACCACAATTCGAGTCCTTTCAATTACAGACTGGGTTAACACTTCAGCTTTTTAACATTTGTCCCAACATAAACATTTTTAGGGTTTAAAATCAAAGATCAGAAGCCAGCTTTTGCCAGGGACTAATCACAGCGTGGTCTGAGAGGGAGCTCGCAATCCGGTTGGTTGCGCAGTTGCCTTACCTTATAGGGCCTTGGGTCCGTGTCTGCAGTCTCGAGCGTCAGCTAGAGGGGCTCCGACCGCTAGGTAGCCGGGAATCCCAAACAGTGTTTAGAAAGTTCTCTACCATATAAATCACCAAATTCCTGTATGCTGGATTCTAGTGTACATTGATCTCATATCAGTTCTGACCCACATAAAACTAGCATCCTAGTTAAAGTTTTCAAAGGGATTTCATCACCACTATTGTGTCCCCAAGAAAAGATTGTACAGGTAATACAATTTGTTTTCAGAAATTGTCAGCATATATAGATATGTATTTGGTCAAGGAAGCTATACTGGGAAATAACAGAATGATTAGAAGGGTGCTGAAAGTGATTATGAATCTTAGGAATGGTGTACATTGTAGGGGCAGATGGAAAATCCTGTTTCATATACAGATACTCTTGTCTAGTAATCCAGCAATCAGAGACAGCAGTCTGAAGGAATTAATCCATCTGAGATGTGAACAAATCTATTGGATCACCTTCTAAGAGTCTATGAGAATTAGTATCACTGAGATAGTCCAATATTTCCTGGTGGTAAATGTCTTAATTTATTATCACTATCTGACTGACTTTGTCAGCTGGCTTGTCTCAATGTAATGGGTATTACATAGTTGTTCTAGTCTTGACTTTTCTTCGATCAATAAGTTGGATATTTTTGGACACTAGCAATGGTAAAGGAAATCATTACTTTCACACATAGCCAGTTTATAAAAAGCAGTTGTAGCAAGGGAATCAAGGGAAAACATTTTTTTTCAGGGCAGAAGGCTGAGTTGGGTTTGAAGTTTCTGTCTTTTGTGTACTTATACCCATATTTGCTGCTGACCCCATCAGATCAAAATCCATATTAGATTGTTGCTGGGGTGTGGAATTATCTACTGCTGCATCAGTTGTGTAGTTCATCATGTCAATACACAACATTATTCCTGTACTGACAGGAGTTAAATAGGAACTTCACTATTTGAGTAATCTCTTTGTACATTATTAGTCGTAGTGCTTCATTATATCCCATTATTGATTTTCTTTTCAAGTCTTTTCTCTAAGTCCTAGATTTCTGGATAGTTTTTACAAGTCTACAAATATGTTACATTTATTTACTGACTGAACAGGGACAAATGATAAACTTTGAATCAGGAGATTATAGCGCACCGGTGTAAGTTGATGGGATGAATCACTGATCACTAGACTTTTTTCCCCACACAGTGTGTGTCCCTTTGTATTGTTAGGGCCTGTTTATTTTTTATTTTTTGCTCCCAGCTCCCCCCCCCCCAACAGCTTGCCCTATTTGTTTTCTGTCTGTGCGTTCTTGTTATTCTCATTTGTTTTGTCCCTCCTTGGTAGTGGTTGTATCTGAGTTGTATCTAAAAAGATACTCTCTTAGGGTAAGTAATAATATGTTTCTGAAGTTGAATTACTTTGCTGTGACATAACTGAAATGTATAAGTAGCTCACTAAGGTGAACAAAATGAAGGTGCAGAGTCTGTTTCGTATGAGGAAGAGCACCAGAACAAGGAAGCAGGCTAAGAAGCTCCCGGGGAGGATAAGAGGAAATATGTCTTAATGGAGAGGGTGGTGGACACTTGTAACAGCCTGGCAGAAGAGGCAGTAGGGGTGAAAACAGTGGAGAGGTTCAAACATGCATGGGATAGGCACATGGGTAAAATAAATGAAGGCAAGGGAGAAGTTTGGGACACCTGTGACCAAATAGAGTACAGGGAGTTGTGTTAGGCAAGTAAAATAGGACAGGCTAGATGGTCCTTCTGGTCTTTTTCCTGCTGTTACATTTCATGTTCCTGTGTTTTTATTCCTTTTTACAGAATATCTGGGTCTACCATGGTTTTATGATCTGTACTTACATGACTTATGATCCGTCTCCTGACTGAGCAGGAAGGAGAAGTACAAGCATACCTACAGTATACACCTGTTGTTCCTGATAATCAATAATGACCTAAGAAGCTTTTTTATTCTTTACAAAAGTAATCTGGCATACATTCACTATGGATTCTCAACACTGCTTACTGTATATATTTCATTAACACAATGCCTGTAGAAGAAACCTTATCCACTGATGAGCCACTAGCTACCTACTGTTTTTATCTGTACTTTTCAAGACTAATACAGTTACAGCATAGTACAGGTTCAGTTTGAAAATCATCAATTTTCAAATTTATGGAATAGATCCTTAATATTACCTAAATGGACCCTGCATCTTGATAAAGAACCTTCAGGACTCATAGCACTGTGAGTTGGTCACTGTTTTCTTTCTTTCATGAAACAAATAGTGCACTTGCATTTAATTTTGCTTTTTGTGCTTTTCTTTCTGATTAGGTCATGGTTTTCAACAGAGTTTCAAGGACCAGCATGCTGGAAGCAGCATTTGGTAAGAATGCGTAGGGAGATCAAAAAGGGACATGACACTAGTGAAAGGAAGATGGTGAATAGTTAACAGGGTAAGGAAGGGAAAGGCATGTAGGGAAAGCAGCATTTGTTTGGAACAGATATTGTATGGTTAATATTACCTAGAAAATGGGCACCAGGCTAACATCAAAAACTAAGCTCACTGATTGGCTGTCACACCCTGGCACCGGTGTTATTTTTTAACAACACCCAGTTAAAAACAAGTGCCAGTTCAGGGTGCCCCATTACTTATGCTATTACTGGGAACTCCGAATTGTGGCACTGAGCAGCTGCCATTTTTTTCTTCCTGCTTAGCATCCCTCCTGTCCTCTCCCTGATCATCTAGCTGCTCTTCCTAAAACCTGCACAAAACTCAAGATTTCACATAATACACCTGGCTTATTTTTACTGTTCCCTCCTATGTCACTTCACAGCTCTCAACTCTCCAGCAGCTCTTTTTTCCACACTTTGGCTAACCCACTCGTTATCATCACACCACACTGACTAATAGTACCATGGTTCATTTGGAGTACCGCAATGTCTTCTATCAACCAGAATTAAGTAAATAAATATTTTTTAAAAATTACTCTTTTTCTGTGTTATGGCATTTGAAGACACAAATGAGAGATGAAACCATGCTACCGCCCGCTCCACCTGTCACAGCACTCTACACTAGACACTATCACAAACTTGCTTGATCTCCATGTAAATACAGCTTCTGACCTTCCTTCGACATCATGCAAAGTCTCACGCCTCTCCACCACACTTCCAGACAAAACAAAGTCACACAGCTTGAGCACAGAACTAAATTAATTTTTTTCTTTCTTTTTTGATGGTTACTACAGGGTGTCACTTGACAAAATAGCTCTCTCTGTGGAAGAGAGGAGTGACACAACTAAATGGAACAGCATACAAGCTTAGGGACTACTTAACAAAACATGTTTTTTTCTGCACTATCAGTTTACAAACAGATTTTCTCTGATAATTTATTACTCACTTAAAACTTACACACATCAACATTTTCTAAGTGTAATAATACCCTTCAGTGTGGGTGTTATGGGATATAATGGACCATCCAGGGGCTATAAGGCCCTCCGCCTGCAGCGTCAGGCCTCATTACGCCCCTGAGCAGTCCGTTATATCCCAATAACGCCCACCCTGTTGGGTATTATTACTTACGTAATGTGTTGGTTTTGCAGTATTGAAGGTGCAGCAGGTTAAGGCTGTTGATGTTAAGGAGTCCAATTGTCTTGCAAGTGTGTTCTTTTTTGGGGGTAGTTTTGTTCTATCCTGCATGTGTTTTTACTTCTGATGTATACAGTATACTGTACATACTGAAATTGCTGTGATATGTATTCTTTAATTTCTTAGTGTTTGTGTGTGTGTGTGTGTGTGTGTTAAACATGGGCTATGCAGGGGGGACCTATGTTATACATGATTTATGTACACTATAGCTCTTTGACCATGGGTAACCTCAGCCTGTGATAAACATGGGATATGCAGAAGGGACCTGTGTGATACATGATTTATGTACACTAGTGTTATTTGACCATGGATAGCCTCAAGAGTGGCATAAGCCACAAGTGAGTTGCCCAAGGGAAACTGCATGGGTGTGCATAAATCATATATCACACAAGATCTGCCCTGCATATTCCATTTATGAAGTAGCCAAGCATCTTATGTTTGTGTTTTTTTAAGTGCTCATTTTATTCTTTTAAACTGAGAAACTGGAGGGATTTTTTTATGAAATGAAAGTACTCTGCTTGCTTTCACCTCCGTTGCCATGTCTGTTGGCATGGATGCCATGCCATGATGTCATTGTGCCATGCCATGATGCCATTGTAGATGCCACAATGTCGACACTGATTTGTTTAATGGCAGCAGTTTGAGAACTGCAGTGAAACATGGTGGGGGTCTTTAGTGAGTGAGTGAAGCAGTTGGTTAGAGCTACATGTTGACAGCTGTGCAATAAAGAATGTGATATGGATTTCTTGGTTTTGATTCCTTTCATTAAAAAAAAAATATGAATTGTTTCTTCTGAGATTCAGAGTTCTTGGCAACATGGAGTGTGATCAAGTGACCTGAAGCAGTCCGAGCATCCAAGCAGGACAATCCATGTTGGTATGAAAGGGAAAAAAAATGAAATAATGCCTTGTAATTGTTGAGAGTCTTATGTCACCATTTGAGATTGCTTGTGGGTATGGTAAGAATTTTTCTGAGCAGCAGAGTTGTTGGCAACATGGAGTGTGATTGAGTGACCCAGAGCAGTCCGAGTGTCCAAGCAGGACAATCCATGCTGGGTACTAGGAATAGGAAAAAAAGAAACCAAATGATACCTTGCTATTGTGAGGAGTTTTATGTCACCATTTGAGATTGTTTGCACTCATGATAAGATGGCAATGTTTAGCTCATCTAAGAGAACTGAGGTGGGCAGCTGTGCAGGTGGGTGGGGTGGAGAAGGAAATGAGCAGCATGTGGTTTGAGCTTGGAAAAAAAAGTTGAAAGTAAAAACAAAATGCTCTGTGCCTGCTGCTAGTTAGCTCTGTGTGTGTGCGTGCTGGGGTAGCTCTAAGTAAGTATTTTGATAGAGTTACTGCTATTTTTGTTGTCTGCTGTGTTTCTCTGAAAGTGACACATGCTGAAAACAAAACCACAGTAGTTGGAAGAAGTGTCAGTGGGCTAACTAGGATATTATGAAGTAGAAACTGAGTACATAAATGGATGATGAGATAGCAACTGTGTACATGAATGTGTGATTATACATTTACATCCACAGTTTCTCAGATAAATTGATTTATCACCCTCTGTTTATGTCCACACCTATTGCAAAGCAAACAAAACAATATGTATATATATATATATATATATATATATATATATATATATATATATATATATGTGTAAATATATACACAGCACATACACTATATATATATATATATATATATATATATATATATATATATATTAGAGGCAAAAAACTCTGTTTAATGCATCAGTTAGGGTTGTTCCACAGTGACAAAAGCGAGAAATTTGATGTAAGGGTTGAAACCCCTTTGCACCCCTCAGCCCACCCCCAACTGGAATCGGGGTGTGCATTGGGAATCATCGGTCCTAACTGTCACCCCATTCTCTTATTCCTCAGCTTCTTTCCACATTTGATGGGGTGACACTAAGGGCCGATGACTCCAATTAACACCCCGATTCCAGTTGGGGGGTGGGCTGGAGGGGTGCAAAGGGGGTTTCAACCCTAACATCGAATTTCCTCACTTTTGTCACTGTGGAACAACCCTAACTGATGCATTAAATTGAGTTTTTTGCCTCTAATTTTCCTTCTTTTTGAAAATGATAATGAGAAATAGTGAATGTAATGCAGCGGGAGGCTGAGGGGTGATGTCTTGTCACATTGTAACATTGTGCCCATAAGCGACAAATCGTATACACATGGTGACACAAAGCAAAACAGAAAGAGAAACAGTACTGTAGACAGAAATGTTAAAAACAACAGAAATGCAACTGCAAATGAAAACGCAAAGGGTAACACACATGGTGGCGTAAATGTGAACGGTAAGTGAAATGGGTACGGAACCGCAAGCAGAAACGGTAATGGTAAGAGTAATGTAAGTGCACAGGCTGGTTTTCCCCAAAAGCTGTATAGACAAAGACAGAGAGTAGAAAGAATGTATGCAAAATAATGACTCTCGGAACACAAAAATCAGTAGTTGTAATAGTAAATTGCTTATATCTCAGTAACCGTACGACATAGAAAAAAAATTTAAAAGTCATATGTATTATCACTTTCCTGGCTAGTTTTAATAATTTTTTGACAAAAACTCTGTATCTCGCACCGTTTTTGAGATACGGGCCCTCAAAAGCCTTGATGACATAATGTTATCCTATGGGAAAAAAACAGAAGTTCGGACTGCCATAACTTTTGAACAGTTTAATATTTTTTCACAAAATCTTCAAAAGGCACATTGGGGACCCTGGCTGCACATTCTCTGAAGATTTCAGGCCAGTTGCGCAAACTGTGCGACCTGTAGGCGCGACCGTAAAATTCCAGAAAAAGCGGAAACGCAAGCACAGATCATGCTTAATAACTCCACAGCTGTGTATCTGACTGGTACAAAACTAGACAGATCCCAAGGCGTATGGGTCTTGATCATGTATTCCAAATTTCAGGCAAATCTGTCAAACGGTCGAAAAGTTATTAAGGTGCAAAATTTTGGGTTTAACATGTAAATGGCTCCTCAACCCTAACTATGGTAGCACTACCGTGCTACCATAATATATAAATAAATATATATATATATATATATATATATATATATATATATATATTTAAAATGAGTACGGAAAATCAGTGAAAATCCACTATCCTGATTGGCTGAAACATGTCGCATGACAGTGCATAATTCCACAACGGACACACGCCTTCCATTATGGCTGCACGCCTGAACTACTTTCCAGCCCTCTAAACCTTCTCACCAGCAGTGAGACCACTCCACACCTGGTGCAGTTAGGCAGCCACATACATGCGCGCGCGCGCGCACACACACACACACACACACACACACATATGCAACTGGCACCCAAAGGCATAACTAAATATACCAGTAGTAGTCCCACACTGTACAAGCTGATGTGCTTGATCATGCCATCAATTTTTAAATAAAACGTAATTTAAAAATCAAATCCTGCCTGCCATTTTCACAGTCTCTTAGTGTAGAGCCACTAACTTTTATTGCTGTAAGCAGTGTCACCAAGCAGTCTCAATCCTACTAAAAATATAGTGGCAGGTATTTAACAGAAACCTAGCTGTGTACAAAAAAGCAAGATAACATACATTTCTTTTAGTTTTCTGTTCCTGCTTTCTGTGAAAAAAAGCTCCATTTGTAGGGAGTAGAGTGATAGTGGAGCACTTTCACTTTTCATTGCCAAAATATAGTGTGAGCGAGTGGTGCGCATTGCAGAAAGTGACAACCTGTTAAGACTTCAAAGTAAGCCCCTATCTGTTTAAAAAATATTAAAAGTGTGTCCCTCCTGTTAGCTTGCCTTAGGTTTCAGTAATGGAAGCTGCAGACTGTATCCAGAAGGGAGCGAGGACAGACCGAGTGAGTCGGCAGCTTTAGAAAGGTAGTCAGAAGCCAGAGTGAGTGTCGCCATAGCAACACTGGCTCTGGCTTCCGACTACCTTCCTAAAGCTGCAGACTCGCTCGGTCTGTTCTCGCTCCTTTCTGGATACAGTCTGCAGATTCTGTTGCTGAAACCTAAGGCAAGCTAACAGGAGAGACACACTTTTCATATTTTTTAAACAGAGAGGGGCTTACTTTGAAGTCTTCAGAGGTTGTCATTTTATGCAATGCGCACAGCTCGGTCACACTATATTTCGGCAATGAAAAGTGAAAGTGCTCCATAATCACTTGACTCTCCCTACAAACGGAGCTTTTTTCACAGAAATTAAGGGCAGAAAACTTAAGTTCTATTACTTTTTGTACACAGACGTGGTTAGTTAAATCCTCTGCCACCATATCATTTAGCAACTACATTTTAGCAATTACAGTAAAGTGCTCCCCAATCATGCTCACCTTCCTCTCCCCTACAAATACCACCTTGTTTCACAGAAATGAAGTAAATGCAAAAAAAATTAGTTCTCTTATGTTTTTCAACACAAGCTTAACTTAAACCTCTGCCAGCATATCATTTACCAGCTAGAGAGAGGGATTATGTTTTCCACCCACCCCCAAAAAAATGTGTGACCATTTTATAAGGTAGATAACCCGTTCTAGGGTGTGTGGTCACGCTCTGATATATGCACACTTTGGGTGGCTGAATGCACTTGGCCTGCGGCCTCATGCATCACAACACACACCAGTGCGTGCATATATCAGAGCGCGACCGCACACCCTAGACTGGGTTATCTATTACATATATATATATATATATGTATATGTATATATATATATATATGTGTGTATATACATATATGTGTCTGTGTATTTATATGGGCATCATGCAGGTATGTATATTGTCTTATGTACATATGTTGTATATATTGTTGCCACACTCTGCAATGCTATTACACTATGAGGCTGCTGCAGATTCACACCTTAGTTAAAACTTTCAATTTACATTTACTTTTATCAGTTATTAATGCAGGAGACACCATGATACAGTATTTCATTAACAGTGGGCTCCTGCTTTTAGTTACTTTTATAGATGGGAGTTTAAATTTGAGCATGAACTCTCCTGTTCCTTAAAACCTCAAGTCACATTTTCTCCCTCGCAGAAACTGATAAATGTAAATAACTGAATGGGAAACTTAAAAATGAAAACAGCTAAAATCACCATCTGTCTTTTAAAAAAAAAAGTGGTATAAAAACAGAACAGGTTTGTCTCTTCTCGATAATTACCATAACCCCTTTCACTTTTTTATAATTTGTTTATGTGATATTGTGCAACTCAGAATCAACATATCATGTTCTGTGGAATCCTGTGCCTGTGATACCCAGTTGTTACAGCTGGAAAGACTGAAGCACAGGGTATGGTGGTGTTGAGAGAACACTTGTGAGGCAGTGTGGTCTAAATGTTCGAGCACTGGTTTGTGAGTTAGGAAATCGTAACCTGATATTCCACTTTATCGAATACTTTTTGTGTGTCCTCGGGCAGATCACCTTACCTCTCAGTGGTCCAGTCTACCCAGCTGTTGAAATGGGTAGTAGTAAAACCTTGCTAGAAATGATATGTTATAACTCAGTTGGGCTATCCTTGGTAATTAAACAATAAGAAGAAACTGGCTTGCTCATGGTCACAAAGTAAGGAAGTGCTTGCTATGGTATTTGAACTTTTATCTTGGAACTATATGAACTTGATATTTATATAGTTTGAATCTGTGCTTGCCTGATTTATAGTTCAGTGTTCTAAGTATTGAAATGCAGCCTATTCCCTGTATGACCTACCCAAATCCCTATTCTTCATCTTACAAAATTGTCTTGTCCAAAAAAAAAAAAAAAAAAAACTGTACAAAGAGCTGTGTGGAATTTTCAGTTCCACTTATGCCAGAATTCCACAGAATTTGAAAAAAAAAGATTATGCCTGATTCCAAAGGATTCCATCAGAAGTAAAATTACAAAATGCTAAAATGGAAATTAAAAAAAAAGGCAGATTAGTAGACCTCAGTTTACAAAAAACTCAGAATAGTATTCAATCTTTTAAATACATAGAAGAATTATTTTCCACAAACCACATAATATTGTGTGGATTACGTAATTCATGCAATAGTATTCCATAGATAACATAAAATGCATTTTTGAGTCCATAGAATTAAAAAAAAGAATTTCTGAAATACATTTTGGAAGCAGAATTTTCATTTTGCATGAATGCTGCTGGCAGAATTCTACATTCTGCATGGCTCTACTAGCATTTCATCATACCTGCATGCAAAAGTGTAACAACATCAACATACAGTTTACTGACTTACACTGTCATCCTCTATTGTATTCAAATATGGGGAATCATCCCTTTTTTTTCTTTTCCTTGCTCTTGGTCGTTTGTTCTTATGCAGCCTATGAACATAATCCTATATTTCTCCTGCAATGTGTGTCTAACATGCATTATTTTTTATTAGTTGATTCAGGCTCGTCTGCTGTGAAATATTTTGAGAAATATGTTGCATGAAAGATGCCATCCACAACCAAATAGTTGTGTCATCTGCTTTCTTAATTGTAGTAATTCACTGTAATGAGATTTGCAAGTAGTATTTTCTTTACTTGTTATTCTGTCACCCAGCTTCACAAACATCATTTTATATATTAAGTTGTACCAGCATGTTCAAGTTGCAGCAGCATGTTCATTGTTGAAATAACTGATATTTTTTTCTTAATTAAATCCAATATAGGGGAAAGGTAAGGTCTAAGTAGGCACTTTCTTGCATATGGCCTCACATTACTACAACATGTTTTGCTTAATATCACAGATTATTGTTTCTGTACCTGCCTGTCATAGAAAGTCTGTACATGATTCAGCCTAAACTAAAATCATTGGCATGCGATCATAACCATTGCCATGGGTTTCTTAGGCAAATCTCTGGCTGACATGCAAACAGAGAAGAGAAAGAAGTCAGTGCCTCTGCTGGGACATGAACCCAGGCCACCCAGAATACCATTTTGACTCACTACCAATTGCACTACCAAGGCAACTGGAAACTGGGCCATCCAGGAGCACATTACTCTTTCTCCAATGCTCAGCCTTGTGCTGCACAAATAATTACATTTTGAATCACAAGAGTGTATTGCAAGGGGTATATCCTCGAGGAGGGAGGAGGTGATTCTGCCACTGTATAGGTCATTAGTTAGACCACACCTGGAGTACTGCATGCAGTACTGGCTCCCGTATCTGAAGAGGGACATTAAGTTACTGGAAGGGGTGCAGCCCAGGGCAACAAAGATGATCAGGGGGCTGGCAGACTTATCATACGAGAGGAGGCTGAGGGAGTTGAACATGTACTCACTGGAGGAGAGGAGGGATGAGGGAACATGATTGAAACCTTTAAGTACATGAAAGAAATAAACAAGACAGGTACAGAGGGGCTGTTCAAAGTAAAAGAAGGGAGGGACACCAGGGGTCATGATATGAGACTGGAGGGAGGAAGGTTCAGGAGGGAGATGAGGAGACACTTTTTTACAGAGAGGGTGGTGGCTGGGTGGAATGCATTACCTGCAGAAGTGGTATACAGTAGAACAGTGGACTGCTTCAAAAGGGGATGGGATAGGACAAGGGGGAGGGTCAGTGAATGGGAAGAGTTGAAGCGAGGGGCAGCTGCAGAATAAGAGGTGCTAACTGCACATTTGAGCAGACTCGATAGACCTCCAGGCCTTTACCTGCTGGCAAATTTCATATGTTCTTATGTTCATATGTTCGTAGTGTGGTGTGCATATTTATGGAACACATACACACAGAGGAGAGAAAGAAGTGCCTCAGCTGGGACTTGAACCCAGACTGTCCAGAATACCATTCCAGTTGAGGTACCAGCTGAGCCACCAAGGTAACTGGAAACTGGGCCAATCCAGAGCCCATTATTCTTTCTCCAATGGACAACATAGTTTATTAATCCTTTTATTATTTAGTGTTGTTTGTTTGTTTTGGTATGTATGGGCAGCAAAAATGTAAAGAAACCTCAAGGATTTGCATTTACAGGTTTTTCATGTTTGTTGTGAAGAGATTAAAAAAACTGCTTTGCTTGTGATGTGAATTACTGTGGGTCAATATTTCCTATAACAAAACCTGTGAACCCAGTCAGCATGGGTGACTGTGTAGTAGTGTAAAGCTCTGCGTCTTGGAAGACCAGGATTCTGGAGTAGAATTTTGCAGATAGTGTATAATTTGATAAAATGGTATCCTTGGACACTCAGACAGTACACTATCTAACTGTATTTGACCTGCTCGGTCTCTGTACAGGCCATGACAGAATGTACAGTATTTACGCAACCCTATTCCATGGTCACTTATATCTTGTCCCCCCCATGCTTGTGGAGACTAGAAGCATTTGCTGTCTTGGGGATGGGGATGGGCTGGCACATGTTACTGAAGAACATTCTGTGGACAGGTCATTGCTGGGACTTGTTATTAATCTCAGAGATGACCAGTCTCGTACCAGTCATTGTCAAGGTGAGATTCCTCAAATGGCACTAAAGGTGAGGACTGATGGCAACAGGGTATAATGGAACATGGAAAAACTGTGTTTCAAATCCCCTCCATCAAGTCTTTCAGGAAACAAATATTCTGATCTTCATGTTTGATTGTAAATATTATATTTTTACATTCTTTATTTAGTGCCTATTTGTGCACCACATACAATAAAAGTTTAAGTTATCTCCTTAATTCATTATATTATAGGGTATTAAAAGCCAGTTATGGAACAGTGGTATTATCTCTGTTAATGCTACATATGCTAGGATTATTTAGCCAAACAAACATTTCTCAGATCTTTAGAAACAAACACTTAAAAGGTGCAAAACACTTTACTAGTTGTGAACTAGCTCTTTAGTCCAGAACATCCAGAAATTGCATTTCAATCACTTTGTGCAATTACTGAGCAATGTATGGGCATTGTGCAAGTTATTATTTTATGTCTGTGGAGCTGTTGTAAACTTTTACAGTGGTTCTCACTCTGTTTCTGGGATCCATCAAATCTGGGACCTGATATAATTTCCTGTCAGGGGCAGTGCAAAAAGACCACTTGTTGGATGAACTAGACAATACCATACACAAAAGTAGGTGCATCAGATGATCAAAGCAAGTAACGAATCCAAATATTTACAAGGGCAACTTTGTTTTCACCTACCAAGACACCATATAACTATGGATTGGTCATAGCATAACTTTATGCTGGGCACATGGCCCAATACCAGGTGGCAACTGGCTCATGATTTTGTAACTGCCATCCTCCCTAACTGACCCCTTATGTCCAAGTGATCAGTAACACTGGTGCTGCAGAGGAACCTACCTACTTCACTTGTCCCAAGCCCTGGTGATCCAGTGGCCCCCCTCTACCTTCAACATCCCAATGTACTTGGTGGTCTAGTGGTTGCCCCAAAACATGTTCTGATTTCTGAGCTTATCTGCCCAGTCATGGCACAGTATCCTCCACTGCTGTCTGCTTTTAACAAGGAAGTAGCCAGTTGGAGATGCAAGTGGTTATGCCCAGTCCTGTGAAATCCATCATGCCTTTGTTTATTTCATTGTGGGCTATATGCAGGGTAAAGCCTGCCTCCATTCCTGATTACTTGCAATGACATTTTTGGGCTCATAGGAAAGGATGTGACCTCAATGAGCGTGACTCAATTAGATTGCAATCTCAGGGCTGAAGCTAGGTGATTCTGCAGATAACTTAGCTCTAGACCTTGAGCTTGAGAATGGGCCCTAGAGTTTTTGATAGCTCTACTAACACATTTAAAAACAAATTCTTGCTGTTAACTAAATTTAATCTCTCCATTTTAAGTACTACAGGCTATGCAGGCTAGTTGTTTTTGACATACTATACATTATAGTTTTATATGAAAAGTTTTACTGATTGAAATGTTTCAGATTATGATGTAATTCGAATAAATCTAATGTTTAAAGGTGTACACAGTCTTTGGTTATGACAGTCATGTTGCTACTTGTAAAAGCTATCCAAATACCAAATCAGAACATTGACTTTGCAATATTTCATTTTTAGTGGGACACATATGGAAGAACTACAGTATTTCATTTTTAGTGGAACACATATGGGGGAACTAAAGAATGAAAAGGTTAAATAACTTGCTCAGGGACACATAATCTGCCAGTGAACCTGGTAAGACATGAACATGTGTCTCCTCCTGGTACCCAAGCCTGTGCTCTGGCCTTTAGAGCATGCTTCCTTCTTTTGACTTACATGTTTTGTTTAGTTTTTGCTTTCTGACAAGTTGTAGAAAATATCTAACACTAATGCTCACTGTCAAGATCAAAGATCTTCCCCCAGAGACTAAAATGCAGTTAGCCCATAGCATGGAGAGTCCTGAAGACTTCAACAACTTGTCCTTTATCAAAAAAAAATACTGTAGGAGGAGAAGAAGAAGAAGAAGAAGAAGAAGAAGAAGAAGGAAGAGGAGGAGAAAAAGAAGCAGAAGAGGAATATCTATTTGCATTTAGATAGTGCTCTTAAGGCCCCTATGCACTATGCCTATGCTTTGCATATCGGCAGTGCATAGGCAAATCTTCTTCAAGTGGCCTTGCATCAGGGGTCCTGTGGACCCCCATGGCATGTACTACAGGTTGCATGTCGCTAGGGATCGGCACACCTGAATGCAAATGGGGCCATAATGGCATGTAAATGGCCCCATTTGAGCCTTGCATTCATTATGGCCTTTTACTTTACTTTACTTTTTTTAAGTTTGTCTCTATATTTGAATGCCAATTCTGTATCGAAATACAGAAACACTAGATGAGTCACCATCTAATTCTTTATCCCTGTCTCTGTCACTTCAAGGCAGGAGATAACAAGCACTTCTGCTACTTGGGCACCGACCCACGAGAGTAAACAATTTACCAGCTGCCACTATACTGTAGTATTTTGCTATCATGAAAAGGAGGCTGCACAGAGGGCTGTAGTGCTGGGGTTGAAAATAAAGACATCTGCCTTTTTGGCCCCAGACAGAATGAGAATTACACTGAAATTCATTGCACAGTACACCACTGTCATGGTTATCCTGTTGGTTGTCACGGCAATAAAAATGTCTCTCTCATAGTTACCATGTTAATTTAATGCCACAGTAATTCCCTATTCTGAAATTCTATGATAACCCTAAAATGTGGATTGATGGATGGTGAAATATATAGCAAGACAGACAGAAAGATAGAACAGATGAACTTTTTCTGCAGCAAGCATCCTTACTTTATAAAAAGTGCTCCTCATTTCAAATTATTCACAGATGTCTGGAGACAGAGTTTTGAAATGAAAATTAAACCATCAGTCAAAAAAGGTATTCTTCTACTGAACACATTCACCATCCTGTAGGTCAAAGGCCAAAGTAAGTAAGCCATTAATTAACACTGCTGCCTCACTGGTACACATATGGTTTCTCAACGCACAATGGGCAAAAGTACCCCAACAATTGTGTATTTAATGAACTTCTCCCCTCCTGCTGCCCCTGCTCAGATCAGAGCTGTGTCACTGTTTACAGCCTTTAATTATTCCTCAGCCTTCTTGCAGAGAGGTTCAATTGTTTCTCTGAGATTGAAGCTGCTGCTGGTGACCCCTTCTATCTCCAACAGGTGCCATCATCTGTCATGCCAAAGGGCTAAGGGCCTTATTCTCAAAGGTTTCTGCAGGGACACTCTATACACTGGATTTTCAACGTATTCTCCCTTAACTGCAGAGCTTTGCTGCAGACAATCTGGGGATAAAAGAATGATAGTGTTAGGTGGCAAGGATACATTTAGGGCAGGAGGAGGCTTACGTGCAAGTATATTATGCGCCTCATATTTTTCCCACATGAGACTTTTCTGCACTGTTTAGTTATTATGTAATTTTACTGATGGTGTTTTTTTACATACTGTAGGTACTGTAGGCACCCATAGTATCTCTGGGAATCTATTTCTATTGATCCAGATCTTTCCTCACTGCAGCCTAGAGGGCAAAACCACAGCAAGCAGTAGTGTACTCTGAAAAGTTACCTTGTGCTGTTGATAACTATATTTTGCTCATGTTGTGTTTCATTTTTGTTTGTTTGTTTGCTTATATGGCTTTAAGTCCATGGGAAGCTCTTTCTCTGACTGTTCATCAGTGCATCATCATAATGAAACCTAAGATTTACTTAAGACTTGTTTATTCCCTGTGGTTTTTAATAGTTCAGTCTTCCAAAGGTACTATAAAGATACATTTTGCATTGCACATAAGCTGTTATGAAGGCTTATGGTGATAATCATCACTAGACTGTGCAATAAGTTAAATTTAATCACAAATGCAAAGTTGTAATATCATTAATAAGTCACAGATTTGGCTGCATTAAGGATAACTTGTCCTACTCTCTAACAGGCTTACTGAGACCCTTGGGTGAAATGCATGATATGAACCATATACACTATTTTTGTTTGTCTATGTTCCATATGGTTTAAATACTTTTTTTTCTAAGAAAGGAACAGGTAATGCATCTTATCTGGAATATAAAGAATATTCCTCTCATGATCAGATGATCCCACAAACTGTTTTTCTCAGCTTCTCAGTTATTGGCTTTTTAACATATCCTACAAGATGGGAACTTGATGGTTCTATTATAATGGTTGAGAGAACAGGTTAGTAAATGTAACCTATTTCTACTGCAGGGAAAGGTTGAATGTATTCGCATTTAAAATATTTGTGTCTCAGTTTGTGTTATATATAGTATTACCTCTCTGAATGCTAAAGTCATTAGTACAGGTATATATTTATTAAGGATAGTCACAGAAACACATACTGAGCTGCAAGCAACCCATAAACAGGAATAGCATTGGGGATGGAAGAGGGGATCAATCCAAAGAAGATACAAAAAATAAACTCACAAAAGTAAAATCCAGCACAAACAAATGCAGAATAAGGTACTGTACCTGGGCAAAAGTACAAAATGGACAAGAGGCAATGATACAATAGGAGCAATTTAAACAAAGCCATAAAAAGTGCAGGGGACATTTTCAAAGGGGATGCTGCAACGCAACTGAGATACACCGGCGCATCTCAAGTAATGTGCCACTGTGCTATATTCAAAGGCTGGAGATGCACTGCACATCTCTGACTGTGCCGAAATGCAGTGATAATGTATGTGGTGCATCTCCAGGGGGCTTGCCCACGAATATTCAGCACACCTCTATATTCAGCCAGAATGTGGATTGCATCTGCCCACACATCTCAGAAATGTGCCGCAAAATGTTGGGCATGTGAAAACATGCCTAACTTAGCCACCACAGGCAGGCTGCTGTACTGCACACAGCAGCAGCACAGCAGCTGTCTGCCCTGGGTGGTTAGCCCCCAATCCCGAACCCCAATGGTACCTATATAAAGCATGAACCATTTTCCCTGGTAGTCTTGTAGTACCCCCCTCCCATCCCTGAACCCCAACAAAGTAGACATATTGCCCAATACCCCATTCCAAATACAGTGTCCCCCCTTCCTGTAGTGATCCCAATTTGCAGATTACAGTGCAGCCCAATCTTCCAGTACAAATGCATTGTCCCCCCTCTCTATAGCAATCCCTATTTGCATATTAAAGTGCAGCCCAATCCTCCGGTCCAAATCCATGTGTTAAAAACATTAAATGCTGTCTGAACCCATTTTTCCATAGTGTAATGGACCCCCCCCCCCACTGAAGCACCCACATCCCACCCTGCTCCCCCCATCTCAGCATGTCCGGTAAGCCGTCGGGCAGCACAGCCCACCACACACCTCCATGGCTGCCCGCCGACTGAGCTGTCACAGAATGACAACTTACTGTGAATGAAAGCTTACAGTACACATTGCAAGCCCATTGGTTGACAGTGTCAACCAATGGGATTGTAGTGCATACAGTAAGCTGTCATTCAGTGACAGCTCAGTTGGTGGGCAGCTGTGGAGGTGTGTGGTGGATTGTGCTGCCTACCGGCTTACTGGACATGCTGGGATGGGGAGAGCAGGGTGGGATGTAGGTGCCTCAGTGGGTGGGGGGTTGGGGAGTCCACTACACTATGGAAAAACAGGTTTGTATGGGATTTATTGTGTTTCAGACAGGGATCAGTACCGAGGGGACACACCACGATTTGGACCGGAGGATCGGGCTGCACTTTAATATGCAAACAGGAATTGCTATGGAGGGGGGACACTGTGTTTGGAGCAGAGGATCAGGCTGCACTGTAATGTGCAAATGGGGATTGCCACAGGGAAGGGAGACACTGAATTTGGAATGGAGGATCGGGCAATATGTCTAATTTGCCGGGGTTCAGGGATGGGGGGCACTAGACTACAAATGAGGGATTTCCATACAGAAAACTACATTTGCATCAATTGGTGTTCAGTGCTGTGGGGGTGGGTGCACAGGACAGGACTGGGTGGGGGGTGGTGAGTTTGCAGGCCACCTGGGGCATCCTGCTGGGCACATCCCTGCTGCACACATGCGAATTGGGCCTTAATGACATGCAAATGGCCCCGTGTGTGCCTTGCATGCCCAATGACTCCATTTGCATGTTTCAGGCTGAATATTCGGAATTTGGGGATGTGCCGTGCATCCCCATTCCAGGTATTTGGGCCAAACAGAGGGATGCACCAGTGCATCATCAGCTGCCCACATTTGCGCCACTCACTTTATCTGCTATATTCAGTTGAGATGCATGATCGTGCATCTCATTTGAATATAGCATGTTATTGTGCCAGCCCATTTCTTCTAGGTGGCGCATCTAGATCTGTGGCACAGACCTGTGATTTGAATATGGGGGCCTCCATGTGCAAAAGAGTTCAGGCAAACAGATAAAACAGTGCTAAGAGTCCAAATGAATCATGTGAACATAACAGACTGAAACACAGGGTACACGACACCATGCAAATTGTGTAAAACTTATTAAATACAAATATGTACAATAACCAGTCACAAAGAGGAAGGATGAGAACAGAAATCAGCAGACAAGGAAGTATCCAAGAGGAGAAGAAAAGGGCATATAAAAGGGAGATGGGGGAAAAAGAGGGTACCGAAGATGGTTAGCTTTAGGAAGAGATGAGGCAAGTATGATCACAGAAAAGAGATTTCAAGGTACTGTAGGATGAGGTGAATAGATGGAGTGACACACTAGAACAAAACTGGTGGAGTATACTTGAAAAAACAACTTGACCTACCATGGTTTTAGCAAGGGGCAAAGATAAAGACCTTGGAATCGGAGGTCCTTAGGAACTAGAAATGAAGGTAAAAGTCCAGGACAGGAGGCAGCTGAGGTAATGGAGGAGAGTCCCAGATAAGAATATGGAGGGGGGAGCAAGGGAATTTAGGGAACAATGAGGAAGCAGTATATCTAGGAGGCAGTATTTGGGAGGCAGTACAACATTAAGGTTAGAGCACTGCGCTGTGAAACTGCAGGCCCAGCACTCTTTGTTTAAATCCAACAATCTCCACTTACAAGCTGTGTGACCCCTGAGCAAGTCACTTTACCTCCCTGTGCTCCAAGAATGCTCCTGGAAGTGAGATTCACCTCACTGTGGCTTTCAAGCCAAAAAACTGAAGTTTACATAAACTGCAGAGAAATGATTCCTTGGTTAACATTCAGCTTTAACAAATTTGGAATTGGCTGGCCCTCCAGCACAGCAATTAGATTTCTGCCCGCAACACCGACAGCCCAGGTTCAGATGTGAGCCCAACAGAGATGGAGTGCTGTCTGTCGGGAGGAGGATCGAGCATCCGATGGACTGCTCTCCTTCTCCTTCCAGAGGGGAGGGTGGGACAGCACTCGGTGCTTGACCTATCCCCAGTGGAAGCCAGGGGTGTAGCAGCCATGGCTTGCAGCATCTGGGAGGTGTGCCAGATGTCAGCACATTGTGTCACATGTCATTGCACACCACACCTTCCAGTTACAGGGGGAAAAACTGGCTGAGGCATGAAGGATGTCTGCTTCCCCAACCAAACCCCTCTCAGATGACCAAGGCACTCTGCCACTAGACCACCACAAGGCACCATTTGAGAATAGTGATGGGGGGGCTCCCCAATGCTCCCACCAGGGGGGTAATCCAGGGTGCACTCTGGCCAGGCAGCAGGTAAGTCCTGGGGAATGGGGTGAGGTGGCAGGGATAGCAGGACTGATCGGGAGTCAACCGAAAAAAAAAAGAATTTTGGAATTCCATTTCCAATGGAATTTCATGGAATTAGGTAGAATTTCTGAAATTCTGTGGAATTCTGGCAGAAGCGGAATTTAAAAATTCTGCACAGTTCTATTTGTGGCCCTTAGCAAAGGTAGTGAAGCAGACCACTACAAGAAGTTCAATCAAACTTTTCTACTCCTACGAAAACTACTTCAAAAGCACCCTAAAGTCCATCCAAGTAGCATAGCTATCATGCCCCACCCCGTCATTTACAACCCTCCACCCCTCCCCATGGCCCCTGTCCATTGCACCTCACACTTTCTTTTTAAAAAAGGTCACGCTCTTGGCTTTCTTCCAGAGCCCGAAAGAGTTGTTTTAATTCAATCCATATCCCTATGAGAACTTCCCCCAATCACCAAAGGTACCTTGAATAACTGTTAGGCTCAACACATGACCCCAAGCTATGATTTGGGTGAGCAGGTGTCCACAAGTCCAGGATTAGTCACACCCATTCTCTGCAGCATAGCAAATTATTAACAATATACAGTGTCTGCCATACACACTTGCCGCCACCTGCCCACCCTAAGGTTGGTTGTCCTTTATTAGCCAATAAATCATATTAGCCAATAAGCCCAGTTCTACCTACCTCCATCCTAAGCTCAGTGGATCATTCCATCCTCCCCCCTACCCTTTATTTGGTACCTCCTATCTGCAAACCCTCCTACCTGCAGCTTATTAGGCACCACCCAGCTGGTTCACTCCAATCTGCAGCTCAACACCAGCAGTATTCTCTGCTATCTGGAGCATTTACTACTCTCCATTAACTCCATGCTCACTTGTACAGTGTTACTAAAATTGTTTTTTGGTGCCACCGAGTGGATGCACTCCTCTCTAACTACCCAACGCAATCTTTATTTATTTTTATTTAAACTTTTGTTTCCAGGTAAGTGTTAAGAGCCAAGGCCCTTTTTCAAACATGACCTGGGACCATACAATACAGTATTGGTGTTACAAAGAAACAATATTATAAAAAACATACATACACATCAAGACACAATGCATACATTACATTAACAATTACATATCAATGTATCAACATACAATTTCTTAAAAGAAGTTTAAAAAAATTCATGACTTCTTGTTTATTGCATATTCAGAAGTAAATTATTCCAATAAAAAGGAGCAGAGACAGAATAGGCTCACTTTCCCGCATTTGTTCTTACATTTGGGGCCTAAAGTGTGGAAGAAGCACTAGAGCGAAGGTTCAAATCTACTTTTCTTGTATGTAACAGAGAAAATAAAGGTGAATCAGGTCCCAGCCCTAATACATTATGGGTAAGACAATTTAGACTATAGAAACAGCTCATGCTGGGAGGCAACCATTCTGTCAACTGATAAAGGATACAATGATGTGTATGGAAAGGATTTTTAAGACAAATCTAGATGGTTCCATGTGATAACAGTGACTGTGTAATTGCAATTGCCGTTGAGGCGAGTCTACATCACCAAAAATGAATTTCAGCTATGTAGACTCACGGCACACACCAAAAGGGTGCTGGACACTTAGCATTTTTGGTTTTATGTAGGGGGCTGCGCCTCGCACATCCCCACATGGGGGGGCTTCACCCCCGCACCCCCCTACTAAAGGATTCTCAACTCCAGGGCGGTGCATGTCAGGGGGTGCAAAAAGATGAACCAAATAAATTTCCTGGACCGACGCAAAAAAACAAGCACTTGGCTAGAACCAAACCCGGCACCCTTCCGACCTTAGCCTGCCACTAATCCACCATTCCACATGGCTAGCTCGGCAACTCACCACTGCACTATGCCCCACAAACCCTCTCTCCCCTTCCGCCCATCACACGGCGTGGTCCTCCCCCACACACGTGTTGCCGACCCCCTATGCTGTCACCCTTCCTGCCTGGTAGCCCTGTGTAAAAGTGCCGTGATTGAGTCGCCCTTTTTGAATGTGCTCAATCGCGGTTGCTGAATACAAGGGCTACCATCTACATATTGTATGAAAAGTGGTTGTTAGCAAAGTCATTTCTGATTTACTCATGTCAGGCAAAGTCATGTCTGATCTACTACTGCTGTCTCTCCTCCCCTCTTGGGTAGCCCTCATTTCAATTCTCTAGCATCGCCTGTGGAATAAAAAAAGTAAAAAACAAACAGAAAAAACTATGTTTCTGCCTGTCACCTTTCTTCTCTCTCTTATCTTCCCTCCTACCTCACTTCCCCCTGCATCTTACCCCATACCACATAGTCCCCAACTTCCCCTCATTTCTGGCCCCTTGGGTAATCCTGTCTCCTCTGTGACCCCCTTCCACTGCACCCCTACCTAGTCTCATAACTCATGGCCCATATGCACTTCTGTACTGCCTGCTCACTGTCTACTAGCTGCATCACCCCTACGTAAATTGCTGTCCCCCCCCAACTACTACCCTCATGCGTGAAGCCCTTCCTGCCTAACATCTATACGAATGACCTCCTCTGCTACCAAGCTCTTCATTGTGCTACTGTTGCTCATGGCAGGTGATGTGGAGTCAAATCCTGGTCCAGTACATACTCTCCCCACCCAACTTCATAGAGGTCTTAAGTTAGCCCATCTGAATTATTAGGAGCCATGTACCCAAACTCACATTGTTGCAACCCCTCACCATTACCCTGGCTCCCGATATCCTGGTAGGTATCTCCCTACCTGGTTACTCCCTTGCCTGTCAAGACCAGCTCACTAGAGATGCTGGTGTGGCAATGTATGTCTCCTCTTCCCTGCAGTTTACCCCAGTCTTCTCTTCCCCCCTACCTGATGCTTATGAATTTCTCATAGTCAAACTCACAATCCCTTACACCCTCCCTATCTTTATTCTGGGGTCTACTGCTGTCCTGGTCTCCCCTCCCAACCACCATCACCCTCAAGTCCACCCCATTGTCCCATCCCACAGATGGAGAACTATACATCCTGCATGATGTAAACTTGAATTGGCTATCCTCCTTCCAGAACACGACCCACAGCAACATCTCCTCCCTAAATTTAACACAGCTTATACAAAAAACAACTTCCGTTAATGCCAAATCCCAATATCACACTCTTATCGATTGGGCTCTAGCATCTCACCCCAACAGAATAGTAACAGCCGGCATACTCCTGGATGCCCAAAGTGACCTCTAATTAATCTATCTGGTGCACAAAATTCACTGTTTAAAATTCCTCCCTCGGATTATTGTGTCATGCTCCTACAGATCCCTGGACTGTTCCCCTGTCCTTGAAAATCTATCAACCTCTTACTTGTCTCCCATCTCTGGTGCTACCTCCATTGACGTGGCATGGGACTATTTTAAATCCTTACCTAATGGAATCAATACACCTTACTAAGCCACACAAGGGTGCATGGTAACCATCTCCCCTTAATTACCCCCAAACTATTAGCTTGCTTTCGCTTGCATGAGGTAACCTGGAAGGTGCATAAAAACTCTGGCTCTCCTGCTGACTACCTAACTACCGGGTGCTCCTCAGTAAGTGCACCTTGGCAATATGGTACGCAAAGGCTGAATTATGCATTAAGCAGGTTAGCAAGGAGAAAAGGAAGAGGAAACCCTTATGGTATTCCATGGAGGTAGCAGAGAAAGTGAAAACCAATAGGATTGCATTCAAGCAATACAAAAATACACAGGCAGAATGGGATAGGGAGATGTACCAAGAGAATCAAAGGGAAGCAGGGAAGGCAGTAAGGGAAGCCAAAGCTCAGACAGAGGAGTGCATTGCGAAAACAGTAGTTAGAGGGGACAAAACCATTTACAAGTAGATAAGTGAAAAAAGGAAGGCAAAGGGAAGGATAATGAGGCTAAAGGGTGAGGGCAGGAGTAGTGTTGACAATGACAACAGTAAAGCAGACATCCTGAATAGATATTTCTTCTCAGTCTTTAGAGTAGAAGGGATGAGTAGTGGGCCAGAAGGGAGTACAAGGTGGGGGAGCACAGAAATGGATGCAAATCCCTTTCCACAGGAAAGGGTCCTAAAGGAACTGGAAGAAATAAAAGTTGGTAAAGGTATGGGCCCTGATGGGGTGCTACCACCAGGTACTGTGGGAGCTCAAAGAAATGGTGACTGAATTTTTGGAGACCCTGTTTAGCCAATCACTGGAAACAGGTGAGGTGCCCAAAGACTGGAGAACACCTTATGTATGTCTCTTATACAACAGCAGGAACAGAGAGAAAGCTGGAAACCGCAGACCAGTCAGCCTCACCTCAGTAGTTGGGATGATTATGGAAGCACTACTGAACAAGAGTTTAATGGAACACCTTGTAGTCAGTGGTCTACAGAACCCAAGGCAGCATGGTTTTACTGGGGAGAGGTCATGCCAGACTAATCTCATTAGATTTTTTGACTGGGTGACAAGGGAGGTGGATCAGGCAGGGGGCAATGGACATGGACTATCTGGGCTTCAGTAAGGCATTTGACACTGTGCCCCATAGAAGGCTGTTAAAAAAGCTGGGCAATATGGGTGTGGGTGGGATAGTAGTGCAGTGAGTGGGGAACTGGGGAACTGATTGGATGGCAGGACACATAGGGTGGTGGTAAATGGCTGTCACTCTGTAGAGCGAAGGATGACCAGTGGAGTGCCAAAGGGATCAGTGCTGGGCCTGGTCCTCTTCAACATCTTTATCAGTGACATTAACATTACCTCTGAACCTCCATCCCTTCAATTTCATCCCATGACCCCTAGTCCTGGGACATCTCTTCCTCTGAACAATAGGGTTATCCTCCACCTTGTTCCTCCCCATGAGGTACTTGCATGTCTCTATCATATCCCTCCTCTGTAAATCACTTCTGTATGCAGACAACCTTGTTATTTACCACATCAGTAAGTCCCTCGCCCAGATCTCTTCAGTCCTCACCCAGAACTATGGCAGTGCTTTTAGCTGGTTTACATCAAACCTGTTATTGGTTAATGGGGAAAAAAACAAAACAATGTTATTTGCATCCAAACCCCACCTTGCCAAAATTCAATGGCTCATCCCTCCAAATATGATTCCCAGATGTTCTGGTTCTTGAAGATGTTGCCTCGTTCAAATATCTGGGGGTGCCACTTGACCCGGCACTAACCTTTTCGGACCACATCAACACTTTGGTTCGCAGGGTCAATCAAAAACTTGGGGCCACCTACCATCTACACCACCTGCTAACCCTAGAGGCTCGAATAGCAATTGTCCAGGGTAATCTACTTCCTATTTTTGACTACTGCTCCCCCATCTATGCTCGTACCTCTTTGGCCCTCAGAACCTGGCTCACATCTGCTTACAATAGTTTCTGCCATTTTGCTCTCTTGGCACCGTTCTCAAACCCATCACTGCAACCTCTGCAATACCCTTGGCTGGCTACCCCTACAAGACAGCTTTGATTTTACTCTTGACTGTATCATGGATAGTACCATCAGAAGCAGTGATGTATCTCCTCTCTTTCCCCTACTCAAGGTTAGAACTCTACCTAGGCATCTCCAATCATCCACTGTCCTTCTCCTCGAGGTACCTAGGGTCACCACCGGCATGGGAGGGAAAGCTCTATCAGTTGCTGCCCCTACACTGTGGAACAGAATCCCTGATCTCTTTTGCTCTTCTAACAGCCATTCAGCCTTCAAATCCCTCTTCAAAACTTTGCTTGAGGATAGGGCCCATTGCTCCTGTCTATTGGGGTAGCCTCCCCCCATACCCAGCAACTCCAACCCCACACTAACCTGAATCATGAGGGTAGTTTTTTCTTTTATCTACTCTACCTAAGCTGTTTTTAATCTCCTCTCTCTGCCCCCTCTTCCAGTCTTGCTGGGACTTTCAAAGGTATGTCGAATTAGGGGGGTAAGGCTGGGTTTGTTGTACCCTCTTATGTCCTGACATATGTACCCTGATGCCAGTATTCCTGTATTTATTATCCCTGTATGTAAATGTTTTTAACCTATGTTTCATTTTGTACTATTCTTGTGCCTTGTGACTAAAACTGTTACTTTCCTCCACCATCTTTTATGGCCCGGGTCATGCCTGAAAACGGTCCCTCAGATCAGTGCACCTACCCAGCAATCAAAGACATAAATAAATAATAACATAGACGGGAACATTTCTCTGTTTGTTAATGACACAAAACTCTGTAGCAGAGTGGACAAGCTGGAAGGAGTTACTAGAATCAGGAGAGACCTGCAGAAGCTTGAGGAATGGTCAAGGGTGTAGCCGCTGAAATTAAATGCAAAAAAGTTCAGAATAATGCACATGGGGCACAAAAACCCAGGGACAACATACCAGCTGGTGAGGGGAGGATATAGCATGCTCCAAGCA
This sequence comes from Neoceratodus forsteri, assembly GCA_016271365.2. Classification (NCBI taxonomy): domain Eukaryota; kingdom Metazoa; phylum Chordata; order Ceratodontiformes; family Ceratodontidae; genus Neoceratodus; species Neoceratodus forsteri. The sequence goes on along the minus strand of CM057449.1, from coordinate 602,069,373 downwards.
GGAAAAGGACCTAGGGGTTATCATCTCTGATGACCTAAAGGTTGGGAGTCAGTGCAATAAGGTGATTGGTAAAGCAAATAGGATGCTGGGATGCATAGGCAAGGGCATCACCAGCAAGAAAGTGGAGGTCATAATTCCAAAGTACAAGACATTAGTGAGGCCACACCTGGAGTACAGTTTCCAGTTCTGGAGGCCTTACCTACATAAGGATATAGACAGGGTGCAGACAGTTCAGAGGAGGCCAACCAAGATGGTACAGGGTTTGCATCACAAGTCCTACAAGGACAGGCTAAAGGATTCAAATACTGTATGTACTCCCTGGAGGAGAGGAGGGGGGGTATGATAGAGACATACAAGTACCTCATGGGGAGGAACAAGGTGGAGAATAACCCTATTTTTCAGAGGAAGAGATGTTCCAGGACTAGGGGTCATGGGACGAAATTGGAGGGATGGAGGTTCAGAGGTAATGTGAAGAAGTATTTCTTCACAAAAAGGGTGGTGGACAAGTGGAACGCCCTGCCAGAGGAGGTGCGGGGGGCTGAAATGATTACGGGGTTCAAGAATGCATGGGATAGGCATCAGAGGATCCTAGCAGTTGGGGGAAGGGGACAACCCAGTTCAAGAGAAGCTTGAAGAGGCAAAATTACATGTGCAATTGGGCAGACATGGTGGGCCAAAGGCCCTTATCTGCCATCAGGATTTATGTATCTATGTACCTTTCAAACCAATTTAAAATATCCTTCAAAATTCTGGAAGGTAGTATAAGTCCTTTTCTCCCCACCTGCCCATCCCCACATTCCCGTTCTTACTGTTGATGGTTCAGATTTGTCTGACCCCCTGGCAATTGGCCCTGAATTCACCTCCCCCCAATCCTCCTCTTCTTCAGCTGTTTTCCCCCTGCCCTGCTCCTTCTTCCTCCTTCCTGTATACCCCTCTACTACTCTTGAGGCTCTCCTTGCCCTAAACCCCTCCTCTGGCACCTCCCCTGATAGTCTGGATGCCAAAATTCTTTATCTGCCCCAGCCATTGCCTCCTCCTTTCTTCTCTGCTGAACCTTTCCTTCTCTCTCTCTTGCTTCTGTTCCTGTGGCCTGTACACATGCCACTGTTCTCCCATTTCCCAGAGGTGTTGATTCTTCTGCTCCAGGAAATTAGCACCCCATCTCTCTTCTCCCCATCCTAGCAAAACTCCAGAAACAAATGGTGCTTCGTCAGCTCTCCTCCTTCCTTGACTCCTGCAGCTTCTTCTCCCCTTTCTAGTCTGGCTTCCGGAAGCAACACTCCACTACCACCTCTCTCCTCAGGCTCACTGACTCCATCCTTACTGGAATAGACAGTGGCCTCATTTCCTGTGTCATCTTTGTAGACCATGCTAAGGTTTTCAACACTATCTCCCACTCCCTTAATTTTACCAAGCTCACAGCAGAAGGTCTGTCTCACTCTGCCACAAACTGGCTCCTGCCTATCTGGTTGCTGGGCTGAAGTTAGTTTGTATAGCTAACTCCTTTTCCCCCTCATTCCTATCAAGACAAGTGTACCCCAGGGTTCTGTGCTTGGTCAACTTCTTTTCTCCATCTTCCTAAATGACCTTCCCGCTGTCTGCTCCTCTGCCAATATCCACATGTATGCAGATGATACAGTACTGTATACCTGTGGATCTTCCTCCTCTGATGTGGACACCAGACTACAGCATGACTTTGATAATATTCAGCACTGGTTATGCTCACACTAACTTTTCCTGAATGTCAAGAAGGCCATTTCCTTGACCTTCAGCACAAGGCCGAAACTCTCTCGGCTCCCCTTCCTTCCCACTTTCCACACTCATGATGGGAAGAAACTGGAGGCTACCTCCTCCTTTAGGTATCTTGGTGTCTGACTGAACCAACACCTTGACGTCTCTGGACACATGAACACAGTCATCAAAAACCTGCACCCCAAGTTGCGTGTGTTGTACAGAAAACCATTACTGTATTCCTCTGCCTGCCCACAGGGCACTATTCCAGAAAATGATCCTTCCAGTTTTCAACTATGGAAATGTAGTCAACAGTGCAGCTCCCAAAACATCTCTAGCCACACTGGACACCCTCTATCACTCATTCTGCCACGTTGTCCTCGACTTTTCCCCTTTTACTTACCACTGCAATATCTACCAATTACTTTCTTTCCTGTCTCTTGCTGATATGCGTCATTCACACTACTGTACATTTCCCTCAACTCTAAATTCTGGTTTGACTCTCTTCCCCCTACCTATCTTCCTCCTTATTTCCACCCCCCCCACTCCCTCCAGAGCTATAATTCTCACACCATGGCTGTCCCTCCTAGGTTCACCACTGCAGGCCAGTCTGCATTCTCTTATTGTTTCCCTAAACTTTGGAAATCCATACCTCTGGCAGTCCACTATGTCAGCTCTCTCTCCACTCTTTCATCCCTCCTTCATAACTTTCTGTACTCAGCATGTAACTACCTTTAATTTTCCCTCCACCACTCTCTTTTAGGCAGCTCCTATGTATTGTACTTCCATGGTAATGACTGCCATTTGTAGTGTTATATATATATATATATATATATATATATATATATATATATATATTATAAATACTGAGCATCTTTGCTCAGTCTATTAATGTCCTGCTCCAGTTCTGTAGTTCTCTGTATAGTTATTCAGATTCCATTGTATCTTGTATTGTATTATTATTGTTTTAAATATGTTTTACTCCCATTCTCCCTCTCCCAGGACGCACCAGAAAATGAGAATTATTACTCAGTGTGCCTTTCCTGGTAAAACTTTTAAATAAATAAAAGAAGTCAGATTAATATATTATTGAGCAGTGTGCATATCTGAGAGAGGGATGGAGTGGTCTTCGTCATTGTCAACACTAGGCAGACTGACCCGTCAGTCAGCCCACCATCATCAGTGATACAGACCACTCCTCTCACCTCTCAGTGTACCACACAACAATGCAGTCATCTAAGGGTATATTGGTAATGGAGTGGGCTTATGACAGACATGTGAGATGGCTGAATTAGCCTGGAATGGTGGAACCCTTCCCACCCAAATCACATATACAAACAACACACAGCAGATACGTAAAAAAACAACAAAATGTACCCAAGTATGGCTGCTTAAGTGTGCCCCCTTAAGGAAGGATCAGTGTGATCTGAAGCTCTGGGGAGTGAGTGCAGTTTTCTACATTTTTCTTGCACCCAATTCCATTAAATGCACTTAAGTATCTGTACTTTTTTTTTCCACTTCTTTTTTATCCACTCCTACCTATCCTCAGTGTCCACTCCTTCGGGCCATTCATTCCGATCCAGTCCCCCAAACTCAGGATCTGCATCTAGAGTGCCTCTTCCTCCTCCTTCCTCCCTTCTGCACAGTGGGGCCTGTCCCAGAATTGGTGGTCTGGGTGGTTCAAAACAGTCATCATCTAGGACCACCGAGGTTTTTTTTTCTGTTTTTCTGTGTTCCCATTCCCAGCCCCCTGAGACGTCGGTGCAAGGACGTACATCCAGAGAGGCTACATGCTGATGAACATCTCTCTCAAGCACCTAACAGTGTCTCCCCTTCCCGACTTTGTTGAACAGGGCTGCCAAGCCCTTGAGGGCCCATGTTCCTACCTGCTGTCTGAGGATGTTGGGTGCATGCAGCACCCCTGGTATCCCACCCCAGAGGGAGGAGAGCATCCATTGGGATGCTTGAAGACTCCCTCTCCCAGCCGAGCCCTGCTGACCTGAGTCCATTCCCGAATCTGGGTCGCTGGCATAGCACGAGATGTGGCACCCAGCGCCTCAACCCTCAGCACCACTGGGCCAGCAAGTATCTTTTTTTTTCATTTAGTAAGCTTTATTAATTTGAAATTTTAACAACAACCATCAATACAGACAACATGTAAATGCATTAAACAGAAAAATAATCATTAATGAAATACTAATACATATACTGTACATAATATGTAATACATACATGAAGATTACAGTATAATAAGTCCTAAGACATGTTATCATTGTCTGTATCCCACCCCCCTCCCCACTCCCTCTCAACCCACCCCGGTCTGCCACTTACTATTAACTGAGGATGGTTATAAAGAAATACAATAATAAAAGACCATGTTAAATGTAATTGTCATTAAAAGGGAAAATAAAAATAATTGAGGTCTACTGAATCAATAAAAGGGTATACAGTGATTCCCATCTTAGTTTATAGTTGTCCATTCTGTTATTAGCTCCAGCAATGATGAGCTCTGCTTGTAAAGCAAACATAATCTCCTTATACCATTCCATATAGGCGGGAGCATTCAGTTCCAGCCAATGCCTCAAAATTACTTTCTTGGCACAGCTTGATATTAAGGTCATGTGTGCTCTCTGCTGACTCCTTTGTAAACATGCATAATCACCCAAGATACAAATTTCCGAATTAAAGTTATCTGATAATGCAAGAAGTGTATCAAGACGATTTTGAATGCTGAGCCAGAAAGGGGTGATTTCATCACATGACCATAACATATGGAGCAAGTCAGCAGGGGCTTGTTGACATTTGGGGCATTGGTTAGAAGATACACTTCCCATTTGATGAAGTTTAAATGGTGTATAAAATAGATTATGGTTAATAAAAAATTGCATAAGTCTATATCTATCCCACTTAATGTATTTATATAAGTGATTCCAAATATTAGACTAGTTCCTAGGAGGAGAAGTCGACGTTAAGACATTATCCCACCAATAGAACCTCTTACCTTCCAGAGTAGCGACATTTGTTAAGAGAAATTTATATAAATAGGATAGTATATGAGAAGAGGGGATAGAGCTAATATAAGGGAGTAAAGCAGACATAAAAGGACTGTCCCATCCCCCTGACCCAAAATAATGTGTCAGTATGTGGGATATCTGAAAATATTTGAAAACATGTGTGGCAGACCATTTGAAAAGGTGACTGGCTAAATTATGGGAAGCAGTTTTTTGTCCTTAACCAACTGGTTCACTCTTAAAACACCCATATCAGGCCAAAAAAAGGTGATATTTAATTACCTTACCTGAAATTAGAAGGTAAGGGTTTGAGAACAAGGGTTGGGCAGTGTCTTTGTATGCGTCCGCTTTCAGGAAAGTGATTAATTGATGTTATGTATGAAGTGAAGAGCTTAGTGGTGTTTCCATTAGGGATTTAGGGAGGTTCTTCCTAGTAATAAAAGGAAGAGCCTTGGGGTCAATGTCTTTTTCAGAGCAGAGTGCTTGTTCAATTCTGACCCAGGAAGGACAATATGCAGGATCTAGACTATTCTTTGGGGGCTGTATCCAGTATCTAACCCTGGCCAAGTGTATAGCTAAATAATATATGTAAAGATTAGAGGCTTGAAGACCACCATCAGTTTTTTGACGCATAAGTTTATAGTAACTTTGTCTAACTTTTTTTCCCTTGCCATATAAAAGTATTGAGAATTCTTTGTATCTGGGAAAACCATGATAATGGGACAGCCCCATTAAACATTTGTAGGGGATATAAAACACGAGGTAAAACATTCATTTTTATTATACTCATACTACCCTATATAGAAAGAGGTAATTTTGACCAGCATCTAAGATCTTCTGTTAATATTTTAACTAGAACATCTAAGTTAAGTTTTTTCATGATATGGGGGTGAAGGTAGAATCCTAAATATTTGAATCTGTCAGTGTTCCATTGTAGTCCCAAATGTTCAGTATCGGTCCTCACCATATATTTATTGAGAGGAAAAACTTCAATTTTTCTGATATTTAACTTGTAATTCGAAATTGCCTCAAATTGGGAAATGATATGAAAGACAGCAGATAAAGATTGGGTAGGATTAGAGTTATTGAGAAGTATATCATCTGCATAAGCAGAAATTTTATATTCCGTATTACTTATTGATATACCACATACAAGTATTAAATGTTTAATTTTTCTAATAAGAGGTTTTAAATATAAGTTGAAAAGGAAAGGAGAAAGGGGACACCCTTGGTGGATACCCTGAAATAAAGTGAAAGATGTGGAAAGAACACCATTACATTGGATTTGAGCTGATGGAGAAGTGTACAAAATTTTAACCCATTGTATAAATTCCATCGGGAAGTGATACTTGGGTAATAACATAAAAAGTTAGTCCCAAGAAACCCTGTCAAAAGCTTTTTCTGCATCCAGGGAAACAAGTGATACTGGTACAGATGAATCCCTGGACACAGAAGAGAGGTATGCTATTTTTCTAAGGTGATCAGATGAAAGCCTTCCCTTTACAGACCCTACCTGCTCTATACTTATCAGGGAATCCCAAACCTGGCCTAATCTAGAAGCAAGAATTTTTTGCAAGAATTTTGAGATCCACGTTAATTAGGGAGATTGGTCTGTAGTTAGAAATCAAGAGAAGATCTTTGCAGGGTTTGGGAATGACAGTTATAATAGCTCAAGTCAAAGAGGTATCAGATATGCCCTTCTTAAAGATATAATGAAAGGTTTCTAAGAGAATAGGGAAAATTATATCCTCAAATTTTTTATAGATGTTTGTAGTGAAGCCATCTGGGCCAGGGGATTTGTCCGGGGCAAAAGAGTCTATGGCATCACAAATTTCTATTAAAGTAATAGGAGCTTTTAAAATATTAACCTGTATGTCTGACAATATAGGGAGATCGATATCTTGAATGAAATTGTCAAATTGTTGAGGCAAAGAGGGGAGTACAGATGCTGAATATAATTGTCAGTAATAATCTTGGAATGCATTCATAATATCTTGGGGGAGGTTAAAAGGTCACCCGACATTGATGTAAATAGAGGTGATTATTTTATCTGTTATTTGGGTATGAAGATGAAGAGCCATGAGTTTCCCTGCCCTTCCACCGTGATCAAAATAGGATATTTTACAATGGAGCATAAGGAATTTGGCCTTTTTCTGTTATTAATTGATTGTATTGAGCACGAAGAGAATCAACTTTCTCCCATGCTTCTATAGGAGTCAGGGAAGGAGATGCCTCTCCTGGTTTTCTATCTGGGCTAAAATAGAAGAGAGAGCCACAGCTCTCTGCTTCTTATGCTTAGTCACTAGCTGAATTAACTCACCTCTCAGTGCACATTTCAGGGAACCCCACAGAAAATCTTTTTAAGGCATGGATGGGGCATTCATTTCCATTAAATTAGAAATTAATGTTTGAAGGAGTTGTATTTAATCCTCAGATTTCAGAAGTTGATTATTCAATTTCCAAATTCTGTCTCTATGTATGTTGGGAGAAGGATCTAGATGAAGATGAACTATACGATGGTCTGAAATAACCTTTGAAGAGTAATAGGCCTGAGAGACCCCTGGAAGGTGATTGACTGTTATAAGAAAGTAATCTATCCAGGAAAAAGAGTGATGGGGAAGAGAATGAAATGAGAATTCTTTACTCTCTGGATACATTATCCTCCAAGGGTCTATCAGGCCACCAGAGTTAATTAACTCATGTAGAGCTTTTTGTCCCGGTGATAATTTTAGCCGAATCTGACCAGATCTATCTAGGGAATTAGATAGTACCTGGTTCCAGTCTCCACCTAGTGTCATTGGAAACATGGTCCAAGGGCCAAGGAGAGTCATAAGATTTGTGAAAAATGCAGGATCATCACAATTAGGTCCATAAATGGAGCCTAATACCAATTCAGAGTGGCCTAGGAGGGCCCTCAGTAAGACAAATCTACCATCAGGGTCAGTAATTTGTTGTATAAGGCCGAAATGTAGTTCTGTGGACTATTAGGATGGCAGCCCCTCTTCTACGAGAGTCAATACCAGAGCCAAATACTTGACCCACCTAATTTCTATGTAAATAATGAATGTGATTGACCAGGAGATGTGTTTCTTGCAAAAAGGCCACATCAATTTGCAAACTTTTTTAAATGGAGTAGAACCTTGGATCTCTTAGCTGGAGTCTGGGTCCCTTTTATATTCCAGGAGCAGTATTTAAAACTAGCCATAAAGAATTATATGATATAGTAGAGTGAAATGTAAGATAAAGAAATATAACCAATCTTGAATATGTAAAATAAGAATATTTGACCCCTTTTCAGTGGCAGACAAACCCTTAGTTATTGTCCTTTCTCCCTCCCCCCCCAAAAAAATATTAAAACCCTCATAGCTTGGACCTAAAAGACCTAGCTCTGTACCCCACAGATTATAATGAGAGACTAAACTAAGAACAGTCCCTAACTGGGATAGTGATTTAGGAGGTTCAAACCCCAATGTTTGATTCATGACTGCTTTTCCTGCAGCTAAGCAATCATGCATTTCCCCCTCCCACCTCAACCTGTTGAATAGGTGTTAAGATTAACAATTAACAATTATCTATACTTAAAAAACACAGATACCTCAACCATACTCTCTATCTACCTATTATAGATAAATTCAAAAACTGTGTTGTCATATTTGTTCTTTAATTAGCCATTAATAATCTGAAGGCAGTCAAATCGAACTCAGCATATCTCTATATTCTGGTAAGATATTAAGAAAGCTCTCAGTAAAATTCTGGAGTTACAAAAAGACATAGTAAGCAAAAAATAAAAATGGAGAAAAATATATCCAAATGCCATCAGTTTGGAAGAAGAAAAATAAACAGAAGAAAGGGAAAAAAAACATCCAACATGACCAAACCTTTTTCAGTAACCAACCTTTGTTGTGATTTGAAATATTTTTAAAACCTACAGTAAATCATGAGATAAAAACACAAATGTACGAATTGGTCATGTGTCAGGGCATAATGTGCCCAATTTATATTAATCTTGAGTGAAAGTTAAAGTTCAACAAGCTATTATTTGAAAACGACCAGAAAAAGTTCTGTTTATTACCACACAGGTGTATCAGCAAACTCTGCAGTAATAGTGCTGACCCAATGCTTCCCAGAGAATCGGAACAAGCTTGCAACAGCTGAGCGATCGTGCGCACCTCCGTGTAGTCCAGACCACTCGCATCATTGTATAATTGAATGAGCAAAGCAGCCAAAACAAAACAGCAGAACTAAAAGAGAATTTTCTCAGGCTCTTCCTCAGCCCAACGGGTCTGCATACCTCTCAGAGAACAGACAACTAGCTCCAAAACAAAACCTCTACAGAACACTTCAGGACGGGGTGAACAAAAGCTCCTGTAAGGGAAAAAGCAGGACCAGACATCCACCGGGTCAAAAAATCGCAACCCTGCCTCCAAGAACCCCCAGGTCAAACTTCTCCCCAGGACAGACAACAGAAACAGTCAATCAGAATTTAAACTTGCATCCAATGTACCCTCCAGACAACTCCAGACTCTCCATAGGAAAACACAGTGATGAAGCCTCAGCGCAAGGTGAAAAGATCCGGGAAGAGGGCTGCAAGCTCCCTCATAGCCTGCTCTGCATTTTTAAAGGTTTCCAACTGCCTGAGTATAAGACGGATAGCCTGGCTGGATAGAGCATCCGGAATTTTATTCCAGCGGCTATTAAGTTAGTAACAGAAGGATGATATTCAGCCCTTTTTTGGCATGTAGCAACTGGTAAATCTTGGGAAAACCGGATCGGGGCTTCTTCCCATTTAACCTCCTGAAGATCTTTGACTGCTGATAGAACATGTTGGCGATCAATATAACTCAGCAGTTTCAAGATAAACAGCCTAGGTTTTGCACCAGCAGGGGGTCTGGGCCTTAAGGATCTGTGAGCTCTTTCAACTGCATAGGCTATTGAGTGTGTCGGGGGGCAACTATTTTCATGAGCAATTTTTGTGCAAAGATAACTGGCGAGTGACCCTCTACTTCTTCTGGAAGACTGAAAATCACCAGGTTGTTACACCTGTTTCGGCCTTCCAGATCTTCCAATTTTAATTCCAATTTTTGTAGTTTGTGCCTGATAGAAGTAATTTCTGGTTTCGTTTGGGATTTCCATGATTCAAGTGAAGACGTGCGAATGGAGACATCTGAGAGTACCTTGGTTGTTTATTTCAATTCCGATTGCATATCGTTTATGTCGGTGGCAAAGTCTGCAAAAGCCACTTTAAGCGGGGCCATTTTAGCTAAAAATCTGTCTTCTGAAAGCGAAGCAGCAGCCACAGGAGGCTGAGAGCTTTTTCCAGTGCTAGCGGTATGCATCTTAGCTATTTTCACTTGTTTGTCTGGGGGTAGTAGGTGGCGTTCTAGATGGGAGGGCCTGTTTCATTTCGGCCTCCATTTCTCTTGGTTTACACTGTTTAAGTTGTTTAATTCAATGTCCGATTCCTGCCTTGACACAAAGAAATTCAGTACGGATTGAAGTTTAAGTGCCTGCTTAGCGATTTACTGAATTTGTAAGTTGATTAGGCCATTGAGGTGAGAGTGAGAGCACAATGCATACGCTCAAGAAGAAGGCATCACGTGATCCTCGGGCCAGCAAGTAGCTGTACTTTGGTGCATTTTTTTCTTTGTACACCTGCTGTGTGTTGTTTGTATATTTGATTTTGAAGTGCAGCATTCATGTTCCCTGCCTGCACCCAGAGTGTATATTTGAAGCCACCCAATTCATGATTTGGGGGTCAAAAGGCAGGCTCAACACTTAAATAATGTACCACTCAAGACTGGTGTTGTTGGTCTATAATGTGGGAGCAAAGACAGGGAAGTTATAACCGTGTTGTATATGTCCCTGGTGTGATCCCACCTGGAATACTGTGTGAGCTTCATGGCACCCCACTTGAAAAGAGATCTGAGGAGTGTGGAGGGGTTCAGAAATGGGCTACTAAGATGGTGAGGGACATGGGTGGGTTGACTTAGGATGAGGGACTACAAGAATTAAATATCTACTCCCTCCAATGTCATAGATTCAGGGGTGATATGTGTTTGTTGATTACGGACTTCAAGGATGCATACCTCCGGGAATGTTTGAGGTTAACAGAAAGGCCTGAAGGCAGACTATGTAGGGGACATTTATACCAGCTTAAGGGTGACCATTACAATAAAAACCAGGGGAGACACTGGTTTTCGCAGAGGGTGGTATCCGACTGGAATGGGCTGCAGGATGCGATGGTATCCAGTAGTACAATGAACCATTTCAAGCATGCGTTGGATGTCCACTACCATTCAATCAAGTATCATTTCAATGTTTAATGGAACAGGACTAATAAGGTTTACACTAATTGTGCCTGAAATCAGTCTTATGAATCTCTTATGTGGGGGGTTAAGTGACATGATTCTATCTGGTCTTTGCATGGTTTTAAGAATTTGGGACTTTCTTTCTAAAAGAAAGTACTGAGGCACTGTGGGAAGGGGGCGGATGTTGGAAGATGACAGGGTTGGGGGAAGGGTGGTACTGGCATGTGTGTTAGCCAGTGCCACCAAGAGTAGCACACTTATAAAGTTCTTGACCTTAAGAACACTACAGGAAGGCAAAGTGTGGTCACTTTGCACTGCATTCACCAGCATAAGAAAAAAAAACACAGCTCTAATTAGTGTTTCTATGTGTGTGCATTGTGTGTGTGTGTACCTGACAACGGTTGCATGTGCACTGTTATGTGTCTGTGTGTGCTCCATTGGCATGTAGGTAGTTGTTTATTTGTGTGCCAATCAGTGTGCAGGTATTAGTGTATTTCTGTGTGGCCATTGTGTTATGTCTTTGCGTTTATTAGTGTGTGTGTGTGTGTGTGTGTGTGTGTGTGTGTAGGTGCATCTGTCTGTGTGTCCCAGTGTATAATGTTAAATGTGTTGTGAGATATGTTTCCTGCAGTGTGACTATCATCTCATGCAATTTGCTTTTGTCTGCCCAAACTGTAAAAAAAGATCATGCATTGCAGCATAAAATATGTATCTCACAGAAGAACAAATGTATTATATGTAGACTAATGTACAAAAAACATACACAAGTCTATGTTCCTATCCAGGGTTTCATATTTTGAGTTAACATCATGGACCACAGATTGTAGCTTCAGAGTTCCCAGAGAAGTAAACTCAACCCCAAAACAGGAACACATGCCTAGTTGTGTACGTGTTGCCACTACTTTATTTTTCTATAGTATATGATTATTTTTAATATTGTTGCACTCGCCCCCCTAATATTTGCCTGTTTCCAAACAGTTTAAAAATCATAAGCTTATCCCACACACAGGTGCAAAAAGCCCAGCTAGTACCAGTATGGGTAATGAAGTTCTAAAAATTAGTTATAAATAGGCTTTATTTTGAAAGGAGAAATGGGAATGTAGAGCTTAGTGAGATGGATAATCTATGATACAACCCGTTCTGGCACTGTTTCACACAGAAGCAGTTATAGCACAGATCAGGATATACAAGACATTTTAGAGACAAAAATCATTGTACGATAAGAGTGCCATTACTACTATGGCAAAACAGGGGTTTTGAGTGTATGGATTTCCATACACAATAGGGGCAACCAAATACTGTATTATAAATCAATTGATTTTGTTGGAGTGGTTTACAGTATGTTTCACATTATGTACTACATTCCACTTCCATTTTTATTAACAAAGTAGATGTTACATTTCTCTCCCCACCTCTGTAGTGAAATGTTGCACTTTATTATTACTGCACCTGTTGACAACAGTACACAGCATAAGAGACCCTATAGTTCTGAGCTCTGATTAACTGAGATCAGGTAAATGATTTGTAATGTACAAATGAAGGTATAATTCCAGCAGCCTTATTACCCTGGAGCCTGGTCCCATCTGATCATAAAGCTAAGCAGTGTTGTGCCTGATTAGTAGTAGGATGGGAGACCTACAGTGAACACTAGATGCTGCAGGAAGTGGTGTTTGTCGCTTTGCAAAAGGCATGCTCCCATTAGTTATAAGTACCCATATTGATACCCCAGCATGTTGTTCAGTTTACACTGTGCTGTAGGAGGTGCTTTTGTTTGGATGACAGTTTAAGCCCATCTGCCTCTTCTGGTGGTTGTTCAGGTGGGTGATATAGATTCCATTGCACTTTTCATTAAGAGATGGGGAATCACAACAGTGTCCTGGACACATTTCCCCCATTATCTAAACCACAAACAACTTCACCTGGTTCAATATAAGCCAGTTTCTATTAGCATTCCCCTACCCTGAGATAAGGGTAAAAAGAGAAATATTTTCTAGCCTTCCTTTTGCAATCACCAACCCCCCCCAAAAAAAAACTAATGCATATTAGTACATCTGTGCTCATTGATTTGTACTGTATGTATCATTTTGTTAGAGCGTGTGTGTGTGTGTGTGTGTGTGTGTGTATGCGTGTAAGCGTTCACATGTGTGTGTATGCATACACACATGTGTGTATTACAGAAGGTTGTCTGCATCACAACAGGACCAGCTATTGGTGGCACCAGCCAGTTCCTGTATTTATTTATAATGTTATTTTCACATTTGCCTATGCATTCCTATTAATCTATGGGCTGTTTTTTGTTTCAGTTTATCTTGCTGTAAAACATTTCTATATTATACTGCACCTTGAACTTTCCCATGGTGTAGTTATAAACAGGTCAGAATATCTTGTCTCCCTTCCAAAGTAAACCACCAATGAACAAATAAATAAAGAGCTGTTAATTGATAAAACATATGAAATTAAATGTCACGCCATATGGTGATGTAAATGTAGCAAATGATAACAAATTATGACATTTGCTTAAGAAAAAATCAGCAATTGGAAAATTGATGGTCAGAACAGACCACTCAGGTTTATTGTTCAATAGGCTTGTGCTATATAAAATAAATCCCTTACTTGATTACAGATTACTGAATCACTCATTTCCCCCTCAGAACCCCAGGACCTCTTATCCAGCATATAATTTTGTCCTCATGCAGGAGTGTCACATTAGATCTTTCCAGTTTGGAGCCAAGGAAGAACCAGTACATTCTATTATCAAATAAAACAAATGTAACATTAATCAATATAAATCACTCTAACTTGAGTGGTTTAAAATAAGTTAATAGGTCCTCTGAGGGATGTCTCGTATGGTATAATACAGTCCTCATCTGATGTTTGGGCAGACAGAACTGCTCAGCTTTGTTTCATGGTCCTCTCATTCAAAACTTACAAAAGCTTTTCCTGCGCAATATGAGACAAACATTGGAGAACATATTAAAGAGCTAGTATACTGCCTGCAAGTAATATTAACTTTCAAAAGTAGGTAACTATTACTTCTTACTATGTATTTAAAGTGTTATTTTCCTTTTGCCAACCAGAAGATTTTCTATCTGACAATACTTGGTGTGATGTATGGAAAAGTACTCTACTCGGAAACTAACATAGCTCATTCTATTTATCCTCGTGCATTATCAGCCATTTGACCTCCATGCTATGACATCACAAATGACAAAGAAATGGCAATTACCTGCAGCACAATTGGCCATTGTTGATGTCACAATAAGTGAGATCACAATGCTTAATTCTTTTTGTCCAGAAGTTATGTGAGAAAGTAGCCATGCCCACTACTAATGGCCCATCCTATGTAGTTGAAAGTGCCCACTGGGTGCTTCGGCTAATGCCTCCGGCTGAAGTGTTCAAACTTTGCCCCCTTATCTTTAAATTTCTTCATTTTCTGGACAAGCAGCATTTACTTAATAAATCCAGGAGGTGACATGGGAAGGCACCGGATACGCATATTTCAAGACCTCCCTCAGGCAGTCAGAAAAGGGATAACGGTTTATCAGCCTCTCATTTCCAAGCTAATGGCTGCACATATTAACTTGAGGATGCTCTATCCTGCTGGAATCCAGATTTTCAATGATGGGACAACACAAAGCTTTGAAACTCTGAAACAAGCATGATGGGAACTACTTTTCCTGTACCCCAGCCATTTAAAACCACATGAGGGGCGTTGGGCAACTGGACTAGCCATAGGAAGCAAGATCAATGACTTTGGAGACTTTTTCAAGCTGAAGATTTAAATTGTGGTATTTAGATTGATTTTCTCAGACACATTCTGCAATTTCCTGGTGTATACAATGATGGCATGGTTTGAACCCTTATGATATTGTTGTTTTGCTCAATATAGTTTTTTGGAGCCTGTCATTGACTGTACTCTTTTGGTGTAGTGTCTAGATTGTGTACACTTTGAATATTTACTGAATGGTTTGGTTTTACTCATTCTTCTATGTCAGGGGATCTTGTCACTTTAATTTTGTCTTTGGTAATTAGCTATGGAGTTTTGGATCTGCACCTTTATTTCTTTAAATTCTTCCTTATGCCCTCCTCAGAGATCTTCCTCGATTTTCCAGTGTGTAAAGGTTAAACCGGCTATACTCACATCGAACTGCAAATCTGTTTTAAACTTTCTAAATGTTGGGACTAATACACTGGACTTCACCAGATGAACCTTGTTTTCATGTTATTGTGCGCTGTGCAATTGTTGTTGTACTCTAACTGTTAAATATTTTAATTCTGTTTGTTTAATAGTTCCCGATGTCATAAGCCAGTTAAACTATCATTTCTTTTAGTCCTAGTGTGGGGGGGAGGGGGCTTTGTCCAACCCACCATTGCACTGGCTCACTTTACACTGCATCTTTGTTATTGTTACAATTCATCATAGTCGGCTAGCGCACTGCTTTATTTATTTAGTGTTTGTTGACCGGGTAAGTGGACTAGACAAATTCTGCCTATTTTCAGGCATGACACAGGGGAAGGGGATATGGATGAATGCCAGCTGACCTTGAACCAGATTAAGCTGTTGGTGGTATTTTTAGTGAATGGGGGGAAATGTGGCCAGGGCACCTGGGAAATTCCCCTACTCACCAGCAGGGGAACCTCTGGCCAGCAAGATGGCCAATGACAGTCCAGGGAGGAGGTTAGAAGTTGTGGAGCTGGGAGAGCAGGCCCCCTCTCCTATCTCGTCCACACCAGGGGTTCAACAGGTGACAGAAGATGAAACTGAGATTCAAGGACCTATGACGATGGAAAATGTATCTACTGAAAACCCTGTAAGAAACCTAGAGGATTTTATACAAATACAAGATGAATCAATGGATACTGCTCATGGCACTGACTCTTCTGATGTTACTGACTTTGTACAACCAGGCCACGAGAAAGATTCAGCTGAAACCTTGGAGTTAAAGCATATATTGGAATCAGAGGAGCAGAAATTCATGATAAAGAAAATGGCATTGCAGCAGAGAATATGATGGCTACAAACTGACAGTAAGGTTGATGCTGTCTCTACAGCTCAGCTGAGAGCCCGGGATGACTCACCAAAGGAGCCACCATCTGCCAATGAAGACAGTAAACAGGACACTATCCATACCTCGGACCACACTGAAATGCCTTCAGTGGATCAAATGTCTGTAAGTAGTCTTACACAGACTAATTCAAGTACTGCATTGTTGTTCACAGATAAAAACAAATGTGCTGCACAAACATGGTCTGTAGACACAGCTTTAGCTGAAGCAGGTTGGGAAAAACATCTTGATTCAAATACTTGGGTTTGAGGAGGGTCTCTGATTCAAATGCCTGCCCTGACAGACTTTCTTGAGCATATTCAGACTGCCACCTCAGTCTCTCCCCCGCATAGCCAGGCAAATGGTTCTGATCCCCTTGGTCTTCCTGCAGAGTTAAACTGAACTCAAAACCCCATTCTGCACCTCCAGACTATGAATTTAGTTCAGCCACCAGCTGTTATATTACCTTTGGAGACATCAGTGCAAGCGGCAGCCCCACTGAATAGGAGACCCGATGGACAAAGGAAAACTTTCTCTTCCCTCTTTTGTCTCCCTGTTCTTCCAGACAAATGCCACAAAGCAGTTAGATTGGCTTATACAGGTGGCATGTCAGAACCCCTGGATAGTATTTTTGTGGCTAGGAGCTTACTAAAGGATTCAATTAAGTTTTTCTTTCATGAAATATATGCATTAATCCATATTTCTGGGAAGACTTCCTTTGATGTCAGTTTCAAAACATGTGGCTTGGAATGGTTTGGGTCCAACTATCACTCCCTCAAAAATACTGCATTATGGGTTCCATTCTAAGTCACACCTCTCACAAAACCTGCTTATAAAACAATCATTATTTTGTTCCGGAACAAAGGTGTAGACATTGCAGATGTGATCTACTGGCTGAAACTTCATTGTACAGTGATTGGTGAACCTAAAGCCATCCTAGACATTGAAAATATAAAGACTGGGGGGTAGAAATTTAAAGTGTTACTAAAAACTGCAGACTCAGGCATTGTTCATTTACCTAACTCCTTTTTTCTTGGGCGTGATGGGGGTGTTGTTCTATAAAATTTGATGGCAGATAAGGACCACTTGGCCCACCCAGTCTGCCCATTTCCCTACCTAATGGATAAGCTGCAGATCCTAGTTAACCAGCAGCCTACTTCTTTCTACCCCCAACCCCTCAAATTGCCTTATGACTGTCCCATGCATGCTTGAATTCCACTACTGTTTTTGACTCCACAACCTCCTCTGGAAGGCCGTTCCATGCATCCACAACCCTCTCTGTGAAAAAATCCGGGCAACCTAAGGTCTGTTACAGGTGTGGGAACCCAAATCATTTAAGCAGTGCTTGTGATGCAGTAAAATGTAATTTGTGTGGAGAGTTAGGTCATTTAAGCTCAGCCTGCTTAAATGAAAGTAGATGCAACCTGTGTGATGAGGTAGGCAATACCTTTCAAAATTGTACCTGAGCGGCCCACAATCAAGACCACCAGGATGAGGGAGCAGATCAGCATTTTATGATTTCACAAGCTCAGAAGGCCAAGTTAAGGAACAGGCCTTGTTCAACACCGACAGCCCAGCCACAAGATAGCTCTTCAGCTATTCAGCCTACCTCTTCTATGGCAGGACCTCCTCCAGCAGAATCTATTCCTGAGGAGCCCCCTCCCCAATCTACTGCCTCTTCCTCCTCTATTAGAAAAGATATTGTTACCATAGACAATTCTGACATGCCACCCCCTTAAGCGCCAGTCCAAATAAGTTGCAGGCGCTCTGCTAGTTCTAAGCAGAAAGTTGAGCCCCAGCCCCCTGAACGCAACCAGAACATCCCCTATTCAATTGACTAACCAATATGAAATTCTTCACGAAACCTCAGCAGACTCTGGTGAGGACTCTGACTCCTCCTCCATTTCTTCCTCACATCCTGAAGGTACTACAGACACTGAGATCTGTACCAAAGGAAGAGGTTCACAGAAGAAGAAAGCCAAGTCTAAAACAAAGGATATCGAGTAGGTAGAAAGAAATAACCTTAGTAGGCTCTAAGTATCTTTAGTTCTCCTACCACCCTACTGCACTAATGAGTGAAGTGATCAACTTTTATACTATTAATGTAAATAGTATCAAGCAACTAGGGAAACATCAGGCAGTATTTTCCTTTCTTGCCTCCTTACACCTAGGCATATTTTTCCTGCAAGATACCAGACTCCATACTTCACGTGAAATAAAACAGGCTCAGAGAGACTGGCTTCTTGGGCCTTCCTTTTGATCTATAGGGCAGGACACCTGCTCTGGGCTTGGCATACTGGTTTGCTTGCCTAACTTTAAAGTTATAAAATTATATAACCTTGTTCCTGGAAGAGTTTTAGTACTTGATGTTCTCATCCAGCAGGTAACTTATCGTTTAGTGAAATTCTATGCCCCACAAACCAAAACAGCCCATATAGATCTTTTCTCTCTTATCAAATCATATCGTCATACTTCTATAAACATCATATTTTCCGGGGACTTCAACTGTGGCCTTAGTCTTAAGGACAAGAGCACACAGGCTAAAACACAAAAACTATTTTGTGATACACAGACCCTGAAGAAAATATTGCATACAGCCAGATTGAAAGATGAATATTTAGATACTATCAAACAGCATAGTCCTACCTTTCAGAAAGGCTCCTTAACTACAAGGATTGATTACATTTTTGTATCCCAGTCTAGTCTTGTTTCTTCTGCGAAAGTTACCCCTCTCGAATTTTCTGATCATAAAATGGTATCAATCACTGTTAATAACAAAACCCTAGGAGTGAAAGGCCCTGACATGTGAAAGTTTAACACTACATTATTACAGAACAGCAACTTTTTAGATTCTTTAACTCAGTTTTTGGCGGCCAAGAAATCTGTCCTGGTTTGTTATGACTGCCCTGTTGACTGGTGAAAGGACACCAAATCAGACCTGGTTCACTTTTTAAAACAGTTTAGTAAACAAAGAAATAACGCTGAATATCTAGTATATTTGAATAACCAACACCACTTACAAAATCTATTTACCATAACTAGCACAACTGGGCAGGATTTGGGACAACAAATACATTTAGTCCAGAAAGACATGGTCTCATTTCATAAACAAAAGGCAGCACAACTTTTTAATCAGCATAAATTTGGAATGCAAGGCAAAGGACAAATAAGATGTCCCTTTGACCAACATTTCCATACCGTAGGGCAGAAATCCATGCCATATTTGATTGATCAGGCAAAGGTTAAGTACTCTACCCAGCAGGACATTTTAGACCTAGTTACCCGTTTTTCTATAAACCTCTTTTCACCAGTTACATCAGATGTTCAGAAATCTGAAGAATTTCTGTCTGACATCCAGATACCACAGGTTTCCCCTCAGATTATTTCTGGAGTTTGCCAACCCATATCTTCAGGGGAGGTACTGAATACTATCCAGTACTTAAAAAACAATATCTCCCCAGTGCCTGATGGCCTTCCTAATGAACAATATAACATTTTGGGAGAACACCTAAGTACAGAGCTTGCATGCGTTTTTAATACACTATTACAAACAGGGAGCATACCATTGCATTTTAATCAGGGTACCTTGATATACCTTCACAAAAAAGATGAGAAATCAAATTTGAATAACTGGAGACCTATATGTCTTCTGAATACAGATTTCAAACTCCTGACCAAAATACTAACAACTAGACTAATAGACATTGCTAAAGTAGTAATTTAATTAGAACAATCTGTCGCTATTCTACACAGAAACATCTGAGATTACTTCATTCTCTTACAAGAACTTATAACTACAGGTTATACTGATACTGTTCCAGGGCATGTCATCTCCCTAGACCAATGGAAAGCCTTTGATTCCATTAGTCATGAGTTTCTTTGGATTACTTTATACCACTATCATGTACCACAGGTTATGATTAACTGGTTGAAATCATTATACAGGACAGTTACATTTAAACAAATAGTGAATTAATGGTTGGGCCCACTGGTACCTATTAAATGAGGAGTGAGACAAGGGTGCCCCCTGAGTCCCCTCCTGTATGTATTCTTTATAGAGCCCTTGTGGCAGAAGATAAATAGTTGTACAAATATTAAGCACATCTCCAGTTCAGGAACACCAACTATCCCTAGAGTCCTGGACTATGCAGATGATATCTGTTTACTAGTGGCAGCCTAGAATTCAGTATATAACTCCTTGACTCAGTGTACCAAGTTTAGTTCCCTTTCTAGTGCTGCACTGAATCTGCACAAATGTAAAGGCTTCTCTCTTGGCACTCTTTCTGATACTGATACCATGATTGGCCCAATCCCTTTTTCAAATGACCCTGTCTCCATCCTCAGAGTCAAATTTGGACCCCCTGGGATGGAAAAATTAACCTGGGAGGAGAAAATGGCAATAGGCAAACAGAAAGTTGCCCAATGGAATAGTAGTAAAATTGGCAAGAAAAAGCGAGTATTTTTGATTAAAACCTTCTTAGTACCCATTTTCTTATATCTGAGCTATGTCTTCCCCATCCCCAAGCAACTGGAAACTTCAGTTCTGAGTTTATTTTGGGGAAGTCGCCTTAATCCTATCAAAGGAATGTTACCTACCTTCCAGTCAAAGAAGGCGGCCTCTCCGTGATTAACCCCATATTGTTTTTTAACAGTATTTTATTTTTGTGTCTAACCTGAAACCTCTTTTGGTTAATACGCAGAAAGACTGGGAGTACTGGTTACATAGTAACTGTAGGCTTTGGTTTCATCAATGGGAAACATAAGCATACAGACATATTATAGCCTCTCAGACTACCCCCTCTTACCTAAAGAAAACATTTCTAAGGTTAAAACAATGGAAAATAAGTTCTCAACAAATTATGTCAGTTCCTTCACATAAAGCACTATATAAACAGGTCTTGTCAGCTCTGTGTCAGGTCCCAGTACCCTTTCCTAACTGCCCAACTATATACCCACAGTCTTTGTAGCACTTCTGAGATCCTCAAGAATTCCATGTCACATGTGGGATTTTCACTGGCTCTCTTGCCATGAAAAAATCAATATAAAAGGCAACCAAAAACATAAACAGCTTCCAGAGAGAATATGCAGTCACCGTAAATGCATTAATGTCATTGAATCTATAGAACACTTGTTTTTTGAATGTTCCTTTATTGCAAACCTTTGGGGATTTTTAGCAAAACAATGGTGGGAACCTCTTTTTTGAAAGTTACTTATGAAAACCTGATGTATGGTTACTTTTCTCCACAATGGCAGAAATGGAACCTTAGTACGTTGACCCTACTTTTCACAGTCATAAAATGGATCATTTGGATGGCTAGTTGTTTGTTCACCCTGCAACAAAAGGATTGTACATATATCCAATTGATGAGGAAAAGTGTTACAGACTTGCATAATGTTTTGGTTTTAGGACAAGCAAAAATATCAAACCAAGATCTATTAGAATTGTAGAGAGAACTTTCTTGGGTGACAGATACAGATGCTGCCATTACATGACTGTAATATACCTTTGTTATTTTTGTTTTATTTTTCCATTCCTTGTTTATGATTGTTTTGATTTATGTGATATAATCTGTTTCGGATGTATTCCAATTTTTTTTCAATAAAGCTTCCCCTACTCTTTTTGAGAAGAGCCATGGGATCTTTAATATCCACCTGAACTACCACCAGAACAGGCAGATGGGTCCTTGGTTTAACATCTCATCCGAAAGACGGCACCTCAGGAGTGCAACGCCCCCCTCATGCTGCACTGCAGTGTCAGTATTTGGGATATTAAACCAAGTGCCTGGTGTGGGGATAGAACCCACAGCCTTCTGATCTCACAGCCTCAGAAGTGAGTGTGCTACCTGCTCAGCCACCACTCTGCTAATAAACCCTTTCTGTTCTGAAAGCATAGTTTAATGACTGTCCTTCACAGAACTCTTCTTTCACCAGCTGAGAAGGGACCCTGCATGGTGATGCTGTATAAGTGATTATTTAATACATGTAAGTACCCTTTTGCACATGGTGGTTTTGGTGGGCTTCATCCCTATCGATTTCACCTTACTTTTCTGTTACTGCATCTTTTGCTTAGCCTTTTCTCTCCTTTTATTAGGACCCCAATCCCTCACTGGGTTCTAGACACTTGATGTATGTGACCAATGGACATCCATAAGGTGTAGGGGCGGGGGCTAGATCTGAGCTCTGGTTAGCATTATTGCCTATGGTGAGACCTAGCTAAGGGTCTATTTCTCCCTTTGTACTGTTTTGGGTCCAGTGTACATTTCCTTCTCTCTTAGAAGCTAATATGTTGTATCCCTCTTTTGGGTCATATAAGCCCAATCAGTCTATTAGCTGCTTTACCAGTTATGCAGGGGACTAGGTATATCCCACCCCGGTATATAGTCTCATTCTTATGTCCCAGATTTCTTGAGGAGACCAGTTAAATATGGGAGTGATAGATAGGAGTTAGATCAGGGAGCGTGTCAACATCAGATTCATGGCTCCTATAGGCCCCTTCGACTTGTCTATCACCCCCCTCATTCTTCTTCTCTTTCTAAGTCAGTGGGACCTCTCAGCCTCTCCATCTGATGGTTCCAGGGTTCATCCATGGCAAACTCAGAATATTATACCGGCTTAAGGACCAGCTGATTCCCGAATCCAGGATTGCTATTGCCTCTAGTGTCCTACTCCCAACACTAACATATGCCGCCCTGGTACTTCAGGGTGTAGCAAAGCTGGAGTTCAGTAAGCTACAGACATTATACAATAAGGTGGTCCACTTTGCCTCCTTATCCCACTCTAGGAGCCACCATTGCAAGTCATTAACGAGACTCAGTTGGCCATCTTTCGAAGCCCGCCTGAGGTACCCGGTACTCTGTCTGGCAAAGAAGCTAATTAGCCCCATGCCTTCCCCGAGTCTCAAAGGACTCCTAACTGTAAAGAGAAATCTGAGCAACCTCAGGACCTCAGGCCAAACTCTTCTAGATGTCCCTAAGGTCAGGACCAAGGCAGGTTATAAGCCCTTTTCTCACACTGACCCTTCCCTTTGGAACAACCTCCCACTGGTGGTGCGAGAAACCCCATCTGTAATGTGTTTTCATGCTAGACTCAGGACTCATGTGCTGGCAATGAGTAAATGCCAATGCTACGGTACCTGACACTCCAACCATGACTCCTGGTCTGTGCACTTACTACATGTAAATCTCCTACACCTGAACTGGCAGCACTAACTCCTTAGCGAACTCTCCCCCACACTGAACTTCAACGAGGGTCCTTAGAGGCATAGTCATATGTTGCACTGAAAAAAATGTTATGTAACCGATAGAAAAGATGGTTCTGCTTCACATATATGTATGATTGCCGCATGCCTATAACTTGTATATGTACTATTGCTTACCAAGTTTATGTACTGTTATTCCCAGGTCGCCCCTGAAAAAGGGACCTCTGAGGCCCAGTGGGCCTATCTGTTCATCAAAATTCAATAAATAAATAAATAAAATACATAAGGCAATGGGGGGGGGGGGCACTATTTTCCTATTTTGAAAACATTATCCGGTAGCAAGAGACAGTTTAATTGGGGATACCTTGTTTTCCAATTTTCACTTAGTGGTGTCCTTAGAAGGGGATGGAGTGTGTGCTATGTAGGTAGGTAAGGATTCATTGTGGGACAATGAATTTTGGAAGAGTGGCCTTTAGGACTGGGGGAGGGGTTGGATTATTGGGATTATTCAGTTTGTAGTCTACCTTTGGGGGGTATTCTTTTTGTTTTTGAGGGCTACTTCTTGGGTGTTGATCAGGGTGGGGGAGCAGGGAGAGGAGTTTGTTTACGATTACCAGTCCCAGGTATCAGGTGTTTTACACAGGACTCGTATCATTGTTACGCTATGTGGTGAAACGTAAATTCTCCAATTAAATATGCTACTTGGAATGTAAAGGGGGCCTGCTCTAAGGTCAAAAGGTATCAGATTTTAAAACATGCTAAGCATCTTGACTGTGAGATGATATTTTTTACAAGAAACCCATCTTCTGGCTTCTAAGTCTTGTCTTTTCCATAGAGCTGATGTAGGTCAGGTCCTTGAGGTGGGGGATGCCACCGGGCAAAGAGGGGTTGCTATTCTGATCAGTCAAGGGGTTAATTTCCCAAATACACAAAGTATAGAAGATCCAGAGGTCCACTATATTTTTATTTCAAGTATGCTGGATCATGACAAGGTCCTTCTAAGTAGTTTATATGGTCCAAATGCAGATTACCCTTCCTTTTTTGCCAAACTGGTGGATGTGCCAACTCCCTTTGTGCCATTATCAAGGATAATCAGTAATGACTGGATTCTGGTGTTCTCTCCACAGAACCCTTGGTGGATTATTCTGGAGCAGTGGGACTTCCATGATCTGATTGACACCTCAGGGCTGTATGACTCCTGATTGGTTTTGAACCCCGTAACACAAGAATATATCTTTTACTCAGCCCTGCACCACTTCCTTTCTAGGACTGATTATTTCTTGCTGAGTAGAGAGGTCTTTAGGGGTACCCTCTGTGCTGGTACTGCCCCTAGGGTTCTCTCAGACCATTCCTTAGTTTGGTCATGCCATAGTTATATAACAGGCAAGGAGAGAGACAATTTGGAAGATTTCTAATCATTTACTGAGGGATAATACCATCACAGACAGGATGCTGGATCACATTGGCCTATTTATAAACTGCAATATGGGATCAGCGCAGAAAGCAGATCGGGAATGGGTTGGGTTTAAATGTTTTATTAGAGGGGGAGCTTATTTGTTTAGCAGCAATATGTAAATGACAACAACTAGCTTGGGCTACCAGCTTGCTAACCTGTATACGGACCCTTGAGGGATGGTTGCAGTCCACATCCCCAGAAGTGCTTTGGCTGGAATTAATTTCTCTAAGAGACCAATATGCTGAATTGCTTCATGAGCAAGCAGAATATGCTATCATTAAAATGCATTCTACCCACATTGACCAGGGTGAAAAAGCTAGTTGTTTGATGGCATTGTGATAAAAAAATTGTGAAGCATCCTGGATTATTCCCTCTTTTGTTATCTGACAATGATAACAGCATCAAAACTGTCCCACTGTACATTACCAGGGAATTTGAATGGTTTTGTGATAATCTACATGGTCCCATTCCCAACCACCACCACCCCCATCTGACTACGATATCCAGCTTTACCCGAGTAGCCTGTATCTCCCTGTACTGTCAGATGACCAGCAAGAGGAGTTGGCTCAGCCTATTTCTCCCTCCATAATTCACAACACTATTAAGGACCTCTTCCCAGAGAAGGCAGCTAGTCCAGATGGTCTGTCAGCCAATTTTTATATAAAGTTTACAGATGACCTTGTCCAGATGATTCATAGGTTGTACACCATCCTCTACACTCAACTGAGTTTCAGACTCCACTCTTTTAGAAGTCCACAGTATTCTTCTCCCTAAGCCTGGGAAGGCCCCCGATATGGTTGGTAATTACTGCCCGATATCCCTTATGAACTATGATATTAAGATACTTACCAAGATTGTGGCATTCAGAATTAACCGATTTGGGGCTCACTTAATATATCAAGAACAGGTGGGCTTTATGCCCACTAGATCTTCTACAGACCATTTTCGCAAGCTGGCCCTTATTATTTTCTGTGTCTCAGGATACCACAGTGCCTGCAGCCTTGGTGTCTCTAGATGCAGAAAAGTCCTTTGATAGAGTTAGCTGGTCCTTCCTATTTGCTACACTAGACAAATCTGGCTTTGTAGAAGCTTTTCTCAATTTATTACAGGTCCTGTGCTTAGTCCTCAGTGCTAAAATATACTGTAACTGAGTGCTTTCATCTTCCATCACATTGCACTGTGGCACCAGGCAGAGTTGCCCCATCTCCCCTCTTATTTAATTTATACCTTGAATCTTTATTATATAAGCTTAAGAATCCTTCCCTTATTACTGTAGTATCTGTTAGTGTTAAAACCCTTCAACCTTCTGTGTATGTCGATGACATTTTGCTTCATATTACCCATCTTGTCACTTCTATTTCTGTGGCCTTGGAAACCATTCAGCATTTTGGTGCTGTTGCTAACCATAAGCTCATTATTGATAAAACAGCAGTAATGCTCTTGAATGGGGAAGTTTTCAAAGCAGATGTGTTGTCCCCTGATCCTCCCCAGAAATAATGTCACCACCACTTTCTGGGATTTTTGGATGCTCGTTGGCAAACTTATTTATTTTGGCACAAAGATAGTTTTACATCCCATATGCCATACTTCAATCATAACAACACAAGTTATTTTACATCGCTTTCTTCTTTCTTCCGGCCTCTTCCACCTCCTGGTTGCCTCTTCCTTCTGGGCTTCTGGGTCTGGACAATCTGAATCTGGCCCCCTCCATTCATCAGCAGAACCAGGCCAGTTTCTCATTTATAGGGGCCTCACCCTCCAGGCCCAGACCCTATGAATCCAGCACCCAGACCTATCCCCCTCCCCACCTTAAAACCATGCCTGGGTTTCTTTCCCCCCACCCACGTCCTACCCCATCCCCACTTTTCTGCCTTCCTTCCCCTCCCTTCTTCATCACCCTCATTGACCATGCCCACCAGGCATCATTGTCCCTCCCACCAGGGCTCTGACCAGCCCCCTGGACCACTGCTGCCACCCCACAGCACCATTTGCCTACCCTATGCCCAGGGCCCACAGGGCGCCACTCGTCACCCTGCCCTTCCTATCTCTGTGCCAACCAATCTGCCCCCCTTCCTTACCAGGGGGGGTGGGTGCAGAATTTTCCAGTAAAAAGAGGGTTAGCAATAGTACATTGCCCTTAAATACCGCTTAAGGACCCCAAATTAGGACCCCTGCTAGCTCCACTCCCTGGCCAATCACCTGCCCTGATCCCCCGCTTGTCATATGACACTTCTTGCCCTGCCCCTCTCCTGTATAAGGTCACTGGCTCCTCCCTCTTCCCCACTCCCTCATCCCCCTTCCCTTACACATTCCCCTCCCTGTATTTCTGGTGGGGCCATGGAACAACCTGGCCTGCCTTTTAATGGCAAGCCTAATTATCATGGGGTCTTTCCTGGGCCTAAGTATCTGTGTTTGTTCATTACTAAAAACCAACTGCAACTTAAAAAGTTGAACCTCGATGATTTATTAGTGAGTATTAAGCAGGTCTTGTCCAGATGGAAATTACTCTCCCTTACACTTTGAGGAAGAATAAACTTTATTAAAATGAATATATTTCCCCGGTTATGTTATCCTCTGAATATGCTTAATATTTATCTTCCTTTGTCTTGGTTTTGTGAGTCCATGCTTTTATTTCTGATTTTATTTGGATGGGTAAGTACTCCAGACAGTCATACAATAGTTTGGCGGTGTCTATTTATTTAATTGTTTATTGAAACATATCGGAATTAATACCTTTGAGTCAGAGACTCCTTTACAAAGGCAGCACATCAGAGAAGACAATACAAAAGCATACCAAGTCAGATATTACAGTGCAATTTAAGTGGTTGGGAGGACTTAAACTGCACTATTTCACAGCATATTATTTTGCTAGTCATGCCAGCATATATCTGCAGTGGATCTCATGTTATAGGGATGTAATCCCTCATAAATGTGTTCCTATATGGCTAGACTTGGAACTTGATGCTATTGTGAAGATGAGTCTTTTGCCTTCTGCATTGCCTTTTGTTACCTACCAGACCCACCCAAAAGTGACCTGTGACTCTGTAATTGGTTTGCCTTTAAATATACGTGAACAATTGACTAAGACCTTACATTTTCAGTTTAGAAAAGATGTTTCTCAATAAGTGTTTGGGAATCCTAGTTTCAAGGTGGGGGGCAAATGTCATTGTAGAACTTTGTTTCCTCAGTTGACTGTAGACAGCATTGCTTGTCTGCTCCATGATGGTATCTTTATGTCTTCATATGACATATGTCGTATATTTCAGTTATATAATTGTTCTATTTTTAAACTCTTCCAGCTTAAACACGTGTTTAGGGCCTCAGTCATGGCCCTTGGCTAATAAATAGCAGTGTTTTTGTGGGTATGGCTACAGACTTGGCCTTTCAATCCCATGCTGCCTCTCAGTTATAAACTTTAATTCTTACTCACTTATTCCCTCAAATAAACAGGACCTGTCATTACTGGGAAAGGGAGTTCCCTTATAGACAGCAATGGGCCTTAAATATGCAATCATTTATGTGTCCTTTTTGGAGCAACAGTTTCTGTACAAAGCTGAAAAAACCAAAGTCCTAACCAAAATTGATCTATACAGACGTTACATAGATGATTTATTTTTCATTTGGAAAGATACTGAACAAGAACTGCTAGAATCTGTTGATTATTTAGAAACAACAAATGACAACTTACATTTTGAAGTGACCTATGACCTTCAATAAGTGAATTTATCTGATTTAGTCATAAGAAAAAATGGAACTGGTAACATCACAACTGCGATCTACCAAAAAGAGACAGAACATAACTCTTTACTTCATTTTGACAGTTGTCACCCAGCACATGTCACGAAAAACATCTCGGTGGGGCAGTTTATGAGATATAAATGAAATTTCTCAAATGAGTATGACTATAAAAAACAAGCTGCAACACTGACAAATCGGTTCAAGGCAAGAGATTACAGCACTGATGTTATTGAAAAATCAAAAAACCAGGTGGATCTTTGGAACAGAGAGTCCTTACTACTACCCAGTAATAGGGGCAACAACTCTGGACCATCAGATGATGATGATACCCCTCTTTTCATCACCACTTTCAGCTCTCAAGTCCCTCTCGTAAAAGAAATCATACTAAAGAACTGATACATTCTAAACACAGAAAAAAAAAACTGAGTTCCTCTACACTATCTGCCCCAGTATGATTTTCAAGAGAGGCAAAAATATCAAAGACACTTTGGTCCACAGCACCTACTGGGATGTGGATGTTTCAAAACAAACCAATACACATTTTATGCCAGAGATAAGGAAATTTGACAATTGCACCTTTTGTCAATTCATTAAACCTGGCAGCACATTCTCATATCCGGCAACAAGGAAATCTTACCCTGTACAAAATGTTATTACCTGTAACACACAAAATGTGATCTATCTGGCAACATATGTTGCATAACAAGCTTTTTACATTGGTAAAATTAAACACAAATTGAAAGAAAGGATGAGGCAACATGTCCACAGTATCCAGAAATTGGATGGCATAAGTGCACTAGCCCAATACTGTCAAACAAAAGGGAAAACTCATCATTTTCTATTTCAAGCTATTGAGAGCCTTTTCCACCACTCTCTGTGGTGGTAACCTGGATACAAAAGTACTGCAAAGAGAGACCTACTGGCAGTTCAGAATCAAATCTAATGAGTGACCAGGTCTGAATGAATATTTTCATTTGTCCCCATATCTGTGAAACTTATGGTACACTGAAATGATATGACATGCACTTATCTTTGTGCAAGACTGCATTAGTTTCAAATGTTTATGTGTATATGAAGCCTTTAGCAACAAATTAATTTCTTTATTTTTCCTACCATGTGATTTAATAGATTTACACCTTTAAGTATCTGGTACCGTCGAAGCCACTTAAAAGGGATGCGCTTAAGCGGGATGGCTGCTTAAGTGGAATGTTTCCTTGGAAACACTTTTGGTGCTAGTGTTAAACATAGGCGATATATTTCCTTTAAGAGGGACACATTTAATGGTCAATTTCAGTTTGTTGGGATGTCTGACAGTGAGATTCTGCACCATTAAGTGGCTTAAAGTAGATGCAAATTACAATAATCAGCTGAAAACAATGAGAAGTAGCCCATTAGATAAAATCCTTTCACTGTGAGGCTTTCTTAGTTTATCAGTGCTTTCTCTCTGAGATGTCAGGCCCACGCAATGAACTTACTCTTGCTGAGTGGGTTAGGGTTGTTGAAGCACTGAATGACTCAACCTGATCGCTGTCCTCCATAGTGGCAGAGTTTAAAATTTCAAAAAGTCAGGCCGAGAGGATAAGCAAGAACTGGGACTCTATTCTCGCTCAATGGCAAGCAAATTCAAACCCCAGCTGTAAGAGAAAAAGAGAGGATAAAGACAGCGATGTTGATGACGCCCTCTTACTCTGGTTTTCACAAGCCCTGGAGAAAGGAGCTCAGATATCTGGCCCCATGCTAACATCAAAAGCTGATGATTTAGCTAAACAAATGGGGCATGTTGGGTTTGAGGCAACTGATGGCTGACTTTCTAGATGGAAGCAGCACCATCAAATCATCTTCAATAGGGAGCATGGTGAGAAACAAGACGCTGATGCGACAGCAGCAAGCTCCTGGGTAGCTGACATCCTGCCTGGTCTACTAGCTGGATTTCCACCAGCCGATGTATTTAATGCCAATGAAACAGACTTGTTTTTTTGTGGTTATCCTGACCGAGGGCACTCACTTAAAAGTCAAGATTTAGTTGGTGGCAAGAAGGCGAAGGACAGAATTTCGGTCACGTGCTGTGCAAATCAAATGGGGACAGGAAAGCTTAAACTTCTGGTTATCAGTAAGAGCAAATGCCCCCGATGTTTACTGAAAGATCTTAAGTCACTTCCAATGACATACACAAGCTCTGCTAATGCTTGGATGACTGGCTCATTTTTTCAGAAGTGGCTCTTAACATGGGATTCAGAGCTCTGTAGAAAAAGTCGTAAAATTCTCCTTCTTGTGGAAAACTGTTCTGCCCACCCCCTTGAGCTTGCTCGCTGGTTGAAATTTATTAAACTTGTGTTTTTCCCCCAAAACACCACTAGCATAATTCAGCCAATGGACATGGGGGTCATTAAGAATCTAAAGGAACACTACCGATCATACGTTGCGGGCAAAATCATCACCACAATCGATGAGGGGGAGTCCTCTCATGCTGCTGAAATTGCCCATAAAGTAAATCTATTGGATGTTCTTTACATGATACATTGGGCATGGCAAGTTGTAAAACCATTAACAATAGAGCACTGCTTTAAAAAAGCAGGCTTCTACGGCTTCAATGAGCTACAAGAAATTTGTGCTACTGGGCTGGAGGATGTCACAATTCCATCCTTTATGAGCTCTCAGATGTTCACAGAGTTCATGGAGATGGATTCAGATGAGCTGACCATGGGAGAGCTCAGTGATTCAGATGTTGTGACTGCTGTGGTAGGTGAAACTGGAGGACTGCTCGAGGATGAAAGCGACGACATCTCAGATTCCGGAGCTGTAGTCTTTGCCAGTGAGGCTCTAAGCAGACTGTGTTCAGCCATGCCATGGTGTGCACAGAATGGGAAGATATAGACATGGGAGTCTCTGTTTGAAGTGGATCAAATGATCCAAGAACATGCCGCACAAGACAAAAACACAAAAAAAAAAATTACAAATTTTTTCGGATCCATCAGTGCATGAGCATCTTCACCAGAACTCATCAAACAAGTAACAACCACTTCAGTAACTGCATCCACCCTGACTTTATACCCAATGTACCTGATGTTCACTGAGTATGTTGAGTTTGCACAGTTCAATGATGGAGACGAAGGAGGGAGTAACAAAAAGACCTTTACAGTGCTCTTAAAAATAAAAAAAAATAAAATATCACTGTCAAAAGCACAAAAAAAGAATTCACTGTCACAAGCATCAAAAAAACAACAACATAAAAACATACTGACTGAGTGTCACAACTATCATTACAGTACAGTACTGTCCCAGCAATATTATCAGCGCAGTACGGACTATAGCTACGTGACACATGAAAAAGGTTCGGTGAAGGAACTTGTTAGAAGGGGACGGTCGCTATGGGACGATTAACCATCTGGTGTCAGTCTCCACTTAAGCGGTTTCTACTGTGTAACCTTTTTGTGTCTGGCTTATTTATTAACCACCCTCATACTATAAAAGCTTTTAAAATGTTTAAAATATTCTGTTTTCTCTTCTTCCTTTCCCTTGTTTTTATTTTCCCCTCTCTCGCCTCCTCCCCCCTTCCCCTCCCTTATTCATTCTTTTACCTCTTTTATCACTGGTTATACCTCTATATCTAAACATTCTGTTGCCACTGGTTTTATGTATCAATGTTATGCTATTTTTATGCCTGGGTAGTTATTATTTACTATACAGGATTTATAATTATTTGCACTAGCACAATACAGTACATTACAGTATCTGCACTACACATTGTCACTTTAAACTATTTCCTTTTTATGCAAGCCATTCTTCCACTTCATCAGCCTTAAGAAAGCACACACTCATACAAAAACATTTGACTAAGCTCTCGTCTTGAGGGGAGGGGTCCAGATCCTCACTGTTGGCGTTCTTTCCTTGATGGATTAAAATAAAAGTTTTTTTACTGAAAAAAATAAACAATCCCTATGACTGTTCCATTTTAGACAGTTTAATTGGACCTGCATTTGGCAGGATATGCATACTTTCACAGCCACTGATATACTTTGTCTCATACAATTCAACATCCTACACAATCTATACTATACCCTTCAAAAGTTGTTCATGATTAGCTATGCCCCTTCTCCAACCTGTATCAGATGTGACACAGTCGATGGCACACTTTATCATATTCTCTGGGAATGTTGTAAAATTTGACCTCTTTGAGAGGCCAGTATATTGAAAACTGATCCCTTACTGGGCATATCCTAGTTATTTACCCATGAGGTATGTATAGTAGGGGAGTATGATGTCATTTATGTCAAAGAAATAGAAGTATGCCATGGCCATGATCTCAATTTCAGTTAAGAATGTTGTTCTCCAACATTGGAGAGAACAAGTCACTGATTTTTA
The DNA here is from genome assembly GCA_016271365.2 of Neoceratodus forsteri. Classification (NCBI taxonomy): domain Eukaryota; kingdom Metazoa; phylum Chordata; order Ceratodontiformes; family Ceratodontidae; genus Neoceratodus; species Neoceratodus forsteri. The sequence goes on along the minus strand of CM057449.1, from coordinate 602,036,524 downwards.
TCAGGAATGGTTACAAGAATTTCTGTTTAACCTTCATCTGTGGAAAATGTTTGCTAGTGCTCATAATGAACTTCTTTCACATGACACCAAATGGAGCTGACTGCACACGTTATATTCTGGTTAGTCACCTTAGAGCGGGTCTCTTCTTGCTTTGCCTGTCTTGTGTGTTTCATGTGCCTCTTTTGATAAGTTTTGACTTCTGTTGTTTTGTAACATTGGTCATAACGTCATGTGTTATTTGGGCTGCACTATTTCCTGTTCCTGTGATTTGTTTTAATGTTATTGTGAACAGTTTACTGGTCTTAAGCCTGGATTATGCTAGCCATACTCCTCTCCATGGCATGTGGGAGGGTGGGGGTGGGAAGAAGGGTGAGGAGTATGTGTGTTTGTTTGTTTTGTTGCTGTGTTGTTCTGGTTGTGATGTTTCATTGTTGTTGTAGCATTACACATTTTAAATGAAAAAGAATTTAAAAAAAATTAACTTTTACTCCCACAATGGACAACTAGCACATACCACCCACCTCCATGGCTGGCTGCTGTGCTGTTGAACAAAAAACTGGTTTATAAAAACTTTTAATAACCAAAGTATAAACCTGAATCCCTATTGAACAAAAACGTTTTTTAGAGTTTAAGATTATTGTGATACAATGACTTTATGAGTTATAAAGGGGTTGATAATGATGGTGATATTTACATATAGTGCAGTCGGCCTTATGCAATGCTCTTATCACAGTTTCTACTAGTGACATGCAGTAGAATACTACAGGAACACAATGTAATCCAAAGGAAATTACTCCAGTTTGTCACACAGGAAATTGTAGCATGCTTATAACAGATCACAGCATCCTGGTGGACTCTGCTGCATATATGATGTATATTATACTGGCACAGAGGTGCCAGTATGTTAGTTTCTAAAATACATTTTTATTCAATATTCATAAAACCTTTAACACATATTGCAGTGTAATACAATATACACAGCACTCGTTACACTTTTGTACCATGTTAGATGGGCTTTTGCATTGATTATCTCTGGTACTACATTCAAGGTTTAGTGTATGTGTCAAAACTCCTGTTGTTGATAGTTTATAAATGTGCATGTACCCTCTCAGTCCTAAGATCTCACTGTCAATAACAGTTTCAAAAACTTGATCCAGTAGTTTTCTTGCTACAGATTGAAAAATTAAGTAAATACCCATCTGGGAACTAGCGACCATCGAACAGTATGGTTCACAATAAACACAGCAATAGAGTCAAGCCATACGAAGGCAAAAGTACTGGACTTCAGGAGGGCTGACTTTGCCAAAATGGGTGAGTGCCTAAAGAATGCACTAGCAAATGGACAGGAAGGAGGGGAAGAAGAACAATGGGGAATAATAAAAACTGCCATCACAGAGGTAACAAGCCTTCGTGTAAAGCAAATAAACAAAATAAATGATGTAAGAAACCACTATGGTTCTCAAAGGAGATGGCAGTGAAGGTTCAAGAGAAAAAGAAAGCATTCAGGAAGTACAAGGAATCACAGAAGGAGCAGGACAGAGAATTGTATCAGTTAAAGCAAAAGGAAGCTGGGAAGGCAGTCAGAACAGCAAAGGCCCGAACCGAGGAAAAGATAGCCAACTCAGTTAAGAAGGGGGATAAAGCCTTTTTTAGGTACATCAGGGAGTGAAGGAAGACCAAGGGAGGGATAGTGAGGCTTAATAAAGGGAGGGGAGGGCAGAGGTGACTGTGAAAGGCAGAGATACTAAACAAATATTTTTGCTCAGTATTTATAAATGAAGAGGGAGGTACCTAAAACAAACAGTAGAAACACTCTGGATACAGAAGTTGATACCAGCCCATTTACAGAAGAACGGGTTCTGAAAGAACTCTTAAAACTGAAGGTGGACAAAGCAATGGGGACTGATGGGATTCATCCCAGAATTCTAAAAGAACTAAGAGTAGAACTAGTGACACCACTGACTGCCCTCTTTAACAAATCATGGGAGGATGGGGTGGTACCTGAGGACTGGGGGAAGGCAGATGTGATTCCCCTTCACAAAAGTGGGAGCAGGCCAGAAGCAGGAAACTACAGACCTGTTAGTTTACCCTAAGTGATAGGGAAAATGATGGAATCAATTCTGAAGGAAAGAATTGTTGAGTACCTAGAGGCCAGAGGGGCACAGGACCCAAGGCAGCATGGATTCACAGTGGGAAGGTCATGCCAGATGAATCTAATAGATTTCTTTGACTGGGTGACCAAAGTAGTAGATCAGGGAGGGGCTGTGGACATGGCCTACCTAGACTTTAGCAAGGCATTTGACACAGTCCCACACAAAAGATTAATATATAAGTTAGCCAGCCTGGGAGTGGGTCCCAAGATGATAGCCTGGGTAAAGAATTGGCTGGAGAATAGGACACAGAGAGTAATAGTAAATGGAGTCCACTCTGAAGAAAGGGGTTACTAGTGGGGTACCGCAGGGTTCAGTATTAGGACCTGTCCTCTTCAATGTCTTTATAAGCGACATTGCAGAGGGACTAGAAGGAAAGTATGTCTCTTTGCAGATGACACAAAGATCTGCAACAGAGTTGATGCACAAGGTGGGGTGGAAAGGATGAGAAGGGACTTGGCAAGGTTAGAGGAATTGTCAAATGTATGGCAGCTTAGAGTCAATGCTAAGAAGTGCAAGGTAATGCACCTGGGAAACAAAAACCCATGGGAAGAGTACACAATGGGGGGTGAGATACTAACAACAACAAAAATGGAAAGGGACCTGGGGGTAGTCATATCAGATGACTTAAAGGTGGGCAAGCAATGTGAGAGGGCAGTAAGGAGGGCTGGGGGGATACTGGGAAGCACAGGGAGAGGCATCACCAGTAAAAAAAGAAGTTGTTATCCTCTGTACATACAGCTGGTGAGACCCCATCTGGAGTACATGCGCAGTTCTGGAGACACAATCTCCACAAGGACATAGACAGGATGGAAGCTGTCCAGAGGAGGGCAACTAAAATGGTGCAGGGTCTGCACCAGAAGACATATGAAGAGAGACTAAAGGAGCTTAATATGTATAGTCTCAAGGAAAGGGGGGGAAATGATAGAAACTTTCAAGTACCTCAAGGGAATCAATAAAGTCCAAGAGGGTAGCATCTTTCAAAAAAAGAGGTGTGCAAGAACAAGGGGGCACAATTTGAAGATAGAGGGGGGTAGCTCAGAGGTAATGTAAAGAAGTATTTGTTCACAGAGAGGGTTGTGGATGCATAGAATGGCCTTCCAGAGGAGGTTGTGGAGTCAAAAACAGTGGTTTAATTCAAGCATGCATGGGACAGTCATAAGGCAATTCTAGTAGGTGGGGGTAGAAAGAAGTAGGTTGCTGGTTAACTAGGATCTGCAGCTTAACCATTAGGTATGGAAATGGGCATACTGGGTGGGTCAAGAGGTCCTTATCTGCTGTCAAATTCTATGTTTCTATGTTTACACACCTTTTAAGATCCTTTTCAGCAAACAGTTTGTATACATTATGTAAACTAGCCAATGTTTATGATATTTATTTGCAAAGAGATTGTGCAAAATGTTTAAAATATCTTTATGTTAAGATACTTCTTTGCAAGCCAATTGTACAATTTCATAACATATCCACATTTTAAGAGATAACCATTAATTTTCCCTCAGCCCTCTTCAAAATATTATTCCACAATCCTTTCACCACCAGGGACTATATAAATTAAAGACCCACCCCCAACTCTTGTTGAAACCAGTCTTCCCCCTCATCCTTCTGATCTGGTTAAATAATGAACAAGTGTTGTAACTTTAAGGTACAAAAGTATTTCTCTTCCTCCACCCTGTCCAAAGAACTAATGATGCCACTTTCTTCCCCCCACCCCAGCCAAATGAATGTCAGAGACACTATCCTATCCAAACTCTGCCCCGCTTGTCTAACTCTCCTCATTCAGTAAGATAAGATAACTTCCCATGATGGATGAAATCAGTAATCTGTCTAGTCACTGTCTTCCTAGTGACTGAGACCCTGCTACTGCTGCCTGTGGCACAAAGCTGGGAAACTGTACTACATTGTCTAGTGCACTTACCCGGTCAACAAAAACTAAATAAATAAAATAAATAAAAAACATTTGAACTCATAAACATTGTGAATATGCTGGGACATTGAATTACAGTAGTAGTACCAAATTAGTCAAAAGATTTTTAAGGATTTTTAGAAATCCCTACCGAGAATTGTGAAACTTTTAGTTAGGGATTTTGTTTTGTTTGTTAGTGTGTTCACTGTTACCCAGAGAAGGATGTCTGATCTAATAGTGTAGTTGAAAATTTACCAGATGGCGCTTAAGTACTGTAATAGGATCTTACTTCTTTCTGTAGGTATAACAAAAAATATTTTAGAGGATTTTGTTTCCCTAAATTTTGTGAAGGATAAATAGGAAGTCTCACAAAATTGCTTGACAAATTCGGCACTACCACGGTAGGATGCCCTGCTTTTTAATTAGCCTATCTTTTCTTATTTAAAAATATTTTCCAAATTTTTTCAATAAAGTGCAAGTTCTTCCTTCATGACCACAACAGTTGCCAACTTTTAAATTCTTCCAATATGTATTTTGTATGGTTAAACCCTTGAAAACACATTCTAGAGGAATTTAAATGTTTACACCTATTGAGGTCATGGGAGGGGAAGCTTGCACTTAACAAAAGGATTGATAAACAAATGCAGACTGTGCTTATTGACTAATAGTGGAAATCTGCTGTCCCTCAGTGCCAAAAATGTATCTCACTTCAGGTATTATAAGCCATTGCTGGACAGTTTATATATATATATATATATATATATATATATATATATATATATATATATATATATATATATATATATATATTTATATCAAACCTTGATTAAAATGGGTCCCATTCATAATTCATAAGCTAAAAACCATCCAAGTCATGTCAATCAATCAATCAAAATCTTTATTTATCCAGGTGAACATCATTGAGCAGAGCTCTTTTACAAGATGTACCTGGTTAGAACAGGGTCGGGTAACATCCATCATAAAAACATATAAATACATGTAAATAAGTATATAAACACAAACACAATGGTGCGGTAATAGGGGGAGTCAAATTATAAAAGGAAGACAAGGCAAGCTATAACAGAGGAGGATTCAAACACAAGGGGGCAGGTCCACCATTGAATCATGCAACTGTATATAAAGCATGTTCTCTGTATAGAAGTACTAGTTAGTTCATTTACCAGGGGCAGTCACTAGTACTAGCCATGAAAATGGCTTGGAGAACCACCAACTAATGGCAGATGGGGTACCAGGAGGGGTATGTGTTATGTTAGCAAAGGATAAACATTGTGAGAAGTGAAGTCCCAAGGACAGGTCGGTAGAACAGATGCAGTGGTGGGGGCCTATGGGGAGAGGGAAAGGGGAGTTAGGACTTTTATAGTATGATTGCATGTAGATTGTGGATGAGTACAATATAGAGTTTTGAAAAGAAGGCTGGAGAAAGGGGGGAAGATAGACCAGTATCAAAGGGAGGACAGAGGCATCAAGGTGTTACATGAAAGCATGATGACAGACCAGGGCCAAGGAGGAGACAAGCACTAGAAGTAATTTGTTCATGGTTAAATGGTACAGGTTAGCATGATGACAACTCATGGTCATGGGAAACAATTGAACTGATAATTTCTGTGACGTGAATATAAGAGCTTGAAAGATGAGATGCCGATGGGTGACCTCAGTTTCAGTTTTTTTTGCAATTTATTCCACAAGGAGGACAGTGTAAAGCTTATTGCAGCCCTGCCAAAGTGAGAGTTAACTTTAGCAACCATCAGTAGGAGAGATCTGCAACTTCTCAGTGCGTAATTGCCTATTGGTTTTATAGGAAGACAGTCTGTAATGTATTGGGGCAGTTTTTGGAGATGGCTGTTAGGGTCCATAAGGCTGCATTTTTTATCATGCCTGAATTAAAGAGAACTCCACCCCACTGATTGATATAGGGAGCAGTGGTGAGTGAAATAAGGCAGGCCTGTGATGAACCTCAAAGCTCTATGATATAATGTGTCAAGTTTGGTGAGATAGGAAATGGAACAGTGACTGTAGAGGATGTCAGCATAATCTATAAAGGATAGAAAGGTTGATTGTACCAGCTGTAGTTTGGCATTTCTAGTTAAGAAGTGGGCTATCCTAAAGAACAGGCCAAGTCTCTGTCGTAATTTTTTTGAGTAATTCTTCAACGTGCTCTATAAAGGAGAGCCTATGGTCCAGCCATACTCCCAGGTATTTGAATTTAGGGACAAATTCCAACTTCTAGAGAAGAACTGTAGTAATCTGTGGCACAGGATCTGATAGGGCTGAATTTACCATTTGGGCAGAGGGAGAAAAGAGCATTGCTTTTGTTTTCTTGGCATTAAGTAATAGTTTTTTGTTTAGGAGTTGGTGTTGCAGCAGGTTGAACTCAAATTAAAGGTCATTACATGCAGATTGTAATGACGGGCAGCTTATGTAAAGAACTGTGTCATCTGCAAACAGATGAATGTTGGCCTTAGTTATCCTTTCATCAATATTGTTGATGTATATTGCAAATAAGATAGGTCCTAAGATAGAACCCTGGGGAACACCTCTTAGGAGAGGTTTCAGAGTTGAGAGATCTCCTTCCGCTTTCACCTGCTGGAAACAATCAGAGAGGTAGTTGTTGAACCACTGTAAAGATAACGGGTTAGCACCTAGTGAGGTCAGGGAAGAGAGTAGCAGAGAATGGTCGACAGTATCGAAGGCCTTGCTCAGGTCCAAGAATACGGTGCAGGTGTAATTCCTGTTGTCTAGCTCTCTTTGCCTGTCATTAGTCACTTTGGCAAGTGCTGTGATGGTGCTATGTTTAGCTCTAAACTCTGATTGGAGTGGATTAAGCAGGTTATTAGCTTCTAGATACTGCCTCAGCTCGTTACTTACGACTTTTTCCAGTAATTTTGACAAGACCGGGAGAATCAGAATTGGTCTGTAATTATTTAGATCACAGGGATTTCCGGACTTGAACAGGGGTATGATGTGCGCTGTTTTCCATATTGAAGGAATGGATCCTTAAGTTAATGATAGGTTAAATAAATGGGTTATGGACACGGCTAACGCATGGATTGCCACCTTCAAGAAATATGGGTCGAGGGTATCCATGACTGGTACTAGCCTCCACTATTGCCCTCTGAGCTCAGATCGATGATCAACAGTGCATGGAAATGGTTAGTAATTTAACAGCTAGTGACTAAGGTTTACCTATGCTGATGCAACAACTATGTTGTCAATGTTCAGCATAGCGACAGCCCCGATGTTGATAGGTAAAATTTCGTCTGTCATAAATCGGTCTGTGTTTCTATCGGGGGCTGTGCCTTCCAACCCCCCCCATGTGGGGGGCTGTGACCCCTCCACGCCCCCTTCTATAAATTGTTAACTTTGAGTCAGAGGTATCTCGATGGGGGGGGCAAAACTCAGTGAAAGGGCAAAATTTTGCTGGCAGGTCCCCAACAGTGACATTTTTGAAACTTGTCGAAAATGTCACTGTCGGGGATTTTGCTGACAGGGTTTCGCCCTTCCATCGGTATACCACTGATGAATAATGGAGTGACACATGCATATATTGCTGAAGCCTAAACAATGTTGCTGCACCTAGCAAAAGACATGAAGCACGAGATGCCTGCATGGATGCTGCTCCTGGGAAAAGCAAAGCCATGAGAGCTATACCTACCATTTAGATAGGGAATGAACCAAACAGCCTGACTGGCTGTGTGCTACATAAGAGGAGAGACAGGTTGTCTGAATATGCAAAACTTGCATTTTCTATAAAAGTCAGACTTGGTCTAGGCAGATAGAAAATGTAATTTTAAATTCACATGGTGTGAAACTAGAAAGGGGAACAGAATGAATAACAAACTCATTTAGAATATTACAGTCTGTGATGATTTTGGGAGGACAGCTGCTGCAGTGCAAATAATCATATATGGTTTTGGGTGAGATAAAAGGTACTGATTGCAGACATGTAGTACAGCCCCATGGAAAGTGTGCAAAAACTAAGAGTCGCAGATGGTAGCAGTGATGAAGAGCTATTCAGGCAGCCAGGCTTCAGGTAGGAGCAGTGTAAGAAAGAACAGGAATGCTTATCTTTATTTAATTAAAGTCCTAAGGTACTCTGACAGATTTAACCTTGTTTTAAGTTGGTAGGTGGGCAGGGTTTCATAAAACAGATATTGACCACAGTTGAGGGATATACAATAATGGGAAAACTATTGACTCTTTGGGATGAGCTATTGATTCCCAATAGCCATATTGCCCTCAGCCTTCAACTTTGAGCAGTATAACCATTGTCAGTCAGTAGTTCATCCCTTGGAGTCAATATTTTCCTTCGATATCCCTTATTTCTGGTCAATAATTATATATACAGTATCTATATATATATTTATTTGTGATTTTGAATAGAACAAATATGATTAGAATAGGCCTACAAAAAAGATGTCTGATGTTTTATGACTGGTCTGTATCCCTAGGTCAAAACAAATGGTACTGTTATGTGTGGTGTTATAGGGCTTACTGATCACAAATAAAATATCAGGCATATTTTTTTATTAGACATGCTATATTTGAGTTATGCAATGGCAGGGATTTATGTTTTTAAACTGTTGGATTTGCTGTTACCTCAAGGAAGTTACAGTTAAATGCTCATATGCAGAACCTTCTGAGTCCAATCAAATCATGTAATGAATTTGTTCTGGGCTTCTGTTCTGAAGGATCTAGACTGAGAACATTTGATTTGTTACCTACCTAGAGAGAAAATGCAGTATCATGATGTGCACACTGTAGGCCATGACAAGCAAAAATATCATATTTATTTGGTAAAGTTCATTTTCACAGGTATTATCTATATAAGGTATAGTATATGGCATGGCCCCATTGACATTATGTCAAATATTTTTTAAGAGTAGTCTTTGACCCCATGACACCACAAGTGGTGAATCTATTGGTAATGCCATAGTATTCAAGGATCACAAGTAACATATCAGGCATAATCTAATTACAACCATGGCATATTTGACTTAGGCAGTGGTATTGGTTTGTGTAGCAAAAATGGTTAGATGTGCTGCTATCTCAATGAATTTACAGTTAAGGTCTTTAACATATATATTACAAGAATGAGTCAATTTCCCAGTATAAAAACATATCAGCTACTATAACATAAATTCCTCAATTAAATTAATAGACCACAGGAATTTAATCTATTTATTGTACCACAGCAGTAAAGAACAATAACAATTAAACAAATTACCACCTAATTCACAATCAATTATAAACACATTATTACTCAATTAAAAATACAGGCTAATTATTTATAGCATAAGCTATATCAACACTGCATGCTTTGGCTTGGCCATTGTTATGTTTTATACAAACAAGCAACAATACAGTTGTGAAATAGTGCCACCATGGGAGGCTAATTAAGTCATGGTACTCACCCTTTCACATCATGGCTTGTGACCCCATTAGCCCCCCTAAATGGAATTATTTTATTGTATCCCAAATTTTCCTACAATTTATTGTACAGATATAGCACCCTAACTGTATTGGCATGATAGAGCAAGTAATGCAGCAGAACAGTTAGGTTTATGTTAGGGGTTTAATGTTAAAACACAATTGTTACACCTTGCTAACTTTGACAACCTTCAATTAAATAGCCACAATTTGGAATGTGCAGTGTGGCTGGCAGGGTCTCAAGACTTGAAATGATTTGTGAAGACATCTTGTGTGGTTTCAGGGATGCATAATGTCAAATTGTAATAACAAAAAACCGTCTTATTTCTCTTTACTTTGTACACATTTTTTTTGCTCTCACCTGCAGCCTAGACTACTGAATTATTTCTTGAAATGTTTAGAGTAAAAGCAACCTGTGCTAATGAAGTGTCCTTCAAGGCATTTGTGAAAAATATTAATAATTTCCAGAGCTATTAGGATTTAAAGTCTGTTTTCCAAGCATCCTCAATAGGGTTTTAGGATAACCCTCTGATATGAAAGATAAATTGGCATTTCACAACATTAGTGATTTAGTATTTGTGAAAAAAAATATCATTCATGATGGCAACCATCTTTTTTTTTAACATGGTTAAATAAAGAGTTGAAAATACATAAAAATGAAGATTTGAAAAATGCAAACACATGAATCTTGCTAAACAGGAGCTGCTGCCTATGCCTGTATGTTTGCAAGCACATATACAAATCCATGAAGTTAGCACATCAATGCTACTGCATTTGTATCATCTGAAAACAGTTGTAAGTTTGTCTTATCTGATGATGACTGTCTATTGCTGCTTGTGTGGTCTTGTCCTTTTGCTGAGTATATCTGATTGCAGATGTGTAGGCCCCATGGGGCCCTCGGTCTGCAGCCACATGTACTCATGCACACTGTACAACATAAACACAGAGGTATGGCTGCTGAGCTTTTTCAGCTCAGACACAAGTCCACGAAGGAATCACATCAGTGCTTCTGCATTTATGTCATCTGGAAATAGTTGTATGTTGTTTGTCTTACCTGATGATGGCTGTCTGTGGCCGCTTGTGTGATCTTGTCCTTTGCTTCTTGGGGGGGGGGTTAGGGTTAGAAACCCTAACATCACATTTAACAACTTTTGCTGCATTAAGTTGAACCCTAACTGTACATTAATGCAGTTTTTTTTGCAATGTATATCTGTCTGTCTATCTGTCTGTCTGTCACTGTCTGTCTGTCCATCTGTCTGTCCATCCATCCATCCAGCCATCTGTCTGTCAGTCTAGTATCTATCTATCTATCTATCTATCTATCTATCTATCTATCTATCTATCTGTACACTGTATGCATTACAGGGTCATGGCTGTGCCCCTCTAGATAGGGTTGAGTAGCATGTTTAATGTTAAATCTCAAATTTAGCACTTTAATAACTTTGCAACTGATCAATGGATTTTCTCAAAATTTGGTATGCGCCATCCCTTGGGGCAGATCTTTTGAAATGGCACTTTTTGATCTGGTTGGATGTGCGGAGTCTGAGATTTGGACTGTGCAAAAAGTCATAAAGTCACCATTTTTTGCAGTATTGTTTTACTCATTGCTTTGTGTCCAGACATTGTGGAATTTTGGTGTGATTTTTTTTATGGTAGAAACAGCCTGTGTAACAGAACTGAAATGCATTTGTTTTGTGAAAAAATATTAATTTGTTGCAAAGTTATTCAGTTTTTCATTTCCCATTGTTTTCATTGGAAAGATCGCTTGTCAGGATAGAGGGAGAAAATTTCAACAAAGGATTTGCTCTCGAGAAAAAGAATTCTGTCTCGTGAGACCCATTCCATTTTCATGAGAATAACATCTGTTTTCGTGAGAGAAAAAATCCTTCTTTGTGAGCCACCATCTTGTGTTTTTTTCCATAAACTAAAATGCATGGAAAATAAGTAAAAATGTCATTTTACAAATCAAACACCAGCACCTTGCTAAATGGGCCCCCCGTTTAGCTAGATTTGGGTGCTTTTTTTTTCACAATTAGTGCCAGAAACACTTTTTCTGGGCACCCAAAATACTGGGTGCACAGCTTAGCAAGAGGAGCCTTCTGCTGCAATCCTCTATGTCAGAACAAAGGATTTTCTTTAGTTCTGTAGCTGCAGCTGAACTCCTGCTGCTGGCTGCAGTGTGAGTTGTGAGCCGCAGTTTCCCTTGTGTCTAGTGGTACCCCTCACTCCCCCATCACTGCCCCCCTAAATTAATTATATTTTCCCCAGTGTCTAGTCACACCCCCACCCTCCAATCAGTGTCCCCTTGTCCCTGGTTTATTTATTTATCGATATACATACTAACATACTAAAATGCCAGCAGAATAGGCCTAACGGTCTTTTGTGTCTGCTCATTTGGTCAGCCCCCACCCTGGGTGCTGACCTTGCTGTCCCCCTCACCTTCTCTGGCTTCTTGCTTCCCAGTTCCGGATATTCTTGCTGCATTGGATTTTGCTTCCAGAACCCTTCCCCTGTACCTGTCCCACCACCTCTTGAACCCCCTCCACTGTCTCTACCTCCACCAGCCCCCTAGGTAGTGCATTCCATGGCTCCACCACACCTTCTCAGTGAAGTAGCACCTCCTCCTTTCTCCCCTGAATCTTCCCCCCCAGCTTCCAACCATGCCCTCTAGTGGCCCCTTCCTCCTTCCTTCGAAGCACCCTGACTGTTCCTCCCCTATTTACCCTCTTCATGTACCTGAAGACCTCTATCATGTCCCCCCGGTCCCTTCTCTCTTCCAATGTGTACATATTTAGCTCTTCGAGCCTCTCCTCATAGGTCCTGTCCCCCAAGCCCCAAATCATTTTGGTTGCCCTCCTCTGGACACTCTCCGGAGGTTAATGTCCCTCTTTAAGTGTGGCCTCCAAAACTGCATGCAGTACTCCAGTGCGGCCTCAACAAGCAGTTATACAGAGGGAGTATCACTCCTCTTCTGGAGGTGATCCCCTAGCAATGCATCCCAGCATCCTGTTGGCCTTGGCTGCTGCCCTCCTACAAGTCTCAGAGTTGTTCATCTTGACATCCACCACCACCCCAGATCCCTCTCAGCCATTGAGACTTGTAGTATTCCCCCAGGGTGTACACTTGGCCTGGGTTCCTGTGCCCCCAGGTGGAGTACCTTGCATTTCCTGCATTGAACCTCAGCTTCCATTTTCTAGACCATCTTTCCAGAGCCTCCAGGTCCCCTGCAGGGCCACCCTCCCTCCTCCCCATCCACCACCGCCCCAGTTTCAAGTCATCTGCAAAGAGACTCATCTCACTCCTGATTCCTGTCCTTATGTCAGATACATAGGCGTTGAACAGAAGGGGCCCAAGGACTGATCCCTGTGGGACCCCACTAATGACCATCCTTGGGGATGAGACTATCCCACCAACTACAACCCTCTGGGTCCGGTCCTGGAGCCAACTGCCTATCCATCTGATCATCTGGTTTCCCAACCCCATTTCTCCTAGCTTATCCGACAGGCCCACGTGAGGAACAGAGTCAAATGTCTTGCTGAAGTCTAGAAACAGGACATCCACTGGTCTACCCAGGTCCAAGGCACTTGTCACCCAGTCATAGAACTCCACCAGGTTTGTCTGACACGATTTCCCCAGGATGAATCCATGCTGTCTATCGTCCAGGCACCCTGACTTATCCAGGTCCCCCCCAGCCTCTCTTTGACAATGCCCCCCATCACCTTGCCCACCACCGATGTCAGGCTGACAGGCCTATAGTTCCCTGCCACCTCCCTTGATCCCCCTTGTGGATAGGCACTACATGCGTCACCTTCCAGTCTTGGGGCACCCACCCTGTCCTCAGAGAGATGGTGAAAAGCTCTGCCAGGGGTTTCGCCAGGACATCTGCAAGTTCCTTCAGCACTCTAGGATGTAATTTATCCAGCCCCAGTGCTTTCTCCGTCTTAAGGGAGCTGAGGGCTTCCCTCACTCTCTCTGCTGTGATTTCCACTTCTGGTACCTCTTCTCCCTACTTGGCCCTCCCCCCACCTGCCAGTGAAGCCTCCCCCTCTCCTCAGACCTGCAGATCGGTAAAGGTCCCCCCCTCCTCATTATCTCTGTCTCCTCCCATGTATGATGCAGCATCCCATTTTCCCTGGTGAAACTGGGTGAAGTACTCATTTAGTACCTCAGCCTGCTCCCCAGGTCTTGTGCCCATCTCTCCCCTGATTTAATCCTGCTAATCTGCCCCTTCACCCTTCATCTTTCCCCAATGTATCTAAAGAACCCCTTGTTCCCTCTCCTAATTTCCCTGGCCAGGTTCTGCTCCTTCCTTGCCTTAGCTGCCCTCACCACTCTAGTGGCTCTTCTAGCCATCAGCTCGTACTCCCCTCGATCCCTTTCACTCCTTGAGCACTTGAATTTCTTATAGGCTGCTTTCTTTCCCTGCACCACCTCCTGGACCTCCCTGGTCCACCAACAGGGTTTTTGGGCCCTACCACATTGTCCTTACTTTGCACAGGTGCTGGTAGCATCCTGCACCCTCTCCTGATGATTTCCCACCTACTATCAGCATCCATGTCTGACCCAATCCCATCCAAATGCTCCATAAGGATCCTTCCCATTTCCTTAAAATCCACCCCCTGAAGTCGGTTACTTCCGTCTTTGTGCAGCCTTCTACCCCCTCCTAGGTCCAGGCAGAACCAGACCGTGGCATGGTCACTCCCCGCCAATGGGTCCCTTACCTCCAGGCCCCCAATCTGGTCACTGTCTGCCAGGACCACATCCAGACCCCGTGCCTCCCTGGTCGGTTCCCTCACCTGCTGAGTTAGGAACCATCTTGAAAGACATCCAACAACCTCTGTCTCTCGGTCACAGAGGATGTCATAGTCTCCAGTCTGTTCCCGGCATGTTTAAGTCCCCAACACCACCATCTTCCTCTGCCCAGTCTGCAGTGTCTCCTAACATCTGCCACCAGACTGTTCTCCAGCCCTCCGCCAGGCAGGGGATCTATACACCACTCCTATTTTTACTCTCTTGCCCCCCCTTGTTATCAAGGTGACCCAAATCGCCTCCACGGTTCCCTCCGCCTCCTCTACTCCCCCTATGCCAATGCAGTTTTTGACTATCATTGCTACCCCTCCTCCCCTTCCCTCCCCTGTCCTTCCTGAACATAGTGTAACCCTCCAGGTTCAGGTCCCAGTCATGTCTTGCAGTGGCCCAAGTCTCAGTGACTGCTGCCACATCCACTGCTCCCTCAGTTAACATTGCCTGGAGCTCAGGCATTTTATTGCCCAAGCTCCTGGCATTTAGCGAGACTACCTTCCACCTTTCCCTATAGTTCCATTTCCCTGCTTGTGTTCCCATGGGATTCTGTTTTCTCCTGGTCTGCACTTTGCCAGTTGGCCTTTTCCTGCAATCCTCCTGGTCCCAGGGGGTGGAGACAGAGTCCCTCCTTATGGCACCCCTTGACAGCCTTTTCTCCCATCCCACCCCCCTTCACAAGTTTAAACCCCACTTTTCACCAATGAACTCCTCTATTTTCAACTCAAGGATTCCCCTCCCCTCCAAATTGAGATGTAGTCTATCTCTAGCATACAGCTCCTTTTCCTCCCAGGTCTCCCCCCAATCCCCCATCAACCCATACCCTCTGGCCTCACACCACTCCCTGAGCCACTGGTTTATCTCCCTAATTTTCCTTTTGTGTTCCCCACTAGCCCTTGACACTGGCAGGATTTCTGAGAAGGAAACTGTGCATCCTATGTCATGACAGACCCTGGCGAGCTCCCTGAATCTTGCCTGTATCTCTAGCTCACTATTTCCCTCAATGTCATTTGTACCCAGGTGAACCAGTATGTCTAGGGAACCCCCACAGTCCTTTGCCAGCTGGTATACCTCGTTCCTAGCCCTGTGCAGCGTTAGTCCAGGGAAGCATCTTGTTCTAACTGGCCAGGCTTCTTCCTCCCTATCCCATTTGATACCCCATATCATATAATCCCCCAGCAGGAGCACTCTGACCACTCCTTTTCCTCCATTCCCCCCTCTTCCATGTCCCTCATCCTTTCTACCAGCCCCTCCACCCAGCTGGCTCCTTGTTCCTCCCCCTATCTGGGTGCCATATGCCACCCCCTCCTTATTTACCATATACCCCTCCCTCCAATCTATGCTCTCCTCCTCCTGAGTATCGTTCTGTACCTTGCTAATTCCCCACTGCTCGCAACTGGTCCTTCTCCCCCATCTGCTAAACTAGCCTGGCTCATCCTCCCTTCCTTCCTGTCTCCATTTAGTTCCTCCTTGCTCATCGTGCTTCCCTGGCCTAAACCCTCCACTCCCTTTACTGAATCCTCCTTGTTCTTCTGGTCCTTCTCCTTTACCTTTCCTCCCAACTGGTCCTTCTCCTTATGCTTTCCTCCCTCTTCCCCCTGCCCATCCTGCTCTGATTCACTGCTCCCCCCATTCTCCTGCATTCCAGGTCCCCCCTGTTCTTCCTGCTATCTGGCCCCTGCCTCCTGCCTCCCACTCCCACACCCTTTCTGTCTCTAACCACCTCTGTCGTGGCTACATCACCCCCCTCATCCTTGAGCAGAAGAAGAGAATTGAAGCGGTTACTGAGTGTAAGGTCTGATCCACCTCCCCGCCTTGCTTCCTTCTGTCCAGCACTAGCCATCTGCCTACTTCCCTGAGAATGTTTTCCCTCCGTCCCCTCTTTGTGAGGGTCCCCAGTTACCTGCCTGCTTCCTTTGTAGTGTCCTTTTGGACCCCCTCTGCCAGGGTCCCTATGTGACCCCTGAGTATTCTCCTGCACTCCTTTCCCTATACCCCCAACCCCAGTGCTTGGTGCAACCCTGTGGGAGATTTCCAGCCCCCTTCCCCAACCATACCACCCCCCTTCCCCCAGCTTTCTCCTCATCCCCGCAACCTCCTCCCTAAGCTGTGCTAACTGGTAGCACACTGGGCAACCTCCAAACTTCCAAGCCCAGTCCAGTATCATGGCTGCTCCACAACCTGTGCACCCCACCACCCTCCCAAAGATGCCGGCCCTAAAGATGTGTGGTTCCATCCCCTTCCAAATAGGTTTCCTTGGGTGAGCCACCAGGTTCCCCCCTAGTCCAAGATACCCCTACTGCCTAATCAGGTCACCCACTAATCTTAGAGACAGTCCCACTATACACCAGTAACTCTGTTACTAGGTGCAGTACAACACATTAAACTTATAAAGGAAATGAACAACTCCCTAAGCTCCTCTCTCCCAGCTTTAAATCCAACCCCAGTGGCTAGAACTACATGAGCTGCACCAGCAGCCTTTTCCTCCAATTGCAGGGCAGGTGTTCCCTATAAATTTGCAGACTTCTGGAGAGGAGGGGTGGGGAGGGTGGGTCTTGGCAGACACCTGACAAGAGAGGTGTATCAGCCCTGTGTCTCCCTCAAGCCCTGCAGCTAAAGAACCAGGCCCAAGCAAATCCCACCAAATAGGTTTTAAATCAGAAGAAATAGGCCTCTACCAGCGCAGCCTGTTACACAGTGAAACATCCACAAAAAAGAGCCCACTTACAGCCACCAAATCAGTTTACAAACATCCAGCATCCCCAAAACAATACCTTGCTAGCTCCTTAGAAGTAAGAAAGAAAAGAACTAACCTACCAAGTAAAATCCACAAGAACCCTGTGAAAACAACAGCAGCAGCTACTGTCCTGGAACACAACTGATCCTGTCCCCTTCCAGTTCTTTATAGTTCAGATATTTATATAATCTGACACTGGGATGCCCACACCCATGTCAGATGCCCCCCAGCCCACTGTTTTATTAAATAGCTGACATCAGAGTGCCCAATCTCTGTGTCAACATTTAGAGCCTCTCTAGTAGAGTGGGACCCTGGGGAGCCCACCACCAGTGTCCTGAAATATTTCTTTAATTTTATCCTGTAAAAAGAAAAGAGTCCCCCAATGTCTTTTTAATTTTTTACCTGAAGAAAAGAAAATGGCCCCTCATTGTCCCCGTCATCCCCTTCCCCCATCACGACTCTTCCACTGAGCGCCTACCACGTCACACACACCCTTACCCTATACTTACCACCCAAGGTCATAGGCTGTCATCTTCTGTGGACTGAAACACATCTGCAGTCTTCAAAAATAAACCGTGTACTGAGGAATCAAGGTACAGTAAGTGCCATATAATGTATTTCAGTGGTGTTTCAACTTATGTTCATAACTTTGCCATTTTTAGGAATTTTTTCACCAAATTTTCAACATGGCTTTTTTGGGATGCCACCTAATGAACACTGGCACTGTCATTTTGTTACTTGGGCATGGAAGGTGATTTTGCATTTGCTGCACTAAATCACCTTTTGGAACCGAATAAAAAAATGACAATGCCAGTGTTCATGAGGTGGGGTCCCATAAAGGCCATGTTGAAAGTCTGGTGAAAAAAATGCCTATAAGTGGCTGAGTTATGAACATTTGTTGATACTGTTTTATGAATGGTCATAACTTTGGTAATTTTCAATATTTTGAGTCCAAACTTTCAACAGCAATTTTTTCAGACCACCTCATGAACAGTACAGCTGTCATTTTTCACATCCTGTCTGAAACAAGTTTTTGCACCTTTGGTACAGAATGACATTTTGGCACAGATTTGAAAATTTTCATCTACAGGTTTATGAGGTGGGATCATAAGAAGACTATGGGCCAAATTTTCGAAGGGCCCTTAGATCCATGCAAGCTGTGCCAAACAACCAGCTTGTGTCAGATCTAGGTGCACCCAATACTGTGCACCATATTTTGTAAGCAAAGCATTCTCTGTGACAAAGTCCCCCAAACTGACACAAGAGGTCCACTGCATCAACAAAATGACACAAGGGACGAGAATGACGCAAGCTGCGGCAAAATAAAAAAGCACATTGAGTCAAAAATGGTGCAAGCTGAGTCAAAAAAATGACTCAATGAATGAAAATGACAAAAACTGAGTAAAACAATGGTGTAAGCTGAGTAAAAAAATGGTGCAAGTGAGAAAAAATGACACAAAAGATAAGAATGATTCAAGCTAAATCAAAAAATATGGAAGATGAAATGGCCAAGACTAAGCCCCCAAAATGTTTTAAACTAGTCCTGCAGGAGAATACTGGCTCTTAATAGTAGCATATTCAGGTCTGTCCACCTGTTGTGGGCCTTTTTATATGCTCTAGTGTCCCTTAGACAGACGCTGGCTGGTCTAACAGTGACATGCATCTTAAACACAAGGACAGGACTGAAATTTCTTGAAAATTCCCAATAAGGGGATGGTTCATCATTTCAGCAATGCAGGCATCCCTTCCAACATGGCGCAGGCATTTTTTTGGTGCAAGCATGGCGAAGCCACTCTGGCACATGCAGACCTGTTTTTTGATGCAAGCACAATTTGAAAATCAGAACTGGTACAAGGTTTGATGCTTCCTGCTCCTTGCATCAGTTGTTTTTGGCACAGGCACCTTGAGTCATTGCCTGGCCTAAATCTGGCACTATGTTCAAAATTTGGGGTCAAATTTTGAAAAAAATTCGGAAGTTATGACTATTCATTGTAATTTCAATATGCCCGCTTGTAACTTTGGAATTTTTAAATATTTTGACCTCAGATTTTCAACATAGCCTTTGTATTACCCCACCTCATGTATGTCACAGCTTTCAATTTTCAAATCCTGTCCAAAATGTGTTTTTCACCTGTCCGTGGAATGGAATTGCAGTTGTGCAGAATTACATTTTGGCGGGGATTCAAAAAATTTCTGTATCAGGTATATGAAGTGGGGTAATAAGGTGGTTGTGCTGACAATTTTGTCACTGTTGTCCTATAAATGGAAGTGTAGGGCCCAGAAGGCCCTGTGCTTTCACACTTACATACATACGCACACCTATGGAGGGATGGAAGTGCAGGGTTCAAAGGACCCTGTGCTCCCACAGTAAAATTAGGATACTACTATGCTATCTCAGAAAGTAAGGAAATAAGTTGCAGAAATTGCTGTTAATGCTCCAATTAGAGTCAAAGCAAAAAAAGTTGGGAAATGAGGCATTAGGGTTTCCCTAACACCCCACCCTTCCAAACCAGGTAGGAGAGCAGGTGTGGGGAGTGCCTTGTGCTTCTCAAGCCTAAAGCTCACCCCATTCTCATAAATTCTACACATCTGACCTTAGT
Organism: Neoceratodus forsteri; assembly: GCA_016271365.2. Taxonomy (NCBI): domain Eukaryota; kingdom Metazoa; phylum Chordata; order Ceratodontiformes; family Ceratodontidae; genus Neoceratodus; species Neoceratodus forsteri. The sequence continues at coordinate 602,016,886 of CM057449.1, read as the reverse complement.
TACAGATGGAATGGATTGAGCATTAGGCTTGAGAAGCCTAAGTCACACCTCACACCTACTCTCCTGCCTGGTTTTGGAGGGTGGAGTGTTAGAGAAACCCTAATGTCTCATTTCCCAATGCTTGTCACTTTGACCCTAACTGAAGCATTAAAAACATTTTTTTGCAACAGATATATCTATATTTGTAGTATCACAATAGTTAATGTTGTGAAGGCACTTCTGTAAAACCAAATGTTTGCATCTTAATACTGTGAACATCTATAAACAGAATTACCTGAAACTTGGCATGCACATTTTTTGGGCCTAGATCCTCAGATCTAGAAGATTTGATAATGTTCAGTTCTGCAATTTATAAGTTCTGGAAGGCTGTAAAGGTGAAAAAAAATGTAATACATCCAACAAAAAGTGTGCCACACATTCCAAAATAAACAAAAATCTCAGTTAAGACACCATTTGCAGTGCTATACAACAGCTTTTGCTAACTTCTATTTCAGAGCCAAATGTAGCAGTGTGGCAATGCTTCTACTTTTATTAGCAATTTTCACCTTTTTTGAACCTGTGACAAAGTGCTATTAGAAAAACAATGTCTTTTTTTTTATCCTGGAATGAGTTCTGAACTTTTTTGTTGAACATCTACTGTCATGCTAAAGTACTGCATGGCTTTGTGAGAGGCCCTTCCTATTTTGGTTCTCCTTTTTAAGAACTTTTTTGTTGCTCACCGATAGCTTAGAAATAGCTGTGAGTTTAGTCTGAAATTTTCAGGTTTTCTGGGTTGTATCAGGCTACAAACCTTACATCTAGTAAAGTACTAGATCCCAGAGGGGTGCACTGGCACCACAAATCATGCAAGTAGTAGTCAAGGTGTTTTTAGATGCAGGAAAATATCAGATACCTATGCTCCACACATTACATCCCAAGGGAACGAATGTGTTCAAAAAAAAATGTGGACCTAAGAGGATCTCAGAAGCTTAATATAAACTGAGTTTCCTATGACCTATATCCCCACCCCATTTCTCTTTTTTTACCTGTCTTTGTTCCTATCTTTGTTCTTTACCTGAACATCTGCAGCCTGCTATGACCTGGACTAATGCAGCATGTGGAGTGGGCTGAGCAATGTACTTTGCAGAAGAAAAGCTGAATGACTAGCTGGGAAATTGATTTCCAGTAGATCCCTCAAGTCCAGTTAAAGGCCAAAGAGGAGCTTAAATAAACATCTGCCATTTACAAGTATAGAGGGAGCTAGACTTGGGTGTCAGGTATGGTTGAAAAGAAGGTGTCAACTCATAGTGTAGTGCCAGGAGCTGACCATTTAAACACTTCACCAGTTTCACTTTCTAAGTCACTGAAAATGGGGCTGGTGGATGAGAAGATTGGAATGGGGTGGGTTGGTAGGCAGGAAATTAGCCCTGGATTCCAGATGAAGATATAGGGTTAGTTTTGTGTTTTACCTTCTGAAGCCAATTACTAAATACAGAATACCCTAATATTTGGGGTCCAGAGTATAACCATTAGACAAAATAGTTGGAAATAGGTATCCTGAAGCTTGTGTGGTTAACAGAGAGGGGTGTAAGGTTGATTTATGAAGTATTCCTTTATAATAAACTGACTGATTTTCATTTATTAAACTGGTGTGTTCACTGTCATGAAAATAGGGCATGCACAGTGTTTATGACTCATAAACCAGTTTTTATGAGTTTTAAACCCATTTTGCTGATTCTCAGCAGTCGCAAAAGTAGACAAAGGAAGAGAAAGCTTTGCCCATCAAAAACAAAACAATGTTTGCAGCTGTTGTCTAAAACTTGTGTTGTTCGGAGAGTACGGTGAAAGACTGAGTCTTCAATTTTTTTTTGTTAAACAATAGTGTTGATGAAATTAGGTTACTTAGTTTGTCCCAATGATGATTTTCTACTATGAGGCTATAAGGCTTCATTGACAACTCTGTAGATTTAAATTAATAATACATTTGTTTTGTTGTGTTCATGCATGTGTATAGTAGTTCCATGTTTCACAAATTAAGTCATAAGGTGTTTTTCACTAAAGCAATAGTTTTCAATTTATGAGTCAAAATCAATTTTCATGAAAAAAGACTTCCATTTTTAAATTTCTTAGTGATCATGAAAGTACAGTAGCTAAAAGAATGGAAAACTTTGTGCATCAAAAACAAAAATGTTTGGAGCTGTAGTCTGAAATGTGTGTGGTCGACAGAGTAGGGTGTAAGGTTATTTCTCCAAGTGTTGTTTTTATTGGAAAAAGAAAAACAATGATTAAATAAATTAGGTTGTTCATTGCCATGAATACAGGGCTTATTTTGTGATTTGTGAACTTGCTTTTGTAGCTGGCAGCTCCATTTTTGTGAGTGTTAACGATCATGAAGGTGGGTAAAATAAGATAAATCTTTGCACGTAAAAAACAAAAAAAAGTTTGGAGCTGTAGTCTGAAAATTGTGTTATCAACAGAGTGGGGGTGTAAGATTAAATCATGTATTGTTTATTTAAGGCAGCAATGCACCAACAATATTTTTCCAATGAGCTACCTGTCAAATCTGCTGTATGGTTCTAGGTACCACCTGCTCTGTGCATCATGAGTTTTTTATTTATTTTCTTGATCCTAATTCTTGCCAGGTCTACATTGCTATTTCTACGCAAAATGAGGTGACTGTCTTTTTTCTTTCTTTAGAACAAAAAGATACTACATTTTTGTACTCCTTTTTGGTGTAACAAGAAAATTAAAAAAACCAAAAAACAACAAATAAAACTGAAAGATCCCTGGAATTTTTTATACTTGAAAAAGGTGGTTTAAAATACAGAATGAACAAATGGTCCCACACACTAAGGAGGAGAAAGTGGGTACAGGCAGGAAAGAAAGCAGACACAAGCTCTTGCTGGTTGCTGAATCCCAGGGCAGTACTGAAATCAATATCCCAGAATGAGAAAGTCACAGGAACTGTGGAGAACTTGCTAGTACACATTTAATATAAAGCCACATGGTGAAGCACTCACGCAATACAATAATACTGTGAGAATGCTTCACCATATGATTTCACACTAACTGTAACTTTCTCATTTTTGGATATAGATTTTAATATTGGTCCTTGGGTGTGGCTACCAGTGTGCACCGGTTTAAAATATAGTTTGTCTAATTTTGTTTTGCACTGTTGCTTTAACAAACAGTTTTTAATGTATTAACTATATTAGTTAGTTATAAACTTTTGAGGGGCGCCTATTATAAGAAGAATCAAAGAGTAGCATGGTTCTCTCAGAGAGTGGGGAAAACATGGAATGCACTTCCTGTACTAGTTGTGAAGGCTGAAAATATGAGATTATTTAAAAACTGAATGGATGAGGCAATGGGAGATTGTGTGTTTTCAGTAGTATTGTAACACTGTGGTTCAGATTGTTAATGACTAATGCTACTAACCTGTATCTGATCCAATGAATCCTATCAATTATTTTATTCACTTTCATGGTTTGTAAACCTCTTTCCATGACTTGCAATCCCATTTTCATGAGTTACAACTCTTTTATTGTTGCACTTAGTTTCCAAATGAGAAAAAAATAGATGGCCCTTAAGATCCATGAGTAAAGCAACTTGCAGGTCTTTGGCGATGTATGAGAAGATGCAGCTGATTTGTGATTGGCACAAGTCTGCTAGAGATATCAAACAGTGTGTTTAATTATGCAGTTGCTTTTTGAGAGGCCCACAGGGCCACTAGCAAAGTTTGCTATAAGTCTGGCAAACTGCTTGTGATGAGGTAATATGTCTGGTGCACTGCTTGTGATAATGTAGTTAAATTCTCATTGGCCTCCTGGACCACTCACAAAGTCTGTGATAAGTTTCGTGGAGTGCATGTGATGATGCAGCTACAGTTGCTTTGTGTATGGCCCTCAGGGTCACATGAAAGGCATGCAACTGGTACTTCCAACTTCTTTTTAAGAGGCCAGTCACTTGCAAACTCCGCTTCTGGACTGGCATTTTTTTTAACCATTTAACTAGTCCTCAGCAGGGCTTGTACGCTGTGTGATAAAGCAGGTGTGTTGTGACTGGCATGGGTACGCACACACACACAAACACACACACACACTGACCCAACATAGAATCCTGTGGTCTTACGTCTTATGATAAATGGCTATAGTGTTCACCATGGAGTGTAACTCTGTTCCTTGTGCTATATTTTTTATTTTTAATTAATGGGTCACGTTTTTCCCATACAAATAGCTGAGTATTAAATCCCATAATAAATGAGTGCTAATTATGGCATTTAATACACGGCTTTTTGTGTGATATAATGTGGCAAAAACATGTGACCCCTCAATTAAATAGAACAAAGTATGAGTGCAGTGTGTAAACTCAAATTTTGCACACACCCACATTGTTGGATGTCTGCATAAACCAACAACTTGGGTGAGTGTAAAATTCTCATTACACACTGCACCACGTACTTTATCCTCTATATAATAACTGTGGAGTGTTTTCTCCCAAATGGAGACCTAGTTATAATTCATTGTTATTATTAGCTGGTTATAACAGCAAACACACACTGGGTTTCCCACACTCCATGCATGCATACACTACTTCCCTAGCAGTATCCATATGCATGCAGATTTCCTCATGTTTTCTCAGCATGGAGATCATTTGCCTTCTATTTTATAATTGCTACTGTGGAAAAAAAATGCTCCCCAACAATTATATAAAACAGGACATGCGGTAGTGTGTAAAGCTCAAATTTTACACACACCCTCAGTGCTAGATGCTTGCACAAACCCCTTGATATTCCCTCTTGGGTTTTATGTAGCATCCCTCACCTCAGATGTGTAAAATTATCATTATACACACTACCCTGTGAATTCTTCTATACATTTATGATGTTGAAACAAAGGATTTAGCCACCCAAATGGCATAGCCATTGCAAGTTGTTCTGCCATGCACGAATGACAAGATTGGGGGTGAACTTAGGTCACCACATTGGAAGGCAATCTGGGCTGAGACAGCTGCTGTGTGCCAGTGTCTCAGTTGGGAAGAGATGGTGGTGAAATCCAGCACCACAGCGATTCCTGCAGCTGGGTCAGAGAACTTGCTCCTGTTTCAGGGCCTACTGTTTGCATGAAAGGCCAACTCAGGTGGCTGTGTTCACATCAGAGTAGGTGGGATATACTAAACAGTGATTGGCAAAGCCAGCATCTGTCAATATTCTGGATTGGGCTTCTGGGACTCCCCTGGATCCTTGTGCCTGCCTTCACCGGATCCTATTTCACACAATGGACTGTATCATGAGGAAGGGAGAGGATGTCCCCCCCCCCCGGAGCCCCTGCTATGGAGAGTATGCTGTGAGGGGAACCAGTGGATTACCAGGGCTGGAGAAGTCAGAGGTTGCAGGCCTGATTGGGTTATATCCCTGGGATCAGGGTATGTCCCTGGGGCAATGCAGGTGGCCTGGGAGAAAAACCTCTACAGACAGAAAAATAGATTTTAATTGTGGGTTCTACTTTGGAATTCAATTCAGTGGTGTTCATGTAGGTAGCACAATGGGATCAGCACAGTTAAGCTTCTGAAAACCCTACTTTACATTTCCTTATTCTTGTTGTTTTAAGAACAAGGTATCATAAAGTCTGCATTAACATAGTTTTGTCCCTATGAATATACTGTGTGTGTGTGTATATATATATATATATATATCACAAAAAGGTCAGCTTTCATTGGGATGTACAGGGACTCCTCAGGTTTGTGATGAGAGACAAGGCCTCAAGTTGATTGCTCTTGCTAATCACAAATCGGAGGAAGCATATTTCTTCCAACAAACACTGCACCTTGAAGTGAATTATTTGCACTCGAAGAATGATCTCTAGTATTTAATATTTAAATTTAGAAAACAGCACCTTATATTCATGAGTACATGTAGGCACAGCAGGTCACCTGGTTCATCCAAAAAGAGAGCAGTATATGTGTTAACCATCTGAACTCATTTTCTATTCATATGCTATTTATTTATCAAATTTTGAATAAAAAATAAAAGTTATTGTCTGTTATTGCTCCTTAGCTTTGCACTCTTTGTGTATGTTTACTTTCTCTTACTGTATGCTTTTGAATTTCCCCTATCCATTTGTACTCTCCCGCAGGACAACTCTGGAAAGGAATGGTTTCACATTTCAGTAGGCCTTTCCTAGTAAAACCTTTCAGTAAGTGAATAAATACATAAATAAATTTAATTTATATGGTACATTATTAAATATAGCTATAATCATCATTGTGTGGACTTTACCACCACATAATTGACCACAGTAGTCCTTTCTTTGGCCGTAGAGTCTGCCACAATGAGGTCTGTTACTTAAAATGCCCTGTTCAAGAGGTGTGAGCAGTTTAGATAAAACCACACATCCTGTAATTCTACACATACCTGCTTCCTCTTGAACATGTTGAGGTTTTTCCATTGATAAAGACCTGGGGCTCAATTTTCAAAGCCCTGTGAATGCCACAAATCCCTGCTGCTCAGATTGCTTGGCGTACAGGGCTTGTGGCATCTCCCAGCCAGCAATTGGGATTTTCAATCCCGAGCACCACATGCCACAAGTTACACCAATTTTACCTGGTCTAACTTGTGCCATTTGGGGGTCCTTTTTATGGAGCTCGCACCAAATCTTTGGCACAAGCTGCTGTAAATTGAAGAAATTAATGCAACTGCACCTGGTGTGCTAAAATCGGGTGCAGTTGCATCAAAGGAGCTTGACGCAGTAGAGTCAAAAAATTGGTGTGACACATGGCTTCATGCAAACCCTGTATCATCCTTTGAAGATTGAGCCCCTGGTCTTTTTCACCAGTACTCAGAATGTGGCTGACATCAACAAAATCCTGTCAGCAGACCTGAAGGCCATCCAAACCTGGTTCCTTGAGAACAGGCTTTTAATGAATTCAGTGAAGTCACAGGTAATGCTATTCAGAACTGCTCACCTATTAAAGAATAACCAATCCTGTTCTCCATGGCCTGTGACAATAGTGCTCCCCTGATTACTGTTCCCTTCTTTAATTACCTGGGTGTAATGCTTGATTTCTCTCTTGATTTTTCTCTCCATGTGTCATCCACCTGTAAGGCAGTTAATGTTAGACTTGAGCTAGCCCACCAGGCCAGCCACAACCACTCCTCATCTGCCCACATTGCTAGTGCCCATGGTATCCCACTCCCTAACCTCTCCTATGGCCTGCCCAATTTTTCAAATGCCACAAACTCGACCTTGCGCAAATGGGATGTGGCTTATAATAACAGTTGCTGGTTTGCCCTTGCCTGAAACCAACTTGCCCACCATTGCACTCTGTATTCCAAACTGAGTTGGTTACACCCTGCAGCTCAATTTGATCTCCCCTTAGGTGGCATTGTGCACGGTGTATTACAGAAACATGCTCCCCAATCTTTAACCAGCCTCCTGGTGCCCTATAGGAATGCTTACCCCCTCATATCATATGATCTTGACCTCCTATCTACACCTAGGGCCAGGAAAAAAAATTGGGGAGACAGCCTTTGCAGTCACTGCTGAGAGACTATGGAACAACATACCTACCAACATTAGACATGGCACAGTTGCCCATGCCTTCCATAGTCAATAACACTCACACTTGCTTCAGTTAGCAGTACAGTATCTTCTTGTTCCTAGCCCCTGTCCTGTGTAATCTCATGCCACTTATACATGAAAGTCCTTGCCCTTGTCTCGTTGTAAACCTGCTAAGTGTGTCTGTCTTTCCAAGCATTGCCATTGACCTTTCTCTTACGCTTCCACTATTAAAAGTCATGTACTGTACTGTGAATTCCATTGCTGATTTATTATCTTGCATAGTGTTATTTCTCCAAGTTTATCGTGTGCTCCAATATCTGAATCATTGTCTTGTATTGTATTGTTTATGGCGTGTACCCGCCAAGGTTGCGCCTGAAAATAGGCAAATATTTGTCTAGCGCACCTTAACCAGTAAATAAAAACTAACATATGAACTAACTAACTAAACATTGCAACATGCCAATAAATATAATGCCAATTAAACAGCAATGATTCCAATATATGATACACATTGATGCCCATTATACTGACAAATGACATAAGTAGTCTCTCATGAACTTAAATTCAGTTGTCATTCTTATACACAAAAAATAATAATAATAATAAACCTTTATTTATTAAGTGCCTTTCAAGCACCAAGGTGCTGTACAAATTACTGTTAAAAGCAAAAATACATATATAAAATCAATATTCTCAGCAACATCAATTCATAAATGCCTTATGAATAAAAGAATAATACTATGATATAAATAGAATAAATAATGGATATTCCTCTGCAGCTCACCCATACCATTGTGTTTGAGGTGATTTACCATGCATTCATTACATGCAAAAACCTATTTGGCTCAGCAATACATACCTTTAGGGTTTGATTCCCTCCATTACTCCCCAGGAGACCCATTTCACCCTTTCCTCGTTCAACCTTTCCAAATATAGCTCAGATGGCTTGGACCATTAACTTCTCCATCTGTCAGCTCCTACCATTGCCTCCCCCCTTACTCGCGTCCTAAATCTCTCCTTCACCCTTTGCACTGTCCCTCACTCATGGAACATTGCCAAGATTCATCCCCTCCATATAGTGGATAATCTCTCCACTCCTGGCAACTTCCTCCCTATCTCCCTCCTCCCCCCTTCTCTTGCAAAGCTGCAGGAGAAACTAGTCTACTCACAGCTTGCAGACTTCCTACACGCCTCCATCTTCTTCTCCCACTTCCAATCTGGCATTAAGATGGATCATTCCACCATATCCTTCATTCTTAAGGTCACTGACTCAGTTCTCTCAATGATGGATCAAGGAAACATCACAGATGCTATTTTCATCAATCTTGCCAAAGCCTTTGAATCAGTGTTCCACTCACTCCTCCTAGATATGCTGCGCTCTGCCAGCCTCTCAACCCCCACTGTTGACTAGATCTGTTCTTACCTCTCAGACCATCAACAGTCAGTAGAGGTAGGAGACACCATCTCCCCAACCCTCCCTAACCAGATCCGTGTCCCCGAGGGCTCCATTCTAGGTCCAGTCCTCTTCTCCATCTTTTTAAATGACCTCCTCTCCACCCGTGCCAACTCACAAATTCATATGTATGCAGATGACACAGTTCTCAACACCTTTGGTCTCTCAACTGCATATCTGGAAGTCTCAAGTTAAGCAAGACTTTCATTATGTTCTGTACAAGTTCCAGTCCAACCAACTTCAGGTCAACACACACACACACATAAAAAAGCTGGTGTCTATGATCTTTGGTACCAATCAGATGTTGGCCTAGCTCACCTCCCTTCCCATCTTCAGCATGCTGGATGGCACACTACTTAAAATAGTTCCAGCTTTTAAGTACCTTGGTGTGTGGCTAGGTATCAGGATTGACTTCTCTGCACACATTGACACTATCCAAGCTAAACTTCACCCCAAACACAGTGCCCTGTACAACAATAAAGACTGCTTTTCTCCCCATGCATACCTGGAGCTGGTTACCAAAATGGTTCACCAGTTGTTTCACTACATGGATGTGATTTATGGCACTACCATCTTCACCTCCTTGCCAGACTGGACACCATCTGCAATGCCTTCTGCCAATGTGCTAGCAGCTCACCTTCTCATACTCTCCCCTGCTCCATTTACTCCTCCCTATCCATTCTCTCTCTCCTCTGACATTGTCATTCAACTGTGCTTACCTCATTTCTAAATACTGGTTTGGGTCCTTCCCCTCATACCTATGCCATTTCCCCTCCTCCATCCTCTCCTCTACTTACTCCATGCACTCAAGTGATCATGCACATTCTCCCTTCCCCACTCACACTCCTCAGCCATGAAATCTGTTTTCTCATATTGTCTCCCTTCCCCATGGAATCAGCTACCATCCACCATTCATTTCTTCCCACCTCTTCCCTACATTAGATGCCAGCTAAAACTACTCCTCCCTCCCTCCCTCCCCACCCCTCCTGCCTACCCTCTTCCTAAACCCTTCCTTACCCTTGCCTGGCTTTTGTCCACCCCTTACCTCCCCCTCTCTCTTCATAGCATAGTTCCTGCAACCTCATTGAAGTTTATCAACCAGTTTTGACCCCTACATTTAGCACCAGCTCATCCTCTCTTCAATCTGGCGCTATGCACTTTGAATTTGCCCAATTTATACAGATGATTTGTACATTGGTTAATTTGTCCAATTGCAGTGTTCTGCCATTTTGTCTGTACTGCACTTAGCGTAGGCTCTTTATGCCATCCTCATTGAGGCCACATCACCTGACAGGCTGTACTTTGTAATTGTGCTTCTCCCCTTCCCCTTCTTCCCAGGTCACACCTGGAAACAATCCTCAGCTCAGTGTGCCTCTTCCAGTTACCAATATTTCAATAAATAATTAACCAACTAAACACATAAGTAAATATATTGAAGAGCACATGTTTGTTTTTGTAGTTCATACAGTGTTCTGCAGAGAACTAATGCATTTGGTCCTATAGTCAACAGCACATGAAAACAATATTACAGTACATTTTCCAGGGTTGTAAAGAATGATACATAGCTGAATAGAGAGCTAGACAGACAGACAGAGAAACAAACAGCATATTTGGGTGAAATAATTCAGATCCTCACCCAAACTGTTGCTGTTTTTAAAAGAGGAACCATTGGTAAATATTTGGTTTATCTAGTAAGAAATAGTTTATTATATATATATATATATATATATATATATATATATACTATATTTAAAATGTTGCAGTATATCTAATTGTATTTGAATGCATGTAGATATATGTACATGTACTGTACATATAAGATGTATATTCAGTACATATATAAATATACAGTAGCTAAAAAGATATATTTTTATTACAAAATCTTACACATCTATATATATAGATGTAGATATAAAGATACACATATATTGTGTGTATATATATATATATATATATATATATATATATATATATATATATATTAATACATTATATATGAACATATATAAACTTTACTTTTTACTTTTAAATATTTCCCTTAACAGACTTGCACTTTGATTTCACTGCTGGGCAACAGATAGTGTGAGGCTGATATAGTGGTTATACTTATTCCTGTGCTTTGTAAAACCACGGTAGTTTAGACTAGGGGAATCTAAACTAAAAGAAATTGCTAAATCAACATATAGGCTGAGAAAACAAAAAAGGTAATATTAAATAAAATAGAGACAATCTACTGATGTCCTTTTTAAGTGCATAGGTGTCTTGGATTTCTGAAAATGCAGTGCATGCAGTGACTTCATATCATTTTCCTATGATAAAGGAGACACAACATAAATACCCAAGAAAATCTCAGTGCTGCAAGGCACATTACCATGAGGCCAAGGGGGAGGATAAAAAAAAAAAAGGAAATGACTGAGGAGTGGGGGTCTGATACAAGGGGCAGAGCTTGGAGGGGGGGGACTTGGTAAAGGCAATGGACTGGCAGAGCCTGATTTAGAGAGAGAAATGGGAAAGGAGCCTGGATATGATAGGCATGAAGGCAATAACTCTGACTGTGAATAAAGAAGGAGCAGCAGACACCCTGACACAGATGCAATCATTGTTTGAGTATAGGAAGTAAATCTTTAATTCGGTTCCTGTTTTTAAAATAAGTAGAACATTATGATGTTGGTAAAGGAAGACACATATTCATTAGCAGAGCATATTAACTATGGTGATTAGATGGAAAAGTAGAGAATCATGCTGAAGCAGGTAATGTTTTTTGCTGAGAAAGTTTCAGTCTGACAGTAATCCCAGATGACTTATTGAATGGAGGCTATAGTAAAGTACAGGCAGGAAGAACAAAACCCCAGTAGCTGAGCTGTCACCAAAGAAATGTGTGAGCATGCTGTGAGCCTTTTGTCTCTCTGTCTCCATCTCTTTCTCTCTCTCTCTCTCTAATACCAGCTAAGGGCAGGGCCTAAATCTGCTACTAAGCTGGCTTTCCTACAGCATTCATGCCTATGCAAAGCCTGCCCTTGTCTTTGCTGTATCAACCAAAGAAGATTCCATCTGAACAGATTAAGCTTCTAGGATAAGAAACGTGCCACATGGGCTTCAATACATGTCAGATAGATGGTTATACTGGATTGCTGGGAGCTTTCTGCTTTGGCAGAACAACTCTATCCATAATCCAATCAAACCATGTGAAAACATTTATTTGAGAAAGTATGGCTATCTTGAGAGGCAAGGAATTTGGCAGCTGTTGTTATTCCACACACTCCATACTACAGACACCTACCTGCCTGTGAATAACTTTTATTGCCACCTCAGCTACACTCCAGAAATTGCAATGATTTTTGATATTGTCAGTTCAGTGATGTTAGCAAGGTGGTCAACTTTCCTGCTAGACTGGGGAGTTTGTCTACCATGACAGCACTTCCACATCATCCAGCATGGTATTTGTCATGCGCAGCATGTGCAGGCCCAAGTCATCACCATTCCCAGGTCTGTCAATAAACCTTAGACTCAGTTTTGACTACAAGGGGAACCATTCGTTTAAGAGAGAGGGTTATTGGATGTACTTGCACATTAGATACTGGCCTCTTTAGAACAAAAATTGACAGCTGTGGCAAATTTGCACAGCTATACATGTTTTATTGTGGTTTGTTGTCCACCATGAACTCAGCTGAGATCCGTACTAAATTACCTACATACTCTCATGTAACACATAGATGAGATGTTGAAACAGTCTCTTGTTTCTAGTGTCAGATATTGTAATCTGCATCAACTACCTGTTGTTAGGTCTGCTTGAACTTCATTACTCATGCATGTCAGTGATCTTCCTAAGTTCAAAAATAAATATTTGAAAACATTTATTTTTTACTTCATCTGCCTTTTCCTGCTCTTTGCAATTCTTATAGCAGAACATATTGTAAAACAAATCCTATTCACAGTCTGACATGACTTCTAATGTTACTGATATATAGTGTGGTGTTGACTGTACCAACATGTGCCTTCTTCCAATATCTTGTTGTCAGTATCAGGTTGATTAGAGAGAAAAAAATATGTATTTTGTGGGCACCTGTACTGTAGTTGCAATAATGAAAATTAAGGAGCGTGGTCTACTAGTCAGAAGAAAGAAATGCTATTTCATCGAATTGTGGGGCTGCTCTACCTGTGCTCTTTAGTGCAATATTTTTTATTTACTTACAAGCATTTTCTGTAGAATGGATAATTATGTGGTTGTTCCTGCCACACCCTACACAAGCAATACTACAAGCTGTTAGCCCTAGAAGAATCCTAGAATCTCCAGTGACTAATTTCACAGCATGGATCAGCCATGGGAGATTCACTATGCCTGAACATAGACTGGAGTTACTTACTGCTCCAATTTGCTTTTTGCCAGACCTGCTTCTTCCTGAGACAAAGTACTGGTCACACAACCTGTACTTAGTTTCAGGAAGACAGTAAGACCAGTTACTAAAAAACAGAGCTACAAATTGCTTTGATCTATATTTGGGCAAATTGAATCTCCCTGACTGGTCCTGGCTGTGACATTGGCTGTGGGGAATTCTGTGTGACTACCCAGATAGGCAGCTCATAATAATGTTGGATGGGGGTAATGGCAGGATCAACCAGATAAATATACATTCTACAGAAAACCCTATAAGTAAAAGTAAATAAAAAAAAGTTCCTGCACTGTTCCTGCACTCAAAGTGCAAATCAGAAATAGCCCTACACTTAGGTGTGGCGCTTAGGATTATGGGTGTTGTCTTTGAGATAGTAAGTTTAGTGTGCAACCACATAGAGAAACTTAGAAAGGAGATTAAGGGTCTGCAGGAGGAACTAAGACAGGCAAGGCAGACTGGGGGTGGGTTTAGCCCATTACTTGAGGGAGGAAGAATGGGAGATGAGGGAGGGCGATTTAAGCCAACAGTGGTGAGGAGAGGGTCAGAAGAAGGGAAGCAGGGACAAAGGGGCCCAGGCCAGTAAGAATGATTGCAGGGGAAACCAGGTCAGGAGACAAAAGGCAAATGGAAGAAGGAGATAGGGACTTGTGAGGGGAGGTGAAGAAGTGGCAAAAGTCATGGAGTGGAAAGGAGAGAACAGGTTACTATGAAGAGAGAGGGAGCGGGCATTTGTGAAGGGTCTTCAGAAAATAGTTTTGCGCTGCTAGAGAGGAAGAAGGTGGAGGAGGGAAATGATGAAATTAGAGGAGTAATTGATAAATGCCTAGACCAAGCCGGAGCGTGGGGAAGTTCTGCTAGGAGAATTGCAACAGGGGCAAAACAGGGAAATAATGTGCAGGAGGAAGAAAAGGAGCCAGAAAGGAGAGAGGGAGATGAATGGAAGCAAGCATGGAGTAAGAGTGGTGAAATTTTAGTGCTGGGGGACTCAATACTAAGAGGAGTCAGGTGGGTTAGCAAGGGGGGAGAGGCATAGTCTCATTTGGGTGGAGGCCATGCCAGGAATGACAGTGGAAAGAGCGGGACAATCTGTTCTGAAATATGCTAGAAGAGGTAGGGACAAGCCTCATTTAATTATACATCCTGGGACAAATGACCTGGCTGACAAGACAGTAGATATAGTCCAGAGGAGGTTTGAGGAACTAGGACAATTCTGTGAGGGGGCAGGAAGATCAGTAACTGATTCAGAGATACTTCCAGTACCCAAGGCAAGCACAACAAGAAAGCTGATTATGGAGGAATTTAATGGATGGCTAAGAACCTGGTGTTGTGCTAAAGGATATGGGCTGTTGGGAGGATGGGGACAGACCTGGGAGGACAGTAGTCTCTATGCCAAGGACAGACTACACTTGAGTGAGGAGGGGAAGAAAGTATTGAAACAGAGGATGGAGGAGTACATAGAGGAAGTAGGGAATTTCAACTAGGAGCGGGGGGTGGCAATTGGGCAAGAGACATGCAGAGATCATAGGTTGGGAAACCATATGAGCTTGCCCCCCATAACAGTGACAAAGGACAAATAGCAAGTACTATTGGTGATGCTAGTAAAGGAGGCAGGATGGGGGGAAGGGTGGAAGGTGGTTACCCTTAATGCTAGGGAGCCTTGGGAGGAAAACTGCAGAGTTACAAGTGCTCATGGCAGAGGGAGAGGTGGACATTGCAGTCATCACAGAAACATGGGCCACCCAATACAATGACTGGGACCTGTCTGTACCAGGGTACAGGTTATTTCATAGGGGCAGGGTGATTGGGAAAGGAGGAGGTGTGGCACTATATGTGAAGGAAGGAAGGCCTGAAGTGTGTAAGGGAGGAAGGGGAGGAGGGTAGTACAGAGTCACTTTGGATGCAAATCCAGGATTCCAAGAATGGGATTCTTAGAATGGGAGTGGTGTACAGGCTGCCATCTCAGATGGAGGAGTTAGACAGGGAACTAGTGGGACAGATAAGGAGGACCTGCGAGAAGGGTAGTGTGGTGATTGTGGGGGACTTCAACATGCCAGGAGTGGACTGGAGTACCCCAACAACCAGGAACAGAAGGGAGCAGGTACTGCTGGATGCCTTCCAGGGCAGCTTCCTGCTGTAAATGGTCAGTGAACCAACCAGGTTAGGGAATACCCTTGACCTTGTGCTGGCAAATGGGGATTTTGTGAGAGAACGTACAGTGGAGGAACCACTGTCAGGGAGTGACCACCACTCAGTATGGCTCACATTGGATATGGGCAAGGAAGGAGTGGAATCTGGCAAAAGAGTGTTGGACTTCAGGAGGGCCGACTTTGGGAGGATGGGGGAAGTGGTAAAAGGATACCTGGCCAGAATTAAATCTAGTATGGACACTAACCAGAGATGGGAGCTCATAAAGCTGGGGATAGTGGAGGCAAACAAAACCTGCTGCAAGGCCCAGAGCAAGAAGGCTAGGGCTAAGAAACTGAGCTGGTTGAGCAAGGAGGTCATGGAAAAGGTAAGGAGGAAAAGAGCTGCCTTTAGGAAGTACAAGAAAACAGGGAGAGTGGAAGACAGGGAGCAGTACTTGATGGAATCAAAGGAGGTGACAAGGGCAGTAAGGGGAGCCAAGGCATCTATGGAACTCAGGCTGGCACAAGGCATTAAGAAGGGGGAGAAATACTTCTTTAGGTACATCAGGGAGAAAAGGAGCTGTAAGGACCACATAGTAAGGATTAGGAAGGAGGGGGGTTGAGTGGAAGCAGGGGTACGATAAGGCAGAAGCACTAAATGAGTACTTCTGCTCAGTATTTACTATAGAGAAGAGTGGGGTGACACCCAAGGTGGGAGAAATGGCAGAAACAGGGGGGGGGTGACATATGGGGAAATCATGGAGGGCAGAGTTCGGGAGGGTTTGAAGGCACTGAGGGTGGATAAGGCACCAGGCCCAGATGGCATCCACCCCAGGATACTGAAGGAGCTGGCAGAGGTCATTGCAGGACCTTTGGTAGAACTATTTAATGCCTCACTCATTTGGGGTGTGTACCTCAGGACTGGAGGATGGCTCACGTGGTGCCCCTCCATGAGTGGCCCCAAGGATGAACCAGGAAACTACAGACCACATCCATCATGGGTAAGCTAATGGAGACTATCCTGAAGGAGAGACTGGTGGCCCTCCTAGAGGCCAAAGGACTACAGGACAGCAGACAGCATGGCTTCATAAGGGGGAGATGCTGCCAGACCAACCTGGTGGAGTTCTATGACTGGGTAACTAGGCAACTGGACAGGGGCCATGCAGTAGATGTCCTGTATCTGGACTTCAGTAAGGCATTCAACTCGGTGCCGCATGGAAGACTGGGAAGTAAGTTAGTAGGCACAGGGGCAGGTGCAAAGCTGGTGAGATGGGTAGGGAACTGGCTTCAGGGAAGGCAACAGAGGGTGGTGGTGGGTGGGGAGCTCTCATACACAAGGGTAGTGATGAGCAGTGTTCCACAGGGCTCGGTGTTGGGGCCAGTGTTGTTTGGGATATTCATTGCAGTCATATCATTGGACACCAAGAGCAAGATCAGTCTGTTTGCTGATGATACCAAGGTAGGAGTGATGGCGGATGACCTAGGGGGATGGCAGGGGTTGCAGGATGATCTGGCAAAGCTTGAAACCTGATCAGACACCTGGCAACTGGGGTTTAATGCCAAAAAGTGCAAGGTGCTGCATTTTGGGATGAAGAACCCAAGAAGGAGTTACTAGCTGGGGGGAGTGCAGCTAGCCTGGACAGAGGAGGAGAAGGATATGGGGTGCTCTTTACAGGGTCAATGAACAACTCAGCATAATGTAGGAAGGCAGCTGCAGAGGCCAACAAAATGCTGGGTTGTATTGCAAGGGGTATATCCTCGAGGAGGGAGGAGGTGATTCTGCCACTGTACAGGTCATTAGTTAGACTCCACCTGGAGTACTGCATGCAGTACTGGCACCGGTATCTGAAGAGGGACATTAAGTTACTGGAGGGGGTGCAGCACAGGGCGATGAAGATGATCAAGGGGCTGGGGGACTTATCATACGAGAGGCGGCTGAGGGAGTTGAACATGTACTCGCTGGAGGAGAGGAGGAACGGGGGGAACATGATTGAAACCTTTAAGTACATGAAAGGAATAAACAAGACAGGTACAGAGGGGCTGTTCAAAGTAAGGGAGGGGAGGGACACCAGGGGCCATGATATGAGACTGGAGGGAGAAAGGTTCAGGAGGGAGATGAGGAGACACTTTTTTACAGAGAGGGTGGTGGCTGGGTGGAATGCATTACTTGCAGAAGTGGTATCCAGTAGAACAGTGGACTGCTTCAAAAGGGATGAGACAGGACAAGGGGGTTCAATGAAGGGGAAGGGTGGAAGGAGGGCAGCTGCAGAATAAGGGGTGCTAGCTGCACATTTGAGCAGACTTCATAGACCTCTAGGCCTTTATCTGCTGGCAAATTTCATATGTTCATATGTTCGTAAATCATTTTAAGTAAGGAATAACACACATCTTACAGTGTGCTGGTGCTGAGGTACCACTGAGGGATCCAGTCACTGGGGAGGGTATAGAAATCTGGAAACACATTTTGTATCTCCTGTACAACCGCAGGGTAACCCATGATATGAATGATTGAAATTAAGCGACTCATTTTGAGCAACTCACTTTGAGCACCTGTGTTAACAGCGAGTGTGAGAGAACAGCAAGGAGGAATGACAGTGACTGGAAAACACGGCTAGATACTGTATGGCGAGGAAGGGCTAGTGAAGGAAGGACATACGGGTTTGTTTGGGAGGACCAATCCAAGTTGTCTGTCTGGCATGGTGGTAAAGGTTATGGTCTACAATGGTGGTAGTCCCGGATTCAGAACTGGTCTGGGGTTTGTTTTTATTTAAGTCATTGTTGCATTGCGGTGTTTGGATTTTTTATTTTTGGGTTTAATTTACCCCTGACTTTGTTTATCCCCTTCTACCAGGTTGCTCCCCCCCCCACATTCTCCCCTTGCACACTACTACTCCACTGAGTATCCCCTTACATGTTTGCCTCTTTCCCAGTGTCCACCCCCTGGAGTTGGTTACTTAGAGATGGGGTGAGGGGGGGCTTGCCCCTATATAAATAGTGATTTTTAGATCTCTTCCCCCATAAGTTTTGTGTTATGCCATCACTTTTTATTTCCAGTCACTGTAGTGCTAATTGCTGATTTTCTATTTGGCTATTTGTGGTCGCTCTTATGTAAGTCACGTTTAAATCTTTGTGCTTACCATGTGATACCCAACTTTGGTTTATCCACTATTCTGACTTGTTGTGTCTGTTCTAAGATTCATGAAATGAATCTTATTTATGTTTCAATGCTATTCAGGATGCCTAAGATTCTGTTATGGCACTTCTGGACTGTGATGTCAGCACCCACTATTTAATTCAGATTAGTTAACTCTGTGGAATAAGTAAATTAAAATCATTGGATGTCTGAGACATCTTGAAACAAGCAGTGTAAACATATAAAACTCAAACTAAAATTTCTTATTTGTAACAAAGAAAAACACACTAAGAATCAGTTGAAGAAAAAACAGCCAAGCTCAGCAGAAGGTTGGATGTGACTGAAAGAAACAAGTAATCTTTTGATTGTACAAATATTTAAAATAGTTTCTTATAACTTTGACATAGAGTAATTAAAACATTATTTTGTTGCCGGTTTGGGGAAAACATATGTAAACAAATCTCAGTGTCAGAGACCATTAAGTCATCTAAAGTTCTGTGAGAAGATATTCTGAAGACAAGGGATCAGTTATTGCATCATTTCTACCTTAATACATGTTGTGTTATGAATGCCTTTTGCTGGCCAATGCCATATACAACAACATTGTTCTATATACAGTGAAATACATTCCTCTTAAACTCAAAGGTTCTTAAAAAGAATAGCTCATCAAGGTGTGTAAGGGAGCTGCCTTTTACTTTAGCATGACATGGTGCTCCACAAAGCTGGACTCTAACAGACCATTGGGATGAAATTGACAGCTATCTCTAGTAAAATGTGTCAATTCCTTGGAATTGAAGATGTTTCTTTTTTAACACTGTTTCAATTATGTTCAGGTCCAGCAACACCTCTGCTCATAATGATTGAAAGGAAAAAGGGTCTTGGCCATTTGCCTTCTATACATCTATAGTCCCAGTCTCTCCATTTCTCTCTATCTCTCTCTCTCTCTCTCTCTCTCTCTCTCTCTGTGATGTTTCTCGCCCATATTTTTGATTCTCATTACACCTTGTTTCCATGGAGAGTTACTCCTATCCCAGTTAACTGAAAAGTATACATCTCAAAAGGTACTTGTCTAGGGGTGTCCAGTTATTGCAAACACTGCCTTTTTCCGCTAATTATAAAATTTCATTTGCTACAGAATGAGCAGTACATATTTTGGTGGGGAGGAGATTAAGATAATGGGTTACAATAAAGCATTAGATGTGTTAGTGCTGTATGCCAAACTAGCCATTTCCATTAGTTTCTTTCATTCACTGTGTATATAATAGCTTTGACAGTACCTTTCAATTCTTCCATGTGCGCAACATGTAGGAAATGGTTTGGCAAAGCCACGGGATTGTGAATGGGTTATCTCAGTGCAGTTGTTCCTAAGCACTGAGCAGTGTTCTCACACCATAGCTGTTAGCTAAAGAACACATACAGAATCCTAAAGACAGATTATAATCAGATCAAACTACAGTGGGTAGTAAGGGTTGAGACCTTTGGTTTGTCCTTGCACATAACCCAGCTCAAGCTGTCAGGCTATGACAAATTATATTTTATTGTAACCATCTCTGTTTTATCTCCTTATTCTTGCCAACACCTGACAGAAGGACCAAACACAGATAGAAAAAAAGGAAAAGAAAAAAAACATTTTAGACCATGAAGCAATTGTTTTTATGATTTTACTTTATGTTCTCACAAAAATCTCTTTTCTTTTTTGTGTTTTCTGGAAAATCTGAAGAAAAAACTTTAAAGCTCCTGAATTGTGTATCCTCTGTCTTTGTAAGGGTGTCTTAACATACATTACTACCACCTTTGTGTTGCCAAATGTTTCTCAGAAATTGCTCCTCCCCTTTACTTCTGCCCTTTTCAATATACTGGTACTTCCCCTTAAAAGCTTTGTTGCATTCTTCCATTCAAAACAGTTAATACTCACTACTCCATTTTATGTGAAGCACAATGCCACATTTGTTCTGCATGCTTCACATTACCATGTGGCACACTCTTGTATTTGGGATCCATTTGTATCAACATGTAGTCAAATGTAATACAATGAAGTTTCTATATAATGTAAAAATTGTGGAATAAGAATAGGAAAAATAATCAATTTTAAAAAAGTTCTCATTCATGAATGATATGGATAAACAAACCTCTTCAAAAAACACATAAAAGATGAACATTTGCCAGGTAATATGTTTGCTTCTGTCTCAGGTGGAAAGTCACCCATATCAGTTAAATCAATAGATGATTCCTGCCTCATGAACCACATCAACAAATAAGAACCATCATATTGATTTTATGATACCATTTCCCCTTCTAGGGTGGAAAATAAATGATTAGTTGTCCGGTGACCATTTCTTAATGATCATTTCACAATGTGTTTGATGATTGGTTTTCTGTACTTCATGTCCTCATGATCTAGCATGTTTTTGGAGAATTGCTTGATGCTTAAAGCACAGGTTCTTTTCCTGCTAGTTTTTAAAAACTGAAAACAAATAAAAGGAAACTCATTTACCTCCATGGGACCTGCCCTGTGGTATTAGCAGATTTTTTTCATAATACTCCTGAAGGAAGGGAAGGGGTGGGAAATTGCCTCCAAGGGGGTAGCCATGCAATCACTTTCCACTTACCAATTGATGGCCATGCCCCTGCACACTAAGGTTCCATGATGTATACAGAGGGAGAGCAAAGGGACACACTCCATTCAAGTCTATGGAACGAGATTTGTAAACACAGTTTTTGACTGTTTAAGTGGCCATTTGGTAAAATCAGAGACAGGGTTCAAGTAACAAGAGCCTTGCTAGTAGAATGATGGCTCCAATTTTACCAAATGACAATTTAAATGGCTAAAAACTGTGTTTACAACTCACACTCCTAAGAACTGAATGGAGCACACACCTGTGCTCTCTCTTAACATGAACCATAAAATGTCAGAGCATGGTGGCATGCCCAGCAACCAGGCAGTAGAAAGGAATCATGTGGCTAGCCCCTCAGGGACAATGTATGATCCCTTCCCTTCCTTTGGTGATATTAAAAAAAATCTGCTAATACCACAGAGGAGTTCCCATGGAGGTAAGGGATCTTCCTTTTATTTGTGTAAAGCAGTGAGAAAGGTGCTCTTTAATGATGTGGTGTGTCATAGAAATTAGTTTAAAACAGTAAGAAAAGGAATAGATGGCATTTGATGGAAGACTGTCAGCAGTGCCAAGTGATGAAAATGTTGCAATTTGTCAACATACACCTGTAAATTGTCATCATCACTCAAAGTCCCGAACAAATAGCTCTGTCAAGGAATTATTCTGAATTACATTTTACTTTTTCCAGACATGAAGGAAAAAAATATATAACAGACTATTTTTGGAGATACTATAGCCTAATGGTTAGAACACAGAGCTGTTAATCTGGAGACCCACCCAACAAACCCACTGTATGTTTCAATCATGTAGCTGACACTTGCATACTCTATGACCAGGAGAAATCACTTTACCACTCTCTGCTAATTCTCTCCCAGGTTGCACATGAAAATGAGTTTTGGGTCAATGTGCCTTTCCTGGCCAAAAGGTTTAATTAAATAAATACATGTTAATAGTCACTTACATAAACACTATACCTAAAAAAAATGACATAATAATAAATGAGATATGGGCAGTGCAGAGACAAGGTATAAAATATCACAGCAGCTATTAAGCACATACTGCACAACATTAACACAAATACATAAACCATTAAATTATAACCCAAAGTGTTCTGGGATCATTAACCTCCGTCTGGACAACCAAGAAGGAAGGCATAAAAAAACATGGCTTAACATCTCACCCTAAGAATGATGTCTTAAAGGAATGCAGCACCAATTCGATATCACCAGTAAAACACTACAGGATCAGCTTTGGATATGAGCCAAAGCTCCTTGTGTGGTTCTGAGAACCTGTGACCTTGTGCTAATGAATGAGCCAAATTTAATATCACTCAATTCACATTTTCAGATATGCCCATGGTGACCAGTCCAACCATATTTGACGTCTTCTCCACCATCAACTACATATGTTTTTTTTTATTATTTTAATAATGAGCATGCATGCTAGATTGGTACAGCATATTGTTTTGACTCCATGTCTATTTTTTATTGTACTGTCCTGAATTATTGTTTTGCTGCATTCTGAGCTTAGTATACCTTTACTAATTAAAAAAAGTTGAAATAAATTCAGCAGCTTTGAATTTAAATCAGCAGTGCATTTTAATGGAGAAAATGTTGACCTATACTTTTTATTCTGTTTTTGATTGCCCTTTATCTCCTGTCTTGGCATATACCAATGTTTGACCATTTTAGTCTACTTTAGCATATTGTTTTACATTTGAAATAATGAAAGGAACACTTCTATTTTGTATGATTTTCTTCAAGTTTTCATCAGTATTCACAGCTATTTTAATGGACAATTGTTTAACTTCACTCTTCTTGTGACTAAAATGAACTAGTATGCAACAGAAAAGGTTCCCTGATTTTATTTATTTTAAAGTTTAACACTGAAATACACACTGAGCTGGTAGCAGCTTGCTTCCAGATGTATCCTGGGGAAGAGGGAAGAAGGAGGGTCAAAGGAGCTAGCTAAACAATAAAATTACTAAAAATACAAGAAGTCAAATACAATGATACAGTATTACAAAGAGAGTCATAAATATTAGGGGAAATTTACTAATGAATGCAATTAGAAAATATAACACTCTTTTGTATGACAAGAAGGGGGAAATATTGGAAAATAGCATGAACAGAACAAGACTAGAGAGGGAGAGTAAGAAGAGGACAAAAAGTAACAAGAACAAGGGAGTAACAAGAGAAAAGGGTCAAAGACAGTTGCAGGAATGATAACAAAAGTCAACAAGAAAAGACTTTAGGGAAGAAAGAGAAGAGGCAGAATGAATAGAAAAAAGGAAGAGAGGACTAACGTTTAGGAGAGTGGTAAGAAAAAGCAGATTGACCTGCAGTAGATTTTCTAGAAGGAATAGTGAAAGAATGGGAAGAATTATTGTGGAGAAGGTAGGAGGAAGGAGTCAGGGATAGAAAGTATCTGAGATAAGAGGGATAGGTGCTGAACCAGAATTTATTGTACAATTTAAAATGGGTGGCTTATTCAAAGGGGTTGCACATGGCACAACAGTGTTGCATCATGCGCAACCCACTGATGCACCCCAGCACGATATTCAAAAGGGGATGTTGGGCCGCACAGATCCCGATGCACTGGGGTGCACCAGTAATGTATGCAGCACAAGTGCGGGGGCGTGCCCATGCATATTCCACACATTCCGATATTCAGTCAGGGGTGTGCGGCACAAATGCTGGTACAACCCCTACTAGCGCTGCACACTGGTGCTCAGAGTTGAGCTACAAAGAAACAGGAGCAAGGGCTGGCCACCCACAGGTGAGCTGTGGGTGGTCACCCGAGCTCCGGTGCCATATTGCAGGGTGCAACACGGCAGCCATCAGCTGTGGGTGGTCACCCGAGCTCCGGAGCCAGGGCCTGTCAGAGTTGCGCCCACCCCCACGCTCGATCACTGACATAGGTATAAAATAAATCAAGTCCAAAATCCCTGGTGGTCCAGTGGACTGCTTCCAGCCTGATCGGGGGCATACGTAAATAATAATTTAAGTCCAATATCCCTGATGGTCCAGTGGATTGCTTCCAGCCCGATCATGGACATAAGTATACTAAAAACAGATAAGCCCCTCTTTGGGCTTATCTGGTTGTCTTTCTCTGGATTTGGATTTTTTTTTTTTGAATCTTCGAGAGGCTGCTGACTGTTGACTCTTTTCTGGATTAAAACTTTTTTCGTTTTGGACACTTGGGTGGTGAGAGGACCCTGTGTCCATAAATTTCTGTTTGTCTATTTGATTTATTTTTGTTTGTTTGATTTTACAGTTTGTGTCTTTCTCTTGGCAGTGAAAAAGATTAATATCATTTCTCCACAGTTGTGAGAGAATCTGGGGGGAGTTCATAACTCTTTTTATTGTTTAAAATGTATGTTTCCATGATGGTTTGGCAGTGAGAGTGCCATTGTACCCTCTTTCCCCGGTGGTGAGAGGACTGGGGGGGGGGGGATTATACAGGAGAAGATTTATTATTTATTTTTCTGTTTAAATTTGTATTTTTATTTTTAATTTTATATTTATTTTTATTTTATTATTTTTAGTGGATTGTTAGTTTAGTTCAGTTTGGATACTTTGGTGAGGTTGGGTTTTGTTTTGTTTTTGTTTAACTATATTGGATATGTTTAGGGATTATTTGATAATTTCTATTTTATAAAGATTGTGTTTTTGTGTTTTGGTGTTCATTATTTAGTTAGGTAGCGACATGTGCTGGTCTTTATTCCCCACAGTGGTGCGCTACTCATCCTCTTCTCTCTGTGCCCTCCACCCCTTTTATACTCCTTCCCTACAATTTGATACCTACCAGCGCTGTACAGCACTAGGGATTGTTCGTGGGATAGTGAAGGGGGCCGGGGTATGCAAACAGGGGAGGATGAACGAGCGGGGCCATCGTATCAGGGTTATTAAGTCCAGAAGGCACCCTGGGGCAAAATGGAATCCGGATCGGGGTTTACCATGTCTGGTATCCATACCCAAGGGCACTACTGATTTCAGTAGGCAGATAGGCCCAACAACCTCTGAGGTTTGTCCAACGCGGGCGGTGTTATGCAATGCCAGGTCTGTTAGGAATAAGACTGCCATTATTGCTGATCTTGTTGGTTTGGCTGACCTGGCTTGCATCTCCAAGACCTGGCTGGATGAAAATTCAGGCCCTATAGTGGAGGCCATGACTCTGGCCGGGTACTCAGTGATACACCGCCCGAGATTGGACCGCAGGGGAGGGGGGTTGCCGTCTGTTTTAAGACTGAATTGGGCCTCACGAATGTAGTAGTAGGTGAGGGTGAGTCCTTTGAGTGTACAGTCATAGCAGGTGTAGGTGTTCGAATCATTCTCATCTACTGTCCACCCGGAGATGGGAAACGTTTTTTACAGGAAGTAGCAGACTTCCTCATCGACATGTCATTTGAGTCACCCAGATTGATGGTGCTGGGTGACTTCAACGCCTGGGTCAACAACGAACTCTCACATTTTGGTAACTACTTTCTCCAATTAATGTCTTCTTTGGGACTTACACAGGTAGTTTCCACTGCTACGCATAAATCTGAACACTCTCTGGACTTAGTCTTCCTTCTAGGGATTGATGCATCTGACGTGGGGGTGGAACTAGTCACCTGGTCTGACCACTACACCGTTAGGTTCAATTTTTGCACCCCGCCTTAGAAGGCCATCCCATGTGGAGATGGTCAGGTACCACCCATTATGGAATGTTACTTCACAAGCTCTAGCGGCAGTCCTTGACCTATCATCCCCCGCGTTGGTGAGTGGTGATCCAGAGGCACTGGTGTTGGCCTATAATGAGGCCATCACGGTTGCCCTGGATTCTGTTGCTCCTGTTCATGAGCGCCCCCTATCCCTTCACCCCAGATCCCCTTGGTTTGATGGGACTCTGAGGGAGATGCGGAGACAGGGGCGAAGGTTAGAGCGTTGTTGGTGCAAGTCCGCCCTTGAAGCCGACCGCTTTAGATTGATAGAACATTATGCTAGCTATCAATCTGCAATCACCCATAAAAAGGCAGAATTCCTGTCCAGAGAGATTGCAGTTGCTCAGAATCAACCAGCTCAGCTGTTTCAAACTGTAGACAGACTGTGCAACCCAGCCTGTCTGCAAGTTTGAAAAGCCTTTTTGCAAATAGAATGCGACAAGCTCGCTCGATACTTTGCAACTAAAGTGGCTGACATCAGGGCGGACTTGTGTCTGGCAACCTCTAAGGGTGATGTTGTAGGACCGTGTGACAACACAGTGCCTCAGTTCTCTTGGAGTTCCTTTTGTCGACCTGAGTTCGTGGATATTGTGAGGATCATCCATAGTGTGCATCCCACAAGCAGTGGTTTGGACCCTGAACTGACTTCCCTAATTTTGGGCTGTTCTGATATCATTGGTCCAGTCCTGGTGCAAATAGTCTGGTGCTTCTTGGAGTCAGGTGAGTTTCCTAGCTCCCTGAAAGAGGCGGTGGTGACACCTCTACTGAAGAAAGCTTCCTTGGACCCAGACTGTTTCTCAAACTACAGACCTATCTCTAACCTTCCCTTCATTGGGAAGGTTATTGAGAAGGTTGTGGCTGCCCAATTGGATGACCATTTAACCATCCATAGTATCTACGGATCCTTCCAGTCTGGCTTCCGTAAAAGACACAGCACTGAGACTGCGCTGGTTCAGGTGCTTAATGATCTTCTGTGGGCGAGGGACCAGAAGAGATGTTCCATCCTGGTTCTCCTTGATCTCTGGTCAGCTTTTGACACTGTGGATCACATGGTGTTGTTAGCATGCCTGAGGCAAATCTGTGGAATGTCTGGAACCGTTCTTCAATGGTTCACTTCATTCCTCACTGGGAGATCACAAAGAGCTGTGTCAGGGATTTTTTCCTCTGGCCCAATCTCTTTGTTGTGTGGAGTGCCTCAGGGTTCTGTGCTGTCACCCATGTTATTTGCAGTGTATATGCTGCCCCTCAGAAACATTATAAGATGGTATGGGCTGAGGTTTCACTGCTATGCAGATGATACCCAGCTATACTTGTCTTTCGCTCCCGACCAGGATGGAGCTCTCTCGGTGTTTAACAACTGTCTTGGGGAAATCCAAGACTGGATGGATTCTAGTTGGCTAAAGTTGAACTCAGAGAAGACAGAGGTTTTGGTGGTGGACCCGGGTGGTCAGATTGAGAGGTCGTATATTGGCGCACCTTCTGGAATTTTTCTTGGTGGCATGTCACTTCCGACCTCTGAATGGGTGCGTAGCCTTGGGGTTATCCTAGACGATAGGCTGACTCTTCAATCTAAGGTGTCGGCCATCGTCAGGACTTCCTTTTACCATCTCAGGAATATTGCCAGGGTTAGGCACCTTGTTCCATCAGACTCTTTGCCAACGTTGGTCCACGCCTTTGTGTCCTCACACCTAGATTACTGCAATGCCCTTTACTTTGGGCTTTCTGGGGGTAGAAATCCATCGCCTACACTGGTGCAGAATGCTGCAGCCCAGGTTTTGACTGGGACAAGTAGGTCCTGTCATACTACCCCGGTGCTGCGCGAACTGCACTGGCTTCCTATACGGTGGTGGATCACCTTTAAAGTCATCTTATTGACTTTCAAAGCCCTTCATGATCAGGGTCCTTCCTATCTGAAAGACCTTCTGGTACCTTACTGCCCTGGCCGATCGCTCCACTCGGCTGACATGGGGTTGTTACAGATTCCAAGAGTGAGTTTAAAATCTTCAGGCAGCAGAGCATTTTCTCATGCTGCACCCACTCTTTTGAATTCTCTACCATGCAGGTTACGGGAGTGCACCTCCGTGGAGATATTCAAGAAAGACTTGAAATCACACTTATGGAAAATGGCCTTCTTGGATAACTAAGTCAATTTTAGCATGATTGGAATTTTATCATAATTTATTATGCTATTATGGTGTATTTTTGACACACTGAAAGGCGCTATATAAATAAAATTATTATTATTATTTATTATTATTTATCATCCCTGGTGGTCCAGCAGTACCCTCTCCCCACCCGCCCACTGAGCCTCGCCACCCCGTTCCCACCCGGTCAGCGGTGGGTGGCAGCTCCCCACCCGCAAGCCACCCACCCACCTGCTGAATGGCTGCCTACAGTATGGCTGTATGCCCATTGGTCCACAGCATGGGCCAATGGGCATGCAGACCGTACTGTACTACACAGTCCTGATATATGAATGGATCAGGCTGGAAGCGGTCCACTGGACCATCAGGGATATTGGACTTGCATTATTTTATACCTATTCCCACGTTCGGGCATTGAGGCACTTTGCCACGATGTGTAGGGGGCGTCAGTCCTGGATGGCTGCCACCTAGCAGGGCTCCAGGTGCAAGTCACTGGAGATCAGTGCACCTGCATGCAAATGGGACCATAATGACGTGCTAATGGTCCCAGTTGCACCTTGCATGCATTATGGCCCTACTTGCATATCCACCACTGAATATTGTGGTTCCTGCACCTAGCATAACTGCACTTGCGTTGGCACATCCCCTTGCCCCTCTCTTGCCACTTGTGCTGGCACAGTGCCACTGCACCATGCGCAATGCCGGAGGCCACATTGCCATATTCAATGGTGCTGAGCCATGGTGCAGCACCATTTAATATCGCCCCAACGCACTCCCTGGTGCATCCCAGTTGCACTGCACCTGGCTTGTGCCCCTGTCTGGTGCACTTTTGAATATCCCACCCAATGTATTTTATTGCACATTGATATTTCAAACACAGTGAAGAATAATTATGAACATATTGGTATAGTCATATTAATAACAGTGTTCTTTTTTTAGTATTTCAGATCTGAATAAAAGTGGCAAAGCAAACTCAAAATGGGTGAACATGTTTATTAGAAGACAAGAGCTATGTGGCAATCTAAAATAGAATTTAAAAGTATAATTCAAAATTATCACTGCAACATTCACTACTGCTTTAACACTTGGCCCTGATTGCTACATGGGACATGGACTCTAAGTAGGGTAATCATTTCATAAGTGGTTGCTACTAGGTAGATAAGCAAAAAATTAGAAAAGAGGTACGCTTTTATTTCATTGCCTAGAGCATTAAAGTAGTGTAATGAGATGGTACAAACAGGGCAGTGGTATAAAGTTGGCAATAGATATAAGAAATTGAGGTTTGGGTTATAAAAGAGAAGGTTGAGGGCCGACTCCATTGTGCCAAGAAGTGGGGCACCCGTTTGGTATGCTATCAACTTGTGGTTGACCCCCGAGCCCAAGACATCAGCAGTAGAGGCTGACAGGGAGTGTAACAGAGCATCAATGCAGATGTGTTCCTCCCTGGGGGAAGGTGCTGAGGAGTACTGCTCAGAGAGTGACACCAGGTGATGTACAGAACCTTGCCAGCATTGGTGACCACACATTGGCTGATTCCACCTCCAGGGTGTCACAGTGGTGCATGCTGTTGAGGTGTGGGAAGTGGCCCAGAAAATGGAAACTAGCACCTGTTTCAGTCTGCAGGATGATTGCTGCCTAGTCCCAATGACACAGTCACACTAGTGCATGGCTCATGCCCACCAGCCCTGCATACCTCAGAGGACTCCCCGGGAACGCTACTCCCCTCCTCTCCTGAGGGAGGGGACCTCCCAGGCATGAATTGGATGCACCTTCCAAGGACATGGGGACAGCCTGGGGAGCCAGGTGGCAGCAAGAGGCAGATAAAGTGAGAATGGCAGGCAGACAGGGACATGGAGTAGCCAGAAGGAGTAGGAGGTCAGGAGGGCTGGGAAAGATACACAGAAAAAAGAAAGTTGAGAGGAATAACCAAAATGAAATAGGTAAAAACAAATAAAATAAACAAGTAAATAAATTTAGTTCTCTTGGAAAAGACAATATGAGTACTAGTTCTTTATGTGGTGTGTGTGTGTGTGTGTGTGTGTGTGTGTGTGTGTGTGTGTGTGCATGGGTCTGTGTATATGTGAGAAGGGGGTTTAAAATGTCTGCCTTGGAGCTCTGGTGATTTTATTAAATACAGCTTGTGCTTGGAAAGTATGCAGTTTAACCTCCTTTCAAACTTACATTACCTTTATAAAGTTTATCAGAGTTGTTTTTGTATTTATGTTTTCACACTATCATACTGTACAGTATATGTTTATATGAACATTTACTGTGTTTCTTATGGTAATAAGAGTACGTTCTCAAGTTCTTTGGGTATGACAAATGTGAAACAAAGCTGAGTAGTTCTGGCACACAAAGGAATTGAGAAGAAACTCTTTTAACTATAAGAGATGCAGTAATTGTACACATAAATATATTATAAATTATGTTGATGACTGTTGTTTTCAAAACATGGAGCCTGAGTTCAAAATCAAAATGTTTGACTTGGTAGAATATCTTAGAAACCCCTGTCAATAGAAATGTGATATGCCAATTTCACTCAGATTTAAAAAAAATTAGAACTTCTACAGACACCCTCTTATGGTTATAAGAGTACCAAGAAATAAGTAATCCTGATTGGCTAAAAATAATGTTGTGATTAATATTATAAAAGGCATACAGAGCCATATACCTGTTTGAGAAACTATTAAATAAATTGTTTAAAATGTGCAGCTGACCATGTATAAATGTCATTTTTGTTTATTATTGGTCATTCTTTAAAGAGCAGCTAACACCTTTAGGAAATAATTTCGAATCATAGTATACAGAGACAACATACTAGATCTTATAACTCTCTAGATTGGATTAGGTGGACATAGTGGAGTCATAGTGCAGTGACAGCCATGATTGGAACATGTCCATACCAGG
This sequence comes from Neoceratodus forsteri, assembly GCA_016271365.2. Lineage (NCBI taxonomy): Eukaryota > Metazoa > Chordata > Ceratodontiformes > Ceratodontidae > Neoceratodus > Neoceratodus forsteri. Next base: position 601,985,874 of record CM057449.1, on the reverse strand, counting down.
CTACTTTCTATTCTGAAGAAACAGGAAAGGGAGATGTAGAGACATGGTTGTACTATATGTGAGGGAGGAAATCAAGGCCATGGAAGTTCCTGGGCACCCAAAGGAAAAAGAGGGTTTGAGGCAATGTCAGTCATTCTGGAGGTATATATTTAGGCTATTATAAAATACAGGGGTCATATAAGGACCTCCAGCACAGGGAGAGGAGCTGGATAAGGCACTCAGTGAAGCCATAATCATATGGCAAGTAAGGGGGAGGTGCTGCTAGTTGATGACATTGATCGTCCAGATGTGGATTGGAGTCTTCCAACTGCAGCTTCAGCAAGGATCAGAGCTGTCCTATACTCCCTACCATGGGCTTTTCTCCATCAGCTAGTCAAGGAATCCTTTAAGGATGATACATTGGTGGACTTTGTGTTTTCAAACAGGAATGGCACTGCAGATGTTGCAGTGGAAAATCCCCTTTGTACTAGTGTTCACTGTACAGTGTAGTTTAACATTAATATGGGAAGAGAGGCAAACCATAGAAATTTAGAATTTTATGGTAGATAAGGGCCATGTGGCCCACCCCTTCTGCCTATTTCTCCATGCCTATCCTAACCACATGATGACAAAGGTCTTGAACATTAGGAAGGCAGATTTTAAAGAACTGAGAGACTTCCTCAGAAACTGACTAGCAGGGGGGATTGTCTGGGAGGTGTAGAGACACAGTGAGGAAAATAAGGAAGGAAATTATTAAGGCAACCGACCGCTGAATGAAGGAAGTGAGTAAAAGTAAAAAGAGAATGTTATAGTTTTCTAAGAAAGTGGCCAAGGCAGTGAGGGAAAAAAAGGATGCATTTCAACAGATAAAATGAACTTCAGAGGGAGGAAGACAGGGACGTATCCCAAGCAACACAGAGGAAAACAGAAAAGGCAGTGAGGGGAGCAAAGATGCAGACAGAGGAAAAGATAGCCAAAAGGGTAGCAAATGAGGATAAGACTTGTTTCTGGTATATAAGTGGGAAGAGGAAAGCAAGTTGCGAGTAATGAGAATAGGGAGGGCCATAGAGAAAGACTAGGCAGAATAGGATCAAGAAAAAGCAGACATTCTGAACAGGCACTTCTGCTCAGTCTTCACAGTGGAGGTAATGAGAGACAGGACATCAGAGAGCAGTAGGAATAGATGGGGGGAGAGAGAAATAAGTCCATTTTGGCAGGAAAGTATCCTGGAGGGACTTGCAGTTCTGAAAGTGGACAAGGCTCTGGGCTGTACAAGATAATCCAAAGCGTGAAAAAAAAGTAACTTAGGGAGGTTCTTGTTGGCCCCTGAAGGCCATATTCAACAGCTCACTAGAAAAAGATATGGTTTTGGAGTACTGGAGAAGAGCAGACATAGTCCCACTCAATAAGAACAGCAGCATGGAGGAGGCTAGCAATCATGCTGGTTAGTCTCACATCAGTAGTGGAGAAATTAATGGAAACCTTGCGCAAGGAAAGTTTGATAGGCTATCTTGAATCCAATGGTCTGCAAGACCTAAGGCAGAATGGATTCATGGGGATGGTGAGAGGTCATACCAGATGACTTTGATTGAATTCTTTAGCTGGGTTAGCAGGGAAATAAATTAGGAAAGGGCTGTGGATGTGGCCTATCTGAACATTAGCAAAGCCTTCAACGCTGTGCTAAACAGGAGACTGATAAAGAAATGCAGCTGCCTAGGAGTGGGATCCAAAGTGGGGATTTAAGTATGGAACTGGCAAATGGATAGGCAATGGAGAGTGGTGATTGACAGCCCTCAGTCTAATAAGGGTAGAGTGACCAGTGGGGTGCTATAGGACTCAGTACTGGGACCAGTCCTCTTAAATGTCTTCATAAGTGATGTTGCAGAAGAATTGGATGGGAAGGTATGCCTTTTTGCAGATGACACCAAAATCTGTGACTGTGTTGAAAATCAGGAGGAGTGAGAGAATGCACAGGGACCTTGGGAAACACAAGGAGTAGTCAAGAGCACGACAGTTGTGGTTCAATGCCAAAAGGTGCAAAAATAATGCACTTAGGGCATAGGAACCCAGGAGATGAGTATATGATTGGGGGTACTGACAATCGTAGGGCAAGAAATAGACCTTGGGATTATCAAATCTGATGACATCACAGTTGCAGGGTAGCATGATAAAGCAGTAGCTATTGCTAGTGGAAGGCTGGGTGCAAATGGAGTGGTACCTCCAGCAAGAGAAGGGCATAGGTGCCGGAACCGGGTGGGGCGGAAGGGGCGGTAGCCCCTCCACTTTTTATTTCTGTATGGCAAAAACTAATATAGAAAAAGTGCCCTTTGTTCTCTTATAAGTGCCCTTTTGATTCTCAGCCCCCTCAGCTTTTACCATCTTCCGGCACCCTTGGAGAAGGGAGGTTGTATTGCCACTGTATCACTCATTTGTGAGAACCCACCTAGAGTACTGTGTCCAGTTCTGGAGACCACACATTAGAAAGGGGAGAGAGATAGGGAGGAGGTAGTTCAGATGAAGGCAACTAAAATGGTGCAGGGGTTGCAACAAAAACCCTATGAGGATATTGAAGGATCTCAGCATGCATACCCCTGAAATAGAGAAGTGTAAGAGGAGACATTGTAGAGATCCACATGTACCGGGAGGGGGGGGGTAAACAAAGTACAGAAGGGGAGTTTCTTTCAAAATAGAAAGTGCACAGGACCACAGGGCATGCAATGAAGCTGGGCAAAATGTTTAAGAGGGATGTGAAGAAGCACAATTTCACTGGAAGAGCAGTGGACACCTGGAACAGACTGCTAGCAGATGTGGTGGAGGCAAAACCAGCAGGTACCTATAAGCATATATGGGATAGACATATGGGAATATTAGTAAATAGGCAGAGAAAGGAGGGTCACTGGGCTAGTTAGGGTCTGTAGAGATAGACTAGATAGATACCAGGTGGGAAGACTGGCTGGGTCATGTGGTCCTTTTCTGTTGACAAATTCTGTTTCTATGTTTCTGGTTAAATATATATATATATGTATGTATATATATATATATATATATATATATATATATATATACACACACACACACACACATATATATATATATATATATATATATATATATATATATATATGCCCTTGTTTATTATGAAGGATACTTACATAAAAGCTGGTTCCTTTAACTTAATTCATCTTATCATGCTGTTCATTCTCTACGTGAAGTCATAATCCTTTTCTGTGACATCATTAGCTTCTACCAGTGAAACTCCTGTGGTGTCACAAACACATGACTACGACTTCATATGTAGAAGCAATGCAGCCCCAGCAGACAAGGTCAAAGAGAGAAAAGTTTACATGCTAATGTACTTAGTAAGAAGGAACAAAGAACAGAAAAGTACAGAAAAGTAAGAACTTCTATGCTGAGCTATGTCTGTGTGTTATGTTTTCAAATGTTTTCTCCAAGATGCATAACCTGCTCTTTAAGATTATTGTACATGAGCAGAGGCTCTTTTTTAATATAGGTTCTTGTTCTCCAAGTCACCCTGCCTGCCCCCATCTGCTAGCACCCTTCAACTCCATCTCCCACCTTCTCCATGATGCACCTCACTACTTTCTCAGAACTAACTTTTTGTGTGCGAGCACAATGGTTGGTGGTGCAGGGCCCACAAGGGTGCTAGAATAATCCAGCTGGATGGGGGAAGGGTGGTTCCAGACTTTTTCTGCCCTGATATCCACCAAAATCACACATGCACATATGCACAGAGGTGGGCACACACAGTATCATTGCGTGAAGGTGGGCCTTCCCGAAATGTGCATATTCCTGCTTGTGCTTCTACCCAACATCCCTAGGGGTCAGGCAGGAAAGCAGAGGAGGGCAGTATCCCCATCACCAAGGTAGGAGAGCTGTCCATTGGGCACTCAATTCTCCCTTCCCATGCCATCTCCCAAGAGACCTGAGCCCATTCCTGAACCAGGGTCATGCCACTGCAGTACCAGGCCAGCCTTCAGCATCTATTGTATTCTGCACAAGCTGCTTTCTCTTGCCTTTCTTTGAAGTGCTCTCACCATACTGCTGCATGCATGACCTCACAGTGCATTGTTATGGACATAGTTTCATAGTTTTGATGTTACAGATATAGATTAATTTCTACCTTGTAAGACGTGAGGTGACCTGCAAATGTTGTGTGTAGTGGGAGGTTAAGAGTCTGGGATAAGAGGATCTATATTGAAACTGAGTCTCACTGACAATAAAAATGAAAGTACAGTGATTTTTTTCTATACAGCACATAGGTTGTGTGTGTGTGTTGGGGGGTAATGTTTTTATTTTTTTTAGAATAGGAAAGTTATGAACACAAGTTGCTTGATTTTAAAAATTTAAATGTGTGCAGTAACACGAGTTTTAAGATAAGAAGTTAGTGTGAATTAGAGGTATTGTGATTTTTAATGTTAATAAAAATGTTCTTCTTGATATTTCCTTTGGGTACCAATGTTAGATATATTTGTTGAGTTGGGGTTCATATTAGTGGAAAAATGCTGGTCATATTGACAAAGTATAGCTAGTCTGTCTGTGATTGTATTGATCTTCTAATTCTGTAATGTTTTCTAATTCTGATGTGACAAGTAGCACTGACGTGTAATAATTAATTAATGATTACACAGGATAAGTTGTGTCCCAACCATTCAGAATGCAGACGTTTTGCAACCAATTTCAAATATTAACTGATTTGTATCTGCATTTTACTCAGTTTGAATATACTTGAATTTAGTCTACATGGGATTCTGTACCAGCCCCCACCTTCCCAAAACTAGTGTGGCCATGGAATACATTAAGACACAGAGGGGCAAACCTAGAGTTGGGAAGGGCAAGGGTTTCTAATTGATCAAAGAGGTCAAACATATGACATAGTACACAGTATCCCTTTAATATGGATTAGCTAAATTTAATTTTTATTTTATAAAAGAAATCATTATCTTTTATTCCATTGTTTTGATTTTATTTTTTCAGATTTTAAATAATAGTCACACTACACTGCTGAAGGGGCTGCTTTTAATTGAAACCAGCAAAGGCAAACTTGATGTTATGTACCCCACAGATAGTCTCTGGACTCATGAGAGCCACTGTGAATTAAAACATTGATGTTTAAAGACTGGACAGATGCCCATTCCACACACGTTGTCATACTGCAAGTGTTCTTTTGTGACTTTTACATTATATGCCCTTGAGTCCCTCTGCCAATATGAATGCTGCAACGGCCACACAAGTTTTGTGAATAGAGTCTATAATGAATTCTTTAAAGGGTTTTACTCTTCAATGTATTCAAATCTCACTTTCCAACAAGTAACTAATGAACCACAAAACAGTTGTCCTTAAAATGTGCTGGCAGTGGCCTAGGGATACAGTCTGAAACTCAGCGCATAAACAATTAATGGAGATGGAGTTTCAGTCAGGATACTACATAAATCAGTATTTTGATAGTGATGCTGACCTTATTGTTTTTTACAGTTAATCTTTTTATTGAAATCATTGCAGTTTACACACATTTTACTGTCCAGACAATAGAAGTACAGACAACATTAGGTAACAACAAAAGGTGTAACAGGGCAACCATGGTCGTACATGTGCATAACATAGCATGTCATCAATACATGTTAGCTTGATAAGGTAACAAACTTAGCTCCTATATCCGTTCTATTCATTCTGAGCCTGGGAGGCAGGCATAAAAAGAGTACCTCCCTATGGAGGGTGCCAGATAGCATTGGTCTGGCTGACATTATTATTGACTGAGTGGTGGAATATAAACTGTAGGTAAGGAGCCCACATGTCCGGGAAATTGGCTATTTGCTGCTTGGCTTGAAAGGCCAGTATAGCATTTTTAGCTAAAGTTTCTAATGAAGCAAGCTATTCCTGTATGGTTGGGATGTATAGATACCTTCATTTGGTAAGAATTAATCTTTTAGCCTCACAGATGCTGCAATTAGCCATTTCAATTTCACTAAGAGTAAGGAGGCATATTGGGGGGTGGCAGCCCAACAGGAGAGTGAGTGGGGATGTGGGGATCTCCACCTCAAGGATAGATGTGCATTGTTGGGTAACCAAGGCCCAGAATGGGGCTATGTAAGGACAGGCCTAGAGTATGTGTAACAGATCAGCTAGAGGGGAATCAGACCTACAGCAGGTGTCTGTGCCAGACACTCCCAGGGCTTTAAGCTGGGCTGGGGTTCTGTACCAGAAATGCAGTACCTTTTTCTGAATCAATCAGCTCTTTTAGTCAATACAGGAATGTTGTGCCAGACTCCAGCATTTGTGCCATGTTGTCTTGGTAAGGTCAGTCTGGAGGGCTGCCTGCCACTTTGACTTGGCACTGACCATAGGGTCCGGTTGGGCCTCATGTAACTTTTGGTAGATGGAACCTGCTTTGGCCTTGGTAGATCCTAACCACTTCATTAGGGTCAAAGAGGATGCATTACATAAACTATTACCTCTACAAGTCAGACACTTACACTGCTGCGTTTTACATCATTTGAAATAACCATATCTGATTTGTAGAAACTGCCAAAAAGTCTGATTCATCAGGTAAATTGTATTTCATTTGTAGTGCTTGGAAGTTCTTAGAAGTTTTGTTATCTGCAGTTAGAAGGTCCCTCACTGTACTAATCGAGTTACATTCCCATTTATGCCAGTGGAATGGTACAGAATTGATACGGAGGTCTGAGTTGTCCCACAAATAAGCATAACTCTCTAGCCTGGGGCACAGCTTGGTGATTCTAGCTATTAGAGACCATGCACTGTGTGCGGCCTTGATACTGACCCAGTGGGTTGCTTTTGGGGGGAGGGAGTGGAATACCCAAATATACGGAGGGATGCCTTATTCCCATCATCTGCTGCTCAATTCTACACCATGCCTGGGGGCATGAGCCCTCAGAATGGAAGACGTGTAGCATCCTAGCTGTGAAGAAGGCATACATATATAATGCTTAAAGTACAGGAGGTTCCACCCACCCCAAGACCAGTGGGCCCTCAGTTTGGATCTGCTGAATCTGGGAGGCAAGGTTCCCCATAAAAAGTGGCCTATATGGGAGTCTAGCTTTTGAAGCCATTTATCTAGAATTAGAATAGGAAGGTGGGCCAACAGATAGTAAACTCTGGGGGCTAGCATCATTTTGATTGAGTCTGTTTTCCCCAGGAAGGAGAGGTTTAGATGCTGCCATCTGTTCAGTTCCTTTTGGAATGTGAAAATCATTGGCAGCATATACAAAGGGCACAGTTTGTGAATTTTGGGAGTGAGAATGATCCCTAGATATTTAATTTGAGAACCTGCCAATGCCAGGCAAGACAATTTTCCCATCTCTTCCGTAGTGTGTTTATTAAGAGTCATGATTTCAGACTTTGATTTATTAACCTTTAAAACAGATATTTTTTCAAAGCAGGTAAATGTGTTCAGGACGTGGTCCAGAATTTTGTGAATATCACTAGTTAGAATGAGGCAATCATCCATGTACAGTTTGGTTTTAAACTCTTCCTTACCTATTTTTATTCCAGGGATGCTGTTAAGAGCTATAATGACTGAAGCCAGGGGCTGTATGGCCATTATGAAGAGATGGGGGCAACCCTGCCTCGTGCCCGTTTGTAAGGTAAATAGAACTGATAGCAGGCCACTGGTAAGGATCCTCACTGTTGGACCATTGTATATGGTGCTGACCCATCCCACAAAGTTAGGGCCTACATTTAATTGTTCTAAGACCGCCTTGAGAAAATCCCATTCAACAGAGTCGAAGGCTTTTTCAAAGTTGATAGTGATGGTGGCTGCTGTGATGGCAAGTTGGAGGCTTGCTGGAATAGAGTAACCAAAGCCGTCAAGTGGTCAGCACTAACTCTTCCTTTGACAAAGCCCACTTGTGACTAGTGGCTTATAGATGGTAAAACCTGTTTGAGTCTGGAGGCCAGGATTTTAGCTAATATTTTAGCACCTGCATTTATGAGGGAAATAGGTCTGTAGCTTGTGAGGGAAAGGGGGTCTTTACCCTCTTTTGGGAGGACAGTGATCACTGCTTCTTTTAGGGAACCTGGGAGGGACAGGGATGCGTGTGACTCACACAGCATTTAGAGCATTGGTCTACTAATTATTTCCTTGGTGACTCTGTAAAAGTTGGCAGAAAAGCATGCTAACTTTATTGTTAAATGAAGATTATAACTGGAGATCAGATAATGCCTTTATGTCCTCACTTTGTAAGGCCCCACAGCTCCCACTCATTCTATCTCAGGAGTTGCCCCTTTGTGGAAGCATTTAAGAGGGGGCTGAAGTATAATTTATTTTAAGTAGCTTACAGTTCTGACTAATGTATTTATTATATTTATTCCTGTATTTTTTTCTATTTTCAGTTTACTTATGTTTCTTTTGTGCATGTAAATGGCTTTACTGTACAGCACTCTGAGCCCCTGGGATAGGGCGCTATAAAAATAAAATTGTTTTGCCTTGCCACGGCATAAATGGTATTATTTGCTTTTTGTAATTACATGGGCATAAACTGGGAGTAGTTCCAAGCTAATCAAATACTGTTCCCTGGGCTACCAAAATGTCAGTCTAGGTGCACCGATCATCTTCTCTGTGTGTGTGTTTCTCTCTCTCTCTGTGAACTGCTGTGTTAAACTCACAGTCTAACAAATAACTCATAAAGGTGATCTACAGAAATGTCATTCGAGATTTCTTTTTTTTAAATGTACAACATTTTTTCGTGACTACAGTGTACAGTGAGCTATGAAACCAACTGGCTTTTTCCTCAAGAATAATGAATACTATTTCTGCTTCTAATCTCAGATGGTAAAATCTGTTTCACTTAATAAGTAAGAGTCCACATGTGGCTATGTAGAACTCAGGGATCACATTACATTTGGCTTCAACTTAAGAAGGCACATTTCTGTTTTAAAATCACATCCAGGATTGAAAGTATTATTTTCATATGGTATTAATATAGTAATACCTTTGACAATGCAGTGTTTAAAGTTCATGTCAAGCTGCATATGGAATGAGTAACCTGATGTAATTTTGAGGAAAAGGGCACTAGGCTGGCACACATCCTTCACAATTTGATACAGCTTGAATGACACAGAAGTCACAGAATGAAAACCTGAAAGTCAATGCTTCTATGATGATGTGTTATAAATTCTTTTGTTATTCAGGAGTATATGCTTAAAATAGGGATCCCATAACCAAGCACACACACACCAATATTAAAGGTCAGAAGGCCTTTTTTTTAATTTCCTTTCTTCTTTAAGAGAAATCAGTTTATAAACCTGACCTTTTAGTTTTATGCCCAGCACTGTCTTGGTGATACTGGACAGCTGAATACATGATTAAACAATACCGCATCTGGGCAATCATAATTTCTGATTGGTGAATCTCAGGGAACTCTAAGGTCTTGGTGGAGTATTATTAATGGCAGTGGATGGTGAATTATCTAGAACTACCCTGCTCTATATCTGACCTTTGGAGGGATTAGTAGTGGCTGCAGAATCTCTCTGTCTCCACTGGTATCATCCCTCACTATGAGGAGCACTCAAACAAATGTAAACAATGAAAGAACAGTTGCTGAGAGCAACACCACAATTACTCATGCAGATAAACAAGGCAGAAGGATGCAGTGTGTCAGAGGCAGCTCAATAATCCTTGATGGATTTTGGCCTCAATGGGAAGTAAAGCACAGTAATAAAATTATACTTAAATATATGGCTACGTTAGGGGCCTGGATCTCCCAGCATAACCCCGGACACCATTTGAAAGCTACTATCAAATACCTTCCCAGTAGATAAGAGCAGTTCTGTGTGTTGTGTTTACATATATGTGTTTAGCAGGAGGAGTAAGTGAAAACTGGCTTTTCGTTCCAAATGCAGTACCTGGCCCTGTTCAATCTAAATTGATGTGTAAATCTGACTAAGGTGACATGGGACACATTGCAGCATTCATACCTTCTTACCCAGTTTAAAAAAAAAATCAAAACTTGTCTGATGAAACTGCATGTGAGAGCCCACTTGTTAACCCTTTCAAATGTACTTATTCATAAGTGGGCCTTTCTTAACCTCTAATCATGTGTGAGTAAAAGCCACACTACAGTACATATGTAGTTTAGTTTGGAGAAAGATTTTTTTTTTCATACTGCCGGGGACCTTGCATACTTTTAGTGGATTTTTTTGTTGCAATTTATGTACCCAGGATAGTCATGTTGAGATGCAACTTTACATTTCCAGTGGGGACCTACTTCTTTGAATTTTCATAGCTGGGTGGACTGGGGCACTGAAACATTAAGTACCCTGCCCAAGGTCACACAGTAAGAATTTAGTTCTAGTGGGGTTTGAACCTGCAATCTCCTGGTTTCCAAACCTCTGCTCTATCCACATGACAACACTGCCTCTGGTGACATGCAAAATATGCCTTTCTCTCTGAAAAAGAAGTGGATCTTATTTTACTTAAATATTCTCTTGCTTTTGACTCGTTTTACACCTTGGGTCTGATCACATTATTTATTGCTTTATCTGTTGGTAACCTATGTACTGTAGATGTTACTGTGCATATATCCCAGAGCTGTCTCAGTGTCTGCATTAATCATATCTTAAAAGAATCGTAAAGTCACTTTTGACCAGATCACCTTTGTAGAGATATTTTACAAAAATTGGTTCTTCTTTATTATATATTTATTTAAAATATTTTTCCGTGGGGAATGGGGGAGGTATCTCATTGCAATGTGTGTCCTGGGGAATGGGTGCATGGGAAAGTAACTGTAACAATTGCATTCTAAATTATAATTAGACATTGGAAAAAAAAACCTTTATACAACTAAATACAGAGGAAGTATTAAAATAAATAAATAAAGCAGAATTCAAATATGAATATAACCAAAACAGAAGCTAAGTGTTACAGGCAGTAGACAGGTAGCAGTGAAACAGTGACAGTCACCTCTGTGGTGATGAGCGTTGCTGAACTGATCTTGCATACTGCTGACCAAGATTGTAGTCCACCCAACTTGGGAGATCAGAATAAGAGGCCATCATGAATGTATATAGAGTCACCCCTCCTCGATAAATGGGCCACATCCCTATGCTTTAGTAGGAACTCCTGGTGGTAGTTTGGTAGACCTGACTTTGGCAGCATGGGTGACCAGGCACCCCATGCCAGAGTTCTGCATTAGTATGCATAGTGGAGAGTTTGGTGTGGAGAAGAAGACAACTCCATCTGGTACACTGGATGATGGCTGCCACCCAACTACATGGTGAACCGGCACCATTCTCCTTACCCTGGGAATCCAAGGACCAGATACTACTCTCTCTCTGGTGGCATGGGGGGGGGCTTTCTCTGGCAGTAGTATGCTTGACCCAGCAGGATCAATGCAGGACCTTCAAAAAGGAAAGTGATGGCAGCTTGTAGGTGCACAGTGAATCTGGTGGGAAGAAATGACCCTTAGGAAGCCCAAAGAAGAAAGGGATGGGGAATAAATAAAGGTACAATTTTTTTTACACATGCAGAGTTGGTTATGTTGCATACTGGGTGGACTTCTATGGGTATGGGTTGATTGTTGGAGTTGTTTTTAGTACCTGTGAAACTTAAACACCTTGCATGAGTATCATGTTTAGTCATGGAGGGAGGGGTAGTCTGTGCAGCCTAGTGCTCAGTAGCAACCCTTCAAATCTGGCAATGCATTGGCTCTTATTTCAGGACCAGAGGCAGCTATGTCAACACACCTGGGCATAGTAGTCATGTAATCACTGTAACCCATGAGATGGGACTTGTGGGCAGAAAAAATGAATTAGGTTATAAGAAAATCCTAATTTACTTAGAAATAATGGTTTACAAAACAGGGACAGAGTACAGCTTATCAATTTGTTTGTATCAGGCATCCAAAGCGCCTGAACAATGGAAGTATGTATGAGTTATTTAAATCAAGTTGCATGGTGACTATTGTTGATATCCAATGAATTCCAGCAGCTTACTCTGTGCCTACTATAAGCATTACTTATTTTTCCTCATGTTTAGTTTTCCAGTATTCAAGAATGTACATTCAACAACTAGAGATAACCCATATTAGGATGAGAAAAATTAATATATTTAAGCCCGTAAAATACTAACATATTATGTCTGTTTAGGTTTAATTATCATCAATCTATGATTGAAGAAAAAAATATAAGGAATTACTGCAGAATCCCACAATGACCTCCCAACACACAGAGCATGATGTGCTTCTTGGGGTTATAATTATCCTATTTTAATGGTCTCCAATTACAGGGTAAACTAATAACACAGCCCCAACTGCTGAATGCTCAAGGGCCTGTTGGAAAAAGCACTTGGCCCTAATGTGATTACGTTAGTGAACATTGCCCTATAACAGAGTATTGTAGGAGAGTAAACACAGGCTTCCATTGGATGGACTTTCATATTCAATTCATGGGCCCATGAACATGACTTTATGTCAGTCAGAGCTTGAGTAATAGGTGGGAGTTTTTTGAAGAGAAAGCTATACAGTCTACATAAATAAGGCATGGAAAAAAGTAATGAGTTTGACATTCACTTGAACATTCATCTTCTGATTTTTAGTAATGTCATTTCCATGTGATGCTGTCACAGCATAAGCTAAGGCATAAACTTTCAACTATGCCTGCATCGTATTCGGCTAAAACTAAGACATAATTACAGTACTGAGCCTCCTCATTCTTCTATGATGGCATCAAACCAGGCAACTTGTGATATATTTATACCACTTTGACTCCTCAAATTATGTGATGTCACAAAAGGAGAGAACTTGACATGAAAATATAGATAACTTAATGATCTAATCCTAAAGGAAGAAAAGTTAATTTGAACTCCATCTTGAAATAGTTTCTTCATATTTCATTGCTTGTCTCAAGTGCAAGTTACAGAGAAAGCAAATGTTTTGGCTAGATGCCTTTCTCAAGACGAAATGGAACCTACAGCAGCTAAATCTTTAATATTTCTGTATCTCTGTGTATAGAAGTAAGGAATGAAATGAGATGAAAATCAGAGAGGAGCCCTACACAATCAACAGCTGTGATTACAGCCACGTAAGTAATTAAACAATAAAGACTGAAGAGCCAGTCATTTCCTAAAGATTAACAAATGGATGGGGGGGGAGGGTGGCCTGATGTGCAGCCAAGGGCCACCCCCAACCAGCTCGTCATTAATTGAAAGGAAATGACTGGCTCTGATGTCATTATTGAGATTATAAGTCTAATCGCAATAATGATTTTTTCTTTCCAGGTTTTGATTGCTGAAAATGGCTTTGTTTATGCACTGCTGCTGCCAGTGTACAGCACGTGAGCTGAGTTCCCATGCCCTGCGGTCATTTCTAAAAGATTTCAGACCAGCACGGCAGCCAATCAGTCTGCTAATTCAGCTCATTAATAATTAGCTAGACTTATAATATTCATTCTGGACCTGCTTTTGAGTTTCCATTGTGTAGAGGTACACAAAAACACAGAAACCTAGAAATTGACAGCAGATAAGGACCACTGGGCCCATCCAGCCTGCTCATTTCCCCTATCTACTGCAAAAAAACACAAACCCGCCTTCATCTCCAGCTTTACCTTCTTGTTCCTATCACTAGGATTCCCCTATGCCTGTCCCATTCATTTTTGAATGCCCCCACTGTGTTCGCCCCCACCATCTCTGCTGGGAGTCTATTCCATGCATCCACCATTCTTTCTGTGAAGAAATACTTCCTCATGTTACCCCTTAGTCTACCCCCTTCCAACCTCATGTCATGCCCCATCATTCCTGATGTATATTGAGGTCTTCCAGTCTCTCCTCCTGTGACTTTTGGTGCAGACCATGCACCATCTTTGTTGCCCTTCTATGAACTGCCTCCACCCTGTCTATGTCGTTATGGAGATGTGGCCTCCAGAACTGGACACAGTACTCCAAATGAGGCCTCACCTATGATCTGTACAGTGGCATCACCACCTCTTTTATTCTGGTGGTGATACCTCACTCTATGCACCCCAGCATCCCACTGGCTCTCCTCACTGCCTTGGCACATTGTTTAGCCAACTTTAGGTCATCAGATTTGATTACACCCAAATCCCTTTCCTGTGTGGTTACTGTCAGTACCCCCCCATCATGTAATCCTCCCTTGTGTTCTTGCACCCCAAATGCATGATTTTGCACTTTTTCACATTGAATCTCAGCTGTCAGATACCAAACTGCCAGCATCAATTAAAACAGCATATGTTTATTTTGTTCTAATATACGGAGATGTCAGATGCAGTTTTATGTTAGAGATGCTTTTGATAGACAGTATGGGACATAAATATGGAACATTCAGGACACCTGTTCCCTGATGTACTTTCACCTGCGATCACAGGTGCTCATCTGTAATGTGTCAAAACACTTCTCTACCCTCCAACAAAGACTGTTGCAAGAATAGGAAGATGTGTATCCCCTCTCCTGGGCTTATTATGATGTCACTGGCAAGAGTTCCAATGCAGGGACACAGTTGTCTTAGTTAACAGAGCACAGAGCTTTGAACCTAGAAACTCACATTTCAATCTTGCAACTGCTATGTACTCTGTGTGTGCAGCTGAACAGATCACTTAATCTCTCATTTTTGCCTTCTCTTTCATCTCTCTATAGTTTACCTTTATGCTGTTCACATCACCCAGTACAGCTTATCACAACAACATTCTTTTACCTTACTCTCTTGAATTGTACAGTGCATTGGGATACTGACAGTATGGAATAGTCTATATAAAATACATTCCTTCTACCTTTAGGCCACCTGGAGCAGAGATACAGGTTCAGAAATCACACTCAGGCTGTTGATATGGAAGAATGAAGTGTTAACTAGGAGCCATTTGGGCAGAAAATGTTTACTTCTTTATTAAGATGGGACCATGCAGGCATAAAATGTTTAAGCAATATTTCAGGTCACACCATCCAGGCAGAACATGCTCAATAATATTTGGCACTGGCAAATTGTCCCAGCCATAGTGTTGCTACTTGGGGTGTCAGCAACCTCAAGAACAAACCTGATTCATGACAGGCCAGCATGGGTGGAAGGCATGAGCATCCCAGAGGATATTCTCTTTTCTTGGTGAAGTGTCCTGCTACAATACCATCACCTGATTGATGACAGGTGGTGGTGCAGCTAGCATTCACTACATGCAGATGCTGGGAGAGCATATAGGCATTGGCACCTTCTCTGTGACACTGCCTAGTGATGTCAAATGCATATACTCTGTCTCCTGAAACATAGAAACAGAATTTGTTGGCAGAAATGGAACGTTTGACCCACCCAGTCTTCTCAGATGTTCCCAGCCTAATCTATTCCTGCAGATGTTAACTGGTTTCCAGTGACCCTCCCCCCTTCCTGCCAATATAATACTATTCCCCATGGCTGTCCCACACATCGTTGAAACACCTCACTGTTTTCTCCTCCACAACTTCTGCTGGCAGTCTGTTCCAGGCATCTACCACCCTTTCAGGGAAGTAGTACTTTATTACATATCTATTAAACTTCCTCTCTCCAGTTTTGTCACGTGCTCCTGGTTCTTGTGCTCTTCCTCATTTTAAAGAGACTCCCCTCCTGAGCTCTTTTCAACCATGTGATGTATTTGTAGATCTCCTTCCTTGAGGAAGGGGGGCTAGTTCTTGCTGCAGGGACTACCACCTAGTGGAGGCCGGGTGGTAATGTAGCAGGAGTGTACACAGAATGCAAGGGTTGGTTTGGAGTAAGATGTGCAGGCACACACCTCCCGAGCTCCAGTCCAGGAAGAAAATAGGAGGAAAAAGATGCCAGGCTGCTCCTAGTTGGTATCTGCTACAGTCTCTTACATGACTGACATGGTTGGCCACCCACAAAAAATGGATTCTGTGTCAGTGGTGGATAAACAGTCGGTCCACGAGAGGGTCAGTGATGTGGGTGGGGGCTGCTGTGGGGCAGACTTGAAAAGGCAGAAAATGCTTACTGAAAAAACAAAACACCCTGTTTCCTATCCAGTAACCAGTTCCTAACCCACTTCATCACTTTGAATCCCAGCCATAGGCTTCTCAATTTCGTCATCAGTTTCCTGTGTGGCACAGTGTCAAAGGCCTGGTTAAACTCCAGATATGCCATGTCCACAGCCCTCCCTTAATCTAGTTTCCTAGTCACCCAGTTGATGAAATTAATCGAATTTGTCTGGCATGGTGCCACCCCTCACCAGTGAATCCATGCTGCCTGTGGTCTTGCAGCCCATGGAATGTAAGATACTCTACCAGCCTTTTCTTAAGCAGGGTTTCTATTACTTTCCCCACCATGGAAGTGAGACTGAGCAGCTTATAGTTACATGCCCCTTAGATGCTGCCCCTCTTATTTAGAGGAACTATGCCTGCTCTTCCCCCTGTCCTCTAAAACCATGCGTGTTTCCAGTGAACTGTTAAATTATGCCTGTCAGTGGGGCAGTGGGGCAACTAGCACCTCCACTTTTAGCATCCTTAGTCACTGAGATATCTGACTACATTATAGGCCAACACCTGCCAGGGTGCTGAAATGGTAGAGACCCACCCCATGGAGTAATCCAGGATAGTTCTGAGCCTGTGGTGCAACACGAGGTCTAGAGGTCATGTAACGGCAGCCACTGGAGCATAAAGTATGTTTTAGAAAAGTAATATTTAATGGATTCTAACAAAGTAGAAGGAAGGCAACTCCAGGAGAACTGCATGTTCGTTGTAATGGTAGACATTTTATAATTATCTTCCCCTAAAACAGTTGTTGGCCCCAACCCATGTACTAACTAAAATACTCCTTCATGCTGTGAAAGTCTTGGATTTAGTCTGTAGTTCCATATCTTTGACTATCCCTCTGGCAAGTACTGCAAGGTCCATATCACTTCTTGGTTCTGATCTGTTTTTTTGAAGGGAACTTATTTGTACCATGATTGGTCTTGGACATCAGGGGGACAGTCCATGTCAAGCATGGACCTTATAGTCATGGGCAGGTTGAGGCCACTGTTATCTACTGCCATAAGAGTCTATTTAATTTTTCAGCCCTTATCCATGTAATACAGAGGAGAGACACTAATGTAATCTCTGAATGCAGAATGTCCTTTTGTATCACCACCCCCTCTTGTGGTTAAAGCTTCCCAACATGCTGTTTACTGACCAACACTTAAGCAACCAGGCAGCAGGATAAACAATTCCCCCATGGTAGAAGAGCATCTGAATTGATAATCAGTCCTGTCCTGCCAGCCTCTGATTCTGCCAGCCTTGACTAGGTGCAAACCTGGGTCACCAGCATGCCAAGATGTCCCTTACCACTTGGCTCCAGAGCTCCAAAACAATTTCAGTGCAGAGTCACAGAAAGTAATAATTAAATATATATAATAACGGGAGTATTTTTCCCTTAGATAAAACCAGTTATAGTTCACAATTATAACTAGAGGGTTATAATGGTGAACGCACACCAGGTTTCCCTCACTCCATGCATACACCCACTCTGTTTTTGCCTTCCTCATGCACACACATCATTGGCTCCTTCAACCTGACTGTGGCTACTGGCACAGAGATTGATTACTGTTTATATAATAGCTGTGGTAAAAAAAAAAAAAAAAAGCTCCACAAAAATTATATAAAGCAACACACAGGGTAGTGTGTAAAAACTCAAAGTTTACACACACCGCCAGTGTTGGATGCTTGTATAAACCCCTCAAGATCCTCTCTTGAGATTTATGTAGTATCCAACACCTCGGGTGTGTTTAAAGATCTTGTTACACACACTACCCCATATCTATATTTTATTCTATATATTATGAATGGCCTATGATTGTGAAAGATAGTCAACAGACCCTGTCCATTGAATGGAGACTTGGACTTTTGCAGCACTGCTATCATTTCAAATCTGACCTTAGGATTCAAATAGTAACCTATGAATGACACAGCGTATTGGCACACCAGTGTCATACTACACTGAATGTATTATAGTTTCTTTAACATGAAATATAGCAAGTTCTTCAAGGCTATGCAAAGTTTTAAAAACAGCCTTGTAAAAATGAATAGCATCAGCATAAACTAACTACATCTGTTGTAAATTAATCTTTAATTTCTCTTATCATATCAGTGCCTCCTGGGACTTCCCTTCCCCTTGAGTATTGTCATCATTTACTCTTCATAATTTATTGATTTCATTCTTGCTCAGATCCCTCTCCGATTACCATTTGCCTTTACAGATATACGTAAAATGTGATTGATCTTTCCATGGCAGCCATATTAGAAAGCAAAGGAGCCATCACTGAAGAAGTCATACAATGAATGGATGTTGTTGAAAGGCAGTTAAAACCACTCCCCTTTGGGAGCTATACAACAAAGAGGGGTTTCTTTTATAGCATGTATCACTCATGTTGAAGGCCAAAGCTAAGCTCAAGATCAATCTCACAGCTGGGGGTCTGTATGGTAGTGTGCATTTCTGGCACTCTATGGTATCTGTCCCAGAGAAAGCACTAACAAGAAAGCAGACCTGATGCTACTGGTTTCTATCTGATTCACAATATAAACTTTTAGCTTGCTTATGCATATTTAAAAAATGTTTTCATCCTGACTTTTAGAGCACATGAAAATATGTATCTAAAATCCTCATATCACCCTTCCAGGATAATCCCTAAAACAGTGCTGCTTGGAAGGTGTCCACCAAAGTCAGATACACTAAGATATCCCCCCTTCTTTGGATTTCAGATGTTATTAGAAATGGTATTCATCCAACTACAGATCTGAGAAGCTCACATCACAGGTACATATCTACTTCTAACCAAAGAAAATAATCAGATCCAAGGGATCGGATGTTCAGAAGCCATTGAATACCACCTATCAGACCCTTGGATCCAAGTGGCCAACTGTCAGGATTCAAAACTCTGACCATGGATCCCAACATCAGACTTGTTTCCACAAAGCAGACTGGAAACCCCAAATTCTTCAGATTTAGAGATGGATATGCAGGCAATCCATTTGTGGACTCTTGTACACCAAAAAGCTCGATCTGAGCACCATTACCCAGACATTTAATTCTGGCACTGAGGCTAAAGTTTAGAGTCTGAAAAAAAGCCAGCTCCATCCCCCCCCCCCACACACACACAAAATCACACAATACCTGAAAGGAGGTGCTGGGTATACCTTTGAAGAGCAAAGATGTATTGATAGCAGTGGAAATAGCGGCAACATTCAAGGGTGCCCAAATCCACTCTAATATGGTATAATTTATCTTATGTTCATTCCTTTTCAAAAATCAAATCTTTGAATTCAACAAAACTGCACATGTGCAGCACATGAGACATGCATGTATTTTTTTATTATGGTGGTCTTTGTTTCACCAGCACCATAGATGAGGAGATAAAAAACATGTGTATTATCACTGCATAAATGCAAAACAAAGATATCTGGCCCTCTACTTGGTCAACCAAATGCCAGCAGCCCTCCTGACAAGTCATTGAAGCCATGGTTTATCCCCAGTCTAGTTCAATGTGACTCAGAGCAGCATGGTTTCTGCTCCATCAATTCATGATATCCCCACCCAAATGTGAGCAACAAGAAAGGGTAGGACACTAGGGTCAGTATGCACTGGGCCTCGTTCAAGCGAACAAGCCTTGTTTTTGTTAAAGGATATTTCCCTACACATATTCTGTTGACTCAAAATATAGTTTCACCATTCATTCATCCTTTCATTTTACTTTACATGTTTTCCTTTCTGTTTCTTTTTATTGATGCACCACCCAACTGCATTTTAGCTGTAGTTTTCTTTTCAGCAAATATCGGAATGCCAATTGCTCCTAAATGACTGTAGCTGCTTTGCCGCTGCTGTCAAAGAAAGACTGATCATTCAGGAATTTTGTCTCATACATGTATAAATGCTGGTAAGGTGAGAAGAAGAATCCCAGCACCACTAGTCAGATATGGGTTCAAAATCACAGCATTAAAGAAAGATGCAGTCTGTGAATTGATGCTAAAAAATCTTTTTTCAGTATGTTGTCAGAGAGAGGGAAGATTGAGAGAGGGAGAGAGAGTTACTATCTTCAGGACCACAACAACACATGCAGATATAGACAAAACAGTTCAGATGATAAAAAGACGCACCAATATGGCATAATTACAAAATAAATGAAAGCAGAGTATGTATTTTAATGTTCAGAAAAAAAACATATGTAAGAACTGGTAGAAGGTAAATGAACAGACATGTGTGACCTGTCATCAACAAAGGTCTCAGTCTGTCACAATAGTATACCAAGCTAATGGGCTAGCAGCTTTTATAATGCTTGATTACATCACAGAGAATATTTTGATATTCTCACTTTAGATCTTTTTTTAGCAAATATTATCAGTCTTTCACAATAGTATACCTAACTAATGGGATAGCAGCTTTTCTAATGCTTGATTACATCACAGCGGCCATGTGTTGCAGTATGACTAAAGCAGTGAGATCAAACAGAAACAGTTTTAGCCTTCATCAGATTAGACGGAGACAGTGTATAAAACAAATATGTCATGCCTGTCAAAAACTATGCTGGACCTTCTAATCATGTTCATCCCCTTCCCCATCACCAAATTCAAGAGAACACTTCACTCTGCCACTTATGGAGTGGTGGTGGTTGTGGGGAGATACACACTTTAAAAATATCCAGTATATTTTTTGTAAGAGGCATGACATATTCCTTGTGCATTTTGAAATTATAATTCCTCTGTAACACAGAGCCCTTTCCAGATGTTACAAACTAAGCCTTACTGTAGCTTACCTTTGCTCTTGGTAACCATGCAACCAGATCTTATTAAAATAATGCTGTGCAGTATATGCAGGGAACATAGCAAAAATGGCAATAGTTAGATTTTTATTTAGGCCCTCTCTTTGTGGTTTACTGTCAGTTACTGAAAATTTTGGGCTTTGATCCAATTTCCTAAGTGCTCATTGCATATAAATGTAGAAACATTAAGGACAATGCATTTTGGAAAGGATGTTCAAAAAGTGTAAGGGATTCTGTAGTTTAGCCAGAAGTTGGTAGTTGTGCTGAATAAGGCATTTTGTTCTTGAAACTTGGCCCTTTTCATTCTTGTAATGGCAGTCCATATCCCTGTTCTTTTTCACCGCAGGTCACAGTGACTCCAGAGCAATTAGTTGCAGTGATATAAAAAAGGCTGACTGTTAACACAGCAAATTTACTCGCTCCATCTCTGAGACGTAGCCACTTAAATTTGCTGGGCTTGCAGATTTGACTAGGATTCTCTCATACAGATAACAGACCACCACTGCTGTGAACAATGACTGGCCTTATTTGGTAGAAACAGGTCCAGTTTTATAACACTGCAGAGGCATTGCAAAATACCCTACTAACATTGATAAGAACAGGGCTCGGGAGGTTTTATGTTAAGTATGGAATCTTAACAACCCTTATGGTGCCAGCTTATTATGATATTTAAACTTCTTTTGCCTATCTAATCTTCAGTATAAAAGAACCAAAATGCTACTGTGGAAGTACTCTTTAATAGGTCAAAAGGATTTAAAACCTTTTGTAACCTGCCTCCAGTAGTGCTGAACTATGTGAAAGTATTCAAATAATAGTACGTAAAAAGTTAAAAGTAAAAAATAATGAAGATGTGGATACAACCAGCTAAATTTAGATTAGGCAATCTGTGGAGAAACACTGGTAGGCCTTAATTGGTTTACTAATATTTTGGTGGATTTTCTCTTTATATTAGTTTATGCATTATCAGTCTGGTTATTCTCATTTTGTTCTGTGCTGTGAGAAGTTGCCCAGACTGGAAAAACTATGTATAAGTTATACACAACAGGAACCTGTGGAATACACGATTTATTTTCATTAGTGCTGATTGACCTTGGGTAATGTCATGAGTGGTGTAAGCCGCGAGTGATCTGCCCAAGCAAAAACAGCACAAGTGAAAATAAATCATTTATTCCATAAGGTCCCTGTTGTGTATTTCATTTATGCCATAGGTAGGAACCTCATGGTTATGTTCTTTCTTTTACAGGATTTTTTTTATAGAATTTATACATTTTGTGGGTTTTCATTATGAAGTAGTGCTCCTCTGGCTGTGCGGAACATCATTGCTATGTCCATCATCATGGACACTGCATGATGATGCAGGCAGTTTTGTGGCAATGTTTGTCTGGATTAGTTAAGGAGCAGCCAACTTATAGAAGTTAAAAAGAAAATAATCTTGGTTCCTTTTAGCGAGAGGCAATAATGGGATCAGGGATAGTTTGTGCCTTGGGGTACAGTCTTGATTTGGCATTTGTTTTTTAAAGTTTGTTTTTGTAGTGCAATTAGGCAGGCGGTGCAAGCAAAGACAGTGTGAGTAGTAGCATGGCTACCTAGTCGGATGGCAACCATATTCTGTGTGGAAGAGTGGGAGGCTGTAGTGAGCGGCAGTATGAGAACTCCTATTTTCGGGTAAGAACTACTGGAAGAAAATGGAGAGGTTCACTGTTTTACAACAAAAAAAGAGAATGAATAAGCATATTTAAGTGAGGGTGCAGATAGTGAGGGGTTATCTTTTCATATGTAAGAGTGATGGGAGTTAGGGCAGTGGCATCAGCCTAGCTGGTATGAGTGAAGTATTGTGTGAAGTTTTTGTATGCTGTTTAAAAAAATGTGAAAAGAGTTTCCAACTGCTAAACATGAAGTGTTTGGTGTTCCTTTGGTATACAATTAGTTGTGCTTTAGAAGGGAGGAATGTGGTAAAGATACAGGTGCTGTGGGAGATGTGGGAAGGAGTGGGTGGTTTTGGATAAACTGAAAGTAAAACTACAGTAGTAAGTAGTGCAAAATATTGCACCTGGGAAACAAGAACCCAGGGGAAGAATACACAATGGGGAGGGAGGTAGTAACAGCAACAAAAAAGGAAAGGGACCTAGGGGTAATAATATCAGATGACATTAAGGTTAAGCAAGCAATGTGAGAAGGCAGTAGGGAGGGCTGGGGGTATACTGGGATGCATAGGGAGAGGCATCACCAGCAGAAAACAGGAAATTATTATCCTACTGTACAGACAGTTGGTGAGACCCCATCTGGAGTACTGCATCCAGTTCTGGAGACCCCATCTCCGCAAGGACATAGACAGGATAGAGGCAGTCCAGAGGAGGGCAACTAAAATGGTGCAGGGTCTGCAAAAGAAGCTGTACGAGGAGAGACTTAAGGAGCTTAATATGTATACCCTTGAGGAAAGAAGGGAGAGGGGGGACATGATAGAAACTTTTAAGTACCTCAGTGGAATCAACAATGTCCAAGAGAGTAGCATCTTTCAGAAAAAGAGATGTGCAAGAACAAGGGGACACAATTTAAAGATGGGGGGGCGGTTCAGGGGCAATATGAGGAAGCATTTTTTCACAGAGAGGGTAGTGGATGCATGGAACAGCCTTCCTGAGGAGGTTGTAGGGTCTAAAACTGTGCGATAATTCAAGAATGCATGGGACAGACATAAGGCAATTCTTGTGGGGGTAGGAAGAAATAACCTGTTGGTTAGCTAGGGTCTGCGGCCTATCCTGTAGGTAGGGAAATGGGCAGACTAGATGGGCCAAGCAGTCCTTATCTGCCTTCAAAGTCTATGTTTCTATGTTTCTAGCTGCTATTTTCAGAAATGTTGATGACGTATCTACTGTGTATATAAATGAAATTTATGTACACAGTAGGTCAAATATCAGCATTTATGTAATGGGTTTTGTGTCCATGTCTGTTGCACAAATACCTGTATATACCCGTATATAGATACAGTACATATATGCATTGGGCTTCTCTTCAGGTAAAGAACCAATGGCCTATCTAGTCTGCCAGTTATCATTACTTGTCTGACTCCATGTGCAACCAAATGCTCAGACTCAGATTTTGATTTTCTGAATTGTCAATTTCCTATTATTCCAGTCTTCTATCATGTACCAAAAATATATAAAGACAGCATGTTTCCCCCGGGATGCCCAATCATCTCAGGATGTGGTTCTTTAACAGAACCCCTTGCTTTGTATATAGATAGCTACCTTAAACAAGAAGTAGTGAGACTGATATCCTATTTAAGTGACACAAATCATGTATTGCAGGAATTAAAAGGAGTAAAATAGCAGGAGACATACTGGTGGATCACAATGGATGTTACAGCTTTGTACACTAGTATACAGCATTCTATAGGCATTGTGTCAATAAGTTTATGTTGGAAAATTCTCCTCTTATTTATCCAATGGAATTTATTTTGCCATCTTTGGCATTTATTCTCAATTCAAATGTTTTTCTGTTTGGGGGGACTCTCTATCAACAAATAAGGGGGACTGCAATGGGGTCCTCGGTCACTCCTTCCTATGTGAACCTGTTTATGGGTTGGTGGGAGGGGGGCACAATCCAGGACCCCATTGTTAATCCATTTCATGATAACATATTTTTTTATAAAAGATTTATTGATGATTTATTATTTATCTGAAGTGGAACTGGGAGAAATTCATAGGTTTTTAGATTACCTAAACAAAAAAGAAGTGGGCTTGAGGTTCACTGCACTATTTCATAAAAAGCTAATTAATTATCTGGACTTAACACTACAGGGCAGTAATGATTTAAATGTGGGAAGAAAAGTTTTCCATTAAGAGACAGCAGGTAATAGTGTCCTTCATGGACACAGCTCACATTCAAAGCACACTTTGGCGGCACTTCTTTATGGTCAATTAATTAAACTTAAAAGAAACTGTTCAGAACCTCAGGATTGTGAGAAAGATAAAAATGACTTATTCACTAGACTTAAAGCTGGGGTTATTCACTAGGAATTTTAGATAAGACATCATGCAGAGTGGACCAAAAACACAGATCTGATCTTTTACAATACCAACAGAAAAGAGAACAACCAGATAGAATAGTTTTCACTACAGAATACGGATATGGGTCCATGAACCTGTGAGCAATTGTTAAAAAGCATTGGCATATATTAAGTGCTGACAAAGATTTGAAGTGGGTTTCAGAAGTTGGTCCCATCATAGTATTCAAAAAAGCAAAAGCTTGAAAGATCTGCTTGTGCAAAGTGAATTTAGAAAATCACCAACTCCAGGTTCCTGGCTGAGTTCTAAACCACAAGGTTTCTTCCTATGCAAAAGATGCAAGACATATAGCTCGGCAGTTAAGGGCAAGTCTTTTGTGAACCCTGGTATCTAAGGTGTCAGGGAGGTAGAAATTAACAGTTTCCTGACCTGCTCCACCAAATTTATGATATATGGCCAGTGGTGGTCCAGTGGGAAGATTTACATAGGACACACCACTCAGTGTCTTAAAGAGAGAATAAAGGAGCACTTCATGGCTATACAAAAGTGTGATTTAGAAGATCTAGTAGGTGGACATCTAGTAGGCTTGGAGGACATTTTAAAACACAGAATAAATTATATGGCAATAGACCATGCCCCATATAGATGGAGGGGGTTGGGACATAAATCTTGAACTGGACAAGAAAGAGTTCATGTGGATTTTCAAGCTAAAAACATTGAAACCCTCAGGTTTTAATGACAAGATGGAATGGAAACCTCATGTACATGATTAATTTCTGTAAATGCTGTGCCTTGGTTATACAATGTAAAATATGTTCTTTCCCTGTTCATGTCACACTATTAGATGCATATGTATTCAATGTAGTAAAGTTTTACACACATAAAGAGCCCTTTCTTTTTTTTTTCATATATTTTTTGATAAGGAGAACAAATAAATATGTCACATTTCTGTTGTTCTGACATGTATTAATGAATTTATAGCTAATAAAAGTATTATGTTCTTAGAGAGTCAGAAACTATGGTGCCATAGAAAAACATTTGTTTATTTAATTTTTTAGCTAGAATATGTTTTAAGTTTTATTATTCTTTATGCCTCTCTGTTAGTGATTAGATTCAACAGCAGATCAGCAGTATTTGGGAACTTTATTTTGGAATCACCAACAAAATTAATTGTGAGCACCAACACTAATTAGAGCTAGCCTGCTGTTGGCTCATTATCTATATGAGAGACATAATCACATGGGTTTCACTAAACTTTCAATTTGGAACACCAGTTTAACAAAAGTATTTAAAACATTGGTTATAGTATCATGGTTATGCCTCCTGATGAAGGGATAGCATTGCCCTGAAGCACTGAGGCTGGAGAGGAGTGTGTTTGCCTTTAATCCACATTAGTGTGCATATTTCTTGTTGCTTACTATAGTAATAACTTTTTCATTTTATTTTTTTCAACAATAAATTACTCTTCCTGAATTATCATTGATGTCTGGAGTGCTGGTTTAGTAATTTTTTCTATAACGTCATTTATTCTAGCATTCACTGAATCTGTAGCACAGACAGTAATTTTTGCATTTGTAACCAAATGCCAGACTGGTTTTATTGAACCAATTGCCTACTGCTGTCTCAGCATACCCCTTCCTAGCCATCTATACACCCCCTTCCATGGACCTCACTATTCCCTTGTGTCTGTCCCCCATCACTGTCTTGGCTTGCCTAACCCCATGTCCAGCCTAATGGCAGATATGATTTACTAATCTAATTGCCCTACATGCATCTCAGCACCCCCCCCCCCAAGATGTCCATACTCCTTCCTCTATGGACCTCACAACTCCCTTACATCTGTCCATCAATGTTCAAACCCCATCACTGCCTTTTCTTTCACCACTTGCTTGGGCAAACTATTGCATTTATCCACTACCATCTCCATGAAATAGAACATCCTTGCATCTTCGTTTGCTCCCTTCAATTTTCCATCCATGCCACCTAGTTACAATGCTTTCCTACATAGTGAAGCAATTATTGCAGTCTACCCTGTTTATTCTCCTCAGGAACTTGAAAATCTCTGTTATGTCCACCCTCTCTCTCCCCTGGCCTCCACAGGGTACAAGTCAAGACATTCCAACATCTCCTTCCCTTTCTGCCTCTGGATCACTAATGCTGCCCACATCTAAACTCACTTTAAATGGTCCTTGTTTCTCTTTAAGTGGGGACTCCAGGACCGCACACAGTACTCAAGGTGTGGCCTTAGTACTGATGTGTACAGGAGTAGTATCACCTCTTTACCTCTTCTTGTGAATATCCTACCTTTACACCCCAATGTCCTTGTTTCTTTCCTTGTGCTTTATTGCATTGGGCTTTAGACTTTTAGAGTTGCAGTTGCCCCTGATAATAACTTACAAGTGACTTTCCTTAGAAGTTTGAGCCACCCTCACTCCCCCCATCCAGAAGTCTACTCTATTTATTTATTTATTTAATTATTCTTTTTTTGCCAAGATGCACCATACATTTCTTGGAATAAAATTTAAGCTACCATTTCTTGGACTACATTTCTAGCTTTTATAAAACCCTTTTGCAGATCCCATTTTCTTTGCTCTATGTTGACTCCCTGCAGATCTCGATGTTGTCTGCAAAGAGACAGATCTTTCTCTTGATACCATTCCCTATGTCACAGATGGAAATATTGAATAACTCAGGTTCTAGGACCAATTACTACATCACTCCACTTAAGACATCCCTCAACTCAGAGAATTTTTCATTAACTACCATGCCACCCTCTGTGTCCTGCCACTCAAACAGTTCCCTATCCAGCTGGTGAGTTTGCCCATAACTCCAGCTCTAGGTCCATGCAAAGTGTTTAAACTTTTAAGATCAAAAGGATAAGTCTTGCCTTTTGCTATTTGGTAAGGCAGATGTTAAGGGTGCTCGGTTCTAAATGGACAAACTTTTATTACAAAGGGCTGGATGACACCTGTTTCGAGAGGTGAATGCCATTCCATTGCTATGTGCTGAAATTGCATGTTATCTGTTGTAAAGTATACCGTCTGGTTTTTATTGGTATATATATAATTTTCTTTTTGACAAAAAAAAAAATCAGGTAAAAGGCAGTATGCTTATAGAGTAAATGCTTACCCAAACTACACAATGGGAGCATGGCTAGCATATAAGGGGCATAAAGAGACTAAAAAAAACAGAAATATCACTCTTAAAGATTTGTATTTGGTTTAGGCTCTATACAAAATGATGAGACCATGTTCAATGCCAAAAAGAGCAAAATTAACTGGGGGGGGGGAGGGGCTGGAAATCTCTAAGCAGAAAAGCAACCTTAGGATTATCATATCTGATTACCTCAAGATGGCAGAGCAGTGTGACAAAGCAGTGTGTATGGCCACTGGGATGCTGGGATGCATAGTGAGAGGTATCTCCAGCAGGAGGAGGGAGGTGATGTTGACACTTTATTGCTGTCTTGTCAGACACTAGTTGGAGAACTGTATCCAGTTCTGGAGGCTGCACCTCAGAAAGAACATACAAAGGGTGGAGGCATTCCAGAAGAAGATAGCTAAAATGGTGCAAGGACTGCATCAAAGGTCCTATAAGGAGAGACAGAGGGATCTCAACATGTACACCCTGGAAGAGAGGAGAGCGAGACGGGAAATGATAGAGACCTACAGGGGTCAACAGGGTACAGGAGGAGAGTCTCTTTAAAATGAAAAAGAGCACCAGAAACAGAAGGCAGCCAATAAGCTGGAGGGGCAAGTCATCCAAAGTGGTTTTTACCATTCGAGGAATGTCGCCTGGATTAAACCATTAATCCTGTCTGATGACCTACCTTCACTGGTATGTGCCTTTGTAACATCCGGACTTGATTACTGTAATGCTCTTTACTTTGGGGTCAGTGGGGGTAACCTCCACCGGCTGCAGCTAGTGCAGAACACCAGACAGATTGTTAATGGGCCTTCTCTGGTCCAAACATATAACCCCAGTTTTGTACAAGCTGCACTGCCTGCTGGTCAGGTGGAGCACTGCCTTCAAGGTGGGCTTGCTCACCTATAAGGCCCTGTATGGGTCGGATCTTGGCCACCTGTCAGAGCTTCTGACACCTGCCCACCTAGTGCACTCACTTTGCTCTTCCTTAGAGAGCTTCCTTACAGTTCCTAGAGCACAGCTTAATACCTCCAGCGACTGCGCCTTTGAGGTGACTTTGCTCATCCTTTGGAATTCATTGCCACCATCATTAAGGGAAGCTCCCTCAGTTGAAAGTTTTATAAAATGATTAAAAGCACATCTGTTTAAACAAGCATTTAACTTGTAAATTATTATTTTAATTTGGGGTTTTAAAGTTTTATTTAATATTTATTAGTGATGTGGTGTAAACTGACAGATTTCATTATTATTTTGTTGTGTCCAATTTTATACCTTGATGTAAAGAGCCCAGAGCCTCCGGGATTGGTCGCTGAACAAATAAAGTTTAATTACTTACTACTACTTACGTAAGAGGGATGTGAGAAAGTATTACTTCACTGAAAGAGTCCTGGATGCCTGGAACAGACGGCCAGTGGAAATGGTGGAGGCAAAATCTGTGGGGGCTTCAAGCATGTGCTGGATAGACATAGGGGAATATTAGCTAGTAAACAGATAGGAGGAAGAGTCATTGGAGACCAGTTAGGGTCTGCAGACACATACTAGGCAGTGACCATCTGGGCAGACTGGGTGGGCCAGGCAATTATTTTCTGTCAATAAATTTTATGTTTCTATGTTTCTTGTCTGAGGCTGGTGTGACACAAATATGACTGTCACTGCATATAGCATAAATGCATACTTTATCAATACCTTCCGTGTTATTGAGCATGGCCCATCATTAATAACCAAAGCAATACCGAAGTCTAAAAATTAAAACAAAATAACAAAAAAAGACTGTGCAAATAAGGCAATTCTGGTGGGGGGTAGGAAGAAGTAGGCTGTTGGTTAACTAGGAGCGGCCACTTATCCATTAGGTAGGGAAATGGGCAGGCTGGGTGGGCTAGACAGTCCTTATCTGCCATCAAAGTCTATGTTTCTACGTTAAATGAATACAAATCCTGTACTGTACCACAGACACAACTGCAAATGCAAATACCACAAATTCTCCCTGTGGATAGCCCAAAACAGTATAGAAAGAGTAAACAGGCCTACTCCCTTCTGATGGCCATTCCAAGTTGCAATTCTTCTACCAACCAAAATAGACATCCATTAAAGCCCTTCCATATCCATGGGACTTTCTCACCAGCTGCTAAGATAATGTAGCTATGGCAACAGCTAGTGCCATTGGTCTAGGCCATCATAAATCCCTTCAAAGCCAAACAGCAGTTTACCTCTGAACTTTGACCCAGTTTCTGTGAAGTAATCACACTGTGCAGCAAGGGAAAGTGGCACACTAAAGCCTATTCATGAATCTGAAACTTTTCATAGAAGTTTGGTTATTTTATTTGCCCTTGAAGCCTTCAACTGAAAATTAATGCAAATCTCAAAGTTAGTCTAATGTTTCTATTTGCTGCGTTTTAAACTTACTCATTCAGGGGACACTGTAAACTGAGCATGCATCAATTTCTGGAAAATCCACTGTTTTGTTTTGTCTAAAGTCACCATAAGTATTTTGATGTTGTGTTCTATATAGGTACATTTACAGTTCCCGCCATGACACTCTAGCTGAAAGAAAGCCTTCTACCTGGCATTATGTTACATAGTTGTACAGTGTCTCTGAAATATTCCCCTTCCAGCAACTGCAGCTAACCCTTAACCCCCCTCTGCTTCTCTACTCCTGCCTCAACAATTGCATTTCATTAAGACTGTTTGGAAGAATTGTGTAAGCATTTTTAATATATATATATATATATATATATATATATTATTGATCCTGGCATATAATTAAAATTTTTACTTTGTTTACATTTTTAATGTTTGCACATCCTAGTTTTTGTGTATAGTATTTATCTCTGCACCTCTGGTGCTTTGAATTGCACTCTTTTTCATTGATACTACATAATCCATATTTTGCAAACAATTTGTTGTATTATGCATCATCTTCCCTGCCCCCCCCAGTTTCAACTGGAAATGAGCTTCAGTTAAACATGCCAATACCAGTCACCAAATTTAAAATAAATAAATAAACAAGTGCACAAATAAAAACTCAACTGTTCAGAAAGATTAGGAATTCCAATTGGCATCACTACAAAAAACCGACACTCCTTTCCCCAACCCACAGCTGCCCGAGCCCATACTCCCAAACCACAATATCCTGACAGTGGGATTTTGCATCCCCCCCTCCCGGAGTTTGTTATATTAATTCTGGGGTGTGTGGTGGTTGAGGCCCCCACATTGGCGGATGCAGGGGTGAAGTCCCCTGAAACAGAAAAATGCAAAATCCCACTGTTGGGATTTTGTGTTCAGGATCACGGGCTTGAACAACCATGGGTCTGGGAAAGGAATTTTGGTTTTTCATATTAGATTCATTACAATGGACACGTTACAAGCCCTCCCCTGCAGTCACCGACCATGGACCCCCCCCGAATTCATCAGAAGCAGATTTGGGGTTGAGAGGGCTCCAGAACATGCTACAAGCCCTCCCCTGCAGTTGCCGACCGCGGACCCCCCCCCGAATTCATCAGGTACGGGATACAGAACAGCAAGGGTGCGTATTCAGGTGCAAATTTCAAACTCTAGCAGCAGCTGCTTTCTCTGTGCTTGCGTTGTTTTTGTTTCCATGCTTAATAATTATCGTCGCAGGAGTGCTGATAGTTCTTTTTTTTACTGTTGTTGCTAGCCTGTTTTAGGTCTGCTTAGCTGTGTTACCTTAAGTAAAGTCAGTTCTCCCCTGCAGAAAGCATTGCACTGCATGGTGCTTTAAGACAAGGCATTTGCCCCTCACAGTGTGCAGTCAAGGCATACGGGAGCTGTATAGCAATCCTACAGCATCAGGGTCCCAAGCCCCAGCACGGTGTGAGCTATAATCTGCCCATCAGGTCGGATTCAATCGGCGGCCATTAACCACGTGGCCTCAGACCCCCCACTACCTCAAACAGCAGCACAATCCTTGTATGATCTCCCTGCACCACATTAGAAATCCTCCCTGTACAGTTACTTACCTGACTAGGATTAACAGTAACTCCTCCCACAGTGCCTTTAAAACCTTCTCTCTTTCTTTCACAGAAGCAGATTTGGGGTCGAGAGGGCTCCAGGACATGACCTAAGCCCTCCCCTGCAGTCGCCGACCGTGGACCCCAATTCATCAGAGTGCAGGATGCGGAACAGCAAAGTGCGTATTCAGGTGCCAATTTCAAACCCAGCAGCAGCTGCTTTCTCTGTGCTTGCGTTGTTTTGTTCCATGCTTAGTAATTATAAGTCGCAGGAGTGCTGATAGTTCTTTTCTTTACTGTTGTTGCTAGCCTGTTTTAGGTCTGCTTAGCTGTGTTACCTTAAGTAAAGTCAGTTCTCCCCTGCAGAAAGCATTGCACTGCGTGGTGCTTTAAGACCAGGCATTTGCCCCTCACAGTGTGCAGTCAAGGCATACGGGAGCTGTATAGCAATCCTACAGCATCAGGGTCCCAAGCCCCAGCACGGCGTGAGCTATAATCTGCCCATCAGGTCGGATTCAATCGGCGGCCATTAACCACGTGGCCTCAGACCCCCCACTACCTCAAACAGCAGCACAATCCTTGTATGATCTCCCTGCACCACATTAGAAATCCTCCCTGTACAGTTACTTACCTGACTAGGATTAACAGTAACTCCTCCCACAGTGCCTTTAAAACCTTCTCTCTTTCTTTCACAGAAGCAGATTTGGGGTCGAGAGGGCTCCAGGACATGACACAAGCCCTCCCCTGCAGTCGCCGACCGTGGACCCAATTCATCAGGTACGGGATGCGGAACAGCAAGGGTGCGTATTCAGGTGCCAATTTCAAACCCCAGCAGCAGCTGCTTTCTCTGTGCTTGCGTTGTTTTTGTTTCCATGCTTAGTAATTATCGTCGCAGGAGTGCTGATAGTTCTTTTCTTTACTGTTGTTGCTAGCCTGTTTTAGGTCTGCTTAGCTGTGTTACCTTAAGTAAAGTCAGTTCTCCCCTGCAGAAAGCATTGCACTGCGTGGTGCTTTAAGACCAGGCATTTGCCCCTCACAGTGTGCAGTCAAGGCATACGGGAGCTGTATAGCAATCCTACAGCATCAGGGTCCCAAGCCCCAACGCGTGAGCTATAATCTGCCCATCAGGTCGGTTTAATCGCTGACCATTAACCACGTGGCCTCAGACCCCCACTACCTCAAACAGCAGCACAATCCTTGTATGATCTCCCTGCACCACATTAGAAATCCTCCCTGTACAGTTACTTACCTGACTAGGATTAACAGTAACTCCTCCCACAGTGCCTTTAAAACCTTCTCTCTTTCTTTCACAGAAGCAGATTTGGGGTCGAGAGGGCTCCAGGACATGACACAAGCCCTCCCCTGCAGTCGCCGACCGTGGACCCCCCCGAATTCATCAGGTACGGGATGCGGAACAGCAAGGGTGCGTATTCAGGTGCCAATTTCAAACCCCAGCAGCAGCTGCTTTCTCTGTGCTTGCGTTGTTTTTGTTTCCATGCTTAGTAATTATCGTCGCAGGAGTGCTGATAGTTCTTTTTTTTACTGTTGTTGCTAGCCTGTTTTAGGTCTGCTTAGCTGTGTTACCTTAAGTAAAGTCAGTTCTCCCCTGCAGAAAGCATTGCACTGCGTGGTGCTTTAAGACCAGGCATTTGCCTCTCACAGTGTGCAGTCAAGGCATACGGGAGCTGTATAGCAATCCCACAGCATCAGGGTCCCAAGCCCCAGCACGGCGTGAGCTATAATCTGCCCATCAGGTCGGATTCAATCGGTGGCCATTAACCACGTGGCCTCAGACCCCCCACTACCTCAAACAGCAGCACAATCCTTGTATGGTCTCCCTGCACCACATTAGAAATCCTCCCTGTACAGTTACTTACCTGACTAGGATTAACAGTAACTCCTCCCATACTGCCTTTAAAACCTTCTCTCTTTCTTTCACAGAAGCAGATTTTGGGTTGAGAGGGCTCCAGGACATGCTACAAGCCCTCCCCTGCAGTCGCCGACCGTGGACCCCCCCCCCGAATTCATCAGGTACGGGATGCGGAACAGCAAGGGTGTGTATTCAGGTGCCAATTTCAAACTCCAGCAGCAGCTGCTTTCTCTGTGCTTGCGTTGTTTCTACCCCGCTGGCGCTGCACGCCGGCTCCCCACCACCCCCACCACCACCCTTTGTCGGCTCGTTCTTTTATAGGCTGTGATTCTGTAATCACATGACTGAGTAAAACCTATCAACCCACTTTTCCATTTGCAGTTTATCAGCTGCGTCCACTAGAGGCACCTACCATTTTCTTTGCAACCAACTTCTTTAACCTGCCTAAACATGTTTGTTTCTCACAGTGTTACTCTACCTCTCCACGACTACACAAACCTGCCTCTTACCCACGTCCCTCCCAGCCAAGGGAGCCCCCTCCGACCCTGCCCCCTCATTGTACCCAGGTACCACATCTTAGTGCTTCCCCCCATGCACCGGTACTGGAATTGGCTCATGTCCACTATTGCATTATATATGCTGCCATCCTGCCACCCTCCTTTCACCAAGGGCTCTCAATCCTAAAATCCTCAACCCTCCGTCATCCAGCAGCTATCTCTCCTGGCTGCAACACCAGTGCAGGCAAAACCTATTTCAGGTCCTAAATTAAGCATCTCTTAGCCTTCTCCTGCTCCTGTCAGAAATAGAGACTAACCCAGGCCTAACCTAACACCTCCACCTGTTCACTCTCCTAAAGGCCTCACATACTCCCTCTAAATACCTGCAGCCTGCTATCTAAAATCTAGCTGTACAACCAATAGTGTTAACACTACAACCTGATATACTGACCATTTCATAAACTTGGCTAAAACCTTATCATTCGGAGCAGAAGTCTCCATCCCTGGTTACACAATAATAAGACACGATAGGGGGAAAAGAAAGGTGGTGTAGACCATATATATCTCAAATAGACGATCAATTCACCACTGTGGAGATCCCTCACTCCCCCAAACATAGACTCCTCACTAATTAAAATCTCACTTCCATATACCTCCCCTATTTATGTGCAAGCACATACTGCCCTCCATACACCCAATGATGATATCTCTCCCATCTAACCATGCTTCAGTCCCTAGCCAAAGGAGGTGAACTCCATGCCACAGGGGATTATAATGCCAACTGGCTAGGAGCTGACAAAGCTTTCCTAAAGGCTAAAATAAAGGCCCAAAACCTCACGCAACTTATAAATGAGCCTACCAGACTAAACCTTAAGTCAAATAATCACTCCCTACTGGACTGGGCCTTCACCTTGCACCCACATAGAATCCTTAAAGCAGGCTTACTTCCTGACTCTATCAGCGACCACCACATGGTTTACCTGATCAGGAAGGTTCATAGCCCCTCTCTCCCCCCCAAAGACACTGCACACCAGGTCTTACAACTCCCTAGACTTACAATCTCTCCTGGTGGATCTGGGAAGGGTAAACTGGTCCTGCATCACCGAGGCACCCTCCATTGATGATGCCTTTAATGTTTTTAAACTCAGATTCCTTACAGTCTGGGACAAGCATGCTCCATTGCGCACAAAATGTGTTAGAGGAGCTCATCTCCCCTGGATCATGGCTGACATAATTAAAAATTGCCGTACCAGAGACCTTGCCTGGAAAACTTATGAGAAACTGGGCTCCCAGGCCTCCCTTGCTACCTATCGAGCCCTTCAAAATGCTTGCACAAATAGCATTCGCCAAGCAAAAAAATCCTACTTCCAAGCTACCTTCAATAAAAATTCTAACCACCATAAGGACTTCTGGAAATCCCTCAAGTCCTTGCTCTCCCCCCCAACCCAACCACCTCCTCCCTCACTTCTAATAAATGGCACCCTCATCTCCGACCCCCTCTGTGTCACAGAAGCTTTCAACACCCACTACTCTAGCTGCACCAACACCCTTCTATCCTCCCACCAGAATACTCACTCCCCAGTCCACCCAAACAGCACCCATACCCCTCGAACTCACCCCTCAATCCCACCTTTCGTGTTCCAGCCAATTTCCCCCACAGATGTCCTCCACTCCCTATGGGCGTTAAACCCAAATAAAGGCAAATGCCCATTGTCTCTGGACGCTAAGATGCTATTCCTGTCAGCCCCTGCCATAGCCAATCCACTGGCCGCACTCTTCAACCTCTCCTTCTCGCTGGGCAAGGTTCCAATGTCTTGGAAACTGGCCACTGTCATACCTCTTCCTAAAGGTGGTGACCCCTCCTCCCCAGGCAATTATAGACCTACTGTATCTTCTTACTCCTGATCGTGGCCAAACTTCAGGAGCAACTGGTCCTGTCCCAAATCTCCCAGTTCCTGGATGCCTCCTCCTTCTTTTCTCCCTTCCAATCTGGCTTCCACAAATCCCATTCTACCATCACCTCCCTACTACGCGTGACCGGTGACATCCTCACAGGTATAGACAAAAGGCACATCACTTCAGCCATATTTGCTCGATCTAGTCAAGGCTTTCGATATGGTATCTCATCCCCTTCTCATCTCAAAACTTAAAGATGCAGGTCTAGCCCACCCAGCTATAGACTGGTTCCAAGACTATCTTACGGATAGGATGCAAGCAGTCAGACTAACCTCTCATACATCAATCCCCCTTCCAGTCATTACTGGGGTCCCTCAAGGATCAGTCTTAGGCCCAATAATCTTCTCCATTTTCATTAATGGCCTCCCCGCTGCATGCTTCCACTCTTCCATTCAAATGTATCCAGATGACACAGTTCTGTACACATCCGGCCCCTCAATAAGCAGCGTAGCACCTCTCCTTCAGGAGAACTTCACAGCCATCCAGCACTGGTTCAGAAAGAACCAGCTATCTCTAAACCCTAAAAAAACAGTGTAGCACATTTGGCTCCCAGCAAAGACTCTCCCCAAACCCTGTGTCTTCCATTCTCAACCCTGGAAGGAGCACCCATTGAGCAATGCACTAGCTTTGAGATACCTAGGCGTCTGGCTCGACCAACACCTTGACTTTGCCTCTCACATAGATTCCCTGCATAAAAGGCTGCTACCAAAACTAGTGGCACTCTACCGAAATAAAACCTGTCTCCCCAAGGAAACGAGGCTCACCATAGTCCAAAAAATGATACTCCCGGTACTTGATTATGGTGACATAGTATACTCTTTCGCCCCTGCGTCCACCCTGGCTAGCCTAGACACTGTATTCCACTCCTTTTGTCGCTTCATCCTCGACTCCCCACAATCCACTCACCATTGTACTTTATATAACTCTCTAGCCCTACCATCTCTCCTTGACCGTAGAGTAATAAACTGCGCTAGGTTTGCAGCTAAATTCTGGACCCACTCCCTTCCCCCCTATCTTGAATCTACCCTATCCCAACAACCTCCCTCTGCATACTCCCTAGAGGCACAGACCCCAGACTCCTACATATCCCATTTATGCGCACCTCAAAGGCCAGTTAGCTTTTAAATTCAGAATCCCACAGATCTGGAATGCCTCCCGCCCCATCAGACTACATTTAATCCCGGTCTCCTCCAGACTACTACAGCACTTCTCCTCCAGCTGTTCCTGCTAATCGCTGCAAGCTCAGCCTGTAGAAACTAAACAATTGTACAGTAATTATTCCTATTATGTGCATTTCTGACTGTAATCTACTATACTACTATACCTGCAGTACTTGTTATACATGTTATATTGTATCGTATTTGTACAAATCATTTGCTGTAATTTCTTTATTACGATATCTGTACTTGTATTTGTTCTAATTATTTGCCATGTACTGGGTCTAGGCCCCCAGGTCACATCTGGAATCGAGCATGTTGCTCAGTATGCCTTCCTGGTAAATCTCGTAAATAAATAAATAAATAAATTATCTGCTATAATTTGATTTGCTCTGTATGGCATCATGGGTGCCTTCATCGCATTTCAGTGTTTTTGTCTAAACATGAGTTTCATACTATTTTCCTTATCCTTTTGCCCTTCAAATTAATTGCCATTATTTCATGTGCTGCCATACATACATATATAATACAAATAGTTAATGTTTGCCTATAGTCAGCGTATTCATTCTCAGGGTGTTTCTTGCACCTTTGCAATCAACTGATATGAAAAGAGGCAAGGCTGCAGCTGAGTTAGGGCTTTCTGTGTCTGTGCACACATGACATACCTAATTCTAACACTGGACTAATTTTCTTTCAGATGTGTCCCTCCAACTGTTTTTTCTTCCAGAACCTCCTTTTCCTCTTCTTTCTCCTCTCCTTCGTCTCCTGGCCCCACACCATTCTGTAGCTGTCCTTGTCTACATTTGCACCATTTTGTACTTGCACCTACATCGAGCTGTATTTTTCTGAACTGTATTCTATTATCTTTTCACAGTATTACTTCTGAACTAATTATCTGTATTTTATTTGCAATGTACACATTCATGCTGCTGCACTACACACTATTTACACCCCCCTGGTTGCACCAGAAAATAAGCTCTTACTCACTATATCTTCCTGGTCACTAACTTGTAAATAAAGAAAGGAATGTAATTGTAAAAATTGTATTTTTCATCGAAAAGGGATGCACCTAAAAATAACCTATATTAAATCTATCTTACTTCAATTTTTTCACATCTCTAACTCTAAAAAAGAATGGCCACTACAGTAAGGAGCAGACTATCTATGCACCATGGATCTGTGGCATGTATGCAACTTTAAGTCAGAATACCATGAACCTGGGGTCCAGTGGACCTCCAAAGGCATTAACAGAAGGGCATATGCCCCCTGCACACTTAATCCCCTGCCTAATCACACAGTTATGTGCCACAGGTGGTCTTGGAGATGTGTCTAGGGCATGCCCACACTACAGGCCATGCACTAAGGCATGGAGTGCTGGGTGAGGGGGCACAGGATGTGACAGAAGGGCCCTACTGTATCTATTGTATGTCCCCACAAACGACAGCCCCCCCCAGCTTCAGTGGGAAAAAATAATCTGCAACTGTGTTCCCCCAGCCCACTAGGCTGACAGGAAGGGCTGGTGGCAGCCATTGTGACACTTGCCCATCCTTTTAAAAATGTCTGGTCTCACACCTTTCCAGAATTATCTGCTCACATGGAGCAATGGGTCCACTTTGGGACCCAGGATGGGCATCTGATTGGATGCACACCTATGTCCCTTGATCTGTCCCACATGCAGCTTCACATCAGGGAGCAGGGCCATGGAGAGGCTTCCTGCGGAGGTGCATGGTTTTGCAATCTGTACATTCTGCACCTGTCCCCAGGTGTGGAGCTGTGCTGGATAAGTCTGCAATAGTGCATAACCTCCATTGTGCATGTAGTATCCATCCACCTCTAGCAAACTGATAGAAAAGTAATAATAAATATTAAAATATATCACATGACCATAGGCAAAACTGTATTCTAACAAAGTACAAAGCACTTATATCACTGTAGCATAAAAGTCGGTCTAGTAGCCAAGTGCAGTTATTTTTCTAAAGAGTGCATCTTACACTTGCCAACTTTGTACACAAGGATCTACATGGAAACATGTCTCAGAGTCTCGCTGAGCTGCTTCCAGCTCCACTGTAAACAGTTCTCTAATGATTCCACTTATGCAAACTGGCATGGGGCAGAAATTATTTAACTGCTGAGCTTCTTCCCTCTGGTATTCCATATCCACTCACATCAGATTGTCTTCCTCGCACAAGGTTTTTGCACTCAAATGAAGGGTCATCTGTTAAACATTAATGCATGTTCTTATGCCTTGTAGATTTTGCTCCCTGCTCTAAATTATAACTAGCCCAAACATTACTGTATAGCTTAATGCACAGTCACATTTGTCATATATACAATTGCATGCATACCTCTTTTCTTCTCTGTAAAAATGTAAAACTGTGTCACTTTGTTGTACCTTATGATGTATTTATTTCATATTGTTTCTCGCTACTACATCATGTACTGTATCATAATTTTGCTGTTTATACAATGTATTTTAGGACCCAGGTCATGCCTGAAAAAGGCATCTAGCACCAGTGTACCTACCCAGTCAACAAAGAATAAACAAATAACTTATTTTTGTAGTGTTAATCACAGTACCAAATGTGGTATCCTGATTCTAAATGAAATGTTTTTTTAAGTAAGCCCAAACTGCATTTTGTACCCACATACAGTATCAACTGGACTCTTCATAAGACATTTTGTGGAGACATGTATTGTATATGGGTGTTTCAGGGCAAGGTACCGTTACTAATATTGAAAATGATGATGCAGGGTCTAAAATATAATTCAGATTTACCATGCTTGCTGAGAAATTGCATCAAGTTGATTGGTGAATTGCTTCCAAGTTACTGTGAAGGATTGCATTTTTGTTTTCATTTAGGAAATAAGTTGACAGTGAATCATCAGAGACTTGCCAACTCATAAAATCAACTTCACATAAACTTATTAACAACATGCTGGCAACATTATTCTACCAGGAAATTAGTATTTCATTCTAAAGTTGCACTGGTATTCTGTTGTTTTCTTATGCTAGCAGTTCTAAATATTATGTAGTCATTTAGCCAAATTATTATACTGGGATATTTATTGAAACAAAGATGGTTGCCCACATAAAGGGGCAGACCGCATTGTACCCAGGCCCTGGCAGTTTTTGTGTGAGGGGCCAGAATAGGGAAAGAATAGTGAAAGAGGAGAAGTGAGAGTGGGGGAAGGGAATGAGAGGGGTTTGGTGAGGTCACATAAGGGGTGGGATTAATAACATCACCATTGGAGTGAGGTGGGAACCACGGATTGGCAAAGACAAAGAGAGAGAGAGAGAGGGGTGAGCTAGGGGGGTACTCAAGACCCTGCATAGAGCTCACAAATTTGCTTTAAGAGTTTTTGAGGTGGCCCTTCTTTTGGTTTGGCCTGTATGCTGAAAAAGATAGAAGTCTTGGGAGATGGATGAAAGGGTACCCAGATTAGGCAACAGCCAGACAGCTAGTGAAGGGATTCACAGAAGGTTTTAGCCTGCATTTTAAAGGGGCAAGAAAAGGGGCAATGGCAAAGAACCTCAAGTCAGTAAAGGGCCACGAGGACCTATTGGCATAAAAAATTGGGAAAGAGGTAGTGGCAGGCAGGGTGGAGGGCCCATTTGAGTGCCCTCCATTGCTAGACTTGCGAATATCCCCTTTAGGGCTAGTCCCAACGAAGCAGCTGGGGGAATATAGGGTGATACATCACCTATCATACCTGGAGTGGGATTTGGTTAATCACATCATTAGCGAGGAGGATAGCAGGGTGACATATGCCACTTTGGAGGAGGTGGTCTGAGTGATTAGGGCCACATGGGGAGTGTGGTTAGCCAAGATGGACACTGAGGTGGCATTCTGCATGCTGCCAGTAAGGCCGGAAGATTGGGATCTGTTGGGTTTCAGGCTGGGAAAGGACTGTTATTTGGACAAAGCAATGTCAATAGGGTGCTCCATAGCCTGTGCCACATTTGAAATGTTTAGCACTTGGTTGCAATAGATTTTTCAGGAATGATACGGGATGGTGGTCCATTACCTGGATGATTTCCTGTTCATCAGAGAAGGACGGTAGCAGATAGAAAAGATGCTACAGAACTTTGAGGTCATGTGTAAGGAGCTGGGAGTGCCCCTGTCACCAGAGAAAACAGACAAGCCTACCCAAGTAATTGAATTTTTGGGCATCAAAATAGACACAATAAGGGAGTTATTCTGGCTCATAGAGGCCAAGGTAAAAAGGCTAAAGGCATTGCTGGGAACCTTCAGAGCAAGACAGAGGGTACAGTTGAAACAGGTAAAGCAATTACTGGGTCATTTGAACTTTACTTGCAGGGCCATTGCACCAGGCTGCACATTTACATGGTGCGTGGTCAGAGCAACACAAGGGGCCTCAAGGCCACACCATTGGGTAGACATCACCAATGGGAACAGAGAGGATTTAGAGATATATGGTAGATGTTCCTACATGGTTATATTGGTAAGACTTTCTGGCAGAAGGAATGGGTTTTTAACACCGACCTCCAGCTGTACACAGATGCCACAGGGAGGATAGGCATGGGAGCCTACTTTAAAGGCAAGTGGTTTACCGTGGCGTGGCCCAACACATGATGCCAGGGCAGTGTGACAAGGGATATCATGTTTTTGAAGATATTTCCCATTTTGTTAGCCATGGAGACATGAGGGGAGGAGTTGAGGAACCAGAAGGTCATGTTTTGAAGAGACAACAGGGCAGTAGTGGATGTCTAAAACAAAGGGGGGGGAGGGACAACATTGGAGAGGGTCATAAGGGTTACTAAGGCAGTTGCTACTAAGGGGGACTGACATTAAACCTATCATTCAGGGCTAGACACATAGATGGTGTAGACAACGTGATAGCTGATTACCTCTCCTGATTGTAGATGGACAAGTTTTGGGCCAATGCACCCGGAGCAGAAATCAGACAGATGACCATTCCAGGTCACATCTGGAAGATTGGATCAAGGGAGCTGAGCAGTTGTTTTGGAACTCCTGGTCTCCCAGGACCCTGCGGGCATATGAAACCTCTTGGAGGGCTTTCCAAGCATTTTGGAGACAGACTGGTGCCCAGGTAAGTGGGATTGTAAGGGGGGATCAATTTGCACTATTCATAGTTTTAGGCTGGAAGGCAAAATGGCACACACAACAATGTGCATACACTTGGCAGCCATAGGACAACTGTGCACACTAAAAGGTTGGGAGGACCTGACAAAAAGCAACTTAATACGGTACATGATGCAAGGGTGGCAGCAAGATGCAGGGAAGTTCCAAGATGGGCCAAGACCAGTGACAGAGAGTTTGCTGGAAAAACTGGTAGGGGGCCCTTCACCATATGTGCATATCCTTTAGTGAGGCAATTTTGTTTAAGGCAATACATGTCACAATGTATGGGAGGAGGGTTGTTCAGGGTCAGTGAGGTAGTGGGACATGGGGAAAAAAGACATGTCTACAGGTCTGCACTGGGAAGACGTGTTGTGGATGGGAGATAGGGTCTCCGTACTGCGGAGGAGGTCAAAGACTGACAAGTTGAGACATGGGAACAGGGTATGGTTAAGATGGTATGAGAATACAGCCATTTGCCAGTGCGGGGCCCTTCATATCTATGTGGTTGGGTGACCCAAGGGTAAAAGCATCATGTTATTCCTGCATGGCAATGGGTCCCCAGTGACGGGGTCCCAAGTGGTAGCAGTTTTGAAACAGGGTTTGGGCTTCCTAGGGGAAAACCCTGGGGGTACTCCTCCCATTCGTTTAGTATTGG
Source organism: Neoceratodus forsteri (assembly GCA_016271365.2). Taxonomy (NCBI): domain Eukaryota; kingdom Metazoa; phylum Chordata; order Ceratodontiformes; family Ceratodontidae; genus Neoceratodus; species Neoceratodus forsteri. The sequence goes on along the minus strand of CM057449.1, from coordinate 601,942,791 downwards.
GGTGGTCTCTGTGATGGCGGCACAAGGCAGCATGCCTGGTGACATCAAACAGAGGGGCAGGTGGGTTTCGAACTGTTACAAGAAATACATGCGTAAAGTGGTACAGTAGTATTAATCTTGTCTTCTGCTTTCTCCCCACAGCAGATGGTAAGGATTTTTTTTTTAAAAGGGGGTGGAGGGAGGGGTGTAAAATTATATGACAGTCAATTAATTTGTTTCTGCTTATGGTTCCACAGGGCAGAGAAGGATGTTGGAAGCCTGGATTTGTGGACATTCATTTGTCCACTGGGTGGAAAAGTGGGCATCCAGGAGGCTCAAGGGTAGGCAGCTGCACTTGGACATCACCGCAATCAGATTGACATGGAAAGGCATGCATGACATGAAGTGGGCCCAGCTGCTACCAACACTGAGGGAGATGAGATGGGAATGCAGCCACCCTGACCTGATTATGATTCATTTGGGAGGAAATGACTTGGGGATCAGACTGTGACTAGACATATATTTTCAAATTAAAGGGATGTCCATAAGATAAAGGAGTGGTGGTCAGAGGTTATTCTGGTATGGTCTGATATTACCCCAAGGAGGCTATGGCAGCATGCAACCAACCATAAGGCCATGGATAAGGCCCAAAAAAGAATGAATGCCAGGGTTGGTATTTTTTTCGTGAGCATTGGAGACAAGGTGATACATAGGGGATACTGGCACATGTGGATGAGTATTACAGTGGGGAAGGGGTACATTTATCACATTTAGGTTTGGCAATGTTTAACTCCAAAACTGCCAATACCATTGAGCCCTGGACGCAAGGAAAAAGGTAATATGCTACGGGGGGGGAGTCCACCGTCCATCGCAAGCTTGAGGTGGGCTCATGGAAAATGGGGGGAGGGGAGAAGATAGGAAAGTGAGGGGATAGGGGAAAATAATAATTAGTATAGAGGATAATACAACAAGAAGCAGGGGTATGGTGTCTATGCTCATACCCCATTAGAAGGAAGGAAGAAGAAGAAGGATGGCCCCCCATGATGCATATCTGGGGGGGAGAAAAGGAAGATAATGAAGGAGAGATTAATCAAGAAATTGAAATGACATGATTGGTGAAGTGGAACTGTTAAAATGTGATGATGTATGAAATGTGTAAAAGAACAGATGTGATTATGTACATGTATTACCAGATCTTCTAATGGAATATAAAAGGAATGAACTGAGAAAACTAACTGTCAAGAGAAAAGAGGAGCGGGGGGTGGAGAATACAGATATAGTGATAGAGGAGGATAGAATGAAGGAGGGGCTACTGGCATTGAAGGTGGATAAATCACCAGACCTGGATGGAGTACATCCAAGGGTACTAAAGGAACTGGCTGAGGAGCTGGAAGGGCCACTGGCAGACCTATTTAATAGTTCGTCAGAGACAGATATAGTACCATAGGACTGGAGAATTGCCCATATAGTGCCGCTCCACAAAAGCAATTCCCAAGGATGACCCAGAGAATTACAGGCCAGTCAGTCTGACCTCCATTGTGGACAAGCTCATGGAGACCATACTGAAGGAAAGATTGGTGGAATATCTAGGGGAGCATGTTCTCCAGGATGCAAGGCTGCATGGGTTCATGGGGGGGGGTGAGATCATGTCAAACAAATCTGATTGACTTCTTTGACTGTGTCAATAAGACAGTAGACAGTTGCCAAGCAGTAGATATCCTCTATCTTGATTTCAGCAAGGCCTTTGACTCTGTGCCCCACAAAATGTTGATTAGGAAGTTGGTGGATCTCGAGGTTGGGGAAAAGATGGCCAGATGGGTAGAAAACTGGCTGAAGGACAGAACCCAGAGGGTGGCTGTGGGGGGAGAATTATCTGGCACAAGACAGGTAACCAGTGGAGTCCCGCAGGGCTCGGTGCTGGGGCTGGTGTTGTTCAGTGTCTTCATCAGTGCCATTGGAGAAGGCATTAAGGGCAAAATGTGCCTATTCATGGATGACACCAAGCTCTGTGGGAGACTGGACACAGCTGAAGGGATACAGGACATACAGGAAGATCTGGAAAAGCTAGGGAGGTGATCCAGTATCTGGCAGCTTGGCTTCAATGCCAAGAAATGCAAAGTTATGGATATTGGAGCCAAGAATCATAGGACAGAGTACAACCTGGATGGAGTCCGAGTATCTGCATCAGAAGAGGAGAAGGATTTGGGAGTGATGATCAGTGGTGACCTGAAGCACTCCGCGCGGTAAAAAGCAGCAGAAGACAAACAAGATGTTGGATACGTATCTTGGGGATCAGTAGTAGGAGAGGAGGTTATACTGCCCTTGTACAGGTTACTGGTAAGGCTGCATCTAGAGTATGGAGTTCAGTACTGGTGCCCACACCATAAAAAGGACATTAACCTGCTGGAGAAGGTCCAGAGGAGAGCTACAAAAGATGATAGCTGGTCAACAGGGTAAGACATATGAGGAGAGTTTCAGGGCACTGAACATGTACTTCCTGGAAGACAGGAGAGAGAGAGGGAACATGATAGGAACCTTCAAATACTTGAAAGGGATAAATAAGGTTGATAAGGAGAGTCTCTTTAAGCTGATTTTGAACCGTAACATGGGGGAAGAGTCTTAAGCTGGAGGATGGCAGGTTTAGGAGGGAGGTCAGGAAGCACTTCTTCACAGAGAGGGTGGTGGACACTTGGCATGCACTTCCAGAAGAGGTAATCTCATTGAAGACAGTGGTTAGCTTTAAGAGAGGATAGTACAGGTATAGAGGGTCATGGGTAGGGAGGATGGGAGAAGAAGCAGGGACAATAGCTCAAGCTGTGGACCCTGCAACAGAAGCAGACTTGATAGACCAAATGGCCTTCTTCTGCTGGCTCATTCATATGTTCATAGGTATGGCAAGCCAATCTCTAAAGTATCATTCTGTATAAACTCTGGCAAAGGATCAAGTCAACATAAAGCATTCCATTTCTAACCTCCTCAGTCATTTGAGCCTGCTAATCTAAAAGCCTTTTATTGACATTGCTATCTTTTCTCTGGTGTCATTGTCCCCAACACTATGTTTGCCAAGTTTTAGGTCTGATAGTTCTATATGAGGTATTTATCCTCTAAAACAAACATGGGATGCATGTCTTACAGTTCAAATCTCAGCACAAAAAAAAAAAAAAACTTGTCCAGTTGGTTTTGATCCCACTTCCATCTAGGCTTTAAGTAAAAGGAAGATTAACTTGATTTTATTTGATTGCTGTTAATTGGAAGGAGAAAAAAGGGATAGTGCATCTTCAATCTGTTCTTGATTTCCCAAGCGCCTGTCTGGTTGGTAATAAGCCTTCTTTAATCTGGCAGTCCCCTTTGTGAAATCAGCACCATGGACAGCGAATATTGATTGCTTCTTAGAAACCATCACAGCTGCTCACCTAAATTACCTTTGAAATGTGACCTTTAATGTAATTACCACAACATCAAAGAATTTCTATAAATTATTAAAGTAGTGATATACTTTATCATCAGGCCGCTCTGTAATATGTAAAATAAACAACTACTACTCAACATCAAAATACAGAGGCATGAGCTTTGCAGCTGAAAGCTCTTCAGTTGTAGCAGTTTCCATTCACCTATTTTTAGTGCTGTCTGTTAAAAGGAAAACTAAAGTATGCACGTTTATATGAATAACTGAAGCCTATGGTACAATTATTAAAGTTTTCTAAAGCACTAAATCAGCCATTTCATTTTGCCTTTAATCTCTTGGTCTCGGAGCACTTCATCATGACTCCAACTGCATTTTTTCATGGCTTTCGTTTTGTTGCTGTGGCCCCATAATGTATTCTGAATTGGTATTACTTCAAGAGAAGCTGGGCAATCAGAGGGTCTTGTTTAACTTTGAGCATTTTATGTTGTTCTGCATTTTTCTCTATTTCATTCCCTATGTTGCCTTTTTTGCAGCAGCTCCTGCTGTGACAGTCTATTGTGCAGAAACAGGTATTGTTATTGTTGCACCAATCCAACCATCTTCTATAAGAAGGTCTAGAGCTATGATATTCTGGCCAGGGATATGCATCCCGCTTTCTATTTATACATGTGTGTATATGTATATACCTCCTATTTTGTCACAAATGATCAGGTCAGATTTGTTACCTTCATGTATTAACTCTATTGTGGTAAGGACTACATCTAGGAGATGCCATTTCAAATACAGTATAAAGGCAATCATCAAATAGCTATACTGAAGAATAAAACAGATGTATGCATACCCATGTATAAAAAAATGCTTCAGTTCTCATTTGCATGAAGGTCTTATTAGATTGCTTGTTCAGTTTTTAGAACGGTGTGCTGGATTGTACATTGTAGCATTGTTTATCTTGTGGAAGCTATAAAACTCATCAAGTCACATTGTTTATCCAAAGACAAATGACAATTTTCATGAACGAACTACTGCAAAGTCATTACACACCAGGCAAGACAGTCTTATCTCTCTCGTAATGATTCTGAAATGGAATAATTTCACTGTAAAGAGCATGCCTCAGCAAAATCATTCCTTCTTTTAGGCAAATGTGAATTAACTCAATAAATAGTAGGTTTTCCAATGTTATTGTTGTCAGCATTGTTTCTCTCTCAACTATGTGCCTTGGCATAATAAGCAGATGTCTTCTAATTCACTATCTGTAGAATATTGCTGCTAGTGATGATTGAATACAAAATTATACCTTTTTAGCCAAAGTCAGTCCAATACAACCACATGTTTAGCATGGTCCAAGTATATAAAGGTGCTTATTCTAAATTCAGAAAGCAAACAGTTCAGAAGAGTTGTATATGTCATAAAATAATGTGAGGGATTATGTCTGTATGTATTTTTCACATTTCACATATACTGTATACCCAATCTAATGCAGTTCATCAATAATCAACCAGTCCAAACCTCATTATAGCTGTCTCTTAGTGATATCATAGTAATAGTATCACAGATAAATTGCAACTGATCTACAATTTGCATATAAACTAATAATGCCAAAATCTGCTATATTACTGAACCAATCCAAAAATACCATGTAAAAACAGGCCAAGCAGCATAACATTTGATATATAATTCAGTTAACCAGGGAATTAGCTAATAGTTACAATATGCGTTCCATAAAACTTTGCCCGCGGCCAAGCCAGCTCAGTTTACAAGCAAACCACTGGGTAAGTCTGAGTCCCTAAACCGAATACTTTTAGTAAGTTAAATGAAATGATTATTTAAACATCCCAACTCTTTTTCTTTTGATGTTTTCCAAATTTACTAGCACTATTCCAGCAACTTTGACTAATAATTTATGAATAAGGTTTTAAATTCAGGTCCCTGTTTCGGTCATGCCTTTTTTTTTCCCAACTTTATTTATTCTTCTGAACCCCCCTGGCTTCCTTCAGGAGTATCCACATGGATGCAGCCCTAACTCCCAGCCTGAACCCCTGCTATTTTCCAGGCTTTCCCCCCAAACAACAAAGGCAGGCCTAACCTCTGTATCACCTCCGGGGCTGGTTCTGTCCTCCCCTGATGGTTACCTCCTCCTAAGTGCAAAGTGCCTACCTCCATTATCAGGGTGACCCCCGTGAAGAGACCTGGACATGCTGGGCTGGCATTTTGGGATGTGGGTGCTCCACCGGGGCTACTGTCATCTCACCGGTGGACCAGAGGTTTTTTTCTTATAGTTGTAGATCCCCAGCAGAGCTTGGTTAGCAAGGCAACAGTATGCCGTAGCTCTGCTCACCTTGGCTTACACCGCATTGCTCCTTCAGTTCCCCCAGCAACCACCAGAGGTCACTTCCTGAGCAAGTGCTCCCAAGCCCACCCTGGGAAGAGAGAGTCATCCACTGGATGCTCAATCTCTTCCCTCCCCTACTGACCTCCAACACCCCTGGCTCGTTCCCGAACCCGGGTTGCTGGAGTGGAGTGAGGTCTGACTCGGTCATGCCTCTTGATTACATTTTTTTCAAGAAATACAACTGCAGAGTGATGACACAACTTGTTTACTGTATGACTATAGCTGAGTTTTACAAGATGGGCATACTCTTCCATTTTCTTGCTATGGTTGACAGTGACAGCTCCCTTCACACCTACCTACTCTATGTTGATTTTTTGGTCAGCTCTCCTGTACCTGAGTCCTCACTTACAGCAATTTTAACTAGCTGCAAAATAAATTCCAGGGCTGATGAAAATAAGAAAAAAAAATTGTCTTACCCCTGGCAAAGTCTTCTGTTCATGCAGTGCACTCTGCGCCTTTAGAGCAGACTCTCTTTCACAGTATGTTAGGAAGGCACAGCCTGTTTAATAAACAGAAATACTGTTAAAAGCAACATAATTATGCCATGCTGATATTTTTCAGTGCATTTTATGCAATATTATCTACATCACTAATTGATGGTATTCAATAACTATATGTACTACACTACTGAAGGCAACTTACTTATGCCAGAGACTAGCATTCCTCTCCAGCTCTGATTATCTGCAGTATTCTCAGCACAGCAACTAAATGCTTTAAATAATGATGATAAACATATGTACTGTTAAGCACAATGTACTGTACTAATGCCACAGGGCACCATTCTTCTACTAGTGCTGTATATCCACAATATTCTCAGCTTTGCTATTAGATACTAATTGCATTTGCATCCACCATACATTGTGCACTATTAATTGTGACATGCTTATTCCACAGTCCAATATTCTTCATGAATACTGTAAATATTCATTATTATCAGTATAACTGCTAGATATTTTAATGAATGCAATAACATATGTAATGTGAAAAGCAACATAGTGGCACCACAAACCAATATACATCTTCAATACTGTACACAAGCTGCACTGTAAGCACAGATATTAGGTACTTTTTAAGGGTACAATAAACACATGTAAATATTAAAAGCAGCATAATCGAACCACGCATAGAATATAATAGTTTTTAGATCATTTTAAAGAATAGACCTGCTAAATGAATAATTTTTCTGTACACTCATTTTTGTCAATTCAATAGTTTTGAGAAGCTCAATGGATTCAATAAATACATGTTACTATTAAAACAGCATACTTAAAACAGCAGAGCAGCCAAATTGGGCAAAATATTTGACCTACATCTCTTTCACTCTAGGAGATTTCAGGCATCTCCCAGTTTGATTTGGTGGTAAAATGTTGTAGTTCCACCACAATTGGAGTATTTTATTAATGTTTTAATTATTTTTTTCTCAAGAAAAAAGATGGCTGTCACATTTGGCTTAGAAATACCATTTTAAATGTAGCAAGGGTTAGGATCAAGAAAGTAACAATAACTCATGGTGGGCTATGCACATAAGGACAAACTGTTTACATGCCATGGATCCACAGCACATAGCCAATCCTATGTGACAATGGTGCATACCAGGTGGCCTTTTGATCCCTGTGTGCATATAGAAAAATGGACTTGCATCCCTTCTGCACTGAACGCCCCCACTCGAGACCATTCACAGAGGTGCAGAGTGCTAGGCAATGGGGCAAAAGATACAGCAGCAGGGATCCTGCTGTATCCATTGTGTGCCCCCCTTGTGAAACCCTGCAAACTGCAGGAGACCAACACACCCCTCTATGGTGTTGTCCCAGTTCACCAGGCTAACATGCAGAGTTGGGTAGCCATTTGGGCTTCCAACCATACTTTGATATTTTTCTGATTCTGCACCTTCCCAGGATCCCCTGCTCATGCAGAGAAGCAGGGGATCCACTTTGGGACACAGGATGGGCATCTGATTGGATGCCTACCTGCCTGTATCCCTTAATCCACCACTCATGCAGCTATGCACTAATGGGTGGGGCTGCGGAAATGCACTGAGCAGTGGCACATGTTAGTGCATGCCACACCCCACATGCCTGTCCAGTGGTGTAGAGCTGTGGGGACCAGATATGTGCCTCTAGTGCGTACCCAACCTTTGTGCATAGCTTCCATGGTGCACAACACAGAAGGTACATGGAAATGTAGCTTTGAGAGGTATGCTAATATTTTTATTAAAAGTAGCTGAAACTAACTTTTGAAAGAAACATGTTTCATTGTACTGCTGCTGTAGGCCACATGTAAAAATATAATGTTTTTTTAGATGTTTTTGAAGAGTAGACCTGTGAAATGAATAAGTTTGCAGTGCACTAGTATTGTGCAGGATATGGAATTCTACCAGCTGACTTCATGCAGAATGGTTATTCCACTTCCAAATGCTTTTTGAAAATTCTTTTCTTAATTCTGCAGAATTCTGAAATATGTTTCTTTAAAAAACATGGAATCATACTTTGCAGTTTACATAATCAGTGGAAGATCATACTGCAGTTTATGAAAAATGAATCTAAGGTTCACATAAACTGCAATAATTTAATTCCATGGTTAACATTTTGCTTTTTTAAATTTTGGAATACCTCTTGACAGAATTCTGTAGAATTAAACAGAATTTCCAAAATTCCCAGAATTCTGGAAGAAGCGAAACTTGAAAATTCAGCATTGCTTTACCTGTGTATTCATTTTTGCCAATGCATTAGATTTCAAAAATACCCTTGAATGAATATCTGATAAAAAATACTGCTGTATTTACATTTATTTATTTTACCAGAGAATGGTTTCCTTTGAGCAAAGCTCATTCACAAGAAGGTCCTGGGTAGGACAGATAACAATACAATATTTTAAGATCAACAAAACTACAGGCTTATAATAGTAGATAAAAACAAAAAGGAAAATTGTGACAATAAGTAGGACTTAACACATATTCACATAATCAATAAATCAAAATGCAACTAAAAATAAATTATGCAAGAGGGTATATGGAGGAAAATCAAGGCAAATATCAAAACAAAACATAACATATCGGGCAGGATTTTCAAATGGCTTAGATCACCACAAGCCCTGGGTGCACGAATACAGTGCATGAGGCTTGCAGTGCTCTAATGGAATTTTCAATCCCGTGCGGCAATTGTCACAAGTTAGAACAAATTATTTCTGGTCTAACTTGCAGAAATCCTGGGAGCCTTTTTTTACAGAACTTACACCAGATATTTGGCACAAGCTTCTGTAAATTGTGAAAACTGTTGCCCTGTGTCCATGATTGTAAAATCAGGTGCAGTTGCAGCAACGGGGTGTGGCACACTGCCAGAACCTATGTGTCATGACATAGGGCTTGGCACAAGCCCTGGGTCACACTTTGAAAATTTGGCCCCTGTATGATCTGCATTTATAGCATGTATTCACCAGAATGTCAATGTTTTAAACACAACATATTTTAGCAACACGTCAATACCCTTCTCTAATGCTGTATATTTGTAATATTCCACTTTATATTAATTATATATGCAATACAACTTTATTGTTAAAAGAAATATATTATTTCTCTGACCAGTGCTTTTCTCTAATATTGTACATATTAAGTATTCTCAGCATTGCTACTAGATGCTTTGATTTGTACAATAAATATATGACGTGTGGAAAGCAGCAAACTTCTACCACAACTTGATATTTTTTTACAGCACTTTAAAAAATGCAATATTCTAAGCACATGTATTTTATGGATTGTATAAACACATATTAATATTAAAAGCAGCCATACTTGAGCAACAGGTCATTGTTCCTCTTTAGTGCAGTACTTATGCAATATTCTCAGATCAACATGCATAAGCTTTATAGGAGTGCTCAGCCAACAGGACCCATGATTCCATTTTTATCACACAACTAACAGATGTCAAGGTTCTTCATCTCCTACTATTTGTTTCCCATTCTGAGTGTTAGGCTAACTATTCCAGAGAAGGACACCATGCAACTTACTCAGAGACATGAACATTCAATACATTGTTTTGTAAATTCATATACACTGACTAGTTATACTGGAATTTTAAACTTCAGCTACACATCTCAGATACAGTAGATAGGAGACCCTGTTATCAAATAAAATTTAGTAAATAAACCAATTAAGTAAAGTTTGGTATTATAGGGAAATTTATTTTCTTCAAGCTAGACAACAGGACCTCAGTTTCACAGTCTATGTGAACAGTGAGGAAAATACACAACATGTACAGTAGGAACTATAAGAGTTTAAAATGATGTGTTTTATTTATTATGAGTTCTAGTAAACTTTTCAAGAAAGAGTAACTTTATGAGCCACACAATATTTTCTGGATTCTTTTGTGCCTCCGGCCTCATTAAATGTCTTGTTAATTCACTTCAGTGAGTTATCTTGCTATATGTACCATCAATCTCAGCCAATTAGAAAGTGACTTGTTAATTTTCTGCAGTGAATTAACTATTCTATATGTGCCATCAGTCTCAGACATTTAGACAGAAGACTTGATAATTTTATGCAAGCAACTATCATTCTATATGTAAATGTAAGCCACTTAGAAAATGCTTCGCTATTAATTCACCACAGTGAATTACCATTTTATGTTTGTCATCGGTCTTAGCCAATCAGAAATATCCACCCTGTTCACTGTTGCAAACATTCACTCAACATATGCTATAATTTACAGCCAATCAGAAAGTGACATTTTGGTACAGTTGGGAGCTTGTAAGCCCAGTAAAATTGCTGCAAGTTTCTCAAGTGTGAATTGGATTTCTAAAAAAAGATATAATACACATTTGTGTGAATTACCTGTAAAGCTGTCTGCAATTGGAAGTTTAGTAGTCTTAACTATAAAAAAAGATAGAAAAAGTAACACTTAATTTGTGGTGCTGCGCTAATCTAACATTTGATACATAATTATGGTATGGTTAATGCCTGGTAATATCTCTGGTTGATTGGCCTCCTATAATATCAATTAGTTATTATGTTTCTGCTTCACTGATTTAGTGCAAAACTGCCAATGTACTTCTGTATTTTCCCCCAAATAAAAATAACAATAATGAGTGGTTAGGATTGATTACGACTTGAGACTTGCACCTGAAATTCTCAGTTACACACACTTCTTAACCCATGAATGTGTGCAACAGAGAATTGCCTTGCTCTTCCACACAGCACCGAGTCTGAGGCACAACAGTTGCAGGCAAGATGTACTTTTGTTTTCAGTCCATTTTCCACCTCTTGCTGACTACAGTTCTGTTAACTAGTAATTGTATAACATAAAGTCTGATCAACACAAAAAAAGCAATTTTTTACACAACTTTGGCGTGGGACACCTGAATAAACCACTTGACCTATAGTTCTGTGGCTTATGTTGTATGATACACGTCAGGTGTATAAAAAAAGCTTGTAACACACTGTTTCCCATACATCATCCTCTATTTAATGAGAATGCCAGTAGTTTTGCATCATTGCAGTTAGTATGTAAATAGCCACTACATGAAAATGCCACAAAAAACTGTAATCCTTTCACAATGGGAAAAGGCTAAGGATGCTTTAATCTTGTCTCAAAATATAGAACTCACCTCACTGTCCACTTTTATTGGTTCCCATTGGCACAATGATTCTCCCTATGTCTCGTTTGGGGAATTCTGTAGTAATACTTTTTGATGGCCAGTTTAAGACAGGGGCTGCCTTTTCCAGCTGCAGTCAAAGCCACTCTTTGACAAAAGGGAAAGAGAGGGGATTAGAGTGACATGGCTTGCAATCACTCCCTCAGCACTATGACTTGATAAGTCCCAGGTCCACCTTGGAAATGAGCTTCAACTCAATGGTGTTTTTGCCTTGTAAAATAAAGATTATTGACTGATTGATTGATTGATTGATAGTCACCACTGGTCCAGGGTTAGAAGTTCTAAAGTCAAATGCAAATTCAGATTCTCCCAAGTGGCTTTTGAATATGTTACTACCATACTGCACCATGGGTCCAAGCCATGAGAAACAATTTGGTCTCCCCTCCAGAGTATTCATAACAGTATATAATTAAGAGGAAATAATGCCATACTATTAATGAAGCAGCTAGTAAACATAAATGTCCATGGAATGTTGTAGTATTTATGTACATCCATACTACTCTAGCTGTTGTTAACCTCAGTGCAATACATTTGAAAAATGCCCTGCATGTTACTACATTTTTGTATTAGTACTGTGTTACTATATGCTATTCAGAACATTATTCTTCTTAGTGCTGACTTGTATATACTGCACACAGTCATTTAAAAGCTAATGGACACCATTGTAAATGAGCGCTGTTTGATGGCTAATACTAATAAATATTAACTTTGTTTCATCTAATGCTTTGCCCCTGGCTGTTGGCACATGCAAGCTTCATGTGATTGCCCAGTTCACTCAGCACCATCATTAATGGTAGCCAAGGATCATTCTTTTCTGCTTCTCTCTTTCTGCACCTACAGTATTGTCCACCTGATGCTAGGCCATGTCACTGCAAACCTCACACATACTGTACATAACTCACCCCTATTGTGGGGAACAAGCTTCCTGACCCACCACAAGGGGCACTTGTACTATGGAACTTGGCACCAACCTCTACCCTTCTGGTAGCATTGCCCCTCAGCTTACTCCCCCCTTGCACTGGGCATTTGGTCAGCTGGTAAGGTTGCTTCCAAACTCAGGTTGTCAGCATGGGAGCATGTCATCCCACCCACTGGGCCATCAAGTGGCCCAAATGACATTAACTTTAATGAGCTTAACACCAACATGGTCACTCAGTCTTGGCCCATCATTACCCTTCCTCCAGCTGGAAGGGTAGGCAAAAAGGGACCCGATAATCAAAAGTTAGAACCTGTGCTAACATGGTTATTATTTGTGCTAACCCAGGCTTGAGTGAAGGCTTCCAGCTGGGCCATATTCAGAGGCCCCAGGACCACCCTTCAAATCTGACAATACCAAAGCACTAAAATACCACTATGTCCATGCAAATGAGGGATTCCTCTCATTCATACTGACACAGAAATATATTCAAATGTATATTCAAAGGTTTGTGGCAGCAGTAAACTGCCTCCCAAGCAGCACTATTTACCACAACCAAAAACTATGTCTAAACAGGGCACTAAGCCCATTCCCCCATCTCCAAAGGTAGAGTGGCTGTACGCCAATTCAGGCTCCTTTAAACATTCATTTGTGATCCACTGTGTCTCTCCTCTCCCTGATTGCGCCTCACAGCGGTTATAAATTGTCTCTGTGGGTCCAGTGTTTTCCCCCACTGCCCCATTCACTCTGCACAGCTGTTCTAAATATTCCCTGGTGGTCCAGTATGTTCTCCCATCCCCAATCACTCCTCAAACCTGTTGTAAATACTCCTTGGTGCTCCAGTGTGTAGCTCCGCCCCCTGATTCCTTGTTCATATGGTGTATAAAGAGACCCTGGTGGTCTAGTGGTTGCCTGCACTCTGACAGTGTAGAAACAGATAGCATGCCCTGGTGGTCCAGTGGCCCCCAACAGTCCCCACCTGACTCACCCACCCACTGAAATCCCACCTCCACATACCCCCTCACCAGGGTAGCCAGTACTCCTCCCAGCTAGTCATGGTGACCAGTACAGCCCTCCTCTCAACTCCACAGCCAGTCATGATATGAGCTGTCAGGGAGCACACATTCTTTAGAAACAGCTGAACAGTTGATCGGGAGGTGGGGGGATATTGGACAACAAGGAAGTATTTTACAAGAGCTCTGAGGAGCAATGATGGGGTTTTGGAACAACTATGCCACCAGAGCTGAGTTTACACTGTTGGGGGGGGGCTAAAAGGGCTGCTGTGCCCAATGCAAATGAGCTCATTATGGGCATGCAAGTGGTGTCTTAGCACCTTGCATGCCCAGTGAGCTCATTTGCATACTCAGGCTTGGTAAACCGCTCAGCAGTCTTGGTGCTATTCCATTTTGAGCAGTACTATTTCCTTTGGACTATATATAGCCCAGGTTCATGTCAGCACAGCACAGTTTCACTTAGCGTGTCCAGCATGGCCCAATGGATAGTGCCACTTGCTATCTAACTGAATATCACACCAGCGGAGGGGAGTACCGGTGGAAGCACAATGTAAAAATTTGTGATATGATTGCACAGATTTCTGAATGTAGGGCCCCAGCTGTTTTAACAGCCAATGCAAATTGCAGTCCAGGGCTGGTGAGCAAAGGTTAGGTGAATGCCTGGTGGCCCTAGACCCCTCTTCCTCCCTAGGAGCAAACTCTCTCACTTCTGAGACATAAGGCACTTTTACACACAGGTGAGTACAATGGAATGGCCGTTACCGGTTGTACTCTGTTCCATTTGTGGTTCACTTTACACGCAGAGGGTATTCCGGCAACCCCCTCATCTCCGTTTTCTGTATTTGTGTTTCGGCTCCCCCATGGAATGTAGTGTCCTATGGCTGTTTTTTTACTTCTGCCAGAATGGCTGTTTTACACAGCCAGATGAAACGGATCACAAAGGGACGTACCGGGGAAGGAAGAGATTGTGGTTCGGGTGAACGTTCACCGGTGTAACGGAACAGATGCGTTTTACACACACAGGATGTAACGGTATACTGTTTCCATAACAGTCATTCCATTACAGAAACCTGTGTGTAAAAGCGCCCATAGTTTGCTCTCAGTCAGCCCCAGAGTGAGTATGCAAAGCTGGTTCTCCCAGATACAGTAGCAGGCTCTGCCTCTACACCACTAGATTAGCCTAAGAAGCATTTTATGCAAACACTTTACTGTGGACCTGAAAGTCTTCCATCCATTAATTATCCAGAAGTGCCAAACACATCAAGCCTTATTGCTGTAATTTCTTATTCTGTTGCACATTATGTTTATTTTACTACTATTCTTGCAGCTACATCGTGAACTTCTGCAGTACAATGGCAGCATCACAATACCACAGAATAAGTGTATCTCTGCTGATAATAGGCATTCTCATTTGCCGTATAATGCAGCAATTATTTTAATAACTAGTTATCCAGACACAGTTGACTTTGCTTTTTCTTGTACTACATGATGGGAAGACACTGAGGGCCAGATATTAAAAACGTTGCCCTGGGGCTAAATTAGCACTGCCCATCATGCTAAATTAGTCTGGAACCAATAGCCACTATATTCAAAAGGGATAGCCCTGGTGTTAAACCTGATGAATATAGCATGCTAAGGAAGCAGGGCAAACTGGGCTGTGAGTGTAGTGAAAAAATAGTCTGAGAAGAAGACAGCTCTAAATATAACAACCAGGAAGTGCAAACCACAACAGCATACCAGTTCACAGTGATGTGAAGGATGGTAGAGGTGAACTATGTGGCCAATTTGTGTGCTAGCAAATGAGTGGAGTGAGTAACACTGCAAGCATCAGCGCATGTGATATCACATTGTGCAGAAATGTACAATGTTTCTGAAATGTTTGCATGGCGCCAATACATATGTGCAGGTTTAGTGTGGAGCTAAGCCATTTGCCCGGCGCAATCACATTTACCAGGGCAAAACTTTGCTATATTCAAAAGTGAAATGCAAATGAGACTACTTAGGTAGTCTGTGGGCAAACATCCAGATTAGCATCTCATTATGACCTAATTTGCATGCAGTTTGCCCAATGTCATTGCAGGGTCCCACAGCTCCACCTGTAGTTCAGTCTGGAAGTATAGGGACTGGCTGAGTCTGCCCACAGCTCCATCTGTAGGTCAGTCTGGCAGTGCAAGGTGGTAGCTGCAGGCTACATTTGTACAATACAGCATAGAATATTGTGCCCCAGGGGACTACACAGCACATGCACAGGTGGTGGTGCTGCATGCAATTGTCAAACTGTAGTTCATGCTACAATGCACAGCAGACACTACAGTAGCAAGGGGGCCAGTAGTGTGAGGGACACAGCAATGCCTATGATGTGTAGGGCACTGATGACCACTGCACTGTACACAGTGACAGACCCAACTTGCAGGTGTTTACTGACAGTGGACATTACTGTTTTTGCTGTTGTGTGACCAACAGACACTGCACCATTGGCATGGAATGCTCACAGTGACATATACATGGCTGGCTGTGTGTGCTGTGGTGTCTGTACAGATGTGCGGTATGTGGCTGGAGGGAGCACATACCATCAGACAGGCACGCTGATGTTGGGATATAACCAACACTGGCCCATTTCCACTGCATGGCTTGTCCCAGCCTTGTGGCTGCACTAAGTCTGTGGTGCAGCCTGGTCACTTGTACACCCTTCCCTCAACACCCTCCATGGCCACAGTGCTGCATGGTGTGCTGGCATCTGTTGGTGTCCCCCAAAGTGTGGTCTGCAGGTGTGTGTGGTATGGCTGCACTGCTATGCTGTCCACTGGGAGCCGAGTCACCACTTACTGCCTGGCATGGCTGGGACTGGAGGTAGATGATGGCATCAAAGGGATGCCTTCTGTGAGCAGTATGTTTCCTCTCTGTCTAGCTTATTTCAATGTGTCATACTTACTGGTTAGGGTCATACAAAGCCACACAAAAGTCACACCAAACTGGTTTGCCAGAGTTAAAACTAACTTTTCCTGGGTGTTAATTTGTACCATGCAAAGTGTTGTGCTAAGTCGCGCACAAACACTTTGCACAGCACTATTCGCTGAATATAGCATTTCACCTGTATTCATGTACCCCCCCCACCTCAGTTTGCCCCTTGCATACATTAGAATTTTGCCTGGCGCTAATGCAATTTGCACATGCTATTTAACCTTTTGCATATAGCTGACCTGCGCTAACCCGGCGCTAACCTTGCACAAACAGTTTGCGCCCAGCACAAAATTTTGAATATCTGGCCCTGTGTGTTTATATTGTATCCACATGATCCGAGTAAGGATACTAGGGGGACGGTCATGTACACTTCAGCTCTCTGCACCAATTGCCAAATTTTATAAAAAAGTTAGTGTAGGGTTCTGCTTGATTTATGTTTTGCCTGTAAGCCAAGGCAAGATGATATATAAGCCTAAACATCCTAAGTTGTTTATTCCTCATGAGTGTAAACTCTGCATCCAGTTATTGCCATGTGCGGTTTTCATCTTAGATGACAAACATAAACTGCACTTGATTGATTTGTATCTGTTCCCATATACTGCAGTCCCAAGGAAGGCTCACTGCTGAGTATACAGTACTGTTGACAGGCTGTCACAGAAGCCTTTGTAAGGTACTGCAATAGAGCAGAATATGTACATTTCTTATTTCAGTAAATTATTTGGTTTAGAGAATTTTAAAAAAGCATAGTAGCTTTAAATGTTGTATGATTCTTTTGAATTTACAGTAGCTGTTTCCAAACTACCTCTCACTTTTTTTTTTTTTTTTTGGTGATTAGTAATTGCTTCTCATTTTGTTCAATGACAAGGAAAATAATTTTTTATGGCATCTTTCATTCATATTGTTCCTGAAAGCTCTTCACAAATTATGAACACTGGCATCAGCCTTTATGTGAGCACAGATTGATTACATTATTTGCTTAAAATCATACACTGAGTAAGTGGCTGAAGTGGGATTCAAATCTGGGTCTCCAGGTTCACAGCTTTGTGCTCCAACCACTTGACCACACTGCCTCTCACATAAATAGAAAGCATGCAGCTGTTATTACTTGTTGACAGTAGGAGTCACAAGTTGCATGTATCATAATGTTGTTGTAAAAATAATGACAATGTTTATACATATATTCCATTACATACAGATAAATTCAAATTGCTGAGCAAAATTAATGGAAAGATAAAACAAAAGCAAGAAGCATAAATTGATCAAGGTCAAAGCATTATCATAATAGTGAGTTTAAAAAAAAACAACCTTGGTGCTACCTCAAAAGTTTTTGTGTTTTTTTGGGGGAAGTATTCCAGATTTCTAAACATTAGATCAAGAAAGCCCAATCACCACAGGCTGTTAAGCAATTTGACAGAATCATCAAGAGGTCTTTGCCAATGGAATTGAAAGGTTCTTGATTGCAAGTGCAATGAATCATAAAATGGCTACCCCTTCTCCTCATATTCAGTTCTTGCCTCTCCCCCTCTCTTCTCCACTTGCCCTTCTGGGTCACCAGTGTGCACAACCTAACCCCATCCTTTTTACTCCAACAGCACTAGTGTACTACCTTAAACCTGCTCCTGGTACACTCATGCACCATAAATGGTTCTATCGCATTACTACTGTTTTGTACATTTATATGTTCTTTTGTATGATTTTGGACATGCATTGTAATTTACCAAATGTTCCACTACTGTTTATTGTACAATAACTTGTGTTCAAACTGTTGCACAATCTTACAATGTTGTATTGTTTGTACTACCACATACTATTGTAATTGATCATGCTTCACAGCCCTATGTTACCCCTCCCCCCAGGTCACACCATGAGATGAGCAACTTGTAGTTCAGTGTGCCCTCCTGGTGAAACATTTCAATAAATAAATAAAATAAATAAGTGATAGTGGACAAGTTTAAAATGCTTAGACTGTAGGCACACTTGATACAGGAATACTTTCAGATTAATGTTTTACTTCATTGGCAACAAGTGTAACTGGACAACAATAGGGATGATATAGCTGGTTCATTTACATTTTGTGAGAATGTCTGCAGTGGCATTCCACTGACATGCCTCAGCTTTGACTATTCCTGCTTAGTTAGGTCATCCCTCGCTTCATCCCTCTATCTTATACAAAATGGGTACAGTCCAATCCTGTAGTAAACAGTACCGCTCCTTTGAAACAGAAATTTGTTACAGATGCATTCCTGCTGGTCCAGCTGCACAGCAGCAGTATTGCCATTAGCAGTGCCAGTCAGCTAGGTGCAGGAATGAGCCTATGCCATTGGAGTGCTGGGAGGGGACAAGTATCCAGCATTGCAGAGGAAACTTTCCTTCTCTTGGAAAGGGTGGCCACAGTTTCTGCTGCACTACCACCAGCTTGGTGACCAGAGGTGGCAGTGCAGCCAGGTTTGACATTGTGGATTGTGGGATATAGCTGGGCTCAGCAGCAGATAGGCATATCCTTTGTGTGTGCCACTGAGCCCCAGAAATATATGTCCTGTGTGCAGAAAAAAGGAACACGTAACAGACCCTTTAGTGCTATGAGAATGAAAAATGGCATTATCTGGTCTCTGGGCATTGCCTTTCTGCTGACCCTACCCTGAAAGGTCAAGTCAGGATAGGAGGCATAGTAAGTGGTAGAGAAGGTAAGCATAGGGTTGGGAGGTTACCACTAGAGAAAGAGCTACTGCAGTGTGTGGGGAAGAAAACAAAGATACTGTACTTTCCTAACAGTTAAAACTGCATGCAGTAAAGGAATTACATGGCATACACTATATAGGTTTCAGAGATTTTGTCTCCATAAATGTATGACGAGGCCTACATTTTGTAAAATCTCCCCCAGTTTTTTAAAGGCCAGAGTCTTAAATCTGGTTGATAAAATGCTGAATGGTATCTTAACCTGTAGGATAACAAACAGCCAAGAACAATCATCCAGCTGCCACATCACATATAGTGGAACTTTTTTTTTTAATCTTTAAAGACACACCGAATAAATACAGACTAATATGACAGGCAGTAAAGTCTCTGATATCCAGCACAAGCTGATATCAGAGGTATCTGTTAGATATCTAGCATGCCTTTGTCCCCAGTGAATTTATTTATTCTGTTACAGATGTGCTGCCAGTCAGTCATCATTTTTATACATTACCGGAACAAATACAGAGAAAGGCTTTCATACAAGCCTGATTTCAATATTATGGAATAGTGCAGCATGAAAGTATAATTATACCTGTACTGGATTTATTAGCTCTTCTGTATGCCAGCTTAGCAGAGATAATGTACTCAGTTCCAAGTATGTTATAAACAAAAGGACCCAGCAAATAATCTGAAGTTGGCTATAAAAATAGTCCTTCATACAATTAGTTTTCTAAACCTTTTCATTGGTTTATAGCCATAGATTTGCTGCCTCTGCAACTGTGTTAAAACAGCCTTTCATTTGTAACAAATCACATTACATGTTGTGTGTTTATCTAGTATTGAATTAATTTTATATTTCATCCATTACAGTGTCATAAAGAAGAAGTTCCCCATTCATCTCAGGTTATGTCTGCTATTTGGATTTTATCAAATAAGGATAAAAGATAAATGTTTAAGGCAAATGTTTTCAAACTATGACTGTACTAAATGTAAATCCTGTGTGTCTCTTTGTATATAACAGATCTTTTATGCATACTTTATAATACAGTTTGACTTGACTTGAGTCATAAAGAAGTTCTCCATTTATGTCAGGCAAATGTAAAATAGTTGTAGCAGACTGAAGATTGTTATTCCCCCTGAAATCCAATGGATGATACTGTTATCTGCATTTTATCCTTTCTGTCTCATTTTAAAATCATTTAGAAAATATCAGCTAGGACAGGAGCCATCCAGCCACATTAGGCACTTCATATGGATCAGACCAGAAGAATCCAAGTATTAACATTTATATTCTGTCAAATTCTCTGCTCTGTGGGACAAACAGTGCCAGATCAGAAACCCAGCTAAATGACAAAATTCACCATAAGCCCCCCCCCCACACACACACATGAGCAGCAAAAGGACAGGAACACACAGACAACCACAAACTGCAAAAGTCCAGGTCTCCATGGGGGCCTACACTTCTGCAGACTGTAGTCCCATGCAGTTGCACCTCTGCAGTCAAATGTACTCATGCACGCTGCAAGAATTACCTTGACTTTCCTAACAATTTAGCATGATCCACTACTGCATGGTTTTCCATATCCAGCTGCTTAACTTGACAAACTGTTACTCCATTGAAACATTTCTAAATCTGCAGCCAAAATCATGATGCCCACATTACAACAGTGCTTCCATTTGCTTAACTGCAGGCTCCACAGGCGCCTGCCCATCGAGAGCCAGAAGCCAGTGTGTATGTCTTACATATGTGGCTGAAGAAGTGCAAACCCCTCAGGGGCTTGCACTTCTGAACACAGAAGTACTGTTGCAATTTTGGTATTATGGATTTTATGTCTTACAGCCAGAGGTTGGTATGTATATCTTGCACCTTCAGCTGCAGAAGCACAGGTCTATAAAGTATATATGTCTTTCAGTGTCTATGAGTAACTGAGGCTACAGAAGTACAGATGCTGCAGACAAAGGAACTCTGGTAATTTGGATATTGAGGATTTATATCTGGCTGCAGGGACTGTACTTCTCTACACAGAAGCAGATTTCTGATTTTCTGTATCATAGACTACTATTTGAAGTAACACACAAGTGAGTAATTCTTGTGGTGTGCATCCCACAGATACAAACCCACAAAGGCTGCACATCTGTGCTACTGCATTTGCATAAATCCGGGAACAGTTGCATGTTGTTTGTCTTACCTGATGATTGCTGTCTGTGGTTGCTTGAGTGGTATTGTTCTTTTGCTGCTTGAGTGTGGTGGTGGTGGGGAGTTAGGACTTGAAAACCTAACACCACATTTCCCATTAGTGGCATTAAGTTGAACCCTAACTGGTGCAGTCACACAGCAGCACACCTTTAGTTAGGACTGAGTAGGCTGTTTCATGTTAAATCCCTATTTTTGCACCTTAGTAAGTTTAGCACTATTTGATAAAATAGTCCCAAAATTGTCACGTACAGTCAGTCTGTCAAGAATTGCAAGACAGAAAATGTTTTGTAATGGCACCTTGTTTTATTTCTGAGATACAGAGCACTACAAAATGGATGAAAAGCCAATACTTAAAATTGCCTATTTTTTGCTCTCATCTACAGCCTAGACGGCGTGGAATTTTTTCATGAAATGTTTATGGTTGAAGGAGCCTGTACTAAGGGTGTGTCTTTGGAAGGCTTCCTGAAAAAATAGTTCATGGTTTTAGAGTTATAAGGATTTTTGAGTTAACTGAAAAATTTGATTGGTAAAAAAAAAAGAAAACTATCTCAAACAGTAAAAAACTTTTGTAGCTACTTGTTTTCATTATTTACTTGTCATGAGGGAAAATAATGATCGTGTAAAAAATGATAGTGTTGGAAAAAATGCCACTAGATATGGCTATTTTTTTTCCTTTTAAACTTACAGACATTGAAAAAACATGATCTCTTAAAAAAACAAAAACCTGAACCTAACTTTCAGGGACCCGATTTGCTAGATCCTGGTGTGTGTTTTTCTTTTTAAAAATTGTCAGAAATACCTTTAGTGGGTACACCAAAATCCAGATTGCCCGGCTTACTGAGAGAAGGAAATAACCTGTGCTTTCTGTACAAGAAAAGTAGTACTTTCTTGAATTCTGCAGCTGGAAATTGTGTGGTATCCCTTCTTTCTCTTGCCTCCGATCCAGGTTGCCCACCCACCCATTCCCGTATTTATATATGTAATTTTTATTTACTGTAAGCAGATCAGGATGCCCACCCCCTGTAATTCTTTTCTTGAGCCTCCTCCCCTCCTCTCCAGGGAGCCCGCTCTCATTTCCTGCACTGTAGAACAATACTGGAGTGCCTAATCTCAGAATGTGACTGAAAATAAGGAAAACCATCTCTTCATGTTTTTCAAACCTCTAAACAAAGAATACAGTACCTCGCTGATCTGCCCCCAACACACCCAACCTCTCACTCAGCACCCAGCACCTCAGACCTCCCCACACCCCCAACACACCCTCACCCACCTGAACATGTCCCACAGGCTGGATCCACTCTTTGATCAAAGTCATTTCTTGCTGCTGGAACTGGCAACTGTGATATGAGAAACTGAGGTAAGTGCAGTTCAGTGTATTTCAATAGGGTTTTGAACTTTCATGCATAACTTTGTCATTTTTTCCATATTTTCCACATACATTTTCAACATGGCCTTTTTGTGACCCTTATCGCATGAACAATGGTGCTACAATTATGCAAATCAGGCCCAAAAGGCAATTTTTCGGTCGCTTGGTGAAATTACCATTCAGGCAGAATTTGAAAATCTTCATCAACCTTCTTCATGAAGTGGAGACATAAGAAGGGCATGTTGAAAATGGGGGGCCAAAATATGTAAAAATTACTAAGTTATGAGTGTACATTGAAATTTGTCTATGCTCACTCACATTACTAATATTTTGACCCCAAATTTCCAACATTGTCATTTTTTTAAACTTCCTCGTGAATGTGACAGCTGTCATTTTTCAAATCCTGGCCAAACTGTGTTTTCACATCTGTGGTGTGAAACCAAGTTTTGGTGGTGAGAAATGACATTTCAGAAGGGACTCAAAACTTTTCACCAACTGGATTCATGAGGTGTGCTAATAAGCTGAACATTTGGTGGACAAATATGGTAAAATGCCGGGTGATGACTGAATGTTGCAGTATTTTAATGCTCAATCATATCTTCACTCATTTTCAATATTTTGACTCCAAACTGTCAATATAGCCACATGAAGCATGAATGAATGTTGCTAGACTTGTGAAGCCACCATGTTTCTCACTTGCCTCACTGTACAGTTGGTGGCTTGGACAGAAAGATTCCTGATTATAGACTTTGGCAGCATTTCTTAACACAGGAAACAACATTCAAATATGCTACACTGGAACACAAAATTGAAAGTGATTAGACTGGAGACAGTGTAAGAATGGTGGGATCAACCAGTTAGTTTTTTTTTATTTCTTTGAATGCACAAGAATCATGGGTGGATCAACCATTTGCACTTTGGGGCAGCTACATATATTTACTTGGCTATGGTTGTTACTGTAAGGCTATTCTTGGTCATAGTTGTTAATGTAAGGCTATGTGGCAGTGGCAGCTTGTCTGTGCAGGGTGTGGAGTAATCTCCTTGCTAGACCTTAGACTACTAGTGACAAAGTTCTAAGGATGGAAAGAAGTTCAGGCGTGTGTTCATTGTGGGAGGCGTGCAGTCATTGTGGGGTAATGCATGGTCATGTGGTGTGGTTTTCCAATCAGGGACTCCAGTTTTCACTGTTTTTTTTTTCTAGTCATTTTATGAATATACATGTATATTAATCCAGATAAAAAGTAACCAATTATTTCTTGTAGCAACAGTATTGCATTACTTGTTACCAAGTTTTTTAGTTTCCTTTCTCAAACCATACATTGTCCTTCTCTTGCCCACTGACAACAGGCTACCAGTTAATCTCTTGATTTGATTTAGCATGAAGATGAAAATAACATCACATCCTATAGACATGAGGCTGGTACTGAGGAATACAGGTGGAGTGAGACCGACATTTGTACCTAACCTGTTGAAAATCAAGGTTTTATAGTAATATGTAGATCATTAATCCTTCATCTCTCAATACTGCAAAAGAAATAAAACCTGATCATCAGTATGCCTCATCTGTTTGACACCCCAGTGGAATGAACCAGTTACCCTAACTGGTTCATTCCACTGGGGTGTCAAACAGACGAGGCATACTGATGAGTCCTGGTAGGACGAAACATGTGTCTATGTCTTCGGTTGGCACCCTTTGCAAACTGTGTGAGAGGCCTTTCGGCACCACACATTTCTGCTTAAAGTTGAACCAGCATAATATTCTGTGGTGATTTGCATATGCAGCCCATGATGCTTTGCATTGTGGGGTCATGTGTGAGTTTGTATTTCTTTGCAACTTGGCTTCCCGGCCAAATGCCCTTTGGGGTAACCATTGCCTCAGTGCTTGCAGACAGAGGTTCTTTGTCTTTTAAATATTTTTTTGTTTTATTTGGGTTCCCCGCAACATAACCTAGTTAGACCATATTAGGGTAACTGGTTCATTCCACTGGGGTATCAAACAGACGAGGCATACTGATGAGTCCTGGTAGGACGAAACACATGTCTATGTCTTCTGTATGCACCCTTTGCAAACTGTGTGAGAGGCCTTTCGGTACCATGCATTTCTGCTTAAAATTGAACCAGCATAATATCCTGTGGTGATTTGCATATGTAGCCCATGATGCTTTGCATTGTGGGGGCATGTGTGATTTTGTATATATATATATATTTATACATACACACACACACACACACACACACACACACACAGACATATATATATATACACACACACACACACACACACATATATATATATATACGCACAAATATATATTATACTGGTGCTGTAACACCAGTATAGTTGGGGTTGAGTAAGCATTTAATGTTAAACCTCAAATTTTGCCACCATAAGATAGATTTGCCTAAAATTTTGCATGTGCAGTCTGGTACCATAGATCTCTGGATCTGGCAGGTTGCATTACAGTCACATGGACAGCTGCAGAGCCACAGAACTCCCAAAAATTCAAAAAAACAGACTTTTTAAGCATTTCTTTGATCATGCCCACAGCCCACATGATTTGTCTGTACAATCTGAAATCTTCAGGAAAGATGCAGTCTCTGTCACTGATGTACCTTTCAAAGATTTGGTGTAAAAATATTAAACCATTCAAAGGATATTCAAAAAATAAATTTCCCATTATAATCAAAGGGGGAAAAATATATGTGTCTCACAAAAGTTTCACAAATGCAATTTTGCTTTTACAACTGGCCCTTTTACTTTCATGCTGCCGCCATCTTGTTTTCAGTTAGTGAGAGAGAAAAATGCTTGGTGTTTAAATTTGGGACCCTCTAGGTAAACACTGACTGTTGGGGCTTACCTATTTGGGTCCTGAGGATGCAAGCCCGATCTTTTTTAGAGGAAAACCACCCCAGAAATGCCACTTTAAGTATTGGAGACAAAATATTTTTGCAGATTATGAAAGAAACTGCCAAAATACATTTGCAAATGCGAAAGTTTCATGCAACTTTTTGCAAAACTTTCGTGATTTGCGAAAATATTTTAACAAAGAAACAGCAAATCTTTGCTATCACCCTGCTACTGAACAGTTGTTTTTTGGGGGCTAAAATTTGCAGGATGGCAAGCCGTGGTCCCACAGATGTGCCTTTTGGTATTTTGGTGCCAAAACATTAAAGGGGATCAAAGTTACAGCATTCCAAAATTGGGAAATTTCCCATAGAATATCATTGCGGCGCCAGTGACACCTTTCGGCACACGTATCTCAAAAAAGAAGCGAGCTACGGATTTTTTGCTTCCTGCAGCTTTTGGTTGAACTAAGCTGTAGAAACAGTTCTGTAAACATTCAATTACACCAGCAGTGTAATTTCTTTCCTACTTGCTATGGTTATGGAAACATTGGCAAAAACATGTTCCAAGGGATCCATGGGTTCCAAAGGTGCCTTTTCAGTGCATTTTGGTGTGTGTATCTCATAAATGATGTGAGATACAGATTCAGTCAATGTATATTCATTCATATTCTGAGGGGGGGAAGGGATAAGGGAGGGGCTGACCAGAAGCCCTCTCCTCCAGATGAGGGGAGTAGCCTTCACGCCCAAGGGGGGAAGGGGGTAAACAGATTGGGGATGGAGGTTTCAGGAGGAGCAGAGGGAGGATGGAAGTATAAGGAATCTGGGTGGGGTTTGACAAAGAGAATCAGGGATAAGGGGTGGGGGTTGGTGTTAGTAAATGCCAGGAGCTTGGGAAACAAGTTGCCAGAGTTCCAGGCCATGCTGTTCGAGGGGGGGTGGATGTGATGGCGGTCACGGAAATGTGGGCCAACAAAAACCATAACTGGGACCTAAATGTACGGGGGTACACTATGCTCAGGAAGGATAGAAAGGAGGGAAGAGGGGGTGGAGTGGCTATGTTCATTAGAGATGACATAGAAATTGCTAGGGTAGAAGAGGCAGAGGGAAACGTGGAGGCCTTATGGGTCACTTTACGATCCTCAGCAGGAAATAAGGTCAGGCTGGGTGTAGCATATAGGCCCCCAGGGATGAGTGAGGTTCTAGAGGATGGTTTGCTGGACAACATCATTGCCCAATGTGGACCAAAAGAGGAAGGAGTGGTGTTGATGGGGGACCTTAATATGCCAGGTACAAACTGGGGAACCATGTCCTCTAAGGTGGCCAAGGAGCAGAGGCTGCTAGATGGCTTCCAGGATGTTTTCTTAACACAGCATGTGATGGAGCCACAAGGGAGGGCATGTCCTGGATGTGGTTCTGCAGATGGGGATCTGGTAAGGGACATGGTTGTACAAGACCCCCTGACTGGGAGTGACCACAATACTGTCTGGTTTCAACTAAGCATGGGGGAGGGAGATCTAGGACACTGGCAGTGGACTTCAGGGCAGACTTCATGGGCATGGGAAATATTCTCAAGGATCACTTGATGGGGATTACCTCAATGACAAGTGTGGAAAGGAGATGGGAGGTCATAAAACGGGGACTTCATGAGGCAGTCAGGATCTGCACTAAGTTGAAACATAAGGGAGCAAGGTCACATAAACCATGCTGGTGGTCCAGTGAGGCTACAGGTAGCAGTCAGAGAAAAGAAGGCGGCCTACAAAAAATATAAAACAACAAGAGGGATAGGGATAAGGAAATGTACCAGCTTGCATCTAGAAAAGTCACCCATATGGTGAGGGCAAAAGTCCAGTAAAGAGCAGCAGCTGGCACAGGGATACATGGAGGGAAAAAGGGTTCTTCGGTACATTGGGAGTGGAGAAAAACTAAGGGCCATCTCAGCAGATTGAGATCAGAAGGAGGGTGGGTGGAAGAGGCGAGGGACCAGGCAGAGGTATTTAACAAGTACTTTGCCTCTGTGTTCACTAGGGAGGGATGGGATATCTACAAAGCAAGGCATGAAGGGATAGAAACATCAGTAAGTGGGATCAGGGGAGCAACAAAAATGGAGCAAGAGGGAGAGAAAGGTACCCCAGGGGTGTCACATCTGGGTAAAGATAAAAAGGCCAGTAAGGTGGAGGGACGGATGACGCTATCTCTGCCAAAAAGGTGTGGTCAGCCCTCAAGGCCCTAAAGAAAGACAAATCTCCTGGGCCGGATGGCATTCATCCGAGAGTACTATGGGTGTGGCGGACATACTGGCTGCACCCCTGGCGGAGCTTTTCAGCAGGTCACTTGAGACAGGGAGGGTACCTAGGGATTGGCGAGAGGCACATGTGGTACCAATCCATAAAGGAGGGTCGAGGGAAGTACCAGGTAACAATAGACCCATCAGTTTGACCTCGGTGGTGGGAAAATTAATGGAGAGTATACTAAAGGAGCGATTGGGGGTGTACTTGGAGGAGGTGGGAGGTCTGGATAGTCGGCAACATGGGTTTGTGCCAGGTAGATCATTCAAACCAACCTTGTGAGTTCTATGAATGGGTAACATCAGAACTGGACGGGGTAAGCCTGTGGATGTATTATTCTTGGACTTCAGAAGGCGTTTGACTCTGTCCCCACAATGGTCTGGTGGAGAAACTGATGGGGTTAGGAGTAGGCCCTTTGATGGTCAGATGGATTGAAAACTGGCTAGCTGGATGCACTCAGAGAGTAGTGGTCTGTGGGGAGCTCTCGAACCCTAGAGAGGTTGGTAGTGGGGTACCGCAGGGCTCGGTCCTGGGTCCGATCCTGTTTAATGCATACATATCGGACATCAGGAGGGTATAGGGTGTGAAATGAGTCTCTTCGCTGATGACTCCAAGATGGGAGCAGTAGTTGAGGGAGAAGAGGGAGGTTGGCCCTGCAAGGGACCTGGACACCCTGGAAGCTGGGCTCACAATGGAAATTAAATTTCAATATCACCAAGTGCAAGGTGCTGCATCTTGGTCGGGAAACCCTAAACACAGGTACACCCTGGGAGGGAGGGTGCTGGAGGCCCTCAATAGGAAAAAGACCTAGGGGTCATGGTGGATGCATGTATGAATAACTCTGAGCAGTGCAGGAGAGTGGCTAGCAAGGCAAACAGGATGTTGGGATGCATCATAAGGGATCACCTCTAGGAACAAGGAAGTGATTCTGCTGCGGTACAATGGACTGGTTAGACCACACCTTGAGTACTGTGTACAGTACTGGAGACCACATTAAAGAGGGACATACAGCTCCTAGAGAGGGTACAGAGGAGGGCAACAAAGATGATACGAGGGCTAGGGGATTTGACGTATGAGGACAGACTTAAGGAGCTCTGCCTGTTTTCACTGGAGGAGAAGAGAGACAGGGGGGACATGATTGAGGTCTTCAAGTACCTCAAGGGAATACATAGGGTAAACATGGAGGGGATCTTTAGACTAAAGCAGGGAGGCATCACCAGAGGGCATGGTTTGAAGTTGGAAGGTGGAAGGGTAAGGGGGGAAAAGAGGAGGAGGTTTTTCACTGAGCGGGTGGCGGACCCTTGGAATGCACTGCCTGGTGAGCTAGTTCAGAGATCCACAGTGTAGGGCTTCAAGAGAGGATGGGACAGACACAGAAAGTGGATGTATCAGATGATGTCCTGTCCCAGGGGGGTTGGGATGGATGATACGGGTTTCTGGAGCACAAGGGATGGGAGGGTCTCGGCACCCAACTAAGGATCTAAAGTTCGAGCAGACTCGATAGACCTCTATATATCTATACACGCATATATATATATATATATATATATATACACAGTATATGTTAAACCCTGATGTTTGCACTGTAATAACTCTGCCCCATTCAACCAATTTATTTGAAATGTAGAAGACAATTAATTAGGGGCAGGGTCTCTAAACTCAGACAATTGTGTAGGAATAGGTTCATGAGGGGCAACATTATAGAGGTGCAACAAATATAACAAAGACTATCAAACCTGAAACTTGAAGGTCTGCTAGAGTTTGTCCCAAGGGATGTACTTTTGTGTTTTATTATCTCCCAAAACATAGAAGTTTTTGAAAAATTTAAG
Organism: Neoceratodus forsteri; assembly: GCA_016271365.2. NCBI lineage: Eukaryota > Metazoa > Chordata > Ceratodontiformes > Ceratodontidae > Neoceratodus > Neoceratodus forsteri. The sequence continues at coordinate 601,913,281 of CM057449.1, read as the reverse complement.
AAAACAGTTTGGTTTCTGAGCATGCACAGTTAGAAACAAACTCTGGTCAGAACCAACTTACTGCATTAGCACAATAAGGGACCAAATGTGGACTGTGGCAAGTTGGAACCATTTGTTGGTGTATACCACCCATTGTCTCTCCTTAGACACTTCATGCCACCAGCTACATAATGCAATGTGGTGCTGTAGCCATACAGCATCTCTCACAAATGGCCCACTTTTATTTATTTATTTATTTTATTTATTAGCTTTTGATAACTGGGTATGTGCACTAGGCAACAGTCCTGCCTATTTTCAGGCATGACCCGGGGAGAGTACAACAAAATAATACAGTGATGACATCAGCGGCAAGACAGTAAAAATAATACAGTCACAACGGTATGGGAGGAACCCATAGGATATAAGCAGTTAACAGTACACAATATGCTGTAACAACTAGATGAAATAAGATATAAAAAGCTAAACAGTACACAATATGTTATAACAAACAAAGCTAGTTGCAGCAAGCTAGGTAACACCTGGACGTCCTCAAAACAGGAGAAAGAGGATGGAGACACACAGTTAGTTGCAGTTACAGGTTTCAAGTGCATAGAGGTGAGAGAAAAGTGACCACTTAAAGGAGTGGTGGGAGGGGGAGAGTTTAATCTGGATGGAAAGTGAGTTCCAGAAATTAGGGGCAAAAATGAGCAAAGGCCTGTTCATCCATTCTAGTAGCGCACGGCCGGACTGATAGCATGGGGACAGATGAGAACCTGAGCGAGCAGATCTGTGTGATGGGGTAAGCAGGTCTCTCAGTGAGGACGGGCTAGGGGGTCTAGTGAATGAGTTGATAAAGCAACCTAGAGAGCAAAAACGAGGGTCTTTGGGAGATAGCCAGTGTAGGCCGGAGTAGAGCCGGCAGTGATGAGTCAATCGGGGGGCAGATAAGGTGAACCTACATATATTGTTGTAGGAAGTGTCCAATTTTCTGAGTACACTAGTATTGATATTGAACAGAACAGGGAGGGCATAAAGAAGTTGCGGGAGTAGCACGCCTCTTGCCACTGCTAGCCTAGCAGAGGGGATGAGAGAGTGCTGTACGCGATAGGCTGCACCAATTCTGGTATTAACGGCCCAGCAGACCTCATTGATATGCAAGGAAAAATCGAGGGCAGGGTCAAGTGTGACCCCAAGGTATTTGAAGGTAACGGTATTCGTAACTGGTGTTCCCTCCTGACTGCAGACAAGGAGTTTAGCGTATTCTGAGTGAACTTTTTTGGATGAGCCGAACAGCATATTCTGAGTTTTACCTATATTAAGGATTTGCTGGTTAGTGGAGAGCCAAGATTGGAGAGATTGAAAATCCCGAGTGAGGGTATTGTTAATGTCAGCAACAGATTTGGCAGAATAGTAGAGCACTATATCATCTGCATACATGAGGTGGCTGCTATGAGAGGAGGTACTATGAATGTCATTTAGGAAGAGGGAAAAGAGCAGAGGGCCAAGAATCAACCCCCGTGGAACACCCTGAGTAATGGGTGTAGGGTTTGAAAGAGGTTTGTAGTAGGAAACTGCCTGGAAGCAGTTATCCAAGTAGCTACTAAACCAGGATAGGGTGGAGTCAGAAGCACCAATGTTGCTTAACTTGGACAGCAGAAGTGGGTGGTGAACCATAACTAAAGCTTTGGATAGGTCAATGAACACTGCACCAGTAAGCAGGCCCTTATCCATGTTGCTTTTGATGTCACTCATTAGAAGGGTAAGGGCTGTGGTAGTGCTATGTCCCACCCTAAAGCCATGTTGGGAGGGAGACTGAAGATTATAGTTACAGAGATGTTCAGCGACCTGTCGATGAACGAGTTTCTCTAGGAGCTTACTAAGAGTGGGGAGTAGGGAGATTGGGCGGTACTTGGACAGAAGTTTAACGTCTCCCTTCTTGTGGACAGGGATAGTTCTGGTGGATTTCCAGATCAGGGGAACAGTAGCAGTCATTATGGAAAGGTTGAAAAGCCTAGTTATGGGCCTAGCAAGCCAGGCCTCAAACAGCCTGATAACCCAAGGGTGCAGCCCATTAGGACCAGGACTGCCACTAGAAAGAACAGTTTTGAGAAGGTCCAGAACATGCTGGTAGGAGACCGGAGCCAGCACCAAAGACGGAGGAGTGGAGGAGCTAGGAGGAGAGGCCATCCCCAGATTGGGGAGCATGGGAGAGGCCAAAGTAGGTAGAGAGGAGAAGAGGGAGTTGAAAGCATTGGCAATGGTGACTGGGTGTTACAGTGGACATCATTAATGAACATATTAGTAGGAGTAGTAGGCTATTGTTCCCAAGAGTTTCCTTTATTTGGGACCAGTATTTTCTTAGGCATGTGGTGGAGGCATTTAGTAGGTTCTGGAAGTAGGAGCTTTTGGCCAGGTGAATCTCCTTTTTACATTTATTATGCAGATTTCGGTAGGCTTCAAAGTCAGTGGGGAGACGAGAGGACTTCCAGACTGACCACAGTTTGTCCCTGAGTTTCAGAAGGTGAAGCAGGGGGCGTTTAAGACATTTGGTGGTTTTCCCTTTAACCGTTCATGTAGTAACAGGCAGGGATATGTTTGTTTTGTAGAGAGAGAAGAAAGCTGCTAAAATAATTTGTGGCAGTGTTTATGTCATTAGTGGTGTAAAGCGGGGACCAGTCAATAGCATTAAGATCCTGAACAAAGTTATCTAAGTTAAGGTTTGAGAAGTTGGAAAAAGTTAACACTTTGGAGAGGAAGGCTGGGGCAGAGTTGTTCCAAATACAGAAAATGAGGTAGTGATCACTTATGGAGTCTGGAAGAACACCCGCAGAGGGAAAGGCATCCTTTCTATTAGTCAGGATCCAGTCCAGAAGGGTGGTACTAGTACCACCAGGGGATAATCTAGTGGGCTCCTGTACGAGTTGAGAGAGATTGGCCTCGCTAGTCATAGAGGATAGGGTGTCCACATAAGGGCCAAGCCAGTCCAGATTGATATCCCCAAGACAGATGGTATCATTATTCCCGGTCACAGATTAAAGGTATTCCATGAATTAATTGAAACCAAGCCTGGCTTTTCTGGGGGGTATATAAGTACAGAATATGTGTAGTTTCTTTATGCCCCCAAGTAGAGAAAGGGAATGGAGTACTTCACAGTTGGCTGGGGGGGGGAGCTGGCATTAGAGTGATGTTTAGCTGAGGCTTAAAGTAGAGGGCAAGTCCTCTGCCTCTTTTGGAAGAGGGGCGGTCAACCCGTACAAAGTTATACCCAGGGAGAGAGCACTGGGAGTCATCATAGGAAGGCTTGAGCCAGGTCTCAGAAATGGCAAGGATGTCAGGGTTGTTGGTATAGGTCCATGCTTCCAGATCAGGGAGGTTGGCCAGTAGACTCCTAGCATTAACGTGGGCAAAGGAGAGGCCAGCAGATTGGGGCAGTCGTGGAGAGTAGGGGGGTGGGGAGGGATTGTTGGGCATAGTCGGGCCTGAGTTTGTCTCTATATCCCCAGCAATGGTAAGGGAACTGGCAACAGTCCAGAGAGACACAGTAATAAAAGCCTTAGTTGCAAGCCCAGGTGGAGAAGTGAACCTTCCCAACATGTGTTTGCAAATAACCTCAATTTGTTTTACGACAAGTTTCAGAATGAACACTGTATGTTTTAGGGCAAGCCCGCAATTTGGAAGACAGCGATGCCTTGGTAATGGGTCAGATAGGAGGTTAGAAAAGTGGAAGTTATCTAGCGAGTAGGACAGGTAGGGGCACATGAGCAGTATAGGGCCAGAGGGAACAGAGAGGACCCATAGCAGGAGAGCCAAGGTGGGTACATAGAGTATGGTTAAATGAATCATGATTAGCAGGAGTAACAGACTGTAGAACAGTAAGGGAGGTGTGAGTAGGCAGGTATAGTGTAACAGCAATATCAAACTGAGCAGTCAGAAATTGATAGAGTGGCTTAGACAGGAAGGGCAACCTCAAGTGGCTAAACCTGATAATAAGCAGATGGAAAACTCAATACTTAGTAAATAGAACCCCGCGAGACAGCTGTAGTGACGGATCCTATGCCTATACTAACACCAACAAAGGGTGGGAGGGCATGGGGGTGGGTGGTAGCAGTCACACAGCGACTGGGGGAAGTTCCAAGGGACCAGCTCCCTTTCAGTATGCAGCATGGCTCCCAAGTCCGTACCTTGCTTCGTGAGGGGGGGGCTTCCAGATCCCAGCCATCACGACCAGCTCCAGCTGTGTACTCTCCAGCACACAGCGCGTGTAGACGTTCCTCCGGTACCTAGTAGCCATGCTTCAGGGGGGAGGGCATCCCGACTGCTGCCCTCATGACCAAAACATCAACCTGCGCCAGCTGCAGTGAGCCCAACGCCTGGGTAGCCCAAACTGACTTCAGAGAAAAGAAACAGGTAGGAGATTATATAGCAGGACACTCGCAACACCGATTTAAAGCAGAACAGGAAAATTCTTAGTGTGAGCAAATTGACAGAGGTTACAGGTAGCCTAGCATTTAGTCAGGGACACAACAGTAGCACTAAATTAACATACAGACTACCTGGCTGGGTTCTACTAGGGAAAGGCCCAAAAAACATGCAGGCTGAAAATAGGCTGTTAAATGCAGGAATAGTATTAAATATAAAGAGCTAGTACTCCATTTGGAGCTACTTCTAGGGCTAGCAAGTAATTTGGATATAAAGCACTGGTTTAGCTTACACAATTACACAGAAAAACAGGGTACTCACTTAAGGTGCATGTACGCAACAAACCTGGCGTGCAATTGTTCACCCTAGAATAAAGTAACATGGAAGCTATCTGGCTATTAAATTCTTAACAAAGGAAGGCTCAAAACTGAAATAAGCAGAAGCTGAATGCAGAAAGTAAACATTGATATTAAATGCTACGGCTGCTTTTAAAGAGCTGCTACCAGGGCTAGTCGAGTAAAATTAGATTTAAAGCACATGTGTAGCTAACTCAAATTCTCAGTATAAAGGACAATCTCTAACGGTGCATGTTCAAAAAATGAATATCCTTAGGGTTGAGCTAATTAAGGTAACTGCAACATCTCAGTCAAAAACGCTGTTCTCTGGTAAGATTTTTATGTAGAAAAAACAGTCTCCATAGCTGTGTTGACCTAAAATGCACCCAGGCACCAACTCCCTTTCAGCATGCGGTGTGGCTCCCTAGTCTGAATCTTGCTTTGTGGGGGGGGCTTCCAGATCCCAGCCCTCACGACCAGCTCCAGCTGCGTACTCTCCAGCACACAGCGCATGTAGAAGTTTCTTCGGTGCGTAGTAGCCGTGCTTCGGGGGGAAGGCGTCCCTACTGCTACCCTCACGACCAAAACACCGACCTGTGCTAGCTGCAGTGATCCCACCGCCTGGGGAGCCCAAACCAATAGGACTTGACAGGGAAGCATTTTAATATGTTGTAGATCAACTTTTCATTGTCTCATTTTCTCTAGAAAAATATAGATGTAGCTTGGAAAAAGGAGTGTTTTCTGAAGTTTGGCTATATTCATATCCCATAACCTCAGGAGTGGGAGGGCCCATCTGTCTTTCCAAGGGTGCCAACACTTCTGGAGTTGCTGAAAATAATTGTTCTGATTCCAGGAAATAACTGACCTGCGCCAGCTGCAGTGAGCCCACCGCCTGGGGAGCCCAAACCAACTTGCTTCGTGGGGGGGGCTTCCAGATCCCAGCCCTCGCGACCAGCTCCAGCTGCATACTCTCCAGCACACAGCATATGTAGAAGTTCCTCCAGTGCCTAGTAGCCATGCTTCAGGGGGGGCATTCTGACTGCTGACCTCACGACCAAAATGCCGACCTGCGTCAGCTAAATAAATGCTTCACTGCCATCCTTTCCTCCAATCAATGGTTACCCCTACATACATCATGACATCCTTTACATTTGAACAGCCAAGGGTTATCACTGACTGCCCCCAGCCACTGCACCACCAGTGAACAGTGAGGTAATCTTGTTCTTAATGTGATGAAATGAATGACACCTTCCCAAGATGCTGGCAGTGTGCTCCATGAACTTTCCATTGTGTGGGTTATTAAAGAACTGCCTCCATACAGAAAGGGACTGGTTAAAGGTTTTTCTCTCCTGTTTGATCACCATGGCTTGCTCGTGAATTCATGTATGGCAGTGATGTACTGGGGAAATAGAAAAATGGTAAGTGCATTGATAAAGAGCCAGACATGCCCATGATGGCTGCTGGAGCTCAGCATGGATGCACAACTTCACCTCTGTAGATGCGCATGCACAAGTTCTTCTGGCAGCCATCTTGGGCACAATGGGCTCTTGTTTTTTTTGTGGCTGTGTGGAAGTGACGGGCAGCAATAAAATAGGGTGCCCATGATGGGGGGCTACTGCAGCCATGGAGGGGAGGGGAGGAGGAGACACAACACTATAGAAATTAGTGCAGCAGTGTGGAACATGACCACAGTACTGTAGAAGAGCAGAGGGACAGAATCTGGTCCCGTGATTCCACTATCTCTTCTTTCTTCTACAATCATAGCAATGCTTCAGCATGAATCCACCCATGCAGCTGTAAAAATAAGCATTCTATGGATAACTGAATTAATATGACCACATTCCTTAATGTAGTCATTTGATGGCAATGCATGTGTGTATGACATGGCAGGTATTTCCTAATGCTGAAAACAGTGTCCATACCTTTTTCAGCTGTGTTCATTCAGCAGGGGCAGGGTACACATCAGTGCATAGCCCTGCCCCCATTGAACAGAGATGTCTATGTCTGAGCTGTATGGCCACCATTACTCATATCTTAAGCTTTGTAAATGTAAACCTGGCAATGGGGTGCCCAGACCTTGGTGCTGGTGAAATAACTGAAATTTCAGTCACTTTGGTGCTCACCAATGGTGCTGGTTTACTTCCTCCTCTATTTTTACTTTGTAATCTGAAACTGGGTTGTCCAATCCCAGGTGCCATTTAAGTCTTCTTGCTCACCCACTTGAAATTATGACACCTGGCTTCCCAGTCCATAGACCCAGCATCATAACTCCACACCCCACTAGCGTGTGACACCAGGGTGCCCAACCCTTGTGCCACCATAGAGAAAACCAAGACTGGGTGCCCAATCCTTAATGTCAGTATCTAAAAAACTGAAAACTGTCCATCAAAACCATTGTTTAAACCTAAAATAAACAAAAGCATCTATTGTTATCTGCTGTCCTGTCACATTTGCAGGGCATGTCAAACATGGTGGTTTCATTCTGCCTTGGTAGCAGTCAATGAGCAGAGCAGCTTGCCCCCCTAGAGGTGAGAGATCCCAGTGATGCTGAATCATGCATGTCCCCCATGCTAGTTCCATAAGTGACACATATCCTTCCCAGCAACCTGATCACTTCTGTGTCAACCCTAATGTCCTCCCCCTTCTGAGCAAACAAGGTCAAATGTGATCTCCTTTCTTTATGCAGGGCCTGTCAGCTTCTGCATGATGAAAGCTAAAACAGATTCTGTTGGCAACATGTGGTGAGCCATACTTGTGCACCTTTAAAGAGTGTATCACTGTGTGGCAGTGGTGTAAAGCTTGACCTTGTGCTTAAGACAGGAAGCTAAGATCTAGGGTGAGGGGGAACATTAAGGTGGACAACCTTAAGAAAGACCCCATCACAGATTTGTCAAGACTTCAGAGACTGAAAACCCTATTTTGTTTCCTTTTGCTGCTTGGGTGGTGAGGGTGTTGAGTTTAATTTATTTGTTTTTTGGTAACTGGGTAGGTACACTAGATAACTGAATGCCTATTTTCAGATATGACATGGTAGGGTAGAGAATAACATTTTTCAAACAAATACAGAAACCCTAATGCCACATTTCCCTACTTTTGTTGTCTATTAAGCTGTATCATAGATGGTGCATTAATACAGTCTTTTGCAAAGAATTTCTTTTTGAGGTAGTGGAATTGTATCATTATTCATGCAGTTCCCTTTGGGACCTGCATGAAAAGATGTAAAGACTCCATCCACCTATTAAAGTGCAGGGCCCTATGGACCCTGCACTTCCATGCAGTGACAGATGGCAAGAATTCATGAGGCTGTCTGGTGGGCTGCAGAAGCATAGGGCCATCTGAGCCCAGCCCTTCCATGTGGCTGCAGATACCAACATACAGTGCAAATAGTCCTTCACTCAGCTAATGCATAGGGCCCATTACCACCCATGGGTGCAGAGGTACAGGCCCTTATGCTAACAGAAGAATTGTCATTGCTATATTGTTCTTTGGTCCATGTGGGCTGTACTGCACCATTTCTTCACTGGCTGGGGGGGTGTCGCATAACAGTGCCATCTCTCAAACATCCCCCCCTTCCTGCTGGCTCACTGAGCTCACCCACAGACTCAGCTCACCAGCACAGAATCACAAATACTACAAGCAGGGGTAAAGGACAGCCCTACACACAGCATTTCTTAATAATATTTTTTTTTATTTTGTCCCCAAATTTCAAGATAGTTGTTTTATTACTCCACTTATAAACATGACATGTGGAGTTTATAGCATATTGGCTGAAACATCATTATGCACCACAAGCACAAGAACATGTCTCACCCACGATTTAAAAAAATGACATCTGTCAAGTTTATGAAGTGGTGAGAAAAAAATGGTTATGTTGAATGTTTGGAGTCCAAATATTGCAAACCAGTGAAGTCATGAGTGAACGCTGAAATATTTCAACGTTCAGTCATAACTTGGTCATTTTACCAAATGTTATGCCAAATTTTCAACATAGCCTTAATATGACCCCACCTCATGAACCCCACAGGTGGCAATTTTCAAACCCCTACTGAATTATTATTTTATGCAATGGGTGGTCAGGATTTGAAAAACAATAGCTGTCATGTTCATGACATGGTGTCAAAAGATGGCTATGTTATAAATTTGGGGGTCATAACATCTAAAATGACAAAAGTTATGAGTAAGCATAGACAATTTTCCATGTAGCTCATAATGTTGTTTTTTTTTTAATATTTTAAGTCATTTTTTTTACATGCCATTCTTTTGATCCCCACCTCATGAAGCTAGTAGATGAAAATTTTCAAATCTTGCCTTAAAGGTGATTTTTTCACAGTGACCACAAAATCAACTTTTTGGAGCAGATTTGACAAATTCCACCATCCTTGTTCATGAGCTGGGTTCCCAAAAAGGCAATGTGGAACATTTTTTGTACAGATATTAAAAAATGGCAAAGTTATGAATAAAAGTTCTGAAATACATTAAACTGGACATACCACATTTTCTCATATTGCACTTGTCGGTTCCAGCAACAAGATATGTTTTTGATCAGATAGTGGATCTGCATTGTGGGAAACTTTGGGTGAGTGCAAGTTTGTGAGGGGTGGGGTGGTGAATGCTGAGTGGGGGGGTTGTGGTGGGGTGGGTAAGGGTCTGGTAGGATTAGACTGGCAAGGGACAATTTTCTTTTTTTCAGGATAAAAAATAATGACATTGATGAATGTATTTCTTTTTATCAGGTTTTACAAAACAAAAATAAAGACTTTGAGGGACAGTTTTCTTTCTCATACATTTTAAAAAAATACTGTAAATCACTATTGGACAGCTAAATTCCATGGCAGCACCAGGTATGGGCACCCTGGTGTTTCCACCTATTCATGGGGGAAGCAACTTGAAGGGAGGGGGGATTGGAACTGTATCAGGGGTGGGTGTCCAAGTCCACTTTTGGAGTTAAACACTTTGGGAGGGATGACTGGCTGAGTTAAGAGGGGTATGGTTGCCACCCCTTGCACCCCATGCCTACCCCACACCCACCAAAAGATATCTAGATGTGTACTGGGGTCATTGGCCCTAACTCTCACACCATTCCATGTGTAAATAAGATGAGGTGGTGCAGTACAGGAGAATGGGTAAGACTTAGGACTGACAATCCTAACGCACACCCTGATGCCTGTTGGTGAGGGTGAGGTGGGTGTAGGGTGCAAGGGGTGGCAACCCTAACACCTAATTTCCTCACTATTGTCACTGTGGAACAACCCTAACTGATGCATTAAACAGAGTTTTTTGACATGAATTTCCCTTCTTTTTAAGAATGTGCACTATAAATAGTAAATGGAATGTGATGGTGGGAGCGCAGGGCCCCCCACCATGCTGCCCATATCTGCGTAATAACCATAACAGTAATGCTAATGCTAACAGTAATGGTAATGGTGAGTGAAATGCAAATGTTAATGGTAAGTGTAACAGCAACAGAAACATGAATGCAAACACAAGCTCTAACTCTTATGGTAATGCAAACAGAAATGCAAATGCAAGTAGTAATGCAAATGGTGTCACAAATGCAAATGGTAATGGTGAAACAAATGAAAATGCGGAAGGCAACGGTAATGGTAATGGTAAATGTAACTGCGAACACTAGCAGTCATAGTCAAAGTGACACAAACATAAAAGGAAAAAGAAATAGTAACAGAAATGTAAGCGGAAATGCAAACCGTAACACAAGCAGTGAGGGAAATGCAACCATAAACACAAATGGAAATGGTAACAGCAAGCTGATGTAAGGTGACAGTAGCAAAAAGTCTGTATCTCGCTTCATTTTCGAAATAATGACACAAAGGTGATGTGAGTCAACAGTAGCGAAAAGTTTGCATCTTGTTTCGTTTCTGACATAGCAGCGCAAAGGTGATCTGAGGCAACAGTAGTGAGATGGCTGTATCTCGCTTTGTTTTCAAGATAACTGCATAAAGGCGATGTGATCCAACAGTAGTAAAAAGTCTATATCTCGCTTCATTTCCGAGATAACAGCACAAAGGTGATGTGAGCCAACAGTAGTGAAAAGTCTGTATCGCGCTTTGTTTCCGAGATAACGGCACAAAAGCTAATGTTAACCAAACCACTGAAAGGCACCTGTGTAACACTAGGGCTACCTATGCTATAAATTTCAAGCCAGTAGCACCATGCATTACACTATGTGCAAAACAATAAGTGCATCACATAGTTTCTCCCCAATAAATTATTTTCCCAACATGTAAACAACAAAATTCACATCTCCAGGACATGCACTCAAAACCCTCCAAATTTCATGTGAAAAGATCAAACCATTCCAGAGATATTACATTTTTAAGGTTCTGCACTTTCAAGAAGTCTTCCACCACAAATTGGCAGAAATCGAGGCAGAAAGTGCATAAAATGGTGGAACTCGCAGCAAAAAAAATCTCTGACTGCGAAGTGGGGCAACTTCAAATGCTTAGAACTCTGGAACGGAATAACATTTTTTCACCAAACAAAAACTGGCATGTTCCTTGAAGAAAGGGTTTTTGTACATGCCAAGTGTCAGACCAATCAACCACACAGTGGATGCACTATGTGTCACGTATGACAGTGCAGAAAAATAGCAAAAACAGAATTTTTTGCACTGCACTATGCAAAATCTGTATGTGCCAGTGAAATATAAATTGGTAAATAAATAGATGCACCATTTCACTCCAAGTATGCCAAATCTTATCCAAATCTCTTCAACAGTTGCAGAGCAGCATAAGCATAAGACTTTGCACGAGTGGTGAAAAATATATTTTTGAGTGCTTCATTCTGCAAAAAACATATGCAGATGTCAAATGAAAATTGATAAATGCACAGAAGTACCATAGTAGAGCAAGTATTACAAATGTCACAGACATACTCAGAAATGCAAATGTTAATGCAAACGAAAATGGTTACGCAGCCGATAACATAAACAAAAGCGTAAATGTTAATGCAAACACAAATGGTTATGCAAACAGTGACGAAAACACAAAAGCAGAAATGGTAATGTAAACACAAATGGTAATGGCAATAGTGAGGTAAAAGAAAATAGGCTAATGGTATTGCAAGTGCAAATGGTAAAGCACAAGGTGATGCAAATGGAAACGATAACACAAATGGTAAGACAAATGCAAGCGCAAATGTAAATTCAAACACAAATAGTAATGCAAATGGTAATGCAAATGCTAACAGCAATGGAAATGCAAACGGTAATGAAAATGCAAAAGGTAACAGAAACACAAACAGAAATGTAAATGGTAACGGTGATGCAGAAGGAAACAGTAACGTAATCAACAATGGAAATGCTACCAAAAACACTAACGCTAACACCAATGGAAATGCAAACAGTAACGAACACGCAAGCGGTACCGGTAACACAACTGTAAATGCAAATGGCAACGGTAACACCAACCATTATGCCAAAGGACACAGGAACACAAACGGAAACGCAAACGCAAGCACAAATGCAAATGCAAATTGTAACGCACACAGTGATGCAAAAGTAAACACTAACGAAAATGGAAATGCAAATGGTAACAGTAACGCAAACAAAAGCGCAAACACAAAGGGTAAAACACATGGTGACATAAATGCAAACAGTAATGTATGTGCAAGTGGAAACACTAATGGTCACAGTACCACAAAAACACACACCTTTTCCCCCAAAAGGTGCATTCAGAAGCACAGTGACTATAAAGAATGTGGGCATAATAATGGCCCTCGGAGGAGAAAATGAGCACTTGGAATACTAAATTGCTTATATCTCAGGAACTGTGCGACGTAGAAAAAAAAATTAAAATATCGTATTATTTATGACTTTCCAGGCTAGTTTTGCACTTAGGACCCCAGTGGAGGACTAAGAAGTTTTTCAATGAAAAGTTTGTATCTCGAAGTGTTTTCGAGATACGGGATCCGAAAGGAGCATCGGACTCCGTAATGTTTTCCCTTTGGGAATAATTGTCAACTTCAGTGTGCCGTAACTTTGCAGCCCTATAATATTTTGTCACCAAACCACCAAAAGGTACATCTGTGGGATGTTGGCTTTCTTCCCAGCAAATTTCAGCCCAAAAGACCAAACTGTTGTTTTGCTGCAGGGTGGCAAATATTTCCTGTTGTTTTGGTCATAGCGTATCAAAGTACTTTCACAAATCACGACACATTTTCACAAATAAAACCACGAAAGTGTCACATATTCTAAAGTACTTTGCGACACAACTGTTTACAAAAAATTAAAAGACCTATTTCTGGGGTGTTTTACCCCCAAAAAAAGACATGGCTAGCATCCTCAGAGCTCGACTAGGTGAACACAGCAAGAATTGTGTCCCTAGAGGGTCCCAAATTTAAACTCCAAGCATTTCTCTGACCAATAACTGAAAAAAATGGCTGAATCACTAAAGTAAAAGGGTAATTTGTGACAGTAAAAACTGCATTTGCAACATTGTTGAATATTTTGTTAACTTTTCCCATAGACTATAATGGAGAACAGTTTTTTTTTAATAACTTTTGAACCATTTAAAAAATGTTTCATGAAATCTTCAAAAGGCACATCATGGACCATGGCTGCATGTTCTCTGAAGGTTTAGGACTGATCATGCAAACCATGTGACCTGTAGGCATGAGCAAAGAAATGCACAAACACACATAATTTATGCATTTTGTGGTGCTCTGTAGCTCCACAACTGTACATCCAACCATTATGAAACATGGCATGTCCAGAGATCTGTGGTTCTAGACCACACATTCTAAATTTCAGGCAAATCTGTTGTACCGTTGCAAAGTTATTAAGCTGCCAAATTTCAGATTTAACCTTAAATGGGTTACTCAAACCTAACTATAGTGGCACTACCATGCCTCTATAATATCTATCTATCTATCTATCTATCTATCTATCTATACATAGAGAAAGAGTATAGAGATATAGTGCTTGTTAGGTATTAGTGTCATTAAGGTAAATAATAACTGTAATTAGCCAACTAACATAATTTTCTAATTGGCTACCATCATATATGAGGAAATATTTGAAAGCTTTTTCAGTGAGGATGAGGGCCCAACCATGTTTTTCATAATGTATTGGAATATAGGAAAACAGGCAATACAAACAGGAGGGAGCTCGATGCCCACTTAGCCTGTCCAGCATGTTATCAACGATATAGATCACCAAACCCTTCCTCTTTTAAGAACTGGTCCCACCTGTATTTAAAGATATTCAGATATTCACTAGTAACTACTGCCTCAGATAAACTGTTCCAAAAATTGACCACCCTTGAGTGAACCAATATGCTGTCCACGCAGTTTTAAATTGTTTGGCCCACAGCTAGTATTTATGCCATCTTGTTTTCCTACTGAAAGTCCGTAGTTCCAAATGCAAACAACTTCTTATATCATCATATTTTAAAGCTTTATATACTGTGTTAAGATCCCCTGTAATCTTCTCTTCTTCAATAAATACAACCCCAGATTGCTTAACTTTGTTCATGTGACTGATTTTCCAAACCTTTAACAGTTTCTGTTTATTTTCTCTGGAGTCATTTGAATTTATTGATGTACTTCACATTTTATGATTGCCACAGTACTCTATGTGTGGCCTCACCAATACCCGATACATGGGCAACATCAGATCTCTGCTCTATATTCTTCCTCCTGCATCCTATTATCTTGTTACATTTTGTGACAGCCGCATTACAATGTTTATTAAATTTTAGATTGTCTGTTACAGTTATTCCCAGATCCCTTTCACTTTCTGTGACTTTTAGAGCTATATTGCCTAGTCTAAGATCTGCACACATATTTTAATGGCCTAAATGCATTACTGCATATTTATCTAGATAAAAACTCATTTTATACTTAAGTGACCATTCGTATATCTCATCCAGTTCGGCTTGAAATGACATACTCTGTTCCACCATATCCACTATAGAGCCTAGCTTGGTGTGATCAGCAAATTTGGATAGACAACTACCTCTATTTGTTTTTATACTGGATATTTAAATGTTGAACAGAGTTAGTTCCAACACTGACCCATGTGGGACTCCACTAGTCATCTCTAATTTCCAAGAATATTACCCATTTACTCTCACCCTTTGTGACCTATTACCTAGCCAATATCTTTCCTTGTTATAACCTTTTTATTTATTTCTAATTTTTTCAGACTTTTAAATAGTTTGGTGTTTAGTACAGTGTCAAATGCCTTTTTGAAATTCAGATAAACCACATCCACTTATTTTTCTTCATATAGGGTTAGACTCACCCTCTCGAAAAAGTTGACAAAATTTGTAAAGCTAGACCTCTCTTTCCTTAAACCTTGTTGCATTTTGTCCCATAAGTCACTACTAGTGAGACGGTCCTCTATTACTTTTTTTATTATTTTTTTGATAACAGGGTAAGGCCCAAAAGGCGCAAGTTCCTGTTTTCAGGGGTGACCTGGGAGTACTGGCATGGTTAAGTGACTTGCTCAGAGTCACACAGTATGCAGGTGGAGGTTGTGGGAATCAATATCAGGTCTGTTGAATGTACTGTACAAAACTCATTCACAGCTCACTACTCTAACCTCTAGGCTATACTGCTTCCTATAATAGTCTATTGTTTTCCCCAATATAGACGTAAGGCTCCAGGGCCTGTAATTTCCTTTGTCAGCTCTGCTTACCTTATTATTTATATATATATATATATATATATATATATATATAGTTTCCCAAAACAGCATGGGCATACATTGGTTGAGGCCTGATCAGGAACAGAAACTACAGATGCCAACTGTGGCGTCATCAGAGGCCCAAAATTTGGGCTAGAAATTGCATAGAACTACTTGCAACTAAGGACAATTTTTCTCCTCACTTGGACAAAATATTAGCTAAAATTTGTTAAAAATGGCACACATTCTTGAATTTAGAACTTTCTACAAAAAATGTGTTTGGCTATAGCACAACAAAATATTCTCTCAGTACTGAATTTATGCTTCCAATGTTATTGATCCTGCCCCTGCCTGTACTTTGGCTAAGAAAGAAATAATGTTGCTAAAGATTGGAAAATTTGCTTAGTTGGCACCAAACTATACTCATCATTGTCACATTCTGGAGAATCTAAACTAGTTGACAGTTCAGAATAATTATATATTATCTTCATCTCATTTTGTGTTTAATTATGAAATCAGGTGTCCCTATTTGTTTGTATAATCTATTCAGAAATATTTCCACTTTTACTTTATGATCAAGTGAATTTTCTATTGTCTCAGCTGTTAGGAGATCTAAACCTCACTTTCAGATTCTTGGCAATATTGGGAATGCAAGTAATCACAGACACATTGCATAAGAGTAATAAACTTGTTTATTACTACCAAAAAGGATAAAATCATAGCTGTCCTAAGCAGTTCTTACCAATACGAACCGGAAGCCAGTGCTAAGTGTTCCCTATACCTCAAGGTTTCTTTGTGTCTCTTGGGATCTCTGAGGTACAAGACTTAGTGTATCACATTATATACCTATGATAATTTCTATGGTTACTGTAAGACAGAGACATTTCTGGTTACAGAGATGAGCCCTATTGGCTAAATTAGAGGAGGCTCCACTGTACAAGATAACATTATACAATTTTGTAGTAGTCATCAGTTTGTGAAACAAAAGAGTTCTTATACAGTCTTACATAACTCAGTGTAGTAGTACAAATCACCAAAAGGTGGCAATGACGACTTATATATCATAATTATTCCAAGGACACAGGTGTCCTAACATCTTATAAGTAAGAAATACACAGAAAATACATAGAAGAATATATATGTATTAGCAAGCAAAGTGTATTACAACAATATGCATACATATCCTGACACCTACTCTTATACGGTAGATGCCCTTTGCCCTATACATTAATATAACATATGCCTAAGCACTAGCTGTCAATGGTGTACCTCTGAGGTTACCAATAAGGGTGCAGGGACCTCGTGTAACACAGCCATTTGTTCATACACTCGTAGGTCAACAAACCTTTGCATATTGTGCAGCAGTACTGTGGAATACATTACAGATCCAAATTAAGCATCTTTCTACTTAAAATTCATTAGCTTCTGCTGTTTCCCAACATTTTATGGTTTTGATACTTATTCCTGTTTTTGACCAATTGTTATGAGCTCTGTACCATTTAATGACAATGAGATTTCTATGTATCTCTGCTATGTACATCTTTAGTATTTTATACCTAGAAAAAGAATGCATATTCTAGTGTGCCTACCAGATATTAAAATAGTGCTATTGCTGCCTGCTCCAGTGTGCTGAACTCCCATAAAATCTTGAAAGAGAATGATAGGGTCCATGGTCCAAAACAGAGCATCACTGACCCTACTGTAGCTCTCTGTGAAAACAGTCACATCAGATGTGACACTTCTTCACTGGTACATAATGTTCCTCAGTTTGTAAAGGGGAACACCATAAAAAAAAGATTGATCTGGTCAGCATTTTTTATCAGTTCCTGATTAATAAGCAGCTTGATTGTGGGTACAGTACATTGAATTGATATTAATGCTCTGTTCTATATCAATTTCCATATATTTCTTTGTGTGTACTCGTGCATATGAATACAATATTATTCGTTAAAGTCTCCAAACAAGGCCCTGGACCTCATAATCAAGGATGACACTGACACTGCAGTGCCATATTAGGGGATTGCTATACTGCTGGAATTGCCATCTTTTGGATGAGCCATTAAATTGGTCAAATTTGTTAATTTCTGGTTGGTTATTCTGGTGGATGTTAAAGATATAATTGCATTTTTAAAATGAGTAGGGTATTTATTGCTCTCCATGTCCTGGACAACATTCTCTCAGACTGAAAATTGGTTCTAATGCAGTTGCCTTCAAATATATGGGCTGTTGTTGACTACATAAAAGGGTACTTTACATACCTAAATATAGATGCCATGTCCCCTAGTTATTGTGCTTTCATATCTAGTCGATAGGTCAATGCAGTATACCATGTTTATTTCCCTTAATAACTTATAAGTCTCTATCATATCCACCCCCTCTCTCCTGACCTCCAGAGAGTTCCTGCTAAAACACACATGCTTGTCCTCATATGTCATCCCTTGCTGCCTGTGGATCATTTTTGCAGACTTCCTCTGGACACTGTCCAAGTGGCCCATGTCATTCTTTATGTGGGTACTCCAGAACTGTGCTCTTTACTCCAGGAGCAGCTTCACCAGGGACCCTCACAGGAGCAGTATCAACACTTTCCTTCTGTTAGTGAACACAATACCAGTACTCTTTAACATCCTACTTACCTTCCCTTTTGCCTAACTGCATTGAGCTGTGAACATGAGGTTGTTACTGATAATGACTCCATGTCCCTTTCCACATAAGTTTGACCCACCCTTACCCTCCCAGATGTTTGCCAGTATGTATAGACTTACACTTCCTGGCATCACATTTAAACTGCCATACCTTGGATCACCTCTCTTTTCTAGAGCTCTTTTCATGTCTCTTCTTCCCTTCTGTGTCCACTCTCCTGCAGATTGTGGTGCCATTTGAAAAGAAACGGATCTTGCTCTGAATACCTTACCCTATGCTGCAAATGAATATATTGAATAACACAGGTCTCATGACTGATCTCTGTGGCACCACACTTGCGACTTCTTTGACCCCAGAAAATTTGACATAAACTCTAACCTTCTGAGTTTTGCTTTCCAACCAAATCTCTTTGCATCCCTTGAGACTGTCCACAACCCCCAGATCTTCCTGACATTTAACCAGCCTTCTGGGTGTTACAGACTCAAAGGCTTTGCTTAGCATTATGATATCATTGCAGGGAAACAGGGAGCTAACTTTTGTCAACATATGAAAATCTATTCCTATGACTGAATAATGTTGCTTATTTATTCTTTTAAAAGAGGAAAAGAGCTGCTATCCAGGGGCGGATGTGCTCTTAGTGCAGAAGCAAATATGCAAATGAAACAACACAGCACTTACACTCAATGGTTCCACTCATACTCCCACACGAATGCATTTCAACTGAATGCATTCAAAAAGTCCTGCTTTACAAGGTACAACATAGGCACAAAAAAGTGGCAAACAGTGCAAGGCAGACACATACTGTATCCCCTTGCTACTCCTACATGCCTTGGCTTACTCAGAGCTTACAAAGATTGGACTTGTTTATAACATTTAAAGCAGCTTTATAATATAGTACACTACACAGCTTTTAATCAAGCCACACTTCAAATGACTAAGAACAATTCATTTTAATTTATAATCCACTTGACACCAACATTTTGCCATTAAAGCTTCTTTAGGGGAGTATTTCAGAATTTCAGATACAAATAAATAAATGTTACTGCATGGGATTCTAACACTGTAAACACCCTGAAACAAAGTTCTAATTATTTTCCTAACATGTGTTTCAGTTAGCACTGAACATATTGCCTACCTTTTTAACGTTTTTTATTCCCATTAATTTCTGTATATTAAAATTCAGTCACCTGGCTGCTGTACATAGTACAGCCAGGATTAAATGAACTGTAGTGAGGAACTGGAATTAAAAGAAATTGTAGTGAGGAACAAGACTGTAAGGCACAAATCCAGAATGGTATATGAAGATTTACACACAGAGGGTAAACCAAACTTGCCCTACAGACAGCTGTCATTAGGGCTGAGAAAATAGATAGGGAAAGCATGCTAACACAGAGGGCAAGATACAAAGTGAACACAACAGATTCATTGTGGCTGCAAGATGTAACAAGTGATTGTATACAATCAAATCAGTTGTTAACAAGCACTGGCCAGCTCTAAAGGCTAAACAATGCTATAGAAGAATGTTCCAACAACACCACTGATCATAGCAAAAATGGTACAATCAATGAAAAACAAAACAGTCCTCACAACAGAAAGTGTCTAACAACCCCACAAGACAAACCCTTCTGGGATTCCTGAGACAAGGCATGCACTCATGTGAGATGTTTCCTCGGTGGCCACACCACAAAAAGACTATTTGGGGAATCCACTCACCAACAAAAACTAAAATGCACAAGATTACATAGATTAGTTACACTTCATTTTAAGTGTCAGCTTCAATGTGATTAACCATTAATTATATGTAACAGGGTAATTGCACTGTAGTTTCATGTTTGTTGCATGCAACTCACCCGCAACCCCAATACCTACTACCCCCCCCACTACTATGTCTGCAGAACCCTTGCAAAAACCTCCTCTCACTGAGAATACACCATTGCACTGTACTTATGTAACCCTGGAGTTTTCTGGCCTTAAGATGTATACTGTACCTGGTAAAATACTGTACTGCACTCATGGAGCACAGTTTGTTCTCTCCCTAGCACTTCTGTTACTGAAATTGCCATGTAGCCTATACTGTACTTACTGTCTTGTCTGCCGATAACTGTCTGAAACCAATGTATTGTTCTGTATTTTTTTACTTGGAAACTTTGTAAAGGAGCTCCTCAGCTCAAAGGTATTAATCTGAAACTTAAATAAATTAAAAAAAAATAAATAAACTGTATTGCAATTGCAATGCAGTTACAGTGTAGTTACACTGTAACTGCTGTTATAGATTGCATCATCACAGGGTCATTTATATCCTGCTATGTCCATTTGACCACTTATACATATAAAAAACTGCTATAGCTCTAAAAATATAGATAACAGAGCAAAAAATTCATATAAGATGACAGGAACAAATCTCTTTAGTGGGCATGCATTTTAAAAAAGTTGGGCACTCTGGTGCTTCCCTTAAGTTTTTGAGTATAGATGTGGTTCAACCACCCCCAGAGAGGGATACTTTAACAAGGTTTTGAAAAAGAGTAAAATATGCTGTATCTTTGACTTTGAATCCTTAGACAAAAATATAAGGGTGAATGGGGAGACAAACTGTTTGACCTATTGGTGAGTATGAACATCCCCTATAGAAACATTTCTTAAAAGGAAAGTCTCCTCAACCTACTTTCTATATACCTGTGTAGTCTGTAGGTTTGAACAATGATTCCCTCTTTTGCATCCCCCTAATTTCATCCTAATTTAAATATAAATGAGGTTGCTTCACTCTGCTCTGCCCTGTTGTGAAAATCTGTTTGACTTCATTGCAAAGGTCATGGCCAGACTCATGTAAGGCATACAGGAATTTGATGATGTTTTGCTTCTAAAGCCTGCAGCAATTATGCTGTATTAGTCAGTGCTGTTGCTGTCCTTTGCAGTCCCCTTGTTCTTGTCTTATGCTGGTCACGAAATTTTTCAAGGCATAATAAGTGGCCAACTCTTTTCTGTAGTTCAAAGTGTATCTGGGTTAAAAAAACATGCTTTTAGAGAATGCAGGGACTTCACAAGACATATAACAGAACTGAATGAGAGTATAACTTCTGCTGGCTTGTGCAGGTATGCATCATCAACTTCTATGATGCCTTGCATGAGTGGGGTCATGATCTTTGCAATGGAGAAAAAACATGTTTTCACACCAGGACAAAACAGAATGAAGCAACCTCATTTATATTTAAACTAGGATGAAATTAGGGGGCTGAAAGAAAGGGACATTGTCCATGTCCACAAACTACACAGATATACAGAAAATAGGTTTACTGAACTTTCCCTTTAATAGAGGGCCCACATTTAATATGGGCTAAACATCACCAGAAAAATAGCTCTGCATTAGGACCATACCTTCATCTGTATCTTGTTTGTGGCAATAATCCTGTAAGTGGCTCCCAACACTTTTTACCCCACCCCTTCCCCTTCGTCTAATTGCTGCACCCTTCCAGCAACACAGCATGTGTTTATCCTCTGACCACTACAACTGGTCACTATGTGGACCACTTCCCAAGGCCCTGTCAGTCAGCTTCCCTGGGAGTTACCTCCTCAGCTGCTTCCTGCCACAGGACCTGACCAGAGGCAGCCAGTTGTCAATGCAGGCCTGCAAGGGATTGGGCCAGCATCATACTTGGTTGGAGGGTTTTTCCTCCGTTTTCTGCCCAGAGGCCCATGTGCATGCAATGATGAAATATGCATGATCTGCCGCCACAGAGGTGCCCCCGACATCTGTGCATAGAGTCCCACTCCCGTCTGCTGTCCCACAGTGCTATCACCAAGATTTCTATAGGTGCCAGTCAAACCATGGGACAGACATTCCCCCTCTCTTCAAGGGAGGAGAGCTGTTCTACAGATTCTCAACCCTCTTCCTCCCAGCCAAAGGACCTATGTCTATTCCCAGACCTGAGTCACTGGCATGGCTGGAAATGAGGCATCCAGCACATCAGTCATCCACACCACTGTAACAGTCATTACCTAATACCTTTAAAGTAACTATACAAAACAGCATTGTATAGAAATGGTGAATTCATTTATTTACTAAATATGGCAGAATAACTTAAATTATCTATGTGCATTATCTTCCTGTAATGTCCAACCTAAGCATAGAATTTGTGGCTGGCCAGCCACACTTTGGCAGACAAACTAACTATGTACTGTATGCCCTGACAATATTGATGTTCAATGATACTGTGCAGTGGGTTATCATGGTGCGATTGCACATCAAGGGGTGCACAGATGCATCCACATTATTACACATGCTTCAGCATGTGTCTGGCAGCCAGTCATAAGCAGAAGCGGAAGAGGCCCAACTAGTGTTCCTAACTGCCTGTGTGTGTTCTTTTTTCAATTAAATATGCTTTATTAAGCATTTACCAACAGATCTTCAGCATACCAACTGTAATTGTCTCAGCAAAAAAGACGTTATAACATGAAGGCACAAAAGCAAGGACAAAGAAAATACAAACAACAGCCATCATTTTCTGAACAGTAAAATTAGGTAAACATACACAGGTATACTGGAAAAAAGAAAAAGAGGGGGAACCCAACAACACCCCTACAAAAACCCTCTCTACCTCTCACCCACTCCAGGCCAACCCACTCAGCCTCCCCCCTCCAAGAGCATAGCAGAGGGAGAAATTATATTAGAAAAAGAGGAAGAAAAGAAAGGGGGAGACAGCATAAAGAGGAAAAAGGGGGAACCAAGTCCCCAGCTCCCCCTACACCATAAGGGGAGCAAGCTACCTGGCAGAACCAGCCCTCACTGCTTAAGGAGGTCATGCTATAAGTATGAGAGCTAGCAGAGTGCCCCATTACTTCAGAAAGCCTTCCTGATGGGCCTGCCTTTGGGTGATATGTTTCTCCATTTCCAGAATTTGGAGCATCTCTGAGTGCCATTCTCCAAAAGAAGGAAGTAAACTGTCAAGCCCATGTCAGACAATAATTAGTTTAGCCACACTTGATATTAAGAACATGAATGCCTTGCAGTAATCCAGCATGTCCACTGGGAAAAGGCCCACCAGGCAAATCTGTGGGGTGAAATAGGCATTTAAGCCCAAAAGTGGATCTAGGGAATCTCGTATTGCTTGCAAGAAAGGAGCCACCATTGCACAATCCCAGAGGGTATGTTTCAAGGTCCCTTCAGAAGAATCACATCTAAGAAAGTTTGGGAACGAGGACCTAACCATTCTGTAAAGCCTTTAGGCAGAGAAATATAGATTGTGTAATATGCAAAACTGTAAGAAGCGAAGGCAATCTTGTTTAATATATTTAAACAGATGCTGCCAAATGTGTCGCCATGCACCCACCTCAAAGTCTAACTCCAATTCATGTTGCCAGTAATAACAAATCCCCTGATGGCTTCTTGGATCATATTGTTGCAAAATGTCATAGAATTTAGGTATGGGATGCAGAAGAACTGTGGTGTTTATGAGCATCTGTAACAGGGCGTTATAGGTCTCAGCCCATGGCTGTGGCCCCAAAAAGGAAGAAATTGCACTTGCCAGCTGTACGTGTTTAAAAGGATGGTAGGTGGGAATACCAAAGCAGATCTGGATGTTGCCTGCTGAAAGAAGTCTAACTGCAACAAGCATGGAGGCCACCATTGCTGTTTGAAGAGGTGGGCAAAAGCTAAAGGGAACTGGACAATTCGCTATACCAAAATGCAAGTTTCCAAGGAGTGGTTGAGATGGGCCCTTATAGGAAAAAAAGCCCAGATGGGAGTAGATCTGTTGACGGGCTTTGAGCAGTCAGAATATGGGAGAGGTCCGAAGTGGCATAGGAAGCTCAGAGGGTCTGGCGAATAGAAGACTGTCCACAGTGAGGCCGTATAAGCGACAAAGCCTTTGTTCTAAAGAAAGCCATAAAGGGCAATAAATAAGCCATCTGATTTATCAATTTCCTCCAGGGCCACCAGGATGGATGTCTGGGGATCCTGTATATGCAGGAGGAGATCATCAGTGTAGGCAGAGATGCCTGTGTGTGTTCTGAGAAAGCTCATAAATCAGAATGTATGGTTAGAAAAACCCTATCATGATTTTGCAGGGTTATAAAAGTAATAATTCAATGCTAATGCATTTATATGACACAACAGGTTTATTTAAGCAATAAACCACGACAGGGTGTTGGTGATGCTGGTTTTACCGCCTGGCATGGTTCGGTCCGCGAGGCGAAGGCGAGTGTCGCTCGCCAGTCATGGGTAAAACCAGCATCACACTCCCTGAAGTGAGTTATTGCTATTATACAATTGGCACGAAGTAAACGTTTAAGAAAAAAATATTTAAGAGTTCTGATTTTAAAAATAGTGTTTTTATTGATTTTTAAGCTTGATATCCTTCCTCCTTAGACAAATAGTTCCTGTTGTAAGGTAGAAAATGGTGGAAGCATCAGTCACTTTAAGTAGTAACACACACAGACACACTGAGGCATGTTTCTTTGTTTTAATTTAATAATGTGTTGAAAACTCTCGCCTCTGTCAAACTGTTTTTTATGGTAAACTTATACACTTGTCGTCACTCCCGCTTGCAAAAACTGTGTGCGAGACTGGGTCGTTGCCTGACAGCATGAGCAGCCACACCGGGTTGATGTACTGTTTTTTTTTTTATGTGCGGAACTTAGAATTGGTAAGAAGGCAGGGGACACTTGAAATACGAAATCCTTCGGCGTTGTAACGTACTAACGAGGAGGCTGGGATAGTTGGCGGTGAGGAACTGGCGTGGCAAGCAGTTTTTATTTTATTTTAAGAGAACAGAGGGCTCAAAGCGCTAACATCCCAGGATTTAATTTGAGACGTTGAGTGAAAGAGAAGCAGCTGGCGAGACGGTCAAGTGTGGAGCAGCAGTGACAGTTATGAGAAGGAAAGCTAAAGTTTACTTTAGGTAAGTCCTTAATGGAGGAGGAGGATTGGGCTTTGAACTATTTACAAGTTGTTGAACACTGCAGCGTGTTTTTTAACTCCCGATTTCATGTCACTTTTGTGGCGATTCAGTATTGCCGGTAAGGTAGTGAGACGAGATGGCGGCATTTCAAAATTACAACTGGGATCGGATGATTTTCTTTTTAGGAGGCTTGAGCCTTAGTACAGCTGGCACTTCTTCCTGTTGGTGATGCTGAATTTTACAACAGGGTGATGGTGCCAGCTGACCAATGAGAGTAAGGCATTTTACTTGCTATTGTATAATTATTTATTTTTTTGTAGATATAAAAAGGTAGCAGCCCTAGTCATGGTTAGAGCATGCAATGGTAACCAAATAAAAAAAATGCACAGTGAGGTACCAAAAAGAACAGTTAAGAAAAGGAGAATCAAAGCACAGTAGTGCCTTCTAATAAGTATTGTGCCCTATGCTGGTACTGGGTTTAGATCCTCTAAAACATTGTCATTGTAGGAATGAAGTAAATGAATTCCATCAATGTTCGTAATTTGTGCAGGCAGCAAAGGTAATGATATATTATACAAATACATGAATGGGAACAAAAAAATTGTTAATAAGTTTGGAAAAATGTTCGGCTCTAAGTAAATCACAAGTCAAAAAATGTATAAGAACCCTTTGTGGGGTGCATAACATTAGTTTACTAGTGCAAATAAATGTATTTATGTGTATTTCAAATACAGAAACACTCCCCTGAAGAGCCTGAACGGTAAACTGTTGGGGCAAATGGATAATTAAATAAAATGGAATTATTATGATAGGAAGCATGGTTTGATTAAAAGCTGGGTGAGCAACCTCACAAATATGATCATTATAGCAGGCATACTTGGTGCAGGATCCCAAAACACTAAGCTAGACTTGCAATTTCCTGCAACTACACCTGCCTTACAAACAATAGTTTACATCAAATTTTTGGATAACAAATTGCCAGATACGGATGTAAATGTTAAACCACATTACACTTGGTCTGACAATTGTCACCAGGTACAACAAACTTTGGAAATGGGGCATAATTGGATTGGAGTTATGTCCTAGCTTTGAAAATTTGACATCCAATAAGAGCGATTTCCACCTTTTATCTAAATGTGCACATCATAGAAAAATGCATCCAGACATAATACTGTATGTTTTTAAAATCCCCCTCCTAATGGACCCTAGGCACCATGGTGCACATGCAGGTAAATGTTGTGCCCACCTTCCTGTGTGTAAATGGGTGGTATCAAGTGGCATGCATGATGAGGCACACAGTCGTGGAAGCGGGGTGGGTAGGCTATGGAGACACATGCAGGTAAACAGAGAGTGCTAAAAAGCAGTCAACAGAGCACAGATGACCTCTCCCACCTTAGTGGAAACAAGGCCACTAGGGGAAAGAGCGGAAAGCTGGCTGTGGGAAGGTTAAAGAGGGAGATGAGGAGGCACTTTTTCACTGAGACAGTGGTGGCCTGTGGAATGAGTTGCTGGAGGAGTTGGTATCCCTAAAAATGCTGGACAGCTTCAAGAGAGGATGACACAGAGTGAAAAGGAAAGTTGCAGGAGGAGGAAGATTGAGTTGGGGGATGGGGTATTTGAGATGGGTCAAGCGATAAATGGGGAGGAGACAGTTCCCTCTGCAACCACACTAGGAACTGCACATATGAGCAGACTAGCTAGACCATAGCAGCTTTATCTGCAGGCCTGTTTGTATGTTGGTATGTTTATATGAGACCAATGCCAAGCACCATGACCCCACTATAAAAGGCCAACCATGGTGCCCTGTGCATGCTCACAGCACATTGTGCATTAGGCAATAAGTTCTGAAGTGCTAGCAGGGAAAACATCATGTACACCAGGATAACAAAAAGTCTGGAGCCACAGCCACCTGGTCAGCATGAGGATGTCACAGATAGTGGCCATCCACTAGAATGTGGCTGAGCATGGATCCAGGGCACCCACCGGTCCCTCACCTCTAACTTCAGCACCCAGCAGGTAGCCTCCATGGTGTCTGACATATGGGATCATTATGCCACCCTATCTGTCAATGATGTACTGAAGGCCTCTGCGGATACCAAGTCCCAGATCTGGTTAGATATCCAGGTGACTGTTAACACTGCAGGATAGGAGGCCTGAACTATATCAGACATCAGACACAAATTGAGTGACCTCTGGTCTGCCATAAAGAAGAAGCTGATGGCCAACAAAAGGTCCACTGAGGCCATGGTTGGTGGTACCCCCACACAAGGACTGATGTTCACACTAGATGGTGGCCAACAAAAGTCCAGCACAGACACTGGCAGTGGTCCCGACATACATAACAGCTAGCAGCTGATAATGTGGAATCCCTTTTGGTTGTAGTGTGCCTCCTCTGCATGTGACTGTGACAGAATTGCAACATGTATACAGTCTATTGCACCCAGGATGTCAGCATGCCACATATGGTGTAAAAAAACACCTTATTTGCCCGTATGTACTGTAGTGTGCCCAGGAATGTGATGTGTTCCCACACATGTAGGAAGAGGGCATCCATGACCTGTTTCAAGGCCTTGGACCCAGATGACTGACTGACCCCAGTCACATCCTCCAACACCCACTGGAATGAGTCTGTGGCATAATACACCAGAGTGGACAGCACCTTCCTCTCCACTGACATTGCACAGGAGTACCACATGGTAGGGACCACATGGGCAGGGACCATATCACACAGTTGCACAATGTTGACCTGATCCATGTGGAAACACTCCAGGCAGTATGTGTTTGAAAGACATTGGCATTCAGATTAGGGTGGCACACCCATGTATTCTCTGCCTGTTCCTCCTCATACTCACCAACTGTCAGAAGGCCATGCATAAGTATGGAGGGGCACATAATACCAGGGCTTTTTGTCCATGCAACAGTGGTCACATGTTTCACTTTGTGTATACTGTCCAGGTCTGTGCAGGAAATGAGTCTGAACTTGACAGTCCCAACAGCATTTATAGGGAGTTGTGCTGCACCCCACCATGGTTTCTGGCATGCATGGCCCCTTTGACCATGTGAGTGCATTGGCCCCTTAAGGGGCATGTAGGTGGTATGCCAGATGGACACGTGGGTTGTGGTTGAGCAACACTTGCAGACAATGCAGGAACACTTGCGGAGGCAGGTTCATCTGATTTGGCAGGTACCATGTCAGTGTGAGCTATATCCTGGAGTCTTATGATGATGTCCTCGCTCTCCTACATGTATGATCATGATGGCTTCTAGAATGTGACACAGCTCATTGTGGTGAGTGTTATCTCTACTACTTTCAATGGGAATTCATGGTCTGACACATGTGTGATATCACTCCTGGTGTGTCCCTGTATTGTGACTCCACAGGACCGCCATGGCAGGCTACACCACTTTGCCCTGGTCCATCAAGAGAGTCCAGATAGTGCTTTACAGGTGGTGGTGGCACAACCATCCAGAACCAATTTCAGGATGCCGGAGTGACTGCTGCAGAGGGGGAGGAAGTACAAGGATGATGTGAGCCTGTTTTGAGCAGTGTTGGGGCCCTTACTGGTGGATACATGTGTTCTGTATGGGTGCTGGAGCAACTGGATATGTACAAATTGGGTGTCTGTGTCTTTTCTGTGTTCTGTCCACCTACTGATGCCTGTTCCCTGGGTTACATAGATACATACATAGATACATAGACAGTGTCGGCAGATAAGGGCCTATGGCCCACCTAGTCTGCCCATTTGAGCTTGTAAGTTCAGTTTGTTTTCCTAGAAGTCTATTTCCCCTTACCCCTGACCTCTAGAATTCCTTTATGTCTATCCCATGCATTCTTAAATCCTGTGATTGTTTCAGCCCCCACCACTTCCTCTGGCAGGGTGTTCCACTTGTCCACCACCCGTTCTGTGAAGAAATTCTTTCTCATGTTTCCTCTGAATCGTCCTCCCTCCAACTTCATCCCATGCCCTCTAGTCCTGAAACATCTTTTTCGCTTAAAAATAGTGTTTTCCTGCACCCTGTTCCTCCTGTAAGATACTTGTATGTCTCTATCATATCCCTCTCCCTCCTCTCCTCCAGGAGTACATGTTCAGTTCCTTCAACCTGTCTTCATAGGACTTGTGATGCAACCCATGCACCATCTTTGTTGCCCTCCTCTGAACCTTCTCTACCCTGTCTATGTCCTTACGTAGGTATGGTCTCCAGAACTGTACACTGTACTCCAGGTGGGGCCTCACTAGTGTCTTGTATAGCGGAATTATGACCTCCCTTTTCCTGCTGGTGATGCCCCTGCCTATACATCCCAGCATCCTATTTGCTTTACCTGATGCCTTGTCACACTGTTTCCCTACCTTGAGGTCATCAGAATGACAACCCAAGATCCCTTTCCTGCTTGGTGCATGCTATCCTCACCCCCCAACTGATATATTGTGCCAGGGTTTTTGTGCCCATATGCATTATCTTGCACTTCTTTGCATTGAATTTCAACTGCCAAACCCTTGACCATTCTTCAAGTTTCTGCAGGTCCTTCTCATTCTGTCTACACCCTCTGGTGTGTCTACTCTGTTACAGAGCTTTGTGTCATCAGCGAACAGTGAAATTCTGCCTTCTATATCCTGTACAATGTCACTGATGAAGATGTTGAATAGGACCGGTCCCAGCACTGATCCCTGTGGTACCCCACTGGTCACTCTTCCCTCTGTGGAGTGACAGCCATTTACCACCACCCTCTGTGTCCTGCCACCCAGCCAGTTACCTACCCACCACACTACTGTCCTGCCCACACCCATATTCCCCAGTTTGTGTAATAGTCTTCTATGTGGCACAGTGTCAAGGCCTTGCTGAAGTCCAGATAGGCCATGTCCACTGCCCTCCCTGATCCACCTCCCTAGTCACCCAGTCAAAAATTCAATGAGGTTGGTCTGACATGACCTCCCCTGGTGAAACCATGCTGCCTTGGGTCCTGTAGTCCATTGACAACCAGATGTTCCACCAATCTCTCCTTCAGTAGTGCTTCCATGATCTTTCCCACTACCGAGGTGAGGCTGACTGGTCTGTAGTTCCCTGCTTCCTCTTTGTTCCCACTTTTGTATAAGGGGACTACATCTGCTGTCCTCCAGTCTTTGGGTACCTCCCTGTTTCCAGTGATTGGCTGAACAGGATAGCCAGAGGTTCAGCCACCACCTCTCTTAGTTCTTTAAGGACCCTGAGGTGCACCCATCTGGCCCCATTGCTTTATCAGCTCTTATTACTTCCAGTTCCTTCAGGACCCTTTCTCGTGTAAAGGGACTTGTGTCCATTTCTGCACCATTCTCACCCTTGTACTCCCTTCAGACCCATACCCTCTTCCTTAGTAAAGACTGAGCAGAAATACCTGTTCAATATGTCAGCTTTACTGTTGTCATCCTCCACGCTGCCCATCCTCCCCTTCAGTCTCACTATCCCTCCTTTGTCCTTCTTTTTCACTTATGTACCTGTAAAGGTTTTGTCCCTTAACCACTGATTTTGCAATGTGTTCTTCTGTCTGAGCTTTGGCTTCCCTTACTGACTTCCTGCCTCCTTTGTTTCTCCTGGTACTTCTCCCTATCCCTTCTGCCTGTGTCTTTTGTATTGCCTGAATGCAATCTTTTTGGCTTTCACTTTTTGCTACCTCTTTGAAAACCATAATGGTCTCCTGTTTCTTTTCCTCTTGCTAACCTGCTTAATGCATAATTCTGTTGTTCTTATAATCCCCATTTTAAATACTGCCCACTGTTCCTCAATCCTGATTCCTGTCCCATTCCCTTAATGCCTCTTTCAAGCATCTCCCCATTTTCCCAAAGTCTGCCCCCCTAAAATCCAGGATACGTGTTTTTGTGTGGTTTGGTTCTGCTCTTTCTGTGATTTCAAACCACAATGACTGGTGGTCACTGTTACCCAGGTGCTCCCCCACTGTTACCCCCATCACACTGTCCCTGTTTGTGAGCACAAGGTCCAGTATTGCCTTCTGCCGAGTTGGTTCCATGACCAGTTGCTTGAGGAAGGCACCCTGAAGGGAGTCCAGGATAAATCTGCTCCTAGTTGATGCTGCTGCTGGGATGCTCCAGTCCACGTCTGGTATATTGAAGTCTCCAACCAGTACTACCTCACCCTTGTCTGCCATCCTTTGGATGGCTAGCATCAGCTCCCTATCTGTTTCTTCCTCCTGGGCTGGTGGTCTATAGACCACACCCTGTGAGGATGGCTGGCCCCATTTTCCTTTCCAGCATACCCACAGTATCTCTCCCCATTTTGTTCCTCCTGGATCTGTGTGGCCCTTATGTCATTTTCACATACAGTGCCACTCCTCCTCCTTCCTGCCTGCTCTGTCTCTTCTGAATATGTTGTAGCCAGGTATGACCATCTCCCAGTCATGGTTATCATTACACCAGGTTTCAGTGATGGCCACAATGTCCAGGTCTGACTGTACCATGACAGCCTCCAGATCTTCCATCTTGTTGCTAAGGCTCCTGGCATTTGCACACATGGCTTTCCATGATTTGACCTCCCTAGACTGCTTCACTGTTCTACTCCAGCCCCTTCCTTGGTTGTCATTTATCCCTGGTTCTCCTTGCTGTCTGCCCTTCTGCTGAATTTTGCCCCTTTTCTGCTTATCCACCTTTTGGACACTAATCTCCAACTTTTGCACACTGCTTTGCAGAGATAGCCACTCCTCTGGTTCACTGGTTCCATTACTAGCTGTAGGGGGTGAGCAAGTAGGTACCATCCTTGCTGGCCTGCCACCCCCCTTTGCTAGTTTAAATGCTTGTCAATGTAGCATTTAAACTTATCATTGCCTTAATTTCATGTCCTACTGTGAACCACTCTGTAGGGTCACCCAGAAGGAGAGGGACTGCAGCTGAACATCTCTATCAGAGTCAAATGGTGATGCACTGGACAAGCTGGAGCTATAGGGTGCCAGGGAGTGTATAGAGGCCAAGGGAACAAGGCTGCTGATAGCAAGAAATTGTTATAGTGCGAGTGATGTGCCCTTTCTAGACCCACTTTTGTTATATGCAACCATTTACTACTATATTGTACATGTCATGATGTAATGACATACACTGTTAGGTGGCCATACAGCAGGGTGTATTGTTATCTTCCTTGTTCTGTGCTCTGTTGACACTGCACCCAGCCCTGGTATGGTGGTAGAGGGCCAAAAAAGGCATGACTGGCATTCTGTGTCTGCATGGTGATTCAGGTCAGCCGCATCAGGCCACCATCCATTGATGTAGGTGGGCAGGGTACCTTGCTGACAGGATCGACATTGCAAGAGGGTCCAGAGGGGCTACTGGGTGATAATATAAGCCCCTAAGCAGTGCTGTTGCACATTATAGTGATTGCTGTCTGATGATAAATAGGGCCCATAATCTTTATCAGTTTATCAAATAGTTTTAGGTATTATATTCAAACTTTCACGACTCCTAATGTACTGTAGCTTCATCATAACTGGCACTGGTATATTACAAAGTGATCTTAATGTATGAGCCTTGAAATCTAGTACCTACACTATTCATTAGCCCACTAAAGGTATAATTTGCAAACAAAAATAATTTCTTGTGCGGACTTCTTTTTTTCTTGTTCTGTCTAACTTGCTGATCCTCTGGTAGGTCTATTCAACAGCTCTTTAAGAACAGAGGTAGCCCTGAAGTACTGAAGGGTGGTGGACATAGTTCCCATCCATAAGGACCAGGACAAGGAGCAAACAGGGAACTACAGACTAAAACTGAAGAACGAGACCTTGGAGTTATCAATAGTGACTCCCTGTAGCAAACAAGTCAGTGCAACAAGGCATATAGCAAAGTACGTAGGATGCTTGGTCATATCTGGGGGTAATTTTTTTAACCAGGAGATGCACACTAAGCTGAGGCTTGTTTACAGGTGCAAACAGGAAGCACAATGAAGTTAAGTGACTTGCTTAGGGTCACACAGTATGCAAGTGGGGAAAATTAAAATGATATAATGATAGCAGAAAGAAGGAGGTAGTACTCCCCCAGCATAGATGCTTGGTGAAGCCACACTTGGAGTGCTGTGCCCTGTTCTGATGTCTTCACCTCAGGAAACATAGGATAGGATGAAGATGGTGCAGCATCAGATAACAAAAACGACCCAGGGCCAGCAGGGCAGATCATATGAGGAGCACCTCATGGCACTGAATATATACTCGCTGGAAACCAGAAGGGAGAGGGGAGATATGAAAGAGACCTTCAAATTCCTAAAGGAATTAACAGTATGAACTGAGGGGAACTATTTAATTTAGATACTGTCTCTTGGGGACATGGTCATGAATGGAAGCTAACAGGAGGGAGGTTCAGGAGGGATGAAAGGAAGTGCTATTTTACAGAAAAGGTGGTAGAAGTGTGGAACAGGCTGCTAGCCAAGGTGGTGGATGGTGGTGGATGAAAAAAAATGTTAGTGGCTTTAAGCACAGCTGGGACAGAATGAAGGGTACTTGGTGGCATGGGGCATCAGAAATGGGGAGGAGAATGGGAGTGAGGAAGAGAGGACCAGCATCTTGGAAGATCAATAGGTCCCAGGGCAAAATAGGAAACATGGGCAGACTGGATGGACCATCAGCTTTTTCTGCCATCATTGTTGATGTTTCTGTGTTTTTACCCAACTTCCCCCACTTGTTTCTATGTTTCTATGTACTGTAACCCCCCCCCCCACACATACACACACACTAGTACCGAACTGTCTCAGGAAAAAGAGAACAAGTGTAATTTCTAGTTGTATCCTAAGGAATGCTGCACAAACATGGTGGCAATTTCAAAAGAGATTATAAACACAATTGCAGCTAACATACAGAAAAAAACAACAACCATGATCTATAGTTACATCCAATAAGAAAAACTTATAATACCTTCAATGCTATTTACATGAGTTTCATGAACAGTTACCTATTACTTTTAGATAATCAGCATTCATCCTAACTAACTGAAGCAGACAAAGCTTTGTTTCTGGACCCTCCCCTCATTTCTTGGAACATCAGGTAGAGTTCGTCCCTTGGTGAGGAAAGTTACATAAGTACTAGCCCCAGGTAGAAGGTAAGGAAGGATGTCAAAGGGTGCTGACATCTGGCTAGAGGAGGTGAAAAAAGGGTTAAAAAGGCCTGTGCCCAGGACTGTTTCTCTCTCTTTTCCTCTAGTCGAGATTCCCATCTGCTCACCCTTGTAAAAGAAGGGTAGTTCTATGGCCAAGTAAGGTTAGCATATGGAACCATTTGGTCTTTAAGGGGGATCACCTTAGGAATCCTAGAAGAACTTACCAGTTTGTTTTCCCAAAGATTTTTCCATTGGGATTTTCATCTCCTCCAAATAGATTAGAGTGTAGGGTATTTTTCTTTCCTTCTCACAGTTATTGTAAGCAACTGTGGCTAACAAGTGTTACAAGACTGATGTACAAGGGGAGAAGGGTGAGATCTGCTTCCTTCCAGATGGGTTCCTCCCTGGTCAGCATGAGACATGGGGTAAGAAAACTTGGGAGTCCAGTGCAGGAAGGTTGCAGGCCAACCCCACTGGGCTTGCCTGTGCATGCATCACCAACAGATGAAGGTGAGAGCGTTACACCTAGCCACAGGACATCCCCTCTGCTCTTGAAGAAAGTATTCCTCCTGAAGATACATTGATACCTCAGTCTCCAAGGTAAGGCCCTTCATGGGGCAGGGATTTGCTGAGGTCTGGAGTTGACTTGGTGAAATTCCATAGCTGCACACTTCACTTGGATCTCTGTCACAGTTTATTGTTCAATAAACATTTTAACTTGGCTGTAAATTGACTACCAACTGAGATCATTTCAGACCGGAATCTCACAAACTACTAAGGTTACATCTACAACGTTCAATTTGCTACATAACACTATATAAATGGCATAATTTAAAAAAATCACTAAAGTGATAAAATATAGAAAATATATTTGTATAAGTAAATTTTCCTTAAGATGCTGACCATTACAGATTTCCCATAGTTCAGGTCCAGACTTAAAGTGATGCAGTCTTTGAAGAGAGAAATGATGTAGTTGAGGATGTGAGTCTGCTTTTCTGTCAGGGTATAATGTTTGATTTAGAAATTCCCATAATCCATGAATTAGACTAATCTACCAAGCAAAAGGCTTGCTATATTAAAATACAAACTTTTTTCCATTACAATAAAACCATGTTCCATTGTATAAGCATAATGACCCATAACAGGGTATATATATATATATTCCAAATTAATCCATTTCTCTGGCACTTGATCTTTATTGTTAAACTCACATATTCTACTTAGTAATGCTCTAATTATACCAAATAAAACATTTCCCATTAAAATAGAACAGTTTTTTCTTTCTGTTTTATAAGTGTGGTAACCCAAAACAAATACTACAGATATATTTAGAATATACATTCTTCCCAGGTGCATGCAAATTAGAGGTGTACGAATACCTTATCCTGACTATTTGACCAAATATTTGTATTCAGTATCTGAATCTTCAGGTATTCAGAATTTTTTATTTGTGTAGTTGGCTGGTTTACCAATACATAAGAAAAATGCCCTCCCCCACCCCCAATAGGCCAGGGCTAGACTCCTGGCTACCACTACTCCCCATTTTAGGTTCACAAGGTCTCTCACCCCTCCCCCTTATTCCACATCCCAAACTGCCATATTTCCAATGGCAAATTGACCCTGGCTTCTGGCTCACTGCCAAGAGCAGAAAACATGACTGCATTTTAACAGCTCGCATTCCTGCAAAATATCAGACCCCTCTCCATAAGCCCAAATACTAGTGTTGGACTACCTTTTTTGTTCATACAGGTTTCTCTCCCTTTAGCACACTGCAAGAAGTTGCTCAATCCTCTCACTGCCTCCCTCACTTGGCAGCTGCCACAATCAGCCCACCCAGCCCACTGTAGAGTTGCCATGGAGACAAATCCACAAAATGGTCATTTGGAAAGTATACCTATTTACTTTACCTAAGCTAGGGGATGTAGAAAATTGAGAACTTTCAACTTCTTTTTTGTGTTCCTAGTGTCCCACACTGAGCTCAACAGTTTTGATACCTGCCTCTCTCATGCATGTTTGTTAGAGTTTCCTAGCACTTTCTGTATGAAACCAGATCTTTTCCAGATTCCACTGAGTGGGTATATTTAAAAACAAAATTAAAAAATAGAAATAAAAGAAGTACAGAGGGGAACATGTATGTACTGGTGACAGTTTATGACTGTAATTGTCCATGTATTTGTGCTTCTGGGGGGGTTAGGAATGGTATGAGTAGGGAAACTGAGATCAGGAAGTCAGAATCACAGACTTCCATGGATGTCATCATGTGAACAGCAATGGATTTTGCCAGCTCTCTCCCAAACTGAGAATAAACCTCTCTAAAGCTGAATATAATTGTTGTAAAAGCAGTACCAAGCTTACTTGGAGAGAGGACAAATAGATGAATATCAGAAAGCAGAATTTCAGGGCAGGCACTATGGATTCTGAGAGAATGTTACATCTGATGTCCATGACCACACAACAGCCTATTATCTTGCACCAGGCTGTATCTACCACAGCCTTTCTAGCAGGGCACAGTAAAGCTGAATTAGAAAATGGCAAGAAAGAATTCTCAGTCCTGATTGGCTGACATTGCCTCCAAGCTGGGCATTTATTTCTCAATAGATCCCCAGCTAAAAAAAAGTACCAGACCATATGTCACCTCACCATATACCCTTGTACAGAGGTGCCCAACCTGGTTTATCATTGAATGAAATCACTTGATTGAATTTGAAATCCCCACCATGTTTTTCTCTTGCTTAGCGAGAGCTACTTGTCTCCCCCCCCCCCATTTCAGCTTCAGCTAAGTAAAAAGCTTAACAAAAATTAAAAAAAAACACACTGCAGTTATTCTATGGTAAGGAAGAATGTCAAAATAGTGTTTCTCTCACAGCCGCCCTCCTCCAACTGTGGTCTCATAATGCCACGTTCAATACAAAATAAAATGGAGCCATCACTCCGAGCAGCTTCTCAGTGAGAAGCACAGTTCTGACACTTGTATAGTGCCTCCACAGATGTCAAAACTCCCTCACAGCACAATGCCTGCACAGTTTAGCACAATGACCGCACAGTTAATCTACAGATTTAAAATAAATAATTTACCTCGGGGATGTCGCTCGTGCTAGATACACTTCTAGCCATCTTCTTTCGGATCGTGAGCTTACCAGATGCAGTTTCCAACTGCAAACAAAAAAAATCTTGCCAAAAGGGCAGAGAACTTAAAAATGATGCCCAGAGATTGCTAGGGGGATTTTACTACACAAAAATGTTGTTGCTCAGGTGCATGTGTGTCTGCTGTCTGGCAAGGGGGAGGGGGGTGATAGCTGTGGGGAGGAGCAACAGGAGCTGGAACAGCCTTAAAGAAACATGGAAACCTTTTTCAATACTTTTGTTTCTGCTAATTCTATTCATTTTTTATAATCATTTCCTCTCTTCTTTTACCACTTGATTAAAATTTACTAAGAAACCCATTTTCTAAGTGCAATAATACCCTCCAGGGTGGGAATTATTGGGAAATATCAGACCTTTGGCGTTGGGCATCATTACACCCCTGGGCGGTCCGGTATTTCCCAATAATGCCCACCCTGTTGGGTATTATTGCTTACTTAGAAACAATCCTAAAAGAACTGCTCACTTTCAGAGCCATTATGAGTATGGCTATGAAAGATATCCGTGACTCTATAGAAACACTGAAAACCAGAGCTGACATGGTCACCATGCAACTCTCCTCAGTCAACACCAGCTTGGACACACTAGAAAGAGCCATGCAGTGCTTCTTGAAGACCCAAGCATCCATAATAACCAGGCAAGAGGATGCTAAAAATAGGGTGAGGAGAAAAAACATCTGCCTCCCAGAGAATTTGGAGGACATAAATTAGCAAGGTTTCATGATGCATTCTTCCATATAGCCTTGGAACTCGAGGACAGCTTCAGATTTGACAATGAGCGCACACACTGTACTCTGGGGCTGAAGCCTTCCTCAGTGACAGCCAGACCCTGGGCCATCATAGTGCACTTCAACAACAGGGCAAGTAAGGAATTTGTGCTGCAAGCATCTTAGAGGAAAAAGAAAGTCTGCTGTGACCAGCAAAGAGTGTTATTTGACAATGACTTCTCCACAGTGGTAATGAAAAACCACTGGTAGTATATCCCACTCATTAAGGCTCTCAGCAAGGAAAATACAAACTTTAAAACCCCCATGTCTGCTTTGCTCACTGTACAGCTCTGCTTTGGGCCTGGCCAAAAAAAACACACTGAGCAACCACAGAAGCAATGGTGGACATTGCAGAGAGATGAATTATACAATGTCTTCAGTCACCCAAGAGACCAGCTCGAGATCTCCCGAACTCCCAACAACAGGACAGAGGAACAGCAGATGGAGGCACACAGAGGACACCATCACTGACATCAATAAACAGCTCCAGGGCATGCGGAGAGAACCAGCAATGCACACTACTTCAACTCGCATAATAAGCTGAGAACATTCATTACATCTAATAGGTACTCTGTGGCTGTAGGGGGTTTACATTCAAGCAGGGAATGTGGAGGCAGGGGTGCTCTGATGATTCTCCACAATTGTGTGGCAGATGCAGGCCTTCTCCCTAATCCTGCTCATACAGTACAGTATAAAAAGCACCTCTCTGAGGAAACTGCAGCCTAAAAGACTCATACCAAGTAAGGTGCATGGTAGGAGACAACATTGTTGGTGACATAGCTGGCCCCCTCAAGATCTTGATGCACTTGGCTGGGCTTGAGGGTGTTGATGTCAGTGGCCCTTGTGGGATCCACCTCATGGCTACCTGTACTGATTTCTTTAGCCTCTGCAGTACCAGTCACTATACCAGATCTCCTGTAGGCCCTGTTTGCTCAGCTCAACCAGACAAGACGGGTTCCAGTAAAACCAAAGACACCACCCCTTCTCTCTTATTTCTTATTCCCTTTTGGTAAAGATTGTACATTCATACTGGGTGTATACAGGGCCTCATTGAGAAGTTTCCTCCAGGCCTGATTCCCTCTATAGTTACCCATCCTCCCAGGTGGGGCATTCCCCCCTACCCATTGACTGCCACCCCAACACAGCAACCCATCTTCATGCAATCCTGGCATGACAGAGAGACAACAGAACTTTTATTGTTAATGACATGCACAAAATACTCTTAGAACTACAGTTGTTTTAGGGCATGAGACAGAAATACACAAAATCCCAAGTATGCTTTTGAAACATATGCAAGGCAGTCAGGCTGATAACAGACTAGCATATATCCAGATTACAGGTCATGGACCAGACTTTATAAAGCCTAGCAGAGACTCCATAGTCAAGATAACAACTTCATATGGCCCATTCGGATGGTCAGAGACTTGATTCCTCATTAAATATGTATTGTTGTTTTAATGGTTTATTCTGGGTTTGAATATGCAGTTCCATCACACTAACATAACTAGAGGAGATTGTTTCCCCCTTTTTCCACTTTGGAATTTTTCTTCATCATTCGGTACAAGGCTAGGTACATAGCACTACATGATAATATTTGGGAACATCAGTAGTTACTCACAAGCACACCAGAGATGAGGGAAGGTTAATAATGGGAGATGTGGGACCTAATTAATTTCCTACCTAGCCCTTACCGGAGGATACAGTTTGTCAACCATAGCATAGGAACCCATAGGTCCTATCCTTCCTTGAACTGGGGAGAGACATGCTGCAGACCCAGAGTAATGTCTTGTTCCCACTCCAACTACTATCCACATACTAGCTGATCCTTTTACTGGCTCCTTTATTCTCTCATTCTCCTTCTTGGGGGGCTTCTGCTCCCACAGAAGGCCCAGGCTGAACCCAGCTCTGGCATCTCCTCCATTCCTGGAGGGACTAACCACACATCCTGGTCCCTACCACATGAAAAAGGGTGAGGGATTTCTTGCACCCCTCCCTTGGAAGTAACCATTCTTTATATTATAGTTCAAGTCAGAAGGCCATTTCCCCGTGGGGACAGACCTTGGTTTTCGTGGCAGATGCCCTTTGGCACCTTCCACCAGTATCTTTCTCATTTAGGTTTCTCATGCTCACTCAGTTTTACAAGGAGCAATGCTATACACCAATATAAATATATTCAGCAGTACTGTGAGGGTACACAACCAATGAGGGGAGAGTGGAGGCTTCACCCAAAGTCCCTTGCTCAGACTGTAAGTGGGTCTGGTGGAAGCTGGCCCTGGCAAGTATCCCAGATGATGGTGATAACCAGTTTCGGGTGATGTCCCAGAATGTGAATGGTTTTACCAACCCAGTGAAAAGAACTAAAATGACTCACTTAAAGAAACTACATACTCAGTTAATTTTGTTGTAAGAAACACACCTCTCCCAGCAGGAACCTCAAAAGCTGCTTAAATATGGTATGATTCAGCTTATTTCCGGTACCTATCAGCAAGGTTAGAAATGAGGGACACCTATTCTTAACCCCAAAACATCTAAATTTCAGGTATAGTCCACTTATGAAGACAGGGAAGGCAAGCTAGCTTTGGTTATTGGTACAATCCAGGATAATACACGCACAGTGGAAAGTCTACACATCCCACTGGGATCGGACGCCTCTACTAATCAGAAGTTATTTGCTAAAATATTAGAACTGAAACAGGGACCTGTGATTTTAGAGGGAAATTTCAGTCTCCTTATGGATGCAGGGAAGCATAGTTCTCATCCCCCTCCCCCCCCACACACAAATACACTATGGGCCAAAAACAGGGTAGAAGCATTATTAAAGATTTGGAACTAACAGATGTTCGGCACCATCTACACCCCACTCTCCAGCATTATACATTTTATTCCAATGCCCACAACTCCTACACATGATTGGATTGCTTTTTTTCTCAGCTCAGACCATCTTAGCTGGATCCACGAAGCTGCAATCCTGCAGATCCTGTTAACCACAGGGATCAGTGCTGGGACCGGTCCTATTCAACATCTTCATCAGTGACATTGCACAGGATCTAGAAGGCAGAATTTCACTGTTCGCTGATGACACAAAGCTCTGTAACAGAGTAGACACACCAGAGGGTGTAGACAGAATGAGAAGGGACCTGCAGAAACTTGAAGAATGGTCAAGGGTTTGGCAGTTGAAATTCAATGCAAAGAAGTGCAAGATAATGCATATAGGGCACAAAACCCTGGCACAATATATCAGTTGGGGGTGAGGATATAGCATGCACCAAGCAGGAAAGGGATCTTGGGTTGTCATCTCTGATGACCTCAAGGTAGGGAAACAGTGTGACAAGGCATCAGGTAAAGCAAATAGGATGCTGGGATGTATAGGCAGGAGCATCACCAGCAGGAAAGAGGAGGTCATAATTCCGCTATACAGACACTAGTGAGGCCCCACCTGGAGTACAGTGTACAGTTCTGGAGACCATACCCACGTGAGGACATAGACAGGGTAGAGAAGGTTCAGAGGAGGGCAACAAAGATTGTGCATGGGTTGCATCACAAGTCCTATGAAGACAGGTTGAAGGAACTGAACATGTACTCCCTGGAGGAGAGGAGGGAGAGGGATATGATAGAGACATACAAGTATCTTACAGGGAGGAACAGGGTGCAGGAAAACACTATTTTAAGCGAAAAAGATGTTTCAGGACTAGAGGGCATGGGATGAAGTTGGAGGGAGGGACGATTCAGAGGAAACATGAGAAAGAATTTCTTCACAGAGCGGTGGTGGACAAGTGGAACACCCTGCCAGAGGAAGTGGTGGGAGCTGAAACAATCACGGGATTTAAGAATGCATGGGATAGACATAAAGGAATTCTAGAGGTCAGGGGTAAGGGGAAATAGACTTCTAGGAAAACAAACTGAACTTACAAGCTCAAATGGGCAGACTAGGTGGGCCATAGGCCCTTATCTGCCG
The DNA here is from genome assembly GCA_016271365.2 of Neoceratodus forsteri. NCBI lineage: Eukaryota > Metazoa > Chordata > Ceratodontiformes > Ceratodontidae > Neoceratodus > Neoceratodus forsteri. The sequence goes on along the minus strand of CM057449.1, from coordinate 601,871,449 downwards.
ACACTGTCTATGTATCTATGTAACAGACCACACAACCATTTATTTGAATTTAACTCTAGAACCCAACCAAACACCCAGACAGTACTGTTTTAATACCTTCCTCCTCTGTGACTCTCAGTTTAAAGCCTTAATAAAAACATACTCCCACAGATCATAGCCAAGGCCACAATGATTAAATTAATGAAATTCTGTTTTGAAGACTTGGAATTCCATGACTTGCACTGGTGATTGCTAGTCTAATTTCTAGATTTTACTGGGATTCTACAGTCATTCTTTTAGAATGTTTGTAAACAAGCAGAATAAATGAAGGCTTAACATACAGAGAATTAACTGAATCAAACTGAAAATAGTACAGGAAGCAATTGTAAGAAAAAAAAAGGTCTGCAGACTTACTGATCTGGCCTGAAATACCAAATTCCATGAAATTATTTGTTTTTACTAGTGTGCAGATAGTCCACATTATAGAATTTTACCGGGTTTTCCGGAAAAAAACAAAAATCAGTGGCCTTCATCACAGTGGACAATGCATCATCTGGCATTATCCTGGTGATTCTTTGGGATGCAGTGAAAACCGTACTTTGCATGGAAATTATGAGTTTCACCTTGTCCAAAAAGAAACAGTGGGAACAAGAGCAGAAGAACCTGCAGAAGGAGCTCTCCTTCTTGCAGCTGGCTCATATGCAGGGGAATCAGGAGGTCCTCTCCCAACTAGCTAAGGTTAAAGAAAAACTCCAAGAATTACTCAACTATAAAACAGAACAGGTACTTCTCCATGTAAAACAGAGATACTATGTGGGAGGAGCCATGGCCTCTAAGGTCCTTGCCTACCAACTCAGTCAACAACAAAAGCTGGCCACAATAATAAAGATAACCCATTCACACACTAACCAACAGGTGTACTACATGCATGAGATCCTGAGTAGTTTCAAAGATTTTTACTCCACCCTCTATGCCCAAGATTTCAGAATCTGTGGAACACAGATACTACCATTTTTTAGCCAAGCTGAACTTGCCAACACTGACAGAAGAGCAGCAACAAGCTCTCATATGACCAGTATCTCCAATGGAAATATATACAGCCATTTGCAACGCAAAAAACCCAGCAAAAGGCCTGGTTGAGATGGGTATCCTTTTGAATTGTTTACAGCATTTAAACAACAACTGATCCAGCCTCTTCATGCTGTGTTTCAGTCAGTCCAAAAGGGTCATTCTCCACCCTCTCTGAACTGCCAATATGCAAACATCTCAGCTCTATCGAAGCCCTGAAAGAACCCTGTGCTATGTAAGTCTATAGACCAGTCTCAGTTCTCACTCAAGATTATAAACTATATGCCACCATCATGGCCCGATTGCTGGAAACTATACTTCTGGGACTCATATATACGTAAGGACCAGGCAGGTTTTGTTTCCAAAAGAAAAACTTCTGACAACATTAAGAAAACAATTTACATCTTGGAACACTCCTGCAAAACAGCAACTGTGCTTCTCCTTTTGGGCATGGATTCCCAAAAGGCCTTTGATATGATATCTTAGAGATTTCTCCAACACACCATAGCTGATTTTCAATTTATGTAACCATTCTGCCAAATGATTGGGGCCCTATGTTCTGTGCCACAAGCATTGTTAAAAATAAATGGCATTTACTCAGACCAATTCCCTCTAGAATGTGGGACATGACAGGTTGTCACTTATGACCCTTATTATTCGCCCTTTACACAGAACCCTTGGCACAAGCCATCAGAGAAAATTATAAAATCAGGGGGATATGAATGGGGGAATGGAACATAAGGCCACCTTTTATGCAGATGGCCTTTTGGTTTATCTAACACAACCAGAATCCTCTCTACCAGCCCTCTTTAAAGAACAGAAAGAATTGGAAAGCATCACCAGATAATAGATTAAATCCAGACAAAATCAACATTTTATTAATTGGTTATTCATCCCTTCCTCCCTAAAAATGGCGTTCCCATTCCACTGGAACCATTCAGCAATAAGATATCTTGGAATAATACTCTCCACTGACCTCACATAGTTATACAAACTAAACTATCATCCCCTGAACCAACAGCTTCAGGAAGACATGCAGCAGTGGATCCATCTCTCCCTCCACCAATACACTGAATTGAAGCAATAGGAATGCATCTGCTACCACTGGTAATCTGTTTATTTCAAACCTTTCATTTCTACCACTGAGGACAGATTTTCACTGGTACAACAGGGAGTTCTCACACATCTACGAACAGGGAAAATAACCTGCATAGCTTACAATAAGCTCCAGCTAAGTGAAAACAAAGGAGACTTAGTTCTCCCAAATCTAAGGGCATGCTGCCAGGTGGCTTTGTATGCACATTCCTTTCACTGGTTCAAACACACATCCACCATTCACTGGAGGGAGATGGAATGCATGGAACAAGCCACACAACTCAAATATTTATTATTCATGCACACAAAGGCCCAGAGGTGACAGGCCCAGGAATTAGTCAGCCTTTATGCATCACATTGTTTATAACTGGCAGGACCTTATTGGCCTGACCTATGATAAATGTCAAGCTTCTTTTAGATGGTGGCTTGTGACCCTTATATCAGACCCTTTCAAATAGACCCTACTTCACCAGAGGGCAGTGCATGGGTCTTACTCATAACTACCAATACTACCAGGCAGGGACCTTCAAAATGTTTCAGCTATTACAGCAGAAATGTGCCCTTTGAAACTCGAACCACTTTCAATATCTTCAGGTGTGACACTACCTAGGAGCAAAGCTAGGTTTAGGGTGGGATAGGGAAGAGGTCCATCCATTACTTCAGTTAACCCACACAATATAGAAAAGAGGCATCCTTGAGCATATCCTCTCACTATGCTATAAAGATATTCAGAAGCTAGGGGAAATGACACTGACAGCCATGCAGCATAAATAGGAGGGGGAAACGGGCTGTAGTACATCAGAAGCAGAACATTCCACCACCTGTTTTTGATGACACAGACTTATCTGGAGGGAGTATGAATGGAAGTGCATCACACACTATGTCAGAACCCCACAGATAATGAGGAAATATGACACCCAAAGAGGCATGTCATGTCAAAGTCTTCATGGGGAGCCTTCTGCCACACACACGACATCTTCTGAGACTGCCCTGTCCTACATTCATATTGGTAAGTGGTAGAGACAGCACTGCTGGAACTGATCCCCCTTTAGAGCCACTTACTCCTTGAATAGGGTAAGGATAGGGGGATGTTGGTGTGTATTAGTAGGGGTATCATAAGTCAGAAGAGGGAGGTAATAATCCCTCCATACAAGATACTGGTTAGGTCCCATCTGGAGTACTGCATGCAGAACTGGAGGCCACACCTTCACAAGGACATTAACCAAAGTGAGGCAGTCCAGAGAAAGGCAACCAAAATGGTGCACGGACTGCATCAGAAAACATAAGAGGACAGATTAATGGAGCTCAATATGTATACCCTAGAGCAAAGGAGGGAGAGAGGTGATATGATCAAAACATTCAAACATCTTAAGGGCATTAACAAGGTGAAAGAGTCTAACATGTTTCAATATAAGAAAAATAGCAGGACAAGAGGACACAGCATGAGATTAGAGGGAGGCCAATTAAGGGGTAATGTGAGGACATTCTTTTTCACAGAAAGGGTGGTGGATGCACGGAACGGCCTATCTCAGGAAGTGGTGGATATGAATACAGTGCAGGGCTTCAAACAGGCATGGAATAGGCATAAGGGAGCAATACAGATTGTCACAAACTTGCTCAGCCGGTCAACCTTCTACTCCCAAAGTGCCAACCTCTGAGCATATGATTTGTGTACAGTGAACAGACAAGGTAACCCTCTTGTCTGTTTTGTGGGTTCAAGTCACCTTAGGCTCAAGCTCTGGAGGGATTCAGACTGATAACCTCTTGTTAGCTTACCCAATTATCAGGATCAGATAATTCTGTCTTCGAGGGGCCAGACATCTTTGCCTACAGGCACCCAACCAGGTCTTTCAAATGAACCCCTAGAACTCTATGCAAGACTTTGGAGAACTCTATCCATTTCTCAGTTTGGTATACAATAAATCCATACACAATGTACTTATAACCTTTAAAAGCTCTACTTAAAATATGAAGAAATGTCAAGGCACTCCAGCAGTTTCGTTTGTAAAAAAATATATTTACTTAAAAAAATATCAAAACAGAACAATAATTATAGAACAACTATATATCCCAACACATACAGCCTTAAAACAAAGAGGTACAAAAGTACAGTTCCTAAAATTTATAACTTCAGACTGGTATAATCTAATGCTTACTTTCTTTCAGTGCTTTTTGGATCTCCCTTCTCTCAGTCAGAAATATTTTCTTGTGTCTCTCTGTCAGGTTCATTCAGCACTTAAACACACTTCTAAGCCTGCCTTCTCATGAGGTCATTAACTCCGCCTTGGTGTATCAAACTCTATATTTTACAATACAGGGTCTCCAAATAAAATATTTAACAAAACATATGAGATGACCTCACTGACTTTCCTCTCCACAGGTTAACTGGTCAGAACTGGTTTGTGCTCTGCTACACATACATCTCAAAAGTTTCTTTGATCTAAGTCACTGTATTCAAAACAAAAGTGTATTTGCCTCTTTAATCCCATCTGGACCTTGGAATCTACACCTCAGGTCTTTCTGATGTAATTCAAGGGTTCCCCGGGAATGTATTTTGGACCTTTCAAATCCATGTGGGTCCTCCCTGGCTCAGACATCAAACCTCTTCAATGTCCATTTTGGCCTCTCTCAGACACCCCCTCCCCACAAGTCCTTCCTGGTAACCATGCAAGTCAAAGGATCTCCCTGAGGGCATTATGAATGGCTAATCTTATTTCCTGTGATGAAAGCAAATTGACAAGGTAATTGCAACCCAGATCTCTGCAGTTTAAAATACCTCCTGTCCTTTGAACATTTCCCTGGAGGGTCTTGATGTGTCAGTTCCAGTAAGACAGTAGTTTCCTCAAACTGAGTTTCCCATCATATATTTTATATGTAATAAAAAAATTAATAAAGCACTCAAGCACTCAGAGTTGGCTGTCTATGTCACACTGATGAGTATGAATAGATAGGTCATTGACAGAGCAAAGGCCGATGGCACATTTATAAGGTAGAAAAGTGGGCAGACTGGATGAGCCTTGCAGTCCTTATCTGCCATCAACGTTTATGTTTCTATGAATAATACTGTTGTTACTATTGCCACATCAGGACAACAAACTATCCCAAAAGCTAGCAAGACTTCTACTAATGGCAGTTAAAAAAGCTTTCTCTTGTGGAAGATCACAACTGACCCCCACCCACAACACAAAAGACTGGGAGGACACAGCCCAAGAGATATATAACATGGAAAAATTGATTGCAGGACATCAAGTGAACATGGAAAAGTTTAGTAACATTTGAAATAAATGGCTAATATGGATTATGGTACAATTCTCAGGCTATCATCCCTTGAATTACGGATGGGAGGGAAACTAGAGAAACATCCTTGGGTACCATGATATTTGTAAATAATGTTAAGGACCAACACTGTCAGAATAGTGACAGAGATGCTTGTATTTATTTTTGGATTGCCTACATGTAATCACTATAGATCTGTGTTGTACATGTACCAGTGACATGCCTTAAGGATGATGGACTGTTCATACAGAGTTCAATAAACTCCTAATTAAAAAAAATGGGAGCACATTACTCAGCAGTCAGGGAGCACATGGTGGACTGGCATCCTAAAAAATACACTGATCTGGTGTGTGTGTGTGTGTTCTAGGTGAGGGTATATCCATATGCACCATGAGGCATTGCTAAAATTATGCTGTTAGTACTAACTCAGCAAGTCTTGGAATTAGGATTGTAAAACTGGCAGGTTTAAAAGGTCATCCAATCCAGTCAGGTTTTCCTTTCCTTTCAGAGAGAATGGGGGGGGGGGGTCAACAGATTGGACATTTAATTCAGACCACAAGGAGCAATGCTCTGAATTTCAGCAAGCTGATTCTCTGTTTTGGACATGTGAAGGCAGGAGATGAACTGAATGAAATTAATAACAATTTTCACTCTGCGACTACTATCGAGGAAATATTTCCATCCATGAATATAGCAAAAGGATTTTTACAGTGAAATTTCCAGTTCTCTCTCCTAGTGCTGCTCACATTTCTAGTTCTACATTATTCTGAATGGTATCTGCAATTGTCCAAAACTGGATATTTTTAACCACTGAAATTGGGATCATTCCATATCTGGAAAACACTGGCCCTACTAATGAGGCTTCTCCTGCCTCACACCCTCCCTTGAAACTGTATACTACAAATGAACTCTTTCTGCTGCATAGAGTTGGAAAGTTCAGCATCAAGTGTGGCTTACAGAAGGACACGCTGCAGCAGGAGTGGTGTCTGACTGGCTAGCCAGGTTTAGTTTTTTAGACCCCCCAAGGGTTATGACAAGGGAGGTGCATGCTGGAATCAGAGGTCGTTGGACACTAGTATTTGGGCATGTGTGGAGAAACTGATGTTTTGCAGGAACAAGAGTTTTGAAAATGCCATCATGTTGTCAGCTTCTGGCAGTGTGCCAAGAGCCGATGGCAATATGCCATTGCAAATATGGCAGTTTGTTTGGCACATGGGATAAGGGGGAGAGGGTAAGATACCTTGTAAACATAACATGGAGAGGACTGGCAGCCAGAAGACTAGCCCTGGCTTCCTGGAGGGGGGCCACTTTCCCAAATATGTATACCTCACAAATAGTGCTTTTATTCATTATTCAGATCAGAATAATGAATAGTGCATTATTCATGGTATTCAGGAAATAATTTTCATCACTTGCACACCCCTAATACTAAGGCACTTGGACTTTGTTACCAAAACCATATATTTTACCTAGTAACAGTCTAACTACATGAAAATAAAACATTTTTTTTATTGAAATAAAATCATTTTCTATTTTACCAGTGCATTATCCAACTTCATGGCATACAATAGGTTTCTTGAGAATTAATGCACTTCTTAGGTGTATTTAAAAGCACTCAGCATTGGCCTTGTGCCTTTTAGTTCATGTTAGTTAATTTAAAAGCTGGTAACTGGGAAAGGCACACTGAGCCAAGACTCAGTTCCAGGTGTGACTTTGGGGGGAGGGAATGTAGGAGGAACAAATTACAAAAGAAAATATAGATGCAACTTACATTACAAAATATGGATGCAGTCAGAAAAACAGAGGCAGCAGTAAATGAGACAGCATTATATAGTAACAGCATTTATACAGCAATGAAAAAAGCAGTCAAACATGGGTGAAGGCAAAGTGCACAATACATGATGGAGTAAGGGACACAGCTGGAAAACCTTCATACTGAGGAGGGCAAGCAGGAGAGGGACAGGGAAGAGGATAAGAGATTAGAGAGAGAGTAGACAGGGTCAAGAGTGTGCAGGAAGTTGCCTTAGATGTCTTTATGCAGGAATTGGAAGTGAGAGGCTGATGAGGGAAGGGAGCAGATTCCAGAGGGAAGGAAAGTGGTAGGAGAAGACTAGTTATCTAGAAATCCATGCCCTGTCATTGGTTATAACTTTGTTAGCTACTTAAGGTGATGCTTCCCCATAGGATTGAGGAGAAGAAAGATGATGGGTCTCCCAAACACATTCTTTAACTTTGGACTCATAAAACTAGATCCCAGTCAGCAATGGAAGAATGCAGATTGGAAGAAGCACACAAAACTCTCAGACAACCATCACTACCAGTGGGTGCTGAGGTGCTGCAGTTACAGGACCCAACTATGTGGAAGGAGGCTAAATGAAAGTATTGTAGTTATATTTGTAGTTGTATTCATTTGTGTTACCAAGATAAACTCCAATGGGCACAGCTCATTATCAAGGAGGCCCTGGGCACAAACAATGACAGCAAAGTTGACAGCATTGTTCAGCAGAAATGATAATGCACAGGAAGTATCTATGATACAAATAATGTCAAAATTATTATTTGATACTGACAGACAGTGATGAACACTACAGAAAATACTTCCCAACATATACTGTTTAGAGCTAACAGTTGCAGTTCTTCATACAATGAGTCTTAATCAGGGTTTTGAAAACACCATAGTTTAAATTATCTCTTACCATTAATGCACTTTATAATTTTTTCCAAAGTGTGGGCACATTACAGCCAAATGCAATTTTTCCAAACTATGTGTGGTATATTGGAGTTAAAAAAAGCAGGATGGTGATGATTATAAGGGCATATGCAAAGCCCACTTTCCTAACTAAATGTGCAATATAAATGGGGAGATCAGCTTTTATGTCTCTGAAGATTCACAGGGCAGGTTCTTCAGCCTCCTGATGGCTAAGGAGGTCCAGTTTAAGGCAGAATGTAGGGTGCATTTGGTGTGTTACACTGTGTTGTTCAGTTATGAATTATATGGTACAGTGGCACAACACAACCAGTCTAGATGCATGAAAAAGGGTGCTATTTATGTAAATGAATTCACCATAAATCAGCTGGGTAAGAGCAAAAAATGTTATATCCCATATTTTAAATCTCTTGCTAGCATGCCTTTCCCACATAAATATATAGCAGATGTAATTATTTCAACCAAAAACTGGCAGAAATATAATTGTAGATGTAGATGGGGTAGTGTTTAGACCAGAGTGAAATTTGTGCATTTCACTTTATCCAGTTATTGTAAAATGTGCATAGTTTTCATGACATTTTGCAGAATTGATTTTAAAACTGCAATGAAAATATGCACAATTTTGTACACATGCACTTTATATGAACAGAGTATGCCAGAAGTGTACATTGGTTCATATTTTGCACTTTAAAACTTTAAAACTACACATATTTTAAAAATCAGTTTCTTTAAAAAAATGAGCAGTGTTGACAACAAAAGTGGCACTTTCACATGTTTGCAGGTAAAAATTACAAATACATGAAATTTAAAATCGTTCTTTTTAATATGCAATTTTGAAAAAGAAGGTGCACATTTGTTTATTTTGTACATACAAAGTTCCATGTTATGCATTTTTACAAACTGGGTTTTACAAAAAAAGGGCAAATTGTTCAACATGATCAACAAATTTGTGTCATTTTTGGAGCAGTTTTGCAAAAATTGTGCAAAAATGAAACTGTGTCTAGTAGTTCATCAGGCTTAAGGCATTTGTTTTAAACTGTGCACTACTGCTTGTAACAGTCTTTCATTTTTACAGCTGTGTGGGCAGGGCTCCACAGATGTTTGGCTGTCACTGTAGGAGATCAGAGGGTTGGCTTTGGAATGCAACCCTGTGCTCTCTTACAGTGATGTGGTAATGTCAAGACAGCACTGATTCCATAGGTGCTGTCCTCCATGATGGATCTCCCCTCTGCAGCATGGTTGCCCCCTCCTCACAGTGCAGTACTTCTCGAGTGCACTTCCGGTAGAACTGCGCATGCATGAGTATCACCCCCGCCATCATCTTTTGAGTGGCAAACCACAACGACTAGCGTTATAATGTCACTGATGCCACTCCATGACCCATGCTGCTGCCACTCCACTATTGCCACTGCTCTGAGAGCTGTGCTACCACAGCTCTGCTAACTGTACAGGTAAGAGCTTGCTGCAGCCATAGCCACTCTGCCCAGAGTTTGTTCTTCTCTCAGTAGCTAATAATTAGTTTGGATGTTTATTACTTGGTAGGTAGCCACAGTAGCATGGGAAGAGTTAAAGTTTGAGTTTAATATCCCAAACATCATCATGAAATGCAGCAGTTGTAGTTCTGTCCTTTAGATAAAACTTCAGACTTAAATACAGTCTACATTCAATTCCCCCCTTGAATCTGAATTTAATCCCACTGCATTGACAAAATCCTCCTTTTTGTCACAGGGATCTTCTAGTACCCCCCCCCCCCAGTTCCAAGTTCTGTAAATATTTTTCACTAGCAAGATACTAAGAGTGATGATTGGATTTGCTGATCAGATGGTGTTTTCAGGTTAACTCTTCTTTGCTAATTAATACTTTGAGTACACATAATCTTTAACCATGTTGGGATGAAGGAGTGAGGCAGCTTGTGAGATTTAGGCAAGGTTAGCACCACTATTCTACTTCAAAAAGTGCTCAAGAAGAACTTTTTGGTCTAATACTGCTGATTGTAGTGACTCACTCTTACATGTGGAAGACTTTGGTTCACATCATAATACTTACTTATAGCTCAGAGGCTCAGACTCCAGAAGGAATTTAGTCATCCTACAGCTTGGAGGTGGCAGTAGGTGACCAGGTAGAGAAGCCACAATGGTCCAGTGGCCATAACTCTATTTCTCTATTTGATTTGAGCTGGCCATGGGATCTGGAAAGCCCCAATCAATGGCTGAGGTCCTTGGTTTCAGAAGAGTGAACTTTATCAGGATGGGTCAGTTGATACAGGGCAGGTTATTCACAGTAGACAGTATTGGAGGTGAAGAGGAGAGATGGGGACATTTCAAGACAATATTAGGATGGGCAATTAAGTGGGCCATTCTTGGGGTATCTAAGTTATATTTGAGAACAGTAATGAAAAGAAACAAGTATAATAGACTAATAAAGAAAAAGGTCAGAGAAGTGGTGAGAGCCACAAAAAGTATTTCCCCAGGGACAAGGAAATGGAGGGGATGAAGAATGGGGAGAATGACAATTGAGAACCAGGAAAGAGGCAAAAGATGCGTACAGAGGCAAAAGTAGACACTGAGCTGCATACTGCAGAGAAGGTCAAGGGAAGGGAAAACAGTTTTTCAGGTATATTAGGGAAAAAAGAAAGGAGGAGGAATTGTTAGGCTGTCTGAGGGAGGTAGGGTAATAGAGGGGGATGTGCAAAAGGCAGTCATCCCTAATGACTTCTTCTGCTCTGTCTTCACAGTGGAAGACAGTCCCCTACCAGAGAAAGGCATCAAGGTGGTCATAAAGGGGGTCCTAGAGATGAGGCAGACAGTAATTAACAGTGAAAGATTTGAGAAAGAGCTAACAGTCTTAAAGATAAATAATGCTCCAGGGCCTGATAGAATGAATCAGAGGGTACTCAAGGAACTATCAGTAGAAGTGTGTGGACACCAGGTAGGGCTATTAAATAGCTCATTACAGACAGGAGGTAGTTCTGAAAGACTGGTGGATAGCATAGGTAGTTCCACTCCATAAGGGGAAGGACAAGAAGAAGGTGGAGTGCTACAGACCTGTCAGTCATACCTCTGCAGTGGGTAAACTGATGGAGTCACTGGAGAGCAAAGGACTCCAGGATAACAAACAGCAAGTAGTGTGGCTCAGAGGTCTTGCAGACAAACCTGATAGTTTTCTGTGATTGGGTGATGAGGGTTTTGGATAGAAGGCACGCCATGTATTTATTCTACTTTGACTTCAGCAAGGCTTTCGATTCAGTGCCTCTCAAAAGAGTGCTGAAGAAGGTAGTGGATTCAGATGAGGCAAAGGACATAGCAAAGCTGGATGGAAATTGATTGAAGCAGAGGCAGCAAAGGGTAGTGATTAATGGTGTCAAATCAGAAGAGAGGGAGGTCATGTGCTGGGTGCTACATGGATCCATATTATGTCCTGTCCTCTTCAATATGTTCATCAGTGACATTGGAGAAGGAATCCAGGGCAAGTTGTGTCTCTTCACAGAAGATACTAAGCTCTGTGGGAGGGCAGATAGTGACAAGGGAATTAGGGAAATGCTGAGTGACTTGCAAAAGCTGGAGAGGTGGTCTAAGTTTGGGCAGTTGAAATTCATTGCAAAAATGTGCAAGGTAATGCAGCTAGGAACTAAATACCCAGGTCAGAGTAGTGGATGGGATGGGTAAGGGTGAGCACTACAGCTAAGGAAAGGGACCTAGGAGTCATCATTAGTGACTCCCTTAAAAAAATCAAACCAGTGCAGTAAGGCCTAAAGTAAGGCAAATATAATGCTGGGATGTATCGGAAGGGGTGATGACAGTAGAAGAAAAGATGTTTTGCTACATCTCTATTGATCATTGGTGAGGCCACATCTGGAGTACTGTACCCAGTTCTGGAGTTGCCACCTCAGGAAAGATGAGAACAGGCTCCAAATGCTGCAATGAAGGGTGACCAGGATGATTCAGGGCCAGCAGGGTTGAACCTATTGGGACTGACTTAAAACACTGAAGATGTACTCACTGAACACCACGTGAGAGAGGGGGGTGATATGATAGAGACCTTAAAGTTCCTGAAAGGAATAAACAAAGTGAACAGCAAGGAACTATTCAGCATAAGAAACAGTTCAAGTACATGGTGGCATGAGTGGAAACTGACAAGAGGTAGATTGAAGAGGGAGCTGAGAATGTTTTATTTTACAGTAAGGGTGGTGGAACCAAGAAATAATCTGCCAGCCAAGGCAGTGGGTGGCAAAACCATAACTGGTTACAAGCATGGCTAGGGCAGAGTGAAGAGAATAGTAGTGCTCAGGATGGTAACAGTAGGGGGGGGGAACAAGGGGATGGATAGTGTGGGCTAGTACCCCTTTATGAATAATATGGACAGACTGTTGTAATGGTAGTTTAATAGTAGCAATTTTATTTATAAGGCACTCTTCCCTGGAGGCTCAGCGTGCCATACTGATATGAATAGGCAGGGGATACAATCAAAACAGTAAATAAAAAGAAATCAATAAAACACATTAAACCAAGAAAATTGCAAATACAAAAACAACTATATACAAATATATTAAATGATTAAATTCTAGATGGACCATTGGTGTTTTTCTGCCACCATCGTCCATGTTTCTATGTTTCTAAGTGCTTTTTGCTGTGCCAGGTGTGGAAATGTATGCATGGATGATCCCATAAATCCTCCCATCTCCCCAAAGGTATTGTGTGGAGGACAAGTCCACTTATGTGTAGGTGGGAGAATAACTGTGTTAAACCAGACAGGCTGGGCCACACGGTCCATATCTGCCTTCAACTTAAAAGGCGAGAGGTTTTATCTATCTGTACCACATGGAATCTGGCATCATGAAGATGCTACAAAGTCCCAGCCATGGGGTCCAGGTGTGACTATGGATATTTAATTCAGCATTACATCTGTTAGTCTAGATGACAGTGCAATTTAGATACAAATATGAAATGTATTAATTTGCTCTATGTCTATATATGCTGCAATGTTATGGTCTAACAATAGAAATGTTACTTTTGACATCTGTGTATGTTTGCCTGAATCCTTAAACCCACAGAATATAATTGTAATTTTATTTGATTCTTATTTTAAACATAAGGTATTATTATTGTTGGGAAATTTAAAATTGTAAGCAATGCCTCAGATCTAATATTATAGTACAAAACCTAGAACCTAACACAGTGTACAACTGGCCTCTGTTAGGCCATGGGGAAGGCATGCCATGTAGGAAGGAACAAATGGTCCCTCTGGTATGGCCTGACATTTGCATGTACCCGCTGACCTGGTGAGTGATGCAGAGGTAACATATGCCCAGAGTGGGGCCAGCAGAGGAGTTACAAAGGTAGGATGTGGCTCACACACCCTTCCAATGCCCCTGATAGGCACTCTACTGGGTCACTTATCAGCACAGTGCCCTGAGGAGGTATAAGAGAGGGAATGGGGGAATTCCTCAGCAGTACAAGGCAGATGAAGCCACCCTGATACCCCCACGCTGCAGCAGGGATCTGAAGGGTCACAGTTTCTAGAGTGGATGTCAAGCAGGGGTGGGCTGGTATATCAGAGGACTCATAGAGTAGGCAGAAGGGCTTGGTAGGGTAAAAGGAGAACAGTACAGCTGGTGAAGAGAAATGGGGTCAAAAATAGAAAGAAAAAAAAAACATTCCCTGTAATTCGGAGGGCTCTGCCACATGGGAGAAAGGAGCACGTCAGTAAGTCATTTGACTGCCCTTAGGTGTTGCAGAAAGGGTCCTGTGGTGATTGCCTGGATTTCTATTTTGTGGGGACCGGTCCAACATGGGAGGGCCAGACCCATTCTCTCTGATTAGTTGGGTCTAGGAGTAGACTCAGTGCAGCACACGTCACTCTGAATGGATGTCATGAAATGTGGTGAATAATAAACCTATGACTGTAGTCATTTAACTACAACAACATTCATAGTGTGGTTATTCAGGAAAGGGGAAGTAGGTGGGGCTTGTCAGTCCAGTAGACTGTGATTCAATTTCTGCCACAATATGTTTGTGGGCCTTGACTGACCAGGCAATGAGGTGGGCTTTGAATTAATCGTACCTCTTCCCCTTGAAATGGAAAAACTAAGACAAAGGCTCTGAATGACCATATACTATTGAACTGTCATACTGCTAGAGTTATGGACAGCAATACGAAGATTCCACTTTCCGTGATGTTTCTAGATCCAGTGCTGCCCATCTATACCTATTCATGTTTCTATGGCATTTATGAGGTGGAACTAATGAGGCCAGGTGGATTTCAGAATATAAGAATCAAACATGGATCAGTACATATAGAAAGCACTAAAACCCAATCAACCAGGTGCAGTGCAGCATATTTTGTGTGCCTGCACAGTTTATTCTTTTGTAGAAGCCAAATTTGGTCTGAGATAATAAGCTGAATTGGTTTCTATGCCTATTTAGTCATGATCCACATTTGATAATATCAGTCAAGCCAAATGATTCTACTCTGTTGTTTTTGTGACGTGACAGTGATTAAAGCAGAGAAAAATTATGGATTATCGTTTTGGAAGCCATAATGTATAATGCATCCAACTGGACTGTGTGACTGGCCATTTTAGCTAGAAGGAGACTGGCAAGCATCACCGAGTGGGCCAAAATGTTAACAATGGGATTCTAGTGGGAGCTAAAGAGTTTCTGGCAGAATCAGAGAGCATGATTTTGTGGAACAAATTTGCTGTGTTTATGTTTGCTTTGGTCTAAGCTCTCATCATGCTTCACTAGTTTATCTGGAAGGGCATGATTAAAAAATAATTATTTGGCCTCTGTTCCTATAGATATAGTGATTTTCCAAACTCAGTAGAAAAGCACTTTGAACACTGATGAATTCATATTCCAAAGAGTCATCCCCAAAACAGGGTGACACCATACTGACAGAACAATCCCTTGAGCATTAGAAACTTCTGATCTAACACAGCTGTTCTTTGGTTTTCTATTTGATGTATAAAACCAAAATTTATGTTAAACAGATCATGCTTCAAAAATGTACAGTATGTGAAATCTTGTTCCAAATCATTATAAAATTCTTTTAGCTATCCACTTTTTTCAGCTATACTATTTAAGGTGCTCTATAATGATTTCCTGAGGTAAGGTCCCTTGAAAAATTACTTAAAGGATACCTAAACAAGCAGTTTTTTTTAAAACTGCAAACTCCAAAATCTGGCTTCATAGCAAGGTAAAGTAAAGACTGCTGTTTACATTTATGCTAAAACTGCATTTATGCAAATAATATAAATGCAGTTTCATAGCTTTTGAAAAATGTAAACATCAGCCTTGCACTTTCAAAAAACAGCCTTGGTTTCTCCCTAAGGTATCTGCCAAGTCTGTTAAGTGATGAGTCATGATGATATCATCTAAGCCAGCGCCAGAGATCCACATATATTTCTATAGTGCTAACTAGTTCTTCTTTCCATCTTTATTTTGAATTGTTGTACCAGAATGATCAACACCATGTATTAACTCATGGATTATTTTGATCAGTACACATGTTAGGCTATGATTTTGTTCATTTTGTTTACTTTAACTTCTGGAAAATGTTTTGCAATCCAGCTGACTTTTTCTTTGGCAAACTGCATTACAGTACAACACTTCAAATACCTGATGATCTAGTGGTTATATGGTGCACTGAAGTTTGCTTTTTGTTAACCAGGAGAGACACACTAAGCTGAAAGCTTGTGTATAGGTGTGGCCTGGAAACACAAGGAAGTTTAGTGAATTGCTCAGGGTCAGACAGCAAAGTACCGGTCTTGTTCAGTTCCAAAGCTCATGCTCTCTTGTTAATCCACAAATAAGGCTTTCTTTTTTCATGTGAACCCCCTGCACCTAGCCTACCTTCTGTTGAACACCCCACCATCCATACCCTGTCCTTAGTACTGCCTGCGGTCTCATGAATAGAGTTATCACACCTCAGATTGTAATCTTGTACCTCAGAAAGTTGTGCACACCTATTCTGATATGCATCATCAGCTGGCACTGTAAAAAAAATGCCTCCCAAATCACACTCCAGACCACATTCTCAGTGTTTGACTTCTGCTTCCACAGTAAACATTGAATGGATCACCACCCTTCTGCACAGTGAAGGCAGTATGTACAGTTCCCTGTTGTGTTTTTTTCCTACCTCATTAACCAACAACTAGGTCTTCCTGGAAGGCCAAGAAATAAGCATCATGACCCACCATAAAAACTGCCATTCATGCCCTCATAAGGGCTGCACTTACAATGGATAACAATATTATTAGCAGGAGAGGCATACTAATACCTTGAGTGAATCCACTTGACTTCCACTGTCAGTCTACTCCTTTACCTGTGATCTGCAGAACCCCGCAGAACAGTTCCCAGCAATTCTTCTCCAGTACTTTTCTGTGCTCTACTCCATAATATGAGTTGGCTGGCTACCACACTTCCAAATCTTGAATGAGCTATACACAACTCCCTTAATACTGTCCTAACAAACATCAACACAACCCCCCCCCACCTGAGGGTAATCTCCGTACACTGAATTCAAGTAACAGTTTAGGTGCAGCCCTGCCACTCTGAATATTTGTCATTGCTAGCTACTCTCATCCACAGTCAGGGAGTGATCACGATGCTGGCAGCCCCACATTTCAGATCTCACAGCGATCTGCTCAGCGTCCTCCTTCATGTCTTCATCTAACCTGAATATAGCTTTACCCTGCTGGAATTGCCTCTTCAGTCCCTCTCTGGCATTCATTCTTCTCACCTGCTCCCCACACCTAAAATCGGTGAGTTCACTACCCTTCTGCATCAAGAATGTGTTTAGTACAGTCTCCCGTGTTATATTTAGATATTAATAATAAACATGAACTTCTGGTAAGCCAGGCTGATAGCAGCATGGCACAACTGGAACAGTAGGCATTCCTACCCATATAAGATCTAAGCCACCTATGATTAGGCACTATTAAATGACATGCATAATGATGTGCACACCCATCATTTAATAGTGCCTAATCAAAGGTAGCCTAGATCTTTTAAGGTTAGGAAAGCCCATCATTCCCCTTGTTAGCTGCTGCTATGAGATTGACTTACTGGAAAGATATGTTTATATTTGATGTGTCAAAATAAAACGGGGATTGTACTACTTGCATTCATGATGCAGAAAGGTGATGAGCTCACCAATTTTTTTATGTGAGGAGGAATAGTGAAGAATGAATACCAGAGGGGGACTGAGAAGGCCACTCTTGCAAGGTACTGCTACATTCAGGGAAGGGGGAAGACAGAAGAAGAGAAATATGAGCAGATTACTGTGAGAAATAAGATGTGGGCTGCCAGCACCTTGATCACTACCTGACCCCGTTGTCCTGGCCAACATTCCCCTTCCCATAAAACCAGTTCATGCAATTGTCCAAGGCTGTGTGCGGTTATTAATGTATGAAATGGCTGCCACTACACGTTCAGTCACTTCACTATCAGTCTACATAGAAACATAGAAACATAGAATTTGATGGCAGATAAGGACCGCTTGGCCCACCCAGTCTGCTCATTTCCCTACCTAATGGATAAGTTGCAGATCCTAGTTAACCAGCAGCCTACTTCTTCCTACCCCCACCCCCTAGAATTGCCTTATGACTGTCCCATGCATGCTTGAATTCCACCACTGTTTTTGACTCCACAACCTCCTTCAGAAGGCCGCCCATGCATCCACAACCCTCTCGTGAAAAAATACTTCCTAAATTACCTCTGAGGCACCCCCATCTTCAAATTGTGCCCCTTGTTCTGCACACCAATTTTTTGAAAGATGCTACCCTCTTGGACTTTGTTGATCCCTTGAGGTACTTGAAAGTTTCTATCATGTCCCCCTCTCCTCCTTTCCTCGAGGCTATATGTATTAAGCTCCTTAGGTCTCTCTCTTCATATGTCTTCCAGTGCAGACCCTGCACCATTTTAGTTTCCCTCCTCTGGACAGCTTCCATCCTGTCTATGTCTTTGCGGAGATTGGGTCTCCAGAACTGCATGCAGTACTCCAGATGGGGTCTCACCAGCTGTCTGTACAGAGGGATAATAACTTCCTATTTTCTACTGATGATGCCTCTCCCTATGCATCCCAGTATCCCCCCAGCCCTCCTTGCTGCCCTCTCACATTGCTTGCCCACCTTTAGGTCATCTGATATGACTACCCCCAGGTCCCTTTCCATTTTTGTTGTTGTTAGTATCTAACCCCCCATTGTGTACTCTTCCCCTGGGTTTTTGTTTCCCAGGTGCATTACCTTGCACTTCTTAGCATTGAATCTAAGCTGCCATACATTTGACCATTCCTCTAACCTTGCCAAGTCCCTTCTCATCCTTTCCACCCCACCATGTGCATCAGCTCTGTTGCAGATCTTTGTGTCAACTGCAAAGAGACATACTTTTCCTTCCAGTCCCTCTGCAATGTCACTTATAAAGACATTGAAGAGGACCAGTCCTAATACTGAACCCTGCGGCACCCCACTAGTAACCCTCCTTTCTTCAGAGTGAACTCCATTTACTATTACTCTCTGTGTCCTATTCTCCAGCCAATTCTTTACCCAGGCTGTCATCTTGGGACCCACTCCCAGGCTGGCTAACTTGTATATTAATCTTTTGTGTGGGACTGTGTCAAATGCCTTGCTAAAGTCTAGTATTTCTTGTAAAGCACTTTGGGATACAATGTGTATGAAAACCACTACATAAATGCTAATTTTTATTGTTATTATTTCCCATGTAAAAAGAAGACAAGACAAGCATATATTTGAGTTTTGAGAAAGTATAAACTCTAACATTAGACTGCACAAGAACTTTACTACAAAAAAAAATGGTGGATCTAGGGGGTGGTGAAAGGTGTGGCTGCATCCCCCCATATAGTAACTTACTTGCTTGCTGTTGCATTTCACTTTGTTGAAGAAGTCTGATTTATTGATTGGGCAAATATTTATATTCAAACTATGGATTACATTTGTAGGTTCTCTCAAAAATGTACTAGAAAAGAATAATAGCAGATAATATAAAGGTTTAATAAAAAATGTTAAAAAGTGCATATTAAGCATGCACACCACCTCAGCACCCCCATTGTAACATCCTGGATCAACCATAACCACTAGACCACCAGGTTATTCAAGATTTGTACTGCATTGTGGTTTGCCACAGAGAAAGTCGATTGGATTAAAACATATTTTCAGCATGTTAAAGTAAGCAAAATGAACAGAACCATAGCCTGACATGTGCATTATACAAAATAATGCACATGGTTTTGACCGTTTAGGTGAAACAATCCTATACAAAGGGAAAAATGAACTAGTTTGC
The DNA here is from genome assembly GCA_016271365.2 of Neoceratodus forsteri. NCBI lineage: Eukaryota > Metazoa > Chordata > Ceratodontiformes > Ceratodontidae > Neoceratodus > Neoceratodus forsteri. The sequence goes on along the minus strand of CM057449.1, from coordinate 601,852,027 downwards.
ACTATAGAGAGCCATATATCTCACTGACTTTGGCTCAAATTTTGTCATCACATAACACATTCGACAGCCATTTTAGGAAGCAGGTAAGACAGTTTTTTTGAAATTGGAAGGCTGATTTTACAATTTTCAAATGCTCTCGAACAACATTTAGGTCAATTGTGTAAATGTAGTTTTAGCAGTAATGAATACAGCAGCCTTTCCTTTAGTCACTTACAGATTCAGATTTTTGAATAGTTTGTTGTCAAAATGTTGTTTAGGTATCCTTTAACAAAGATACAGGTCTTGTTCACTGCATGTAGAAGACAAGTTGTAGTCAGAACCGATATGGCTGTGGAGAGCTTTTGGGATGCTTTTATCTAATATTTCTAATGGATTTGCACAATGCAGATCTGCTGAGAGGCAGTTTCAATGTGGTCTTCCTTTTACACATTTTTACAATGTATTTTCCTAGACTATGCATGCTGATTGCTATATATTTAGTCTGGATAGTTCACAGAAGAAATGGCATCTTATTTTTGGGTGGTGGAGCACTGGCAGTAGGAGGCTGGAATATGTCATACATAGGCACAAGCTGTGTCCACGCGATAATGCCCAGTGGCCATACACCTCAGGTGCTCACATACAGATCCTTCATCCCAGTGTCTGCACTGCTCAGTGTGGGTGACAACCGATGCTGTACCCACTCACACAGGTCTCGGAACAGGCATGTTACAGCCAACCTCCAATTTGTTTGTACAATCGGGGAACCGCGGATGCACCATCTATAGCCTGGAGGGTACACTGCAAATGGAACTGCAGAATATCGCACCCCATGGCACCCAGGATGCCTCCACAGTCCAGAGGGTGGCATGTTACACAGCGGAACAGGAGAGAATGTGGGTCTGCAATGGTGTATAACAGCAGGAAGATACAGCATCGACAAGGCATGCATTGGAGATATGTCATTTCCCTCTTACGGTTTGAAAGGGACATATACACAGCTGCATACACTGGTGGGTTTGCAGCTTTCATAGTGCTCCAATGCATGGTACAGCCACTTGGGTCATTCCAAAGTGTAGGTTCCTGGCCTGGGTCCAGTGCAGTCAGTGACTGGTCATGGCAGGGTGTGGAAGGCAGTGCCAGTCTCCACAACAGATCAGGCATGAGGGGAGTGGGGGTGTCTACATACCAAGGTGGTGGGTGGGGGTTCTCTATGCTATGGATATGGACCGTGGTTTCCTCTGGTGGAACTGGTTCTGGGGGGGGCTGTACACTATACAGCTCTTCAGGGATGGAGTTGGATTGATTGGGGATGGGAGTGGGCACCTCTAGTCCACCAGGGCTGCCAGGCTGCTGTGCACTTGGGTGCACTTCTGAAGCCTTCCTGTGGGTGGCTGGCTGAGTTAAGCCAGCTATTCATGGCCTAACTGTGGGCCGTGCTGCTCTGGACTGCAAGGGGGCCATCCCCACTGAGTATGCTGCAGCATGGCATATGCATGGTAAAGCACCCTCGACTTACACGGCATACTATTTGTGTGCACCCTGGCCCATTCCCTTGTGGCCAGTGCATATCGCACATTTGAATAGCAGGCTGTGGTGCATTGTTGGAGTTGCGCGGCACATCTCCCTTTTCCACCGAGATGCACTGTGCATCTCCATTGAATCCGGGGGCCCTGGAATAGGATGCTATAAAGAAATACATTATCAAAATGGTAAAATCATGGCCCCACTGAAAACAAGATATTGCATCTAATCTGGGACAGCCTGAGTAAATACAGTGTAAAAATGTGTAAATGAAGATCCCTATGACAATGAGCTGTAGCATCTCCCTTGTGCTATCCAGGATACAAAATATAGGATAAGAAATATTTAAAGGAAATCTACTCTAACTGAACTTCACTGTGTTTACTGACATAAACAGTTTCTTTATTGTTTTATAACATATTAGAATGCAGTATTCATTTTTAATGTTGTGGCCATTAGGATGATGTGTGCTCTGTGTGTGTGTGTGTGTGTGTGTGCGTGTGTGTGTGTGTGTGTGTGTGTGTGTGTGTGTGTGTGTATGTGTGTGCTGTAGCTCAATATATTTTTTTTCTAAAATGCACAGTAGAACATGCCTGCTGATTGCTACATATTTAGTCTGGGTAGTTCACTGAAGACCTGGCATATGTCTGAAACAGTGCCCATCAGATACTGTCTTTAGAGGTTAAACAAAAGTGTAAATTATAGATTTGCTGGGAAAGGGATAACATTTATGGAGTACGAATTTTTCTTGAAAGACAATAGATTGCCAAGTAAAACTAGTAGGAAGAAGCTGTTTAAATGCTCAGTATTTAAATATGCAAGTTGTTGCATTCTGAGGGGAGTAAACAAATCTCCAGTTTAAAAGGCAACCAATATTTAAAAAATATTTAACAAGCTGTTTCAGTTTCCTAATGGCATCTGATAAGCAGCTTGGAGTTATGTCTCCAATATTCTTTACAGAAAGAAGGGAAAGGGGAGTATTTTATTTCAGTTGGCATGGAAGGATACATTGAAAAGTCCAAAACATGTGGTCCACAATACTCCATTTTCCACCCACAGCCATACAAAAAAAAAGTGTGGAAATTACAGTTGGACCCACAAAATGTTGTAAACTGAGATTCTGAGAAATGCTTGTGGCAGGAATTAATCCAGGTAAAATTCTCACTTATGGAAGGAAGGGACCAAATTTCCAGTTAAGTTCGTCAATTTGACAATACATAGTTTACTAATGCACATGCACAGTATACGTACATTCTTTGTTAACAGATGCATTTGATGGATTTCATTTTGGCAGTTTGTTTTAAGTTACAGAATGGCATGGCATCAAACCATCATAGTTTTCATTTGTTAGGATTCATGGGCAAACGGTTTACTGTATGCTGTTCTTATTTACCCATGGCTCTCACTTGTTCCACTCCCCTTTGAGTATTGAGTGTTACACCAGCTGCCAAGGACTGATGGTGGGGGAGGAGGGGTTAGCGCAGGTAGAAGGTTTGGACAGCTTATTGGAGGATTTTAGGAGGACATTGGAGGAACAAATTGTGCAAGCAGCATGGAGGGGTCAGATGAGGTCTGGCCTGTGGTAGCTCAAGAGGAGCACAGTATGAAGGTAGTTGGGCAAAGGGGGAAGAATTCATTTCTCCTGAAGAACTCCCTGTTCAGTGTGAAAATGGTGGACCTCAAGACCTGAGCCTACATGGGGAGTAGTGTTGTGCGAAATGTAAAAATTTCACCCAGCAAAATATTTTGCGTAATCCCCACATTACACAAAATATTTCAAGGGTGCGAAATACAAAATACTCCCGGGTGAAATGCATAATTTCACCTGTGAAATGCTAATCTCACCACCTGTGGGTGAAATTCCACATTTGAGAGAAGGGGGAACAGCTTGATAAAAATAAAAATTAAAAAAAAAAGTGTTTACCCCCCTCACAAAGACCCCGCATCCCTGGTATCTAGTGGTCCTACAGCCCGACTCACGATAGGAGGAATTCCCTCCCCCCCATTGAGATTCAGCCATGTCCCCCATCCTCATAATTTAAAATAAAAATGTATTTCCTTGGTGTCCAGTGGCCACACCTCCCTGGCTGATCACCAGCCAAATGAAGAATAGAATCCCCCATCCTGAGATTCACAGCCATCCCCCCCCCCCATTGTCCATAAGTGCTGCCAAAATCAGTAATAAGTTCATTAACTTAAAAAACAACCTTTCCTTGGTGTATAGTGGTACATGCTCATTCATTGAAAAGGGCTCACTCACTCGGGCTCATTTGTAAAGAGCTCAGTGAGGCTAAGGCTGTGGAAGTGAGTGGAGGGCTGTACTGGTTGCCCATGGTGGTACTAGATGGGGGGGTGCAGGGGGCTACTGACTACTACCTACCACTGGACAGGCTGGGGGGGCCACTAGACACCAGGGAAAAGTTATTTTTTTTAATTTAATGAACTTACTTCTGCAGTCGGCAGCACTTACTGACAATGGGGGGAGGGGGACTGGTGTAAATCTCGGAGTGGAAGGGGTTCATTCTTTATTTGGCTGGTAATCGGCCAGTGGGTGGGGCCACTAAACACCAGAGAAATGTATTTTTATTTTAAATTATGTGGATGGGGGACAGGGCTGAATCTCAGGATGCAGTATATCGCAGTGGGTTGAGGCTCTGAGCTACAGATCTAGAGACCAGGTTTGAATCTAACAGCCACCTAAGTGCATTCTGTGTGATCCTGAGCAAGTCACTTAACTTTCTAGTGCTCCCAGGTCACATCTGGAAACAAGCTTTGGCTTAGTGTGCTATTCCTGGTTAAACGATGTTCACTTTCACTTTCCCTCAGCAAGGGTGGAAGATTCTTCCTATTGTGGGCCGAGGGGTGGGACCACTAGACACCAGAGATGTGTGGTCTTGGGGGGGGGACACATTTAAAAAAAAAATATGCACAAAATTCTGCATTTAGCACTAGCGAAATTCCAGTGAAATGTGTGAATTTTGCAAAATATTTCACAGGGTGAAATTCCTGATTTCACCAGAATTTTGCCAGTGAAATAAAATTTGCCTGCATTTCTAATGGGGGGGGTCATGTTCCAATCCCATCAGTACATACTGCAAGGACAGCGGTGCCGGACGGGGGGGGTGGCCACAGGAGCTTTGGCTATATGACCTTCACAGTAACCACTGGAGATACCTTGGCATGCACCTAATGGGGCCTAAGTTGGTGGGCAGTGCAGGTGCCTGAGGTATTGTGCATCCTCCCAGCAGTGCACACTGCTCAATTTATGGTTAAGTATTAATCATTATTAAATAAACACATGACTGTGGCCATTTCCTCCAGGGTCTGTGTGGGTGTCTTGATTTGGAAAAGAGGGGTAGGGAATAGGCGCTACTGGACAAAAAGGAAAGGACTCAGGGCATCATCATTTTCTCCTGCATTTTGAAGATCATGGAATCACTATTCTCACACAAAATAAGCCCTCATTATTACCTAAAATTGCAACACTGCTATACATCCTTTCCATACAAAGTTCTCTAATTCTCATTATTGGTAATCTACAGATCTGTAAGGTGCTTTGGACAATAATGCCTTTCTTGACCAGATAAAATTTTGCAGGATGAAGAATGCCAAGAAAGTGTGCCTGTGAATAAAACATTGGCGCATTCTGGTGACAGGCCGTTGTTAGACTTATGTGGAAGAACCAGTTCTCTTACACCCAAAAATATTGAGATGGAATTTTAAAATTCTTCCTTGCTGGGAGAGCATAAAAAATGTTATTTCTGCAATTTAAATCAGGGTACCCTTTGGGACCACAGCTTCTAATGATGTCACACAGTGTAGCAACACTTAAGTTAAAATACACAAATTAGTAAATAAATCACAAACAATTAAAAAGCTCCTTGTTGCTATAGTGGCATACATTTTGAAAAATATTTTATTTACAAAGAAAAAAATTACATGAAGCCATAACTTAAAAGCAATACTAGTAGCTCATCATGAGAACAATGAAGATTAACAGGCAGAAGGTAAGAATGTGCAAACCTAATAGTTGTAGCAGGATGTACCCAGAAATAAGCACACCAAGCACTGAATCATTTATTGACTTAAGTATATGTGCAACATCCATCATTCTGTGCAAATAAAGTAAACCTAATAACATTTAATTAAGGAAAAACTGCATATTTTGAGTTTTGAGATTAACAGAGTTGGCCATATCATAAAACAAACGGTGTTGTCACATTGGCCCAAAGCAAGAGTTCCATTAGAACCTTCTGCTGTCCAGATGACCATACCTTTACTCCTTGTTTTCTGTGTCTCTGTCCATTTTGTTAAAGGATTTATTTTTGAATAGGTGCATTTTTTCATCTTTTTCAGTTTGCATTAACAGGCCCAGTCCACAGTACTCTATACACCTCCAATGAACGTATATGGAGAGAACCCAGATGCATTGAGGCCCCTCTGTGCAGTTGCAGAGGCCTCTGTGCATCCACTAAGTCAAATAAGCCACCTACAAAGAGTGTTACAACATCAATCAGCATCTCTACGCTTGAGATTGAGTAATGTTTTCACAAAGGATGGGAGTAATAGGGATGGGTGAAGTCCATCCACAAAACTGCTCATTGACAGTGTTTGAAGAAATGGCAATCTGTTTTCAAGATTTGAAATTTTGTGATAGCACCAGCAATTCCTATTCTATTTTTAGGATTCTACAGGGATTCTACTGCCACAGTATTTGTATGTGTGTAAATATGCAGAATAAAAAAAGAGTAACTATATATAACAAGTTAAATAAAGGAAAATGAAAATAGTACAGGAATAAGTTTACAGAAAAATACAGGCTTGCTAGATTCCCTAATCTGGTTAAATTTCTGTAAAATGCTTTGCTTTTACCAGTGTATAGAAAGTCCAAATTTCTGCATTTGATAGGGGGTTTCTGGTAAAAAAAAAAAAAGGAAAAAGAAGTGACCTTGTTCATCTACTGTGCTTCATGTAGTCTTCATGGTGCACTAAGAAAACAATGCTATTTGTGAGTAGTTTTCACTTGAAGTGGATGAGCTGAATCTTCACGTAGTCTTGCAATGGCAAAACTTCACTAGCACAGTGCAGTATACTGTATTCTGTGAAGTACTGTATGCACCAGAGAGCAGGCCACATGCTGTAGATAAAGTTCTGTCCAAAAGAAAGGTCACACAGTGCACACTGCTGTAGAAACACATTCCTCTGTGGGGCCTCTGCTTGCATAGTCAGGGAGCAGAAGCATGATTATTTAAAACAGAAGTCAGATGTGTTTTTCAGGTAGTTGAACAAAATCAGTCACACTGGGTTTAAAATAGTCTTTGTTAACTGCTGAGTTTTGGTGCTAAGACTTTTTTAACTAGGATACGAGAAGATTTTAATTACAAGAAAATATTTTAGGACATATTTTGAGAGGTTTTACTCAGCTTATTGTGATCTGATAAGAGTGCCTCTGAGCCAAATCTGGTTGGAGTGTGTAGAGTCAGCTATCCATGTCAATACTGTTTGACTATTTCAAATATTTTAAACTTTCAATGTGTGTTTGTGTTTCCTTTTTGTCAATGCAGCTTTTTGTTTCATGATCTGTGTTTCTGACCATTGATTTTTAGTGGCCAGTGGCCACCATATCCGTGATACTGAAAGACATTTATTTATTTACTTATTTTGCATTTGCATTTGATAACCAGGTTGACTCCTCAGTAGAAACTTGCCCATTTCCTGCAGTGACTCAGCATAGTAAACACAAAAATGTCATATATATATATATATATATGTATATACACACACACACACACACACATATATATATATATATATATATATATATATATATATATATTCATTGCAAAAGCTCCGTTCAGCAGTTAAGGTTGATTCCACATCAGCAAAAGTCTGGACATTCAATGTTAGGGTTACCAACCCTACCGCCCCCACCTCCCAACCTCCACAGACCAACAGGTGTCAGGGTGTGCATTGGGGTCATCAGGTCTGACTCTTACCCCATTCTCCTATACTGTACCATCTCACCTTGTTTACACATGGAAGGTGGTGAGGGTTAGGGCCGATGACCCCAAGGTACACCCTGATGCCTGTTGGCCTGTGGAGGTTGTGGGGTGGGGTGGGGAGGTAGGGTTAGTAACCCTAAAATCAAATTTCCAGACTTTTGTTGATGTGGAATCAACCCTAACTGATGCATTAACTGAGTTATTTGAAAGAATTTCCCTTGTTTTTGAGAAAGTGAAATGTTACTCATATGGTATCCATAGCTGGGAGGGCCCTGTGCTCCCGGTTTTGCATAATGGGATCCATAGTTGTAAGTGCGGGCCTTCAGGGTCCTGCACTCCCACCCATCCACAAGTGTAGAGACATAGAGCAGGAGGGCCTTGTGCTCCCAGTATTGCAAAATGGTATCCATGGGTGGGAGCATGGGCTCTCCTGGCCCTGCACTCCCACCAACCCATGAGTGTAGAGGCATAGCATAGAATGGTCCTGTGCTCCCAGTTTAGTGTAAATGGTATGCATAGGTAGGAATGTGGGCCCTCTGGGCTCTGTGCCTCCACCTACTCATAAGCACAGATACACAGCTAGGGCCTGGAGGCATTCCAAGTAACCCCTACACTGTAAATGTGGCAATATCTCAGTAACCATAACAACTTTGAAAGACAATCCTTTGCAGTTGTATTCATGAATTCAACATCTTCATCAGTGACATTGCACAGGATCTAGAAGGCAGAATTTCACTGTTTGCTGATGACACAAAGCTCTGTAACAGAGTAGACACACCAGAGGGTGTAGACAGAATGAGAAGGGACCTGCAGAAACTTGAAGAATGGTCAAGGGTTTGGCAGTTGAAATTCAATGCAAAGAAGTGCAAGATAATGCATATGGGGCACAAAAACCCTAGCACAATATATCAGTTGGGGGTGAGGATATAGCATGCACCAAGCAGGAAAGGATCTTGGGGTTGTCATCTCTGATGACCTCAAGGTAGGGAAACAGTGTGACAAGGCATCAGGTAAAGCAAATAGGATGCTGGGATGTATAGGCAGGGGCATCACCAGCAGGAAAAGGGAGGTCATAATTCCGCCATACAAGACACTAGTGAGGCCCCACTTGGAGTACAGTGTACAGTTCTGGAGACCATACCTACGTAAGGACATAGACAGGGTAGAGAAGGTTCAGAGGAGGGCAACAAAGATGGTGCATGGATTGCATCCACAAGTCCCATGAAGACAGGTTGAAGGAACTGAACATGTACTCCTGGAGGAGAGGAGGAGAGAGGGATATGATAGAGACATACAAGTATCTTACAGGGAGAAACAGGGTGCAGGAAAACACTATTTTAGCGAAAAAGGTGTTCCAGGACTAGAGGGCATGGGATGAAGTTGGAGGGAGGATGATTCAGAGGAAACATGAGAAAGAATTTCTTCACAGAACGGGTGGTGGACAAGTGGAACACCCTGCCAGAGGAAGTGGTGGGGCTGAAACAATCACGGGATTTAAGAATGCATGGGATAGACATAAAGGAATTCTAGAGGTCAGGGGTAAGGGGAAACGGACTTCTAGGAAAACAAACTGAACTTACAAGCTCAAATGGGCAGACTGGGTGGGCCATAGGCCCTTATCTGCCGACACTGTCTATGTATCTATGTATCTATGACCTAGCCACTTCCACACATGTTTAGTACACCCAGCTGCACTTAGCGAAACATCTCTGCCTTGAACCATTTTCGAGATATAGGTGCCAAAAGGCACCGCGGCCACCACAGTGTTATCCTACAGTATGGGAAAATTTACAACTTCGGACTGCTGGAACTCTGGAACATTTTTTCACCTTACCAGCAAAAGGCATATCTGTGGTGCAAGGGCTTGCCACCCTGCATATTTCAGTCCAAAGTCCTAACCATTTTCTTGCTATGAAGTGGCAAAGAAACTGCTTTTGAGGCTGTTGAACTATGGAACTTTCACAAAAGTTCTGCAGAACTTCATGAAAGTTCCATTGGTTTAGCTGGGGGAGTTTTGCCAGCATTCGGGACTTCCATGAAAGTCCCTTCATTTTAAATCCGGGTCTTTCGTGAAAGCACACGCTGAACATTCATGAAAGTCTGTGGAACGTTTGTGAAAGATCTATGGCTAAGATGGCAGAAAAATTGAAAAATCATATTTCCAGGCATCCTTTCAGAAAACTGATGCCAGGGTTTTGTTCCTAGGCCACTGTGGGTGTTTACCTAGGGGCAGTATTTTTTGAACTACATCATTTTTTCTATGTTGCTGACTGAAAACAAGATGGCAGATTTGTAAAAGTACCAATCCCGTTTGTGAAAGTAAAAAGTGCTTTCATGAAAGTAAAAAGTGCTTTGGAGGGCAACATATAATTTTTCCCATAGGCTATTATGGGAAACTTTAAATTTTAATTACTTTTGAATGGATTAATATTTTTTCAGCAAACCTTCAAAAGGCACTTCCCTGACCTAGTCATTATATACCCTGAAAATTATGGATCAGATGAACAAACCATTCGTCCTGTAAAGATGAGCAAAGAATTTGCCAAAATTGCCAAAAAAGTGATGTTTTTCACTTTTTTTGGCACTCAACAGCTCCACAATCACATATCCGATCAGAAAGCAACTTACCAGATCCAGAGATCTGTGGTAGCAGACAGAAAATACAAAATTACAGGCAAATTGGATAAATGGTTGCAAAGTTATTAAAGTGCAAAATTTGAGGCTTTAACATTAATGTGCCTACTCAACCCTAACTATACATGCACTACTGTATATTTATTATATATTATACTGTGTATATATATATATATATATATATATATATATATATGCACATATTCATTGCCAAAAACTTCATTAATGCATCAGTTAGGGTTGTTAATAAAGCAACAAAAGTAGGGAAATGTGGCATTAGGGCTTCCAATCCTATCACCCCACCCCAACCCTGCAGACACTGACAGGCATCAGTGGTGTGCCTTGGGGTCTTCAAGCCTAACACTCACCCCATTTCATCAGTAAATAAGCTGAGATGGGCAAAGTATAGGAGAATGGGGTGAGCATTAGGGCTGATGACCCCACGGCACCACCATGTGACACCTGTCTGTGTCTGCAGGGTGGGAGTGGGGTGTTAGAGTTAGAAACCTTAACACCACATTTCCCTACTTTTGCACTATAGTAACAACCCTAACTGGTGCATTAACAAAGTTTTTTTGCAGTGAATTTCTGGACTTTTTAAGATAGTATCATCATATCCTTATGTGTACCATGCCTCCACAGATGCGTATCTGTATATAGCTGTGGAAGCACAGGGCCCTCTGGGCCCTGCACTTCCATTTATAGGCCAATAGTGACCAAATTGTCAGCATAGCCATCTTATTGCCCTATCATATCAGATGACCTAAAGGTGGGCAAGCAATGTGAGAGGGCAGCAAGGAGGGCTGGGTGATACTGGGATGCATAGGGAGAGGCATCATCAGTAGAAAACAGGAAGTTATTATCCCTCTGTACAGACAGCTGGTGAGACCCCATCTGGAGTACTGCATGCAGTTCTGGAGACCCAATCTCCACAAAGACATAGACAGGATGGAAGCTGTCCAGAGGAGGAACTAAAATGGTGCAGGGTCTGCACTGGAAGACATATGAAGAGAGACTTAAGGAGCTTAATATGTATAGCCTCGAGGAAAGGAGGGAGAGGGGACATGATAGAAACTTTCAAGTACCTCAAGGAATCAACAAAGTCCAAGAGGGTAGCATCTTTCAAAAAGAGTGTGCAAGAACAAGGGGCACAATTTGAAGATGGGGGTGGCTCAGAGGTAATTTAAGGAAGTATTTTTCAAGAGAAGGTTGTGGATGCATGGAACGCCTTCCGGAGGAGGTTGTGGAGTCAAAACAGTGGTGAAATTCAAGCATGCATGGGATGGTCATAAGGCAATTCTAGGGGTGGGGGTAGGAAGAAGTAGGCTGCTGGTTAACTAGGATCTGCAGCTTATCCATTAGGTAGGGAAATGGGCAGACTGGGTGGGCCAAGCAGACCTTATCTGCTGTCAAGTTCTATGTTTCTATGTTTCTATGTTTCTATCTCATAAACCCCAGTACAGAACATTTTTAAATCCAAGTCAAAATGCAGTTCTTTGCAACTGCAATGTCTTTCTGTGCCACAGATGTGAAAACACATTTTAGGCAGGATTGAAAATATGACAGCTGTAACATACATGAGGTCAGGTAATAAGAAGGCTATGTTGAAAATCTGGGGTCAAAATATTTAAAATTTCTGAAGGTACGAGTGGGCGTAACGAAATTGCAACAAATGGTCATAACTTTGGCATTTTTTTCATATTTTGACCCCAAATTTTGAACATAGTCTTCTTATGACCCCACCTCATGAATGCCATAGGTGGAAATTTTCAAATCCATGCCAAAACATGAGTCCATGCCACAGGTGTGAAAAAATATTTCAGGCAGACTATGAAAAGTGACAGCTATACTGTTCATGAGATGGAGTGAAAAAATTGCTATGTTGAAAATTTGGACTCAAAATATTGAAAATTACCTAAGTTATGCACTTGTGTAGAACCATGTCAACCAACGCACATAACTTAGCCATTTGTAGGCATTTTTTCACCAGATTTTCAACATGGCTTTTTTGGGACCCCTATCTCATGAACACTGGTGGTGAAATTTTATTCGGTCCCTAATGGTGATTTTGCACAGCGACTGCAAAATCACCTTCCAGGCCTGATTAATGAAATGATAGTGCCAGTGTTCATGAGGTGGGCTCCCAAAAAGCCCATGTTGAAAATTTACTCAAAAAATTCCTAAAAAATGGCAAAGTTATGAACATGAGTTCAAAACACCATTAAAATACACATCATGGAATCATGCTCAAGTATATACTTTATATGGTGATCGTAGTCATACATGACATGAGGTAAAGGGTATCCATCACACTTCTGCATTCCATTTCCTTGTTTTTCCTTTATTTAATTATCTTGAGATACTTTCACAGGCATCATTGGGTTGAAAAAAAATAAAGCTATAGCATTCTCTACCATTATTAGGATTTACCTTGATTCCACAGCTCGCAGTTCAGCTTTGAAGAATGCAGATGTGTCTCGGTCCACAAAAGATGACAGCCTATGACATCCGGAGGTAAGTATAGGGTAAGGGTGGGGTGGGGTGGAGGGGGCTCACTGGGAGGGTCATGTTAGAGGAGGGGGATGGCAGGGATGACAAGAGACTGTTTTCTTTTTTTCAGGTAAAAAAAAGAAATCAGGGGACTGTTTTCTTTTTGCAGGTACAAGTCAATTAATATTTGGGGACAATGGAAATGGGCTCCCCAGTATCCCGCATTGCTAGGGGGAGGGGGCTTGTAATGCCAATACAGAGATTGGGCCCCCCCCCAATGTTGGCAAATATTAAGAGAATGTGCAGCGGGGCAGGGGACATCTGACGGTGGGGGGGGGCATCCCGGCATCAGAATATATAAAAGAAATAATAAATACTATATGGGAATCGGAGCATGAGGAGTGCCACTAGACACCAGTGAAAGGCATGAGAGGGGTGCCACTGCACACTAGGGAAATGGCAGCTCACAGCTAAAACTTCAGCTGGCAGCATGAGTTCCAACTGTGGCTGCAGAAGTCAAGAAAATCCCATTGTTCTTACAGTATATAGAGAACATGGCAGAAGCGGTCCTCTCACTAAGCTCGGCACCTGGGATTTCAGGTGCCCAGAAAAGGTGCTTCTTGCCAAAATAAATAAAAACAAACATAAGAATGTAGCTAATTGGGTCCCTTTTAGCTAGGTTCTGATTTTTTTTAATCCATTCATTTTTATGTGTTTCCTTTCTTTTGTTTCTCTCGCTAACCAAAAAACAAGATGGTGGACACAGGAGCCCTCAGCAGCACTATTTGACCCTGTCTGTGAAAATACAGTAACTCCTGCAAAAATAAATCTATTTTCATGTAAAATATCCAACTTTTCCCTTAGGAAATAATGGGAAACTTTGCAATTTAATAACTTTTGAACAAATTAGTATTTTTTCACCAAACCTTCAAAAGGTACATCTATGAGGCAAAAACTTTCTACCCTGAAATTGTCAGACCACAACCAAAAACAGTTTCTGAGATACAGGTAGACAAAGAAATAGAAAAAAACACGTACATGTATGGATTTTTGACATTCTGTCTCAGAAACCACACAACAGATTCACATGCAATTTGCCACATCAAGGGAAATACCCAAAGAGATTATGCATTCAGAATTTCATGTATATCCGTTGACCGGTTGCAAAATTATTATGGTTCAAATATTTGGCTTTAACATAGAAGTGAGTACTCAACCCTAACTATACTAGTGCTACTGCACCACTATATATATCTATATATATATTCTTTTCTTTCTTTTCAATTGTTTAACCAGGAGTAACACACTAAGCTGAAAGCTTGTTTACAGGTGTAACTTTGGAGCACAGGGAAGTTAAGTGACTTGCTCAGGGTCACTCAGTATGCAAGTGGGGGCTGTGGGATTCAAACCCAGGTCTCCATATTTTCAGTTTAAAGCCTTAAACCACTGTGCTATACTGCCTCCTACACCACATATACATGTATACCAAATGACATTACAAGCCTTGATGCTGTTGTTGTTAAAGCAGTGACCCTAGTGGATTGAATAACAGTACACATTTAACAACTTTACAGTTCCATTGTGAGCTACATACTGTAGCAATAATGATAATGGTAGAGAATGCTATAGCTTTTTTTTCAACCCAATGATGCCTGTGAAAGTATCTCAAGATAATTAAATAAAACAGAAAAAAAACAAGGAAATGGAATGCAGAAGTGTGATGGATACCCTTTACCTCGTGTCATGTATGTCTACGATCACCATATACAGTATATACCTGATCATGATTCCATGGTCAGATGTACAGAAGCCAGCCCAGCAAATTACATTGCTGCTTCTTCCCTGTACATCCTGTTTCCATGACACACCTAACCCCTACTGTTCTAGGTTTCTTATTATCTGTCCAATCCATGTTATCCTATTAGCAGAGTCAAATAAACCCAGAGTGCCACCTGCGCTCTTGCTATAAGTTCTTAAAAAGATGTCCAGGTAAATTGAAACATAGTTGCAAAATAAAAACAAATCTTTAATGGAAAACCATCAACACCACCATTTCCCTATCCTCATGTTAATCCTCAATGGTATCACAGGTTAACAGCAAGCCCATTTAAATTGAATGCCACCTATTTTCTCACCTGCATTATAATGATTTGCACGTACAACTGTCAGAGATAAATCCCTGTAATAGGAATGCTTGCAACAGAATAATTACTCCATTCAAAATGTTGATAGACTACCATTTGCTTCACTCCTGCCTGCCTCTACATGAGAGACAGACTAACCGAAAATCTTTTCTGTTACTGTGCTCTAAGTCTGCCTTATGTTGCATTGTCACCCTTATATGACTGCTGTCAAGAGGGTCAGTAGAATGCTCAGGTTTATCAATGGAGGAAGGGTAACCAGTACAGCAGGGAAATACATTCTGCCACTTTACAAGGCCCAGGTTAATCCTCATGTGGATTATTGTATACAAGTCTTGATTTTGCAATACAAAAAGAATATTCAAGCAGTTGAGAGGGTGCAATGTAGGAAAATAAAAATGATCTTGTTATTAGATAGAGATGGATTTTGGCCTTGTGACCTGGGAAAAAATTCAGTTGCTGACCATGTTTTCTCCACTTATGTGCCCCTGCCCTACTCCCCATTATGTAACAACTCTCCTTCCAAAGGAGCAGCTTGAGGTGGATACTGATGCCATGTAGCCCCTACAACATCAAAGCTGCCCCTGTACCCACATAAGTTGCTAGTTCAGTGGGAAGAGATCTCTTACAAACCTAGAGCTTGAGCAAACTACTGCACAGCTTATGCAGAGACTAACCTGCTCAGGACTGAGTGTCATTCACACCACAAGTCAGGATCTCAATCACAAGAGCAGGTTGTGTTCCACCTGTGCTACTAAGCAGGGTGAGTAAGAGTAACCACATACATACTTCCAAGACTAGTGCAGCAGGCCACAGCAGATCATTCACTGAAAAGATAGAATTTTCATACACCAAACTCTTTGTTTACCCCTGGTATGTTCACATCTGCATTTTCCACCCTAGCACCTGACCCAGCCACTCATAGAATGTGTCCTGGGACCGTATCCTAACTGCACTGGTAGGGACCTTCAGCATGGCCATGCTACAGTATTTCCAGCTAAAGTAAAATATGGTCACAGGAAGTACTGCAGAGTAATACTCTTGCCCTCTCTCAAGACACAGGCTATCTCCTAAATGACATCTCCATGGTTAACTGGCCTTGTAACTGAAAGATGTGAGATCACTCTCAAACCATTGATACCCACAGTGCAGCACAATATACTACCAATAAGCCACTAAGCCAGCTTATCAAACTCTTTCTTCTCAGGATTTTACAAAGTCTACTTCCTTAATATTAACTAAAACAGGCATGTCTTTTCATGGTTCTTTCCATGGAAAACTAAGATTCAGCTCTGTCTGCCCAGTTTCTTCCCATAAGTGTGACATCACAGCCTTAAATACTTAGATATATAGATGATAATGGTGACAGAAAAAGGCCAGAAGGGCCACCCAGTCTAAAGTTACTGTTGAAAGAGATGTGAACTACAGCAGCTCATCACACAACACTCACTCATACATAAGGCTACTTCACCTTAGCTCCCAGCTGAATCAACACCTATGTAAATCACTTCCATTCACCTAATACTCTAAATTCTTAGCTCTCAAGTACAGTGTTACCTACTTTGATGTCAATCACTGTACGACAGTCATCTTTTTTTATTATCACTGTAAGTGCAGCATGTCTAAGAACAGCATGAACAGATCTAATGTTGGTTTTATTGGTGGGTGAGTGGAGGGCTCTCAGGAGCTTGAGCTAATGGTTCTGATCTGAGCTATATCATTTACTTAGGGTGAGGCACATAGTTGAAAGACAATACATCCAGAACTCCTCAGGATCTTAGAATATAGGAATATTTCAGAAAGTCTTTTGAATTCTTCCTGAAGATTGTATAAGCTTTTTTTTTTTTTTGGGGGGGGGGTGTCCTGTATAACATGGTTAATACTGCAGAGTCATACATTCATTTCTTAAATACTATTGGTTATGTATTAGATTTCTTAATATGTCAATTTCTTTGTTTGGAGAGTTTTTTTAATTTTCCTTTTTGTAGCAGAGAATGTTTTTCTACTTACTTGTGAAATTGGCTTTGTGATATTTGATGTGGTGACATGCCTGTAATTCTCACATTAATGTTAAATAAAATGTTTATATACAAAAAAAAGGATCACAGGATATATCATCTCCTTTACTCTAATACTATTACTGTTGAACTTATAAGCATCTTTATACAGTACAGGTATAGTAATTGTGCCCTAAAAGAACATCACAATTCATACTGTATACTGTACTTTGAGCTGGCTTTATGATTTGTGAAACTCCCAAATGGTTCATAATAGGGACTCCATCCCAACCTTCTTTTGGCCACATATGAACCCATATGGGCACCATTCTATTTTCAATACAACCAGAGACATCTGTAGGCTTTTTTTTCATGGTAAGGCAGCAGTGTTACAGCAGGCATCTCCTCCTCCTACACTGTGCAGTTCTGTCCATCTGCTTCTGATTGGCTAGGTCATCAGGTGGCAGGCAATATCATAATATTATATGATACCACATTACAAGGCTCTGCAGAGCTCCGGGATGTTCTTTTTTGCTGTTTTAATTAGACAACATTCAAATGAACAAATTAATAAATACATAAATTAACTAATTAAAATCAAACAATGTTAAAAAAGCCAATGAAGTATATAGGCTGTGGCTGCCACCCATTGTGGTTACCAGGAAGCCCCTAGTGACTAAGTGAATCATTTGTTCCTTAAACTAACTATACTATGTGAAACACTTGAAAAGATCAGTTTAATGGCTATGGTTGCCAGCTGAAATGAATAATCACCTCAGTCTACCTCTGAGTGTACTAAATGCCTCTGGGACTGATCTGGTAGTTGGTTGAGATACAGTAGTGTCTGTATTACACTGAAGAGCACCAAAAGGACAAAGCATGTGCCTGTAGCTTGTTGTTCTCAGTCTAAACTGGAGCCAATATAAAATCTTTCTTTTTGGTGCAATTGGTTGGGCGAAGCCTTGCCAACCTGCCCTACTCAAAGACTTTCATACTGCTACCCATGATGCTTTAACTGGACTCAAGGTTTTAGAGTGTATTCCTGTAACATAGTTATTTAAAGTATCAGTGCATGATAGCAGTGAAAATTTTGACCTATGTTTTTTCATTCTATTCTATTTTAGGCTGCCCCTTACCTCCTGACTTGTACAATACCCTTCTTTCCCCAGTTTGATTCTGATTTAGTACTTTTTTTTCACATTCAAAATAATAAAAGGAGCACTCCATTTAATCTAGGTTGGATCACATTTTCATTAGTATTCCAAGTTGTTTTTGAACACCTTTTGTCCCTTGAGATCAGAGAGCACTTCCTGCTGCATGATAGTTCATTTAGTCACAACATAAGTTATTTTAAACAGCTGATGTAGAAAAACAGCTGAAAATACTGATGGAAACCGAGCCATATTAAAAGGAGTGCTCCTTTTATTATTTCAAATGTGAAAAAAATATTAAGACTCAGATTAGGGAAAGAAGGGTATCATTCAAGTCAGGAGATATGGGGCAATCTAAAATAGAATAAAAGAGTATCGGTCAAAATTTTCACCACAATCATGCACTGCTACTATAAGAGCAGAATGGACACTAGGTGAATCATGTTCATCCTCCCTGCTTCATAAGCAGGGAAGAAAAAAAGTACTTTGCACTGTAATAATTCATAGGGATTCACTACCTAACCTACTATGAAGGGTACCCATTGAACCTCTTGGTAAGCAGAAATGTGTCCAGACTTGAAGGCCTGCACTGTCTGCATACATGTTGTTTGAAGAAGCACACATAAACCGAATAAACACCTTATTATTACACTTCAAGTGCTGCTAAAGATAGAGGAACCAATTCCCATTTTGCATATATTCCTTATTGTGAAAGCTACTTTGATTAATCATCATGCAAACAATGCTTTGCTCTAGGGTCAGTGTTACAGGGAGGGTTATAGATCTGAAAAGTAACTTCTAAATCCCAACAGTAGCCTGCTTTCCAGACCTCCCCAGTAAGAAAGAATTATACATTATAGACTAAAGGCCTACACTGCTTAAAAAAATTAAAACAATGTTATGATTAATTATTTTGATTTTGCAAAGGCTTGCTTATGTCATTGCCTCCCGGTTATGTACAAGTGGGCTTGTATGTTTGATGATAATGGTGATTCAGTAAAACTGGTGTACTATTTTATGGGTAAATATTAGTGTTTCTGTTTCCCCTTGCTGAACAGCTGTGTCCTAGTTCACTTGTACTGTTCAAGTAAGCTGGATATTATTATCACTAAGAAAAATGAAAACATGTTTATCTTATCACATTGCAGTTTATTGAATTTTCAAAATTCGAATTAATGGACCCACATAGTGGAAATATAACCAATTGCATTAATCTAACCATAAAATATGATATGATAGGTGCATAGCTAATTGGACCATGCAGTAATGGAAAGAGACATGTCTTGTTGGCATATGACAATTTGGTGCCTGTAAAGGGAAAGACTAAGATGGCGGTGGACACGCTGGGCTTTTCATCCATAGTCTAAAGTTTGGGAGTGGTTTCACGGAAGTTGGTCTTATCAGTGAGTGGCTCTGTGAGACTGAAGACATACAGAAATTGTTTGTGGTTTGGAGTTTGGAGCATTGAGGGTCCTAGGAGCTGCTCTGGAGTCAGTGGATGCCGGATCAGGTTGTCCGATTGATGATTAGTGGAGTGGTAGCTATGGAGAGTCAACCTGCTTTCCCTGGCAGTGGTAGACCAGTTTGCTTGCCCTGAAGACACCGGAGTTTGGATGAGCAGACTGGGGACTGTTGACTGTGGTGAGCTGGTCTGTTTTTGCCCATGGAAGTGTTTCTAGTTGGACGGGAGAAACTGTTGGAGTTTCCAGCGAATGCTGGATCTTGAGAAGTCCACTGCAGTAGACTAGATATATCCACATTTTGAGCCTGCAGCTACTGACTATTGAGTTTGATTCACTGGTGAAGGACTTGATCAAGTAATTTCCCAAAGGTAGTGTGACTCAAAAGTAAAACCTATACCAGGAGGAGAGCCAGGGTGGTGAGAGACCCTTCAGTATCTCCCAAACTGGAGACTACAACTTATTGTATTTTAGCTTGTCTGGTTTGATTGGCCTTTTCCCTGGAGAGGAGACTGTTCTGAGAATTGGATTTAAACCAGAACATGGCCTTGAAAGGGCCACATAGTGACTGGTAACAATTCACCACAGAGACCTGGCTGGATGAAAATGGCAGCCCAGTGTTGGAATCAGCATTTCCTGATGGGTTCTCTGTGATTTACTGCCAAAGAATGGATCGTAGGGGTTGGGGTGTGGCAATTTGTTTTAAATTGGACTTGAACTTCACGGCTTTCCCAATGGGAACAGCAGGGGTCCTTTGAATGTGTGGCCATTCAAGGAGTTGCAGGGGTAGCTTGCAGGATTCTTCTCATTTATCATCTCCCAGGACAGGAGAGGGAATTCTAGCAGGAAGTCACAGACTTCATCATCAGACTAGTGTTGGAGTCACACAGATGGATGATTCTGGGTGACTTCAACGCTTGTGTTGATGATGAACTCTCGCTGTTTGGACAAGACTTCCTACGATTGATGCAATCAATGGATCTGACGCCAGGAGATTACCTCTGCAACCCAAGTACACAGCCACTCTTTTGACCTTGTGTTCTCACTGGGACTGGAGGTCTCTGATCTCACAGTGGAACTGGTCATTTGGCTGGACCACTATGCCATGAGGTTCCCATTTGAAGGCCCCCTGATAGACCCTCATCCACAGAGATGGTCCAGTACCACCCTTTGAGGGATTTGACCCCATAGGGTCTTGTAGCAGTGGTGTATCTGTCAGGTGTGATGAGTGCTTGTGAGGAGCTGGGGGAATTGGTGTCGATATATATATTAGGGACTCCATCACACCAGTCCATGTTCGGCCCCTCACCTTACTCTGAAGATCCCGACAGTTTTGTTTTTAATCTGAATCCCCTCTTGTCACTGGACCTGTCCTGCCCACCACCCCCATGCCCAGGCTCCCCTTCCCAATAGACATTGCAAGCAAGCTCTGGATTGCCTCCCTGGTTGGTGCCATGGGAGCAGGACCCCCAATGGGCATCAGAGGCAGTGGACAGCACAGCTGAGTGGGTCATTATACCAGGCGTCCAGCACTTTTGTTGCTTGCTTGCCCGGGAGTGGGGACATGCAATGATGTCCAGCATCCACCCCACCCCCTAACATACCGGTGCCACTTGCAACGGTAACCCCAGCCTCCACCAGGGGTCCATAAAGCACCAGACTATCTTCCCCTCCCTCACCCCCCCGGAGAAGGAGAGCAGTTCCCAGGATGCTCAGTCTTTCTCCCCCAGCTGGCACTCCAACTCGCTGGTTAGTTCCTGAACCTGAGTCATCGGCGTCACAAGCAGAAATCCAACTGGTGCACCAGCGGTCCGGCTTCAAGATCCCAGTAATTTGACGGGACTCAGGAAGTTAAAGGCGAGTGACCAAAGTTTGGAGCAGTGCTGGATGAGATCCTGGTCTGATGGGGATAAGCTTATTTTGATGACTCATTATAAGGAGTATCAAATAGCAATTGCCCATAAGAAGGCATACTTACTGTTCAGGGAGATTGCTGCAACAATAAACAGATCATCTCTTCCAGACTGTCGACAGATTATGTATTCCAGCCTGTCTTCAGTCCGCTAGAGCCTTTTCACAATCTAAGTGTGATGAGTTTGCTCTGGATTTCACTGAAAAGGTTTTCGCTATCAGAGCTGGGATCCCTTCATGGGGGCTTGCAGTGATGAGCCAGTGATTGTTGTGGCAATCTGTCTGTTTGGACTGACTTTGACTAGTTGGCAGTCGAGGATGACATCAGGATCATCCAGGAGTTGAGGCCTACCTACTGTAGTTTGGACTCAGGTCTGATGCGCCTTCTTGTGGGGTGCGTTGATTCCATCAGCTCAGCCATCACTAGGATAGTCCGGTGTTCTTCAGTGAGGGGGTCTTTCCTGAGCCCCTTAAGGAGGTAGTGTTGAGACCTCTCTGAAAAACCTTCACTAGACTGGACTGACTAGTGAACTACAGACCTGTCTATAACCTGCCCTTCTTGGGGAAGATTGCTGAGAATATAGTGGCCTCACAACTGTAATCCCATTTGTTAACTTACAACATCTATGACCCTCTCCAGTCAGGTTTCAGGAAAAGACACAGTACTGAGACTGCCATGATTCAGGTGCTTAATGATCTCTTGGTGGTGAGTGATACAGGAGAGAATTCCATTCTTCTTCTCCTCGAGCTCTCAGCTGCCTTTGACACCATGGACCATGGGGTGCTTTTGGACTGCCTGTGGGTTCATTGTGGACTCTCTAGTGTGGTCCTCAAATGGATCCATTCTTTCCTCATCGGTAGGATGCAGAGGGTTGTCTTGGGGGCTTTTTCCTCTGGATCACTGCCCTTGCCATGTGGGGCTCTGCAGGGTTCTGTTTTGTCCCCCCTGTTGTTCGCAGTGTACATGCTACCACTAGGGGACATTATACTGGGTTTTAAATAACTGATTATCAGTTTTTTCTTGGGACAATACTAACTGTATAGAATGTATTTATATAGGTTTTCTAAAAGTGTTATGTTTGGTAAACACAGTGAGGCAAGTGGTATGCATTTTCACAATGTTTTAGAACTTTTATGAGCAAAACACTAATCAATTTTTAGAGTTAAATAAAACCCTGTTATAAGATGGTACAGACTAAGTTTCCATTGCTATGTTGATGACACGTAGCTGTACCTGTCTTTTTCACCTGAACAACAGGATGTGGTCTCAGTTTTCAATTTGTGCCTTGCTGAGATCCAAGACTGAATAAGTGCCAACTGGTTGAGGTTAAATTCTGAAAAAAACTGAGGTACTGGTGATCAAACCTGGTCACCCAAGGGTTGATGTGCAGGTTGGTCGAGTCACTGGACTCAGGCTTGAAGACTACCAACATCTCACCTCTTTTAAGGTGAAAAATCTTGGTGTTATGCTGGATAGTAGCTTGAAGCTTGAATTTCAGATGACAGCTGTGGTTCAGAGTGCTTTTTATCATCTTAGAAAATTGTTTGGATTAAACACCTGATTCCCATCACTAGTCTATGCCTTTGTGGCATCACAGCTCAATTACTACAATGCTCTTTACCTAGGGATATTGGGGGCTGATCTTTGCCACCTATAGCTAGTGCAGAGTGTGGCAGTCATGCTGCTGACTGACCTTTCAAGGCCATGTCATATTACAGCTGTGCTGTGCTCTTGGCACTGGCTCCCTGTTAGGTGGCAGATCACATTCAAACTCAGTTTGCTGACCTATAAAACCCTATATGGTCTGGGGCCCAGTTACCTGTGAGACCTCCTACAGCCCTACTGCCCTGCCAATCCCCTCTGGTCAGCCAAGGAGGCCTCCTAGTGGTGCCCAGTGCTCATTTGAAATCATCTGGTGCCATGGCTTTTTCAGTAATGGTGCTCACCCTGTGGAATTCACTGCCCCAATTGCTCAGAGAGGCCCCCTAGGTTAGTCCCTTCAAGAGGGATCTAAACACCTTTTTATTTAATAAAGCTTTTCCCTCCTTTTAATTAATTTAATTAATTTTAGCTAATTTTAACTTACTGTTGTGGGTTATGCTTTGTATTTTAATTTGTGCTCATATTGTTCATGCATCTGTAAAGCATCTAGAGTTGCAATTGAGTTAGAGCACACATTATTAAATTAAACTAAACTAAACAAAAATGTCATCTTCATATATGATGACCCATAACATTAGTTTTACCTTTAGTGGCATATGCTGCATATCACCATCACCATCATCATCATCATCATCATCATCTTCATTATCATCATCATCTATCATCTTAATCATTATCACCATTGTCATCTATTAGGACAGAACCAGGCAGGCTTATTGACTACTGTACATTCCTGCCATCTCTTGTATTTCTAAAAGGCATTTAGACTGGCTTTGAATGTTCTCAAAGTGTCTGCTTCCACTACCACTTCTAGCAAATAGTCCTAAACCTGCACTAATGAGCTGGAGAAGAAGTGCTTCCTCAAATCTAATCTAAATGAGCCTTGGTACAAAAATGTTGTTTTACCTTCGAAATATCATGAAGTCAAAGTTCTCTTGTCCCTTCCTTAGTCTATACAATGTCATCATGATACCTGTAAAACCCCTGTAATCCAAATAATACAGCTGTAGTTCAGTCAGTCTCTCCACATAAGTCTACCATACATCCCATCAGTTATCCTCTTGCCTTCCGCAGCACCCTGATCAGTTCATCCACATCCCACCTCAGATACAGTGACCATGTTTGCACCCAGCACTCTATGTGTGGCCTAACATATGTGCAATAGTGGCAGTGTGGATACCTAAAGGCTGCTGTTGGATTGTACAAGACCATTAACTGTGTGTCCATTGTATATTTGTATACATCCTGGTAGGTACTCAAAAATGCATGCTGTAATACATTTTTCATCAGGACAAATGCAAACAATAAACGTCTGCAATCATGCTAGACAGTAACAGAGCAAATGAAAGATACACTATTACCAGGACAAAAGGGAAGAATGAATATTGAGCACTTGAACAGACAGAACTATTCTTCATGAATACTGAAGGAATAATGGGATGGACTAAGACCAAAGGTCATCAAGTCACTCCCCCCCCCCCACTGCTGTCCTAGCAGTTCTATCCTGTGATATTATTCTTTTTCAGATATTCATCCAGTTAAATCATGAAGCTTCATACTGTTATCTGCTTTGATTGTCAACTGCGTTAATTTCCCCACATTCCTAATAATCTATACCTGAAATACTTCCTTACATCTTGTCTTACCACTGTGTTCTTCAGTTTGACATTGTGCCCTCTCATTTTTGTATTGGGAAACAAAATGAATAACCAGCTGGCATTTGCTTTCTCTGTGCAATCCAACATCTTTAACATCTCTATCATGTTGACATAGATCATGTACCAATGAAAAAAGATACAGCACCACAGGAGGGCCTTACAGCTCCTGGAAGGGCAGTTATCTTGTCTTAACCACACCCTGGAGTGCTTTTTTATATATGACATGGGTAACCCATGAAATAATTTAATCAAAAATTACCATATTTTTAAATTTAAAACAGTTATTTTCTGTTGTTATTAGTAACAAGTAACAAACAGTCTGTCCCTGCCTGTTAGTCATCTGTCTTTCTATGCATTCAGAGGAAGGAATGCTTGATTATTATGGAATACCGGAATTCAAACTTCTGCAGAATTCCTTTGGCAAAATGTTTCCCCATCACACACAACAGAAGGCCTTATATGGAGATAAGGTCTCAAATTTCTCTCTGACAGGGTAAGCAGCAGAGATTGCCCTGGCAAACTGGTAACGATAGAAGGGTGGATTTTCATGGTCATTAAAGAAAACTCAAGAATTAAATCTCTGAATAGTACTTCATTTTTTAAATGTCGTTATGTATGTAAGGAAGAAATCATGAGAGGACTAATATTTTGATGTATTTATTTATTTTTCTAAATTTAAGGGAGATTTACTTTTTAAGGCCTTGTTGAAGGTTTTCAGTAAGAGTAAAAGTGGCAGACATGTTTGCGATGGTAATCAGGGATAAGTGAAATACTGTAAGTTATGACTTCTGTATGTGATTTGCTGAAATACCAATTCCCACTAGTGCTTCTTTTACCCAACATTAAGCTGAGGTAAACCAGCCTGTCTCAGCCAATTAGCAGCAATGATTTTCCCTGCCAATATTATAAAGTCACAATAATCTAAACCCTAAATGAAAGCAAAGGTTTCAGAAATATCACCCAGAGAAGATTTTAGCCTGTCTAGCATCTTAAAGCTCACTGGCAAGGTATTATAGTCTAATACTAAAAGTACTAAACAGAGAAGACATATAGAAACAGAGAATAAGAACTAACAAGAACATTAATCCACAAAGTCCTCCATGAAGTCCTATAATTGATTAGATTACTCCCTAACCAGTCGAAAGGTGTCCCATTGTGTTCCAAACCCAGCTATAGTTATATAGTAGCATTGATCACATTATTTAGTAGATTAATTGTACCATCCACCACCCATTTAGTTTAGTAACTGGACTGCAAAACAGGAGTCTATAGTTTTGATTTCCACTTCAGCAATCAAATCACTGTTTAACCTTGAGCAATTCATTTGGCCTTCCTACGCTTTAGTCATTAAGTTTCCAAAGGGGTGGAAACATGATACCACTGAAAATCGGGTGCTGCATCCCAACTGAGTTATCCTGTGTAAAGAAACTGTGACAAGTACTGTATGTAATGTGAAGATAAGGATGATTTTATTTTACCTATTGCACTATTTCTTTGTTCTGTAATGTGATTAGCTGCTATACAGGAGAGTAAAGGTACACCTTAGATGGGCTTTTCTGCTAAAATTAATTGTCAAGAAAATAAAGATGGTATATGACTGTTAAATATAAAGGAAATCATTATTTCACCCATAGGATAGACAGTTCATAAATAATCAGGTAACAGCATTAAGGAATAGATACATACAAAGAAAGACATGGGTATATATACTGTAGATGAAGACTGAGGAGGCCAAAAGGAAGAGAAACAAATATAAACATAAATTTCAAAATTTTCTAAACTCATTCTCAGAAACCAGTTGAGTTCTAAATGTTACAGCTTCAAAAAAGAGCTCTCACTGCACTATGGGCTCTTGTCAGTGATTTTTATTTTAATAGCTTACGAGCTAGTGATGAGGCAATCAAGATGATAAGTTATGCAATATTACACAGATATACTTGTCAGTACTTTTTTGCTAGCAAATGTAATGAACTGAGTTCTTTATCCTCAAATATCTTACCCTGCAGCTATTCTTGTCAAGAACTATGTTCTCAGTAATGCAGAGACTTTTGATTCAGCTAATGATACACTGGACACTCACTAGAAGGATATTTTTTATAAGGCTATCTTTGATATAGCTGTACATTGACTCCATGTCATATAAAAGGGCTTCCATACCCCCCCCCCCCCCAAAACCTGAACACATTTTTCAATCCCAAGAACAGTGGGTTCAATGTTGTTTGAATCTTAATGATACTGACTGCTGGCTAAGAAATAGATTGTAGTTTTTCAGTGAGTGTCACTAAACTAGCTTTATATCACTCAAAACCTAGGTTCAAATCCTGGATCAGCTGACAAACAAAATGAGATCACTAGTCTACATGCCATTTCTGATTAAATGTAGTCCACAATCTCCAAAAGACAAAATCTACAGCAAGGCCTGTATACTTCTGGTTAAAGATGCAGTAAGGCCACATTATAAAGCCTACTGGCATATTAGTAGAGCTATCACTACTATCAGAAGTGAGCTTGAGTCATCAGAGACTGTGCAGGGAAAGGATTATTGAGCATCTGAGCAAATCCTTTTCTCAGGGGAGAGTGAAATGCACATCTCACTTCACTAGTGTCACCTGGATGACCACAAGTGGTTGGTGTAGGTTCAGGAGCCCACAGGTTGCACTGGGAGAGGACAGTATGTGCATCTGTTCATCAGGCTTGACACCAGTGATGCAAGCACATGCTCAGTTAGAGGGCTGCAAATAAAGAAAAATAGGGCTGCTAGGCAGATGAAGCCACACCTTCCTCCATGACCAGCTCAGGCTGTAATTCTTTGGTTACAGAATGTGCTTCTACCATGACATGCACGTAAGAAGAATATCACTGGTGAAGGAGCTGAAAGGCAGGACCCGACCTCAGGGGGAACGTCATAGGGGACATGTCACCTTATGTCCCTAGCACTCTAGAATTCCTGCAATGCCCCAGGGATTATGGTTGTGAGGTCAGGTAGGTGGCACTTGCGGAATATGGAAGGAGGATACCTCTGTAAAAATTATTGGTGAGACCCCATCTGGAGTACTGTGTCCAGTTCTGGAGTCTGTATCTCTGGAAGGACATAGACAGAGCAGATGTAATTCAGAGAAGGGCAACAAAAATGGTGCAGCGTCTGCACCAAAAGACATATAAAGAAAGACTAGAGGACCTCAATTGGCTGACTCAGGAGGTCGTGGAAGGGATGAGAGCCAAGAGAAAAGCATTCCAGAGACTTAAGAAATCGGGAAGGGCAAGGGGACAAGAATGAGTACATGAAGACATCCAGGGAGGTTACCAGGCTAGTCAGGGTGGCCAAGGCATTCAGAGAGCTGAGACTGGCACAGGAGATCAAGGATGGGGAAAAGGACTTCTTCAGATACACTGGTGAGAGAAAGAGAAACAAATACCAGATTGTGGGGATTAACATGGATGGAGGTGGGTGGAGAAGGGAGAGGACCAGGCGTAGGCACTAAATGATTACTTCTACTCTGTGTTTATGGAGGAAAAAGGTGAAGATACCTCTTGGGATAGGGAGAGTATGTGGGGGGAGGGGGTGACTGATATCAGGATTACAGAGGACAGGATTCTGGAATGACTAAGGGTACTGAGGGTGGACAAGGCACCAGGACCAGACAGCATTCCCCCTAGGGTGCTTAGGGGGCTAACAGATATCCTAACAGGACCACTGGCAGATCTGTTCAGTACATCACTGGACACAGGATGTGTGCCACAGGACTGGAGGATGGCCCATGTGGTGCCCATTCATAAAAGTGGCCTGAAGGATGAACCAAGCAACTATTGACTGGTGAGCCTCACTTCTATCATAGGGAAGCTCATGGAGGCAATCCAA
This sequence comes from Neoceratodus forsteri, assembly GCA_016271365.2. Classification (NCBI taxonomy): domain Eukaryota; kingdom Metazoa; phylum Chordata; order Ceratodontiformes; family Ceratodontidae; genus Neoceratodus; species Neoceratodus forsteri. The sequence continues at coordinate 601,823,558 of CM057449.1, read as the reverse complement.
AAAGAGAGACTGGTAACCTTTTTGGTAGACAATGGTCTCCAAGATGCTCATCAAAATGGGTTTGTCTTGGTGAGTTCCTGCAAGGCAAGCTTAGTTGGGTTCAACAACTGGGTGACCAGGAAACTTAACAAGGGCCATGCAACAGATGTCCTTTATTTCAATTACAGCAAGGTCTTTGATTCTGTGCCTCATGGGAGACTGGGGGGAAGTTGGAATATATAGGGGTGGGAACAAAAATGGTCAATTGGATCACCAACTGGCCATGGAGTAGGCAGCAATGGGTAGTGATGGTGGTGGGGGAACTCTCATCACCAAGGAACATCATGAGTGGGGTGCCACAGGGTTCGATACTGGGACGGGTGCTGTTTGGGATATTCATAGCCAATATCTCACATGGGGATACCAAGATGGGAGCTGTGGTAGATGACATGGAGGGGTGGAAGGGACTGCAGGGAGACCTGACCAAACTACAGCAGTGGTCAGAAACGTGGCAGATGGGGTTCAATACCTGGAAGTGAAAGGTCCTGCACTTCAGAGCTAGGAACAAGGGGAGGAAATATCAGCTAGGAGGGGTGCAGTTGGAAAGCACTGTGGAGGAAAAGGATCCAGTGGTGCTTATAACAGAGAGTATGAACCACTCAGCTCAGTGCAGGAAGGCGGCTGCAAAGGCAAACAAGATGCTGGGGTGCATAATGAGGGGAATCCTCCTCCAGGAACAGAGAGTGAATCCTTCCCTTGTACAGGCCACTGGTCAAGCCACACCTGGAATACTGCTTACAGTACTGGTATCCATTCCTGAAGAAATACATCAGATTGTTGGAGGGAGTGCAGCATAGGGCAACAAAGATGATCCATGGACTGGAGGGAAAATCCTACACAGAGAGGAGTGGAGAACTGAACATGTATTCTCTGGAGAAGAGGAGGGATGGGGGGATATGATCGAAACCTTTAAATACTTAAATGGAATAAACAAGCCTAACACAGATGAGATTTTTCAGATCAAAAGGGGAGGGACATGAGAGGGCAGTGGCTGAGACTGAAGGAGGAAGATTCAGGAGGGAAATTAGGAGACATTTTTTCATGGAAAAGGTGGTAGACGAGTGGAATACTCTGCCTGAGGAAGTGATATCTTGTAGAATGGTGGGCAGATTTAAGAGGGGGTGGGAGACAGAATGGGGGGGTTGTTGTGAAGAGGGCAGGAGAGGATGAGGTAGCTGCAAGTTGAGGGGCTAGCTGCACAATCGAGCAGCCTCGATAGACTGTGAGGCCTGTTTCTGCTGGCATTTCATATATTAGTATACCCTGGGAGAGAGAGAGAGAGAGAGAGAGAGGGATATTATAGAGACCTTCAAATAACTCAAGGAAATAACAAAGGTATAAGAGGGTAGCATCATTCAGAAAAAAAGATGTCAAAAAGAAAGGGTCATGATATGAGGCTGGAGAAGTGTAGACTCAGGGGTAATGTGAGTATTTTTTTTACAGAAAGGGAGTTGGGTGCATGGAGCGGCCTCTCAGCGGAGGTGGTGGGACAAAAATGGTTGGGGAATTCAAGAGTTCATGGCATAGGCACAAGGGCATCCTAGCAATAGGAAAGAGAAGATAAAAACCAGAAATCAAGTGGGATCTGTGATATTGCAGTACGTAGGGAAAATGGGCAGACTAGGTGGGCCAAGTGATCCTTATCTGCCATCAATTTCTGTGTTTCTATGAAGTCTAAGCAGATCCACTGGGGTGATAAAACAGAACTGGAAAATAAATGGTCACCATATATGATTCAACATGGCTGGCAGTGTTTTTTCAAGGTCCAAGGTCTGAGGCTGCAGAACATCTGAATTTAATTTACAATGTCTTCAAGAGAGCTGGTCATTACTGAGGTGTACCAGGAAACCAGAAAGTGGAACCTGCTGTTTGTCCAGCCACATTGTTGCTGAATTACAGCTGTTCAGTTTCCATCACTACCAATAATTTTTTTCAATAGTAGCAAACTCACCAGAAAAATTGCCAGAACGGTTATGTTATGGCTTTACTTAGCAAAATCAGTGTCCGAGGAGCAATTACACCTTGGTGATCTTTCTAGCTGTGAAGTTCCAATGAGCTCCACATTCTCTTTTATTCTCTTCATTATCAATAAGATTCTTTTCAGTTAGATTATGCATTTCTGTAAAGAACTTAGAAATGAATTGTTACCTAAATGATGTAACTTCTGACTGGGTCTCACTTCTGGTCTGTTAGTTACAGTCCTGGTAATGCCACAGTGTTCTGCTAACATCAAAGTTTGGATAAACTCAAACCATCTGAGATTTCACTAAAAAAGAGGTTGTTTGTATTAGCTCATAATTTAATCTGACTTCTACTGTAATATTGATCTTTGAATTAAATTATACAATTCTTGTTTCTGCATCTGCAATGTACAGGTTATAAGGGTCACCATCTGAATTTTGAGCCACATCAACATTCATAAATGTTTATATGTATTTGAAATGATTTCACTGGTAACATACAGAAATGCAAGCATAATCTCGTTTACAGATGTGACCTGAGGGAATGGGGGGGCGGGAGCAGTTGGAGGAGAGAGATAATACAGTACAATACATTATATACACAGATATACTCTGCATGCTAAAATCAAGTTTTGGGACACCCACTATAGCACCACTGACTGTGGAGGTAATTCAGTTCCATTGGTAACAGGATCTGGATCAAGTTTTTTTTGTTTGTTTATCAGATGGACACCCTATACTTTAGCCTGGTAGCCACCTCTTCGTGGAATGCCCTACTGGAGAAGAGGTCATAAGACTACCCCATCTTGGCAGTCGATTACCTGTCATCAGTCCATTCACAAAAGGTTGCTTCCCTGCAAAGTGCCCCATGGTTTAATGATTAGCTTCCACAGTTAAAAGGACCAGTGTGTAGGTAGGAGCACAACAAGTGGTGGAAGACATGGGTGCAAGCCAACATGCTTGCCATGATCACCCAGTATGATGGCTATCAGATGGCAATGAAAAAGGCTGGTGGTGTGCAAATTGAGAAAGGGAGGCAGTGCTAAATAGGGTAGCCAGCTCACTAACAAACAAACAAAGGAGAACTCAGCACTCGTGGATAACAATCTAAGGCAAAAAGTCCAAATGCAGGTGCAAAAAGTTTATTTTGACATACCACTCAGAATGGTACCCTCTGCCCCAGCACTTCAACCCCAAATGGGGACTTCATCAGGGGGTGGGTCTAAGGATTAACAAACATACCCCACTTTTAAGTGATGCAATTAAAGTGACACGCACCATAATATTAAATCTTCAATATATTCAAAAGTATTCAAAATCGGAAATTTAAAATATAAAACAGACTAACAAACAATCACTCTTAACACATGGTTCAAAGATTTATATAATTATAATCAGTGATTTAATTATTTTAGTATTTCTAACAAAAATTCGAGACATGTATAGAGTAACTATAAAATCATTTCAGAGCCTAAAGCAGATGGGGAGGTCACTGATCTTGAGCAGCAGTTACAAACATGTAAACACCAAATCAAATGAATATTTTTCAATTATTATAGCACCCAGGCAGAACCTAAGGACAACAGGAGATAGGAATATAGAACAGTTGTTTAAGTCTAAAACTAAGAGCAAAAAAGCAAAAAGGGAAAACAGTGGAGGGATGGCTGGGTTGAAATAGAATAAAAATACAGAAGAAATCGGGCAGATAGGTGAAGTGGTCTGGAATGATTGGGGGGGCATGATTTAAGTGCAAAATGATGCTCAAATTTTACACACATCCTCAGTGTGGGTGCCCTCGAGCTTCACTCTTGGGGTTTATGTGGCATCCCACACCTCGGATGTGTGTAATATTCTCATTATACATACATCTACCCAACCATTATTCTATATTTTGCCCTGGTTATAATACATTTTGTGAAACACAGTGAGGTGTTGTTTCTCCACTTTTTACTCTAGCTGTCAAAATTGCTGTTTCTCTTGTAACAGATGGTGGCATACTAGGGTCTTAGAAATGTGAGAAGATAACTTGGATGATCTGAGAGGTGCAAGATGGTCAAAACTGAGACAAACTAGTACAAAAGCTAAATTAGTCCATGCAACTCTGCATACTTAGTAATTTCTACTTGTGAAGCAGGAGTGGACTTGATGATACATAGAAACATGGACACATAGAAGTTGTCAGCAGAGCCATGAAAGTGAAGTCAGCAGATAAGGACCACTTGGCCCACCTAGTGTGCCCCAAATTCCCTATCTACAGTACCACCAGAGACTCTACTTGGACTCCGGCTTACACCCCCTCTTGCTTCAAAGATTCCCTTGTGTCCATCCCATGTATTCTTAAATCCTGTACCTGCTTTAGCCCCCACCATTTCCTCTGGAAGTTTGTTCCAAGTGCCCACCACCCTCTCACTGAAGAAGTACTTCCTCATGTTTCCCTTGAGCATCCTCCACTCCAGCTTCATATTGTTTCCCATTGTTCTTGAGCATCTTTTCCTCTGGAAAAATGCTCCCTTTTTGTACCTTGTTTATACCTGTTAGGTACTTGAATGTCTCTAACTCTCTATCAGACCCACTATTCCCTTTTATCTTCCAGGGAGTACATATTTAAATCCCTGAGTCTCTCTTTGTGGGGCTTCTGGTGTGGGCCCTACACCATTTTGATTGACCTCCTTTATATCACCTCCACCCTATCTATGTCCTTCCAAAGATCGGGCCTCCAGGACTGAATGCAGTTCTCCAGGTGGGGTCTCACCAGTGATCTACACAGGGGCAATATTACATCCCTCCTTCTGCTGGTGATACATCTCCCTATGCATCCAAGCATTCCACTAGCTTTTCCCACTGCCTGGTCACACTGTCTAGATCATTAGTGACCTGAGGCACTCCACGCAGTACAAGAAAGCAGCATCAAAGGCAAACAAGATGCTGGGATGCACAGCTAGGGTGATCAGTAGTAGTAGAAAGGTTATACTGCCCTTGCAAAAATCACTGGTTAGGCCATACCTAGTGTATGGAGTTCAGTACTGGGGCCCACACCTCAAAAAAGGGCATTAACCTACTAGAGAAGGTACAGAGGAGGGCTACAAAGATGATAGTGGGTCAGCAGGGTAAAGCATATGAGGAGAGATTGAGGGCACTGAACATGTACTACCCGGAGGACAGGAGAGAGAGAGGGGACATGATTGGGACCTTTAAGCACTTGAAAGGGATAAATAATGTGGATAAACAGAGTCTCTTTAAGCTGAGAGGAACAAAAACATGAGGATGCACAGTCTTTAGCTGGAGGGTAGGAGGTCTAGGAGGGCTGTCAGGAAGCACTTCTTCACAGAGAGGGTGATGGATACTTTGACTGCACTACCAGAAGAGTTGATCTCATTGAAGACAGTGGACAGCTTTAAGAAAGGCTGGGATAGACATAGGGAAAAGGTAAGGATCATGGGTAGGGAGCATGGGAGGAGTGGGGAGGGGGGCAGGGGCATTAGCTAAAGCTGTGGAGCCTGCAATATGAGCAGACTAGATAGACCAAATGGCCTTCTCTTCTGCTGGCTTCTTTGTATGTTCATATGTATGTTTGTATGTACCTTTAGGTTGTCAGATATGATCACACCCAGGTCCCTTTCCTGCTTTGTGACTGTTAGTACCTCTCCTTCCATTTGGTATGTTGCACCTGGGTTCCTGTGCCCCATCTGCATGACTTTGCACTTTCTTGAGATAAAACCCAGATGCCAAATCTGTGACCACTTGTCCAGTTTTTTAAATTACCCCTTACTCTTTCTAACCCCCCCTTTGTGTCCACTCTGTTGCAGAGCTTCATGTCATCTGCAAAGAGGCACACCTTCCCTTCCAGTCCCTCTGCAATGTCACTTATTAAGACATTGAAGAGGACTGGCTCCAGCATCAACCTTTGCGGCACCCCACTAGCTAATTTGCCTACTCCAGAGTGGGTGCCATTTACCACCAGCCTTTGACTTCTATTGCTCATCCAATTTTCCACCCATTTTATCACTTTTGGCCCTACTCCTAGGCTCCTCAGCTTGCTTATCAGCCTCCTATGTGGAACAGTGTTGATGGCTTTGCTGAAATCCAGGTAGACCACATCCACCACCCCTCCCTGATCCACTTCCTTGGTCACCCAATCAAAGAACTCAATCAGGTTTGTCTCACAAGACCCTCCCCAGTAAAATCATGTTGCCTTGGATCCTGCAGTCCATTGGCAGTAAGGTATTCCCCAATTCTTTCCTTCAGTAGCAATTCCATTACCTTGCCCACCACCGATGTCAGGCTGATGGACCTAGTATCCCTTCTCACTCACTTAAAATTAATTCAGTACTGTCTAGTAGGATCAAAAACTCTGTGTGAGGTATCAGTTTACAGCATGACAAAATGGGTGTAATTACCATTGGATAACGCGGAGTTCCAGAAGTATACTGCAAGATATTGCAGCAAAAACTGTGATACTGCACTTCACCCTTGCAGAAAGCACTGTATGTTACTGAATTATGTATTTATGTAAAGTTTGTATGTATGTATTTATTTATTTAATTGGGCTAATACAGTCCATTAGTAATTTAATACATACTGAACTGACTGTGTTGAAATTTTTCTGTAATATGTGTTCCTCTCTGTATTTTCCTGCCTGCTATGCTGCTTGTATTTCTTGTGATCTGAGCCTAGGAAAGGTTATTTGATACAAATAAAAATGTTCCTTCCTACCTGCCTATGCACCTTTGAGCAGGAGTCTGTGATTATTCTATAAAACAACTCCAGGTTGTGATGAATACGCCTATTCTGATTATTGCCAATGCTAAATTCCCAGGTCATGTTACCCCTACTGGGCTGTTTTCATTGATTATCTGTCAATCAGAAAATTGATTTTAAATAGCAGCTCTGTATCTTAGCATGTACATTTCTAAACATGATTATTCAGATATTACAATTTACTAGAGAATAATTTTTTTTAAACTTTCAGTTTTCCTAGTCAGGCTTTAAAACACACCGTGATGGTCTAGAAAAAAGAGCACAGAAGTAGCTGGGGTCACTTTTCAAGCAGCTCCAGACAGGATATACACCACTCTGGGTATCCAATAAAGGGCTTTTCATTCAGAAAGGTTAAAAGCAGGTAGCAGGACAAACTACCAACTTTTTTGGGTTGGCCCAGTGCCGTGGAGAGCTAAGGTATTGTGCCTTAACTCTTGCCACTGGTGACCAGCGTTCAGTGGCGATTGCTAGTTGCTGGGGGTTGGCCAAAGAGGGAGGGAGGGTATTGAGCATCCATAGGACAGCTCTCGTCTCCTGGGGAGGATGGTTTGGTAGTCCCACAGAATGATTACCTCCAGGTGGAGGCCTGAGGGTAGCGCTGGTTTGGATGCCAAAGAAGGGAGGGTGCTGCTGGACCCTGTAGCATGTGCATATCTCCATGTATGCACAAGTCAAGAAATAAAATATGCTAAACTGGCACTTTTCATACCTTATGCCTTGGAATAAAAAGCAATTTTATCTTATACATAGAGTGGCATTTTTATGGTTTAGAGCCAACTGGAATGTGAACCCTGCTACTTCTGTGATTTTTGAGTAACTCTCCAGTGGCTCTGCCCACAGGGACTGGTGGCCACCTTCTTTCTACTTTCCTATCCAAAAAGTATATGTAAATGTGATTTGCTGTCCCAACTGACTTCTGAGTGCTGTTTATGCCGTCATTGTGCTCAGCATGCAAGAGACTATGGTGTCATAAACAGCAATTGCGAGCCAGTTGGGGACAGTCAAATGCTTTTTGAACTACTCAACAAAATACATGCTGCATTATCTAAAATAATTAGTAGATAAAGAAAAGCATGATGTACAAAAACTTCAAAAACATAAAAGTTATGTTTACAGTAATTGCTACAAACATAGTTTATCACTTTTTATCTTAGTCGACACATTTTAAATTATTTTCATTACTTCACTAACCTGTTTATTCATGACAGACCCTTCTGCATCTTGCCTTCTTCAGAATCTGATCTTTCAGCTTCTTTGGTACAGGCATATGAACACTGCAGCTAAATAAGTGATACCTGTTAATGCCCCATGACATCTTAAGTAAGTCACCATTTGCTGAAACTGTGTCTTCCTTTGAGACTGCTGATTTTTTTCCTTTTTATGATGGTTGCACTTGAGCAAACCAATGTATTGTGGCAATATGGGATTTGCGGGGGGGGGGGTCATCACTGCCGAGCCCACTGTAGTTCACAGAACCAGGGGTTCAGCAGTCTACCCCAGTGACCACTAGGTGTGGTCCTGACGCAACTCTCTGCTGGGTGGGCTGAACAGTCATGCACTTCAAAGGACCAAAGTTGTTCTAATCCAAGAGAGTTTCAGCCCTATGATTTGTATTGGTGATCTCCCCTTCTCCTGTAGTGTCTGACATCAGGATGCCCAATCCCCGTGTCGGTGATCCCCTCAAGCACTGTCTGAAATTTGGGTGCCCGATCCTCGTGTCTGTAATCTCACCTGTACTATGGGACACTGAGGAGTCCACACCACTGTGTACAGTTATTTTACTTCCCCCCACCACTCTGGAACACTAGGAAGCCAATCCCCAGTGTCCCCAAACATTTTTTCCCTGAAAAAAAGAACAGTCCCCCAATGTTTTTTTTTTAATTAACCCTGTAAAGAAGAAAATGGTCCTTCAACGTCTCCCCTCCCCCTCCCTATCCTGAGCCTCCCTCTGTGGACCCACCTCCCTGCCCCCCCTTACCCCATAGTTTCCTCCAGAAGTTGGCGGCTGGCATCTTCCGTGGACTAGGACACATATTCACTCTTCAAAGCTGAATGGCAAGCTGAAGAATCAAGGTGAGTGCCTATAATGGCAGTTTATGGTGTTTTGTACTTATGTTGATATCTCAGCCATTGTTAGGTCTTTTTGCACCAAATTTTCAACATGGGCTTTTTGGGACCCCACCTCATGAACACAGACACTGTCATTTCATTACTTTGTCCTGAAAGGTGATTTCATGGTCCCTGTGCTGAATCATCTTCCGGGACCAAGTATCTTTGTTCAAAGTTTATTGTTCGACATATGTTGTCATTACATACACAAGGTTAAAAATACAATATTAGTACAGATATATAAAAAGTTTATTAATTTACTATCTATGGCCCTGATCATTGGCTCTATATTCATACCACCATAAATTCTATTAAAGCAAAATAAGGCAGAATGGGACTGAGTATTGAAACAACAATGCAACTATTCATGAGGTGGGGTCCCAAAAAGCCCATGTTGAAAATTTGCTACAAAAACTTACATGCCTGCATTACGAGCATGTGTTGTGCAGTTTCTATGCAGGCACATAATTCTGTCAATTTTTAATATTTTCACTCTAAATTGTCAACATGTAAATTTTTTCACAGCACCTCATGAACAGTTTAGCTGTCATTTCTCACATCCAGCCCAAAATGTGTTTGAGCACCTGTGGCATAGAATGGTACAATCCTTGCATGAAATCACCTTTTGGGGAAGAATAATTAAATGGCAGTGCCACTGTCCATGAGGTGGCGTCCCAAAAAGACCATGCTGAAAATTTAGAGCAAAAACTCAAAAAAATGCCCAAGCTATGCTCACCCATTGACATTTTCCTATGCATGCACATAACTTTGCCAATTTCTCATATTTTCACTCCCAATTGTCAACATAGCCATTTTTTTCACACCACCTCATGAACACTACAGCTGTCATTTCTCACATTCTGCTCATAATGACTTTCTGCATCTATGACATGGAATGATGTTTTGCCATGAATTAAGAAATTTTCACCTATGGGGTTTATGAGGTAAGGTGATAAGAAGACTAGGTTGAACACTTGGGGTCAAAATGTGAACAAATTATAAAGTTGTCATGGCAACATACAAGAGTCTGCTTGTTGCGGCTACATCCCGGGTTGGGAGATGGACTTGGGAGTTGAAGGGCCAGCTGGGGACAGTAGGATTAAGTGTCCCAGGGACTGCTGTCCTTCTCTGGAGGTAGGGAGGAAGAGTGTCCAGCGCATTGTGCACCTCTGGTGGAGGCTGGGGATATCACTGCTTCTGGCCCGTCATGCAAGAGGGGCGAGGCAGATGCTGGCATCACTGCATGTCCTTGCTCCCAGGAATCTTAAAAAATTAGCATACAAAAGATTCTGTCCCCATTCCTGATGACCCTGCCTCCACCACCACTCCTACAGCAACTAATAAGAGAGAGAGAGAGACAGAGAGAAAGAGAGAGAGAGAGAGAGAATATTGGGGGCCAAAGAGAAATGTTATAGCCACAGAAATCACAGATAAAGTTTATTCTTGGCCTCAGTGTGGCTGTATGTGTACACAGGGCAAGAGCAGGCTGACAAAATAAGTCTTTGACTTATGCCACAATCCAGAGGAGCAACAGAGAGAGAGAGGCTATTGGGTGCCAAAGAGAAATGTTACAGTCACATAAATCACAAATAACGTTTATTTTTGGCCCCAATGTTGCTTTGTGCGTGTGTGTGTGTGTGTGTGTGTGTGTGTGTGTGTGTGTGTGTCTGTGTGTGCACAAGGCAAGAGCAGGCTGTCAAAATAAATCTTTGACTTGTGCCGCCATCCAGAGGAGAAAGAGAGAGAGAGAGAGACTATTGCGGACCAAAGAGAAATGTTATAGTAACAGAAATCACAAAAAAAGTTTATTCCTGGCCCCAATGTGGCTGTGTGTACATACACAGGGCAAGAACAGGCTGGCAAAAAAAGTATTTGACTTGTGCCACCATCCAAAGAAGAAAAAGAGAGAGACACTATTGGGGGCCAAATAGAAACATAGAAACAAAGAATTTGATGGCAGATAAGGACCACTTGGCCCACCTACTGTAGTCTGCCCATTTCCCTACCTAATGGATAAGCTGCAGATCCTAGTTAACCAACAGCCTACTTCCTCCTACGCCCCACTAGAATTTCCTTCTGTCTGTCCCATGCATTCTTGAATTCTTCCACTTTTGTCTTACTCTATGACCTCCTTAGGAAGGCCAGTCCGTGCATCTACATCACACTTTGTAAGGAAATTCTTCCTCAAATTACCTCTGAGCCATCTCCCCTCTATCTTCAAATTGTGCCTCCTTGTTCTTGCATATCTCTTTTTCTGAAAGATGCTACCGTCTTGGACTTTGTTGATTCCCTTGAGGTGTTTGAAAGTTTCTATCATGTCCCCCCTTCTCCCTCCTTTCCCCGAGGCTATACATCTTAAGCTCTTTTAGTCTTTCTTCATATGTCTTCTGGTGCAGACTCTGCACCATTTTGGTTGCCCTTCTCTGGACAACCTCTACCCTGTCTATGTCTTTGCGGAGATGGGGTCTCCAGAACTGTACACAGTACTCCAGATGTGTTCTTACCAACTGTCTGTACAGAGGGCCAACAACTTCCTGTTTTCTACTGGTGGTGCCTCTCCCTATGCATCCTAGTATCCCCCCCAGCCCTCCTTACTGCCTACTTACATGGCTGGCCCACCTTTAGGTCATCTGATATGACTACCCCCCAGGTCCCTTTCCATTTTTGTTGCTGTCAGTATCTCACCCCCCATTGTGTACTCTTCCCCTGGGTTTTTGTTTCTGAGGTGCATTACTTTGACTTCTTTACACTGAATCTAAGCTGCCATACATCTGACCATTCCTCCAACCTTGCCAAGTTCCTTTTTATCCTTTCCATCCCACCTTGCATATCAGCCCTGTTGCAGATCTCTGTATCATCTGCAGAGAGACATACTTTCCCTTCTAGTCCCTCTGCAATGTCACTTATAAAGACATTAAAAAGGACTAGCCCCAGGACTGAACCCTGAGGTACCCCACTAGTAACCCCCCTTTCTTCACTGTGGACTCCATTTACTATTACAGTACCCACTGTGTACTTTTGTCCAGCCAGTGTTTTACCCAGACTACCACCCTGGGACCCACTCCCAGGCTGGCTAATTTGTTTATTAATCTTTTGTGCAGGACTGTGTCAAATGCCTTGCTAAAGTCTAGGTAGGCCATGTCCACAGCCCCTCCCTGGTCTACTACTTTGGTCACCCAGTCAAAGAAAATCAATTAGATTTGTCTGACATGACCTTCCTGCTGTGATTCCATGCTGCCTTGGGTTCTGTGCCCCACTGGCCTCTAGGTACTCAACAACAGAAATGTTATAGTCACAGAAATCACATATAAATTGTATTCTTGGCCCCAGTGTGGCTGTGTTTGTGTGCACAGGGCAAGAGCAGGCTGGCAAAATAAATCACAAAGTTATAAGCCTGTACTGAAATTTACAAATGCAGGCTTATAACTTTGGCAATTTTCAATATTATGATCCCACATTTTCAACATAGCCATTTCTTCACAGCACCTAATGGATGTGACAGCTGTCATTTTTCAGATCCAAGCCAAAATGTTTTTTTTAATCCCAAAAGGTGATTTTGCAGTTGCTGCACAAAATCACCTTTCAGGCAAGAGTTGAAATTTTTCTCTGCACTTGCTTATGAGGTGGAGTCAAAGGAAGGGCATGTTGAACATTTGGAGCAAAAATATTAACAAACAACAGAGTTATGAGCCTGCATTAAAATTTGTGAATGTAGGCTTGTAACTTTGGACATTTTCAGTATTTTAACCCAAAATTTTCAACACAGTCATTTATTGACAACACCGCATGACTGTGACAACTGTTATTTTTTAGATCCTGGGCTAATTTTTTTTTTGTATCCCAAAAGGTGATTTTGCAGTTGCTGCACAAAATCATCTTTTGGGCAGGTTTTGACATTTTTTTCTGTACTTGTTCATGAGGTGGGGTTATAAGAAGGGTATGTTGAAAATTAGGGGCAAAAATATTCACAAACAAAGTTATCAGCCTGTGTTGAAATTTGGGAATGCAGGCTTGTAACTTCGGCAATTTTCTATATTTTGACCCCAAATTTTCAACATAGCCATTTCTTCACAGCACCTCATGAATTTCACAGCTGTCATTTTTCAGATCCTGGCCAAAAATGTTTTAGCATCCCAAAAAGTGATTTCACAATCGCAGTGGGATATCACCTTTTGGACAGAAGTTGCATTCTTCCAAATTTGGGCTCAGAATTGCAAATACAAAATGTTTAACTAGCAACCAACATTTGGCATTGACAAATGCTTGCTGTTTGTTGTTTTTGCACCATTAGCCAATGGAACCTCATTCCATTCTGCTTATGTCTCACTGCCTGACAGGATTACCCTGCGGGATTCCAGGGCCAAACAATTATATACCTCACTGAAAAAAAAAACACAATGAGGGAATCTACCCCATTACAGTTTGCCCTCATGCTGTACCACACAAGAAAAGGCAGGCTTCATTTCTCTGATGGTGTCCTGGAGGCAGGGGCCTGTAGCATCAAATGTTCAATGGTGTATTTGCATGTGTAGAGCAGCAGCCATCATCCAACACACCATTCTGTTTTTCTTGTTATCTATTCCCTAGGCTCTGTTTAATACCCAATGCTGTGACTACCAACAACAAGGTGTTTGGTGGGCAGAGGTTCCATAGCAGGCCATATTAAAATCCAAGTATATTGGTTCCACAGTGATCCTGAATGTCCACCAGTCTAGTTACATAGGTGGGCCCAAGCAATAAACCTAGGAATCTTACATGATAGTGCAACATACAATCACCAGTACCATTGAACGGGATGGTCAAGGTTTTATTCAGTTTTATTTTTCAGTGTAATTGCTTCACAACATATTGTTGGTGAGATGTTGTAAGGGAATAGTATGACATGAGGCTAATACTTTAAAAATTATCATTTTTTTCTATTATGCTAAGCTGGTTCATAAAATACATTACTTTTTACACACAGCCATACACGAGCATGCACACGTGCGTGTGCACACACACACACACACACACACACACACTACATGACAATCCATCAGAAATTACAAGATAAAATAATTATAAAAAGTTAATGAAAATAATCTTTCAGTTTTCTCTATTGATATTCTAATGGTATGCATTTACATGACACATAAATCACATTCAATTTAAATCATTTCTTACTGTTGTTGTGAAACCCATTGTTATTACCTGGGGGAAGGGAAATGTGCTCCAGTAATTGAAGGCTTTAGTAATGGTTTCTAAAAACCACTTTACAAAGGAAAGGACAGGTTTCTGTACCCATTTTATTTTTCATATTTATGCCAGTTTGCTGCACAGACAAAAAATCAGAACTCCAGCATAGTATCACATTTTCAAATAAGTACTCAAAGGATTACTCAGAATCCCTGCACTGTTAGCAAAATCTCACCTTCCGTTCTCAGTTTTCTTGCCCTAAGAATTTGTAGGGCTACACGCATATCTATAAGAGACCCTTCTAGCACCCTTATAAACTTACATAAGATAACTGCTATCTTGCAAATGTATTTGCTCTGGAAGGTCAGCTGAGATGTTATGTCTTGTCTGCATTGGATTCCTTTCTCTATATGATTTTACAGATGAGGTGATGCACCTCAGGCATATGGACATCACAAGACTGCCAAAAGTCAAAGTGAAGGAGTTTACATGTAATTGACCTTACTCTATGCTAAACTATGCTGTAACCCAGTGTTTATATGTAGCTGATAAAGCAAATATGACAGAATTATACCAGGTACCTACAATAGTTTAAGAAAGTCCGTAAAAACGTTTCTTTTCTCACTTGTCTTTGTTCATACTGAGAAAGGTTCACAAGCATAATCATATCTGTGCATTTTAAAGTTTACTTCATTGGTGTTTGGCAGAATGGTTATCACAGTTAAAACTGAATACCAACAACATGTAAACCATTGACAACCATACATTTATGTATAGTTGACATTCATTAACTAGTATTTGATTCTAAAACAAGTGAAGAAAGCAGAAAAAAAAGCATTAATCATGACTCACATTGATAACCTTTATCAATACAAATATCAAAAGGATCCACGACTGGTCATCGACAAAAATTTTGTCGAACAACCAGACAGTGAAACCGGCAGGTCAACCGCATTTTGCAGTCGGCTGCTGGTTTTAAAGAAAACTAAATGTTTTCTTTGGGGGCTTTGCCCCCAAGCCCTCATGTATGGGGGCTGTGCCCCCCACACCCCCACTAAGGATTATCAACTCCAAGTTGGAGCTGATTTGGCAGGGGTGCAGGAACCCTTGTCAGACAGTGCTGGGTTACAGCATGGACACTACAGCGACATAATGCACTGTTGAAATGTCATGGTCGGGGTGGTATACCTATTAAAAGACTGTCACGTTCCCCAACACTGCCTTCCATTGTGCAAGCTATTTGAAAAAAACATCCTTATCCAAGATATAGTGGAAAATGTATTTATTCAAAAAACGCCAAAGTGCATTTGCGGCAGATCCAGTGTAAGACCTATGACATGCCTAACTTTTTGCACACTTACTAACATTCCTTATTAAAGGCCAGAAAGCAGGAAGTGAAGGAATGTTTTTCTGTTTGTATAAACTATGTTTGTACTTTCTGATGAGAACTATCAGCTACATTGAAACCCTAGAGTGTAGCATAATATATTGTAATGTGACCTACATGTTCTTGTACTCATTGTGAGCCTGTGATAGTTAGAATTTGAATCCAATCTATATCCACTGACTATCATCTGCATTATACCAATAATTATAATCACCCTACGTTAAAAATTTAGTAGTGCTGGCCTCCTAAAGTTGCGATCTTAACTTTAAAAAGATCTGTTGGAGGTTTATGGCTTGACTTGTGCAATATTTTAAAGCCAGTTGAGCCTCAGACTATGGTAAGTAAAGCAAAATTCTGTTTGTAACACCATGACTGAGTGACAAAACAATCCTGACAGATCTGTCAGTGCCACAAAGGTCAGGTGAGCCAAATTGCATTTGTACTATTTACTTTATACTCAATGTAAAACTATATGTTTGTGAAGAAAAACATAGCAAAAGAATGACACTGTTTTCAGATTTATAAGCAGTTTTAGGGTGAAACCATTGCACACAAAATTAACCATCTTGGGTATCCCATGAATATAGTGAGTCAATTTCAGCGACTCAGTTTGGGCGAAGTGAAAATAGTGAGTGCAAAATGGGCTATGTGCTCTTAATAGCACATGGTAAGTTCAGCAATTTCATTTCGGTAGACAATGATTCTTCTATAAGTATATGTGACTTTGTTTGTCAGGCTAGCGCCAAGCTGGCCATGTGGTGCAATGAATACAGTCACTAGCTCTGTGGCTGAAGGACCCAGGTTCAGGGCTGCCTGTAGGGGATACTGTTTTTTGGGGTTTTTTTGTTGTTGTTTCATTCCTTGTTTTTTGTGTCCTTCAACTCCTGTTCCCCTGCCCTCCCAACTTTGTCCTTCCTGCCTGTAGATTGCTTTCTAACATTCTTGCCCTGCTGACTTGCTTTCTACCCCCTGTGGTTTAGTCCCACTCCTGAGTTTTCCCCATCCCCAACTGTCATCCCCTGGGGATGATTATATTACTTGGGGGGGTGGAGCCATCCACAAAGGGTGGTGCAGGGGGCATAGTCCCCCGCATAAAAAGTAGCCACACATCATACTACCCTTATACACAGTGGCCAGTCATCGCTGTTTGTGTTTGTTGTTATAGTGGACATCACCATTTTGATTTTCAGTGATGTGCACTCACTGTTGTTGTCAGTGCTGTTTTTCAGTCACTCTGATTACATAGAACCACCTTCTTGTGGTTACCAGTTTGATTCTTTTGAACCCATGCAACCGAAGGCTCTTGACTCGATTTTGTTATTTAGAAGACTGAATACATAGCAGGGTATTTGGACAGTCTAAATAAATGTTCTAATGCTGGTATAATGCATTATGTACAATGATTATAAAATCACACATGCCCCCACAATGCAAAGCATCATGGGCTGCTTATGCAAATCACCACAGAATATTATGCTGGTTCAACTTTAAGCAGAAATGCATGGTGCCGAAAGGCCTCTCACACTGTTTGCAAAGGGTGCCATCAGAAGACATAGACATGTGTTTGATCCTACCCGGACTCATCAGTATGCCCCATCTGTTTGACAACCCAGTGGAATGAACCAGCTACCCTAAGATGGTCTATCTGGGTTATGTTGTGGTGAACCCAATTAAAACAAAAAACTATTTAAAAGACAAAGAACCTCTGTGTGAAAGCACTGAGGCAATGGTTACTCCTAAGGGCATTTGGACGGGAAGCCAAGTTTCAAATAAATATAAAATCACACATGCCCCCACAATGCAAAGTATCGTGGGCTGCATATGCAAATCACCACAATACAATGATGTTTCACTGATATCTGTAAAGTTATTTTGTTATCCTCTGTCTTTGTTTACCCCTTCCCATCTTTGATGTAGCACCTTTGTAAATGAGCAGTCCTGTGCTCAAAGGTACTTGTAATCCGAGAATGAATGAATAAATAAATAAATAAATAAATAAATAAACAATCAGGCAAATCTTAACATAAGTCTTAGTAACTAGCTTTGTGTGGGTGCCTGGAGGTTGCTATACTTCACTATAGAATATACTGCTGTAGTAAGTGGCATTTATTCTAAGGATTTGATGCTAATGTAGCTGTTACAATAGGCTGATCATAAAAGTTATTAGGAGGTACATAAGAGCTGGAGAGTTGCAAATGTGGTTCCCCTACACAGAAGCGGGGATTGGAAAACCCAGTTAACTATAGATGCTTATAGTGGGATGGCTGCTGGAATCAGAAGTGAAAAAATAGATGGTAGGCTTCCTGGATGAAAACAGTTTTATGGACAGAAATCATGGTTTCATGAGGACATGGTCATGTCAAATGACTTTGGTGATGGTAGCCCCCATGTATTTGAATGGGGATCTCATTCATTATGAATGTGACATGCTACTAAGTCTCCTAGAGAACATCTTGAAAGATGTCAACTTGACAATCGTTGAGCTGAAAATTTCAGGTCACCTGATTGTACATAAAATTTTCTTCTTTTTTGAGACAGATCATACTGTTGTGATCACTGTATGGAAGCCCTAAATCAGATCCAACTGCTTTGCTGCCATACCCAAAGAAATATTTTTAAAAAAGGGTATTAGCAGCCCACCTGGGCAAACAAAATTACTGCTTGAGCTCTCCTACCAAAGTACTAAAACAAAGTTCCTTTGAGATTTCAGAGATACACAACAACAAATTTTCATACGGGCTGAGCTCAAACCAACAACCACTCTAACGTTTGTTTTTCTCATTGCCAGTTTAGTAGTATTTCCTTTCATATCATAGGTATTTGTTGTACCTCAGCAGTGATGCAGAAGAAGCCTACAATATTGCCAGTTGGTTCACTCTAGCTTCAATAGTTTTCTTAGGGTCTATATGCTGCTTTCACCCCAACTACTCTCTGCAAATACGCATCGTTTAGAACACTGCGATCAGCAATTTGCAGCTTCACCTCTGCCAGTGATATTGTTGCTCTCAACCTCAACCTCAGCCTCAACCACTCTCTGCAAATATACATCCTGTTGAACACTGAGGCCAATAATTTGCATTTTCACCTCTACCATTGATATTTCTGTTCTGATTTGGAACTTTGCTGTAACAATCCATTTTTGCTTTGGTTGAAATATTCTTTTTCTTTATGCTCTCCTTTCTCTTCTGCTACATGCTGTACTGCTGCATGGTTTTGTTTAATCCAGACTAGACTACTTAAAAGAGTTCAACTAGCTGTTACCTGGTGTTCAACTCCAATAAGACAAAAATGAGAGAAAACACAATTGTACCCAGTGGAGGGAATCATTCAGTTTTAGATGCTATTGCTACTAGGGGAAACTATAGGAGTGGGTCAGAGGCAGAGGCCTGTTTAAAACATGTAGCACTTTACTGCACTAGCTATATTACTTAAGACTTCATGATTTTAAATAAGGCATTAAGTCACCAAGCATCGGAATGCAAAGGGTTATTTCTGCCCCCCCCACTCCCACCCCACTGGGTAAGAGGCATTTTCTCTCTTTTTTGTTTTGTCTCAGTGGCTTGCAACCCTGAAGTGCACCTAGGTCATTTACGAGTGTCAGTGTCACAGGACTTGTGGTCAATTCTGATACCTGCAACTCATGCTGAATGTGACAGAAAAGTCTCTTACCAGCACTCCAAAGAACAGAACACAGTTAAATTATTGGTACAAATGTTATGCTGGTTCCTATAAGGCAGAGGATTGACTACAAGGTTATGGTACTGACATAAAAAACTCTGTAGGATTTGGTCACCAATTATTATGGCCCTCTACAAGCACCCTATACCTTAATCAGAACTGCTAGATCATCAGATCAGGAACTGATATGAGTCCTGCTGTAATGCCTGAAATCAGCAGGGAACAAAATAATGCCTTAAAAACCCAACTTTGTAAAATGCTCTTCACTGGGGAAACAACATAGCTTCCTTAATTTAAGTGTTTAAGCAGAAAAAAATGCAGTACCTGTTTCAGCAGGCCAGTATTTTAGAGTGATGAACTGACTTTCAGATCAGATGATAGTTTTGTCCTGCTGCCCTTTCTGCGCAGATTCACACATGTTGTTACTTTGATTTTTGTGGTTTTATTTATTGTATAGCGTATCTGTGTACTGCTGTTTTCATTATTTGATATTATCCTTATGTTTGTGTCTTGTAATCAATGGTGCACTGAGTTCTGGATTATTACTACTATAACAACTAATCACAAGCAATGTGTAGGTGCATTTAATGCGCTGGTCTGTGTTATTCCCTTGATGGGTCAGAATTCTCAGAATAATACATGGAGAGGCCTTACTGCTCCTCAAGCAAGTTCAAAAAGACATTTAAAGTTTCTTGCTCTTCCTTAATCTCTTTGGACTTTATAGGGTTACATGGTGTTTTAGATCCTAATAACAGTCTTCTGGGACATAATTGCAAGTCAAAAAGCAAGGCTTATTAAGACTTTAAGAAAACAGATCTGAGGTTAGTAGGAGACAAAACATACACAGCAAATCAGGATAGCACTCTTCGAGTAACAATGCTATACTGCTGTAGCATAATCAACTATTCATTTCCCCTTCCACATTTACAAGCTTTATCTAAAATTGTTTTTATTGAATGTATCGAATGAAGTCATTTACATTTTATTCTTCTTGAAGTGTTTGGATTTTGGTTATTTACAAATCACATAAGAAAAAGTTAAGAAAGTGTATGTTTGGTAATTTAGAGGTTAAGGAAAGATCACTTCTCCAAATGTCTTGCTCAACAATATGTAACTGACTTTTAAAAAAGCTGAATGTTTGGACAATTTTGTAATGATACTTGCTCAGTGTCTCTGTGCTAGCTATGAAAGTCTGCCTTTAAGGACTGGAGCATAGCATTATATTAAGGTCTATCTCTAGGTATATAGCTTTTCCTGATTTCTGAAGTAGAATAAAATACAATACTCTTTTTTGTATGAATAGACCATAGCTTTTCTGCCAAACACAACAATATGCGTAATGTCATATGCTAATGTATGACCATGTGGTCTGCAAAAATATTTCACATTGTGTCTCCTTGTGTGCAGTTGCTCAAGATCTTTTTAAAATTGACTTCATTTTGTTTATTTTAGAAACAGGTAAGTACACTGGAATAGGTTTGGCCTGAGGTCAAGCATGATAACTTACAGAATCATAGCATAATTTTTAAGGAAATAAATCTCTCACCATGTAATAGCAGAGAATACATTACAATTTAAATTAACTAAAACTAGTAAATATTTCATACTGTATTCTGTACTAGTTGATTTGAACCTGACCTTTGCAACCATCAAGAACAAACACTGCCAACTTACAGTAGGCCACAATGTATCTTAGCCACATGAAACTGTGACAGTTTAATAGTGGACCTGACTTTTGGTTGGAATAATATGCTAACCAAACCGTAAACTACACTAGTAGTCCTTCTTACTCATATAAGATTATGTGATGCTGAGCCTTATCTGTTTTTTTGTATTACAAAACATCCATATAATGTGCTCCTATCAAAATATTTAAATTCAGTAGAATTCTCAATGAGTTAACTCTGTGAAAGCAAGAAGTTAGCTGAAGATTCCAATCTTTGCTATTAAAGATAGTGTCCTCCCCTACTTGGCAGGGTTTCCTTCGATTTGCCAATGACTTTTCAATGTCCCTGGTGTTCTTCAGTTGGTCAAATCCCATATTCTGCTTTTCTCAAGCTCAGATATTTTTTAAAAGGTGATCTGGTACATCCCTCAAAAATGGCATTTAATTATGTAATCTCATCAAAGATAAGTTGCACTCACACAAGTTTCCCTTAGACTAGGGATGGGCAAACATTTTCTGGAATTAGTGTTAATGGACACCTGAAAATATTTGGCATCAGATGTACTGACTATGTCCAACAATGACTGGAATTGTCCAAATAGATAACTGTGCATTTGTTATCAAAGTATTTATCAAAAAGAATGGACATTTGTTGCAAGACCCTACATGTTGTCATCAGTTTGAGATGAAACACACAGCCACAAAAGTAGGTAAATGTGACATTAGTAACATAACTACTGAAGAAAATGATCTAGTAATAACTGTGGACAGTTACCTTAATCAAGACCAATAACCTGCTACCATAGTCAAGAGAACAAACACAGTTTTGAGCTACATAAGGAGGGGGTAGAGAATAAGTCAGGTAATGCACTCCTTCACCTTTGCAAGGCATTGGTAAGCACACCTGGAGTATTGAGTCCAGTTCTGGTCACTACAGTACAGAGAGGATACGTAACATATCTAGAAGGTACAGCACTAGGTCACAATGCTGATTAACATCCTAAGGCCATGTGCTGAGGTTTACATGGGGACCACATTGAACACCTCAAGCCACCCAACTGCACAGCAATGTCTAGTTTGAAGTACTTTCTGATTTTCCATCAAATATCCATAACTAGCTGTTTTGTAACATCTGAAGCATGTTGGTGGTGCTAGACATAATATAATACGGTATATCTTTGAAAGATAACCACTGGCGATCAGCTTAGGGTTTAACAGCAGTGCATTATACTGCTACCAAGGAAACAGAGGTTCATATTTCTTTCCCAGAATGCCACACTTAAGACTGCTAGGAGTCAGTTGCTTTGTAGTGATAAAGCATTCCACTCCCAGGTAGAGAGGTTTTGGATGGCCATAATTTGTAAGCCCCTCACAGACCAAACAGCAGCATTGGCACATAATTGGCATACAATGTGAAACCAGACACTTGACTGTTGCTCCAGCTGAAGGAAGGCTGCAGAATTGCTGTCCTTGATAATTGCAGTCAAAATAAGGAAAATTAAATTAGCAAAAAGGGGAAAAATGATAATAAAAAAGATATCTTCTTGGAGGTAGTAAGCATTCTTGTGACTGGTCATGAAGTGGGAAAATCAAGACAATGTGAATTGTGACAAAACTGGGCAGCTGCAGAGGTTTCAAATTGAGCAGGCACTAGTTTCAGAATCTGGAACCCTAATGTCAGACTGGAAAAATCTGACTCCAGGTGCTTATCTGGATTCTGCTGTACCTCTCAAATTGAATGCAAAAGTGTGGGTATTACTACTTTGGAACAATACATGTATGGTCTCCCCCCCAACCCACACACACACATATACAGAGGATTCTGCAGATAGTGATGTACCTGTATTGTTTCCCCGGAAACTATAACTTTTGCCAGTGTGAAGCCATAATCCTGAAAATACCTTTCCACTGTAAATGTTTTTTTTTTCAGTGAGTTATTTTATTTTAGTTGCATGCATGACATGACCATTGTGGGAGGTGTCATGGTGACCTGCTATTGTACATATTCTAAAAGTACAAGAAATTTCTCTTTCTGGTAGTACAGTTTCAGTGAATGACTTGACTCTATAATAGTTAAACTGTGGTCCTGCATTTAGTAATGTGTTATGTACCACTATGCAGAAATCTGAAGCAGAACTGTGATTTACCACAGCCCTGCCTACCCAGGTAGGCCCTTGCACTACATCACCTAGAATAATGGATTATATTAATTTTCTATTAACTATAAAACTTCAGTGGCACATCCTTAAGGCACAGAGTGATTGATATTCAGAGTAAAATCTTATAATCTTGAATCATATTAATATTAACATTAAAGATTTTCTGTTCTGCCTGTGCGTCATTCAGTCATGGCTTAGAGACAAGACTGACAACATCCATTCTGACAGCTTATCCATGAAAATTTAGTACACCTTGGCTACACAGCATGTGGTCAAACAGAGTCAGCCAATTCTCGAAATGTCAAAGCTCCACACTCAATATGGCTGTTTACAGGGTGATCAATTGGATTCTAATCTCATGGTCAGTTGTAGCCAATTTAATGTTGATCATGATTTTATACGAATGAAAGATGTTTTTATATTATCGTTAATGCTTCCATACTTTTGCAACATTTATAATGGCAACTATATTAACATTAAAGTTATATAGCAATGTGCTTTTTGTTTATATTGAAAAGGATCTAGATCCAGTGGTGGTAATGGATTTCATTCTGTATTGCCAGACATGAGCAGTAATGTCTTAAAATCACACAATTACATAAAAATAAATAGATTTGGGCAAATACTACTAAATTTACACTTCGCCTTTGGGTGTGCCTCAGTCTTAAATAAAATTGCACAACAGAGGACAGTTGAAGTATATCTGTTCATAAGTTGACAGTACAAATATGAATCTTTTTATCAGATGATGTATCAGAATGTGTGCTGAGTTAACAAACTGTCCATTGACAGCAAAATGAATATGCATATAATGCTGCAGCTCAGTCCCTGAAGTGCCATGATCAATAGTAGAGGGAGTATTTACAAATGAATTTATCCAATTTAAGTAATAAGACATAAAGGATGTAGGGTGCTGGGGATACCAGCATGCCCAAGGGTGTAGTGAGGCCCAGCAATGCAGGCAGATGGCCTTACAGGCCCTGGAAGTGTGGTTATCCCCAAACAGCCCACATACTGAAGTCTATATTTGCACTTAGACAATTAGTTAAGCTGCCAACAGAAAAAAGGCAAAATGTAGAAATATAGAATTTGTCAGCAGAAAAGAACAGCTTGGCCCACCAAGGCAGCCCAAATGTTTTAAAAAAATATATAAAATAGGATTAAACATATATTTCCAGTCATGAAATAGGTTTTCTGTTTTAAACAGTCCTTACACTTCCGTTACTTATGGTTCTATATCGTAACGGCAACTGCTGAAAGGTGATTGCTGTTACGGCAAAGTTACTGCACCAAAAATCCACTTCAGCCCTGTGATTCCTCTGTGCACAGCAACACACTGCCAGTGACTTACATTTTTAATGTTTTATGTGGGGGCTGTGCCCCCCAGACCACCCTAATTAAGGATTCTCAACTTCAGGGGGTTGCATGTTTGGGGGGTGCAAAACATTAAAAAAAAAAACAAAAAGGCTGGGCGCAACAAAAATGTACCTGTACCCAGACCCAAACCCAGTATCATGTCCACACAAGCCACAAACCCATCCACCAAGCCATGGGCCAGCTCAGCAGCCCACCATGGCACCACCCCTCAAAACCCCTCCACCCCTTGCTGAGCGTGTCGTTCCCACATGCACCCCTCAATATCACATCGCACATGTAGCCACATCCTGTAGCTACATGGGCAAACCCACCCCATCCAATCACCCTACCTCATCAGTAGTCCCCATGACATATGTCACAATTGAGTCACCATTTTGCTCAATCAGAGTCACACATCTCATCGGTTACCGTTACTTACTGTCAAGTTTTTAGGTTGACACTGAGGGTTGCTGGAGAACTGTGCTGTGTGTGCTGTGTTCTGCATCAATGCTGTTTGCTGTTAGTTTTGCATGCTTGGCTGTATTTGTCTGTGATGAGTGTATCGCCAGTGGAAGTAGTTGGCAGTGGTCAGTTGGATCATCTCACATTCAGTGCAGTAGATGGTAGGTGGGAGTGGGAAGTGTCATTTATTTTTAAAACTTTCAGCAAGTGGGCAGCTGGCCTGCAGTATTGAGGAGAGGAGAGGAAAGTTCATTAAAAAATTGCTATGGCACAAATGACAAAAATTGTGGGTTGCAGATTTCAAGTGAGAGGTCTGAGTGAGTGGCCAAAGGGTCAGCCTGCCAACCAGTATTTAAGCAGGCCATTTGTTTAAAAAACTGTTTGATTTTAAGTTAGGAAAATTGAGAGATATTAAAAGAAGAACAATCAATAAGGTAGTCCATGGATATTTGCTGTAAAGAGGTAAAGTTACACCTCTTTTTAGATGGTGGTGGGTATGAACAGATAAAGATAAGACATTAAAATACTATCAGCCAATCACGTCTAAGTAATTTCTTAACACATGTTCTAACTATAGATGAAATAATCCTTCAGAAATAACAGTTAGATACTTGATGATAAAGAGACACCATTCTCTGGCCAGAAAGAGAGTATGATATATTATGTGGTGGGAAATTGTTGCCATTGTAACAACTTATTACCCCCAGATCCTATGCAAGTGCTGGTCATGGATTTATTGTGGATTGTGGTATACCTCCCCAGATAAAAGTGTTTACTATAGGATGAAAGAGAATCACTATCACACTTGATGCTAAAAAAGGGAATAAAAAAAGAAGAATCTGAGCGAACTACAGTATTTAAAAAAAACTTCTGGTATACAGATACTCAGTATTCTTCTCTTGCCCCAGTCTTTTTTTCTGCCCAGTATTACAGTACGTGCTCACAGCCAATATGCAATGATACCCATTTCTCGAAATGAAGATGTGTTCCAATATCATAAGCTAAATATCAGTTTTTGGCCTTTTGACATGAATCTCAGTCCTGCCATGTTAACTCACATTCTTTGGGATTCTTTTTTTGTCTGTAATTTTTGCCTCTTGAGCTAACCTTGCCCCCTCCACCTCAAGTGAACACCAAGCCCTATCAACCCAGCCTGCAGCCCTGATTCTAATGGTATGGAATAGCTCCTGTGGTGGAAATGAGGGGGAAGGTCCCCCAGAAGAGTACCAGTAGGTTAACAGGGATCATATCATTGTGGGAGGCCCAAGTGTACCCAGGTTTGATCCAGATGATCCAGCTAATTTCAATGTCTATTTTGTTTCTTACACCCAGGATGCCAACCACAAGGGCCCTAATGCACATATACTTTCAGTTGCATTCCATCTTGCATGGAGCTAGACAGCAACTGTCTACCCTGGCTACTCTATCGTGAACTGCCACCTGTGGTCATCCAGGAAGAAATGGTGCAGTAATAACTGGGCTCAGCCCACACAGAAAAGGAGAATGCCCACTGGGATGCTTAATCTTTCTTCCCCCACTGACCCTCTGATATCCTGTCTTGCTCCCAATCTAAGTCAATAGCATTGTGAGAAGTAGCATTACCACTGTGATGATGGGCCAGCACTCATTGGAGTTCTTTCATTTGCTTCATCTGGTTGGTACATGCAGTAGTTGTTGGACTGCCATTTGTAAAACCTGAATTCATTCTGTGATTCTGAAACCCATCCCATGGCTTGAGAACTGGAGCCGTTGAGGCAGTGCTCTTGGACTCTGGAAGGGGGTGGTTCAGTTGTCCCACAACAAAAGCACCTTTCACAAATCAGGGATGTGGCAGGATATCATGGGTGACCAAGCAGCATCTTCTCTGTCCTCTAAGTGAATGACGTAGTGAGCAACCTCTGTCAAGGAGGTGGGAGGGAGGGAGGGGTACCGAAAAGCCAAATAACTGAAATGATGTGTGATAGGCCTGACATCTCCTATCATTGTTAAAGCAGTTAGAAATACAGAATGGAGAGAGAGAGAGAGAGAGACAGAGAGAGAGAGAGGGGGATGGAGGGAGGTTTAGCCCCCCCTTCCCTTTTTCCTTGCTTTGGACAGTGGAGTCCTTTTTCTATCCTATGTCCTTTTGTTTCACCCTTGTTCTTGCCAGACAGGGCCTCTTAAACTTCTTTCCTGTCATGTCCCCTCTGTTACTTGGAATATACTGGATGTGATGTGATGTGACGTGTGCATAAACAGTGAAGCAGTAACTAGATGTATGGTGCCTTCTTGTGGCAAAAAAAGAATAGTGCAGGAGAATTACAGCAGGGTTACTAGTAGATTCTAGAATCTTTATGATAATGGATCCAGGCAACATGCACTACACTTCTAGTTAAGCTAGCAAATATTTTTATAGGTGTTTGCCTGTTTCTTATATATTTATAGTAATAAGGCATAGTTGTAATATTGAAAAAAATGATTTTCCTAAATGCATTATCTGTTATGCATGTTATATTACTGTTGTGTACATTCTTTTAGTTTCTGTGAGGACTGATGTTCTGTGGACCCTATGGCAATTGTAAGGTGTGATTTTTTCCTCTGAAGTTATCCCTGTTGATTGTGATTTGAGTCAGTTGGTGTCTAGTCACTGCAGAATAAATATTACTTACCAAAGACACTGAAGGATCGACCTGTGACTCTTGGCTTTCTTCACAAAGACTTTGGACTTGCACATAGTATCCCAGATAGGTTCCATAGTGCCAGAATTTCATCAAGATTGCTGTGATACTCCAGACTTTTACTTGTTATTTTTTCTTTGGGTTGTTCTTCAAATATATACATGCCTATGGCATTCTTCTAAGCATTTTCCTTATAGTGTACTTCCTGAACACCCATGCGGTGACATATTGGCTTGATGGTGCTCAACTGTCATGCTTAAGAGTGTTTCCAAGTTTTACTTCACTAATAAATTGGTGGCAACGTACCAAAATTCACACTATATATAAAGTGAAGTTGACCTTTTGCAAACAATTTTCAGTGCAAGATTCTTATTTATAAAACATTTAAACTGAAAAAAGTTCTCTTCCTCTCCCACTCATAGCACCTTATCCCACCTTAACCCTGACCAGTAGCAATAATGAAGTCCATCTTCTACTCACTCAGCAAAGCACCACCTAGTGAATCCTTCCCTCCTCCCTAGCCCCAGCAAAATCAGCAATAAACCAGCCCTTCCCCCTCTTACTCATAAGCACCCAATCTCAGCCTTCTGCCCCACAGAGACCCAATCAAAAACAAACACTGACATCCCCTTCCCTTGACCAACACAGCAGCACTCAACCCACTTTGTACCCCCCCCATGCAGCCATTAAAAGGATACTGTTTGTGAGAGGGGATTGCAACCAGCACAGACCCTCCTCTTACCATCTCAGATGACTGCCATTGGAATAAATGGGAGTGGCACTCATGGTAAAAACAACTGATTACTACAGTATGAACATCATTCAGAGAGAAGATGGCCAAACTGGTGAGAGATGGGTCTATACTGGTTGCTGTCCTCTCTCACATACAGCATATTTTAATGGGTGGCATTGGGGAGTGTAGGGTGGGCTGGATTCTGATGAGGGGGAGGCAGGATTGGATGTTTTAATTCTTATTTTGCAAGGGTTGGGGGAAGGGAGAGTCATTAAGTGCTGTAGTGCTTAGTGGAGGGGAAGAAGTGGGAGTCAATTATTGGTAATGGTTGGGGTTCCAGGAGTACTACAAGTGGGAGGGAGGAAGGCAACCTTCCCTTTTCAGTACATGAGGATTTGAAAGGGCCACTTCTTGTAGTCTTTGTCTGTAAAATGTGACATTTCACTTCATGGATCACTGTACGAAGGGCTGTGCAATGTAATGCCACTTTGTGTGGTGCTCCATTTAGCAATTGTTTTCACTTTAAAATACATCTAGCCTTGATAATAATAATAATAAGCTTCTGTTAAAATAATATTTTCCAATAACATTTTTTTTTTGTATTTTGTGAATGGATGCTAGATTGACAGATAGGGTAATGACAACAGCAGAGGAAGCTTTCACACTGCCTTAAAACTATAAATGAGGGGAAAAGCGGCAATGGATGAGATTGTAGTTTAGATTCCATGTCTTAAAAGTTCAGGCTTCCTGCTGTTCACCTTGAATTGTTTGTTCTCTAGGATCTTGACTGAGACCTCCAGGACTCATTCACATAGGCCATTGAAAAGCTTTCTTGTAACAATGGTCTTTAGCTATTATCAGACCTGATATGAACCAGTTTGACCTGGAGGTAAAATGGTCCACAGCACACTGCTAATCTACAATATTTAGCCATTCTTGTTCTCTGAGATGACATAAAGACACTCAAAATAGGCAACACTAGTCTCCTGTCCATACTAGACACTGAATTATGAATGGCATTTTGAACTTTGACTGGAAGGTGTCTCCCATGATTCATATTTCTAAATATTCATTAAGCAGTAACAGACACAGCAACACAATGTTGCTCATATGAAGTTTAAAAGGGTTGCTGCTGCACATTACCTCATAACCATTAATTACCAGAATGTGTGACAGTGTTCCACTGAATATGTGACAAGTGATAAAATGGGAGACACTAGTTTACTAAATCATGATAACAATGCTCTGAAACCTGTGGAAAACAGTGCCCTAGTGCTCTTAATGCTCACTATTAATGTAGAATAACACATTGGTATGAATTTCTGCTTGGACCTTACAGAGTATATTGTGAGATGACACTGTTTCCATGTGGAATATAGAGCTTCTGTTTGGCAAAAGTGTAACTTCACAGATAATGTATAAGAGCTAAGAGGTATGCCATGTGCAGCATAGTTGTGGTTGTTGTTTCATGTCAGTTATGTTAGAAAACAACTCCATTTTGATCCACACTGAATTTGAGCCATAAACATTGACTGTCTCTTTAAGGCACCCAAGTGCCTTGAGGTATCATTAAGCTACTCTCTATACCTAGTGGGAGTACAAATTAAAAAGGCGGTGTGAGTGACTCCTCGGCAAGAGATGCACTGCAGGGAATTGGCAAGTCGGAAGTGAACTCTAAGTAGAAATAGGAAGCTTGTTGTGTTTCCCTAAGGCATGAAGCTAAAAGCTAAAACTATGAAAAAAGTAAAAAGGCTTTAATGAACAACAGTTTCTCTTGTGTAAGAATAGATGGAATACCATCTACTGTATTTATTTACTTGTTCATTTAACAAAGCATTTTTATGTAATGCACAGTTAAGATACCAAAATAATATATGCTCAGTAGCAGCTGCTTGGCTCACACAGTCAGCAACTTGCTCACAACAGCAGTCTGCATGCACCGTCCACCTGACTATTAAAGTTCAACAGTAAACCACAGCAGGGATTTCTCACAATTTGTGGATCATAGCCTTACAAAAAATTTCTGAATCATTGATTTAGTTGTGAATTTTAGTAACATTTTAGAACCGGTCATGAGCCTGTGATCTTTGTACAGTATACATGTTCATAAAATATATCAGTTCTAAAGTGCACACGTACTGCATACTTTATATATAAAACACAGATTCATACTCCTACTCTGAAACTTGAGGCTTATTCCTTGTTGTTTTCCTCACCTACATGGCACTTACTGATCTTTGCATTCTGGTACCTGCCTGTTCCTGCTTCCCTCACTAATCCTATTGTTATAACTGTTATTGACCTCAACATTTTGGTTGCCTGATATCAGCTAGAACTTCTGCTACCTCTAGTGCAATGTAATTAATGTAATCTATCTGTCTTCTTGGCTCTGTAGAATTGGTACATTCTTAGTCTGTAGTTATTGCTATGTTTTGTTCACATTTCCTGTTGCTGCAACAAACAATGTCTCTCTTGTTTGTACTTTGTTCTCCTGTTTTGCACCCTGCCGAATATAGGAAATACTCTTGTCTTGTGTACTTACCCAATAAACAGAAAACTAAGTACTGTAAATAAATACATGTAATTCTGGAAATTCCGTCCCTCAACTTTTAGACATGCTCCGAGCCATGCTGTCCTCAAGAATGAACTTAGGACTTTCTTAACCTAACCTGCCCCTTGCCTGTGCTTTAATCCACCTTAGCTGACTCTCCACACCCCATACTGCCTCAGTCCTATTATGTTTCTACCCAGTTGTTTTACTTCTGTCCCTTTCCAACACCCAACTCTTCCCTGTTCTTACTTGCCTCTTGCCTGGCCTCATACTATCCTTCTCTCAATTTCCTCCTAGTGTTCTCCATCCCTAGCCCCTTCTCCACCTCTTATGCCTTTACAAGCTCTGCTCACTAAATAGCTTGCCCACTGGCACCATCTGCCCAGGGTTCTTGTATTTAAACTGTCTATCTCCTGTAATTAATTTCTTCCTGCTGCTGCCTTACCTACTGCCATACTTGTGATATTGGTAACATACTCAGTTCACTTGTGTATCTCCTCATTGCTGGATCATATCTGTTCTATTTTGTATTTGAAGGCTCCCCAGAGCAACTGCACTTAGCCTTACTATGTACTATCTGCTTGATTGCTGTATTTTTATCTCTCTTATTGGTACAAATAAGTTTTGCCACTATTGTTTTCCTGTTTGGACCACTACTGTATTTTGTATTCACTTGTTCCTTGTCCTGTAATTTTGTTTCGTAATCTTCCTGGGTCATAACTGAAAATAGGCATCCCTGTGTCTAGTGTACCTACTTGGTCAACAAAAACTAAATAAATAAATATCCTCAGAACAGGAAACAGAATAACCATATACATTAGTACATACGTTTCTTCAATATTATCAAGGACAAAGATTGCCAAGAATCTTCAGGCAAAAGTAGTAAAATAAGACAGTGTCATTTTGTAATTCATGTGCTTTATTTTAGAATATGGTGAGTTCACTCAACAGAATTAACTCTCACCTAGCTGCCTAGGACTTTGTTTACTAAAAGAGTCTACTTTGTCCAAACTGTTGTACAACTCACTGGTTCTCCGGAACAGATACGAATAGTATAAGACCCTCTGTGTTCAACTTCAGCAGGGTATGTGCACAGTGAGAAACACAGCTAAGAGCAGAACTAAGGATCAAGGGATTTTAAACTGGCAGCCAGAGCTCACCTTCTGTTCATGGAGCACAAGGACCACACAGTTCCCATTATACTTTTGCAGCACATATAACTATAGGGAATGGATGCTACATAATGGGGAAATGCCATTTCCTATTACCAGAGGCAAATTCTCCTTTTTTTTTGGGGGTGGGGCAAAACATTATTATGGAAGTCCTCAAAAGAGGTTTGAAAATGGATCACCTTCCAGGGAATGAGGCACTTTGTAATGGGAAAACAGAGTTTGAGTATGAGTGTTTTGGGAGAGCCCACATGGGGTACTGTGGACTTGTTTTAAGCAGACTTGCGTGTGTCTAATCTGAACTAAGGGCCATTTTGTCATCATGGTATCAGAACACCAATACAAATCATTAGAAGTGTTCTTTTTGCAGTCCCTGTTGGCCATTTGGATTTTCTGGATGTGTAATTCACACAAACATAGAAACATATGAACATACTAAAAAAAGCCAGCAGAAGAAGGCCAAATCAGTCTGTCATGTCCACTTGGTAAATGATGCAAGATTCTTGTCTTACTCCAATTTCTTGCCCTATATCATTTGTGGGTATCCATACATCCACAAATTGCTGCTGTGATGCTGATAGAGTTAGGGGCTGGTGCTGTGAATAGGGCAGCAAACCCAAAGTAATGCAAAGTCACAATACAGCACTCGGTCAGCAAACAATTCTCACCAGGCAAGTTTCTGCTCAATGCAATTTATTCTAAGTTGCTAGGGCAAGATAACCCTTACTCCAGTGCTTCAACAATGAAGCCTTCCTTAGGAATATATGCTTCTGTTGGGTGCTGGAAAATCATTACATCAGCAAACCTGATGGCAACTATACCTAGGAGGTTTCATGGTAACAGCGAGCATAACAGGGAGTGCTTTGGCAGCCGGCAGGGGTGCCCACTGTCATCATGACACCTCCTAGATATAGATGCCATTACATTTTATGATCGTAGGCTACCAATATTGATTGCAGATATCAGCTTTTAAAATTTAATGATTTTCCAGCCTCCCACTAGACGCATGTATATTCGCCATACTTACTATACAAAGCAGTTTGTTATTCCATTTATTCATACACATAGCATACCTAAGAATCCAAAAATTTTACCAGCCACTGTTCTAGGGAAGCCCCATGCCTCTTCTGTCACCAGACCCCCACAGGCACAACCACTCCCCAATTGCCACAGTGTGTCGCACTGACACAAGTCCACTTAGACCTCCTCCTGGCTGGTCTAAGTGAAGCCTCTTACTGCATCTATTTTGATGTTTGCAAACTCCCCAAAAAAGTTATGGTGCTGTGGCACAAGCCCCCTTGCAACCTGGCGCAGCAGAGCTTTTGCTGCAAGGGTGATGCAAGGCAGGTTGGGCACATGGCATTCCAATTTTGCCACTACTGGCATTTGGAAATTGGGATTGCTGCAAACTATGATGAAAGGTGCCACTTGCTTCATCCTCGTTAGTCATATGCACCAAGCATAATAGTTTTCCCTTTCCAAATTAGGTCCAGGAACTGTACATATAAATATATAACTGAGTGATTTACTGTCAGTTTCTCTGTAAAGCATATTGGGCCAAATAATATATCTTTAACAGAACTTTGCTTGCTTCCATGGCCTAACTTTCCTTCATTAAAGAGCAACTTTACTGGGGCTCTGTTGAACCTCACTATAGGAGACTTACCTGCCCCAAAGTTTGCTTGTATGTAATTTACAATTTTTCTGTGGCTGTATTTCAGGAAGGAAGGGATCATAATTTGTCTCCATGAAGCTGAGAGCCCAGTCCCTTCCATTTTCTGATGTGAAGACATGCCCCCGTGCTGTCACATTTTGTCATGTAATAATACGGAGACTGAGGGGGTGTGCTCCATTGAGTTGCTTAGGTACCCATTTGTATGTCCTTTCTGAACATTTTAGAGTGTTAATTTAAAAAATCAAGGACACCACTCAACTAACAATGGCCTTGTTGAGCAGTGGCCTTGATTTGCCGACATCAATACCCCTCCTCGAAATAGGGCCACAGCAATATTGTAATTTTTGCATCAGCAGACTTTTAGGCTGGTAAGGCTCATATAGTGTTTCGGGGGGGTTACAAAACAGCAGGAATGTTGTTCTTTTATATATGATCTCTCCTCCACAGCTGGGATTACATTGCAAACTTTACAGAAAATATGATAAAACTGTTAAAAAACATACTGCACTATCTGCAATCACTTCACATGTAGACCTAAGCACAAACGGTCCATTCACATATACAGAAACTTTGACAAATAAATGTGGTAGCTGTGTTGGTTCAGCCAATGAAGCAGAAAAAAAGTTCCAGGTGAAACCATTTATTTGACAAGCAAAATTGTTTTTGAGACTAGCTTCCAAGAGTTATATTCTCTTCAAAATATCACTGTTGACATGATGAAGATAATACAACCCTCGAGGGCTAGTCTCAAAATAACTCTGTTAGTCCAATAACAGGTAATCACCTGCAACATATTTGTTGTTTTTCTCTTACATTAACTATTGAAAAAGTGTTTGAAAATCCCTTAGTTTGTCCAAAGTTATGGAAAATAGTTAATGAAACCCAGCTAATGTATTCACCCCGTCAGCATGCACAGTCCAATTGTGAGTAAAGTACTTTAGGCCCAAAGAAAAAAAAAACTGTTTAAACTTTATTTTACTTTCTTTTCATCATACAAGAAAGCCACGTGCTAATACTGGAGTAAGGGAAGCCATGTGTTCAGATGAAGATTAGGGAAAAAAGGGGGCATTTCTTGAATAGGGACTGGGGGTGCATCAGACTGGGTTAAACAGAATGGAGTCACCTTTTAGCTACAGTAAGTTGGGGGAGATGCTCTTTAAATAATCTTTGTAGAGACGTGGCTTTATGGTTTTAAAAACTGAAAGTGCTGAGTCAAACAACCCATTATTTATTTGTGTATGAGGATGTATGTAAAAGCACAAGGGGTTCTTACAATGCATGGATCGCTTTATTCTTTCAATTAATCTTTTTTATTACTATTTGCAATTTGTTAATACTTTTTTGACATTTAGTAATATTTGATAAAGTAAGCAATTCTGAGCAATATGGATGATGTGGCATCTCAATATCTTCATAGGGGACATTGCTGATGAACTGAAGGAGAAGGTATGATTTTGGCAGATAACACCAAAAGTGCTATAGGGTAGACACCCAGGAGGGGGTCTGAGAAAATGGAAAGGGATCTAGGGAAACTTGAGAAATGATCAAAGACATTGCAGTTGGAGTTCATTGCTGAAAAGATCAAAACCATGTACCTATGGCATAAGAATCCCAGCACTGAGAATGGAATGGAATGGGAGGGATGTATTGCAGTCACTAGACAGGAAAGGGACCTTGAGGCTATTATATCAGAGGACATCAAGGTATCAGTGCAGTGTGATAAGGATATGAGCAGTGCTAATGGGATGCTGGGGTGCATATGCAGGGGAATTACTAGCAGGAGATGGAGGTGACGCTGCCACTGTATCACTCTCAGGTAGGCCTCCACCTGGAGTACTGTATCCAGTTCTGTAGACTGCATCTCAGAATGGATATAGATGGAGTAGAGGCAGTTGAGAAGAGGGCAACTAAAATGGTGCACTGGTTGCAGGGGAAGCCCTATAAAGTGAGAATGCAAGAACTCAATATGTACACCTTGTAACAGTGGAGAGCAAGAGGTGACATGAACAAGACTTACAGGCACCTCATAGGGGAGAACAAGGTACAGGAGGGGAGCTTTTCCAAATGAGGATGAACTCCAAGACTGGGGACATGCAAAGAAGCAGAAGGGGGGAAGTTCGGAAGGGATGTGAGGAAATATTTCTTCAATGATGAAGTGATAGATGGATGGAATTAAGTGCCAGTGTAAGTGATGGAGGCTAGAATAGTAGATGGTGTCAAGCATGAATGGGATAAACATAGGAGTTTATTAGAACAGAAGCAGTGAGGGGGAAGGTTGCCAGAGTCCATATAGGGTCTGTGGAGATATAATAGACAGGGGACACTTGAGCAACCTGAGTGGGTCAAGTGGTCCTTTTCTGCTTACAGGTTCTTTGTTTCTATGATTCTGCACTCTTTAAGCATGTCACGTCTTTCATCCTTTGGGTGCCAGAACCATTCCCCTTTAGTTTGTGGTCCTCTTACCAAAGGGACAAGTGAGGTGCAGAGACACCTTGGTATTTGTACTAATATATATCATAAGACTCCAGTTAAAAATCTAATAATAATGATGATGATACTTAATCACAAGGATGTAGAATAAAGGCTATAGACCTAATCCACTATGTGCAGTCCTTCACAGGAGGCTGGGGAAACAAGCTGGATCACACAGGGTTAGAGCACATGATAGTCAAGTGGCTAAGGAATTGGTTATGGAATAGAAAACAGAGAGTCTTTGTGAATGGGGATATGTCACAAGAAGGGGAGGTGACCAGCAACGTGCCACAGGGGTCAGTGCTGGGTCCAATACTCTTCAACATATTCATCAGTGACATTGCAGAGGAATTGGAGGAAAAGGTATGCCTGTTTTCAGAAGATACAAAGTTCTTCAGCAGGGTGGACACACAAGAGGGGGCCACCAGCATGTTGGCTGACCTCAAAGAAATAGAGGAATGGTCAAAACTATGGCAGTAAAAGTTAACACCAAGAAATGCAAGGTCATGCAACTAGGAAAGCGAAACCCAGAAGTAAAGTACACACTGGATGAGCACCTATTGGGGGTAACAAATATGGAAAGAGACCTGGGTATACTCATCACCAATGACTTAAAAGTCACAGAACAGTGCAAAAAAGCAGCACAGATAGCAAGCGGCCTCCTAAGATGTATAGTTAGGGGCATTACTAGCAGAAAGCAAGAGGTAATCATGCCACTGTACAGATCCTTGGTGAGGCCGTATCTGAAGTACTGTGTCCAGTTCTGGAGGACACACCTGAAAAAGGACACAGACAGATTAGAGACAATGCAGAGAAGGGGCACTAAAATGCCACAAGGGCTGCACCATGAGACATATGAAACTATGCTCTGGGAACTGAAGTTGTACTCACTAGAACAGAGAAGAAACAGAGGTGACATGATAGAAATGTTCAAATACGTCAAGGGAATAAACAAGATAGAGAACCTCTTCCAAGAAGACAAGGAAACTCTGGCAAGGAGGATACAACTTGTGTCTCGTGGGAGGCAAGTTCAGGAGCAACTATAGAAAGCACTTCTTCACAGAGAGGGTGACAGAGCAATGGAAGAGCCTGCCAACACAGGTGGTGACAGCTAAAACAGTAAGAGAATTTAAGCTAGCATGGAACAGACAGTGTGGACAGCTTGGCTGGAACAATTTAAGGGGAGGGGGGTAGCCACCTTGGGCAGACTAGATGGATCAAGTGGTTCCCATCTGCTGACACCATTCTTATCTTCTTATATTCTTATGCTCCTTAGGCCCTACACAGCCATGTTGGGGGGGGGCATAAAGAGGCCCAGGGAGTGAGAAGGCCCTCTGTATGTTTGTGCAGGCCTCCATACATCCTCAGCATGTTTAAGTCCCCCACGAAGGCCAGCCCAATATGATCTGTGTCTCTGCCTGGGCAGTCAGGTCAGGGTTGTTGCAATCTGCATTATCCCCAATCTGTTTTCTGCAGTGTGGAGAGCTGTCATAGAGGGCAGATGCTAAACCAGTGGGACCCCTGTCACAGCACTTACATGCCTCCTCTGCATGACCTCCCTTGATCATCCGGGGCCTTAGTGGCTCCCTCAGCTGTTAACCATAGTCCTGCTATATGGCATGGAGGGACTGGAGGCCATGCCTTGCCAATTTATTCTTTTAATAAAAAGTATCCTTTCATATAACAATATTTAAATCCTTGGTAAACTGCCATATCCCACAATCATTTGCTTCATGTGAAGCAGTGGATCCACTCTGGCACCTATCTGGGCATCCAATTTGGTGCCTGTTGTCTGGCCCCCAACCCTGATCACTGTGAAGACTTTACTTGTGCGTACTGAGACTGGATGTCTGTGGATACCAAAACATGCACATCTGCCCAAAGGGAGTTCACAGATTAGGTAAATGGTATTTATGAATATACAGGCCATTTTTATGCATTTGAACCTATGCTGCCAGGAACATCAACAGATACATCCACACTGCACTAAAATGTATTCAGAGAAAGACTGATTCTAAAATTTTCACCCCTTCTCCTTACTCCTGTTTACAAGTAGAATATTACCTACTTTAGGATTTTGAAGGGATCTCTCCCTGTCATAAAAGAGGTGTAGGTGTAGCAGGTTTAATTACCATATAAATCTAAGGATGACTAGGGAAGAAGGGAGTACTAACATACTATTTGCCAGCAGATTAGGCCTTATGGTCTATCAAGTCTGCTCGAACCTAGATCCTTAGTTGGGTGCCGAGACCCTCCCATCCCTTGTGCTCCAGAAACCCCTATCATTCATACCCACCCCCCCGGGACAGGCCATCATCTGATACATCCACTTTCTGTGTCTGTCCCACCCTCTCTTAAAGCTCTCCACTGTGGATCTCTGAACCAGCTCACCAGGCAGAGCATTCCAAGGGTCCACCACCCTCTCAGTGAAAAACCTCCTCCTCTTTTCCCCCCTCACCCTTCCACCTTCCAACTTCAAACCATGCCCTCTGGTGATGCCTCCCTGCTTTAGTCTAAAGATCCCTCCATGTTTACCCTATTTATTCCCTTGAGGTGCTAGAAGACCTCAATCATGTCCCCCTGTCTCTCCTCCCTCCAATGAAAACAGGCAGAGCTCCTCAAGTCTGTCCTCGTAAGTCAAATCCCTAGCCCTCGTATCATCTTTGTTGCTCTCTGTACCCTCTCCAGGAGCTGTATGTCCCTCTTCAAGTGTGGTCTCCAGTACTGTACACAGTACTCAAGGTGTGGTCTAACCAGTCCATTGTACAGTGGCAGAATCACTTCCTTGCTCCTGAGGTGATCCCCTTGTGATGCATCCCAACATCCTGTTTGCCTTGCTAGCTGCTCTCCTGCACTGCTCAGTGTTATTCATACATGTATCCACCATGACCCTAGGTCTTTTCCCCTGTTGAGGCTTCCAGCACCTCCCTCCCAGGGTGTACCTGTGTTTAGGGTTCCCCAACCAAGATGCAACACCTTGCACTTGGTGATATTGAAATTTAATTTCCATGTGTGAGCCCAGCTTTCCAGGGTGTCCAGGTCCTTGCAGGGCCAACCTCCCTCTTCTCCCTCAACTACTGCTCCCATCTTGGAGTCATCCCTGAAGAGACTCATTTCACACCTATACCATCCCTGATGTCTGATATGTATGCATTAAACAGGATTGGACCCAGGACCGAGCCCTGTGGTACCCCTACCAACCTCTGTAGGGTTCGAGAGCTCCCCACAGACCACTACTCTCTGAGTGCGTCCAGCTATCCAGTTTTCAATCCATCTGACCATCAAAGGGCCTACTCCTAACCCCATCAGTTTCTCCACTAGACCATTGTGGGGACAGAGTCAAACGCTTGTGAAGTCCAAGAATAATACATCCACAGGCTTACCCTGTCCAGTTCTGATGTTACCCATTCATAGAACTCCACAAGGTTGGTTTGACATGATCTACCTGGCACAAACCCATGCTGCCGACTATCCAGACCTCCCACCTCCTCCAAGTAAACCCCCAATCGTTCCTTTAGTATACTCTCCATTAATTTTCCCACCACCGAGGTTAAACTGATGGGTCTATAGTTTCCTGGTACTTCCTTCGACCCCCCTTTATGGATTGGTACCACATGTGCCTCTTGCCAATCCCTAGGTACCCTCCCTGTCTCAAGTGACCTGTTGAAAAGCTCCGCCAGGGGTGCAGCCAGTATGTCCGCCAATTCCCATAGTACTCTCGGATGAATGCCATCCGGCCTGAGATTTGTCTTTCTTAGGGCCTGAGGGCAAACCACACCTTTTGGTGGGGATGGCATCATCCGTCCCCTCCACCTTACTGGTCTTTTATCCTTATCCAGATGTGACACCCTGGGTACCTTTCCCTCCCTTTTGCTCCATTTCTGCTGCTCCCCTGATCCCACTCCCTGCCGCTTCTATCCCCTTTGTGCCTTGCTTTGTAGATATCCCATCCCCCTCCCTAGTGAACACAGAGGCAAAGTACTCGTTAAATACCTCTGCCTGGTCCCTCGCCTCTTCCACCCACCCTCCTTCTGATCTCAATCTGCTGAGATGGCCCTTAGTTTTTCTCCGCTCCCCAATGTACCGGAAGAACCCCTTTTCCCCTCCATGTATCCCCTGTGCCAGCCGCTGCTCTTTACTGGACTTTGCTCCCCTCACCATACGGGTGACTTTTCTAGATGCAAGCTGGTACATTTCCTTATCCCTATCCCCTCTTGTTGTTTATATTTTTTTGTAAGCCTTCTTTCTCTGACTGCTACCTGGACCTCACTGGACCACCAGCATGGTTTATGTGACCTTGCTCCTTACGTTTCAACTTAGCGAGATCCTGACTGCCTCACATGAAGTCCCCGTTTATGACCTCCCATCTCCTTTCCACACTTGTTGTTGAGGTAATCCCTTCAAGTGATCCTTGAGATATTTCCCATGCCCATAAAGTCTGCCCCCTGAAGTCCACTGCCAGTGTCCCAGATCTCACCCCACTCCCCAATGCTTATTTGAAACCAGACAGTAATGTGGTCACTCCCAGTCAGGGGTCCTGTACAACCATGTCCCTTACCAGATCCCCATCTGCCAGAACCACATCCAGGACATGCCCCTCCCTTGTGGGCTCCATCACATGCTGTGTTAGAACACATCCTGGAAGCCATCCAGCAGCCTCTGCTCCTTGGCCACCTTAGAGGACATGGTTCCCCAGTTAGTACCTGGCATATAAGGTCCCCATCAACACCACTCCTTCCCTTTGGACCACACTGGGCAATGATGTTGTCCAGCAAACCATCCTCTAGAACATCACTCATCCCGGGGGCCTATATGCTACTCCCAGCTTGACCTTATCTCCTGCTGGGGATCGTGGAGTGACCCATAAGGCCTCCACGTTTCCCTCTGCCTCTTCTACCATAGCAATTTCTATGTCATCTCTAATGAACATAGCCACTCCACCCCTCTGCCCTCCTTTCTATCCTTCCTAAGCATAGTGTACCCCGTACATTTAGGTCCCAGTCATGGTTTTTGTTGGCACGTTTCCATGACTGCCGCCACATCCACCCCGTCAGAACAGCATGGCCTGGAACTCTGGCAACTTGTTTCCCAAGCTCCTGGCATTTACTAACACTAACCCCACCCCTTATCCCTGATCCTTTTGTCGAACCCCAACCAGATTCCTTATACTTCCATCCTCCCCCTGCTCCTCCTGAGTACTCTTTAGACATTTTCTAAGTCAATCCTTGTAAGAGTTTCAGACCTGAACCCCTACTAGACAGAACCAGTGAAAAGTAGACAGCTGAGCTCTGTTAAGGGATGAACAGTACCACCATGTTTTTTTCTCTTCCTAAATGAGGCCAATGGTATCATGATGGTTTTAACATTTTTACATACAGAGATTCCCGAAAATCCTCCATTTACATTTTGATTTTGACTGCCCTCCTAGGACCAGCAAGAAAGTGTACCAGACAGGGAGAAGATGTTTACTAAAAAGTTCTCCAGTGTTCCCTCCCAAGGCAATTAAATAGCAATGAGTGCATGCATAATTTTACATAAGTTATCATGCTTACACTGCAGTGCATATTATTAGTAGTCATTTTCATTAGGATCAGGTTCAAAATAACACTTTGTTATTGCAGGCTGAGAGTGTAAAACTGTAATGATTATGTGGGTAGCTTTTACTCACGATTTACTGAAAAAAATGACATCTCTTAAATAAAATGATCCTCATAAATTTCCTCAGCACTTCTTATTTTTAGTTTGT
The DNA here is from genome assembly GCA_016271365.2 of Neoceratodus forsteri. Lineage (NCBI taxonomy): Eukaryota > Metazoa > Chordata > Ceratodontiformes > Ceratodontidae > Neoceratodus > Neoceratodus forsteri. The sequence continues at coordinate 601,781,805 of CM057449.1, read as the reverse complement.
GAGTCATCTAAATCCTCCCATCTACTTCAGTCTTATTTAAACAAAAACATATGTTCAGAAAACCCTAGAGCATGTACTGCTCCATATTGTTAACCTAGTGCACCTAGACTTCAAGCTCCAGTAAAAACTCTAATTATCAACCTTACAATAACAAACAACACCCTAGAGTAAACAGTTCCCTATTCCAAACTTCATACTATAATCAAACGAAACACCTCACTACAAATAACATCACCCTTTGGCAAATGCCTCGCTGTAACAAGCACCTTGCTATAACAAATAGCTCAGTGCAACAAACATTGTAGCAAACACTGCTGTAAACAATTACTTCACCATAAAGAAAGGCACACTATAAGGAAAACTTTGCAAACCATGAACATCAAAACTGAGATTTCATCAAGGGATTCTGATGAAGATATGCATTCACCATGGTAGCAACATTTGGTGTTGTCTTTCCTGCTTTCAGATTCACACAATTGAATCATGCACTGTCCTGTCATATTGTGTTTTCCTTTTATTACTTTACATTTGTACCACCCCGGGCACGACCTAGGATACTCAGTCTACAGTATCTCTGAAAAAACTCTGTTTCTGCCCTTGGAAACCCTTTGAACACAACACCCCCTTCCTGTCTTTGTTCATTCCTAACTCTGGTCACCAAACCAGTAACCTGTGACTTGCCCCTCACAGATAGGATTTCAGTGAAGGAGCAGCCTCCAAGGACAAACATGTACTTTGCGCGAGTGAATATGAGACAAGAGGGAGGTGCTAGTGAGGGAGAGTTGTGCCAGGCAGCCTAGGTTTGCGTGGTAGGAGAAAGGGGCTTCATCTGTCCAAATATACCCTTCATATTTTCTGCTTTATAACCTCATCCCTCATCCCTCATCCCTCAAACAGGGTATGCTCCTGTGTAGTAACTTAGTATTAGACCTACATGGGACATGTGAAGGGCTGGTTAGTCTCACCTGTATTTTGGTGCTCCCCTACTGGCCCTACCTTTAACATGAGACATCTCCAAGTCACATACTAAGCAAAAGGCTGCATGCTGACATATAGTCACTTTATCAGGGATCACTATAGTCCTTTCTCATGAAACTCCTCTCTCCCTGGGCCATCAGGGACCAGTCATGCAGTGGAAGAAGGTGTCCTCCTCCCCCCCCGAAGGCAGAGGCAACCTATATGAGTCTCACCTTTCCAATCAGCACTAGATGTCCCTGGTTCAAAGCATGAACCAGGGTGTTTGTATAGCAACAGACGACACTACCACTGTAGTAACTGACTTGCTATTTTTTGATTTTCTGTTATACGTTGTTGTACAGTAAGTGGTTTTTTAACATTTAAAAAGAACACACCAGCACTCTCCCAATCCAAAATGAATGTACCTGTTTTATTAATTACCAGAACCCACCCCATTCCAAATCACTGCCCAGTTCTCAATACAAATCTACCCTTACCCAGAAGCATTATTCATTCTGATGATTAAAACAAACAAAAAAAGGAAAAACATTCAACAATCGGCCCCTGCTCCCAGCTGCTCTGCAACCTACCCTCCATACCAAATTTTACTTTCAAATGATTTCTCCTTTTACTGTTTCTGCCTACTAAGTGTTCTTGGTTTATTTAGCAGCAATGCTAATAAGCATTTGGTGAAACAGAGAAAGGATGAGAATTTATCAATGGCATGGGAACAACTAAGCAAAAAAAAAAAAAAAACAAGAAAAAATACTCAAAAGGGAAATTTGGTACAGTGAGAGGGTGGGTTGTGCAGCAGCTGAGAAGGGGGTGTTTTATAAATCATTAGAAACATTGGAAAAATGAATATAATCTCTAGTTTAAGAGGGTTTTTTTGGTGTCAGCTTTTTATTGGAAGTAAGAGTAAGAGGTGGGCTTTCAGCCAGGTGGCAGTGGGTTGGGTTTTAAAAAAATTGTATCACAATAGAAATCTGGTAGCTACATCTATGTGTTGTTGTACTGTGGTTGTGATATCAGAATGATGGTACAATCACATCCTGACATTATAACGATGATAAAGTACAGTACATTTGCAATGGGGAGTATGCGGAATTCTATTAACAAGACTATGTAATCAATAACACATGACAAGGTGTGGGTTATGTCCTGATAAGAGCACACCCAGGTGCGTTATAAGGCTTGAGGTGCTTGCGCCTAGTGCCTTTTGTACCTGGGCATGCTCTTATCAGGACATAACCCACACCTCAGAGTGTGTTATTGTGCTTATAAAACTGGCCCCAAAACTAATAATTTAATGAGTAAAAACAAAAACAAAAAAAAGTCAAACATATAAAAAAAAGGTTTCAATACATCAAATAGTAAAAACAAAATAGTCCCCCTTTTAAGTCACTTTAAAAAGCGTTTGCTTGGCAGTACAGGGTTCTAATAAATTCCTGAGGTTATCTATCAATGTTGTTTTTACTTTTTTAGATCCCTCTTTCACACTGTGTTTTTTGTGGTGTATTTTCAGTGTTTAAATGATGAGAGCGGTCCTTTCCCGGATAGCCTAGAATGCTCTTTCACTCACAGCTGCCACCGTGTCTGCTGATGTTGCTGCCTCTCAGTCCCCCCCAACCAAACCCATACTCAGAAATACATAGTGGCAGAAATAAAGAGTGCCTATTTTATTCAGTTTTTATGGATTTTTTTTTAAAACACAGGTAGTGAAGCCACCAGCAGCATCAGGAGTGAGTGTGTCCCTTACCAGATGCCATAGACAGCAGTTACCTACTTTGCAGTTCTGAACTTATGGTACCCCCAGTCTCTCACCCACACATGCAGAGTACATGTTTTCATGTGTATGCCAGTTGTAACTGTGTCAGTTTAAAACCAAGAACTGCAGTTTGATAGGGAGTGGGCATGTCCCTCTTTAGCCACCATAGTGTTCTTATTCTATTTACTCGTTAACCGACTGTGTTTTTGAATAGGAAGGGAAAGGATTTTCACTGTATCTGGAGTGACCATTTAATTTAGTCAGCAGTCCACTTTGTAGAGAGTGGAAAACACTTCAGGTGACAGTGGGGGACATGGAGGAGGGGGCAATGTTGGTGCCAAGTGGGGACCACAGAAGCCAAGGAACTCATCAGGGAGTGCAGTCAGGCTCCTTCAGTGATGAGGAATTATCTGAAGAGCTGTGGATCGGTGGCTTCTTGGAAAAGTATTTTGGCTCTGTTTGTGATGGAAGTATTGATTTTTACCATAGTGTGTCACTGCTCTCCCTGTGCTGTTGTGCTGTTGTGGGATTCTACATGAGGAGCTGCACCGGGAGAGCGGTGACATTTACTAATTTCCCAGTGTGCTCCATTTTGCTTGCCAGAAGAAGTGCCGGTTGTAAGGTTATGGCACAATATGGACACGGCTGAAGTAAGGTGTCAACAAATCATATTAACGGAAGTTTTTTAGCCATTTTATAATAGCCTTAATATTTAACACCTGACTAACAAACAGATCAGTGTAACAGACACTTCAGTAGTAGTAGTAGTATTGATTTATAACTGGCACCCTTTCCTGGAGGCATAGGGCAACATACAAACATAGAACCAAGGGATCACTAAAAACATATTAACTCAGGATAATATATACACTATAATATCTGGGTTTTGCTTTTTCTCATAGGGAAACCTGTTGTGTAATTTGCCATTATAAAGGAGTGTGTATAATGGCAAACACATGCTGGGTTTCCCTTGCTCCACACAGGCACCAGTCACAGCTCTTTCATTCTGACCACTGGCCACCTTGCCTGCCACCGGAAACTGCACCACCTCACAGACTCTGTGGTAAGTTATTCAAAAAAAAAACAATCACTGCTAGAAAACATTTAAAAAAAACAACCACCAGAAAAAAAGTTAACTTTGGGTTTTCAACACCAACCCAATCAGACTGCAACTGCATGGGAAGTTTTTTATTTTATATGATTGCTGTGGCGAAAAAGCAAAACCCAGCAATTATATAAAATAAAATATAGGGTGATGCAGAAACTCAAATTTTACACACACACTCCATGTTGGATGCATAGATAAATCCCTTGAGCTTTGCTCTTGGGGTTTATGTGGCATCCAACACCTTGGGTGAGTATAAAATTCTTTTTACACACACACACCACCCCATACATATAAATAAATATATATATTATACGCTAAGCAATCTACCTCTGTTCAAGCCTTCAAGACGTCATCTTTTAATTATTTTAAAAGCATGTATGTATGCGTTTGTAAATCAGTGTATTGTACTATTGTTATATCTGCATTTTCTGTCAAAATCATGTATATTTGAATGTTGCACTTTTGCTTGACTTCAGGTTGTACCTGAAAATGGAATGGATCCAGAAGTAAATGATTTGATACCTTTTAATGGACCAACATAGATGTAACAACAAGAACAAAGTACTCTAGCTTTCGGACCAACCAGTCTTTCTTCAGAAGCTAATGGCAGTTGTTTAGAAAATACAATACTTATAACAGCTAGATCATGCAGAAAAAATACATAAAAAATCCCTATTGGTTCAAAATACTCATTTAAAAAAATATAGAAGATGATGTCAGAGAAGTTTAACAGTACCATACTGCCTTCAGCCAGGAGGGTTCGTGGGTCAAAGGTGCTTGGTGGAATACACATACAAAGAATCCTACTGCATATAAATTTAATTGACAAAAGATAACACTGCTGAAGCAGGCGACTCTTAAATCAAGCTATAAGTGTCACAGTTTGTATAAGGATGTGATTACTGAAAGGCAACCCCCACCCAGATTAAAGACAAACTAAGATTGTTTTAGGGCTCCAAGAAGTTTCAATGCCTGCATTATAGATACGAATTTACCAGTAAAGTTGTCTTAAAAACATCAGTGCACACTGTATGATTTGTAAAACCTAGCTGGACCTGTCACCCAGCTGTACTCTCAAGCTGGATATAAGGCCCAAGAAATTTCAAAAACCTCTAGTGTAGTGACAGGACTCTATAAATGATAATTTAAATATAAATTGACAATATTAGTGTCAAACAAAAAACTCTAGTCAAGGAACCTCAAGGAATTAAGACCATGTAGCCTGATATGTACTGATGTCAATATACACTGAGAATGTAACAACTTGATGTACCACAAGTGTCTAAGGAATATGAAAAAGAGTTAAAAATGTAATTTCTCTCCTCCTTTTCATACAAACAATACATCCTGCCCCACCCCACATCACCATAATGTGTGTGGGTGGGAATAACTAGCTTCAAAGAGATGTTTTCTCTCTCTCTCTCTCTCTCTCTCTCTCCCACAGACACACACACACACACACACACACACACTCCTAGTGAACCTTTATTCACATCAGTCACTGCAATTGTTCCACAAAGGAATTCAACTTGTCATGAAATCCTAAGTAAAAGGGCTCATGTCTCCTAATACCTACAGAGCAAAAATGTGACACTATTTAACTGTACTACTATCTGCATAGTAACATTTCCAAGGATTCTGGATAGAACTACCATGAAATAAACCTGCCACCCTCCCCAGGATAAGGTAACTAGAAGTAAATGTAAAGTATGTGTGTAAGACCAGAAGTCTAACATACCTACATATCCACAAATTACTATAATATTAGCCTAATATAAAAAGATCTGTCCAGGACCTCAATGCAAATGAGATCAAGCACCCCAATATGTACAGAGTTAATTTTTTTTTTCAATTTGTGACAGTATATGATAACACTCCTGTATGTACAGTAACAGGCTAGGTAATCTGAATATGGTGCAATGGAATCAATCCAACCCCCGGGCAAAGATAAAAAGTAAGGAGGAATTAATATTCATTATGTGTGTGAAGTAAGAATAGTAACACACTATAACTCCATATATGTAAATAGAGGCCTACCTCAATGTGACAGCAAGCTCCACACCAGTTATATCACATACCTCACAACACATACCCACACACACATACATACACACACGCACCCACATCCCACACATGCTGACGTCCTATAATATGCCAGTCTGAAGAACAAGAGGTCTGTGAATGTCAGTTTCTGTAGTGTCCCATAAAACCAAGATCGACATTCATCCCATCTGCTACCATACTGAGATGTAAAATAAGTTTAATCTCAAAAGCTCATCTCTGTTGTATGTTTTTGAGATTTCCTTTTAAGACCATCACTGACATATCTGAGATTGAGTGGTCAGGCTTGGAGAAGTGGTGCCCCACTGGTTTTTCAGTCTTCTTTGCTGTAATAGTATGTCTGTGCGAGTTCATCCTAGTGCGGAGCTGTTGGCGTGTCCCTCCAACATAACCTGTTTGTGGACATCTCTCGCACTGAATGAAATAAACAACATTTCGTGACGTGCATGTATAACTCCCATGCACCTGGAATTGTCTGTTTTGTGATGTAACCACACAGTCCAAGGTAGAAATGAGCTCACAAGTCTTACAGGGGCGTTGATTGCAGGGTCGTGTGCCATTGTGTGACATGGTATTCTGTTCTGGTGAAAATGGAATGTAAATTCCAGTGTACTTAACCTGCAATTTTAAATAAAATGAAATGAAAATGAAAAATATAAATAGTATTGTCCAGTAGCATAAAAAACCTTCTTATATTAAATCAATAAATAGCAGACTAGGGCTGTAGCAAGATGGGGAAAATCAATCCTCAAATGCTTGTGCAAACACATGGGATTTCAGACCACTCTAAAAGGCTTCCACTGTGGGGGCCTCCCTCAGGGTTCTTGGGAGGGACTGGGCTCACCATTTCAAAGGCCCAGTCCACCTAGGTGTTTAACCGTGTCCTGGAATCTACTAGGATGACTTCATTAGTCAAGTGGAGAGGGTGCAAGGGCACTTAAGGAAACAAGAGATCAGACAGGTGATCCAGGTTCAGCCCATGCAGGGCCTTACAAGTGAGCAAGCCCACCGTAAAAGAGATGTGTCATTTAACTGGCAGCTAGTGCAGATCACTCATTGCCATGGAGACATGATACATCCTTGGAAGGCAGATCAGCAACCTAGCAGCCATGTTCTGCACCAAATGTAGGTACCACCCTGCACCCCCATTGACTGTGAGGTACAGAATGTTGCAATAATCAAGCCTTGAAGTCACAGACATATCTGCCAGTGTGGCCAGATTGTAGGGGGAATAAGGGATTTAATTTTGTTGACATTTCACAGATGGTAAAAGCCATTCTGTACTATTACCAACACCTGAACTTCAAATGTCAGCCCCTCATCCTGAATGATGCCCTGATTTTCACATTTGTGGCAGCCAAAAGCCTAGAGGGGCTGATCCAAAGCCCTCTCCCCCTTTTGGTAGCTACCACTCCTCTCCTACTTCCCAGGTCCACCACCAGTACTTCAGTTTTTTCCAGATTAAGTCTCAACCAGCTTGATGACATCCAGTCTTGGATGTCAGCCAGGCGTCTATTTAGCACATCTACTGCCTCCGGTGTCCTGGGTGCAAATGACATATAGAACTGGGTATCATCCACATAGTAATGAAACTCAAGCCCATATTGTCTAATGATCTTGCCCAGGTGTAACATGCACACCACAAACATGAGCGAAAGCACCAAGTGCTGTGGTACACCACATGGTAGGACAATCAGGATTGTGGAGAATCTTCCTGCCACCTACCTCTGATTGCTGCCAATCAGATAAGACTCAAACCAGCATATGACTTTGCCAAAAAGTCCTATGTACTCCCTAAGATGATCCAGTAACAATCCATGGTCAACGGTTTCAAACTGTGAGGAAAGATCAAGGAGAATGAGAACTGACCATTCTCCTCTATCTCTTACCCTGAGCAAGCCATCATGCACCTTAACTAGTGCACTTTGTCTGCTGTGTTTAGACCTTTTCCCCAACTGAAGAGGCTCATAGATGTCAAATGCAATGAGCTGTGTGTCAAGCTGCATCACAACTGTCTTTTGAATAACCTTGACCAGAAAGGGAAGGTTAGAGACAGGTTGGTAATTCCCTAGGACATCCAGATCCAAAGACAACTTTTTTCAGAAGGAGTGTCACTAGCATGCTTTTCAGAGACACCAGGAACACCCCTTCTGACAGGGAACACAAAACAATCCCAGTGAACACTGGACTCAACTGCCCGACACAGCTCACAAGTAGAAGTATCGGGCGTGGGTCCAAATTACAAAATGTCAGCCACAGATCCAAAATCACCCCACACACCTCTTACATAATCACTAGCAAAACTCTCCCCAAGACAACTGAATGCATCTTAGACTCACAGGCTTGTAGACCTAGGCTGTGATGGCCCACTTGGCAAGATCCTGGCCCTAATAGAGGACACACTGGCAGAGAAAAAACAAGAAAACTCTTCACATTGGTGGTGAAACATCCTCCACAGTACAAAAGAGCTAATTTTGTCAGATACTCTCAGCAGCAATCACCCTAGACAGGAATATTGCCTTTTTATGGGTGATTGCCCTTCGATATTCACCATAGTGAGACATCAGAGCAAGACTATTCTCCTGGGCTCTGAATCTCCTCTAACAATCCAAACTCTACCCCTTTGTTGTAATCTCTCTCAGCTTGCTGTCAAACCATGGTGAGCCCAGATATGATATCAGTGGGCATACATGAACAGACACCACAAGATTATAGTGCTGCCATGACTTCCTGTGATCCCCTAGTGCAGGCTGTCATCACATCCAAGGAGTCCAGTACCATGAAGAGTCCCTCTGAATGAAGTTCCTAGTCCCTAAGCACACTATACACATATTTGTGCCTACTAAAAATTACAGTATAACCTACACACAACACCTGATCTATCATGCCTAATCCTATCACATGCAACACCCCCTCTACCAACCCCAAATAAAATCTAGTTACTCAAATATTAAACAGACAAATTGACATGGAGAATTCATTGTTCAGTTCATGCTGTATTAATAAGTTCCAGATGGTAAGTAATAGTGTCAGTTAAGACTAAATAAGCTTGCTTTTATCTTTATTGATTAATCCTGAAGAAGACCTACTGTATGATCAAAACACTGATTGTAACTTTATATTGTTTTCAGCATGCATGTCATCTAACCCCTTCATTTGATGCCCAGAATGACACAGCACTTTGTGTTTCAACTTATAATAGAAACAGAAATCTGTCAGCAGAAAAGGACCAGTCAGCCCATCTAGTCTGCTCCAATCCCCCCATAGGTGCCCCTGCCCTTCCCCTTTACTCCCAGCTTTTGTGCCCCCCCCAGTACAGTTTCCAGTCTCCCTTGCTCCAACTGGATGCTTTCCCTAACCATTCTTGTTTAATCCCATGTAGTTATCCCATGCCCTCTTGAACTCTACCACTGAATTTACCCCACCACCCATTCAGGCAGCCTATTCCAGGGACCCACCACCCTCTAAGTTAAGTAGTGCCCCCTCACATTTCCTTTGAATTTACCCCCTTCTAGCTTTAAGCTGTATCCCCTATTTTTTGTGTTCTCCCTCAACTCAAAGATGCTCCATTCCCTTACCTTGTTGATTCCCTTTAAATATTTAAAAGTTTTGATCCTTTCCCCCTTTCCCTCCTTGTATCCAGACTGTACAGGTTAAGTTCCTCCACCCATTCCAGCTCTGATCCCTTTCCCTCATTTTCTATCACGAAAATGGAACAAAAGTACTTGCTTAGCAAATCTGCTTTTTCTTTGTCCCTCTTAATCAGAGCTCCCCCTTCCTCTTTAGTCTCATTATACCCTGCTTGCTCTTTCTTTTCTCACTAATATATCTGAAGAACTTTTTGCCTCCCCCACTTGCCTCTCTCCTCTGTATCTGCTTTTGCCCTCCTGTCTGCCCTGCTACCCTAAGAGTTTCCTTGTATACCTTCCTTTCCACTATTCCTTGGAAATATCTGTGTATGCCCTGAATGCATTTTTTCCTCCCCTATTGCTCTAGCCACCTCCCTAGAGAACCAAAGCTGCCCCCTTGCTCATTTTTTCTTGCCCACCTTCCTAATGCACTGATCCATGGCATGCATAATTCCCCCTTTTATGGCCTCCCACAGTTCTTCCATGTCCCCCAGCATTTCCTTGCCCTATATTTCTCCCTTGAAAATATCCCTCATTTTATTAAAATCTGCCCTCTGGATGTTCATTATCTTGGTGGTGGTTCAACTCATTTATATCCTCTTCATAGGACTAAACCTAATTATTTTGTGGTCGATTGCCCCCAGATTTTTCCCCACCTCTACCTCTTCTACTGTGTTTCCATTTATCATTATTAGATCCAATGTAGTCTCACCCCTAGTCAGTTCCCTGACTAGCTGCTGTAGGAACAACTCCAGTAAAGATTCCAGACTCTCCCTACTCCTTTCCGATGTTGCTGATAGAAACCCCCAGTTCATGTCAGGGATATTAATGTCCCCCACCACTAGAAGGTCACCCTTGCTTGCCATCTTTTTTACTTCTTTCATTAACTCCCTATCAACTTCCTCCACCTGATTTGGTGATCTGTACACCACTCCCATTTGTACTGCCTCACTGTTCCTCTTGGTCAATGTGGCCCAGAGGACCTCTGCTGATCCCAAACTTTACAGAGTTTCCATTGCATGTATCCCATCTTTTATGTATAGTCTACCTCTCCCCTCCTTTTCCCCTTCCTGTCATCCTAAAAAGACTGTACCCCAGCATTACCACTTCCCAGTTGTGGTTTTCTGTGCACCATGTCTCAGTTATGGCAACCAGGTCAAGCCCCTCATCCACCACTGTGACCTCTAAATCTCCCATTTTATTTCCCAGACTCCTAGAGTTCGCTAACATACCCTTCCACTTACCTCCCCCCCACCCATTGTCCTTCCTATCTCCCCTGCCCCCTTCTGCGGGGGAGTGCTAGCTAGGCAAGACCCTCAATTTTCCTCTGACCCTTCCTTAGTTTCATACTCCCCTTCCTTCAGTTTAAATCCTTACCCAGGATCCCATCTATATATTCTTGCAACTTTCCCCTTAACACTCTAGCTTCCCACTCATTTATATGCAGTTTGTCCCTTCAGTATAGTTTCTCCCCTGCCCAAGTGTCCACCACTCTCTTAGTCATGTGAAACCCTCCCTTTTGCACCATTCCCTTAGCCAGTGGTTGAAATCCTTAATTCTTAGCTGTCTAGCAGTACTTGCACAGTGAACAGGCAAGTCCTCCGAGAATGCTAGAGAACTAACCTCCTCCCTACAACCCCTGGCTAGCTCCATGAATCTGTTCTGTACTTCCTACACATCTTTTCCCATCAGATTATTTGTCCCTAGGTGCAGAACTAGGGACGGATTACCCCCCAGCAACTTAATAAACTCCCTTATTCTTGGTAACACCCTTATTGACTCCATCCCAGGCTCACAGAAGACTGACCTCCTTTTATAAGCCACCCCCTTTCTCAGCCAGTGGATTCCCTTTATGATGGAGTCACCAAAGACCATCACCAAGTCAGCGTTCTTCTTCCATGTGTGCACCCCAATGCTCCCATCCTGATTCCCCTTCCTTGTAAATTATTGTTTTCCTTTCCTGAACTCCTGCCCCTGAATTGCCTACCTGCTCACGCACATTCTCCTCCTTGTCTTCCTGTGCCCCCTGTTCTGCAATACTTCCCCTAAGCACTTGACCTTCCCCCCCCTATGATTTTCTCTTCTGCATTAGAATCCTTCCCCCTCCTTTCCTCCCTGCACCACTCGGTGTCTTCCTTGCTCCCCCATCGTCCACAGCTGACCTCCCTCTCCTCTTCTTTTCCTCTTCCAGACAGTTCAAGTCTCGCTTACTCCCCCTCCCTTACTCTTGTTGCACTCTCTACACCTATCTATCTATTTCTCTTAGATCTAAGTTTCAAGTCCTCATTTTCACCCCTCTCCTCTTGTTCCACCTTTTCCTGCATCATGGCTAAAGGTGAGAACTTGTTTGATACCCTTGTATAGCCTTCTGTGTTTGAATTTCTGCACCCAGGAGCAATGCTCTTGTCATCTTTTCTTGCCCCTTCCTCCTTTCCTTCCCCCCACCTTGTTCTCCTCATCTCATTTCAGTTATTTCCTTCCCCGCCTTCATTTCTGTACCCCTCACTCCACTCATCCACCTTTCCATCCCTTCTACTCTCTCTCTCTTCCCCCGCCAATATCCTTGTCTGTGCTGCTGCAATCCTTACCCTCTCTCTCCTCCCTCTTTTTCCCTCCACTCCACCTCCCTTCTTAGCCAATTTAATTCTGCCTCTAGTCTCCCCATTTTCTGACAGATTGGGCACCCTCCCATTTTCCATAGTGTGTGCATAAAAACAGCCACCCCACATCCATTTCAATCCACTATTTTTCCTCTCATGTTTGTCCTCTGTACTCATGACCCCTGTACCCTTCCCCTCTCTCCTGCCACCACCCCATACCATGATACTCCATTCCCCTTCTCTGATATCCTCCGCTTGCATGCCACATTACTCTTCTATATCTCCCAAAGGCCTAACAAGTTGTTAGCAGGGATCCCCAGCAATAGTAACTTTCAAAAATTAACTACCAATCTAACCTTGCTAACATCTGCCAAGCCTACCTGTTTAGAATAGATAGCACCTCATCAGTTTTCTTATCTAGTTTCAAACATACTTGAATATCAGAAACACTACAGATCAAATATACATATATCCATATCTGACACAGCCACTTGAAGCTCCCCAAATGGAGCTCAGACCTCCAGCCTGTCCCCTGCATTCCATGACCAATGGACACAGCCACTCGCAAGCTCCCCAGATGGAACTTGAACCTCCAGCCTGTCCCCTAGATTCCATGGCCAAGGGACACAGCCACTTGCAAGCTCCCTGAATGGAGCTCAGACCTCCAGCATGTCCCCTGCAGTCCACAGCCAAGGGACACAGCCACTCGCAATCTCCCCAAATGGAGCTTGAACCTCTAGCCTGTCCCCTGCATTCCATGGCCAAGGTGAGCAAGTGACTGGAACCTGCACTGTTTGAACTGGGTTACTAAACTTATTGCAGAAGTATTGTGGACATTATTGTTCAGGGCATCCATTTCCAGCTTTTGCCTGCACTGCACTGGAGACAGTTTCTGTGCTACTTTGTACTGTCCTCACTACAAGTTTGGGCTCCATTTCCCCATGTTACTTTAGTTGTGCTCCACTGAGCTGCTTAGTGCTTTTTTGTTTAGCAATTCCTCTGTTATGTATCTTACCAACTGCACTGAGTGTTCCTGTGCCTGAACATTGTATCTGCACTAGCCATACTGTAATTTACAGCATTTAACATGTACTGTTAAGTTACGTGCAGTAGCTATATTTTCTTGTTCTGGATGATGATCGGGTGTTCTGCTAGGTGACGCATGCACAGTGTGTCCTGCCCATCCCCACTCTAAGTCCCGCAGTTGAATCTCCCACTACATACCTAATTATGCCTTTGTTTCCACTAGTATAACCCCTACCTTATTCCTTTCAGTGACACAGCCACTCGCAAGCTCCCCGAATGGAGTGCACACCTCCAGCCTGTCCCCTGCATTCCATGGCCAAGGTGAGCAATCGACTGGAACCTGCACTGTTTGAATGGGGCTAGCCTTCACTGCTGCACAGCCACTGCCCCACCCACCCAGGTCCCTCCCTCCCTACATATATAGGCCACATCCTGTTATGGGACCTCTCCTCTGCCAGTTTCTAGCTCCCCACTTTTCCATTTAAAGATTATATCCTGCCACCACCAGGAGTCACTGTTGAGCACTCCCTCACCTGCCTAGCTCCCTATTCCCAGCCTTTTTTTCTTCCATATCTGCCCTTTCTGCTTGCCTTTCTGCATCCCACCCCTCTCTGCTACACCAGACCCCCTGGCTTTAAACCCCTGACCCCTTGCACCAAAGGCAACAATACTACCACTACACCACATCAGCAGCCTCAATTTCCTTTGTGTGCTACTTATCTTCTTTTGCACCCTCCTCACCTAGGAACTCAATTACACTTATTATAGCTGCCCTTCTCCACTCCTCCCCCTGTCACTTCTTAGCTCCTAATGGCCCCCCTCCTTATCCCTCCTCTCTTATATCATCCCCATGCACATCCTACCTGTCCTCCTCCCTCCTTGTCCTCTTTCTGTTTCCCCTTTCTCCCACCTGCTCCTATGCCAATCCTGACTTCAGCTCCCATCCCCCATCCTCTGCCCACCCTGCATATATCTACCTCTACATCTTTCTTGCCTCACCCTCCACCCCAATACCCCTTCCACATTTTTATTCACCATAGACTACTCAGCAGCTCCCTCCTAAACCTAGCATCCATTTGTCAACACTTTCCCCCTTTACCCCCCTTTGGGTGGAAGGAGCAAGAGGACCAAACACAGCTTGTGATACCTTTCTGCCAAACTCTGAGCTGTTGATTAATCCAGTATCCAACTGGTAGAACCTGGTGAAGGTATAGGGTGATGCCCAAGTAGCTGCCAGGCAGATTGCAGCTGTAGATGCTGAATTGCATTCTGCCCATGAAGTAGTCACTGCCCTGGTGGGGTGTGCTGTGATGCATTTGGGCATGGCCAACTCTGCTGCCTTGTAGGCCTTAGAAATGGTGGACCGTAGCCACCTTGCAATAGTGAACTTGGATGCAGGCAGGCCCTGCATCAGGCCTTGAGGAATAATGAATAACCTGTCAGAATGCTTTATTTTGTCTTTTTGTTTGAGGTAGATCTTAAGAACTCATCCCCGGGTCTAATCATGAGAGGATATCCCTTTGGGGATCATCTTCGAGTGGATTAAATATTGGAACAGAGATCTCTTTGGAGAGATGAAAATGAGTCCCCATTTTGGGCACAAAGGAGGGCACCATCCTGAGGACTACTCTATCAGGATAGAAGGTCGTAAATGGTTCTCTACATGACAGGGCCTGGATTTCACTGGTCCTCCAAGCCAAGGATATAGCAACCAAAAAACACCATTTTTAGTGTCAGGATAGGTAAGCTAGGGTGTTGAGTGGCTCAAAGGGTGGTTTGGTTATGGCATCCAGCACCAAAATGGGATGCCATGGAGTCATGGCGAGCCTCGGTTTGAGTCTGATGTTGAAAGCAGCTTTCAAGAATGTCTGGACCAAGGAGTATGCTCCCGGCAAGTGTCTATCTGTCTTACCTTGGATTGCTCCATCTGCCACTGCTTGCACCCAGAGGGATGCTGAAGCCAGACCTTTGTGTAATCCATCTTGCAAGACTTGAAAAATGGAACATGTTGAAGCCTCTAGCTCTCTTGATTTACACCTTGTGGAAAAAGCAAGCCAATGTCTGCTGTATGTTTTTTTAATGAAAAGCCTCTGAGCCTTTAGTATTATATTGGCCACCTGGTCGGAGACTCCCAACTTCTACAGTCTAGACCTCTGTGTGGCCAAGCCATCAGTTTTAGTGACTGTGGGTCCTCGTGATGAAATGGACCCTGCATAAGAAGATCTGGCTGTGGTGGTAATGGCATTGGTGTATCCATTAACATTCTCAGGATGAGAGCATACCATGTCCATCTTGGCCAGTCCAGTGCAATCAGAATGACTGTGCTGCCTGTGTCCAGATTTTTTTGAGTACTTGTTCAATCATGGACATGGGTGGAAATACATAGACCTTCTGAAAGTGCCATGGGTTGGACAAGGCATCCATTCCTGCAGTTCCTTTCTTCCTGTATCTGGACAGGAAAATTGGCATTTGGGTGTACTTTGCTGATGCCATAAAATCTACTTGAAAGGGACCCATTTCTTCTGAATCCTCTGGGAAACTTTGGGATTTAGTTGCCATTCCCCCGATTGGAGAGGCTGTCTGCTGAACCACTCTGCCTTGGTGTTGACATTTCTGGCTAGGTGTACTGCCATCAGGCTGAGCAAGTGTTTTTCTGCTCATATCATTAAGCTTTCTGTTTCTTGAGCCATTGACTTGCTCCTGTTCCTCCCTTTTTGTTGATGTACACCATCGCTACTTTGCTGTTTGTGCATACTTTCACATGTCTGTTTTTGATCTGAGCTTTGAAATGTCTGAGTGCCAGGCGTATGGCTCTGATTTCCAGGATGTTGATGGGTAGGCCTCTCTCTGTTTCGGACCTTCTTCCTTGAATTAATTTGTTGCCCAGAATTGCTCCTCAGTCGAACAGGCTGGCATTGGTTTCTAGCGTTCTTGATACTTGCTTTTCTAATGTGGTCCCTTGACATAGGTTGTGTGGGTCTTCCCACCATTTCAGAGCTCTCTTTACAACTGGTGAGAGGATTACTTGTGTGCTGTAATTTTGAGATTTGTAGTTCCAGTTGTCCAGGAGTAGGCATTGTAGTTGTCTCATGTGAGAACTTACCCAGTTGTTTAGGTCTATGCATGCGGTCATTAGCCCTAGGAGTTGCATTAGCTGCCATACAGTAGTCATTCTGTGTTGTAGCACTCATTTGGAGTGCACAACCAGGTTCTGTATGCGGGCTTCTGATGGCCTGACTGTTCCTTTTGTTTTGTCGAATATTGCTCCCAAATGCTGTAGTGTGGTTGTCAGGCATAGGTGAATCTTTGCTAGGCTGATGATCCACCCATGTTTCTTTAGTAAGTAATGAGCCCACTTGGTTACTAGCTGCACCTCCTAGATCATTCTGGCTCTAATCAACCAGTCATCCAGGTATGGTATCACGTGCACTCCTTCCTTCCATAGAGCTGTAGCTAGAGGTTGCCATCACCTTTGCGAAAACGTGTGATGTTGATGCTAGGCTGAATGGTAGACATTGGTATTGGAAATGGTAACTCAGGATGCAGAACCAGAGGAATCTCTGGTGACTAGGTCTGATGGGTATGTGAAGATAAGCATCCTTTAGCTCTAGGGGCATCAGTTGGCCTCTCTTGTGGACTACTGCTATAGTAGATTGTAATGTCTCTATTTCAAACTTTTGGTAACAGATAAAGTTTTTTTTTACAAATTCCTGGTCCAGGACTGGTCATAGCTCTCCTGTGTTTTTTGGGACCGAAAGGAATAAAGAGTAGATTCCTGACTGTCACTCTTCTTCTGGGAACAAGATTATGACTTTGCTCTGAAGCAGTTGATTGACAATTGATCTGACCTTGTTTATGATGTCTGTGTCTGTCACAAAGTGCAATTTTACAAATCTTTCTCTCCTTGGGGTGGAGTCAAATTCTGTGGCATATCCCTGAGATACGATCTCCTGAATTCATCTGTTTGATATCGAGAGGGCTCAAGTTGGGGCAAAATGTTGGAGTTTTCCTCCGACTGTGCGTGCTGTATCCTGAACCTGTGTTTTCTCCTTGGCAGTAACCTTTATTGGTTGTGTTAGGCTAGTAGCTTGGTTTATCATTGTAGCAACCTCCACATCCTTTGTTGTTGTTGAAGTTCTGATTACAATTGAAGTAATTCAGTTTAAACAGCAGAATAATCTACCCTGGCCCTGCTGATCTTGACCCCTTTTGTTCTTGTATGCATAATTTCATATCTGATTGCTACGAAAGGAAGGCAGGGTTGCCTGCTTCCCTTGATTGTCCTTGAAATCCCCTTGTTTAACAGCAAACTCCTCAATACTTGGGCCGAATACTTTCTCCCCGTAGAAGATCAGCTTCAACACCCTACTCCTTGATTCTTGATCCATGTTCCATAGTTTAAGCCAGAGGTGTCTCTGGGCTCTGTTGGTCAATGATGCGGATCTGGATGCCATTTTAAAATTGCCGATAGTGGCATCAGTTACATACTTAATGGTCTGTATGATATAGTACATTGTAGCACTATGTGAGCTTTTTGAGGGATTGACTTGTCAGGCAGCTTCTAGCCACTGAAGTACCACCTGGGAGGAGTAGATGGCCGCTGTTGAAGCCCTAATGGACATTGTGAGCATTTCATTTACTTTCTTGATGATGTCATCCACTTTCCTGTCAGTTTGGTCTCTCAGAGCTGATGAGGACTCTGACAGGGGCACCGTTTTATTGCTGAGGGAGGTTACTTCTGAGTCGACGTTTGGTAGTGCTGCCCAGGCTTTTTCTTTTTCTTGTGTTAGGGGGTACCGTCTCTCAAAGGTTCCCTTTTCTCAAGTTCTTATGGGGTCAGTTGCCTACCATTCTTTGGTCAGAATGATTTCTAAGGCCTTACAGATTGGAAAGAATATTGTGGACTTTTTCCATTCCCTTACTAGGGGATCAAGCGTGCTGTCTGTTTGTTCACTGGGCTCATCAATGTGTATTGTCTCACAGACCACCCTGATGATCTCAGGGAAAAGGTTGAAAGGGCATAATCTGGCTGAAATATCTTCCCTGAGTACTTCTTTCTCCTTGGAGAGCCCCTCATCCTCCGACTCTGAGGAATTTGAGCGGTCATCTGGGTCAGCACCCCTTGGTTTCATAAGTTTGGGGGCCCTATTGTCAGGGTCTCTCAGATACTTGTTATCCACCAGGGAATCTATCTTGTCCTGTAACTTTTGAAATGTATCCACCATGATGTTTTGTGAACTGGTATAGATGCTGTCATCCATAGTCTCTTCCTCTGTGGACCTGAGGTCTGTGTTATTGTCCTTGTGGATCTGGCTGCTACTCAATATTGTGGATCATGGCAGGGCTCAAATGCAGTTCAGGTAAGGTGGAGTTTATGCCTTTTTTCACCAGGGAAGCTTTTGAAAATTATCAAAGGTTGTGCTGAGCTTCAAATACCACTTCTGGCTGAACCAAGTGAGTGGGGGGGGGTTTAGGGCTGTTTTCCATTAAGGGGAATTTAGTACCTGCACCTCTCCTATGTCTGTGTTACCTTAATTGCCACTATTCTATGGGCTACCACCTCTGCCTGTATGACAATACACAGGTTGAGGGGCCTGAGTTCTGTGACTGGGTGCCTCCACATGGAGGAATGGAACTGGGGTAGCTTAACTGTTCAGGTATAGCCCTCTGGGATGCTATAACCACTCACCAACCCTTCTAGTGGCCTATACAGTAATACAGCGGTACATTCACATTCACTAAACAGTAGTAATATTATGCTCACACCCCTTTCACTTGCCACCAGGGCTCGATCTGCTGCAACTGCCCTGGAGACCCCTGAAAAATATGATCAGCAATGCCACTATGCAATATTACCACTGTAACCCAACTAATAATATACACACTAGCCAGGTTAAACGTGAAAACAATCAGATTTGTTTAGGGGATGTGAACAAAGGAAAGGTGTAAATTTAGCAGATTGGTTAATGACCTGATTAGAGTCAGGATTGTTCAGCATGCACTGTAAGTCCTACATACACAGTCCAACAACCCTGGGTATCCAGTATGTCATGCAGGCTAGCCTGAAGCCTTGCCCAGGCCAGCTGGCATTGCACATGTTGTTGGGGCCCTTAGGAAAGAAAACAGTTAACATGCACACAACGCAAATATTTGTAATCCGATCCGGATGTCTCAGTCCTTTACAATAACCCAGAACAAACAATTAGATTTTACATAATGATTTATTGCTGTTGTTGCAGAGAGCTATCCTGAATTGTACTCACACTACTCAGAACCTGGATGCAGGTCAGGTGAGATGAAGACCTCGTGGTGTTGATGTCGAAGGCTGGGGAAGCAGGGCTGACACAATTCACCTTCTGGTGGTCGCTACCTGTTCGATGGTGTTGAGCAGTGGGCCAAATTCCCAAACTGGTCTTTCACCGAGATGGTGTCTGAAGCAGGAGTAGCAGCCTAGCATAAGATGGCAGGGTCCAGGCAGGATGAACAGTGCTGCAACAGTTTGTGATTCTCTGCTGGTGAATCCTGCAGCTGGCGTACAAAATTCTGCTGTGGGGAACCAAATTACGACTCACAAAACACATGCAGCAAATTTAAATCAATTATTTCTCTAAGCCACAATTCGGATTCAGTCCAGTTGCAAATTACAGTTTCACTGCTCATACCTTTCAATCCAAAGCTATTTCTATCTTCTGATAGACCAATTGCTTCTGGAGCAAGTCTCCAGTCCAGCTTGCAAGCTGCATAACACACTTCTTCTTTCTTCTACTGAAGATCCAAGCCGGCAATCAGAAAGGTCTGACTTCGGTAATGGGCAGTTCAATGGCAGGACAACATCCCAGGCAGGCCGCAGAGTCTTCCTGCCAATTCTCCTACACTACTGCTTGGAGCAGCTGCTTGAAAGCTCAAGCTGTTCACCCTTTAACCTCCAATTCTAACTGAACCACTGCTTCAGGCGGTTCTGACTATTTCCTTAGTGATCCAAAAGGTTCGGTTGGCTGAGTAAGCTGTCAGTCAAAGTAAGGGCTCCCCCTCCAGGTCCATTTGGGCACCAACACTTAAAGCTACAAAAACTACAGAATTTCCCTCCCATAAGACCCCTTGGGACAGTCTCCATTTTAGGTCCCCAATGCTTCAATTGGTCCAAGTGCTAGAAGTCCAGAACCTAACATGGTGACTCCCATCCAAATGTTCAAACTGCAATAAAAGCAGGTTAGACAAACTTCTCTATCTTTACTATAACAGCAACCTCCAACTCTAATTGAACCACTACTTCAGACAGTTCTGACTATTTTCTTCATGATCCAAAAGGTTCGGTTGGCTGAGGGAGCTGTCAGTCACAGTAAGTGCTCCCCCTCCAGGTTCATTTGGGCGCCAACACTTAAAACTACAAAAACTACAGAATTTCCCTTCCCACAAGACCCCTAGGGACAGTCTCCATTTTAGGTCCCCAGTGGTTCAATTGGTCCAAATGCTAGAAGTCCAGAACCTAACATAGTGGCTCCCATTCAAATGTTCGAGCTGCAATAAAAGTAGGTTAGACAAACTTCCCTATCTTCACTATAACAGCAATTAGACAGTAAATAATCACAGTTTCTACTAGAGCTACCTATGTGCAAATAACGACTGCAGAAAGGAGCAGAATAACAGACAGTCTGGCCAATTGCAAGCCTTAATTACTCAGACCCATCCCAGATTAATTTCTAAACACAGCTTAGCCATTTTCTTAAAGAGTCAGGAGCCGAGGCACACTAGGGCACTCTCATGCAGACAAATAGAACTATTGCAGACAGGACACCAACCTGACAGTGGGCATTAGGGAGCACAGGAAGACATTATAGTAAATCCCAATTTGTACAGGGGTTACACTCTTCCCTGCCTGGAAAAACATGGCGTCCGCGTCAAGTCTACACTTACTGTAAGAGTCTATTTAAAGACATTATACAAAAATACATGTATGTTTCATTAGTATACAATTAAAATAAAAGCTGATGCATCAGTAAGACAACTATGTCATAACAACAGTACTGCTATATTTTCACTTTAGCAATGACAGTTCCATAAGGACACAATCACATTCATAACACACATTTCTCAATATAGTTAAACATGTTCAAGCATTCAGACACATTACCCTTACAGTTCTGATCTAGGTCACCTCCTGCACACTAACCCACATGGCTTGGGGCCTATCCCCATTAGCTGCAATAAGACTGCAATGGGCAAGGGCATTAGTACACTGGCCTGAAGGCATTACTAGTAACTTGGAGGTGGCAGAATAACTCAGTTTTGGAAGACAGCTTTCATAAATATACACCCTTTTGTGGACTACATGTAATGGAAGATCTACAGGCCTTCTAGGGGAATCATAACTGAGGTGTATTACTAGCTTTGTGGCTGTTCCAGACTTTCTGGGAGGGGCAGGCATAGGTTCAGTTCTTTCAACATCTGCGTTTGGGTCTGTCAGTCCTGACTCATTGCTTGTCAATAAGTCAGCATCTGTAGAAAGGGGTACCTCTGCACTGACTGTCTTCTGCACTAGAAGCACTGTCAGCTCCTTGTTCTGTTCACTCTGGTTAAGCAGCATTATTTCCATTGCTTGGCTCTGAAGAAATTCCGGGTTCGTCATCTAGAGGAAATTCCATGGAATTCAAAACCATGCCACATTTGACTAACACTTTCAGAGTCATTGACTTCATCAACAGCATTTTCCATAGTATTATCAGATTCATTGTGTACAATTATATCTGTACTTAGCGGTATGTTGCCTGTGGTGCTTTCTATCTCTGGTTCTCCTTTGGGGAGTTCAGCTAGTTCTACCAGACACAAAGAGTCAGCTATAGCTGAAGTCACACACTGCACCTCACTTTCAGGGGGCACATGAGCTATGGAGAAGGCTGGAGGGTTAGACAGCCCTGAAGGTCCAGCTTCATCTCTGAAGTTGTACATGGGGTTACCTTGAAACAACTGACTCAGTTCATAAGATGGGTAACAGGGAGCTTCACACTCACTGTCATCAGATTCAGACTGGCAATCAATGCCATTGTGGGCCTGACTGGGGGAAGGCCTTGAATCCCTGACAACTGGAGAGGGGGTTAACTGTTTCTTTTTAGCTGCAGCTCTGGTTACATGCCCAGAAGGGGCAGTGTCTTGGGGTGCAGCATCGATGATGATTTGACCAACTGTCAGCATATGATTCCTATGCCTTGTCTTGACAGCTCATGGGTCATTTTCTGGATGCACTTTATAGACTTGGCAGATCCTCCAGCTTGCTGACAACAATGTAAGTGGTGTAATGCCACCTATCAGCAATTTTGTGTTTTCCATGCAGTCCCAAATTTCGTAACAAAACTCTGACTCCAAGTTGCAGTTCTTGGGCTTTGATATGCTTGTTGTGCCTTTCTTTATTTGCTAAGTTCCGCTTTACTGCCATGGTATGTGCCAGTTGGTACATATGGTTTAACTGGGCCTTTAACTTTTAAACATACTGAAGGTGACTTTTAGCTTTGACTCCATCAGAGAACACTTCAAAGCAGATTTCTACTGGCAGCTGGGCTTCTCTGCCAAACATTAGGCGGTAGGGAGAGAACCCAGTAGCATCACTCCTAGTGCAGTTATACTCATGTACTAAGGTGCTTACCTGTTGGCTCCATTTAGACTTGTCGCAAGGATAAAGTGTGGCAAGCATATATTGTAATGTTCGGTTAAATCTTTCAGGCTGCCTATCCCCTAGGGGTGATAGGGGTAGTTCTGGATTTTCACACTCCCCAGAGTGAGAGCATATCCTTGATCAAATGGCTTTCAAGGTCTCTTCCTTGATCAGAATGAATACTCTGGGGGGCACCATAATGGACAAAGAAGTTCTCAGTTAGGATCTTGACCACTGTGGATGCATTCTGATCTTTGGTTTGGCATGCCTGGGCCTAACGAGTGAAATGATCCATCACCACTAGCACATTACAAATATTCTTCTGATCTAGTTCAAGGCACAAGAAATCAATACACTCATGCTCCATGAGTGCCCTGGTAGAGAAATTGACCAAGGTTGCAGCCCTCTGGGGCTGAGCCCTTCTCTGGAGACAACGACTGCAAGTTCATATATTAGTCTCAATGTCAGTCCCCATTTTTGGCCAATAGAATCGAGCATGGGCCAAGTCTGTAGTTCAGTCACAACCTAAATGTCCCATCTGGTCATGGAGGGACCATAGAACTACTCGTTTGAAAGCTGTAGGTAACACTAGTTGCTGTTTGTTAATTTGACCTTGACAGTTTGTAGTCTCTCTGTAAAGTATCTGGTTACGCAACTTTAGTCTGGGCCCCTCTCTAAACAACAGGCCAGTTCATGGATCTGAAGAGCAAAGCTTGGACACATCTTTTCCATCCTGAATAGCATCTAGCACTGGCTTAATCATGGGGTATTGAGCCTGAGCCAACTGTATGTTGTCAGGGATAAGCTGAGGAAATTCATTGAGGTCTAAGACTGCAAGATGGCAATAGGCTGCAGGAACACAAGTGTCAGGAAGGCCAAAGCAGTCCACCAGGCTGTCAACTGTCTCAGAAGAGGGATGTTCATCTTTATCAGATTTTTGACAAAGAGCCTTGACAGACTGTTCAGACATCCTCACCAAATTTGCATTAGAATCAGGCCTTCTAGAGAGGGAGTCAGCATTGATGTGGTTCAAGCCTGGTCAATACTCCACTGAATAATCGTAAGTGGAAAGTGCAGGTAGCCAGCGATGCCCCATGGCATCCAACTTAGCTGAAGTCTGGACATAGGTGAGAGGATTGTTGTCAGTTTTTACTAGAATCTTTGCACCATAAAGATATTCATGGAATTGGTCCACCACACCCACTTTAAGGCAAGAAATTCAAGCTTGTGTACAGGGTAATTTCTTTAAGATGGCATTAGGCTCCGACTGGCAAATGCCACTGGGCATAAACTGTCTGCATATTCTTGATACAGAACAGCACCAAGTCCCTTCAAACTGGCATCAATGTGCAACACATAGGGTCTGGCAGGGTTGGCATATGCAAGCATAGGGGCATGAGTGAGTTGGTGAATGATATCATAGAAGTCCACCTCACACTCAGGAGTCCACCTGGCTCCAAAAGGTTCATGTGTCTGAAAGTTCACCTTTTCCTCCTCTTTAATTGCATGTTTCTTGTACTTCTTGTTTGTAGGTAGGTAACCTTGAGTTAAATTGAGCAAAGGGCGGATGACTTTTGTGTAGTCTTTTATGAACCAGCAATAATAGCTGCAGAATCCCAAGAATCTTTGCAGTTCTTTCAAATTGTTAGGCTGGGGTCAAGTGATCAAAGACTCCACTTTGCTCAGGTCTGTCTGTATCCCTTTCTCCAACACTATGTGACCAATATATTTCACAGATTTCTAGAAAAATTTACACTTGTCTATTGATAATGTTATTCCAAAATCTTCTAATCAGTCAAGAATCTTGAACAAATGGGCTTCATGTTCCTCAAGAGTCTGGCCAAATACAATGATGTCATCGAGATATGCAAGGCGATCTAGTAAGTTCATGTCTCCCACAGCTCATTCCATCAGCCTCTGGAAGGTGGCAGGCACACCCAAAATATCCTGAGGCATGCGCAGAAATTCATAGAAACTCAGAGGACAGATGAAGGCTGTTTTTTTCCTGTCTTCTGAGGCCATCGGGATCTGATAATACCCACTCTGAAGGTCTAGCACAGAGAACTACTGGCTTACATTGAGGCAGTCAGGAGCATTTTGGATACATGGCATGGTGTATTGGTCCAGGATAGTCCTCTGGTTTAATGTCTGGTAATCCATGCACATCCTCATGGATCCATTTTTCTTCCAGACTACCACAATCAGAGAGGTGTACAGACTTTGAGACTCTTGGGTGATTCCAATGGCTAGCATTTCCTGGAGATGGCATCAAACGTCGTCAATGTCAGCAGGTACAAGGTGACGGGATCTCTCTCAGAACAGCCTCCCATCATGAAGTCTGATGTGGTGTTCAGCCCCTGTGACACATCCCACATCCCATTCCTTCAAGGAAAACACTTTGCTTCTCTGAGCCAATCTCTGGTTGATCTTAGATTTCCATTCTGCAGGTAGAGGGGACACTCCAAAGTCAAACAGATAAGGGGTCACTTCATCATCCTCTCCATGGCACTTTTTGCAGGATAGCACAGCAGCATCTGCACACTATACAGTAGCTAGGGTACACCCTCAATTTACTTGAACCTCCCAGTTTGACAGGTTTCAGACTTGTACTATCACCCGCCGAGCATAGGAATGGGCTCGGGCCAGTAGAACGCAAGGTTTGACAAGTAGTGTCTCAGGCAGTTTCCCCTCTTCTTCTGGGGCATCCAGCATAAAAACCTTGTTTTTGACATCCTTTTTCATGCACACTTCATCAATAATGGTACACTGCACATTTGGAGGAAACACAAGGGAGTCCAGGTCTTTTTTCCATACTACACCCACGGGTTCATCTTTCTCAATCTCTCTGTTCTGAATCTGTAAATCATAGGCTCACTGCACCAAGGCCAGAATGCATAGGACCTTCCCAGTCTGCTTGGCTTGTTTCTCTTGACAGAGCTGGGATAGCCAGCTGAACATATGGGTGTTGGTACCAATCAACAAAGGGACATCATCATACAGTCTTGTTGGTAGGCACACTAGTGCCAAGGTCTCCACTTGTTCATCTATGCCAGCAATAGCAGTAGGGAAAGACAACCAAATCCATACATACCCTCATTAGGGATAGGATTTTTTACTCAACCTCCACACATGCAGTCCTTCTAGGGGTAGGAGTGGGAGGTCATATAAGTGCTGGTCGTACCAATGTTGAAATATAATGGTGACCTGTGAGCCATTGTCTAGCACAGCTCACATGGAGATGCCATTAACTGTTACTGTAGTCTCCACAGAGGGACCCACCATCTCAGACCAATAAAGGGAAGTCTGTTCAGCAGACTGGCCTACAGCAGTCTTGGAGGAAAAGCTTTTCATGGCAGGCCTGGCATAGGTTTGATATTGCTCTGTCGAACCAGAATGAGCAGTTTAGAAGTGATCTTCAGCAGATCTTCAGGAGAATTGCAATCTCATCAGGTACGGCCGTCTTCTCCACACCTGTAACAGAACACCTGTTCCCTAGGATCACTGGAGTGGCTGGGTTCTTCCTCAACTTTGTGCTGACTGGAGGAGGGAGTTCTATAGTCCTCTTTTGGTTTTAGCTCAGAATCTGTGTCTCCACGATTCCACCAGGGGGCAGAAGTTCAGGCGGCATGTATGAGGCACCCAACTAAAGCTTGCAGCTCCCTCATTTCTGCTACTAGTTTGGATTCAACTCTAGGTTCAGGAGCAATAGCATGAGCTCCCACACCCACAGGTGGGGCCTCACTGCCAGTCTCAATCTTGGGCAGGCAAAAGTTAGAATTCCTGGCCACTTCAGCTGTGGCTTGTTGGCTGGCTCGCATCTCCCTTAGCTCCTTCAGCAGATCTCAAACCTGCTGCATCTCAAAACCTTCATCTTTCTCTGCAGGTTGGTCTGGGGTTGATGTGGTGTGTGCAACCCCAGCATAGGGTTCCCAACCATCCTCATCGTTGTCAGCCTCTTGAATCTCCTTCATCAGCCAGCAGTATTCAGGAGGGTTAGTTTTCCTGTCCTGTAACTTCAGTTCTAACATAAGCACACTGGAGTAACGAGCAGATTTTAGGATGTGCTACAGCCTGACATGATTCAATTCACTAGCTGGGACACCTCCTTTTCTATGGGATCTCTTCAGGGCCCGTTCAATTCAGGTGATGAAAGCAGACAACTTCTCATTCTTCCCCTGTTTAGCAGGCTTAAACTTCCACATTAAGTCTTCCCCAGATTCAGTGATGCCAAACACCCCCCTTTAAAGCAGAGAGGTACTCAGCTGCAGTGGCCTCTGGGTTTGCAGATTGAAGGAACCGGATAGCTTCCAGTGCAGGGCCCCAAAAGCTTTCCATAAGACTCTTTCTTCACTCACCCTCGGAGCACTGCCATTCCTGAACCAAGGGAGTAGCATAGTCCATTCATGTTTCTAAGTCATCCTCCCCCACTAGCACAGAAACCACACCCGAGAATAATCTGAGCCTGCGATAAAAGTCCAGGTGTACAGAAGGTATCACAATGGGGGATGCTACAACAGGAGATACCCTGGGGGTGGACAGAGAGGCTGGAGGAGATTGCATGGGAGTGGTCTCCTCTGAATGCTTCAACGCCATCAGTAACTCTTTTGCTGACTGCCATTCTGCAGCTAGGAGTCTCATCAGTTTGTCTTTAAACCCCTCAATCCTTGGGGACCCCCCAGGGGAAGACAGGTCACTATGCAAGTGAATAACTCTCCACCCTTTCTGAGATCCATCTGGCATGATAACGAGGGTAACATTTTGGGGTCTATGGAAAGGCTACAAGAAAGGAGGGCCACCAAGGTCTGATCAAATAGATCTGAGTCCTGCTCCCATACTTCAACCTTTCCCAGACATTTAATATTCCCCACTGTTTCTTCAGTAGTTTCATTAGTGGTCCCCACAGGTATATCAAGTAGTAACATGGCAAGGTGGGGGTCTACCAGTTCAGCTTCACTCCACCCCATCATGCGGTGCACAATCAGCTTGTGGGGAGAAATTTTCCATTTGAGTGAGGTAAGTGTCTCCATTTCAGTTCCTGTCTCAATTTTGCACTTGGCTGTAATTTTAACTTTTGACCACTAGAGGTGCAAATCACAGTGATGCCTCCAAGATATAAACCCGGGGTGGCACTATTCTAAGGGCTACCACCCCTGCCTGTATGGCAATACACAAATTGAGGGGCTGAGTTCTGTGAATGGGTGCCTCCACAGAAAGGAATGGTATTGGGGTAGCTTAACTGCTTGGGTATAGCCCTGCAGGATGCTATAAGCACCCACCAACCCTTCTGGAGGCCTACACAGTAATACAATGGTACATTCACTAAACAGTAGAAATAATATGGTCACACCCCTTTCACTTACCACTAGGGCTCGATCTGCCGCAACTGCCCTGGAGTCCCCCTGGAAAATGAGATCAGCAATGCCACAATGAAATATTACCACTGTAACCCAACTAGTAATATACATACTAGCCAGGTTAAATGTGAAAACAAACAATCAGATTTACTTAAGGGCGTGAACAAGGGAGGAGCATGAATCTAGCAGAATGATGAATGACCTGATTCGACTCAAGATTCTTCAGCATGCACTGTATGTCCCACGCATATAGTCCAACAACCCTGGGTACCCAGTATGTAATGCAGGCTAGCCTGAAGCGTTGCCCAGGATGGCCAGCATTGCAGCTGTTGTTGGGGCCCTTAGGAAAGAAAACAGTTAACATGCACATAACCAAAATATTTTTAACCCAAGCTGGACGGCTCAGTCCTTTGCAATAACCCAGAACAAACAACTAGATGGTACACAATGATTTATTGCTGTTGTTGCAGGGAGCTACCCTGAATTGTACTCATGCTACCCAGAACCTGGATGCAGGACAAGTGAGATGAAGACCTCATGGTGTTGATCTGGAAGCAGGGCTGATACAACTCACCTCCTGGTGGTTGTTACCTGTTGGATGGTGTTGAGCAGGGGGCCAAATCCCCAAGCTGGTCTTCACCGAAATTTTCTCTGAAGCAGGAGTAGAGGCCTAAGCCAAGATGGCAGAGCCCAGGCAGGATGAACAGTTCTGCAACAGTTTGTGATTCTCTGTTGGTGAAGCCTCCAGCTGGAATAACAGATTTGACCGTGGGGAACCAAATCATGACCCACCAAACACATTCAGCACATTTAAATCAATTATTTCTCCAAGCCACAATTCGGATATAGTCCAGTTGCAAATTATAGCTTCACTGTGCAAACCTTTCGATCTGAGGCTATTTCTATCTTCAGACAGACCAGACTGATCGCTTCTGGAACAAGTCTCCAGTCCAACTCGCAAGTTGCAATAACACACTTCTTCTTTCTTCTGCTGCTGATCCAAGCCAGCAATTAGAAAGGTCCGACTTCTGCAATGGGCAGTTCAATGGCAAAAGAATGTGGCAGGCAGGCCACAGAGCCTTCCTGTCGACTCCCCTAAGCTCCTTCTGGGAGCAGCTACTCAAAAGTGCGAGCTGTTCACTCTTCAACCTCCAACTTTTAACTGAACCACTACTTCAGGCAGTTCTGACTATTTCCTTCATGATCCAAATGATTTGGATGGCCAAGGAAGCTGTCAGTCACAGTAAGAGCTCCCCCTCCAGGTCCATTTGGGCACCAACACTTAAAACTACAAACACTACAAAACTTCCCTCCCACAAACCCCCTAGGAACAGTTTCCATTTTAGGTCCCCAGTGGTTCAATTGGTCCAAATGCTAGAAGTCCAGAACCTAACATGGTGGCTCTCATCCAAATGTTCAAGCTGAAATAAAAGCAGGTTAGACAAACTTCTCTATCTTTACTATAACAGCAATTAGACAGTAAATAATCACAGTTCCTACAAGAGCTCCCTCTGTGCAAATAGCGACTGCAGAAAGAAGCAGAATAACAGACTATCTGGCCGATCGCAAGCCTTAATTACTTGGGCCCAGCCCAGACTAATTTCTAAACACAGCTTAGCCATTTACTTAAAGAGACAGGCACAGAAGCTCACTAGGGCACTCTCACGCAGACAAATAGAACTATTGCAGACAGGACACCAACATGACAGTGGGCAATAGGGAGCCCAGGACGACATTATAGTAAACCCCAGTTTGTAGGGGGTTACAGATGAATGAAGTTAGCTGGGGGAGGTGCTTTGAAAAATCAGGGTCCCCTCAGTCCCTAAATAAGTTTCTCAACCCCCAGCTGATCAAGGTAAACTTGAGGGGGGGGATTGCTTCCCAGTAAATCATGGCATTTTTTTTCTCCCTTTCTTAACTGACACCTTGAGAGCTAACCTATGCTTTACAGAAATCTTAATTAAAACAATCTATGGCTGAAGGCATCAATTCAGACAGCTAATGATGCCATGGCCAGCTGCTAGTGGCTAGGAAAGAAAAAGTAAATTCAGATATAATGCAGATGGCTCTTACCTTAAACTATACTGGCACAGAGCCAAGATAAAAATGACCAGCGTGGTGAGATGCTCAAAAAGAACTGAGGAAAGGTTGACGAAAGCATTGTTTACAAGGCTGTAGTGCTTCCTGTTTTCCGTTGCTCCTTTTGTGCTGCACACATGCTTCCGGAACAAGGCTAGGGTTTACACTACTTGACTTTTGCTGCACTGCTGGTCATGTGACCGAGGAGGCTGGACATTCTGGAAGTTGGAATTCGTCATTAGGGAGATGGGCTTCAAAGCAAATCGAGCACATTAGGGAGTTTACAAAGCAGCTTAATGCACTCGATCCGATTGAGGTACCCACTCCTGCATCAGAGCAAAAAAAGGATCTGGAGCACTCTTAACACATTCCAGTTTCTACTGCCATCTTTGCTGCTCATCAACTGGTGTGCATGGGTTGAAGTGCTGCAAAGATGGCGGTGTAAATGGGGCTAAAGAGAGAGGAGACACATCAGATTACGAATCTAGAAGTTTTCTGTGCATCAGCCTAAGAGGAGGTGGCAGAATAACCCATTTGTTGAGACTCAGAGTGCTGTAAAAAGGTGCAACAGATAATGATCTGAGGGTCATAATAAACAAGGGGGCTGAAGAACGGCACAAAGCACACAGCTGCCATCAAGAGGGCCAGCACAATGCTAAAAAAGCAGGGAAGGTGATGTTTTCTTATTGCAAGGCCATTGTCAGGACTCAACAGGAGTACTACTGTAGGTGACATTCTGAATTCAAGTTTGAGTGTGAAACCTTGAACTCAGAGCTGAGGTTAGCACCATTTGTCTGATCATGCTCTGAAATGAAATAAAGAAACCAATGCTTTGGGCTGGATTTTTAGTCATTTGCAGGATGATTCAGCCTTCCTTGAACTACTTGCAGCAAGCCTGTTTGAACACAGAAAATTTGGTTTACCTTTATGCCACAAGATGTGCTGCAAAAATGATACATTCATTGAGAGTATCACTTGTGTAATTTTGCTGCTGTAACATGAGCAGTGTCACAAATGTGTCAAAATGTTTGAAAATAGCCTTCACACATGTGTTTATATTTGCAGTAATGTAGCTGGGGCAGGACAACTGCTGTAAGTCCTCCGTTCCAACCTTTAAAAATCCAGTCCTTCATCTTTTTGCCGGATTTGAATTTTTTTAGCAGCAACAGTAACAGCAGTAGTCTTTTGCCTCTGTACCACTGAGGAAGCGCCTCCCTTCTGTGTGTGTCTTATTTAAAATGAGAAGTGAACTACAGTACACAGACTCACAAAAAATGCTCGCCTTAACTCTTCTACCTACAGAAGAACTACGTCTGCATCCC
Source organism: Neoceratodus forsteri (assembly GCA_016271365.2). NCBI lineage: Eukaryota > Metazoa > Chordata > Ceratodontiformes > Ceratodontidae > Neoceratodus > Neoceratodus forsteri. The sequence goes on along the minus strand of CM057449.1, from coordinate 601,750,255 downwards.
ATGTACTGTACTCGTACACTGGAGAAACATGGCTATGCCCTTTCATCTTACTTCATTACAGATGAGAAGCAAATCAATTGTCACAGTACAAAAACATGTTCCTGCATGACTGCATAGTTCGTGGTATGCCAATAATGCTAGGCAGTGCCCGTTGTTTTGGATCTAATTGGCTTATCAACATCCTGTTGATTGCCTTAACCTGTAAACCACTATTTGATCTGGCTTGTCAGAGTTGGCCAGCTGTTAGAATTTTTCCATTCACTTTCTGTGGTATAACTTATTATGTATGACACTGATGTTTTCATGTGAATACCTACATTGCCTTGGGGATGAGGAGAAAGCTAATTTAGAAAACATAAGCAGTCTCATTGAAGCTGTCTGTTTGACTCACTATTATAATTTCTGCAATGTTCTGACTGTAAAATAACCCATCGTGTATGACTCCTACATTCCCTAACATCAGTATATGGGCGCCTACAACACCTGGAGGACTTTCAGTGAGTTAATTATGAAAATGGAAGATGTCTGGTTGTGCCTTCTTTAGTGCGATAATTATTATGGCCATAATGAACAACACTGGGAGATTTTTAGCAGAATCCTTAAGGCAGTTGGCTAGCTGAGCTTTTGTTGCACAGTACCAGTGAATGCACTTTTTATCTCCAGAACTGACTATTGTAATGCCTTGTTATCAGGTCTTTTTAATTGCAAACTTGACAAATTACAATACATTCTCAATGTTGCAGTGAGACTTGCTTCAAAGGTGGGTTTTTGTGAGTGTATCACACTGGTACAGAAGGTCTACGTTGGTTGCCAATTAAATTTAGGATGACTACAAGGTTATACTTATTATATATAAACACCTACATGACTGTGACCCCAGATACCTCTCTGATTTACTTGTGCAATATCATCCTGTAAGAGCTTCCCACTCTGCTGATCTTGAATTGTTTGCTGTATTAAAATCCTACCTTAAAACAGTTGGTGGTCAGGCATTTGAGGTCAGGGCCTCTCAGCTGTGGAATTCCATTCTGATAGGCTTAAATCAAGCAACTTTGTTGGTCAGTTTTAAATCTGACCTGCAAACCTAAATGTTTACACAAGCTTTTCAATATTTTTATGATTTTAAAATGTCGCTGCATTTTTCTTTTCTTGTAGTCACTGTATTAGTACTGTATAGTTTCATTTTCTCTTGCATGTTATTAAAAAAAACATAGAAAAAAAGATGGCAGAAGGAGAACAAGGGTCCATTTAGTGTGCTTATGTGTTCCTTGGGCCTTCTCAGAGCCTAGGACCTAACACCCCTTCCACCTAATGCCTCCTAGTTCTCCTGCTGCTTTTGATTGCACTTTAGCCTTGTCCCACCCCAGCTTGAATGATGTCATGGACTTGCTTCCATTGCCTCAGCTGGGAGTTTATTCCATGGCTCCATGACTCTTTCTGTAAAATAGTGTTTCCTAAGCTCCCTCTTGAGCCCCCCCCAACTCATGCCCTCTAGTGTTAGAGTCAGAGACTCTGCTGAACAGGTCCATGGATGGCATCTTATTTATTCCTCTTAGGAACTTGTATTTTTCAATCATATCTTCCCTCTCCCTACCTGTCGCCAATGAGAACATATTTAATGCTTCCAAGCGCTCCTCGTATGAATGCCCTTAAAGGCACTGGATCATTTTGGTTGCTCTTTGATGAACAGCTTTTAACCTGTCGATATCATTTTGCAAATGTGGACTCCAAAACTGGATGCCGTAATCCAGATGGAGCATTAACAGGGACCTGTAGAGTGGCAGCATTATCTCCTTCCTCCTGTTGTTGAATCCCCTCCCTATGCACCCCAGCATTTTATTGACCTTGTTATAAGCTTCTTTGCATTGGTTTGTCTGTTTAAGGGTGCTGCTTATGATGACACCTAGGTCTCTTTCTTCCTGCCTGGTGCTGAGCTGGTCTCCATTGAGGAGGTACTCCCCTGCAAACTGGACTGCATGTGATTGATAGTTTTATGATTTAGTTGTTTTTATTTAACTATTCTTTGTTTCTTTCTGTTAGATTCCCCCCACTGCATGAGAGGTAGTGGGGATGATCTATTTTGGACACTTAAAACTGGAGTGGTGAGAGGACTCCAGTCCACTATATCTTGTATTCTTTTTTCTTGTATATTTTTTTGTTTTTGTATGGTGTTTGTTTAATTGATTTTAAATATTGTTATTATGTGGTAATTATGGGGAGGGTGGGTGTGTTATAGGATTACTTTTGTCTGCAGTATAGTTTGTTTTTATATTTCTTTTAGGTAGCGGGGGAAGCACGGGTGTACTGTTGTCTGAAAATGTGTTGGCCTGTTGCTCTCCCGGTCAGGCACTACTCCCTCTCCGAACTCCAGGACTTCCACCCCTTTTACTCTTCTCCTCTGCTCACAGCAGTTTATAACCACTGCAGAGCTTTGGGTATTGCCAGCAGGAAGTGGAGGTGGGTTTGGGATCCTGGACCTCGGGGGGGGGTGGCCATATCAGGTTGTACAGTCGAGGAGATGCCCTGGGGCAAAATAGTCTGTAGACTGTGGTTCTACATATCAAGTTATCATACCCAAGGGCTCCAGTACTTCTGGGCAAATAGCTGGGTCAGCCCAGGACCCCTTCCAACTTAAGTGGTGTTATGCAATGCCAGGTCTGTTAGGAACAAGACAGTGATTATTGCTGACCTTGTTGGGACAGTAGACCTGGCATGCATCACCAAGATCTGGCTTGATGATAATGTAGGCCCCATCCTGGAGGCGGCAGTCCTGGACGGGTTCTCTGTGATACACCACTCAAGATTGGACTGCAGGGGCGGGGGGAGCTGGCTGTCTGTTTTAGATCAGAATTGGGCCTTATTGGTGTGCCAGTTGAGGAGGCCAGATCATTTGAGTTTACCGTAGTAGCAGGTGTGGGCTGCAGGATCATTCTCATGTACCATTCACCTGGAGGTGAGAAATTGTTCCTACAGGAAGTAGCAGACTTCATCGTCAATATGGCATTTGAGTTGTCCAGGCTGATGGTCCTGGGTGACTTCAATGCCTGGGTTGATGATGAACTCTCGTAGTTTAGCCAAGACTTCCTCCAACTTACGTATTTGTTGCGGTTCACACAGGTAGTTGCCTTTGCCACTCATAATCAAGGTCTCTCACTTGATCTGGTCTTCCTCCTGGGCATCGAGTCATCTGACCTGGTGTTGGAACCAGTTGTATGGTCTGATCATTACACAGGAAGATTCAATTTCCAGCTCCCCCCATAGGCCTGCGCTATGGAGATGGTCAGATACCACCCATTGATGGGCATAACCCCAGAAGGTCTTCTGGTGGTATTAGACCTATTGGGAGTTTTGAGGACAGGCGATGATCAAAAGTGTCTAGTTCTGGCCTATAATAAGGCTACTACTGAGGCTCTGGATTCTATCACCCCAGTCCATGTTTGCCCTCTCTCTCTCCACTCTCAGTCCCCCTGGTTAGATGGGACCTTGAGGGAGCTGAGATGTGTAGGATGATGGTTAAAGTGTCGCTGGTGGAAACTGACCATTGAAGCTGACCATCTTAGATTGATAGATCATTATCAAAGCTATCAATCAGCAATCACATGTAAGAAGGCAGAGTTCCTCTCCAGTGAGATTGCTGCTGCTCAGAATTGACTGGCTCAGCTTTTTCAAACTGTGGACAGGTTGTGCAATCCAACCTGTCTACAGGATCGAGGAGCATTTTCATAAGTTAAGTGTGATGCATTTGCTCGATTCTTTGCCAATAAGTTGGCTGACATCAGGGCCAAAATCAGTCCAGCGCCCTCTATGGGGGTTGGCAGTGGTTGGTATACAGTCGCTTCTCCCCAGTCTTCTTGGATATCTTTCAACCAGCCGGAGATAGTGGACATCACATGGATTGTCCAGAATTTGTGGCCAACATGCTGTAGTTTGGATCTGGGCCCTACATACTTATTATTGGGGTGTATGGAATCCATCGGCCCAGTTCTTGAAAAGATTGTTTGGTGCTCCTTAGATTTGGGTGAGTTCCCCAGCTCTCTGAAGGAGGCAGTGGTGACACCACTTCTTAAGAAAGCTTCTTTGGACCCAAACAGCTGTGCCAAATACAGATCCATCTCTAATCTTCCCTTTGCTGGGAAGATGATTGAGAAAGTGGTTGCACTGCAACTGGAGAACCATCTTACCATCCATGATTTCTATGATCTTCTCCAGTCAGGCTTCCAGAAGAGACATAGCACCGAGACTGCTCTGGTTTGAGTGTTCAATGATCTCCTGATAGCAAGGGATCAGAAGCGGTGTTCCATCTTGGTGCTTCTGGATCTCTTCTCAGCATTTGACACTGTGGACCACATGGTTCTGCTAGAGCACCTGAGGGTTATCTGTAGCCTGGCTGGTCCAGTTCTCAGGTGGTTTCAATCTTTCCTAGCCTGCAGGACTCAGAGGGTGGTATCCATGTTTTTTTCCTCTGATCCATTCTCTCTGCCATGCAGGGTCCCTCAGGGCTCAGTGCTGTCCCCTATGTTGTTTGCAGTGTATATGCTACCCCTCGTAGACGTTGTAAGATGATATGGGCTGAGATTTCACTGCTATGCTGATGATACATGGCTATATCTGTCTTTTGCACCCAACCAGGATTGTGCGGTATCGATGTTTAACAACTGTCTGGTGGCAATCAATGACTGGATGAAGTCCATCTGGTTGAAATTGAATTCTGGGAAGACTGAGGTGTTGGCTGTGGATCTGGCGTGCCAGATAGAGAGGCTGGTGGTGGGTTTACCCTCTGGGCTTTGGCTTGAGGGTGTACAACTGCCTACCTCTGAACAGGTGCAAGATCTGGGGGTGGTTCTTGATGATGGACTGACACAGCGTGTGCAGGTGTCGACAGTTATCAAGTTTTCCTTTTAAAATCTTAGGAATGTTGCTAGAATTAAGCACCTTCTTCCATCTAATGACTTGCCTACGTTGATCCATGCCCTTGTGACTTCTCGCCTTGACTACTGTAACTCCCCTTACCTGGGCCTTCCAGGGGTTGATATCCACTGCTTGCAGCTAGTGCAGAACACTGTGGCATGATTGTTGTCTGGGACTTTATGTTCCAGTCATATTACCCCCCTGCTGCGTGATCTGCACTGGCTGCCTATATAGTGGCGGTTCACCTTCAAGGTTGGGCTTCTGACCTATAAAGCCCTGCATGGACTGGGACCGAGTTACCTGTAAGAGCTCCTGATTCCCTACAGCCCTGTCTGCCCTCTCCACTCAACTGATGAGGCGGTGTTAGAGGTTCCCAGGGTGCAGTTGAAAACATCTGGTTCCCGGACTTTTGTATTTACGGCCTCACCCCTGTGAAATGCTCTACCTCATCAGATTGGAGAGTGCAGGACCGTGGAGAGCTTTAAAACCAGCTTAAAAACACTTCTGTTTAAACAGGCATTCATTATTCGACATTTTTATGGACTGTGGGATAATTTTAATTGAAGCTTTTTAATTAATTGTAAAAGTTTATTGAATTGTTTGTTTCATGATGTTTTTGTATTTACAGTGCTTTGACTATAGAATTACGCTATATAAATAATACTAGTATTATATTAGAAGGAGGGCAACTAAAATGGTGCAAGGTCTGCAAAAAAAGCCATATGAGGAGAGACTAAAGAAGCAAAATATGTATACCCTTCAGGAAAGAAGGGAGAGGGGGGACATGATAGAAACTTTTAAGTACTTCAGCGGAATCAATAATGTACAAGGGAGTAACATCTTTCAGAAAAAGAGATGTGCAAGAACAAGGGGGCACAATTTGAAGATAGAGCGAGGAAGGCTCAAGGGCAATGTGAGGAAGTATTTTTTCACAGACAGTGTGGTGGATGAATGGAACAGCCTTCCTGAGGAGGTTATGGGGTCTAAAACTGTGGGAGAATTCAAGAATGCATGAGACAGACATAAGGCAATTCTTGTGGAGGGTAGGAAGAAATAGGCTGTTGGTTAACTAGGATCTGCAGCTTATCCTGTAGGTAGGGAAATGGGTAGAATAGTTAGGCCAAGCGGTCCTTATCTGCTGTCAAAGTCTATGTCTCTGTGTTTCTGTTATTAACTCTGTCCTTGGGTTTCCTTTACGCAAATGCATCATCTTACAGTTTCTTGCATTGAAATGTAGCTGCCATATGTTGGACCATCTTTCCAGCCTCTGTATGTCTTTCTGTAGGTCCTTAACCACCTCCTCACTGTCAGCTCTTCCTCATTGCTTGGTATCATCCATGAACAGGGCAATTATTAACACTGTACAGCACTCAGGTCTATTTGAATTTACACTTTATAAGTACAGATGGATTGAATTGGATACCACATGTGTGGGTGTGCTCATTGTGCAAAATAAATGTCATCTACTGCAATGGGTAGTTTGAGGTATATTTCATGGTTTGCACCTCAGCTGTACTAAATCCCAATGCAGTCTCCTAGCCACAAATTGTCAAATATAAAAATAAATAAAAATAAAAGTTCTTCTACAGAGATTACAATTCTCTGCATTAACAGTTTCCAACATTTATTTGACCAAAGAAAATAGAAACTGAAGATTGCTTGACTCAATGCCATGAGCAGACTTAGCCAGAGGAGTGAGGTGGCTTGTGGTACATAGGGTGGGTCTTGCTATCCCCAGTCACTGCCCCCCCCCCACACCCAAGCTGAAAACTGTATTCTAGTCAGTGAATCAACAAAAACTTTGAAAATATTCTTGGTCAAAACATATGTATTGGGGAGGGGGGTGCAGAATGCAGAAAGTGGAGCAAAAGTACAAATGATTCCTTTCCACAAAGCATTTCTGTACACATCAAATAATTACCCATCACTTCAGGTCCAGAAACAAATGATTTGATACCTTTTATTGGACCAACATGGATGTTGCAGAAAAGAACAAAGTGCTCTAGCTTTCGAACCAACCAGGTCCTTCTTCAGAAGTTTTATGGCACTTATTTTGAAAATCTCATGCTATTAACACCAGATTATGTTGAAAAAAAAACACAGAAATAATTCTCATTGGTTTAACATATACTTTTAAAACATAACAGAAGATTACATCAGAGAAGCTAATTAACACCAGTATGCTTTTAACTGAGAAGCCTCAGAAGGGCAAAGGTTATTAAGAATTCTTAACAACCAGAGAGTTCTTCTCATATAAATTTTATAATGTCTCAGTATTGCTAAGAAAGCATTCTAGTGATAAAAACACCTTGGGATAGCATTCTGTCTAATACATGTAAGATGAGCTTGCAACTTACATTCCAAGTGTCCTGGTGTAATAAAGAACAGATAATGAGAGACAAAATCCTGAAATTAGGTACTGTATAACAGCAAGTTGAAAACAAGACCCAAATTAAACATACACATATATACATGATGCATGATAGTATCACTGGTAAGTATAAGTGCCAAATAAAAATACTTGTCAAGGACCCCCAAGAAAACAAGACCATGAGCCTGATAAGTGCAGATTTCAACACAGAGTCAGTGTATAACAAAAATGCATGGAATCAGTCTAAGGAATCTAAATGAAAACTTCCAAGGATGAAATCCTCCAGGTCTCCTCCTTTTTTCCCCCCTTTTGTCTCCCTCTTTCTCTCCTTGGGAAAGATACTGTAACTAGTAGGAATGAGATATACTGCATGTACAAGAGTCATAATACAGCATCATTCACACCAACATTAATCTTTACCCAGAGGAATTACACCTTTTTATGAACCCCCAAGTAAATGAGATATGCATCTTAATATGAGCAAATTTAAAAATGTGACAGTGTATAATCCCACCACTGACAACTAGTAGAAGGAAGTAAATGTACACTATATGTGAAAACTAAGTGTGCTAGCCACATAACAGTTGCCCCATGCCATGCTCCCCCCACACATACATGTGAACATACACCACACCACACACACACACACACACACCCCCTGCACATCCCACACAACCACAACACAGAACATATAACAAACACAACCCACACACACCACACCACACTGCACACACACAAACAAAATACACACACACACACACACACACACACACCATACCCACAACACACAAAAACACAACACATGCAAAACACACACAAACACACACATACATACATACATCAATACACCCACACACACACTCACACACACTCACACAAACATGCACACACACTCACCACAGTGTTAAGGTGAGAAGTCAACATGTAGATAACCATAAACTTACAAAATCAAAGGCCCACTGAAGAACTAAAGTATTTATGTCCATCTTTTAAAGTAAAGGTCTGTGTAAGTTTAAGTGGAATAATGTGTCATATGACCAACATCAATATTCATTCCATCCGCCACCATATTGAGAAGTAAAATAAGTCTAATTTCAGAAGCCCGTCTCTGTTGTGTACTGTTGAAATGTCCTTTTAAGACCATCACAGACATTTCTGAGAGTGAGTGGACATCCTGGGAGAAGTGCTGGGCTACTGGTTTCTCAATCTTCTTGTTATTAATAGAATGTCTGTGTGAATTCATTCTAGTGTGGAGTTGTTGGCTTGTCTGCCCCACATAACCTATGTGAGGACATTTCTTGCTTTGGATAAAATAGACTACAGAGAAGTACTTGTAAACTTGGTCTGGCACCAAAAGAAAATAAAAATGGCAACACACCTCACAAGGTGAGCAGAGAGTGCCAAATACCATCATAAATACTGTAGTTCTACCGATGAAGCCACCTATCCCGTTTTACACAATTGTGCTGCTGTATATTTCTGCACTGTGACTCTAAATCAGTGTGGTTGCACCCTGCTCCAGCTAGCTATACTTTATGGCCACTCTACTTTCTTGTTATGCCCCACTTAACTACAGATATTCATTGTTACAGAATACCCTGATTACTAAAAGCAGATGATCTTATCTAAGTCAAAATGAGTATTCTTCCTGTTCTTGAATTATAGGCAAATGCTGCAACAAGTGCACACTTGCTTTTGACACCTAAGAGACAGCTGCCAAGTCAGCTGACAGCTGTTCAGGGGACAGCACATATAAATCTCCTTAAACTGAAGAAAGGCTTGTAATTGTATTATTTTGGTTAATACATTTTCTATTTACTGAGTCATATCTCCCCTCTCCTTTCTGGTATCCAGTGAGTACATGTTCAGTACTTTGAGGAGCACTTCATAGGACATGCCCTGCTGGCCCTGAATTATTATTTTACACTGAACTGCATTGTCTGCAACCTTTCCCTATCCTTCCTGAGGTGAGGACTCCAGAACTGAGCATAGTACGCAAGTATGGCATCAGCAAGGATCTATATAGGGGAAGTATTAACTTACTTGTTCTGCTATAAATACCCCTCTTGATACATCCAAGCATCCTATTTGCCTTGCTATAAGCCTTAGGAGGCAGTATAGCACTGTGGTTTAGGGCACTGAGCTACTTTACAAACCTAGAGTCCTGGGTTTGAATCCCACAGCCCTCCTTGCATAATGTGTGACCCTGAGAAAGTCATTTAACATCCTTGTGCTCCCAGGTTGCAGCTGGAAACAAATGTTGGCTTAGTGTGCCTTTCCTGGCTAAACAATTTCCTCTTTCCCCTTATTGCACTGACTTGATTGCATTAGGGAGCCGCTAATGATAACTCCAATGTCTCATTCCTCAGTAGTGATAGTGAGTTTCACCCTCCCATTTAATGTTACATCTTGTGGTTCTTGTTCCCTTAGGTGCATAACCTTGCACTTTTTGGCATTAAATTTCAACTGCCAAACCCTTGACCACCCCTCCAGCTTTTGCAAGTGTCTCTGCATTTCCGTTATTCCCTCATCAATATCCACCTTCACACAGATATTAGTGTCATCTGCAAAGAGACACAGCCTGCCCTGGATCCCCTCACCAGTGTCACTATGAAACATGTTGAAAAGGACCAGTCCCAGAACAGATCTCTGTGGAACCCTACTTATGCCACCTCCCACCCTTCTGATTTAACTCTGTTTACCACTACCCTCATCTTCCTCCCTTTTAGTCAGTTAGTTATCCACTTTACTATGACCTTAGCTGCACCCAGATCCTGCATCTTTTTTAGCAAGTGTCTGTGGGGTACTGAAGTCAAAGTACAGCATATCTACACCATGGCACCTATACAATTCTTTCATCACCCTATCAAAGATAACTATTAGACAGTCTGACATGACCTCCCTGCCATGAATCTTTGCCTTTTTCTATCCCGGAGATTGTTGCTGTTCAAGTAGTTCATGAGATTCTCTTTGACTGCTGACTCCATCAGTTTTCCTACAGTAGAGGTAAGACTGGCAAGTCTGTAGTTCCTTGCTTGCCACCCCCCCCTCCTTTCTGGAGCAGAACTGCATCTACCACTCTCCAATCTTTTGGAACCACCCCTGTCCTTAGAAAGCTGTTGTAAAGCCCTATCAGGAGATCTTCCAGTTCCACTGCCAATTCCTTGACTATCCTTGGATATAACCCATCTGGTCCTGGGGCCTTATCAATCTTTAGGGATGCCAGCCCTTTCAGGATCCTGTTGCTAGTAAATGTTGGCTGCCTCATTTCTGGGACCCTCAGGAAGGAAGGAAGGAAGGAAGGAAGGAATTTAGTTTTATATAGTGCCTTTTGTATGAACTGTATTCCAAAGACTTTTCCAGTTCAGACAGGAAAGGGGAGAGAATGTTGCTGATGTTTTCAGTATACAAAGATTTTCAATGAGTTTAAAAATTAGAGATTCTAAATCTAATTAAATATTCATGAGCCAGTCAAGGCTCCTGCTTGGCTATTGGACTGGTGATTAATCTCTTAGAAATGACTGAGCCAGTTGCCAATCCACATTGCATGCCAGCAACATATCTTATGTGAGACATCCTCAAGCCACACCATTCCCACCACAGCACTCAACATATGCAGTGTAAGTAAAAAAAAAATCCAAAGTTGTTATTGTAGTGAAACTTATTCTTACAATAACAACCCCAAGGCTGATCATTTCTTAGGATTAGCAACTGGCTGGAGGAATGTGGCCTGAGGTTCTTGGGGCACTCATCTCTCCTAATCCACTCATTAATTAGTAGGAAATTACTGTTTTTTCAGTTATTGTTGATTAATTATAGAGATTAAACCCATGGAAGTCACGTGATTTACACTGAGTATCACATTAAGTTAGTAGTGATTGTGGGATTCAAATTCAGGTCTTCAGGTTCACAGCCTGCACTGTAACCGCAATGCCAAACAGCCTATCAGTAGAAACTTCAGGCTCAACAGACTGCAGAAAGTAAGAAAACACAAACCCTTTTGTTTTCTGATTAGAACCCTTCTCCCGCCAGTTTTTTTTTAAAACATCATCTCCAAACCTAGTAGTATACATAATGTTTATATGGTTATATGTGAATTCTATGATGACTGCTGATTTCCTTTGTAAAACAGTGAATGTATTTTTTTTGTTTCGTAACAGGAGGTTCTTTTTTAACTTTTAAGACCTGCAAGGTTCCATTAGATCACCTTCTTTTTAACCAGTTTTGGCCATCAGTAAAAAGGAATGCTCTCTTATTCACTAAAACTCGCATACTTTCAGTTGTATGATTGTTCTGAATCTTACAGAAATGCTGATCAAAGTAATTGCTGCTTGCCTGCTTAAGCTATACTAAAAATTAAAAAAAAATCATTATAATCCCTTTTCTCTATACGTTTGACCAGTCATCCCACCCAATACAACCTTCTACTACAAGGTGTCAGCTTGGCAGCTCTCATTGGGTGGTATAGTCACAGACAGAGTTGTTTCCTTAAATTTATTTACCATGGATAGTCCAGTTACGATGCAATATCTCTCACTGGCCCAGTGGCGCTGAGGGTTGAGGCGCTGGATGCCACACCTTGTGCCACACCAGTAACCCGAGTTTGGGAGCAAGCATGGCTAGTTGGGGGTCAGTGGGAATGGGCATGGATTGAACACACAAGGGCTGTTCTCCTTCCACGGGGATGGGGTTTCTCTCACTCATAGCGCTGGTAACCCCTGGCAGAGGCTGGGGGATCTGCAGAGCTCGACAGCAAGATTGCAGGGGTTTGGAACTTCGGTGGACTTCCTACTTGTATGTGCAGGAGCATGCAGGTGACCATCCATGTGTTAGCCATGCCCATAACCCATTTATTTAACCTATCATTAACTCAAGGATCCATTCCTTCAATATGGAAAACAATGCACATCATATCTCCGTTCAAGTCCGGAAATCCCTGTGATCGAAATAATTACAGACCAATTTCAATTCTCCTGATCTTGTCAAAATTACAGGAAAAAGCCATAAGTAACCAGCTGAGGCAGTATCTAGAAGCTAATAACCTGCTTAATCCAGTCCAATCAGGGCTTAGAGCTAAACATAACACCATCACAGCACTTGCCAAAGTGACTAATGACAGGCAAAGAGAGCTAGACAACAGGAATTACACCTGCGCCATATTCTTGGACCTGAGCAAGGCCTTCGACACTGTCGACCATTCTCTGCTACTCTCTTCCCTGACCTCACTAGGTACTGACCCATTATCTTTACAGTGGTTCAACAACTACCTCTCTGATCATTTCCAACAGGTGAAAGCGGAAGGAGATCTCTCAACTCCCAAACCTCTCTTAAGAGGTGTTCCCCAGGGTTCTATCTTTGGACCGATCTTATTTGCAATATACATCAACAATATTGATGAAAGCATAACTAAGGCCAACATTCATCTGTTTGCAGATGACACAGTTCTTTACATAAGCCACCCGTCATTACAATCTGCATGTAATGACCTTCGATCTAAGTTCAACCTGCTGCAGCACCAACTCCTAAACAAAAAACTATTACTTAACGCCAAGAAAACAAAAGCAATACTCTTTTCTCCCTCTGTCCAAATAGTAAATTCAGCCCTATCAGATCCTGTGCTGCAGATTACTACAACTCTTGGTGAGAAGTTGGAATTTGTCCCTAAATTCAAATACCTGGGAGTATGGCTGGACCATAGGCTCTCCTTTATAAAGCACACTGAAGAATTACTCAAAAAATTACGACAGAGACTTGGTCTGTTCTTTAGGATAGCCCACTTCTTAACTAGAGATGCCAAACTACAGCTGGTACAATCAACCTTTCTATCCTTGATAGATTATGCTGACATCCTCTACAGTCACTGTCCCATTTCCTATCTCACCAAACTTGACACATTATATCATAGAGCTTTGAGGCTCATCACAGGCATGCCTTATTCCACTCACCACTGCTCCCTATATCAATCAGTGGGGTGGAGTTCTCTTCAATTCAGGCATGATAAAAATGCAGCCTTATGAACCCTGAGAGCCATCTCCAAAAAACTGCCCCAATACATTACAGACTGTCTTCCTATAAAACCAATAGGCAATTACGCCCTGAGAAGTTACAAATCCTCCTACTGATGGTTCCCAAAGATAACTCTTTCTTTGGTAGGGCTGCTATAAGCTTTACACTGTCCTCCTTGTGGAATAAATTGCAAAAAAAAACTGAAACTGAGGTCACCCATTGGCATCTCATCTTTCAAGCTCTTGTATTCACGTCTCAGAAATGATCAGTGCAATTGTTTCCCATTACCATGAATTGTTATCATGCTAACCTGTACCATTTAACCATGAACAAATTACTTCTAGTGCTTGTCTCCTCCTCGGCCCTGGTCTGTCATCATGCTTTCATGTAACACCTTGATGCCTCTGTCCTCCCTTTGATACTGCTCTATCTTCCCGTTTTCTCCAACCTTCTTTTCACAACTCTATACTGCACTCATCCACAATCTACACGCAATTATTCTATAAAAGTCCTAACTCCCCTTTCCCTTTCCCCATAGGCCCCACTGCCACCTCAGTTCTACCAACCTATTCTTGGGACTTCACTTCTCACAATGTTTATCCTTCGCTTACATATTACATACCCCTCCTGGTACCCCATCTGCCATTAGCTGGTGGTTCTACAAGCCATTTTCATGGTAGTTCTAGTGACTGCCCCAGTACATGAACTAACTGGTACTTCTATACATAGAACATGGTTTATGTACAGTTGCATTATTCAATGGTGGGCCTGCCTCCTTGTATTTGAATCCTCATCTGTTTTGGCTTGCCTTGTCTTCCTTTTATCATTTGACTCCCCTATTACTGCACCATTGTGTTTGTGTTTATATACTTATTTACATGTATTTATATGTTTTTATGATGGATGTTACCTGACCCTGTTCAAGCCAGGTCCATCTTGTAAAAGAGCTCTGCTCAATGATGTTCGCCTGGATAAATAAAGATTTTGATTGATTGATTGATGCACATGCAGGCCTGGATGTCATTGCACGTTCAAGTTCCGGGGCAAAAACAGGGAAAAAATCCCCCTACCATCAGGTGAGGTGATGGTGAACATCTGCGGTCTGACTACACGCTCAGTGCCGGCTGACTCTACGGTTCTCCCTGGTGTCTGGCACCTCTCTGTGGGGCCAGGAGAGCCCAGACCTCCCTTACCTGAAGCAGTACTCAGGGATCGTTTCAAGTGGTTGGTTGAGTCAATGAGCCTCAGATGAGATCTCTGCATTTAGGGAGTATAAACAGACACTACAAAAAAAGATGCAATATCTCATTATCAGTGGGGTCCTGCTTTTATCCATAGAAACATAGACTTTGATGGCAGATAAGGACCTCTTGGCCCACCTAGTCTGCCCATTTCCATGTCTACTGGATAAGCTGCAGATCCTAGTTAACAAACAGCCAACTTCTTCCTACCCCCTCTAGAATTGCCTTATGTCTGTCCCATGCATTCTTGAATTCCACCACTGTTTCTGACACCAGGACATACGTCCACCACCCTCTCCATGAAAAAAAATACTTCCTCACATTGCCCCTGAGTTGATCCCCTCTATCTTCAAATTGTGTCTCTTGTTCTTTCACATCTCTTTTTCTGAAAGATGCTACCCTCTTGGACTTTGTTGATTCCCTTGATGTACTTGAATGTTTCTATCATGTCCCTCCTCTCCCCCATTTCCTCAAGGGTAGAGGAATGCACCATTTTTGCAGCTGGCTGGACTGAGGCACTAAGAGTTTCAGTAACTTGTTTAGAATAACTCAGGATGTTAGAGGCTTGGGTGAGATTTAAACAAGCACCTTCTGTGTCTCCAAGTTCCCAAGCCTATGCACTAGTCACTACACTACACTATATGTTAGTTGACCCTTGACTGCCCCTTTAGGGAGTGGGCTATTCATATACTCATAATTTAGGGCCAGATATCCCAGGGTCAAATGCCACTCAAATCAAGGACTAGTGATGGATGTTTGTAGGATTGCAAGAGGTATAAATTTTCTCCAGTTAATTAATGATTAGTATAGAACTATCAGAATGATGACATTAATGACTACTTTGTGATCATTGGCAGGAGTAATTTCTCCACATATTGGTGAATTGTATATATTAATATATTTATTTGCGTACTGGTTTTGGCACTCACCTCATTTGGGAGTAATGCCTGATATCTGTCATGGTATTAGGGCAAACATGCTACAGCAATGAAGGTTACATACACAGTAAGTAATTACAGGAGAGGTACAGATAAGAAATATTTACAAAATTCAAAATGAATAAATAGACAATCCAAGGAGCAACTGACTTTGTAGTAGAGCATCACTGTCTGCCCACACTGAACCACTCTGTTCTATTACAGATGACCAAAGACCAGCATTTTGACCAGTATATGATGGACACACAGATTTATTTACAACTCATGCAACCAGATTCTTCAGTGTATACAACCAATTTCTGTTGTCATTACATGCACACATGTAAATGCCATTGTGATTTGCCCAATGAGTCCCTGCGTGAAAGTCCATTGTTAGTTGGGTAGAGAAGTAACCAGCTTAGGGGCATAGGTCAGCCTGTCAAAACACACATTGGTTTTAATGAGGGCCAGAGTTCCTTGCAACAGCAAGACCCTGAACCAGGCATGCTTTACAGCACCTCAGTGAAGACCAAGGCTTGTCATTGCCTGGGTATGAACTGATGATGGCAATTGACTTTCATGGATATTAACCAGGCCTTCCTGAGCGAGTAAGCAATTGGGCCTTCCCAGTTGGCTACTGAATCCATCCTCATGACCAGCTCTGTTCCCAGTCAGTCCCACATTCTCCTTAACCCACCAGTAACTGTCCCTGAGAGGCACCAGTAGACCTACTTCCTGTATTGTGAGAAGGAGGGAAATTCTGTTTCCAGCTGGCTATTGCAACAAAAAGAAGGTTCTTTCTGGGGATGCAAACCCCAATATGGGAGCCTGACTCATTCTAACATAGGACATCCCCTCCATGGCCAAGCATTAACTTCCTGCTCAGATATTGCCTGGAGTCATGAGGAGGTACTCCATAGTCCAGCCCAAAGGGCTGTCAGTGAATGAAGTGTCAAGTGACACTTACGATAAAAAAAAAAACAGTCTGATGTGCAGAGCTATTCCAAAAGTCAGAGCAGCATTGGAAGGGGCAAATGCCTCTCCTGGCAAAAACTTCCTTCAACCTGATACCCAGCCTTCCTGCTGAATGGGAGTAGGCACCACCACTAAGACCGTGCTGGTTGCTGCAGGACTGCATATGCTGACTCTTTCTCCCTAACTGCCAGCTATAACTACTCCTCCTAAAAAAGGTGTTGTCCTTCAGCTCCTTTTGGCTTCAGAAAGGGGGGGAAGGACAATGTGTTGAGGTGTGGGGCTGACAATCAAAGCCCTTTTTTTACTGACCTCACCGCCCCATTTTCCCATGGGTGACCCCACATCTAAGCACATATGCTAAATGGCAATATCAATTTTTTGCCACAATTGATTCTTTGCTAATCTGACCCTTTAGCACCTTTCTTCTAAAACTGCTTACATCCTCTCTGCAACATTTGCATCTCTGTGGGCTTGCAATCAGGCTTCTTGAGTCCAGTCTCAGGACATTGGAAAATAAATGTGTTGATCTGAGCACCATTTTTTATTTATTTAAAAATTGGTAACAAGGAAAAGTTCACTGAGACAAGGCTTGTTTCCTGGTGTGACCCAGAGGACAGTGGAAAGGGAGTACATAACAAATAACATTACAAAACAGAGTGCTGTTACATAGACAACTTTACAGGTGCAGGAGCAATGTGATAAAACGTGTAGGTAGACATCAGAATGGTTCACTGAAATGATATGTGGACAAGTGCACAAGAACACAATGAAGAGCACAGTTCCTGCTTGGGAAGGTGACAGTGCTATGGGGTACAGAATCTGCAGGTGTCATCAAAGGGGTGGGTACTAAGTGGAAGAGAGTAAAGAAAACAGGGGAAGAAAAGTCAGGATTGGAATAGACAGGAGAGAAGAAAAATGCCTTAGGTGGTATATAAGGGCTGGGAGTGATGGGAAGAAGCAGAGGTGAGAGGGGAGCAGGTTCCAGATGGGGGGGGGGGCATTAGGAGATGGCAGCTTGCTAAGCATAAGAGTGAGTGTCAGAAATGGAGATGATATTAGGATCCTTGGAGCAGAATGAGTAAGAAGAGGAGAGGATGGTGGAGTGGAGTGAGGAGAAGTAAGAGGAGAGGAAAGAGGGAAGGGACCCAAACCAGTATTTAGCAATGAAGAGGCACAATGGGATTGGCAACATGAATGTAGAGGGAGGATGGACAGGGAGAAGTAGAGGGAACAGTGATGAGTATTGGGAGGAGAGTTGGAAGCAAAATAACAGAAGGCATTACAGAGGGTATCCAGTCTGGCAAGGGAAAGGGTGTGAGCCATAGATCACATCTGCGTAGTCAAATACCAGGAGAGCAATTTTGATCACCAGCTTCCAGATAACTTGGAGGAAAGGAGTCCTTGCTGTGGTACAGGTCACCACTTTAGGGCAAAGTTTGGAATGGATGGTGTCCATATGGGCAGAGAAGTCAAGCTTACTATCAAGCCACACACCAAGGCACTTTAAGGCATGAACAACCTCCTGAGGGGTGTCAACCAGCAAGGAGATGCCAGGTAAGTGTGAGAGCCTGGTCAGTTTCTGGCTGGTGTTGAAAGGTCATGGACACTGTTTTATTGGTGTCAACCTTGAGTTGGTTGGCATGGAACCAGCACAGTATGGTGTGGAGGTCATGCTGGAGGGAACCTACCACAGCTGAAGGTGATGGGCCTGAGGCATAACTGACCACGTCATCCACATACATATGCATATGTGAAGAGACACATGCAGTGGGTAAGTTGTTCAGTAAAACTGAAAGCAGGTTAGGACCCAGGATGGATCCTTGTAGGATGGCTACTAGGATAGGGAAGAGAGGGGACTGGACATCTCCTGCCAGTAGTGATTGTTGACAGTCTGTGAGGTATGAAAGGAAACAGTTAATAATGGGAGCTGAGAGGCCAACAAAGCTCAGCTTGGCCAGGAGGAGTGGGTGGGATACTGAATCATAGATTTTGGCCAGATCGATGAATTTAGCTGTAGTGATATGTCATTGATCCAGCCCACTGAGGATAGAGTCAGTTACTCTCAGCAAGTAGGAGGCAGTGTAGTGGTGCTTCCTGAAAGCAGATTGGAAGGGGGAGAGGAAATCTAAGGAGTGAAGGAAGTCAGCAAACCTGAAGTAGATGATGGACTATTGCAGTTTTGCAGGAGATGGGAGGAGTGAAATCGGCCCAAATTTGCCAGGGGAGAAGGGGTCACCCCCTTTGTGTGAAGGCAGAACCTTTGCAACCTTACAGTCCTGAGGAACATCACTGAGGGAGAAGGAGAGGCTCAGAAAGTGAGAGAGTGGAGAGACAATGGCTGGAGCCAAGATATTTAGGAATGTGGTGTCCAGCCCCTCAGTACTAGACTTAGGAGGGTTAAGTGAAGTAAGGCTTTGGAAAACTCAGGTGAGTGGGACACAGAAACATAAAATCTGATGGCAGATAAGGACCGCTTGACCCACCTAGTCTGCCCATTTTCCCTACCTACTGTAACACCATAGACCTTACTTGATCTCCGGCTTTGCCCTCCCTTCCCCAATAATTAAGGTTCCCCTATGTCTGTCCAATGCATTCTTGAATCTCACTACAATTTTTGCCACCTCCACTGGAAGACTGTTCCATGCATCCACCACTCTTTCAGTGAAGAAGTACTTCCGTATGTTTCCCCTGAGTCTAACCCACTCCAGCTTTATAGCATTCCCCCTTGTTCTTGAACATCTTTTTTTTCTGAAAAATACCTCCCTCTTGTACTTTGTTTATACCCGTGAGGTATTTGAAAGCCTCTATAATATCTCCTCTTTCCCTCCTTTCCTCCAGGATGTAAATATTGAGATCCTTTAGTCTCTCATCATAGGGTCTCTTGTGCAGACCCTGCAACATTTTAGTTGCCATCATCTAAACTGCTTCTACTCTGTCTGTCCTTTTGGAGATGTGGTCTCCAGAACTGGACACAGTACTCTATGTGAGGTATCACCAATGATTTCTACAGTGGTATCACCACCTCCCTCTTTCTGCTGGTGATACTCCCACCTCTGCACCCTAGAATCCCACTTTTCTCCCTACAGCCTTGTCACACTGTTTGGTCACCATCCGATCATCAGATATGATAACCCCCAGGTCTGTTTCCTGTTTGCTGGTTGTCAGCACCACTCTTCCCATCTTGTACTTCACCCCTGGGCTTCTATGCCCTAAGTGCATGATTTAGCACTTTATTCACATTGAAACTTAGTTGCTACACTCTTGACCACTCCTCAGTCTTTCTTAGATCCATATTCATTTTTTCCACCTCCCCTGGAGTGTCTATCCTATTACATATTTTAGTGTAATCTACAAAATGGCATGCCTTCGCTTCTAGCCCCTCTGCAATGTCACTAATAAAGACATTTAAGAGGTCCAGTCCCAGTACTAATTCTTGTGGCACCCTGCTGATCACTCTCTCTTCCTTAGAGTGAACTCTGTTTACCACCACCCTCTGACCCCTATCCCCCAACCAATTCCTTACCCACTTTACCACGTCTGGACCCATTCCCAGGCTGCCAGTTTGTTTACCAGTGTCCTAAAGTATGTGGAACTGTGTCGAAGGCTTTACTGAAATCTTGGTACGCCACATCCACTGCTCCACCCTTATCTACTTCCCTGGTCACTCAGTCAAATAAATCTATCAGATTTATTTGATATAACCTCCTCCCAGAGAATACATGCTGCCTTGGATCCTGTAAGTCACTCGTTTCAAGATATTCCACTATCCTTTTCTTCTGCAGTGATTCCATTAATTTCCCCACCACTGGTCAAGCTGACTGGCCTGTAATTTCCAGCTTTCTCTCTGCTACCACTTTTGTGAAGTGTAACTACTGTACAACTGCTCTCCTCCAGTCCTTCAGGACCACTCCAGACTCCAGCGAGTGGTTCAACAGGACTGTCCAAGGTGCAGCCAGCACCCCTCTGAATGCTTTCAATATCTTGAGGTGGGGTAGAGGCAGCAGAGGACAGAAGGGGAGAGGGACCAGGAGATGGAGTAGAGGGGAGTGCACAGGTGGAGAAGAATTCATTAAAATGAGCAGCAACCGAGGGAGGGATGAAGACTGGTGAGCCATCCACTGGAAGGACAGGGCTGAGGAATCAAAGAGGGAGTTGATAACATTCCAGAATTTTGATGGGGAGCTAAAGTTAGACTGGAGGTTTGATTTGAAGTAGTAGGCCTTAGCAGTGTGGACAGCCTTCATGCAGGATACCTGAATGAACTGTATGATAAAAAGTCAGATTGGAAATGAGATGATTTGGAACATGCCCAGCTTGGTCCCAGAACTTGCACAAATTGATGAGGTGAGATGTAATCTATGGTTGGTGGAAGCTTTTAACTCTGGACTTTCTAAGGGGGGCTTGATAGTCCCTGGCATGGCTAACTGTGGTGTAGAAGAGGCAGAGGGCTGTGTCAGTGTCTCAGGCAGAATAGATGGGGGACCAGTCGGAGGCAACAAGGTCATTTAGGAAAGCATTAGTGTCAAGCAACTGGAATGACATGGACCAAATTTAATTAAGGACAGAGTGAGTGGGCCTCACTTTCCTGATAGAGTAGATCATATGGTGGTCACTGAAGGCATCCAGTAGAAGGCCTGCTGCAATGACATGGTGGGGGTGGGAAGAGAGCTCCCAGTCCAGCAGAGAGTGGTTAGGGCAGTGAGGACTGAGCTAGGTGGGTTCAGTGATTAGTTGAGAAAGGTTTACGGACTCCGTCCTGCAGAGGATGGGCCTGGAGGCAAGGGAGAGTGAATTGATGTTGAAGTCCCAAAGGAGGATAAGATCAACAGAGGCAGCATGGGAAATGAGAGATGAGAGGGAGTCAACCAAAAGGGAGAGTGATATTTTAAGAGAAGCGTAGAAAACATCAACAAAGGTGGAGACAGTAGAAGGGAGGGATAGCTTGGCTAGAAGGAACTCATTAAAGACAGGGACTGACTCTCTGAAGGTAATAGAGTAGGATAGGTTCTGGTGGAGATAGAAAGCAACACCACCAACATGCTTGCCATGGTCCTGGATCCAGGCACCCTACAGGACAGCCACGATTCAGAGGTACACAAGATGTCAGGAGAGTGCTGAGAGATCCAAATTTTAAAGAGGACAAACTTAGGGAGGAGCTTTGAGCATTGAGGTGGACAATGCTGATGCTTTTAGAGAAAGCAGGGGGAGATGAGGGAGAGAGGAGGGGGTGAGAGAGAGGCACAGATTTCAATTTAGTGTCACCAGCAAGGAGGAGGAGAATGATATTTAGAAGGAGAATGGAACAGGATTTGTACCTCCTTGTATAAGGGGAAGAAAGAGGGAAAGGGGAGAGCAGAAGGAAGGAGAAGGCAAGGTGGAGAAATTCAAGGTATAGAGAGGGGGCATGGAGGAGATCTGGGTGAATGGTGTTGATAAAGTAGGGGTAAAGAAGTAGTGGAAGGAGTGGAGGGGAAGAAATAAGGTGGAGATGGGAGGAGGAGGAGAATTGAGGGAGAAGGGGCATGAAAAGAGGGAAAGGTATGGACGGAGGTTGGAGGGGGAGGGAGGGGATATGAATAAACAGGAAAGAAGAGTGAAACACACAGGAAAAGCAAGGAACATATTTAGGTATATTTGAGACAGTGTTAGTGAAACAAATGCAACAGTTAGGAATCTTTAACCGGTAGTCCGTGAAGATAGTGACTCTCGAGCGGCAAGGATTCAAAACGGCACAGAATAATAGCGAGTTCTGTATCGGTGAACTTTCTGTTTCCCCCTCCCCGAAGTCCACCCTCCATGGAGTTGATATATTAAGTAAGTGGTGTGTGGATGGCACAGCCCCCTACAAGGGGAGGCAGGGGAGCAAAGCCCCCCGAAAACAGAAAGTTTGCCAATAATGGCACTCACTATTATTCTGCACTGTTTTGACTCCTCCCCATTTGGGAATCGATATTTTGACATGGATCCTCTTTAACCAAATCAGGCAAAGATATAAACAAACACTATGAATACAGTGACAGTAAACCTTGAGGTAACAACTAGAGCAGGCTTGGCAAGCAGTGAGCAGTGAGCTCTGGCTCTCCTCAGAATCGTTGCTCTATTCCTCCTAATTGGATTATCTCCAGTTAATGAATGATTAGTATAGAACTATCAGAATGATGACATTAATGACTACTTTGTGATCATTGGCAGGAGCAATTTCTCCACATATTGGTGAATTGTATATATTAATATATTTATTTGCGTACTGGTTTTGGCACTCACCTCATTTGGGAGTAATGCCTGATATATGTCATGGTATTAGGGCAAAAATGCTACAGCAATGAAGGTTACATACACAGCTTACCCATGATAGGCCCCAATCTATTTGCAAGTACTTTAGCTAGAATTTAAATATCGGAATTAAGGAGGGAAATGGGATAGTAACTCTCTGGGTATTGTAGGTCTTTCCCTTGTTTAGGAATAAATGCTATTAGGGCTTCTAAAAAGTTGTGTTCTGTGAATCCATTCTCATATCTTGTATTAAATATGTCTGTCAATAATGGGAAAAACTCTGCTATACAGACATTGTATAAGTTACTCAGGAAGCCATGCTGTCCAGGGGATTTATCCAAAGGGAGTTGTCTAATGGCTTGTTCTGTTTCACATGCCTGGATACAGTGCCCTAAGGAGGCACTATCAGAGATGGGTAAATTAGGAAGCCCAGTTAATGCTAAATACTGTTGGATTTCAGCATTTGTGGGCCTGTCCTCCTCGTGAACTGTATATCAATTTAGAAAGTATTTTCTGAAAATGTCAACAATCTCTCTAGGGTCTGTTATGACAGAACTAGCAGAGTCAATGCGTAGGCCAGGAATATACCTGGTTACCTCTGCCTACTTGAGCTGGATTGCCAGCAATTTTCCAGCTTTCTCTCCAGACTCGAGGTATTAAATCTTAGTCCTTTTGAGAGAGAACTCTGCCTTTTGGGACACAAGACTAGAGAATTGTGCCTGCAACTTGTGGAGTTCTACCCAATTATGGTCTGGTGAGCGGGAATAAATTTTTGTTTTCTGCAGTTTTAATTAGCTGCAACAAACCATCTATTTTAGCCCTAAATTGATGGGCTGTAGTGGTGGAAATATGTATGCATTCTCCCCTCAAGGCACATTTTAAGGCTGCCCAAACTATCTCAATTTTAGGAACAGAACCTACATTATTTGCTAAGAAGCAGGAGACAAAGTCCTTGACATGAGTCACAGTTGTCTGAGTTTGGAAGAGTTGGGTATTTAACTGCCATAAGGCATCTTTTCTGGCCCCTGGGCCAACCAAGTATACTATAGCAATGGGGGAATGGTCTGATATAACCCGTATATGGATAGTAACATCCAGTACCCCTGACATAGCATAGGAGCTTAACAAGAAAAAATAAATTCTGGAGCAGGTTCGATGTGGGGGTGAAAAAAAAGTATAACTTCTCTCAGTGGGACTGAGAACCTTCCATATATCTATCAGTCCAGCCCCATACATGAGATCCTTCAATGCTGCTGAGTGGAAGACAAACCACATCTCCTGGAATCTGATCTGTCTAGCTGCAGCTGGGGAATGGTATTCCAGTCTCCACCCAAAATTATAACCTTGGGTGAATGAGGGACTAGCAGGCTCAAGAGATGGGTGAAAAAGGAGGGTGAGGTGTATTCGGACCATATATTGAACCCAGTAAAACTGGCTGAGCAGCCAACGTCCCATGTAGTAAAATATGCCGTCCGTTAGGATCCCATCTCTCTGTTTCCAGTTGGAAGGAAATATTCTTACCAATCAAGATAGCCCCCAGCTATTTGTAGAGGCCCCTGCTCCAAAAGCCTGGCTAACCCATTGTTTACATAGAAGAGAGACATCTTCCCATCTGAGGTGAGTTTCCTGCAGACAGGCAATTCCTGTTTTGAGGTATAACAGGTGCTTAAATATCCCTTGTTGTTTGCATCTGTCCCAGGCCCCATGTACATTCCAACTTAGAATATTATATGTTACACCCTTTGGTCAACTGTTGCAGATATTGTCCCCAGTTTGTTTTCATCCCTATTGCAGGCTAATAAAGGCACATAATTGACACATCCTCCCCTTACAGCCACCACCAAATCATAACATATAAACCAGAACCTTGCCCAATATTCCTCCCAACCCCCAAAAAACAACAACAAAATATACAATTTCCCCAATACTAACATTAACTACCCCCAGTTCAAATAATCGCACTAACCCAACTTTACTGCCAGGTGATGTTTTAGCGCAGGTCTGATCAGACTGCCCACGCGTTATCCCCCGCATCATCATTAATCCAACAGTAATGATATCCACATTAACTTTAAGTCAATTAAATCATAAGTCGCTATATAGGTTACATCGAAATCCTAAACACAAAAGTAAATTTACTCATTTACCTCTTTATTTCAGTAATGCAGTACTAAACTAACAGTATTATACCATTATGGCACTTGGTTTCTATCAAAATAATCATATAAAATGTCCTGAAGTTAAAAACCACTCCAGTAATCCTCTATACAATTACACAGAGTGGCATCTACTCTATAAATATTAGAGTGTACTGTATGGCATAGTTACATCATTTCTGCCATGACATGGGGAGGCTTACAACCATTCGCTCCCTTACTGAATCTCTGACTCAGTCACTGTTCCACACATTTTTCATGGCCTCTTCTGTAGGCATTTGTACCATCCAAAGTGGCTTGTCAGTAGATAGTTCTCTGTAGAGTTATCCCAATTCGGAGCAATACAATGAACCTTTGGATACATTTCAATAATGCCCCTTTACCGCTATTGTTCCAGATTCACAGCAGCTTGAATCTTTATCCAGTTCATTTAAATAGATTGGGAAAGAGTACCTTGAGCTCACTAAAGGTCTGTTCCTGAGACTCAAAAGCCAGCCATTTATCCCCATTTTTAACATGGAGCACCACCGGGTATTTTACTCTAAACTGCTTCCCCGCAGCAGTCAGCTTCGAAATGAGTGGATGTAACTCTTGTCTCTTCACTCGGGCAGCTTGGGGGAGATCTTGCGTTATCCGCACTTTCCGACCTTCCCATAGCACTTCTTGTAAAGCTTTAACTTGTGAAAAATGTGCTGCTTATCAAGGAAATTCAAGAGCTTAAATATGAGTGGCTAAGGTGGGGATCCAGGGGGTGGTGGAGGGTGAAGTGCTCTATGCGCTCTCTCTATCATGTAGGTAGCGCCATTCAGGGAGGGTCCCGTGACCTTCTCGCAAAAATTCTGCAGGAAAATAATTGGGATACTACCCTCTTCCTTCTCAGGAATCCCAATTACTATAAGATTATTTCTCCTGCCCCGCCCTTCCAAATCTTCTAATTTCTCTTATCATTTTTTAACCGTCCTTGACACAGTCGTAACATCCAATTCAGCTTTATTCTGTTTTTTTTCCAGGGATGTTACTCTGGCTTCTGAATCTCTGACTCTGATTGTTAAACTGTCTACTGAAGCTCTGATTTGGTGTAGTTCTTCAGATATGCTGTCAACTGAGTCCTGCATCAGCTGCATTAACTCTATAAATCTCTCCGAGAGAGGGCCATGGCTCCAGCTGTGGTTTTACTACTGCTAGCGGCCTGTTGTTTTAACCGTTTTGCTGCCTTTTCTTTCTCCGGGGTAGGCGGCGGAGAATGCCATGGAGGTGCATTTCGCATGTAAACCTCCATTGTGTTGGTGTCCGATCAGGATCCGGAGATGTTCCCACACCTTGTCTTTGCATTTTCAGTGAATTACGTTGCCGAATGTGTGGATTAGCAGTGGGATTCAGCGGGAGTGAAATGGAGTGTCAGGAGCTTGCTGCCACTTCTTCAGACTGTCATCACATGACCAGGATAAAACTTTCTCCTGATCCCTCCAGAGCCTCTTAAACTGTTACTGTTGCGTATATCCCTCCAAGAAATCAAGTTCTTGCTATTCAGTCCCTTGCTAGCTGTATCTCCAGCGCCCCCTCCCAAAACTGAACACATCATAGTAGGGGACTTTAATGTGAACTGGCTCACCAGCTCGGCCTCCCCAGTCATTGACACCCTTTCTGCTCTTGATCTGACCCAGTTAGTTAACCAACCAACCATGGTGAATCCCAACAATGGACCCAGCACCCTGCTTGACCTGCTACTTACCAATCATCCCAACAGAATTTTGAAACCTTGTTATTGTACCAGACTCTCTAAGCGATCACTCACCCATCCTCTTCTCCTGGTTGTGTCAGCGGCTAAAACCCCAACCAAACAGTATAGCCCAACGCCAACTCTGACCCAAAGGCCTCCCTAAACTAAGACAATATCTGGCTCACTGGGACTGGTCCCCCATCATCTGTGCCCCAACCATAGATGAAACCCTTGACTACTTCACTCACTCATTCAACAAAGCATACAATAGCTATGCTCCTCTTTCAAAAGTGCAATCCAAAAAACTTAATGCCCCCTGGATTACACTTGCTCTGCTTCAACAGCTAAAGATTCGTGACAATCTGTGGTACAAAGCAGTCGTCTCTGGTTTGCAGGCAGGCCTACAAAGTGGCATGCAACAGGTGTACCTGGGCCATAACGATGGCCAAATCAGACTACTACAAAACTGCTTCCTCTTGGGGGAATGCACGGTTGTTTTGGGAAAACTTAAAGGAGCTAAACGGAAAAACCAAGCTCCCCCCAGCTAACTATCAATGATGATGCTACATATGACCCACTGGCCATAGCCAATTGCCTTAACTCTGCATTCTCTGACCTAAGTGCAGTTCTTCTGAACTTTTTTGATCCTATTCCTGCAACCTCTGAGCCAAACAATCCATATCCCCCTTTCCTCCTCAGGGTCATAACTATGAGTGAGGCAAGGCCCTACCTTGCAAATGCACTCAGGAGTTCCTGATATTGCAAAGATTCATTTGACATGAAAATCCTTCATTTGGTTCTAGACTCTGTGTTCTCAACCCTGACTGATCTCATTATCCGCTCTCTCTCTCTCTCTGTTTGGGGCAGTTTCCGATGGCCTGGGGGATGGGCACTAGCACCCCAATTCTGAAGAGTGGTGACACCACCTTCCTGAATAACTACTGGCCCATCTCTATTCCTCCTCCCCTCTCTAAATCCCTAGAAAAAATTGTAGCTACCCAACTCACCGATTACTTGCTTGCACACAACATACTATGCAGAGAGCAGCATTGCTTCAGCCCTGGACACAGTACAACCACCACCCTCACTGAGTTCTCCAACTTCTTATGCAATACCCTGTATAAAAAACACCCCAAAAGAGCTGTCTTCATCGACCTGTCTAAGACCTTTGATACAGTCTCCCACCCCCTGCTCCTAAGTACTCTCCACCTCACCGATCTGTCCCCTCGACCTATCTCATGGTTTGCCAGTTACCTCACAGATAGGTCCCAATGAGTCAAATAAACAACACCCTCTCAACCACTCTGCCAGTCCACTCTGGGCCCCCCCACAGAGCTCTATTCTTGGTCCTCTACTATTCAGCATTTATCTGAACACCCTGCCTAAATCCTGCCCAGGTAATCGGCTGCTCTACGCAGATAACTCAGTCCTTTTTTGCTTCCCACTCTGACCTCACAATCTTACGGTCCTACGTGCAACATGCCTTCAGCCAGATCAAAAACTGGTTCATTGATCGTAGACTTGTGGTCAATGTGAAAAAGACTAAGTCAATGGTCTTTGCCCACTGACAGAACAAGGCCAGGGATGCACAACTAACAATCTTTTCCCAAGCTCTCCTCCCTCTTGAACAGGTCCACACATATAAATACCTGAGCCTAACATTTGATTCCTGCCTCTCATTTTACTCCCATATCAACACTCTTTCTTCAGCCATAAATGCCTGCATAGAACTACTGTATCAACACAGAGACTATTTATGCCCCAAGGCACTTAACCTTGCTATTACCTCCTCAGTCCTCTCACTAGCCTATTATGGGCTCACCGTCTACTCTGCCGCTGATGACACAGCCCTCAATAAAATCCATTTGGCTATAGACAAAGCATGTAGACTCCTCTCTGGTGTGGATAGGTGTACCCAGACCTGCACCCTGTATTCCCTAACAAATATCCTCACTCTAGATGAAAGGTTACTTGATCAAATGTGTCTCCTCACAAAAACAAATCCACCTGGGGCTTAACCCCCTCGGGGTCTCTGCCCATCTCCTTACATCCCATACCTCAGCAGACACCGGCGTAGCAAATAAAAAGTTGTGGTCCGTTCCCAGGAGCAGGACCTCTTTAGCCCAAAGGTCATTTCCCTTCAGAGCACCAGTATGGTACAATGAACTCCCCTCTGCTGTTACCTCTATCTCCAACTTAGGTCCCTTTAAAGTAGCCCTCAAAGACCACATTCTCTCCTCCTATCACTGCCAATGCACCAGCTAGCCATGGTCAGCTGGCCTACCCCTCCTATGCTCCTACCGACTGTGTGCTGACCATGCTTGTCTGGTCCATTGCTCCTGTAGTGGTGCATAGTGGGTGTGTCATCTGGCTGTGGGTAATAAGCATCACAGATCTACCAGACCCAGAGTGGAGTGAGTGTGTTAAGGTATTATTGTCTTTTGTACAATATTGTTGATTTGCTTGACAAAGTCAGGATCTCAACTGCTTTCACTCTGACAATCACAGGTTCCTTAGTAGGACCTGTGTAGCTATCAGCTTGTATAGGCCTCATCCTTGTTGTTGCTTGCATTGTTACTACTTTGCATATATGTGTACTCTATTGGTGATCTTCAATCACAATATGTACCTGTTGTTATTGTTTACACCTTGCTTCTGTGTTGTATATTGTTTTTTGATGTGGAGCCTTTGGAAATGAATCTAAAACTCAAAGGTTTGTAATTCCAATATCTTCAATAAATGAATAAATAAATAACTAAGCACGTTAATTGCTGTTGTGGCAGCAGTAGTGTGAGCAACTAAACCAGGCAGAAATTTATACAAGTTACAGGTACCAAAAATAAACATTCAAGTAACCCAGATAGGAAGTAAGCAATAGATATAGTTTCCACCTAAAAACAAATAATCCCAAGAGTACGGTACCAAAATCAAAAGTACAGATGACCCATATAGAGAGTGAGCAGTAAATAGCATTTCATCCTAAAAACAAATAGTCCAAGTATTGTACCAAAAGCAAGAGTTTACGGTGATCCAGTGGAGAGAAAGAAGCAACTAGCCCATCATCATTTGGGTAAACTGGTTTCCTTGCCAAATGTGAAGTTGCCTGGCTGATAGGATAGACAGTCAGCATGTACTG
The DNA here is from genome assembly GCA_016271365.2 of Neoceratodus forsteri. NCBI lineage: Eukaryota > Metazoa > Chordata > Ceratodontiformes > Ceratodontidae > Neoceratodus > Neoceratodus forsteri. The sequence continues at coordinate 601,720,552 of CM057449.1, read as the reverse complement.
TGCTGGAGCAGCATGCCCAGCCGATGGCAGACATTGGGCTGATTCTGGACAGACTCCAGTTGATGTCCTTATCACTCGGTCCTTCATGAGGCATTTGGGAAGAAACATGAATATGTATTTTTCTCTTTTAACTTAAGGTTATTTGAGGGCAAGTTTTCTAAAGAGATTAAGTCCATAAATAATATTTGGATTGCCCGCAGACCTCACTACTTATGATGTTGGGGGTCACAGAAAACTTGTAAAATATCATGTATATTTTATTAGGCCCGTGTCCTTGTACAAAATCAGATATATTTTTATTAGGCCCATGTCCATGATTGGTCAGTGCCTGTGCAGTGGGACAGCACAATGCACAGGTAAAGAAAGGTTCCAGCAATCAAGACACAGCACACTAATAATATCAGAGACTTTTCCAAAAATTCCTGATTGCCATTACACATGTCTGTCAGCTTTGCTCACTATAAAAATCATCTATACCTTACAATGAAAACTCCCTCAAAATAAAAAGACCAATCAAATGGATTAAATGTCCTTTCTTTTAAATTCCCTTTCTTTTACACACATTTTTAAGAAAACGAAGTACTACTCACAGTTTTAATTTTGTAACTTCTGATCATAACCCCCCTCCTATACTTACCTGTAACAGGGCAATCATTTCTGCTTGTCCTGCTGCAGTTAATTCTGTGACATGGAACCTTTGTAAAGGAGTCTCTGACTCAAAGGTACTTTTCCAAATCCTCAATAAATAAATAAAATTTAATTATAGATTGAGGAAGCACTCCTGACCAATCAGAGTGCTCCTTTCTGCTGGATGTGAGACATTCCTATTCCATGAACAGTGTCTCACGCACATATGCCCTAGAAACAGGCACATTCTGGGACAGTTTTTTTTAATATTATATTGCTGATCGAGCTTGAGCAATAATAGATTAATATGTCCCCTGTCACCACTCATTTCTGTATAACAGTGGTTTCACTTGGGTTCAGCTTGAGCGCGAACAGCTCAGCTTCACTTCGCTGTTCTCACTCCAGCCAAATGCACATAAAACCACTCTTATACAGCAATGAGTGGCTCTGGGGGACATATTAAGCAAGCAATAATGCCCAACAGAGTGGGTGGTATTGGGCAATACCGGACTGCCCAGGGGCGTAATGAGGCCCGACACCACAGGCGGAGGGCCTTATTGCCCCTGGAAGGTCCGATATTGCCCATACCACCCATCCTGGAGGGCATTATTGTGCTTAGAAAATGGGCGCTGTCTCAATTTTAGGTTGGATTCAAAAAGTTATAAAAAAAATAGTTGACAAATGTATTAATTATAATGTTGAAATGTTTGTGTCATAAAGTAGTACCTGTCTTTGTGCTGTTGCATGTTTCCGGATTTGTTGTCCCCCCCCAAACACACACACACACACACACACACACACACACACACACGCAGACACGGATTCTCTTAACCCCAAACATCACTCTTCAGATGACAAGACTGAGATTTTCCTGTGATAGTGTGGAAAAAATACTGCCAGACTGTATACCTACAGGGTGTTAGGAGAGTAGACCAGTAGGTTTGTGGTCACAGGCAGAATACACCACTAAGCTACTGAAGAGTGAAATTGCCTGCACAGCTCCACGAAATACTTGTAGATGTCCGCTATATGATTCAGGTGTCAGACGAGGAGCACAACTGCATGTTATGAAATTAAATAAAGTAAATCGATTTCTCATTCGATTACTTCGCGGTGGTTTGCGCGGTCCAGTGATGTCACACTCAGAAGTATGCGAGAAATGGAAGAGAGGTAGCGGATCGAGAAATTCTTTTTTTTTTTTGAAAGTATGGTGTTTGCTTTGAGTATTATTGGCGGTGCCAAGAGGTTCATCAGAGGGACATGTACAAGTATTTCGTGGAGCTGTGCAGGCAGTTTAATTTTGGAAGCGAGTGGTGTATTCAGGGCTCGTATCTCGCTAAGCGACGGAATAAAATGACAGGGATTTAAAATGAAATTGGGTTGTTTTGTCCAATAGGGAAACAAGCTGAGAACAAGGATAAGGTGTGTGGGTGAATGGTCACTGGGGCCGGTGCTTTTTATTTCCTGGGCATCTATTGGAAGTTAGTGTACCCCCCTGGCAAGGGTACTAGCCAATCAGATGCCAGGAAATAAAAAGCCCAATTTCTAACACATATTATTGGTTTTACTGAGGTCTTCTGTTGTGTGCCTTTGTGTAGAGACTAGAGGTAAACATTCAGCCTGTAGAATTTTGCAGAAGTTTGAATTCCTGCATTCCATGATAATCAACATTCCATCAATTGAAAATTTTGATAGAAAAATCCTACACAGCAGGGACAGCACTACATTTTACTAGGCAATTTAAAACTAGTCAATTAAAAAAGGAAATGCATGTTTTAATAAAAAAAAAGTTTTCAATTTGTTTTAAATTTTTTTCAGTTTATCCATTTTATAGTGGCCATAAGACACTTCAGGGGAATGCATTATATTGATCTAACCACATTTCCAGTAGCTGAAGGCACTCCATTTGCAACATTGTGGTTTCCTATGCCCCTGGGCATGCTGTTAGATCTACTTAGAAAAAGGGCTTGATAAATGCTGCACTCTGATTGGCTAAGATACCCTGGTACCAGTGTTGCTATTTCTTAACAACGCTCGGTTAAGAACAAGTGCCAATTCAGGGTGCCCTATTTCTTATGGGTTCCTGGGACCACCTGAATTGCAAAGCTCACCAGCCACCATGTTCTCTGCTCATTTTCGTACATTGACCTCACTACACAGTATAGTATGAGCCAAATTGTACCACTAAAAATAAAGAGTAAACAGATACGTTTTGAAAAAATAACAAAGAAAAATGCAAACCCATCCACCAAATCCAGCAAAGTGCCTCTTTCACTACATAAACAAACTAAAAGAAGGACTGGTGGTTCCTCACAGCACCTCTTGTGCCAACGCTGTCGCCCCCCCTTCCCACCATTCAGCCACACTGTTCACACTATTTCCCAGGAGACAGAAAAAAGTACAGAACCAACACAAACGTGTTACTTTTTTTTAAATCATACAGCTTTCCTTCACCATGCAGAATGTTCCACTTTGTACTCCATATCACTGATGGCATGCTCTGAAGTGATTGCTGAAAAATCGTGCCACATTTGAAACCCAACAAGAAAAAAAAACACAGGTATCTCTTTTCACATCCACTTTCCAGATCATTACAGCAGGCTATGCATTCTCCAGTTCCCACCGGCGCTGATTAAAGAAATCAAAATAAAGTGTTCTACGTGTGTGTGTGTGTAAGGATGGGGCAAGGAAGTGAAGAGACAAAGCAGCAAGCAAGCTTCACCTGGAGAACATGCTCACCTAAAGAAACTTTTTAACAGGAAAAAAATAGCAGCGCCCTCCAGTGTTGATTCCATCAATACAGGAACTACTTTACTACAGCAGTTACTTTTAGTAGTTTTTTTATTTATTTTGTAAAAAAATGTTTTATTCTTTTAAGTTCTTTAAAAAACTCAAATATACCCCATTTTCTAAATACAACAATACCCTCCAGGGTGGGCGTTATGGGATTTAACAGACCTTCCAGGGGCTATAAGGCCTTCCGCCTATGGCGTCGGGCCTAATCCCCCCCCCGTGGTGTGGTCCATTATATCCCAATAACACCCACCCTGTAGGGTATTATTTCTTACACAATGCATGCTCTATTGTGTCTTATTGCATATGTACTGTATAAATATTACATGGATGGCAATCGTGTATAACTATATTCCGTATAACTTTGTTGGTCCATTAAAAGGTATTAAATCACCTATTGTGTACATCCCTATAGGAGTAATTATTGTGTATTGCCCTGTATACCTCATTGATTAAAGCTGCATACTTACCAATTAAAGGTGCATACCCCCTAATTAAAGCTGTATAACTCAGCAGTTAAAGCTGTATGCCAGGTGAGCAAAAATACAGATGCAAAACAGTAAAGACAGGTAAATATGCAAAAAATAAAACACCCACTTAAACAATTACCAACTAATTAAAACTTAATTATCAAATCTAATCACAAATTAAGACATCAATTAGTCTACAAAACCAACTACAAAATTTCTATGCCAAATAACATACCCTACCCAAAACACAGTTACTACAGCCTCACAAAAAACACCATATCTTAAAAAGAAATCCCTATTATCCAAACAAAAAATGTTACTGCAGCTACACAGACTAGAACCCCAACTCACTTCTCTCACTAAAAAGATATGTTCCTCATACTCATGAAATCTGCCAGATGCCAGGCCCCCATGCTCCTGTCGACATGTCCTTCGATGCTCCAGCTGTCTTCTCAGATGCCATGCCCACTGCGCTGCCACAGCCATCTTCAGCAAAGCCAGCCTCTCCATGCTGCTCATAGTCACTCATGACCACGAATCCAGCAGCTCAAATGACACATGCAGCTCCTCAGCTCAGAAAGCAGCAGTTCCCAATGACATGTGCCACTCCTGATCACAGAATGCAGCAGTTCCCAATGACATGTGCCACTGCTGATCACAGAATGTAGCAGTTCCCAATGACATGTGCCACTCCTGATCACAGAATGCAGCAGTTCCCAATGACACATGCCACTCCCAATAAAGGACACTGCTCCACACTGCAAATTTCAGTAACACACTATGATACCAGGAATAAACTAAAGGACAAACCACTGCAGACATGCCCCCTTATGTAAGAGGACTCTGCACTTTGGAGAAATGCTAGGAGCAGGAGTGCCAACAATGAAAAATTACACTATATCATAGAACCACAGGGGGGCAGGAATCAACAATTGCAAACCTGGAAAGGATTGCAATTCTGATCTAAAGATAAAACTAATATCCTAACGGATTTATGTCGTAACGGTGACCGCTGAAAAGCGATTGCCATTAGGGTGACTGTACATCACCAAAAACAGATTTCAGCAATGTACCCCCGGTGCACAGCAAAAGGGCCCCGGGGACTTATGATTTACTGTTTTATGTAGGGGGCTGTTCCTCCTGCACCTTCCTACTAAAGGATTCCCTAACCCAGGGGTGTATGTCTGGGGTGCAAAACCAAAACAAAAAAAAATTGGGGCCTGGTGCAACAAAATGTACCTGCACCCAGATCAGAACCCAACACCCTCAGAACCCCAGTCCTGAACCCACCCACCACACCACCAGGCCAGCTCAGCAGCTCACTGCAGCACCACCCCTCACAGTCCATCCCTTTCCTTTCCTGCCCCTCACTGAGCATGCTCGCTCCCCCTTCCGATCGCGTATACATGTTGTGACATCCTGACACTATATGTGCGAACCCCCATCCCGTTGCCCTCCCTGGTGGGTAGGCCCAATGAGATGCATCGCGACTAAGTCGCTGTTTTTGTAGGTGCCCAATCATGGTCACCCATGTCACGAGATTCCTATCTTAATGTATCCTGAGTCTGATCCTGAATCCCAGTTGCTGGCATGGCATCATCATTCACTGCCCCTGGTGCTATAGTGTAGTGGTTGAGAGCACTGAGTTTAAAACATGCAGAACTGGGATTGAATCCTACAGCAACCAATTGCATACTGTGTAACCATGAGCACGTCACTTAATGTCCCTGTACTCCTAGGATGCACCTAGAAACAAACCTTGGCTTAGTTTGTCTTTACTCCCAAAAAACGGTTAAAAAAAAAAAAGGTAAGCTGGCAGTCGGAATATTTATAGGTTGACAGTAGGGAAAGATAAAATGTGGACATCTCTTCTGATTGGAGTCATTCTCAATGGGATGGAAAAGGGTTATGCATTACAAATAGAGGAGTCTCGAAGCATACATCCATAATTGCCATATTGCTGAACTAAAAATTTTCACCACATACTGCTAATTTTTTCAGTATTGTACCAAAAAAATAGAAATACCATTGAAATGTATGAAAATCTCTTCAGTAAAGATGAGGGACTGGACTGTCAAAGTATTGCAGAATATTTGTGACATGGCTGTTAGACCGCAAAAACTAAATGGTCTAACTTCACACAAAAAGTGCCACAAGGTGTGCATCAAAAGTGATGCATGTGTCAAAAAATGATTCATGGGTTATAAAAATTAGGCATGCATCACAACAATGATGCATGCATCCTTTGTCTTCATTAAAGTGTGCAAAATACTTCAAATGCAACAAAATGTTTGAGAATCATTCTCAAACACTTTAATACATTTGCAGCGATGCAGCTGCAGCAGAACAACTACTGCAGATCCTGCATCAGCAGCTTTGAAAATCCAGCCTCAGAAAAATATGAAAGAAAAAAGTTTCCACAGTTTGCTCCATTCATTCAAAACAAAAAAAAAATTCAAAGTGGTGTTATTATGATTACTTTATTATTGTTCATCAAAAGAACCAGCAAGCAGCTAGTGTGCTTGGACGTTGTAAGCACAGAAATGCAATTACTTTAATTCAGCAGTATGGTGTGGTAAAGCCCCAGCCACACCAAATGCTTCCTTGTAAAATGGGGTTTCTCTGTTGCTACAATATTACTGTAGGGATGTTTTTAGCTTATTACCAGTTCAGCAGCTAAGTGATTTGTGCCACTGCCTCCTTTACTCAGTCATGTCCCATACTCCACAGGAAACCATGTTGTATTTTTCATTACAAAATATAAATTAAAACGAGAGGTCATTAGCATTACATTACATGTGCAAATGGCACATTCCACATTGTCTCTGAGAGTTGACATCTGCTCATATCAACAGACTTTGACTGGCTGATACTGATTTAAACTCAGTGAAGCAGATAAGCGCAGAAATGCAAGCAGGTGGCGCAAATTTTAAGGAAGAATACAAAGCTGTAGAATATTGTTATTAGAGTACCATAGGCAGGCATAGTCACTAATGTTCTAATAGCTAGTTTAGGCTTTAGTCTTTTAGGGCCCAAGATGTAAAAGTGACAACTTTGTATAAAGACCATACAACCTATATTCCACAACATAAACAGGATAAGGGACTGAACTCCTTTTGTAACAATTATATTGAAATACACCTGAACTGGGAAAAGATAATTCTAGATGACATCAATGTCAACTGGAACTCTAAAAACAACAACTGCTGCCAGGATCATATAAGTTGTCTGTACTTAACCCAAAAGATCACAGAGTAAATATATTTGTATTTATAGAATATGTATTTATTTATGTCATATTTACATAATAGTAATAATGTTATAGCTGGAATGTTTTTATTAGTGGGGTTATTGTATTTATTTATTTTAAAGTTCTTTCTGTGTTGCCCTACTTTGATTCTTTTGCAGTGGCACCCTGAGCCTCCGTGGAAGGGCACCAAATAAAAGTAAACTCTACTACTATTACTACTACTATTACTATTACTACTACCACCAGAACCAACTACAAAACGGACACCCAAACCCTCATTAACTGGCTGCTGACAATCAACCCTACTAGGATAAAAGTGACTACCATTGTATTTCACAGCATAAGAGACCACTCTCTGGTCCAGCACAGGACTGCAAAACATCCTAACCCCCCCCCCCGTTACCATTAGCTGCATCCTAAAAAGGAAGAGGTAGCCGAATTCAGGAGTAAGGTCACACAAATCAACTGGAGCTACCTTGACCTGCTACCAGATATTGTATCATTCTGGCCCTATGCTTCATGATAACTGAATTCAGCAATGTCTGCGACCAATTTGCCCCCATCTGCCAAGTACTGGAATATCTTCATTTTTCTTCCACTGTCTAAGTTGCTCGGGATGATTGCCAGTGACCAACTCACCTCTTACCTGAACAAATATGTAATCCAATGTACTCAACAGCATGATTTCAGGAAAATTTATAGCACTAGCAAGACCTTGTTAGAATATATTAACTTCCTCTACAAGTTTTTGGATGATGGTGATATTGTTGGAGCAATCTATGTAGACATAACCAAGGCCTTGATCTAGTCAGTCATAAGTTTCTGCTGCAAACATTGATAAGCATGGCACTATCACTGGACAATCTTCATTAGTCTGAAAATGATTTAAGCAATCAAACCCAAAAGTCAAAACTGAGAACACAACCTCTGAGGACAGGATAGTCTCAGAAGGGTTACCTCAAGGCTATATCCTGGGTCTCATCTGATTTGGTCACTTCATTAAGCAGCTGCTTGAATCCTGCCAAAATACCAAACTCCTCCTGTACACAGATGATGCAGTTGTCAAGATATGACACAGTAACTAAGATAGCCTCACTTGTGCCCTGCAATGGAACTTTGCATCTTTCGAAACCTGGTTCTCAAGCAATAGCCCAGTGCTCAACTACAAGAAAACAAATTCCATGCTATTCAGAAGCACATGCATGAAGCAAAAACTCTCCCCCCTTAAGCTGGCCCACTGGCCCAGCGGCAAGGTGTTTTCATGCAATGCCGAACTCCTGGGTTCGGGAATGGATTTGGAAGTCAGTGGGCCACCCAGGTGGATAAGGATTGAGCATCAAAGGGATGGCTCTTCTTCTCCAGGGGGAGGGGGGACAGAGTGTCTGGCAGTCTATGGACCCCAGGTGGAGGCAGGGGGTTCTGCCGCGGCTGGCACCATCAGTAGGGGGGGAAGGGCAGACATAGGCTTCAGCCTCTGTATGTCATTGCATGCCCTGCCCTTGGGGAATCAGCAAGCAGCAAAAAAAATCATTGCTGCCCCACCTATGATACTCCACCTCTCTGACTCCACGTTGCCTGCTCGGCTCCTGACTGGTGACCTAGCAGTGAGTGTCCATCAGTTCAGCCCTGGTTCCATGGCCCCATCCTGGGGCATAAGCCAGGTGGACCTTCCTGTGTATCACCACAGGGGACTCCTGTTCATCATCCAGTGGAGCCACAACTGCCTGATGGCCCCAGGCAGATGGGGTAAGCCTGGATTGATCATCACTCCAGGGTATGTCCGGGGGGCAAGCGGGGAGTCAGAGTGAGTTAGGGGCTGAGCCTTGGGGATGCAACACACAAAAAAAAAACCTCTCCCCCCTTGACATTTTTAATGCTTTGTGTGCTAGGCTAGAACAGGTCAAAGTCTTCAAATATCTTGGACTCCACCTAAATGAGACTCAGTCATTCGTCCCCATGTAGACAGCCTGGTGGAAACTGCAAACAAAAGGTTGGGAGCCCTGTACAGAAACAGAAATATCCTCACCTTGGAGGTTAGACAGCTAAGTGTAGCTAGATCAGTTCTATCCCTAATTATTTGTGGCCTGATTATTTATGCTGCAGCAAATGAGACAGTTATGGACAGAGTCCAAGTTCTATGCAATAAAGTGTGCAGAATGGTCCTGTGTACAGATAAACACACCCGCACTTGTGATACGTACTCTCTAAAATATAGATATCCCTTGGTATAGAAATAAAAGATCAGACCTGTATATTAGGGAAAAAAGGCTCTTCTGGGACTTACTCCCCCCCGCCTCCCCCAAAGCTTAAAATCCTGCCTGAGATTTCTCAATAACCTGTAACTCACTAGTTGCATGGCTAAGCACATCCTCTTGAAACCTTTCTGCAGGACAGCTATGTGCAGTGTTCCTTTGCAACTAGGGCAACTAACTGGCTTACTTACCTTCCTAGCAGGTTCTATAATACGACTAAGCTGAAACAATTTTAAAGCTTACTACATGCACATCTAACAGAGCTGGCTTATTGATCATGGACCTAATGATTGTGACCTGTCCCTAAGCTTGCACTGGTTGATCAGCTTGTGCTATGGTTATACTCTTGCATTTCTGTATCTTATGCAAACCTGTATTTCGCACTTGCACTCTTTGTTAACCTCTGTAATGACTCATTGTAAGCTGTTCTGCACTTTTGATATCTAATGCAATGTCTCATTTTTATCTGCCTGTTCTGGCACTGTAGTTGCTTTCCTGATGCAAACATTTGAAAAGGAGCACATGTGCTCTGAAGCTTTTCATGCAACAACACGATAAAAAACTAAATAAAAAAAACATATAATGGGACCATTTTAAATAAAAAAAAACCTTCACAACTGCTTCTGGAGATCAGTTGCTGGAAGAAGTAATGGGTTTGGTGGAGATGGGGGGCACATGCAGTAATTCAGTTTCTACATACGAACATACAAACATACAAAAAATGTCTGCAGATACAGGCCTCAAGGTCTATCGGGTCTGCTCAATTGTGCAGCTAGTAGTGTGTTACTCAGCAGTTGCTGCCCCCCCATCCAGGAGTGATCTTTCCCTTGACCCTGTTCCACTCCTTCTTAAAACTGGCAACAGACTTTAATGTTACCACCTCCTCCGGTACTGCATTCCATCCATCCACCACCCTTTCCATGAAGTAGTTCTAGTTGATGACAGACTACAACACAAAATGATCTCAGTCTTTCACGCATTGAAAGGTATTGACAAAACTGACAGTCAGAAACATTTGATCATGTGTCCTGTAGCAGGAAAAGGGGACGTACCCTGAAGTTTAAGGGTGGTAAATTCAGGGTTAACTTTAGGAGACTCTTTTTCTCCTAGAAGATGGTGAACCTATGTAACAGCCTACTCACAGCGACAGTGCACATGAAGAAAGCACATGCCCTTAAGGTTAGACTGGACAAATTCCTGCTCACCAAGCATATCAATTCAACAGATTCCTTGGGTAGCAGAGTGTGTATAGAATCCCTTTTGTACATGCTTAAACAACATACATATTTAAGACCTTACTAATAAGCGGAGTGGGCTGGTGATAAACACAGATTCCCTTTAATCTAAAAGTGCTATATTATTATGTAACTAAACCCGATGATATTGTCTGGCACAGCTGGTAATCTAGGTCCCACAATATATGAGCACTGGGGTAACTTTACTCTCTTTCACCAGAGAAGTGGTGTACCAAGTCACTACTGCACTAAACTGGCACAGCATAGAAGTGACACTGACAATATGTACACCCTGACTAGGGCAAGAAGTTAGGCATTTGGTTTTATAAAGTGCCTTTAGGGAGATGCCCTACTGGCACAGCGGTAGCACTACCACTTGTGAAACTGACAACCTGGGTTCAAGAATGAGCCTGGCTCATTGGAGGACTGGCTTGGGGAGGAGTGATGAACATTCCACTGGACACTGTCCACCATGGGGAGTGTGGGTGTTCAGTGTACACTGCTTTACTGCCACTTGGGTGACCACAGGTGATGGTGTACAGAAGCCAATGAGAGGGGGAGTGGGGACCCCACCATGCTCCAACATGAGTACACACCATAGCATGTGCTGGTGCTGTGAAGCTTCCTAGGCATTCTATGGGACCGAGAGAAAAAAAGGAGAAAAAACACCAAGCTGCTGAGAAGGACATCCACTCCCATATTGCAGACCCCACATGCTGACTGTGGTGGTTCTTCCATGGATCTGTGACTGTCTCCATTTGGGTCTCATTACCACATCCTGGTGGTAAGCCAAGGTACACTTCATGGAAGAATGAGGTAAGTCCTGGAGAAGGCGGGTGACAGGGCTTGCGGCAGGGATGGACTGATGGTGACCAGCTGATAGCCAAGGGAGGATATAGCACAATATATAAAAAAGTGCCTTTTTGGCAAACTGAATCCAATAGTGCTTTGCAGTGTAGGAGAAGAAGGGGAAATGATGCTGCTACCATTAAAGAGAAATGTCTACTTGAAAATGCTCCACACCATACGGTAGGGCAGGCTTTCAACCTAAAATAAAAATATTACCTTATGGTATGGTTTGATATTCTAAGTTTATCTGTTTTGATCCTACCAATGTTCCTGTCAGCATTTCATTACAAGCACTACTCAGAGCACATTCTAACACCTTCTGTGGCTGATGCTGGAGCTTGGGATCAGCCATGGGAGAAAGTATAGTGTTGCTCCATATACAGACCTATTACTAGCTCTGATTTGGTCTTTTGCATAACCCCATCATGCCAAAACCAAGAATATACTGTCCAGCAGCTGTGCCAGCTTGGTGGTGGTGGTTTAAATAAAATGTGACACCATATTAATGGATCTACAGATTTAAATTAATACTAGTGATCAGCATCAGTGAGTGAGTAAAATCCCTTCAAGTGTTATGATGTGAGGGAAGGCATAAAAACATTGAAACTTGAAATACAGCGGGAGCAGAGGTACTGTGGGTCACCCTAGAAATAGGGAAAGGGGGCTAATTTAGCATTGGCATGATCTACAGATCTCCAGCACAGGGGGAGGAGTTAGATAAGGTACTTAAGATGGCAGAAAATGGGGAGGTGCTGGTAGTGGGGGACTTCAATCTGCTGGAAGTAGTTTTGGACCTCCCCAGCTTCAGCTAAAAGCAGGGGCATTGTATACTTCTTTCAGGGGGGGTTCCTCAGTCAACCAATCATTGAACCCATTCATGATGGGAAAATCTTGCACCTGGTACTCACTAACAGGGACAGTGTTGCATATGTCAAGGTGGGAGGCCACCTGGGGAACAATGATCACCATGCAGCGTGGTTCAGGATGAGGATGGCTGCGGAACAAAACAGCACAAGGGAAAGGGTCCTAGTCTTCAGGAGGGCAGATTTTTAAAAGAGGGGTGAATGCCTCAGGGATGACCTATCAGTGGGGATGACCTGACTGTGGTGGAGGAACAGTGGGCAAAGCTAAAAAGGGCCATGGTCAAGGCATCAAATCTGCATCAAGCAAGTGCACAGAAGCAAGAACAAAAAGAGACCACTATGGTTCTCAAAACAGGTGGCAGAAAAGGTAAAGGCTAAAAGAGTTGCATGCAGAAGGTATAAGAAAATGCAGAGGGAGGGGCTATGGAGGTGTATCAAGAAAAACAGAGGGAAGCAGGGAGAGCAGTAAGGCACATGAGGATGCAAATTGAAGAGAGAAGAGGTCAGGTGGTGATGGAGGGGGACAATAAAATTTTGGTATGTGAGCGAAAGGAGCAAGACCAAGGGTAGGGATATAAGGTTAAAAATGAAGGGGGCTGTGCAGTGGGGGATCAGAAAAAGGCAGTCATCTGAACAAAAACTTTGTTTAATATCCATAGAGGAAGGAGAAGGAAGGGTCGCGAGGGCTCCTGAAGAAACGCAGCCCTCCCCAGCCAGCAGCGCAATGAGAACCCCTCCAAGCTCATCCCAGTCAGGACTGGTCATGGGCTCCTGAAGAAATGCAGCCTCCCCAGCCAGCAGCCGCAATGAGAACCCTCAAGCTCATCCCAGTCGGGACTTGGGTCGCTTGGGCTCCCTGAAGAAACACAGCCCTCCTCAGCCAGCAGCCACAACGATGACCCCCCAGAAGCTCATCACAGGTATGAATACCCACCACAGAACTCGGAGCGTGGTTTTGGCACCATTAATGTTTGAAAGTGGAACAATAGAAACTGCAAGGTCTTCGGCCTTCCACAGGGACCTTTGTGTTTAACATCCCAGGTACGAACACCCGCTGCAGAACTCGGAGCGTGGTTTTGGTGCCATTACTGTTTGAAAGTGGAACAATAGAAACTGCAAGGTCTTCCTTGTTTAGAAATTACCCACATGCCACAGAGTTTTACTGCTAGTCTCCAGGGTCCCTTAAAATATTCGGTGCTGTAAACTGCATTTTGTAGTAATTAATTTCCCCCAAGTCAACAGTTCGCTCTGCCCATACGAATAGTGCTGTTTAATAATTACCTAGCTGCTCGAGTTTGCTCCTCCCTCTCTGCTACTACATAAATTTTCCTCTCCTTTCTCTGCAGTCAGTACTCGGATCGCAATGGCTCCCTGAAGAAACACAGCCCTCCCCAGCCAGCAGCCGCAACGAGGAACCCCCAACCCAATGCTCATCCCAGGTACGAACACCCACCGCAGAACTCGGAGTGCGGTTTTGGCACCATTACTGTTTGAACGTGGAACAATAGAAACTGCAAGGGCTTCAGCCTTCCACAGGGAACTTTGTGCTTAACTCATTGTGTCCTAGCAGACGCCTGTAGTCGTCAGTAGAAAAACACTGGTGTGTCCTGAGGACGTCTGCAGAAGTCAGCTACTGACTCCCAGTGTGCCCTTGCAACGTCTGGAGAAGTCACTTATTTATTTTAATATATATTGTAACAGAATATAATATATTTTTGACTGCATAGCACTGTTGGAAAGATAATTTTATGCTGCACAACTTTGTCACTGATATTTTGTGTATATCATGTATACTTTAGGAGTTATTTGCATTTGTTTATGGTATGGTGTGTATGGCTTACATGTTTTCCATCAAGATTCACCTAAGCAGCTTGAATAAAATTCACTTTTTGGCACTTCAGCAGGTATAAAATAAAACCATATTGATTACAACTGGTTGCATAGCACCATTGCAAAGGCATTTTGTGCTCATCAACTTTCATGCTGACACTTTGTTGTGTATCATTTATACTTTTGGAGTTATGCATTTTGTTTATGATACGTGTGTGTGGTTGAGATTTAGCCCTCAAATCTCATCAAAGCACCTTGACTAAAATGGGGAAAAACTACATTTTATAGTAAAAAGATATCTTATTTTTAGCAAACATAATATCAAAACACCATCTAATGTCTGTATGCTTAATTTGGTGTTGATATTTTACATATTTTCCAACAAAAAATGGCTTATGTTGCCCTTTTTTAGTGAAAAAAATATTTCGTTTGCTCTTTCAACCAGCATAGAAAAAAATACAAACTTACTTATTATTACATGCATGCCACCATTGGAAAGGCAATTTTGCGCTGAATAACTCTGCCACTCATACTTTGTGTCTAGCATGTACAGTTATTGAGCTATTAGCATTTGTTTGCGACATACTGGCTATGGCTTGATTTTGCTTAGAAAGGCCCAGGATTCACTGTTAAAAGTATACAGGAGATTCAGGAGGCAAGTGGTGTAATCTCAGAGTGAGCCTGTGGAGGCAATGAGTTAACTGGGCTTCTGATCCCGAAACCCCCACCACCACCCTTGGTGAGCTCCTCACTTTATAGTGCTCACCCACGTGACTTCAAAAACACTCTCCCATTTGCAGCTTATCAGCTGCTACCACTAGAGGCCACTACTGCCAGGACATAGCATTCTCTACACTCTTTCTGACCATGATGCTGCCCTTTCTACCCCTGCTACTCCTCTCACTGGCCCCACTGTCATCTCTGCCCTCAGCAGTCCTCCCAAACAGCGAACCCCCCTCAGATGCCCCCCTGCCTCACCCCCCAGCCCAACTATGCTGTCCCTCACCTCCTGAATGCCCATGCCAAGGCATACATACACAACTGGCCCATTAGCGCCACCATCCTGCCCCCATCCTTTCTCCCTGGTCATTCTGTCCTCCATATGCCAGCCCTCCGCTGCCCACTGCATACAGCCTCAAGTCACACACCTACCACCTGCCCAAAATACCTCTGGCATAAAACCAAACAGCTTATTACACTGCTACTCCTCCTGGCCAGGGATATAGAGGTAAACCCAGGACCCACCACCACAAACGCCCACACCCCATTTTCATTCCCCAAATGTCTCAGGCTCCTGCACCTCAACACCTGCAGTTTACTAAATAAAATCTCTGTGCTGCAACCAATTGCCCTAACCCATCACCCTGACTTTCTCATCATCTCCGAAACCTGGCTAAAACCCCAGCATACTGATGCTGAAGTATCCATACCTGGCTACACAATCATCAGGCATGATAGACTAGGGAATAAGAGAGGCGGAGGAACTGCCATGTACATCTCCACTAGTCTGCAGCTTACAATGGTGCAAACTCCCTCACTTCCAGCCCACATCAACTCTCTCCTAATCAAACTCTCGCTCCCATACTCAATCCCAGTGTACATTGCAGGCACCTACTGCCCTCCCGGAACACCCCCAACGGACATCATTAGTCACCTAGACACCCTACAGTCCTTAGCCGCAGGAGGCGAGCTTCACGCTATTGGTGACTATAACCACAACTGGCTAGCCATAGATAAAGCCCACCTTAAGACCAAGATCAAGGCCCTAAACCTCACACAACTGATTGCAGACCCCGCCAGGCTAAACCACAAGATGTAAAATCACTCACTGCTGGACTGGGCTCTCTCCTCCCACCCACACAGGATCCTACGGGCGGGCCTGTTCCTTGACTCTCTAAGTGACCACCACATGATTTTCCTGATCAGGAAAGTGCACAGGCCCACAGCTCCCCCCCCCAAAGACGCTGCACACAAGGTCATATAATTCCCTGGACCTAACATCACTTGTGCTAGACCTAGGCCAAATAGACTGGTCCTTCATCCCAGTGGCCACATCTATTAATGTCGCCCTTGAAACTTTCAAGGCCAAATTTCTTAAAGTCTGGGACAAACATGCCCCCCCGCACACAAAAAGAGTCAGAGGTGCCCACCTTCCCTGGATCACCCCTGATATCATCAGTAAATGCCACTCCAGGGACCTCGCATGGAAAACCCACAAGAAACTGGGCACCCAGGCATCCTTCCAAACCTACAGAGCCTTAAACAACTCCTGCACTAACCTCATTCGCCAGGCAAAAAGAAACTATTTTCTATCGGCTTTTAGCGCAAACATAAACCACCCAACAAACTTCTGGAAATCGTTCAATCCCAACAAAAGCAAATGCCCTACTTCCCTGGATACCAAGATGTTATACTTGTCCGCTCCAGCCATAGCCGCCCCTCTAGCCGTGCTATTCAACCTCTCCTTCACGATGGGCAAATTACCCTCCGAATGGAAACGGACTACTGTCATACCCCTACCTAAAGGGAGTGGCCCCTCCTCCCCAGGCAACTATTGCCCCATCTCCCTACTCCCAATTCCCGCAAAAATACAGGAAAGTCTTGTCCACACCCAACTCTCTCACCATCTGGACGCCTCCTCCTTCTTCACTCCTTTTCAATCCGGCTTTCACACATCTCACTCAACCATTACCTCCCTGCTATGAGTCACTGACGACATACTCACCAGCATAGACAAAAGCCACATCACCTCTGCCATCTTTATAAACTTAGCCCAGTCTTTTGACACCATCTCCCATACTCTGCTCATTTCCAAACTAACTGAAGCCAGGCTCTCCAAACCAGCCACCACATGGTTCCACGACTACCTGGTGGGCAGACACCAAGCTATAAAAGTCGCCTCACACATCTCTAACCCACTGCCAGTTACCGCCAGCATCCCCCAAGGATCAGTCTTGGGCCCACTGCTCTTCTCCATATTCCTAAACAACCTACCATCAGCCTGTCACTACTCTTCCATACAAACATATGCGGACGACACAGTACTGTATGCGTCAGGCCCTTCCACAAGCATAGTGGCAAATCTTCTACAGGAGGATTTCAACACCATCCAGGAATGGTTCCGGTCAAACCAACTATTCCTAAACCCTAAAAAAACTATGTCGCTAACCTTCGGCTCACAGCAAAGACTCTTCCGCCAAGCCCCCTGCCCCCCTTTCAAAACCCTGGATGGGTCCCTACTGGAACAATGCACCAGCTTCAGATACTTAGGCATCTGGCTCAACCCGCACCTCGATTTCACCACTCATATTGACTCCATACACAAGAAACTTCTCCCTAAACTCGGCACCCTATACAGGAACAAAAGCTGCCTCCCTTCTCCTGCTAGGAACGCTATTGTCCAAAAGATGATACTCCCAGTACTCGACTATGGCGATATAGTATATACTATCACTCCCTCCTCCACCTTGACCAGCCTTGACACCCTTTTCCACTCTTTTTGTCGATTTATCCTCGACTGTCCACAAACAATCCACCACTGCACCTTATATAGCTCCCTAGCCCTGCCGTCCCTCCAAGACCATAGATTAACCCATAGTGCTAGGTTCACAGCCAAATTTTGGTCCCATTCCCTACCCCCCTACCTGGCCTGTACCCTCTCCCAACAACCCCCCCCCGCTTACTCGCTCAAAAGCACTGACCCCAGGCTCCTCCACGTCCCCTTTATGCTCACAACCAAAGGTCAAGCCGCTTTCAATTACAGTATCCCACAGTTATAGAACGCCCTGCCAGCTAATATAAAACACTCACCCAACCCAGCCATCGCAACCGCCTATTCAGCACCCACTTCTTCTCCAGCTACTCTTGCTATAGCTAATGCTAAATTATGTATTGAAACTCTGTTTCTGAGCTCAGATGTAACCATCTAAAATGTATCCTGTATTCGATCTTCTGACTGTCTGTATCTATCTGCCGATTGTCTGTATTGCCCAACTCTCTCCCCATCTGGCCATTCACTGTGTTTTTTTTAACTCTGTAACTAGTGTTTTGTACTATTGTCTTGGGTCTTGACACCCAGGTCACATCTGGAATCAAGCAGCACTGCCCAGTATGCCTTCCTGGTTAAACTCATAAATAAATTAATAAATAAATAAGGGCCACATTAAAGACTCAGGAGCATTGGAGGGAGGGAGGTAGACACTAGTCCATTTTCAGAGGAGAGAGTCCTGAAGAAATTCTCTAATCTGAAAGTGGACAAAGCAACGGGGCTGGTTGAGGTGCTTCCATAAGTATTGAGGGGGGCTCATGGAGGTACTGGCTGTACCTTTGACTGTTTTATTTAACAGATCATTGGAAATAGAGCTGGTTCCGGAAGACTGAAGAAGGGCAGATGTAGTCCTACTTCACGAAAGTGGTAGCAGGGAGAAGTCTAGCA
The DNA here is from genome assembly GCA_016271365.2 of Neoceratodus forsteri. Taxonomy (NCBI): domain Eukaryota; kingdom Metazoa; phylum Chordata; order Ceratodontiformes; family Ceratodontidae; genus Neoceratodus; species Neoceratodus forsteri. The sequence continues at coordinate 601,701,948 of CM057449.1, read as the reverse complement.
AATATAGGCCAGTTGGCCTGACATCAGTGGTGGGAACATTTATGGAATAACTGCTGAAATAATGGATTGTGAAATATATGGAATTCAATGGGTTACAAGACCCGAGACAGAATAGATTCATGGGGGGAGGTCATGTCAAACGAATCTTACAGATTTCTTTAACAGGGTGACCAAGGAATTAGATCAGGGTGGAGCAGTTGTCATAGCCTTCCTAGATTTCAGTACAAGGCTTTTGACTCTGTTTCACATAGGAGGCTTGTAAGCAAGCTGGGTAGCTTAGAAGTGGGTCCAACTGTAGTAAACTCGAAAAGAAAGTGCTTAAGGGATAGGTGGCAGAGGCTGGTAGTAAATGGAGTTCACTCCGAGGAAGGGAGCATGACCAGTGGGTTGCCTCAGGAATCAGTGCTGGGACTGGTCCTCTTTATATTCTTTATACTATAAATGATATTTCAGAGGAGCTGGAAGGGAAGGCCTGCCTCTTTGTGGATGACACAAAGATCTGCAATTGGGTGGACACTCGGTGGTGGAAAGGATGAGCTGAGACCTGAGAAAACTTGAGGAGATGTCAAAGGTATGGCAGCTGGGTTTCAATGTGAAAAAACATTAAGTAATGCACTTGGGGCACAGAAACCCAGGAGTGCAGTGCAAAATGGGAGAAGTGGTACTGATGACCACCAAGCAGGAAAGAGACCGGGGTAATCATTTTGATTACCTAAAGGTAGATAGGCAGTGCAACAAGGCAGTTGGGAGGGCTAGTGGGATACTGGGGTGCATAGGTAGCGATATCACCAGCAGAAAGAGGGAGGTGGTATTGCTTCTGTATAGATCGCTGGTAAGACCCCATCTAGAGTACTGTATCCAGTTCTGGAGACCACATCTCCAGAAGGATATAGACAGGTTGGAGGTGGTCCAGAGGAGGGCAACTAAAATGGTGCAGGGTCTACGTCAGAAGCCCTGTGAGGAGAGACTTAAGGACTTAAACATGTATACCCTGGAAGAGAGGACAAAGAGGGGGGATATGATAGAAACCTTTATATAATTCATGGGGGTAAATAAGGTACAGAAGGGAAGTACTTTGCTTAAAAATAAATGCTCAAGGGCATGGTGGAATGACAAGAAGCTGTGGGGGGGGGGTAGATTCAGGAGAGATGTGAGGAAGTACTTCTTCACAGAAATAATGGTGGATTCCTGTAACAGTCTTCCAGCAGAAGTGGTGGAAGTGAAAACCATAGTCTGGTTCAAGAATTCATGTGATAGTCATAAGGGAATCTTAGGGAAAAGGAAGGGGTGGGTAATTGAGCCAAAGGTCAAACAGGATCTACAGTGATACTGTATGTATGGATAAATGGGCAGAGTAAGTGGGCAAAACAGCTCTTATCTGCCAGCAAATTCTGTTTCTATGTGAATTTTGTGCTTGGAAAGCTGCTCTCAGAACATGCTAGAAAATTATTTTAAACTGGTTAGTATGGTCTTCCACCATAACAAGGGCAGTTTCACAGGCATACAGGTGGGCTACCTCATTATCCTTAATTTACAGCACACAGTTGCTAAAGGTCTTTGAAATCAGCAGGCAGATTTGCTCCCATTTGGATTCCTTGAACATGCTTTAGACATACAGACTGATACAATGCCTGGGAAATGCACTGGGAATTACAAAGCAGGCTCAGAAGTAATAGATGTGCTTGTGCCTCAGCCAAACTGAAGCATGCTGGGGAACTGTCTAGAAGAGAGCAGGCAGGAGATTTTCTTCCTTGTGCTAGTTTTAGCTGGGAAAAGAATTCAACATAAGTTACTGAAGTAAACAGAATACTACATCACATGTTCCAGAACTTGCTAATGGCTTCACATTTGCCTATGTCTATGGGTAACGTTTACCATTACTTTAGCCTGACAGAACAACTGTTTTTGTGCACGTGGGTAGGAGGAATATACAGCATATCAAGCAAACAAAGGTGTTTATGGATGTTGGGCTGGTACAGTGAATGTAGAAAGGGGTAAAGTATTTGAAAGCAACTTCTTTGCACATTCTCTCTTGAGAAAACAAAGTCTGCTGAAGATAATAGGATTCCTATATAGTTTTATTAATATAAGTGCATTGCTGGGCTGCCCAAAGGTTGAATAGTAAACACCATCTACTTACCATGCTTTACATCCATAACCATCACAAAAAGAATCCTTCGCACATTCCTAGAGTCGCGGAAGAAAAATATTTGAATCCAAACAAACACTCACATCGATGTATGAACTGGCCCATGTGCATTTACCCATGAAAAGGGTTTTATCAGTAGAGATGCAGCGAAGTATTACTATGCGGGCAAAATTGCCATGAAGTTGACAATTTTGCCCCGTGTAGCACTTCGTGTAATTTTTCCAAATAACCCATAATTCACCATTTGTGACTTTGCCTTGTTTTTTTTTTGGGGGGGGGGGGTTATGTGCAAATTGCACTTAAAAAACACAAAGCAAGTAGAGGTCACCAATGGAGAATTCTCCCCAGCACCACCCCTGATCTATCTCTGGTGTCCAGTGGTCCCCCACCCCCACCCTGTCAGGTAGTAACCCCAGACCCCGCTTCCCCAAATGCCAAGTCTGATCCAGTTAAAAATATATTCTTTTCACTGTTGTCTAGTGTTCCTCCACCCCCTTGTCAGGTAGTACCCCACCACTCCCCCAGCACTGTGTAGGATCCGTTTGAAAAATATATTCTTTTCCCTGGTGTCTAGTGCCCCCCTCCACTCCTCCACCATGTCAGGTAGTATGATGGTGCCCCTACCCTGCCTCCCACCCTGAGTTGGATCTGTTTAAAAAAATATATTATTTTCCCTGGTGTCTAGTCGCCTCTGACTCCCCCATCATGTAGTACCCCCCACTCCGCTCCTCCCTACCGAGCGGGCCACTGGTGCATCCCTCCAATTACCTCCACAGCTGGCAGCCAGCCCTTCTCAGCTCAATGAATGAGTGTGTGCTTGTACAAGCATGCGCTCATTCACTCATAAGTCACAGTTATTTACTCAGTCCTGCTGGGGTACAGAAGGGAGGGCGCTGCGCTAGTGTCGCACAGGGGTGGATGGAGGAACAGCATTGTGGAACTGGGAGGGGTCCACAATGCCTTTCATCCCCATCCTGCCACCCCTGCCAGTGACCGGAACAGTCTTCTGCCCTTCTGTACAACCCTGCAGGACTGAGTCAATTACACGACTTGTCAATGAATGAGTGCGTGCTTGTACAGGCACACGCTCATTCATTGAGCTGAGTCAGGTGGGCTGCCAGCCATGGAGGGATGTGGAGAGACATGCTGGTGGCCCACTCCAGTCAGGGTCAGGGGAAAGCATGGTGGGGGGGTACTACATGACAGGGTGGGGAGCCACTAGACAAAAGGGAAACAAAATAGATGTTTTTTACGCATCCCAAAGTAATGCAAAATACCCACAAAATTGGGAACTTCACGTTACTTCTGGATGTGTAGTTATTCACTTCACTGCCTACAGTAAGACCCGAAGTTTGGGTTAAATGCAAAATACTTTAAGTAGCGAATTTAATGCACTTTGCCCATCACTATTCATCAGTTCCCCCTGATGAAGCCCTTTTTGCAGGCGAATGCGCATGGGGCAGTTTGTACCTTGATGTGTATGGATTAAAAGATTTGCCTGCCATGACCTCTTGGAGTGTGTGCTAGATTTTTTTGTGACATTTATAGTCAAGTTTCTGTTTGGCAGCACCGTTGGGAGTGCTTTCTGTGCAGCAGAGTTTTTTTTTTCCTTGCTTTAGATCCAGTTTCATCCTCTGAGCTACTGAACATCAGGCAAATGTAGTTATATCCTTGACTTCCTGCTGGTGTATAACAGCCCTTATGGCTGCCCCTTGAGAGGGTGTCATGTGGCAGCAGTGCAGGACTCTTTCAGGTGTATCATTGATACTGACTGGTAACCAGCTAGAATAGCACTACATGAATAACGAGCCAGTCAACAAAGCACTAGTCTATAAAGCACAACAACGGAGAGTGATGGGGGAATGATAGCACTATGAAGTAAGTGCTCCCCAGGTCGCTGTCCATGGTGCTACCACAGCACATGGGCAGGAGATATCAAAAGGTTAACCAAGCTGCTTCCATGGTGTGGAGGGCTGCGGCATGAAGCAGCTTGATCAGTAGGCAGTGGAGACCAGGGTTCTTATCCTGGTCTTCTTTTATATTGCAACTCTTGGGACTTAGTTTTTTTTTACAAGTGGCTGTTGAAATGAGTATTCCATGGCCCCACAAATTTTGTCTTGTCCCGTGATCCGCTCCCCCCAGGAGTTGCCCCCCCCCCCGAAGAAATAAAAATGGCAGCATTTTTACCATGCGGTATTGTAGCAGTCTACCATACTGACAATATTTCAGTTGCTTGATGCAGAGACATCAGGCATCAAGGTCAGTAATCAGTACTGTGAAGTTGTAAGGAAGAGAAGATGGCATGGCCAGTTGCCCTGGGATCTGTCAGAGGAGTACTCCATAGGCTGCACCTCCAAAAGAAAGGGGGATAAGAACATACAGAGCCTGCTAATGTAAGAGGATGAAGTTCTTCCAATCGCTGGACCTATGAAGGTCCTAGCCTGGTCTCCACTCCATTTATCAGTGGAATTCCAATCCCCAGTTTTGCTTGCAATGGAAAATCAAAGTCCTTAAGAAGGGGTTAAGGATTGGCATCTGGAGGTCCCAACATGGAGACAGCTATCGGCTACTGATAGGCTTTGGTTTGAAGGGTCATGAGAGGGTGGGGTGGAGGCCTTGGTTGAGAAAATATGGACTTCAGGTGATGGGAAAATGTACTGGCTAGGATATGAAAAATTAGGTATACACAATATCAACAGCAAAGCATTGTTTTAGCATTGAGCTTCCAAGATATTACTTTAATAAGAGTGGCATTACAGTGGCACAGTAAGTCCCTGACTAAATATTGTTTTTACCCTAAGTGCATTTACAGCATATAATCAAAACCAGTTCTTGGTGTTTCACCCTTCAGTTTACAGCTGTACTATTTTTTAATACCTTACATTATGATTTCCATGTTTTTTATCAATGCTTGATGCTTGCATTTAGCCACGTTTCAATAATGCTGCTGCTCTAAAAATATTTCATCTGTAATTAACAGTAATGGTCTCTATTATGTACAGTTAATTGGTTAAATTCCTTCACATTTATTGTACTTGCAGTAAATCTAAATCAGCCCTTTTCATAGCTCAGCAGAGATCAATGAATAACATAAACCTCCTGTGATAACCTGGCCTTACAGTGTATGGCACAGGAGCTGGAACAGGTATGGATTCACTGCATGGATAGAGTGTCAGTCACAGGTGCAACTAGATAACCTCTACAACCATTTTACTTTCTTCAGAGACAGAGAACCATAACATGTTTTGGTCACAAACAAAACTAATGCAAATGTATTCGAATTAAAAAGGAAAAGAGGGATTAAAGTAAATGATGTTATCCTTTCTTGGATATATGAGAAGCTATTTAGCAGATTTTAGGACATTACAGTTAAATTTAAGAGCTGTTAAAATTTGTTTCTGATTTATTAAAAATCATACAAAAGGCCAAAAACCTAAGTTTTTATACAGCTATACTATAAGGATGATACCATTTGCACTGGTATCTGACCATTTCGCAGCTGGAGATAAGAAATGTGGATTCACAAAGTGGTATGGATGATTAAAACTAGAGTAACTTTAAGGTGCAATTGTTGCAGCAAATGTTTATATTGCATTTTGAACCATAGGAAATACAAAAATGTGAAATCAAAATAATTTGCTTTGAATTTATAATGATTTAGTGGCTTTAAAAACATTTATTAGGAATCTGGTCACTTTTAAGGTTGCAATGCACTGACTAACTTTATTAGCTGATGTCTCAATTTGTGCCTTGCAGAACTACAACTGGAAAATGAGCCTTTGCTTGAACTCGAACTTTAACTTTAACCTTGATGGCTCCCCATCAATATGGCACAGCGAGCCAGCCCGGTGGCACTGAGGGTTGAGGTGCTGGATGCCACCTCACGCCACGGTGACCGGGTTCAGACGAGCCGGGCTGCTGGGGGGAGGAGATCGTGCGTCCATAGGACTGCTCTCTCTTCCCGGGGAGGGTTGTGGGGAAGCGTTCTCTCCTGGAGCAGCCTCTGGTGGTGATCAGAGGTGCCCAGAGTGGTGATGCAGTGGATGCAAGGGGCGGAGTTGCGGCATAGTGTTGTCTTGTCAGCCACACTCCAAGGGGAAAGGACCTACATACTAAAAAAAAGAAGAAAAACCCCACTCCTGGGGATAGATGAAAGCACCTCAGCCTCCTAAGCTCACACTCCCAAACCCCAGACTACCTCCTCTCCATGTGGGCTGCTCGTGTGCCCAGCACTTTGCCCTTGGATAGAACAGCCTGGGCGGATAGGACAACCCTACCTCTGAAGGGTTCAGACCCAGAGGTGGTGCTGGGTCACATGAGAGGAGAGGAGTAGTAGTCACGAGGGGAAGGTAGAGGCTGGGAGCCCTGAGCCAGAAGGAGTTCTCCAGGAAAGTGGAGATAAATAAAGTAAAAAAAAAAAAAAAATATATATGACACAGCAAGAATGTCTAAGCAATAACCATGCTGTGAAAATACTGTGTGTAAAGAAAGCTACAGGGATACCCTGGCACAGGTATGGTGTAGTGCTATCCCTATAGCTATAACCGCACTGTAAGAATAGCACAGGGAAGCAGTGGATAAAGGCTCTGCTGGGTGGCACTCTGCCAAGTAGATGCTGTGGTTCAGTGGGTAGAGACACAAGCAGTAGAGGGCGGCAGACTGTCAATGGACTGGGGTTTGGTTTGTTTCCTTGTCCTGGAGCACTTGTTTTTTCTATTATTTTACTGTTTGTCTGTTTTCCCGTCCATTCCAGACAGCTCCCCACCAGGTTTCTCCCCATCCCCGAGTTGCCTGCCCTTCCGGGGTAGGTATTTCAAGAAGGGGGGGGTTCAGGGTGCAGCCCCCACTTAATGGGGGTGCATGGGTCACAGCCTCTCACAAAAAGTCAGTTTGTTTATTTTATGTTAAGTTTGGTGGTAGAGCTACCTGTTTTTCATAGCGCTGTTATTGACCAACTTGTTTTTAATTTTGCTGTCATGTATGTGTGGTATTCAACCATGCTTTTATTTACTGTGGTGTTTTAACCCCATGACAGCCTTGGCTCAGTGTGCCTATCCAGGTGCAGAAATTTAAATAAACTAAATAACATTCCACCAGTGGAATTGTTTGATCCTTCTTCCATGAAATTTCATGAAGTTTGAAAATATTTTTAAAATGTCACCAATTTCACCTGGAGGATTATCTCTAATACTAAAGTTACTCAACAGACCTTCACTATATTAAGTAAGTGCCATCCAAAACATGCAGAGATACAGTATGCAGTACAACATCTAAGACTGTAACTGTAAGGTCAGTTTAAGAATAATGGCCAAATATTTTGGAAATGTTCAATAATTTTCACAATTATAGCTGGCCCGGTGGCACTGAGGGTTGAGGCACTGGACACCACACCTCATGCCATGCCAGCGACCCGGGTTCAGGAACGAGCCAGGAGTCACGGGGAGTCAGCGGGGGGGGGGTGGAAGATATAGAGTATCTGGAGGACTGCTGTCTCTTCCCAGGGGAGAGTGGAGAGATGCTCGCTCATGGAGCGACCTCTGGCAGTGGCCGGTAGGTCACCGACTGAGCAGTGCGGCATATGCCAGGGGTGGGTGAAGCTGTGGCATTACGTTGCCTCACCAGCTGAGCTCCTGGGGGAGGGAACAGGAACAAGGAAGAAGAAAGAAATACCCCAATTCCTGGGGATAGATGAAGGCCACTCGATCTTCACAGCCCACACTCCCAATTCCGGGCCATCTCCTCTCTCCAGCCAGGCTCGTGTGTGCTAGGCACTTTGCCCTATAAAGATAGAGTGCCCTGGGTGGATAGGGTGGCCCTACCTCCAGAGGGTTCAGACCCGGAGGCGGTGCTTGGCGGCACGAGGGGGAGAGATAGTGGTCATGGTGGGAGGTAGAGGCTGGGAACTCCCGAGGATGCTGGAAGGAGTTCTCCAGGGGTTGGAGATAAATAAAGTTAGAAAAAAAATGTTTTCACAATTACATAAACTGTGAGAATTAGATCCTCTGTTATTTTAAAACCACTTAAAATATAATCAAATTATAAGCTCTTTATGTGATGCATCAATGAGTATGCATGCAAAACCTCATCTTTCTATAAGGTTGACTGAGTTATAAGAAATCAAATATTTTAGAAATGTTCATGAAAACTTATAAATGCATAAACTGTAAAAATGTAAACCACTGTAACATTAAAACTACTTCATTGACTGTAACCACACCTAGAAGGCACTTTACTCTGGAATACAGGAGTGAACATATCAGTTTTTTGTCTGTTGCCTATAGGGCAGTCAAGTTATGAGCTGCTAAAATTTGCAGTGCAAGGCTGAATTAGACATATTTTCTTGAAGTTTAGTAAAAATAATGGGATTTTACAAAAAATTCATGGATACAGTACCTGACAATGTTGACCAATCTGAGTCTTAACAGACAGCATGGGATGAATTTTCAAAGGTCTAGAAGCAACACTTGAATTTACTGTAACACTGCTGTGCCATGGTAATTTCATTGGAATGTTTGCACCCTATTTTCAAGCATTCTGATGCATTTACAACACATTTCAGCAGTAAGTCAAATTATGCATGCATTGTTTCTGGTGTACTGTTTGCGGTAGCTGCATACTGAAGTTTGATCACCTATTTGATAGTCTAAACGGCTTTGTGCAGTAAGTGCAACTGCATTACATTCATTGCACAAGTTCAAACCCATGTCTTTGGTACCTCATTTTCTGAAGCATTGACTAAAGATAGGCTCTTGTCACCATCTTGAAAAAAAAAAACTACCTTTGGCATCAGCAGAACACAATTATGAAATATTCTAACAATTTATTGTCAAGTCATTCTGTCTTTTTAAAATTAAAGAACCCTACTGTTCATGATAACCATCATAGTGCATAGTAGAGCATTGTTCTGTATAGAAGAAGAAGAAGAAGAAGAAGAAGGAGAAGAAGAATCAGCATTTATATAGCGCTTTTCATACACAGTATCCCAAAGCGCTTTACAAGCAATGCTAGACTTGTAGTGAAGTGACTGAATGTGTGGTGGCGGCCATATCGCACATCATCACCCACACACAGCCTGGATAATTGCATGAACCATATAGAACTCTGTCCCTTTCAAAATGCTGTTGTACCACAGTTCAGAGGTTATGGAATGTGATTGTACCCTTCTGTGGTAAAACAGCATTCTGGAACCTCTAAAAATTGCACAAGCCATTTTCATTCTGAAAGCCAAAGAACTGCTGTATGTACATTTCACATAATACTATACACTATAAAAATACAGGATGAACAACTTTATGTACAACCAGTGTGTTCTGCCTCCTTGGGGTTCTGATTCCCACAGAACCTCTCAAGCTTTGCTCTTGAGGTCAGAGGGAATCAGAACTCCTCTATGGTAGGACACACTAGATGTGCATAGTTGCCCATCCTGTATTCTCTATGTTGTCCCTTACAATTTACTCACAGCTGAAGCTAAACATGAAGTAATCATTCACTACTTGGAACATCATAGTCATCTGTTGTTTTGGTATTGATTCTGATGACAAAAGCAGGGAATTATGGCTTCAGCTCATGAATAAACCTCAACTGTAGAGTACCTGTATGGTGTAAAGCTTCTGTCATTGTATGCAAACTGTGCTTAGTATTAAAGAATCGAATGAAGTGACACTCAGTGTTCTTAACTGTAAACACAACTGAGTTCTGCCGGGAGGCTATGCGGTGAAAGAGGTGTTGAGATCATTGATGTTTACATGGGCCGGATATTCAGAAGGAGTTGCACATGGCGCAGCAGTGTTTTCCTCTTTAACACCGATATACCCTAGCACGATATTCAAAAGGGGATTGTGCCTGGCACAAATCCCGACGCGCCAGAGTGCATCAGTAATGTATGTGGCAGGAAGGTGCGATGCATACGCCGCACACCCGATATTCAGTCCAGGATGTGCTGGAGTCCATGCATGCGCAACCCCTACTTGCACTGCACCCACAGGTGAGCCCCCAAAAAAGGAACAATGGCTGGCCACCCACAGGTGAGCTGCCGTAATGCAGGGTACAACACGGCAGCTGCCACCCGTGGGTGGCCACCCGTGCTCCGGCTGCACCTCCGTGGTGGCACCCCCCCATGCCTGATCATGGGCATCTGCTTAAATAAATAACGTCCTATATACCTGGTGGTCCAGTGGACCGCTGTCAGCCCGATCGTGGGCTTAAATATAAAGAGACTCAAGTCCTATATCCCTGGTGGTCCAGTGGACTGCTGTTAGCCCGATCGCGGGCTTAAGTATAAATGAATTCATGTCCTATATCCCTGGTGGTCCAGTGGGCCACTCACAGCCCGATCACAGGCATTTGTATTAAACAAATAAAGTCCAATATCCCTGGTGGTCCAGCGGTATCCCTCCCCACCGCCCACTGAGCCCACTGCCCCCGCTCCCCAGTCAGCAGCGGGCGGCAGCACCCTCCGCCTGCCCCCGCCACCCACCGACTGACACCATAGGTAGGGCTGTCGCCCCAGGTCCAAGCGTGATCCAATGGGCGTGCAGCCCATACCCTACTACACAGTCCAGATATGTGAATGGATCCATTCACATAAACAAAAAAATCAAGGTGACAATCAAGCCAGACCCCAATGGTATTTGAAAGATGAGGTATCTTCAATAGTTGCACAATCAAGGGTATGAAAAGGTGGATGGGGGAGACTCTTGCAAGCTTCTGCTTCCCCCTCTTCCTTCTGGTACCCAACAAATGCATGCCTAAGTCTTCAAGTCTGTCATTAAAAGACCTCCCTGATGAAGTTGGATCAGCATAATCACTCTCTTCTGAACTGATCCCAGGCAGTCCTTATCATTTTCAGGTATAGGCTCCACAACTGGACATAGTACTACAGGTGCAACCTAACCAGTGACCAGTGCAGGGACAGAATAATTTCCTTCCTCCTACTTGAGAAGGCCCTACTTATGCATCCCAGCATTCTGTTTGCTTTGATGTATTCTTTGTTGAAGTGTGCTGTGGTCTTATACAGTACTGTTACTGATTGTAACTACCAAGTCCCTCTCTTCCACACCTTGCATGGCTTGTTGTGGTGCGCTATGGTCTTCAGAAAGTTATTAATTATGGATACCAAGTCACTAGGTTAACCCCCACCATTCAGTATTTAGTCTGTGGAGGCTCAAAAATTACTCCAGAATATGAAACTAGAACACACCCAGTTTAAGGCCCAGGGAAGGGTGAACACATTTGAGAGTGTGTGGAAGCACCTGGAGGAGGCCATGAAGCAGGATTGGTTTTCTAGAATTTAGTCCCAGACTTTGATTTTTCCCACAAGGCTTTGAAAGAGGCATGTGGGCGGGGGAAAACTCAAGCTATGCTAGAAGTGTAGGGCATCGCCTTTCCAGGTGCATTATTTCAGTTTGTATTTTGTGCTATCATCACCATAACTAAGACATAACATTTCTTTATGCATGGTATGTATTGTATGTAGAATGACTCCTATAACACTGTTTCACTGTTTATAGTGGCATCTGACTCTCAGGTTATTGTACATCCTCTGTGGTATTTTTAATAATGGTGCTGTACATATATATATATATATATATATATATATATATATATATATATATATATACATATAGCTGCTCTTGATGCTGTATGTACTGACCGTTAAAAATAAAGTTTGAAAAAAGTGAATAACCTTACACTTTTTGGCATTAAAGTCCAGTGGTCCAATTACAAACCACTTCTACAGTGTTATGATGTCTTATTGTGACTCCTATATAACTTCCTTGCTGTTTACTCTGTTGCAAATATTGAAGTCATCCCCAGACAAGTACACCCTGTCCTGTATTGCATGCCTTCTTAATTACTTAAATAGGAAAGCTATAGTGAATAAAAGAGTAACACCACTTGTGTTAGAGGAGAGGACAATAGAAGATTTGATGGAAGCAGGTGATGACAATCTAATATTTCTCTTAAGTCCACAGCATAGAAAAAAAAAACATTTGTCAATGTCAAATGTTTGCTTGCTGGTATAAGCATTGGAAATGCAGGAGTAAGATGGATGCAAAATTTTGTGTGTGTCCCTCGCAAACTAATTTTTACAAAGCTCTGACCCTCCATGATCTGTGACATTTGTTTTTCCTGCTGGCACATGCAGACTGCGCTCAGTCAGTCCGTGATGTTCCATATGGGGAGACTTGCAGACTGTGTATAATACAGCATGTAGCAGCATGAGAATGAGCTAAATATCATTTTTGTCCTATCCACTTTTAGTTGGTCAGTCCATCTAGTTCACAGATTTTTCTTCATAGTGTCAGTCAGTGATGTTCCATATGGGTCAGTCTCATTTTGTCAGCCTGTGGCAGATCTGATATCAACTACCGCAACCACAATTTAGTCTGTACTAATCAATCTCATTTCCTGAATTTCATTGTCGGTGCCAGTCACTTAGCCCTTGGATTTTTGTTAACCTAAACATCATGGTATCCCTAATTTCAGTTTTTTTAGTCTCAGGCTTCACTTCAGAAATGAGTAACACAGTATCAATAAAATGCAATAACGTTTAGCACTGATGGACTGATTAGCACTGAATGAAGATTGTAATTAAACGTAAATATCCACCTACTCAAACAGCAGCATTTAGTCCATAGCACCAGTGCTTGTAAAGTCAGGAAAAAAAATTGGGAAAAGTAAACAGTATTTAGTGCAGGTTAAGTGACTCTATAAGCAATCAGAAGGTGGATGTTTCAGAATAAAATGCAGTTGCAGTACTGCATATTAGGGTTACCACTGACTGACTGCCTGCTTGACTGGCACACTGACTATGAAATTCTGAAAATGGGACCGAACAGCACTAACAAATTCAGTTCAGATAGTCGATATCAGGGCTGCAACTATGTGTGGGCTGACCAAATGGGACTGACCTGAGTGACACAATGTAGAAAGCACTGCTAACTGGACTCTGACTTAACAGAGAATAAGCACATTCTCAGAGTGCTACAAGCCCTGTACACACATCACAGAGGGTCAGAACAGTGTAAAAATAACTTTGCTTTGAGGGAGACACAAAAACGGCAGGCATTAGTAAGAAAATCTTTTTTTTTTTCTTCATGTCACAGCAGTATGCAACATGGATTGTGTTACTATACAGAAACAAAGCACTCATTATGGAGCACAGCCTGCCAGATACGCACGATGTGTGACCGAACACAAATAAGCTGTCTGTTACAGCAGTTCAGATACAATGGTGACATGTAGGCAATTTGCATACTGCCCATGGCAGTATACAAATTGCCTGCTGATGGCAGTATGCAAATTGCCTACATGTTACCACCGTTGATTGTAGCAGTCGTTTTCTCTCAACTGTACGTCACTGCATCTGAACTGCTGTCATAGACAGCTCGGGCATTCATTGGTGTGGTGTGGCCATGCCTGCAAAAAGGAGCAGGGCATTGGAAGTGGGGGTTGCACACCTACAAAAATTCATATGGTGGCACTATGTTTCTTGCACATGTGTACAAGCAAACATAAAAACTTAAACATAAAAATTAATCTTTCAAAAAAAATTTAGTATTTTATTTATGTCTGTGTTAATTCACTGTGAAATGCATTATCGTTTTTCTCTGCAGCCTAAACAAATATGTTGTCAAACTGTATCTGTGGAAGAGGAGGCAACATCAGTGAACCATCACTTGACCTTTGGCACAATTAAGTTTTGCTGTTTGATAAATTGATCTCGGTGAGCGAAACTAGCCTTCCAGCTCTGGGCATCTTCTGACAGTGGCCTGTGCAAACACAAGATGCAGTAGACACCCTGAGGGACTTGTGAGAGGCTTTCCCCAATGTGTCTACTAAATTGAATAATAAAGAAAAGGTCCATGACTGAAGACAAAATACATTTGTACCAGTTCCATAAGACCAGTAAACGAATCAGGGGACTGGAGGCCAAAGAATAAAAAAAAAATCATTATATGTTTGCACATTCAGTAAGGAATGTGATGATATAATACAAAAAGGAATAATATGAGAAAATGCCTTGACCCCCCCCCCAATATAAAAATAACAGTACATTGCTTAAATTGGGCAGAAAGTCAGTTCCTTGCTTCTTTAAAACAAATGTGCACATGACTTCATGCTCCATCTCCTTTCTGTACTGATCCTGGTGGGATTACACCCCCCATATTCCTCTTCAAAACTGCCCCCCCCCTACATCTCATAGCCCTCTTCTTATGGATTTCCACTGAACAGCTGAAAACAAATAACCATTGTAAGTCAACAGAATGACACCAGGATAGCAGCACAGCATTTGAAACAAAAGGGAAACTGGACAAAAGCTAAAACCAGCTGAACCATGCATCAACCTCCTAGTCTCAAAGTCAATCGGGGATAATGCAAGCAGCATGACTGCATCTGCTGCCTTCCAAAGTTTGGGGGAGAACTGCCCTGCCTGGGAGGGATGTAGCACTGGGTTGGCTGCTTTGCTGCAATCTAATCTGTGCAGCTGGCCCAGCTGTAATGACTCCAACTCCAGGTTTTGGGCCCGCTCAGAGGAGCTGTATTTCCATGGCTGTCCAGGGCTTGGTGCTGTTGGCTCTTTCTCTGTCTAATGAGCACAAGTTGTGTGGGGCTCCCTATGGGATCAGAGCGCTGCCCCGCTGGGACGCCACTCCTCACATCCTCCTGCTGGGACTCACCTACATTTCCAGCCAAGCCTGGTTTTACCATGTGTGTCTGCACTGCAGCCCTAGCAGCAAGATGAGGAGGAGGAAAGTGAACCAGGACAAAGAGAAGAGAGGCAGTCTGGTGGCGAGTGCTAAAAAAAAGGGTTCCAGGTAGAAATAATGAGCCAAATTGCAGTGCCACCTTCTCGCAAATTGTAACACCTGGAGGTAGCTAGTGTCACTGACCTTGGGGCACAGAAACATTTGCATTGTTTGCAAAGTGCTTTCGGAGACAAATCAGGGAGCCTGTGGCTCGGCAGAGAGGAGCGTCCAGATCACGCTTCCCAGCCACATTATTCACCTTCTTCTAAAGAGGTGATCAGATTATTGCAGCTCATTAGCACCTTTTCAAAACAGGAATCAGCTCTGCGGCTAATTCAAATTGTTATTTTGCAAAACACTGAGGGGCTGGCACAGACCGATTCGATCCAAAACGGCAGTTTTTTTTTATTTAAAGGTGAAGCTGCATGAAGTGCGACAGAACAGAAATGAGCTGTCTATGACAGCAGTTCAGAAGCAGTGGTGACATGTAGGCAGTCTGCATACTGCAGACGGCAGTATGCAAATTGCCTACACGTTACCACCTTTGATTGCAGTGGTCATTTTCTCTGAACTGTACACTACTGCATCTGAACTGCTGTCATAGACAGCTCGGACGTTCATTGTTGCAGTGCGGCCATGCCTGCAAAAAGGAGCAGGGCATTGGAAGTGGGGGTGGTACACCTACGAAAACTCATATGGTGGCACTATGTTTCCTGCACATGTGTACAAGCAAATATAAAAATGAAGAAGCAAGAACTGATAACTTGAGAGTCCATGATGTATTAGGACAGATTAAGGGGAAAATCACTCCAGATAAACTCAAAGACAAACCGAGTAGATCTGACAAAAAAAAAGTCACCAGCTGCTGCTGAACTTCACACTAATATAGTAAGAGAATTAGCTAATGGTATTTTGGAGATTCAGCAAATGCTTTTAATGAGACAGACTAGTATGGTAAAGTACCAGAGGACTACAAATATGCATTAATGGTTCCCATATGTAAAACGGGGAATGGAGGTGTGAGAAATTATAGGCCCGTAACCCTAATGTCCATGGTGAAAGAAAGTCTTGAGAGGAATGATAAGAAGAAAAGATAGAATATCAACTGGTACAGAAGGGGTTGATAGATGCAAACCAACATGGGTTTGGAGAAGGGAGGCAATGCACGATTAATCTTTAGAGCTTCTTTGAAATGTGAGCTGCCATAACGAAGATGTACACTTGGGAAACCAGTGAATGTAGTGACCTGCATTTCTGCAAGACATTCAGTTTAGTACTACACAGTGAACTCATTCACATACTAGAAGTGAAAGCAATAAAAGGCACTTTACTGAACTGTTAGAAAGCTGGCTTACCAACAGAAGGCATAAGGGTACAATAAACTGATTCTGTGGGATGCTGCAGGGATCAGTTCTGGGCCCAATGTGTTCATTGGCAACCTCAGAATGGGTATGGGTTTGTAGACTGTGAAATTTGCAGACAACATTAAAAAAGGGGGTTCTGTGGAAAGACCAAAACAGGCAGGCAGCTTTACAAGTGATCTAGATAATGGGGCTGGATAGGCCGAGAAGTGGAGGAAGAAATTTAACTTAAATAAATCAGTGGATTTGTAATTGTGGAGTAGGAGTCTTATGTAAATTTTTTTGTTAAGTGGAGCAGAAATAAGGAAAACAGAACTGTATAGCGTAATTGTTGGCAAGGTTATAAAGTACTGGAAATTGTGCAAATATGTAATAAAAAAAGGAAATCAAATACTGAGATGCATCAAGAGACATGTTGTTAGTACATCATTCAATGGGCCTACCCAACCAGAATAGTGTTATGTTTGTGCAACTGTGATAACTGTTTGGCCATTCGCACTCTATTCCATGTGGAATTACCACCCTGTAGAGTACAGAAGGCAAGGAACCCTCAAAGAGGGTTCCACCCCAAGAGATGCTGAGAGAAAGATTATCTTGGCTAAAGGTACCTTAGGAAGGAGTCTCCTGAGGAAAGAAACTTACAGCTGGAGGAAGAGGAGCAGACGGTGGAGCAAAAAAAAGTGCTTCAGAAGGAGGCTGGGAGGAGCTGCTTATATAGCTCATGAAGGGGGCGTGGCTGTTTGCTCACCCCATTGAACTACAGGCATAGCCTTTCAATTCAATGGGCCTACACAACCAGAGTAGTGTCATGCTTCTACAACTGTGATAACTGCTTGGCCATTCACACTCTCTGTTCCACAGGGAATTATCACCCTGTAGGGGTGCCGGAGGCAAGGAATCCTCAAAGAGTATTCCATCCCTAGAGGTGTTGTGGGAAAGATTCCCTTGGCTAAAAGTACCTTAGAAAGGAGCCCCCAAAAGAACATTGAGCAGTAAACATTGACTACTAGGTAGAGTAACAGATTTACAGCAATCAGACACAGTAGCTTGATGAAACACAAATGAGATGCACAGGTTGTCAGGATTGCACTGATAAAATGGATAGCACAGATGACATCAGGGGGCTTCCTAAGGAGAGATGGAATGGCAATTAGGGCCAACATCCATCTTCGACCAACAGCGGAAACTTACCTAAGGAAACTAGGGAATATACTATAAACAACTACCCACATATTATGACATTTGGTAAAGAGGAAAGGAAAAAAAAAACCTTTTAAAAGGAGGAAACCTCTGGGGATCTAAGGCCTAGGTCGCCTTTCCTCCAGGATAGGGGTAGTTTATTTGGTGATGGCTCTGCTGCTGCAATTTATAAACCCAATTTAATGGTAGGAAATATTCTAATTTGGTGAAAAGCTCTCACAATCCTTCTAACAGGAATGCGGTAAAGGGTTGCGAGAGGCCTCTGAAACAATGGGTACTCTTGAAGCAAGAGCAGACCCCAAGGCAGGAGGAGGAGAGCAATGACCAGGTCAACCAGCGGTGGTCATTGGGAGAGTATCTTTTGAAGGTGCCATGGCATCAACCACAGTCAATGAGCTGTACTCTATACAGTATGATCTCCAGGAGGGCTCAGTTGGCAGCCAGCTGTGGTGTTGAAAGGAGTGCTGTGCTGGTTGTTGACTGCCACTTGGGATCAGTGGGGAGCAGGGTGGTGGTGCACACTGGACAGGGTGGGGGGTACACTAGACTGCCAGGGAGCAGTATTATTCTTACGGGACCAATGATCATTGGGTGGGGGAGGGACCCTAGAATTACAAGGGCAGAACTGCACTTTATTTGGGGACGGCTATCAGTGATTGGGGAGGGGGGAAGATCACTACACTACAGCATATGATTATTCATATGGGATCAGTGATTGGGGAGGGTGGAGAGACCCTGAACTACCAGGGAATGGATTTATTTCTTGGGAAGGGTGATTGGAGAATAGGGAAGGATCACTACACTATGGAAAATATTTCTCATATGGGGTCAGTGATCAGGGAGAGGGGAAGGCACCAATACCACACTAGGAAATATATTATTTTATTTGGGGACGGCGATCAAATAAAAGGGGGGGGGGACTACTACACTACAGAAAATTCTTCTTCATATAGGGTTGGTGATCAGGGAAGGGGAGGGACCATAGACTACCAGAGAATAGGTTTTCTTCATATGGGGATGGTGCTCAGTGATTGGGGAGGAGGGAGGGACCACTACACCATAGAAAACTTGTTTTTCTTCTGTGGTCAACAATTGGGGTGAGGGGGCACCACTACACTATGGCAAACATAGTTATCATATGAGGTCAGCGATCAGGGCGGGAGATGACATCACTGCACTACTGCATATATATATATATCATATGGTGTCAGTGATTGGGGGGGGGAAGGGGAGGGCATCGCTACACTATGGATAAAGACTTCTTCTAATGGGGCCAGCAATCAGGGAGGGGGGAAGGACCCTAGACTACCAGGGAATGCATTTATGTATTTGGGTACAGCAATCGGAGGATGGGGGAACTGGACCTGCAGGGAATGCAGCTGCATGGGGCATGGGCTGATGGGGGGGGCATGCTTGGCCAGCCAAAGGCCATGCAAATGGGCCCATAATAAGCATGCTAATGGCCAATTGCACCTTGCATGCCCAACAGGTTCATTTGCTTGGCCAATTTCGTGAATCGGGACTTAGCGCATGTGCACTCTTGTTGACAGGCCATTCTCCTGGCTGGCTGTGGGGGCAGCACTACTGAGGCTGCTGGTGCTTTAGCTGGGTTAGTGCTGCCTCAGCCTACCCCTTTTCACAGTTTGATAGCACACTGCACTATCCAAGTGTAAATAGCCCGATTGCCCACAAGCGCAACCATGGTGTATAGCGCAAACATTTGCGTAGCACTTTGCACTTTTTAATGAATCCTGTTACTGCCCCCTAACAAATGGAAATGAATGGTATATTGTGAGTCAAGCTATTGGGTATTTCAGTTATATAGGATTGTTTTATAGCATACCTTTTAACTCATTTGTTTGTGCAAAGAGTTAACTGTTTCTCTTTCAATTCAGCTGCTGGCTTCAGGGACAGACAAGCCTATTGTGATGTCATCAGCATGTAAAAGCTATTAGATTATTGATTTTTAGGTTGAGAAAAGCCACTGTGACATATCTTTATCATTTATTTTATTTGAAAACTGGTAACCGGGAGAGGCACACTAAGCAAGGCCCATTTCCAGGTGTGACCCAGGAGAGAGGAACAGTGGAAGAACAGCAGCACAATAAATAAATGCAAAACACTTGAGCAACTTTTGGCAAAACATTTGTACAAAGTTAGAATAAATACAAAAAAAATTGCATGTGCAAAGAATACAGTGCAGTACAGCTCAATGAAAACACAGCACAATATGTAAATGCAAGACAATGAAACAACATTTGGTAAAAATGTTTGTACAAAATTAAAATAAGTAAAAACATTGTAGGTGCACAGAATAAAGTGCAGCACAGCACAATAAAGGCATCTAACAAGTGCATATTCAGAAGTAGCAGCAGTACATGGTGAACATGTCACCTTGGAGACAGGGAATGGCATCACAATCTGCACAGGGGTTGTATACAGTCCCCCGTCACAAGGGGAGGAAATGGACAACAAAATGATAGAGGACATTCTCAAAATGGCTGAAAAAGGGGAGATACTGTTGATGGGGGACCTGAATATGCCAGATGTTAACTGGATAACAGGTACTGGCACTGCAGCCACATCCAAGAGCAGGGTCATTCTCGATGCCATGCAGGGGGCAGACCTTAGACAGCTTGTGTTGGAACCCACTCGGGAGGGAGCAATATTAGACCTGGTACTCTCAAATGGAGAGAGGATCACAAATTTAGAAGTCAGTAGACATCTGGGAACAAGCGACCACTGCACAGTGTGCTTCACAATGAGCACAACCATGGAGATAAGCCATACAAAAACAAGGATACTGGACTTTAGAAGAGCTGACTTTGGCAAAATGGGTGAATACCTGAAAAATGCACTAGCAAATGACCAAAAAGGAGGGGTGGAAGAACAATGGAGAAAAATCAAAACTGCCATCATAGAGGCAACAAGCCTTTGTGTGAAGCAAATAAAGAAAACAAAGCGGAGTAAAAAACCACTATGGTTTTCAAACGAGGTGGCAGGGAAGGTTAAGGAGAAAAAGGCTGCATTCATAAAGTATAAGGAATCACAGAAGGAGCATGACAGGAACTGTATCAATTAAAGCAGAAAGAAGTGGGAAGGCAGTCAGACTAGCAAAGGCCCAAACTGAAGAAAAATAGCCAACTCAGTTAAGAAGGGGATAAAACATTTTATAGGTACATTAGGGAGCATAGAAAGGTTAAGGGAGGGATAGTGAAGATTAATAAAGGAGAGGGAGGTGGGCAGAGGGGACAGTGAAAAGGCAGAGATTCTGAATGAATACTTTTGCTCAGTATTCACAAAGAAGATGAGGAGGAGTTACCTAAACCAGACAATAGAAGCACTCTGGGTAGGGGGTTGACACCAGTCCATTCACAAGAAGAGTCCTGAAAGAACTCCTAAAACTCAAGGTGGACAAAGCAATGGGGCCTGATGGGATTCACCCCAGAATCCTAAAAGAACTAAGGGAGGACCTAGTGACACCACTGACCATGCTTTTAACAGATCATGGCAGGATGGGGTGGTACACTGAGGACTGGAGGAGGGCAGATGTGATTCCCCTTCACAAAAGTGGGAGCAAGACAGAAGCGGGAAACTACAGACCTGTAAGTTTGACCTCAGTGGTAGGGAAAATGATGGAATCACTTCTGAAAGAAAGAATTATTGAGTACCTAGAGGCCAGCAGGGCACAGGACCCAAAGCAGCATGGATTTACAGCTGGAAGGTCATGTCAGATGAATCTAATTGATTTCTTGACTGGGTGACCAAAGTAATAGACCAGGGAGGGGCTGTGGATATGGCCTACCTAGACTTTAGCAAGGCATTTGACACAGTCCTGCACAAAAGATTAACAATCAGGTTAGCCAGCCTGGGAGTGGGTCCCAGGGTGGTAGCCTGGGTAGCAAACTGGCTGCACAACAGGACAAAGAAGGTAATAGTGAATGGAACACATTCCGAAGAAAGGGGGGTTACTAGTGGAGTGCCTCAGTGCTCAGTACTGGGTCCAGTCCTCTTTAACATCTTTATAGGTGACATTGCAGAGGGTCTGGAGGGAAAGGTATGCCTCTTTGCAGATGACACAAAGATCTGTAACAGAGTTGATACACAAAGGGGAGTAGAAAAGATGAGAAGGGACTTGGCAAGGTTGGAGGAATGGTCAGACATGTGGCAACTTAGATTCAATACAAAGAAGTGCAAAGTAATGCACCTGGGAAACGAAAACCCAGAAGAAGAGTACACAATAGCAGGGGAGGTACTAACAACAAAAATGGTAAGGGACCTGGGGGTAGTCATATCAGATGACCTAAAGGTGGGTAAGCAATGTGAAAAGTCAGTAAGGAGAGCCAGGGGGATACTGGGATGCATAGGAAGGAGCATCACAAGTAGAAAAAGGGAAGTTGTTATCCCTCTGTACAGACAGTTGGTGAGACCCCATCTGGAGTACTGCGTGCAGTTTTGGAGACCTCATCTACGCAAGGACATAGACAGGATGGAAGCAGTCCAGAGGAGGGCAACTAAAATGGTGCAGGGTCTGCAGCAGAAGCCATATGAAGAGAGACTGAGAGAGCGTAATATGTATACTCTTGATGAAAGGAGGGACTGGGGTGGACATGATAGAAATGTTCAAGTACCTCAAGGGAATCAACAAAGTCCAGGAGGGTAGCATCTTTCAGAAAAAGAGATGTGTAAGAACAAGGGGGCACAATTTAAAGATAGAGGGGGGACGGCTCAGGGGTAATGTGAGGAAGTTTTTTTTCATGGAGAGAGTGGTGGATACATGGAACAGCCTTCCTGAGGAGGTCGTTGAGTCTAAAACAGTGGGGGAATTCAAACATGCATGGGACAGACACAAGGCAATTATAGTTGGGGGTTGCAGGAAGTAGGCTGTTGGTTAACTAGAATCTGCAGCTTAACCAGTAGGTAGGGAAATGAGCAGATTGGGTGGGCCAAGTGGTCCTTATCTGCCATCAAAGTCTATGTTTCTATGTTTCTAACATCTAATTGAATAGCTTAGCCTGTGATTTGGAGGTCAGTGGCTGACTCTTACCTCCCCACCACCAGAATGGCAGTTATACTGTGCATCCTCAAGCATCATTAAATGCACAAATTCCTTTAGACTGCCATGCAGATGTTCTTTTCCACACTACCCTGCCTGTACCTATCTGCAACCATGGGTCTGCTCCCGCTGTGTCCCTGCTGTCATTCTCCCCTTGCCTTCTCTGCCATCTTCCCTGTTTTTGCTGCTCACTTTGCCTCGTTTTCATTTATTCTGTATGATCTTGGGCTGTCTTCCTTGTCTCCACATTCCTCTTTGTGTTTGTGCTATGACTCCATTCCTATTCCGCTGAGTGTGTCATTTTGTCTGGCTCACTTTCTGTTCTATGATTCTGCTTCCTCTGGTTGCTCCCAGTGCCCCCTTTTCCATAGCTGTGTCTAGCAGCTCATAATCTATCCTAAAGCCCCTTTGTCTCTCTCTCTCTCTCTGACAGTTTGCTCTGTGTTATTATCCCCTCTCCTACATTGGCTGCCATCTTTTTTCAGATGGCTAACTGGTTCCTTGTCCTGAATTTCTCTTTGACCAAGCCTGACTTGAACTTCCACACTTATGTCCTGTGTTACTGCTACACCAATTTCTTCTCCTGAATGTTTCTGCACAACTCAGTCTGTCCTGGCCTACCACCTGTTTTCCCTGTTTTACTGTTGTTCTCTGTACAGTAAAGCCTTTTGGCATTTATTAGCACCTTGTCATCCCGATACACTGTTTTACTTACACATCTGAGCACTCATTCTTCAGCTTAATATTTCCTTGTTCACAGGGCTTTATTCACTCCATCATACTGTGCTCTTTCACCTATTCCATATGGTTCCCTCCTAGTCTCATTGTCCAGAGTTCTCCTACTGCCTCCAAGTCCACTTCTGGTGGCTGGGCCTTCAATGAGAGGGGGACCTTTTGGTTGTGCAGATCAGTTCTACCACATCTTTTGGTAGTCACCCTTCCCAGCCTAGCATCTTGATGGTAGGGTTCTCACAATGAGGGCTCTTTTAGCTGCATTAGCCAAACATATTGTTTTAGTGGCACCTACAGGTGTTATATTTATGACTTCTTACTTTTATAGGGTGTGACGCTCTTCATGGGGGTCTCTTCAGTTGTACAGTTTGACTAAGCAACACAGGCAAAGAAGGTTGCTCAGGAAGAGGGGTCTAGAGCCATTACAAAGAAAGTACAGTTCCAACAGCTCATCCCAGGCTGAAGACTCAAAAAAAAAAAATCAGTCACAGGATGATAATAAACTTTTCTGAATAATTAGTGTTGGTTGTACTTACAGGAGATTTTTGTACAAAGTGCCCCAGAGAGTTCGCTAAAATATGATAAACAGTGTTTCACTGGGAACTACTGACACATTATTAGACATTCATTACAAGAACTTCACATTTCCAATTAATGGAGAACTCCAATAATTAAATTTTGGGCAACATCAGAGTCAAAATAAAAAACACAATTTAGAGATTTTTAACCAACCAATACAGAAATTTGAAATCCCTCTTATACAAATGAAGAAGACAAGGGACCTTTTAAGTTCCTAAGAAATGGAGCTAGATGCTCTCATTCAGGCCTTTTCTCTGATGAGCTTGTAAGCAAAACTGCAAACAGGCTTCTCTTGTAAGTAAAGTATTGTCAGAATCTCCCCCCTTGGCCCCAGATTTGCATTCTCTACCTTAAATTTGAACTTGTGTCCCTCTGCACAAATACTTACGTGTGCTTCAAGGGCATATTTCTGTCCTCTCTAGTAATGGCCCTGTTTGCTCAACAATGTGATCTTTGAATATACGAATGGTACTACCAGTGCAGAAGCTGTTGCAGCTTCACAGTGCCATATAAGCAATGGTACTGGTATTACAATCAAAATTATGTTCTGACTGGTACACCCTTCTTGATAAGGGGAGTGTAAACTGTCTCCCACTTGCAAATCTGAACAGAATTTGATCATAAAACCACACTGATACATGTGTAGGTTGTTAATCTCTATATGGTTCTTTCTCCCAGCTAGTGTAAGCTGTGTACCACTTTGCAATTAAATTCTGACCCCTCCTATAGACCATATGGGGCATGTCTTCAGTACAGTGTGCTAGTTTTTGATCTGTTCTGACAGATAGTAACAAATGTTGCAGTTTTTCTTTGGGTCATGTTACTATTGTTAAAATCAGTACCTCTTTAATTGTTCACCAACCAGTCCTCCCATGGGATTTCCTTCACAAGTTTTCTAGCTCTTGTCACACATTCTGGATTATACCCCCCTTTGAAGGAACAATTCACTTAGTTTATCTAATCCTTCTAGATACGCTGCCTCATTGGAGCAATTCCTCTTTAACCTGACAACTGTCCTTTTGGGATATTTTACATGGTGTAACGTGAGTGGTTGTTGGTAAAGCAAAAAATGATGATCCATCTTCTTTCTTTAGAGAGAGTTCTTACAGTAACTTCATTGGTACCATGTATTTGAATTGACAAATCTAGAATGAAGACACAACGCATACTTAAGTCCAATGTAAATTTTAAGTTGGGATTTTTGTTTTGATAAGAAACAAACTGTTCCAGTAATCAAAGGACCCACACCTCACCAGGAAAATATCATGAATAAAGTGTCTGTACATATTCATCTGGTTCTAAAAGGGGTTTCCACTGGCTGTTGTCACATTCTCCTTCTCCTACAGTCCCAGAGATATGTTACCTTAATTTGTTGCAAACGTTGCCCCATAGAAATCCCCTAGACTTACAAAATGCTTAATTAGGAACTGAAGGAGTTAGAAGTAGGACTTTTTCAGTCAGTGTTACCAAAAAATCAATAAACTGTTGTGTATAAGTTGACTTTTTATACAATTCTTTCCTTAATGCAGATATTCTCCCCTCATGGGCTATATTCTTATATAATTCTTGCATACCAAGGGTACCCATGATTGTCTCTCAGTTTCTAGGTACATGAATGCGTTCAACACATCCCCAGTGTTTTTGTTATAACTAGAGAAAGAATTTGCAATGTCCCTGATGTGAATGTCCACAAGTTTCAACAGAGGCTCTGTTAAGGGGCCAAAACTGCACACAATCGGTCTGCAGATGGTTCCCAAAGAATTTTATGAACATTTGGAAGGCAGTACAGGGTAACCCAGACTGAGTTTTGAACAGTCAAACATTCATGTGTTTCCTTTGAGTTCACATTATTCTTGAATGTCCCGTTCAATAGCACATCAATTTCTTTTTTTAATTTTGCTGTGGGGTCAAAAGTTAAAGCTTTATAAAAGGTTAAGTTTGCTAGTTGCCTTAGGACTTGTTTTTCACACGTCATTCAGTTCATTGAGACAATCGCCTTTCCAGCCACCTGCTGGTTATAACATCACTTTGCAGTTCTCTTGCAATGTTTTTATTGCCTGTATTTTCCCTTTACTGCAGTTGAAATAGTGCGGGGGAGGGAGGAATTTCTGAGAGCCAAGTACACAGTTATTGCTCACAGGCCAGTTCAAAAGTCTGGACCACCAGATTTGCCAGGGTATAAATGTGGAGTTTGGCCTGAGAGTATGCATTTTCATATTTAGGATTTGACTGTCAATAAAGTTTCCAGTACTCACCCCATCCATTGTAGGCCTCATTTGTGTGTTCTCAGACCTCAAACCACTGTAATCCTCTCCCCCATTCTAGATTCCTTGTGGCAAAATGCTCTCAAATTTATTTTTCTTATAAAGCATTTAAAGTCATCCACATTATCAAAGTCCCATAAAATATTTGTAGACACAACTGAATGGCCTTTCTCAAGGGCTCTTATCTGAATGTTGGTAAGGGTTTAGCTCAAAATATTGATGACTACAGATTTCTCTGTCTGCAGCCCCTATCTTGTTACCCCTCTCCAACCTGTACTGCTGATGTCTGCCCTATTTGTATCCTGAATTCTGGCCTTGTCTTCCTGATTGAACTGCCCTGGCCCTGTGTTACTCTTCTTGGCCACCTTCTCAAAAGCCTTGCAATCTGAGGACTGTGGCATAATGGGTGCTCTGGCAGCTGTAATTGTTAGGGTGGATCTGCTTGTAAGCCAAGTTGATTCAGTTGTATTGTGAAGCTGTCCTGACTGCCCCCTTAAAAAGGAACTGGGTCTGAATTGTATGTGCTCATGTAGGTATCAGGTGCATTTTTAGAAGAGTGTTCAAGTATGGAGCATGGCAATTGGCTTTCGTGCTTGCTACAATAAAATATTCTACCTTTGAGGTAATCCAGATGGTCTCTTAAAAAATGACTTAGTTTGACTGTTTTTATCCAACTGTCATATTGCTTCACAGTCTCTTCCATTTATCTATGATATTCAGGATACTCAACTGAGGCAGCAAAGGTTTGTGAAACAAGAAATATGTGAGAATGAACTCCACTCAAAACCAAGTCTCTTTCAAGCAAAAACACTTTTTTATTTTCTTCAAATGCACAATAGGTCATCAGGATAACAGATACGTAGCTGATGCCACTTCATCAGGCCCAAACAGTGTCGGTTATAAATAAATTGAAAATATCACAAATCATTTTCCTTTTCATATTTAACATTCTTCTCTCTTTACCCAAAACTAAGACCTTTCCCCTTCACCAACAGGCATCCCATCACTCCAAATCTAGTTGTTTAACTCTCTATCATTATTCACATAATTAACTAAATGAATGCATATGTACAATCTAACATTTTATAGTGCCTTTAAAACTGATACAACAGCCTAAGTGACCTTAATCCTTGAATCCCTTATTTGCGTAATCTTCATTTTATCATACCTCTTGCAGTATATGCTTTTCATTAATCTCAATTCATGTTGTTTGTTAAGCCCTAGCAAGGCTGCCTGTAAATTGAAATGATAAAAACTTTTTCAAACTCTTGCTAATTCATGTACTGTATTTAAAACATATTAAAGGGATTTACCAACATTTGCCATAACAAATGGGAATAGTAACCCGTAGGTGTTTTCAATCAGTCTCTTACCATTCAGTGCTGTTTTCCATGAAAAAGAAATCCTTTTACTGTGGTGCTCCGCTTCCTTTGCATAACCTAACCTTTTTTTTCCTCATTGCTGCAACACCCAACTGTGACATCATACCAGGGAAACAAATGTATTAAAGGGACAGCGTCATGTTTTAATTTTAGATAGACCAATCAGCTATGTACTGTACCCACAATGCCTCAGTGTGTCAATTAATATACAGGCTATCATATTTCTGTGCTCACAGCATAAATATGAGACTATAGCCAGTATATTCAAAGCTTTGCACCACGTGCAAACAGTTTGTGCCCGGGTTAGCGTGGGGTTAGCACCTGCCTACAATATTCAAAACCTGAAATAGTGCCAGTATAAAGCATTAGTGCTAGCACAAAGAGATAATGCATGCAAGGGGAAAAGTAAGGGATGAGGACCTGCATAGAGACACAATGGTATATTCAAAGATATAGCATAGGCCACTTTGCTCAACACATAGTGTGGCACTACTTACCACCTATAAAAGGCTGGTCTTAACCCAGGGCAATCCACGGGTGGGGGCAGTGCTGCAAAACCAAGATGGCATTCGTCAGCATGCCAAGGAGAAGATACACTGCACACAGTTTGTACCAGCCCAGAGTCTCCTTTGAGAACCTGCCTGATGAACACATCATTGGCCAGTGCAGAATGAACAGGGGAATGTTTAGGCAGCTATGTGAACTCCTGCATGAGCAACTGCAGCCCAACACCAGATACAGTCATGTCGGCAGTGATGTGGTTTCCAGCCACAGGTATGTTCAAAAACCCTAAGGGAGACACCATTGGAGTATCACAGTCTGCCACCTTGCACCTCCTGAGCCAGTTCCTTGATGCTTTTCTGCCACATGCTGCTGAATTCATAGTATTCCCCAGCATGGCAGCAGAGCACAGAGTGCAGAGCAACCATGCAGCAGTTCTATCGCATTGAGCACCTACCAGTCATATTCAGTGCCATTGACTACATCCACGTTACCATCTGTGCACTGCCTAGTGATGGCAGTGATGTGTACATCAACTGGAAGGGATTCCACTCCATCAATTGCCAGGTGGTGTGCGATGCAACAGGGCACATCAGCAAGGTCTTTGCACAGTACCCAGGCAATGCCCACCATGCCTTCATATGGCATCAGTTAAGGCTGTGCCAAACATTTGAGGATGGCAGGATACCCAGTGGAAACCTTGTTGGTGAGTATTGGCTGCCATACCAATCAAATCACCAAAGTGGGGGACAGTGCCTAGCAACAGTAGACAAGGTGGTGGAGAGGGGACAGGGGACAAGGGGACAGCAATAGATGTGACATATATAGGCAATGGCTAGAAAGCAAGAAATTGCAGCTAACATGTCCACATATGTTCACAGTGGACAGTGCCTATCCCTTGAGACCCTGTCTCCTGACACCGGTCCTCCGTCCAACCAGTGGCTGAGAAGGAATACAATGAGGCACACACCACTACTAGAAACATCATATAGAGGGTCTTTGGCATGCAGAAGATGCAGTTCTGCTGCCTTGACCATTCAGGTGGTGCCCTACATTGTAGCTTGGAAAGTATGCCGTATATTTCTAGCATGTTGCATGCTGCACAACATGGTGCTAAACCAGACAGTGATCAGTGGCCAGAGGACCTGGGGATAGTAGAGCAACTCGAGCGGAGAGATCCTCGAATGGCCCAGAGGTCTCTGGAGCACCAGAGCAGCATAATGGGAACACAAGCATGAATGGGAAGGTGAGTGAACACAACACAGACAACCAGCATGTTAGGAAGAGTGCCTTTAATAAGTGTGACATACAATGAACAGTACAGAACAGTAACCACAGTGCAAACCCATATTATATCACACTACATAACTGTGCACAAGTGTTGGGTGTAAATGATGGCAGTGTGAAGTGAATGGCTCACATGGGTGGATGAATGAAGGGTGTGCAGTGTTCAGGGTATAGGTGTGAGGGTGTGCGTAGTCAGGATGTGTTATGTGGCTGGTGTGTGTGTGTGTCTGTGTGTGAGTGTGTGTGTGCGTGTGTGAGAGACAATGGCCCAGGGTGCATAGCAGCTGATAGCATCACTTGCACTTACCACCATGCACACAAGTCTCTTGTAAGTGGGACATGGAGGTTGGTGTGCTGTGTGCTGATGACACAGGAGGCGAGGACTGCAGGAAAGCCTGTCCTGCAGCACATCTGTGACCATGTTGAGTTGAAGCCTCAACCAGGGAAGCCGGTCGACCATGACACCATGCCCAGCCTATGGAGGACTGATGTGGCAGTTGAAGACCCTGATCCCACACCCTGTGTGCGTGATGCACACCAGGGTACACTCATGGACCACCTGCACTGAGTGGTGTTGGTGCCTTGCTGGCCCCCATGTCTGCAGGCCACACCACCTCCATGTGCTCCCTCATGACCACAGTAAGGTCACTGAAACACCGTTCTACAGTGATCAGTATGTGCATCATGCGCTTCTTTGCCTGCTGCTATGCACAGAGCAAGGCCAAACTAACCATCTCCTGTAACTGGGACAGTTCATGATGAACCTTTAACCAGAAGTCATGCAGGTCCTGCTGGGCAGTGGTTTGGGACTCCAGGGTGGCCCAGAGCATAGACTGAGTACCCTGGCAGTCTTGGCCTGGGGGTAACATTCCACCCAGGCCTCTGGGTGGGGATGGTGGTGGATGGTGTTGTTGATGGTGTTGTTGTGGTCATTGCTGCCACTGCTGTGGACTGGCAGGGGGCTGTGTGTGTTGCTGGGCTTGTGCTGCACCCTCTGACCTACAGCGCTTATCCAAAAGTGCCAGCTGGACAGCTTCCTGTCCATCATCACGCCACTGTGCCATGGTGCAATGGCCCGGGATGTCTTCCACCTGCCCTGCACCTGTGTGTGCGGACCCTGCAGTTCCCTGGCCACTGCAGCCATCCCCAATCCACCCACCAGCTGCTCATCATCTGATGGAGAGCCTCCCCAACCAAGGTCACTGCCCAGATGGAATGCGAGCACAGGGTCACATGTGATCTCCTCGACCTGTGCTTCTTCAAGGTCATCTTCATCATCATCCCCATAATCCACAATGGCACCCCCTGCCTGATGGGTAGCATGTCCTGGTGCCCATTGATGGTGTGTGTCCAATCCTGGTCCAATGGTTACTCCCATGACTGATGTCAATGGGACTGCCTGTGTGACATCATTCACATGTCCCTGCTCCTGTTGTGACACAGTTGGATGCCCACTCTGCACCGTGAAGCAAATGGAACAGTGACAGAGTCCTGTACTGCACACTGGTATCCAAAACCACCACCAAAACATGCAGCACCCAACAGTGGGGATCATGCAGACAGCCCATGCACATCCCCCTGTACAGACCACACGTATGATGCTGCATCCAGTGTGGATACACCACCCAACCAGGGCACACAGCAAATGGTGCAGCTGTACACTGGGGACTGCTGTGCACTACCAACACATGCACACAGATGTGTCACACAACACCCGGTAATGCACCACAACATTCCCATGGGTGTGTGTGTCTGCTGTGTGTGACAAATGCAACTGGGCCACAGCAGTGGAAAGGTGACAAATAGCCACTGTAGTTGACATGAAGATAATGGTGTGGTAGTGTCAAGTGCATACCTGCCCTGGGGGTTATCAGCTGTATCTCACATCCCCACCATCGATGCCCTCCACTGCCACTGCCCTCAGGGTCGAAGCCACCATTGCCTGGATGGGGTCTCAGTCTCACTGGTTCATGGTCTGTGGTCCTCCCCCTGTCTGCAGGTGGTGCCTGAGCCATTGTGCCTCCTCCTCCTCCTTCTTTGATTTCTGCAGTAGATCATTCCACCTCTTCCTGACCACCTCAGTGCTGCATCCATGGCCACCCACAGTGCTGATCTCTGCTGTAATTTTGGCCCACATCTGGTGGACAATGGCATCAGAAGGCTTGTTATGCTGCATTGCCTACTCCCTCACTTTATAGCCATGGACTAGGGCCCTCAGCTCATCACCAGTGAACTTGTGTGCATGGAGACGTGCCTGCTCATCTGCAACACCTGTATGGGACAGATGGAGTGGTAGTGGTGAGTTACAGGCAGTGACATTGTGCATTTGTGTGGTTATGCACCTGATGGACATGGCACCAGACTGATCAGACAGGCCATGCCAGGCTCTGTGTACCTGAGGTGCCTGACTGCAGTAACACCCAATCTAGCACATAGTCCACACATGGCCACAGTGTACCATTCCAATGCCTCCCATGCCCTTGTCTGCATGTAATGCAGCACCAATCACATGCTGTCACCGCATGTGCATTGGTGGGAACCCTATATGCCATGCAGGTATCCGGCTGGGTATGTGTAGTACCCAGCACATGGTAGTCACGTATTTGCACAGTACATTAGCCCCATGGGGTCTATGAGGCTGTCATGTTGCACATTCACACATTGCTGGGGACACATGGGGCATGTGGCAGGATGTTGCTGCCTTCCACCATGGCACAGCACATGCCGTGTGGCACACACATGCCCCTGCAGCTGACCACCTTCCCCATTCACCACCATCAATGTGTATGTGCACCCCACTCAGCTGCCCATGATGGACCTACACCACTGACATTGGCACTGTGTCCTGCCAACCCACACCATGGTGGTGTATGCCACCTGCGACCAGCTGCACCAGTCCCGCCCTGCCAAATAACAAGGCAATGTCCCATGCAGTGCAGTGGGGATGCATGTGGTGCAGCACCACTGAGGCACCGAGAACCCGAGACCCCCCTAGTTCCCCCCATACCCTGTTGCACCAGTGATGTTGGAAGTGTGCAGTCATCTGTGTCCCACAGTGCAGTGTAACAAAGACACCCATTCTGCCACATGGCATGCCCCATGTGTAGAGTGAACACTGTGACAGTGTGGCCCAAGCTGCAGGCCTGCAGCATGTTGGCCTACAGTGCAGTATACACATAGTCCCACAGACACCACAGCAACATGCCACACAACAGCAGCATGCTCGGTGGGTGTACTAACCTGCATAGGCCTGTTGTAGCTCCTGGGACATCCTGCAATCTGTGTTTTCCAGCAACTTCCTCCGTAGCAGTGCAGTTCCTGTCAGCTACAGAGGTGGATCACTGTTTGCCCTTAAATAGCACGGCTGGGCAATCCACCTAGTTAGCCATTCAAATCAGGCTGTAATGATATGTTAATGTGTCTGTTTGCCTGACAATTACACAAGTATCCTCATTAGCATACATCCTTTGAATATAGCAACTATTAGTATCGGGCAAACTGTTAGTGCCAGGCAAATGGTTAGCACCTGGCAAACCGGACCATCATTTGCACAGCTCTATTGCATTAGCACCACACTACAGGGTTAATGCATGGTGCAGTAGCACATGCGCACAATGGCCTCCTGTCAAGGGGGTCATGGTGGGGTCACGCATGCACGGTGCATGCGCTTCCTGATAGTGTGGCACTAACATGATAGCACAGCTTTAGAAATGCTCAACACCATGCAATGCAGCAGTAACAGCACCTGGCAAGGGAGCATTGCAATGTGTGGCAATCATGCTAAGGAGGTGCCCTTTCAAGCCAGGTCAGACATTATTTAGGAGTATGACTTAACACAGGAGGCTGAGGGCAGTTGTCCACAAGGACAAGAGGTGGGGGGGATTTGGATACTGCAAATCTTGTGGAGTTGGTTCAGCAAAGGCACAGGTGACTGTTCAGGGAGGTGAGGGAGGGTGACATACCCTGTAGATAGGTCTGGGCATCCATTGCCCATCACCTGTCTGGCCGGACAGGGATAGTCAGGGATGGGGAGAAGTGCCACCACTGGTACGTGGATCTGAAGCGGAAGTAGCCCAGCCAGCTGGAGTGCTTCAAGTGCATGGTCCAGGACGGGACTGTGCCTGTGCCAGGTAAGTGTATTGCAATGCCACGAGTATGCATGCCATCTATGTGTGTGCATGCATGTGTGTGCCTGCACATGTGTCTGTATATGTGCTTCAGTCTGTGTAGGTGCGTGTGTATGCGTCCCATTACATCTGCATGTCACTGCTGTGTGTGTTCTGCCCATGGTTGCCTGCATGTGGCAGCAATCCACACCCCCACTGGCAGGCAGCCATGCCTGGTTTGCACAGCTTCTACATGACAGGGCATTGTTGCTTCCAACATACCTATGTCCAGGGTTGTGCATGTAACAGATGCCACAGTGTGGTCTTCACACTACTCTGGGGGTGGGCACACACACCTGCATGCTCTGTGACATGCCACATATGGTGGGGGTGGGCTGTGATTTAGAGAAACTCTGTGTATCATGGGCATTGCTGGGGCATACCATGGCATTTCCACAGGTACTTACAGTAATGTACCCTATTATCCCTACTGAGCACAGTGGCAGGAGTGGGGATGGAGACAAGGCCCAGGAAGATGGTCAGGGAGACAGAATCCATGGTGACTGGCAGAGGGTGCCAGCCATGGCCCAGTGAGTGGAGGAGAGCAGTGATGGGCAGCAGGGCATGTTGTGTAAATAGGTTGGTTTCACACTGTCCTGCATGTGCAGTGGGGAGTATGTGCACGATTCGCCATTGTGTCCTTGGCGTGCACACAGCTGTGTACCTGGTACACTGTTGTGACATGTGGATGGGGATGGGCATGGGCAATTGCATTGGCATGGGGTACTGTGATCCTGGATGGGCACATAGCATTGTGCCATCCTGCTTTGGGGGGGACTTGGGCAGTGGTACTGTACTGTCATGGATGTGCTATTGTTGTGGGTGTGTGTGCCTGCCACATACACTGCACTTCTCCAGTACAGGCTGAATACCATCATACAGTGGTGTGGCTGGGGCAATTCCTGTGGTGGATATGCTCTGCTGTGTGCCCCATAACTGTGTTCTCTTGTGCACAATGTCTCAATGTGTGTGACATTCAATTGGTTAGATGTGGCCTGGGCTACTGTCCTGGTCCCCTCGAGGGCTGCTTGTGTGGTTGCACTGTGTCACTGTGTGCTCCACTGGGCTGTTTGGAATGCACCAGTTCATGGTGTTGCTATTAGCCTGCCATTCCTGTGCCTGTATTTTGTCTGCGTGGGTGGTGCCTGTGTTGTCATGCTTCAGCATACAGGCGCGTGTCTGGTTGTGCAGATCATTCTCCATTGTATTGCCAGATGGGAATGGTTGTTGGGACATGCTGCTCACCCATGGGCTCTCCACCTGGGGTGTTCATTGTGCTTCCTTGTCAATGTACCGTCCTGACATGGTTCCGCTTCCTCCTCTAGGCCATCAGAGCTCACTGTTGGCCACATGGCCAGAGGAGACAGAGGGGAGGGATGACCTGCTACACCGCCTGGTTTGTCAGCAGAGGACAATTATTGAACAGCAGGTGGTCCTCATCATGGAGACTTGTCAGGTGGCTATAGTCCTGGAGGCATGGCTGCTGGACCCATCCAGCATGCAGCATTGAGGATTTTCCCTTTTTTGTTTGCTTTATCCCCTCCCCCCTCACTGGACTGCTCGTTTTGCTGCTGCTTTCCTTTCCTGTTTGATTTCTGTGTCCCCTTCCCCTTTCTCTCCATTTTCATTCCAGTTATTAATACTTGTAGTTGTAGTAGTTGTTTTAGTAGTGGTAGTTTAGTTTTTTTTTTAGTAGTCATAGTGATAGTAGTGTTAGTTTCTTGTAGTAGTTGTAGCTGTAGCAGTAGTTGTTGCAGTAGTAGTAGCAATAGCAGTAGCAGTAGTAGTAGTAGCAGTAGCAGTAGTAGTAGTAGTTGTAGTAGAGGCAGTCATAGTATTAATAGTAGCAGTCATAGTAGTAGTAGTAGCTGTAGTAGCAGTAGTGGTAGTAATAGTCGTAGCTGTAGTAGTAGTAGTAGTATATTTTGTGTTAGCATAATCAATGCTTGTTGTATATATTGTTGTTCTTGTTAATGTTGTTCTGTTGTTTTTGAATATACCTTTCATAAATTCTTTGTACCTTATTACATTCCACTTTCGTGACTTTACTGTGT
Organism: Neoceratodus forsteri; assembly: GCA_016271365.2. Taxonomy (NCBI): domain Eukaryota; kingdom Metazoa; phylum Chordata; order Ceratodontiformes; family Ceratodontidae; genus Neoceratodus; species Neoceratodus forsteri. Next base: position 601,666,465 of record CM057449.1, on the reverse strand, counting down.
CCGGTATTGTATTTGGGTGCATGGGTTTTTTCACGGGTTTCTATTGTGCTTTGGTTTCCATCCATGGGTCCTGGGTGTTACTGGGCATTGCCATGGTCAGGTGTGTGTCATATTCTGCTTTCTGTGCTGCTGTCCAATCTTGAGGTCACATTCAGAGCTGTACTTCTTTGTGTGTGCTCCAGGGTGCAGCAGGCTCACCTCTGCACTATGTTCCTTTGGGTGTTTGCACTCCCTGACTGACTGCTATATTCAGAGTTGTCTTATTTGCTATATCCGATGCTGTCTTACTTCCTGGGCTAATTTAGCACTGCCCTCCCAGCCCAGTTTCTCCAGCTTCCTTTGCATGCTATATTCAGCAGATTTAGCACCGGGCTAATCCTTTTGAATATAGCGGGCTATTGGTTCCAGGCTAATTCAGAATGCTGGGCAGTGCTAATTTAGCATGGGGCAAAGTTTTGAATATCTGGCTTTATATCTCTCAGTAAGGAGTCTTGTAACTAGATACGGAATGCGCAATCCATTGTTGTGAAAATAAACATACAAAAGCTTATATTGCTGACACCACTACAGAAATATGAGACAGCATCTCACAGTAAGGAAACTGGAAATCAGCAGGGTTCGACAAATCCTATTGCCCGACATCCCGGGCTACCAGATACAGTGCAGGGACAAGCACTTTCTGTTGTGCCACCTGTCCACGGGCTAGCACTGATTTAAAAATCTTTGCTGCAGTTCTACCTTCCACCAGTAGGGTGCTCACTGCTTCAGCTGTGCAACTACTGGTCGGGAATGAGCGGTGAGTGTATGAGCTTGCTCAGCCTATGGAAGCCTATGGAAGTGGCATCAGGAGCGAGCGCGAGCAGCATCTCGTCAGAGGAAAATGGAGGAGGAGCAAGCTGTTGGACTGGCAGGTGTGGGGCCAAAAGAGGAAGACAATCTTGAACTGTAAGTGATACAAAGAATGCCCATTGGCTGCGGTGGTGATTTGGCGCATAGTGGAGACGTGTATTGCATTAGAGCCCTTCATTCACTGTCTGTTGGTGGAGACTAGAGGATAAACAAATTAAACAGTCCGTTGTTGTGGATATCGGAGAGTGGGGACTGCGAGTGCAACCTTTCTTTGTGTGTGTGTGGAGTGGACTTGACTACTCGGGAAAACAAATTTAAAACTGAATTAAGGAGGGAGGGTTGGTGAGAGTGAAGAGCGGGGAGGAGGGAAGGCAGGAGCTAGGAGGACTAAGGAGTGGGGGCAACATGGCTGAGCACTGTTAACTGCACACAAGTGCATTAGTGCAGCAGACAAGCAAGCCATGCCAGTTTTGCCAAAATTAATGAAGAAGAGATAATCTGAGTAAATAAGGAGTGTGCAGGCAGGGTAAATAAAATATTGAGAAGAGGTTAGGTTGGGCATAACAGGGTGAAAGCAAACCAAGGTGCATATAAAATAAATTAAGTAGGCAGTATAGTGCAGTGGTCTAAGGCTCTGAGCTGCAAATCTGGTGACATCCAGCAGACCAGACCTGGGTTTGAATCCCACAGCTTCCACTTGCATACTGCCTGAGCAAGTCACTTAACCTCCTTGTGCTCCCAGGTCACTTAGCTTAGTGTGCTATACCTGGTTAAACAACTAAAAAAATAATTGAAACAAGGAGAAAAGGAAACAAAACAGAAACTTGGGAGGGGGGACTGTCTGGTACTGTCTGCCATCTGTGACAACTGAGAACTGACTACAGAAAATAAAAAGGAAGAAAGCAAGGGCAGGGGACTACTGCTGTGGGGCGGGGAGCTTTGTGTTGCCCAGTGCCCGCCAGTAAAAACAGCAGTTTATTTGACTACTAGCTGCATAAACAAAGAAAAAATAAAATAATAAAAAGAAAGCTAAAAAAAAGAAAGAAAATAAGGGAAGAGGCCGGTGGGCTGTTGGGAGAGGATAGCGCAGATACAGAGATTGTGTGTAAAGGAGTGAAGGAGGAGCTTGGAGGGAGGAGGGGTGAAGGAAAGGACTGACTTGAGAAAGTTAGTAAAAAAAAAATAGTATAGTAAGAAATAGGCCTATAACTCAAACTGTGTGGTGTGGGGCTATGCAATGGGCTTAGTTGGGCTGTTGGAGAGATTTTGTGAAAAGGTGAAGGACCCAGTGTCCTGCAGCCAGTTGGTTGGCTTTTGGCTGAAGTACCAAGAACAAAAAGAAATATAGTAAAAAATATATATAATACAAGTGTAAGTAATAGTAAAATAAGGGAGCCTAACTGCGGGGTGGACTTGGGCTGTGCTGGGAGAGAGGAGAGTGAGTGACTGTGTGGAGAGTGTTCTGCAGCCAGCTGCCTGACTTGTTACAGGACAAGACAACTTGCAGTGTATAGAAAGAAAAACCCAGCCCATGAGCCCACACTAACCACCAGTGAAAAAAGGACACACAGACACCAGTGTTTAAAATAAGTTTATTATTATTGGTTCCATTAGTCTTTAAAAAAAAAAGTGACCACCAAATTTATATGGACAATATGCAGATGAACAAAGCTAAACAACAAAGTCTCTTGTCTCTCTGGTCAGCAGCAGCACCATCTTTTATGAGACAAACACAGTCTGGTACTACTTCCACAGATAAAAGTCATGAAACTTAATCTGCATCTGTGGTTCTGGATATAACTGCTGACCAGGTACTTGATGTAAACAGAGAAGCCCTAGTAGCCTTATCTCAAAAAGCCCCTGTGTCACTTGCTAAGAAACGTAGTTTACTGCTTGATAATGAGGTGGCAGTTGGGAGTAGTAAAGACAAGAAATATGACCAAGAGAAAAGGGCCAGACTATTTCAGTGTCATTGGCTGTCCACTTATAAATGGTTGAGATACGATGATAAAAAGGGGCTTATGTACCGCACACTATGTAAAAAGTATCCCAGTATTGCAACTCCAGCATTTTCAAAAAAAACAAATGTCTTTGCCACAGGCTCTAACAACTTTCGCATTGAGTCACTACATGCACATGAAAAATCCAATCCATGATGCTATGCCAGAATCAACATATTCTGGAAAGTGGCCAACGAGCAGTATGTTGTGAGATTAGTGAGTCACCACTTTACCAAGCCTTTGCACAGTTGGAAGAGGCCACAAAAGCAAAGATGAGACGCCTGTTTAACACAGCGTATTCCATAACCAAAAATCTTTGCCCTTTCTCAGACATGGGTGGCTCTGTGAATTACAGGAAAAATGACATTAAGCTAGGTTCTAATTATACTAACGATAAAGCGAGCCAGGGACTTTTGCAGTGCTATTTCAGCAGTGATATCCAGAACCCAGATGCAGACTCTTGCTAATGTTAAGTATGTGACAGTTCTTGCTGACGGCAGTACTGATTACAGTATAACTGAGTGGGAAAATGTTTTCTTAAGGTTTGTTGAACCTAATTCAAAACAGGTGCATACATTGCTTATCCAATCTGTGCCACTGGAACATGCACATGCAGAAGGTGTATTCCATGCAATATCAACTGCATTGGAGTCAGTAAATCTTCCTCTCAGTAATCTACAAAATGTTAACAATCCAGGACCGCTTCTTATTTCAACAAATTTTGATGGGGTCAGTGTCATGATGGGCGAAAGAGGAGGAACCATAGCAAAATTGCGGGAACACTGCCGTCCTGAAATAATTGCGATGCACTGCATTGTCCATAAGCTAGAGCTGGCAGTTCTCGATGTGTTAAAAAAAATCCATTTGTATCAAAGCTGGAAAGTACTCTCAAGGGAATATTTAAATTTTATCACTATAGTCCCAAAAAATGAGAGAGCTCCAAGAAATTGCTAATGTGATGGATACTGATCTCATGACTTTACTGCAATTAAACAAGGAGATGGCTTGCCAGTAGGTCACGTTCGGTACATGCAGTTCAGGATAACCTACCCACTGTTGTACAACACCACATGCATCTTTGACTGCTGGTGGTGATGAAAGTTCAAAACAAAGGGCCTCTTAAAAGAAAACACAGAGTGTGCAGTTTGTAAAAGCTATCCATATACTGCAAGATTTCCTGCCAATACTAAAAACCTGTCACTGCAGTTTCAACGAGATGACATAGTAATACTGGAAGTTCCATAACTTGTTGAGACCTGCCTACTCCAGCTTATGGAACTGAAAACCATGCCAAGGCAATACATGGCAGCTTTCCTCAGCCATTACAAACCAGAACAGAAATGTATGGAATATGTTGTGACAAAGAGGGAGGAGGAGAAGACTGTTCATTTCCATTCAGAGGCAACTGCACCGAAATCAATTTTGTGACAGATGGACAACTGCAGACTTTAATAGATGCAGCAATAATGTATATTGACAACAGATTTAAAAAATTCTCAGAGGTGCCTCTCAAATGGTTCAGCTGCTTAGATTTTAAGCAGTTTGATCTGCCAAGAGAGCAACTAGCAGTGTTTGGGACCTCTGAACTTGCAAACCTGGCAGAATATTTTCACTTTTTCACGGAGGAGCAGCAGGAACATATAAAGTCAGAGTATGCTGCGTTTAAAACAATATTGAAATCTGCCATTGAAAAACCCTATTTGCAGGTATATACCAGATTACTAAAAGAAAAACCACCCCAGATTATACACATTCTTGACCTAGTTGAAATACTCATGGCAATGAGTGTATCGACTGCAAAATGTGAGAGAGTTTTTTCTGTTCAGAACCTAATCAAAACAAAAATCAGGACAAGGCTGGCTGGTGATTCACTACAGTCTCTCCTGCAGATTGCAGTAGAAGGTCCTGAACTGCATGACTTTGATTCGGATCCAGCAATTAACCACTGGCTGCTCTCTGGTCCAGGCACTCGGCATGTTCGTGGGTATGCTGTTGCTGCTGATACATTATCTTCTGGTTTAGCTGCTTCTGCTGCTGATGATCTTCTTGATGCTAGTACTCCTGCTCCCAGTGCCCCATCATCTTCTTCCTGGCCTAGCCCTTAATCACCATTTCATGTTCTTCTCAACCAACGGCCTAGCTGGTTTTGGCTTGTCCTTAACTAATTTTGTAACATTTCTCCAATCTCTTCTAATATAGACTTCTGCCTGGGGTGCCTTAGTGTCCGGCCTGTACTACCCTGGCCTGTATTAACAAAAAAATATATGAAAATATTGTTTTTCCTGATTTATGAAGTTCTTCTACATCTCTCCATCCATCCTATGAAATAATAGTACAACATATAAGCCCTGCCACACAGCTACACCATTTAACTTACTTCTGTTAAGTCGGTTGAATATTTCAATTGAAATGTACTGGACTACCACTCGGAACTCGAGGACTACCATTTTTGTCAAGGCCACTTGTCCTGGACTAGCATGAGATTTTAAAATTTGTCAATTCCTGGAAATCAGGTTATTATTTTACCCACAATGCCTTGTTATGTACATTTACATATAAGAGCTCACTACTATCAACATATGGGACTGTACTTCTGAGTAAGACGCATTTAAGTCAACGTTATAAATTATCCAGAATTCCTTGTTGCTCTATGTAAAACATTGCCAGTTCCCTGGTATTACATCATTCTGGGTGTGGCCACACACAGAAAACTGGAGGACAAAACACTGATAAAACACAAAAAAATTACTATAACAGATTTTTTTACAAAATAAATTGCAGCTACATCATCTGAAGCATGGCTGGCAATGGCATACTATGTGAAAAAGGCATTTGGGGAACCTTACTATACCACTTTAAACTTTCAAGAAAGAGTCCTTATATAGAGTTCTAGGACTCTTCCTCCCTTAGCACTCAAGTAGTTCAATTTCTTTTCATTATTAACCTGCTTTCAAACAAAAATGAAAAAACTTTTTTTAAAACCTCTGACAGTTTTACTATTTCAAAATGGTGGCTGGACTCCATGTTTAACCTCACCTTCATTTTAGTCTTCTAGCTTTTTATATTCTTGTTAAGCCTGCTGTGACAACCCACCTCTCCCTCTGGGCTGAAACAGCTTTTAGAGAGGTGTCTGTCCTTGGGTATTTGCTGCCACCAGCTAGACTGTCTTTTGGCACCTCCTTCAAGCTTACAAACTTGAATAATTAAACGTGCAATTGCACAAGTTAAAGTCTGGTAGTGTGTCTCTCTCAGGTGGCAGATGCTACACAGAATTTACCTCAGCCAGTGGAAACCAAATATTATCTTAAAAAAATGACATCACAGTCACAACTGTTGAGCAAATAAATAGCTTTTTACTTAACAGAAAGTGCACTGTGCATTTACAGGATATATATTTACAACACAAGAGAATAACACTCATACAGGAAAAGTAAACAAATATTTTAAATAACAGATGGCAAAAGAAAACGACTATTACTGCAATATGCTAGTACTAAATTTACCCTTTCCTGTCCTTACAAGAGACAATGGACCCTATTCTAACTGCCAGCTCTCACGGACATAGCTAAAAGGGTAGGCACTCAAGCTTAGATTCTCCCTCCAGCTTCAGAATAGGAAGACCACTCGTCATTGTCTTTCAGCCTCTTATATATTCTCCTGGGAATAGGTAATGCCTATTCCCCCTTTGAATGCACCAACCATCTAACATGTATGTATTTAATTGTCCCAATCAGACTGAACACCTATCAGTGACCAATTATATTCCCTTTTAACCTTAAGTTTATATTTGAATGAACCAATCCATTCAAACTGGCCTGTGTGTGTGGACAGGTCTGTGTGTGTGGAGATGTCCACTGAGATTTATGACCCAGCTCTTATCTAGCAGTTAGGGAGGACTGAGAATTCCGTAAGCTGGAATTCTCAGCTTGCATGAGTGTGTTTTTTTTCAGACTGCTAAAAATATAAGGCACCTGCAGAATCCAAACCATTAACTCTTTCCTTACCATTTCTGTCACAACTACAACAAAAAGGAAACACAATGCTCCTTAATTCCCTCTTTCCATGATGAAATACAGCATTATAATGCTCTAATTATATTTCCTTTCCAAGTTTAAATGTTGGTACTCAGTCAGAGAGCTGTTGAATTCTCAGTATTCAGCCACCTCCATGGTGCTTGGAGAGGCTGCTATTGTGACATGTGTGGTTTAAATACCACTGATTGATGGGGAACCAATGTCACCAGTGATGTCATTAGTGACATCACTGCCCACCTACTCATGGGCGGTGCCTTCATGAGCTGCAGAATGCAGGTATCAGACAGTAACAGTGGCTCAGTGGGTAAAGGAATTCAGTGGGACCACTGAGTACACATGCTATGTCTGTAAAGTGGTTTTCCCCCCACCCTTGGCTATAAGTCCTGAAAACATTTATTTGTTTTTTCTTATTCATTTATTTTTGTTGTATAGTTTTAAACAGTGAAGCTCTCCTTCCTTTGCATATATGAAACCATTTAAACCAACATGTCATGCCTTTAAACACACATGTTGTAGTGATGATTAGGCAGATCCAGTGGTCTCCACTCTGCAAAATGGTGTGTACTCAATATAAACTGAAAAATCCTTAGTCCATATTGTCAAAATCTCCAGCTCATTATAATATTTTACTGCTAATCTCTCAATCAGTGATCAGAGTTTTCAAAATTCCATTGGGCTCATTTTTACCAGTACAGGTCCCAATCAAAAGTTTCATTAAGTCCAATGTTCGGGTTTAGACAGTCCATGGCAATGATCCAGAACACTTCTCTTTTAAATAGAAGATCATCCCAGTTTATACTGCTGCCCTGTTGTTCCTCCATTCTTTCTATCCCACAGAATCTCAGTCAGGTCTCAGACTGTCCCACTGTACTGAAATGTTGAGCCACTGATGAATTAGGGTCCTTTATCCTAATATCACTTTTATGCACATTTATGCAGTTTTTAAGTTCGCTTTTCATTTTGCCCACATATATTCTGTCACATGGTCATTGTAAAATGTATACAGCATGATCTGATTTGCAGGTGATGTGTTGTTTGATCCAGTGCTTCTGACTGGTATAAGGGTGCTCAAAATAGAACGTTATACTTGTGTTTCCACACTGAAAACAATGTCCACATGGAAAACTTCCATCTTTCAATGGTCCAAGAAGGAGCTGTCTAGAGTTTGGTTTTGGGATAAAGTGAGCAGTATGTACCAATTTGTCTCTCAGTGTGGGGTTACTTTTGGGATGCAGCAAGAGGCCACTCTCTAAACCTCCTGCTTTGTGTGTCCCATTTGTAAAATATGCCTATTCTTCATCAGAATCAACTGAATGTCTCCAGTAATGTGGCTGTATGCAGTAGAAAATACTATTCTGTTCTGTGTCTCCTTTTTTTCTTTATGTTGTAATAACTCCCCTCTAGGTGTTCACATCACTTCATTCACTGCCTCCTTCTCACTTTCTCCCTTCTGTATCCTCCATTCATAAAATGTCTAGTTATAACTTCAGTCTCTTTCTTAACTTCATTCTCTGTACTGCAATTCCCCTTTGGCCCTATTATCTGAGATTTGGGGATACTATCCTTAAGCTTCATATCATGGAAGCTCTTATAATGCAATAAAGTATTTCTGTCTGTCTGCTTCCTGTACAGTTTTGTTTCCAGGTGGTTCCCATTTTTGTAAATTAGCAGGTCCAGAAAGGAGACTTGCTCCTTACTTGCCTCCATAGAGAATACAAGATCTTGGGTCCTACTGTTTAGGTAGCTTTTTTAATCTGTCCAACTCTTCCTTTGTACCTTCCCAAAGAAGAATATTTGTAGATTACTGGGCAACCTGAACCACCTATTGGCGAAAGCAAAGGTTTGTATCAATATTTCTTTCTTTATCACTTGTTTGACCTCTGATTTGATTTCTTTGGCATCACTTAAAATAAGTTTTATGAGCCCCACTGATGACTCAAGTAGGAACAGTTATCAATTGGTTAAAAATATATCCCTTTTGGTGAAAAATGCTGGTTGCTTTACCAGTCCAAACCTCTCAAAGACTCAAGTAGATGGAGTTGTCAAGTGGGATAAAAAGCTATTCCTTTTGGTGCAAAACACTGGTTGCTTTACCAGCCTCAAACCTCTTGATACCCTATTGATGCTAATGTAAGCTTCAAGCATCACCCTTTGCCAATAAAGTCTTCTTGCTCATAATGCCACTCTTTCTAGCTGTATAAAGGTGTCCCAGATTGTGTTTGCTGTTTCTCATGTTGTAGTTACATTGTGGCTGATGTTGGTTTCTGTCTGTTTCATAGAGAGTAGGTAGTTCAATTCCCCTTCCCTGTAGAATAGGGAAAAAGTAAAACTGGTAGTATGAGTATATTGATTTGTGGGCGTCTGTTGCTGCTGTTGTTGTCTGTATGAAGTGGAAGACATACTATACCCTAGAGTCCCTCCTCCATGCAAACCATGAAAAGTCTCAGTACAAGCAAGAAGGTTGCTCAGGAGGGTGGTCTGGGGCCATTGCAAAGAAAGTACAGTTCCAACAAGCAGCTCAGCTCACATACAAAGACTCAAAAATCTGGATTCAATGACAGGATAAGGATAAACACTTTATCAGTAGTGTGCCGTGACTTTTTTAGAGAGGCATGCAATGGATGATAAGGGAAATTATAAAAGGCCAGGGCTCTGGGGGCCACCTATGCCCCCAGAAGCTATAGCAGTTTTCATGCTTTGTGGTGCATTTTGTGGTGCATTTTGATACATTTTAGAATGTGTATGTCACCACCACCACTACTCCACTGCAAAGGATGCAACAATAGGGTCCCAAGGATAAAACCATGGGGAACCCCTAAGTTCAGAGATTTTTTTACCTTGCAGTGTGCACCACAACATCTAACCTTTTGCATTATGTTGGCAAGGAAATCAGAGACTGGCAGCCTGGCAGCATAGACTAGATGTTGGAGCAACAAGCTGTGAATGAGCCTGGTACATCCAGCAGACCTAGGTTTGATTTCCACATCCTCCTCTTGCATACTGTGTGACTCTTAGAAAGTCACGTAACCTCCCCAGTGCTCCCAGGTCACCACTGAAAATAGGCATTTTGCCTAAGCATCCTGTCTGGCTTCCCCAACCAAATCTCTGCAGGGGCCTCAGCAAGAACCTGTAAACTGCAGTGTCTGTTAAAAAAGTGATTCCAGGCATCTTACATATGTACAGAATTGCTAGCAGATTAGACCTAATGGTCTGTCACGTCTACCAGAGATGCAGCTCACTGTTTGGTTACTGCTGCTGCTTCACATTCCTTCTTGACCCCTTACTTCCAATCCCACCACCCAGAGTGCCCCTACTGTTGTAATTCCTGCAACCTTGTACCATGCCCCTTTACCTGCCCACCCCTTCTTGAGACCTTCTACACTTTCCATCTTTATCAGCTCCTCTGGAAGTGCATTGCAGGGTGCCACTACCCTCTCTGTGAAGTAATTTCTCCTCACTTCCCCTCTGTAGCTTCCCCCATTCTAGTTTTAGACTATTGCCTTTCATAGTCCCCTCCACCTTTAGCTTGAGAAGACCATCCATTTTTTCTCTATTTATCCCATTCAGATACTTGAAGGCCTCTATCATATCTCCCGTGTGCCTTCTGTCCTCCAGGGAGTGCATGTCCAGCTCACTAAGTCTATCGTCATATGACATTTCTCCCAGACCACGGATCATCTTTGTCATGATCATCTTATAAAAGTTTTTGACAGTACAGGGGCGAACTGGGTTACAGGCCAGGGTGCTACCTGATGAGGACAGGCCACAGCTGACTGAGGTTCTCAGTGCCTGCTTACCTGAAACATACTTATTGTCCCTAAACTAACTGTAGTTATGCTACTTGTCCTAAACTAGGAGGGGAGGATCTGACCTCTGTGGTTGGGGGTGGGATACAGGGGGACAGGGCAGGAAGGGGATTTGAATCTGAGAGGCTGGGAGAACCACTAGCCATCACTACAGGGAAGGATTATTATTGGCAGGGGGGATTCGAACTTGAGGCAAAGGTCCTGATGACAAAGTGTGGTACTTAAGGAAATAATACTACTGAGGGGTTAAACAAGCCATTAAGCCATGAATCTGAATGGATTAGTGGCCTTTATGAGTTTGTTCAGTCCTGATACGGTATTATTTCATGAGTATGCTGCACTTTGCCATCTTTTATTGTATATAATGTATTAGGTTGGACAATGTTTGCTGTGTCCATTGCTTTTCCATAGTGTAGGGCTTTTCCATAGTGTAGTGGTGGTATAGGGTAATGTTTTTCCATTGTGTACTGTGATTTCCTAGGGACTTCCTGTTTTGTCCCATAAGTGTTTGCATAGTGATTGGATCTCCTATAAAAGGAGGCATGGCTCTAGTGGTCTTCCCTCTAGTGTAATGGTGGATGCCGTGTGTTGCAATCAGCAACACAGAAAATGGCTTGTGGTCATCAGCATTGTGTGGTCTGCTGGGTAACAGCCTGGTTTGCAATCAGGAGCAGCTGTATTGATAGGCAGGGCAGCCTTTACTACTGCGGAACCTACTGGGAGCATTGTGGGACCAGGACTACATGGAACAGCAGCAGTAGTAACATCATAAAGAGCCTATCTGGAATATGCAGACTCAAAGCACAGCATTGATTGGTGAGTGAGATGGAAGGGATGGATGAGTTTTTAGTGTAGTCCTGGGTAGTTTTCTGCAGATAAAATTTGTGGGCTTTTAGGATGTCTGTTCTGTGTTTTATTAAGGATCTTGTTACAAGTGTTACTAAGGGGCTTTTTATTTATTTATTTATTAGCTTTTGGTAACCGGGTAAGTGCGCTAGGCAACAGACCTGCCTATTTTCAGGCACGACCCGGGAGAGCACAGGACATTGGTTACAATATGCAGAAATGCACAGACATAATATAGGTGTACAGGAGCAAAACAAGATATACATTGGGTAGCACAGTAATAGTTACATAAGGGTACATTTTAGGCATAGATCATAATAAGCATGTAAAATAAAGCAATTAGGGTAACCATAAGACAGCTGAGGACAGTAAAGACATCAAGGTTCATAGCCACCTAGACAAGCATATTGCATGGGAGAACATTAGTGTAGTACTCAGGTCAGACCCAACAGCCTGCAGTGGGACAAAGCAAATTAAGAGCATTTGCATTGGCCAGAGGCTAGAAGGTGGGTGAACAGCGAGTTTTTGAATTCTCGATGGGAGGCTGAAGTTTTCACCATAAGGGGGAGTGAGTTCCAGAATTTAGGAGCAAAATGGGCAAATGCCTGTTCACCCATTTTTGTCATGCAAGGTCTAGTGGAGAGCATGGGGACAGAGGAAGACCTAAGGGTAAGGGTGTGTGAGGCAGGAGTCAGGAGGTTGGCAAGATAGACAGGGCAGGGAGGTCTAGACAGGGAGTCGATAAAGCAGCCCAGGGAGTAGGCTCGAATATCCTTAGGTGACAGCCAATTTAAGCCAGTGTAAAGGAGACAATGATGGGTAAGACGTGGGGCAGTTAAGGCGAATCTACAGATGTTGTTGTAGACAGTGTCCCATTTGTGGAGTGTAGCAGAGTTTGCAGCAAAGAGGAGGGGCAGAGCATATTGGAGCTGGGTTAAGAGAATACCTCTCGCAACAGAAAGGCTAGCGGAAGGAGTGAGGGAGTGACGCACGTGATAAGCTCCGCCAATTTTAGCATTGATGGCATGGCACACCATGTTGACATGTTGAGACAGGTCAAGTGTGGGATCCAAAGTGACACCAAGGTACTAGAAGGACTCAGTGTTTAAGATGAGGGAGCCATCAAGGCATTGAACCTGGAGCCTGTTCGCAGGGGCAGACAGTTTCTTAGAGGATCCGAATAGCATAGCACAGGTTTTTTCTAGGTTCAGGACTTGGTGGTTGCTAGAGAGCCAGGTCTGCAGGAATTGGAAGTCATTAGTGAGAATGGTGTTGATGGCAGCAATCAATTTTGACCCAGAGTAGAGAACAAGGTCATCTGCGTACATAAGAGTGCAGCTATGCTGGGACATGTTGGGAATATCATTTAGGAAGAGGGAGAAGAGTAGAGGTCCAAGAGTGGATCCCTGGGGAACTCCACCAGAGATGTTTAGGGGGGAGGAAAGGGCCTTGTGAAATGCTACTGCCTGAGTCCGATTGTCAAGATAGCTATGGAACCAGGAGAGGGCTTGGTCAGATGCTCCAATGGATTGGAATTTCTTTAGCATGAGAGGATGGTGTACCATGTCGAAGGCTTTAGACAGGTAGATAAAGACGGCCCCAGTGAGTAGGCCACGGTCCGTATTATTTCTGATGTCATTTGTAAGTTGTGTAAGTGCAGAGGTGGTACTGTGACTGGGCCAGAAATCATGTTGGCACGGGGTTTGAAGATTAAACATGTCAAGGTGAGCAGCAAGCTGGTGGTGGACTATTTTTTCAAGCAGCTTACTGAGAGTGGGCAGAAGAGATATAGGGTGGTAGTTGGACATGAGTTTGACATCGTCCTTTTTGTGTATAGGGATGGTTCTGGCAGTTTTCCAGGTGGATGGGACAGTAGACGTCGAATCGAGAGGTTAAAAGCCAGGTGATAGGTCTGGTCAGCCAAGGTGCATACTGCTTAAGTATGCAAGGATGGATGCCCTCAGGCCCTTGACCCCGGTGTGCGGAAGGGGTTAAGTAGCTTGTGAACTTCAAGGTATGTGGTTGGAGCCAGAGCGAAAGGGAGGGGTGGGAGGGGCGAGGGAGGAGAAGAGGGACAGTCAGGTTGTGGGCTAGTTAGAATAGTGACTGGTGGAGAATAAAAAAGGGCATTGAAGGCGTTGGCAATGGTGTCATGGTTGGTGCAGTGAACAACTTGAATGTTCATGTCAGCTGGATTCTGTTGCTTGCTGTTGCCGAGAATGTCCTTAATTTTGGACCAGTACCTGTGCGGATTTGTAGAGGATGTTATTAGTAGGTTCCTATAGTAGGTGCTTTTGGCAATACGAATTTGTCTTTTGCAGTTGTCATGTAATGCACGATAGTCTTCAAAGTCTGCATGGAGGTGGGAGATCTTCCACCTGGACCAAAGTTTGTCCCTAGATTTGAGAAGTTGAAGCAGGGGGCGTGTTAGCCACTTGGTTACTTTCCCTGCCATCCTACGTGTGGTGACCGGGATGTGAAGGTTTTGAAGAGAGAGGAGGACGGAGTTGAAATATTCTGTGGTTATGTTAATGTCCTCTGTTTGGTACAGAGGGGACCAGTTAACCTGGTTAAGGTCAGTTAAGAAGTCCTCATGACTTAGGCGGAAGAGATTAGGAAAGGTTACAGTTTTAGCAGGGAAGGGAGGAATGACAGTGTTCCAGACACAGTAGATGGGATAGTGGTCACTAATTGTGTCAGGCAGCACACCGGCTGAGGCAACATATTCTGTCCTGTTAGTAAGTATCCAGTCAAGGAGGGTGGCACAGTTTCCCCCATGTGAGACCCTTGTGGGTTCATGTATGAGCTGGGATAGATTTGCCTTGCTAGCTAAGGAGGATAGGTTAGCTGAGTTTTTCTCGTTATTTGGTTGGATTGTAGCATGTTGGGCAATAATGTGTTACTAAGGTGTTAATAACATATTTCAATATGGCTAGAAAAAAATCAGTATTCTGACTGGCTAAGGAGCTTGGAACACAGTGCTGTTGTTCCACCACAACAGCACTGGAAGAAGGACTAGTAGCCTCTTCACATATGAAATCAGTTGTACCTAACATATACCTGACTGCCATCACAAATGTGTCTGTTACCTTTACTCACTAAAAACCTTCAATTAGGTCCTAAAAATAAAAATGCCTTAAATTTAAAAGCATAATAATGAAATGTTATTTGCCCTTATAATCCTCTTCTCACACACACACACACACACACACACACACACACACACACACACACACACTAAAAAATGAAGTACTACAGTACTTACAAATTTAATTTATAGTGTTTCTTTTGTTGACCATGAAAATGCCCCTCCTATCCTCACCTGCTTACTGTGGAAATCTGTGTTGTTTAACCTCCTACAGGTAAAACAAAAGTCCTGGTTCCATCTAAGGCCTTCTGTTATGTAATAATGTTAGTGAACATTCTGCCTGTAGAACTGACCAGAGATTTGAATTCTTGTATTCTTGTATTCCATACATTCCATCTCGAATTCAAACCCAAGACAAATATCTTAAACCACCTTCTTGGATACTTTGCACGTTAATATCTTCACAACTGTTCAATGGATTTGCATGTAATTTCACATGCACAATCTCGAAGGATAGATCTCTTGACTTGCTAAGTTCTGGTCCAGTTGGATGTGCAGATTCCGAGACTCAGATAGTGAAAAAGTTACAAATCACCATTTTGATGTTTTGTTTTTTTTATCATTTAACACCCAGATGGTTTGGAATTTTGTTCTGAAATTTTCAGGGTAAAAATGACTTGACCCACAGATGTGCCTTTGGCTGGTTTTGTGAAAAAAATATTAATATGTTCCAACAGGAAACAGACAGTCAACCTGCTTGTGTCCAGGAGCTTGACATTATTTTCCTTTAACCCATCACCAGCATAAGTACTGTAAAGCAACTAAAATCGTATTTTTATACCTAACAGTAAAATGTAATAAATAAACAATGATGTTGGGTAGCTCTGCAAGAAAGTACAGTAAATGTGGTTAAATGTATTTCAATTTTGTTACAATGCAGTTAGACATTCATTTTTTTTGCTTCTTTTTAATTTATTAAAACAAAATAAAAAAGGCAGTCCAAGACATGACAAGGGACTACAGTATCTGTATATTTTATAGCTAAATTTAATTGCAATACAGTTAAGCCTTCAGAATTTCTGATTCTGTTACATTTTTTTAATGCAAAAAAAAAAAAAGGTAATGCAAACAATGTGAAGTGAGGCAGATTAATTCTGTAAGGAACTGCTTTATCTTTATGTCATGGCTAAATTTAATTGCAATAAAGTTAAACTTGCAGATTTTTTGCATCTATTTATTGCTTAATCATTAAATTCATGTCAGATTTTTTATAGCCATATTATAATTGCAATAAGGCACTTCAGGGTATGCATCGTGGTGGGATAACAGTCCACATAGGGTGATGGAAGCACCCAGCCATCGACCTTGTTCTTCAACCCATCTTAGGTGTGCCGTAATCCTACCATGAAGTACACCAAGTTATGCCTTATTGCTAAATTAACACAGTGTAATCAGCTGGTTCAGATCATATACCTTGTTTTGCCTATATACACTAACTGATTCTTTTCATATTTGCTAACTGAATACCATAGTATACTGGGAAATATATGATGGCCTTTTCAGTGATTATGAGGTCCCAACTATGAATTATACATACCTCTCTCGCTATATATGTGTGTGTGTGTGTGTGTGTGTGTATATCTATATATTATATATATATATATAGATACACACACATATGAGGGATATGAAATGGAAATAAGTGGAAATAATGATTTATCTGCACAAGAGCAATTTGATCTTGGGTAAATTCATGAGGTGAGGTGTCTGAGGTCAAACTGCTCATGTGCACATAAAGCATTTATTCAAAATATTTTCCATCGCCTATTCCATTTATGTACTAGGACTGGAGTTTTTTGAATGATTTTTTATTATGTTTAGTATAGTCTGTGTTTTATTTTTTTATACATTTTCCCAGTGTAGCTTCACTTTACATAGTGGTTGCTAAGGAGTTGCTAAGTACACTCCAACTTTATGCTATGGGCAGTATATAATAAAAAAGTTTGATGCACAATTCTTTTGTTTTTGCTTTTGGGGCATTTGTTCATCAAAAAAGTGAAAAAGTGAATACAAATGGATTTTCTGCCATTTTGTGCTGACTATAAAAAAAAATCTAAACAGTATCTATAAATAAAACACTTATCATTTTGTAGATATGTTTGTGCCAAACAGCATTTTGTTCAAAGTAACATGCAATCATTTTTCATTTTAAAGTTATTTGCATTTGTCTAAAAACAGCAAAAATAACAAATTTAATTTTTTGCTGTTTTATGCTAATTATAAAAACATAAAAGGTATCTTTAAATAAATCACCTCTCATTTTGTAGATATTTTTGTGCTGGACTAAATTTCTGCTCACAGTACCATGCTATAAATTTTCGTTTTAAAGTTATTCACATTTGTTTGCCGGAAAAATGAAAACAAATTAAATTTTCTGCTATTTTTTGCTAATTTAAAAAAATCTAAAAGGCATCTATAAATGAAACACCACTCATGTTGTAGATATTTTGTGCTGAACAACTTTCATCCTCACAGTACCATACTATCATTTTTTGTTTTAAAGTTATTTGCATTTGAATATGGTTAGTACTGCTACTGAGGCTGAACATTTTAAATGAGTTCTGAGTGCTTCTGCCGGACCTACTGACATAACAACTGTGTGGATAAATCATCCGATGATATCACAACTATGTGTATAAATGGTTGCTGACATCACAGCTGTGCGTAATAATGAAATTTACATAGACAGATTCTCAGATAAGTAGCTTTATCACAGTTTGTTTATGTCCACTCCTATTGCAAATATACACATATGCATATACACACACACACACACACACACACACACACACACACACACACACTACACTGGAGTGCCTCAGTGGTACCTTGAGTTACCTCGAGGTAATCCATTTTTAGATAAGTACTGCTATATATATATATATATATATATATATATTCATTGCAAAAAAACTATATTAATGCATCAGTTAGGGTTGTTATTAAAGCATCACAAGCTGGGAAATTTGACATTAGGGTTTCAAAGCATAACTCCCCAACCCATCCCCCCAGCAACAAAAGGACAAGACCACACAAGCAACCACAGACCGCCATCATCAGGTAAGACAAACAACATACAGCTGTTTCCAGATGACACAAATGCAGTAGCGCTGAAATGCTACCTTCATGTATTTGTATCTGCAGCATGCAAACTGCAAAATATACACACTCACTTGTTACTGCAGATTGGAATTCACAATACTGGTGGGTGCCTAGAACATCCTTCCAGCATATGTGGTGGGGACAAAAATTGTAGGACTCAATAATGCATGAGGTAGGCATAAGGGAACCTTAGTGGTAAGGAAAGGGAAGGGACTGGAGATCAAGTAGGGTCTGTGGTATTACAGTAGGTAGAAAAATAGCAGACTAGGTGGGCAAAGCAGTCATTATCTGCCATCAAATTACTGTATATGTTTCTGTGATTCTATACTGAAGTCACTATACTGCTTCTGTATACAGATGCACAGGTCTCTCCAGCCAGATACAAACCCACTATATCCAAATTACAAGACTTTTTTTCTCTATGCCCATATGGGCCAGACTTTCTGTAGCAAAGAGGGTCCTGTGTCTCTTTAGTCAGAGGTGTAAGACATACACCAACTGCTGGCTCCAGAACAACAAACCCCTTTCATATAAGGAACCTCTGAAGAGACACAGGAACCTCAGGGGACTTTGATTCTGCATACAGATGTGCTGCTGCACTTTTCACATGATGGATTTTGTGGTATCTGCACTTCTGTACCCAGAGGTCAATGTGTATTACACCTGCAGATGCAGAAGTGTAGACTCATCAATTCTGCGTATGCTTTATGGTGTCCATGGCTATGTGAGACTATAAAAGGGATGAAAGGTCTGCTTTGCCCACCTAGTTTGCCAATTTCCTACCTACTGTAACACCATAGACTCTGCATGATCTCTGGCTTCCCCCCTTTCCTTACCACTAAGATACTCTTATACCCTCCCCCATCCATTCTTGAATCCAATTACCATTTTTGCCCCCACTACCTACACTGGGAGAATGTTACAGGCACACACCAGTATCATGGATTTCCATCAGCAGTGAAAAACTGTGTATGTTTTATGTCTTACTTGATGTTGGCTGTCTGTGGTTGCTTGTCTGGTCTTGTCCTTTTGCTGCTTGGGGGTGGGGGGTGAGAATTAGTGTTGGAAACCCTAACATCAAATTTCCCAGCTTTTGGTGCTTCAATAACAACCCTAACTGATGCAATAATGTAGTTTTTTTTTAAATGAATTTCCTTACTTTTTTAGAAAGTGAAATCTTACCCTTATTTGGTTGTGGGAGTGCAAGGCTCTCCCATTAGTCCATAGTGTGTTGTGGGACCACATGGTCCTATGGGCCCTGTGCTTCCAGTGCATGCATATTGTAATTGTCCCTGTTTTTCATGTGGAAGAGGGCCCTGCACTCTTATCTATCCATAACTGTAGAGACATTGGGCTGGATATTCAAACTGCGCCATTCAAAGGTGCAAGTCCTTGCGCTGCGCAAAATAGATATGCAGGGGTGTGTCCCGTGTGATATTCAAAGGAGTTGAGCTATTGAGCAACTCCTTTGAATATCGCTCCCCAGCCATAGCCACTGTGCATGGCACAGTGGAACTTGCCCAAGCGCAAGTTGACAGAGTGGAGCAGTCAACTTGCGGTGGCGCAAGTACCATTGCGCCATGCGCAAAATCACGATATTCAAAAGGTGACATGCAAATGGGGCCATAAAACATGCAAGGTGCAGGGGGGGCCATTTGCATGTCATTATAGCCCCATTTGCATGCCATTAGCATGTAGGTGCGCCTATCCCCGAGGACTTGCGCCTGGTGCCCTACCAGGCAGTAGCCATCGGGGACCAACGCACCCTGCAGCCCGATCTTGGGCAGCAATGTGGCTCCCCCACCTCCTCCTGTACATCTCCCTGGTGGTCCAGTGGACCGAAATGCCCGATCGTGGGCAGAAAGTATACAGAACCCCCCCCCACATCCCATGTGCCCGATCGCGGGCAGAAAGAATACAGAACCCCCCCACATCCCATGTGCCTGATTGCGGGCAGAAATAATACAACCCCACATCCCATGTGCCCGATTGCGGGCAGAAAGAATACAGAACCCCCACATCCCATGTGCCCGATCGCAGGCGGTAAGTAAGTGCCCCCAAAAACATCTCCTGGTGTCTAGTGTGGCCCACACCACCCACCCATGAAGCCCACCTCACTCCCGCCGGCAGCCAGCGGTGGCAGCATCTCACCCGCCTGCCGCTCGCGCTTGCCGATGATTTGGCCGGTAGGCTGCATGCCCATTGGTGCAGAGCTAGAGCCACTGGGTGTAACTCATACCGTACATGATAGTCCATATTGTGAATGAATGTCATTCACAAATCTGGACTGTCATAATGGTATGGGCTGCATGCCCATTGGCTCAAGCTCTGCACCATCGAGCGTGCAGTCCACCGCCAGTCAGTCGGCGGCAGTGGGGCAGCAGGCGGTGGATGCTGCTGCCCGCCAGCTACCGGGGAGCGGGTGGGGCCACACAGACACCAGGAGATGTTTTGGGGGCATTTACTTATTGCCCGCGATCGGGCACATGGGATGGGGGTTCTGTATTCTTTCTGCCCACGATCGGGCACATGGGATGGGGGTTCTGTATTCTTTCTGCCTCGTGATTGGGCACATGGGATGTGGGGTTCTGTATACTTTCTGCCCATGATCGGGCATTTCAGTCCACTGGACCACCAGGGATGTGAATGGGAGGAGGGGGGGAGCCACATTGATGCCCGCGATCGGGCTGAGGGGGCACAGGGACTGGGTTGGGGGCCAGCCACAGGTGGCAGCTGCTGTGTTGCACCCTGCAATGCAGCAGCTCACCTGTGGGTGGCCCTCAACTTAAGCCTTTTTTTTTGGCTCAAAGTTGTGCAGGCGCAGGTTGGGGGTTGTGCCTGCACAACTCTGCACAGCTCGACTGAATATCGGGCTGTGCAGTTTATGCATGGTTCCTCCCCCTCCTGTTGAGCATGCATTCATTTGCATTGTGCTGTTGCTCAGCCAGTTTTCAGTTGCACAACTGCCTCCTGCTGAATATCGCAGAATGGCGCAATGTAGGACTTGAGCATGTGCAACCCTGTTGCGCATGGCGCAACCCTTTTGAATATCTGGCCCATTGTGATTAACCCTCATCTCCCTGTGGGAGCATCATCCCATAATGGTATGTATATGTGGAAGCACAGGGCACAGAGGGCCCTGCACTACCATCTTTCCATAAGTGCAAAGGAATTGTAATTAACCCTCATCTCCCTGGTGGAGTGCTCAGTCCATAATAGCACACTATCATAGGCACCTTAGCACCATTCATAAAAATTTCCCTTCCAGTTCTAAAGAAGGGTTGGAAACATGCATAACTGCTTAGTACACCTAAAGGTGTACTGAACTACATTTTTCACAGAAAATCCATATCTCACAGTGTTTTCGAGATATAGCTGCCGAAAGGCACCCCAACCATTACAGTGCCATCCTATGGGAAACTTCAAAGTCTTATAACTATGTGGTGCAGTAATATTTTTTTCACCAAACCCCTAAAAGGCACATCTGTAGGGCATGCCCTTTGTACCCTGAAAATTTTAGCTTAACATTCCAAACAGTTTTTTTGTTAAGTCATGACAAATGTTTGTTTACAGTACTGGTTGAACACTAAATGGCTATTTACTGTTCGTACAGTAAAGTTCATACAGTAAATACCATTTACTGTTTGAACAGTAAAGTTTGAACAGTAAATGACTATTTACTGATTGAAAAGTAAAGTTTGAACGGTAAATGGTATTTACCATTCAAATGGTAAATACCATTTACTGTTCAAAAAGTAAAGTTTGAACGGCAAATGGCCATTTACCGTTCGAACAGTAGAGTTCGAACAGTAATTGTTATTTACTGTTCGAACAGTCTGTCTTGCATCTATCACAAAAATCATTATAATTCAAAAATGGTAATATATTTTTCACCAGACCATCCAAAGACACAGTCTTGGTACACACCCCATCATCCCTAAATATTTCAGATAAAAATTTTATTCTGTGTGTGCTGTAGATGAGGGGGAAAAATGCTATATTATCCCATAGGGAAAAAATCCTCCATTTTTGTTTTTTGATCACTTTATATCTCAAACTGTAAAAGCTGCCATCCAAAAATGTTCCACATGTTGCAACACTGACAAAATGACAGAACATACCAATTTATGGGCAATTTTGTTGAAAAATGCCAACTTTATTAAGTTGTAAAAATTGAGATTTGACATTGAAGTGCTGTTCCAAACCTATCATGCCCCAATTATATATATATATATATATATATATATATACACACTATATATGTATAAATATATGTACCTTCATTGCATAAAACTGTGTTAATGCACCAGTTAGTGTTCAACTTAATGCCTCAAAGGGAGGGAAATATGGCATTATGGTTTCCTACCCTAACCCGCTCCCCACCCTACAAGCAGGAAAAGGTCAAGACCACACAAGCAACCACAGACAACCATCAGGTAACACAAACAACATACTACTGTTTCTGGGTGACACAAATGAAGTAGCACTGATATGCTATCTTCGTAGATTTGTATCTGAGGTATGCACACTACAAGATATACACACATACTTCTGGCTGTATACAGAAATCCATGATACTCCAATCACAACACTATTTCTGTCCGTAGAAGTGCATACCCCTGCAATCACAGATACAAATTCATGATACCCAATTTATAACAGTTCTTCTATCTGCAGAAGTAATGTTCCCTATGGGGCCAGCACTTCTGTAGTCACAGGTACTCTTGCACACTGTAAGACATACACACACTTTTGCAACCATGGTTATAAGATATACAGAACTACTCTGGCTGCAGAAGAGCAGGCCCCTGTGGGGTCTACATTTCTGCAGCCACTGAAAGCATTCCATGATACCCAAATTGCAACACTATATCTGTCAGCAGAAGTGCAGACCCCAGTTGGGTCAGTGCTTCTGTAGCCACAAGTACTCATGTGCAATGTAAGACATACACAAACTTCTGGTTGCAGAGGTGGAGACTCCAAAGAGGTCTGTGGTTCCACAGCCACAAGGGTAAGACATATGCAACCACTTGCAACTGCAGATAGAAATCTGTGATACCCAAACTGCAATACTACTTCTGTCTACACAAGCACAGGCCCAAGTGGGGCCAGTGCTTTCTATAGCCACATGTATTCATGCACACTGTAAGACATACAAATCCATCTGTAGTCACAGGTGTAAGACATGCACATCAGCTTCTGACTGCAGAAGTACAGGCCCCTGTGGGAGGCATTATTGCATAGTGGTTAAGAGCAGAGAACTGCAGTCCTGGAGAACTGGGTTTTAATCCCATAGTTGCCACTTGCATACTATGTGACTATGAGAAAAATCACTTAACTTCCCTCTGTGCCAGGGAGGCATCTGGAAACAAACATCAGCTGAGTGGGGTTTTCATGGCCCAAAACTGTAAATAAAATAAAAAATAATTTTCTGCACAGGTGCAGGGTTCCCTGGTCCCAGCACTTCTATGCAAGTATGAGTGCAGAGGTGCAGGGCCCTCTGGGTAATATTTCAAGATAATTTTTTTTTCACTCTATGGTTATTCTCTGCCTGTATGGCCAACACTGCACCATCCATCCACAGGCTGGGGGTTGTGCTGCATGGCAGTGCCATCACCCCTTTGCCCCATCCACCTGGCTCACTGATCTTACTCCCAAAGTCATCTGACTGGTCCTAGATAACAGCACACTACTTGCTGGGCCAAAGGATGGCCCTGCACACAAGGTTTCCTTAGAACTTTTTTCTTTGTCCCCAAATGTCCAACATAGTCATTTTATGCCCCCCCAATAAATGTGACAAGTGGCATTTATAAAATACTGGCCAAAACATCCTGTTTGCATCAGAAGTTATATCATATGTTTTGGTGAGAAGCTAAAAAATGACCCCCGTCAAATAAATATTTCAATGTACATTTATAGCATTGCTGTTTTTTCCTATTTTGACCCATAATTTTCAACATAGTCTTCTGATGTCCCCATCTCATGAATCCTGTAGATGAAATTTTTTAAATCCTGCCAAATGATAATTTTACACAGTAGTTGCAAAATCACCGTTAAGGTTGTATTTGAAAAATGTTACCAATCTTGTTTATGAGATGGGGTCCTGAAGAGGGCATGTTGAAGATTTTTGGGAAAATATTAAAAAATGACTAAGTTAAGAGAAAACCTTCAAGACACATTGAAATATCTTAATCACAGTTACCTTGTTTCCTCAGTTCATGGTCTGGTGTTGAAGAAGGAGGATGTGTCTCCATTCCAGAGAAGATAACAGTGTTAGACTTCTGGTAGGCAAGTATGCGGTACAGGGATGTGTGGGGTGGTAGGTGCTGAGAGGGGTTGAGTGAGGTCAGTGGGGCAAAGGGAATGGCTATGGTACAACAGACAACAATGGATGGTTTTCTTTGTAGCAGGGTAATAAAATGTTACACATTAGGGACTTTTAGTTACTGTACAGCTTCTGTAATGAATATACATGCTTAAGATGTTTTCAGCAGAGAAAGACCTCTTGGCCCACCTAGTCTGGCTTATTGTCCTACCTGCAATGCTCCTGTAGACCCTTCTTGATCTCTGGTGTTTCACCCTTACCTTATTTCTAAGTTCCACTTGTGTCTATACCATACATTCATGAATCTTGTTATAATTTTAACACCCACCACCTCCTCTGGCAGGCTGTTCCAGGCATCCACCACCCTTTCCATGAAGAAGTATTTCCTCACATCTCCTCTGAGTCTCCCCCATCTACATAGTGTGACCCCTTGCCCTCCAGCATATTTTTCTCTGTAAAAAGTTAACCTCATGTACCTTATTAATACTCGTGAGGTACAGTATTTGAATGTTTCTTTCATGTTCCTCCTTTCACTTCTTTCTTCCAGAGAGTACATATTTAATTCCTTGAGTCTTTCCTCATAGGGCTTTTGATGCAGGCCCTGCACCATTTTGGTTGCCCTCTTTTGTACTGTCTCCACCCTATGTCCTTCTGGAGATGGGGCCTCCAGAACTAGACACAGTACTTGAAGTGAGGCCTCACCATTGATCTATACAGGGGTAACACTACCTCCTTTTTTCTGCTGGTGATACTCCTCCCTATGCACCAGACCATCCTGCTTGCTTTTCCCACTGCCTTACCACACTGCTCTGCTGCCTTCCGGTCATCAGAAATGACTGCCCCAGGTCCCTTTCCTGCCTTGTGGTTGCCAACACTTCCCTGCCCAAATGTTACTTTGTGCCGGGTTTCTGTGCCCCAAGTGCATGATTTTGCACTTTTCTGCATTGAAACCCAGTTACCAAACCCTTGTCCATTCTACCAGCTTTTTCAGATTATCCCTTATCCCCCCCCGGTGTGTCCACTTGGTTGCAGATTTTTGTGTCCTCCTCAAACAGGCATACTTTCTCAACCTGCCCTCCTGCAATGTCACTAATAAAGACATTAAAGAGGACCAGGCCTAGTACTGACCCCTGTGGCACCCCACTGGTCACCTTCTTCAGACTGAGCACCATTTACCAACATCCTTTGACTCCTGTTGCTTAGCCAACTTCTTATCTATTTTACAAATTTTGGACACACTCCTAGGCTGCCCAGCTTGCTCTGCAGTCTTCTGTGTGGAACGATGTTACAGACCTTATTGAAATCCAGGTAGGCCACATCCACCACTCTGCCCTGATCCACTTCCTTGGTCACTCAGTCAAAGAACTCGATCAGGTTTGTCAGGCAAGATCACCCCCCTGTGAAACCATGCTGCTCTGGATACTGTAATCCACTGGTCATAAGATATTCTCCAATCATTTCCTTCAGTAGTGATTCTATTGCTTTACCCACCACTGAAGTCAGGCTGACAGGTCTGGAATTTCCTGCCTCCTCCCTGTTACCTCTTTTGTGAAGTGGGACTACATCTGACATCCTCCAGTACCCCAGAACTTCCCCATATCTAACAATAGGTTGAACAGGGATGTCAATGGTGAAGCCAGAACCTTCTTTGGCTCCCTCAGTATCCTAGAGTGTAACCCATCAGGCCCCATTGCCTTGTCCACTTTTAGTTGTGCTAGTTACTTGAGAACTCTCTCCTCTATAAAAGGACTGGTTTCTACCTCCTTTCCTTTAATTCCCTTGTCCGTTATCTGTGGCTCGTCAACTACCCCTTCCTTCATAAATACTGAACAAATGTATTTGTTCAATATGTCTGCTTTTTCTGGTTCTTTTCCACACAACCCCCTCCTTCCCCTTTTAGCCTTACTATCCCTTCTTTGGTCTTCTTCTTTTTGCTTATTTACCTAAAGAATGTTTTATCCCCCCTTTTTTGATGACTTGGCAAAATTCTCCTCTGTTTGCACTGTTGTGCTCCTAATTGCTTCTCCTGCCTCCATTTGTTTCACCTGATATCTCTCCCAATTCTCCTCATTCTGTGTCATTTTGTACCCTCTAAATGCTATCTTTTTTGCGCTTACTTTCTCTGCTTCTTCTTTAGAGAAATATAACAGTCTTTTATTTCTCTTGCCCTTGTTATTGAGGTTTGTTGCCTTCTCAATACCTGCCTTTATTTTTGGCCAGTGTTCCTCTGTTCCACCCAGTTTTCCTATCCCTGCTAGGACATTCCTAAGGCATTCTCCCATTTTTTTAAAATCTGCTCTCCTGCAGTCCAGGAACCTCATTTTAGTGTGGTTTGATTCTGGCTCAGATCTTATATTGAAGCAAACTATATGATGGTCACTGGTCCCCAGGTGGCTACCCACCATGACATCAGCAATGCTGTCCCCATTTGTCAGTACCAGGTTCAGTATTGCCCCCCATGAGTGGGTTCTTTGACTAGTTGCCTGAGGAACACCCCTTGTAGGGAGTCCAGGATGTCCCTACATCAAGCTGTTGCTGAAGCTGGGATGCTCCAATCAATATCCGATAGACTGAAGTCCCCCACCAGCAATACCTCCCCCTTACTTGCCATAAATTGGATTACTTCCAACATATCCTTATCCACCTATCCCCCTGTGATGGAGGTATGTATATCACTTCTGTGTGAATATCAGGCCCCTACCATGTCACCAGGGTGACCCAAGGTACCTCTCATCCTTCCTGCTCCCCCATATTTCTGAAACTTTTATGTTTTCCTCATTTAAAGAGCAACTCCTCCCCTCATTTTTATCTATACTGTCCCTTCTGAATAAAGCATAACCTGGTATGGCTATATTCCTGTCCTGGTTTTCATTGCACCACAACTGAACAATTGTGACTATGTCCAGTCCACTTCTGCCATGGTGGCCTCTAGGTCTTTAATCTTATTGCCCAGACTTTTAGCATTTGCACACATGGCTCTCTAGATTGTACTGCCACTCCATCTCATTTTACCCATTTGCCCTCCCTTATTTCCTCCTCTAATCTTCTTACTATCACCCCTTCCATCTATCCACTGGATTGTTATGTCTGTTGGTTCCTCTTGGGATTTCTCTGTCTTTGAATTCCCACTACTGACCTTGTACACCTGTGTGGTGAGACAGTTTATGTCTCCCTGCCTCACCCGTCAGCTAATTTAGTGCTGCAGTGCTGCAGAAATGGAGACATGCATAAAATGAATGCACAGCTTGGAGTCTCATTTACTGCTAAATGAACCACAGTGTGTTCAGGGACCTAATGTGAACTCATGCGATCATGTCTCGGGGGGGCATGCAAGTAGGACCAAGCCCAGAGTTGGCTTCATTATTTTTATAGTTTCACAGCCAACTACATTCCACTCTTGACAACAGGAGCAGTAAAGCAAATTAGTGGTACAGGAACAGCTTAATTTTCATTAAAATAATAAAAACTAACTAACCTGAACTGGGCATGGAAATCCATTGTATAGATAAACAAAGACAGGTTTGACTGGAAACAAATCTCCATCTGTGGTACAGCTATTTGAGAAAGTCACAATGATCCATGTATGAACAATTTAGCTCCTATCTGATGTTACTGATAGTAAAACACAGAGTAATGAATGAAGACTGGGACATCAACTCTTGTCCCTTCACCCCTTCACCTCTGCTCAGTCAACTCCTCCTAGCACGCTCTTCTCTGTAGTAGACCATTAAGTTTTTTTTTTTTGTTTGTTTGTTTTAAATATGTATTTCTTCTTTGGCTCCTATTCAATTATCTGAGTTGTATTGTGGTGTCATCTGCTGTAATGGGTGTGTGTACTAACTGATCATGACTTTTGCCAGTGTTATTAGTGCAATATTTCATAAGGAGATGTATGGAAAGAATATTGTATATTTCTTCAATCATTTGCAGATATCTGAAGCAGAGGGAGATGCAGAAGTGTTGTGCTGGTTTGACTGGTAAAAACGGTAATGCATTAAGAAATATAAAATCTGAAAGTCTCCTCCACTGACTGCTATGTCTGGCTTTTTATCTGCAAGCCAAAAATTCTTTTGTGACAACACGTTGTGTGTGACCAGGTAATTCTTGGCTAACAACCTGAAAAACTGCCTTCTCACTAAGCTGAACACTCAAGATTATTGAGGTGCCCAGAAAATGTATTTCTGGACATTTTCAAACAATAAACACACCACTCTAAATAAATAGGTGCTGTTACCCAGGTTTCAATGGTTTTTTTTTAAACATGTAATTATTTTTATTTATTTTCCAACTTTTTTGTTTTGAAAAAATAATTGTGTCCATTACGTAAATGTTTTCTCACAACATGGAAAACACTAATTGCCATGAAAGTGAAATGGCTTGCAAAAGATAAATGTATATGTTGTATTAGAGAGTAATCATGAAATCCTACTGGGCATGCTTAGAAGCCAAAATTCAAAACCTTATAGCTCTGGAACCAATTAATATTTTTTCACAAAATGTTTGAAAGGCACACCCATGGTATAAGCCCCCTTTATCTTTCAATGTGTCAGAACAAAATTCCATACTATCTAGACTGTAGGTGAGAGCAAACAATGACCAAAAACAGCCAAATGTGATTTTTATTTGCATATTTGTGACATATTCAGGTCTCAGAATCTGATTAGGTTCTCATTACAATACTTCCCACTTCTTGAGAGCTTGCCTCCTGCACCAGGAATGCCAAATGTCATACAATTTTATTGAACACTGCCAACATTATTAAGGTACAAAGACCGGAGTTTAACAGTGAGTCGTCTGTTCAACCCTAACTAAACTTGTGCTACCAAGCAACAATGCAACTGTTACCGCTGAAAAATTTAACCTACTTCTAAAATATACTTTTTGTTTTGTGAATGGCAACACTTCAATTTGTCCCTTCTTGCATGTATTGATTCATATGTACATTGATGTGAATTCACACTGTAGTCCAACTGCATGTTTATTGTTAAGTTATCTCTATCATGTAACCTGTTTTCTAATAAACTAGTAACTGTCCTACATTCTTTGTAAATGTATCCTTGTTGATTAATTTTTGAATTAATTCTGGGTCACCCCTGAAAAAGGGACTCTCTGAGGCCCAGTGGGTTTACTCGGTCAACAAAATTCAATAAATAAACAATATAGGTAAGTGTAATTTATAGAGAGACAGAGAGATAGATAGACAGACAGACAGACAGACAGACAGACAGATATATAGATAGATAGATAGATAGATAGATAGATAGATAGATAGATACTGGCTCCTGGCTCTTGGTACACTCTTGAGTAGGAATTTATTTTATAAAAAAATAGTCTGCATAACAGGAATGGAGAGGATGATTGGATGTATTTGGAAAAGAGGAGGGGCTGGCAACAGTATGGGCTGTGTCCACCTGAAGAGTCTTGATAATTTTTTTTCAATCTGCTGAATTGTACAATTGACCTGAATTAATCCCAAACTTTGAAACCCCCAAATGAAAGATCAAAGTTCCAAATCTCAACAATTTCATCAAATGCAAATTCAGCACTGACTCACACAAATGCTTGACCATACGAAGTACTCAGAATACAAGCACTTTATGCACTACCCAGTATGGAACCTTTGCAAACTGGTACCTATGCACAATGACACAAGGGGCTGCCAATGACTTTATTACCTTATTTGTGAAGCAACATTTTTACTATTTATCCCAGTGTTCTTCATATTTATGACCTTGTGTTAATTTAATCTGTGAAATGTTGTCATTTACTAAAATTGCATCTTTTTGAGGCAACAGAATGACAGAAACATTTTGCTCACTTAATATTTGCACTGTAATTATCACTGAAGCATGAGTGTGCTGCAAAATTCAAAACTCCACACCATGTAGCTCAAAAGAACTAGATGTGCAGTATAAGGAAACTATAGGAATATAAGTAAATGCAAATTAATAATGATATATAATGTGTGCTACAAATAGAAAACATATTTGCTATTTCAGACAACACTATACCAATAATGCACATAACTATGATGGAGAATGTGTATTACAAAAAGATAGACAATAGGAATTGCCCTCGGGTACTAATTTGCAAAAATAAATATACTTTTGTAGAAAAAATATTTCTGTTTAGCAACATGAAGGGTATTTATTTATATGCATAACTCTGTTCATGATAGTATTAAACAAATTGAGGGTTATTTCTCATGGAAATTAAAATAAATAAATAAATTAAGATACCTAGAGCAGATTTTTTCCAAAAATATGAAGCAGGGGCAGTTTGTGATTCTGGGCACAGCCTGTGTCATGTCAAATGTGTCAGCAAATACTAGTGGCAATCTTTCAAAGTTTTGACACACTTGCAACAATTTCTGCACTTTATGGCAAAAATAATTATGCTTGTCTCATTATTTTGACTTGTATTATTTTAGGTGCATAACTTGTGGCACATGCAATGAAATAGGTTCAACATTTTGAAAACCCATAACTTTTACTGTATTATGGATATTTCACAAACATACAAGAATATACAGTTTAAAGGAAAACTACACCCAAAACCTGAAAAAATATATGTTGTGCAGAGTGTTTTAATTTGTATGTGAAGTTCTAGTGTTTCCTTCCCTCTGACTGGTATTAGGAGTTTTTCCCAAATTAGCCTGCTAGCTTTATGCTAGTTTTACTACCCCTGGGGATCTCCATACCTGATAGTGTAATTGTATTTCTGGTTCCCACAGTGCATTTTGTCTCATGTGACTGTGATGTAAGAGAGACCCAACATTCAGCACACGCATGCCAAACAAACTAAATATCTTGGAAGCTTTACAAGCTGCACAAAAATTACCAGCAGCAAAGTTTTTCAGGACAGTAAAACCTTTAGTATGAGGGTAATCACTAAGCTGAATTCTACAGATTTTAAAATATAGCCATCTCTGTTGTTGTGAACTGATTGTAATTCAATATTTTCTGCTGGATTTATGGGCTCTGCTACATCACCATTACATGAAACAAGGTGCACTGTAGGACAAAGAAATGCAATAAAACTATTTGATATGGTGATCTCCAGGGGTCGTAAAACTACCCTAAAGCTAGCAGGCTAATTTATAAAAAACTCCTAATACCAGTCAGAGGGAAGGAAACACTAGAACTTCACATACAAATGAAAACACTCTGCACAACATATTTTTTTTCAAGTTTTGGGTGTATTTTTCCTTTAAGAACACAGACACACAAACTGTGCTGAAGAGCTGCTATCAATTGTATAACCTCAAATAGACCACCATAGCCTTGAGAAAAAAGACAAAACTCTATTAAAGGAAAAAGAAAATAAGTTACTGCTTAAGACTGATGATAAAGCTCCTCAATAGTTACATTGTTACATCTATGTTTACTTCTGCCTTGCATACATTTTATGTGGTAGTCCTATGCTGGAAGATTGTGAGTTTTTTGTATGGTATATTATGTTTGGAAGTGCTAAAACCATGATATGACAGCTAATGGAGAAAATAACCTATCCCTGCCATCTCGTCTTACTAAAATCAAGATCAAGAAGCCTGGAACATCAATACACTGTGCTCTTAACCTAAGCATGCCCCTGTTTAAATTTATGACATTTTGGCATCTATGCACCAGCCTAACAGGTCTCCACTTAAGCACTTAATTTGTTATTCCTTTTCAGTACACAGTTTGTATATACTATTGCACTATACAGTATGCACCGATTAGGAATAATCACTGTTAAACTCAAACCAACAGGTTGCTGCTGATTGCATAAATCTGTGAGAAGAATGTGCTGATTGATTTTTTCCTCTTCATTTTATAGTCTCACAAACATAATTAGCACATTGTACACGGTGTTTTGTGTCCACCTAATCTCTGCTATTGAACCTTTTAAACATTCTTAACACCATGCCTGGCAATGCTGGCTAAAATTCTTTGCATTTACCATGCAGTCTAGTTCTTTGCAGAACACATGTGGTGCAATCTTGACAATGGTCATCCATGTCAAACAGAGATTTTAAAATAGCAGCCTGTTTTGCTATGTCCCCATGCTTATACAGATGATCTTTCATTAAGACAGCTTCTATTAAAATGCTACACCTATCAAGATGATAATTTTTCTCTGTTTCATGTTCAAGCAGTCACTCATTTGGGGCTTTTATTGCATATCCCACAGAGAGCTTAAATGAAAAAAAAAATGAAATGACAATGTAGAGACAGGCAATTAAGGGATGTTTGTGGGGTTTTTTTTGTTGTTGTTTTTTTTTTTTTTTTGATGCTCTGAAGCATATTGTGTTTTCTCTGGGTTTCGTGTTCTGACTGTAGCACAAATGGAATTTTACAATCCTGAGCAAATCTACCCTCCAGAAAAAAAGAAAATATGCTCCATTATGTGATATTGCAAGGAGCCCAAGGCCTTCGCTGCTATATGTTATACTCCCATGTTCCCTCTGTGATTGCAAAATGCCATTAGTAGCATACTCTTTGCAGGATAATTTATGATTTGCATTTTTCAGGCACTCAGCTTACTTCCAAAGTACAGTATTTTTTTGTTTGTTTTATCATATAGCTGTTTTTTTTGTAGTGAGTTTATCATAAGTGTTAAGGAAAGTCTAAACAATATAGAGAATATTTGTTTAATGAAACGCTTCACATTAAATACTATATGAGGGAATTGAAAAGGACTGAACATCAGAGAAACTACTGTTCTTTATATTGTGTTGCGCTGAGACCAAAGGGCACTGTGCTGCTCATAAGTTAGTCGATGATACTCACATAGATAATATTGATTAGATCGTAAAGATTCTCATGCACTATTAAACCCTAGCAAGATAATCACATAGTCATCATATACAAATTAGAGAAGGAATAATTAAAACCAGGCCTATTACATGGTCAAACGTAGTCTTAAGGTTTCCTGTTCTAGGTTATCTGCAACAAAACACAGTTGTAAAAACAATTGCATGTACCTGACTCTGGCAGTTAAAACTGGCGATATAATCTCATGCGCATTTACTCATATAATAGTTCTTGAACATTAAATATGATGTTTGTTAAATGTTCTAAACATACTATACTTAATGCTTTATCAAACTTTTCCTATACTGTTCTTCATGCCTGAATTAAATAGAAACCAATGCAAAGTGGCCCACAAGAGTGGAGCATAGGAGTGAAGGGGCTAGTCAAGATCTTGTCCTGCAGTGTTTCTAGAAAGTTGTGCCAGGCACATGCAGTAGAAATCCTAGTGTATTGCCATGATAGTTTGCCTGAGATTGAGAATGCCCATGACAAAAGTAATTTTTCTCAAAAAGACTTCCTAGCTTTCTTAAACCATCTGTCCATTAGAAAAACATATTTTAGGAAGCACAACATCAAAGTAACTCATAAAGAGTTCTTCCTTCTGTGAGAAATATATCCTTTTGTGGTACTAAAGAGTAGGGGAATATTGAAAATATTCACCTCTACATATTTAGCAAGTAACCTAATT
This sequence comes from Neoceratodus forsteri, assembly GCA_016271365.2. NCBI lineage: Eukaryota > Metazoa > Chordata > Ceratodontiformes > Ceratodontidae > Neoceratodus > Neoceratodus forsteri. The sequence continues at coordinate 601,632,872 of CM057449.1, read as the reverse complement.
GAAAAATTGTTTGAACAGGAAAGGATTGAGCATTCATTTGAAGCATTAACTTAGTGTTGTGGGCATTCATCAGCATCTACTTCAGCTGATGACATGCAGCACCAGTTGGAAACTCATTTTGTTACCTAGCCAGTAGTTGTTGCAGCTCAAACCAGCTAATGCTTAACACCAGAAAGTCCATGTTAATGTCCGTTGGCTTCTGGAAGAAGATAGCTAGGCCCCTTTCCATGCCTACATTCTCTACCCTCAATGACACCCCTCAAAAGGATGCCCCATTCTTTAAATATTTTGGTGTGGTTTGACAGTAACCTGGATTTCTCCTGACACATTGACACAATCCACTAAAATCTCTGCCTTAAACATGATACTTCATTCAAATAAAAAAGTGCATTCCACTCCCAGTCTGCTGGGAGATTGTTTTTAAAATTATTCTACCCATGTTTGAATATTCTGTTGGGCTCTGTGGGGCTGTTCCTAAATCCAACCTAGCCAAACTGGTGCTTGTCACCATTCTTCTTCTGCTTGGCCTCACAATTCCACTTTAAATCATCACTGTCTCCTTTACCAGTACCTCTCTCCCTGTACGAGACTCGAGCTGTCTGTCCTATTATGCCTCTTTCATTCCAAATTCTGGATCTCATTCCTCCCCCTAACACAAATTCTTCCTATCCTGTATCCCTCCTTCCAATTATTCCCTTCTCCTTTGACTCTCATAACTTTTCTTTTCTAGCCTGCTGGATTGCCACTGGACAAACTGCTTTTTCTGTCTGGTTTCCTGCCGTCTGGAACAAACATTCTTCTGTAATTTGCCACTCCTCCACCTATCTACCTCTCGAATCTCTCCTATCAAATGTCTTCACCCCCTGTAGATCCTGCCCCTAGCATCTCTTCTGTGCTGGTTATCATGGCTGATCATATCTGTTTCTCAGAAAGCAGTACTCAGACCCCTTGGTTTATATGATGGATTTTTTCCCAAAGGTTCTCACATTATTTACATATTGTACCCTATTGTATTAAATTACCTCATGCATATTATTACATTTGTGCAATATAGAATATGTATGTAGTGTATTAAGTAGTATGTTTAATTGTTTTTATGTAATTTGTACTTTTTTCTTTCTGCTCATGCACCACCTTTGTGATCTCCTCCCATGTAATGCACCTGGAAAAATGAACATTTGCTCAGCATGACTTTACAGCATCACTAATTTTCAAACAAAGAAAGAAACAAATAAATAAGTTACCTCATTTTCCTGTAATCAGTGTACTGTAGGAATGTGATACAGGTAGAGAAGACTGCAAGCTGTAACTTAAAGCAAACAACTTGTTTGCATTCAGTTACTGCACCTTGTCGACTATGTTGAAAAACATCATATCATACTGTAAACATGCCTTGATGTTGTCTCCCAAAAGATTGCACTGCTTGATATGAGATACAGCTCTCAGTAAAATGGAATTGAAGAATGTTGGTGTATCTGACAAATCAAAATAAATTGTCAAATTACACCAGCCTATGCTTTCAAAAAGACATGCCTTCTTTTCTTTAAAATTGCATTGGGTTTATTCCACTAGAAAATAATTATAACCATTTTCTTCATGGTCCCCTTCAACACTCAACAGAGTGCAGCAAACAATAAGATAAAACCCATCCATAGTGCAATAATCAGTAGCTACAATAATACATATTGGGTGGGATATTCAGACTGCGCCAGGCTGTGGTGCAAGCCTGGGCACAGTGCAACTTGGATGCACAGGGGCATTGACAGGGTGATATTCAATGGAGGTCCGCCATGGCACAGTATCATTGAATATCACACCTTTGGCACCCACAGTGTGCATGGCATAGTGGCACTGCACCAGTGCAAGTGGCCAGAGTGGAGCAGGGGGATGCAACAGTGCAAGTGCCGTTGCGATAGGTGCAACCACCGCGATATTCAAAAGTGTACATGCAAATTGGGCCATAATGTATGCAAGGCACAAATGGGGCCATTTGCATGTCATTATGTCCCCATTTGCATGCAGGTGCACCAATCTCCGGTGACTTGCACCTTGCACCCCGCCAGGCTGCAGCCGTCGGGGACCAATGCTCCTTGCACAAGTGGCAACATGCTCCAATGCCCGATCACGGGCATATGAAGTAGATATTAAAAGTCCCATATCCCTGGTGGTCCAGTGGACCACGCACAGCCCAATCGTGGGCATATGTAGCACAAATCAATAGTCCCATATCCCTGGTGGTGGACCGCTCACAGCCCAATCATGGGCATATGTAGTAAAAATTGATAGTCCGATATCCCTGGTGGTCCAGTGAACTGCTCACAGCCTGATCATAGGCATATGTAGTAAAAATCAATAGTGCCATATCCCTGGTGGTCCAGTGGACCACTCACAGCCCAATCGTGGGCATATGAAGTAGATATTAAAAGTCCCATATCCCTGGTGGTCCAGTGACTGCCTGCAGCCTGACTGTCATGGGCATGGTGGTAAAATCAATAGTCCTGATATATTTTTGTGGTCTGGGTCAGCCATTCATCATAGGCATATGTGAAGAGAAAAATCACTGTCTCGGTGGTCCAGTGAGCCACAGCCTGATTGCAGCTGGGTAAAAATGCCACTCATCTAATTCTCAGAGCCCATGCCCCCCTCAGCCTGACCCCACCACTTTCCTGCCTGACATGGGCAGGCGGTAGCTCACCACCAGCAGGCACTCCCACCACCCGCTGACCGACTCCGTAAAGTAGGGCTGTACGCCCATTGGTCCACATCATGAGCCAATGGGCATGTAGCTCATACAGTACTACACAGTTCAGATATGTGAATGGATCCATTTACATATCTGAACTGTGTAGTATGGCACGGGCTGCACGCCCATTGGCTCATGCTGTGGATAAATGGGTGTACAGCCCTTCCATATGGAGTCAGTCAGCGGATGGTGGGGTGGCAAGTGGGTGGGGAGCTGCCACCAGCCGCTGACCGGGGAGGGGGCGGGGCTCAGTGGGTGGTGGGAGGGGGTGCCCAGACCACCAGGGTTGGATTGGTGTGGCATTTTTTTACTGACACCCGCGATCAGGCTGCGAACGGTCCACTGGACCACCAGGGATATAAGATTGTTGATGTTCTCTACATATGCCCACGATGGGGCTGCGAGCGGTCCACTGGACCACTAGGGATATGGAACTATTATTATTCCATGTATGCCCACGATCAGGTATGGGGGGTGCCACCACGAAGGTGCAGCCGGAGCTTGAGTGGCCACCCACAGGTGGCAGCTGCCGTGTTGCACCCTGCAATATGGCAGTTCACCTGTGGGTGTCTAGCTATTGCTCCTTTTTTTGGGGCTCACCTGTGTGCAGTGCAAGTAAGGGTTGTGCATGCATGGGCTCAGCACATCCCAGGCTGAATATCAGGATGTGCGGAGTATGCATGGGCACACTCCCACTACCTGCTCCGCATACATTACTGATGCACTCTGGCGCAGCGGGATTTGTGGAAGGCTCAATCCCCCTTTGAATATCATGCTGTGGTGCATCAGTGGGTTGCACCATGTGCAACCCTTCTGAATATCTTGCCCATTGTATAAAACAAAATGCAAAGCACAACAACAACAACAAAAATATTCTTTAACATAGCTCAAATTCACTGGGTGTAAGCTTCAGATTTTATAAACGTAAGCAACAATGAAGGGCATAATTCCATGGCAACCAACATGTTCATGTAATGAATAATAGCAACTCAGTTTCTTTTTGTTACATTATGTGTTTAAAACAGCATAGCACTAACATGGGGTAAAGCTAGTGCTACATTTAAAGGCTAACATGTACAATATAAATGTTTAAATTTTTTTTTTTTTGTGTGTTTTTTGGTTTTGTTGGTTTTTTTCCATTTGTTTAACCAGGAATAGCACACTAAGCTGAAAGCTTGTTTACAGGTGTGACCTGGGAGCACAGGGAAATTAAGTGACTTGCTCAGGGTCACACAGTGTGCAAGTGGGGGCTGTGGGATTCAATCACAGGTCTCCAGATTTGCAGCTCAGAGCCTTAAACCACTGCACTATACTGCCTCCTCCTGCCTATATACCTTGCCCATGAATATATGTCTACTGTACACTAACATATATTAATGTATGCTGCAAATTAATGTAGTATAATAGATGATTTCCCAAAGCAGCACAATTGCCAATGTACAGAATCTAGTTAAACAAACATGCTGAAGAAAATAAGACCCAATGAAAGTGACAGTACAATAACAACAAAATACTGTATGAATTTGAATATACTGGCCTAAATGAACTGACAGTTTCACCACATATGATAGTTCAGGCAATAGAAAATACACTGGATACAAATATTAAAATGAAACTATACAGTACTGTACATTGCATGAATAATTATCAGCTTTACTAAAAATATAAAAATCAATACTATCAATAATATATGTGTAATATAGTAATGCGTATGCATTACTGTAAGTTCAGCAGTTGTATTATACAATCATATTATGCCAGCTTAAAGAAATACTGATAACATACATTCATAATGATTATGTTACATTACCGCTTACATGAATGTCAGACTTCTTGCACACTACTATATTACTGTATGCAAATAAGAATATGTCATCCACTGTTCTTTGTGCATACCAAGGATGACCTTTTTAGGATTTTCTAAACTTGTAGTCCCTCTTTTAGGCCATTTGATGGTGAGACAATTCATTCTATGTACAAATAGTGGTTACAGATCTCTCTAACTATGCTGTTATATGACCTTTCATCTTAAATTGTATCATCCCAAGACAAAATCTGGATTGAGATAGGGCACTGGGTTAATACAGTCTTGTGCTGTTATTTGTAAACTCTTATTTCTATTAGGTAATGTTATTGATTTATACTTCAGTATCATTCATTATTATGATCCAGTTTTTCAATACTCCAAATAAAATTTGAGTAGACCAACATGTGTGCACATATTTATAACCATTTATGTTGAATCATAAACACCATGCATATATGAAATCTATAGTCAAGCCATAATACATATGCTGCTATAGTATTCTGATTATGAAATGGAGACAAAGCATGCTGAAACCTGAATGGATGACAATACCTAACAACCATGAGTATATTGAACTACTATACATAATCATGGGTAGAATGTAAGGTTGTCTATCAACATTTTCACTTTTATTTACAGTATATTACTCCACTAGTTTGGCCACAAAAAACATGGCTGCCACAACATCCAGTAACAGCTCCTCTTCACAATCCTTAAATATGAATGCTGTTTTAGACCTCATAAGGCATACATAAGTTTTACAAACTGCACATTTAAACAACCCCACCTTCTGAAATACACTAAACAGATGCCAGACCCGACCTTCATGGCAGGGACTTTGGTTGTAATACCTCTATGGCAAACTGTTATTTAGTTACTAAATGCAACTTCAGCACCACTTGGGGTGACATCACTAGTGCTGACCACTTGGTGTCAAGTACTTGCCAGCAACTATGACTTTACTCCCAGTGCCCTGATATAGTTGCCAAATGGGACTACAGTCCTGATTGGACTGACATCACCGCATCTGACCACAGCTGCAGTGTCACATAGGCTGATATTATTACCACTTGCTGCAGCTTTAGTCCCACTGGGGCCAAATTACTGTTTCTGATTCTTGTGTTGTCAACTATAGCACACTAATAGTGCCCGAATGGGCACATAACTGCCACTGACTGTGACATGCAAATCCCCAAGTGCTTGCTCACCAGAATGCTTCCCGCTGTCACTCAATATTATAGAAAAACCAACAACCACATGTAAGACCAGCAGTTTTTATTTGTCTGTTTTTGTGGGTGCTGCTAACAATGTTCTGGGGGGACAGCAGACTGCTCTAAAACATACAGACAGCCTCTCTTTACTTACTATCACACAGACAATAATGCAAAGTAAAAAAACTGCTTTTTTTTGGAAATGTCAAACCACACTTTCAAAATAAATATTACAACATTTTAAAAGTGTTTTTAGTTGTTTTGTTTTTTTATTTCCACAAAAAAGGGTCCATTTTATAATCATAATAATACACTGAAAGATTTTTTATATAATAGGATATGCTGACTACTCAAGGGGTTAAGGGCATTTAGTGGAGTCTCATGCCTCATATCATACTCAAGACCAAGATGGCACCATACCCTATTATGTTGCTTAATTAACAAACCTATTTAAATATCAAAACAGGAAAAATACTTTGTTGCAGAATCTCATTTACAACCTCCTTGTAGTGGAGCAAAATGACATAATAATTTTCTTTTTGAAGTTATCATTGAACCAAAGATGAAAAATAGATAATTTCTAAAAAAAAGAACTCACAGTGGAATCACTTTCATAGTTGCAGTAATAACTTCTATCCATGGCACTTACATTGAAAAAACTAGAAGCAACTAGCAAAGAAAAAGTCCTTCTGCATCTCAAAGTATTTTTTATGACCATTCCAGGATAGAGAATTTATTCCATTTTAATTAACTGACAGATACATATACTGTATATGTCAATGAGTCTTTCATTCAGTATCTGTATTAATTTATTTTAAATCTTGACAGTGAAAAAGGGGCTGCATTTTACATATCTCTATAAATGTTTGCTTTGGGGACAATGCTCATCTGGGAAAATTAGAACCCTTTGTGCTGAGACAAGCCACATCTCAGTTAGTTCATGTCAATGCTTAAAAGTCACACTAAAATTAGGTGTTGCTCAAAATTATCATTATGTGCTTTGATTAGGAAATGTTACATGTTTACCATCATAAAGATGGAATCATATATTACAGACAGTCATATATTGAATACCATAATTTCACTTATACATTGTTTTTTTATCCACCCACATTACAGTATGAAGTATCATGTAGTATCAAATGGTTCTAAATCTGTGATGTTTACTTTATGTCCTAACAACATTCTGCACCTCATGGATATACAGGAACCATCGGGTAATAATCAATAACACTGTACATCTACCATTTCCTAAGTAAGACTTTCTTTATTTACTTGTAGATTTTGGCCAGGAAAAGCGCAGTGAGCTATGATTGCTCATTTACAGGTGCATCTTTGGGGGAAAGGGTTTACATGAACTTGTTTCATCAATGGGGGAATGTTGGCAAGTGTACTGGGGACAATTCCTTACACTTATGAGAGGTGCCTATTGGATCTTTAACTTCCAGCTAGACAGCCCCCAAGATAGATAGATAGATAGATATATAGATAGATAGATAGATAGATAGATAGATAGATAGATAGATAGATAGATAGATAGATAGATAGAGCATTGGTTTTACTTCTCATCCAAAGCATGGTACCTTGGCAATGGAGCTCCCCTATTTTCTGCATTACAGTGTTGGTATGGGGTATTAGTCCAAGTTCCTCGGGAAGGCCTAGAACTCTTGGGTTTCCAAACTTGTGGCCATAGAGGAAAGCATGAAACCTTCTTCACTGGATATTATCTAAAATTAATTCACAAAATATAAATCTTTCCATATTTGTAAATATGTATATTGGTTATACTAAGTGTTGTTCCTTTCCATCTGCATGAACAATGTGATAAAAGAACCAGCAATGTAGTGTACATCCGTACAAGTAAAGATTTTAGTTACACATACACACACACACATACACACACACACACACACACACAGATATTAGCAGATAACTATACACATGTCTGAATAAATAACACATTTTGGGATTCTTTTCAACTATGATATTGATTATATCAAGTGTTGATTCTCTCCATTCACATGAACAATGTGATAAAAGAACTGACACTGTAGTAAAAATTTTAGTTACACACACACACACACACACGCACACTCACACACACACACATATTAGCAAATAACTATACACGTGTCTGAATAAATAACACAGTTTGGGATTCTTTTCAACTACGATATTGATTATATCAAGTGTTGATTCTCTCCATTCACATGAACAATGTGATAAAAGAACTGACTCTGTAGTAAAGATTTTAGTTACACACACACACACACACCATGGTCCAGGACAGCTATTAACATCTTTAGAGTATAAACTATATGTTTAAACTTTCATCTGGAGGGATTGTTTCCTGCTCATAACAGCCATTCCATTTTTAAATGCCACCTGAAGTGTTTATGTTCCTGTTGGTGCATGCTTGAATAATTACAAAAGCAGGGAATTTGGAATTCTTTTATTTTAGAAAAGAACAAACTTTGTTTCAATGCATAAAGAATTGCATTGCTAAAATGCATTAACCTTTATGATTTCTAGTAATTGCCTCATTTAGCAGCAGATCCAGCACAGTGTGACTGGCTATGTTAATAGACATGATACTTTAGTTATGCAGTCTGAATATGAAGACGTATTTTAGTAAACACATGATCATCTCTGTCTATCAATACAAACTGCTTCAATTCACAGAGATAGACCCATGTTTACATTAAAATACCTAACAAGAAATTGTAGTAAATGTCATTAAAATTATCCTTGCCTTTTTAGGCAAAGCACTGCTGTATCCTGTTGCCCAGCAAGCACTGAGCTGCATTCATCCCAGCCAGTGAATCCTTCAGCATCCTGTAGAATGAGAAGGGGATCAACTTATGAATGGATTACTGAACAGTGTGTGTGTGTGTGTGTGTGTGTGTGTGTGTGTGTGTGTGTGTGTGTGTGTGTGTGTGTGTGTGTGTGTGTGTGTGTGTGTGTGTGTGTGTGTGCAGGTGTAGCGTGTGTGTTTTATCCTTTCTGCTTCAGGTTAATTCTGTTTTCACTGATGCACTGCTCATTTTTTTAAGTCCTACTTTGCACTGTTTCAGCAATCTAGCAAAGTAGCACTACACATTATCATGAGGGATAGCCATAGGCTCTATTGACTTTACATATTGCATTTTAATAAATACATGATTGATATTCCAGTTCAGAAGCAGGTGTAACATTACCAAACTGATTTCTGTCAGAAAATGTAACTAGGTAAATGGTATTAATGTAGGGATTTGGGGGGTTGGATGGGATTGAATATATTCAGAAGTCTGAACTCTTCTTACATCACGTTTGAAGCATTATATGCTATTTTCAAGTTCCTCTAAATTAAATGCTGTTCATTACAGATACGATAATTTTCTAAATCAGTTATAACTAAGGTATGTAAAATGTATTAGCTTATAGTGTATGGTGGAACGTCTTCTCCACCGAAATCGATCGTTTTCGAAACCTTGTAGTCACACACTAGTGACGTTCGCAGTACAACAGAATGATGTTTTCTACTGTACTGTGAACGACACACTGTGTGTCCTCGCGCAGCATTTGACTGTTAGGGCTCACTCCATAGACAGGACACATGGCAAAAGCAGCAATATCGGGGGCAGTATTAATGGATTGTGTGAAAACGTTCACAATGTAAATTCTTTTTTCCTTCTAGTAACTGGGTTTTTTTTCCCCAAAAAACGACGTTCCACCATACACTATAAAGAAAAGTGCACTGGGAACAGTTGACAACAGGGCATCTTTCACTTGGTTGGCACTATGACAACGGATTACCTCTGGAGCTGCGCTCTCGAGGTAATCCGTCGTCATAGTGCCAACTCGGTGAAAGAATAGCCCTGTTGTCAACCGTTCCCCATGCACTATGCTATATACCCTCTACTGCATATCCAGTCGCTGCCTAACAGACAAGTTAGCTATAGCCACATTATTCATGATATGCAGACGCTATAACAAACACATCCCATTAAATCTTTCCAGGATCTAAAGTTGCCAGTGCAGAATATAGGTTGCAATTTAATAAGGTCAGAAGATCTACAAATAGTTTAGTGTTTTGGTTACTATCACACATACTGCATCTCAAGGCTCTGACTTACTCAATGAAATTGACAAAACAAAGTCTAAAAGCCAAACAGACATGCCATTCTTCAAAGCAGCTGTCCTGTAGTTCAGAGTATACACAATACAGTAGATTCTCGCCAGGGGGAGAGACTGTCTGAATTTAGCACGATGCCAATTTTATCATACTTTATAATAATAATATGGCTAAAACAGCAAACACATTTTTGAACTAGTCCCACACAATGCACACAACATCATCTCATTACACTGTGTCCCATAGATAAATCGTGGCAGGAGGCTTTAAAAGGTGGATTTAAATTGAATCAGATGCTTATAAGAGTAGCTGTATATCTAGGAATCGCTTATGGAAGGGTACCTGCTCAAAATGAATACAGTAGATTACCTGTATTAAAAAAAAAAATACCATACTAGACCTTAACGAGGACCACCGGAGCTGTCCTTCAGCACCATTTAGCTACAGCCGCTAACGTTAAGGCATAACAAATAAAATCATTGTGCAGCTTTTTTTTCTAATGAAAAATACGTCCTTGTTACACGTTTACTGGGGATTATTCCATATTTTTAAAACAATAACTTCCAGAATCGGATCATAATCAATTACTACTACTTATTCTAGAAAGCAAGTGTGACCATATGTAGCGAATGTGGTGTAACTCACGCCATGTATCTTGCTCGCAGATGCCGAGTTTAAACTGTGCACTGTACAGTGTTTAAGTCTTTACCCCATTTTTATGGGTAGCATCGCTTAAGTTGTTCAATATATATTGCCTTGGTGTGTTGAGCCGCTGCTACTTTCTTTATATGAATAATTTAATTTAACCACAACCCAGGCTTCAGCACCATACCACAATCCTCTCTACGCTGAACGAACTAAACATATATGTAGTACAGTAGCAGTTAACAGTAATATAGTAATATTTGTAGCTATTATGCCCTCCTTTCAATCATCTTACTGAGTAACCTCTTCTTGAATGCATTTCTGTTTCATCACATAAAGCTGTAAAACATAATACCCGTGCCCTGTTGGATTTAGGAACTAAAATACCTAAACCACGATCTTTACTCCGTAGTCTCTTCCTGAGTTTCTGCAAATTATATGTACAAACTTTGTTTCTACCGGAGCTGTAGACTATTAAAAGCTAGACAAGAAATTTCAGTCCCATACTCAACCAACTTGGGTGAAATTTAGAGACTAGTGCACACTGGTGCATATCACATTAATGCTTGACACCAAGCCAGAAAAATATGTACAGTATACATGTATGTATGTACGCATGTGTGTATGCATGTGCAAAAGGAAACGTGGTCTGTAGGAGTGCCTGCTTACGTTACCCAATGACAGCACATCTATTTATAATGCATAGCTCGATTATCATTTTATGCAGAAAATAGTAACTACTATCTCTGACATAAGGTACTACATACAAACACTAAACCAGTTCAAGTTGTCAGTGATATGAAAAGTTAGTAGACGCGTTAGAGCGGATGTAACTGAAAACATCAAGCCACACAATACCCCGCAACTGGGCAACTGCTAAATGTTGTTGTTTAATATCGCTGTGGTAAAGTTTCGTTCCATTATGTATTCAGTAAACAACCCCAAACTGAAACGAGATAAAATATTGTGAAGAATACAATGCACTGGATTTGGAATCTCGGCTACCACTGTTAATCTCATTCAAGACCGAGATAAATCTTTCTATAAATCTCCATGTTATTGCCCCAAAGTTAGCGAGTTGGTGTCCGGGGTAACACTTGAAAACCTGACCCATATCAGTTGGTACACTTGTCTCTATTCTTTCATTTTGGCTTTTACCTTTCCGAACCCCCAGCATGCCTGGTTACAAATCAAGCAGTCTGGCCCCCAAATTCTGCACCTTTACGGGAAACTTGACGAGTATTTCACTGGCAGACTTCCTCCTCAGTGTTATTATTACCCTGGAAGTCTGGATCCAGACGTTCTACGTTATTATTTCTCTGATCCAGAATACCCCATGTCGCTGTGTGCCAGCATATACTGAAAGGGCAGTATGGTTTTGCTCGTACCGATCCCCCTGTTACACTGTGTACAAGTTAAGAAATTGAGTGCTAACCTTTGTGCATGCCAGTGAATCTGTCCTTCAGCACTGTCAGCTCATAGATCTTGCCGAACTCCTCAAAGAGGGGCTTCAGGTCCTTCTCGTCCAGGTTGCGGGGGATCTGCCCAATGAAGAGCTTGATGGCATCATGATCCTTCATGGGGATTGTAGAAGTGCTCCCGGGACTGTGGTTTAATCCGTTCATGTGCCCGTTCGTATTGGGATTGCTGTGACTGTTAGGGAGGCTGGTACTGTCTGCCTGTCCGTTTGCTAACGTGGCCATCTTTATATACATAGAGAATCTTCTTTTCTTTCTCTCTCTCTCTCTCTCTCTCTCTCTCTCTCTCGCTTTCTCTCTCGCGCTCGTTCGCTTTCTCTCTCTCTCTCTCTCTCTCTCTCTCTCTCGCTCGCTGTCTTTCTCTCACTCTCTCTGGTCTGCACTGATTTTTTTTTTACATTGAACAGTCAAGATCGGAGTCCTTTCAGTTTAAACAGACTGGGTCGGTTCAAATCCCAGGCATACTGTAGGGGAGAGAGATCTTAAAATGTATTCTGAGAGATGCAGCTCTCCCCATCTGTCAGCCCATTACCAGCTCAATGGTACCTTCCATGGAGACAAGGACTATAAATACAACCGGCGCATGGCTCTTTTGGACTTAATCAATATCTTGTGTGGCAAGCGATCAGAATGTTGTTTTTATTAACAGTTGCAGATCGATCTGCATATTTCCCAAATTTGACTGCCAGAAATTCATATTTATTTCTAAACCCTTTACAAAGGTTGCAGTAAATGGAGTAGTCTCAGATAACACATGCTGCTTTTCTGGGTTTTTTTGCACTGGCGATTTTTTTTGTTTGTTCCCCGCACCAAAAATAACGGCAGAACAATTGAAGGCGACCCTCAGCCTGATTGACAGGAAATCATGTTGACTTGGAAATGCGGTCTGGACTGTGACTATGTACTGTTCATAGCCATCTTTTTTTAAATGCGATCAGCGTATTCTTTGTTCCTCCTGCTGAATGTAGATTCGTCCATGATTGTGTTTTCTTATTAACAATATTAAAGAATCCTGATCAGATAATAACACACAGTAGGTATAACGCTCTGATTCCCTTTTGTTTCCTTTGTTTCCAGGCTCTTGCGTCAGGTTACGACCCCTCTTGGCATAAGGCGAGGAGACTGCTTGTCTGGGAATCGATCGGGGGCCGTTTGGCTTCCAAGTTGCCTGAGGGACACGACAGGTTATTTGCAGGTGATGGCATTTGGTTTGAGGGAGTCCATCTGACCAGCCAGCTGACTCCTTCTTGCTGAGCCAGATCCAGGTAAATCTATGAGCCATTAGTAACTCTTCCATCAATGCTTTTTTCAATGTTAAGGTGCTGTGGGTCTGGCAATAATAACAGCCACACATTATAGAAACAATATATTACTATGAAAAAAGTTTACAACACATACTGAAGCTGAGTTAGGTACTGTGGTGCCCTTTTGCCTACCCTTTATTTGAAATTATGTGTGTATGCGGTTAACAATAACCGGGTGGCGTTGTTGTTGGTCACCGTGCTAAACATGTTTCGTCACCTTTGGAGTGAATGTAAACTTAGTACCTTACTGACGCTTGTTTCAGTCATTGGCTCATTGAAAGGATATCCAGGATAACCTCCATGGTTTCCCTTGCAGTGCCCGCTATCACGGCCGGGCAAGGGATTTCGGTACTTCCTGTAATGGTGACTGTGCAGTTTATGTGATCAGTGATGAAGCACTTTATAGACGATGTTGGAAGGCTGGTTGGAGAACCTGCAAAATTACAGGGATTTCTCAGGTCGCTAAACGATGAGTCTAATGACCTCTAGGTGTATGCATAATGTTCCAGACTGTGATTACCGTAAACAGTGTATTGTTACTGACATACCAACGGGTGCTTTCTATAGTAATTGCGAACTACATGATTTGATCGTCATAGCAACCTATTTATTGAGAAGACAATTGTTTCTAGTACTTTTGTATGTTCTTTGAATGCAGATGTATTTCTCCGTTTCCTATTACACTATCAAGAGTGCTGGAAGAAATGCATGTGCCATTCTTGTCTTTATTTTCTTGGTTAGTAAACAAAATTATTTCTGGGAAGTGTACTAATTACAACACGAAACCTGGAGCAGAAAAATTTTGAATGATGCAAGTTGAGGCACGGGTGGGTTGGGGATATTGGAAAGGTTTCAATACTTGTCTTGAGATTTGCGACTTTGAGGCTTTCCAAATATATTGCACGAGCAATCGGCAAGCTGCATGGAAATCGGGGCAGGCATGAATTAGTCATACACAGTGTGTGTGTGTGTGTGTGTGTGTGTGTGTGTGTGTGTGTGTGTGGTGGTGTGGTGGTTGTGGTGGTGGGGGGTGTCTTCCCAGGTAATTATCTTTTGAGGAGGTCCCGATGTCACTTCAAATTTTACATTTTTCCAACTTACTCGTCTAATACTCTGTTATAGTTTTTGGTCTTCTCATTTTCAAATTAGCATTAAAATCACCGTTTGTTTTGGCTATTGCTTTTGACATCGATTAGTAATATGCACGAATCACCCTGCGTTCCTCTTGCCTGTTATTATTTTTTAAACAAAGTATACAGTGTCACCTAACTTATTTTAGTGTATTGTTTTTTGAAAGGTTAAACACTGCCTGGAAATTCACTGCTATACATGAGCTAAACTTTAGTTAACTCAATTGCTTTTTTATGGTTGCATGCTACAGGAGCCACATGGTGTAACGATCCAAGAGAAACGTCCACATACTGTATTCTTTGTGGAGGTATATCCCCCTTAGGTTAGAATTGCAAACCTTTTAATACGCCTTCCTTTTTGCACTGTTTGATGGAAAAGTCCCTGAATTTTCAGTTTATAATGGTCAAGGGTGCCATGCAGCACGTGAAGGGTGGCTATCAACGAAATCTTAAACATCAATAATCTAGTCAAGCACTGACTTATGATGCCCCTTTCGATTTTGGTGGTCATCTTGGGATATAGAATACTATAAACAGAAGGCAATTATTTTGTTATAATGGTGGTACAAAGTTGGAGAATTATCCCTCGCTGCAAACTTCTTGTGATATTAACCCTAGCTGAGCCGCAGACTGACATATCAGTCCAGAATTCCTATACATTCTAATTTTGTCCGCATCCTAAGGATTAAGAGACCAGCATGGGAGAAATCCGCACTCTGACAGATATTATTTTTCATATTGTGTTAATTTAAATGCCTTTTGTTTTCATTTAAGTAATTAGGCATCAATAAATCAAGCAGGGTTAAAATGCACACTGCAGCTTTAAATTAACTAATTTGCAAGCTGAACAGTTCTGGCCAATTCCACGTTAACCAGCCTCTCAGATCAACAGACTTAGGAATGAATTTCAAAAGCAACTGCTTGATTGATACTTTCAGATATCTGATATCTCTTGTATGCAAATAATGTTAAACAGAACAAATGCCCGAGGAGAAATTCCGAAAATTAAAGTATTGGAATTTTTCATAATTTTAGTGTTTGTCAATAACATACACAGTACCAAATTCAAAAGAAAATTTCAATTGCTAGGTGTGGTAATAATATTCAACTGAGTATGGGTACTGACTGTACCACACATATGCTTCTGTTAGAGATAGACAAAAGGAAGAGTGGAAGGTACAGACACAGTAAAGTGCAATCGTATCCATAACCATTACTGTTTTGTTATAATGCAATACAGTACTTCTGAAAATAATGTAGTACTATAATATGTTCAGTTTTATAAGTATGAATGTAGGGAAATAGCCATAGGCATATTTATTTATTTCAATCACTGGCAGATACTAATGTTATAACAGTCCATGGAATATCTAAACAACTGCATTTGGAAACTACCAACACAATCAGAGGACTTGAATCTCAGAGCCAAAGGTGAATGACTGAAATGTTATTTAAATATGACACTAAACAGAATTTGCAGTACTGGAAGGTATAATAATTTAAGAATAACCATGCCGATTTCTACTGGTACACATAGAGATGGTCTAAACAGAAAGCATATAAAGAAGTAGATTTAAAAAGAGAGTAAAAGCCTGGAACATAAATAGCTCAGAATGTGATGTCAACATGAAAATGAGTACCATTTATAAAAGATGTAAAATGAGAAAAAAAATGCTCAAATTCAAAAAAAACAAGTGGGAATGCAAACAAAAAAGAAAGGAATGAATGAATGAATGAATAAGAAGATTATAAAAACAGTAACGGTAGAAATTCTGCCTCCTTGTACATCTTGTTAGGGATGCTGTACACATCATACTGTCCTTAGGGTCTGCAGTAACACTGCAGGTAGGGAATAATAGGACAGACTAGGTGGGCCAAGGGGTCCTTTTCTGCCAACAACTTCTATATTTCTAAGATTCATATGTTACCCATCACCAGAGATCAAGTTAGTGAAAGTCATGGACAATGTTTAGGGTCTGAAGATTCATATCTCAGTGGTAGACCTAAAAGTTGGATGGAATGATAATAATATTCGCTCTTGTCTAGTCAATATATCTCAATTTATGTGACAATGTACGCAGATTGTAATCACTGACCTGCCTGTTTTCATTGCACCTGAAACTTTTCTGTAAAAATGTTTGTATTGTGCCTTAAGTTTACTGTAAAATGTTTGTTATCCCATCTCCCCACTCATTCCCCTGGGTTGCACCTGGAAACAAACATTGTCTCAGTGTGCTTTTCCCAGTTATCAAATTTTAAATGCATAAACAAATAATAGTCATTGCCAATGCTTTTAAAATGTGTTCATACAACTAAAATTTTTGTAAATGATAAAATATATACTCTCATCATATTTTTTGTGCTGCCTCTGAAATAATCTCCAACATTTTCTGCAGTGATATTACATTCTTAAGTGATATCCTAGAACAAGTGTCCCAACTCCAATCCCGAATCTTGCACTAAACAACAAAATATTCTTTAGCATTCAGTCAGGTTTAAAATCCTGATCATTATAATACAATAAATGCACTCCTACGGTAACAAACAAAATTGTTGCCATTCATGAAGCATACCTGGATTGGCCACTGCATTTATGCTCAACTAAATACACTGACCTGTTGAATCATCATCTCATTCTTAGTAAATTACCAGACTTTACCTCATCTTCAGTGTGCTGAACTAGATAATAAACTTTAGTCATACTGCATGTGTGAGTAAAATATATGTCCTTGAACAGATGATAGTTAAACTGGGACTTTACAATGGACCATTGAGGATTCTTTCTCCTTTTTCCTTTTATTCACTGATTTATTTATGTATTTATTTATTTATTGAGTAAGATCGGAATTACAATCCTTTGAGTCATTGACTCTTTTGCAAAGGCTACACTTCAGCTTACAGGGGGTGGAGGGTAGACAAATACAGTAAAGACATACATGAACAGGCAGTATTTACAGTTTCAGTACTGACACAGCAATGTTTGCAGAGTCTCCACGTCGGTTACAGGGGGTGGAGGGTAAACAGAGTACAGTAAGGAATAACATTGACAGGCAGTATTAAAAGTTACAGTACTGATAGAGCAGTCCAGGCTAGAAACTTATTTAGCAGGTGGGGTAATTAGGCATGAACCTTAATCAGCAGGAGAGGTAATTTGGTAGCATTCCTGGGGTCCCATTTAAAGGGATCCATTAATGAACAGTGTCCTTCATAATTTGAAAACCATGAAAAGCTCATACAAATGACTAGGTCAGTAATATAGTGATAAATAGCTGCCACCATTGCATGGTATAGTGTGATGTCAGACATGACAAATTTATGCCTAACTATATTGTAGTAATGCATAGATTCCTTCTGTATGACATCACAAGGTTCCATAAAATGTGGCAGAGTTCATTAGTATTGATATAGGACAGTCATGGATATATTTGGACTTCTGACAGCTTCTGGAGACTCCAAAACATCAGTGAAAATAGTTTTTATTAATAGGGTTTAAATCTACAGTATGTAAAACTCAGTTCAGAAATGTTCTTCATCTGGAAAGAAAACAAAAGAACATTGTTTTGTAAAGAATTCCATCCCTTTCAAAATATTATACTACAGTGCAAAGGTCATGGAACATGACTGTACCCTTCGGTGGTACAACACCATTGTAGAACCTCTAGAAACTGTATAAGTCAGTTTTGTTTTGAAAGCAAAAGAACTACCATGCACACATTTCACATACTGGACAATGGACAGTGAGTGAGGTAATGATGATGGCAGAAAAAGGGGAGATATTGTTGATGGGGGACCTGAATATGCCAGATGTTAACTGGAGCACCATTGCAACAGCCACATCCAAGAGCAGGATAATTTTTGATGCCCTACAGAAGGTGTGCCTCAGACAGAAAGTGTTGGAACCCACTCAGGAGGGAAAAATCTTAGAACTGATTCTTAAACTGGGATGGAGGGAGGACCTCAGATCTAGAAGTGGGTAGCCACCTGGGAACAAGTAATCACCAAACAGTGTGGTTAATGATAAACACAGCCGCAGAGTCAAATCATACAAATGTGAGGGTACTGGACTTTAGGAGGGCTGACTTTGTCAAAATAGGAGAGTGTCTCAGAAAAGCATTAGCATGTACAATGCTTTCTGATTAAGGAACCTGTATCACTTTTGGTCTCTGGGGCGACTACCCATTTGATCTCCATAAAAGACTATATTCTTGTTCTTAACTTTGTCCTTAATTCTTGTTTTAATATTGTAAAATTAAACATAACAAGGGCATATAAAATGTGATGCCAGTTGCTTTTCTGTGGAGTTTTGATTGTGCTAGAATCTTCTATACTGCTGTTTGAACAAGTTAACTGCCAAAAGTTATGGAAATGTTCCTACTCTAATGTCTTATTCGGGAAAGTTCCAAAGGTGTAACTTAATCAGTGTTAAGCATGTTTAAATACCCCTACTCCCATAAGGGGGACTTTTATGATGTTTTTTGGGGATTTGTCTTAGAAAATATACATGCTGCTCATGGACTCTAATTTAACAGAATTAACGATCTAATAACCACAAGGAATTAACTGTAATACCCTCCAAAGATGCATATAAATAGTAAAGCTGATGAAACCGTAGTATTAAGAGGAGTGATGACTTCTTATGTAAACAATGACTGTATATCCTTTACTCTGAAGTATCAACTGTATGTTTGTTGCAATATACAATAAACACAAAGGTAAAAAAAAAGAAAACACTAGCAAACAGGCCAGAAGGAGGGGTGGAGGAAGAATGGGGGAACATTAAAACTGCCATTAAAGAGGCAACAAAGCCTTTGTGTGAAGCAAATAAACAAATCAAAATGAAAGAAATAAACACTATGGTTCACAAAAGAGGTGGCGTGGAAGGTTAGGGAGAAAAAGACAGCATTCTGGAAGTATAAGGAAACACATATAAGGAGACACAGAAGGAGTAGGACAGAGAACCGTATCAGGTAAAGCAGAGGGAAGCAGGGAAGGTAGTCAGAATAAGAAAGGCCCAAAATGAGTAAAAGTTAGCCAACTCGATTAAGAAGGGGGATAAAACCTTTAATAGGTACATTAGGGAGTGAAGAAAGACTAAGGGAGGGATAGTGAGGTTTAATAAAATGGAGAGTAGGTGGGCAGAGATTGACAGTAAAAAAGCAGGGATACTGAACAAATACATCTGTTCAGTATTCACAAAAGAAGAGGAGGGGGTTACCTAATCCATTCAATAGAAGCACTCTAAATATGGGGGTCAATACCAGTCCTTTCACAGAAGAAAAGGGTTCTGAAAGAGCTCCTAAAACTGAAGGTAGACAAAGCAATGTGTCCTGATGGGATTCACCCCAGAATTCTAAAAGAACTAAGGGGAGAACTAGTGACACCACTGACTACCTTTTTAACAAATCATGGGAGGATGGTGTGGTACCTAAAGGCTGGAGGAGGGTGGATGTGATTCCCCTTCACAAAAGTGGGAGCAAAGCAGAGGCAGGAAACTACAAACCTGTTAGCTTGACCTCAGTGGTAGGGAAATGATTGAATCACTTCTGAAAGAAAGAATTGTTGAGTACCTAGAGGCCAGTGGGGCACAGGGCCCAAGATAGCATGGATTCACAGTGAGAAGGTCATGTCAGACAAATCTAATGATTTCTTTGACTGGGTGACCAAAGAAGTAGACCAGGGAGGGGCTGTGGTCATGGTCTACCTAGACTTTAGCAAGGCAGTTGACGCACTCCCACACAAAAGATTAATAAACAAATTAGCCAGTCTGGGAGTGGGTCCCAGGGTAATAGCCTCAGTAAAAAATTGGCTGGACAAGAGGACATAAATGGCAATAATAAACAGAGTCCACTCCGAAGAAAGGGGGGTTACTGGTGGGGTACTGCAGGGTTCAGTAATGAGTCTGCTTCTTTTTAATGTCTTTATATGTGACACTGTGGAGGGACTGGAAGTAAAGTATGACTCTTTGCAGATGACATAAAGATCTGCAACAGAGTTGATACACAAGGTGGGGTGGAAAAGATGAGAAGGGCCTTATTAAGGTTGGAGGAATGGTCAAAAGCATGGAATCTTAGATTTAATACAAAGAAGTGCAAAGTAATGCACCTGAGAAACAAAAAAAACAGGAGAAGAGTACACAATGGGGAAGAGCTATTAACAACAACAAAAATGGAAAGGGACTTGGGAGTAGTCATATCAGATGACCTAAAGGTAAGCAAGCAATGTGAGAAGGCAATACAGAGCCCTAGGGGATACTGGGATGCATAGGGAGAGGCATCACAAGTAGAAACCAGGAAGTTGTTATCCCTTTGTACAGACAGTTGGTGAGGCCCCATTTGGAATACTATGTACAGTTCTGGAGACCCCATCTCTGCAAAGACATAGACAGGATGGAGGCAGTCCAGAGGAGGGCAAATAAAATGGTGCAGGGTCTATAACAGAAACCATATGAAGAGAGACAAAAGGAGCTTAATATGTATAACCTTGAGGAAAGGAAGGGGGGGCATGATAGAAACATTCAAGTACCTCACGGGAATCAACAAAGTCTAAGAGGGCAGCATGTGAAAAAGAGATGTGCAAGAACAAGAGGACATCATTTGAAGATGGGGGGTGGCTCAGGGGCAATGTGAGAAAGTATTTTTTCACAGAGAGGGTTGTGGACACGTGGAACAGCCTGCCTGAGGAGGTTGTGGGGTCACAAACAGTGAGGAAATTCAAGAATGCATGGGAAAGACATAAGGCAATTCTGTGGGGGGTAGGAAGAAGTAGGCTGTTGGTTAACTAGGATCTGCAGCTTTTCCAATAGGTAGGGAAATGTGCAGACTAGGTAGGCCAAGCCATCCTTACCTGCTGTCAAAGTCTATGTTTCTATGTTTCTGTCTTCTGTGTTTCTATGATGGGAGGGTGGAGAGTTCAGCAAGTTGATGAGATAGCAGTTTGCACAAAAACAAAGTGAAGTTGTGGGTGCAGGAAGTAAGCAACAGCATGGGGAATAGATTTTTATGATACAATATAAAAAATACAGTATGAGCTACTTTATGCAGAACCCAAGTGTTCTGCCACCTCAGGGTTCTGATTCCCATGGTTCTCTCCAGCTTTGCTCTTTAGGTCAGAGGGAATTAGAATCCCTTTGTTACAGAGCACACATGTTGTGCATAATTGCCCTTCCAGTATTCTCTATATATACAGTAACACTTTTCATACACTGAATTCAAAGTACTCCACAATCCACAAACAGTTGTGTGAGCCATTATGTGAGCACAGGCAGGTAAAAAAAAATTGATGTTTAGGAATGATTATGAAGGTTCTGTAGAAAGAAAAGAAAAATACTGGTGGAGGGTAGGAATAGTGAGGTTTATTATTGAGCTCAACATTACATAGTGAGACAGTGACTGGTCCTCTCCACGTTCAGCACACTATCCACTAGGCTAATCTGCCTCCTATCTGTTTTAGATAATATCAACAATCTCTGATGACTTATGTAAGGCAGGAGTGAGTGGTCTCAGTGAAGACACTCATGAGTCAGAAAGAGCAGGCAGAGTGGGGGTGAGCTTGTGGGCCAGTAACTGAGTCTAAGAGAATTGGTCATCATAGAGAACTGAAGCATACTTCGGACATGGATAGAGTCACATAATGTACACCACCCTGCGTGCAGAGATTAGGGGGTACATCTATAAGTGCTACAGGTTGACTGCTGCTCTGGTGAGGCATGTTACCAGTCTAGAATGGCAACTGTGCACTGCAGAGGAATGGAGAGAGGTCTCTGAGGGGGTTAGTGGTAAGGGGCATGGAGGAAAGGCCAACATCCAAGGATTAAGATGGAATCAAGTAAGAAGGGAGAATGAGTCTACACACATGGTCACTAGTGGTTGGGGCAACTGGCAGATGCAGATTGGGTAGGGGATAGGTGGCAGGAATTGTGATCACTAATGGTAGAGATGTGGGATGAATCAAATTGGTGAAGGGAGGTAGCATGCATGGTTATAAGGGAGCACTATTACCACTGGACAGCAGGCAAAAGATATGCACACCTTGCTGCTAGGTTAAAAGAAGTAAAGTGGTGGTTGGGACTGATGGACAGAGTCCACACTTCAGAACACCTGATCATCCAAGAATAAGAAAATGAGGAAGGAAAAGTGTAGATGATGGTGCAGAAAGGTATTAGTTATTGGAAACTCCAAAAGTAAAGTAGTTGAAAAAGAGGATGAGCAGACATTTCTAGACAAGGGTGGTAGTTCAGGTGAGATGGATGCTTGCCTGGAGCACAGGATGAACAAGTGCTATACAAAGCTAATGAACACATCTGGGATGAGAAGCAGAACATCATTATCTATGCTGGAACAAATGACACAGGGAGACCAAATTCTGAGGACAGGGAGTAGTCATTCACAGATATAGGAATGTTTCTGATGGGTTTCTATTCCTTTCTAAGATCCTTCAGGGTCTGTAAACAAGTGAGGGTCAGCAATAGGATTTTTGGCAGACTAATGCTTATCTAAGGATCTGGTACAATATGGAGTGCTTTCTATTTCTTGTCAGCAGGATGCTCTTGGGAAAGAAGGGACAACTGTGTTCCCAGGGTGGGCTTCCCCTGCATCTGGAGGGAGTGGGAGGAATATGTAAAAAATATTTTCTGATATTGTACTAATTCTATACCACTTTATCAAATAATCCTTTAGTGATCTAGAGGGATAATTCTGAATTACTGTACTTCCAAGTCTACAAATTTCTATTCTTCAGAAAGAAAGACAGAGGCCTAGTAAAGCCTATAAGCTTAGAAAACTGTTTCTGTATATAGGAGATAGGAATTGGACAATCTCAAAAATGTATACTCCCTTGAGAGGCTATAATATCTAAAACTCAGATGCCTTGAGGCATGGTTAGGAGGTAGCTCTCAAAACTCCATTGCTCAAGAGTAGATGGAATACATTTATTAGCTCACCTGGCACAGTTGCAAAGAATATGAAACTAAAAAAATGCTTCAACTTAATCCATCATAGGTATTATACTGTATCTCAGCCAGATTGAACAAATGCAACCAATCAATACCAGGTAGATATGAACATACGAACATACGGAATTTGCCAGCAGATAAAGGCCTAGTGGTCTATCAAGTCTGCTTGAATGTGCAGCTAGCACCCCTTGTTCAGCAGCTGCCACTCCCTCACACCCTTCCCCTGACCCTCCCCCTTGTCCAGTCCCAGACCCTTTGGAAGCAGTCCACTGTTCAACTGGATACCACTTCTGCTGGTAACGCATTCCACCCAGCTACCACCATCTCCATAACAAAGTGATTCCTCATCTGCCCCCTAAACCTTACTCCCTTCAGTCTCATATCATTGCCCTGGGTGTCCCTCCCCTCCCTTACTTTGAACTGCTTCTCCATACCTATCTTGTTTATTCCTTTCATGTACTTGAATGTTTCAATTATATCCCCCCCATCCCTCCTCTCCTCCAGTGAGTACATGTTCAACTCCCTCAATCTCCTGTCATGTGGTGAGTCCCCCAGCCCCTTGATCATCTTTGTTGCCTTGTGCTGCACCCCCTACAGTAAATTAATGTCCCTCTTCAGATATGGGTGCCAGTACCGCACGCAGTACTCCAGGTGTGGTCTAACTAATGATCTATACAGTGGTAGAATCACCTCTCCCCTCCTTGAGGATATACCCCTTGCAATGCAACCCAGCATTTTTTTGACCATGCAGCTGCCTTCCTGCATTGTGCCAAGTTGTTCATTGACCCCGTAATGAGCACCCCCAGATCCTTCTCCTCCTCTATCTTGGCTAGCTGCACTCACCCCAGATAGTATCTCCTCCTTGGGTTTTTCACCCCAAAATGCAGTGCCTTGCACCTTTTGGCATTGAACCCCAGTTGCCAGCTGTCCGACCAGGTTTTCAGCTTTGCCAGATCATCCTGAAACCCCTGCCATCCCCCTAGGTCACCCACTGTTGCTGCTATCTTGGTGTCATCAGCAAACAGATTGGTCTTGCTCTTGATGCCCAATGATATGTCTGCAATGAATATCCCAAACAACACTGGTCCCAACACTGAGCCCTGTGGAACATTGCTCATCACTACCCTTGGGGATGAGAGCTCCCCACATGCCACCACCCTCTGTTGTCTTCCCAGAAGCCAGTTCCTTACCCAGCTCACCAGCTTTGCACCCACCTCTGTGCCTTCTAACTTACTTCCCAGCCTCCCATGCAGCACTGAGTCAAATGCCTTATTGAAGTCCAGGTATAGGACATCCACTGCATGGCCCCCATCCAAATGCCTAGTTACCCAGTCATATAACTCCACGAGGTTGGTTTGGCAGGATCTACCACTTATGAAGCCATGCTGTCTGCTGTCCTGTAGTCTTTTGGCCTCCAGGAGGGCCACCAGCCTCTCCCTCAGGATAGTCTCCATAAGCTTACCCATGATGGATGTAAGGCTCACAGGTCCGTAGTTCCCCGGTTCATCCCTGAGGATGCTCTTGTGGAGGGGCACCACATGAGCCATCCTCCAATCCTAAGGTACACACCCTTAGTGTAGTGAGACATTAAATAGGTCTGCCTAAGGTCCAGCCAGGACCTCTGCCAGCTCCTTCAGTAGCCTGTTGTGGATGCTATCAGGGCCTGGTGCCTTGTGCACCCTCAGTGCCCTCAAACTCTCCAGAATCCTGCCGTCCATGTTTTCCCCATCTGTCATCCCCTCTTCCACTGTTTCTGCCCTTCCCCCTTAGGTATCACCCCCCTCTTCACCTTATTAAATACCAAGCAGAAGTAATTGTTTAGTGATTCTGCCTTATCATCCCCTGCTTCCACCCAACCTTCCTCCTTCTTAATCCTTATTATATAGTCCTTACAGTTCCTTTTCTCCCTGATGTACTTGAAGAAGTCCTGCTCCCCCTTCTTAATGCCCTGTACCAGCCTGAGCTCTGTAGATGCCTTGGCTGCCCTTTCTGCCCTTGTCACTCGTTCAATTCCTTCAGGTACTTCTCTTTGTCCTCCCTCTCCCTGTTTTTTTGTACCTCATAAAGGCAGCTGTTTTGTGCCTTACCTTTTCCATTACCTCCTTGCTCATCCAGTTAGTTTTTTTTTTTTACTAGTTTTCTTGCTCTTTGTCTTGCTGCGGGTTCTGGTTACCTCCGCTATCCCCAGTTTTATGAGGGCCCACCTTTGATTAGTGCCCAAACTAGGTTGAATTCTGGCCAGGTACCCTTTTACCACTTCCCCCATCCTCCCAAAGTTGGCCATCCTGAAGTCCAGCACCCTTGTGCCGGATTCCATTCCTTCCATGCTTATATCCAGTGTGACCCATACTGAGTGGTGGTCACTCCCTGCCAGTGGTTCTTACACCCTAAGTTCCCTCACAAACTTCCTATTTGCCATCATGAGGTCAAGGGTATTCCCTAACCTGGTTGGTTCATTGACCATTTGCATCAGGAAGTTGTCCTGGAAAGCATCCAGCAGTACCTGCTCCCTTTTATTCCTGGTTATTGGGGTACTCCAATCCACTCCTGGCATGTTGAAGTCCCCCACAATCACCACACTACCCTTTTTGCAGGTCCTTCTAGTCTGTCCCACTAGTTACCTGTCTAACTCCTCTCTCTGAGAGGGCAGACTGTAAACCACTCCCATCCTGAAGTCCTATTATTGGAATCCTGGATTTGCATCCATAGTGACTATGTCCTATGCTCCTCTCCTTCCTCACATACACAGTTCTGTCCTTCCTTCACATATAGTGCCACCCCCCTCCTTTTCCAGTCACTCTATTCCTACAAAATGTCCTATACCCTGGTGTCGACAGGTCCCAGTCATTGCATTGAGTGGCTCATGTTTCAGTCATGGCTGCAATGTCTACCTCCCCCTCTGCCATGAGAGTCTGTAGCTCTTCAGATTTCTTCCCAAGGCTCCTAACATTTAGGGTGACCACCTTCCACTCATTCCCCTTCTGCCCTCCTTTACTAGCATCACCACTAGTACTTGCTCTTTGTCCTTTGTCACTGTTATGGGGAGTAAGCTCATATGGCTTCTCAACCTGTTGTCTCTGCATGTCCCTTGCCCACTTGCCACCTCCTGCTCCTAGTTTAAATTCCCAACTTCCTCTATGTATGCCTCCATCCTTCATTTCAACACTTTCTTTCCCTCCTCACTCAAATGTAGTCTATCCTTGGCATAGATACTACTGTCTTCACAGGTTCTCCCCCCACCACCACTAGCCCATACCCTTTAGTATCACAGCAGGTTCTTAGCCATTCATTAAAATCCTTTATTCTCAGCTTTCTTGCTGTGCTTTCTCTGGGCACTAGAAGTATCTCTGAGAAAATCACTGATCTTCCTGCCCCCTCACATAATTGTTCTAGTTCCTCAAACCTCCTTTGGACTATATCCACCATCCTGCCAGCCAGGTTGTTCATCCCCAAATGTAAAAATTCAATGAGTCTTCTCCCTACCCCTTCTAGAATATTTTAGAACAGATTGTTCCACCCTTTCCGCTATCATTCCCAGCAGGGCCTCCACCCAAATGAGACTATGCCTCTCCCCTTTGCTACCCCACTTGACTCCTCTTAGTACTTAGTCCCCAGCACATAGATTCCATCCTTCTTGCTAACTGATTGCTTCCCTTCCTCCCCACTTTTCTCTCCCAGCCCCTTCTTTTCCTCCTGCAAAGTAGTTCCCCCTCCTGTCCCTGTTGCGTTTCCCCCAGCAGAACATTCCCCTCACTCCAGTTTCAACTTGACTTCTATAAGTTACTCCTCTAATTTCATCACCTCCCTCCTCCTCCTTTCCCTCTAGTACTGCAAAATAAATTTCTGAAGACCCTTCTCCAATGCCTGCTTCCTCTCTTCTCATTGTAGCCCATTCCCTCCTATGGACTCCATGACTGTTGCCCCTTCTCCTCCTCCCCTCACCAGTCCCTTTCTCCTCCTTCTTGATGTTGTTTTTCCCCTTGACCTGGTTTCCCTGGCACTGCTCTTCTTGGCCTGGGACCCCCATCTCTGTTTCCCTTCTTCTGACCCTCTCCTCCCCCCCATTGGCCCAAATAGCCCTCCCTCTTCATCTCCCCAAGTAAAAGAATTTTTTCTGAGCACTCCAAATGAAAAAGAGAACACACCACACAGTAATCCAAGGTGCATAAATATGTAATGTGGTGCAAAAAAAGCAGGACCGATTAAGCTGGCATTTCAGCATTCAAGCCTTCGACATCTCCTGATGAAGGCTTGAATGCTGAAGCACTGGGGTAATCAGTCCTGCTTTTTTGCACCACATTAAATATTTACACACCTTGGATTACTGTGTGGTATGTTTTCTTTTTTTCATTTGAAGTGCTCAGAAAAAATCCTTTTACTTGGACACTATAAGGTTAGCTACCTTCTAACTGAGCACCCCCCGCTATGTTGTTTGTGCAGCTCATTCTTTTGTTCAGCTCTTCATCTCCCCTCCTCTCTCCCTCCAGTGTTGGGCTATAACCTCCTCCAGTCTGCCTTCCCTGTCTTAGCTCCTCCTGCAGACCTTCAATCTCCTGTTTAAGGTTCTCTATTTGGTTACACACTAAACATCCCCCACCCTCCACGCAATTTTTAGAAAGATTGGTGCACCGCAGTTGTTGCAGCCTACCACCCTACCCATTGCTCTCATTGCCCACCAGTGACCCCTCACTCTTCCAGATGAAGGATACCCAATGCTCCCCCAAGTCTCCCCTCTCCCTCCTATCATTGCAAAGCATTCTTCTTACCCCCTTTGTCATACAATTTAGATAGACTGAGCAACTGCCTTTTAAGTTCCTATCTCTCCTGTCCACACCCAAAAAGAAACTGTAAGCAACTGTTGCAATGCCTCCTTTTAACTTCTGCCCCTCCTTTCCACAATGCAAACACCAATGCAAACAGGTAAAAATGAAAGCTCCTTGTGTTGCAGTTACTTCCCTTCCATGGAGATAGCAGTCACCTCTTTACTCGCTGCTGTTCCTTTCCTGGACATCTGCTTCTGCTAAAACAGGTGCATGTCCTTTGCCCTTTTGGGGAAGTGATGTCAGAACCCATGGTATAAAGGACATGATGTGCCTGGGGTGGGTGGGTGGGGTAGGGAGAGTGGGACTAGCCCATGCCTTTCAGAAATAATCAGATAGCTTAGGCCCCTGGTCAGACAATTAGCACCCTTCCCCCACTATGCACTAAACTTTGCAGCTAGTGAAAACAGTAAAAAAAAAACAATCACAACTCTACTATAAGCACAAAAGACTGGTTTGACACCAGAAGAAACAGGTCTCCAATTCAAACAACCTCACCAACAACACACCAAAATAGACTGGAAATAGGAGATATAGGTTTCCAATTCAAAGAATCAGTTACACCAGAACAGCCCCAATAAAAGCACCCTGAAATAGGTTTGAAATCAGAAGAATCAGAAGAAACAGGCCTCCACTTTAAAGAAATGACAGCCCCCATCTAAAGAACACCAAAATATTTGGTTTTTGTTAACCGGGTAAGTGCACTAGACAAATCCTGCCTATTTTCAGGCACAACCCAGGGGAGGGGGACACAGATGAATTCCAACTGACCTTGAACCAGATTAAGCTGTTGGTTTCAAAGTTTCAACAGCTCCCAAACAGTTCCCTGCTAGCACCTTTTAAGACATAAGAAAAACTTGGCCTGCTACCAAGTGAAACAGCAAGGCAAATCAGTCCACTTACAGCACACCAAAATATGTTTCAAAATTCCAACAGCCCCCCAAAAATGCCCTGCTAGCTCCTTAGAAGTAATAAGAAAAGCAAAAAAATAACCTGCTACCAAGTTAAATCAACAAAAGCAGTTTAAAAGCAGCAAGAAGCAGCTACTGCACTGAAATGGATCTGATCCCTTCCTCATCTAGTTTCTTTTGAGAAGCCAAAAGCAAATGTTACCACAAACCTGATTCAGCTCTGCCTCCAGTTATCAGGTAGCTGAGTGAGGCCTGGCAAGACAATTAGCACCCTTCCCCCACTATGCACTAAACTTTACAGCTAATGAAGACAGCAAAAAACAATCACAACTCCACTATAAACACAAACAATAGGTCTGATACCAGAATAAAACAGGTCTCCAATTTGAAAAGCCGCATCAACAACACACCAAAATAGGCTTGAAATGAGAAGATATAGGTTTACAATTCAAAGAAACAGCCCCACCAGAACAACCCCAATAAAAGCACAATAAAAAGGTTTGAAATCAGAAGAAATTAGAAAAAAGCAGGCCTCCACTTTAAAGAAATTACAATCCTACTGAAAGCTTCTTTGTCTGTACCCACATTTAAATTGGCCTCCTTATATAGATGTTCAAGATGCCATTACTGTGACAGGAAGCTCCTGCCACTCTTAAGGACCAACCTTTTTTTAAATCTGTTGCAACAGTTCTTCTATCTTTTTAGCCTAATCTATCCTTTACAATTTATAGTCCATAAGGTTTGCCACCTATGGGCATCCCCTTCCCTTTCTTGACTATGCTATAGTGTCCTCTTTAATTTTCCTTTTCCCTCTCAGGTCCTTGTACAGGGAGGTTATTGTGGTGACCTCCAAGTGTATGTAAAGCAGGTTGTGTTTATCATTGGATTTAGTATTTAATAACACTATGTCATAAAACACCATGATGTTTATACCTTATGTTTATGAAACCTGTAAATGTTGAAAATACCGTGGCACTAGTGTGTTCGATAATGGTAAAAAGTACTAGGTGGCTATTATAGAAATTAAGTTAGTTGTGCTATTTTAAATGCATGTAAATTGCTGTAAACTGAACAAGTCTAACATTTCATGGTGATTTGCATATACCCCATGATACTTTGCATTATGGAAGTATAAATGATGATGTATTTCTTTGAAACTTGAATTGTTGCCAATGCCCTTTGGGGTAACACTTTTTTACAGTGCTTCTTCACTAAGGTTCTTTGTTTTTGGCTTTTTTTTTTTCTTATTTGAGCCCCCACCACCCATGCAAACAAGGGGTGGAGGCTGAATCTCAACTGCTGAGTTAAAACAGAGATCAGTGTCAGTACGTGCTGGCTAAATGCAGAGAAAGGATGCACATGGTCTGTTGCTGCAAACTGATGTGCTGAAGAAGGAATATGCCATTGCTAAAGGTTATCTCCAGCATTTTGAATAAACATCACATAGAGATTGTGTGTTAAACTTGAAGTTCAGTGTCTGGTCCATCTGTTATCCAACAACCCCTCCACAATTATACAAGAGGATATTTCTCACATACCGAATGTTTGTGAACTGACAATCACTGAACATGTATTGGGAAAGGATATGATTTACTTGTAGGGGTAGTCATGGCATTCATCTGGGAACTGCCCTCCTTTGCACTTCCATTAGTCAGGTACAGGGACCAGCTTACGTTTTGTCCCTATGTCTTTTAATGGTTAAAAAAGTTATAGTAGAACATTGGAAAGACTGTAAATCACCCACGCATTAGGAATGGCTTAATTTACTAACAGACTCTTGCAGACTTAAATAAATCCGGTATACTTTAATAAATGAGCAACATAAACATTTTACAAAAGCATGGAGCCATTTCCATACTGTATGTTGCTAAAATCTTTGTATTGTTATAGTTAAGGACTCTACTCTAAAAGTAGACTCTGCAGCAGATACTGTATTAGAAGTAGAAGGTGTCTTATTTAGGGTTAAAAAAAGAAAGAAAAGAAAGAAAGTCAGTGTGTGTTCTGTGCTGTGAAGGGTACTGTATCAACTTACTTTGCTAAACTAGTAGGAGTAGAGAGAGAGCTTAATTGGGAGTGTGGCTTAGACACTATAAAAGCAGGTGACTCAAATTACAACGTCCTGTTGCTAGCCTTTTTTCTTACTAATTGCCCTCCGTCCCACCCTCTCCACCCACCCACCCCAAGCCAATTCTACTTTCATAGCCCCTGGATTTGACTGTCAACAAGAACTTCCTGTTTGGCGTAGGAAGGAAAGGATCATAGAGAAACATTGGTTTTGTCAACCCTACAGGAAACAAGTAGCTCACTCCCCACCCAGCTGGTGGTGGTCTGACACTGAGCAAGGAAGAAGGAGGCTACTGAAGAATATAGGAAGTTGCTATCCCAGAACAGGAAGGGTGAGAGTTGTAAGGAGAAGAGAGAGTTAGTATACAGAGAAACAGACATGGGGACACAAAATAAGACATGATAGGAGTGGTGCAGTGCAATGGCTGTGGGGCAGCAGTGTTCCAGGAGACATTCTGGAGGCTGCGATGCTGCTCTATTTGCAGGCACCTCTCTGGTCTGAAGGAGGAGGTAGCCCATCTCCAGGCTGATCTGGCTAGGATTCGTGAAACCTCCTCCCCCACCTAGGGACCACCAGGGCCAATGCCACTACCTCAGAGGTTGCCAAGAAAGAGGAGAGGCTGGGCCAGGGTGGGCTCAGGGAGGGAGAGTGTGGTGGAACAGAGTTGCATCCTTCCAGCTGTACCTCTCCACAATTCATTCACTCTTCTGGTGGATAGTGGTTCCTCTATGGAGGCACCTGCAGTGGAGACCAAGGAGGATTCTGGGAACCTTCACAAAGGAGACCAACAGGAGGGTGGCATGAGATGCCACAGGGGAAGGAAACAACTCCTGGTGGGGGAACTCAATCATTAGGGGGGTAGAAATGGGGGAGGAAGGGGAGAGGGAGGTAAGGTGCCTGCCTGGCACCACAGCTTAGAGGGACAGGAAGTGAATCCTCAGGATCGTGGGAGCAGCTGCATGAGGGAGGGAGCCGGATGTCATTGTCCACCTAGGGACAAATGGCATGGCTAGGAATGGGATAAGAGCAGTGCAAGAGGAGTTTGAGGAGGGGCCTTAGACAAGTAGCACATACGGTAACCTTCTCAGAGGTGCTGCTTGTCTATGGCAAGAGTGATGCTAGGGTACTCTTCACCAGGGAATTCAATAAATGGTTGAAAAACTGGTGTGGAGCTCAGGGTTTTGGCTTCACTGGGGACTGGGAAGACAC
The DNA here is from genome assembly GCA_016271365.2 of Neoceratodus forsteri. NCBI lineage: Eukaryota > Metazoa > Chordata > Ceratodontiformes > Ceratodontidae > Neoceratodus > Neoceratodus forsteri. The sequence goes on along the minus strand of CM057449.1, from coordinate 601,600,485 downwards.
CTGGAGGGATGCAGACCTATATTGGTGCGATGGTCTGCATCTGTCTGGGGGGAACCAGGATCCTAGGCGAGAGGATTAAATGCTTCATTGGCAAGAATTTAAACTAGCCAAGGAGGGAGGCACTGTAAAGGAGCAGAGAAATCCCAGCCTCCCCCCAACAAAACACAGTAATTAGTGAGGTAAACACCAAGGTAGAGAAGTCATTAGGGAGAAGGACAGAGGTAAATGTAAAAAAAGGTAAAAGCAGTAAGGACAGAAATGGGGCTAAAAGGGATAAGGCCATCAAAAAGTGGAGGGCGATGAGTACCAAAGCCCGTAGTCTATGTAACAAGCTCCCTGAACTAGTGGCCTTGATGGAAGAGGGTTGCCTGGATATTGTGGCAGTCACAGAAACATGGTACACAGAGAACTATGACTGGGATGTCAACATACCAGGATACACAATCTACAGGAGAGACAGGGAGGGCAAAAGAGGAGGAGTAGCTCTCTATGTAAAGGAAGGGATCAAAGCAACATAACTAAAGAGTAAACAGGGAGCAGATGAGGCACTCTGTGTCACCCTGGAGACAGGAAATGGCACCACAATCCGCATGGGGGTTGTATACAGACCCCATCTCAGGGGGAGGGAATAGACAAGGAAATGATAGAAGGCTTCCTTAGAATGGCAGAAAAAGGGGAGATATTGTTGATGGGGGACCTGAATATGCCAGATGTTAACTGGAGCACCATTGCTGCAGACACATCCAAGAGCATGGTCATTCTTGATGCCCTACAGGGGGCATGCCTCAGACAGCTAGTATTGGAACCCACTCGGGACAGAGCAATCTTAGACCTGGTACTCTCAAATGGGGATGGAGAAAGAATCTCAGATTTAGAAGTGGGTAGCCATCTGGGAACAAGCGACCACCATACGGTATGATTCACGATAAACATAGCCATACAATCAAGCCATACTAAAGCAAGAGTATTGGACTTTAGGAGGGCTGACTTTGGGAAAATGAGAGAGCGCCTCAGAAAAGCACTAGCAAACAGGCAAGAAAGAGGGGTGGAGGAACAATGGGGAGTAATCAAAACAGCCATCACAGAGGCAACAAGCCTTTGTGTAAAGCAAATCAACAAAACACAACGAAGGAAAAAACTGCTATGGTTCTCAAAAGAGGTGGCAGGGAAGGTTAAAGAGAAAAGAATAGCATTCAGGAAATATAAGGAAACAGAGAAGGAGCAGGACAAAGAACTTTATCAGTTAAAGCAGAAAGAGGCTGGGAAGGCAGTCAGAATAGCAAAGGCCCAAACCAAGGAAAGGATAGTCAACTCTGTTAAGAAGGGGAATAAGACCTTTTATAGGTATATTAGGGAGTGAAGAAAGACCAACAGAGGGATACTGAGGCTTAATAAAGGGGAGGGAATGTGGGTAGAGGGTGACAGTGAAAAAGCAGGGATACTGAACGAATATTTCTGCTCAGTATTCACAAAGGAAGAGGGGGAGGTACCTAAGCCAAACAAGAGAAACACTCTGAAGACGGGGGTTGATACCAGTCCATTTTTAGAAGAAAGGGCTCTGAAAGAACTAATAAAATTGAAGGTGGACAAAGTAATGGGGCATGATGGGATTCACCCAAGAATTCTAAAGGAACTAAATGTAGAACTAGTGACACCACTGACTATTCTCTTTAACAAATCATGGGAGGATGGGGTGGTACCTGAGGACTGGAAGAGGGCAGATGTGATTCCTCTTCACAAAAGTGAGAGAAGGACAGAGGCAGAAAACTACAGACCAGTTAGTTTGACCTCAGTGGTAGGGAAAATGATGGAATCACTTCTGAAGGAAAGAATTGTTGAGTACCTAGAGGCCAGTGGGGCACAGGACCCAAGGCAGCATGAATTCATGATGGGAAGGTCGTGTCAGATGAATCTAATAGATTTCTTTTGGTGACCAGAGTAGTAGACCAGGGAGGGACTGTGGACATGGCCTACTTAGATTTTAGCAAGGCATTTGACACAATGCCACACAAAAGATTAATACACAAGTTAGCCAGCCTTGGAGTGGGTCCCAAGGTGGTAACCTGGATAAAAAATTGGCTAGACAACAGGACTCAAAGGGTAGTAGTAAATGGAGTCCACCGTGAAGAAAGGAGGGTTACTAGCGGGGTACCGCAGGGTTCAGTACTAGGACCAGTCCTTTTTAATGTCTTTATAAGTGACATTGCAGAGGAACTGGAAGGAAAAGTATGTCTCTTTGCAGTCAACATAAAGATCTGCAACAGGGTTGATACACAAGATGGAGTGAAAAGGATGAGAAGGGACTTGGCAAGGTTGGAGGAATGGTCAGATTTATGGCAGCTCAGATTCAATGCAAAGAAGTGCAAGGTAATGCACCTGGGAAACAAAAACCCAGGGGAAGAGTACACAATGGGGGTTGAGATACTGACAACAGTAAAAATGGAAAGGGACCTGGGTGTAATTATATCAGATGACCTATAGGTGGAGAAGCAATGTGAGAAGGCAGTAAGGAAGGCTGGGGGGATACTGGGACTCATAAGGAGAGGCATCAATAGTAGAAAACATGAGGTTGTTATCCCTCTGTACAGACAGTTGGTGAGACCCCATTTGGAGTACTGTGTGCAGTTCTGGAGCCCCCATCTCCGCAAAGACATAGACAGAGTGGAGGCTGTCCAGAGGAGGGCAAGCAAAATGGTGCAGGGTCTGCACCAGAAGACATATGAAGAAGGACTAAAGGAGCTTAATATGTATACCCTTGAGGAAAGAAGGGAGAGAGGGGACATGATAGAAACTTTCAAATACCTCAAGGGAATCAACAAAGTCCAAGAGGGTAGCATCTTTCAGAAAAAGAGATGTGCAAGAACAAGGGGGCACAATTTGAAGATAGAGGAGGGGACGGCTCGGAGGTAATGTGAAGAAGTATTTTTTTTCACACAGGGGGTTGTGGATGCATGGAACAGCCTCCCTGAGGAGGTCATGGAGTCAAGAACAGTGGGGGAATTCAAGAATGCATGGGACAGACATAAGGAAGTTCTAGTGGGGGGTAGGAGGAAGTAAGCTGTTGGTTAACTAGGATCTGCAGCTTATCTGTTAGGTAGGAGAATGGGCAGACTAGGTGGGCCAAGTGGTCCTTATCTACCGTCACATTGTATGTTTCTATGTTTCTATGTGACAGCACCACCATAAGGATCATATTCTCTCTGTTATGATGATGATGCATGCCTTCTCCACTGACTCAAATAAATCTACCTGTCAAGTAAGCTTAATGTGTATCTGCACCACAAAAAGAAAACAAGAGGTTGTGGGAGTACTGGCTAAGAGAATGGACTGGAAAGCCAGAGGGATTTTATTTTATGTTATTTAAAAATTCTTAACCTGGTAAACAGCATTGGGCAACATGGCCCATTTACAGGCTTGACCTGGATTATTTTTAAAAAACACACAGAACATACATCTTCAAAAATGGGTGTACATCTTACGTAAATCATAAAAATTGTTAAAACATATTACCCACATATAAAATGCAAATTATTAGACTATACATAAATTACTAACAGTATTCTATCTAAGATTACTAAATTCTCTAGCTAAAACAAGGAACAAAGCAGACATGATATTAGAGCAAATGCAAGTAAGAAACATACTGCATGTCCTGATTTCCTAGCTATCATAGTTTAGTGATCAACTGCATTTACAATGTATATCTTTCTTAGGTAGCTGTTTTAAGGATATCTTAAAGTTACAACCATTTTTCAGGTCACTTACAGTAAGTTATCTCATAAACCATTCCATGTTCTAATGGCAATTTGTTTAACAGCTTTTTTTGTTTGTTTCTTTGATGATTTACACAACGGGATAGTTAAAGTAATAGTATCCTGTGATCTTAAAGGTTTGTTACTTAATTTTTGCTCAAAAAAGTTTAGCATTGCACTGCTTGGTGCACAATGTGATAAATTGAATACAGAATATGATATTTGAAGTTTATCTCTCTGCTTCACTAATAACCAATCTAATCTACTGTACAGGTTACAATGATGTTCTCTGTGTTTTGCTCTTAAAGCAAATCTACATATGGTGTTATACAGATAAATCATTTGCAGTTTAATTTTTTTTGACCCCCCACACACACATACACACACACAGGCACACACACTAAACCTCCCTATTCATGTATTGGGATGAGACATGTTTGTGCAATCATACATCTTGCTTCATCTGTCAAATTATCTCTAACTGCATACAATTTACCCATCCTCTGATGTAACTGTTTTGTTACATTATCAGTATGTATATTAAAGTTCAGTTGACTATCTAAGGTTCTTCCCATATATCTAAAACCTATCACTATATCTAATTCTGTTCCATTATCAGTAAGTATCTCAAATGGTTCTATCATTGATTTTGATTTATAATTAGAACAAAATAGCATCCCTTTTTTTGTTCATGACAAGTGTATTCACCATTAACCATTTTGCCATGTTGTTAAATTCACTTTCTAAATTTTGTTTTAAGATGTTTAAATCTTTATCAGCAGTCTATAATACAGCGTCATCTGTGTACACCATGTATGATTTGGTATATATAGCTGGCACTTTATTAATGTATAAGGAAAACACCATGTGACAAACATTGATTCCTGTGGTACCCCACGGTGCACTACCATAGAGTCTGATAGTACACCATTTACATGGACTTGTTGCATGCTATTTGTTAGATAATTATGTATCCAATTCAATACAGTGTCCTCAAAGCCAATACCAGATAATTTTGCTTCCAGGAGTGTATGGTCCACTGAGCCAAAGGCCTTGGTTAGGTCCACAAATGCCACCCCTGTAAACAATCCTGCCTCCATATTCTGCTACAGGTCATTTGTGAACCTGACTAAGGCTATCACCATGCCACACCACCTCCTGAAGCCATGCTGTACAATTGTAAGTTTATTGTACTTTTCCAAGTAGTCCACAATCTGTGAATTCAGCAACCATTCTTGGATCTTATTGATCAGTGATAATAATGAAGTGGGTCTATAATTACTCAAATTGCTAGTTTGACCTCCATTAAAGATTGGGGATACATATGCTTTTTTCCAAATATCAGGCACAATTTGAGTAGTTAATGATTTATTATATATTATTTTGGAGAGGATAAGCAAGTTTCTTAGCCATCTGTTTTAATATTTTGGCCTCAACCAAATCTAGTCCTGGTCCCTTTGAGTCATCTAATCTTTTTTTAAACTTTTATAAACTTCCTGTGTGTTATTTGTTTAAAATAAAACTTTGGAGTAGTTTCACTTTTTTCAATATTACTTTGTTGTGTCTTGTTTTTTTAAAATTAGTTAAGTATCTAGATTGATCAGTAAAATTTTCACTTAGATAACTAACTTTTTCCTTGCTTTCAGTTGTTTTCCTATTTTCCCATCTTCCATTATTAAACTGGTGATTTCATTGTTCTGTTTAGGGCCAGGAAATTATTTATACTTTCCCAAAACTTCTTTTTATCATAAAAGTTCAACTTTTGTTAATTTTTGTAAAACTACCTTTGTCCTTTTTATTTCCTTTTTGCCTTTGTTTCTTAATTGCCCAAATAAGTTCCAATCCCTTTCAAGCTTAGAGTTTTTATAATATGCCCAGACAATATCTCTATCTTTAATCAATTTAATTAATTTACTATTTATCCATTTGTTACTTGCACCTCTCAGTCTTTTCTTTATCAGTGGGCTCTGTTGTTAATTATTGTATTTACTTTTTTTAAGAACAGATCAGGTGCAATGTTTATAGCATTTATATCTTTCAACACATTCCAGTCAATTTCAGTTATGTCCCGTTTTATATTAGATAGATTTTCTTCATTTAGTGCCCTATTTTCCACTATCCTACTCTTACCTTTTTGTCTTTGGTTTTAAACTAGATGATGGCAAGAAGTTTTGGATGGGAGGGCACCATGGGCTAGAAGCAGATGAAAGGGGTTATAAGGGAAGAACAGCAGAGTAGGGGATTACCAGGAAAGGAGAGGAGACTCCCAAAGAGTGACAAAACATAAAGCAGTAATGATCCTCACATGCATACAAGTCAATATGAGGAGTGCATAAAAATGGGTGGGTTTAGGTATGTTGTGCACTTTAAATGCCAGGACACTGTGGAACTTACACAGACCTAATGGTGTGTTGGGATGATGATTTGTACATATGATTTAAGGATGCAGACTATTTTATAGGAACAAATCTAACAGGAAATGGGATGGGATGATTCTCTTTATTAGGAAGGGAGTCACAGTGGAAGATAAGGACATTTGGGTTTGAGCAAACAGTATAACAGAGTTCATATGGGTTAAGTTGAAGGAAAGGGGTGAACAATAATAATCTGGGATGTCCTCAGGATCCCAAACACTTCAGTGGAGCATCATGTCCAGCTGGTCAGGGACAATATGGGAACAGCCAGATCTGATTCAATAGTGATACTGTGGGACTTTATTCTCCCAACCATAGAGTGACACTGTGAGAGTGCTAATGGCAGATCTCTGATGAAGTTCCATACAACCTACCTGGATAGCTTCCTAGAGCAGAAGCATGTCCAACAGGGGACTGAGATTGAGTCTACTTATGATCTTGTTCTCAGCAGTGGGTATAAAGCACTCTAATGTTTAAAGTCAAGGAACCAGCGGGAGGCAGTTACTGTAACCAGGTAACCTTCCTCTTGGTGATGGCCAGGATTTAGCCAACGTGACCAAGACATTCTGAAAGTCAAACTTTGCCATGAGGTAGGACATGGTATCTAAGGGTATGTAGCAAGCTGAATGAGGTTGCTAATGTAGAGCATATGTGGGGTTCAATGACGAAGGTGTACCAAGTGTAAGTCTGTATCCCTGTCAGTATTAAATAACATTGAACCAAAAAGTGTCACCTGACTCAATAGGAATATAAGGAATTTAATCATGAATAAAAAGGTTTATGACCACTTGAAAGCAACAAGCTGCCTCCAGGCCATAGATGAATACAGAGGAACACTGAGGGACAACAAGACTAGAACTAAAAAAAATAAGGAGGAGTTGGAGGCCAGGATTGCTGTAGGAACTGTGGGCAAACTAAGTCATTCTTTCTGTATATATTGGAGGGAAGAAGGTGAAGGAGGGAATTGGATCCTCAGAAAACAGCATAATAGAAGGGGAACCTGAAAGAGAGTAAAGGATCAATTCCTGAGATGATGAATGAATATTTAACTTTATGGTTCTCCAAAGGCCACTTGGGGAGTGAGGATGCACATTGGGAAGGCCCAGTGCATCAGGAGCAGCCATGATACCACCTGCAAACATCACAACAACCTTGATAGATGGCTACAAGCTAAGTAAGTCCAAAGTGGAACATAATACATGCCAGGATAATGGTGAAACTAGAGAAATAACTGGTTGGGCTTCATACAGCAGTCTTTAATGAAGTATTATATATGTTGCTAGTAGGGAGACTCACTTTCCTTTGAAAAAAACACACCTCTAGTGTTCAGTTCCAAATTCAATTTATTTCTAGTCCTTTACATTTCGCTCATTCTAAACTTGCTCACAGGGATATCATCTGTTTTAAAAAATATACACGTAATTTTAATGAAAAACCCTCATGGGTAGTCTTTATTAGTTGATTTATTTATTTATTTAGTTTTTGTTGACCGGGTAAGTGCACTAGACAAATTCTGCCTATTTGCAGGCATGACCCGGGAGGTGATACAGATGAATGTCAACTAACTTTGAACCAGATTAAGCTGTTGGTGGTATTTTTTTATAACAAGTACAACTTGATCCAGTACTTGAAAGTGAGAACTTAATGCTTATCTTTACCACTGAAATGAAAAGATTCTTTTCATGTTCCTTGGGAAATCACTGGCCTTCTAATGTGCTACCTATAGGACAGATAACAAATAAACTTCCTTAGTTGTCCAGTAGCTAAGCTCGGGTTCATGAAAACTAGTATTGTGTAATAGTGTATTGGTTTTTCAATACAATTAATATAAGTGAATACAGAGAGGATGTTGTTATATTTTTTTTTGTGTTTTATCATGTCTTGTCATCAATGATCCTCCCCTCCAACCCACTGCTCCCCGGTTTGCATTTACCCCTGAATATTTTATACAAAATGATTGTGGCATGGTTATCTATTAATTTTTATTTTGGATATTCATAGCCAGCCTATGCAACACAAATATTGTATCATTTAATATATTTTCTGTTTAAATTCTTAGGATGTCACACAGTGCTATAGCAAATGGTATTTCTATATTTTTATGTGGCTCTGTAATAGGGTTTCATATTGCTTTATATGATAATGAATGTTGGGTACAATGACAGATTGTTGATACTGTTTATGTTATAAACACTCTGCCCAATCATGGTTTGTTTAGACATCTGTTGTAAGCCCACTGGCCCCACAGAAACACAGCTGACACAGTGGTTCTCGTGTAAAAAGCCCTCTGCCTTTTAGGCAGAATGCAGAATTGCAGGATTATTTTGATTCTCATGTTGGCTGGGTGACGTTATGACATGAGCATTTGGCGTTTACATAGGAGAAGCCCAAGAGGAAGTTAATCACACTAGCCTGAGTGCAGCAGTAAATGTGTTTGGTGTCTAGGCACTATTATGAGTTCTACACAAGAAAATTGGAGAATATCACAGAAAGGTATGAATTCCAGCCCAAGTAATGCTTAAAATAGTAAAGAGTTTTGGTACTTGCTAGTGAACATCCATGGTGGTGAATGAAGGTTTGATTTTGTGTTATTGTTTTAAATGTAGGAATTAGCCAAATTGGAAAAAAATCTTTGATTGCCAGTTAACAAACAGCAGAGCATTTTAAAACATAACTGGCAAATCTCAGGTATGTGCTGTGTTGAATAGAATGGTGCAGGTTTATCACAGCAGACACTTTGTTCAGCATGTGTTTCCACATGGTGCCTGGTGGTTGGATTGTGTTGTTGTATATATTTTTAGCTACTGGACAACTAAGGAAGTTTATTTGTCATATGTCCTATAGGTAGCACATTAGAAGGCCAGTGATCTCCCAAGGAACATGAAAATAATCTTTTTGGTTCAGTGGTAAATATAAACATTAAGTTCTCACATTCAAATGCTGGATCAAGTTGTACTTGTTATAAGAATACACAAGAGGGTTTTTCATTAAAATTATGTGTATGTTTTTTAAAACAGATGATATCCCTGTGAGCAAGCTCAGAATGAACGAAATGTAGGGGATTAGAAATAAATTGAATTTGGAACTGAACACCAGAGATGTGTTTATTTTCAAAGGAAACTGAGTCTCCCTACTAGCAATATATATAATACAGCATACAGTGAGCTCGGGAGGCCTACAGGATTTGTATTATGGTGGACCATCACCCATTATATTCCATATAGCAGTCTTTCATGAGTCTGTCCAGATAGGTGTGGTGCCATAGGACTAGAAAGTGGTTAATGGAGTCTCCATCATTAAGAAGTGGCAAGGTTGAACTCTGGTAACTACAGGCAGATTAGCCTGATAACAGTGATGGGAAAGAACATTCAAACAATTATCCACAATTGAATGATGGAGCACTTGGTTGAGGTCAAAGTTCTTGTGCCTCTAAGCTATAAGAGGGGAAAATCATGCCATACCAGCCTAATCTCCTTGTTGAGGGGGTGACCAGAGACATGGACTAAGACAGACCCCACATTATAGTCTATTTGGACTTCAGTCAGGCTTCATATGCAGTGGAACATGGTATGCTTCTGGGCAACTCTGATGAAATCTGGCAGTGTACCAGGTGAAACATTGGTTCTTTAATAAGTCACTTTTTTTGTACCTGTACATGCCTGCATCTATATATAAACATTGAATTTCTAATTTTGTTAGTACTGTTCTGATTATTGCTGTATGGGTGCTATTTTTCACATGTTTTTTCTTATGTTTTGCATCAAAGCACCATACATGTGCTGGTACTCCTAAGTTTAGCTTTTTTCCATACATACAGCATGCACAAGATGGATTTATAACTTGCTTGGGGGCAAGAAATAAAGGGAAGTGCTGGATGGGTGATAGTCTAAGTGAAGAGTGCGATTCAGTGGCCCTTAGAGATTTATATGGGGATCATGGATGTTCCCATTTTCATCAATAATCTGGAAGATCTGGCCTCCATCACAGTGCTTATCTTCACCAATGACAGCAAGTTGGCCAGGGTAACAAACTCCCTTTAGGCTGGGACAAGCTTCAGGAGGACATGAACAAGCTGGGCACATAGTCAAACTCATGTTGTCTCAGACTGAGTGTCACTAAATGCTAGATGCTGCATCTGAGGATAAAAACATAGCTAAGACCTTCACAGTGTTGGGCTCCTCTTGTTGCAGTAGACCAGTAAAAAGACCTGGGATTTATAACAGACAACAGGCTGAAGCATGCCAAACTGTGTGTGGCTGCTGGCAATAAGGCTTGAAAGATGATCAACAGCAGGGAAGGGGCAATAAATTCTGCCACATTGCAAGACCATGGCTAGACTCCACATACACTTCTGTACTCCTTAATAAAAAAAATACATTGTGTCAGTTGAGAGTGTGCAATGCATGGCCACCAAAAGAACTGGAAAATGAGAGACAAAGGCTGAAAGGAGATGCAGGTTCACCTTAAGGAACATAAGGAGTAGAGGGTTCATGATTTCAGTCTTCTGCATACTCAAAATTATCAACAGCATTTAACAGACAGATGTTTAATCTGAGTTAAGGGCACCCAACACCCTTGGAGTACATCAGACCTCAGACTTTAGTAATCCCCGTGGCAATGCATCAGCCCACTTCAAAGTGTTCTGCTCCAGTCTGACATTCATAAACAGCATTCCACACTCTCCTCCTTGCTGTGTGTCGCTGACTCCAATCTTACTGTGATGGATCAGGAATCTATCAAAGCTACTATCTTCATCAACCTTGCTAAGGCATTTGAATTGGTAGCCCACCCTTTCCTCTTGGAGAAGCTAAGCAGGCCTTTGTGCTTCTGCTATTGACTGGTTCGAGTTCTCTCTCTCTCTCCATCCATCTCCAGTCGGTACAGGTTGATGATGCCCTGTCCCCCCTCCTGATACAATCCACAGTCCCCCATGCTCCATTTTTGGGTCCCATCTCATTTTACATATTTCTAAACAACCTCTCTTATGCCTGTGTAAACTTGCATGCATGCAACTGTATATATACACATATTTTCAGATGACACTTATCTTTGCCTCGGGGTGCCTCAGTTTCAGTTTTGGAAGAATCACTTAGGTATGCTTTCAGCAATGTCCTACAATAGTTCCAATCCAGTCAATTCCATGTCAGCACTATGAAAGCAGTGTACATGACCTTTAGCAACAGCCCAAAACTGGCCCCACCCCATCTTCACCAACCTGGATGGCTCTCCACTCCGAGCAGTTCCCTGCTTCAGATAACTCAGTGTGTGGCTGAATAGTGGGCCTAACGTCTTCACCTCCATCAATACCATCCACTTCAAGCTCTGCCCTAAACTCAATGCCCTGTATCACACAGCAATGACTGCCTCTCTTACCAGCTCTGCTATGAGCTGGTCACCACAATGGTGTTCCTGGTGTTTGACTATGTAGATGTGGTCTATGGCATTGCCCCCTCCACCTCCCTCAACAGACTGGACACTGTCTGTCAAGTATTTTGCCACTTTGTGGCTAATGACCCATTTTGTACTCATCACTGCTCCCTCTATACTCCTCTCTCTATTTTTCCTCTCCCCTAATGTTGACTATCTCATTGTGCTTCCTTCATCACAAAATTCTTGTTTAGGTCTTTTTCTCATTACTTCTCCCTCCTATCACCTATTCTCACTGTCTCATATGTGCTACCCTCTGGAAACTCATGAATCTTCTCTTTTTGTCACCCTCACTCTGCTCCTGGGCAGTTTGCTTTCACATATTATCTCCCCTCTATCTGGAACAATCTTCTAGCTGCTCTCCACATTTTGCCATCTCTTTTCTCCTCCAAACACCAGCTCAGACTTCTCTCTGCCCCATACTACTTGTGTCCCACCCCTAGATGACTCCTGCTCTCTTAAGTTATTTTGTCTTCTGCCCACTGATCTGATCATTGTGATATTTTGATTATGGTTAATCACAGGCACACACATTTCCCAAATTTATAGTTTTTTATATAACTGCATGTTATTTTTCTTATTGCCTGCACTTTATATTGTACAGCAGTTATTTGAGTGTTTCTCTTGTACTCTTGCCCTGTCTGCAATTTGTATGGTACCACTTGGTTCATTTTTGCCTTTCAGTTAATCTCTTGCCCCCCCCCCCGGGTCAAACATGGAAACCAGCCTCGGCTCAGTGTGCCCTTCCCAGCTACCAATTTTCAAATAAATAAATAAATAAATCATAAAATAAATAAAGACATAAACAAATAAATACATGAATAAATGAATAAACTATCCTTAACCATGAGATGAAAGGTCATGTTGTGGAGCTCAGTGGTGGTAAAAGAGGAGAAATGTTGGGAGGTACTTATTTTCCCAGATAATAATGGACCAATAGAGCAGCCTACCAGCAGAGTCAGTGGACATGAAAACAGTACAACCCATTAAGGTAAGCCTGGAACCTGTCTGCTTATGAAAGGAATCACAGGTTTTCCTGGGTCGTAAAATGGGTAGTGAAGCCACATATATTTGTTCACATATATACAGCATATTTATTAATCCCCACTGATGCTGAGGTTGGGAGGGTAACCATAGATCCTCTTGCAGACATTAATTGCTAGTAACTATAGATTGTATGTTACTAAGTTAGATTTTATTGTGTTATATATACCCTATGCCTGTCTAGCTCATTGGCACAAGCTTTCCTGTATATAATATTCTTGAACTCAGTGGTGTATAATAATGATTACGCAACAGTTTTATATTCTTGAAATCAAAATGGTTTAAAACCATTTCAGGAAGGTTTTATTTATGTAGCGTTCTAGTCAACTCCCAAAACGTGACATAACCACAATTCAAATAGTTTGATTTCAAAAGCAGGAAACAATATGCAACACAATCCTTACTGCTGACCCTTTAGTGTGATGATGTAAAATACAGGACAACCTGTGAATTTAAAGTACACAGACCTATAATACTGTAGGATTGTTTATTTGCATGTAAATTATATTTAGTGTGCTGCACTTATTGGCCACAATTGCATAAATTTAATTTCATGCTCTGTAATTTAGTGCCTAGTGCACACCCATTGAAAATGAGTAGTTAGGGCTAAATAGTGCCATTTCATTTTCTCACAATTATAACTTGAGTGAATATTGCTATAATTATTTTACAGCAAATATAACCTGTTCTACAGTAGTTTAAAATACAGTTTTCAGATTTTTCACAAGATGCAACAAACAAAAGTAACTCATAATTGTGCTGTCCTTGAGAAACCTGTTCTTCTCTCTGTCTAATAGATACGAGATATGGTGCCTATTAACCCTCTCCATGTACATAGATGGAACTTAGCATGATCCCCTGTGCAGATCTCTTAACCAGATTTGTAGACATCTGTTTCTATAGATCACAGGACAAGCATTTGCCAAATGCTAAACTGAAAAAGAAAACGAGAAAAAGGTAAATAATTAAAGCATACCTTCCATCTGCAACATTGCTTCATCATGTGAAATGAAGGGGAGGCAGTGTGGTCCAATGGTTAAAGTGCAAACTATGCATATTTTAATGTACATACCCACATGGAAGATATTTATATAATCCAGTCCTCCTTTTAACAAAGTTTAAAGAGTACAGATTTTATTGTTCAAAAGAGACGTGTTTAATACAGAAATAATCCATATAATGTTGTTTGGATCTGAGCCAGAACTGAGAGGTTCTGATCATCTGCTATGAATTATTGCATTACAGTAGAAGATCATGAGACCTAACTTATTGCTATATATTTTTATTTGGGCTAATGGCTGGATGCACTACTTACATGGGATCTACAAGATGATAATCTGATAAAATATTGAGACAAAACAGGTGTCCTTATCATAGTCAAGTACTGTTTCCCAACTCTCACTTGTCTGCATATAATGAATTCAGTGATAAATCCTCTCCAGGACTACATTACACAGATTCTGTACTGAAAGGGGGCAAAAAGAAAGGACTGAAAAAGTTTACAATACTTTATAGTAGACTTGCATTTGTGATACATACTGAGATTGTTACTCTTGCACTCTATATAGAAAATGCAATTGGCTTGACCTAAATGGCCACACAAGGCTTGACCTTCTTCACTTCTTGTACAAATGCACTACTCAGAAGGTTTCAGGATATATTTTGTCTTTGCTAGAGCTTAAACAAATTGAAGAGGGGATCAGATCTGCTGCTGGTCTAGAGTATTGTACCCCCACAATGAAAACAAGAGTAGGTACATGCTACTTTTCCCATGCCAGCCCTTTTTGGTCCCTTCCACAGCTGGCAACATTTGCATTGCACTCAGCTGTGGTTGAGATGGTGTTTTGGTGCCTTTGTCCCAGCTGGTAACTGTACATAGATGGTGGCTCTGTTCCAGTCTGAATATCTTAATACAACTTGAATATCATCTTATTGTACTACATTTTATTTTATTGCTCAGCTATAGCAATTGGTGATCTACTGTACCCTATATTGTGAAATGTAATTAATGTTTGTATTTTGCTATCAAGTGTAGATTCTATATGTTATATAACTTTTTTCCTCCTTATTGTAACCAGGTTCTTCTTTGATTCTAGAAACCACTGTAAATTAATTCTGAACTCATGAATGTATTTGATACCAATCAATACAATTATTACCTTTGTATTATTATTATTATTATTATTATTATTATTATTATTATTATTAGTGGTGGTGGTAGTAGTAGAACTAACAGTAGTACTAGCAGTGGCAGTAATACTAAACAGTTAATTGTACAGTCCCTCCACAATCAATGATTACCATTTGACAACATTTAAAAACAAAGTAATCATTTGATATTAGTATGCCTTAGTTTCTACTGTTGTAAAACTGAATAGCCACTGGACTTCACTGAAAATAAAATATTTCTTATCAGTTAGGTTATCTATGGGACATAAATTGTAAATATTGTATAAGGACATGACATGATGCAATCAAATGATGTCACTTCATAATAAATGTTATAAAGATTAATTTTATTAACATCCATTTTAAAAAAGTAAAACCTGTATTTTTTTTTTTTTGTGATCAGGAATGAGCAAAACATTGTGACTTCATCCAGATTTCAAAAGATCAAGGCCAGTTTGAGGCAAGACATTGAGGCCTGGATGTTCAGACTGCACCAGGCAGTGGCGCAAGCCTGGGCACAGTGCAACTGGGATGCGCCGGTGCCAGGGCCAGGTGATATTCAACAGTGATGTGCCATGGTGCAGCACCATTGAATATGGCAAGGTCAATGCACATACTGTGCATAGAGCAGTAGCACTGTACCAGTGCAAACCACAGATAGGGAACACAGGGATGCGCCAGTGCAAGTGCAGTTGCACTGGGTGCATCACCTGCGATATTCCATGAGGGAATGCAAATGAGGCCATAACATATGCAAGACACAAATGGGGCCATTTGCATGTCATTGTGGCCA
Organism: Neoceratodus forsteri; assembly: GCA_016271365.2. Taxonomy (NCBI): domain Eukaryota; kingdom Metazoa; phylum Chordata; order Ceratodontiformes; family Ceratodontidae; genus Neoceratodus; species Neoceratodus forsteri. Next base: position 601,584,886 of record CM057449.1, on the reverse strand, counting down.
TATTTGCATGCCTTGTGCAGGGAAGCCCTGTGAATTTTGCCTGGCACCCTGCACAGAATGATATGTGTACAGTGGAGGGTCCCAGGTTGTCCCCTGCCCCATAGCAGCGATAGCGGTATAACACCATAGGACAATTCCCTGGTACTCTAGTGGTACCACCCTGCCTCCTGTGTCCCCAGTCACCTGTAAATGATAGTATTACAATCCCTGGTAGTCTAGTAGCTTCCCCTCCCTCCATTGCTGCCATCACCCATAAATGACTGTATTAAAATCCCTGGTAGTCTAATGGCACCCACTCCATTGCTGAGATCGCCAGTTAATACCATACAAAATCCCTGGTAGTCCAGTGGTACCTCCCTGCCCCTAGCCCTGAGCACTGTTTGTATCTTTCCTGCTAATCTAGTGGTCCCCCCATACCTCCGCCTTTTGCCCCAATCATAGTAAATCTCCACAGTGTAATTCCCTGTTAATCCAGTTGCACCACCCACCCCTCCTACCCACTTTGCCATCCCCACTGCCCCCGTCATTGGTGGGCAGCTGCAACTCACCTGCATACTGCCCAGCCACCCGCCGAATGACAGGTACAGTATGGGCTGTAAGCCTATTGGTCCACAGTGTGGACCAATGGGCTTGCAGGGCATATTGTACTAGAAGGTCCCAAATATGTGAATGAAGACATTCACATATTTGGGAACATCTAGTACAGTATGCCCTGCAAGCTCCATACTGTACCTGTCATTCGGCAGGCGGCCGGGTTGCAGCTGCCTGCCGATGATCGGAGGGAGCGGGTGGGCAAGGAGTTCTCTGTGGGTGGGAGGGTGGGTTCCACTGGATCACCAGGGAATTACACTGTGGTGATTTACGCGAATTCGGCAATGGGAGGGGGGGGGGATCACTAGACTACCAGGGAATATACATATGGTACACTCACAATCGGGGCTGTGGGGGGTACCACTGACTACCAGGGATTTTGCATGGTATTAACCAGTGATCTCAGCAATGGGGGGGTGCCACTAGACAACCAGAGAGTTTAATACAGTCATTGATGGGTGATCGGGGACACGGGAGGGAGGGGGTGCCACTACACTACCAGGGATTTTAATACTGACATTTACAGGCCATTGGGGACATGGGAGGATGAGAGTGAAACTATACTACCAGGGAGTTTAATACAGTCATTGATGGGTGATCGGGGACATGGGAGGGAGGGGGGTGCCACTAGACTACCAGGGGTTGTAATACAGTCATTGATGGGTGATCGGGGACATGGGAGGGAGGGGGGTGCCACTAGACTACCAGGGATTGTAATACAGTCATTTACAAGTGATTGGGGACATGGGAGGGAGTGGGGTGCCACTAGACTATAAGGGATTTTAATACAGTCACTGATGGGTGATTGGGGACATAGGAGGGAGGGGGTGACACTAAACTACCAGGGATTTTAATACTGTCATTTATTTGCAATCAGGGACATGGGAGGAAGGGGGAGTACCACTAGACTACCGGGGGGGTATGTGTGCTGGTAGACAGTGTTCTGGGTGGGTGGGTGGCCACCCACAGCTGGCGGCTGCTGTGTTGCACCCTGCAATACAGCAGCCCGCCTGTGGGTGGCCAGGACTTGTTCCCACTTGTCGATGGCTCAACTTTGAGCCCCCCTTGCAGCACAGTGCAGGGTTGCACTAGCTTATGCACTGCACATCCCGGGCTGAATATCGGGATGTGCCATATATGCATGGGCACTCCCCCTACATCTGTGCTGCATACCATTACATTGCACCCCGGTGCATCAGAATTTGTGCTGCGCCTGGCAGCCCTTTCAATACCCCACTGGGGTTCAATGCGAGGTTGCGCCAGGGCAGCTCTGTTGCACCACGCATGACTCCTTTGAATATCCTGACCTGAATCTCAATCAGAACCAGATAACATTAGGATATAATTGATTGATTTATGATATTTGTACAGAATGGAATCAAAAAGATACATTGCATTTGAAGGATCATTCTATATTATACTCCACAAAATAAATTACTGATTAAAAGGACACTGTCAATCTTTTCTGCATCATGCTTACCTTTTCTAAAATCCATTGATGTTCTGGCTGTTTTATCTGCCTTCTTTCTTAACAGAACTGAAATGCATGGAAGTGGCATAGTTGTACCCAACCTTATTTTGTTTCTGATTCTTGTTTTACTATTATTGCATTCTTCCTGAACATTAGGAATGTTCCCAAGCAGTGTAGCCTTTCTTGGTGTATTTTATTCTCTCCTCCTACTGCGTAATGAGTGGCTAGACTGTGATGGGGAGTTTCCAAGTTATGGTGTAGTACCAACACTATGGGGGACAGCCTGTCTTTCACTTTTATTTAAATATTTTATCCCCCTACGCCCCTCCAGCTCTGCATCTTTGGGAGCACCATGGAGTCTACCCCTGCAAGCCATCTTACCTTGGTCCATTGCTGGTCCCCCACGGAGCCACGGTTCACACTCCGGGTGGGGATGAGGTGGGGTCCCCTTCACCCCAACATATCAGATTTCATTGGTCCCAGGTGGCCAGGCAGGTGGATGCACATTAGGGCCAGCTCCAGGAACTCCATCTCCCTGGAGCTGGAAGGCCTTTTTTCTCTTGTTCTAGTGGTATCATGAGTCCCCAGATGTCATGACATGAATGCCGACGTCCACAATGTCCTACCCCTTGCTACGTAAGCCTCAGGTGCATGCTGATCCCAGACCTCCATCTAAGGCCAGCCAAGCACTGAGGTGCTGATGTCCTTCTAAGCCTCTGGCCTCTGCCAGGGCCAGCAGATGCTGATCCACATTCCCACCCTGCCCCTGGAGATGGTGAGCTGTCATTGGACCCTCCAACCTTCTCCCCCTGGCCAGTCCTGGCTCATTCCTGAACCTGGGTTGTCAGTGTCAGAGATGAAAATCCAGCCACTGCATTGGTGGGTCAGCATTGTCTTTCATTTTTTAAAAGAAAAAAATTGCATAATCAAACTCAACAGAATGTAAACAATTGTAACACAAAAATGAATCAAAATCAAACTGCCACCTAGAGGGTACATCAACAGTTTCAAATGAATATGAACAATTATAGCATATGTTTTTTAAACTAGGAACACTCTGAGGCCAAAGGTGGTTGACGGTTTCCCTTTAACTGTTATTATAAAATCAGCACATTTAATAATGATAATATTATAGACAACCCCTCTGTGTACCACTTCTAATTTGAGGTCTGAATTAGCTTAGATCTCCTAACATTTGACTTGGATGATCTGAGTCAGTGGGGAGTTATGATCTGAATCTGAGACAATTCTCTCATCCTTATTTTGATGTATGTTTTGCTATATTATTTTTATATTTGTTTCTATAATTAGAAATTTCCTGGGAAGAGAAAACCCTGGGGAGAGATACAGAATGGGGGGAGGAGTTACTATCACCAAGGAGGAAAGGGATCTGGGGTTATCATTTATGATAACCTAAAGATGTCTAAGCAGAGCACTAAGGCAGCAGAAGGGACCGATGGCATGCTGGGGTGCATAGGCAGAGGTATCACTATTAGAAAGAGGGAGATGGTGATTCCATAAAACACTTGTGAAGCCTCACCTGGAGTACTGTGTACAATTCTGGAGATGAAACTTATGCAAGTATATTGACAGGGTGGAGGCAGTCCAGAGAAGGGTGACAAAGATGGTACAAGGCTTGTACCAGAAAAAGCATGAGGAGAGGCTAAGGGATCTCAATATATACTCACTGGAAGAGAGAAGGGATTGGGAGAACATGATAGAAACATTCACGACCTTAAAAGTACAAGGGGGCGACATCATCCAGTATAGGAGAAGTACAAGAGTGAGGGGTCATGATATGATATTAGAGAAGGCAGGTTAAGGGGAAATGTGAGGAAATTTTTCTTCTCAGAGAGGGTGGTGGACACGTGGAATAGTCTGCCACAAGAAGTGGTGGGAGCAAGCACAGTGGAGAGATTTAAGCATACATGGGACAGACATAGGGGAACCCTAGTAGCGGGATGGAGTACAAAAAGCCATTGACCCAGTAGGGTCAGTGGCATCAAAACAAGGGGAGGGCTTATGGGAAGACTAGATGGACTGGGCAGTCCTTATATGCTGTCAATGTCTATGTTTATATATTTATATTAGCTCTATCTCTTAGTCTGTATGCAAAAGTATTGTGAATTTTGCATATTGAAATAAAGACACTGGGCCCAATTTTAAAACAGACCTTAGAGTGATGCAAGTTATGTTGCTCTAATGGTGTGGCAAACTCTGGGTATGTCATGGGCCCTGCAGGGGGTCCCTGTGCCAGTAAAGTAGCTGGGAAGCAGCTTACCACAATGTGGGATGGGGTACCAGAAGACTGTTGTGGTGCCCAGAGAATGTTTCCCTCCATCACTGGCAGCCCTCACTGTGCAGCCAATGCTTCCCACTTACAGGGTTGTAGTTCATGGCACCTCTGGGGTACATGTCAGGGCTGTGACCATTTGTGGCCAGGTTTCTTTTCCTTCCTGCTAACCCATCATGGACCTCAAGTTGTTCAGCCACCTGGCATTGGAAAAGGCACCATCACCAGGTGCCACATCACCACCCTGCTAGCCCACCATCTCCCCAATGCCCACTAGGGCTACCCCTTTGCTGTTTCTGCCCCAGGCTTCCTACTTTTAGGTCCCTCTCCCAAGCAGTGTCTGGCAGTGGTGCAACTCTCTAAGATGACCTCCTGGTTGGTCTAAGAAAGCTCCCTGTTGTATCCATGGTGGTGATTCCAAAATTACAAATAAGAGATGGTGCAGCCCCACCATGGCACAAGCCCCCTTGAAATCTGGTGCAAGTGCACTTCTGTTGCAAGGATGGTGCAGGGCAGACTTGGGTGCAAGACATTCCAATTTTGACACAGCCTGCTTTCAAAAATTATGATTGGCACAAAGTTTGGTGCAAGGGGCCACATACATTATGCTATGACAATTTGGCACAATTTGGCACACACACCTTGTGACAAAAATAACTTTTTTTAAATTAGGCCTGCTGTCTTTTTTGGGGTCTCTCTAGGTGTTTTGTTTTCTAGTTTATGTGTAATTTTTGACCAGAAAAGACACAATGACATGTGACAGCTTGTTTCCAGGCTCATCCTGTGGAGTGTTGTATGGACTTGTTTATTGCCATTTGTAATATTGACCAGGACACCAGATGAAATTTCCTGCTGTTATGAAATGTAGGATGGAATCTTTATTTCCACCCAAAAAGCCACTAGAATGGATAGAAGGGAACTGGGTTTAACATCTCATCTGAAAAACAGTGCCTCAACAGAATAGCACCCCTCTAGTGCTCCATTACAATACCAGTATTTGGTACAAACCAATGTTTCTGAAGGTTTTATTTTGTACATAGTTATCTGTGTTCTGTTTATAAAGGCATTTGCAATGTTAAACAGTGCTGCTGAGATGAAGTCTGGCCTTTGAAACTCTATAGTGGTTGCACTTAAATAGGCTATTTCATGACCAATTTTAAATAAAAATTAACATTTACCATCATTTCTGCATTTAGTTGCTATGCCCAGTTTTACTTCTGTTGTAGTGTGTCAATATTTGGTGGCATTCAATACAAGTGCAATTGAAGTTTAACCTGACTACAAAGGTGTAACAATATAAATGATGCTGACAGATTTTTAGATACAGCTGATGCCAGTAGTGTGGCCTTCCATGACATAGCACCTGTAAAATCTTTCAGATGCAGACATTAAAACCCATTGGGGTGAAACTAGAAATACTGCAGGTGAATTATAATTTTATTTAGTGCTCTGTGCTTTATAATTATTTTTCATTCAAACAATTTATAGTGTTATTTCTAATGCTGGTGCTGAAATTGTTTTCATTAAGAAAAGCCAAAGACATATTTTCCATTTTTTTATGAAGGCCACTCTGGCTAGTTAATGCCATAATATGCTACTGATATCGGATTACATGAAAATTGTTGTATCTTTTCTCTATATTTGCAGCAAAGGTAAAGATTATCTATGAGTAGCAGAGAAGCACATATTTCATTATGCTTGCCTGTGCTCCGACATAAACACTCATCCACACAACACTAGTTAAAACACTGTTATCTCTAATGGGGCTAGCAAAAGATGTGATTCAATGTGATCAGTACTTTTATGGTAAATATTTAATAAATGTAAAAAGTGTTACTGCTCAAGGGAGAGCAGCACTTGAGCTGTTGCTATTGCAACTGTCCTTTCAGCATGAGAGACACTGCTCATTAAGTAACACTATCGCATACACTAATGAAATAGATAATTCCATTGACTGACACTGTTTTCATCATGAAACAAGATTTAGAATCAGACATGTAGTAAAATAAGATGCATGAGAAAAAATCAGACCATTGTCCCATCTGGTTTGTCTTCTACACTAAGGCAGTTGTTATAATCCTATTTCAAAATCTGACTGAGTGTCGTGCCCGCTTCTAAATTGACCCTAGTGTAGATCACACATTTCACATATTTAACATAGCTATAAAAGGGTACATTCACAATAAACAAATCAAACTACTGTATTTATATTGTAGTTATGATTTTTTTTTCTTTTTACTGGAAATATAGGTCTAGTGTATGAATAGGTAATACAGAATCTATTTCTTTTGTTTTCCTTGAAGACGTATCCCACTGTCATCCCCCCCCCCACTGAATGCTTCTCTTGCTATCTCTTCCAGCTTGCCTGGCCACTTTCTGTCCATGGACATGAGCCAATCAGGAGCCTATCTGACTAAAAACTGTGCCCCCAGAGACATAAGGCAACCAATCAGAAAGCCTCCCCTCTATTTCAGCAGAGGAGCCACTCAGGGATCTGTTCTCCTTTGTTTGCAGTCATCCATACCAGCCATTGAACAGGATGTGACAGGAGTTGAGGAAGCTGAGAACCTTGCACAGCTTCTTCCTCCCCACCGATCACTTCCCTTGCCAGCTCTCCCAGCCAGAGAGCTCAGCTTGCCTGTTCACTCCCCCTCCACAGATGTGAGTCAATTGGGAGCCATTCTGACTGAAAACAATATGCCTCCAGTATCTCCAGCCCTCCTTCATAACTATACTTCAGGCCAAGTCACCCATCTACACTGTGGCCCTTGAGCAAAGGATCCACACAAAGGACATCATCTGGAGTCTATCAAGAATCAGCCCATGAGGCAGCTAGTGACCATCCATAATTCCTGTCCATAAGGAACATTACATTGTACTGTAGGTACCTGGCTGCTAGATACTGGGTGCATATGGGGACAATTTATTAATTAATGCACACTGGGACGTTTAGCTGTACTGTCTTATTGGTAGTGCTCACTTGCACTTCATCTTGTGATCTCACTCAACTGCAGGGAATAATGGTTTATCTGAATTTTGACTGATTTCTAGTTACCTACCTTAACTGCTAATGGCTTTGCCTAGTTATCTGCTTTTGCTTTATTGTCCTCCAGCTGTGTGTTATCTGGCATATTGAGTGGTTCTCCTATTGGGGTTGCCTACATAGCTAGCCTCTATTGTACTTGTTATCCTGTTTAAGTCATAATTAGGGTTTACATTTGTTGTGCAGAATATTTTTCCTATTCAGGGTGGACCATATGAGTGTGTTCTAGTCTCAGGCATCAGCATCACTTATTTCTCATTAGAGGGCCTGCACCTGTATGAGTACTGTGTACACTCTGCTGTTTCTTATTGCACTGTTGCTAAACTTGCCCCATTTACTGGTCTACACTCCTGGGACATAAGGTGTATGTAATTGTTAGTATTTGTGCTACCTTGTTAGTGTTGTAGGCTGCATTTGTTTGCCTCTCCAAATCTGCTGTTCTTAGACCCTTCCCTCTCCCCAAACAAAGCCTTTTACCTTCATAAATCTTTTTGTGGTTGGTGATGGAAGACTTGAGCCAGGATTGTTACTCAGTAATTTGATCAGCTTATTAGTTAGACACCTTATTAAAAGTAGACTTTGACGCCCTAGGACCCTGATTAAATTAATGTTCCTTACATGCCTATAGTGGCTAGCCCTACTTCGTACTACTCTAGCAGGAGACAGTAAATTGAACCCTGGTCCCTGTGCCTCCAAGCATACTGGCACTCCTGTTTGGGAAAATGTAAAAGGCCTTCAAATTGTCTACCTAAACATCTGGAGTCTTCTAGTCAGTTTACAGTAGATGAGTTTACTGCTTGGGTACCTCATTATAATCCTGACATTGTCCATCTGACTCAAACATGGTTTAAACCTCTGATTTCCAACTCTGCCTGTTTCCTTCCAGACTTTAAGTTTATTAGGCTTGACCAACCTGTTAAGAAATATGGAGCTGGCCTGCTTCTGTACTACAAAAATAATCTCAATATCTCCTTCGTACAACATAATTAGAAGTCATTCATTCACAAAGTTGTGAATGCATATTAAAGCATGTACTGCAAGCCCATTGGTCCACAGTGTGGACCAATGTGCTTGCAGCATATACTGTAAGCTGTCATTCAGCTGGCAGCTGTGAAGGTATGTGGGTGGGTTTGCTGCCCACCTATGACTGGGGGAGAGGAACTGGGTGGGCTGGGGGTCCTGTGTGGGTTGGGAGGTGGGGGGTACCACTTGACTACCACAGAATTAAATCATTCTGTCTTTCAGCAATCAGGGTTATGTGCAGGGAAGGGATACTACTGGACCACCAGGGAATTAATTATTACATTCGTAAAGTGATCGGGGTATGGAGCAGGGAAGGGGGAACCACTGGACTTTCACTGACAGCACCGCATGCTGTGCAAGGTGCCACAAATATATCACTGGCCAGCCCTGCACAGCTTATGCAAATTGGGCTATAATGACATGCAAATGGATCCATTTGTGCCTTTCATGCATTATGGCCCCATTTGCATATTTGTGCCTGGTGTATCTCAAATGTGCTGGTGCATTTCCCATTCCTGGTATTCAGGCCTGTCTGGGGGATGCACCAGTGCATTGCATTTGTGCTGCAGGCATTTCTTGATATAGTCAGATGAGATGCGCCATGGCACATCTCTTTTGAATATATCCCTTTGTAAATGTGTTTGTATTTTTTCTTTTTTTTTATTTCATTTATGACAGATAATCAAACTGTTAAAAAAATGAAAGACAAAAAGGTCACAGAAAGAACAAACACAAACAAAAAGGATATATTGAATTATGTAAAAAGGGAGCAATTTTTACTGGAAGACAATTAACAGGACTAAAATAAAAATAAAGTGTTGCAGAATAACAAGAACATAACAGAAATGTATTGTAAATTTTTATGGAAAATAATTACACAAAATACTGTACAAAAAAGTACCAAATAATATCTAGTGACTACTTAAAAGATACTAAGAAGAACATAACCATGCTTTTGTATTGAAGGTTGATGCTGCACATTCCTTTGAAAGAAAATAAAAACTCAAACAAAAGGTGACAAATTACTGAAATTATGCATGAACTCATTAACAAGTTAGTATAGACATTTTTAATTGAAACTGAACCATTTTCATCCTTGCAATAGCAATTCAAGACATTTTTATTTCACATGGTATTGCACTCCATCCACCAGGTTCAGTGTATTTTACATAAGAAATCACAGGAAATATAAAATCAAACCATGAACACAACTGGAGTTATAAAATAAGAATTCAACTGTGTCTAAAAAAACTGTCATAGGTTAAATTCAGTAAGTCAAGGTTATCAAGCATGTTAATTATTGAAGTTGACTACATAAACTTAAAATTCTATTAAGACCAGACTTAAAAAGTGGGTCTTAAGGTCACCTTAAACTGGTAGATATTTTCAGGAAAAGAGAGACAGCATTCAACCCATCAATAGCACACAAAAGTCTTTCACTTTGTTTCTCAATGCCTCTTTATTAATTCTTTTACAAAATGCTTCAGTAGTGCAAAATACAGCTCTAGTCGGACAAAGACATTTTAAAACACACAGATGCCAATTAAACTGACCTAACAGTTCACATCAATCACCTGTTGCTCTGTCAGAGGTTTAAAATTGGCAAGATATTCCACAGGGCATTGGTTGACATAACATTGGGTTAGCTGGTATCGTTAGATCACAAGCATGTCATCATCATCATCATCATCACTTTATTTTTCCATAAAGTGTCCTTCCAGAGCTCAGGACTCCCTTACAACCCAAACATCATTAGCACATAGACATGGACACAAGTTTTCAACAACATACACCATCAAAATACTAATAAAATGTAAACCCAATAAGGAAACAAATTAAAAGACAAGAGCCAGTAGTGCTTAGTACTGGATCAGAAATTACCCCATTCCTGTCAACAGCTAGCAAATAATAAAAGGCCTTTCCTCTTATTGACCAGAGAAGGCCTGATTAAAAAGGTGTTTTTTTAAAGATGTTTTAAAACCTTCTATGGTCAGGCTATCTCATATCTGATGGGGTAGAGAATTCCACAGGGTCGGAGCTATAAAAGCAAATGCTCTTCCTCCAGAAGTCTTCAGACAGACCCTGGGAATCTCTAGCAATCCTCTGTCAGAGAATCGGAGTGGGCGGGAGTGACAGTATGGAGTCAGAAGGTCCTTCAGGTACTGTGGTCCCTGATTGTGTAGAGCTTTGTAGGTCAACAGGGCAACCGTGAAGGTTATCTGCCACTGTACTGGCAGCCAGTGCAGTTCACGCAGCACAGGTGTTATATGGCTGGATCTAGGGGCTCCAGTCAACAACCTGGCTGTCACTTTCTGCACTAGCTGCAAGCAGCAGATATCAACCTCTGGTAGCCCAAGGTAGAAGGCATTACAGTAATCAAGATGAGTGGTGACAAAGGCATGGAACAAGGAAGGAAGATCTTCAGTCAGAACCAGGTATTTCACCCTGTCTAAATTAATAAGATGGTAAAAGGAGGATTTAACTATGGCTGACACCTGAGCCTTCAGGGTCAAGCCCTCATCAATAATCACACCATGGGACTTCCGATTTGCCATGGCCACCTGCTAGATGTGAGCTTCACTCCCTCACCACTCCTCCACTGAGAGCCTGCACTTATTCCTCATAAATCGATGAAATTAATGGCAGAAACTGCATCTAACAGCTTGGGGAGAAAACTACTAGTAGTCCGGGAGCCATACATTACTGCGACAACTATAATAACAATGAAGCTGCAATGGCCTAAGCATACGCCCCCGACATCCCCTGAAAAGAATCAACCGGCAAAATGTTCTAAAGCAAGTGGGGATGAAGAATCCTCTAACTTACTAACAGAGGAGATTTTCTTCAAAGGACTTGCTCCGATTAAGGGATCGCTACAGGAGGTGGTAGTTGACTTACAATCCCTAAAGAGCTCCATGGAACAGCTAACGAGCCACACTTCAGACAACGAAGCCAGAATCTCATCCTTGGATGACTGGAGAGCAAAAGTGGATCCAGCGATAGTATCACTCTGGCAATGATTTAGAAAAATGGAGGACAAGTTAGAAGACCTGGAAGGGCATTCCAGGTGGAACAATTTTGTGATCCTAGGACTGCCAGAAGGAGAAGAAGGCAAGAACTCCATCGTGCTCATTCAGAAACTGTGCACTAAACTAGTGGGGCCTTCCGTCATGGTCTGACTTATGTTATTGAAAGGACATACTGAATGCTAAGGCCTACACCCCCAGCAGGTTCTCCCCACTTGCCCACTTATCTTTAGATTGCTGAACTATTTGGATAAACAAAAGATATTGGAAAAGTTGAAAGATCTATGGGAGGTACAATGGGAATCTGCAAAAATCAGAATAGCCCAAGATCTGCCACTCACAGTCTGGCAAAAATGCACAGAATGTCTCCCCATCGTAGTTAAGCTGATTGCTGAAGGGATTCGATTTAGGATGAGATACCCAGTGACGCTACAAGTAAATCAGGAAGGGCAGTGGCTCTCATTTGACTCTGTTGACAAGCCTTTAAATGAGCTTAAAATGCTATTTCCAGATCTCTATCACGAAAAAGGAATGTCGGCTAACAGTGAGTCCCCAGCAAGGCTGAGCAAGATGAATCACAGAGTAACAAGCAAGAATGGAGTCTTGCTTTGTGAATAATCTTGCTGGCTAATTGATTCCTTGGTAACAGTCTGACATTTAACACAGCTAGCTGAAGGGAGAGCCTGATCTTCTCTGCGTGCTGTTAACCTTGCATTTCAACCAGTTCCTTTTTTAATATGGCTTCTTGCTTATAATCCCAAGTTATAACTGAATAAAAAAAATGGTAACTTGGTAGTTTTCCACCAGCGTAAATTCCTTTTCAGAATATTTCACTAGTTGCTGGCTCAGAACATTCTCATGTTTAGACTCTCAGGCTCCCAGAGCCTAACCAGTTTGTTTCCTTACACTTATCCTGCTAATGAACCTTATATGGTTGTGAGTAACATCTCTATTTCAGAATTGTTAATATCGACTCTCCCCTTTCCTGATGGTTTGTACTACTTTTAATTTATATAAGTGTGGACTATTCTTATTTCAGATTAAGGCAACTAGATTACCTAATGTTTTGCTTACTATTGCTATTATTGTTGAAATGGGGAGGGGTTGGGGAGTGTGGGCTTCAGTTCTGTTGGTGGCAAAGCATGATTGCAAATGAATGTTGCAAAGTAGTAGAGTCATTTGGACTGGGGGATTGGTTATTGTAGTTGGGACAATTAGTTATTTTGAAGGGTTTGATAATAGTAGTTTTGTAGTAGATACTGGTAATAGTAGTAGCGAGCAAGATACAATATATACTTGTCAAAAATTGAGAATAAACCCAGAAAAGGCATTGACCCAAGCTTTCCCCACTATTATTAGTCTGAAAAATCCCACAGGATATTGCCTCTTCTATCTTTCAGATAATATGGCGCTGCAGTTTGTTTCTTGGAATGTTAATGGGGCTCGTTCCAAGACAAAACGCTACCAAATACTTAGACATCTCGAAACTATGCAATTCAATGTAGCTTTTCTGCAGAAGACACACCTGCTTGAGACTGAAAACAATCTGTTTAGGCAAATAGGGCAAGTATACTCAGCAGGTAATGCCACAGCACGATAAGGAGTGGCCATTTTAATTACTAGAAATATGCAATTTGCCAAGTAGCAGACCCATATAGATAGACAAGGAAGATACATTCTCATTAGAGGCATCCTGAATCATACTGAACTGATTTTGGGATCAGTTTGTGGACTGAATATTGATTCCCGTGTGTTTTTTGTATCTTTACTAAATATTTTAAATTCATTTCCCCATCTACCGTTAATCTTAGCTGGGGACTGGAATCTGGTTTTGAATTCCAACTTAGATAGATCATCAGGCAAAGGATCTATTCTATCTCCTGCTCAGAGAGCCCTGAAAGACTTATTAACAACTTATAATTTGAATGATCCCTGGCAACTACTAAATCCACAAGGTAGAGGTTGCACCTTTTATTCGGCAGTTCACAAATCATTATCCCGAATAGATTATTTTCTGGTTAATAGCGCAATAATGGAGGGGACAATGGGCAGTGGCATGTCTCCGAGGGTCATATTGGACCATGCTCCGGTATGGATTGAAATGGTTTTACCCAATCAAACACCCAGAACAGGTATGTGGAAGCTGAACTCCCAGCTTCTTCAGGATGACAATGCCCGACAATCCCTTGCAGACACAATCACCCAATTTCTACAGCACAATCAAGGAACATCATTAAGTACAGATAAACTTTGGTGTGCAATGAAGTGTGTGGTTAGAGGTGAGTGTATTAGGTTATCGGCAACCAGAAAGAGGAAAAGAGAAATCAAGGTTGCATCCTTACTAACCCAGATCCAGCTCCTAGAAAACCAATTAATTAATCTTGTGGATGGAGAAAACCTAGCACACCTGACCCGGTTAAAAAAATCAGTACTCAGAACTCATAAGGGAGCAGGCTCAATACATACTTTTTAAAACTAAGGTTAAATATATAGAACAAGGAGACAAGGCCAGTCATCTACTAGCTCTCTGCCTTAGGCAGCAGGAAGAGTCAAGGGGGGTATTGGCCCTAAATTCTTTCAAAGACAACTCCCTCATTGCTACACCAGCAGGAATTGTGGATGAATTTGTTTCATATTATAGACGTCTATATGCTCCACCCCCCTTTCCACCCTCATTAGCAGATATTCACAAGTATCTTGGAGAGTTTCCCCGTCCATCTCTTCAGAAAGAGCAAGCAAAATCCCTGGATGGGGGGATAACCCAGCAGGAAGCGTGGGAAGCTATTGAATCATTGCCAGATGACAAAGCACCAGGTCCAGATGGTTTCTTACCAAGGTTCTACAAAGTGTTTAAAGACCTGTTCTCGCCTTTCCTGTTGAAAGTGTTTACTTATTTATGCACGCCTGGAATCACTGATCTTTCCTTATTAGAAGCCACCATAATTGTTCTCCGTAAGCCGAATAAATCCCTCCAATTAGTTATGAACTATAGACCCATTTCCCTGATGAATTACGATAATAAAATCTTCGCTAAAATATTGGCTACCAGATTGGCCAATGTTTGGACTCCCCTTCCTAGTCTGGAACAAGTGGGCTTTGTAGCAGGCTGCTTCTCTACAGATCATATAAGGAAACTATTTCATATTATTTCTGCTTTTACAATGGTAGCTCATCCAATTGCCTTAGTATCCTTGGATGCAGAAAAGGCATTCGATAGAGTGAACTGACTTTATTATTTGAGATTTTAAAAGTCTTTGGTCTTCCACATAAATTTACTCAATGGATACAACTTTTGTATTCATATCCCACAGCAAAGATTTATTGTAATGGGATTATCTCTGAACCTTTCCCTCTGCACTCTGGCACACGGCAAGGTTGCCCCCTTCTCCTCTACTATTTATCTTATACTTAGAAGCGCTATTAATATGACTACAGACTGTTCCCACAATACACAGTGTCCATGTTGAGGGATGGTACCTCTGCATGTTGGTATATGCTGATGACATATTGTTGCATCTCTCTGAGCCAGTAACCTCCATACCAGCAATAATCTCCCTAATAGATGCTTATGGGGCTCTGTCCAACAATAAATTAAATATTTCCAAATCGTTAATTAAGCCTCTAAATGCTAACCTTTACCAGTGTCAAGTAGAGAAATTCCAATTACAGTGGGTTAAACAGATCCAGTATTTAGGACTTACAATAATGGCTAATCTTCAACAAATTAAAAAATTGAATTTAGACAATAAAGTAGAAATAACTAGACAAGATCTTGAAAGATGGACTCCATTAAATTTGCCTTTACAGGGCAGAGTTAATGTGGTAAAAATGAACATTCTTCCAAGATTGTTTTATCCTCTAAACATGTAAAATTTTTGTCTCCCCCTTGTTTGGTTTAAAAAAGTTCAACAAATAATCTCTAAATTTCTGTGGAAATCTAAACTGCCCATAAGATCCTATGTTAAATTATGTGCCCCCAAACAGAAAGGAGGTCTTAACCTGCCAAATTTTCTCCACTATTACTTAGCAAACCATATAGCTAAATACTTCCGATGGTACCCTTCACCTTCAAGGATGTCAGAGACGAGTACACTTCCAGTATGGATACAAATAGAGCGGAAAATTATATGGGATAGTGGTATCTCCTCCCACAGTTTACTGTTCATTACTCCTAAACTGGGCACAAAAATACTAAATAATGACCTGCTCTGCATGTCCCTAAAAGTTCATGCTCAACTCAGTAGACTTCTTAATTACAATAATACCGAGGATATCTCTCAACCATTATGTTTAAATCCAAATTTTGTAATAGACAAGAAATACATTAAACTTATAGATAACACTTCTGTATCAGAGACCAAGATCACAGATCTGTTAGAGAATGGCAGAGTTAGGTCATCGGTGGGAATTTTGCAAGTCCTAAATTTGCCTACTACCCAAATTTTCAAAGGTTTCCAAATCAGACATCTTTTGATAACTATGATGGGATCCAGAATTTGGAATGATGATCAAACTACTCTCCTTACTTTACTTCATACATTGGCGTGGGAATCCCATGCAGTGTCAGAAATTACAGCTGAATTCTACCCACTTGTTTATCCAGATACTCAAGGGAACTGAGAGTTTTGGTCCAAGTGCTTTCCAACCACCCAGATCACATGGGGCAAATTGTGGCAAGCTGTATACAAGTACTCCTCCAATGACAAGCTGTGTTTAATTCAATTGAACGTGTTACACAATTTGTACTTTACCCCGGTCACACTATATGCCATGGGCAGGTTGCAAGACCCCCAATGTAGCAAATGTGGATTGACTACAGGCACTCTGTATCATATATTATGGGACTGTCCCACAATCAAATCACTTTGGACCACAATCAAATACAAACTTGAACCTTTGCTAGGACTCAAGTCCCTTTTTAAACCTGATATTTGTATTTTGGGAGACTATTCTCAAATTCCTGTTCTAGAACGTAGATACGCCATGTCTTTAATTTCACATACTGTCAAACAATTAGTATTGACACACTGGCAATATTGTCATAATATAACTTACTGAGAATGGCTCAGCACATTTGTGTACAATTTAAGGATAAAGAAAATGATATCGAGCCTTAGACACAATCTTAAAAATGTTAATAGAAAATGGGGGAAAATCTACAGGTTGACTTTGACTCCTCAACAAGTTTCATACAGTAAGGGATAGGACTTCATTTAGCTATTGATGTGTCTAGCTACTTAGGGAGAGAAGGGTTAAGGTTACAATAAGTTTCGGTTAGTAAGATTACTTTGGTTAGTATGTAGAGATAGTCAATAACTTGTGTTAAGTAGGCCGATGTAACCCCAAGGCCATGATTTATTGTTTCTTTGCTTCAATGTTACTGTATGACCTGTATTGTGATTGTCTGAATGTTACTTTTATAAAACTAATAAAGTATATCGAATAAAAAAAAATAATCACACCAAGGTTATGCACCTGGTCTAAGACAGTTAGTGGCATCCCTATGTCCTCTTTTGTTGATTGGAGGAAGAGTACTGATTTGAAACTCTGGGTGTTGGAAAACGTATTCCTTATTATCCATGGTGAACAGTTTTATTTATCTATTTTTTTACCAGGAAGTGAACTGGGCACAGCCCTTTTTCAGTCATGCCTGACATCTAACAAGAAAAAATACACAATTATAAATACATCATAACAAAACAGTATTTAAAAACAAGAACATTGGGCTCTATGCAGGATGCCTATGCACCACGGAAACCAGGTGTGTAGGCATTTAGAGATAGGAATGCTAAGGAGCTAGGTCCCACAGACTCACTGTGGCATTCACTAATGGGGTGCAAGACAGTTATGTGCCTGATCCCCTGGCCACATGGACAGCAACATGCCAGGGCAGGCAGGGGCATGTCTGCACTATGTGGCATTTACAAATGTGTGTACTACAGCATGCGGGGGGGTGTAGAGGAGTGCAGGTTATGCCAGGGGGGCCCTGTCATAACTGTACACGTAGCCCCACCCACACAGATAACCACTACCCTGGTCCTTGCAGCAAGTCAAATATGCACCCCACCACAAGGGCCCCCGACCCGGTCCTGACAAATGTTACAACCCCTGCAGAGCCCCCACCTGGACTCGTTGGAGGCCCCCACACACACACACACACACATCTGTGTGCCATCCCCATCCAGTAGGCCTCCCCGCAAACACACAACATTGTCTTGTCCCCCGCTGGCATGCAGCAGGATGGGGGGGCTGTACAATATGGTCATATGGGTGAAGTTTATGCATCAACCAACTAATGTGTCCCATAGTCCGATGGGGTGTTAACCACTCCTGAGGTATGTTAACACAGTTGTACTCTCCTAGTGGCACGAGTGCCAACAATGCCAGTGGATGGTTCAGCCTGGCAGTGTTATCTCTACATACATGGTTGCTGTGGGAGGGAGTTGCCAGAATAGATTGTCATGCAGTGGGAAACACTCATGGTATACATACCATGGTCCACCGCAATGCAGGACTGGCAGTACAATGTATAGTGGGCCTTGGGCACATCACACAATACACTGTACCAGTCTAGGCATGATGGGCCAGGACTTCCCCCAGTCTGTACCCATTCTGACAGGGAGCTCTGCTTGGGGTGTAAGCAGTACACTGACATACCACCACTGGGCCTTGGACTGGACCATCCAGATACATCAGCTGACACACCATGGCCAACTGACAATACACTACACCATGTGAATGCCACACAGACCACATTACACATACTGCTACAGTATAATTGCAATGACATGTGGGGCACCAGATTCAGTTCGGCACTGGTGGCATGCCTGCCTATGGTATGCACATCAATGGGCATCACACACTGTAGTAGCACCGCTGTTCACCACTGTGCATGCCCTGCTATCTGTTCACCACTGTCCTGTCATAGGTGACCAGGAGCTCCATCTCTCCTTACCACAGCACAGTCCATGACACAATGTACCAGGTAGCAGGATTGCAGACAGAAACATGGCAGTTCAGTGCACCCACAACATCAGTGGTTCAGCTGGCGGCAGTGGGGGGTGTGTGGCCAGTGGTGCCACCAGTCATCCAGAGCCGTGCCAACAACCATCAGGTAAGGGGGTTGGGGTGGTGTTTGCAGTACTGGGGGGTTGGGCTCTTTGGCCACCATTGCTGGGGCAGGGGTTCTGGGATTGGAGTCAGGAGGGGATCACTGGCATGAGGTCAGTACTGGGGCCCCATATGTGTTGAGGGGCTGGTATACAGGCCTAGGGTGCTGGAGCTGTTGGAGGGGTGATGGGGACCACTTGGAGATGGGGCATGGCCACAAGGGTCTGGGTGCCTGTTGTAGCTATTCACACACCTGGACCCATGCCATTGAGTGCAAATGATCCACTCCAGTACCCAGGCCAGGCATCCCATTGGATGCCTGTCTGTGTCTACAACCCTGCCCCCAGCAGCCTTGCAGAGTCCTTTGTGATGGGGCTGAGCTGCAGACAGGTGGAGGCCATTAGTGCATAACACCCTGTGCACAGCTGTTCGCAGGTGTGGAGCAGTGCAGGTGGGGTACATACCTGAGGCATGTACTTTCCTCCAATTGGTGCATAGACACCACTGACATTTAACATTCATGCTGTACAATTTTGTTAACAAATGTTTAAAATGCCTTTTGTTGTGTGCTAATTTGACAGTGCCAGCTAAGTCATTTAAAATGTTCAGACCAAACCAGAAGAAATATTTTTTTGCATAGTGTTAAATTTATAGAATTAGTAGAAAAATCTTGGATACATTATTTTTGGTATAAGGATCCGACAACATATTGAAAGAGGAGAAAAGGATATAAAAAGGAAACAACTATGCTCTGCACTGCTGCCATTGTTACATGCCACACAACACTGGACAAGCAAAGCCATTCTGTGATTTTCATCATCATTATGTTTTCTAGAAAAGACCTTTGAGCAAAACATGTTCATTTTCAAAAGTGACCACAGTCAAAGGTACGTACATCAACAGCTATACTGAAAGTACATTGTCAATTGTCTTAGTAGGCTTCATATCCCCTTATCCCTGAACAGATGATAATACATAATGTCTTGGAAGAAAATGGAAACAGTTATATGTTTATTGATATATAAACAAGTGTACACCCAGTAGCATGATGTGTGCAACCTGGTAGTCTCAGCAACATTTTATTCAGTCAACGCCATACTTTGGTTTGTCCCCTGTTGCAAAGGAACAATCCAAGTGGTCCTCCTTTCCCAAAGTGAATATTCAATCAGCCGGCCCCCATCCCTGCAGGACTCCAGCCTCCAAGGCATATGAGTGACTCACACACCATGTGATATGCACCTCTCCCAATCAGATGGTGCTTCACATGCAGGACAAAGTTCAAATAGGCTATCACCAGACTGGCCCAAATCTGGCTTCCAGTCATCTGGACCTTGCCTCCTGCCAGCTTCAGAGGGGAACTTGTCTGTGATGGAAGCAAATTCCCACATTACCCCCTTGTACAACACCTTGTGAGACTTTTGTGCCACTGCAGGAAGGACAAATTCAATCCCCACAAATCACATCACACTAGCAGTTCTCCAAGACCTCTTGTATGGATGCTAGAAAGCTGTCACAACTTGCATCTGACAAATGCACACAATCTCTTGTGTACACCTGGGGTATTCTTGTGATGATATCATCATGCCTCAGCACAGTTCTACCAATGAAGTCCATAAAGCTCCATATCCTCATATGAATCATCCCATGGACCTTGTCAGTTGCTCAGGGATCTTTGCATATCACTAGTGCTGCCCCTGTACAATGTGAGACTAAATCAGCATGACCCCAACCAGGCTTACCAGATGGACTGCAGTAGATCCCTTATCCTACACACCAGGACAAGTGACTGTCAACACAAAGTTCTAAGTGACCTCACCGGTTCAGGAGAAGGGCCCCCAGACAAATACTCACCAGCTACAAGTTGCTTTGTAGGCTGTCTAATTTCTCAGTGTATTATAATCTATTACAGTTACATGTTAAGGAGTTCTAAGATATGATTAGCAAAAATTATGTTAAATTATACATAACTAAATTTGTCAAATCGTTCGACGGAGTGTTCTAATATTTCACAGCTTTATGCAGGAATAATTTCTGCCACTGAAAGGTTTTCATAAGTTGAAGTAGTAAATTGTTATTAGACATAGCGGTCGTATATGTGAATTCTTTTTAGATATTTACAATACCAGTATCTACTTACATTCCTGTCTCACTCAATATTGGTTACTGAAGCAGAAAAATACATATGCCCTTTGTCAAATAGTAGGCAGCCTACTAAACAGTATAGGTCACAATGATGGGTACCATGATCAACATCCAGAACAAAGTAGTTTACTCTATTTAGGGATAAGGTTCCAGGGATTTTAGGGAACATGTGCAGACTGGAATGACCTCTAGTCTGTTTCTGCTGTCATGGTCTATGTCTCTATAAACATCCTCCTACTGCACACTGTCTGTTACTTCAAAGCATATTACAATGTCATAATCTATGACAGATAATATAAAGTTCAAAACTCTAAATTTTTAAGTTTTATATGTAAACTTGATCTTACTGTATTTCTATGCAACAAATCCAGTCTAATATTAACAGAACTGATAATGTAATCAGCATATTCAGCATATTATATTGCACTGTGAAGCTACATCCCTAGGTAGTTAAAACATGCCACATGCTCAATCATCTCTCCCTTAAATGTTTTAATGTATAATTTTGGCAATTCACTTAATTTCCTTATTTTTCCAAAAATGACAGATTCAGTTTTATGTGTTCATGAGGAAGTTAGTTTGCTGAACCCATGCCCTAATTCACTCAAAAATATATTGTAGAAGGAGAGATACAGCTGGTATAGTTGTATTGCTAGCATAAATTACCACATTGTTAGTGTATTAGATTATTTATCAGGGCCTATTTTCACATGTTAGCACTGTAATTCACACATCCATTGTCAGCATTCATCTCAAGCAAGTGGTTTGTTTCTCTAGTAAAAGTGAAAGAATTGCATGGAAAACTCTCTTTTGTTTGCTATGCTGTCTCTGCAACAAAGGGTTAACTGTTGCACTTCCTCTGTCACACTTGTCATATGATAATGACACTAGTTTCAAGTGGGAAGGATCTGCTGCAGCAGCATAAGCCAGTCTGCTGTCCTTAAAGTTGGTCAATATTAGGTGCAGAGCATCAACTGAATCTCCTGCATCTCTCTCTCTCTCTCTCTTTCTTGTTGACCCATTTCTATGGCTGCAGTGGGCCAAGCCCTGCAGCCATTTTAGGATTGTTGAGGAAAAGGGAGCTCAGTGGATACTATCTGCTCCTTTTTCTCTCTAGTTCCTGTAGTGGAGGTGGATGCCAATCCTTGGTCATCCACCACACTACTTTGTTTGGCGGCTGGAAAATGGCATTGTCCATTGTGTTCAAAATGGCTGCCAGAGTGCAGTGCACAGGCAAAACCACTCTCACATGCACACTGAACTTTGGAAGGCTGGTGGCATGGTCCAATTTGGCCAATATGGCCACTGGCACTTACTGTGTATGCGCAAGTTGTCCGCTGTAACTGGGGGGTTCCCCTGCTCACTGCTGCTCACCTGATAGCCTTGGGTGTCTGCTGCTGGTTTTCACTGCCTGCCAACTCCCACTTCTGCTGAAATCAAAAGGGAGATGGGGAGCATGTGAGCATGACTGCACAGCTTAACTACTGGAGCCAGTGGTCAGTGCATGTGCCTTAACTCCCTAGTTTTTTATTCTGCAAGCTATGGACAAACAGAAGGTCTCCCCTTGCTCTCAGACCCAGTATAGTCAAGTCAGGGACTGGAGAAACATTGGAGGGTCTGCAGAACCCCTAACATGTCTTACATAGAAACATAGATTTTGATGGCAGATAAGGACCGCTTGGCCCACCCAGTCTGCCCATTTCCCTACCTAATGGATAAGCTGCAGATCCTAGTTAACCAGCAGCCTACTTCTTCCTACCCCCACCCCCTAGAATTGCCTTATGACTGTCCCATGCATGGTTGAATTCCACCACTGTTTTTGACTCCACAACCTCCGGAAGGCCGCTCCATACATCCACAACCTCTCAGTGAAAAATACTCTCAAGTTACCTCTGAGCCACCTCTTCTACCTTCAAATTGTGCCCCCTTGTTCTTGCACACCTCTTTTTTTGAAAGATGCTACTCTCTTGCACTTTGTTGATTCCCTTGAGGTACTTGAAAGTTTCTATCATGTCCCCCCTCTCCTTCCTTTCCTCGAGGCTATACATATTTTGCTCCTTAAGTCTCTCTTCATATGTCTTCCGGTGCAGACCCTGCACCATTTTAGTTGCCCTCCTCAGGACAGCTTCCATCCTGTCTATGTCTTTGCAGAGATTGGGTCTCCAGAACTGCACGCAGTACTCCAGATGGGGTCTCACCAACTGTCTATACAGAGGGATAATAACTTCCTGTTTTCTACTGGTGATGCCTCTCCCTGTGCATCCCAGTATCCCCCCAGTCCTCCTTGCTGCCCCTCTCCATTGCTTGCTCACCTTTAGGTCATCTGATATGATTACCCCCAGGTCCCTTTCCATTTTTGTTGTTGTTAGTATCTCACCCCCCATTGTGTACTCTTCCCCTGGGTTTTTGTTTCCCTGGTGCATTACCTTGCACTTCTTAGCATTGAATCTAAGCTGCCATACATTTGACCATTCCTCTAACCTTGCCAAGTCCCTTCTCATACTTTCCACCCCACCTTGTGCATCAACTCTGTTGCAGATCTTTGTGTCATCTGCAAGAGACATACTTTTCCTTCCAGTCCCTCTTGCAATGTAAACTTATAAAGACATTGAAGGGACCAGTCTAATACTGAACCCTGCGGTACCCCACTAGTAATCCCCATTTCTTCAGAGTGGAATCCATTTACTATTACTCTCTGTGTCCTATTCTCCAGCCAATTCTTTACCCAGGCTGTCATCTTGGGACCCACTCCCAGGCTGGCTAACTTGTATATTAATCTTTTGTGTAGGACTGTGTCAAATGCCTTGCTAAAGTCTAGGTAGACCATGTTCACAGTCCCTCCCAATCTACTACTTTGGTCACCCAGTCAAAGAAATCTATCAGATTTGTCTGGCATGACCCTCCCGCTGTGAATCCATGCTGCCTTGGGTCCTGTGCCCCTCTGGCCTCTAGATACTCAACAATTCTTTCCTTCAGAAGTGATTCCATCATTTTCCCTACCACTGAGGTTAAACTAACAGGTCTGTAGTTTCCTGCTTCTGCCTTGCTCCCACTTTTGTGAAGGGGAATCACATCTGCCCTCCTCCAGTCCTTGGGTACCACCCCATCCTCCCAGGGTTTGCTAAAGAGGGTAGTTAGTGGTCTCACTAGTTCTACCCTTAGTTATTTTAGAATTCTGGGATGAATCCCATCAGGCTCCATTGCTTTGTCCACCTTCAGTTTTAAGAGTTCTTTCAGAGCCCTTTCTTCTGTAAATGGGCTGGTATCAACTTCTGTATCCAGAGTGTTTCTGCTGTTTGTTTTAGGTACCTCTCCCACTTCCTTTGTAAATACTGAGCAAAAATATTTGTTTAGTATATCTGCCTTTTCACAGTCACCCTCTGCCCACCCTCTCTCCCCTTTATTAAGCCTCACTAACCCTCCTTTGGTCTTCCTTCACTCCCTGATGTACCTATAAAAGCTTTTATCCCCCTTCTTAACTGAGTTGGCTATCTTTTCCTTGGTTTGGGCCTTTGCTGTTCTGCCTGCCTTCCCAGCATCCTTTTGCTTTAACTGATACAGTTTTCTGTCCTGCTCCGTCTGTGATTCCTTGTACTTCCTGAATGCTTTCTTTTTCTCTTGAACCTTCACTGCCACTTCCTTTGAGAACCATAGTGGTTTCTTACATCATTTTGTTTTGTTTATTTGCTTCACACAAAGGCTCGTTACCTCTGTGATGGCAGTTTTATTATTCCCATTGTTCTTCCACCCTCCTTCCTGCCCATTTGCTAGTGCATTCCTTAGGCACTCACCCATTTTCAAAAGTCAGCCTCCTAAAGTCCAGTACTTTTTGCCTTTGTCTGAGCTTGACTCTGTTGCTGTGTTTATTGTGAACCATACTGTTCGATGGTCGCTAGTTCCCAGATGGCTACCACTTCTACATCTGTGATCCTCTCTTCATCTCCATTTGAGAGAGAACCAGGTCTAGATTGCTCCCTCTTGAGTGGGCTCCGATACTAGTTGTCTAAGGCATGACCCCTGTAGGGCGTCTAGAATAACTCCACTCTTCGAAGTGGCTGCTGCTACTGCACTCCAGTTAACATCTGGCATATTCAAATCACCCATCAGCAATATCTCCCCTTTTTCTGCCATTCTAAGTATTCTTTCTATCATTTCCTTGTCCATTTCCTCCCCCTGAGAAAGAGGTCTGTATACAACCCCTGTGTGGATTGTCGTGCCATTGCTGTTCTCCAAATTTACCCACAGAGCTTCTTCTCCTCTCTGTTTTCCCTTTTGTTCTGTTGCTTTGATTCCTTCCCTTGTGTAAAGAGCTACTCCTCCTCCTCTTTTACCCTCCCTGTCCCTCCTGTAGATAGTGTATCCTGGTATGTTTACGTCCCAGTCATGGTTTTGTGTGTACCATGTTTCTGTGACTGCCACAATATCCAGATGTTCCTCCTCCATCAAGGCCACTAATTCAGGAAGCTTGTTACTCAGACTATGAGCATTGGTACTCATTGCTCTCCATTTTTTGATGGCTTTACCTTCTTTTGCAGCATCCCCCACTGACCTTTCTACCTCAGTCTTTTTCTCATTTAGTACCCTGTTTTGTAGGGAGAGGCTGGGATTTTTCTGCTGCTTATCAGTGCCTCCCCCCTTGACTAGTTTAAAAGCTTGCCAATGAAGCATTTAAACCGATTGCTCAAAAGACTTGTTCCCTTCCTGGACAGATGCAGACCATCCTGCCAGTATAGGCTGGTATAGTATAGTAAAGTATAGTCTTCATATTCAGTATAGTCTTCACTCAAAAGATTGATTTTCTCAACAGCACAAAGCCTGCTGGGAGTTGTAGTCTCCTCTGTGCCCAGTTAAATCAATGGGATAGCCAGCGCAGGGGGTAGTACAACCTTTAGGAGCATGGAACATATTTAGAAGCATGCAATGTCTCAATGGAGGCACTTACAGACTTGGGGCCACTAGCATCTTACAGAGAATTACCTGGGCTATCAAACAAAGGGGCTTTGGCATGCTGGTGGCATAGTCCAGCAGCCATCTTAGACATGTCGTACTGTGTTACCATCATTCTGAAGCCTTCTTGCATGATAGTCCAGGTGATTCCCTATAAGATGCCTGGGGCCCCAGGTCTATAGGTGCCTCTGTTGAGGCCTTGCATGCCTCTAAACATGATGCCCCCACCTTTTCTGGCTGTCCCATTGATTTACATTGACACAGAGGAGACTACAACTCCCAGCAGCATTTGCACTGCTGGAAAAATCTATCCCTTGAATGAAGACATTTCAAGGCTTCTGCAAGTCCTCCCTTATTACTCCAGGCCCTGACTTGACTATCCTGGGGTTCAGGAGCAGGGGTGGACCTTCCATTTGGTCACAGCTTGTGGTAGAAAATATTTGGTGTTTAAGGTGCATGCATCCACCACCGGCTTCAGTAGTTAAGCCACATGGTTGTGCTCACATGCTCCCTCATCTACCATTTGATACTTCCACTCATCCATCCTGTGTTCCATTCTCATGTTCTAGGCCCCAATGTAAATTAGATCACACTATGTTATTTAAAATCTCAGCTACCAAGTCATTGATCACATCTCCAGTCTTTCCAGATCCTTCTTCATGTTTACCCATCCTCAGTATTCACTCTACCATAGATATTGGTGTCATCTGCAAAGAATCATATCTGACCATGGACCCCCCCCCATATCAAATATGAATATTTTAAAGAGGATCACATTTTAAACTGATCCTTGGGAAACTCTACACATGAATGAATAGTAAATCAAGTGCTAGGACCAAAATTTAAGCAAAGATCATAAACAATATCCAATACTGACTGATAGCTCTGTGTAGGTCTCCCAGCTGTGGATGACATGCTCCTACCTCATCTTTCTAGCCCTCCTGAAACCTATAGTTCAACAGTCACCAGCAGTCTGCTTAAGCAGAAAGCAGTTTGCACTGACAGACAGTAAGAATTCTCCTCAACAATTTATCAAGACCCAAATTCATAAAAAATTTTTTGTAGAAACATATTATGTTAGCCCCAGTATTATTATTAAATTGATTGATTTCAATGAGGAAGTCAATAGGCATAAAATGCCCATTTACAGAGTTGTCCTGGTCTAGAAACATACACAGCAAGTACATACTATACTATTTTTGCAACAGTAAAATAAATTACATGCTATAAAAATTCATAAAAAACACACACACACACTTACCAAGGACACAGTCGGTGCTTTGAGAATTGTTTAAAATAAACAATTTTACCAGTTTCCTTTAATAAGGATGGTGCAGTATTTAAATATTGTCGACTGATACAGTAGAGACCTCTGGCTAAGGGAAGTCATCATTTTTGGATGGGACAGAATTCCCTTGGACATATGTAGATTTAGTATCGTAGTTTATTGTCAGACAAGTAACATCATCAACAGTACCAGGAGAAAGTACACCAGTAGCAGCTTTCCTCACACGGTTTCTAAGTTATTATTGGCTATGAGTTTTTAGTGGTAACAAATCAAGTTCATTATGCTAGACAATTATGTTTATAATATTCAGCATTACACACATGTTTACCAATCTTATTTAGGGCTACCCACTATTAGTAGCACACTGTCAGACATTACTATTTATACGATCAGTCCATAGTCAATCAAGGAAAGCAGCATTTATTTAATCATTTGTTAACCTGGTGGGGACACTGGACAAAAGCCCTTTTTCAGGTCCGACCCACATAAATACAATACAATTACATAACATCAGACACTTAATGCAATTACTTAATTACATTTATAAATTGATTTAATCAAAAAAAATTGTTTAAACAGAGTCTTAGAACACACTATAGAATTTGCCATATGAATAGTCACTGGAAGAGATATCCAGTAATGTCGTACTGCAATAGAAAAGGCATGGAACCCATGTTTAAGCTTACACATAAATACTTCAAGCAGCAAGCCATTAGAAGGCCTCAGCATAGATGGTACCATGCAAACTGAAATTAAATCAGATAAGGAAAACAATGGACTTAAAGAAACAGATTTAAAAATCTAACAACCAAAAAAAATATTCAATCCTAGAAGAAAAAGACATCCAACCTAACAGAGAATAATGATCACAATGATGTGTATAATAAGAAACAGCTGAAACAAAATGACAAATATTATTATATGTTACAGATAAAATATTCAACTCCTTGGTACCTAATTTATAATGTGAACTGGCAATATTATCTAGTTGAGGAAGAAAAGACCCCATAGCTACAGATTTACTTGTTTCAAAAGTAAAGTAAGCCCTAAACTTTTATAAAAGGCCCAATGCCAGTCTTAATATTCTTCCTAGTATGCATAGTAAAATTTTTCTAATTTTAGCAAAGAATGCCTAGTCATGAATTTACTTTTTAATCATTTGGGTAACATGTAAAGGTATGTGAAGTTGGCTAACTTTGCTTCACAGATTAATTTGTGAATTTGCCACAATTCATGAAGATGATCCACCCTGCAAAGTTTTAATTCATAGTACAGGGCTAACTGCAAATGGCAAATTCAGTATCTTCACTGGATGAAGTGGGACCCACAGGCAAAGTTTGCGATGTACATGGGATTGGAGGACAAATGGTACTGAAATGTACTGTATGCTTGGGGATTTTACTGTAGCTACTATTAGGTCAGTAAACTGCTCTGCCCTGGTTAAGATCACATTGGTAATCCTTCTGGTGAGGTGTTGTCTGCTGTTGCTGGTATTCAGTTTTATTGCAGTGTTTAATTTTTTTATTCCTTGCAATACTAAAACTCCTAATATATAAAATGACTGCAAAGAGATGCTTGAGTAAAGAAAGTGGTACCAATGAGGCTGCCAAGAGGTGCATAGGTTCTGTTTGGCAAAAGGTTAGTGCAACTAAAATAACTGCCATTGCAGCAGCTCCATATATGAGGTCTGGGTTTGGCAGTAGTAGCAAAGTAGTTGTTAGTGGAAGTGGCAGTGGCCTTAATGTCACCCAGTTATTCTCGACCACATATGTGGCATTCATGCTGGTGGGTGCTGGGGAGGCAGTGACAAGAGGATCAGTCCAAGAGGTAGCAAAATCTCTGGCTCAGAAACAGTGGTCAATTAGGAGGTCATTGGTGTCCCCATGACTGCTGGTGGTGGTGTTGCTGAGTGTGATCTGGATGATAGGTTGCCATTCACAAACCACACTGTAGAGTTTGATCATGAGTCAAGGTCTAAGGAGGGAGATCTGACTGTTGCTCAGTCAGAAAAGACTAAATTTAAAAATGTTTCTCTCACTAAGAATGATGATGAGTATAAAGGAAGTGAAGATGATGAGGACAGAGTTCAGGAGTAGGAGATTATCAGCCTTGGTGGGAATGAGAATTTGAACCTCCTGTGGGAACTTGGAAAGAAAACAAAGTAAGGATGATGCTGCTAAAGTCAGACAGAAAACTTTTGTTTTATTACCTTCTTTCAAATCAGTTCAACACTTCCTTAGTACCAACTGTGACCACACAAAATTAACTCCTGCACGTCACTCCTTCAAGCTTCCTTAGAGAGTCCTAAAAAAAGGTAATAAAATGTGGAAGACTTTATTTTCCTAAAGGATAGTACTATTTATGAGTTCCTGTGGAGACTGTGTTTTCTAAGATGCAGCAACCTATCGCCTGAACCCATCCTATCCATTGTAGCTTTGCACTGTCTGGAGAACTTGTGAGGCTGCTGAACCTGGGCTGCTTTGCACACCAAGATTATGTCTCAGAATTATCAAAGTCCTTCCAATACTAAAACTGTTGTTCCTGTTACCACTGTTAAGCCTGTTACACTGCATAAGTCACCCACTCTTGCAGTGCAGAAATCATCACAAAAAGCTCCCATGCCTTCTGCCCAATCCCAGTCCCACCACCATGTACAATTAAGTTGTGCAAAATCCCTAGTTTGGGATTTTTACAAATTTAACCCAACTGATGTAAGAGTTGATATCTGCCTCCTGTGTCAAGCATGAGTTAGTCACAGAAAAAAGAAAAAAGGAAGCCACCTAGGCAAGGTAGTCAATACACAAACCTCAAAGCCAGGCACCTGTTACACTGGACTCAGTGTCAATGGGAAGCTGGTTCAGAAGGGTGGGGGACTCTCTCCCTTATCTCCTTCATTTGCTAAGTCTTCTTAAGTGGCAAGGAAACAATCCAGGTGGAGGCAAAATTGACCAAGTAGGACTACTACAGAGATGAAGAGGGGTGTCTGGGATTGCCTAGTAGTGGTAATAGTAGCAGTGGTGGATTGAGTACTAGCACCCTGAGGTACCAAAACACATTAATCCAGTTCAAAACACACACCAAATCACTGCTTTCATTCAACCAGCATCCATTAATCCCAGTGAGTCAAATGCTACCCCACCAGTCATGCCGCTGAGATGAGTACAGCTGTTTGGTATCCCAACACACAGAAAGATGCAGCTTACTGTGTATAACAAATCTGAGCATCATGTCAAATACCCACCCAGTTATGCTATTGTACAATAACTGAATGCAACTACTGCTGAAATGCTGGCAACTTATCTACTGCAATTCTCTTTTGTGTAGAACGTGGGATTTAGAAGGTTGAGGGTACATGCCTGACACAAATGGCAGATTCTTTCACAAATGTACTTCTCCCTCTGTGCCATTCCTTAGCTTTGTGGGATTATGTCATGCACAGTAATCGATGCCCTATTGCATTATGAATCATCCTTCCTACATATCAGAATATATTTGTGGACCAGTGGGCAAATAGTGGGTAGTTCCTATTTATGCATTGCAACACATAGGGAATAGGTACCTGTGGTAGAATTTGACTCTGGCCGGGGGAAAAATTGTACTAAGCCCAATTGTGAGGTAGCAGCACTCTGGGTATTCACCAGCATGCCACACTGGCAACAAAGAATGTAACTGTATCACAAAAGTATCAGAAAATGTTAGAATTTCTCCTGACTGGGATTAATGAGTGGATGAAGCCTGTGGTGCTGGTACCATGAAGGGGGCATAGGGGCTTCAGGCTGCTGTGGAGTGGGGTGATGAGGGGCTACTGACCTTGAGACTTTTATTTACCATTATCCTTATTTTGGCCAACTTTGCCTTGGTGTACCCCAGACATGAAGTTACAGGCAAAGTCACCAAAGTTGGTAAAGGTGAATTTCCTATTAAAGATAGATTCTGGCCAAAATTTCTGGCATGAATACATTCAGAATTTGGATCAACATATCTTCAATCAGCCTCATGCCAAAAATCAGATCTCTGAGTTACTTTATTTAAAAGTTACACATCATTTTGTAACCCTTAATTTACTGCCTGTTCAAAAAATCCTGTTTCAGAGAAGAGTTGCTGATGATATCATAACCTAAACATTTTGCCTTGCCCTCCCTGCAATCTACCTTACAGGACTTATTTCTCCTATCTTACTTAAAAATGCAGTTGTAGCAAACATCTGAAAAAGGAAAGCTGACACTGGGTGGGTCAACACATGCACTTCAATAATGTGTAGATGAAAGATACAGTACTTCAGAATGTGATGGGAGGTTGGAATGCAGCAGCAAACATAGTGTTAGAATGACAAAGTTGTATGTAATTTTTCAAATATTGCAGTTATAACATTTCAAAATGTCACCAGGTCACAACTGTGGAATATAGCAATGACACAATCTCAGAAAGAAGCTGGGACATATAATTTTGGAATGTGACATGGATGCTAAAATTCATAATGTGGTGGTGTCATATATTTTTTAAATGTGGCAGAGATACACAATTTTGAAATGCAGGGGACACGTGGAAAGTGACAGAGATATGAAGTCTTATAATGTGTCATGGATGCATAAATTTGGCATGTTGTGGTAACAAACAATTTCAAAATGTGGTTGTGATGTATGATTTTATATTGAGGTGCAACATGCAATTTGACAATGTGGTGTGGACACAGAATCTCAGAATGTGGTGGTGACACAGTTTCAGAATGTGATAGTCACATGCAATTTCAGAATGAAGCAGAGATGCATAACTTTAGAACCTGACTTGGACATGCAATATCAGAATGTGGCAGTAAAACTTATTTTCAAAATGTGGTAGGGACGTACATTTTTTAAATTATGAGGATTTACATTTTCAGAATGTAACTATGATAGGCAATTTCGGAATGTGGAAGTTTGCACTCAGTTTTGGAATATGCCAGGACAGTTCAACTTTAGAATGTGGTGGTGACACACAATTTTGGAATGTGGCAATGATGCACAATTTCAGAATGTGGCAGTGGTGCACAATTTCAGAATGTGGCAGTGATGCACAATTTTAGACTGTGGCAGTGAAGCACAATTTCAGAATGTGGTGGTAAAGCACAATTTCAGAATGTGGCAGTGATGCATAATTTTGGAATGTGATAGTGATGCACAATTTCAGGATGTGGAGGTGATGAACAATTTCAGAATGTGGCAGTGATGCTCATTTTCAGAATGTGGCGGTAATACACAAATTTGGAATGTGGCAGCAACTCACAGTTTTGGAATGTGGCAACATACTCAGTTGTGGAATGTGTAGGTGCTGCACAGGTTCAAAATGTGGTAGTGATGAACAATTTTAGAATGTGGTAGTGATGCACAATTTTGGAATGTGGCAGTGACGCACAAGTTCAGAATGTGGCAGTGATGCACAAGTTTGGAATACAGAAGTGACCCACAGAATCAGAATTTGACGATGACGCACAGGTTCAGAATGTGGTTTTGATGCCCAGGTTCAGAATGTAGTGGTGCTGCACAAGTTCATGATGTGGTGGTGATGCACACTTTTGGAATCTGGTGGTAGTTTACAGTTTTAGAATGTGGCAGCTGTATGCATTTTCAGAAAGTGGCAGTGGCACACAGTTTCAGAATGTAGCAGTGGCAGAGTTTGAAATCTGGTGGTAATGCACAACTCCAAAATGTGGCAGTGATGCTCCATTTCAAAATGTAGTGGTGACACACAATTTTGGACTGTGGTGGTGATGAATAATTTTTGAATAAGGCAGTGATGCACAGTTGCAGACTGTAGTGGTGATGCTCATTATCAGAATGTGGTGTTGATGCACAATTTGAAAATGTGGAAGTAAAGTTTGGAATGTAGCATTGAAACACAACTTTGGAATGTGGCGGGGATGTGCAATTTGAAATTTGGCAAGGATGCACCTTTTCAGATTATGGCAGGGATGTACAATTTGGGAATGAGGCAAGGATATATAATTTTAGAATGTGGCTAGGATGCACAGTGTTGGAATGTGGTGGGATATGGTGCATAATTTTGAAATATGGGGTGTGTGTATAATTCTCGAATGTGGCACGGACAAGCAATTTCAGAATAATATGGAGTGTTCCATCATATTCCAACAATGTGCATCCCCACTATATTCTGAAATTGCCAGTCCCCACCAAATTCCTTGGTGTGTGTCCCTGCTGCATTCCGAGACTGAGTGTCCCACCACATTTTAAGATGGCACATGCCTGCCACATTCTGAGACTGCTTGCCACCCCCACCTAACATTTTAAAATTGTGCATCACCTTGACATTCTATATCTTGATTCAACACTGCATTCCAAAACCTCCTCCTGACGTGTTCTAAAGTACAGTACCATGCATCTGAACATTCTGGAAATGCAATGACTGCAGCCAACACTATGTCAGTTTTTTTTAATGATCAATACAGTTACAGTTTCTTAAACATTGGAAAAACAGGTCCAGTAAGGTTTCTGACAGGTTTCTGACAACCTCCACCCTACTGAAATTTACAAACTATACCCACAAAGCCCTTGACTGTGGCCACCTGGTTGGGTCTGTGTACAGAGACCTATCCAAAGTGTTTGATACCATCAACCACATCCTACTTACTGTGCTCCTCCCTAGGATCAGCCTGTCACCCGATCCCACTACTTGGTTTGTTAATTACCTTGGTGGGTGGACTCAACAGGTCAAAATCTAGGATTCCCTCTCCTCCAGCCTACCAGTACACTCTAGTGTCCTCCAAGGCTCAATTCTGGGGCCTCTACATTCAGTCTCTTTCTTAACTCTCCCCCCCCTTACATGCTCTAACAACCTGCTACCTTTATGTGGATGACCCAGTCATATTTTCTAGTCACCCTGACCCACTTCCATTTGAGAATGCCCTACAAAAATGTTTTACTGAAGTTGAATCCTGGTTAGCTAATCATATGGTAATTATCAATTACAAAAAGACCAAAGTAATGTTATTTGCAAGCTCCCAAAATAGACACAAATTAACTTGACTCAGTATTCTTAATAAGCTCAGTCAACCACTCAGGCAAGTCAACAGCTTTAAATACTTAGGGGTTACTTGGTTACTTGGTTACTTGGTTAGAGGGACAAAAGAAGACAAAAGCCCATATGTATTGTCCTCCACATATGTGGATCATTGTCTATGAATTCTATCTAGTTAACCATTTGTCTAGTTTGAGTTTAAAAGTCATAAAGGAGGGGGCGTCTACAATATCTTGGGGAAGTGTGTTCCATAATCTTGGGGTTCTTATGGAAAAGAAGTTTTGTCTTTTTGTTGGTATTACATTTGACTATATCCAGTTGTTTGTTATTCAACCTGGGTCCAATTTTTCTAGTTGCAAAAAAAATGCCACATTGCCTCATCAAAATTGGGTTTTTAATAATCTTGAAAAGTTGGAGTAAGTCCCCTCTTGATCTTCTCATTTTAAGTGAGTGTAACCCTGTTTTATGTAGTCTAGTTTTGTAATCCACATGTGCCAAATGGGGAATAGTTTTGGTGACTCTTCTCTGAATCCTCTCAAGCCTATCTGTGTCCCCGCAGAGGTATGAACTCCAAAACGGAGAACCGTAGTCAAGATAAGGTCTAATGTGCGATCTGTACAGTGCAATGATACACTGCTCTGTTCTAGAAACAAAAGTACAGTTGATCTTTCGAAGAAGTGAGTTTGTTTGGTTAGCTATTTTATTACAATGTGATACTGGGGTCGGTTTATTATTAACTAGAATCCCTAAATCTTTTTCTAAACAAGAAACCTTAATGATGGTGTTATTCAGTGTGTATACTTGCTTGGGGTTGTTTTTCCCAATAAGCAGGACAGCACATTTGGATATGTTGAACTCCATTTTATTGATGAGAGCCCAGTGTTCGATAGATGAAAGATCATTGAGTAGAATTTGTCTATTTGTAGCATTGTTAACAGCCCCACCCAGCTTGATATCGTCGGCAAACTTTGTGAGGATATTTGAAGAATGAATTTTCATGTCACTAATAAAGATATTAAGCAGAGTGGGTCCCAGGACAGAGCCCTGGGGAACTCCGCTCATCACCCTGCCTATGTCTGACAGAGTGCCATTAACCCGTACCCTCTGAGATCTATCTGTCAACCAACTTTTTATCCATAACACAAGAAAAGCAGAAAAACCTAAATGAATAAGTTTGGAGATGAGAATGCTGTGGGACACTTTGTCAAAAGCCTTGCTATAGTCCAGCAAAATAACATTAAAGGGAATGTATAAATCTAGGTTAGAACTAATGGAATTGTAGAAAGTCAATAAGTTAGTGGTGCATGAAAGGCCAGATCTGAATCCATGTTGAGAGATGCCTGTAAGATTTAAGGATAGTATTTCCTTTTCCAAGAGTGCTTTAATAACTTTTTCAAGTAGTTTGCAGGGAATAGAAGTTAAACTAATAGGACGATAGTTATTAACTAATGAATGGGAGCCTTGCTTGAAAATAGGAGTAACTATTGCTGTTAGCCAATCTGGTGGGACCGTAGATTCATGAAGTGATTTGTTAAAGATAATTGTAAGTGGAAGAGTGATTGTTTCTTTAGCGCCCAGGAGGAATTTTGAACATATACCATCCGGACCAGGACTAGTGGATTTTTTTAGGGCTAATAATAGATTGTAGGTGTCATTTTGCTGGACCAATTGCTCATTGGTATTGATGGGTGATATGGCTATTGTGGGTTGTAAGGAATATTGGGTAAATACTGATGAGAAGTAGTTATTAAGTGTGGAGGCTACAACAAGGTCAGAGGTTATTATTTTATTGTTTAACATAAGTGGACCAATTGATTTATTGTTTCCTTTTTTACTGTTTAGGTAAGCATAAAGTGATTTGTGTGTGTCCTTAGTATGCACAATGCGGAATTCAAGATTTCTTTTTGCTACTAATATTGATTTTTTAAGTAGTCTTACTGATTCTCTATACTGAATTATTAAAGGAAAACTACACCCAAAACTTGAAAAAATATATGCTGTGCTGAGTGTTTTAATTTGTATGTGAAGTTCTAGTGTTTCCTTCCCTCTGACTGGTATTAGGAGTTTTTCCTAAATTAGCCTGCTTGCTTTAGGGTAGTTTTATGACCCCTGGATATCTCCATATCAGATAGGTTTATTGCATTTCTTTGTCCTACAATGCACCTTGTTTTATGTAATGGTGATGTAGCAGAGCCCATAAATGCAGCAGAAAGCATTGCATTACAATCAATTCACAACAATAGAGATAGCTATATTTTAAAATCTATAGAATTCAGCTTGGTGACCACCCTCATCCTAAAGGTTTTACTGTCCTGAAAAACTTTGCTGCTGGTAATTTTTGTGCAGCTTGTAAAGCTTCCAAGATATTTAGTTTGTTTGGCATGTGTGTGTGAATGTTGGGTTCTCTTACATCACAGTCACGTGAGACAAGATGCACCGTGGGAACAAGAAATACAATTACACTATCAGGTATGAAGATCCCCAGGGGTCGTAAAACTAGTATAAAGCTAGCAAGCTAATTTGGGAAAAACTCCTAATACCAGTCAGAGGGAAGGAAACACTAGAACTTCACATACAAATTAAAACACTCTGCACAACATATATTTTTTCAAGTTTTTGGTGTAGTTTTCCTTTAAGTCGTCTTGGTACTTGCAGGTGACTTTTTTAGATGTATAAATAATTTACGTTTACATCGTATTTGCTTTTTAATGGATGAATTAAACCATGGTGGAATTTTTCCTTTGCTGTTGTGAGTACATTTATCAGGAACAAATTTATGTTCGACTAGGGGATATTTGGGATTTTAGAAAATCCCATGCCTCGATGATATTAAGGGAAGATAAGATGTTTGTCCAGTCAATACTACTTAAATGTTCATTTATTTCTTGAAAATCTGCCCTTTCATAGTGTTTGATTATTTTTTTGTTTGGTACCGAACGACGAGGTACGGTAATGGTAAAGAATATTGATTTATGGTCGCTGTTGCCAAATGGGTCAGATATATGCAGATTGTTCACAGGAACATCTAAACTGGCTATAACAAGATCTAAAATATTGTTACCCCGTGTGGGTTCTTTGACTAGTTGGTACAAACCTAGATCAATGATGGTAGTGAGAAAGTTGTTTTCATAGTTATTGGAGCCCATCAAAGTGTCCCAATTGATAGTTGGGAGATTAAAATCTCCCAAGAGAAGGACGGAACCCTTACTAGCAAACTGGGAAATTCCTTCTGTCAATTTTAAATTTTGAATACTGTCCAGTGAAGGGGTACGGTAACAAGTTACAACCAGGATTTGGGGGAGTCCATCAGGTTGGATATACACCCATACACTCTCTGAATTTTGTTCGATTGGAGACTGGTATGAGGGGATGATATCCTTAACGTAAAGACTGACTCCACCTCCCGATTTTGTGTCAGGCCTATTTTTGAATTAGTGTTTATAACCCGAAATCTCAGATGACCAATTTCTATAGAAATTACCCCAAGTTTCTGTGACAGCAATCAAAGAAAGGTCTAGAAGGTGGGCTTTGAGTTCCAATTCAGCTTGTTTAGCAATGTTTAGGGATCGAGCATTAAGCGATAGTATATTTAAATGTGGATTTGAGGGCTGAGACCCATTTTCAAGAGTTTTGGTCGATGTTCCAAACTCCCCCTTGGTAGTTAGTTTAAATGAGAATTAATAAAGGTGACAATCTTTTTCCCAAGTATAGCACTGTCTCTTCTACTGAGGTGTAAACTGTCCCAACAAAAGAGGGAAGGGTTAAGGTGGAAATCCTCCCAATGGGTTAGACAAGGGATACTTTGTCTAAGGCACCATTTCCTCAGCCATTCATTTGTGGCTTTTACTTTAGAGTTAATAGCATCACTTGCTCTTGGGATGGGTAATATTTCCGAGAGGCAAATGTCACAGCCCCTTTCAACCAATAAGTTGCAAAGGGAAACAAAGTCCTGTTTAATACCTTGCAGGGGTTGCTTGACAATGTCATTTGTTCCCACATGGACAACAACTAGTGGGTTGACAGCTCCCTATCATTTCAGTAGCATGTAGATCTTGTCTGCAAAGCAGTCAACATTAGGACCTGGCTACTCTTTAGGCATAGACATTGTATGACACCCATTGCCCTTCAACTGGCTGTGATAAGTTCCATACTATCGATCATTAACTATGATCTAGTAATATATGGACCTGCCACTAACACTGTCATTAATCATATAAAGGTTGCTCTCAGTACAGCTTGTCACCTGGTAACCGGGGCACTTAGCCTCACCCACACCTGCAACCTTTACTCAAGTGCTGACTGGCTAAACCTCCAGGGAAGCATTGCCTACCAATCTGTCTCCTAGCTAAAGAGATCACTCTTGGCCTCTCTCAACCCTCCTTGCAATTGTTTCTTACCACAGCTGCCACTCCAAGAAACACAAGAAGCTCGGCTAATCTGTTCTTCACAGCCCCATGCTGCAGGACATCTCTTTGCCAGCGTGTGCTCATGTCTAGAGCACCGGTGCTGCTAAACAGCCTTCCTCCTGCACTTTTGTCTGAACATAAACTAGGTCCCTTTAAATCTCAGCTATGGCAACACCTCCATACTGTGAGTTTCTGTGATTGTACTTCATCTATCCATCACCTACCCTTACCCCTTATCTAGCAATGTTTCCCATATCTGTACTCACTTGACTATGTCTATTTCAGACTGTTACCTGTTTGAGTCTTTCCTCTTTGTTGTTTGTAAATCCCCACAGGTTATTGTGAGCCACCTGTTTGGTTATTAACTTGTTACCTTGTTATTTATGTGGATTCTAGTATTGTTGTTAGCTCTTCCCAAACGCTCTGTATCCCATGCTGAAACAACATCTGTAAATTGCCTAATTTGTACAAAGTTTATTTTCTCCATACCATGTTGTTACTTTTGTGACTATTCAAGCACCAACCTCTGTATTTATGCTTACTGTACTGTTTGCTAAAATTGTATTTCATGTTTATGATAGTTCAATGCTTGACATGGAGCATTTGTAAATGAGTCCTTGACTCAAAGGTTTGTAATTCCAAATTTAAATAAATAAATAAAAATAAATAAAGTATAACCTTACTGTTGCTCTGGGTAGTGAATTTAAAAACTGTCGAAACAAGAGGGGCACCAGGATTGATCCACAGTTGTTACCGAAAGCAGAAAAGAAATTATGGACCCAATCTTAACCAACTGATAAAAGTTAGATAGTTATTAAAAGAATCAGCTTTGTACAGACTGTGAAAAACTTATTGACCTGGGTCTGGAAATCAGCAGCCTGTTGTCAACAAGATATAATGCTTTTGTTACATTTACATAAACAACTCTGACAATTTTACTCCTGTCCATGGCTCTGTACAGATATTCAGTTATTGATGACAGTATAGTGCGTATTTCTAATTCCATGTTGTGCCACAGTTAAGATGTCAGACATACGAACATACAAATTTGCCAGCAAAAATAGGCCACAAGGTCTATCAAGTCTGCTCAAGTGTGCAGCTAGCACCCTTGCCTTGCATCTGCCCCACCCCGTACTGTCACAATTACCCCTCTTGCACTGTCTCATCCCCTTTAGAAACTACCCACTGTCGTACAGGATACCACCTCCTCCGGCAGAGTGTTGCATTCCGGCTCAACCCTCTCTGTGAAAAAGTGTCTCCTCATTTCCTTCCTATATCTTCCCCCTCCAATTTAAGATCATGCCCTCTTGTGTCCCTCCCCCTCCTTAGCTTAAATATCCCTTCAGTACCTGTCTTGTTTATCACTTTTAATTATTTAAAGGTCTCAATCATATCCCCCTGATCCCTTCTCTCCTCCAGGAAGTACATATTCAGCTCACTCAGCCTCTCCTCATATGGCCTGTCCTCCAGTCCCTGGATCATCTGTGTCACTCTGCATTGTACCCCTTCAATTAATCTTACATCCTTATTTATTTATTTATGTATGATTCAGATTTACACCTTTGAGCTGGAGAGCTCATTTACAAAGGTTCCAATTCAGTTTTAACACAGGACAATACATAGTACAGGCAGGTTCACACAGACAAGACAGTAATAAACATAGTTACAGATCATTGCCAGTTACAGAAGTGCTGGTGGCATACATAACACAGCGATAGGTGTAATACAGATCTTGAATAAGTGTGGTGCAAAGCTTATGTAAGAACACTTGAATTACAGAAGTGCAGGATAAAATAACATTAGTAAGTTATTGTGGTAACCTGTATGGTACAATGCACAAAGGGAACACATGAGTTTTATAGGTGCTACTGTATATAGTTGAACAGCAGCACAGTAGTAGGAGCAGTACACCTCATATGGTATTAGGAGCAGTATGTTCCATGCAGATGTGGACCAGGTGGCAGCCATAAGATGGCCTTGTCAAGTAGAGAGGACAGAAAGGAAGTGTAGTAAATGTGGGGTGTGTGTGAGATTCATGTTCCAGGTCATAGGCATGATGGTGGGGGTGAGGTGCAAGTGTGGGAGGGGGTCATCTGTGTGATTGGGAGGGAGCCAATCGTGTCTAGGTGGGGCAATCACAGTTATTTTCTTGGGATAGGAAAATGCAGAGCTCACCTTAAAAGGAACCTTGCTTTCCATTGACGATGATGGAGGCAGGGAGATCATTTACCTACTGTGGCCCTCGGTAGGATAGTGACCTCTGGGCAAAGGTGGTGTGCTTAAAAGGGACCTGAAGTGTACCTTTTGCTATGCTTCTTGTGGTTTTTCAGGGTCAGACATATTGGAAGATGCTTGCTGAGGATTCGGTGGTGAGTCCAAGAAGGGCCTTTTTACCTAGAATGCAGGCCTGGTACCTAGCCCTAAGATGAAGTGGGAGCCACCTAGTGTTGGTGTAGAGTCTACAAGCGTGTATTAAGTAGTCTGCTCTGAAGACCAGCCTACAGGTCTTATTTAAGAGAACTTTTACCTTCTTCAGGGCAGTGTCAGTGCCAGCACTCTAGATTACCAACCCATAATCAACAGTGGACAGCACTGAGCTGCTAGTTGCCATTCACATGGCACCAGATGACATTGCATACCTGTGGTTGTAGAGGATAAGCTTCATATTCACAATTTTGATGATGTACTCTATGTGTGTGTGTGGAGAAAGACAGAGTATCCATGTGTATTCCTAAGTATTTGAAAGAGCTGACTTGCTGCAGTGTTTCCACTTTTTGGCTGAGAATGATCATTGGGTCATTTTTACGTTGCTTGCACACATGTGCAAGAAACGTAGTGCCATCATCCAAGTTTTCAGAGGTGTGGCAGCCCTCTTCCAATTCAGTCGGTGTGTTTGCAGGCACGGCCGCAGTTCTCCAATCAACGCTGCAGCTGTCTATGACAGCAGTTGAAAATGCAGTGACCGTACAGTTGAAAGGGAGAGCTACCCTACAGTGAGCAGTGATAAGATCACATGCTCATGTGCGCTACCCACACACACACACACACGCATGGCGCACCGCGTGCCCGTGTTTCCCCCCATGCACACACTGTATAGCCAACGGGTGCCTCAACTCCTGTCAGGCTGTGCTGCACTCCCCCCAACAGAGTTCCAGGTACCACGCTGGGAGCCCACCCCAGCATGGCAGCAGTCTGTATGGCTGACAGGGGTGCCCAATCCCCCATTGGCTCTACTGTTTCCCCCCTGAGATTATCGGGTGCCATGCTGGAAGCCCACTCCAGCATGGCAACAGGTTCTATGGCCAATAGGGGTGCCCAATCCCCCATCGGCTCCACTGCCCCACCCCCAAACAGCCTTCCAGTTGCCATTCTGGGAGCCCACCCCATCGTGGAACAAGTCCAGCGTTGTCCAAGTAAAAAAAAAAAACCTAAAAGATAAAAACCTTCCTCGCAGATTGTCCTGACCCTCCCCACCCGGGCCCACCCTCTGCGTGTCTATCTTCCCACACCCTCATCTCACCCCATACTTACCTCTGGAGTCCTGCGCGATGATCTTCGGTGGACAGGGAACACGTCTGCACTCTTCAAAGCTGAACACGAACTGAGGAAATGCCAGTAAGCTGTATAATGGAATAAATAGGGTTTTTTCAAGTTTTCTGCATATCTCGGGCATTTTAGGGAATGTTTTCACCAAATTTTCAACATGGGGTTTTTGGGACCCCACCTCATGAATTCTTTCACTGTCATGGCATTAATCAACCCCTAAAGGTGATTTCATGGTCACTGCATGGAACCACCTTTCAGGACTGATTTACAAAACAACAGTATCACAGTTCATGAGGTAGGCCCCCAAAAACCCTATGTTGAAAATTTGGTGAAACAATTCCCAGAAATTACTGTTTTACAAGCATGCATTGCACTGTTCCTACGCACGCTCATAAGTTCGCGAATTTTCAATATGTTCACTCCAGATTATCAACATTGCCAATTTACCACACCTCCTTATGAGCAGTATAACTGTCATTTCTTACATCTCGCCCGAAATGTGTTTTCACGCATGTAGGGCACGATGGCGCAGTCAGTGTGTGAACTCAATGTATGGGACACATTAAAAAAATCACAGTGACACTGTTCATGAGCAGAGCTGTTAAAATGGCTATGTTAAAAATTTGGTGAAAAAATTCTCAAAAATGACTGTTTTACAAGCATGCGTTGCACTGTTCCTATGAACGCTCATAAGGTCATGAATTTTCAATATTTTCACTCCAGATTTTCAACATTGCCATTTTACCACACCTCCTTATGAGTTGTACAGCTGTCATTTCTCACGTCTCTCCCAAAATGTGTTTCCGCATAAGTAGCACACAATGGTGCAGTCGGTGTGCAAACTCAATGTATGGGACACATTAAGAAAATCACGACACTGTTTATGAGCAGAGGTCTTAAAGTGGCTATGTTGAAAATTTGGTGAAAAAATTCCTAAAAATGACTGTTTTATGAGCGTGCATTGCGCAGTTCCTATGCATGCTCGTAATTTCATTAATTTTTAATATTTTCACTGCAGATTTCAACATTGCCATTTTACCACACCTCTTTATGAGTAGTACAGCTGTCATTTCTTACATCTTGCCCAAAATGTGTTTCTGTGCATGTAGCGCACAATGGCGCAGTTGGTGTGTGCAATCAATGTTTGGGACAGATTAAGAAAATCACAGTGACACTGTTCATGAGCAGAGGTCTTAAAATGCCTATGTTGAAAATGTGGTGAAAAAATTCCCTTCAGCCATTCTGCAATGTTACTATGAAGACATTAAACAGGACTGGCCTCAGGACTGATCCCTGCAGCACCCCACTGGTCACCCCCTCTCCCTAGACTGCACCCCATTTACCACCACTCTCTGTCTCCTGTCTGTTAGCCAGTTTCTATCCCAGTTTGACACCCTTTCCCCCATGCCCAGCCTACCCAACTAGTTTATCAGCCTCCTATGTGGTATGGTGCCAAAGGCTTTGCTGAAATCAAGGTAAGCGTTGTCCACTGCCCCACCCTGATTCACTTCCTTTGTCACCCAGTCAAAGAAATCAACCAGATTTGTCTGACTTGATGTCCCCACTGTGAATCTATGTTGTCTATGGTCCTGGGCTCTGAAGGCTTCTAGATGCCCCACTATCCTTTCTTTAAGCA
The DNA here is from genome assembly GCA_016271365.2 of Neoceratodus forsteri. NCBI lineage: Eukaryota > Metazoa > Chordata > Ceratodontiformes > Ceratodontidae > Neoceratodus > Neoceratodus forsteri. Next base: position 601,541,353 of record CM057449.1, on the reverse strand, counting down.
ATGTCTCCATGATTTTCCCCACTACTTGGGTGAGGCTGAACGGCCTATTGTTCCCTGCTTCCTCCCTGCTGCCAGACTTATGTAGCGGGACCACATGTGCCCTCCTCCAATTCACTCATGTTGAATGACTCTGTGAACATGGCTGCCAGAGGTACTGCTATCTCCGTTTGCAGTTCTCTTAATATCCTTGGGTGTATGCCATCTGGTTCCATCACTTTGTCCACCTTCAATTTAGTGAGCTCCTGCAGGACTCTTTTGCCTTTGAATGGATTATTGTCCACCTCTTCACCCCCCCCTTGGCAACTGCTGTACTGCTGTGGCCCTTGCCCGTCCCACTCTTCTGTGAATACTGAATGGAAAGACACAGTGCATGTCTTGGGAGGAAGGCATGGAACTATCATTTCCAAATACCTAAACAGCACATACAAGCAACATTTGGCATTGACAAATGCTTGTTTTTCTTGTTCTGAGGCATTGTAAACAGCATATTTTTAGTCTTTTTGTAGTTAAGTAGAAGTCTGTTTTCCAGGAACCACTTTTCAAGTTTTTGAAAGCTGTCTTGTAGTTCCACAGTTATTTGGGGAAGTTGTTTGAATGGAACAGAGATTATCACATCATCTGCATATAGTATCATGTTTGCTGGGTGAGAGGAGGGAGGGGAGATTATGAATAAGCTGAAAAGCAGAGGGCCAAGTATAGATGCTTGGGGGACACCAATGGTCACTTCCTTTGGGTCAGAGAGTATTCTGTTTATTTTCTCATACTGTGTTCTATGAGAAAGGCAGCTATCAAACCAAGTTATAGTTTCTTTGGATATGGGTGCTGGTACTTCATACAGTACTCCAGGTGTAGCCTGACCAGAGACCTGTAGACAGGCAGGATCACCTCCCTGATCCTGAAGGAGATTCCTTTCACAATACATCCCGGCATTCTGTTGGCCTTTGCTGCTGCCTTCCTGCACTGATCTGTATTGTTCATTATCCCTGTTACAACCACCTATAGATCCTTTTCCTCCTCCTCAGTGGTACCTAGCTGTACTCCTCCCAGCTGGTAACCCCTCCCTAGGTTCTTTACTCCAAAGTGCAGTACTTTGCACATTTTAGCATTGAACCCTAACTGCCACACTCCTGACCACTACTCCAGTTTGGTCAGATTGCCCTGAAGCCCCTGCCATCATGCTATGTTGTCCACCATCACCCCCAACTTGGTGTCATCAGTAAACAGACTGATCTTATTCCTGATGCCATGCAGGATGTCTTCTATAAATATCCCAAACAACACTGGCTCCGGTACTGATACCATGCCACCCTGCTCGTCACAGCCCTTGGAGATGAGAGCTTCCCCCACCACCACCACTATCCTCTGCTGTCTTCCCTGCAGCCAATTCTTGATCCAGTTAACCATCTTAGTCCCCACCCTCACATATCTCAACTTTCCTCCCAACCTCCAATGCAGCACTGAATCAAAGGCCTTGCTTAAGTCCAAATATATGACATCCACAGCATGGTCTTTGTCCAATTCCCTCATTACCCAGTCATAATACTCAACTAGGTTAGTCTGACGGGATCCTCCCAAGACAAACACTTGTTGATGACTGTCCTGGAGCACATTGTCTTCCAGAAAGTTCACCAGCCTCTCCTTCAGGATTGTCTCCATCAGTTTCCCCACAGTGGATGTTAGGCTTACTGGTCTGTAATTGCCTGGTTCATTCTTTGGGTCACTTTTATGGAGGGGAACCACAAGGGGCATCCTCCAGTCATGTGGTATGAACCCTGTGTCCAGGGAGGTATTGAATAGGTCTGCCAGTGGCCCAGCCAAGACCTCTGCCATTTCCTTCAGCACCTTGGGATGTATGTCATCTGATCCTGGTGCCTTATCCACCCTCAGAGCCCTTAGACCTTCCAGTACCCTGCCCTCAATGATCACACCATCTGTTACCCACTCCCCTGGCCCTGCGGAAGTTGCTGGCCATTCTCCCTCATGAATACAGAACAGAAGTACTCATGTAGTACTTCTGCCTGTTACACCCCTTTCCCTGACCACCACCTGTGTTTCCTGGTCCTCACTATCTGACCCTTGCAGCTCCTTCTCTCCCATATGTATCTGAAGAAATACTTTTACCCATTCTTTATGCCATTTGCCAGCCTCAATTCCCTAGAAGCCTTGGCCACTCTGACTCCCCTAGTAACCTCTTTGGACTTCTTCATATACTCCTCCCTATCCTCCTCCTTCCAGGATTTCTTCTATCTACTAAATGCTGCTTTTTTTGCCCTCACCTTTTCTAAGACTTCCCTACTCATCCAGCTTGGTTTCTTAGACCTTCTCTTTTTGCTCTGTGATTTGCAAAAGATCTTAGTAACCTCCGCAAGCCCCGATTTGATTTTTACCCATTTCTGATTTGCATACCAGTAAGGCTGAATTCCTGTTAAGATCCCCCCGCTAAGATTTCATCCATCCTTCCAAAATCAGCTCATCTGAAGTCAACTGCCCTGGTCCCTGTACCTACTGTTTCCCTGCTTATGTTGAGCGTGAACCACAGCAAGTGATGGTCACTCCCAGCCAGCAGGTCCTCCACCCCCACCTCCCTTACAGCCTTCCCATTGGACAATGCTAGATCAAATGTATTTCCCAACCTAGTTGGCTCAGTAACCATCTGTGCCATGAAACCATCCTGGAAGGCTTCCAGGAGTATCTGTTCCCTAGCACTCAAAGTGGATGCGGTACCCCAATCCACTCATGGCAGATTGAAGTCCCCCACAATCACTGTGTTACCTTTTCCACACATCTTCCTAATTTGCTCTGCTAGCTCCCTTTCCAGGTCCTCCCCTTGAGCTGGTGGCCTGCATACCACCTGGATCATGAGAGTCCTAATTCTCGTGTTATGGAATTATATCCACAAGGCCTCTGTTCTACCCTCCTACCCCTGTCCCCTTGCACACTTTATCCCTTCCCTTGTAAATATCCACCCCTACACCTTTCCCTTTACCCCTATCCCACCTGCATATTCTATATCCTGGGATCATCAGGTCCCCGTCCTGGTAATGATTGGTCCATGTTTCCATGATGGCTGCTATGACCACCCTCCCGTTGGCCAATAGAGCCTGTAGTTCAGTGGTTTTATTCTCCAGGCTTCTTGCATTCAAGGAGACAACCCTCCAAGATGTTCCCTTTCCCTCCTTACCACGTTTACCACCTATTTTAACTCCAACCTTTGACCCTTCCCTGATTCCATCCCTGTTTGTATGGGGGGTTAGCTCATTTGTCTCCCATCTCCGGAGACCCCACTTCCCATCTTCCCACTTGCCACCCCCATCTAGTTTAAATTTACCTTTGTTGCTATGTACTCCTCTATCGTCTGTTTTAACAATCCCTGCCCTTCCCTGCTCAAGTGCAATCTGTCCCCTGCAAACAGAACATTATTGTCCCAGACCCTGCCCCAGCCTCCCACTATCCCGTACCCCTTGGATTGACTTCATTCCCCTAGACAAGTGTTGAACTCCTCTATCCCTCCCTTCCTCACCATACTTGCACTGGGCAGTGTGAGTACCTCAGAGAAGACCACTGATTCCCCTACCTCCTCACATAACCTTCCCAGTCCCTCAAACTTCTCCCTTATCACTTCTACCATTTCACCTACCAAGTCATTCAAACCCATGTGCACCATGACATGCGGTTTCTGCCTTCCCCTATTTGCACACTTGAGAATAGATTGTCCTGCCCTACCCTCCATCAACCCAGGTATTGACTCTACACCTGCACAACTGTGTTTTTCCCCTTTACTTCCCTATCTGATCTCTTTTAGCATGGATTCTTCCAGCACAAGTATGCTTCCCTCTTCATTTCTCTTCCCTTTCCTGATCCATTTTCCCTTGTACCTGCTTCCAGAGACCACCCTGCCCCGCACGTTTGCATCTCTACTTTTACACTTTGCATCTGCCCCAGCCTCTACCCCATCTTGCCACCTCCCCTAATGCTCCTCATGTCTGACTTTCCCCTTCCCCAAAGCTCTCCCACAATCATCACCTTCCCTTCCCTTCACATTGGGCCCCCTTCCTTCATCTCCCTCCTTTACTGTGTCTCCCTCATCCACCCTATTAGCTGGACCCTGCTTCCCATTAACCTTGCCTCCTTCCTCTGGCTGAATGTTGTTCCCTGGGTACTCACAACCCCCTCCTCCTCCTGCTCCCTGTCAGAGCTCCCTTCCCTCCTCATCCACCATTGTAGCCAGCACCTCAAACCTATTTCCTGTCACTGCTGTACTTCTGTGCATTGGATCCTTCCTACTGTCCCAAGACCTCTACTTGCTGCTGGCCCATCTGCATTCTTTGATCCTGTACCCCAGCCTCTTCCCCTCTCCTGTTACAAAGATCATGTTAGTCCTTGGTTTTGAACTCTTGTTACTCCTTGGAGGTGGCCATCCTGCTCCAGTTTTATCCCCCCTCCCCACACCTTCTCTAACTCTCTACCAAGTCACTGCACTTCTGCCTCCAGTCTCCTTAGCCTGTGGCAAATTGGACACACCCTTAACTTCCATAGTATGTTCATCCAAACAGCTGCCCCACATCCATTATAGCCCACTATTCTTCCCCACTTTGTCCTCCTATCATCCTGCTTCCCCCATACCATTCTCCTTTCCTCTACCACCAGCCCTCTCTATGTTGACCAATCCCCCCATTGTAACCTTCCCTATTATGCCCCATTTTTGAGTTTGTCGTGGTGCACAGGCGCAGATGAACTCATTGCTATAAAAGATGCTTTACAGGGGTGTGTCCAATGGAGAGCTCCATTTCTAGGGACAGGTCAGCGGCAGGCGAATCAGTTGGCAGGCTGGCAATGACTCGCTTTCAGCTGTTGGGGCTGAGTTGGACAACTTTTCAAAGGACAGATCCACACCAATAGTGGTGTGGCTCAGTCCTTTGATGTTGCATTCCTGCATTGCATTCCTGGTGTGCGTTCACACTGCTGTAGCTTACAGTAGTGTGAGTATGCTGAGCCCAAGCTGTTCACATACCCCCTCACAGTTAAATAAATAAACAAACCAATCCCCCTGTCAGCATGTCCCCTCCCAGTTCATTTGCCAATGGGGAGCCCACTCCTGTTGGCATAATGTCCCTCCCCCAATTTGTTGTGTGCTGAGGGGGTGCCCAATCCCCCTCAGCTCTTGTCCCCCCAACACTTAGTATGTGCTGAAAGGTGTGTCTAATCCCCGTTGGCTACAGCCCCTCTGACACTCAGGTGGCATGCTGGGAGACCACCCCAGCATGCTAAAAGTCCCTGTAAGAAAAAAATCTTCCAGCAATGTGTTTACATTTTTTTAAAACCTGTAAACTAGAAAATGCTCCCTCTTTTAGTCTGGTAGCACCTCCCCCAACCCACACCCACCCACTGCGCACCTCACCTCCCCTCCCTACACCCCCCTCACCCCATACTTACCTCCGGAGCCTGGCGCAACAATCTTCGGTGGACCGGGAACATGTCTGCACTCTTCAAAGCCGACTGCAAATTGAAGAAATGCTGGTAAGCTGTATAATGGTGTCAATGTTTTTTTTTCAGCTTTGGTTCATATCTTGGTCATTTTTGAGAATTTTGTTGCCACATTTTCAACATGGGGTTCTTGAGACTCCACCTCATGAATTCAGTCACTGTCATCTGGTTATTCTGTTTTGAAGGTGTTTTCACCGTCACTGCATGAAATCACCTTTTGGGACAGATTAACAAAATGGCAGTGTTACTGTTCATGAGGTAGGCTCCCAAAAAGCCTATGTTGAAAATTTGGTGAAAAAATCCAAAGAAATGACTTGTTACTAGCGTGCGTTGCACAGTTTCAATGCACATGTGTAACATCGTGAATGTGTAATATTTTCACTCCAGATTTTCAACATTGGTATTTTTTTACACCTCCTTACAAACAGTACAGCTGTCATTTTTCACATCCTGGCCAACATGTATTTTCGCACTTCCGGCTCAGAATAGAACAGTCATTGTGGGAAATCAGTGTTCGGGACAGATTACAAAAATCACAGTGACACTGTTCATGAGCAGAGGTCTCAAAATATGTATGTTGAAAATTTGGTGACAAAAGTCCATATAATTACTATTTTATGAGTGTGCATTGCACAGTTTTCACACACACTTGTAACGTCAAGAATTTTTTAAAATTTCCACTCAATAGTTTCAACATTGTCAGTTTTGCACACCTCCTTATGAACAGTACAGCTGTCATTCTTCACATCCTGCCCGAAATGTGCTTTTGCACATTTGGCTCACAATGGCACAGTCGCTGTGGGAAATCAATGTTTGGGACAGAGTAAGAAAATTATAATGACATTGTTCATAAGCAGAGGTCACAGAATGCCTGTGTTGAAATTTTGGTGAAATTGTTCCACTAAATGACTGTTACGAGCATGCGTTGTGCAAATTCGATGTACATGTTTGAGCATTTTTTAATATTTTCACTCTAGATATTCAGCACTGCCATCTCTTCATACCTCCCTATGAAAGGTACAGCTGTAATTTTTCACATCTTGCCCGAACTGTGTTTTTGCACATCTGGTGCAGAATGGCATGGTTGCTGTGAGAAATCAACATTCGGGACAGATTAACAAAATAACAGTACCACTGTTCATGAGCAGAGGTCCCAAATGCTTTCTTGAGGTGGGGGTCACAAAAGGCCATGTTGAAAATTTGTAGTGCAAATACCGACAAATGCCCAGGGCATTAGTGTTTCTAACCATAACGTCCCTTCCAACTCATGATGGGGCTCCAGTGCTCTTATCTTCTCTGAACCACTGACACATCATCACTCTACAAAGCCAGATCATGAATTGAGGAAACAGGTATGCACTTCACTGTATTTCAACAGGAATGTGAACTTGGTGGCATAACTTGTTCTTTCTGTTGGGAACTATAGTTTTGCTAATCGGTGCATATCAACAGCAATCCCAGCTATGAACTCTGGCATTGACAAATGCTTGTTATACTTCTAGTTCCCAACCTGTTAATCCTAAATGTCCTTAATACTAACTATAGTGAGAGGGCTCCCCTCAATTTTCCTTAATATTCTTTAAATCTCCTTAGACCTGAGTATAACAAAAGAGTACCCCCTAACTTCACTGTAGTTTTAAATTCCGGAATAGAGTTAAAAAATACAACACACTAATTATCACTTACTGTATCTCCAGTCCCCCACTCTGTAGCCCTCCAGTAAATCCTGGCCCTGTATTTATGTTCCCTACCAGTAACCTATTCCATCCACCATACACACTTTATATTGGAGGCTAATTCCAGAGATTCCACTTAGCATATCTCACTCTATAAGTGAAAAAATAACAGTCTCTCCCTAAGACACTATAAGATACATATCTACTACTATCCCAGAGCTACATATCACTCTATAATATTAAAAATAATAATCCCTTCCATTAGAGCATATTAGTGGATGCACCTGGTTGTTCTATCCACCAATCCCAATGTAGCACCAGACCCAATAAAGGTGGATGAGCACAGGGCAGGAGGGATGGGGAGGATGGGTTGGGCCTACTCTGAATTCTGTGACCCTGACACCTGTGAGAGTCAATCAGCCTCTTGCACAACAGTGCACCTCAGCCCCTTCCCTCAGGGAGGAACAAACACACCCCTATAGTTCTTTCCCTTCAGCCTTCAGATCCAAAGTGAATCACTTAGCTAAAATGTCTCTTGGATAGTTCCCCCCTTCCCCAAGTCTAAATCTGTTTGCAGTTTCCTGTGTAACTGCTAAAGATCAGAACTGCACTACCAGTATAGCTCCAATCCAAAACAGCACCTATCACCCTCCCAGAACAAGCTATTTGAACAATAAAAGAAAACTACAGTAACACATACTTTCATTTAGTTCATCCTCCCTCAAACAGCAGGAACAAACACTGCAGTTCATTCTCCTTCAGCTTCCAGATCCAAAGTTCTGTATAGTATGAAATTATTTTGTTATATACTAGCCATTCTAAAACACTAGACCTGGGGCAAGATGGAGATGGGTCTATAGTTATTTCCAAGTAATTTACTGTCACCCTTATAAAACAGGTACAACAGATGCTACATTCCAGACATCAGGCACTTCTTATGTTATCAAACTCAAATTCCACAGTATAAAAATTGGCACAGACAATTCAAGAATCGCTAATTTTAATTTTAAATCTATGCCGCTATTCCCTATCCCAGTTTTGACTTTCATTTTTAAAAGATACTGCATAGTATCATTAACCATAATTCTCCTAAAGATGATGTTGGGTCTTGAAAAATAGTCAGAATCAGCCTCTGACATCTGGATTTTAGCTTGTTCTTTTGGGGGTGGCAAAACATCTGCCATATTGAAGAATTTATCAAATTCCATTGCCAACATTTCTGGATCATCCACTAATTGGCCTTCCACTTCACTTAATTTGGACAATGGTTTACATCTACAGTATTTCACAACACAGTATTCACAGTTTGGCACAGGTGTCATGGATTATTATAATTAAATGTCTGTAATTCACAGAAGTATTTAGATTTTGCTTGACAAATTAAGAATTTCTATTTATTTCTCAGTTATTTTTATATACTGAAAACAACATTGCATTGAAATGTTTAATATTTCACTCAGGCCTTGTCACTCTGCAGTATAAATTTCAATACTTCACCCATTATCCAATGCGTTGTGTCTCCTCAAATTCTAAACTTTTCTATGCACACAAAAAGATCACAAAGTGATGTAAATCCCTGTATGAAATAATGCAAATACAATCAGCAGATAAGACCAGTCTATGATAGACACTGCATTCTGTAACACCTGAAGATTATATTCATGTTGCATATGAGCTGAATATGAGTAAAAATGAATTTACGTTCCACTTTCCTATACTTTGCTGACCAGGTGCATATTGCTTGTGTCGCTTGTGAAAACGGGCAATTACAAGTATAACAAATAAAAATTAAATGAAAATTAAATTAAATATCACCACCGAATGCTTACTTAGAGCACCAGAAAGCACGTGAACTCCAATAACTTGCCTGTGTTAGGTATTCAAGCCAATGATTACACCAGAAATGAGTAACTGCACACCACAAAGCAAGGTTTAGTAAACTAATGCAATATACTGCATTAGCCCCGGCTGCCCAGCTTACAAGGTACCAATAATGGTCAATCACCTTCCTTCCAGAGAATAAACCAGACAAGTGTGAAAGCTTTAGAACTTCATTTCGGGGTTCATAGTTCCTCACCCTCTGCCTTTCACCCTCTGCCTTTCACAGTCTAGCTTATATATCCTTTCTATTAGTTATGCTATAAAACTCAGCATATGTCCACGCAAGGTAATCTTTCACTGGGTACATTAATGCATTTTTCCAGTCTGAGACTGCATGTTTTACACACATAGCCCTTGCTAGCTCTAATTTTGTTTATGTTCAACATTTTGTACATGCTGTGCACAGTATGCTAGCTAGCAACTCTATTTCTGCAATAATGAGGACATTAGAAAGAAAAGCAGAAAGCCTCAGAATATAAGTATTTTCATTAACCCTTTTGCCTTCTCTTGCCAGCACCCTTTCCAATATTTTTCATTATACCAAACTGCTATATTCCTACCATCATACAACAATTTATTTAATGTGGGGATGCTGAAGTAATTTTCAAAAAATAGAATCCATGCTCTGCTCATCAATTTTCATATTTATTTATGGCCCCAACATTTTAATCAGTCCAGTGAACTTTTTCAAGGGTCCTTACACTGTTTTAAGACAGAACATATACAGTATATGTACTGTTCTCATAATTATGTTTTCTTAGGAGTTTTCTAAGGAGTACAAAATTGTATCTCTCAAATTACATCTTCCATCTACTGAATGTCTCACTATTATTGGTGGTTATCATCCCCCATCTGGTGGCACTAACATCCTCACCATACTTAAATCCTTAATCGCCTCTCCCAACACTGAAACTTCATAGCCTGAAATCCAGCTGTGATGAAGTCGGCTTAGCCCAGTTAGTCGGTGAACCCACTTGAACCAATACATCCAATCCCGACAACTGTTCTCTCTTTGATGTCACATTTTCTATGCATCCTCACAAAATTCTTCACTCTGCAGTCTTCCACAATGACACAAGTGATCATGGGGTGGTTGTTTGTACAAGATCACAAATTATAGCCCACAGCAACCAACACCCATAAGTAAAAGATCCTTTCGCAAGTTTAATGCATCATACTACTTATCCGACTTGAGCAAAATTAGATGGAAAGACCGCTACCTTGCCAAAATGATCAGTGAGGTGGTCATTGTCCTTAACGACAACCTCACCATGCTGGCCAACAAGCATGCCCCTTTGATCAAAGTCAGGATGCATAAAACATCCAACCCATGGTTTACATCAGATCTCAAGGCTACTCTCCTATGCCGTGTTAAACTCTGGGCTAAGGCTAGAAAATCCAAAAGCACAGCTGACTGGCAAGCATTCAGAGCAGCTAAAAATACCTGCATTAAACAAATCCACACAAGCAAAGCCAACTATTATGTCTCCACCCTTGAACAAGCAAAAGGGAATTCCCCAAAAATGTGGAAGACACTCAAGTCCATCAAAGGTCAGCCTGTAGCCCCTCCATCCCTCTGAAGAGCCTCAGAAATGGTAGGACTGTGGAAAACAGCTGCCTAATCCTCAAGGAACTCAACATTCACTTTGTAACTGCTGGCCTAGCTTTCGACTCGTCGCCTTATGCAGCCTGTGGTAGCAACCAAGACTATAATAACATTGACTATAATAACATCCAATTTTCTGACAAATGCTGCTGGCTGTCTTGTTACAATGCTACCCTTGAATTGTATTAATCTGTACTCTGTTTGCAATGTCCACATTGTTGTAATGTCTGTCTTGATGTTCCCTATAATTTGTATTTCTCTGGCATGGAACCTTTGTAAAAGAGCCAAGGCTCAAAGGTATTTGTAATCCTAGACTTAATAAATAAATAAATAAATGACTTGTAAATTTCAACCAGCTCACTCCAGTTGTGCCCACTTAGCTATAAAGAAGTTGAAGATTCACTTCTTAAAATAGACATTTGAAAAATTGCAGGGGACGATGGTCTAGAACCTTTTTTTCTTAAACTAGGCTATCTCAACCTCACCGTCCCATCCTCCACATATTCTTTCCATTTCCACTGCAACTGTTCCCTCCTGCTGGAAATCTGCCCATGTCCTCCCGTTATTCAAGTCAGGGGACCCATGGGACCTAAACAACTATAGGCCCATCTCACTCTTACCTGTCCTCTCCAAAGTCCTTGAAAAGCTAGTTTACTCCCAAATGAAACTCCATATTGAATCATCTTCAATCCTCAATCCTGTGCAGTCTGGCTTCCAGCCCAACCATAGAACAGTCACTGCTCTAGCCAAAGTTACCAATGAATGGATCACAGCCATGGACTCCAAGAAAGTTACTGGTGCAGTATTTTTAGATCTCAGCAAAGTGTTCGACACTGTCAAACACAATTTGTTAGTCACAAGCCTAATAAAAGTAGGTGCCACCCCCCTTGCTACCCAGCGGTTTACCAGCTACCTATCTGGAAGGACCCAGAAAGTAAAAGCTGGTGGGCTGTTTTGTGCATCCCTCCCAGTTGTCAGGGGAGTCCCACAAGGCTCCATATTAAGTCCCATCCTCTTCTCCCTGAACATCAATAACTTTGACACACATATATCACAGTCCCATCTGCATTTCTTTGTTGATGATACTGTATTGTATACATTAGGCCCTACACTGGATGAAGTGAGGGATGTACTCCAATCCAGTTTTGCACAACTAGAAATCAACCTAATCAATGACAAACTACTCCTCAATGCCAAGAAAACTAAGGCCATGATCTTTGCTCCAAATATCACCTCCACTTCCCTTGCAAACACACACGAAGAATTCATCACTACTTCCCTAGGTGAACCCCTTGAAATCATCTCCAAATTCAAACATCTTGGTATGTGGCTAGACAACAAGCTTTCCTTTCATGACCACCTTAACAATCTGGCAAAGAGGCTAAAAATTAGGCTAGGTTTCTTCTTCTGTAACAAGTCCCTCTTTCCATTGGATACCAAAACAAGGCTGGTTCAGACCATTTTCTTGCCACTACTCGACTATGGAGATCTAATCTATTCCTCCACAGTGGCCTCAGGACTCAACAAACTAGACATCCTCTACCACCGCACCATATGGTTCATGACAAACCTATCCTACCGAACCCACCATTGTGATTTGTGCCTAGCCACTGGCTGGACATCACTCTCAACTAGACACACACTTCATGCTGGTAGCTGGACTCTTAAGCTACACCTGAACAAGCTCCTGAACTATCTTACAACCCTTTTCCATATTTCCCATAGTGCCTACTCTCTTAGGAAAAATTACCTCCTCCTCTTCGATGTACTGAGAACTTGCACCTCACTCAGCAAGCAGGCCATATCGAGCTTACTCCCAACTATCTGGAACCAGCTCTAAGTTGTACTGAAGCTTCCCAGTACTGTCCCTGTCAGCCTATATAAAAGGTTGGCTGCAGCAAAAATAAAAGATATGTGCAGCTGCTTCTAAATGCAGTCTTAATGCTCTAACCCTAACCCACTGCTTCCTCTTACTTACCTAGAAATTAGCTGCCTTGATACTCAAAAAACAAGCACTTTGTACCTTTTTCTGTACTTGTATTTTTCTGTCATTGTCATTTTTATGCAACATGTTAATGCTTGCCCATAATTCTGTACTTGAATTTGTACTACTTTTTCAATTATGCAATCTGTAACTACCTGTCTGTGTCAAGGACCTCCTTGTGAATGAGCTTGCTCAATGGAGTTTTCCTAAAATAAACTTGAACTTGAACTTAATATATGATTTTTAATTATTGAATTTCCAAAGTCACCATATATTAAAATCCATTACCTATGATCACTGTCTCCTTCACAAGTGACTTTTATTTCACTATTTATTCATCTGCATCACAACCTAAGTTCAAATAAATTTATTTATTATTTGCTGGCTAATTAGTAAAGGTAAAGACTCCCTCACCACAGTGCCACCAAACACCACTGGTGTAAATCTGGTTCCTTATGCAATAATTGCATTACCTGCAATGTATCTAGGAGTAAACAGGCAGTTCAAATGATACCAGTCCTGCAATATATAATACATTTGTTTTACTCTCCCATCTATTTGCCCTTCAAATCAAAAGCATAAATGCATGGCAAAAAGAGTTTGCACTAGAGCTTCATGTACAAATCAAGTGTACAAACTTTGTTAATATGGAATTACCTTGCAGTTTCTTGTTATCAAGGTTTGAGCAGCTTCCAGTGGCATCTACTTTTCCACAAATGCTGTCTCTACAATGCTGTTGTGTCCTTCTCCTTTTGGGTCCATTGGAGAATCCTGCAGTGCCACATTACAGATGCTTGTTTGTGATGTGGTCATCATGCCCCTGCCCTTCAGTACTGGTTGCTAAGCAACTGTCAACAACCCCCTGCTTATGCAGTGGGTGGGATGCTTTCAAACTGGCCCATGGTTTACACCAGTGAGTGGACAGGTTATTGGCCTGTCAGTTTCAACCACTTTTAATCCTTTTTAAGCATTCCATTCTAATTTTCACACTCAAAGAGACTTAGGTGAATGGATCTCACCTGTGGTCATGAGAATTTCAGTTCTAAATACTGTAGAGCTAATAAATTCAGACTGCTGTGGTGTCCCCTGCTTGATGTGTGCAAAGCACATGTATCACCTTCCAAATATGATAATTCAATATGTACTTCAAATGATCCAATGGCTCAACACAGTTCTGCAAATCAGGCCATAAGCAGGACAGGAAATATACATGTTTTATGTTAAATATTATCTTTATCCTTCACTTTCTGGCATAGCTGGCATACAAAAACAAATTGATCTGTTGCATAGCATGTAAAAGCATAACTGTTGGTGATATTGAGCTAAAACTTGTCACAAGCAGCAAATAATTTTAATCCCAGTAAGAAAAATTAAGACAGCTTGAGATATTATGAATGTCTTAAAAGTATGTTCTAGCCATGTATTGGAGAGAACCAAGTCCAAGTCATCATCATTTAGTAACCCATCTAGTACCTGCCTTGTTTCATGCCTGCTATTACTGATCAAGAAAGTATTTTAAATTTAAAGACAGAGTAGCTATGGGGACTTCAAAGACAGGTATATATTTTTCAAGACTGGTAAAGAATGGGTCACTCCAAAGAGTGGTTTCCTTGTACGGAGCACAGGAGTGATGACAGTGGTACCTATAAATGTTTTATAAGTAGGAATGAAACAAAAATTAAGCATATGGATTGGGTGCTGCAGAGAACCATGTTGGAAAAAGTTGTGGTTAGTAACCATGCAATACTGTCATCCCATATTATATGTGACCTTTGCTTGTGGGCACTCCATTTGATGAGGTGCATTGGGCAAGTGTCTCTGTCAGATGCCCTTGGACCCTTGGTTGCTGGTACAGGCTGACCAGTAGTATTGGAGTATCCACATATGGTTGTGATACTATCAAACACATGAAGGTATCAATAACCTCTGATATCACAGTAGAGTGCATAAGGGGCTACCAAATGATTTAACTTTGGGTGGTACACCACCATGCTCAGAAGGTTAAACATGTCCTTATAAATGCCTCCTTCTAAGTTACCAACCAAATGAATCAATATCCTTATCAAATAGTGGGAGAGATAAAGTGAAGGTTACAAACATGGTCTCAGGCAGTGTCCAACTTCCTACTTGTAAACATGTTGCATTGATTACTGCAGATCCAAAATTCCCAACAGTGCTCAAGGATAAATGGGCATGCATTTACAAACACTTCTGGCTCCCTGACAATTTGGACAGTACCACCCCAGGAGGTGATTGCCTTGTAAAAGATCAGGTACTCTTCCTTTATCAATATCCCTCAATAGCTTGATAATAGTAGCAAGGACATAGGCTCCATAAGAAGCACAAATAATTTCATGGCCTGACTTTTTGGACTTAGCTTTCTCATTATTGGCTTATTCCAGTTTACTGACTTTTAGCTTGAGTTCCTTGAAACAATTTCATGATATCATGTACAGTATATTATACATAGTATACCTTTCTTCTTTTGGTGTTTGGCTGACAATCCCATTTACTGCATCATAGGTTTGGCAACCTTATATGCATTTTGATGATCAAAATAATACACATGTCTTTTCACGGTCTCCATGTTAGCCCTATTCCATATGGACAAGCTAGATGCAACTAGGCCAGGGATGGCACTTGTAAGTCCTTCCAGGTCTCCAATTTGTTTAGTATTGAAGACTCCATCTTGGGGTCTCTCCTTTCTTATGTAGCTATGGTATCTTGGGATCTAGAATGATAAGGAGCTAACATATCCAAAAACAAAGCATTCCATAATAAAGACAAATTAGTAGAAGCACAATAATGACTATTTTCAGACAGGTCCCAAATGTGAAAAATTCAAAATCATAGGAATATGCATAAACGTTCTTAGTACAGAACATCAGTAGCTTTTGTCTGGTGAAAGGCAATCACATTTAAAAGCAAAGAAATATAAAACAATGACACATATGTTCTCTCATAAGGGCCATATTCCATCATACTCCAAAGTAAAAGCAAATTCATATATTAAAACAATATGTTTATGCATAAACTGTACATTATTCAATAAAGTTCCAGGGGTAGAAGTAGCAGTCAAAACACTGAGTGGGCCCAGCCACATTTCAGGACACAGTTCAATCTCTACAAGAGTCTCTGATGCAAAGGAGTGCATAGCTTTGGGAGCCAGTAGTGGAAGTCTAAGGATCCTCAAAGGGATATTACGCACCACTTCATGTTCTGGATTTTTGGCTGTTCATGACTCCATAACAGCCACTCTTATAAATGCCTGCATCAGATTTGCTCACTGGATTGATCAGCAAAGATGTGTCATTTTCATACAGCTGCTTGTGCTCTCGGTACTGTTGTCCAATATAGTAGGACTGGTGCCTCTTGAGTATGAACTATCAAGGCACTCATAAAAAGTTCAGGATTTTCCAACATCTGCTGCCACCATATCAAGCGTACCATGGTGGATGGAGTAACAGTGACAGATAGCAGAATAGAATCTCCTCATATGCTTTCCCACTCACTGGTGCATTGTCACCTGAAGTCATGTGGCTCTTTAAACAATTTCAACTGATTTTTTTTAACAAAAGTTTCAATAAAAAAATAAATAAAAAAACTGATTTACTTGAAGCCACTTGTCAGTGGCTCCTCAGATATATACAATGCAATTCTCACAGTATCTGTGCATGTCTCTTTATTTATCTGGTCAACATCCAACTGTCTGCATTTTCAAAATGGTTTGGTCTGCCCCTGATGGCCTCCAATGTGCACATCAGGTACTGAAAAAAGCAAATTATGGACCTGTATATAGCAGTGTTTCAGTCTCGGGATGGCAACTGCAATTTATTTTATGCTTTTTTTTTGTTTTAAACAGTGTGCCTGCAGGAATCAGCTACTGACTTACCCATTCTTTATCTTATTTCTATAGACTACTGGTGTAAATGGGCTTGGTTTGTTTTTCTGTGAAGCTTGTCACAGCTTGTGGGGGTGTATGGAAGGTCCATACCCCCAAGCTGCTTATTTTGCAAGGAGATCAATTTGGACATTGCCACTGCTAATGGGAGTGTTTTTGGAGTTGGCTTTAACCATGTAATCCCATTTACATAACATTAACAGACTGCAGAAGTGGCCAAAAATACACTGTACTGTAATAAGCAGCATAGACGAGTGATATGCCATCTGAGACAGTGAAATTGTTATACTGACAGATATGTAAAAAACTCTGGCATGGAGTAGCAAATCAAAGGTTTGGGGTGGTGGACCCCCACCTTCCATATATTGTGCCATTTCCATACTACAGACCATGTACTGTACGCATAATAACACAAGGGGAATCCCATTTTAATAAAATGTTAACACCTTAAAATGCTGAAATTAAAAGGTTAGTTTCAGAATATAAACTTCATTCCATTTAATGAGCACTTAACACAATAAATTTCCTTGTTGTTTGTGGACTGGATTGCAGCCAGTTACTTCCCTTCTCAAGCTAGAGATAAGAACTCTAGGTTGTCAGATTAACCAGTAATTAGTCAGCTCAGTTTAAATGTGCCTGTTTTGGAATCATGCCCCCCACCTTTCTCAGAGAAGGAGAATAAAGTAAAGTATTAGAAAACCTCTTATGGACAACAAGCAGTATGGTAAAAGAGGAAAAACCTGCTGTTTAAACAATATGGGTAAGCCACAAGTTAAGAGTCCCTTGCAAATCAGATGGCAGAAATGGGCCAAGCAATGGAAAAACTACAAATAATTTCAAATGAGCAAAGCAAAAGCAGAAGGAGACCCTTCTTATTTCTGTTCATAGTTAGGTATGTACCCCTCCATTAGGTTCAAACCAGTAAAAGTGGTAGTAGATGCCTAGACTTTGTGCATCTTAAGGAATTACTTCAGGAGGTACATAGGGTAGGGATTTTATCAAATTAGTACATACCACACTGTACATTTGCATTAAAACACCTCTTTTTGCTTTCATAAGACACATGCATACAAGTAGGCATGCATAAACAGATTCATTCACACCAGCTTGCATTCTCATGAAACCATTCCAAAGTGTCTACCGTTGAATCATTGAATATACCCTCTGTATTCTGCCTGCTTAAACTCCAAATAATTCTCATTCACTGTTCTTCACTTACATAAATCCTTCTGTCATATACAATCACAATCTTGCCATCATTTATATACAGTGTAATATAATATTGTTACTTGATCAATTGTCTGAAAATACCTGTGTGTGGGGGGAGGGGGGCTGTCAATGTGTTGAACACCTGGACCCTCCTCACTGTATTTTCCTGAAACTACATTTTTTCATTAAACAGCTCGCACCTATGACCCACTTTGCATTGACTTCCATTTAATTAAGGTGTGAAGGGGTTAAACAGGTGATTGAAAAATATCTGTAAAAGAAATCCTTTTGTTTTTGTTTCTTTTATTCTTTCCAGATTGCAAAAGCTAAATAATGGAAAAGATTTAGGGCCAGATTCACAAAGCAAAATGGGACCAAGTCCCACTCCACAACTCCAGTTGCAGACCAAAATCTCAGCAGATGTGAAGATTTGTATTCACAGTCCCCCATAGCTGCAGAGATGTTATGCTGGGTCCCACCAGCCGTAACATTTCACCACAGCTGCAGGGGAAAAAACACCCACAAGCTGCTGTAAATCATGGAGCCAGTCATAAACCAGCTACACCTTTGTGACTACCACAGCTGTGGGAAAAACTGTGGCTCCACAGGTGTCAACCTATTTGCGCCAGGTTTTTTCCACAGCTATGAGATTTTCAGGGGCTTTGTGAATCTGGCCCTTAATCCTTTCCACGCTTGTTGCTTCTGAACTCTGGAAAATGGCCTGCTAGTGAAAGACAGTCTCATGTGCCTGTGTGTAGGTGGGGATTAGCCTGATTCAAGGGGCTAGATGCTCCTAGGCACAAAGCAGAATATGGCAAAAGTATTCAAACCAAAATATCACATAATGCTGTTATCAAAATCATCACTGTAATCACAAAGTTATTGTTACTATAAACACACAAATAAAGAATGGCTATAAACATTTCTGTCTCTCTCTATTCCCCATGTTGACATGGCTGTTTTCTT
Organism: Neoceratodus forsteri; assembly: GCA_016271365.2. Lineage (NCBI taxonomy): Eukaryota > Metazoa > Chordata > Ceratodontiformes > Ceratodontidae > Neoceratodus > Neoceratodus forsteri. The sequence continues at coordinate 601,522,646 of CM057449.1, read as the reverse complement.
TTTTCTCAGTAGCTAAAATAACAGTTTTAAACCATGCAGTGCTTTAACCTTGAACATTTATAAAGCACCACTATTATGCACACTGGGACAAAACACAAGAAAAAAGTTAATGGCTCAAATTCACATAACACACATTGGTATAACGGCTGCACATTTGTAAAGCACAGAATGACATAACATACAATTCATAGTATTTATTTAACCTGTATCACACAGCACTAAATGCTAAAGCTTTTCCCGAACAGCTGCATTTCTGAAGCAGTCAAAGAAAAGAGTCAGCACCCAGTCAAGGTCCCATATATTTTAGATTTATTCAAAAAGTGTCATAGTGCAATTGAACTAGCTCACATGTCAGCTAAGAAACTCTTACACAGAGGTCCAACACTTTTTTTAAGGTCCAGATAAGTGATGGGTCTCAATGATAATACAGACTTAGCAGCATTCTTATGAATCAGTAGGATATGTCTCAATAAAATGTACATAAAAATGTATATAACTGGATTTATATATATTATTTTTTAAATGGTCATGGTGATTACTAAACTGTAAGCTTCTATAACACACTATTGCAGAGACATGAAATGGTTCTGTATATGATGGGGCAATCTAAGATAATAGTATAACAGAAAATGTGTTCTATCCTATTATGTTTATCCATAGTTTGTATATCAGTACTATGGTAACAAACTCCGAATCAATTCCATGTTAATTACTGTAAGTGTTGGACCTCTGCTTTTAAAAAAATCAAAGCAGATGATTGATAGTTTTAATGTTTTAATAAATGTTGCAAGTTTTGTCACATATTCATGTGGTTGTTAATATTTACACTGTGTGCTACATTAGGTATACATCTCTAATGAAGCCTGGTGGGTAACTGGGCAAAACATAGATATTTCTTAGCTGGCCTATGAGCCAGTTTGATTGGACTGTGGCACTTTCTGAATAAATCTAAAATATACGGGACCTTGACTGGGTATTGACTCTTTTCATTGCTTATTATGGACATTGTTTTGAACACCAGTCAGTTCTCAGTGCGGTTGTCCTTTGCTTTCATTTCTGAAGCAGTGTATACTAGTGTGTGTGTGTGTGTGTGTGTGTGTGTGTGTGTGTGTGTGCATGCATGCATGCAAGCATAGAGAGAAAAGTCAGAGCATTAAGAGTTTTTTAAACTTTGTGTGATCAAATCCAAGTATAGATAATATAGAAGATTAGATAGAAGATAAGACAGGAATGACAGTATCAGAGAAATGTGGACTGCAGCCCAAAATAGAGAAAGTAAAGTTAAAGTGAGAGGTTAAGGTTATCTGGTATGCTGATGTTTTCCTTCACAGATGCCTAACCTTTATCATTTAAAGCTTGCCCTTGTAATTTCCTATATGTTTGGTGATATTTGGAGAGATCAGTCTTGGTTCCCTTAGCTAGTGCTTGTAACTGCTCATGTTGCACATGCATGGCTTCTTTAAGGTTGGTGCACTGCTGTACGAGAGCGAATTTTTCACAGGTTGTACATTTCAAATGAACTTGCAGTCTGTCTATCTCCTTTTGTTTCTCCTTTTCCTTTCATGGTTTATAGTCAATATCTTTCAACTATGCCACATGTTTCATAATACATTTGACTTTGTCCTGCAAAGTCAAAACATATAAACCATGCAAACAATAGCCTTTTTTCTGTTTGTCCTTAAGTTTCTTATCTGTTTCTAAACAAAACTGCTGCTTAACATGTTTCCAGGGGATCTTCTTTATGTCTTGCTTCCTTACAAACATTCTGAGCCCCATGGGGCATCACAAAAGCAACAATAAATTCTTCCATGTTATGTAACCTTTTTTTTAGCCAAATGGTGATTCAGACAACGAGACCTTCTGCTGGCAGTCTCTATCCTACTATCAGCTCCAACTGACAGAAGTATGTAGGTTGCAATTCTTTCATTCCTCTAATACCTTGATTTTAGGGTGCAAATTAACTTCATCCCATTTGGGTTGCCAAGATGTTAGGTATTTGAGCCAATGATTGCACTGGAAATGAGTAATTGCACACCACAAAGCAGGGTTTAGTGAACTAATACAAGATATTGCATTAGCTGCAGCTGCTCAGTTTGCAGGGTACCAGCTTCCCTTGGAAGGATGATTCAGACAAATATGAAAGCCTCAGCACTTCATTCAGGGATTGTAGTTCATCACCCTCTGTCTCTCATGGTATAACTTCTATGTACTTTCTACTTATTATATTACAAAATTCAGCATATATCTATATAAGGTAATCTTTAACTGGGCACATCACTATATTTTTTCCAGTGTGAGACTGTGTGTTTTACACATTTATCCCTTGAAATATCTAATTTTGTTTATGTTCAGCATTTTGTACAAGCTGTGCACAGTGTACTAGCTCCCAACTCTATTTTTGCAATAGTAAAGACACTGGACAGAAAATCAGAAAGCCTGAAGAGAAATATTCTCATTAACCCTTTTGCCTTCTCCTGCAGGCACGTTACAGTGTTTTTAATTCTACCAAATTGTCATATTCCTACACCCATACCCATCTGATATTTCATTCTGGTGGAAAGAGTGACCACCTCAGTCAGAACTAAGTCAGTAAAATTATTAGTGACATATCTGAGGGTCTGGAAGGCAAAGTGGTCACAGATGACACAACGATATGCAATAGGGTGGACACTCCAGGTGGAGTTGAAAGGATAAGGGCTGACCTTAGAAAGCTATAAAGTTGGTCACATACATGGCAACTAAATTTCAACACTAAAAATTGCAAAATCATGCACATCGGGAACAGTAATCCAGATGCAGAATACCTCCTAGGAAGGAGTCAAATTAGAATTAACAAAACAGGAAAGAGATCTCGGAGTAATCATATTACATGATCTGAAAACATCCAAACAATGCAAGAAAGCAGCATTAAAGGTGAACAGAATGCTGGGCTCCATAGGGAGGAGAACTACTTGCAGAAAAAGAGATGTTATCATGCCACTATACAGATCTTTGATGAGATTGTATCTGGAGTACAGTGTACAGTTCTGGAGACCACACCTCAAACAGGATATAGATAGACTTGAGACAGTGCAGAGGAAAGCTACACAATGATACAGGGACTCAACGATATAAAGTACGAGAAGCAACTGCAAGAACTCAACATTCATTCCCTTGAACAATGGAGAGATAGTGGAGACACGATAGAAACATTTAAATACATGAAGGAAATAAACAACGTACAGGTTCAGAACCTTTTTTCAGTTCAAGAATCACACAAGACCCAGAGGTAACAGCATGAAGCTAGAAGGGGGCAAATTTAAGGGCAACACAAGAAAGTTCTTCTTTACAGAGAGGGAGGTGGATTCAAGGAACTGCCTGCCACCTGAAGTGGTGGAGGCAAAAACAGTTGGAACAGTCAAAAAGGCTTGGGAAAGGTACAAAAGAATCATAACACTGGATAGCAGTTATGGGAGGGGGGTAGGCTTATGGGCAGACTAGATGGATCTGGAGGTCCCCTTCTAGGTTCTATGTCAGAAGGGTGACTGCTGCAGGGCAAACATCTGAAGGGAGCCGGCAACTCTGCGAATGAGGAAAGGGCAAAGCCACAACATGGGTTTGCATCAGAATGGTGATTGCAGGCATAGTAAAAAAAAAATGCAACTGCACCACCACAGGGATGCAAGAAAACACAGAGACTGCACAGCAACTGACCAGCAGGGGAAAAACCATGAGAACAGGTCCACAGAGTGATGGAAATGGCCCGACATGGAGAACACCGGCAGCACACAGTGTGGCAGCACACACGGAGGGGGGATGGGGCAAGCCAACAGCGATAAAATGACTGAGTGAAAGGGGGGGTTGGGGTGCCAATGGACAACATTGGATGGCTGAGATAGGACAAGGACCCACAAGGGAGGGCTGAGAGGCCAGTGGAGGCAATGAGGTTGTGGTGGGGCCGAGACACAGATGGAATGGAAGCCGCAGGTGCCAAAGGCAAGTGGCCAGGAGCAGGAAGCTGGTGGCCGTGGTGTGGGGAAATAAGCACAGGAGCAGTTCCACAAACAGTGGCAGGTGGCAATGCATAGTCAGCCAGGGGTGGGGAATGGACAACATGAATGGTGTGGTGATGGTGGGCAATTTCAAGTTTATTGCAGGAAAAAATTCCATTGAGCAATTTCATTCACAAGGAGGTCCTGAGACATTTACACATACATATCGATATTACATTGATGGATACAATTGAATGTAAATAAACAAAGTGTGTACATAGAATACAAGAGATATAACATGGTAAGGTTCAACCTAGTAGTGCAGGGTCCAACTGAGACATATATTATGTCTAATGGCAAAGTAAGAAAAAAGGGAAAAAAAACTTGTACCAATTAGACATTTACATTCCTGGCTTGGTGAGTAAAAGGACAGTCGGTATACAAATAATTGACTTGGAGATAGGGGTAGGCCTAGTGGCAGCTGCAGGTATCTTTTATTTTAGAGACTGCTAGTGCTTTGTAGGACTTAATTGAGACAGTGCTAGCTAGTTTCAGTATGGATTGTAGACAGTTCCAGATGTTAGGAAGGGCATATGAAACAGCTCGTTGGCCAAATGTAGTACGAGTCCTAGGGACAACTAATAGGATAAAGTCAGATTTCCTTAAGGAGTATGCACTATGGGAGATGTATATGAGAGATGTTATGTAGCCCGGTAGTTTGTAAAGAAGTATCATAAGGGTCCAGATACCAGCATGGAGCAAGTGTCTGGTTTTAAGTGAGGTCCAGCCAACCACTGCATATCGATCACAGTGGTGGGTACGGTAAGTGGAGCTAGTGATGAATCATAGGGCACGGTGGTAGAGAATGTCCAGTTTAGTTAGGCCTGAGTTTGGGGAGGAGATATAAATTATATCCCCATAATCAAGTAAGGGAAGGAATGTGGCTTGGACAATCCTGGTTCAGGTTGTGAGAGTGAAGAGAGACCTATTCCTAAAAAAGTATCCCAACCTTGCTTTGAGCCTCTTAGATAAGTCCTCAATATGGTCATTGAAAGATAGCTTGTTGTCTATCCACATGCCTTCATATTTAAATTTAGGTATGACTTCCAAGGGTTCTCCCAGGGAGGTAACAATAAAGTCCTTTGGGGGGGCTGGTATAGTGCCAAGGGAAGTATGCCATAAGAAAATCATTGCCTTAGTTTTTTTAACATTTAGGAGAAGTTTGACTTTTATGAGATTGCTTTCTAGATGATCAAAGTCAGCTTGCAGATCTTCACTAACTTCCGATAAAGATGTGCCTGTGGTATGCAATACTGTAGCATCCATGAAGAAATGTATGCTGGATTTCATTATGTAGGAATCAAGATCATTGATATACAGGGAAAAAAGGATTGGGCCTAGGATGGAGCCTTGAGGGACTCCCCTGACAATCAGGAGGGGGGCAGATAGTAGGCCATCAGCTTTGACTTTTTGTATCCTTCCAGAAAGATAACTGTTAAACTACTGTGCATTAGGCAGAGTAGCACCTAGATTGGTGAGGCAGGTAATTAGAAGGGGATGGTCAACAGTATCAAAAGCTTTACTAAGGTCTAGAAAGACTACCCCAGTAACCTTTTTAGAATCCATAGCAGAAATCCAGTCATTAGAGACTTTAGCCAATGCTGAGATGGTGCTATTATTAGACCTGAAGCAGATTGCGTTGGGTTTAGGAGTGAGTGCAATTCAAGGTGATTTTTTTAGTTGGTTGTAGATCAGTTTTTCCAGAGCTTTGGAAAGAAAAGGCAAAATGGATATAGGCTTGTAGTTGTTTAAATCACAAGAGTCTCCTGATTTGAAGAGAGGAAGAATGTGGGCAGATTTCCAGCAGGATGGAACTGTGAAAGAGGTGGTGGAGAGATTGAAAATATGAAGGCTAGGAGCTGTGAGATGGCCAAAGCCTAGTCTCAAGAAGAATGGTTTGAGATCATCGTCTCCTGCACTTGTCCTGGTACCAAGGCTGAGGAGTAAGTCTTCAAATTCTTTATAACTAAACAAGCTCAGCTGAAAGGTATGGGGTGGGGAAATAGATGTGGCGGCTGGGCTAGTATTGCTATTCATGCAGCTAGCATATGGTGAGGAGTCAAAAGCTAATCTGGCCATGGCAAAGTGTAGGTTAAGTTCTTCAAGGATTTGTGGTTTGTTTTCCACCACCCTGTCTTTGGTAAGAATCTTGTTAGGTATAGCGGGAGCCACAGGACGGCCTTCAATGGTTCTCATTGTCCTCCAGATTTTTTGGGAGTTCCCTTTGGCCTGCTCCATATTGGAAATGTAAAAGTTTGCTTTAGTAGCATGTATGTTTTTAACACAGGCATTCCTGGCAGTTCTAAAGGCCTGCCAGTCTGCTGGGTTCTTTGTATGTCTAACCCGGGCCCAAAGCTTTTTGCTATTGGTAAGTGCTACCTTGAGATCTATGGTAAACCAAGGATGTGAGGATTTACGTACCCTTACTTTAATAAGAGGGACAAGCTTGTTTATCAGATTGGTAAGGTCATCATTAAGGACTGAGACAGCTTCATCAATAGTTTTGGCAAGATATAGATCTTGCCATTTGATCTTAACCAAATCAGATAGAAAGTTTACTATATTGAATTTATGAAAGGATCATTTGGTTCTGAGTTTAGGCTGTTGGTGGGTTTTAGTTTGGGATCTTATAAGTACAACGACACTGTGGTCGCTCATATCATTATGGAAAACTGCAGAGTGAGAAATTTTGTGGGGATGCGTAGTTAAAATAACATCTAAGAGTGAACTATTGGCAGTGTTAGAAGTATTGTTCCTTGCGGATTCAGTGACTATCTGTGAGAGGCCCAGCTCATCACAGGTAGATTTAAGGCAGTGAGATTTTGCAGTGAGCCAATCCATGTTGAAGTCCCCTAGGATTATTGTTTCCGTGTTGGCAGCCAAGGTTAAGGATTTCAGTATGTTAAGGATTTCCTCACCTCCGGACGGTGGCCTATCACCACCTATAAAAGTGATGCAATCTGCAGAAGGAAGGTGAAGCTTCGACAAAATAATCTCATATTCTTTTGGCTTGGTTTTACAAAAAATATCACTGATTGTAAATTTGGTTTTCAGCATAGATGACCCCCCCTCTGGTTTCCCTATCTGCCCTGAAACGTTTAAAACCTGGGATAGTAATTTGAGGGTCAGTGGTGGTCTTTTTCAGCCAAGACTCAGTAATAATAATCAGATCTGGGTCAGAATGAGCGGCCCAGAATTGAAGTTTGTCAAATTGATTGGTCAGGCTTAGAATGGGTGGGTGGGGCTCAGAGACAGTGGCCATGGGTGTTGTGGCAGTGGCTGGCAGGGTGGGTGGGGCACAGGGATGAAGGCAGAAACAGACAGGATGGGGATGCATTAGCTGAATCAGCTTGTTTGGCATTGTGGGTGGTGGCATGTGAAGGGTGGAGGCCACCATGGTGGGGCATGCTCAAGTGGGTATCAACGAGGTACAGCCATGGAAGGTGCTGGGGGTGGCATGTGGCATAGGGCCCAATGGTGCCCTGGGGTGGAGGGTGGTACACATGTGCCATCTCAGCCACAGGTGCAGCAAACTACACAAGTAATTGAAAACTATATGCCAGACCCTTGAGGTAGTCTGGCATGCTGCGCACACCGTACTCTACCACAATTGCTTCAGTGTGGCATGTCAGGTCCCTGTATGCCTTCTTCTTAATGACAGACCCTGAGGCTGACATGAGCTTTTCTCCATGCGCTTCTCACTGAGCCACTGCTTCTCCCTGAGGCAGTCCAGGAAGTGCCATATACTCTGATGACTGTTACCAAGCTGGGTATTGAAGCCAGGTTGCCATCCTTCCACCATTTTGTTCATCCTCGCCAGACCAGTGTGTGTTGGTTCATAAATGTTCCAAGTGGAGACTTGGAACAATGGGCATCACCAGGCTGTCCTACCGATGGGGTGTCTGATCCATGTGTCCTCCATGTAGTGAAGGAGTGGCCAGAGGAGTCCCTCATTATGAAAGAAGGACATGTCAATGAGCTCGGCATACACATTGGCCTCATCATCCACAGGGTCAGATGCCAGGGCGAGGAGCATGGGTATCTGCAGTGCAAACTCTGCATCCTGGCATACCATGCGTGCACCTCAGTGCTGCTCTGTACACATCACCAAACAGCCTGGCAAAACTGGAAGACGCAGCCTCGCACAACTGCCCCCTTGAACACGGATGTGAATGACTGCCATGCTGCACGCTTGAAGTCCTGCAGCGCTGTACACAGTTGGCCATCACACAGTATTTGGTGGATGTCTGTGAACACTCATGTGTATGACTGCTCCATGCATGAACATACAAGGCTGGCATGACAACATCGGACCGCATGCCAGGGTTGGTATAGAGCTGACCGAAGAGTGGTAGTGTGGTGCGAAAGGTGCCATCCAGGAACCAGTCCTGGCACCCAGTGAGGTACAACATTGCACATTGCGCTGCAAATATGAGGATATGGACCTCAGATGGACCGCTATCATATTGCAGGAATCAGTCACCGGTGTGTGTGATCGTATATGCCTGTGGGATGGTGAGCTCTGTTATGCATGAGATTGTTGTTGGGCAGCCTCTTGCTGACTGCTGCACCCACTGGATGGTCTGTCAGATCAGAGGCAGGACTGGCAGCCTGCCACTGACAGCATTCATAACCCCTGATGTTGCTTGCAGAACAACCTGGGTTGTACATTCCAGGCTGGTACATGCCCATTCACGGACATCAGCCATCACAACATGGACACTGACCTTCCCTACATCTGGGACATGGGTATGTAGGTGGCCGGTATGGACCACATGATTCAACATGGTGTGCAGACATGCAGGACAGGCATGCCTGTGGTCCTGCACACACCTCCAGTACACTTTCCCATATTGCTCCTTGTCTCTGCGGTACACAAACCCACAGTGAGCAAGGAGTGGGCTTCCCTTTTGGCTAGTGAGAAAGGTAACATCCTCCATCCTTCGCATGCTGACACAGAGTGATAGATTTCTTCCTGGTGCTGGCTGTTTTATGGGTTTGCTGTGTGATCATGTGCATGCTATCCATGCCTTGCTCCCCACCTCAACTGCTGACAAAACAGGATAATGCATGAGAACATGCTCCTATGTGCAGCTGCCAGTGTAAAAGACAACATAGTTGCCCACTTCCTGCTGTTCTGACCAACTACAGCAACAATGTAGGACCATTCCAGCCATGGACGTGTGTGCTACTGACTGGACCTGTGAGCAACAGACACATGCAGAGGTATGGCAGTCTTGTATATTGTGCTGATGTTCTGTGTGCCTATGCGGCGTTCTGTGCTGCTGCCAGCCAGTGACAGGCCCCTACAGTTCACGTTAGACATTTGTTTCCCATACAGCGTACTGCCTCTGCACTCTACATTGCTGCTGTCCTACATGATGTTGCTGCCTGTGGGGTTTGAATCCATGGCATGCTTGTCCTCGCATCCATCAGTGGTGGTCTTGTAGGGCATGCCACGGGAGCAGCATGACTGCAGCCTGTCTGATGAGGCCCTTCATGTGTTGACTAGTGTGCAGGTGGTTTTGGGGAGTGGTAGTATGGTTCACTGGCAGTAGTGTTTTCATTGGGGGGAGTTGTTCTCTGCCATGGATGTGGTGTGCTGCTGCTATGGGATGGGGGTTGAAGGAGGTGTGTTGCTGCTGCTGTGTGCACTCACGCGCGTGCATGTATGTGATTTTGGTAGTCACCCAATTACTTCAGTTGCCATGTTGCCGCTTTCACCCTCATTGCCTGTTGCCATTATTGGTAATCACTGTACATGTCTTGGAGCGCAATTGACGATGGGTCATTCATACACGTGAGCCCCACTTACTTTCTTCCATCATGCAATGCTATTGTGTGGGTCACCCTTCCACAGTCACCTATGTCACAGGCTACCCACTTCTGCCATCACTTTCTATATTTCTGTGTTTCTATCCATTAGTCAGTTGTTTTTATTACCTAGCCAAATTAATTTTAACTTTTTAAAATTTACAAAATGCCTTCTAATTGACAAGTTAAAGGTGAGCAGTTGGGTAAGGTCAAATAAAAAGGAGAACTTGAATTCTCCTGTGTAATTTACAACAGCTACTGTATGCTTCACGGCACAACAAATATACATCAAAAAGAAACACTGAAAAAAGATTGTTTGCAGTCCAGTAATTTATTTGCACATATCACAGAGACTAAAAAAGTGCCTGAAGTCATACACAGTGAACATAAGACCTATCCTAGTCCATCAGCCAGCCAGCTGCAAACACCATCACTTTGCAGCAAGTCTTCATCATGGGCATGATTGCAACAAACATGGATCCCTTAAATATCCACAAACATACATGTGATCAATGAAGAGATTTAAATCAATAAACTGACCAGTGCAAAAACATACCATAAATCCCAGTAAAAGAATGTATGGAGAAGAGCAGAATTTATCACACTGCAGGCTATATTTATACAAAATTCTGAAGCAAAGATACCTACAAAATACTATCAAATACAAATTGATTGGCAATTAAAGCAAACATGTGTATATACAACATAGATGTATATTTTTACAGGACATGCTGTCAAACAATAAAGATTAAAGTGCCCACTATTACATATATCAATTTTGAAGGTTTCATAGGTATTTACTGAGCAGAGGAGACACAATGTTAATTATTCTCACATCTAATCAGTGAAAAAACCCAGTTATTCCATTGCTGATACAAAAGTCATGCAGCTTAGTCTTAAAATCAGTCATATCTTTGCTGTCTACAATCTTTAGTGGGAGTGAGTTCCAGTGCTACAACCTTTGATTATACCAGTAGGCTCTTTTATTTGAATGACAAAGATCCCGCTTGACTCATAATTCATGAGACCTTTTATTACGTGGCTGAAGTTTAAAGTTTTTATTTATTTATTTAGAGTATTGGATTTACAACCTTTGAGCTAAAATCTCCTTTACAAAGGATCCTCGTCAGACAATTGGAGGGGGAAACATACACAGGAGTATATAGTTGCAACTAGGAGGCATTGTCAGAAATCAATTAAGTTAGAACATAATAAAACCATAGCACAGGTAATCATAACCAGGAACAACTCAGAAGTAATATGATGGTTAGGAATTCATTAGTAGCAGCTAGAATAGCATTGTCAATAACCCAGGAAACTGTAACCAGGAACAACTCAGCATTAATATCATGGTTAGGAATTCATTAGTAGAAGCTAGGACAGCATTGTCCATAACCAAAATGGAAAAGAGGGTACTGTGGTTGTAAGGGAGGGTTGGCTGTAGGCTAGTAGGGGTGAAGGAGAGTGATAGAAGGTATAGACTGAGATAAACAAGACATGCAATGTGGTAAGATAAGGAGGAAGAAGGAGGTGGGGCCTCAAGGGTGGTAGTGGTGGGAGCAGAAGGGGGGCTTAAAATGCCTTGCTGAGTAGGGCAAGGTGACCCAGAGCATAGTCACAGGGCCCCTGTAGGCTGGTACTAGGTGGGTTTAGATAAGACAGTAGCAGAGCACAGGGGGGAAATACATTTACAAAACTCAGATTTGAAGAGTCTGAGATGCTTGAAGTTTGTAGTGGCATGGGTCCCCGACAGTCAAACAGGTCATTATTAGTTAGTGCTCCAAACACCATGCACATGTATCCCCTCATTCTGCTGTATTCTAATGAGTACATTCCCAAATTATACAACCTAGCCTCATAAGTAGGTCCCTGGAGGTCCCTTATTATCCGCATTGCTCTCCGCTGGACCCCTCAAGTGCTTTGGTCATAGTTTTTGTGCCTGACGCCCATAATTGGGCACAGTATTCTAGATGTGGCCGGATACATGAAACCACAGAGACAACATTTTTCCACCATGATACTACAGAGATGGATCTATGTTGACCACAAGTTGTAGTCTGCATAAATCCAATGAGAAACTGTTTGTTTTTTTCAAGAGGCTCCCCCAACACCCCATAATTCAGGATTGTCACCTCCAAGTTGGAGTTGATTTGGGGAGGGGGACAAACCCAGAGAAAGCAGTGTTGGGGTTCCATGGGTACATTACAGTGGCAACAGCGATTTGCTGCTGTTATGTACTTCATTTTCGAAATGTCGCTGCAGTGTTGGCATACAGATGCAGCCTGACTAAGGACACATACAGAGGAACCACCACATCCCTGTCTCTACTTGTAATGTGTCTTATGATTTTAGTCAATACTACGTTGGCCCTCTGTTTAATGGTGTAACAATGTTTCGTAAAGTATAATCTGCACGAACAGCCAATCAGAGCATCCAAAGTAACTGATTAATATATATGTGCATTTGAAAAAAAAATATTTCCACAAACAGAGATGTCATTTAACAACTGATTTTCCATTCTTCAGTACCCATAAAAAAGGGGGACAAATAACCTTGAAATATTAAATGTCTCAAGAAAATAATGTATGCAATCTCTGTGTAGCTGCTCAATACCAGTTAGTTGAAATCTAAATCTAACAATAATGAATCTTCTCTTAAGCTAGTACAGTTTTTCTAGCTTCACAGTTCAATTCAGGCTTTAGGTCCAAAGATGGCAGCATTGAGACATGTTGCTTTATTACTCATATTCCCGCAAATGACTACAAGGGATAAACAGAGATGATAAATGCCAAATAAAAATAATTATAAATAAGGCTTCAAATCTAATATACCATTTAAATGAAGTGGTTTCAAACATTTTAAATACCAAATCCATAATGGTTCTTTCTGCATTGAACACTTTAAGTTATCACATCCTCTTCTCATAAAATTCCTATTCACTCCAACCCCATATACCTCAGTACCACAGGGTCACTTCCATGCTGCTGTTTAAAATATTGACCAATTGGAGTAGCTTCATCACATTTAGTGTATTCCTCACATGTTCCTGCACGCTCCTGTTTAAAGAACAAGTTGTTCTACCAACATATATGAAGTGGTAGGGACATGTGAGGCAATAGACAACATTACGTATATTACAAGTTATGGATTCTTTAATTATATATTTTTTCAACATCCTTGAATGAAAAAAATAACTACCCTCTAAGGCATACCAACATACATTGCATTACTTACATTTTCTTAAGCCTTTGGGCTGAAATGGAAGACACATTAATCCACCATATGCTTTCTGTGCATGACACTTACTATGAACAAGGTTATCAGTATTATTTGGGGACCTATGAAATGTAACTTGTGACTTTTCACCCAACATAAGAGCAAGTTGTGGATTGTTCATCAATACTGGCAAATACCAATGTATGACACTCCCAATGTCCCCGATACATGAGTAAATCATGTGATGTACAGCTGTTACTGGAAGCCAAACTAAAAGCAGGTGAAAAGGATCAAAAGGAGCTAAAGGATCCCTAAAATAGAAACAAAAGATGCTGAGGGTCTCGTTAAAATCAACATTGAGATTAATAATAAAAGATCATTTTCATAGTAAATTTCAGGCACAGAAAGTGGATAGTGGATCAGTGTGCCATCCATACTAGCCCAAAGGCTTTAGTGTTGCAATGTATGTTGGTGTGCCTTAGAGAGTAGTTATTTTGTTCATCCAAAGATGTTGAAAAATATGAAATTAAAGAATCTATAAACTTGTGATACATGTAACATTGTCTGTTGACTCACATGTCCTTGTGACTTCAAATATGTCAGTATTCTACTTTGTTTTTTAAAGAGGAGAGTGCAGAAATATGTGAGGAAAATAATAAATGTAAATGAAGCTACTCCAACAGGTTAATATTTTAAAGAGTACACATAGAATAACTCTGCAGGACTGAAGTATATGGGTTTAAGTGAATATGGAATTCTATGAGAAGAGGGAATGATAATTGTAAGTGATTATTGCAGAAAACATAATTATGGATTTGGCATTTGGAATCTGAAATCTCTTGGTTTAAATGATATACTAGATTTGAAGCCTTATTTATAATTATTTTTATTTGGCATTCATTGTGACATTTGTCTGGTCTGTTTATCTCTTGTAGTCATTTGAGGGAATATGAGTAATAAAGTGATATGTCTCAATGCTGCCATCTTTAAACCTGAAACCTGAAGCTTAAGGCAAATTGTTGATGATGGAAAAACAGCAATAGCTTAACAGAAGTCATCCACTGTTGTTAGATTTAGACTCTGCCTAATTGGTATTGAGCAGCCACACATCACTCGTATACATACTTTTTTGAGTCATTCATCATTTGATGTTTCCTTTTGTTTTCCTTTTTTGTGGTTACTGAAGTTTGGAAAATTAATTGTTAAATGATATCTTTGTTTGTTTGTGGAATTTGTTTTCCCAAATGCATATATATATTAAATCCTTCAGCTGCACTAAGTGGCTGTTCATGCAGATTATTAAAATATGTGATACTGGGCATTTTACGTGTTTGTTGTTTGGTATTATGACATGTAAAATATACATATATGTTTTATATACAAATGCTTATTTTGATTGGGGATCCATTTACATTTGAGAGTGTTTCTAGGCATCTTCACTTTAGGATTTTGTATAAATATTGCCTGCATTGTGAAAAATTCTGTACTTCTGCATACATGTTTTACATGATTTATGGTGTATTTTTGCACTGGTCACTTTAATGTCTTGAATCTCTTCATCAAGCACATGTATGTTTTTTTTTTTTGGTATTTAAAGGTCTGTGTTTGTTAAAACCATGCGCCCCGATGAAGCCTTGCAGCAAAGTGCTGGGTTTTGGAGCTGGTTAGCCGATGGACTAGGGAAGGCATTATAATAACTTTGTATGACTTCTAGCACTTTTTTTGGTCTTTGTGTTATGTACAGTAAAATTATTGGACCATGTAAGATCTTTTTTCAGTGTTTCTTTTATGGTTATTTTTTTGTGCTGTGAAGCATAGCTGTTGTAAATTACTCAGGAGCATTCAAGTTCTCCTTTTTATTTGACCTTACCCTGAAGCTCACCTTTCACTATTTAATAATAATGGATTTTGTATGATTTTTATTTTGGGACTCCAACCTGAATCCCAATGGGTTGAGCACTGCCATGTTTCTGTCACAGAGTGCAAATCCTTTCTCAAATGGATGGTTATTACTGAAAACTGAACACTGCTCTCAGGAATGACAGATTTATAAGAAAGTAATCTCCATTTCCCTCATCTGTGTGAGATATTGCAAACCCGGCGAAGATTCTGAATCTATAGTCCCAGTATTGAATGGAAACATGCTATCTGACTATGTGCAACAATATTCCTCTATCAGCCTTTAATGTAAATGAACAAAATCACGTTTGATCTGTATGGTAGGATTGGGTTAGCACTACTAACCACAGCACAAACATTGACAAGTCTTTGATCTTTCTCCTGCTGTTTGTCTGTGGCTTAGCATTTTACACCAGGGTCAATGCCAAAAGAACTCAGCACTCAGACATGGAAGTGACAATACTGTAACCATACACGGCTTCTATCAAACTTACAAATGTTTATTCAGTGCAAACCATAGTGCAAAATGTCACCAGCAAGAACAATTGGGAATGAACTGGAATTGACTTTGATGGTGTACAGAGAGAACTAAATTCCTGGAGTGACCCTGAGTCAAATTGCATTTTACACCAACCTAGAAAGCTTTAGTTATAAACTAAACGTTTTCCAGGGAAGATTCAGTGCATTTTATATCAGGTCCTTAATTAACTCTATGGGGCTATCAAACTAATTTTTTCTAGGGTTTCTGTTAATCCCACAAAATGCAAAATCTTAAATCTCATTTCAGGAATGTAACAGCCAACCAGCACAATAAGTCAGTGGGGATGAGGTAGTATTAGAAGAGGAAACTTGATGGACCTTTGGTCTCCTTCTCTAATCAAATTCTGTGTTTCTAAGTTTCTGCGATACCTCAAATATTCTTTCTTACGATGTATAACAATTACATCCCTAGTATTCATAATTCTCAATGTATGTGTGGTAACAGTTCAGTTCAGACTATATCTTTGTGATCTTAATTTCTTCAGTTTTAGTTTCAGTTACATTATTCTCTAGCACAGAGAATATTTTATCAAGACTATGGTTTGTACTCAGACAAATTATCTTAAGGTCAGAACAGAAGCATTTCATTCTGAAAGCTGAGATTACCTTTTAAAGTCATGGCTCATTTTGAATCAACAGAGAGTTTTTCAGAGGTCGATAGGGCAGGTACAATTTTAGGTATTGCAGCCATCTCAAATAGATACTCTTCCAGACCAGGGCAGACTCATATCAGAAATAGGTCTAAAGGACCCAGCTGGGATTTGTTTTGTTTCAGAAGAGAGCCCTTCCTTTCTTTTCTGAGCTTTCTTTTTCTAATTTAAAGTGTTTTTCAGGTGAAGATACACCTTTCCAAATGGTTTAGCAGTTGAGATAATAAAGTTTAACATGCAGCTCCTGCCTGGCAGTCATTTTGTCTCAGAATACTATGTTGCTGAACGTGACTGAGAGGGATGTGCAGCAGTGGACCGTTGAGTTGAACAGGGTGGTAGCTGTGTTACTTGTGAGTGGAGGAACAGAGACAGAGCGGGAAATGGAGTAAAACAGGGAAGGCTACCAAAGCAGGTACATTCCATTTGAGATAGGGTTGGACACAACACAAAGAGGGATTTCTGATAGTACTGTGTCATTTATATTGTGTAGTGAGGGTTGATAGTGTGCCTACCTTAATGGAATATCTGGAGGCAGATTGTATTCAGTATTCAATTTTTTATTGTTGACAAATTATTATTGTCATTACAAAAAGTATCATAAACCAACCACTTTCATCACACAATTTAAATAAAATACAATAGATTACATACACATCTTCTATATTAATAAATACAGACAAGAAAATAGACAAAATATGTTATTACACCAATCAGCATTACATTATCATATTGCACTATTCCTTAGTTTGACTATTGTCAGAATTTTACTTTTTTATTATTCATCCTACACGCACATAGTTTTGAATTATCTACCCCAAATCTTGTTTTTATACTATTATTTTCTGCATATCCAAATCTAAATTTAGTATATGCCTTTCTATTATATGGATTTCTTATTATATTTAAATATTGAGTCATGCCCAATTGCCTACTTAAGTTTAAGGCCAACCAAGAGCTTAATTGCCAAACCAATTTCCTTTTGATGAGATATAGCTTTAATTATTGTCTTAATCTTTTCATTAATCTCATTAAGTGGCATGTAATTACTTTCTACTAGAACTTCCAATAGACCATATTTAATAATTCATCCCAAAATACTAGTACTCAGATAGATGAAACCCTCCATTCCATATGAACAACATTTCTTCTACACACATCCTTGGGAGTCTATTTTCTTTCATAATGTACACCTTAACCCAATAGGTTGCTGCCCTTTGATCTATATGACACCTTATTGGTAGCAGTCCTAATTCAAACAGGACACTGCTCCATTAGACAGACCCAGTAACTGTTTCTAAAACCTGTTAACTGCAGACTCAAGTCCATCTGATTTTTTCAACCCCCAGATCTCTTTCCTATAAAGTAGCTGTGAACATATCTTAGTATTTAAAACCTTAAGCAAACCTCTGATCGAATTCCCTCCAAGTTTATAACTGAATCTTTCAAAAAGTGGGATCACAGAGTCTGTCTTACTGGTTATTATATTTAGCTGGTCCTTTCATTTAAGATTGTGTGAAAAGATTACTCAAAGGTAGCAAAATTTGTTTACATACTCAATTATATGATTATTGCATTTTAAAGAGCACATCTTACCAGATCTTATTGTATTTTTATTAAATACCATGAACTTTGTGTTCTCTAAATTTATCTCTAAGTCTAATTTAGTGCATTCACTATAGAACAGATTCAAACTCCTTTTTATACCCAAATAACTCATTGAAATTAAGACACCATCATCAGCATAAACCAGATATGGACATGTCCTTGATCCCAGTCTCGGCATGTGCAGCCCTGGATCCCACAATCCCTCTAGCACCCTATTCAAAAACAAATTAAACAAGATCAGGGACATAACACAACCCTGCCTGAGGCCAATGTTAGACAGAAATTTATTACTACAGTCTCCTTCAGCATTATATCTGACCGAAGTATAGTTATCCTCATAAAGAATTTTTTTATGCGTATGATTGATGGATCTAAACCATATTTGTCTAAAACTTCCCATAAGTTGTCCCTTACTACTCTATTGAACGCTGCCCTTAAAAGATCCACAAAAACACAAAACAGTTTCTGATTTTTAATCTTTGTATACTTGTAAATTAAATGAGACAGGACAAAACACTGATCTATAGTAGAGTGACCAGGCATAAATCCTGCTTGAGCTTCATCCAGCACCTGCTCCCTACAAAGCCAGTGCATTATTCTATTGAACATTTTTTGGGTAAACAATTTTTGCATGTTAGCTAATAAACTTATTGGCCTATAGTTCTTTGGGTCTTTTCGATCACCTTTCTTATATGGGAATTATTATATTCTGTCTCCAGGACAGAGGGATCTTACCCATGTGAATTATACTATTAAATAGGCCTAGTAATATAGGTGTCCATAATGGGATATCATCCATTATGATATCCGTTGGTACTCCGTCCAGTCCCGGGGCTTTGTGTCATTTTGCCTGCATAATAACTTTGATTAGTTCTCCTTCTGTTATCTTATTACTACATATAATTCAATCCTTTTTTATATCAAGTGGTTCATGTTTTTGAGAATAAAATAGTTCCCTATAGTATTCTTCCCATGTTAGGGGATCAATGTAGTTTTCTATTCTCTCTGGGACCTCATCCCAACCATTTAGGACAATTTGCCAAAACTGCTTATTATCATTTTCTCTGATTATTTTTTCAAAATGATCCCACATCTTGATCCTATACATTCTCCTCTTCTTAATCTAAAAGTAATCTAAAAGGTCCCATTTAATCCGTCTACTGACCCTTATTACCCTCTCATCCCTCCTCGGATTTTTACTTGTCTGATACCAAAGATCCAAATTCATTTCTAGGGGTTGATGCTCAATATCCGTTCTGACTCTGACTCTAACATTTATCAAGTACCTAATTAAGGCCAATGAGATCCAACACAAATCTATAATTGATGCTCCTCTATTACCTATATAGGTATATGTTCCTTTGGCATCACCCCTTATTCACCCATTGATCAATAACATCTCCTTAATCTCAAGTTCCTACACAAGTTTTATACCTCTTTCACAACTTTTGTTATCCTTACTCTCTCTATGAAGAAACACGTTGTGGGGATCCAGGGCTGCACATGTGTCTGCTAAATCATCAGGGAATAATAATAATAATAACTTTATTTCACATAAGCGCCTTTTTAATCATCAAGGTGCTTTACAACAAGATAAAAGAACAATAATAAAATCAATAACCAACAATATAAAAGCAGTCTGAGGATCAAATTAATTCAGTGTCTATGAATGCTTGATGCCATAGGTAGGTTTTCAAACCCTATTTGAACCCTCCCACAGTCATGCACTCCCAAAGCTGATTGGGTAGAGAATTCCAGAGGGAAGGATTCACATGCATGAACGCATGGGCCCCTGAAGATTTCAATGACACCCTTGGAATCTCCAGCAACCCCTCGTCAGCCAAATGGAGCCGTCACATTGGGCGATAAGGCACAAGAAGCTCTTTCAGATAGTTAGGGCCAAGTCCATGTGGGTCTTTATAAGTTAGTAAACCCACTTTAAAGGTGATCTGCCACCTAATCAGCAGCCAGTGCAGATCACGCAGCACAGGAGTAATATGGGAGGCTCAGGAAGCACCCATCAACAATCATGTTGCTGCGTTCTGCACAAGCTGCAGGAGGTGGAAATCAACCCCATGAAGCCCTAGTTACAGGGAGTTGCAGTAATCCAAGTGTGAGGTCACAAAGGCACGGACCAACGCACTGTAGGAAGGTCCCCAGATGGAATAAGGTGCTTAATCCTTGTAATATTTCTAAGATGATAAAAGGCAGACTTGACAACTGCCGACACTTGAGCTCATAATGTCAGCCCATCGTCAAGCACTACTCCCAGGTTTCACACCTGTTCAGAGGAAGGGATCAGGGATCCCTCTAAAAATCATCCAGAGGGCTGACCAGCCCAAAACCCCTCTACACAGCACCCCAGGTCCACCACCATCACCGCAGTCTTTCCGGCTTTCAACTTTAACCAGCTCAAATTCATCCAGTCCTGGATTTCAGCAAGGCAGTTATTAAAGACTGGGACAGCTCTATCCTGGTCAGGTGCAAAAGACAGGTAGAGTTGGGTACCATCAGTATAGCAGTGAAACCTCAGCCCATACCATCTTACAATGTCTCTGAGGGGCAGCATGTACATTGTGAACAACATGGGGGACAACACTAAGCCCTGAGGTACCCCACATGGCAGAGAGAATGAGTCTGAGGAAAAAGTCCCTGACACCACTCTCTGACTTCTGCCAAAGAGGAAAGATGTAAACCATCTGAGAATCAAACCTGACAGGATGCAGATGAACCCCAGGTGCCCAAGTAGTACCCCATGGTCCACAGTGTCAAAGACTGAGGAGCGATCAAGGAGCACCAAGATGGAATGGCATTTTCCATCTCTCACCATTACGAGATCATTGAGCACTTGGACCTGCATGATCTTGGTGCTATGCCTCTTTCAAAAACCAGACTAGAGAGGTTTGCAGATGTTATGGATGGTGAGGTGGTCTTCCAGCTATACCGCAACTACTTTCTCAATCACCTTCCCTATAAGGGAAGGTTTGAGATTGGTCTATAGTTAGCCAGGGAATCTGGGTCCAAAGATGCTTTCTTTAGGAGGGGTGTCACCACTGCCTCCTTCAGAAAGCTTGGAAATTCACCAGATTCCAATGACCACTGGACTATCTGTGCCAGGACTGGGCTGATGGTATCACAACAACCCATAACCAAGGTCATTGGGCCTGTATCCAAACTACAACATGTAGGGCACATACACTGGGAAATCTGTATGACATCCACAAACTCCGGCAGGACAAAGGTACTCCAGGAAGGACGTGTTGAGGTGACCAAATGCCAATCACCCGCAACCTCCATAGAGAGATTTGTGAGAATTTCAGACCTGATGTTGACCACCTTATCTGGAAAGAACCAAGCAAGTTCATTGCACTACACTTGCAAAAAAGGTCTTCAGAGCTGAACACAGATTGGGTTGCACTACCTGTTCACAGTTCAGAAGAGCTGAGCTGGTCAGTTCTGAATGGCAGCAACTTCCCCAGACAGGAATTCTGCCTTCTTAAAGGAGATGGCTGATTGGTAAGCCTGATAATGCTGGTAGGCATCCAGTGCCAATTTCCACCAATGCCGCTCTAACCTACGTCCTACTTGCCACAACTCCCTAAAAGACCCATCAAACCAAGGGGCCCAAGGGCAAAGAGGGAGAGGAAAAACACAGAAGGGAGCAATTGAGTCCAGAGCTATGGAGATAGCCTTATTATAGGCCACAGCCAAAGTCTCTGGACTTGAGCTAGCTACAGGAAACTCTCAGAGGTCAATTACCACCACTAAGCCTTCAGGAGTTATTCCTCGTAAAGGGCAGCAACGGACCATCTCCACAGGGGCAGGCCTTCGAAGGGGGGTGCAAAAGTTAAACCTCACGGTGTAATGATCAGACCAACTGACAGGTTCCACCCTCAAGTCAGAGGCCTCAATCCCCAGGAGGAAGACAAAATCAAGAGAGTGACCATGTTTATGGGTGGCAGAGGTAATAAACTGTGTAAGGCCCAGAGATGCCATAAACTGGAGGATGTGTTGTCCAAACTGAGACAGTTTATTATTGACCCAGGCATTGAAGTCACTCAGGACCATCAGTCTGGGTGACTCCAATGCCATGTTGACCACGAAGTCCACTACTTCCTGCAAGAATTGCTTCTCATCCCCTGATGGATGGTTGATGAAAGCTGTCCTGCACCCTACACCTGCCACTACAGTACACTCATATGATTCAGCATCCTCAACTGGAACACTCATGAGGCCCAATTTGGTCTTGAACCAGACCGAGACCCCCCTCTCGATCCAATCTCGAGCAGTGTATCACTGAGTATCTGGCCGGAATAGAAGCATCCAATATGGGGCCAGCATTTTCATCCAGCCAGATCTCGGAGATGCAAGCCAGATCAATTGTTCCAACAAGATCTGCAATAATTGCAGTCTTATTCTTAATAGATCTGGCATTACAAAGCATCACTCAAGTTGGATGGGTTTCTGGGGCTGCCCCGGCCACTTGCCCATCACAAAAGGCAGTGCCCTTGGGTACAGGGACTAGACATAAAGCACCACATTGCAGGCTCCATTTTGCCCCAGGGCATCATCTAGGCCTAACTATGCCTATGTGAGAGGTCTGTTCATTCACTCTCTGGTGTCCGCACCCCCCACCCCCACCCCACTCCTACGAACAATACCAAGTGCACGACAGTGCTGGTAAGTTAACAACATCAAAAGGAGGGGGAAAGGGCAGAGGGAGTGGAGGGTGGAGGATGAATAGTGCATGACCTGGGAGGTGAGCCTACATATTCCCCAGACAAATCCGGAAACACCTATCCTAAAAGAAGACCCCCAAACAGCAATAATAAAATACCCAACAGAACAAAATAAAAAATACCCACCCTAATATATAATAAAATGCAGATAAAACAAACCCTGTCCCATCCAACTTGGAAAACTCACTCCCTGATACTTGACTCAGGAGCTATTGCCATCCACTCTCACAAAATTATAAAATATAAGTTTTACCCCCCCAAGCCCTCTCACGGCCAGGAAAACAGGGAAGTTCAGGCACTCTCACTGCCCAAATGATAGTTACACACTGTTCAAGTAATATACAGAACACAAAATATGAGTTATAAAATTAACCCCCCAAGCCCTCTCACGGCCAGGGAGTCAGGAATATCCAGGCACTCTCACTGCCTGGCTGCTAGTCACAGTCAACTCAACCAATATCCCTGCTAGAATGAGACTGCAAAAATAAAATAAATAAAAATAAATAAATAAAAAAGCAAAATATAGGGACACCCAGGTCCTCTCACCACCAAGAGATCAGACAAGACAATTTAGACCTTAGGTCCTGAGCGAAGCAGAATAGTCCAAAATATCAGTTGTCCATAAGCTGGGAGCTGTAGAAAAAAAGTCCAAAGAAGTCCAGAGTGATACTCGACATAAAATAAGGAAAGCCAACAGGAAAGTACAATCAGAACAGAGCCAGTTGCAAAACTCAGAAGAAACAGCCAGCAGCAGATCAGGGCCCCTCCAACTACATATCTAGGCACAGCATGAAAAAATTACAGCTCCACCACGGCACCCGGGTACTGGCCACCCCATAGCCAAACCCATGGATCTAGGGGAGGTACGATACTCCAGTCAGCTCCCTGACTGAGCAAATACTGTGCCCCCCTGTGAAGCTGCAAATTCAACTGGTGATCGACCAGTGGAGTAGGGCCCCCTCCTGTCACTAACCATTAATTACTCCAGGTAGAAAATCCAGGGATTCCAAGACAGCAAAACACCATCCCAGGCCCAGTATTTAGCTTCAGAAACCAGCTCACATCCAAGGTCCAGAATATCGAACAAGATCCAAATTATTGCCAAGGATAAGCAGTTTTCCACTCAAGCTTGTCCTTAAAGCAAGCCAGTACCCTCTCTTCAGCTCTCTTTAACCACAAAAGTACCTCACGTGTCCTTTTCAGTACCCCTCATCCTGAAAAAACTCCTCGCACCTCACTTCTCACTCTCAAAATGCTCTAATTATAAGAGGGGGCTCAGTAAGGTTCAATATAGAGTTCAAAGAAGAGAAATATGAATCACTGTTTCCATCGAGCTGAGATAACACTGGTGGGTTCATTCAAATTGAACCACGCAGAGTGTGGAGTGTAAAAACAAGCCAAGTCACAGAAGATCATGCTATACCGGTCTATTAAATGACCGCTATCACGTTACAGCTCCTGTAAATAAATAAATTAAAAATAGAACAAATAAAACAAATTAAATATGAAGAAAATAAAGCAAACAAAGGAAAAAAACGGATGCGGATTACAGCACATGAATTACAGCACGCCCAGCCTGGCGGCCATCTTCCATCTCCATGATGAAGCAGTGATGTCCTTTTTAGCAGGGAAATTAAGGGCATGTCCAACTCTGGCATTAAAATCTCCTAATAGGATAATCCTGCCTCCTGAAGTTGTAAGGCACGATTCAATTAATTGAATTAATTTTCCTATATCTCCTTGCTCTACATTGCTCGAAGTTTTTTGGGGGAAATATACATTTATGATTGTGTTTTTTATTTTATTCATTACCATTTGGATGGCAATATGTGCTCATAATCAACTTTGATTTCTGAATATTGCACATTATTCATTATTTTACACCAAGTAATTAGCCCTCCAGATAGTCTACCATATTTCTTGGTGCTGGTTGCCATCCTTTGAAAGCCTTTGTAACCATTCGATTTTATTCTGCTCCAGGTTTCCTGCAAACAAATGGCATTAAACTGCTTAACATAATCCATAAAAGTAGGATCTGATAATCTGTCTTTTATTCCAGCAACATTCCAAGATAGTACATTATATCTGTTTCTATCACCTACCCTCTTACTACTTACTGTACTTGTCATTCTTCCAGACCCTGAAGAATTTGATATCTGTTTTCTGTCTCAATCATATTTAACCATTGGTTGTTCCTCTGATTTTCACAGCTACTTTCTGGTATTTCTTTTTCTCCATGTAGAAGATTTTAGCCCTATCTAACATCACTGACTTACATAAAATATATTCATAATATATGTTATTTTGTACCCATATTGGTATCTGTCCATCACTTTCTTGCCTTTTCACCTTTTTGGTTAGTCTGTTCAAATTTTTATCCTTTGTTAAATTTTGCAATATATTTAGAACCTTTGACAGGAGTTATATTTTGTCTCAGCCCAAAAATTATTGAGATCAAATAGAGAAATTACAAAGTCCTCCATTATTTCAAGTCTTTTCTGACTACAGAACTTCGGAAAAATTGTTTAACTCCCACCACCTTATCTATTACTATTCCCAATTCTCTCATTTTTAATTTTTGGTTCTCAATAACCTTTAGAACATAATATTGATCAGAAACTATTAAAACCAACTCAGTATCCATTAGGGGTCAGATAACACTAGATCTACACATTAAGTTCCCATAATTTTTATTTACATATAAAACAGACCCCAAAAGCTGCTTGAAGTTACAGTTCAATTGTGTTTCTGTTTCTTCAGGCATTATTGTGACTTTGAAAAGCAATTGCACAAAATCATTTCCCAGCTTACTACTTCAGAAAGTTTCTGATGTTATGTTGTAGTTCCTGATCCATTAATCCTTATTTCCCAGCTTCCTGCTCCCTAACTCCCATTTCTATATTCTGCATTCCACGTTTGTTCTTTCTTTCCTGGTCTTTCTTCTTTTCTTATGGTGAAACAGGTGCTACAATAAGGTTCCCCTTATCCCATATCGTAGTCAGGGTCTTATACCCAGTATTTGAGTATGTATCCTTCTCTGGAGAGTTCCCTATTTTCCTTGCTGGTTTTTGACTTTTAATTTTTGGATTAGGTTTTCTGTTTGGCTGCGCCTTCTTTTTTTTTTTCCTTTTTTGTTGCTTTTGTTTTACCTTTCCCAGAGGTAGATAGATCAGGATCTATTACCACATCCTTAGTGTCCCCTGCACTATCTGACCTGTTGTTAACCATCTTATCTGCAGATTTATTTCTTCATATATTCATATTGGTCCCCTCAGTAAGGTCTCCCTTAGTTATATGTTCATTCATCTTATTATTGGAATATGTTCTGCCTTTCCTTTAACTTTCTTTAATTCAGTCACTCATTTCTCTTGATGTTTCTTTTGATGTTTTTCCTGTTCTATCCCCCTATTTCAAATCTCCAAGTTCTGTGCTTTTAAGTCTTCTATCAGGCTATTATTACCTTCATCCCTTTCAGGTAGCATAATTAATTCAGAACCCATCTCAGACTCATTTTCAGAAAGTGACACCCTGGAGTTAATTCTCCTACCTGTTTGCTCTAAATTTACAGATATATTTGCAACTTTAGCTACTTCCATTGAAGAACTTGTTAAATTTTCATCCACCATTTCATGCGCTATATTATGATCCACAAACTGGTTCAGTAATAGGTCTGAATTCTGTTTTTTTTTCTAACCATTAATTCGAATATACAGTCTATTTTCTTTTTATTTTCAATACATATCTCCTTTAAAAAAGACTAATTCTGTGAGGTTTGAATACATTATTCATACATCATACAGTAGTAGCGCTGAATTTGTCAAGCAATTTTGTGCTTCCCTATTTATCCTTCACAAAATTTAGGGAAAACAATCCTTTATAATTCTTTTTGTTATACCTACAGAAAGAGGCCATTTCCTATTAGATTACTGAAGTGCCACCTGGTAGATTTTTAACTACACTATCAGATGAGACAACTCACTCTGGGTAGCAGTGAACACAATAACAAGCAAAACAAAATCCCTAACCAAAGGTTTCACAATTCTCAATAGGGATTCTTAAAAATGCTTAAAAATCCTTTGACTAATTTGGTGCTACTACTGTAGCATTTGCAAGTAAGGGATCCCTTAAGGTGTTAACGCAGTCCTTAGTCAAAGTTTCCAGGGGAGGAGGGCTATGTTGAAATGGACTCATAAATTCGGTACCATTATCAGGGAACCATACAGTTCCAGCAACCTGCATGTCCCGTTCCCTCAAATTACAAAAATCAGTATTTGGGGTGAGATTTGGGGAGCAACAATTATCTAATAATTGTGACTTTAATTTATTAATTTCTCTAATGTTCTTTTCAATTCTGTAATTAACTTGTAAAGTTTCCTTAATACTTTCCACTTTTCTACCCACTTCTTTATTAACTAAATCAATTAATCCAGAGTCCTGCATAAATGACATCTGTGGTTCCATCATATCTGTCTTAATAACCTGATTTTGTAATATAGGTGTCATAAAGGGACTCCTGCAAACCTTGTTTTTGTCCCCCTGTGATGAGGTTGGTCATTTAACATTCCATAAATCCATAACTGATGGCTGTATCATCTTGGGCTTAAGTAATGGTCTTAACAAGTTTATCTCACTATTCCCTGCAAAATTTTCCACTGCTGAACCTTGTTCAATACTATTTCCAACTATTGTGTTCATCTCTGATAGCATAGCCTCTTTCTCCGGCTCCACTTCCCTTAAAGCAAATTGTCTGTCCATGTTTCAATTACTTCATTTACATCTAAGGGGCTTTTATTCCTTAAATGAACACCATTCCCTTTACTTTTTTTTTGTTATTTGCTTCTTATTCCCCCTTCTTGTTATAATTGGCATGATTCAACTAGAATGATTACAAGTTATTAAAAAAAACTGAAATCAATTTACAAAATAGAGAGCAGTATTCACATCAAATTTACTACAGCAAGAAAAAACAAGTGGCAAAATTGATAACAAGAGGATAATGTGCCACTAATAATGCTGATAGTGCTAATTCTAAAAGTGCTGGGCATAGAATAAAACAATGCTTTCTAAAACAGATTGTACACAGATTATGTGCTTCACTCAGCCCACTAACCCACTAGCAAATATTCAAAGCTTTAAATTAATACAATGTTCAGTGTTCTGTCGTACTGTCAATAAGGCAATAGTGCGTTATTCAGAATTAATCTTCATCCTTAATGACCAGTTTTTTGCATTATCTTCTGTCCTTTTATAGTTTACAGGTCCCTCAAACCCTCAGACTTTTCATCCTCTGATCCTTGGAGCTAAATTCTTTATAACTTCTTGTATCAGAAATCATCAGACAATCAAATGACCAATTCACAATGGATCACACCAGGCGCAGGTCTAAAAATCCAAAATAATCCACCGCAGTGTCTAAGCAATTATACTCCTCCTCTTCCAAATGTTCTCAAGGATATAATGGGGGCACCAGCTCAGTCTTAATTTAAATTTCCTCTGCTTGCCAAACACACCCACTGTTCGACATGTGGAAAGTGTGAAATGCATGGAAAACCACTTTCTTGTCACTAAATGAAAAGAAACAAAGAAACAGCCACTAAGATACAGAATATGCAAGATATAAAATGCAGAGTAATAAGTTAAAACCTAGTGCACTAATTACACTCAACAACCAGATTACAAATTACACTTTTAGTATGTTAAATCTTTAAGTTTTAAATTTATATAACACATATAACACTAGGATAAAGCTTACTTGTATCACTGGGTTCACAAAAGTAGCACACATTCTGAAAAGTAGCTTGAGCGGGGTTGAGCGAAATTAAGAATGCCCAACTAGAGTCACTTTTATTAGACTTCCTGAGGTGATTCTTGCTCAGCATTCTTTATTTAATGCATGTGCAAAACAGCTTATAGTAAAAAAAATACTAAATAGAGGTTGTAAAGAAAACAGTCTAATTAGCTATTATAAAAAAAACAGCATGTCCTAATTTTTTCAGATTCGCATGCACTTGTCCTCCGTGGGTGCTCTTACCTGTGCGTGACTAGGAAGGAAGGAATTTTGGAAGCTAATGTGTACACCCTAAATAACAGGTAGTCAAGTGTAGAGATCCAATAGGACTGCAAGAAAACCCTGCTGTATTCTTGCTTTCTTACTTTTTAATTACTTCCTAGATTTGAAAACAGAGAGAAACAATATAACCCTATCTTTAGTGTTTTAACCCCCTCTGTGCAATCTGGCAAACCAAATACATCAAGATAAAAAAAATGCACAAGATGTGAAAAGCAGTAAGCACAAAAGCAAAAACACAACAGAAACGGACAGAGATAGACAAAAATTAGATTGAATTCAGGGTTAATTCTTAACACAACACAACTCGACAAAAAGCTCAGTGCTCAATAAACTGAGCTTAATCTAAAAGTTCCTTTACAAAGGTCTGAAGGACCCTGTGGAAAACTGCAAGGGCTAGAAGAAAGGCCAGTAGGTTCCCACGGGTTTTACTGAACCTCTCTCCTCTGTGGTTTAGCTCAGTCCATCGCTACTGACTCCACTACCACAGAGGACTGTCCAGAGGCCTGCCCTGTTTGCACAGAATCCTTAAACGAGACTCCAAAAATCTTATGCTTTGGTGTCAAAGTTGACCTGGAAAGGTTAGTAGAAAACTATTTTCATTTAGGCAACGGTGGCATACCTGTCATAAAAATAAATCAGGTGTCTACTAACTCCTGCTACAGCTGCTACTCCCCAGAGGCTCAGCATACACAACCAAGCAGTACCTCCTCAGACCTCAGCTCGTCAGTGTCATTTGGTCAAGGCAGATTGTATTTAACAGTTTTTAATTCCAGGTGCCTGCTTGCATTGCACTGATTGTTTTTTTTTTTCCTGCTTTTGTCTGGCACTACACAAAGGAATAGAAGCAGCCAATGGGGTGCGTATTCAAAAGGGTGCCAGATTTCAAATTAAATCACTGGAGCTGTAATAAGATCTACTGACTGCTAGCTCCTGTATTCCATTCCTGACCATTTATTTATTTTATTTTATTTAGTTTTTGTTGACCGGGTAAGTGCACTAGACAAATCCTGCCTATTTTCAAGCATGACCCGGGGAAGGGGGATACAGATGAATGCCAACTGACATTGAACCAGATTAAGCTGTTGATGGTATTTTTAGTGAATGAGGGAAATTTGGCCAGGACACCGGGGAAATTCCCCTACTCTTTTCGATAAGTGCCATGGGATATTTAACATCCACCTGAACTGCCACCAATCCAGGCAGATGGGACCTCGGTTTAACGTCTCATCCGAAAGACAGACACAGTACTATCAGCAATCCCTTTTTTTTTGGCTGGGAGAGGAGCACGGCAGGGGACTGATGAGTTGAACTGTATGGTAGTTGTGTTATTTGTGTGTGGAAGAATGGCGACAGTGTGGGGAATGGAGTAAAACAGGGAAGGGAACCAAGTGAGGTACTTTCTGTTTGGAGGAGGGTAGGACGCATCAAAAAAAAAAAAAGGATTGCTGATAGTACTGTGTCATTTGTATTGCATAATGGGGGTTTGAATGTGTATCTACCTTAAGGGAGTATCTGGAGGCAGATTTATTTAACATTTTTTTCTTCCAGGTGCCTGCTTACAGCAGGCTGATTGTTTCTTCCTGCTTTCATTCGGCACTACACAAAGGAATAGAAGCAAACAATAGGGGGTGTGTATTCAAAAAGGTGCCAGATTTTGAATTAAATTGCTGGAGTTATAAAACGGTCTATCAACTACTAGCTCCTGTATTCCATTGCTGACCATGGCTGACAGAGGAGCATGACAGAGGACTGCTGAGTTGAACAGGGAGGTAGCTGTGTTATTTGTGAGTGCAGAAATGGTGAGAGGGCAGGGAATGGAGATATTAGAGATATTGAGTTGTGCTGGAAAAGGTAACAGGAACAAATATACCTGGATTTCAATTGATTGTCTTTCCTCCCTCCAGTGGGGATTAGGCCCACCCTACCTTCCCCAAATTCCTCTGACCCCAGGCTACTCCACCTATATAGACAGGCACTTGGGAATTGGATTACTGCTTCTTGTGTGATTAGAACAGGAGGGACCACAGCTATGTCATAAACCCACATAGGACCCAGGCTTGAAATAGCAAAGTACAAATGAGGGCAGAGAGGTAACAAAAACCAAAAACAAAACAAAAAAAAACCTCAAAGAAGTAAATTGCTTTGGAGATCGTGCCCTAACCACAGGTAACAGGGAAAAAGGAGAAATGGAAACTGGAACAGGAAGATGCAGGGAGTGTTGCAGTTCACTGGATGTGGGACAGCAGTCTTCAGAAGAACTTTCTGGATACTGCAGTGCAGCCCCAAGATTGCCAGTCTCTGGGCCAAGCTGGCAGGACTACTGGGAACCTTTGACCCACCCAGAGGCCACCATGTCCCCAGCCACTGCCACAATAGCTGCCTGGGGAGAGGGTGGGATGGACTATGGTGTGCTCAGACAGGTTCAGAGAGGGTGGTCAGAGGCACATACCCCATCCATTCCAGCTGAAGTACTCCTTTGATGTTCCAGAGGAGCAGGAGAGTCCCACAAGGGAACCCAAGGCTGCAACCAGGGAGGAAGTGAGGGTCTTCTGAAAAGGAGACCCGGGATGGGAGGAAGAGGACCCCAAAAAAAGAACAAGGTAATCCTGATAGGGGACTCAGTTGTCTAGGGGATGGTTCTGGGCACAGATAACAGTGAGGAGAGGGAAGTAAAGTGCCTCCCAGGAAGTACTGCTCAGAGGGACAGGGAGTGGATCCTGAGGATCACTTAGCAGTGACAAGGAGATGGGGCTGGATGTCATTGTCCACCTGGGAATAAACTACCTATCCAAGGACATGGCAAGCATAGTGCAGGTACAGGGGAACTTCATAGAGTTTGGAGGGTGCCTGGAGAAGATAGCAATAGCTGTGATGTATCCAGAGGCACTGTTGGTCTATGGTAAGGGGAGGATAGGAATCTCCAGATCAGCAGCTTCAACAAGTGGTTGAATTGCTTGAGCAGCAAGAAGGGATATGGCTTCTCTGGGGACTGGGGACCCACCTGGAACAATGCAGCCCTGTTCAAAGGGGATGGACAAAATCCTTTTGAGAGGGGTTCAGCAGCCCTCAGTGAATATTTTAAATGCTTCCTGGATGAATGATTAAACTTGCCAGGGGGGGTCAAAGGCAGCAGGGAAACTCAAGTAGCCCACCAACACAGGCTAGTGGAGCCAAAAATGAGGAACATGAATACAGGTTGCAGACAGAGACACCAATACCAGATAAAAATTGGAAAGCAGGGATAGGAAGCCAGCATAATATGGAAACTGGGTTGATGGACAGAGGCAGGTGAGCAAACACAGAATTAGAGGGAGAACAGGAAGGAAAACATGTAAAGCCTGAGAAATAAAATTCCAGACCTGGAGACCTTGATAGTAAAGGCAGACCTAGACATAGCAGCAATAACAGAGACCTAGTACACCGCAAATTATGACTGGGTTGCAAGTGTTCCAGGTTATTCTCTGATCAGGAGAGATAGGGGGAGTAAAAAATGTGGGCGGGGGAGTGGCCAGTATGTAAGAGAAGGTATAAAAGCAATGAAAATTCAGAGTAGATAGGGGAGACAGAGGCACTGTGGGTCACCCCTGAGCCAGGCAATGGCACAGCAATCGACATGGGGTAATCTACAGACCTCCAGCATTGGGGAAGAAGTGGATAGTGATCTAGCGGATCAAATCCATGAGATGGCATCAAAAGGTGAGGTGTTAATGCTGTGGGAGTTCAATGTCCCAGACATAGATTGAACCATCCCAGGGGCTGCTTCAGCCAGGAGCAGAGACATCCTGGACTCCCTTCAAGGGGAAGGCCTCAAACAACTAGTGGTTGATCCCACCAGGAACAGGGTGATCCTGGACCTAGTACTGAGCAATAGGGACAGAGTCATAGATGTCCTGGTGGATGCTCAGCTGGGATCCAGTGACCACCACATAGTGTGGTTTAGCATGGGGACAGAGACACAGTCTAGTCACACAAAGGTGAAGGTCTTAGATTTTAGGATGGTGGGTTTTGCTAAAATGGGGAGGTGTATAAAGGAGTCCCTAGCAAGGAGGGCGATGGAAGGGGGAGTTAAGGAGCAGTGGGAATACCTGTAGGGAGCCATAGAGGAGGTAATGAGCAGATTCTTCAAAATGGTAAACAATGGCATAAGAAGGAGGAAACCACTGTGGTTCTCAAGAGAGGTGGCAGACAAGGTAAGGGCCAAAATGATGGGTTTCAGGAAATATTAGGAGACTCAAAGAGAGGAAGACAAGCAGTGTCCCTAAAGAAACTAAGGGAAGTGGGGAAGGCTGTAAGGAGTGCAAAGGCACAGACTGAGGAAAGATTAGCACAGATGGTGAAAAAGGGAGACAAGACATTCTTTAGATGCATCAGTGAAAGAGGGAAAATGGGGTGGGTATTGTAAGACCCAGAGGGGATAGAGGAGAGTGTAGAGAGGGAGACCTGGTAAAGGCAGAAATACTGAATGAATACTTCTGCCCAGTATACACGAAAGAGGGGGAAGGTCAGGGGTCACAGCTGGGGAACAGTCATGGGGGGGAGGTAAACAGAAGTCTATTTACAGTGAAGATAGTTCTGGAGGAGCTCACAAAACTGAAGGTGGACAAAGCAATGGGGTCAGAAGGCATACTCCCAAGGATATTAAGGGAACTGTGATGGGAGCTGGCACTCTGGCAGCCATGTTCACTGAATCCTTCATCACAGGTGTGGTTTCAGAGGACTGGAGGATGGTACATTCACCCCTATACACAAACGTGGTAGTAGAGGAGAGGCAGGGAATTATATGCCAGTGAGCCTCACCTCCATAGTAGGTAAGATCATGGAGGCACTGATTAAAGAAAGAAAAGTGGCACACTTGAAATCCAACGGTGCCCAGGATCTGAGGCATGATTTCACAGTGGGAAGGCCATGTAAGACAAATCTTTTGTTTTATTATGAAAGATTTTATTGGTATTTTTTCCCTTACATACATAAAATAATCACTTTTCTCTAAAGGATACAATCCAACACTACCAACATAGTTATACAACACTAAACTATATTAAGAGTTCCTCATTTAACTACTGTATTATGAAACATACCTCATTCTTGCATTGCTGCAACTACTCAAGGTTTTTATTATGGTTTAAGTAATGCAATTAGTCTTATGCACCAGTAATATGTTCACCCAATAAGGTGGGGTTTGCTCTTGTGACCAAGCAGAGTTACCACTCTGTCAAACAGTAGACCTTGTGGCTCTTAACAACTGCTGTCCTTATTTATAAAGGCAAGGGGTTGCTTCTTCTCGACCTGTCACCAGTAAAGTGCATCATGCGATGGTGAGTAGACTGTGGCACCAGGCTGTTACTTTCTTTTTGTCATATAGGAGGGTTGCCAGGAGGTGGTGTGGGTACTGAGGTGTGGGTACCGAACAGAGGTGGGAGTGTAGGTACCTACCCTATTTTATCTGATATAGAGATTTTGTTGGCTTCTGAGAATGACAGTTGCTCAAAGACTGCTAGTTTTACAATTGCCATGTGCCAGTGACAAGAGATGGGGGGCTTGGTTGCCTTCATTTTGTAAGTATGGCTCTTTTTGCCTCTAGCAATACTAACACCAACCAGTTATTCTGGTGAATGGTACCTGATGCTATCCCAGAGATAATGCCCAGTAATGTGAGGGCTGGGTTGAAGTCCTTTATGCTACCTAACACCCGAGAACAGTCATCTAGCACACTGGCCCAGAAGTGCCGTAGTATGGGTCAGAGCCACAGAATGTTTATTAGGTCAGCATTAGATGCCTGGCATCTCCAACAGTTAGAGTGTGGTAGGGCCCCCAAGTTGTGTAGTGTAGTTTGGTACCACTTCAAGAGGATCTCAAGTTGCATGATTTGCCCTTTGGCATCCCCATAAGCCAAGCGTGCCCCCTTGATGCAATTTTCCCATTCAATTGAGGCAATCTCCATTTTCAGGTCTCTAGCCCACTGAATTCTACATTTGTCCAAATGGGTTGGTTGTGCTTCTCGGATCTGTAGATAGAATTTCCCTGCTATCTCTTTTTGCAGTCTAGGCTTGTGTAGATGGCCTAGCCAGCTCCAGGTGGCTCCCTCTACCTTTTTTGATTTCAATATATTTACTGCTCCCTTTAGTTGCAGAAATCTCCAGAAATCTGTCCTGGGAAGTTGGTGTTTATCCTGCAGTTGCTGGAATGACATTAGAGCATCTGCACCTGGGACTGTTATGTCCATTATTGTGTGGATGCCTTTCTTGACCAATGTTAGCCAGGCACAGGTTTTATTCCCTATGGTGACATGAGTACTTCATTTATTTATTTATTTAATTAATTTTGTTAACCAGATAGGCCCACTGAGTCCAATAAACGTCCCTTTTTCGTGGGCGACCAGGGATTAGTTACATATATACAGAGATTTACAGAATAGAACACAATGAGGAGTAACACAGTGTGAGATATGTAGAGTGCCAGAGACAGCATTTACAATACAATCAAATGTTAGATACAAGATTTGACAATCTGACAAAGAGGAACTTTTCCTTAAGTGCCAGAGACAGCATTTACAATCAAATGTTAGATACAAAATTTGACAATCTGACAAATAGGAACTTTTCCTTATATAACATTAAATACATCATTCAGCATGGCAATGAGGTACATTAATTTGAGCACCTTCAAGTGTTAATGACAAAGTTAACACTAAGACAGATAGACATTTTTCTTTATATAATATTATATGTATCAAATTACATGGCAGACGGGTAACTCTTTAGAGCACAGCTAGCAGGCAACTTCAAGTGCTTATGAAGGGATGTTAGCAGCAGCAAATGCACTGGTTGAGCTCTAGCAGGTAGGTTCTTAAGCCTTTTTTGAATCCACCCAGTGAGGTACTTTCCGGTAAGGTGGTTGGGAGAGCATTCCGGAGCGGGATGAAGTGGGAGAATGCCCTGGACCCATGGGCTGATGCGGACCTGGGTGTTGTTAAGAGCTGCCTACTAGTGGACCTTAGAAGCCGGGTACTCAGTTTAGGCATCAAGAGGTGTGCTAGGCTCGGGGAGGAGGGGCACTAGGCTGCCTGAGAGTAAGCTAGGCATAGAGATGAGTATTTTAGCCTGGCATCTAGGGTGGGCCAAGCTAGTGATTGGATGATTTGACAATTGTGTTCTCTTAAGGAAGCCCAAGCCAGGAACCTGCCTATCCTACTGTATATGTTTCTTAGTTTCTGCAGCTCAGTGCTTTTGGCTAAGGGCAGTACAGATGAGCCATATAGTAGGGTGGATTAGAGTACTCCCTGTGCAATCCTATGTCTGGAGGTTTGCGTGAGAAAAGGACTTGGGTGAAATAGGAGGCTGGGTTTATGGTTCAGGGTCTTGTTAAGCTTGGTGATATGAGCTGTGAAGGTGCAGTCTTGGTCAAGGGTGACCCCAAGTACTTCAGGGACTTAGCTACACCAATCTTAGATCCATTAACTAGTGATAGATTTAGCATATTTGACATGTCCTGACCAAGCTTTTTTAGGGCCAAACAACATGGACTTGTGTTCTTTCCATTGAACACCATTATGTTATTGTTTAGCTAACTCTCCAGGGCTAGAAGATCATTTTTTAGGAGTTTGTTTAGGATAGCTGCATCGCTCGAGGACCTGTATAGCATAGCATCATCCATGTAAAAGGTAATCTTTGCCCTGCTGCAGTGGTTAGGCAGCTCATTGATAAACTAAGAGAAGAGCTGGGACCCCAGAATAGAACCTTGGAGTACCCCATCCAGGATTGGGCACTTATCCAATAAAGCACCCTGCCATCTCACTAGTTGGGATTGGCCTTGGAGGTAGGAGGTAAACCATTTAACATTGTGGTTTTCCAGGCCAATCCACTCCAGTTTTGCTAGGAGAAGTTGGTGGTCAACTAGGTTGAATGCTTTGATGAGTTCGATAAAGACCGCACCAGTGAGCATATCCTTATCCAGTGCTGAGAATATTCTGTGGTGAAAGCTATCAGTGCTGTATCCATGCCGTGGTTCTACCAAAATCCATGTTGCTGTGTGGTAAAAATGCTGTGCCTCTCTATGTATTCTATTTGATTATAAACAATCCTTTCAAGCACTTTGCTAAGGATTGATAGGAGAGATATTGGGTGGTAGTTCTCAACCTGTTCACGAGTTTCCCCTTTGTGGATAAGGGAGACAAGGGCCACTTTCTATAGTGAGGGCACCTGCCCTTCGAGGAGGGATTGGTTAATCAGCCATGCTACTGGTTTGGCTATGGTTTAGCTATGGCTGGGGCTGCGTAGTAGAGAAGCATTGGCTCAAGTTTGTCATGCCCAGCTGAGCCGTAAGGTTTGATCCCCTTTAGTAACCTAAGGACCTCTTTTTTGGTGATCAGTTGTAAGTGAAATTCTGGGGTGTTAGGATTATTTTTACCAGATTTTTTGGGATGTTGAGGGTTGCATAGGTGAGTATGTTTTGAACCTATCCAGTTCAGTGAAGAATGTGTTAAATGCCTTGGCAGCAGCCTGAGGGGTTGTGTGGCAGTTACCTTTTGCAACTATATCACAGCATTCCTGATTATTTCTGCCCTTAATTAGATTGTTTATTTGCCTCCAGAATTGTTTGGGATCTGAGAGGTTTTTAGTATATAGGTCTCTGAGGTGGAGAGTTTTGACTTTTTTTAGCTCAAGCTTACACTTGTTCCTAATTTCTCTGAATGTTTGCCAATCAGAAGCCCGGCCCAACCTGCAACTGTCTTCCTCATGAGTTTCCAGAGATCTCAGGTAAGCCATCTGGCTTCTATTCCTTTAACTCTGAGCCATTTTAGTGGCACGTGTTTGTTTGCAGCAGACAAGAAATTAGTGATAAAGACATCAAGAGCATCATGTAGGCTAGGAGCCAGCTTGATTTGCCACCAGTCCACCTCTGACAAGGTGCTGAGGAAGGAACTTGAGTCGAATTTTGAGAAGTCTCTGGTCCAGAATATGCCAGAAGGGGGGTAGGA
The DNA here is from genome assembly GCA_016271365.2 of Neoceratodus forsteri. NCBI lineage: Eukaryota > Metazoa > Chordata > Ceratodontiformes > Ceratodontidae > Neoceratodus > Neoceratodus forsteri. The sequence continues at coordinate 601,485,105 of CM057449.1, read as the reverse complement.
AATGCATTTCTACATATCCCATATGTGGGGGAATGGTCACTCAGAGAGTCAGAAAATGCCACTAACAAGTTGAATCTGTCAGGGTTAGTGGTAAGTAACCAGTCCAATGTGGAGTGCTTACCAGGTTTTGCATTTGGTCTGGTAGGAGCTTGTATAAGTTGTGTCAATTCTGCCTCAAGGAGAGCTGTTTTCACCTCTCCGGTTTTGAGGAACCACCAGTGGATGTTGAAATCCCCCAGGATGATTTTTTCCACCTTGGGAAGGTTAGGGAGGGCTTGTAATAGCAATCACAGGGATTCTTGTGGAGATTTGGAGAGGTTATACACAGCCCCAACCAGCAGCGGTTTCGTGCTCCCAAGTAGGAGCTTTATGAATAGTGCCTTACAGGCACAGGGGCTTAGGTTGGGAGTGGTGATCAGTGTGGCATTAAGAGCAGATTTAACATAGATCAAGATCCTAGCCCTTTTTTTCTTCAGTATATCCTGCCTAAAGAACTTATAACCCTTTAATTCTACCTCATGGTCTAGTATCATAGGTTTGAGCCATGTTTTACTTACCACCATTACATCTGGTTAGTATAAGCTCACCCAGGCCTCCAACCCATGGAGTTTTGTCATTAGGCTATTTATATTCACGTGGACTATTTTCATCCCCTTGGTGGTGCCCCATTGGGCCCTGTTTTGCATGGATAGTAGGGTGTTGGTAGGAGGGGAGCCAGGGTTTTTCTGTCTGTTACCACCTATTAACTGTTTCAGGCACATAATTAGCTTGATAAGTTTGACTTGGTATGGGGTGGTGGAGTCCATTTCTATGCTCCCTAATATACCTGACAATATTATAAAATGTCCCTTGTCTCCTCAGCCCGTATATTATGTGTGGCAGGATTTTGATTGGGGGTAATTCCATCATGCCATCGGGATGAGCAGATGAGGTTCCATGTTCTAGCCCCTAACACATGCGATGGATGATGTGATCTGAGCTGGGGACTATTAGAATGTAGAGCACTACACAAACTGCACTGTTTGCCATTTTGAAATGGCTGTTTATGCCCTGGCAGTTAAAAGGCCCATTCTGTATGTATATATTTAGGTTTTTGGTGCAGCTAAGGTTTGTTAGACCCTTCTATCTGGGTTCTGAGTAGAAAGAACAACCTTAACAGTTAAACTAGTCTTGAAGTCCACTATTTAATTCCTTGCCTACTATTAAGCATTGACAGTTTATGTTTTAGTTGTCCTGATTTTCAAGTTCATGATTCCTTTCTGTTGACTGCACCCCTTGTGGGCATATGCTATAAGGAGCATATGGTCAGTCGGGCACTTAGTACCGTCCCACAATTTAGTGTATTGTAAAGGGGAGGGCTTTCATTGTTTTTTGGGAGTGTGTATGAGTGCCATGCCCTGCCTCCACACTCACCAGGTTTCCTAGATATTAGGGGAGTCTGTTTGGGTAGGCCTTACTGATTGCTGCAATGCAGTCCCCAGCCAGCCAATCCCTACCTTGTCCACTTCCATACCTACCCAGGTTGGGGTGAGATGGGTTGGGGGAAGGAACCACCTAGTAGCTTGTGCCATCCTATAGGCCACCCAGTATCCTTAAAATCTGGGGTGTCCAAGCCCCCCCAGCTGAACAATGGGCCCTTAATCGTGCCTTACTGATCCTGGCTGTTTTCCCTTCCCAGCAAAAACCTGTGACTAGTCTGCCCAGTGCCTTAAATATTTTTTGAGGGGTAGCAATTAGGAGGTTGCAGAAGAGATATGCTACTTTGGGAAATGCAAACATCCTCAGGGCTTCCACGTTCCCTTAAAGGAACAGTCTCATGGTGAGCCACCTCTGCATTTCCTCTACTAGGGAAGAAATAACATGGGGTATAGTCGTCTTCTATAAGGTCTTGCCAGTTGGTCGAAATTCTTATCCCCAAGTATGTGAAGCCCCTTGGGACCCAGTCCACTGGGATGTGCTGTATACTTTCCTGCATGGAGGCTAGATTCAAGAGAGAAATGGTGGTCTTTTTCTGATTCATTCTTAACCCCAAGCATGTGGCAAAGTCTCTAAGTATGTCAAATAGGAGGGGCAGGGATTTACTCTGATTGGATTTTAGTAATAGGAGATCATCCACATAGGTATTGACCATATACTGTTTCCCTTGTACTTCTATGCCCTGAATTTCTTGGGTCTGCAGGATTTTTCTAGTCAGGGGGTTCAGAACCAGCAGGAAAAGCAGGGCGACAGGTGTCAGCCCTGTCTTGTCCATCTCTGCAGTGCAAATGGTCCTGAGATGTTCTTGTTTGTCAGGACTCTGGCCATGGGGGCATTATACAGATTATGAATCTGCTCTCTGAAGCATGGTCCAAACCAATAGGCTGCAGTGGTATGCCAATCCGACGGTGGCACCAAGACAGCGACATACCTTGCTGTTGGCAAAAGTGACACAGCCGACAGCTCGCTGTGTTGGTGTGCCCAAGACAGGGACATGCTGTGTCCAGGTCCGCACCCCCTTCCTGAGTCAACTCCGGCTGGAGTTGACAATCTATAGTACAGGGTGTGGGTAGGCATTGCCCCCTGCATGGGGGTTGGGGGGGCGAAGTCCCCTGATAGAAAAGCAGGACCTAAAAGCATTTGGGATTTATATCTACCGCAACCTGTGGTTGACATAAATCCCATCACTGTGATGCTAATATACAAAAGGGTTGCAAATTGGCATCATAGATTTGGCTGCAAGTACAGAGTGCAGAGACTCTCACTGTACAGAGTCAAATATGTTACAGAAGTCTACGGCTAGAGCTGCCATGGGGACTGATGAATTTAGGGTGATCCACTTGAGGTTCAGTACAGTGCGGATGTTATCTGCCCCAGTCCTGCCCTTACTGAAGCTTGCTTGAGAGGCATGTATTATATCTGCCAGAACACCTTGCAGGCGAGTAGCCAGTATTTGTGCTACTATTTTGGTGTCTACTGAGATTAGGGAAATGGCTTGAAAGGTAGAGCAATCAAGAGGATTCAAAAATCTTTTGGGCTGTAGGTTAATTATGGCCTCCTTCATTGTGGGAGGTAAACAGTCCTAGGACTTGCCCTGAAAAAGAGCCTTCAGTAGAGGGGATAAGACCTCCTCCTTTAGGAGCTGATAAAGCTCCACTGGTATGCCATATGCCCCTGGTGCCTTCCCTGAGGCTAGTCTTGTCAAGGCTGTTCCAACTCCCTCTAGTGTTATCTGCCTATCTAGAGCCTCTGGTGCTGCTTGGTTCAGCCTGAGAAGAGCCATCTGTTCTCTTTTGTGGGTATTGTTTCTCCTGGGGCCACAAGTCGGCCTATCCATCTTCGCATCCATTTCTCTGGCTGCTGTCTGACCCATACCGGTCTCCTTGGAAGGTGACAACCTAATTGCCCCATGGTGGGGAGGCAGGGGGGATGGCCAACTCCCCCCCACCTAGTACAGATCCACACAAGGCGATCCCCTCCTGGAGTCGGCACAGGTGCTCACAGACGGCCATCAAGCTGCTGAAACTGGATGTTCCCTTTTTCTGCTTTTCTCCCTGTGGGCTCATGACATTCAATGAGGCCAGCAACTGAGTGCCCGCATGCTCCTGTATGCACCCTTATCAAGCGTCAGCCATGTCCCGACCCCATGGCATATGATTTCATGCCACCAAGACCCAGCCTCCACTAGGGGTCAGGTGAGCACCGGCCGCAGGAAACCCCCCTCCCCAGAGATGGAGAGCAATCCTTGAGATGCTAAATCCATCTCCTCCCTGCCGACCAATGGCAACCCGTGCTTGTTCCCGAACATGGGTTGCCAGAGTGGTGCGAGGTGTGGGGTCCAGCGCCTCAACCCTCAGCACCACAGGGCCGGCCAGAGCCATCTGTTATAAAAAGGAGGGTGCCTCTATGTTAGCAAAGGATTCTTTCAGTGGAGTGGTGGAGGAGTGCAGTTTTTGATAGAAGATTTTCATGATCTCATTCACCTTGTTCAATTTTGACACTATCCAGCCATTGTCTACCTGTAAGGCTAGTATTTGTGATTGCGATTTTTTGTTCTGAGTTGGTAGGCCAAAAATGTTCCCCCTTTATCCCCTGCTTCCCAAAATGTGTGCTTGGCTCTCATCAGATTCCATTCTGCCTTCCTCTGTGCAATTGTGTTTATCTGGTACTTCAACCCTGTTATCTGCGCTATAAGCCCATGAGGCAGGGTTTTGGTTTGTTTGAACTCTAGCTCCAATACTGTGAGCATAACTATATATATATATATATATATAAAACTGTGGCCTCCTGGATGATATCTATATGCTCCCCTTCCCTTTGACATACCTGTTCCCTGATGAGGATGGTCTGACAAATGTTGCTGTACCTTGAAGTGGGGGGGGAGGCGATCCTGCCTCTTAGCCCCATCTGATATATCCATTCCCCTCATTTTGACCCACATGAAATCCTATTAGATGATTTCTTTGAGAGTGCCCCCCCGGGGGAGGGGGAGGGGGAGGAGCATTGCAGGGTAGTTATTCACAACTTTCCCCTGGAAGCTACAGACGATATGGCCTTTGTTCATCTCCATGGTGAAAGGAGGGATGAGACCGGATAGGGTTGTGTATGTAAAGGTGGCACAACCCTAGACCCACTGATTTGGTAGTAATGTGCTGTACACTACTGGAGATCCTTGTCCCTTCTCCCTCACCTTGCCCTAGTATTACAGCTTTCTCTGCCTTCCCACCTGCATCCAGTCTATCCTTATCTTAGAGATATACAAACAATGTATTCATCTAAGCAGTTTAGAGAGCAAGAGAAGCACAAAAGAAAAAGAAAAACAAGTTACCACATTACCCTTAATATTATACATTTTACCTGTTACCGCCATACTTGTGATTTAAGGTGACATGGCATCTTCTGGCTGCTAAGAAAAAAGTTTGATTCTGCCATGGCACAAGTCCATGAACCAGTTGCAGTGACTTAGAAACATAGACTTTGACAGCAGATAAGGACTGCTTGGCCCACCTAGTCTGCCCATTTCCCTACCTACTGAATAAGCTGCAGATCCTAGTTAACCAACAGCCTATTTTTTCCAACCCCCCACAAGAATTGCCTTATGTCTGTCCCGTACGTTCTTGAATTCTACCACAGTTTTAGACCCCACAACCTCCTCAGGAAGGCTGCTCCATGCGTCCACCACCCTCTCTGTGAAATAATACTTCCTCACATTACACCTGAGCCGTCCCCCCTCTATCTTCCAATTGTGTCCCCATGTTCTTGCACATTTCTTTTTCTGAAATATGCTACCCTCTTGGACTTTGTTGATACCACTGAGGTACTAAAGTTTCTATCATGTCCCCCCATCTCTCCTTTCCTCTAGGGTATACATATTAAGCTCCTTTAGTCTCTTCTTGTATGGCTTCTCTTGCAGACCCAGCACCATTTTAGTTGCCCTCATACAGACTGCCTCCATTCTGTCTATGTCCTTGTGGAGATGGGGTCTCCAGAACTTGACCCAGTACTCCAGATCGGGTCTCACCAACTGTCTGTACAGAGGGATAACAACTTCCTGTTTTCTGCTGGTGATGCCTCTCATTATACATCCCAGTATCCCCCCAACCCTCCCTAGTGCCTTCTCACATTGCTTGCCAACCTTAAGGTCATCTGATATGATTACCCCCAGGACCCTTTCCATTTTGTTGTTGTTACTAACTCCACCCTATTGTGTACTCTTCCCCTGGGTTTTTATTTCTCAGCTGCATTATTTTGCACTTCTTTGCATTGAATCCAAGCTGCCATACTTCTGACCATTCCTCCAACCCTGCCAAGTCCCTTTTCATCCTTTCCATGCCTCCTTATGTATTAACTCTGTTGCAGATCTTTGTGTCATCTGCAACGAGGCATACCTTTACTTCCAGTCCCTCTGCAATGTCACTTATAAAGACATTAAAAAGGACTGGACCCAACACTGAACCATGTGGTACTCCACTATTAACCACCCTTTCTTCAGAGTGTACTCCATTTACTATTACCTTCTTTGTTCTGTTGTCCAACCAATGTTTTACCCAGGCTACCACGCTGGGACCCACTCCCAGGCTCGCTAATTTGTTTATTAATCTTTTGTATGGGATTGTGTCAAATGCCTTGCTAAAGTCTAGGTAGGCCATGTCCACAACCCCTCCCTGGCCTACTACTTTGGTCACCCAGTCAAAGAAATCAATTAGATTCGTCTGACATGACCTTCCTACTGTGAACCCATGCTGCCTTGTGTCATGTGCCCCATTGGCCTCTAGGTATTCAACAGTTCTTTCCTTCAGAAGTGATTCCATCACTTTCTCTACTACAGAGGTCAAACTGACAGGTCTGTAGTTTCCTGCTTCTGTCTTGCTCCCACTTTTGTGAAGGGGAATCACATCTGCCCTCCTCCAGTCCTCAGGTACCACACCATCCTACCATGATTTGTTAAAAAGGGTAGTCAGTGGTGTCACTAGTTCTCCCCTTAATTCTTTTAGAATTCTAGGGTGAATCCCATCATGCCCCATTGCTTTGTCCACCTTCAGTTTTAGAAGTTCTTTCAGAACCCTTTCTTTTGTTAAAGGACTGGGTTTGACCCCCCCTATCCAGAGTGCTTCTGTTAATTGGATTAGGCACCTCCCCCTCCTCCTTTTTGTGAATACTGAGCAGAAGTATTCATTCAGTATCCCTGCCTTTTCACTGTCCCTCTCTGCCCACCCACTGTCCATTCTATTCAGCCTCACTATCCCTCCCTTTGTCTTTCTACACTCCCTAATGTACCTAAAAAAGGTTTTATCCCCCGCCTTAACTGAGCTGGCTACCTTTTCCTCAGTTTGGACCTTTGCTATTCTGATTGCCTTCCCTGCTTCCTTCTGCTTTAACTGGTACAGTTCTCTGTCCTGCTCATTCTGTGTTTCCTTATACTTCCTAAATGCTACCTTTTTCTTCCTAACCTTCCTCGCTACCTCTTTTGAGAACCATAGTGGTTTTTTCTTTCATTTTGATTTGTTTATTTGCTTCACACAAAGGTTCTGTCCCCTGGGTACATGGGTGGTGCTGCTGCTGCTGCTGCTGCTGCTGGATTCTCACTGTCTGTGTATGTGGTTAGGTCTTCTTCCACCAATTCAGCCCAAGTCCCTTTCAAGGCTGTGGAGAGGCATGTTTCTGGCTCTGTTGGTTGCTGGTCCATCAGATCCTCATTGCTGCTGCAAGTGCTGGAACTATTGCGAGGGAGCTTTGCTGGTGGAGAGATGGGCAGGTATGTCTCTTTCTCCCAGCAGCTTTCTCTGCTCCTGGATCTATGCTTCTGCCATTGTGGATGGGGGCTTCTAGTCTTCTCCTGCATCTCTGGGTTGTTCTGCTCTGGTTCTATCGATCAAACCTGTGTGGAGGCTGCCGGTTCTTGTCCGGCCGGAGAGATGAATTTGGCTTAAGGGGCCATCTTCAGTGCTGCTGTTTTGCTTTTGCTGTGAACTGCCATTTGTGGGTTATCTGCCTTCTCAATCCTGTGCCCTTCATTTCTATCATGTGGTTCCGAGAGCCTTCTGAGTGTTGTAGTGTTCTGGTTTATCCTCCTCCCATGCATACTCAGCCACTTACTGATGTCTTGGGGCATTTCCCCCATGATGTTTTGACCATCTTTAGTCACCCAAAGGCTTGTTAGTCCTTTAAACCTATATTGGCATCTCATATTCTTCAGGAAGGCTTTTATTGGCCCATACACTTTCTGTTTAGCAGCTACCTCCTAAAAAAGTCTATATAGAAGAATATTTTAGCTCCATTCCAGGACATACCCCCATCTCCCTTGCTGATCCAAGAATTCTCTCTCTTTTATAAAATATTTTAAGATATAAGCGATTATCGGCCAGGGAAGGGCTCCTGGTGCAGCCGCCAGCCTCCTGGTTCTGTGCACCCTTTCTACCTTGACTGGCCCCTCCATCTGGGTCCCAGCAGCTGTGGGATAAAGTCATTGAGAAAACTTTCCATATTTACCCCCTACTTGCCTCTCAGGGACACCCAGTATTCAAATGTTGTTCCTACATCCCAGGTTCTCTTGATCCTCTGTCCTGTTCCATAACCTCTGTAATTTCAAGCCCTGCTATTCCATCCAGCTCAGTATAGCATATTGCTGGATTTCCTGCTCATTGGTGCACTGGTCTGACACATTTATTTTGTCCTGTAACAGTCTTATATCTTCTGTGGTCCCCACCACCGCAGTCTTGACTACTGCCATATCCGAAGTAAGGGATTCCAGCATGTGCATGATATATGCCAGTTGCTCTGCCATTTTGCTATTTGGGGGTCCAATCTCCTGCTCTGCCATAATGACGAGTTCAGCAGTGGTGTTTCTACCCATTGCCACCAGTTTGTATCAGTTCAGGGTGGTGTGAATTATCAGGAATGTGGAGTGTTTATTCAATCCTTAGTAGCTAAGAGCCAATGTTGTGGGATACTTTAGGGTATTGTCTCACCCTCCACTCTGATTTCACAGTTTAGATTTTCCCAGTACTACAGCTCTCAACTCCAGATCGGTGCTTTGGAGTGCACCCTCGTGGTTGGCCCAGATCTGTTTCCATTATGTTCATGTGGACTGCAAGGATCTAGCTACTATTCTGAGTTGCACATTTTTTTAATTGTTTTTTATTGCTTTTAATAATATTATGTCAAAGACAAGTATACATATAGGCACATCAGACAAGTTAGAATAGACACAGTCAATTAATGTAGGCTCCATAGCAGATAGGAATTTAAACAATATAACAATATATTAGGTTCTGTCTGAGAGATACATAAATAAAAGGTGTTTACTACATCTGTGTATGAGGTGACCTCACCAAAATACTTTCTATACTGATTAGACTGGACCCATTTCTTTAATGTAAGCTGTGTTTTACCTTGTCTTATCCCCCCCATTCCCTTCTCTCCCATATATTCCCAAAGATTCCCACTTCTATATTGCATATTCATGGCACAAAATCTGGATAATGGTCCAATTGATACATGATCCATATCTTCCAGTGATTGTCAAAATTACAGGTTCTATTATTTATTCTAGCTGACATTCTTTCTAAACCATAAACTTCATATGATAACTTTCTCCAAGATTCCTTAGTCGGGACCCGCGTGGAAAGCCAGAGTTTCGTGATTATTTTTTTAGCTACTAAGACTAAAAGTACTAATATTCTATAAAGCATCTCTTGAGGACATGTTCCATTCGGGGGGCCTGCTGTTAGTATAAAAGTCTGGGTAAGTACTGGTCTCTCATATATTGCATTTAATTCTTGCATGATTTCTTGCCAATATCCCGTTATGTGGGGGCATGACCATATAATATTCCTTAGTCCTTCTTTCTCTTGTCAACACTCCCTCCAGCATGAACCATATTCCCCTCCATGAAAATGTGCTGTTATATTAAGTGTTCTAAAAAATCTTAGTCTGGCTTTCCATGCATACTCCCTCCAGCACAAGTTGGGGGTGACCCTTGAATGTAGTACTGTTGAGGTATGCCACTGATTTCCTTCTAAATCTAATCCCAGATCTCTAGATCACCTAATTCTAAGATACTCAACAGAGTCATTACTATATTATCTAAGTGATAAATACAGGGCACCAATAATGTGTTCCAGTACCTGCCCGCTTAAATGATAAATCACCATTTGAATGAAAGCAGAGGGTGATTCTGCTACTTCTGAGAGGGTCTTTTTAAAGGGTAACAAGTCCTGTCTAATTTTCAAATATGGTCTGTACTGGTTTTGGAGGAGTTTATACTCTGATTGTAATCTAGAGAAGGAATGTTTTCCTATAGGGCCTACTAGTTGAAAAGTATAGTGGAGACAAAAATTCTCCCAGTGTTGATTTGAAACTTTTGAAAGATATCTACATTCTGAGGAGGTCATGGTATGTCTCCACATCTGTTGCCAGCTCTAAAGAAATTCTAAACTATATTTCATAAATCTTATAGAGGAGATATCTCTTAATGAATCCCCCAAAATAAAGGAAGGCAGATTTTCTAACAAATTAAGCATGGCTTCAATTTCTTTCCAGTATGTCTTATATTGGGTAGCCAAATGAAACAAAGATATGTGGATCTGAGCCGCCTGGATATATCTTTTCATATTAGGAAGGATAAAGCCTCCTTGAGCCCTGGACAGTTGAAGAGTGGAATATTTTATCCTAGGCAGTTTACCTCCCCAGATAAATCTAGAGAATCATTTATCCCATGCTTGGAAGTATATATTTAATGGTAGGACAGGGAGAGTTTGTATAAAAAAAATAAATGAGGTAGTAAATTTTGTTATATAGTTTCTACTCGATGTATAATTCCCATGGGAAGTAAGGTCCAACAGGACAGGTTTGAGGTAATTTGCTGGGTAATTGGCTCAAAGTTCATCAATTCCAGATGAATCAATTTATATGGTATCCTAATGCCTAAATACCGCATCTCCACTCTGCTCCAATGAAATGGAACATTAGTTTTAAGGGTCCTAGAGGGTTGGAATGAATATGCCAGGACCTCTGTCTTAGTATCATTGATCTTGTATCCTGCCAACTTGCCGAATATATCCAGTTGTTCCCAGACTGCTGGGATCAAAATCTCTGGAGAGGTGAGGGTCAGCAGAATATCATATGTGAACAATGTTAGCTTATGTGACCTTCCTCCCACTGGAATTCTTCTGTTCTGCCCTGTGCCAGACTATTAGCAGCCAATGGCTCCAAATGAAGTGCAAATAATAGTGGGGACAGTGGGCACCCCTGCCCTGTGCCCCTGCTTAAAGTAAAAGTTGAGAAGAGCATACCATCTAGCTTGAGATAGGCCTTGGGAGTCTGATACATGGCTTTAATTTGGAACATAAATTGATCTGGAAATGCAAATATTTCTAATGTAGCCCTTAGATAGGGCAACCCTATCAAATGCCTTCTCGGTATCAAGACCGAGAAGGACAACAGGGATCTGTCTCTGTATAGCATGTTCCATAAGTAATAATACCCTTCTGACTGTGTCATGTGCCTGCTGCTTCATAATGAAGCCACTTGATCACCATCTATTAAATCAGGTAGCAGAGTAGCCATCCTATGTGCTAGTATAGACATGAATATTTTAGAATCACAATTAAGCTTTGAAATAGGTCTATAAGAAGCCACCAAAGAAGGATCTTTTCTGTGTTAAGGGATGGCCACTATTTCAGTATATATCCATGAGGGGGGAGGGGGTTGCTCATTCTGGATATCAACAAAGGTCCATAAGAGGGGTGGTATCAATAATCTACAGAACACTCTATAAAATTCCATAGGATACTCATCAGGGCCTGGAGTTTTTTGGTATTTAGTTAGTTTAAGGGCCTCCCATATTTCCATGGGTGTAATAGGGCTAAGCAGCGCTGATGCTTGGGCTTGTGAGATTCTGGGAAAAGGGGAGTGTTGCAGGTAGTTATTTATCTGTTGGGGACTGGGGTGTGCCTCTTCTGCATATAGATTCTGGTAGTATGTGGCCATTGTCTGCCTTATTTCTTTAGGGTGTAGTAGCATATGACCAGATTCAGGATCTCACAATTTTGTAACATTTGTTTGAGATTTCGCTCCTCTCAAACGTCTAGCCAGATTTCTGGCTCCATGAGGCCATCCTTCTTGATAGTGGAGTTTCAAATAGACCAGTTGCTGCTCTATCTGTTGGTCCACTAATTTCTGTATTTGTTGTTTAACCTTACTTATCTGGTCTCTGAGTGTACTCTCTCCTTGAGTTTGACTCCTCTGCAGACAAAGCAATTCCCTTTGTAATTTCCTTTGTAACTTTTCTCTAGCTTTTTTCTTATGGGTGGAGTATCTAATGATCTCCCCTCATAATACAGTTTTAAGTGTATCCCACTTTATACTAGATGAGATATTTCCAAAATTATCTGGCAAGATTCTTGGTATGAGTGTCTTGATTAGCTTAATGAATTCTGGGTCCTAGGGTGCATTAAGTTGAGGCACCAAAAGCAGTTCTTCCTCAGAGAAGCCACATCTATTTTTAAGTATAGGGAAGAGTGATCTGAGAGAATTGAAGAACACACTTTCATGTCTCTAATTAAGTCTAGATGTCCTACTGAGGTGAATAAATAATCTAATCTACAGGATGTATGTGTTTTATGGGAAATGTAGGTAGAGGTCTGTACAAAGGGAAAAAATAATTCCAAATGTCTATCATACCTAACTTAGGGAGGGTCACCTTCAGATGCTTTTGTAATGGTGTAAATCTATGCTGTAAAGGGCAATTGTTATCCATTGTAGGGTTCAATGTAACATTTAAGTCACCCCCAATAATAGACACACCCCTTGTATGAGGCAGAAGGTCATCCAAGAATTTATCTATTACTTGTACATGGGAACCTGGTGGAAGGTATACAGAGGATAGGGTAACCTGAATACCATATAGTGTGCCCATCACTATATCTTGCCTCCCCATAAATAATTTCCCATTTAAATTGGAATTAAGTTCCTTGAGGTATCAGGACTGCAGTAAATTGCCATCTACCAGATGTATGCAAGGAAGCTACCTCCACCTGAAAACCCCATGATTTAAATTTAGAGTGCTCAGTGTGAGAGAGATGTGTTCCCTGCAAAAGGATTACATCTGGTTTCTCTTATTTAAAAAAATAAATTAATAACCTTTGCCTCTTAATCGGGCTGTGTATACCATTTACATTAAAGGATAATATCAGAGCCTGTTTAGCCATGGTAAAAGATGTCACCCAAGCTTCCTATGTAACCTTTTTATTTCCTCTCTTTCTCCCAACTATTGCTTCTGCATATATGTAGAGCCACATGTCTCTCTCTGTCTATAGACTGGTCCAGCATTGAAAGAAAAAATGAATAAAGTTTACCCTTGAATCTCTCAGATATCTCATTGTACCTATTCCAATTATAACCATCTGTATACCTGCTATTTGCATTATTAATCGTAAATAAGCATATATGGAACTAGTTGCCAACTGGGCTAATTTATAACCACTAGCAAGGAACACTATTTTAGCTAACCAATGAGTTTGATTGTGCCAAAACATATTAATAAAACAGACTTCCAAGGTGGGGGACATTACAATCATTTTCTCTATTATTTCTGGGAAAATCAAGGTGGATTTATGTTTCAAACCAGAAAAGGAGGTAAATACAGAACTTAGAAACACAGAAACATAGAAACAAAGACTTTGACGGCAGATTAGGACTGCTTGGCCCATCTTGTCTGCCCATTTCCCTACCTACAGGATAGGCCACAGATCCTAGTTAACCAATAGCTTATTTCTTCCTACCCCTCACAAGAATTGCCTTATGTCTGTCTCATTCATTCTTGAATTCTCCCACAGTTTTATACCCCCAACCTCCTCAGGAAGGCTGTTCCATGCATTCACTACCCTCTCTGTGAAAAAATACTTCCTCACATTGCCACTGAACCGCCCCCTCTATCTTTAATTTGTGTCCCCTTGTTCTCGCACATCTCTTGTTCTGAAAGATGCTACCCTCTTGGACTTTGTTGATTCCACTGAGGTACTTAAAAGTTTCTATCATGTCCCCCCTCTCCCTTCTTTCCTCAAGGATATAGATATCAAGCTCCATAAGTCTCTCCTCGTATGGCTTCTCTTGCAGACCCTACACCATTTTAGTTGCCATGCTCTGAACTGCCTCTATCCTGTCTATGTCCTTGCAGAGATGGGGTCTCCAGAACTAGACGCAGTACTCCAGATGGGGTCTCACCAACTATCTGTACAGGGGGATAACAACTTCCTGTTTTCTGCTGGTGATGCCTCTGCCTATGCATCCCAGTATACCCGCAGCCCTCCCTACTGCCTTCTCACATTGCTTGCTAACCTTAAGGTCATCTGATATGAGTACCCCCAGGTCCCTTTACTTTTGTTGTTGTTACTACCTCCTCCCATTGTGTATTCTTCCTGGGTTCTTGTTTCCAGGTGCATTATTTGCACTCTTGCATTGAATCCTAGCTGCATACTTCTGACCATTCCTCCAACCTTGCCAAGTCCCTTCTCATCCTTTCCATGCCTCCTTGTGTATCAACCCTGTTGCAGATCTTTGTGTCATCTGCAAAGAGGCATACTTTCCATCCAGTCCCTCTGCAATGTTGCTTATAAAGACATTAAAAGGACTGGACCCAGCACTGAGCCCTGCAGTACCCCACTAGTAACCCCTCTTTCTTCAGAGTGACTCCATTTACAATTACCTTCTGTGTCCTGTTGTCCAGCCAATGTTTTACCCAGGCTACCACCCCTCAGACCCACTCCAGGCTGGTTAATTTAACTATTAATCTTTTGTGTGGGACTGTGTCAAATGCCTTGCTAAAGTCTAGGTAGGCCATGTCCACAGCCCCTCCCTTGTCTACTACTTTGGTCACCCAGTCAAAGAAATCTATTAGATTCATCTGACATGATGTTCCCGCTGTGAACCCATGCTGCCTTGGGTCATGTGCCCCACTGGCCTCTAGGTACTCAATAATTCTTTCCTTCAGAAGTGACAGCATCACTTTCTCTACCACAGAGGTCAAAGTGACAGGTCTGTAGTTTCCTGCCTCTGTCTTAGTCCCACTTTTGTGAAGAGGAATCACATCTGCCTTCCTCCAGTCCTCGGGTACCACACCATCCTCCCATGATTTATTAAAAATAGTAGCCAGTGGTTTCACTAGTTCTCCCCTTAATTCTTTTAGAATTCTGGGGTGAATTCCATCAGGCCTCATTGCTTTGTCCACCTTCAGTTTTAGGAGTTCTTGCAGAACCCTTTCTTCTGTGAAAGGACTGGGATCGACTCCCCTATCAAGAGTGTTTCTGTTAATTGGATTAGGCACTTCCCCCTCCTCTTTTGTGAATATTGAGCAGAAATATTCATTCAGTATCCCTGCTTTTTCACTGTCCCCCTCTGTCCACCCACTGTTCATTCTATTCAGCCTCACTATCCCTACCTTTGTCTTTCTACACTCGCTGATGTACCTATAAAAGGTTTTATCCCCCTTATTAACTGAGTTGGGTATCTTTTCCCTCTGTTTGGGCCTTTGCTATTCTGACTTCCCTCCCTGCTTCCTTCTGCCTTAACTGGTACAACTCTCTGTCCTGCTCCTTTTGTGTTTCCTTATACTTCTAAAATGCTATCTTTTTCTCCCTGACTTTCCCAGCCACCTCTTTTGAGAACCATAGTGACTTTTTCTTTCATTTTGATTTGTTTATTTGCTTCACACAAAGGCTTGTTGCCTCTGTGATGGCAGTTTTGAAGATTCCCCATTGTTGCTCCACCCCTCCTTCTAGCCTGTTTGCTAGTGCTTTTCTGAGGCACTCTCCCATCTTGCCAAAGTCAGCCCTTCTGAAGTCCAGTACCCTCACTTTTGTATGGCTTGACTCTGTAGCTGAGTTTAATGTGAACCACACTGTTTGATGGTCACTTGTTCCCAGATGGCAACCCACTTCTAGATCTGAGATCCTCTCACTGTCCCCATTTGAGAGTACGAGGACTAAGATTGCTCCCTCATAAGTGGGTTCTGAAACTAGTTGTCTGAGGCCTGCCACCTGTAGGGCATTGAGAATGGCCCTGCTCTTGGATGTGGCTTCAGCAAATGTGCTCCAGTTAATATCTGGCATAGTCAGGTCTCCTATCAACAGTATCTCCCCTTCCTCTGCCATCCTAAGAATGCCTTCTATCATATCCTTGTCCATTCCCTCCCCCTGACATGGGGGTCTGTACACAACCCCTGTGTGGATTGTGGTGCCCTTTCTAGTCTCCAAGGTGACCCACAGTGCCTCCTCTCCTCCTTGTTTACTCTTTTGTTCAGTTGCTTTTATCCCTTCCCTTACATAGAGAGCTACTCTCCCCCGCTTCTCCCCTCCCTGTCTCTCCTGTAGGTTGTGTACCCTGGTATGTTAACATCCCAGTCATGGTTCTCTGTGTACCATGTTTCTGTGACTGCTATGATATCCAGGCATCCCTTTTCCATCAAGGCCACCAGCTCAGGGAGCTTGTTGCCCAGACTATGGGCATTGGTACTCATTACCCTCCATTTCCTGATGTCCTTACTCCTTTTTGCCCCATCCCTGTTCTTCTTGCCTTTGTCATTTTCCACATTTACCACTGCTCTTCTACCTATCGACACCTCTATGTTGGTGTTTACCGCACTAACTACCTTGATTTTTTTGGGGGGGGCTAGGATTTCCCTGCTCCTTTCCAGTGCCTCCACCCCAGCTAGTTTAAATGCTTGCCAATGAAGCATTTTAACCTATCACCTAGGATCCTGGTTCCACTCCTGGACAGATGCAGCCCATCATGCCAGTATAGGCTTGCATCACTCCAGGTGGACCCCCAGTCCTCAATGAAGTAATAAATCCCTTGAGCTCTGTACCAGTTTTTTCAACCACTGATTGAATCCCATGGTGCAGAACACCCTAGCTTCTCCTCGCCATAGATGAGCAGCACCTCCAAGAAGGTTACAGTAAATTCAGCTTGTCTAAGGCCCTCCCCAATTCCACAAACTCTTCCTGCACTTCTCTAATCCTTTCTTAGCCAGGTCATTTATCCCTAGGTGACATGACACCTCTCCTCCCTGTGCAGCTTCTCCAGCGATCCTGAGATTCACTCCCTGTCCTCAAGCCATAGCACCAGACAGACACCTTACGCTCTCTCCCTTCCTCCCCCAGTTCTACCTTCCTAACAATGGAGTCCCCCACCAGGAGTTGTTTTCTTTCCCTGTGGGGTCCTCTGCCACCCTCCTGTGGGTCTCCTTTGTGGAGGTTCCCAGCATCCTCCTTGATCTCCACTGCGGGTGCCTCCATAGAGGAACCACACTTTTCCAGAATGACATAGGAATTGTGGAGAGGTACAACTGGAGGGATGCACCTCTGTTCCACCACCCTCACCCTCCCTGAGCCCACTGTAGTCCAACTGCTCCTCTTTCTTGGCAACCTCTGAGGCAATGGCAGTGGCACTGGTCATCCCTGGATGGACTAGGAGGTCCCACAAATCCTGGCCAACTCAGCCTGGAGATGAGCAACCTCCTCCCTCAGCCCAGAGAGGTGTCTGCAGATGGAACAACATCGCATGCACCAGAACATCTCCTGGAAGACTGCTGCTCCACAGCCACTGCACTGCACCACTCCCATCATGTCTTATTTCTGGCCCCTTAACTGTTTGGAATCCTTACTCTTTCCTCTGTTTTTTTTTCTCTTCTCTCTCTACTTACTTTCTGCCTGAACTTACACATTTCTGGGCCTCCTGTAGACTATTCAAGTCCAAATCAAATAATATATAATGCAGGGATAGTAAACAAAAAAAGGTAAGGCATGATAATAGTAATCCCAAGAAATACCTCTGGAAATATGCCTGAGAACTCAGCCTTTAAGTACTCACCTCCTCCCCCAAATATGAAATCTTTCTCCTAACTCTTCTGCAAGGATGTGATCCCCTGGCCCAAATATATCAGCATCTAAATTAAATATATTATGGTCTCATGATGCAGCATATTTAACATAACAAATGGCCTTATATAGTCCCATCTATAGTTCCAATTAAGATATTATTTCAGCTAATCAATGGACAAACTTGAAGCAGTTAATCACTCGGTTCTCCAGTCCATCTTTCTTTTTTTCAGCAGGGTTTTATCTTAAAGTTTCCTTTTTAGTATCCATCTTGGTAGTGCAGTATATTAAGAGGACCTTAACTGCCATTTAGTTTCCAGGTAGGAGGAACGTGGAGAGAGGACCCAGAGGGGAGAAGTCACATGGTGTCACCACGACAATGGCCACATATTACCCAGTTAAGTAGAGGGTGTAATATATCTAATGTTGAGGCTTAGAGTCAGGCCCACCCCATGGCTCAGGCATGACAAACCCAGCCCGATGACCTCCATCCTCCCAACCCTGAACCTCCCCCTTCCCTCCCCAAAAATTTGGAGTGGTACCTCAGGTAAAAAAATTACAAGTATATGGCCTCCTTTTCTTCAAGTGTTATGCTTGTTGTATTCAATCTCGCAGAATTCCACCAGGTGTTGCTTCAGATCTGTAGTTGTAACCTTGCTGCCATCGTGGTGACCTTCTTCCCTCTTGAGTCTGCCAGCGCAGGGTTTGGGGCTTCTGGTTTATAGACCTTTCTGGACGTTCTGGAAAAACCAAGCCATACTTAACAAGAGCTTCACGTGCCTCCTCCGCTGTGTCAAATTCCTGCTTTCTATTTGGTAGGTGAACTATTAGTCTTGCTGGATAAGGGGTGACAAATTTTAGTCCTTGAGCTTTCAATATAGGTAGTAGTGGGATTTATGTCTTACACAGATTCATCATCTTGGGAGAGTAGTCATGGTCCAAATAAAAATGCTTCTGACCATAGAAAATTTGTTTTTTACGCCACCCTATTAGTAGTACCTGTTCTTTAATGGAGTAACTACTGAAGCAGGTTATGATGGAACAAGGGCCAGCTGTAGGAGATGTAGGCTTAGGCACCAGGGTTCAATGGATGCATTCAAAATTGAGCACCATTTCAGGTGGTTGATCTAACGAGGATTTAAGTAAGTTGACAATAAATTCTTTTATGTCCATTCCCACCGAGCCTTCTGCAATGCAATACAGCCAAATATTTTTTCTTCTTGCTCTGTTCTTGGAGTCCTCTTGTTGGGTCTCTAACAGTTCTTGTTGGTCTTGCAGTTGTTGGACTAGGCCCTCTAGATCGTCTGTTTGGTTCTCATTTGCTGTGACTTGCCTTTCAGTGTCGTCGGCTCTCTGTTCCAGTTGTGTTATATCTCTTGCACATGTCAGTGTAAAGTTGTTTAATATCTGCTCTGAATGCACATAACTCATTGTAAATGGTATCCAACTTAACTAGTTTCCTTGCCTTTGTAGTTTTTGTAGTAGTCATATTTGATTTAAGATAAACCGAGGCCGTGTGAGAAACCGCACCATCTGCATCTGTGTTATCTGAATCAGATCTTTCTTCATCTATGAGATGATCCTCCAGTTTTTGGGCCCCCGGGGGCTTGGATACCTTGTTTCCCCTCCTATTCATGTTTAAAAGGTCTAATACCTGGTGGACTGATAAAACTTAAGGAACTTCTGTCCCAAATTGACTGGTCTCCTATACAGGCAACTCCTGACATCGACACAGCTCTCTCCTTCTTTACCCAAACTTTTAATAATGCCTGTGATATCTTTGCCCCAATGTTGACCCGCCGTACTAAAAGGCAGAATGCCCCCTTGGTAACCCCAGCTTTGATCCACCAGCTCAAACATAGGGACAACCTATGGCACCGTGCCATTGAGACTGGCCAGCCCAATGACAGGCGGTTATATGCTGCCGACCGAAACAAGTGCACTCAGGCCATCAGAAAGGCCAAGTCTGAGCACTATCGGTCCTCAGTCACTGCCTCATGGGGGAACCCCAGAACCTTCTGGGATAACATTAAACAGTTAAATGGGACTGCACACTCCCCCCCACCCACCTAGATCAACATTAATGGTGTGATCTCCTCAGACCCAGCCGCCATAGCCAACCACCTCAACACCTCATTCACTGACCTTAGCCCTATCCTCCCTACAAATTTTTTGACCCTCCTCCCCCAGCACCTGCCATAAATCTTTCTCACCCTTATTTTCTCCTCCGCTGTGTTTCTGCCCAAGAACTTAGGCCGCACCTTGTCACTGCCCTCAAGAGTAATAGTACAGGCAGTGACACCCTGAGATCCGTGTATCCTACGGCTGGTTTTAGACACTGTCCTTACCCGATCACATGCCTCATCAACCACTCTCTTTGCCTGGGGAAGGTTTCAACTGCCTGGAAAGTCACCACTGTCACCCCTATCTTTAAAGGTGGTGATAGGACTGTGGCTGGAAACCTATCGACCGATCTCCATTCTCTCCTCTCTCCAAGGCCTTGTAAAAGTGGTGGCCTCTCAAATCTCTGACTACCTCTCCACCTACAATGTCCTTTGTCCTGAGCAGCATGGCTTCGAGTGGGCCACAGTACCAACACAGCCCTCCTAGAGTTCTCCAACTTTCTCCCTCCTCCTTAGACACTGGTTCTCTGGCTGGTGCTGTCTTCATTGACCTCTCAAGCTTTCGACACTGTCTCCCACCCCTCCTTCTTGATGCCCTTAGTCTCTCTGGTTTTGCTGCTTGGACCTATCTCCTGCTGCACCAGTTATCTATCTGACCGCTCACAGTGTGTAAAATTAATGGGACCTACTCAGACATCTGTCCCATCTTTCTGGGGTTCCCCAGGGCTCCATTCTGGGCCCCTTACTATTCTCCCTTTACCTTAACACCCTTCCACGCTCTTGCTCGGGGAACATTCTATTGTACGCTGATGATGCAGTCATCTTTGCCTCAAGTCATAACCCTATTGCCCTCCAGGACTCGCTGCAGAAGTCCTTCACTGAAGCCGAGGGCTGGTTCAAGGAACATAGATTGGTGATAAATCTTAAAAAAACAAAAACCATGTTCTTCACTCATCCCCAAAACAAGTCCTGCAACTTCAAACTCCTCATTCACTCTGGGTCCTCTTTCCCACTGAACAAGTTTGTCTATAAATACCTAGGGCTCCATTTGACCCCTCCTCTCCTTCCATGGACACATCGCTTTCTTAGCCACTGCCACTAATATCCGATTGGGCATCTTACGGTATAAACACTGCCTCCCCGGAGCTCTTGACTTCATGATCACCTCCTCTATCCTGTCCCTAGTGGACTATGGACTGCCGGTGTATGATGCTGCTGATCAGACCGCACCCATAAAATTCGCAATACTCTGAATAAGGCCTGCAGGTTAATTACTGGAGCACCTAGGCTGACACACACCTGTCTACTGTACGCTAAAGCGCTGGTACTTGATCTTGATGAGCACCTCAAATATCTGACCTGTACCCTTACAAAAAAGACCCTCCTTGGGCTATCCCCACCAGGATTGACCACCACCATACGTCGCTCTGTCCCACTAGTTCATACTCGGACCTCTGGGAAAACCTCTCTTGTTATCCCTAGAGCTAGGACCTCTCACGGCCAAGAGCCTTCAGCTTTTAGGGCCCCTCCTGGTTCAACACACTGCCACACCTCCATCTCGAAGCTCACACATCCATAACTGGCTTTAAAACTTCATCGTAACCACCTTATTAACACCGATGCTGTAATTGCCACTAGTCAAAGCCGTACTCATTGCTTATGACAAAACTTATTACTAAGCTGCTAAGGACAACATAACTCTGGTATTGTTTGCATCAATCCTACCTGTACCAGCTTGTTTGTATCTATGTCTTAAGTTACTGTTATACTTATGTGTTGTACTGTTATACTGTGTATTTTCGTTTGTCTTACTGTGACAAGGTACCTTTGTAAATGAGCCTATGGCTCAAAGGTTTTCTAAACTGCTGTTTAAATAAAATAAAAAATAAAATATGTTATACTTTAAAAAGGTTGTTTGATGGAGGGGCAGATAAATTGGGGGATTTAGCGGAGCAAGTTGTTTACTAGGCCATATAGCTCTGAGGTGGAACCAGAAGTCCCTGAGTTGCACATTTTGTTAGTACCAACCTCCAATTTAGGGAGACCTTATTTATTGAGCAGTTTGTCCCAGCATTACACTATTTTTTGCCATCCAAGTTCAGCTCTGAAATGGACCGAGAGAATCAAGTGGCTATCTTCACTGAGTGCTAAGCCACACCCCATGTAAAACAAATCTGATAGATTTCTTTGACTGGGTGATGAAGGAAATAAATTGGAGGGCAGTGGACATTGCATACCTTGATTCCAGCAAGGCCATCGACACCATCCCACATAAGAGGCTGGTAAACAAGATGGGTAGCCTGGGCATGGGGCACAAGGTGGCAAACTGGGTTAGGAACTGGCTAACAGACAGTAGGCAGAGGGTGGTGGTAAATGGGATCCAATCCAGGAAGAGGGAAGAGACCAGCAGGGTACCTCAGGGATCAGTCTTTTGGCCAGTCTACTTTAATCTCTTCATTAGTGACATTGCAGCATGGCTGGAGGGAAAGGTCTGCCTGTTTGCAGATGATGCCAAGATCTGCAACAGGGTGGATACTCTAGATAAGGTGGAAAAAATGAGGAGGGTCCTGGGGAGGCTGGAAAAATGTTCAGAGGTGTGGCAGCTGACGTTCAATTCAAATAAGTGCAAAGTAGTGCACCTGGGATGAAGTAACCCCGGGGAGTGCTGCAGGATGGGTGGTGAGTTGCTGAAGATTGCCAAGGAAGAAAGGGACCTGGGGGTTATCATATCAGATGACCTAAAGGTGTCTAACCAGAGTACAAAGGCTGCAGGAGACATTCTGGAGTGCATAGGCAGAGGTATCACTGCAGAAGGAGGGAGGCAGTGATGCCATTATATAAAACACTGGTGAGACCTCACCTAGAGTACTGTGTGCAATTCTGGAGGCCGCACCTTCATAAGGACATCAACAGGGTGGATGCTGTCCACAGAAGGGTGACAAAGATGGTATTGGGTATGCATGAGGAAACATATGAGGAGAGATTAAAGGAACTAAATACGTACTCACTAGAGGAAAGAAGGGGTTGGGGGAACATGATAGGAACATTCCAGTACCTTAAGGTCATAAACATGGTACAGAGTAAGGCATCTTCTAATATAGTAGAAATACTAGAACAAGGGGGCATGATATGAAATTGGAGGGTGCAAGTTGAGAAGAAATGTGAGGATGTTTTTCTTCACAGAGAGGGTGGTGGACTCATGGAATGGCCTGCCATGGGAGATGGGGGAACAAGCACAGTGGAGGGATTTAAACATGCCTGGGACAGATATAAGGGAACCTAAGAGGTGGGAAGGAGGGTTAAAAAGCCATTGACCAGGTAGGGTCAGAGGCTACAAGCAAGTGTAGGGCTTAGAGGCAGACTAGATGGGCCAAGCGGTCCTTATCTGCTGTCAATTTCTATGTTTCTGTGTTTCTTAAATGCTTTGGCCTATGCTCCCTATGGAGGTATTACCCAAGACCAAGAATCAGGGGACTTCAGAGTGACCTCTATTGACATTACCATTTTACAGGCATTAGCTGTGAGGCCACCTTTTTTTGAAATCGCCTTCAATGTTCCCGGCATTAGCAGTCTAGCCCATTCTGCAATGTTGTCAGTTAACTCAAGTCCAGTCTTAACTATTGTGCTCAATTTTATTGATACAGAAATTATATTCAGGAGCCCTCTGCTAACTGCAATGTTGAGTTTGCCTACTGTTGATGTGTAAGTGCCAGGTGTTATACCATAGGGCCATCTTTAATGGGTTTTGAATGTAAAGTGCTCCACTTAAGGTATTGTGCTTAATTTCCTTCAAAGGGCACAACATTGCTGTAGTTCCAAAACACTTAAAGTGCCCCAGTTTTATTGTATTGTTGTCTGTGTTGTAAGTGTCCAGCAATTTGCTGTACTGCTGTGTATGTCTAATGTGCCAAGCAATATGCTGTACTACATGTGTACCCATAATTAATTAGTTCCTCCACGGAGCTATCTTTGTCTATGAAGATGATGATGGTGGAAGAAAGGTAAATGTATATGAATTGTCATGCCTTTGCAGTCTGATATGGATCTGTGTACCTTGTTGATGTATGTGACTGCAGACAGTTCTCAGGACACTCTTAAGGGGGGATACCAGATCTAGGTGTTCCGTCAAATCAGCTATCCTGTTTGGCAAGGGTAAGTCCACTAAACATTCATTTATCCCTACTAGTCCTGTAAGTCATTGCATAGATTGCCTACATTGAGAAGAGAGGGAACACAAATTAATAGCTGACTTGGACTGGTAACTTGGCGTAACTGTGTTGAATTTGTTTATAGTATATGGTTAGGGCTTATTATGAATAGAAAGCCGTGGCTTTCAAAATCTTGTTGTAAACAGTTCAAAGGTCAAAAAAGTTATACTATCATTCTGATGTCACATCAATAGTACAACAACTTTTTATCCTTGAACTGTTTCCTAATTGGCTGAAACATCACACTTTCAAAAAGTAAGACTCAACATTGCGGTGCCACTCAGTGAGCAGTTGGGAGAGCACGTAAAAAGACTGTTTGGCCATGGACTCTGTTGTACTCAGTTCTGTGTTTCCAAATATTCTGTTTGTCCTTTTTGGTTTTTAAAGACACTGCCTCAATTAATCTTAGTGGTCGGTAGCACAGCAGGACAACAGTGATAATGGAGATATTCAGGTTGGAAGCAGAGTGGCATGGCAGTAAGGACCAGGTAGATGCACAGTGTGAACACAAGAAGGTATGAAACTGTACCACAATCCTTAAATGTTGTTAATTTAACCAGTCACATTTTTGGGGGGAGCCATATACTAAGTAATAGACAGGGAACTGTGCACTAACAAGGCCGTGTGTTTCCATCTCGAGTGGTTGATGACATCATAGGGAACTCTCAAGCTTCGTTCTCGTGGTCTATGATGTCATCACCACCCTCGCTGGAAATATAGCCTTGTTGTGCTCAGTTCCCTATCCAATATTCTATATGTGCTGTACCATAGTCTCACCCTGTCTAGGTGACTAATATACAGCTATTCTGTGCTGTTAGGTGTGCTTGTTAAGACCATTTGTACTGTACCAAAGCCACATGCTATCTAAGTGACCCCTGTATAACTAACATGTGTTGTTAGGTGTGATTGTTAAGTTTATTTGTACTGTACATAACCTCACCATATCTAAGGGACCCCTATTAAGTTAGCTTATGCTGTTAAGTAAAGTGTGTCAAGTGTACTAGTAATAATTACTTGAACTTCCCTATCTAAGTCACCATACATAGGGTAGACTTTTCATGTTCTACCATAAGGGTACTAGAAAGGTAGGGGAGAATTGTTTAGAATCATAAGTCTAAAGGTTATCATGAGGATCATTATAGGAATGAAGTTCAGTGGTGAACAAGTTAGCTACAGGGAGCATTGGGCAATCTTCTCCAGGGTAAGGCTCTGGAGTGGTCACCACCCCTTCTGCAGGACCTTTGCAGAGCACCATGCTCAGTTGATAGGAGTGAGGGAAGAGATATCTTTCCTGAAGGACCAGCTGAGTTAGAGCCCACATCACATGCCCCCATGCCCAGAGACACCAACTGGTAGAGGGTGGTGAAGGGAAGGAAGGAAGGGATGGGTGGTAGGGGCCGCTACATGGAGGTCAACCATCCCCATGCATTCCAACAGCAAATCATTATTTACACCCCTAGAGGAGAAACAGGTACTTGACTCCAAGTGTTGGGGGGGTTCTGAGACAGTCGGGAGAAATGGGAGTGATGACCTGGTGGCACCCAGAGGTGAGAGTAGGAAAGAGGCTGCTAAGAGAGTCTCAATGGCCTGGTATTCTATAGTCAGGGAAGTAGAGAGGGTGGTAGAGGTGGGAGGAGGGTAGGGGAGGCTGAGGTGCCTTCCTGGGGAATTAGCCATTTAGGACATAGATGGAATAGGGAGGATAGCAGAGAGGGAGGGGAAAGTTGGGAGTGCTGCTACACTTGGGTACCAACAATCTGGTGAACAAGCCTATGGAGCAAGTGAATCAAAATGTTCAGGGGCTGGAGGGCAGATTGCAGGCACACTCAGCCTCCTGTCCTTTTCTCATGTCCTCCCTGGGTGGAGTGGGGTGGAGGGGTACTGTATTATAACCTCACCCTATCTATGTGACCCCTATATAATTTAACTAATGTATGCTGTTAGATGTGCTTGTTAAGTTCATTTATATTATACAATTGCCTTGTCTTATCTGGGTGGCCCCTTTGAAGCTAGCCTGTGTATATGCTTTTTGGGTTTGCTTGTATTGTATTGTGCTGTAGCTTCATCCTCTTTAGGCAAACCCTTTGTAGCTATCCTGTGTTGTTAAGTGTTCCTGATAGGCTTGCTTGTGTTGTACCATGGCCTCAACCTGTCTACGTAACTCCTATCAAGTTAGCTGTGTGCTGTTTAGTAAGTGTGTCAAATGAACTAGTAATAATTGTTTCCATATCTGGGTGAGCACACACAGGGAATGAACATCAGAATCAATTATAAGGGTACTAGAGAGGTAGTGGAGAACAAATTAGTATCAGAAGTCTATGAGTTATCATAAGGCTCATAATAAGGATGAGGTTCAGTGGGGAGATGGTCAGTTGCAGGGGCAGTGGGGTGCTCTTCTGTGGTAGCCCATCAAGATAACGAATACAGAGTGGCGAGGAGCACAAACAGCACACAAATTACGAGTGCCGTATTGGTGACTGATGGTTCCCCTGTCCCTGAGATCTTCCCCCCAGAGCTGTTATATTGCTTGTTTGTTTATTTTAAGGTTAAGACCATAGAGCAATGCTCATTTACAATTTTGACCTTTAAGTAAGGGAGGCTGTGGGGACACCACCCCCCACAAGGCGTGGCAGGTGATGGCAAAGTCCCCTACAAACAGAAAGGTCATTGATATGGCACTTGCTGTAATGTAGTACCATTTTGTACCTCGCCATTCCATATTCGCTATCTTGTTTGTTTGTTTGTTTGTTTGTTTGCTTAATGGTTAAACACACTAGAAATAAATTCCCTTTACAGGTTTGACCCACAAAAATACAAACATTACAAAATACAAAATATACAATACATACAATAGATAAACAAAGAAAATGACAATATATGAATACAATTACACGTCAGTTAAGAACCTGCTGTTAGTCAGTTAAAACACTTACATTCAGACAACATTTTCAAATATAAAAACAGTGAATTAGAAAAGGCCCCACATGTGGTCAAGTTTCTTAAATTTATTGGTAAGTCATTCCAAATTTTTGGGGCAATATACAAAAAAGCTCTTTGCCCACAATATGTTCTCCTTAATGGAAATTTTACAACTGTATTGTCCACTCTAGCCCTAGACAACAATTTTGACTCAAAACATTGTAAGTATATTGACAAACTAGGCAGAGTACCTGTTTTGAGAAATCTAAAAACAAACCTAGCCAATAAGTAATTATAATCCAACTGGATTGGCAACCATCCCATCCCATCTTATCCAGAATAGTACAGTGATGGATATTACCAGGGACTAACAAAGCAAATTGCCCCTGTGTCTGTAATAACACTGATTTTTTTTATATAACATTAGAAAAGGTGTGATCTCTTACATGAGATGCATAGTTAACTATAGGATATAAACATTGCTTGACAATAGCAATTCTAGTTTCTTCTGTCAGAAAATATCTCAATCTGTATAATATACCAATTCTAGAGTGAATCTTAGATGGCAAATTAATCACATGAGAATTAAAACTTAAAACTGTTTCTAATAAAACACCTAAATATTTGAAACTAACTATATTTTCATATATAGAATCATCTAAAACATTGACCTAAAGACTCCTTCCTTTTTCATTCAGTCTAGCAGATGTCCCAAACACCATGGTTTTTGTTTTTGATTTATTTAAGACTAATTTATTGGTAATAAACCATTGCTTTAAGTTGCCCATTTCTTTCATTAAGATTTTGTTTAAGTCATCAGTTGTAGTATCATGGCTTAAACCACAGCATCATCTGCGTATAATGTTAATTGAGCATCCTTCAAAAAACATTAGAAACATTATCAAAAAACAATGAAAATAAAATAAGACCTAATATGGAGCCCTGAGGGGACTATATAAATGGCAGATGCTTTTTTAGAAACAACCATGACACTGGCCTGGTGGTGCTGAGGGTTGAGGCGCTGGATGCCACTCCTCGCAGCACACTGAGGACCCGGGTTCGTGAGTGGACTCGGGTCATTGGGGGTCAGCAGGGGAGAGGGAAGACGGAGTATCCCGCAAGAGTTCTCCTCCCTCTGGGGTGGGTAGGGGGTCTGCGTTGTTCTACAGTGGCACCTTGCAGAGGTCAGGAGCTCTGCAGGTGGTGGCGAGAAAAGCTGAGAGTTGGAGCACATAGAAACATAGAAACATAGATTTTGATGGCAGATAAGGACCGCTTGGCCCATCCAGTCTGCCCATTTCCCTACCTAATGGATAAGCTGCAGATCCTAGTTAACCAGCAGCCTACTTCTTCCTACCCCCACCACTAGAATTGCATTATGACTGTCCCATGCATGCTTGAATTCCACCACTGTTTTTGACTCCACAACCTCCCCTGGAAGGCCGTTCCATGCATCCACCTCCTCTCTGTGAAAAAATACTTCCTTAAATTACCTCTGAGCCACCCCTTCTATCTTCAAATTGTGCCCCCTTGTTCTTGCACACCTCTTTTTTTGAAAGATGCTACCCTCTTGGACTTTGTTGATTCCCTTGAGGTACTTGAAAGTTTCTATCATGTCCCCCCTCTCCCTCCTTTCTTCGAGGCTATACATATTCAGCTCCTTAAGTCTCTCTTCATATGTCTACCGGTGCAGACCCTGCACCATTTTAGTTGCCCTCCTCTGGACAGACTCCATCCTGTCTATGTCTTTGCGGAGACTGGGTCTCCAGAACTGCACGCAGTACTCCAGATGGGGTCTCACCAACTGTCTGTACAGAGGGATAATAACTTCCTGTTTTCTACTGGTGATGCCTCTCCCTATGCATCCCAGTATCACCATGCTCTCCAGGACTACGTTTGTGAACTCAACCAAGGCAGTCTCTGTTCCATAACCCTTTCAAAATCCATGTTGATTTTTTGATAGCAGTTCTGTTTCTTCAATGTAAGCAATAAGCTGTTTATAAACCAATTTCTCCTGGATCTTGGCAATTGCAGATAAAATAGAGATTGGTCTATAGTTTCCAAAATCAAGCACGGCAGGTGTCAGCACATAGTGCTCTGATGCCATTGCATGCCCGGCTCCAAAGTGGAAGAAAATACTGCTGGAAAATTGCGGAGTGGTTGTGTTGACTGATGGCTGTGCACCGCACCCCCGGACCTGAGAGGTACACCCCCCAGGTATCAGGATCCAGGTTCCCATGGGGGGGACTTTGCATGCCAGCCTGTGTGGAGGAGAGTGTTTCACTTGCCAAACCAGATCTTGGGGTGCAGGTGCTGGTGGCCGGACAACCTGTCATCCTGCTCCACGGTAAAGGAGTGAAAAGAAAATCATAATAAAAAAGAAACACAACCATGGTATTTGACCATCTGATATCTGCCCCTTAGATAATCAATAAACCATGCCAGAACTGACTCATCCATACCCAATGAATTCAACCTATTAATTAAAAGTTCATGGTCCACCAAATCAAAAGCCTTGGCCAAGTCCATGAAAGCAGCCCCAGTAAGACAACCCCTCTCCATGCTCTCCAGGACTACATTTGTGAACTTGACCAAGGCAGTCTCTGTTCCATAACCCTTTCAAAATCCATGTTGATTTTTTGATAGCAATTCTGTTTCTTCAATGTAAGCAATAAGCTTTTTATAAACCAATTTCTCCTGGATCTTGGCAACTGCAGATAAAATAGAGATTGGTCTATAGTTTCCAAAATCATAAGCAGGGCCAGATTTATAAACAAGCACTACCACTGAATACTTCCACATATCAGAAACTTGACCTGTCATAAATGATAAATCTATCAAAACACTAACAGGACATGATAATTCAGCCACTGCAACTCTCACTAAATTTGGTAAAAGGTCATCCTATCCAGCCAACTATCTGGTTTGATTTGCTGTATCAATTTTTGTACCTTCTTAGATGTGGTAACTTTTAAATGAAATTTAATTTTGTTTTCTATACCAATAATTCCAAATGGAAAATCATCCTTACAATCACTGAAGTATTTATCTAAATCTGTAAACCTTTTATTAAACTCATTAGCTATGGTTTGTCGACATGTGACCATTTCATCCCACATTTTCATTATTTATTCTGAATCAGAAGTTGGTTTTATTAAACTATTTGCTATAGTCCAAATTTTTCTATTATCCTTAAACCCATTAAATTGTTTTTGTTTTAAGAAATTCATTTTTTCCAATTTAATCTAAGCCTTACACTTATTACACAAACAGTAATATTCTTGAAAATTAGTTACTATAGGAACTTTTTTATATTTCTTCCAGGCTTTATCATGTCCCCACATTTTTTTAAGTAAAGACGTAGTGAGCCATCTCAATTTCATACCAGTTTTACTTCTCCTAACTAATGGAGCAAAAAGATCTAACACTGATGTAAATTCTTTAATAAAAAAATCCAGATCATAATTTACATCAGTGATAGAAAGCATAAAGGACCAATCCACACTATTCAACCCTGCTCAGAAGACCTGAAAGTCAAACTTTGTGAAATTCCTTGAATCTTGTATAACAGGTTTAGGTTTCTGTGGGCTAAAATGCTTCCAAAGACAAAAAATAAGATGATGGTCACTCATAGAGTCCGCTACAGTACAACATTTTAAAATATGATTTGGCTTATTAATCAGTAACCAATCCAACACAGTATGTCTGTTTGTCCTAACATTCAGTCTGGCTGGAAGTTTAATTAACTGCTGCAAGTTGACGTGGAACCATCTTCTGCAGGTTTATGTTCTGAATGAGGATCACTGCCCCTTCTGCTGGACCTTTGTAGAGCTCCACGCTCAACTGATATCAGCAAGGAAAGAGCTAGCTCTCCTGCAGCACTGGCTCAGCTGAAGCCCATGCCTCACACTCCCACTCTCCCAGAGGCACAATGGTCCAGCAGGGTGGAAAGTGGTGGAGAGTGGGAGGAAGAAGGGGAAAGGTGGAAAAGGAAGCTACATGGAGTCATCCAGCCCTACACCATCCCAACAGCACATCAGTTTTTGCACACCCTGGGGGAGAATTTGGCTACCTGACTCCACTGGGTGGAATATGACTCAGTTGGGGAAAATGGGAGTGATGACCTTGTGACACCTAGGGCTGTGAGTAGAAAGAAGACAGCCAGGAGAGTTTTAGTGGTCAGGAATTCTATGGTCAGGGGAGTAGAGAGCATGGTGGGAGGGTGGAGGGGTGAGGAAAGGGCAGATGCCTTCCTGGGGTATCAGCATCCAAGACATAGATGGAATAGGGAGGATAGCAAAAAGGGAGAGGGGAAGTTGGGGGTGCTGGTACACTTGGGAACCAGTGATTTGATGAACTAGCCTGTGAAGTGAAGGGAAACTTTCAGAACCAGGAGGACAAATTGCAGGAACACTTAGCCTCCTTGGCCTTTTCTGATATCCTCCTTGTGAGGAATGGGGAGGGAGGAAAACACTGAGCAAGGAATGAGGAGGTCAAGGAGTTAATGGATAGCTAATGGGATAGGGTCTGGAGAAAGGATATCACACCATTGGGGACTAGGGGGACTTTTGGGAAAGAAGGCTCTTTAAAGGTGACAGCCTTCACCTGACAAGATAATGACCAGTGTGCTGAGGCAAAAATTTGATGTCTGCATTGGACAGAAAAAATGACTGTGGTGGACATTGAGGCTTATGGAACCATAGTAAAGGGAGTGAGGGAGTGGAACCTAGCTACTGCTCCCCCTATACAAGGGGCCAGTAGCAGTAAGATGGGTACAAGTAAAGTTGAGGTTCAAACAGGAGTAGTGGAAAATGCTAAGGGGGAGAAGGCTCTCAAAGTCCTGCAAGTAACAG
Source organism: Neoceratodus forsteri (assembly GCA_016271365.2). Lineage (NCBI taxonomy): Eukaryota > Metazoa > Chordata > Ceratodontiformes > Ceratodontidae > Neoceratodus > Neoceratodus forsteri. Next base: position 601,453,651 of record CM057449.1, on the reverse strand, counting down.
AAAAAATAGGAAGTTAAGTAGAATGGGAAAGAATGCAGAAGTAGGATCACGAAACAGAAAACAGAATCTGGAGCTAGTTTGAGGGGGTCTGGCTTTATTGCCAGGAGTCTGGGTAATAAAATCAGTGAACTCCAGGCATTGGGTGCAGACAGAGGTGGACCTAGTAGCCATCACAGAAACTTGGGCAACAGAGAATAACAACTGGGACTCATCAGTCCCAGGATGCAGAGTGTTTGGACAGGATGGGGGGAAGGCAAAGAAGAGACATAGCCCTATATGTCAGGGAGGGCATATAGGCTGCGGAGGATGGACTTATCAGGGGAAGTAAAGGGGAATTGCTTCACTGGGATTTTACTTTGGGGTGCCCTCACACATGAAAATACATGTGGGGTGATCTATAGGACACCATGACAAGGGGAAGTGATAGAAGGGGAGCATGGGGAAGAGCTTGCAAAAGGAGTGATGCAGGAGAAATGGTGATGGTGGGTGATCTGAAATTGCCAGATATTGTCTGAGACATCTCAGTGACCAGTACTGCCTGCTGGTGCAGCTGATTAAGGGACCCACTGAAAAGGCAACAATTCTTAGCTGAGTGCTCACCAATTAGGAGATGGTGAGTGGAGTGAGGGTAGGTGAGCCACTTGGTTCCAGTGATCATAACCCTATTTGGTTCAAGCTGGCCCTCAGGACCAGAATACCCTTAACAAAAACTGAATTCCTAGATTTCAGAAGGGTTGACTTCAGCTGGATGAGAGAACTAGTCCAAGACAAATTGTCCAGTGTGGACAGCATTAGAGGTGCAGAGGAAAGATTGTTGGCAATCAAGGGGACCATTCTCAAGGCAAGAAAGTCATACACAAGAATGGTCACAAAATGGAACAGATACAAGAGATCACTATGGTTCCCAAAAAAGTGTCAGTGAAGTAGTGAAGGCAAGAAAAAGGCTTTTGCCAAGTACAAAGACAAATGGTGTGGGGGGGGGATGAGGAGAGTACCAAATGAGAAATAAGGATGCAAAGAGAATGATCAGTGAGGCAAAGGCAGACATGGAGCTGCATATTGCAGATGGGGTCAAGGATGGGGGAAAACAATTCTTTAGTTATATTAAGGAAAAAAAGGAAGCAGGAAAAGAATATTCCTGGACTACAAGAAAGGGGAGGGTTATTGAGGCAAATAAACAAAAAAGCTGTCATCCTTGGTGATTACTTTTTCTCAGCCTTCACAAGGGAAGACAGCAGTCCCCTTCCTGAACGTGGCATAAAGACAACTGTCAGAGGCATTTTTGAAATGAGGCTTTCAGATTTTACAAAAGAAATGGTGCAGAAGGGAATAGAAGACCTAAAGGTAGATAAAGCCTCAGGATAAGATGGTATTCATTCAAGAGCATTCAAAGAATTGGCAGCAAAACTGACTAAACCCCTATTAAGGATATTCACTAGCTCAGTTCAGACAAGGGTAGTTCCAAAAAACTGGAGGGTAGTAACATAGTCACGCTATATGGGGGAGGAGGAAAAACAGGGAATTACAGACCTGTCAGCCTTGCCTCTGCAGCAGGCAAACAGATGGAGTTGCTGAAGAAGAGGATCATGTGGACTACCTAGAGAGCAATGGCCTACAGTACTGTAAACAGTATGTGTTTGGGACTGGGAGGTCTTGTAAGACCGGAAACCAGAATAGCCACAGAACAGAAAGAAGCTCCAATGAGTGAAGCACGGGGTAACTGCATCAGCAGTCGGTGGCATTCAATGTTGTACCATACTGAATTTACAGAATAAATCTTTCATTTTTAATTGTAGCAGCCTGTCTTTGGAATTATTTCACAGTGGTGCCATTTTTTTTTCCAATTGTTTTACCAGGTAAGACACATTAAGCTGAAAGCTTGTTTACAGGTGCAACTTGGGAGCACAGGGAAGTTAAGTGACTTGCTTAGGGTCACGCAGTATGCAAGTGGGGGCTGTTGGATTCAAATGCAGGTCTTCAGATTTGCAGCTCAGAGCCTAAAACCACTGCGCTATACTGCCTCCTATTTGTTTCTGTTGTGCATGTATTCCAGTTTCTAGTTGTTATGTTGGGGTTGCTTGCCCCATGGTCTGCACCACTTCATTTTCTAGCATAGTACTTCTGTGGTTTGGTCTTGTAAGATCAACCTGATAGTTTTCTTTGACTGGGTCACAAAGATGGTAGATAAGGGCCATGCAGTGGATTTACTCTACTTCGATTTTAGAAAGACTTTCAACTCAGTGCAACACAGAAGACTGCTGAGGAAGCTGAAGGACCTTGGTGTAGCTAGACACTTAGCTAGATGGGTATAAAACTGGTTGAAGGAGAAACAGTAGAGGGTTGTGATAAATGGGTTTAAATCTAAAGACAGTAAGGTGTACCAGCCCACTGGCACAGTGGCAAGGCATCTGCTTGCGATGCTGACATCTCAGGTTTGCGACAGGACCTGGGAGTCAGAAGGCTGGCTAGGTGGAGATGGATTGAGTGCCAAAGTGGCATCTCTCCTTCTCCATGGGGAAGGGGTGAGTGCCTGGCACATTAGTGGACCCTGGCAGAAGCTGGAGGATCCATGGGGACTGGCACTAGACATTGTGGGAGATGGGACTGATGTCAGGTGTGCCCGTTCAAGTCATTGCATGTCCAGCCTCCAGGGAACAGCATACTAAAAAATCCAGCATACTAAAAAATCTGACACCCTTCCATGACATCTCACATCAGCCACTGCTCCCACTGTTGCCTGTGTTCACAGTAGGGGTTCCGCTCCTATGGCCCCACCCTGGGGGCAAGCCAGGACTAAGAGACCATTTTCTGTGGGGAGAGGGCACCCACCCAGTGGCCCCACCCAAGGAGGTAAGCATGGGCATTGGGGGAACAGCATGCAAGGCAGGGGCTGAGGCTCAGCCTGGAATGGGGCAAGGGGGGTAGGGCCAAAATAAACAAAAATAAAGACAGTGAGGTTACAAGTAGGGTGCTACAGGGATCTGTTCTGCATCTTGTCCTCTTCAATATGTTCATCAGAAACATTGGAGAGGGTATCTGAAGCAAGTTGTATCTCATCGCAGATGACACATAGCTCTGAGGTAGTATAGGTGATGACAAAGGGATCAGGTGGATGGAGAAGGATTTACAAATTCCTGAGAGGTGGTCTGAGATTTAGAAGATGAAACTGAGCACCAAAAAGTGCAAGTTTTTTAACCTGGTTAATAAAAGCTCAAGGGCAGAGTACTGAATGGGAAGGGGGAAACTAAGCATTGTGACAGAAGATGGGAGTCATCATTAATACCTCCATCTAGCAATCAAGCCAATGTAACAAGACCTATAGTAGTGAGGCTAATTGAATGTTGTGGTGTATTGGAAGGAGCATTGACAGAAAGAAAAAGGATGTATTGCTACCTTTATACAGGTCACTGGTGAGTCCTCATCTGGAATAGGGAATAAACAAGGTGAACTGTGGGGAACTATTTCGCAGGAGTAAAGATTCAAGAACCTGCAGTCATAAGTGGAAGCTGGCAGGGGGAAGTTAAGAGGTATGTGTGGACATTGTGTTTTACAGAAAGGATGGTGGAGTCATGCAACAGTCTGCCAGCAGATGGGGTGGGCATAAGGAACATAAATGGTTTAGAGCATGGCTGGGACAGAGTGAAGGCTTTGGTAGTTGCTCAGTACTATAACAGTAGAGAGGGGAGTAGGAGGGTGAGCGAGGAGGCATAGAACCCTATAAGGACAATAGGTCCCAGGCCAGATAGGGAACTACAGGCAGACTAGATAGATCCTTGGTCTTTTTCAGCCATCATTGTTTGTGGTTCAGTGTTTTCATTTCTTTCATATTGTGCTGTACAAGCTAGTCTTTGGGACTCAATTGAAAATGAAGCTGGAATCAATTGGCTGATTGCCCAATACAAAAAGTTTGAACTTGAAGAGGATGGTGTGTATTTTTAACTTTGTTTTTATTGGAGTTTTAATATGTGCATATTTTTCAAATAGGGAAAATGGTGCATGTGTACAAAGAAGTCCATGACAAGAAATAAACAACTATCTCCCATTAGAAAAAAAAGTAGTGGTATGGTCAAGTCCATAGAGATACAAGGGGGTTGAAATGTTAATTTTATGCATACTATCATTGTAACAGAGGTTAATTTTCATCAATATGTAGGCCATTAGGTAATTAATTACTAAACTTTATAACATCTGATGTCTATTATATAAATTGCTGTTCTGACAATGGCAAGGAAATGCACATACAGCTGTACCAGCCAGGATGCAACTCAGTAAAGCTGCAATATAACAGAACATGCTGCAGTATTCTGCAGGTAACAGTGTAATTCAAAGTAAGCTATTTTGTTATGCAGTATTTTGTGGCATGTCATTTACTGTACTGCAAGTTACTGTATTGAATCCTGGTTGGCATTGTTGTACCTTAACTAAAACCAAAGTCCTAAGAGAAATAAAGAAAACATATTTATCATAGGAGACATAGAAGTGAAAACTGAAAATTAAAATTCCAAACACATAGCATGAACCCAAATATCATGCTGTAGTATGTTTCATATTTAGGACAAACGCTAAAGAGCATCTATAAGATAACCAAAAAGCATATGTCCTGTTTTTTCCCACCAGAAGCATCTAAGGCAAAACAGCTACCACCTCAGTAACATATAGTTCAAGTCCCAATTCATCAGAGATATCATTTGCAGTGAATGATCTATTGTAATCCGAGATCTGCCAAATTGAGCAAGATGGTCAATTGCAAAGAACAAATATGTTATTAAATATTTTATCTGATGTACTTTTGCAGTACCAAGCAGACTGAAACATTAACCCATCTCTACTAGATCTTAACAGAAAGCAAGATCATTTTCTGCACCTTAATTTTGTTTTGATTTTGATTTGAATACTGTAATCAGGAAAAACTGAATACCTGATATATATAAATATATATATATATATATATATATATATATATATATATATATATATAATTTCCCTTTTGGTAACCAGGTTTTGTCTACTAGGCAATATGCCTGTTTTTTAGGAGTGACCTATGAGCACTGGGGAGGTTAAGTGACCTGCTCAGGATCACACAGTATGCAAGTGGTGGTTGTGGGAATCAAACCCAGGTTTGCAGGCTGTACTGTACCAAGCTTATTCACTGCTTGATACTCAAACCTCAAGGTTATAATTCTAGCCTATAGGCTAAACTCCAACAAAAGTGATAACAGTGAGCTTGGGACTGGCTAGTGCCCCTCATTATATAACAACTCCTCCCAAGCTATGGCTCTCCGCACTGCAATAAGGTTACTGGCTTCAAGAATTGGTACAGAAAATACATATCACACTTGCAAAACTTGAATCTCACTTCAAAAATGTAATAAAACCTCCTGATGCAGATCTTGCTGGGGATAGTGCCAGTGTTACAAATATCACTTAATCTCCAAACTGCAAACTGAGTGAAAATAGAAAAAATGGAGCTATGCCACTAAATACTCAGTCGCAGTATACTTGGTATTACCCAAAATAGGTTTTGAAGCCGATCTATACTTGCAGTGTATCTATCCATATGCAAATCAAGCACACAGTGCAAAAGCAAATATAAGAATGAAAATATCTATTTACAAATCCATGTCAGCCAGTAGTTCAAGCCACATCCCAGTGCCCCAGCACATTGTTCCTGTTGAACTTCATCAGGGAGCATGTCTTACATGTAATTCAGCTGTTTAAATAGTAAATGATAACCAAGTTAACCACATTCAATTGAAGTGGCAGTGCAATATTGTTGCAAACATAGTGCACAGTAGTAATATATATTTATACAATAGGGGTGAGAGAATCTCCGACCAGATAAAAAGTATGTATCTCCATCCTCATTGTAAAACAAACTTGTGACATATGCATAAAGCCTATATGCAACATTTATCTATATTATGCATCTGTCATGACTCCATTTATCAGCTCTGGTTATGTCAGTAGGTTAAGATGCCATATTCTACAGCCTCAACCACTAACAATAGTGTCGGAATTAGTTTTCCAAATAGCAACAGCATAATTTAAACTCACCTGAAACCGCAGCTGCTTTAAAAAAAAAATGAGCTTCCCATGCAAAAACAGACACACCAATGCAGCGTAGAAATTGCAGCAGCAGAAACTGCCTGCAAAACAAAAGAAAATCAAAAAATCTTTCAAACCCATGAATAAAACTACCAATGAAAAAATTTACTCTACTAACAACCAGACTACAGAACGATTTAACAAACTCAAACTAAAGAAACTGGACAAGCCAATTAACATAGCAGCAGAAGTCCACCTCAGTTGCAATCAATTAGAAATGGACCAAGAACCTCTGCTCGAACCTGAAATGAACCCCAAAAACACAACAAACAAACCAGCAGAAAATAAAACAAAAATAACAACAAAAACTGCAGAAATAAACAGTAAGTACACTGAACAATTCATAAATGCCACAAAAAATGAAAATACCAAATGTAAAATGAAATCAGAAAAGCAAACCTAGATAGCTTCCTAAAAGAAGAACTAGGAATATTTGTACCAATACATAAAATTCCACCTCCTCAACTTGATCAAGTTTTATGCAAATATTTCATAACATCCCAAAGAAAACACAGCTCACAATATTAGCTTTTGAGCTTAAGAGCACAGTTTCAAAGCTTTGAGAAACACTTAAAAGATCAAGGGTACACTGAATCCCTGTATCAGTCCACTACATTCATAACAATGAGACAAGTACTTTTATCTAAACAAAAAATATTAAAAGTGCAAGGGAAAGAAAACAGGCCACAAGCAGGAAATGAGCTCACTGATGAGTTAATTGAAGAACTGTATGCCAAAAACTTACTGGAACCTGATAACCCTCTCTCACTAATAAACACAATGTGGGTTAATGTTACCCTATTCTCTGGAATCAGAGGAACAATAGAAGCCAGAAACCTACAGTGGGGTAATGTCTGACTAGGAACAGATGCAAAAAACACCAAGTTCATCGAATACATAAAAGAAAGACAAACAAAGAGTCACACCAGACCCAATCTAAAAGACAACAGAGTCCTAAAACCTCAAGCCTACAAAATTAAAGACCAGAAAAAGTGTCCTGTGGCTAACTATATTCTTTACAGAAATGGGAGAACACCCAACTGCAATACCGAAAACTCTCCATTCTTCCTGGCAGTAAATTTCATGCCTAAAGTAACCTACCCTATAAGTTGGTATAAAAACCAACCACTAGGTATTAACAGCCTTGGAAAAATAGTGAAAAATATGATAACTGCAGCAGGCATACAAACAGAAAAAAAAATCATGAACCATTCAGTTCAAAAACATCTAGTAGAGAAATTAATAGCAATGTGCCACCTACAGAAATTATACAAATATCTGGCAACAAAAAGGTTTAATCCTTAAATGATTATTCATGTTTAGAATATGGGCTAAATAAAACAAACACTCCCACTGGCTGAAACAGTACACAAGTGGGCCGTTATTTCTCAACAATGCCCGCTCCAAAACAAATTCTACCTAGTAACTTAACCATCCATGTGTTGCCACTATGCCCATCTTATCCCCACGTTCACTCTATCATACATATTCACACTGTCGCTCCACCAACAAATGCCATACTACACCATGTAAATGACAGCAACAACAGTTAATTTTAATTCACTAAGTAAGCATGGTCAGAGCTGCGGTAATGGGAAGAAAAGTGGGCATGTTATTGCTGTTTCAAAGCTATGAAATTGAAATCATTTAGTTTCCTAAAACATGCTGCCTGGAGGTACTGAATTCAGCTAATGAACTCTGTAGCAAATAAATGAGCTACTTACTTTTTCACAATATCAACGCCGCTGTTCTAGTACCGATTTCTCTCTTTGTCGGTCTTCAGTCTTCTCTCATAACCATAACCACATGAACCCACATATCCCAAAACATAACAAACAATGCCTAAAAAGTAAAACTAACACTTCACTGCCTAACACTATTTAAAGCTCACACACACCAACCTAATAAAAAAAAAAATCACAAACAGCAGCACCCTTTAGTGGCACCAAAGTGACTATTTTCCAGAACCCAACATATAGATTTTTGTACAATATTTTAATCTTTTTCTATAAAATTAGTTAAAAAATTATATAAACTCATATTTTAAGTGTAATAATACCCTCCAGTGTGGGTGTTATGGGATATAACGGACCTTCCAGGGGCTATAAGGCCCTCTGCCTGCAGCATCAGGCCTCATTACACCCTGGGGCGGTCCATTATATCCCAATAACGCCCACCCTGTTGGGTATTATTACTTACATAAATGAAAGCAAGCAAAAAAAATATCTTGCACTTGCTAAGCAGCCACTCAGAAGAACAACCAAGCACCTCCAAAATAAACTCCTTCACTGCACCTGAAAGCCCAGCAGTATCGTCATGACCACAACCATCTACTTCTAAAGTGAAGTACAATACTACATCCACTATTTCCATGGGTAGAAGGCATGTCCACATGCTTTAACCACCCCACAATTTCAGCAAAACATATAACATTTATCATCATCCAAGTAAGTACTCCAACAACACCATTCAAAAACTAAAAACATAACATGTAACAGTGCAAATAACCATGTATTTCTTTCTCCCCACAGGAAACAAATACGACAGTCCACCAAGAAAATAAAGCAAACCTCTCTCATCAGACAGCAACACTGTCTAACAAAAGTGAAGCACAAGCACCCTAAAAACACATGAGTAAAATAAATAAATAAATAAACGTACCCTAAATACAGCCCCTATAATGCACCGGTGACAGTAACTGGATAGTATCCAGAAGTTCATATTCAAAAAATCATTCGGTGAAGTCAACAGGATTAATAAATAAAACAAGCCAAAATGAAACATAACAAGAATAAATCAAATAATAAATGAGAGACAAGCCCACAAATAATAAAGAAATTAATTCTGAAAAAGTCACTGCCGAGAACACGGACCTGCTATGCTACAGTTCCCAAATAAACTCCTCCCACAAACAAAATGTAACCAGTCACGACAGATGTTCCATGTTCCGCACAACAATTCCACCAATCAACAGAATAATAAAACCAACCAAAAGGAACCACATGAACTAAAACATCAACCAATGAAAAACCACTATCACACTCCCATTCATAAAATTAACTAACACCATTAAAAATCAACAGAGCACTGCACACATACATAGAAGGAAAAAAGAACACCACATAAAATGAAGCAAACTCAATGAAATAAAACATAAATATCACAAACCCTACTCACTCCTGCCCTATGGTATAAATTAAACACAGGATGGGCAGGAGCGTGATACCAGAAATATCACCATTTGTGTCTAGTGACCTCAGGATACTTCCACTTGTGGCTCCACTATGCTCCGCCACTCATGAGTGTCCTGAGGTCACTAGCCAGTCATGGTGATATTTCCCATTTCGCACTCCTGCCCATCATGTATCCCCTATATCTAATACAAAAACAACTAAGTTAAACTACATGAAAGACATTCCATAAATTCATATAACACACATAGAGGATTTCATAATTAATCTAGTCTGTGAGTCAGTATAAACCCAATCAAGTCCAAACAGCAGAATTTAAATATCAAAGTTCACTCAAGGACTCCCATTTTTCTCTCTTCATTTCGCTTCTACAAAATGGTCCCTTGATCCTGTTGGTCATGTCAAAACAATTCAATTCTGTTTAAATTAATTTCATTTTTGGGTCCTCATTCACTGACTCAAGCACCAGGAAAGCTTTATATAGCGTTCATTAATATCAGCACAATCTTGAAATATGGAGAAAACAGAGGCAATCAATACATCACCATTATGAACAGAAAATTACTTTGCAACATATCAGATTCACAGACAACCCAATTTCAACTAGAGAAAACATTTAGGACTAGATTTTCAAAGTCCTGGAAATGGCACAAGGTGCTTGCACCAAACATATATGGCGCAAGTGGCACCTTGTGCCCTGAACTGCCATTAGAGCAATTCTTAAAGCCAGCCTGCATCAACCACAGGCTGCCTACCCCAAACTGGGCCTGCGCCTCCTGTTTGCCCAAAAATGGGCTGTGATCTGGTGCTAGGGGACATGTGGCAGACACAAGCTACCATATCCCCGAAAATGGTATTCGCAGAACTGTCCAAGAGGGAGAAATTCTAAGTACCCTTAATGGTCTAAGGGTACGTAGAAAATTCTCCACTGGGAGAGATGTCCTGTATGCAGCACTGTGCTATGGTCTGCGATCCTGGTCCCTGATATTGTCATTAATTCAATATATTACAATGTCTGACATCCCTATGGTGCTAGTACATAGAATATTAATTAGCACCATGCGCCCGACACCAAACCATGATGGCGCCAGGACTTAGAATACTTATTAGTACCCATTCCCCCCACCACAAGCACCAATGGTGTCAATACTAATATTAATTGATAGCACCACCTTCCCTGGTGGTATAGTGGCCCCACACCCTCCCCTCTCCAGCAGTTAGTGTCTACCACCCCACGCCTCCCTATCATGACTCAGAGCTGGCGACCAGCCCAGCCGCCCACCTCACACCTCTGCAGCTGGCCACCGACTGAACTGTCAATGAGTGTACTGTACAATGTATGCACTCAGACCAATGAGCATGTACACTTTACAGTATGCTCATTGACAGTTCAGCCAGCAACCAGCCATGGAGGTGTGACATGGCCTGTGTTGGTCGTCGGCTTCAAATCGTGATGGGGGAGTGGGGTGGTGGACACTACCTGCTTGGGATGGGACGGTGGGGGCCACTATACCACCAGGGAAGGAGGTGTTATTAATTAATATTAGTATTGCACCATTGGGGTTTGGAGTAGGGGCATGGGTATTAATAAATACTCTGGGTACTGGCTCCATAGGGGTTCAGGGAGGGGGCCATCAGATCATTAGGATTGTGGGGCTTTATAATATATTGCAATACCACCAAGATCGGGGTTTGGGGAGGGGGGCAACTAGACCACTAGTGATGTGGGACATTTTAATATATTGAAATAATAGGATGATCAGGGATGGAGGGATCACTTGCATCAGCCACAGGGAGCCTGCGGAGAACCCCTCTTATGCTCCATGTTTTTGTCACATGGGAGAGGTTGCCATAGGTGTGGGCTTATAGGCACCAGGACCCCTCCTGTACCAGAATCTGGTGCAGGGTTCCTAGGGCACCAGTCTTCAGCACAAGCTGCTGTTTGCCACAGTTTGTGTCAATCAAAGCCCTATATGAGAATCGAGCCTTAAAGTCTAGATCCTCATTGTAGTACTTGGCTTCAGGATCCCCAAAAGGAAAATCCATTCAGCTTCCTTTTGAAGTGGGGTTTTCAACCTTTCTCCTCCTCTGTGGTGTACCGTCACATGTTCTAAATCCACACAGAAAAGACCATCAGGCTGGCTGTCATTTATCATCCTAAAATGCAACCCAAAAGGTGTGTCCTCTTGCCCGATGTAATGTTTCAGGTATGCTTTTGAATGGATCTATGCTCTTGAATCCATGCTTTAAACATCCAACATATATATTTTTTTTTAAATTGCAAGTAATCGCATAAACTACAAATATGATACTGCCCAATATAAATTCTCTAGTACCATACTCAAGACCTCTCTGTGGATTGAGCATAACAGACAGAGCAAGTTTCAAATTTCAAAACCTAACGAGATAGGGAGAAGGAGGTTCCCCTCCCCTTCAGGACTGCTTCCCTTGTAAAACGTGTAATATTTGCAAATTCTGTAAAAGAACCAAATGATTTAAACATCCACAGACAGTTCTTGAGTATGATATTACAAAGTTTATATCATGCAGTACCATGTTTGTAGTTTATGTCAATACTTGCAATTGTAATAAAATATAAATGGGATGTACTGTTAGAATGTTTAAAACGCGCATTCAAGAGCATACTCAAAACATTGAATCTGGCAGGGAGGACATACCTTTGGGGTTTAATTTAAGGATGGCATATAATAGCAAGCCTGATGGTCTTTTTTGTGTGGGTTTATAACATTTGAACGTACACCCTACAGAGGGTGACATGCTGAGGCCCCTGCTCCAAAGGAAAAATGAATGGATTTTCTGTTGGGGGAGCCTGAAACCAAAGGGCCACAATGAGTATCTAGGCTTTAAATGTTTAAATTGACTGTCTGTGAATCTGATATGTTGCATAGTAATTTTCTGTTGATAATGGTGATATACTGATTGCCTGTTTTCTCCATATTTTGAGGTCGTCTAAATGTTAATTAACCCCATACATAGGTTTCCTGGTGCTTGAGACAGTGGATGAGAACCCCAAGAATGAGGTTCATTGAAATGGAATTCAATTATTTTTGACATGACCAATACAAACAAGGGACCATTTTAAAGAAAAAAATGAAGATAAGAAAATGGGAGTCATTCAGTGAACTTTGATATTTAAATTATGCTGTATGGAGTTGATTGGATTTATACTATCCCACAGCCTATATTAATTATGAAATTGTCTGTGTGTGTTATATGAAGTTACTGAATGTCTTTTGTGTGTTTTAACATAGCTGTTTTTGTATTAGCTTTGTGATGGGAAACGTACATATGTTTTATTACTATGTACTATTTTTGAACCATTACTGCACTGCCAGTTTAATAGGACATGGTTACTATGGTTACCATTTACTATTTAAACACCTGTGTTACAGGTCTAAGCCATGACCCCTAATGAAGTTGGAGAGGAATGAAGTGCTAGAGCATTGGGAGACAGCTTGAAATACTGACTGATACAAATCTGTAAATGGGTATTTTCATTTTTGCACTTACTTTTCCACTGTTTGCTTGATTTGCACATACTGTAGATTAGAGCTGTGCAGAATGGGAAGATTCCTAATTTGCAGAATGTTGAAAAAATGTGAAATTCCTTGAAATGTCACAGAATTACATCAGAATTTTTCAGACTTTTTTAAATTTAGTACTTTGATCATAACTCGGCTGTCTTGTAAGATAAAGCTTTGGGCTTTGGCACACACATTCAATGGATACAGAGCCAAATAAAATTCCAAATATAATGACATTTGGATTGACAGTTTCAAAATTATAGGTGCTAAAAATCTGTTATTTAATGGTTTTGTGTGAAATTTCATGAAGCTTTTTGTCTGCATATACCTCAGCCATCTATTGGGTCAGAGGTCTAAAATTTGGCATGATTCCTTGAAGATAGGTGTTCTAATAATGTACTAGATTTCATGACAATATGATGCATCATCGCAAAATTATGTGTGCCAAAATCTGTCATTTTATTTTTTTTGAGGGAAATTTTTGTGGAAAATTTTCATCTGCATATAACTGCTGGACATTTGCAAATTAGCATGAATAACCTTATTTATTTATTTATTTATTTATTTGCTTTTGTTAACCGGGTAAGCACACTAGACAGCCAACTGCCTATTTTCAGATGTGACCCGGGTGCAATTTTTGTAATGCTTATAGAATGATCTAAGTATGGGGAGAACTGGATTAGAGATTTTTAAGTTACAGGGGTTCAGATCTTTACTACGGAAATATTTCCAAACTTTGTGAAAACTCTCAAAAATGTTGATGTTTGTAACTTGTATACTTTTTCTGGCATAGACTTAACATTTGACATGCGTAACCATTGTCAGTATATCCTGGTGTCTAACACAACTGGCTAAATTGGTTTAGCAGTTTTAAATTTGCAGTAGGAAAAAAAAACTATTGGTACCAGTTTCTCACATATGTATAGTAGCATATCAATTAATCAATCAATCAAAGTCTTTATTTTACCAGGTGATAACCATTGAGCAAGGTAATTTTTGAAGTGGACCTGGGTTTGTCAACAAGGATCAAGGGACAATATACATGGGATGCAACACACAAGAAAATAATAATAAAAATAAAGTGAGATACAATAATACAGTATATTCAAAGTATCAGCAGGTAACATTGACAGTAGTATATGTTTGGAACAGAAGATACAGCTAGTTTTGGGTAGGACACGATTTGTCATATAAGTAAAGAAATATACATATCAGGTGCACCACACATAAATAAATCCTAATATAAAAATATATATATAGTGATATGGTATGGAGAATTTAGAGCTAGAACTAGGGTCAAAGGAATGTGGAAGGGATGGATATGGGGGCAGAAAAAGGGGAAAGGGAAGAGTCAATTAAAGATGTGATCAGTCTTTTAACAGTAGAAATTAGAGTATATTTGGACTTACAGGAGTCATTATTTAGGGTTGACAGGCACAGGATTCCTTATTATGATGTAGATATAGAGACTTAAAAGCTGTCAGGCTGATGGGGTGAGTTAATTTCAAAGGTTTTTGTAGCATATAGACGAATCATCCAGAATTCTTTTTGTAGAATCTAACATTAACAATGCACGTATCACTACTTCATTTGATAAGCTGTGCTGAGCTTTTTGCAGTCCTGCTGTTCCCCTCTGGGTGATTATCCCCCCTTCTCTTTTAGCATAGCCAGGTTGACTCAGTAAAACTACTGATCTCACTAATATCTTCTTTGTTCTTTACAGTGACCAACTCCCTTAAAACATGAGTCACCTACTTGTTTTCCTATTGACCTACCCTGTTGGAATAGCCAGAATTCTTCCTTCCTGCTGCCCCAGGCATTGTCTTCCGCACTACATCTTTTTGACTACATCTAAGTCCCAGACTTGCATGTACAGCAGGCTTCCTGGATCATACATTTACTGGATCTGATCCTTAAATATCCAGCATTGAGGTTGGATTTGTTGACACTATGTGCTTCCTTGCTCCAACCTGGGTTTCTGCCACTGTTGTGATACCCAGCTCAGCTGTCCATTTCATGGTGAAACTGGGCATCTAAATCATGAACCTGGTGACCTTCTGCACTACCTGGCTCTCATACCCATATCTGTTAACTAGAATCCTCAAGATAAGGCTGAGTGAAATTTTCAAATTCCAGTTTTATGGAATTTTTCATGTAATTCTACAATTTTCATAAAGACTCGTAGGATTTGACTTGAAGTAGAGATGTTATTTTGTAGAGCTGTGCAAATACCTTTTTCTGAATATTTAGCTGGATATTTGGCAGTCGGGTTCCAGACACATTCATTATTCGGTATTAAGTACTCGGTATCAGCCAGAAAAGTTGCCTTATTAGAGAATTGCTACAGAAGTTCTTAAAATGTTTTCAGGATAAAGAGGGGAGGTCATGGCACTTTGGCTTCTACATTAGTCCAAGAGATTATCTTTTGCTGCTGGTGCTTCAGGAGGGGGATGCAGAGGTCACAGCACTTTGGCTTATACACTGGTGCCAGAGGCTGGCTTGTGCTGCTGGTGCTTCAGGAGGAGGATGCAGAGGTGACAATCTCTATATGGTCACAAAGGTCTGAAGAGGTACTAAAAGAATAACATATGCCGCACCCTTAAATAATTGTGGCCATTAAAAAAGCAAGTAATAAAACATAACAATTCCCATAGGATAACTCTGGAACTTCAACAGGCCTTAACTCAGTCAATATTTGGAGTTAAATGACAATCTATATATGGTCACAAAGGTCTCAATGGGTATTAAAAGGATAACATGCTGCACCCTTAAATAATTGTGGCCATTTAAAAAAGCAAGTAATAAAACATAACAATTCACATGGGATAACATTGGAACCTTAACTCCATCAATATTTGGAGTTAAGTAACAATCTCTATATAATCACAAATGTCTCAAGGGTTACTACTGGAAAAACATATTACTTTCCCTTAAATAATTGTGGCCATTAAAAAACCCAAGTAATAAAACATAACAATTTCCATAGGATAATACTGGAACTTTTACAGGCCATAACTCCATCAATATTTGGAGATAAGTGACCATCTCTATATTGTCACAAAGGTCTCAAGGGGTACAACAGGAATAACATATTATGTTCCCTTAAATAACTGTGGCCATTAAAAAAGGAAGTAATAAAACATAATGTTTCCCATAGGATAACATTGGAACTTCAATAGGCCATAACTCTGTCAATATTTGGAGTAAAGTGACAATCTCTATATGGTCACAAATGTCTCAATGGGTACTACAAGAAATGATGATGCTGTAATCCAGTAGATAGATAGTGGCACCAACACACTGTTTTGACAGCAATCGAGTAACAGATTGCTTATACAAGCAAAGGACAAACAAGCATACCTTGTTTTTGTCACCACAATGTGCATCCACTTCATCATTTCCCTGCTGCCAATGGTGCTTCTTACCCAACTGGATCAGTAGATTGCTGTCAGAAGAGTGTGCTGGTGCTGCTCACTAAGTTTCAAGAAGGGTTCCTGCTATTCTGCCAGCACCTCAATCCTCATCTAATATGGCAGACATGTGGCTTTAACTGAGCCACTGGAGTCCACACTCTAGTCTCTCTATATATTGAATGCTATACTACACACTCAGAGTGAAGAGATCACATAGTGTTCCTGGCTGTGATCTCCAAAAATGGCCTCTGATTGACCAACAAAACTCTGTACAATTTTGAAATCTAACCCACTGAATAGTACGCCCTGAATAGTGGCCAAATAGTGGACAATTGAGAACATTCATTTAAATATTCGGCAAGCCTACTATTTGTGGCATTTGGGAAACACTATTCAGTCCATGCACAGCCCTATTATTTTGCAATTTCTTGCAGCAAGCAATTAATAAAATTGGCATGCACAGTCTCCTTGTAAGGTCTACGAATCTGCCAAATTTCATAGTATTGCATTCTCTAGTTTTAAAGTTTCACGGGCTTAAATTTGTAGTTTGCATTTTTGCAAAATGTATTTTTTAAATCTTGTGAAAGTTTAACTACTTTTAATTCAATCCCATGTAAAGCAGCAACTATGAACTTTTTCAGAAATGACCATGTTGTATAGTAGTTTAAATGCTTCAACTCTAGTTAAATTTGGATGTGTTTTACAATTAGAGGGAAATAACTGAAATTAACATTTTGGCAACATGTTTGGTAGGCTATAACCATTTGAAGCTAGAAATCTGAAACTATGCACATATACAAATGTAGCGATAACCTGTATATAGGTCAAAGTTGATAACATTTTGATGAATACTATGAAAATTATACTAAAATTACAGAAATCTAAATTTTGGCAAACTGGCTACCTATAACTCAGCTCCCACTGAAGCTTAAGACTTACAACATGCTGTATATACCCATGTTTTTTGCTTCTCTAAATCCATACATTGTGGAGAAATTTGGATAAGAAATGTTAAAATTATCTCAAAAATAACTGAAAATTTAATTTTGATTAAATGTTTGGCCACACATACCTCTGCCCCTTTCAACCTAAAAATCTCAAATTTGACAGATACTTATATTTCATTGGGTTCTATATATGTTCCAAGTTTGGTGTTACTTGAATGTGAACTTTTAAAATTATAGTGACATAACTGAAATTTAAAATTTGGCAGAATTCCATGGAATGTTCATGAATTTCTGCAGAATTTGACAGAATCAGAATTGTCATTCCATGCACATTCCACAGGCAGAAGTTTATATTCCACACAGCTGTACTATAGATAGGTATGCTGCATTTTTGGAGTGAATTCAAAAACTGTTTGGGTAATACTAACTATATTATGACTAGATATGTAGTGGCCTAGCCACATTTTTCTATTTTCCTGCAGTTTGCAGTTTCTAGATAAAGTGATATTTGTAACACTGCTACTATCCATAGTGAGATCTGTATCAGGAGATTTTATTATATTTTTGAAGTGAGAATCAAGCTTTGCAAGAGTAATATATATTTTCGATACCATTTCTTGAAGCCACAGGTCATACTGTAATATGGAGATCCACAGTTTGGGAGGAGTCAGCCTATAAGTTATAAGTTATAGTTATCCTAATTCTTGTGAGTTTGAAAATGATGTCTTGTACTGCTCTGAATTCAAAACTAGCATAAATAGTTGATTTTCCAGCTTTTCTTGAAGATTCTCCTAAAGCAGTTTTTAATCAGCATTATATATTTCATTGTTTGACTGTTAGTCATTACAAAGATAAAACAGTATGGATTAAAGAGATCTGACAAGTAAAGATTTTACTAAAAGCTAAATCAGTTTGGATTGAATGGGTTCTTGTGTGAAACTACCAGTTTGTGTGCTGATTATCTTTGGGTGCACTCTGAATGTTTTAAAGATAATTAGCAGGTTCTTTGGTGCTAAACTGAATGTTGCAATTAAGTTGCCCCTGACGAGTTCTCTAATTGCATGGAAACTTTGGTCCAATAGTTCACCAGTGCCAACAAGCCTACTATTGTGAAATGAAGCTGATTTTTTTCAGTTACGCTAATATCCTTATAAGGTCATATTTCTGTCAGTATGATTATTAACAGATTCTATAATTCCTAATATTTTATTGATGACATGAAACTTTCAACAACTACTTCAATGTCTCATTGGGGGTTTTAGTATCTTGTTTTGTATGTTAACTTCTTAGTAAAGAAAATCAGTTTTAACTGATATATTGTGAACTTGCTATCAATTTTCTCCATCCAGTGGAGAATCTTTTCCAAACACTGAGCCAGGAAATCCAGTGAGTGAAGGATGTCAGCTATACCTGGGTAAGACTCAGAGTAGGCTTGTGATTGACATCCTGAAGTTGAGCACAAAACAGGCATATATAGTGTGCACTGGTGAATAGGAGACTGAAATTGAACGGGATTCAAGTGTTAGTAATAGCCTTGATGTTTCAACAGACATCTCTTGCTGAGTATTTACAGCTTGAATGAATACTTTTGCTCATTATTCACAAAAGAAGATGAGGAGGAGTTACCTAAACCAGACAATAGAAGCACTCTGGGTGGGGGTGGGGGTGACACCAGTCCATTTACAGAAGAAAGAGTCCTGAAAGAACTCCTAAAACTTAAGGTTGACAGGATTCACACCAGAATCCTAAAAGAACTAAGGGAGGACCTAGTGAAACCACTGACCACACTTTTTAACAAATCATGGGAGGACTGGGTGGTACCTGAGGACTGGAGGAGGGCAGATGTGATTCCCCATTCACAAAAGTGGGAGCAAGGCAGAAGCAGGAAACTACAGACCTGTAAGTTTGACCTCAGTGGTAGGGAAAATAATAGAATCACTTCTGAAAGAAAGAATTGTTGAGTACCTAGAGGCTAGCAGGGCACAGGACCAAAAGCAGCATGGATTTACAGCAGGAAGGTCATGTCAGATGAATCTAATAGATTTCTTTGACTGGGTGACCAAAGTACTAGACCAGGGAGGGGCTGTGGATATGGCCTACCTAGACTTTAGCAAGGCATTTGACACAGTCCCGCACAAAAGATTGATAATCAAGTTAGCCAGCCTGGGAGTGGGTCCCAGGGTGGTAGCCTGGGTAGCATACTGGCTGTACAACAGGACACAGAAGGTAATAGTGAATGGAACACATTCCGAAGAAAATGGGGTCACTAGTGGAGTACCTCAGGGCTCAGTACTAGGTCCAATCCTCTTTAACACCTTTATAGGTGACATTGCAGAGGGTCTGGAGGGAAAGGTATGCCTCTTTGTAGATGACACAAAGATCTGTAACACAGTTGATACACAAGGGGGGCAGAAAGGATGAGAAGGGACTGGGCAAGGTTGGAGGAATGGTCAGAGATATGGCAACTTAGATTCAACACAAAGAAGTGCAAAGTAATGCACCTGGGAAACAAAAACCCAGGAGAAGAGTACACAATAGCAGGGGAGGTACTAACAACAACAAAAATGGAAAGGGACCTGGAGGTAGTCATATCAGATGATCTAAAGGTGGGTAAGCAATGTGAGAAGTCAGTAAGGAGAGCCATGGGGATACTGGGATGCATAAGAAGGGGCATCACAAGTAGAAAAAGGGTAGTGGTTATCCCTCTGTACAGACAGTTGGTGAGACCCCATCTGGAGTACTGTGTGCAGTTTTGGATACCTCATCTACGCAAGGACATAGACAGGATGGAAGTCCAGAGGAGGGCAACTAAAATGGTGCAGGGTCTGCATCAGAAACCATATGAAGAGAGAGTGAGAGCTTAACATGTATACCCTTGATGAAAGGAGGGACGGGGGGACATGATAGAAATGTTCAAGTACCTCAAGGGATCAACAAAGTCCAGGAGGGTAGCATCTTTCAGAAAAAGAGATGTTTAAGAACAAGGCACAATTTAAAGATAGAGGGGGGACAGTTCAGGGGTAATGTGAGGAAATTTTATTTCACGTACAGAGTGGTGGATGCATGGAACCGCCTTCCTGGAGAGGCTGTGGGGTCTAAAACAGTGGAGGAATTCAAACATGCATGGGACAGACATAAGGCAATTATAGTGGGGGGTGGCAGGAAGTAGGCTGTTGGTTAACTAAAATCTGCAGCTTATCCAGTAGGTAGGGAAATGGGCAGACTGTGTGGGCCAAGTGATCCTTATCTGCCGACAAAGTCTATGTTTCTATGTTTCTTCGGGTGTAGATTTTGTGCCTTTCATCAGTGCAGGACTCATGAGGGGAGGTTGCTAATCCTCCTGCATCTTCTATATCTGGACTAGTTGAAGCAGAGAAAATAGGCTTATGAATGGGTCAGCACCTCTGGGAGATAATATCACAGAAACAGAATATTTCAGCAGAAAAAAGCCACTGGTCCATCCAGTCTTCACTGTTTTTCCCTATCCTACTCTAGACCTTGTGTTTAGTTAGGATTATTGGCCTCACCTCTTCTTACCCCCTGCCTTATTGCTTTCCCTGCTAATTATTAATCCTTTTACTTGGTCTCAGCCATGTTTGAAATCATTAATGGCTCTTGCACCCACCACCTCTGCAAGTTGGCTTTACCATGCCTCTGACTTCCCACAGACTGGCAAGAAATCCAAACTGGATTTTATTTTCATGTACCAAAGTGCTGGTTTCATTTGATAATTCAGTAAAAAATAGCAGGCAGCAGCAGATTGGATCTGAATTTTCATCAGTGCTCCACTTGGACCCATAGCAAACCTTGCTATTGTGTGCTCCACAGCTCAACCACTCTTTCTGTAAAGTAAAACTTTCTCACATCCTTCCTGAAACTACCCCCTCCCCCCACCACCACCACTGGCTTCTACTTATTCCCCAAATTTGCTTGACTTGCAAGTACTGCTGCATATTTCTGAACAATCTACCATGCTCATTCCTTTCAGGATCTTGAAGGTCTCTATTATATCTCCCCTCTCTCTTTTCTGGTCTCCAGTGAGTACATGTTCAGGGCCATAGGCCAATAATCATAGGATATGCACTGCTGGCCCTGAATCATTTTTGTTACCTATGCTACAGTGTCTGCAGACTTTCTTTGTCTTTTCTTAGGTGGTGAACAGAGAACTGGGTACAGTATTCCAGATGTAGCCTCACCAAAGATCTAGAAAGGCAGTATCACACCCTTTCTCCTGCTATCAAACTCCCCCTCCCAATACACCTTAACATCCAGGATGCCTTGCTGTAGGGCTTGCTACATTGGCTACATTGATTTAAGGAGTTACTTCTGATGACTTCCAGGTCACTTTCCTCAATGTCAGTGTCCAGCTTAACTCCTCCTATCCAATGTTACTTCCTAGGTTTCTTCTCCACTATGTGCAGTAGTTTGCACTTTGAGTTGAATTTCAACTGCCAAACTTTGGAAAACCTCTCTAATCTTTGCAGGTCCCTCTGCAGCTGCATAATCCCTTCCTCACTGTCTATCCTGCCACAGAGTTCTGTGTCATTTGTGAAGATACATAGCCTTCCTTGAAATCCTTCTCCTATGTCACCGATGAACATATCAAAAAGGATCATCCCAAGGACTGAACTCTGTTGCCTCCCACTAGTGACTTCCCTCTCCCCTGACTTGCCCCATATACTACCAACCTCTGCTGTCTCCCCAGTCAGCTTTCCACCCATCTAAGTTGATTCTTCACTGCCATTTATTTATTTATTTGTTGTTGGTGACTGGGTTAGTATACTAGACATAGTATATGCCTGTTTTTAGATTTTCTTACTTCTTCAGCAATCTTCTGTTACCAAATCCTCTTACTTCTTCAGCAATCTTCTATGTGGCAAAGAGTCAAATAATTTGCTGAAGTTGAATTAGAGAAAATCCACTGCTTGTCCTTTGTCCACTGCCCTAGTTTCCCAGTGACAAAATACTGTCACGTTGGTTTGACATGACCTCCCTCCCATGAACCTGTGTTGTGTATTATCCCTAAAGTTCTGGAGATCCCATCTCCACAAATACATAGACAGGGTGGAGGCTATCCAGAGGAGGGCAACCAAATGGTGCAGGATCTGCACCAGAAGATATATGAAGAAAGACTAAAGGAGCTTAAGATGTATAGCCTCGAGGAAAGGAGGGAGAGGGGGGACATGATAGAAACATTCAAATACCTCAAGGGAATCAACAAAGTCCAAGAGGGTAGCATCTTTCAGAAAAATAGATGTGTAAGAACAAAGGGGCACAATTTGCAGATAGAGGGGGGACAGCTAAGAAGTAATGTGAGGAAGTATTTCTTCACAGAGCGGGTTGAAGATGCATGAAATGGCCTTCCTTAGGAGGTCATAGAGTCAAAAACAGTGGGGGAATTCAGGAATACATGGGACAGACATAAGGCAATTCTAGTGGGGGGTAGGAGGAAGTAGGGGCTGTTGGTTAACTAGGATCTGCAGCTTATCCGTTAGGTAGGAACATGGGCAGACTAGGTGTCCAAGCAGTCCTTATCTGCCATCAAATTCTATGTGTCTATGTTTCTATCCCAGAGCCCATTTCTCATAAGGTATTCTGCTAGTTTGTCTTTGACTAATGTCTTCATTAGTTCACTTGCTGTGGAAGTAAGACAAACAGGTCTATGGTTTCCTGGTTCCACAGTCTCCTTCCTTTGCAGAGTGAGACTACATTGGCTACCCTCCAATCTTTCAGAACCACCTGATTATATTGAGTTATTGAATAACCTCACCTGGGGTTCAGCCAGTTCCCTGAGGTACACCCCATACAGCCCTGGAGCCATGTCAGTTTTCAATGTTGCTAGTCTTATTCTGACCCTTTCTCCCCAAAACACCACCTGTCCAATTTCTGGGATCCTTCTTGCAGCATCCTTTATGCTGATTTCAGGCAGGAGCCCACTGTCCTCTACTGTGAACAAAGAGCAAAAATAGTAATTGAGAATGGCTGTTTTCTGTTCAACCCCCTTCATTACCCTGCTCCTCCATCAGCCTAATAATTCTTTCCTTCATCTTCTTCTTCTTACCCTGATGCATCTAAAGAACTGTTTCTCCCACTGACCCTCTCTGCAATATGTAGTTCTGTGTGTGTTTTTGTGCCCCTGATTGTCTTTGTGGCCTCCCTTTTCCTTTACTGGTATACATGTCATTCATCATCTCCCTCTCTCTTTGTATCCAATGAAGTCTATGCTTTAGACCTCACTACCTCTCCAACCTTCTACAAGAACCAGATTGGTCCCTTGTGCCTATTGCTCTTTGTAATTGTTTTCAGGCACGACTTAGCTGCCTCTAGAATGGCTATTTAATTCATCCCCACCTCTTTTTCATCTTCCTGTTTTCATCCCTATGCACTTAACTAGTTTCTTCATCTGATCAAATCTGCTGTTCAGAAATTTAGAACCACATCCTTTGATTAGGGTATGCTGGTGCCCAGGGCCAGTTCAAGCCAAATGGTATTATGGTCACTGGACTCCTGAGGCTCCTCAACCCTCACCCCACCTACCATTTCTGAGTCTGTGAGAAGCACATCAAAAATGGCAGTTTGCCTTGTGGGTAGTGGTGGCTAAAGTTGGAAAAAAATTGCTTCTTGAAATAATTCATGAATTCTAAGCAATTTGCAAAGTAAATCCATCTTGTGACATGCCAAATCACTGTATAGGGCTAAGCTCACAGACTGCAATTTTAGAACCTTTACTAGAGAAGTGAGGCCCACAAACAAAGTTTGCAATGTACTGTACTATGGGATTGGAGGTCCCACGGTACTGAAATGAGTTATATTCCATAAGAAGGCTGTGTTGAGTGCATTCTTCTGAAGAGAGAGTTGGGAGAAGTCGGTCACTTCTTGTCTGAGAAAAAGAAAACGTTTACATCCATCTGAAAACAAAAACCATTTGAAACCAAATTACTCATAAAACCTCTAAAATCCCTCAGAAAGCAAACCTTTTGAAATTAAACTAAACTTTCTCACACAGAGCCCCATATTCAATAGTTTCAGGCTGCATCATGCAAGTGCCTGCACCGCACAACTGATATGAGCTGGCACAAAATAATGGTATATTCAGAGGATGCACTGTGAGATGTGATCGTGCATGTCTGGCTGACTATCCTGAACATGTGTGATCTCACAGTGGGAGATGCGTGTAGTGGCAGGTGACCTGAGCCCTATGCTGAGCATAGGGAAATGTGCGATAGGCGGCCACATGCGCAGTGTGCAAAATTGCAATATTCAGCCAGGATATGCAAATGGGCTCATTGCACATTCTGAGCCCATTGCCCACATGCACAGCTCATTACAGAAATATATCCAGGTCATTTGCATACCCCAGACATGCACAGTTTCAGCTTTGCAGGGCTGGCCTACTACCCCACAAAGGTGAACATGAGGTACTGCAGCCTAGCTGGTAGGTGTGATGGAATGTTTGTGTGTTGATGGGTGGACTGCATTGTCCTGGGAACAGTGCTATTACCCATAGCCATGTGCAGGGTCAGACTGGGGTACAGGGGGCCCACATGGACAGTGGCCACAGGGGCCCACCTGGACAAGCAATAGGGAAGGGCACAGGGTGACATAGTCTGATTGGTATACCACATGCATGTGATACACCAGCTCCTAATACAGTGTACAGTGACCTGCAGTACCCCCCCCAGTATGAGAGGAACATGATAATAACTTCAAGAAATGGTAGTGTGCAGAGGATGACCAGGTACCTGAGTGGGTGGTCCCACCTGTGTGAATCTATGGTATACCACCATGGCTATGTGGCACAGGCCAGTCCCTGTCCCATGCCAGACTGCCACACATACCACCTGGCTTACTGGGCACCATTGCCCCAGACATCAGCATGGGTACATGCTAACACCGGTTGGCAGCCTGAAGGTCTTATGAGTGTAGAGATGGGTGAAGTGATTCGTGGAGTGAAGGCGAATTCCCTGAGTGCTCCACAACATGAAGCAGAGTACTTCACATTATGATGGGTAATGAGAAGTCCATTGAAAACAATGAATTTGTGTTACTACACCTTCCCAAACCACTACTCCACCAATTCTTAATGCAAAGTACATTGAAAACAATGCACTTCAAATCACTTTGCCTTGTTTTTAAGCTCCAGAGACAAATTTTGCAGTGATTCATGGGATTTCAGGTCACATGGGATCTAGATTGTTCTGCACAGCCTCAGTTTGGGGTAGTGTATGTATGAAGTTGTAGGAGACATTCTGCTCTGAGAGCTCTTTGTGAATCAAACCTTCTAAAAGCTGTTAAAAAAGCCTTTCTGAGACATTTTTTTTTTTTTGCTGAAACTTTAGTTTTTCAATTATAGGAAACCCTCCTGTGCTCATATCATTGAACGTTTATTGTTTGGGTATGGATTTTGAATGTTAATGTACAACATTCAGTCTGTGTACTAAGAGACAGTGGAAGTGTGATTTGGGGGAGGGGCGTAACTGTGATGTAGGTAGATTAACTTGGAGAAAAAGACAGTGCTTTCTGTTTTGGTGATATTTTTCTTGTATAACTGTGTTAATGTACACATAGTAATATTTTCATTATTTCTTGCCATTTTTTTGCTGATTGTTGTGGTACAGCAGTGCATAATTTTAGTTTGTTTAAAATAAGTGGTTATATTAATGAAATTTTCAATTTGCTATGCATTACTTAGTGTGTGTTTGAGTATGTGTGTGACGTGTGTCATTAAATCAGACACCTTTTATTGTGCCACTTAATTTCAGCAATGTGAACCTGCTATCCACTTCAGCTGTGTGATTTTTGTACTTCTTTGTGGTATCTTTACTGGTACTAGTACCAGTGACTGTTACTGCAGCAGTGCAGTACACTGCCCCCCCTACCATGGCCCACCCCAACTGGCAAAGGTATTCTTTTCCAGATTTGAATTTTTGAAGGTGAGCACTGGTTAGGTGTTGTGCCTTTGTGTCTGTATCTCTTCAGTGCGCAGTGCAATCTTAATCTGTCTGTGCATTTGCATCTCTTTAGAGACCAATCTCCATCTGTAACTTAAGTCACAGTTGTTTCTTTGGCTTCCCTTCAGAGTACTGGACAGGTGTGGTGCATAATTCTGCATGAACATTGTACTCATTAATATGCGTTTTTAAGTCAGGACCATCATCACGAGTTACTCATGATGCAAATCACGTTCTTCAACATCACGGTCACAAATGCAGCCACAAATCACAATTCACGATCAGGTCATGAATCACAAGATTAATTTTTTTACTAATTACCTGGATGTATTGTAAGCCTGTTTTGTATTATCTCTCCAGGTTTCAGCACTACACCATTGTATTTATTGATACGTGTTTTTAAGTCTGGGAGTTTTAAGCTACAGTTCATTGGGAAAGTACAGCCATAGGCATTCGCATTCCCAATACAGTTTCATACTGGTTATCTCACTCCATCCACACCGAATCACGTTTTTCATTTTCACGGTCACAAATGTAGTCACAAATCCCGATTCATGATCATGTCATGAACTACAACATTAATTTTTTTTCTAGTTACTTGGATGTATTGTAAGCCTGTTTTGTAGTATCTCTCCAGGCTTTACCACCCCACCATTGTACTCATTAATTCGTGTTTCTAAGTCAGGGAGTTTTGTGCTGCAGCTCAGCAGGGAAGTACAGCCCTAGGCATTCACGTTCCTTCCTACACAGCATGTGAGTTACAGTACTATAAGTAGTGGTGGGCTAACTGGCCCCAATTCGCTCCATGAAGTGATTCACGGAGCAACGCGGAACCCTGGGAGTACTCCACAATGTGAAGTGGAGTATTTTGCATCATAATGAGGAACGCGAAGTCCATTGAAACCAATAACTTTGCGTTATTTCGCCTTCCCCAAACCACTTCTCCACCAATTTTAAGGTGAAGTACATTGAAATCAATGTAATTCGCCTCACTTCACCTTGTAATTGAGCTCCAAATGAAATTCTGCAGTGATTCATGGGATTGCAGGTCACATGGGCTCTAGATTGTTCTGCACAGCCTCAGTTCTGGCCTGGGTATTGTGTGTGTAGTGACAGCTTGAGACAGTTTGCTCTCAGAGCTCTACGATTCAAAACCTCTAAAAGCTGTTTAAAATGCCTTTTTGAGTCATTTTTTGTTTTGCTCAAAATTTACTACATCGATTGTAGGAGACCCTTCTGTGCTCATATCATAGAGTGATTATTGTTGCGTGTGGATTTTGAATGTTAATTTAGAACAGTCAGTCTGTGTACTGTGAAGTGTGCTTTGCAGGAGGGGCATATTTGTGGTGTACATACATTAACTGGGAGAAAAAGGCAGTCTGTCTGTTTTGGTTATATTTTTCTTGTATAACTGTGTAAATGTACACAGTAATATTTTCAGTAATTCTTGACTTTTTTTGCTGATTGTTGTGGTGCAGTAGTGTATAATTTGTCTGTTTAAAACATTTGGTTATATTACTAAAGGTTTTCAATTTGCTACGCAATACTTGTAGTGTGTGTGTGAGTGTGTGTGCAATGCGTGCCATTAAATCAGACACCTTTTATTGTGCCATAGAGTAATTGCAGCAGTGTGAACCTGCTATCCACCGCACCTGTGTTAATTTTTTATACTGCTTTGTGGTATCTTTACTGGTAGTGGATTGTTACTGCTGTGCACTAATCCCCCAACTGGCAAAATGTATTCCTTTCCAGATCTGGATTTGTGACTTGTGTGCGCTAGTTAGGTGGTGTTGTGCCTTTTCGTATGCATCCTTTGAGTGCGCAGCACAATCTTAATATGTCTGTGCATTTGCAGTGCACCATTAATTCTGGGAGACAGCATCTTTTGTTACGCTCTCATTTCACTTTGTCAGCACTGGGCAATTTTCTGGATGCAAGACAGTAGCATTTCATCAGGACTGGGGAATTTTCTGGACATAAGATAGTAGCATTTTGGGGATGCACATTAATTCTGGTGACTCTGTGTGTGACCACTGTGCACTTGACTGAGTGTGCCATTACTTCTGGGAGATTTTGCATTTCTTGTTATGCTCTCATTTCAGTTCATCAGCACTGGGGAGTTTTCTGAACACAGGATAGTAGCACTTTGGGCATGCACATTAATTCTGGTGACTGTGTGGGTGGGGTGCTGCCAATATTGTTGTCACTCCACGTTACTTTGCGTTTAAAGTAGAATGACAACACAAAATAATAATAACAAGGTGAAGTGAGCTTTTCCTATGGGGGCACTCTACGTAGCGAAGTGACAATGCGAAGTGGCCACTTTGTGTTCACTTCGCAGGTGGATTTTAAATTCTCTGCATCTCCATATGGGTGCAGGCCATGTCCCCTGGTACATGTGCTGCAGTGTGGCCCACTGCTCTGCTGATGTGCTAGGGGGGCACAGGACAGCACTGGCATGGGGCATTTGGGTGTCTATGTCCTGGATGTAGTGTGGAGAATGCCTCTCTGGTGTGCCGGCACCTTTGGCTTTGGGTACTTCTATCCTGGCATGACTGCTGTGTATGGGTGCCTGGAGTACATCCTGGTGCACCTCCGAGGGCTGTCTCTGGCTGGCCTGTCTGCAGTTCTGTGGCCTTCCTGTGGGATGCTGGATGATTTAGGCCACCCTTTTGTCTGTCTATTTTTGTATGGCACACTTCTGGGATACATGGCAGACACGCCACATATTTTGGCTGAATATACAGATGCATGGCATATTCATGTACCTGCCCCCTTTTCTGCACTGCATACATTATTTCTGCATGATCACACATTTGAAAATGTGTGACACATCTCTCCCTCTCAAATATCGTGCTTTTGTGCATTTTCTGAGATGTGCCGTGCTTCTCCATTTTGGACTCATCTCCTTTGAATATGTGGGCCACATTTTCAAGAGGGTTCTCTGTTGTTAAATTTGTGCAGTTTGCTTCTATTTTTGTTGATTATTTAATTTAAAATAATTATTTTGTTTTGCTGTGGGGGAAGGAAAGGATTTCAGTTAGAAAGATGTCCCAGAAAGATCAGCACTTGGAGCATCATTGACTGAGCTCACTAGTCTGTGTGCAGTAGATGCTTCATATTTTTTCCTCAGTCTTTCATTTTAATTATTTATGATCTGTGGTCTGTGATTTCTTATTTTATTTCTGTAGATTGGTGTTGTTAAGAGAACTATTTTATCAGTTTCTTTCTATATTAGTTTGTTTCTTAGTTTAGTTCTTAAAGTGACAATGTTCTGTTACTTACACTTAACTTAATTACCCCTGTCTGTCTTGTTAATTCCCGTAGTGTAAAAACATAAAATTTGGGAGGTGGTTTTACTGTAGCTACTATTAGCTCAGTAAACTGTTTTCTTTTTTTTTTTCAGATCACACTGCTAATCCCTTAGGGGAGGTGCTGTCCGCTGCTGCTGCTGCTAGTTAGTTGCACTGCAGGATTTATTTAAATGTTTTCCTCACAATATTATAAAAATAAATATATAATTGGAAAGACCTGAGTGAAGTTAATTTGGGAAATGTATTATTGGAGGCTAACATTAACTATATTCCTCTGGTGTTAACCCTGGAAGAAGTCCAGAGTGAAATAAACCAGCAAAAAAATACACAAGGCACGAGACCCACATGGGATACCTGCAGAATGATTCCTGTCGCATATTATTTGCTGAACAGTGACTCTAAACCCTCTGTGTAACTCAATATATTATAATCTGAGGATCCCCAAACATTGGGAGGATGGGCTAATTGTGCCTGTATGTAAAAAAGTTGTGTCAACAATCCTAACTATCCCCCTATATCAGTACTATGTATTTGTCTGAAAATTTACACTTGCGTTCTCTTTATGTATGTAGAGTGCTGGGACAGACAATGACAGCTGATTTCTTATGCACAAACAGAATTCCAGGAAGGTTTTTAGTACCATGGATCACATGTTTACTTTAATTAATTTGATAGAAAAATACACCACAGTAAAAAATGATGTTTTGTATACCACTTGCTTGGATTTATGATCAACATTTGATAATGTGAACAGGAACATCCTATGGAACCTTCAAAAAATCTTGGGATTAACAGCAGTCTCCTTATATTATTAAAAATAACCCAGCCCTTGATCAAGCACTCCTGCTGAAGCAGCCCCAGCTCTCTGCATAGCCAGCCATGACAAAACTTCTGCCCACCTGCCCAGAACAAGGACACCCAGTCCTTGATCGGGCACTCCTGCTTAAGCGGCCCCAGTTCTCTGCATAGACAGCCATGCTGAAATTCCTGTCTGCCAGCCCAGAACAAGATCACTCAGCCTTTGATTGGGCACTCCTGCTGAAGCAGCTCTAGCTCTCTGCATACCCGGCCACACCAGAACTTCTGCCCACCTGCCCAGAACAAGTTCAACCAGGCCTTTATCGGGCACTCCTGCTGAAGCAGCCCAGCTTGCTACATAGCTAGCTATGCCAAAACTGCTCCCTGCCCACCCAGAACAAAGTACGACCACTAAGTCCCCCTGGGAAGCAAGGCTGTCGAGCTGCAAAGCTGATTGGCTGCTGAAATCTTTACCTGAATCCTCATCGGCTGCTTAATGAGTCCTGCATTTGGCACCTTTTCTAAACTGCTCTGCTCAGCTTTTTAGGTCCAAGTTGTAACCAGAAAGGGTATTTTGGGGCTTACACAGTAAAACTGCATTGTTGAAATCAGTGAATTGTTGTGCTTTAATCTTGAACCTCTCTGTCCTGTTAGAGTAGTGAGTTAGGCCGTAATTTGAAATCAGTGACTTGCTGTGCTTTTAACCTTAAACTTCTCTGACCTGTTACAGCTTTGAATTAGAGCTGAAATTATTAAGAACCCTTAGCTGCTTAATTCATTGATAAATTTTACAGTGTTAGTCAAGCTTTTCTTACTTTTGTGTGCCCTCTGCTAAATTCTCTCTCTCTGTCTGTCTCTCTCTCTCTCTCTCCTGCTATTTCCCTCTCCCTGCTACCTCTTTGTATTCTCAGCCCCCTGCTAATTTTATGTCTATTGCTATTTTCTCTTCCTGCTACCACACTGTGTATTTTCGGTTACTGCAGTCCTAGTCTCCCCTTCCCCCAATCTTGTTAAATCTTTCCCACCTATTGTTCTCTTTGTGTGCCTGGTGCCACTAATCCAAAATCCCCCCACTTGAAATTCCCCTTCTACCGGATCTTCCCCTCCTACTTCTCTCACTCCCTCCTTCACCCTTTTGTTTGTCCCCTGACCTGCCCCTGACTATGCCTTGAGCCACTGTTTCATGGCCTGTTACTTAATTCTCTCCCTCTCTATTCTCTCCACAGATCACCCAGCCCTTGGTTGGGCACTCCTGGTGAAGCAGCCTCAGCTTTCTGCATAGCCAGCTGTGCCAAAACACCTGCCTGCCCACCCAGAACAAGGTATGACTGTTAAGCCCCCGGGAAGCAAGGCTATCGAGCTGCAAAGCTGATTGGCTGCTGAAATCTTTAAAGGACTCCTCATTGGCTGCTTAATGAGTCCCATATTTGGTGCCTTTTCTAACTGCTCTGCTAAGCTTTTTGGATCCAGGTTGTAAACAGAAAGGGTATTTTGTCCCACTCTCCCTCCCTTGCCCCGACCTCTATTAAATAAGCTATTGCCCTGTCCCTAGCTCCTCCTCTCTCTCTATATCTCTCTCTCTCTCTCTCTCTCCCTCTCTACACTGTGCCACACCTCTGTGACATCTCTCTAATGTGATGCAAGGACAATCTTGTACTAGTTCAATACATGCTCTGAAGTCATCGGTTAGCTTATCTATCCCTTTTAGCCCATCCATTGAGCGATTCCTCTCTTGCTTGACTGCAGTTTAACCCAAGTGGAGTCGAGATTACCAACCCCATCCTCAGTAATACCTAATTCTCCCAGTCCTCTTCTAATTTATATAGTCTACACCAAGGTTTCTGAGAGTCCCACTGCTCTGCTTAGGAATCTCCAAATCCTGGACAGATCACCAGGACTTTTTCTCCTTCTCAACAAAATGGTTCTGCCCAAGCCTTTCCTATACATTGTCCTTGCCTCTTACCTCCTCACACAGGCCCTCCCAGCTGCCTACCCAAATAAAAACTCCCAAATGTTCTCAGAATTGTATGTCTCTCAATCAAGCTCCTCCTGTCTGCTCCCCAGCAGGGACCCTGTTACTCATCAGCATGCCCCGCCCCTTGTCAGTCCTAGCATCCTTCATCCATAGATGTTAACTGCTGCAGCACTTATCAGGGCAGTCAGATCTGCCCCAACTTCCATCCTATACACCAGAAGATTCAAATTCACTGCTGCATACTCCTTCCTTCTCCTCCTCATTCTGCTTCTATCTGGAGACATTGAAACCAACCCGGGCTCCCAGGCAGGGCTACAACAGCTAAGCTCCCACAAAGACCTCTCCATTGTCCATGTTAACATCAGAAGCCTACTACCTAAAATTGACCAGTTAACCTGCTGAATTGCTAAGCACTCTCCTGATATCCTGTGCCTGACTGAAACCTGACTCTCCACAAGGATCCCTGACTCCTTCCTTAACTACCTGAATTATACTCTACTCTGGCAAGTTCATGGCAAACGTGGTGGTGGAGTAGCCATCTATACAAAACAACCACTCTCGTGCATGGCTCCGTATAATGAATTGCTCCCAGGCTCCCATGAAGTCCTTTTTGCACAACTCACCGAACCTGCCTCTGTCCCTCTATTTATTAGGGTTCTTTATGCCTCTCCCCGTCTTGCACATGAATCACTAGTCTACACCCTAACAACCCTTCCTGACGTGACCCCCAAAGGGGAAATCATTCTGCTAGGAGATTTCAACCTGGATTGGCTTGCCCACTCCTCTAAACCCCACATCACCAACATAGAGTTCCCTCAATCTGACCAAACTTCTAAATGCACCCACCCACTACAATCCCCACTCCCAAAACCACTCTCTAATTGACTGGATCCTCACCACACATCCCCACAAGGTAACCTCATCTGACACCCTCGCAAATGCACTAAGTGATCACTGCATTACATACTGCATAAGAAAATCCTACCCACCCAAATCTGCCCCGTGGTACATAAACCCCTGCTCCCTAAACACATTGGACTCTGAATCCCTAATAACCAGCCTCTGTCACACCAACTGGCATCATGTGTATGCTGCCCCTAATGTTGAAGTTGCCCTTTTCAGCTTCCTGCTCACCTTCACAGACATCTGGGACTCCCACACCCCCCTGAAAAAGCTCAGGGTGAAAAAGTATCACCATAAATGGATCACGGCCCCCATCCTCACCTTATGCAAGGCCAGGGACAAATCCTGGTCTATTTTCAAAGCCCTTCCTTGCCTTAAAAACAGACAGGCCTACAACACCATCTGCAGTGCATGCACAAAGACAGTAAGACAGGCAAAAGCCAGCTTTTTCAAATTGCAACTGACCCACACCCATCCTTCCAAATTCAGGAATGTAATTCACTCACTCCTTGATCCTCCAGGACAACTCAGCACCCCTGTTTTCAAACAGCATATCCAGCCCCTTACAGATCCTATTAGCACAGATAATACCCTCAATACATTTTTCACAACTTGCACCATGCCCCATGGCTCTACACCTAAAGCCTCTGCCTTCCCTCCACCCCTCTGTCACAACAACTTCAAATTCCCACCAGCCTCAGAACATGAAGACCTCAAAGCCCTCCAGTCACTAAATACCACCAAATCCAGCCCAGACGGGATCCACCCCAAAGTCCTGAAGATCTCTGCTCCCACAATAACAAAGCCACTTACCCATCTCTTCAACCTCTCCTTTTCTATGGGCACAGTTCCTCAAGCCTGGAAAACTGCCTCAGCCATTCCTCTTAATAAGGGAAGGGACTCCTCTTCACCCAGAAATTACAGGCCCATCTCTATCCTCCCTGCTCTTGCAAAGCTTCAGGAATCCCTGGCACACACCAGACTGGTGGAATATCTTGCTGCTAACAACCTCCTATTCCCCACATCATTCAAGCTTCAGGAAACAGCACTCCACTATCTCTTCACTCCTACATGTCATAAACCACATCCACACTACCTCTGACTGAGGCCTCCTTACTGCCGCAGTCTTCATCGACCTGGCCAAGGCTTTTGATTCCATATCCCATCACCTCCTTCTACAAAAACTTGAAGCGGCAGGCCTTGCTGCTATCAACTTATGATGGTTTAACTCCTACCTCTCCAACAGGTCACAATCTGATAGAATCACTGACCTGTCACCCCCCCAACCCTTGCAGGCATCCCACAAGGATCAGTCCTTGGCCCCATCCTCGTCTCCCTCTTCAGAAATTACTTCCCCATCTCTTGCACTGAATCCAGCCTACATATGTATGCAGATGACACTATCCTCTTTACCTCAGGCACATCGATATATGAATTTCAATCTACCCTCCAATGTGACTTCAACAACATGCAAAAATGGTCCCTGCTTAACCAACTAAAACTCAACACCTACAAAACTGTATCCATGCTTTTTGGCACAATGCAGAAAATTACCAGATCCGCCCCATCACTTCCCTGGATGGTACCCCTCTAGACCAGGTTAGCAAATATGAGTACTTGGGGGTTTGGCTAGACCCCCAATTATCTTTCACACCTCACAAAAATGCAACTATCTCAAAACACCACCCCAATCCCCATTTTTGATTACGTGGACGTGGTCTACTGACCTGCCTCTGCATCCACCCTATCCAAGCTTGACATCCTCCTGAATTCTTTTTGCTGCTTCGATACCAACTCACCCCCAAGAATGCATTACTGTTATGTATACTCCCTCCTGGGGATAGCACTGCTGTCCTTCAGGTGCCAAATCCACTCGCTCAACCTTATATCCAAATTCTGGATCAACTTGCTTCCCCCCTACCTAGTTGACAATCCCTTACTGCTCTCCGACACATCCTATGCACTGAGACACAGAAATGAAAGATATTTATTTTACCTTGTCCATCCTTGTCTTCTGGCAAATCTGCTTTCTCCTACTGGTTCCTCACCCTGTGGAACAAACTAACTCCCTCCAGTAGAAACTCCTCCTCTTACCTCACGTGCAAGAAACAACCTCTTGTCTCTGTCCTAGGTGAGTCTGTCACCACTTCCTGTTCCCCCTGGACCATACACTCTGAACTCACCTGCTTCTCCTCTCATCTTCATCACTCATTTGAAATATCCCTGCCATGTTTTCTATATTAATGTTCTTGTTTAGCAACTGTACAATGATGACCTCTGGATATGTCTTAACCTTAACTGTGTTAACATCTGCTTGATCTGTTTGTATTTCAATCTATTCACTTGTAAATAATATTATAACTTGTAAATAAGGTGTTAATACTCTGTCTTTGTTACTATATGTACTCCAATTTCCCCCCCACTCCTGGGTCGCACTTGGAAATGAGCCTTGGCTCAACGTGCCTATCCTGGTCAACAAATGTTTAAATAAATAAAAACTATTACATGTAAAAAAACAGCAGTGATGTAAGGATCACAAGAAGTGGTCTAGCTTCAAATAAGATTCCTATAGACAGAGGAGTTTAACAAGGCTTTCCTCCTTGAATGAGTATTATTTGATTTATAATAATTGGGTTTCATTTTCTCCCATAGGGAAACCCATGGTGTAACTTGCTGTTGTAAAGGAGTTTTTATAACACCAAACATACACTGGATTTTCCTTGCTCTACGCATCTGCCTGCCACAGCTCTTCCCTTTCTGACCGCTGACTGCTGTCCGCTGGAGAATTCACCACCACTCAGACTCAGTGGTAAGTTCTTTTTTTTTTAATCACAGTTCTAAATTTAAAAAAAAAACAAGTACCAAAATGAGAAAAAAGCTATCTTTCAGAAGCTGACCACGATGAAACCCAACCAGACAGCAGCTGACATGGGTATTTTTTTTATTTTATATAATTGCTGTGGTGAAAAAATGAAACCCAGCAATTATATAAAATAAAACTTGGGATGGTGGTGTGTAAAACTCAAGTTTTACACACACACTCAGTGTTGGATACTTGTACAAACCCCTCAAGCTTTGCTCTCAGGGTTTATGTAGCATGTGTGTGCAAAATTCTCATTACACACACTACCTCATACTTTATTTTTTATATATAGCAACACATGGTTTGATGCTTTGGAAGCTGTGGATACTTTTCCACCTAGAATACAAAATTGGTCAATACAGACTGGCATGCCAACCCAGTCATAGTGGTAGTGCTACCACTAGCAACACCAACCACCTGGGTTTGGAAGTGAGCCTGGACAGCAGAGGACTGGCCATGGGGGAAGAGGACTGAACTTCCCACAGACTGCTCTCCTCCTCTTTCTTGGGGGAGAGGGGAACCTCCTGGTGCTCACCCAACCCCTGGTGGAAGCCAGGGGTCTGATAGCTGATGCACGCAGTTCCTGGAGATGGCGCAGATGTTGGTGTACATATCCCTGATGTCCTTGCACATCCCAGCTCCCAGGGAGGAAACCATAAAGACTTGGTCCAAGCAGGATTCCACCCGCTTCATGCTACAGGTCCTGTACCACTAACCTGTGGTACCACCAGAGCCATATACCATTGTCTGATATAAAGAAGGGCCCCACTCCCAAAGGCCCCACCCTTTGGGGCAATCCAGGGTAAAACTCTGGATCAGTTGTGTCCCAGGGAGGTAG
This sequence comes from Neoceratodus forsteri, assembly GCA_016271365.2. NCBI lineage: Eukaryota > Metazoa > Chordata > Ceratodontiformes > Ceratodontidae > Neoceratodus > Neoceratodus forsteri. The sequence goes on along the minus strand of CM057449.1, from coordinate 601,416,808 downwards.
ACGATGAGGCTGGGCATGGTGGAGGACTGTTAGGGCCAGTCTCTTGTGGAGTCAAAAGGTACAGCAAATACAATAAAAATGACAGGTAGATCCAGTTATTAATGTACACAGATGAAGCTTGGACTTACACTGAATAAAGATAAATCTGAAATGTTAATTTTGGGGAAGAAAAAATAACTTTAATAAGCTTTTCAAAGATACAGTTTGAGAAGGCAAAGTTGATAAGAAACAGCCCCCAGATCACATGTCTAACTGTCTGCAGGTCACATGACGCAGGTAGGCAGTTAATTAGGCAGGAAGTCAGTGAACTAGTTTCATTTTCTCTCTGAGAAGGAGCTGTGTAGTCAGCACTGTGTGTGGACAGTGTGCTTTGTTCCATAAAATATAGATATTGAGCTTTTTTTTGTGCTTTTAAGTTTTTGGATTGTGTTGCCAAAGTTTTGCAGCTAGTTTGAGTTTATTTGAAAACTTCATTTAGTTAAAAAAGGTTGTTTATTTTGGTTACTTAGCTGTAGTTAGTGTAGTTTTAGTGCTAGTAGTTCTACAATTTTTTTTTGTTTTATTTTTGATTTACGTTCACTTTTACTTAATATGGAGAGAGGTGGACAATGTGATGGGCACCAGGGGCCCTGAATGTGCTGCGGCCTGGGGTGACCATTTCACCTTAACTGCAGCCTTCTTTCAACTGCGAGTGGTCCCTTACAGGCACAGCAGCACAATATTGAAAGTAGCCATGCGGTGCCAGAAGCAGAAGCAGCTGCTGCTAATGTTTCAATCATAGCCAGCTCTGCAGCACTGGAACAGCAGCAGGAACCATACCAGCAGCAACCACAACAGTAGCAGCAGCAACCACAGCAACAGTTGCTTGTTGCCCCTCCACCAGCTGTAGCACAGCAGGTGGAAATATGTGGTGCCACTCCACTGCCTGTGCCTGGTCCTGTCTGCAGCTTTCCCATCTGGCAGTTTTTTATCTGCCTCTCTGGCAACCCAAGGGTAGTGAGGTATAAGCTGTGTGATGCACTTGTATGTCAGGGACACAAGGGAGACCACTTGGGCACAGGTGGTCCTTGAATGCACCTTTTAGGACACCACCATGCTGAGTGGGAAGAAAAGCTGCAGGAGGTACCAGCCACTCCTGCAGCTGAAGCTGATGAAGCAGTACAGCATCTGCCTACATGTTATCACAGACAAATGGCCAGGGCAGCAGAAGTGGCAGCTCCTGCAGCTGCCCATGAATGCAACCCCTCACAACAGCCTGCCACACAGCCTGACCTGCTATGTTGTGGGCAGAGGTTCAAGCCATTGCAGATGCTCAATCAGATTGAGGGACAAAATTTGGATATAATCTGATTAACAACAATTTCTGGTGGTCATCTCCAGCCCCTACAGAACCAGTAAACAAATATTTATTTCACAAAATTTCCTCCCCAAAAAAACTGTCCTCTGCTTTTCCTTTTTTCTTAAGCAATTTTTTTTATTACTGCCTAAGTATTTAATATATGTTCAATTAGTGTTTTCTTACTCATGTTAATTTTGTTAATCCTGTATTTCTTCATGCTCAGAATACTAAATCTGATTCCCCACCTCTCCCAAATGCCCCCTCATCCCATTCTGCTTTCCACAATAGAAATGTTTTTGTTCTCACTCATTACTTTATTTTATTTAATAAGTCATGTGGTCGCCAGCTTTGCATATACTGCATGCTTTCATTTCATTTTAAATTGTGGTGCCAAAACTCTCTCTTAAGGGCACTTTTATTTCAGAGTGCATTGCTGCACCACAGTTTCACCTGTAATGAAAGCACTCAGCATCTGCTATTTTGTTGACCCTCCATCATGTAAAAAAGAAACTAAATTAAGTCACAACTCCTAAAATACTTGCTACTTTTCTGATCATTTTTACAGGGGATTATTATTCACATGTGGACTGGACACTAATACAATATGCTGAATGATGTAGCATGATATCAGTATGATCCGGGCACATTCATAATACAGTAAATTGTGGTGGGTGGTTGATTGTCATGGTATGTGACTTTATGGTATTTTAATTGTAGTTGTTGTGGTATGTATACTATGAAAATTTATGTAACACATTAAACAGTAACCAAAAATTAAGACAGCATGACAATTAAAGCATCAGTGCAAGAATGCAGTTACAATTTTGATGGATACTTTTTAATTCGATTTTACATTGCCCCTTATCTAATAACTGGTGTGTACATGTATGATAGCCTTCTTTCAACAATGTATGTTATTTTACATTACTCATTTTTTTTAAATGAAAAACAATAAAAGTAGTGCTCTTTGTAATGTTACTGTGACCTGGTCTTCATCAGTATTCCCAGTTGTTTTGAACAGATACTGTTCCATTATGTCATTTAGCACTGTCTACCGCATGTGTCTTCACTGTAGTCACAACATAACTGAATTTAAATAGTTGCTGTCCAAAAGCATGTGAGAATACTGATCCCAATCTGGTGCAAGGCCGATTAAAAATGAGCGCTCTGTTTATTACTTCCGATTCCCCCCCAAAAATGTAGTGCTGCATACTTAAATTGTTGAAAGAAGAGTATCGCTTGTATGCTCAAGTTATTAGATTAGATTTATTTATTTATTTATTGTTGACCGGGGGGTAAGTGCACTAGACAAATCCTGCCTATTTTCAGGCACAACCTGGGGGAGGGGAATACAGATGAATGCCAACTGACCTTGAACCAGATTAAGCTGTTGGTGGGATTTTTAGTGAATGAGGGAAATTTAGCCAGGACACCGGGGAAATTCCCCTACTCTTTTTCGATAAGTGCCATGGGATCTTTAACATCCACCTGAACTACCACCAATCCAGGCAGATGGGACCTCGGTTTAACGTCTCATCTGAAAGACGGCACCTCAGAAGTACAGCACCCCACTCATGCTGCACTACAGTGTCAGTACTGGGATATTAACCCAAGTGCCAGATGTGGGAACTGCACTCACAGCCCTCTGATCTCCCGGCCTCAGAGGCGAGTGTGCTACCTACTGAGCCACTGACACTGATAGATAGATGGCAATGTAAACTACAATAAAAATGTATCGGTCAAAATTGCAACTACATTCTTGCACTGATGATTTCATTGTCAGGCTTTATTACTTTTTGGATATTGTTTACTTTGTTAAAGCTTTGTGGTATGCATAGCCACAACAGCTACAATAAAAACACCCTAAAGTCACCTGAAGTCACCAACCATGGCAAACCCCCGCCCCAACATAATTTCCTGCCTTCTGAATGTTGTTGGCTTATAGTATACATCATTTAACATGTGGTATTGATGCCCCGATGTGACTAATAATCCCCTGAGAAATGTTCATAAAATTAACAAGGATTTTGTGACTATCATAATTATAAATCCCCAGCTCCCTCTAATGTCCCACTCCCATTATAGTTTTGCAAGAGAAACAATTTTTTAATTATTTACTGTATGTTCTTTTTTTAAATTCCCATGGTCACCAACTTTTTGGATGCTGTGTGCTTTCATTTACTTTGCATTTGCTGCACAGAAATGCTTGCTGCAATACACTTTTATTGAACTGGGTCCTGTATTGCCTTACTGTCACATGTAGTGAGAGTGCGCAGAGTCCGCAGTTTTGCAATTTTGCAGACTCTGCCTTGACATATGAAAAATAAAGGAAAGTAAGTAAGAACTCTTAGAAACTGCCTTCCTATTGCAGAAAGCATAATGGTGTGATACATTTGTGAGAGGTGTGATTTAGATTGGAATTATGACTTTTTTCCTTTATTTGGTTAAAGCAGCAGAGCAATAATCACAATACCTTTAAATCACCTACCATGCCCCAACCACCCTCCCCAATTGTCCTATCTTGTGAATGTCACACTGTTTTAATGGCATGAAAAGTTCAGATGAAGAATAAGGCCAGAAATGAATCACAGTGTTCCAACTTAAGTGAGAGCATTGCCTGGTGACACCAGTTGCTGTTGTTGCTGCTGCTGCTGCTGTCTTCCTGCTTTAATGTCATGAAAAGTCCAAATGAAGAATAAGGCCAGAAATACATCACAGTGTCCAAACTTAAGTGAGAGCATTGCCTGGTGGTGACGCCTGCCGTATCACTGATACATGCTGCTCTTTCTGTGTGTCTTCATACCACAATGGTGAGTCATTGTTCACCCTGTGTAAATTTTTTTCCCTTGACACAGCCATTTAATTTCTATTGACTCTCATTCTGTGTTGTAAGAAGTCTGTCATGTTGTTCCTTTTCAGGGAATCATAATACATATGGAATGATTCCACATTACCATGGTGGACATGATGTTCACATCCACATACCAGACATGTGTTATGAGTCCAACACCTAATGTGGTAATGTAATATTTATTTTTTTTATTCTGGAGGCAGGGAGTTACTGCTGTGGTTGACTGAAATATCATCATTTCTGATTACTTTTTTTTCCCTCAGGTCATAGGCACACTTGTGTTCCTCATGTTTGGTATGCCGGATGACAGGCTGTACGGAAATGGTTAAACCATGTAAGGTACTGCAAGTATTTTTTTTTGAGGGGGCATCATTTGAAAACAAGTTTCATTAATATTTTTGTCTTCTTTCCACGTCTTCAGCATATCCAAACTGTTGTACGTCTTCAGATTGGAAGATACCACCAACAGTAGTCCACAGCACCTCAATGTTACCTGAAAATAGATGAAGAAGAAATTATTAGGAGCTCATTGCATGACCACATTCAGTTCCCAGCATAGCTGTTCCTGTCTTCTGTTATATCCAGTTTAAAATACCAAGCCATTAGTAAATCCCTTATCAAGCTTAAAATATCAAGCTATCAGTAAACCCCTTATCCAGCTTAAAATACCAAGCTATTAGTAAGCCTCTTATCCAGCTTAAGTTACCAAACTATTAGTAAACTCCTTAAAACAAGTATCACGTTTAGTGAGTGGCATACATTGTCTCGCTGTCTTACTTACATTACATCCCAGGTTTCCAGAACCAGGGTAACATGTTGTATAACCCTGGCATACTGGAGAACTGTACTCTTGTCCTATCTGTGAAGAAAAAATATATTATATGGCCTGTTTGTCACTGCTGATGAATGCTTTACACCTTCCGAAAAAAATTAAAACAAATAAGAGTGATATTTACCTGTAGATTTTATCCTTTAGGTGGTAGGAGTACTGCAGTCCTGCAAGTTTACACAGTCTGTAACCTGTGAAATCAAAATCAGTTGTCTATATTTGGTGACAGTGGCATCTTTAAAACAGTAAAGGAAGGATTCACACCACAGTGCAAGTCAAAACTATAGTACATGACATTAATACATAGTTACTGTAAATTAGTGATAAGAAGCAGGGTGGCTCTGGTTAACTGCAGGTTCATAGCTTGGGCACAGGTACAATGTCTCTCTCACTCTCAAGAAGCAGGGTGGCTATGACTTGATGTGGGTTCATAGCTTGTGCACAGGTACAATATCTCTCTCTCACTCTCAAGAAGCAGGGTGACTGTGGCTGGCTGAGGGATCATAGCTTGAGCACAGGTACAATGTCTCTGTGTGTCTCGCAAGAAGCAGGTTGGCTGGCTGTGGTGCATTACTGTTTTTCAGTGTGAGGAGGATATCTGTCAATCAATCAGCAGGATTTAAGTGGCTACAAATTGACATTTGTGTTTAGAGGGCTGTGGGTAATAATGACTGCACACATTCTGTGAACTGTACCTTCAAAAACAAGAAAGGGGAAGTCAAAATATAACATGTCATTAATATTTATTTGTCAGTTGTCATATGACAGTAAAGGCCACCATTTTTTGGTTTTTAACGTGAAAAAATGGTAACATTATGGAACTGCGACAGCCTTCACCCATGTAATTTTGCTGTTACTCCCTCCCCCTACATACTCCTCCTCATCATCAAGGAGGAAGTTGCCCTTGCAATCATCAACACTGAAGCTGTACCCACTTGGAAATTATTTTTCCATGATTGCGTCCTCGGCTTCAATGGTACACTGTTAGATGCTGCCACCAGGATGGTCTGCTTCAGCTGCATCATCCGCACAACCATCATCATGACTTGGTACAAACAAAGATGTGGTCATCCTACTTGGTGTGTGACCTTCATTCATTTTGATAAATGTCAGCATGCTGACATTTGTAGGTGATAGTTTAGTATGCACTGTTGCCCCCACAGAACTAAATGCCCTCTCCACACTTACACTGGAGGGTGGGCATGTCAGGTAGTTCAGTACTACTGATGTCAGCACTGGCCATTCATTCACCTTGCTACTCCAGTACACCAAAAGATCATCCAATATTGTCAGATGCATGTTTTCTGCCAAAATATCCTCAACCACTGTCTGTGATACATGCATTCCAGATGAATCGTCTACCTGTTCACAAGATTCATCTTGGTCACAAATTCCTACTTGGGACAAGGCACCCCAAAGTGGATAAATGGACAACTGTGCAGCTACATCTCCCCTTTCCCCTCAGCCACCTTACTGACTGTGGTCAATCCACAGTGACCTTCGGCCTTGTTATGCTGTTGTTTGCAGAACTTTGCACATGACTTCTGTGCCCATGACCAGCTGTTCAGTCAGATTTTTAACCTGATCATGCCCTCCCTCCAGTATGGATGCAATGTCATGCTTGTAACATGGGTCCAGCAGTGGGGCTATTCCAGTTTCTGAAATTGCTAAATAGTCGAAATGTGTCAATTGCTGTCTAGTATTGTAATCATGTGTTTTAGTAATGCACAGCTTGTCCTATCTTTGGCCACATAAGGCTAGGCTGCAGATTCAACAAAGTCTTCCTCAGCACCCGCAGCAGTGGAATGGATTGAATAACGGATGCAGTGTCACCACTCACTGCCTGTGTGGCATCTTCAAACAGCCTCAAAATTAATATTTCAATTTTAATTAAAATTAATAATTAAGTCCTAATATTTCAACTTTTAAAGGTATTCCTCAAAGAATATTGTTTTCTGAAGCTGAATGTCAATGTTTTAATTGATTTTATATTGTATTGCTTATTCATTTCTTGTAACTTTGTATATCATGTGGTATGTATTTTTGTCACTGGTCACCAGTGAAAATGGGCATTTGTTGCTCACTTGTTATTCAGTATAAAAAATAAATAAACAAAAAAAAAATATTACTGAGTCCATGAGTCTCCATTGTTCAGTTGTCATAGACATTGAGGCCCCTGAACTGTCATGGCTAGTGTGCATAACTAGGTACTCAGAGGTGGCTTTGTACTGCTCATACAACTGCTTTACTATGTAAAGGGTCACGTTCTATCTTGTGATAACTTCAAGTTTGAGGCAGTGCTGAGGGAGGCTGTTTTGAATCTGCAGCTGCCTAAGCTGGTCACTGGCCTTTCCAGAGTGTGCAAAGTGGGCACAGATACGATGTGCAATAGTCAGCATTTGCTTGATTTTAGGGTACTGCAGAAACTCCTGTACCACAAGATTTAAACAGTGGGCCATGCAGGCAACCCTCTCAAAGCCACCATTGCTGATACATTTAGCAACATTTGATCCATTATCACTAGCTATAAAGCCAACTTTTAGGAACAGGGGGTGCAGCCACTCATCAATTTCTGTCAGTAGCAGGTCTCACATATTTTTACCTATATGTGACCCTGCTACATTACTCATTGCAAGCGTGGCATGCTGCCTAATGCCATGAAGGTTGCTACCACCATTGTCTGACTTGTTGCTTTCCCATCCCACCATCACAGACAAACCCAGGCAGCTGTGCACAATGTGAAGTAATACACAGATAGGAACTACCCACTGTTTTGCCACTTGTCCACATATCCATGCTTAAGTGAATGTAAGGTGATGCAGAATGTTGAAGAGAATGTCTTACAGACTCTGTCACTATCCACATTAACTCAGGGACAGCACGGGTGGAAAAGTATGTCACAGTTTCATAGTTTCATAGTTGTCACAAAGCATATATAGACTTTCGTCCTTATCTGCTTGCAAGAGTTTGTTTTATCAACAAGTGAACTAATTAATAAACTATAAACTTGGTTCTACTATAATCATCCAATCTTACTCTAAAAATATTGAAAGTTGGACTACTAACTATATCATGGGGGAGAGAATTTCACCTTGAAACAACCCTCTGACTGAACCACTGTTTCCTTTTTTGTGATTTCCACTTTTGTTGTTTAATTTGTCTACAATGAGCTCTTGTATTGTAATTTCTAACAAATAAGTCAAGTCCTAAATCTTCTCTGGGAATGTTATCTTGAAATGATCTACAGACTAAAATCATATCACCCCTCCATCTTCTATAAGCCAAGGAATACAGATCCAAATTGTCCAACCTTTCCTCATATGTCATATTTTTAAGTCCCAGTATTGATCGGGTAGCCCTTTGTTGCACTCTCTCCACTCTCACTATCTCACCCTTAGTGTAAGGGGCCCAGACCTGGGAACAATACTCCAAGTGAGTTCTAACCAACAATCCATACAGTGGGACCAAAACCTCTTTGCTTCTACTTACTGTATGTCTCAATATACAGTTAAGAGCCCTATTAGTGTTTTTCATAGTTTGATCACAATGAGCAGTAAAAGAAAGGTAATTTTGTATAACACCCAAATCCCTTTCCTGTATCACATGTTTTAATTGTTTGTTATTGATAGTATAATTAAATTCCAAATTATTCTTGCCCATGTGTAGGACAATACATTTATCCTGATTCAGTTTAAGTTTATGATCTACTGTCCGTTTCTCAATATATTTGAGCGCATCCTGAAGTCCAATATAATCTGAAGATGAATCTATTACTGCTCCCACTCTACAATCATCTGCAAACTTGGTTATCCATACAGTTCCCTTATTATATTGTAATGATGATATATATATGTTGAACAGGCATGGGCCCAACACTGAGCCCTGAGGGACCCCACTTGTCACAGACAGCCAATCAGATAACAGCCTGTTAATCACCACTCTCTGCCTCCTATGCTCCAACCATTCTGATATCCAGTTTACAAGGATCCTATTTATATTTAGTACAAGAAGGGATTGAATTAGTTCTTCATGAGGTAATTTATCAAAAGCTTTTGAATAATCTAACTGGATTACATCCACTGACCTACCATGATCCAAAACACTGCTAACTTTTTCATAAAAACTCAACAAGTTAGTTTGACATGATCGTGACTTTGTAAACCCATGTTGACTATGATCAACAAGGTTGTTTACAGTTATGTGGTCTTGAATATGATCTTTTATTATGCTTTCCAAAAATTTCCCAAGTGTAGATGTTAAGCTGACTGATCTATAATTATCAGGGGAATCCTTCTTTCCCTTTTTAAAAATGGGGACCACACGAGCTTCCCTCCATTTACTAACAACCTCTCCTCTATCCAATTACTCTTGAAAAATAAAGGTTAATGGATAAGCTATTACCTCTGCTATTTCATAAATCAGTCTAGGATGTATATTGTCTGGCCCAGGGGATTTATTAGTCTTAACTCTCTTTAATCTATCCATCACATCTTTTATGTCAATTTTAATCAGTTTTTCATTTTTTATATTATATTTAGTATTAGTTGTTGCTGTATCTTTGGGGTTAAGCACAGTAGCAAAACATTGATTTTGTACCTCAACCATTTCCTTATCATTTAGTAAGTTGCCACTGTCATCCTTAAAGGGGCCTATTGTTTGTCTAGTCCCTTTTTTGTTATTTATATATGCATAAAATGCTTTATAGTTATTTTTACTTCTAGTTGCTAATTTAATTTCAAAATTTGTTTTGGCATCTTTTATTAATTTCTTAACATATTTAACCTGTTCTTTATACTTTGGTATTAGGCTTGTATCTAGTTTTGCTAATCTGTACAATTTATGTTTTTCTTTTATCTGTCTTTTAATTTTACAAGTTATCCATTTAGGGGAAGCACCCAATTTAGAATTTTTACTTGTATATGGTATAGTTACATCTGCAATCTTTTATTTTATCCACTAAGATGTTTCACATTTCATCCAACATTAACCCAGTGAAATCTGATTTCCAATCCCAAGAAAGTAATGCCTATCTAATTTTATGAAATTCTGCTTTTTTTAAAATTGGGAATTTTTATATTACTACCCTGTAGAGTAGCTAATTCACTTTATTGGAAAAAAAAACAGTGTTATGGTCACTATTTGAGATTGGAGTTCCAACCTCCATGACATTTAATCTGGGTCCCATATTTGAAAAAACAAGATCCAAAATATTATTAGATCTTGTAATTTCTAGAACTAGCTCATCTAGGACCAGCTGATTAAAACTTTCTAAATAGTTCCTTTCATTTAAACTAGATGTTGTCCAGTTTACTCAATCTATATCTGGGAGATTAAAGTCACCTGTTATGATAATATTTTCAGCTGAATCAATATTGTCCAAATAATTTAGAATTTCTACATCTTGCTCCCCTGTTTGTTGAAGGGGGACAATACATGGCTCTCAACATAATTTTTGAAGCATTTTGAGGCAAGATTTTAACAAATAAATGTTCAATATTAAGTTTACCATCATGAATTTCCATACTTAAATAGATTCATGCACATAAATTGCTATACCATCACCCTTTCTATGAATCCTGGATTTATGATAAATGTTAAATCCTAATATGTTTTTATCCCATGTATCGTCTTCCTCCCACCAAGTTTCCATAAGAATTGCTATTTTGATGTTTTTATTCCTCATAAGAAGTTTAAGTTCATCAAATTTGCCATCCAAACTTCTCACATTTGATAGTAAGCAATTTACTGGTTCCAAATCTTTATTTTGAAAATTGTTGTGTACTGGTGGTGGAATTTATCTTAGTACATTTCCCACTCCCCACTTTACCCAGTTTAAATGTTTCTCAATGATTTTATTATATGTATTTCCTAGAACCCTTTCACCCATCTTGTTTAAATGAAGTCCAGCATTCTCGTATAATGATCCATTTTTAAAAATACAACCAGTATCAATGAGCACTATTTTATGTTCGATGCATAACCTACGTAACATACAATTAGTAGAGAAAATATCATGATTGATGTGCTGATGCAATCCATAAGTAGGCTGAATACAAGATACAATAATATCAGTGGTGTATTTATTCACTTCCTGAATTAAATCAATATAATTCTCTAAAATAGTCCCTTTTTTATTTGACTTTATATCATTCACTCCTATTTAAAGACTCAGCAACGGTTGTTTAACTTGTCCCATACATCCCTCTATTTCTTGGGTTAGTTCTTGAATTTTTATTCCTGGAAACATGCTATCCATTGTATTATTATTCCTTCCTTTGCATACAAGTTTATCAATACCCCTTATTGTAGAATCACCTAATACTATAATTTACCTTGGTTTTACATCTAACTGCTCACTATTATAGGTAACTATATCATTATCCCTCATTAAATTCAGATTCAATTGCTGAGGTTTAGTAAAGTTAGAGCTGGAGATTTAATTTCTCTTTTGTCAATTTCCATGGGACATCCATCACTAATTTTCTGGGCCTGTTCCCTAGCCTGGGGTTTGGTAGATGTTAAAAATGAAGATTCATTTTCCCTTTTATCAATTTCCATGGGACATCCATCCCTACTTTCCTGGGACTGGTCCATGTTCAGGACTGAAAATGAATTTTTCAATTCCAGAGGTGCAATATTATATACTTGGTTACCTCTATGTTTGCCCTTACTGTTTTTAATAGTGGCCCAGCTTCCCCCCTCCTCTTCTGGCGTTTCCGTTCCAGCACCCAAATCACTAGCAATAATATCAATAAATTTCTCCAGTGTCTCTATGTCATGCTTAGTTTCTCATCTATTTCTTAATTCATTTATTTCTTGTAATAGTTCTCCTATCAACACACATTTACTACACTCGAATTCCTCTACTTTTCCTAATCCCTGTACAAACATAAAACAACTTATACACTTGGTAAATCGAGAATCCATATTGTACCTTCTTTTCCTATCTTTAAGTTGAGTAGTTTTTAAGAGCCCCTTACTCTAACATGAATCAAACGCTTTCTCCTTGTTACTTGCATCCACCGTGGACACAGCCGACATGCGCTGAGATGAGCGGGTCTCTGCACATGTCTCTGTGCACGACCTGGCTCGAACCCACTCGAGTTCACCCCGTTCACTGTTCTGGTGGCTTTTGTAAGTATCCGACCTGAAGTTCAGAACTCCTCCCCCAAGGCTAACGTTACCCTGAAGAGCCCAAAAATATTAAAAATATGGTCTAAAGTGTCCTCGCAAGTCAAGCCACCTCATGCAGTGGTCTCGACTGCGATACTGGGTTCTAGTGATCTAAATTAAAGCCCAGAATATTGTGAGCTGCAGTTCGGTATTACCCTGGTCACAGCCTATCCCCCAAAAGTCACAAGTGTCAAATTTGTTATTTACATTTTTTTTCTTGCTCAGGAACATAGATTGTTCTCTAAATCACCTCAGAGGCTTTTAAAGGTAGCCACACTGGATGGGATCTTCCATTTAGGACATGTGCATGCCGCAAGATGCCAGAATCCTGCATTCTCCACAAAGGAGAATGGAAAAGGTGAGTTTCCAGCATTTCCACTATGGTAGCATTGGGTTCATGTGCAGCTGCATGATTTGGTGGGTATTTACTGTTCTGCACAAAAAGGCTGTGCAACGTGGGCTGAATTGTTTGGTGTTTTGCATGTGGTGTGCCAAATGGCTCTCCTCTGCCAGCTGACATGGATGGGGTACCTTTGATGTGTGATGGTGGGAGCACAGGTGACAAGCAAATAAATGTAGTTATTTTCTCTGTTTTAAGCACAGGGATTAATGTACTACATGGACCACCACTGGTACTCTGACCACTACTTAGACATTCAAAATCATCCTTCTCCTCATGCCTGTAGTAGTCCTCAGGTGTTATTTCACCACTTTTACCAACATGGTTACTTACACTGAGGAAGGGGATACCATGCTCACTAAGGTGTATGAGGGTGAATGCCCCAATATGGCATTAGCTCCCCTCTGGTGCCAAGTGCCTGCTCTTGAGATGAGTATGCTGGCCTCCAGTGCTCAGATGATTATCCTTTTTACCATGCTTCAGACGCACTTGGTAAAGCTGGCAGATTGTAACTGTTTCATCGCTACCATATTGTACAAAAAAATCCCAAACCAGGGATTTTGATGCCCTACTTTTTATATGTCACTTCTGGGGCTGTATATGGAATGGCAGTTTTGGTGGTGATGAAATGGGGGGTGTACTGAATGATTTCTCGTGTTGTGCACACTTGGATTTTCATTGAACGTCACAATCTATGACTATTACTTCAGGGTCAGCAACAGACACAGCTACATCAGAACTTTGAGGAGGGGGGATTGACAAACATACTGTTTACAAACAGCCACCTTCCCTTTCTTTTTGTCCAGTTCCCACATTGAGTAGTGAGCATCATAATCATAATCATCATTCACAAATTCACTTTGGATACTGTTCTCCTGTGGAGATATTCCAAACACAGTCTCAGTACTATCATCCACACTTTTTTCACCAACATCTGAATGTTTGGATGGCCTAACCTCAGGATCAGTGGAAGAATGAGGTTGTGAGTCATTAGCATTATCAGAATCATGTTCAACTACTATGGGGAGTGGGACATCAACTACACTCAAGTCTGCGGATTCAACAACATTTTTCCCACCTGATAACTTTGCCTGGGTTGAACTTGTAGCAATACTCATGCTGTTATCAACCATGCCATCACTAACTTTACTACCAGCAGGGACAACATCTCCACCCAGCATTGAAGTGACTGATTTCACTGTGAAAAACAGAGTCGGAGAAATCCCTTTACTGTAATTGCAGCAACTGCTACCTTTCCCATCTGCTGCATACTACCATGGCCACAGCCACTACTCTTAACACTGCTAGATTTGCTAGCCCCTGATGAACCTGCCTCATCATCACAACAACTTCCACTGCTAATAGTCTTCTTGTCATCAGTGCCACAGCCAGAAACAACTTTGCATGACCATCTCTTCATGGGTATTTTTTAGATTATGCAGACAAATAACAGCAACTTATTATTTCTGCAGTTTTGGGGGGATGGGAAACAAAAGAGATGCAGCCACACAATCACAACACAAGACCTTAACCAGTCTTCAAAAATCCAAAATTCGGGGGGGGGGGGGTCACTGTGGAGCCCAAGCTGAGTGGTAGCATCTCACAACATCTCTACATCAAGAGATAAAAAAATCACCTACAAATCACCTCTTTTGAGTGACCATCCATTACAAAACTACTTGAGATCAACATAGGAACCCTTAAAACCTAAAATGGGCAATCCCCGGAAAGTCAGAGGTGGCAGAGTGGGCAATTAAACATCTGGGACCTCTCAAACATCATGGTCTGGCCTTGATGCACAGGTCACATCCCATCCAGAACCCAAAGAGACTATGTCCTCTATTGGCCTTAAACTGCAAAGACTGATCACATCTGAATAACAAAATGGACTCATTTGCCACAAGTATATTTGTTTTAGAGAAAACAGTTGAGGGGTTGCAATCGCAGATGGAAGATGCAAAGTGGTAAGTAGAATCAGCCACTGCCTCAACTACACTCTTCATGAAGGAAAATATTCACATCTGGGCCAGACTTGAAACACTGGAGAACCAAGCCTGCTTTTTGCACGTTCAGGTACTAGGATTGCCTAAGGAGATAGAGGAATACCACCCCCTTATGTTTTTGCAAGACTGGCTGGATTCGAAGTTAGTGTCTGAAGGTCAGAATCTACATTTGAACCTGCAGAAAGCTTACTGGATTACACGAAGGGGGCTACTGGGAAGATTTGGAGAATCCACAAACACTGCTCCTGGTTACCGATGGTGTGAGCTCCAGAGACAAGATCTTCTGGCTTACCAGACAAGCGGGACCACTCACCCAGGATGGCTGGTCCATGTACTTATTTCCTGATTTGCGCTATGTGATGCATATGCAAAGGAAAATATTCAATGGGGTGAGAAAGCAGCTGAGGAAAGCATCAATCATCCACACGGTTATTACACATGGTTGTTTTTCTGGCCCAGTTGAGGGTTGTTCACAATGGAAAGGTGTGGATCTTCTCTGATCCTATCGAGGCGGATGAATGGGCATCCCATTTTATTAGCAACAACTGAGACCAAAACCAAGATCCTGGGGAAGCGGATTGTGACCTGGAAGATGACAAGGGCTGAACAGACTTAATTGCTGAATTATAACTTTTGCAATTTATCTGTTCCCTATTACAACTTATCGCAGAGGACTTCCTAAGCCCATATTTTTGGAAAGCTTTCTTTTAGCATTTAATGAAGTTATAAGGGTTAAGTTTCTTTTTTCTCTTGTTGTGGATGGAATATTTTAAATTTGTAAAATATTTACAGCACAGATTGGCTCTCCAAATCATTTTATGTAAATTGGGGATCAGCTGTTTCTAGTTATATTATGGACAAGTTGATCTTAAGGTTACACAAACTATATAAAAATGGAAGGCTGATGTTTGATTTGATTTCTGATGTGAGATTTGGCTGACCTAAGAAATTATTATAAGTTTTGAACTTACAGATAAATAGTATGACACCTTAAGCCTTTTTTCAGGGTGTATGTTATTGGTACTCAGATAAAGACTTTAACTAATCATACTGCTCATGGGCTTATCTATGCAGCTTATTATCTTTACATACTTGTTAGATAGAATATTAGTAAACCCCTGCCTGAGGTATCAAAATATTTAGGATGCATGTATATCCTAGGATTAAGGAGACATGTGTTCCCCCGTATGAGTTTATTTTATAATGTATATGGTCTGTCCTAAATACAGAAATGCTATTTGTATGCTTAAATATGAAAATAATAAAATTAAAGTACAAAAAAAAATCCAAAAGTCAAAAAACAATGCCTTGTTGGGGGATAGTGTAGTTACAGAGAAGCAGGGAAAAATATTGCAGACAAGCTGAGAAATTCAGAGTACTGCTATTGCTGTGCCGCAATAAAATGTGTATCAATTTACAACACGCACACAGATGAAAGGTCAGGCACAGAAACTTTAACTGTTCAGTAAACTACAATGCAAATAGTCTTTTTTAAAATGAATGAAAAAATGCCTAGCAAACAGAAAAAAAATGTATAAAAAATTAAGTGAAGTTGTACTGTGTACCTGAACACACAAATAAAAATCTAGCCAACATAAGTTGGAATAACTGACTTTCTCACTAATCTCCCTTCTACACTACAGATCCACCTCTCACCCAAAGCACACTTCTACAGTGTCTGTCAGTACAGAGACTAATTGTACTAAATTAACATTAAATATTCACACAAAATCAATAAATGCTCAATGATATAAACACATAAGGGTTTAATAAAATCAATGTACTAAATTTTGACACAAAATTTTGTGGCAAAAATGCATTTTTAAAGGTTTTTCGATGGTTTGAACCTCAGAGCTCTGAGATCAAATTGTTTCCAGCTTTCCACTAAACACACTATGCTGAACTGAGGCTATGCAAAACAATATAGAACCCATGTGACCTTAAATCTCATGAATCACTGCAAAATTAACCTTAAAGAGCAAAAAAGAAGGTGAAGTAACGCAAAGTTCATAGAGAATAATGGGAACTTTGCGTTACTTTGTGATGCAAAGTTATCTGGTTTGCAATGCTGAATATTACATGAAATTCAGGTTCTACACAAAATAATACATGTAGTGAATTTTAGGCACTTCACCCACCTGTAATCCTGAGTCTTTAAAATATATGTTTTATAACCAAAGTTTACAACTGGAGAAAGAATTTCCATTGGTCTTGTTGAGAAGTTAACTAAAAATAAAATCATGTTTGATTGTGGCTCAAATTGAAGCTATTCAGTTCTGATTAAATTAATACTAGTAAATAAAAATAGAGCAATGTATAAAATGTTGGTTGGAAAGCTACAATAACAGAAATGTTTCATTATGGTTTTATAAACTGAATAATTTGGTCAAAAGTCTTAGTCTTTTGTATATTTGGGACCTATGTGTAATGGAGAACATCAGAAACTATGCACCTGTGATCACTGTCTTCATTAGTGACATCGCAGAGGGTCTGGAAGGAAAGGTCCGTCTATTTGCAGATGACACCAAGATCTGCAATAGGGTGGATACTCCAGAGGGTGTTCAAAAAATTAATAGGGATCTGAAGAAGCTTGAAAGATGGTCAGGGACATGGGAACTAAGGTTCAATGCTAAGAAGTAGCATCCACCACTATGCAAAACATCACCAGATGGACCTTAAAATCCAAACCATCTTTTTATTATACATGCACTTAGCTCACAACTGAAGAGCAACAAGGAAAGAGACTAAAGTTTCTCAAGGACACCTCCTTGCTTCATCAGAGTAAAGTGCAACATTCATTATCAAGTTTATATACATGCCCAATATGTCACTAATTGAGTTAAAAGAAGCACATATATGTTGTATTGCACCAACAACATGGTAATGGTATGAAAACCATACCAGGCACTTAACTTAAATGATCATCCTAACTGAATCAGAGAAACGAGTGTAACATAACAGACTCCTGCAACTGACTCTATTTATGCAAACGGAGAAACTGCATAAGTATATATCAATTGTACTGCAAGTTTATATCAACAAAAAACGTTTTTTTTAACATCCGTAATATTATCATCAGTATACAATATCGTTAATTAGTAAGTAAAATATTTGTATTGATTATATTAGATTTAAAAAAATCTGTCTTCAGCTGTCTATTTATTTATAAAAATAACCTGACTTGATAAGACTGACCAGAGCACCTAATACTAAGATTAATCAGTGCTAAAAAATATAACTAACACTGTAAAACATTTTTTCCATAAAGCCCATAGCGTCCCAAATCAATAAGTGGACAATATACCAAGACACAATTGCTTCTGTATATCAATAAAAATGTACAAACATGTCCAAATTGTTAGAAGTTTGAGGTAACATTCTACAGTTTATTTAAGAATGCTGAAAGAGTAATAGCATCATTGAGACCTCTGTCACTTCTGTCCCTCAGTTGATGTAACCAGAAGTTTTCTCTCTGTCCAATTCTTTTTTCACCCCCCCCCCATATTCCTAAATCAACTTTTTCAATGCCTACAAAATGGATATTATGCCCCCTGAACTGTTGTGGATATATTTAACAATTGCATAATTCATGTTGTTATTTGCAATATCACATACATGTTCCCACATTATGTTTTTAAACATCCTAGTGGTTCTACCTACATAAAAGTATCCACAACTACAGTTTAACAAGTAAACCACAGATTCAGTACTGCAAGTAATAAAATGTGTGATCTTATTTTCCTGTCCCATGATAGGGTTCACAAAATATTTGCAGGGTTTTACATATGGGCAATAAATACAATTTCCACATTGAAAAGTACCTGTAGCGGGTGGGGGTAACCAAATTTGCACAGGGCTCTTTCGAATATAGAGCATGCTCTGGGTAACAATATATTTGATATTTTTCAGTCTTACAAAAACCACATTAGGATCCAGGCAAGTAATGTGGTTTAATTTTGTTCTCCAATTTTAAAATGTTCCAGTTGCCCTTAATGATCCCTTGTACCTCATTAAAATGAATTGAGTATGTAGTTACAAAAGAACACATTTTTTTATTGTTCGCCTCTCGATACCTAAGAACCAAGGTTTGTTCCCTGCTTATACCAGCGATGGCCGGAACTGCAGTGGCTATAGAGTTACAGCTATAACCCCTCTGTCTAAATCTCCTGACCTGGTCTGTCTGTTTTGTGACAAATTCACTTTGCTCAGTGCAATTCCTTTTAGTCCTAATTAATTGCCCCTTGGGTATGTTAAATGTTACATGGTCAGGATGACAACTATTAAATGTAAGCAGGCTATTACGATCTGTATCTTTCTGGTATAGGGTAGTGCAAACTCCCCCTGCAGTGTTTACATATATCTTCAAATCCAAAAAGGTGATTTCATTCTGATGAATGTGTTTTTTTTAATTTTAAGCAACTGCTGGAATCCTCCAACCAGCTAACAATCTCATCAAACTGGCTGATACTTCCCTTCCACACAATAAACTCATTGTCTATATAGTGCCACCCCAAGTCCAAACAAGAAAAATATGGGTTTGTGGTGATGTTATTCAGAATGCCCTCCAACTGAGCCACAAATAAGCCTGCATAACTCGAGGTCACAGTTGCCCCCATGGCAGTACCATGGGTCTGTCTGAAATATTTCTTCTCGAATAAAAACATATTTTTTGTAAGCACAAAATCTGCCATCTCAATCAAAAACCAGGTCGGAGTTAAGACCTTGTCCTCCTCTGACCTCTGGCTAACAAAAACTTCCAGAGATTCCAAACCCTCTGTATGTGGTATAGCAGTACATAATGAATCGATGCCCTGGGTGGCAAAAAACTGCTCATTCCTAAAGTCCAGATTCTCAACTAAATTAATCACTTCTATGGCGTCCCTTATATGTGATCGTGTTCCCACTACAAACGGCTGTAAAAAATTATCCAAAAAATGGACAATGGTTCAGCTAACCAGCCCTTGCCCAATATAACTGGTCTGCCTGTTTTTTTTTAGCATTTTTAAGAATCTTAGGTAATATGTAACTAATGGGAAGTACCGAATATGCGACTGTTAGAGCTTTATATTCACTGTCAGAAATGTAACCCTTAACAAAACCACGGTTCAAAAGCATATCTACTGCCTCCTTTTACTGTACAGCTTTTTTGTGTGGTAATTTCTCATAAAAAAATATTTCACTTAGTAGTTTCAGGATTTCATTACAGTAGTCATCAGTGTTCATAATGACTACAGCCCCACCCTTATCTGCAGCCCTAATAACTATGTTTTGGTTTTTGGTAAACTCTCCAAAGTGTTTTTTTTTCTTCTGAGGTACAGTTGTTTGACATACTAACATATTTGTTTTTTAATTCCTCTAAATACTGTTCACATTTTCTAACATACTTGGAAACAATATGGTTAAAATTAGGACAACAAGCAGAACGTGAACTCAGCCAACTATAGTGACTGCTGTCTATTTCATCACTTTCTGGAGAATACATGCACTGAAATGTAAGGTTTCTACCAAATCTGTACACATCTATCACAGTATTACAGTAATTAATGCCTGCTGTTGGAGAAAATGACATTCCCTTACTTAATAATTCATTTCACATTCAGTCAATTCATGCTTAGACATATTTATAATAGGAAGTAGTTGCAACACTGGGGGGAGCTGCATTCTACCTTTTAAGATTTTCATCACTAGAGTCTTTGCCTTCTGCCTATTCCATGCCTCTCCCCCTCATCCTCCCCTTCCTCTGAATTGTTGTGGGTAAGGGTCTTGAATGCGGGTTCTCCGCTGACTGCGTCTGAGCAAAGTTACTGGTATTTCATCCCCTCCTCTTCTAAAAAAAGGCCTGATTCATCCATGTCGAAGGGCCAGTAGTGTAATCTAGTACTGTGCCTTCATTCATTGCAGTGCTTGCTGCAGAGCTACTTTTTAGAATTGGTTTAATGTGTCCAGTTTGATCTGATGGAATTTTACTGTTGGCCCCAGACCAGTCATACACTCTATCCAATCTGTAATCATTTTTATCCCCGACAAATTTTTTTTGTGAATGAAAGCTTACAGTACACACTGCAAGCCCAATGGTTGACAGTGTTGACCAATTGTATTGTAGTTCTTGCTGTAAGCTGTCATTCTCTGATAGCTCAGTTGGTGAGCAGCTGTGGCAATGTGTGGGGGAGTTGTTCTGCCCATTGGCCTGATGGCCATATTGGGACAGAGGATTGGGGTGTGGTGGGGGTCCCTCAGTGGGTGGGGATCAACTAGACTACCAGAGATGGGTCAGGGGTTTTTCTTAACATTGGTCAGGGTTCGGGGATGGAAGGGGGGGCCACTGGACTACCAGGGAATATCGGGGATGGCATTTATGTAATACTTTGGTGTCAGAGATGGGAGGGTGGGCACTAGACTACCAGGGAATATTGGGGATGACATTTATTTAATACTTTGGTGCCTGGGATGAGAGGGGGTCACTAGACTACCAGGGAAACAGGATTTGGGTTTCTTCTGTTTCTACGGTCTGGGATGGGGAGCTAGCCACTCAGGGGCTGGAGGCTGCTGTGTTGCACTGTGCAGTACAGCAGCCCACCAGCGGGTGGCTAGGAGTTAGGCATGTTTCTTCCATGCCTAAATTTGTACAGCACATCCCTGAGATGTGTGGGCAGCTGCACCTCACATCTTGACTGAATGTCAAGATGTGCCACATATGCATGGGAACACCCCTTCTGGATGTGCCGCATACATTGTCTTTGTGCCGGGTGCATCTCCTTTGAATATCTGGGCCACAATGTTTTAAAAATTATATAAAGTTTAATTGTAGTGAACTTATTCTGGAGCACTGTGTATTTCAAACTGTGGCATCATTTTTTTTCTCATGCATTACATTGAATGTATGTGATAACTTAATGTTTTATGCGTACATGACAATACATTTGAATCTTTGAATCTTTGAAACTGGAAATATATGCTCTACTAAAGGGAGATGTGCCGAGGAGGTGGCAAAGAAGTGTACTAGTTCTGTGGGGCGAAAGGGTGTTGCAGCTAGAAAACTATGTCTGTAGCAGTGTCTTCTATGGGCTCTGGGGCTGGTAGTAGTAGTAGTAGTAAAGGAGTAGTTAGCAGCAGTGGTAGCCTTAGTGCAGCCAAATTTTCTCTGCCACATCTGTAGCATCCATGTTGGTGGGGTTTGGGAGAGATGGTGACAAGATCAGTAGAACAAGAGTTAGCAAAATCTCTATCTTAGGAACAGTGGACAAGGAGGAGTTTGTTGGTGTCCCCATGATTTCTGGTGGCAATGTCACTGAGCCTGATCTTGATAGTTTCCAATTTCCAAATGAATGTGTGGAACTTGAGTATGAGTAAGACCCTGAGGATGGAGATCTGACTGTTGCACAGTCAGAAATGACAACATTGAAAAATGGGTCTCAAGCTGTGGATGATGAGAAGGAGAAAGAACCTGGAGAATGCAAAGATGGTGAAAACAGAGTCAGAATGAGGAGGAGGAGGAGGAGATCAGTGTCTGTGGAGCTGTTGATCTGAATCCCCTATCATAGCAAAAAAAGAAGGACAGAGTTGCTGTAGATGTGAGGTTTACATGTCACTATCACATTCAACTACCAAGGTCCCCAACATACTACACAAGTTGTTTCTTTAACTGATGAGCCCATTACATCATGGCAATCACCCAGTGTCAAAGTTCATAAACTTCACTCTGCATATTTGATTTTCCTTTGTGGTTAACAAACCACCAGGCTGTTTTGGGGATGGAGAGGTTTACCTGTGTCTGACTTGGATGTCTGGATTTTTCTGTTTGATTAGCAGGGTACTTTCTCTGTCAAATTGTTGTATAGGGTATCTTGCTGACAGGAAGGCACGCATTGCAGCGGTGGGTGAGAGCTTTTAGTTGATTTTTGAGGACACAGTTTAGGCCCAACCCCTTCCCACCCCTCATCCCACCCACCCCTGGAAATAGTTCCTTTATACCTGAGGTTCTGACATCATTTCCTCGAGTGCAAGGTGCATTTCACTGTCATATCCTCTCTAGCACACTGCACTGACAATATAAGCATACACATTGTATAATATATATATTTCTATATAACAAATCACACACGCACGCAAGACGCACACACACACACACACACACACACAAATACAATAAAAAAAACTAGATAAACATGTGGGGAGTAGTGCAATGTAATGGCTGTGGGGCAGCAGTCTTCCGGGAGTCTTTCTGGAGGCTGAGATGCTGCCCTATTTGCAAACAACTATCTGCCTGAGGGAGGAAGTTGCCTGTCTTCAGGCCGCACTGGACAGTAGTAAGGAAACCTTCCCCCAGGCCACTCTGGACAGTAGGAAGGGAACCTCCCCCATCCAGGGAGCACTAGCGGCACCACCACTACCTCAGAGGTTGCGAAGAAAGCACAGCAGTTGGACCACAGTGGGCTCAGGGAGGGTGAGGAGGGTGGAACAGAGGCACACCCAGTCAGTTGTTCCATTCCACAATCCATACATCATTCTGGGGGAGCATAGCTACCCTATGGATGCACCCGCAGAGAAGACTGATGATAACTGTCACAAGGGAGGCCCACAGGAAGGAGGCAGAGGACACCACAGGGAAAGGAAGCAGCTCCTGGTGGGGGACTCAATTATTAGGGGTATAGAACTGGGGGAGCTGGGAAAAATGAAGTAAGGTGCCTGCCGGGTGCCATGGCTTGGAGGGACAGGAAGCACATCCTCAGGATCACGAGAACAGCTGCAAGGGATTCTGAGCTGGACATAATTGTCCACCTAGGGGCAAATGACTTGGATCATCATGAGATTAGAGCAGTGCAAGAGGACATTGCAGAGTTGGGGAGGGACCTAAGACAAGTAGCACACACAGTATCCTTCTCAGAGGTGCTGTCTGTCAAAAGCATGGGGGAAGCAAGGGTAATTGGCACCATGCAGTTTAATGAATGGTTGAAAAAATGGTGTGGAGCACAGGGGTTTGGCTTCATTGGGGACTGGGGTTCCACCTGGAGGGACACCAGCCTATACTGGCAGGATGGTCTGCATCTGTCCAGGAAGGGAACAAGTCTTTTGAGCAATCGGTTTAAATGCTTCATGGGCAAGCTTTTAAACTAGTCAAAGGGGGAGGCACTGACAAGCAGCAGGAAAATCCCAGCCTCTCCCTACAAAACAGGGTACTAAATGAGAAAAAGACTGAGGTAGAATGGTCAGTGGGGGATGCTGCAACAGAAGGTAAAGCCATCAAAAAATGGAGAGCAATGAGTACTAATGCCCATAGTCTGGGTAACAAGCTTCCTGAATTAGTGGCCTTGATGGAGGAGGAACATCTGGATATCGTGGCAGTCACAGAAACATGGTACACACAAAACCATGACTGGGACATAAACATACCAGGATACACTGTCTACAGGAGGGACAGGGAGGGTAAAGAGAGGAGGAGTAGTTCTTTACATAAGGGAAGGAATAAAGCAACAGAACAAAAGGGTAAACAGGAGGAGAAGAAGCACTGTGGGTAAATTGGAGACAGGCAATGGCACCACAATACGCACAGGGTTGTGTACAGACCCTTCTCAGGGAGGAAATGGACAGGGAAATGATAGAAAGTATACTTAGAATGGCAGAAAAAGGGGAGATATTGCTGATGGGTGATCTGAATATGCCAGATGTTAACTGGAGGGCAGTTGCAGCTGCCACTTCAAAGAGTGAAGTTATTCTAGATGCCCTACAGGGGGCATGCCTTAGACAACTAGTACTGGAGTCCACTCGAGAGGGAGCAGTATTAGACTTGATTCTCTCAAATGGAGATGGAGAGAGGATCACAGATGTAGAAGTGGGTAGCCATCTGGAAACTAGTGACCATTGAACAGTATGGTTCACAATAAACACAGCAATAGAGTCAAGCCATACAAAGACAAAAGTACTGGACTTTAGGAGGGCTGACTTTGCCAAAATGGGTGAGTGCCTAAGGAATGCACTAGCAAATGGGCAGGAAGGAGGGTGGAAGAACAATGGGGAATAATAAAAACTGCCATCACAGAGGTATCGAGCCTTTGTGTGAAGCAAATAAACAAAACAAAGCGATGTAAGAAACCACTATGGTTCTCAAAGGAAGTGGCAGTGAAGGTTCAAGAGAAAAAAGCATTCAGGAAGTACAAGGAATCAGAAGGAGCAGGACAGAGAACTGTATCAGTTAAAGCAAAGAGGCTGGGAAGGCAGTCAGAACAGCAAAGGCCCAAACAGAGGAAAGATAGCCAACTCCAGTTAAGAAGGGGATAAAACCTTTTATAGGTACATCAGGAGCAAAGGAAGACCAAGGGAGGGATAGTGAGGCTTAATAGAGGGAGGGAGGGTGGGCAGAGGGAGACTGTGAAAAGGTAGAGATACTAAACAAATATTTCTGCTCGTATTTACAAATGAAGAGGGGGAGGTACATAAAACAAACAGTAGTAACACTCTAGATACAGAAGTTGATACCAGCCCATTTACAGAAGAAAGGGTTCTGAAAGAACTCTTAAAACTGAAGGTGGACAAAGCAATGGGGCCTGATGGGATTCATCCCAGAATTCTAAAAGAGCTAAGGGTAGAACTAGTGACACCACTGACTACCCTTTTAACAAATCATGGGAGGATGGGGTGGTACCCGAGGACTGGAGGAGGGCAGATGTGATTCCCCTTCACAAAAGTGGGAGCAAGGCAGAAGCAGGAAACTACAGACCTGTTAGTTTAACCTCAGTGATGGGAAAATGATGGAATCATTTCTGAAGGAAAGAATTGTCGAGTATCTAGAGGCCAGAGGGCACAGGATCCTAGGCAGCATGGATTCCACAGCGGAAGGTCATGCCAGACAAATCTGATAGATTTCTTTGACTGGGTGACCAAAGTAGTAGATCAGGGAGGGCTGTGGACATGGCCTACCTAGACTTTAACAAGGCATTTGACACAGTCCCACACAAAGATTAATATACAAGTTAGCCAGCCTGGGAGTGGGTCCCAAGATGACAGCCTGGGTAAAGAATTGGCTGGAGAATAGGACACCGAGAGTAATAGTAAATGGAGTCCACTCAGAAGAAAGGAGGGTTACTAGTAGGGTACCTGAGGAGTTCAGTATAGGACGGTCCTCTTCAATGTCTTTATAAGTGACTTCATGGAAGGACTGGAAGGAAAAGTATTTCTCTTGCAGATGACACTAAGATCTGCAACAGAGTTGATGCACAGGGTGGGGTGGAAAGGATGAGAAGGGACTTGGCAAGGTTAGAGGAATGGTCAAATGTATGGCAGCTTAGATTCAATGCTAAGAAGTGCAAGGTAATGCACCTGGGAAATAAAAACCCAGGGGAAGAGTACACAATGTGGGATGAGATACTAACAACAACAAAAATGGAAAGGGACCTGGGGGTAGTCATATCAGATGACCTAAAGGTGGGCAAGCAATGTGAGAGGGCAGCAAGGAGGCTGGGGGTTACTGGGATGCATAGGAGAGGCATCACCAGTAGAAAACAGGAAGTTATTATCCTCTGTACAGACAGCTGGTGAGACCCCATCTGAGTACTGTGTGCAGTTCTGGAGACCCAATCTCCGCAAACACATAGACAGGATGGAAGCTGTCAGGGAGGGCAACTAAAATGGTGCAGGGTCTGCACGGAGACATATGAAGAGACTTAAGGAGCTTAATATGTTGTAGCCTCGAGGAAAGGAGGAAGAGGGGACATGATAGAAACTTTCAAGTACCTCAGGAATCAACAAAGTCCAAGAGGGTAGCATCTTTCAAAAAGAGGTGTGCAAGAACAAGAGGCACAATTTGAAGATAGAGGGGACGGCCCAGAGGTAATTTAAGGAAGTATTTTTCACAGAGAGGGTTGTGGATGCATGGAACGCCTTCTGGAGGAGGTTGTGAGTCAAAATCAGTGGTGGAATTCAAGCATGCATGGGACAGTCATAAGGCAATTCTGGGGGGTGGGGGTAAGAAGGAGTAGGCTGCTGGTTAACTAGGATCTGCAGCTTATCCAGTAGGTAGGGAAATTGGCAGACTGGGTGGGCCAAGCGGTCCTTATCTGCCGTCAAATTCTATGTTTCTATGTTTCACAAAAAAACTACCCATTTCTACCCCATCCCCTCACCTCTCCTACTCCCACTACCATGTAAAATAAATGGGCGCAAAATCCCTAGTTTGGGATTTTTTTAAAAATACTGGACCCAGTTGATGCAACAGTTGCTATCTGTCAGCTGTACTGAGCATGAGTTAGTGTGGAAAAAGGGCAGCCAACTAGGCACTGGTGGGCAACCACACATTTAAAGCCCTAGCACGTGTTACACTCCACTCAACACCAGAAGGAAGCCAGTGCAGGGGTTCCTCTCCTTTATTATTATCTTTGTCAAAGCATCCAGAAGTGGCAAGAAAACTGTACAGTTGGAGAGAGGACTGAGTGTGGAGGACCACTGCAGAGATGAAGAAGACTCTGTGGTACTGCCTAGTAGTGGTCATAGACTAGTAGTTGGTTAAGCAGTACTACCCTGAGACACCCAACTGCAGAAACCCCATTGCAGAAAGCACCCCAAATCACTGTTTTTATTCTAGCAGCACCTGTGAATCCCCAGGAGTCAAATACTACCCTAAAAACCATGCTGCTACAGCAAGTTCGGCTGTTTAGTAGCCCAAGACCCATAAAGGTCCAGACAACACTGCATAGCATGTTTGAACATCAGCCCAAAAACACAATTATCAAATGATATTATACATTAAGTAAATGCTGGAGCAGCTGAAATGCTGGGAATTGATTCATTGCCATTCTCTTTTGTGGAGGATATAAGACATGACATGTTTATGTCTCTTACTTGTCCCAAATGACAGATTATTTCAAGAATATATTTTTCCCTCTGTGCCATTCCAGAATTTTATTGCAGAGTGTCACAAACAGTATTACATGCCCTGCTGCATTCAACATCACCATACATACATCTCAGTGTGGATATGTGGACCAGTGGTCAAGCTGAGGTAGCTCCTATCTGTGCATTAAAACACATTGGACACAGGTACCTAGGGCAGTATTTGACTCTAACCTGGGAAAACATTGTACTAAGTTCAATTGGGGTGATAGCAACAC
The DNA here is from genome assembly GCA_016271365.2 of Neoceratodus forsteri. Classification (NCBI taxonomy): domain Eukaryota; kingdom Metazoa; phylum Chordata; order Ceratodontiformes; family Ceratodontidae; genus Neoceratodus; species Neoceratodus forsteri. Next base: position 601,389,113 of record CM057449.1, on the reverse strand, counting down.
TCTGGGTATTCGCCAGCATGCAACTCTAACAATGAAGAGTGTACCTGGATCACATATGGGTCAGAAAATTGTTGAATTGTTCCTGGCTGGGATTGATGAGTAGCTGCATCCCCTTTCACTTAAAATGGGTTTTGTTGCGAGTAATAATGTCTTGAATGTAGTGAAATACATCAGTGACTGGGGGTTTCTCAGGTTGCCATGCCTGGCACATTGTCTTAGTCTTGTTGTGCAGGAGTTTCTAGCATATGTTGATATCAAGTCCATGTTAACTGTAACCAATCTCATCTGTTCCCACCTTTCCCATTCCAGAAAGGCCAATGACCATCTCAGGCACCTCAGATGTAGAACAAACTGCTTGCATACTATATGAAGCTGAAATGTGTCACCAGATGGAACTCAACACTATACATTGTCAGTCATTTGTGCAAGCAGTACAAAGCTATCTCTGAATATCTGCTTCTGTATTAAATCATTGACAATGCTGGCATATTCATGTATCTGACAAAAGACCAGTGGTGACTACTGGATGGCCTGATCATGATTCACAGGTCATCCAAACATGCAAAACAGGTAGCAAGAGGGGATATTTGCTGTATCAGTAATTCCGTCTCACTTCTGAGTACGCTGATGCTGATGCTGTTGAATGCTGCTACAGCAAGAGTTGGAGATAGGTGGTCATAGTGAAATTTGTGCCTTAATTATACAAATGCTCCATGTCTTGGACTGCAGTTCCCCCATTTCCAGCATTCTGCAGTCTGCTGCTTTTGGGATTGCCACCATGTGTGACCTACATTATAAACATGGCCTGGCACCACTTACTGATGGTGGGCATGATCATGTCCAAGATTTAACCAGTCCTCAAATAAAACATTTACTTGGGGCACAGATGTTACAGTCACAGTCATCTAAGGCACAATTTGAAGACTTGTTGTAACTACCACCTTGCAGTTGCATGGTGAAAGGGCTGATAAAACATACATGGCAAATGAGAAAAATCCCAGCAAATCCACTTTGCAATTTTTTTTGTCTCAGCTGTGACTTTAAGATATGGAAAAATAAGAAGGATAAGGGCCATGAGACATAAAGATTGCAAGCAGTGCAGCACATAATGGATGCATATTTGGTGGACACCAGACACCTCACCATCATGGATAAGCCCCTGCTGTACTGGAGTAGCAAGGTCACTGAATGGCCAGAACTGGTTTCAGTAGCAATCAAATACCTGAGCTGTTCACTTTCAAGTGTCAGTGTGGAGCAGGTGTTAACTGCAGCAGGGGTCATTGTGTGGGATAGGTGTTCAAATCTGTCACCAAGAAATTCTGGCATGCTAACATTTATTAAAATGAATTCAGGGCACACTGTATGCAACACAATCATGTAGGCATTCCTACCACATGAAGATGGTGGTGGTGGTGCAGATGAACCTGAAGAGCATGAGGTAGTCAGCATTGGCAAATTAACTTCGGAGGTAGAAGGAGGATGGATGGAGAAAGAGCTCCCTTGTGGGGACAACTCAAGTCTGGAAGACTGTGAGGGCTGCTTCCTTGATGAGGGTGAAGCATAAAAAGATATGTATTCTATACATCCTTTCTGCCTCATCAGTTAAATAATTTTCTTCATGAATCACATTTTTTTCTTATGTCATTTTACTTTTCCTCAAGTTGTGCTGCTGTTCCCTGCATCGATCCAATTTCCTGCCTCCACCCTCTCCTATGTGGTGACTACAGATACACTAGAAAATCACTGAACACTGCATAATTAAATGCTGACAGTAACATTGGCCACAGCATTCTTCACCACATGGATCCAGAATGTCAAACCCAGACTCTAAATCCAGTGTGAATGCCAATTTCTGCCAGGCAAACCACACCTCTTCCTGTAGCAAGACAGTGCTCTCTCCTCTACCAGTGATATGTTGTGTCCTCCATATCCTCAAAAGACATGGACCACCACCACCTCCACCACATGCATTCAGACTGATAAACCTGGGGCCCAATTCACAAAGCCCAAAAACTGATGCAAGGTGCCTGCATCAATTGGACTTGAGGCAAGGGGCACCTTGTGTCAAAAACTGTGCCACCCACAATACAGGAATACAGGCTGCAGCAATCTTGGGACCTCTTCTAGCAAACAGGACCTGCACCAGCCCTGCCCCCAATCGGGGGTGCACCACAGCACTAGGGGCCTTGTGGCAGACACAAGCTGCAGTATCCCCTACTGAGGCATTCAGGAATCCACCCCACAGGGTGCATGATCCATGAGAGTTAGATAACCCTGGGGGTGGTCTAACAGCACATATACTACCCTCAGAGCCATCTATGTGTGGAAGGAAACTTGCACTGCCACCTGCCCTCAGTATCCCATGCCCCCACAGCACCCAGAGATGTTCATGGTGTGGTGCCCGCAAGGCCCATATAATAGTGCCCAACATGCAGCAGTCACCCCTGTAAAGTACAGGCATGGCAGTGGCCATGCAGTGTCCCTATCAGGGAGCTGTTGCCACCCCTGCCACCCATCTCTCCCCCGAGTGCCCACCTCATCCACTATTCCTGTTTGCATGACCATGCCAGTCTCCAGGCAGGTCCCCAGCACTGAGCACCAATGCTGCCTGACTGTGCTGCAGCTTGTTCTAAACCTCTCACATGCACCTTGCCTTTGGTACATAGCAACATTTGCTGCAAGCTGCAGGAGTTTGGCTCTTGGACCCCTCTCAATAGTGAATCTGGTGCAGGGTCCTTGGTGCATCTGCGGGTGTCTTTGTGAATCTGGCCACTGCACTCTTAATCCAGTGTAAATACTATTACCAGGCAGATCACAAACCAGCCAGCCCTCAAGTCGAGCCTCCAGCCAGCAAACCCATCAAGACAGCAATACCTTAAGTCCATCAAGGCCTACCTGTCTGCTGTGATGCTAAATGACTTTCACTGTTGTTCACACTCCTTCTTCTCAGTGGTGTTGGCAATTCCTTGTACAGGAGGGATTTCCATATTGTTACTTGTAAGACATTAAAATGTCTGTCTTTCTTTCTTTCTTTCTTTCTTTCTTTCTTTCTTTCTTTCTTTCTTTCTTTCTTTCTCCCTCTCGCTATACTTGGATCATTTACAGAGACAACTGGCAAGTCATTCCCAAAGCCAAACAACTCTCAAGGTACAGACTTACATTGTCTCCTTCTCTACCATCCCTCTCTGTGGCACCATCATGCCAGTACATAACATGGCCCTCACTAACGTAACAGTATATATCATTACATGATTTTTTTCTTTTTTAATTTTTTTTTAAAGTTTTCCTTTCACAGGTACACAGTGACATAGTGTCCAAGTGAGGCAAAATAGTTTCCTTTTGTTTCCTCACAGGTGACCAGTATAGTCAGATTGGGCATGGACTATGGATATACCATGTGAACACCACAGTGCAAAACTGAGGCTACATAATTTCTCTTTTTCTTTTCAGGTGACAGGTATAGTAATACTGGAAGTGGACAATGGATATACCATACGCCCACCATGGTAACTAACTAAGGCTAAATAATTTATTTTTTCTTCATAGGTGACAGATATAGTAGGACTATGAGTGTACAGTGGATCTACCACAAGGCCACCATGGTAGCCAATTGAGGCAAAAAAAATCTCAGTTTTCTGCACAGATGACAGATATAACAAGACTGGTATTGGAAGTGGACAATGGATGTACCACGTGGTTACCCACAGAGGCAACAGGAATAGAGTCTAAATGTTTTTTCTTGTCCTCACAGGTAACCTGTCCTGCTTCCTCCTCCAGTAAGCAAGACTTCTCCTCCTCTGCCTCCACTTTCTGGCATCTTAATGTCATTTCATGACATAGCCAACACCAAAGTTACAGTATATATTCTTTCCTAAACTTGGCTTTTTCTTTTACTTTTTTTAATTTTTGTTCCCATCCACAGGTGAAACACAATAGGGAGTGTACTAAAGTCTAAATAATTTCTCTCTTGTATTCACAGATCTCTTTCCATCCTGTCATGAATGCCTCTTCCTCCAACAAGCAAGCCATAGCCATTTTCACCACAGATCATTGATGTTATCAGTGTTTCGGCCTTATGCTCTGACCTCCTTCTCCAGCTTCTTCATCACTATGTGTAGTCCTATTAACGTCAACCCATACTCTGTATCCAGTGTAAATACTAGTTATTAACCTGATGTTGGTCAACAAAAACTAAATAAATAAATGTTGCTGCCTGATTTTCCATTGTGACCCAGCTGACAAATACCTGAAATAAGAGAAAAAGGAGCAGAAAACTGTGAGAGTAGTATATTAATAAAATTCAAGAATGAAATACTAAAAAAAAAAAAAATGAAATGAGTACCTTTCCTAGTAGGAAACACTGCTTAATTTTCATCATTCAGTATTTGGTCATCTGGCTGTTCTTTTGAATCTTAACATATCACTTAGTTAACCAGATCCAAGCCAGACCTACACAGCAACAATATTTCATCACCAGAGTAATAAATACCCAATAAGAGAGAAACAGGAAGAACAGATGGTTAGAAAGACACTATTTCCACCTCTTCCGCACACACAGCCAAAAAGGAACAAATGAAAAAAAATACATATTTAACTTTGATGGTCAGACAGAAAGCGGTACTCAAAGATCATGATCTGGAACTGTGTCCCCAAAAGGACTCATCATTTCATGAGAAAATTTTGAAAATTTCTCTGCACTAAAATTCATCAGAACAGGTGCTGAGGTTGGAGACACACAGCACAGAAGCAGCTTATACATTTTGAGTTCTCATCTCATTTTGGGGCCTTATGCAAAAATCTCCAGACATGATAATGTATTAGACTGAGAACTTCTGGGAAGTAAAGTGCATCATGATAGTGGCTGTGGTGGAAGACTCCCACAGTGCAGCAGCAGCATATAAATTATGGGAGCTCATTACATTCTGGGGCATTGTGCAAAGATTTCAAGACATAAGAATTTATTATACTGAGAATTGCTGGACACTAAAGTGCATCACGACAGGTGTTGAGGTGGGAGACTCACACAGCACAGCATGACATACCAGCATGTAGAGGCAGCCTGACATATTTATTCTGGTAGTTAAGAAAAATTCAGTGAGTGCAGATTTTATTTATATCGTACTTTTCACACACACTTTCAATTAAAGTGCATCACAGGAGCTGTGGCTGGAGGACTGAAACACAGTACAGCATCATGTAGCAGTCTGACATATTTTTTCTGTTAGTCGATAAAAAGTCCAGGAGTACACAATTTGTTTATAATAATGGGTGACCCTCTATAATGACTGGAAAAGCATTACTGATGAAATGCTGTAATAACCAGCAGAATTCAATAATACTGGATAGTGGATTATTACAGTGTTTTTCTCCTAGCACTTTCACTTCACTGTATTCATGTGAGTATGGCAGCTGCTCAGGGACATGCTCACATGCACAAATACAGCTTATGTTTACTCTCTGTTGAAACCTTGCGCCAATTACTATAAAAAATAATGCCTATGCAGTTTGTTTTATGAGGATTTTTTATAAACCATCGGTGTATGATAATCTCATAAACCCCTCGAGCTTCGCTCTTGGGCCCAGATATTCAAACTGCGCCAGTCTGAGCGCAAGCCCTGTGCTGCTCAAAATAGTTGCGCGGGGTGTGGCCGGTGATATTCAAAGGAGTTGCTGTTGGGAACTCCTTTGAATACAAGCCCAACCTTGGCATAGCGCTAGTGGAACTTGCGCTACAGCAAGTTGCCAGAGTTGAGCATTAAACTTGCGATGGCGCAAGCACCATTGTGCCATGCGCAAATTTCCGATATTCAAAAGGTGACATGCAAATGGGGCCATAATTTATGCAAGGTGCAGGGGGGGCCATTTGCATCTCTTTATGGCCCCATTTGCATGCCATTTGCATGTAGGTGCGCCGATCCCTGAGGACTTGCTCCTGGCTACCCTGCCAGGCAGCAGCCGTCGGGGACCGCGCACAATGCAACCGATCGCGGGCATCAGTTACATGACCCCCCTCCATCACCCATAGCCCGATCGCGGGCAGAATCCGTACATGTCGCCCCAGTGCCCGATCGCGGGCCAGAACCTACATAAACCCCCAGTGCCCGATCGCGGGCAGAACCTGCATAACCCCCCAGTGCCCGATCACGGGCAGAACCTGCATAAACCCCCAGTGCCCGATCGCGGGCAGAATGTAACCCTCCCCAACCCGAATAACTCTCTGGTGGTCCAGTGGACGTAAAGCCCGATCGCGGGCAGAATGTCACAGCAGAACCCCCAAACATCTCCCTGGTGTCTAGTGTCCCCCCACCCACCCAAGCCCCTCCACCCGCTCCCCGCAGCGGCGGGCGACAGCATCCCACCGCCTGCCGCCCGCCGCCCGCCCGACTGACTGTCCGGTAGGGCTTCACGCCCTGGTGCAGAGCTACAGCTGGTGGGGGTGGGGAGCACTAGACACCAGGGAGATGTTTGGGGAGGTCTACTGTGACATTCTGCCCAATCGGTTTACGTCCACTGGACCACCAGGGAGTTATTCAGGTTGGGGGAGGGTTACATTCTGCCGCGATCGGGCACTGGGGGTTTATGCAGGTCTCTCTGATCACGGGCAGCTGATCGGGCACTGGGGGTTTATGCAGGTTCTGCCGACCGGGCACTGGGGGTTGAGGAGTTCTGCCGCGATCGGGCTGTGGAGGTGTGGGGAGACATGTACCTGTACCGCCCACGATCGGGCTGGTGGGGGCACAGGGAGGAGTTGGGGCCAGCCAGGGTGGCAGCTGCTGTGTTGCGCCTGCAATGCAGCAGCTCACCTGTGGGTGGCCCTCGACTAAGCCTTTTTTGGCTCAAGCTTGTGCGGGCGCAGGTTGGGTTGCGCGATGACAACTCTCCGCTAAACCACTGAATATCGGGTCATGCAGGTTGCATGGATCCTCCCCTCCTGTTGAGCATGCATTCATTTGCATTGCTCTCTAGCGCAATTTGGTGCCAGTGGCGTAACTGCCTCTTGCTGAATATCGCAGAATGGCGCATTTTGGACTTGCGCATGGCGCAACCCTGTTGTGCATGGCGCAACCCTTTTGAATATCTGGGCCTTGGGGTTTATGGATTATCACACATCTCGGGTATGTGAAAAATCCTAACAACACACACCTGCACAGGCATTATTCTGTATATACTGTGCTTTACCACAGATGCTTTACAACTAAAACAGCAGTGAGAGAAGAAAACAGTGACAGTGTAAGGACTGCACAGTTGCACAAGAATGAGAGCAATACAGAGAATATTAGAAAGAGAGCAATACAGAGGATATTAGTTTTTCTTTGGTTAAACTGGAGGAGAGTAGTTGTCATCAGAATTTCGATAGATAGCATGAAGGAGTAGCAGAAATCAGGACAGAAAAGGATTTAGATGTACAAAATGTCTGTTGTTAGTAATTTTTTTACATTGTTTGTACTTTTTAAATTTGTCTTAGAACAGGTGAGGACTAAAGGAATCAGATAGGTAAAACAGCATATGAAGAGTCTTGATGACAGGTGAGGACAGAGGCTAAGGCTACAGCCTTGGGACAGAGGTGGTGTTCCACCAGCCTCTCAAGGGTGCCACACTGGTTTTGAAGCAACACCTCCAAGGTTTTCGTCATGGCCGCAACTTGTCAGGAAAGCTCCCCTATCTCCCCATGCAGCTCCACCACTTCAGCATGGGTGGATGTGGGATGAGAATCTGAGGCTGGTTTCTCAGGTGGCCCCCACATCACCAGATTCTGACTGCAGATCCAATTTCTAGTCCCTTCTGTGTATATCTCAAGGACTGCACTGTCTACCCTGTGGCACAGAGGGACCACTAGGAGTGCTACCGGTTTAACTCCCTCAGCTGTCTTAGTCTGACTTCTCACACATTCCTTCCACTCCTGGCTGATCCTCACATTAAGGTGGGTGTGCTGCACACCTGTGCCCACATGGCTGTCCCATTTCCATACTAAACAATGGTGTGACACAAGATGCATGTCACCATTATAGTGTCAGCAGGATCAACCACAAAGAAGTCCCTATTTAATTTCATTTATTTTACTTTTGTTGACTGGGATAGGACAAGGCAGTTTTGCATATTTTTAGCCTTGTCCCAGGGCAGTGAGGAGATATGGATGCAAAGTAATATGCTAAACCATATTAAGGTATTGTTGGTATTTTAGTAAATGGTGGAAATTTGGACAGGACATCAGGGAAATTCCACTGCTCTTTTTGAGAACTGCCACAGGATCTTTAATGTCCACCTGAAGAACCAACTGAACAGGAAGACAGGACCTCCGTTTGATATCTCATGTGAAAGACAGCACCTTAGAAGTGTGGCACCTGTCTCATGCTGCACTATAGTGTCAGTATTGGGATTTATCCCTAGTTCTGAGTGTGCAACTTGAACCCACAACCTTCCAATCTCCAGCTCTAGAGGTGAGTGTGCAACCAGCTGAGCCACTGATACTAATTAGGGACTTATGCACTGTTGAGAAGAGGAGCAAGATGGTCTTGGAAGGGTCTCTTCCTCCTCACAAGACTCAGTGGAGGCACAACCACAGGGGTAGGTGTTGCTGGAAGAGGAAATACTGAAACATGGTCAATGGGTGGTGGTGCCACTGCATGCTGCTGCTTGTGCTGTGCTGTGGGGTGGGGTTGGATGCAAACTGTTCCCATTGCTCCTGAATGGGATGGCATGTGCCATCCATGGACTGCACCCCCTCTTCTTGCTTAGATTTCTCCCAGTCCCAGTACTCCCAGTCTCCTCTCCTCTTTAGCATTCCCACTAATTTTAAATCCCTAGATAATCAGAGAGTAAAAGAAAAGAGTAAAAGGAAGAAAAATAGAACAAATAGAAGTTGGAAATATAATGAAATATACACCTAAACAACAAAGAAAAAAATTCTCATTAATTGCTAAATAAAGATAATATGACAAACAGATCAAAAAGTGCTGTAAAAGTTATTTTTCATTGAGGGGTTTTGAGAGCTCTAAAAACAGAAGATCTGACCTTTTCCAGTAATTCACTCAGACTACAAAGCATAACAGATGGTCAGTGTCTAAACAGAGCAGTAGCATGTTACCTACAGAAGCTTTTTCCATGTGACCAACAGGCACTTGTTTATTAGAAGCCTCAATTTGAATAAACTTTGAGCAAATGTGCCCTAAAGGTGAATGTGCCAGGCAACATCACTGAAGGTGAATTGCCTAGTAAATGGCAAACATTTATAAATTGCTTCACAAAAGAGAAGTTGGTTACCAGGATAATCAAACTCTGCAACATCTCTACAGTACAGAACTTGTGGGTTCTCTCACTAGCTGCACTAGCACACAGTCCTGCAATATATTTAGCAGTGCCTGATTCCTGGATTTCTTAGCTTCTAGTCTGTTCCATTCAATGTCTGGTACATGGAGATCTGCTACCACCACTATCTCCCCATTTGCTGCCTACTTCTGAATTTCTGCCCCTACTTCCCCATTGTCCTTGCCCCCATCCAGGCAGTCTGTAACCACCTCATAGGTACATTTTTTTACCCAATGTGTTTGTGAGATGCACCCACAATGATTCTGTCCCCCCTTGCATCCTCTGTTGGCTCCTCTTTAACTGCCTCTATATCTTCATTAACATAAAGGGTTACTCCACCCCCCTTTTCTTGCACTTCTGTCTTGTTCATACATGAAGTATGCTGGTATTACTAAGTCTCAGTAGCTATTGCCAGTGGTTCTTGTTTCTTTGATGGATGTGAGGTCTAATCCTGCATCTTCCACCATTGCCTGGATCTCACTCATGTTGTTTCCCAGGCTCCTGGCATTTAGTCATACTGCCTTCCAACATGTGTCTATACCCCTCCCCTTTTTGTTAGCACCTCTCCCCTTGTCCTCTCTTCCCTCTTTAATTTTCTACCACTTGCTCCAACCATGTGCCCCTGCTGTCTGACTCCTTTTCTTACTTACCCAGTCTGTCTGCCTACATCCCCCTCTGTTTCAAGTCCCCATTTCTCGGGGAGTTTTAGCTAGGTTCCCCTTATGTCCTCCTTCCTCTGTGGTTATCTTAGCTTCAGTATCCACCCCTCCATAGGTTAAATGTCCACCAACATAGACATCAGTCTCCTTCCCAAAACCTAGCACCTCCCTTATCAGGTGAAAGCAATTACACTTGAACAGCCTCCTGTCGAAGAAGCCTACCAGTCTCCTTCAAAATAGTACCTCCTCCTCCTGATACCATTCCTTCAGCCACCCTTTAACCTCTTCTATCGCCTCCTTCCTCAGTCTTCACTTCTCCACCCTATAACCTATACAGGGAAGACCTTGGCAAAGGCCAAGGAAGTCAAGTGTGCCTTCAATCTGTCACATAGCCTTTGAAAGTTGTGCTTCACTGTCTCAGTTAGCTGGTTTGTCAGATTGCTGGTAGCTAAGTGTACCAGCACTCCAAGCTCCGATTACCCTTCTTCTACTACCTTCCTTCCAGTTCTGTCACTGTCCCAAATGACTAATACATCTGGAAGGCATCAGACCACCCCTGCCCTTTCTCCTGCTTTTCATCACCTTCTCTACCCCTCTAACCACAGAGTCCCCCACCTCTAGGATACTCATTGCTGCTTTGCTCCTACCACAGGGTGTCACTAAGGCCCTGTACACACTTGCAGTCCATTTTTAAAACTGATTTTAAAAATGGTTTTAAACTCACCACAGAAGTCCATCAACACTAACCATTTTTTTCAAAACAGTGTTTAAAGACGGTTGCACTGCATCTACCCTGCCATCTCCTTGGTGAGTTTAAACTTGCTTTTTAAAATGGTTTTAAAGCAGATAGGAAACACAATCTCAGTTTTATTTAATACAGTAAAGTCTTCCTTAACTGATCCGCCCCCCCAATTGGATTACAACACACTGAACGGAGTCAGCGACTGCAGCCCTTTCAAATGGTAGAAACACAGAAGTTGATGTCAGTTAAGGACCGCAAGGCCCATGCAGTCTCCCCATTTTTTTCTACCTTATGATGAGGTGAATAACTCGTGATACCACGTCCAGCAAAGTTTCTGTTGACTTGGCTGACCCTCTCCTAACAGCAAAGCAGATCTCAGGACATGACGGGAAACTGACAGTACATAAACAGTGCTCACAACTCTCTCATCTCCAGACTTACAGCTCCTGCCAATTAAACATAAATAGAAGATTAATTAGATCCTGACAGAACTAGTGGTGATTGGCACAGAGGTTAGGTGTATGTGGTGGAGGGTTCCACTTCAAAGGTAGGCAATAATAAGCATTTTGATGTTATGAGATATAAAAAAAGTACCAGTGAAACTGTAATGGGCAGGGGGCTGAACATGCTGTTGCTGATAGCATTACTTTTTCACAATCATTTTGATACCAAAAACATCACTAGTCAGCATGCAGCATGAAAATCAGCTGCAAACTTGAAACTCTGCAGGAACAGTGGTAATCGGGAGTTATTTACGTCATCATTTCAAAGGGCTGTGCACACTAATCTGCCAAAGCAGTGTGATCACCTATGTGTAGTAATCAGATGGGCATATGAAAACTCACACCAGAGGCATTGAAGACAACAGAGAAGTATGCAATATGCTTTTTTTGTGTAAAAAAAACCCTCAAGTTTTCATTTCCAAAAACAGACTGTACAGTCAGTGCCAGGATTGACACCAGCACCGATTAATGCTGCTTCAGGAGAAACATGGCTTAATCTCCCATTCACACTACCTGGTAAACCGTGTTAGGTTTGAAACCATGCTTAAAACCAGTTTTAAGACTTGGTCCCTTGCAGGGTTAAACATGGTTTATAAACACGGTTTCAAACTGTGTTCAGTGTGGACGCTTACTGTGTTTAGGCTTGTTAAAATGTTATAAGGGACTTAAAACTTTTTAACAAGCCTAGTGTATACAGGGCCTAAGTTATCCTGTTCACCCTTCCTAACTGTTCAGCCTTCTAAAGAGGTCAATAGTTTGTATTTTCTTTTTCCTTCTTTGAAAGGATTACACTCCATGTTTGAAGTGAAAATAATAATAATAATAATAAAAACTTTGAGAACAGTATCACAGAGAACATATTAGGAGCTGCTAACAGAACACCATCTTAAACTCTGATAACTTGGTATTGGCTAATAACTCTGGTATTGTTTGCATCCATCCTACCTGTACCAGCTTGTTTGTATCTATGTCTTAATTTTACTGTTATACTTATGTGTTGTACTGCTATACTGTGTATTTTGGTTTGTCTTACTGTGACAAGGTACCTTTGTAAATGAGCCTATGGCTCAAAGGTTTTCCAAACTGCTGTTTAAATAAATAAATAAATAAATAAACTACCAAACTTTGCTGTACTACTGTCTGTATTGATTTTATCACATGTCAGACAATGAGAGTCACGCATGTCAGCAAGTGCCCATGTGACAAACTATACATAGGCAAGACCTGGAGACAGTTAAAAATATGTATTGGAGAACACAAAACACACAGAAGACAGGATGAAACATCACCAATTGTCCACCATTTTAAAGAGACAAATCATGCATTACCTCAGCTTAGATTTTTTGGAATAGAAAAAGTGACTAAAGGCAGGAGGGGTGGGAATTATTACAGGAAAATGTTAACAAGGGAAACATAATGTATTGACAGATTTAATGCTACAGACCCCAGACATGGGTTGAATGAGGGTATTGATTGGTTGCCCATTTTATAAAGTGGTATGAGCATTTATCCCTGTTGCTGCATGCCAGGACTTTTCTCAGGTTACAAAACGTAGGAGATAATAAATAATCTCCATTTTTTTTGTCCCCCTCCACTTCCCACCACTACAACTGTGGTTTAGTTTTATGAAATACTGTGGGTGGGATATTCAGACTGTGCCAGGTGGTGGCGCAAGCCTGGGAGCAGTGCAACTGGGTTGAGCTAGGACATAGTCCAGGTGATATTCAATGGTGCTGCGCCATGGCTCAGCACTGTTGAATATGGCACTGGGGGTACCTGCTCTGTGCATGGCGCAGTGGCACTGCAGCAGCGCAAGTGGCAGACAAGGAGCATGGGGCTGCGCAAGCACAAGTGCAGTTGAGCTAGGTGCAGCAAGAGCTATATTTAGACATGAGCATGCAAATGAGGCCATTATGTATGCAAGGTGAAAATGGGACCATTTGCATGTCATTATGGCTCCATTTGCATGCAGTGCACCGATCCCCGGGGACTAGCGCCTGGCGCCCTGCCAGGTGGCAGCCATCGGGGACTGACGCCCCCGCCCCTTGGTTGGCAATGTGCCCCAATGCCCGATCGTGGGCATAGTGGACAAATATCTCTGGTGGTCCAGTGCACCTGCTCCCCTGCCCAATCGTGGGCATTATATACATATATCCCTGGTGGTTCAGTGGACCTGCTCCCCTGCCCGATCGTGGGCATAAGAAGAAATTAAAGTCCCTGGTGGTCCAATGAACCTGATCCCCTGCCCGATCGCGGGTATAGAAAGGAAACTAAATTCTCTGGTGATCCAGTGGAGCCAATCCCCTGCCCGATCGTGGACATATGGTTTGAAATCCCTGGTGGTCCAGTGGTACCCCCCTCCCAACCCACCCACTGAGACCTGCCACTGCCGCCCCCTGTCAGCGGTGGTGGCAGCTCCCACACCACGCAAGCCACACAACTGCGGCCGCTGACGGTATACAGTATGGCGGTACACCTATTGGTCCTCGATGGGCCAATGGGCATACGAACCATACTGTACTACACAGTCCTGAAATGTGAATGGTTCATTCACATTTCGGGACTCTATAATACAGTATGGTATGCACGCCCATTGGCTCATGAAGTGGACCCATAGGCATACAGCTGTACTGTATGCTGTCAGTCGGTGGGTGGCCGGGCGGCTTGCGGGTGGGGAACTGCCACCTGCCGCTGACCAGGGGTGGTGCAGGGTGGGTCTCAGTGGGCTGGTGGGGAGGGGGGTCCCACTGGACCACCAGGGATTTCTAATCATATGCCCACGATCGGGCAGGGGATCGGCTCCACTGGACCACCAGGGAATTTAATTCCATTTTATGCCCATGATCGAGCAGTGGAGTAGGTCCACTGGACCACCAGGGATTGTGTTAACTATACCCGGAATTGGGCAATGTGTTAGGGTCCACTGGACCATAAAGAATATTTTATTTATATGCCCGCGATCGGGCGAGGGGGGGACACGATGCCTGGCCTGTGTCTGGGGAGGTTGGGTGGCCACCCACAGCAGGCGGCTTTCGTGTTGTGCCCAGCAATATGGCAGCCCACCTGTGAGTGTCCCCCAACATGCTCCTGCTTCTTACAGGCACATCTTTGCACCCCCCTGTGCAGCGCAAAGTGGGTTTTTGCCTGCATATGTGCCACACATCCTGGGCTGAATATCAGGATGTACCGCATATGCATGGGCACACCCCCCGCACTTGCGCCGCATACATTACTGGTGCACCCTGGCGCATTGGGAATTGTGCAGCGCAACAAAGCCCTCTGAATATCGTGCTGGGGCACAACCCATTTGAATATCCCACCCTGTAAGTATATATTCATGTTACTGCATTTAGAATTCTCTACTCAGAAAGTCACAAGAAAATTAACCCTCCTCCCCACACACACACACACACACTATGTATGTATGTATTCATTTAATTATTTATATATTTCATTTTGATAACCTGGTAAGCCCGCTGGAATCAGAGGTCCCTTTTTCAGGAGCTACTTGGGATTAATTATATACATAACAATTGAATGGACAGTGCATCATATTCAGGTAGAAGGAACAATACATTGAAAACACTGTTTACAGGGAACCAAGTAATGACTGGATAAATCAAAGTACATAGAACAATACATTTAGGTCTAGGGAGACAGAACCCTAAACAATCATAGACATGAGGAACACTTAATATGTGGGATAATTCATGGATGATCCTAGACATGAGGAACACTTAACGTGAGATAATTTAAGGTGGAAATGTTAGACCTAACAAGTACCCTTAGGTGCACAGCAACTGGGACAATGTACACAATATACAAAAAACAGAATATATACAGTGTACGGGTATGCTGGTGGTTCAGTTACCAAAAATGTTTTTACATTTGAGTAAGAGTTGAATGAAGGACTGACTGCAGTATTAGCAGATACTTGGGAACAATTCCCAAGTTTAAAAGGTAAATGATGATCAGCTTCTTTTAAAACAAATACAGGATATAAAATGATATCTGAGAGGACGATGTAACATTACTAAATAGAGGTTAACATCCTCATTTAAACTACAGACAGCAAGCTTCACTATGCCATTACAGCCTCTTTATGGCAACTTCAATCTGCCTCTGAGTCATACACATATAAACCCCCTTTTCACTGAGCGGGGCTTACGAGTAAGTAGGGCCCCCCACCTTTGGTGTCCCCCCGGTGAAGGTTTCATTAGGTAGTTGTGGGGATGTCATTCTGGGCTATACTTCAAACTGCCACTAGAGGCAGGTTTGGAGCCCATAAAAGCAGGGGGCATGGGAAAAGGAAGGAGAAGGAGGAGAGGCTGGCTGAGAGATGGCAGGACAGACAGGTAGGAAGGAGTGTGTCGGTCCAGGTTTGGGCCCGATTTAAGGAGGGAAACCCCCCTCGTAAGTGAAGATAGTGCAGGTATAACAGTGATGTGGTGCCAGTGGACAGTGCATGGAGGAGGGCAGTAGTTAGCCTGCCATTGTCGGAGGTGGTAAATGGAGCTCCAGGGAGTGAGGGTTAGTGAAATTGCCCAGGGTAGGAGTTTGGTGGGTCCCAGGCCTGGTGGAAGTTTAGGCCTGCACTGCTAGGGCTGGAGGTTCTGTGGCAGAATTCCTCCAGAGGTGGGGAGGTGGCAGTACCCCTCTCAGTTCCCAGTGTGGCAGGGTGGTGCAAGTCTGGATAAAAGGGGGTGCCAGAGGTTTCTCACCCTTTATGGGGACTGCTTGAAGAGGTAGGTCTCGGGGCCCATTCACAAGCTGCTCGGGCGGGCCATTGGTAGTAAAAGGCAGGCCTTGGAAAGCCCTCCGGAACTGATAACATATAGCAAGCACAGGAGGTAAGGTTGTGGGGATGCAGGCCAAAAGGCAGTCAGAAGAACCCCTCCCCCATTTCTGGAGTAAGGAAAACTGGTGGAAAAGGCAGACACGTTAACAGCAACTTAATGGCTATAAGATACTGGTCAGGGTGGGAGAATCCTGCATTCCCATGGCCCAGGACAAGGTGGGAGTAAGCCTCTTGCTTCTCCACAGTTGGATGTCTGACCAGGATAAAAGGGAAAGAACAAGTAAGAGACAGGGACCAACTTACTGATGCCAGATGGTGGGTTGGCTCTGTATGCTGTTGAAGATTCCAGAAAAGGGATTCAGGTATGCCATCCCAGTGTTCAGTAACTGGCTGAAGGGAAATGCTGCCTAGGGCATCTGTTCTCCCAGTAATGTGCCCCCTGGCTTTTTAAATAGTTTGTGCTCCATGTAGCTGGAGGAGAAGGTGTGTAAGCAAGCAAAGGGACCCCTGGGTCCTTTTAAATCATTGGGATCTTAGGTGAAATAAATTGGTTTGTTGCTGAATCCAGAGTGTCAAGAGTTTTTAAATTTGTAACTTAGCTTTATGATGAATTGTAGAGGACCTAATGAATTTCTAACCAGACTACTTTTGGGGGGAGCTGTTAAGTTTCAGCCCTTGTCTGTTCCTGGGCCAGGGTGCTGGAAGGGGACTTCATTGGAGAAGATGAAAGAAGAAGAGGTCTCCTGATTTCAGCTGAGTATCCAGAGCAGATGTGAGGGGTAGCAGTGTCATTTTTTTGAAGGTGGAATCCAGGCCATGGTGGGGTGCCTTTTGTATGTTCCTTCCAGGTTGTTAATGTTTTGGTTCTGGGTTCCCTCGGGGTAGGTCCCCTTCCCTCTAGTAAGTGTGGTGGCTACAGGTTGGGGCTCATCCAGGATTTATTTGGGGACACCTCACCCCCCCAGCATCTCATTCCTGGAATTAGGGGGCTGTTGGATCCAGCCTGGGCCAGGTAGGCTGTGTGGCACAGTCGAAAATCATTTTCTGGGTGTGGTGGTCTGGGTAGTAGGCCACAGTTCTGCTCCCAGGTGTCAGCTCGCTTGCTGTGCTGGTCATGTGACCCCAACCTGCTTGCTGATTGGCTGGAGGACTAAACTGAGGGGAAAAGCAGTGAAAGAGGTGTTGGCATTTTGGGCAGAAAGTAGGAGTGAGCAGGATGATGAGCCTTGTGCCAAGACATCACAGCTGACGGTGGTTTTACCGTATGAAGTTTTTGGAACCCCACGAACCCAGATGATTTGTTTGGGCCTGGCAGGTATGGATCCACTTTCATGCATGGCTGGGCACTGGTTTCAGGCTGAGGATGTGCCTCCCTCTGTCAATGTTTCCCTCATCCTTACTTTTGTGGCAGTGGAACAATGCAAGTAGGGGACAGGTGGAGGAAAGAGGTGTTAGATGTGGCTACAAGGGAGAAAGAATAGCTTATCTGCCTATGTGCAGCCTATGCTCAAGCTTGACCCCCGGAGGCATATTCAACTGGACCCCTCCAGTTTTCCATTGGATATACCCCTACAGCGGTTCAGAAGGCCTAACTTTGGTATGGTCCCAGGCGAGCCTGGAACCCAGCATTTTTGAAAGGTTTTCATTGGAGGAGTGGACCCCAGGGCAGGTGAAGGAACCATAGCCAGTGAGAGGGCCCTCCGCTGATGTGATTATCGAAGCAGAGGAAGTACGGGGGGAGGGTGCAGCTACAGTAGAGGAGAAGAGGGGGAAGAGGAACACAGCCATCTGCCCAGTTACTCCTCGCTAGCTACCTCTACTCTCCATGGCAGAGGGAGGGGCAGGGGCCTCGGTCCACCAGCACGCAAACCGCCAGGGCCCAGGGGAATGCCACCGAGACCTCTGTCTGGAGGTAGCCTGCCAGCTGTAAGGTCACATTCAGCCTCTCCTGAGGAGATGAGACCAAAGACTGCTGCTGCTGGCCTGAGGTCACTGGATAAGAAGGAGAGAAAGCCTAAAAAAGGATTGTTGGCTGATGACAAAAATTTTGATGAGGACAGGTTCCTTGGTCACAAGTTGCACTTCAGTAATTATGACCTCTATTGAGGCATTCCCAAGCCTTTGCACTGTTCGGTGATTACAGCACATGATAAAACTCCCCTGCATCCCAGAGTGCTCACATGCCCTATGAAGCAGGATGGATGGACTTAATAGAGAGGATGCCCTCAATGCTGCTTACAGAAAGGGGGTATGGCTGGAAACAGGAAAAGCCCACAGGACCAGCATAAGGGATTTGACAAAATGGAGTCAGGCAGAATGATGGGTGTGGTGGTGATTAAGTATATGAGAGTATATGAGTATATTAAGTATGAGAACTTGGATTACCCCTACCTGTCAGAGAGGCAGTGAAACACTGTGGAGGAAATGAGGGAGGATTGGATCTATCAAGAGCAACTTGAGAAGTTTAAACATCATCCTGGAAGTAGTGGCCATCCATCTCAGGAACTGTTCCAGAAGGTCTGAGCTATGTGCCACACTGCCTCCTAGTTGGACCCTATTTAAACATTTTGCCCTGGTGCAAGACTTGGCTGGATGTAGTACCAAGTACGTCATAATTTCAAAAGACAATTTTGGAGACCTTAAGACCAAGCCAGATCCAGAATTTTACTTTCCACCAGGAGGAGGACCCCGTACTTGAAGCCACAATAATAGAAATCTGACTGTGTCAGGTGTTGCTTTTCAGAGCAGGTTGCTTTCTCAATGATTGGTCAAACAAGAACTGATAATGGACTAGAATAACTTTTCTACTTCAGAGGACTGTGAATCAGGACATTTTTGTTTTACTATTTAGAAATGCTTCTATTACTTTATTCATTAAAATGTGTTCAAGAGAGAGGGAAAGTATGTGTGAGTGGTGTTAGCATGGTTAGAGTGATTATGGTTTGGAATATTCATGAAATCATATATCTTCTAAGTGATTATAGTGTTTTGCTAAATCAGAAGAATCAGTATTAGTCTGTTAACTTGAGTTGAATTTCATACTGTGCTGTTCTTGTTTTATTATTGGGCAGCACTTTCTTAGATATTTTTCTCTCCGACACAGAAAATAGTTTGTTTTTAGATTAGGCATAGTAGTAGGAGGGGTGGGTGGTTCCTTTTTCCTCCCCTCTCTGAGGGGACCAGCTTCACGACCTCAGTTGGTTCTGGCTTCCCTTGGGAGTGTGCATACCGGGGGGATGGGAGCTTGGTGAGGAAGCTGGTGAGGTGCCATCATTCCGCTCATGGAATGATTCCCTTGGGAGAGGAAAGAGTGGCCCTCTCACTAAGGGAGCTTACAAGAGTAGGGACCCCCCACCTTGGTGTTTCCTCCAGTGAAGGCTTTCATTAGGTAGTTGGAGGGGAGACATCATTCTAGGCTATACTTCAAACTGCCACTAGAGGCAGGTTTGGAGCCCATAAAAGCAGGGGACGTGGGTAAAGGAAGGGAAAGGGAGGAGAGGCTGGCTGGGAGATGGCAGGACAGGCAGGTAGGGAGGAGCTCATCAGTCTGGGTTTGGGCCTGATTCAAGGAGGGCACCCTCCCCTCATAAATGAAGCTAGTGCAGGTATGAAAGCGACATGGCACTGGTGGACAGTATGTGGGGGGGGCAGTAGTTAGCCTTCCAGCATCATAGGGTGTAAATGTGGCTCCAGGGAGTGGGGGTTAGTGAGAGTGCCAGGGTAAGAGTTTGGTGGGTCCTAGCCCCCGTGGAAGTTACTCCTACACTGCCAGGGCTGGAGGTTTCGTGGCAGGATTCCTCCAGGGGAGGGGTGGTGGCAGTACCCCTCCTGGTTCCCGGTGTGGCAGGCTGGTGAAGGTCTGGATTAAAGAGGGTGCCGGGGGCTTCTCACCCTTTATGGTGAATGCTTGGAGGGGCAGATCTCGGGGACTATTCACAAGCTGTTCGGGCAGCTGCAGGTAGTAAATGATAGGCCTTGGGAAGCCCTCCAGACCCGGTGACTTATAGCAAGCACCGGAGGTAAGGTTGTGGGGACTAAGGCCAAAAAATAGTTGGATGCCCCCCCCATTTCTGAGTAAGGAAAACTGGTGGAAAGGGCAGACACGTTAATGACAACTTAAAGGCTATAAGGGGCTGGTCAGGGTGGGAAAATCCTGTTTCCCCATGGCACAAGACCAGGTGGGAGTAAACCTTTTGCTTCTCCACAGCTGGATGTCTGACCAGGGTAAAAGGGAAAGAACAAGTAAGAGACAGAGATCAATTTAGCAGTGCCAGAGGGTGGGTTGGCTCTGTAGGCTGTTGAAGAATCCAGAAAAGGGACTCTGGTATGTCATCCGAGGGTTCAGTAGCTGCCTGAAGGGAAATGCTGCCTAGGACATCTGATCTTCCAGTAATGTGCCCCCTGGCTTTGTAAATAGTTTGTGCTCTGTGGAGCTGGAGGAGAAGGTGTGTAAGCAAGCAATGGGATCCCTGGGTCCTTTTAAATCATTGGAACCTTAGGTGAAATAAATTGGTTTGTTGCTGAATCCAGAGTGTCGAGAATTTTTTAATTCATAATTTAGCTTTATGATGAATTGTAGAGGACCTAATGAATTTCTAACCAGATCTCTTTTGGGGGGAGCTGTTAAGTTTCAGCCTGTGTCTGTTCCTGTGCTTTCTGGGCCAGGGTGCTGGAAGGGGACTTTGTTGGAGGAGATTAAAGAAGAAGAGGTCTCCTGTTTTCAGCTGAGTATCCAGAGCAGATGCGAGGGGCAGCAGTGTCACTTTTCTGCAGGTGGAACCCAGGCAGTAGTGGGATGCCTTTCATATGTTCCTTCCAGGTTGTTATTGTTTTGCTTCTGGGTTCCTTTGGGGTAGGCCCCCCCTCCCCTCTCATAACATCGGGTGCCCCTAGACAATCGGGGAGGTGGGGAGGCTACACACATAAGAGGGCTGTAGTGCTAATAATTGTGAAGGCTGGCACGACCAGGTTAAAAATGTTCTTCTTATGGAC
The DNA here is from genome assembly GCA_016271365.2 of Neoceratodus forsteri. Taxonomy (NCBI): domain Eukaryota; kingdom Metazoa; phylum Chordata; order Ceratodontiformes; family Ceratodontidae; genus Neoceratodus; species Neoceratodus forsteri. The sequence goes on along the minus strand of CM057449.1, from coordinate 601,368,113 downwards.
ATCAGACACCAGAGTGCTACATTTATAATTTACTGAAGACACCTATTGGTGGGTCGGGCATGGCTTCATGCACTGCAGTGCTTGAAGCATGTCACTGGTGTGATGATGTCATCAGGCATGTCACCGCAGATGTGCATGCACCTCTGTCTGTCTCTGACCATGAGCACTTAGTATAAATAGCATGCCTGTAGGTATACACACTACTCTACAAGCAGGACGTGCAGGGGACCATGCTGGGAGACCAGTTTAAAAAGGTGAGATTTTGGCACAAACACTTATAGAAATAACAGACCAACACTGCTATTTTGGTCTGCAAATTGAATTGTCTATGGTCTCTAAATTCAGGTTCCCTCAAAACAGACCACAATGTAATGTGCACTATTCACTACTGGGTTTTGTGGCACGTTAAGAAAACTGGCTTTGTTTGTCACAATATCAAAAGGAAAATAGAGGGTTTCTATTTGAATGCACATACTAAAAGGTGTTTTGAAAAGTTTTATGTACAATTTACTACTAGTTTTTAAGGTTGTCCAGGTTAAGGTGGACGCTATTTTTTAAATATATTATTTGGTATCCAGATGGGTAAAGCTTGAAAGAAAAATAGAAGTCTGGGGAGTAAATTAATTTTCACAACACTAACTCTTCCAATTATAGTCAATGGGAGCAAGGCCCATCTTTGTAGGTTGTTAAAAATGTTTTGAATTAGCGGATTATAATTTATATTGTATAAATCTTCTTGTTTCTGAGTAATCCATACTCCCAAGTATTTACATTTTTTTAGTAGTATCTAAATTAGTCTGATTTTTGAAATGTGTAATAAGGAAATTTGGGCTACATGGAAGGACCTCTGTTTTGTTGGTGTTAATTTTATAACTGGACATTTCAGCAAAAGTTTCAATTAACCATATCAGAAAAGGAAATTAATATAATGCCTCATCCAAATAAAGGATGATGTCATCAGCATACAGTGAAATTATTTGTTTCTGTCCATTTATATTTTTACCTTGGATTCAGTTGTCCTGTCTAATAGCTTGGGCCAGAGGCTCAAAATATAAGTCAAACAGTAGTGGAGAAAGTGAGCGCTGCTGTCTTGTACCTCTGCTTAACAGCACAGAAGATGATATCTGATTATTTGTTTTAATGCATGCAGAAGGGTTTTATCAGTTTAATTACATTAATGAATCTCTGTCCATAATCAAATTTTAGTTATACAAAACAGAGGTATTCCCATCCCACCCTATCGAAAGCCTTCTCGGCATCCAGCATCACTAACACAGCATTTTCTGAATCTGAAATTTCCATTATGTTTAAGGTGCGACAAACATTGTCTGTTAGTTTTCTCCCCTAAAACAAACCCGTCTCATCTAGGTAAATAATTTTATGAATGACTTTTGCAAGTCTTTTTGCTAATATTCTTGTGAATAATTTGTAGTCAGTGTTTAAAAGAGATATGGGTCTATATGACCCACATTTGTGGGAAGGCTTATCCTGTTTAAGAATCTGAGTAATATAAGCTTGTGAGAAGGATGGGGGTGGATTATTTCCATCCATTATACTACTAAATACCTGAAACAATATATGGGACAGAGAATCTTTAAATTGTTTATAAAACTCATTGTCCCTAGAGCCCTGTCCAATAAAACACAGACTACCAATTGTGTGGATGCTCAGTTGACAATTAGTTTATTATAATCTCTTCCAAACGTCCACTTCCACAATATTTTCATCCTCATATTGTACAACATTATGTTCCTCATTACCTTTATTATACACAATTTCTATAAACCACATTTTTCCTCAATGTTTTCCCTTCTCACCCCCCGTTTTAAAGCTGGGGTCTGCCATAATATCCATAAACAACATTTTTCTTCTTGGTTTCTCTTCTCACCCCCAGACGTACATCAGGGGGCTGCTCTCTTCATTTTCTTCTCTCTTGTTGGGTATGCATGTACACCCATACCACTCATCTGTCCGGTGTTGTTCTGTGGCCCTCTGAGTCAGATTATCCCAACCTCTTCTCCTCCCCCTCTCTTTTTTCTGTGCCCCTTCTTCTTCTCTGCTGTACACCTTCTGCAGTCCCAGCAGACTTGCTGTCCACCTTCAGTAGTCTGCCCATTCCCATGTGCACCTATCCCTTTCTTTTTCCATTAGCCCACCTCCAGCTTGCAATGAACAGTGAGCTTCCCCCCCAAGTAGGTGTGCCCCCCCTTTTTTTTTAATAGTCTAGCCCTTCAAATCTGTCCACTCCTGTGGCGGAGAACCATGTCCCCCTTCATGCTTCCAGCCTCACCTCCTGAAAAGGCATGAATGCACCGATGCCTAAATGCATCCCCATGCTCCCTTCTTGGTGTACTTAACTTGTGTCAGCACTGTCTGCCCATCCTGGGACTTCTGGACCCTGTCTGTCATTTCTAAATAATACATAGTCCCTCACAGGTCAAACATCTGACCTCCTCTTCCACTTTGTGGTTCAATGCCTTCTTTCCCCTTTGGGTTACCTCCTTTAAAGTAACTACCAGCCCCTCTGGGCTATATTTTCCTTTTTTTTTTATTCTCCTCTCCTCTCCTGCTCCCCCTTTTTCTCAGCAACCTCTACCATTGCCTCATCCATATGGGGATAGAGGAGTTACCATTGGGACCTCCCCGAGATATGAAATTCTTTCTTCAACTTGGGTACTAGACGCCCCTGAATTAAACATATCCCATGTCCCTGGGATTTCCCTGTTGAACTGCTCCCCCTGATGTAACCTCAGCTTCTGACCATGTTGGGAAGGGCTGGGAGGAGGGACCACTAGGTTGCCCAACCATTCTTCACTGTGGGAACCAGCTGGCTGCTGTATACCCGCTTGCCCTTTCCCAATGCCCCTTGGGACTGAGTCCCCATTCCCCAGTTGCCCAGCAGAAACACCCCAACCATACACTGCCGGGCCTGGGCAGGCAACTTAGTATTTACACTGCGGTGCTGCCCCATTATTATTTCATGCTTTAGGCTGATTTGCTTAAATCCGTACAAGGAGACCATTTGATTGCACCCCGAGAGGAGGCTGTCGGTCCTTGTGTTACTTCCTAAAACCCCCTTACTTGTTGTACATAGAAACATAGAATTTGATGGCAGATAAGGACCGCTTGGCCCACCCAGTCTGCCCATTTCCCTACCTAATGGATAAGCTGCAGATCCTAGTTAACCAGCAGCTAATTCTTTCTACCCCCAACCCCTAGAATTGCCTTATGACTGTCCCATGCATATTTGAATTCAACCACTGTTTCTGATTCCACAACCTCCTCCGGAAGGCCATTCCATGCATCCACAACCTTTTCTATGAAAAAATACTTCCTTACATTACCTCTGAGCTGCCCCCCCCATCTTCAAATTGTGCCCCCTTGTTCTGGCACACCTCTTTTTTTGAAAGATGCTACCCTCTTGGACTTTGTTGATTCCCTTGAGGTACTTGAAAGTTTTATCACGTCCCCCCTCTCCCTCCTTTCCTTGAGGCTATACATATTAAGCTCCTTTAGTCTCTTTTCATATGTCTTCCAGTGCAGACCCTGCACCATTTTAGTTGCCCTCCTCTGGACAGCTTTCATCCTGTCTACGTCCTTGCGGAGATTGGGTCTCCAGAACTGCACACACTACTCCAGATGGGGTTTCACCATCTGTCTGTACAGAGGGATAACAACTTCCTGTTTTCTACTAGTTATGCCTCTCCCTATGCATCCCAGTATCCCCCCAGCCCTCCTTAGTGCCCTCTCACGTTGCTTGCCCACCTTTAAGTCATCTGATATGACTACCCCCAGGTCCTTTCCATTTTTGTTGTTGTTAGTATCTCACCCCCCATTGTGTACTCTTCCCCTGGGTTTTTGTTTCCCAGGTGCATTACCTTGCACTTCTTAGCATTGAATCTAAGCTGCCATACATTTGACCATTCCTCTAACCTTGCCAAGTCCCTTCTCATCCTTTCCACCCCACCTTGTGCATCAACTCTGTTGCAGATCTTTGTGTTATCTGCAGAGACATACTTTTCCTTCCAGTCCCTCTGCAATGTCGTTTATAAAGATATAAAGACATTGAAGAGGACTGGTCCTAATTCTAAACCCTGTGGTGCCCCACTAGTAACCCCCCTTTCTTCAGAGTGGACTCCATTTGCTATTATCCTCTGTGTCCTATTCTCCAGCCAATTCTTTACGCAGGCTATCATCTTGGGACCCACTCCCAGGTTGGCTAACTTGTATATTAATCTTTTGTGTGGGACTGTGTCAAATGCCTTGCTAAAGTCTAGGTAGACCATGTCCACAGCCCCTCCCTGATCTACTACTTTGGTCACCCAGTCAAAGAAATCTATTGGATTCTTCTGGCATGACCTTCCCACTGTGAACCCATGCTGCCTTGGGTCCTGTGCCCCTCTGGCCTCTAGGTACTCGATGATTCTTTCCTTCAGAAGTGATTCCATCATTTTCCCTATCACTGAGGTTAAACTAACAGGTCTGTAATTTCCTGCTTCTGATCTTCTCCCACTTTTGTGAAGGGGAATCACATCTGCCCTCTTCCAGTCCTCAGGTACCACCCCATCCTCCCATGATTTGTTAAAGAGGGTAGTCAGTGGTGTCACTTGTTCTACCCTTAGTTCTGGGATGAATCTCATCAGGCCCCATTGCTTTGTCCACCTTCAGTACATTGTCAACTGCCTATTAATTACGCTCTGCTAAAAGTTTAAATCCCGTTTCTCCTTTCCTATTCCATGAAACCAAATTGTAAATGACTGACCGGCTCCCACTTATTAGTTTTGGCTTTCTGCCTTCTTTTATACCCTTCTGCCACTTTGCTCCTAGCCTATTATACAAGGAATATAGCACCCAGTACTCAGTTTCCCTTAAACTAAAGGGCATGTGGCTAACACAGCATACTGTAGATGCCTAAATGCGGCCCAGTGGGAAAACAACCCATGGGCAAGTTTTGATGTGTTTGCTGCCCCACTTGCAGAACTTCCACTGCAAAATCAGTCTTTTGCAAACCCCAGCCAATTATTATGACAACTACATGGCCCACTATTATTCGTTCAATTGGTAGAATGAGATGGTCTAGCTCAAGGAGCGGAAAGCATAATTAATGTCATTCCACCATTCTGCCAGATGCACCGGATAGCTTTTACAATGCTCTTGTGCAAATGGAAATAACCAGGGTAGTTGCTCTCATTTTGGTTGTCCTGTCAGCCCCTAGCAGCTCTGGTTAGTGAGTAGATAAAGAATGCCCCCGCTTTTTTTTTTGATCTGCTGCTTCAGACCACCTGTATATCTGGTGCCTGGGGGACTCCTAGCTTCTGACCCTACCCTAGATGTTGTTTGTCATTCTCGCCTACCTCTAACTCCCTTTCCAGATTGAAAGGATTATTGTCTATGATGGATTGTTTTCTGACTGGTGCCAAAGGTACACTTATTTCTTGACCCTTCCCTTTCAACAATGTTTGTCCCCCCCCCGATCTGCAGGGTGCCTCTTTCCCTTCCCAGAGTGGGGGAAGGTCCTGCCTGAGTAAGGGGTTGTTGCCTTGTACCCGTCCTACCCTCATGTGCACTATCCCTTGCAAACCTCAACTACCTTTTCTGGTAATACGTGCACTGGCATGACCCATTGGCCTTCCTTATCCACCTATCTGTCATTAAAACTCCGGGTCTTGCATACCCCTATCTCCCACCTCTGTGTAAATCCTAATAAAAACCCTCATGGGGTGCCCTCCGGTACACCCCTAACACCAAATTTTTTATTTATTTTTTGAATACCCCCGCATGTGGGGTAAAGGGGCGCTGCCCCCTTATTCTAATTTCTTCAAAACCCTCCTTTGTGTTTATTATATTTTCTTATTTATTTTTTTTGCTTGATTGCTCTGTCTGGTTTCTCCAAACCTGGGGCTAACCCCCCTACATCTATCCTGCTGGGCCTCTGTCATATTGACCCAAGACCTTTCCTTTTAACTATGCCTGCAGGCCACCAGACCCTTTGTGTTCCCACTGTTCCATCTACCTACCCCCCACCCACATACTCTAACCTTTCGCTTCTCATCTGCTTTCCTAACCAGAAGCCCCCTTTGTGGAAATGAATAGCTATATTCATCCCTTATACATATATAATCGAAAGAGGCCCTCATAGTTCATGCAAAAACCTTATTACCGCTTTTTTCTTATATACTCCTGCTGCCTGTAACCCCTGAGCCCTTATGCTGCCCCCTGGTGACCCTATCTCAGACCCTCCCCCGGCCATCACTTTTCTCCTCTGCTTTGTCTACTACCCAGATGCCTCCCCTTATTCTTGCTTCTGAATCCCACCAAGACCTGCTCATTCCTGGTCCTACACCTTTCTCTGGCTTAATTCCCTTCCCCAATACCTTGCAACCTGACCCCCTCGATTCTCCCCCCAGGCACTTATCATCTGTTTCACACACCATATAGTAGTACCCTCTGGTGTGAGGCCCCTCCTTCCTGTGTTGAGGGAATGGCCCAGCCCATGCTTTGAGCTGAAGGGCACATTGAAGGCTGATGACCTGAGGACCAGCAGTTGCTTTAGGACCAGGAGGCACGATCACCTCTATGGTGGCCTGTGGAGTCAGAGGGGTGGTTGAGGTGTTGGGGCAGACCTGGGCACTGGTTCTTTTACTGGTGTCGGTGGTGGGTCCCCCTGGCTGCAGCATCTTTAAGAGCCCCCCTGCTAACCTTCCTACCATGCCCTTTTCCAGTCCCCTATTCCTCTCTTTCCAACCCCTCTGGCCTTCCTCAATGCCTTGGGTGCCCCCTCACCACCATAGTCCATAAACCTCTGCAATCTTCCTCTTCAATGGTGGTACTTTCCTGGGCCCATGCTGTGCAGATCTAGAACTTGAAGCTGAAAATAATCACAGAAAACTGTTAATATTTTCCATCAGATTTTTCTTTCACATAGCCTCCCGTACCCCCTCCAACGGGTTCTTTTACATGCGCTTACCCTGCCCCCCAATGAAATCTCCAAATAAACTGTCTTTTTTTTAGAGTATCGCAAGGTGAACTCTCTGCAACTTCCACCCCTGTCCTATTTCCTGTTTATTTATTTTTGTGTAGTATACCCTGTTTTGTCCCTTTGCAATGGGACCCTTCACTATGTGTTGCCCCAGGTCCTGTCATGTGCTTTTAAAACATCCCCTCCCATAGGGCCAGCCCACTGTAAGAAGTACTGTCTAGCTCAGGTGCCTCAGCAAATACCTTAACCAAACAATACCCTTGGCCTTCCTGTCTCCCACCTCATACCAAGTAACACATTTCTGCCAACAAAATAACACACCGCTGTACCATGTTGGCCTCCTTTCCCCATTTTATAATGATTTTATTATGGTATTATTGTATTTATTTATTATTATTCTATATATTTATTTTTGTATGTTATAGTTACTATGCACTAGGCCTGCCCCATCCCAGTCATAACCTCCCCCCCCAGCCGCATGCCTTTCTTAAAATGGTAGCTGTTATGTGGCTGACAAAGTCTCTTAATGGTGGCCAGGTCAGGGTATCATGTCCTACCCCACATCGAGTGCCCTCCCCCTGATGCAATAATGGAACCATCTAGTGTTTATGTCTTATCCCCGTTCCCTTCTCCCGGCCCTTATGAGCATTATGCTTCTTTTTTCTTTGCTTCAGTGCTCTTGGCTATGTGTAGTCTACCAGTCCTGCTGTGTATTCTGAGCATGCCATGAAATGGCTGGTTGCCCCCCCCCTTTGTATAATTACTTGTATACTCAGGTGCCATGTCAATTGTTCCACTTGTTCCTACGAGATAGCATCGCAGGACCTAGAATCTGTTCTCCCAATGTATGGCAAACAAATGTTCTGTCTGTTTAAACCTGCTATCAATGTACGTCCTAGTATCTATTCTCCCGATGTATGGACACTTTAATAATATTCTCCATTAACACCATCAATTTGCCAAAAAAAAAAAACATTTTCTCCAGCAAAGCTTGAACCCTGCACCCTTCATACCAATGTCTAATGCCCCATCCACTGAGCCATTGTCTCCACAGTATCCTTCAATCAGTTCCCCTCATGAATCTCAATTCCTATCTCCTGCCGGGAGCTAGGTCTCCCTTATCTAATTTGACGGCCACCTCGTAGTCACTGGCCTTACTTAAAATGGCATCCACCAAACCGCCGACACAGCTCCCCAACATGGCAGCCGCATGTCTAGTCAGAAACTGGTGGTCAGGCATCTGGGTCCCTTCTGATCTCCCTCAGTGGGTTGGAGGGCTGGCAATCTCCCAGAATTGCTGCATGCGTTGGGCTCCCGGGGGAAAGATAAACCCATAATCACGTTTTTTTTTTGTTTTAAATTCGGCACCTGTACGGACACACTGTAAAATCCCCTTGTCCCCTAGAGTCCCCAACATGGTGGAGTGCCCCTAGACCAGCCACTTCTATACTTTGCACAACTGTCTTTCCCCCTCTAGGACTTCAACCTATAGCTCTATGCAGGACTGCATTTCAACTCTAAACTATAAACTACCAGCTTCAGTTCAGACCTGGGAATCTCTTCTCCCCACTATACCCCCAGCCGGTGATCTGGTCCCAAGACATTTTTTCTCTAATGACCCGCATGAAACCCAACTCTACCTCTGCCCTCTTCTCAAGCATTCACTGAGGAATTAAGCACCTGAGCTAGTGCCACAGCATCCCACAAAGCAGTGCTTGCGTCTCTCCCCATACCAGCTGTATCCCCTTAAAATCGGATCCCACTAGGATTCCAACTCACACCCTCTACACCATAGGCAGCTATTGGGGTCCTAAGAATCCTTGTGTTAGCTTTAACATACCAACTCTCCAGGCTGTTGCAGGTGCAGTACTGCTACCGGCATCCTCAACTTAAATTCCTCCCACGCGGCTTGCATTCCTAAACCACTAACCACCGTGTTACTAAGCTTGAGCACAAACACAACTCACAGTCACCTCCTCCTAACCCGATGGTATTCCTGACTACAGATCTGCTGCACGGCACAGGATGAACAAACAAACCTTTAGCAACCATGTCGACGGTGACTCACATACCAGGCATAGTCTGGTCAAGTCTTCTCAATACTATTTCAAAGCAACCAGATACATTTTAAAACTGTTCTCACCACCAACACACACCATCAGTACTACACCAAACCTACTTCACATCAGTGCCTTCATTTATTATCTTTCATGCAGTATGGCCAGTGATACTGTTGCATAGCCCACCAATACCTTATATCCTATATATGTTTTATTTTACTTACCCCCTGTAGCAAAACAACCGACTCACCAACAAAATCACTGTAGTTATCCAAACGCCCTGCCTGGATCAACAAGCTACCAAAAAATATCTCTTATTGGCTCAAAGGCTAAAGAAAAATTAAAATCAGCTGCCACACTGATGTGCTATATGATCGCAATTGCCAACCGATGTGCTTCATAGTAAAGAATTTTACAGAACCAAAACTGTGAGCTTTTTCTGCCTTTCCTGCCTCTTTTAAACCCCCTTGCTCGCCCCTCTCTCTCTTCCCTTACCCAATCAACTTTCCCTCTCCTGCCTGATGTCATTAGGCTCTGCCCCTTTCTGAGGTCCCCTTGCCCATCTCTCTCCTTGAGTGGCATGTCCTCAGTTCAGCTCCCCAGCCCCCCGCACCTCCCCCTTCCCTGCCACTTGTTCCATGCCTACATCCACTCCATTGTTCAGGGCCTGGGACAAATGAGTCTGCCTTTTTAGGAGGCAAACCTACTTACCAAAGCCATCTGGATCTGGAGATTTATTATTTGGTAATTTGGAAATGGCTTCACAAATCTTTTGGATAGCAATTTGACATTCTAGAGATTTCTGGTCTTGTTCTGCAAATTTATTAAGGTCTAAATTTAAGAAAAAATCTTCTAATTTTTGCTTATTTACCTTACTTTCTTGTGTATATAATTTAGCAAAAAAAAAGGTGAAAGTGTGGCTTATCTTTAAGGGATCTTTTACCTCTTGCCCCATCTCATTCTCTCCTGTATCTATTGTATTCTGTGTTTTTTCAGTTTGAATTTGAAAGGCTAATAGTCTATCTGTTTCTTCCCCCAGAACCCCAGAAGATAATATTTAGCCCTTGCTTTTGCTATAGCCCCCTTGCTCTGTTTTCAAGTATGTTTTTTATTTTATCCCTAAAGTGAAGGACCCTGTGAAGACCAGTGCTGGATATAATAAGATGTGCTTCTACCTAGGCCAGTTTTCTTTCTAGGGAACATAAGAGGTTTTGATTAGCTTTATTTTCAAAAGTGCAATATGAAATATGAGTACCTCCTAGATAAGCTTTTAGGGCATCCCACATGACTCCTATATCAACTTTGGTTGGGCTATTATCTTTTAGGAAATTGTTAATTTCTGTTTTGATCAATGTAGTAAAAGAAATTTCATTAAGAAGCTTAATGTCAAACTTCCATTGTTTTTGTGTTACTACATGTCCTTGTTTTTTTTTAATATAGAGGTGTACTGGAGCATGATCTGAAATATTAATTGTACCATATTTTACATTACCAACATCTCTCATTAGTTGCCTGGAAATAAAAAAAAATCTATTCTGGAATGGGAGTTATGGAGAATAGAATGAAAAGAATATACTTCCTTTTTTGGATATAATATTCTTAATGGGTCTACTAATCCCAAATTTTGCATGTAATTTTTGATTAGTGGCATTAACCTATATTTTCTTTCTTTAGTACCCAGACTCCTATCTAAATGGCCTAGAGAAATATTACAGTCCATATTTTCAGAAAAGTCCAGCACTCACCACCACAATAAAAGCACTGCTCGCTGATCCCAGGTGCACAATTTACTAAAATGCCAATGAAAAGCACACCTTGAGTAGTTTTGGACTAACCGTCCTTTATCAAAAGACATGCTGAATCCATTCAAAATCTGCCTTAAATAGGCACAAGAAGATGACATCACACCAGTGTCCAAAACATCATAAGTGTAAAGCGAAACAGTCACCATATAAAATAACTCCTTTAAAAAGACACAATATATACACTAAGGCCCAGATATTCAAAAGGGTTGCGCGTGCGCAACTCCAAAAATGCGCCATTCTGCAATATTCAGAAGGGGCCAGTTGCGCCACCGAAAACATGCTGAGCAACAGCGCAATGGAAATGAAGGCATGCGCAACCGAAGGGGGCGGGTCCATGCATAAAGTGCGCAATGCGACATCAACACTTGCGCAATGCGCAAGAGTGGCTGAGCTGGAAGTTGCGCAGTACCGGATTTGAGCCAAAATAAAAAGGCTCAAGGAAGCGGCGAAATGAATCCTAGCAGGCCGCAAACTGGGGGAGAGAGACAGAGAGAGAGAGAGAGAGAGAGAGAGACAGGAGCTGGAAGGGCAGAGAGGGACAGTGGGTCCAGGAGGACAGAGAGGCCAGTGGGGGGTGCCCGGTGCAGTGGAAGCAGCAGTGGGGGCAGCGGGGTAACAGGAACAGCAGCCGGGGCAGAAGCCAGGGAGATGGACAGTGTCAGCTTCCACATGGAAGCTGTAATGAGGGGGGTGAGACACCATGCTGCAGGGGGACGTGGCCGTGGAGGGGCCCGTCGGGTGGTGCACCCGACAGGCGGTATCGTGCCCGCATCAGCTTCGAGCTGTACACAGACATCGAGATTGTGGCCCGGTACCACCTGAACAGGGCAATACTGAGACGGCTCAGTGAGCTGTGCAGTGATGTGATGCAGGCACCCTCACGACGGAGTCATGCTCTGTCGTGGAGACCAAGGTGACAGCCTGCATGTGCCTGCTCACCACGGGCACCTTCCAGAGGCCGACAGGGGACACCACAGGCATTACACAGTCGGCCATATCCGCATCCTCACCCAGTTCCTCAGCGCACTGCTGCCTCATGCTCAGCGGAGTACATCCATTTCCCCAGCACCGCGCAGGCGTACAACAAACATGCAGGAGTTCCACAGGGTAGCACATATGCCTGGCGTGCTAGGGGCCATAGACTGCACCCATGTGGCCATTCGACGCCACCTGGCCCTGACGGCCATGCTTATCGGAACCGAAAGGGCTTTTCCAGTGTCAACTGCCAGGTGGTGTGTGATGCCACTGGGCGCATCATCAATGTCTGTGCCACACACCCTGGCAGAGCACATGATGCCTTCATATGGCACCAGTCTGCACTGTGCCATCGATTCGAGAGTGGGAACATCCCCACGGGTCATCTAGTGGGTGAGTACACATGTATGGAATGCAAACTCTGTGCAAGGGTGGGAATGACACAGGTGCCATGGTAGTGGCACACAAGGATGTGGGCAATATGGACCTGACATGACACTGATCTCCACTATCTCCACACAGGTGACTGCGGATACCCACTCCGTCCCTGGCTGCTCACACCATACTGGCACCCCACGACCCCAGCGCAGCTCGGTTTCAATGAGGCACATGCCGCAACATGTAACATCATAGAGCGGGTGTTTGGGATGCTCAAGGCACGCTTATGATGCCTGGACACCTCCAGTGGAGCCCTACAGTACAGCCCCCAAAAGGCCTGTGGGATATTCCTGGCCTGTTGCATCCTGCACAACATGGCCAAAGACCATGGGATAGCCGTACAGGTCCAAGAGGGGGACAGCGATGGGGACACCAGTGGCGCCGGTGATGTGGGTGATGAGCAGCCCCCTAGGACGGAGGGACCCCCGATTGACCCGGCAGGCCCAGCTGCACCGGGACACCATTGCAGAAGAGCACTACGCCCAACACAGGTAAGTCAAGGGGACATGTGCAGGCAACACTGTCCATGTGCAAACCACAGGCACACAGGGGAACACACCGTGCATGAAGGTCAGGGAGTTGAAGGGTCAGGCATACCAACACACCATCAGAGGGGTGAGCACTCATGGACACACACACACACACACCAGGCAGCATACAGGGCAGCAGCACAGCACTGCGGAAATGACATTGCCAACACACAGCACCACCAACCACCCCCACCACCTGGACTGTCCACGACGGTGGCAGGGACCTGGGCAACCTTGCACCTTGGTGTACAGTGCAATGCAGGCATCATCATGCACAGCACCTGTGGACAGCAGTTGGGAGGTGTGCAGGTGGCCCGTGTCAGCTGTGAGCAGAGCACCCAGCAGTGCACTGCCCACCATGACACACATTGCACCAGGCAGCACCAGACAGGGCCTGCATTGGGAGACAGCTCAGTCAGGTAGCACTGTCCCACAGCCACCATGGATGTGTGGGCGGCCCCGCTGTGGCCTAGCAGCACTGGCAGGCTGAGCAGGGGCCACATCGGGTGGCGCTGGTGCACCACCAGGGTCCCAGTGCGCGACTGCGACCTTGCCCGCACAGGGGTCTGCATCCTGCCAAACAAACTTGCACCAGGGGTGCTCGGGATGCCCACAGCAGAACCCGGCATCGACAGGCCTGGTGTCGCATGACGCCGGGAACGGGGAGTGGAGTGCACACTGTGTGGGGTGTGTGGTACAGGGGCACCTGACAGTGTGGCCAATGCATTCACCACAGAGACCACTGCCTGGGTCAGCCTGTCAATGGCAGCGGTCACATCCGTCCACATAAGGACCAGCTCGGCTCGGTCCCGAGCACACTCCCTGCTATGCCGCTCCACGGACACAGACAGTGCCTCCACGGACCTTGCAACCCGCCCCTGCAGCTGTACTGACTCCTGCAGCAGGCGGGTGTGTGCATCCAATGGGTACTGTGCCCCAATGGCATCGTCACCCCCAGGGTGTGGACGGTCCTGGTGCACAGCACCCCTTGAGGGTGGGCGCTGTTCACCAGGACCAGGTATGGGCGGATCAAGGCGGTGGACATGTGCCACTGCTTGACACTGTCCCCCCAGACCTGGTGTGCAACTGCTGCTGCTGCCCCTCCAACTGCTGAGCCCCCAGGTCCACCTGTTCCACCTCCGTGGCGTCAACAGTGCCAGACACCTGCACAGCCACCGATGCTGCCCCACCGGTGCTGACAGGCACAGCCTGGGACTGTGCCAGCATGCTGGTACACAGGTGTGAACCAGGAAGGCCCAGGGCACGTGCTGGCCTGCCATGTGTCCGTGTGGACACACACTATCACTGGCCATTGCAGGCCTGCTATCATCAATGGTGCAGGTGCATGCCACTGCCATAGGCACAGCATGCTGGCATACCTGCATGCAAGACTGCTGTGACACAGGCTGTGCACCCCCTGCACCCGTATCACTGACGCCGGAGTTGTTGGCCCAGCCTGCATGCTGCTGCAGTGCCTGCAGGCTGGTGGCAGAGGTGGATGATCCCTCCTCCACGTCCAGCAGGTCTGCCTCACTGTCTGGACCCACCACCACCACCGTCTCCTGCAGACGAACAGGATCTGTAACAGAAAGAGAGTACATGTGAGTGCATGTGAACAACAGCCCCCCCCAACAACATCACCATGTCATACCGTGCAGTGATGGGCTTCCACCTGTCTGGAATCCTCCGCCTGGAACGCCCGCAATGGCACTCGGCTGCATGGCCATGACCAGTGTCTCCTATGTAGGGGTCAACTGCAACATCACTGGTGGGCCCCCACCAGTGCCAGCACGTGCCACCCTGAAGGCTGCCACCTTCTCCTTCAGCCTCCTGCGGTCAGTCCCCATCTTCTTCCGGCATTCCTGCATGGAGCGCTGGTGGCTTCCATGCAGGTTGACGGCCCGAGCTACCCCCTCCCATGCAGCTGCATGCTCCTGAGGGGTGCCCTCCATCCACTCAATACTGGCTCATCCTCCAGGTAGGCCTGGAAGAGGGCTCGGTCTCTCGCCGTGGTGAAGTTCGGCCTCCTCCCACGCCCGCCGTCCACACCTCAGCCTGGCTCTGGTCAGTCATGGTGATCTGTATGGGTGGAAGTGGACACCTGTCACTGTGCAGTCCACAGCATTTCCCATGAGCATAGCTGCCGGCCCGGGGCAGTAGCCCCGTTTCCTCTCCGCATGGCAGATACTGATAGAAAGGGTGCCCTTTGTCCCTTTCTAAGTGCCCTTTTCATGCTCAGCCCCCTCAACCTTTATCATCCTCCAGCACCCCTGCCCATGAGCAATGTCCTGAGCATCACACAGCATGCAACTCACCTCTCACCTGCAGCAACCAAATCTGACCGGCACAACCCACTGTCGCAATTTTTATAGCGCAACACATGCAAATGAGGTGTGGCGCAACTTTAATGACATGCTTATCGTGCCAATGCGCCTTTGAATGGCTGATCGAATGATTTGCATATGTCGGCTGAATATCGCGTAATTGCGCTTAGCGCAATACGGAAGGTACGGCTGAGCCGATGGCGCATGTTTGTGGCTGCGTGCTACACTGCATTAGCATGCCCAGACGGAGGTTACGCGAAGCGCCGATCGTGCTGCAGACCTGCTGGCGGCGATAGGCGATTCAGGCCATACCACCATTGTGCCAGTGGTGCTAAGCACTGGGCACTATATGGCGCTGTGGCACTTCTGTGCGATAGTCCACTGTGGCACTGGTGCTCTGCTTGGCAGTCATGGGATGCCTATCGTCCTATGGCGCTGTCGCAGCCTTGCGTCGTGCCGTGACCTTGTATGCCCTCTGACCCGCGCTGTTGGCATGCCATGTATACGTCCCTATTGCACTGTCTGGTGACAGCGCCATGTAAAAGCAACGGCGCTGTTCGAACAGCGCGATTGGCCTATGCTGGTCTATTGCGCAACAACCTTACTATAAGCCTACGGCGCAGCGGCGCCATATTGCCTGCTGTAAAGTTGGTGCCATGGCTAGGAGGAGGGCGGTGTCCTGAGCCAGCTTGAAGTGGCCAACCTGGTGGCCCTGGTGAGCCCCACTGTGAGGCACTGTATGGTGAGGCCCCCCTCACCATGCCTAGGACCCATGTGTGGCAGTAAGTGGCCACTGACCTGGTGGAGGTCACTGGCCGGGGCCGGTCTGCTGAGCAGTGCCGGCACCGGTACAGTGACCTCCACTGGAGGGAGCCGGAACTGTTGACATGGCTGCGTTCACATGCCAGGCGGGGCATGGTGCCTAGGCCAGGCGAGTGTACCATCTATGTACCTATATTCTCTGTAGGGGTGTGTGTGTGCTTGGGTGGCTGTGCATAGGTGTGTCAGTGTGTGCAGCTGTGCGATGGATGGTTATGGCTGTGTGGGCAGGCACTCTCACTGGGGCAGGGGGCACTCTGCTTTTGAGTCACACTGATGTTTGTCTCAACATATGTCTCCCACAGGCCGGATTGTGAGGACACAGGACCAGGGTGATGTGGGCCATGCCAGGGCCCCGGTGCCAGGGGGTGTTGTGCCACAGCAGCAGCAGCAGCAGCAGCAGCAGCATCAGACCCAGCTGCTGGAGGAGTGTAAGTATCATTACTTCATGGATGCTATTGCATGCTGGGGGGGCAAGACCACCAGCCATGCGGGACACAACCAAAGGGGAGGTCATAGTTCCACTATACAAAACACTAGTGAGTCCCCACACTGGAGTACAGTGTACAGTTCCGGAGACCATACCTGCGTATGGACATGGACTGGGTGGAGAGGATTCAGAGGAGGGCGACATGGATGGTGCATGGATTGCATCACAAGTCCTATGCAGACAGGTTGACGGAACTGAACATGTACTCCCTGGAGGGGAGGAGGGTGTGGGGATATGATGGGGACATACAAGTATCCTACAGGGGAACAGAGTGCAGGAAAACAATATTTGTATACGTAAAGGATGTTCCAGGACTAGGGGAGCATGGGATGCAGTTGGAGGGGTCATTTGAGGAAACAGGAGAAAGTATTTCTTCACAGGATGGGTGGTGGACAAGTGGAACACCCTGCCAGAGGAAGTGGTGGGGCTGACTTGGTCACGGATTTATGAATGCATGGGTTAGCCATAAAGGAATTCTGGAGGTCAGGTGAGGGGAACGGACTTATAGGACAACAGAGTGAACGTACAAGGTCAAATGGACAGACTGGGAGTCCCATAGGCCCTTATCTGCCGACACTGTCTATGTATCCATGTATGTAGGCATGACACAGGTGACCTGCATCACAGTGCAGCATCACGCACGTCGTGTATGCATCACAGGTGGTCCAGGCATGCACTGGGCACATAGCTGTGTAACTGGCATCGCTGCGTTGCCACATCACTTGCCAGCCTAGTTTGTACTGTGATTGGCGTGGGCGGTGTGTGTGGGTGGTGATGCGCATAGCTGGTCCCGCCTGTTTGTGATGGCCATGTGCATGTTCACTGTGGGGGTGCATGCCATCACAGGTGGGACATTGGGTTATATGGCTTGCAGGTTGGGTGGTGTTCAGGGTTGTGGTCAGCCTCAGCCATTGACTGTGTTCCCATTTTCCTGGGCCTCGAGGTACTCAGGAGGATTGAGAGGGTATTCAGCACCTCACCCAGGTGTCACAGGAGAACCAGGCGACACTGCAGGCCACACAGCGCCATGGTTCCAGGAGGCGGGCACAGGACGGGACACCAGCAGGGGAAGACCGGCAGCTAGCTGAGCCATAGGCCATTCCCTTCCCACTTCTCCCATCCCTATCACCCTGCCTTCCTCTCCAGGTTTTATTCCTCCCCTTGAACACCCCTGCCTTTACCCGTCCCCCCCCACTTGTACATAGTTTCACCTGTTTATGTTTATATGTTGATCTTTTAAATATACATTTCTATTTTGATACGACTGCTGTGTTGGTCTCTGATTTGCAACTGGCTATGGGTGCTCCGTTGCAGGGGTGTACATGCCATCTGGGCTGGTATGGTCCTGGGTATATGTGTGTGTGTGTGTGTGTCCATGGGGAGGTATCACCAGCATGGCATTGACTTTCTGTTGGTCTTGCCATCTGCTGCCACCCACTGCTGGGTGCACAGGGTGGGTCTGGCTGGTATGCTTCTCTGCAGCATGGGGTTGACGTGTGGCAGGGGGGATGCATGGTGTTTCCTGCAGTGCCAGTCACTGCACATGAGCGGTGTCTTGGGGTCACGGTGCACGGTGTGCTGTGCGTACGTGGGGGCTGATGTGCACTGTGGTTGTCAACCCCCTGTGTGTGGCACTCTCTGCCTGCAGTGGCTGTGCTGGGGTGTCATGGCTCTGCTATGCATTGTTGGCTTGTCCCCATGGGCACGTGGATCATCCGTCCCACCCCCAGTGATGCTGTGCTTGGGGTGTGCCGGTGTGGTGTGGGTTCTGCAGTGTGTTCCTGTGCCCATGTGTGGCATGGCTGGCGGTGGGCCCCAGCCTGCCTCCCTGGATGTGCAGTTCCATTGCTCTGGGGGGCTGTGCTTGCGCTATGGCAGCTCTGGAATGCTCAGCTGAGCTTCCATGGTTGCGCCATAGCGCAGCATTTTGGCTCAGCTTCTCCTTCCTGGTTGCACGATGGCGCAGTATGTGCGATATTGAGACATTGGTTGCTTGCGCAATTTGCTCTGCTCCATGTTTGAATATCGCACCTGTTGCGCATTTGCGTAACTGGTTTGTGCTTGCTCCTGCTGTTGCGCTACTTTTGAGCGCAGTTTGAATATCTGGGCCTAAACATACAAAAACATATTTAATAATATTAAAAACATGTAAATATATGTTTAACATGTTTAAATGTCAGCACCTCATATGCACTCAAATTGATTACTATCTTTAAAGATCAAATATATATATCATATGTCCGAAACATGCATAATTGGGCTAAAACTGCAAGATACAATATTAATTCTGTTTGTAAAAATTCTATTAATAAAAACAGTGTCAGGGTTACACTACTTGTCAAAATACATATCAAAATACATATACATATACACCTCCATGTTTAGAATATATTGTCATAATTTATTAAGGCTGCATATCCCTTTCTATCTGTATTTAATATAAGGTGCTAAACTGATACTATCATTCAACCCTGGAGGCTTACAAGCCCCCAGTGTGTAAATCCAGAAACCATACCATCGTAGAATTAAATTTTTAATTTTTATATGTTTCTGGATTTACACACTAAACTTATAACATTAGATGTTTCCAGCTCTTCGATCATAAGACTTAATTGTTCTAATTTTTCAGAATGTAAATCTATTCTTTTTTGAAGTGGGTTTATTGTATCCTCAACCGTGCTTACTCTTTCTTCCAACTTTGAAGTTCTGACAGATAGAGAACTCATCTTATGTGCCAACTCTTAAACCAAGCTTGTTAGCTCTGTAATTTAAATTTGTAAACTACTGAAACCATCTCTAATCTCTTTCAGTAGTAAATTAGATTCCTTATTTTGTGCCTGGGGTGTTGGCCCCTGCTGCTTGTCTCCTCCTTTTTCTTGTCACTGAGACCCCACTTGCTGTGCTCCCTCTTCTGCTGCGATTTCAGCCTGGTCATATGGCAGGGGAGGTTTATCCTTGAGGAAATTCGAACAGCCAGGCTAATCAGAAACTGCAGAGAATCCCATGCTTACTATGGGATCCATATTGGCTGTTACCATTGCAGGATTAGACATTCCTAAAACAGAAAGTAGGAATTTTATAGGGGTGTGGCATTGCCCTTATAGTTAGGTTTGGTACAGCACTGCAATGTTAAGTCTCAGTTTTTGCACCTTAATAACTTTAGCATTTTTGATGAAATAGCCCAAAAATTGGGATGCGCTGTGAGTATGTCAGTGTTGCAAGATCTGGAAAGTTTCATTATGGCAGCTTATATGGTTTCTGAGACATAAAGTGGTCAAAAAGGCAAAAAAAATACATTTTGTCTTCCCCATAGGATAATGTGATTTTTTGCCCTCATCTACAACCCACACGGAATTATTTTTTTTCTGTGAAATTTTTAGGGATGATGGGGTGTGTGCTAAGGGTGTGCCTTTGGATGGTTTGCTGTGAAAATGTTTTATTATTTTTTAATTAAAATGATTTTTGTGATAGGCACAAGACAGGCTGTTTGAACAGTAAATAAACATTTACTGTTCGAACTGTAATTAATTGTTTACTGTTTAAACTTTACTATTTGAATGATAAATTTATTTATTTATTTATTTAACTTTTGTTAACAGGTAAATACACTAGACAAGACAATTTGCCTATTTCCAGGTACGACCCTGGAGAGTACAGGAAATTACATACTTACACACTTGGGACAACATGGTACGTAATTAGGAAAAAGATTACATGTCATAAGACAACAAATAGAAAAAACAACTCGCATGTCACATGCGAACATCATAATGTAGAATACACACAGTACAAGGCATGTGAGGCACATTTAGTTAGAATAGGTGCAACAGAGTAAACGGTGTGTGCCAGTTTTGGAGCAGTACAAGGCAAGGATTGGTAGCAGCAGGTACAAAATTATCATCTTTAGGGCCAGCTGTTATGTATGAGGGCTAAGTGCTAACATTTTGCCATGGGGGAATTTGGCACCCACAGGCCAATGTGAGTTTGAGATGGTTCCATAGGGAGGAAAGCAGGCTGCCCTGAGAAGGGGCAACACGGACCTGGGCAGGGAAGGTGTTCCAAAGTTTGGGGGCACACGCTGCAAAATCCCTTTTACCCATTTGAGTCTGAGTCACAGGTACCGTGAGTGTGGCAGACCCCTGAGACCTAAGGTAATAGGAAGAGGGAACAGTTTGGGCAAGCAAACTCGCCACCCCTGGAGGGGTGCTTGTGCTAAGGACATTTCCTGTGAAGCAACCAAGGACAAAGTCAATGTGCTTTGAAGGAGAGAGCCAGTTTAACTTGTTGTAGAGATCACAGTCGTGGGTGAGCTGGGGGGCCACTAGGATGAAGCAGCAGACATTGTTGTAGGCAGTCAACCACCTAGAGAGATGGACCTTAGTGGTGCTGGCAAACAACAGGAGCCCTTAACATAGTGAGGGGAGAAGCATACCTCTAGCAAGAGCAATACGCGCAGCTGGCGTGAGGTTATTTTTTGCTCTATAGGCCAGACCCAGTTTACAGTTGACAGTTTTGCATGTATTCTGGATATGGTGGCCAAGGTCAGGCTGCAGGTCCAATGTTACCCCAAGATACTTGAAATTGTCTGTGATTGGGATCGGGATGCCCCCCTTTCTGGAGACACAGAATGGCACAGGGGAGGCCTTAATCTTAGCCCGGGACCCAAAGAGCATGGCCTGGGTTTTTTTTAGATTAAGGACTAGCTTACGGTTCAGGATCCATGTCTGAATGTTTCTTAGGTCATCACTCAGGTGGCTGTTAATGACCCCCACCTCTGGGGAGTGAAACAGGATGACCAGATCATCTGCATAGAGGATTGGTTTACAATAAGCAGTGGTTGCGGGGAGATTATTAACGAAAATGGAGAAGAGCATGGGTCCGAGAATGGAGCCTTGGGGGAACCCCATTGTTACTGGGATGGGGCCCGAGAGCTCTTTGCCATATTTAACCCGCTGCATTCTACCATGTAGGTAGTTGGAGAACCAACTGAAAGCAGCAGTGGATAGTCCAATTGATCTCACATGTGTTGATAGCATGGCATGGTCAACCAGGTCAAAAACCTTCCAGAGGTCTATAAAGATAGCCCCTGAGAGTTTGCCTTGGTCCATGGCCTCCCTAATCCAAGATGAAACAGTAACTAGGGCTGAGGAGGTACCATGCCCCTTCCTGAATCTATGCTGTACAGGACACATTATATCATATGAATGTAAGTACTCTGAGAGTTGCCCTGCCACAACTTTCTCCAGATTTTTGCTAACCGCGGATAGGATTGATATAGGGCGATAGTTCTCTATCAGTTTAGGGTTCCCCTGTTTAAGGATTGGGACCACCCTGGCGACCTTCCATATGTCTGGGATAACTCCAGTTGACAGGGACAGATTGAAGATGTGTGCCACCAGAGGGACAAGCCAGAGGGCACTGAGGCTGAGGAGCTTTGGTTCCAAGCCATCTTGTTCCAGCAGTTGAGAAGGGGGAGAGTCCAGCAAGCAGTTTCCATACCTCTTGAACAACCACTGCCCTGAACAGAAAGGGCGGGTGGGGTGATGATGGTGCTATAGGCTGGTTGCCGCTGACACCACCACCATTGGGGAATGTCGAGGTGTACTCAGACAGATCAGAAAAATAATGATTGAAGGAGTTAGCAATGGTTTCCAAGTTGTTGCAGCTGGAACCGTCAATTATGATATCAGTGGACTCAGCACTCTGTGTACCACTCACTATGTGTTTAATATTCCTCCAGAACCTCCTTGGGTCCCTAGCTGAGTTCAGTAATGCAGATTTGCAGAACTCACTTTTGGCTATCCTTATGTTCTTTTTGCACTCATTTCTGAGTTTCCTGTATTTCTGAAGGATAACCTGGTCAGCCATGGCCTTAAACTTGGCCCACACTTATCTCTAGTTTTGAGGAGGGCCAGGGGACTACCATGAAGCCATTTTGTAGCTGTTCCCCTCACCCTCCGTCTGATGAGGGGGGCAAGTTTCTCCTGCAGGGCCCTTAACGAGATGAGGAAGTGACTGACAGCGGATGTGGAGTCCTGAGCATTCCATACTGCCAACCAGTCAGTGTACTTAATATCATTTTGAAAGGAGGACAGATCAAACCTAGAGTAGTCTCTGATCTGGATAATTTTATGGGGTATTTTCAGGAGTGGGATCCTCCAGACACAGTACACCGGGGAGTGATCAGAGACAGAATCAGGCAGGATACCAGACGAGCTGATCCTATCAGGTCTGTTAGTCAAGATCCAGTCCAGGAGGGAGCTCTTACCACCATTTGTAGAGCACCTGGTAGGATCCTTGACAGCTGTGTCAGAGAGAGACTGGCAAGTGACGATTCAAAGCTTTGGTGTTACCACCCAGCCAATTGAGGTTGAGGTCACCCAGAATGATTAGCTCATTCTGCCGTGTTACAGCGCCAACTGTGTCAAGGAGGCCAGTCAGTCCCTCTGTACCTCCCTTTGGAGGATTGTAGGTGTATACAATGTGCATCTTTTTTGACATCCCTAGTAACAGCACCGTGTGCAGTGTCTCACAGGGGGACTGCACTATCTGTTGACTGGGAAGGGCAGATAGGTTAAGATGGCTCCTGTAGTAGACCAGGATACCACCACCTCTCTTTTTTCCCTGGACAATCACGACGGATGAGGTCATAACCAGGGAAGGCACATACAGAGTTTGGGGTAGCAGGTTTCAGCCAGGTTTCTGTAATGCCAAGGATGTCTGGACTATGATGAGTTACCCAGACAGGAAGTTCCATCAGATTTGGCAGTAGACTTCTGATATTAAGATGGGCTACTTTCAGCCCTTTTAATGCCGACCAGCCCACCAGTGTAGATGAGGAATGGAGTGACGGTCCTGGGATTAGCTCTATGTCCCCTGCTAGCACAAGGGTCACCAGCAGGAGCCAGAATAGATTCCTTAAGGGGGGAGATCTATCCTTGTTCTGGGACTTATGGTCATAACGCCTGACCTTTTGGACAAGTCTCAGAAAGCTCCTCAGGTTAAGACCACCGAGGACCCAGGGCAGGGGTGAGACCTCTGCTAGAATGTTTGAGAAGGTGAAGTCAGACTCCACCGGTTGGGTACACGTACACCAGAGGTCTCTCTTCAAGGGGTCACCCGCACTTGACAGCCAGGGGATCCATGGCACAGTAAGGATCACAATGGCAATAGTGCCCAGGAGTAACTGGAGCAGGACTATCTTTGATAGGAGCTCAGAGAATCCCATGTCTGCACCAGTATGGATGTCAGGCTGAGACAGGAAGGGGATTTCTACCATATGATCAACAATGGATGACAGAAGGGCCTCCCACAGATGGGCACGCAGCTTGGTACCACAGGTTTGTTGCTGCTGTTGTCCTCACTCCCCCGGTTCAAGACCCAATCCTGCACCTATTTTAAGTTGAGATGTGTCACAACTCAGCACTGGGGAGGGGGCACAGGACAGTGCCAAACGGGTATTTAGTAGCCTGGCAAAGGGCAGGGAATAGGTCATTTGTACCTTACTAGACACGTATTTCAAGAACAAACTAGTGTATTATTGTGTGATAAAAACAGTTAGCTGGCAAGTAAGGCCATAGCGCTAGTATTAATCACAAGGGAGACGTCAGACATAGGTTTGAACAGGCTAGCAAACAGATCAATAGGTACAGTGCCACCTTTCTGGCAAGTGTCTAGTTTACCACCAAGAGACTAGGGAATACCAGGCAGGTTTCCCACCAAGAGACTAGAGGATACCAGGCAGATTAACAGTCTAAAGGCAACTAGATTTATTTTTCATGCATGAGATAGGCTGATAGGATTAAATTATGCTGGCAAGTAATTAATTCCCCAGGCATGAGATAGGCTTAACAGGATGTAGTTATACTGGTAAATAGCAGACAAACTGGATTGAATTTTTCTGTTACGAAAAAGAAATCAGACAGGCTATAAGCTGATTATACTGGCAAGAGGAGATCACCACAGTGAATTTTATCACAGAGTTCAGACTGTCAGACAGTTTGCAGTCTGCGTAAGTAGGCACTGCGCTGTAGCCAGAAGGAGAAAACCCAAGAGACTACAGAGTGGTCCTTAGGCAGCTGCTCTGGTACTGCCCTAACTCAGTTTAATTGGCCATTGTTAAACTGAGTGCATGGTTACCTGGCATGTAATAGGAGGAGGGAACAGGGCGGGCAGGTGGGCCAAAAATCAAGTCCAGAAAGAGCTCTTGTGTGCAGCTTCCAGCCCCTCCACAAACCTCTTCGGTACCCGAAGTTCTCAGCAGCTGGCCCAGTGATTTTCAGGCATTTTGTCAGCGGGAGAGGTCTGCCCTGGTTTCCCGGCGCTTCGACCCCACGGCGTGTGGCTTCTTGGGTGCAGGGGGAAAGAGCCGCCCGCTCCCACGCAACAGTTACACAGTTACAGTCCGATTGAATTTAGCAGCAGTCTGTGCTGCTTTTTTACCTCTTTTTCCCAAGCGTCAGCAATGTTCTGGGGCCAATTAGTGCTTCTGCCTTTTTAGATTGGCAGAAATGGTGCCAGATTCAAATTTCAGCAGGAATTCGGCTGGAGTCACCAACGGCAGGCAGGGGGATCGAACCACAGGTAGGCGACTAGAGTGATGGTCAAAAAAGTCCAGAAAGAGCTCCTGTGTGCAGCTCCCAGCCCCTCCACAAACCCCTTTGGTCCCCGAACTTCTCAGCAGCTGGCCCAGCGATTTCCAGGCATTTTTGTCAGCGGGGGAGGTCCGCCCAATTTCCTGGCACCTCGACCATTTACTGTTCAAATAGTAAATAACCATTTACTGTTCGAATGTTATTGTTCAAACATTAAATAGCCATTGAAAAGCATCTGGAGAGGCATCTGAACAAGAAGTTTGCTAGTAATCTACAACATATTAGAGAGTGGTCTCACTCAGCTTTTTCCGAAGTTTGGTGGTAGTGACAGACGTGACAGTTTCCTCTTTAAAACCAATAATATTTGCAATTGTTAGTGTTTGGTTGCTTAGCAATCTTAGCCCTACATTATGTGCTGTAACCTCAACATGGTGTCATGGTGGTTGATCTAAGTTGCTGGTTATGCGTGAAGTGGTCTCTCTGCTCATAATCATTTGAAATTCAGAGGAGGTAAGACAAGCAAGTTTTAAATGTTACTCTGAGATAATGGTCTTTTCAAAATGCACCTTATATAATTTACCTGATCAGGATCTTTCAGTTCTGGTGTTTTGGTCAATTGTAAGACACAGCTTTCTGCTGCTTGCTTGGGGATTCCGGTTCATTATTTAAAGTTATTCAGTGCCAGTAAGCATTAGCTTCATATCGGGCAATAATGCTAGGACATATTTAGTTCTATTTTTTAGTATCCTAGATGGTATTTTCCATATAAGCAGCCTTATAATACATCTTAAGTTTGAGTCCTGCTCCAGATTTAGCAGCCTGATAGATCATTTTAATGGATTTTCTTATTATAAATTAATGTTACTCTGAGCTATCAGTTTTAAAGTGCATCTCACATAATATTACCTGATCAGGACCTTATTGTTCCTTATTGGGTACTGCTTCAGTGCATCCAGTTCAAAAAATCATATGGCCATCCCACAGGTGTTCCTTGCAGCTTCAGTTATATCTCGTAGGAGCCACTGTACTAGTAGTAGGAGCCATCATACTGATAAGCCGGGTAAACCCAGACTAATGCACTAAAAGGATGAGGTTTGCAAATATTGCTGTGTATTGTCAGTTACAACACTAATCCAGGGATGCCACCAACATTGCCAGTAGTGTGTGTGTCTGTGTGTTGGGGTGGGGGTTGGGGGCAAATGCCATGCAGTGATTCCTGAATGAGATGATTATATCCAGCAGATCTGGGTTTAATTCCTGTGATTCCAACCACCTCTGCTGCATCCTGTTCCTGAATCTGAACAATACTGATCTCCCCAGTGCTCCCATATTGTCGCTGAAAACAGGCACTTGTGGTAAAGGAATTTACACAGTTACCAATGAATTTAACAAATAACTAACTCTAACTCTCTAACTAGCTAACTAACTAAATAACTGGTAATCAGATGCTGGGGAGACCCAGTAGACATCAAGAAGAAATATAAAAGAAAATATACAGGGAGGGCAATCGGTGGGTGACTGACGAAAGTTCTGGGGGGGTGGATCCAAATTGGCTCAACACCGCCAAGCTAAGGGCAAACTGCCCTGAGTCATTGCACAGCCTGACCTACTCCAGCCAACTCTGAAAACTGAATCCTGATCAAGCTGCAACTCATGCTTTGGGTGCTATGGTTGTTCAGGCACCTCTCACTGGCACGCCTCAGGATTATTCTATTCTGGTTCTCTGGTTCTTTGCTTCTCTATCTCTTTGGCTCTCATCTTTCTTGAAGACTCCCTCTAGTCCACTTCAGTCCCTGGGTCCTTGGTTCCATATATGAGTGATCTTCTTTAAAACACAGGGCATAGGAAAATAACTACTTCTCAGCAAGGACTCTGTTTTACTTTATTAGTGATCACTCGTAAAATGCAATGCAGGACTGCAACCATACTTCAATCATACATTCTGAATATTGGTTAATCTCAGAAAAGCCCTCATTTTTATTACTACCAAACCATACGTTTTCCAAAGTACTTTATAAAATACTGCATTCAGCTTTCTGAGCAATAGAAAAACTGACAACACACAGCAATATTTGCAAACCATGGCCTTTTAATGCATTAGTCCTGGTTTACCTGGCTTATCAGTAGAACAGCTCCTACTACTATTACGATGGATCCTACTAGATATAACTGAAGTTGAATGGAACACTTGTGGGATGCCCATATGATTGCTTGAACTGGATGCAGTGAAACACTGCCTAATACTAATCACTACCTTACTAGGCAGTGTTTCAGTGCATCCAATTCAAAAAATCACATAGCCATCCCACAAGTGTTCCTTATAGCTTCTGTTATATCCAGTATGAACCATTGTACTCGTAGTAGGAGCCATCATACTGATAAGCCAGGTAAACAGAGACTAAAGCACTAAAAGGCTGTGGTTTGCAAATACTGCTGTGTCTTGTCAGTTACAACACTAATCCGGGGTTGGCACCAACTGTGCAGTATTGTGTGTGTGTGTGTGTGTGTGTGTGTGTGTGTGTGTGTGTGTGTGTCGGAGTCAAATGCTGTGCAGTGATTCTTGAATGAGATGGTTACATCCAGCATATCTGGGTTTTATTCCTGTGATTCCCATGACTTGTACTTGCATGCTTTTCCAGAATCTGAACAATTATGGTCTCTCCAGTGCTCCCATATCATCACTGAAAACGGGCACTTGTGGCAGATGAATTTACACAGTTACCAATGAATTAAAAAAAACTAACTCTAACTCTCTAACTTCCTAACTAGCTAACTAATTAACTTGCAATCGAATGGTGGGGGGATCCACTAGACACCAGGAAGAAATATAAAAGAAAATATTAAAAAATAAAATATACAAGGAGGACAATCGGTAGGTGACTGATGAAAGTTCTGGGGAGTGGATCCAAATCGAGTCAACACCACCAAGTTAAGGACAAACTGCTCTGAGCCATTGCACATCCCATTCTACTCTAGGCAACTCCAAAAACTATATCCTGCTCAGGCTGCAACTCCTGCTTTGGGTGCTATGGTTGTTCAGGCACCTATCACTGACACTCCTCAGGATTATTCTGTTCTGGTTCTCTGGTTCTTTGCTTCTCTGTCTCTTTGGCTCTCATCTTTCTTGGAGACTCCCTCTAGTCTACTTCACTTCCTGGGTCCTTGGTTCCATATATGAGTGATAGTCTTTAATACACAGGGCATAGGAAAGTAACTTCTTCTCTGTAAGAACTGTTTTACTTTATAAGTGATCACTCCTAAAATGCCATGCAGGACTGCAACCATACTACAACCATACTTTCTGCATACTGGTTAATTTCAGGAATACCCTAATTTTTATTACTACCAAACAATAGATATCCCAAAGTACTTTATAAAATACTGCATTCAGCTTTCTGAGCAATCATAAAACTAACAACACTCAGCAATATGTGCAAACCACAGCCTTGTAGTGCTTTAGTCTGGGTTTACCTGGCTTATCAGCATGGCAGCTCCTACTACTGGTATAACGGCTCCTACTAGATATAACTGAAGCTGTAAGGAACACTTGTGGGATGGCCATATGATTTTTATTTTGCACTAGATGCACCGTAACACTGCCTAATAACAGCCGTTACCTACTGTGAGAAGTTTAAACATATTTATTGCCAGGTTTGAATAATGTAAAAAAAACCTCACACTTTTTAAACTATTGCACTTCACTACTGAGGCCTTCTCAATAGCCAAATAAAAATAATAATAATTTTATTTATAAGGCGCCTTATCTATTGCCAAGGCACCTAACAATATAAAAACGGATCAAAATCATATAAACATCAGACATCAATTCAGTTAAAATCACATAACAGTAAATCAGAAAAAGAAAAACAAAACATTAGCTAAGAAGGCTTGGTGCCACAAAAATGTTTTTAAGCCCTGCTTAAATCTCTACACAGTTGCACACTCCTGTAACGGGCAGGGTAGAGAATTCCAATGGGTGGGGGCTGCATACGCAAAGGCTCTTGCACCAAATGATTTCAAATTCACCCTTGTGATCTCTAGCAACCCCTCATCAGCCGAGCAGAGTGATTGACCAGGGCATTAGGGGACCAGGTGCTCTTTCAGATAGTCCGGGCCCAGTCCATGTAGGGCTTTGAAAGTCAATAAACCGACTTTAAAGGTGATCCACCACTGTACTGGCAGCCAGTGCAGCTCGCGCAGTACTGGAGTAATATGACAGGATCGAGGAGATCCTGTCAAAAGCCAGGCCGCCACATTCTGCAGTAGCTGCAAGCGACAGACTACTACCCCAGAAAGCCCTAGGTAGAGGGAGTTGCAAAAATTCAAGTGCGAGGATACAAAGGCGTGGACCAGAGTAGGAAGGTCATCAGATGGAACCAGATGCCTAATCCTGGTGATATTCCTAAGATGATAAAAGGATGTTTTGATGACAACTGACACCTGAGAATGCAGATTCAGCCCATCATCAAAAACTACCTCAAAGGTACGCACCCGTTCAGAGGTCGGGAGTGAGATACCACCCAGAAAAATTCCAGAGGGTGCACCATCACCCGACCCCCCATCTGATGATCTGGTTCCACAACCAATACCTCAGTTTTTTCCGAGTTCAACTTCAGCCAGCTGGAATCCATCCGCTCCAGGATTTCATTCAGGCAGTTATTAAAGACAGAGACAGTGCCATCCTGGTCGGGTGCAAAAGAAAGGTAGAGCTGGGTATAATCTGCATAGCAATGAAACCTCAGCCCATACCTTCTTACAATGTCTCTGAGGGGTAGCATATACACCATGAACAACATGGGTGACAGCACTGATCCCTGAGGCATCCCACATGACAGAGGAATTGGGCCTGAATAATAAACCCCAGACACAACTCTCTGTGTTCTACCTGTAAGAAAAGATGTAAACCAGCTGAGGACTGTCCCCGACAGTCCACAGATATGCCTCAGGTGCACTATCAACACCACATGGTCCACGGTGTCAAAAGCTGAAGAGAGATCCAGAAGGACCAAGATGGTACAGTTCTTCTGCTCTCTTGCCATCAGGAAATCATTGAGCACCCAAACCAGTGCTGTCTTGGTACTATGTCTCTTATGAAAACTGGACTGGAGTGGTTTATAGATGTCATGGATGGTCGAATGGTCTTCCAGTTGTGCTACCACTACTTTCTCAATCACCTTCCCTAAAAAGGAAAGGTTAGAGATAGGTCTGTAGTTTGCATGGCAGTCAGGGCCCAAGGTAGCTTTCTTCAAGAGTGGTGTCACCACCCCCTCTTTCAGGAAGCTAAGAAACTCCAGATTCCAGGGAGGACCAGACCGATGACATCAATGCAACCCCAAATTAGGGAATTTGGTCCGGGGTGCAAACTACAGCATGTAGGGCGTACACTTTGGATAATTTGCATGACATCCATGAACACCAGTCGACTGAAGATACTCCAGGAAGACTGAGGTACAGTGACTCCATATGATCAAAAGCAGCACCCCTAGAGTGCGCTGGCTGGAGTGCCACTCTGATGTCAGCCACCTTATTTGCAAAGAATCAAGCAAGCTTATCGCACTGTAATTGCGAAAAAGCTTTCTGAACATGTAGACAGGCTGGGTTGCACAGTCTGTCCACAGTTCGAAAAAGCTAAGCTGGTCGATTCTGAGCAGCCACAATCTCCCCGTACAGGAATTCTGCCTTCTTACAGGTGATTGCAGATTGATACACTTGATAATGGTCCATCAATCTAAGGTGGTCGGCATCAAGGGCGGACTTATGCCTGCAAGGCTGTAACCTTTGTACTAGTCTCCGCATCTCCCTCAAAGTCCCATCAAACCAGGGGGACCTGGGGCGAAAGGAGAGAGGGCGAACACGGACTGGAACAATGGAATCCAGAGCCACTGAGACAGCTAAATTATAAGCCATCACGAGGGTCTCTGGGTCATTGCTTGCCAATGAGAAGGATGAGATATCAAGTGCCGCTGCTAGGCTATGAGAACTTATATCCCATAAAGGGTGGTACCTAACCATCTCCACAGGGGTAGGTCTATGAGGGGAGGTGCTAAAACTAAACCACATGGTGTAAAGATCAGACCACCCAACTGGTTCCACCCCCAAGTCAAATGTTTCGATCCCTAGGAGAAAGATTAAGTCAAAAGAGTGTCCGTGTTTATGAGTAGCAGTGGAAACCACCTGTGTAAGGCTCAGAGATGTCATTAACTGGAGGAAGGGTTGACCAAATTGTGAGAGTTCGTCATCGACCCAGGTGCTGAAGTCACCCAGAACCATCAGTCTGGGTGACTCAAATGCCATGTTGATGACATAGTCCACCACTTCTTTGAAGGAATCGCTTCCCATCACCGGGTGGACGATAGATGAGGGCAATTCGATAGCCTTCGCCTGCTACAATGGCACACTCAAAAGACTCAACCTCCTCGACTAATACTCTCGTGAGGTTAAGTTCAGTCTCGAAACAGACCGCAACCCACTCACCCAATCCAGTCTCAGGTGGTGTATACCGAGTACCCAGCTGGAGTCACAGCCTCCAAAATGGGGCCAGAATTCTCATCCAGCAAGGTCTCTGTGATGCAAGCCAGGTCCACTGTTTCAACAAAGTCTGCAATAATTGCAGCCTTGTTCTTAATAGACCTGGCATTGCACAACACCGCCTGAGTTGGACAAATCTCCCTCATGCTGCTTTTGCTTCTTTGTACTTTAACATCACGTAAGTTTTGCACAGTTGCTTATGCTTTTTACCATTCTCAACAACATTTGCAAATTGAACCCAAACAGTTTTGGCTTTTATTTATCTGAGATTTTGGTCCTGCTTTTGCTGCATTTGAAATCTAATATCGGCTATACTTTGTCTTCAACTGTTAATCAAATTAATATTTTTTGTTTAAATACCACAGCACTTTTTAATCCAAATAGTGTGCTGTTTAAATAGGAAGACCAGCATATCCAGACAAGAAGGGAGGTATACCTGAAAACTTATTGTAAAATACCAGATCATCACAACAGACTGAACACTTAAGTTTCTTATATTGGGAGAGCACAAAGCCCAGTATATCTGAGCAGGAGGGAAGTGAAGCCTCCCACATCAAAGAACAAGACAATTTAATAAGCATCTCTTCCTTAGATTACCTTAAGAGGGGAATTAAGGTTAGCTATCAGGACTTTATTCATGAGTCACCATTTTAAATCAAAGATGTTTCTGTTTTAATATCTGTTCCTCTGTTTGCCATCATTGCACAAGAGAAGAGTAAAAAACTGATTGCAATAAGTGACAAGAGTGGGGACTGAATAAGTTTCCTAACAAGCAGTTTTCTGAATACATTTGCTCAGCAATGTGCTTCACATACCTAATTGTATCTAATTGTTACCTGTTTATCTTTCTATTGTGGTTCAGTATCAGAATCTCATAATAAAGGTACAGTAATTATCTGGGCTTTATGGTTCCTCCTCACTCCCTCATCCTCGGGCCGCCTCTGTGGAACCCTGCGGAGTGTCCCTCATTCCAGGATCCCCGGTGGAAGCTTCTGCACCACAGCGGAAAGCAGCACTCAACGGCCGCCTTTGCCGACTCCTGCTCCAACAACTGTCCGCCTCGCTGGAACGCTACAGTGGATCCTCTCATCAGGTATGGGTGCCAACAGCTGGGAAGAGCCCCTTTATTGTGGCTGTGCTCTGATTGGTGCAGTGCTGCTCACAGTGTGCAGTGATTGGCCAGGACAATCTCCTCACACCTTAGCCATTGGTGTGCACTCAGACTGCTATTTTCTAACTCCCGGAGCTTTTCAGCTACTCTGTCTTAGGGTAGAAGTGTGTAATATTTTGTCCCACTCCCACCACCCCCTCCTAGGCCTCCATTAAATACTCTCTTGCCCCTCCCACTTTGGACCTCTGCACCATTCCACTCAGCACCCTCTGCTTCAACCAATTACACCTGCCATCACTTATAACTAACTTTTCCTCTCTCTCTCTCTCTCCTCCCCCCCAGTATTACTGTGCCTCCCTCCTATCCCTTAACTATGGTGGCCCTAAAACTGATACCAACAGTATTAGTTGTTGCTTTTATATTGCTGCTCTGCCCCAATGTGCAAGAGGTTGCATCCTCCCACCCAAACTGTCAGCTAATGCTAACCACTGCTCTACATTACACTCCTGGCATGATAACTGGGATCCATTATAATAATCCCATGTACCACTGCTTCCTACCATGGCTTACTCCTTATCTCCTGAAGCCCCATACATCTGACACACCGAGTTACCAACTGGATGTGGCAGCCCTCTGCAATAAGGCTAGTCAACCCTTGCACCAGTGCACCAAGACACGCAGACGCCTAACAAGCAAGCTAGCCTTCAAAATTCTTAAAACCTCTCTCATGAGATTTATTTTAATACTGCTTCTCCTATCAGGAAATGTTCACCCTAACCCTGGACCACATGGGCCAACTGCCTACCCCCAGACTAGAGCAATAGGGTCCCTCACTATAGCATCCATTAATGTCTGTAGCCTTCTTAGAAAACTCGATAACCTCCAAACCTGGATCCAACAACACAATCCCAACATCCTCTCGGTAGTTGAAACATGGCTCACCCCCAAGATCCCTAACACTGTGGCAACAATTCCCGGATACTTAATCTTCAGGATGGACAGGATCTCGAAGCGGGGTGATGGCTGTGCCATATACTTGAAAGATTCTCTCATGGGACATGCTATCCAAGTTCCAAACCCTGGTTCACAGTCTCAGATCCTCACTATCAGAGTTTTTCTAGGGACCCATAAAAAAAATCTTACTGTAGTCTCCGTATATATACCCCCTAAGAACCAGGATACTGGCTTCAATAACTTAATGGAATGCCTCAAGGGACTGTGCCATAGTATGGAGACCATGATAATGGGGGACTTTAATATCAACTGGCTTGCACCCTAGGCCTGCATCTATAAGGATACTGTCACAGCACAGCACCTCACTCAGTTTTTCCCCTCTCCTACTAGAAACAATTACAGAACAGGGACCAGCACCCTAATAGACTGGATACTGTCAAATTGCTCTGACAGAATTACTAAGGTATATGTCCTCCCAGACTCGATAAGTGACCACTCACCTGTTATCTGCTCATGGGCTACTAAAATCACTAAGCCCTTCCCAAAAATCATTTACACTAGGGTTCTCAAGCAGGGACACCTACACCTGCTAAAATCTCATCTAAGCAGGCTTGATTGCTCTAAAATTGACACTCTCAATGATATAAACAAAGCACTGGAACGGTTCATCAGACTCTTCACTGCTGCCTGTGACATCTATGCTGCACCGCTGGTCAAGAAGAAAGTCAAAGGCATATCAAACCCCTGGATAAACTCTGAACTCCTAGCGCAGCTCAAACTAAGGAACCACCTCTGGCATTGTGCCTGAGCCACAGGAGCAAAAAAGGACATATAACTTTACAAAGCAGCAAGAAATAGCTGTACCCGGTCTATTCGGAATGCCAAATGCAAACACTTTAGGGAGGCACTTTCCAACTCCTGGGGAGATAAGAAAAAAGGACCTTATGGGGAAGGAAGCCAAGACACCACCAACTACGCTCAAGAGTGATGGTACACCTACGCTCGAACTTTATACAATCTCTAACACATTTAACAACACGTTCTGTAACCTGAGCAGCGTCCTACCTCCTGATTTCTTCAATGTCCCCACCTCCAACTCCACCTCAATAACGTCATCCCAAGCACACCCTACCCCACAGTTCTTCTTCCAAGAGGTCCCTATGCACCTAGCCAGAACCTACATATGAAAGGCCATCAGCAAAACTGGTTACAGTGGTGACTCCCTTGATCTGAAGCTGCTTGCATTAGTTCTTGATGAGCTCCTTGAACCCCTGACAAAGATATTTAACCTTTCCCTAAGATTGGGTCAATTCCCATCGCTCTGGAAACAGGCAACTATCACACCAGTATACAAAGACGGAGACAAGACACTACATACCAACTACAGGCCCATCTCCATCCCCCCCCCCCATCTAAAGCTCTGGAATAAATAGCCTCTGATCAACTTGGGGAGTTCCTGGATAAGTATGAAATCCATTGCCCAGAGCAACACGGATTCTGGAAGGGGCATAGTACCACCACAGCACTGCTGGAGTTCACCAGTTTCCTCCATGACATCATTGACCAAGTCATGTGTGATGGGGTAGTATTCATTGATCTAACAAAGGCCTTTAACACCGTTAACCACCCGCTACTTCTCAATCAATTGTCCACCCTTGGCCTCTCCAAACATGCAGTGAGCGGGTTTGCTAGTTACCTTGGGGACAAGGTCCATCGTGTCAGGATAGCTGGAGTCACCTCAGATGAAAAAACAGTCCTCTCAGGTGTCCCCAGTTGGTTGATTTTGGGACCACTACTCTTTTCTCTCTTTCTTAATGGCCTACCTAGCATCTGCCAACAGAAAATATTACTTTATGCGGATGATGCAGTACTATTCTCAAGGAACCAAGATACTAGCCTTCTAGAGAGTCACCGACAAAGCGACTTTAGGTGTGTTGAAGGTTGATTTCACTCACATAAACTCGTTCTGAACTTCAGCAAAGCTAAGGTTATGACATTCTACAACCCACAGAGCAAGTACAAACCTCTGCTCTTCAACATCAAGAACCTAGCGGGGGCCTCATTTGAGCATAGTCCTGAGTTTAAATACCTTGGCATCACCCTGGGCAGCTCACTTACGTTCTCATATCATATAGGTAATGTGGCAAAAGCTGCCAATATATGGATTGGCCTGCTTCACAAGCAAAAGCATTGCCTGACCCCCGAAGCCCTCAGACTGACTATCTATACTGTAGCTCTGTCACCTCCATTATTGACTACGGTCTTGCCATCTATGGCTCTGCCTCCCCAACTGCTCTCTGGAGAATATCTGTTACACGCAACAAAGCCTGTAGGCTCCTAACGGGTGCATCCCGCCTAACTCACACCTGTGACCTGTATGTCTAGGCTGGATGGCTACCACTCATGAGCAGAATTCAATACCAGACCTGTCTACTTACCAAAAAAATTCTCCTTGGGCACATACCGCCTGGAGTTGCAAAACTCCTTACCACCCACAGCAGCACCCAACATTCATGGAGAGCTCTTCAACAGACGTTCCAGGTCCCCAGATCCCGGACCACTATGGGGCAGAGATCATTCTCGCAGAGCGCTCCTCAGTGGTACAACACCCTTAACAAAGAAGCACTTACAGCTGCGATTCTAGGTCCCTTTAAAAGGGAACTTCAATGCTCCTTTGCCTCAACCACGCAGTGTGACTGCCCCTCCTAAACAATGGTCTTCACCTTGTACCGGTGACAATGGTGCTCTGGATTCCTGCCTCCTTGTTCCTCTTTTGCTCACCCCCCTTGCACTCCTCCCTTTACCCACCCTCCCCTGGCAGCTGACACTAGGCCCGAGCCACCATCACCAATCTCATACCACCTGCTCCTACTAACTGACAATGGCCATTGCCTGCTCACTCCTCTCTGCATCTCTCCTCTCCTCTCGATTTGCTGTTCTTCTTCAAAACATACTCATGCCGGCAATTGCCGAATCTCTCTGCAAACCACTGTATATATCATGCTTAGTCAACCTTGAATGTAATACATGTATCTATTGTTTCCTTTGTATTGTCGTTACCCTACTTCCTTTGACATGGATCCTTTGTAAATGAGCAGTCCCTGCTAAAAGGTACTTGTAATCCTAGAGTTTACTAAATAAATAAATAAGTAGGGGCTCCTATGTAATTCACATTAGATTCAAAACCAGTCCCTATTGTTAACACTCTTGCAAGTATGTACATATAATCTTCCAAGAAGGTGAACTTGTCTCCACCCACTTTGAAAACAAGGATAATCAAGTGGCTATAACTCACCCTGTGTAATATAATTCATCCCTTTAGTATTGCTTCATATATAAATCTGTAATTTTGTCCAGACTCTATTGTTGTTACTCGGTTGGGGGCAACTGGATCTGGTCCACTTAACAAAAAGGAATACTAAAGGAAGGTTTATTGCTGTAATCTGTCAATCCCTGATTATCACATAGCAATGGTGAGTAGCCACCATCTGCACTCCTAGAGAAAGTATTGGATGTTACACCCATCTGCCCTTATTTCTCTTGGGATACAAGAAAGGTGACCAGTACGTACAGCACCACACAAAATACCCAAGTTCCTACTCTGGGAGTATTGTTAAACTATTTGTACTTTTTCAGACAAATAAGGATACAATTACTGGATCTATGTGATAACGGTGATTGTCGATGTACGATCACTGTTAGGGCAACGTCACATCGCCGAAAACGTATTTCGGTGATGTACTCCCTGGCACACAGCAAAATGGCACCAGGGAGTTGAGATTTGTTGTTTTATGTGAGGGGCTGTGTCCCCTGCACCCCCTCTTAACGATTATCAACTTCAGGGGGGGTGCATGTTGGGGGGGTGCAAATGTGGCATAAATAAATTCTTGGGCTAGGTGCAACAAAAAGTACCTGTGCCAAGAACTGAGCCCAGCACCATTCCCTCTGCAGCCCTGAACCCACCCACCATGCTATGGCAGCAGCTTGGCAGCTCACCATGGTGCCACCCCCTACTACCTTTCCATCCCCTCCCATCCCATGCTCGATGTTCTTGCCCGCCCTTCATGCATAAACATGTAGAGACAGGACATCACTAATTTGTTGCCCACCTTCCCCAGTCATCCTGATGACAGGTGCCATGACTGAGTTGCTCCTTTGGTAGGCACCCAATCGTGGTCACCAATGTTGTGTGATACCACAATGACTGTATCTCAAAAAACTATATATGGGTGGGAGTGCAGGGCACAAGCAAATAAGGCTATGATTACACTATCTCAAAAAGTAAGGAAATTAATATCAAAAACCTATGTTAATGCATCAGTTGGGGTTTGGTATTAAAGCATCAAAAGCTAGGAAATTCAACGTTAGGGTTTCCACCCTAACTCCCCACCCCCACCCCCCAAGCAGCAAAAGGATAATACCATACAAGTAACCACAGACAGTCATCATCAGGTAGGACAAACAACATAGAACTGTTTCCAGATGACACAAAAGCAGTAGCACTGATGTGCTCATATCAAAGAATCCACTTAGTTGTTGTTGTTATTTTCTCTTGTCCTGGCAGCCCAAGAGAGTTTTTTTTTTGCTGAAGAACTCATGTAGTGCATTCCAAGTGTTCACCACTCACTCCATGAAGAAGTGCTTCCTGACCTCCCTCCCAAACCTCCTCCCTCCAGCTTAAGCCTCTGCACTCTAATGTTATGGTTACATACAATTTGATGGCAGATAAGGACCGTTTTGCCCACCTAGTCTGTCATTTTCCTATCTACTATAACACTGCAGACCCTACTGGATCTCTGCCACCCCTTTCCTTACCACTACAGTTCCCCTTATGCCTATCCCATGCATTCTTGAATACTGTTACTAATTTTGCCCCAACCACCTACACTCGGAGGATGTTCCAGGCATCCACTAGTATTATGGATGTTTATCTGAAGTGACAAGTGAATGTGTATGTTTTGCAGTTTGAATGCCACAGATACAAATCCATGAAGGTAGCACATCAGAGCTACATCATTTGTGTCATCTGGAAACAGTTGTATGTTGTTTGTCTTACCTGATGATGGCTGTCTGTGGTTGCTTGTGTGGTCTTGTCCTTTTGCAGCTTGGAATGTGGTGGTGGGGAGCTAGGGTTAAAAACCCTAATGTTGAATTCCCCAGCTTTTGATGCTTTACTATCAACCCTAACTAATGCATTAATGTAGTTTTTTGCAATGAATGTACATATATGTGGTGATAGTGAGGTTGTTGTTCTATGGTGAGTCAGGTAGCAAAAAGGGAAGCTTATCTTCCTCACCAACACAAATGTCATCCCCAGCAGGTGTTATGGTGAGGGCACACAGTTGGTTCCTACATGTGTGGATGGAGGCACCAGACAAGGAGAGGCATGAGTCGTACACAGAGGTCTGATGAAGCAAAGACTTTTATTCAACAGATGAGGATGACATGGTCACAGATGCAAATATCAACAACAGTAACATACTGAGAAATTGACAGGATAATGACAAACCAAACCATAAATAAACAAATGAGCAATTAACCCTTAGGTTCAAAAGGTGTTCCTTGGCTTAAACTCTTGTATTTCTCTGTTGTGCTGAGTACTTTATGATAAATACCTGGTTGACAACTAATACTAAGAGCTCTTAGGTAACTATAAAACATTGCAGTGCTACAATGGGCATAGGAATCTAGTCCACTTTAGAGTCCACTTTTGGTGTGAGTAAATCGGTTACAACGACTTCAGGTGAAAGAAAAGGGATGTACTAGGACAAAGGTGAATCTTGGTTGCAGTACTGAACTGATGCTTTGGTGAAGAGCCTACGTATGGCCAATGATACTAAAGAAAGACTTGGTAAACAGGCCATGAATGAACTGAAGGAGATGCTTCAGCACAAACCCTGCAATGGGCTGCCAGGATGAGCAACACTGTAGAGAGACTTCAGCACAAACCCTGCAATGGGCTGCCAGGACGAGAGACAATGAAGATGCGAGAAGCAAAACTGAAGATGCAAAAAGAAGAATGCAACTCTTCAGATAGGGATCCAGACTGAAAGTCTTTTGATGCCTTTCCAAGGTGCTGGTCTTCATAAGGTAATTCCAAGTGGTACCTGAAAGAAAAATGAAATAACAAATGGGGTAAAAAATCTTCTGAGGACTAGACTGTCCCTTACTAATGAGCTGGAATGGCTCCTACTCTTACCAATCACCTTATCGCGGTAAAGATGAAATTGAAGCAGGGTGACTGGTGGGCCTTTCCTAGCTATCCACTACTCTATCTAGGTGGGATAAGTGTGCTGTGATGCATTGATGAGGTGTTCCAGCAGGAAAATACACATGCAGCTGAATCTAGAGTTCAGTGATGAGATTATTCTGTACCAGGTTGTTGAGGCAACTTTAAAATTATCTGGAACAGTTGGTGACAGTTCAGGACTTATATCTGGTTTGTAGGTGAATTTAGAATAGTTCCAGGCAAGTGCTAGTAGTTACAGGTACTTGACACAGTTCAGGGGTAGTTGCCAGTAGCAGAGGGTAATTATCACAGTTTGGGGCAACTACCAGTAGCAGAGGGAAAAAAGTGCAGTTCAGAGTAAATACTAGTTTCTCTAGACAGTTAACACAGGTAAGGGTGAATACCAGTTTCCAGATGTAATTGGTACAGTTTGGGGCAAATAACCAGGTTCCAGGAGCAATTAAGGCAGACCTGAAGCAATTAGCAATTTCTGGAGACAATTAATACAGTTCAGGGTAGACAGCATAGTCCAGGGGCAAATGGCATAGTTCAGGCATAAATAGCATGGTTCAGGGCAGATAGCTATGTTCTGGAGCAAGTATCACAACTCAGGGCAAATGTCACTGATCAGTACAGTTCAGGGCAAATAATACAATATTAGAAGTTTTGTCACCCTAATCACCCTTGATGCCAGCCCTGGGAGCCCTGTTTAAAACATTCTTCCCTTTACTCGCCCTCTTACTGGGTTTGTTAACCCACTCTAGCTCTCAGACACCTCTATGAGCAGTCTGGAAATGGGGAATACTTATAAACCCCCTCCCACCAAAGTGACCTCAGTTGCTGGTACAGTGCCCTGTGATCAATTTATTAAAGAAGATAAAATAGAAAACATTGTTAAACTAGCCTCCTTTTTTATGAATGGGGCTTGACCTTCCCCTTTACTTCACCCTCAAGAAGCTGCTTATATAAATATTTATTAATCTCAATAGGCCTATAGCCCTTAACTCCGCCCCTGCTCTTCATCTGGGAGGCTAATTATTAATTTATTTAAATTAATAGGGCCAACTGCCCTTGACTCTGACCCTGCTCCACTTCTGGGAGCTCACTCATAAATATTTATTTAAACCACTCCTATACTGCCCTTGCACCCTTGCAGGAGCCTATTTAAATTAATTTATATATCTCTGCCCTCGAGCAGTCCCTTATTGCTTTGGTCTTTCCCTGATCCCTTATGTTTGTGACCATCCCTTACTGTGCTATCTGGTGTGGGAGTAACTCTTTTCCCTTTTTCATTTAAATAACCAATCTGGTTGGTTGCACTTGGCTGTTGGTGCCACCACTGACTCACCGCCATGGCCCAGAGAGCAGATAAAGGAAGGAGGAGGCAGAGAGTGTGGATGCTAACAGATGGGCTGGAGGCAAGCTGTGGGCAGTCTTCTCTGGGCCTTGCTGGCTGTTTTCTCTGCCTCGACATTCATCAGACCCAGTGCTCTCTCTCTGAAGATGTGGCCCTGCTACTGGGCACTGCCCCTATGGGACCAATTTACTTTTTTTTTTTTTAATAAAAAGAATAAACGGGCCTAAACAGAGCCCACATCCCAGTTGATGACTGTCTGACTGGACTGATGACACCACTGGATCCACTGCACTGCATGCACTGCTAACCTGTTTGCCAGTCAGAGGAGTGGAACTGCAGGAAAGCTAAAGGAACCAGCTTCAACTTCAAAGCTAAGCCCCTTAATTTCACATTGCTCTTACTCAGTCCTACTCCTTCCATGGCTTGACAACTGACTCCGACTGACTTCTCAACAACAAGTGAACTCTTTTTTTCAAAAGCACTTAGGGGACTAGCTCTCAAACCCCGAGCCAGCACCTAACTGGCACTTTATTTTAAAACAAACACCACATGCTGAGAAAGGACGGCAGTCTTGGTGAATGATCAGTGCCTTCTCAGGGGGTGGTAGGGAGCGGGCTCTAAGCAAGAGCAGGCAACCACGGAAAAAAAAAAAACTTTATTTTTTTTTATTGATTTGCACTGTCCTACTGCCTTGGGATGGGGGCACACTAACAGCAGAGCCCCTCTGCTCCCTATAGAGGAGCTTAAAAGGGTGTACTTTGTTCTGTTTTATTTTCTGTTGGCCTGCATACTTTGTGGCACTACAGATTTGTGCCCACATAAAAATACACGTCCCCAGGTATTTCCTTTTAACACTTTATAACCTTTTAACTATTGCTTCTAGAACTAGTCATAACATTTCTTAACACTTTTAACTTTTGTAAGCTATTAGCTTAACATCTACTATGCAAAGAATATATCTATAAAATCTATAACTTTTATATTAACCCTATAACTTCTATATTAATACAATAACTTAAGTGACAGGGATTCTACCTTATTTTATAGGCTACTTTGAAGAAAATAATTCTATCTGGAGGGCTTCCATAACAAATTTCCTTGGGTGTACATAAAAAGTAGACCCATGTGACCTAGAGATTGGAGGAACTGTTGGCTTTGAGAGGAAACACTCTATTTCAGGGGAATCTGTATGCAAGGTGTTCACTGTAGACTCAGAAG
Organism: Neoceratodus forsteri; assembly: GCA_016271365.2. NCBI lineage: Eukaryota > Metazoa > Chordata > Ceratodontiformes > Ceratodontidae > Neoceratodus > Neoceratodus forsteri. The sequence goes on along the minus strand of CM057449.1, from coordinate 601,325,702 downwards.
ACTGAATGGGTGAGGGGTTCACATGGAACAAGTGAATCCACGGGTCAGCACACCATGGCATTGGAGATCCTATGTCTGTGTACCTGTCTGAGTGATGCTTCTGCCTCTACTTCAGCACAGAGTCCAAACCAGTCTTTTTTTGTGAGGCTGCTCTGAATGTTCATGGTTTGAGGAGGTTACGGTATATGGACTTGGTAGCTTACCCACTTTCGACTTGTATTTTGTAGGCAGGGAGGTCCTGATAGGGAATTTCTATTATTCCATAAGGTTCTGATTCCCACTTGAAAGATAAGTTGTGGCATCTCTGAGACCATTTCAGTAATACTCTCTCTCTCCTATTTGAAATGGAGTTGCATTGTCTTTTGTATCATTTGCTGCTTTCTGCTTCTGCTGCACTTTGTCCACAGGCATGGCCAGGATGGCCAGGATTTGTCCAGCTTCCTGTAACCTGCAGTGAAGTTCTTGTACTCAATCTTTGACCGGCTGGTTGGCTGATGTCTCATCTAGATGAACATCTAGCACTAAGTCCATTGGAAGTCTGGCATGGTGATCAAACATGACAAAGTACAGGGTATAACCAGTTGAGCAATTGATGGGATTATTATATAGGTAAGTGAGTTCAGAAAGTATGGTGAGGCAGCACTGGTGCCGGTGCTGTGGTAAGACTCTCAACATTCCAGTTAACATTTGATTTTTTCTCTTACAAAGCCAATTGGTCTGAGGGTGGTAGGTGGTAGTCATTATCTCCTGACTTCTGTAAAGGATACAGAATTCTTTTTTCTTCAATTTAATGTACTTTATTAAATATTTTTAAAAGTACCAGAGAGACCATCACAAAAGCAAACGTATAAAGTCAAAGAAACAACAAACCACACAATAAACCCCTCCATTTAACCAACCCCCTCCCAACCCCTAATTCCCTCCTCCCCTCACAGCACAACTACCATATACAGGAGAGCCAAAACCTTGATCCAGAGCCAAGAAAACTAGATAGTAATATATACAGAATAACAAGGGAACAGGCGGATCCAGAGGCTAACCGGCCCAACCCACATCATGCTATCAGCTCGCCAAGACAGGGAGTAAAGCCAGAAGTGGCACCCACTGTGACATAAATTTGTTGTAACTATCCTGCCAGCAAGCTATGTGTTTCCCTGTCTCCAGGGCCTGCAACATCTCACTATGCAACTCTCTGAATGAGGGTGTGTAGTTGTCCAGACAGTGCTGGACAATGATCAGTTTGGCCATGATTGAAACCAAAGACATATAGACCCTGCTAGGGCCAAAGAGCTTGTTCAGATGATAGTCAACCAGACAGATCTGCAGCATGAAAAAAGAATTCAAGCCCTTAAAGGGATCCAAGAAACTCCGAATGGCCCACCGGAAAGCAGTCACTTTGGGGCAGTCCCACAAAATGTGCGTTAAGCTCCCCTCAGCAAGTTCACAATAGGAGCAGCCTGGAGAACCAGATCTACCCATTCTGTACACTCAAAAGGGGGTGAAGAATAGATTGTGCAGGATGCAAAATTGTGGTAACTGATAGCGGTCCTTTTTAATATATTTATAAAGACTCTGCCAGATCAACAGCTAGACCTTTTCATCTAAATTTAATCCCAGTTCCTGCTGCCAATAAAAACATGACCCTCTCAGACTTTTCCATTCTAAATTCTGAAGTTGCGCATAGAAATGGGAAATGGAATGGGGATGCTCCACTGTAGCCAACAGCTACTGTAATACAGTATTGAGATGTCCAGACCAAGCGGAGGGGCCCAAAAAAGAGATTGCTATCCTCAAAAGTTGCAAATGCTTAAAAGGGTGATAAAGAGGTATAACAAAAAGAGTTTGGAGTGCATTTTCTGGAACTAGTTTACAGTACTCTGTCAGTGAGGCTAAAGAGACATTGTTAAGGGGCAAACAAAAATTGAAGGGTATAGGGTGGTTGGCAATTTGAAAGTTTGGATTGCCAATGGCCAGTTGGGACAAATCTTTATGCTAATCCATCTCCAAGTAAGTACAGATCTGTCTGAGGGCTGTAAGAGACCACAATAAAGGGGTCGAGGGAAGTGGCTTGGGTTTATCTGCCAATTTAATGTAAACGAGACTCCGGAGAGAAAGGTCATATTGTTTACAAAGTTGCCTTTTGAGTGATAACCAAAGGGGGCAGTAAGTCTGATCAGTCTGAGCTGATTGAGGGCAACCCCACTGAAACACCATACTGCAATGGACAGCAAATTAGTGCAGAAAAATGTGGGCAATCTATGGCCACCAAACTCTTAGGTATGGCTAACTTGAAATAGGAATGGTGGGGAACACCCTTTTTCCACAGAAAGTCCATTCTGGTGATGGATGAGTCAGGATCTGGGAAGAAAAGGCCCAAGCATAGCCAGTGGTTACATCACAAAACTATTCATTTTAATGACATGTTCCTTCTCCAAAAGGGAAAGAGGGAGTGGGAATGCCATCAAATGCCAAAGATCCAGCTTAACCGCCTGACAAAGGGGAGACAGATTGCATTTAACCAAATAAGACAGAGAGCAGGTTACTTGGATCCCCAAGTACATGAGCACCTTGGGTTCCCAAGAAAGGCCTAAATTATCAATCCAGTGTTTGAGAACAAGAGCGTTTTAAGGCAGTACTTTAGATTTATCAACATTCAGTTTTTATCCTGACACCTGGGAAAACCTTTGAATCTCCTCCAGAGCAACGGAAATAGAAATCTGTGTATCTTCAACATGTAATAAAAGATCATCTGCATAAGCAGAGATCTTATAACTTGACTTGCCCACCCGAATCCCTTGAATTTGTTGATTTGCCTGAATATAATGGAGAAGAGTCTCAACATAGAGATTAAACGGGAAGGGGGAAGAGGACAGCCCTGCCTTTTGTACCACGTAATAAGGAGAAGAGGGTGGACAGAACCCTATTGCACTTGATCCTGGCAGAGGGATGGCAGTACAAAACCTTCAGCCAACCCCAAAAAAATGGAGGGAAGCCAAACCAGTGAAGGGTGGTGAATAAGAAGGGCCAAAAGACCTGATTAAATGCCTTTTCCATGTTGAGGGAGACCAAGGCCACAGGGGACTAGCCCTCCCTTGATGCGTAAATTAAATGCAACACCTTACAAAGGTGATCATTAGACAAGCAACCTGCTACAAAGCTGCCTGTGTAGAACTGATAAGGCCATTCCATATTTGAAGATGGCAATTTGCTAATACTTTAGCCAGAATTTTTAAATGGGATTTAATGATGAGATTGGGTGATAGCTTTCTGGTAACAGCTCGGGCTTGCCCAGTTTATGTATTAAAGTGATCCAAGCCTGAGTAAATGAAAAATCCAAAAGACCAGAGGATAATAAAAAGTTAAAAGTCGGGCTAAAAAAGGGGCCACCATTTTGATATAGGCATAATAAAAACTGTTTCTGAAACCATCTGGTCTGGTGGCCTTATACTTTGGAAGTCATTCGACAACCCTCCGAACCTTCAGAGTGGAGATAGGCTCCTTCAAGAGGTCCTGCTGTTGTATCTTTAGACAAGGAAGGGAAAGTGGGTATAGATAGACCTCAGACTGTTCTACAGACACCTGTGTGCTTGGGTCAGGACAATAGAGCTTTTTATAAAAAAATGGGAAAGTCTGTACTGTGTCACGGGGGTGAGTAAGAATCTCCTCTCTGGGAATAGGCTGAAGATAGGGAACCACACCTAAGGAGTCCAACCACCAAGGCCTCAAGGCCAGAAGCCTACCCACACTCTATCCCGATTCTAAATAATGTATTTTAGTGTGTTGTAGAGCTTGATCGACCTTGTCAGCAGTAACCCATAATATTGTGCTCTAAGGGAGTTCAGTCATTCCTATGTGTCAGCATCAGACCAAGAAGACATTGGATGCGCCAGACATTGTATGTGATGTATCAGAGTATTAACCCTGTCTGTATATATTTTTTTAGCTTTAGACCCTAAATGTATACAGTCGCCTCTTTTTATTCATTTATGTATGTATGTATGTATGTATTTATTTATTTCAAATTCAGATTAATACCTTTGAGCCAGGGGCTCATTTACAAAGGCTCCACATCAACAAGGAATACAAGTCATTTACAGGTGATGAAACTTTGCAGAACAGAAAGACATCAACAAACAAATGGTATTAGTGTGCAGTTACAACATTAAGTAGTGAACAAGAAGTAAGGAGAAACAGGACCACACTTGCAGAGAAATGTATTAATGCAGCACTAATTAAGTGCAGTAAAGTGTTTAACAATCATGTTACAGTTCAGACAGGGTGCTCCCAGTCTGCAGAAATGCAGTTTTAGCAGCCAAGGTGAGGCTTTGTCAAGGGGAGGTAGTAGGTGGTGGGAGGTGGGGAAGAGTGGGCAGCTGTGGAACAGGAGGCTGGGAGTGAGAGAGGATACTGTTTGAAGGGTGCAAGAACTGCTGTCAGAGGCCATGGGTTAACAGAAACACTGGCAGTCAGATTTTCTGGCAAGAAGAGATTGAAGCCCATTTTTAAAGTGGCCACGTCTGGGAGAGTTGGCAAAGGTCTGCAGGTAGATTATTGAACCATTTAGGCCTACAGTAGGAGAGGGATAGTTGGCCAAGGCTGGTTCATTTGAAGGAAACAGTTAGGACAGCCCTGGAGGCACTCCTTGTGCATTTAGATGGTTGTGCAGGCTCAAAGAGGGCTGAAGTAGCACTAGGCGTGGACCCCATCAGGGACTTTTTTGCAAGGAGGCAGGCCTGGTATTGGAATCTGTGGTGGAGTGGAAGATAGCCAATTTCCTTGTATAGGTCACAAGAGTGAGTCATTTTGTGTACTCCCAGGACTAGGTGGCAGGCCTTGTTCAGAATGTTTTTGACCCTTTTAAGCACTGTTTCTGTGCCTGCCCCATATATGACAAGGCCATAATCCACCGATGAGAGAACTGAACTTCATGTAACAAGTTTCAGGGCAGCCAGTGTCATTGAGGTGTGGTGTCTGTACAGGATGCCAAGCTTCATGTTGGTGGACTTTACCAGTTGCTCATCATGGGCAGTGAAGGTGAGGGTGTCATCAAGGTGAATTCCTAAGTACTTGAATGTGTTGACTTGGTCTAGTACTTCTCTTTCGCTACTAAGTATATGCAGTGAGGACCCTCGAATCTTGGTCTGTGGGGTGCGGAAGAGCATGCTTTTTGTAGTTCAGTATCAGTTTATTTTGGGTGAACCAGGATTCCAGTGCACAAAAATTGAGCTGAAGTTCAGAGCTAATTGATCCCAGGTCTTTTCCTGGGATGGAGATAACAGCATCATCTCCACAGAGTACGGAGTGTGCAGGACAGGAAGAAGGCATGTCATTTATGAAGAGGCTGAATAAGAGAGGACTGAGGATAAAACCTTGTGGGACCCCTAGGTTTACTTCCCTGGGTCAGAGATTACATTGCCAATCCTGACCCATTGAGATCTATGGGTGAGGTAACTATGGAACCAGGCCACAGATTCCATTGACAATCCTGTAAAGAAGAGACATTTCAGTAGCAGTTGGTGATTGACTGTGTCAAAGACCTTGGTGAGGTCTATGAAGATAGACCCCATTGCCATCCCTTTATCCAGGGCCCCATAAATCTGAGTGGTGTACTCAACTAGCATGGTGATGGTGGAGTGTTTTTTTCAGAATCCATGTTGTTGCAAGTAGAGAAGGCTATGCTTTTCTAGGTACTCTTATGGTGCATTTTGCACCCCTTCCCCCATATGACATCCAATGCCGGAACAGACCCCTCATTAACCTGGAAAAAATTCTGGAGATACTTTTGAATTACTTCTAGAGTGCTGGGATCCTTCGGAAGGGAAGAATACAGCCTCTAGCTTCTATCTTGGTCTTTTATACCCTTCACTGAGTGCTGCATAATGACTGGACCATGGCCTGACAGGACCAAAGACTGAATCTCACAGGAAGCTAGTCCCTGTAACAAATCTTTACTAAATAAAAAATAATCTATATGGGAATGCGAGCCATGGAGGGTGGAAAAAATCATAAATTGCCACTCCATAGGATGCAAAATGTGCCAGGGGTCTACCACCCCCAGGTTATCAATGAGCTCCTGCAATCCTTGTTGGCCCAGAGTCAAACCTCTCCAATGGGAGCCAAATCTATCTAAGTCTGGATGGATAACCAAGTTCCAATCCCCCCCCAAATGAAAATGGGTAGATGAACAACCGATGCGAGCTGAATTGTGAGCTGTGAGAAAAACTGAGGGGAGTCTAGATTAGGCCTGTACATTGAGGCCAAGAGTATCTTGATAAGACCCAGATGACCATGTACTAAAAGAAAGCAGCCTTCAGGATCACAGCACTCCTGAAGTAATTGAAAAGCAATCCCTCTATTAAACAAAATAGCCACCCCACCCCTTTTGTTACTGCAGCCAGACCCAAAACTTGCCCCACCCACTCCCTGTGGAAGTAAATACTATCCTCCCAATGCAAGAGGGTCTCTTATAGGAAAACTATCCCAGGTCCGAACTTCTTTAAATGGCACAACATCAGATAATGTTTTCTCTTCTCATTACCTGCCTTAATATTCCAAGAAATAAACTTAAACACAGTTCCCATTGAATAAAGGATTGATCAGTATATAAAGAATAATTCAAACATCAAGCAAAAAAACAGTTAACCCAATATAGGTTGTGCTCTGGGACCCACTTCCCCATCCCAATCTAAAAAACCCCAAACTAGATGCCCCTTCCCCTTCACACTCCCCTCCAAAATGAGAACACTCTGAACAAGAATATAATGATATCCCCCAGAACCCCAAACCAATACTGTTAGCAGAATCTCCCTCTCCCCCACCCTCCAAGATATATAACCCCCTAATAATCCCCCCAAAAGATAACTAACTCCTATCCTAACAACCACACTGCTATCCAGGTCCATGATGTGTTCAGGGTCCTCATGGTCCTCCCCAAAGCCTCCGGATAAACCAAACCCCCCTACCCATGGACACAAACCAACAGAGGCATAAAATACAGAAGTCATGATGCTGAACCCAATATAAAGTCAGAAAGCACCTAATGGAACCCAAAAAATCATAACAGTAGCTCAGCCAATAGACAACTTCCAAGTTTCAAAATAGGCGAAGGGTCCCACAAAATTAACGCAATCCGAATACAATAGAAACTACAGTGATCATGAAATGAAATGTCTCCCTGGTAGCAAACTCAGTGACCACTGTAGTTAAGGTAAACTCATACAGGCAATAAGTGTCCAGAATTAGCATAGGTATACCAAATCATATCTTGATTCAGGACTGGTGGCTGAAAATAGGAAACTTCCCTTAGAGGAGTCTTGCCAGACTACTGCAGTGTTGCTTTTCCCAAAATAGAAAAAATAAATTGCCCTTAACAACCAGGGTTAGGTAATCAGGGTAAGAACTCTGCAGCCATATTGCTGCAAATAAAGAAATTAGCAGTTCATAGAATGAACTTTCAGCAGCAGAAGTTTGTAGAACAATATGCATATTAGCTAGGCACAGGAATGAGCGACTCCAGGGCTCAGCGGGAGTTCTCTTAAAAAGCTGACCATTCACTTGCTAGAGAAGGCTACCAAATGCCAATACATAGGAAACCACCAGAGAGTTAACGGATATCTAGCTAACCAGAAATACAGCTGCCACTAATGAGTCCAAAAACCCCATTTGTGCTCAATTATGAGTAAACATAAACCCACTGTGGAACAGGAATCCATGCCAAATCAATGTTAAATGGTGGAATATCTTAGGTAAGCTTGCAACACCAATAGTCTGGAAGGCTACTATTCCCAATTAGTTAAAATGGTGATGCGAAGTAGCAAAGCTGAATGATCATTCCAGAAAATAGTATGTATAGCGTGTGAGAGATTAACATAAGCACACTCCGCGTTGGCTTTTAAATAGCAAAAAAACCCACAAATGTCCTCCAAACAGATTGTGTCTGGCAGACTTTTTCCCTTAGAAAACCAAACATAAGAACGGTAGCCAAACACAAGTCTCTGGAACATATATTAACTAATAGGCTAATCATAATTACTTCATAGAGACCTCCGGTTATCGAGAGCAAGAGACAACAGGATACTCAGTGTTATTGTAGCAACAGTTCCAGATTAATTCACCAGCGCTGGGTAGCGTCAAGGCACCCTAATGGGGTCTGAAAGAAGACAGGGCAGGTCATGCCACACTTGTTCAGCAGTCTCAAAGCACTGTTACTCACCCCCAACGTTAACCTGTAGTCAGGCTGGATAAAGGATTCAAAATTTTATATTAGCTGCAGTAAGTTTGGAGTCCAGAAGGTGATAGGCAGCCCTTTTTTGTCTGACTGCCACTGGCAGGTCTTGAACAATTGCAATCTTTGCAGCCTCCCAAGTGACCATCTGTAGATTGAGAACTTTGGTGATTAGATGTTGTCAGTCTGGATAATTTAAAAATAAATGGACGAGGAGGGTAATTTTGCTGGGGCATAGCCCGAAGGGCTTGATGGGCCCATTCAATGATGTAAGATGGACCATTGATGAGGGTCCCGCTAGTTTCTCTCACAATTTTTGTGCAAACAGGATCGCATGGGGACCCTACACCCTCTCTGTTAGCCCCAGGATAACCACATTGTTGCCCCGGCTGAACCCCTCAAGATCCTTTAGTTTCAGCTCCAAACAGTTTATCTTCTGGTGCAAGTTAACTATCTCAGGATCCATCTTGTCCTGCCATAGTCCAGAAAAGAAACATGGGCCTATGTGTCTCCGAGCCACTGATTTAAAACTTCAGTTGTGACCACTAGGGCTTTGAGCTTGCTGGTTATTGTCTGAAAAGCTTCCTTAACTGGTGCAAACTCCATGAGAAATTGCTCCTCTGATAAGGCAGCAGGGGAGGGGCTTGGTTTTGGTGCAGAAGTGTCCTGCACCTTGGAGTGCTTGGGAGTCTTTTTCTATTCTGGCCTTGCAGTTGGAGTGTGGCAAGGTGGAGCCATTTTCATCTCAGACTCCATCTTTCCAAAAAAAAAGCTATCTCAGAATAATCACTGAGGTACTAGCTTCCACCAGGAACAACAGAGGAGTACCGGTGAGTTCAACAATTCAATAAATATATAAATGTAAAGGTACAAGGGCTAGAGAGATCCAGAGTCGCTGCTTCCCTCAGAAGCACATCATGTGACTCCAAGGATAGAGAATTCTTGGAATATCTGAGATTCAAATGAGGGGCCCTGGTCAGTCAGTATCTAGGTTCGGTACCTGTACAGTAGCACAAAATATCACAAGAAGACATTAGCTATGGTTCATGCAGAGAGATCATTAATTAGGATCACCACAATAAACTTCGAGTAATGGTCAGCTATTGTAAGGACATATGTGCTGACATTCACACTGAACTCTAGTTTCAGGTGATCAAGAACGACTAGCTGGAGCAGTGCGCTACTGTCACTGGGTGAAGTGGAGCTCTCTGACTGCTTTTAGCATTGCATTTCAAATTGTAGGCTGGGCACTGTATTCACCATTGCTGTATATCTGTCCTCATTTCAAACCAGTAAAAAATATTAATGAATGTTGATCTCTGTTTTCCTATGTTCAAAGTGTCCAGATCAATCATGGTAGGCCTTGAGAACCACTGGCGCACTTCCCCATGGGACAACAATTTGAATGATCTTGCGGTGAGTATTTGGGCATCGGCTCCATCTTATTAGTCGAGAATCCTCCAAGGCCAGGTATTTTTTGTATCTTTACAATTTAACTATGTCTGGGTCATCCTCTTTTCATGCTACCAGGGTAAGACCACATTATCTTTTTCTTGAGCCAGCACAGCACCCAGTCCCCGATTGCTGGCGTCTGTGTAGAGCTGAAAGGGTTTTGTATAATCAGGATAAGCTAGAATTGATGCTTCAGTCAATATCTTTTTCAGTTTATCAAGGGCCTCTTGTTGAGTTGCAGTCCACTCTAACAACCTCATGCAATGGGGATACAAGCTTGGCAAAATCTTTTACAAATCTATGGTAGTATCCCACAAAACCAAAGAGCATTCTGACATCCCGTACATTTGCTGGGACAGGCCACTCTTGCATAACTTTGATCTTCTCAGAATCTGGGGATACTCCTTTGGCAGATACAATATGCCATAAATAATTCACCTGTGATTTCAAGAGATGGCATTTAGAAGGCTTGAGCTTGAGACCGTATTGGGTTAGTTGTTTGAAAACTTCACTCAAGTGCTGTAGGTTCTCCTGATGAGTTTTAGAATAAATTATGTCATCCAGGTATTGTAAGAGGATGTCAAAATTCCAGCTCCCCAAACAGTGTTCAACAAGCTTTTGAAAAGTCCAAGGGGCATTACAGAGTCCAGAGGACATCCTTGTGAATTTGAATAGGCCCATGGGCATGATAAATGTAGTCTTTTCTTGGTCCTCAGGAGGAATTGGGACTTACCACTACCCACTTTTTAGGTACAGGGTAGAGAAGATGGCAATGGATTGGAGGGCAGTTAAAGAGTCCTCTGTGTGGGATAGAATACGCATCTTCAAGGGTGATGTTATTCAATTTCTGGTAGTCCACACAGAATTTAATTTTGCAGTCCTTCTCCCTTACAAGCACGATAGATGCAACCCACAGGCTGTGATATTTTCAAATCACTTGTGCCTTTCATCTCCAGCAGCATATCCTTGATGGGCTGGTATATGTTTGGTGGAATAGGATGGAACAACCCTCTTATAGATGGGTGCTCGCCAGTAGGTATGTGGTGCTGCACGTATCAGGCTTGCCCAAAATCCAGTGGGTGCTTGCTGAATGCCTCTTGGCACCTTTCCACATTTGTAACATGTCTGTCTTCTGTTGCTTTGTAGTTTCAGGTCTGCCTAAGTCGAGTTCATCCATCCAACTCTGTTTAGCAGTTTGTTCGGGGTTCCCAGCCAACTCTGTCATTACAGCTTGTTGAGCCACTCGTATGCTCGCTTCATCCTTGGGTTCTATGATGTCTTGCAGATTTATTGTAAAAAGTTTGGTGATTGGCTGGTTACAGTGTAGCTGTACAGGATGCTTCTCATAGTTTAACACTTGAATAGGGATCAGTCCCTTGGTTACGGTAGCCACACTCCTTGCCATGATTACCAGATCTTCCTTCCCTCTCTGGTGCAGCTGCACAAAACCATTGTAATCCTGACCACAGGGACCCACTTTTTCCATACACCATAAGGTCACCTCTGTTCCAGGTTTCAGGACTACAGGCTTAACATCACACACTCAGACTCTGCTGATTTTACCATCAGGATTTGTGAAGCACTGGTGACACAGTAAAATATTTATAGTCTGCTGGAGAACATGCTTATTGGGTGGAGGCAATTGCTTAGCTTTATGCTTGAGTACAAGAATAAGGTCTTCGAAGAAATTCTGCAGGAAATTCATTCCCAGGGTAAGTGGTGGCAGGTTGTCACTGTCAGCTTCACCAATGATGATACCTTGCTGTACATGAGGCAAGGCAAGGCACATTTTATTTAAAAGACGTCCATCCCAGAGGCTGTTGGTGCCGTACATCAATTATCACAATAATAATCAATTTAAATACAATACTCTGAACAAGTTAAAACAGAATTTGATATATAATTAACTACCCTCAACTTCTGCTGCATGTAAAGTTTCCAATACCAGTTAGCATCAGATTTATCTTTACTAAAAAGACAGGTAAGGAATTATAAAGCATAGTCCGGGAAGGCCTGGATTAAACAAAAAGGCCTTGAAGCAGGCCTTAAAAAACCTCCACAGATGGGGCATCCCTAACAGCAAAAGGCAGCAAATTCCACAGGACGAGGGTGGCAACACTAAATGCTCTGTCACCAGCAGTTTTTAGCCTCATCCTGGGAATCGCTAGGAGGTCCCTAGAGCAGAGGGAGCAGACCGAGGCAACAGGTGCAAGAAGGTACTTCAAGTAGCCATGGCCCAGGCCATGTAGGGCCTTAAAGGTGAGCAAACCCACCTTAAAGAGCCAATGCAGTTGACGCAGCACCGGGGTAATATGACAATATTTAGACTGACCTGTCAACAGCCTTGCTGCTGCATTCTGCACCAGCTGCAGTCTGTGCAGGGGTACCCCCAGAGACCCCGAGATAGAGTGCATTACAGTAATCAAGCCTGGACATCATGAAGGCATGCACCAATGTGGGGAGGTCCAGTGGCTGCACTAGGAGCTTTATCCTGGTGATATTCCTCAGATGGTAGAAGCTGACACGGACAACGGACACCACCTGAAACTCAAGTGTCAAACCACTGTCAAGAATAACACCAAGATCACGCACCCTAGAGGAGGCCTTCAATGGTACAGAGCCAAGACAGAGTCCTGTCTCTGCACCAGAGGCCAACCTATCATGTCCTCTATTTGACTCCACCACTAGTATCTGCGTCTTAACTGGGGTTCAGTCACAACCAACTGGAGGCAATCCAGTCATTGATTTCAGCTAGGCAGCTGTTTAGCACTTCTACTGCACGAGATGTTCCAGGGGCAAAGGAGAGGTACAACTGGGTATCATCAGCATAACAATGAAAACCCAGATTGTACTTCCTAATGATCTCTCCCAAGGGTAGCATGTACATGGCAAACAACATCGGTGACAAGACCGAACCCTGGGGAACTCCGCACAACAGGTTGACAGGGGAGGAGGAGAAATTCCCCATCACTACCCTCTGCCTCCTGTTAGATAAAAAAGACTCAAACCAGCAGATAACATTGCTGGCAAGTCCATAGAATTCCCTTAGGTGGTCAAGTAACACTCGATGGTCCACCGTATCAAATGCTGAAAAGAGATCGAGGAGAGCAAGAATTGTCCCCTTCCCTCGATCTGTACAATAAGGAGGTCATTATGCGCCTGAACTAGCGCAGTTTCTGTGCTGTGCCTTGCATGAAACCCAGACTGGAGTGGCTCATACAAATCATAGGCCACAAGATGCTTCTCAAGCTGAAGCACCACCACCTTCTCAACAATCTTACCCAAAATGGGAGATTGGAGATAGGACGCTAATTTGCCTTGATGTCAGGGTCTAACAATGTTTTTTTCAGAAGGGGCCTTACCAATGCCTCCTTCAAGATATCAGGGAAGACCGCCTCTGACAGGAAACACTGGACAATCGAGGCAAACACCAGGCCAACGGAGTCAACACATCTCATTAAGAAACGAGTTGGCACCGAGTCCAGTTCACAAAAGGTGTGCCGCAGCTAGGAAGCAATCTGACTGACCTCAGCCACCTCCACTGGTCTAAACTCACCCCAACCAGGTGTAGTGCTCTCCGGTCACCCATGGTGACCACTGTCGGCCAGATTCTGGTCCATTGGCGGATCCTCCTGCCTAATGGCAGACACCCTGTCTGAGAAGAACCGAGCAAACTCCTCACATAATGCACTTGAAAAAGCTACCTTTGGCTGTAGACAGAAAGGATGAAGAAGCCTGTTCACAGTCTGAAAGAGCACAGTTTATCAGTTCTTCCCGGCAGCAATCTTCCTGGACAGGAATTCTGCCTTCTTACTGTTGATTGACCCCTGGTATGCACAATAGTGTGCACGCAGGGCCAGTTTGTCTACCTCCAGGCCGGATTTCTGCCAGCAGCTCTCTAATCTCTGACCCAAGGTCTTCATCACCTTGAGCTCCCCATCATACCAAGGGGACCTCAATTGAGAAGACCTGGGTCATACATGAACTGGTGCAAGGGAGTCGAGCGCACCAGAAAGCGCCTTGTCATAGGTGTCCACTGCACTGCACCCCCCCAATGCATGCACTGTCCACACTAGATAGGTCAGTCACCACCAAAAAACCCTCAGGGGTCAACCCCCTCAAAGGGTGATAACACGACCATCTCTACAGGGAGAGGGCTACCAGGGGGGCCCCAGAATTGGAACTTCACTGTGCCATGATTGGACCAAATGACCTTATCAATGCTAAGACTATCTATCTCATGCCCAAATGAGAACCCCAAATCCAACATGTGGCCACCCTGATGGGTCACAGAAGAAACTTCCTGAGCAAAGCCCAGAGATGATATCATCTGGAGGAAATTATAACCAAGCCGAGAGGATTCATCCTCAGCCCAAACATTGAAGTCCCCCAACACCAAACATCTGGGGGCCTCCAATGTTTCACTGACGATGAATTCAGTCGCTTCCTGCAAGAAATCTCCCACCACCCCTGAGGGGCGGTAAATCAGGAGAAGCAAGCAGCCTGCAACTGGACCCCCACGAATGGCCACAAATTCAAAGGAATGTGGTGTTCTCACTGGGTGCACAGTGAAGCCCAGCTCGGATCTAAAACAGATGGCTACCCCCCCCCACCTCTGCATTCCACTCTGGGGCAGTGCACTACTGTATACCCGGACGGGATGGCAGCATCTAAAACTGGGCCAGCATCATCACCAATCCAGGTCTCCGTAATGCAAGCCAGATTGGCCAAAGAAACCAAATCCGCTATAATTGCAGTCTTGTTTCTGACCGATCTGGCATTGCAAAGCACCGCTCTCAGGGGATTAGTGGACAGTGCAGTCACTCTGGCTGCCTGCCCACTCGGTCTGGTGGGAACCCTGGGGACGGGAACCAAACATGTCTGGCCTCTCCCTAAGTCCTGTCTAATCCCAGGGTGCCTTCTACACCCCACTACCTCGATCCTACCACCACCCACTGTGTAACGGGCACCCCATCCCGATCGAATCCCACAACTCCTCCCTATTCCAACCTCCCTGCAGTGCCTTGTTGTAGTATCCAATACGGGGGGCTGAAAAATGGCTGAAGGTTGAACAGCTGGGATGCTCCATACACTATCCTGGCCCACCCCAGGCTCACATGCCTTCCCAGACATATTCCCCTTGACTACGTAATCCCAAAACCAAAGAAAACCCACTACCACACACTCTACACACACACACACACCCACACACTCGTAATCAAATAAACACTAACCCACCCCCCAAATAACATCATATAAAAAAAAATAATATATCAGAATCTGTAGGCTCACCACTCAAGTCCACAAGGCAGCCCAAAGTCCAGAAAAGCAGCCAACAGTAAGAATATGTCAGCCAACAACAGTAAACATATGTCCAAGCTCTAAAGTACTGGGCACACTCTCACTATGCCCAGACCTAGAAAAGGCATTCTCACTGCCTTACAATTTTTAAATGTAAATTGAAGAAAACATCTGACCAAAATTTTGTAGAAAAGTCCAAGCAGAAGAAACCACCTCGATAATAAAAAGCTCAAAGGGTCAGGAGAAAGCCTCAATAAATCCCTATGAGTGGACAAGTATAGATCTACAGCCCCTGCCAGCAGTCCACCCCCAGGGCACACTCTCCAGCAATCCCCTGGGAGGGATCTTAAGGGTCACTGGGCTACACTGCCAACTACTTGGCAGAATAAGGCCAGGACCCCCGCAAAGCCACACACCACAGCCAGCCCACCCCCGGGATCAAGACCTACTCTCTAGCACCAAATGCAGAGCTATAAACCAAATGTCTACAATTTAGAACATGAGCACAGACCAGCGTTCGAAGGGCTTCCAAAATAAATCCACACAATTGATAAGCCCACACAGTTGTTAATCCAAGAGATGAGTCCAGTCAAACATAACAATCCAGAATCACCCACGCAGAGGGTTAATGCCAGTTCCCAAGGTAGTAGCCATTTTCAACCACTCTCCACGAATTTGCCACTGCTCCAAGCAGTTCATCAACTTCCGAAAAACAACAGCCCATCTTAGAAGAGATTCCCGAAAGTGGGGCAGCAACCAGCTCAACCCACCAGCTACAGTCTGTGCTGCACAACAATAAGAGAACAACACTATGACTCACTCGAGTGTGCCCAGAACACAAAGGCAACAGCAGTCCCACAGTCAAAAATAAGCTGTTCCACTCCACTGCAATACCAGATTGACCTCTAGCAGTTCAGATATTCAGGGCAGTTGGCAATTCCACAGCTATCTGTGAAGCATGCAATTTCGCAAATGCATCGGTAACGTTTGACATGCCACTGGAAGGACTATTTAAATTCAGAGATTAAAGTCTGACTAACAGGGGAGATGGAAGAGGGGGTTCCCTAAAAAGGTTTCTTTTAAATTGAAGCAGAAAGACAAGGGCGTCCTGCTGTATTGTCCATTCTTCAAAGAGTGGTCTCTCCCAACTGGATGCTCGCTTCCATGTACTGTACCCCAGGTAGGGGACCTAAACTTCATAGCTGGCTATGAGTTTGATCCAAGACTTGGGTGGCAGTTGGAGATCCTCAGGTGATGAATATCTATAAAAATATTGTTCATGCATGGTGGTGACTTGAGATCCTGTCTTAAGTAAAGCCAGAAGTTCATTGCCATTGACCTTTACCATCAGAGTCAGGCACCTGCCAGCAAAGAAGGATTGATCTTTTGGGGCTGGAGAACCTGATCTGACACTCTTTGGAAATCAGTCGGCATTTCTCAAGGTTCCCTGTTTAATGCCTCAACATTGGATGGAGTCTGTTCACACTATCTCTCCACATGCCCTCTGATGTCACGTCTCTGACATTTTGGTCTCTTCTGACCATTGAATGGATCAGTGGGATGTCTTTCTTCTCCTCTTTTTGAATGGGGAAATGGGTCATTATGTCCTCTCTCTCCCACAACTCAATCGCTAGGCGACTGTCTCCTCCAACCTTCTTTGAGGCTTTGTATCTCTTGACAGACCTCTGTCATCTTATGGGTATGTGTCGCAATCTGTTCAGTCAACTCAGGGTTCAAACTCTGACTAGACATCCTGTAGGGTGCTTGGGTCTAGACTAACTGAGTATAAGCCATGTCAGGATCAGAGAAGTAACTGGGGTAGCTACCTGATGATTCTCCTCCATATGTGGATGCTATATGAGGTAGCCTTCCAAAATGTGGTTCCTGTTGCCACGTGTCTTCTTGTGCTTGGCATGCCATGGTGTATCCCAGCCATTCTGCAACCTGGGGGCACCATCGCTGGCTGGTAAGCCATTACCTTGTTTCCCGACTTTCCCGACCTCGGTATCTTAATAGCTTTCTCTCTGAAGTCCAAGAAGTTACCATCAGTGTCCTGAAGGTGTAACATTCTAAATTCTCTTACCAGGGCCTCACTGTTTACCCCTTCAATTAACTTTTCTGTCAAAACTCGATCAGGGTCCTGAACTTCCCTCAGGTCTAACCTCTCAGTAGCCCTCAATGCCTGTTGGAGACTCAGCGCATACTCTCTGTGTGTCTCCCAGGGCACTTGGGTTTGAGATAAATCTTCATCTTCAACTCTGAGACTGTTCGGGTAGCAAACGTATACTGCAGCCTTTGTAGTACCTGTTTGGCAGTGGGTTTCTATCTCTTCAGCTAGAATTGAACTTCACTGTGGCTGCTCCCCTTAGCTGCCCAATCAATATTTCAACTTTGTGGTATTCTGGGATGTGGTATTGCCAAAACATTGCTTACATTTTTGCTCGGAATTCTCCCAAGCTGCTGGTTCTGCTACTGTTGGGTTATACAGTATACTGCAGGAGCCATGGTGCTCCAAAATAATAAGGCATCATCAAGGGTAAAAGATGTGCATGACCCAGATTCCCTTCTTCTACTCCTCTGTACAGTCCATGGTTGCCTTCCAGTCCCAGTGACATCTTGCCCTATGTCATCTCTGGCTTTGAACTCCTGGAATATTCAATATTCTGCTGACTATGCCAAGCTTTTGTGGTGATGGTGAGGTTATTGTTCTATGGTGAGTCAGATAGCAAAAAGGTAACCTTGTCTTTCTCACCAACACAAGTGTCACCCCCAGCAGGTGTTATGGTGAGGGGACACTGTAGTTTCATATGTGGAAAGATGGAGGTATTGAACAAGGAAAGGCAGGAGTCATACACAGAGGTCTGATGAAACAGACTTTTATTCAACAGATGAGGATGACAGGGTCAAAGAAGCAAATATCAACAATCATAACAATAGGAGAAATTGGCAGGATAATTACTAACTACACAGTAAATAAACACATGAGCAATTAACCCTTAGGTCTAAAAGGTGCACATTGGCCTAAACCTTTGTACAGTATTTCTCTATTATGCTGAGTACTCTATGATAAATTCCTGATCGACCACTAATACTAAGAGCTGTTAGGTTACTATAAAACACTGAATTGCTAAAATTGACATAAAATTCTAGTCCACTTTAGAGCCCACTTTAGGCATCAGTAAATTGGGTACAGTTACTTCAGGTGGAGGAAAAGGGAGGTACTTGGACAAAGGTAAATCTTCAGTGCAGTACTAAACTAACACTTCAGTGAGGAGCCTGCATAAGGCCACTAGGATATAAGAAAGAGTTAGTAAACTGGTCATGAGTTCATCTGCAAAAAGTCTTTCTCTGGGCCACCTGGACAAAAGAACCAAATGAAAACAATTAAGTGGATTCTTTGATATGATCCCATCCTTGGACTGCTGTAATGAAAAGCACAACAGAAGATTATTTGGCAAGAGCCCCCCCATTGGGCTGCTGGGATGAGGAACATTGAAGAAAAGACTCTAACATAAACCCTCCAGTGGGCTGCCTGGACAAGGTGAACTAAAGATGATGTTTTGACACAAACCTTACAATTGGCTGCCAGGATGAGGAACACTGAAGAGAGAATTTGGCACAAACCCTCCAATGGGCTGCTGGGATGAGAGACACTGAAGACAGAAGGAGCAGAACTGAGGATGCAACCAGAACAATGCAGGTCTTTGGAAAGGGATCCCTGCTAAAACTTTTCAGATGCTGGTCCAAGGTGTTGGTCTTCAGATGGTAACACTAAGTGGTACCTGAAAGAAAAGCAATATAACAAATGGGGTGATGAATTTTCTGGGGACTGAAAGAGATGGTCCCGTACAAATGAACTGATATGACTCATATTCTTACTAATCATCTTATCAGGGCAGGGATAAAGTTGAAGCAGGGTGACTGGTGGGTCTGTACAAGCTATCCTCTACACTATCTATGTGGTATGAATGCATCAGGATGCATTGATGAGGCATTCAAGCAGGAAAATACACATACAGTTGATTCGAGCTCAGTGGTGAGATGATTTCTAACCAGCTGATAAGGCGACGTGACAATTCTCTGGAGCACCAGGTTGTGCATTGGAGTAGGAGTAATGTGTGCTCTGGGACAGCCCAGATGCCAGTTGCCTTGGTGGTGCAGCTGATTAGCATGACTGGGATGGTATTCTGGGTGGCCTGGGTTCAAGTCCCAGCTGAGGCACTTACTTATATCCTCTGTTTGTATGAGTTCCATAAATATGCATACTGCACCCGTGTGATTGAAAAATTTTCTGGAACAGTTGGAAACAGTTCAGGACTTATACCCAGTTTTTAGGTGAATTCAGCATATTTCAGTGCAAGTGCTAGTAGCTGCAGGCACATGAAACAGACCAGGGGCAGTTGCAGTAGTATAGGGTAATTAACACAGTTCAGGACAACTAAGAGTAGCAGAGAGTAATTAGTGCAGTTCAGGATAAATATTTGTTTCTGTAGGCAATTAACTCAGTTCAGGGCTGATACCAATTTCCAGAAGTAATCGGTGCAGTTTGGGCCAAATACTAGATTTCAGGAGCAATTAATGCAGTCCCAGGGCCATTAGCATGTTCTTGAGACAATTAACACAGTTCAGGGTAAACAGCATTGTGCAGGGGCAAATGGCATAGTTTGGGGGTGAACAGCATGGTTCAGGGCAGATAGCTTAGTTCTGGAGTAATATCACCACTCAGGGAAAATGGCACAGTTCAGTTCAGGGCAAATAATACAGTATCAGAAGCTTTGTCACCCTAATCACCATTGATGCCAGCCCTGGGAGCCCTGTTGAACACTATCCCCTTTACTAGCCCTCTTCCTGCACTTGTTAGCCCACTATAGCTCTTAGCTGCATCTATGTGCTGTCCAGAGATGGGGAATACTTATACACCCCCTCCCACCAATGCAACCTCAGTCTCTGCCACAGTGCCCTGTGCTCAATATATTTAAGCAGATAACATAGAAAACAAGTGTTAAACAAGCCCCTTTTTTATGAATGGGGCTTGTCCTACCCCTTTACTCCACCCTCAGAAAGCTGCTTGTAAGAGGTGTGGGAAAGGAAGGACACAGACACAAGTGTATGGTTCTACGAGACCCAAAATAGTGGGACAAATTATTTTTATTAATACTTAATAAGCGGACTTATACTCGGCAAAATAAAAAAAATTAAAAAAAATAAAAATAAACATTAACATTCCAGATATAGCTCAAAGCGACATCACAGTTCTAATCACTGTTCGGCTTGTGAAATAAGCTATAATAATACAGACTGGGTAGTAATCCCACCTGTCTCCACAAGGTCTGAATGGTGCTGCAGACCTACTAGGCTCAGTGTTACTCTGAACCTCTAACTCATCTAACTAGAACATCGGAAATCATCCCTGATATACTTAGTGTTTGTCACATGACCACCCTAAACTCCACCCGCTTCCTAATTTAACTTAAAACATTCCTTAAACACAACATTATTATCAGTGAAACATTGTTGTGGCAAATGCTTGTGATAAGAGTGTTATACAGAGGCTCATAACATAAAAACAACATTTATGTACAAACATTTCCAGAATGTAGCTCACACAGGCTCCTCCCTCAGACTGTCAGTGCATAAAGATAGGGGAAAAAATAGCCAGCCGGCTCTTTAGAAACAAACTGAGCAACACTGGGGCAGGACTCTGAGACACCACTCTAAGCCTTTGGTAAGTGAATTGCATAATTATAAAAGAAACAGTAGTAAAACAGCATAACATATTTTTATTCATTCATTTTTACTGTGTTCTGTGAAAAAAAAGGAAAAGAAAAGAAAACATTTGCAAACATTCCTGTATTTAGTCTAGCTGTGTTTTGAGGCCTATACATTTTAGCAGAGTGTTTGCATTTTACTAGTTGTTGCTTTAAGAGCCTGTAGTACATTATCTCTATTTTACAGCATGAACATTACAAGCATTTATATTGCACAGCATACCTAACCAACAGTAATACTGAGAGGGGAATTCAATGCAAGCAGCTTTTGTTTTCAGCAGGCTGTTTTAGTTCAAATTAACTGCTTGTAGTTTAATATTCAGCTTGCTTTACATACAGGAGCAAAATATATTCAGAAGAGTGAGAGTTTCAGCGTGTGATTCAAACAGGGTAGTGAGGGACAGAAAAGTGAGAAGTTGCAGTTTAAACACAAACCGCAAGTTGCAACTCACAAGCCTTCTCTGTCTCCTCACAGTGTATACCATACTTTACTTGGCCAGTCTTCTTTTAGTTATTCTTGTGTACAAACAAGCGGGGGTATAATTTTTTATCATTACCAGTAAGGTAGTGAGGAAAGTATAGTGGTCATAAAACCTCCTCCAGACTCAGAAACAGTATATAAAAGAGGAGATGATAGATGAGGACTTTCTACAGTTGCCCTTCCTGTAGAAAGGTGAAATACAGCAAAATAAAAGGATAGAAGAAAGTGAAAAAGTATAAGACAGGTATAGATGCTACTGCAGTAGTCTTGAAAGAAATAGATGAGTCTCAGCAGAAGGGGGGTGGTTCCCACTATGACAGACTCCTCCATGCCCAAGAGAAAACCAGCGAGTCAATGGTTTTCCAGGCTGTCTTAACTTTCATCCCTTATCATAGGTTACAATTAGTAAGTACTATCTCAGATCTCTCCATATTTTCCAATGGAGAGAGAGACTGTGCTTTAGCCCACCCTCTCCCAAAGCTTCACCTCGGGGTCCCTTAATACATTTTTCTCAAAAAGAGAATCACCTATAAGTGTTTCTCCACATTTATCTTCTTCACCCCGAGGTCTGACTGTATTTAAGTTTTGACCTGCCCCAGACCGAGACATAAAATCAGCATTTTTATTACTGATACCAGATCTACGCATAACAGTACATTTATATGGCTGTAAAGCCAAATATCAATGCATAATGCAAGGGTTTTTGTCTTTCATGACATTTAGCCAACATTAAGGGTTGTGGTCTGTAAGCACTTCAAATTCTGTACCCCCACAAATAAAATTTGAGTGCTTCAATAGCCCACTTAATTGCTAGGCACTCTTTTAGATTGTAGAATACCGTGTCTCACGTACATGTAATTTTTTGTTAATATAAATGACAGGATGTTCTTCTCCCTCAACAGTCTGTGATACAATGGCCCCAATACCTGTATCTGAGGTGTCTGTTTACACTAAAAAAGGTAACTTAAAGAAGAAGACTCCTGTATATTTATGACTTGGATATGTCTGATGTATGTATTATACATTACATCAACTACTGTACATATGTCAATAAGAGTTCAGCCATTTCTTCTGTTGCAACACATATCTAGAGTTTGAGGCTCTGACACAAGGTAGTAAAATGTCAAGCAAGCCTCCATTTACATGCAAATGAGTCACTTGTAATACAGCCCCTCCCATTCCATGATGTCACTGCAGCAACAGTGCAGAACAAAACAGAAGGGTATCAATGCTGTCTAGCCTGATTTTAGTTTAAGTTTGCAATAGCTTAAGGCAGTTCTGTCATGCAACTCACATAGGGAGTAGTACTTGTAGCTTTAACACGGTATGTGTAGAGCAAAGAATACATCTAACAGTATTTCATTCGCAGGAAACAAAAGCTATTTCTGTTTACTGCTCATTTCTTTCTGTGAGACAGTTGCAACATGCTGTGGAAAGCAGTAGACTAAATCAGTCAATCAACCAATCAACCAACCAATCAATCAATCAAGCAGTCAATCAGTCACTCTGTATTGAACCAGGTGAACATCCTTGAGAAGATTCATTACAAGGTGAGCCTGGGCAGTTTGCTAAAGGATCACACAAGACTGACTTACTGTATACACATCCCCTTTCAGCAGCCTGAAAGTAGAGAGCTAGATCATTTACTTTATAAAGTATATTGTTTTACATTTCAAATGCTCCTTAAATCTGAGTTTCTGACTGGAAATACCAGGACACAGAATGCACATGACATGGGAGGAATGAGCTAAGCAAATACAGAGCTCTGCAAACACTGAGACTGATTAGTTTCTTTACCTACAACAGCTGAGGTGTAGCATCTGATTTGTGAGGGACATCCTACTTCAAATGCTGGCATTACAAAGTGGGGGGCGGGCAGCCACAGCTTATCCTTAGTATCTTGAAAGTGAAGTGCTGTGTAGCTCTCACATCACTGCTAATGATTTATAATGGGACTTGGGGCACTTTTAAAGTCATGGACCTGAGGGGCCATCACAGTTTCCAAGGAGGTTAGGGGAATTTCTTAATGGTTAGAGAGTAAGGGACTCTAGTAGGATTTGAACCAGAGTCCCCCAATGCTTGTGCTTTAACCACTAGATTATCCTTCTTCCATATGCTGTAGCTGATGCTTTCCTGATAACCTATTCCTTGTTATAGCTGACTTCTTTATTGCCTTATTGCCTTACAGCCGCCATCCAATCACTGACTGATTAGTTACAAAGGGAAAGGGGCCTATTTGCAAGGTTGTTTCTCACTGCTGGTGTTAATTAAAACAAAGAATGCTAACACACACACACACACACACACACACACACACACACACACACACACACACACACACACATAATACAACAGCTGTATAATACCACTTAAACTCTTGTTGAACCCAGAGTCATTTATTGGATAAACTGTTTTTGCTAACAGAAACAGTAAAACAACACATACAGGCACTTCCTTACATGAATACTGTATATACCTCAAATCAGTGTTGCATCACACTCACATGGTCATAGTCCCTATTAGACCTGCACTTCAGGATATCCATAACACTTAAAGGGTTCCTCCATTATTCAAGTGGGGAAGCAAACATTGTGGGGTTGATTTACTGGTGGAACTGCATTTAGTGCAGCACCATTATCTGTTGCTCTGATGACATCATCATCCTCCAGCAACATTGATGGTAAAATGGAGGACAAACATATTGATAACTTTTGGGGGCTGCATATTTTTATTTATAATCTAGATTTGGACAGCAATTGGACTGCTGGCAACTGGAGGAGGCACACAACAGTTACACATTAGCAGATGGGAAAATATTGGTGTGAAACTATGGGAGACTTCCCCTTTCAAGTCTGGGCTCCGTAATATAGGTGATGAACATAAACAAGCTTTAGTAGTGCAAAAGGCGTTCTCGCACGTTAGTGTCCATTTGATTTTAGATGGATTATTTTTCTTAGTGAGTTCCGTTAGTGATGAAGCTATGGTAGCAAAATTAGGGAAAAATTTACGATAATATCCTACTAACCCAAGGAATGATCTAACATGCTTTTTAGTTGTGGGACATGGACATTTAGCTACTGCATCCACTTTGCCTATTTCAGGTTTAACCTGTCCGTTGCCAATTATAAACCCCAAATATTTGGTTTCTTGCATAGCAACAGCACATTTCGCTGGATTGATTGTAAGTCCAGCTTGCATGAGGGGTTCATAGGACCTCAGTCAAATGTTGTAAGTGTGCTTGCCAAGAAGGGCTATACACTATGACATCATCCAAATAAGCAGCACAGTATGATGTGTGCTGTCGTAGTGTTAGGTCCATGAACTGCTCTAAGGTAGCGGGGGCACCACGTAGGCCAAATGGCATTGTTTTAAATTGAAATAGCCCTAGCAGTGTGCTAAATGCTGTTTTCTCTTTAGAAGATTCATCTAGAGGGATCTGCCAATAGCCTTTTCATGAGATCCAGAGTGGTAATATAATGGGCATTGCCAAGTCTATCTATAATATCATCTATCCTTGGCATCAGATAGGCATCAAATTTTGAAATGGCATTGAGACATGTGAAATTGAGGCAGAGTCTAATAACTCCTTCTTTTTTTCGTACCACTACTATTGGAAATGCCCACTCACTACTGGATGGTTCTATCACCTCTAATGTTTCCATTTTCCTTATTTCTGCAATAACCTCATCTCGGACCTTTTCAGGCAATCTATAAGGTTTCTGACGGATGGGTTGTTTTTGTGTCACTTCAATGTGGTGATTGATACCTTCAACCTTACCTGGGATAGTTGTAAAGCTATTTTGCTACTGATTTAATACTGTGTCCAGTTGTTGTTTTTCATTGGAAGTTAAAGCAGGATTTATATGTAAATCATGTAACCCTCCCTGTTTCACTAACCTCTCATATACAGTTTCCAGCTCACTCTGTATTTCTTCTGGATAAACATATAGGTCTTGTTTTGGTCTGTCATGCCATTGTTTTAATAGATTTGCATGATAGATCCCTTTCTTTCGTCATCTATCAGGCAAATCTATTTCATAATTTACTGGACCAGTTTGACGAAGAGTGGCATAGGGTCCTTACCATTTCATCATTAATTTGTTGTCTGATGAAGGCAACAATAATAGTACTCGGTCCCCAGGTTGAAAAGTCTTTCTGCGTACACCTTTATCATAGTGCCTCTTTTGGACTGCTTGCTGTTCAGTATTTCGCTGATGTGCCATTTCGACTTATTTCATTAACCTTTGTCTGATAGATGTCATAAATGTCAGGTTGTCTATAGGGCCTATTTTTATCCCGTCTTCCCAGCTTTCCTTCACAATGTCCAAAGGGCCTCAGGGATTCTTCCCATATAGCATTTCAAAAGGAGAGAATCCTGTCAAGGTCTGAGGTACCTCCCTATAAGCAAACATTAATAGGGGTAGATACAGATCCCATGCCCTGCCTCATCCTCCACAAACGTTCTTAACATTTTCTTTAATGTTTGATTAAATCTTTCAACTAATCCATCCATTTGTGGATGATAAGGGTAGGTAAATATGGCTTCTAACCCCAAGGTTTTGTAGAGCTGGCTCAAAAGTTTGGAACAAAAATTACTGCCTCTGTCTGTTAATATTTCTTCTGGTATTCCTACCCTACTGAAGAACTTAACCAATTCATCAGCTATTCTCTCAGCTGTAACATTTCTTAAAGGTATGGCTTCCGGATATTTAGTACAGTAATCACATAGTACTAAAATAAACCTATTGCCCTTTGTACTCTTCTGTAATGGTCCAAAAATATCCATGGCAATTCTTTGAAAAGGTGTGTCAGTTAGAGGAATGGGCTCTAAAGGCACTTTATTTTTTCGAGTAATGGTTGTCACTTTTTGACATTCGGAACAACTTTTACAATACTCTGCAACTTGTTCATGTATACCTCCCCAGTAGAATCGTCAGAGTAGTCTACTCAAGGTCTGATCTCTCACTAAATGTCCAGCCAGATGTATATCATGAGCAAGCCGCAGTAATTCAGCCCTGTATTGACTAGGAACCAAAAGTTGTTCAATGATTTCTTCTGTATTGGGTTTAATACACTCCATGTACAAAAGACCATTTTTTAGTATGTATTTAGGCCCCTTCTTTTCATGCTTCCCTACCATCTGGAATAAAGATTTCAGGGTTAAGTCAACATTTTGTTCTTTCCCAAAGTCAGTATGATTTATCCCTTTTAACATCACATCACTAGCCATATTCCTATTATTTTGTATCCATATCAGTTTGTCCATTAGTTTTCTTCTTGTTGTTTTACACCTCTTCCCAGGGGGCCCATAGATGTCCTCATCAAAGGGAAATATCTGTGCCCATTGTTTCTCCTGTCTTGCTTGAGCCCTGATAGTGACTGCACAGACATCACCCCCCCAAAGAAACCAATGAAGAAAAATCAGGATGGTCATGTCTTATTATCACTGGCGTTGACAGATTTGTAACTAGACCAACCGGCACCTGATGTGCAGTTTTATTGATTTGCATGTTTATAGTAGAAAGGGGGTAGTGATGTATGTCCCCACGAATATATACCACATCAGTACTAGTGTCTTTGTTAGGTTGCTGTGGTACTAGATCAGCTCTTATCAATGTTTGCCTGCTCCCAGAGTCAATAAGTCCTGAAACAGTCTTTTTTCCAATAGTGACTGGCACCATGAATTGTACCCAGTTAGCTAAGGCTAAGTTAGTATGTAACAGTTTCTTTTTAGGACAGTATCTTGCTATATGGCCCTTAGTCTGACATTCATGGCAAATGATGTACGGATTGAAGGGCCTGCTTGGTCTAGCTTCCCTGTTCCCCGCAGTTCCAACAGAAGAAATCCCACCAGAAGAAGGAGCAGAAGATGAAATGGGTCATATCATGGGTGAAGGGGCACCAATTCCTCTCTGGCGGTTTGGACGAGCAGCAAGATAGTCCTCAGCAAGACTAATGGCTTTTGCAGATGTCTCTGGCTGGTGCTCCTTTACCCACATCTGTACATCGGAAGGTCGTACCCATACAAAATGTTCCATTATAACCATTTATAACATCTAGTCCAGTGTTTTTGTTTTCGGTTGTAGCCATTTATGGCATAGGTCCTTTAGTCTCACATAGGCTTTATGCATAATGTCATGGGCATGGAATCTATATGTCTGAAATCTTTGCCTGTATGTTTCAGGGTTGATATCATATCAGTGCAAAATTTTCTGCCGCACCAGTTCATAGTTCTCTGCCTGTTGGATGTCCATATGACTGTAGGCTAGTTGCGCCTTGTGAGGTGAGATATGGTTCCAGTCTGATAAACCACTGGGCCCTGGGCTACCCACAAGCTGTGCTACTCATTCATAGGTGGTAAGATATGCTTCAGTATCATCTGATTCACTTAGTTTAGTCAATTTTATGTCCTTTGGGTTAGTAGCAGGAGGAGGGTTCCAGGAGCCCACAGCGTGAATTGCCAGTTGTGTATCTGCCCATCTTGCCTCATTTTTTTTGTCCATGTCCAACTGTTTTAAACATAACCACTGTAACAAACCTTGTATGTCCTCGGGGGGGGGGCCTCTGCAATTTCCTTCTTTAGTACCTCCTCCTCCTCCTCCTCCTCAGGTTCCTTCTCTGGTTCCTCTGTAGTCTCCCTCTTAGCTGTTGGTTCCTTGTGACGAACATCCCCCAGATCCAGTGTAGGAGTTACTCCAAACTTCTCCACCATTTTCCAAGTAAGAACTCCAGTAGTTTTGTCCGCTTGCTCCGGTTTCATCTGTGACCTCCTGGACATCAACAGACATCCAGGTTGAAACACTGTGAAGCCCAGTATCTCAATCAATCCCACTTCTAAGACCAGTGTAAGAGGTATGGGAAAGGAAGGATGCAGACACAAGTGTATGGTTCTACAGGACCGCAAATAGTGGGAAAAATTATTTTTATTAATACTTAATAAGCGGACTTATACTTGGCAAAATAAATAAAATAAAAAAAATCAAAATGAACATTAACATTCCAGATATAGCTCAAAGTGACATCACAGTTCTAATCACTGTTCGGCTTCTGAAATAAACTATAATAATACAGACTGGGTAGTAATCCCACCTGTCTCCACAAGGTCTGAATGGTGCTGCAGACCTGCTAGGCTCAGTGTTACTCTAAACCTCCAACACATCTAACTAGAATCTGAAACCATCCCTGATATACTTAGTGTTTGTCAGATGCCCACCCTAAACTCCACCCTCTTCCTAATTTAGAAGAAGAATCAGCATTTATATATAGCGCTTTTCATACATCCCAAAATGCTTTACAAGCAATGCTAGACTGGTAGTGAAGTGACTGAATGTGTGGTGGCGGCCATATCGCACATCATCACCCACACACAGCCTGGATAATTACATGAACCTGTTTATGGGAAGGGGAATATTGGCCAGGACACCGGGAATGTTCCCTACTCTTTGCAAAGAGTGACCTGGGTTCTTTTACTTCCACCTGGACACCCACCAGGATGGGCAGAAGGGACCTCTGTTTAACGTCTCATCCGAAGGACGGCACACCCCAGCAGTTCAGCACCCCCCAATACTGCACTCAGATGCCAACAATATTTAGGTGTAAGTCCAATCACAGTGTGGGACGAGAACGCACAACCTTCTGGTCCAGAGGCGGATGTGCTACCAACTAAGCCATGCTGACACTTAAAACATTCCTTAAACACAACATTATTATCATTGAAACATTACTGTGGCATATGCTTGTGATAAGAGTGTTATACAGAGGTTCATAACATAAAAACAACATTTATGTACAAACATTTACAGAATGTAGCTCACACAGGCTCCTCCCTCAGGCTGTCAGTGCATAAAGATAGGGAAAAAATGGCCAGTCGGCTCTTTAGAAACAAACTGAGCAGTACTGGGGTAGAACTCTGGGACACCACTCTAAGCCTTTGGTAAGTGAATTGCATAATTATAAAAGAAACAGTAGTAAAACAGCATAACATATTTTTATTCATTCATTCTTACTGTGTTCTGTGGAAAAAAAGGAAAATAAAACATTTGCAAACATTCCTGTATTTAGTCTAGCTGTATTTTGAGGCCTATACATTTTAGCAGAGTGTTTGCATTTTACTAGCTGTTGCTTTAAGATCCTGCAGTACATTATCTCTATTTCACAGCATGAAAATTACAAGCATTTATGTTGCACAGCATACCTAACCAACAGTAATACTAAGAGGGGAATTCAATGCAAGCAGCTTTTGTTTTCAGCAGGCTGTTTTAGTTCAAATTAACTGCTTGTAGCTTAATATTCAGCTTGCTTTCCATACAGGAGCAAAATGTATTCAGAGGAGTGATAGTTTCAGCATGTGATTCAAACAGGGTAGTGAGGGACAGAAAGGCAAGAAGTTGCAGTTTAAAACACAAACCCCAAGTTGCAACTCACAAGCCTTCTCTTTCTCCTTGCAGTGTGTACAATACTTTACTTGGCCAGTCTTCTTTTAGTTATTCTTGTGTACAAACAAGGGGGGGGGCACAATTTGTATCATTACCAGTAAGACAGTGAGGAAAGTATAGTGGACATAAAGCCTCCTCCAGATTCAGAAACAGTATATAAAAGAAGAGAGGATAAACAGGGACTTTCTACAGGTGGCCTTCCTGTAGAAAGGTGAAATACAGAAAAATAAAAAGGGTAGAAGAAAGTAGAAAAAGTATAAGACAGGTATAGATGCTACTGCAGTAGCCTTGAAAGAAATAGCTGAGTCTCAGCAGAAAGGGGGGTCCACTATGACACTGCTTATATAAATATTTATTAATCTTCAATAGGGCCTATATCCCTTAATTCCACCCCTGGTCTGCATCGAGGAGGCTGCTCATAAATATTAATTTATTTAAAATAATAGGGCCAGGTGCCCATGACTCTGCCCCTGCTCCACCTCTTGGAGCTCACTCATAACTATTTATTTAAACCAGGCCCACTGCCCTCTCATCCCTTGCAGGAATCTATTTAAATTAATTTAAATATCTCTGCCACCAGGTGGTCCCATATGCTGGGGACTTTCCCTTACCCCTAACAAACACAGCCATCCCTTTCTTGCCATCCTACATGGGAGCAACTCTCTTCTCATTTTTATTGAGAAAAACAATCCTGGAAGTTGGTACCTGGCTGTTGGTGCTGTCACCAACCCACTGCCCCAGCCTCAGGAGAAGATAAATGGAGGAGGAGACAGGGAGTGTGGATGCTGACAGGTAGGCTGGAGTCAGGTGGTAGGTAGTCTTCTCTGGGCCTTGCTGTCTATTTGCTCTTCCTCGATGCTCATTGGACCTGATGCTCTATCTCTGAGGATACAGCTTTGCTTGTAGGTGCCGCTGCCGAGTGACCAATTTACTTTTTTTATAAAAACAATAAATGGGGCTAAAAAGAGCCCACACAATGGTTGTGACTCTCTGACTGGACTGCTGACACCACTGGATCCTCCACGCTACAAGGACTGCTGACCAGTTCACCGACTGGAGGAGAGGCACCACAGGAGAGCCAAAGGAGCCATCTTCAACTTCCAAGGTAAGCCCTTAGGTTCCTATCACTCTTACTCGGTCCTACTCCTTCCCTAGTTCTGCAACTAACTCCGACTGCCCTCTCAACAACAGAACTCTTTTTTTTTCAAAAGCACTCTGGGGTCTAGCTCTTGAATCCTGATCCCATACCTAACTGGCACTTTGTATAAAGACAAACACCACCTGTTGGGCAGGGACAGCAGCTGCGGTGCATGGTCAACCTCGGATCATGTTGTCTGCTTGTGGGGTGGGGGAGTCTAACCAAGAGAAAGTAGCCAGGAAAAAAGAAAAATGTAATTTTTTTTCTTTTATTGGTTTGCACTGCCCTACTACCTTGCGATAGGGTGACATACTAGCAGCAGAACCCCTCCACTCCCTATGTCTTCCCTATGCTACCCACACTACAGAGGGGCTTAAAGGGGGATACTTTGTCTTATTTTATCTTCTGTTGGGCCACATACTTTTGGGTACTAAATAGACACAGTAGATAGATAGATAGAGAGATAGATAGAAAGAATAAATGCTAGTACAGTGTCGTATATGAGGATATAATGTCATTGAGGGGGGCTAATTAGCCAATAACCCATGAGCCCAAAGGGCAAGAGAGGTTACTGAGCTAATTAGCCCCCAAAATGGCATGTTCTCATGTACAACACTTTCATTTCATTTGTTTTATATAATGCATAAAGTTGGAAACTTTTTGCAGTGTCTTATATAGGCAACGGAGGGACACTACAGCAAAAGGGAGAAGAGATGTGTGAGAGGGTTTTTTTCAAACAACCCCCTCTTTTTTGTTTTGTATTCTTGTATGTCTTTTGTCCTGTGGAATGAATGCTGTCTTTTGCGTCATTGGTGTTACGTTCTGTGTGGAGCAGGAGGGTGTTTGGACTGTCCATCCATCGCCCATTTAATTGTATTAGAGTCTCAAATATGTATTATTTCCATTTATATATTTGCTGAGAAGGAACACTGTATTTGTATCAAGGGAAAAGTACCATATTGTTGTCAAACCTCCTTTTGGATCAGGTGTTAAGACCTGTTTGAACCCCGGTTTGTCTCAGTATTGCAACCGAATATGAATGTTCTAAATCGTAGCGTCTATTTTGACAAATGGTGACACCACCGTTTACTATCCGCTCGAAGGTTCTTTTATAAGTATGAAAACGTGCCCTGTAACGGCACAATGCACCATGGACAAAGAGATTTAGTAAAAAGGATTGTCCGCCCGGCAGAATTTGTTTAGTATTCGATTTTTCCTGCTCTGCAGATATGCGAACATTCGATGCAGATAAGCGGTATCTAATTTTTTCCCTTCTCTCATTTTTTTTTGAATGGTTCAGAAGTTTTGTGTCTCATACCTGAACAATGAACCGAGTGTTTGACTAGAGTTAGAATGAAGGAATTTGCTGAAGTTGCAACGCTCTTTCTGTTTTGGGACGACTCGGCTTTGCTCTTCTCCTCTGCTCCTCTAAGGGCCGGCCGGCCGTTTCAGTCATTCATTTATGCAGAGGGAGTGGGTGGAGCAGAGCGGCATTCCAAAACTTTTTCTTTCAATGTTTATTTTTGTTAGCTGTGTTCAGAATACTAAGGAGCATCAATATTCTGGTTGCCTATGATAAAAGCCTGATCACAAAAATCAAGAAATAATGCAGTTTGATTAAAGTGTGTTCATGATCCAATCATGTTTTAGTATTCCCATTATAAGCCAGAACACTGTTCCTTTTTAAGTCAGATGCGTTTAAGGTGTTGTACTGTGAACACATCCGAGGTGAAGTAGTCTTGTCATCTACTGACCTAATATTCATTTATTTTATTTTGTCTACTGGTTTATATCGTTCTGTGATTCAAATTATTTTTATTTGAGCTGTGTTGTTCCTGTAATTAATGAAATGAAGAACAGATGTACATGCTGGTTTTCAGAGCGTCCTTCTTACTAGTCCTGAGCCTTCCACAGTGGTGTTAGAAGTGAGAACTTGGCTAGCTGAGGTCAGTCAGCAGGCGGACCTGTATTAAGGTTGAGTTGGATTGCTGATGTTACAGGATCCAGGGGATGTGCAGCGTGGAGAAAAACCAGCTGAGCGGGAATTTCAGACAAGAGCGGTGACAGCCAAGTATCACGTACCCTTACACCATGGTCTGAAACCGGTGACCAGAAAGAAAATACTTCGCACCGAGCAGATGGTGGAGCTGAAAGAGGAGACGGTGGCGCAAGCTACTGGAGGGGCTGAGGAAGAACGGTTACCCGAGGACCTTCAGGATTTGTTAAAGTGGCTTTGTACCCGTCAGCTGGAAATTGAGCGTCAGAGAGACTGGGACTGAAGAGAATATGAGGCCAGATGGAATGAGACCTTGCGGGCTTTTCAATCATTAGACTCTGGAGGTCCATCTGCCAGTTCTAGAGTTGGACAGAAAGACATCAAACTGGCAAAACCATCAGATAGTGATGACATTGAAGCATATTTGCTAACATTTGAAAGAGTGGCAACAGCTTCCACTTGGCTCAGAGACCAGTGGGTCATTCGACTGGCCCCCTACCTAACGGGAAAGGCACAGATCGCCTATAGCCGAGTCAAGATGGTGGACATCAACAACTATGACCGAGTCAAGTGGGCCATCTTAAAAAGGTATGATATAAATACTGAGACTTATAGACAGAGATTTTGAACATTTCGTTATACTTCTGTTGATAACACTCAAGACACCTTTACGCAGCTTAAAGATCTATGTGTAAAATGGCTACAGCCAACCACCCGAACTGTAGACCAAATCATTGAGATGGTAGTGTTAGAAGAATTTGTCCGAGTACACCCCCGATGTTCAATTATGGGTGAAGGAACATCGGCCAGATACGTCAGACACAGCAATAAGGTTGGCTGAGGATTTTATTGCTGCAAGGCCACAGAGGCAGAGAAATTATCACCCTGGGGCACAGCTACAAGGACATTTAACCAAGTCTCCCAATATAACTGGAGGGACTGCTCCCAGTGCCACGACTCCTAGCCCTGGCAAGACAGGAAGAGGAAATAACCCTGACATTGTGTGCCACGACTGTAAACAAAAGGGGCATATAGCCAGATTTTACCCCAAGCAGAAATCTGAGCAAAGTCACCTCACTTTAGCCAATTGGGGGCAATTTATGGTTCCCATACAAATAGGGCCACACACAGTGACTGGTCTATTAGATTCTGGGAGCAAGCAAACATTAGTTCACCCCCAGCTACTAGCAACACCTACCGTCCTGAATAAAACCTCTACTACAGTAACTTGTACACTTGGGGATACCCATTCCTATCCCCTGACTGATGTAGAATTTAGCATACAAGGACAGAAATATTGCATGCAAGTAGGTGTAGTGCCTAACCTTCCCCTCCCAGTGGTTATCAGACATGATTGTCCTGCCTTCCAGACTCTAATAACCGATAACCTAAGCGCCATGGTAACCCGATCACAGACTCAGTGCACACCAGCAGAACACCAGTTCCCTTTTGAGGAAGATGTTTTTGGAGAACGTGGGAAGGAAAGAAAGTCCAAGAAGCAGAGAAGGAAAGAAAAGGAAAACTGGACTAAGAAACATCAGATTGGGTTAGATAACCACATGGGGTGGGATGGGATGACATAAGTGGGGAGAGGGAATGTTTTTCTGATGCTCAACGTAATGATGAGACTTTAAGGTTGCTTTTCACTTCCCAGGAGAATTTCCCGGGGGACATAAGAAAGTATGAGAGAAAAGATGGTTCAATGTATAGGGTATGTATTAATCCCAGGACACAAGAAAGGGTGGAACAGTTGTTAATTCCTGAAAAATACCGTACAATGTTATTAAGACTTGCTCATGATATCCCGATAGCCGGACATCTGGGGAGGGACCGTATGTTAAGTAGGCTCCTGACTAGATATTTCTGGCCTGGGATTCATGAACAGGTTGCAGTGTATTGTAAGAGTTGTCCAGAATGTCAACAGGTAGCAAAACTTAGGAGGAAAGATAAAGTTCCCATGCAACCTATGCCCTTATTTACTAACCCCTGTCAAAGAATTGCAATGGATGTTGTTGGCCCAGTACAAAAAAGTACAAAAGGGAATCAATATATCTTAGTAATATGTGACTATGCCACAAAATATCTGGAAGCAATACCCCTTCGAACTGTCACCGCTCCTAAAATCGCTGAAGAACTAGAGAAGGTGTTTAGTAGAGTAGGCATACCACAAGAAATACTAACTGATCGGGGCATGAAT
The DNA here is from genome assembly GCA_016271365.2 of Neoceratodus forsteri. Classification (NCBI taxonomy): domain Eukaryota; kingdom Metazoa; phylum Chordata; order Ceratodontiformes; family Ceratodontidae; genus Neoceratodus; species Neoceratodus forsteri. Next base: position 601,290,710 of record CM057449.1, on the reverse strand, counting down.
TTTTGTTCTCAGATGTTGAAACAGCTCTACCAGACCTTAGGAATTACAGCCATACGTACCACTCCATATCACCCGCAAACCGATGGGCTGGTTGAGCGTTTCAATCAAACTCTAAAAAAAATGCTACAAAAGTTCACACAGGATGAAGGTAGACAATGGGATCAATATCTTCCATACTTATTGTTTGCCTATAGGGAGGTACCACAGGCTTTGACCGGGTTTTCCCCATTTGAGCTGTTGTACGGATGGAATCCAAGGAGTCCTTTGGATGTTGTAAAGGAATGGTGGGAAGATAAGAAGGGGATACAACAAAAGTGCCCACTTGAATACTTACAACATTTAAGGGACTGGATAGCAAAATACGCTCAACAAGCCCAGGCGAATAATCAGAAGCAACAAGTACAGCAAAAAAAGCTCTATGATCAGGGCACTAAGCCCAAAGAGTTTTCAGAAGGAGACCTATTGTTGTTATTACTTCCTTCCTCTGAGAACAAATTGCTGATGAAGTGGCAGGGTCCTTATAAAGTAACGAAAAAAATGGGGCCTGTCACTTATGAGATATTTTTACATGATAAATCTCAATACAAAAAACAAATTTTTCATGTAAACTTGTTAAAACCTTGGGTCGAGAGAGAGCTTAACTTGCATGGTTAAGTGTACCCGGATACTGCGGACAGTGAGTTAGACGTTGCCTACCAGAGACTGGAAATACACGGGGACATTGGTGACATCAGGATAAACCCCGAGTTGACACCCCAACAAACAGATGACATGTTGGTTATGTTACAGCAGTATTAAAACATATTTAGGGGGACACCAGGAAGGGTAGAAGGGGAGAAACATGACATCGTGTTAACACAGAGTACTCCAATCCGGCTGAAACCTTATCATTTACCCAAAAAGGTAAGAGAAGCAGTAATATCCGAACTAAAAAAAATGCAAGAATCGGGTATTATAGAGCCTTAACACAGTGAGTGGAGTTTTCCGCTAGTGGTAGTTCAAAAAACAGATGGGGGAGTTCGTCTATGTCTAGATTTCAGACGGCTGAACGCCATCTCCAAATTTGTTAGCTGCTCCATGCCCCGCATTGATGATACACTGGACCATCTGGGTAATGCCTAATATTTCTTTCGATAGATCTGACCAAAGGCTATTGGCAAATACCTTTAGACTCGGAAGCCAAAGAGAAAACCGCTTTTAGTACACCTATTGGCTTATAAAATTTCAAAGTAATGCCCTTTGGCCTTCATGGTGCCCCTGCCACCTTCCAACGGGTGATGGATAAAATACTAGCCCCTCATGCCACTTACAGTGCCGCTTATCTGGACGACGTGGTAAATTTCAGTCCTGATTGGGAAACCCACCTAAAATATTTGGAAAATGTCCTTACAGCCATTTCCAACTCCGGTCTCACCATAAACCCTGGTAAGTGCACCATGGGGATGCAAGAAACCAAATATTTGGATTTTTTAATAGGACGTGGATGTGTAAAGCCAGACAGTAGTAAAGTAGAGGCAATAGCATCCTGTCCTAGACCAAGAACTAAAAAAGATGTCCGGTCTTTCCTGGGGCTAGCCGGATACTATAGACGTTTTATTCCTACTTTTTCGTCTATAGCTGGTCCTTTTGTCGGATTTAATAAAAAAACGGCAACCGGAAAAGGTACAATGGAACTCAAATTGTGAAGAGGCCTTTTGTTACATAAAAGCACAACTGTGTTCTTCCCTAATACTGTATCCCGGATTTTACACGTCTGTTCATCCTACAAATGGATGCTTCTAATTATGGCATAGGCGCAGTGTTAACCCAAGTAATAGATGGTGAAGAACATACAGTCATTTATGTTAGCCGTAAATTACATGAGCGTGAGGTTAAATATGCCACAATTGAGAATGAATGTCTAGCGTAAAGTGGGCTATCAAGGCTTTATGTTTCTATCTCTGGGGCATATAATTTGAAATTTGGACAGACCACAATCCCTTATGCTGGCTCCAGCATATGAAAGACAAAAATCCTCCGATCATGAGGTGGTACCTTTATCTCCAACCTTATAGGTTTACGATAAGGCATCGTAAAGGAATGTTAAACAAAAAAGCATACTATCTCTCTAGATATAGAATGGATGATTCTAACGATATAAACCCTGGGGAAATACAGATGACAGAAAAGAAACATGTCAACTTCCCTATTACATGTTAGAAATAGAAAGTTGATTGAACTTAAGGGTCCCCGGGGTGGAACCATGGAGAGGGTGGGCTGTGGTTTCACCTTTCAAGAAAAGAAAAAAAAATGAAAAAAGGGGGGTTTGCTAGTATCAAAAGGGGGGAGGAGTATGTGAGAGGGTTTTTTTCAACAAACCCACCCCCTTTCTTTGTTTTGTATTCTTGTATGTCTTTTGTCCTGTGGAATGAATGCTGTCTTTTGTGTCATTGGTGTTACGTTCTGTGTGGAGCAGGAGGGTGTTTGGACTGGCCATCCATCGCCCATTCAATTGTGTTAGAGTCTCAAATATGTATTATTTCCATTTATATATTTGCTGAGAAGGAACACTGTATTTGTATAAAGGGAAAAGTACCTATATTGTTGTCAAACCCCCCTTATGGATCAGGTGTTAAGACCTGCTTGAACCCCGGTTTGTCTCAGTATTGCAAATGGGTATGAATGTTCTAAATCGTAGAGTTTATTTTGACAAATGGTGAAAGCACCACTGTTTACTGTCCGCTACGGAAGGTTCTTTTTAAAAGTATAGAAAACGTGCCCTGTAACGGCACAATGCCCGGACAAGAGATTTAGTTAAGGGTTGTCCGCCGGCAGAGATTTGTTTAGTATTTAGATTTTCCTGCTGCAGAATGGCGAACATTCGATGCAGATAATGTATCTAATTTTTCCCTTCTCTTATTTTTTTTGTATGGTTCAGAAGTTTTGTGTCTTATACCTGAACAATGAACTGAGTGTTTGACTAGAGTTAGAATGAAGGAATTTGCTGAAGTTGCAACGCTCTTTCTGTTTTGGGACGCCTCGGCTTTGCTCTTCTCCTCTGCTCCTCTAAGGGCCGGCCAGCCATTTCAGTATTTCATTTATGCAGAGGGAATGGGTGGAGCAGAGCGGCATTCCAAAACTTTTTCTTTCAATGTTTATTTTTGTTAGCTGTGTTCAGAATACTTAGGAGCATCAATATTCTGGTTGCCTATGATAAAAGCCTTATCATAAAAAGCAAGAAATAATGCAGTTTGATTAATGTGTGTTCACGATCCAATCATGTTTTAGTATTCCCATTATAAGCCAGAACACTGTTCCTTTTAAGTCCCAATCGTTTAAGGTGTTGTACTGTGAAAACCTCGGTGAAGTAGTCTTGTCTTCTACTGACCTAATATTCTTTTAGTTTATTTTGTCTACTGGTTTATATCGTTCTGTGATTGAATTATTTTATTTGAGCCGTGTTGTTCCTGTAATAAATGAAATGAAGAACAGAGAGGCCTCTGCTGGTTTCGAAGCATCCTTCTTACTAGCCCTGAGCCTTCCACAGTGGTGTTAAGTGGGATCTTATTAGCTGAGGTCAGTCACCTGGCGGACCTGTATAAGTTGAGTCGGATTGCAGATGTTCCAGGATCCAGGATGATGCCGTGGAGAACAACCCGGCTGAGCGAATTTCAGAAAGTTGGTGACAGCCAAGTACGTACCTTACGCGTCTGGAACCCGGTACCCAGAAAAAAAACCGCCACTGACAGATGGTGGAGCTGAAAAGAGAGCGGTGGCACAAGCTACTGGAGGGCTGAGGAAGAATGGTTACCGAGGACCCTCAGGTTTGATTAAGTGGCTATACCACCAGCTGGAAATTGAGCGTCAGAGAGACCGGGACTGAAGAGAATATGAGGCCAGATGGAATGAGACCTTGCGGGCTTTTCAATCATTAGGCTCTGGAGGTCCATCTGCCAGTTCTAGAGTTGTACAGAAAGACATCAAACTGGGAAAACCATCAGATAGTGACGACATTGAAGCATATTTGCTAACATTTGAAAGAGTGGCAACAGCTTGCGCTTGGCCCAGAGACCAGTGGGTCATTCGACTGGCCCCCTACCTAGTGGGAAAGGCACAGATCGCCTATAGCTAAGTCGAGATGATGGACATCAAAAACTATGAGCGAGTCAAGCGGGCCATCTTAAAAAGGTATGATATAAATACTGAGACTTATAGACAGAGATTTTGAACATATCATTATACTTCTGTTTTTAACCCTCAAGACACCTTTATGCAGCAAAGATCTGTGTGTAAAATGGTTACAGCCAACCATCCGAACTGTAGACCAAATCATTGAGACTGTAGTGTTTGAAAAATTTGTCCAGTACTCCCCAGATGATCAATTATGGGTGAAGGAACATCGAGCCAGATACATCAGACACAGCAATAAGGTTGGCTGAGGCTTTTATTACTACAAGCCACAGAGGCAGAGAAATTATCACCCTGGGGCACAACTGGGACATTCAACCCAGTCTCCCAATATAACTGGAGGGGCTCCCAGTGCCACCACTCTAGCCCTGGCAAGACAGGAAGAAATAACCCTGACATGTGTGCCACGACTGTAAACAAAGAGGCATATAGTCAGATTTTGCCCCAAGCAGAAGTCTGAGCAAAGTCACCTCGCTTTAGCCAATTGGGGGCAATTATGGGTTCCATACATAATAAGGCACACACAGTGACTGGTCTATTAACTACCGAACAAGCAAACGATGGTTCACCCCAGCTTCTAGCAACACCTACCGTCCTGAATAAAACCTTTACTACCGTAACTTGTATACATGGGGATACCCATTCCTATCCACTGACTGATGTAGAATTTGGCATACAAGGACAGAAATATTGCATGCAAGTAGGTGTAGTGCCTAACCTTCCCCTTCATCACGTGGTTATCGGACATGATTGTCCTGCCTTCCAGACTCTAATAACCGATAACCTAAGCGCCATGGTAACCCGATCACAGACTCAGTACACCAGCAGAACACGGTTTCCTTTGAGGAAGATGTTTTTGGGAGGCAGTGGAAGGAAAAAGTCCAAAGAGAGAAGAAAGAAAAGGAAAACTGGACTAAGAAACATCAGACTGGGTTAGATAACCACATGGGGTGGGATGAGATAAGTGGGAGAGAATGTTTTCTGATGCTCAACATATGATGAGACTTTAAGGTTGCTTTTACTTCCCAGGAGAATCTCCGTGGGACATAAGAAAGTATGAGAAAAGATGGTTTAATATATAGGGTATGTATTAATCCCAGGACACAAAGAAGGTTGGAACAGTTGTTAATTCCTGAAAATACCCTACAATGTTATTAGACTTGCTCATCATATTCCGATGGCCGGACATCTGGGGAGGACCAGTATGTTAAGTGGCTCCTGACTGAATATTTCTGGCCTGGGATTCATGAACAGGTTGCAGTGTATTGTAGAGTTGTCCAGAATGTCAACAGGTAGCAAAACATAGAAGAAAGATAAAGTTCCCATGCAACATATGCCTTATTTAGTACCCCATTTCAAAGAATCGCAATGGATGCTGGCCCAGTACAAAAAAAGTACGAGGAATCAATATGTCTTAGTAATGTGACTATGCCACAAAATATCCAAGCAATACCCCTTCTCGAACTGTCACTGCTCTAAAATAGCTGAAGAACTAGGAAGGTGTTTAGTAGAGTAGGCATACACAAGAAATTCCTAACTGATCGGGAAAGAATTTTGTTCTCGAATGTTGAAACAGCTCTACCAGACCTTAGGAATTACAGCCATCGTACACACTCCATATCACCCGCAAACCGATGGGCTGGTTGGACGTTTCAATCAAACTCTAAAAAAAATGCTACTAAAGTTCACACAGGATGAAGGTAGACAATGGGATCAATATATTCAATATTTATTGTTTGCCTATAGGGAAGGTACCACAGGCTTCGACGGGGTTTTCCCCATTTGAGCTGTTGTACGGACAGAATCCAAAGAGTCCTTTGGATGTTGTAAAGGAATGGTGGGAAGATAAGAAGGGTATAAAACAAAAGTGCCCACTTGAATACTTACAACATTTAAGGGACCAGATAGCAAAATTCGCTCAACAAGCCCAGGCGAATAATCAGAAGCAACAAGTACAGCAAAAAAAGCTCTATGATCAGGGCACTAAGCCCAAAGAGTTTTCAGAAGGAGACCTATTGTTGTTATCTTCCTTCCTCTGAGAACAAATTGCTTATGAAGTGGCAGGTCCTTATAAATGTGAAAAAAATGGGGCCTGTCACTTATGAGATATTTTACATGATAAATCTCAATACAAAAACAAATTTTCATGTAAACTTATTTAAAACACAGGTGCGATAGAGAGCTTAACTTGCATGGTTAAGTGTACCCGGATACTGCGGACAGTGAGGTTAGGACGTTGCCTACCAGAGACTGGAAATACAGGGACATTGATGACATCAGGATAAACCCGAGTTGACACCCAACAAACAGATGACATGTTGGTTATGTTACAGCAGTATTAAAACATATTTAGGGGGACACCAGGAAGGGTAGAAGGGGAGAAACATGACATCGTGTTAACACAGAGTACTCCAATCCGGCTGAAACCTTATCATTTACCCAAAAAGGTAAGAGAAGCAGTTATATCCGAACTAAAAAAAATGCAAGAATCGGGTATTATAGAGCCTTAACACAGTGAGTGGAGTTTTCTGCTAGTGGTAGTTCAAAAAAAAGATGGGGATTCGTCTATGTCTGCAGATTTCAAACGGCTGAAGCCATCTCCAAATTTGTTAGCTACTCCATGCCCGCATTGAAGAACACATGGACCATCTGGGTAGCCTAATATTTCTACGATAGATCTGACCAAAGCTATTGGCAAAAACCTTTAGACTCGGAAGCCAAAGAGAAACCGCTTTTAGTACACCTATTGGCTTATAAAATTTCAAAGTAATGCCCTTTGGCCTTCATGGTGCCCCTACACCTTCCAGCGGTGATGGATAAAATTCTAGCCTCATGCCACTTACAGTGCCGCTTATCTGAACCGACGTGGAAATTTCAGTCCTGATTGGGAAACCACCTAAAATATTTGGAAAATGTCACATACAGCCATTTTCCAACTCGGTCTCACCATAAACCTAGTACAGTGCACCATGGGGATGCAGAAACCAAATATTTGGATTTTTAATAGGACGTGGATGTATAAAAGCCAGACAGTAGTAAGTAGAGCAATAGCATCCTGTCCTAGACCAAGAACTAAAAAAGATGTCCGGTCTTTCCTGGGGCTAGCCGGATACTATAGACGTTTTATTCCTACTTTTTCGTCTATAGCTGGTCCTTTTGTCGGATTTGATAAAAAAACAGCAACCGGAAAAGGTACAATGGAACTCAAATTGTGAAGAGGCCTTTTGTTACATAAAAGCACAACTGTGTTCTTCCCTAATACTTCGTATCCCGGATTTTACACGTCTGTTCATTCTACAAATGGATGCTTCTAATTATGGCATAGGCGCAGTGTTAACCCAAGTAATAGATGGTGAAGAACATACAGTCATTTATGTTAGCCGTAAATTACATGAGCGTGAGGTTAAATATGCCACAATTGAGAATGAATGTCTAGCGTAAAGTGGGCTATCAAGGCTTTATGTTTCTATCTCTGGGGCATATAATTTGAAATTTGGACAGACCACAATCCCTTATGCTGGCTCCAGCATATGAAAGACAAAAATCCTCAGATTATGAGGTGGTACCTTTCTCTCCAACCTTATAGGTTTACGATAAGGCATCGTAAAGGAATGTTAAACAAAAAAGCATACTTTCTCTCTAGATATAGAATGGATGATTCTAACGATATAAACCCTGGGGAAATACAGATGACAGAAAAGAAACGTGTCAACTTCCATATTACATGTTAGAAATAGAAAGTTGATTGAACTTAAGGTCCCGAGTGGAACCATGGAGAGGGTGAGCTGTGGTTTCACCTTTCAAAAAGAAAAAAAAAATAAAAAAGGGGTTTGCTAGTATCAAAGGGAGGAGTATGTGAAGGGTTTTTTAACCAACCCCCTTCTTTGTTTGTATTCTTGTATGTCTTTTTGTCCTGTGGAATGAATGCTGTCTTTTGTGTCGTGGTATTACGTTCTGTATGGAGCAGGAGGTGTTTGGACTGCATCCATCGCCCATTCAATTGTGTTAGAGTCTCAAATATGTATTATTTCCATTTATATATTTGCTGAAAGGAACACTGTATGTATAAAAGGAAAATACCTATTGTTGTCAAACCCCCACTTATGGATCAGTGTTGAGACCTAGCATGACCAGTTTGTCTCAGTATTGCAAATGGGTATGAATGTTCTAAATAGTAGAGTCTATTTTGACAAATGGTGAAAGCACCACTGTTTACTGTCCGCTGAAAGGTTCTTTTTAAAAAAGTATAGAAGCGTGCCTATAACGGCACAATGCACCCCATGAGGATAGAAGGAATTTAGTTGAGGTTGTCCGCATGACGAAGAGATTTGTTTAGTATTTAGATTTTTCCTGCTGCAGATAATGTGAACATTCGATGAGATAACGTATCTAATTTTTCCCTTCTCTTATTTTTTTTGTATGGTTCAGAAGTTGTGTCTTATACCTGAACAATAGAACGGAGTGTTTGACTAGAGTTAGAATGAAGGAATTTGCTGAAGTTACAGCTCTTTCTGTTTTGGGACGCCTCGGCTCTTTCTCCTCTGCTCCTCTAAGGGCGCAACCATTTCAGTATTTCATTTATGCAGAGGGAATGGGTGGAGCAGAGCGGCATTCCAAAACTTTTTCTTTCAATGTTTATTTTTGTTAGCTGTGTTCAGAATACTTAGGAGCATCAATATTCTGGTTGCCTATGATAAAAGCCTTATCATAAAAAGCAAGAAATAATGCAGTTTGATTAATGTGTGTTCACGATCCAATCATGTTTTAGTATTCCCATTATAAGCCAGAACACTGTTCCTTTTTAAGTCAGATGCGTTTAAGGTTTTGTACTGTGAAAACCTCCGAGGTGAAGTAGTCTTGTCTTCTACTGACCTAATATTCTTTTAGTTTATTTTGTCTACTGGTTTATATCGTTCTGTGATTCAAATTATTTTTATTTGAGCCGTGTTGTTCCTGTAATAAATGAAATGAAGAACAGAAGTACATGCTGGTTTTCAGAGCATCCTTCTTACTAGCCCTGAGCCTTCCACAGTGGTGTTAGAAGTGGGATCTTGGCTAGCTGAGGTCAGTCACCTGGCGGACCTGTATTAAGGTTGAGTCGGATTGCAGATGTTCCAGGATCCAGAGGATATGCACCATGGAGAACAACCGGCTGAGCCGGAATTTCAGACAAGATTGGTGACAGCCAAGAATCACGTACCCTTACACCCTGGTCTGGAACCGGTACCCAGAAAGAAAATACTTCGCACTGACCAGATGGTGGAGCTGAAAGAGGAGACGGTGGCGCAAGCTACTGGAGGGGCTGAGGAAGAATGGTTACCCGAGGACCCTCAGGATTTGTTAAAGTGGCTTATACCCATCAGCTGGAAATTGAGCGTCAGAGACGCGACTGAAGAGAATATGAGGCCAGATGGAATGAGACCTTGCGGGCTTTTCAATCATTAGGCTCTGGAGGTCCATCTGCGTTCTAGAGTTGTACAGAAAGACATCAAACTGGGAAAACCATCAGATAGTGACGACATTGAAGCATATTTGCTAACATTTGAAAGAGTGGCAACAGCTTGCGCTTGGCCCAGAGACCAGTGGGTCATTCGACTGGCCCCCTACCTATCGGGAAAGGCACAGATCGCCTATAGCTGAGTCAAGATGGTGGACATCAAAAACTATGACCGAGTCAAGCGGGCCATCTTAAAAAGGTATGATATAAATACTGAGACTTATAGACAGAGATTTTGAACATATCATTATACTTCTGTTTTTAACCCTCAAGACACCTTTATGCAGCTTAAAGATCTATGTGTAAAATGGTTACAGCCAACCATCCGAACTGTAGACCAAATCATTGAGACTGTAGTGTTTGAAAAATTTGTCCGAGTACTCCCCCCAGATGATCAATTATGGGTGAAGGAACATCAGCCAGATACATCAGACACAGCAATAAGGTTGGCTGAGGCTTTTATTGCTACAAGGCCACAGAGGCAGAGAAATTATCACCCTGGGGCACAGCTACAAGGACATTCAACCCAGTCTCCCAATATAACTGGAGGGCTGCTCCCAGTGCCACCACTCCTAGCCCTGGCAAGACAGGAAGAGGAAATAACCCTGACATTGTGTGCCACGACTGTAAACAAAAGGGGCATATAGTCAGATTTTGCCCCAAGCAGAAGTCTGAGCAAAGTCACCTCGCTTTAGCCAATTGGGGGCAATTTATGGTTCCCATACATAATAAGGCCACACACAGTGACTGGTCTATTAGATTCCGGGAGCAAGCAAACATTAGTTCACCCCCAGCTTCTAGCAACACCTACCGTCCTGAATAAAACCTTTACTACCGTAACTTGTATACATGGGGATACCCATTCCTATCCACTGACTGATGTAGAATTTGGCATACAAGGACAGAAATATTGCATGCAAGTAGGTGTAGTGCCTAACCTTCCCTTCCCACGTGGTTATCGGACATGATTGTCCTGCCTTCCAGACTCTAATAACCGATAACCTAAGCGCCATGGTAACCCGATCACAGACTCAGTGCACACCAGCAGAACACCGGTTCTCTTTTGAGGAAGATGTTTTTGGAGAACGTGGGAAGGAAAGAAAGTCCAAGAAGCAGAGAAGGAAAGAAAAGGAAAACTGGACTAAGAAACATCAGACTGGGTTAGATAACCACATGGGGTGGGATGAGATAAGTGGGGAGAGGGAATGTTTTTCTGATGCTCAACGTAATGATGAGACTTTAAGGTTGCTTTTTACTTCCCAGGAGAATCTCCCGTGGGACATAAGAAAGTATGAGAGAAAAGATGGTTTAATGTATAGGGTATGTAATAATCCCAGGACACAAGAAAGGTTGGAACAGTTGTTAATTCCTGAAAAATACCTTACAATGTTATTAAGACTTGCTCATCATATTCCGATGGCCGGACATCTGGGGAGGGACCGTATGTTAAGTAGGCTCCTGACTAGATATTTCTGGCCTGGGATTCATGAACAGGTTGCAGTGTATTGTAAGAGTTGTCCAGAATGTCAACAGGTAGCAAAACATAGAAGAAAAGATAAAGTTCCCATGCAACCTATGCCCTTATTTAGTACCCCATTTCAAAGAATCGCAATGGATGCTGTTGGCCCAGTACAAAAAAGTACGAAAGGGAATCAATATGTCTTAGTAATATGTGACTATGCCACAAAATATCCAGAAGCAATACCCCTTTGAACTGTCACTGCTCCAAAAATCGCTGAAGAACTAGGGAAGGTGTTTAGTAGGGTAGGCATACCACAAGAAATTCTAACTGATCGGGGAAAGAATTTTTGTTCTCAGATGTTGAAACAGCTCTACCAGACCTTAGGAATTACAGCCATACGTACCACTCCATATCACCCGCAAACCGATGGGCTGGTTGAGCGTTTCAATCAAACTCTCAAAAAAATGCTACTAAAGTTCACACAGGATGAAGGTAGACAATGGGATCAATATATTCAATATTTATTGTTTGCCTATAGGGAAGGTACCACAGGCTTCGACGGGGTTTTCCCCATTTGAGCTGTTGTACGGACAGAATCCAAAGAGTCCTTTGGATGTTGTAAAGGAATGGTGGGAAGATAAGAAGGGTATACAACAAAAGTGCCCACTTGAATACTTACAACATTTAAGGGACCAGATAGCAAAATACCAACAAGCCTGGCAGGCTAACAATCAGAAGCAACAAGTACAGCAAAAAGTCTATGATCAGGGCACTAAGCCCAAAGAGTTTTCAGAAGGAGACCTAGTGTTGTTATTATTTCCTTCCTCTGAGAACAATTGTTGATGAAGTGGCAGGGTCCATATAAAGAAATGAAAAATGGGGCCTGTCACTTATGAGATATTTTACATGATAATCTCAATACAAAAACAAATTTTTTCATGTAAACTGTTAAACCTTGGGTCGAGAGAGCTTAACTTGTATGGTATGTGTACCCGATACTTGAAAGTGAGTCAGACGTTGCCTACCAGAGACTGAAACACATCGACATTAAGACATCAGGATAAACCTGAGTTGACACCCCAACAAACAGATGACATGTTGGTTATGTTACAGCAGTATAAAAACATATTTGGAGACACCAGGAAGGGTAGAAGGGGAGAAATATGACATTGTGTAACACAGAGTACTCAATCCGCTGAAACCTTATCGCTTACCTCGAAAAGGTAAGAGAGGCAGTAATATCCTAACCAGAAAAATGCAAGAATGAGTATTATAGACCCTTCCCACAGTGAGTGGAGTTGCTGCAGTGGTAAATTAAAAAAAGATGGTGGAGTTCGTCTATGTCTAGATTTCAGACGGCTGAATGCTATCTCCAAATTTGTTAGCCACCCCATGCCCCGCATTGATGATACACTGGACCATCTGGGTAATGCCTAATATTTCTCTACGATAGATCTGACCAAAGGCTATTGGCAAATACCTTTAGACTCGGAAGCCAAAGAGAAAACCGCTTTTAGTACACCTATTGGCTTATAAAATTTCAAAGTAATGCCCTTTGGCCTTCATGGTGCCCCCTCACCTTCCAACGGGTGATGGATAAATTTAGCTCTCATGCTACCTCTACAGTGCCGCTTATCTGGACGACGGTAAATTTCAGTCCTGATTGGGAAACCTAACCTAAAACATTTGGAAAATGTCCTTACAGCCATTTCCAACTCCGGTCTCACCATAAACCCTGGTAAGTACCATGGGGATGCAAGAAACCAAATATTTGGATTTTTAATAGGAGCGTGGATGTGTAAGCCAGACAGTAGTAAAGTAGAGGCAATAGCATCCTGTCTAGACCAAGAACTAAAAAGATGTCCGGTCTTTCCTGGGGCTAGCCGGATACTATAGACGCTTTATTCCTACTTTTCGCCTATAGCTGGTCCTTTGTCGGATTTAATAAAAAACGGCAACCGAAAAGGTACAATGGAACCTCAAATTGTGAAGAGGCCTCTGTTACATAAAAGCACAACTGGTGTTCTTCCCCAATACTTTGTATCCTGGATTTTACACGCCTGTTCATCCTACAAACTATGGATGCTTCTAATTATGGCATAGGGACGCAGTGTTAACCCAAGTAATAGATGGTGAAGAACATACAGTCATTTATGTTAGTCAGAATTACATGAGCGTGAGGTTAAATATGCCACAATTGAGAGATGAATGTCTAGCGTAAGCGGGCTATCAAGGCTTTATGTTTCATCTCTGGGGCATATAATTTGAAATTTGGACAGAATAAAATCCCTTATGCTGGCTCCAGCATATGAAAGACAAAAATCCCCAGATTATGAGGTGGTACCTTTCTCTCCAACCTTATGGGTTACGTATAAGGCATAGTAAAGGAATGTTAAAACAAAAGCATACTATCTCTAGATATAGAATGGATGATTCTAACGATATAAACCCTGGGAAATACAGATGACAGAAAAGAAACATGTCAACTTCCCCTATTACATGTTAGGAATAGAAAGTTGATTGAACTTAAGGCCCCGGGTGGAACCATGGAGAGGGTGGGCTGTGGTTTCACCTTTCAAGAAAAGAAAAAAAAATGAAAAAAGGGGGGTTTTGCTAGGATCAAAAGGGAGGAGGAGTATGTGAGTGGGGTTTTTTCAACAAACCCCCCCCCCTTTTTTTGTTTTGTATTCTTGTATGTCTTTTGTCCTGTGGAATGAATGCTGTCTTTTGTGTCATTGGTGTTACATTCTGTGTGGAGCAGGAGGGTGTTTGGACTGGCCTTCCATCACCCATTTCATTGAATTAGAGTCTCAAATATGTATTATTTCCATTTATATATTTGCTGAGAAGGAAAACTGTATTTGTATAAAGGGAAAAGTACCTATATTGTTGTCAAACCCCCCTTATGGATCAGGTGTTAAGACCTGCTTGAACCCCGGTTTGTCTCAGTATTGCAAATGGGTATGAATGTTCTAAATCGTAGAGTCTATTTTGACAAATGGTGAAAGCACCACTGTTTACTGTCCGCTACGAAAGGTTCTTTTTAAAAGTATAGAAAACGTGCCCTGTAACGGCACAATGCCCGGACAAGAGATTTAGTTAAGGGTTGTCCGCCCGGCAGAGATTTGTTTAGTATTTAGATTTTTCCTGCTGCACGAATGTGCGAACATTCGTGCAGATAGCGGTATCTAATTTTTTCCCTTCTCTCATTTTTTTTTGTATGGTTCAGAAGTTTTGTGTCTTATACCTGAACAATGAACTGAGTGTTTGATCAGAGTTAGAATGAAGGAATTTGCTGAGAGCAACGCCTTTCTGTATTGGGACGCCTCGCTTTGCTCTTCTCCTCTGCTCTCTAAGGCAGTAGACGCAGTTTCAGTCTCTTCATTTATGCAGAGGGAGTGGGCTGAGCAGAGCTGCATTCCAAAACTTTTTCTTTCAATGTTTATTTTTGTTAGCTGTGTTCAGAATACTTAGGAGCATCAATATTCTGGTTGCCTATGATAAAAGCCTTATCATAAAAAGCAAGAAATAATGCAGTTTGCTTAATGTGTGTTCATGATCCAACCATGTTTTAGTATTCCCATTATAAGCCAGAACACTGTTCCTTTTTAAGTCAGATGCGTTTACGGTGTTGTACTGTGAACACCTCCGAGGTGAAGTAGTCTTGTCTTCTACTGACCTAATATTCTTTTATTTTATTTTGTCTACTGGTTTATATCGTTCTGTGATTCAAATAATTTTTATTTGAGCCGTGTTGTTCCTGTAATAAATGAAATGAAGAACAGAAGTACATGCTGGTTTTCAGAGCGTCCTTCTTACTAGCCCTGAGCCTTCCACAGTGGTGTTAGAAGTGGGATCTTGGCTAGCTGAGGTCAGTCTGCTGAGGGACCTGTATTAAGGTTGAGTTGGATTGCTGATGTTCCAGGATCCAGGGGATATGCACCGTGGAGAACAACCGGCTGAGTGGGAATTTCAGACCAGAGCGGTGACAGCCAAGAATCACGTACCCTTATACCCCGGTCTGGAACCGGTGAGCAAAAAGAAAATACTTCGCACTGACCAGATGGCAGAGCTGAAAGAGGAGACGGTGGCGCAAGCTACTGGAGGGGCTGAGGAAGAATGGTTACCCAAGGACCCTCAGATTTGTTAAATTGGCTTTGACCAGTCAGCTGAAATTGAGCGTCAGGGACCGGGACTGAAGAGAAATGAGGCTGATGGAATGAGACCCTTGCGGGCTTTTCAATCATTAGGCTCTGGAGGTCCGCTGCCAGTTCTAGAGTTGGACAGAAAGATGTCAAACTGGCAAAACCATCAGATAGTGATGACATTGAAGCATATTTACTAACATTTGAAAGAGTGGCAACTAGCTTGGCGCTGGCCCAGGGACCAGTGGGTCATTCGACTGGCCCCCTACCTAACGGGAAAGGCACAGATCGCCTATAGCCGAGTCGAGATGGTGGACATCAAAAACTATGACCGAGTCAAGCGGGCCATCTTAAAAAGGTATGATATTAATACTGAGACTTATAGACAGAGATTTCGAACATTTCGTTATACTTCTGTTTTTAACCCTCAAGACACCTTTATGCAGCTTAAAGATCTGTGTGTAAAATGGTTACAGCCAACCACCCGAAATGTAGACCAAATCATTGAGACGGTAGTGTTAGAACAATTTGTCCGAGTACTCCCCCCAGATGTTCAATTATGGGTGAAGGAACATCGGCCAGATACATCAGACACAGCAATAAGGTTGGCTGAGGATTTTATTGCTGCAAGGCCACAGAGGCAGAGAAATTATCACCCTGGGGCACAGCTACAAGGACATTTAACCAAGTCTCCCAATATAACTGGAGGGGCTGCTCCCAGTGCCACCACTCCTAGCCCTGGCAAGACAGGAAGAGGAAATAACCCTGACATTGTGTGCCACGACTGTAAACAAAAGGTGCATATAGTCAGATTTTGCCCCAAGCAGAAGTCGGAGCAAAGTCACCTCGCTTTAGCCAATTGGGGGCAATTTATGGTTCCCATACATAATAGGGCCACACACAGTGACTGGTCTATTAGATTCCGGGAGCAAGCAAACATTAGTTCACCCCTCAGCTAGCAACACCTACCATTCTGAATAAAAACTCTACTACAGTAACTTGTATACATGGGGATACCCATCCCTATCCCCTGACTGATGTAGAATTTACATACAAGGACAGAAATATTGCATGCAAGTAGGTGTAGTGCCTAACCTTCCTCCCAGTGGTTACGGACACATGATTGTCCTGCCTTCCAGTCTCTAATAACTCGAAACCCAAGCGCCATGGTAAACCGATCACAGACTCAGTGCACACCAGCAGAACACCAGTTCCCTTTGAGGAAAGATGTTTTTGGAGAACGTGAGAAGGAAAGAAAGTCCAAGAAGCAGAGAAGGAAAGAAAAGGAAAACTGGACTAAGAAACATCAGACTGGGTTAGATAACCACATGGGGTGGGATGAGATAAGTGGGGAGAGGGAAAATTTTTCTGATGCTCAACGTAATGATGAGACTTTAAGGTAGCTTTTCACTTCCCAGGAGAATCTCCTGGGACACATAAGAAAGTATGAGAGAAAAGATGGTTTAATGTATAGGGTATGTATTAATCCCAGGACACAGAAAGTGCGTGAAGAAGTTGTTAATTCCTGAAAAATACCGCATTATGTTATTAAGATTGTCTCATGATATCCCGATGGCTGGACATCTGGGGAGGGACCGTATGTTAAGTAGGCTCCTGACTAGATATTTTTGGCCTGGGATTCATGAACAGGTTGCAGTGTATTGTAATAGTTGTCCAGAATGTCAACAGGTAGCAATACATAGGAGGAAAGATAACGTTCCCATGCAACCTATGCCCTTATTTACTACCCCCTTTCAAAGAATCGCAATGGATGTTGTTGGCCCAGTACAAAAAAGTACGAAAGGGAATCAATATATCTTAGTAATATGTGACTATGCCACAAAATATCCGGAAGCAATACCCCTTCGAACAGTCACCGCTCTTAAAATCGCTGAAGAACTAGGGAAGGTGTTTAGTAGAGTAGGCATACCACAAGAAATTCTAACTGATCGGGGCATGAATTTTTGTTCTCAAATGTTGAAACAGCTTTACCAGACCTTAGGAATTACAGCCATACATACCACTCCATATCACCCGCAAACCAATGGGCTGGTTGAGCGTTTAAATCAAACTCTAAAAAAAAATGCTACAAAAGTTCAAACAGGATGAAGGTAGACAATGTGATCAATATCTTCCATATTTATTGTTTGCCTATAGGGAGGTACCACAGGCTTCAACGGGGTTTTCCCCATTTGAGCTGTTGTACGGATAGAATCCAAGGGGTCCTTTGGATGTTGTAAAGGAATGGTGGGAAGATAAGAAGGGTATACAACAAAAGTGCCCACTTGAATACTTACAACATTTAAGGGACCGGATAGCAAAATATGCTCAACAAGCCCAGGCGAATAATCAGAAGCAACAAGTACAGCAAAAAAAGCTCTACGATCAGGGCACTAAGCCCAAAGGTTTTTCAGAAGGAGACCTAGGGTTGTTATTACTTCCTTACTCTGAGAACAAATTGCTGATGAAGTGGCAGGGTCCTTATAAAGTAAAGAAAAAAATGGGGCCTGTCACTTATGAGATATTTTTACATGATAAATCTCAGTAGAGAAAACACATTTTTCATGTAAACTTGTTAAAACCTTGGGTCGAGAGAGAGCTTAACTTGCATGGGTATGTGTACCCGGATACTGCGGACAGTGAGTTAGACGTTGCCTACCAGAGACTGGAAACACACGGGGACATTGGTGACATCAGGATAAACACTGAGTTGACACCCCAACAAACAGATGACATGTTGGTTATGTTACAGCAGTATAAAAACATATTTAGGGGGACACCAGGAAGGGTAGAAGGGGAGAAACATGACATCGTGTTAACACAGAGTACTCCAATCCGGCTGAAACATTATCGTTTACCCGAAAAGGTAAGAGAAGCAGTAATATCTGAACTAAAAAAAATGCAAGAATTGGGTATTATAGAGCCTTCCCACAGTGAGTGGAGTTTTCCGCTACTGGTAGCTGAAAAAAAAAGATGGGGGAGTTCGTCTATATCTAGATTTCAGATGGCTGAATGCCATCTCCAAATTTGATAGCTACCCCTTGCCCCGCATTTATGATATACTGGACCATCTGGGTAATGCCCAATATTTCTCTACGATAGATCTGACCAAAGGCTATTGGCAAATACCTTTAGACACGGAAGCCAAAGAGAAAACCACTTTTAGTACACCTATTGGCTTATATCAGTTCAAAGTAATGTGCCCTTTGGCCTTCATGGTGCCCCTGCCACCTTCCAACGGGTGATGGATAAAATTCTAGCCCCTCATGCCACTTACAGTGCCGCTTATCTGGACGACGTGGTAATTTTCAGTCCTGATTGGGAAACCCAACTAAAACATTTGGAAAATGTCCTTACAGCCATTTCCAACTCCGGTCTCACCATAAACCCTGGTAAGTGCACCATGGGGATGCAAGAAACCAAATATTTGGGATTTTTAATCGGACGTGGGTGTGTAAAGCCAGACAGTAGTAAAGTAGGGGCAATAGCATCCTGTCCTAGACCAAGAACTAAAAAAGATGTCCGGTCTTTCCTGGGATAGCTGGATACTATAGACATTTTATTCCTACTTTTTCGTTTATAGATGGACCTTTTGTCGGATTTAATAAAAAAACGGCAACCGGAAAAGGTAAAATGGAACTCAAATTGTGAAGAGGCCTTTTGTTACGTAAAAGCACAACTGTGTTCTTCCCCAATACTTCGTATCCCTGATTTTACACGTCCGTTAATCCTACAAACTGATGCTTCTAATTATGGCATAGGCGCGGTGTTAACTCAAGTAATAGATGGTGAAGAACATCCAGTCATTTATGTTAGCCGTAAATTACATGAGCGTGAGGTTAAATATGCCACAATTGAGCAGGATTGTCTAGTCATAAAGTGGGCTATCGAGGCTTTATGTTTCTATCTCTGGGGCGTAGAATTTGAAATTTGGACAGACCACAATTCCTTATGCTGGCTCCAGCATATGAAAGACAAAAATCCTCAGATTATGAGGTGGTACATTTCTCTTCAACCTTATAGGTTTACGATAAGGCTTTGTAAAGGAATGTTAAACAAAAACGAAGACTTTCTCTCTAGATATAGAATGGATGATTCTAACAATATAAACCCCGGGGAAATACAGATGACAGAAAAGAAACATGTCAACTTCCCTATTACATGTTAGAAATAGAAAGTTGATTGAACTTAAGGGTCCCCGAGGTGGAACCATCGAGAGGGTGGGCTGTGGTTTCACCTTTCAAAAAAAGAAAAAAAAATGAAAAAAGGGGGGTTTTGCTAGGATCAAAAGTGGGGAGGAGTATGTGAGTGGGTTTTTTTCAACAAAAACCCCCCCTTACTTTGTTTTGTATTCTTGTATGTCTTTTGTCCTGTGGAATGAATGCTGTCTTTTGTGTCATTGGTGTTACATTCTGTGTGGAGCAGGAGGGTGTTTGGACTTGCCATCCATCACCCATTTAATTTTATTAGAGTCTCAAATACGTATTATTTCCATTTATATATTTGCTGAAAAGGAACACTGTATTTGTATCAAGGGAAAAGTACCTATATTGTTGTCAAACCCCCCTTATGGATCAGGTGTTAAGACCTGCTTGAACCCCGGTTTGTCTCAGTATTGCAAATGGGTATGAATGTTCTAAATCGTAGCGTCTATTTTGACTAATGGTGAAAGCACCACCGTTTACTGTCCGCTACGAAAGGTTCTTTTTATAAGTATAGAAAATTTGCCCTGTAGCAGCACAATGCCGCGGACAAGAGATTTAGTTAAAGGTTGTCCGCCCGGTGGAGATTTGTTTAATATTTAGATTTGTTCTGATGCACGAATGTGCGAACATTCGTGCAGATAGCGGTATCTAATTTTTTCCCTTCTCTCATTTTTTTTTGTATGGTTCAGAAGTTTTGTGTCTCATACCTGAACAATGAACCGAGTGTTTGACTAGAGTTAGAATGAAGGAATTTGCTGAAGTTGCAACGCTCTTTCTGTTTTGGGACGCCTCGGCTTTGCTCTTCTCCACTGCTCCTCTAAGGGCCGGCCGGCAGTTTCAGTCTTTCATTTATGCAGAGGGAGTGGGCGGAGCAGAGCGGCATTCCAAAACTTTTTCTTTCAATGTTTATTTTTGTTAGCAGTGTTCAGAATACTAAGGAGTATCAATATTCTGGTTGCCTATGATAAAAGCCTTATCATAAAAAGCAAGAAATAATGCAGTTTGCTTAATGTGTGTTCACGATCCAGTCATGTTTTAATATTCCCATTATAAGCCAGAACACTGTTCCTTTTTAAGTCAGATGCGTTTACGGTGTTGTACTGTGAACACCTCCGAGGTGAAGAAGTCTTGTCTTCTACTGACCTAATATTCTTTTATTTTATTTTGTCTACTGGTTTATATCGTTCTGTGATTCAAATTATTTTTATTTGAGCCGTGTTGTTCCTGTAATAAATGAAATGAAGAACAGAAGTACATGCTAGTTTTCAGAGCGTCCTTCTTACTAGCCCTGAGCCTTCCACAGTGGTGTTAGAAGTGGGATCTTGGCTAGCTGAGGTCAGTCAATTGGCAGAGCTGTATTAAGGTAGAGTTGGATTGCTGATGTTCCAGGATCCAGGGGATATGCAGCATGGAGAACAACTGGCTGAGTGAGAATTTCAGACAAGAGCGGTGACAGCTAAGAATCACGTACCCTTACACCCCGGTCTGTAACCGGTGAGCAAAAAGAAAATACCTCGCACTGACCAGATGGCAGAGCTGAAAGAGGAGAGAGTGGCGCAAGCTACTGGTGGGGCTGAGGAAGAATGGTTACCCGAGGACCCTCAGGATTTGTTAAAGTGGCTTTGTACCCGTCAGCTGGAAATTGAGAGTCAGAGAGACCGGGACTGAAGAGAATATGAGGCCAGATGGAATGAGACCTTGCGGGCTTTTCAATCATTAGGGTCTGGAGGTCCATCTGCCTGTTCTAGAGTTGGACAGAAAGACATCAAACTGGCAAAACCATCAGATAGTGATGACATTGAAGCATATTTGCTAACATTTGAAAGAGTGGCAACAGCTTGCGCTTGGCCCAGAGACCAGTGGGTCATTCGACTGGCCCCCTACCTAACGGGAAAGGCACAGATCACCTATAGCCGAGTCGAGATGGTGAACGTCAACAACTATGACCGAGACAAGCGGGCCATCTTAAAAAGGTATGATATAAATACTGAGACTTATAGACAGAGATTTCGAACATTTCGTTATACTTCTGTTGATAACCCTCAAGACACCTTTATGCAGCTTAAAGATCTGTGTGTAAAATGGTTACAGCCAACCACCTGAACTATAGACCCAATCATTGAGACGGTAGTGTTAGAATAATTTGTCTGAGTACCCCCCCAGGATGTTCAATTATGGGTGAAGGAACATCGGCCAGATACATCAGACACAGCAATAAGGTAGGCTGAGGATTTTATTGCTGCAAGGCCACAGAGGCAGAGAAATTATCACCCTGGGGCACAGCTACAAGGACATTTAAACAAGTCTCCCAATATAACAGGAGAGGCTGCTCCCAGTGCCACCACTCCTAGCCCTGGCAAGACAGGAAGAGGAAATAACCCTGACATTGTGTGCCATGACTGTAAACAAAAGGGGCATATAGCCAAATTTTGCCCCAAGCAGAAGTCTGAGCAAAGTCACCTCACTTTAGCCAGCTGGGGGCAATTTATGGTTCCCATACAAATAGAACCACACACAGTGACTGGTCTATTAGATTTCGGGAGCAAGCAAACATTAGTTCACCCCCAGCTACTAGCAACACCTACCGTCCTGAATAAAACCTCTACTACAGTAACTTGTATACATGGGGATACCCATTCCTATCCCCTGACTGATGTAGAATTTGGCATACAAGGACAGAAATATTGCATGCAAGTAGGTGTAGTGCCTAACCTTCCCCTCCCAGTGGTTATTGGACATGATTATCCTGCCTTCCAGACTCTAATAACTGATAACCAAAGCACCATGGTAACCCGATCACAGACTCAGTGCACACCAGCAGAACACCAGTTCCCTTTTGAGGAAGATGTTTTTGGAGAACGTGGGAAGGAAAGAAAGTCCAAGAAGCAGAGAAGGAAAGAAAAGGAAAACTGGGCTAAGAAACATCAGACTGGGTTAGATAACCACATGGGGTGGGATGAGATAAGTGGGGAGAGGGAATGTTTTTCTGATGCTCAATGTAATGATGAGACTTTAAGGTTCCTTTTCACTTCCAGAAGAATCTCCCGGGACACATAAGAAAGTATGAGAGAAAAAATGGTTTAATGTATGGGGTATGTATTAATCCCAGGACACAAGAAAGGATGGAACAGTTGTTAATTCCTGAAAAATACCATACAATGTTATTAAGACTTGCTCATGATATCCCGATGGCCGGACATCTGGGGAGGGACCGTATGTTAAGTAGGCTCCTGACTAGATATTTCTGGCTTGGGATTCATGAACAAGTTGCAGTGTATTATAAGAGTTGTCCAGAATGTCAACAGGTAGCAAAACTTAGGAGGAAAGATAAAGTTCCCATGCAACCTATGCCCTTATTTACTACCCCTTTTCAAAGAATCGCAATGGATGTTGTTGGCCCAGTACAAAAAAGTACGAAAGGGAATCAATATATCTTAGTAATATGTGACTATGCCACAAAATATCCAGAAGCAATACCCCTTCGAACTGTCACCACTCCTAAAATCGCTGAAGAACTAGGGAAGGTGTTTAGTAGAGTAGGCATACCACAAGAAATTCTAACTGATCGGGGCATGAATTTTTGTTCTCAGATGTTGAAACAGCTCTACCAGACCTTAGAAATTACATCCATACGTACCACTCCATATCTCCCGCAAACCGATGGGCTGGTTGAGCGTTTCAATCAAATTCTAAAAAAAATGATACAAAAGTTCACACAGGATGAAGGTAGACAATGGGATCAATATCTTCCATATTTATTGTTTGCCTATAGGGAGGTACCACAGGCTTCGTTGGGGTTTTCCCCTTTTGAGCTGTTGTATGGATGGAATCCAAGGGGTCTTTTGGATGTTGTAAAGGAATGGTGGGAAGATAAGTAGGGTATACAACAAAAGTGCCCACTTGAATACTTACAACATTTAAGGGACCGGATAGCAAAATACGCTCAACAAGCCAAGGCGAATAATCAGAAGCAACAAGTACAGCAAAAAAAGCTCTATGATCAGGGCACTAAGCCCAAAGAGTTTTCAGAAGGAGACCTAGTGTTGTTATTACTTCCTTCCTCTGAGAAAAAATTGCTGATGAAGTGGCAGGGTCCTTATAAAGTAACGAAAAAAATGGGGCCTGTCACTTATGAGATATTTTTACATGATAAATCTCAATACAAAAAACAAATTTTTCATGTAAACTTGTTAAAACCTTGGGTCGAGAGAGAGCTTAACTTGCATCTGTATGTGTACCCGGATACTGCGGACAGTGAGTTAGACATTGCCTACCAGAGACTGGAAACACACAGGGACATTGGTGACATCAGGATAAACCCCGAGTTGACACCCCAACAAACAGATGACATATTGGTTATGTTACAGCAGTATAAAAACATATTTAGGGGGACACCAGGAAGGGTAGAAGGGGAGAAACATGACATCGTGTTAACACAGAGTACTCCAATCCAGCTGAAACCTTATCATTTACCCGAAAAGGTTAGAGAAGCAGTAATATCCAAACTAAAAAAAATGCAAGAATTGGGTATTATACAGCCTTCCCACAGTGAGTGGAGTTTTCCGCTAGTGGTAGTTCAAAAGAAAAGATGGGGGAGTTTGTCTATGTCTAGATTTCAGACGAATGAACGCCATCTCCAAATTTGATAGCTACCCCTTGCCCCGCATTGATGATATACTGGACCATCTGGGTAATGCCCAATATTTCTCTACGAAAGATCTGACCAAAGGCTATTGGCAAATACCTTTAGACTCGGAAGCCAAAGAGAAAACCGCTTTTAGTACACCTATTGGCTTATATCAGTTCAAAGTAATGCCCTTTGGCCTTCATGGTGCCCCTGCCACCTTCCAACGGGTGATGGATAAAATTCTAGCCCCTCATGCCACTTACACTGCCACTTATCTGGACGACGTGGTAATTTTCAGTCCTGATTGGGAAACCCACCTAAAACATTTGGAAAATGTCCTTACAGCCATTTCCAACTCTGGTCTCACCATAAACCCTGGTAAGTGCACCATGGGGATGCAGGAAACCAAATATTTGGGTTTTTATTTGGATGTGGGTGTGTAAAGCCAGACAGTAGTAAAGTAGAGGCAATAGCATCCTGTCCTAGACCAAGAACTAAAAAAGATGTCTGGTGTTTCTTTGGGATAGCCGGATACTATAGACGTTTTATTCCTTCTTTTTCATCTATAGCTGGTCCTTTTGTCGGATTTAATAAAAAAATTTCAACCGGAAGAGGTACAATGGAACTCAAATAGTGAAGAGGCCTTTTGTTACATAAAAGCACAACTGTGTTCTTCCCCAATACTTTTGTATCCCGGATTTTACACGTCTGTTCATCCTACAAATGGATGCTTCTAATTATGGCATAGGCGCAGTGTTAACCCAAGTAATAGATGGTGAAGAACATCCAGTCATTTATGTTAGCCGTAAATTACATGAGCGTGAGGTTAAATGTGCCACAATTGAGAAGGAATGTCTATCCATAAAGTGGGCTATCAAGGCTTTTCGTTTCTATCTCTGGGGCGTAGAATTTGAAATTTGGACAGACCACAATCCCTTATGCTGGCTCCAGCATATGAAAGACAAAAATCCTCAGATTATGAGGTGGTACCTTTCTCTCCAACCTTATAGGTTTATGATAAGGCATCGTAAAGGAATGTTAAACAAAAACGCAGACTTTCTCTCTAGATATAGAATGGATGATTCTAACAATATAAACCCCGGGGAAATACAGATGACAGAAAAGGAACATGTCAACTTCCCTATTACATGTTAGGAATAGAAAGTTGATTGAACTTAAGGGTCCCCAGGGTGGAACCATGGAGAGGGTGGGCTGTGGTTCCACCTTTCAAAAAAAGAAAAAAAAATGAAAAAAGGGGGGTTTTGCTAGGATCAAATTGGGGGAGGAGTATGTGAGAGGGTTTTTTTCAACAAAAACCCCCCCTTCTTTGTTTTGTATTCTTGTATGTCTTTTGTCCTGTGGAATGAATGCTGTCTTTTGTGTCATTGGTGTTACGTTCTGTGTGGAGCAGGAGGGTGTTTTGACTGGCCATCCATCGCCCATTTAATTGTATTAGAGTCTCAAATATGTATTATTTCCATTTATATATTTTCTGAGAAGGAACACTGTATTTGTATCAAGGGAAAAGTACCTATATTGTTGTCAAACCCCCCTTATGGATCAGGTGTTTAGACCTGCTTGAACCCCGGTTTGTCTCAGTATTGCAAATGGGTATGAATGTTCTAAATCGTAGCGTCTATTTTGACAAATGGTGAAAGCACCACCGTTTACTGTCTGCTTCGAAAGGTTCTTTTTATAAGTATAGAAAATGTGCCCTGTAATGGCACAATGCCGCGGACAAGAGATTTAGTTAAAGGTTGTCCGCCTGCCAGAGATTTGTTTAGTATTTTGATTTTTCCTGCTGCACGAATGTGCGAACATTCGTGCAGATAGCGATCTCTAATTTTTTCCCTTCTCTCATTTTTTTTTTGTATGGTTCAGAAGTTTTGTGTCTCATACCTGAACAATGAACCGAGTGTATGACTAGAGTTAGAATGAAGGAATTTGCTGAAGTTGCAACACTCTTTCTGTTTTGGGACGCCTCGGCTTTGCTCTTCTCCTCTGCTCCTCTAAGGGCCGGCCGGCCGTTTCAGTCTTTCATTTATGCAGTGGGAGTGGGCTGAGCCAAGCGGCGTTGCAAAACATTTTCTTTCAATGTTTTTTTTTGTTAGCTATGTTCAGAATACTAAGGAGCATCAATATTCTGGTTGCCTATGATAAAAGCCTTATCATAAAAATCAAGAAATAATGCAGTTTGATTAATGTGTGTTCACGATCCAATCATATTTTAGTATTCCCATTATATGCCAGAACACTGTTCCTTTCAAGTCAGATGCGTTTAAGGTGTTGTACTGTGAACACCTCCGAGGTGAAGTAGCCTTGTCTTCTACTGACCTAATATTCTTTTATTTTATTTTGTCTACTGGTTTATATCGTTCTGTGATTCCAATTATTTTTATTTGAGCCGTGTTGTTCCTTTAATAAATGAAATGAAGAACAGAAGTATATGCTGGTTTTCAGAGCGTCCTTCTTACTAGCCCTGAGCCTTCCACAAGTGGCCTGAAAGACAACATCAGAGCAGAGAGAAATTGGGAGCCAGAAGACTCTAACACTTAAAGATAATTTGTTAAGATTATCTTACACTGTTTAAAGAATTTACTGAATATCGTGATTTTTGGTGTTTTACCTTTTTCCACCTTAGTACTAGTGCCCCAGAAGCAGTGCCTTTTTATGTTGGTGTGCAGTCCAGAATTCCAACTATATTTTGTGTCATATCATAAAGCTACCAGTTTTTCACAATTGCCATTTTTGACTCCTTTTTTGTAAGTTAGGTAAGTGAAATCTGCCTTTGAAATTCATGCCAGTGTAAGCCCGTGATGCCCTGAGAATACAGGGCACATGTTTTGCCATGTTTGCAGAAGCTCTCACTAATAAAACTGACTGGAATGAATCTGAAAGGGTTTGGTGCATTTAGAAGCTTTTTTTTTATCATATTGCTCATTTGCAAAGAAATTGTCTCCTCAAAGGTGAAGTACTGCCTCTACTTTTTTAAAAAAGGAATAGGAGTCTGCGATCAGAATGAGCTTTTTATATGTACTGAGTAAGTGAGTCCGTGCTATTTGTAACACTGTTCTTTTGTTTGTAATTTGATACATTTTAAATTAAGGAGAATTAGTTTGGTTTGACTTGCTTCTATTGTATCTTTTTTTTCTGGAGTGTTTACATAGCTCAGAGTTTCAGAAAGTGTCAAGATTTATTACACTACCTCAGCATTAATATATCCTGCAGTGGCACACTATCTTGTAAGGAACCTGTAAAGACAGGCACTTATGAGAATTCATTTTTATAGCTTAATATTAATTATAATAGCCAATTTCTTGTGTGCTTCTGCTTAGTCAATTCCTTTCTGGCACAATCAGTTGCTTTTTTGGTTTGCTTGTTTTGTTATATAGGCAGCTAGTTAGGGTCATAATACCCTACTTGGCTACCATCATATATGGGGAAATAAACTATGGCTTTTTCAATGTTGAAAAGTGCCAAACCATGTATTATTTATTGCGCCTCTATATTGCTGGTTTATTGGAGCTCTCTACGTTGAACCTCAAATTTTGACCTTTAATATTTTTGCAGTTGTTCAATGGACTTGCACAAAATTTGATTATATGTGATATAATGAAGATTTATCAGCAAGAGAAATAACAGCGAGTGCTAATTGCCGAAAACAAAATCTGCCATTAGCACTGCACCGAAAACCAAAACCAAGACCACACTATCAAAAGAAACCAAGCCATCTACCTAATGAGTTATATGGGGGGCTATGCCACCTGCACCCTTCTTTGAGGGGGGCAAGCACCCTGCACCCCCTCAAATAATTATAGTCCACTCTGGGGGCAGAAGGACACTGGGGTAATGAGGAAAACACCGGAGGGACTACTCGGGGAGGGACAACTTTCTGCTGGGGGTAAGAATCTTGGGGGAATGGAAGGGCATAAAAAATAAAATAAAACAATGTGCCAATCCAACACCATATAAAAAACACACCCACATGCAGTCCTGATCCCAGTACCATATGCATCAAGGGTGGCAACCCTAACCAGCACACCAAGTGGCCAGCTTAACAGTTACCTATTCAGTTGCTTTATTTATCATGCATAGTATTTCCTAATCAGTCCCTCACATGCTCTATTTTGTCACTTATACTCACTGTTCCTCATTATTTTGTCCCATACAATCGCTATTACTTCCCCCTCACTATTGTCTGAAGGTCACTCTTTCATTGAGCACAAAAATTGAGCCACTCATTTTGAGTCACTCAACTTGCATTGTCCATGTCACTGTATACCCAAACTTTTGCATGCATGGTCCCGTGGGGCAGATCTCTTGATGAAGCAAGTTTTGTTCTGGTTAGATGTGCAGATTCCAAGAAGTGCATAGTGAAAAAAATGTAAAAATCGCAGATTTTTGCTGATTTTCTGTCATCACCTCACACTCAGAAGGTTTGTAATTGTGGTCTGAATTTTTCAGGGTAGAAAGGACTTGGCCTGCACATATGTCTCTTACTTGTTTTGTGGAAAAAATATTAATCCATTCCAAAGTTATTAATGTTTAAAATGTCAGTTTCTGTCAATGGGCAGTACAGTCTTTTTGATAGATGTTTGGAATGAAAAAATAATTTGTTCAAATGCAAAAGGACCCTTTTTTGTTTGTGGCCAGTCTTTTTTCATGAGTGAAAATTCCTTTTTCATTTGACACTATCTTGTTTTCCATTTTGTTACCCCTTCCCAAATTCAAACTCCCCCAAAAATGGCATCCTGTAGAGATACCAAAACATGTACCTTGCTCGTAGGGACTCCATTAGCCAGATTCTACATGTTACTGTTGGAAAAAAGACCCCAAAATGTTTTTCATTTTAATATTTTATATCCTTTTAATTTTTGGTCAGTTGCTTCAGCTCTTTTCGTTTGGTCTTTTTTGTTAAAAAAAAGGATCTTGCGTGATGAAAAATAATTTTCTACTTGTTTTTTTGGGGTCTTCTTTCATTTGTCCTTTTTTGTTAAAATGAAAAAGGATCCCTTGCAAGGAAAAAAGATTTTTGACTTACTTATTTTCTGATTTTTTTTTTCATTTCAAGGGATCCTTTTTCATTTGATATTTTTGTTCCAATGAAAATGGATCCTTTATCACCGAAAATGATTTTGGATTTAGTTTTTTTGCCAATGCTTTGTTTGTTTTAAGGGATCCTTTTTCATTTGATAATTTTATTCAAACAAATTAGAATGCATTGTCACAGAAAATAATTTTGGACTCAGTTTTTTCCCGATTCCATTTTTCCTTTAAAGGAATTCTTTTTCATTTCCTTTTTCTGTTTGATACAGAAAAGGATTCCTTAAAATGAAAAAAGGATTTTGTAACATGTCCCCATAATTGTAGGCTGAATGTTATGCAGGGTCAGGGATTTTTTTATAACATGGGACATTGATAGAAATGGACCTTTATGCAATTTTATGCATTTGTTTTGTACTATTTATTGATATTATGAATGCAACCTCCTTTTTTAGTTTTGGTAAAAGAAACACCGTCAATCCCCATAGTAATATTAAGCATTCCCTGGTGTCTAGTGGCTTCCACCACCCTCCAATTGTCATCCTCATTATAATTATTTCCTTGGTGTCTAATGGCACCCGCACCCTTCGAGTGCCATGTCTGTTATAATTATTTCCCTGGAGTCTAATGACGCCCCCTACCCTCTGATTGCCATCTCTGTAATGCTTATGTATTTCCCTGGTGTCTAGTTGCATCCCCCACCCTCTGATTGCAGTTCCCATTATAATTAAGTAGTTTCCTGGTGTGCAGTGGCACCCCGACCCTCTGATTGCTATCCTTGCAATAATTCAGTATTTCCCTGGTGTCTGGTGGCACTGCCACCCTGCAATTGCTGTCCCTCTTCTTATTTTTAGTTTTTCTGGTGTCTAGTGGCACCCCTCACCCACCCTTGTCCCTCACCAACTGAAATAAAGAAAGTACTCTCTCAATGTATTTTTTTACTTGTAAAAAAGAAAATAGTCCCTTGCTGATCACACCCCCCCACCTCGATCTCCCACTCAACACCCACTATTCTGCACCTCCCAGACTCCACCTGCACTGTAACTCACCTGAACAGGTCCCAGGTTGAAGATCCTCTGTGCTATGGGAGTTACGTCTTGCTGCTGTAACTGTTGACTGCAATATGAGAAAGAAAAGTAAGTGCAATTCAATGGATTTCAGTGGATGTTTAGCTTTGTTGCATAACTTTGCCATTTGTTCATATTTTCACACCAAATCTTCAACATTCCCTTTCTGAGACCCCACTTCATTTACAATGTTGGTGGAATTTAATAAATCTTGCCTGAAAGTTGATTTTGTGTTCTCTTGGCAAATTTACCTTTCATGCAAGATTTCAAAATTCTCACTGCCCTTGTTCATGAGGTGGGGTCATAAGAAGACTACAGTATATTGGAAATTTGGGGACAAAATATGCTAAAATGGCAAAGTTATGTGCATCCATTGAAATTTGCCTATGCTCCCTCATAACTTTCATAATTTTAAATATTTTTGTGCCAAATGTTCAACATAGCCATTTCTTTACACCACCTTATGAATGATATAGCTGTCTTTTTTTAAAATCTGGGCCAAAATGTCTTTTCCTGCCTCTGGCGTGGAATTACATTACAGTGGTAAGGAATGATATTTCTGTGTGGATAGAACTTGAACTTGACATACCTTATTCTTGAGTGAGCCTGACAATCCAGTTTGAGCATAGTATCTTTATGGCATACTCAGTTAGGAAGAGAAGATAGACTTAAATACTTGGAGCAAGGAACATTCTTGAGGAGGGCAGGAAGTGTATTCCAAGAGTGTGTAACTGAAAAGGCAAAGGCCCTTCTTCCAAAGTCTATCTTCATCCTAGTGATTTTAAAGATCATGGACAGTAGATAAATGGGGTGAGGAGGCACTGGCAATGGGCTTAAGTTATGTTATCAGGCAGTCAGGTGCCCCTACTTGTGCACAGTTAGAAGCAGTGGAAACCAATGGTAACTGCATCTGTCTGAATGACTTACTATATTGAATTGTTCACAGTGATGGATGGGAAAGCACATGAGAGTACCGATCTGCAGAGTTTATTCAAAAAGCAGTATAAGGGGAGTAATAAAGAGTTGCTGTATGTTTAATATGGAATTATGACATAGTCAATCTCATGTATAATACAAAGAAGTGAGAGACCACTTTTTGTCTTGCCTGTGCACTTAAGCAGTGTTTGGAGTGGTCAAGTAAACTGATCTTGGGATCCACATTGAAAAATAGATAGGTAATATAATCACCTTACCCAAGGAATTTTGTTTCTCCCCTAAATATTTGAATACATTGATCTGTCTGATTGTCTCCCCATTGGACTGAGTGTGAGGGGGATGACAGAGCAGTTTAGGAGGCTCAAGGGACCAAAGTACTAACAGACAATCCTATTAAAATCTTTCTGAAGACTATATTAACCTTCTGCACTGTCAGAGCATGTGATATCAGCATACATGTACAAATGACAAACCCCACTACAACTCAGGAGGTCATTGACAAAGATGAAGAACAGTAGAGGGTCATGTGAGGTACCCCTATAATAATGGGTGCTAATTCAGATTTTTCTGCCATTTAGGAATATCAGTTAGGTGTGAATTTGAGGTAGTCATTAAAACTTTGACAGATTGGCAGGGACCAATACTGGAGGGTTTGAGAGAGAGTAATTTGTAGTACACCAGGTGAATACCCTAGATAGGTTAATGAACATGGCTTTAGTGATTTGATACATGCCCACTTGCTAATATAGGTAACTGCTGGCATTAAACAGGGCAGATAAAGTGGCATGACCAATTCTGAAGTGGCATTGCATTGTTTAGAGTGAAGGTTATGTTGGTCGAGGTACTCAGATAGTTGCGAGTTAGTACATTTCCCCCAAGAACATAGAGCAGATACATTAATTTCTATCACATTGTAGCCCATCTTCTTGTAGGGTAACAATCCTGCAACATCTTCAGATCACAGGTATTCCATCAGAGGTGAGGGAGAGATTTAGTAGGGCTCCGATATGAGTGCAGATGAGATGAGCTGCAAGGTGGACCAGCATTGACTCAAGGGAGTTTGAAATATGCCTTGAGTTCAGCAATGTATATAAGTTACTGTAGATTTCTTGTGGAAGGTGATTTTCCATGCATCTGCTGTGGATTACTATTTGTGGTGGTGTGACACAGTCCACAATGCGTATGACTCCTATATCCTTGTTCAAACTCAGGGCTATAATACTTATTAGCATTCATTGCTGAGCTCAGTGCTTATCCCCTGTAGTTCCTGTATTATATCCATGCTAAATGCTACTTTTTCACTGGCCCCATATATTTCCAAAATGTATAATTCCCTCCTTCCCAATGACACTTACCTTCCTAGTGTTTCATCATGCATGGATGTAGAGTTTTATTACTGTTTGTTTTCTTCTTTTTACTATTTTAAATATATATATAAATATTCCTTGCCACTATAATGTGTGTATATATATATATATATATATATATATATATATATACACACACACACATTATAGTGGCAAGGAAGTGCCAATATAGTTAGGGTTGAGTACCCCATTTAAGGTTAAATCTGAAATTTGTCAGCTTAATAACTTTGCAACCATAAGACAGATTTGCCTGAAATTTGGAATGCATGGTCTGGTATCACAGATCTCTGGGTCTGCCAAGTTTCGTTATGGTCAGATGTATGGTTGTGGAGTGACAGAGCACCACAAAATGCATAAATTATGCATTTTTGCACATTCTTTGCTCGTATCTACAGCCTGCACGGTTTGTGCGACTGGTCCGAAACCTGCAGAGAACATGCAGCCAGGGACCTCAATGTGCCTTTAGAAGATTTCATGAAAAAATATTAAACAGTTCAAAAGTTATTCAGAAAACAAGTTTTCCATTATAGTATATGGGAAAAGTTAACAAAATATGCAAAAGTGTCTCAAATACACTTTTTACTTTCGAAAATGACCCTTGTAGTGTCGCAAATAAGCCATCTTGTTTTCAGTTGGTGGTCACAGAAATGATTGGCATTTAAATTTGGGACCCTGTTGGGACACAATTCTTGTTGTGTTCACCTAGTCGAGCCCTGAGGATACTAGCCATGTCTTTTTTTGGGGGGGTACAACACCCCAGAATTGTGTTTTTTTAATTTTTGTAAAAAGTAGTGTCGTAAAGTACCTTCGCGTATGCAACACTTTCATGATTTTTTTTTTGTGAAAGTGTCGTGATTTGCTAAAGTACTTTGCGACACTATGGCCAACACAATAGGGAATCTTTGCCACCCAGCTGCAAAAGAACGGTTTGGTCTTTTGGGCTGAAATTTGGAAGGAAGAAGGCCAATATCCCACAGATGTGCCTTTTCATGGTTTGGTGACAAAATATTAGAGGGCTGCAAAGTTACAGCACTCACAATTTGACAATTTTTCCCATAGGCTAACATTACGGCATCCACTGCACCTTTTGAGGGCCTGTATCTCGAAAACGGTTCAAGATATGGACTTTTCATTGGAAGAATGCTTAGTCCCCCATTAGAGGGCTAAGTACAAAACTAGTCTGGAAAGTCATAAATAATATGAAATTTTAAATTTTTTTCATCGTTGTACAGTTCCTGAGCTATAAAGAATTTAGTATTCCAAGTGCTCATTTTCTGCTCCAAGGGCCATTATGATGCATACATTCTTTGTATTTACTGTGCTTCTGAATGCACCTTTTTGGGAAGAAAAGGGTGTGCATTTGCGTTATTGTTACCGTTAGCATTTCCGATTGCATTTCCGTTACCGTTTGCATTAGCATTTCCATTTACGCCACCGTGTGCGTTATCCTTTGTGTTTGCACTTGCATTTGCATTACTGTTACCGTTTGCATTTCCATTACCATTTTTATTTGCGTTTACCTTTGCGTCACCATATGTGTTACCATTTGCATTTACGTACTTGCTTGCATTTGCGTTTCTGTTTGTGTTACTGTTTCCTTTGGAGTCATGGCTGGTGTTACCATAACTGTTTGCATTTCCAATTGCTTTATCATTACCATTTGTATGTTCGTTGCCATTTGTGTTGCCCTTAGCATTTGTGTTTTCAGAAGCGTTTCCATTGTCGAGTGCTTTACTGTTTCCTTCTGCGTCGCCGTTACCATTACCGTTTGCGTTTCTGTTACCGTTTGCACTTTTGTTACCGTTTGCATTACTGTTTGCGTTTATGTTGCTGTTAGCATTTTTGTTACCGTTTACTTTACCATTTCCGATTCATTTACATTTGGGCTTGCATTTCTTTTACTGTTTGTGTTATCGTTTCCATTTATGCCACCTTGTGCATTACCGTTTGCACTTGCATTTGTGTTACTATTAGCTTTACTATTTTCTTTTACCTCACTGTTGCCATCACCATTTGCATTAACGTTACTGTTTGTGTTTTTGCATTTGCACAGTGCAGTGCAAAACATTGTTTTCACAATTTTTCTACACTGTCTTCTGTGACGTGTAGCATAGCCAGTGTGTGGTTGATTGCTCTGAAACTTGCCAACTGAAACACATTTGCTCAAGGAATATGCCAGTTTTTGTTTGGCGAATAAATGTTGTTCCATTCCAGAGCTTTTGCCATTTGAATTTTGCCCCCTCTCAGTTAGAGATTTTTTTGGCCAGCAGGTCTGCCATTTTACCACATTTTCGGCTGTGATTTCTGCCATTTTGAGGTGGAAGACTTCCTAAAGGTGCAGAAATATAAAAATGGAATATCTCTGGAACGGTTTGGTCTTTTCATATGAAATCTGTAGGGTGTTGAGTGAATGTCCTGGGGATGTGAATAATGCTGTTTACATGTTGAAAAAATAAACTGCTGCAGATATACTGCATGACACAGTTAACATTTTGCACATCGCATTCTGCATGGTGCTACTGGCTTGACATTTATAGTTAGGTGGTCCTAGTGGAACAGAGGTGCCTTGCAGTGGTTTGGTGTGTAAAACATTAACAGGTGCTGAATTATGCCACTCTGACGAATGAAAATGTGGTTCATCATACTTCAATAACTTCTGAACCATGTGTCCAATTTGCCTGGTATTTGGAATGTACACAGATTTGTAATACATCTTTGACTGTCACAATGTTTGGGTCACTGGCACTTACAGTTGCTGAATTGTGCAAGTTACTTTGCTCGTGACATTGTGCAACAGTTGAACTGATGTACACACATTTCTGGACACATGGTGTACTATGGTACATGTCTTCTTTTGACAATTTTTGGTTCCTCTGGATATATGGTTCTTCTGTAGCGAAGTGGCAAAAATGTTCTTTTCGGCACTCCTGCTCAGTTTTCCCAGCATGATGCTGTGCAACTCTTGAACAGATTCAGATATTATTTGTTATGAAGTTTGTGGTATGGTACATGCCTTCATTTACCAATTTTCATTTCAGTCAGTCATACAATTTTTGCACAGCAAAAGTGACAAAAAGTTCACATGGTGGACGCACGAGGCCCAAAGGGCCCCACACTCCCACCACCACATTCGATTCACTATTTATAGTGCACATTCTCAAAAAGAAGGGAAATTATTGGCAAAAAAATCAGTTTAATGCATCAGTTAGGGTTGTTCCACAGTGACAAAAGCAAGGAAATTCGGTGTTAGGGTTGCCAGCCATTCACCCCACACCCCGGCCCTACAACAGGCATCAAGGTGTGTGTTGGGGTTGTCGGTCCTAAGTCTCACCCCATTCTCCTATACTGCACCACCTCAGCTTATTTACACATGGAATGGGGTAAGAGTTAGGGCTGATGACCCCAATGCATGCCCCGATGCCTGCTGGTGGGGGTGGAGTGGGCATGGGGTGCAAGGGGTGGCAACCCTAACACTGAATTTCCTTGCTTTTTTTGCTGTGGAACAACACTAACTGATGCATTAAACAGAATGTTTTTGCCATTAATATATATACATATATATTGAACTGAGGTAACAATTAAGATAGTTGCTGCCCACTGGTAGCCAAATGTGTTTTTGTCAACAAACCTCATGAGATCACAAAAATGAGGATGCTGTGCATCTGTACGTGGTAATTACAGATGACTCCTTTGTTGTTGGCATCATGGCCACCATACCTTGACAGTGGGTTGGGTGACATGATAGGTCAGACTTAACTGACAATGACTCTGTTTCAGCCACACATTGCACCTGATCACATCAAGTCTGCTGGTGATGACATTGTAAAAGATGGGCTGCTTTCCAAAGGACCAGAGGTGGAAGAGTGCTTTAGCCCTTATATAGCCCATGATGTTGGGAGTAGTGATATAGACCGTGATTCTGTCAGTGACAGTGGGAGTCAAGGGAACCTTGCCAGCAGGAGGTATAGGAGTTGGGATAGCAGTATATGTGCCCTGTAGTATTTAAGAATAATCAAATGGATAGCTGATGCTGATCAGTGGTAAGCTGAGTTTGAGAAAGGATAAGAATTAAATATTCTGAGAATCTAGGCAAGAACAATATGATATGACAATATTAACAGTTGTGATAAAACATCTTTCTGAAGTGACCAATGTTGGTGGGCATCTGACAAAATACAAAGTCATGTTAGCCACTGTAGATCAAATAACTGATATTATTGCAGATAGACTTGAAAGTACACATTTTGGCATGACAGCACTACCAGATCCCAGATATAGCAGATATCTGCATTCACCCCGGATGTATCAACTATATTAACAGAAACTGTTGCTTACATTTCAAAAAGAGCAGCACAGACATTGTGAAGAAACAACCAAGAAATAACCTTCTCCCATTTGTACTGCTCCTCCTACTCCTCAGTTGACATTGGATGCTTCCAGTGACAGCATGAAAGACAATTTGGATTGTGATAATGTGGAAACAACAAAGATAACGTGATTTTGCATGATGGCGGCAGTGTGTGAGCTGCCTGAGATGCTTTAGATCTGTGAGCTCAAAAATTTTGTTTTTAGCTTGTTTGTAGATTTTATTTATTGTCATTTATTTCTTTAAGTTGTTTTGTCAGTTGGTTAGGGCATTCAGGTGATTTATCTAGATTCAAAGCATATTGTTCAGTAATGAGATTAGCCTGCTCCTATAGTTTAAAGTTTTACTTGAACTGTTAGTGACCTTAAAATCTGATAAATCCTATGAATTAGGGCCAACGCTATAGCTGTGGTGTTTGTTCAATGTCTTTTTGTGGTTGCGACTGGCAAATTAAAAACCGCAATTAGCTTCCCCTCCAATTAGACTGTAGAAACTGCAGTGCAGTGCATTTTTTGGAGCGTTACTCTGGGACTCGAAATTTGACGGAGAGTTTTTAGTTTTGGAAGCCTTTGCATTTCTTTAAGTGATTCGAATATATCTAGCAGGACTATGGAGTGAAAATTTTCTTTCTGCACTGTTTGAATCAGCATTGGTATAGTATGGTGGGAGTGCACTAAGTTCTTATGCTGGTTGTGGGCTTTTTTCTCCATGCTGCTTGCTTGTGGTATTAACATCAGAGTGGTGAGAGCTCCCATGATTACAGGTGCGGCATATGAAGGAACAGTGAGTAGCGGTCATTTTTCTCCTGGAGCAGATGCTGATGTGGTGAGAGCGCATTCTACTTTAGTGTGCAGAGGACAAAAAGAACAATTGAAGATTCTCTCTCCCTTGGGATTTTTAGGTAGGTGCTCCTTTCCTCCTGGAGTGGATGACTGGCAGGGTTTTGGGTTGTTTAGGGGGGAATATTTGGGGTCTGGACCGGAGGGTTCTTTTCTCTGTGGCTGTAGGTGAAGGGGGACTCATGCAGCTGGTGGGCAGCTGAGGTCTGAGATTCCCCTCCTATATGGCATTTTAACTATTATAGGTCTGTCACTCCAGTAAGGGGAAGGTTGCTACCTACCTTTAGGGACATGGCACCAAAATAGGGATTTGTGGCTGGAATTGGTTTGCAATTTAGAGGGAACACAGAGGGACTTAGTGTATGATGGTGAGTCCTTCTGGGCATTCTTAAGGCTTTCTGTGGGGGAGCTATTGCTTGCTCCTTAGGGGCCTGTATTCTCTGATAGCAACAACCTTTTAGTTTAGCCCTGAAATTGGTGTCTTGGCCTGAGTCTTTGAGTGTTTTCGTTGAGGAGGTGTTGGAGAAGAAGGAAAGCAGAATTGGTCCATTAGTTTGGAGGAATTATTTGGTGACCGGATTGGGAGAGGGTGAGAGCCCCTCCCATTTCAAGAAATATTTCATTTGTACTCCCAGGATATTCTATATATTATGACACTGACCTATTGTTACCATCTTGGGACTTGCAATATTTGACTTTGTTTTCTAGAACTGTGAGATGGTGAGAGCCTTTCTTGCCCAAAATACTTACTGAACTCTTGGACATTTTATATTTGGATATTTTGTTATTATTCTTTTGTTTTTTTGTTTAAAATTTTGTTTTTGTGTTTTTTTTCTGTATTTTATTGTAATATTGATTTGGCTTTTGGTGGTTTAGATTTTTGTTTTGCTGAGTTTCCCCTGGTGTGAGTGTGTAGGGATTCTAAAAGAAACTATAGGGGTTTAAAAGTGATTCATTTTAACACATGTAGAAGGCCTGCCCCCACGGTCATACGCTATTCATCCTCCACTCTTCGTGCCCTCTGCCCTTTCTCCCCCTTACCATTACAGTTGTTAACATACCAGTGCTGTAGAGCACTGGGTATTGTGTGAAGGGGAGGAGGCATTTTGGGGGATGTGAACAGTGGAGGTCAAATGAACGGAGACACCGTATTGGGGTAGTGGAAACCATAAGATGCCCTGGGGTGAAATGGACTCTGGAACAAGGTCATTCTTGTCTGGTCTCCATACCTAAGGGCACCACCAATGATGTTGGGCAAGTGGTCTGTTCAGCTCCAGAGGCCCGTCCAACCCGGGTGGTGTTGTGCAATGCCAGATCCATAAGAAACAATACTGCAGTTATTGCAGATCTTGTTGAGTCTGTGGATCTGGCATGCATTGCTGAGACCTGGCTGGATGAAAATGCTGGTCCAATTTTGGATGCAGCAGTTCCAGCTGA
Organism: Neoceratodus forsteri; assembly: GCA_016271365.2. Taxonomy (NCBI): domain Eukaryota; kingdom Metazoa; phylum Chordata; order Ceratodontiformes; family Ceratodontidae; genus Neoceratodus; species Neoceratodus forsteri. Next base: position 601,251,552 of record CM057449.1, on the reverse strand, counting down.
GTACTCGGTATTACACCACCCGAGGTTGGACCACAGAGGGGGTTGCGGTCTGTTTCAACACCAATCTTGGCCTCACAAGTGTACCAGTAGAGGGAGCTAAGTCCTTTGAGTGTACTGTAGTGGCAGGTGTGGGTTGCAGAATTGCTCTCATCTATCATCCACCAGGTGATGAGAAGCATTTTCTGCAGGAAGTAGCAGACTTTGTCATCGACATGGCATTTGAGTCACCCAGGCTGATGGTCTTAGGTGACTTCAATGCCTGGGTCAATGATGAACTCTCACAGTTTGGATGACACTTGCTCCAATTAATGACATCTTTGGGCCTTACACAAGTGGTTACTTCTGCCACTCATAACAGTGGTCACTCCCTGGACTTAGTCTTCCTCCTGGGGATTGAGGCCTTTGACTTGGGGGTGGAACCTGTTGGTTGGTATAATCACTACACAATGGGGTTCAGTTTCTACACCTCCCCTTGTAGGCCTACCCCTGTGGAGATGGTCAGGTACCAGTCTTCGTGAGATGTTAGCTTTGCAGGCCTGGCAGTGGTGTTTGACCTAATGGAGTTCTCTGGAGTGAGCAGTGATCCTGATGTGTTGGTGCTGGCCTATAACAGGGCCATTTCCTGGGCTCTGGATCTAATTGCTCCTGTCCATGTTCTTCCTCTCCCCCTTCAACCTCGGTCTCCATGGTTTAATGGGACCTTGAGGGAGATGCGGTGACAAGGGTGAAGATTAGAGCGTTGTTGGCAGACATTTGCCCTTGATGCTGACCATCTTAGATTGATGGAACAGTATCAACTCTATCATCCCACAATCTCCCATAAGAAGGCAGAGTTCCTGTCCAGGGAGATTGCAGCTGCTCAGAACCAACTAGTTCAGCTTTTTTGAACTGTTGACAGACTGTGCAACCCAGCCTGTCTGCAGGTTTGGAAAGCTTTTTCACAAGTGGAGTGTGATGAGCTTGATCGCTTCTTTGTAGCTAAGGTGGCCAACATCAGGGCAGTACTCCAGCCTGCACCCTGTATGGGAGAAGCTATAGATAGGCATCTGGCCACAGCCTCTAGTATCTCCTGGAATTCCTTTGACCGGCCTGAGTTCATTGATGTCATTAGGATTGTCCAGAGTATGCGCTCTACATGCTGTAGTTTGGACCAGATCCTCACTTCCCTGATAAAGGGTTGTCATGATATTATCATCCCAGTCCTAGCATGGATAGTCTGGTGCTCCTTGGATATGGTTGGGTTTCCTAGCTCCCTGAAGAAGGTGGTGGTGATGCCCCTCCTGAAGAAAGCTTCCTTGGACCCTGACTGCCATGCTAACTACAGGCTGATCTCTAACCTTCCTTTTGTAGGGAAGATTATTGAGAAAGTAGTGGCCATACAATTGGAGAACCATTTAACCATCCATGACATCTATGAACCACTCCAGTCTGGTTTTCGAAAGAGGCATAGTACAGAGACAGTGCTGGTTCAGGTGCTCAATGACCTCCTGATGGCTAGAGATCAGAAAAGCTGCTCCATCTTGGTTCTTCTTGATCTCTCTTCAGCCTTTGACACTGTGGACCATGAGGTACTTCTCAAGCGCCTAGAGTTCATTTGTGGCCTGTCAGGCACAGTCCTCAGTTGGTTTAGATCTTTCCTCACTGACAGAACCCAGAGAGTGGTGTTGGGGATTAATTCTTCCTGCCCAGTCTCTCTGTCATGTGGGGTTCCCCAGGGCTCAGTGTTGTCCCCCATGTTGTGCGCAGTGTATATGCTGTCCCTCGGAGACATTGTAAGAAGGTATGGGCTGAGGTTTCATTGCTATGCAGATGATACCCAGCTCTACCTATCTTTTGCACCCGACCAGGATAGAGCTCTCTCGGTTTGTAATAGCTGCCTCACTGAAATCCAGTGCTGGATGAATTCAAGCTGGCTGAGGTTGAATTCGGAGAAGACTGAGGTAATGGTTGTGGACCCATGTCACAAGGTAGAGAGGACAGGAGCTGGTCTACCCTCAGGTTTATATCTGGGGGGTGTCCAGCTCCCTACCTCCAAACAGGTGCAGAACTTGGGGATTTTTGACAATGAGCTGACACTGTGTTTGCAGGCGTCAGCAGTTGTCAAACTTTCCTTTTATCATCTTAGGAACATTGCCGGGATTAAGCACCTTGTTCCGCCCAGCGATCTGCCTACATTGATCCATGCTTTTGTAACCTCATGTATTGATTATTGCAACTCCCTTTATCTAGGGCTTCCTGGGGTTAATATCCACCACTTGCAGCTGATGCAGAATGTTATTGACAGGTACATCTCGTGCCTGTCATATTTCTCTGGTTCTGCGTGATCTGCACTGGCTGCCAATACAGTGGTGGATCACCTTTAAAGTTAGTCTTTTGACTTACAATGTCCTACACAGACAGGGCTCGGACTACTTGAAAGAGCTTCTGGTCCCCTATTGCCCTAAGTGATCTCTCCGCTCAGTGGACGAGGGGTTGCTAGAGATTCTGAGGGTTTCTTTAAAATCTTCAGGGGCTCATGCTTTTATGTATTTGCCCCTACCCTCTGGAATTCTCTACCCCATCTGCTTCATCAGTATGTGTCCATGGAGGAATTTAAAAAGGCCTTAAAGACCTATTTATGGTCTAAGATCTATTCTAATTGACTAATGTGATGTTATGAGCTCAGATTGATGTCAGACTGATGTTTTACTTGTTTTATCTGTAATTATTGTAAGGCACTTGAATTTGAGAAAGGCATGGTATAAATAAAGTTTTTTTATTATTATTATAACTTACCTGTCTTGTCAGAATTTGATGGGCTCACTATGTCTAGACAGTGGGTCAGCTAGATAAGCCTCAATCATGTACTCTAGGAGGTATCTGTATCTTCTTCCACAACATCTACAGTAGTAGCCACAGACATTGCTAGCTATTTCCAGATATTTCATGAAATTTCTGAAAAGTTTCTCTCTGCTGCCCCTACTGTGGAAATGTAGAAAGCAGGAGATACTTCTGAAAATATCACAGAAATTTCAGGAAATAGCTGGCAGTGTCTGTGGCTGCTACTGTAAGTGGCACTAGCAGTCAGTGTCATAAAGCTACCACATGTCCTTTGTTTTTTCCAGATTGTCACAGTCCAATTGTCTTTCATGTTGTCATTGGAAGCATACAATGTCAACTGAGGAATAGGAGGAGCAGTACAAGTGGGAGAAGGTTGTTTCTTGGTTGTTTCTTCTCAATGTCTGTGCTGCTCCTTTTGAAATGTAAGAAACAGTTTCTGCTTAATATAGTTGATACATCCAGGGGGAATGCAGATATCTGATATATCTGGCATCCGGTAGTGCTGTCATGCCAAAATGTGTGCTTTCAAGTCTATCTGCAATATATGTCAGGAACATCTCTGCCACTTCCTTAACAAATATAGCATCTGGCTTATGATGCTTCTGAAATGACATGGTTGAAGTAGTGGTGTTACTACCATTTCCTCCACCACGCCATCATTGCTGTCATTCTCACCACTTCCAACAGTGCCATCACCTTAGTGACCATTGCCACTTGTCTTGATTTGTTGGTTTTCTTTGGATGATCTGAAGTAATTATGCATGTGCCATTTAAGTAGTTCATGTTTATTTTGGTAAACCCATGGTTTTCACCAGGATAAAATGTTCTGAGATAGAGACATTAAACACACTGTTTAGAAGTTCACACAACATGTAATTCAATATACAGGCCACAGTACAGTGCTTTTTATAAGAGTTATAAAATACATTAGATTAAATATACATTATTTGAAAAATGTGTTTGCATGAGTTGTAGAGACTGCACGAATGTACACTGCAATGTTGTTCAAGTAAACTCACAAGGAAGAATCACAGGGGACTCTGTCATGCTAAGGGTTGCTGATTCAGCACTGACATCTTTGGTGACCTGTTTAAAAGGTGTCAGAAATAGAACATGCTATTGAAGCATACACCGCTGCACCCAGAACAGATATTTGTCAAGGACCATATCATTGAGTTCCATTGACCAGACCACAGCTTTCTGGTTCACCGGTCTCACCACCATGTGGAAGACAGAGTTCCACCCTGTCATTACATCTATATTAATTAAACTGCAGAATACTGGTTTTCTGCTGGTACTGGTGGAGAAGTTCTGTATGTTTGTGGGAATGATGGAAATATCTAGTGATGTCCTGTACAGTCAAGTATTCTTTTTCAGTTGTGCAGTGTTCGCCAAGAACATGACTCACCACCAGATTCAGTGTAAGTGTAAATAAGGCACTTGTCAGAAATCCTCATCATTCATGACCATCATCATGTTATCCCATTGGCCATCATGAGTATTCCGATCTTTGTCTCATCAGGGTATATCCAGATATTCAGAAGAGAGTGGACAAACAGCAGAACACTTTCCTCACTGTGATTTCTTTCAATGACTGGCATAATAAGTAAGGCAGTTCCTCTTCTGCTGTGCCTCTATGAGGCTGTCTGCTTTAATATTACTCCTGTAGGAGCTGGCTGTGGTCGAGGTGTGGTGGGAATGGTGGTGGTGCTGCATAGTGTGGACACAACCAAATGGCCAGTGAGACATTGGCAGCTTTGACTTACACTATGGCTGCTGATATCACTTATGAAATGTACATAAGCTCCCCCACTCCAAGCCCCTTCTCCATAACCAGTTGTGTGATTTATCACAATCTGCATGCATACTAACTGGTTTATACTAAAGAGAGTATGCCTAGAAAGTGTAAAGCATAATGGAATGTTGTGTTTGGTCTTCAGGTCATGCAACAGTTTTAGGAAGTGGGTGTACTCTACAATGGAGAATGGTTGAAGATCAAGATTAATCATCCCCCTAACCAGTTGTGTGATTTGGACATAACTTGAGTAAGTTGGTAACAGTTTTGTGTGGATGTATAATAATTTGAGCAGTGAAATTTGTTTTACCACAAATTCTGGACTCATGATAATATTGAAGCACACACTACTACTCCTGGATGGTGGTTGGAGGGTACATTTGAAGTAGCACCAGCACCTACATCTGTTGGCTGCTGTAGCTGTCATGGTGGTTGCATGAGTTGAACAAAACGTCTTATCCTACCACCCAAACATGACTGTCTTTGCTGCTCATGGCTTATGTGACTGGAGCGGGGCTTGTGAATCAATGTGACTGTTAAGGAAGATACTATGTTCAGATTTTTGATAATCAGCAGAACACAGGCTTCCAATATCTGGGTAGACTTACCCTGGCAGATCTTTCTGTCATAGACTGCAGTATGTGCTTCCACATTGCAGCATAGCTCTATGTTTTTTAGCTACATGATAGGACAGCTGGGGTTCTTTGAGAGCATTATACAGTGACTGTGAGACGATTTCATTTTTCTGCCATGGTGGAATGAGATGCCTGGGCTGGATGCACTGGAGGAGCAGCACTAGCACTAGGATTACAATGTGGTTGATCATCTGGGGGCTCAGTGGGCCTGGTCCTTAAATTTCCCTCCATGTCCAACTTGTTTCTTGCTGTTCTCTTTTAGATTATTTGTGTTTTAATCTGGCTATCACCTCCAGTGATGGTCTCCACACTTCTGTATCACAGTCATCATCATAATTTGTTGGTCTACCTGACAACACACTTTAAACCAACTCCACCTCATCATCATCCTCTCCTGCATGTGCTTTCTCATTTACTGCTTTCTCATCTCCTCTTTCTTCTTCTTCCTGCTTCTCTTCATCTTTGAATTATTCTTCCTCCTCCCATGCCCCTCCATCTCTGTGTTGCATGACTTTTCAGACTTTTCCTGACACTTTGACAACTCTTTTTCATGTGCATCTTCTTCTTCCTCCTCTAGCACCTTACCCTCATGCCCCACTGATCCAACTGCTCCTCTTCCATTTCCTACTTAATGGCATGCTCCTTAATCATTAGCTGCTTTGGTGGTGGTGGTTCTTGTTTAAATATATAAAGTTGCCATGTTGCTATACATTGCTATACATTTTCTCACACACAGGAGTACACATGCTCAAGAACTGGGTGGTGCAGATATAGTACTCTGGATCACCAAAAAAAGAGTGAGAAGCTGCATTCTCTTACTGAAGCTTGCTAAGCAGTGTCAGAGAATCCAGCCAGATGATGAGTTGCAAAAGCTGATCAATACAAAACCATGAAAAGTGTTCACACTCTACCAGTACTTCGACTCAGAACAAGTCTTCGACAGGGACAATTTTTTGAAATTCATTTCCCAAACCAAAACAATTACACTTTTTCCTTTGGTGATAAGATAACAGTGGTATCAGTGGCAGATAGTGATGTTGCGAAATAAAATTTTGCTGATGAAATTGCCATGAAATCAACAATTTTGCCTCATGAAGCATTTCATGAAATTGTGCCATTTCGCGAAATTTTTTGCTGGGTGCAAAATTCCAACATTTTGCCAGCGGAATGTAGAATTTCACTACAAAATGCACAATTTCACCCGAAATGGCAAAATTTCACCCGGATTTTACCATTCTGCAGGCAAAATTTCACATTTCATGGGCAAAATTTAGCCTTTCACAACTGCAAAGTATTTTGCGAAATGCACACATTTTGCAAAATATTTCCCCTAATGAAACTTTGTAATTTTGCACATCTCTAGTGGCAGACCCATACTCACATCACCTTTCTCACTGAACTACTGAACAGCAGAACTGGTTAGGTAATGTTACTGATGCTGATGCCTTATTTGGGTGCTGGTGAGGGGCATCTATGGTGTTTCAAAGCAGACTGGCAATCATTTATGTGCATGGTGCAGAGATGGTTGTAGTTTTGTAGGTGTCATTCATACTGTCAGCTGTATCATGTTGTTCATACAAGAGGAATTGTGGTGTCCTTTCACAGATTTGAATGGATCTCATAAATTCCCATAGGTAAGGGACATCAAAGTACTTGATGGAGAAAAAGTTGGACACTTGTCTGAGTCTGATTTGCTCTGGGTGCTTTCATCACATGATGCATTGGATAACTGGGAATGGCTAGGGAAGTTAATGCTTACAGTGGCTGTGGAACCAGTTAATCTGAGGACAAATGAGACAACTTTCTGTTGAGGGATTATTACACAGTTGTCACTCCCAGCATCAGAATGACATTGATGCCAGGCCCCCTGATTAGTAATTTTCCATGTGGGTATTGCAAATTTTGTTGAATTCCATCACCTTCAGTAATCCATATTGAAAAGATCTTTCATGGTATGTGACTTTTTATAACTGCATCTAGTGCTGTGTTAAAATAACATTTCTCCAGCACAATAAGCATGCAAGCCACAATTTGATTTCCATAAACTATCAGAATTCACTTTGGCAACTTTCATGAACTTCAAACTTAAAATGGTGGAATTAATGCATGTATCATGGATTTATGTATGACATTGTGAAATGGAATTACATAGAACAGATCACTTTGTTTTGGGAATTTTGGGGGGGAGAGAAAAGGAAAGGAAGAGGGGAAGGAAAACTGAAAGCAGATACAGAAAGTCAGAAAAGGAGTGGCAGAGTGTGAGATGGAAAAACTGTTATGGGGATAAATTGTGGATGTGGAAATATGTTCTCCATGGTGCAGAGGAAGCAGTAAGGTGGGGGAAGCAGCTAGTAGCAAAGATAAGAAAGGAAGGAGGGGGAGCACAGGTGCAGGGGATGGAAAGGTGGCAATCATAGTTAAGGGTATTCAATGGGGAAGGAAAAGTGGACCCAAATGCAAGCAGGAGGGGGTCTGTATGCTAGGGATGACAGCTGGGAAGGTGGGCCCAAGAATAAGGGAAATAGTAAGGGAGGTTGGAGGAAAACCTAATTTATTTATACATTTGGGAACCAATGACCTAACTGGGGAGGAGGTTCAGGTAGTGCAAAGTAGGTTAAGGGAGTTAGGAAAGATCTGCAGGGAGGAAGGGAGTCTGCTGGCCTTCTCAGAGATGATACTAGTACCAAGGGCCAGCACAGCCAGGAAAAGAAGAATAGAGGATTTTAATGACTGGCTTAGGAAATGGTGCAGGGAGGAGATGTTTATCTGTGTTGGGGACCTGGTCAAACAAAGTACTCTTTTCACCAGACAGGCTACACCTCAGTAGGGAGTGTTTGAGGGTCCTCAGGGACAAACTGGGGGAATACATAACAATCACACTAAATTTAAACTACTGGGGGGCTGCAGTCATGCAGACCCACAGACTCTGAGAGGAGGAGGTCAGTGAACCTCCCCCTCCCCACAGTGATGGATGAGGTCTGGTGGGAGAAGGTATAATGGGTGAGAACACAGTTAGCAAAGAATGGAGGGGGTGAGGAACACATAACAAGGGTACATGGAGGGGTGCACACAGAGGGAATAAATGTGAATAGAAGAATAGAGGAAAGAGAAGGAAGGTCAGATTCTAGGTGGAGGGTGGTGTGTCTGAATGCGAGGAGTCTTGGAAACAAGATGGATGACCTGCAGGTACTATTAGTAGACAGGAGGGTGGCAATAGCTGTGGTAACCAAGACTTAGGCAACATCACACCATGAACTGAACGTTGCGATCCCTGGATATAAACTATAAAGAAGGGACAAGGTAGTCGGGAAGGGGGAGGGGTGGCAGTTTATATCATGGAGGAAATAACTTGCACAAGGGAGGAGTCAGATAAAGAGGAGGTGAAGGCATTATGGGTTCGGTTAAGGTCCACTAGAGGGAGAAAGGTGAGGTTGATGTGGTTTACAGACCACCCAATCCAGATGAGGAGAGGGACAGGGAACTGAGCTCACAAATATTGGAAGCTGTGGGGAAAAGAGAGATGGTAATTGTGGGTGACTTCAACCTGCCCAAGGTGGACTGGAGCATACCCTCCACATGTGCTAGGAGACAGGTGATTCTGGAATGACTGCAGAGTGGGTTCCTGGCTCAGGGCATCACTGAACCAACAAGAGCTGAGGCAATTCTTAATCTGGTGCTCACAAATGTGGAGCATATATAGGAAATATGGTCAGGGAGCCACTAGGTGGAAGTGACCATTGCATAGTGTGGTTTCAGTTGGATATGGGCAGGGAAAGCATCTTGACTAAGACCAAAATCTTGGATTTCAGGAGGGTGGATTTCAGGAAAATGGGCAAAGTGCTAAGGAGCCATCTGGTGGGCATCAGAGCAGATATGGGGGTGGACCAAAGGTGGTCCATCATTAAGGAAGGAATACTAGTTGCCACAGATGAGTGTGTTAGGCTCAGGGAGAAGAACACAAGGGCCAAAGTATCCAGCTGGTTATGTCCTGGGATTGCCCAGGCAGTAAGGGAAAATAGTTTGGCCTATAGAAAATTCAGGAAGACTAAGACAGAGTTGGATAGGGAAAATTAGTTAAGGTTGGCTAGTGAGGCAAGTAAGGAAGTCTGGTGAGCAAAGGCACAGAAGGAGCTGCAGATAGCTGAAGGAATTAAGACGGGAGAGAAGGCTTTCTTTTGCTATATAAGTGAGAAAAGGGACAAGAATGAGTGGATTGTTAGGCTTAAGAAAGGGGTGGAGTGGGTGGAGGATAATGGGGAAAAAGCATAGATGCTAAATGAATACTTCTGTCCTGTTTTCACCAGGGAGAAGGATGGACCCATGCCTTCTGGAGGGAAAAGAAGAGTGGGGGGGTGGGAAACACAGATGTAGCGATAGAGGAGGATAAAGTGAGAGAGGGGCTGCTGGCATTGAAGGTGGAACGATCACCTGGCCCAGACAGAGTACATCCAAGTGTACTAAAGGATCTGGCTGGGGAGCTGGAATGGCCACTGGCAGACCTTTTTAATAGTTCACTAGAGTCATGCATGGTACTGCAGGACTGGAGAACAGCACATGTAGTGCCCCTCCACAAAAGCAATCCCAAGGATGACCCAGGGAATTACAGACCAGTCAGTCTGACCTCCATTGTGGGCAAGCTCATGGAGACCATACTAAAGGAAAGGTTGGTGGAATATCTGGAGGAGCATGGTCTCCAGGATGCAAGGCAGCATGGGTTCATGGGGGGAGACTGTGTCAAATGAATCTTATTGACTTCTTTGACTGTGTCACTAAGAAAGCAGACAGGGGCCAAGCGGTAGACATCCTCTATCTTGATTTCACCAAGACCTTTGACTCTGTGCTCCACAAAAGGTTGATCAGGAAGTTGGTGGATCCTGGGGTTGGGGAAAAGATGGCCAGATGGGTGGAAAACTGGCTGAGGGACAGAACCCAGAGAGTGGTTGTGGGGGGAGAGTTATCTGGCACCAGAGAGCTGACCAGTGGGGTCCCATGGTGTTCGGTGCTGGGGCTGGTGTTGTTCAATGTCTTCATCAGTGACATTGGGGATTGCATTTAGGGCAAAATGTGACTATTCATGGATGGCACCAAGCTCTGCAGGAGAGTGGAGACAGCTAAACTGATACAGGACCTACAGGAAGATCTGGAATAGCTGGGGAGGTGGTCCATGATCTGGCAGCTTGACTTCAATGCCAAGAAATGCAAAGTTATGCATATTGGAGCCAAGAATCCCATGACAGAGTACTACCTGGGTGGAGTCTGAGTATCTGCATCAGAGGAGGAGAAGGACCTGGGAGTGATGATCATTAGTGACCTGAAGCACTCTACACATTGCAAGAAAGCAGCAGCAAAGGCAAACAAGATGCTGGGATGCACATCTAGGGGGATCAGTAGTAGGAGAGAGGAAGATATAATGCCCTTGAACTGGTCAATGATAAGGCCGCATCTAGAGTATGGAGTTCTGTACTGGTGCCCACATCTCAAAAAGAACATTAACCTGCTGGAGAATGTCCACAGAAGGGCTACAAAGATGATAGTGGGTCAGCAGGGTAAGGCTTAATAGGAGAGGTTGAGAGCACTCAACATGCACTCTCTGCAAGGCAGGAGAGAGAGAGAAGGGACATGATTGGGACTTTCAAGTACTTGAAAGAGATGAATAATGTTAATAAGAAGAATCTCTTTAAGCTGAGTGGCACCATAATACAAGGGTGCACAGTCTTAAGCTGGAAAATGAGAGGTTTAGGAGGGAGGTCAGGAAGCATTTCTTCACAGAGAGGGTGGTGGACTCTTGGAATGTGCTGCCAGAAGAGTTCATCTTGTTGAAGACAGTGGGCAGCTTTAAGAGAGGCTGAGATAGACATGGAGGAAGGTAAGGATCATGGGTAGGGAGGATGGGAGGAGTGGGGAGGGAGGGCAGGAACATTAGCTCAAGCTGTGGACCCTGCAATACGAGCAGACTTGATAGACCAAATGGCCTTCTTCTGCTGGCTTCTTTGTATGTTCATATGTATGTTCGGATGTAATAGAACTGTGGGATGATTGCACATATTGTGGATTGATGTATATAATTGTGGAATGTCATTCCACAGATCATGTGTATCATTCCATGATTCAGCCAGAGCATTTCATGGAATGGAATGAAAATTTGTTGAACACATTTCAAGGATTCATATTTTGCCAAAGAAGGAATTTTTGAAAATGTTGCAAAATGTTCACAAAACTAGAATTCACTGTTTCCATCCATTACTTACTACTCCTCTGAGAACCCAATGTATTTGATTATCTCTGATTGCAGTTGTATCCATGTAGGTAAAACCCAAAAGAGATTCAAGCTTAGTACTGGGGAACACCTCAGCTGCATTGCTAGAAAATGGGTGTTTACTCACCTGGTAAAGGTGATTGTGTTAGTTGTATCCATGACACTCCAGACATTACCTCTTGGGTTCTCAACCCGCCTGATAGGCTAGTGATGCACATGTGACCCAGATCAAATTTCATAGCATATCTTGTTCCCAGGAATCCCCTTTCTCCAGTTTGATTCTTCCATAGCTGAAAGGAAACAATGATTCTGGCCAATAAATACCCTATCCCTGTAATCCCCACTGTTAACCATACAGAACGATATGAAACTTGTCTAGGGATGTCACCATATCCTCTGTTTATTTCCTATTGATACAATTCTAGCTTCCGTCACCTAGTGTTACTGACATATGAACCGACTATGTCAAAACTTATTTGTTCAGAGTCCTAAATACTTCAACATTTCTTGTCTTTCTTTGAGTCCTTAACCACACTGTGACTATTTAGTGTGAAGTATATCTGCTGTGATCGCCATGAAGAGAGGGTCATGAAGTGTCATGGATACAACTAGCACAGTCACCTTTACTAGGTGAGTAAACACCCATTGTGTTATGTTGTATCCATGAGACTCCAGACATTACCTCTTGGGTTACTATAATAAGCAGTTGCAGCATTCTTCCATGGTGGGACCAGGCAATTGGGGGGCAGTTGTGTTTGGCCTGCTGTGGACAAAACTTTTCTGGTAAAGTCCATTCTTTGTTTATACAATGTGTCCAGTCTGTAATGTCTCCCAAATGTGTGGACAGTGGACCAGGTTGCCGCTCTGCAGATATCCTCCATGGATACGTTAGCTGTTTCTGCCCATGAGGTAGCCACTGCCCTTGTAGAGTGGGCCTTTATCCCTGCCAGAAGTGTAAGGCCTTTTTCTTTGTACATCACCTTTATTGTCCTCTTTAGCCAAGAAGCGATGGTGGCCTTGGAAGCTGGAATTCCTTTTTTGGGGCCATGGGCTATTACAAATAATCTTTCTGATTTACGGATTGGCTGTTTTCGTGTGATGTATTTTGATACTGTATTGCCCATGACTAGGGGGTGATGGGTGTTCAGCTTCCCCGTTGTGCTTGAGAGCAAAAAGTTGGTAGTTCCACCAGCTGGTCCCTGTGGAATGCAGACCTGAACTTGCACTAGCAAACAGGCTAGAAGAAGAGGTGGAGCAACAATGGGGAATCATCAAAACTGCCATCACAGAGGCAAAAAGCCTTTGTGTGACGCAAATAAACAAAACAAAACAAAAGAAAAAGCCACTATGGTTCTCAAAAAAGGTGGTGGGGAAAGTCAGGGAGAAAAAGATAGCATTCAGGAAGTATAAGGAAACACAGAAGGAGCAGGACAGAGAGCTGTACCAGTTAAGGCAGAAGGAAGCAGGGAAGGAAGTTAGAATAGCAAAGGCCCAAACTGATGAAAGGATAGCCAACTCAGTTAAGAAGGGGGATAAAATCTTTTATAGGTACATAAGGGAGCATAGAAAGACAAATGGAATGATAATGAGGCTGAATAGAATGAAAGGTGGGTGGGCAGATGGAGATAGTGAAAAAGCAGGGATACTGAACGAATATTTTTGCTCAGTATTCACAAAAGAGGAGGGGGAAGTGCCTAATCCAATTAACAGAAGCACTCTGGATAGGTGGGTTGATCCCAGTCCTTTCACAGAAGAAAGGGTTCTGAAAGATCTCCTAAAACTGAAGGTGGACAAAGCAATGGAGCCTGATGGAATTCACTGCAGAATTCTAAAAGAATTAAGGGGAGAACTAGTGAAACCACTGACTACCCTTTTTAACAAATCATGGGAGGATTGTGTGGTACCCGAGGACTGGAGGAATGCGGACGTGATTCCCTTTCACAAAAGTGGGACCAAGACAGAGGCAGGAAACAACAGACCTGTCAGTTTGACCTCTGTGGTAGGGAAGGTGATGGAATCACTTCTGAAGGAAAGAATTGTTGAGTACCTAGAGGCCAGTGGGGCACAGGACCCAAGGCAGCATGGGTTCACAGTGGGAAGGTCATGTCAGAATAATCTAATTGATTTCTTTGACTGGGTGACCAAAGTAGTAGACCAGGGAGGGGCTGTGGACATGGCTTACCTAGACTTTAGCAAGACATTTGACACAGTCCCACACAAAAGATTAATAGTCAAATTAACCAGCCTGGGAGTGGGTCCCAGGGTGGTAGCCTGGGTAAAACATTGACTGGACAACAGGACACAGAAGGTAATTATAAATGGAGTCCACTCTGAAGAAAGAGGAGTTACTAGTGGGGTAACGCAGGGTTCAGTACTGGGTCCAGTCCTTTTTAATGTCTTTATAAGTGACATTGCAGAGGGACTGGAAGGAAAAGTATGCATCTTTGCAGATGACACAAAGATCTGCTACAGGGTTGATACACAAGGAGGCATGGAAAGGATGAGAAGGGACTTGGCAAGGTTGGAGGACTGGTTGGAAGTATGGCAGCTATGATTCAATGCAAAGAAGTGCAAAATAATGCACCTGGGAAACAAAAACCCAGGGTAAGATTACACAATAGGGGGGTAGTAACAAAACAAAAAAGGAAAGGGACATGGGGGTAATCATAACAGATGACCTTAAGGTTAGCAAGCAATGTGAGAAGGCAGTAGGGAGAGCTGGGGAATACTGGGATGCATAGGGAGAGGCATCACCAGCAGAAAACAGGAAGTTGTTATCCCTCTGTACAGACAGTTAGTGAGACCCCATCTGGAGTACTGCATCCAGTTCTGGAGACCCCATCTCCACAAGGACATAGACAGGATAGAGGCAGTCCAGAGGAAGGAAACTAGAATGGTGCAGGGTAAGTAAGAGAAACCATACAAGGAGAGACTAAAAGAGCTTAATATGTATACCCTTGAGGAAAGGAAGGAGAGGGGGGACGTGATAGAAACATTTAAGTACCTCAGTGGAATCAACAAAGTCCAAGAGGGTAGCATCTTTCAGAAAAAGAGACATACAAGAACAAGGGGACACAATTTAAAGATAGAGGGGAGTGGTTCAGGGGCAATATGAAGAAGTATTTTTTCACAGAGAGGGTAGTGGATGCATGGAACAGCCTTCCTGTGGAGGTTGTGGGGTCTAAAACTGTGGGACAAATCAAGAAAACATGGGACAGACATAAGGCAATTCTTGTGGGGGGTAGGAAGAAATAGACTGTTGGTTAACTAGGATCTGCAGCTTATCCTGTAGGTAGGGAAATGGGCAGACTAGGTGGGCCAAGCCGTCCTTTTCTGCCATCAAAGTCTATGTTTCTATGTTTCTATGTTGGCACTTGATGCATGGGTTCAAATGGGATATCCCCTAGGGAGTCTAGCACCAAGGTTAGATCCCAAGGAGCTACCAGCGTGCAGAGCTGGGGGTGAATGTTCTCCGCAGCCCTAAGGAATCTGATGGCATCCGGATGTGGCCCGGGTTGTGAGTACCTGACTTTGCCCCTGGACGCATCTATTGCCACCAACTGCACTCGGATTGAAGAAGTGGCAAGACCCTTATCTAGGCCCTGTTGTAGGTACAACAGGATGACAGGCATGTCTACCTGCAAGGGGTCGAGCTGTGCCAAGTTCCACCTCTTTGTGAAGATTTTCCAATGTCTACCATAAGTAGTAGTAGACAACTTCCTGGATTGCAGAATGGTTGTTATGATTGAATCATGGTAACCGGCAGTCAGCAGTCTCTGCCTCTCAGAAGCCAGGCCGATAGTTTTAGCGTGTGAGGGGCCGGGTGAATCATTGGTCCCTGGAACAGCATGTCCCTCCTGAAAGGAATGGTCCATCTGCCCATTGACATGGCTATGGCTGAGGTGAACCAGGCCTTCCATGGCCAGTATGGTGCTATGAGAAAGATCTGTGTCTGGGATAGCCTGGTCTTTGCCAGCACCTGGGGAATTAGGGGTATTGGAGGGAAGACGTAGGAGAGATCCTGATCCCATGCTTGGAACAGAGCATCTACTCACAGGGTCTGTTTCTCCTTGTACCTAGAGAAATATGCCCTGACTTGTGTATTTGCCCTGTAGGCCATCAGATCTATGGGAATCCGGCCCCACCTCTGCTGTATCAGGGTGAATAGTTTCGGGTGCAGCTGCCATTCCCCTGGGTGCACCTGTTGCCTGCTGAGCCAGTCCACCCTAATGTTGAGCTTGCCGGCCAGGTGGGTGGCATGAATGTGAATGAGATGGGACTGGACCCTGTTCAGGACCTTGGCTGCTTCCCTAAGCATGGCTATGCTGTGCATTCTGCCTTGTTGGCTATGTGCACCACTGTAACTCTGTTGTCGGACTTCACCAGTAATGTCCTACCGGTGATATTGTTCCTGAATGCCCTCAGGGCGTGGAAGAATGCCCTCATCTCCAGGATGTTGATGGACAATCTTGCCTCTGCCAGTGTCCACCAGACCTGGGCCCTGGAGCTGTCCATGCATGCTCCCCATCCTGTGAGGCTGGCATTGGTCTCCACTGTCACCTCGTATGATACTTCTAGAGGGCAGCCCCTTGATAGATGTGTGCAGTGTGTCCACCAATTTAAGGAGCTTCTGACAGTATTGGGCAGGAAAAGAACCTTGTTGAGGTCATCCTCAAAAGGGGAGCCCTCTTGCAGCATGCAGCTTTGCTAGGGGCTCATGTTCCATCTTGCCCATGGTACCAAGTTGAGGCAAGATGCCATGTAGTCAAGGACCTGAGCTGCTAGGCCCATTGTTGGTTTGGGTGAAGACTGCAGTGACCAAGTCACTAAGATCACTGAGTCTATACGATTGTTTGATGGTCTTGCCGTTCCTTTGGCTGTGTCGATTTCTGCTCCAAGATGCTCTATGCACTGCGATGGGCACAGGGAGCTCTTGTCCAGATTGACCACCCAGCCGTGCTGTGAGATCGTAGATAGAGCCAGTTCAATGTCTCTCTGTGACTGGGCATTGTTGCATGATCATGTCAACCAGTCGTCCAGATACAGGATGATGTCCACTTCTCGCTCCCTTAACTGGGCTGCTAGGATGATGGACACCTTGGTGAAGGCCCTTGGTACTGACATGAGGCTGAAGGGCAGCGTTTGATATTGGAAATGCTGGCCCTGGATGTGAAACTGGAGGAAACGCTGGTGGCGTTGCCTTATTGGGATGTGGGTGTAGGCATCCTTCAGATCCACTGAGGTAAAGTAGTCTCCTATCTGTATGCTCCTCAGTGTTGACCTGAGGGTCTCCATCTTGAACAGAAGGGTGCAGATGAATCTGTTTAAGAATTTGAGGTTGAGTATAGGCCAGAGGTCTTGGGGACTGGCACTGGATGTACTGCGTTGTTGTGTAGCAGGTCCTGGAGACTCTCTTGTACCTGGTGAGCCAGTGCCCTTCTCTTTTAGATGAGGAACAGAACCAACCTGTCTCTGCAGAGTTTCTTTGAAAACTCAGTAGCGTAACCCCAGGACACAATCTCCAGAACCCACTTGTCGGAGGTTGTTTGTTGCCAATGTTGATGAAAAAGCATTACCCGTTGTCCCACAGGGGGTAGGGCAGTGGAGAAGTTGGCGGTGGGGCAGTCTAGTCGGGGTAGTCAGAACTGTTTATGTCTTCCCCGCCTTCCTCTGCAGTGAAGCATGAACTCCTCCCTCTGAAGGTGGAATAGCCACTCTGTGATGGGCCCTGGGAGTTGTTGTTCTGACCTCTCCCACGAAAGGAGTTACTTGAGTAATTCTGTTTTCTGGTCTGTTGGAATCTGCTATTCCCCCAAAATCTACAGCGAGCAGATGGGAGGTAAGTGGTTCTCTGTTTTGTCCTTGGCTAGGTCCTTGCCTTCCTCTTTTTGCTTGAGAAATTCCTTGAGCCCTTCCCCGAAGACATTGTCCCCTTTCAAGGGCAAGCTCTGTAGAAGTGCCTTTGACTCATTATCCACTTCCCAGGGCTTCAGCCACAATGCACATATGGCTTTGTTTGTCAGGGCAGAGGCCCTAGCTTCTACTTTTAGAGAATCCACGGCCATGTCACCTAGATATTTTGCTGTGTTCATAGTACATTCGAGGAGCTCGGCTTCACTGGACTTGGGGTCGAGCTTTTCCATGATCTCCTCCAACCAGCGGATTAGTGCCCTGGAGGAGTAGACCACCATTACTGCGGCCTTAGCTGTCATGCCAGAGAGTTCAAAAAGTTTCTTGAGCATTTTCCTCTACCTTTTTGTCAGTGGGGTCCTTGAGGGAAATCGTGCCACATGGCAGCACTGTCTTCTTACTTAGTGCTGCAATTTCAGGATCTATGCTTGGTGCAGTGCACCACAATTTGACCTTGTGTTCTTGTATTGGGTACATCCTATCTACATTTCTTTTCTCTGACAACAAGCCTGGCTCAGTCACATCCCACTCTTTTGAAAAAATGTCATCAGTGGCAGGACAGCTAGGAAAGATGTCCTTAACCTTGTGACTCTGCTGAATCATGGGATCCAGCTTGGATTCTGGCTTGGGGGTTTCAACGTCGAACCCCATTGTGGTCTTTATGGTCCTCATTAGGCCTGGGATGAGATCGAGTGAACAAAGTTTTGAGGTTAGAGAAGGGGACTCGGGGGTGGTGTCCATGTCCTCGTCCCCTGAATCTATGTCCTCAGATCATCTGGAGATACCCCTGTATCCTCATTCCTGGGAATGGGAGACAAAGGTTCCTCCTGGGGTTACGGTTGTGGGGGGTTTGCCTCTGGAGTCGGTGTCAGGGGTGGCAATATGGGCGACCTTGATTTTGTCAGTGACTCCAGTTTCTCCATCACCTTCAGCATGAAATTCTGCTGACTCTTCATCATGGTTACCGTTGCTTGCTGTGTCTGGATGAGAAGAGCCCAGGGTTCATTCATTCGGAGGGACTGGGCCCTTGGCTGTCCAGATCTGTGGGGGTTGATTCCCTCTACTTGTTCCTCCTCATGGAGGCACGCCGGGCATTGAGGACCTGGGTTGTGGGGCATCAAGGCTGTGCTGCAGGATATGCACTTCTTTGTCTTTACCATCTAGTAGAAGAAAAACTGAGGACAGGATTAGCCTTGTACCTGGTGGGGTCTGAATACCTGTGAAAAACAGGGATTAGTGAAAAATCTGGCTGCTTCCCCATGATACTCTGGTGGCAAGTGCCTCGAGTGGAGGAGTAGATCCCTTGAGGCAGTCAGTAAGACTATGGGGGGGCAAGTTCCTCAACCCAGTGTTAAGTTGCAGTTGATAAAAAACCTTTTAAAACCATCTATAATCTGTTCCCAATGCCAAAACAGGCTGCAGACAGGGAATTAATGAAAAGATTAAAAACAGTAGAAGTAGCTGCACGAATCATGAAGTGTGCCCCTGTACAAAATGGTGAATCTGCCTGCAAGGGAATAGTCATATAAAATGGTGGCTGTGGGAATAGTCATAAGAAATGGTGGCCGAGTCCCTATTGATCCTAGTAGTGAGGCTAAATGGCCTTGGTGATTGTAGCCAGCTCCCTGAAAAAAAATCCTCTCTGATATCTTTATTTAGCCCCTTTAAAGTCTCTTTCATCTTTGCCTTGTAAATAAACTGGGATGCTGTCATCAGCCACTCAATAGGGGCTGCCCGAATAATATCAGAACAAAGGGACAAGTGCCTCAGCCACATGAGAGAGAGAGAGACAAAATGGAGATGGGTCGGGCATTTTCTGGTGCCTTTGGAAAAATTAGCCATTTTTAGGACTGCCTGCAGCCTCGAGGAATGGTCACTAGATCGGGACCGAAACTAGACTGTTGTGCTTCCCTATGCCATCTGCTGAAAGGGGATGGAGGGGAGAGGTTCGGTCCTGAGCTATATGGCCCCGCTTGTGAGGGAAAACCACACTGCCAGGCACCAGGACTGAGCAAGTCAACACGGCCGCGAGCTGCTGATGGAAGTACTGTAGCTCCAAGGCATCTGTTAGATTCATTTTCTCTCTTCGCTGAGGGCCCTGCTTGGGAGGGGAGAGCACTGGCAGCAATGGAACATGCTGGGTGCACGAGGAAACAAACAGAAGCAGTACATAGTCACTGCGGCTCTCAGACATGCGTGAACATTCAAACATAGGCAGCGCATATTCCATGCAGCTATGAAATGTGCTATAACGTTAGTCAGCATTAAGAACAGGAATCCTGAACGATAAGCATTCGTAAGCCAAAGATAACAGCAAGAGATTCTCTGCACTGAATAATGGAGAGCTCCCAGCTCCAATTAGAAACCTTGTAAGCAAGTAAAGAAACCATGCAGGTGAATAAACTGTGATTAAATTGATAACAAGGTCTATTTATAATGGAGCAAGCACACCCAGATAATTAGCTTCAGATCAAGCAGATGATTTGCTTCCAAACAGGATTAAATAACCCTTTCTCTGTTAATTTCTCAACTCTCCAAATTTCTCAAGTACAGAAACTATCACCATGACTATTAGTCCTTAGATTATTTTGCTGATTTGAGGGTTTTTGGCATACCTTATGCTGATTAGCTGCATGAGGGTCTCCTGTAGTACTGTAGCCTCATCAGATGCAAAGGTTGAACTGGAGAAAGGGGATTCCTGTGAACAAGGTATGCTGCAAAATTTGATCTGGGTCACATGTGCACCACTAGCCTATCAGGCGGATTGGGAACCCAAGAGGTAATGTCTGGAGTGTCATGGATACAACATAACACAATGGGAAGAGAATGCATTTGCCCACCACATTTAGAAAAAATGGCCAAGGGAAAAATTTTCATGTCGTATGGACGGACAAAGTGAGACTTGTATCCAGAGGTGGATTCTGGGAAATCTTATTTTGAGACAAGAAGCACTTTGAATGCACAAAACACTTTCCTTAATGATAATTTTTGACTGGAACCTTTGTTAAAAAAACGGTTTCTTTTTTATTTTTCCAGCCTGTGCTTAAGATCCTATTTGCAGCACATGTTGCTGCAGTTGATTGAAATTCATCTTCTGTTGCAAATCTGCTTGATTTTGATCTTTTTCTCTTACTCCAGTGATCTTTTTATTGCATGTTATGTATTATTATGCATAAGCAAATGTATAAACATGCATAACATAGGAAGTATAGTAATATGCATAATGCAATATACAGTTATATAAGTTAGTAGGGCATCCATCAGCTGTCTCTTATGGTGTAAAAGACTGCAAGCATGAGGTTTAAGTGTGAGGACCGCAAATCAAAGCTGAGTGGCTCTGTCTGCAAAAACCCAATGAGATAAGTGTCTTATACCATAAAAGACACTCCTCTGTGGCCCCATTCACTTATTCTAAATCAAATGAATTTAGCTTGAGTGATTTATAAGTTGATCATACTTTTTTTTTTTTATTTTACAGTACCCTCCTCCTCCCTGGCACTGAAGTGGAGCATTCCCTCCAACCACTCTTGCACAAGAGCACACTATACACAGGAGAAGAGGTACACTGGCTCTTCATGCTGATGGGCTGAAATCACATTAGTGATTTATAATGCTGAATAACATGTTTAAAAATGAAGGAATTAGTCAAGCTAAATATGGAACATGAAATAGGCATCTCTTTGTAGTTGGGTAGCTGATATGGATGTGATAATTTGGCTGGCTCAATCTGGAGGGTAGACTAGATGTCTGCCTCCTGGCTAAAAAGGCCACCCTAGGTATTACCCCCCAGGAGTGCATAATCTCCTCACTATTCCCAACAAAGTCAGGAGTACTAGGGGCATAAAAAACTGTACCCTTAAAATCCTCTTCTGCCATACCTCTCAGAGCCAGCGTTCATTTGAGTACCAGGCGCCACTCTGGCTTAACTCCCTGCAAGAAGACTTTCACAATGAAACTAAGTTGGGACCATTTAAGTCAAATCAATGTGCGCTTCTAGCATTCACCAGTAACTGTGACTGTGGAAACGAACTCCCTATCTTGGTGACCTCTCCTATGCGTCCTGTCTATGTAGTGTTCTATCTCTGCCTCCTCCCTTACCCCTTCTCTACTTAGGCTCCCCCCCACTTCCTCCTGACTCTTTTCTGTCCATTGTCTGCTTCCACTCTTTCTCTGCCACTTCCTCAGCACCTGTACCTCCTCCACCCATCTCCTCCACCCTCCCTGTCCTTCTTATTAGCTCCCTTCCTCCTATATTCTCTACTCTCTCCCCTCCACACCCCCAAACCCCCTCTCTTGACACGGTCCCCGCCTAGTTCCTGCTCCACTACCACCTCTCACCTATATCTTCCCCCTCTCATACCCTACCTATCCATTTCCACTTTTCTCTCCTTCTCTCATCTTCCTAGCAATTCTTTCTTATTATAGTACCTCGACAAAAGAGCTGTTGTTAAAACATGTCTTGCTATGTTCTCTGCTCCTTCTGTTGAACCACACTGTTTAATATTTGTTTAGCAATTTGTTATTTATTTGTACATATATATACCCATTGTAATTCATTTTATTCTATGGTATCTATTATCTTTTGTTCCACTTGTGCTCATGCTCATTTTGTTATGACGTGGAACTTTTGTAAATTGGCTTCTGGCTCAAAGGTAATTCCAAAATACAAATAAATAAATAAAATAAATAATGGGGAATTGTTGATTGAAAGTGCCATGAATTAATTAAGAATGGCTTTATATAAAAATTGTTTAGACACCTCTTGACTGACACTGATGCTATAATCTATTGCTATAAGCAAATACATTGTGTCATACATAATACTAACTTTAGTGATGTGTGGTTACTTCACTGTCGCTAGTTTTTATTAGCAGTTGTTGGTCTGTATTAAATGCACTATATTAGGACGGTCACTAGTGGGCAGTGCATCTCTTAAAAAAGTACAAGGACATTGCAGAATTGTTAGATTTAGTGCTGGCTGCATGATTATATTGTGCAAACGTTCAACATTAAAAATATTTGCAAGTATAACCTTTTCCACAGAATGATTTCTGTTGTGTGTAAAGCCTTTTTTCTTCAGTGGTGGAACCGTTCCTTCCCCCTTTATACCTTTTCACCTTCAGTTCTTTTTTTTATGCCTCCAATTGATTTTCTTATAGATGCTACATCACCATGCAGATGCCCCTTCATCCAAATATTGTGTCACCCCCCCTTACACCCTTCTCCTTACCCTTACAGAGAGACCTTCAGCAGCCTAGGTCACTTTGTTTTCATTCACTGACAAAAATAATAATTAAAAAGATGATTTTGGTGCCCCTCACAGCCAGCAGTAAAAATTATTTACTAAATAAATCCTTCATACTCCCCTTACACCTTTTCCAATCTGCTAAATTAACTGTTCCCTGTTTCTGCTGCAGGGGGCAAGGGACCAAAACAGTACAATAAACTAAATATGGATTTCTCAGCCCTTTACATCACATGCACTCGGTTAAGAAAACTGACAAATATTTCACAAATCCCCTCTGCACCTTTACCAGTCTGCTAAATTCCATATGCATGAGCCTGATACTACAGGGCCATTATCTGCAGTGCAAGATCACACTGTGCACTACCTCATCATAATTCAGCTCCAAAAGGGTGGGGCAAACAGCAAACAGGTAACTACAGATTTGTCAGTCTTCCCTCCATTGTGAGTAAAGTGATGGAGACACTAATCGAAAAACTACATAGTTAACTACCTTGAGAAAAATGGGCTCAGCATAATAAACAGTATGATTTCATGGTGGGGAGGTCTTGTCATACAAACCTGACAGTATCTTTGACTGTGTAACAAAGACGGTGCATAGGGGTCATGAAGTGCATTTACTCTACTTCAGATTTAACAAGACATTCAACTCAGTGTATCACAGAAAGCTGCTGAAGAAATTAGAGGATCTGGGTGCAGCGAAGGACATTGATGGGTAGGAAGTTGGTTGGAAGGGAGACAGCAGAGCCTACTGGTAAAAAGAGTCAAATCCTTGGAGATTGATGTCACCAGTAGGGTACCACTGGGATCAGTTCTGGAGCCACTCTTTTTCAATACATTCATTAGCAACAGAGGAGAAGGAATTTAGGGCAAGATGTATCTTTTTGCAGATGACACTAAGCTTTGCTGTAGGGTGCACAATGAGGAGGGTATAAGAGAGTTGCAGAGGAAGCTGTAACAATTGCAATGGTGGTTCAAGGTTTGGCAGTTGAAATTCAATGCCAAAAAGTGCAAGATGATGTACATAGGGAACAAGAACCCCAGGATGGAGTACTGGATTGGAGAGGAGGCAGTATAGCGCAGTGGTTTAAGGCTCTGAGCTGCAAATCTGGAGACCTGGGTTTGAATCCTCCAGCCCCCCACTTGCATACTGCGTGACCCTGAGCAAGTCACTTAACTTTCCTGTGCTCCCAGGTCTTACCTGTAAACAAGCTTTCAGCTTAGTGTGTCTCTCCTGGTTAAACAATTAAACAAAACAAAACAAAAAAAAGGTTATGCTGGGCAGTACTTTGGAGGAAAGGGACCTAGGAGTCATTATACTGTAAGTACAGCAACTCTTTTAAACAATCTAACTAATGTAACAATGCCTGTAGAAAGGTAACAAGGATGCATTGAGAGGGGATTTGGCAGCACAAGGTAAGCTGGTTTTTTTTGTTACATCTATGTTGGTCCAATAAAGGTATCAAACCGTTTGTTTCTTGATCTACCACATATAGAGCATTGGTGAGGCCACATCTGGAGCATTAAGCCAGGCTCTGGAGTCCTCACCTAAGGAAAGACATAGAGTAAATTGGCCTGAGAAGGTGCAGCGTAGGATAATCATAATGATTTTGGGATAGCAGGGAAGACCATACAAAGATCAATGTAGGGCACTGGTCATATGAACATATGAAAGAGCCAACAGAAGGAGGCCAATCCGGTCTATCAAGTCTGCTCATATGGAGGCCAGACAAGAAAGGATAGATATGTAAGAGACCTTCAAGATCCTGAGATGAATAAACAAGGTAAACTGTGAGGAACCATTCAACAGAAATGACCAATCTAGAACATGAGGTCATGAGTGAAAGCTAGTGGCGTGGGAGGGGAGATTAAAGAGGGATGTGATAAAGTTTTATTTTTACAGTGAGAGTGGTTGAGCCATGGAACAGTCTGCCAACTGAAGTGGTAGGCACCAAATCCACTAATGGTTTCAATCATGGCAGGGACAGAGTTCGAAGCTTAGTAGTCATTGAAAGGGGTAAAGTTGAAGCAAAAGACTGGCATACTGTATATTTCCAAATATTTCTAAAGAGATTCTCTTTGATGTCCCTTTTGTGGTGCTGCAGGCAGGTGAGGAATTTCTCTAGAGATAGCACAGGAATTGCATGAAATAGTTGATCTTGTCTTTTGCTGCAACTGTAGCAGTGGAACAAGGAAAACAGAGGTGGATAGTGTAGACAAAGCCCCATATAGATGGCAGGTCTCAGAGTAAGATATGATGTTATGGGCAGACTGGATGAGAATTTTTTTTCTGCCATCATTGTATAAGTTTCTATGATTGCAGCAGTTTACATAGTCAGATATTTCCTAAAATGTTTGTGATATCTCCAGAAAAAAATCACTGCCGGTTCACAGTACCATTGTGGGGCCACCAGAAAAATCTCTTTACAAATTTTGCAAAATATCTGGAACTATCTGACCATGTCTTTTGCTGAAACTCTATGTTTCTACAGCACAATTTTCCTAGGCTGCCTGCCAGAAATTATAGAATAATTTAGTGAATTAGCTAACTGAAATGATAATTCATTACTCTCTAATGATTTCAGAAGTTTTTGGATCAAAAGTCACTCTTTTTAACATAAAAGGAGCTCCTTTCAGTAGTATAGTTTTTCCCACATGTTTGTGTGAGAGAGCAGGAAACATAAAAAACAAAAACATGATGCCAGATAAGGGCTGCAGGGCTCACCCAGTATGCCATTTTTTTTTTTACTTTCATTTTTTGTTGCAGATTTGCTACTGCTCTATGGTGCCATCTCTTCCCCTCCCTTCCCTACCCTTATTATTCCCTTGTGCCTGTCCTAGACATTTTTGAACCCCACCACTGTTTTCATCAACACTACCTCTGCTGGAAGGCAGTTCCAGGCATCCACCACCCTTTCTGTGAAGAAGTACTTCCTCACATCCCTCCTGAATTTACCCCCATCCAGCATCATAGAGTGCCCACTTGTGCTGGAGTACTTTTGTCTCTGAAAACTACCCCCCTCCTGTACTTTATGAACCCCATGAGCTATTTAATGGTCTTTATCATATCCCTCCTCTCCATTCTCTCATCCACGGTGTACATTTTTAGCTCTTTAAGCCTCTCTTCATAGGATTTTTGATGAAGACTGCATCATTTTCTCAGCCATCATCTGGACTGCCTTCACTCTGTGGATCTCCTTCCTGAGATGTGGTCTCCAGAACTAGACACATTACTCAATGTGAGGTCTTACTATAGAAGGGCAGCACCACCTCCCTCATCCTTCAAGCAATACCCCTTTCCTATGTACCCCAGCATTCCACTAACCCTTTTGACTGCCTTATTACACTGTCTAGCTACCTTTAGGTCATCCAGTATGATTACCCTTAGGTCTCTTTCTTGCTTGGTCTTTGCCAGTATAACTCAGCCCATTTTGTACTCCACTCCTGGGTTTCTATGGACCAAGTGCATTAGTTTTCACTTTTTTGCATTAAAACCCAGCTTTCATAATCAGGACCACTCCTTCAGTCTTTTCAGATCCATATCCATCTTTTCCACCCCTCGACAAGAGTGTCCACTCTGTTACAGATCTTGGAGTCATCTTCAGTGAGGCAGGCCTTTCCTTCCACTTCCTCTAGGTGTCACTTATAAAGACATTGAAGAGGACCTGTCCAAACACAGATCCCTGAGGTACCCCATTGGCCAGCCTTCCTTCCTTGGAGCATAATCCATTTACCACTACCCTCTGTGTCATATCCCCAAACCTGTTTTTTTTACCCAGATTACCACTTTATTGCCCACTCCAAGTTCCCCAGCTTGCTTACCTGTCTCCTGTTTGGAACAGTGTTGAATGCCTTGCTCAAATCCTGGTAGGCCATGTCCACTGCTCCTCCATAATCCCATACCTTGCTAACTCAGTCAAAAAAATCTATCAGATTTCCTTGGCATGACACTTGTCCTGTGAAACTATGCTGTCTTGGATCCTGAAATCCTTTGGATGCAACATAATCCACAAGTCTTTCCTTTAGTATTGTCTCTATTGACTTAACCTCCACCGATGTTAGGCTGACCAACATATAATAACCCGCCTCTTCCCTGCTATCATTTTTGTGACATGAGACTATCTCTGCCCTTCTCCAGTCTCCTGGAACCATGCCAATCTCCAGTGATCTGTTAAATATATCTCTAAAAGGTGCAGCCAGAAACTCCTTGAGCTCCCTCAGGACCCTTAGATGAACCACACTGGCCCGATAGCTTGGTCCACCTTCAGGTTAGCGTGTGCTTTCCAGACTTTCTCCTCTGAAAATGGATTAGTTTCCATTTACCTCCCATCAAAGCTCCTGGTGCCTTTTTGTGGTTCTTCTCCTTACCATGTTTGCCTTCTCTTGATCTCCTTTCCTATAATCACCCCTCCCTCTTTAACTGTACAATCCCTCCCTTTTTCTTCCTTTCCTAACTAACATTCCTAAAAAAGTCTTGCCCCCCTTTGATACTCCCTGAGCTATTCTCACCTCACTGTGCACCTTTGCAATCCTTATTGCTTTGCCTGCCTCCCTCTGTTTTCCCAGATACACTTCCCTATCCTCCTGTCTCTGGGTCTCCTTGTACCTTCTGAATGCTACTTTTTAGCCTTTACCTATTCTGCTGCCTCTTTTGAGAACCATAGCACTCTCCTCTTTCTTTTGCTTACCTGCTTGACACAGAGGTGTGTTGCCTTCACTATGCCCTCTTTTACTTTGGCCCACTTTTCCTCCACCCCCTATGTCCTCTCCCCCTGCCAGGTCATTCATGAGGCATTTACCAATCTTTGTAAAATCATCCCTTCTGAAGTCCAGAAATGACACTAAGATGTGTACAGCTTGATTTCCTCATCTCCAGCTGAACTGATTGGCAAATGCACGTCATGTGCTTTGCCAACAACTTGGGCATCAGTGTTTGCTCCCTTAATAAAGTACAGTATGATGATGTTGAAAAGCCAAACTGCCAAAAGGTAGAGTAATTCCTTTGGACCGACAAGTAGCCAACACATTGGATTTTTGTACATTCTCTGAAGGCAAATTTGACATTACAGCATCTTTAGTAAGGTTGCTCAGATACCCCAAAATCTGATCTATTTTAGGATAGTTGCATAATTGGACAATCAATTTCTGAATCTGACATCTAGTTCTTTGGTTAGATGGCATCAGCTATGGATTCAGATATTTGTAATCCAACTATATGTATATCCAAGATGTGAATCCCCTTTCCCATCCTGCAATTAACCCCCACCCCATACCCAAACCACCCTGTAACCCACAACCTCCCTCCTACCTCAAGCCCACTATTAATGTGTTAAAAAGTCATTCTCCCTCCAATTGTCCTACCCCTATAATAAATAAAAGAATGATGTTACTGCCATATAAGCCAGCTCCTCCTGCTAAATCAAACTACCCCTACCCTGGCACAAGAAATTAGGTCCCCATGCCCCCTATTAAAGTAAGAACTCCCCAACCAACACCCATGAGCCCACCCAAATTACCTCCCAATAGCACCCAAAATGTATGCAATATCTGTGTTGGTGCTTCAGTTACTCACATCACTTCTACTCTGGTCTCACGGCAGAGATTCTTGTACCCATCTTTATTCTGTTAAGAATAAATTAAATGACATACAGCTATAATAGTAACACCTGATTGGGCAGGTCAGGTTTATTAATTGGCAGGATGAAGAGGCATAAAAAAATGTTATGCTTCATGAGGGAAGTAATTGAGGCCAGGAGAGCTAAAAAATGGGTATTTAAAAAAATATAGAACAAGTCATTTGGAGTAGGACAGGGTGGGGTTTCACAGTGATATGAACAAGACCTAGAGTATATTGAGGAGAGCTTAGGCTGTTATTGAACTGCAAATTGCAGATGGTACAAAGCAGCGAAATAAGGCATTCTTTCATTGCATAAGGGAGAAGAGCAAAATGTGCAGAAGAATAGTCAGTCCAAAGCAAGGAGAGAAATGATACATACATATAAACATGCCAGCAGATAAAGGCCTTACAATCATCTAGTACGCTCAATTATACAGGGAGAAGAAGAAGGGGAAGACAAAGGAAAAGTGAACAATCTGGACACATATTTCTGCTTGGTGTTCACAGTGGAGGACAAGGGACTAATTCCTTGTTGAAATCAGGGTGCAGGGGAAGGGGAAGGTGTCAATGTGGATTACATTCCAGTGAAAAGTGTACTAGAAGCCTTAAACTCAATTAAACACTTACAGTGGATAACTCCATGGACCCAGATGGGGTACATCCATGCATGCTTATGGAGATAGGACAGATCTTAGCTGAACAGCTAACCAACCTGTTACATAGCTCAATAAAGACAAGGATAGTACCCAGTGATTGAAGGATGGTGAATGTAGTTCTCCTCCACAAGAGTGAGAGCAGGGATGATCCAGGGAACTGCAGACACATCAGCTACATATCTATCATGGCAAGCAACAAGAGGCAATTATATGAAAAAGGATACTAACTTTCCTGCAGTTGGATGAACTACATGATAAAAGATAACATGGGCTTATTGGGGGAGGTCGAGTCAAGCAATCCTGACTGATTTTTCTGATTGTGTGACAAGGGCAAAGAAGAGTGGAGATGTGTTGGATACACTGTACCATAATGTCTGTAAAGTCTTCAATACCCTCTTGCATGGATGGTTGGTTAAGAAGGTGTATGAACTCAGAGTAGGGGACAAAATTACTTGGTGGATGGGGACTTGGTTAAATGACAGGATCCAAGGGCCATCCCAGTGGCACAGAGGGCTGAGGTGATGGATGCCTCACCTCTCACCACTCCTATGACCTGTGTTTGGGAATAAGCAGGGGCCACCAGGGGTTGGCTGAGGGGGCTGAGAGAGGATGGAGCAGCTGCCAGGCAGCTCTCCTCTGCCAGGTAGGGGTGGTAGGCCTCTCTGGCTCATGGCTGCCTTGAAGTGGAGGTTCAGTGGTAGCGTCAAGCATGGGGGGTGCTTGGTTCTTGGCCGGGTGGGTGGATCAAGGCTGTCTCTGGTGTCAATGCAAATGGAGGCCAGTGACCATCACATGGTATGGTTCAATTTGGCTGCTACATCTAAATCAACCCATTCCAAGGCAAAAATATGGGACTTCAGAGGAGCTGACATTGATAAAATGGCCAACAGAGTTAAGCTAGCCATGGCAAAAAGAAACATAGGTGAGGGGGTACAGGCGAAGTGGGCAAGCATTAAGGATGCAATACTTAAAGCAACATCCCATTGTGTTAGACAGAAAAGGAAGTGCAAAAGAAGAAGGAAACCACTTTGGTTCTCAAATACAGTAGCAGAAAAGGTCAGAGCCAAAAGGCTGGCCTTCAGGAAGTATAAGGGAACACAGCTGAATGAAGATAGGGAGGCATACCAAACTGCCCTAAGGGAAGCAGGGAAGGCAGTAAGGCAGGCAAAGTCCCAAACTGAGGAAACACTTAGCATGAACAGTAAAAGAAGGTGACAAGACTTTCTATAGATACATTAGTGAAAGGAGAAAGTCCAGAGGGGGTTTTGCTAAGCTCAAAGGAGAAAAGGGGGCATGTGAGGAGGAGGACCCTGTAAAAGCATCTATCCTAAATAGAT
Source organism: Neoceratodus forsteri (assembly GCA_016271365.2). NCBI lineage: Eukaryota > Metazoa > Chordata > Ceratodontiformes > Ceratodontidae > Neoceratodus > Neoceratodus forsteri. Next base: position 601,221,281 of record CM057449.1, on the reverse strand, counting down.
ACTTTTGCTCAGTATTTGCTGAAGAGAAGGTAGAGCAGGGCCCACAGCTGAGCACCATGGACACAGGGGGGAGGGAGGTGAGCACTACTCCCTTCACAAAAGAGAGGATACTACAACAGCTCGCTAAGCTCAGAGTGGACAAGGCAATGGGACCTGATGGCATACATCCCAGGGTACTTAAAGAGCTAAGGGTGGAACTAGCAGAGCCATTAGCAGAACTGTTTAGTGAGTCTCTGAGCACAGGAGAGGTCCCAGAAGACTGGAGAAGAGCTCATGTGATCCCACCCACAAGAGTGGTAGCAGGGAGGAGGCAGAGAACTACAGACCAGTCAGTCTTACCTCAGTAGTGGGCAAGATTATGGAGGCACTCCTTAAGGAAAGGATAGTGCAACACCTGGAATCCATAGGGGCACAGGATCCAAGACAGCATGGGTTTACAAAAGGAAGGTCCTGTCAAACTAATCTCTTAGATTTCTTTGATTGGGTAACAAGAGTGGTGGACCAAGGGGGAGCAGTTGATGTCACCTACCTTGACTTCATCAAAGCTTTCAACACTGTTCCACATAGAAGATTGATAAATAAGCTGGGTAGTCTCGGGGTGGGTCAGAAGTTGGTCAACTGGGTGGCAAACTGGTTGACGGGCTGAAAACAGAGAGTGGTAGTAAATGGTATACAGTCAGAAGAGATGCAAGTCACAAGTAGGGTACCTCAGGGATCAGTCCTTGGGCCAGTCCTCTTCAATATCTTCATTAGTGACATTGCAGATGGACTAGAGGGTAAGGCTTGTCTGTTTGCAGATGACACCAAGATCTGCAACAGAGTAGATGATCCAGATGGGGTGGGCAGAATGAGAAGAGATCTGGATAAACTAGCAAAATGGTCAGAAGAGTGGCAACTGGGATTTAGTGCAAAGAAGTGCAAGATCATGCACATAGGGAAGAGAAACCCTGAAGCCACCTATAGGCTGGGAGGGGAGTTGCTGGCAGTCACAAAGGAAGAAAGAGACTTGGGCATCATCATCACCGATGACCTGAAATCATCCAAACAGACCTCTAAAGCAGTAGGTAAGGCTAGGGGGATGTTTGGGTGTATTAGTAGGGGTATCACAAGTCGTAAGAGGGAGGTAATAATCCCTCTTTACAAGACACTGGTTAGGCTCCATCTGGAGTACTGTGTGCAGTACTGGAGGCCACACCTTCACAAGTTTATTAACTAAACTGAGGCAGTCCAGAGAAGGGCAACCAAAATGGTGCAGGGACTGCATCAGAAGACATATGAGGACAGATTAACGGAGCTCAATATGTATACTCTTGAGCAAAGGAGGGAGAGAGGTGATATGACTGAAACATTCAAACACCTTTAGGGCTTTAACAAGGTGAAAGAGTCTAACATGTTTAAATATAAGAAAAATAGCAGGACAAGAGGACACAGCATGAGATTAGAGGGAGGCCGATTGAGGTGGAATGTGAGGAAATTCTTTTTCACAGAAAGAGTGGCAGATGCATGGAACGGCCTACCTCAGGAAGTGGAGGCTATGAATACAGTGCAGGGCTTCAGACAGGCATGGGATAGGCATAAGGGAGCAATACAGATGAGTATGAATAGATAGGCCACTGACAGAGCAAAGGCCGATGGCACATTTATAAGGCAGAAAAAGAAATGGGCAGACTGGATGGGCCTTGCGGTCCTTATCTGCTGTCAACCTCTATGTTTCTATGTACATGTGCATCTGTGAATAGCCGGAGCTCCGGAGTAATGAAGGGAGAAAATGAGAAAAAAAAAAACACCCATGGTGGCAAGATGAGGACCGACCCCTAGCAGGCTCTGCACCAGTTGCTGAGCACATGTCGAATGGCTGTGACAGAAAGTAAGTCCCAGAGGAGCCAGGTGATGGGAGGCTGGAGATCGGTCAGAAGGTGTTCACAGGAGAAGGAGCATACAATGTAAAGAAAAAAAATGACAGGATCCGAAAGTAGCAATAAATAAGAAATACCCAACAGGTCAGGTGGTTACTAGATGGGTGCTACAGAGATCAGTCTTGTGACTGGTCCTCTTCAACATCTTTTAAAAAAAAAACTCATTAATAAAAATAAATATAATAGACCTATACAGAATATAACCAGAAGGGAAAGAACAGTGCTAAAAGAGCTACAATCTATGTCTGACATCATTATAAAACAGGCTGACAAAGGAGGAGATGTAGTGTTATGGGGGAAAATTGATTATATAAAAGAGGTCTCTAGACAGGTGGACAATGAAAGTTTCTATAAAAAACTTCGAAGCGACCCTTTGGCAAGTATAAAAGAAAAAGCAGATGGATTAATAGCAGAAGGGGAACAAAGCAGACAACTTACAAAGAGGGAAGCAGAATTTTTATGTGTCCAACATCCTAAGACACCTGTTTTGTATTTGTTGCCGAAATTACATAAACAAATGATATCCGTTCTGAGCAGACCCATAGTGTCAGCTATAGGGTCACCAACAGAAAAGATTTCTAAGTTTGTAGGCCATTTCATACAGAAAATGGTACCATCTTTGGAATCATATTTAAAAGACACTAAAGAAACTCTGATAATTTTAAAAAACATCAAAGTGGATGACAAAGATTTGTTAGTCACAATTGATGTAGAAAGCCTTTACTCCAATATACCACATGAAGGGGGTCTAGCAGCTTTAAATATGAGTTTACAAAAGAGAGAAAAAACTAAACCATCGACAGAGTACATCTTAGACTTAGCAAGATTTGTTCTAAAGAACAACTATTTTTGGTTTGATGGATCATTTTACGTCCAACATAAGGGAACTGTTATGGGGACAACCTTTGCCTCTAGTTTTGCAAATATATACATGGGGGCATGGGAGAAAGACCATATTTTCCATTAGCAGAATAATCCCTTTTTTAATAAAACGAAGGTTTGGAAGATATATATTGATGCTTGCTTGCTAATTTGGTCAGTAAGTGAAATAGAATTGGATCATTTTGTAGTATCTGAATCACACCAACATCAACCTAAGATTTACATTTGAGAAAGATCTTTCAAGTTTGCCTTTCCTGGATATTCAGATCATTAAAATACAGAACAGTTTACAAACAGGCCTATACAGAAAGCCTCTTTCAAGAAACACATTATTGTGTAGTGATACTTGTCATTCTGATAACGTGATTAGAAATATTCGTAAAGGACAGTATATGAGAGCACGCAGGATCTGTTCAACTGATACTCAATTTAATATAGCTAAATGGGACCTAACAAAATGTTTTTTACAAAGAGGATATGAGTCTGATCTGCTTTTGGAATGTGTGAATAAATTAGATGGAATGGAAAAGGAGACACTATTGAAATCGAAAGAAACAAGATCAGTTGTGACAGAATTTTCCTTTATTACTGAGTATAACTACATGGCTCCAAAAATTGGAAACATTATTAAGAACACTGGCCAGTAGTGCAATTGGATTGAAACCTTATGGAATTAACTAAAGTGCCACCGAGAATTACTTACAAAAGAGGAAAAAACCTTAGAGATACACTGATAAATTCCTATGTACCAGGGAACAAAGAACAACCCAGAATGTGGCTCCCACCAATACCTAATGGTAATTATAGGTGTGGGAATTGTACACACTGTTCCAATACATTTGACACGAAACGTTTTTGCCACCCTAGATAGGGAAAGAAATATTGGATAAATGCCTTTATTAATTTTAGCACAGTTGAAGTGATTTATTTACTCCTTTGCCCATGTGGAATGAGTTATGTGGGGTAGACAAAAAGAGCATTGAAAAATAGAATAGGTGAGCATAATGGTGTGATTCAAAATGGGAATTGTGAGTATGCAATGGCAAGACACTGTGTTATGGCACAACATGGTTCTCCTGCGACTTTGAGGTTCATTGGAATAAAAAAAATAAATTGAAACAGGCATGAGAGGTGGTGATATGAATTTGCTATTACTACAACGAGAAGCTTACTGGATATATCAGTTGGAAAGTATGACCCTGAAGGGGTTGAATGAAGAATTACCTTTGCATTGTTATATAGGAAAGTGATGATATAAGGATTTGTGCTGGAGAGTATCAACTGTTTTGAGGAAAGAAGATACCCATTCCCCCCTTCCCCCCTTCCAATACCTACCCATACCTATCCCCACACCCATACCACTACCACACACCATGTCCTTCCATCCCTCCCCTTCTCCCCCTCCTTCCCCTTCTTCCTTCCTCTCCCCCACCACCCCCTCCTCCCCACCTTTTTTCCCCTCCTTTTCTCTTTCTTTACTGCATTTCTTAGGAGAATAATGATATATACTCTGAATTATATGCTATCTTATGATATATGTAGTCTGTTTGGAGATTAGACTTGCCGGCTTTGTTTCCATGGAGATATGACTTTCTGGCTCTGTCTCAGTTATTACTAAAATAAGTATACGAAATGAGTGATTAGACTTGACGGTTCTGTCACTCAGGGAGAGTATGACTTGCTGGCTCTGTCTCCCTTATTTATGTAGCATTCACCTTTTGTTTGTGTTTAATTTTTGTGCAATATTGAGATAAGTATATATACATATATATTGTAAGTAACTATTTTTCAGTAGAGTATGTCTGTATGTATGTTCCACATTTAAATGATGTTTATAGGAGCGTTTTCTTACTGAGCTGTTTTTAAATTGTATGTGGCACTTTAAATTTGGCACTATATAACAGCCCTTCTTTGGTTGGTAGTATGCTCTGATGATGACATAAATCAGGTCGATACATAAGAGTTACTACCAGGAAGCACTGTGAGGAGTCGGTGTGCTTTTTTCACGGCGTGCTTAAGTGGATCTTGTATATTTAAATGCTTTAATAGTTCTCCTATTTGGCTTTTCTTATTGTGTTGCTGCCGAATTTATATGATTATCCCTTTTTGGGATTTTTTGGGTCTTTTTTGGCCATCCTGTGCATATATTATTTTTGGGCACCATGAGACGCCAATGTGCTTTCTTCTGCGTTTGGGACCTCAGCAACATTAGCATAAATTTGTCATGATGTCTGCTTAACATCTGTTCACCTGATACTGCAAGGTGGTGAGCTGCACTTTATGTGATTCAATTTGATAAGATTTTTGAATAAAGCCTTTTTGTATTTTGTTTTAAGCTGCAGTATTGTGTGTGCTGTGCTGACCTCATTTCCAGCAATACATGTTGGTTTTCTCTTTGCTTTACATATAGCTTCGAGGTATAGTGCACTACCCCGTTAGCCTATTTTTTGTTTTTTTGAGCCCCCCCATCCTCCTTTTCATCTAAAGAGTGTTTATTATGTTGGATCTTTATCTGTGACTTAGGTGTAGGGATTAAAGGAAATGTATGCCTCTTCACAGATACTAAGATGGGTGGCCAGGTGGATAGTAAGGATGGGGTCAGAATCATGAAGGAGGACCTGGGTAGATTGGAAAGGTGGACAATAGACACAGAGGGGGAGAAGGGGTTGCAGAAAGATCTGAATAATCTGCAAGAGTGGGCAGATAAATGGCAGCTGGGGTTCAACGCCAAGAAGTACAAGGTTCTGCACTTCAGAGCCCGGAAGCAGGGGAGGGATTACCACTTAAATGGGGTTCAGTTGGGTTGCTCCACAGAAGAGAAGGACCTAAGGGTGATCATAGCAGGGAGCATTAACAACTCTGTTCAATACAGAAGGGTGGTGGCAAATGCCAACAAAATGCTGGGGTGTATAGCTAGAGGGATCTCCTCCAGAAGTAGGGAGGTTATCCTGCCCCTGTATAGGTCACTGGTCAGGCCCAAACCTGGAGTACTGCAAGTAATACTGGTGCCCGTTGCTGAAGAAAGACATCAGATTATTTGAGGGGGTACAGTGTAGAACTGCAAAGATGATCCAGGAATTGGAGGGCAAGCCATACAAGGAAAGGCTAGGGGAGTTGAATATGTACTCTCTGGAAGATAGGCATGACAGGGGAGATATAATTGAGACCTTGAAGTACCTGAAGGGAATAAACAAATCTAATACAACAAGGATTTTCCAGAGGAGAAAGGGGAGGGACATGAGAGGACAGCAATTGAGATTGGAGGGCGGTAGATTCAGGAGATAGATGAGGACACATTTTTTTAATGGAAAGAGTGGTAGACAAGTTGAACTCCTTACCGGGTGAGGTAGTGGCCTGCAAGATGGTAGACAGCTTCAAGAGGGGTTGGGATAGGGCAAGAGGAAGGGGTAATAGGATGGGGGAAGGGAGGGGCAGCATTATTATAAGGTGCTAGCTGCACACTTGAGCAGGCTCAATAGACTGTGAGGCCTGTTTCTGCTGGCATTTTCGTATGTTCGTATGTTATGTCAATTAAAATGTAATGCAAAAAAAAATGCAAGGTGCTACACATGGGAGCCAAAAAAAGCTAGCAGTAAATATAGGATGGAGATGTAATAATTTATTTATTTTATTTTATTTAGCTTTTGTTAAGCGGCTAAGTGCATTAGCCATAAAATGACTATTTTCAGGCATGACCCGGGAGAGTACAGACATGCAGAAACTTAACAGGATAACAATTTATAAGTGTTTTACATACATTGAGTTAAAGAGGATACAATATATCGGAACATACAAAGTAAAGCGCTTTATATACAATGAGTTAAAGTGGATACAATATATCAGAGACATACAGAGTACACCATTCATAAGTTCATAGGTGCCTACCTATGCAATGAATATAGAGGACCTTGGACAATAAATTATCAGGTGACATATCATATAAACAGAACAAGGTACACAGAAACAAAAACAGGTAACACAAAAGGAAGAAATAACCATTGAGAGAAGGGGGTATCATTAAGAAAAAGGTCGGTAAGTGAGGAAAAGGGGAGCAAGCCATGAAATTAGACCATATCCGTGAATGTAAGTGTATAGGAGATGCCTGCAGTGCAAGATTGTATATGGGCAGAGAAAGGGAGCCGGGACAGGCTAAGGCAGTAAGAGGGTTATATAGAGGTGAGGAAATACTATTGTATGGCAAGAGACATCAGTCATTAGGCAGGGTAAAAGCAGGAACAGGTATCAGTAATAGAATGCACTACCAAGAAAAAGGAGTGGACAGTAATAATATCAGACAGCCTGAAGGCATCACTACAATTCAATACAGTGGTGTGCAGGATGAATAGGATGCCGGGGTGCTTGGGTGAAAGGATCATAGGCAGGGAAAGGGAGGTGCTGCTGCCTCTGCATAGGTTACTGGTTCAGCCTCACCTGGAGTACTATGTGCAGTTTTGGAGTCTGTATCTGAAGAAGAAGTGAACCAGGGTAGAGACAGTGCAGAGGAGGATAACCAAGATGATCCAGGGATGGCAGGAAAGGACATCTAAGGAGAATTTATCAGATCTAAACAAGTGCATGTTTGAGGCAAGAAGGAAAAGAGGGAATATGACTGAAACATACAAACACCTCCACAGGTTAAATAAAGAGAGTGGCAGGGAATTGTTCAGGCAGTGTGGGAACACAAGCACTGGGATAACTCATTAAAGGCATTGTGGGGGGAAGTACAAGTTTAAAGAAGATACCAGACAGTACCATTTAGCAGACAGGATGGTGGAAGGATTGAATAGACTGCTGGAGGAGATAGTCTATGCAAAATCAAAGAGGGGATTCAAAAGAGGGTGAGGGAGATACAAGGGCTTGGCAAAGATCATACCAGAATGGTACGAAGAAGAGGGAAGTTAGGAGCCTCAAGTGCTCTCTTTTATTCAGCATTAGTTAGCTTGGAATAGGCAGATATGATTAGAAAATGTTTGTATTTGACTAAGTTTACTGTTGTATGCCAGAATATTGTCATGTTAATTTTTCTTGTACAAGTACAAGATTTGCAGTTCTAGGTGCACAATCATAACTATAGTTCTTAATTGCTCATATAATGTTCACAATTTGATATTAAAACAAAAATCAATTTAGTATAATAAAATTAAGACTAAGGGAAGATCACGCCAGGCAAATCTTTTAGATTTCTATGGTAAAGTTAGTAAAGCACTGGATGAAAGGAACTCAGTCAATGTTATTTTTTTGGACTTCGCTAAAGCGTTTTGACAAAGTCCCACATGGGGAGTTGGTTGACACCTTAATAGATCATGGGATTCATGGGAACCTGTCCCATTGGATAGAGGTGTTGCTGTCCAACAGAAAACTGAGGATATATGTCAAAGGTGCATACTTGGAGTGGGCTGAGGTGACCAGTGGGGTACCTCAAGGCTCCGTGCTGGGTCCATGTTTATTTAACATTTATATCTTATCCATGAATACCAGTACAAGAGTTTGGCATTCTGAATTTGCTGACAATACCAGACTTGGGATAGTGGTTAACAATAAAGAGGCTGCATGTACACTGCAAACTGCTTTGGGTGAATAGGAACATTGGGTTAAACCCAATAGACTGAGCTTCAATATGAACAAATGCACTATGATGCATCTGGTATGAACAACTGGAAGTTTAAATATGTACTGGGCTGGGTAGACTTAAAGATAGTACTAGAGGAAAGGGATCTGGGAATAAGAATCAGTAATTATGTCAGTTTTAAAATGTATTGTAACCAGGTAATTAAGAAGGCCAAGGGCATTTTGCACTGTATTAACAGACACATCAAAAGTAAGGCCAAGGAGGTACAGCTCCCAGTCTACACTTCACCGGTGACGTCTCATGTTGAGTACTGGGCCCAGTTTTGGGCACCTGGTGGAAAGGGAGAAATAAAAGCTCTCAAGAGGGTCCAGAGACTAGCAACATGTCTACCAAGGAGGTAACAGGCAAACCATATAAGGAAAGACTAGAAGTACTGGGATTATATTCTTTGGAATTCCTTAGGCTTAGGAGGGATTTGTGTCTCATCTTTAAAGCACTATCAGCTACTACATTATGAGACATATTAGGCCTGGTTCTTAGGGAACAAGTATACACTTCAAGGTCTCATCCTTTACAGTTATGTGGATAGAAGTATAATGCTAAAAAAAGAAAACATTGGTTCAGCACAAGAGTGACCAGGGTTTGGAATGGGCTACCAGTTGAAGTTGTTGCTAGTAGAAACACGACTGAATTCAAGACAAGTTTGGACAACCATTTAATTGTAAATACTGTAACAGCGTACTACTGATACTAATAGTGAGCTGTAATGGACCAGTGGTCTTCATAGAGCTTTATATATATCTGTAATCTATGTAACTGTGCATTAAAGATGTAACAGATACTCTTTATCTTTGTGATTTTACAGGGTACTGTCACTCTGAAATTCATCTTTCGCCATCTTAATATAATGTTAACACTACAAACAGAACAATTAAATAAATGTATATGATTTTAATATATTAATACTTTACCAAATGCAAAACATACTGGGGCAGATTCTCAAAGCCCTGCATCTGACGCAAGGTGCTTGCACTGAACAGATATGGTGCAAGGTGCACCTTGCATCCAGGGCTGCCGCCACACACTTCACAAAGGTGGCCTGCGTTGACCACAGGCCACCTACCCCAAACAAGGCTTGCACCATCCCTGTGCCCAGAGCTGGGCTACGACAAGGTGCAAGAGGCATTGTGGCTGACACAAGCTGCCACAGCCTGGGCACAGGATTCACAAACTGCACCCTGAAGGCAGAATTCTAAGTACCTTTAGACCAGAGAGGGCTGGTCTAAGGGAACTTAGACAATGCTCTGCTGGGTGCAACCCCTGTATGCGGCACTATGCTGCAGTCCTCCAGTGGTGCCAGGGCCCATGTCATGCCCATGGTAAAGTACACCCCCCATCCCCTATGCAGCCCATGGTTCTAGTACTGTCCCCTTCCCACCCCAAATCCTGATGTTGCCTCAGTACATGTCCTGCTAGTGCCACCCACATGGTGAAATAGTGCACCCATCCCAACAGATAATTCCCTCCCCATCCCCAGGTACAGCAGGGGACCAGCATAGACCTCCACACACCTCCAAGGAGGTCTCTGACTGCCCAGAATGTGCAGCAGCCTGTACAGTGTACATGCTAATATTAGCATGTACACTGTACAGTCCGCTGCACATACTGGGCAGTCGGAACCTCTATGGAGGTGTGTGGAGGGCTATACTGGTCCCCTGGTCTATCTGGGGATGGAGTGGGCACTATCTGTTGGGGTGGGGGCTGGACCACCACTGGGAGGGTTATTGGCCTGCGTTGAGGCCATTGGGATAGGGGTACCAGCAGGGCATTGCTGAAAGGGGCTTGAGGCACACCCCATCCATGCGCCATGTGTTAGATGCATGGGGGGTGCTGCCACGCGTAAGGGGACTTAGGCTCCAGGACACATCCCGTACCTGAATCGAGTGCAGGGTCCCAGGTGCAGGGGGCTTAGGTGCAAGCTGCAATTTGCCACAGCTTGTGCTGAATGCAGTCCCCTTTGAGAATCGGGCCCCCTGTATCTGTGAAAAAGCACGTGTCAGCAGTTTGCACACCATGTGGCCTGCAGAACTATTTGCCTTGATGAAGTAGAGCTGATTTTGCCAGCAAAGCACCATGTGTAGTGTCACAGAGTGGACTATGCCCCAAATTTAGAAGGGCAAAGTTTATGACTTTAGCTCATTACAACCAGCAAAGGAAAACTGCAAACCATTTCAAGCAAGGTACATTGAAGGTTTATTGACTGGATGTACCTTTATTGACTGGATGTCAAATGTTCTTTTAACAAACTGAAGCTCTATAGCCTTACTTTAAAATGTAGCCTTTTTTAAGACTTTTGCAGGTAAAACTTTACTTTTCTTAAAACGTTAGGGTGTTGCATATTGAATCAGTATGTCATGCTGATACACTTATAATTTGTCAGCACAGTATGCTGGAAATGCATAGATGGTGAAAAATGTGTTGAAAAATAAGCACTTATTTTTAGATTTTTTCTTCATATTGAAGAAAAAGCTAATTACAATATGATTTTTATTATGCCATTTAATTCCAATGTGGTCCAGATGCATTACATAAATTACTCATTTCTCCTTCTGGCAACCTTAGAATCCTTCCTTGCTTTTGTGAGCTATGCCTGTAAACGCATTAGAAGACAACAATGATATTAAGAAGAACTGCCAATTAATAAATGACAAGAGTATTTAAAATACAGGAAATAACTCAAAACTTGGAAATCAATTGTTTACTTTGTTAATTATAATTGTTATATGACCCTAATTCATGGAGGCAAAATTATACATTTAGTATGAATTATAGAAATGCCAAGGAATACTGTAGCTTCAGTAATGATATGCAAGTATTTCTATGAAAACGTTTCTGCTAACATATCTAACTAGATATCTTGTCAGACTATGGTAAAATTACATTGAAATCAAAGAGGTAGTACATGGGTGTCTGTTTCGGCCGCTGAAAATGATAATTGTTTGCTGTGTAGTGCTGAATAAAAAAAATGTCCACTTCAGATTAATGCTGGTGTTTGTACCATTTTCTTTTCTGTTTGGTTAAATATATTCACAGCCAGATGAGTTGCTATGATATTTCCTTTTTATGACATTTCCCATAATTTTGGCAGCTTGTATAAAACATGTTGTATACAGTATGTCACTTTTTATGCAAGCTCCATCATTTTTACCACAAATAATGGGAGACTGAAATGAAAGTTAGACCACATCGGAGGTGGTCTGTTATTTGTGAGCATGTTAACAGATGCAGCTGAAATGAGTCACATGTCCATTAAAATATGTTTGAATTTCCAACCTCTTGTCTGTTAAAACAAAAACCAAAAAGCAAACAAAAAAAAAGACAGCACTGTCAAACATCTGTACTTGAGCATCAAGTATAAACAGATTCAAACACAGTTTTAGACCATTTTAATGGATATCTGCACCTGAAAGCATTTTACACATGTCAAAGGTGCTGAAATACATATTGTAGTATACAAACATTACTTTGCTATTGACAGTTAAAACATTGCCTGCTTAGAAACTCTCTTTTTCATTTTAAATTCAGAAACATTCAAAAAGTAATGGCATCAATTACAGGTTCAGTCTGACAGTGATTTATTTCAATCTGGTTTCCCTGACTGACAAAGTACATAGCATGGAACAGATTAAGAAAAATAGCTATGCAGTAGTGCGATGTGGTGTAAACAAATGTGCATGTACTAATATCTGCCATATATTTCTAAATGGTTTATATTTTATGTATTTCTTTACACCTTGTACTGTATTTTATTTTTTTATGTGTATAGCTACAGTGAACTCTTATTGATTTAATACTTTTATGCTGTCATCAGAATAAAACTATATGGAATTAAATCATTTTCTATTTTAATCAATGAGTATATAGTGAATTACTTATTGTATAGCCTCACCTCTTTGACTGAAAGATTATGGCACTTCTCTTCTGTACACTGGGACAGTAAATAAAATAATGGAGTTGCATAATGGAAAGTATATGTTTTTATATTGTTTCCATCTGTTCATTATACTATTTGTAATTGTTAATATAATGTTTAGGAATGTGGGCCTGTGGGCCCCCCTACAGCCAATTTGGGATTGATCATAATTCTAAAAATGGCCGATTGTGGAACCTTCCATTGCACTTTTGGAAGTATCTTTCCGAAAGTCCAAAGGAGCTTGAAACCCTCCAACAGGATCGGCAGCTACAGAATAACAGCTGCACTATTTTGGCTGTTACTTCTGTATGCACAGTTCTTCTGGTGCCATCATGTTGTGAATGGCAAAATACCATTCACTGCAACTACGCATGTGTGAGTGCCACGCATGCACAGTTGCATCACTGCCTCCAGTACCAGCATCCAAGAAAACTGTGTTTCACCCTCCAACTGCTGCTGTCATCCCTGTTCCCTCCATTCCTGTCAAAGTGCCAACATCTGGATCCCCAATCCCCATGTTAGCATTATGTAGCCACCCCCCACTCATGTGACACACTGGGAGCCCACCCCAGTGTGCCCAAATTTATTATTTTCCCCACCCCCTGCTGACATCGGGGTGCCCAATCCCCTTGTTGGCATCATGCAGCCCTCATCACTCATGTGGCAAACTGGGTGCCCACCCTAGTGTTCTCAAATGTCTGTTTTATTTGTTTCCTGTAAATAAAGAAAATGGTCCCTGACGTTTTTTTTTTTTAAATCTGTAAAAAAATAATGGTCCCTCATCATCGCCCCAGTCCCCCTCCCACCATCCCACTTAGCACCCACCTCCCCTTTCCCCGTCTTACCCTATACTTACCTCTGGAGGTTGGCACTGTCATCTTCTCTGTACTGGGACACGTCCGCACTCTTCAAAGCCGAACCACTAACTGAAGAATTAAAGGTAAGCATGCTATAATGCCATTCAATGGGATTTTCAACTAATGTTGATAAATCAGCCATTTTTTTGAATTTTCCCCTCAAATTTTCAACATGGGGGTCTTGGGACCCCACCTCATGAAAACCTTCACTGTCATTTCATTACTTAGACCCAAAAGGTGATTTCATGGTCACTGCATGGAATCACCTTTTGGGATCGATTCACAAAATGACAGTAGCACTGATCATGAGGTGTGGTCCCAAAAAGCCCATGTTACAAATCTGGTGAATAAATTCCCAAAAATGACAGCATTATGAGCATGGGTTGCACAGTTTCTATGCACGCTCCTAACTTTGCCAATTTTTAATATTTTCACTCCACATTTTTGACATTACCATTATTGCACACCTCATTTTTTATCAGTACAGCTGTTTTTTATCACATCCAGCCCAAAACATGTTTTCGCACCTGTGGCACAGAATGGCATGGTCACTCTGCGACATCACCTTTCGGGACAAGTGAACAAAATGACAGTGACACTCTTCATGAGAAGGGGTCCCAAAAAGGTCATGCTGAAAATTTGGTGTAACACCTCCAAAAAATGGGCAAGTTACACCCGAGCGTTCAATAATTTCTACACACACATGTGTAAGTTTGCTCATTTGGCAGCTTGTCACAGCCCTATTGGCTCTGGCTAGAATTTGCTTTTATAAAGACTGCTTATGTGTAATCTATTGTCACATATTAACCTTGAAATGAGATGGGTAGAGTAACATACATGTTTGTGTGCATACATTTTTTTGTCAGTGTCATTGGCTCAGCAGGTAGCACAATCACCTCTGAGGCCAGGAGATCAGAAGGCTGTGGGTTCTTGCCCCAAAACAAGGCACTTGGGTTAATATCCCAATACTGACACTGCAGTGCAGCATGAGGGGGGTGCTGCACTCCTGAGGTGCTGTCTTTTGGATGAGAAGTTAAACCAAGGTCCCATCTACCTGTTTTGATGGTAGTTCAGGTGGATGTTAAAGATCCCATTGCACTTCTCAAAAAGTGTAGGGGAATTTTTATTGCAAATCGCATAAATACATGCTAGGACAAAAATATAAACAATCAACACACACAGGGGATATTTATGATATTGTAGAGTGCAAAACACTGCAAAATCCACTCCAAACAATAAATATGAAACCCACCAAGCAAACCAAACCAACCCTCATTTCAAGGAATGACTGATTAGTCCATAATACACTTTGGAAGACCCTTCCATCTCATCTTCCATTGCTCCCAAGACAACTTGTCCTTATCATATTGTGCCTGTGTTTTAATTTCCATTTTAATCATACAGATAAAAATCTGGGGAACAATTAACTTTTGTTGAATGACAAACTTACAGTGACCCTGCCACATCACAGATTTTATATAGGTAAATATCAGCCTCAGTGTGCTCACATCCATAAACTACATATTGTGCATAGTCCCAGTAATGACATTTTCATTGGTCACATCGGCCCAATCCCTATTATTCCAATGGGTACAGTACCCAATGCCTTCCACAGATCCTGTGCATAAGCACAGTGGATATAAAAATTTGCTAGGATCTCAATCTGTTGCCCACACTAGTCTCTAGGGCACATACAATCTTCTATACATTTATGTTTGGAATTACTCTTAACTCCCAACCTACCATGTGCACTGAGCCACACCACATCCCACATGCGATGGGGGTCCTTTGATCTACAAAATAGGGTTCTAAAATTTGCCAAGCAGCCATACCAATATCCTTATAAACAATAGGGATCTGGAAAGACCCTGCCTGTGTCATCTCATACAGCTCTTTTCTATGAAATACTGTGACTTGTGTTTGTGTCAGTTTCCATTTCCTATGTTTCTTAATAGCATACCATATGTATGTTGGCCAACAGCTCTGTTTATGGGTCACTAATGAGCCAAGTTCCCACTTCCAAAGCAGTGGTACCATCCAAAGAGCAGCCATTTTCCTCCATTCTGCATTCCCTGGCTTCAGGAAGGCAGAAATAGTATTAAAGAGAAAATATTATGGAAACAGCTGATAGGGTTGAGCAAATTTAAGCCCCCAACCGAATCCGCCTGTACATAACTTCCCGCTCGATGGGGTTTAAACGGCTGCCCAAATAAGCTGGAATGACTGGCTCAAAATTGTAATGTCAAGCATGCCAGGGGGAGGGAAGATAGAACTAACATATGTAAATAATGGAAGATAAAATTTCTTCACCACGGCCACCTTCTTTTTTTTGACTGTTGCTATTTTTCCAAACCTGAGCCTTCAGATTGCTACATGCAAGCTTTTCTATCCAATTTTGGTGAACCATATCAATGTTGCCAAATATAATCCCCAAGATAGTAATCGTCATATTAGTCATCTTAGTATTTTGAATTTCCATCACTGTCTCTGTACCATCACTCAAAATGTATCCACCACACTTCTAGAGGTTCACTGCTGACCTGGTCAGGTCTGAGAACTGCTGAACTACCATCAATGCAAGCTCCACAGACTGTTTATCTGCCAAAATAAGACACACATCATCCGCGTACGCTAATGCACGAATTGCCATATTTTGCCCAAGAAGTTTTAAAAGTGGGTCTGAACAAAAAATATATAAAATAGGGCTCATAGGGCAACCTTGCCTCATCCCTCTATATATATGAACAGCAAGACCACTGTATTCATTTATCAATGGCGCCGTCGATGCTATCTGGTATAGCCGTATAACCCAACTTGTAAATTTGTCTGGGATACTATATTTCACCAGCATCATATGCAAATATAAGTGTGAGATTCTATCATAAACTTTTTCCAGGTCCAAACTAACCAAGTAACCAACTAAAGCATTCTGTCATCCTTGGGAAACCACTTCCTGAAGGAGAAGTAGATTATCAGTGATAGATCTACCTTTACTATTACAGGTTTGACTAGGATCAATCACACCAGGCGCTACCAGACCCAATCTATTAGCCAAAATCTTCATAACATTTTTTTTTAAATCAGTATTTAACAGACTTAAAGGCTGCCAATTGGAGAGGTTCTGCTTGTCATCCTTTTTATAGATAAAAAGTTGAACTGATTGCCCAAACTGTGGGGCCATCATTGTCCCATCCAACATTGTGTTAAAAACTACCAGCAAAATATCCGTCAGTTCAGTCACAAAGGTTTTATAAAACTCTGTCGTCCATCGGAACCAGGAGTGGTATTGTTATTAAGAGAAGATATAGCAGTCTTAATCTCAGGTGCTGTAATGGCTACTGTCATCAGTAACTTCGTCTGTCGTGGGATATCAGGAATAGTACAAGGCAGTAAGAATTCTTGAAATCATGTCCTAAGTAACCTGAGAGACAGCATACATTTGTCTCATGTACAGTAAGTGAGCACGTCTTCCATTATGGAACTGTGTGTTGTAACTATCTCACCACCCTGTTCACGTAGGAATGTCATAGTTCTTTGCTGTACCCTAGTCCTACAGCTATCATATACTGTATATCTCCTGACACTGTCTTACTCGGGGTTCCAGTCTTATGCTCATATAATAGTGAGCCAGCCCATTCATATTGTAAAACCTCCTTCTGTGATTTGATGTGTTGTATCTGTCCCACATATTCACCATAACCCTTATTAACTATGGATGCAATCTTTGTGTATTGGCTTTGTAAAGTCAGATATTGAAAATACTTCCCAGTATGGGTGGAATATGAATCTGTCTGGAGAGCTGCCTTAATGTCCCATTTTGTCTGCACCCACCACTTACTAAGGTCCTCTTCCATGCAAGCCACTGATTTTCTTGCCCTGAGGAGTTCCTGAATTTTGTCTATACATAGCCTGTCAGAGAGAATTGTATTGTTCAATTTCCAGAGCCCTTTACCTCTACCAATCCCTTCACCCATTGTGAGACAGATTTTCACCATCAAGTGGTCAGAGTTCTCAAAAGGGACTGTGAAAGCTTGTTCACAAGTCAATGAGGCTGAGGAAAAGATAGAATCAATCTGGGTAGACAGGTGTGCTTTATAAAAGGTATAGCCCACCATCGGGTGCTTGGTCCTATAAGTGTCCAGTAACCCTGACTGGGACAGCAGACCAATCAAGGCACTGGTATCACAGTAAAGTTTAGATGTTGCAACACCCTTATCCTGGTGATTCATAATGCAGTTGAAATCCCCACCCCAAAGCAGAAGGCGTGCTATAAAGAGAAAGGGTTTAACTTTAGCTAGGAGTGTCACTCTTTCTTTCTTCATTTGTGGAGAGTATAAATTAACAAGTCTCCACTGTCAATTACTGTGGGTAAAATCTATCATGAGAACCCTCCCCGGACAAATATCCAATATCCTAGTCACCAAATAATCATATCCCCGGGAAAGTATTCCCACCCCACCACATCTTTCCAAAGTAAACAAGAAAAAGGATGGGCCCCAACACCACAGTTTTCTTGCTGCCAAGATATAATTTTCTGTATCTAACCAGATATCTTGGAAACAGGCAATGTCTATATTATGCTCTCTTAATATAGAAAAGGTTACCAGATGTCTCCTACCATTGTTAATACTGTTGACATTTTTAGAAGCAGTATTATATGCCTGAAAAGACATCATTTAAAGAAAAAGATGTAAAAAGACAACAAATCAGAGTAACAACATAAAAATCCCCTCAAGTCCCAGTCTGTTTCCACAACCTGCAGCTTCGTCTGGGTGCTGTCCCCAATTGTTTTTGTTTAGACCGGGCTGCTTGTACTTTATCAGCTAGACGATCATCCTTGGACTCAGAAGAGAGCCCTTTTTGTGAGGAAAATGTAGACAAAGCCTCAGAGTCCTCTCCATGATCAGAATCATGGGGCTGAAGAACTTCATATGCATTGGAGAAGGGTACTGCTCCCAGTAAACCTCCTCTACTTTGCACTTTAGCTTTGGGATTTGAGTTTTTCAATGGTCGCTTCTTTGAGGCAATAACTGTAAAGTCTGTGGGTGGTATGTCAGGGACTTCCATTTCCAAATCCGGTAGGTTGGACCTTCCACTGGAGTCACTGTACATGAGCCATGAGTGGCATCATCCACAGGGTCTGTCATCTCACACACATCCATGTCAATAAAGTCCTCAGCATGCAGAGTCGGAGACTGTATCTGTGGGGGATCCGTGTCCCACATCAGTGTCAAGCACCACAGGATGATGTTCCACAAGTTGCACAGCAAGTACGGCCTGTTCCTCTGCAGTATTACATTCCTGGACATTTCACTGTGTTTCAGTGATCAGTTTTTGGGCTAATTTCACCATTAATTCTTGATTAGGGCGTTCCTGATGATTATGAGTGGCCCACCCACAGGACGGATAGATATGTCCTGGTCATTCACAGAGATTACAGGTCTGGTCGTTGGTACAAGAATTACTAGTATGACCACATTCAATACAAGAAGTGCACTTCACACGATCACAGGCAGTGCTTAGGTGAAGATGGGACCCACACCGAAAACAGGTTTTTGGCTGGCCTTGTTAGAAGCAATGGCCCCTTTCAGAGCCCAAGAAAAAGGTGCTTGGGAGGTGCTTTTGGTCTTGTGGGCCTGATCTCAGCTGCACTTTAAATCTCCAACCCTCTGTCCAGATGTGTTCCTCATCTAAGATAGGGGAAGGGTCTCCCAACAGGTCACACTTTAGTTGAAGCCAATATTGGACATCACGGACTGCCACGCTCTTGTTTCGAAACAAAACAGTCACATGTTTTATAGCAAGTTTGGTAATTGGGATGGCTCAGAATGGAATCCATAATGCAGAGTGATGCTTTTTTTCATAGGCCAACCAGAACCTGTCCAGACCCGCAGGGGATTTAAAACTCACATCAACATTTATGTCTCCTGATGCACAAATGAGAGCATAAGTCTCATTAGAGAAGAATCTTAAAGATTCTATAATCAAAGTTTTCCCCATGTATATCCTGTCAGGAGTGTGTGGCAGACCTCCCAAATACTGTAGATACACAGCGTTCTTCTGTTGGGCTGGGACATTATGTGTGAAACCCAGGTCCCTCTGCTGAAACAGTCTCCATAACTGAGATGCCTGTTGACCTCATCTAGGGCTTGCATTCCTTACCCCTTTATCTTCTACTCTATCTCCCCATGTCGGTTTACTCTGTGTTCCCTCCACAGGTCCCTGAATAGGTTTCAGCATGTTCAGTGCGGGGAGAGGGGTACAGCTTATGTCACAGTAATGACTGAATCAACAATATTGTCCACATTTGCATTAGAAGACATGACCTATGTTTGGTGCTGTTGTGCAATACCAGATATATCAGGGATAGGGAGGTCAGTAGGGCCAGGCACTCACCCCACCCCCACATCAGACTCCTTCCACCTAGCTCCTTTCAGAGTAGACGTTACAGACCACTGTTTGGGTGGCTGAGCCACAACTGCACAGTCCTCATCATGTCTTCTGTCCTATCCTTAACCAAGCTAATCACATTTTCAGTCAACAGGCCTGAACCAGACTTCAACAGTTTTTCCAACACTTGAACCATTTTCCAGCACAGCAATATCAAAGTTTTCAGCTTCAGACTGAATCAAAGGTTGCTTACTCACCGTGGACAAAACTGGCGAAACAAGTGGGTTTCATACTTGGGGTTTTTCAGGAACTGCAACAGCGATCACTTCCTGGTCGACATCAGAATTGCTGGGCATAGCTCACTAAGTCATGCTAGCCTTTGTTGCTAGAGCATCAAAATTGCTGTCAGGCCAAGAAGGCCTTTCATTGACAGCCGCTGGTTGAGCTGGAGAGTGTTCTGGAGAAGGCAAACATTTCTTGGCACCTCATCCTGGGGTGTAAAGCACAGTAAGTAAATGCTGTTGCTGTTCCTCATTTAGAGCCTAAACATACTCTGTCTCCTGTTGTAAACCTGCCACCTGCAAATTCCCGTAGCACTACTTCACTACTATCAGAATCCATGTTCTCCATTACCACTTCTAAATCAGACAAACGTGTCTCATGCCCTGGAACCGCAGGGAGGGAGGTCCACTTCCCCGCAGGACTACCAGCCAACTGACGGCTGAGCAGGTCAGTCTCCAAAGCTCACTAGTGCCCCCTACAAAGAATAGGGGAGATTTTTATTGAAACACATAAGAAACAATTGAAATAAACAGTTAAACAATCATGTAAAAAAATATACAGAAAATAGTTGTAGAAAGGGGAAAAAAGAAGAAGAAAAGAGAGAGGGGAAATAAAAGAAAATCACACATAGAAAGTTAATTACATTTCAGGCAAAATGACTATGTAACAAAAATTCTATTTGTATTTAATAAAATAAGTGAAGCCCTTCCACCAATTCAGTACCTGTCATGAAGAATATAATAAACAATCTGATTTGTAAATAGCCCTCAGCTCATTGTAAACTAGAATACTTAGACAATCATAAGACATCCTTTTTTGTTGCAAAACCCATTGACATCGGGCTTGCCATAAATAGAATCTAATGCAACAGAAAAAAACAATTAAAGTGTCAGGATGATATTTTGCTAAACCAGACCCATATTTTCCCACTACGAGAATATCATAAGATAAAAATCGGAGCCAATCTAGATGCCATTTGTTTGCCAAAAAATCCCATAAAGCAGTAACGTAAGAACAGTGCAGCAAAAAATGTTCCATGGTTTCCATCTGTGCTACACATTCCATATAGGGGCAGTTTCTTTCAATCATGCTCTTGTGTTTTGCATTTCCCTTAAATTTAACCTCCCATAAACTGTGATCCAGAGATTTTCCCACATTTTCTGTGGGATCCTCGGAAGTGTTAATTGATAAAGGATGAAATGATTATTGACTGAAGGGCAATTCTTAAAACAAGGTTCTCTAGGGTAATGTCTAGACTTTATGTCTTTATATAATAATTTAGTGGTATGCGTAGTAATGCAGTCTTTCGTGATATCCCATTTATATCATTTCTGAGCCACAGGTATAAAATAAGGGGGAATTTGAAGACAGGGATGTAATTTAGGTGCCATTTGTAGCCATGATTTAAGATATATGACCAGGGATTTTTGCATCCAGGCATTTGAAATAGTCTCAGTACTGTGTATCACAGAGCCAATGGAGTGTTTAAAAAAGAATCTATGGAGGAACACCACGGGTTCTACCATGTTGAGAACACCCATTTTAATATCTAAATAAGTGTAGTGTCTTTTAGTGGGGTTTAATTTTGTGCCCCACAACATTTGGAAGCACAGACTATAAATTTTTGTTTCCAAGGTAATAGGTAAGGGATATAACAATGCTACAGATTGTAAGAGTGGCAGAATGAATTTTTTCAAAATGGCAATCCGCTTCAGTTTGGAAAATTTCCAGTGTTTCCATCTGTTTACTTTTTGTTCTGCTTTAATAATAACCAGTGCCCAATTTTTTTCAGGTAAATTTTGTGAACCAAAAATAATCCCCAATATTTCCAAAGAAGTGGAGGAAATTGAAAGTCCATACCATATAGTATCATGGTGTATGCCAGGCCCAATGAATAGACCTTTACTTTTCTCCATATATAATTTGGTATTGGAAACCTTCTGATATTGTACAATTTCCTTCAAAAAAGATTTAATCTGTTCTGAATGTGAAAAAAAAGCGCAAATGTTGTCAGTATAGGCTTGTGCGCATAAAGTGCATTGGATACCAATCCCTATAAGCCCTGGCCATTTTGGGGGTGATATAATAGAATAAAGTAATGGGTCAAGGGAAAAAATGTACAACAAAGAGCTCAATGGGCACCCCGTTGGACTCCACAATGTACTTTAAAACTATGACCAACAACCCCTTTTAACAAAGGTCTGACAGTAAAAAAGGAGTATGACAATCGCAACTGATTTATAAATTGTAATGGTATCTTATAAGTTTGTAATACTAAAAATAAATAACGATGTAAGACCCTGTCGAAAGCCTTCTCCTGGTCTACTGCTACCACACAACCTGGAAATCCTGAAATATTGCAATGATGAATTACATCTCTTATGGTTTGTGAGGCTTGTTGAATATATCAGACCACAATATTGAACTGGGGAAATCACCAAAGAGGCATAAGCCTTTTAGCAGGCATTTAAAATATGTGCAAGAACTTTATAGTCTGTATTTAGTAAAACTATGGGTCTCCAGTTTTTAATTTGAGAGCGGTCTCCTTTTTTGTAGAGGTAAAATAATAACCCCTTGGAAAAGGAAGGATGTATGGCATCAGTGTCAGTGGCTCAGTAGGTAGCACACTTGCCTCTAAGGCTGGGAGATCAGAGGGCTGTGGGTTCAGTTCCCACATCTGGCACTTGGGTTAATATCCCAGTACTGACACCGTAGTGCAGCAAGAGAGGGGTGCTGCACTTCTGAGGTGCCGTCTTTCAGATGAGACGTTAAACCGAGGTCCCATCTGCCTGGATTGGTGGTAGTTCAGGTGGATGTTAAAGATCCCATGGCACTTATCGAAAAGAGTAGGGGAATTTCCCCGGTGTCCTGGCCAAATTTCCCTCATTCACTAAAAATACCACCAACAGCTTAATCAGGTTCAAGGTCAGTTGGCATTCATCTGTATCCCCCTTCCCTGGGTCTTGCCTGAAAATAGGCAGGATTTGTCTAGTGCACTTACCCGGTCAACAAAAACTAAATAAAAAAAAATTGTTATGAAACCAGTAAGTGTAAGTTATAAATAAGCTTTCTACCAGTTGTGAACAAAAAAGTTTATAAAAATGTATGAGGGATACCATCTAAACCAGGAGCAGTATGAGGTCGTAAGGCCTTAATGGCCTGTGTGATTTCTGCTTTAGTAATGGGGGTTTGTAGTTTTAAGACTTCTAATGGAAAATCTGGAACTATAACTGACTAAAAAAATCTGTTATATCAGTAGATAAGACATTTGCATGTGTATTTAAAGATGCATAATGCTGCTGAATCACCGCTTCTAGATCCTCTAGTGAAGTCACCTTACGTCTATCTGGGGAAGCTAAAGAATCCAGAGAAAATTTATTTTTCTAATTTTTACAGGCCTCAAAGGGGTCACCTATGGGGGAGGTTTTCATACCATTTATCAAAAGTTGCTGAATAGATTTTGCTGTAGCAGTTTCAAAAGTTTTCATGGCTTCCTTTACAGTAGCGATCTGAGAAGAATAATCATAGTTTGAAAGATTCGACAGAGAAATTCATCTTTGTAACTGCTGTCTGAGGGATAAATAGTTTAAGAACTCTTTATTTCCAATTATTTTACCATGTTTGGAAAACCAATTCTTAATATCAGTTTTTGTGTCCATCTACCATTCACCCTTTTCAGGGTATAGAAATTCAACTGACAATCTTGTTTGAAGCAAGGTTGTCATATCCTTAATGACCATAGTGTCTTTTAAAACAGAGACATTAAGTTTCCATCTACCATGCAAAGTGGATCTAGTGGCAAAATGATGTAACAATAAAAGTAGCAATAAATGAACTGAGAATGCAACAGGTATAATGGATAGAGACCCTTTAGGAACATTTGAAGAAATGAAAATGTAGTCTATTATGGAGGTATAATTATCACGCTTATATGTGAAATTATGACCTTTTGTATGGAGTAAATGACAGTTAAGTAAATCAGCAGTAGAAACCATTTGTGTCAATGCATTAGAATCACAGTATACTTTTTTCCCTTCTATTTTCCTTTTGTTCCCTGTGTTCAAACTACAATTAAAATCCCCACATAGAAACATTTTATAATTGGTAACCAAAAAGGGCTGAATTGCTTTAAAAAGGCTTACTTTTTCCACCTTTATTTGTGAAGTATAAACAGAAATGAATCTACAGTACAGTCCATATCATTCCATAGATCATCCAAAATCAGGGCCCTCCCAGGTACTAAATCAAATAATTTATGTAAAGTGAAATTAAAAGAATGAAAAAATATCCCAACCCCATCAGCGGAATCCAGGCCAAAGGACCAGTACGATGGTCCCCAGATCTGTGATGTTGGATCATCAGAAATTACAATAGAAAATGCAGGAAGAGTTTCAGTGACTAAGGGGGTGGAAAGAATCAAAGGGGGAAGAGGGGGAGAATTCTTGGGGGGGAGGTGGGGGGTCCTGAGGAGCACAATCAGGAGAACAGGGTTTTGGCACCTCAGGTGTAGTCGAATCTTGTGCCTGCTGGATAGGCAATACTGAGCTTATACAATTTGCTTTGTTTTTTGCTGCCCAAGAGCAGTCACTAAAGATATGCCCATATTCCTCACAGAGGTCACAGCGGGTATGATTAGCACATTGCATGATGCTATGACTGATCACTCTGCAATTGTTACACCTAGGTTTGTCACAGGTACTGGAGAGATGAGTATGGGATCCGCACTTGTAGCAGGCCCGAGGCTGACCAGCGTAGAAGCAGACCCCATGGTCTCTACCCAAAAGGAGAGAATTAGGAATATGTTCTATTCTAGCATCCCCTTGACAGAGGTTTACTTTATGTTTCCATCCCCCGGTCCAGAACAGTTCACTGTCAAGAGTAGCCTATGGTGGACTTAGTACCTCACATTTCTGTGATATCCAATATGTGATGTCATTAACATGAACCCCTTCATTGCAAAACATAACTGTTACATATTTTATCAATGGTTTTGTCAGGGGTATAACGACAAAAGGGGTCCATGCTGGAGACGTCTTATCCTACCCATACCATTCCCAGAACACATCCAGTGCATAAGAGATTTGAAAACTTACATCATAATTATCATCTCCAGAGATATTAATAAATGCATAAACCTCTCTTGGTGAAATATGTAAAGAATCTTTAGGAGCACTTTCCCCATGTAATATCTATCTGGTCCATCCTCCAACCCTCCCTTATATCTGATGCGAACTGTATTCCTGCGTGGAGTTGCTTCTTGTTTAGATTTAGAAAAAAGATCAGATAATAAGGGTTTAGAGTCTCGCAAATTTCCTGAATCCAATAGAGGAGGATTCGCTGTGTCTGTATTTTTTTCAGGTTTCAAGGGTAGAAAAGAGTCAGTAGTGTTAACGTTTGATGAAGTAATTTAGGAGAAGGAGCAGGAGGCGAAGTAGTGGTCTCATGGTGAGTTTTTAAAGGACTGTCTGGTAAAGGGCCAGAAGGGATCCTGGGCTTCCATTCTGCTGAAGCTAGAGAGAGTGAAATGTCCCAGGAGGGGTCAGGAATCCAAATCCCCTCCATCGATCGTGCCCATCCTGCACCTGAGAGTGCTTTTTGAGGATTCCATGTATTGGTGGGCTGAGTACCTGATGGATCAACATCAATGGAAGTGGAGACAATAGGTTTTTTGAAGGGGTAGAATCAGAATAAAAAATGTTCATGTTCTTATTATCCATCTCCTTTCCCTCTTGTGTTGTCCCTTCCTGTAATAACTTCTGGTGTGCTGCCCCATTTGATGATTTATGTCCCAATGTAAAATTCGTAGTGCCCTCCTGAAGTTGGGCTGAGTTTGGTAAATGATACTGGACTTAGTTTCCACAGGATTTGGGTGCTTAAAAACAAAACCTGCCATTTTGGAAAGAGTAATTACAGGGGAAGGCAGTACAGGAGTTATATCCTGCAAGTCATTGCAGCGCGAGTGTTGCTCGCTTTGTAAAGCAGAAACAGAGTTAACATCAAGAGACTTTCTACGAGGTTTAAACTCTAGGCACACACCACAAGTAGTGCTACAACTGCCAGTCTGACATAAAGTCATAGTAGAATTTCCAGGTTTAGCCACAAGAGTCTGTGCTGTTGTGAAGGACTGTGCTGTGCTAATGAGGAACTGTGAGTCTGAATATGAGTAAGACTCGCAGTTTTCAGCAAGAGAGAGAATTTCATTCATAGGCAAAATTAAAGTGTTTGTAGAGAAACTAGGCACACACCAGAAGAGGTGTTTTTGCTGCCAGTCTTATTTATCGCTGAACAATGTAAACAGTCTCAGACTCATATGGTCCCGTCGGGGTGTTGTCAGGAGCAACTGCGTTATCAGGGTGTTTGACAGGCCCAGGGATTGGGATGACAGAAGCCTTTTCAGACCATAAAATGATTAGTTGCTCTGTCAAACGCTTTTTTTCCAATATATGGTATTCTTATTTGAACTGGACCAGTTTCAAAATTTCTTGCTGCATCACATTCAAGTTTTCAGTTAATTCTTGCTCTTTAGCCAATGCTAGTTCTTTACTCAAATCTTCTGCAGAGACATAAATATCAGCGATATCCTCATCAGAATCAGTAGGAACATCGATCAAATTTCCCTCTTCAGCCTCTGGCAAACTCAAATCAGGAGAGGAGGCATGCTCTCCCATCTGCAATACATCTGCACCCTCTGGTGCTCCAGGCAAATTGGCTACCATGCAGTCAGATGGCCTGCCCCCCTACTGTCGAGTAGGGGAATTTTATTGAGAAATGGACTTCAATACATAACAAAACAAAATGAAATACAGAGAAAAACATGATACAAACAATCAAACAGCCCATGACATACAATTAATCCAATAGCTGTTAAAGCAGTCCGAAGAAATGTGAGACAAATCATAGTCCATTAGATGTTTCAGGGCTGTACCAACATTTAGGAATAATTCATCATGGGTAAGATACTTCTGTTGTAAAATCCAGAGACATAGAGATCGCCATACATGATAACGTAAAATACAAAATATAACATAAAGGTTATCACTATGATATCTAGCAAAAGTGTTAGAAAAAGGACCAAACAGCAGAGCTGAGTAAGTAATATTCCTAAATTCAGGCTCCTGCCAGTGGTCAGCCAAGAAAGACCAAAATGGTCGTATATAATCACAGTCAATAAATAAATGGCATTGAATCTCTAATTGTTGGAGGCAGGCAGGACGAGGACAATAATGCTCAGACAGTTGTTTATGTTTGCTATTCCCCTTAACCCCCAATTTCCCAAAATTACCAAGCCAAACTCAATCCCATACATAAGGAGGGATACGTTTATTTTGTAAATGTCAAAGAACAGTCACCTGCCTATCCTCCGGGCACTCAGGAAAAACAATCTCAGTAGAATGTTCAGCTAATAAAATGGACCTATAGATCATTTTCCTGTTAGCAGACAATAGTGAAGAAGGGGTAATATGCCATTTGATAAGTTGTTTAATACAATCCATAATACTATGTGGTATGGCAGAAAGTTTGGATAGTAGCCGGGGAGTGCCAGATTGCCAACTAGGCCTACAGAGAACAAGCCAGTGTTCTAAAAAAGGTCTCCAAAGGAGATTACCAGGTCGCAACACCTTACCAAAATTATAGGCTACAAAAAGACTGTAAAAAAAAGCGATAGGGTGGAGCATAGATACCCCACCATCAGCGATAGGTCTATAGGTAATTTCCCACTTAAGGGGGTTCAAACGAGAGCCCCAAAAAGCTTGAAAAAAAACACTAAAAAGCCGTGTCCAAAGAGAAAATGGAGAGAGATAAACATAACAAATGTAGAGAAAAATAGGGGTGAGTATAGTTTTAATCAATAGAGCCCTCTTTTTTTTCGATAATTGCTGACCTTTCCAGTTACCTACCATCCTAAACCCCCTGGTAAGAACAATATCCCAATTTAGCTTTGCCATATCACCCGGTCCAAATAAGAGGCCCAAAACCTTAATGGGGTCCTTAGAGACAGAAATTCCAGCAATAACCCCTCTAGGCAGGACAGGAGTAGAACCAATAACAACCCCTTTGCTTTTACCATAATTAATTCTGGAGCATGAGAGATGAAAAAAAAGCTCAATAGAGTCAGTCAAAGCAGAGACGGAAAAACGTAGGGGCAAAAGTAGCACCAAGTCATCAGCATAAGCTAATACTTTGTGAGAAGCTAGAGAGGGAATCACATCAAGGCCCTGTAATGCAGTGTTTGTTTGCAATATCCAAATAAAAATATCTATGGTAAATGCATAGAGAACAGGACTGAGTGGGCAGCCTTGTCGCACCCCTTTAGTAACAGCCAATTTTTTCCCAAGCCAGCCATTAACATTAGGGATTAGTACAGCACCCTTATACATTGCAGAGATCCAAGAAATAAACTGTGCAGGGAACCCAAAAGCTTTCAACACAAGAAATAAAAAGGAATGGGCAACCCGATCAAAAGCTTTCTCCTGGTCCAGACCAAAAACATATCCTTGCAAGGAACCCACCTCCCCTGCAGAAAACACCTCCTGTAAATATATTAGGTTGTCCTGTTGTTTGCGGCCTGGGACTGCACAAGCCTGGACTGGGTTGAGTAGCAAGGGGGTAAGCACAGAAAGTCTAGCTAACAGTATTTTACTCAATATCTTCAAATCTGTATTTAATAAACTAGGGGGTCTCCAATTACGTAAATCAGACCTATCCCCTTTTTTATAGAGAAGTAGCAAAATGGCTTCAGACATGGACGGGGCGTAGTCCCCGGAGCGTAAGATGAAATTCAAGAGAATCACCAGCACAGGTCCAAGGGACTGTAAAAAGGTTTTATAAAAGCCAGCACTTAAGCCATCTGAGCCAGGGGCATATTTAGAAGGCAACCCCTGAACAGCAGCAGTAACCTCAACCAAAGAAATATCAGCAATCAAGGCCTGCTGTTGTGTAGTGGACAACGTGGGCAACTGCAGTTTATCCAAAAGCGGAAGAACCACCTCAGGTGCCAGTACAGGGTCAGGAGCTAACGAAAAAGCCACATGGGTTTCAACCACATGTAAAAGCTCAAGGGGGTCACGGACAGTATAGCCATTTAAATCAGTTAAACCAGAGATCAAACGGGAATCAATTCGTTTTTTGTTTTCTGTAAACAGGTCCAAAGAGTGGCGAGTCATAGAAGTACCAAAACGTAATTCTTGCTCTAAAGATTTGCCCCTATCATATTGGAGCCTAACCATCTGCTTCTTTAAAATGACTATAAGCTCACTGTAATCCTGGTTAGTAGTGTCTGATAGGGAAATAAGATGCTGAAATTGATGTTGCAACTGTAAATATCCCATGTAGTCAGTAGAAGTTTTAAGATGTGCCTGACGTTGAAAAAAAGATTTCCAACTGCGTTTGGAATCCTCCCACCAGTCCAAAATGGAATCATAACATTCCAACACTGAAAAGCGAGCCACCCACTCCCTCTCCCACAACTTACAGAGACCAGAATTTTCCAGCAGAGATTCATTTAATCGCTACGCATTCCTTTTATACCTGGGGGCCCCCTCCCATGAAATAGTAACTGTAAGAGTACAATAATCAGAAAATTCTATGGGCCGGGTAAAAGCCTGCACAACCGTAAGCACCGAGGAGATGAAAATGAAATCAATACGTGTCCTGAGAGGTCCCCTAAAATATGTATAACCCCCCGTGGGACAGAACATCCTACATGAATCCAACAGATGTGCAGTAGAGAGAGTATTATTTAAAGCTACAGAATCACAAAAAAGTTTATTCGTGACTAAACCCCGATCAGAAAGAGATACTCCACAATTAAAGTCCCCAAACCAAACAACCAACTGGGAAGTATGCAGGAAAGGTTGTACTTCCTTAAAAAGTGCCACACATTGAGCTTTAGTTTGGGGGGGAATATACCGTGAGAACCCTAAAACGTTCGGATAGAAAAGAAACATCCAAACACAAAGCCCTTCCTGGATGTATATCTATTAAACTAGAAACTGAAAGCTGAGGGTTAGTAAATAAAATTCTTAAGCCATCGCATACCTCATCCTCCACAGACCAAAACAAAGGACCCCGGGACCAACAATGAGAGGCATGTTGAAGGTCCCGGTGTGATTTCAGATGAATGTCCTGTAAACAGATTATATCAGAGGAGAAGGAACGAAGATGAGAAAAAAAAAAACTTGTTTCTTCTCTCCTTTAATACCATGAACATTTAAAGTGGTAAATGTTAAGGAGGATATTGAAAGGGAAAGAAAAAAGGAAAAAACAGAAATCCTAACTGGAAAAAAAAAAAAAACACTCAAGGGTCTTCCCTGCCTGTCTGTGTCTAGTCCTCTTGGCAATAGAGTCCTCAGAATGGCTATCGGTGTCAGTATTGGAAATAACAGATGAGATATCAGTCTCGTCACCCGAATCCCCTCCAGTATCTTCCTCTAAGGGGGCCAAAATGTTCCCTAAAGGTACAGGAGCCTTCAGAAGGGAAGGTGTCTGTATTGGAATGGTTTTCTGTGAAGTTTTGGAGTCAGACATGGTTTTACCATGTCTATTTCATTTTCTAGGAGGAACTACCGTAAAAGGGACTTCGGGGGGTGGGGGGGGCATGGTATCTGCAGCAGAAGGTGTATGGGATGTAACAGGGACTGGTAAGGCAGCCAAAGGCAAATCTGAGGCTAAACTTGAGGGAGAGGGTACAGTAATTAAAGACACGGGAGGGGGATGGGAGGAACAGTAGCAGGTGTAGAAGTCAGAACAAGGTCGCCCGGGACAGATTGAGCAGCAGGTACCTGAGAAGCTAAAGCATGTTGTGCTTGATTGATAAGACCTTCATGGGAAGGACAATCCTCTCAATTATGAGAGGCCCAAGGACAACGGCCATAAGCGTGGCCAGTTTGTTCACACAGATTACACTTAAAAAGATTCAAACAGGCAGACGCTAAATGGTCGTACTCCAAACAATGACTGCATCTGGTGACATCACAGGCTGAACTCAGGTGTGTGCAGGAGCCACATTTAAAATGAGATCTGGGCTGTCCGATATAAAAAATAGAGCCCCTGTCCCGGCCTAAAACAATACGCTGGGAAGATGTACAGGACCAGAATTAGTGGAGAAAAGTTAAATTTTCACTTTCCAACCCCCGTCCCAAATCTGTTCACTATCCATTGTAGGGGTAGGGCGGCCTAAAATCTCACAGCGTTGCCGTAACCAAAAAAGGATATCCTCAACATTGACCCCTTCCTTTTTGAACAAAACTGTAATGGTTTTAATGAGAGGCTTAGTGAGGGGAATAGCCTGGAAAGGCACCCAGACAGGGTAATTCTTGAGGGTATTATACTGAGCCCAGAACCTATCCAAGTTAAACACATTCTTAAAGCCAACATCGTAATCACTATTCCTTAAGGAAATTAAAGCAAAAATCTCGGAAGAAAAAAACTTCATAGATTTTTTTAACAGCGACCTGGCAATAAACAACCTATCAGGAGTGTGTTCCAAGCCCCCCTTGTACAAAAGCTGAACTGCGTTCCTCCGGGGAGCAGGTTCCCTAGTGAAATGAAACAAGTCAGCTAATTTGAACAAAGGGGCCAGGGAAGACTTCTCCTAGTGGTCAGCCAGAACCTCAGGGCTAGGCCCCATCCTGTGTTTAGTAGATACAGTACCCAAAGTAACACCAAAATTGATATTGTGAGAAACAACAGGTACAAAGTCAATTGAATTACCCCGGGTGTGGTGGAGCTCGAAGCCAGATCTACAGTGGGGGCCACAGAGGGAGAACACATCTTCTTGTAGAAGGGATCAGAGAGGTCTGGAGTCCAATGTCCAGAGGCCGCAGGGACCCAGCCAGCCGCTGAGAGGACCTTTTCAGGAGACTAAGAAGCATCGCGAAAAGCAACCGGAGGGGGTGCAGGAGCCAAGTCCCCCCATTTAGTAGAAGGCGGGCGGTCCAAATACGAAAATGTGAGTTCCAAAGGAGGAGTAGTAGCAGCCAGCGATGCAGGGACAGATCGAGTAGCTTGCGACAATCCAAGTCGAGACTTCGGAGATTTTGAAGTGGCAGGCTTCGAGGCAGAAGGAGGAGGTGGTAAATTCAACTGCTGACAAGGTTTAGGCAGAGAAACGGGTGTACAATCCACAGAATCAGTCATCGGAGAGCCATAAGAAGCAAGAACCGGCTTCCCATAGCAAGCGTCCGACCAGGTAACTTGCACTACCCGGTCCGACGCAATATCGGTCCTCCTAGAAACCAAAGGTTCCATCCATGGTTCCGAGGAAAGGTCGTCATGATCAGAAAGGCACTCCAAAATCACCGGGACACAGGAGGCATCAGAAATAACCATAGAATGAGTCAGCAGCAAAGGAACAGGTACAGAGACATCTACCAAATCGGTTTCCACACAATCTTCTGCAGTGCTGTCTGGAGACAGATCAGCAGCTGCCATTGCAAAATCCACAGCTTCCTGAGTGGAAAGGATAGGAGCCGAGGCCAGAGCTCCTATCCTGACAATGTCTGCACTCTCCAGAGAGCAAGGAGAACTGGCCATCGTAGCAATATGGCCAGCAATCCCCCTGCAGGAAGAGTAGGGAAATTTTCCCAGTGCCATTGCCAAATTTCCCCCATTCACTAAAATACCACCAACAGCTTAATCTGGTTCAAAGTCAGTTGGCATTCATCTGTATCCCCCTCCTCCTGGGTCATGCCTGAAAAAGGGGCAGAATTTGTCTAGTGCACTTACCCAGTCAGCAAAAACTAATAAATAAATATGGACATTAAATATTCTGAACCGTTAAAGTAACATCATAAGATCATCTGTGCAATGGGTTCCACGAATAGAGGTTGATTCTGTTAATAAGATATTATCAAGCATGCCAGAATGTGCTGGTACTAGATGTTGTTTATTAGTACATATTCACATATGTTGAAATAGAGAATTAAAGACAGTGTGCAGTTTTAATCCACAGATGCAGTTAAGGTGAATTTGCAAAATTCACCTCTGCGGATAATTTCACAAAGTTTTTCTGTTTAATGGGAAATTTGCTTATGTTGACTTCATTTGCAATTTTGCCTTGTGCATTGCAAAGGTGAAGTTTGTGGAAAAAGTCTTTGTCACATGGAAGAGCTTCTACAGGTCACATGGTACATTCCCAGGGCAGGAATTGTCTGACTGCTTTCAGATTCTCATTTGTAGTCAAAGTGTTAGTTAGGAGGCTGTTTAGTGCTTCAAAATCAATTAATTTTCAAGTGTTTTTCAAAGCTTTTTTTTCAATCACTTTGTGTTTTCTGTCCTCTAGCTTACTTCCTGAACATTTCTTATATACTTAATCTTTATTTTTAATCCCTTTTTGATCTCTTTTTTTTTTACTTTACTGTTTTGTGTGTGTTTCTCTCTCTCTTTCCTTTGTTTTGGTTTTAAGTGACCACATTTTAATTTTAAATGGAGCATGGACCTGATCAACATGGTATTAGCAGCTGTGGTGGATCTATCAGCCTCAATCATGCTACTTTTTGGGGAGAGTGCCCTCCAATACCATACCTAGTCCCAGTCCTGCTCCCACTAAAGCACCAGCAGTGGTAGCCTAACCACCTGATCCTCAGTAGCAGAAGGACAGTGGTGTTTCAGCAGTCCTGCAACATCAGAAGCAGCAGCCTAAGCTGGAAGAAATGGAAGAGATGGATGGACCCATTGTGCCTCCCCAATTGTGATAACAGCACCACTACCACATCCCCCCCACAGAGGAGCCCTCTCCAGCAGCAGCACCCCACTTCCATTGCTGCCCATACCCCAAGTCCTTGCTTGTTTGGACTTTTTGTACTATGTGCCAAAGCACCCACAGTGTGGTCACTTGCAACTTATGTAGGAAGCATGTCTGCCAAGGCAAGAAAGGGACCTATGTGGGTACTGGAGGCCAGAGGACCCATTTAATGTGCCATCATCTGATCAAGTGGGAGGCAATGGTGTGTGAAGCAGCAAGTGGGGCTGGTGATGGTGGCCCAGCCACATGGGCAGAGGGTCATGCCATGGATGTTGTAGAAGTTTCCATACCATGGTGGGATGGTGCTCCCTGGTGCAGTTCCAGTTTCTTCTCCTGAAGTGCCAGCAGCACCAGAAGCATTACCATACCACCACTAGCAGCAACAGCAGGTGAGCTTGCCTCACTAAGAGAAGAAGTGAGGGACCTCCACTGGTGATTTAGTGAGGTAGAGAAGGAAATCAGAATAATGATTGTGAATCAGGAGAAGCTGCTGGCGGGCATCAAGGAGCTCCACTGTGGTAGTGTGGGTGGTAGTGGCAGGTCTGTCAGATCTGTGTTTTTCATTCATTTTTTACATCTTGTTTGTGTCCACTTTAGGTATATCCTGTCCTCTTTCAAGCCTTTCCAAGTTTCATACTCCTTTTTCTGAAAAAAAGAGAAATACCAACAAACAAATTTTAAATATAAAAAATAAATATTTCCTATCCATTGTATAGTCCTTCCAAGTTTTGCACTCTTTGTTCATAACAGAAAAGAAAAATACCAAAATAAGTTTTAAAAATACCAAAAAAACTATCAACAATCTGTGCTGATTGACTCAGTAATATTATATTTTTATCCGTCTCATTATGTACTGTATGTTGCTACTGTTCTAAAAAAGGATATTTCCTAAATTCCTGCCTATAGGTCTTCTTTAACGTTCATGTCTCTATCTGCCTGTCTCATTCCCTAATTTTTCTCAAATATCAGAATAAATATGTTACAGCTTGCTACAGGTACCACTAAATGGCACTGTACTGTTTGTTTGCAGATTACCCCAACACTGTTGGTGTGCTACTCAGTTATTGTGAAGTGTGCCTAAATCAGAAGTTACATAAATTCTCTTCTCCCTGAAATGTTTTCAGGAGTGGCAAAAAATTGGGAAGGTTACTACATCATACTGCCACACCATACTTCATACTGTGTAACAGGCCATCCTAAATGCTTTGCTGCTGCTAGGTGCTGCTGCTTCTGTGTGACTGCCAACAACTATCAGCAAGATGCACAAGTTCCCTGGAAAGAAAAGCTCATTGTCTTGTCTTGGAAAATTCTCATGATGCCCAGAAGTGAGAAGTGCCCCCCACAAGTCCAAAATGTTTTGTTGCTGCTAGGTGCTGCTGCTGTACTTTTCGACTGCAAACAAATGTTGTGAAAATGCACATGAGTGCCCTGAAAAGAAAAGTTCATTGTTTTGTCTTGGAAAATTCTCATGCTGCCTAGAATTGAGAAGCGCCCAAAATGCTTTGGTGCTGCTAGGTGCTGCTGCTACTACTATTGTGCTGTTTGACTGCCAACAAATGTCATGAAAAAGCACATAAGTGCCCGGGAAAGAAAAGTTCATTTTCAGACTTCCTGTGATGTCACCGTTAGACATGAAGGACTAGGGTGAGAGCTCCATGACGCACCCTACTAAATTTGTCTCCCGAGCTGCCCTATTGCATATTTCAGGTTATTATATTAGTGGGTTGACCTTGTTTTCTGCATGGGCAAAGTAAGGAAAATGAAAAATAGTGCCTTGTCCAGAGGTAAGTCTGTAGAACCGATCCTGAAAGATCATGTGGCTCCTATGGCATTGAATCCACTAGCTGAGACTGCTTTGTTGGCATCAAGGTCTGAGGAACCCAATCCCAGTTATGCTGGTGTTTTGGAGAGGTATGGCCATTTTGCCAAGAGAGCCGGGGAAGGAATGAGAAGTTAAAGGCTGCTATTGAGGTGTTGGATGCCAAAATAAGGGACCTAAATCTTCAGCAATCCACCACAGACAGTTGGGTGGATAGACTTGAAAGGATCACACTGAAACTCCTGCAGGAGATGCAATGGCTAGGTGAGAAATGTGAGGACCTGGAAAACAGTTCCTGATAGAACAGCATGAGGCTGTATTGGCTACCTGAAGGTGAGGAGGGTCAGGGTGATTTGATTGGTTCCTTACAAAACTGCTGTCCAGAATTCTGTATATTGAGGACTTGTGCCCACTGCCCATTGAGAAGGCATATAGATCTTTAGCACCTCACCCAGCAGGTCCAAATCAAAAACCTTGATCTATTGTGTTTAGACTATACAATTTTAAAGTGAAACAGGAACTTTTGATGAGGGCTTGGCATCAGGGGTCACTTATTTATAAAGAAAACAAAATTTGACTAGATCATGATTTTTCACCGGACTTGGTGGCTCACCGATAGGTCTATCTTTTACTATTTCTAGTTCTACAACAGCACAAATAGAAATTTTCAACCTTGTATCCTGCAAGGTTTAAGATCAATTTTGTGAATTGCTCAAATGTGTTTGAGAATGTGGAATCTGCTACACAGGAGCTTAGTGCCCGTAAACTCATTTCCCCAGAAGAACAGATGAATTATTCAGAGACAAGGGAAAAAAAAGAGAGCTACAAAAACTCACCTGGTCCAAGACCTCTCCTGCAGGGAAGAAACACAGATCGGAGCAGGCTTTAGGAGAAGTTAATGAACTCTTGCAAGCATTTAGGAGGGAAGAACCTACTTGATTGGACAGAGTTGAGAATTTGGAAGAAAATGTGGTGGGAAACTGGAGAGTTGTTGATTAATGAGGGATATTTAAATCTGAAGATAATACGGGCCAAATTGAGAAGAATGTTCTAGAGATGCTGACAATATCCTGCCCCTCCCTTTTCTCTCTCTTTCTCTTTCTCTCTCTCTCTCTCTCTCTCTCTCTTCTTTCAGGTGGCGACTACTCTAAAGATAGAAGAGGCCTCTGCGTCGAGTTGGATTGGAAGATATACTGGGTCTGGAATGATGGCTTGCTCTAAGAAGGGACATTCTGAACATAACATGGAGTGAACTGTATTGCTGAGGATTTTGGATCACGATATGAGTTTATGGTTTGAAAGCTATTAAAAGGAGGAGGGAGGGAGAAGGTCTTTTGCTCCAGTAGGGCTATACGGCTGGTGACGGATATTGGTAATGATGGACTATGGGACAGCAGAAGGACTTATTGGGGCTTTGCAAAAAATATTTTTCAGGAGTTTCAAAGGTTTTGAGGAGGATATAGACACAATCTGATTGAATAAAGCATTTTGAGGGGATTTTGTATTGCTCATGTTATTTGTGTGTTTTGGGTGCTGGGGTTGAATATAGAATTCTTCAGGTCTACATTGTAGTCAAATGCTTATAGTTGGGGGTTATTCCTTTTTGGTGAGTTTGGGATAAATATTTCTGCTTTTTTTCAAACATTAGAACTGGAAATTATGTATTAATTCTGGAGGTTGCGGAGGTTCTAAAGGTTGTAGATTACAATAAGGAGTACTGGATGATAGGATTTCGGCCCTTCAGGTAGCTGGGAAATGTTGCATGGGGTCGGGTGCTAGGAGAAGAAGCTAGGGTGGCTTACCTGAAAGTTTTGTTTATGGAGGATGGTGTGTGAGTGGACTCTCTACCAGAAGGTGGAGGAACCACTATCATTGTTCATCCCCAAATGGGGAGGGTGGACACCTCTTAGGGAACCTGGGAAGTTACCATCTTTCTTTCATGTTCAGACAGTTGATTCTTTTTTGGCATGGGGTGAAGGTGTATGCTGCTTGTTGATTTTTTTTGTGCGACTTCATGGTGGTACACAGGGGGTGGGGTAAATCTTGTGGGAGGGAGATGTTATTGGGGTGAGGAGGGTCTTTTTTCTAGTATTTTTAAATTGGAGATTGGAGAGACTATGTTAGAGTTATATTTCATATTGATTTTGAAATATAATGACTGTGTTAATGGTAGAATCTCTAAATGGCAAAGGTTTAAATAGTGTGGTTAAGCACACCAGGATTTTACAGGAGTTGAATAGTTTGAAATGTGATGTTGGCTTCTTACAAGAAACCAGGGCCTCAGAGGTTGAGCATGATAAACTTCACCGCTCTTGAGTGGGACAGGTGTAGTCAGCTGCTCATTCATCTTCTAAGAAAGTGGCTGTAGTGGTACTAATTCACAGGGGTCTTCCATTCTAGCTAAAGCAGGTTAATATTAACATAGAAACATAGACTTTGACAGCATATAAGGACCACTTGGCCCACCTAGTCTGCCCATTTCCCTACTTACAAGATAAGCCGCAGATCCTAGTTAACCAACAGCCTATTTCTTCCTATCCCCCACAAGAATTGCCTCATGCCTGTCCCATGCATTCTTGAATTCTCCCACAGTTTTAGATCCCACAACCTCCTCAGGAAGGCTGTGCCATGCATCCATTACCCTCTCTGTGAAGAAATACTTCCTCACATTGCCCCTGAACCGCCCCCCCCTCTATCTATAAATTGTGTCGCCTTGTTCTTGCATGTCTCTTTTTCTTAAAGATGCTACCCTCTTGTACTTTGTTGATTCCACTGAGGTACTTAAAAGTTTCTATCATGTCCCCCCCTTCCTCCTTTCCTCAAGGGTATACATATTAAGCTCCTTTAGTCTCTCTCCCCTCATATGGCTTCTCTTGCAGACCCTGCACCATTTTAGTTGCCCTCCTCTGGACTGCCTCTTTCCTGTCTATGTCCTTGTGGAGATGGGGTCTCTAGAACTGGACGCAGTACTCCAGATTGGGTCTCACCAACTGTCTGTACAGAGGGATAACAACTTCCTGTTTTCTGCTGGTGTTGCCTCTCCCTATGCAATCCCAGTATACCCCCAGCCCTCCCTACTGCCTTCTCACATTACTTGCTAACCTTAAGGTCATCTGATATGATTACCCCCAGGTCCCTTTCCTTTTTTGTTGTTGTTACTACCTCCCTCCCATTGTGTAATCTTCTCTCGGGTTCTTGTTTCACAGGTGCATTATTTTGCACTTCTTTGTGTTGAATCCTAGCTGCCATACTTCCGACCATTCCTTCAACCTTGCCAAGTCCCTTCTCATCCTTTCCACACCTCCTTGTGTTTCCTAGATGAAATAAATAAAATAAGTAAAAAAATAAAAACCCAGTTGCAGATCTTTGTGTCATCTGAAAAGAGGCATACTTTTCCTTCCAGTACCTCTGCAATGTCACTTATAAAGACATTAAAAAGGACTGGACCCAGTACTGAACCCTGTGGTACCCCACAAGTAACCCCTCTTTCTTCAGAGTGGACTCCATTTACAATTACCTTCTATGTCCTGTTGTTCAGCCAATGTTTTATCCAGGCTACCACCCTGGGACCCACTCCCAGGCTGGTTAATATTGATTGGGAGGGCAGGTATGTAGGCATAATGGGGTCTTATTTCCGGTATTCTATACATTTAATATCTGTTTATGTGCTGACATCCCCATCAGGTGATGTTTTTAGGCTTTTTTTTTCCTTTTTAACCTCATTACCTGTAGGCTATTTAATTTGCACAGAAGACTGGAATTGTGTGGAGAATCCAGAATTAGAAGGAACTCCAGTCCCTAAACCAGGGCTTAACACAAGTTGTAAACTGCTGTGTTTTTTGGCGTCTGAAGGGGGTTGGGTGGACCCTTGGTGTCAATGATTTTCTAAAACTAAAGATTACACATTTTACTCTCCTGTAACTAACTCATGTGCACAGTTAGACCATTTTTATACACAGAAGAATATGTCACATATATTTTTGGAAATCCAGTTTCACCCAATTTCTGCATGAGACCATGGACTGCTATGGGGGAAATTAGAATTAAATTCTGTGAAAAAAGAAGGGTGGTCATGCCTAAATGTAGGCCTGCTTAAGGATCCTGCTTTGCAGCAAAGATTAAATATCAAACAATATAGGTTGGAAAATAATGATATGAGCTCTGTATTGAAGTTTATCTAGGATGGTTTTAAAGAGGTGGTGAGTGGCCACATGATCTTTTATGCATCCTTTCAAAATAACGAACATTGGAAGCAGTATCATCATGTGAAATCTAAATTGCAGAGGTTAGAAAAAAATCATAAATGAACAAGACC
This sequence comes from Neoceratodus forsteri, assembly GCA_016271365.2. Taxonomy (NCBI): domain Eukaryota; kingdom Metazoa; phylum Chordata; order Ceratodontiformes; family Ceratodontidae; genus Neoceratodus; species Neoceratodus forsteri. Next base: position 601,181,534 of record CM057449.1, on the reverse strand, counting down.
ACAGACCACCATGCCCCAAACTAAACAGGTTAAAGAAGAATTGAATCAGATGGCACTACAGAAAGTGGAAAACTCTTTTTGAGTTTTACCCATCAGAGGTATTATGATGGGGTGAGGGTGAGTAAGTTATTAGCAATGAGATTACATAAGCAGGAGGCTGCCCGATATGTCCCTCTCATTGTATCAGATACATCATTTCAGGAGGTTCATGCCAAACCACAACAGATAGTGCAAGATTTCCATGATTATTATCTGTACCTTAATTCCAAAGAGGAACAGCAGGATTATGAAGTGAAAATTGTTCACTTTTTGGATGAAATCCAACTACCTACTTTGTCTCCTGAGCAGCAAGAATACTTGGATTCCCCTTTAACTGAAACAGAAATTCTGGAAGCTATAAAATCTTTGAAGTCAGGTAAATCCCCAGGTCCAGACAGTTTCATATCAGAATTTTACAAAACATTTGCTAAAGAATTATCCCCTTTACTGACTAAACTTTGCAGTGCAGTTCATGAGTCTGGAACTCTGCCAGAATCGTGGGATGGCTCAGTTATAATGATTTTACCTAAACCAGGGAAAGATTTGGCTAAATGTGTTAATTTCCATCCCAAGTTGTCTGATAAAAAGAAGACTGTTACAAGCCTTTCTAGATTTAAAGCTATTTTGTTTAATTATTTAAGGACATCTTGTACATGTTTTCAGTTAAGTGTTGTTATAGGGTCCACTGTAAGTTATATATTTGACTTGTTATGTAATGTCATAATGTACATATTTTTTTTTTATATGATGCAATTACAGGACTTCATTGTAAATGGGACTTTCATCTCAACAAATGTTTTCCTGTGTAAAAATAAATTTGTATCAAATCAAATCAAATATCTCTTCTTAACTATGATTTTAAACTGTTTACTGAAACAATTAGCATAAGGCTATAAACAATTATTCCATTTCTAATACACAAAGACCAAACAGGTTTTATTCAAGGGTGACATATATAAGATAACATCAGGAAACTATTAAATGTTATTTCAGTATCACAGTCATTGCAGATTGGGATGGTAGTATTGATCAATGCTGAGAAAGCATTTGATCATCTGGACTGGGTATTTTTATGGGATACTTTGGCTCATTTTGGTTTTGATCCAAAATTCTGTAATTGGGTAATGAATATATACAAGTCCCCTCATGCAAGAGTAAGAGTGAATGGGCCTCTCTCCCCCCAACTGCATACAGAGCAGGGCACAAGGCTGGGGTATCTCCTCTCACTGCTATTATTTGTGTTGAGTGCAGAACCTATGGAGGCTATGATCAAACAGGCCTCTATTCTTATTTTTAACAATACCCATACCACTGTTGAGGTCTTTTTGGCAGGCATTACAGAAATTGTTGTGTACCTTCATTCAGAGAGGGAAGAAACCAAGGGTTAATTGGACGATCATGTTAGCTTCTAAAGATAGGGGATGGATGGCATGCCTAATTTTAAAAGTTTTTATCAGGCAGCACAGCTTAGCTCTTTATTATTTATTTAGTTTTTGTTGACCGGGTAAGTGCACTAGACAAATCCTGCCTATTTTCAGGCACGACCCATGGGAGGGGGATACAGATGAATGCCAACTGACCTTAAACCAGATTAAGCTGTTGGTGGTATTTTTTTTAGTGAATGAGGGATATTTGGCCAGGACACCGGGGAAATTCCCCTACTCTTTTTGATAAGTGCCATGGAATCTTTAACATCCACCTGAACTACCACAAATCCAGGCAGATGGGACCTCGGTTTAACGTCTCATCCGAAAGACGGCAACTCAGAAGTGCAGCACCCCTCTCATGCTGCACTACAGTGTCAGTACTGGGATATTAACCCAAGTGCCAGATGTGGGAACTGAACCCACAGCCCTCTGATCTCCCGGCCTCAGAGGAGAGTGTGCTACCTACTGAGCCACTGACACTGCTCTTTAAGAGCATCCTGTTTATTGGACCTCCTAGCTGCATAAACATGGAATCTGTAACCTTAGCACCACTCCACATTTCAAAAGTACCTATGGTGGGTTGTTCCCATCTCAGATTCTTAATGATCACTAATCCATGGACAGCAAATATGGTTAGGGCATGGAGGGAGCTGTTTGAAGACTTTGAGGCTTTGGGATGGGATTTGTAAGGAGACTCCCATAATCTCTTGTATTAGATCTCACTCTGGTAGTTGGGACCTTGGCTTTCAAAGATGGGCTGCATTAGGATAAAAGCAAGTTGGGCAACTACTGGAAGGGGAGGTTTTTAAGACATTTTTACAATTTACGTGGGAATTTGGCCTTCCATCTCAAGAACCTTTTAGATATTTTCAAATCTGGCACTATATAATGGAAGAGTTAAAGGAGAAGGCCTTTCTGGAGACTGTCAACCCTATTCATCAGTTGCCTCTGTCTGTAGCAAACCACTCAGAAGGGAGAGGAATTGTTTCTAAGATTTATAAGCAACTTAGAGAGTTTGAGTGGGAACTCTTTCCCAGGTTAAGCACAGGTGGGAAACTGAGGCTTTATGGCAGGTAGATCTTGTTCTATCAGCCAGATTAGTTTTTACAAAAAGGTGAGTGGTCATTTAGATAAAAGAACACCAATGGATATATTACCGGGTATTTGTAGATTTTAAAAAGGCATTCAACAAGGCATCTCATGGTATCTTGATTGATAAATTGATTGAAATAAAAATTGAATGTACAATTATTAAATGAATACAGGCTTGGTTACTTAATAGAACCCAAGTTTTCAGGATACCAAATACCATCTCAGAACCAGTTAAGGTGACCAGTGGGGTGCCACAAGGCTCTGTGTTGGGCCTGATTTTATTTAGAATATATGTCTCTGATATACAGAAAGGAATAACTGGCTCAATCCATCAGCAAATTTGCTGATGATACTAAACTCAGTCAGGATGTTGATACTGGTAATAAAATAGAAAACTTTAGGAAGGACATAGTAGCTTTGGAAAACTGGACAATCCAAAATAAGATGGAATTCAACATAGCAAAATGAGTTATTATGCACTTAGGTGTCAATAATCCCCATACCCAGTATTACCTAAATAGAACCCCATTAAAGCAAACTCAAACAGAAAAAGACTTGGGTATCATTATAAATAATTCTCTTTCAGTAAGTGACCACTATAGACAGGCAGCTCAAACAGCAAATAGAATATTTTCATCAGTTAGAAGAGCTTTTACATCCAGATATGAAGTGTGCATTTTGCCACTATATAAATATTATATAAGGCCACTTCTGGACTATGCTTCCTCCTTCTGGGATCCTTTTCTTGCAAAGGATATACAACTTATTGAAAGTGCATAAAGAAAAACTACTAAATTGATTAAAACAATTGGTCATCTGTCCTATCAAGACAGACTTAAAGAACTTAAAGAATTAAAACTATTTGACTTAGAAACAAAAAGACAAAGGGGGAATTTGTTACTATCATTTAATATGTTAGGAGATAAAGATTTAATGCTAGATTGTAATATATCCTATGCACACAAACCTGATAAATTGAGATGCAATACAAAACAGTTAGTGGTTTTGAGGACAAACACGAATAGAAGGAAACATTATTTTACAATTAGAACTGCCACACTATGGAATAGCTTACCTCAAAAAATTGTTGATTCAGAAAATGTGCTCCAGTTTTAAAACAGATTGGATAGATACATTATGGGACTAAATATTACATCGCCCACATGGGTGGGAAGGTAGACTCGATGGGCCTAGTGCCTTCTTCTTCCTTTAGTACTGAGTAAACTGAGTAACATTGGCAGAGGAGGACTGGACATGGGTTTGGAAAGGTATTCATCTCCTTTCCTCCTTCCCCATTACATGATCCTCACTGCTGCAAGTGGTTGCGATGTGGAGCGGAGCTCCATCGGCCACCCGCCCTCCTCTACATGGCCGTCCAGCTCCTAAGCTGAAACCAAGGGATCCCCGCTGCTGCTAGCGACCATGGCGTGGAATGGTGCTCCATTCAGCCACCGCCCTCCTCTTTGGCTAAACAGGATCCTCACCACTGCAAGCGGTTGCGGCATGGAGTGGAGCTCTGTTGGCTGCCCACCCTCCTCTACACGGCCATCTGGTTCCTAAGCTGGAACCAAGGGATCCTTGCTGCTGCGCCAGCTCCCTGGAGCAGCCCTTATCCTTTGCTAACTCTTTCCCTATCTTCCCATTACAGGATCCTCACCACTGCAGGCAATTGCGGCTTGAAGCGGAACTCCATCAGCTGCCTGCCTTCCTCTACACAGCTGTCCAGCTCCTAAGCTAAAACCAAGGAATTCCCACTGCTGCTAGTGACCGCGGTGTGGAACAGTGCTCCATTTGGCCACCCGCTCTCCTCTTTGGCTAAACAGGTATGGCTCCACGAAGGATTTAAAAGCTGTAATCTCATAGGTCCTTGCCGCCTGCTTCCTACTCAACCATTGGTTACTGTGTCTGCCCCTGTGCCGTAATTGGCAGCTGGCAGCTTCTGAACTTGAGCATGTGGTTTCTTTAACTAATTCACCAGCTACTATTGCCTTGCTGTGTAGTGAGTAATTTTGTCCCACACCGCCCGCCCCACCCCCAGCATCTATTAATTACCCCTTTGCTCCTCCCTCCAGCCTCATCCTAAATCATTATTGGCTGCAATCTTTTCCTCTGTCTGCTTCTGACTAACACTGGTTCAGTGAGTTGGTCCTCCCTCTCTCTCTCTCTCTCTTTCTCTCTCTCTATTTCAAGGTTTACAGCCTATTCTATCTCACTGGCACTGCCTTTAGCTATTTGATAACTTTCACTTCTGCCTGTTTTGTGGCTAATCTCTCTATTCTATTCCTTTCTTTTGTGCTTTACTATTTCCCTACTCCCCCCCATTGCCCTGAGTCTCCTCTCTCACTCCTAGTCCACTCCCTTATCTCTGACTCACTCTCTCTTAGCCTTTTTCAGTCACTACGTGTTTTTGCCCATATAGGGCCAAATCTCTTAGGTCTCCTCAATGGTTCTACCCACGTTGTACAGACCTCACTATTTGCAGTACTATCATCAAGACTGCTTCCAATCCCTGGGCCTTTCTGCACCTCCATAACTCAGGCTCCCATGTGGGACTTATACTTTCTCTATCATGGGTCTCCTAATGCACATAATCTCCACTACTATTTTTCTTTCACTGCTCTACATAGCATCCTCCGCTCACTACAATGCCAACAGGGCCCACCCTCCTATCATCCAATCTCCAGACAACTTCCATTTCTCTAACCTCCTTCTCCGTCATGACTCACTCTGGAATTTGTCCCCACTCCTATTAAAAAAGGAAGTTATCTACCAAGCTATATATAACCTAAAAAATGCCTCCTTCTCCAATTAATTCTCTCCCCTCTTATCCAACGGAAGCTATGTTTCTTCCTACTACTGGCCATCCTGCTGTCCGGGGACACAGAGACAAATCCTGGACCTGTTGGACATCTCTCCCTCTGTAATGTACCCCAAAGGTCCCCAAATAATCTCCTTATAGCCCATCAAAACATCAGAAGCCTGGACCACAACTTTGCAGAACTCGAAGCTTGTATTTCCCATTACAAGCCAGACATCCTGTACCTGTCTAAAACATGGCTAAAATCCTCAATATCTGACTCTCGCTGTTCGGTGCCCTCTTACAGCCTCCTTCAGAAAGACAGACTTTCCCCCAAAAGGGGTCAGGGTGTAGCTGTCTATTACTAAAGTCACCTTTGCCTCACTGCCCTTGGCACTGATTCAGTGATGCACTGTGAGTCACTACATGCACTCCTCACACTTGGGGATAAAAAACTGCATATCATATGTGCCTATAACCCACCTAACAGTGGTAACACTGGCCTGGATGAGCTTCTAAACCAGACATCCCTACTCTCCGGCAAAAATGAACGGATCATCCTAGGTGACATCAATTTAAACTGGCTTAAAAAATACCAGTCTACCTTGCTAACCAAGGTCCAGAGCCATAACCTCCATCAGCTCATTACTGAACCAACTCAGTGTACTCCTCGCTCAAACTCCGGCACCCTAATTGACTGGTTGTTAGCTAACCACCCCAAGCACATCCAGTCTTTCAGTACTCTTGCTGATGCTATCTCTGACCACTCCCCTATTTTTTGCCTCTGGGGATCGGCCCCACCCTCTCAAGTAAAACCTCACCTCATCACCTTTGCGACTTTGCCAACCTGAATCAACAAAATTTTCTACAGGACGAGGCAAACATTGATTGGTCTGATCTCTACAATGCTCAAGATGTCCAGTCCACACTGGCCATTTTCATCTCTAATTTCTCAACACTACAGGATCATCACTCCCCCTCTTAAAACCTGCCATGTCAAGGGTAAACACACTAGATGGCTTAAAAAGGATCTACTTACCAAAATAAAAGAAAGAGACAAGAGCTGGTCCCGCCTCAAGTCCTCTGGACTCCCAGAGGAACATAACACCTATAGGATGCTAAGGAATGCCTGCAAAAAGGCTATAAGATCTGCAAAAAGCTCTTACTGCAAAAGTCTTATAACCAATGCTTCAGATGACCCTTAAAAGTTCTGGTCACACATCAAATCCTTCCTAGGATCTACTCAATTATCTCCCCCTAGCGATATGATCCTAAATGGTACCCACTGTAAGAATCCTCAGACTATTGCAAATTTCTTCAATAATCAGTTCTCTGACCTAACTAAATTCTCATCCTCTTTCCCCTTCCCTAAACAAGTGCCTCCAGCTCCCTCTACTAAAGCATCTTCTACCCCCCCTTTTACTTTAGAGCCATTACCCCGACTGAGGTTACAAAATTTCTTAAGCTGATCTCTGATAGTTCTGCCACTGGCCCTGATTGTATTGAGCCCAGACTTCTAAAACTAGCTGCCCCTCTTATTGCTGCACCTCTGGCTAAAATTTTTACCCTTTCCTTGAGTCAAAGCAGTGTCCCTGACATATGGAAGATAACACGAGTCTCCTCTATCCATAAAAAACAGGATCCCAGAGACACCCAGAACTATAGACCAATAGACATCCTATCAGTGCTAAGTAAAATCCTAGAAAAGCTAGTTGCTACCCAAAAAAACTGAATTTCTTATCAAGCACAACCTTCTAACAACAGCCCAGCATGGTTTTCACAAAGGCCATAGCACCTCTACTGCCTTGCTTAAATTTACCATGGATACTCTCATGGCTATGGACAGGGGTCTCCTTACAGGGGCTGTCTTCATTGATATGACAAAGGCTTTTGACTTGGTAAACTACTCCCTTCTCCTCATCACCCTGCAATCTATTCGCTCCGTGCCAAACGTAGTTAGCTGGTTCAACAGCTACCTATCAAATAGAGTCCAAGTTGTTAAGTTCAAATCATCCTATTCGGAGCAGGCTACAGTCAATGTTGGCGTACCCCAAGGCTCCATCCTGGGACCACTTCTACCTTCTATTTTCATTAATGGCATTTCCTCCAAACTCTCTGCCTCCGCCTTACTCTATGCGGAAGACATAGTCTTCTATACCAGTGTGGCTAATGTATCTGACATCAATCTATTGCTTTCTGCTGATTTCCAATGCATCCAAGCATGGCTGTTGGATCATCACCTTGTACTTAATGGGACCAAAACTCAGTCCATGCTATTTGAAACACCATTGAAACTTAAATCACACACTAACAATTTTAGGGTCTCTTGCTTGGATGGCTCATCTATTGGCTCAGTTACCTCATTTAAGTACCTGGGAGTCACTTTGGATCAATCCTTATGCTTTGAACATCACATTTCTAATACATGTAAGTCCATGAACTCTAAGCTAGATGTAGCTTATCGTACTAGCTATGCTTTAATCCCCTCAGCAAGACTAGCTATTGCCCGGGGCATACTCCTACCAACACTAACCTATGGAGTATCCTCTTACACCACCATAACAAAATGAATCTCCATAGGTGGGACATTGCCTATAATAATATATGTCGGTATGCCACCTTGTCCCACAGGCGGACACACCATTGCACCCTATACTCCGATCTCAACTGGCTATCTCCAAATGCCACCAGGCTCTACTCCTTGGGATCTACCATAGACAGTGTTATGAGGTCTCAAACTCCTAAATCACTGGCTGAATTGCTCACACCGCAGACCTCAAACTATGGACTATGCTCTGCTGACAAATCTGTCTTGTGTGTGCCTAAATACACACCCATCAAAGGTTCCTGTGGTTTTGCCCATCAAGCTCCTCATCTGTGGAACTCTCTCCCCCTAGATGTCTGCCAAACTTCCACCCACGATACCGTTAAAAAAGCTCTCCATCTCCACCTTATCTCAACTGACCAATGCTCCTGTTTTAAACCCCCTTAGCTCCCTATCCTCCTCCTCCCTGGCTTCTACTCTCCATCCTATCTCTGCTAACTCTACTTCTCAGCAGTTCTTTTCTCTTTTGCCTCTCTCCAGGTGCACCCACTTGCTCTGTTGGGCCTGCATCTCCTATACTAATCCCAGTTCCTGATCTTATCTATCTCTGCTAGCCTACCGCCTGCATTTCACTACCCCTTGCCCTTACCTGGCTCTGTCATCTTATTATTAATAGCAATACACACTCATCTAACTACTCCTCTGTAGTCTGTCTAAGCTTCCTTTCAACCACCTTTTCCTGCCTTAGCTGTTATATCTCTGAAACCTGCCCTTTCAAGTACTTATTTACCCTACTTTTCCCTTTCTCCTGCTTCATAACCCCCTTTGCACTTATCAGTAATTATGTCTTGCATCATACTTGTCTGTCTTAAATTGCGTCTTAATGTAGGGTCTTATCTGCTGTTTGGCTATTTTCTTATTATGTTGTTATACCCAAGTACCTCAATTATGCTCCCTGTACTCTGTAATTACACTGTGTTTGCCTACTGCCTTAATTGTATCAACCGATTGCCAATGTTGTTTTACCACCTTGTATCCTACCCACTAATAACCTGTTTATTAATTGTACTGTATAAACCTGGCATGTCTTCCCTTGTATATACCTTGCTGTAATTACCTATTGTTGAATCTCTATACTGTTGTATCCTGTAACCTCCCGGGTCGTGCCTGAAAATAGTCATCTCTATGGCTAGTGCAACTATCCGGCAAAACTAAATAAATAAAAATAAATAAAATTTGGAGAGAATTTCATTGGAAAGTAGCCATACAATATTTCTATACCCCAGTTAAGGTAAAATACTTTTATTGGAGTCTTTCTGATGAATATTGGAGGGGATGCAGCAGCTGGGGGACTCACACACATATTTTTTGGAGTTGCCCAAGGTTAGCTTTATATTGGCAAGATATTGTGGTGGTTATAGGTAACGCTTTTTGGATTACTATACCCCTTCTGTTTCAAATATGGATCTTGAGGTTGCCACCCCCTGATATGAGAGGGGGCTCAGTTATACATCTTTTACTGCAGTGGGAGCAGCTTTAAAAACTATCACACAATTCTGCTTATCCAATTCACTTCCAACGTGGGTTCAGTGGTTGAAAAATTGCTGTAAGGTTCTGAGTAGGGAACAAATTACTGCATCGCTTAGACTATAAAAAGAGAAGTTTATGGGTAGGTGGCTCTCCTTTTTTCATTTTCTAGCTGAAACAGCGGGAGTAGATATCTTGGAGATCCTGGCCCACTATACCTAATATGAACAGTATTGTGTGATGGGAGGAAATTGCTTAACCAGGGGAAAGGGGGAAATTGTTTAACCAGGAAAGGCATATTAAGCCGGAACTTGTTTCCAGGTGTGACCTGGGAGCACAAGGAAATTAAGTGACTTGCTTAGGGTCACACAGTATGCAAGTGGAAGCTGTGGGATAGTGTGTGATAGTGACCTTTGATGATTTATGAGGGGTTCTAGTGGAGGACCTTTTTTATATGCTGTAACTCGCTCCTAAAATGTGGGAATTATGTAAATTGGGTGTATTCTTTTTAAGTTCTTCTGACTGGATAATGTTTTTTTTGTTGGATTGTATGTTTTGTCTTGTAGTTAAAAAGAATAAACTTAGATTTTTTTAAAAAAAGGTTCATTGTCTTGTCTTGGAAAATTCTAATGATGCCCTGAAATTCAAAGTGGTCCCACAAGTCCATAAATGCTTTGTTGCTGATAGGTGCTACTGCTGCTGCTGTGCTGTACAACTGCCAATAAATGTCAGGAAAATGCACATGAATGCCCTGGAAAGAAAAAATTCATTGTCTGGTTACAGAAAATTCTCATGAAGCCCAGAAATGATAAGTGCTGTCACAAAACCAAAATGCTGCTTTTGCTGGTGATGATGAAGATAGCTGATATGGCTGTATAGATATATCAGTACAGGTATTTTTTTCTTTTGGGGGGTTTTGTTGGTGTGAGAGAATGTTTGAAATCTTTGTATTTCTAAACACCTTGTGTCACTGTTTCTCTCTTTGCAGGTATTTATCATTATGGTGATTCAGTGCTGCTGCTTCATGTATGTTGCCCATGGCTATTTAATTTTGGACTCTTGCATAGCATGGGAATGTAAGCATGTTTCTTTTATTTATTTCTTCTAAAATCATAGGACCATAGCCATAGGTCAGGAATCATGATAATTGTTGTCTTTTTCTATTTCTCATGTTTCAGGCATTCCACAGATGCATTACAATTGCAGATTGCATCATGAGGCAGCAGAGTCAGTTAGAAGACTATTTTGCATAATGATACACAACATAGAACAGGCTGAGAGTACACCACATACAGTGCTGGAGGATGACAAGGTCCAAACAGCATTAGTTAAGGTTGACCACATCAACACTAGCTGCAAGAAATTATCAGATGGCAATGTCTAGCTTGCTGTACAAGTGTGAGGTATTCATCTTGCTGGCTTGATATATTACAGCGAGACCTGATATGAAGACAAAACACCGATTATTTAGACACTGTACCACATTCCATATTGGGTTGCAGTACACCTGTGAAAGGAAAACAAGTTAAAAAATTAGAACAGAAAATAACTTTATAAATGGATACCTACCATCACATAAGTGATGGCCTGGCTTTGACATGGAAGGAAGTTTCCCCAGACACAAGAGGTGGCAGAGAATCTTGCTTTCTGGATGAGAACATACCATGCCATGAGAGGAGGGGGAGACCTGTGAACACAAGGGAAAATTATGCAGACTTTCTAATGTGGCCATGAGGGGAGATTTACCACATGGACAGTATAAATGTTGTTGACTGTCTCAAAGTCTTCCTTTCTGTGTCACTTGTATGAAAAAAAAAAAGAAAGAAACAGTTAGTCTGACTTTGCCAACTTTGTGGCTGCATTAAAGATCCATTGTCTCCTCATGTCTCTCATTCTGAATCTGAATCTGTCACCTATGAATATTGCTGTGCAAAATTAAGAAATTTTGTTACATGGAATGTTTCACGAAATTCTCATATTTCGCAGAATATTTTGTGGGTATGACATGTGAAATGTTACCATTTTGGATGAAATTTTGCAAGTTCGCACCCAGCAAAATATTTTGCAGAATGGCGGAATTTCACAAAATATTTCACGCATCGAAATTGCCAATTTTGTGGCAATTTCACCTGCAAACTTTTATTTTGCAGCATCTCTACCTGTGAAGAATGAAAGGGCCATTAGTTAGCCTGACACGTTATGACCACTGTGTCACTGTTTACCTGTGGAAGAAAATAGATAAGATTAAAACCTAGGAACTACAACAACAAAAAAAGTCATAATTTACCATCAAATTTGCGATGGCTATGCCATGTACTTGCCATAGTGCAGGAACACATGTCTTTGACGCTCTACTCTGTGGCTGCTGGTGTGTTGTCTAAAGTGAGAGGGAGACAAAAGGAAAAAAACACATTGAATTACACCCTAGAGTTCTAAGGGAATTGGCAGCTAGTCTGGCTCCTCCATTGACTCATTTGTTCCAGAAATCCTTGGATGAAAGAGAGGTAGCTCAGGCTTGGAACGAAGCAATAGTGGTTCCCCTATTTAAGAGAGGCCCTTCGTCTAGACCTGCAAATTTTAGACCAGTAAGTCTGACGTCAATAGTGGGGAAATTATTTGAGGGAATATTAAAAGATCTGATTCTAACACACTTAAGTATGCATCATTTAATAGACCCATCCCAACATGGGTTTACAAAAACTAGGTGATGTCAAACAAATATGCTTACCTTCTATGAAGCAACTAATAAGGCCTTGGACACAAAGAATGCAGTGGACATTTTATTTTTTTGATTTTTCTAAGGTTTTTGATAAGCTACCTCATGAAGAACTTACACAAGTATTAGCTAGTATTAATTTACCCTCGAATATAGTTAACTGGGTGGAGAATTGATTGCAAAATAGAAGGCAGAGGGTTTCAATTAATGGTATACTATCTGAATGGAAGAATGTGACTAGTGGAGTCCCACAGGGGTCAGTGTTGGGCCTTGTTTGTTTAATATTTACGTAACATCAATAAAGGTGAATTTCCCTAACATTTGGTTAAGTAAATTTGCAGACGATTGCAGGATTGGAGATATTGTGAATAACCTGGAGGGTCAAGATAATGTTCAAAAGGTCTTAGACACATTGTTTCACTGGACAGTCCAGCATAAGTTAGAACTTAACTTAAATAAATGCGCAGTGATGCACTTAGGCAATAATAACAGTAACTGTAAATACAAGCTGGGCAATGTGGCATTACAACAAACTATAATGGAAAGAGATCTGGGGATACAGGTAACCAACGATTTGCAGTTTGATACGCATTGTACTACTGTTGTAAGGAAAGCAAACCAGGTTTTAAATTGTATCCTGCGACATATTGGAAGTAGGAAAAGCAAAGTGCTTTTGTGTATACTGCATTGGTTCGTCCACATCTTGAATACTGTGCACAGGTTTGGTCTCCCTATAAGAAAGCAGATATTAAAAGAGTGGAGGGGGTACAAAGAAGGCTGACTAAAAGGATTGATGGAATGTGTCATAAATCATATCAAAATAGGCTTCAAGATCTAGGGTTACATACCTTGCAGTATCGAAGATTGAAGGGAGATATGTGCATGATATTCAGAGCAGTAAAGGATGAGCAATTTAAAAAAGATACAGGGTTAAGGGCAAGGAAGTATTATTTGTATGAGCCCAGAGGCCATAGACTGCAATTGGAATTGGATAAATGGAACAGCTTACGGCGTAAAAAATGGTTTAGCCAGAGAGGTGTTCAACTATGGAATTCCCTCCCAGAGGCAGTTGTAATGAGTAAAACAATGGACTCATTTAAAAAGGGATTAGATAACTTTTGTATAAATAAATACAAGCTGATGTAAAGTTTATTGGCAAGCACCAAGGACACAGGTCTATGTAGCTTGAATTACCTATGAAACCTATGAAACATTCCAATGTCTTGGAAGCAAGGTGGAGGCCACTCATCCTCCTCTACAATAATCACCAGTGCCAGCTGTGAGGATCAGTACTATAAACAACAATGAAAGTGACTTATAGCATGCAGTCTTGGCATTTGCTGTATTTTAGGTGTTGCTGCCTTGATGGCCTCGCTGTGTTACTGGAAACTTAGCTTGAGGTCTGGCTTCAGCTTGGTAGCTGGTGTAGGGCTGGCTGGTATGGTGGCTGCCATGTATGGCTTTTGGGATTGCTGACAGGATCGCTTACAGGTTTGCTGGTGAGATTTCAGGCAGTGGAAGGATGGCTTAGAAGCTGGCTGGAGGTAATTCTGATGGGGTGGCTTATAGGCTGGCTGGAGGGGCTACTGCTGGAATGATTAACAGGCTGACTGGTGGGATTTCTGGCAGTGGCAGGATGGCTAACAGGCTGACTGGTGAGATTTCTGGCAGTGGCAGAATGGCTAACAGGCTGGCTGATGGGATTTCTGGCAGTAGCAGGATGGCTTACAGGCTGCTTGGTGGTATTGCTGGCAGGATGGCTAGCAGGCTGGCTGGTGGGTTTGGTGCAGAACAGCTGGAGTGCTGATTAGCAGGAGGTGTGGTATGCTGGCTGGGTGAGGCAGTGGTTAAAAATGTTATGCTGTGTCTGTGGGCAAGGCATTACATACCAGAGGGAAGATGGTGATCATGGTGTTAAGAAAATAGATTTTTGTATTTATTTATTTATGTATTTTTTGATGCTCAAGCTCCCTTTTTTTATCTCTATTCTCCACGCACCACCTCCGGGGTCCCAGATGAAGCTACCCCCATCCTGCCATGGTTTGGCCCCTGGGCAGGGAAGGTGGGATGCTCATTCCTCCCCACCAAGCAACCCTGATGTCAGGCTGCTCTGTGTCTGAGCACCTGTCCCAGGCAAGGGAGCAGAGCTATGTTGCTTTTTTGTCCATTTTTTCCTTCCCTTCCCAAGAATGACAGCATGCAGTAGAGTCCAAGGAGATGGCTCACGCTGAGACGTGATGCCACTCTGGACCCCTGTGGATGTCCTCCCCTCCCACTTGGCACCCCCAGCTGCATCTCCATCCCTGTGCACCCAGGTGGTGATGTTGCAGCAGGAGTGGCATCCCTCCCTACTGGAGGAGGAGAGTGTCCCTAGGATGCTCAATCCTCCTTCCCTCAGCCAGCCCTCCAGTGACCCAGGCTTTTTTCCCGAAACCAGATTGCTGGCATCGCAGGCAGTAGCACTGCTGCTGCACTGGTGGGCCATCCATATCAAATGGATTTATATGAATTTATAGAAGTGTGGTACAACTTGGGGAAAATATTGTCAGGGAAACAAATTCAATCATGAATGAAAGCATTAAACTTATTAAGAGGAAAGGAGTGAACTAAAACTTTTTTTTGCTTTATGTGCTGCTACCATCATCATCATCATCATTATCATCATCAAGAAGCAGCCCTCGCTGTCTTCCAGACTAAAGTTGTCCCCACTTGGGAAATCCTTCTCCATAACTTCCTCATCCACCTCACTGGAAGGCAGTTTGCTGATACCACCATGGTGTTCTGCTTCCTCCTTATCACCACCACCATCCTGTGGTACAAACATAGACACACTTGTCAAAATACAGAATAGACGGTGGCTCAAAAACTCAGCTGAAAGTTACAAGCTCAGACTACACTTACCAGGGTGAAAAAGTAATAATTGGAAACACAGTGCTACCGAAGTAGTGGGGTAGATCAGCACTCCAACAGTCCAAAAACACATCCAGTGTTCCCCTTACTTCACAAGTGGGAAGAGCAAACTTTAGTTTTGTGTTTTAAGCAGTTATACTTTTATTTTACAACAAATAAATAGCAGTCAGACAGGTACCTATACTCTGGCATCCAGGTGTAAAAACATCTTCAGAGTTCACAGAAATAAATCCAAGTGGTAGAAAACATCCAACCTGTTTATTGATCCGCCATTAGTCCATTGCACCCTGTACACACCTGAGCAACACCTGACCCATGTTACTGACTTTTCAACATTGCTATGGTGTCTTCATTAGAGTTTGTTCTGCCCATTTGTGAACCAAGGTGAATAATGGAATTGTTTTTGAGCTGTTGGATTGCTGACCTACCACACTACTTTGGTAGCACTGTGTTTCCAGCAGACACACTTGTCTTAGGTGGAATGTGTCCTTCATTAATTTTAATAAATGTTAGCATCCCAGTACTTCCAGGTGATCGATTTATATACCTCTCTTGCTCAATGGACCCCCACCAAACTAAATACCCTCTCTATGCTTACACTAGAGGGTGGACAGCTCAGATATTTCACTGCTGTGGAGGTCAGGGCTGGCCAGTCAGGCAGCTTGCTACTCCTGTACAACCAAGGCTCATCCAATACGTTCAGGTGCTTGGTGTCCACCAAATATGCATCCACCATGAACTACTCTGCATGCAATCCTGCCAACTCATCAGCTTACTCCTCCTTTACCTCCACATTTGCATTTCCCACCTAGGACAAAACATACCAAAGTGGATTTATGGTCATCTGTTCTGTGAACAGCCCTGCTTTTTTCAGGATGCTTTAACTGAGGTGGTAACAATACTTGATCTCTCATCATTGTCAAGCTGTGTCTTACATAACTGTGACCATGGCATCTGTGCCCCATGAATGTGTCTTACAAGATGATCATTAAGATTGTGTATCTTGTCATGCTCACTTTCAAGTATTGATGACAGGATCCTTTTATGTTTTGGGTCCAACATGGTGGAAATTCCAAAATCAGAAGACTGCATAATGTTAGAAGTATGGGTATTGCAGTCTAATATTTACAGCATGTGTTCCATTAATGTGCAGCTTTCCCTATCTCTGCCTGCCTCTAGCATTTGCTATACATTTACCCAGATCTGCCTCAGAACCCTTAGAAATGGGATGGCCTGACTGACAGTGTTTGCCCAGTCTTTGTGTTGAAAAGCATGAAAGCAGTTATCCAGGGGCAAATTATGTACCTTGAGAGGTTGGGACTTAGGGTGTCTCCACTTTTTAAATCTAGTGACAATGTGAAAAGTGTCTGGTAGTTGGGGTGGGGGGGGCATCTGATCCTGCTGCCCCTGGGTCAATGTGGATGGATTTTAAACATCTACTAGAGCATTTTGCTGTAAAAAAATATATCCAAGGGTGCCTGTTCCAGGAGCTGTGGAGAGAGGCCAACAGTGGGAGTGGAGTGCACCTGGTCATTGGGAGGCTTTGTTTCTATGACCAGAGTGGTCTGCAAAGGTGTGATCTCATCACAGAGCTCCTGTTGCTCACCTTGCTCTGTAGAAACCACAGTGACCTCTACAGACATGGGAGTTTCTGAGCTAGTAGCAGCAGTACCAGAATCAGAAGCTGGTCTTTGGTCTTCATGGTGTCTGACTTTTTGAGCTAAAAAGACATAATGGTCATGAACAGCCTGTTCCATCAGGTCAGAGCTATTATGAAAGTCCAAGGGCAATTTTGATAAGTATGGTCAGCATCTTCACAGAGGTTGCATTTAGTTTCATTGCAGCAATGAAAGCTAGAATAGTCTAGTCCATCATAAAAGCAACACTTTAAAGAGTCACAGGCATTACTGAGATGAGTGGTTGCACCACAGCGATAACAAGACTTGGGTTGATCTGCATAAGAAAATCACACCACGGTCTTGACCCAAAAAATAACAGTTAAGGAGGTGGAAAATTCCATCCGTTGTCAGTTTTAAAGAAACTTTGAAGTGCCACCCTTCAGTTCATATATGATCAATATCTAAGATGGGATTGGGTTGCCCAATCACCATGCAGCATAACTAAAGCCAGTATATGATGTCTGCCACATTGAAACACTCAGTCTTAAAAAGAACTGTAATTTTATTAAAACAAGGCTTAGTCAGGAGGATTGCTACAAAAGGAACAAATAGAGGCATCTCTCAAAGGTTATTGTATTGTTTTCCAGAACACGTCAAGTGCAGTAGGGTGTTTAAAACTAACATCCAAAACTTTGTTCCCTGGTGTATGGATAAGGGCATACAGTTCATAGACATAAAACTGCATGCTGTCCTTAGCAGATGTCTGGCCACAAAAACTCTGTCAGGTGGATCCACAAGTCCACCTCAATATTTCAACCACACAGCATTGTGACATTTGGCTGGTTTCGGACCATGTCTGAAAAATTAGAAAAAAGGTTGGGGTCAGGTCTGTTAGCCCACACATCCCACGGGGCTACAGACCTGGAATTAGCCCTAGTAGGCATGCATCAATGAACCAAATCAGAACCATCCACCATGACCACTGTACTCTTATTGCAAGGTGATATAATTAGGGGCTTGGCAGATGCAGAATCAGAATGCAGAATCATGTCTGTGGAAGAGTGCAGTGTTGGTTGATGTGCACTCACTAAACCATGTGAAGAAGAAGTAGACACTCTTGGCTGAAGCTCTGGCAGCATGGCGCCCTCCCCCACATCAGAGGGGGAAATACTGTTCACAACAGGGGCAGTAAATAATGACCTGTCCATAAAATTTAGATTTAAATAAAGATTTAAAAATTGCATAGAGAGGATAGACAGAGGGGTATAGGGGGAGGAGGAGTAGTGATATACATAAAGGATGGGATAATGTATAGCGGGAGGGGGGGGGTGGAGCAAACAAAGCCCTATGAGTAATACTACATAACACAACTGAGAAACAGATTCAAGTGGGGGTGGTGTACAGACCACCAGCACGGGACATAGAGCTGGATAGGGAGCTAGGCGAACAGATTAGGATGGCAGGAAGGAAAAGTAACACTATAATCCTAGGCAATTTCAATCTGCCAGGTGTTGATTGGGGCACCTCAACTACTTCCTGTGGTAGGGAGCAGATCATCCTGGATGCTATCCAGTAGTGTGTACTAACAGAGGGAGTCACGGAGTCAACAAGAGACGGGGTCATACTAGATCTTGTGCTGTTGGATGGGAAGCATGTCCAGGGAGTAGAAGTGAGGGATCCACTTGCAGACAGTGACTACTACACAGTGTGGTTTTACATTAACGTGGGGAAGGATGCAGCAAAGACAAAAACAAGAGTGGTGGATTTCAGGAAAGCAGAATTCACTAGAATGGGTAACATGCTGAAGGAGCAACTGGCAAAGCTCGAGCCGCAGATAGATACAGAGCAGAAATGGGCAGTCATCAAGAAGGGGTTAATAGAGGCCACAGACACCTGCATGAAAATTCGTAAAAAGAACTCCAGGTGTTGAAGACCCAGCTGGTATAGCAGGAGGGTGACTGAGAAGGTGAAAGCAAAGCGGGAGGCCTTCATGAAGTAGAAGCGTACCTTGAAGGAGGAGGACAGAGAGGCTTACACAGAGAAGACTCGTGAAGCAGGGGGAGAGGTCAAGGCAGCCAAGGCTTATAAAGAGCTAAGACTAGCGCAGGGGATTAAGGAAGGGGGGAAAACAAGCAGAAGGATAGGATTGTAATGATAAAGAGGGAAGGAAGATGGGCAGAAAAGAGGGAAGATCAAGCCAAGGATTTAAATGAATATAAGAGCAAACAGTCATGGTGCTCCTCTACTTCCGCACTTAAAAGAAAAAAGGCTACAAACAAATACATTATATATATTCACCAAAATGTATTCACCAACGCTGTAAAAAGAGCTCAAGGCCACACTCCCGGAGTTAACAGCATCCCACAAATGACCTCTATTGTTTCAACCTAACGGTCTTTGTCAAAGACAATGCCACCTATTGGGTGCTCTGTTTAAATATCTTTTAAACATTGTCACATGCAAAAATTCCAGTTAAAGTGATATTGTGCAGAAAAGTGCTTATTAAGAGATTTAAATCCATTTCTAAAATAGAGTACAGAATTCCCTACTGGAAAAAACATAGACGTAAGTAAAACAGTTAAAACATTACATATAAATAATATGTAAATGATACAGATCACAACCAAAAAAGCAGCACCTGTTTTTTTTCACTTAAACCTAAATCCATTGCTCAATCAATTATCAAACACATATATTTTCATAATCAGTTCAATGACTGTCTATAACAAAAATGTCCACAAATATATATTCTTGCACGGATGTACTACAAAAAGATTTTTTACAGTCTTCCTTATTAATATTTTTGTTTACTTAAGCTGGATATCAACTGTGGAAACTTTACGTCTTCTTATGTATAGATAATTTTAAGTGAGCAAAAGAAAAAGAAAAAGAAAAAAAGAAAATAAAAGAAGGGATAGCATCTTCTGAAAACACATAGGGCCAGATATTCAAAGGTTAGCCCCTGGCAGCGAATAGCACTGCCCGGCATGCAAACCTAGCCCGGAGCAAAATGCCAGCCATATTCAAAATGAATAGCCCGGGACAAACCCCACTGAATATAGCAAGCAAAGGAAACCAGGCAAACAGGCCCAGAAGTGCAGTGCAAAAAAAGCCCAGGAATAACACAGCACTGAATATAGCACAAGACAGCACTGAATATAGCACCAGGCAGGCAGTGCAAACACACAATGGAATACAGTGCAGAGACAGCCTGACCCTGGGACACATGCAAGAGCAATACATGCTTGAATGAGGTATCAGGGCACACCACAGTGCCCACCATGAGGATGCCACATCCATGGGAAGAGTCAAGCAACAACCCAAACCCATGTGGAGAACACCAGCAACAGTACAAAGCATGTGGAACCCCAGCACCCAAGAATGACACAGGACACCGTAAAATGTCATTAACCAGTGTAATAAACAATAATGAACAGTAAAGCAAGCGGAAACACAACAACAAATATAACACAGAACATAACGGTAACAAACCCAGAGTACAAAATGTCCCACCACCACTGAACAACCCTCCCACAACACTGAAAAAGAACTAGAAATTACCCACCAAGCCCCCCCCAACACGCAACCCCAAATGCCCACCACATGATAAAAATGTCAAACATCATTAGCAGGGAAAGGCACACAAAGGTAAACATAAGGACGAAAACAGATGGAGGGATGGGAAGACACAGGCCAAGGGTGCAAAGTGGAGGAGGATGCACACAAGGACAGAAGACAATGGGCAAGGAAGGAAAAATCAAGTCCAGTGAGGGGGGTGGTGAGGGCTGACTTAAAAACAACAGGAGATATAACTATGTGTCTGCAGGAGCAGGGAGACGAGCCTCCAGGATGTTTGCCACCCTCCTGGTCTCAGTAATTATGATGGCCTGCTGCTCGATCTGTGTTCGCTGCTGCTTCACAATCCTGCGCAGCAGCTCCTCCATTCCCTCTGTCTCTTCGGGACGCATTGCCCACAGCGGTGCCTGTGGTAGCCCTACAAGAGGAAGGGTAAGACCATGAGGACGGTACACCACACAGGAGGCAACAAGCAGCCAACCCTTGCCATACAAAGATGGACAGCATGTCCCAATGGGCTATCCCTGGCGGTGCTGAGTTCTGCAGTGGTATGACAACATGGCAGCATCCCACAGTGCAGCACAGGGCAACACAGGCACCAACACAGAACCCAACACAGATGATGACAGCGACCCTGACAGCACCGGGGGACATGTGACACCACCCATCATGATTCAGCACACCGCTAGACATGGCAGACACACAGCTGGAAACCCGGTGAGTTGGGTGCAAGGGACCGCAAGGACATGCACAAGGGCATCCACCGTTGGGACATGCTGCCCAGACACACATGGAAATGCATAGCAATGCAGGCGCAGAACAAACAACAACGACATGCATGCAGGAGCATCAATGAACCATGACAGTGTCCTGGCAATGACCAACACAGGCCAGGGGACAACAGTCAGCCGGGCACAGGCCTTTGTCACTGAAGGGCCTTCACATGCCACCAGGCAATACCACTGAAAGCATATCACCCAATGGAGACATGGTACATGTCAGTGTCCAACCCACATAACAGGACCCCTACCCCACACAGTGAGGACCACCTCCACAGCCACGGTCAACATTGGCGAAGGCGATGCACATAATGTAATAGCACAGTGATATCCATACCCTGCAACTAAACAGCAACACAGTGACCTGCAGCGAGACACACAGGATGGACGTACAATGTATGCGGCACAGTGCCAGTATGTAGCACAGTGTGACAGGCAGTGCTACACAGCAGGTGTCCAGAAGGGTGAGAGGTAAGTCCCTAAGGCATGCTCCGTGTTGTCCGCATGCACAGCAAGTAACCACCACCTGTGCAATTGTGAACATCCTGTGGGTGGTGGTATGGATGCACCACAGAGGTGGGAAGGTCATCCATCAGCATGGTGTCCCCACAGAACACCCGCCACCCAAGCAAGCAACACCATCTGTCACCACTTAGCACTGCAATGTGACCACCCCAGGCAAGGCTGATGCACCCAGCTGTTGTGTGAAACACACCTGTACATACCACTGCTACACCACACGGCCCAGTGACCTTTGCAGACAAGTGGTGGCTGGACACCCAGATGTGGTGCGGCGTCATGAAGATGTACACATCACAGAACAATGTAACAGATACTCACGCCAACATGCCACCTCTATCAGTGCCGCTCTCCTGTTGCGCTGTGGGAAGTGATAAGCCCTCGTGCTGTCTGGAGTCTCCAATCCTGTGTCCTGGGCTGAGTGGCACCTGCGGGCATGGGCTGCTCGATCTGCTCTACAGTGGACAAATGTGAAAGTGTTGTTAGAGCATGACACAACATACACATCGTGAATCACAGCAGATGCACATGCAACCCTAAACACAATGCACCCACCCTCCACCCACAGCAATGGTCACGGCATGCACCATGCCCCTATGGGAATACATGTGCCATTGTGCCTGTACACAGTGTGCAATAATGCGTGCACCATTGCGCACAGCTGTGCACACTGAACACGCCCACACACCCACCCAAATCACACACCCACCACCACCCCCACACACCACACCCACACACCCCACTTACCCACGGCCAGCCCCCCCACACTACCACCCCCTCTGCACAACCACACCCACACCCACACAAAGCATGACATATATGCACACTCCACATGCAACACCACTCATCTGGCACAGGCACAGTGCCATCACGCACCATGCACCTGTATCGCTCTAGCTGCTGCCTCTGCCTGCGTCTCAGGTCTGTGTACCTGTGGTGGCACTTCTCTGCATTGCGGGTTATGCCGGTATGCTCACTGAGCTTCCTAGCCACCGTCTACCACACTTGCATTCGTGGGAGGCCCCCCTTCCTCACCTCCCCAAACAGCCTCCTGTGCCGTTTCATGACCAGCTGCACCAGGTTTGCGGACTCTGTGTTCCCCCAGCACCTGTCCCTGTGCACAACTGCACGCTATCTTGCATATCCAGACATGGCACTGTAATGTTGTTGGACACAAACACCCTGCCCTACCAGGAATGCACCTCAACAATCCCTGCAGCGCCGCGCTATCACATGACGTAGCGCGGCGCTACCTGGAAGCAACCACACTGCATGACGACCCCAGCATGGCCCTGAGGTTGTGTTCCATGCATGCGTATAGCGCCGCGCTATGCTGTCCAGCATGGCGCTACATCGCGCTATGACTGGGTGATATCACGGACATGGGGGCCACGCTAGCATGCGTGTTGGCGCGCTAAGGCACATAAGCGCTGTGCTGAAGGTGGATGGCGGCGGTGGCTACCCAATAGCCTCGGCGGCATTTTCCACAGCACGGTTGTGCTAGCACCGCAAATCGGGGCCATATTCAAAAGGGTATGCAAATGAGGGTACTTGTGCATGCATGGGGCAAACTGTGTGATTAGCATATCATTATGCGCTCATTTGCATGACTGACACGCTTGATTGCCTGGATGCGCTATAAAAGGGAGTGCGGTGCACCGCCAGTGTTGTGTTGTGGTATTGCAGCCTGATAAGGAATCTAAGCGTAAACAACATACTGGTGTACAGATGCAACAGGAGGAAGAGCAGCATGAGGCAGGTGTGTATGACTGCTGTAGGACACTATTGAATGTCAATATCCCAGAACAGGTTCAGCATGGACAGGAGCACAGAGATGCATTCTCTGGTGAATGGTCTGACCCATGTTGGACCACAGGCAACACTGTGCTGGGTGATGGTGCACATCCCTAGATGTCTGCAACCAAACATACAGTGCACTGTACAATCCCTGCAGGGTGTGTCCTGCAACAGTTGCCTACTGACATGACTCCCTGATGTGTGGCATGACAGGCCATGGCACCCATGCAGGGCGTCGCATGATCCCGGAACTATGCCGGCCCCTGCACCATGTGGTAATTGCATTGGGTCCTGACATTGTCTCACATGCTAGTGCACTTGTCCACACAACCACTGTAGTGAACACAAAGAGCACAGTACAGTGCAAGGTGGTTAGGGTAGGGGTAGTGCACATGTGTGTATAGGGCTTGCTGTACAGACACGGGATGCACAGTGACTCAGGTGGCGTGTGCACCGTACATGCACATGCAGCACTCCCATATGTCCATGTGGCCTGTGGCATTGGGGGGGAGGGCATTGTGATGTCTATGTGTAATGCAATGCAGTACAAACACGGCCAATGACACTTGTCCCCTATTGACTATCCCATAGGTTCGGCAGCACGCCAGGAGTGCATACGTGCACACAAGTTCTCGCAGGAGGAGTTGAACACCCTTGTGCATGCTGTGAAGGAGAGGGAGCAGGTGCTATGCACGCACAGGGCCACTGACGCAGTGGTGTGCCAAGCCTGGGAGGAGGTGACTGCGGCTGTGAATGCCGTAGGGGGACGTGGCAGGACAACTGAAACTGTGCGGAAGAGATGGAATGACCTCCTGTGACGTGCAAAGGAGGAGGAGGCCCAGCGAATGAGGGACAGGATGAGGACTGGTGGTGGACCACCTGAACACCAACAGCGGGTGGAGGAGCCACACATGGCTATGGTGGCATCGACCCTCAGGACGGTGGTGGTCGCAGGTGTGCTGGGTGGTGGGTGTGAGACACCTCTCGCACTGCCAAGGACAGGTCAGTATTCGCATGTGTATACCCTATGTTATGTTGCCATGGGTGCACGGCCATGCTGTGGGTGTCCTGCACAGGGTGCACAGTGGTCTGCCTAACAGCTGCCTGGTATGGGCATGGCCACTGTGGGTTTGGTGGGTGCATGGGGTCACGGGCCTGTGTGAAGGGGGTACGTGTCCTGGGGTGTGCATGGAGTAGTGGTGGTAGTGGTGGTGGTGTTTGCACACAGTGTCTATGTACGGGTGACCAACCCTGTCCCTATTGTCTCCACAGCGGTGACTGCCAGGCCTGCAGGACAACAGGGGCTGACAAGGATGTGCGGACAGGTCCCAATGGTAGTGGAGGTGGACGATGGGGAACGACCATCAACATCCGGGCATGGTGCAACAGATGGCCACACAGACACCATGCATGTGTGGCACACACATAGCCAAGGGCAGCTACTGACTGGGGAGGTCAGTAGGGGTATTGGATACACGGATACCAGGATGCAGCACAGTCGGAGGAGGTGGTGTGGGGCGTCTACTGTTCACCGTCACTAGTGGTGAGGACACTGGTGTGTCTGACTTGGCGCAACACCTGGCTGTGCCTGTGCAAGGGGATGCAGGGGAGGGGCTGCCGGCAGGCTGTGGGACGGGTGCCAGTGGTGCATGCAGCATCACCGGTGTGGCTGTACCTGTGTACATGGTGGTGGGCAGTGTAGGGAACAGCACAGAACCACAGGGTGTGCAGGGTACAATGCGAATTGGTGTCCATGCCCATACTGTTCCACAGACCACCACCAGTAGTCACCAGCAGCAGGACGTGCCTGCCATGTAACAGGATCCAGTTGCTCCTGTGCAGTAGGCACCTCTGCCAGCTACAGCTCAGGATAATGTGCCCCTGGGACAGGATGGCCATGGTGCCCTCCCACTCCTGCAGACTGATCTCACCTCCCAGCAGGGGGCGTGTGTGGACCTTCATGGCATGCGGAGGGAGATGCGCCATGAGCTTGCGCAGATCAGAGAGGCCATCACAGTGGGCTTTGCCCGTGCTGAGCAGTGGGCGGAAGACAGGATGGGCCGCCTGGTGGGTGCCATTGAGCATGGGTTTGCTTGTCTGTCGGCTGCAGTGGTTGACATAGGGAATGTCCTGCGTGGGGTGCATGGGGTTCGCCAGCATGGGATGCTTGGCCATGGTGCAGACGGCACAGGGGCACACAGGCGGGCAGGCCATGGATGCAGGGCTGCCAGTGGCTCCAGTTCAACAGCATCACACACCCCATCCGTGACCCAGTGCCACCGTGGCCATCCACCCACCCTGTCAGGATCCACCGTCCCCCGGGGGCACAGGAGGCCGACTCTTCCTGCCTCGTCTTTCACATCGGTGTGGTCCTCTGCACAGACCACACCAGGGTCTGTGTCCCACGGTAGTGGCACACGTTGCATGCGTGGTGGGAGGCGTTATTGATGGCCACGCTGACTATGTGGCACAGCGCACTCATCACCCCACATTTGCCACATAGGCACACCCACAAGCACGTTCTCACATGCACACACACACCTCCACTGCCACGGTTGCATCACTTACCCTCACGGCACACATCACAATTCCCCACCGACACCACACCGTTTGTGTCCGGCCCCCCAACGTGTGTCCTGCACAACCCCGAACTCACAGCACATGCACACATGTTGTCAGATCCACTGTGTAGGTTTACTGTTGGTATTGTTATTGTCACTCATCTGTGTCCATGTGCACATTAAAGTCATTATTAATTGTACCTTTTCAAGTTGTTGTGCAGTCTGTACTACCCTGTTGTCTGTTGCAGTGTCCTGATGATGTTGTCCCTGTGCTGTATGGCCCTCCGTGCCATGCGAGGTCCCTCTCTCAAGGTGCTCCACTATTCCCTGACTGCTGGCTCTGGCTCACTGTCAGACTGTCCCTCAGGTTCAGGTGCCTGTATCCCATGGTTCATTGCCATGTTGTGTAGCATACAACAGGCTAGGAAGATACGGCATACCTTCTGAGGTGTATACTGTAGGGCACTGCCTGATGTGTCTAGGCATCGGAATTGCATCTTCAGGATGCCAAACACCCTCTCTATGATGTTCCTTGTGCTGGCATGTGCCTCATTGTACATCTCCTTGGCCACTGTAGCCAGTTGGAGTACTGGTGTCAGCAGCCAGGGTTGCAGGGGATAGGCACTGTCCCCATCAAAGGATGTATACCTGTTAGTGATGTACGACAGTCTGTTGGATGCTGTCCTGCACCCCTGTGTAGCTCTCCCACACCCCTTTCCTGGCCTGCAATGCCTGCCCCCATGCATGCTGGTGTGTGTATGCCTTGTATGCTACTACTCACCGATTAGTTGACCACTGGTTATCCTGCCCCCCTCGAATGCTTGTCACAGCTGGGACTGGTGCCAGATGAATGCATCATGGGCACTGCCAGGGTACTGTGCATAGACATTGGTGATGCACCCAGCCGCATCACACACCACCTGGCAGTTGATGGAGTGGTACCCCTTCCTGTTAATGTACACATCACTGCCATCACCAGGTGGTGCACGGATGGGGACATGGGTGCAGTCAATGGCACCCAGTACGGATGGTAGGTGCGCAACCCGATGGAACCACTGTATTGTTTCTCTGCACTCTGCTGCCATGCTGGGGAATACTATGAACTTCCCAGCATGTGGCAGGAAAGCCTCTAAGGACTGGGTCAGGAGGTGTGAGGTGGCAGACTGCGATACCCCGATGGTGTCCCCCGTTGGTCTTTGGAACGTCCCTGTGGCGAGGAAGCACATCGCTGCTGTCACCTTCTCCTCCACTGTCATGGCATGGCTGCGTCTGGTATTTGGGTGCAGCTGTTCATGCAGGAGTTCACAGAGCTGTCTCAACATTCCCCTATTCATCTTGTACCAGCCAATGATGTGGTCATCAGGCAGTGTCTCGAAGGAGACCCTGGACCGGTACCACCTGTTTGCAGCATACCGTCTCCTTGGCCTGTGTTGTGGCCCATGTTGTGCCTGCTCCCTCTCCTCCTCCTCCTCCTCCACTACAGCTGCCATCAATGGCAGCATCACTGCTACAGGCACTGCACACATTCCCACTTCCTGTTCTGGTCTCTCCTCCTCTGTGTTTTGCCCTGGGTTAAGACCAGCCTTTTATAAGCGGTAACTGGTGCAGCACTATGTGTCGCGCTATGTGTCCTAGCGCGGAGCTGGGCCTTTGAATATACCTTTGTGCATCTCTCATGGGCCACCCCCCTTCCTGTTTCCCCTTGCATACATTAGTGCTTTGCCCCGCGCTACTGCTGTTAGCGTGAGCTAAATGGTCCTTTGAATATGGCGGCTCCACACTATTCCTGTGCTATTACAGCGCTATTGCTTTGTGCACCACGCTATGCTTTGAATATCTGGGCCATATTCTAGAACACATTACTATCTAGCATATACCCTGCATGGTTCCAATCATTAATTCTCATTCCATCTAAACATACTTTTATATACAAGCATGTATATGTATTCATTTGTATTCACCATGGGCCAGATATTCAGAAATGCACCAAAGTCCAGTGCAGCGCAGATCAGATGAGCACTGGAGCAACAGGAGTGATATTCAGAGATTGTGCATGCCATAGTGTGCCAGGTCAACCTGGCTGAATAATACACAACTGGGAATGCACCATGGCGCAAGAAGAGAAGTGCCATGTTGTAAGCAGAGGTGAGCCATGGCGCACACATACACAGTTGCGCCACAGCAGCAGAGTGACGCAAGGGGGCATGCACAGAGAAGGGACCCAAGGACAGAACCAGGGTGGCACAGTGACAGGCCACAGGAGGCTGCCACCACCTGGGCACAGCAGGGTGTGAACAGGCACCCACACCCACACCCCAGAGTACAACAGTGGCACCAAAGGTAGGCAACAGTTGGTGCCAATGGCCAACAGAGTGCCATCATGGGAACCCCCCACATGCTGTATGCCATGCCCTCCAATACAGCCAGACTAGAGCAGGACACACCCAGGACCACATAGCCAAGCACACACACCCACAACATGCCCTTGACAGCCCTTCAATGGGCCCCCCATGACATGCCCACTGACCAAGGGGAGGGACACCACCACAGTGGGACACACCACAGCACACAACAGGGATCACAGAAGTACAACATGCACCCTGACACATGCACACCAGATAGACAGCCACTGGGCCATTACAGCATGGCGCCATATGCCACCTGCAAAGCAGACACTGACACAGGCAGGTAAGTCAAAATAATATAATAGAGAAATAAGAACAGCAAACTATGTACAGAACAACGAAGGAGGAAAAGGGTAAGAATGTGAGGGATGGGGACAGGGAACAGGGACTGTACAGTGGGAAGGGGGACAGTAGGGGGAGGTACAGCAGGGGAAAGAGGGTAAGGTAGGGTGCACACTAGTGGAGGCCATGCTGTGCCACCCCTCATCGTCCATGCATCCACCTCCCATCACCCGCTGGTGGATCTGGAGCACTGCCTCTATTGTGGTTGATGTAATTAGAATGAGCAGTTGCAAGAGCCTGCAGTACAGTGGCATCCTCTGCCACCCCTAGACACCTAGGAGAAGGGACAGGACAGACAATTAGTGTAGTGTCCCAAGGAACCATGCCCATTCATTGAGCACATTGGGTAGTGGGATCACACACCCCCAGAGGGCCTGAACAGGCCACCCACAGTGGAATGGGCCAATTACTGCCAACAATGTGGCACACCACAACAGTGCACAATGGTGATCCCTGCCTCACAGTAGCCACCCAACTGTGCAATGCCAGTCACATGGCACACTGCCCATGCAGCACCACAGCATTGACAGTAGCAGCCAGGCACACACTCACCTCACTATCTGCTGGCACATGAGTACAATGGATGCACCACAGTAGCGGGCACCATGCACAGTGCAACACACACAGCTGCCACAGCACATGGCACAGGCAGCCATGCCCACACCCATGCCCCTGCTAACCCCCAATGCAAGTGTGAAGGACCATGACAGTGCCTACCTGCTCTCCATGGCCCCGCTGGTCCTGGGGCCACTCCGGCACCATGTTCTAGTCCCACTGTGGCCTGCTGTTCTGCTGCAGCTGCAGCCGCCCTCTGGTGATTCTCAGGGCCTGGGAATGGAACATAGAGAGGAACACACCAGTACACAACCACAGCAGCTGCTTCACCCCACACAGTGTGGGCCCCTGCTTGGCACGGTCCACACAGCAGCATGTCAATGCAAGCTGTGGTGGGTGATGCATCCCTGCAATGAGCACAATGACAGTACACTGCCCTGTGGGACATGCCAGGCAGCTCAGCCAACACCATAGTACAACACCAGGGCACACATACATGCTGGGCTTATTCATCTGGCTGTGACACATGGCCATGCCTGACACGCACCTCCAGCTGTCAGAGGTGACCTGGGTCCCTCTGCATCAGGTCCACATAACGGTGCCAACACAACTCACCAGTCCTGACCATCCCAGTTCACTGCACTAGTGTGGCAGCAATATCCTGCCACAGCCACATGGGGCTGCTGTAGTGGTGCCTGGTTGAACAGCTGGAGTGCATGGGGCTGGATGCAGGCCATGAGGCTGGCCAGCTCCACCTGCATGCAGTAACTCACCTGATGAGACCTGCACTGCACCATGTCTCTGTTGAGAGCCATGGCGCAAAATGGTGACCATAGCCGCACGTGGCCACAGCATGAACCAGATGCGCTGGCCGAGGGAATGCGCTCTGTGTCTGCCTGTTGCACAATGGTGGAGATGAGTGACATGGGTGTGGCTGGTGGGGCCACATGTTTGGGAGCATTTAGGGTCAGAGTTCACTGCAGGGGTCAGAGCATGTCCACACTTTAAGCACCAATTGCACAATAGCATCCATGGCGCACTGTGCACCATGGATGCTAGTGCGCAGTTGGTACTCAATGTGCAATCGATGGCAGTGCATCACATGGTGCCTGCGCAGATCCACGGGAGGGTCTGCATCCCACCCAGAATCCCCAGGATGCTGACCCAATGGCAGAGCACACCCATTTGCTCTGGGCCTCCATTGAGCAACAGATGCAGGTTGCCGCTGGGTTGCGTGCACTGAGCATGGAGGTGCGCCAGATGACCGAGCAGCATGAGAGATGCATTGCACAACTCCTGGTGGGGATGCAGCACATGCAGAAAGCCACTACTGCATCCATGGATTGCATTGCACAGCTAGTCATTGATGGCTTTGTGCTGCTTGCTGCCACAGGGCATGGCCAGCCACCATGGACCCCACACAGTGCATTGTCCACCCCACGATCCCGGCATCATCATGCAACACCCACAGTGTCAACACCAGGCTCTGATGTTGGCATCCCAGGCATGCCTGGGGCAGGCTTGTTTGAGCACCTACACACCCCCAAATGGACCCAGTCATGGTCCCGCAGGTCAACCCCTATGGGGCTGTTGCAAACACCCCTTGTGGCCAATGAGCAGTCTGTGGCTGCTGATTGGCCCCGGCACAGCTGCCCCGTGGCCATGGTGGCTAGGGATCAGTGCGGCAGCCCTGATGTGCAGCCTGCCCTGACTGAAGTCTGCTGCTGCTGCCCTGTACATGCATGGGGGGCATGTGCATGTGCATACCACTGGTGTGGTGCCTGTGTGTTGCTCCGCATGCTGCCTGTGTGCATGCTTATCCAGCCACTGGACCATGTGGTGTGGGCGTGATGAGGCCTGAACTGCACTGGTTGTGCCTGTGCACTGGTGCAAAGCATCTGATCCTCACCACATGTCAACGCCTGGGCGTGTGGGTGCATGTGTGTGTGGGGGTGTGTGTGTGTGCATTGCTGTGTGCTGCTCTGTGCACTTGTGTGTGGTAGTGTGCAACTGACTCCCCTGATCCTGCACCACACCTCTGTGTGTGCATGCCCATTGCCATGCACACCCTTGAATGTGTGCTGTACCTGAGAGTGTGGCTCATGCATGGGTTTAGTGCCACCTATCTGCATGCACATTAGTGCTCCTGTGCGATGTTGTTGCTGTGCTTTTTGGCCTGCCTCGTCATCCATGGATCCCTCCACCCAAGGGGGGGCTGTCCAGCTCCCTCTGGCACATTGCCTCCATTGTCCCCACTACTGTCACCCTCATCATCCTCGACCGCTATCCCAAGGTCAATGGCCATGTTGTGCAGTATGCAGCAGGCCAAGAATAGGCCACAGACTTTAGAGGGGCTGTACAGTAAGGCACCGCTGGACCTGTCTAGGCAACGGAAATGTGCCTTCAGCATTCCAAATACATGCTGAAAGATGTTCTGCATGCTGGCTTGTGCCTCGTTGTAGCGTTCTGCAGCTGAGGATGATGGGCACCGGTAGGGGGTGAGCAGCCAGGGCCTCAGTGGGTAGGCACTGTCAACTGTGTGGATAGTGACATAGCTCTCCGCCTTCCCTTGTTGTGCCCCTTGCCTGCCCTGGCACCCTCGCCTTCTTGCCTACCCTGCCTTACCCCATTCTCTGGCCTGCCCTGCCGATCACCTCTTGTCCATCCCATATTTACCAACTAGGTGGCCTGTGGGGATGTCCCTACTTTTGAATCTGTGGCACAGCACAGAGCTGTGCCGGATGAATTCATCATGTGCACTCTAAGGATGTGTGGCACAGACATTGGTGATGCACTCCGTGGCATCGCACACCACCTGGCAGTTGATGTTCTCCTTCCTATTGATGTATGCTAGCCCCTCAGGGCCAGGTGGCATGTGGATGCCCACATGGTTGCAGTCAATGGCCCCAAGCATGCCAGGCATACATGCTACCCTGTGGAAGTCCTGCATGGCTGCTGTAGACTCCACCTGTATGCTGGGGAAATGGATGTATTCTGAAGCACGTGGCAGCAGGGCGTTGAGGAACTGTATGAGGAGGCATGACGTGGCTGACTTGGTTATGCCTGTGGTGTCCCATGTTGGTCTCTGGAAGGTGACTGTGGTGAGCAGGCATATGACTGCTGTGGCTTTTGTCACCACTGACATTGCATGGTTCCGTCTTGTGGGTGCCTGCATCTCCTCACTGCACAGCTTGCAGAGCTGCCTCAGAATGGCTCTATTCAGCTGGTACCAGACCACTATCTCCATGTTGGAGAAGTTTTCGAAGGTGGTGCAGGCACGGTACCACCTGTGTCTGGCATACCGCCAACCGGCCCTTCCTCAGCCACGTCGCTGTTCCACCTGCCCCCTCACACCCCTCATAACAGCCTCCATCATGAATGGTGCACTGTCCATTGCCCCTGCTGTCTCGTCTCCCCTTGAGCAATTGGCTTCTATGGGATGTGTGGCACCCTGGTGCTCTGCTTGGCACTGTGCCTGCCTGTTCCTCTCACTCTCTCTGCTCCTTCCCCTTTTCCACTGACACCTCTGTCACTCTCCCTATGTGGCTGCCTCTATCTGTCTCTCTCTATCTTTCTTTCTTTCTTTCTTTCTTTTTTTCTTTCTTTCTTTCTTTCTTTGTTTTGGGTTTTATCCCTCTCTCTCCACTTCCCTCTCTCTCACCTGGCGCAAGTGCTGTCTGTGTGCTTGCACCTTGTATTTATAGGCTCAAGTCTGCTCAGCGCATCTTGATTTTGCTCCACACATGTGCAATGGTTAGACGGTTGAATATTTCACTGCACTGGATATTCATGGGCACCCCCTCCCTGCACTTGCACCTGCATTCATTATAGTTGTGCATTGGCGCAATGGTATTAGTGCTGTGCATTGGCTCCCACTGCATATGGCTACTTGGCACAATTCCACACTTGTTCCGGTGCAACTCAGTTGCGTCATGCACAACTGCTTTGAATATCCGGCCCCCTGACTTTAAATGATCCTTAGAAGGATGTTATTGCACCATTTAAATAAACTCTAAGGATATATCTGTAAAGGAGCAGGAAAAAGATAGAAAGAGTGGCAGGGTGGGGTGGGGGGAAGGAAAGGGAGAAGAGGAATTTAATGAGGGGAAGAAAAGAGAATTAAAGAAGAAGGAGGAGGGAAAGAAAAGGGGCATAAACTTGAAAAAAGCACATAATCTTAAAAAGGAAACACTTCTCTCAGGCAATGGATTAGAACCTGAAGCAGTTTATAACACAAAAAAATCCATATTTGTGATAGAAGTCTTTTTTGAAGTACAGAGAAGTGAAACCATCCTTCCTAGACAAGGTGTGCAGCTTGAAAAAATCTATTCAAGATTACCTGAGAAAACGGAAACAGGACAAACAATTGGATTTAACATCTCTTCTTAAGGAAAGGCTTTAGTTCAATATGATCCTTAAGATGATATTGAACAATATGATCCACCCATGCCTCATGGGCCCATGCACCGGCAATCAGACCCACTTGCGGCACGGCACCTCCGGCCACTCTGCAGCCCTCCAGCATGCCGTACCAGGAATATCCTAAGCCCAGCTGCTGCCCTTGCCTCACAGGCCCACATGCCAGCAATCAGACCCACTTACGGAATGGCACCTCTGGCCGCTCTGCTGTCCTCCAGCATGCCATCCCAGGAATATCCTAAGCCCGGCTGCTGCCTTTGCCTCATGGGCCCACATGCCAGAAATCAGACCCACTTGCGGAATGGCACCTCCAGCCGCTCTGCTGTCCTCCAGCAAGCCATCCCAGGAACATCCTAAGCCCCGTTGCTGCCCTTGCCTCACGGGCCTATGAGCTTGCAATCAGACCCACTTGTGGCACGGCACCTCCGGCTGCTCTGCTGCCCTCCAGCATGTCATCCCGGGAACATCCTAAGCCGGGTTGCTGCCTTTGCCTCACGGGCCCACATGCCAGCAATCAGACCCACTTGTGGAATGGCACCTCTGGCCACTCTGCCGCCCTCCAGCAAGCCATCCTAGGAGCATCCTAAGCCAGGTAAGGCTGTCTGTCTCACCAGGGCTGCTCTGAGCTGCTGCCAATGGCTGTTGCTCACAGCAGTGCACCCTGATTGTACCCTACCCTCTCTTGTACCTCTATGATTGGCCTGCTGCTATATTCGTACTTGGGGCTGCTATGCCCATTAAATTCCAGTGGCTACGGCCAAAATTTTGCTGTACAGCTGCCTGGCCTTGGTTTTTATTAGCTGAAACTGCTTGCTCTTAACTCCGATTCCTAGGAAACTGTTTAGTTCTAGTTTTCAGTTGATTTAAAAGCCCTTTTTACTGTGTTAGAGTACCAAATCCGAGGAACCTGTACAAGCTATAGTGATTTAGCAGCCCTCTCTGAGAACTTGTGTTTTTTTGTTTCTCCTGACTCTCTCTCTCTCTCTCACTCCCTCCCCTGTTTTTCCGGACCTGAACTGTCCCCCCTCCAACTGTCCTAACCCCATTGACTAACTTGTCCTGTAGCCTCCTTGTCTGCTGCTTCCCCCCCTCCTCCCAGTGGTGCCAAGCTAGGACACTCATTGTAGCCCTGTAATTTACTCCACTCCTTGCTGCTGCTACCATCCCCCCCACCTCTTTACACCTCCGATTCTCCTAGCTGCCATCTCCGGCAGTTTCAGTGTCCCGCCCCTCGATTACGTTTCTTTTGTTTTCTTTGTTTGTTGCCTCCCCTCCCACAGCTCATCCCTTATTCCTGTGTCTCTTCTCCTCTCCCCAGGTCACTGTCCTTGCCTCACAGGCCCACACGCCAGCAATCAGACCCACTTGCGACACGCCACCTCCGGCCGCTCTGCTGTCCTCCAGCAAGCCATCCCTGGAACATCCTAAGCCGGGTAAGGCTGCCTGTCTCACTGGGGCTGCTCTGAGCTGCCGCCATTGGCTGTTGCTCACAGCAGTGTGGTCTGATAGGACCCTGCCCTCTCTTGTACCTCTGTGATTGGTCTGCTGCTATCTTCGTACTTGGGGCTGCTGCGCCCATTGATATCCAGTGGCTACGGCAGCAATTTTACACCCGCCCCCCCTCCTTTACCTCCGGCCTTAATTAAATAGACGGTTCCCATGCCCCTGTTTTACTCCTCCCCCTTACACTCTCCCCATTGGTTTCTGTGTCTGGCCTCTCCCCCTTGGCATCCTTTCACTCTCTCCAACCCTTTCTCTTCTGTACTCAATTACACAATGATGTTATCTCCTGTCCCTCTGTCACTCAACACTTTTTACCACCACCTCCTCCCCCTCTTTCCTCCACAGCCTCTGGCGTGCCTAGTCCCTCCTCACTCCTTCGTCCTACTACCTCACTGTTACCTACTGTCTCTCTCCCTCACTGCCTCCCTCCTTTCCTGCTCCTTGCACCTGCTCTCCTCCTACTCTCCCATTTCACCTATAGCATGTACTCAGCTGGCACCCTGTACTCCCTCCCCTTCCTCATCCTCATAGCTTACCTATTCCATCTCCTCCACCCCCCTAGTACCTGCTTCCCTACAGTCCTGAATTCCTACCAACTCACACACACACACACACACACACCCCAAGGCACCCTTCCTCTCGCTGTCATGCACCCACCTTGGGAACTGCCAATCACTAGGAATTGGCCTTTTCTCCTGAATGACCATTGGGAACTCCCCCTGTCCATCGCTACTGCTGCCACACTATACCCCTGCTTCCACCCTTTTATATGCCCTGGGGAATCTGGCTGTCACCAGGCCCAAAAGAAAAGGCACCAGGCATGGGTACTTCACACCAGTATTCTAAAACTCATATTTCTTCTCCTGCTACTGTCTGGTAACATTCACCCCAATCCTGGCCCAGCCCCCTCCTTAGGAGCAACCCAGAACAATCAAGAAGGATCCCTCTCAATCATCTCACTTAACATCTGTAGTCTCCTACACAAACTCGATGCTCTTCAGACTTTTGCCTGCCAACAAAGCCTGGATATACTAGCAGTCATTGAAACCTGGCTCTCACCCTTGGTCCCCAATCATGCTATCACCCTTCCTGGGAACAATGTTTTCCTGCTTGATCGAACAACTAAAAGATGTGGTGACTGCACCCTGTACCTGAAGGACACTATCCAGGGGCGCTACATCAGCCACACACCCCAAAACACCATAGCACAGATTCTTCCTATCAATGTCCTCCTTGGTGCTCACAACAAAGCAATCACAGTTGTCACAATCTACATTCCACCAAAGAAGCAAGGAAATGGGCTTAATGCAGTCCTGGACTTTACCAAATCCCTCTCACCATCCTTCTGGGTGACTTTAATATTAACTGGACTGCTGCAGATACTGGGGCATATAGGGACTCCATAGTGGCAGTAAACCTTACCCAGAAGGTTAGCTCCCCAACCAGGACAAATTATAAAATGAGTATCAGCACCCTGCTGGATTGGATCCTAACCAGCCACCCCACCAGGATCACTAACACCGCTGTCCTCCCTGACACACTTAGTGACCACTCCCCGTCAACTGCTTCTGGTCCAACAAATTCATCAAACCCCCCCCACCCCCAAAACTATTACAAACAGAGTCCTACATTGAGGAAAGCTACCCCATCTTAAGACCCTCCTTCATCAACAGGATTGATCCCCAATCCTCTCAGCAACTAATGTGAACACCACACTTGATCACTTCATCAGAATCTTTAATCAAGCCTGCAATCTATATGTACCCCTCAAAAAGTGCAAAGCCAAAGCACTTTGCAGCCCCAGGCTCACCGGTGACCTACTGAAGTGACTAAAAGCTCGAGACCACCTCTGGGAGGTTACCAGAAGCACTGGGCAACAAATTGATATCACTAAATACAAACGCACACAAAAGGACTTCACCAAACAAATCCAGGAAACGAAGACCACCTTTTACAATAATGCCCTCACTAACACATGGGGCAATGGAAGGGACTTCTGGAATAACATAAAAGAAGTCACCCAGAAACAGTCTAAATCACCCCCATCAGTACTCTGCATAAATGGTGTAACCACACTTGACAAGAAACTCATTGCTGATACTTTCAATGTCGCTGTCACGGACCTCAGCTCTGTACTTCCCAAAGGTTTCTTCAATGAGGAGAATCCCAGTGCACCCCCCAGCCCCCACCAGCCACCCTCCCTTCTACTCTAAAGCAGTAAAAATGCATCAGGGCCACAGTTATATTACCAAAGCCATCAGCAACTCCAGAGCAAGCAATGACTCCCTTGACCTCAAACTACTGTCGCTCACCCTTGATGAAGTTCTCTGGCCACTGACCAGGATCTTTACCCTCTCCCTCAACCTCAGCCAGTTCCCAGACATATGGAAATCTGCCTCAGTAACTCCAATTCACAAAAGTGGGGACAAAACAGCACATGAGAACTACCGTCCAATTTCCATCCTACTTCCATTCTCCAAGGCCCTGGAAAGGATTGTGTCAGACCAGCTCACTGACTACCTTGACAAGTGCAGCATCATGTGCAAGGAGCAGCATGACTTTAGAAAAGGTCATAGCACCTCCACGGCCTTACTCGAATTTACTGGTGCAATCCATCACTCACTAGATAACAGTCAACTAACTGGGTCCACCTTCATTGACTTAACTAAAGCCTTTGATACCATCAACCAGCATCTACTTCTTGCCCAGCTTCGGCTAGCAGGGCTCTCACCCAACTCAGTGGATTGGTTCAAGAGCTACTTGAACAACCGGTACCAAAAAGTGAAAATTGCGGACAGACTCTCAGACCCAAGACCAGTCCGGTCCGGTGTCCCGCAGGGCTCAATCCTGGGCCCCCTCCTTTTCAGCCTCTTCTTGAACTCACTGCCAGATTCCTCTCCTGAACAACTTCTGCTCTACGTGGATGATGCTGTCATGTTGGCCTTACACCATGACCCAGTACATCTTCAAGGAAACCTCTAGCGAGCCTTCTCAGAAGTCAAAAATTGGTTCGTTAAACACAAACTGATCCTTAACCAGAAGAAAACAAAGACCATGATTTTCTGCAGCACCCACAACAAACTCAAACAATGTCAACTCTCCATTAAAACCAAACAAGGAACCACCCTTGAACAAGTCCATACCTTTAAATACCTTGGTCTCACCCTAGACTTGAATCTCTCCTATGTTCTACACTTCAATAATGTGGCAAAGGTAGCAAACACCAGGCTGGGCCTTCTGTTCTGACATAGGAAACATCTAACCCCTGAAGCTTTGTCTGTCACTGTCCAGAGCTCCATCATCAGCATCATTGACTACGGCCTCGTTATTTATGGATCTGCCACAACTTCCTCTCTCAAATGAGTTTGAACT
The DNA here is from genome assembly GCA_016271365.2 of Neoceratodus forsteri. NCBI lineage: Eukaryota > Metazoa > Chordata > Ceratodontiformes > Ceratodontidae > Neoceratodus > Neoceratodus forsteri. The sequence goes on along the minus strand of CM057449.1, from coordinate 601,143,034 downwards.
TCCCTCAATCTACTGTCTCACCCACACCTGTGACCTCTACTCTAAAACAGGGTGGCTGCAACTTAACAACTGAATCAAATACCAAACCCGCATCACAGCTAAGAAAATCCTACTGGGTAAAGCACCACCTGGAGTCAGCGCCCTTCTTTAACAAAAAATCAACACAGTCAACACCAGGAGCGCTAAGCCACAAATCCTGCAAATCCCCCACTGCCGCATATCCCAAGGCCAAAGGTCATTTTCTTACAGGGCCCCTAGTTGGTTTAACAGTCTCTATGGAGACATCTCCTCCACAGCAACACTTGGTGTCTTCAAAACTAAACTCTGCCTCTTCCTTATAGGCACCAACACCTGTGGTTGCACCACCTAACAAGCTGTGGCCCCTAAATTGCCTCTGACCACCCCGGTGTCTGTGCTGTTCTCTAACTGCACTTACCTGTCCACAGCCACTTACTAAGCACTTACCCCATGTCTGTCCTGACAAAGCCCATCGGCTGCCTCACTCTGCCCTCTCCCACATATGCCATCCCCTTTCTCAGCCCTTCCTCCACTGTCTTCTTCCTACAGTCTGTATGTCACGCCTCACCTCTAATACCTTATGTCATCCTAAGTTACTATATGTTATCCTGTACCCAGTAACTAAACTGTAACCATGTAACCATTTTGATGCTAATTGTCTGTACTACTGATGTGGAACCTTTGTAAAATAGCCTTGGCTCAAAGGAATGTTGTAATCCTAGATTTAAATAAATAAATAAATAAATAAATAAATAAAAGACCTCTGCCCTTGTCAGCTTCCATCACATATATCCAGTAGTTCCCCCTTTCACTTAGTTTATCAACTCTGCTTCCACCCCTTGGTTCTAACATAACATTCTCAATTCCAATGAACCATAATTTATGCTCAACCTTATTTTTTGCATTTTTCGTATGTTGTGCCCATATATAGCCCAGATTTTAATTTTTAATTGCTCTTAGGTGGTCTCCCAACCTCTCTTTCAACGTTCTTTTCATTTTGCTTATATAGTAGGCCCCACATGTACAGAAGGAAAGGTATACCACATAAGTTGTGTTACAATTAATACATTGATTTGTCTGGTGCATCTCCTAATAAGCTCTTTTCTGCACAATATCACTTTAACTCAAATTTTTGCAAATGTGACAATGTTTAAAAGATATTTAAACAGAGCACCTAATAGGTGGCACTATCTTTGACAAAGGCCGTTAGGTTGAATGCTAGAGGTCATTTGTGGGATGCTTTTATCACTGGGCATGTGGACTTGAGCTCTTTTTACTGCAATGGTGAATGCATTTTTGTGACTATGAAAAGAATTTGCTCGTGGTCTTTTTCTTTTAAGTGCAGAATTGGTGGAGTGCTGTGACTGTTTGCTCTTATGTTCATTCTCTGTCACTGAGCACCAACATGTCTGAATGCAGCTCTTTCTGTTTTCTGCTTTAAATGAATGCTTTTGCTCTGTCTTCACTAAGGAAGCAGAAGGGCCCATACCACAGGGGAGGAATGGGGGAGCCCGGGGGGGGGACTACAAAGGGGAGACTGGGGTTGACAGAGTCTTAAGGGGGCTAAGTAAACTGTGTGTAGACAAAGCACCAGGACCAGACAATTTACACCCAAGGGTCCTGAGGGTGTTGGTGGGGGTATCATCAGCCCCGCTTACAGACCTGTTTACACCTTGCTGGAGGAGAGGTGTGTTCCACAAGACTGAAGAACAGCTCACATGGTTCCACTCCATAACAGTGGTCCCAAGGATGAGCCAGGTAACTACACACTGGTTAGCCTGACCTCCATGGTGGGGAAGATAATGGAGATCATTCTAAAGGAAAGACTGTTGTCCTTCCTTGAGGAAAATGGTCTCCAGGATGACAGGCAGCCCTGGTTTGTTAGGGGGAGATCTTGTCAAACCAACATGGCTGACTTTTTCGACTGGGTTACAAGGTCATTGGACAGGAGACAGGGGGTGGACATTTTGTACCTGGACTTCAACATGGCATTTAATTTACTGCCACATGACAGGCTGGTCAAAAAGCTGAGGGATCTGGACATAGGGAACACATTGTTGGGGTGGGTCAAGAACTGGCTGCAGGATAGGAATCAGAGAGTGGTGGTAGGGGTGAACTGTCCAAACCTTGGCCTGAAACCAATGGGGTCCCTCACGGCTCAGTACTTTGACCTGTGCTGTTCAACATCATTATTGGTGACATAGCAAAGAGGATCAAAAGTAAGATCTGCTTCTTTGAGGATGATACCAAGCACTGTGTGAGGGTGGACACACTGGAGGGGAGACAGGAATTAAGAGAGGATCAGGCCATGCTGGAGAATAGGTCTGGCATCTGGCAGTTGGGTTTCAATGTCAAGAAATGCAAGGTCATGCACTTGGGTGCCAGGAATCGTTGGGGGAGTACAGGTGGCAGTCTCAAAGGAGGAAAAGACCTTGGAATAATAGAGGACACATGAAACACTCAGTACAGTGCCACAAAGCAGCAGCCAAAGCAAATAAAATGCTACGCTGCATCACCAGGGGAATAACCTCTAGGAGGGAGGAAGTCATCTTGCCATTGTATAGGTTACTGGTGAGGCCGAACCTGGAATACTGTGTGCAGTTCTGGTGCCTGTATCTGAAGAAGGACATCAAGCTACTGGAGGGGGTCCAGAGCAGGGCAACCAGGATGATCCAGAGTATGGGGGACAAAACATGAGGAGAGGCTGAGTGAGCTAAACATGTACTCCCTGGAGGATATGAGAAAGAGGGAGGACATGATAGAGACCTTCAAGTACCTTAAGGGAATAAACAGTGTAAGATCAGAGGGCATCTTTAACTTAAGAAAGCAGGGTACAACATGAGGGCACAGCATGAAGCTAGTGTGGGGTAGATTTAAGAAGGAAATAAGGATGCACTTTTTCTCTGAAAGGGTAGTGCCGGGGTGGAATGAGTTTCCAGAGGAGGTGGTTTCAGTAAATACAGTGGCTAGTTTTAAGGGAGGGGCTTGGATAGGGTGAAGATGAAAATTAGGGTAGGTGTTCCTGGATGGGGAAGGGGAGGGTATTAGGGGATGGATAGTTTACTTCAGTGGGAGTGGGGGAGGGGGCAGCTCCAGGGAACTAATTAGAGCTGCACACTTGAGCAGACTTGATAGATCATTACGGCCTGTTTCTGCTAGCAAATTTGCATGTTTGTATGTTTATATAAAAGAGAGCAGAGGACATGGAAAATGGAATAGAAGGTGCAGTGTCTAATTGCAAAGCCTGAATGGGGTGCAAAAAAGATTAATTTGAGAGTGGAACTGTGTGAGGAGGACTTATTACAGGAGTCTTGTAAAGTAGACTGGTTATACTGACCAGCAGGTAGGAAACCTTTTGAATAATATGGGTCCCAACCAGTCCCATCCATTGTTCTGCTCCAGCTCACTGCTTCCAAAGCCTCATTTACCTAGCTGGGTGATCTCGGAGCCTCCACAGGTCACTGCAAAATCTGTAAATCATTGCTCAAGGAAAATTACACAGGCACAAAATGAGGTAATTGTCTAGACAAAGCCACAGGGGTGTGCACCAGTCCTGGACTATGGGAGCAGTGTGGAATGGAAGGGAAAGTCCCGGAAGAAACATCACTCAACAGACTTTCTCCTATTACGTTAGGCACTCCTGCAGCATGCAACTGAGCACAACTGTTGGCATCAGACACTAGCAAACTCAAACCAGCAGATGCAACAGCACCAGGCAACTGTAAAAAGTCAGAACACACCAGTTAACTCCCCAGAGATGCCTTCCTGCAGGGTAAAGTCTGTTCTTCCCTGGCCAAAAACTTCAACATAGGATGTTTCTTGACTGCAAACTCAGTGTCAAAACAAGCAGCTTCATCCAGTGCTGCTGACATCGTAGTTTGTTCTGGGACATCAACCAACACTTACCCTTCATGCTGCTGCACATCAGATGAAGCAGAATCCAAAGCCAGTGGGTCAAAAATAGTCTCCTCACATTTCTGAGTGGAGAGGGAGACAGGCAACTTCACTCAGGCATCCATCGCACTCTCCTCCTCTGACTCCATTCCCCTACAAACATGAAGTAGATAGCACCTCCCATTGAAGAGTGAGGGAGTATATTAAAGGAAAAATCAAACAATATAATACAAATTAAAGATATCAATTTAGGTCCAGAAAAATAAATCAGGTTAAATATACAGTATGTTTCAAAAGATTAACAAAAAATGTCAACACAATAAAGTGAATTTAAAGAACATTGAGATTAACTTCATCTTGTAACCATTAGTATTTAGTAATCATATGAAAGTAAATGCATTCTGGATTCTAGATTCACCTAATAAACTAAATTACTGTCAATATCAAGTGATTGGTACATCCAAACCAGTTATCCAAGGCATATTTCTCCAATGAGCCCTTAGAGTACTCGTCTCTGCCACCCTTAGTGGGAAGAGCAAAAAATGTTGGGGTGCTCCCCCCTAGGACGATGGCCCACAACAACATAAAGGGGTTACCTGTATGGAGCTTACTATTGCCACTCTAAGAAAACTTTTACTCCTTCTTCTCCTGTGCTCAGGAAATGTGGAGCTCAATCCGAGGCCACCAGTTGCAATCACATCGCCCTCTGACCTTGCCACACTGAAAGGCATGAGTTTCCTTCACATTAATGTATGCAGTCTGTTAAAAAAGTTCTCCATGATCCAGACCTGGGTCCTCCATACTCGACCAGACATCCTAGTGGTTTCAGAAACCTGGCTTAGACCGGCCACCTCCAACAGGGAAGTCAATATCCCTAACTATTTACTATTTAGAGCAAACAGACACTCCAGGGGTGGAGGGGTTGTCATCTATGTCAAGGATGGGTATACGGCATCCTGTCTGAGTGCTTTATCTGAATGTCTGTCTTTTCAAGTCACCATCTCACACACTTCAACATTATGTATCATAGGGTGCTATAGACCTCCTTCTGCCGATCTACAATTGTTACCTCATCTGAGTAATATCATCGAACAACAATCCTCAGAAATAATTATTCTTGGGGATCTTAATTTAGACTGGCTATCTAAAACCATTCCTCTCATAGCTTTCTGTGATACCCATGGATTATCGCAACTCATTGTCGAACCAACATGAGTAAATAAAAAGAACGTGGATAACAGCTCCCTGCTAGATGTTATCCTAGTGAACAAATCACATCTCTTCTCCTTTGCTGGCACCTTCTTCAGTGATATCAGTGATCACTCATTTATTGCTTGCGTAAGATCAAGCAACAAACCTACTACTTCGCTGAAGTTTGCTACCAAGAGATCTAGATGGAACTTTGATCTCACTGCCTACATAAATGAACTGAAACACTCCTTGTATTGGCAAGAGTTCTATTTGGCAAAAAACACACAATCAGCATTCGACATATTCAGCAAAATTATCCTAGACGCCCTAAATAAATATGCCACTATAGTTAAGGTGCCAATAGCAAAAAATGCATGTATATGGTTCACACCATTATTAAAATCTGCATTGACTGAAAGAGATAACCTATGGAAAAAAGCATGCAAAACCCAGTCTGCTGCGGACTGGTGCAAGTTCAAAAGGGCACGAAACTCATGTACTAGAATGGTTAGAGATACAAAAGCTGCATACTATCATTCTGAATTTCTCTCTGCCTCCAAAAATCCTACAAAATTTTGGAAAACCGTCAAGGACCTGTCTGGTCACACATCCGGTGGCTCACTACCTGATGAAATCTCCTTAAACAATAACACCATTAGTGACAGACTGGAAGTTCTGGATGCCTTCAATAATCACTTTGCGACTGCAGGCTTAGCCTTCGACAATTCTCCTGTGAATCTGATACACTCTCAGGTAGATAATCAAGGTGCAGATCCTAGCGTCACTGATTCAGTCTTCTTGCATCCTACTACTCTGAAAGAAGTTGAAGACCTATTGCTAAAACTGGATGCAAATAAAAGTGCTGGTACGGATACCGTTGACCCATATTTCTTGAAGGTGGCCATCCATGTGTTAGCCATGCCCATAACCCATTTATTTAACCTATCATTAACTCAAGGATCCATTCCTTCAATATGGAAAACAGTGCACATCATAACCCTGTTCAAGTCTGGAAATCCCTGTGATCGAAATGATTACGGACCAATTTCGATTCTCCTGGTCTTTTCAAAATTACTGGAAAAAGTCATAAGTAACCAGCTGAGGCAGTATCTAGAAGCTAATAACCTACTTAATCCAGTCCAATCAGGGTTTAGAGTTAAACATAGCACCATTACAGCACTTGCCAAAGTGACTAATGACTGGCAAAGAGAGCTAGACAACAGGAATTACACCTGCGTCATATTCTTGGACCTGAGCAAGACCTTCGACACTGTAGACCATTTTCTGCTACTGTCTTCCCTGACCTCACTAGGTGCTGACCCATTAACTTTACAGTGGTTCAACAACTGCCTCTCTGATCATTTCCAGCAGGTGAAAGCGGAAGGAGATCTCTCAACTCTCAAACCTCTCCTAAGAGGTGTTCCCCAAGGTTCTATCTTAGGACCGATCTTATTTGCAATATACATCAACAATATTGATGAAAGCATAACTAAGGCCAACATTCATCTGTTTGCAGATGACACAGTTCTTTATGTAAGCCACCCATCATTACAGTCTGCATGTACCTACCATCTGAGTTCAACCTGCTGCAACACCAACTCCTAAAAAAAAAACTATTACTTAATGCCAAGAAAACAAAAGCAATGCTCTTTTCTCCCTCTGCCCAAATGGTAAATTCAGCCCTATCAGATCCTGTGCCTCAGATTAGTACAATTCTTGATGAGAAGTTGGACTTTGTCCCTAAATTCAAATACCTGGGAGTATGGCTGGACCATAGACTCTCCTTTATAGAGCACATTGAAGAATTACTCAAAAAATTATGACAGAGACTTGGCCTGTTCTTTAGGATAGCCTGCTTCTTAACTAGAGATGCCAAACTACAGCTGGTACAATCAACCTTTCTATCCTTGATAGACTATGCTGACATCCTTTACAGTTACTGTCCCATTTCCTACCTCACCAAACTTGACACATTATATCATAGAGCTTTGAAGTTCATTACAGGCCTGCCTTATTCCACTCACCACTGCTCCCTATGTCAATCAGTTGGGTGGAGTTCTCTTCAATTCAGGCATGATAAAAATGCAGCCTTATGGACCCTGAGAGCCATCTCCAAAAAACTGCCCCAATACATTACAGACTGTCTTCCTTTAAAACCAATAGGCAATAACACCCTGACAAGTTGCAAATCTCGCCTACTGATGGTTCCTAAAGTTAACTCTCACTTTGGCAGGGCTGCTATAAGCTTTACACTGTCCTCCTTGTGGAATAAATTGCAAAAAAACTGAAACTGAGGTCACCCATCGGCATCTCATCTTTCAAGCTGTTATATTCACGTCTCAGAAATGATCAGTGCAATTGTTTCCCATGACCATGAATTGTCATCATGCTAACCTGTACCATTTAACCATGAACAAATTACTTCTAGCGCTTGTCTCCTCTTTGGCCCTGGTCTGTCATCATGCTTTCATGTAACACCTTGATGCCTCTGTCCTCCCTTTGATACTGGTCTATCCTCCCACTTTCTCCAGCCTTCTTTTCATAACTCTATACTGCACTCATCCACAATCTACATGCAATCATACTATAAAAGTCCTAACTCCCCTTCCCCTCTCCCGGTAGGCCCCCACCACCACATCAGTACTACCAACCTATCCTTGGGACTTCACTTCTCACAATGTTTATCCTTCACTTACATATTACATACCCCAACTGGTACCACATCTGCCATTATTTGATGGTTCTCCAAGCCATTTTCATGGCTAGTACTAGTGACTGCCCCCTTGTAAATGAACTAACTGGTACTTCCATACAGAGAACATGGTTTATATACAGTTGCATGGTTCAATGGTGGACCTGCCCCCTTGTATTTGAATCCTCCTCTGTTATAGCTTGCCTTGTCTTCCTTTTATCATTTGACTCCTCTATTACTGCACCATTGTGTTTGCATTTATATACTTATTTACATGTATTTATATGTTTTTATGGTGGATGTTACCCGACCCTGTTCTAACCAGGTCCATCTTGTAAAAGAGCTCTGCTCAATGATGTTCGCCTGGATAAAGATTTTGATCAATTGATCGAATATTCTGTGTAAGCGTTCTAGCCTCTTTTACATATATGTCATTAAGTTAGTTCCTGATTTTAGCAATAAGTTCAACATGATTAATATGCTTTTGTTGTAATGTAAATAATGATGTAGCATTTCAAATAAGCCATTTAATTACTATTAACACAACATGTAATGAACTTTTGTTCCATCTTAAAGCATCACCAGTGTAGTGTCCATAAATTAAAGCTTCATAGGTTATAGTCTGAAACCAAGGTGTATTCCATTCAGCAGCTAATAATGCACAGAACCCTTGAATATATGAGCAATCAAAGAACAAATGTTGAATTGTCTCCATTTGCTGGAAACACTGTTGCCTGCTGCAAAATCTGTCCTCCAGCTGCTTATGCTTGTGATTGGATTTTACATTGATCTTCTCATGGCAACTCAGCCAGTGGAGAGCCCACATTCTGTTTGGAAGCCTATTTTCTTTGACTAAGAGGATTAATGAAGGGGTATAAGCTGCATGGCAGTTTGGAAATGTTAGCAATTCATGAAAAGAACTTCCTTGTACCCATGCATATGTTTCCTTCCTAATTTTAGAGATTTCTATTGTACTTGTAACTTTCCACTGCTTGAGTTTCTGAAATGTTTCTCTAATATAATCTGGGTTAGCTACTAATTTTTTAAGAGTTCTCAGTCTCCCATGCTCCCATTGAGACAACCATTGTGAACAGGTACCTAGCACAAAGGTAACCCATTCTTGACCTCCCCAAAACTATAAGTGCTCTAATTTTAGTGTATAAAGAAATACTAAATAAAAATACAATGGGGTTTATCATCCCCATTCCCCTTGTTTAATAGCCAGGTAAGTTATGTTTCTTTTAATGGGGTTTAAGCAACTCCCCCAAACTGCATGAAATAAAGTGCTTAAAAGTGATATTTCTAATGATTTCGTTTGTGGATAAATGTGACTAATATATAAGAAAACAGATACCAAGAATGTTTTGTCTAAGTAAATTATTTTTTGCTTGTTGTACTTCCATTTATTCCACCCTGCTACCATTTGTTGCCCCTGTTTTATTTTACCATCCCAGTTCAGTGTAGCATAATTTTATGAATCATACATTATACCCAAAATATGTATTGGGTCTAATGTCACCTTAATCTCACTGATGAATCTTGGTCCCCAATCATGGTCTGCTTAATATTTAGCTACACATTTCTCAACATTTAGGTGTACTCCCACATAGTTACCATACTGGTTGCATATCTGAATAGCCTCAGAGGCCGACCTTAGATCCTGAACAAGAATGCATAAATCATCTGCATATGGTATTGCTGCTAACTGAAGAGTCTTATCTGCTAGGGTAATATACTGAAGTTGAACAGATTTATTCAGAATTCTTAGAAGGGTATCAATACTAAAAACCAAAACAAGGGGGCTCAGGGAGCATCCTTGTTGCATTCCCCTGCCAACCTTGAACATGGCTCCCTTCCAGCCTTATACCATTGGTGTTACTGTTGTTGTTTTATACAGGGACTGTATCCATTCCATGAATTTGCTAGGTATGCTGTATTGATTCAGTACGGCCCATAAAAAATCATGGCTGACTGAATCAAATGTCTTTTTTTGGTCTAGTGAAATTACCACTCCAGCCGCCTTCCCTCTATGGCCATATTCAAATAATTCTCTTAATAAGATTAGATGATCCGCTATTCTCCTACCTGGAACCAAGCAGTTTTGGGCTAGGGAAATTATATATTCTGCTACCTTCAGCAATCTAACTTTCAATATTTTGGTGAGTATTTTAAAATCTGTATTCAGAAATGAAATGAGCCTCCAATTCTGGATATCATGTTTATCTTCTTTTTAAATAGAAATATTACCTGTCTACTAGTCATCCTAAGGAAGGGGTACTGTGCCTGGAGTGTACATAAAAAGACCTGTGTGAGCTCTGGCAGTAATTTGTGACCAATATATTAGTATAGTTCATTGTTCAGACCATCACTACTAAGTGATTCATTATTTACTAAGGTTTTTAAAGCCTGAAGTACTTCATCTGGATGAATATCCTGCACTAAAGTTTCAACATGTTCTTTTATTCATCTAGGGTTCTCTAGATCATGAAGCAGCCCATCATAGTCATGTCCCAGAAGAAACATCACTCAACAGGCTTTCTCCTATTAAGTTAGACACTCCTGCAGCATGCAAATGAACATGACTGTTGGCATCAGACACCAGCAAACTCAAACCAGCAGATGCAACAGCACCAAGCAACTGTAAAAAGTCAGAACACACCAGTTAACTCCCCAGAGATGCCTTCCTGCAGGGTAAAGTCTGTTCTTCCCTGGCCAAAAACGTCAACATAGGATGTTTCTTGACTGCAAACTTAGTGTCAAAACAAGCAGCTTCATCCAGTGCTGCGGACATCGTAGTTTGTTCTGGGACATCAACTAACATTAACACTTCAGGCTGCTACACATCAGATGAAGTAGAATCCAAAGCCAGTGGGTGAAAAATAGACACCTCACATTTCTGAGTGGAGAGGGAGACAGGCAACTTCACTCAGGCATCTGTCGCACTCTCCTCCTCTGACTCCATCCCCCTCCAAACAGGAAGCAGATAGCACCACCCATCAAAGAGTGTCCTGGCTCTTCCCATAAAACCAGTTTGTGCAATTGTCCAAGGTTATGTGTGGATGTTGATGTGTGATATGGGTGCAACAGAACATTTACTGTCATTTCACTGCCAGTCTCTCATTGCTTATAAAATGCTTTGGGATGCAGTGTTTATAAAAACACTATATAAATGCTAATTATTTTTTCAGTTTCTATTTTTCAGCTCTAATAAGTAGTCTGCATAACCCTTGCAAAAGATGGAAAGCCTTGCAGGAGATGAATCATAGTCTGTGGCCCCTCCTCCTAAATCTGTGCTTCGGGTAGACAGGTAGGGTTCTGCCCATGGGGGTAGTGAAGTGGCCTGTCAGCACCCTGAAGAAGAACAACTGGTGCCACCCATGAGGCAGGGGCCTCCATCTGTGGGAGGAGAGTCAGAGGTTAAAAAGTGCCTAAGCCTGAGGGCTCCCTCTCACTCTCCCCATCCTGCTGAAAAGCATTGGTCTGTTCAATTGTTTTAACAGAATAATTTGTGCCACAGGTGCAAAAGAAGCTCCAACTGGCTCAAGTTTGATGAAAAGTTCTTTGCCACATGCAGTATGACCTACATGAAAATATAAAAGCTGTGGCATTTAGACATGTCCTTATTGGTAGAGGTGATGCATTGTGACTGAGTTCTCCACACCGACAGTGGACTGCTGATTATAGTGTTCCCATCCAACAGAGCAGTGCCAGGTGGAACCCAGGCACTGGGGAATTTGGGTTCAACAGGGGATCTTGCAACAAATCATTATGCTGGCATCATCACAAGTGTTTGGAATTGACCAAAACCATTGCTTCACTCTGTTGAAAACTTGGAAGCCGAACCATGCTGGGCAATGGAGAAGAAACATGGAAAACCTGATCATGGCAAGGCTGCCTACTCTGATAAGGGTGGACCAGCTTAGGTCCTGCTGGAGTGATACCACGACAATGGAGCAGCAGCCCTTCTGGTGTAAGGCTTCACAGCTGGCTTCAGGATCCCATACATGAAACCCAAACAGGAATATGATGCAGAGAACCTGAAATAAGTCAGATACAGACCTCAGGTGGCATAGGACAAACTGCAGAAGAAGCTGAGTCTAGGTAGGATCAGTCAACCCTAATTATCCCCACCAGTGCATGGTCTGTGATCTCCCCAACATGTCTGGTGCCCAAGAAGATTTCAGGCAAATACCACATTACCAACCACCTGTCATATTCTGAAAGTGATTCAGTGAATGACCATATTGACACATATTTTACCTGGATCTAGTATGCATTGTTTCACAGGGTTTTTGAGGCAGTGCACACAGTGGGCCCTGGGGCTTTTCTTTTCAAAGTAAATACTGAGTCAACCCTCTGGCTGCTTCCAATCCATCCAACGGGATGACTGGAATCTGCTGGGGATGAAGTTTGAAGGGCAGCACTATATTGATAACTGTATTACTATGAGGTGTTCAGTTGCCTGCAAAGTGTTTTAGTGATTCAGCATGTTCTTGCACTGGGCAGTGGCCAATATGGCCAGCAGACAAAGAAGTTATACTACCTAGATGATTTTCTGTTTGTAATCCTAGCCAATTCACCAGACTGTGGATGTAGATTGAAAACTTTCCTACAGCTGTGCCACAGTTTTGGTATCCCACTAATTCCTAGTAAGTGGAAGAACGTGTACCTATAATATCTTTCCTGGTCATGAAAATTGGCAGAGAGGCACAGGATTGGGGCCTGCCTCAGACAAGACTGAGGCTTTCAGGAATCTTCTGAGTCAAATGAGTCAACAAACAATACTGCCCTAAAGGAGCTTCAATAGCCCAAGGGCAACTTGAAGTTTGCCTGCATGGTTAACCCCATTTATAGAATATTTCTACATTGCATGGTGAAGTTGGGTTAGCCACTGCTAGACACATGTGACAGAAGGCTTGAAGGAAGACATTCAGATCTGGCAAGCCTTCCTGATGCATTTCGATGAATTCTTTATGTGGCCCATGAAAATGGAGAGCAAGGAGATGATCTGTTCAGGGACACATCAGGATGGTTGGACTTCAGAGCATACTTCAGAGGGCTGAGGTATGCTTCAGGCTGGCTATCAAGTTTGGTGAAAGCAGGACTCACAAGGCAGGTCACCCTGCTAGAGTTTTTTCCTGATAGTGGTTGCAGTGCTGGTTTGGGGGCATGAGTTGAAAGACAAAAAAGATATCTTTCTTTTCAACAACACTGGTGAGGTCTATACTGTTAAAGGGCAGCTGGGGGCCAAGGGCCATTGGTGACCAGATGAGGACTTTTATTCTCAGGTGTATGCTGTTTAACATTCATTTTAAAGCTGTTCATGTCCATCTCCCTAGGATCCACCACCGAGCCCTCTGCGGGCTTCCCATAGCCCGTGCCCACCATGGACATTTTCCAGCAACACACTCCCTCACCCTGCCACTGCCCAGATCTTCAAGCCATGACCCGCTGCTGAGCCCTCTGTGGGCTTCCCATGGCCCCACACCTGGGATGGACAGTCACCAGCAGAGTGCTCCCTCAGCCTGCCACTGCCCAGATCTTCACGCCAGGACCCGCTGCTGAGCCCTTTGTGGGCTTCCCATGGCCCCGCACCCAGGATGGACAGTCACCGGCAGAGTGCTCCCTCAGCCTGCCACTTCCCAGATCTTCAAGCCAGGACCTGCTGCCGAGCCTTCTGTGGGCTTCCCACAACCCAGCGCCCAGCATGGACAGTCACCAGCAGTGCACTCCCTCAGCCTGCCACCAACCAGATCTTCAAGCCAGGACCCACTGCTGAGCCCTCTGCAGGCTTCCCATGACTCTGTGCCCGGCATGGACAGTCACCAGCAGCGCACACCCTCAGCCTGCTGCCACCCAGACCTTCAAGCCAGAACCTGCCACCAAGCTCTCTTCAGGCTTCCCATGCCCCCACGCCCGGCATGGACAGTTGATGGCAGTGTACTCCCTCAGTCTGCCACCGTTCAGATCTTCAAGCCAGGACCCGCCACTGAGCCTTCTGCAGGCTTCCCATGGCCCTGCTACAGGTACAGACAGTTGCTGGCAGTGCACTCCCTCAGCCTGTCACTGCCCAGATCTTCAAGCCAGTTACAAATTTTTTTCGGCTTGAAAGCTGCTGATCCGATTGGCTGGTGCAGCATAGCTTGCAGCTACCTGTTGGCTGCTGCATCCTGTAGCTCCTTCGGGACTCCTGGCACTGTTTTCAAATGGCTGCGGCCCTGCTTCATTGTTTTTGAACTTTAACTTGGCTAAGCCACTAATTTCTAAAGCGCTTTGTCTGGGGCAACCCGGAGGGGGTTAAATGAGAAACAAAAATATTATACCTCACAGTGAGCAGAGTCAATGTGGTGGAGATTGACTGAGTTTTAATTTTGAAACCAGGCTGTGTGTAGAGTTTTCAGCCATAAGCCATTTCAGCTCTTATTTTGTGTCCCTTTATGCTACTAGCCTTTTACTTGTTGTTAATTTTTACTGGATTTAGTTTGCTTGTTAACCTGCTCTGTTAAACTGAAAAACATTGAATGTTTGCATGTGAAAATTCGAGCACTGCAATTGTAATTTAAAGGATCATTTACAGCCTACAGCCTGTGTGTTAAATTGCTTCCCTACACTGTGTGTTAAATTGCCCCCTACTCTTGGTTTCCCACTGCTGCTGACTAACCTGTCTTACTTCTTACTAGCTTTACCATCCACCTCAGACCTCGATCCTCAGCCTTCTATTCCCCACTCCCCTTTTTCACACTACCCTCCCTGAGCTTTTGTCTGTATACAGCCTCTTCCCTCGACTCAGTTGGGGACTGAAAGGGCAGGTTTTTATAAGTGCTGATCACTCTGCTCTCTCTCCTTCTCTCCCTAGGACCCGATGCTGAGCACTTTGCGGGCTTCCCATGGCCCCGCACTGGGCAAGGACAGTCACCGGCAGTGCTCTCCCTCAGCCTGCCACCACCCAGATCTTCAAGCCAGGTACAACTTTTTTTGTCTGAAAGCTGTGGATCCAATTGGCTGGTGCTGCACAGCTTGTGGCTACCTAATGCCTGCTGCATCCTGTAGCTCCTTAGGGACTACTGGTGCTGTTTTCAAATGTCTGTGGCCCTGCTTCATTGTTTTTGAACTTTAACTTAGCTAAGCCACTAATTTCTAAAACTCTTTGTCCAAGGCAACTCGGAGGGGGTTAAATGAGAAACAAAAATATTGTACCTCACAGTGAGCAGGGTCAATGTGGTGGGGATAGACTGAGTTTTAATTTTAAAACCGGGCTGTGTGTGGAGTTTTCGGCCATAAGCCATTTCAGCTCCCTTAGCTCAGAATATCATTTGTCCTGCCCACCCCCCCCAGCCCTGGCCTCAGCCTGTATTAAATACAACTAAGTCACGCCCACCACCTCTCCACGCCACCTTTCCTTTGTTGCTTTAACGCTCCCCTTCTTAAAGGTCTACCCCAGTGGTTAGGATTCTCACTTTCTAAAACTGTCTAGGCTACCAACAATTTCTCCTGCCAACCTATTTCTGTGCCTGCTTTCCTTACTGGGCTCGCTAACTGGAAATGGCACATTAGGGGAACCCCAGTTCTGCCCATCTACTCCTTCTATAATTAACAACCCACTGTCCGTATATGGGACCTACACGCAAAATTATTACCTGAATCCTAATTGGGTACATCCCCTTGCTCACACAACCC
This sequence comes from Neoceratodus forsteri, assembly GCA_016271365.2. Taxonomy (NCBI): domain Eukaryota; kingdom Metazoa; phylum Chordata; order Ceratodontiformes; family Ceratodontidae; genus Neoceratodus; species Neoceratodus forsteri. The sequence goes on along the minus strand of CM057449.1, from coordinate 601,127,562 downwards.
CTGGCTGCCCCCTCACTCACCAAGTATAATGCGTAATTCCTTAGCCCTGTTTTACTTATCAGCACCTCCAAACACCATGTTGGAGGAAAAAAATCAAACGTGTACTCACACAGATGCCAAGTGCTTAACTTTAAAGCCTTGCTTTAATGTCTTGTTCTGCTCATGCTACTTGTCTCTAGCACTGTTCATCCAAACCCTGGCCCAACCCAACCGACACCTGTTAAATCCACCAGTGCAGCCACTCAGTTTCTTGCCTCCATCAATATCTGCAGCCTACTCCCCAAACTAGACTATTGCTCTGCCTGGATCTCACAACACAACCCCAACATACTTTCAGTGGTTGAAACCTGGCTGTCTACAAAGATCCTGAACTCCACAATATCCTTACCCAGCTACACAGTTTTTAGGCTAGACAGACTTAACAAGAAAGGTGGTGGATGTGCTCTCTACTAGAAAGACACTCTCAATGGCTGTGTCATCCCCCCCACTCCTGTGAACAATTTTCAGATGCTAGCCATTAAGGTTCATCTTGGTGCTCTCAGCAAGGCTTTAAGCATTGCCTCAGTGTATATCCCCCCCTTAACTAGCTAAACACTGTCTCTCCCCCCTCGTCGACTGCACTAGCCACCTCGGCAGTAGTGCTGATGTCATTCTACTGGGTGACTTCAGTGTCAGCTGGTTGGCCCCAAGTGTGAATTACTTTAAAGACACAATTGCAGCTGCCAACTTTGAACAACAGATACAGTGACCCACCAGAATAAACTACAAGACTGGGATCTCCATCATCCTGGACTGGGTTCTTACCAATCGACCTCATCATATCTCTAAAAATGAAGTTCTCCAGGATTCCATTAGTGATCACTCCCCTGTCCTGTCCATCTGGTCAAACAAATTTAACAAACCCCCCCAAAATTCATTGTTATCCGGGTCCTGCTACCTGGTCACCTAGGCCCCCTAAAAGAACATCTGCGAACTCTCAACTGGTCCCCAATTTATACTGCCTAGAACATTGATTCAGCCCTTGAATACTTTATTACTATCTTCAACTCTATATGTGACATCCATGCTCCGACCAAAAATGTATGATTAACCTGTGGGTGACCCATAACCTACTCAAGCAGATGAAATCTTGTGACTTGCTATGGTACCATGCAAAGGCAACTAACATGCCAACTGACACCCAGGCCTACTAAGCAGCACTGAATTACTGCACAATAGCCATTCACCAAGCAAAAGCTGCTTGCTCCTGGAAAGACAAAAGGAAGTTCTGGGACAGTCTCTCTGAGGTTTCCAGGAAATACTCCAAAAATTACTCCCACTATGCTAGACTTAAATGGTGCCATCACACTTGATAAAATAGCAATTGCTGAAGCTTTTAACACCACCTTTTCAGACCTCAGCCATGTACTCCCACCTAGCTTTTTCAATCCAGTCCCAACCTGCACCCACTCTGATAGCCCATCTAGTCCTATGAAAGGGCCCCCTTTTTACTTTAAGGCAATCTCAGAGGAGTTAGCCAGAATGCACATACTCAAGGTACTTGGTAAGTCCAGGCACAGTGGTGACTCCCTGGATTTAAAACTTATAGAGCTCACCATTGATGAAATCCTACCATCCCTAACCAAAATTCTTAACCGCTCCCTTATGCTCTCACAATTCCCAGGTAAGGGGAAGTCTGCAAAGGTGACTCCTATCCACAAAAGTGGTGACCCATCACTCCCTAGCAACTACAGACCAGTCTCCATCTTGCTCCCCCTCTCCAAAAAACTGGAAAGGATAATTGCGGATCAACTTACCGACTACCTGGAAAAATATGACCTACTGAGTCCTCAGCAGTATGGTTTTCTCAAAGGTCACACTACCACCACAGCCCTCTTAGATTTCACATCCTACATTCATCAGGCACTTGATCAAAACCTCGCAGTTGGTGTCACATTTATTGACCTTACAGAGGCCTTTGATACAATCAGCCACACTCTATCAACTAAATAGCTCTCATCCCTAGGTTTGTCACCTGATGCTACTTACTGGTTCCAGAGCTACCTTAGTGACCGCTCCCAGCAGGTCAGAATTGGAAATACCATCTCGTTCTTCTGCCCTGTTCAGTCAGGTGTTCCCCAAGAATCTATCCTGGGCCCCTTATTATTTAGCATCTTCGTCAATGGGCTCTCTGCCTCATGTGGTGACAGAATACTCCTATATGCCGATGATGCAGTCATTTTTGATAGTCACTCGGACACCTCCCTCATCCAGCAACAACTGCAGCATAGTTTCATAGAGGTTGAAACCTGGTTTGGGTCCCACAAACTTGTCTTAAACTACTCAAAAACTAAAACACTGCTTTTTCATGGCACCCACAGCATTCACAAGAGCCAAGAACTGATTATCAAAAACAGTGTTGGCACCACACTGGAGTAGGTCGACCACTTCAGATACCTGGGAGTGAACCTCGACTGCACACTATCTTATGCCCTGCATATACATAACATAGCCAAAACCATTAATACCCGCATTGGTCTGCTGTATAGACATGGGCAATGCTTAACTACTGAAGCACTAAAGCTTGTGATACAGTGCTCTGTTATTTCACTTATTGACTATGGCCTCGTAATCTATGGTTCTGCTACCAACACCACCCTCTGGTGCATGACCCTTGCCCTGAATGAAACTTGCCATCTCCTCACCTCAGCCCCATGACTCACACACACCTGTGACTTATACGAGCAGGCAAACTGGCTCCCACTTTCTGGGAGAATAAAGTATCAAACATGCATTCTTGCAAAGAAGGCATCCCTTGGCCTCCTGCCCACTGGTGTCCAGTCTGTACTGTCCCCACACTGCCCCATTTGACTATCCAGGAGATCTGAAAACCTAGCCTTCTCTGTCCCCCAGTGTCGGACCTCTCAAGGGCAATGCACCTTCAAAGTAAGGGCCCCCAACTGGTATAATTCACTTCCTAGGGACATTGCTAACACCCCAAATCTAAACCCCTTTAAGTGCATTCTTCATCAGCACTTGGTGGCCAATGCCAGCTGTGACTGCACCTTGTAAAATTTATGTTTTATCTCTCACTCTCAGCTCCCCCCATTCCTCTCCTTTATTAGTCACTCCACCCACCCTCTGACCTCCTGATACCCCTTTTCCTCTCTCTGTCCTTCCTACACTCTGTTTTCGTCCCCCACACCATGCCTCTACCTCCGACTCCCATTCCCTACTCCTGCCCCATTTTTTTTCTTTTCTCTACATCATCCCCTACCCTCTCCCCCCTCATCCCCAGACCCCATCCTGTTTACTTTTCTCCTCCTAGACCTCCCCCTTATTTCAACCTTATTCTTTCTCCTCTTCCATATGAGCCACAGTGTTTCTCCCCTGTTTATTGCTGACAAAGCCTCTGGCAGCTCATGCACTGTTAACTGACAGCTCTCTCTTACTGTTAACTAATGTAATTTAATATGATAATTAATTTCCCATGTATTATCTTTATCAGTTTACCCATGTAATTATTTGTCTGCCTGTCTTGTTATAACTTGTCCTGTTTCTATGATGTGGAACCTTTGTAAAAGAGCCTTTAGCTCAAAGGTGTGATTTCTGATACTTAAATCAATAAATAAATGGAACTGAGAATGGTGCTGTTGATTTTTTTTTCCTGTTCAGTGGAAGAAGTTCAGGGAATTGGCTCCAGCAGTAGACTGAGTTCCATTTCCCATCCTGTACCTCTCCCAGGACATGTCAATCCTGAGACCTGTTAGTGGATACGTTTTTCCATTATGCATTAGACATGAGTAGCTTATCACCAAGGAGAGGAACATTTCCACATCATCAAAGAGGAGGCAGATGGGCTAAACAGTTGTCTGATTCCTGAGGAGTACCTAAACAGCTCCATTTTGGTAGCAAAGTGGAGGGACATGATGCCTGTTGGGTTGGACACCACCAAGTGGGGTTGTTGTGGTTCACCAGGTGCTGGGTTTCTCAGACACAAATACAGCCTTCACATTTTAAAAAATCATTAAAAGCTGGAGCAGGGGAGCCCCAAAGCAAGCCAACCAGTGGGGCCACTTCAGCTCAGAGATGCTGGAGAAAGAGTAGGAGACACAGTCATTGGTCTACTGGCCACCAGTTGAAGCCACCTTATTCTAGACTACATTCTTACTGGCCTTCTCTGGGGCCTTTCAGAGCTCAGAGATGGTAAAGCTGGCTAAAGGTGGGGTTACCTATGACCCACAGAATGAAGACATGGCAGTGACACCAGAAGGTGTGTTTAGGGGACTTTGGAAAAGCAAGATTGACCAGGGAGCATAGGCTACTGGTCAATGTTACAAGACCCCAGGGGTTGACATGGTATGTGAGGACCATGGTGCTGAAAAACATGGCCTTCGATCCTCTCCTTGGAATACTCCCTGCAGCATGTAGACAGCACCCTGGCACATGGCATATCAGTTTAGCCAGATGCTGGGTGAAGCCATACAAAAGGCAGGACTGAATCTGAAAGAGTTCAATACTCACTAATTCTGGATAAAGGCAGCTGCAACTACCAGGACCCATGGGCTTACTAATGGGATAGGTGCAGGTTCTGGGCAGCTGGTGGTCCCAGTATATTTATGATTATTATGATACGTGTAGCCACATATGCTCTGTCATTGTCCTTGCTGTATTCCTGGTCCCTCTGATGGTTGGAAGTTGGTTTGTATCTGCAAACACTCCTTTGTGCACTGGGACATGGAAAGAGCAAGTTACTAGCATTGGGGAGGACATTGGTGTTTCCACTAAATAGAGTCTCATATTCATTGGACAGATCAGACAGGTATGTGTTCAGGGGAACTTCTCCCAAGGCTTGAAATGGAGACTCACTAAGATATTCATCAGATATATTATTGGTTCATCTGGGCAGCAACATCCTGGGATCCTGGAAGTCCTATAATTTTCTGATGGTTTTGAGGGTAAAGTCTGCCTGTTTGCAGATGACACAAAACTATGTAATAGGATGGACAATCAGGAGGGAGCCTCCAGTATGAAGGAGGATCTCAAGAAACTTGAACAGTGGCCCAATGACTTTCAACTTAGATTTAATGGTAGAAAATGTAAAGTGATGTACCTGGGAAAACAGAACCCAAGAACTCAATACTTCCTATATGGTCATCGACTTGAAGAGACCAGGACTGAACAGGACTTAGGCGCAATCATATCGGACAACCTTAAAGCAGGGAATCAATGTGAAAAAGTGGCAAGAAAAGCAAGCAGCATCCTCAGATGCATAGGCAGGGAAATAACTAGCAGGAAACAAGAAGTGATCATTCCATTCTATAGATCCCTGGTGAGGCCACACCTGGAGTACTGCCTCCTGTTCTAGAGGCCCCACCTAAAGAAGGACATAGAGCTGTCAGAATCAATTCAGAAAAGTGCCACAAAGATGGTGCAGGGCCTCCATCACAAGCCATATGAGTCTAGACTTCAAGACCTAAACTTGTACTCCCTGGAACAGAGAAGGGACAGAGGGGATATGATAGAAACATTCAAATACATCAGCAGTATAAACACTGTTCAGGTAGACAAACTCTTCCATGAAAATGGAGAGGCACATATAGGAGTGCACAACCTACATCTGAGAGGGGGGAAGACTCAGAGGTAATATCAAGAAGTATTTTTTTTTACAGAGAGGGTAATAGACACATGGAACAGCCTGCAACCAGAGGTGGTTGCAACAAAGATGGAGAATGCATTTAAACACACATTGGACCGGCACTATGATATAAACAAAAACAGTGAAATATGGGGGGTTAGGGTCATAGGCAGTCTAGATGAACCACTCGGTCCCCTTCTGTCATCAAATTCTTATGTTCTTATGTTCTGCTCAGGATAATGGAAGACCTATGACTTATTAACAGGATGTGTCCTGAGACTGAAATCCTTTGGTCCCACATCATCCATAAGCACTATTGGCATTCTATCAGGCTATGGACCTATGCATTAACAGAGAGATGAGGACCTTTATGGAATCCAATGGGGGGGGAGTCTGTGGTGTAGCTCAATGACTTCAACATATCCATTCAGGCACTTTCAGCTAAGGATGGTGCATATTTGTCAGAAAATGGTTGGGACTTGTTTTAATAGTCTAAATACCAGGTTTTGGAGGAGTATCTGGAGTGAGCTGGTTGGGGGAAAGACTTGATTGATCCTGTGGTGCCTTGGGAGTGTCTCGAGATGATGGTACCTCCCTGGTAAGTATGAGGAAGGGGAACCACAAGACCTAGTTCCCAGTTTGGCAGTCACATACAACCTAATTGGGCTTGCTTGCTGGTGCAGCACCACCAGACAGAGGAGGTTTCTTGTCACCCAACCGCCTAACCCCCCACCCCACTTACTGAGGTTGGGGTTGCTACTCAGAGAAGTACATAATTTCCTCATGCCACACACAGGTGTGGCCTTTCACAAAAAGAGTGCAGAGGTCACAGGTTGACTTGACATGACTCTTGAGCTGTGCATGTCACTCAGATGTGTATTGTGTTCATGATTAAATAAATATATGACTATGGATATTTCCTCCTTGGCTTGTGTGATGTGTTGTTTGTCCAATGCATGGAATACATCAGCCTATAAGGACAAGAAGTAGTCTGTATTAACCTTACAGAAGAAAATGCATTGTACGTGACCCCATCTCAAAATCTGACCTGTATGTGGGAAGGTAATGTTCCCTCACAGGGTTGGGGAGATGGTCTGGCACCACACTGGGGGAGGAAGCACTGGTTCAGCCCACAGGCTAGGGGCATCTGGCTGGGGGAGAAAAGTACAGGGTGAAAAACAACCTACGTCTGAGGGTTCCCTCTCAGTATTTCACCTCCAGCTAAAGATTTCCCACCTGTCAGTCCTCTTAAAAGCTGGGTTCCAAGCCAGTCAGGCTAAAGAAGGGAACCCTTTGCCCCCCTAAGGGGGACTGTGTTTGGATCAGGAAGGAATCTTTCTGGTTCTTCCCTTTGAGGTGACTCTTCCCTGTTTTTTCACCTCTTGTAAAGGGCTTTTGACATTAGGGATAGTTTTCAATTGCCTCAGTCACTGTAAGTGGGTGTGTCTTGGTAGTCTCCCAAGATGATGTTACAATGGGTAAAGGGAGGGAGTCATATTTTTTTCAAAGAACTCCTCTCCTCTCCTCAGTCAGCATGAAGTGGGGGCCACAATACTAGGCTCCCAGTTCAGGGGTCACAGCCAACTTCTTTGGGCTTGTCTACGGGTGCAGTGCCAGCAAAGGGGTTGTTTGCTTGCCACCTAGCCACTTGATTCCCCTATTTGCTGAAGTTTGAGTTCCAACTCAGAGAGGTACATCATTCCTTTACTCCACACTAAGGTATGGACCTTCACGTGAAGGGATGCAAAGGTCTGAGGTAGACTTGTCAGACTCTAAAGCTGCATATGTCACTCAGTTCAATGGGTGACTGCCAGTTATGTAAGTGCTTGTGCAATATTACTTTGAGTGTTACTTTGGCTTGTCTCTTTCCTCTGGATTTCTACCCTCAGTAGAGGTGCCAGGAGAAGTTTCTCATGGCTAAAGGAAATTGGTAGCTAAAAGAGCCACATCAGAGAACTGGGAGATGGTTGTGAAATGCATTAGGCAGAGGAAGTGAGTGAGAGTGGCTTATGTAGGGCAGGGCATGGAGTCTGTCAGCCACTCATTGAATCACAGGGGAAACCTTTCATTTCAGTGTCTGGCTGCCAGTTATGTATGTACTTGTGTAACTTTACTTTGAATATTACTTTGGCTTATATCTTTCCTCTGGATTTCCACCCTTCATAGAGGTGCCAGGAGAAGTTTCTCGAGGCTAAAGGAAATTTTGTAGCTGAGGGAGCTAAATGACCAAAGTGTAATGTAACAGAACCCACTTCCCCCAAGTCACAGAATAGACTCAAGAACACAGAGGAGGGGGAAAAAACTCTGTTGGGGAAACCTCTCTGGAACCAAAGTTACTGGTTTAGCTTTCACTCGAGACTTCTAAAAATTATAAGGTTGGTGGATTATAATTTTTGATGTCTAGGTTTCAAGCAGGATGATGTGAGTGAACCATGATCTTGACGATGTAAGCTGATGTGTTCTCCTGAAGCAGAGATGCTGTGCAGTCATGAATGACTGGCTGGAAATTAGGTGACCACTCCAGACAACATAGCAACACTCTGACATGAAGGATGAACCAGGAAGTACTCATGCTGTAATAGTTTTTGGTACATGGAAGAGGATGAGTAGAATAAGGAAGCCAGTCTATAGCTTCTAGTTGGTTGAGGATGTCAATGGGACACAAAGCCAAGTTTGTTGTGAAAAAGTTAAAATAAGTATCACATTGAGAAAAAAGCTATTTAGTACAATAAAATAATGTTTTATGTACAAATACTCAGTTTACATTTCCAGAACTTTTAACTAAAAAAAATAAAGAGGCACCAAGTTATTTAATTTTTGTTCTCATTTTAATTTATGTTTCAATTTGCTATAAACATGATTGTTTTAATTTTATGAACAGCAGCCAATAACTTTGCTACTCTGATTGCATCCTCCAAATTTATTGGGTTAAGTAAAATGAAAAGAGGGTCATAACTGGCTTCTGCATACTGTATATAGTTAGAATATTAGCTAAATATTGTGTCCTGGGTTTATTATAGAGAGGGCATATTTTAATAACATGATTATTTGTGTCCAAAAATCCCATTAAGATTGTTAGGTCCTACAGCCTTTTTATTAAAATATGCATATTTATATGTAAGAATCTCAAATCTAGCCCCTCAGATATAGCCCATGTTATAAGTTGTCTGTGCTTGGGTTGAAGCTGCCATGTTAAGTATTCTTCAATTATGTTATTGATTTTATTATCTTTGCATCATTGTACCTTCATTCTCTCCTTTCAGTCTTTCTATACCAAATAAGGAAAGAGTGCAATTTTTGTTTTCGGTTTCCCTGGACTTTGGTTGAAATTTCCACTTTACAGCAGATAGTTTATATTCAAATATGTCTTGAGTAATCAGATCCCCTATTTCTTTTTCTAATTGTAGTTTACTATTAATTATTGCCCATATCACTGGCAGGGATACCTCAAGCCCTAGAAATTCCAGTCTTGTTTGACAAGCCCAGGTTTTTTTAGCAGTGTCCATATCCTCCACCATTACACAGATGGGAATTTCGTTACCATTTTTATCTTGATGGACCATAATAATTTTGTCTCTATTATGTGTTATTCCAAGCTGAGCTGCAAACAGATATTCCATAAGATCACCCATTGAGTCTCCTGTCTCATTCATTTTAAGGAAGATCCCTCTAATTCTAATAATAACCTCTGTTCACTTTAAATTCACTCCATTCTTTATTTCTGATGAGTCACTTTTATTTTCTTTCTTTTTTCTCTTTCTTATCTATCTTAAGATGTTCCCCTTTTTGTTCCTTTGATTCTGTAGGTATTTTAGTCTCTTCCTTCACTTCATGTTTAGATTTATTGTTTTTATTTTCTGTTAGAAATGTAGGTTCCACTGGGATCACCCTTGGCATCTTTTTTATCGTGTTTTCTTTGTTTCTGTCTTTATTAGCAAACTCTGTTGGGGCCTTTTTATCCTTTTATTAATTTTCTTTCTTTTTGCCAAGTTCTTATTTTGTATTCTCTTTTGTCTGGGGGAATCTGGAATTAAAATTGTAGAAATGGAAACTCTTTGTGGGTGTACTTACTCTCGACATTCCTCTATTTTTTGTTCAAGTATGTCTAAATGAGTTTGTATATGACTTGCAAAACTGTCATGTCTGTTTCTAATATCATTCAATGCCTATAACAGTGCAATAATGGTTATTACTGGATGCACCAAGGCTTTGATGATATATTTTGAGAGGTTATTAGGGCATTGGGCCAAGAAATCAGCATCTAGATGGATTTGTCCCACATCTTTGTCTAGATTTCTGAACACAGTTTCCACAACATGAATTTTTTTTGCAATTCCTGTTCTCTATCAAGATCTTGAGAGATCAAGATACAGGAATTATCTGACAATTCCAATGGACTAAAGAGTTCCAAAATTGTATCTCCTTTCTGGTTACTCTGGTTGTTCTGATTAATTTGTCGATGTTTACTAATTATATCTTTAAACTCTTCCCTTACTAAATTGGAGGTCTTAGAGGGTTTTTCTATCTTTTCCAATTTTTCTGACTCTTCTTCCTGGGTTCCCATTGTTGTGGGCCATGCCTTTCTCTGAAAGAAGTCTGTATTACCTGACTGTTTGGTTTTACCCATATCAACCCGTCTCCCTAGATTGTTGTTACTTTTCTCCTCGACTGGTCGTGTATCACTTTCAGCTTTCATTTCATCTCTATTTGATTCTATATTTGAGTGTAACTTTTTGTCAGTGTAATTTTAGAAGGTTTTCTACTGTCCTTCTTTCTTTTTTATTTTATAGGGGACAAGTTCAATACCATTTCTTGCAACTTTAGTGTTTGTTTGTTGTCCTCCAATTTAAGTTTGATCATATTAGCATAGCGTACAGAATTATTAATCTCTCTTGCAATTGGGGCTGAGGAAGAAATTATTAATTTTTCTCTGTAGACACTTCCTTTACTTCTTTTCTTCCCCTGTGTATCAAGTATTTTGTCACTGTATGTATACATCACCTGTTGATAAGTGTACAAATCAAATATCCCAGCCACCAGTAAGATCTTACAGAAATAACTAACCTAATTAAATCAAACCAAAAAAGGGCAGCCATCTAACAGATATCTAACAATAACAGTACCAGTATGTTATCAAGGTTATACAGCAGTAATATAGAAGGATAAAATGGTAGACGGTTGCATCAGAGAGTCAGGGAATCTTAAATATTATAAAAGTGTCTCAAATTTCTATAAACGTCTCATAAATCTGGCCCTTTTGATGTGCTAAAATATCATTTTTCAACAGTCCTTATGAGCCCCTTTACTTGATGATCAAGTCTTGTTAAAGGTGATTAATAAAACAAAGAAAAGCCATCACACATAAGTACTTAGGTACAGTGTACAACAATCACAGTAGTTCACAGCTTCCACATTCAGTGTAAAAGGATTCCACACTTTTGGGCTCCAATACATTGGTGCTGATGAAAGAGTGGTGTGTGATCTTCTGGATCCATGACACTGGAGCGACAACATCAACCGTGACATCCACTACAGCGATGGGAACCCGTCGACACCCCCGACCATGACACAACCCCGGACCAACCCGCAATACTGCAATGAACAATGCAGGGGGCTGTGCCCCCCCGTAACCCTATGTGGGGGGCTGTGCCCCCTGTATCCTCTTACTATAGATATCTAACTCCACATCACACAGACAGTGAAGTTAGATATTTACCCCCCATTGCCTCAAAGCATCTTGATGCAAACCCCCCATCGCTACTGATATATGTGAGGTGGGGGTTTCACTGTCAGGGGTTCGCTGTACTGGTGTCACTGAAGCAGCTGTATACCCAATCTTGTGTCCCAGGGGCTGACTGATTCTCCTCATGGCAGATCAGAAAATGGAAAAAATGGGTCTCTAAGGTAAAACCTTAACTACTATGAACAAAACCTGATAAAATAATTAAAACACTAAATAAACCAATAGATTAATAAATGTATTCCAATCTATTGCTGAAGCATAAACATTCAGTTATTGCCCCACTACATAACCTAACCTCGACACACTACTAAGCTATTATATTATTTTGTAGTAATGTAATAATGTAACAATGAATTATAAAAGGCTAAAACTAAGAAAAACTAGAAGCTATCCATACTAGGGACGGGGCAATATATATTCACTTTATTCAATTTAACTCACAAGTCTAGTTTTGGCAACACCACTAAGGAGTAAATAAATCTAAAATTTCACCCAAAAAAATGACCCGAGGCAGAACCTAAGATCCTTAAGATATTGTATAGTGATTAGTCTTATAAGGTATATTTACTCCATATTAGTAGCTCGAGAAAGCCCTTGCTCCAAGCTGTAAAACATGACATGGTTCCTGTATCAGGCTGCAGGTAACTGACAGAAGTAAGTCTATTGTCAGTTCAATTTCAGGTGCCCAAGTTCAGTCATGCTGTCTTTTCAAAAAGTTTTACAAAGCTTTTCTCAAAAGCTCCACAATACACACCATGACTACTGACTTCTAACTTCTAAACTTTTTGCTTTGCTTCTAAGCAGTATGTTACAGCTCAAGCCGAGGCAATATTGATCTGAGTAAAGAACACTATGCATGCACTGATAAAGGACTTTACCTTCAATCAAGTTTATTCAATTGCAGCTGGGAAATGAGTTGCACCTGATCACACTTGTAGGCATCTGCTCTATTAAATACTTAGCATTTTGAGGGTGGGCTGGATGAGTAAGATAGTTCTTCAGCGTCAGTTCAATTAAGCCCAGTAAGAATTAACCTATATTACTAATTTGCTAATTGGCAATTGCTCAGTTACTCAATTGCTCAGCACAATAGAGAATGACATTCTTCAGAAACTTGGGCAATCAAGATCAGTAAATTTATCATTAAACATCCCCATTAGGTGTAAACTAATTCGGTTCTAATATTAGCCTATCCAACTGAGCTATCAGGTGACTCCACTTGCCTCAAGGGGCAAGTTATCATACTCTACTGTGAAATAAATAGTCGGCTTCTCTCATTAAATTAAGTAATTAACCCTTAGGCTGCCGGAAGATTTAGAACACATAGGTTTTTAGAACAAGATATCTTGTCGGTGGCAGCCTAAGGGTTTTAAGTTAGGTTTCCAAATACTATTTAAAACAGTAAAATGTGTCCTAATGTAAAACAACCTGCAACCTTAAGCCAGGGTAAGAAAAAATTAAAAAAGGAGATACGAACTAGCAGCTTTTGCATTTATGCTTTTACACTAGTGAGCTTTACGAACCCAAATACAACAGATGCTTTATAAGAAAAGTTATAATATTTCAAACTCTGTGATATAACTGTTAAGTGGTCATGCAGAGAAAGTTTCACAAACTATGCAAACTATGTAGGAGCACTGTATGTAGCATGAATTCAGAACAATTCAGAGAGCTGACCTTACTCCACTTGTCACACCCATGTTAGCACATACCACAGTTTCCAAGCCATCAGTGTGAAAGCCAGGGATGAGACAAATTATCTGCCTTTTCTTTCACTTCCATTTTGTCATTTTATCAAATATCTGAGTTTCTTCCTTTGGTGTTATTGGATTTTTTCAAGTGTTTTCATGTTTGTTGCTGCTTGCTGTTGCTTGCTGTTATATGACTGTCCCAAATTTAGCAGCTCCATTGAAGCTGTCAGGTCCACCATGGTGATTCACAGTGCTTGAGGCTTCCTTCAGGGAGGGAGGCTCCACCACAGCTGGGACTCCTCTGAACCTTCAAGAGCAGAAAGCAGACAAAAACAACAGGCTGCCGTACCTTGTAGTACAAGAAAAACTGCAAAGGACTGAGTAATTAAAATTGTGATGTGGTAATGATGGTATACCTGTTAATAAAAATGATAAAGTTTCTCACTCTCCTGCTGTGCCTGCTACTCACTCTCCTGCTGTGCCTGCTACTCCTCAGCAGGTCAATGTGTGACTACTGCTCAGCTCTGCTCCAGATATCTGGCATAGGTTATCTATCACATGCTTATTCTACAATCTGTTGTCTTTTCACCTAAAATGATTAATCAGTATGTGAAAATATTTGCTCAGACATTTGAGTATAAGATGAATGGGAATTTGGAGATGGACAGGAGACTGAAAAACAAATACAACAAAGAACAACTAGAAGTATTTAAAGTGAGGTCTTTAGAGGTGCCAGCATGGCTCATTTAGTAGTACATCTGCCTCTTGACCAGAAGGTCATGGGTTTTGCCTCACACTGGGTTTGAACTCATACCTTAAAATGCTGGCTCCTGAATGCAGTACTGGGGGATGCTGTACTTTGGATGAGATGCCAAACTAAGCTCACCTCTACCCATCTCTGGTGCTATCCTGTTGGGTGTCCAGGTGGAAGCAAAATAACCCAAGGCACTTTTTGCAAGAGTATTTTCTACTAAAAAAATTAATGAAAAAAAAAAAAACATTACAAACTATTCCAAACACAAAGATCTCAAAATACTCTCTTATGCACAACTACTGTATATATCCAAATCCTTCATTGCCTCATGCAATGCAATCCTGTTACCTTCGTCTCACAATATTTAATCCAACCATGTTATCTTTAACCATAAAATATTCAACAGTTTATGTGATGTTATCTCATAGTCTCTTTCTCTAATGTGTAACAGATCATTCTTAACAACTGTTGCTAACGCTGAAATATTTGAATCCTTCTTTTGTAAAACATATTGACATCTACATTGCCAAATAATCAATTTCAATCAGGCATGTAATACTAATACTGTGCTTATACACCATTCTTTCCAGAAATCATCTATGCTTCCTAAGATCATGTGTTTATATTTAATATTCAAAGAATGTGGTGCTTTCCATTTTACTGGCAAATATGGCTATAAGGGGGAAATGTATGATCACATGAACAACAAATGCTTCATGGTTTATATTTCTTGACCACATTCTGGCCCAAGAGAGTTTCCTTCTTCAATATATTTGTGTTTGACATTTGCTTTTACATTGGGCCTTCCATGTACACTCAGCCATACTACATCTTACATTTTTTGAGGGATTCTGTCATCAATTGTTTCAGAATAATTTTCTCTTGCACCCCAAAATGGGGATCAAATACTGAGGTGATAATATTCTTCTATATAGTTTTATATAATAGTTTACCACCATACTCTGGTATGTTAGCTTCCGACAAGTTCCATATTTTTAATTTCCTGAAACAGTTTTGGATATATAAAACATTAAGACAACCCTGCCCTTTCACTTGTCTGAGTTTCTTCTGTTTCCATACTTTTACATATGGTTCACCTATAATCCTAAATAAACTTAGGTCTTGTAACAGGGAGCCCCTGTTATCTGTTTAAACTCTGTCATAAATATGAATATGTGGAATCCCCCCACATTTTTCCTTTCACTCTTTCCTGTCCACTTATCTTTTCTGTCTTTTCTTTATATTCTTGTCAAGGTGGCCAACCTGGCAATCTCCACAAACTCTTTGCTGTCCCTTATTCTCTTGACCCCCTCTTTATGCACACAGCGTTATGCTCCCGATTGCAAAGATAGGAAATAGTGCAAGTTACACTTTATTGTTAATGTCTGGTGTCCCTTGGTTTAAGAAGAAGTGTAATGCCCATTTCTGGGGTGCCAAGCTCTAGAACTGCTGCTGCTGCTGAGTGCAGTTCCTTTGACATATGTGGCACTGGTGTGAGGGACAGCACTGGTCACCGAGTGCGACTTAGCAATTCCTTTTTTGGGAGCTGGTTGCTCCATGTTGGTGTAGTCATATATAGCATCTGAATGTACGCTCCTTGTTCAGATCAAGTAAAAGAATGATTGCTTTGGAGCAAAGGCATGCTGTGAAGCAAAAGCTGACTGCTGGCTAGTGAGACACTATGGGCAAGGGTAACTGTAAGCCCTGTAGTGTCTAGAATAAATTGTACCCTGTACACAAGCAGCCCCAGAGATGCTGAGACTGAGGGCTGCATATGAAACAGAATAATGAAGCCTGTGATGTAACATCCTATGGAAACTCCCCAATTATGTAATGTCACAGCCTATGGAAACTCCACAACTATGTAATGTCATGGCCTAAGAAAACTCCCTTATTGTGTTAATGCAATCACAAGGAGCTATAAAAAGGGCTCACTGCTAGGGGAATGATAGATATTTGAGTCAGTCTAGTGCTGACAGTGAGTAGGGTAGGACCTACAGTTGGGGTGTGTGTGTGTGTGTGTGTGTGTGTATGTGGATTTCACACGGGTTACTGGAGAAAAGTATTCATTGGACTATCTAGGCTGAAGCAAAGCCACAGACTCTGCTGAAGGAAGCAGAGATGTGAATCTCTTTGTGCAGTTCTAATTATTTGACTTTTTTAAAATTATTTCTGTAAATAATTGTATTTTTCTGAAAATAAATTGATGAACGCATTTGTACATTTTTTATGCACTTGATCCCTGCTTCGTTGTTTCAGTTGGTATCCCACACATTCACACTGGTGTGAGAAGTGGGATATCTGGCTCATCTAGACTGCCTGGGAGATGCTGCCAGGAGCGTATAGTCCAGTACCCAGCACATGCGCAGGGTAAAAAGTGTGAAGCTAATGAAAGTCCAATGGACTTGAGCAATGACTGAAAAGCTCGGGTTGAAGACATTGCCTGGGTTGGACCCTGGTGCCCAGATGAAGATTGCAAAGAAAGACTAGGAGGATGCCACAGACGAGGAACCCTTGGAAGAAGAGGATATGAAGCAGATGGAGGAGAGTGCACCGGAAGACCTCAGCAACTTGCTGCGCTGGATCTGCCTGAAATAGTTGGAGATAGAGCATGAGAGAGCAGAGGACCAATGACAGCAAGGTGAGAACAGAAAACTACAAAAAGAGGAAAGGAAGAGACAGGATGAGAGATATTAAAGATGCCTTGCAAATCATCCATGCCCTGACCCCTGGGCAACCTGACTGAAATGTACCCCATGACATAAAGTTAGCAAAATTGACAGAGGTTGATGATATAGAGGCCTACTTAACTACATTCACACATATAGCCCAGACATGTGCTTGGCCCAAGACCAGTGGGTCATCAGACTTGTCCTTTACTTATCTGGAAGGGCCCAACTGGTATATAGTCACCTTACTGTCCCAGACTGTAATGATTACAATCGGGTCATGGAGGAAATCCTCCATCAATATGATATCAATACCGAGATCTATAGGCAATGATTCAGGTCCCAAAAGATGACAGGCCAAGATACCCCTCGAGAGACTTTCACCAGGTTAAAAAGTTTCTCTCTGAAATGGTTACAACCAATGGTCAAAACCCTTGACCAAATCCTGGAATTGATAATTATAGAGTAATTTATCCAAGTATTGCCCCAAGATGTCCAGGTATGGGTGAAGGAACACAATTATGACTCAGCAGAGAAGATCATCACTCTGGCGGAGGATTACCTGGTGGCCAGACCATCAAAGTTCAGAGGATATCAAGGCTCTTCTCCCCAACCTAGAGCACCAGTAAGACCTTTTTAAACTGCTTATTCCAGGCAGTTAAATGTTGGGGGAAATAACTGGTGAGGGGACCGAAGGTCAAGGCCCTATTCTGCAGACATTATTTATCACAGCTGTTTGGGAAAATGACACATAGCCCGTAATTGCCCCAAAAGAAGAAACAAAGCTGCCCACTTGGCAATGGCTAATTGGGGGTATGTTGCTACAGTGGGGATCAGCCAGGATGAAATAGTGGGATTGCTGGACTCAGGAAGCAAACAAACATTGGTGAGGGTGGACATTTTAAAGAACTACCGCAGTAAAGGACTGGAGGCAAAAGTAATCTGCATCCATGGGGATGTCCACCAGTATCCTACTGCCATAGTGGAAATGACAGTAGGGCAGGATAAACAACTCATCTCTGTTAGTTTAATACCTAGACTGCCAGTTCCCATTATTATCAGCCAGGATTTCCCTAACTTTGACCAGTTGATAAAGAATCAACAGACCTGTGACCAGCTTGTGGCAGTAACTACTCGGGTCCAGGCAACAAGAACAGTCACAGAACATTTTTCCATTTGATGAGGAGGTATATAAGGTACTAGGGAAAACAAGGAAATCAAGAAAGGAGAAGAGGGCCGAAAAAATAAAATGGAGAGACACCCATCAAGAAGGAATACCTGATGTTGGGACCGATTTAGCTGGGACTAATATAAAAATGGAGCAAAGGTTGGATGAGACTTTGAATCCATTTTTCTTACAGGTGGACCAGGTGGTTGCAGAAGGGCAGCCACAGTATGTCATAACAAATGATGTTTTATATTAAATATGTACTAACCCCGCTATAGGGGAATGTATAAGACAGATGATGGTACCCCAGAAATATAGGGAGAGACTGATGTACCTAGCCCATGATATCTCTATGGCTGGCCATGAAGGACGAGTTAGGACATTAGGCAGATTGATAAATCAATTCTTCTGGTCTGGGATACATGAGAATGTAGTTGAGTATTGTCACACTTGTTCTGATTGCCAGTTGGTAGCCAAAGGTGGAAAAGGGGATAAGGTGCCCCTTCAGCCAATTCCTGCAGTAATGTTCCCATTTGAGAGAATAGCTATGGATGTGGTAGGCCCCCTAACAAAAAGTTCAAAAGGTAACCAGTATATTTTGGTGATTTGTGATTATGCGACCAGGTATCCTGAGGCAATACCCCTTCAGACTGTGACAGCCTCTCGGATTGCAGAGGAACTGGCTAAAATATTCAGTCGATTAGGTATCCCTCAGGTCATTCTCACAGACAGAGGTATCAACTTTACCTCAGTACTCCTCAAGGAGTTGTACAGATTGTTAGGGTTAACTGCAGTGAAAACATCTCCCTACCACCCCACACTGATGGTTTGGTGAAGCATTTTTAATAAGACTCTAAAACATATGCTTCAGAAGTATGTACAGGAGGAAGGGCAGGATTGGGACATATATCTACCCTATCTCTTGTTCAAGTACCTGGAGGTGCCCCAAGCCACTACTGAGTTGTCACCCTTTGCCCTCTTACATGAAAGAAACCTCAGAGGTCCTATAAATGTGGTGCAGGAACATTGAGAAGAAGGGAAGGATGTCTACCATACAAATATTGTAGACTATATGACCAATCTTAGGAAGACATTGGTGACATTTGTTACTCTAGCACACCAGAATGTTGTCCATAGACAGACAGAACAGAAAGAATGTAAAGATGAAGGACTGAAAAGTAAAATGTACTATCCAGGGGATAAAATACTGTTATTGTTGCCATCTACTGAAAACAAGTTATTAATTAAATGGCAAGGTCCATTTGTGGTTAATAGGCAAATTGAGAAGGTAAATTTTGAAATGAAATGCCAGGAAAAAGGTCCCAAAAGAAAATTTACAATGCCGAACCTGCTGAGGAAATGGCTTAATAGGCAAGACCCAGTACCCCGTTATTCTATATACCCTGAGCAAGAGAACACAGAGCTTGAAATAGCCCTATGAGAGATTGAATAAAGGCACTGAAGTGGTGGGAGTTCAAATCAATCCCAGGCTGGATGCAGCCCAGAGACAGGAGATTCACCAACTGCTAGAACATTATGGGAAGACCTTTACTGACACCCCAAGGAGAGCAAAAGGGGTAGTGCACACCATAAAGGTAGTACAAATGAGACCAATACACCAGAAACCCTACCAGCTGCCTGAGAAAGCCAGACAGGAAGTCATTGACAATGTGAGAAAAACGGAGCACCTCAGAGTTATAGTACCATCAAAAAGTGCTTGGTCCTCACCGGTGGTGGTAGTAGTGCCCAAAAAGGAGGGGGGTATCTGGCTTTTCTTGGATTTCAGGAAGATTAACACTGTCTGCACCTTTCATGGGTACACCATGGCCCATGTAGATGACTTACTAGACAAAATAGGGAATGCCAAATACATAAGCACACTTGACTTAACAAAAGACTATTGGCAAATCCCTCTCTCTTTACATTAACAGGAATTGACTGCCTTCAGCACCCTGATAGGCCTTTACCAGTTCACAACCCTGCCTTTTGGACTACTTGGTACCCCCACAACCTTCCAACGCTATATGGATCAAGTATTACATACCCATACACAGTACAGTGCCATCTACTTAGATGATTTTGTCATCTTCAGCCCTGACTGGCAGATGCACCTAGTACATCTCAGTGCAGTCATTCAGTCCATTCAAGACTCTGGACTGACTATAACTCCTACAAATGTGCCATTGCCAGGACTGAAAGCAAATACTTAGGGTTCATCATTGGGGAAGGTACAGTCAAACCAGACATCAGCAAAATCGAGGCAGTAACTAACAGTCCCATCCCCCTGACAAAGAAACACATACAGTATGTTTCTTTTTGGCACTGGCTAGTTATTACCACAGATTTATACCTGATTTTGCCACCATAGCAACCCCACTTACAGATCTGACCAAAAACAAATGTCCCAATAAGGTGTTATGGACCAAGAAATAAATGAGGTCTTTCAGAATATTAAGGCAACTCTATGTTCATCCCCTGTCTTGGTCAGTCCTGATTTTCTCTCCCATTTGAAGAGCACACTGATGCCTCTGATACTGGCATTGGTGCAGTCCTTTCTCAGACAAGGAAAGGTGAGGACCACCCAGTCATATACAACAGCCGCAAACTTCATGAGAGGGAGATGAAGTATCCAACACTGGAGAAGGAATGTTTAGCATTAAAATGGGTGATAGAGGCCTTGAAATATTATCTGTGGGGTGCAGCGTTTAAGGTTCTCACTGATCATAACCCTCTGTGCTGGCTCCAATACATGAAAGACAAGAATGGCTGGATAATGCAGTGGTATTTGGTGTTACAGCCTTACTGCTTTACCATTCAGCACAGAGCAGGGTCAAAACATCAGAATGCTGATTTCTTGTCTCAATATGGGGTCCATGCTGATGAAACTTGATGAAATGTGTTGATATGATGTGTTGTTCTTTCTATGAAAATGCAAAAATATTTTGTATATGATATATGAGATAGAGGTTTGTATTAAACCCTTGAGATTACACCTCAGGGAACAGATTGGTATCAGAGATATGTTTAGGTATGTTTGATTATAGATACTGATTCAGTTTATAAGGGTCCCTGGGGTGGAGCTTTCTGAGAGTGGGTGGACAGAAGCTCCAACCCTCCTAGAGTTCAGGGAGGGTGTCTGACAACAGTATTACTTTTGCCTCTTGGTGAGGGAGGTGTGTAACAGAGAGACCCTGTTATGTGTTTAAACCCTGTCATAAATATGAATATGTGCAATCCCCCCCCCCCATTTTCCCTTTCACTCTTTCCTGTCCACTTATTGTTTCTGTCATTTCTTTACATTTTTGTCAGGGTGACCAACCTTGCAATCTCTACAAACTCTTTGCTGTGCCTTATTAATCTGACCCCCTCTTTATGCACACAGCGCTATGCTCCCGATTGCAGAGATAGGAAATAGTGCATGTTGCACTTTATTGTTAATGTTTGGTGCCCCTTGGTTTAAGAAGAATTGTAGCACCCATTTCTGGAGCGCTGAGCTCTGGAACCACTGCTGCTGAGTGCAGCTTCTTTGACTTATGTGGCTCCGGTGTAAGGGACAGTGCTGGTCATCAAGTGCGGCCAAGCAATTCTTTTTTTTTTGGAGCAGGTTGCTCCATGTTGGTGTAGCTGCATATAGTGGCTGAATGTAAGCTCCTTGTTTGGATCAAGTAAAAGAATGATTGTTTCAGAGCAATGGCATGCTCCAAAGAAAAAGATGACTGTTGGCTAGTGAGACACTATGGGCAAGGATAACTGTAAGCCCCATAGTGTCTAGAATAAAGTGTACCCTGTACAGAAGCAGCCCCAGAGCTTTTGTGATTGAGCGCTGCATATGAAATAGAATAATGAAGCCTGTGATGTCTATGGAAACTCCTCAATTATGTAATGTCACAGCCTATGGAAGCTCCCCAATTACGTAATGTCATGGCCTAAGGAAACTCCCCAATTATGTAATGTAGCCACAAGGAGCTACCACATAAAAAGGGCTCACCACTAGGGGAAGGACAGATAGTTGAGTCAGCCTAGTGCTGACAGTGAGTAGGGTAAGACCTAAAGTTGGTGTGTGTGTGTGTGTGTGTGTGTGTGTGTGTGTGTGTGTGTATTTCACACAGGTTACTTCAGAAAAGTATTCATTTGACTATCTGGGCTGAAGCAAAGCTGCAGACTCTGATTAAGGAAGCAGAGATCTGAATCTCTTTGTGCAGTTCTAATTATTTGATTTTTTTTATTATTTCTGTAAATATTTGTATTTTTCTGAAAATAAATTGATGAACGCATGCATGTGTATTTTTATGCACTTGATCCCTGCTTTGTTGTGTCAGTTATTATTCCACACATTCACAGGCCTATAATAATAGCAAAGGAAAACAGTGGCCTGATATTGACACTAAAAACACACAGAAGAAAAATACTATGGGGATAACCATGCCCACAGCCCTTCCTTACATTCTCTACAGGTATTATAAGCATGAAGTCATACAGTTAGCAGGAATATAGAATACAATACTTCATACAGCATTGGTTTAAAATACATACAATTTACAAACAGAGGATGGAGATAATGTGAATATGTTATATTTAAAACATTATTCGACTGACTAGTACCATACATGACAACACCTAACTGAAAGAACAAAAAAACACAATACTTAGCACACAGTGCAGAATAGAAAAATAGTGGTGTTTAGTGCACATCAAAGGGCAAGTGACCAGTGAAAGCAAATGCAATGCAAGCTATTGAGTAGAAAGGTGTTTAGTCTTTTCTTAAAGCACTTAAGCGAGGGGGAGTTTTGAAGCTCAGGAGGTAGGGAGTTCCAGAGAGTGGGAGCAGAGTAAGTATAAGACCTCATCCATAAATTTGTTTTAACTTTGGGCACTTCATGCAGTTTATGTCTGGAGACCTAGAGAAGGCACCTTTCAGGCTTGGAAACTAATATTAAGCCAGAAAGGTTGAGTGGGATAAAATGTGAGATGAACTTGTAGGCTAGGCATAACAGAGGTACAGTGGCGTGAAAAAGTATTTGCCCCCTTCCTGATTTTCTCTATTATTGCATATTTGTCACACTGGATGTTTTCAGGTCTTTAGACAAAATATAATATTAGATAAAGGGAACCTGAGTGGACAAATAACACTTTTTAATTTTACTTATTTCATTTATTTAATGAAAAAAGTTAACCAACACCAACTGGCACTGTGTGAAAAAGTAATTGCCCCCTAGTTAAATCAACCCAATTAAAGGGATAATTAGAGTCAGCTGATTGAACACAGCCAGGCTTGATTACAGCCAGCCCTGCTCAATATAAACCTCACTTATTTTGGCCCTTACCATCAGAGTCACATTGCCAGCACAAAGATTCAACAAGCACATTATGCCATGATCAAAGGAAGTTCCTGAAAAGATCAGAAAAACATTTTGTTGCCCTCTATCAGTCTGGAAAGGGTTACAAAGCTATTTCTAAGGCTCTGGAACTCCATCGAACCACAGTGAGAGCCATAATCTCCAAATGGAGAACACTTGAACAGTAGTGAACCTTCCCAGGAGTGGGCGCCTGCCAAAATTACTCCAATGGTGCAGTGTAAAATCATCCAAGAAGTCTCAAAGGATCCTAAAACAACTTCCAAAGAACTGCAGGCTTCTCTTGCCTCAGCTAAGGTCAGAGTTCATGACTCACAATCAGAAAGAGACTGGGCAAAATGGGCTTCATGTGAGAGTAGCATGGAAACCACTGCTAACCAAGAAGAACATAAATGCTCATATCTCATTTGCCAAGAAGCACCTGGATGATCCACAAGCCTTTTGGGAAAATGTTCTATGGACAGATGAGTCCAAAGTGGAACTTTTGGACAACATGGATCCCATAATGTCTCACGGTAAAGCAAACACAGCATTCCACAGTAAGAACACCATACCAACAGTCAAACATGGTGGTGGTAGTGATGGTGTGGGATGCTTTGCTGCCTAAGGACCTGGATGACTTGCCATAATTAAAGGAACCATGAATTCTGCTCTGTACCAGAAAATTCTTAAGGAGAATGTCCAGTCATCCTTCCGCCAGCTGAAGCTGAAGCGTAGTTGGGTCATGCAGCAAGACAATGATCCAAAACACAAAAGCAAGTCCACATCAGAATGGTGAAAAGAAGTAAAATTAAAGTTTTGGAGTGGCCTAGTCAAAGTCCAGACTAAACCTAATAGAGATGCTGTGGCAGGACCTGAAACGAGCAGTTCATGCTCGAAAACCTACCAAATGTTATTGAATTAAAGCAGTTCTGCGAGGAAGAGTGGGTTAAAATTCCTCCACAGCGATGTGAAAGACTGATATTGAATTATAGGAAGTGTTTGGTTGCAGTCATTGCAGCTAAATGTGGCATAACCAGGTATTAAGTGTAAGGGGGCAATTACTTTTTCACACAGTGCCAATTGGTGTTGGTTAACTTTGTTTCATTAAATAAGTGAAATAAAAAAAAAAAACAAGTGTTATTTGTTCACTCAGGTTCCCTTTATCTAATATTACATTTTGTCTAAAGACCTGAAAACATCCAGTGTGACAAATATGCAATAATAGAGAAAATCAGGAAGGGGGCAAATACTTTTTCACACCACTGTACATCATTCACCCCTTCATGGAGGGCAAACTCAGGGAGGCTAGGACCTCACAGTGATTCTTCCTGGGAGGAGCCCCTGCAGCGAAGCAGCTAATTTTATTGTAAAGAACCTTGAGCCTACTAGTCTTAGAGCTCTTGAGGTACTGAAATATTGAGGCACCATAAAATATGGTGGGGAGCAAGACACAATTTGCAATGGCAGTTCTAGACTCAAGAATGAGGGCATGACCCAGGCGATATAATAGCTCAATTTTCTGGTGTAAAGACTTGGTAATCTGATCTGTTTGGGGTTTAACAGTGAGCTCCTGGTCTATGAGGACCCAAAGTATTTTATCTTGTCTACCATCTGAATTTGTGGACCAGTTGAGGTGCTTAGTGAGAGCTTGCACTCTCTTGCTGGTCCAAGGTGCTTGGGGCTGAAGAATATTGCATTGGTTTTAGTAGTATTAAGGACTATATGGAACCAATTTTCAAGTGTAGTGAAATGAGAGGTGAGCTGGAAATTGATCAGGTTTACATTGTAGAAACTTCAGTAGAGAATCACATCATCAGCCTATAGAAGTATGTTCTTCCCCCAATGGTTCAGCAGGCCATTGATAGATATGGAGAAAAGCAGTGGGCCCAGGATAGACCCCTGACGGATGCCATTGCTAATAGGCCTAAAGCAGCAATGAGCACCAAGCTTTTTAAACTCTTGGTATCTATTGGTTAGGTAATGCCTGAACCATTGTAGTGAGTGGCTGTCACATCCCATACATTGCAACTTGTGGAGGAGTAGATTATGATCAAATAAGTCAATTGCTTTGGTTAGATCACTAAAGATAGCTCCAGTTGACACCATTTTGTCCACAGCATCCAAAACATCTACATTCAGTCTAACTGTCATCGAGGCATAGGTCAGGAAGCATAGGAAAAACAGGAGCAGTTGTAAAATTCACAAGTAGTGTTTTATTATCAATAACAGTAACATTATAAAAAAAAATATTCAGGATAATTGTTTGCAAAGGCAGTACAAACCAAAAACAGTCATTCATCTAAGGGTACCTCCAATTTTAAATTTCAATCTCTTTCTCTCTCCAACAGATTATTCTATTAATATATAATGCCTTTTCCTGGAAATTACTTCTGCATTCTGACCTCGTTAATAGACATCCTGTTTCTCACAAAATACACCAGAACTTTGTCAATTTATTTCCTTGTAGATGCAACAAAATAGAACACAGTGTCATAGAACTAATCCCCTTTAGACAACTCTGAGAATGAGTTCATGGAGGTCAAACTGCATCTCAGAGTTAACCCATGTTCAAAATAGCTTTTTTGCAATCATTCTCACAATATAACTACTATAGAACAAGTATATTGCACATTTAAAATATTTTGCAGATGCTGTGATACTTGGATATTCACTTAATGTAATTTTCGTAGCTGACAGGTCACCACAACAGGTGCTTTTTGAGGATGCCAGATTTTGACAGTTTTGGTAATCTGAGTGTTGCTAGAATACAGCAGTATCTGGACATCTGTAGATGCCAGTAGTACTCCTCATATGTCGTTCCACTTCATACCTCACTTCATACCCTCTCTGTAATTTATTTTATTGCCTCTTGTACATCACTTCTCTTTTCAACACTTTATTTAAAACTGAAAATCTGATACTGTACTCTTGACATTACCATGCTCTGAGTCTCCCTTTCCTGGCAGCATCTGCATACTCCCACTCCATGCTCATTGGGTCAGAATGCTGCAGTTGTTGACTAAAAAAAAAAATAAATATGTGTCTTTGCTGTCACTGGTCCGATGACAGCTGCTGCAATTTGAGGCTGTGGCTCTTCTTGATTTATGCTGTTGTGTTTGTTGTAGCTTTCTGTGTTGCTTTTCCAGCCCTGCAGACTGATTGCTCTGTTTAGACCCTCCAAACTCATTTGCTGTCATGCCCCCATACCAACTTGTAGAAGCAAGGCAGTAATTTGATTAACTACAAATAAAAAAAGAAACAAGTCGCACTCCCGGAAAAATATTTGCTGCTTCCAGCTAATTTCACCACCATACTCTCCTGATGTCTACACTCCTAGACCCTCAATGCCTGGCTGTATGTATGATTTCATTTGCATTTTAATTGATTTTTCTTTATCTTGCTTGAATACTATCAGTACCGCCTTGTAAGCAGGGCATCACTGCATAATGGCGGATTACCAATCTTTCCTGACTAAAAATGACAATTTCTACTACTACATTATGCTACAAAGCATGCTTACTGTGGGTAAAAGTTAACATAACTGTGTGTGTGTGTGTGTGTGTGTGTGTGTGTGTGTGTGTGCGTGCACATGGTAGTGAGCCAGATCAGTGTGTGTGCATATGTGTGTGTGTATTCAGAAATGCTATGGTAGTGCAATATACAAGAATGCAGACATGTAATGATTTTGGTAACACTTTAAGTGTCTTTACCTACACTGTAATTACTGTATAACTATGCTGTAACTTTATTGTAACTACTGTGTAGTTACATATAACTACTATGTAGTTGTTACCTAGTTTCTCATGTGGGTATGGTGTAGTTATGCAACTTACATACATGTACAATTACTACAGTCTCCCTTTCGGCACAGATCATTTCATTCTGACAAGTGTAACTACACATGTAACAGAATATCTATTGTGCAACTACCACTCTGTCTCTTCTGTCATTGTGTTATTTGTTTATATAAGGCAACTACACATGTAATAGCTATTGAAAATTGTAACAGCAAATCTGTTGTGTAACTACTATGTTACTACTTTTGGCATTATTAAATCTGTTCTTACAAGTGTAACTGCATATAAATGCAAGTTGGTTGCACTGTTTCAACTGTCTATGTCCATCTGACATTTATTCAAAAAGGTAATCACACAGAAAAATGTTGAAGTGTAATCAGAATGGTAACTAAAATATGAATGCAATGCAACTTCTGTCTGCTACAGTTAAATGCACTGACTGGCAGCTCTTTAGATGATGTTCCATGTGTGCATTCCAGTTTTTCATGAACTTACAGATTAGTAAACATGCAGTCTAATATTGTGAATTAATATGTAACTGTACACAAAAATATTTTATTTGCATAATTACTAATTGGCACTATAACAATATTGTGGCTAAGAAATAATGGTGCTGTTTACACAGTTAATGCCTAGGTAACATGTATTTGCAGTTGCACACACATTTACCATATGTTGATACAGTAGCCGTGATATAAGTTTTCATTCAGAAATCAGTCCCTAATAAACTTACCGGATTGTTTTCAGGCATGATCTGGGCCATAAATATGGGACATAGGTAATACAGACAATGCACTTACATTAACAGAGAAAGGTACAGGAAATAGAATACATTGAATATATTGAGTACAGCTTGGTACAATTAGGTGCAAGAATACAGCCGAAACACAATAAAGTAGCAACTAAAGTGTGGATACAATATACATGATGTACAATCAGTCAGTCTTATGATTGTTCAGCATTGTACAATGGGACAGTTTAGTCTTAGGTACAGAAAAATTGGGACTGACATCAGAGGGTAGCCATGCCCCACGTCCAGCTACTCACCTGGGCAGCAGCAGGACAGGGGATGTGGGTGCAGTAGAGGTGTGGGTCAATCTCACAAAGGCAGCACATTTAAAGTTATGTAAGTACACAACACGCAATGTGAAACTAGTTAACAACTACATAGTAGTGCAGTTACAGTGTGGTTATACAGTAGTTACAGTGTAGTTAGTGACACTTAAAATTATCCAGAAATCATTCCCTCATAAACTTACTGCAGTGTAGCATAATGGATAAAAGCACTGACCTACAGACCTGGAGAACTGGGTTTGAATCCCAGAGCCACCAACTGTATACTGTGCAACCAAAAAAAAGGACTAAAAATAAACATGCTAACATTGTAAACTTTTATGCAATAAAAAAAAATTAATTTACATAATTACTTATTGACTTTTAACAGTGCTGTAGATACTAAAGAATGTGCTGCTTCTGTGGCATTGTTTCCACAATTAATGCCTAAGTAGCATGTATTTGGAATGTATGTACGCAGAAACTGACACTTAAAATAAAGTGTAAGAAGAAGGATGTAACAGTGCTGTAGTTACAAAGGAATGTGCTGCTTCTGTGAATTGTTTCTAAAGTTTATTCCTAACTAACATGTATTTGCAAAGTAAGTGCCCAGAAACTGACACTTAAAATAAAACATAAGAAGAAGGGTGTAACTACTCTACACTAACACTGAATATCAATGTTGTAGTTCTGATGTATATTTTCCTTCAGAAATAATTCCCTCATGCACTTATTGCTAAATAAACAGTGATGTAGTTACTAAGAAATGTGCTGGTTCTGTGGCATTGAACTACACCTCTTCTTCACCCACACTTCTGGCCTGCTACTTCCCAAGTGGGTGGCTGGGGGTGGAGCAAGACTACATACCATGCTTTTTTTGTATAATCTTTTTATTTTCTTTTATGTCAACAGACATACAGTACATGAACAAACAGTCATACATGCATATAACTACTAACATGTACAACAGACACATAAATAAATAAATAAATAGATGCACTTCAATACAATTACTTTTACATCCAATAATCCTTCTCCAGACAGTTGATTCTTAATTCTCATTTAGAGTACTAAAAAGAAGGACAAAATAGGCCAATATCCAAGTTAATTATCAAACCTGTATACTGCGGATGCCAGTACATATCACCCTTGAGTGTGTCCACCCTCAGGTGTACCGGGGGGAGAGGTGGTGGACACCTATCCAGTCAGGCCCCATCTTCCTAGACCAGTCCCTTGCATAGGGTGGTCATCTCTTGCCTCTCAAGTGTTGAGAGAAATGGCTCCCATTCCCCATAAAATACCTCGGATCTGTTCACCAGAATCAGTGATAGCCGTTCCAATGCCAAGTTTTGCAATATTAATTGACGCCACTGCTGAATGGTAGGTACAGCATTGGTAGGTACAGCACCCAGGTATTCTGAATGCAATGCCTAGCCATCACCATAAGGATCTTGATCCAATGTGGCATTGCCTCCCAATCTTCCACCACATCCGCATTTAGGTCAAACAGCCCTTTGATAGGGTCCAACTGGACGGAGGTCTCCACCATCTGCTCTACTTCTTTAAATACCTTTCCCCAGAATGATCACAAAACAGGACAACTCCAAAAACAATGCATATATGTCCCCACCTCTCTTTTGTATCTCCCACACAGTGGAGAGACAGTCAAATAGGCCCTGTGCACCACAGCTGGGGGATAATATAGCCTATGCAGAAACTTAAAATATGCTTCTTTAAACCTGTTACAAATCAGCAGACCCCTATGCCCCGACAATAACTTTTGCCAATTCTCTTCAGAAATTTCCCTCCCTAAATCTCTACTCCACTGCTGCTTCATTTTCAGGGTGTAATCTGGCCATTCCTGCTTCCTAATCTTTGTGGCTTTCCCAATAAATCCTTTAGGATCCCTCTGTGCTCCCAATATTACTAATTCCACCAAGTCCCATCCCTGTCCCTCTGGCTTCTCTCTCTCCATTTTACCTATGAACATTTTCACCTGAAGGTATAAAATAACTGCTGCCCCTGCAAACTCAGATTCTTTTTAATATCCTCTAATGGGAGCAACATCCCTCTACTAATCATACTACCCACATACTTTATCCCCTCTTTTCCCACTCCCTAAATCCTCTATCCTCTAACACCTGTAAAAAAAATGGATTCCTCGCCAGTGGTATCAGTATAGTTTCCCCTTTAACTATCTCTCTCGCTTTCTTTAACATCTCCCAAGCATCCAGAGTCATTCCCACCAAATGATTCCGGCCTCCTTGACTCCTATATGCCCGTGGTCCCATACTGTGCAGGTAGGCTGACAGCCACCCTACGCACCCCTCCTGTTTCAACGTCACCCAACTTGCTAGCTCTGGCCTAAATACCCAGTCCACTATATACCTCTGCTGGGTAGACAAATAATAATTTAGCAGATCAGGGAAATTAAGACCTCCCTTGGCTACTTCCACCTTAAGTCTTTGAAGCTGCATTCTTGGTCTTCTCCATCTCCATATAAACTGAGCAAATGCCTTTTCTAATTTGCCAATATCCCTCTGTGTGACTCGCATAGGAAGCATCTGCATAGGGTACATTATTCTAGATAAAACATTTATTTTCAATACATTTATCCGCCCCAGCCACGATATTGGTAACTGCATCCACCTTCTTAGATCTGATTCTATTGTTTTAACCAAAGGAGCATAGTTCAAGTCATACAAAGGTCCAATTGTTCTTCCTACATTAATACCCAGGTACTTTATACTTGTGGATTTACATTGTATACCCCACCATTTATCTCCTATATCCTGTTTGGGAAAGCACAACATTTCCGATTTATTCAGATTTATTTTATAACCAGAGAACCCCAAAAAGCCCTCTACCAATTGCAGGAGTGACGTCATGGAAACCTCCGGTTCCCGCAAAAACACCAGCATGTTGTCTGCATATAACGTGACCTTATGTTCAATGTTGTCTGTCCCCTTCACCCCCCCGAACTCCCCTGAACTGCCTAATCACTGCCGCCAGTGGCTCCAACGCTAAGGTGAATAGCAGTGGTGAGAGCGGGCAGCCCTGCCTGGTTCCCCTTTCCAGCTTGAAGGGGGCTGTAGGGGTCCCATTAACTATAACACTGGCCCCTGGAGATTGATACATTGCTCTGACCCACCATACATATGGGTCACCCAGACCAAACCGGTCCAAAACCTCAAAGAGGTACTCCCACTGTACCCTGTCAAACTCCTTTTCGGCATCCATTGATATAATATATGTCTTCCCCACATCCTGGCCTGACTTCCAAACCACATTGTGTAACCTACGTACATTATGATATGATAATCTCCCCTTAATAAACCCGGTCCGGTCTGGGTGAATCAACGACAGTAGGTATTCCTCCAACCTCATAGCCAACGTCTTGGCAAGGATCTTGAGATCACAGTTCAACAGGACACTTGGCCTGTACGAGGCACAATCCAAGGGATCCCTACCCCCCTTTGGGACCAGGCATATTGTGGCATCATAACATGTATCTGGGAGGCTCGGCACCTCCTGCCCCTCTTCCACTTTGAAAACCTCACTTAGCGTCTCTGCCATCTGTCCTGCTAATGCCTTATAAAACTCTATAGGAAATCCATCCGGGCCACTCGCTTTCCCCAGCTGAAGCTTCCTGATCACTTTTAGTATTTCTCCCTTTGTCAAGGGTTGGCCTAGACACTTTCTTTGCTCCTCCATAAGGATAAGTAGGTTGACCTTATTCAAAAAATCCTGCATTCTCTGTTCCCCCCATCCCCTCCGCCCTGTACAGGTGAGCATAAAATTCCCAGAAACGCTCTCTCATCTGTCTCTCCCCTCGCTGTACCTTTCCCTTCCTATACTTAATCCCTGTTAATCTCACGGGGCACTTCCCCCCTTTCATTAACCTCACTAGTAGTGGGCCTGGTTTGTTGACCCATTCAAACACCTGCCTCTTACAATAAAACCAAGAGGTTCGGGCCTCTCCCCTTACCAGGGAGTTTAATGCCTCTCGTGTCACCATCAATAGGGGCTCTACCTGTCCTCTCTCTCCTCCAACTACTCGCTGTTCCAGCTCTTTTAATTGCTTTTCTAGCCCTTGTCTTTTGTCCCGCTTCTCCTTTTTAATTTTGGCCATACATGCTATTATGGATCCCCTAATGAAGGCTTTCCCTGCATCCCAATAAACTTGACCTATCTACATCTGTGCCCCCGTTGGTCTCTTTGTATAGTTCCCACTGCATTTTCAGGTATTCCCAAAATTCCTTATGTTGGAGCATATATGTAGGGAACTTCCACTGCGGTCTTATATCTCTCTCCTCCTGCATTTGAAACCTACCCACCACCATAGCATGGTCCGATATATGAATGAGGCTATGTGAGACATCTATAACCCTTCCGTGCCATGCCCTAGGTATCAGGATATAGTCTAACCTTGTCCACGTTCCATGCGGGTTAGAATAAAACATGTATTTCCAAGCCCCGGGTATGCCATTCGACAACTATCTACCAAATCCAGCTCTGACATCCCAACCCTCCATTGAATTACTGCCTCCGGTGCTCATCCCTTACCTTCTGAATGATCCAATACAGGGTCTAAGGTACTATTAAGATCTCCTCCTAAAATTAGGCTTGGGAATTGCTCCCTGGTAATCAGATCTAATAATCCCGGGAAGAACTGCAGGTCATATTGAGCTGGGGCATATACATTCCCCAAGGTAATTAACTCACCATACAGCTTCCCTGTCTGGAATATGTATCTACCCTCCCTATTGTCCTTCACAATTCTATGGATCTCTAATGGCAGATTCTTCTTCATGAGAATAGCAACCCCTCTCTTACAGGATGAGTAAGAGGATGCAAAGCACCTTCCGAACCAGCCTCGCACTAATTTTGTGTGTTCCGCATCTGTCAAATGCGTCTCCTGCAATAACTTGATTTGTGCCCCCTTTTTTCACAGCGCAGTCAGCAGCATGGCTCGTTTAATCAGATTTGCAATCCCCATAATGTTCCAGGAGACTACCACCATTTCCTGCTTACTAGTCATCTAATTATATCATTTGTTCCCCATGTCCATCCAATTAATTCCCCCCGTGTCTCCTCCAGTCCCCCACATCCCTTGTCCCATCATTGCTTTCCCATCCACAAGTACCTTTTAGCCTTCACTTTGTATGAAGTGCATCTGTCAACAAACAGTGTAAAAAACATTTAAACAGTTTAACTATAAACATAATAACAAGAACAGTATTCCCTCTATAAGAACTTTCCTGATATTCCCTTTTCCCTACCTCCCCCCCCCCTTCTTTAAGCTCCCTTTAACATAGTCTGTTTCATGCCAGGTTCCCCCCCCCCGACACTAATTGCAGAGTCCGCATAATTGTCCATAACACACCCTGAAAATATACACGTGCTCCCCCGCTCTGCCCACAAGCAACTCCAGTTTTATCGACCTGCTTCATATGATCACAGCATTTTAAAATTATATTGCCATACAGTGGAGAGCAGAAAAAAGAAAAAAGAAGGTCGAGGAAAAATAAATTGACAAGGGGAAAAATAGGCAGTGCCCCTCCTTCAAAATCTCTTTCTTCCCAGTGTTCACCAGACAACTTCCCAAGACCATCAAGAGGACCCCCCCACCATTTATGTTCATTCCATGTTTGTCGTGGCTTATCCCTCCCCCATTCTTCCCATTCCCAGCCATTTGTAGTGCTACGCAAACAGAGTGGCACTTTCAGTCCCTTCAGTACAGTTTAACTGCATCTCCAGCGTGACTGCACGCATTTCAATGGTGCAGATATAAGAAATTTCCCTCCTGTGCATTCAAGTCTCCACCTTTTACCTCCCCAAGTCTTCACAGTACTTGCCATCTTGTCCCCTTAACTCTGCACAGCCATATATGTATTTCGTGCTCCTATCGATGCAACTTCCCCGTAAGGCCTGGCCGTGACTCAGTGCTCCATGCCATTTCCCTTCCATCATCTTCTGCCAGACGCAGCCTCGTGGTTCTCTATTCCAGTTGCCATCCCTCCTATGTTATTAAACAAGAAAGAATGGGGAAAAAACAGAGAAAAAACACTTTATCCACCCCCCCACACATCCTAATGTCTCTGGGAATCTCAGTGACACCACCACGGTTTCCCCAAAACTGTCCAGCGCTCTAAGACCTCCTCTTCCCTGGTACACCCACATGTCATTCTCATAGTCCCATGCATCTCACCAGTCCAGGTTTCACTTATTCATTTTCTTCTGCAATTCGGCTACAAACTGCTCAGCTTTACAAAGTTCCCAAAAGGAATAAGTCGCTCCCTTGTGCTTTATTTTCAGTACTGCTGGATACACCATAAAATTCTCAATTTTAAGATTCCGTAGCTGGGCCATCAAGCCATTAAAGACCATCCTTCTCTGCAACAGTCTCATCAAGTAATCTTGGGAGATATACAGCCGTGTGTCCTGATACTCCAACATTCCCGCTTCTCAATATGCTCGAAGGGTCACCTCCCTATCTTGGTAGGAATGGAAGCGGATAATAACTTGTCACGGGGCATCCCCCACGGAGGCCTGGGCATCACAGCATGATGCACCCTTTCCAGCTTAAATTTTCCGTTTTTAGGCTGCAGCCCCAGCAACTCTGGCAAGGTCTTTGCACAAAAGCCCAACATGTCATCCCTTTCTGCTCCTTCTGGTAGTCCTCTGAGCCGTAAATTTAGCCTTCTATAGTAATTCTCCTGGTAGTCCATCGCATCCTTCAATTCCTCCAACTCCTTTTGCAGGCACACTACTTGACTCGGCGCTTCCCCCGTATCATCTTCCAATCGTGATATTCTCTCCTCAGCCTCTGCAATCCCGTTCATATGGGCCGCTTGCTGCTCTAATATTTCTTGCAGCTTGAGCTCTATTTTGCCCTCAAGCTGAAGTAACCTGGGTTCCAAGGCCGCTGTCACTTGGCCCATCACCTCGCAGCCCAGGGCTCCAATTTCAGCTGCTGACAGTGAGATTACCCCCGTGCTTTCACCTGTAGCAGAGGCCGCAGAGGTCGTCGCTTTCTTGCCAGTTTTGCCAGTCTGCCTTTGGCTCTTTCCACCTCCTGCCACCAAATATTCCTCCATTCTTCCTTCCAGTACTTGCTGCACCAGTAAATTTTGTTACGACAGGTCGATTTTCTCGATTAATTTTACTTTTAATTGCCCATCAAGACAAAGCAGCGTGGAAGCATGTCTATTCTCTCAGCCGCTCATCAGCACCCCTTCCACATACCATACTTTATCTCCGATCTGTTGTTTGGAGTGGTGATGGGTGGCACAGGATATAGACACAGGAAATCTTCCTTACTCATTACATGCCATTCACACTGGCTGAACGGTGTGATTGCCATCACAGCATCCTTCACATCAAGCTATCCCAACCCTCTGACTATACCATGAGTGCTAGGGACAAGGCAGTAAACTTAGGCAGACCAGTACATCACCTTATTGGAAAACAGCAGTAATGAGAAGACCACCCATAATCCACAATTCCCCTATCCACACAGAGTACAGAATCCAATATGCTTCTGGTCAGTCTATCTGACTGGATGGTTTCTGTTGATCACCAGGCTTGGGAATGCACATTCAGCACATTCCCTCCTACCTATGTGAATAGGGTCTAATATTAGAGTGCATGTTTAGTAAGCAGTAAGTTCATGAGGGTCTAATTTCTGAATGAGAACTTATTGTACATCACAGCTACAGTACAATACTGACATTGTAAATGTAAGTGTATGCAACTGCAAGTGCATGTTACTTAGGCATTAACTGTGAAAACAGTATCATTATTTCTTACCCTCAATATTGTTATAGTGTCAATTAGTAATTATACATATGAAACATTTTTGTGTGCAGTTACATATCAATTCACAATATTATACTGCATGTTTACAAACCTGTAAGTGCATAAAAAAAAAACTGGAATACAGACATGGAACATCATCTAAAAAATTGCCAGTCAGTGCATATATTTATTTATTTATTTATTAAATTGTGTTAATCGGGTAGAACGTCTGGGCCCCTAAGGTGCCTTTTTCAGGGATGGCCCAGACTTAGTTACATAGAGTGAGACATTTATACAGTACAGTACATTTTTGAACAGACAATACAAGGTCAGAGATACAGTGTTCCATGCAAGGCAATATTACATACAGCAGGGTATTTAACTAACAGAAATTCGTAACAATCACAATACTATAAGACAGGCTTTGGTTGGTTAGTGTCATGTAAATGCTTGGGTTGGTTGAGAGTAGAGGATGAACAGGAGAGGTGTTGGAGGAAGAGAGGGGACTGTTCTGAGAATAAATGTTATTCACCGGGACAGGAGCAGTGACTACGGTCCAGTGAATGCTTGTGTAGACCCTTTTGGAAATTCCCTATGGAAGTAACTAGCTGAAGGTGTCCAGGGAGTTTATTCCAAAGCCTGGGGCAGCACAGGCAAAGGATTTGCTGCCAACTGTGGTTTTCATCCTGGGTTCTTCAAGGAGCCTTAGTCCAGTAGTATGGAGTGCCCTGTTGGAGCGTTTTGGGGGTAGTAGTCCAGCTAGAGTAGCTGGGGGGTGGTCATTGATGAGTTTATAAGTGTTACATAATAGGGGTACTGAAGTCTATGGTCAAAGGAGGGCCAGCAGAGCAAGGCAAATACATTGCAGTGATGGGTCCTTGGTTCAGCGTTCATAGCAAAGCGTGAAATTTTGTGATATAGGGTTTGCAAGCAGCTGAAGCTCTGCTTTGCCAGCCCAGGCAGAATTGGGGCAGCGTGTGTTAAGGTAGGGAGTAGAATGCTCTTGGCTAATGCCAACTGGGTCTCTGGTATCATTTGGGTGCTAAGGCAGTGGAGCAGACCTAGATTCTGATGAATATTTTTGGTTACAGAATTCACATGGGGTTTTAGGGTGAGTCCATGGTGCAGCATGAGGCTGAGATATTTGAAAGATTGCACCACCTCAACGATGGAGCCTGCTGCTATGTTAAGTGGGAGTATGAGGCTTCGATCAGGGCCTAGAGATCCTGGTCTGAACAAGACAGCTTTTGTTTTATTGGAATTTAGGACTAGACGATTCTCTAGTAGCCAGGATTCAATCAAGGAAAAGTCTGACTGGAGTTGCGGTCCAAGGTCATCTGCATTAATAGATCTGTACAGGACCACATCATCAGCATGATGGACCATGGACCTGGTCCTGAAGTGGTTGCTGAGGTCATTGACAAACAATGAGAATAAGAGGGGACCTAAAATTGAGCCTTGTGGTACCCTCTCAGTTACTGGGAGAAACCCATAGGCAGCTCCCATCCACTTGAAATGCTGAGAGCGGTCAGAGAGGTAGTTGCTGAACCAATTCAGTGAGTGTTGATTGATTCCCAGTTTACTCAGTTTTGCCATCAGTAGGGAGTGGTCAACCAGATTAAAGGCCTTGGTCAGGTTTATGAAGACAGCTCCTGTTGGGAGGCCTTTGTCTAGGGCCGAGAGAATATCAGTGGTGAGTTTGATAAGTGCCGAGTCAGTCCCATGCATTTGTCAGAAGCCATGCTGGGTGGGTACCAATAGCTGGTTTGCTTCTAGGTCATCTCGAAGTTGGCGATAGACAAGCCACTCTTGGATTTTTGTCAGGGTACAGAGCAGGGAGATAGGTTTATAGTTTTCTATTGGCTCCCTAGAGCCTCCCTTATGAATTGGCACCACATTTACCTACTTCCATATTTTGGGTACTACTCCATCCGGCAAGGACCGATTTATGAGCCAGGTAATAGGAAGGGCAATGACTGGTGATGCAGCCATGAGCAGCCTGGGGTCCAGACCATCTGGTCCAGCTGCTCCATTGGACTTTGTGGACAGTAGGAGGGGGAGCACTTCTTTGGTGTGTACTGTCCTTAGGTGGAAGTGTGACAGTATAGAATTCAGTACTTCAGTTGTTAACAGATCTTCCTTTCGGGGGGGTAAGCTTGTTTGGTATGTTCCTATGTCTGAAGAATCTGATGAAGGTGGCCGCTGCATTACTTCCTTCAGTTAGCATTTGTCCACTGCTTATTATGTGGCCCTGGTGGGTTTTCTTATTTTCTTTTCTTAGGTCATTTATACAGGACCAAAAGAACCTTGGGTCAGACAAATTTGTCTGCTGAAGGTTTTTAAGGTATTCCCTCTTTGCAGTTTTGGTGGCTTTTTTACATTGATTCCTCAGTGACCTGTAGACGACTATGTCACCCGGGAGTGCCGAGCATCTGCACTTCTTCCAGGCCTTTTCTCTGCTTATCATTAGGGATATTAGCTCTGTCATGATCCACCTGTAGCAGCAACCCTTGGTGCAAATTCTCCTTAGTGGGGCATGAAGGTTTGCTGCAGATGAGAATGTGAGTTGGAAGAATACTGCAGCTTCCTCCTTGCTGGGGAGGAACTTAATTGGAGTCCAGTCAACTCCACTAAGGTAGGTCTGGAAGGCCTCATCTGAGAATTTTGAGAAATCTCTGGCTGAAATGAGTCTGGGGGGACCTTAGTGGGCCTATTCTTCCATATGTAGAAAGCTGGTGAATGATCACTCAAGGCATCTGACATTATGCCAGTCATTTTGATGTTTGCAGGATTGGAGGCAAGGATCCAGTCTAGGGTGGCATGGTTCCCTGTTCTTGGATTATGTCTAGTGATTTTGGTGATGACCTGTGTCAGTTTAGCTTCAAGGAGCAAAGCTCTGAGAGCTTGCTCTTTGCTAGTATCCCAGTTTAAGTTGTAGTCCCCCAGGAGTAGTAACTCCAGAAGAACAGTGCCCGCCAGTACTTTTGTTAGGTCCTCCAAAGCAAGTTGGGCAAGTTTTTATATATGCATCCTAGTTAGGTGTTTTACATTGCCTAGGATTATCTTAATGAATATCAATTCGCAGAGTGGGGAGTCCAGTTGGATGTGGGGGGGCTAGTGAGGCCTCAAGTGATGTTCTCACATAGATGAGGACCCCTCCAGCTTTTTTCCCCTCTCGGTCCATTCTAAAGGTATTGTAGCCAGCTAGTTCCACCTCCTGGGCCAGAATGTGTGGTTTGAGCCAGGTTTCAGAGATGGCCCATACCTCAGGGTTGAATAGGGAACCCAGGATTGAACCTCATGCATTTTGGGATGCAGGCTACAGGCATTCATATGAGTGACTCACAGACCCTTAGTGTTGCTCCAGCTTGGGTCAAGAGGTGTCCCTACAGTGCAGTTATTAACAGGGGGCCCAGGATTTTGTTCAATATCCCCAGAGTGGAGCAGCAGCATTATGCCAAGGCAGCTGAGGGCTCTCAGTTCAGGGAAGTGAGCACAAATCTCCCTTTTGCCTCTAATGCCAGTGATAAAGTGATAGCAGGCCCCCTTGTGAGTTAGCCCATGCATCATTAGCAGTGTGTCTACAGATGACATTGCAGGGGAATCCGTGAGGTGTGGAAGCAGACAATCCTGCACTCCCCAGAGCGGGTTAGGGGAGTAGCATGCACCCATTATCGTGTCAACCCAGATTATGGCACAGATGTAAATGACAACCAGGGCAGGAACCCTGCCGGGTAAAGCATTGGGGTGCATGCCCTTATTAGGCTGAGACATCTTTATTAAGTTTTAAACAGTGCCACAGATGAGATAGGTGGGGGCCATGGAGCTATTGAATGAGATAGGTCAGCACTGTCCTTAATGTACAGTTAATAAGCTCTAATCATTTCCAGAGGATTGCTTTAAATTTATTTTGTCCCCTCTTAGGTTTGCTTTTGTGGGTTTAGAATTAGATTTCTGTTCTTGCAGTCAGGGCTCATGCTCGGCCAACCTAGTTTGAATAATAGTCAGGTAGGGCCAGTATCTTGGAAAGCATGCTAATTACCGATGATCTGCTTTGATCAGGATCCCTAGTAGAATAAATTGTGTGGTTAAACAGGCAGACAGTGAAACTTAAGCTGCCAAGCAGGGTTTGTGAGTTGACATTCAGTTTTATTGATTGTTGCGACCTCTGGTGGCTGTAGCTGATAAGCTACTAATGGAAAAAACAGCCTGATAGGTTTTTTCCCACCACATGGTTTCTGCTATAAACAGCAGTGTTTGCCAAGAGGGGTGGTGGGGTGGGGGGTAGCCAGCATAGAGCATCAGCAGGGACAACTCTAGAGACCCTTGTGCCTTTTGTAGCATCCCATTTCGTACCTGTTGTCGACGGGGGGGAGGGGGCTTCACCAACAGCTGCCGGTAAGCTCTGGGGAGGGCACTTCAGCCTGGACCCTCTGAACCACCTTCAGAGGGGGAGCCTCCTCGATTCTGTGAAGTAAAGCAGAGGACACCAATTTAATGCAGGTACAGAGGGGAGGGGTGGCAAGGTGGGGAGGAGCTGTAGTAAACCCCACACGCTTTGTAATTATGCCACTTTTCCACCTCAAGAATTGTAATTATTTTAATTTGCTGCCTCAAGTTTTCTGGTGATATTACTTTAGCAGGGAAACAATCAGGAATTTGCTAAACTACTGTTTGCATTATACTCATTAGCAGCTGCTATAACAGTAAGCTGGGGCTAACATTCAGGCAATGCAGTTACGAAGCTTAAAATGAATTAAATTAAATGCTGAGCTCCCTTGCTGTGGGCAAATCCTGAGATAAAGTCCAGATTGTAATCGGGAGGTAATTTAGATGCAGAGCTCCCTTACTGTAAGCAATACTGCTGTTAAAATTACAGGAAAGGCAGTCTGGAACTTAAGATAAAAGCAGCGTTCACTTGCTGTACACTAATCTTGATATTACAATCTAAAATTGTAATTTAGGCAATTTATAAGCTGAGCTCCCTTGCTAAAAGCAAAACCAGTACTGCATTCATTTCTGAGACTGGGTTTGGTAGTGTCCTTCTAGGAAAAGAATGAATAAAATGGAGAGAGAAAAAAAAAAAAATAATATACTATATATATATATATATATATATATATATATATATATATATATATATATATATAATCAAAGAGCCAGCACTCTGAGCAGTCTGTTAAACTTGAGAAACTGAACTTCTGTGATTCTAGCGCGGGGTTATCTAGTACAGAAACCTTGCTGTTGGTTGTTCGGCAGGCGCAGCAGACTGAATTTGAAAAATGGCGCCAATAAAAGTTCTCTCTTTGTCAACTCTAGAGACCCTTGTGCCTTTTGCAGTGTCCTGTTTTCGAACGTGTTGTCAGCCGGGGGGGGGGGGGACTTCACCAGCAGCTGGCAGTAAGCTCTGGGGATAGGGTTGCCACCTGTCAGGTTTTTTACCTGGTGATCAGGTTTTCAGTTTCCCTATCATGTAATCTGGTTTTACTCTGTGCTGGTCAGGTTTTTGAGACATTTAGAGTGCTCACATATTTTTGAAACAAATGTTGTCATATTATTCATTGTTTCAGCTGCATGTCCAGGTTACAAACAAGTTCTGTTTTCAATATAGCCCTTTGTTTGTGAAAGCAGTCAGCCAGGGAGGTGTAAAGTATGACCATTAACACCATTAGCACTTACTTAACCTAACCTTTTCTACTGCATTTTAAAGTGGCATAGCAGCACAGCTGTCCCCACCTTTTGTAACAATAACAGAGCCAGTTGTCCTCCACTTTCATTTGCTGGTAAACATTTTCATTTCTAACAGAATTTAGACATTTTTAAATGTTTTAGGTCTTTTTTTTTTCCTCAAGAAAAAAGTATGGTCACTTCTTTGGCTTTGAAATAGTATTGTGGACATGAACAGGGAATGGAGCCAGAAAAAGATATAAAGTACACATTACAGGAAACAATTTATTATGTATTATTATATTCCATGTATACTGTTGTATGCTATTTACAGTATTTCCCTTGTCTGCCCCCAGATCATATTTGTAAATGATATTTTTTTTATCTCTGTATGTTTATTTGGTAAACCAATGTCAATAAATACATACATAAGTAAATGGATGACTAGGAAGAACCTAGGAAAGTAACTGTAACAGGTACAGTATAGTATCTTAACATTTTTTTTGAACTGCTGCTTCAGGTGTTTTCTTTTATTGATATAACAAATGGTCTTCTAGGAGGAACAATGCATGGTGAGTCATGAAAGGTGGTGGGGCTAGGGGCGGAGCTTAGGATCCAGTTTTTGCCCCATCCAAGGGTGTAACCCTATCTGGGGAGGGCACTTCAGCCTGGACCCTCTTGACCACTCTCAGAGGGGGAGCCTCCTTGATTCTGTTGTCGGCCGGGGGGGGGGGTGACTTCACCCACAGCTAGCATTTAACTGTAGGAGACTGAAGTTGCATTGTATTCATATATTAGTTACCATTCTGATTACACTTTAACATTTTACTGTGTGATTACCTTTTAAATAAATGCCAGATAGACATAGGCAATTGAAACAGTGCAGACAACTTGCATTTATATGTAGTTACACTTGTAAGAAAATATTTAATATTGCAAAAAGTAGTAAGAGTAGTTACACAACAGATTTGCTGTTACAATTTGCAATAGCTATTACATGTGTAGTTGCCCTTATACAAACAAATAACATAATGCCAGAAGAGATAGAGTGATAGTTGCACAATAGATTTTCTGTTACATTTTGCAACAGCTATTGCATGTGTAGTTACACTTGTCAGAATGAAATGATTCATGCCAAAAGCGAGACTGTAGTAGTTGCACATGTATGCAAGTTGCGTAACTACACCATATACACATGTGAAAAAAGTTAACAGCTACATAGTTTTATTTTTTATTTATTTAGATCTTGGATTACAAATACCTTTGAGCTTAGAACTCTTTTACAAAGATTCCATGTCAGCAGCATAATACAACAGGTTAACAGAACAAAAAGTATGGCAAAACAGTATACACAGAGAAAGGAGATCAACAGGTTTACAGACTAAACAGGGTATGGTAAAATAATTGTAAATAAGAAAAGAAGCAATAGTTGACATTCACAGTGAATTAAAGAATAGAAACAAGTAATGCCAAGCAGTTTAATGCACAGGAATGCATACAGTAAATTGAAAAATCAGCCAAAACAAGCTTTGTCAGTCACTGGTAAAATCATAAGGTAAGTTGAAATTAGCCAACAGGCCTTGTCAGGACGGATGGGGGGGCATTAGGTAGAGGGGAGGAAAGGTGAAGGGGGTAGGGTAGCGGGGGGGAGGGGATGTCAGAGATGTTGCTAAGGAGATTTAACAGTAATCAAATGCTAGGGGTTTTAGATTGCCAAAAAGGATTTAATGGAAACAGTCACAGGAGCGAGTGGCAGAGAGTAGTCACTGTAGCTTGGATTTGAAAGGACCCAATTTGGATTTGGAGGAGATGTCACAGTTGAGGGCATTCATCCAAAGAGGGGCTCTGTAAGGTGAACCATCTTTGTGTCTGGGAAGTATGGCAATGAGGGACCAGAAAGAACTGGGATTCAGAGCCATGGGTTTGGCCGGTATTAAGAGAGGGGCTGAGAAGACCTTGAATTCCAGGTGGTAGGAGGCCAGGGTTATTTTCTTGGCTCTGCAGGTGAACCATCTTTGTCTCTGGGAGGTACAGCAGTGAGGGACCAGAAAGAACTGGGATTCAGAGCCATGGGTATGGCAGGTATTAAGAGAGGGGCTGAGAAGACCTTGAATTCCAGGTGGTAGGAGGCCTAGGGTTATTTTCTTGGCCATCAGGCATGTTTGATATTTGATGCAATCTTTGAGCTGGAGCCAACAAGTTTAAGCATAGAGTTCGCAAGAGTGGGTGAGATGCTGGCTCCTGAGATGAGGTGGCATGCCTTGTTTAGAGCAGTGGAAATGCACAGAAAGGCAGTTTCAGTGGCAAATCCATAGATTATCAATCCATAGTCAATAATGGAGGTAACACTGCTTTGCACAGCCAACCTTAAGGCTTCTGGTGAAAGGGGAGTTCCTGTGTCTGTAGAGGAGGCTGATGAGAGTATTAACTGCTTTGGCAATGTTGTCAATATGCACCTCATAGGATAAATTGCTGTTGATGGTGACGCCGAGATACTTAAAATATTGTACCTGCTCAAGAGTGGTCCCAAGATGGTTACAGATAGTCAGGGGATGATGCCTGTGTTTACTGTGGGAGCTGCTGAAGAGCATGAGCTTAGTTTTATTTGTAGTTTAGCACCAGTTTGTGATCACTGAACCATTTCTCTACTGATGCAAATCCGAGCTGCAGCTGGCTTTCAAGAGGCGTGGGGTCTGTGTGACTTGTGTAGATAACAGCCTCGTCCAGGTATAGTAGGATTTGTTCAATGCAGGGTCTTGGGAGATTGTTTAAGAAGAGACTAAATAGTAGAGGGCCCAGGATGGACCCTTGTGGGACACCTGAGCGAACTGGTATAGCATACGAGATGACATCAGCAATTTTGATTTGCTGAATGCAGTTCTCCAGATAGCTTTTAAACCAGGCATTAGAGTCAGCGAAAATTCCAGTGTTGCTTAGCTGTTCCAGTAGTAAGGGGGTGATGGACCATGTTGAACCCTTTTGTCAGGTCGATAAATGCAGCCCCAACTATCTGTCCATGGTTCAGAAATTTGTGTATGAAACCAGTGAATTCCATGAGAACTGAGAAGGTGCTGTATCCTTTTCTGAATCCATGTTGTTGGGTACATTGAATCTTATGTTTATCAAGGTAATCTGTAAGCTGGTGGGCTACAATGTGTTCAAGTGCCTTGGAGGGGGCAGAAGTATGAAGATGGGCCAGTAGTTCACGTGGAGAGACCTGTCACCGCTTGTGTGTACCGGTGTTACCATGGCTGATTTCCATCTCTTGGGATA
This sequence comes from Neoceratodus forsteri, assembly GCA_016271365.2. Taxonomy (NCBI): domain Eukaryota; kingdom Metazoa; phylum Chordata; order Ceratodontiformes; family Ceratodontidae; genus Neoceratodus; species Neoceratodus forsteri. The sequence goes on along the minus strand of CM057449.1, from coordinate 601,082,994 downwards.
CTAGTCAAGGCTAAGTGAGAGATTAAAAATCCAGGTAAGAGGCACTAGCACTTCCTCTAGTGTGAGGGGCAACAGTTTAAGATCAAGGGAATCCCCACTGTGTCTAGATTTACCAATTGCCTTGATGATGTATTTACGGGCTTCCTGCAGTGAAATAACTTTAAAGTAGAATGGGGGGGTGGTTAGTAGGTGTGGGAGTGTTATCAGAGGTGGGCAAGGTGACATTTGCATCAAAAAAGTCCATTATAACTCAGTAGTTACAGTGTAGTTACTTAATGCAAATTGTGTGTAACTACTTAACACACAACTGTGAAACTAGTTAACAACTACAGAGTAGTTATATGTAACTACGCATTAGCTACAGTGATGTTACAGCATAGTTATACAGTAATTACACTGTAGTTAATGACACCGTAAATAGTGTTACCATGATTTTAAATCCTTGATTGATGTTATTACTATTATGAAATGTTTACATAGAACTGTATTTACTGTCTGGCCTTTGTAGTTTACTATAAATGGATAGGAGATCGAAAGCAATCTCTTGCAGTCAACCTCACAAGTGCAGTAATATTTTCCCATGCAAAAATATTTCCTGTTTAAATATTTCACTTACACATGATTTTCGTGGAATGCGGCCAGTCAATGAATATAGCTAAAATAAAAATAAAGTGAAATATATTAGTTCTACAGATATATTCATTTTCAAACAAAGGGATCCCAGTTTCACATACAGATTCACACATATTTTTATAACCACAGGTACGTAAGGGGGAAGAAAAGACAGAAACAGTAAGAAACAGCAAGTGAAGCAGGGAGATAGCAGGAAGCGAAGAATCTCAAAACCGTCAGAGTGATCAGTTCCTAAATCTCACAAGAAAATTTCTTTGCACAGTCAGACATAGAAGAGACAGAAAAAGGAAAGGATAGATAGATTCTTATATTTAACTCTTTCTTCATAACAAATGGGGCAGGGCTTTATTGAACCCTGTCACACTAATCCAGGCAGTGTTGGTGCTGTGGTGCTTGTTAAAGCTTTGCTGTCAGTCAGTAAGTGGGTGGTGCAACTCTGGATAGTCTTGGATTTGATTGTAAACTTGCCTTTCCTTCATGTACCTTAGCCAATGGGCTAGGGAGGGAGATGGAGAGGTAGTTTTAATAACGTCCCTTTGACCACCTTTGTGAACATGAACCACCACTGCCATCTTCCACTTTTCTGGGATTTTGACTTCAAGGAATGAACTATTAATGAAGAGGGTAATGGAGTGCAATGACTGGAGCAGGTAGCTTGAGTAGTCTGGTCTCCAGCTTCACCATCCAATTTAATACATTTTAGAAAGGCATACACTTTTTGATTTGGGACAAATCAGAGATAGAAGCAAGGGTTCGGGGCAGTGGTTACCTCTCAACCCATGTTTGGGGGAGGTGACCTGGAGGAAGTGGGTTTGCATCTAGTTAGATCTGTTAAAAAGCAATTAAAGGTATTAGCAATGACTTTTGGTTCACTGATGCTCTGGCCATTAGCTACAGTAGTTACTATAGTGCTGTGAGTATGCCCTTTTAGTAGGGTGCTAATTTGCACCCAGCATCACTTAAGGTTCACCAGATCTTTACCCTGTAGCCTCATAACATAATCCTTGTTGGCTGACTTGGTATTTCTTTTGCACAAGTTTAGCAATTCCCTGTATTTATCCTAGTCGATCTTAAGACCAACATGTTTAAAGCTTCTCCAGGCTTTGTCTCAAAGAGAAATTAAAGATCATGTGCAACGGTTTTTACATATTTTTTATAAAAGCTTGAAAAGCTGAAATTCTATTCCCTGTGTCATGATTAGTGTTTCCTGAAAATGTCATGCTGTTTGGTTTTGTGGTTTTCTTTAAATCAGCATTTGTTTACTTGCTGTACAATGGCTGAAAACAGTGGAGTTACTTCTGTCATCTCAGTCAAACTTAAAGTGCGATGACATCATTTTGGAGTAGCTTGCTGTTTCAGATTCCCAATCAGAGCAGTGGTTTGTAGAGTTAATGGTTTGATGAGCTCTCCAAATTTCTTACAAACCCGGTTTCTGATTTGTGTTTAGATAGATCAGCTTAAAATAAATAATTACTGGTGAACATTATCAGATCTATCAGTTAGCAATTTCCCATAAGAAGGCAGAGTTCCTGTCCAGGGAAATTATGACAGTGAAGAATAGACCGGCCCAACTCTTCCGGACTGTGGACAGATTGTGCAATCCAGTCTGTCTCCAAACCAGTCGAGCTTTGTCACAGTTACAGTGTGAGGAGTTTGTGATGTTCTTCGCTGATAAGGTGTCTGCTATCAGGGATTAGATCAGCCAACACCTCCCTATTGGGTCTTGCAGTGATCAACTGAGGGGCACTAATACCCAACTAACATGGTCCACCTTTAGTCACCCAGCAGTCATGGATATAGTGAGGATTATCCAGACTTTGCGTTCAACCTACTGTAGTCCAGATCTGGGCCCTACTCACCTACTTGTGGGGTGTGTAGAGGTCATTGGCCCGATCCTTACTGGGATAGTAGTGGTATCATTGGAGAGAGGGATCTTTCCAGATCCCTTGAAGGAGGCACTAGTGCGCCCCCTTCTGAAAAAGCCCTCACTTGATCCCGACTGCCCAGAAAACTACAGACCGGTCTCAAACCTTCCCTTTGTGGGAAAGGTTATCGAGAAGGTGGTCGCTTTGCAGCTGGAAGATCATTTAACCAACCACAATATCTATGACCCTCTTCAGTCGGGCTTCAGGAAATGGTATAGTACTGAGATGGCTCTTGTATGGGTGCTGAATGATCTCCTGATGGTAAGAGATCGGAGAACTCGCTCTATCTTGGTTCTCCTTGATCTCTCAGCAGCATGTGATACCGTAGATCATGGGGTGCTCCTCGAATGCCTGTGTTTTCTCTGTGGACTAAGTGGGGGTCCACAGGTGGTTTCAATCTTTCCTGCAGGGTAGGACTCAGAGAGTGGTGTCTGGGATTTATTCCTCGACCCCTCACTGCCTGTGCTGTGGGGTGCCACAGGTTTCAGTGTTTTCCCCCATGTTATTTGTGGTGTATATGCTGCCATTGGGGGACATTATAAGATGGTATGGGTTGAATTTTCATTGCTATGCTAATGATTCTCAACTCTACATGTCTTTTGTGCCTGGGCAGGAGTCTGAATCAAGTACAGTGTTTAACGGTTGCTCCCTGGAGATACAGAACTGGATGAGTGCTAATTGGCTGAAGTTGAACCCGGGAAAAACAGAGGTATTGGTGGTGGAACAAGGAGTGAGGATGTCAAGTCCATGGGTGGGAAAACCCTCAGGTCTATTTCTGGGGGGGCCCGCTTATGGCATCTGGCCAGGTGCGTAACCTTGGTGTTACATTTGACGAGGGCCTGACCCTGAGGGCACAGGTGTCGGCCATAGTCAAATCATCCTTTTTTCATCTAAGGAATATAGCACGGGTAAAACACTTGGTTCCATCAGAGGACCTTCCTACCCTGGCCTTAGTTACCAGTCATTTGGATTACTGCAATGCCCTCTATCTAGGGCTGCCGGGAGTGGATATTTGCCACTTGCAGCTAGTGCAAAACGCGGCAGCTAGGTTGTTGACTGGAAGCCCGAGATCCAGCCATATAACACCTGTGCTGCGTAAGTTGCACTGGCTGCCTGTACAGTGGCTGATCACTTTCAAGTTAGTTTTAATTAAGCAATAAGGCACGACAGGGTGTGTGTTGTGCTGGGATAACGTCACGCCTGGGGTGATTAGGCACGAGGCCGCGGCCGAGTGCGACTAATCACCCCAGAAGTGCCGTTATCCCTGCACAACACACACCCTGGAGTGCCTTATTGCTATTATACAATCGCTCATTTTATTTTAAGTAGAAAAAGATAGGAAAACCTGTTTAAATTATAAATTTATATCATTTTTTTTGTTTGGGCAGGTATACTTATTGAAAAAAAAGTGCACAGTTCCTGTCTTGTGCAGGAGGTGGCGCTGCCCCCTACATGGTTTCTCTGTATTCATTTTAATGTTTGTCTTTGTGGCTCCCCACTACCCTCCTCGCTGACAGGATGATCAGTCTTACTACCTGGTCCGCCCCTACACTGACAGCACTGTGTTTACTGAACACCGAGTTCAAATCTGCTCCTAAGTTACCTGGTAAAAAGGAAACTACGTCAGGAACTCTGTAATTTCAGACACGAGTGAGCCTGCATTTTAAACAGTGACCACGCGGCTCTACTCATAACGCTCGCTGAGTCCTCTCTTGCTATAACGCTCGCTGGCTCCTCGAATACATTTCTTGTGCATCTAGAAAAGACATTGGCGATGCATTTCATCGCTCAATGTGGTGATTCACTTCACTCGCTCAGTGTGAGGAGTCAGCGAGTGTTATGGCAAGAGAGGACTCAGTGGCGTTATGGAGTGGAACCCTTGTGATCACTGTTTAAAATGCAGGCTCACTCGCCTCTGAAATTACAGGGTTCCTGATGTAGTTTTTCTTTTGGGTATCTTAGAGCAGATTTGAACTCGGTGTTCAGTAAACACAGTGTTGTCAGTGTAGGGGCAGACCAGGTAGTAAGACTGATCGTCCTGTCAGCGAGGAGGGTAGTGGGGCAGGCAATCGCGTCGTGGAGTCATTTTTTTTTTTTTTAACATTTGATGCAGTCTTTTCTGTGCTGGGACTAGATCTGTGATGTTGTACTGGGATAACATCATGGGTCCAGTCCCAGACTGATGAATCAGAGCCCAAGATTTTTTTTGCCATTGTATAATGCTATAAAGCCCTACACGGTTTGGGACCCCACTACCTGAAAAAAATCCTGACTGCTTACTGCCCCTCCCTCTCCCTCTGATCCTCTGGTGAGGGATTGCTAAAGATTCCCAGGGTAACCTTAAAAACATCTGGTGGAAAAACATTTGCCTTTATGGCTCCTACCCTGTGGAATTCTCTACCTTGCCAGATACAAAATAGCCTGACTGTGGAGGATTTCAAAAAAGCTCCGAAGACTTTTTATTTAATCAAGCATTTTCAGAAACATAAATTTTATTATGGATATGATGTTATTTTTTATTGTGGTTTTAAATGCTGTATGTGAAATTTTGTAAAGGCGCCCTGAGCCTAGGAAGGGCGCCTTAAAGAAATAAATTTTACTTACCTACTTACATTATCTTCTCATAAAAAGCTGATCATTTCAGTTTCAGTGCTGAAATGAAGTATTGGAAATCTTTCTCTGTAAAAAGTCAGCCTGTCTATGCCACAGCTCTCGGATCTTTCTAATCAAAACTCTGTTTTTTTTTCTAACTGTGTAACACAGGGCTATTTAATGAATGTAAAATAAATCTAAATTTTGTTCATTCACAGAAACAATTTGCCTTTGATGTAGCCTTCATAAATATATTCATGTAAGAAATATTTTTTTCCATGTCAGATTGACAAACAGTACAAGTGCTTGAAATACTGTAGCAGAGTGTGACAGGCACCTGTCTAAACTCACAAATTTCAGTTCTTTGGTGGTTTCGGTGTGAAAATACATCATGTATGTGAATAACTAGAAACAGTATGTGGTATCCTGATGCACCGTGTCTCTGTCCCACAGTTGAGGCAGCTACAATGTACTGCCACCAGTCCCCTGCCCCACAAGCCCTGCCTTCTGCTCCACTTTCAAGGTTGCTGCACCCTGCTGCCCACTGTCTTCTCCCACACAGTCAGGGATTCTGCACCCTGCTGCCTCCATCCACTGCCTAAATAATCAGGGCTGCTGCACTCTGCTGTCCCCTGCCCAAACAGTTGGGGTTGCTGCACCCTGCTACCCTCTCTCCCCCACCCTCATAGTTAGGGAAGTTGCACCTGTTGCCCCCTGTTCCTGTCTCCACAGTCAGGGATGCTGTGTTGTGCTAAGCCAGGTTTCCTTTCCCCACAACTGGAGCTGCAATACCACTCTGCCCTAGCCACCAGAGGTGGGGCTTTTGCTACACCCTGCTTCCCACTTCCATTGCTCCAAATGGGCAAGGCTGCTGCACCACCTGTACTCCACCTCACAGTCAGGGCTTCTGTACCCTGATGCCCCCTGTGTTCTGCACTGCAGTCAAGACTTATACATTATGCTGTCTTCTATTCCCTGTCACCAGAGACAGGGCTGCTGCACCCTGCTCCTTTCTACACAGTTGGGGTTGCTATGGCCTGCTGTGCTTTAGAGCCCCATGCCTCTGCAGTTTAGGCTGCTGCATCATGCTACCACTGGCCACAAGATTCAAGGCATTTGCTGCACACTGTTACATGCCTCCACAGTTGAGGCAGTTGCACCCTGCTGTCCCCCTGCCACCAGAGTCAGATCCTTTGCTACACCCTGCTGTCCACATCCCTTGTCCCAAACAGGCATGGCTACTGGACCCTGCCCCGTAGTTTGGGCTGCTGTATCCTGATACCACCCCTATCTCCAGTCCAAACATTCAGGGCTGCTGCACACTGCTACCCTCTGTCCCCACCCCACAGTCAGGGCCACAGCACCCTGTTGCCACTGTTCCTATCTCCACAGTCATGGCTGCTGTGCTGTGCTACACCCTAAAGTCTCATGCCACCTGCATCCACAGTTGGGGCTGCTGAACTCTGCTATGCACTTCCATTTCCCCAAATAGGCTGGGCTGCTGCACAATGTGCATCCTGTGCTATTGCCAGGGCTGCTGTATCCTGATGCCCTCTTGTGTCCTGTCCCACAGTCAAGGCTTCTGCACCATGCTGTCCTTTATCCCCTGCCACCACTGTGCCATGCTGCACCACAGAGCCCCTTGCCTCCACATGCAGGGGACAGGGTGTAGTAAATGCCCTTACTCTTGTGCTGTACCCTTCCTGAACAGTTGGAGTTGCTGCACCCTGCTACCCTCTCTCACCATCACAGTCAGGGACACTGCACATGATGCCCCCGTTCCTGTCTCAGCAAGGTGTAGCAAAGGATCTGACTCTGGTGGTAAGGGGACAGCAGGGTGCAACTGCCTTAACTGTGGATGCATGCAACATGGTGCAGCAAATGCCCTGAATCTTGCAGCAAGTGGCAACATGCTGCAGCAGCCCTAACTGCAGAGGCATGGGGCTGTAGGGCACAGCAGGCCACAGCGACCCCAACTATGTAGAAAGGAGCAGTGCAGCAGCCCTGTCTGTGGTGACAGGGGTACCATGTGATAACTGCATACACTAATCCATACAGGGCAGGAGCGTGTAACAGGTAGTGCGTAGGGGAGTAGAATGACAGGAGAATATCAGCAATGCTATACTGTCACTATCCCTTGTTGCTCACTAGGAAGGAGGAAGTGTATTTAGCCACTGCCGGTCGGGTGCTCAGTCGAGCTGCTCCCATGGTGAAGTGGCTAGAGCACCTGACCCTGTAATGCATGGGTTGAGGGAATCACAGTTTGATTCTCTGGTAGGGAATCTTTTAATGTTAATTTTTAATTTCTTGCCCCAGTGTCCACACCCCTCGAAGCTGATTATATTAGTTCCGGGGGGGGGGTGCATGGGATGAACCCCCCCCCCACTAAACAAAAGAACAGCTGTCTATTGTTGCCACACACTGTTTCCTTCTGTGCAGTGGTTATATGCATGGTATCATCTGCAACATTATGACCCCATGCCGGTGACAGGTGATAGAAGTCAGCATTATGCAGAAGCCTTGACTGTGGGGCAGGACACATGGGGCATCAGGGTACAGCAGCTCTGACTGTGTGATGGGATACATGTGGTGCAGCAGCCCTGACCATTTAGTGCAATGGGAGTGGGTAGTGATTGCCACAAAAGCTCCAGCTCTGGTAGCTAGGACAGCATGGTGCAGCAGCCCCAGCTGTGGAGGCAGAAAACCTGGCTCTCTAGGGCTTAGCACAGTACAGCAGTCTGACTGTGGAGACAGGAACAGGGGGCAACAAGTGCAGCATCCCTAACTGTGAGGGTGGGGGAGAGAGGGCAGCAGGGTGCAGCAACCCCAATTGTTTGGGCAGGGGGCAGCAGGGTGCAATAGTCCTGATTCTTTAGGCAGGGGATGGAGGCAACAGGATGCACAATCCCTGATTGTGTGAGAGAAGACAGTGGGCAGCAGCGTGTAGCAACCTCGAATGTGGAGCAGAAGGCAGGGAGCTTGTGGGTAGGGGACTGCTGGCAGTAGACTGCAGCTGCCTCAACTGTGGGACAGAGACACATTGCATCAGAATGCCACATAGTGCTTCTAGTTATTTATGTACAGGATGTATTTTTACACAGAAATTACCAAAGAACTGAAATTTGTGAGTTCTGACAGTACATGTGCTTGAAATACTGTAGCAGAGTGTGACAAGCACATGTTTGTCAATCTAATATGAAAGAAATGTTCATACATGATTGTATTTATGAAGGCTACATCAAAGACAAATGGTTTTTGTGAATAAACAAAATTTCTATTTATTGTATATTCATTAAACAGCCCTGTATTATATAGGTAGGAAAAAATGAGGTTTGATTAGAAAGAACAGAGCTATGAAACAGACAAGCTGATTTCTCACAGAAAAAGATTTCCACTACTTCAGCATTGAAACTGAAATGATCAGCATTTTAAAGGAAGAAAATTATATATTTTAAGCAGATCTATCCAAACACAAATCAGAGACTGGGTTTGCAAGAAACCTGGAGAGCTCAGCAAACCATAAACTCTACAGAGTGCTGCTCTGATTGGGAATCTGAAACAGCAAGCTACTCCAAAATGATGTCATCGCAATCAAAGCTTGACTGAGAGGACAGAAATAACTCCACAGTTTTCAGTCACTGTAGAGCAAGTTAACAAATGCTGATTTAAAGAAAACCACAAAACCGAACAGCATGAAATTTTCAGGAAACACTAATCTTGACACAAGGACTCGAAGTTCAGCTTTTTCAGCTTTTATAAAAAATATGTAAAAAATGTTGCACATGATCTTTAAGTTTGTTTTAGTTTAGGCATGATCCATTTATGACATTTTCTCTTTACTCTGAGTTTTCGTAAGAGGGCATGTTTATTGGCAATCGGGAGGAAGTTGTGAACACAGAAATCTTTTCTTTAAATCCCAGTAATATTTATCCATATCTCTATTTCCAAACCAAATGCTCAATATTTTTATGGGATCTGTTGTAATACGCATTCCCCTTAATGATTCTATTCTTGTATTGGTCCTTGTATCTATGAATTTACCTTCACTTTTTCACACATTTACTTTAGATCCTGAAACTTGTCCAATTTTATTCAAAATATTGGATTGCCCTGATATCTGCTTGACTATCCCTTACAAGTAGTACAACATCATCTACATGAGCTGTGCATTAGCATAGTCTCCCAAAATTGAAGTATCAATTCCCTGTATCTTTTTGTTCAGGTCAATGCATCATAATATAGGATCCAATACAAACAGATACAATAACGGGCTTATGGTGCAACCATATCTAACCCTAGAACAAAATGCATGCTCTTTTCCAAGTACTCCATTCATTACTGGGAACACAATGATTCCTTCATACAAAAACCTAATCCATGCAATGAATTTTTCATGCCATACCAGATATTTCTAGCACCTTCTAAAGATATTCATGGTTGACCTTATCAAAGGCTTTTTCCTGTTCCAAAGTCAATATAATTCACCATGCCTTACCAGTTTCCTCTGTTCCAGTTCTTCCCACAATAACATCAAGTTTTCTTGAATTTTCCTCCCATGAATGACTCATGTTTGTGTTGGTAAAACAATGATACATGCTTTAGATGTTAAACACTTCCCCAAAACATTCAAAATGATTTTGCTTTCTACATTTAACAAGCTAAGCAATTTTCAGTTGTATACAGTATGTTATCTTTGTCTTCCTTTTTTGTCCATCATAATTAAATCCCTTGTAACATAGGATGCCTAGTTCTCTGTTCTGTCATCATTTCATTATACACCTGTATTATGGAATTCACTATGTTCTCTCTATATAATTTATACATTTCTACTGGAATTCCGTCACTTCCTGTTGCGTTATTATTTAAGTGCTTAATTGCTTTAATAGTTCAGAAGCTTGAATATCTGGTAGCATCAGCTTTTGAACTTCTTCCGTCAGTTTTGATATCTATATGTTTTTCAATAATTTTTCACAATCCTGCCCTGTACCTTTAACTGTTGCAAATGAGTTCATAATACATTTATTTACTATTTCCACAACATTTTCCTATTTAGGGTGTACCCTTCCTGATTTATCTTTTTGCTGGGTCATAATTCGATTTGCTGTCTTATCTGAACAATCATCAAATGGTTTTGTTTGTGATTTTTTCCATATTTTCCAAACTTCTGCTCTGCTAGCAATGATTCCATTCTATCATACTGATATTTTTCATTTTGTTTTTAATTTGTCTCATTTATTTAGAATACTTTAGTTCCCCTTGCTAGTGACAATAATTTTTGTGACTTATGACAATCATTGAAAATACTCATCTTTTTTTGTTGTGCAAGAAAGATGCACAATTCCCT